>OX387975.1:3814788-13814788 GCA_947578425.1 Eugnorisma glareosa
ACTTTCTTTTCTTTTAATTTGTGCAGTATAATTTTACGGAATTTATTAATTTTGTTTTATTAAGAAAAAATATTGTATTTTATCCGTTTGTGTGAAATTCCGGACACAGCTAAAATTGTCCGGAACATTCTGAACTTATGGCAGCCCTATCCTACATCCAAACTCACAAACTACCCCTTATAAACCTTAAACTAGTGTATATTTTGCTACCTATTTAATTTAAATTGAATATTGATTATTGTTTATTGTTATGCAATATTTTGTGAATAGAACGCGGACACTGTATAGAACAAACAAAACACAAGAACGCTCTTATGTCAGTGCTAATTTTCTCGCTGATTACCCTAAAAGCAAAATCAGATATTCGCAAAACATCATTAGCCCGTCGCCGTCGGTACTCCGTAGGTAGGTAGGGCCATCCAACGAAATTCAAATAGAAGCCAGAATCTCAGGACTCAATAGACACCTATCGATAATTAGTGAATAGTCCCGGGAAATCCCGGAACCGAGAGTACCGGGAATTCCCGGACATTTCCGTCGTTTTGGGAACCGGTATTTTCAAAACAGAATTGCGGTTCTTTAGGGACAAAATACTTCGCCTTCAGAATATGTATTTCTAATTTTATTGCTTAAAGCCCGACCGCTTAAAGTGTGCACTACAATAATATAAGCTACCTACCTAGTAGTGCTTGCTACTTTCGAGCAAATGCTACTTACAACAAGTACAACAACGTCCATTTATTTTCAGGCTACTTTGGCCCATAGATATTATTATAAACCTTAGACTAACGTTCATATGATAAAATGCAAATCGTGTTAGTAAAAAGAAATTTACTCTTATTTTTTCTTCTACATAGTAGCATTCAACTAGCATGTCTATCCGAAAAGAGCAGGAGTATCAGACGCGGTCCCAGCTCAAGACTTTGGGGGGTTACCTACAAGTTTATTTCCGGTGGAGCCCGAAAACAGCTTTTACTCCACCATGGATATGTTAGGTTTTCGTTTATCAGGGTCGATTCATGCAAGGAATAATTTTGACGACTTATATAATATAGAAAAACCTATCAATTGAGAAAAGTCAGGATTCAGGAGCGAGCGCAGCGGGCTTGTTTAATTTAGTACCCAGTTCGAATTTGATAGGCTTTCAGAAAATGTGTCAGTTTTTAAAGAAAAACTGAAAAGAATGCAGAATGTCAGAGCGAGCAAAGCGAGCTCGAAAATTGTAGCACTATATCTTGTAGGTTAGATTAGCTTTTGACCATTCACACAGGAGTTATGCAGGTACTTAGGCGCAAGAGCGAGCGAAGCGAGGTCAAAAAATTTTGCACCCTTCCGACGATAAATTAGAAAGAACTTTTTAAACTTATGGGAAATTGAAAAAATACGAATGTATTAGCGAGTGAAGCGAGCCGAACAATTTTGTCACCACTCTTTTTGTTAATTTACACAAAAATGAGAATAGGAGGGATTCTGTCAACTTTTGCAGAATTGGAAAAAGTATAGAATGTATCGGCGAGCCAAGCGAGCGTGAAAATTTTAGCATTCCGCCTCGAATAGGTTGGATTTTTGTAGTTGTCGGAGATTTCGGAGGGGGGGGGGGTTTAGCCCTCACCCCCCCTGCCTACGACCCTGCGCCTGAGTTAGTTAGATTTTACAGTTTTAAGATGAAGAGAAAGCAAAGAGCGAGCGAAGCGAGCCGGGCCTCTATTTTATTTGAATCGCTGAGTTCAGAAACATGACCCCCCCTTGGATCCACTCTTGGTTCTAATAGAATGCCAGAGCGAGAGATGAGAGCTTCAAAATTTAGAAGCAGCCCGCCTCCGCCCCGTGCATAAGTTCTTTGTGTTAATTCAGACAGAGATGAGAATCTGTTATCTAGCACTCTGCCTCGGAAAGGTTAGCTGTTAGTAATCCAGAAAGGCAGGATGCAATAGCGTTCGATTTTGGGGGGGGTCATAATGATGTGACCCCCCAGACAGTAATGAGAGCATGCTACCTAGTATCAAACAAGCAAACTTTTTAGTAGCAAGTGTGTTCCAGCCTTCAAATTCGATACAAAATATTGTAATAAATCAAGCAGATAAAAGAAAACAACAACTGATCGGCAAAATCCAGCCTACATTTTCTGTATCTTTTGACGAGTTGAAATCCATTCGTAAGTAATAGGAGATATTATTTAGTCTGAATCTGCACTCACAGCGTTTACTCGAGAATTTCAAAAATCTAGGACTTTTAGGAGTGGGTTCGGTAATTCGACATCGTGTACTTACTTTTGAAACAATGAGGCGCAGATTGCACTCTGTCGGAGAGTCACGTCTACTACTGCCATGCAAAGGCACTGTCGAGTTCGAAAGATTGATAAGAGATGGCGCTATTTGAAAACAAAAACTAGATTCGTTTTCAATAAATAATGAATAAAATATAAATAATCACTGGGACACTGGCTAAGACCTGGCAAACAGTTTCATTATTTGTAACATATTAACTAATGACGAAATTTTCTTCATTACTTTATTTAAAGAGAGTATGTACTTGAGTTTTTATGTTTACAAATCAATGGAATCTTTCCAAACAACATATTTGCAAAAGCAATATGAAAACTATTCTTAATGTACCTATCGTGTCTAAGATATACGAAACCATAAGTTTACCCAAATCAAGCAGTGACCATAGCGTACACTATAAATAGTAGTCTTTGGCGTACACATTGACTCATTGTAGATCTCATTTAGCAATATACAATACTTACCTATATGTATACGTAAATATAGTACATTGGTAAACAAGGTTAGAGAGAGTCCGCGAAACGTCGCAAGTCTACAGTGTTGCCAGATGACCGTCTCGCGTTCTCCCCACACCTTCCCCGAAATCTCCCCAAAATTAAGGTTTATTCGAAAAGATTCCACAAATGGCTTTTTTTTTAATGAAATATCCGTCGTCATTTTTAGTTAATTGTTAAGTTTTAAAGTTAAAGCAGATTATAATACGACTGGAAAAAAAATGTACACTATTTCAGCATTAGCTTCCATTATAGAATCCGAATCTTCACTTGCGTCGTCTACACAGTTCCCTACATTTTTTCTGAGTTAAATCTCTTAGCATATTTGAACTGGGTTTCAAATGAATACATTCTTATTCTTCTTAGCAATGAATATCTTATTCCTAAGACGTATTTGCAAGTGTAAATGGCTAATCTGTATCAAAACTTGTCTTTAATAATTGCTACTTGAGAGATGGCCCTTTGTATAACTGTATTGGAAAAAGGCAACGATAAAATTCCTAATGCCAATTTGCTAACAAAAACATAAAAATATTCCAATACCCTCAAAAGGCAATTTTTTCCCTTCATGAAATCCCCCAAAAACACTGTCCCCCAATTGTCCCTCGATAACTTTAAAAAACCCCCAGATTTGGGGGGATTTCATTACTGCAAGTCTCGGTTCTGCCAACAGGGAAAGACCAACCATAGACTAAAGCGTGATTTAAAGCGGGCTTATTTAGGCGATGTATGACACAACTTACTAATTATGCAAGAAATAAACTATTTTCTGAACAGTTTCAAAAATCAAATAAACTCTAATTTGACGATGAAATAATTGATATCATATCTTGACATCCTGTTATACTAAGAATTATTTAGCGTATATATTGACGATTAAAATAGATTCTTTATGAAAATCAGAATCAGAACTGTTTTATGGCTACTTATTTGAGTGCCTTGTCTGTATAGACCACTCAATGAATCAATTAAATATAAACTTGACGGTATTATCGATACTACACTTTATTCGATTAATAGTCGATTCATAGCATACGCCTTTGACTCATTAGGGTAATCACTTTCGTCTTCCATTAGTCGCTCCATAAAATATTAAATAATAAACATTTTAGTTCAGTAAGCCACGAACCTTGTTCCAACAGTGTCCTTTTTCTGTCTCCAGACCAACTCTGATTTAAAAATAAGTAAGTTTTTCAGTGTTTATATTAGTATTATCGACAATTCCACATGTTAAAAGCATATCTTGAGATACCTAACTTATGATTCAATTGGTCTATATAAAGAACGAGTAGGTACATTAAATCATTATTATTTTGGTACCAATAGTACCTACTTGCTTTGTTGTACTTTAACCAACAGCCTTTGTTCTTTGTTTATTTATTTATTTACAACACAATTCTGGAGTTTTCTTTAAGTAATTAAATTAATGTGTTATCAATTTATCATCTTTCACGGCAATAGGATGTACATACAGACTACACAGGATGTTTTTATTTAGATAACAATGACATGCTATTTTTATAACTGATGTGCATTTTAATATGGATAACCTTTGTAGGCACTCAACATACCTACAATGTACCTATATTTTATAATTTATGTACCTGCCACCAGGACAGGAGTGTCTTTTTGGTAACAGACTAAAATGGAGATAAAAGTATTTTCATCAAAACAGTTTTCTCTGTTGAGATTAAATATGGTTTTATGCCGGTACCTACATCTTGTAAATAAATCATAAACAGTAAAATGCATTAATAAAGATATTTCAATGACATGACAAATAGGTCATCAGAATCAATTTCCTGATTGCGTATTATTATCTGATTGTTGATATATAAAATTAAAAAATGCGTAAAATAACATGAAATAGAATAACTTAAAGATTTTAAAGTCAGAATTAATAATACAAATTGTAATTTATCCTATGTATGATAATCTGTAAGATATGTATACAACGTGTAACAGAATAAATGCAAAACCTCATAAGAGGTCATTGTACGCATCATTATGAACAACTTTCACTATGGGACCAGCACTAAAATCGCGAAAATAAATTCGTCAGCCCCATACATTTTTGTGCGCCTAACTCGACAAAATGTACTGAACAGTTGATTTTCGTTTCGCGATTTCGTGGTTGGTCCCATTCATGTAAAAGTTGTTCATAATGATGAGTACAATGACCCTCTAAGAGGTTTTGCGTTTATTCTGTTAAGTTGCCTGAGAATAAATGAGTGTTTGTTAAACTAAAACAAAAGAACAGCCTTGAATCATAGGCTCGATTGTTCTGACAACCTATACTTACCTACTTGTACGACGTCATATCATAAGCTGGGCAATAACTGCCCTGGCACCGTTAGTTTTTGTGGAGCAACATTCTGCAACATGTTATCAAGTTACTTTTGCGGCTATTGATACCTATAACTTTTTGGTATCCATTGTTGCCCTTAACTCTTGCAAACATTGTTCGACAAAAAGTAAAAGAGCCTGATATTAGGGACTGCCAAACTGTTACAGTTTTCAAGAGAAGAGTGAAAGAACATTTTCTTTCCATTTCGTCATAGTTGCATAAATTAGTATGTTTAGTTATTTTATAGTATTTATAGTATTTTTATATGTTTGTATTTATAAGTATGTTAGGTATGAGGAGGTATTATATTTAAATAGGTCTGCTTTATGTTTTGTATTCCATTTTCTTTTCTTCTTTTACACACTGTGTCTAGGTACATCTCTTTTTTTAAATTCTCCTTTCGCAGGTATGCTGGAAGAGATTTCTTTAGAAATAAGCATCACCTTAGTACTATTTTCTGTTCCTTTTTTCTTTTCTGTATTTAGTGTGAACATAAATTGTTAAATAAATAAATAAATAAAATCGGTGTGGATGCACCTTTATTGGTACCACCCGCCGCCGTTTAGACCATAACGTTCAACGAGGCCTGCAAGTAAGTACCTACCAACCATAATTTCGTATTTTTTCTGTTCAGCAAACAAGTCATGGAAAACTTCGAATTTTCATCTGAGCCCAAGTCTCCCCCCGCAACAACCACATTCAATGGGCCGCATTTTTACAACGTGTACAAGGATGCAGAGTTCCTGAGAATTGATGCCAACGTTGAGCGACTTCTGGCGCAGGGGTACGAGCTGAGGAAGAAACTCAGCACCGTGGACCCTGGCAAGACCATCGTCATTGAAGGAATGAATCTTGCACGGAAGTAAGTTTTCAAAAGTTTCCTACAAATTCGCTATTCCCAAAACACCACGAGCGAGTGGTAGCTCGCAAAATTCAAATTTTAGGTATTTTTTTTTGTATTTGCAGCTCTAGATATACTTATAGGTAGATACACCTACTAGATTAGAGAGAGGAGAGATTAGAAGAATCTAAGGCTCGTATTTAAATTGCTGCTACATAATGCTAATTGCTAGTAATTTAAACTTAATTAACCATAACATAAAAAGAACTCATAATTACATTAGCAATTACCTAATTGTTACGGTTTTGTTTAATGTGAGTGTATTTGTTTTTAAAAAAACGAAGAAAGTCATGAATTCTGAGGTCCATCATTGGGCGGCATAAAAACTCTTAAAACCACACTATATAGAAGAAAGAAGATGACACTAAAAATTTGCCCTAGATTAAGTTATGAATGACAACTTATTTTTAATATTCCAGCACACCACTTCTGATAAAAAAGACCGCTAAAAACATAAATGTGGAAGATTACGAATTTACATACAACCGTCTGGTTGGTCTCGCCGCTGGGTATGCGTACGAGAATCGCAAGAAATTCCCGAACATACAGTCGAGTGAGGCGAAGGTCCTCGGACTGGTGTGGGATCAGAACAACGATGACAAATGTAAGCTGTATCTATCAGCTGTAAGCGGCACAGAGCATTTGATCGATCAGTTCTCATTCTGGCCGCTTTTGTGCGGAATGCGCAAATACCAACTGAAGAAGCTTCCCGTCGAACTGGTAGTGAAGATGGGCAACATAAAGAATGCCGATGGAGAGACTATGGCTAAGGTTATGAAGAGCAACCTGGTAAGAGCTAAACGTATCTGGTTGATGTTCCCGAACGCTTCACTCAGAGAGTTGCAGAGTCTGATTGATGAAACACCCGAATTTAAGAAGTTGTTCCGAGGTTGATATTTTTGTGTTTCTTTTTGGATCAAAACTGACCGGCAGATTCAACCATTTTTTATCATAATCTGCCACCATTTTATATTTTATTAATATTGTACTGATACATTTATTGCATGTACTACAAATATTATAATATTTTATTGTTTCTTATTAAAGGACCTACAACTGATCCTTTGTTTTTGTTATCAAGGAGTAATATTATCAAGACTGACCTTTGTAACAAGTACTTTCGTCCTTATCTATGACCTACTTAGTTACATAATGATACAAAGCATTTGATTGAGACACAACATTGTTGTCTATTTCTTATGTTATCTGATTTTTGTTGTGTCATACTTAATGGATGTCCACCGTCGTCGTCTGTCAAGACACCCTACTGACTAAAACGGCTAAAACCACACGGTGATCCTTCTCTTACCGCAACCTTAAGAGAGATATAGGCAACTGGTTTGGCAATCCAATTAGCTTAGACACAATATGTTGTATAAGTATTCTTGAATATCTAACGTAATACTGTACCTACTTTACACACTGTATGACCAAACAAATAATTTAAATACAGGATGTAACAAGAATTCACGAAGCCGACAACCAAGCATTAATTATGTACCTACATCAAACTAAGTAACTTTACGCAAAAATTATTTCTGGGAAACAGCTTTTTTTTTGGGGTGAAAAATCACGTTTTACAGTAGGACTAAATTTAACGCACTCAAAACATTGTGCTGATAAATGGATTGAAAATAGTACGAGGGTCGTGGAAGTGTTTACAGTAAAAATCTTACGTAAAAAACAAGGATTTAAAAAAAATACTTGTGAAAAAGTTGAAACTTTGACCCCAATATCTCCGGAATTAGAAGGTTCCCAGGTATGGACTAGAAGAAAAAAAATATCGCAATGACGGGAAGAACAAGTGCTTTTGGGCTTCGTTAAGGGTCTTGTTACACCCTTTATAATATGTAGGTATGATTAAGGGTGGTTTATAAACATTAAAAATATTATCAATCGGTTTAAACAAGTATTTTCCTTTTACAAAATTATTTTGGCGTGGTTTTTCTTTTTTCAAATGCTTTTTTATGATTAATGATTGATGATCATATTTTATGGTTTCGTTCTGTAATGCTTTCAAGGAAATAAACAAGTTTGGTTTTGATAAGTCTCGACTGCCTTACCTACCTCCTCAGAGTTGTACCTACGATATTATCATCATATACTTGAAAATACAAAATGTACTCATAGTGACGAAATCATTTAAATTATTTGTTTTTTCCATGGGCTGAGTTTTCAATATCAAACTCGAATCAAAATCTCGAGTCTGTATTCAAAAATAGTATGAGCGACGCTGAGAGGTACAGGCGGCCGCGCGAGTTTTAGCAGTCAAATGTTCAGATTGGCACTAGATACATTGAGCCAGCCAGTCACAGCATGCGTTGTGTAATTTGTAAGTAATGTGTTGATTTTCTTTCCCGCAACGAGGCGTAATCATAAAAACAAAACAATTATTTTAAAGCATTTTATTAATTTCAAAAATAACTAGCATATAATCACGCAATATTACTAAATTTATAATATACTATGAGGAAATACACACAAAGTAGCGAACGATGCTGTTGTTACGAACATAGACAACATCTTTAACATAATTCAGTACTAATAGTTTACTTTGTCGTTACCCATTCTGCTAATATACAATACCAATTTATACGTATCTCCATTAATTTCTAATATGCCTACTTATGTTCTAATTTGTTTTTACATTGATATATGCGTCAAGCGATGATCACTGACATATGGAGTAAGATTGTATGTGTATATAAAGTATTCCAGGATGTACTAAAGTAATAAAGGACTAGAGAGGTGTAAGTGGAAATAACCGAACTACTGACTCTAGTCCAGGCCGCGACTGCGCAGCTCTAGTTACGATCATAGTCAAATATTAAAAGCAAATATCACTTGTTGGAGAAATCAACGATTATGCACAGATGAAGTCTAATTATAATAGTTTAAACACCAGAAATATTATCATTAACTATGGCCGTATCATGTTCAGAAAAAAAGTCTTATAATTCAGTACAAAACTAAAACATTAAGTACATGCAGTGCCATTACATTGGATCTACTAAAAACTTCATCTATATATAACCATTGTGAAGTGTTACATACACCTTTACGATGACACAGTACATTAATGATAAGTAAAGCAATATACATGCGGGTTATCACGCAAACAGTAATCAAAATAACATTATGATTTTCATTTTGAGCTCTTAAACCATTCAAAAGATAAAATTATAATATTTGTGACATTAAAAATGAACTATTGTATTAACAGTGGCCACATTCAATAACATAAAACTCCCATGTACTCACACGTATCGTGAAACAGTAATTTACAGAATACATAAATATTATTTATTAAAACATCAATTTTATTTATTCCAATGTACATAATTACATCTATTTCAAATCACGTACGGCACAGCACTGAAATTTAATTTCTATATACCTTTCATTCTACCAATAATAGGGACGTTATTTTTTTTTACTTTTGACATATACAAAAATAATACGTTACTTCAAGTGTACGATCGATAGACAAAACACCGCTATGAACAAATAATCATTCAATTAGAGATTTGAAATATAAACAATGAGAAGGAATTATAAAGAAAAATTAAGTATAAAACATAAATTCACAGAATTATGAAGTTTTATACTATTAATTAAAATGATAGAATACATAATAATATATTATATAAATTCGCTTTGAGCTGAGCTACCGATTTCAAAATACTGTGACAGATTACACATCAGAGTAACACCAAGTTTATGCTAAAACTGATATTTCAATGATTCCACTACAGTTTACGCTACACTGTTAGTCGCTTGTTTGACTTCCTATATCAATCTAACTTCTCAATTTTAGTATAAAACCGAAATCATACCTTTGCCTTATTAGTCTATTTCGTATGGCAGTTAAGTAAAGGTATTAAATCCGGGGTATTACAACAAATTAAACGTATAATAACGTAGCCTCAAAAGATTCTAAAATATACACTGATCATTCCAATCTAAAATGCTAAAACAATGTTTCAAACAAAACTACAAGTCTCAAAATCTACAGTGCCAGGTGGACACGTGTCACTGACGTATCACACGTCAACAATGGAAACATACGCACGGGGAACGGTTTTGAACCAATCGGAAGTAGACGATCGTGCCCGGTTTAGTAAGGGTCGTAACGGTAAGCGTGTACGTAAGTGTTGAGGTCGATACTGCTTAGCGTTAGTAGATCACAGCGCGGTGTCGCAGTCGCGCTCAGTGCGTGATGACGGCGGAGTGCAGGCACAGCGGCAGCACGTGGCGGTACGGCAGGCGGTAGTTCTTCACGGTGCGCGCCGCCAGGCACTTCAGCGACGTGTAGCGCAGCGGGTTCACGATCGCGCTGAGGCTCTGCTGCGTGGACTTGAGGATCTCTTCGGGCGTCTCGCCCTCGTAGTTGACTGTGTCGATGTGAGCGCCGTGAGAGAGGAGCTCGCGGACCACTTCTGGGGGACACGGGTTCAGCTAGAAGTGTAGAAGATTAAAGTTAAATTGTGTGTATCAAAAATATTTTTCACTTCTCATGCTCTAAAAGTTCGTCTTTATGTCGTGTAATAAAGTCGCTTTTATGCTTTAGAGCATAAAGTAAAATTTTCGTCGAAGACCAAAGCAATCGGTCCAACAGCCACACGAACAACTTCAACTTCATACCTATTTATTTTAATTCGTCTTGTTAGTATTTTAAGAATAAGGCAAGGATATTTTTCATTGCCCTAATGTAGCTTTCAATTCTAATTTTAAAATTTCAATATATATACATGTTGCTGTTTCATTTTCTCGCAATCAAAGTGAAAAGTAAAATCCATTTTACATTCTACTTTATATCCATCCGCTCGCATAACGTTAATACCGTTTTTTTTGTTGCGAGAGGGAACCGAGCTCGGTTCAAGCAACACGCGGTCTCAGAGCGGGTTGGTATTGTCCATATCTACGATTCTTTGTTCTTGAGTAAGGTCGGTTTTTTGCTGATGTTTTCTGTCGCTGTTTTGAGAGATCGTTGCACTAGCATCTGCGTATAGCGTACCTTGCAGACTAAATGCAGCGGAGTGTTCCCGTCCGCGTCGCGTGCGTCGGGCTGCGCGCCCAGGCGCAGCATGAGCTGCACGAGCTGCGCGGCGGCGGGCGCGGGCTCGCCGGGCGCCGCCAGCCACGCGCGCGCGCCGCGCCCGCGCGCGCCCTCCGCCGAGCACGCCACGTGCAGCGCCGAGCGGCCCTGCCGCACCTGCGATACCGACAGCTTTGTTTTACAATAAACTGCAAAACTACTACTTACATTTAATAAATGTAGCTGAATAAAGAACTGTACTGACTTTGATTTTTTTTTATGCTACAAAAAACAAACAAACCTAATACAACACCCCACAGGATTCATGAAACACTACGCTACTAGGATTGGCAAGGATAGGCTCCCGCACTATAAGCCAGGGTCGATAATTTTAGAGAACAACATTCACTTTTAACCATTTTCAAAGGCTTCGGCCCTGGCCTACTAGCCAATAAAGAAACGATACCGATTTCTACGCAATTTTCTTAATTTTGGGCTGGGACGTCAAAATTTTTGCCCTTCACTAGTTCCATAGATTGGACCCAACTAGCAAGAAAACGCATTAAAACGAGACTCGAAAAATAACCAGCAACAAACCACTCCCACACTCACCGTAATATCTAACTTAACAAGTGAGTAGACCGCCGTGTGTATCTTCCGTGAGACTTCCTCAGTACACTCGGGCTCCTCCAATAGCCGTGCCATCAGCGCCGCCAGATGTAAGGAGATCACCAGCACCCTCTGTAGCGTGCTCAGGGTCTGTTCTCTGTCGATGCTGAGTTTTGAATCCAAAAGTTCCATGCCTCGGTGTATTTCGGACAAAGCCTTCCTGAATACGGGCTCAATGTCTTCGAAGGTCACAGGGGGGACTATGCGACCTGTGGAACGGAAATTGGTGGTTATAATCATATTTAATTGGAAGTATTTGGGTTAAATTTCTAGCCTGCAAAAAATTTCCAACCTTCAAAGCGTCCATCAAGGCGATAGGAGTTACACACATTCGCTCATTCGTTCGGAAACTTAGAAAGTGCCCTTTGGCGACCACGAGTTCTGGTTCACCGAACAAAATAAACACGGACGGTCGTATGTTAGCGTGGTAAGGTGGCTGTCTTGGGTGTCCTCTATGTTAAGTGGGTCAGTTTGGAATAAGCATTGGAATCAAATGTTTGGAATGGAATGTGAGTGCGTGATGCCTGCTGCACTGGGAAATTTGTAGGAAATTGCGTTCGTGCCGAGTTCAGTCGTAATTCCTTATCTTTGGTGAGCTGGGTTAAATAGTTGAGGTACCTCTGAGCGGAGGGCGCGCGCGCTCGGCCAGCATGTAGGAGAAGAGCTCGGCGAAGCTGTAGAGCGAGCTCTGCGTCAGCGGCGACAGCGGCGGCAGCACGGCGCGCTGCATGTCGAGCGCGTGGTGCCACAGCGTGCGGCAGCGGGCGAAGCGGCCCGCGTCCGCGTACACCGCGCCGCGGTAGCGCACGTAGTACGACGTGTCGGGGTGCGCGGGGCCTGACGACATACAACATTATACACCGGTGAGACAACACTACGAAGGGCGCTGATGCTTATCGTCATATCATAGAATTTATAAAAACCAAATCATAAATTTCGCATCCCGAGTTAAAATACGAACCTGTAAAAATGACAATAAAATAACACATTGCAAGTGTTATGTTATGAACTCACCAAGAATCCTCTCTCTGATGACCAAGGCCTGCATCCGCATGCCGTCAGGATCTGCGAGAATCTCCTCTAGCTGCTGCGAATTGCTCGGTTCCACTGCGTAGTCATACGCCTCTATGCGCGGGATGTCTTTCGGCTTGGGAATGGGCTCGCTTCCGTCTGTAGGGAATCTGAACAAGGGTAACAAGAATGTTAGTGGTAAAGTAAACCAGGTAGCTGCAAATTTCCAAGCTGCAAGACTAAAATGGGGCTGGGCAGCCCATACAGATGACGCCGGTAGAGCTTCGGGACCTGGAACTCTGAGACAACTAAACGGGGTCACGACAGAAAAAGAAGCTTCCTCGCAAATTGGCGAGAAGAAGCACAACTGGAGAACTGGAAGGAAATGGAGAGGCTTTTGATCAGGAGGACAGTTAAGGCTAACAAAAATAAATAAAGGGTATCCAGTTATTTCTGGATAAATGGTGAATATTTTACCTGTCGTCCATGGCTCGTTTCCAGAGCGCGAGTGCGCCGACCATGTCGCGTCTCTTGTCCACGTAGGTGGCACCGAGCAGTTCCAATGCGTCGATGCGTTGTTGTCGCGTCACTAGGCCGTACTCCGTGTTTATTAGGTGCTCGACTATGTGCGTGTGTCCTGTTACAGAGGCTGCTAGGAGTGGCGTCATACCTGCAAGAATTATACCAATATGTCAAGATGGATCAAGGAGCTCGTGGCCAGATAATAACAATCAATCTTCAGGTTAAGCCGCGCTTGCCCAAGTTGGTATGTGGATGGGTGACCACCTATTACATACCGAGTTTCCTCCGTGCCTCCGAAAGCACGTTAAGCCGTTGGTCCCGGCTGTCTGTAAATCTTTGAAAGTCGTTACAACTAGTCAGTGGCCCGAAATTATGATACTAATCTTACCAAGGGGTATCGTATACCCAGAACTAACTCGGTTGTGGAGGTCAGATAGGCAGTCGCTCCATGTAAAATACTGGTATTCAGCTGCATCCGACCACTGACCATCTGATACTGGAAGCCGACCCCAACATCATCTGCCTAGCCTTTTCCCAGCCTTTGATTATAAATGTCTAGCTGGAGTATCAGATGTGCGAAAACGTGTCAAAAAATATCAGCCAACTGTTGGCTTATAAGTTTGCACACAGAGACATAGACCCCCAACGTATACTGTGCGTGTATTGTCTCTGTACACCGGCCGCACGCACACATGTTTGAAATTGTTGCCTCGTTTTCTTTGTTTTGACTGTAGGGCGATGCTCCATCTAGAAAAGGCTAGGTAGATCATGATGTCCGACTTGAAAAATTCACTTGCGAATTAGCTGGATGCGAGTAGCGCTGAGCAGCACGCAAATTGTGAAACACCCTTTTCTATGACAATCCGAAGAAATTCATAACCTATTGCGAAATTCCTTTGATTCGAAAACGTAAATCAGACAATGAATATTGTTGGAAGGATTGATAGCATTGGGGTTGCGAGTGGCTGGTCGTTCTGGCGTAGTTTGGGGGAACCTTATGTCAAGCTGCGGTTGTGTCGGCTGAGATGACAATGGTCTCATGGCAGGCGGAAGACCTTTAAAAGTATATACTTGTACTGTCATTTTCAACTTATTTTATTTGTATCTCCAGAACCACGTGAAGTGTCTTACCGTACGAATCAACGTCCATAGTAGCTCCATGTCCCAACAGCATCTTGAGTATGTTTAGAGACCCGCTCTCGGCACAATCGTGTAGCGCCGTGTTGCCTTTCACGCTTTTTCTATTCACGTCGGCATTTAGCGACAGTAGGTACTTGGCGATTCTAATGTGGCCCTTGTAGCAAGCGATCATTAGACATGTGTGGCCGTGACGGTTTGCTATTTCTATGTCTGGAAATGGAGAAATGGATTTTAAGAATTGCTGATTTATTGACTAATTACAACAAAATTTGAAATATGTATTTTTATTAGTGTGACAGTTTCTTTCTAGAGCTCGAAGTTCAATATTTATGACAGCCCTGTCATAAATGGTGTTCGCAAGGCTACCAATCAAGTTACTCAAAACCGTTTTTTGCGGATCTGTCATTGTACGGGAAATCTACAAAGCGAGGTCATGTTATACTGGAAACGTATAGCTTGATGCGTCACCGTGTGTACCCTACAGTGCAACATGGATCTTTAGGCGCTGAAATGAAGCCGACAGAGAGCGCTAAAAAACTATTGGAAAAAGGAGACATACGCGTTTGTTCAGATTGTGTCTCATCTCCAAAGATTCATGTACGTATGTATGTATGAAGTAACTCACCGGCGCCATTTTCGACTAGGAATCTAACGATATCAGAGTGGCCGTCGAAGCAGGCGGCCCTGAGGGGGGTGCTGTGCGTCCGCGTGGTGGAGTTCACATTGGCGCCCGCGCGGACCAGCAGCTTCACCAGCGGCAAGTGACCTGCGGCCGCGGCGCACCATAGCGGCGGCGCGCCCTCTATCGTCTCGCCGTCGAATGTCACTGTAATGTTAAAGACACGTTATGCTACTGTATTGTTCGTGAATAATTGCTTATTACCTATTGCTTATTCATCGTGTTGATGATTCCAATACTTCTTTAAGTTATTTACTAGGTTTAGTTTATTAGTTGTTTTAGAGCTTATTTAAGCTCTGCACCATCGACGGCGTTTTTAGTGGCTACGGAGAGGTAGGGACCTCTCCGAAGCCACTACCAGCGCTGCAATGTGCAGCTGGAGTTGCACAACGAGCAGGGTAGGAGACCTATCGCTAGTTGTTTTATACATAATTGTAGCTATTGATCGAGTTATCTATTTAAGCAAAGTTCTTCGCCTTCCTTAACTGTAAGTTCAGACACTCTTATCACTATGGAATAGATAAACTACAATTAAAAATCCCTCAAAAACCGGGCATAACAGAAATCGGCTATATTGCAGAGCCTCAGTGCAACCTAAAGCCGCACTAGGCCCACGTGGAGGATTACCATAACCCACTCCCTCTCTCATGAGGTCTGTGTCTCAGGTCCCAGCAGTGGGAACGAACTAGGCTGACTATACAGTCTATGTGTATGTCAATCTCTCTAAATCGGGGGCGAATAAGAGATCATAACAAGACAATGCGTACCGTACCGTCTTCCTGTCGCTGTCGATAGAATGTGTAAGTGTGTCGACCGTGTTGATTTGATAATGATGTGACAAAAGATATCGTGTAGACATATGACCGAAGGCGTTAAATGATGTGAAGTCTACCGTATTAAGAATTCGACCATGTAGAAGTCCATAAACATTATATATTATTTGGGTATTGGTTAGATTAAGGCCAAGGGCATTTAAACATTGAGACTATTGGTAATCGATTTGTACGTGTTTATACCCGAATATTTCGGGGTTTGAAGGTAAACATAAGGCTCATGGTGTTGTGAAGTGCATGTTACTCACCCAGAAAAACCAGAAAAAAGGTATTTTAGAATACAATGTCTGGAGACTTGGAAGATTTATGCTCGCATATCTTGCAGCTTAGGTTAACGTTTACAAAACGTAAATTACTTATTTGAAAAACATCTGATACAATACAGCCAAGTGATATAATATTCGAAAATGTTGACATAATTCAAAATTGCCACCTTCTCCTATATTGTCAAAACTGTGACATGACAGATGTCACTTACTGTATTCTGCTCTGTGGTCAATACCGTTCTGTGTATGTCTATGATGTCTCTTTTTTTACGTTTTGGAAATCATCAAATGACCCCTCCCACTCTGGGCGAAGCAGCAGGGAGTGTCATACTTGTACTGGGACCAGAGAGACCGGAGACTTGTACTTGTTCTGCTTCGCAGAAGGAGGTGACGGCGTCCCATTCCGTCTCGCTCTGGACCATGGGTTGAACCAAGGCCGGAGGCGAGAGGTCGCCGCCACCGATCGCCACTATGTCTTTGATGTCTTCCGTATGGATTCTGTGTTGTATCCGTATATCAAATTAATAAAAGTTTTGCAAAGATTAAGTAATCAGTATTAAACACAATACTTTTTGCGAAAACTTGGTCCCGATCCTGAGACTCAGAATAAATAATAGTAGGTACTAATGTACCCGAGACTAATCAGAGTTCAGTACTTTTTCTCAAATTCTGAAAAAATCTGAAGGCCGTATGAAAGCCTAAAAGAATACGTTGTTTGTATTTGAAAAGTTTTGTAATGCCTTCGCTTGAAACTAGTAAGATTTCGAAATATTGTGATTAAGTTCTAGAAGTAAACAAAACCAGACTATAATTATTGGAGTAGAGATAAATCGAGATGTTCTTGATTACTGAATAAGATTCTAAGATAGTTTTGTCAGTCGCCAGTCTGTGAATTTCTCGAACTACAGCTGAATGATTCTGTGGTAATATTTTTTCTAGTAGCTATTTACGAGTTAAAGTTATGTTTGGGTTAAGTATACATTAATATATATAATTATTTATCTATACTAACACTAACATACTAATACTAATCTACTTTAATATTATAAAGAGGTAAAATTAGTTTGTAAGTTTGTATGTAGGGGGTAATCTCTGGATCTACAGAACCGATTTTGAAAATTCTTTCACTAATAGGAAGCTACATTATCCCCGAGTGCCATAGGCTATATTTACAACGTGCCCGTGGAATAATTTCCGACCAAAACGCGAGCGAAGCCGCGGGCAACAGCTAGTCAAATGTAAATTACAGTCTTTTCACATTTCTCTTAAAGCCAAAGGTTAACGAAACCCACAAAGGTCAACTAGGCCAAGGCCTGGCAGACTTCAAAAAATCATTTTTTTTTTTAAGAAAATCTGAATAATTTTTTCTAAAACACTGGCTTATATAGTGATTGAAATACATCTCGAAGTAGACGTATTGAAATAAACTTGAATCCATTACTTATCACCAGCGCCCATGCTAATGACCTCCACAGAATAATATAAACCCATACAAGCATTCAAGACAAGTTTATTGCCCATGTTGCTATACACATACACAAAAGATATATTTGCCACGACAATTTCAGCTGAACAATTTGTATTAAAATGGCTTCTGGCCAAGCAATTGACGCAATTGGAAAGCCGTTACCACGACGCGTGACAATTTAGGCATAAAGCAAATAAACAATTGTATTTACACGACAAACGAGTGATTAATTAGGGTCCTGATTGACCGACACGTTCTGCCGACTGGGAATTGACCGCCTGACCTGATGCCAACACCGTCACAATGGAATAGCGTTATTGAGAAACAATGTTTGCATTTCATTTCAAAGTCAAATGTTCATCCTAGAATGACCTCTCTTCTCTTGAGCTGAGGTTTTTTTTCTGAATAAAACAAATTTCTTCTTGATTCTTTACTACTGTCTATTCTATATAATTTCGGTTCATCACGCAAGGATTTTAACTATATAGTTGCAATTTAATAATATTGTTAAGAACCTTAAAAATTATGTTAAACAAAACATCAAAGAACAAGTTATATTCAACGCAGTGACCACATTGCAGTATATTCAAGTATTGGGCACAATGACCGTGCATTCAATGAGACGAAATATCGGTGAATAACAATATGAATTACTTTTAACTGAATAAACAGGTTATTGTAAAAGGCACAAAACCTTCATTGTTTATTATAATAATTAGATACGCATGTGGTTTTGTAATAATTAAGTTGACATTTTGAAAGAATTACTCAAAATTCCAAAGCGTTCGTTTTGGTAGCTAAAATCATAAGTATAATCTAAAATCAGCCTATACAATGTTCCAACTGCTCGAAAACAGGCCCTCCTCTTTGTAAGAGGGTACATGCCGTAATCCAACACTCGGGTCCAGTGCGGGTTGGTTGATGCCACTTGTCTAAGAATTTTCGAGCTATAACTATTTTCTTTGCAGTTTCAACAGACATGTATCAAATCCAGTAAATAGATGAAAAATAAGGTAAGAGACCTCACCTGAGCCAGGCTGTTCGATGTCCGCTTTGCACCTCTCGATGAGGTATTCGGCTACGTCGTAATGTCCATTTCTGCAGGCGATGACCAGTGGAGTCGCGCCGCCGACTTTCGCACCCACCAACATGTTCAGCTCGTCCGCAGAGCGCCAACTGTGTAGGTACGCCTGGAAACAAGGAAAGAAAAGAAGGTTAGCGACCTTATGACGAAATTTTTGCCCAAGGGGCCAACGGGCCAAGTCTGCTATTTTCGAATTATCTGAAATATCTTGATAGTCATACCAAGTCAACACCATTACCAATTTGCCAAAAGTTCGTAGCCATCATAATTCTAAATTCACAATGGTCTATAGAGAAATGGCGAAATAATAGGAGATTACCGAACAATCGTGCCTACGCGAGATCAATGACTTGGCAGTAGCAAAACATCGGAAATCCCTAATGAGGCCATTCAATTATGAGATTATCAAAACTGCCAAAACCAACAATTACGGCGTCGATGAGTGGCTATTTTGGCACAATTTCATTAGCAGAATTGCCCCCCCAGGCCCCCTAACATGGCAATACTATATCTCTAGTCTACCAAGACTCGACAAAGCTCTTTCTATACAACTTGACATGTCTTGTCATTCATTTCATACATTTCTAACATCGCCATGCTTGCGACGATAGAAATCTTTCCAAAATCTGTCATAAAATGACTATTCAATTCGACTCTTCGTCGACAAAACCCGTTTCTACGGTGGTCATGCTACGCGGGCTGGACCATCTTGAAAGAGACTGGCACAGGGACGTGGAGATTAGCTCAGTTAAACAGCAGGCAATGCCCAGCAGCGAGTAGTAGGTAAAGTCTAGCAAACCGTTTTGAATCATCACCGTCACTCATAGGTACTAACAACCTTATTAATTAGAGCATAAGGATGAACGATGAATGATGTCAGACTTTTTGGGCCACTGACTACCTGTAACGACTGTCAAAGATCACCGATGACAGTCGGGACTAACGGCTTGACGTGCTTTCCGAGGCACGGAGGAAACGCGGTATGTAATGGGCGGTCACCCATCCACAGACCAACATAGGCAAGCACGGCTTAACCTAAAGATCGACCCGACCGGCTGTTATTACTTTGCCACGAGCTCCTCTTCACCCTATTAAATGGGTATATAAATACAAAAACATACAGCCACCAATGGGTTAAATACATGGCATTTTCAAAATTGTATGCAGTTGGTAAGTGATATTAATTTGTCACAACTGCCTATCTGCTAACGGCCGTTCAGTAACTTACTAACAGTTACCGGAAAATTGCTATCTCACTCAGATAAACAGTTAACGTGGAAGCGCAAGGGTAGCCCGCGAAATTTGAATTTTCTTACGTTTATTGCAATTTGCAGGTCAATGTCAGGTTGTATGTTGAAGAAAATATGAATCGCGCCAGTAACACGTATAGAGTTACAGAATTATAATCATTCAAATCATCAATACAACCCTCAAGTTCATTTAACCCCATTGAGTGACTTTTTCATGAAATAGCGATTCATATTTTATATCCTGTCAATTCATTGCTAATTTTGTTTATAAAAACACCGATAGCTACTAGAGTAAGGCATATGAAATAACCGTTTTACGTAAGTTATAGAAAACGGCCGTTAGTCATACTATTTTCTTAGAAACATTATGTCGATGTGTTCGTATCAGCCTCGACAACGGATACTCATAAGCTCGCTAACAATGGATAATTAAGGAAAGTGCTTATTGGAAACATATTTACCTAGATAATGTTATGCTTCTTCAAACCACAATGTTGTAATGGTCTTTAATAGACCATTAGTACAACATCCTTTTTAATGTATAAGCCGAACACTATACACAAGACAAACAGACAAATCAAATACTACGAAGATAATGTATTTGAATTTAAACCACAACAAATATTTGCCTAAATGATTATCAGGGAACCGGAATTACCTTATAATGTTATTCTAAAAAAAACTAGCAAAATCTTCAAGCACCGAAGGTTATGTTTTATGCTTGTTTAGTTTGATGAATAACTAGCTGACCCGCGCAACTTCGTCTGCGTCACATAGGAGAGACATTATTACATTGATGCTCCGCTCCTAATAGATAGCCTATTGAATTCTCATTGGCCTATAGCCTTAAGAGTTTTTTTTTTAATTCGAACCAGAAGTTCCTGAGCGCGTTCAACCAAACAAACAAACAAACTCTTCAGCTTTATAATATTAGTATAGATAACGAATGCATAAATGTGAATCCATTATGTAGATTAAAATTTACATCTGAATTGTACACATTGATAACTAAATACTCTAAATAGCGTCATGAGTTTAATTTTGCAGCCACATCTACAAGTCAAGCATTTCTAAAAGATTTTCTGACTAAAAACACATAAACGCTCATACTCAATATTTTTTCCAGCATGCAGAACGTTTTGCGCATCACAATTTCATAATGCTCCATGTTGAAAAACAAATCTTAAAAGGCAATTGACAATCGTGTCATCTGCAGGTATTTGGTATCAAGATTCGCAAAAGTGAAATCCCCAGATATAATAACAACGAAGTTTGGCAAGCGCGCCCGCGCCGATGCGTGGCGCAACGCTGCCCCGGCTTGCAAAACATACACCGGTAAATACACCTGTACAACGATATATTTTTAGAACTGTTTAAGATTATATTTAGCAGTTCAAACTTACGTAATAGTTTTATTTTTAGTATGTGGATTAATTTCAAATGCCAACGATAGGACTTAATCGTAAAAAATACAATCACGTCGTCATCAGTTTATATGCACCTTTACAAAAGATGTTTTTTTTAGAGTAGTTAAAATTCGTTTTGATATTGTTTTTGGGCATGTTTCTGATAAGTTACCTACAACTGTCATACTTTTATCAGCTCAAATTAAACAAATACCCCCAATTTGAAAATATATTCACTTGGATGCAAAATATCACAAGCTTTATATTTTCTACTATTTCGTTGTTTTTGTGCTACGGCGAGCTCTTCAAGGTGTAGTTTGACCAATCCAGGCCAAATCCGAAACTGCGAGGAATATCGAAAAATGCTCAAAGGAGTCTCGAGCCCGATTTTCATAAAAACTAAACTGCAAAATTAGATTTTAGAAAAATCAATATTCCTGGCCAGGAATTGAACTTGTCGGTTTTGAAAAAAAAAAATACACACTGTATTATTGCACCATTCGATAAGTGTCGCTAATAAGGATAACAGTTAGTAGTAGTAACGAAACGTCGAACAAAATCACGATTGGCGCCAACTCACTTCTAAGTTCTAATTTCAATTGTTTACGATTTTTTTCTTTAACTGTGGCCTTTGTCCACGAAGAGTCAACAAAATTAAAATTAGAACATAATGTTGTGAAAATCGACTGCGCTGCGGGTGTCTTCAATCAAGGAAATTAATTTAAAGTATGAAAAAACATAAAGTTTGTCGTATGTCATTACTTCCCAAAGTTTGATCCTTATTAGCGACACTATCGAATGGTGTTGTGTAACAGTATGTCTTCTTTTCCAAAATCAATGGGTTTAATTCTTGGCTTATTAATATTGAGTTTTCCTCTGAGGAATCTCGAAAAACCATAACAGGGTTTTTGAAAAAAGCATATTTCGCTAACTTCAACTTGAGTATAGAACATTAAGGCAAGTCTTGTGTGCCTCATTTTGTGTGTAAAGTATGCAGTGAACATTTGAAGCATTGGACAAAATTGCAAAAGAAGATGTATGACGTTTGGGATACCGATGATTTGGAGAGAACAACAAAATCACTTCGATGTCTGTTATTGCTGTTTGGTTAGCATCTTCGGCATAAACCGTAAAAATCGGAGCACTTCCTCATTCCGAAAGTGTCTTCCGAAACTTGGTCTAAAGAAACAAATTGCAAAAGTATTGGACAAATCGGGTACTATGCTTTCGGTACATCTCAAAGGCATTTCCAGCTTTAACAACAGAAAAACTCAAGGCAATATTTGACAGTCCTCAAATAAGACAGATAGAGATGATAATTTCGCAACCTCTATGAACGAAACGGAACTCGCTGCGTGGAACTCATTTGTCACATAAAAAGATTCTCGGTAATCATAAGGCAGGAAATTATATAATTCATGTAAACCAAATGCTTTTATATCTTTTCAAAACTTGGGATGTAATATGAGCACCAAAGTTCATTACCTACACAGCCATTTGGCCTCCTCCCCACATAACCTGGGTGACTTAAGTGAAGAACAAGGACAGCGGTTTCATCAAGACATCAAAGTGATGGAGAATTGGTACCATCTACCTAGATGGGATACCCACATGATGGCTGATTACTGCTAGGCTCATATGAGAGACAACCCAAAGGATAAACACACAAAAAAAATCAAGAGCCGTTTTTTGTATTCTGAATTTTTTTTTTTTCAGACAAATTGTTTCTTTTTTTTAAATAACTTCAAAAGTAGAGCTGATAAAAAAAACTAAATGCTTTTGGAACTAGTGGATCAAAATCAGGTCTTAAAATTACGACTCAAAAATTGTGGAGTCCTATGAATTATTTGTCTAAATTAATTACAGACACACGAGTAACATCTTCGTCAATCCGAGTTTCTCCAGTTTTCATTTCACGCACAGCCATGAATCCCTGAAATTTATTGCGAATCTAACCTTGACCGGAACGACCTTTGTGAAGTTAGAAGCCAAGCAAATGAAGGTTTACGCTTAATACAAGAGAGGCAGGTCAATGCTTCAACGAATATTACTAAAGGGCGGGACCTTCCAATAAACTCACCTTTGCAACCCAATGAGGCAATGATGCAAGAAGAAACAATAAACCCGGTTCTTTAGGGTTTTTACAATCCCAAAAATCTTTGAGTCCTTCACATTGGATTGGAATGACATCATTTCGTCAACGTCAGTAATAAAACTCCGAATAAAAATGTCTGTTCATTTGTTCGAATATGAAACATATAGAACATGTTTGAGTTGCTTTCTTGATTCCTAGCAAACAATGTCAAGTGTTCCAATAAACTCACCTTTGCAACCCAATGAGGCAATGATGCAAGAAGAAACAATAAACCCGGTTCTTTAGGGTTTTTACAATCCCAAAAATCTTTGAGTCCTTCACATTGGATTGGAATGACATCATTTCGTCAACGTCAGTAATAAAACTCCGAATAAAAATGTCTGTTCATTTGTTCGAATATGAAACATATAGAACATGTTTGAGTTGCTTTCTTGATTCCTAGCAAACAATGTCAAGTGTCTACTTACATTATAGTCGTAAAATTATCGCAAGCATCGTATATTACGAGGAGCAGTTGAGGTTATGGGCCACTTGTGAATACGGTACCAGGGACAAACATACTCTATTCGTATCAACACAGATGTTCACCTTGTGGCACAAGTTGTTTACAAACTAAATCGAAATGGGTCAACGATGCTCTCTGTGGTAAACTAGCGGTGTTGCATCCACTTTAAGCTGTGTGCAGCAGTATATTGAGTCTAAAAGGCAGTGAAAAGTGAAATGGAGACTTTTATTTGAACATACTAAACCTGGCTTTTTAGGGATATTAATAAGAACATATTTTAATCCTTCGTGTGCCGGAACGTAGATCTACGCGAGACATAGTAGGTTTTTAATTGTGTCTATATACTCGGCATACGAAAGTTTAAAGCACGAATGGTTACATGTACATCGTCGTATCCGCGAATTATTATTATTTTTAATACTTTGATGAATGTATTTTATGGATTTGGCAATAAATTTGTAATTTCGATTCATGTTACTTTTAACGAAAATGAAAATTAAGATACGTATGTAAGTATATATTTTCCACGAAGATAAAGCGCGTTTAGGTTTCTTTCCTTACAAAATAAGACGAAAAGCTTGCGAAAGAATTGTTATAATTAGACTTATGATAATTAAAATATTATATGACTTACAAGATATGTTTACAACGGTTCACAACAGCGATTAGCAAAACAATAGACTATTTGAAGTACTGAGCACTATAACCAAATTCCACAGATGTTAATCTGAGCACTGATCAGATACGATACTGGCTCATCAATAAGACATCGGAGCTAATTAAATAGTGCAAAGACAATGAACAAATGAAAATAAAGTTACAAGATATTTCACAATTTGGTATTGTACTGGCGGCCCTGACTGTTGCGCGAACAGATCAACAGTGACTAACACTCAAGATGGATTACACTTCATTAATGTTGAAACTTGCATTTTCACATTTTATTTTATTGAAATTTAATAACAATGCTACAAGTAAACTTATTAATATTCAGTTTACGTTAAGTAAAAAATAAAAGAACAATATGAAGTCATTGTCCCTCTGTGGCGGTTTAAACATTCATGAGAACTGAAAATGAAATAATTTGCCATAAAATAATAATTTAAAAGATAACCGTCAAAAAATTAACAATGAAATGAAAGAAAGGACAAAGATAGATTTAAAATGTTCGCACAGTAATTTTATGGGTTGAACCATACAAATAATAACTGCGAAAACCATGGTTACAGTGGTTTATGTGCTTTAGTAATCAGATCATACCCAACTAACAAATTAATGTTTTATAATAGTTAAGTTAACGTTTTACATTTTCAATTAGTTTTTTAAGATTGGTCGCATAAACGTCAATATAAACGTTTATAAAACGCGAAATGGGCCCAAATTAAAAGACAATATAATCGTTTAGTAGTTATGTAGAAGTCAGCCAATGACCGTCGAATGTTATATACAAGTTAAGTAAAAGTACAAAAACCGACTTTTCGGTCCAATACTGGTTGTTATGAGACCCTTAAGTGACCGCTTATGTCACATAGCTGTTTTAATGAGGTTTTCAAATGACTGAAACGTTGTACTAGTGTCCAACAATACGACTCAACGACAACCGTTTTGATTCATCGTGTTATATTGTGCTCGCCGGTGTGTGTATAAAAAATATTAGAAAAAGGTAAGCGAAGTTAATTTCTATGATTACAAAATATCTTTAATGTTCATTATTTAAGCGAGTTTGATATAATAATAGGGGTTTATCTTTCAGGGAACTTTAGTTTTATGACAATGTATATATGTGTTTTTGTGAAGTTTTTAACGCCCTCCCTATTTCTTTGTATTTCAATAGTTTTAGTTAATTATCCAAAATATTTTTTCATAGTAAAGCTCCAACCATCTTGTTTACGTTACATAGCGACCTCTATATTACACTAATATAACAAAAACGTCGCGTAGACTTTTCCTTGAGACCATGACACCGGGCCATGTTTAGCCGACTTTAGGGTTCCCTGATCATTACTTGCATAGGATCTAATAAACATTGCTCATCTTGAACAGAAATCTAACGCGGCCCTTTATAATAAATTCATCTTATTTTCGTGACGATGGCTATCTAATGAAATAGTACCTACTTTTAACCCAGATTAATTTATATAAATGAAAAATTTAATTTATTTTCAGGTCTAACATAGGATATCAATGAAATATGGTAGTGTTCTTGGAAAACGTTTAAGCGTTGTTTTATTATATAAATGTTATATTATGATTCACACACAACTACGTTTGTTTTGCGAAAACCTTTTATTTAACCGAAACGTTTAAATGACCAATACATTGTCCAATAAACGTCATAACTAGCATCATTATCCAACGTCATATAAGGTAGACCTGAAAACGTTTACTTAACATATGCACTGACACCATTATCCGACGTCGTAGAAGCTATTCCCGAAAACGTTTACTTGATATACGCACTCACACCATTATATGACGTCATATAAGCGAGTCCTGAAAACGTGTAATCAACATATGCACTCACACCATTATATGACGTCATATAAGTTAGTCCTGAAAACGTTTAATCAACATATGCACTCACACCATTATATGACGTAATATAAATCAGTCCTGAAAACGTTTACACAACATATGCACTGACACCTTTGTACGACGTCGTATAAGTTAGTCCTGAAAACATTTACTCAACTTTATATTAAGACATTACAGTCACGCAACTAAACCGTCGTAAGATTAACGTCTATATATCATAATAGTTAGCTACATACCACTATATAACTGTTACATAATATGAGTCTTATAAGACTGGAGTTATACGACGTTTTTGCTAGTTGGGTAAATCATGAATGTTTTAACTCAATCCAAACTTATTAGTAATCATGAAAACCCAATAGGTTACCAGAGGTATTGAACTTTAACTTGCAAAAAAAAAAACAGTTAAATTGCTAAACAGCTATTGATTTATAGTCGACCATTACGAAACCTATTCATTTACAACCTGGCTGTTGGTCAACGATTACTTAAACTTTAATAAAGTCAGTAAAGTAATTAGGTGCATGCGCATTATTACTGAAAAGGTTGTAAATGCCTATGAAGAAATTGCTCCGGTCTTGCTTTCACAAATAAGGGTTTTAGTTATGAGCAGAATGGCTGATATTAAAATTCGATACACTGACGAGCGTGACTCGACCGCTGTAGTCAGGGTCTTGCTGTTATTGCCTAGTTCTATTTACCCCATTAAGTATGAAAGTTCAACAGAGCGCCGTTTTGTATTTACTGAATCGTTTACTTCCCTCGTAAATGTGTTCTGAACGTCTTATAAGCAAACCCTGTACATATTTTAGCAATTTCCTTTCGAACAGCAGATGTGGTCTACCCAACGGGTTACACTTGCTGTTGTTAATATGTAAATAGTCGTTTTACACACTGTTTTTTATATCAGCAGTGACTGCAGTCAGAACCAGAAGATTGGTAAGCTTCCACCGATCAACATCGATAACAGTGCTACTTAGGCCGATTCAACATTTGATATTATGTAAATACAGCTCTGTTATATTCCGAAGTTTACCTTCTTCAACCTCCTGAGCAGCCGCCTCTGCCTCCGCAGCAGCGTCTTGCCACAGTGGCGCAGCGTCTCGATCCACCGACACCTCGACGGCATCAGATCCCACACACCAGCAGACATTTTGTATCAACACATCACAATATCTCTTAAAAGTTTTTATTTCACGACACACTTTGTTCACAACGCTCACATTCTTTGTATTCTTTGGAGAAATATTTGAAGTCAAACACTGTAAATATTTATAAGATGTTATTAATAGTGCAAGTTTGATTATTTACTAACATTTTCAGATTTTATTTCAAGGTTACAAGTTGTCAGAGTTTTCGAAACGTCGTATATTCAAAACACTAAGTTTTTATTTGATCTTGCGGCCTAATTAACAATACCGTGGCAACGTCTCAACATCTTGTCCATAAATGCCACCGTCCACTACTCACGGATAAATATATAGGTATGGTATGCAACCGCAGAAAGGCGTGATTTTCTGAGTAAACTGTGCATTTTCTGTTAAATCTGTATAAACAGATTGCTGATTATGCGGGGTTTCTCCATGGAAATATACGTGATAACACCGACCCTGAAGCAATACTGGTGCGATTATTGTTATACATAGGACTACATGTAGATTATGTTCGGTGTTTATAGAAGATTTTGAACACAAACATCGGCTATTAGTGGTCCACAAGATTACCCAAGGAATAGGCAAACGTATGTTTTAGAAAAGGTAAAAAAAAGAAAATGTAATGAAAAGTTACAATACAGCAGACAAGATACTAGCCGAGTAATAATGAATTTATATTAAGCTCCACGTGTTGATCTTATGGCGAATTCTCAACGAGCAATTAGTGTTTATGATGCAGATGCTGAAACAGACGTCAAACATTGCAATAAAATCTCTAGCTTCCGGGAAAGCAGGAAAACAAAAGTTATGTTGACAGACCAATGCCGTTTCATGATGACGTTTTTATTACATTGTAAGATTTAATGTATTTTCATTACCACGACAAGTTTCTACTGTTTACACTGTGAGATACAAAATACTTATACAGCTTACGTAAAACAAATATTTTGAGACACGGTGACATAGACTAGTCTAGATATATGATGCTCTTGAATAAATAACGGATTCACATTCAAGACTGTTACGTAATGGTGACACGGTAATCACAAAAAATTACATTCCGGACATATTTAATTTCATTAAGTATTTACTTCTTACACCGTTTTTTTAATAGTTTTACTTGATATTAGGACGAACTGGTTCGGTGAACTCTGGTGTTCTGATGAAGGTATCGAGAAAAGAAATAAAAAATCAGAATTACTGGTTTCGGGTTTTTCTGACATTGGCTGAGTCACTCTGTTTATCCAATTTAGACCTTATATTTTGTTACTTACTATTCGTTAGCGAATTTTTTCAAAGAATTCTAGAAAGTATGCGTATATCATGCATGACCAATCGGCCGTAGCAAAGACAATCTCTACAGATGGAGGTTCATGGACGGCTCAGATCTCAAGTTTGTTTGCGGCGTGTTTCCATAGACAATGGTCCACCTTCCATCTTGCGCTCTTGACGATCTTATGACTGCATCAGTGAGCGAAGTTCGCATAGCTGAATAATTTTGGACCCAATATATTTGCTGACAATTTGCCATCGACAACTAAGAAGAAGAGAATGTACTGCGAATGTTTATAATTTTTCAATCAATAACGTATTGATCATCAAAATAAAATAAGAGGACACGTTCCATATAGTTACAATGGCAATAAAATGCGTTTGATTGTTCAATTGAATGAGATCGATGGAATATAACTCACGTTTTATCCACATCATTCACACGTGCCTGTTACATACATTTTTGTTGCGTAATTTCTATAGAAATCAAAGGAGGCTGGGTAAGTGTGACGCATCTGGTTTGCACGTACGATTGCGGAAAGAAATTATAAATGTGTGAACAGAATGATCTTTCATTTTTTACCTCATCAAGCGTACAACATTGATTACTGTCATCAGATTTCAGCCTCTCCGGTCACTTACACCTGCCTTCAAGGGAAGGCTGAATTAAGATAATTGGGCGTCGGATCATTCCCGTAATTTTGAATTTTTAAATGCTTCTGTACTTTAAATGAGGAAATGCATCTTCCACATCCATGTTTGGCTTCTGTTTACCGGTTTATTTATACTTCCGTATGAAGATCTGCGCTTTAAGTTTTTTAACCCGCATACTGGTTTCTTTTATTGCGATTTTTTAAAATGATTTTGGTTTTAAAACCATTAAATATCGCTAAATGTTGAATCTTTTTCGTTTAGCAGGTTTTTTTTTTTTTTTCATTAAATCGCAAAATCTTCCGGCATTTATAGAATGAAGGATAATTATAAATATTATTCTACAATCACTTTTGAACAGGATGTCCCTTCACTTTTTTCTAAATGAATTGATTTAATTGTGCGCAAGTGTCCTAGAGTTTTCTTATTATTGTTATTTAAAAAACAGACCAATTGCGAGTTGGACCCGCGCACCGAGGGTTCCGGACAAACTTGTGGGTATTACACCATATACTTAGATATTTATGTTTTCCCTTGACATAAAAAAATGAGATAGATGTACAGTCACCAAAGGAGATAAGTAACCAGGGTCGTCGGATATAGTTGAAGTTTAATAAGAAACCGATGGATTATTTCGAATGAAAGGAGATGTTTCATTTTCGGCCATAAGATGTACATTTATCGAAAAAGAGGAAAAAATACCACGAATTTAGGAAAAATATTCTTTCGAGAATTTAAGCCTTATTTATTGTGCATGAAAAGTAATAGTTTTTTCAATTATTGCTATATTCTATTCAACATGGCGTCTTACTGTTTGAATAGTCTGCTTTCGTTCTGAAATCGTGTCACTTAAAAACAAAATATCACGTCGATGTTAAATATGAAAAGTATGTTTTCTTATAATAAATAATTGTTATTATACTCTTCTACATCATATTCGACTAATTATAAGCAAGAGTGATGATTTCATCTTTGAAAAATATATTAGGTACTACTTTTCTGTAGTGTACTTCTGAACGAAAAATTCAAAATGACATTTTGTTTTGAAATAACGCATCAGTGTCTGTCAATCGAGTCTCGTTCGTCGTGACTTGGTTTCGACTTTCGTGGCTTTCGGTGTTATTTTACGTTCTCTCTTTTATATTTTGTTCCTACGACTTTTGTTTTGTACAACAGTATCAAATAACAATTTCTAAGTTATGTAAACGTCATCTCTACAACCTGTCATGGCTGTCATAACACGCACGACAAACGTCAAACATTTTAAATTTTTATTTGTTGCTAAAAAACCCTTATAATATTATATAAAAAATGTTACTTTATTCTATTCAGGGGTTTGTTTCCCAGCTTTTGTAAAATGTACATGTTATGGCGGGAGTCCCATACAAAAATGAAACATCTCCTTTAATTTAATAAGTGATTTGTTTGTGTTCTATTAACTAAATTAAATTTTATTCGAAAACATCCATCGGTTTCTTACTAAACTTCAACTATATCCGACGACCCTGGTTACTTATCACCTTTGGTGACCGTACGATATTGCTTCTTGCCAAATTGCATGATTCTAGGTAAACGGGAAGAACCGGTTTAATTCCCTTGTGAAATCGCAAAATGTGCGACATAAACAGTTGTATCTTTTGATCGCGTTGACTTACAAGTTTGATCTTTTCACAGCTGAATGAGACCGTAGAGCCGAGTATTTGATTGATGATTCAAGTTGATACATCTACGCGTTCTTGAGAAAAAGGGCCTTGTCAGACAGACAGACGGACAATAAAGTGATCCTGTAAGGGTTCTTTTTTCGTTTTGAGCTACGGAACCCTAAAAATAGCCAGTTCATAGTTTCAGCCTGCCGTGGAAAAAAGGAGAGAGTTTATGTGTGTATAGCTATTTAATTATAGAAATTTTATAACAGGTACTAATACACAATATTATGAAGGGTTAAAATGTACGTAGGTGCTCAGGATAAGTGCCATTCACATAACATACGCCTGTAATCTCCGTCGGGTTAGGCATAGGTGTACCTAATAGGACACCCCACATTTTGCCAGTTATGTTTAAGTCCCATGTAATAGGGGGCGAGCCTATTGCCATTAACCAGGCACAAGTCTAGAGTCCATGGCCACTACTGAGAAATTCCTGACGGAAAAACCCAATAGCACTTTGCCTGACCCGGGAATCGAAGCCAGAACCTCCTGCTCGGCAGTCGCGCTTGCGGCCAGGCCACTAGATCAACGAGGCAGTCCATTCGTTTTGCACAATAAATTTTAATATCATCTGTTCATTGTTTTCTCTTGCCTCTTTGTATTAACTTCATATTGTCAGAGAGCCATCATGTAAGCACAGTGATCATTGCCTTCGACATTTTGATTATATTTTACATTTTTATTAATTTAAATAAAAAAAAGTGATAATTCAGATTTTAAGTATTTAAATCACCATCCAAGAATACCTAATTCTTTTATAATTGTTCATAATCGAATATCATAAACCACATCTTATGACATTCTGACGTAGGTATACAGTAACAGCGTAACAGCTGATTCTGATCGACCAAACCTTCTATTAATTTAGAGAAATTACTAGAATAATTGTATTCCAATTAGTAACATAAACAAGTCATTGACTCGAATATTAATTAACTATTAAACGTGATTGTTACGAGGCTGATGAGAAACTAAAGGATTACGCAGTATTACTCACGCAATCAAACTATGTTTCTTAATTCTATCAAGTTAAGGTTAATATTCGGTTGATTGAGCTGGTGTTTGGAAAATGTGTCAGTCGCAAAAATGTTACTATGTGGCCATGAGTAAAGTTTGAAAATGATTCACGCGTCCGGTTCAAAACCCCACAACCTACTTTTACTCTAGACTGAATAAAAAGATAAAGATAATATATAAGATAAAGGAAAGATTGAATAATAAGTTTGAAGTATGTACTTTACTAACGGTTAATTTTCATTCACCACTAACGTTAACTTTATGATTTACATGCTTTGGATTTTTGAGTAGGATTTTTACATAAACGACAAAACAATCATAAATCTTTATGTGGTATTTAGATATGCCATTTTATCTATTTACAATGTAGTTTTTCATTTGAATTTTACTAAACTGTCCAGCAGAAGTAATAATCTGCTAGGCAAGTATTCATTGCGGAGGCCATTGGCAGTTGTAAATTGCTTAGTATTACATTTTAAGTTCTAAACGACACGAACGGCTTCACCTTCAAGCAATACTAGGAAACAACTCAAGACAAACTCGACCTTATGTTACTTAAAACAGAGGTCACGTTAATACAAACATGTCTGGAAACGACTGGTAAACATTTTGTACCAAACAAAAATAGCCCATAATGATCGTTACACAAGGAATTGTTTACGCCGAATCTTGTTTAATTCTAATCTACATAGTAATGTAAAGCCGCGTATGTTTTGTATATTATGTAAACAAAGTAAGTAAACAGCGGATGTTTGTGGAGATTGCAGACGATGATGGCGGCCTCTACTAACAAGGAACACGTGGATGTTAATGAGGATGTCAGTATTGTTTATATCTAAAGTAATTTTATAAGTGAGTACTCAAACGAAGTCCTTGATCTTATTTCTAGTGTCCGATGGAAGTTTCGGCTTCGGCTAAAAGAATCATTTTCGGCCAAACCTTCGACTTCGGCCAAAATTAGTCGAAGTTCGGTCAGAAATCGACATTCCGTCAGACCCTACTTATTTCTTACATCTGTGGTAGATGTTACCTTACCCGGTGCCCTACGTGGGTTTACAAGAGTGAGTCTTATTCTTTTGATGAGTGAGCGCAAAATCAGTTGCATCACGAATGTCTCATGCGTCGCAATTTGTGTCATAATTACAACTAGCCGAGATAAGTGACTAGGAAAAAATATTTACCGAAGACTTGAGAATAAATTCCGTAAACATTTAGCAAATCGAACATTGCAATTTATAGTATTAAAATAGGTATCTACATACATTACTCTATGACATTCATTTGTTTCGGTTTTTCAAGTCTTGTTCAGCAAAAAAGACTAATTGTTAGTTTTACTTATGTAGTAGAAAAAAGTTGCATGAACCATGAACTAAGTAGCCTTGTATGGTAAGTAAATAAGTGAAGTAAGGTGCTGGTTGCACCACCATGAACTCATAAAATGGCACCGTAACTACCACAACCGCAGGTCCCGTTGCTGTTCGCTGCCTTAGAACCGCATCGTACTGGGTACAGTAACGCCTCATGCTTTCTAATTTACTTTACCGTTACCGCAACAAGCTTACTTAACTTCAGCGATATAACGTTGTTTATTACAACACTGGTATATTTATTGTTCTTAATCATGAAAAATGCTGGCATGATCCTGTTATTAAGACGAATAGCCTTGCCTAATGCAAAAATATTAGACCGTCTGATGTTCTCTTTGCGAAAATATTTTCACAAAATCCACTGGCCGATGTGTTAATTTTTGCAGGCAAGCTATAATGCAATCGTTTGCTGTGTACCCACATTTGATATGGCGCAATATGAGATCGGGTTACAAATATTAAACCTGCAAAATCGACCGATGTTACTAAGAATAACAAAAAGAGAGAAGATTAGACAAGAAGAAGATTAGATAATAACCACAATATCATCAGTTTGGATACTACGCGTCAAATAAATGACCATTAAGAAAACTCAGACATTTGAAAACTTCAAACTGTATAGTTTGTAGCAAGTAGAAAAAAAACAATCAATCGTCATACATAAAATCATTCGCACACACAAACAAAAGATCCAAATAGTCGGGTTGCACAACCGTATTAAACTTTAGTTTGATCAGATTACTCGTTTACACTCGGAACGAAGTTCGCGGTGCGAATGGACGCAGAGTCGACCGCCCGTTGTCATGCCGTATGCAATACTGCAGCAGCTAGTGGTGGGACAACTTCTTTCACCGAACGCTTACACAATAAAAAGGTTACGTAACCAACTTTTGCCTTTCCAATGCTGCAACGACGCGTGTAGCAATTGCTTTTTTCGGATGATCGGAGCCTTAAATCGAAATGCAAATCCGACCCGTAGCTTACTGTTAGATTATATTAAACCAGGTAACCGGTTTAGTAGAAGACGGTTATCAGTTCAAGTTTGGAAATGGTACAACGTCAGAGTATTGTTGCTAATGTCGTCGCAGATAATATTGATCAGTATTCAGCAGGGATTATCATTAACAATTAAATTAAATTAAATTAAATTGGCTCTGCCAATGAAATTTTATAATTAATTGTCTGACGTCAAAGTGTTTCGCATAATTCTAAACTGCATTAAGTAATAATCGGATAATATGCAAATGCATAGTTATACATAGTGCTTGCATAACCCCGTCGAATGATATAAACGGGAGTCGCGGTACTTAGGCAGGAGGAAGCAACGATGATAAACCAAATTGGTTAACCGGTCATCGACAACTCGAGCAGGGTTGATACTCGGTCACTGACACACTTAAACGCAGTTTTCCGTTCATTGCTTTTATTTTCTCAAGCACAGCCAATTAAAGAACCAGCTGCACTTGTCCATTTCTAAAAAGAAAGGAACTTGAACCCAGCCCGTGTAGGCGAGTGATACTTCCGGATTCCCCCATCTATTTCTGTCAGAGTTTCTGGGCCAGAGGCACTTTCCACCGACGACCTGATGTTGTTTTGGTTTGAAAAGAAAAATGTTGTTTTGCGCGACTAGATTTATGTGTTTGACGTTGCATGTATGTGACTGCCAAAGTCTCTCAGCGATACCCAGTTTCGATAATCCAGATTGCGCACTTCTTAGGTCTCTTGCTGTCGTCACGAATGTAAATGCGATGGCCAAGTTCTGCTGGCTCAGAAACCTAGTTCACTAAGGACTATTATGGATAGTACCATATTTTTCGATACTTGTTCAGCTGCTTTGTAAGGTGGAGCAACATCATGAAAGATATGCTACTTGTAGGACCTTTCTTTGACTGTCAGATGAAGAGCTATCTCACTGATACTTGTTCAGCTGCTTTGTAAAGTGGAGCAACATCATGAAAGATATGCTACTTGTATGACCTTTCTTTGACTGTCAGATGAAGAGCTATCTCACTGCAGACTCAAGTAGGAAATGATCGTATCAGATTGAAGTCGTCTGTCAGGAAATAGCATATTTCTGTAAGGTCTTGTAAGTCTAGATTTCTATTGTATCGTGTTGTGTTTTAGTCTTCGAGGTCTTGTCTCATTTCCTTCCTAGAATACTCATAATAAACTATTGCTTTGTGCTAGAGATTTAGCCTATTTCACTCGGTTTAGAATGAGCAGTTCTGTTAACACGATGTATATTTTAATTTGTGAACGTCTAATGTATGTCTTACCTTACCGTAAAATGTCAAAACAAACTTATGATTTATGTGTACTCACACATTACAATTAAATTATGTACGAAGCTTACATGGTATAATTAAATTATGTACGAAGCTTACATGGTAAAATTGGTTTAACGATGTTCAAAAACCAATCAACGATAGCATGTCTCCCTTTCACATTGAGAACAAAAACGTGAACATATACGTAGATAATGAACACTAAAGAAGTTATGCACTCGACCTAAATTTATTATCGAATTAGGAAATAAGACAGTTGAAAGAAAGAAAGAAAGAAAAAATATTTTAATGCGCGTACGTGTTTCAATTGCGCTATCTATTGCAAAGTAACTGCTAGTTATGTGTTGTGTTTACGATCTAGAAGATCTATATATATAAGATCTATGATCTAGAAGATAAGATAAACGAAATACGTTTAGATGTTATTAGTCTGAAATGAAAGGAATATTAAAATGATGAAAATTTAACACTGCAAGTGCAGAGGTATGCAATTTGAATTAATTTAACACTGCAAGTGCAGAGGTATGCAATTTGAATTACGCAACAATGTTATTACAGCTATCTTCAATTTAATGTAATGTTTTCAGTGTAAAACAAAGCTCTTGCATAATTACGTGCAATTCAGATTTCTTTCAACGAGAAATATAGACAAAAGACGAAAAAGAAATGCATTTTCAAAATGCTGGACAGAATCGTATTGTTTTTTCAGCAGAGTATAACTAGACTTCACGTCATGATCGAAGATACTGGTTTTAATGAGCGCCCCACCAATTTATTCCAGCAACAAACTCAAACTACTTATTACCGAACAGCCCAATAAACGGATACACCAAAGTCACCGAACTACCTGACTGGATTATCGGCACTAACAAACATACTATATCGTTACTTAACATTCGACATTAACCACGTAATGGTGTGTCAACATTGCATTCTGCCAGTCTGCCTTATGTAATGCACTGAGATGTTTATGTTTATCACCATGTGACCTCTTATGAAAGACCTTGACAGCTGATGCGAAGATGCGGCTGTTAGTAGTAGTTTCTAAACGAGAAGCATCCAAAGGAGTCAAAGAATCTGTGGTCTACCACGACCTTTTATAAAGCTTATTTTAATCTTACTCCAATGTGAGAAAGGAATGGAGCAAGAAGTCCCGTATAGCTGTATATCTTTCACAGACTGATGTAACATTAAAGTATAAGAGGTGGTGGTATGGGCCCTGTGTTGCTTTAGATAATACATGATATAAGGCAATATAAGGTCATCGCCGGCGAGGCAAACCGCGGCGAAGGTGGTGTGACGATCTGATCTCGTTTGCAGGGCAAACATGGCCGAATATTGCACAGGATAAAGAGGTTTGGGAAGAGAAAGGGTAGGCGTTTGCCCAGCAGTGGGACACTCGAATAGGCTAACACGCATCTACGATAGATCATGTAGGAGTCCCTGTATTGGCCAGCAGTGGGACACTCGAATAGGCTAACACGCATCTACGATAGAGCATGTAGGGGTCCGTGTATTATCGTTGTAATATATTAACTAGATTACACTTCCGGACAAACACTTTAGCCCATTTCTAAACATACCTCATCAAGAGCTGTGGCTTCGAAGGAAATATTATTAAGTTTGGATAATTGGCCGTGGATTCATAAGTCAGGGCCAAGGCTGTATTCGCCAGTTAATGAGGAAGTTTAGAAATGGTTTCAGGGCCAAAAAATTTTATTAGAGATCAAGGTAAAACGAAAATTTGTTCTATTGACAAACAGAAAACATAGGATCAAAAATTAAATTATCGATAATTATTTGTTTTCGGCAGATGAAGCAGTCAAAGGTTAACCCCAACTCAAAACTTGTTTCTTATAATTATAGGTTAAGAATTTATTAGAAAATCCATTGTTTGACACACAATAAGAAATAAACTTAACCGAAAACAAAAACAAAACAAATATTAAAGACAAGAAAGACATTTCAAGTAATTACTCAGCAATTTTCTTAATTTGTTAAGTTAACATTGTTATTAAGTTCTTATAAAATAATTGATGTTATCTTTACATAATTGATAATTAATTGTATAAACCATGGTTACAATACATACAAAATTATATCGTAGCGAAGGACCATAAAAACCCCAAACCTAACCACTTTAAGGACAAACAATTGCTTTTTAAGTGAGCCCAATCTTGTTGAGGCATTTTTTCGTCTTGGTCAAGAGCCCTAAGACCGAAATCTATAAACGTTATTTAGCACGCACGGACATACTTTGGTTAAGCGTCTTCTTTGTCAAACTACAAGTACATATATTATAACTATAAGATAGAGACGAGAACATAATCATATCTAAGCCAAAAAAACGTGCTAGGTGAAATTTATTTATCTCGGTCGTAATGTTTGTCTTGTACCAGACGCAGCGCATCAGCATAATACAAATTAATATCTAGTTGAACCACGGGTTAACTGACACGGTGACGTCAATGACCGCAATGCTGGGGTCTGCTCTCAGTCTCACAGCACAAGTGTACAGTAGGATAATTCCGCAGCCACTTCGCACGAATTAGAATAAATAAAAGTATAATATTCTCGAACTCGACTCTTGCGGCAAGTCTTGTCATCCCATGTAAATATTACTTAGTTGCCGGTAAGCAAACACTGTAACAATCTGTTTTCCGCGGTGGTTATTAAGGTGTCGTATGTTCTTATTTATCAACTGTGCGGTCTTACATGTTGTCACACTAATTAGTATCAATTTGCACGATCGATAATACAGCTTATTGACTTCTAGATACTTCCCTATACTAATTTTTCTAAATATCTATCAAAATGCATCGAAATTAGTTCTTTACATTTCGTCATTGACATTAATTTCACAGTTCATCTCTTTGGAATAACGATTTGTTGTTCTGGTGCCATTTTGTTAACTTTGCACTGGGGCTGTATTTCTTAATGTCTGATCAATTGAGCAATTATTCATTCCTTAGTCTGAAAAGTCTTTACAAAAATGTCAATGTAACTTTGACATCATAAAGAACGTAGATAAAGAAGATAAGTGGGTCCCTTATTGAGGTCTACATGAACAAAGGTGATCAATATTTCACTTATGTGATCCTCCACACAAAAGACACACAAAACAAGAATAAAAAACCGGCCTAGTGCGAGTTGTACTCACACGCACATAGGGTTCCGTAGCACCAAACAATATAGAAAAAATATTTTGAAGGCTCATTCATATGTTGTATTGTTTTACATTCATCAACAAAACTAAATTTGTTTTTCTTAGTATGTTAATGAAAAACAAAGTTGTTGCTGCAGTTTGATGAAAAAGTCCCATATCTCAAAAAATAAACATCAAATCTTATTCAAACCAATTTTGGTTGAAAGTTTTCTTTTAGTTCTACAATCCTGTTTTTTTCAGAATTTTCCTCTACTTACTTTAGAAATTATAAGGGGGACACACATATTTTACCACTTTGGAAGTATCTATCTTTCAAACGATTGACTTTGAGAGAAAATGGTTTTAGGAACCTCAATGCCATTTTTAAAGACCTATCTATACGTACGTATAGGTTTGATGAAAAAAATATTTTTCAGTTTTAGTTCCATGAATGGCGGACCCCCCTTAATCTTACATAATATATTTTTTTAATTTTGGCATAAACACCGTAAAGCGGTTCACAGAATACCTCTTCCCACTAAGTTTCAACTGTGTAGTCCTAATAGTTTCGGAATAAAGTGGCTGCGACATACACGGACAGACAGACTGACAGACTTGGCGAATCTATAAGGGTTCCTTTTTTTGCCATTCGGCTACAGAACCCTAAAAAGCATTGAAACTAATTCCTCATCTATCAATGTCCTTAAAAATACTTTGGCTCATCATCATTACGGCGACATACACGGACAGACAGACTGACAGACTTGGCGAATCTATAAGGGTTCCTTTTTTGCCATTCGGCTACAGAACCCTAAAAAGCATTGAAACTAATTCCTCATCTATCAATGTCCTTAAAAATACTTTGGCTCATCATCATTACGGCGCATGTAGTGGGTATTAACAGCGTAAGTAAAGCCTAAAGGCTTCACAAAGAATTGTGTAAATACTTACGAAATAAGCCACAGATTCAAAAGAGAGCTCACTGTCGGTGTTATGTCATTACCTATAGGTGTCAGCCTTTAAATGTTACTGATGACGTTGATTATATTCTTGTGAAGCAGGTTCATTATCATTAAGTATTCGTAAAATGTTGTGACAGCTTCAAAGGGCAATGATAAAAACCGCCGTGTTTTTACTCCGCAAGGGAAAATTATTTAGTTGCTTTCGTCTCTCATCTTTGTACATGTTTTTCGTTTATAATATGAGGTAAAAATATTCTTTGAATTTTCAATAACGTAACGGTATTTTGTTATATTATTTTTGCGGTTTATCTAACTTTGCCAAAAACCAAGTTGAAATATTGCTGCTGAAATAACTTAGTCTCGTTTATAGTTTCCGAAACTAATAACAAAAACAATTCCTAAATTGCAAAACTTTGCACAAACAATAACAGCCCAATTCCGGCATTACGTTATAGTGAGTAGACAGTGAAGAAACCTGCTAATGATTCTTAAAGTGCCTATTTATAGCGTTCATTCGATCAATTTGCAGTCCTACTTTCACGTACAAATTGGGCTCACGCTTCAAACGTGGGTAGACTTGCTAAAAACTAGACTGGCTTAAGTCTTACTTAACACTTTAGTTATAGATTCTCTGTAATCCTATGCGTACACTAAAGTTCTGACAGAACATTATTTTGTTCTTAGAAAATGTGTTTTTGAAAAAATTGTCAACTGTTCATTTATCGTGCATGCGAATGTTTGCTCCTTCAAAATACTAAGTGAAGACGAGGCTTACACATTTTTTTTACATAATTGTAGTAAATGTGATGTTTTGATGGATGCCACACCCTTTTCAGGCTTTTTGTAAATGTTTTTAAACAATACTGCATAACTTACACAAAACAATCGAATTGTTGAATATTGTTATCACTTTAAGTCAATATAAACGCCTGAAACTTGTAAGTTACTCGCACCAAGAAACACCTTCGCGTTAATAGCTATACTTAAACAATCAGGCGCTCGGAACTTGGTAACTTAACACAGCAACGTACTCCGATAGCTAAGAAAAGGTGTTTTATAAGGAAAAGAAAATATTCAACACAACACAATTTACTTAATAAAATAGGGCAGTGACGTCAATATGGAAATGATATTATTCAAGGAATGACGGAAGAAAAATTGATCGAATATCACCTACATTCAAGGTAAATTCCAGTTAAGTACATTTTTATTACGAATATACAGGGTGTAATAGAACTCTTCTCGAAGCCGTCAACCAAGCATTATATACATCAAACTAAGTAACTTTACGCAGAAATTATTGCAGGGAAACGTTTTTTTTTTGGGGTGGAGAATCACGTTTTACGGTAGGACTCAATGTAACACACTCAAAACATTGTGCTGATGGGTGGATTGAATAGTACGGGGGTCGTGGAGGTGTTAAAAGTAAAAATCTTACATTAAAAACAAACATGTATTTTAAAAAAAAAATGGAACTTTGACCCCCAGTATCTCCGTAACTAGAAGGTATGGTCTAGAACAAAAAAATGATCGCATTGATGGGAAGAACAAGTGCCTTACGGCTTCGTTAAGGGTCTTGTTACATCCTTTATTCACAGGAATTCATACCTATTACTGTTAACAGGCATGAAGTTCCTGCCATAAAAGACCGGCCTATAAAAAGAACATAAGTTCCATAAACCAGGTCCAGTAACACAGATGTGTAATTACTAGGTTGTGTTAATGCACCCCACGGCAACACAGAACTTAAGTAAATTAATGTTGGAAAAGCTTGTTCCACTAACTAGGTTCCGACGATGTGGGAATGTATGTAATTGGGTAAAGTGGATGAAATTGCGTATCGGCGTCGGCGAAGATAGGATATGGATAAAAGTGGGTTGTGTTATGGAAAGATATCTATTTGCGTGTTTATTAAAGGTCGTGGGTTTTAGAGGTTTTTCTTTTTATCCCAACACGTATATTGAATCAACTTCCGACTGTTTACTTATAAGGGGCTTAAGAGATTCTCAGTGAGATTGGGAGTTCAAGACAAGTCTTATCGCTTAAAAATTAAAACTCCAGATATTTATCTTGTGCGTCTTACATAATATTATATTTCGACGTTTCATTCTTCAGATATACAATAACAATGTAGTAATTTTTATCCTACTGGCAACTTCGCACTGGTAAAGAGTAATTTCGTTACTTTTTTTTTTTTTTTTGTTTCTGTCTGTGGGTAGGGACTATGTCGGCTCGCCATTATTTTTTCGTGCGCGGCAACAAGCACACTAACCCCGGAATAAAATCAGTTTTTTCAAAGTAAAAGTAAAATAAAAATGCCCAAACGTAGTGCTGTCGATAGAATACAATATTATACTGCAAAAATAAAGAAATTGAAAATGCAAAGCAACGAAAAAAGGCGTCGTCGCTTAATAGTGTATTCTTCATCATCTGATTCCGAGGAAATACAAGGTGAGTTTAATTTTTCCATTACAAAGTGAAGTGAAAAGATTGCTGCTTAATAAGTTGAATTTATCTATGCGTTCAGCGTCTATAAGCTTCCCTGGAGGATCAACTGCGGGTTATCACGATGGGTCAGCATGACGCTTGAAAATATCAGCCTGGAGGTTTAACTGCGGGTTAACACAAAGGCTTTGATGTTGTAAAAATTACAAAAAAGGGTACCATTTGGACCCTGGGGCCAAGGATCCCTATAAAAATCAATGATTAAACATTGAAATAATTCTATTTGAAAAATAATTCGATCTGAGAATCTTCTAAACATTATTTTTTTTTTAACTACCCACAATTAAAAAAAAATATATATATATGTATTTCAGATAACGGAACGCAAAACGTAGAGGAAAACATTGATGTCGATGAATCACCACCAGAGGTGCCATCAACTTCCAAGTCACCCGACCACCAGCCACCGGCGTCGGAAGAAGTTGAGCCTGAACTCGACCCTGTGCTACTAGAAGCTTTGGGCGATGCTGTTGTCGATATTCCAGTTTACGGCCCGGATATACACGACAAGCTGGCTCAACGTTGGTTACCAATTCTAAAAAAAGGTATACAAAGCGAAGCTAAAGAAACGCTTTTTAAAGGATATACGATTCCTAACAACTGCAAGCTACTCAAAGCACCCACTTTGAACGTAGAAATATCGGCTGCTGTCACTGATTTAGTAAGAAACAGAGACAAAAAGCTTCAAACCAAACAGGACCAACTCGGCCTGGGTATTTCGGCTATCAACAAGGCAATGTCCCTGCTGCTGACCGGTGATGACAAGGTACAAGCTGTAAAAATTTTGTCAGACAGCTGCCGAATACTTACTGATCTCCACTTTACCGAGACGCAAGTAAGAACAAAACTTATGACGCCAGGTTTAGACAAGTCGTTCTTAACTTTAATACAGGATCAAGACAGAGATGAAACCCTCTTCGGAAGTAACTTACCAGATAAAATCAAGGCCTCAAAAGCGATCGAGAAACAAGGATTGCAAATAAAAAAAACACCTACTCCGAAGCCGTTAACATCAAACATTCCAACGTCGAGTGCTCCTTACCAGAACCAGGGAAACTGGTCAGGGCCTCCTCGCTTCTCGTCATCAAGAAGGGGGGGGCGGACATCCTCGTACCGGGCACCAGCACACCAACCTTACCGCCGGGCGCCGCCGGCAACGCCGACGTCGACGTCAGCGCGAGCGAGTGCGACCGTGAACTCCAACAAGCGTGCCCCTACGAGGCAATAACTCAGGTACATGCTGGTAGACTACAATTTTACTATAATTGTTGGCGTGGCATTACAAAGAACACACTTGTTCTGAGTTGGATTTTTCATGGTTACCACATACCTTTTTCGCGTAAAGTTGTACAAAGTACAGTTCCCCAAAATGTATTTTCTGTCAAGGAAAAACGGGACATGAAAGTAGCTATTAGTAACTTAATAGATTTAGGCGCAATCACGGAACGAAAACCTAGATTTGACCAATTTGTATCTAACATTTTTTTGACACCGAAGTCGAATGGTAGCTATAGATTCATACTAAATCTTAAACGATTAAATAAGTTCGTTTCGAATGAGCATTTTAAGATGGAAGACCATAGAACTGCATCAAAAATGATACCAAGAAAGGGCTTCATGGCGACCATAGATCTTAAAGAATCATACTTACTTGTTCCTGTAGCTAGATCTCATCGTAAGTATTTAAGATTTCAATTTGAAGACGAAAAATTGCACAATTACACATATGAATTTAACGCTTTGCCTTACGGACTATGCTCCGCACCTCGAACTTTCACAAAAATCATGAAAGAAGTCGTAGGTTATTTAAGGCATCGTGGATATAAATCTGTTATATATCTTGACGATTTATTATGTCTTGGAGATACCTACGACGAGTGTCATAAAAATATTACCGAAACTCTTAAATTATTGACTTGCTTAGGTTTTGTAGTTAACTTTGAAAAAAGTAGTCTACACCCACAACAATGTTGCAAATTTTTGGGATTTATGTACAACTCTATAGACATGTCAATAACATTGCCATTAGAAAAGCAACACAAAATATTACAATTTGTACAAAAATATTTAAAGTTACCGATTTGTACTATTAGGGAATTTTCTCGCTTAATAGGTGTTCTGATCGCAGCTTGTCCAGCCGTTAGATATGGCTGGCTCTATACCAAAGAACTAGAAAGGCAAAAATATTTAGCTCTTAAAAAACATCAAGTATACGAAGCTAAATTTAGACCTTCTGCAGCAATTTTACCTGACTTAAATTGGTGGATTAAAAATATAAATTCAACATCAAATACCCTCGAATCTCAGAATTTTGTGTTAGAAATCTTTACTGATGCTTCTAAAACAGGTTGGGGTGCATTTTGTAACAACGAACGTGTCAACGGTGGTTGGAAAGACAGCGAGCGCAACTTTCATATTAATTATTTAGAGTTGCTTGCTGTCTTTCTTGGCCTGAAATGCTTCGCTCGAGACCCAATGTACAATAATTGTAATATTTTGCTACGCGTTGACAACACCACTGCTATTAGTTACATAAATAAAATGGGAGGAACTCAATTCCCTCATTTAACCAACTTAACCAAAACAATCTGGCAGTGGTGCGAGAAACGGAATATCTGGCTGTTTGCGTCGTATATAAACACTAAAGATAACATAGAAGCAGATCAAGAGTCGAGAAGAATCAATCCCGATATCGAATGGAACCTCTCTGACTCGGAATATCAGAAGGTATTGGCTTTTTTTGGCGAACCAGTAATAGATCTCTTTGCTTCTCGCACTAATGCAAAATGCAAAACGTATGTCTCATGGAAACCGGACCCTGACGCCATGACAGTAGATGCATTTACAATAAATTGGAAACACACAGGGTACTTCTACGCTTTTCCACCCTGCTCTTTGGTTTTGAAATGCATACAAAAAATTATTAAAGACGAAGCAACAGGTATCATTATTTTCCCTTACTGGCCGTCACAGCCATGGTTTCCATTGCTTAATAAAATACGACAGTCTGATTTTTTATACTTAACGCCTGATTCAAATATTTCCTTGTCCTCTTTCAGGACTCCCCAACTTCCTCTGGGACAGTTTACCCTGGCTGCAGCGGTGCTCTCAGGTCTGCCTTCGAGTCCAGAGGAACACCAAGCCTTGCGCTTGACCTAATGATGTCTTCGTTATCCCAGAATACACTGTCCCAGTACAACGGTACTTATAAATTATGGTGGCAGTTCTGTGAAGCAAACAGTCATAACCCTTACACTGGTTCTTCATCAGATGTTATGTTATTTTTAACTAAACTATTTAACAAAGGTGCCACTTACGGATCTATGAATTCTCATCGCTCAGCTCTTTCCTTACTCTTAGGCAGTATCGTAACTTCTAACGACCAAGTTAAAAGGCTTCTAAAAGGCGTTTATAAATTGAGACCTGCCACTCCAAAATACACTTGTACCTGGGATCCACAAGTAGTTCTAAATTTTGTCGCAGAATGGATACCCAACAGAGAGCTGTCAATTGAAAGAATTACCAAGAAACTAGTGGTTCTCCTAGCATTATGTACAGCACATAGGGTACAGACATTTTCTTTAATTAAATTAGAAAATATTGCGGTAGGTCCATCTGGTATTCAGATAGGTATTTCTGATGTCATCAAAACGTCCGCAGCTGGACGCGAACAACCTGTACTGATATTACCGTACTTTAATGAGAATAGGGCAATCTGCCCCGCCACCATAATAGAAGATTATATGTTCGCCACAAAAGATATAAGATCTGAAGCGACAAACCTTATATTAACGTATAAGCGTCCGCACAAACCAGCAACTGCTCAAACCATCAGTAGATGGATCAAGCAAGTGCTGTGTGCGAGCGGCGTGGACGTGTCTTCGTTCAGCGCGCACAGCACGCGGCACGCAGCCACGTCTGCGGCGTCCGCCTCTGGGCTCTCGTTAGATGCCATTAGGAAAGCAGCTGGCTGGACTAGTACTTCTCAAACTTTTGCAAAGTTCTACCACCGCCAGGTAGTGGACAAAGGTAACTTTGCTCGGTCAGTATTACAGACAAACGGTTCTTTGTGATTTTAATAGAAACAATTAAAGTAACGTAGAACAGAATTTTGTTATAATTTTATTCACATAAAAAAGTAATACCTAATAAGGTTTTTTTTTTGGTTATATTGAATAATATTTATAGTACTTATTAATTACTCACAGAAAATAAAAGATGATCTTTTTTCTTTTCGTAAATTTGTTTATTTTATTTCACAATCATCTCTGAACATCTACATTGTTATTGTATATCTGAAGAATGAAACGTCGAAATATAATATATGATCAAACGAACTTGCAAAAGTGAAGTTCGATCGATATTATATGAGTACGTTTCATTCGAAGATATACACTCCCACCCTCCCTATACCCAAAAATGAAAACTTTGAAAAATATCTCTAAAATAATGGCGAGCCGACATAGTGCCTACCCACAGACAGAAACAAAAAAAAAAAAAAAAGTAACGAAATTACTCTTTACCAGTGCGAAGTTGCCAGTAGGATAAAAATTACTACATTGTTATTGTATATCTTCGAATGAAACGTACTCATATAATATCGATCGAACTTCACTTTTGCAAGTTCGTTTGATCATATATTATGGTTTACGTTGAGTATAAGAATCCCATAAACTAACTACCATTTTATCTAATTGCTGTCTTCACAAACCCACCTTATCTTCCTTAAATCCCTGATAAATTCATGGGAGAAAAGTTATGGTATAAACCTATAGATAACGAATACGGTCGGTTGAAATATTGGAGCTGAACTTTGGAAAACAAAACAGATAAATACATAGTAAAGACAGATAGCTTTGTTTGGTACACAAACAAGACACATAATCTTGTTACTTAATTAACTACATAAAAGCTTTGTTTATAACTGTACTAACACTATTCGATCCCATACAATGTTTTGATTTTATATTTATTCCTCCTAACATTTTTCTACACGCTTGTACTCAAATTTGAAATTCGATCACATTTTTTTTTTAACTTTAGCATCGAGTCCAATCTACCAAAGAAAATAAAATAGAAAAGATTATTTTTGTAAACTCATCTCGCGGGTCCCAAATGAGCGGGATCAGTTGACTAAAGAGCCAAAGAAGATACCGAGCTTGTTTATGTATAAATTTGTGAATATCATAAGCACCAGTCTGATAGGTGTGGGCGTTGTCTTCATATCTCATACATTATGTATTTGTCGTCATATTTTACGAAATGGAATGTTATATATAATAGGGTGCGATGGAACAAAATAAATATTGTCTTATGAATAAGATTGTGGAATATGTTTCTGATTTTATTTGTAAATAAAGTAACCAAAAACTTTATTGACTTACATGTCTCTGGAGAAGAAAACATTTATGTTTATTTAGGCAACTTATTATTAAAAGGGTTCTATATCAAAAGGTTCAGAAGGACCAGATTAATGTGATGTATGTGCCGACATGATGCGAAAACGATGATGCGAACAAAACATTGGCCCAAATGAGCAAAACAGAAATAATTCTGCGTTGATTGCGAAGGTCCGATGGCGATTATATCATTAAATATCGATTACATCTAGTTCGTGACCATGTTGTGGCTTTCAAAACAAAAATAGAGTACACAGCAGTACGTAACACTTGATTTATATGCCACAAAAAGAATGCCTTATTAAAAATAGTTGGCGATCTAACAATGTGATTACAACGTGCGGAGTGCAGTGGTACCAGTCACGTAGCGGGACAGGACACAAGCTGTAGCGTTTTTGTTGCCATTATATGGAACCATTTTTTTCATATTCGCCATTATTTTTATTGAGGATCCATAGTCTAGCTCGACTAAACATACCTTAATTGCAGCAATTTTAAATGGTGCCTACAATAATTTCTAATGTTTTATCAATATGTAACCCTATCATATCACATCATTGATGAAAACGTTTTATCCTACTTATGCGGTTTGTGGTTTTGTACGCACGGCGGTCAATCAAGCTAAATCTCATCGTACGGGAAACTCATACAAAGAGAAGTCAGGTTATACTGGTTATGTAGAGCTTGATGTTTGATGTGCCGCAGTGTGTACTAGTAAATTTTCTTTTGAGCCACTCGCATATAAAGGAAAATATGATAAAGAAAACAGGATTCTGAAATCTCAACTGTAATACAGTCAATTACTTTTAAACGTTCTACCGGCAGCATTAATCGCTTAAGTGGATTCTTGCAACTTAAACGAATAGTTAAGTAGATGATTATCTGCCAGCCTTAGAATGAGGAAATAACTCGTATAACATGAATACGCTTCATCATCTAACATTATAAAACCACACCACATGACTAACGTAAATTATTAATATCTCTATTCGGATTCGCTTGCCTCTTCTCTCTTAAATGCGGTCCTATTCGGATGGCACAAATAATCGTAATTCGTTTAAGCAACCGAAATTGCGGCAACGTAGAACGTACCGATCGAGCGATGAAATAATCGTGTCGCGTTTTCGAACTGCATCAATCAGGCCACGATGCAAAACACATGCAATTAAGCTAATTATGCGGACGTCATTAGGAAAGGAATTATTAGTTTAATTGTCAGATTTTGGTGTGCATTCAGTTCGGTGAAAACCTGAGCAGGATTTAGTTTTTTTCTAACTTTTTAGATAATTTAATTTATTATGTGGAAGCCCGAATTAGATGCAAGCAATCGAGAATTTAAAATCGTTTTTATCATTCTTACCTCCCAAACGATAGGTGCCAAAGCGTACTACGTTTGGCAAGGGTTTAAATTATGTGTATCTTGCAGGCCGATCATACAAATATCTCCTTGTAAGACTACGGTAATTCTATTCCTCACAGAAAATAATAATTTCCTGTGAGGAATCGAACGGTGAATAGTAATTTAGTTTTTTTTAAGAGACTAGCATATAATTTAGAAATGGCGTACCGATCACGAGCCCGCTTAGAACAGTTTCGTTATTAATTAAACGACTGTTGCAGCGTATGTAGCGCAAGCGCAACGAAACCGACAAGTGCTACGGAACATTACTCATGTGATAACAAAATTACGCTCGAGTTCATTTGTTGAAACACTAGGGAAAGTTATGTTTAAAATTATAAACTTATTTCTTCATAATAAAATTTGTTTTTCTTTTGTCTATTGCTCCTGGCATTTCACCTCTTATGATCAAAGTACAGGCATTTAAAAAAATTCTATGATAGATCACGATACTGTTTACAAAATGACAGCAGTATTGATTGGTAGCAATACAAGAAACAATTTGGAGGAATACTTGATATGGGGGCTAACGTATGCGAATTCGCCGGGTTACTCCCAAAGTACCCCGATCCCCGAGGCCCCCGTCCCGGCGTACCCCGATTTTTTTGTCTTGATAAACTCAATTAAAAGTCAGTTTAGCCTAAGAGTACCGCCAGCAGATGATACGTTAAATAAAATTTTATTAATTTTATTCCTACTTATCTTAACAGGAAAAAAACCCCTGCCTGTATTGTATAATACTATTATACCCTACCTACATGCTCTACCTGCGTGATAGAGCTGTCACGGAAGAAAAAACAATACAAAAAAATCTGTCCAGCCGTTCTTAAGTCATAAATGGTTTAAAAATGTAAAAAGTACCAGGCTGGCATGAATTCCAGGTGGTATTTTAACAGTTCTGGTCTTTATCATAATTTTCTATGTATGTAAACTTCCATCTAGCAGCTATACCTACGTGCCATAATCTTCAATAAGGCAAGAAGTGTAATTGAGGCACTTTTAATGTGGACCGTACAATTGAAAACAATAGAAAAATGAAACAAAATCATATTTTTCGTATTCGGGGTCCTTCGGGACGGGTGTTTCGTGCATCGGGGTACTCTGGGAGTGAGTCACAATTCGCCGCTAGAGGCGCTAGTGTAGCGCGAGGCCACCGAAATGTCAGGTTTCATAGAAAGTGTACGCGTTGCTTGCTTTTTTGTCACGTATTTTTAATAATATTCACAATTGCGGTCTAGATTGAGCTATTCCTCATTAATTATGACTTGAAGATTTTAAGTAGCAACTTAGGATCTTATTTAATAGTACTTGGAGGAAAAAAGATTTTTAAATGTTTCATGCTTGCTAATTTTAGGGAGAATATACCTACTTAATAAACTAAACTTTTTATGAAGTTATTGGTACTGTAAAGTATAAAATAGAGTTATTGACATAACCTTACGCGACTGTGGCGCCATCTGGTAAGTTCAAAAACGATAACCCTTATTGAATTATGCATGGTGCGAAGAACGCTTTATTTCACACCTGGCATGAAATAAAGTGCATTCTAGAACGAAGAATTTGTTTTACATAAATGAATAGTAATTAATCGCTTGTCAAACGACTACATGTTTATGATTTACAAATTCGTTTTGCTTCAAGTGTAAATCCGCAATAAAAATGCAAATCACTCGACATACGTCAGAGCTGAGAGTAAATCAATACCGCGAGGAAAATGTAATCTATGGTATTTTACATAACCCGACCCGTTTTACTTTTAACAAAGAGTCTAAATAAAAATGAGACATGCATTACGGATTCATATGTACCGTTACCTGTCCTATATCACGCAAGAGACGTCAATCTATCTTATCTCAAAATAAACTTTGCACTATTTTCATTACATGAGCATGTGGTTGTAGAGAAAATATTTCTCAGGGGTATTTGAAAAGTGCTATTTAAAGTAGGGTAAACATTTCAGTGTTTCAGAAAACTTATAATTTAAATCTACTTCTTAATCGTTCTTTTAGAAGAGCTAAACAGCTTCGCAAAGAATTTTACATTTCTATAACCACTAGTATCAGTGAAATCTATACTACTTGCGTAAGTGAAATATCAATTCTGCCAAGCAATAAAATATGCAAATCGGCATCCTTTCACATTATGAATTGATTCTAAAAACGATAAGTCACTCAGACATCAACCGAGCGCAGAGTAAACGTGTGACTAAATTAAAAATCGTTTTATAATAACCTGTATTAGTTCGGTTTATACACAGCCGTTTAATTGGGTAATCGGTCCATACACACGTTTACGCAGATGGACATTCCCCTTAACCAGTGGCCCGGTTATCAACTTCCGCGCGCTACTTTCCATCGGTGTTGCTGCACCTACTGTATTTTTGGTAATCCTACCAAAATGGAAGACTCGATCTGACAACCGTATTGGTAGAATGCCCAAATAAAGCTTTTCTTTTTGATGGTCTTACATCATTATCAAGGTTTTTCGTGCAACTAAATGTTTACCAACAAGTAACTGTTTTATTTTATTTCTACTATTGAAGTGAATTTTTCCACGACAGGTTTACATACTTCGACTGGCAACTTCAGTCAATTTTGCAGATTGTTGTTCGGCAATACCCCAATCTCTCACAATTCTGATGGCGTTCGGCCAAAACGACAATGTCGAAACAAAAATTAACTACCAAAACATCGTTGTACAATCATTGTCAAACTGTGCCGTTACATATGTGTTTTGTATTGTCATCAGAGCCGTCAATGGAAAGTGGCACTCAATTTCATATGTATGCGGGCGGTCTGCTTTGGCAGACAAAACAAATATTGCAGTTTATGAAAAGCCTACCAATAAACAATCGAAATTTATAGAAAAAAATGTATCACTGAACTGCAGTTAGATTGTTTAAATTGCGTGGAAATTATAGACAGATTGAAACAACGGTCCATCAAAATTAACTATTCAACAGCTCACTGCCACCGAAAAGAGGACAGAGGGTCGGTACAATTCTTGGAGCTTGTATAACTGCAATTTGAAGCAAAATCAATAGCTTTAAAATGGCAAAATTTATTGTGTCTAAAATAAGTATAAAGATGAAATAGAGCACAGCAACTTAACGACATTAGGTACATAGACCGTGGACCAACCAAAACGTTACAAATTGTGCAATTAATCGGTGTTACGGTCACAATCGACAGTTACAGATGCGACAAAAACCGAACGTTATTATGTGGCCTTCAGTTACATATTACTGGACGGCAATTAATCAATCAAAGCACATCATCTTCTACATAAATATGTCATTACTTTTTTTTAGTGCTGTTTTCTATTTTCAACGTAGGTAGTAAGAACCTATTTGTTGTTGGAAATTGGCGTGAAAACAAGGATAAACTTTGCAAAACAACTATGTATTAGCCAGATCGTAATAATGGATGAACAAACATGGGCGTAAGAGGAAGGCTTTTAATAAACCAAAATTGATAATAATGAATCCGTTTGTTGCGTTTCATCATCAAGTCTTTCCTAAGAGATAGGTAAGCATTGCCATTTTCCTAATCTTAATTACTTTGTAGCTGTTAACCTTATCTAAATTACAGGAGTCTGGTATTAACCCAGAAATGTTGCTGGCGCATGTTGACAGGGCCAGATTTGAGATCTAGCCAGTGAGAGTTCCTGCTTAGGAACAGTGGTGGTTGCGTAAACGCTTTCGCCACGATTTCACCTCGCCTGTAGTTTGTCACAGCGGTAAGGGCTGTGGTGTATTGCGTGATTGTAGCAGTTACGAGTATATTATTGGAATAGTAATTTTGGTGAATATGGGCTACTGGTGTGCTATCTCATAGTTTAAGTAAGTCGTTATAGAATGGACGAGAATTTGCAACGAGCCATATTGGGGTTGCTCGACTATGCTATTAGATCAAAAGAAAATCGTCATCTACGACATCGGTGTGTGAGTGTCGGTTATCTTACACAATTTCATCACGTAATGTAATATGCAAATCTAGGACAAGACCCTATTGCAAATATTACATCATAAATTCATAATGTAAGCAATAATTTTTCAAGAACATAAATCTTGGTGAAGTTGCATTGACATTACTAAATATAAATTGCAGAAATAATAGAGCTATAAGCTAGCGAGAAAGTACCCATTCCCAATCACGAGCAATCGACTGAGTGAGGAAGAAGAAAGTAAACAACATATTTCCGGATTCGTTACATGACAATGTAGCAAGACGTATTATGGTGTAGCCCTTAAATAACAACGTGTTATCAGTTCCCCTTATTATAAAGAACCGTAATACGATACATGTTACACCTGAAGGCATTATCGGTTCAAATACCGAACAAAGCCCTGTTGTTTGTCAAACCTGCAAAAAATCTGTTTCTAATCATGATTCAGCAGTATTAGAAGTCGATGGCCACGTGTCACTGGCCGCTAACGTAGTTCTTTATCATGAAAGTCAAATAAAAGACTGAAATAAGAATCCAAATGCAACATAAAATCCGAACGAAGCGTTTGAGACGAGAACTAGTTAGTCAACTAAAAGTTGGAAAAATGAATTTGGAAAAGAGCAATCTTCAAGACGACATTAAAGTTGGAGGACTAACTTCAAAATAAAACGAAGTTTATGCAAAAACAGGATGACCCCCTCCGGTTATTTAACTATACTTATACGGTTATTAATAGTGTAGTAAGTCCAGTTGATGGGATTTTATTTGGCGCTTAGTCATATCGATAAAAACTATTAGCAGTTACCATAATAAAAGCTTTTAATTTAACCGGTAATCCGGTTAAATGTATGCAAATGGTTTCTTTTATATTTAGGTTTGAATAATTGTATATTTTGCTTTGTGTGTGACAGTATTATACACAAATTAGATGCCAATTCCGGTTAAGTTTTATGAACTGCTTAAAATTCTGCATGTTCTAGAAATGTGAGTTTAACCTTGTCGTTAACGAGTGAAGTGTTACTAACACAGTTTTAAGATTATATTAACACAATTTGTTTTTTTCTCATATGTATGAGTCTGTAAGGGATATTTCTTTCTATGGGAAGGGGTCCGAAAGGACCGATGCCTCCAGGGTTGCGGGACTGTTCGAAAGAGATACCGCGGCCCTGGAATACAAAGGGCAAAAGAAGGAACATGGATGGGTTTTAGTCAGTAAAAGTCTGACACTCCCTCCTGCTCAGCCCAGAGCGGGAGGAGTTATTTGGTGATTTCCCATGCGAAAAAAAATAAAAAGGGATATATCTATGGGCCAAAGTTGCCTGAAAATAAATGAACGTTGTTGTTGTTAATATCAATAATTTGATTATTATTTATGGAACTTTCAACAATGATGTAAAAATGTCATAAAATTTAGAAATTGCCTCAGCATTATTTATAGCAATATTTGTAGGACAGCTTACTTTCTATGCATGAGTCGAGTCATGAACTCATGACCGAAATCAATAACCCTGTTATTAACTGGACAGACAACGCCCAAATTGATGATACCTCGGATGATGATTCATGTACTTTCATCGTCTAGTAAGCTAGACGGTTTATGTATGGTAGTAGGTATTACGTATATTAGCTGGCAAACTCTGTTGGTCACCAATTAGAACGTATGTTTTCATGTTAGCCTAGCCTAGCCTTAGTTTACGTGCCTTTACCGGCTAAAAAATTACAGCTGAATGCACTACAATGCGTTTTTTTGTTCTAGATGTCGCTTAGGTAAAGAGGTCATGTTAGACTGGTTACAGCACAGCCCACTAGGAAGAACTTTGCCTATTGTAATACGATTTCACTCTAAGTTATTCATAGTGAAAGTACTAAATGTTTTCCGAACAATACCGGTGTTACGGTGTAATTAGCCGTCTACCTTGAACAACTTTAGTTCATATAAAGATAAATAGAGTTAGATGAAAGTGAAACCCTGCGAGCGATATGAAAACATTCCTAAAGAAAAGATACTCTTGTAAAAAGATCCGTCTGGAAAGATCCAGTTGTTATCAAACTTTAAACAAGAGTATTCAAAGAAGTTTTTTTACGGTTTTGTTCCACTTCTAACTAAACAATAGAATTCTATGTTTTTGCCACAGCATTAATTAAAACTTTAGATCAAGTTTTGGAATCATGTTCAACGATAGAACGTTCTGTTATTTTTATTATAATATCAAACGACAAGGTCTCAAAAGGAAAATCAAGGCTTTGTAACTAAACTAGGTTAATTTTATAAGAATTCTAGAAACGTAATTAAATTGTCTAATTATATCAGAATCTAGATTCTCTTAATACAAAGGCAAGAAGTAATAGGCTAGACAAATAATCTACTTGCTCCAGAATTGGGTCCTATCCTTCATAGCTAATGTCTCTACGCAAATGTTTACAAAGTTAGTTAGTGTAATTAAATAAAACAGAGGCCCTTAATTAAGTTTGTGAGTCAACTGCGGTAAAACTCGTGTAGAATTTTCTTTGCATAACCTTTCTAGTTAACGGCCGTTTTCAATAACTTACTAACAACTAACTGAACGTTGCTATCTCAGATACAACAACAACATCAACTGTCAACCCTCCGAGAGACAGATAAGTGACGTGGATAGGATATTCCTGTCAATTCATTGCTAACTTTGTGTATAGAAACACCGATAGCTACAAAGTGAGGCATATTAACTAACCGTTATAAGTAAGTAAGTTATAGAAAACGGCCGTTAGAGTGTTCGTGCAAGTTATGTACGACAATATCTTACAGTAGATGATTTTATAGTTTGTTATAAAGCACATGGTGCACGTTTTCTTGTATTGCTGTCTGTATTGGAAGATACATTTTATTGGTGCATGGGACAGCCGTCGTAACTTCAGAATGAGTTGCTCCACCCGCCATTTATTTTGCTTGTTTATCAGAATTACATCATGTTACTTAGAAGTAATGTAACATGGTTTTAAACTATCTTCAGGTTCGCCCCTCTTGGTTCAAAATGAACTGAGTCATTATCAGTGACGAACTGACGAATAATTATATGCTATAACTTGAAGGACAGATAAAAACTTACCAATAACGATAGCAAATGTGACGCACATATATATATATATAGATATACCTAGTCATATTTTTAATGACTGTGATTCAAAATAATACTAGAAATTTTTTAAGATACGAGTTACAGCTACAAAATACAAACTATCTACCCGGAGATAAAGGTTATCTGGAATTCTGATTTAATCGTTGTGACGGAAAATCCAATTCATTTTTCACAAAAGAGGATTCGAACACGTTGTACAAATTTTTATTTGCCACCTAACCTAATTTTCAAGTCCTTAGCATTGAAGTGCCATATTCGCGTACAGTTTTACGCGAATTGGACCGTTTCCGTCCAAACGTGGGAGCCGACATTGACCTCTATATATTTATCTTTTGTAGAATCGTGAGCCACAATGCACACAGTATTGTTTGGAGCCATTTTGTAATGGGTTCGAATTCACACGTTAATGTGGGATCAGGTGTAACGGTGACCAAGAAAAACACATTTATAAAGGTAGGCACGTCACATGAATATTTTGTGACTTAAAACCCAACGGTAAGCTAAATAAAGTTTCCTACAAATGTTACATACAAGGATACGAAGCTATATTGGCCGCCACTATGACGTCTTAAAACAGGAGTAATTCCAGTGTGGTAAAGAGACAGAGCTATACAGGTCGTCTAGTACCATCTCTTTCCCACACTGGAATTACTCTTGCGTTAAGTTAAGACATCATGTTAGGCCACCTGGTAATGTAAAAACAATTATATTAATATTCATTTCCGTCGATCCATAAGTTACTGAACTTGCACAGTATGCTAAACAGTAGAAAGTCTAGATTTACAGACTAACAAAAACCCTATTAAGAAATTAAGAATAATACAAAGACTGCTTGTCTGCATCAGCTCAGTGATAAAATGGACTTGGCAGTGTTTAAAGGTCGCTATATGTATACCGGTACATAAGACGGTACTAGTAATTTTATAGTGAGTAGATTGTATGTTACTGGTTCAATATTTGCACAGTCATTACACTACTACGAGACGCTTGAATGTGCTACCGTGCGCCGTAAGACAACGGTGAGTACATGAGTATTTATGTACCAAATCAGAACAGCCACATAGACTGTGATAATAATAGCAATATTTTCTTCTGAAAGCAGATTGAAGTAAACTGTTGCAAATTACTATGAGAAAAATGTGAATATCTCACAGATTTTAACCGTTTAGTTGTAAGACAAATGGACACGATAAACTCAAGTGGTTGAACACAAGTAATTTAACTAACATTTCAAAACACCCTGGAGCATTTTAAGCTAAGGCGAAAGTTGAAACTAGAAAAGTTCAGTCATAAATTACAGTTTCTAACTGCAGTTTAAACTGAAACGGTGTTATTACAAAATGCGGTTTAACTAATATAACTAAGATAAACTACGGTCTAAACAAAAATCGGTATTACGAATCGTGGTTTTACGATAAACCGTAGACTAAACCATGGTCTAATGCTAAACCTCGGCGACCCCTAGTTTAACGATGGTCTAAATCACTAAATTGGATTTATCTTATAAGTTATATCATCTTTTTCACTGTGTTGTGTTGTTTTAACTCGAAAATCAATTATATGGCGTGATTTTGCAATCATCTCGCGTAGTTTAACCAATAATATTTAAAATTTGAATTCATGTTCACTTACTTTTCCTTGGCATTCCAATTATCACAACGTTTTCTTTTTGTTGGTCCTTCACATAAACTATTAAAATGACTAAATAAGGTAAACAAAGAGGCAATTATTCTAATAAAGATAAAAATTCCAAAGCTAAATGGACTTTGTTCAACTTGCGATGGTTTTGTTTAATGTTATGGTTTCATATAACGCGCGAGTACGTTACGTTTCGTTATACGTACTTACTTAGATTTATTTTTAGAAATTAATACGACATTAAGTAATATGCTTAAAGCTAAACAAAACTACAATCGATAAAATAACTAAATAACCAGGTTTCAATATTTTTAACACTCATAAACATCATCTAATCCTTAGCGTATTATCAAAACGTGTTCTTTTCTGGGCAAACGGAACGTTGCAATAGAATGTTAGAATGGTGAACGAATGATATTTGTATTAATCTGTGGTTGATATTTAAACAATGGTTCAAATGACGGTACTAAGAAGACCACGGTTTTTTAATGTTTTGTAATACGAACAAATTTAGACCATGGTTCTACAGATAAGCCTGGACTTCATAGTCCAGGTTTAAACCAAGGTTTATGTCGTTTTTCGTAATAAGACCGATAGGGTTTATCAGGTTGACTTATTTTCACAATAGTTGATAAAGTGACGATTGTTTTAGCCAATCTTATGAAGCAAGCTGTTAAATAATAAATATTGCTACTTTTCCACAAGCAACTACAGAACGGATATTAGATAATACAAAATGGAATTATACGAAGGAAACGCATGATCGTAACGACTTCCACACTCACTCGTGCAAATGTCATCAAAGTCCTTTGACTCATGCAGTCATGCTCACGAACATATGAATTATGAATTGCATGTTTCCGAGGATAGCAATCGATTCCTTTGAAGTTCCACCCAACCACTATATACTTGCGATTGACAGTCGGAGAATTTGAAACAACAATCTAATATCAAACGCCATCAATAGCGGTGGGCTAGTGGTAGCGGCCCCGACTTACGAAAAGTAAGCCGTGGGTTGGAACCCAGGCAGGCGCATTACTTTGTGTAATTTATTTCATCACCACTGCTCTCAAAAACGGTGAAGGAAAACATCGTGAGGAAACCGGCATGTCCTAGAACCAAACATTCGAAGACATGTGACATGTGACATCTACCAACCCGCACTGGGCCCGCGTGGTGGATTATAGCCCATTCCCTCTCATAGAGAAGAGGACGAGTGTCCCAGCAGTGGGAACATTAAAGGCTGATTATGCTTATGCATCAATATTCACTCGACGCGATACCACTTAATACTTATACGATAAAACGGGTACTTTACCTCAGCTCAAGATTATTCATTCCCTTAATAAACTGTTTCTCGTTAACTACCAATTATGTATATGATGTAATACTAAACAAACATTGCCAATGCTCTTTATCATCTCAAGTAAGCCAATAAGAAATCGATTAGTCGTTCAGTGCATAGAATATTCAAATCGATTAAGCGATCACAATGGCCTGGCAAATGCCTTGAAGATATCGAATATAAACGAGGACAATGGGAGCGCAGACTGTTTTAAGCCATTGATTCGTGGACAAAAGTACGAAGCCTAATGCGAGCAAGTTATTTGCAAACATTTGAATTAAAACAAAAGGATAGAAACGTGACACGTAACAATAAAACAACTTTCGGGAAAATAACGCTGAAGGATCTTGGTAACATGATCGATAGCCATTTTGAATTTGACATCTGCTAATTACTAGAGCGAGCTGATTTATTTTTTAACACTTTATCAGTCGAACATCAAGTTTTTCCGGAGCAGGTTGTAATTTTCACAGATCAGTGAGCAAATAAAACATAAAATCGAACAGTTACGTTTTTTACATGTAACTTAGCTAAATACTGAAAAGCTAAGCTAACCATACGTAGACTAGAGACAGTCTAATTATGTTACACGCCCATAGTAACCATACGTGTTATTGTTCAAATCCAACACTTCTGGTTTTAAACTTATAAATATTTATATTTCAATACTCCGAACTCCAAAGATTTTATCTAGTAGACAAATCAGCTAGTGAGTCGGGTGGCAAAAAATGCACCTGAACCGCGGAACTTATGAGCAAATATGTCGTGACTAATATAATTGAAAATATTATAAAAACATAAACAATAGTGACTTAAAAAACCATTTAGCAAGAATAACTTGCTTATGGTGTTAAGATTTGACGCTTCAACGAGTATCCCGTTTGAACCAAGATCTATCGCAAGACCTTGCTCATTCATAAATTGCTGCTTTGAGTCTCAAATTTCAAGCATAATTATGTCTATAACAGCGTCAGTACAAAAATACTAACGAAATCAATTGATGACATCTAATTTGCTAGCTTATCCATTGGCAACTGACACCATTCGTCAAGTTTTAGATATGTTTTCTTGCTGTTGATTTCAGATAAAAACATCGTGTCTCGACAACGCGCAAAAATAAACTCTATATTATTGATTTACCCTCAAGCTTTTCAGGTTAAAAGTTTGTTCAATATTTGCGGTATAAGCTGTGTACATATGGCATGCATTATTTAGTACGAAAATGTGTTTTCAACGAACATAAAGTGTGCGTACCTAAAAATAAACGTTAATTGTATGTATAATTGTGCAAATCCAAGGTATTCTTGTCTTTTTTCACCAATAATCGTAAAATTACAGATACCTAATGATGATTGCGCGGTGTTTAATTTGTAAACAGCAGACCTATTTTCTCTCAAACTACAACAATTCTTTCTGGTTTGAGGGTAAATGCCTCGAATCCAGAAGCCAGTCCACAAGGAACTTTATTAATATTACATTCCATTCATTATCATCACACAGTTTACAAATGAATAATCCCACATAATTTTCCTTCCGTTTGAAAATGGAAATAAAAACAAAACGCCATTAATTTGCTTATAACGTTTTTGGGAATTTTACAGCAACACTGATTGTTTCATGTGATCTTCCAAAATAAAGTCATGACGTATGATTGCTTGAATTATCTGCGTTGTTTACAGATATCTAGCGGAATGCAGGCGCCACTTAACCTAGTCCACGATAAATGATTAGTCACGCTTTTGTATTAATTGTACTGGGCATGCACTTATTACGAACAAAAGCAATTGTTTATGTCATTGTGGAAAATAAGAACGAGGAAAACTTCACTTACATACATTTTCATTGTTGTGTCTTAATTTATTTTTTAAACATTTTACCACATCAATGACATGTTTGTTGCATAAAACGGGAGAGGATATATCAATACTGTAGCTTAAAGTGAATGCAATACGGTTTAATTTTGTCTAAACGCTTCAATTTACGTGAGTGCACTCATCCCCGCAAAAACGACACCGGTAGAATTTTTAATTGCAGTTCCCACGACGCATACTAGTGCTGTTGTGGTTACTACCTACGCGCTCTCAATAACAATAAGTATCAACTTCGATCAATATGTAACAAGAACAACGCTAAATTGTAATCTTGCCATGCTTTGAAGGGCTGCTGGAACAACTGTTTTGAGTGAAACAGCGACACATCATCACCATTCTCCTGCCCTTACCCCAACTTATTCGTGCCCGGCGCTGCATGTCTTCTTCCATACTTCTCTATTACTGTCATCTCAGCAGTCACTACCTTTCTAGTCATATCATCCTTCACACAGTCCATCCATCGTTTCTTTGGTCTCCCTCTAGAAGGCTATATCTACATTCATACTCCACCTTTTCCTCATTCCTCCGCATCACATGTCCATACCACGACAACCGATTACCACACAACTTTTCCACTTTCAGTCTTCCTTTTATGTACCCATTCCTTATTTTATCCACATACTAAGCCAAATGCCATTTATAATACAAAATTATAACTATACAGAGGGCCTGAATAATCGCGATAAAAGAGTTTCGTATCTACAATATATTTTACAACGAATTTCGGTTAGTTTAGGTTTGACATTATGTATATCAAATCTAAATTTGTCACAATTTCCATACATTTTCCACTTAAAAATGTCACTTTGTACCAGGCCTTCAGGTGTTCTTAGTGCGAGTTGTTCACACCATATCATAAATAATGTTCGTCTCGTACTTGTCGTTATGTTAATTGGTGCTGGTTTCGCTCTCCTATATAAAAGTAGGGTGGCTACTGGCTCGACCCGTTTCTTAATTGCAGCACTCTGTAAGCACGACGCAAAGGAAATGTAGGCAAACTGCATACGTCCTTTTCCGTCGTAAGTGAAGAGAGCGGGTTTATGTGCAGGTTTCATCTCCTATATGCAAGGCTCTTCACAGCGTATTTTTAGTATCTGTCAGAGGGATTACTATGACGTCTTAAAGTAGGAGTAATTCCAGTGTGGGAAAGAGACAGAGTTATACAGGTCGTCTAGCGCCATCTCTTTCCCACACTGGAATTACTCCTGCTTTAAGACGTCATGGTAGGCCACCAGGTAGTATTATCGAAAGTGTCATGATTACTTGCTTCTCCTCCTATTTTTTTGGAGATGCTAAGCATTTTGTTTACACAAACTTGTTGACCGTGAAAGTAACCCAATAATATCCCAGTTCCCCGTTTAATAGGTCATCCCAGACACGGATCTGTGTCGCGAGCCTTCACAACATAGGTCACCATGCATCCCGCTCCCGCCCGTGCACCCGGAACTCGGTGCAACGAGTATACCGGGTCATTAATGACCTGGTTGCGGGACTTACAGTTTTTAATTGAATGGATATTTATTGATATTTTTTTAGGTGAATTAAGTGGGTTAGGTGTCGATAGGCTATAAAGGATGTAACAAGACCCTTAACGAAGCCGAAAGGCACTTGTTCTCCCTGTCATTGCGATTTTTTATTGTTCTAGACCATACCTGGGAACCTTCTAGTTAGGGAGATATTGGGGGTCAAAGTTCCAACTTTTTTTTATTGTAAGATTTTTACTTCAAACACCTCCACGGCCCCCATACTATTCAATCCATCCACCAGCACAATGTTTTGAGTTCGTTACATTGAATCCTACCGTAAAACGTAATTTTTCACCCCAAAAAAAAGGCCAGTATACATACAAATTACATTTTTTTTATGTCATACAAATTGAGCACCCTGTATGTCAATTTTCGTTTTTGTGTTCTCAATGTTTGGGTTTCTATGGACTCTTATTGGTTGTTAAATCTTGCGTTTATATCGATACACAATCTTCGTCAATATTTTTTGTTGTGTCCAAACTAGTTTAACGACGACTGTCATATACAGGGTGTAACAGGACCCTTCACGAAGCCGTCAACCAAGCAATTACATCAAACTAAGTAACTACGCAAAAATTATTGCTGGGAAACGCCTTTTTTTTTTGGGGTGAAAAATCACGTTTTACGGTAGGACTCGATGTAACGCGCTCAAAACATTGTGCTGATGGATGGATTGAATAGTACGGTGGTCGTGAAGGTGTTTAAAGTAAAAATCTTACATTAAAAATACGTATTCAAAAAAAAGTTTTGAAAAAGTCGGAACTTTGACCCCCAATATCACCGTAACTAGAAGGTTCCCAGGTATGGTCTAGAACAAAAAAGTGATCGCAATGATAGGGAGAACCAGTGCCTTTCGGCTCCGTTAAAGGTCTTTTTACACTCTTTAGGAATTATAACTATCAATTGGATATTCAATATTGCCTGGTAATTATTTAGAAGTGGCTCTAAAAGGTACCATGTTAAATTAAGAGCGGCCAACCCGTCATACTTTTCATAGAAACGCTCGTACGTGATTATGCCTTTCTTACACATCTATCTTTGAATTTTTTGAACTAATAGGGATTTTGTGCACTATATCTAGGTTTCTATGGATGCAAAAAAAAGTAGAAACAAATTCAGTTTAAGCCTCCAAAAATTGCTGTTTTGCACAATTTTACCTGAACTTTGGCCGATCATAATGTACTCATAAACTGTAAAAATAAAGAAAACATCTCGATAAAAACCTTGCGCATGTAATGGAGATTCATAATGACAAATATTTATTTCACACACTTGTAAGACTTATTCAAAAACACGTATTTCCTGGAACAAGTTTAAGAACTTTTCGTATGAGGTGCGCGGGAGACGAGATGTGCGGGGTCGGGGCGGGGTGACACGGGGAGTTGAAAGAAAATCGCAGCTGTGACTGGATGAAACAACAAGCTTTTTGACCATGCTCGCGTTGACGATAGACGAGTCGCGAAGGGCCCTCTTAAAAAGAGGTATTTTAACTGGGCTCATAGAAGACTGATCATTAAGTCTTATTACGACATACCTACTTAACGAATGTTTAAAGTTTTCAATCTATCTTTAATCATTTTAAGCAATACTTATACAATGGCTAATATTTTCAACATTTCACACAGCAAATACTTAATGCTTAAATGTTTTTTACTACAGTAATACTTGAGTATTATTAAAAATGTTACTTTTCTGAAAGAGCTGGACTCAGTTGCATAACGGCATCCATCACTGTAATCAGTAATCACATGTCCAATCAAATACGTCAATATTTAAGCGGACGTTGCAGGTTGCGTTGCGTTCGTGTTTCCAATATTCAGCCACAATGATTTGCATATTTCTTAGTACAGAGATAATTAGTGTAGACAATTTGCAGGTATATTCAGCTCTATGGACACTGTAAAAATTGGTCGTAATCAGTTAATTTTGCACGAGTAGAGCACTTTATTTCAGACCATCAGGTATTTAGACATTAAAAAACACACGATGTATGAAAAGGTCTCATCGTTATAAAAAAAAACACCCGCTTTCTTAAAAACTGTCCCCATAACCAAACTTGTTTGGAAAACTTGCAAATATCACTACTAAACAAAAAACCTTATTGTATGGATATTATATTTATTCCCATGAAAATATAAAAATAATGCTGTCATCACATTGGCATTAATTCATTGCAAACAAGATTTTAATTGAAGTATATATTTACCGCATGAGCTTTACATAATTATAAGTAAACGACGCCGTTTTAAATTAAACTGACTTAGCTCCGGCGATGAGAACACTTATTAACAACATGTTAATCGAATTAAATAAAGTAATTTAATATTACATTTATTGTATTCTGTTGACGTTAGTAAAATCAACAACAAACCACACCCAGAAATTTAAAATAAACTAGTTTTTTTCCTGCGACTTCGACCATAAACTGGATACACTATGACTAGTGCACCCTCTTCACCAGCTTCAGAAAGTAGCCTTCAAATTCCATGTTCTACCAGCACCTTGGTGAAAAACTGAAAACTGCGGGTCACCTGTACGACAGTGTTTTTCGTTTCCTTCCATCTCGTAGTCGTACCCCTACATTTTTTACCAACCAAAATCTTCAATCGTGAGTCGTGACCAAATACGAATCGTACACCAGAACCGTGTCAAATGTACAGATTACAAAAAAGGTGGATCAAAAAAGCTCCAAAATATCTTCAGGAAAGTCTTCTGTTAGCAAGCCGTGTCCAATTTAGTTTAATTATGATTTCGCGTGGCCAGTGTTCTCTGCGGCCATTAACCAATGTTATAGCACGTGAATCGCCACCATCATTCACGTGTTTCGGTATATTTTCTATGAATGCGTTTGAGGCGATGATTGTAGCCAATTACTCTAAGATTCTATCATACGAGTCTATAGTATGTCGTAACAAACATATCATTATTATTAATGTTTTGGTGTCAGCTTTTCGATAAAAAGGTTTAACTTTAGATTTACAGTTAGAGAAACTGAGACGATTGATAAACAATGTAACGCACGTTTTCAACGTTCACAACAGCCAGCTAATACGTAATTTAGTGGTTTAGAGTAGCATGTCTGTTCTAGTGTTGCGAAAATAATGCCCGGTCAAAGTAATTTGGGCAATCAAACCAAGCCGAGTGATCGTCTGAACTGCCTCAAAGTTACCCAGGCGAAGATACAGCTGGCGACCGACGGCGCGTGTAATAGATACCTTTTTGTTTAGGGACAGTGACCGAGGCGACCTGAATGACACAACGAAATAAAGTAATTGGGTTCGTTTAATAAGAATCGAGCATTCTGTCATTGGTTTCGAAAATAAGCTCCAAGCATTGTCAATAGACTTGGAAGTGACAATAGTCCTCAATAGACTATTAAAGGACCGTTTTCGTTAGGAGATTAGCTATCGGCGCTGGAGTTATTATATAAGTGTGTGCGCAGGCACAGATGCACTCTCTGTTCCTTTACTCTCATAGTCCGATGGAACGGCAATCCGACACGACCGGAGAGAGATCAGGCGCAGAACCAACGGCTTAACGTACTTTCCGAGGCACAGGGGTACCGCCAACTGCCAAACTCCGGGCTACCTACTACTGAGAAATTGAAACGGAAAAACCCAGTAGGTAGCACTTTTTGCCCGACCTGAACGAAACCAGGACCCCACGCTCAGACGTCGCACTTGCGACCATGAGACCAACGGGGCAGTTAATAGTCCCTACGAGGGATATGCAGTCATACCTAAAAAGTTTTTTTACAAAACGGAGGGTAAAAAAATGGAGGTCAAGATCCAAGTCCCCCAGACTATTCGTATGGTAACCATTAAGTACCAAAGTATTAAGGCAATAACTAAATTAGTTTTTTTTTTTTTTTAGAATTTGCATAAACTACACTGGAACAGAAAATGGCCTACTGTATACATTTTATAAAGCTGCGCAATACACGGTAATAGAAACATTTTTCTATCCAAACAAACAATGTTACGTACGCGCCTAGTTTGTTATTGGAACAACAAAATAGATTAGGTACTGTTTTTTTGGATAATTTGGCAATAAATTGATCAACCTCTTGTCTAGATTCATACTCTTATTATAGCATCACCTTGGGTCAAAACCTCGCGAGAAATTATCAATTTTTAAACTAATACCAAGGAATTAGAGATAATCTGAATGAGCTCGTAAATAGTGGGCTAAACATTTTTAACTTTCACGTTAGTTAATAAATACTGTAGTTTCCTACCCACCTACGTCTAAGCCGCTTTCTAGGCGCCACGAGTATGCTGTGCGGGCGCTTAGGAGCTCGAGGAGATTCGTGAGCTTTCATCGGTTGCGATCTTGCGACCAGAAAGGCAAATATAGGTTGATTTCATTATTCATGAAAGATTCAGCACGATATTGCCCAATAAAATACTAAGATTCTAAGAGAAATTACAGGGATGACGTCAAAACGTCGTGGAAAGACGATGCTGAGCATTGAGCAATTACCCTTCATTCAAATAATGTCTGTAGATGAGTTTTCATAGCGTTATATTTTGGGCGGATGTGGTGGTACTGGGGAACAAAAAAAAGCCAATCAAGAAGTTTAATAATATTCAGCACATCCCTTGAGGTAGTGTATTTTTAAGGAGTATTTTAACAGGTAACCGGCTCCGAAGTCCAAAAGAGTTTCCTTTAATTAACAACTCCATATAGAAAGCGGTAAATAAACAAAGCTACCAATTAAGGAATACACGTGGGATCCGGATAATGCCGGTTGATGGCCACTTCGACCCCCGGTGGATAAGTTCACGAAACGTGTTTTACTTTTAATTTTAACCATGGCTGGTTTGCGGAAGATCGTTAACTGACGACGACCTTTACCATTGTGATTCATTAATGAACATTAATCCTGGCTTTTGTTGGGATCCATTCATTACTGGACAGAACGCTCGCACTTTCTAACTTCGGTTTTTATAAGGATCGAATAAAGTTATAATTAATGCTCGTTCATTAATATAAGGCCTTTTTGAACATAGCTTCATAAACAGTCCAAAGCCTACCACGAAAACTTCAAAAAGGAACTGATTTTTTTTTAATACTTAATATGAGATACATGTTTCCAACCTGCCAGCGCATGTAAGCGCACATGGCTTTCTCAGTGAGTCATTTGTCTAATGATTTAATTCAAGGATGTTTCCAAAAGGTTAAATGTGTGAACTATGAATTTATATAATCAAGATTTTAAATATGTATGACTGAGAAGTTGTATAATAGGTCGAAGCAATCAAATTAGTTGAGTCATGCTAAAATCACCGACATTTCGCGAAAGATCTGTCAATGTTGAAAATGTAATTGTTAGTAAATTTTCATTTATTACATTAAAATGTTTCTGAAAAGTTTCGAGTCCAGAGTTCTAGCTAGATTAAAAAGAACTCATCTGAACTTGGAAAAAAATACAGAGTAGGAAGTATTTAGGTTTACTTGCATGTAAATCATTTATCAGTTTTTTTTTGTCTAGTCTCAACTGGTTATTTATTGACGTCAAAAATAACAAATTAGAACCAGAAAAAAATATATCGAGAATATTCTGCAACGCATAGATCTGCGATATTATCTCCGTGTGATTGCTAACTCGATAAGCTGATTTATAGTACAAGTATAATTTAATAATGCCATGCCAATTACTTGAAACGACTTCAAGAATTTAATACGGCTGCTGTGTAATTAGAATACTATTTTTGTATTTGCTAATAGGCGCCGTTTGTTGAATAGGTAACCGCAAGAATTACTGTACAAACTTCAGGACTAGAATAAATAGATCTGAAAGTAAATTGAACGCACTTTATCTTGATTACAATTTGCAATCTCTTAGTAATACTCCATGTTGAATTGTTGACTGAAGAACTTGGAACTTCAGCTTGTCTTTCGGGCAAAGTTTTAAGTCAATTAATGAAAGTTCAGTATTCCAAACTTCTGAAACGTTCTGGAAAAATTGCTCACTTCTATCACTATCTAAATGCTGACGCCAAACAATGAAGCTATGGTGTGTACGCCATGTTTACTTTGATATCTGTTAGCAACACCAATCCCACGATATCCGGTGCATTTAGATCGGTTCATTTCCATTACGTTTCTATATTTTCATTAGGCGCAGAAGCAACTAAGCTATAAATACTGACTGATTATCTTCTCATATTTTCCTTAATTAACCCGTTTAGATTCCTGATCTTAGCTCTTAGGTTTCGGTAATTTACCTAATGTTTATAGATGATATTTATATTTTCCTCTAATATATATTTGCACGATTATGCGATTGCTTTGATCCGTATTGAATAGAACAACAGGCGCAATGACGATTCCTGATGAATTGAACCCATCGATTGAAAGGTTAATCGTTCAGAAGATTAGGTCTTTATTGATTTAAATTTTGTTGTTTAGTAGACCAAGGCCGATGGAGCACGCTCAAACATAACACTTGACATCAAACTAAATGAACTTCACGTGAAGATTCGCGTGAAGAAGGTCGAGATATTCTGAATTTGGTCGAGAAACTGCTAAACGAACGGATGTTTAAGTCATTATGAAGTCATTTTTCAGAGTTATGTTAAAATAATTGCGTAAGTTTTATATCTTTTCATGTAAATGATTGTTCACCTTTACTAATAAGGTGGAGGATTTCGTAGTACCTACTAACATCGTAAAGTTCAAGTCTGTCCAAGACCTTCGAAACGGACGTTGTGTCCAAAATATACAAATACAAAAGACGTCCAAGGGTAATAGAATTACATTTTATTTATTTTGAACGCACGACATTCATAATTTTACTTATTTGTTATATCATCTTTAGACTCTCAATTTACGTGCGTAATAAGTATAACATAACTTCATAAGCTTTTAGGGTCAGAACTAATTACGAAGTTGTAAATTGTCTTTGTAAGTCCAAAGAATTTATCTTTATCTGCCCTGTCACCGACCTTACTGATTTCTCTTTTAATCGAATTAAACTTTCTTTCCACTGCACAGCAAAGACGATTAGTATTATTAGATTAGAAACTGAACATTTTCTTATTTTCACAGATATTCCGAGCCGTACTATTTCTGTACTATTGGAAGCAGCGTTAGGCTCCCAGCTCACCTAATCATATCGTTCTAGACCACTTTCACCTATCGAGAACCGCGGAAGCGTTGGAGCCGCGTCAAATTGATTCACTCAGTATTCGTTCAAGTTTCATTTCACGTCTCGATGATTCTATTTAAACGTAAGTCAGTTTACCGGTAAACTTTTCTATAAAACCGTTAGTTCGGTACTAAACGGTGGATCAAAGAAGCTAGAGACGACCTTTTTGTTCGATTTTTATGAAAAGAATCTATTCGGAAGTGTAACGATGGAAGGTGGACTAGAATCCATTTATTAAAAGAAACCATAGAATAGATGGAAGTGGTAAAAACGGTACCACAGCATACAGTTATAAATCATTCGCATTAGTAGGATTATTAAAATAACGAGATGCTTTTTGGTGGCACAGTTTTTGTAACCTTTATCTTGATTGCTGCTATATTTAAAGCACGCAACTGGCACAACACACGGCGTCCTACTTGCAGTTCTGCTCTCCTGGTACCGGCAGATAATCGTGACGGGTACCTCCACACTCATCATAAAAGTAAACGACCAGCCATTCTCGAGCACCGTCAGATCAAAGCAATTTAACACTACAGCACAGCAAATCGACTGGCTGAAGTTTCTCAATATTAAAAGTCCCAAAGCAATATTTAATATGAAAGCCAATAATAATCTTCATTTAGGCCACATGACTTGCGAGAAAAAATGTTAATAAAGTGCATAATTAAAACTCAGCACTTAAACGCTATTTTACGATTGGACTACTTTACATTTAATAATAAAGGTGTTTAAAACAAAAAATGAATTGCCAATTAACGACAAAGCATCGTATCCGTACTGTATTAATGACTTGAATATGAATCTAATCATAATCATATGAGTAGCCATTTCCCAACATGAATGAATGTAACATTCCTAAATCCGACACAAAAAAATGTGACAGGCAGTAATTAATTAGTAAACATTATCATGAGAAGCTAAAGATAAAAAAAACGACATGGTTACAAAGGGGGGGCGAACATCAGGATGACTGCTAGCTAATACCGCTAATAGAGACGTATGGTAGAAGAATGCTGTGCCGATCCCAAATACATTGTTATAGGGCAGGGGGAGAATGATTAGGATAAGTAATTCGTTTATGAAGACCCTAGTCGAAACTGCTGCAAATAAAACGTTAAATCTACTAGAACTAAAAGATCCGTGAATATTCTAGTAGCTATATAAATGATAATAACTCGTTTATGCTAATTTTAATCGTAGCATGCGTAACCTAAAATTTGTTGGTGTCAAAAATAAATAAACACAAATGACGCATTGGAACCAATTAATGATTGTGAAAATACAATACAAAACACTAGAGCCACTCAGAGCAGAACAATGCGAGAAAAAAAGGAAAACAAAGAGTCAAATCAGCTGCCTATCATAGTGTAGTAGTTAAAATTGTAGAAAATAACGATCTAATTGCTACTGTAACTATAAATTATCGACTAAATAATAACTAGCCTTCTGCGCCTGGACAGTGATATCCTGCGACTGGTGGCGGGGACCATCGCTGGAGATCGCTCACTGAACAAATACTTCTACATCCTAGGTATCACTGACAGCCCCCTGTGCAGAGCGTGCATGGAGGCGGAGGAAACGGTAGCGCATGTACTCCTCGAGTGCACCGGCGTCACCCAGAACCGCGAGGAGACACTTGGAACACCGAGATCCCTTGCGGATGTCCTGAGAGGAACGAGAAGTTTGATCTGCTTCTGGAGGGAGGTGGGCTGGTTCCCGCAAAGTGGTCCACTTTAGGGACTAAGTGCGGAAACCAAACCCTTAACATAGATAGAACTAGCCTGTATTGCCCCACTGCAGGGCAAATGCTTGCCACTCTTTTCCACAGAATTCTGTCTAGTAAAATTATAGAACGATTTAATCAGGGCCATACTGCGTTGAGTAATGATGAACCCGATGGAAGAAAGCCAATCAACAACAAAGACTGACAGAACAATCTCATAACATGATTGGTACCATAGGCACAGACAGTAACTATTAGGACACATGAGCATTAATCAAGGTTGTCAAGGTCCCATCGATAAATAAACTCTTCCGCGATGATGTCCTCGGTCTCCCTTACTCTCAATACATTATCAGACGTGCGAGTGAAAGGACAATACTTTGTGAGAACTTTAGAAAACTAGATACATTAGTACTCCTTTAAAGGAAAATGTAATTACGTGGCCTACCATTTATGTCAGTGAGTTATTGTGTTTGTAATAACGTGCGGCATTCGACTAGGAAACGAGTTTGTACGTCAAACGGTTTGTTGTGACTGGTGAGGCAACAGTTTCACTTGTAATATTTCGACTTCTTTCGTTAAGATTAATTTTAATATTAGTTACCAGTTTAGTATGACCTAAAAAACCGACTAAGTGCGAGTCAGACTCGCGCACGAAGGGTCCCGTACCATTACCTAAAAAAAATATATAAAAAACACGCTTGTTGTATGGGAGCCCCCTTTAAATATTTATATTATTCTGTTTTTAGTTTTTTGTTATTATAGTGGCAACAGAAATACATCATCTGTGAAAATATCAACTGTCTACCTATCACGGTTCATGAGATACAGCCTGGTGACGGACAGCCAGACAGACGGACAGTGAAGTCTTAGTAATAGGGTTCCATGCTAGCGAAGGAGGTGGCGGAACGTGAGAGGGAGAGAACCTCACGTGCCAGCCGCCGCGGGAGACGCACCGGGCGTCGGCGCCGGCCACCGTAGGCGCGGGCCTGTGGACGGTGAGCTATGGGCTATCTCGCTGTCCGTCCGTCTTATGACGACAGACCGTGTCGACGGCGCGTTCGTGTTCCACGCGCGCCTCAAAGAGAGTCAGCAAACGGGAAGGCCGAAAGGAATGATGCCTGCCAGGGTTGCGGGGCTGTTCGAAAGAGATACCGCGGCCCTTTAACACAAAGGGCAAAAGGAGGAACATGGATGGGTTTATTATGAATCCCTCCTGCTCAGCCCAGAGCGGGATGAGTTTTTTGATGATAAAAAAATAATACAACAATAAAATTAAAACTACTAGACAGAGTGCGTCACACTCGCTTGTTACGTTGTATGTAACTCGATCTCCAAGCTCTGTTGTATATTGATTTTATTTATCCCATTCCAAGAAGGTTACCGAACGATATCGTTCGGCATACATCGACTTCGTGTCCATATCGTGAAGAGTGGAGTCTCCCAATTCGGTCATGGCACGCGCTCGCAGGTGCTTCCGCAGCCCACACATAGCTCGGTGACCTCCGTGACCGAGCCGGTTTTGTTCCCACTGAGCATTGCACTGTATTCTCATAGTTTATTGGTCGACTCTACTTTTGTTTGATTTCTTATAAGAATAGAACAAAAACATCTCTGCAGTTGGTGATGACTCAGATGGTTCTTGTGACTTTTTTAGATGATAAAAATAAAGTAAAAGAAAAACCATTTGCGTTATTAAGTTATTTTAATAAGTTAGTCATGTTTTTAGTTATGTAATATAATAAGAAATAATAATTAAGTTTTTCGAGAGTTTCGAGTTTTTCGAGTTTTTTAAGGTTGCTCAAAATTAGTAACCGAATTCTAATTTTGTGCAATTTTTTGGACATTACACAAAACAGGTTGGAGTTACACGGTGCATAATTAGGTGATAGATTAGTAAGCCAGTATTACCTAAGCTTACATGTACTAGTTCGGGTAAGTAGGTAGAACGTAATTAGGATCATTGACCCTCGATGGTTACATGTGTACTAGAACTACATACCATTATGTATAACTCCACTTCACTCTATATTATGGTAAACAACTTGAATTTTATCAACTGTCCTATATTTTCTACCAAAATATTATGACAGAATCCGTCGCGAGTTGTTTTGTTTTATTAGGTAATTTATCAAACATAGCAATAACATCATTTGACATTATCAATGTTGAAAACAAAGTTCACAGTTTAGATAAATAGAGAGATTTTAGAGTTCCAGAAACATAATTAATACTATACCTTATAAAAGGTAAATGGACATGGCTGGTCCCAACTTACCTGCAACAAAAGGAATACACAAATTAAACTTCAACGTAAAAAACAAGTCAGTTAAAATTGCAGTTTTATGGAATAATATTCTGAACAAAACATTAAATTCTGGTTTAGAAAAGACGGTGAAGCAGATAAGGAATTCTTCTAACACAGATCCCTCCTCCATTCATTAGTTTTGATGAAATTCAACAATGCGCATATTGGGAGCGATTTGCAATTTACATGAATTTGCTTTTTGTTTTATCTCAATCAATAGTCAAATGTTGCTTAATTAAATCAAAATTGGCCCAGTAAAAGACATCAGACAAGATTGAAACCGTGTATTGCCACGAATTCGCAGGTTTTTGTTACCAACCAATGTTTACAAGGTCACCAGCCAAGTTCTATTGACCAGATGACACTAAATATCAAGTAGACTAGATTATTATTACTTATAATATTCAACATTTTGGCACAGAAAAACATCTTGCTGAGAGAAACCAGTCTTAGCATCCTGTTGTTTCGTTGGTAAACGTTTACAAACAAGGTAATCAGAAAGTAGAAGGAATAATTTATATTTATACGAGCCGAGGCTCACGTATAGTTAATCTTGTTCAGGACGTAACCCAATTCGGCAAGTTTCGCTCAATTTCAGATGAAGGACGACCTTTCCACCCACCTTATTCATGAAATTCGCGGTAAATGTATATTTGAGTTGGAGTTAGAGGTCGCCAGAGACGGGATCGATGCTGTACAGTTTTAGCCGAATATTCTGGACATATTGGATATCGGACGTTCTCATAAAGCCAATATTTTTATCGGGGACATGTTCCGAAGGTGAAATGTTCGATTTCCTTTAGCAGAAATTGTAAATTTTAGGTAGGTAGTATGGAAATTAGGTCAAAATGTAACTCACAGTTTGGCTTGTAGCCTGCAAGTACATCATAATGCGCCTCTTGGAGTTTTTGCCCATTTTCAGCGATGCATATCACGGTCTAGTGGTGATGAATAGCGTGTCACAGTGTTGTTAGCACAAAGCACTCATCATTCAGGTTTATACTTCCCTGATAGGGAAACAATGCTGTATATTATTTACTGTCAAGATATTTTTTTATATTCGGCCGTCCTATACTTTATTTCTCAGTGATGGATCTCATAAACTTTATGGTTTTCCTCAAACAAGGTCAAGTACACAGTACAACACAAATATGTTTCGTGTTAGTTTCAGTGGAATTTTAGAAATAATGTCTCAAGGAATCTTAGCATGAAAATCATTCTGAAAAAATATTTTGCGTCGTTGCTCGGCACGTCACGCGATATTTCATGACGTAGCACATAGGCGCTTATGTACATTTTAAATCGATCGATGCGAGTCCTTGGCATTGAAAACACGTTTGACCTTTTCCATTGTCTCGAAGACTCAATTTATTCTTGTAAGAAAGGTTTTCGTAAGATGGGATACTTTTGTTTGTTATATAACCCACGACGGAACGGAGACGGTGTATGCGTTTGGGGTGAGAGGATGCTTGTTTGTTTGTGCAAATACATGTTGCCATTTTTCTCCAAAACTACTAGTCCGATTTTGATGCAGTTTTCAGTGATGGGTTTGGGTTTGATTGGTGCATGTTCTTAGATAGGTGTTACGGTGAAAACTCACCAGGGGGCGCTGCAGTAAAAGAAAGAAAGAAAAACATAGGCTAATATGCATAGGCTTTTATAATTTTGTTGTACCTACTGTAAATGTTACCATTTTTTTGTTTGATGTTTTGTCCTGTGCGGGCTAATAAATACTTTTTCTTTCTTTCTGAAATAAATGATTTAAAATCGATCGAATCCGCTTGTATAAGAGGGCTGGCGAAAAAAATGCCCATTTTAAATCATATAAGTAGGTATTTCAGGCTGAGGGTTTTTAAATTATTTATTCTTTTTTAATAACTTTTTAAGCGTCATGGGTTTTTCAAAATGTTTAATTTTGCTTTTTTTATAGTTTTAGTGCCAGTTCGTTATTTTGGAGAAAAACTCGTTTAGGTTCCGTACAAACAATTTAAAAAACGGTACCCTTATAGGATCACTCGTGCGTTTGTCTGTCTGTCCGTCCGTCTGTCACAGTCAATTTGCTCCAAATCTACTGAACCAAGTCTGAAATTTGGTAGGATGGTGTAATATTATGACCCAAACACAGATGTGAAAAGTATTTTTTTTTAATCAAAATTTAGTTAATTGCTTGTAGATTACAGGAAAACCTATAAGAATTCTATCAATTGAAAATAAAGGGGACAAATTAGGAAATAAAAAAAACGTTTTGCAAATTGACTTTGGCATTGTACGGAATCCAGGCGAGTTTAACTTGAACTTGGCCTGTTTTTTATCTGTTACTTAAATTTTTGTGGCGAACTTGACTTTACATTATTTCGTACAATCAAATCTGTTAAAATCCGCAATTATATTACAAAAGGTAATCAAAATCCAATCTAAGTGCTGTGACCTTTAATTTTAGAACAAAATTATCGGCATTATAAAAATTTCTAATAAAAATCTTTTAAGGGCCCTTAACAAAGTCGAACATAGGGCCAATGCATTCAATTGAGCAAGTAACATTTAAAGGTCGGAACGTAATTACATTACCATAAAATACTCCATCAAGCCATAACACGCTCTTCGTGGTTTTCCATAAGGGCTACATTCGTGTCAAGTTAATTTTAAAGACGGCATTTACGTCCGAAATGATGTTCTATCAGGATCCTGTATCTTCGCGCATGTTCACGTGTGCCCTCTCTTTCGCTCCCTAATAAAAAAAGCGAGACACCAGCATAATATTTACACCAACGTTTGTTATCTGTTCAATTACATTAAGGGCTTCCTCCCTATCTTGACGATTTCAAGTAATCAGGTACTTACTTATTTATAGAATTCATATTCGTAGAATAAGGTTAATTATAATCTATTGTTTGCCCCTTTGGTCTCGTGGTCGCAAGCGCGGCTGCTGAGCGTGAGGTCCTGGGTTCGATTCCCGGGTCGGGCAAGTGCTATTGGGTTTTTCATTCGAAATTCTTCAGTAGTAGCCCGAAGTTCGGAAGTTGGCGGTATGATACCCCCGTGCCTCGGAAAGCTCGTTAAGCTGTTGGTCCTGCGCCTGATCTCTCTCCGGTCGTGTCGGATTGCCGTCCCATCGGACTATGAGAGTAAAGGAACAGAGAACGCACCTGTGCCTGCGCACACACTTGTGCACTATAATATCTCCCGCGCCGATGGCTAATCTGCGTTGAGTTTAGCCGCCGTGACCGAAAACGGTCAGGAGGACTATTCATTTGAGTTCAAATTAAAAGGAAGGGTGCCCCACTCATCATCTTAATTACAACGTGTGAGTAGTCGGCATGTTTTACAGCATAAAAGAGACCGTACCATATCAAGACCGTTCTATGAACGTATCAGGCACGAAAATAAACATGACACTGATTACACATAAACTGTCACTTACGGGATATACTGTAAGTGACAGTTTACGAGTATGTGAAGTTGTAAGCCGTGAAAGTGACACTGACTAATATTCTACCAGAACGTATCATACCGTGTACCGTGCTAATAAAAAGTATCTAACTAAAGATAACAAACAATCAAGAATGTGCTTACTCGTTCAACAAATATTATTTCTCAAGATTTTATTTGTTTGATGTCATTCAGTTCTCCCCCAGGCTTCATACAAATTGAAACATGAATTCATAATGCGTACAACATTGTTTTATCTAAAATATCGATTTTCTCGATTGCTGGTCCCTGTCGGTACCTACGTCTCTTTCAGTCCTTCAATTTCAGTAAGCCATCTGTCCTTGTTCTGACCTTGCGTAAATGTTTCGAACAGATACCATCTGGCCACGAAGCTGGCAATTTTTTGTGAATGGCCATTATCCCTTGCCGTAATTATTACTAGCTAGATCGAAAAGGACATGAAAAATGAAAGAGACCGTTCATAAATTGCTTTATCATGATGGTTAGTACAGAATTACAAATATAATTTAATTTATCGATTCTCTTAGACAAATGTACTGACGTAGTTGTATCGCGAAAGCTGTTATTGGCGGAGGGTTATCAGTATTTGCCATTTTATCAATGTAGGTATGCATTGACGCGATAAAGCGAATGGAAAGTTGTATAAAGGGTTGGTGACAAAGTATCGATTACCTGTAATGTAATGCAGTTTTAATAAAATTCTAAAAGGATATTTAATAGGAAACTTCCCTTCATGCGTTGAGTCGTAGTGTTTCTTTTTTTTTGGTACCAAAAACATGTTTGAGAACAGGTCTTGAATGTTCCAGTCCAGCGTAAACGATGAGTGATGAGTCATGCCAACATCCCATATTACAGTTTCGTAGAATTTGATGTAAACAAGGTTCGCAAAAGTAGGTAATTTATGAATCACGAATGTAGTGTAAGGTAAAAGGTAAGTAAACCTACGAAAGAAAATAATTGGCAAAGTCTGTAGTCGTCAGAAGAATTATATAAGAGATCTTATATAGGTACTCTTACAAAATTTAACATTGCTTTAAATTTTCGACACGGTTAGCGCAATAAGTACGACGCAATCGATCAAGTTTTGCTCCAGCTTAAATATGAGCACACTTCCAACTTTTTCGTTGTTTTTTCTTTTTCTAACATTGATTAAGTAGTACCTAGCATAATTGCGTAATTTGTTGTTATATTCGCCAACATTTTTGAGTCGTTATCAACTTTGTTGTCGTCATGTTGTTTTCAATCTGTGATGGCTATACCTATTTAAATTGTATAATTCAAAGTATTTTTTTTTTTGTAATGATGACAAGACTGTCAAGATTTTCTAGAAATCCAATAGTTATAAAAGTAAGTCTCAATAAATAAGTCACAGGGGCCAGATATCTAGATCTGCAGGACAACCTAAGGTAAACTAAAAGTAAACAAAAAATACTTCACTCGACGCCATTTCTAACCTTCAATGAAACTACATAAAAATATATAATCTGTTATCGAATTCCTATCTGGCACTGGTAATCGTTATCAATCAAATTTACCCACAACCTTCTGAAAAAAATAGCAAATAAATAAATAAAGTATACTTTTTGTTAAAAACACTAACTCCTCACTATTGAGATCCTGTTTAAAGAGGCAACAGAAACTATAATATGTTCTACATTAAAACAGGCAACAGGCGATTATTAAGCTAATGATCTCAATATAAAATGTACAGTTTGTAAACGGACGGACAACACCCAGTTGGGTGTTGTCCGTCCAGTCAAAACGATGCGGTGCACACCGCATTGTTAAATCCGACCTTATTCGCTACACTGAACATACGACTCTTGAATTTTATAAAACCGTGGTGGTAGCTACGAGTATCACACATCGCATTTTTATAGAAATACGTCCTTTTCGTGGATAAAGACTAGACTCATATGAGAAAGGCAGACACCAAGACCTCATTGCGTTAATAACAAGAGACGCTTTAAGCGATTACCATTCCAGTTATCAAGCTTGGTGATTATGGCAATACGCCCGATCGCTTAAACCTGTCTGTGAGACCCAAAAGCACCTCATAAACGTCCACAGTTAAACAATACCTATAGGGAGTTGACAGGCTGACTGATACAGTGATGGCAACGACAAAAGGGATTTTGCATAATGGGTTATTCACCGCCATGATTACGGATAAACATTCCTCATCATATCCGTTATGATACGTGATCACAGCGCTTGCACCAGTGCCGAAATATCGGGAACTCAAAACAATAATAAACATGGTAAATATGTTTAATTATAAATGCATTGCTATGAAAAAACCTCTTATTTCTTCCCAGGATTCAAAATACATATTTTTATAAAGAATTAATTTTGGATATGTGTAATTGGGTATACAACCTTTACCAAAACGGTCTATTTTCGCGTAATTCATGCCGATACGAGAGATGTTACGACAGTGTCTGCTCAGTACCAATCTAGTCAAGTCCTTATTCTGTATAAACACGAGCACAAAGTCTTTAACCTAATTCGTCCGTCTCTGCGAGTAGTTCTCATTCTATAAAAGGTGCAACTGCATAGCGTGCCTCATGTTCTTTATCTTATCACGTTATGATGTACCTATCACTGGCTCTGTTGAGAGCTAGCACTTGAGGCCACGTGTCTCATGGGCTACTGTCTATAGATTCAAGTGGTGCACAAGCACATCGACCCATTTCCCTCACTTCACTCACACCAGCGCATACTGAAAACGTAATACGTTTAATTATATCAGCTCCATTCCGCAAAAAAAATGGTAGTATGTGTAAATAGAATTAAACAGTGACAGTCAGTTTTACATAAATGTTATCGTCACTTACATCCGTATATGTGTCAACAGCTGAATCGTTTTGCTTTTGTTGCGAAAGTTAGCCTAATGCTAACAAGTAAACACATAGAACAATGCGTATATAGTTTTATTTATAGCCAAATCACTCTATAAATATTCTGCATCCGTTTTCAATTGCTGATTTGGTAAATCTTTGGACACATTGATACCAGTTCAAAATTTTAAAATCAAAGCGTCGACCAAAATTCAATTTCCCGAATTTTTTATCCGTAATCAGCTGTATCTGTTTAGTTCAAGGGTCCTCTGACATTAATGACAGCCACTAAAGAAGATAACTTCAAACATCATAATTTTAGTGTGCTTATCCAATCAGCTAACAAGAGTGAACCAGTTGTTCACAATCACTATCGCCGTAATCCTCCTACGGTCAATTAGATTTCCAAACTAAAACGAATGTTACCTAACTCTAATTGCAGTGAAATATACAAATGGCATAAGCGTCACGAAGATTACTAATTGTGTTGCCATTTCAGTCGGCTGAGATTTATGCAGACAAGAATACGAATGGATTTATTTTCTCCACCCATTTAAATTACTGCGTGAGTATTGTAAAAGCTTAGGTAGGAAAATGCTAAAAGAAAAACACGGGCACAAAAAAATAATGTGAATTTTCATCATACTTGGCAACTGTCATTAAACAAACTTCAGGCGCTATGGTTACACTGTGCCAAACTTTTATGACAAACAACTAAATCACTAGACAAATTTAAAACGAAATTGCATCGTGTTTTATACCTAAAACACAAATGCATGTAAGTACATCATTATTATAGGAATTCAGCCCAGAGCTAAATTGCAACACGAAGCAGCAATACCGCTCATCATAGAATAAAACTAACGGTATGGTTTTGTAACGGAATTTTAATAGAGCCACATACAAAATGATCTTGCTATTCATGATTCTTTGTTGCTATAACAATTGGATGTACATATTGCGTTAGATCATTTAGATTAGACAACCTGACCTAAAATTGGCCACACCTTATACTGAGCGCATCAAAACATCATTTGAAATTCAAGTGAATTTGAAATTCCAATTACCCAAACACTATCAATAAGAGGCAAGCTGTAAGCATAACGATTCAAAAGAAACTTATTGCGACGTTTTTAAATCTTGAGGAAGAGGATGAGAACTTCATGAAGGTGGTACAGCTACAGATAGATTTTTTAGATTTTTTTGGAACATTTGTGAGTCACGTACTCGTTGGCCAAGAAAGCTGACAATGGATCCGAAGTATACGTGCTCAAAGAATACAATACTAGTTTGGCAATTTCCGAGTAGCCAGATTTACTAATGGAAACCCGTTATCGCTGCGAGTCAAACTTGGCTGAAAACCTGCACTAGCGCCAACACTGATTTTCCCTCATTTGACTCTTACCGAACGAATGCTTCGTTCGGTAAGAGTCAAATGAGGGAAAATCTGCTTTTATTACCATTACAGAAAAGAATATGCGTTATCATTAGGAGAAAATTCTTGTAACATTCTAAAGAAAGTGATACGAGTACAATGCAGTGAACATGCGTGCGTTTCCGTCGTATTTTCTCGAATACGAGCACATCCACGTCGCGCAAAGAACAACGCCAACACATATTGAAAACGTTTACAGAATTAATTTTAATAAAATATAAACTGATTAACCTAATAAACTGATTTGTGCCAATTTTTTTTGCACCAGTCCATGTCCTTAAGCATTGTTTTGGCAGTAGGCCAAATAAAGCGCACAAACAAATCATTCTCAATGTTTGAGATCCACAAAGGCCTATTAGGAAACATATTGAGGGGCAACAAAAACTTTGTCCTTCCTCATTCCATCTTCCGTGGTAAAGAGGAGGTTGAGTGCGAGTGACCGAGTGAGTCACATCGGCACAAAGAGCCGGCAATGACCGGCGACAAAACGAAATAGAGGAAAAGCTCTGAATACGTGTGTGGTCTAATTTTATGCCTAAAACATTTATATTTCACGTGAATAAAATAAAACAACGTCGTATATCCCGGAACCGAGTAATCTGAATCATTGTTGCTGAATTTTGTCATTGTCTGTCTACATTTCCTGAAATAAACGTTATTTACGGTGGCGCAAAAGTAATGGATGACCTAGTCAGAAAATGCTCTCATTTTTGCAAATATTCTTTTATCGCTCCATCATCCGAGATCACGTTTAGTACGGGCGGTGGTAACAGTTTTTGTAAGCCAACGATGCAAATGTGGCGAATATACAATATGTGAACGAACTCTAAACGAAGCCGTCAACCAAGCATTCTGTAACAACTACGTATCAAACTAAGTACCTAACTCTACACAAAAAATAATTGCTGGGAAACACCATTTTTTTTTCTTTGGTGAAAAATCACGTTTTACGGGAGGACTCAATGTAACGCTCACAAAACGTTGTGCTGAGCGAAGTATTGAATAGTACATGGGTCATGTAGATATTTCAAGTTATAGCAGTTAAAACTTGTATTTTTTTTAACTTATAAAAAGTTGGGACGTTGACCTCCAATATATCCGTAGCTAGAAGATTTCCAAGTGTATCCAAAAAAAAAATGCAATGACAGAGAACAAGTGCTTTTCACAACCATTGTAGCCAGAAGTTTCGAGACTCGAGCATTAGTCGTTTCCCTACGTTTTAGTCCGGTCCAGAGAACACAAGGAGGCTTGAAAAGCTATTCAGCAAGAAAATCCTAAACTTTTATAATTAATTTAACTTTTGTAACTCGCCTTTTAACCTCAGAATACATGAAGAACGAAAAGAAATCTTTGCATTGTTGAGAAGTTAAGCCAAACTCATCAAGATTAATCGGTCTCCATTATAACTTGGCCCATTAATCGCTCGGCCGTTTCAATTGGACCATAACTGTGGTTTAATTTTACCGCGTCGCTTTATGAGTAAACCAAGACTGATGCAAGTTGCATTCGCGCATGCGGGATGAGTAAGCAATGCTCTAAATCCGTTCGCGATACTTATTTTCGATCTCGTAAAGGGAACACGTGGGATACAGTTGGTCTCGAACCACCAGATGCGTTAGAGCAACGTTCTGCTCGTGTATATGGAATCTTATAGCGAACCCGTCCCTGAATATAAATATAATGCAATCTCAAAGTAAATATTGACAAACAGCGAACTCCCACTTAGGTCGATGCTCCTTCAGAATACTCTCGTAATAAATAATTATCAAGCACAAGGATATTAAACATAATTAACCGTCAAATTACTTCTTTGATGAAAATTTTGCTAGCAAATTGAGTTAGATGATTTCTAAACGAGGCAAGATTAACTTTTGTGTGCCTTCATTACCGAAATTGCTTTTCGTTAATGAGGTCGTCTGAGTGGCTTATTGAAATCTGCGTAGTATTGCTTCTCTCGATATTGGAGTCGATTCTTTTCTCGGTATTAGAGCTATACATATAAGTTTTAGGTGTTAATATATCAACACATTGATATCCGAAGCAGGGTGAAACGTATATTATTAGATCATCAGTCATCGTCGTATTCTGCCACGCTGATTGAGGTTTGGCACTCGCCGAATCCAAAATCCGCGAGTTGTTCATGTCCTATACGACACCTGATGCTACTCTATAACGGTGCCACGTTTTCTTGATATAAATCAGAGCACAAAAACACACGGGCAACGAAAGTTTACATACACGTTTTATAGAGCTCTAACTGAGCTCCTTCGTGCAATCCGCTAAAAAAAGTAACATCGCTTCAAGCTACTCAATCATCCGAAAATAGAAACTTGGGAGCAAACAAATCTGTGATTTCTCTTGCGCCATTCACTTTTGGAATATTCTAACACTGAATTTTCTTGGTTCGATCATGAATTCTGAGTACGTACGCCCACAGTGGTGCCTGTGTGTAAACACAAGTCGAATGGGGTCAACGCTCTGCCACCTACTTTCCCTACAGAGAACTATTATTGTCGACCGTACAGTGAAATATCAGCGCACATAGTTATGAAGATAAGCATATCGCGGAGCTGGTTCAAGGCAATTACGAAGGCGCCGACGACGACGTCGTGGTCATGTTTAAATAAAACGTAGCATTGATATTGATATTTCACAATGGTTCTAGTCATGGCAAACTTTTTTTATGAACATATATCGTACGCATTCAATCTCCTTATTGAGCATTGTTGCGAATATTCAGCACGCTTACAACATGTCCTAATGTTGACTTCAGCGGCCTTGTTTGATATTAATTTATCGTCGTTATCGAGACAAATAGGCTTTTGTGGACGAAGCAAATATGACTAACAATATCAAGACGAAGAATGTTCTGTAAAACGTCCTTGTTGCACTTTAATAAAGTGCAACAAGGACGTGTTATTTACCCCATTACATATTACGGCCACCAATAGAGCTAAACGTGTGAAACCATAAATATAGCAAGTTATAAAAGGTACCTACGTTATGTTTCCAGACGAACTGGCGAAGTGACGTGACGCAGTGTGCACTTACAGAGTGGAAAGTCTCCTTTACTTTCGTTGGACAAAGGAAGTGGTTTCACTTCCTCGTCGCTTAGATAATGTAGGAAGTTGTGAGTGACACCGCCTCATTACGGGATAACAAATGATTCCTCGACCGAAATAAGAATATAAATTGATAGCCAGCATTCTCTGAAAGATCATTAATTTTGAGGTTTATTTGAATTAAGTCAGTGTTGGGAACTGTCCAGTTGTACCGTATACGGTTAATTGAAGCTTACAGAACATTCGAACTTTCGATTAGATACATTAAGTTGGTACCTAAGTACAAAGTTTAGACTTCTGAGACTTTGGAAGTCTGTAAAGTTATGTGCAATTAATTAGCAGAACATTCTAGACAAGACTTGTACAGCATCACTGTACGAGTGCACATTAATTGAATACTACGTTTGTAGTAGTACAGATGGAGGCAGACAGGCATATTTTTTGCAGTTTTGACGTCATTAGGAAACCAACGACATAACTACAAAACCTATTTGACGAATCTATTGGGTACTGAACTTTATGGAGTATCATCTGCCTAGCCTTTTCCAAACTATATTGGGCTCGGATTCCAGTCTAATCGGATGCAGCTGAATACCAGTATTTTCTGACCTCCACAACCCAGTTAGTACTGGGTAATACGATACCCCTTGGTAAGACTGGTTGTCAGACTTTTTGGGCCACTGACTACCTATAACGACTGTCAAAGAACTACAGATGACAGCCGGGACCCGTTGGTCCTAGAAAGCATGTTAAGCCTTTGCTTAACATGCTTTCTGAGGCACGGAGCACTGAGGAACCTCGATATGTTATGGGCGGTCACCCATCCACAGACCAACCTAGGCAAACACGGCTTAACCTAAAGATAGACCCAAGAGGCTGTTATTATTTTGCCAAGAGCTCCGACAGAACTTTATCCAGTAATTTATTTTTATGAAAAGATTAATAAAAATTGAAGGTAGCGTAGGTAGAAAGATGGAAGCACTTGAAGAACATTTTTTATTGTGGGATGACACGAGAGACAATAGAAGAGATTGCCTTGCTTGTTATAATATGGGGAAACTTCAGATAAAATATTATCTAATTATTTTAGCTCATAGGGGAATGCTGAGATTGAGCTTTGTGCTATGACTATGAATTGCTTCATTATTACTTTCAGTTGCATTGTAAATGCTCACCAGAAGTGACGCTATATTTTGGAGTGTTAATGGCTGTTAGTGTTACCATTTAGTTGACTGACAAATATTATAAAATGGTATGAGGTATTCACATTTAGTTAATTTCAATAATTATGATAGAAAAATAATTGGATACAGTAGGAAAATGAAGGCTATGGCCTGTGCCACACATGAAATAATGTTTTTAGGGTTCCATACCCAAGGGGTCAAAATGGGACCCTATACCCTATTACTAAGACTCCACTCCGACTGTCTGTTTGTCACCAGGCTGTATCCCATAAACCGTGATAGCTATACAGTTGAAATTTCACAGATGTATTTCTGGTGCCGCTTTAACAACAAATACTAAAAACAGAATAAAATAAATATTTATCGGGGGCTCCCATACAAAATACGTGTTTTTTAGATAATGGTACGGAACCCTTAGTGCGCGAGTCCGACTCACACGTGGCCAGTTTTTAAAATACGTTTAGCACAAAAAGTATTTAGTGATTTATGGTGTGGTGCAAGCAAGCCTAAGAAACATTATTAGTAGTTATTATAAAAAGTGCCAGCTGTTCTTCGTCGTATAGATGATTTCTTAGTGTTAAATAAGCTTCTACCAGAATTCTGCCACCTCAATAGCGTTAGGTATTGCCTTGGGCAGGTCCCCTCAAAGTGCAGGTGGCGTTGCTCACTTATCTTAGTGTGAAGCATAACAGAAATTGATGCTGAAATGACAACATATCGGTTTGGAGTGCTAATGAAAAGTATCTTCTTACATCCTATTTAAAACATGTACCTAAGTAAATAACTGTTTCATATTAATTTGGTTGGTTAAGTTGACCCAGGTTTATCTTTTCCCATTTGAACTTTACACTACATATAAAAGGCATGTTAGCTGTTTGTTTATGTATGAGAGGACACAAAGAAGTTTCCATATCTAGAAATCTATAATTTGTTATTTACAGCATAATGTTCTATTGACACTGCATCGTTGAAAATGTCAAGTTAGATCTTAAAGTTTGTTCGCAAATGAAGTTCCAAAAGACCTAATAAATTCCTTTTATCATAAAACTTTAGATAAGTTTTATGATAAAATGTCGTAGGTATGTCTTTTTTAATTTTACACAAACAACATTAAAATATTAAATTTTATTGACAATAATAATGATATGAAGTCAGCAAACAGAGAGCTGACATTTGATAACCATGCCAATGACATACATAAATATATTTATAGGTTCCTAGTTTTTATTATACTGTAGAAATTTGTTGACTTCCCACATATTGCAAAAAGAATTTTGATTTTAATAGCTATATAATATAGAACAAGTGGATATTAATGCCTAATTTAAAGAAAGGATTTTCAATGCTTGAAAACAGACCGAGAGGGCTAGTAATACCACATTTTATGCCCATTATGTCCAACAATCACCTGCAACATACCTATTGTAAGTTATTCAGCTTGAGTCATTGACTTGGATGTAAAACCAGACACCACATACAGAACTGTGGTGCATTGGCAAAGAATAGGATTGAATGGGAGATATTGCTATCAGCAATAAGACTGTCATTGTATGTTACCATAGAATTACCTATTTTTTTACAATTTTCGTGTACAATAAAGTATATTCTATGTATATGACAGTCATTAACAAATTGAATTATTAATAACAAGACAAACAGTCTGTCAGGAAGTAGTTTTCTCTGGTAGCTACAGAAATATAATTGCTTGTACACCATGTGCAAGAGTAGAGAAAGCACAAATGTAATATTAAATTTGAACAAAGTTTTCTCCTCTTAATTAGTAAGATGGCATTAAGTCAATGAATGCAGATCATTAAAGGGATAGGCAGTGTAAGGATTGTGTAGCTCTTAGTGGTTCAATGGATATAAAGCTTAACTTTTGTCAAGTGTTTAGCAAAGTACCATTGCACCAAAATGAATCTGCTCAGCACAAAGAGAGTGCGGACCAATAGTAGAAAAACAATAAAAAATATGCAACCTTTTTACATTATCTTTTGTTTTACAAAAATTCTCAGCCTCTGTTCATGATCACAGATGTTTGACCACTCTTTTTTGACTAATAGGAATAACACAAAAAAGGACCAATGAAGAGAAAGTTTTTAACTAAGTGCTTCTATAGCGGCCGGATGCTGCAAGCAAAAATAGTCCGTAAGGTGATCAGATTCATTTTGGGTTGATTGTATATAAGTACAGAGCTATAGTCACTACATATGTTACATAGTCACTACATATGTTACATAGTCACTACATATGTTACATAGTCACTACCTATGTTACAAAAATAAATTGATTTGCTTTTGATTTTGATATAATAATTTGGACAGCAGCGAGTCAACAGTCACTGTCTATGTTTTTGCCACTTGCCACTATACTTATCCCTACTCGCCACTGTCCTATAATAATGTAAATCAGGCCTAAAGTGAAAATACAGCATATATTCATCCATTTGTATTGCAGATATTGCCATGAATGTGTATGCCGTGGCTTTTAAGTAGAGAAAAATGGATTTAAAAATTTATTCATAATCCTGTTTTAAGCTTTCACAGTTTACAACTAAACTTATACTGTGACTCAAAATAATGGACAATCACGGAAGATATCCCGTAAGTGACAGTATAAGTTTATAGTTTATACATAATTTTCATATTAAAAATACAAAGTACAACTATGACTGTTGGTTTCCTTTTCACACCTTAAAGGTTGGGCCGCAAGCAGTAATAGTAATAATGGAAAATTGTTGCAACTAAGTTACAAGCATATGATAATAGATTCTTTACATTTTGGCAAGTAGATTAACTGGTAAACTGCAAATTTATTTCCAGATTTTACGAGACCATCACATAGCTAGAAAGTTATCAATGCACTGATAAAATACTAGCATTAATATTTAGCTATTATAATGCAGTAGTATGGATTTCTATGTCTTTCTATTACTGATAATTAAAGAATCATTTATTATTGATGTACACTATCAAAACAATGGATGAGATAGAAAAAAATATAATTTAATTTAATGGCTTTTAGCGATAAGGCTGTAATTTAAGACACATATGTAAAGGGTATTTATTCTATTTATTTGGTTTGATGTTAACATTCTATTTTCAGCCAGTGTAGCTGATTTTTAATGTAGTTTTTGGAAAACACTATGAGTATGAGAAGAAATACTTTTACCAGCACCTCACAAAAACAACAAATAATTAGGTAACACTTCACATTATGCATGGCCATTCAATTTTACAGGCCATTGCTGGCATAAATCAATGGATAGCATTAAAATACCTCACTTCTTAATCTGTTTGCTAATTTATTGATTGCCAAATGAGGATTTCAAGATAAAAGTTTCACTACTGTCAATGTCAGGCGTTGCCGAACAAATCAAGCATTCCCAAAATAGTGATTCGAAAACTTCGTTTTACGTTACGACAGCACCTATTACGTAGATATTTTTCATTTCAATGCGTAACGCCGATAAGATAAAATTGGGAATATCACGTAAATAGGAAACAATTGCAAATGTCATGATTGTTCTGTTGTTCAACCTGTAATCACGCTGAATCGAATTGGCAATAATTATAAACGTGGAACTGTGTAGGTAACTGTTATTTCTACAGTTAGAAGCAGAAAATTTTAGGTCCTTCAACTTCACTAAACCAGCTAAGTATGTATTTTTACAAGTTATAGGCCCGTGAATTATAATTATAAAATACTTACTTTCAGTCGCGTAAGATTTCCATCTCGTGCAGCGTTGAAAACGACTGTTTTGAAATCCATGATGGTTCTCTTTGCTTCGTAAAAAAAAATCACAAAAACAGATAATCACTTCAAGAACAGCACTTTCTTCTGAATATAATCATTGAAAATACACTGTATCACGATAAAACAAAGCAACCAGTCAGTTTATTTCAAAACACTTCGACACTGCAAACTCAGTCGCTCAACAAACAGCTGCAGCGCGACGACGATCTGCCAATTCTGCCACAAATTAACGTCAAAATGTCTCCAATTCTGCCATTATTTTAAAAACAACCACAGACAAAATAGTCCTAAGTTTTGCTTTTAAAAATGCTGACTGAGCTTGGACTATGAGTCTTTTTATTCAATCATTATAAAGTCAGACACACAAAGCTACACACACCAACGGCAAATAATTTAGCGATGTCTTAAAGGCCCCCAAACAAACGAAAACTTTGAAACAACTAACATGATCTTCCTGCCCTTGTCTCATGTTACTTGTGGTCGTCGCAACATGTTTTTTTCTTCCATTGAAATCTGTCAACCGTCACGATAACCTAATTTACTCTTTTTCCTTTAATATCATTCCTCAGGTGACGCACCGTTCAAAGTCAAAGTTTCTTTCATGTCCTTTTTAGGAGTTATTTTTAGTGGAGGCATGATGTTTTGTATATAACTGGCATGGAATTTATGACCCTTGGCCTTGAGAAATATAAAAAAAATATCAAACGAGTTTCGAACACAACCATGTTTGAAAAAAACTTAGACAAAACTGCTGTGATTTTGCAATGTCATATTTTGATTATAAATGGTAGGGTACGCCGCACGTCGCAGTGCGGATCGTCGTGACATGGCAAGATCTGTTCACTATTCAAAATATTGCGTCTTGTTCACCAGTACAACTGCCAGTAAAACTAGGTGTTAGGTAGGCATTATTATACATTTGAAAAGCACGAAATCAAAAATGTTTCAAGATTTTTTACTATGGTAGAAGCGCCAGGGTAGCCCACGAAATTCAAATTTTATTCAGTTTTTTGCAATTCACCGTTTTTCAAATTCACCGCTAGAGACGCTAGTTGTTCGCAAGTTACATGCTTTTTTGTCGCGTATTTTACTAATATTCAGGATTTTGGTCTAGATTGAGCCATTTCTTATTAATTGTGACTTGAAGATTGTGACATAGAGATAAAATGATTTTTAAATGTTTCATGCTTGCTAATTTCAGGGAGTATATTGTAAATATGTATTTGAAGTTTACACTATGTTATTTTACGTAATAAAATAAACTCTTTATGAAGTTATTGGTACTTTAAAGTATAAAATAGAATTATTGACATGACCATACTCGACAGTGGCGCCATCTGGTGACATCAAAAACGATAGCCCTCATTAATATGGGTTGAGGACAGGAAGATGATGATGACGAGTGATTCTTGTTCTCGGAATGGAATAATTCAACTTGTGCAAGTTTCTTTTGACTTTGCACAAACCCCCGCCACGACCGGTGCTTGCAAACTGCAAGACTATTTGGAAATTTAATGGTTCGGATCCGACCTATGAACAAACACAAAGCGGAAAATACGACCATAGACATAGAGCATGGACTGAAACCATGAATGCGAGAGAGACAAAGCAGTGGAGCGGCCAATAGACATAAAGACAGGTATTGGCCGCATCATCTCTCTGCCTCTTTCTACAGAGCGGTCACTTTTTGGAGGCTAATGCCCATTGTCTATTGAATACGACGGAGCTCGGCGCCATAGACATAGTGCATGGATTGAGCCTTCTCCAGACAAATGTCAAAAACAATTGACCATGAAGTGCGAAAGAGACAAAGCAATGGAGCGGCCATAGTTTTGACCCAGGTATTGGCCGCATCATCGCTCTGTATCTTTCTACAGAATGGTCACTTTTGGAAGCTTACGCTCAGTCCATTCACTTTTGTCTATGGTCGGCGCTACCAACCTAAAAAATGTTAAAACATAAACTGAAATTCTCGGTTCACTGAATGAAGCCAAAAAAGTCTCATCCAGCAATGTACTGCGTACAAATATGACGATGTATATACTTTCGAGAATGCCATTCTTGTGATGAATGATGATGGATGACATGACAGCCGAACAAAAATTACGGCGTGGATTTATGGTTAAAAAATTTGCGAAAATCTGTTGACTGTTGCTCGAAATACATGTTAAATTACAAATAACCGCGTTATTTGCATGGTGATTGATAATTGTATATAAAAGTTGTAAATGTCAATATAATGACCGATAATTCAAAAGTTTCAAAGCAAAGTTTGTGCATATCATTGTCGTTAGCGCGTAAGTCGGGCTCTCCGGTGTTTGGTGTGTTATAGCAGTGGTGGACGGTGTTCTATGAGATGTTGCCGATGGTGTTAGCAAACGGATCAAAAGAGAACTATATTTGATTGTGTATACTGGAGATATTGCAGTTGATTTTTGTTAATATGTATCCATCAGCTACGCGGCACCCGGCGGCCGCGGTAAGGGTTTGTGTTGTTTTTCTTTTTTCCACTCGCTTTCAAATTCATATGATTCTGTTACAGCAGAAGTTTTACTCTTTAAAGTTGCTTGTTGAAGTAGATTCTACTTGGACCCTATTATTGTTTGTCTCCTGTTTGTTCAGGGACCTCAGCCGCCAGCAGGACCTATCAAATTTACAATAGCAGACACACTAGAGCGTATTAAAGAGGAATTTAACTTTCTACAAGCTCAATACCATACGTAAGTACATATTGAATTCATAATTACATTGCTAACCTATTCTAATTTGATCTGTTCTATCCTTAATCATTACCTTATCTTGAGATTAAGTTACAATTCATTGTTTACAGTTTAAAATTGGAATGTGAGAAACTGGCCAGTGAGAAGACGGAAATGCAGAGGCATTATGTTATGGTAATTAAACTTTTATGTAGCCAAAGATAAAGAAAGTTTATTTGAGAACAAATATCACTGTTAAGTCAGAAATAAATAAGGATAGGAAAGAAACTAAGATAATTATTATGCAAATATTGAATGTTTGGGCTAGATAATGATGTAGGCTAAGCTTAGTGGTTCTCAAACAGTAATTATTGAACATGTTGTGAAATGATGTCAATATAGAAACCTTTTCACTGATAAGCAGTATTAATTTATTGTTATAACCTAAATTATTCATATTGTCTTGTTTTTATTAATATCTCAACATTATATTGCGATTGAGCAAACTTTATTTTGACTGCCAAACACAACAAACACACTTTCCAATATGTTAAATGGTTGCTAAACTCTATTTAGCACATTGGTGTCAATGTTTTTAAATACTATTTTAAAAATTAACAATTCTTATATTGCTTTATACCTCATTGCCCATTACAACTTTAAACTAAAAAATGTAACCTAGAGTGTGACCTAAATTGTTTGCCATGTGCGAGAAATTGGTATTTAGAATACAATACAGAATAAGTATTTTATTTTTTGTAAGGAAAATTAACCATACTAATAGTAATTAATATAGGTGATAATTATGTGCCAATTGTTGAGCAATAGTAAAGCTAATAATAGGTTATTTAATATGTAAACTTTAACTCCAGTTTCAATATCTGCTGTGATGAAATAAAAGGCACATTATATTCCAATGCTATCAGATGCATTATGCATCTTATGACTCTATAGACTAAATAGACTTTACCAATTAACTCATTAGGCCATCTACCAGTCATGCAAGGAATAATGTAAATAATTATTTCTGTTTTTCAGTATTACGAAATGTCTTATGGTCTCAATGTGGAGATGCATAAACAGGTAAATATCTAATTTAAAAACGAACACTGTATTTTAACTTTAATCAATATGCTAGTACATGTATCTTTTGCATTTACAGACAGAAATAGCAAAGAGACTAAGTGCTATTATAGCACAAATGCTCCCGTTCTTAGCACAGGAGCATCAGCAACAGGTGGCATCTGCAGTGGAAAGAGCTAAACAAGTCACCATGTCCGAACTTAATGCCATCATCGGGGTAAGCTACCTGACATGCCACAGTAGATTACATACCATAACTTTAAAAAAATGCAATTAATCATAAAAAAAAATATTTATTCATCTTAAAAGGCTTGTATAGTGTTATGAATAATATCATTATTTAGCCCATTAATTATTTTGCTTATTTATTTTATTTAGTTTTTATAAAACCCGGATAAGTTGTTATCGACACATAAAAATATACATATGTATCAATCTAAATATATGCTATGGATTCGTTTAAAAATTAAATTTTATATTTTATGCAAATGCAAATTATCTGATTAACCATGATTTTTCCTTCTAGTCAAATGCCAAAGAAATACTGATTGTTTAAAAATTTTAATAATATTTTGATGCAAGTCATAATAATAGAACACACAGCATCTGCTGCTGAATGATGCCTTTTTTATCACATGAGTCCTTTCTAGTATATACCCAACCAGTTATGATAATTATTGCTCTTTAACTAGAGCATCTGCAATTCTAGGTTTGTGAAGCAAAAAAGTTCCCTACTTTCCAATTCAATGAATGTGATGTCCTGCATTCAACTGCAAAGTGGTCTATACAATTAATATCTAGGAAAGCTACTTGCATTTTTGTTACACTTGCAGTTGTCATGCAGATTATAACGAATTGTAAACGGTAATTTAGTAAGCACCCGATATGTAGGTGATGCCCCAGCATTCTACTTAGTCAAGAATTGCTGAGAAAAGCTCAAAGTATATACTGTTAATTAATACAGTTGAAATTAAGAGTTAGAGCATATAAAAGGTTATTTTTTTAAGCTACATACAGTACATCTGGTAAGGACACTTTAAAAGCAAAATGATTTCCCAAATAGATAATCTTCTAAGCTGAACGGGCGTCCTATAATATTCCGATAGCCATATATTTAATCAATATTCTATGTATGTAGTAACAAAGAAGCATAGAGATACATCCACAAGGCAGTTAACATGTGAGAGTAGGCTATTAACAACAGCATATATATTGTTAACGTTGTCCGCAGCAACAACAACAGCAGGGCCTGCAGCAACTGCTTGTAAGTCAAGACATACAGTGCTTGGTACATTGATATATGTTGTGATTAACATTTCGCATTATTTTATGTTGCCACTTTGATTTCTTTTCAAATTACCATCACAAAATTTCTCATGTAAGCTTTTGCATTCTCATCTCATTATACTGCAGTATTCATTATACTATAAACACACACATCCAGTACTTCTGATCAATAATTTGGGGAATGGAGGGGAGAGTATTATCATAACTTTTACTATGAGTACATCTCAAAAAAAATAGAAAATGATCTAGCTAGCTATTCAAGGTGAAAATATTCAGAAAGGGTCATGGATCAATACTAATACAAAAATTTTAATAAGCTAATATTTATGGTGCCCATTGCATGAGGGATTTACGCGGTATTCGAAATTTGGGACATCTCATATTAAAAAAATAATAATAATACGGTTATTCATATTTCAAAATGCAACATATTATAACATATTCTTAACAATAAAGAATGTTGTCTAACAATTGTGGCACAAACAGCTCAACACACAACTAAAATCAAATGATCTTAATCGTCATACACCATGATTGCTGTAATGCCATCAAATGCAAAAATTAATCGCAATAAAGCGGTACCAATCAAGAGAATGCACAAGCTAACATACACACAAGCGGACGTATAACATAAGTTATGTCACAGTACTTAATTGGAAAAACTAATTGGACTTCAATGTTTTATAATCACACTTCCTAACTTCACGTTTTCATTGTATGCAAGCACAACGCGTAGATGTTGCATCTAACATGCAATAATTAGTGCTTATGATGTGTACTTCCATATTTATATTATACTTGCATTCGTTTTTTTAATTTCTCATTATAATGACGAATGAGATTTACGCATCACCGCTAGTAAATCAGTTTGTTTCGTTGTTTTGCTATCAACATGATTGAACAATTCTGTTTTCAACATGCTGGTAACATTACTTTTTTCGCTATTTGGGATTGTATCTATTCATAATTCTAATACCTAAAGTTTGAATATAAAATTATAGCTCTGAAAGAGTTTGTAAATGATAATTAGCGTATTTATGTGTAATTACTTTGTTAATAAATTAATCAATTAGCTAGCATAAATTAATTTATTAGTAGTTTTTACTGAGTTTTTAATTAATTTCATGCGCACGCTTGTATCATTAATTGGAAACATATTTCCTGTGTCTGTGTAAATTTAAAATAGTGTGTTCTTATAGATTCTTGCATCATCTTTGTGTTCACACCTATTTTATTACTCTATATTTACATGGTTATTATTTCACAGTCATTTGTGTTCATAGTGTTATAGAAGTAGCTGCAAAGTAGAAAATGTATGTGTAGATATATCTCACAAAATAGGGAACTCATAAAGCTAGATTATGGAGTGATGACTTTAATTAAACATACCAATTAAGCTAATTTGAAGCCCAATTAAAAAAAAACACACTTTGGTTTGGGCTTGGTTTCACAGCCATGGCAAGAAGCCAGGTTATCTCTAACGTTTGGGCCAGATCAGAGGAAGATGTATCAGCCCGTGTTCATCATAGTACACATCTACACATGTACATGGATCTGCATGATTGTTTTGGGGACTATTTTATTTGATGGGACTTGGAACTTCATTTGTACTCTTAAACATTTTAGTAATAGTCTGGGATTCGTGCAAAAATGGACTTAGATCATTAGTTCTTAGTGCTCTTGGTCCTAGCATTATCAAATTATCAGCAACCACTGCTAGGACCCTTAATGCAACCCTTATCAGTAAATCTGTTCTCAAATCTCAAATTACAGTGTTTTCAGTTATTTGAGCTCTCAGAGCTGCAACCCAACAGCATTGATTGATTTTGACAGAAGTGTCAGTGGCAGCAACCCAATATCCACCTTATAGTAACGGAAATAAGGCCTACTGTGATGCAAAATCAGAGGTAAAACAACTGAAAGGACTAGTCGCGAAATTCGCGACAGACAACGAAATCCCTACATAAGATTTGACAACAGATCAAATAAGACTGGTTCACATATTTTAATGTCATCCCTAACTGGTATTACATAATCAGTACATCTATCCACCTTACTAATATACCCGACAGAATACCTTTACTTGTTACAATATAAATGTTTTTTGTAGCAGCAAATCCATGCGAGCGCGGGCCTGTCGCACGGCGTGGGGGCCGCGGGCGGGCTGCTGGGCGCGGGCGGCCTGCTGTTCGCGCCCGGCGCCGGCCCGCCGCCCCCGCCGCACCTGCCGCCGCCCGCGCATAAGGTGAGACATGTATGAATATGTTCTTCTTTTGATTCCATTCTCATCACTGACAAAACATTCTTTTGCCATTAAGCCCGATAGTTGTAGTAGGTCGAATATACCGTTGATTTCAGTATCACGTGATGGAATTTTCAAAAATAGTAATTAAGAAGTTAGGTATGGACTTAGCCCATGTTTGCGGCATTTGGGGTGTATACTCAGCGAACGTCCAAATAGATCTAGTGTGGTGCATGACAACCGGATTGTATACATCAATCGACCATCGATGACGTCTACCGACCGTACTCTAGCTACACTTTATGGGCCATTGGTATAAACTTACTTTTAACTGTATATTTATTGATCAGGTGGAGCTCCCTCCTCCCGCAGACATAAAGCCGCCCGTGCTCCCGGGCGGCCCGGCGCCTCCCCCGCAGTTACCCGGCCAGCCTCCACCCAGAGACGACGACCGACACAACTCTAGGGTACTACAACAGGTAGGACGTGAGCTGAACTGAGTTGTGCTGCTCCGAGTTATACTTAGCTAAACTAACTTTCTCTTGCTATGTTTTTTTTTCTACAATAAACTGTAGACGGCGCCATTTATGCTGTCCGAGTCAGCACGACATTCATATGAGCAAGATAGAGGAACACCACTCTTGGAGGCATAAACTTAGAATTCGATTCAGCACTTATTGCGTGGTTTCCAGCTGTTACCAATAAAGTGCAGTTACATAAAGCGCGTTTCCTCTTTAAATTCCGTGAGTCCTGATTGACTCAGAGCGTAGAATGGCTTTCTGTTACCCTAAATACTCATTGTATACTTTCGTATTTTATTGTATTTACGTAGATAAATAAATACAATGTTCTGTTACTTTAGCAAAGGCGCTCTGTATCCCCTCACGAGCGCGAGCAGAAGTACCGGCCGCGCTCGCCAGTGGAGCCCGAAGCCCTGGACGTGAAGCGACGGAAGGAGGAGAAGGTACTCGGCCATGTGAGTCTATGTAGTGTATGTGTCGGCTTCCAAAACATCCAAGTTGCTTTTTGTTTTCTTTTTTCTCTCCATATGTTCGATTTAGGCGGTTGATGCTCGGTTAAGATCATAATTTTAGAATATTCAACCGTCAGAAAAAAATCGGGCCTTTTTGTCTGATTTGTTTCTATGAATACTGTTAAGAAATGGCCTAGTCAATGCAATTTCGATTCAATGCCCGTACCTCGACACCAAGAAAAGAGTATTACAACTTTTCTGAGATATCCAATTGTTATTTAATTATTTGTTAAATACTCGCAACTACTTTTTAGAATACAAACAGTAAAAATAACGCGTAAAAAGAAATACTAGTGATTTATAAAATTTGATGTTAAAATTTTAAAGCCATATTGGTGGTGGTTGTCCAGTTAAAGATAATCACTGATTATTATCCCTAAAACAAATACAAATGGTCACAACCCAGCAAGAACCGTCTGTTCCAACTGCTTGTTTATACAGCTTGTTCATAAAATACATTGCTGATAACGATGGCTGATAGACTTGTCAATTAATATGATTGCTGGTTCCTTAAGACAAAATGTCACCAATGCCTTTATTAATTGTTCGATTACATTTCTAGGACAGCGACGCTGAAAAAAGTGACCAAGATCTTGTTGTTGATGTAGCTAATGAGGTAAGATGGTAACGATTGTGTATTCTGTAGTGCACAGAGAATTTCAAGGCTTCACAGCCTTGAAATTCTCTGTGCACTACATACTACTGTGCATTGTATAATTTTGAGATCTTTTTCCTGTTTTTGTTTGCAGTGCATTGTGTTTAATTGATAGTTATTTTAACACTGCACGTTTTTGAGATTATGACTTGTATTGAATGCTGTGAATGACTAGAGTAATGCTGACCACAGTTTAGATACAAGTCTTAGTGTTTCAGCTTTACTGTTATATTTAGAACATCACACTAATAGCTCAAATTTTGTTTTTGTTAAATGTGTTGGTCTTATAAAAAGTGGCGTTCAAAGCAAATCAACACACTCTTCAAAAATGCATTTACTATTGATGAATTTATGAGCATTTGTATGTTGTCAAACGATAAACTTAAAAAAAAGAAACTCAACATGTAAACCGGAACTTACTCAGAGAGGTAGTAAATATAATACCGGTATAAAAACTAAATCAAATTCAACAGCGATCTTCATAAGTATTGGTTGAAGTTACGAGGTGTTCTGCATTTTAGCATGCCTTTAATTTTCCATTTGATTGTACAACATAATATATGCTAAAAAACAATAATTGCAGGAGGAGAGAGGTTCACCCAGTGTGCGCACGGACGGCGGCGAGCGAACAGAGAACGGTCCGCGCCCTCCCTCGAGATCTGGCTCCTCGTCTAGTCGGTCCACGCCCAAGAGTTCCAAAGACGTGAGTTGGTTACTTTCGATCTTTTTCACTATTTCGTAGACTTAGTGCTTACAGGAATAATTTCTTTAAATTATCCTCCGATTATAACATTTTTGCCAAACCCAAGCAGTATGATTCGTATAATTGCGCAGGGGCAGCATTCGGCCACTGCGGAAAGTGGACAAGAGTTGTCGCACCTGGACGGGCGGGTGCGACGTAAGACGCAAGCTTGGAGAGTTTGAGAAATAAGAATGAGGTGTGCGAGCTGGAATGTAGGTATGATAACTGGAAGAGGAAGAGAGATAGCAGATGTTCTTAAAAGGCGACGGAAGTGGAAGGGTGAGAAGGCAAGAGAGATAATAGAAGGATATAAGATTTATTACTGTGGCAGCGATGGTAAGCGATATGGTGTGGGAATAGTTTTGGATAGTGAGTTGAAAGAATGTGTGGTGGATGTTAAAAGAGTGAGCGATAGAGTGATAGCTGTAAAGGTGATTCTGGATAGTTTGGTGCTAAATATAGTTAGTGTGTATGCAGTATGCACCCCAGTCAGGAAGTGAGGATAGCGTAAAAGAGAAGTGCTGGGAAGACTTTGATCGAGTGATGATGGATGTGCAAGAGAGTGAAGAAGTGTATGTGGGGTATTTTGAAAATTTAATGAATGAAGAGAATGAATGGAATGGTGTGCTCAAAGAGGTACTGGCGAGGGACATTAGCATGGATGCAGTAAGGAAGCCATGAGCTCTGATAACATACCAGTGGAAGTATGGAAGTGTTTAAAGGAAAACAGATGTATGTGGCTGGCTTTACTCTTCAAAAAGTTGTTGTATGAAGGAGTAATCCCACAAGAATGGTGCAATAGTTCGCTAGTGTCCATTTTTTAGAATGTGTAGACTTTGTATGTGTAGTAACGGTGATGTGTAGGACTGCAACAACTATTGGGGGATAAAGCTCATGTCACATAGTATGAAAGTATGGTAGAAAGTGATAGAGAAAAGAATAAGAGGGGGAGTCAGATCACCCAAAACCAGTTTGGGTTTATGCCAGGTCGAGGAACAATGGACGCCACTTTTACACTCCGCCAATTGTGCGAGAAGCAGAGACGTGCACATAAATACTTGCACATGGTGTTCATTGATCTGATGTTAAACTTGCACGTGGTGTTGTGGTCTTAGGGTGTATGGATAATTTTGTATTCGACCTGTGTAGAAGGTTTTGGGACAAGTTTTAACTAAATTTGGGTCAAATACTGTGTACTATGTTTTGTAGCGTGGACGTGTATACAATATAATTGAACAAAGGTTGTTTACAATAAAATGGTTACTTGTCCGTGTATATCTTTTTGGGGGACTGTACCGACTCGCCTCCAAAAATAAGACAACCGTCGCCATTATAAACTCGTTCATTGTTGGAGCAACTCTGCACCGTCACTCTGAACTATCTCCATTGTCCAGGAGAAGCCCGGCACGCCGGGCGGCAAGCTGCCCCGCGCGCCGACGCCGACGGGCGCGCGCGCGTACGGCTTCCCCGCGTACGCCGCCTACCGCGCCGCCGCGCCGCACGCCATGCACTACGACCAGCACCACAGGACCAACGGCATCGCGCCCGCCAAGCCGTGAGTACAATGAGAACACTATTTACACATTTATTTACATTTAAAACGTTATTCGATCTCTTTTAACTTGAAACAATTGACAGAAATAATATAGTGATTTGTGGTGGAAGTGAGACTTAGATAATATATATACTTTAAACTAAATGTTATGTTTTTGTTAATCTTTTATTCCTTTTCCCATCAGTCAACTACAGCATGTTCCAACCGACAGGGCCTACTCGTACCACTCGTGCGGTGGGCCCCTGCAACCCGTGGGCTTCCCGGCCGACGCGCTGGGCGGGCCCGGGGTCCCGCGCGGGGCCCGCGCTGTGGCCGCGCTGCCGCACGGCGAGGTGGTGTGTGCCGTCGCGCTGTCACTGTCGGGCAGCTCCAGACATGCGTATACAGGGGGGAAAGGTTGTGTTAAGTTATGGGATATAAGCAACCCGGGGTCACCGGCTGCGTTGGAACCGTTGTCGCAGCTTGATTGTTTGGTGAGTTGTAAACATGTTTACCGTGATTCTGTTGTTGTCCAAATCTTAAGGTGTGATGTTGTTCGGCCAGGTTATGCTGCTGCCGTTCTTAAGAAAGGGAACCACGTTGAAATCCCAGATAATTGTAATATTCAATAGAGAAAATTCTAAAAGGACAGTGCCTAATTCGGTCATCGGGAAACTGCTGTACGACGAAGGAGACGGACTATTGTTTTATCCTACCATGACATATAATATACTTCGGTTGGCCACGTTCGACCACAAACCCGTTATCGATCACCGACTCGTGTTTTGTGGAAGAAGCGTTCTCGGTTGTAGCCTTAAAATGACTAGTCCGACGAATATGATTTTACATGCCCGAAATAAAGTTATTAATTGTAATTCCAGCAAAGAGACAACTACATCCGCTCAGTGAAGCTGCTGCCGGACGGGCGCACGCTGATCGTGGGCGGCGAGGCGTCCAACCTGTCCATCTGGGACCTGGCGGCGCCCACGCCGCGCATGCGCGCCGAGCTCACGTCGTCCGCGCCCGCCTGCTACGCGCTCGCCATCAGCCCCGACTCCAAGGTAACCTTGCTATTGAACAGCGACTGACCTTGACGTTAAATAAAACCTACCATGCTAAATGTACAGATACTAAATACTACAATCTGTCAAATTTCTTTGATAGACTTTCAACTTTATCGCCAAAGCATTAGGTTCAAGGTTGATTGGGAAAATTTGACAGTTTCGGGTAGCTTGATGTGCTGGCGTCTGTACGTAATTATACAAGATCTTTATTGTTAAAAAATGTTTTTTTTGCAAACAGTTAAAAAGTATTTTTAGTATAGAAACTATTTTTCATTCAACAGGTGTGCTTCAGTTGTTGTTCAGACGGAAACATAGCGGTATGGGATCTCCAGAACCAAACATTAGTTAGACAATTCCAAGGTATGTAAATTCAAAATGCAATAATAATGAATAACAATATCTCAGAAAAAATAAAATACACAGAAAGGATTCCTCCTAGTCTCCCTAATAAATTAAACATTGTATTGTGCGCAATGTGCACACTTGTGCACATTGCGCACAATACAATGTTGCAATACAAGATACAAGTGCACACTGCACTGCCCAACCTCACGTAGAATAGTGCGTAATTGCATGTGTAATGGGCAGGTCACACGGACGGCGCGTCGTGCATAGACATCAGCGGCGACGGCACGCGCCTGTGGACGGGCGGGCTCGACAACACGGTGCGCTCGTGGGACCTGCGCGAGGGCCGCCAGCTGCACCAGCACGACTTCTCCAGCCAGATCTTCTCGCTCGGATACTGCCCCACTGGTCAGTTATATTACTATTTAGTAGGGAGCGTAATATGACAGTTTCTTCTGTCTAAATGCGTTATCACGCGAAGTAACCTGGAGTTGTAGCTAGGGAAACTTGAACGAAACGCCTGCACGCGTAGCATGACCACCGTAGAAACGGGTTTTGTCGACGGAAGAAACAAAATGAGAGACTGAAAGAAATCTGTGACTATAAAGATAGTCTTGAAGCTGGAAGACGGTTTATTTTCTCTTGAAATTAAGTACCATAAATACTTGAAACCTCGAAACTCATTCGAAGAACCCCTCCAAGTTGCAGCTTTCCGTCCTCCACTTTGTTCTCGTTTCAACGCATGTCGCCTTGACCGACCCGCTGAACTAAATTCGTATATGTTTTCTCCCCCAGGTTCATGGCTAGCAGTAGGCATGGAGAACTCGCACGTGGAAGTGCTGCACGCGGGCAAGCCGGACCGCTACCAGCTGCTGCTGCACGAGTCGTGCGTGCTGTCGCTCAAGTTCGCGGCGGCCGGCAAGTGGTTCGTGTCCACGGGCAAGGATAACCTACTTAATGCGTGGCGCACGCCTTATGGAGCTAGCATATTCCAGGTATTCATGATTTTTTGATACTAAATTACCCTTCTAACTCATGTGGTGTGATTGTTGATGAAGATGTCTTATTCAGCTTTAAAACATGATACTTTTGTTATGTGAAAGTGTTTTTATAACCAAACCAACTAGCTGTTGCCCGCGACCTTCGTTCGCGTGAAATTAAAAAAAAAGTATGACTTCCCTTTTTGAATCGAATTTTGTTACCAATTTGAAGGGTTTTAATTTTTTGCACCGAACCCTTATTATTTTTCTTCCTACTAGATCTTATAACATCAGCTATCTGCCAGTAAAAGTCCCGTAAAAATAGGTCCAGCCGTTTCGGAGATTAGCCGGAACAAACAGACGACAAACAAAAATGGAAAAAAAAATATGTTTTGTTGTGTCGTAATTATTTTCGCGCTTCAATTTTATTTATTTGTACAGATTAACTGAATAAGATATTCAATGAACACACCCTTATAACCCCTGCCTTCTAGCTTCCATGTCTGAAATGTTATTATTTTGTTTACAGTCTAAGGAGTCGTCATCGGTGCTCAGTTGTGATATATCAGCGGACGATAAGTTCATAGTGACAGGTTCTGGCGACAAGAAGGCGACTGTCTACGAAGTTTTGTACTGAAGTGTCAGTGTCAGCAATCTCATAAGTCATAGGCAATAAATGTACGTTGATCGAGGTCCAGTGAGAAGTGAGAGCGGTTTATTTCGAGGTTTAGTTGGCTGTATACATTGTTACTGTTTTTATTAAGGAAATATTAAAATTATTGTCCGACGTATGTCGGCGGGATGAGTGGCGTTTATGGGGTAAGATAGCCATCATCAAAAGGTTTATAGGCAAAGATAGTAGGCATGTTGCCGGAGGATACAATCCTCAGCAACGCACAGAATAGTAAATACTAAAGTGAAAATTAAAGAAGGTTCTCTCAATCTCTTGTGAACCACTTTCTTAGAGCTTAATTTAGATGAAGAAAAATTGACAGCAGTGTGAGAGGACTTACGTATAGACTAGGACTTTATTTTTTTTGGTAAGATATTGTACTCTTTTGCCTATAAACTTCTAGGTCAATATATAGTAAGGCTTAGAAACAAACTCACAGTCTCTCTTTATAATGTTAGGTTAGAGTAGTGACCCTTGGGCGAGGTGCCCAGGTGTCGTGCCTGTGACGATCTGGACAATATAACCAGTTTACCAGTCCAGTAGTGACGGTTTCATATCAAACAGACTGTTCTCGTGAGTTCCTTGCTAAATAAATGTTCCTTTTTATAACACGGCTATTTATCTATATGCCCCGCAATAAATTGTGTGTAGTTTCCCTTTTGGTAGAATGTTTATGAAAATATACAAAGTATTTTGCTTTCCATAAGTTTATCTATTTTTAACAGTTTTATTGTTATTTCTTTCCATATGGCTTACATAAAGGCTTACCACACAATTTAAAGGTTATCAAAATATTATGGCATTTATAAATACTTATTTCTCGATCAAAACAATCTAGTTTGGCCCAGCACAGCCATGACGATCTCAAAATTTACTTGTATTATATTTTAGTGTTGCAAAGTTATTAATTAGTATTAAATTCAGCAATAACGAGACTTCCAAGCATTTTATTGTGTTATAGTAAGTAACAATGTGTGCAACCAACTGAAGGTGGTTGAATTAAGTGTAATTTTAATGTAACAAATAGATCAATGTTGCACCGTTATACATGGATATTTTTAGTGTTATTATATATTTTTATAATGAAATAAGAAAATCATTTTTATTAATTTTCCAAGTTGAATTTGGTTTCGTGAATGGTCCATTTATTACGAGTATTTATTTTATTATTCTGAGTTTTAAGTTCTTTCAGACTGATATTTGAGTAATGTGGCGAGTCGATCACAAGGCGATTCGTATTGTAAATTATCGTCCTTATTTTGATTTGATGAGAAAGCATCAAAATACGCACACTTTGGCTTTGCATTTTGTCTCTATGCGGGGCCAGTGTTGGCCCCACTCATGTTCCTAATGTATGATAGTTAAGGACAACAACTCGTTTTGAGTACGAACAATGTACAAATACTGAAGGCTCTAACATTGGCTCCAAAACGGAGTGTTTGTGTATAAATAAAAAGATAGTGCCTGTTCAAACATTTCATATTGAGTAGAAAATCGTGCTTTACAATTTTAGGTGAACAAGATTTTGATTATCAAAAAACAAATGAAGTTTCTTTAATAAATTGTTGACAATTTAAAAGTGGTTGGTGGGTTATGAGCGGTATTTGGAAGTATTTTTTTAAATGTGTATCTGCTAAAGTTAGTTGGACGAGTTCAAGGATATTTCCTTATTTTAATGTAGTTTCTCTGCAAACATGAACTGGGAAATTGGGGAATAAGTGTTAAAAATTCAGAGTCCAGACTGTTTATATGAAAATAAAAATACTTAAAATTATTTCCATTGAAATTCTTGCAATAATGTATTAAGAAGATTGTTTTCTATCTGACTGAAATTTTTATATCAAAGTATATTTTATTGTACTTAAAGTATATACAAATCGAATCTTTAAAATATGAATTTCATTATTATAATGATCTGCAAATTGTGATATTATTTCTTCAATGACATTTAAGTATACCGAGTATGCAACACTGGATTGACTACAAACAGCTAATTGTTATTTTACTGCAAAATTGAATCGTATTATGTACTTTTGATTATATTTATTATTTCGATAATTTTTTTATAGTTTTATTTTATTTCTTAGTCCTCTTGTATCCTTACTTATTTTCTTTTCCCAGAACTATTTAAACAAACTACATCAATTACCTTTTGAGTTCTGGGCTAAAATATTTAGGTACATAATTATGTTTTAGCTCTTATTTCTATGTATGTTTGCCCTGATACCCTGACGCCAGAAGAAGTTGCAACAAACCTCATAGTTGGTGTGCACGAACTAGGCAAAACCAACGAGTATTAGATTGCATTTTCCACCTACGCAATAGACAGGTTGGGCGCAGACAACATCGTTTGGGTGGGATGTCTACAGAACACAGCAAGTTTCCAAAATATCTTGAAGTTACTCAAGACAGATCAGTAACATTCCAAAAAAACTGCAATACCATCAAGCAGAAGGTGCACACTCGCAACACTCTCTTACGACGACTAATCTCTTCAAACTGGGGTGCTTCGTCTCATATCTTGCAGAGTACTGCGCTGGCTCTATCTTTTTCAGATGGCAAAATGCGTGCCCCGAGTGGAGCCGTTCCGCCCATGCAAAGTTAGTCATCATCACTGGTTGCATTAAACCGACCACGGTACAGATGCTGTATCCACTGGGAGGAATAACCCAGAAGTTATCAGAGTGGTTGCAACTTGGCAAGCTCTGGTGAAAGAGCCAAATGGCTTCAGAAACACCATTTTCTTTCCTTTCACATAATTTTAGAACGGATTTTTATATGTCAATTGTTTGACAAATTGGTGACAGGGAAAATTTTGACAGCCGATGTGTTGGCGTTGGCGAAAACATCCTGATTTGTTTACATTCTAATACTTGTTACATATTTGTGGTAAATTCTCTAGCGTTCTAGCTCTGCGTGAACAGCAAAAGCTGTGTCGCTATGTGTAATAATTTCTAAGTTACTAGGATAAAACGTGAATCAAACGAAGATGTCTCAACCTAACCTATTGGACATAGTTCCTGATCAACTGTTTCAAGCCCATTACATTAGTGATATAGACCAGGTACAGAAGAAATTGCAATATGAAATCGAAAGGAAAAGGGAGGAATTGCGGGCTATGGTTGGGTAAGTGGAAATATTGCAATAACACCTTTGTAAATTAAGATTATAAGCATAGCATAATTTGGTTATCAATTATTTTGCTTTACCTTGTTCAATAGCTTGTCTAAATCACAGAAAACTAACTAAAGATAGGAACATAGATGGGCTGATAATATAGTGTCAACTGCTGGCCCAAACTGGGTAAATCTTGCCAAAGAACCCGAAAAGTGGAAAAAGATGGAGGAGGTCTTTATCTATAATGGAGTTACATCTCCAACCCTTATTAAAAACTAATACTACTAACTAGGATAAGTCATTTACTAACACATCAATCCATTACCGCCAACTTATCCTAAATGATTTTTTTTCCTAAACAGCGTTTTTCATCGAAAACACAATTTTAAACTATAATGGACTCGGTTTGTCGATTCTTTTTCGAAAATTTTATCACCTAAGACTTCTAAAATCATAATTATTTGTTAACTTTCATTTTTTTTGAGCAATTATTTGTTAAAAGTTAAAAAAAATACCTTCTCCTGTAAAATTTGGTCTTGTCGGTTACACTAAGTCAGTCGTAATGGCTCCACATGATTATAAACAAGTAGTGAAAACAGTTTGTAAATTACCTGAGATTAGAAATAAAAGGCTTTTTATAGTAGTTTGCTATCAAATAGTACTGTTATTGACAGAAAACTGATCAATATATTTCAGTGAGCGATACAGAGACCTGATCCATGCAGCAGACACAATTGAAGAGATGAAGGACACCACTAGCAGTACTCTGAACCACATTGGTGATATGATGGCCGCTTGCAAAAACTTACATAATACACATTTGGTGGGCTTCAAGATTGATGACAAACCATCAAAAGCTCAGAGGTATTTATATTATCTAAAGTAACATGATTTGGTAACAACATAAGAGTTAGCTCGACTCTCACTGAAAAGTAAGGTTTAGACCAATCTTGTGGTGACAAGCTCAATCTATGACCTGGGTTTGTGCAAAGTGATGCAAGATCAAAAGAATTAAAATAAGACAGGCATTTGTTTTGCAGAAGGACAACTCGGGCTCAATATAATAAAATCATTATTGATAATATCATAGTAGGTACTTTTACCGTATACATTTGTTTTTATTTGTAGTTTTCAGTTCAACACAAACTCAGTGCACAGTTTGTCCATCCAAGTGAAGCTGTTGATGGAAATCCCTGAAAAAATATGGATCAGTATTGAGAAAGAGGACTATGTGAAAGCCACACAGTTGTTCATTATGGCCAGGCATGTTAATACAGGTAAAGTAGATTTGGTTGCAAGCAATACACAATGATATTAAATTATACAGTTTATAAAAACATTGTGGCAGCTACAAAGTGTTAAGTTCTATGTCATCATAAATAAACTAAACTATACATACACGTTGTGCAATGCCCCCCTACTTAAAGTGGATTCTATTCGCGATCTCGGTGTTATCCTTGATTCTAAGCTTTGCTTAGACCTACATATAGGAAAGATTGTTACTAAAGCCTATCAACTATACGGATTTGTAATGCGTTCAACAGTCGATTTTAAAAAGCCTTCTTCCTATATTTGCTTATATAAGTCACTTGTACGCTCCCAACTGGAGTATGCCGTGTCCGTCTAGAATCCTTACTACAAAAAGTATGTTGAAGTCATTGAGTTTGTTCAATACAAATTCTTGCGTACTATGCACTACAGATGCCACGGATATTATTTGCCATACAAAGATTTACTTGCTAAGTATAAGCTCGTAACACTTGAAAATAGACGCAAGTACTTAGAAGCAATGAATTTATATAATATTGCTCGAAATAAATTTGACTGTATTGAACTGTCCAATATGTTATGTTATGCGGTTCCTAGGACGGTCCATAAGCGAAAGGTGTGCGCTGGCAGATTATTTTCAGTGGGCACTTGCAAGTCCAACTCTGGCTTGCGTTCGCCTGTTCGCAGATTGGTCGATTCCTACAACAGGTCCTTTGAAGATATTGATATTTTTGCATGTGCTCCCTATAAATTTAAAAGTCTTATACTTAAGGAGCTTTCTTGATTATTTATACACCTCTTTACAGTTTTTCTCTTATTTTTTGTTTTACATATTTTTATTGGTTTTTTTTTGTATTTTGTATAATTGTAACCGTAGCGATTATTTTCTCTGTTACTTATCCTGTAGTTAATTTGTGAACAGCGTTGTGGGCTGCAATATTGTCAATAAGTTTTGTATATTTGTTATCTCTATGTTTTATATTGCAGCTGTTTGTTGTTCCTTTCGAAAAAAAAAAAAACATTTTGGAAGAATTTGACTGTACTCAACAGTGTAGCAATACTATTTTTACATTTGCCTGTACTCCACAGTGTAGCAATACTATTTTTACATTTGACTGTACTCCACAGTGTAGCAATACTATTTTTACATTTGACTGTACTCCACGGTGTAGCAATACTATTTTTACATTTGACTGTACTCCACAGTGTAGCAATACTATTTTTACATTTGACTGTACTCCACAGTGTAGCAATACTATTTTTACATTTGACTGTACTCCACAGTGTAGCAATACTATTTTTACATTTGACTGTACTCCACAGTGTAGCAATACTATTTTTACATTTGACTGTACTCCACAGTGTAGCAATACTATTTTTATATTTGACTGTACTCCACAGTGTAGCAATACTATTTTTACATTTGACTGTACTCCACGGTGTAGCAATACTATTTTTACATTTGACTGTACTCCACAGTGTAGCAATACTATTTTTACATTTGACTGTACTCCACAGTGTAGCAATACTATTTTTACATTTGACTGTACTCCACAGTGTAGCAATACTATTTTTACATTTGACTGTACTCCACAGTGTAGCAATACTATTTTTACATTTGACTGTACTCTACAGTGTAGCAATACTATTTTTATATTTGACTGTACTCCACAGTATAGTAATACTATTTTTATATTTGACTGTACTCCACAGTGTAGCAATACTATTTTTACATTTGACTGTACTCCACAGTGTAGCAATACTATTTTTACATTTGACTGTACTCCACAGTGTAGCAATACTATTTTTACATTTGACCGTACTCCACAGTGTAGCAATACTATTTTACATTTGACCGTACTCCACAGTGTAGCAATACTATTTTTACATTTGATCGTACTCCACAGTGTAGCAATACTATTTTTACATTTGACCGTACTCCACAGTGTAGCAATACTATTTTTACATTTGACCGTACTCCACAGTGTAGCAATACTATTTTTACATTTGACTGTACTCCACAGTGTAGCAATACTATTTTTACATTTGAACATTATCGTTGGTGGGACACAGGCCTCCTATAAAGGGAGAGCTCCATAGTGGGTTATGGCCCCATAACCCACTATGGAGCTACACCACTGGTTGGTAGACCTTCAATAACTCAATCAAGAGCATCGCCAGCTTTTGAGCTATGGGGGGAGGGGCGTTTTCCATTTCGGACAGGTCTATCAAATTGCAGATGCAGTGGTACATAATAAGAGCCACGCCATCATAGGAGATGAGGGTCCACAGTCGCTTTTTGTTTCCTTGGAATGCCCCCACCAGACTAAGTTGTTGTTCATTGCACCAGATTAATTCAACAGTTTTTATTGCCAGGTCTTCAACTGCAAATAGGAGGCAAGAACGTAAAGCCAGGCATGCAGTCCCTTCAGAGACTGGTGCAGCAGCAGTGGAACTCCATCGCTAACTTCAACCAGACCATTATAGATGTGTGCCGTCAGAAGCTGCAGGACGTCGAGATTAGTGTTGAGGTATGATATTGCAGCGTTATTATTAACCCAGCTATTTTTTAAGAATAGAGTAAGGAGGAAGTAAGGATATCGTAGCACAGCTAGGGAGAACAAAAAAAAACTAAAATATTTATTTGAACAAAAAACATTTTACAAAAAGTTTGTGTTCGTTAACAACTGCATTAGCATGGAATACTGTTTCGCGGCCAATAGCGCCCACTTCGAAGAGGGGAGACGACAGCGTTCCAGGCATTAGTCTGAAACCAGAAAAAAAACAAAATACAAAACAAAATTAAAATATGTGAAGGAACTTGGCCCTCATCAGCGATATTAATTCGATCCATGATCTTAATTGCCAAGTTGCACTTTGTGGGTAGGCGTGGATTGTCGGGCGAAGAAAATAGAGGCACTAGTTATCACAATCACTTTTATTCCAAACTTATTTTTCCTTTTAAAATAATCACCACGTAATTACAGCTTAAATAAAATAACAAGATAGGTAGCAGAAGTAAGACACTCCACCGAACGCGTAGTACGCCTGTGCGATCACGACCGAGTCTCAAACCATACTGCCAGTAAATCGTTGCCTCCCCGCGCACTAGCGCTCGGTGTTGTGTCAGAGTGTCGTGTGATTGGATGTGACGTAGCAGACACAGATAATTCATGTTCACGACACTCTTAAACTAACAGCGACATCTATGAAATTAAACTACATACTACTACTACTACACTAATTTAAATATTAAAGCGCCGTCATATGTATGTTTTAGATTTTGTAGAATAAAAATATAAAAGGTAAAAAGAACTAATAAAATTTTAAGCACTAATTTTATTCATTGTATGTCTACATCTAACTGTGGACTGCGATTGGCTCAATTGTTTGATTTCCAATTCAGTCTACTTAGCTCACAGTGTACTTATATGGCCTACCTGCATCATGGGTGCGTTTACACAAACATTTAAACTCACATTTACACAAACAGCCAGACACAGCAAAACTACCTGTAGGCCCTACAGGTAGTTGTACCGGGTCTGGCTGTTTGTTTGCTGTTTGATACATGAGAAATTCCTAGTGGAGGGTAAAGTTTCGCGGGCCTGTGGACAGTGAGCTATGTGCTAGCTCGCCGTCCGTCCGTATTATGACGACAGGCCGTATCGACGGCGCGTTCGTGTTTCACGCGCGCCTCAGAGAGATGTCAGCAAACGGGAAGGGGTCCGAAAGGACCGATGCCTGCCAGGGTTGCGGGACTGTTCGAAAGAGATACCGCGGCCCTGGAACACAAAGGGCAAAAGATGGAACATGGATGGATTTTAGTCAGCTAAAGTCGGACACTCACACTTCACACTTCCTGCTCAGCCCAGAGCGGGAGGAGTTATTTGATGATTCCTATCCGACAAAAAAGGGCAAAGTTTAAAAAAAAAGAAAAGTCGTCTCGACATTTGTTTTACTTAAGCTACCTGACCACAGTCCATATTATCTGCATGCCAATGACTTGTGAATAATTTGAGGTTCCACTGTTGTCCAGGACTAAGTACTTGACTGTGCTGCGGCAGCTCAAAAATTAATTAGTTTGAGCTGACCAAATCTATTACTACCTATTTCAGGTTGCCTGTTCCTGCCTCGTCAGCCTATACCTGTTAGACTCTCAATCCATGGTGGAACTCCTCAACACATTGATAGGTCTGCACAGTAACAGTAGTCTGAAGTCCACACTGCAGTTTGACCTAGCACAAATATTAGAAGGAGACGTCAAAGCACAGATTAAAGATAAAATCGTGAATGGAGTCAAGATTGTGTTAAAGACTGTTGTGCTGGTGTACTCTTGTTTTGTGGGTAAGTTAAATGTAAATCAATCAATTGGCCAAGTTAAGCGAATAAGATTCATATTTGTATACTAGCTGTTGCACGCAACCTTCGTTCGCGTGAAATTATTATAAGAAAATATTACTTCCCTTTATGAATCGAATTTTGCTAACAATTTCAAGGGTTTTAATTTTTTTTGCACGGAACTCTAATTCTTATTCTAAAATGAAGGTAGCCTTAGTTACTCCTTATGACATCAGCTATCTGCCAGCAAAAGTTCCGTTAAAACCGGTCCAGCCGTTTCCGAGATTAGCCGTTGGAATCGGATTTTGTTAACAAGTTCAAGGTTTTTAATTATTATTTTCACGAAACCCTAATTATTTTTCTAAAATAAAAGTATGCTATACCTTATAACATCCGCTATGTGCCAGTAAACCCGTCAAAATCGGTCCAGCCGTTTCAGAGATTATCTGGAACAAACAGACAGACAGTCAGATAAAAAATAAAAAATGAAGTGTTTTTGTTTTTGTACCGTATAAACTTTCATATGCATTCAGTAAAAAGCTGTTATTTTGGTATTTGTATAGATGTATAGATAAAACACTTGCTCATGAAAGATTCGCTTATACTAATCGGAACCTTATGGCATGAGAATAAGGTTAATATAAATTAAACAAAGGCTAGTAATATTTTTAGTTATTCCTCAACTGTAAATGTAGTAAATTTATTGTTGGCAGCTAGCTAAGCACTAACCATAAATGCTAAACAACTATAGGCATGATGTTAGTCCTTATTTAAAATAATGTAATTTTAATATATTTCCACAGATAATGAAGGTGGCGCTGTCCTAGCGAAGTTACAAGACTTATTCAAAAGAGATTCGCAGCCATTAATAGAATTAGTGAAGTACAGTGACCCATCGTCTTTGAAACTACTACCTCCGGCCATCTGTAACTATAGGTAGGTATGGTTGAAGTCAACTATTTCTAAATTATTTATGCAGGTAATGTACTAGCCCGTAATTCACAATTTAAAGTTGGACCTTTCAAGTCAAACATCCCATGTGTTTAATATCAAAAAAACTTTCCCTGCGTCAATAAAACAACAAAATCTATTGACACTAATGAATATGGGGTGACTGGTAATTACTGACTGATACTTAAATACGTGATTGTACTCAAGATATACAAACAACTTACCCAAAGAATTTTTTTTTTATACACATTCTTTTATCATAATAACTCAGCAAGCCGTATGAAATTGGCACGCGCGCGCCTTTGACCTATCAGCTGTTAGCCGTTTAAAATAAAATAAACTTTCAACGGACTTCCAAAAAAACATTAAAAAAGTCTAAAATAACTTGACTTTCGGAAGTCGGTGTTTTTGTTTGTATAATTGACTTTTTTTGCCACCGACTTCCGAAAGTCAAGTTATTTTAGACTTTTTAGTGTTTTTTTGGAAGTCGGGTTTTGTTTTCGCAGATTTGTTTTTTTTAATTTCCCTTTTTGAGTTGTTTTACATTGTAACTAGAAGTTCTTTAAAGTACTCGTCAAGACGAATCATACGAGCCCAAACTCGACGGCGTTGCGTCGTTTTATTACAGAGTACCTATGGCCACCTTCCAGCTCCATCATCAGATCAGCTCCATGTCATCATAATATTTCATTGTCTCGCGATATACACATGCGTGCAAAATTTCAGCTCAATCAGAAATCGGGAAGTGTGTCAAATTTAACTAGCAAGTATCACGCGACGTCGCTTGATGTACATCAAAGCGCCTTCATGCGACGTCGCGTGATGTGACAATTAACGTGAGGAAAACTATCAAATTCCTAAACCGATTTTGATGAAATTTCTATGGGACCAATCGGGAAGCATATCCTTTCAGAAGAAAAAAGAATTTTTCAAATCGGTTTACAAATGACGGAGATATGAGATAAACAGACAAATATAAAAAAAAATACAACCGAATTGAGAACCTCCTCCTTTTTGAAGAAAGTTCGGTTGAAAAAGTTCTTTGTTATCATGAGTACAATCACGTGTTTAAGTATTGGTCACTAATTGCCAGTCACCATATAAAAGCAAACAGCAAATTTCCACTAGTTCGCAAGAATATCAAAGCAGCCAAAGCACTAATTCATTATTTTCTTCTTCTTCTTCTTTACGTGTCGATGAACTAAACTCACTTGTGTTATACCTATATGTAGCCACCTACACAGCTCTAACATTTGCTTCAATTAAATCTTACATATTTGTACCAGTGGCAAAAGTTCCATACAACTCGATTACTACCGGCTTCCCTTTGAAAAATGGTACAGTCAGTATTTTATAGACAAATAATACAATCACATTATGGTGGAAGCGCAAGGGTAGGTAGCCCGCGAAATTTAAATTTTCTTACGTTTATTGCAATTTGCAGGTCAGTGTCTCTATGAATCGCGCCAGTAACACGTATGGAGTTACAGAATTATAATCATTCAAATCATCAATACAGCTCTCCAAGTTCATATAATCACATTCAATAGCTATATTTCATGAAAAAGTCACTCTTTGAGATTATATGAACTTGGAGGGTTGTATTGATGATTTGAATGATTATAATTCTGTAACTCCATACGTGTTAATGGCGCGATTCATATTTTCATCAACATACAACCTGACACTGACCTGCAAATTGCAATAAACGTAAGAAAATTTAAATTTCGCGGGCTACCCTTGCGCATCCACCTTAAAGATAAATGTACTCCGGCTTTCCTCTTACAAAAATTGACTCTTCGTTACTGATCTCTATACAAAATTCAACAAAAGATATTCACAACACACATTTTTTTATTGATTACCAGGTTGTCATCAAACAAAGAAGTGCAACCTCTAGCCAAGGCGGAGATAACGAAAAGTGTTCAGGACTGGAATGTGTGGGTCAAGTCCTACATAGAAACCAATGTGCAGATCTTGCTGCAGAATATTACCAGGGTCAAAGTACTTCACGAGATTCGGGAAGAGGCTTTTAAGATTGGTAAGTGTGGTATATATTGATATTTTTTGGCTAAATTGTCCTTCTAAGCTGGAAAATAGTCCCCATAAACAATCATTAATTACTTTATCTGGGAATTATTTATCTTTCGTACTAGCCGAGTGAAATTAGACAAAAATACTCAAAATGTAGAACGAAGTTTATAGTGGTCGAAAAATAGCAGATCGTGACTTTTTTTTTTGAATTTCCTTTGTTTTTTTTTTTCGTTTATGAATAACTTCAAATTCAATGAATTCATATTGTGGCGTAATAGTGTAACCTGCGTGCATCCATTAAACGCCAATTTGGTCTCTTTCTTTGTTCATTATCCATGTATTTCAAGTATTTTTTGGAAAATTTCCTATTTTCTTCAATTATTTTTAATATACCGGATTTTAAGTCTAAGACTGCTTTTGTAATTGGTAACTGATACTTGTTCACGGATAACTGGATATAAAAAAAAAATTCAAGAAAACCAAATTCACGAGTGTAGGTGACTAAAAATTCATTTGCAAATAGCAGAAAATCGTCTATGTCAATGAAAGCATTTTTTTTTTCGAAATGGTTCTATTAAACTCAATGTGAAAATTATTGTCCAAATCCTCATTGTATGTATCTATTGATATTTTTCTAGTTATGTATAATAACTAGAACAATATTTAAGGATACCATCAGTTAAACGAAAAAAAAATATTCCAAAGGAAATTTAAAAAAAAAAGACACGAGCGGCGAAATTTTTTTTTACTTTTTTCTCCACTCTTCTAGGAACTCAATAAAAAAAATCCCATGAAAATCCGACCACTATAAACTTCGTTCCACCTTATTGTCTAATTGTACTCGACTACACTCTGTGGCCAGGTGGCCACAAACACTCAATAGATTTGAGGATCTGTTTTCTGTATGATCAGATTAAAACCTACAGTCTAGAGTTGGTGCGATCCAGTCCAGTCATAAAACTACCCGAACTTTATCATTGGACATGAGTGAAGCGTTGCAGCTATCATTACTCGGTTGCGAAAAAGGGATGGGGTTGTTCGCTCTGTATAACTCCATCTGTTGCTCTCACCAGTGCCGTGATGGCTGTGACACTTGGCCTCGCCCCCAGAAACATAATAAAAAGTAATCAAATTCACCAACCTGGTTGTCAACTATGATCTTATTGTAGTATTGTTTTAATCTTACTTTAGCGTGAGAAAGAGATGGAGCTAGACGACCTGCATAACTCCATCTCTTTCCCACGCTGAAGTGACATAAAATTAATACTTGCAACAAGAAGTGGTGATACATGCCCTAGATGATCACTACATGATGATCTACATGATCACTTAAATAAAGTCGCCTGATTTTCCACGACTCCATTCATGATTTCTTTTGCAGAAACACCTGAAAACTGGTCAACAATATGCACCTCACTAGACATACCCGAAGTCCACGTATGGTGCCACTACTACCAACCTCTTTTGACCTCTCGCGTCCAAGCGATCATCGACAGCCGGTGGGTCAAAGTTTACGACGCATTCAAGACGCAACTCCTCATAGACTTGACCAAGGTATCCTCAGACAGTGACGTGGAAAAGGAGGCTGATATCAACTGGTTTGTGTGGAAAGACCTCATAGGTGAAACGGTGATCGAGTCCAGGGCTGACGTTATTAAAGTCATGAATTCGTTGATGAAGGGTAAGTTTTATTTAAAAATTATAAAGGGTCTTGGGCAAAATGAGCGTAAGACCAACAGATTGAAATATATCTCAAATTTTAGCTCACAATAAGTTCTCCAATTCGTAGTATTTCGACAAGTGCGAAAGTCGCTGGAGACCAGAGGTACGGCCAATTTGAAATGCTGCAATTGCCTGTATTTTATCGAAGATTTCAATACAAAAGTCATTTGTTTTTAAAGTAGATTTTGAAAACGTACTAATATTAAACCCACAGTAATTAACCCGAGCAACGCCGGGGATATCCTAGAATCGACTAAGGACTGTAGAGGCTGTGTTACGGAACCCCCTTGTTAGAACTATGTCTATTATTAGTTTGAATAATAGGTCAAATGTATAGCAAATGCTGAACAAGGCAACATATTTTAAGTGGTTCTGTTTCTGTTCTCCGGCGTCTCAAGTATTTGCTGTTTTAGAATGAAGTCAAGTCCTAATCATAAGTTATTATTTCAGATATATTTCAATTCTGTTGGTCTTACGCCCAAAGTTCCTAGAAAAATGCCCATGGTCCTTTGTGATTGTAATGAAATGTTAAGTTGTTTTTACCCGAATTGGAAATAATTTACTTGCGGAAAGACTATTCGGGAGATTTGATTCGCTCTACAGATAAAATCCACTGCCATCACATTTTTCGAAATCTAATGTGTAACGTTAGTTTGTACTTATTCGTAAAGGTACGATTTCGGGCAGACCACGGTATAGCCTCCAGCCTTAAGAGGGCCCTTCCCGGCGCGTCTATCGTCAACGCGAGCATGGTCAAAAAGCTTGTTGTTTCATCCAGAGCCACAGCGGCGGTTTTCTTTCATCTCCCCCGTCTTACCCCGCCTCGACCCCCGAAAATTTCTTAAACTTGTTCCAGGAAATACGTGTTTTTGAATAAGTCTTACAAGTGTGTGAAATAAATATTTGTCATTAAGAATCTCCATTACATTTGCAAGGTTTCTATCGAGATGTTTTCTTTATTTTTACAGTTTATGAGTACAATATGAACGGCCAAAGTTCAGGTAAAACTTGTGCAAAACCGCAATTTTAGGAGGCTTACACTGAATTTGTTTCTACTTTTTTTATTTTTTGCAACTATAGAAACCTAGATATAGTGCACAACATACATATTACTGAAAAAAAACTAAAGATAGATGTGTAACATCGGCATAATCACGTACGAGCGTTTGTATGAAAAGTATGACGGGTTGGCCGCTCTTAATGGCAGACCGCAGCTCTACAACTGGTTTGGGCGGCATAGCCTTTAGGTTTGCGGTCGGCAATCGTGTTTGGAATTAAATCTTAAGCGTCATTGCTTTTACCAAACTGAAAGGGAATAGAGAAAATATGTCGAAATTAGTATGCATTGCAATTAAAAAATACAATAAAAATTAATCTTCTATCTGAATTGGCTATATAAAATTAAGATATGATGTTGATTGTAGTAATTGTCGGAGATTGTGGCGATGGAATGCAATTAGTTTGAATTACTCATCAATACAAGAATACCCATGTTTTTCATAATTGATCATTCTTAAAGATTTTTCTGTTTAGATATTTCGGTAATTACGGATTAATTTGACTCATTAGTGTGTAACTGCGCTGTTTTGATTTTTCACTGTTCTATGTAATACAATTTTTTAATTTGGAATACTTAATAATTTCCAGAGGTTTCAAAAGAATTCAGTTTTTTATTCATTTATCATTTATAAGCTGTCAACTAATTTTATTTACCTACATGCAGTTAAAGAATGTCCACTGAACAAATATACGATAACCGGCATTCATTTCTTAGTATTGATAAGTTCAGTGCCGCAAGTAAGCTGTGCATCGACACTGATCGATTATGGATAGGTATTATTATGACATTAAACTTTATCTTGTCTATGATACGGGTAACACAGTAGTCTATTAATTATTTGTCAAAAATTATCGAAATTTGTTCTACATATTTTAAGGACTTACTTTTTGATTATGGGCACGATTTCTCAGAAATGGAAAAGATTGGTAGTTATGTTATAAATAACAATGTTCAAGTGATATGATTTGGTTTATCACGTCCGGTGACCGGCGCTCATGGTCGAGGACCTTCAGTGCTTGGTCACGTAATTGCAAGGTGGCGCTTAAAAGGTCGCTGCCCGTTGCGAAAAATCTTATGATTAGATTGGTACAATTTGTGGCGCAGACCAGGTGCGGTAATTCGCCAACACACTTGCTGGTGAGGAAGCATCAGTTACTAGTATGGCGCAAACATAAACACACAAACTGACTGCGGGTACTTCCGGCATACTTAAGGATTAGACTTAGTCGTGCATGTCGATATACACGAGTACCAGACGGAATCACGTGCCAAGGGCGACACATGATCAAAATTCAAAAAAGTAGACCGTACGCGCGTATCTATAGGTATGCTCTAAATTGACACTTTCTGAGTAAAACCTGGTAGTCTCACGAGTGAATTGGCTTACTTTGGCTCGTTTATATTTCTGGCCTATGTGTCACCAGGTACGCAAACGTATCCCGTCGAATCATGACACTGCTAAAACTGTCGGTATTTCCAACTAATCCCCAAAAAACCGTTAAACCAAAAACTATGGAAAAGCGATCATAACCAGTGATTATGATAATCAATAACTGCAATTATCAGTGATTACGATAGCAGTGTTGGTGATTGTTAATCACCGATTCCGATGTAAAGTTGATGATATTATACTAAAGATCTTAACTCTCACGTATCAGTCTTGTCTAATCGTCATCAATAGATACGCTGCGCTCCATTCATTATGACAAAGATCTCTGATCGGCGCCATCCGTATAGCTTAAGTTATATCTTTCATCTTCGAAGATAAACTTGATTATGCAGGAAAGTACGTTTTCAGTGAATGATTAGTCTGATATGCAATTCTTGATTGGGTGTAACCGTGTAACGGTGACAGCGCAAGGTCAATCCCGAAATAGCGTTCCAATTATCGGAATTCGAGTTTTCTGTTTACAATAATATTTCAGGTATTATGATAGACAAAAGTGCTGGTGAAACTCTGCGTTTAGTTATAGATAAAAACATGTACACAAACTCCGACATCTGTCGGAGTTTGAAGTGGACAAGTAGGGAAGTGCCACAAAGACCGGTTTTTCGCCAGGCTGTTGCAGTCTTCTTTAAAATCACCGGGCCATCGAGTCGGGATGTGAATAGCATGCTTGCCTGTGATTAGTATCAATCAATACTAATCGTCTATACCAGTTTCTTTAAAGATTAGATTAATGTTGGATTTTCAACGTTGAGTTGAAATTGAAACAGTGCAATTTACATATTAGCTTAGTGTTTGTGAAAATTAACTCTTTCTGTTTCTTATAGGTATGGCCCGCCAGGACCGCGGATACACACCGACCTTAGAACAACTATGCCAAAGCTTAGACGACGAACTACAGAAACTTCTAGAAGACCTGAGGGTATACCTGTACAAAGATAAGAAAAGTTCGTCCGGTAAAGATAAGCTCCTGTTTGCGTACGAAGACGAGGACGATATCGATCAGATCTACAGCGATAAACATCTGATCGAGATGTATTTGAGAGATGTCTCTGATAGTAATATACAGAGGTACGTTGATTAAATTATTGCACGTGTAATTACGAGGTGACTTAATAAAATATAATTAAGGTGCAATTTTTCCTTGAGGTATTTTGATTTCGCAAATAAATAAATAAATAAATATCGCTGGACATTACACACAGCGCCATCTAGGTGCCACACTAATCAACGAGGCTTGTGTCGTGGACACCAGATAGTTGATACTACTACATAGATACTTTTTTGTTTGTAAATAAGATTTAGATTTTCAACGTCAACTACCTTACCTATTTATTTCATGTCATTTGATCTAATCTTAAACAAATAAATGGTTCTTGATTCGAATCAAACTCTCGAAAATCTTTATACAATAAATATCCTTCTCCCCAGCATGCTACAATACATCAAGGCATGCTTCGAAGAATCCACCTTACAATCCACTGAAATACAAAAGAAGACAACTGCCATATACAGCGCGCGTTTTACGCAAGCGATTTCCACCCTTATGCCACATCTACGCAAGTGCTATATTCCTGAAGAGCGCGACAGTTTAGGTGTCATCAATATAGACGATAATGCCTTGAAGAGGTGGAATGACCTATGTGTGGTGTTGAAGGAAAACTGTCAGTTCTGTTGGGGCAAGTGGGTGGATATCGCGTTGGCCAAGGTTGAGGATTTGACCAAAGGTTTGCCGCAAGCATTTACTCTGGAAGCGAATATTGATTATTTGATGATGGTGAGTTAGTTTTTACCAGTCTGGATTACTAATAACTTAGGATTCATGCATTCACAAACACTACTTCTTCTGCAATGGAATGATAAATAATACCTTCTTTATATGTTTTTAAACTGAGTTAGTCGTAATGATAATACCTTATTTACTTATTCCGAAAATCTAAGCTTATTCTTTTCTTTAGCAATGGGACGTCATCAAAATCACAGAAAAAGATGAAGAAGGCAATCCAATAGAGTCTACAATAAAGGTTCCAGCAGGACCCTCTCTCAAACTGCAAGAGTACCTATACGCCACCAGCCGAATACTAGACGAAGTGGCTCCACACACCTTGCCAATAGACACGCACACGTTATTCATCGAAAACGTTACTGCTATCACTTTCGCACACTACGACAAAGTTATAAAAGAGAACGAGACGGATATAAATCAGAGATGTGCGCTTCAACTACTCATGGATGTTCGGCATTTGACGCTGTTGTTAGTTCCTAGAGAGAACAAGATATTTACGGAACAGTCTATAAAGATCTGCGACTTTTTGAGACAGAAGATCGATCCGTTTGATTATGATGTGTTCTATAGATATATACAGAACAGCTTGAAGAGATCAGTGCAGAGAGTTCAGGTTAGTATATATTTGTCGGATTGTCAGGATTTATTCCGTTAGGCTCGTACATCATGTGGGCAGACGATGGGTTTCGTGTAATGAAAACACACTGGGTGTGATACACTGTAACTAACAAATTACTTGAAATTACAATTTAACACAATAATACGAGGCACAATGACTTTCCATGTCGTCCTCGCTGCGAGCTCAAAACATCAGGGCTCTGTGGAAGCACGCTGTGGTGTGGGTAGACTTGTAAGTAGGTCGCGTGATATCACCACCGGCGTACTTGCGATTCATTTTATGTCCATACTAATGACCGAATCCAACATATTTATAAGATAAAACCATGTACGGATTTATTTCGAACAATATTTTGTCGTGTCATGCTTTTCAGTTTTTTTTACGGAATTTTCAACTTCTAAGGTTTAATAATTTACTTCAATCGATCATGAACGTATTAAGCATACATTTGTTCTTCATCAAGCAACGAGATGGCGTTAGCGGTGCAAAATTATCAAAGCGATCATTAGTTAAAACCACCTCACAATGCCTCACCACACCTCATTTCATTGAAATTAAATCAATTGATCTTTTTGGTAACCCTGACCTCGTAGCGTGATCTATTAGTCTTACAACAGTCACATGAGGACAGTTCAAAATTGTCTGCCTAGTCCTCCCACACACTACACACATAATATAACAGATCAATATTTGACAAAACATGAAATTTCGTGCGATTCTGGCCTTTAATTAGCCCTACATTTAAGGTCGAATGGCAGTATTTGCATTTGTTTCAGTTTAAATGTAATATGGTACGTTCCCATGGTATTCAATCTTTCCCCACAGACTCTCCTAGGCAGCTTGATCCTTCACCACGGTCAACTGACAGCCCTCATCGGTACCAAGCCTGTCCTATCAGGAGGAACAGGAGACAAGGCATCAGCTCTCCTGGCTTCTGGAGACTCCCACTGGTTCTCTTTACTGCCAGTAGCTGCCCCACCTAGCCACCTTAAGAAGCAGGATAAGCCTGTGAGTATTTTTGATAAGAAACGTGTGAATGTTTATTTTGTTAGTTATTTGTGAGTTTGTATAAATATTGGGGAGTATTAAACTCAAACTCAAAGCATTTATTGCAATTAGACTATTACAGGCACTTTTGGATGACAAAAACAAAAGGATGAAGCTACAGTCGCAGTCACAAGGCATAATAACTTGTGAAAGTACCGTAGTTGCTCATTCCAACTAAAGCTTAGATTTCTATGGGTATAAAATTGGGTCTACGAGAAGCGATACTTAAGGTCGAACAAGCTATTTGGTATACACGCGGAAATTTTCACAATCCAATGCCGAAGGGTATACTTTTCCAAATTTTATTTCATAAAGCTTTTTTCATTAAGAGAGTGACTCTTATTGACGTAAGCTTTATAAAATAAAATTGCAAATAATATTGTTAGTGTACTAGGATTGTGAATATTTTTGCGTGTATACCAAATAGCTTGTTTGGCAGTACGTATAGTTGACTTTGTAATTGCTTCACCATTCTTGATAAGGTCTCACGGTAAATTGAACCTTCACTGTACTGGGAGATATTTTCAGGTTAAATCTTAAGAGTCACATTGGTGCATTCAGTAATGATAATGCAAGTGACATTCAGCCTTAAGATTGTAAAGCAATAATACGACGTTGACTATGCGATTCAACCATATGACCATTATGTTGTGGCTCATAAGTGCTGACAGGCCGACAAAAGTTTACAAAAATAACACGGAAAAATACCAAGAGTAATATTTATAGCTAAGTATAAGTTGGAGGGTTAGAAAACTCTTTTGCAAAGAGACTGCATTTTTCTTTTAATATTGCTTTAAGAATTGAATTTTCTTAATTTATTGTTCAGAATGAAGATTTCCTCATACTGTGAACTGGTATGAGTGATTTAAGTTTATTTACACTTAATATTCTAATATTAGACAATAATCCGTTAACCATTGTTCTTAGCTTCCTAGTTTTTTTTGTGAATCTCGTACTATAATAATGACATTACATCAGTTTTTGTTTATACTAATGGTCACAATGTTTTGTACACCGGTTTTCTTTGTTAATGTGTGATTAATAGATAATCTAACACGTGTTTTCATAACCGGTGGTATGCAAACACGGTAAACACAATAATTTTTCATAATACCTGTGTTTTCAAGATTGATTGTTTGTTTTTTATTGTAACTGGTTCTATTTTTTTTATTGATAGACTTGTTGATTGGTTTCATAATACTGTGTCAAACAAACATCATTTGTTTCATAAATATTTCCTGTATATTGTGAAATATAGAACTCATGCAATAGAAAACGTAAACAGATTAATAAACCACCATACAAAAAATAAACATTAAACATTCAAGATACTGAAACTAGTCAAGAGCATTATAATCACACAAATCGATGGTAGAAATTTGAAATTTCATAAGGGACAATGAGCTTGCTGTTGAATTTTGCACTTTTAGTCCTGAGGCGCACGTTTCAAATCAGCTCTCAAGTCCTCTTACGGCATTTAAAATTTCCTCCTTCGAAATATTACCTACCTACAATTAATTTAAAAACTCACTTTACTAAATAAATCTATCTTTTCGCAGGTAAAGAAGAAGCCCATATCATCGAGCCCCAACAAGTCGAGGTCTGATATATCAGATCTGATGACGAACTCCTTGCCCATCAACTTCGCTAACGCACGCTCCGGGGCAGCTTCGTTCTTTAACTCCATCTCCTCTGATTGGTTCAGTGGCTCGTAGTGTAATTATGACTGTTATTTATGCATATTTTTTCTTGTTAATTTTAATGGCGGTCAAATGGCTTGGAGCAGTAGCTAGGGAACAGGTTTTTAGTTGAGAGTAGAAAGTCCTTTCCCAATTATTTTATTTAGTGATTTTGATCTTTATGTTTTTTGAAATAAGGTTGCACTGTTAGAGGTAAAATGTTTGTAAAGGTCTGTATCTTTTTTTTGTTTCCTTTGTTTATGGTGAGGAAAGAAAGCAAATTATTCTAAGATCCTAATGAAGTTAAAAACTAGTAATGAAAATGTGTGCGTCATGTGACTCTTGTGTCATTATAGTATGGTATACATTTGAATGAAGCCGACTTGCCAAGGATATTCCTAGGTAGACTAGTATCGAAGGTTATTATTAAGACACCGGTATCTTAACGAAAAAAATATTATCCTAAATCATGTAAAGGTATCAAGTTTGACCGAAACCGCTGACCTTGAATACTACTGTACCTTAGCTAGCTGTTTAACCTGCATCCATCCATCCATATTGACCAATACGTTATCAAAATATTAAATGTATTTAAATGATTTTTTATTGTGTAATATAATCAAATAAGTTATTCACACAGTCGTTTTATTTGTGCCAGAATGAAGGTTTGTGATTCGAAACGATTGAAATGGGTTCAACGAGGCGAATCGCCGAACTGGTTTAAAATGTCTAATGTATGCCAGATTGATATCAGGGTTATTATGACGTCTTAAAGCAGGAGTAATTCCAGTGTGGGAAAGAGACAGAGCTATACTGGTCGTCCAACGCCATCTCTTTCCCACACTGGAATTACTTCTGCTTTAAGACGTCATGGTAGGCCACCAGGTAACAATTTGTATGACTAAATAAATGAATGGTGTATGACTGTCTGGGAATAAATATCCACATCCCTTCCTTTAGGTGTAACAAAAAGGCTACATGGGGGTTTTTTGATTTGGCTCGTCATAATCTGCCTAATTCCAGCTATGTTGGGGTCGGCTCCTAGTTTAACTGGATGCAGCTGCATACCAGTATTTTACATGGAGTTATAACTTATCTTAGCCCACCGGCATCGGGAACAGGGTCCGACCTACCGATAGTCAGGGCTCTTGAGAGAGGAACCTCCTAACAATACGCGCCGTGTCCAGAAGTACTGCTTTCTGAATCAAGCCCTTGATCCAGCTGCCTAGCGAGAGCTTCCTAAGATTTTGTTCTAGGCTATTGGCTATTAAGCCATTTGCCGACACGACTATCGGCACAATGACTGCTGTACTCACGTCCCACATGTCGACAACCTCACGAGCCAGATCTAGATACTTGAACTGCTTATCTTTCTCTGCTTTCACAAGGTTCTCGTCATGCGGAACCGTTATATCAACAATCATTGCGCGACGCTCCAATCGATCTATCACCACAATATCAGGCTTATTGGCAACAATAGTCCTGTCAGTGACGATAGATCGATCTCAATACAACGTGATACTACCATTATCGAGAACTGGGTCGGGCGCATACTTATAGTATGGCACTTCTGATTCCACAAGGCTGTAAGAAGTAATTGGGTGGGAGGTATTTTGTGAACTCCCTGTTCTTAAAATTATCTAGAACTGGTGAGTAATTCACTGATCAGTTATCAGTAACTCATGTACATAGAGAAATTACCAATCCCAGTTGTATTACGTTCCTCTTCAAATGGAATAATAAAGGGTAGGTTTTCATAAGTAAAGATCAAATTCAATTTAACAATAATTTTAATAATGTAAATCAGTGCAACAGTAAAATCAGATCTTAAATATTAAATATGTACTAAATTATTATAAGTAATAACTAAATAACTATGACTTTTCATCGTCCTCTAAGATTTTTCCAGGTTTCCTTTCTTCGCCTAGGTATTTTCTGAGGTTATTACTTAACTTATAACGATCTTGGACACCTCCGACGTATTGGCCAGTATGATGGTTAAAAGGTGTTGCAAAAGGCCGCTCCAGATTGCGATTATATTGGCGGCTGAGCGGGCCTGCCGGTAAGGCGCCGAGTTCCGGGAAATCGGGATCAACTCTGGCGCGGTAACCTGGGAGACAAAAAGGTGATGAATATTCGATAGTTTAAGGAATTTCGCCTCGGATACGTTAGATTCTCTGTTCTAATATTGACTTCTTTTTTTGTATATTATTTTATAAAAGTCAGGGGGTGAGCATGTAAAGCCAAGTCAGAGGCCCACGGGGGGCCTAAAAACTCTGACACCAGGTTAGGTACTAACCACACCGAAGGGGGTGAGCTAGCGCCCCGCAATGAGTACAAATACCCTTTCGGTGCCCTTAGCTTGGTATCTTGATATATGAGAGCTCTGAGCTAACATGCCCGTTTTATCGTGAAAATGACATCATCATCTGCCTAGCCTTTTTCCCAACTAAGTTGGGGTCTGCTTCCAGTCTAACCGGATGCAGCTGAATACCAGTATTTTACATCGAGCGACTGCGTATCTGACCTCCACAACCCAGTTAGTACTGGGTAATACGATACCCCCGTGGTGAGACTGGTTGTCAGACTTTCGGGTCACTGACTTCCTGTAAAAACTGTCAAAGAACTATAAATGACAACTAGGACCAACGGCTTAACGTACTTTCTGAGCCACAGAGGAAACTCGGTAATTGATGGATGGTCACCTATCCACGGACCAACCAAGGCGGGTTAACCTTGAAGATGTTTTTGTCTCGTCTCAAATGATTAATAGTATAAGTACCTAGGTAACTATTCGATGTAGCACGTCAGTTAGTAAGTAAGTATTTTAGTAAAGGCATCCCATGTCAAAAGCCACTGTGTGAAAGGAGACGGACATTTAAAGAGCGGTGCGTGTATAAGCTGGTGATTGAATCTCAATCCATTGTCTCTATATTTATGGTCTCCTATTATTTTATAAAAATAGAAACTTACGTCCTTAGGTTGACTGGTAGAAAATGCCTTGTGGCACTAAGAAGGATGAAACAGGGCCTGCGAGGAATTTAAACAATAAATATTTGAAGAAACTTGCTGTCGCGCTGCGTCAAGCCTGCCCCCGTAGGGTGCGATAGGGACAGCTGCAGCTCGGACCGATTATATCACAAACATGTTGACTAGATCAAAGTTTCGTAATCCCCTTTTTTGTCCTCGACTTAAAACTGAGCCGATTCAATTATGCTGGCATTAAAAGTTTTAAGAAACAGTATGTCTAGGTACGTTTTAATTTCTTCTAATGTTAAAAGCTTTTCGAATAGGTAAAAGTTGCTGAAAAAAAGGAAATGACAGGAACGTGTCTACAGTAGACCTAGATTGCTTTAGAGGCATTATTCAGGAAGAAAAACGGGGAATATATTTGTATGGAGAATCGCAGCCCCTGTTCGGCCTATGTACCACTCTTGTACATGAAGTTAAAATAAATAAATAAACTAGTTAATTATATCTACACATGTTGGACTTGCCATACCTAATACTCCATAATACCTACTACTTATAGTATCTATAGTCACATCAACTATTAGACTATCTAATAGAAGAATTACATAATTTTGGAATTACCTATGTCTAACGATTCGTTTGAAAAACTGAATGTTGTTTAAATTTGCTGGACTTAACCACTTCACTATCAAATGTACGTAGGTACAGCTATTTAAGAAGGTTTTTTTTATAAAACTGACAAAAACTAACATTTCTATCAAAATCTGAATCACTTCTGGTGATGTCAAAAAGTACTTAAAACCGCTAAGATTTGGCGTGCACAGGTATAATTTACTTTTTACAAGAAATACAAAGAAAATTATTATAATATCCTACGTATAACCTAGGTACCTAAAAAGTGCGATGGCCGTCGCGGCCACTGACTCCTAGTACGTGATCGCTTTACACTTCAACTTTTTCACATGATACGAATGTCAGTATTTAAATATATATTATGCTTAGATATTGATTATGTTCTTAGTTATTAGTTTGTGCAACAATAGTTTATTGCTAACTGCGGAGGCTTGTAAATGGCTTGTCGTTGAATGCCTCACTATACATTTTTGTATTGTTAGCTGTAAGCCACCCAAACACAATAAAATAAAATAAAAATAAAATAAATGATATTCGTGTTTTTTAAATAGACTTATTACTTAGACATTACTAGCTTTTGTCTCCGGGTTCGCCCGCTATAAGGTTAGAAATTATCCCACGGGAACGTAGCTAGGTACTCTACCTGAATAAAGAATATTCTACGTCCTCACCCATGTCTTAAGACGTACAGTCCATCCAAAGGTTGCCTAGAAGATATGGCTATTAGCGATTAGACCGCTATTGTAACCATAGAATTAGTTGAATTGTAAAACAGATGTGTTTCAATTTTGTTGTACAATAACGTATATTCTATTCTACCTGTGAGCCTAATTCCATCCAAATCCATTCAGCGTTTAGGGCGTAATATGGTAACAGACAGACATACCGGATATTTGGAAAGTTGAAACGTCAAAAAAAAAATAAGGACCCTTTGATACTGGATGCTATTGCTTACCCGTCGGATTTTGAGATTGAAATCCTTGTCCAAAGCCGTTGGGACGGCCACCAAAGCGGCCGCTGCCGTAGCCCCCTGTACCTATAAGTAAATTTATTTGTGATTAATTTGCTTTAAGACTAATTCATTGGGAAAAGAGATGAATTAATAATGATGGCTTTCAGTGAGTAGAGTTTGGGGACAGGTTTCATAATCGATTGTCTTTTATAGATCAAATGTTAAGTTTACTAATTATTTTGAAACAAAATTAATTAATCAGTTATAGTCCACTGCTTTACATACTCGTAGACCAAGAACTCGAAGACCATAACCTTCCAAGGTGCGGCACAAACACAACATCGTTTCCTCCAACTTTTGCATCCAGTCTCTTCCAGCCACCGTTTTAAGGTAGTTGGTCCATCTAGCAACCGTTCCAGCGTTCTTGCCGAATAATAATAATCTCTGTATACTAACCTCCGTATCCGCCAGGGTAATTACTCTGTCCCGGATATGACCCTAATCCGGGACGACCACCGCCGTAGCCTGGACTACTACCGTAGCCTTGTCCATAACCTTGATTGCCACCGTAGCCTTGTCCATAGCCTTGATTGCCACCGTAGCCTTGTCCGTAGCCTTGATTGCCACCGTAGCCTTGTCCATAGCCTTGATTGCCACCGTAGCCTTGTCCATAGCCTTGATTGCCACCGTAGCCTTGTCCATAGCCTTGATTGCCACCGTAGCCTTGTCCATAGCCTTGGTTGCCGCCGTATCCTTGTCCATAGCCTCCCGATGGAACACCTCCGGAGCCACCATTATAGCCGGTGTAACCGCCATAGCCAGGCCGATTAAAGCCACCTTGATTATAACCACCTTGGTTATAACCACCTTGGTTATAGCCACCTTGATTATAGCCACCCTGGTTATAGCCATCTTGCGAGCCGGGCCTTAACAACCCATACCCTCCAGTATTTCGCCGTGGATCTATGATATCATTCTTTGTATCCGCTACCTTTTGAGCGACGGTCACGGCCACAGAACATGACAGCAAGATTATGTTCTGAAAAGACAAAAAAAATATTAACAATCGTTGCGTTTAATCACCTTGATTTAATTAAATATGTTTATAAAATGATGGAGATGATAAATTTACGCGATTATTGATGCGTTTAAGATTGTGGGAATTCAAGTCAAAAGTCAAGAAATTATACCTAATGTGATTCGCCACTATCAGACAGTCAGAATAGTTAGGCTCATTCTCTTAAGAAACCAATTTTGTGCGTTTTTCGTCTATCATGTTATTATAAATAATAAAAGTAATATTTCAGGGCGTTGTTTTGTTATAAGGTAGAAGTACACTACAACTACATACGTCAAAACTTTTATTATGACTGCATTCATCAACTGCAATTTCGCTAGCTAAAACACATTGCTCCACCAGTTAATTCTTAACTGAGAACAAAGGCGTATTGTTCAATGTACCGAGCAATTTAAACTAAACTTAACAATGCATGTCCTCACACTCCTCTTCCTTAAGTTTTAGCTAACTTCGTTTACAGAGATGTTCTTAGTTTTCTTAAATAACATTGTCTGGTAGACTTTTGATACGTTTCAGATTTAAAAAAATATTAGATTTTTAATCGTCAGTGTGTGCCTTAATCACACATCGAGCATCATCATCACCCCATTATCATCGAGCGCTCATCTTAATATTATAAAGAGGTAAAAGTTTGTAAGTTCGTATGTAGGGGGTAATATCCGGAACTTATGATTAAATTCTAAAAAATCTTTCACTGGCAGAACGCTACATTATTCGTGGGTGCTATATGCTATAAATATATTTATATCATGCATATTAGCCGAGCTATCACAATTTTGGCGGACCAAGTCGCGGGCGAAGTGCTAGTATGATATAAGGCACATGGGGATCATTGCCGTGTCTCGACATATTGGAACATGCAAGGCACGAACTGTGCGAAGCAAAAAAATTTATCGGCCAATGACGCTTTTTTAAGAAAATTTCTATTTACCGACACAATAATGGACATCAGAACATCTTCCTCAGATATAACAACATACCAGTTTTTTTTTACCGATATTTACCTATTTATCGTGTGATACGTCGCCTACAGCACTTTTATTTGTAAATTAATGACTAAATTAGCTAATATCGTGCTTATTGTCATCATTTGCCTAGCCTTTTCCCAATATTATTGAGGTTGCCTTCCAGTCTAACCGGATGCAACTGAATACCAGTATTTTACATGGAGCGACTGCCTACCTGACCTCCACAATCCTGTCAGTCCTGGGTAATACGGAAACCCTTAGAAAGACTGGTTGTCAGACTTTCGGGACACTGACTACCTGTTACGACTGTCAAAGATCTACAAATGACAGCCGGAACGTGCTTTGCGAGGGACGGGGGAAACTCGGTATGTAATGATGGTCACCTATCCACAGACCGACCTATTGTACCGTACCTATTGTACCTATCTCTATCATATAGGTACATGATGTAAATGACATAACTGGAAACCTGAAAACGACTGAAAAGGGATCATTGTACTCAACCATTATGGACAACTTTTACTAGGTATAGCAACCACTCCGATGATATCGTGAATACAAAGTACTATTCTGCCTTATTAACCGACTTCAAAAAAGGAGATGTTCTCAATTCGTCGGAATCTTTTTTTTTAATGTATGTTCACCGATTACTCGAAGACGCCTGAACCGAATTGGAAAATTCTTTTTTGTTTGAAAGAGTATATATACTTCCAAGTTGGTCCCATAGAAATATTGTCATGGTCTGCTCGTGGACTTCGGAGATATCGAATGGAACTCTTCAATAATACACAGCAAATCTGTCGTGATTGTTGCAATCGCTTGGATGATTATTGTTTACACAAGATCATAACATAACATCACGCCTGTATGCTCTGAGGGGGTACGTAAATGGTAAATGTATTGTTAACAATATAAAATAAATGCTTAGCAAATTTTTGTATTGGATACTACAACTAAAAATGGAAAAAAAAACGTAGATACATTAGGTACCTCTAAGTTAAGTTCCTACCTAAGACTGTAAATCTGTATTGTTTTTGACATCTGTTCCCTAATTAAATCATATAAAATGTTTAGTATTTTAATGTATTAGAAGGAACATTAGAAATATGAAATATATGCCTTTTTGTAATTGCTTAATTAGGTGCCTAACATGGGTCAATAGGCACCTATGTACCTATATCAAATTTACTTTGGGCCTACAGTGTGCTTTATTGTTACCCTCGTTGCACAGATAACTAACGTTGCGACAAGCTTTTACGAGATCTCATTCTTGAAGTTCACCTTATAGGTAGTACCTCGGTACCCCGTGATCCAATTTATTAGATTGTAGATATTAAATAATATTAAACAAACTCGTAAGAACCTACAGTAGCAACCTATCTTGTTTTGTAAGTTTATCGTCCATTTAAGTAAACTTGAACCGTTTGAAGGTTATTCACTTGCTTTGGTTTAAAATTGAAACTAATTATAGAAAGATACAATCAAACATGGCTTTTCTATTACATACAACTCATAATTTTGGATAATGGCGACTTATCTTGGAATCTGTAATAATACGTCTGGCATTACTGGCGTTACTATGAGATAGGTAAGCGCCATACCTAAGTAAAGATAATTTTACATGGGTTTACCTAGAGATATCTGGGAAAAGAACACTATTTCGAAGAATTTATTAATTACTTTAGGTACCTACAGTGACGTTTGTTATACATTATGTAGGTCAGAATGACAACGTGTACTTATAAAAAAAGAAAACAACTGTCGGCGTTTTGATGACAGTTATACGCCGGGCTCGAACTCCATTGTATTACAATTTAATTACTAGATATTCAAAAAAGATAATCATATCAAGATTGAATACCCAATTCGGTAATGGATAAAATCTTAACAATCCATCAGATAGCTGAACAAGCTATCTCTAAAATCTAATCATTTGATACCACAATTAATGAACTCAAATAGAAACCGCTTTGACTATCTAAGATTTCAGATTGCGTTTTTTATTCACGTATTCCTGTTTGTTTCAGGCAATACATTTTCCTTGTTTTAAAAATAAGTAAAACAAAATAATTTGTAAGATTTGGGATAAATTTTCCATAACCAAGTTTTTTTTATTTTTTTCTTAAATTTCCATAGACTCTGGCCTAAAATAAAATAAAATGCTATAATAAAACACTTGTTACACGAAACTATTAAGAATTGGAAAACTCAATTCATTTAAAAAATGAGAATTTATTCACTGCACCACAGATATTATAATACTTCGTAACTGCACTATTTAAAAAAAGAACGCTCACCAAGATATTCATGATCACTGCGATCCGCACTACACTGTGATCTCTATAACAATGATCATGATCTGTTGATCTCAGCATTTATATTCTCACTTCTGTGTGTGGTTTTTTGTCATAAACAAAGAAGGATAGTCAGTATTAATTAATGCGGTTATAAAATGTTTGTAGACATTGTTTAGGATACGGCGTTACGTGAAAAATTGATGGATTAGTGGCGCGTCGACACTCACCAGACGCAATAATGTTTAATAGGGATAGAAATTAACTTTTAAAATGTTACCTGGACTTAAAAATCTCTGTATCATAAAAAGGTTAATATCCAAGTCTTAATAAAAGGTGTTTCTCAATTTAATCCGATTAACGATAACACCTTTCAACATAAACTGTAATAAGGTACCTGAGGCAAATAACGCCTGGAGTATAATAACGCCCATATGAAAAATAATGGACTTACAACAGTGTAAACGTTTTGGCTATTAGAGGGAACGTACAAAATAATAATTGAAAGCTAACACCAATTCAGTATATAAATTATATCTTAACAATTTCTTAATAATTAGACTTATTAAAATTGCGGCTAATAAGGCCCATGTGCATCGCGCAATTAAGCCTATTCAATTAAAGGGAACCGATTTTGCTTAAAATTTTGTTCTCACAGAAATAATAATACCTAATACAACTAAAAAACGATGAGTACTTACAGTTTAAATATTATTAGTGAATCATTTCTAATGGTTTTACATTTTTTCGAAAACGTGAAAACGGGCAGGGCGTTAATAAACTACCCGGGCCTTATTAGGCTACCTTGTACGTGATTTTTGTTTTAATTGTAATATAAAATATGACGCTTATACACATGTATTTCATTTCTAAGTCTGTTTAAATTTATAAGAAGCAATACTGGCCGACCTTAAAAAATAGCTATTTTAAAGTAATAAATAAATAAAGCCAATCGAAATTAGGTAGGCCTTATTACCCTCAGGTACCTTATCAAGTCTTTATTTGACAAAATTATATCGTTTTTCATTGGAATTAGAATTCCTTGACCGACTCAAATTCTGTGAAAGAGACTGCAATAAAAATCACCTTCTTTAATTTTAAGAATTTTAGAATTATTGCTGATAAAAGTAACTATGGGTTCATAATATGTTTACCGACATACTTGTATCATGATATGGTTATAAATAGATAATTATTAGGTAATGCGATGATGTAAAATGTGGAATGATAGTAAACCTAAATAGATAATGCCTACACTTTACATTTGAACGCGATCTTTGTAACTTTTGTTTTTCCTACAAGTTACACTTGAAATCATTATCGAAGAACGAACGGAGGAAATAAATAGAAAAGTTAGGAAGTGATTTGATAATTGTCATAGGAAGTTATTTTCTTAGTTACTGGTATGAGGTACTAGTAAGTAGGTACCTAGTTGTGAGTGAGTTGGTTTATTTTTAACCAGTTTATTTTTTCATGAACAGATAAGATTTTGATTATGATTGCGATATAGGTAATTGTATAGCCTACCTAAGTAAATAAGAGATAAATGGTGCCTAAGTGTTGTCTGGTGATTATCTTGCTTGTGTGAAAATATATTTTATTTAGATTTAAGCATTTAACTGATACAAAAAAAATATACTGTCACTTACGATATCTTCCGTAATTGTTTTTTATTTTCATGGCGCTTGCAACAGCGTCGAAATTTCGGGAGCTCAAAATAATAAACCATCACGGAAGATATCTCGTAAGGGACAGTATAAGTTTAGTTGGAAACCGTGAAAGCTAAAAAAAAAGAAGTCATGGCAACCATAAAAAAAGAAAAAAAGAAAACAGCAAAACAGAACGTGATTTCAAATTTTGACAGATAACAAAAATTGGCGGTGTTCTGTCGTAAATTCATTTGTTTTTGGTTTGAAAATAATGAAAGTTTGAGTTTTTTTTTTAATATTATAGTTGCGTGAAATAAAAGTCGCTTGGTAAGTGTTTTTTTTTGTTATTCAAGTACCTACAAGGTTCAAGGTTCGCACAACTTTTCACTCTGACTTTGTGAGTACCTAATATCTTTGATCTATTAATTGTGGGAAGCGGCAATCGCTAATCCTTTGACCAAGTCTGGTGATTACGGCAATGGTTCTCGTAAAAATCTCCAAGCTATTAGTGGAAGGTTTACAGGAGTGTCTGTAATTTATACATATAAATAGGCACGTTACTTCAAAAGGCTACCTATTCTATCAACGGGCGTATTATTATTTTCACAAAGATTTATATCAAGCATATTATCGTAGATAATCAATTGACTACGTAATTGCCCATCATAGGCCGTTGTACACGCAACATTACAACCTTAGAAAATATTTGTAGGTACCTATTGCATTGGTGACTAAGGAAAGAAAGTTGGGAGTTACCTACGAGCCTCAAGGAATACAAACGGTTAACCAGTTATTAAGTTTCTTCACGACCAGACTCCTTCGGGGATAGCAGAATTATTAGGTGAGTGAGTTTATTATATTGTTTGCATCTATGGGTCGTTTTCAGAATAATCGTGAGTTTTACTAACGTCTTACTTGCCAATGTGTTAAGATTAACATACTAACAGGGGCGCAGACGTCGTTTCTAAAGATTGTCAGATACTTTCATGACCAAACTAAATTAACTACCTACGAGGACTTGCTTTTACATTAGTAAAGATTTACCAGTACGATAGTTCCACCGAATAGTAAATTATTATCAGACAACACAAACCATGATTATTGAGATAAGCAATTAGTTCCGTATTTAATATAACAGATGTCTCTACTCACCACAAAGTGTTTTTTTTTAGTATTATAATAGCGGCGCCTATATTTAAAGAAAGAAATGATTAAGTACTGCGATCACGTTTATCAAAGTTGGTTGAGTGGTTCATATAGTCGCTGACTAATTGCAGTTTCTAATTGCCATATTTTTAGACACCGATTGGCTATAGCAACGTACCTCTTCCAAGAGGAAGAGAGGAAGAGATTTGCATTTATGCAGATAGGTATCTACCAGTGATTTTGTGTACTCTTTTCAATGCGATGCTTCCTGCGTATCCTTTTTCCCATGTTGGTGTCAGAGTCCAGTAGAATCGGATGAAGCTAAATATCAGTATTTTACATGGAGTAGTCATTCCACTCCGCAGACCTCCACAACCCAGTTAGTACTGGGTAATACGATACACTACTACTACCTAATAAGTTCTACAAATGACAGCCGGGACAAACGCCTTAACGTGCTTGCCGAGGCACGGAGGAAACTAGGTATGTAATGGCTGGTCAGTGTGGTCACCCATCAACGGACCGACCTTGGCAACCGCGGCTTAACTTGAAGATCGACCCGTGCGGCTCTTGTCGATTAACCTATATTGAGTCGAACACGACTCCACGTCCAGACTATTCACATTAGCCCAGTTGGAAATCCCTACAAGTCTTCTTACCCCATAAAGGTGCACAATATTATTAACTCATTATGATAATCCATAAACAACGATGACATAATAAATTGTGAATATATTATTCGATCCTTGCGCCACCAATTATCCTTGGTCGTTATGGTCACTATACTGTAGACAGCTATTCATTCCGCCTTAAACGTTATAGTACTGTTGAGTCATTTTTAGCGTTCCGTACCTCAACCGGCAAAACGGAACCCTGAAATCAATACCAAATACTCAAGTTTGCCACCGCTTGGAGCAATGAAAAAATTAAACTTGTACGTCAACGCGATCAAAAGATATGACTGTTTATGTCGCATATTATGCGATTTCACAAGGGAATCAAAACCTTTATAGGGTTTGATTCCCTTGTCCCTTTGACCTAGAATCATGAAACATGGCAAAAAATAAGGCCTTACCTACAGCACAAATAAAGGAAAAAATCCCAAAAATAAAAAAGTTGGAAATTAAAGGGTGTCCCCATACATACGTAGTTGACGCCATTAAGTTTTTTCTTTAGATAATGGTACGAAACCCTTCGTGCGTGAGTCCGACTCGCATTGGTCGGTTTTTAATATGTCCTAACGCTAGCTTCCGGATCATTCATTTGTATACGTAGCAATTAAAAGTCGACAAGACTAGGAACTTTGTAATGATTTGGTTAGAATAGACACTCGACAATAGAACACGGTAAAGATGAGAAATGGCGTCATGGTTTGGCTATGATAAGGGAATCTACCCACTACACCATATCATACCACGACCGTGATATGAACGAGTCTGGCAAAAAAAAAAACGTATTTGAAAGTAGGAGACTATGCCCACTAGACCGTTCCGTCACTGACCAACAACGTCGCGTGCCATGCACTTAGTACACAATACAAACAATTGAGGGTTATAATCACGTATGGTGACCGTATAACGTACCTACGTATCATGTTTCTTTCTATTCCGTTTCTTCTTATGTTCATAGCATGGTCATGGTATGGTACGGCGTGGTGGGCAGACTCCAGTTTCCGTCTACAGGTATTGTAATGGTTTGGTCAGTGACGTTCCTATAGTTTTACTTCCTATGGCTACAAATTGTAGGAAGCCTTCTAGAGAACCAAGGTTTTCGTTTTGGATAGTGTATAATTATGTTTAGTGCGGCCCCAAATAGACTATGGGTATAAATGATTAGGTACATTATCTTCTCATATTCCAAGGCTTTACTATATATTTATCATGTGTTGTATGCATGTGCGTGTACCTACTCAAGGAATTTTTTATCAACTACTTATTTATTTAGGCAAACAAATGTAATGGAAACAATGAGAGTCCCTTTGCTGCGAATTTTCATTCGCTACTATAAAAGAATTATAAATAGGTCTTGTTCATTGGACGAATAGATTAAATGTATTTTTGTTTTATTAATTTGCATAGATACTTTGGTACACAAACAAAGCAACGGTATAACAAAGGGTGATTTATTAATACGTATGACATAACAGGCGTTGGTACCAAAATGTGTCTGTACTCAATTAATAAGCTTTATGACGTTACTATACAAGATACCTAATACATGGAAATAAGTGTAAAGATACAATTAATATTGTTTAAAAATTCATCATCTTCACGTTGGTCAATCAACAAAATTATTTGTGATCGTTATTAGGTAGGGTAGGTAAATGATTTGAATCAAATTCAACTGTTAAGACTTTTTACTGTGCATATTCTCACTTAATATGCAAAAAAACTAGTCATAAGTAATTTGTTAAGTGATCATGGAAACCATACATAAAAAGATATACCTAATCAGTCAAATCATAATTAAATAATAGGTACAGTATAACAAATGCCTTCATAAATATTATATTGCTAATCACTAGTAGATATTTGGCTTCATCATAAACTTGGACTTTACCAGCACGTGATCAGATTTAATATAATCATGCAGGTTGTTTTTCTTTACTGTTTTGCGGATATCGATAAGCTTGTTATTCGTAATTAGGTACCTAATTATGAATAAAGGGATTGGAATTCCACTAACAACTAAGTAATTGTAAAGGGTTCGGAAGACAAAATTAGTTTTAACTCTTTTTCAATTACCACAGCATACACATGCAGTAACCATAGGATGCTTAGGTTATATTCGCTTTAATGAGAACCATAATCGGTTCTGAAAACGGTGAAATGTCCTGAGGAAACCGGCAAGTCAAACCAACAATTCGTAGACATCGAAATACGGCAACCCACATTGGGTCCGGGTGGTGGATCTCAAAGAGAGGAGGCCCAGCAGTGGGAACGCTAAAGGCTAATATATGCATTTGAACCTTTAATCTTAACAGATACTAATCGCTTCATTCATTTATTTATCATTATAATAATTCATGTCATATATAGACGCTCTCGAGGGTAAACCCTTTAGCAAGAAAAACGATAACACTGTCTACCACAGATCCGGTCAATTTTAATTTTAGACTTGAATTCTGATCGATGCTCAAAATCTTTAGTCGTGTCGATCATTTTCAGGCTTATTTCAGTTTCGTATTACTATATTTGTACTACAGCTGATTTTCTTTGTTTTTTTTTCTTTATTGTGAACCAATCTTTCTTTATAAAGAATTCTTCAGAGATGAGCATCTCCGAGAAGGCTTTTCACGGCGTAATTTTTATTTTATAACATCTTTTCGAATGTTATTTTGGCCTAACGATCGTCGGACATTCTTTTATTGATTTGAGTAGTACTTTTAATCTCAATTTCTGGTTTCATATGAATAGGAGATGCTCTATTCAATGCTCTTAAGTTACATGTTTTTCAACATTGATTTATAGCAATGTGAATGAAATCAGAATTTCCCTCTCTATCTCTCGTTATTTATAAGCAATGGTATGGCTCATAAATGCCGAGTCTAAATTATTTAATTGATTTAACACTTTTATTGAAAGACGATGATCCATTGACTTTCATAACCCAGTTTACGGTTGATTTAGAACTAACAACGGAGATTTTTCTGAAACACAAAACATCTGTATATCACAGAGAAGTAAAGAAGTGATTAACTAAAACCAGATAATCGAATAGCCAATCCAGCGTATCGTGACGTATTGAAGTCGCTTGTGATTGGCTAGAGCAGCCGGGCTCCGGCCACCGGATTAGTTAGCGCAATTAGCAGCTTAGTCCTTATCTGGTACTGTGTACCTATTCAATATTCATAGTCATTACAATCACCATGTTTAATTACTAAGGGGTTTATTCATAAACGCTGGATAAGGTTGAGAGACATTTAAAGGTCGATAATGTACGGCTTACACACGTTAATTACTTAAATTTAAGCGGGGTTTATGAACATACCCCTAAATGTTATGTTAATCACGACTTAGAAGTTATATTTCGCTTTTACTGCCACTGTTTTTAAGTCTTAACTAGCATTAATAACTGGGCCTTTACTGGGGAATAAAGAAAATTAATTAAGCCTTTCATAGAAAACATTTCAATTATAGGGATTTAATGTTTCATATGAAAATAAGGCTTTGCAAACGCTAACTTGGCAAGCTTTAAGTGTTACTAGTGATATTTAGGTGATTATCTGTAATCGTTCCAACGAAAAAACACATCAGATTTTCATGTGCATGACATCATGTAAAACATATTCTTTCTAATAGCTTTTTCAGCGTGTGTGCTGTTTTATTGTTAGTGCAATCTGCGCCCATTGTGCTTGTAAATCACTCGTTGCCTGTTGCTACTATAAATTATAATATATTTTATAGCTTTCCACCCTTAACCCTTCAAAATTTCTTTGTGGAGTTTTCTTACATCTTCAGATGTGAAAAAATATTTCCTGTGTAAGTATTCCACACATATAAGTCGTCTATGTTTACCAATATTCATCATACCATTGCCTCTATTTAAAGAAAGTATAAGAACTACATCTGGTGGTGCATACCCAGCTTGTATTTAGTATACCGAGTAATACGTTTATATTATTGACACTAGTAGATTTAACAATGTCAATGATATGCGTGTAACGCAAAGGAAATGCTAATTTTAATGTGTATTTTTTTAAATTAGGTACCTACGCTTATGTCCAGATGAAGTTAAATGCGTGAGATTCATTTTATGAAGCTCTTGTACTAGCTGTAAAAGATTTTCTTGAAAATAAATAAGAATATTACGGTTTTCTTAAATTTACGGATCTCTAATACGCTAGGTCATAATTAAATAACAATAATATCAAAAATGCGTTCGTATTTACAATGTTAAGTGGGATTATTCGCATTAGCTCTGTTTCTAGGAATTGTCAGTAAGCTGTAATGGATATCGCGATTACAATTACCTATCAACGATAACATTGGACACAGGACTGTAAAATCTAGTAGTGTACACTGCAAAATACAAATTTTACAAGCTATTATAAAATATAGATATTAAAATACTTGATACCGGACTCATTTGAAAACTTTGCGCATTGCTTCCTCATATAAATTACTTAGATTTAGATGTCATTACCCGCATTACCTATACATATTATACCCCTTAAGGTTAAGGCCTACTACGAGATTGAAAATATGATAACGTTACGATTACCTACTTAGAATTTTCATTCATTATTTATATCTAATTTATGCTTCTACTCGCCGAAAATGTTTAAATGATCATACAAACTTGCTAATTCTGCTGCGCGTGTTTTGAAAAAACAAATTATATCAAAGTATATTTTTCCAATTTTCAAAAAGTCCTATTTTTCACGAATGGTTCTCCAGAGATGAACTACTCTACTTACTGTAGTTACCTTTACAAATACATACCTACATCATTAGTTAAAAATGAAAGCAACGCAGAATGCTACTTCAAAAGAGCCTTCCTGAGCAGTTTCCTTTATTTACCAAATACCTAATCTATGATAGATACCTAATACGAAAATATAATGTCATTCAGTTTTATCAGCTGGTATTTTGGTATTGCTTTCGAATCGAATAATCACGCAATCATGATTCGTCTATGTGACTCAAGAAAATATGGCTAGGTACTTTTCTGATTCACCTTTATATTTATTAGCCTATCTGGTACTACCAAATTCGCCTAAAGGCCAATCACTACGTGTAGTTACATACAAGGCGGGCTATATTTACAACCCAATTCACTAAAAACTTACATGATCTATAACTGTTATGAAGCCCTTCACCCGTAGTCAGTTATAAAGTGTAGGTGTCAATTATAGATATAAATGAGTATTAAACTTAACTACTTTAAATAAAATGAAGAGTTGATGCGCGGCAAATAGAGTCAATGTGATTTTAGCAATATAACATTGTGTATACATTTCGTCCGAAATTTTAAAAAATAAATAAATTATAAGCAGGGTATAACAGGACCCTTCACGAATCCGTCAACCAAGCATTATGTACATCAAACTAAGTAAATGTACATTTACTTAGTTTCGTGTCGTGGATGTGTTTAAAGTAAAAATCTTACATTATAAACATGTATTTAAAAAAAGACTTGTGAAAAAATTGGTACTTTGACCCCCAATATCTCCGTAACTAGAAGGTTCCTCGGTATGGTCTAGAATAAAAAAATGATCGCAATGACTGGGAAAACACGGTGCCTTTCGGCTACACCCTTTAGGTATCTACAGAAGGAACCATTATGAAGGAAATGACCTATTAAAAATCGAATGAATGTTCTGGCCCTGTAAGTTTAAGATTGGTTCTGCGTGCGCCACCTACCGCAGATTTGATTTGTATTGAAAATTACGTGACAACTGACATTGGCCATTATGATTTAATAAGAATGGTTGAACGTGCCAAAGTGGACTTTATTATTGACTAAAACCGGTAGTAGGAAAATAACCTTTTCAAGATCATAGAATCATGAGAATGGTTACGATCAGGTATAACTATGAAAATATGATCACTTGGAATTAATAATAACGTGCTGAACATAATTATATGTCCTTGTTCTTTAAAATAATAGGTATCTATGTAGCCACATCAATTCTGAACTGACACAACAATATCGTAATACGTTTATAGATACGCTTAGATATTCACGTACAAAATAACGAAAATTCCTGGAAAATTAGATTAGATTTATAAGAGGAACTGTTGTTTTTTGGGCCAGCCAATCACACTGATTGTTTAATCATTGATTTGGAACCTTATTTATAATAGTTTTGCTATCGTACATTCCAAATAAATTATTTGAATGTCAAAGCAGATAGGTAGTCTGATACTCAGGCATTATGTATTTTTTTATTTCATCAGATCTGGATCTGGGACAGGTAATCGCCTGTCCAATTTTATTTCTGTTAGTGTTATTGAAATAGAGAGATGAGGAAAAACAAGTCTCATTTTTGTCACTATGATTCGCGAGTAACATACCAAAAGTCAAGATTAATTTGTTTACAGTATAAGATTTCATTCATGGTAAACGAACCTTACCACCGTACAGGGGGCCTAAAATGGCCACTTTATCAGAATCATAATACGAATCACGGTAAAAATTTAAAACTCTTAAAATAGACTTTGTGGTCATAACCATAAAGACCATTTTAAGTATTTTAAATTTTTAACGTGGTTCATATTATGATTCTGATAAAGCTTCCATTTTAGGCCCCCCTTTTTTTTTTTTTTACCGATGGGAAATTATCAAATAACCCCTCCCGCTCTGGGCTGAGCAGGAGGGAGTGTCAGACTTTTACTGACTAAAACCCATCCATGTTCCTTTTTTTGCCCTTTGTGTTCCAGGGCCGCGGTATCTCTTTCGAACAGTCCCGCAACCCTGGCAGGCGTCGGTCCTTACGGACCCCTTCCTGTTTTCTAACTCTCTATTTTAGGCCCCCTGACCACCGTACCTTTGCAAATATATATTATATGTATTGCCATACCTTCTTGAATACTCAGATATTTCTAATATTCTACACGTATTGCTCAATTGCTAGTCATTTTTGGAGCTTCTAAAAGCTTTAATAAAGTAGTATAGCAGCATTGAAGTAATAAAATGCCTTAATCGGCTCTACGAGACCTTACTGCAGAATGGTAAAGTGTAGGTGTGGGTACTACGGTCCTTCGGGTATCCGGACCTTTGCAGATATCTTTATTGGTGTTGAAATGTGATAATATACTTTATACGTTTATTTAAATTACGTATAATAACATGTTGTAATCGCCTTAGGTGACAACGTGCGGTCTATGCTTTTTCAGATTGTGTTGTCTGAATCTGAAAAGCTAGGATCTGTATTTTATTAACTAATATAAATGATAGTATTCTTTATAACTTTAAGCTGTCTATCAAGTACCGCTAATGTTTTGCGTAAAATGATGCATCACTGTACGAAACTAAATTAAAATTGAACTATGCTGGCTGAAACAAGCGGTAAAGTTAATGAAACTATCATTGTATTTCATATTTAACCATTTTTAATAGATGAGCAGTACATAAGTCATCAAGACCTGTTCAAAATAACTAGGTATTATGTTTCGAACAAACATGACTAAGAGTTATTGAAATTACCTATCACACATGACAGAGTCCAAATAGCTATGACGCTGTATTGCGCAATTTGCATGAAGGTAAAACAACAGTTTTGATAGTAGATCGTTATCTTCCAAGATAATCTGGATTAAATCGATTTTTGATCGATCATACTGATTAAGAATTTATTGATTTAATATGTAGGTACTGCTGCTAAAACTATTGCCTCAATAAAGTACTTCTAACGCGACGTTTACATAACAATAAAATAATAATTATGACGAGTAAAGGAAATCCCCTATTTATAGGTAATTTCTGTTGGAAATCTTAAGACAAATTAGAAGGTGTTGGTTGGTTATTTAATCTTTGCATTTTTATGAGAATATCTCGATTTATCAATTTGTTTCTATAGAGCGAATCCAGCTAGCAAGCAGCTAACAAAGCACTGAAATATGTTTGCTTCTAGGCTGGATTGCTTAATAACAGCATGCTCTCCGAGTGCGTTAAATACTCATTCTCATTGCAAACTCCTTGTGCTATTTGTATGCAGATTTGTGCAATTATACACAGCAGGTGGGGTCCAGCCTAAGTACTACATGTAAACGCCTGAGAAGTTCTCCTCAGTAACTGTTGGCAACTTACCCTGTAAAGCATGCACGCATGGTAACATTACCTACGGTAATCGAGACAATGCGTTCACCGAACAATTACATTTACGACTGATTTGCCATAGGAACAAGTAACAAAGCTTAATGAATCGGTGAATACGTACGTACGTATTATAGATACTATAGAAACGGAACTATTACCTGAATAGAATCCACTTAATTAGTTCCCGCGGAGGAAATGCGCCATCTACGAGCCCATTGTTCGTTTGCTCCCGTGATTTTTGTCTGGGGCACTCCATGGTAGGGTTAATAAGAACTATGTGGATATTTTAAGGGATAACGTTTTTTCTATTTTTAATGTTGTTACTCTTTAAGTTCATAGAAGTGCAATTTTCTGTTGAGGGTTATTATAATGCAGATGTGCCGCTATAATACATGACTGCCTTTTTCATGACTGTCATAATAATTAAAATAAAATTAAACAAAACAGCAGTGCTAGTCGGACTCAAGGGTTCACCACACGTTTGTTGTATGGGAGCCCTTAACTATTTATTTTATTCTGTTTTTGGTATTTGTTGTTATAGCGGAACAGAAATACATCGTCTGTGAAAATTGCAACTGTCTTGTTATCACGGTTCATGAGATACAGCCTGGTGACTGACAGTCAGACAGACAGACAGACGGACGGACAGTGTAGTCGTAGCAATATGGTTCCGTTTTTACCCCTTGGGCACGGAACCCAAAAAAACAAATGGTTCAATAATTAATTTATTACCTTCTTATGAGAAATAGAGGTACTGAAGACAACTGATATCCAAATAGTGATAATCAAAATGATGGATTAAGTTATCAGTATTCCAATCAAATCATGAAATCGTGTCTACATAATTTAACGAGACTTTTCCTAAGCTACTTTCTGCATGGTCATACGCTAGCCAGTCTAGGTCCGGGTAGACAAAAGACACATTTAGGTTCATCCGGGCGCTCCCGGATAAGTAAAGCAAAAAACCCGGTAGGTAATTCTGTACGTTATTACGTATTGTTCTGTTTTATGAGCTAATAGTTCTTTGAAGCAAGCTTTGCTACTCGTGTTGGTTGATATTACTGTTCTGTTCTCTTAAAACTAGTAAATTAGAAAACAATATGAATGGGTCGGTGTAGAAAAACAATATAACAGGTAAAAATAATAATATTGTTTGTAAAGCATTAATTGTACGGCTAATAAGGTAGAACGCGGAATCATAGGTATCATTTAAACAATGCACATGTATATGCTATGCAAGAAATATAAAACTTTTTTTATTTCTTAAAAATGCCTTGTATTGGCCCATAAAAGATTGTGGTACACTTGTTTAATTCTCTAATATAACACTTATTTTACAATTTTATATTTTATGTAGCGTGTTTTTGGTGAAACGGAACGCAAACACAAAACGCATCGATTCCGGTAGTCACGTCAAATGCTATGTGTCAAAGAAACACTTTTAGTTGGAAAGTACTTATAGTTTCATTAAGATTTTACTATAATATTGTTATTGCAATTTTTGCTTTAATAAAGCACTTGCAATATAGTAAAACTATTCCATTAAGGGCAAAAAATTAGATTGAAACAAGGCAGTTATAGGGAAGTGACATCAAATGCTATGACTTGAATGGCCGGGACAGTCATGGACTTTTGAACTGTCATAGAATATTGTAGGAGTTTAATATTTTTTTGTGCGACAAGCTGTAGTTGAAATTAACTTTTAATTATTTTCTTGGGTTGATAGTACTGCATTTTATTGATTTAAGTGAAAAGAAAATTACCTGCATATTCCCTATTGGATTATCCATACCTATTAGATCGTATTTACAAGCTCATATATTGTAGGAAAGCTGAAAAAACGCACTGATTTTATAATTTTCTTCTTTATCGTGTGGTTAGTGCCTAACCTAGTTTCAGAGTTTTTAGGCTGCCCATGGGCCTCTGACTTGGCTTTACATGCCGTCAAGAAATATCTTCCAGGCATGCTCATGCTGCTTTCCTCACGATGTTTCCCTTCACCGAAGCGAGTGATAATTATACAATACGCATATGAATCCGAGAAATCTGAGATGTGTGCCTTGGATTCTAACTTGAGACCTTGACTTGGCAGTTCGACGGTCACACCACTATCACTGCTATTGCTGCTGATGTTATAATAAAATATCTGTTAATAATAATACTGAAGAATTAGTCTAGTTAAAGTTGGTACTTCTACCGTAAAGGATGTCGCAAAAACTCTCCATGGAACCAAATAAATAAATACTTACTTACTTATTATTACGAAGCTTCTGGTTAGATAATAAATATAGCTCATACGAGAAATGAGCAATCCTAGAACAAAGAGGTGGAAAATAATAATAAACAGAGAAATAGCTAACATTATTAGATAATGATGTCGCTCTCGATACGGCAATTACATTGTGCGAACATCTGTGTCATTTGTTTGTACATAGTTAGTAGGAAGGTAAGCTTAATCTGATTCAATCATTTTCCATTTTCTTACCAAAAAAAGTATTTTCTGCATACCTTTTTTATCAATCAGGATTAACTATTGTCATTTATGTGTTAAAGATTGTATCGTTTTTCTCAGTAAAAATTTGCAATAATCGTCTTATCCCCAGATTTACAAAAAGGTGCATATTTAATTATGTAGATTATCCGGATATACCTAAACTTATCACATCAACTAAAGAAAAGTCACTCCTTTAGTACCTACCCATTTTATTTTATCATTTAGTTTTAAATCCATCGTAGTCGTTGGTTGAAGATAGTGGAATGACAGGGAAAGTCGCAGCACTGCATTCAATCAAAAGATTGTTGGCCTATATGGCCCACTATCAGACATATTGCACCCCTCCCCCCAAATTATGAATAAAACCAATAGCTATAAAAACAGCCTAAAGCTGTATAAAATTTCTTACAACCATGAGCCCAGGACTTTATAAGCCTGTAAAGAGCCTGTTTAATAAGTATCCGCGTTTAATGGCGGCCACTGTCAAAAGTTTTAAGTAGCGTTAATTCTTTTGAGACGTTAGATTAATGCGTCGCCTAATTAAATATTTAAAAGAAAGATATTAGGCTTTGGGAGACGGTTTTTTCTCTGAATAGGAATGTCCTCATTTATTTTAGAGAACCTAGTCAAGAAGACCACATTGTAACACAAAGAAATACTTTAGATGTTACAGTCTGGATTTCTTTTGTTTGTAATGGACGTTACAATAAAGCAGTACGTAGTTGGTTGGAAATTGGTAAGTAATTAGTATGAGTTTTGTTTTTAGGATTAATATTCGCCTATTTCGTAAATCTATTTGAAAAATCATCCATAGAGGCTCGGGAGTAGGAATTTGTTGAGGGTACTACGCCTGAGGGAAAACAGACAATGCAAGACCGTTGGCAATCACTTTTAAGAGTTTCGTATTACTATAACGACTTCTAACAGGATAGGTGGATAGGATAGGCGGGAGACGCACCGGGCGTCGGGGGCCACGTGGTGGCCCCCGGCCACCGTAGGCGCGGGCCTGTGGACGGTGAGCTATGGGCTAGCACGCCATCCGTACGTCTTATGACGACAGGCCGTGTCGACGGCGCGTTCGTGTTCCACGCGCGCCTCAAAGAGAGTCAGCAAACAGGAAGGGTTCCGAAAGGACCGATGCCTGCCAGGGTTGCGGGACTGTTCGAAAGAGATACATGAATGGGTTTTAGTCAATGAAAGTCTGACCCTCCCTCCTGCTCAGCCCAGAGCGGGAGGGGTTATTTGATGATTTGCCATCAGAGAAAAAAAAAAGAGGCTCGGGAGTAGCAATTTGTTGAGGGTACTAGGCCTGAGGGAAAACAGACAAGGCAAGACCGGTGGCAATCACTTTTAAGAGTTTCGTATTACTATAACGACTTCTAACAGGATTGACATTAGCTTTTTAGTAACATAGGTAATGGTTTTTACAGATAGAATGTCACCTTTCCGTGTAGGAGTGCATCTTTTACACGGATACTGAAATTATTATTTCTTCACGGGTTCATACCTTCTTTCAAAGTGGACGATCACTGAGTCATTCATAACATCTAATCTTCTATTAAAATGTGGTTTTTAATCTATGTTACGCATTTTAAAGCTTACTTAATACTAGTTTTGATATGAAATATGTTTTATGGATTATTTTATTAACACATGGTTGGACTTCTGAGAAGTGCTTTTCCATAACTGATGCTTTTTCCTCATGGGGTAGGCAGAAACTCCAGAACGCCACTACAGCAACCCTTAAGCGGAAATGCGGGTGGTATTTTCTCCATACAAACGCTCTCGCCTGTTTTCTTTCTGGTTTCTTTCTGTTTTATGACTTTAAAGCTATGGTTTTTGTAGCTAAATAAATATCAACCTCTTCTATGTCACTATGTTTTCCTTTTTGATGATACATAATCTGTATCAGCACTAGAACCTTTACAAAATGCTCAAAATTGCCTATTTTGTAGAGTTGCCGCGAATACTCGCTATTATTCGGTATTCGGCATTACTCGACATTTTTTTGATATTCGTCGAATACCGAATAATAGCTAGTATTATTCGGCATTCGGCGAATAATCGTCTAAAATAAACTTTTAATGAACAAAAAAACTAATGAGTTAAAAATAAACATTTTTTTAATTATTTTCCCTATTAAAACAATACAAAATATCAATTATTATCTGTAATAAGTGGCTGTGCCTATCATATTCATGAAATTAAATTAGTTAGGCTTTTTAATTAATATTTAAAATCCAACAGAGGCAGATTGTGGTGCAAAAAAACATTTTTTTCTGCACGTTCGGGAGCAAGTCGGTTTCGTTTTTCCTCGTAAATTAAACCTGCCTCGGAAAATAGTCTTTCTGAATAAACAGAGCTTGCTGGTCTGATTAAGTATCGTTTAGCAAGCTTACTTAAAATAGGAAATCTATTCTTATTGGTACTCAAAGTCCACCATTCATATGGGTTTATTTTTCTGTCAGCCTTTGGTAATGCGATGTAGTTGGCGATTTCTTCAGCAGTGGCATTCTTGGGTTGCTCTTCAGTAGGTTGCTCTATAGATGATTCTTCAAAACATGCCCAAAATAGTTTATGAGTTTCCGAATCGATCTGCTCACTTTTATTGTCTAAACGAGACCTTTTGGATGCCGTTTCTGGATCCGAATCATCATTTTCGTCATCTAAAGAAAGCCTAAGACCTTCTCTGAGCGCAGCTCTACGGATCCGTTCAACTTGGGTAGCGTCAAAGTAAAAGTTCTTGTAGCGGGGGTCTAAAAATGTCGACAAGTAATATGTCTTCCTAAAGCATAGATCGTCCAAGTTAAAACGGGCCTCCATATTTTCTATCAACGCCTTTCTAAAATCATCAACGTGTGCAGTTTGTTGAATCAGCGCATCTTTCATTAGGTATCTGCTTAATGAAACAGTGCTAGGTATCACATCTGATATAGGTGCATATGTGGAACTCGTGATTTTTGTTATCTCTTCGAAAGGTTTTAAGAGCTTTAACAGATATTCTATAACCTCCCACTGATCACTGGTCAAATTTTCAAAATTCACGCTCCTTGATTCTGAAATATACACCGAAATTGCTCTTTTTTGTTCAGATAGACGCTCCAGTAAGTAATATGTTGAGTTCCAGCGAGTTTGAATATCTTGAATCAGTTTATGCTTAGGAAGTCCAAGCTCAGATTGAATACTTTCAAGTTTGGTATATCCTGAATGATTAAAATGTGTCACTATGCGGCGGGCACTAGTAAGAATTTCTTTTATTGGAGAACTGTTATCTAATGCATTATTTATCACCAGCTGAAGAGTATGTATGAAGCAACGCTCTGAAGGAAGTAGAGTTTCCTTAACTCCTTTAACCATATTCGCCCCATTATCGTGAACAATCGCTTGAATTTTAGTGATGGGTATGTCCCATTTCGTTACACACTGTAACAGTTCTCTTTTGATATTTTCTGATGTGTGTGATTCAGGAAAATGTGCCATATTTATGACAGCATGATTCAGTTTAAAATTTTCTGATATCCAGTGTCCTGTGAAACTCAGAAATGCAGCATTATTTACAGAAGAAGTCCAAAGATCGCTAGTGAATGCTATAGCTTCAGCCCTTTCTAACTCGTTTTTTAGTTTGTTAACCACTCTCTCATACATGTCTGGAATTATTTTCTCGGTGAAATATGTCCTGCCAGGAATGGTGTATTGCAGCAAAGCATTATTAATAACACGTTTAAAGCCCACATGATGATCGACGATGGAAAGTGGCTCGTTGTCAACAGCAATCATTTCACCAATCAAGTAGTGATATCTTTTTGCTCGGCTATCGTTGATGTCCCAGAGCTTTTTTTTTTTCAAGTAGTTGTTGCAGTGACTGTTGCACCAAAGGCTGACTGGGCAACTGGGTGGACGAGGAGGTACTTGAAGATGACTCTGCGGGAGCATTATGTTGAGCATGACTACTTGAGCTTCCATAAATTTTACAATACTCATCTGCGAACAAAGAAAAGAACCCTTAATCAGGAACGTAGGTAGCGGCAATGCGATTATTTAAATAATGTGCTACAAAACTCACAATAGTACAATATAATATACTTCATAAATGAAAATAACTTTTGAAACAAATATTATATTCTTACTAAATTCTATTATTACTTAGTAACGCTAAAATAATATAAGTAAAAAAACTAACCTGGGTGTTTGAATTTCAAATGATTCTGCAAAGCCGTTGTTCCTGCTTTTTTTGCTGCTCTACTTATTTTTACACCACACAAAACACATTTTGCACTGTTCTCTTCCTCTTCAAAATGTAGCCAAACATGAGATTTTTTTCCTGGGTTAGGCATGATTGTTCTTCTTTTTAAGTAACACTTCAACTAATTAAGTATTCATCAAGTCTTTAATTCAATAGCAATTTTAAAATAAGTATAGAAATAAAAAAACGACAACCGATGTCTAAAATCAAATAACAAATGCGTGCCGCCTATCCTAAACACAAGCGTATTGTGATTGAGCGGGAAATCCCCTATAATAATAAACGCTGGGTTATACAAAACGGGGTATTCCCCGTAAACTATGAAAAGGGTTGCCAGCATTTAAAAGTGGAAAATTAAATTTACTACATATATGTAAATATGTATAACACGAAACTTTATTGTTTTCTTTTCTCACAACCTTAGAAGAAATTAGAAATATTTTTAATGTGTTTTTTATGTCGAATAGTGATGTCGAGTTATTCGACTATTCGCCAAAGTGAATGGCGATTAATCGGTATTCGACTATTCGCTATAACCACTATTCGCGGCAACTCTACTATTTTGGACCGCTGTCAACAGAGGACTAGTGTACAAATTTGACAACTATTATTGAAAACAGAAAAACATAGAGACGCAATATGTATCTTATCTTTTAGATTGGTCATATATTGGAGGAGGAAATACAAGAGAACCAAACCTCGAATTATGACTTTTACTTGTCGGATCTGTAGTTGTCTTTATCGCATCAATGTCGAAATAGCGCTCGTTGAGGGACAGCGATAGTTTCTTCAAATACCTACCGCATTTCCTCTTGTTTCATTCACGTTCATAAATCTGGCATGATACTACGCACCTAACCTTTCTTAAAAAAATACCAATTATAATAACCGCAAACACCGATCGTAGGTAAGTACCTACCTAATTATTTTACTGTTTAAAGAAATCTAATATAATGGTTATCTATTTTTTTTCCGGCCCGCGATAGGAAAGAACATATTAAGGATACCCATTCCATTGTTTTTAGAAACAAAACCTTTGTCAGTCTCACCGCCCTCTAAATATATTAAAATGAAACGCATCCCCAACTCTGTATAACAAACAAAGCGTCCTAAGTGGGTGCTTAATTAAGAAATGCTGAAGTGTTTTGATGGTGGCACATTAATTTTATCTTGTTTTTCTGCTTTCGCGACCAATTATCTTGGCCAGTTCCTGGGGAGTCTTCGTTGGGAGTTTTAATTTTATTCGCTTGCCCCAATTATATTTCGCTCTGCGATCAACATTCCTAACTACTAAGTATTCAAGAACTCGAACCTGACGTTTCGTATTGATTCTAAGAAATTCTCAACTGTTTTGTTTATGAATTTGTTTCTTACTTCATACCAAATGAATCATTTGTATATTGCTTATAATTATTAAGAGCGTGAAGTGGCTTCGCTAAACTCACAAAGTATTATTGCATGGATAACATTACTCCAATACGCCTTCGATATTCTCTGGGCAACACTTGGTTTCCACATGAAGTGCTACAACGAATATGAGTTAAGTTTTGGGGAATAGTGCTAAGAAATAGTCCACACTCTTAGCACACGGTTTCAAAACTCTTGGTTATAGTCATAACATTGTTTTAGACGGACGGCTCTAGATTTCCGTTCACACAAGAATCATTAACTTTTAAAGTTAATATTTTTAAAATAAGGAGTTATCAAGGTCTTTTCATTCTTTTTTAGGTGGTTATACCTGAGCAGATCTAAATAAGTCGCTTTAATGAACGGCTATGCCATCTTACTTAGATTTTTGACCGTGAACCTTTGTGAAATTCAAAAAAAGTATCTAAGCTAAGGATACGTAAATTTTACAATCTCACTTGTATATTAAACTTAAAAATTTCTTTCCGCGTCAAGTTGATACGAAGAAAGAAAGAAAATTGTGTTTATTCGGCATTATTAAAAAAAAAAGCCTTAAAAATTATATTACTTTATTTGTTATACACCATTAAGATTAGTTTTCGAAGTCTAAAAATTTTTAATATTTTGAAGATCGTTTTTACATTTTGCTCCAATAAATAAATAACTCACTAGGTATAGATAGATTCCAGTGGTAGAATCTCTTCCCTTTTGTGGTCGGCCTCTTCGCTTTGTTCCCCAATGCTCCTAATTTCCCTTTGTCCCAAGTTACGTTTACCGTAAAAAAACCTTTGCGGAAGAAATTTTCTTAATACTTGACGTTCTAAGCGTTAATTAAGTGACGAAGGAATATGAAAAAAGTCTATGTAGGTATATTTCCACTTTTTCTTTAATCAAAATTTAATTTCGTTTTGGAATGTTTTACCATAAAAAGTATTTAATTGTTATTTGCGTTGAAAAATATCCAAGAATTAAATTAGTGAGAGTCGTCATCGGAAATTCAAAGTGGTTCTCCATAAATCACAAATTATTCATATACCTACAATATTAATGTGCATCATTGGTGTAATCTTCGCAAGCGTTGCTGCTAAGTACGATGTCCTGGGATCAATTCCCAGGTCTAGTAGTGTTATTAGGTTTTACCATTACGGATTTTGTCTGTATCTGTTCGGAATCAGTATTTGTGCCCGGTTGAGGGCAATAAGCTCGCATCCTACGAGTATTACATGAGACTTATAAACCTACAGCTGGTGAAAGGTGAGTTTGTGTACCTACTACACTTCCTAATCCTTTGGGAATTATATGTAGGTGTGATGTAATGGTATAAGAAAATTTTGGAAGTAGGGATTCTGCGTTGATCCACAATAAATTGGCAGCGTATGACATCATGGAAAGTCATACCTTTTCGGGTGGCTGGTAAAAAGCTGAATAAGACTGAACGAAATTAAACCATCAGCCAGGACCAACCCCGAAATCGCGAAAAAAAATCAGCTGTTCAGTACATTTTGACGAGTTAATGCGAACATAATTGTTGGGAACAGCAGATTTTATTTTCGCAATTTCGGGGTTGGTCCCATAGTAAAAGTTGTTCGTAATGATGAGTACAATGACCCCTTAAGAGATTTCGTTTATGAATAGATAGACCTTATACATACATATATGTTTTAGCTCTACAATAGGAATTTCTTTGAAGTAAAAAAAGTCTGTATCGTGGTTGCGTTTACAAACATATAAGTCACATACAGAAACAGCCAGACCCGGAACAACAACAATAAAAAATGAATATTAATAATAAGGAATAAATGAATAATAAGGACGTCGTAGCACAGGTTCCGCAATTTCAGTGAAAGAAATTAACGAATGACTTTTTATTGAGTTCATTAAACAATTAATAGCACCCATAACGAAGCCGTGAAGCACTTGTCCTTCCTGCCATTGCGATAATTTTTTGTTCTAGAGTTCTAGACCATACCTAAAAAAAAAAAAAAAAATTTAAACTTTCTAATTCAAAAAAACATTACATTAATTCTAGTTGAAACCACCTCGCTTAATCTTAATTATGAAAGATTATGTGCGAGTGAGGCGTCTCGCTTGTTTACATTAAAATATATTTATAGAAAACTTCGTGATAAAATTATTTATTTATTTGTGAAAGATGGAGGGGAGGCACTTTGTATTGATCCACTGTGAGAAAATATTTTATTATTCGTTTGATTTGCAAAGTTGTCTTTGATTTTAATTTATTAGTTAGTTGCTTAGGGAGTTTATTCAACAAGTTAGGTAACAAGTACCTCCAGGTCCTTCTTCCATATTCATTGTTACATTTCGGCAGATTAATGGTAGGTATTCTAAACATCTTAAGTTGTTGGGCCTTATTTTTTTACTAATTTTATCAATTTCGTTAGCATATTGTGATACTATAGCTAGTTTTACTTTGTCAAAGACATTTAATATTTTACAATATTCAAATAATTGTTGATAGTTGTCTTTAAATTTAAGCTTTATTTTATATGGAACTATCATTTTTAACATCCTAATTTGTATGTCATATATTTTTTGCAAGTATGTTTTATATGTTCTACCATAGCTAGCTATACCATATCCGATAATTGAATCTGCTAGTGCCGAATACATTAGTCTTTTTGTTCTGTATGGTAATTTATGCCTCAATATGCTTAGTTTTGCCAATATTGACCTGAGTTTGTTACAAACATAATCGATATGGGGACCCCAATTAAATTTGTTATCAATTTTAAGACCTAGATAAAAGTGTTCCTTTATTACCTGGGACGACCTTTTAGTTACGGAGATATTGAAGCTCAAAGTTCCAACTTTTTGACACGTTTTAAATGTTATCCCTTTACCTCCATGCTCCTTGTACTATTTGTACATTGAGTTCACTCATATTGTGTTTCACTCCAAAAACTAATTATTTCCCATCTACAATTTTTGCGTAGTTACTTAGTTTGATATACAGAATGCTTGGTTGACGGCTTCGTGAAGGTTTCGTTTACACCCTGAATATCATTCCATTAGGTTATACACAAGTTTGCTTAGGTCGTTTAGTTCATAAAATCTGACGCTTTTTAGGGTTCCGTGGCCGAATGGCAAAAAACGGAACCCTTATAGATTCGCCATATACGTCACAACCATTTTATTCCGAAACTGTTAGGACTACAAAGTTGAAACTTAGTAGGTTTACAGAACACATCTAGTGTTCTGTAAACCGCTTTCGATTTTTATACAAAAAAAAAAATTAATGGGGAGCTCCCCATAAGTGGAACTGAAACTAAAAAATATTTTTTTCATCACACCTATACGTGCGGGCGTCTATAGATAGGTCTTTAAAAATAACATGGAGGTTCCTAAAACCATTTTTTCTCAAACTCAATCGTTTGTAAGATAGACACTTCCAAAGTGGTAAAATGTGTCCCCTCCCTCTAATTTCTAAAGTAAGAAGAGGAAAATTCTGAAAAAATGTAGGATTGTAGAACGGAAATAAAACTTTCAACCAAAATTGGTTTGAATAAGATTTGATGTTTAATTTTTGAGTATGGGACATTTTCATCAAACTGTAGCAATAACTTTGTTTTTCATTGGCATACTATGAAAAACAAATTTACTTTTGCAGTTAAATGTAAAACACTACAACATATGAATGAGCCTTCAAAAATATTTTTATAATATTGTTTGGTGCTACGGAACCCTATGTGCGTGTGAGTACGACTCGCTCTTGGCCGGTTTTTCATGATGAGAACTGCCGTCACCTTCCTAAGGATTTCAAATAACTCCATATTACCGCATTGGTTTGTTTGTTGAATGTAATTGCTTTACCTACTTAGAGCGCCCACAAAGACCACCCCTGGCAATTCTTTTCATCTGTCACACCCAACAACGTCATAGTCCATTGTAAATTCATACGAGGGCCTTGTCTTGTCAGCTATTATATCTTATTATGCCTTACGAATATTTGTGTCAAGAACACAGGGCTTTGGGTTTTTCTGCCTCCTCTGTAGTGGCCATCAAATCGTCATAAACTTGGTCATCTAAACTGCTTCTTGTATGGTTATTATGACGCATTGGGTTCATGGTTCTTGCATGATCTGGGATTGCTAATTGGGTTTTACGTTACTTGAATACAGCTTGTATGTTTTTAATTGCATAGTCGGTTAAATGGTAGTAGACATTGCGCATAACACAAGATGTAATGGTCGTTTTATGTTGGAATAAAACTCTCTGAATGGTTTTTCCGGAACTATTCCGATACGAAAACCTAAAAAAAAAAAATTGACGGCCCGTCCGATAGAGCCGATAGCTAGCAGTTCGACTTATGATCACAATACAAGTGACATGCTGGTCAGGCCAACATGATTGTTAGCAGGTAGTGCCTGGTTGCAATGCGTAACTGCAAGTTACAAAAAACCTTACTTTTCGTCTAGTCCCGACTGCTTTAATTGTGTATGGTAATGTTTGCTTGCAAATTAGCATAGCATGTTTCTCGTAATCAATAATGCGAACTTAGAGCACGTCATTTACGCTTTCTTCCTGCTCCAAGCTTCTAATATACTGCACATTATTTTGGAATCGTGATATACCTGAGGGAACGCAGCATTAAAATTTAGCGTTCCCTTCTATGATCGTCAAGGTCGATGTCGATGACCTCGTTATGGTTGCTTGTACAATATAGTTATGCATAGGTATTAAATTTATAAGCAGTATGCAGATGGAAATGACGACCTTACCTTGCGAATTTTCCATAAAATTATCCTTATAATTTGACAAGCTTCTTGTCTATTTAAAGCTACTAAAATTATCATTTTGAAAGGCCAGTAAAGGACACTTACGAGGGAATACCAAAAGTTTCAATCAGTCAAGGCCTGACTATGACTTCACCCACACATTTATTTGCACTATGCAAATAAATAAACAGTAGGAAAATTAGGATTCATAATTTAAGCTGCCAGAAAAAAAGTACGTATTACTAACAGCAGCAAATTGTGGTTTACTTGTAAAACACAAAAAATAAACATCATCTTCTGCTGTCGGCTTTTCCATTATAGGCAGTGGTGACTATAGTATATCTAATATAATCTTGGAAAAAGATTTACTGGCATATTTTTTGCAGTTTACAAAAAGTCAGTCGTTTCCGCGCCGAGGCCAATAACTGGGTGACTGCAGAGGCTATTGTTGTTTTGGTCAAGTTCATTAAAGGCCATGGTTGACGCACTATAAAGAATTTGCCAAAACGAATTATTTTTCTGCCAACGATGCCGCTGTAGATAAGGTTTTTGAACTTATTACTTAATTAGAGCACGTGTACTACACTCTCTTATCTACTTGTGTTTTTAGTCTAAAACGAAAACATCGACGACATCAATTCAAAACAGTTATTTTATGTAGTTTTGTATTATTATTGTACGCTATTTTAATAAGTAGATACCTATTCATATACATTTAAAACACAAAGTACAAAACTTTGTTACGTCCGTCACATCTCACATCACTTCTCTTTCCGGCGACTACTACTACTATTTACTACTACTTACTACTAATACTTACTACGTACGGACTCTGGTTTTTAAACTGAGGTCCAGTTGAAAACCAGAGTCGGTAAGTAGCTGCCTAATTTTGCTGAACTGGGCCTGTTTTGCGCAGCCGTAAGACACTCAATATTATCTTTTGTGTGCACGTGTGGCATGTGCCAAATAAACATTCTTCATTCTTTCTTTTCTTTCAAATCTGAACTTCATCTGTCTTTAACATAACTGATATTTTAAGTAGCTGAAACCATGACTACACTATTACTAGATCGTCCTCGTGATTGCACGTGCTTCATGTTTTTTTGTGTACCTATTAAAAAAAAACGAAACGAGTAGGTATTTCGAGTCCGTGACATTTATTTTGACAAGGACGAAAAAGAAAAAAAAAATCATCATCATCATCTCAGTTTTATTGGCTGTTCAGTGTTCATAGTGTAGAGGCGTAGGTACTTATTATCCTAGGGAAGTCACTGCTACACGTGGAACACACACGCTACACGGAACCGTGGAACCAATCGGTGCGGAGATACGGTCTAAGCATCCACCATGTCTTGTATTGGGTTTAATAAAAAGTGTTTAAAGAATTACGTCGAACCATTCAATGAAACATGAGAGACCACTTAATTCCTACATACTTGTGATTCGAACTTATAATGTGATTCGAAATTGTGTTAAAACGTTATTATTTTCGAGTTCTTATCTACCTAAGTACCTAAAGTAAAACTAATAACACATTATTAGTTTGGTAAGGAGCAATGGTGGGACAGGCAGGGCCAGAAACAAAGTGATGGCATTGTTATCATGTTATCAGTCCGTATCCTAAAATGCTTCTGTAACACCAGTCTCCAGTTCCAGCTGCTGAATATTTACGAAATTTTCTGCATATATTTGAAATTGTTCGGTGACGAGTGTTTTTTTTAACATGGGCACCCCACCCTGAGTTCCAGACTAATGGTGCATTTCTGGATTTATATTTTTAAACATAGTGAGGTTTTGGAAAAATCACACTAATTTAACGTGTTTTACTTATATTATACTTATACTACATATAATATATTACTACTTTTAGACCAATTTAAAGGCGGTGTGCAAGTTTCTTAGTCCTCTAATTTTAATTATGGGTCCTTAATAACACATATGTAATCCCCACAGACTAAGGCAGAGATATACCTAATAAATATTACACCCACATTTCGTCAGTTATGTTTAAGTCAATAGCTGGCGAGCCTATTGACATCAACTGGGTACAAATCCAGACACTGTGGCTGTTACTGAGAAATTTCTGATGGAAAAACCCAAACACAAAACTCAATAACACTTCGCCCGACTTGGGAATCGAACCCAGAACCTTATGCTTAGCAATGCAGTCCACTAGACCAATACTTGGTCTCATCTTCATTTAAATAATGATATTGATCGTCTGCATCTTATGAGCGTTCATTTTTAGTTAAGAATGAGCTGTGGTTCATACACCAAGTTTTGTCCGCTCTCGTTTGCGAATTGGTTGAAGTGAAGCTAAGTTCGCTTTGTATTATGTTGTATATTTGTATCACATAAATAGGCTTCAGTATCTTAATGGCTTTTGGGACTATTTGCTACTTATGTTTACGTACCACATCTATAGGTACGAGATAAATTTATGACACCCGAAACAGAGAAATTTCTGTCACACCAGCATCTGTATTAATTGTGGCAGTTCTCGTTAGTTGGATGATTTATTGGCAACCACCTGTATATAAATTGTGGGAAGCGTTGATAAAGTCCAGCCGTCCAGCGTTGTTAAAACCACTTGTTAGCCGATCGAGAGTCTTTAAAAAGCTAAATTTAGATGTCAAAAAAATTAAGTTAGCCTAGGAAAGATGACTAAGTAATAACTTTAAGTATTTTTCCAGAAGACGGAACTGGTGCAGTGTCAAAAAAATCCTCAGACCGAACAGGCAGGCGTTCTATTTCCCTTTGCATCTAGACTCTTTAATTACCTATACAGGGGCTTTTACTATCGAGTTAACAAGACTTTTTAGTGTCTGTTTACCAATTCAATATATCAACATTTATTTATTTGTAAAATGCCGAGATAATATATTTATTTTATGAAAGGTAGCTTCACAGCTGACAGTACATTAACATAAAAATATTAATCAAACATTACGCCAATTACGAAGCATACAATAAACATTTGATTAGCCGAGAGTGACTCGAATTAATTGGCATTAAAATTTGTAGTGTGTGCCTGTGTTCGTGTGGGAATCTGTACGGAGTGGGTGTCTGTGAATGTGTGTGATGTGTGCATGTCTATATACTTGTCCTGGCAGTAGTGGTGGCACTGAGTATCCCGCGTTTGATCTAGGATTGTAATGATCTGTTTTTTAAGACGGTTCCATGTGGTATTAAAGGGATCGAGTGTTGCGAACTAACCAAAGAGTCTAGCGATATATTTTATGGTATTTATAAGTAGATCCGATGCTACCATAATTATGTTCACAGTTTTCTCCCTGGCTCTTACTTCAACCCTTGCGAAAAATTAAAAGTCCTAAGTATGAAACATATATTGCTTATATTTACAAATACGTATGTATTAATATTTACAAAAAGATAGTATTCGAGTACATAATGGTTTAATATAATTTAATTTTTTTTTTTTTAACATTAGCCATAATATTTACAATAATAGGTAGGTACTTACATTAAATTATGTGATGATTTATAAAATGATGAGTATTGATGAGTGACATAGTACTTATATCTAGCTACCTTGCCACATACAATGTAAGGTACTTACGCTATATGTGACTCTTCCTCTCGCATTATCATAGCGCAGTTAGATACTTTGAGTGTAATATAATTAAGTTTTGACTTAATTACAACACTACTTTCACTGCTCTTTAAATAAATTATTACACAAAACAATCATTTTACTTATACGTAAAAACATACATATACAAAATCTGACGAGACAATAACTCATTGTTTTTCTATGTCGTCACATTGCTTTTCTTTATTTATTTTAATATTTATGTATACACAGTAGACAACACAGGAAAATAACATTATAAAATATGAGTACATATAGTTCTTTCTGTTGTTTAGTTACCATCTTTTTTGTGATCTCTACATTTCTATCAAACTAGGCATTTGAGATCAGCTATGAATATATCATACATTTAACTCTCCAACTTTCTGGACTAGGTACTTTGACTTGCGCAAAATAGCTGTTTATAATCAGTGAGACGAGGAACTCGTCGCTACATGCCTTGATTTTTTGACTAAGATCTGCACTAAGTGACCGTACAAATTGTACATGCCAGGCAACCTGAAATCGATGAAAGATGTTCCTAATTTGCAAGGTCACACAATGTCACTATCTTAAGATTAACATTGGATCACAATATTTTCTAGAATTACTAGTGGAGTAGATAGAAAAAGCTAAAGAAAATGTGCGTCTGGACTAGGCTTTCGAAGAAACAAATGATAATGGAACATCGTTGGTATTAAATTGGTACAAAGCATTTTTTTTATAGTAAGATGCCTACATAACAGTGACTTCATAATAACTGTGACCACGAAAATGTAAAAAGCATCTTACAGTTTTTAATAATGCAATTAGTGCAAAGTAGATTCTTTGTTACTAATTGAATAAATAGGTTTCTGAATCATTTTCACCTAATTTTTTATCAGGACATTTAGCAGGCTTTGGTTACCAACTATTCCTTTTTGCGTATGGATTATTGTTTGCATCAGGGTATACGGTTTTTATTCTCGGTACTTTAAAAGAGTTCGGAAAGCTTTCAATGTCGAAATCATCTGCTGCTGCAGCAGCAGCTTTACCTCTCCTTCGTCCAATCTCGTAAACTAGTAGACATATAAGAACTATTACTATGAGGTATAGCAGAGCCAACATTGTGATGGTAAGCGGGGTCCAAAAACCATTGGTATCTTTATTGTCAATGGGTGGTGTTGGACATGGATACGGTGTGGTTAATTCGCTTTCCGTGGTTGCACCTGGGTCGGGGTTAATGGTTTCATCGGAGTCGGGGTTAGTAGTTTCATCGGAGTCGGGGTAAGTGGTTTCATCAGAGCCAGGGTAAGTGGTTTCATCGGAGCCGGGGTAAGTGGTTTCATCGGAGTCGGGGTTAGGGGTTTCATCGGATTCGGGAGTAGTGGTTTCATTGGAGTCGGGGTTAGTGGTTTCATCGGAGTCGGGGTTAGTGGTTTCATCAGAGTCGGGGTTAGTGGTTTCATCGGATTCGGGAGTAGTGGTTTCATTGGAGTCGGGGTTAGTGGTTTCATCGGAGTCGGAGTTAGTAGTTTCATCGGAGTCGGGGCTAGTGGTTTCATCAGAGTCGGGGTTAGTGGTTTCATCGGAGTCGGGGTTAGGGGTTTCATCGGATTCGGGAGTAGTGGTTTCATTAGAGTCGGGGTTAGTGGTTTCATCGGAGTCGGGGTTAGTAGTTTCATCGGAGTCGGGGTTAGTGTTTTCATCAGAGTCAGGGCTAGTGGTTTCATCGGATTCGGGAGTAGTGGTTTCATTGGAGTCGGGGTTAGTGGTTTCATCGGAGTCGGGGTTAGTGGTTTCATCGGAGTCGGGGTTTGTGGTTTCATCGGATTCGGGAGTAGTGGTTTCATTGGAGTCGGGGTTAGTGGTTTCATCGGAGTCGGGGTTAGTGGTTTCATCGGAGTCGGGGTTAGTGGTTTCATCGGAGTCGGGGTTAGTGGTTTCATCGGAGTCGGGGTTAGTGGTTTCATCGGAGTCGGGGTTAGTGGTTTCATCGGAGTCGGGGTTAGTGGTTTCATCGGAGTTGGGGTTAGTGGTTTCATCGGAGTCAGGGTTAGTGATTTCATCGGATTCGGGAGAAGTGGTTTCATTGGAGTCGGGGTTAGTGGTTTCATCGGAGTCGGGGTTAGTGGTTTCATCGGAGTCGGGGTTAGTGGTTTCATCGGAGTCGGGGTTAGTGGTTTCATCGGAGTCGGGGTTAGTGGTTTCATCGGAGTTGGGGTTAGTGGTTTCATCGGAGTCGGGGTTAGTGGTTTCATCGGAGTCGGGGTTAGTGGTTTCATCGGAGTCGGGGTTAGTGGTTTCATCGGAGTTGGGGTTAGTGGTTTCATCGGAGTCAGGGTTAGTGATTTCATCGGATTCGGGAGTAGTGGTTTCATCGGAGTCGGGGTTAGTCGTTTCATCGGAGTCGGGGTTTGTGGTTTCATCGGAGACGGGGTTAGGGGTTTCATCGGATTCAGGAGTAGTGGTTTCATTAGAGTCGGGGTTAGTGGTTTCATCGGAGTCGGGTTTAGTGGTTTCATCGGAGTCGGGGTTAGTGGTTTCATCGGAGTCGGGGTTAGTGGTTTCATCGGAGTCAGGGGTGGTAATTTCTTCGTACAGTTGACATTCATTCTCATTCATACCTGGTGGTATGTAACGGAATGAATCGACTAATACAATAGAATCTGGAGACGCCATGCCCATGATGGAAATCTGAAACAAACAAAGAAAGTAGGGTTCAACGCAAAGTCAAATAGGTAGTTAAAATGATAGGTTTAAAAACCTGCAGAGTGGAACGTTTGAAAGGGCGGTGCCATTTGTTGTGGCCTATTTTAACTTTTCACACACAGTGAAGGGTTCCGCTTTGTTCCGAGCTTTGATTCAATCGACGCAAAGTTGGTATTTGATTTTATTTTTGAAAAAAAAAACTATTAAGACCAAGTTATAGCTGCAGTTTTAACTTATAGTATTTCATATTTCACTTTCTTTATTTTTATTATAATGTTTTGTTTTTTTTGCAATTTGGCTATGCTATAAAAGGACAAAGGATAAGCGTTTTCTTTCGTTCTTCTATTTTTGCTCGATTCGAAATAAAATATATACTACCATAATTTTGAAGTTGTTTTGTTACTAACACTATGGTATTTTTGGCGAAATAAACACTTATTAAAATAAATTAATAAATAATCCAAAAATGCAAGACAGATGCCGAGTATAGATACTCTTCGGATTTCTGTATAATATGCCATACTGTGTGGATGTGGTCTATGGTGCTGTATCCTCCTCAAAACCCGGCTTGTTCTAGGGGCTGGAAGTCGTCGAGTCTTTGCGCTAGACGATTCGTGACGACTTGATAACGACTTATACACGTTCTTTTAAAAAACGTTGACCCACACTAGGAATTTCTCCTGTATCGTGGAAGTTGAAAAGCTCCCGAATCTATCTTAATACAGGACTTCCTCTTCTTGGTTTCAGAAGCTCGGTCATTATCTCATCCACACCACGGGTTTTTCCATTCTTAAGCTGTCTAAGAGCCGCCTCGATTTCATCTTGGCTGACTTCTGGTAGGTCTTCTGTGAAATGGTGCGTTAAGTTAAAGTGGCTCTGGAATCTTTATTTTCGGGATCAGGTCGAGATGCTTGTGATGCGTACAACTGGCCCTAGAAGTTTTCGACTTCCGAAAAAATCTCCAGCTTCGAAACGATGATATGTCCACTAGATTTGGTCAACTTTGTCAGGTGGCTTCGAAGTGATTGGACTAACACTATCGATCCCCGTTTTGCTCAATCGCTTTTTCTATTGAGCGTGTGCTGGAGCATCGAAAGTCTTGTCGTACCTATTTTCTAATTGGTTTGTTGACTGCCTGTAGTTCTGCTAGTTATGGGTGAGTTTTCAGGTCGTTCCGTCATAAACTCCAGAGTCTCCTCCGAAAGCTTGGTAAGTTATGTATGAGAGATAAAACAAATCAATTCTGAGACGAATATGTCAACTTCTTAAGAATGTGTCTCGAGCTTTTACTTTAAATGTGAACCGACTGGTTAGTCCGGTTAAGCAGGTGGAAGATGATTATTGGTGGAAAGATATTTCTTGCTGCACGCAGAGCATAAATATTGAAACTAACAAGTCAGATCAGAAGGAAAAGAGGTTTAACAAAAACAGAAAACAAGGTTACATCAGGCGAGTTGCTGCCGATTGCAAGCATATGTAGTATAGCATTTTGAAACTGATCGATGTGCGAAAACGAAAAATTGTATATTCTGGAAATGGCCATGTTTGTAAAGACCAATAAAAACCTATTCCCCAAGATGACAGAAACTAGAAAACGACCTGTCAGAAATCAATACAAAAAATCATAACAAATCGAGTCCTCTATCACATCATTATTGAGGAAAAGTATTATTTGTATGGGTCCTACCATATACAATAAATTGCCAGATTTAATGAAAAGTGATACAGTTAAAAACTATAAAAATAAATTAGTGGCCTTCTTAATAAATAAATTTTATTATTCGATTAATGATTTTTAAATGGACAAAACTTTTTAATCAGCAATGTGTATTATAAATATAATTAACACATTCAGTGCCGGGAACCCACCTGGTGGGTTCACTCAAGTCGCACTTGGGATGCCAAGAACCCACCTGGTGGGCTCATTTTAAATGTAGGTTTTTCTTAGCGAATACAGGATCAAATAACGAAAAAATAAAAACAGTTGTATATTTTAACAAGATTAATAAGAATACGCCGTGGTTTCATAATACAAGCATTTTTATTTTCAATAAATTTTCGACCTCTTCCTAGATGCCGAGAACCCACGTGGTGGGTCCTATTTCAGGGATGAAAAACCAAAGGCACGATTTTAAATATTTTCTAAAAATAATTATTTTTACAATTTAGGACATGAAAATGAGTTCAAAATCGAGGCTTTTTAGTGTTCGGTATCAAAATAGACATAAACTAATACTTATTACTGTGCAATTTCTGCCTGCCCGTTTCTCTCACAGGCATTCACAGCTACATATTTCAGAAACTATTATCGCTACAGACTTGACATTTGGAATACATACTGCTAGCATTTTTTAAATTGAATTGCCTAGACCGTAGTCTAGGCAATTCAATTTAAAAAATGCTAGCAGTAGCTATCCCCTTCGTGTTAGTTTCTTTAAACCTCAAACATACAAAATGTCGATGAAACAAGCAAAAGCACCGACTTCCGAAAGTAATTTTAACTTTTTTGTGTTTTGTTTTTAATTAGTTTTTTTTTTTTGCAACATTTTATTTGTATATCGTGTTTGTATACCGTGAAGTTTAAACGAGCCAGCTCATCTCAGTGTGAACACGGTCGCGCGAAGTACGGCAAGGGCACATCTATGATTTAAATCGATGTTGTATTTAAAATAACTGCACTACTTATGGTCGTTAACCTATCAAAATGTCATCAAATCCGTTTTTTGTTTGGTTTATTATATTAAGATATCGATATCCATCACAGCTGCGGAGTATCGCTAGCAAATTTAATCCGGTATTACAAGTGAAGGAATAGAATATGTAATTAACAGAGTTACTGGGTGGTTCACACAAAACTAACTGTCAAATAAACTACCTACAAATGCAATGTTTGTAATCATTAAAAAGTTTTAAAATGTTATTTATTAAAATCTAAAAGTAACAATAATTGCGATTACGTAAATTATTATTATTTTTTTTTTTATGAAAATCTCACTAAACGTTGAACACCCCTGTCACGGGATCAGAGCGGGCGATTTTACTTTTTAATTTTTTTTTATTTCTTGGATTATTGCAGTAACCTACCCTATTAGGACATGAAAATACCCCCACAGATAGCAAATATAGCGATAATACCCCCTGAAAACTCTATTTTACCACTTATTTTAGGGTTTTAAATCTTAATCTCAAACCTAATGCCGAGAGCCCTCCAGGTGGGATCACTTTTGCGCAAACGTAATGCCACTGACCCACCCATACATATTGCAAGTGGACCCCTGAGGGTCCACTTGCAATATGTATGGTGGGATGGCACATGCGCACTATGAAACGGGGGTGGACTCGAATGTGTTAATATTATTTTGAACATGTACCACATGTACATGTACCTAATATTCATTAATTTTTAATTTTATTCTAATTAACTATTATTTCCTTTATTTATTTTCTTTACATATGATTTACATTTTTAAATATTTTTAGTAACAAAGATTATATAAAAAAAAACATAATTAACTATATTATTATTTCATTTTTATTTGACGTTTTTCAATATTAATTAATGTATGTATAATTGCAATGATTCTAACCACGACATCTTAATTTGTAACTTTATTTTTAGGTTATAACAATTTTATTTTATTTTTTAAATTTTCGTGCCTATTTTCAGGCAGAATGTACATGGCTCACTCCTTTCTACTCCACCTGTATTTCAATGTAACCTACATTCATTGCAAATAAATGATTTGATTGATTGAATCGAATGCATTTATTAAGAAGAAAAGCTAGCGGCGCTTGGCCCATACAAACGTATTCCCTAGTTTTCTCGCTGGAAAATGAAATTAAGGCAAATATTTTTTTACTATTTATAATCTATCCTTACCATGCCTCTGTGTTACGGTATTTACAATTTTAATTACTTTATTTTTTTAAATATATTATAGGCGTATATTGCCCACTGCAGGGCAAAAGCCTCCTTTCCCTTTTCCACGTTTCGCGATCAAGTGTGATTGTAGGCCAATCCTTTGAGAAAGAATCCAGCTCATCCCGCTGTCTCCTTCTGGGTCTGCCGCCTTGTCGTTTCTGCTATCTGGTTTCCACTGAGTGGTAATTTTTGCCCATTGCTCTTTCGATATGCGGCAGATATGGCCGGCCTAGTTCCACTTCATACTAGCAGCTGTGAGGCCAGCATCAGCTATTTGGGTTTTGGAGCGAAGTATGGAGAAACTCCATGCTGTCCGTAAGTTTGATACCCAGTATACTTCGCTCCATAGCTCGTTGGCAGACCCCAAATGCGGACTTTTGAGCGACCATGTTTGCGTTCCATAGGTGAGGGTGGGGAGAATGCATATGTCCATGAGCTTTCGTTTGAGTGAAAGAGCGGAGAGACCCCTTCATTAAATGTTTCATCGGCCAGTAGCTCTTGCAGGCATTCTCGGCGCGTCGAGCAACTTCTTTAACTTGTGTAGCCTGAAAAATCTGACCGAAGTGTATGTTTTCATGGACATATTCAATCACCACACCCCTAATTCCTATGTTACGCTCTGTGCTGTTCATCATCAGTTTTTTCTTGGTAATATTCATTGAAAGTCCGAATTGGAAACTGGCGTGGCTCAGCGGCTGAGGAACAAAAAAGGAAAATGTCGTCGGCGCAACGAAGATTAGTTAACCTCTTTCCGCCGACGACTACACCCCTATCCTTCCAGTGTAGCTGTGAAGAGTTTGGGAGATAGCGGGTGCCTTGCTTGACTTTTCTCAGAATGGGAAAAGCTGGCCTGGTGCTAGTTAGGCGTATGGCTACTATGCTGTTCTAGTATATTTTTTGCAACAGATGTATAAACAGAGTGCAGAAAATATTGCGCTATGGGTTAATCCACGAATGCGAGGTATAACGGTAGATTGAATTCTTGGTGTTTTTCGATGATCTGGCTTAAAAGACTGTATGTGGTCAGCAGTAGAAAGGCCACGGCGGCATCCAGCCTGTTCTGGAGGTTGATGGAGGTCTAATGTTTCTGATATGCGGTTTTCGAGCGTTTTGATGAAAACTTTGTAAAGATACGAGACTACGCTGATGGGACGGTAATTCTCAATATCGGATTTATCACCTTTTTTGTGTAACAGAATATGACAGAAGTGACTAGGGAAGATGCCTGTTTTGAGAATAGTGCTAAAAAGGTTGCAAATGTAAGGTAGTAGGGTTGGTTCTCCAATTCGAAGTGATTCAATGGTGATGCCGTCTTTACCAGGACTTCGGTTATATTTCATGTCACTAAGAGTCCGATGGACTTCAATACCAGAAATTATTATTATTAATTATTACATACGTATAGACTGATAATAAGAAAAAACTCTTATGACTAAAATAGTAGATAAAATAATAATTGTTACGACGGAATTTAATTTAAAAGTGGGTATCGGTATGTGAGCTCCAGAAAGGCCTGACCTTCATGACAGTAAACCACCTAGATAAATACCAACGAATACACAATGAATAACATTATAAATACTCACATAGCCATTATAAGTATCCGAGCCGCTTAACGTCATCCTTAGAGTGTGCCATCCTGGCACGAAGCTTAAATCCGAAGCTGAATTATCAGACATTCCTGTTATCCTGTCACCAGTGTCGTCTAACTGGTTGACCATAACAAGGATTTGGTCATTGGGATCCTCTCCGATTACTTCCATATAAATGTTCACTTCTAACGTACCACCAGAATTCATAGGAAAAATGAATGATGACACACAACTTACGAGTATATTTGGTTGAGGCGAAATAAAGGAGGCACTACGTTCATTTTGACCAGTCAAGTCCAAATTGCTGTATGAACCAACAATCCAAAATGGCATGGAGTGACAAATTCCCCACTCATGTGTCAACCATTCATGGAAATTTTCCTCAAACGTGTACCTCTCACAAAAGTCACTGACAGCGTGAGCTACCAACAATAACAATATAAGTACTCTGCGAATCATTTTTTTCTAGACATGTAATAGTTACAACTAATAGACACAAAGTATTTTAATAATATAGTTTGATCGAACAAATATGTATCTTAATTATTCATAAAATTGATAAGATTAGTATATTTACGAATGATATAGGCAGCATAAACTCTTTATCTTCAAATTCCTGTTTTATTGACCTTGATTAATGCTGTGGATTTGTTTGTATGTGAAATAAATTCATGACTTCAGGAGAAAACACTCTTTATGTTATCTAGGTTCGACTTCCTTTCGTATCTATCAACTCATGTAATTTGTAAGCATATGAGATCAGCGATAGATACAATCCCGAAACTGCAAGAATAAAAGATCATGAATACACCTACACATGGGTAAATTTACCATGCAACTTTACATTGGTACATAATTGTACACTATCACAAATTCACCTACAGAAACAAAAGTCTCTTAATATTAATCATGATGATGATTTTTTTGAATGACTAATTCAATAGCTCCGGCTACAAGATTAAAAACAATTGCATCACTTGGTGCCAACATTAAATTAAAAACTTAGGTTTTACGACCACATAGAAATTCATGGAAAAAGCTATGAATGTTGTTAAACAGAACGTTTGGTACTATGTACGTTATTATTACACCCTGTGGTGTAAGGGACAGCCCTCCGCAAACTGACAGGGTGCATTCAGCTCCTTATTTTAAATAATATTACACCGGAATTTTTCTCATGTTTTTTTTTAATAGCTTTTTCAGTTACTATTCCTATATTTCAATGTAAAATTAAATTTTCTCTCTTCCTCTTCTTCTCTCTACACAGCACTCCATTTATGTAAACAATACGGCTAAAATAAAAAAGAAAACAACAATGGATGTTGAAATACTCTAACGAACGACGCGTGAAATCAGCTGTTCACTTCCTGCTTAGCTACAGAGTTCATCGAATTCGTCGTCGTGCTTGCCACGGTAACGATACATTGTGTATGAAAAAATAAAACAAATCTTTATTAGATTCCCTTAACGTTCCTGAAACAATTTCTTTTACCGGCCATCTTAGTATGATATACTGAATCCACCCCATCAGTCTGCGGAGGGCTGTCCCTTACACCCTGTTTTTATACATTTACAATTTGGGTAGTGAAGATGCAATATCATGTTTCTTTTTAAAAACGTTGTTCACGGGCAACCTTCAAAATTGGTGCAAATATTTTTAAATCAGTGTAGTTACAGTGACTGAATGGTAAAAATGTCATAGTTAAAAATAGAAAATGCTGATTGCATTTTATGCAGTTTTATGTTTGATGATCAAAATGTATAGAAATATGTTTTTTTTTTAAATTAAATTAAATGTAAATCTAAATATATCAAAAACAGTTGATCTCGCGGGGTTTAATAACTAGAAAAAACGGGTTTAGTAATAGATTGATTAATATTAAGGTATGTATGCACTACTTCTTGATAATGGATTGGGCTTGACGTCGGAGTAAACATGTCTTACTCTTGGCACTCTAAAAGTGCTAGGAAGATCTTTGAAATCGACATTATCAACAGCTGCCGCTGCTTTTGCTTTAGCTTTTCTTCGCCCTAGCTCATAAAATAGCAAACAAATTAAAGCTAAGACTATGAGGGATAGAAGAACCACCATTGTTATGGTAAGTGGTGTCCAAAAACCATTGCTATTTTTGGTGCCAGCAGGGGGCTCTGGCGGCGTGGGTGGTTCTGACGTGTTCGACTCTGGCGTGGTTGGTTCTGACGTGTTTGACTCCGGTGTGGTTGTTTCCGACGTATTTGGCTCTGGCGTGGTTGTTTCTGACGTATTTGGCTCTGGCGTTGTCGGCTCTGCTGTGGTTGGTTCAGGCGTTGACTCTGGTGTAGGATCTGTCACTGTGGTTGATTCTATCGTAGTTGGATCTGTCACAGTGGTCGATTCCATCGTAGTGGGATCTGTCACTATGGTTGGTTCTATTGTAGTTGGATCTGTCACAGTGGTCGATTCCATCGTAGTTGGATCTGTCACAGTGGTCGATTCCATCGTAGTGGGATCTGTCACAGTGGTCGATTCTATCGTAGTTGGATCTGTAACAGTGGTCGATTCTATCGTAGTTTGATCTGACACAGTGGTCGATTCTATTGTAGTTGGATCTGTCACAGTGGTCGATTCTATCGTAGTGGGATCTGTCACTGTGGTCGATTCTACCGTAGTTGGATCTGTCACAGTGGTCGATTCCATCGTAGTTGGATCTGTCACAGTGGTCGATTCCATCGTAGTGGGATCTGTCACAGTGGTCGATTCTATCGTAGTTGGATCTGTCACTGTAGTCGATTCTATCGTAGTTGGATCTGTGACAGTGGTCGATTCCATCGTAGTTGGATCTGTAACAGTGGTCGATTCCATCGTAGTGGGTTCTGTCACAGTAGTCGATTCTATCGTAGTTGGATCTGTCACAGTCGTCGATTCTATCGTAGTGGAATCTGTCACTGTGGTCGATTCTACCGTAGTTGGATCCGTCACAGTGGTCGATTCTATCGTAGTTGGATCTGTCACAGTGGTCGATTCCATCGTAGTGGGTTCTGTCATAGTGGTCGATTCTATTGTAGTTGGATCTGTCACTGTGGTTGATTCTACCGTAGTTGGATCTGTCACAATGGTCGATTCCATCGTAGTTGGATCTGTCACAGTGGTCGATTCCATCGTAGTGGGATCTGTCACAGTGGTCGATTCTATCGTAGTTGGATCTGTCACTGTAGTTGATTCTATCGTAGTTGGATCTGTAACAGTGGTCGATTCCATCGTAGTGGGTTCTGTCACAGTAGTCGATTCTATCGTAGTTGGATCAGTCACTGTGGTCGATTCTATCGTAGTGGAATCTGTCACTGTGGTTGATTCTATCGTAATTGGATCCGTCACAGTGGTCGATTCTATTGTAGTTGGATCTGTCACTGTAGTCGATTCTATCGTAGTTGGATCTGTAACAGTGGTCGATTCCATCGTAGTGGGTTCTGTCACAGTAGTCGATTCTATCGTAGTTGGATCAGTCACTGTGGTTGATTCTATCGTAGTGGAATCTGTCAACGTGGTTGATTCTATCGTAATTGGATCCGTCACAGTGGTCGATTCTATCGTAGTTGGATCTGTCACAGTGGTCGATTCCATCGTAGTTGGATCTGTCACAGTGGTCGATTCTATCGTAGTGGGTTCTGTCACAGTGGTCGATTCTATCGTAGTTGGATCTGTCACTGTGGTTGATTCTATCGTAGTTGGATCTGTCACAGTGGTCGATTCTATCGTAGTGGAATCAGACACTGTCGTTGATTCTATCGTAGTGGGTTCTGTCACAGTGGTCGATTCTATTGTAGTTGGATCTGTCACAGTGGTCGATTCTATCGTAGTGGGTTCTGTCACAGTGGTCGATTCTATCGTAGTTGGATCTGTCACTGTGGTTGATTCTATCGTAGTTGGATCTGTCACAGTGGTCGATTCCATCGTAGTGGGATCTGTCACAGTGGTTGATTCTATCGTAGTTGGATCTGTAACAGTGGTCGATTCTATCGTAGTTTGATCTGTCACAGTGGTCGATTCTATCGTAGTGGGTTCTGTCACAGTGGTCGATTCTATCGTAGTTGGATCTGTCACTGTGGTTGATTCTATCGTAGTTGGATCTGTCACAGTAGTTGATTCTATCGTAGTTGGATCTGTAACAGTGGTCGATTCTATCGTAGTGGGTTCTGTAACAGTGGTCGATTCTATCGTAGTTGGATCTGTCACTGTGGTTGATTCTATCGTAGTTGGATCTGTCACTGTGGTTGATTCTATTGTAGTTGGATCTGTAACAGTGGTCGATTCTATCGTAGTGGGTTCAGTCACTGCGGTTGGTTCAGGCGTTGTAGGGTTTGGTGTGGTTGCTTCGTCTTCATAGAGTTGGCAATAGCTTTCATCCATATGAGGTGGTATGTAGCGGAATGAATCGACCAAAACAATGGAATCTGGAGACGCCATGCCCATAATGGATATCTGGAACAAAGAAAGTTGTTGGTAGTTCCGTGACCTAAGTTTAAGGAGGAAGTGGATACCAAGAGGACGGTGCTAGACAAAGAGACAGTCCCCTATAATCCATTAAAGCCTATGCGCCCGATGAACGGATGCCATACGACAACTTCCGGCTCTGGTTCTAGATTTTATTTATTTGTTATTTATTCATAAAGGTCTACCAACAGCTTCTGTGTACAACATACCCTAGGTAAAGGTTCCACAATCTTGGCCTCAAAAACAAGTGATAACATAAAAATAATATAAAGTTAAAACGAGTGGGTCTAGAAATGAAATTCAACTAAACTAAACAAAGATACAATTAAACAAAAACATATATTTTTCTTAAAGACATAAAATATAAAAAAATACCAGCATAATAAAAATGAGATCAAAACCGAGATCATTACCATCACTAAAAAGCAAAGTAAGAAATAGTAAAATAAAAGAAAAAAAAAACACCAAAGGAAATTCGTTCATACTAACATAAGAAAATATTGTGTCGTGATTTTCGGGAATGTAGTAATTGGGCTTGAAAGATTTTTATGGAATCTAGGTGAATATCAACATTGGGTGAGGATTTGATAATATAATTTTATTCATCTCTCTACTGAGTCTGTTAAGTGACGAGTTTACCTCAATATTTGTGTTTAATCCTTAAGTATTGAGTCGGTAAGTTGGTCATAAGTTATGGCATATTGTAAGGTACTTTTAATCCGATACGCTCAACTAATTCTCTGCAGTCCAATTTATTATTTACTAGTTTGTACAAGAACATGAGATCTTGTACCAGTCGACGGTCGCGCAGACCATTCATTTTATATGTTTGAAGACGTTGTTCATATGTAAACCGGGGAGATATTTCACTGAAGGAATACGCTAGGTGTTTTGAAAAAAGGCCCTCTGTATGCTTTCAACTCTCTGTGAGTGTACTGCATAGTGGGGATTCCACACCACGCTGGCAAATACTAGGTGGCTACGAACTAAGGCGTTATAAAGTACAGTTTTTGTTCTTACCAGCTTAAAACCTTAAGAGGGCCCTTCCCGGCCCGCCTATCGTAAAACGAGCATGGTCTAAAAGCTTGTTGTTTCATCCAGAGCCACAGCGGCAATTTTCTTTCAACTCCCCCGTCTTACCCCGCCCCAACTCCGCACAACTCGTGTCCCACGCACTCATACCGTCTAACGCGATGACATTGAACGAAAAATAGTGTTCGAAAATTTCTTAAACTTGTTCCAGGGCATACGTGTTTTTGAATAAGTCTTACAAGTGTGTGAAATAAAGATTTATCATTAAGAATCTCCATTACATGTGCAAGGTTTCTATCGAGATGTTTTCTTTATTTTTACAGTTTATGAGTACATTATGAACGGCCAAAGTTCAGGTAAAATTTGTGCTAAACAGCAGTTTTTGGAGGCTTTGAATTTATTTCTACTTTTTTTTTTTTTTTACAACCATAGAAACCTAGATATAGTGCACAAAGTACCTATTAGTTCAAATTAAAGATAGATGTGTAACAACGGCATAATCACGTACGAGCGTTTGTATGAAAAGTATGACGGGTTGGCCGCTCTTAAGTACTTCTCTTAAGAAATCCTAGCAACCGTGCAGATTTTAAATCCTCATGAATTAGGGAAGTATCGTCATCTGAGTCAGCTCAGATGAAGATGCTTCCCTAATTCAGTTTTGTAAATTTTTACATCATTAGCAAACATTAGGTATTTACAGTTGGATTTGACCTGCAATGTCATTAAAGAAGAGCGAAAACAGAACTGGTGCAAGGTGAGAACCCTGAGGAACTCTTGAGTCAGCATAGTATGATATAGATTCATAACCATTAACAAGAAGAATTTGCGATCTACGGGATAAATAAGACCAGACCAGACCAGTTTTATAAAGAACAATGTATACCATTGTATTCTAACTTTGATAGTAGCAGAGAATGGTCAACTTTATCAAACGCACTGCTAAAGTCCGTGTACACGGCATCTACTTCTAATCTTTTCACAAGAGCTAGGGTTACATCAGAAACATACTCGACAAGGTTTTTTCTACGCTGCGACTAGCTTTAAAACCATGCTGACTTTGTGAAATAATTTTATCAATTGTGGTGAGTAATAATTGGATAGACAAGGGACTCAAAGATCTTTGAAAAACATGATAATATTAATTAGCATATAAAATAATAGATTAGGAACACCGCGCTGCAATGTAAATTGTGTGCTTGTCTCACTGTATTTTACAATATAGACAAAAGTCAGTCATAGTAGAATCTATATTTTCCTGGAAATCAACTGTTTGGTGAAAACTTTAAAATGACGGTTATTCAAGCCACTACTATGATTCTTTGACAGTTGAATTGAATAGCACGGCAAATAAAAAAATAATTTGCCAGTTAGCCTGCGTCATCCCACTGCTGGGCAAAGGCCTCTCCCCAAGACTTCCAGTTGTTTCGATCCAGGGCTAATGTGGGCCACTGGTAGTTCGTTTTATTCAGCCCGTCCCGCCATTTTCCTCGAGGTCTACCGCGACGCCTTCTGGCTGTATCAGGGCTCCAGAAAGTGGTTATTTTGGCCCACAGCTCATTGGACATGTGGCAGAAGTTGTCAGTCCAGTCCCACTTCAGTTTAGTGGCTTTTTGAGCAACGTCAGTCATTTGTGTTTTGGAGCGCAGTGTGGTATTGCGTACATGGTTAATTAGTTTGACGCCTAGAATGCTGCGCTCCATTGCACGTTGGCAGACCTTGAGCTTGGACTTTTGAATATTTGTCAAAGACCAAGTCTGGGATCCACATGTCAAAATGGGAAGATTGCACATGTCCACGATTTTTCGCTTTAGTGACCAAGGAAGGTTTCCCTTCATAAGGTTCTTCTTCATGGACCATTAGCTCTTCCAGCTTTTTTCGGTTCGACTTGTGACTTTGTTGTCTTGCCTGGACTGGAAAGAGACTAACTGGCCCAAGTAGATGTATTCATGGACGTATTGCAATTCTTCACCATTCACTCTGATCCTATGCTTAGTGGTGTTTGACATCAGTTTGGTCTTTGAAATGTTCATCGCTAGTTCAACCTTAAGGCTTGCATTACTGAGTTGGTTTAACTTTAGCTCTAGTTCTGCTGCCGTGGAAGAGAATACGACAATGTCGTCGGCGAAGTGAAGGTTTGATAACCGCGCCCCACCGATTTCAATACCAACGATTGAAATATGATCAACGTAATTCTACATTTTCTGCCATGTTGTTGGTTACAAAGTATCATCATGGGTGTAAATCTTCTATACAAATAAATAAAATTGGAGTGTCTGTTAGTCGAAATGTTTGTAATTTCAAAATAACAGCTTTTTTAGTGAATGCATATGAAAGTATGTACAGGGTGAATTTTCCAAGTGGGCGTGGATGGCCAAATCCGATACTATGAGGAATACCGAAAAATGCTCAAAGGAGTCTCGAGACCGATTTTGATGAAAACTAAAACTGCATCATTGGATTTTTGAAAAATCAATATTCCTGGCCAGGAATTGAACCGGACCGAAGAGGTTTTGAAAAAAAAAACACTGTATTTTTACACCATTCGTAAGTGTCGCTAATAACAAAAAAAAAACTTTTTAATTTGATAAAATTAAAAAGTTTTTTTTTGTAACAAACAGATTGACATATATGTCAATCTGTTTGTTTGTTCCGGCTAATCTCCGAACCTGCTGGACCAATTTTGACAGATTTTGATGGCAGATAGCTGATGTTATCAGGAGTAACATAGCCAACTTTTATTTTAGAAAAATGATTAGGGTTCCGTGAAAAAAAAAACCTTGGAATTCTTAACAAAATCCGATTCAAATAAGGAAATATTTTTCTCGTGAAGACAGATACTGGGTTTAAGGTCATGCCAGAAAGGAAGGAACAATATTGGTATTTATTTATCAGTTAATGTACACGCCAAATACACGAAACCAGAAAGGAACAGAAAAATAAAAATATGATTTATTTGAAAAGAAATCCCTTCGAGCAGCGAAAGGATAGTAGATAAATAAAAACCGGATAAGTGCGAGTTCGACTCGCGTGGAGAGGGTTCCGTACGTTAATTATCTTAATTCCGTAAGTTGTTTTAAATCTTCGATTGCTTATAGGTTTTCCTGTAATCTCTGGCAAAGAAATATTTTTTGTATTTTTTTTCGAAATTTTCGGCCCTTTAGTTTCGGAGTTAAGGATCCGGAATGGTCAATTTTCGCCTATTTTCTGAGTCTCTGGCCCGAGCTCGAGTCTCCTTTGAGCATTTTTCGCTATACCTCATAGTTTCGGATTTGGCCATCCACACCCGCTTGAAAATTCACCCGGTGTTTAGTGTGCAGAACTTTTACTTTTCATTTTCTAATTGTCTTTTTAATAGCAGTGATAGCCTAGTGGTGCGAGCGTCGGACTGCTAAGTCATAGGTCTCGAGTTCGATCCCAAGGCACGCACCACTGATTTTTCGCGGCAGTTGCTCGATGTATTACGAAAATATAATTATCTCCGTTCGACGAAAATGTATCGCAACCTACTGTCTCCAGTTTTCTCCTACCACCCGGCAACTACTACACATGCAGTTCAGTAAAAGCAATAGATACGCAGTCGCGCATACACCCGCATTTCTTAAAACAGAACGTACGACACAATCAATTATAAACCTTATTCTATCAAACACAGCGTGTATTTACAACAACAACCGTACAACTTACTCTCACAAAAATATCGGTCGCTATCGTTGTGCTGTGCAAAAGCAATTTATTTTAATACCTACGCTAGTGATTAACTAAATCGAAAATTTATCGAATCGGTCCTTAGGACCAATGTATTTATTGCAAAAATAGTACAGTCGCTGTGATATTTGAAAACAAAAATAACATAGTAAGAGGAAGAAATATTTTACGTTTTCTTGTTTTTCACGATTTTAAAGACAAATATAGTAAAATACTTGTACATACATATAGTAAGTGATTCTATGATTTACAGAGTTTTGGTTTATGCTTCGGTTTTTACAAGAAACCACGGAACAACACGGCATTCTTATAAGTTTTCACGATTGCGGTCAAAAGCACACTGGTTCGCGGAGACAGCCATTTGCCTATGACATGCTTAACGTGGGCACGTCGCGTGCACAGCGACACGCCCCCTTGCCACTTGTCCTGTTTTTATATTTCTATGATCCGGTCCTTTGCAAATATACTTATTTGGCAATGTTTGGGCCACAGGTTGACCAAGCCTTGGGTTATGTCAAAAGATTAATTTTTATCCCTATGTTCGTGTCATGCCCAGTAAGTTTCGAAGTTATGCCGTTTTCCTACCTCAACGTGGTGAAGACGTTCATAAGGGCCCTCAAAATTCGAAATTATTGGTATTAAATTATTATATTATTCAAAATTGTTGTTTTTCGCTATCCTATTGAGTCCTATTTAACCCAAGGGTTGGCAGGTAAAGAATGTGTTGCGGCATTTTAAATGCAATTAATTCAAGCAAATAAATTTACAATATATTGCCAATACTCACGTAGCCTTCGTAAGTGCCTTCGCGGGTTAAGGTTATCGTCAGAGTTTGCCATCCGCTCTTGAAGTCAGTCTCACCGGCGTTATTCCAAGTATTTCCCAAAAATTCATCAGGTTCTTCTAACAATTTGGCTAAAACTATGATTTGATTTAAGGGACCCGATGCTTCCATATAAACGTTCACTTCTATTATACCATCACGGTGCATAGTGAAAATGAATGACGACACACAACTAAGTTCATATAGTACAGCGGGCGTAATAAAGGTAGTACTTTGGTCATTCTGACCAATCAAGTCAAAATTACTGTATTTGCTCTCAATCCAAAATGGCATGGGGACACAAGTCACATCCCAATCATGTGTCAACCATTCATTGAAATTTTGCTCAAACGTGTACCTCACACATGAATCACTTACTGCGTAAGACACCAATATTATTAAAATTATTACTTTGCGAATCATTTCGTTTCGCCACATGCACTAATTACTCTGAATCGACACAATTAAAGAGTTCCGTATTTCTATGTGAGGTTTGTATTTCTCTGAATCGACACAATTAAAGACTTTCGTATTTCTCCGAACACTGTATCTTAAAATTGAATTATTCAGAAGGATATGGATAAGATAGTAGGTAACTATGCTTAAAAAACGATTATTTCGCACGTAGCACTGCATGTTTATTTCTGCACCTATTTATTGACCCTGAATATAAATATCCGCCGCAGTTTTGTTTGTGACTATGTGATATTTTTTACGTCTGGTGGAGAAAATAACGTAAAAGCGCACCATAAACATTCTACCCCCACAGGTATTTAACACTTCAAGCACAAAGTACAGAGGCGGACTTAATGCCACAGGCATTTTCTACCAGTCAACCTTAAAGCTGGGTATCATATTACCCAGTATTAACTGAGTTGTGGAGGTCAGATAGGCAGTTGCTCCATGTAAAATATAAGTGTTCAGCTGCATCCGGTTAGACTGGAAGCGAACCCCAACATAGTTGGGAGAAGGCTAGGCAGATACAAGGCCTATTTTAGCTTGCAATGTCAATGTAACTGTGTTTGATACTTATGTCATAATTGCATGATATTGACAACATTTGCATTGATACTGGTTTTTTGTCTTGTAACGGTTTTAACCTAAATTAGTCAAAATTTAATTTTTCTGTGGGAGTAGTTGGCAGTTTCACTGTCCACTATATATGTTAATGATAAACTATTAAAGTAGGTACGAATTGATCAGAATTATATCACGATATATTTGTATGTAAATATTAGATTTAGGATTTACCTTTACTAGATTTATAATAAGATGAATAAATTATTACTATTTTTGGCAGATAATGTCTAATCTAGTTATTACTTAGTAAGTTAGATGGGATGACATTGGAAAGTTTTCAATAACTGAACAATAGTTGACTCAAACAAACAAAAAATACGATTAAATTATTATTTTATTTGTTAATCCCCAATAAAAGATTATAATAAATCATTATTTGATAACATAAAATATTTAATGCGAACACTTTTAAAGCAGGCCCTTATCAAAAAAATGTTACATACTTTAATCGCCTGCAACACGAATGACGTTTATTGTATCATAATAATTATTTTTAGATCTATGTCATACAGATCATCACTACGAGCGCGGCAGTTTATTGTGAATGGAAACCACTAGATAGGTAGTACTTAAGCAAGGTGTTATCGAAATAATTGAAGACAAAAATGCTGACTTTCACAAATGGGAGCTACATTAAAAATTACTATGGCAAAAGAACCAACAAGTACTTGACTCCTACACTTTTCAATAATCTCGATTGGCTAAGAAAGGATAATATTGGAATTAGTAAACAAACACTAAAATATAAATTAAAAACTGTTTTCCTCAATGAAGTTGTTGCAAGGTGTGAAAATACTCACTAATTTGTTTTTGTTTTAATGTCACTGTTGTGAGTGAAAAACCTTATGTTAACGAGTTAAACATTCATGTAAAGATGTACTCATAGGTAATCGCTGAGTTAGTGACTTTATGTGAGGAGTGTGTAATTCACAAATTTTTGTATTTCTGAATAAATGTGACGACCCGGCCCGCCGCCGCGCCGCGCCGCCGCCGCAGCGTCGAACGACGACTGCGCCGGCGCGCGGCGGTTCGCGCTGCCACAATATTTACTACTTTTATTTCTTATTTCCTACTGTGCTATTACTATTTGAACCAAATGTATTAAGACGAGCGCTAATCCCGCCGACAAACTGTTACGAAGTTTGGTGGGTGCATAAAATGTACAAAATGTTTGGTCCTGATTAAATGATTTATTATTATTTTTTTATTTATTTATTATCCCCGACTGTCAGAAACAAGACGAAGTTGGCATTATTTAATTTTTTAAGGGTTGACCTGATAAAGGCGTCATATGTTTTTCTCTTATTTAGCACATATACGATCTGCAACATAAGTTAGTGAACACTATTACTTTTGTTGTATACTGCGGTGTTATTAGTCGAAAATAACGCAATAATAATAAAACACCTTTTTTTTAGAGTTCCGTACCGAAGAGGTAAAAACGAGACCCTATTACTAAAACTCCACTGTCAACAAATCTCTCTAATAACCCTTGCATTAATTTAAAAACCAGATCACTCGTATGAAAATAAACAAGGAAAACCATTAATATGGCAATCACTATCCAATCTTTATAATTAATTATCAGATAGCTAATTTCCGTAATGAAATTCCAAGATAGTAGATATATGCCCTTACATCTCACGACTGGCCAAATATCAAGATTCATGTGGTATATCTTACTTAATATCAATACGGTATTCACATCAATCTTCCGGTATAAATTCTCTCAAGTATATATTATAGTGAAAAAAATCAAAAGTTTATCAGAACTAAGCCGTCACACAGATATACAAGAAAAACGATTTGATATTTTATACAGTTTTTATAGATCATAGATAAGATAAAATTAAATGGATAAAGGTTTATACATTGTGCTAGTGCACACAATTTTGATATATTATAAAGTCACAAGTGACGGCAAAGTATTAAAAAGTTCCAGTTGTTCTATGGACTTTCTCTATCACTATGTACCTATATTATATTCAAATTAGGGTCTATAGAGGTGCCGCATTTGCGCTGTACGCCAGTTACAATATTTAAATATAAAATTACGTATTTTGGCATGACGAGTTAAAACGCTTTGCAACATAACCTCCCAGTATTGCACACTATTTACTAAAAAGCGAACGTGTCTTAAAAATCCTTCGATTTGAGATTGTAAGGGATTGCAATTGGAATGTCGATTGACCTAGGATAAACTGATGGATCTCACCGTACATTGGAAGAAGTAGTTACGAGTAGGATTTCACCGGTAACATAATAAATCTTGAAAGTCCTGGTCGGTTTGCCTCTCTGTAGACTAAAATACTGTGTGTATTTTAGTCTACATAGTGCCACTCGACCAGCAGGGCGATTGCGTATCTCTGTTGACAGTTCATAGTGATCATCACTTGGCTAGTTTTGATATACAATGACCGTTCTTGTTGGTTTCAACTGACACTACCCGTTCAGAATTGTCATTGTATATCAAAACTCGTCAAGTGATGATCACTACGAATTGTCAACAGAGATACGCAGTAGCCCTGCAGGACTAACCCAAATTATTATCAAAAATGAAATAAAAACAAAATTATCAACAATGTACTTTCTCATTTGTACTTCAGCCTTCTTAATATCGGGTTAATATAAAGTTTAGCCGGAAATACCACTTGGTAAATGTGACATATGATGATGTAGGGCTTCAGTCGAATATAGGAATTTTCTAAAAACTTATCTTCCGGATATCAAAAGTCCAAAAATTTAAATGTGGCTTAACCTTTCGTATGCCAAGTATATAGACACAATTAAAAAGCTATTGTGTCTCGCGTAGATCCACGTTCCCGGCACACGAAGGGTTAAGCATTTTCGTGAAAGGTCATCTAAGAATAATTGTTTTATTAGGGACGAATAAGCAGGCTAGTTATAATAAATGGAGGTAACGATTTCACTTACGATGTACACAGAAGTTATTGATTTCTAATTGTTAGTTTAAGACGCGACGTATAAACATCAGCAAACAATCTTACAATGACAATACAAACTGCTACTACGATACTAAGTAACATAATGTTGTTACTTACATAGCCTTCATATGTTTCTGAGCCCGTTACAATTAAACTCAGAGTGTGCCATCCGCGCACGAAGTTTTCACTCGCTTGCGAGTACGTAACCATTCCTGTTACTCTGTCACCATCGATGTCTATCAGGTTGGACATAATAGTGATTTGGTCAGTAGGTTCCTTTGGGTCCATATAAACGTTCACTTCTATCGTACCATAGACGTTCATAGAAAAAATGAATGATGACACACAACTCAAACCTGTTTGAGGCGTAATAAAAGAAGTACTGCGTTCATTTTGACCAGTCAAGTCCAAATTACTGTACTGATCAAGAATCCAATCCGGCATGGGAATACAAATCCCCCACTCATGTGTTAACCATTCATCGAAATTTTGCTCAAACGTGTACCTCACACAATAATCACTCGCTGCGTAAGATATAAATATAAATAATATTAACACTACGCGAATCATTTCGGTTCACCACATGCAACAGTTACTGCTGCAGATAAAAAAAAACTCTGTAATTTATATTTCAAAATATATTTAATCGAATACATATCTTAATTATTCATAATGGGCTTTGATAAGATAGAATCTCTAAAAATGTATAATATAAAATCACCCGACTGCGTCTACCTGTCGGTTTATTTGCATACTATTTGATGGATTTTGATAGAGGTACCTAAGTCTAGATATTTGTGAACATGGTTAGAACATAAAATGTCCTAAAATGTATTGTTTAGATGGTCTTCGTGTTATTCTATACACGAAAGATGCACCAGAACGCATAAGAATCCTTCTGCGCATGTATCATCACTGCAAGCAGTTTCGCTAAAACGCGTTTCTATCGAAGAAATTCCAGAATACGAAACCTTTTTAATAAAATGAAGCCTGTTTGCATTTAATCATCGAGTTCTGAACGTAAAAGGAAGTTGAATCCATCATTTTTAGTTGGTTATCCATGAAAAACAAATATCACTATTTTCAGTACAAACACAAAACATATTATGACAAACAAACAATACAGCGTTAATTTCAGTATTTCGTTTTATCGTTTAATTCTGAAAAGAAGATATGAATCATTAATCGATTCTACAAATTAAATACTATAGGTACTTACAGGTAGGTAGAAAATCACGTACATACATGCATGACGGGTGCGTCTCATATCATACAAAGTTATTTGGTATATTTTCATTTTAAAAACGTTTACAAGATATAATAAACATGAGTTATACCAACTATTGATATAATTTCTTTAGATATAACATTTATATCCTCTAAAATTATTGGATATAACGTTTATTTAATCGAAAATGATCAGGCCTATCGATTAAAATATATATATTGATACCATATTTAGTGTTAACATCCCGATTCAAAGCAATCCGACTCGGGATGGGTTAGGTTAGAAGGTTAAGGCGGGAGCGGAGCGGAGCGCCAGATCCCCTCTATTGTTGATGAATCATTTGGGTTAGGTTTGGTTACAACAGTGACCATTAACCCGCGAAGGTGAACAAGTGAAGCGTGACAAAAACGAATCGCTGCAAAACCGACTCCACGTAGTCTTGTTTGCGCTTACACTGAGTGTAATTTAAACGCGCGAGGCGGCCCGTGAGCTGAGGAAAAACCTAAACCCAAAACCTTCAGTTTCTCTTAACGGTCCTCGGAACGTAGCTAGGCTACGGACGCTGCTAGGTCTACATCGGGCCCATCCAGCACTCTGAGAAAGCATTTGTGAAGTACCTTACTCTGCTATACCTCCCTGCGATCGTTAGTGTCAAGCGCGGTTTGCGCCAATTATCACTAGCCAAGGAGAGTGAGGGATATACAGTCTCATAATGCAAATTGTATTATCATTATTATAAGCCCGATGTGTCCCACTGCAGGGCAAAGGTTTACCTCCTTCCATTTTTCTCTGTCTATGGTTATTTGGGCCCAATCCTTTGGATAATAGTCCAGTTCGTCACGCCATCTTCCGGGCATACCCCGTCGCCTGGTTCTGTTGTTTGGTTGTGCCACTTTCTCGCTCAAATAATCACACTTGGATATAAGCTAAAAATTGTAATTAATAATTGTAAATAATTAATAATTCAAATAGAATATCAACAATTTGAAAGTTACGGTAGGTTTTAACTTTACGTTGACTAATCATACCCAGGCGGTTAAGTAATTTCCCCAACCATCTGTCAAACAACCCAGCATTAAGACAACATTAGAATCACTCACTCACTCACATTAGGTCACTTAGCTGCTTTTTAGTATTTGAGCCGCTTAAGGTCATCCATAAAGTGTTCTATCCTCCAACAAAGATTGAATCCGATGCCGAACTTTTAGAAATTCTTGTTATCCTGTCACGAGTGATGTCTGGCTGCCCATCATAATAAGGATTAGGTAATTGGGGTCCGATGCTTCCATTTAAAGGTTCACTTGTATCGTACCACCAGAATACATAGGAAAAATGAATGATGACACACTAATCACCGACCACCGATCTGATTTCCGGACCAGAAACCTGGTTGAGGCAAAATAAAGGAGGTCGAGTCCAAGAGATGCAATTGCCAACAATCCAAAATGAGACAAAAACACAAATCCCCCACTCATGTGCCAACCATTCATTGGCGTGTACCTTACCTCACTGCGTGTGGCACCACAATGGTTAAAATAAATAACTGGCTAATCATTTCATTTAACATGTGGTAACGAGTCACTTCTTAGTAGACCCAAAATATCTTTACAACAAATCGAACACGTATCTTTTTTCATAATGCACGTAATGAATACGGAAAAGATTATTATCTCCAGTAACTGGATAACAATAAAATTAAAACAGCCGGCTAAGTACGTCCGTCTGTGCATTCAGAAAAGATTTTGGAACTGTTTGATCGTTTGGATCTCGTAGATACATGATTGCTTACTAAAGCAATTAGTGCATTTAGGGTTTTTATTATTAGGGTACTAACCCTAAGGTGAATATTATTTGAACATCGTACAACGCCAAAAGGGCTTAGGCAAGAGAACATAGCTTTCTAAACCGATACATTTTTTTACAACGACTTTCAACTTTATTTTCAGTCAAAAATGTACTATGCAAAATAATAAACTTCTTACAATGGCGGAATGCGCGTTAGAGAATCAAGTAAATTTTCAGTATTCACCTAAAACAACTATCTACTTCATAGATGGTGCTATTTTTGGCCTACGAAAGAGAACACCGCCTATACAGAACCAGGCAGTAAGCAAAACTATGTACATATTATTAAAAAAAATATAAGTAGGTAGGTACATGGTGTGACTATGTTTAAAGTATAAGGCGACGAGCCCCCGTGGCCCCCGGCCACCGTAGGCGCGGGCGTGTGGACGGTGAGCTATGGGCTAGCTCGCCGTCCGTCCGTCTTATGACGACAGGGCGTGTCGACGACGGCGCGTTCGTGTTCCACGCGGGCCTCAAAGAGAGTCAGCAAACAGGAAGGGGTCCGTAAGGACCGACGCCTGCCAGGGTTGCGGGACTGTTCGAAAGAGATACCGCGGCCCTGGAACACAAAGGGCAAAGGAAGGAACATGGATGGGTTTTAATCAGTAAAAGTCTGACACTCCCTCCTGTTCAGCCCAGAGCGGGAGGGGTTATTTGATGATTTCCCATCGGTAAAAAAAAAAAAAGGCGACGAGGGGTGTTGATAGGTAATTGATATTTTTCACAAATAACTTGACTTAAAAAGGTTCAAGAACACACATTCATGAGTGCAGTGCAGTGACTAAAAATTCATTCGCCAATATCAGGAAATCGTCTAAGTATATAAAAGTAAAGAAGGTCATTTTTCTCAATATGTATCTATGACGGTCAACGTAAATATTATCCTGAAAATAGCAGAATAGGATACCTATGATGGTATAACATAGACGTATTATAAATCCCTTAGTTAAGGCCTTATAAAGTTAGTTTTATTTCGTTAGTCGTCATCATGATATTAATGTAAAGAACATTAATTTGTTTTACAGATAACTTTATAAAATTAAGACAATCATTGTCAAATCAAAATCAGACAAGAAATCTCAATCATATTGAATTGCCATGTACGGAAGTTTAGTTTGATATAGGAGAATATTTATTTTTATAAATCTACCAAATTAACATGGAAAAGATGTTAAAAACCATTTATCATTTACGACACAAACGTCATACAGGAATTCTAGTAAAACCAAGCATGGACACATAAGTTACATAATTATATCACATTCATTTATCAATAAAAATCATATAAGTAAATAGTTATGCACGAACATTTAGATTAATTATAATATTAGACCCAGGCTGTTTTTTTTTTTTACCGGTAGCCCATAGCTATCGAGTTGGTGACAAACCCGTATTATTCAACTAAGAAATCGTTCACTAATGTCTTTCTTATTGTATGTTAAAGTGAAGACACTTGATTCACGTGTTGTTTTAGAATACTCAGCACTTGCTCTGCAGTTTAAGGTCATTCGCATCACTCCAAACTTACTGAAATGGTCAATGCTTTTACCCCGTAAACAGGGTTAACTCTAAATTTAGAGTTATCAATGAGTTTTATCGCCCCGACATTCACGTGATGATGAAGATGTGTATTTCATGAGTTTCTGCACGTTTTAATTTAAAAAGAACATAATGGGTGTAAAAAGACCCTTAAAGACGCCGAAAGGCTCTTGTTTTTTGGACCTGGGAACCTTCTAGTTACGGGGATATCATGAATACTGGGAGGTATTTTGGCTTGATATTGGTGAAATCAATTTGGGTAGACTTTACGTCACCTAAACGTGGCGTACCTTTGGGTAAGTTTTTTAGGGTTCCGTAGCCGAATGGCCAAAACCGGAACCCTTATAGATTCGCCATGTCTGTCTGTCCGTGTATGTCACAGCCACTTTATTCCGAAACTATTAGAATAGAATAGAATAGAATAGAATAAACATTTATTCGCTAATGGACAGCAGCAACACAATAGAGCAGCACATACATATACATATACTAACAAACAGCTTAACAATTAATTAAAACAGCTCAACTGCGCTATATTAGGACTAGGTACTCAATTGAAACTTGGTAGGTAGATGTATTCTGTAAACCGCTTTAATTTTTTTTTTACATGTACTTAACTGAATTTTTTTTTTTCATCAAACCTATACGCGCGTGGTGCCTATAGATAGGTCTTTAAAAATGACCGTAGAGAATGAGGTAGAGGTTCCTAAAACCATTTTTTGTCAAAGTCAATCGTTTGCAAGATAGACACTTCCAAAGTGCTAAATGTGTGTGTCCCTCTAATTTTTAAAGTCAGAAGAGGAACATTTAAAAAAAATTTAGGATTGTAGAACGTAACAAAAACTTTCAATTGAAAATAGTTTGAATAAAATTTGATGATTAGTTTTTGAGTAACTTTGTTTTTCATTAACATACTATGGAAAACAAATGTCGTTTTGCTGTGGAATGTAATACAGTACTTACAACATAATGAGCCTTCAAAATATTTTTATTATATTGTTTGCTGCTACGGAACCCTATGTGCGTGTGAGTACGACTCGCACTTGGCCAGTTTATTAAGTTTGATGTATTTCACTCATAGACACTTAACATACATTTTGTACTATTACCAACAGTTATGATAGCTGTGTTTTGAGCAAAGGTTACAGTGGAATTTTTTAGTCTAGCTCATCAATATCACAGGTGTTTATTAGATACACGACCTGCTCAAGCTTTTATCTATACACGGTGTGACAAGACCCTTCACGAAGCCGTCAACCAAGCATTCTGTAAAAATCAAACTAAGTAACTTTACGCAAATTTTTTTGCTGGGAAACGACTTTTTTTTTGGGGTGAAAAATCTCGTTTTACGGTAGGGCTCAATGTAACGCACTCAAAACATTGTGCTGATGAATGGATTGTATAGATGGGGGTCGTGGGGTGATTAAAGTAAAATCCTATATTAAAAACATGTATTTAAAAAAAAAACTTGTGAAAAAATTGGAACTTTGACCCCCAATATATCTGTAACTAGAAGGTTCCCAGGGATGGTCTAAAACAAAAAAAGAATCGCAATGACGGGGAAAACAAGTGCCTTTCGGCTTCGTTAAGGGTCTTGTTAGACCCTTTATATCATTCATCATCATTCGCCAGTTATATAGTTTTTCGCGTGATTTGTAATATCCATTTAAGTAATCTATCAACACGAACAGGACTTTTTTAGAAAATAAACCTGATATTGTGGTGATAGATCGCCGAAAGCGCCGTGCAATGATTGTGGACATCACTGTCCCTCATGACGAGAATCTCGTGAAAGCTGTGAATGATAAAAAAATCAAGTATCTTGATTTAGCACACGAGGTTGTCGACATGTGGGACGTGGACTCTGCAAGCATTGTACCGATAGTCGTTACAGTTAATGGAATAATAGCAAAGAGCCTCGACCAACACCTTAGGAGGCTCTCATGGCGCGGCTGGGTCAAGGGCTTAATTCAGAAAGCAGTACTCCTGGACACGGCACGCATAGTGAGGCGGTTCCTATCTCTGGAGCCCTGATCACCGGCAGCCTGGACTTTGTTCCTGATGTCGATGGGCAATCTATTTTTTATATTTTTAAATGCTTTTATAGGTTTTTTTTTTAAAGAAATGTTTAAACATACATTGAATAAGAAAAATGACAAATAAAGGAAATAAATAATAATGGCTAACTTGCAAAGGGCCTCGATCAATACCTGAGGAGGCTATCGTTAGGCAGCGGGATGAAGGGCTTGATTCAGAGAGCAGTACTTCTGGACACCGGTAGCTCGGACCCTGTTCCCGATGTCGGTGGGCTATTATTTTTTATATGTTTAAATGTTTTTTTATATTGTTTTGTATAGGAATATTTAAAAATTAAAACAAATGGTATTAAAATGAATAAAGGAACAATAATGTTTTATTGATCCAATAACTTCAAATTACATACAAGAGCTAAACAATCTAAAATTATAGCATAGTAAATCCATGATCAAAATCTTGTGTACAAAATTGTTGTGTATCTATGGTTAATTAATTATATTTAGTTGAGATCTTATAACCTCAAACTAGGCAAAGAATGCTTGTATTTTGGGAGTCTATTGATTCTTCTTAAATATCAGTGTCTTACTTACACTAATTTACAACAGTAGGGTATATTGGAAGGGGTCCGTAAGGGCCGACGCCTGCCAGGGTTGCGGGACTGTTCGAAAGAGATACCGCGGCCCTGGAACACAAAGGGCAAAGGAAGGAACATGGATGGGTTTTAGTCAGTAGAAGTCTGACACTCCCTCCTGCTCAGCCCAGAGCGAGAGGGGTTATTTGATGATTTCCCATCGGTAAAAAAAAAATAAAAAAAAATAAGGGTATATTGTTACAAGTTGGATCTTAAATATCGTATTAATGCTTTTCTTATATCTTAACAACAAAACAACGATAAAGTTACTTGATAACAGTAAGAAGATCATCAGTTACTTCATTATGTTAACTGCTGTTACCACTTACTTATCCTAGTTTTTAAGTAGGTAGAATTTGGTAAAGGTGTATATAAAGGGTGTAACAAGACCCAAGAAGGGGGTTAACGAAGCCGAAACGCACATGTTCTCCCCGTCAGTCATTGTAACCATTTTTTTTTGTTCTAGACCATACCTATAAAAGGTTATAAAAGATTATAATGTGATTTAATTTTAAATTTTGTGTGTTTCTTGTAGTCCATATAAAAAGTTTTCAGTACATCACTATACTGAAAACTTTTTATATGGACTACAAGAAACATAGACATATTAGAAACATATACATATTTCGATAGAATGAATATGTGTTGAACGCTTGATCAAACAAACATTCGATATTTTGAACACTCGATGTACGTTAAATTGAATGTTCGATTTCTTAAGCATTCGATATTATGAACGTTCGAGTAGTTAGACGTTCGATTTATAGTGTTGTAGTTCTACACCCCTGGGAACCGTCTAGTTACGGAGATATTGGGTGTCAAAGTTCCAACTTTTTACAAGTGTTTTTTAAATACATGTTTTATTGGAAGATTTTTACTTTAAACACCTCCACGACCCCTGTACTATTCAATGTGATGGATACATTGCAGCACAATGTTTTGAGTATGTATTGAGGACTCAATGTATTGAGTCCTACCGTAAAAATGGTTTTACACTCCAAAAAAAATTCGTTTCCTAGCAATAATTTTTGCGTAAAGATTCTTAGTATGTACATAATGCTTGGTTGACAGCTTCGTGAAGGGTTCGTTTACAGCCTGTATCTAGTTTTGTGTATATTTTATTGAACATGATAAACTTTAATTACAATTTAATTTATTTTACTATGTACATTATTGATAGACTACAAATAGAACTAAAATAGTGCTAAAAAGAAGACTAAAACTAAGTTCCTACAAATATACAACGACAACAATGGGACACTTAGGCGTCAAAGTGCTCCTCCCCATCGATGTCATCTGGAAACGTGCCCAGAAGACTGGCAGTATTGCCACGTTGAATGGCAATGCTAATTCTTTGACTAAAGAATGAGCCAGCCCTCTGGTCAAGCGAAATGTCGACCAGTCGGCGAAAAAATATTTCCTTAAAAAGGAGACGCGCACTTGGGCCCCATGACCCGAGTGTTTCGACCCCAAACGGCTCAAAACTGTAGCTACCGATAAGGTTACAGTATTTGCGCCGCTTGCGGCTCTCAGCAGCCGCAGCAGCAGCGCCCGCACAGCCCGCCGTGTTTGCAACGTGAAATGGCGCAAGATTGTCGACACAGGTTGTGTCCCACACCAAAGGCCTACCCACCTTCCCAGGCTCCAACGTCATGCCGTCTGGTCTCTTCCCATCGTCATGTACCAAGCCGTTTGGTTCTAATACCGCTGGTACGCCGGCGCTGGCAAGGGCTCGACGAATAATGCCGTTAATGCTGGCGTGCCGTGCAATGCGACCTGCGCTCCTGTAGCAGGACAGGCCATGGTATCCGAGGCTGTCGACAGCTCCACTGCAGTGACACCGATGCGGAGCAACACAAAGTGCGCCTAAGCGTAGACTCATAGCGACACGGAACGATGTTTCGTCCATCATAGTTCTGGAAGTGCCTGAAGCCACAACTCCGACTCCCATTCTCCCACGGCCAGTAGACGGGCACGTTCCACAGTATTGATAGACGTATTTAAAAGGGTATTCCGTATAATACTGCAGAGCGGCACGTCCCACTGTCTCTGGGAGGACAGGTTGTCGGGCAAATCCGTATTGGGACAAGCCATTTTCCAAGCGTTCAACGCAACGGTCAAATTCGGCAACTCAAAATCAACCAGTGAGGATGACAAAATATTCCTGGTTAATTTTTCGGTAACGTAGACCGAGGAGAAGAAGGCTGGTAAAGTTATACTTGAAATTTTGCGGACGCCAAGACCACCCAAGCGAATGGGGAGTGTGGCTTGCTGCCAGGCTCGGTCGTCCAGGGCCACATTAAATATTGAAGTTAGAGTGTTAGTAATAATTTGGTCTACTTTTTCTAAAAGCTGTTTCCAAAGATGAGGGGAGCGAAGGCTGTACGTGAATTTTGGTCCAAAACAACAGTATCGAATAAGTGTGAAGGCCGAATGAATGTTAATTTTGAAAAGTCTCTGAAACATCATTGAAATTTTGAATTTTTTCTTCAATGAACGATAGAAAAGATTCGTCAAATATTGGTTGACCCTAAGAGGTGAAGAGAATTTTTCCAGTAATTTTGATATGAATGAACTAATACTAACGAGTTAAATACTACTAACGAGTTAAATATAGAAATGTTAATCCGTCTGTCAGTGGTTTCAGGAAGGTAAATTTCGCACTTCGAAAAGTTTAGGTCTAGGCCAATGGAACTGAATTTTTCTTTAAAAAAAGTTAAATCTTTTGGGACTATGTCCACATCACCTCCCAGGGTTCCATCATCCAAATACCATACGTTGAAATTAGAATTTAGCTGAGAAATAATTGGATTAATTGCTAAACTAAAAATGACTGGCCCAAGAGGGTCACCCTGTTGGTATCCCACGGCTTATTCCAAAAGGATGTCTTTATAGAGTAATTTTGAGGGGTTCCTGTAGCATTGGTAAAGAAAACAATAATTTTATTGAATAGACGTGAGCGTAGTGCATTAAATTTACGTCTTGCAAATGATGTTCGACACCTGACAGGATTGCAGATCGGAATTAGAATTAGAAAATATAATTTGTAATAATGTTAATTTAATTAGTAGCTCGTCTAAATGTAATTATTGTATGCCCTACGGGCGGGACATAGCTGATCTAAATTTTCAAATATTTACGAACTGTACTGCACCTACCTATGATCCACAATAAACTTTTGATTGATTGATTGATTGATTGATTGAAATCCTCTGCGTCTTTTAAGAAGTTTATCGTCAAGGGGGAGCATAAAATGGCATCGTAGGATAGCGCGGAGAATGGAGAGTTGACGGACAGTGAGGACTTTGGATTCGGGGCATAAAGGATTATAAAGAATTTATAAGCAAGCATCTCTGTTAGTGACAACGCTAAGTCTCAGGATGATACATATATCTTAATTTTTAAAACATAACTTACGCGTTTTGTAGTGGAGTAGCAAGTTAAAGAATATTCTATTGAATTTGTGTGTGTCTCAGTAGTGGGAACATTATAGGCTGTGTATGCTATGCTATTGAATTTTAGGTAAGATTCCAGCCCAAAAGTTTTGCAAACTAAATATCTTGAAACTCGCTTCAAACCATTGAATAATTTATATTAACGAAGTAATTCTGTGTATCTAAGCACGCTAATCCCTCTATCATAATATTATTGTTAAGTACTTACCTATACCTATCAATGTTTGTCAGAACTTTCATGTATCAAAATGTTACCGGCAATCTGTATAATCCGGTAATGTATAGAATTTCTAGGCCTGGTCGCCGGCAATCTGTATACGTCGACTGAACATTCAGCTCTATAAAACACCGAATGATCAACCGACAGCCGAGCACTGCTGCAGAAGTGGCCCGGCGAATAAGTCCAAATTGGTTGCGTCAAAAGGGTTTGACTATTTTTGTATGAAGCCTAGCTTGCCTAGCTTTAATAATTTAATAATTTATTTTTCTTTTACAAGGTATGTACTACATCTAGTGGTTGAAGAGACCTTTTAGACAAAAAATGCCTGTGTTAGGTCACTTCGCTCTTCCGAAGCTTAAATTTACTTGGTGTACAAACAATTATAAATCTGTGTGTGTGATGTATGTGTGTGAGTGATTGAGGAGTGTATGTGTTTTTGTGAGTGGGTGTTTGTGTGGATGATAATTACGATGCATGTTTCAAGAGGGCCTCGGTTTCCTCATATGTAAGTAGTTTAATCCATTTAGTTATAAGTTTCTTGCATTCATAATGTTTTTTGGTGTATAAATGTAGTTCTTTGTTTAATTTGTTGTACAGGTGGGATGCACGTCTGTCATATTGCATACTACAAAAACTGGTTTTAGATTGTGGAACATGCGCCACAAGATCTTTCCTTCTTCTTGTTAGAATGTCAGCATCATAAGGCAGTGTCTTGTGTTTCTTCAAAACAATTTGAGCAATATATAATTGTCTGACTGTTAGCAGATCACTAATCTGATAAAGTCTATCAGTAGGGAACCTTGATCTCTTAAAGTGCATAATTTTAATCAGAGCTCTTTGAGCTCGTTCTGCTTCTATAAATTTGGACTTAGCTGCACCTCCCCATATAGGAATACAATACACCAAGACAGATTGCACTAAGGTGACATAAATTTCCTTTAATAGGTTTCTAGAAGAGTCATTGCTGCTAGTAGCGTTAGATGGAACAATGTGTCTTAGTGTCTTGAATATCCAGCTCAAATTTCTAATCCTTTTTACAACTTGTTCAAGATGGGGGTACCAGCATAACCTTTGGTCAAGAATAACACCTAAGTATTTGCTCTGTGAGACCTTGGTTATAATAGAACACGTACAGTTTTGGTTTTGAGGGTCGCCACATACGTGAACTTTGATAGTAAAGTCATTCTTAGGTTGTGTCCGATTGCTGATAGTAAAATATATGTAATTTGTTTTTGAGGTGTTCAGAGTGAGTAAGTTGTTATTTAGCCATCTAGTAATTTGAGCCATACCTGTGGAAGCACTTTGCCTAATATCATTCCAGGATTTTCCATAAAATACAATAGCTGTGTCATCGGCATAAGAAAAAACTTTAGCGTTATGTAAATTCATGTTACATAAATCATTAATATATATCAGAAATAGGCTGGGACCCAAAACGCTACCCTGAGGCACTCCATATGATACCATTGCATCATCACTGCTGTATTGCCCCAGCTTGACCCTCTGCTTCCTATTTGAAAGATAATCTTTCAAAAGATCAAGTGGAGTTCCTCTTATTCCTATTTTATCAAGTTTGTTCACCAGGATTGGGACAGAGACGGTGTCAAATGCCTTCTTGAGGTCTAAGAAGATGGTTAGACATTTGTCCCCGTTATCAAGATGATTAGTTATAAGTGAAGTAAGAGCAATTACAGCATCCTCAGTGGATATACACACATCAAAAGTGTCTAGGGATCAACATATATTTTTGCAATAACTTTTCTCCTGATTGATATTAATTAAAATTTTCTTTAAGGATTCATCAAATAAAGTGTTTTCGTTTGTCACAGTAACGATAAACCAAGTCACCTTTGCATTAATAAAGAAATTTGCCATTTTTCTAATAAAGGGATTTTTGACATTTGAACCACTAACACAAAAGTTCGAAAAAAAGACTGAAATAACAGTTTTCTTTAAAATTTTATTGGGTAACTTAAACAATTAATAATCCGTGTTTCTACCGCGAACACTAACAACACAAGAACATCGGTTTGGCATACTCAAAATGAGTTCATCCAAATCACGCTGTGGAATGGCCGCCCATGTTCGTTGCAACAACAAAAAAAGGTCTTCTTGCGACTGGATACCCTCCATATTCGGCAGAGCTCTTCTCTGTAGCATATCCCATGCATGCTCAATCGGATTCAAGTCTGGCGACTGAGCAGGCCAGGGCAGGACATTGATGTTAGCTGCGGCGAGAGTCTGTCTTACAACTCTTGCGGTGTGCGGTCGTGCATTATCATGCATTAACTGAAATAAGGGACCGATTTGCACTTGTAGAGGAACGATGACGTCTGATACAATCGTCTCAGCATAAATTTGAGCGTTGAGGTTGCCTCTGATCCAAATCAACTCAGTTCTTCCGCCGATCCAAATACCCGCCCATACCATGATGGTTCCACCACTATAAGGATGGACTTCCTGGCAGGATTTTAATCGCTGTTGGCGTCCAGGGGTTCTCCAGTGTCGTATACGTCTTGTATCCGGTCTCATACCAAAACGAGACTCATCAGAAAAGCACACGAAACGCCATTGTTCTTCTGCCCAATTTCTGTGTTCAAGAGCCCATTGATATCGTATCCTACGATTGTGCATTGCTATAGGTGGTACCCGTAGCGGTCTTCGGGAATGAAGGTTCACTTCATGCAAGCGGTTTCTGACTGTTTGGTCGCTAATTAAGTTCCCTGAAGAGTGATGAAGCCTCACGGCTAACATCATGGCGGTTATTGTTGGAGCTCTTCGAGTTAAGATTTGAATGTATCGGTCTTGTCTCTGTGTGGTGCAGCGATACCGTCCTCCATGGCGCTCAGCCACGGTACCAGTGCTTCGGTAACGTGTCCAAAGTCGACTGATAACACTCTGACTTGTATTCAGAGCTAAAGCCACAGTACGTTGCCGGGAACCAGCTTCTATCATTCCCACGGCTCTGAGCATTTCTTCCCTGCTTAAATGACGTCGCCGCTCCATAATAACGTTGGTTTTAATCAGTAGTAGGGAAACAGTAGCACTAATAATGTCTTCAATGCGTTGTATGTTTTTATAGGGAAAATATTGACAGCTGATTTTCATCTTTTACTCGAATTTGATTCACAGTTCCTGATTCAAATTATGAAATGCACCAAAAAGGATCCATATAAATTTATAAAATCATAAATTTATTACAAAGCCACATCTCAATCTCAAGAAATCCACATAAAAATGCTTGATCCCTAGACACTTTTGATGTGTGTATTTTGCCTAAAACCAAATTGCGTCGGGGATAGTAAATTAAATGTATTTAGATATTTAAGGAGCCTAATGTTTAATAATTTTTCTAGTATTTTGGAAATAGCTGGAAGGACAGATATGGGCCTGTAATTATTGACATCGTCCCTGGCCCCACCCTTGTGAACTGGAGTAATAGTTGATTGTTTAAGAGGGTCCGGAAAGACGCCGTCTCTAAAGCAGAGGTTTGCAAGATGGGTAATAATGGGGACACATTCCTTGCTTATGAACTTTAAAAATCTTGTCGAAATATTATCACAGCCAGGAGCTATCTGACTTTAGGCTCATCAATGTTCTTTCCACTTCATTGGAGTCAGTGTCCAGAAGTACAAAAGAGTTGGGTTGTGTTGATAGTGGGTGAACTGAGAGGCCATTATTATTTAAGCTTGGCTGGATTTGCTGGGCCAGTTGTTTGCCGATATTTACAAAAAAAAATGTTAACATAATTTGCCGATTCAATGGGGGAGGGTTTATTATTTATCAGTTCGGTGTTCTCACTTTTAGATTTGTTAGTGTACGTTATGGTTTTAATATTTTTCCACAGTAATTTGCTGTTTGAGATTGAATTTGCAAGTAAATCCCTATCGTATTTCCTTTTTAGTTTTTTAATGAGATTATTACAATGATTTCTGTATCGGTTGTACGTAATTTTAAGTATTTCATTGTGTGGGTCAGTCTTAGTTTTTTTTTGTAATTTATTGCGATTGTTTATACAACGTAGTATACCAGGGGTAACCCAAGGTTTAATAATGCGTTTACTGCTAGGGATTTTAGTATGAGTAGTGTTAAGATTAATAGATTCAGTGAGCTTTTTAATGAGCAGGTCAGTCAGTAGTTTAGGGTAATTACAAAATAGTAATTCTGCTAAGTTTTGTTGCTGAATATGTTTTAGAGCTTCTTCGAAATTTTCCCCATTTTATTTTATTTTCTTAATGGGCAGCCACTCATTAAACCTAAATGAATCACTAGAGTAATTTATTATTATCAATTTAAACAAGTCTTCTGTGAGACAAAATCTTTTAAAGCGTTATAGCGGCACTACAAAAAGTACAACAACAGCAACATAGTACATAAAGTACTACCGCGCTATCTATGACACAAATGAAGAACTAACTTGAAAAACCTAAATTGCGATTTCAAAGTTATCCGCGACATGAGAGCATGGAGAAAAACCCAACTATAACCGTCGCGGCTCCTCGTGCAGTAGCCCACTAGACACAACACCCGTCTGGTCAGAGGATCCTCATTTTTCAATGGAGGATGAAGAACTTTACACCTTCTTCCTCATAACCCTTATAGCGTCATGCGTCTGAGATGTTAACTATCAAATAAATCATGACATTCGTGAATGATAAAAAAATAAAAACATTAATCAAATTACATACAAAACATACACATTTCCATAGGTACATTTGCCTAGACGAGCTCAGCAATGTATATAGGGTGTAACAGGACCCTTAACGAACCCGAAAGGTAATTGTTTTCCCCGTCATTGCCATCAATTTTTTGTTCTAGACTATACTTGGGAACCTTCTAGTTACAGAGATATTGGGGGTCAAACTTCCAAGTTTTCACAAGTTTTTTTTAAATACAAGTTTTGAATGTAAGATTTTACTTTAAACATCTCCACGACCCCGTACTGTTCAATCCATCCACCAGCACAATGTTTTGAGTGCGTTATATCAAGTCCTACCGTAAAACGTGATTTTTACCCCAAAAAAAAGTCTTTTCTTGGAAATGTGACGGTAAAGCAGTTACGCTTTAAAAATGTTTCTTCTTCAGAAAATGCCTCTAGATAACGTTAAAGAAAGTGAAACTGCCGCATAAAAATAAAGATATATATATTTTTTTTTAAACAGAACCAAATTATAATTCCAGTACATTACCGTGGTAAGGGATCACGATATCTGGCTTTGTTTACGTTAATTTCTCTTAAATTAGTTTTGCGTAATATTCCTTATTCTCCCGATTTTGTTTTCCTAAAAATTTTTTCACGACAATTTTTATTTATAAAACTAAAAAAGAATAACCTACATCAGTCGTTTCATTCGTGACAAGTTGGCTAAAGGGTCAGTTATAGTTTTGAGTTCATATAAAAACCCGGTAAAAAAAGCACGTTCAGTATTTTCCGTTTTTTTTTTCGATTGAGTCTAATCGGGTTAGCTGTTCTCCAGCGATGCGCTTACCAAAGAACAACATTTCATGTTTACAATCATTTATTTAACGTGCCTTGTTACTTAGTACGTATTGGTCAAATCTTGCAACTGAAAACCAGTTCCCCCCAACCGATTCAGCTGAAATTTTGCACAGACCTTTTTATTTATTTTATTTATTAAAACTTTAAGCACATAATGTACAAAGGCGGACTTAATACCTTGGGCATTTTCTACCAGTCTACTAAGGTAGACTGGTAGAAAATGCCCAATGTTTTATCCCAAATTTCATCCCAGGTGATGCAGAGACCAAACAGTAGGTGCAATAGTACAGAAAATTGCGAAGACAAAATATAGTAATAAATACATATATACAAACAAAATATACAAAGTAAAGAAAGATAAAATAAAAAACAACATAGATGGAGAAAAACGACAAATTATTTGTGTGACGAGTCTACCAACTTCTTATGAATGTGTTCGCGAGCTTTTGCCTTGAATGTGAACCGACTGGTGGCCGTCCTGATATTCTGAGGGAGCGCATTCCAAAGGAAAACCGCCTGGACAAGAAAAGAAGATTTAAGAAAACCAAACCAAACCTTTTTCCGGCTCCGGTGACAACATGTTTTTATGACAGACATGACCTGATCCTACAGCCAGGGCTGTCTCCTCACGAGAAAACTCCTCAACTGTTAAAAGCACGAACACGAAACTTTGTTTACGCGTTCAATTTTCATAAATAAATATGATTTTATATTTTTAGTGTATCTAAAGTAACTGGCACGTAATGTACAGCTATGGTAATCAAACCGAGCATCCAAATGAGTTGACCATACCTGGGAACCTTTTAGTTACGCAGATGTTGGGGGTCAAAGTTCCAACTTCTTTTTCGACACGTTTTTTTTAATACAAATTTTAATGTTGTAGCTTTACTTGAAATAGGTACTTTCATGACCCTTGTATTCTTTATGGACGACTGAAAGCCGTAGTTCGATTACACCTAGTTCTAGCCGGCTATACCAAATGCGGCCGATAGCGGTTGGTTAAGGTATATCCATAACATATAGGACCCCATTAAAATAGATGGACAAATTTTAACACAGTTTTAACAACCAATGACATCCAAGCATAAAAACACTGATTAAAGTGATTTTATTTTGACCTAAAATAACAAATTGCCGGCGGCACTCTAGAATAAACACATAAGGTCAAAATAAAATGTTTTTCACTTAGATATCTTTGGTTAGACGTACTGAAAGCTGTGTTAAAATTTGTCCATCTATTATAATGGGACCTTGTATAGATTCAAGCTAATGCGCACGACTGCGGCCGAGTCGGCCGGCACTCCGTAATAGTGTAGCTTACCATCACTAACATTTTACAAACTTTGCCTCTTTATAATAATGGAATAATATGATCGTTGTTAACTTCTATTCCTATTTAAAGAGCTTTCATGTGACGTAGAAGAATAAATATGATTTTTAGCCCATAGATTTCGTTTTCACCACCGAAACTCAGGCCTCCTCTCCGGCGCGGCGTGCGTAAATAATTGTAATAAGAGAAATAAAAAAAACTTACGTAGCCCGTAGAAGTTCCCTGGCTGCTCAAGTTCACTACCAGTGTATGCCACCCATCCGCGTAATTTTCATCATGGAGTGAGAAACTAGTGAGTCCTAGAGTGGTGTCAACACCATTTTCCACATACTGGTTCGCCAATACCGTAACTTGGTCGTTTTGAATCTTTGCCTCCATATAAATAAGCACTTCAACTCTACCTAAATTGGACATTGGAAACAGGAACGATGACACACAACTTAACTCAGCTATAGGAGTAATGAATGTACTGCTGCGTTCATTATGACCGGTCACATGAATACTATCGTAAGTCCCGACTTCCCAGAAGTAATATTCGGAACATACCCCCAGACTATTAAACTTTTCATAATAATTGTCATCTTCAAAATTGTAGGTTACACAAGATTCACTAAACGCATGCGACACGAAAAGTGTTAATAAAAAAAGTTTCCGTAACATATCGTTTCAAACATGTGTGTTTGCCAATAGGCACAAAATCTACTATGATTGTTAAGCTTGCTTTATAATCAATATAACTATCATAATTATTCATTTATAAATCAAGGATAAGATAACGTTCTATGTAAACGAGATTAATCAATTGATAATGATTTTTCGTGTTTGATACAAAGGACTTCGTTCTCGTTCCTGATGAACTCGAGTTGTGCGCCGGATTTGGCTGCCATTAAACTAAATAGAACTTTTTACAAAAACGAAAAACACTAAAAAGTGTAGAATAATTTTGCTTTCGGAACTCGAAAGTTTCCGGAGAAATTTCGGACACTTGAAGAAAGTTCCATGACACTAAATATCTAATTTTTTTTCAACCCTCATTTACTCACTTTTTTTCATAATTCCTCATCGCTTTTGTATAACGGTTCAGAGAAGACACCTACTGTCCAAATTGCAACTGTGACTCGTCGCTCGCATGACTAACGGTCCTATCTCATTTTTTAGCTGATTTGAGTTAGGACAACTACAGTTTTCAATTCGTTACTCTTTACATTTTTCACTAACCGTCGTTTCTCTATGTTATTTGGATCTCAAAATATAACCATTTTGAAAGTCAACGTATCTCATATTAACTCAAAAAAATTATTACTAAAAAGCCGAACTCATACAAATGCCGGAGACAAATGATGGAATTATCTTTTATGAAGACTGATCCCTACAAATTTTTTTTCGAAACCGATCACTCTGCTGTAACTTCTCGTTCATTGACATTAAGGAGGCAAGTTTCTGGAGAATTGCACTCACAAATTTTACCACTGAATGTAACACAACCAAAGATTTCTCAAGAAAAGTACAACGATCTAATGGCTTTGACTGCGGGTGACACACCAGTCATAAGGTTACCCGAATTCGTTTCATTTTATCGTTCACTGCATCATTAAGATAGTACCTATAAATTCAAACTGCAAACCACCTAAAAATAATTACAATTTAGTTTTAAGTTTTCATAAAAAGACTGATTTTATGATAGATACTCAATTACTTGCTTCATGTGATCTCACAATATGACTGAATGATTAGGTTTTTAAATTGTTATTTAATTATTTTTTATTTTGTTTGCTAATAATTTGATTATACTTTTATGTTGTTTTTTTTTTAAAAAATACTGTCTTTTTAATTGTGATTCTTAAAAATAATATTAAGATTTTTTAAGCGTGTTATGTTTCTCTTATGTTAAACTCTTTTCGTAATAAAAATTTAAAAAGCTAAATGTTTTGCGTGTTTTATTTCCAAACTTAATCCAAACCGTAAAGTCGTAAGTAGAAAAAAACTGTTCAGATTGATAAATAAAGTTTTCACAAAGTGTCCTATCTGTTTTAATAATTAAAAATAAATACTAATATTGAAAATAAATAAGTAGCTATATCGTAAAATTAAAGTACGATAAATACTCTTTACGAATAAATATAATTAAATATTCAGAATTGCCGATAGATTATAATTTTATCGTAGTTAGATATGTCGTAACCGCAAAACGCTTTTCCTGAACAATTGACAATACGGAGATAGGACTGTTAGTCATGCGAGCGACGCTGTGTGGTGCCAACACTCGGAGTAAAACAGCTGAGAAATACGAGCGGACAGACAGACAGATGGAGAGGACGAATTTAAGAAGAATAAAGGGTTCTGTTTTTGCCTTTTGGCTACGGAATCCTAAAACTATTTCATAAATTATAGAACGCGTTTTACTGTTCTTAGGTATATTTGGAAATTCCGGATGTTTTTGAATTTCCCACGGACCCGAAACTAAAATTCCGGACTTATCCGAAAAATTTCCCCTACCCTAGATAGGGGCAAGAGGCACACGATGATTATTATGCAGTCAGTGATGCACTAGTCTAAAAGTTGTTAACATTCTTTAGAGACTTGATATTCAAAATGCGACTAAAGTTGCAATTTCATGGGCAATCTGCATATAGTTTTCCTTCTCTATACATTCCATCAAAAGTGGTAAAAGATCGTTTTTAGCGACCACACCTCTCCACCTCTCCTCCCTCCCTCCTCTTTAAAGACCTTACCTGACCTGGTCCCTTAGGACCTTTTGAAAGTTCTTTTTTGCAATTGTTACGGTGCAAACACAATAGAGAGTATTCTATGTATCTATCATTAAAGGCAATTTTAAAGCATTTTTTGTAATACACTTTATTTAATGATCTATTACTTTCTTATAGATACCTACAGTTTACATTTCCTTACCTACTTGCTTACAATGATATAACTTTCGTTAGGTAGCTATTCTTACTTGGATAAAACCCAAACAAATGGGCATTACAGTTGAATCCCATTGGTTGTTTGAGTAAAAATTTCATTTCTTTCCATTTTTGTCTTATGTAAAGACAAGCGTTTTCATTACAAACATGTATAATTCCTTAATTACAGTAGGACAAATGATGCATGTAACTTGACCGAGATCAAGAAGCACACTCGTATACATAGAGAGACCATACAATTAGTAAATATTGGAAGGTATCCAGCAACAAAGGCTGCGCAAGCCGATTATTCTGTCATACAAACGGAGAAAGCTGACAGCCGAGAATGAGAAAAAAAAAACGTGTCGCCGACCCCAAGTAACATTGGAACAAGGGCAAGAAGACGTAGATAACAGAAAAAAATAATTAAAAAGCCTTTATTCGGGGTGGCATCCTAAGCATTACAAAAAATGTTACTTCTGCCAAACTGTAAAGATTACTTCACTATTTGGTATTACACTCAAAAAACTAATATTATCGTCATAATTTATTATTATTGCAAAACAGAATGGTAAAAAAAAATGGCTTGGAACTTATGAACCTGGAAACTTCCATATTTTAACACTCATTTTAATACAACTTTAGGCCTACATTTGTTGCATGATTGCATCATTAATTGATATTCTGATTTAAAGCTAATAATAAGTTCCTTTAGGCATGTGTCTATACCCATGCCTAAAGGAACTAATAATTACACCTAACACCTAACTACCTAACTTATTTTCCACTTAAGAGCGGCCAACCCGTCATACTTTTCATACAAACGCTCGTACGTGATTATGCAGTTGTTACACATCTATCTTTGATTTTTTTGAACTAATAGGTATTTTGTGCACTATATCTAGGTTTCTATGGAAGCAAAAAATTAAAAATTGTCGAAACAAATTTAATATAAGCCTCCAAAAATTGCTGTTTTGCACAAATGTTACCTGAAATTTGGCCGTTCATAATGTACTTATAAACTGTAAAAGTAAAAAAAACATCTTGATAGAAATCTTGCACATGTAATAGAGATTCTTATTGACAAATATTTATTTCTCACACTTGTAAGCCTTATTCAAAAACACGTATTTCCTGGAACAAGTTCAAGAAATTTCCGAACACTATTTTTCGTTCAATGTCATCGCGTTAGGCGGTATGTGGTGCGCGGGAGACGAGATGTGCGGGGTCGGGGCGGGGTAAGACCGGGGAGTTGAATGAAAATCGCCGCTGCGGCTCTGGATGAAACAACAAGCTTTTCGACCATGCTCGCGTTGACGATAGACCGACCGGGAAGGGCCCTCATAATGGATGTGTTTATTCTAGAGTGCCGCCGCAATTTATTATTTTAGGTCAAAATGAAATCACTTTAATCAGTGTTTTTTTGCTTTGTTATCATTGGTTAGACGTACTGAACGCTATGTTAAAATTTGTTCATCTATTTTAATGGGACCTTATAAAGGGTGTAACAAGACCCTTAACGAAGCCGAAAGGCACTTGTTCTCCCCGTCCGTCATAGCGATCATTTTTTTTTCTAGACTATACCTGGGAAACTTCTAGTTACGGAGATATTGGGGGTCAAAGTTCCAACTTTTTCGCAACTTTTTTTTAAATAAATTTTTTTTAATTTGAGATTTTTACTTTAAACACCTCCACGACCCCCGAAAATTCAATCCATTCATCAGCACAATGTTTTAAATCTGTTACATTGAGTCCTACCGTAAAACGTGATTTTTCACCCCAAAAAAAAAGTCGTTTCCCAGCAATATTTTTTGCGTAAAGTTACTTAGTTTGATGTACATAATGCTTGGTTGACGGCTTCGTGAAGGGTCTTGATACACCCTTTAAAATGGTTCTTAAAGGTGTAACATTTGAAAACACTTAGAAAATGATGCAAAGTAGCAAAAGCGAAAACCGATTAGGTACATTATAAAATAAAACCTGTCTTTCGGTGTAACAAACAAACAATTTGATTTTATAAGCCTGTGTATTTTTGATTGTGTTAATTATTGAAGATATGCTCACGACTAGATTAAGCATGCTTGAAACTTTCAATCGAGTGATGATTTGATGATTCGCAATTCATCCCTCACAAAGTTCAGAATCCAAGTAGATAAATAAACGTAAACAAGACCAAAGTACCCCGTAGTTCCTAGAAAACCCGTAAAAGAGGAGGTGTCGATAATATATGATGTGTTTTAAGTTTTATTTTATTTAGTTAGTGCCAAGCTGTTTTGTATTTTTATGCTATGGATCTCTGATCTGAAAATAAAGATTTATTATTATTAATATTCTGAGGTTTGATTTTGTGTTAGGATTGTAGGCCGTTATTCTCAGCGCGGTCTCGTTCATCTAGTGGTCACAAGCGTGACTGCTCCTGGGTTCTGGGTTCGATTCCCGGGTGGGGCAGCGTTACTAGAATTCCAATTAGTAGCTGGAGTTTGCAAGATGGTGGTGTGATACCCCCGTGTCTTGGAAAGCGCTTGATCTCTCCTTTGTCGTATCTGATTCAGGTCAGAGAGTGTAACTTTTTTTTTTTTTTGATAATGTGTGGTGGTGTCTCACTGTTCAGCCTATGAGGCTGGCTACTGCTTAACCGAAAGAGTGTAACTGTGTCTGCGTACACAGTGTAGTACTCGGTCGAGAGGATATTGTTATTTTAATGACATAGAAGAACTTTACCCAATTGAAAAGAACAAATAAGCTCACCTCTCTTTTTTATTAATTATAGTCATTTATAGTTTATCTTAAGATTGTCAGAATGCCAACGACCTGATAATAGCACGCGCTGCACTTTTATCGCTTTGTTTGTGTCTATATAATCACAATGATTTGCATTGTAATTCGGGTTATGTTTTACAACTAACCCAACAACCATACTTCAGATGAATGAATAAAGTAGCCGGCTAACTGAGATGAAGAAAGATGAATATGGTTTTATGGTATATTTAGGTAAAATAAATAATAGTCTTTACCATGTGGAAATAATTCGATATTGTGTTTCCTGCATAAAATGATGAGATGAATATTCGTAGAGTAGATCTTCGGAAGGTCAATTTAGTCTTTATTAAGAGTGGGCTGCGACCTTAGATTGCTTACAAAATTATAAAATGTTTTCAGGGGTAAAGCTTTTCAAAGGTAGGTAAAAAAACATTAACTATCTAACATTACATATTTAATGATTTAAGATTTAAAATGCTTTAGATTCTAATGGATTTGAAACGGATTTAAACAATGCAAGTTAGTTTGGTTCTAAATAGTTTTCAAACTTTGTATCTATTTGACTTACTATAAAGTCTAAAAATAAATAGTATTCCTGAAATGTTGCATTCTATGTTCAATATTCGTGTTTATCGGACAGTCAATTCGCAATGTATGTATGTTATCTGATAATAATTTAGGCTGATATTAATTTTAATTTTTAATTTAACTTCGTAATTCCTCACTTAAACCAATAGTGCATCATCACTCTTTCTGTGTATGTTCCTCCTTTGTCAGAAGATATGCTTACATATTAAAGATCTCTTGAAACTGACAACAAACTAACTCAAAACAAAAGTGAAGCACACACGCAAAACAAAAGCAACTAACATTGTTAGGGGTTATGTAACTCAATCCAGTGGTTCGAACTTGATTTCAAATAATGTTAAGCTATGGCCGATTTTTGTGTTCTGATGTTTTGCAAGCGTCTGCAACAGTGCCGAAATATTGGGAACTCAATTTAAATAGTAAACATTGTAAATATCCCGTTTCAAGTGTTAATGATATAGTATCGCTTTGTTCTTTCTATCGGTATTTTTTTTCTTCTGCGCTTGTCACTTTGTTGTAACGTGTACGTCCATAACAATTCATACATTTCTGTAATGGGCATTCAAGTCGTTTCGCCAGCGTTAAGATTTATGGCGGCCCCGTGACATGTGTAAGGCTCACAACTTACAAATGAATCAATATCTTTGTTTATCACTACAAGTAGGCTTTTAGGTAAAACGGTTAATTTTGAAGAATCCACGACGAATGAAATCAATTGTCTGGTTTCTGAATCTGAGGAGAAAAAATATGATCCAATGTAATTTACTGCACGTATAGGTATTGCTATTAATAATACTTAGGCGCAGAATATTTTTGATGATTTAATTATATTCTCTGAGAGCTGTGGTCGATGAAATAAATGACAAAAAGTATGTGCCTGTCTGCCCCCAATTTACAATATCTATGCCAGGGCCGTTACGGTTGCGGGCCTGTGGACGGTGAGCTATGGGCTAGCTCGCCGTCCGTCCGTCTTATGACGACAGGCCGTGTCGACGGCGCGTTCGTGTTCCACGCGCGCCTCAAAGAGAGTCAGCAAACAGGAAGGGGTCCGAAAGGACCGATGCCTGCCAGGGTTGCGGGACTGTTCGAAAGAGATACCGCGGCCCTGGAACACAAAGGGCAAAGGAAGGAACATGGATGGGTTTTAGTCAGTAAAAGTCTGACACTCCCTCCTGCTCAGCCCAGAGCGGGAGGGGTTATTTCATGATTTCCCATCGGTAAAAAAAAAGGGCCGTTACGGTTGAGCCACCGTTATTCTTAAATTAAAGTTTTGAAATCCCCAAATTGTAGTAGAAGAAAAAAAGATTTCAGTATTAATTTGTAAAAAAAAAACATAGCAATGGGTAGTAAATTTGGGTCATTTCTAATATAATATCCACCTTTTTTTTTTTTTTTTTTTTTTTTTTTTTTTTTTATCGATGGGAAATCATCAAATGACCCCTCCCGCTCTGGGCTGAGCAGGAGGGAGTGTCAGACTTGTACTGACTAAAACCCATCCATGTTCCTTCCTTTGCCCTTTGTGTTCCAGGGCCGCGGTATCTCTTTCGAACAGTCCCGCAACCCTGGCAGGCGTCGGCCCTTACGGACCCCTTCCTCTTTGCTGACTCTCTTTGAGGCGCGCGTGGAACACGAACGCGCCGTCGACACGGCCTGTCGTCATAAGACGGACGGACGGCGAGCTAGCCCATAGCTCACCGTCCACAGGCCCGCGTCTACGGTGGCCGGGAGCCACCACGTGGCCCCCGACGCCCGTTGCGTCTCCCGCGGCGGCTGGGACGTGAGGTTCTCTCCCTCTCACGTCCCGCCACCTCCTTCGCTAGCATGACTGCTTCGCAGAAGGAGGTGACGGCGTCCCATTCCGTCTCGCTCCGGACCATGGATTGAACCAGGGCCGGACGCGAGAGGTCGCCGCCGCCGATCGCCGCTACGAGGACACGGCGTTGCTCCGCCCAAGCGGAGCAGACCTGCACAGTGTGCTCCACCGTGTCCTCCGGTCGATCCTCGCAGTGGTGACACCCGGGCGTTTCCTCCCGCCCGATTAGGTGCAGGAACCTCCCGAAACAACCATGTCCGGTGAGGACCTGCGTCAGGCGGAAGGTGAGGGCGCCGTGGCGCCTCTCCAGCCACTCCTCAAAGAGGGGACTTACCGCCATTATAGTGGCGTGCCCTGCACGGGGTTGCGACAGTCGCTCTCTCCATGTCGCCATGAGATCACGCCGGAAGTCTGTCCGCTGAGCGACAATTTGCCGCGGCAGCGGAGTTTCCCCCCGGCGTAGTGCCTCCACGCGCCACTCGTGCAGGCGCGCGAGGACTATCGCCTCCAGATCCCATGGCGGCAATCCGGCAAGGAGGCTCGCCGCCTCGCCGGAGATCGTGCGGTACCCCCGGATTAGCCTTACGGCTACCACCCTTTGGGGCGCGTTCAGATAATGGGCGGCTCGCCGCCTCAAAGAACGCGCCCACACCGGGGCCCCGTAAAGGGCCATGGACCGCACGACCCCCGCGTAGAGCCTCCGGCAGGAGGCGTTTGGACCCCCCAGGTTGGGCAAGAGCCGCCTGAAGGCAGCCCCGGCCCGTTCCAGTTTGGGGGCCAAACGTCGGAAATGCTCCACGAAGTTCCACCGGCTGTCGAGGACGAGACCTAGGTACTTCAACGTCGGCTCGACGCCGATGGGAACTCCTCCCACCGTGAGCATGGATCCCGACGGTGGCGCATTCCGAGGCCCATGAAAGCACATGGCCTCGGACTTGTGCAGCGCCACCTCGAGACCCAATTGCCGGATCCTCTCCGCGACTATCGCAACCCCGCGAGTCATCAGCTCGGCCGCCGCCTCGTGCGACCTCCCTTGCGCCAGCACCAGCGTGTCGTCAGCGTAGCAAACTACGCTGACGCCGTCAGGGAGGTCGGCGCGCAGCACCCAGTCGTAACCGATGTTCCACAAGGGCGGCCCCAGAACCGATCCCTGTGGAACACCGCACGACATCTCTCGCCGGTTCCACTCTCCGCTGCAACCAGGGTAGATGACGTACCTGTCCGTCAGGTAGTCCCCGACCACACGACGAAGGTAGGTCGGCACCCGGTGATACCGGAGTGCCTCCCTAATGCAGCTCCAGGGCATGGAGTTGAAGGCGTTGGCGATGTCGAGAGACACCGCCAAGACCACCCCACCCCGGGACACCGCATCCCCCGTCGTGAGGGCTCTCACGCGCATGATGGCGTCCACCGTCGAGCGCCCCCTGCGGAAACCAAACTGGTGTTCCGCAAGATCCGGCCCAATCCCCGCCAGGTGCCCGGCGAGGCGGTTGGCAATTACTCTTTCGAAGAGTTTGCCCACCTCGTCGAGCAACACAATGGGCCGGAATGCGGACGGAGAGTCCGCAGGGCGCCCCGGCTTCCGGATGAGGACCAGCTTCCCCGTCTTCCAACGAAGCGGGAACTGGCCTCTCTCCAAGCATGCGCTTAGGAGCCCCTCCAGTCGGGGCCCGAGAGCCTGCAAGGCCAGGACCCAGGCTTTGCCAGGTAAGCCGTCGGGTCCTGGGGCGGCAGTTTTGGCCTTAAGCCTGCCTACCGCCACTCTCAGGTCTACCCCAGTCACCTCTGGAATGTCGTCATCGTCCTCAGTGTGGTCCGCTTCCGGCACCGCAATTGGCGGAGCCATGGGCGGGGGAGTATGTTCCCCTCGCGAAGGGAACAGAGCGCTCACCACGTCCTCCACGAGCTCAGGCCGGAGACTCTGCGTCAGCGGAGGGGCCCTGGTGCGGAGTTTATCCCGCACCATCTTATAAGGGCGCCCCCACGGATCTCTGTCGAGAGTCTCCAGCATCTCCTCGCGGGCCACATCCTTGGCCCGCAGGACAGCCTCTTGGAGGGCGGTCTTCGCCGCTCTGTATCCCTCATACAGCTCCGCCTCAATGGCTGCCGCATTCGGAGGGCGAATGCGGAGCCTGCGATGCCTGGCGTACAGGTGTCGCGCGGCGACGCACGCCTCGCGCAGAGACGTCAGCTCTCGCGACCACCAGTACACCTGACGCCGGGCGCTTTCTGTCCGAACCCGGGGCATTGCCACGTCACATATATCGGACATGGCCTCCTGGAACCAACCCGCCTCATTGTTCACGTCGGCAGGCCTGACCGGTGATGTCACCCAGGCCTGCACGATCGAGGCTTCCAGGAGGAGCTCCCGGTCCAGCTGCTTCAGCGCCCATCGCGGACCACTCGGGGTCTGTTGGACCGGCGCGCTTGGGGTCTGGGCGGAGACGTCGAACCGGATATACCGGTGGTCGGAATAGGTCTCCACCCCCTCCATGACGCGCCAGTCAACGACACGTGGTGACAGAGCGGGGCTAGCGAACGTGATGTCCACCACCGACTCACCCCGCATCCGCACACACGTTGGGACAGAACCCCTATTAAGGACGACCAGGCCTGCCTCCAGAGCCCAGTCTTCCACCATCCTGCCCCGCACGTCTGTGCAACGAGAACCCCAAGCCAAGTTCTTGGCATTGAAGTCCCCGAGCACAAGCACGGGGAGGGAATGGCTTCCGATGACGACACTCAACTCCCTGAGGGAGTTGTGGAACTCGGCGAGAGTATGGCTCGGGGAGAAGTAGACACCCGCTACAACGATCTCCCCGAACCGTGCTGCTACGCACCCCTGACCCTTCCTGACACTTTCATGGGTCGGGGTACCGGCGGCGGCCGACGAAATTATGGCCACTGAGCCACTAAGGTCCTCCACCCAGTCGTCCCTGGGCGGGACAAAGTAGGGCTCAGCGACCACGGCGACATTAATCGACCACTGCGCCATGCTCTGGAGCAACAGATCCTGAGCGCAGGCGCAGTGGTTGATGTTCGCCTGGAGGAGCCGTAATGGGGCCGTTATTGACACTCCATTACGGTCTCCTCTCGGGCCCCCTGTGAGGGCCCCGCTGCGGAAGGAGCAGCGACGGCGGTGGTGGCGGCAGCGGCGGCGACAGTGGCGGCGGCTGAGGCGGTGGCGACGGTGGCGGTGGCGGCGGGGGGCCTTCCCTTGCCTCTGGAGGCCTTGGTGGGAGGAACGCAGGCCTTGCTCCCAGCCCGGTGATCGGCCGGCTTGCCAGCCGCCGCACATGCAGCGCAGTGCGGCGTCCCGCAGCAAGTTGCGGACACGTGACCGGGCTGACTGCAGCGGAAACAGAGGCCGCTGCGATCAACCTCCGAGGCGCATCGCACTGACACGTGGTGTCCCACGTGGCAACGATAGCACCTCAGAGGTCTGGGCTCCAGCAGCTTCACCTGCGCTGAGACCCAGCCCACCAGTAGCCTTCGGCCCTCCACGATGGTCTTTGCCGCCGTCACAGGGCAGCTAACCATAGCGGTTCGCATACCCGACGGGTCCGGACGAAGGGCGCCTGCCCTGACCTGCTCCGCAGAGCACCCTCCAGACCTGGCGACGGCGGCCACCACCTCCTCCTCGGTCACCGAGTCGTCCAGGCCCAGGATGCGCAGGTCTGCGCATCTAACGGGCCTGGACACTCGGGCCTCGTCCGCGTTCAGGGACGCCCTGAGCTTCTCAGCCAAAGCATCAGCGGACGAGCCACTGGCTTCGCCGGGGATCTCCAACATTCTAGCCCCCGTTGCGGTGACTCGAAGTCGGAGGCCCCCGGCGATTCCGAGCTCCCCGAGGTTTACCGCCTCTTTAGCCTGCGCCAGCAAGTCGCGGTAGGACACACCCCGCTTCTCCGCATCCGGCTGTAGTGTTATCACTACAGCCGCGGTCCTCGGGGCGCGGAGCCTAGCCGCGACCTTTCGCGCCCTGTGCTGGCGCTGCCGCTCCTGATTGCGGGCCTTTTTTCGGGCCTTTCGCCCCCTCTGTTTCTCCCCGACCACCTGCCATCCGGCTTCGGCCGAGGGAGGTATAGGGAGCTGGGGGGGCGGCGGCGGCGGCTGACGAGCCGCAGGCGCTGGCCCACTCGCCGCTGGCACTGGCGCCGGCACAGTACCCGCCTGTGCAGCCGCCATATAATATCCACCTGATGTAAATATTTAACAGAATTATAAAAAAACACTGTACTAACACGGATATTTCAAAAGCTCCTTACATTTTCACAGTTGAACCATCACTGCCCTGCTAAAATGGCGCTGCCTCGTTACCTCGTAACATTTTATCAGAGTAAAATTGTCGATGGCCATCATAATATCCGGTTCTGCCAGTCTGGCGTTTTAGTCAAATAACTTGATAGTTCTACCAAATACAATTGTACTTTTTCAAAAATACTGCACATATCTTACAACTACATGAATAATTATCACATCATTGTATATTCCAGGTTTACTCTAAATCTACTGAATTGTAAGTTAAAAGTGTAGTTGCAAACGTTATAAGCCAATAATTGTTTGTAGTCGAATATAATAGCAGGCGCCATGTAATTACAGAGCTTAAAATTATTACACTTGACTGATGATAAGTTAAGGAAGGTCTTTGGGTATGTTATAAACTATGATAAGATAAACTAAGCGTCATATACCTACATAATAATTATGAGAATGATTGTCATTACTAAAATCAATGAGGTTTACATCATTGATTATAATCATCACTGGCTTTTATATTGTGCTTATAAAAAACAAATGCTGTTGTGATTTGTTGATCTTAACAGTATCACTCAAAATTTTGGATAAAAATGTTTATATTTCAACAATTTTCCACGCAAGTCTGACTTATTCCACAATTTTGCTCTAGGTTTGCTGCTTAAAATTTTGACCGCCAGAGCATAAACTGACGCGCGTGCCTCCATGCTAAGCCACAATTACACCTACTATTTTGTCACATATTTGTGTCATTTCGCGTACAGGTCACGCGGTTGCTTGTCACGTATATGTGACTATGGCAAGGGAGTATTGTAGGTTAAGTTATCCCTAGTCTTTCATTATAAATTCTAACTACATCAACTACATGTTACCTATAGGGATTTTTTTTTTACACTGAATTTGCTTGTATTTGGCGGCAACTCGCATGATGTGAAGCAATGATGCTGTCTAGGGTGGAGTACGCTTGTCTAGAAGAAACCGATTCACTGGAACTTTGAAGCTTATAATGATCGGGAAACACGGAAATCAGCAGTGAATAGTAATATCGTGTTAAAGTCCCTTTGAACTTGTTCTCGGTAATCAGTAGTTAACAAATAAATTCAACAACATTATTATTATTTCCTTTATTCAATTATATACATATAAATTACATTTTTAAATATTTCTAAACAAATTAATATTAAAAAAAAACATTTAAAAATATAAAAAATAGTGGTCCGCCGGTATCGGAAGCAGGGTCCAACCTACCGGTGGTTAGGGCTCCAGAGACAGGAACCTCCTCACAATGCGAGCCGTATCGAGGAGTACTGCCTTCTGAATCAGGCCCTTGATCCAACCGCCTAAGGAGAGCCTCGAGAGATGTTCGTCGAGGCTTTTGGCTATAAGGCCATTGGCCGTCACAACAATCGGCACAATGATAGCCGAGTTCACATTCCACATGTCGACAACCTCGTGTGCTAAGTCGAGATATTTCATTTGTTTCTCTTTCTCAGCTTTCACGAGGTTCTCGTCATGTGGGATGGTAACATCGATTATCATTACGCGGCGCGCTGATCGGTCTATCACCACTATGTCAGGCTTATTGGCGACAATAGTCCTGTCAGTGATGATAGACCGATCCCAGTACAGCGTGACATGGTCTTTCTCGAGAACTGGGTCGGGCACATACTTGTAGTACGGTACCTCAGATTCCACAAGTTTATATTTCAAGGCAAGTTGCTGGTGAATAATCCTGGCTACTTGGTTATGCCTGTGCAAGTACTCGCCGTTAGCTAGACGAGAACAACCAGAAATAATATGTCTGATGGACTCACCCAGACGGTGGCATGCCCGACACACGTCAACCGTCCCGTCCTTCACAATATATTTCCGGTAGTTTTTCGTCAACATAACTTCGTCCATAATCGCACAGACAAAACCTTCAGTTTCCCCAAAGAGGTCACCGAAACGTAGCCAGGACACGGATGCTAGAAAATCTACATGGGGGCCCATGAAGTGCCCGGTAGAAGCGCCTGTGAAGCTCCTTGCCTTGCCATACTTATTTGCGGTCATCGGTAGTAAGTACTACAGGTTTGCGCCAGTTCTCTTTAGCCATGGACAGCGGGGTGAGGCCCTTGTCCACTGCGACCACATCTCGGTGCATACCCACTTCGGCTTTTAAAAAGTATTCTCTGAGACTGCATACCTCGCGGTTGTGGAGCGTCTTCGCGTTTAAAAAGCCTCGACCCCCGCACTTCCGCGGGATATACAGTCCCATCACCGATGATCGTGGGTGATGCATCCGGTTTGCAGTCAGCAGTGTACGGACTCTCCTATCCAGGGTATCGAGTTCGGTCTGAGTCCATTTGAGTATGCCGAAAGAGTACATTAAAACCGGCATGACCCAACCGTTGAAGGCGCGCACCTTGTTCCCGCCCGAAAGAAGGCTATTTAATACCTTCTTCAGGCGACCGAAGAAGCGCTCCTTCAACGATTGCTTCATGTCAGTTACGTTAATGCCTAACGCTTCTGACATACCCAAATATTTATAGCTTTCGGATGAGGAGAGGGATCTCAGGTGTATGGAATCCGAGAGTTGAATTCCCTCGGATTCCATAATCTCCCCTCGCTTTACATACATGACTGCACATTTGTCCACACCAAATTCCATCCTGATGGCGCTACTAAAAGTTTCAGTTACTTTCAGTAACTCCATCAGTTGCAATTTGTTGGGGGCAAAGAGTTTCAGATCATCCATGTAAAGAAGGTGAGATATGACCTGACCATCTCTCCTCAACCGGTAGCCTAAGCCTGAATCCTCCAGTAATGTGCTTAGAGGATTCAGGGCTAGACAGAACCAAAGTGGACTCAGACTGTCGCCCTGGAATATTCCCCTTTTAATCCATACAGGTTCATCATTCCCCTGAATCTGTCGACATCCTGGATATCGAAGGACCGTCCTCCATTGCCCCATACACAACTTAAGGAAGGCGCGTAGAGTTGTATCTATCTTGTACAACTCTAGCACCTTCATGAGCCATGTATGTGGAACAGAGTCGTAGGCCTTCTTATAATCTATCCAGCATGTCGACAGATCCTTGCGGGATCGACGAACCTGTTGGCTAATGGCCATGTCGATGAGGAGTAGCTCCTTAGTACCGCGGGACCCATTCCTACATCCATTTTGAGAGGCAGACATAATGGAGTTATTGTCAATGTGTGTATTAATTTTTACTCTCAAAATGGATGTAAGAAGTTTATAGACTGTTCCACGCGCGCCTCAAAGAGAGTCAGCAAACAGGAAGGGGTCCGAAAGGACCGATGCCTGCCAGGGTTGCGGGACTGTTCGAAAGAGATACCGCGGCCCTGGAACACAAAGGGCAAAGGAAGGAACATGGATGGGTTTTAGTCAGTAAAAGTCTGACACTCCCTCCTGCTCAGCCCAGAGCGGGAGGGGTTATTTGATGATTTCCCATCGGTAAAAAAAAAAAAAAAAAGAAAAAAGGCAAGTGTGTGAACTACTTAGCCATTTAAGCCAGAAGTTGTGCAGTCCGTCCGGTCCCGGTGATTTCCAGTTCGGTAACGGACGAACTGCTCTGGCTACGTCTATCGGCGTAATTGAAATTGGTTCTATTTCTGGAATAGATTCACACACTCGCTCAACATGTCGCATCCAGTCAACCTCAGTATGACAGACGGGTACCGACCAGATGCTGCGCCAGAAAGAACTCGTGGTGGCATCATCCGGGCGGCACACGTCCATCATATTTTGATCAGATCGCTCCCAAGCTCTGTATACCCACCTCTCATCGCTCTGGAACATGCGATTCTGCGAGTATCGATCAACCCGCCGCTTATACCGCCGAATACAATTGGCCCATGCATAAACTTTCTGCTTCAGGAAGTCGATGCGCTCTGGAACACGGGACATGAATTCTTGAGGACTAATTTCAGTCCCCGAGAATGCCCGCCTCACAAAGCGCATCACACGTGGTCGTGTATTGCCCTCCCTGAAGCAGTGTAGTTTGCCGATAAGTACCCTGGCCCCGTCGATACGGCGCTCGATCCTGCGCTGCCAGGCTGGTACGGCTGGTTTTGGTCGAGTAGCTACGTCACAATTTGGGAACTTGACGTTAGCTAAACGACATGCCGTAACAGCCCCACAGTACAGGATCGAGTGTGTATCAACAAGGTCCTCGCTACTCGCGAATATATTCTTGAGTTGCGAGTCCAGGACACACATCAGCGCCCTATTTTTTTTATGCATGGGTAACCGTGGTAATCGGCGCCTAAGTTCGGTAGGAGCGGACCGATACTCGCGAAGCGCATCCTCCAAAGCGCTCCTCAATCGGTCGTTGCACTGGCTACTTACCATAGCAACCCTATCATCTTCCTCTTCAACAATAGGACTAGATCGCATTGGGATTGCATCAATAGCTGATGTTCCACGCGTTGGTGACTGAGGCAAGATGATACGATTGCTAAGTACCTCTGAGCGCAGCCTATCAAGTTGTAACAAATCTACTAGATCCTGTTAAGAATTAAAGGATAAGAGTAGACTTGTACATTTAAAAATTTAATAGAGATATGCATGGTTTTACAAATGAGATAAAAAATACAAGTGTTTATAAAAAAGACGTATCAAACCCGCACTCTGAAAGCAGTTTTTGAGTATATTTACACGATTAAGTAGCACTGTTGAAGCACGATGAAATGTAGAGTTGGAGATGTAGGACGATGAATCAGGTCTGCTCCACAGGAAGGCGGCGTTTGTAAGAACAGGAGTTGAGGTCCTGGTAGATCTTTAGAGTTGGATCACCAGCTTTTAGACCCAGGGCAGCTCCGCGAGATGATCAGCAGGGATGGCACAACGACAGTTTTTAATAATAAGATTGGGAGTAGTAGTCCCAGGTGTATCTTTAGATGGATCACCTTCAAGAATCTGTCTTGTCTTCAATTTTAAGAATTCTTCAGTCTCACATTTAAGAAAACGCTCTCTCGTCTAGTCTCGTCTCGACTGCCTCGTCAGCTCGTTTTCCACAGTAGTCTCCTTCCATTTTTGAATCTCAGATTTTCTTCTTGCGGCCATATAATAATCTCATCTGACAAGTGTAGTCGGCTAGGACATAGCAGACTTACTTCATAAAACCATGAGTGCGTAAAGAATTTACAAATATAATTTAAAATTAAGTTATTACTAAACAATCATTATTATCTATAAAATACAATATTACAGCTAAACATTGAAAAATATAATTTAGAATAGATAAACCAAAAAGTATTCATCATAGACTAAGCTACTAAGAAACTCTGACAGAAAGAATGTACGTCAGTTTGGCAAATCTGACGTACATGTCACAACATTGAAAATTAATTTTATTTCAGCAAATATAATGAAAACGAATCGTATTTAGATCGATTCGCTGAGTATAAATAAACAAATCAATAAAAAAGGATGATAAATGGTATATGGTATGACAATTGTAAGTATAGTACAAAGTGTAAGTATAGCATATACTATAAAGTGTGGCATCGTCCAACATGTGATTGCGTTGGATGACCCGCACCTGATCCGACAGTCGTTGGGTCGAGACGTTAACGGTTGGTTCAAGATCCTGAAACAGAGACAGCATCCTAACACGGTACGCGGTGAGGTTAGTTCCCCCCTCTGTAGACCCGTAATATGCGCGCATGACATTTTCGTTTATGGACTGGGTCCATCTCATGCGCTGCACACAACCACCGGTAGCGGGGACCCGGCTCGGGGCCTGTTGGCCCCTAAGTCCCAGGCTCTTCGGTGGCCGGCCTCTCCCTGGCCGACTCACAGGTGTTGGCGACGTCGGCGGAGAGAAATACTCGTCGCTCGAGCTCGACGCAACTGCCACGGCCGGTGTCACAGCACTCACGACGGGGCTGGATTCCGGCGGCGGCGAGGCGTAGCTGAGCGACGGGTCCGGGGTTGGTTGGCGTGCGCGTCGGGAGGCAGCTCTCGTAATCATTTGGTTATCATCATGTTATTTTCAATACTTTTCATTGTTGATGACGCCGTTGACAGACGTCATTTTCATAAAACTGTATTTTAATTTTTGTTTGTTGTTTTTCCAATTTTCTTGAATTTCCTTTGTTAAAAAAAAAACTGTTTTAAATGTTTTTAAATAACTATTGTAATTTATTATTATTTATTATTACGCAAACTTCAATTCCTCATACGTATGAACAAGATCTACAATTCAAAATAATTTGTTTCTTTTGAATATTAATTATAACGTAAATATTATGATCATAGAATAACGGACACAGAAAAACAAATCTGTTGGTATAATAGCTAGATATACAAAGAGTTTTATTATATTTGCGATCAACATACATTACTAGTAGAAAACCTATAAGTATACACGAGTATCAACATAGCTTACAATCTATATAATTTACAAAAAATATAAATATGACCTTAAAATTAATACCTACTTTAGGTTTACTATCTATTATATTTTGAAACTTTTATAATAACTGGCACCACTTTTTTCGCATGATATTCATTAAGCAACTACTTAATATTAACAGTAAATAAATATAAACTTTTACTAAATTAAAAAAAATACCGCCACGGGACGCCAGCCAGATGTGAAACATCTGTGTTAGTATTACATTAAAGTATTTTCTGTAGGCATTTAGATGAGATGCCTACATACAGATGTTTCACATCAAAAAATGTTAACAGATTGTCTTTTACCTTATAATTATAAATACAAAAGTTTACATTCAGTCCAACTTTGAGAAGGTTAAAAAAATTAAATTGCCTTAAATATATTAATCACATTTATGAGTCGGCCTTCGAGAATTCTGCCTTCCACAGATAAGTACAAAAAAAGTGACGCTTTCCCCAAAGGTGGTGTTCACAACATGTGATCGTTATAACCATGCTTCAACCAGAAATTATCAGTTACGGTATTTCACTAGTACCACCTAAATTGTATGAAGAGGCACCTAACAGCAGACCAGTTTTAAAGCAAGCAAAAAACCAGACCGTGAATCCAAGCCCAGCTACAACAGCAACAGAACTCAAAGATATGACTGTTATGACAAAAGCGCTTAATCCTTCGGTTTCTTCAGAGCCAGGGCTTTCGGTTGGGTCGGTTTCAACTGTGGTCGATTCTATCGTAGTTGAATCTGTCACTGTGGTTGATTCCATGGTAGTTGGATCTGTTATCGTGGTCGACTCGATCGTGGTGGGATCAGTCACTGTGGTTGATTCTATCGTAGTTGGATCTGTCACAGTGGTCGATTCTATCGTAATAGGATCAGTCACTGTTGTTGATTCTATCGTAGTGGGATTAGTCACTGTGGTCGATTCTATCGTAGTTGGATCTGTTACTGTGGTTGATTCAATCGTGGTGGGCCCAGTCACTGTGGTTGATGCTATTGGAGTAGGATTAGTCACTGTGGTCGATTCTATCGTAGTGGGATCAGTCACTGTTGTTGATTCTATCGTAGTGGGACCAGTCACTGTGGTTGATTCGATTGTGGTAGGATCAGTCACTGTGGTTGATTCTATTGTAGTAGGATCAGTCACTGTGGTTGATTCTATCGTAGTTGGATCTGTCACAGTGGTTGATTCTAACGTAGTTGGATCTGTCACAGTGGTTGATTCTATCGTAGTGGGATCAGTCATTGTGGTCGATTCTATCGTAGTGGGATCAGACACCGTGGTTGATTCCATAGTAGTTGGATCAGTCACTGTGGTTGATTCCATAGTAGTTGGATCTGTTATCGTGGTCGATTCGATCGTGGTGGGATCAGTCACTGTGGTTGATTCTATTGTAGTAGGATCAGTCACTGTGGTTGATTCTATCGTAGTTGGATCTGTCACAGTGGTTGATTCTAATGTAGTTGGATCTGTCACAGTAGTTGATTCTAACGTAGTTGGATCTGTCACAGTGGTCGATTCTATCGTAGTTGGATCTGTCACAGTGGTCGATTCCATCGTTGTGGGATCAGTCACTGTGGTTGATTCAAGCGTTGTGGGACCAGTCACAGTGGTTGATTCAATAGTTGCGGAATCGGTCACAGTGGTCGATTCTATCGTAGTTGGATCTGTTATCGTGGTCGATTCAATCGTGGTGGGCCCAGTTACTGTGGTTGATTCTATTGTAGTAGGATCAGTCACTGTGGTTGATTCTAACGTAGTTGGATCTGTCACAGTGGTCGATTCTATCGTAGTTGGATCTGTCACAGTGGTCGATTCCATCGTTGTGGGATCAGTCACTGTGGTTGAATCAAGCGTTGTAGGACCAGTCACAGTGGTTGATTCAATAGTTGTGGGATCGGTCACAGTGGTCGATTCTATCGTAGTGGGATCAGTCACTGTGGTTGATTCTATTGTGGTGGGATTTGTCACTGTGGTTGAGTCTATAGTAGTTGGATCTGTTATCGTGGTTGATTCAATCGTGGTGGGCCCAGTCACTGTGGTTGATTCTATTGTAGTAGGATCAGTCACTGTGGTTGATTCTATCGTAGTTGGATCTGTCCCACTGGTCGATTCTATCGTTGTGGGATCAGTCACTGTGGTTGATTCAAGCGTTGTGGGACCAGTCACAGAGGTTGATTCAATAGTTGTGGGATCGGTCACAGTGGTCGTTTCTATCGTAGTGGGATCAGTCACTGTGGTTGATTCTATTGTGGTGGGATCAGTCACTGTGGTTGATTCTATTGTAGTAGGATCAGTCACTGTGGTTGATTCTATCGTAGTTGGATCTGTCACAGTGGTTGACTCTAATGTAGTTGGATCTGTCACAGTAGTCGATTCTATTGTAATGGGATCAGTCACTGTTGTTGATTCTATCGTAGTGGGATTAGTCACTGTGGTCGATTCTATCGTAGTTGGATCTGTCACAGTGGTTGATTCTAACGTAGTTGGATCGGTCACAGTGGTCGATTCTATCGTTGTGGGATCAGTCACTGTGGTTGATTCAAGCGTTGTGGGACCAGTCACAGTGGTTGATTCAATAGTTGTGGGATCGGTCACAGTGGTCGATTCTATCGTAGTTGGATCTGTTATCGTGGTCGATTCAATCGTGGTGGGCCCAGTTACTGTGGTTGATTCTATTGTAGTAGGATCAGTCACTGTGGTTGATTCTAACGTAGTTGGATCTGTCACAGTGGTCGATTCTATCGTAGTTGGATCTGTCACGGTGGTCGATTCCATCGTTGTGGGATCAGTCACTGTGGTTGATTCAAGCGTTGTAGGACCAGCCACAGTGGTTGATTCAATAGTTGTGGGATCGGTCACAGTGGTCGATTCTATCGTAGTGGGATCAGTCACTGTGGTTGATTCTATCGTGGTGGGATCTGTCACTGTGGTTGATTCTATAGTAGTTGGATCTATTATCGTGGTTGATTCAATCGTGGTGGGCCCAGTCACTGTGGTTGATTCTATTGTAGTAGGATCAGTCACTGTGGTTGATTCTATCGTAGTTGGATCTGTCGCACTGGTCGATTCTATCGTTGTGGGATCAGTCACTGTGGTTGATTCAAGCGTTGTGGGACCATTCACAGTGGTTGATTCAATAGTTGTGGGATCGGTCACAGTGGTCGTTTCGTGTCGTGTGGTTGATTCTATTGTGGTGGGATCAGTCACTGTGGTTGATTCTATTGTAGTAGGATCAGTCACTGTGGTTGATTCTATCGTAGTTGGATCTGTCACAGTGGTTGATTCTAATGTAGTTGGATCTGTCACAGTAGTCGATTCTATTGTAATGGGATCAGTCACTGTTGTTGATTCTATCGTAGTGGGATTAGTCACTGTGGTCGATTCTATCGTAGTTGGATCTGTCACAGTGGTTGATTCTAACGTAGTTGGATCTGTCACAGTGGTTGATTCAATAGTTGTGGGATCGGTCACAGTGGTCGATTCTATCGTAGTTGGATCTGTTATCGTGGTCGATTCAATCGTGGTGGGCCCAGTTACTGTGGTTGATTCTATTGTAGTAGGATCAGTCACTGTGGTTGATTCTATTGTAGTAGGATCAGTCACTGTGGTTGATTCTAACGTAGTTGGATCTGTCACAGTGGTCGATTCTATCGTAGTTGGATCTGTCACAGTGGTCGATTCCATCGTTGTGGGATCAGTCACTGTGGTTGATTCAAGCGTTGTGGGACCAGTCACAGTGGTTGATTCAATAGTTGCGGAATCGGTCACAGTGGTCGATTCTATCGTAGTTGGATCTGTTATCGTGGTCGATTCAATCGTGGTGGGATCAGTCACTGTTGTTGATTCTATCGTAGTGAGACCAGTCACTGTGGTTGATTCGATCGTGGTGGGATCAGTCACTGTGGTTGATTCTATTGTTGTAGGATCAGTCACTGTGGTTGATTCTATCGTAGTTGGATCTGTCACAGTGGTTGATTCTAACGTAGTTGGATCTGTCACAGTGGTTGATTCTATCGTAGTGGGATCAGTCATTGTGGTCGATTCTATCGTAGTGGGATCAGACACTGTGGTTGATTCCATAGTAGTTGGATCTGTCACAGTGGTCGATTCTATCGTTATGGGATCAGTCACTGTGGTGGATTCTATTGTGGTGGGATCAGTTACTGTGGTTGATTCTTTCGTGGTGGGATCTGTCACTGTGGTTGATTCTATCGTAGTGGGATCTGTCACTGTGGTTGATTCTATTGTGGTGGTATCCGTTACTGTGGTTGATTCTATTGTGGTGGGATCAGTTACTGTGTTTGAATCTATCGTAGTGGGATCAGTCACTGTGGTTGATTCTATTGTGGTGGGATCCGTTACTGTGGTTGATTCTATTGTGGTGGAATCAGTTACTGTGGTTGATTCTATCGTGGTGGGATCTGTCACTGTGGTTGATTCTATCGTGGTGAGATCCGTTACTGTGGTTGATTCTAACGTAGTTGGATCTGTTATCGTGGTCGATACGATCGTGGTGGGATCAGTCACTGTGGTTGATTCTATTGTGGTGGAATCAGTTACTGTGGTTGATTCTATCGTGGTGGGATCTGTCACTGTGGTTGATTCTATTGTGGTGAGATCCGTTACTGTGGTTGATTCTAACGTAGTTGGATCTGTTATCGTGGTCGATTCGATCGTGGTGGGATCAGTCACTGTGGTTGATTCTATTGTAGTAGGATCAGTCACTGTGGTTGATTCTATCGTAGCAGGATCAGTCACTGTGGTTGATTCTATCGTAGTGGGATCTGTCACTGTGGTCGATCCTATCGTAGCGGGATCAGTCACTGTGGTTGATTCTATATTACTTGGATCTGTTATCGTGGTTGATTCAATCGTAGTGGGATTTATCACAGTGGTCGATTCTATCGTAGTGGGATCAGTCACTGTGGTTGATTCTATCGTAGCAGGATCAGTCACTGTGGTTGATTCTATCGTAGTGGGATCTGTCACTGTGGTCGATTCTATCGTAGCGGGATCAGTCACTGTGGTTGATTCTATATTACTTGGATCTGTTATCGTAGTGGGATCTGTCACTGTGGTTGATTCTATCGTTGTGAGATCCATTACTGTGGTTGATTCTAACGTAGTTGGATCTGTTATCGTGGTCGATTCGATCGTGGTGGGATCAGTCACTGTGGTTGATTCTATTGTGGTGGAATCAGTTACTGTGGTTGATTCTATCGTGGTGGGATCTGTCACTGTGGTTGATTCTATTGTGGTGAGATCCGTTACTGTGGTTGATTCTATTGTAGTAGGATCAGTCACTGTGGTTGATTCTGTCGTAGCAGGATCAGTCACTGTGGTTGATTCTATATTACTTGGATCTGTTATCGTGGTGGGATTAGTCACTGTGGTTGATTCTATCGTAGTGGGATCTGTTATCGTGGTCGATTCAATCGTGGTGGAATCAGTTACTGTAGTCGATTCTATAGTAGTGGGATTATTTGGAGCAGTTGGTAATGATGTAGTGGGTAGTGTAATTCCAGGCACGGTTACAAAAGGCTGAATTGAGGAATATAAACTATTCACTTTACTGTACATGAAACTTTCAGATAGAAGATCTGGTAGATAGTAAACGGAACGAACGATGATGCTGGACGCTTTAGAAGCTCGTCGCAGGAGAACAACCTGAAATTGATGTTATAATAATTACAATTTATTTATCACTATTGTCTGACATAACACAACAGGTAACTAGACTTAATTGATTGCTATTAACCGGTCACAGATTTGAACACCGTATTTTTCCAAAAACAGTTCAGGAAATATAGCAAAGGGAACAATCGTTTCTTTTATTTATCATAATATTTTAGGGATCAAAACATTCTAAGGACCATAAAACTGTTGAGTCAATTGCAAATTATATCATTGTGGAATTATTTAATGTCATTAGACCTGACAATGCTTGATCGGTAAATATTTATTTCGATATTTTGCACTGAATAATATCAGTCACTTAAATTATTTTTTTCTTTTTTTCTTTTGTACGTTCCGTAGAACGTTAATACTTACAAATCCATTAGTCTTCTTAACAGGAACTTTTAGGGTATGAGATCCATTCAAAAAATTTATGTCGGATGCAAAGATGTCGGCTCTTCCAACCAATTCGTCATTTCCGTTCAAAGCTTCATATACTAATACAGACACACTATCATTCTTAGAAGCTAATTGAACAAAAATGTTGGCTTCTAACACTCCAGCAGGCATTTGAGTTACGTCAGATGCCACACAACTTAGTTTTTCATTTTGAGTCAAAATACTTGCACCAACTTTGTTATGAAAAAAATACTCGGATCTGTGTATCCCAGCGGTGGTACTATCACAAGGTCCAATGTTAGAATTAGAATTAAAGGTCAAATACTGTTTAATTTGGTGCCCAAAACAGTAATGCCATGCACATAAAAATATAAACATATGCCGCGGGAGCATTTTGCTCGTTTAAGTCAAATAAAATAATGATACCAATTATATTTCTATCTTAGAAAAAAATCACTGATACTTCTATCTTAATTGGAGTTTGATAAATAATGATAATGATAATTTAAATTAAAGGCGGCGGATCTCTGTCAAAAGATTAAATATCAATATCCGGCAGAATTTAAGCTAAAGCGGTGTAGACATGAATGACGCATATTACTGAGTTTTTTTTTTCTAAATTATTTGTAAGTCGAGTGCAATTAGACAAAAAGGTGGAGCGAAGTTTATAGTGGTTGTTCTATTTCGTCGATGAAGAGTACCACCGGGCTATATTCTGCGTTCCCACTGGTGAAACGTTAACATACTTTGTTTTCATTATGTACCTCATAAAATAATTATGAATAAAAAAATCTGACTGTCTCACTATTTGAAGTGTTCGAAGTATTTTGTGAGTAGGTAGTAGTTGAAACATACGTCCATAGGTAGATACACACCCTAGTGAAATACATGACGCGAGACAAGGTAAAAAATTGCTATCTTTTTGTTAGCTACTGCAAAAACATTGAAGAAATCTTTGATAATCGTTCAGATGGTATCGTGATATGAATAATAAATAATTCCTGAAATAAATGTGTCGTTAATTAGGACATATTTTTCCCCATTTTTCTTACTTTTGTATTAGGGTTGTACATGTATACTTTGTTAAGAATAATGATAATCTCGGAAACTTTTCGACAAAAATCAAACTGATGAAAACCGAAGAAACTGAAATCCAAAAAATAGTACCTTCTAGTCTAAATATGCTCCTACATTAATGGAAGCAATAAAAGAAGAATGGCGTCTCAACTGAATCATCGGTGAAAAGCAAATACTGTTAGACTAACCTAACCTAAATTAGTTTTAGAAAACCTTAGGACACGTAACTTTCAGGGGTTTTCTTCTCCCGTCCTGCATGGATTTTGCGAATTTCATATGGCGGTTGTGTTATTGTGATAGTGAATGAGTATTAAAAAAATGTTTCTTTGGGAAAGTTGTTTGATATAGTGACTAATCGTGAGTATACAATCACGTGTTTAAGTATCGGTCACTGATTACCAGTCACCCTATATATGCAAGTGTGACGTTTTCTCTCCGTTAGGTAAACTACTCCGGACGCATATCATAGGTCAATCAAAAGCTTTGGAAAAAAAAGGGTTTGTTATGTGACAATGACGTAAGTAACAACTTCGGCCAATAGCTTAATAGCCAATAGCCTCGAACACCATCTGAGGAGACTCTCGCTTGGCAGCTGGATCAAGGGTTTGATTCAGAAAGCAGTACTTCTAGACACGGCGCGTATTGTCAGGAGGTTCCTCTCTCAAGAGCCCTGACCACCGGTAGCTCGGACCCTGTTCCCAATGCTGGTGGCTAGTATTTTTAAGGGCGTAGTATTTTTATATTTTTAAATGTTTTTTTTTTGGTTTTTGAGATTTTAATATTTAAAAATGTAATTAATATGGTTGATGAATGAATAAAAGAATTATTAATATGTAATGTGATAGCCCTTAAATATCACCTATTAAAATGACGGTGTTTGTTAATCTTGTTCGCTCTGCATGATAGCGTAAAAATGTAATTCTACGTCATACACATTGTCGTATCATCAGGTTGGAATTTCATACCACAATACCTCCCTGAATATCTTGTTTTTTTATTTTATTTTACTCTATTCGGGAAACTTACAGCTAATATAAACAATATTCATAAACAATACAAATTTGAAGGCCATTTACAAGTTTCCACAGATAAACACTTGAAACAAAAAAGAAAACAAAAAAAAGGTAGGTAAGAAATACTATAACATAAATTGGAAACAAAACAAACGAGGTATTATTACGAGGTAAGCGCTTGATTTTTATCCTTACACATTTTGTAACTACCCATGTTAACAATAAACTTTCTGATTCTGATTCTTTCCTAGCCTGGTAAATCTGAGGATTTGTAATTGATCTGGTCCTTTCTGACTCTCTCTCAACACATAAAATAAAGTTTTCAAGTATAAAAGAAAAGGAAATGGCAATATATTCAAATACCATCGAATGCTTTCACAACAAAACGGTGAATACGACACTCCGGGGACGCGTCACAACTTTTTAAATAAATATGGGTGAATAAATAATACCGGCGTGGGAGATGCTTGGGGAGTTGAAGGAAATATTTCATACCTGTTTCATTTAAATAATACCACAAAATGTCCACCACAGAAATAAGGAGAAATAGTGATAACTTCACAATAAAAAAATATGTGGGTATGAGAAGTTTTTTGCACAGACATGGGTAGACACTAGTACACATGTACTACATAAAGATAGTAAGTAGTAGACTTTAAGTAGTAGATTATTTAGTAAAATTATTCATAGTAACGAAGTATTTGGAAGCTGTTTGCGACGTTGTTAACTTTCAGAATGTGCCATGTTAATGACATAATAGTAGAAACACTGTGTTCTAATATCTACTTTTAAACGTCATTCAACGTTTATATGAAGTGCATACCACGTACGGTACGCATCATGTTGATGCCTTTGATATTGGTACACCCAAGGGCGTCTAGGGGGTAACAACAATACATATTATATGTAATAGGACTTGTATTCAGACTGAAATTGTTGTGTCTATGAGAATCACGTTCCGCTTTGACCGTTTATGGGCCGACAATAATGAATAATATCTTTATGTAACTTAACTGTAAATGTTATCTACCTTCATACAGAATTAAAGGTAAAAACAGTATAAGTCAAGGTTTACGGGTGGATTGTTTGATGATTGCGATCAGCCGTGGATAGATCAAAGATCTAGCATTGATAAAGCCGTACATCAAGTCAATAAAAACAATTGTATCAATAATTGCCACAAATTCCATAGAAATGATATCACCAGCATGGAAATATTGTAATACTAGCTTAAGCCCGCCGTTTTGCTCGCACCGTTTTTGTTAATTATCCCACACGATCGTAATACCGTGGGATAAAAAGTATCCTATATGTGATTCCAGGTTATAAAGTATCTGTATGCCAGAATGTGTCTCCACCCAAACCCCGAAACCGTTTTTGCGTGAAAGAGGAACAAACATCCAATATTCACATACAATATTCTCACAAACTTTCCTATTTATGATATTAGTAAGATTTTAGGAAAACTTTAGGTGTACATTAAAAATATCCTAAAGATTTTAGAACCGATTTACTAAGGTTATTCTTTAGGTAAGTACCTATTTGTTTCACTATAAACATCTTGGTAGATCCAAACGTGGACACATTTTGGCTTAGCATAAAATGCCTGTTGTTGTTTTGGGTCCGTTAGACAGAGGTGCGTAATATCATTACACCCACAGTTGCATATATTGTAAGTAATTAAAGCCATTAATAGGGCCGGTTGGCCCCATGATGGAAAACCCCGGGGATCGTTTGTGACCACTCTACCAAAGCGTCAGTAGAGACTACAAGCGCCTATCGTTTGAAAATCTGTCAATGACGAATAGATACAAATTTAAAATTTAATTACTTTATCAGGCGTCTTTGCGTGAATAACGATGTTGATTTCTCGGTTGCTGTATTAAAATTGGTAGGCGTAATCTTTTTATATTCTAGTTCAACACGATACCATTGTAGTTTAAGTTGAACTCTTAAATGACTTTAAATTTTGTGCAGGAGAGACCAACTTGAAATCTCAATTTGTTTGTAGTTACGTTCATCAGTGTTTTATAATGAGATTATTAAATACCTATATACAACCAGACATGTGTGAGGATGCATAGCGAGGAAGTTGTACAATAACTAGCGATATGATGAGATGTTTAATTTTCCTAACCTCTAATGCTTAGTCCAACTAGAAATTTCTAAATTTTTACGCTGTGTCGTCATTACGCAAACAGTGGCCGACTGTCTGCTGACTGATTCTGAGCGGCGAATCGGTCGTAAACTCCAATATCGAATGGGCGGCGAACAGTAGCAAATTTGGCCGCGAAGCGCGTGCGAACTCTTGGCAAGGAAAGCAAACTCAGTTACTATTGCCAGCGGTGGCATAGCGAGGTCGACTGAAGCTAATTCCGTGTAATTTATCTGAAAAGCGGCCGCTTAGGAATAAGTCTGCAGGCAGGAAACGCCGCAAACTACGTACAGTACCCGCTGTAAGGACATTTCATTTAAAATGAATAGGGAGGCTAACTGTAAGCAACAGTCAGCTGCTCACTGTTAGCCTAATGATGTCACAGCCTTAGACGACAGCTGGGCCTACTGTTGTATGCCTTACGGAATTGCCCGAATACTACATGAACTAATCACTGTCACACTATTTTAATTTATTAGTTAATAATTAACAAAATTATATCCAGGTTTAGAATAAATAAAAACAAATTAAATACATTAAAATAATTTGTCAAAAAAAAACCATTTGTATTTTTTTGCCAAATGATAATTCCAATAATTAACATATTTTCTCAATAATTAAATCAATTAAGTACTTAAATCTATTATTTTAGGTCATTTTGAAAGCATTGTCAGACGTCGTGCTTAAAATATCATCCGGTAACCGATGGTATACCGATGGATAGGATACGTATTAGCCTTCCAGACTCAGATAGATATAGGGTGTGTGTAACCAGCTACGCTTCCAGCGGCTTCTACGTCAAGCACCGTCATTATATAAATTACCTGTATCAACGTTTATTGCATTCGTTTGAAAGTTGCCTAACGTATACACGCCTGTAATATCACCATAGCGGGAACAGTCAATATTTGTAACACTTTAAAAAGTGTTCTCGCGGTTATATCCCATTGTGATAAATAATGTAATGGCTCTCAATAAGGCACGCATCTGCATGCTGAAGGGTCGCTTCCAATCGGCAGCTCGACCCTAGAACTCTACGCCATACTGAAGAATCGAGTTTACCAACGTGAAATAACACCCTGAGAGAGAGCTGTACTTACAGTTTGAAGCAAAGAAATGTGGTGACTTCACCTGTTCGACCACACTGCTCCTATCCGAAGTGACAATGGTGTAATGTACACGTTCGACCGTAAAGATTGACGCGCATGTGATGTATTGGCTGTATTGAGTATCAACCCATTTATTTTGAACCAGTTGTTAATTTTATCCACCACTAAGTCAAATCTTTCCTGTAGTCTTTCCATCAACTGACCGCACACAACCGCAGCTACATCATCTGCGTTGGTACATAAAGATATAAGCCTCACTTATTGCTACAGGTAAGTCACTGAGCAATAGACTAAACATGATGTTTTAGAGGGAAGAGCCTTTTGGTACCCCCTTAGCAATGTTAAGAGGGTCTAATTGGTTTGGACACAATACCTACATAAACTGACTGGTTAAAACAGCACTAATCTAATTTCATTTAGTTTTCAGAAGGTTTATCCACAAATAAACAACGAGTGATTATTCATATTTCCGCTGTCATTTTTAACACCCGCCGCAAAAAGGGGGGTGTTATAAGTTTGACCACTATGCGTGTGTGTGTCTATCTCTGGCACCGTAGCTCTTAAACGAGTGAATCGATTTGGATGCAGTTATTTTTATTTGAAAGCTAGTTTCTTGGCAATGGTTCTTAGATATGTTTTATCAAAATCGGTGCAGCCATTTACTAGATATATGGGGGATGAAAGTGGGTATGAAAAATCGAATATTCTCAAATATACCCAAGTGGGATATAAAATGAAAGCGCATGATGTGTAAATTACAATTAGACATGTTTTATCAAAATCGGTGCAGCTATTTACTAATAGTGGGGCGTTTTTTAAATTTTAAATTTAATGATTATAGATACCACCTCCTGCTACATTTTTGTCACATTTTCTGGCATTACCGACGTCAATCAATTATTAATTGAAATATGTTTATAAACGCATGGTAAATTGATTAAAGTGCATTCGATATTTATGATTCGTACGGGTAATCTGTAATACATGATATCTATAATCTTGACGCAATACGGATTTTTCCAACCCGAAATTCATCGTCTTATCATTAGTAAACGTGAATTAGTGATTACTGATCTGACGTCATTTTATAGGTACTTATTCACTGATCACGATCACGGTCTTGAGATTTTGATCATAATAGGTACTGGTCGACCGTTATTGGTTTCAAGTACATTTACAGTTTCGTATCTTCGGTGAACATTGTTTTCAGGGCTTTGCAAAAGAGACGTCGTAATTGTTTTGTAGTTCTAGGTTAATTGTTTGTAGGTATCTACTAATATCTAGTAAATACCGAAGTAGATGTTTGACAGTCGAAACGGGTTGTTAAGAGTCTGAAAGTCTGACAATCAGCTGTATCGAGAGGTAACTGTAACCAGTAACTACCATTGTTTGTAAGGGACAGACAGGCAGTCGTCCCATGTAAACCACCGGTATGCACAACCTGCATCTGGTCAGACCATAACCCTTAAGGTGGATGCGCAAGGGTAGCCCGCGAAATTTAAATTTTCTTACGTTTATTGCAATTTGCAGGTCAGTTTCAGGTTGTATGTTTATGAAAATATGAATCGCGCCAGTAACACGTATGGAGTTACAGAATTATAATCATTCAAATCATCAATACAGCTCTCCAAGTTCATATAATCACATTCAATAGGTATTTCATGAAAAAGTCACTTTTTGAGATTGTAATCTTAGCACAAACAATATTTTTATTATAACATTTGTATTCTGATGCAGAAATGTATTTACTAAGTATAAATGAATGCAATACGTAAATCCAAGCATTTTATGTAACTTGTCTAAGATTTATATTCCATGGCAACATTAAAATTATAGCTGAGCCAAAAGTCATGAATTCAAGCCAGAAAGAAAAAAACTAAGCCTTGATTATATAGTCTGCCGTCAAACGGTGAATGGCCGTAACTACTTTAAAGTATATTTTGAGTAAATGACAATTTTGTCTGAAGTGAAGTTTTAAAGCACTATCCATAGTCTTTACTTGACTTATTTTATATGATAATTTATCTGTGGCTACGAGCGAATTGGAGCTTTATTAGCTAGACAGAAAGATAGAGAATTTTTTGCTGAATCCGAATTAATTTTAACTCATTTTTCATAAAAATGTTATTCACCTCCTTTGACCGTATGACGGCAGTATTATCATCAATAATCTAGTCAATAAAGCTCTCAATTATGATGACTTTTTTTCCAGACTTTCATAGGCCTTAAGCTTGATTTGATAAAACTTTGTAAATTATTTCGTCGGTATTTAACACAGTGACATACGTAGACGCTTAATAATGTAATCAACTATTTTTTCGCCGCTGTTCTTTCGCGGGCTACCCTTACGCATCCACTTTAAATAATATTTGGTTAGGGGCTTGGAAAAAGTACAAAAAAACCCAAGGAGAAAGGAATCGGGCCTCGTTGCCATCTACAAAAGTATTTTGTCATAGATATATTATACATAAATCAGTTGTATCGCTGTGGTCTATCACAGCGATGAGGTGGCTTTGCCGCTGCGGTTTGCGTAATAATAGGGAATATGCTTGTAATTTTTTTTTCACTTAAATCAATAATATGCAGTACTATCAACCCAAAAAAATAATTAAAACTTAATTTCAACTACTGCTTGTCGCACAAAAAAAATATTAAACTCCTACAATTTTCTACGACAGTTCAAACGTCCATGACTATCGCGGCAATTCATGTCGTAGCATTTGATGTCACTTACCTCTATCTGCCTTGTTTAAATCATTTTTTTTTGCCCTTAGTAGAATAGTTTTATTATAGTGTAAGTGCTTTATTTAAGCAAAAATTGCAATAACAATATTATAGTAAAATCTTTGTTAAACTTTAAGTACTTTTCAACTAAAAGTGTTTCTTTGACACATATCATTTGACGTCACTACCGGAATCGATTCGTGATTTGTGTTTGCGTTCCGTTTCACCAAAAACACGCTACATAAAGTATTAAATTTTAAAATAAGCGTTGTTTTAGAGAATTAAAAAAGTGTACCACAATGTTTTTATGGTTTTATGGTCCAATACAAGGCATTTTTAAGAAATAAAATAAGTTTTGTACTTCTTGCATAAACCCTATTGTACTTTAAGTTGCGGTAACAACTTTCTATTAGTTGGACCCTTACCGCCAGCTTGTTGCCAACCTGAATCACATAAAAAGTAAAACGGTAAATAATTGTAATAAGTAGTTTTCTGAAATTCTAATCTTGAAATCAAACACGATTTTAACGGGATTTGTGCTAAGATACCACAAATCGGCTTTATTTCGTGTCGTGGAATCATAAGTCAATACAAATAAGTGCTGATGGGCTATCGCAAGCTTATCAGGTGGCATCGAACACTTTCTTCGAACACCAGGGTGTGTCGATTCGAGCGTTATCAGCTTGCATCTAATGCGACATGACTGGCAGCCAGTATGGCGACGGATTATTGAGTTAATGCCAATTGATCATATCACAAACCATTGATACGTATTTTGTTGAAAAACTGTTTCACAAAAGGAGCACACTTATTTTGTGTTGCTCCCTTATAATCTCTAGATTACAGTAGTTACAGTAATATTATCTAAGCCTTGTCTAAAGGGAATATTGAGAAACATAATAATTAATAACAAGTGTTTGATGTTTCTGGTGTTGAGTCGGATTAAACCTATTCTCTTTTTTTGCTGAAAGAATGATAGGCTTAGACATAGATAAAGATTGATTTATCGATGATCCTAAAATGTCTGTAGCCTAGCATCAGAATTAGTTATCACGTGTACTGGCTGTACATCCAACGTACGGGGTTGAACAAATGTTATCTGCTCAGTTTAACGATGTAGACGAGAAAGTATCGTTATCGTTGATCGTAAATCGCACGGAACGATCGTCCGATACGTACCGATCGCGTTCGGAATGGATTCCGTTTTGCATTGATCGCCCCAGTACACTGCATATTGTTACGCCATTTTATATACGGAAAGTGTGGGCGTAAACTTTGCAATATGTGATGCGCAATCAATGCGCAATATAATGATCTATACGCTTTTACTTACGCGCTTTATATTGTTTGAATACTTACTTAAGAATCAAGATTCTTTATTTGCATGCACAAATAAATAGATTTCACATATTTCGCTTACTTCATTATATGCTTTTATTATCATGCGAACTTAAAATTATCTACACTTATATTATAAAGAGGAAATATTTGTATTTTTGTGTGTGTGTATGTTTGTAATGAATAAACTCAAAAAAACTTTCACCATTAGAAAGCTACATTCACCTTGAGTAACATCGGCTATAAAAAATATTAAAAAAATCTTATGTCGCCCTCGCGGGGCCGGCCTATGATGCCGCTCTTCTTCTGGTACACATTGTGGAGATGCACCTGAAGTGACTCACCCAACCCCATTTTAGCCTAGCGGCCTTCTTGCCAACGTCCACTATACCCGTTTTGGAAAGCAGCGTTCATGCTTATTACAGTGAAAATATTGCGCAACATTGTTTGCAACGTGTACACCAGTCTATGCTGTAAATAGGAATTGGTCGGGCTGATTGGTATTGGAAAAATGGGAGTTGCATTTAAATGAGAAAACTTTACACTTCATTGGCAAAATAATTTGCAATCGCATGTTTTAGAACTGTGATAAAATATCAAGAATTAAATAACAATCATGTTATAAACTTTAATAAATAATTGAACTGTTGAATTGGGATTTATTTAATTTAGAGAAGTATTGGGAATGATATGGACCAAAATGTCCTGCAAACTGTGAAGAAGCGAAGGTCTGATGTAAAATTATTGATGCAAAATTTTGAGTAGCTCTACAAGTGAGAAACTTCTAAGCACTACTGACTGAAAATTAGTTTTACTATTATATTGCTGTTGGTTTTGTGTAGGTACCTACGTACATACTTATTGAATAATGTGTGTCTTTTTACTTTGACAATCGACCTTTTTTTGTTTTCGGTGATGGTGGTAATACTGGACGAATAATCGATTTTGAACGATCTCTAAAGGCCTGGTCAGACCAGATGCGTGGCGTGACGTACACGTGTACACGCGCGTGGTGACGCGCGTGAACCCCTGACACATCGAGTTACGCATACGTGTACGCTTATGCTTACGCATACGTGGTACGCACGCAACGCACCGGTCCTTTGCGTACCCAGCAATTCTTGTGCACGATGTCTGAAGAAGAGCGGGTAAATGGACCAAGTACACACATCAAAAGTGTCTAGGGATCAACATATATTTTTGCAATAACTTTTCTCCTGATTGATATTAATTAAAATTTTCTTTAAGGATTCATCAAATAAAGTGTTTTCGTTTGTCACAGTAACGATAAACCAAGTCACCTTTGCATTAATAAAGAAATTTGCCATTTTCCTAATAAAGGGATTTTTGACATTTGAACCACTAACACAAAAGTTCGAAAAAAAGACTGAAATAACAGTTTTCTTTAAAATTTTATTGGGTAACTTAAACAATTAATAATCCGTGTTTCTACCGCGAACACTAACAACACAAGAACATCGGTTTGGCATACTCAAAATGAGTTCATCCAAATCACGCTGTGGAATGGCCGCCCATGTTCGTTGCAACAACAAAAAAAGGTCTTCTTGCGACTGGATACCCTCCATATTCGGCAGAGCTCTTCTCTGTAGCATATCCCATGCATGCTCAATCGGATTCAAGTCTGGCGACTGAGCAGGCCAGGGCAGGACATTGATGTTAGCTGCGGCGAGAGTCTGTCTTACAACTCTTGCGGTGTGCGGTCGTGCATTATCATGCATTAACTGAAATAAGGGACCGATTTGCACTTGTAGAGGAACGATGACGTCTGATACAATCGTCTCAGCATAAATTTGAGCGTTGAGGTTGCCTCTGATCCAAATCAACTCAGTTCTTCCGCCGATCCAAATACCCGCCCATACCATGATGGTTCCACCACTATAAGGATGGACTTCCTGGCAGGATTTTAATCGCTGTTGGCGTCCAGGGGTTCTCCAGTGTCGTATACGTCTTGTATCCGGTCTCATACCAAAACGAGACTCATCAGAAAAGCACACGAAACGCCATTGTTCTTCTGCCCAATTTCTGTGTTCAAGAGCCCATTGATATCGTATCCTACGATTGTGCATTGCTATAGGTGGTACCCGTAGCGGTCTTCGGGAATGAAGGTTCACTTCATGCAAGCGGTTTCTGACTGTTTGGTCGCTAATTAAGTTCCCTGAAGAGTGATGAAGCCTCACGGCTAACATCATGGCGGTTATTGTTGGAGCTCTTCGAGTTAAGATTTGAATGTATCGGTTTTGTCTCCGTGTGGTGCAGCGATACCGTCCTCCATGGCGCTCAGCCACGGTACCAGTGCTTCGGTAACGTGTCCAAAGTCGACTGATAACACTCTGACTTGTATTCAGAGCTAAAGCCACAGTACGTTGCCGGGAACCAGCTTCTATCATTCCCACGGCTCTGAGCATTTCTTCCCTGCTTAAATGACGTCGCCGCTCCATAATAACGTTGGTTTTAATCAGTAGTAGGGAAACAGTAGCACTAATAATGTCTTCAATGCGTTGTATGTTTTTATAGGGAAAATATTGACAGCTGATTTTCATCTTTTACTCGAATTTGATTCACAGTTCCTGATTCAAATTATGAAATGCACCAAAAAGGATCCATATAAATTTATAAAATCATAAATTTATTACAAAGCCACATCTCAATCTCAAGAAATCCACATAAAAATGCTTGATCCCTAGACACTTTTGATGTGTGTAGTTCATCTGATGAAGAAGAAGCAATATTACTGTTATTGTGACAGAATATTCCTGGGTGTGCCTAAAAACAATGGGTTCAAGTTTTATATGACATATTTTTTACTCTTTGTTTTTTGTGTTGTACAAACAATTAGTTTTTCTTTAATTTCATTATTCGTCATTAAAACCGAAACAAAACATCACTTACTATCGGTAAAACTTGAAAACAAATACAACTGAATGCGTAAGTCACGCGCGTAGTCACGCGCAGCAAAGATACGTGCGTGTTCAAACTTGTTCGGTGTGACGTCCAATACGGAATGCCATTGACTACAACGTCATTACTGCACGCATCAATGTGACGTTGCTGTTCCGCTCTGCGTAGGTACGCAGCAAGTTTGACACATGGCAGCTGCAATGCGTAGCGTTACGCATGTAGTCTACGCGCACGTGTACGTCACGCAAGCGGTGTGCCATGTCTCTATAAAGTTCCATATATTACAACGTCATGGTACGTGCACGTGCACGTGCACGTCTACGTGTACGCATCCGGTGTGTTTCGGCCTTAAACATAATGTACGAGATTTTGCCAGGTAACTATTTTTTTTACAGCGATTGAAGAAATGGTCCACTGATTATTCCAACAAATAAACTGTAAAGAAGGAATCAATTTAATAAATTACGTCATGCATGACGTTTGTAGACTGATGATTAGGGATTTCATAATCGGATGCATATTTACCTAACCTTTGAGTGTTGCCTAGTATGGAGCGCGCGTCAGTAAGGAAAAACTCCTTGTTTATCATGTTTCTTTTTAATTTTATTGTTTTGATTAATACAAAAACTTTCTTCAATTATAAGAGGTGCGTAAGATATTAAATTTAATGCCTGATTGTGTTAATTATTATTCAACATGATGTCAGCTTCAAGATGATTTTTAATTTCATCAATAAATTGGTCGACTCTGGTGTTGGCTTTGGCGTTGTCGGTTCTGGCGTAGTTGGCTCTGGCGTTGTCGTTGTCGGCTCTGGTTTTACTGTAGTGAGATCTGTCACTGTAGTTGATTCTATCGTAGTAGGATCTGCTGCAGTGGTTGATTCAATAGTTGTGGGAACAGTTACTCTAGTCGGTTCTATCGTAGTGGGATCAGTCACAGTGGTTGATTCTATCGTAGTAGGATCAGTCACTGTGGTCGATTCTATCGTGGTGGGATTAGTCACTGTGGTTGATTCAATAGTTGTGGGATCAGTCACTGTGGTTGATTCAATAGTTGTGGGATCAGTCACTGTAGTTGGTTCTATCGTAGTGGGATCAGTCACTGTGGTCGATTCTATCGTAGTAAGATCAGTCACTGTGGTCGATTCTATCGTAGTGGGATCAGTCACTGTGGTTGATTCTATCGTAGTAAGATCAGTCACTGTGGTCGATTCTATCGTAGTGGGATCAGTCACTGTGGTTGATTCTATCGTAGTAGAATCAGTCACTGTGGTTGATCCTATCGTAGTGGGATCTGTCACTGTGGTCGATTCTATCGTAGTAAGATCAGTCACTGTGGTCGATTCTATAGTGGTGGGATCAGTAACTGTCGTTGATTCCATAGTTATGGGATCAGTCACTGTAGTTGGTTCTATCGTAGTGGGATCAGTCACTGTGGTTGTTACTATCGTAGTGGGATCAGTCATAGTGGTTGATTCAATAGTTGTGGGATCAGTCACTGTGGCCGATTCTATCGTAGTGGGATCAGTCACTGTGGTTGATTCAATAGTTGTGGGATCAGTCACTGTAGTTCGTTCTATCGTAGTGAGATCAGTCACAGTGGTTGATTCTATCGTAGTGGGATCAGTCACTGTGGTTGATTCTATCGTTGTAGGATCAGTCACTGTGGTTGATCCTATCGTAGTGGGATCTGTCACTGTGGTCGATTCTATCGTAGTAAGATCAGTCACTGTGGTCGATTCTATCGAAGTGGGATCAGTCACTGTGGTTGATTCAATAGTTATGGGATCAGTCACTGTAGTTGGTTCTATCGTAGTGGGATCAGTCACTGTGGTTGATTCAATAGTTGTGGGATCAGTCACTGTAGTTCGTTCTATCGTAGTGAGATCAGTCACAGTGGTTGGTTCTATCGTAGTGGGATCAGTCACAGTGGTTGATTCTATCGTAGTGGGATCAGTCACTGTGGTTGATTCTATCGTTGTAGGATCAGTCACTGTGGTTGATCCTATCGTAGTGGGATCTGTCACTGTGGTCGATTCTATCGTAGTAAGATCAGTCACTGTGGTCAATTCTATCGAAGTGGGATCAGTCACTGTGGTTGATTCTATCGTTGTAGGATCAGTCACTGTGGTTGATCCTATCGTAGTGGGATCTGTCACTGTGGTCGATTCTATCGTAGTAAGATCAGTCACTGTGGTCAATTCTATCGAAGTGGGATCAGTCACTGTGGTTGATTCAATAGTTATGGGATCAGTCACGGTAGTTGGTTCTATCGTAGTGGGATCAGTCACTGTGGTTGATTCAATAGTTGTGGGATCAGTCACTGTAGTTCGTTCTATCGTAGTGAGATCAGTCACAGTGGTTGGTTCTATCGTAGTGGGATCAGTCACAGTGGTTGATTCTATCGTGGTGGGATTAGTCACTGTGGTTGATTCAATAGTTGTGGGATCAGTCACTGTGGTTGATTCAATAGTTGTGGGAACAGTCACTGTAGTTGGTTCTATCGTAGTGGGATCAGTCACTGTGGTCGATTCTATCGTAGTAAGATCAGTCACTGTGGTCGATTCTATCGTAGTGGGATCAGTCACTGTGGTTGATTCTATCGTAGTAGAATCAGTCACTGTGGTTGAATCAATAGTTGTAGGATCAGTCAATGTGGTCGATTCCATCGTAGTAAGATCAGACACTGTGGTCGATTCTATCGTAGTGGGATCAGTCACTGTGGTTGATTCAATAGTTGTGGGATCAGTCACTGTAGTTCGTTCTATCGTAGTGAGATCAGTCACAATGGTTGATTCTATCGTAGTGGGATCAGTCACAGTGGTTGATTCTATCGTTGTAGGATCAGTCACTGTGGTTGATCCTATCGTAGTGGGATCTGTCACTGTGGTCGATTCTATCGTAGTAAGATCAGTCACTGTGGTCGATTCTATCGTGGTGGGATCAGTCACTGTGGTTGATTCAATAGTTGTAGGATCAGTCACTGTGGTTGATCCTATCGTAGTGGGATCTGTCACTGTGGTTGATTCTATCGTAGTAAGATCAGTCACTGTGGTCGATTCTATCGTGGTGGGATCAGTCACTGTGGTTGATTCAATAGTTATGGGATCAGTCACTGTAGTTGGTTCTATCGTTGTGGGATCAGTCACTGTGGTTGATTCAATAGTTGTGGAATCAGTCACTGTGGTTGATTCTATCGTAGTGGGATCAGTCACTGTGGTTGGTTCAGGTGTTGTAGGTGTGGTTGCTTCGTCTTCGTAGAGTCGGCAATAGCTTTCATCTATATGAGGTGGTATGTAGCGAAACGAATCGACCAAAACAATGGAATTTGGAGATGCCATGCCCATGATGGATATCTGAAACAAATAAAGTGGTTGGTAGTTCCGTGACGTAGGTTCAAAGGAGGTGATGGATACCAAGAGGACGGCGCTACAAAAAAATACAGTTTTCTCCAAGCTATGATCGCCTGAGTTTTAAAGACAAAGTTTTTTAAATATGTGTATAAGAATCTCACTTGCACTAATTAATTTACTAAGTTTGACTGTTAGGCGTTTTAGTACGTGGCAGGATGCTTGAATTAATTATTTCCGGAAACCCTAATATTTTTGCAAAGGATTGGATAATTGGAAAAAAAAAATATTTTCGGTGTATTGCCGCTGGCCCCACTAACTTGAGATCAAAAAATTAAGGAATGAAATAAACCATATGAGTTCACAGAATATTCCGACCCATACTGTACGCCAGCTCTGATCACGGTCTTGTACATTTTCCCTGGCGACAAACGGGAAGAAAGTTCCCGTTTGTTGCCAGGGAGGCATAGAATATGACATATATGTTTCCCAAAAAATACAATGCTGGCGTGTGCTCAAGCTAGTATGCACTAATATGACACTCATGCATACCACCTTTATGTCCACCTAACACATCACATCACATATGTTCGCCTAACTCTTTAAAATGTACTGAACATTTCACTTCAGGTTTGGTCCCATAGTAAAAGTTGTTTGTCATAATGAGTATAACGACCCTTTCAAAGGATTTAAACGACTTAAATTTAACATTGTATATCATCACGCTACAACTAAAAGGAGCGGAGCATCAATGAAAAATGTTGCAAAAGCAATGCAATCAAGTGTATTGATAAATAATAAAATGGCAGCTTTAGTTCTGAATTTGCCTACTTTATATGTGTGGGTATAAATTATGTTATTCCAGCCAAACCCAAACTTAAAAAAATATACTGTGATTAGCTTTTATCTTAATTTGATCGAGATCTATCTTTTGAGAGTATTTTTATGTAAGTGCGATCCATCCCTATTCATTTTACTTATTTTTAAAGAACTGAGCTTTGGCAAGACTTGACAGTGATATTGCGGTATGTGTAAAAAAAGCTCCCCACGATTTGTTGGGGATATTGCGACGTTTGTGTTGTGGCAACTATTGACTTTTAGTTATGCTATTACTTGGATGAAGAAACACATTTGCTATTATAACTTAACTTACTGCATTCCGATATGAAATTACACTCCTCAGACAGCGAGAGCTGCTTAATTCATTTATTTTTAATTTAATTTTTATTTTTTCCTTTACAGTAGCTTCATCATATAAGTAATATCATTGCTTAGATACCACCTAAGACAGCACCGACACAAGTACTATTGTAACTTACTGGGGCTGCCTCAGTTTATGTACGACAATGTTTTGAGATAAAAATAAATATTTTTGTATTTTGTATTTATTATATAAGCAACGGTCAATTAAAAGTTAATACTTTTACTGATAACTTTAGTTGTTGATGAAGAAATTGGCATGAACACCAAAAAAAAAACGATTTCCAAGGTAATGTTTTCATGGCGTTATTATTTTTATGCATTTAATCCAACTAGATAATATAAATAAATCAAAAATAGATCTTGTGTGTTTAAAATTAAAAGAAATGATCACACTTTCAATTAATTATGCTAAAAAAATATATAGTTAGTCAATAACTTCAATGGGGCCCTTACAAAGATAAATTATCGAGAAAGCTGAACTCCGTAGCACAGCCCGATTAGTGTACTTTAGCTATTTTCATAGCGTTATGTTGTACGGCATTCTATTGCGGGGGAATGCTGCCGATATTCAGACCATCTTTGTTTTACAGAAAAGGGCGGTTCGATCAATTTATAAATTGAGTCCGAGACACTCTCTTAGAGAAAAGTTTAAGGAGATTAATGTAACGAATGTTCCTTCTCAATATATTTATGAAAACCTTTTGTATGCTCACAAAAATATAAAGTTGTCTAAGAAACATAGTGATATTCACAATATAAATACAAGGAATAAACATAAATTCATAGTACCAACAACAAGGCTCAAGCAAATAGGTGGGTCATTTAGGTGCCAATGAATACGCTTTTATAATAAACCACCAAGCCACATTCAAGAACTAACTGAGCCTAAATAAATTCAAATCTTTTATAAAACGTAAGCTTTGCCAGAAAGCTTTCTATGCTGTTAGAGAGTATATCGAGGACAAAAAGCTTGGGATTGAACTGCTCCAATTTAAATTGTTATTGAATTAAATTTGTTCCTATTTTATTTTTCAATTTTTTACAGTTTGACTTTTTTTTTTTGAATATTAATTATACATATATACACAACGACATTATTTACTTTTTCAAGGAACTTTTTAAAAGTATTTTATGTTAATTATTTCGATTTAGTTGACATTATTTACTTTTTCAAGTATGGTATTATGATTTTGTATTTTTTTTTTGACATTATTTTATTTTTCAAGTTTCGTATTTTTATTACTGTGAATATGAGGATTTTGTGGGTCATATTTTATTTTAATTTAGTTTAGTTAGTTTCACGATTGTCTGGTAGTTTGACTACTTAATGCGGCCTACCCAAATGTGTTTTCTTTGGTATTGTTCGTCGTGTCGTTGAGCTCCTTGGGTTATGAGTCGAGCTACACGATCACTGACAAATGCTTGCACTGACTGGTCAGGTCCACTCAAATCTGTGTGGTTATTTCTTCAAAAGACCATCTCAGACATTAATCTGCATGATCCTTATATGACTTGGCGAATGTCTGGACCTTAAAAGAGACAGTGACCTCTGAGTTTGTTTCGGATGTTTCTTCTCAGAGTAGTCAGTTACGAAACACCGGCCCCATCTAATTTTAAAACATAACATGAAGTGACGTGTAAAAGTGTTTTGTAAAACCAATTTACAGAAATAAATATGATTTATGATGATTTAACTCAAATGGAAAATCAACAACTTGAAAGGCACGGTAGGTTTTAACTAGAGGTTGACCAAACCACCTGGGTTTGGTTTGGCCAACGTCAAGTTAAGTAATTTACCCAAACCACCTGCCTTACAACCCAGATTTAAAACAACTTTATAATACTCACATAGCCATCATACGTATCTTTGCCGGTTAAAGTCATCTCTAGAGTGTGCCATCCAGGCACGAAGCTTGGAGCCAAAGCCGAATTGTCAGCCATTCCTGTTATCCTGTCACCAGTGATGTCTAACTGGCTGACCAAAACAATGATTTGGTCATGGAGGTGCGATGCTTCCATATAAATGTTCACTTCTATCTTACCACCAAAATTCATAGGAAAAATGAACGATGACACACAACTGAGTCTTGATTGAGGCGATATAAAGGATGTACTGCGTTCATTTGGAACATACAAGTCCAAATTGCTGTATGAACCGACAATCCAAAATGGCATGGACTGACAAAGTCCCGACTCGTTTGTCAACCATTCATTGAAATTTTGCTCAAACGTGTACCTCACACATGAATCACTTACTGCGTGAGCCACCACAACGGCTAAAATAATTAATTTTCGAATCATTTCGTTTCGCATGTTGCAACAAGTCTCTTTTTAATAAACCCAAAATTTCTTTACAGCACTTTTTATACTTTAATCGAACGCGTATCTTCATTATTAGTAATGTAAGTACCTTAATAAATACGGAAAAGATAGTATCTCCAACAACTGGATAAAAATAAAATGAAATCATTCGGCTATAAACAAAATACATATATGCTATTTATAGGCTGTGTGTCTGTCAGTGAGTTCAGAAAAAAAGTCTTTGAAAGTTCTTGATTAATTAATTAATTGCACTTTGCTTGAATGTCACTTGCGCCTTATATAACGAAAAGAGGGCCTAGACAAGTGATAATCGCTTTCAAAACATTACTTTTTCCATAACGAGTTTCAACTTCAACTTTCTTTCGAGTCAAAAATCTTTTATGCAGAACTAGTAATCCGCCCCGGTTTCACACGGATGTTATACATATAAGCCTTCCTCTTGAATCACTCTATCTATTGAACCGCATCAAAACCCGTTGCGTAGTTTTAAAGATACACAGGGACAGACAGACGGAAGCGACTTTGTTTTATACTATGTAGTGATTATAAACTTTTTTCATTAGCGAAATGCGCCAAAGGAATCATGTTAACACGCCGATTTTCAAAATTCATCTAAAATAACTGCCTACATCGTTGCTTTCAGAAAGAGACGAACGTCATATGCATCTGAGCCGGTTAGAGTCATCTTTAGAGTGTGCCATCCTGGCACAAAACTTGGAGCCAAAGCCGAATTGTCAGCCATTCCTGTCATTCTGTCACCAATGATGTCTAACTTGCCGACCAAAACGAGGATGTGGTCATAGGTGTCGGATGCTTCCATATAGATTATTACTTCTATTACCACCAAAATTCATGGGAAAAATGAATGATGACACATAAACGAGTCCTGGTTGAGGAAATAGAGGAGGGTACTGCGTTCATTTTGACCAGCCCAGTCCAATTTACTGTATGAACCTACAATCCAAAATGGCATGGAGTAAGAAAGCTTCCGAAACAAACGCGGTAGGCCGCGGGTAAAGGCCTTCAGAATTCAAAATTATTGGTATTTATGTAATTGGTCGGCGAAAAAATTTTTTTCGTATTTTGTACTCGTATGTATAAATTAAATTGAAGAACATCTCTTTGGTTGTACTGTTAGTATCTGACTTCAATCTGAGTTTCAATATCAATACTTAGAGGTCATTAAGAAAAATAAAAATAAAATGTAAAAAACACTGTCCAATTGTTCTTTTCAATTGTTTTTCTGTCCTTTAACTTGAGTGAATCTAACGAGGAACGGGGGGAATCCCCCGTTCCATATATCCCTACTGAGATATCCCCGCTGTCGATACATTCTGAAGTTTTATTACAAAAAAGGGAAAAATGCGACACTAACCGCGAAAAAAATTTGCAACGTTTATGGAGTAGCACAAAGTTGGTTCTTGAACCAATTTTGTGCTACTCCAAAATTTCAATAAGAATTAAATCAAAATTAAATAAAATCGAAATATCCGGACTGAAACTTCCGGAATCTTTGATTTCAAAGATGCAGCTCGCTCTGGTCGCCCTCATACTGATAAAAGTCGATGCCATTTGTGAAAAAGTGGAGCAAGATATATTAGTAGTAACGATATAGCCGAGGAACTGAGGATTGAATACAAAACAGTTTTGCATAATTTGAAAAAGTCTGGCTATACAAAAAAGCTCGATATTTGGGTGCCACACGAGCTCACTGAAAGAAACCTACTGAATCATGTACTCATTTACGATTCTCTATTGACACGTAATGAAACCGAACCATTTCTGAAAAGATTGATCACTGGTGATGTAAAGTGGATCACCTACGACAAGAACGTGCGAAAAAGATCGTGCCAAAGGGTATGACTACCCTTTGGCACGAGCTCCACAGACTGTAGCGAAACCCGGATTAACACGCAAAAAGGTGATGTTGTATGGTGGGATTGGAAGAGCATCGTTCATTATGAGCTTTTACCATCGGGTAAAACCATCGATTTGGATCTCTACTGCCAACAACTAATGAGACCCAAGCAAGAAATTGAGAACAAAATCGCCGGAATTGATCAACAGAAAAGGAGTGGTCTTTCATCATGATAACGCCAGACCACACACATCTTTGGCTACAAATCAAAAATTGAAAAAGCTTCTTTGGGAAGTGTTAATGCATCCACCATATAGTCATGACCTTGCATCCTCAGTTTTTGGTATCTTCAGAATTCTTTGGGTAGTGTTAGGTTAGGTTAGGTTAGACATCAAGAGAAGACTGCCAAAACTACTAGCAACGGGATTAAGTCACAATCTACAAGATGGCAACAAGTTATCGAATAAAATGGCACACGTATTATAATTAAATGTAATTAAACATTGAAAAAAAATCTCTTGAATTTGTATACAAAATATGAGGAAACTTTTTTCCCGACCTTATGTATATTTATTTCGATAACAAAATAGTTGTTTTTGTACGCTGTCAAATCAAATTCTAAAATCATTTTTTCTTCAACATAGGTATTTTACAAGAATAAAATGTGATTGGAGCCTCCCTTTAAGCAAGTCTTGGGAGACTCCGCTCCTCCATATCAAATATTATTAGGAACACATACAATATTTGTGTGACTGGGTGAGTATATGTGTGTATGTAATTGTGTATGTTTGTGAATGTGTGAGCAGGTTTGTGTGTGTGTATTATAAGTGTGCCTACATGTGAAATGATAATGACGTTGTGTGTAATGAGTCATATTTAATCCAAAGGTTGACAGGTAAAGAATGTGCTGTTGCATTAAATCGGCTTATGTACCACTACTGTACATGCAGTTTAAATAAATATATTGCCAATACTCACGTAGCCTTCGTAAGTGCCTTCGCGGGTTAAGGTTATCGTCAGAGTTTGCCATCCGCTCTTGAAGTCAGCCTCACCGGCGTTATTCCAAGTATTTCCCAAAAATTCATCAGGGTCTTCTAACAGTCTGGCTAAAACTATGATTTGATTTAAGGGACCCGATGCTTCCATATAAACGTTCACTTCTATTATACCACCACGGTGCATAGTGAAAATGAATGATGACACACAATTTAGTTCAGATTGTGCAGCAGGCGTAATGAAGGTAGTACTTTGGTCATTCTGACCACTCAAGTCAAAATCACTAAATTTGCTCTCAATCCAAAACGGCATGGGGACACAAATCACATCCCACTTATGTGTCAACCATTCATTGAAATTTTGCTCAAACATATACCTCACACATGAATCACTTACTGCATGAGCCACCACAACGGCTAAAATAATTAATTTTCGAATCATTTCGTTTCGCATGTTGCAACAAGTCTCTTTTTAATAAACCCAAAATCTCTTTACAACAAGTTTTATACTTTAATCGAACGCGTATCTTTATTATACATTGGGGTACATTAAAGATATATATCTTCAACTGAATGAAAATAAAAATGAAATCACCCGGTTATGTGTGTCTGTCAGTGAGTTCCGATAGAGGCTTTGAAATTTCTCGATGTTATAGACCTCGTACCTAATTGCTTTAACATTAAGCTTAAATTTCACTTGCACCTCATATAACGAAAAAAAAAAACTTTTTTGGAAAAAGTAAAATCGACTTCAAAACACAAAAAAGTGAAAAATAACTTTAGCTTCAGAAGTCGGTGGCAAATAAACTGAATCAAACACACAAAAGTCAAAGTCAAGTCAAAGTAACAAAAAAAGGTAAAATATTTTTCCACTTTTAGTTGTAATATCCTATACAAATATTTGCTATGCATTTATTTTATATTGTTAATAATAGCTGTCATGATAATAGGCTTATCCTCAATAAAATGGAACTTAACATACCTAACTGTCGAAACCTACAGCAATCGCGAAGACGACGATTATATATCTTCACCAAATTTAAAAGGGACCACTGCGGAATAATATTCTTCCAAACACAAAAATAATCATCGAAAGAGGTTCACAATTGGCGAAGATATGACTGAACATATTCACAAAAAAACAAAGGTTACTGACACCGGTTGTCTGAAAGGTGACTGGTTATACCTTCCATCATCAGCTCAGCAACATGAGATGATGATTACCAGGCACAAATATCTGAATTGCGTTAGAAACTATATGGAAAACATTGTATGTGCCTATAAGTAATAAAATTTGAGGGTTGCCCTCGATTTCCCTGGGAGCCTATCATTAGATTCTGACTTGGTGACAATGGGACTACCTAAGGAGCTTTCGAATAAAAAAATAATTTTAGAAATCGGTCCACAATTGGAGGAGAAATCGGATCCTTTCGTCCTTTCTTTCAAGTCGGTTAAAAAGAGGGCCATAAACGCTATCAAAGCATTTCATTTTTCTAAAACGACTTTCAAGTTCAACTTTCTTTCTAGTTAAAAATGTTTTAGGCAGAATTATGAACTTTTTACATTGGCGCAATGCGCCTCAACTTAAAACGCCGATTTTCAAAATACAGCCACATAATAATAATATTGTTGCCTGTGAAAGAGAGGACGCCCCTTAACAAACCAATTATGGTTTGTTAAGGGGCGTGGAACGAAGTTTATAGTGGTCGGATTTTCATGGGACTTTTTTTATGGAGTTCCTAGAGGAGTGGAGAAGAAAGTTAAAAAAAAAGTTTCGCCGTCGTGACTTTATTTTTTATTTCCTTTGTTTTTATGAACTTTTTACATTGGCGCAATGCGCCTCAACTTAAAACGCCGATTTTCAAAATACAGCCACATAATAATAATATTGTTGCCTGTGAAAGAGAGGACGCCCCTTAACAAACCAATTATGGTTTGTTAAGGGGCGTGGAACGAAGTTTATAGTGGTCGGATTTTCATGGGACTTTTTTTATGGAGTTCCTAGAGGAGTGGAGAAGAAAGTAAAAAAAAAAGTTTCGCCGTCGTGACTTTATTTTTTATTTCCTTTGTTTTTATTTTTAATTTTTGTATAACTTCTAATTAGACGAATTCATATTGTGGCGTAATAGTGTGACCTACGTGCATCCATTAAACACCAATTTGGTCTGTTTTTTAACCGGCTTTCTTCAAAAAGGAGGAGGTTCTCAATTCGGTTGTATTTTTTTTGCGTTTGTTACCTCAGAACTCCGTCATTAGTAAACCAATTTGAAAAATTCTTTTTTCATCTGAAAGAATATGCTTTCCGATTGGTTCCATAGAAATTTCATCAAAGTCGGTTTAGTAATTTGGTTGTTTTCCTCACGTTAATTGTCACATCACGCGACGTCGCGTGCTGGCGCTCTGATGTACATCACGCGACGTCGCGTGATACTTGCTAGTTAAATTTGACACACTTCCCGATTTCTAATTAAGCTGAAATGCAATATTATGATGACATGGAGCAGATCTGATGATGGAGCTGGAAGGTGGCCATAGGAACTCTCTAATAAAACGACGCAACGCCGTCGGGTTTGGACTCGTTTGATTTGTCTTGACAAGTACTGTAGTCCTAAATGGTAACCAGGGTCTGATGATGGAGCTGGAAGGCAGCCATAGGAACTCCAAAACGACATAACCCCATTGAGTTTGGGTTCGTATAATTCGTCTTGACGAGTACGTAAAAACTAATTCATGACAAGAATTTGTGTGGTATACAACTAAAAAGGGTAAAATAAAAAAACTTTCTGCGAAAACCAAACCGACTTCTAAAAAAACCCTAAAAAAGTCTAAAATAACTTTACTTTCGGAAGTCGGTGGCAAAAAAAGATACAAACAAAGACACCGACTTCCGAAAGTAAAGTTATTTTAGACTTTTTTAGTGTCTTTTTAGAAGTCGGTTTATATTAGACTAAGATTTCTTTTAAATTTGATAAATGATCCTTTTTCACAGATAGCTGGACAGAAAATATTCGTGAAGACCACTTTCATGAGTGTAGTGACTTAAAATTCATTCGCAAATGTCAGAAAATCGTCAATGAAAAAAAAATATTTCAAAGGAAATTAAAAAAAAAGGTCGCGGGAGGCGGATTTTTTTTTTTACTTTCTTATCTACTCTAGAAACGCAATAAAAAAAAGTCCTTTGAAAATCCGACCCCTAAACTTCGTTTCACCTTTTGAGTATTTTTTGTCTAATTGCTCTCGGCTACAAGCAAAACTATTATGAAACTAATACAAGTAGGTACATCGTGCTTTAGTTTAAATTATACGGTGGCAAAGATCAAAATTGGACGATATTAGTATATAATTGTCTAGATAAAATCAAAATCCAAAAGAAAATATCAATAATTGTTCATAAAGGGTGTAAAAATACTCTTTATGAAGCCGACAGTGACCTGTTCTTCCCGTAATGGCTATATTTTTTGTACTGGACCATGATGCTCCATTTAGTTACGGAATTATAGAAGGTCACTTTAAAAAAAAAACAAATGTTATAACTTTATTTTAAATACCTCCATGACCCTTATACTATTCAATGCATCCATCAGCACAATGTTTTGAGTGCCTTACATTGAGCACTACCTTAAACTGTAATTTTTCACACCAAAAAATAAAACATTTCCTAGCAATTACACTAGTTTACAGCGTTTTTGTTCAAGAGATGAACACCATTTGTTTGCATAGAGGATTTCAGAAAAAAATTTGGATGTCAAGTTTTACATTTTTTTTTTAATGTTTTGATTTTAACATATGGACGTTGGAAGCTATTCTAAGTTGAAATAATTACAAATTGCAAACTTTTCGCTGTTTTGCATTCTGATTTGTATCAGTGACTCTTAAAGTGGACTAACAGTAATCTGCTACCTTTTTTTATCCCAGAAACCTTGGTACTGTTCCCCAAAACCCTTAAAATTAAGGTGAAAACGAACATCATGTTTATCGTTCATGTTTCCCATCAGGAAAAAAAATTGTGTGAGCGTGGAAAATGATTTATTACTAATATTTTTCAAATCTATATAGTTATGAATTTCCAGAAGTGGTATCGTTTTAATCTTATGTTAAAATTAATTAACAGATAAACCTCGCCTGATTAATTTACCTAATCGCGATCACTGCACTAAACTTGTTTGATGTTCTTCTTATGTGTAATATTAATCCAATTAAATTATAATTACGACATTAGCATGATATCAAGTAGATAATTATCAAAGTAATCCAGCTCAAAATGTGCATTAGTGCAGAAATGTTGTTGTCAGCAATTAAGATTTTATGATACAGATTTTATTCACCTATTATACCGAGATCCGTCTTCCGATATAGATAGCCCTGAATGTAGCCAATATTTCTAATACGAGCAAGTCCTAAAAATATTATATTATTGTAAAATATAAATGCACAAAAATAACACTTCTCAACCCAATTTTAGAATTTATCTGAGGTCCCACTATGCAATGGATAAGTAATATATGATATAATTACAAAATATCTAATATTTAAAAGTTAAAACAATTGAATTTATAATTTTATTTGTTATAATGATCAGTCTTTAAAATAAACGATTGATATAATTTTAAAATAACATTATAAGCTTAACATGATACATTTATAATATCGTTTGACTCAAAAGACTTGCACTCAAAAGACATAAAACCTGTTTAGTCTAATATGATAAAAACTGCTCGCTCGCTCGCCTTCGCGTGTCACGTGATGTCACTGTTCTAACCTAACCTAACCCAAATGATTCACCAACAATATAGGGGATCTGGCGCTCGGCAGTCGCTCCCGCGCGGCACGATCGCTTCGCTCGCTAGCCTTTGTGCGTTAATGGTCACTGTTCTAACCTAATTTAGCCCAAATGATTCACCAATTATATGTAGAGCATTTCCTTCTTTTTTTGTTTTTGTATTGGAAGTCACCAAATAACTCCTCCCGCTCTGGGCGAGCAGGAGGGAGTGTCAGACTTTTACTGACTAAAACCCATCCATGTTCCTTCATCGCCCTTTGTGTTTCGGGGCCACGGTATCTCTTTCGAACAGTCCCGCAGACCCGGCAGGCATCGGCCCTTCCTTTTGCTGACATCTCTTTGAGGCGCGCGTGGAACACGAACGCGCAGTCGACACGGCCTGTCGTCATAAGACGGACGGACGGCGAGCTAGCCTACGGTGGCCGGCGGCCACCACGTCGCCTCCGACGCCCAGTGTGTCTCCCGCGGCGGCTGGGACGTGAGGTCCTCTCCCTCTCACGTTCCGCCGCCTCCTTCGCTAACATGACTGCTTTGCAGAAGAAGGCGACGGAGTCCCATTCCGTCTCGCTCCGGACCATGGATTGAACCAAGGCCGGACGCGAGAGGTGGCCGCCTCCGACCGCCGCTAATCTAGAGCATTTCCTTACACCTTTTGTTTTCCTCGTGTTGATGTTTTTAACTTCATCTTATAGTTTTAGACCAAGCCATGCTTCTTTCAATTTTCCATTGGCACATAGCAATTCTTTCTTCGTCTTCCTTTCTCAGTGACCATGTCTGGCAACCTTATTATATCACTACTTCGTAGAGTTTTTTCCTTAATATTATATTGATAACTAGTATTTGGGTGTTGCGCGAGGTGCAAGCACCTGGTGGTGGTGGCAGATCTTTCACTTTTTAAACCCCTGAATTTAGTAAATATACCAAACATAACCCGGGGGACGCTTCACCCACTCAACCTTCGTTACGCTACTCCACTCGGTCTCACAGGTTCGCTAAGGCTATCTCTAACCGTTACGAAGTTACAGCCCTTTCAGTTTTTGGGGAGGTTGGGGAGGGGAGGGGGGTATTCAAATTTCAACACCCTCAATAATAAAGAATAGCGAAAAATCTAAAAGTTGCTACGTGTCTTAGTTTCCGAGATACGATGGGGGGGGGGGGGTGAAGTGGGGGAGAGGGAGGAGTTTTGAAAAGATTTGTACTTTTCCGAGCTTCCTCTATACGAATCCGTAAAAAAACGTTACGCTTCACCCACTCAACCTTCATTACGCTACGGAGGTCACCGGCTCGCTTCGCTCGCCACCTCCCCCCTTCGCTCCTCTCGGTCTCGCAGGTTCGCTCCACTCAGGTTCCGACGCCTACTATAATATTTGTTCCAACACATAATGGCTATCTCTAACGGTTACGAAGTTCCAACCCTTTCAATTTTAGGGGAGGTTGGGGAGTGGGGGAGGGGAGGGTACACAAATTCCAACGCCCCTCAATAATAAAGAATAGTAAAAAAAAAACAAAAAGCTGCTACGTGTCCTAGACGATGGGTGAGGGGTGAAGGGGGGGAGAGGGGGGCGTTTTGAAAAATAGTTTTTACTTTTACGAGCCTCCTCTATACGAATCCGTAAAAAAATGTTACGCTTCACCCACTCAACCTTCGTTACGCTACGGAGGTCGCGGGCTCGCTTCGCTCGCCACCTCCCCCCTTTGCTCCATTCGGTTTCGCAGGTTCGCTAAGGCTATTCAGTTTTAGGGAAGGTTGGGGAGGGGAGGGGAGGGTATACAAATTTCAACACCCTCAATGATACAGAATAGCAAAAAATCTTAAAGCTGCTACGTGTCCTAGTTTCCGAGATACGATGGGGGGAGGGGTCAAGGGGGGGAGAGACGGGAATTTAAAAAAAAAAAAAACTTTTCCGAGTCTCCTCTATACGAATCCGTAAAAAAACAGAACATGGGTCTCTCAGATTCCGAGATCCGCCTAAAGGGGGGGAGAAGGGGGGCAAGGGGGGCAATTTTGTAAAATGGTTTTCACTTTTCCGAGCGTCCTCTATACGAATCCGTAAAAAAAAGAAAGACGGGTTTCTTAGTTTCCGAGATACGATAGGGAGGGGGGGCGAAAAGGGGGGTTTTGGCACTTTTTCCATACTTGCGAGAGTTACTTGTTTACAAATCTGTCAAAATATACTCACCTCCCCATCCACCATCAGGGAGAACAATTATGTCAGTCAGTCAGTGAGTGAGTGGTAATCGAGCTTTATATTTTTTTATCACATCTCAGTTCACAAATAAAATGCAAGGCACTATATCTCGATTTCGTAACAATTGGTCTTTAGGGTTCTTAGTGATGGGTTATATAGCAGTGATAGTCTAGTGGTGTGACCGTCGGACTGCCAAGTCATAGGCCTCGAGTTCGCACCCTAGACACGCTCTTCTGATTTTTCGGATTCATGTGCATTTTGTATAATTATCACTTGCTTCGGTGAACGAAAACATTTCTCGACGGCATGTAAAGCCAAGTTAGAGGCCCGTGGTCGGCATAAAAACTCTGACACCAGGTTGGGCACCAACCACACGATGAAGAAAGTGATGGGTTTGATTGATAGGGCAATGTTTTCTTGGTCCAGCTGGCTTACCTCTTGTACTGTGATTCAGGGATATTATCATAAGGCTCCAACTTAATCTGTGAGCATAGTATGCTCCCATATTTCTTGCTAAACGCTTTTCGAATGCAGCGACTTCTTGATGAAAGCATTATTTATGCTCGTCACTGACTGAACCTATATTTTCGGGAAAAACTCAAACGTAATTATAGAAAAGCAATTTCGATGACATGTTGCATCCCATTTTATGGTAGTAGTCCAAGGAAGTTTTTTGTGACGTAAACAAAAACATTCCATGCTTATTTTTGAATATCTTATTATCAAACAAGCTCAATTGTATTAAATATTAATTTTGTATTAACAAACAAGACAAAATGTAACCTTGATGCATTTTCTGAGTAATAAATCTGACCGTCACAGTTTTCTTATTCTGTTGAAGTTGAGTTACTCTCTGTTTTCATTAAACATCGAACTGGGCCCTCAGGAACAAGTAAATTGCCGGAACCGGAATGTGCTGAGTTTTTGTTTTTTTTTGTGAAGTAGCTGTTTTTTTTTTGTGTGGCTACTATAATACTGGACGAGTGATCGATTTCAATAACATTTACGTCTTGTCTGCAAATGACAGCTGGTCCTAACCAAACAGTTTGATCGATCAGCGACTTGGGCCCTTAGGCGAATCGATGGAATTCTCAATTATTGAATCAATCCATTATAATGGACCTTATTATAAGTATAACACAATGCAACATTGTCTGTATAATAAAATGGTAGATAATGGGGCGCCTATGACCTAACTTTCACTATACAGACAAAATATTGCTTATGTCTAACGCTTACCATCTTATCTATTAACTTTTACTTTGTTTTTTTTTTATTAATCATACAAATTTTCTTGAAAATGGCTAATTAAATGAGCCGGAAAGCGAATCAAACAAAGAACCATAAGGCAAAGATTATAGAGCAAACAAATAAAGCTGATCAACAACAAATCATTGACACTAAGAACAAACTACGTTTCGACCGGCTAGTATTTGTGGTAACACCAAACCAATATAAACTGTAACAGTTAGGTGCAAACTAAAGTGTAACACCTGACGTGGAAGTTCAGCCGACGTTGACGCCCACCCTCGTCGAATTAGAATTAGAATAGAGCTTGATTGGCGGTGCTGAGTTTCCAGACAAACTTGCCTGCGTTTCGAAGTTCAGGGATTGATTATATAGACGGGTAAAGATAAGACAGATATGTAGGTAGTTTTCGACTTGCAAGAGCCTTGTTGCTGAAACCAAGTCTCTTTGGCTAAACATCCGTGCTAAATGTTCATGTATGTACCAAAATATTTTTATTATATCTTTAAGTGCAAAATACTGATTAATAAACTTGATTGGATACCGAAAATTTTATTAAACATAATAAACAAAAAAAAATATTTGCAATCTTGTCGTGTTATTAGTTCAACAACACTTCCAATGCTGTCGTCAGTTTTCTACTCCCACCATAGTTTAAAAATCATTAAAATCTAAGCTTTTTTTTACCGACGAAGGATTTAATTTTTGTTTTTTTTTTTTGGATTTTTTATCGGGAGCTCAAAATAACAGACAATCACGGAAGATATCCTGTAAGTGACAGTTTATGTGTAAGTGTAAACCGTGAAAGTTTAAAAGAGTAGTTAATACTTACTAATAGAACGGTGTTACGGTTTCAGGTCAAGTCAAAGACGTTGGGAATTGTATTAAATTTTATTGTATTTCCGCATTGCGGTGTACTATGTTCCCTAAGCAGTAACACAAAGGCTGTCACACTGTGCTTTTGTGTCTAAACGAAAGAATTGGACTTTCCGCCTGAAAGCAGCTGAAAGCCATCCAATATTAAAGTGTCGTTTAACATCACAGATTTATTAGTTACTGTTTTCTTTTCTTTAATGTCGCTTTTGCCGGACGAATAACAATAAGATTTGATTTCTTTATAATCCATGTCATCATGTCTACAAATGTCACGCATGACATAATTTATTAAATTGATTCTTTCTCGACGGTTTATTTGTAGGAATAATCAGTGGACCATTCCTTCAATAATAATGCTGTAGAAAAGGTACGTGGCAATATCTCGTTATTATGTTACTGTAAAAGCCCGAACTGCGGTAAATCCTAAGAATTTCCAGTAAAACATAAGATTTACCAATTCTTAATGGTAAAAGTCCACACTATTCTGTGATCATCGTTCGTTTTACAACCGTATACTCGGTAAATCTTAGGTTTACATCGGCGACACTTTAAATGTTGTAGCGTAATGACTGTGAGCAAATCGTGAAAACGGCAACTTGAAAATACGCATCCAACTTGATGTAGAGCTCGCCAGCCGCTGCAGCCGCTGCTGCGGCACTACTCGCTTTGCTCGCTCAGCTCGTGCTCTTTTGGTCACAGTTCTAACCAAATGACAGTCACTAATGACTAGGACCGTCTCGATTCGCACAATGTTTGTCATGGTTTTAAAATTGACCAACAACCATTGGTAAAACCTAACAAGTCCCACACTTTAATGGTAAAAGCCCGAAAAATTGTCTCGCCTTCATAATATCCTAACATTTACCAACTCATGTTGATAAATCATGCGACTTCTTAGTAAAACTTAAGATTTAGCAATGTATGAGTATGGGCTTTTACAGTAACATATATACATAGGATTATCAGACAGTGAAGTTTTAAAGAAAATGCAGGTAAATCTTTAGATCTAACACGAACACAAATTAACATCTACATCAGAAACACTAATACATTGATTTCGATCTAGTACACAACACATACATACCTACTACCTACCTATAGATTGTTTGATTTCTTAACAGACATTTACCATTTGTATGAAGTCTTGTACGTAGCAGTAAATACCTACCAAGAATAGTATTAATTCATTCCTTCGCTCTAAAATAAAGGTCAATTGTCTTTTACAAATAACAGTAACATGTAGTCTAGTAGGTAGGAAGAGAGAATAAATGATAAATAATAATAAAAATGCACGAAACGTGGGGTCGAAATAGACGGGAATGTGTAGCAATATGTCGATGAGTATACGTACTTGGGCCAGATAGTGTCTTTTAAAAATAGGCAGGACAAAGAAACCGAAAGATGAGTCCAAAATGCTTGGAAGTCCTTCTGGGCCCTAAAAGAACACACGATGGGAAGCCTTCCAAAAACGCTGAAAAGAAAATTCATCGACCGGTGTATCCTGCCCGTCCTAACCTGCAGTGCACAAAGTTGGTCACTTATTGAACAACAGAAGTCCAAACTCAAGATTTGCCGGCAGGCAATGGAGCGCAGCATAATAGGTGTTAAGCGGACATATCGCGTAAGAAACATTACCCTGCGCTCCATTACTCAAGTTGCAGATGTTGGAGAAAACGCAGCCAAGCTGAAGTGGCAGTGGGCTGGCCACGTAGCACGAATACGCCCGGAGAGATGGGCAACGATCGTCACTCACCAGACGCTTGTCGGAGGAAATCGCCGTCGAGGTAGACCGCGGCGAAGGTATTGTGATGATATGATCTCGATTGCTGGGCGAAAATGGCCAGATATTGCACAGGACAGAGAGGTTTGGAAGGAGAAAAGGGAGGCCTTTGCCCAGCAGTGGGACTTACAAATAGGCTAACAAAAAAAACATACCCCGCGTTAATTAAATTCAATCTAAATTCAAACGGCAAATAATATTCAACTATTTATCACAGGGTTTCGCCATGACATCAATGAGCATTATTAATTTCCTACTTATCTGATAAGAGCCTACTAAAGTTATGCCCGAATTGTACAATCGGCAGGGATTAACTATTTCTTAGATTTTCTTTATCGAATCGCAATTTAGACCTAGTGGAGGTAGGTATTATAATAGTAGATTAAGAATAGGTATCAGTTTTTAACCGACTTCCAAAAGGAGGAGGCTATCAATTCGTCTGATTTTTTTTTTTTGCGTGTATGTTCAGCGATATCTTCGCCAATTGTGAATCGATTTCGATGATTTTTTTTTATTTGGTAGAATATTGTTTCGCGGTGGTCCCATTTTAGATTTGGTTAAGATCTGATGCTGATCTTCGGAGATATACTATGGAACTCTTCAAAAATAGACGGCAAATCTGTAGTGATTGCTGCAATCGCTTGGATGTTTATTGTTTATACAACATAATAACATAATATCACGCTTGTATGCTCTAGAGGGTACGCAGGTGTGTACTGTACAAATTTTCGATATTTAGGTATGTTAAGTTCTATTTTATTGGGGATAAGCCTATTACCATGAAATGTATTGTTAGCAGTTCACTAATGTTACACCAAAACTCTTTTGACAATATTTTAACCGACTTCAAACAAAATGAGGAGGTTCTACGTTTGACTGTGTGTCCCATATGTTCACCGATTTCTCCGCTAATTGTGGACCGATTGTCAAAATTCTTTTTTTATTCGAAAGTCTATACTACTGAGGTGGTCCGGCTGTCACAAAGTTAGAATTTGATGATGGGAATCCAGGGAAATCGAGGGCAACCCTGAAATTTTACAATGTTTTTCATATAGGTACTTTCTAACAATATTTGTACCTGAAAGAAAAGTACTTTCTAACGATATTAGTGCCTGATATTCATTATCTCATGTTGCTGAGCTGATGATGGAAGGTATAAGTCAGGATCTGATGCTGATCTTCGGGGATATACAATGGAACGCTTCATTAATAGACAGAAAATCTGTCGTGATTGCTGCAATCGCTTGGATGTTTATTTTTTACAAAATATTAGAACATAACATAACGCCTGTATGCTCTGAGGGAGTACGCAGATGTGTACAGTACACCCAGATTTCGACAGTTAGGTATGATAACGATATAAGTTACATTTTATTGGGGATAAGCCTATTACCATGAAAGGAGTTGTTAACAATGTAAAATAAATGTATAGCAAATATTTGTGTAGAATATTGAAACTAAAAAAGGAAAAATAAAAAACCTATTTGCAAAAAATAAAACCGACTTCAAAAACAAAAAAACGAGGAAAAATAACTTTAGCTTCAGAAGTCGGTGGCAAAAATATTCAATCGAACAAACAAAAGTCACCGACTTCTGAAGATAAAGTTATTTTTCCACGTTTTTTTGTTTTTGAAGTCGGTTTTATTTTTTGCAAAAAAGTTTTTTTTATCTTTATATCGTGATGTGTTTCAATTATAAAATAAGGTAATTAAGTAAACCACGGTTGCAAACACATTCTGATCATTTTTTTTCATTTTGTGAAACCCTCAAAAGGCGCCCGCTCTTTGGGGGAAGACCAGGGGAGTTCCGTACGGTATATAGAATTACCTTTGAACGATATAGTTGTCTACAAATAAAAAAACTTTTTTTGCAAAAAATAAAACCGACTTCAAACACAAAAAACGCGGAAAAATAACTTTAGCTTCAGAAGTCGGTGACTTTTGTTTGTTCGATTGAATTTTTTTGCCCCCGACTTCTGAAGCTAAAGTTTTTTTTCCACGTTTTTTTGTTTTTGAAGTCGGTTTTATTTTTTGCATAAAAGTTTTTTTTATTTCTCCTTTTTTAGTTGCAATATTCTACACAAATATTTGCTATACATTTATTTTACATTGTTAACAACTCCTTTCATGGTAATAGGCTTATCCCCAATAAAATGTAACTTATATCGTTATCATACCTAACTGTCGAAATCTGGGTGTACTGTACACATCTGCGTACTCCCTCAGAGCATACAGGCGTTATGTTATGTTCTAATATTTTGTAAAAAATAAACATCCAAGCGATTGCAGCAATCACGACAGATTTTCTGTCTATTAATGAAGCGTTCCATTGTATATTCCCGAAGATCAGCATCAGATCCTGACTTATACCTTCCATCATCAGCTCAGCAACATGAGATAATGATTATCAGGCACTAATATCGTTAGAAAAAACTTTTCTTATAGGTACTTTCGGTTGCCCTCGATTTCCCTGGGATCCCATCATCAGATTCTAACTTTGTGACAACGGGACCAACTCAGTAGTATAGGCTTTCGAATAAAAAAAGAATTTTGACAATCGGTCCACAACTAGCGGAGAAATCGGTGAACATACGGGACACAGAAACGTAAAACTTCCTCATTTTGTTTGAAGTCGGTTAAATTTTGTCAAAAGAGTTTTGGTGAATCATTAGTGAACCGCTAACAAACATTTCATGGTAATAGGCTTATCCCCAATAAAATAGAACTTAACATACCTAACTGTCGAAAAGTTGTACAGTACACATTTGCGTACCCCCTAGAGCATACAAGCGTGATATTATGTTATGATGTTGTATAAACAATAAACATCCAAGCGATTGCAGCAATCACGACAAATTTGCCGTCTATTTTTGAAGAGTTCCATAGTATATCTCCGAAAATCAGCATCGGATCTTCACCAAATTTAAAATGAGACCACCGCGAAACAATATTCTACCAAACAAAAAAAGAATCATCGAAATCCGTTCACAATCGGCGAAGATATCGCTGAACATACACAAAAAAAAAAAAACAGACGACTTGATAACCTTCTCCTTTTGGAAGTCGGTTAAAAAATATATAGTTCACCTTTGAACGATAATACGAAAAAAACCATTAATCGATATTATTATTTAGCGACAGCACTTTTCGCCGAACAACGAATGAATGGTTAGCCGATACCAAGATTTGCCGAGGTCATTGTTTGCCGAAACCAGCTTGAACTAAATAATCTTTTACCGATAGCAATTTTCACTAAAAGCATCATCATCATCAGCCTAGAGTAGTCCACGGCTGGACCTAGGCCTCCTCAATCAGCTCGATTCTCAGAAATTCTCATGCAGTTGCTACCAGCTACCCTGCGAAGATCGTCCCTCCACCGAGCCTGAAGGCGTTGATGGTACAATGATGGCAATTCGCCGTGGCTTGTTGCCCTATCTTATTCACTCGGTACTCGCCCAAGCAACCGTCCCCACTCAGAACCTGAGTTAGCCTTGTAGGAGATGTACTCCCCTCTTTTCAGCCAGCTTCGAAGTGTGGCTGGACGGTTTCGCCAACTCGCTTACGTGAATATCGCGGCGGTTATAGCTGCTCATGCCTCTTGTCGCCGTTTCTGCCGTCTCAGCCTTGCAACAGCGATTCCTGGTACGCTAGTATCACTTTGAGGAATGGCGCAGATTCAGTTAAAAACTGAGTTTTAATTAGGCATCTTTACGCTCGACTACATCCGTTATCGTTCGTAAATCTTCTCTGTCTTCTGCTCTGCACGACCTCCAGAATTGCTTCTGCTCAACTGACTACCAAAACGGTGAGGCTTATGCCTATTTTTAGTACCACTGGGTGACACCTAAACAAAAGCGCACGTTGGATTTTCAACGCTTGGCTTAGCACTAAGAGTTGAAAATCTAACGGAGCAATGACATTTACAGTGTTGTAAAGTACTTTGATAATTATTTGCTATCGACATAAGTACGTAAACGTGAGATTTAGAAAACAAGGGGTTGGGACTAACATACAATCTAATCGTAACAGATTGCAAACAGGCCATGACAACCAATCAGAAAAGTGTAGGTAGTACTTAGCGGTAGCACTTTTTTCGTGTCATTGTTTCTTTCTTTGTCGACACTATCAGTAAACTAAGCAGCACCATAATTACCTACATTGGAGGTTACGGCATACATTTGTAGGTTTTAAAGATTAGACTGTTCCGTCTACAGCTATTTATGGTAAATTAGAATTTTATTTAGGAAAAAACACCTACAACGAAGCCAAAAACAAATTATCGCATTGACGGGACATTTGTGATATATATATTTTTTGTACTGGCCTATACCTGGGAACCTTCTAGAAACCGATAATTTTCACACCAAAAAGAAATCGTTTCTCAGCAATAATTCTTGCACAATATTACTTTCACATTTTGATGAACATCATCCTTAGTTTACAGGTTCGTGAAAGGTTAATTTACACTCCGTATTAGTAGTCCTTATTAAAAAAATCCTTATTGTATTAATTGCCCATACCTTGGTAGCTGTCTTGGAAATACTGGAATACCGCAATGTTGGTTTTTAATACAGTTGCTCAAAAACTGGTGTATTGCAGGGACGTATAGCGTTCGGGATGTGGGCTATTACATACTAGTGCTTTTTTTACCTTTCCCGAACTCGTGCGTTCTCTTTTCCAACTGTCAAAATAATGTCTATTAAAAAGAAAAACCAACCATGAAGTTTTTACTAAAGAGTTTTTGTGATTCATACAAATACGTATACTTCTAAAAAGAAGCTACTAATTTATTTCAATATCAGATTTAATGATTTAATTGAATGAGCCAGGTTTCATTTCATTTCATCTCATTAAATTTCATTTTCATTTCATATCAATAAAAAAAATCTACTGAAGACAAAGCTGTATGGATAGTTCCCTTTGCCTACCAAAATGGGTGCAGAAAAAAAAAATTCTGCTTATATTCTACGGTTGGCGCCATTTTCCAGAAATTTTCTTTGCGAGATTAGTTGTTTGTTGCACAAAATGAGTAATTTCGACCCTATTTTTTTTTTTGAATTAACACCACCTGAACTCAGTATAATTGCACAAAATGCTTTGGAGAATATTTTACCGGAAAAGTCAAAAAGTCGTTACAAAAACTGTATCAATTTCAATGTACATGTGTACTATAAATTTTATAAGAAATAAATGATTAGTTAGTTGAGTTTATTGTTTTTATTATTTTATTAAATTGCTTCATTTTTTCGCAACTGTATTAAAAATAGCCGTTCAGTACACCTGCGGAACCGTCATTGCAACTTGTTCAGACTGACCTTTGTCGAAACTCTTTGCAATGACAGCCTTTCCGCACTTGTAATGAAATATACTATTGCGGTATAAAATAGCTGGTGACAGTACTTGGCTGGACGAGCCCTGTGCCACGGACCTCTACTAAATAGCATGATCTTTTTTGTATTAACATTTTTTTATCTTTAACCCTCCTGATCGACCTTATTTATTTATAGATATGATTACGCGTATAGCGTCCTGTCTGATTGTTTTACAAAGTCTCATTTATTCGTTCCATAGGTCGTGATCTTGCATTTACTTCTTTTTTTCTAATTCCCAAAGAAGCCATCCTAGTCGTCTCACCATCTCCGCCATGGACTGCTGATATGTCCTGCTCAGTGCCATTTACCGTGCGGTGTTTTGAGTACGTCAGCTAGTGTTCTTAAAAAAATGCGTTAATTCAACAATAGTGCTTAATATGCGCTTCATATCACTTTGATACAGAAAACACAATTATTTATTATCTATATCTGCGTAGGTATACATACTTGTGCTGATAATCATAATAATATAAAAGCACGTGTTAAATCAATCGATCACAAAAATGACAAGATACAGCTGTTTTATCCGTTTCCAAGAAAAACTTCCCATGACGTGACTATTGCATAAATCAAGCAAAGGTGACAGTTTATTGCCTGTGCGCAGTTAACGCTTGCGTCCCTCAAATCCGTATGAATTTATAGCTCCCTCCAGTGCAAATTTTGGCAGGGTTATCTTGTTTGTAGGGGACATCATGGCCTTGCTATTTTCGGTTAAGAAACAAATATGTGCGATGTCACATGAATCTGGTGTACTTAATGATGCAAAGGTAGAGTATGTTAGTCACATAAAATAAATGCAATATTCAATAATGGTTTCACGCACGTGTTTGTTTTGGGATTACTTGACAAGTTTTCTGTAAGTAGCAGTTAACAAATTAACTTCTGACGACTAAACACTGAAAATTGAAGATAGTAATATGAACTTCGTTTGGACAGAGCCATCTGCGATCAGCATACACCAGGGAGACTCTACCTGGATATTTGATGCAAGAGCTTCTTTTATCACCAAAGGTAATTAATATAATAATAATAATAAATCTTTATTTTCAGATCAGAGATCCATAGCATAATTAAAAGAGCCGACCTTTGCGGTCTTAGTGAAAGATGACAGCCACAGTGAAGCTACCAGTGGTTATTGCCCGCGCTAGATGAAGTTGGGTACTCCATCGGCTGTGTTTCACTCGGATCAACTGCACTCACTTCCTAGGCATACTTCCCTCCTTAAAAGCCGACTACAAAATCTCATGTGACATCTGATTCAGGTATGCCTTTTTGAGGTTTAACGAACCATGTTATGTTCATCTCTATATTTTTTGCATAGCCGGCCAGATACTCGTAGCGAATTCCCCGACCCGACCGGTAAAACCGGTTTTGTGTTTCACTATCTTCTCTCAGCTGCCTTTAATTACATACATATTAATTAAATGCAACTAAGAGAAGATAGTGATCTGAATGAAATTCTCGCATCATCCCTTACGCGTTTTTCCTGACAAAGCCTTTTTCTCTCTATCTCTAGCAGGACGGTAGGTATAGTTCTGAACTACGAGTATCCAGACACTGTGACGGTTTTTGCTCTCGCAAAACATCATACTCAATCTTATTTTCAGCTATCTATACTTTACTTTTCAACCCACTGGGATTCCTTGGATTTTTTCTCTTTTTTATTCTTGTTTTTTCTTTTTTCAGTGACTATACTTCATGGTACGGTAAGAACTACATCACCATTTAACGTAACAAGGTGATAAAGGTAGATAGAATATCCCTGAACAAGTTCATATGATGCTCATCTAACTAATCTCATCGAATTCAATTAATCCAACTGGTATATATCGTAGACTGAAATAAATCCCCAATTTTAACCCGTAGAACGCATCTTTTATCTTTTCACGCTTCATGTGACTCCTTCAATGAGAACCACTTCCCATGATTGTGCAATATGTTCACCGAAGACAAGTGAAAGGTAAATTGCACCATAAACTTATAGATATAAGGAGTAATCTTAGAAAGATCGGCAAGTAATTAAAGTTCTTATTAATGCACCAATTTTATAATGATTGACAACAATTTGTTGCACTTGTTGATGCTTAGTTTGGATAAAAATTGTAGTAATGTTTTGATTCATACATACTTTACGTAATATAAATGTAAAATAACTTATGTATAGTGCGTGTAGTATGTTCCCTTTTTTTCAACCTTTATTATTATGAATTTTGGTTATTTTTGTAATGTAAGTCGTAGACCCATCGGATATACCTACACAAGAAGTTGTCAGATTCGTCTCAGTAGTTTTTCTTATTTATCAATCAAATTGTTTATTAACAGACCATAAAACCCATGTCACAGAGACATGGATTTTATGGTCTGTTCTTATATTTTTAGATATACATATTTTCTAGTACTTCTTCTGCTATTGCATATACTGTGTTTTGTCTCTGCATCACCCTAAGGTAGACAGGAAGAAAATGCCCAAGGGGTTAAGTCCGCCTTTGTACAGTTTTTACGGTTTTATTAAATAAATAAGTAAAAAAAATACGCTACCGCCATCTTTGACGCCGACGACGATAGCCCACCAGACGCAGCTCAACCGTCTGGTCGGAGGATCCTCCTTTTTAAATGAAGTGTTGAGGAACTTTAGACCCTGTTCCTTATACCCTTAAAGATTTATCATATAATCGAGGGTACGTTATAGGTATTATGTGTTCTTAGTATATATCAGTGAACTTAAAATAACAGCTGTTTATGCCATTTAGTTTATTTAAAACAATGATTTAAACGTTGATCGCTTTGCTGTAGGCGGCTCTTTGATTTTTCGAACAAGTTGTTGGACAAAAATGTTTCTGAGTATGATTGAAATAACTTTTGTAGACCATTTTACTTAGACAAACAGTTTAGTTAGTAAACATTGTAACTTATTTTTGCTATTTCGCAAAATTCTCCAGAAATTGTTTTCAATCCAATTAATCAGAATAAGACATATACATGTAAATCTGATTAGTTGTGCTGGTGCAGGTTCCTCAAATCTTACGTCTTATTGTTGAAAGTAAAGACAAAATTTTATAAAAATCTCTTTATTTTATTGAGTTTGTACACAAATTAAGTAAACGTTATTAATAAATAGCTTCTTTTTCCTCTTTCTAGTAATCCCCGTCGATTGTTGTTTATCGTGGTAGGAGTCCAGCACATTCCACCACTCACTTTGGGCTTAACGCTATATCTTATTTTTTTGGACCCTGAGTGGGTCTTATTTTTGTTACCATTATCATTTAAATTAACTAGCGAAAGTGCTTACGGCTCTTTCATCTTAAAAAATAATATCAAAAGTCAAATTCAAATCAGATGAAATACACACTTCTAACTTAAACGTATATATTTGTATTCTACAGTGGAGACTGCCTTACTTTCAACAATATGACGGCAGATAATACTAGCCGAAACTTCGTGTTCAATAGATTTCACAGGTGTCTGAGGAGTTAGGTGGAGTGTAGCTGAACGAGTCGATCAGAACTATGGACTTTTCTGCAGTCGAGCCGAGCAGAGTAATCTGGAAACAAAATAAGGCAAGGTTTTACTCAACAGGTTCACGTTAGATTAAATACCGCCTAACTTAATTTGCATATTATAATGATATGTTAAGCAGTGATAGCCTAGTGGAGTGACCGTCTGACTGCCAAGACATAGGTCTCGAGTTCGAACCCAAAGCACGCACCTCTGATTTTTCGGATTCATGTGCGTATTGTATAACACTAGCTTTTCGGTGAAGGAAAACATCGTGAGGGAACCATCATGCCCGAGAGATATTTCTTGACGGCATGTAAAGCCAAGTCAGAGGCCCATGGGCGGCCTAAAAACTCTGACACCAGGTTAGAAACTAACCACACGATAAAGAAAGAATTATATGTTATGAGCATGGACATGCAATACATATACAAAGTATCTCGAAAGCTACACTTTCGAGCGGCCGCAACTGCATACCGCAGCCCAATATCCTGGATCCATGTTACTCTAAGGCGCACAGATACGTCATAAGGTGAAGGCGTGATGCCGCTTCAAAAGGTTTTAATACAAAATGTACGTAGGCGACGTGTCGTGAATTACACTCAAGCGGCGCGGCGTAGACACGCCGTTCTTTTTTTTTCGTTATACTTTCCACGCCTACGCAGCGCCGTCACCTCATGCCGTTTGTGTATAATTCGGGCCTGAGAAAAGGCTTCCGAAGATGTTGACATAGCCGCATGCCACATAGTTACATAAAAACTAATCGTATCTGCGATTGTTTGCAGTTGGGGTCACATCCGGTAAAAGCAGTTCAATAAGAATCGAAGCAGGAATTTTATCAAAGATTTTTATGATGAAGATCCTTAAAAAATATATTAAAAGCAAAGAAGTGATAAAAAAAGTAACAGAGCAAAGTCATCCTTTTCCCAATTATGTTGGGGTCCGATTCCAAACTAACCGGAGGCAGCTGAATACCAGTATTGTACATGGAGCGACTGAGTAAAGTGATTGTTTTAATTATCATAATTGCTACCATATACATACATCAATTTCCAGATTATCACAATATTTTATTGGTAACTGACATTAATCTGATAAGAAATCTTTAGAATCGTGATAGAAGGCATTAAGTAGTCGTTTCTTTATAATAGCGACATCAGCGATCGCGAGCGAGTGATCGTTCTCGATTACTTGTTCGTTGAAACACTTGTGAAAACCGCTATCTCGTGAGTTAAATTCGTTTTACTTTATAACAATAAATCAAATTGTTTTATAATTTGGGTCATAATTAGCGAAGAGTATGAATCAGGACGTCTTTACAAAATACAGAAGTTGGCAGTAGACAGTGACATGTTAAAATCATGAAAAGACTGAGCTATAAAGAGTTACATTAAAAAGCCATACTCACATAGCCGTCGAAAATTGAAAAGTCTGTTACAGTTACTTTCAACTCGTTCCACCCTTCAACGAAATTATCATTGGCAGCGTAATATAACTGGAATCCAGCCACGGTGTCTTCTCCAGAAGGCACGCGTTTCTTAGCCAAAACTATTATGTAATCCAGACTTGACGCTGCCTTCATAAATACGTTCACTTTTACAACACCTCCGGGCATCATCCTGAAGACGAATGAAGAAATGCAGCTCGAAGTTTCATTAGGGGCAATGAAAGTGCTACTGTCTGGATCAATTGTGTCAATAGCCAGAGAATGGTAATCTCCGAGATGCCAAGAAGAGTATCCATTACATAGCACATTATCAGTATCAAATGCATTCTCGAAGTTGGTTTCGAAATTATAAGTTACGCAGTCTTTTCCCGTGCCTACTGGAGCAACAGTTGTAGGAGCTGGTGTTGTAGTTTCAAATACTTCTTCTGTATAAATTTTACACTCCTCGTTTGCAAGTCCTGGTGGAATATATCTGAAGGAATCAACGAGGACAATCGATTCTTCCGATGCTGAACCCAGGAAGGATATCTGTAAAAAAAAACATTAGAGTTGTTTTTTTTATAAACAATGACGTTTAAAACCAGGGAGTTCTTCCCCGATAAGGTTTATCTTTAAAGCCATGCAAGATAATGCAGTTGAAAGATAATTTTATTTTTCTGATCGAATATGCTCTTAGGATAATTTTAATATCATCAGCAATTCGGGGTGTTAAACATCGAAGTTGATACTAATTGATGAAACCAAGATATTCAAAGCTTAGGGCAATAATTAGAACTTACGTATCCTTTAATTGGGCCGCGTGTTGATAGATTAATTTTCAAGACATGCCATCCGTCAGCATAGTTTGAAACCAAAGGTGAAACTCCTGCGGTTCCAATCACCATATCATTAGCTTCATCTTCTATTTGATTAACAAGCACAGTAATTTGATCAGTTATTTCTGCTGATTTAATATACATGTTAACTTCCACTACACCGTTATTATTCGCTTCAAATGGAAATGAGGAAACGCAACTGATAGCATTTTGTGGAGAAATGAATTGAAGGCTTTCTGAACTCGGCTGTTCAATTGGTAATGAAGTGTATTGGTTCAGGTTCCAACGTGTAAAGCCTGTGCACAACCCTCTGTTACTATCGAAAAGCGCTTCAAAGTCAGTTTCGAAATTGTAAGCGACGCATTCTTCAGGTTCTGTAACTTCTGGTTTGGAGGTAACAAACTCTCCATCATAGACGTGACAATCATCGTCGTATAATGGTGGGATATATCTGAAGGAATCTATGATGACTTTAGAATCTGGTGTTGCTACTCCAAGGAATGACACCTGAAATAAGAAAAAAAAAATGTTTGTTTTGTTTTTAATCCTATTCGTGAATTTTGAAAATTGTTTTATGTAGATACCGGATTATATGCAAATGCATTCGCATATTAAGCCTGTTTTTTTTTTTAAAGATAATGCATGTTTTTGCTAAAATCATGCAGATTTCAAAATATTTTCTAAAAAAATACCTTTTTTTTTGTTTAAATTCAAATTTGTTATCGATCGCTCTACATCGACGATCGTTTACAAATTATTTTAATTAACGCAAGGCTCAATCGTACCAATGCAAATTTGGAACAACACTAGGTTGTCAAGAAAATATAATAATATCTCGTCGAAAAAGTAGTAAATTAAAAAAAAACAATGGTTTTTAGTACTTATTTCAATGTATGTTGCATATTTTGGCACTTTTGTTGCATATTGCGAGCATTTATGATGCGTATTTCGACGATTTTAAGTTGCATATAATCCGGTCTCTAGTTATAAAAGTGACTTTAAGCACTTTGTGCTTTTGATATGACGAAATGTCAATAAATATTATGCTTTGTTTATTTTTCTAGTTTCATGATGTCGATAAATTATCATCGTAATCTTCAGTTGCAAGCATTTTAATAATTGTAAACCTAGGTGACAATTTTACTGTACGTAAATTTTATAATGAATATTGGTAAATTCGGACTACTAATACATACGCAGGTATGTATGAATGGTCCGATGATATCGCAGGCGATGGAATACAAAAAAGGAAACAACCCATAATGATTCCATTTGGTAATTTAGGAGATGATGATTGCTATATTGGTAATACATAGGTACAACGCAGTTTGACAAATCATATTTAGGTATATGATTTTATGTCTGTCTTAAACCGTGTTTGGCAGATGATGTTTTGGACTGAAGACACTATGGATTTGTTTCTAGCAAATTGATGGTGTTGCTTTTATACATACGCAACATTTCTTTGTAAAACAATGTTTTTATTTAGGAACTGGGTAATTCGCAGCTAACTTAATGTAAATTACCATTAACAAGCTAAGAATAACTGTGAGTTGTTTATTTGTATTCATACATTGATAGTGATAAATAAAACAAAAGTAATGTAAATGTGTCATCTATGTCTAGTCCCTCACCAGTTCGACAAATCTTTATTTTGTGTTTGTCTATTTGAAAGTTTATGATCATTCTTTGACCTTTATTGTTGTTTGACATTGTTCTTTCAACAGTTATTATTTGCTTATAAGATTATTTATTTTAATGATAACAAAAATATTTTTGTAATACGGATTATAAGATAATATTTAAAAGATTACATTTTAAAGACTTGGCAAACGTTTGTACACTCCATTTCAAGTCCTTTAACCTGTGTGAAAACCCAGTGTTTAAATAGTTCAATAATAAAATTGCTCCCTACTTTTAGAAATTTAAATCAGATGACTATTTCTTTCCTAGTATAAAATTTCCATTCATATTCACGTTATTTTTACGAAACTTAAATGCCATCGTCTAAAATCTCTTAATTCTATCATATGGAATTCATAAAAGAACTTAAATTGTCCTTTTATCCTTCGGAAATGAAATCTGAAAAACAATTACAAATAAAACTTACGTATCCACTAAAAATCCCGGTGCCGGACAAATTTATTCTCAGAACGTGCCATCCATTAAAGTAATTGGTGCTGAGGGGCGTCAGCATGGCCGTGCCAGTGACGACATTGTTCCCACTGCTCGAGACCTCGTTAGCAAGCACGACGATCTGATCCCGCTGCGATGTTGACTCCATGTAAACGTAAACCTCCACGATACCGGTCGACCTCATCTCGAAACCGTACGACGACACGCAACTCAGGTTCTCATCGGGAGTTATAAATAAATCGGTTTCTTCATTAGGACTTTGTATGTTAAGAGTACTGTAGTTCCCGATTCTCCAGGTGGCCATACCAGCACACAAAGAGTTGCCATTATTGAAGCTATCATAAAAATTTGATCCGAAATCGTATGTAACGCAATTTTCACATTTTATTGCCGAAACCGCTAACAGCAAAACAAACAAACATTTTATATATTCCACCATTTTCAGACACTTACACACAACTGATAGTTCCTACTGTCGTGTAAGTGTAGTAATTATAGGAATATTAAAGTTATCGTGGATAAGATTATATTATTATATACGTATCCGGCAAATTGATAAAGTGCAATTGTTTTCTTTTTATCTTCGACTAACCGTTTGTTTGGCGACTTTGTTTGCAATTATATTATTAGTGTTTATTGAAATCATTTTTTGTGTGGTTAATTGATAACGTGAAACTTGATTACCTGCTCTTAGCAAATATAAATAACATACACACACACAACACACACATACATCACACAACACACACATCACGCAACACACACACACACACACACATTACACACACACATCACACACACAACACATCCCATTATCAACGCCATCATCATCTTCATTATTCATCTACATTTTTTTTTATATTTCCTTTTACAAATATCTTTATACGACTATTTTTATAGAATTTTTCCAGCCATAATATAATGAGAAAAAGTGGTAAAAGGGCTTTGTTAAATACCCTTCAAATTATTGGTGATCAAATTAGTCACTTAAAGTGCAAGTTACTGGAGGTACTTTTTAACGTCTCATATTTCCACAAACGTACAGACGGTGTTTTATATTTATGTAAGTTTTAACATTTAAAAAAAATATGCAAATTGGTCTTGTATACTGTTATTTGTTTTAGAGCAGCATACAAAGATAAAATAAAGTGTGACAAGAAGCGACCGGATGTTTATCTATGAATTCCGGGTAAACACTGGGAAAGTCAACAATGCTTTTATTACGATATGGAGTGATTGATCTTGTAAGAGGTCTTGAGGTTTTCCAAATGGCAGGTTTTGTTTTAAGGAAAATAAAGACGACAATTATTTTTTTATTTTTTTATTAGTTGTACCTAATGGGTTATATTTTGAATGTTAGCGACGCGTGACGTCGCAAAAATAGCTTGAATTAATAACGCTCCGTGTTATACTAAAATATTGATTGTAAATTGCAATAACAAACTTATTCCTTTATTCATCTTTTACTTATTGATTACTTTTCAAATATTTGAGTAGAAAATATACAGTAGTTGGTACACAAAAATGACTTAGAAATCCTCTAAATGCTTTTTTATATATAAAACTGTTACACCTTAACTAGTTCCTTATTCAATTATTATTTCAATACATACTCAATCTTTTAGTGTAACAAAGAGCAGTATTTCACAATTCCATTCAATAATATTGATTAAATAATCGAAATGCGAAATATTGCAACGTCAACATCTTTCAGAAACCACAGCCTTAATAATTCAAATTATACTTATACTGATCGCGGGTTAACGTTAACGCTCATGGCGCTTGCAACAGCGTCGAAATATCGGGAGCGGGTCGAAATAACGGGATATCTTCCGTGATTGTCTGTTATTTTGAATAACAGACAATCACGGAAGATATCCCATAAGTTACAGTATAAGTTTAGTTAAAACCGTGAAAGAAAAGAAAGATTTTTTTCTTGCCAAACTTTTTTTAAGGTCGAATTTTGCTGTCATTTGATATGCCTTTTTAGTTGAAATGCGGCAAATTCGGTTTCGATAGTTTTTAAAGCCATGACTGCCAAATTTTTTTGAGTAATAGTATTAGATCTAGGCTTTCGCATTTTTTTTGGGTTCGGCTCCCAGTCCAACCCAACACAAGTGAGTAACTGAAGAAAGTAACTGAGTTCTTGAAGGTCAGGAGAACTCATTGGAAAGACTGGTCGTCAGACTTTTGGGTTTATGAACCCAAAAGTCGCATTCGATTCGCATGTGATTCGCATTTACTGGAGTTTTTATTAACATTTGACAACCTTAAGTTCTCACTTTTATAAGTAAATTTATTAGTCGTCAAACTTAACGTAGAAAAAATTCTAATTATTCCGTTATTAACACGTTACTGATTTTCTTGATTTGTTTATATTTCTAAAAAAATTAAATTACCTGATGGTGATTAATTTTTATCCTGTTTCTGGGTTTTTCGGATTAAATCTTTGATAAATCTTTTGATTTGGATCACTGATTTGTATCATTTGATTTGGATCATTGATTAAAATCAAGAAATCCAGGTATAAAAATTCCAATAAATTGTGTTGTTTCTATAAATAAATATAAACGTACCTAATTACTAAAGGTTGGATAGATTTTTTTTTCTATTAACCCGTACAACGATATTATATAAGGTGTATCTGTTCATACACGAAATCTCTTAAGGGCTTCAAAAAATCCTCCTCTGTCAACGCTGTCGGCTAGTAATGCGCCCAAGAGACTGGCGGCGTTGCCACGTTGTATGGCAACACTTAGGTGGCCAAAGTAAAAATCAGCCTTGGGTCACGGGAAGCGTCAACTAGGCGTTTCGAAATTCCTTAAAAAGGCTGTGAGCGGTTCCAGAGTTTCAACCGCAAACGGCTCAAAAATATAGTTTCCATAAAGGTTACAGGTTCAGCAGCCGCAGCGGCAGCGCCAGCACAGCACAATGAGCTTGGAAAATGTGATAGCGCTAGAGTATCAACAACGTTGCGTCCCACACTAAAGGTTAGGTAATTATATGTCGGAGATGTCAGGATTTACTCCGCTAGGCTTATACATCATGTGGGCAGACGATGGGTTTCGTGCTATGAAAAGACACTGAGAGCGATACACTGTTTCTAGCAAAACTAACGAATTACTTGAGATTACCACTTAACACAATAACACGGGGCACAATGAATCGGGTACTGTTCCAAGAGGTCTCAACTGCGCCGCGATCACACACTGACTGTCATCCTGGCTCAGAGTTGTCACCATCAGGGCTCTGTAACAATCACGCTGTGGTGTGGGTACTCTTGTAAGTGGGTCGCGTGATTACACTACCGAATTACTATGAATCCTAAGATTCATTTTAAGCCCGTACCAATGACCGTCTCCGACATATATTATTTATTTTTTGTGCAATATGCTAAGACAAATATATTATCCATATAACAAAAATGATGGGTGGATAATCTTATTCATATTTTTGTAGGTAGGTACTGTGATAAAAAGTATTCATCATCATCATCATTTCAGCCGAAAGACGTCCACTGCTGGACATAGGCCTCCCCAAAGTGTCGCTACACTGACCGGTCCCGTGCGACTCGCATCCAGCGGATCCCCGCAACCTTCACCAGGTTATCGGTTCACCTAGTGGGAGGCCTTCCAACGCAACGTCTTCCGGTTCGCGGTCACCACTCCAGAACTTTTCGGCCCTATCGGCCATCCGTTCTGCGAGCAATGTGCCCTGCCTACTGCCACTTCAGTTTGGCAATTCTTCGGGCTACGTCGGTAACCTTGGTTCTCTTGCGGATGTCTTCATTTCTGATTCGATCACGCAAGGAAACTCCAAGCATAGCCCTCTCCATTGCCCTTTGGGTGACTTTAAGCCTTCGAATGAGGCCCATTGTGAGCGACCACGTTTCGGTCCCGTATGTAATCACTGGCAACACTCACTGGTCATAGACTTTCGTCTTGAGACACTGCGGTAAGTTGGACGAGAAGATACCGCGCAGCTTCCCGAACGCTGCCCAGCCGTGTCGGATTCGAAGGTTGACCTCTTTCTCGAAGTTAGACCTATCAAGCTGGACCGTTTGTCCCAGGTAGACATAATCGTCTACAACTTCGAGTATAGAGTCTCCGATCTTGATAGGAGTGGGTGTTACATGGGCATTCAACATAACCTTGGTTTTGTCCATGTTCATTTTAAGACCCACTCTTTCGGAGGCTCTAGTGAGGTCATCGAGCATTGTACTGAGGTCCTCCATGGTCTCAGCCATGACCACTATATCGTCGGCAAACCGAAGGTGAGTGATGTACTCGCCATTAACGTTGATGCCTAGCCCTCTCCAGTCCAGAACCTTGAAGATATCCTCCAGTGCAGCGGTGAACAGTTTCGGAGATATGACTTCTCCCTGTCTCACACCTCGCTGCAGAAGGATAGGTTCCGAGGTCTGGTCCTGAAGTCGGACTGACATGGTGGCGTTTTTCTACAAACACTTCAACACCTCGATGTACCGATAGTCGATTTGGCACCGTTGGAGAGACTGCAGTACAGTCCAAGTCTCGATTGAATCGAAGGCTTTCTCGTAGTCCACAAACGCTAAACAGAGAGGCAGGTTATACTCTTCGGTTTTCTGTATAACCTGCCGCAGCGTATGTATGTGATCTACGGTGCTGAAGCCTTTTCGGAATCCGGCTTGTTCGGGAGGCTGAAAATCGTCAAACCTGCGCGCGAGACGATTCGTGATGACTCTTGAAAACAACTTGTAGACATGGCTTAGAAGTGAGATGGGCCTATAGTTCTTCAGCCGGGCATTGTCGCCTTTCTTGAAGAAGAGTACCACCACACCCCTGCACCATGCCTGTGGCATTTTCCCCTCGAGTATGACGGAATCAAACAGCTTCTGAAGGGCCTTAAGTACCTGTTTTCCACCCGCCTTCAGGAGTTCGGCCGTAATTCCATCATCACCCGGTGCCTTATTGTTTTTAAGCTGTTCCAGAGCCATCCTAATCTCGTACAGGCTGACGTCCGGGATTTCTTCGGTATAATGTCGGGTCAGTCTAGCTCTTGGGTCGTTTGCTAGATCTACAACGGGTTTACTGGTTGACGTGTACAATTGCCCATAAAAACTCTCGATCTCCCTCAGAAGCTCCGGTTTGGCGGATACGATCCTGCCATCGTCGGTCTTAAGTTTCGTGAGCTGGCTCTGCCCAATAGCCAGATCTCCGAGCCTTTATTCCGCTCAATTGCGTCTTTAATACGCTCGGTATTAAAGTGGCGGAGGTCGCTCTTCAAGGATTTAGAGATCCGTCTATTGAGCTGCCGGTATTTCCACGCCTCATCTGAAGACTGCAGGATCATCTCACGCCGCTCCTTCATGAGCTTAAGAGTATGATCAGATAGCTTTTTGTTCTTATCTGCACGACGTGTCTTGAAGAACTTAGACCCAGTCGTATGGACAGTTTCCACGAACCCATCGTTGTATTCGTCCACTGATCTTCCTAGGCACTCGAAACGATTCTGGAGTTCAAGCTGAAAGCTCTCGGGGTTTTGGATCTGAATCTGTCCTGGACGGAGCGTAGACTTCATCAGTCGAGACCTTTCAAGCTTGATATTGATGTTCAATGTGCCTCTTACCATGCGGTGATCGCTCCCGGTTTTCACCGAATTGATCACAGAGACATCATTGAACATTTGCTTCTTGGTTGACATGATGAAGTCAATTTCATTTTTAGTTGCACCATCGGGGCTCTGCCAGGTCCACTTCCTGTGCTCACGCTTTCTGAAGAAGGAGTTCATCATATAGAGGCCATCCTTCTCCATAAAACTAGCCAGTTGGTGACCCCGGTGATTCCGACGTCCAACCCCAAATTGTCCCACCTGCAGCTCATCCCCGTCTCGTTTGCCCAGTTTCGCATTGAAGTCCCCCATAACAACGGTGAAGTGAGTTTTGAAACCATGCATGGCTTTAGAGATATCCTCATACATGGTCTCCACTTCGTCGTCGGGGTGTGCCGATGTCAGGGCGTAGACCTGTATGACCTTCAGCGAATACCTTGAGGATATTCTGAGTATAAGGTACGCCACCCTGTTCGACACACTCTCGATCTTCACCACTTTATTCACAAGGGACTTGTGGACGATAAACCCAACACCACCCTGGGACTGCCGGTCACCCTCAGGTTGCCGGATTTCAGGATTATCGTGTCCTCCCCCTCTCTTCGGACTTCAGATAATCCCACAACACTCCATCGCAGCCTACTCAATTCCTCTTCGAGCTCCGTTATCTTCTCGTCGGTCCGGAGTGCACGCGTGTTGTATGTTGCCAGGTCAAGTCGTCGGTATAGGCAGCCCGATCCCTTCTGGAGATTCTTTGCACCCCTTGCCACGCCGTCACCTCGACCGCTACCATAGTCGAGGGTAGACGGGCTGCCGGGTACTAGGGGCCATCTTCAGGGGCGTGCCGTCCATGGAGGCAATTAGGCCTAGCCTATCCTACCATTCCTACCAACAACGTAACAAATGCATTTATTATAACTATGTAATAAAATAATGCAAAATATTTAAAAAAATAATTAAAACTCCTGTTAAAATACTTATAGCAGATAAATACTTATAATAATACTACGACGCTCGCTCCCGGCTCTTCTAGGCAACGACGCCGCCGGCCTAATTTCCATTGATAAATTTACGCACACTGATGCACATTTTCGTGTGTATGAACGGCACACATGTATAGATCATTGATAGATTGGGGGCTCAACTCCTGCGAGTGTAGCTGGCCACTGATTGGCCACAAAGTATTATCCGGCTAAAACGGTATGCAGTGATGCAATTATTATATTTGGTAGTGTTTTTTATCGACAAAGTAGCAATTATATTTTTCTTAGAAAGTTGTAAGCCATATTTGTTTCATGTGACAAGCAAAATTTATTTCGCGATCTTGAATGTTTTGCTTTTTATAATATCTGACGGTTGTAATTCGCTTTGAAACGTACAGTAGTGTAAATATTATTTGTTGTATTTGTTTATTTACTTAAAATGGTGTTCTGTTGTGAAGTTTGCGCTGATAATGTGTGTTTGTTATAAGTTAAAAACAGTAAGTGTTCACAATCGTTTAATGATAAGATTCAAGTTGTGTCTAAAGGTGTAGGTACCCGAATTACGAGAATTAACCCAAAATTCATCTCGTACTCGTCATTTCAAATGAATCTTGCTTCTGTTTGCATTGTCAGAAAATCGTGATTTGAACTTTGAATAATGTGGTGAGTTCTTGTATTTATAACTTTGGTTTTTACAGGCTTATTTTCGATATTTTTTTTTTCTAATATTCCAAAAATCTAAACTATACCATGGTCATTTTTTTTTTTTTTGTTGACAGCGCACTCTGTTTTATTTTTAAGATTTTTTTAACGAAGCTTCTACCTTCGTTTTTGTATTGACTGAATGCCATTGAAATTCCTGATATTTAAGCTAGATGGCGTTGTTTCTCATAAGCTTACTAAAAATACCAGGGGCGGGTGCGGGGGGCCCGGAAGGGTGACTGAATATATCAATAGCTGTGACTACTTGGAGGGTCATCCTAAGTAGAGCGCCGCTGTGATGTTGCCGAGTTTTTTGGGTGTCAGTAATTCAGTATGCGTGGCCTACCTTATCAGAGGAACCACTGCACGCCACTGGCCATCTTTGTGTTGCGCTCATCATAAGGGGGGTTTTGCCATAATCGCCACGGCAGGCGTGTTGGCGATCGCAGTACGGTTGTTACAAAAACACAGAAAACGCTGCTGCCCATTCTCTGGTAAGTCCCTTAGTCGCCTCTTACGACACCCAGGGAAGATATGGGGTGGTGCTATTCTTGACGTCCGACACCATACGAAAAGTATTCACCTCGGTTTAAAATTATTATTTTGTAAAACACTAGCTCCATTTTCCAATACTAACATAATGTCATCGAAAACAGTTGTAAAGTTGCAGTAAGTAATAACATTAAGTAGGTATTATTATTTTATTGCTATAGTAGATTTATTAACAGCCTCATTCGTTTATCATTTATTTGCTGTTAAACGTTATAGTATAGTAAAAATGTTCACTTTGTTCATTCAATAAAATTTATGACATCGAACTATTGATAGTCTGATGTTGTAGGATTGTAGGATTCCCAATGATTTAGTGTGTTCTTATCCATATTGTTTATTTCCTTCTTATAACTTTGTTGCTGAAGGGTTGAGAAGTTACAATAAGAACCTCATGCTGCTTCTGTCTTGTGGGTAATGCTTTCGTAATAATAATAAGTACCCGTTAGATGAAAGTGGAACAGTCTTTATACCTCTAAATCTATATAAATTGCAATATCGACTTCGCTTAAATATAACTATACCCCACCATACCTTCATAATAATAGGACATGACCGCGTCTGTAATTTTGAACGAAAATCCATAAATCACCGAAGGGTTTGTTTGAGAGGTAATCCGATGAATTCGGAGCGTGTCAGGCGGCCGGATGTAGGTGGCGCCCGCGCGTGACGTCACCAACACTTCCGGTGGCGTGCCGGAGCCTTCAGTGTATTTCTTTAGCCTATTTTCAAACAGTTTATCTATGGGATATCGGACATTTTTAAACCCAGTTTTAATAAGAATAAAGTAAACTTACACAAGTGAACATTGTTTAGTTTACTCTTTACCAAATTAAAAACATCTACTTTTGACAGTTTCATAGGGTATTACGAGTACAATGGTCGATCTTATCGCCAAACATAATTCGTGTAATGACTTCGTCATACAACAATTAGGCATTTTACAAGGTAATTCTTGGAAGTAATACTACCATAAAAATAATAATTTGTGTAGTAGTTCTCTGATAAGGTGAAAAGTGTCAAATACCCAGCCGTACTTAATACGTATTTTTTATTATACAGGTACCTGCGTTCTATTAAAAGATTACGATTATGATAGTTTCGATACAGTAGAATTTGATTCAATTATGATATACAGTAAATACGTAGGTCTTATCTGCAGTCATTTGAAATACTTTGTAAGAGTTGCGCAGTGAGCAGCCATTATGATTTTTCGTCTTGTGTGAGAAGAGGCCATTGCCTTGACCAATAGGAATTTAAATCAAAAAAGTCCGGCCAAGGGCAAGTTGAACACATAGATTTCCGTACTAAAACTAGTAAACTGTACCTTTTTTATATTTTGTTATGATAGCGTCTGCCACGTATTATGATTGGCCGTAATCCAAACGTCGAAGTCGTCAAGTAATTACATATTTAAGCTTTTTCTTTCTGCTTAATTTAGTTTCTTGATCTTTAAAGTACTTCAGATGCATGAATCAGGTAACTAGTTTTATATTTTTCATACCAGTTCTGCAAATTTTTTATTTCCTTAGCTCGTATTTCTTAGCTATTGTCAAAACTCAGGATGGTTTCAGTTGTTTTAAATAAAAGCTTTCTAAACAAAAATTAAATTGTTATAGACAAGAGGAAAACAAACAGCCAATATTGGTAAAAGGGGAAAGGGACCATGGGCATTTCTCTATGAACTCTGACGTAATACCAACACAATTGAAATTTATCTCAAATAGTAGCTTGTAATTGGGATTTCAATTTATTCTAAGAAAAAATACCTGAGTCGCCGGAGATAAGAAATAGAGACCCATGAAATATGTTGTCTTTTCTTGTATTTTGGCAAAGATTTGACCCATTATTCAGACTAAAAATGAACCGAGTTTAACAAGGGGATTCCGTACCACAGCCTCTAACGGTTCTTAGTTGATTCTAGGATCTTGCCGTTGTAGGTCGGATTAATTACCGTGTGCCTAGCTTAGCTGTAGCAAAATGTTTTGAACGTGATAAAAAATTACTGTTGTAGCCAATTCCTCAACAAAATAAAGGAATTAACAGCATTTTCAATTGGCCCGTAGCTCTGTGTGAGTCTATCTGGCAGGCCCCAACGAGATTTATCAACAAGTGATAGGTTTACATAAAGACATTATTTTGTACCTATAGAAAATAAATAAGATACATTTTGTACCTCGACAGTTTTTGATTAAATGACGTTTCCATGAGGCGTCTAGCTAGCGGGCCCCCTACGATTATTTTTATTGTTATTATACTTCGCACAATAGTGCTCGAAGTTAGAAACTAATATGTACCTTACTAATTAAAAATGACGACTTTCTGTGAGCTATGCTTTAGTAGGTATTCGTTATTTAGACAAACGCCTAACCAGCGGGCCCCTTTTTTAAATACTACTCTTCTATATCATACAATAGCATTAGGAGCTTACCTTACAAATCCAAATTATCGTCTTTCTGTGAGTTACACTTCAGAAGATATTCGTTATTTAAACAAATGTCCAGCCAGCATGGCTCCCTTTTTAAATAGTACTCTTTTATATCATACAATAGCATTAGGAGCTTGATACTATTATGTACCTTACAAATCCAAAATTTCGACTTTCTGGGAGCTATACTTCAGAAGATATTACTGTAGAACGATATAATAGAGAACTTGGAAGGTTGGTTGGTTGAATACTTATTTAATTAAATAACGAATATCTTTTCAAGTCTAAGTCATAGAATGACGAAATTTTGGATTTGTAAAGAACACAATTATATCAAGCTCCTAACAATATTGTATTATATAAAAGAGTAGTATTTAAAAAAAAAAACCCGCTGGTTGGACATTTGTCTAAATAACGAATATCTTCTAACGTATAGCTCACAGAAAGTCGAAATTTTGGATTTGTAAGGTACATAATAGTATCAAGCTGTTAATGATATTTTATGGTATACAAGAGTAGTATTTAAAAAAGGGGCCAGCTGGCTGGACGTTTGTTTAAATACCGAATATCTTCTGAAGTGTAACTCACAGAAAGTCGAAATTTTGGATTTGTAAGGTACATAATAGTATCAAGCACCTAATGCTATTGTATGATATAAAAGAGCAGTATTTAAAAAAGGGGCCCGCTGGCTGGACGTTTGTCTAAATAACGAATATCTCCCAAAGTATAGCTAAGAAGTCGAAATTTTGGATTTGTAAGGTACATAATAGTTTCTAACTCCGAGCACTATTGAGCGATCTGAAAGTACAATAACAATAAAAATAATCTCAGGGGACCCGCTAGCTAGATACTTCATAGAAACGTCATTTAATCAAAAACTGTCGAGGTACAAAATATATCTTATTTATTTTCTATAGGTACAAATTATCCAAAATGTGATATGTTAGAATACTGGCTCATATTGACAATACTGAAAGTTGTAAGCCATATTTTGTTAAATTAAAACTCCTACCTTTACCTTCTTTATACAGTGTGTAACAGAAAGGGTATAATCATATGGAATACTGTGGTACGGACCATCAAACTGAACAACTTTTTCTATGGGACCACCATCGAAATCGTAAAAAAATAATCAGCTGTTCTATACAAAATTTCAATACCTACTCGACCCAAATGTATGGGACAGCTGATTATTTTTTTACGATTTCGATGGTGGTCCCATAGAGAAAGTTGTTCAGTTTGATGGTCCGTACCACAGTATTCCATATGATTATACCCTTTCTGTTACACGCTGTATATACATGATCTTTGCATATTTGTATTTAAAAATAATAACATTTTCCCTAAAACAAAAGACCTCCATAACGTAAACACACGCCATAAAAATAGATTATATCTTCCACCCTCTCGGATCAAAATGCTTTACCATAGCCCATACTACATGGCAGTCAAAATGTTCAATAAATTACCGGAACAAATTAAAGAAGAACCCAACTTCAATAAATTTAACTGAAAATTAAAAGATTATCTAACGCAAAAATGCTTTTACTCGGTCGCAGAATACTTAGAACAAAAAATAAATAAAAAAGAGTAACTAAGATAGATAGAAAATTATAAATAGTCATTGAAATAATACTTACACAAAAAACACACTTAACATAGCAACAAATTAACAAAATATACCTAAATATAATAAATAATATACATCAATAAAATATAATAATTAATACAAATTAATGAAACAAATACAAATTAATAAGATAGAATATTGAATACACGTAAATAAAATAATCTTATAACCTCATGACATTAATTAAAATTACTACGTAAACCTAATAAAATAATCTTAAACTAATACCTAATAATAGCCTAATAATATCGATAATGATTGTATTTGTATAACAAACTTGCGATTCAGTATACCTACTCACTGGATGCTTGTTTTGTCTAATCTTTTATGTTGCCGTGCCCTAACCGGGTTTCATGTTGGAACTTAATTATTATGTAACAACTAAATGTACACATGAATGCAATAAAGAATTTGAGTTTGAGTTTAAATCTCGTTGGGGCCTGCTAGATAGACTCACACCGTAGTTCTTGGTCTCTCTGGTCGACTTTGGTTCTTGTCGCAATACTATGAATTGAAGAAATTCAGTTGGATTTACGCCCATTTTCAACAAGACCCTGTGCAAATTATTACCTATTCTTGGATTGGCATCTGTATGTTGTTATTATTAGCAGATAATGAGACGGATAGCCTATTGACGAAGGTAATTGTAATCAATAAAACTCTGCATATCATTAAATATTGTTAGATATTGATAAGTTTTAAGGATTATATCATAGAACGGTTATTTGAAGCAAACAGTAGCAGTCATAGGTAACAATCTGGAAGATAACGATTATGTGTTTGATGTACTGTGATTTGATTTGAATCAAAACATTACTTAATAAACAACCAAACTATGCTTAAGAACTTTGTTTTACATTAATAGTCTTGCGTTTGGCCGTAACTCGCCTGATATGAAGCGATGATGCGACCTAGGGTGAACTTGGTGTGAGACTTTGACAATAAAGATTGACAACTGAGAGAACGGTGAACAGAATATTGGAAGTTGAGGATATGATGGGTTGGCCCCAGGTGAATAAGTATAAGGGCGAGATATATTTATTACCTATGACCTTTGATTATAATATAATGTCTAGATGGAGCGTCGCCCTACAATCAAAACAAAGAAAACGAGGCAACAATTTCAAACATGTGTGCGTGGGACAGCGTGCTCGCGGGGCACAGGGACGTGCGGAATTAATAAAAAATCATGCACAAATGATGTCTCAATGGTGTTACTGATTGGGTAAGAAAGAAGTAGTACCAATATGTCACAGTGTTACTGGATGAGAATATTTCATTTCCAACGAGTCACACTCTTCACTTGGCGTGTGATACGTTGGGTATAAGCACAAAAAGTTGTCCTATCTAGTAACAGTGTGACTGGTTGGGATTTTTATTATCAATTTTTCCCAATGAGTCACACTGTAACAAGTCACAGTGTGACTCGTTGGGAACAAACGGAACTTATAAGCCAACAGTTGGCTAATATTTTTTGACACGTTTTCGCACATTTGATGCTCCATATAGACATTATACAGGGTGTAACAAGACCCTTAACGAAGCCGTCAACCAAGCATTCTGTACATCAAACTAAGTAACTTTACGCAAAAATTATTACTGGGAAACGACTTTTCTTTTTTTGGGGTGAAAAATCACGTTTTAGGGTAGGACTCAATGTAACGCACTCAAAACATTGTGCTGATGGTTACATTGAATAATACGGGGGTCGTGAAGGTGTTTAAAAAGGTGGTTAAAAATCTTACATTAAAAACATGTATTTAAAAAAAAACATGAAAAAGTTGGAACTTTGACCCCCAATATCTCCGTAACTGGAAGGTTCCAAGGTATGCATAAACTGTCACTTACGGGATATCTTCCGTGACTGTACTTTTGAGCTCCCGATAGACTTCTTAGATTCTACTACTTAGATTCGACGCTGTTGCAAGCGCCATGATCGCGGGTTGACACAGCAACACTCAACAGCAACAACAGCGTCGAAATATCGGCAGCTCAAAAGTACAGACAATCACGGAAGATATCCCGTAAGTGACAGTTTATGTGTAAACCGTGGAAGTTTAAAACAGTGTTCCCAGGTATGGTCTAGAACAAAAAAAATATCGCAATGACAGAGAGAACAAGTGCCTTTCGGCTTCGTTAATCTTGTTACACCCTTTATAATGTCTATATGGCCATAGCTCACCGTCCACAGGCCCGTGCCTACGGTGGCCGGGGGCCACCGCGTGGCTCCCGACGCCCGGTGCGTCTCCCGCGGTGGCTGGGACGTGAGGTTCTCTCTCTCTCACGTTCCGCCGCCGCCTTCGCTAGCATGACTGCTTCGCAGAAGGAGGCGACGGCGTCCCATTTCGTCTCGCTTCGGACCATGGATTGAACAAAGGCCGGACGCGAGAGGTCGCCGATCGCCGCGACGAGGACAAGGCGGTGCTCCGCCCACGCGGGGCAGACCTCAACCGTGTTTATACATAAATTAAATATTTTTATTAGGTTCTCATATCTATCTAATTACGTAATTAGTTCTAATATGTTTTTTAGATCCAATCGCACAGCTCACGACATGTTTAGCAGTGGCTGAATGGCTTAGGTTTCGTAATGCTGTTCGCGGGTTATGATTCTCGGACCAATTTACACCCTAGCAGATGTGCTTCTGAAATGTTTCAGGAAAACTTTTTGCCTCAGCTACACTCAATTCGTCAGAGCTTTAATCAGGATTGTTATTATTTTTCAGTGAACATTTTGGATTAGCGAGAAATAATTTTATTAATCAGCAGAAACATTATGTTTCAAGTAAATGCGCAGAAGGGAAGTGATATACCTACCACTAAACGTTATTTAAATATAATGATTAGTCAGTGAGCTTGTTATAAGTCGATAAGATCCTATTCGATTACTCTATTACTCCAAAGATACATTGATAAAACTATATTCTCAGTAATCGACAAAATCTTGAACGAAAAGACGATTTACTTATAATTTTGTTGTTTATAATCACGATTATCGGTATTATAATGGAACAGTTTTTTATCGATTTTATTTATCAACTTTATGGTCGGAAGACTTGGATTGCACAAGAATATGCCTTAGATTAAGGTTTCATGACCGTTGCAGTGACTTTTGACTTTTTGAAGATTTTCAATTTTATAAAATAATTGTTTTTATTATTTTAGTAGGTATAGTAGTAAGCGATACCTACTTCTTTTACCTACGAATGACTGAAATAAACCTGGTAATGTGCGTCACACTGACATGAAACTTTACAAGTTTCACAAGCAAGCGGCTTCGGTGGCGAAACATTTAAAAAAATAAACTGAAAAAAAAAATGTTTTCGTCATCTAGGTATTCCTCGCACAAATCGTTCCTTAGAATCCTTTTCCACAGTCTTGCAGACCTAATAATGATTATGTAAAAATATCAGCTAGCCAGCTCACCAAAGCAAAGAGCCCGAGACGAAAACAACGTAAGTAAGCAATACAAATAAATAGGTTCATGAATAATGCGGTCTCTAAGGTAAGGTGTTTGCCTTGCTGACGACACTCGTTCCATTTGGGCACACTCTCCCCAGACTTAAACTCTCATTGTGGTAATAGCACATAGTTTATATAGTGAGTCCGACCGAACGGCGTAATGTCTTATAATATTTCATAGGAATTGCCGTCGGTAAGGTACGCGCTCCCTTTTTGTGATTTCAACGATTTGCAGGTAAGCTAATTTAGTAAAGCGGTCGTTTAGAACATGATCGCGAACACCCCACCTAAGAAATTGGCGTTTTTTTTCTTACAAATAGTCACTTCTATTAATTAAAATATTCATCAATTGCTTGATATTATATCGAATAATGACCATCATAGACAACTACCAATAGTAAAAATACTTTATTACATAGAGTTTTCTAAACAAAAAAAAATACGTTAAAAATTACTCCTCTTTTTGTTAGCAAAAAGAGGACCACTATTTGTTTTAACTTAGCCAAAACTTATTTTTGTCGCTTAATCTAGTGGCATACGTTATCTTAGTTTTTAAACATTATTGCATAAAAGTTTTAAAACATTAGTGTTCATAGTTGTTAAATAAACTAAGAAAATGTTTCTTTAAAATCCTCCATACAAAACGCTGATTTCATAGGTGGGGACATAATATTAGCCTAAAATGTGGTAAATATTTTTCAATACACTTTCTCGAAAACTGGTTCTTATCGCACTACGATTAGGTTCAACATGCAATGTATTTCACACGCGTGTTTTTTTAAATATTTTTTCGCACACGTGCGGAAATACGCCTTTCAATGGATTAATCCATGGCAAATGCGTTTACTTCGTGTGTTTGAACAAGCGACGCCATATCATAAACCAAAATGCATATGGCCGCCACGCCCATCCTTCATTCCTTGAATTGTGTATTGTCCATTGTTGAAAATTTATTTTCATGCTGTGATCAGTGCCTGGAGATTAAATGGATATTTAATTTCAGATTTTAATAATTAGTTAATGTTAGTTGTTGAGCATCTTTCAATCTTAGCTTTGTGTTGGTTTTTGTATGTTGGCATAACATAAAGCATGTATTTTTATTTTGTTTCAAAATATTCTGTACACTTGCAAATATGATATTCGTGTTACAACTCACAATCATTATGTTTATATATTTATTTTCCAAATATACATACATTTAATATTAGTACTTACCATTATTCTTATTAGTGTATAAATAATGACTGAAACACCATAGCACACACCATGGCGGCGTCAATATGTCACTCTTTTGGTCTTTGCTGAAAATCAGCGCTGAGGACTTACGGTCCGTCCGAAGCCACAGCATTTAGCTGAGCATCGACCATTTTTGCACGGATGGGACGCGCAGTTTCATTTATGTTTCACATAGTTATCTTGCCTTCATATTTATTGTAACGTTTTAAATTTAGTTTTGTACATGTACTGATGTGATGTGAATGTTTTTGTTTTGGGATCTCCTTATGTCAACGTTGTGTCAAAATGTCGCGTCGAAAGTGCTTGTCTATGGTGTCACCAAAGCCAAAGACATGCACTTTCTAGGGTTCTCTATGGTGTGACCATAGGGGATCTCAAGACAGAATCGTAGATGTAGAATAGTATTCTCTGCGAAGGTAATATTAGATTTCATTTTATTTGTTTTTTGCTTTGACGTTCTTTTTCAATTTTTTTATGGTTATGTTTTATTATTGCGCGTTTCTAGTCGGTGCAAAATAAATGATTTTTCTTTCTTTCTTTCTTTCTAAATAAAAATTTTCACAGATAAGTTCAACGACTATAGCTATAATCGGCGGTGATGGTTTTTTTTTTAATCTCGCCAAGGAGATATGCGTCTTTACGGCGTAAATATTTTTTGAGTATTTAAATTGTTTATAAATAGAATATCATAGATAAACATGATTATTTATAACAAATATTTACTTTTATGAACAAATTAATATTTACTTGTGTTCTAAATTCAAAAATATTTCAATTCTTTCTTTCATAATCTATTGTTTTTTTTTTTCATATTAGGCTGTATAGCGGCATCAGACTTTTGCTTCTTCTTCAACCTGGCGAAAGCAAAGCGCGGAAAAAAAGCAAATTAAATCATAGTTTCCTAATTATTCCTGACAAAAATAATTTCCGTTTTACTATCTTATTTCTTCGAAAGTGTATTGAAAAACGTCGTTTGATACGCGTGGGGATTTGTTACTGCAGTTCTCGGCTCCATAACACCCTCGCCTACAGCTCGGGTGTTAATTCCGCGCTCGAATGTAATAACAAAGTTTCCCCACTTATATCAAAATGTACTATTTCAACATTTACATTGAATTTCAATTAAAACTGCACATAAACTAGTAGGTCGAAAAAACACATTGATAACAACTATCAACATTTTGCATTTTAATATTAGTATTTTATCATTAACTAGCGACCCGCCCCGGCTTCGTACGGGTGCAATGTGATAAATATAAACCTTCCTCTTGAATCACACTATCTATTTAAAAAAAAAACGCATCAAAATCCGTTGCGTAGTTTTAAAGATCTAAGCATACATAGGGACAGACAGCGGGCAGCGACTTTTATTTTATACTATATAGTGACTCATGAGAACTATAATTATATTATTCATAATTGTATAGAAATAGTCGCGCTTTATAATAAAATTAACCAATAGTAAAGCATACTATGGTGACATTGATTTCAAAGCGTCAGCCGTTTCCTCTGTCCAATACCTGATTGGTCCGATTAATCCTGCATGGACCGCAATTATGGTCACTTGTCATTGTAGCCGGTCTAATTGGGTGGTTAGCAAATTGTAGTGGTTTCGGAAAATCTTGGAATCGTCACCGTCAAAAGTATCTTTAGTGCCTTTAGAATCTACATTGAAAATGACGTTCGTTAACAATACTTGGACTTAATGTGAAAATTAAGGTATTTATTATTACTGTTACTACTTATTTTTAGATTTTGCTAATTAGACTGTTAACACATTCGAGTCCACCCCAGTTTCATAGTGCGCATGTGCCATCCCACCATACATATTGTAAGTGGACCCTCCAGGTGGGTCACTGGCATTACGTTTGCGGTAAAGTGAACCCACCTGGAGGGCTCTCGGCATTAGGTTTGAGATTAAGATTTAAAACCCTAAAATAAGTGGTAAAATAGAATTTTCAGGGGGTATTATCGCTATATTTGCTATCTGTGGGGGTAATTTCATGCCCTAGTAGGGTAGGGGATGTGCAATAATCAAGAAATAACAAAAAATTGAAAAAGTAAAATCGCCCGCTCTGATCCCGTGACAGGGGTGTTCAACCTTTTGTGAGATTTTCATGCATTTTTTTTTAAATTTAATTTACGTAGTCGCAATTATTGTTACTTTTAGATTTTAATAAATAACATTGTGTCCTTCGGCCTCATTCGGGGTCATACAGCGTGACATTTTAATGGTTATTTTCCCGCAGCGAAATGGTTTTGCCTTTGTAATACAATCGTTTAATAAACAATTAAAATATTAGAAACAAAAAATGGCAGATTAACCATTGTGAAAAACAAAACTCGAAACCGACCACGAACCAATAGTTATACCTCCTGATTGCGCTGAGCGCCGCCGCCGACCGGCCGCGCGGCCGTTGACCCACGTGCTTTTCAATCAGCTGATAAGTTGATAACTTATTCTTAATAACAATAAGCTTTACCCAACAAGTTATTCAAATTTTCCCTTTATACTTTTACGGGCTTAGGACCGTCTTAAATACCTACGTTTTTAGCTGCAATTTACTGAACACGAAATTAAATAAAAACAAGTTTATCGTTTAAGAAAAATAATTTTCTGAATTAGATACCTAAAAAAGTATTTGTGGCGTATTTCAAAAATTTGATTCAACTTATTTACAATAATTTTAATTAACTAAACTACTTTTAAATGTTCACTATTTACAAAAGTACGAGTAGGTAGGTACTTACACTTCCCGGTAACAGAGTAACTGTTCGAAGTGCAAGCCACTGCGTTGTATAACAATCGAGCACGTTTTAATTGGTTGTATTTCAATTTTAGTAAGGTGTCTCTGTCACTTCTTACGATATTAAAAGCGTCCACTATCGCAGTTATTAACGCGTCGCGAGTTTCGTGTTCCTCACGGTACACTAGGCGCTTGAGCTCCGACCAGCGACCACAAATAAAAGTCCAAAAAGTCCGGAATAATGATTTGTAACATTTCAGGTAGGTTCCACTTGTCCTGTCACGAAATGCGGCCCAATGAGGTGGCGAATAATTACCGGGCCCACACATTAACACATAAAACGCACTTGATGCGCACACTCGCGAATAACATGTGGGTTATTCAAAGCCCAAAAATGTTCGTTACGCTGGTTGAGTCCAACTCGCGTAAAAGTTGCTTCATTCGTCCACAAAATGTTCGTATTTTGATTGTCCATCAAGGTTCATAACCCCACGAAGACGGAGCGACTCCAAGTGTTGCGGCTCCGCGTAAAGTCGCCGGGCCAGTTGCACCATAGCGACGTTCTCCAAATTGCAATAACTGTAATGGCGATCCATTGCACGATAAGATAACACGTGCTGCGCGTACGACAATCGCGGAAAAACTAAGTAATAAGTATTACATAATACAATAGGTAGCCAGCGGGCGGCGTCGTCGTTTGTAATTGATGCGCGCAGGCTAGTTTATGTCGTATCGCTACACGCGAGAGCTTATTTTTCTTTGAACATTTATAAATCGGTCTTTCCTTTGTCGGCTTCGCGGCTGTGTTTTGTATTGTTGCGTGAAAACTAGTTTATGCCGTATCACCACGAACGAGAGCTTATTTTACTTTGAACATTTATGCATCGTGTCTTTCGGCGGCGGGCGGCGCGTGCTATTCGAATAGTACCTACAAGGTACGTCTAGTGTTACTATTGATTCTCATGTTTTCGAGTTGATGAATATTTTTTTAATTATTTTAAAACATAAACATATTTATTTTTTTACTTTTACTCTATGCTTCGAAAGTACTCCTTATGGCAAGTTGTTCTGCCGCGGGAAAACAACCATTAAAATTTCAGGCTGTATAAACATTATTTGAGTCAAGCATCTTCCGTTTCCGTGTCACATCTATTCAGGTATATGCAACTATCGCCTTTTTGACAACACGATGATGACGTATTTCCGCCTTCGTTCACCAGGTGGCTGCAGCGCGCCAAGACATTCATTGGCGTCCTGTTTTTCGGACGGTTCACATCTTTAAAAGTTAACGTTGTTAGCGTTCGATATTTGAATATTTTATAATTTCAAAAGTTATTTTAATTTTGGTTACGCTGTAGGCGTTCGGTATATGCACAGTTTTATAACAAAATAGTGTTAAATTTAGTTTTTCTTAAAATGGCGGATAGAATACAGACGCGTAGTCGTAAAGATTCTTCTTCGTCATCGGGTTCTTCGAGTTCCTCAAGTTCCTCTGAATCATCACCGTCGGCTTCAGAGTTCGAACAGGTTGATAAATCCCGTAAGAGGAAGAAGGCGGGTAAGAAGAAGAGAAGTAAGCGTCACCGAGGGCAAAGCAAGGTAATCAAAAAGCTTGCAAAACAGGTCAGTGATTTGAAAAAATTATATTGCTACCCTCATAATGTTATGTATTCGGAAAATGGAAATTATGATTGTGATAACCCGATATATTATGGTGATAACTTCGATATGGCTCAGGAGCAACCAGATACGGAAAGGTTGTCAGAACCCGTCGCAGATCCTGTACCGGTTCAATCATTTGATTTTGATTTGGCAACGCAATTAAAGGAGCCAGCTGTCACTGCAACCCCTTCTAATCAGTTAGAATTGTTAAATTCCATTCAATATTTCAAAAATGACAACTGGAATAGTGTTAGATATGTGGAAACACAAAAAGTATATAATGCTCGTCCAGGATATGTTGACCTTGAAGTTAATGATGAAATCAAGTCGCTAGAAAAAGTTAGCCATCTACCCACTTCGGATAAATTTCTTGGCTCTGTAACTCGGGCATTGATAATGCAAAGCGAGGCTATGCAACAGGGTTTCCGACAGATAGTAGACTGGGCACGGGATACTAATAGTATGGATCCAGAGCAGTTGGCATTAAAATTAAAAGAGATTTTTTCTGCTGATTATCAAAAAGTTTCACGGGATTGTTTACAACTAGTTTGTGGTCGTAGGGCAGATATAATTGAACAAAGACGCGAAGTGTTCATTAAGCAATTAAGGGATAAATCATTTAAGCCATGTTTAAAGAAAATACCGCCATCTAGTGAATGTTTGTTTGATAAAGTACCTTTTAGTGAATTTATTAAGAATAATGGCGGTGTTAACAAAATTTTTTATCCAAATAAAAATATGTTTTCTGGGCAAGAAAAGAAAAACCCTAGACCCCAGGCGGCGTACCCTGGGCCTAGTGGGTATCAATCGTCCAGTCGCGCTCCTGCACTGGCGATGAACCAAAGATTTCTTCCTCCTCAGAGTGTAGAAACTTTTTATAACTATCAGGCAATGCACCCGTTTAATAATAATAGATTTTTTCGTCCTCAATCAAGAGGACAGCACGCTGGACAACGCTTTAACCAGCCCTATAGTTTTCGGAGAAATGAACCGCAAAACAATGTACCACGAGGCAAAGGCTCTGGTAAATTCAATAAAACGTTCTGACTCGAATCGGGAATTTTGGGGGGGTTGCCTACAAAATTATGTTACGGAGTGGAGGAGATTGGGGGCACCGGAACCATTAATAAAAATAGTGAAGGGTTATCGTATTCCATTTCAAAAGAAACCGCCTCTGGTCCCGCCAAGGCAGTTGAAACGTTGCAATCTCACTCTACCATCTCCGGAGATGGACAGGGTTATTCACAATTTGTTGAAACAAGGAATTTTAGAGTATGCCCCCCTGACTCCGAGTTTCGTATCAAATTTATTTCTGATTCTCAAAGGCGACGGAACCTACCGTCCCATTTTCAATTTAAAAAGTTTAAACAATTATTTAATCATAAGCAAGTTTCGTTTGATTTCGGTAAATCGGGTTCCCGATTTTATTCAGGACAAGGATTGGATGGTCAAAATAGACCTCAGGCAAGCCTACAACCACGTAAATGTTGCTCCAGTACATCGGTGTTTTCTCCGCCTATTGTATCGAAATCGGTTACTGCAAATGACTTGTTTGCCGTTTGGCCTGGCGACAGCGCCCAAAGTGTTTGCATCGTTGACCAACTGGACCGCCGAGATTTTCAGGAATCTAGGCATACGAGTAGTGGTTTTTCTCGACGATTATCTCTTAGTAGCACAGGACAGAACGACACTTATAAAACACGTGGACATTGTTCTTCGAACTCTCAACCAGTTGGGTTGGCAGGTAAACAGGGAGAAGTCGATTCTTGTCCCTCAGAAAATAATAGAATATTTAGGTTTGATGTGGGATCCGTGGCAAAATCAAAATTTTTTACCAGAAAACAAAATTCAGAGCATGCAAATAGTTTTGTCGAAGTTGCTCCGCCGGCGGAAGGCGTCTCTTCGAGAAATACAGAGTATCATAGGGGTTCTGAATTTTGCCCGTCTGGTAGTTCCAATGGGTCGTTTGAATTTTCGCCATCTACTGGCTTATTGCAACGTGGTCCTGAAAATTCCATGTCAGTCGACTTACCTCTTGCCTGCGGAAGTGCTGGAAGAATTGAATTGGTGGAAAATTCACTGTCTAGAAAAGTCCAGGCTTCATCCACCACCAGTAAAAAACTTTTTGACCACGGATGCGGCCGATTCAGGTTGGGGGGCGGAATTGAATGGTCTTCATTTATCGGGCAAGTGGACAAAAGAAGAAGAGCGGCTTCATTCGAATCACAAGGAAATGCTAACTATCCTAAAATGTTTGTTAGAGTTCGGTCCGTCTCTGAGTCATACATCTCTTCTACTGCAGTGCGACAACAAGGCGGTGGTGGCGTACTTGAGGAAGGAAGGGGGAAACAAGTCGAGTATCCTGATGGAGTTAATATATCGGATATTTCATTTACTTCAGAAGTACGACATTCATGTAATTCCCCATCACATACCAGGCAGGTACAACAATGTCGCAGACGGTCTATCGCGTCATTCAACGTTACAGGAATGGCATCTGCTCCCCGAATTCACCAACATTGTCTTTGCAAAGTGGGGTGTTCCCCAGACAGATCTTTTTGCCTCCAGCACAGCTCACGTAGTGCCTTGCTATGTCACTCTAGATCAACGAGACCAGCAAGCATGGAGACACAACGCGTTCGCATTCGAATGGGATTTTCGTCTGGCTTGGGTCTTTCCTCCTCCGAGTTTGTTACCCCGAGTCCTGATGCATCTCAATCAGGCGCGGGGTGTATTCCTGATAGTTGCACCGAGGTGGTCCCGAGCATTCTGGAGAGCAGACTTGAAGACCAGAGCAACCGCGCCTCCGTTCACGATTCACCGATTATCGAAGGTGCTAGTGGACACGAGGACCGGGCAGCCACCGCCTCGAGTGAAGGAGCTGGTCTTAGAAGTATGGAAATGTGGGGGTGGTCTGAATCCTTAGGTGACTGGTCTGCAGATCAAAAGTGTCTGCTCAAACAAGGTTGGAGGTCGTCAACTTTGAATACCTATAGGCCAGCATGGCAGAGATGGTTGAATTGGTGTTCCAAGTTTGGTGTAAATTTTTCAGACCCTTCAGGTAGTGAATTGGCTCGATATTTAGCAGATTTACACCTAAAAGAAAAATTATCGTATCGTACAATTTTACTTCATAAATCGGTTGTGTCTACTTTATGCAATACGAAGATTGAGGCCCGTTTAAGTTCAAACATTTTAGTTAAGCAAATGATTAAAGCTATAGCGTTGCAGCAGCCTAAGAAGTGTCCACCCACTGTCTGGGATCCTCAGTCTCTGGTAGGTTGGTTGGGCAGTAGACCTCTTCAAAATCAAAGCCTATTCGATATTTCAAGAGTTAGTGCAGTTCTTTTGTTGTTGTGTTCAGGGCGTAGGATACACGATTTAACATTGCTAAGTGTATCTCCAGACAGATGTATAATAGGTGAGAATAGCATAATGTTTTGGCCGCATTTTGGGTCCAAAACTGATTCGGAAACTTACGTACAGTCAGGTTGGAGATTATTAAGTAATGTTGAAAATGAGGCGCTTGACCCGGTGGTTTGGCTAAAAAAGCTCATAGAAATCGGAAAACCACGTCGTTTGCTTTGTTCTAGTGATAGATTATTTATTACAGTTTGTGGAAAAGCTAAGCCCGCTACTAAAACTATATTAGCTGGTTGGGTTAAGTCAATTTTGAAGGAGGCAGGAATTCAGGCTACTCCGGGTAGTTTTCGTTCTGCGGTAGCTTCTCGAAGTTGGTTGGATAACGAACCTCTTGACGAGATAATGGCACGTGCGAATTGGAGATCCGGTAATACTTTTAAAAAACATTACAGGATCCCAAGTGGTTCCAGCACAGGGAAGCTCTTTGATTCATCTTTTTCAGCCAATTAATTAATTATCTCTCATTCAATTATATAAATTATTTTTATTTATATTAAATGAAGTAAGTATTGATGAATGATGTTACATGATTATGGTAAAGTTTACAAAAAGATGATTTCTGGTACGTATAATGTTCAGTTTATTCTGTTGGTGTTTATCAAAGTTATTTTAAAACGTTATTATTATTATTTTTCTTTTTTATTGTAATATATTTGATAAATATAAAAATTGGTTTTATTTTTAAACTTATTAGTTCCTTGATCTAATTTAGTTAATTTCATGTATAACACATTGGCGTCCCGTTCACCAGGCGATAACAAACAAAGCCTCAAATAATGTTTATATGACCCCGAATGAGGCCGAAGGACACAATAGTAGCGTTTTACCTTCAAATAAAACGCTTGTTGTGTCCGGAGACTCATTCGGGGTCATAATTTAAAAGTCTGCCTGGTTTAATTGGTTCTCAAGTTTTTAGGTTTTTGAGGCCACAATGAATGTCTTGGCGCGCTGCAGCCACCTGGTGAACGAAGGCGGAAATACGTCATCATCGTGTTGTCAAAAAGGCGATAGTTGCATATACCTGAATAGATGTGACACGGAAACGGAAGATGCTTGACTCAAATAATGTTTATATGACCCCGAATGAGTCTCCGGACACAACAAGCGTTTTATTTGAAGGTAAAACGCTACTATTTTAAAACTTTTGAATGATTACAAACATTGCATTTGCATTTGTAGGTAGTTTATTTGACAGTTAGTTTTGTGTGAACCACCCAGTAACTCTTGTAATACCGGATTATATTAGCTAGCGATACTCCGCAGCTGTGATGGATATCGATATCTTAACGTAATAAACCAAACAAAAAACGGATTTAATGACATTTTGTTAGGTTAACGACCATAAGTAGTGCAGTTATTTTAAATACAACATCGATTTAAATCATAGATGTCCTTGCCGTACTTCGCGCGACCGTGTTCACACTGAGATGAGCTTGCTCGCTTAAACTTCACGGCATATAAATACGATATACTAATAAAATGTTGCAAAAAAAAACGAATTAAAAACAAAATACAAAAAAGTTAAAATTACTTTCGGAAGGCGGTGCTTTTGCTTGTTTTATCGACATTTTGTATGTTTGAGGTTTAAAGAAACCTAACACGAAGGGGATCGTAGTCTAGGCAATTCAATTGAAAAATGCTAGCATTATGTATTCCAAATGTCAAGTCTGTAGCGATAATAGTTTCTGAAATATGTAGTTGTGAGTGCCTGTGAGAGATAAACGGGCAGGCAGACTAAATCGCACAATAATAAGTATTAGTTTTTGTCTATTTTGATACCGAACACTAAAAAGCCTCGATTTTGAACTCATTTTCGTGTCCTAAAATGTAAAAACAATTATTTTTAGAAAATATTTAAAATCGTGCCTTTGGTTTTTCACCCCTGAAATAGGACCCACCACGTGGGTTCTCGGCATCTAGGCAGAGGTCGAAAATTTATTGAAAATAAAAATGCTTGTAATTTGAAACCACGGCGTATTCTTATTAATCTTGTTAAAATATACAACTGTTTTAATTTTTTCGTTATTTGATTCTGTATTCGCTAAGAAAAACCTACATTTAAAATGAGCCCACCAGGTGGGTTCTTGGCATCCCAAGTGCGACTTGAGTGAACCCACCAGGTGGGTTCCCGGCACTGAATGTGTTAAAGTGGGAAAATGTAAATTGCAAATTGAGAATACCTACTTATTTTATGATAATACTTAAGCTAGATAAGCTCAACGATAATGTTTTACAGCTGGTCTTATAAGTGGCAATATCTTAATACGACACTTCCGCTGTGTACTTACTATTGAGAAGAAAGAATGTACTGTTCATTTTGCTTATTTTATTTAGTGTTTGAAAATGACTTTTTTACCTAGGTAGGGTTTAAATGTAGCAAGGGAAGCGAAACATTAAGTTCTATATGTGCCCTGGGGCGTTACTAAGACGTCTTCAAGCAGGAGTAATTCCAGTGTGGGAAAGAGACAGAGCTATACAGGTCGTCTATCATCATCTCTTTTCTATACTGGAATTACTCCTGCTTTAAGACGTCATGGTAGGCCATCTGGTTTGGTTTTAAGTCCAGATTTTTAATCATAAATCTACGACTTTTCTAGTGAATTTTCTGGAGAGCTTGCAACTTCTCATAAAAGGGTCAAGTCCTTGGTTCCTCGTGATAGAACTGTTTATTAACTCTTGTAATAATACATTAGGTACTACCTACGAGTATTTGATTGTAATTGTTGCGATATTCCCCCGGTCGCGTAGGTTTTTTTGCGCAGCTAGCAAATGGTGTCTGTAACGAGTCGCTTCTCTGTTCTTCTCTCTTCGCCACTATCGGCATACCTTCATTGCGTTGGTATGAAAAACATGAAAATATCGAACCTACGAGTATGTTGCAATTTAAGACTGCCTCGTTGGTCGAGTGGTCGTAAGCGCGACTGCTGAGCTTGAGGTCCTGGGTTCAATTACCGGGTCGGACAAAGTATTATTGGGTTTTACCATCAGGAACTTCTCGGTAGCGGCCACGGACTCTGGATTTGTGCCCGGTTGATGGCAATAGGCTCGCCCCCTATTACATGGGACTTAAAAATAACTGCGAACCCCTTCGGGGATTACTAGCGTTATTTTATATATACTTTTTGAATATCAGCAACAAAAGTTGAAAATTTTGGAAAGTTTACGAGAGGATAGACAGCTAATGTCGTAACGTCAATACAATAAATTCGTTTTAACACAGGTGAGCCTCTTGCCATATTAAAATGTAAATCACACGGCCGATTTAATTTCAGGGTTGGAGAAGCTTAATAGGGGGATGTAAGTTATGCGAGATAGCGGGGAGCATTTAAATATTAGGTGGTTATTTTTTGTATGGTATTACCAAACCTTCAAAATATGATTCATTCCAATCTTTCACTGACAGGCAACGCATAGCCTAAATCGCTGGTTAGAGAAGCATGTTTGCGCAAGATCCACAAGAGTTCCTTGTAAAACTCAAGATTTTTGAACATTCAGCCCCTGAAGGTTGAAATAGGGGTAGACCTAAGCTCATAATATATAAAATTGTGTTAAAGTTCGTCATATTTGCCGTTGGGAAGTCCCACTAGGCAGAAGGCTTGCCTTTGATTTTACAGATATCACTGCAGCCAGGTAAATCGTTCACAATCAATCTATGAGTGCAGTCCAGATTGATTGTGTGTGAAGTAGTTGGACCGATTAGTAAATCTGATCATAAAATCTCTAGATACGGAAATCAAGATTGTAATACGCTGATCGTAATCATGATTCAACGCGGATGTGCAGGATCACGCCACTCGATGTTGTGGGGGATTTTTCTTGATACGCCTCATACGATTATCTTGTTGTGTTTGTACTTAGTTAGCATTTGTTGGAATAATCGTCACAATATTTCCTTCCTACTTCATACCTCCTCCTGCTGATGACTGCTATTAAATCACTGTTTATATGTGTAATGTTTAAAAAAACAGTTATCCTACCTAACCTCTCTGTATAAATATTGAGAAGTAAGTTGCCTGTACTAAATGATCAAAATATTTAAATATTATGGTAGGCTCCATGTAAAATACTGGTATTCAGCTGCATATGGTTACACTAAAAGCCAACCTTAACATAGTTGGGAAAAGGCTAGGCAGATGATGATCAGTGATCGGAATAGTTAGAGCTAATGTGCCTAAAGTTCAAGGAACAGAAATGAAAGTGGAGACTCTTACGGCAATTTTTTTTTCGGATTATTTGTTCCGAATGTCGGAAATATTACTTAGGTACAACTAAAAATAATAAAGTAAAACAACTATCGAATTCATTTATTGTTTCTGTTAAAAAAATAAAGGTAATCTCCTTATCTTTGTTTGAACGCCGCCGTAAGTAAGTGCGGAAGCTAATTTAATTTTCATTACCTGCTTTAATAGTTAGAACTAACAAAGGCAAAAAAAAACAATTTATAGGTTTTCATGCCATTTATTTTGTACAATTATTGGAACTAAATAACTAACTAACGTAACTTTTTGAGAACGTTCTCCTTGTTGTTGAAGTCGGTTAAAAAGAAAACATAATGTGTTCAATTTTTCTGTAAGTAAGTAAGTTTACTGTACTGATTAATAAATAACATTATTATTAAATGTACTTAACTGATTCCAGACAATTCCGAGTTTCAGAAAAAAAAATTGTCGTAAGGAACACTTTTCGTTTCTGTTCCTTGCTTGAACTTTAAGTACATTAGCTCTACCTATTCCGATCACTGATGATTTATATATATATATATCATATATGTCCCAATTTAAGCATTGGACTGTCGTCGCTTTTTAAAATGAAATATTTTAAAACTAAAACAGTTACCGCTGCCGCTTACACCTTGCGTCGCCTCCTACACTAGTTGGCTCATCTTGCCCGGCCCGGGGCACCGTGAATGCCTCGTCCAAACAAATTGCGTTAACTGCTGACCCAATGAAATATCCTCGTGTAGGTCCGTGTTTATCTTCTATCTTAACTTTGTCGACGCGTACGTGCCGCGCTAGTAAGTTAGCACAGATTACTTACAACTTGCTACGTTAGTTCTAGTTGAGATGTTCTGCTTCTATTATTTTGTCTGGATTTAGTGTAATTTATTTGTGTCTAAGGAACATTGCTATTTTAGTGGTTAATATAAGACAGATTTCATTATCATGTCAGCTACATACCAGACCAAAGATTTTATTTTTTTGGTGTTTTGTGTTTAATTTAAACTTCTTTTATAGGTATAATTCGTTATAATTCTCAGCTAGCTGTGTTGTTGGTGCGTTTATTCAAAACAACAAAGTACTGTTTAATTTTATTGATTATGCCAGCAGTTATTTTAATCTAGCTTTTAGTTGATTGTATCTTGACCTACATCTAATATTATTTAGTTAATCAATCTGCAATTTTGCAAGCAGGTCATGGAATAAAAACAAAACTAAGATAAGACTTTCTAGATTTGAAAAGAATTATAACACTCAGTCAAAGAATTAAGATAGTCATCGTATCATCACAATAAAATCAAACGATCAATAAATTGATGCTCCAATAATTTTTAACTGAGATCGGGGACAGAAGGTCTTTGGCCCAAAGGTTTTACAACAGGACGATATTCCGATAGTAAAATACCAGAACAATACTAAAACAGACTTATCAAAGCCTCGAAAGAGCGTTTGAAATAACAAGTCTCCGAAACTATAGTGAAAACATTATCACTATGTAGATAAAACTTCTTAAATAGCATCGGAAAATATTCAGTAGAATATGGCGAAATTCTGACACATTATTATTATCCGTGAATATCGTTCATAGTCTACTAAACTAAATACTCGTTAGTACCTACAATCTTGTCAGACACATACCCTTAAGTGGTTTGGTAGCAAGTGATTACAATCTAAGTAGCTCGTGTTCTCAATGCTAATTTATTTTAGAGCAAGTTCTAGATTTGAAAATATTACAAAAGCGGCGAAAATTAGTTTTGTTTGTCCTATCCTAAATTACATTAAATATGCCGTCGGAGCAATGGGCAGACTGGGGATTTGGTGACATAGTTTGATAAAACAGCACATGGGGTGTTACAAAACACTAAATTCGAATCAGAGGACCATGGCTATAATAATAATTTCAGTAAATGTTTTAATTGGTAGAGGTTGAATTTTAATCCAAGTAAGACCCCGATCAAACGCAACTCGTTAATTTGAAGTTCTTAGCTGCTTACAACTAAGAGATCGCCTGATTGTTTCCGCAGAAAACAATTTCAGAGATCTAAAATAATCAACAAAAATTATATTTAACAGCGTCTCATTCAAGACTCGCTTTTAAAATAACTTCATTTATAATTAAAGGTAAATAAAATCTTCAAAGAATCTCAAAGTAAAGTCTGACTGACAGTCAAACTGATATCATTCTTCTACGTTATCTGAGAAGCAGTCCAAAAAATTACACCTTAATAATTCATACTGCCGTCTGTTGTTGTCAATCTTTGTTTCGTATCTTGGCAACGGCAAGAGACAGCTGTCATTTGCAGCCGCCCTTATCTCGCTTTGTTTGCGTGTTTTCTGTGACGTTAGGGAGGCTGCACACGGGCCGTTATAATTTGTAGTGGTTTAGGAACTCAACATCTAAATTGGTTATTGTGTTTCCTTTATGATTTGAATATATGTTAGCTGCAACGGACTTTTACGTGTGTGTTACCCGTTTAGGTGGCAGATACCTTATTAACACTGGCAATTGATAGTCAAATAATATCAAAGAGATTTTAGGACGATTTTCTTGAAGTTAAAAATGATGATACAGTGAAACAACATTGAATGTGATGCTACAAAAAATATTATCAGGCGTAAAGAGAGGAATTTTCGAGTTGATGATCAAACACTTCTGATTACCCCACTGTGCGACGTAAATAAGGGTAGTATGTTTATCTGATGGTAGCGCGCTAATGCGTATTGTTGACTAATAAATTTAGCCCAGTTTCGTTACTTAGTAGGTACTAGCACCTCAATTCTTTTACTAACCACGAAAGTATTAGCTCAAGTACTGGTACATCCAAATGTAGAACCTTCCTTATATTACAATATTTGCAAAACTTCCCTTTTAGATCTAAATCGCGGACAAGGCCGCTAATAGACTTAAATTTTATTTCCTTTTATTTTTCCAACTGTTCGTCCGCTCCAGTAGATATTCTTGATAAAGTTTCTTCAGTTTCTTTAACTGACATCGCATTGAAATTCTGCACGGAGCTTATATTCATTGAACTGAGTCCGCAATCTTGTTTCTTTAACATGAGTTTCAAAGAGGTTGGTACGGATGCTGCGTGGGATACAATGTTTGTTGTTCTATGTCTGCTTAGTTTTTTAGACTTAGAACTAAGTTGAGATTTTGTGCTATGTTAAAAAATAAACTTGACTCTAATGTTTAAGTACGTTACAACGTGCCAAAAATTATCTCAAGGGTCCCGAAAAGTGCTATTATAAGCAGGAGTAATTTACAATTCTTCTACTTGTTTTTCTCTTATCTTGCTGTGTTTTTAGAGTTCCGTAGCCAAATGGCAAAAAAACGGAACCTTTATAGATTCGTCATGCCTGTCTGTCTGTCCGTGGATGTCACAGCCACTTTATTCCGAAAGTATTATGACTACACGGTTGAGACTTAGTAGGTAGATATATTCTGTGAACCGCTTTACGATTTTTATAGAAAAAAAAAGAATAAGGGGGAAATCCCCATACTAAAAACTGAAATTAACAAATATTTTTTTCATCGTTACGCCTTAAATGTAGGATTGTAGAACGTAAATAAAGCTTTCAACCAAAATTAGTTTGAATAAGATTTGATGTTTAGTTCTTGAGATATGGGACTTTTTTGTCAAACTGCTTTAGTAACTTTGTTTTTCATGAACGTACTATGAAAAACAAATTTAGTTTTGCTGTTGAATGTAAAACAATAGAACATAATTATTAATGAGCCTTCAAGTTTTTTTTTACTGTTTTATAGACAAAAGTTTTATAGAATTTCGTAAGTATTCTGCGTATTGCTTATTCATTTTATAGAATAATCAATACACAAAATACTTCTAAAAAAATCAAATCATAGATTTGTTGTTACAAATAAAAGAACAGTGGCGAACAAATTGCTGATTAAATTATTAAGCGTCTACGTATGTCACTGTGATAGATACCGACGAAATAATTTACAAAGTTTTATCAAATCAAGCTTAAGGCCTGTGAAAGTCTGGAAAAAAGTCGTCATAACTGAGAGCTTTATTGACTAGATTATTGATGATAATACTGCCGTCATACGGCGAAAGGAGGTAACTAACATTTTTATCAAAAATAAGTTAAAATTGATTCGGATTCAGCAAATAATTCTCTATCTTTCTGTCTAGCTAATAAAGCTCCAATTCGCTCGTAGCCACAGATAAATTATCATATAAAATAAGTCAAGTAAACACTACCGACAGTGCTTTAAAACTTCACTTCAGACAAAATTGTCATTTACGCAAAATATAATTTAAAGTAGTTACGGCCGTTCACCGTTTGACGGCAGACTATATAATCATGGCTTAGTTGTTTTCTTTCTGGCTTGAATTCATGACTTTTGGCTCAGCTATAATTTTAATGTTGCCATGGAATATAAATCTTAGACAAGTTACATAAAATGCTTGGATTTACGTATTGCATTAATTTATACTTAGTAAATACATTTCTGCATCAGAATACAAGTGTTATAATAAAAAATATTGTTTGTGGTAAGAATATAGCGGTTTTTAATTCATAAAAATGACACCGTATCAAAATCCCCAACGAAAAAAACATGCTTAATGACATGTACTGTACTGAACTGACAAATGAACTTTTACAAAATCTTTTTTAATTTATTTAGTAATGAGAATTCTGCTCTAAGGCTGCATTTCAGAAACAATGACTTTGGCTTTTATTTTAGGAGGTTTTAGAGATAGCATAGCTTTGTTGAAAGGATGTGGCCAAAAACCATTCATACCAGAATCATTGTTAAAAGGCGAGCACCAGTTAACTACAGCTGAACCAAATATCTTAGCACCCGCAGGTTTTCTTGTTGACACTTCGATTAGAGAAGATGAGGAACAAATATTAAAAAAAACGGGTCTTTTTTCTGTACCTGACCTACCCTTACCATGGTAATTAATCATATAAGTAACTAACTGCTCTTATGGTAGTTGACTAAGATTATTAAATAAATAAGTACCTACTTACGTCTCATGTGGCCATGTGGGCCATGTGCCAGACCTGTCGGTTGGACTTAATATTCTGAATACGCATTGCCTACCTCTAAAACTTCAAACTGGAATATCTTTAATTCCTGACTTCCTATAAAAGTATAACTGAAGACCAAATTGTTCAGGAATTCAAACTCAATATTTTAACATATTTTTCATAGGCAGACGCCAAAAAAAAATGTCAACAAAAATTTGTTTGAGAGTTCGCCATTGTTCTTTACTGTTTCGATATTCATATAATAGAATAACAAATCAAATATTCTTTATACTCATATTGTTTAGATAATATAAAACTTATAACCAAGAAAAGCATTTTATCGAGTGACTGTTTCTAAATGTTTCAATTCACACCTTTGACAAAATGCATACCTTCCTATAATTACAACACCGCGTTCACAAAAACTATGCGGGTAATCTTGTTATTCTCATTAACCCTTCGTGTGCCGGAACGTAGATCTACGCGAGACACAATAGCTTTTTAATTGTGTCTATATATTCGGCATATGAAAGGTTAATAGTGACTTCATATACGCATACAGACGCCAACCTGCACATCAAGCTACTACAATCTGTCAAAGGAGATCACCCAGATTGGGCTATTTTCAAAAGTGCCGGGCCAACGAAAATAAACTTATTATTTAGGTAGAGAATAACTTATTAAACATTTTTTATTATTACACCGAAGTCGTAAGTCAATTCACCTAGAACTTATTCAACCACAAAATATCTGAGATCATCCAGATTGGGGTATTTTTTTGGCGGCTAACTAAAATAAACGCAATAAATAAATAGACCTTATGGATATAAACATTTTTATTATGCCACCCAAGTTTTAAATAAATAACAATGATTACAATAGTATAAAACCGACATAAAATATGAACAGAATAGTATAATAGCTACTGGTCCATGAAAACGCTAATGAAGGGAGAACAAACTCATCGATATGTGTATCCTGCCCGTCTTAGCCTAGGGTGCTCAGACTTTGTCACTCTCCGAATCGCAAAAGTTCCGCCTTGGGGTCTGCCAAAGAGCGATGGAGTTAGCTGGGAAAAAAATAATAAGGTCCCAATCTAGGTGATATCAGATATTTTGTGTTTGAATAACTTCTAGGTGAATTGACTTACGACTTCGGTGTAATAAATAATAAAAAATGTTTATTATATTATGCTTTAAATAAATGCTCTACATAAACATAACTAATAATAATAGTTTATTTTCGTTGGCTTGACTTTTGAAAATAGCCCAAAAATGTATGGAGGCTGGGTGATCTCCTTTCTTTAATAGATTGTCAGCTATATCGCTAAAGCATTAGGTTCAAGGTTGATTGGGAAAATTTGTCAGTTTCGGGTAGCTTGATCTGCCCGTGTCTGTACTACGTACTGTGTTTATTTCGCGGTTCATAATATTGTCGGAGTGCCCTAATTTTATAATTGCGACCAATTTCAAGGTAGCGCTCGCTCGGCTCGCGCGTAGTTGCTCACCGTTCTTACCTAACCTAACCTATTTGGTTGGAGTGAACGGAACATTTCACCTTCAAGCTTCTTCAAACCTAACCTGTCCGGAGTCGGGGTGCCCTAAATCCTGAGCTCGCTTCGCTCGCTCTTGCATCCTAAGTTTTCCTTGCCACAATGCCTTGTTTATGTTGATGTTGTGTGTGTACAAAACAACATAAAAAATAAGAGTACGAAAGACGCATTCGACTGTGTATGAATTTATAAAATTCTGGAAAGTATGACGTCTATTTTACATTTTCGTTAAAATAAAATACCATGGAAAAATACACCGAACAAACAATATTCATTAAAAAATAATTCTGCTGTTTGATAAGTTTGTTAAATAACCAAATGTGATTATAAAATTCATTGGGTTGTATTTCTGTGAAATAATTAGTAAAAATACAAGAACCAAATATTATATGAAACATTTTCGGTGAAACGAAATTCTATGTTCCTGTCTGCAAAACAAGGTGACACCAGTTTTATTATATTGTTTGGTTCTACTGAACCCTGTGCCGTGTGCGCGTGTGTGTACGACTCGTGCTTGGCCGGTTTTGTTTTAGTAGCAAACTTTTCCCTTCTACGAATTCAATTCCTTACTATGTCAACAACCACTACACACAAGTAGATAATCATTTTATATAAGATGACCTTTTACTTAAATGCGTAGCGAGTGTCGTGTGACCCCTGTACCCTGGGGGACACCTGTTGTTACCAGTAATTTCTTAATAGCTTGTTACTTAGGTCAACTAGAGACTTACTATTTTTAGCCAAAAGCGAAAACTGCCTTTTGTTTTGCTGAGATTCTGTAAGTCACACAAAATTAACTGTTAGCTGTTATAGAATTGAGCAAGAAACTGTGGGTGGTGTTTAGATAAAATATGTAACTTTTTTCTTTGCTAAATCTGGGGTACCTAATTCTCGTAATTTTCAGATCGCATTCTAATCTCTATCTGTCAGAAATACGTCTCTGTTATTTATATTCTTGACTAAAATGGTCACTGAGATGAGATTGCGACCAGATTTTAATCATCTTTAATTATGGGACTATTACAAGGCCTTCTGGTCTAAGTATGTAATTTAATATAATATTATATTATAAAGTCTCATGGATCACAACAAATTAAGAGAGAGTAGGAGGCCAGATGAAGTAACAATTTAAAACAATTATAGTTTAAAATTAAAAATTTAAATACAGGGTTAGTTTCCAAAGACCAGCCAAATTCTCAGATATAATGCAGTACATCATTCTGAGCCCCCCCACATAGAAATTTTTCTTCGGTTATTAAAAAAAAATCTGCTGTTTCCTACAAAAGTGCAATACCTACATGGTCAAAATGTATGGAACATCTGTTTATTTTTTTAATAACCGATGAAAAATTTCTATGTGGGGGGGCTCAGAATGTCGTGCTGCATCATATCTGAGAATTTGGATGGTCTTTGGAAACTAACCCTGTATACTTAATAACTTTAGCAATTGAGAAACATGAAAAGTTCCGTCTTACATCTACCTAACCTACTTATAAGCTCGTAAATAAAATGAAACTCTTTTCATTTAGAATCTCAAATTTCACACACAAAAGGTTTGGAAATGTTCAGCGAAGAGCGTTTTCTTTTTTTCTCTACGGGATATTATTTCAGGTTTAACTTATATGTATATAAATAAATAAATATCACTAAATCTGTAATTTCTGGAGGCAACGTATGTCAAAACGGCACACGTGAGATTAGTTGTACAAAAAGGTAAATTTTCTGTGTAAAAGTTTATTTGTAGCTCTAAAAGAAATCGAGGTACCTAGGCAAATAACTTATTATTTGCCTAGGTACCTCCATTTCTTTTGTTTTTAATATTGTTTATGATTTCTAATCAACCCGCACTGGGCCCGCGTAGTGGATTAGCCCATTCCCTCTCATAGGCTGATTATGCTATGATTTCTAAGAAAGGTACAAACTAACAATTTCAACTGAAATCTAGACGGGGAATTACTTCGCGTTGATAAAGTTTTCACGTGCACAATTCACGTGACATTGTAATACTTTAATGTGATTCAGATTGAATGAAAGATAATAATGTTACCTACTTGAGTTGTAAAAGAACATAAATGATTATTTGCAATAATAGACATTGTCAGGACAAGGTTCCTTGTTTGTCTAACTTATTCACCAAGGAGACATATAATTCAGCAACCGTTTCACACTTACCGCCTGGTCACGGGACATTCGCTGCAGCGAAAATTCGCGCGGTGCGAACGGCGAAGCGTCTTGCGACTAAAACAAATGTATAGGAATGTACTAGCCAATCCACGCGTAGCGGCGACCGGCGGCGCGACCGGCGAAATTTGCCGAGCGAATTTCAAGAGCGTCTAGCGGCGCGGCAGGTGGCAGAAACAAATGTATGGATCAGTACGACGCATGCCACGGGGTCACACGGTAGACGCGGCGAATAGTGCAGGAACCAAACAATAGTCTGTTTTTTTTTTTTTTTTTCTGAGACAAAACTGATATTACGTAGGTTGCCATTTTTTTGGAATTTTCAAATAGTGATGTGCGACAACCGTAAATTGACGTTAATAAAATCAAGTACTATCGTTTTTTATAATAGTTAGTAGTTATCCAGAAAAAATGTGTAGGTACCTATTTAAAACGAAATAATACATAAGTAATAAGGTGTCGGTATATAATGTGAAACATACATTTTTAATGAACTTATTACTATTACTATAATACGGGCTGGCCACGGAAACGGGCGACGCGAACGGCGACGGACGGGGCGGCAAACCATGCGGCACAGTTTGCATGCCACGGGCAGTAACGTTCGCTGCCGCGACCAGTACACACCGAGAGCTAAATAAATGTCTTTAACAAAGTTATCTCGATATTGCTTGGAAAGTAGTAGTTTTTGGTTCAAGACATAATATTTGGAAGAGATTGTGGAGTACATGATTTAAAGAAGAATTGGAGTATGGATGGAGAATTCCACAAGAAGTACGACAAATACAGACAATATCCAGTTTATTTTCAATTGTACCCGAATGAGTGTCGAAACATTTGATTATATTTTTAGGAATATACAACCAGAACCGGAGAAAACGGTAAATGCAGATAGGATTGCAAGTGCACCGCGTTACTGTAGTGTAATGAAAAATCCTGTTTAATCATGTTCGCATGTTCAAAAGTATAAATATTAAAACATGTTTAAAAAAAAATGTACCTGCTCACCTTAAATTAATATCAAGTCTTTCTTCAGCTGATACACAAGGCCTCAAATATGTATCCTGATATTGTATACCACTTTGTATTATTTACCTACAACACAATTCATCAAATATAGGTTTCGCCATTAGTCCAAAGTATGAATAAAAATGTTTTGAATATTTTTTAAGTGTTTACAATAAAGCAAAAAATAATCACATTCACTTCACTTTCGTCTTTAGTTTGTAATGTTGGCCATAGACGACGCCTTGTAGGGGCCGGGCGCCGTCAGGTATATATAAAATAATTTAATGATATAAGGATACATACCTACTTCGACAATTTTGTTATTTATACAATGCTAAATTTAAGTCGTTTAAATCCTTTCGGGGTCATTGTCCTCATTATAACAAACAACTTTTACTATGGGACCAAACCTGAAATCGCGAAAAAAAAACAGCTGTTCAGTAAATTTTAACGAGTTAGGCGAACATAAATGTACTGAACAGCTGTTATTTTGAAAAAATAAGAAATTACTAAATATACTAAAAGATCTATTTTTTAAATATTTTTTACTCCAGTGTAAATGTACCCCTAAATATTGCTTATGTTTTTATGTTAAATCAGAAGTATTTGAGTCAACCTACAAAATTACATCAAAATATGGACTCGACACCAATTATTTTAAGAGTTATAGCCATTTTGAAGATAGCCCTGTCCCAGCGCATAGTCCACAATGTTGCAGGTACCCCGTTGTTTGTTTGAGATAGATAAGGCATCAAAATTACGAGTGGGAGTGAGACGGCAGAAATTTAAGTGAGTGAGTGAAGTGGCTAAATAATAACAGTCATTACGTCGTCTTCGTCATTTTACTTTAGGTATTTTCGGCGAGCTAAAATTTTCATTCTGTTTGTGCTCCTTCAGCACCCTGTATATTGAAGCTCTGGATATGTTCAGGATTTCGCCAGTTTTTAAAACACATTCGTTTTTTTTCATCGTCTCCGTTGGAGATTCGGTTTTGTTTTCAGTATGAACATATTCGTAAGTATTTTTTTTTTAAACCTTGCTCCCACTAGGAATTTCCCCTGTTTTGTGGGTGCGTTTACAAACATTTGAACTCACATACACAAACAGCCAGACCCGTAACAACTACCTGATCGATCCCGCGACACGCAGCGCAGCAGCCAATCGCTCAGCTACTGCGCCAACAGTGCCGTAATATTTGTAAGCGTTCATAATCATAACTTTTTCCGTTTAGCTATGAGCTTACGTTTTTTCTTGGCGATAAACTTTCTTCATCACGCTAAATTGTTCAGCGAAAACAAAAACGTAACAAAACCACAAAAGTAACACAAAAAAATAACAAAGTAACAGAAAAAAACACAACGAAAATATAACAATAACACTAGATATTGTTTCGCAACCCACAGCGGACGCATTCGAACACTTCAGAGGTTGAAGGATCATGGTAAATTTCGTTTTGTCGTATTCTACACTAACCACCGTATAATCATAATTATTTTTAAAAATGTAGTTGTAAATTGTATGGTGTGAAGTTCCAATAATTTCCGTATTTTTGAAAAGTTCTGTCGTTTTGTAAGAAAAAAGGTTATAGTCATTTTACCGTATACGGGAACAACACTGGATGGCGTCTGTCAATTTTCAATGTCAAATCAATTTTTCAGCAGCACTTAAAATTTTACCGCTTTCTCCAGTTCTGGTTGTAAATTCTTATAATCTCTTCCAAATATTGTCTTGAATTAAAACGATTACGTTCCAAGCAATATCGAGATACCTTTGAAAAAGAAATATCGCTCATGGCGTATAGATAGTGGTCGCGGCGGCGAACGCTAGTGCCCGTGGCGCACAGATTGCCGCCCCGCCAGACGCACCGCCATTCGCGTCGCCCGTTCCCGTGGCCAGGCTGTAAGGCAGCATCCACCAAAACAAGTGAAGTATATTTTCTCAAAACACATCTTCTAAAAGCCACTAACATTTATCAAATATTATTGGCTTAGTCCGCAAACATACCGTACGTGTTATCTTTGTAACGTCGTAACAAATTTGTGGTGTTAATGCGTTTGCCGTGTAAACTGCGCGCAGCCAACATTAGCCGTGTCGGGCTACTATAACATTTGAACGGAGAACCTAGCGATATATCAAATGTATTGACAATCAACTTAGAGAAACTGGCTGTTGCTTTCAAGGAAGCTCGCCGATACTTGCGGTTGCGGTACGGTTTGCGGGTAAAGTAAAAGCTTCATTTTCCTGTAAGTTTTTTTAAATATTTGAAATTGTCGAAATTTGATATTTGTAACGGATCAAAAGACTTCGCCACGCCTTCAGATAATCATATAATATTATAAAACAACAACAAATGTCATACAAAATGTTTATTAATAATGTTTTGAATTATTTATTATTAATAGTAACAATAACTGTTCATTTTTATTTGAATTTGTTATTAACACTTCAATGTCAGTGAGACAGTCTAGATTAGATACGTACCTACTAACTCATCCAATCTAATTGTATACTTATTTTCTGCTTGTTGTACGTATTTTGCCTTCCATAAATGTTGAGAGCAATGAAATAAACGCTGTTTAACTATAAAAGAATAATAAAAAAAGTCCGGAAATTCCCTCATTTCGTCTTGAGTAAAACTAAATTACATGAAATAAATTGGATTCTATGAACAACATAAATTGTCTCAAAGTTTACCTAACATCTACAAATTACGAAAGCAACCGATAAAAGAAAGAGTAAAGACCAAATCAAATGAACGATTAGGCCCTTTAAAATTCAACTCAACCCCGACGCGTCCCGAAAAACTCTCAAACGTTTGTGAAGCTGTTACAAATAATCCGAATGTAACCGAAGATTATTTTAAATCGACGTTAAGAAAAGTTGGCGTAATAAAAATCGCTTTATCCCGTTTAATACGTCGGCCGGAGGATTAATGACTGTCCAAGTTTCTCCTTAGACGTAAAAAAACGTACAGACAAAACTTTGTCTCCTTAATAATTTATTGTGGGGTCCCTAAGCCTTGGCCTTTTTTACTCCCTCCTTCTAATTGTTACATGAAATGGAACGGCGCTCTTTTTATTTCTTTCCCTGTAGGTGACATTTAAGGTACTGTGGTTGAAAGATTAATGGGAGGACCTTTTGGTGTCAAGGTTTTCCGTTTTAATTGGTTGGTTCCTATGGATTAATCTGAATTTTGAATTTGAAAAAATAAAACAGTTCAGTTGGTGTACTCGTATTTAACTTTGGAATCCAACTGTTCAATTACAAAGTTTAAAAATAAAGAGTATCACTCTGTGTTACTGAAGCAGTTTTAATTAGGAATGGCGGAAACCTCGCTAATTCAGGATTTAAGGCAGAAATTGAATGGTCGGATGTTTTTAATAACCACTATTTATAATGACAAAATATACCTAAATAAGCCTCTTTTTCATTTCGGACACATTAAAAATATGTTATACTTTTATCGTTTAATGTGTACTACTTTTTTTTTCCAGCACAATACTTTTCATCATCATATCAGCCCAGAATCACCCACTGCTGGGTATAGACCTCCCCTTTTTTCTGCCACACTTCCCGGTTCTGTGCGTCCCTCGTCCAGGTGTTTCCCGCGACTTTGACAATACATATATTTTAAATTATTGGGCGTGTGCAAATGAGTGAACTGTTATGCTCAAGGAAAACAACTACAAGTTGGCCTCATGCATATAAAACGCACTGAATAAAAACAACTTACGAACTCAAATCTCCATAATGTGTTCAACAGTATTCCTGGCTAACATAATATAATAACAAAAAGTTTGAAACATCACTGGCATTAGAGCAACACAAAGTTAAATAAAAACTAACACAGCGAGACGTTGTTGTTAATGTTAAGGTGAATGTTCACGTCGACTGTTTTATACAAAAAATTTATAAATGAAAACGTATGTTGTGAATTAGTAGGCGGTAGGTAATTTAAAAAGAAAGAAATCAGTCTAACTACAAGAAACATTTTATTTAAACCTTGAACTGTGTTACATTTTTGTGACCTAGATAGTGTGGATAGGTAGGTACCTAGGTAGTCCACAATGATTATAACATTAACATTTTAATTTGTACTGTATCACATCACATGCGTTTTTGATAACTTTGTTGAGATTGAGAAGAAATGGAAAACTTTGTCGAATCAATTGATATTTATAGTAATCCTAAGACCTGCATCACTAGCTGCTTGGGTGCAATAAACTGCCTATGGGTTTCCCAAGTCTGGCCATAAAATCCGTGATACACCACACGGTCCCAGCATTTTAACGTTAAAAAATTACCAAAACTATTTTGTATGGATCAAGCAGCAACTGCCCTTTAAACAGACTATTATAAACTAGAAGAAGTTTAGAGAAACAATAGCGAACGAAATTCGTTGAATTTCATATTACACGTGGCGTGGAAAATATTCGTGCGTATTTATTACTGTCAGTAGAACAAGGTTCAGTGCACTTTATTTGAGGATGTCGTGGCGTTTATGACGCAATTTGGCATCTTTTAGATTCCCTTTGTAACTAGAAATACAAAAGTTTCTAATTTTAAAACGAGTATTAAGTGACTTACTTTTTTTTGTTTACTTTACCTATTTAGGTTATCTATCTAGCTAACTGAACAGTACAGTATTTTCTACAAAATTGATATTACTGTGTCAATAATTATAAGATAATCTTATTTATAGTCCCGCATTAAAAAAAAACCCAAACGATACTATTTTAAAAAGTGGTCAAGTAGCGCGTTTCCACCTTTCTACAGCAATTGCTTATTTCAAAATCAAAATCAAAATCAAAGCATTTATTTCAAGTAGGCCAGTTACAGGCACTTTTGAACTGTCGAAACAAAGATAACAATGAAATGTAGCTACAGTCCCAGTCACAAGGCATAAAAACTGTGAAAGTACTGTAGTTGCCCATTCCCTAGCGTAGATCTCTATGGAGAAGAACGGGCAAGAAACTCCATGGACACTCTTTTAAATCAGCATATTGTTACAAAACCTTGGTTACATCATTCATATTGAGATGGTACATTATGTGAGAACGATGTAGCAAGATGTGCACGTTAAAAGTGTCCATAGTAAACACAAAAAAGACAATTAAAAAAAAATTAAAATAATAAATTCAAATAAGCCGTGGCAACTAAGAGATGACCAGTCACAACTGACAGCGCCCGTTCACGAACATGACGCATGGATCAGCACCATTCAACTCAACCATTTTGAAGGGAACTAAATGATCCGACACACGCGCCACCATCAGCGAGACATTGAGTGAGCATGACATTCTCTCAACCGCCAGGGCACATTCAAGTCGGGAAAGGACGTAGGTTTCCAGTGAACGATAGCTCTTTAGTACATAGCACTCACACAATATGGGCTTTATATAATACTAAAGATATTGAATCTATACAATGCAAAGATAGTTGTACAATCTTCAGCAGCTCCAACAATACTATTTAATGTTATCAATTTATGCGTCCCTGTCCTTGTGGAGCAGGACCGGCATTGAGCCAAGCATTTTTGTCAGCGATATAATCGTCCAACTTGTAATATGCTTGCTTACATAGTGTGCGTTTAATGCATGTTTTAAGTTTCGTCTCATTCAGTTCAAGAATACTTTGTGGAATTTTATTATAGCATCTCAAACAGTACCCCATGAAAGATGAATCTACTTTAGCGAGTCTGAAGCCCGGCTGAACTAATTGGTCTCTATTTCTAGTACTGTAACTGTGTCTGTCACCTCTTTTACTAAAAAGATGCAGATTTTTTCTTACGTACATTATGTTTTCGTAGATGTATTGACAATGTACCGTCATGATGTTAATGTCCTTAAACAGTTCCCTTAGAGAATCGCACCTACGAAGATTATATATAGCTCTGATGGCTCTTTTTTGCAGAATAAATATTGACTGAATGTCTGCAGCTCGTCCCCATAACAAAATGCCATAAGACATTATACTATGAAAGTAACTAAAATAGACCAGTCTAGCGGTATCAACATCTGTAAATTGACGGATCAAAAGAAATCGCTGCCGACCGTTATCCTTCTAATTCTTTATATTTTCAAATCGTTTATTGCTATCCTTAACACTGTACATATTCCATATCTCAAGGAACTAGAACTGAACAGAAACGTCATATTCGATCATATTTTGCTATAGACAGTCTTTGCTCTTCAAGTTTATATTCTGATTTTATAGATTTTGTAACGTTCAATGTAGTTTTATATTTTTCCCACGTACTTTTAATCCTAGTGGTGACTTATTCAAATAGGAGCAGTGTTTAGTAATATTGTGACAGTTCTATAGCCCTCCATCCTCATTTGCCTAGCCTTTTGCCAAACTATGTTGGGGTCGGCTTCCAGTCTAACCAGTTCTAGGCTTCTAGTTCTATAGCAATTGTTAATTTTTATTCATTTATACGATACGCCTGCTTAATAAATAAAAGGGATGAATTAACGTTTGGCATTACTACGTTAATAAAAGAATACATAACAAGTCTCATATCAATGAGGCAGCTACAGATTAATTTCCTAATATTCTTCATGCCGTCATTTGATATAATTTCACGCAAAATTTTTAGCTAGGGCCCCCTATTTCACAACACAGCATGGCGGCTACAGTGTAGCGAGAAAATTGGGCAACAACATAACAAATAGCCTAATATACAGAGTAACACACAGCCGCTTGAACAATGTACCGTGTCACGGAGAAGTGGCAAATGGAGAGATAATGTCCGAGTGAAGTGAAAATTCACTGTGAGATAAAATTGACACTTCTCGCTTGCTTGAAACAAAAAAATTGACAACTTTGGAATACAATCAACTTTAGTATTGCTTCATAAGAATTGCTATGTGTACATTGGGCATTCCAAATATTGTGCTATAGATAATTTTCAAAGCAAACAGTACTTGCATAAATAAACTCATACATTTGGAGATCTACCTCTCTACACAAATAACGCTTGGTTTATCCATTTTTAGTCATCCGTGGCAGGCTCCAATGTACATTATTACACAGTACATTACTCCTCAAAATTGTAGTTTGATGTTGAATAATTGACTCGTGATTGGTATAAATGTTCCCCCATATTTCTAAGCCGATTTGCGGTATCTATTGTTTTATATTGGCAATATATAATAGGCCTACTGTTCGCTAGATTGAATTTAATGGATTATTTACTACGTGCAATGATTAGGTATGTTAAGCCATTTACTTATCTTGGCCTACGACACAAGGGAAATTGGAGGACATTCTGAAATCAGCCTAAATTCTACACTGCCTGAAATCTAGCCTCTATCAGTGTGTTCTGTCCACCGTGCAAACGCTGCTGAGTCGTCAACATCCACACAAGTTCGTCGCAATCCGAAGACGTACGAAGGACTTCGATATTGGAAATCATGTTTTTGGAACTCAAATGGAGAGGGCTGGACACCTAGCAAGGCGCGGTGATGGCAGGTGAAGTGAGAAACGTTGGTCATCCGGCAGCGAGATGGGCAGACTACATTGTTGTTGTATTGGCACAAACAAAGAAAGAAAAACAAAGTCAGGCTTTTGGCTGCTGAAATTGTTGTCAGTGTTGTGCGTTCAAAATCGTATTTTAGCTAGAGAAGGGACATACGATATTATTATAATTAAGGTTCCAGTCGGAGATGGAAACTGCGACTGTCATTTCAAAATCATGTGACTTAACATTTTCATTGCCAACTGTATTCTCATGAAGTCCTTAACTCACTTTGCCACTATTAGGCAAGTTGTTGATTGAACCTCTGTTTATTTCTAGTATAATTCCCATCAAGTAATCTCTCAATTACATTTCAACTCAAAGGTTTCACCCAACCACGTAGATCTCTCCATAACCGAGAGACGTGATCCCAAAACACAGATCAGTACATATAACAATGTTCTTAGAAAATGATGCGTGAAAACATGGTTTAATGCACCGCAGCCGACATGATGGATCTAATAAAAGTTGCCCACCCTACGTGACTCCATTATGGCATAGTAAACAGATACATCAGTAGCATCATTACATGTGGTGTGTCAAAACACCACATGTAAATAAATACACTATGGGTTTGAATAAAACAATATAATGTGCGCAATCGTTATTCTGCTTACAAGATGGCGCTACTGTCGAGTAAGGTCCTGTCATTAATTCTATTTTATACTTTAAAGTACCAATAACTTCTTACGAAGTTTATTTTATTACGTTTTACAACATAGTGTTAAACTTCAGATACATATTTACAATTACTCTCCCTAAAATTAGCCAGCATGAAACTTTTAAAAATCATTTAACCTCCGATTACTAACAAATAAGATCCTAAGTTAACATCTTCAAGTCATAATTAATCAGGAATGGCTCAATCTAGACCACGATCGTGAATATTAGTAAAAATACTTGATAAAAAAAACACGCAACGCGCGAAAACTCTATGACATCTGACATTACGGTGACCTCGCGCTACACTAGCGCCTCTACCGGTGAATTCATTCGCGATAGGCCCCATGATTGTTGCAGTTTCGTTTTATGACCGTATGTTTAGTATATGAGATATGGGTCTCACGTGAGGCCTTGAGCTTTTTCACCTACTCAAATTGTTGCGCTACTGCCTTACGATATTTCTGTGGTGTCGGACAGGGTACAAACTGACTATAACGATTTTAAGCTATTCCTCTGAAACAGGGTCGGTCTCTTTTTTGTTATTTTGTAATGACTTTTGAGATGAAGGTAGGAAGGAATCGAATTGTTTGACGTGAATTCGATATTGTTTCATCTATGTAGGAAGAATAATACTAGCTGAATTTTTAAGCTATTCATAACGTCTCTTTGTACTTTTTGGAATGTTAATGTTAATTCTGTCGAGCTGTATAATAAAATTGTCTGGGTCTAAGAGAATAATATCTCATCATCTGCCTAGCCTATTCCCCACTACGTTGGGGTCGGCATCCAGTTTAACCGGATGCATCTGAATACCAGTATTTTACAAGGAGCGACTGTTTATCCGACCACTACAACCCAGTTTGTGCTGGGCAATACGATACCCCTTGGTAAAACTGGTTGTCAGAATTTCGGGTCACTGACTACCTGTAAAGATGTACAAATAACAGCCGGGACCAACGGCTTAACGTGCTTTCCGAGGCACGGAGGAAACTCGGTATGTAATGGGTGGTCACCCATCTATGGACCAAACTAGGCAAGCGCGGCTTAACCTAAAGATCGACCCGAGTGGCTGTTATTATTTAGCCACGAGCTGCTCAAAGAGAATCCTACCTTAACTTACCTACCTTACCTTTTACATTATGTAAAATAAAATATTTGTAAAATCGATGACTGAGATGGGTAGGCCAAAAATAAATTACCATGAGCTGCAATCATAAGAACGCTCCTGTTATGACCAAACGTTTGTAACGGAAATCATCAGAAGGTAAGAGATGATGTTTTTGTTTTTGACATTTTAAGACTGTTGTACAAAAACTACTGTCAAAAACAAAGGCGCTAAATTAAGTGGTTACCTTTTATTTGTGCATGATATACGGTGTAAGTTAGTTAGTTGGTCCTTGTCAGATTTACGAGAGTTGTCGTCAGCGAGTCAGGAAGTTGTGCGACTTGCACCGTCTGACGTAGCCCTGTGGACAATGGGATGCACGAATTGTGGAATGGCCTGTTGACGGTTTAATGTATGTGTGCCTAATCCATTATTTGACGATATTATTTGCAGTAATGTTTATCTTTTCTGGAGCTTTTGACTTTGCAGTTTTTGCACGATTACTTTATTTCAATTCGTCGACAGCATTTTTTTGCAATCCTTTTAAGTCACAGGTTGTACCAAATAACTGGTATGTAAGGAAGCACAAAGCTATAAACTTGAAGAGAAAATTAAATATAGATGAAAAGATTTGTCACTTACCTCAACGCGTGGGTATTAACTGAAAGACTGAATGGTGTGAAGACCTAATCGATTAACAACATCTTAAGAATTTGAAAAGAAAGCGAATTTCATTCCCTTTGAACTTGCTCAATGTGCGTTAAAGCGATCATTGGAGATATCTGTGCATACACATGAGCTGGGATATAAATACATCAAGAAGGTAAAAAGGCTGAATTTGTTGGTACTTAGCTTATTACAAAGTTCTGATTGTTTACTTTCGTAAAAGCTTTGTGTTACTGAAATAATAGCCTGTATTAACATACTAGTAAAAGTGGTTAATCTGGCAGAAGAGTCAGGTAACAAACACTTACTGCTTGACTTACTAGTACCTACTGATATCAAACCGTGATGCCGATCCCAAATACTCGTTTATCATAACTCATAACCTAAGAACCTACTTCTTAACAATATACACGCTGTTGCCCGCGGCTTCGCTCGCAGGTCTGGTAGGAAATTTTCCCACGGGCACGTTGTAAATATTGCCTATGGCTCGGGGATAATGTAGCTTCGTATTAGTGAAAGAATTTTCAAAATCGGTTCTGTAGATCCAGAGATTACCCCCTACAACTTCACAAACTCACAAACTTTACCTCTTTATAATATTAGTATAGATTTGGGGTGATGAAAAGGTAAGAATAATTGAGTTGTTGTTATTACTTTCTTAACAGTGTCTAAAAAAACTTCACAAGGCAAGAAATGACGTCATATTTAGGTATCTTTAAAATAACCCGAGTGCCTAGAACCTTGTACCTCGTAGTACTTGAGCAAAACTTTATTATGTCTTAACTAGCGCTCCAACTCTTATTACTTAGTTATGCCTAAAACTTGCGCAGTCTAAACTATGGCTTGTCTTGTAATAATAAACAAATTTTAATTAAAACAATTCTGTGTGTTGCTTCTTTGTTAGGAACATTAGGGAAATGTAGTCTTAAGGAATGTCGGTAGCTCTTCATCTTCATAATGGAGTTTTTTTAGTCTGAAACTTGGGTAAGTTAAAGGATGATTTCCACCGAAAGGCTCGCGTCACATCAGATCGGAAAGTATACGAACGGATGCGGCGACAGCTGATCGCATCCGGCTGTCAACGGGATGTCAACGCAATATGAACGCCTCCGTACCGTCGCTTGCGAAAGTATCCGTTTTTGCGCCTAGTCAAATAGTTTCATTCCTACCGTGTTGACGTAGTATTGTTAAGTATTGCATTAGAAGAAGATGAAAAAGAAAACACAGAAAAGGAAAATAAAAATTGGGATTGATGATTTATGGTAACGCGACGATAGCCGAAATGGTCCGATCGGATACGACGACAGGCGAACGGAGCCGATCGCGCGTTGCTGCATACTTTCGTCTACGATCGCGTGTTATGGAAGACGCCCGCGTACAAGATGCTGTGAGCGGCTTGGTAACATTTAAATTCTGTGAACACGATTTAATATCGTATAAAGACTGTAAAATCCGTTCCGATCCGATGCGATGCGAGCGGTTTGATGGAAATCACCCTTTAGTTGAAGTAGGTTGTGGGTTTACAGAAAATTATGATATTCAAGGTTTTATAAAGGTAGGTTTTTAGTAGCAAGTTTAAAAATACCGGTCTTTAGGAGGAAAACTTGGAAGAAAATTCATGATGAAGTTTACATAAAGAATTTTAAATCTGAAGAACATTTTGCTTTGGTGACCTACAACCACATTGATGACATAATTCATAATATTATCTGCAAACAGATCTCTATGTTTTTTTTTGTAGTTTAAATACAAACGTTTTATATAAATTATAAACCAAAATATTGAGACCTCATTTTATATGACCAAAGCTCGTGCATAGAAGTCTGAAATTATAGTCTCCGTCAAGAACTTTTATTTCCACAATTATTTTCTCGTTACCACCCATTTTTCTCCCACGATCGTAATTTACTCGCAATAAACACCCACTTCTCGCCTCATCTCCAAGTAATACTGCTAAAAAATATGATCTAGCACATAGAATATAATTAAAACAGTCGTAACGTCCATAATATCTTGTCCCACTTCCTTTATTGGATCGTTAAAGCAAATTTTCAGTAGCCATTAAATATTTTTTATTCGTTCATTGTCTAGTTTAATTAACACCATCGTTATTTTTCGTCGTAATTCAATTCTTAATTATACTGAGTTTTTATTATTTTACACTTCGAGTTTCACGTTACCGACACAAACTGGAGTTCTGATTCTTGTAAATCTTGTACCTTTAAAATAGAGTTTTCTTTTTTGAAAAAATAAGTGAAGCAGAAATCTGAATCAATTTGCCTTTAGCGTAAAATAACTTGTCTAATGTGAGAACTTACAGCGACAATCAACCTGACCATCAACCATATCATGAAGCGTAATAATAAAGGTCGGTCCCCGACTTAGATTTACAGGCTTGACCTTTACACGTTTGAGAGTAGGTACCTAACTCCCAGACTCCTATTTTCAGGTGGGTAGTAAATCCATGCATAGTAACTAGCTACTCTGCCAACATGTACCACTAAACATTTCGACGAAAAAAATAAAAGAATACGTTAGCAGAACTATTTTCCTTAACGATTGCAAAGATCAAAAGAAACACGCTTCGTGAAACACTAGAAATTCATCATTTTACGGACGAAGTAATCGGAATCAGATAACGAATAGGAAAATAAGGATATAGACTGATCAAGTAAAAGTGATGTGCTCATTGTTGAGTTGTAGATCGCTTATACACTTGAATCTACAAGCAAATGCCAAATGCTGATCTCCGGTGTACTAGTGAAATAACTAACAGTATCAAGACAAAACGATGTTAATGCAATAAAATACAGAATGTTTAGGAAATAGAGGAATTGGTAAGAATTTGGCTTCTACATATAAAGCTTTCCTCTCCGTGTCGAAGTTGCGGAAATCTAAAAACGATATCCGCATGAAGCCGCCGGGAAAACTAGCCCGACATAAGTCTGTACTTCATAATTTCCTGCTTTTATAAAGCTGTCTTCACTAGGCGACAAACATTAAGCAACACGTTGCTTGAGACCATTGCAAGTTTTTTATGGGTAGAAGATAGCGGGCTGGTGTCCGCAACTCCACGTCTAAGCGCGTATTTTGCGTGAGGAAACGGGTAGAAGATATTCGTCGTTCCGAGATACCCCGAACCCTTAGCAAGCTATTAAAGATGCTACGCTATCTTGGACAAGCTGGTTGTGATAGCTTAGCCAATCTTGTCTTAATTAGTAAAATCAGCAAGTTCCTACTGCTGGAACATTGACGTCCTCCCTTTGGGAGAGAGTAGGTTCACGTGGGTAACTCTTCATTCGTGCTCAAAGGTGGTTGATAATTTGATATTAGTCCTATTTGGTTTTGTATAACAGCCGCTCGTGTCCATCTTCAGGTAAAGCTGCGTTTGTCTGGGTTGGTCCGTGGATGGGTGGCCACCCATTTCATACCGAGTTTCCTCCGTGCCGTAGATCTTTGACAGTCGTAACAGGTAGTCCGAAAGTCTGACAAACAGTCTTACCAAGGTGTCTCGTAATACCTAGTACTAACTGGGTTTTGGAGGACAAATAGGCAGTCGCTCCATGTAAAACACTGGTATTCAGCTGCATCCGGTTAGTCTGGAAGCCGACCCCAACATATTTGGGAAAAGGCTAGTCAGATGATGAATTTTTACTTCTCCTTATATCTCTTCACTGAAAACGTGTGTTGGGAACTTTGGTCTGGATTTGTGTTTTCCATCGTGGGGAAAACAGTCTGACCGTTGCGGCCTTACTTGTATACGCAGCTTTAGTAGGTAAGTTTATTTTCTTTACACATCGTATCCGCGTGCCACAAGTGCAAGTTTATCGTTAATTCTCTAGATTTTATAGCCGATAATAAATCTAGCGAACTGTTGGAGTTAATTAAATTTCGTTAAAGTTACCGACCGCGGTGGATTGGCTCGTATAGAATAATCAGCGGCTTGAAACATAAAATGCTAATAAATTTAATTACAACAAGTTCTTGAAAGGTATTATGGCGTAAATAGAGAAAGGTGTATGTGTCGTCCATTACATATTGTCAATAGAAAAACAGATCCCATTTCATAGAGGTAGATCCTGTTACCATCCACAGGGAATTATTCCAATTTCAGGCCTAGGTACTACTGAGAGCTTTTTTACAGAAATATCTTGAAGCTGTGTTTCATAGGGGAATCCAATCCGGGATTGAAATATCAGCTACAATGCTACCACAAAAAATAGAAAGGTTTTGGAAATAATATTTTTATGTGTGTCCATTATTGCTTATGATTATTCTATCAGCCGGAAGACATACCTATATGGTTGGATCGCAGGTTCTAGACGTAATTACGTTTATTAATTCATGGACGGATGTTCCTGCCCAGCAGCCTATATGTATGTAATCCCTTAGTTGCCGTTGGCTTCTTACGACGCCCTGGGGGAGTGGCAAACTAGTCTAATCTGTGACCGGCAACCACTTACAATTACCATACATTAATATTAGGCCAGTTTACGATGAGGGTAGGCAGCCAAGTCCACATGACTGCATTTAGAAATGAGTTGATACCAATAATATGTTTTGATTGAAAAGTGACAATGATAAAACCGGCCAAGCGTGAGCATGAAGGGTTCCGTACCGTCGTAGTAGAGCCCCGTTTAGTTTTTCATTTATTATTGTTATTTTTGACATTGTGTGAAAATTTCAACTGTCTACCTATGATCATGAGATACAACCGGCTGACAGACAGACGGACGGACGGACAGCGGTGGCTTAGTAATAGGGTCCCGTTGGTGAGCATTGACCATTATCCTTGCGTATTGCATCAATAAGCATTGACCATTACGCTTGCGTATTGCATCAATAAGCATTGACCATTATCCTTGCGTATTGCATCAATAAGCATTGACCATTACGCTTGCGTATTGCATCAATAAGCTAAGACCATTACGCTTGCGTATTGCATCAATAAGCATTGACCATTATCCTTGCGTATTGCATCAATAAGCATTGACCATTACGCTTGCGTATTGCATCAATAAGCATTGACCATTACGCTTGCGTATTGCATCAATAAGCTAAGACCATTACGCTTGCGTATTGCATCAATAAGCATTGACCATTATCCTTGCGTATTGCATCAATAAGCATTGACCATTACGCTTGCGTATTGCATCAATAAGCATTGACCATTACGCTTGCGTATTGCATCAATAAGCATTGACCATTACGCTTGCGTATTGCATCAATAAGCATTGACCATTACGCTTGCGTATTGCATCAATAAGCATTGACCATTACGCTTGCGTATTGCATCAATAAGCATTGACCATTATCCTTGCGTATTGCATCAATAAGCATTGACCATTACGCTTGCGTATTGCATCAATAAGCTAAGACCATTACGCTTGCGTATTGCATCAATAAGCATTGACCATTATCCTTGCGTATTGCATCAATAAGCATTGACCATTACGCTTGCGTATTGCATCAATAAGCATTGACCATTATCCTTGCGTATTGCATCAATAAGCATTGACCATTACGCTTGCGTATTGCATCAATAAGCTAAGACCATTACGCTTGCGTATTGCATCAATAAGCATTGACCATTATCCTTGCGTATTGCATCAATAAGCATTGACCATTACGCTTGCGTATTGCATCAATAAGCATTGACCATTACGCTTGCGTATTGCATCAATAAGCATTGACCATTACGCTTGCGTATTGCATCAATAAGCATTGACCATTACGCTTGCGTATTGCATCAATAAGCATTGACCATTACGCTTGCGTATTGCATCAATAAGCATTGACCATTATCCTTGCGTATTGCATCAATAAGCATTGACCATTACGCTTGCGTATTGCATCAATTAGCAATGCGCAACTTGGTGTGCGTTCGGTGGCTAAAATAACTGTCATTATTTTACTACGACTACGTGTAACCTTTTCCATAATAACAATAAAAATAAAACAAAACAACGCAGTAAAAACGCGTAAAATAACGACGCAGGTACCAAAAAAGAAATACACCTCGAAGACAACATAACGAATTTAGGTAGAAATAAAACTAACGTCCCAACTTGCCGTACCTACATAAGAAATTTAATGAAACAAAGGATTTTCTTTCGTCCAGTGAATTATTATCGAATAAAATACTGGCGACGGGGAAGAAAAGTTACACCCTGTAAAGGGGCCGAGGGACACCGTCGCCGACGGGCGTCACACGAGATTTTATTACACGAAATACAAAGGAGACCTGCCGTCACGACATCCTTGTGCCCATATACAAACAAAAAAATTGCACCTCTAAGAAAAATGTGAGTGACATAAATCGTAAGAACGTATTTCTTTTAGTTTGTGAGGGAATACCGGTCAGTCTAACAACCTGGAGCCTGTGGCCTTGGCAGACGTCCTGTAGTGTGTGAAATTTAAAACTTATTTAGGGTGTAGTTACACGCCTATATCATATTATGTCACCGGCTGAATTTTGCTTCTAAATATCTCCAGAGGAGGTGGAACGGATGTACTTTCCATAATTTGTAAACCACACTCCTCACTGGCCTAGTAATCTCTTATTCGATGTGTACGGTATTGACAAATTGACAGACTATAAGAGCGATATTCAATTATCTACATCATATAACAAATCCAAAAAGAAGAAAACTCAATCAAATAATAAAAATCAAAAATGCCTACGATCTTATAAATTAATCCCTTGAATCCTTTTTAGATAAGTTCCTTTTTTTCACTCAACGGTTTTCTTCCTGTGCCAGTTAAAATGCAAATTACGAATACATCCATTAAAGCAAGATTTATGGCACAATGATTACCTTTAAGAGATACTTTACTATGCACTCTGAGAACGCGTACGTCGAACCATTTCAATAGCACATTTATCTATGCCTGGGGGAAATTTGTTCCACATGTAATATGTCAAAGGAAGGATTTCATGCATTGTTTCTGAAGATGGAGCAGATTATTAAATTGAATACGTATTATTGTTTATGTGAAAACTTATAATGACCACGTGTACGGGCACTGCAATAGTGCTTCATCGCTTAAATAATACTGTTTTATCACCCTACTCTCAGTTAAATTATCAATAACTGCGTGTATTATAAGCTAACAATGTAGCTAATAAATGTTGACTTTTTTTGGGAAGAAACATATGATCCCGAATCGAAACATAATAAAATTGTTAGTATCAAAAGACAATAAACGGTCCTTGCGGTCTGTTAGGACTGATTCCTATATTGTATCTCTTAATGAACAAATATCAAAATCACCTTTTCCCAAAATGACTGATTTTCTAAATGTCTTTGTTTTAGAATGTCGGAAATAAAACTGTCAAATTCATGTAAATATGCATCAATTTATTTGTGCTAGTTTAAGAATATTATTGTAGAATCTATCTGAAATAAGGCTACAACATTTAATGCCTATTTTATTTACCTCCTTATGTACCCTGTTCGAATGCAGTAACAGTTTAAAGTGGCCCGCTTTTCCTGTGGAATCCTAAAGCTAAGCGGTATCAAGTCAGCAGCAGGTTCAGGTGGGTACCGGTGGCCATTGCTCTGACATAATCTCTTAATTGCCTCTTTCGGGGACTAATGGACAATTGCTAGCCCACGTGATGCAGTACTGCCTCTTATCTTTAAACTGTGCATTTGGAGAGTTGAAATGTGTTTATGCAGCTTCAACACATTAGTTTTGAGGTGGCAAAGTTTTGGTGAAGAGCATAATTTGAAGACTTGTTCGTACTACATCAGATTATGATACAGACTTGGCAAGAAAGTTAACCAATACTTGCTTGCCAAAAATTTGAATTAGGAGAGGTATAAAACTAATTAATTAAAGCATTTTTCAAATTAAGTAAAATCAAAAATTTATGTGTTTAGAAAAGATGCAACACACTAGTAATATTTCTTATTGTGTCAATATTTGCTGTTACTAACCAAACTCAAATGTGGAAGCCATAGAAACAAATCAAAGCGCCGAAAATACTTCCGAAAATATTAGATTCTGTAACATGAACGTCAACAACTACTCTAAGAATATCCATAACTTTCAATTTCAAAAACATTTATTAGAAAAACTCTCCTTAGTTCTAAAAGTTTACGCTCATACTTATTCAATACCATACGAGGTAACGTCTCATATGTGAGAAAAAGGAAAAAAATATTCACATAGTCTAGTATTTACGTGTGAAAGAATGTCAAACTAGTTGGTACAAATCTCAGAGGCGCCGCGGGACTTTCAGTACTTAGAGCTTAAAGTCTAGTGTGCGCCCGAGTGAGTATTAACACGTTCATGTAACTTGTGCGGACACACTTATGTAAACTTATGTACTACAAACTTGGCTTTATTATGAGAGAAAAATAAACGAGAGAGGAAGTTCTGGTGACAGAAATGGAGTTGATGTTAGTTCTCATAAAAATCGGAAGCTAAAATAGGGTCGTGTGAACGTAAAAAAAACTGCGTCATGATCATCACTAACATTTTTAATCGACTTTCTTCAAAAAGGAGGAAGTTCTCAATTCGGTCGGTTATTTTTTAATGTTTGTTACATCATAACTCCGTCATTTATAAACCGATTTGAAAAAATCTTTCTTCATCTGAAAGGATATGCTTCCCGATTGGTCCCATAGAAATTTCATCAAAATCGGTTCAGGAATTTGGTTGTTTTCCTCACGTTAATTGTCTCAAAACGCGCTTTGATGTACATCACGCGACGTCGCGTGATACTTGCTAGTTAAATTTGACACACTTCCCAATTTCTGATTGAGCTAAAATTTTGCACGCATGTGTATATCGCGAGACAATGCAATATTATGATGACATGGAACTGATCTGAAGATGGAGCTGGAAGTTGGCCATAGGAACTCTGTAATAAAACGACGCAACGCCGTCGCAAGTACTTTAGTCCTAAATGGTAACCAGGGTCTAATGATGGAGCTGGAAGGTGGCCGGTAGGAACTCCGTTATAAAACGACATAACCCCATCGAGTTTGGGCTCGTATGATTCGTCTTGATGAGTACTTTAACTAACTTCTAGTTACAATGTAAAAAAATGGTGGCAAAAAGTCAATGATACAAACAAAGACACCGACTTCCGAAACTCAAGTTATTTTAGACTGCTTTGGTTTTTGGAAGTCGGTTTTGTTTTCATATTTAGACATAACATACCCTGAAAACGTCAAATATTTAGTTCTATTTGTCGATTCCTGCTAAGCATGCGAATGCAATTTGTAGTCGGATTGAGCGTTGCTATCACTTGAAGCATTTTGCCGTATTAATCTTGCAAATACTTATGCCAAAACTAGCTTTAAGCCGCAGCTTCGCTCGCGTTAATTTAGGGAAAAAAACTCTTAATCATCTTCTTAATTATCATAAGAACGTTATTGTTGTTTTCTTTGAGAACAGTACTTATTTTCGGTATGAAAGGTTTTTGTACACCTTTTTTTTTTTTTACCGATGGGTAATCATCAAATAACACCTCTCGCTCTGGGCTGAGCAGGAGGGAGTGTCAGACTTTTACTGACTAAAACCCATCCATGTTCCTTCCTTTGCCCTTTGTGTTCCAGGGCCGCGGTATCTCTTTCGAACAGTCCCGCAACCCTGGCAGGCGTCGGTCCTTACGGACCCCTCCCTGTTTGTTTTTGTACACCTGACAACGTATATGCAAAATTTAGGATGATCGGATCAGTGGTTTAGGTGTGAATAGGTAACAAACAAACAAACTTACTTTCGCATTTAAAGTATTAGTTAGGATTAATTTGGTCAACAGTCTAGCCAAATAACTTTAGAATTAAATTCCCTAACACCTGGTGCAAGCTAGCAGATAGAAGCTAGGAGCTTATGTTACTCCCCTCCGCCATCTAATAATAAGAACAAATAGTTCATCTCATAGTTTCAATTATATTAGCAAGTCTACAGAAACTCTGACTCTGACTCCAAGTAACGTCTTACGCAAATTTAATTTCAAACTGTCTGTTGAATTAGGGAGTATTCATATTCAAATTATTTGAAGGCATTCCAGTTAGACGTAGGTGTCCGCTACGACGTTTTAAGACGTCTATAAGACCCAAGAGAATACCGGCAATGGGAAATGTAGGCAGGTTCATCTGAGCGATTCGTTTTGGGGGATTATTGAATGTAGCAATGCTGCAATGTAGGCCATGCTTACACTATTGAAGCAATGTTGATGCTGGGCAGCAAAAATCTGTACATACAAATAATACATACACAATACATACAATTAAATAAAACTTAAGTGCCTGTTTGTATTTCCAAAATAACATATTTGTACTGAATACATATAAAAGTATGTATACAGTACTTAAAACAAAAAATCATGATTTATTTTTAATTCATTTTTTGTTTCAGCTAATCTCTGAAACAGCTGGACCAATTTTGACGGGACTTATACTTGTAGATAGTTGATATTATAACGAGTTAGTAGGTTACTTTTATTTTAGAAAAAAGATTCGGGTTCCGTGCAAAAAATTGAAACCCTTGAAATTGTTAACAAAATCCGGTTCAACTGTGACGGCACAGTTAGCGCAGTGGCTGAGCGATTGACTGCTGCGTTGTGTGGCGGGTTCGATCCCCGCACGGAACAAATGTTTGTATGGCACAGATAGTTGTTCCGGGTCTGTCTGTTTGTGTTTGTGAGTTTAAATGTTTGTAAACGCATCCACGTTATAGGAGAAATTCCTCGTGTGAAGCAAACATAAAAAAAACTATGAATAAACTAATATTCAACTAATAATTTTACGCGGACGAAGGTGGCAACATCTAGTGAACAATAAATAAATTAATAAAATATCTTTCCACATACTTTCAGACTAAATTCAAATACCCAAGTTATAACGACTTTTAGTTTTGCAAGTTTTTTCAAGAATCTTTGAAGACATTCCAGACACGCAATGTCAATCGGAATGCCTGTAATTTTAGTTCAAGCTGACATGGAATGGCGGCTGCCCGTAAGCATCACAAAGTCACTGATAGTAAAAAGGCTATTAGCATGGGCGATTAATTGAATTTCGATAAATTTACAAAAGCTGTAACCATTACTTTTGAATGTGATCTGTTGTGGATGTCTGCTCAGTCGACAACCACTATGCAAGTTGGTGGTACAGACTGATATTTATTACTAAACTTTACGCACAAGTATAAAAAAAAACACTGCACAAAAGCGGACTTAATGCTTTGGGCATTTTCTACCAGTCTACCTTAGAATGATGCAGAGAGAAAAATGGTAGGTGCAGTATAACAGAAATTATCAAGAAAACTTTTACAAATAAAATATAACGATAAATACATACAAAGAAAGTAAAGAGAGAGAAAACCTAACAACAATTTAATTTTGAGACGACTACTTAGAGCAAGGCCACACGATGCGTTTACGGGGCGGTGCGGCACCGCACCGCAATTAATTCGAGCTATAGGGTGCCACAAGCGCGGCGCGCCTACGGTGCTACGCCGCACGGGCGGCCCAACGCATCGTATGACATGGCATAGTGATTTGTATGTAGGATGACGTTGCGGCACCGCACCGTTAACGCATCTTGTGGCCTCACTCTTCTGTTACACGTTTATTATATACGAGTATATTGAAGTCTAAGTGTGTAATCAGGATGTACGTAATGTGACGTTTTTTATAACGTTAAGGCACGTTAAGGTTCGGGTTTGAGATGTCTTTATTTCCCATGAGAAATTTCACTTAGGTACATGAGAAATGTGAACTAGTTTAAAAAAAACATTATTGGTTTTACGTACAGTTTTGACCAATGATATTTTAGTAAACAGATATGTTATGAGCGCGCAAATCGTGAAGACTAGAAAACGTCCTAATTGGGACGTATTGCCTTTAGTCTGTGTCACGCAAGTCTACGACTGATACGGTGCGCGCTGCTTCGTAATTACCATCCAAAATGCCATCTTGTGTATTTAGAAAGTGTACCAATTATGATACCAAAGTTAATAAAACACAAGGGACCTCATACCACACTAAAGTACACGATATACTTCGATTTATTAATATATTTCAATTATTTTCCTAATATTCTGATATTTGGAGGTCAGAAAAAAGAAAGAGATGGAAAATACATTTTTTGTCGTAAGAACGACAAGGATGCGTGCACTCCGGACATAAAATAAAAGTACAGATGCGAATATTAGGCAGTAAAGTTATCTTTACAGTAGAGTTCTAGTTTCCCTTTTAATAACTTTTATTTATAGTTTTGTTTGATATATTTAATTATAAATTAAACTTGTCATACGTAGGAAATCAAAATAATAATAGCTTATCTTTACCATAATATGTCACAGATAGTGTTACAATAAAGCTACCATTGAGATCAGGCTTCAAGAATGGATCGCAATTGTTCGTAAACAAAGAAATGTTTATAAGGCCTCCATTCCGCTCATCAAAATAATCCCGAAATATAAAAGCTCACTAAGAGACAGAAAAGAAATAAATTGAATATTTTGAAGGTGTATGATTATTTTTACAATATATATGTTTCTTTCTTTTTAAAACGTGTTTTATTTTTCACCTACCTACCTTTTAATAGTGTTTATTCGTTGCCTAGGCACAAATCCCGGCTACAAATTCTGTACACGCGGTTTGTACTTTCTGCCTAGTTAATTTGTTAGTCTATGATGCCAACGTGCGGTGATTGGTGGCCCGAATAATGTTTGTTTACATTCACACGCAATTGACAACATCTAGCTGTCACTTTTTTTCTTATTGGTTTTATCAAGCTATCCTTTTTCTATCCTTTTTACTTGTAGTGAAATGTAAAATGAATGAAAAGTGTGTATGTGTGCTGCCTCTCGGCGCGGAACTGTTTTTTTCTGTTGTTTTGTAAGTGTATGACATATCTGTTTATTATAACATCATTGGTTTTGACAAAATAATTACAAACATAGGTACAAAATATTCTAAAAGTGTAGGGTAATCGGTAAAAAAATTAACCCAGCTAAAATGTAAACTTACACGGAACGCGCGCAACTAGATGTGGTGTGAAATGTACTAAGGTGCACTTGCTTTAAATATGTGTAATTTTAAGTGTTTCTTAAACATATTGCCATGAAATTTGCAATTTACGTTATTTGGCAGTTTATTGAACAATGCAGCTCCTTCGTACATCATATTTTTCTTGCCATAACTGGTGCGTGGTGTGGTGGGTATAATTGTGTGTATTTGATGTTTCTTTGTAAAATGTATTTGTGTGTGAATTTTTTTATTATGTATGTTTCTTTTTAAGATGCAAGTATTATATATTATGTATGTTTGTGATATGTTCATTAACTTAGTATCATTGTATACATTTTGTGTTGGTGTACTGTAATCATTTTGGAAGACTGTTTTTATTAACTTATTTTGTGCTATTTGTAGCGTTTCAATATTGGTTTTGGCCGCTGTGCCCCATAATTCCATTAGTTAGTCCAGGTGAGTTTTTATAAGAGTTATATATATTGTAGCGTCTGGCGTGGAAGATATCGGACAACACTCCGTAAGGTTAACTAAATTAGTTTAGCCATTATGTTACTTTATCAATTACTCAAATTGTCCCCGCACCATCCACCTCAATCTTGCTTTATTTTTCAAGACAAAAGCTTATTACGTACATATGAAAAAATATCGTCCTAATGTAATGGACTTTTATGATACTTTAGCACCAAGCGAAAAACACACGTATTAATAATAAAATAATATATCCAAGTTAAATCTTCTTATCTCGAATTGAAAATCATCGGTTGCGTTGAATCCAAGTTGATCCTATGCAAGGGGAAGCCGGGATCCGATCTTAACTAAATTGAGTTTTATAAGATGTCTACCTTTAGTCGAGATTGTACCTTATAAAGTTATAAGATTGACTCTAAATTCAATTATATTTGGTTTTGCTTTTTGATATTGCAAAGATTTCATTGGTCCATAAAATTAAAATTAAATGTGTTCACTTTGTATACAATTTAACGTATTAGGTGTACTATAGTTAAATTAATTAATTAAGTAAGCTTTTTATGTTTTAACTAAATTTCCAGTCTCTTGGCATAAAACATAGAAAGTTGTCATCGCAATTTTAATAACTATGCACTAGTATTTTGCACTAGTTACCTTACCCAGGTGTACTTAGGTAGTAGTTTTCTATTAATAATCTTATTCGAAGACAGCCAAGCAAAGCAATAAACTTATCTATAACTAAAATTTACTCCCAAATAACTAAATAGTTATTAGCATATTCCTATCATTCAATCGGCACAAGATAATCCTGGCTTAATAAGCTAGCAAATAACGCAAATTACCTACAGGCGAGTATTGCTCGGCTATAACATTAATTGATTTCCATTCGATGCACCTGATGCTTCTGCGCTTAATTACTCTGTTGTACCTATAGTTTATAGATCTGTTATTATATAAATTGGCTATGACTTGCTTTTGGTTGCTCAAGAGACTTAGGCAGAACAGTGTACTAACAATAAAATATTAGCCAGTTTATAAAAAAAAAACTATTCGTATTCATTAATATACAGGATGGACCGGACATTGACACTCACATGGTTAGGGGTTTCATGGGGGGGATTCATGTATTCAGCACATGAATCCAGACCTCTCAGAGTCAAAAATGTTCGATGTTCTTTAAAAAAATATCTGTTCCATACATTTTCAACGTGTAGGTTTTGCTCTTTTGTAGGAAGCAGCCGTTTTTTTTTTTTAAATAACCATCGAATAATTTCTATGTAATTTCCATATCAGGTTTAGATGTACTGAATACGTTGTAAGCGTTTAAGCGTCGGTGTACCTTCTACCCTGTATAATTTATGACCTTTAGGTCAGAAAGCAGATACTTATCCGATTCGTTAAAAGGCTTATTTGGTGCCAAACCTTTCAAAAATTGTTTACCAACTCGACCATGAAAACTTTTAAGTACCTCGCTCCAAAAGTTGACGTTCAAAGCTCTCCACATTTATAATTCAAAAGGGCCATTAGCTTCGTCTCTTGTTATTAAAAATTAGACCCAATTCCAGGTTTACTTAGTTATAACTTAAAAGGCCAACTATCAGTGGTTCATCAAACATTCAGTTTTAACTGACGTTAATGACCGTTTTGTGAGCACATGTAGTTAACTAAGCTTAATTAAGTGAGCCTGCGCCCTAACGACTCATTGTTGTGGCTCCCATAGCATCCTGGAATAACTACTTAATGAGATATATGTATAGCCCTTATGTTGTACACACTGCCGGGTAAAATGGCAAATGTGTTTCTATTTGAGGAAATGTTAACTGAATAGTTTTATGTATTGTAATGTACCAGAATATCTGCTAGTACACTACTTTATTTAAATAAAAGACTTGTAGAGACTTCAGCTATAAATTTAAATCACGAACTTTATTTTTACATTTGTCAGAAAAACCACCACGAGAAACAACTAAAATTATTTAGTAAATCGTTTTGACTCAAAATAGTTTGAGTGCCTGAATGTTGCCAGCCTGCATAATGTAAGGTTCGTTGGAAGGTCAAATCAGGTAAATGGTCATGTTAAGTTGTATAACTTAACTGGAATAAATGATCTAGGACCATTTAATACTGATTTAGGTATTAATTTGACTGTCTAACTGCTTTAGTAACTAGACCAGTCGTCTTGGAAAAAATTACCTATGAGATATGTACTATGGCCCTAGACCGTCTCTTTTAGTTAAAATACGTTTATCAATTCAAGTTAATTTTATATATAGATTTAAAGAAACGATCCTTTTTCATTCAAAACCACACAGTTTACGGAGGAATTATGATAAACGAGCGATGAAAAAATCTCAAAAACAGTAAATTGCCAATACAATCCCCCAAAATGCTACAACGTATGCAAAATTCTTTCTAAACTTTTATGTATGCAAACGTGTGGCTAAACTTTGTGCAGAGGGGTGAATAAAAATCTAATCGACGAAGCCAATATTAAGTTTAGTTCCAAAATCTAATTGATTTTATTGCCGGTTCCCTCTGAAAATTTGCATGAGGGGAATAATATTATGTTTGCGATCGAATTCTGATAGATGGAATAACGATATCAAAATTAGGGATGTGTGAATAAAATAAATTGAAACATGGTAAGTGTCAATAAGCCTTTATAATATTGTAGACTTATTATAGGTAAACAAAATGGTATTTTGTAAACATATTATCTTCGTCTGGGTTCATAGTCACTAAGACCGAAAAACTAACAAATTTATTATTTAACAGATACAAGGACAAGAAGTTGGTCGTCCGGCGGCGAGATGGGCAGAATAGAATATTTTTTATTGTAAAAACATGGTACATTATAGTCTTATAAATAGGATTGTGAACTTACATGTTTCACCATAGAATGGCATACAAATATTAGTACATGTTAGACATAGAATTTTAATACGAAACATCAATTTGTTTAAATATTAATAATAATCTATACATATAATAAAACAGTAAAAAAACTGTGTCTGTACATTGAATATATTAAAAAAAAAATTATTGAGGGGGGTTTGGAAACAGTTATAGAGCACGAATCCAAAAAAAAAAATCTGTCTGTTTGTCTGTATGTCTGTTTGTTTGTACACGCTAATCTTCGGAACTACTCGACGGATTTAAATGATTTTTTTTTTGTTGTATAGGTATTAAATCTGGGCAACATATAGGCTATAATTTATCTTGGAAACTTGAACATCTGATGCAGCACCGCAACAGACCAGCTAAACTATAAGAGATACAAAAATGGTACCATAGCAAAAATTATTCTGCGTGATGAGCATTTTCTGCTAAGAGAATAAATTTGAAGATCTGGAACACCTGAAGTGGAACTCCAAGAGCCCAGCTACACTATAACATATATAGGAATGACGTCTTAGCAAGAGTTGTTCAGCCTGATGAGCACTCTCTGTTGTCGTATAAAATTTGAGGATCTGGAACAGCTGATGTGGAACTCCAAGAGCCCAGCTACACTATAACATATATAGGAATGACGTCTTAGCAAGAGTTGTTCAGCCTGATGAGCACTCTCTGTTGTCGTATAAAATTTGAGGATCTGGAACAGCTGATGTGGAACTCCAAGAGCCCAGCTACACTATAACATATATAGGAATGACGTCTTAGCAAGAGTTGTTCAGCCTGATGAGCACTCTCTGTTGACGTATAAAAATTGAAGATCTGGCACACGCGTTGTGGAATTCCAAGCGCCCAGCTACACTATAACATATAATAATAGGAATGAAGTCTTAGCAAGAGTTACTCAGCCTGATGATCACTCTCTGTTGACGTATAAAAATTGAAGATCTGGAACACCTGATATGGAAATCAAAGCTATCACTAATTTCACTGTATAATTATAAAATAACATAAGCTGGGAGTACCTCCACGTGGTGAAGGCGGTAACAGTTTAGGACTGATTTTCGATGAATAATTGAAAATTTGACTCTACTGGCCAAAACTCCCATTTATTATTTTATTTTATCAAATAAATAAGCCTTCGGGCTTATGTTATTTGAGTGTTTAATTTCATTTTTCATTTATTTTTCGTGACACGGTAGCCTACCCGGTAACGCGGGGAGCAGTCACTTAGATTTTAATTGATCAGGTATCTTCAGAATTAAACTATAACTATGCCTAGAAAGAGTTCAAATCTTTTCCAACGTTCCAAAGGAGCTAAAAGATTGAGGATCATAAGATCCCAAGAATCTACCGAAGAGCGTCAGGAGAGACTTGATGCTGTTCGAGAACAACAGGCAGCAACTCGCTCCGTAGAAACCTCTTCGGATCGCGAAGCACACCTGCGTTCTCAGCGTATTTATGCTTTTACATCCAGGTCTCTAGAGACCAGTGAAGAAAATGATGCGCGAATGACTACTGATCGTGAACGTCATGCATTTTCTCGTGAGTCGCAGACGTTCACGGATAGAGAATTGCGCATGAGTTCTCAGCGTATCCACGCATCTGCTTCTAGGTCTCTAGAGACAAGTGCGGAACGTGATGCGCGACTGTCCGCTGATCGTGAACGTCACGCATTGTCTCGCGAGTCGGAGACGTTCACGGATAGAGAATTGCGCATTTTTTAAAAGTTATTTGCAATATTATTGTTAATTCAGTGTACCCTTGGGATCCGCTGCAAAATAACGGGAAGAAAAGGTATTTGTTGTGTAGGTATTAAGTCTGGGCAACATATAGGCTATAATTTATTTTGGAAATTGGAACACCTGATGCAGAACCGCAACAGAACAGCTAAAGTATAAGAGATATAAAAATGTCATAGCAAAAATTATTCCATGTGAAGAGCATTTTCTCCTGTGAGAATAAATTTGGAGATCTGGTACTCTGTTGTGGAACTCCAAAGCCCAGCGACACTATAACATATTAAGGAATGACGTCTTAGCAAAAGTTGTTTAGTCTGATGGGCCTTTCCTGTGGACTTACGAAAATGAAAGATCTGGAACGTCTTCAATCGTCTCGCTCATCCCGTTGTTTTCCCGTCCCCGGGCCTCAGAACTCTACATCAGACGTTTCAGATCTTCGATTTTCTTGACGACCCCGTTGTCGCTGGCAAAAGCAACAGGATCCGCGTACGAAGTCGCGGGCAGAAGCTAGTATAATAATATGTCTTGGTAATAAGAACACCACTTAACAATTTAGGATCTGTATCTATTCTAAATCTTAACATTAACAGATGCTTAAATTTAAAGAAAAAAATAAAAATAAAACATTTTAAAACACTCTGTAAAACTCAGTAGCCATATATCTATCGGTTACTTTTTTTTCATGAAATTATTTTACACTATAGAAACAATAAACCCTTTATAAGTAATTTGGATTTAAAATATTTTAAGGGGAGACGACATTATTGCTATCGCGGGGTCGGATGAGGCTTGCACAAAAACATGGAGTTTGGCGCAAGCACTCTTTGCTTGCGCCAAACTCAGGCCTCTCTCTTATACCCAGCGGTGGGTGAAGTTGGGCTGTGGGTGATGATGATTTAACAGATGATTCATTTTTTGGCATCTGTTATGTATTCTACTAGTGGTTTATAAAATACCATAATAGTAGCCGGAATCATTTATCTTATTGTGTTTTTAGAGTTCCGTAGCCGAATGGCAAAAAACGGAACCCTTATAGATTCGTCATGTCTGTCTGACTGTCTGTCCGGTGTCACAGTCACTTTATTCCGAAACTATTAGAACTACACAGTTTAACTTAGTAGATAGATGTATTCTGTGAACCGCTTTACGATTTTAATACAAGAAAAAAAAAAAAAAACAAACCTATACGTGCGGGGTGTTTATATAGGTCTTTAAATAACATTGAGGTTCCACAAACCATTTTTTTTTCATAGTCAATCGTTTGAAAGATAAGACACTTCCAAAGTGGTAAAATGTGTCCCCCCCCCTCTAATTTCTAAACTGAAAGAAGGAAAATTCTGAAAAAATGTAGGATTGTAGAACATAAATAAATCTTTCAACCAAAATTGGTTGAAAGATTTATTTATTTATGTTTAGTTTTTGAGAAATGGGACTTTTTAATCAAACTGCAGCAGTAACTTTGTTTTTCATTAACATACTATGAAAAACAAATTTAGCTTTGCTGTTGAATGTAAAAATACAACATATGAATGAGCCTACAAAATATTTTTTTTCTTATAGCTTAAAGCAATTTAAAATATACTTATTCCTCCTTGGACTAATAGTTGCTCCTAGGATGGGGGCTTATGCAAGTGAGATTTAACGTTGTAGACAATCTAATAGCGGCCTGAAACATGATATATTTAATAGCACAAACATATTAAAAGTTTGTATGACAATTAGTTCAAAGTACTACCGATCGTTGTTATTAAAATTATTTATTTGAGCAAGATACTGTTACTGTAACATTTTGAATTGCAAAATTTTCCTGCAGCTTTGCATGAATATTTTTTTGTAGCACATTTTGTTTTGCAAATACGTGTGATTGTAAAAAGTTGTAAAACCTCGACGCCCGTGTGTACCACACAGTACTTGTTTTACTGTTATTAAATTTTCGCGATAACGTTGTCGGCTCGCTGGCCTATTAAAGAAGAATTGTTGGCAGTCGGGTGAATTTATTTCCAGGTGTTTATAGACTAAGGATCCCTGAAGATTGCTTTTAATTAAATTTAAATGTAGGCCTATTGTTCCGTGGCTTGATAAGGCAGGTTTTTAGTTGAGTTTTGAGGGAAGACTCGGGTCGTAAGTAATACATAAGAGTTTGTTCGTGTGTGTATTCTCTTTGTGCAGGTGGGCGAGTGTGTGCTTTTCGTGGTGTATGTTATGTAGTACTTGGTTAGTCAAGTGGTAGTAACGGCGAGTTATGGTTAAAGGTGTAAAGTTAATTACGGGCTTATTTATAGCCTTGCCTTGGAAATATATTAGCAAAATATATGTAATCTAAAGTATAAACGTAACTTCATCTAAAATTCACTATAAACTCAAAACAAAGGGTATTTTTTAATAAAATTCAGCCATAGTGTGACTTAAAAAATTTAGTTGGAAGATATATATATTTGCTAAACAAAGAATAATTGTAGCTTTATTCAGCTCTGTTTATTATTATATCTAGCAACACCGTCCTGGGAATTGATGTACTCGTATTCTACAAACTAGGGTGAGGAATAAATTCTAGATAAAATTTGGCTAGACACAGCGATAGGTGAACGCGATTTTAGATTTGACAGGCACCCCAGGGAATTTGTGAGATTGTGATATTTATAGTGAATAAATAAAACAGTGTTATGGAAATATAAACTTACTTAGGACGGATCTAGGCAAATATTAGATCTAACTATTAGGTCGAGTAACTATGTACTTATGTATATAAATGGGTGTAAAGGGTTGAAATTTTTATTTCTGCTACCATAAAAATACAAGCACGTTTTAAAATAAATTAAGCAATATATTTTTTTCAAATTCAAATAACTTTTCAATACACTTCTTCGAAAACTGGCTCTTATCGTACTACGATTAGGTTCAACATGCAATGTTTTTAACCCTAGTGGATTTTGTTCATTTATCTCTCCTAGTGCGGAGTTTTGCACGTGGGCATTTGTTACTGCCGCAATACCAAAGTTTCCCCACTTGTGTCAAAATGTACTATTACAAAGAACCTACTGTATGACGAACATTCACAATAAACCACAACAAACTGACAAAAATATATAAATATTTTGACAGCTCTGCTCACCCTCATAGTAAACAGGCGTGACGGTCACGCATAAGTGATTGTAATATCAATTTAAACCGAAATACCAATACAAAGTGATGTCTGCCTGTACACATAAACCACAATTGTCAAGTATAAATGGCATCCAATCAAATTAATAGCTCTCCGAGCGATGTTATTGCATTTCATTTAGCTAAAGCCGAACCGTAACATCTGAGCCTGTTATATCACCACTTAACTTAAACAACAAAATGTTATATTAATCTCAGTTGTTTTCATAAGTATTCAAGAATATGAAGGAGTTGTTTGAAAGCATTTCAGCTTGATGGTTTTCGTTTGAGGTTTTCAAGAGTCATTCATTTAATTGTTTCTGAATTTGTGTGTCTTTGTTATGAGAGGTATTTGTCGTGATAAGTGCCGTAGCTTGTTTTTATTGTAAAAAGAGCAAACAGCCCTTGAATTAAAAACTTTTTTTAATATCCCACTTCATATTATATTGTTTCTCCGCCGAGTTTACAGAGCTGATGTGCGCTGTCATTTCTCTTTTAGCTTAATTCGTTTTGCTTCATGAAGTCCATCATGTACGTAAAGTTCATGGTCAATGAATGATGAAATTTATGAAAAATGGAGATGCTGGAACGTTTTAGCCAGTGTGAGGGCGAATAATTTGAAGTATATGCATCTACTTCGAATTATTTTCCGATTACAGAAGGATTAGGTATTGGAGACATAAAGTTTTATTCTTTCAATTGTGTTTTAGAATTTTAATAAAAACCATTTCGTAAACAGTAAAATATGTTACGTTGTCATAATATTATATACTTAACATACAAAGCAGTCCGTACCTAATTAATACATTTTATGACTGGTATACATTACGTGGTTAATAGATTTATTGTCAGGGTTTAACATGTTTTATCAGCCCCTTTTGCTTTTATGATTTTTACCAGTTCAAAAAAAAACACGTGTAGATGGTGCTAGCAATAGTTTATTCTAAAAAAACAAGATACGTTAAAGGATGGAGTAGTATCGACACAATATAAATTGCTGAGGTGGCTAGCTTCGCCCCGTTATAAGCATGCAGAACTTGCAGTCGAAGATAAGCGGCTTACTCTGTGATTATAGTTACTAGGTCAACAATATTAACATATTAATGTGCAACCCACTTTGAACCCTGTTTACCCCCGGGAGGGAAAATGCGTGAAACACAATTTTGGTTTAAACCAAAGGGTGTGTCCACATTGATGGAGACGCGCCAAATGCTCTCGCTGATTTCTTTACGCAGATGTCGGTTTGCTTACAATCTGCGTTCGTTATTATTTACGGAGGTCGCAGAATAATAATAAAACATGTAGATACCTAAGTATTTAAAAAAAAAAACGTGGATAAGTTGAACTTTGAGGTATGGTCTAGAACAAAAAAAAAATCGCAATGACGGGGATAACAAGTGCCTTTCGGCTTAGTTAAGGGTCTTATTAAACCCTTTAGAATTACTTATTTCACACTTTAATTATATAATGTCTAGATGGAGCGTCGCACTACAATAAAACAAAGAAAACGAGGCAACAATTTCAAACATGTATGCGTGTGGCAGCGTGCTCGCGGGGCACATTGCGTCTATGTCTCTGTGTGCGAACTTATAAACTAACAGTCGGCTGATATTTTTAACACCTTTTCGCACATGTGATGCTCCACCTAGACATTACAAAATCAAAAATTTCACAGTGTCATTATTATCACACGAAAAAATAGTAACTATTTCATGTGTAATATCACTTGGTACAGTAAAGCTCGTGATTTTAGTTGTGTTTCAGATTTTGTGCCACTGACCACAACAAACTGCTTAAAACAATCGTGTTTGTTATTCCTGTCGGGTGTTTTGATTTAGCTAATCTGTTTCTGTTTTCTACTTCTGTTTGCGGAATCGATTAACGATACGTATCTTTTTTAATAATAATCAGACGATAAAACTGAACTATGTGTTTTGAAACTATAGTGTCCGTTTCTTACAATATTATGCATACAGGGTGTAACAAGACCCTTCACGAAGCCGTCAACCAAGCATTAAGTACATCAAACTAATTAACTTTACGCAAAAATTATTGCTGGGAAACGACTTTTCTTTTTTGGGGTCAAAAGTAACGTTTTTCCGTACATCTCTACGTAACGAACTTAAATCACTGTGCTGATGGATACATTGAATAGTACGGGGTCGCGGAGGTGGTTTAAGTAAAAATCTTACATTAAAAACTTGTATTAAAAAAAAAACTTGTGAAAAAGTTGGAACTTTGACACCCAATGTCTCCGTAACTAGAAGGTTCCCAGGTATGGTCTAAAAGAAAAAAATGATTGCAATGACGGGCAGTATAAGTACCTTTCGGCTTCGTTAAGGGTCTTGTCCCTTTATATAATAAATCATCATCGTCATGAAGATTAGAGATTCATGACGATGGTGATTTATTTACTCTTATGATGATTTATTTTATGCAAGAGAACCAAGGTTACCAACTTAGCCCGAAGAATTGCAAAACTTAAGTGGCATTGGGCAGGGCACATTGCTCGCAGAACGAATGGAAGACGTTGCGTTGGAAGGCCTTCCACTAGGTGGACCGATGATCTGGTGAAGGTTGCAGGGATCCGCTGGATGCGAGATGCACGGGACCGGTTAATGTGGCGACACTTGGGGGAGGCCTATGTCCAGCAGTGGACGGCTTTCTGCTGAAATGATGATGAAATCGTCATCGTTCTCCTGCCCTTATCCCATTTAATTTGGGGTAGGCGCAGCATGTCTTCTTCTTCTATACTTTTCTATTAGTCGTCATCAGATACCTTCTTTCTAGTAATATTATCCTTCAGCCAACACTCCATCGATTGTTTCACTAGTCTTCCGCTACCGTTATAGCCAACAACATTAAAACTCCATACTTTCCTCACGAAGTTTTCCTCATTCCTCCGCGTTCCTCCTTGATAATTGAATAATATAATAACAAATTGTAAACTGAACATCCTCTTACAGATTATCTAATGTTCAATTTAATTCAATAATTATTTTCAGTCACCACAATCTCTTCTTTTTAAACAAATCTTTAGTAAAATTCAGAAATGACTTTCTTTTAAAGTCTTGAATATTAGCGAGTTTTGGATTAATTTAAAACCACGATCTAGCGTGGATCTGATCTGCTTTACCTATGACATTGTACAAAGAGTATCGCATAAATCAAATATCATTTACACCATGGATCTGATCAAATAACATGACATGAGTACAATGAAATAACAGGCCTACAGAAATTACATTTTCGTGTATTTATGCAAAACATTATAACAATTTTACAGGGAAAACCTTGTAAAATTATTTAACATTGATGAATTCTCCGAACGCTCATCGAAATCAATTTCGCAAATCCCAGAATGTCTATAATAAAGCGGTTATTTAAATTAATGGCGTTAATTGCAAACCGACTATTTATTAAAATCAAATTAATGGAACGATACATAAACACATTTTGATAAACTTTTTTACTTAACTTAACATTGCTTTTTAAATTTGGATTATTACTCAATCAGCAATTCAGCATGCAGGTATGAATTACGAACAGGTTCTTGATATTCGCGTATTTTCAGTGACTGTGAAGAAATGTTATAAAAGTCCCCAAGTTTGACACTCGGGACATCATGGTATTGGTGGTATCATGAAATTGGTTACTGCTTCGATCGTCGTCAACTTTTGCAACACTGAGTTTTCTAACAAAAAATCTCTGCATTTGGCAAACTACTAAAACTGCGATCAATCTCTAACTTGACCATTCAGACCTCCAATCAGCTCATACTGAATTCTAAACCAAATACTTCAAAAACCGACATATTCTAAAATATCCAAAACACTCGAAACTAAACCCCACAAAATTAAACTCTTGCCCATAAATCTGAAAACCGATACATGTTCAGTAAAACTGTGGCATAACGCCCGATCTAGGAGACACGTAGAAAACTTGCACCCAAGTATGGTAATAAAACAGCCTTGTCTCTAATATTGCCCATTACTTGCCGGCGCTTAATTTATGCCGTTGCTAAGTCATAAGGTAGGACAAGGCAGGAGCCTGATATTGAGTTACTGGATGCGGCAAGTAATGACAGCTCAATTTATGTTGTCATCAATCAAGTTTGGTTCGCAGACGACGCTAGACGTACGTGGAATTGAGCGCTGTCGGAATGTACGTGATTGGTTTATGACTTTACGTACTCATAAGCAGCACTCTGTAGTTATGATGAACATTAGATTAAATAAACTTAATTCTCATGACTTTAAAGAGACTTGGAGTCAGGAGGAGACAAATCCGTTTTTTTTTATCTTATTTAACGAATAACACGACATTCTGGTACATGTCGTGATTTGGATAGCATAATATAAACATCAATTAAATCAAAAGTTTAAAAATAATCAGTCCTGGTCTCTTTTTACATAGGAAACGTTAATTTTTCGAATTCCTCATCAACTGGTACAATTGGTTGTTTGTTCAGTTTTGGTCAACCAATCCGAACAGCATAGCTTATATTGATAAAGCTTTCAACAGAAGAATCCAAAATGAAACCGTGTTATTATAAATAAGACAATCCCTTCTAGTTTCTCAGTATCATTGCTCCAAGACTTGCCAACGAGAAGGGAAACTTGACGATTTATTATCATACTGCTTTCTAAAAGTTTTATCTTAAACGCTAGGCGGCGTTAGCGAACGCATCTTGTGTTACACAGTTTAGTATTAATCTCACCACCCTCATGCTCTTGTATTTTTCATTAAACATGATCCAGTTTCCGAAGTTTTGAAAACAAATTTATATAAGTGTTTCAGAGGATATTTTTTTTTAAAGATAAAGATATTTTATTTCAGCGTTCCGACTAAATCTTTTTTGGAGAAACAGTAGAACAATATCTTGTGGCATAAGAAAATGTTCATATTAATACATTTATCAACACCTAATAAGTTTTCACTGAAAGGTATAATATAAATCTTTCAGTGATATAACCTTGAACTCCAGTACTAAATAACAACTGACAAACAGACACCCAAGATATGAAGACACACTTCAAAACTTGGCAAATATACACTTTAGTTACGTGTAACGTGTTCGCGCCCGAGGTGAACGCAAACGCAAACTTTGACGTGACAGTTCCGTTCACCGTGATTGCCGTGTTACGCCTCTGCGTATGTAAATTCACAGTTAACAATCAGAAATACTTTGAAATGATGTTAGTAATACTCGTTGCATGAGTTCTCAATTTTATTTTACTTGGTAATTGAAGAGTTCGCTTATTGTATTTGTAAACATACTTTTGTGATTTTGTTTAGTATGAATCTTTGAATTATAATTCATAACATTCACCATAATGTCTAGGGATTTCATGGTCCCTCTAATAAGCCAACTAGCTAACCTGTGCTTTAAAACCGGGATATTTCCTGAGAATTTTAAGCGATCTATGGTTACGCTGTGCACGGGGGGGGGGGGGGCCTAACGATGTCAATAACTATTGCCCTATATCAGTTATATCATGCATTGCAAACATTTTAGAAAAATTACTAAATAACAGACTAATTACTTACCTGCACAAACATAATATTTTATCTTCCTCGCAATATGGGTTCAGAAGGGGTCTATCTACACAAGACGCTGTGAAGGAATTAACTGGCGATATAGTCAATAATGTAGACAAAGGACTGAAATGCCTTACAGTGTTCTTAGACCTAAAAAAGGCATTTGACACCGTTTCTGTCCCCATCCTTCTGCACAGGCTTGAAACAATCGGCATAAGAGGTACGGCTCTTTCTCTTTTTGGTTACCTATCAAACCGAAAACAGCAGGTTAGGGTTGGAAATCTAACTAGTGGGGAAAAAATTGTATGTTTTGGAGTACCTCAGGGAAGTGTGCTCGCCCCGACGCTGTTCCTGATTTATATAAATGAGTTGTGTAATATCAGGAACAGTGGCGGACGAGTTTTTTCGTACGCAGATGACACAGCAGTAGTTTTCGCCGATGACTCTTGGGCTACCGTACGCGCTACTGCTGAACGTGGATTAGCGGTAATAGCAAGTTGGTTAAATGTTAATCTCTTAACCCTCAACCAAAAGCCTCAATCAAAGCTAACTTCTGCTTTACTCCAAATCAGAGAACACAGCCAGGTGCTGATTTAGGGATTGTGATCCATGAGTGTGCCCTCTCATTATCCTTGTAATTGTCAGAGCATACAGAGAGTTAGTTTCACTAAATATCTTGGAATAAAAGTTGACCAAAGGCTGTCCCGGCACACCCATATTGAAAATAGCATGGCCAGGGTAAGAAAATTTATATGGATTTTTAAAACGTTACGACATGTGGTACCACCGATGCTACTCAATAAAATCTATACTGCTCTGGCACAATTGGTCATCACATACTTTATACCGATCTGGGGAGGGGCCACCAAGACCAAATTTCTAGACCTAGAAAGGGTTCAAAGGTCTCTCATCAAAGTTATGTACTTTAAGCCCTTCCGATACTCTACAGACAACCTTTATAAGATTAGTAATCTACTGTCTGTAAGGAAATTATACGTATTGAACATAACCATACATCTGCACAAGACCCTCTCATTTGATCCATCTAAGCTAGATAAAAGACGTAAATACATTGTGGCCCACTCCCCTCGGGTCCATACGGTTTTTGCCAGGCGTCAGTATGACACTCAATCTACTTATATTTATAATAAATTGAATCTCATATTGAATATTTACCCCATGTTGCGGTATGAATGCAAAACACTTTATCGGAATGGTTAAAATCACAAACGTACGATGAAATTGAACTTTTACTAACCAGAATTTGCTAAAGTAAACCCTGTAACCAATTTTAACATACATCAACCGATCAATCATTAACACACACCACTACTCACACCCTGCATATCCATCTTCCACACTCACACACACACTCACACACCACACACACCCACAAACACTACACATACCTGAACTTGCTATAATAATTTTGTAATATCCTTCAACCTAGATTGTCTTTTCTTTTTAATTACGTCTCAACATTGTAAACTGTAACCAATGGGAAGTTGCGAGATAACCCCATCACAAGTATCCTTATAACTTAAAGGGGCTGCCTCAATTTTGTGCTGTAGAACAATTGTATGAGAAACAACAAAAACTTTATTAGTCCTTTATTTATTTTCTTTACATATGATTTACATTTTTAAATATTTTTAGTAACAAAGATTATATAAAAAACATTTGAAAATATAAAAAAATGTGGTCCGCCGGTATCGAGAGCAGGGTCCAAGCTACCGGTGGTTAGGGCTCCAGAGACAGGAACCTCCTCACAATGGAGTCTGCCTTCTGAATCAGGCCCTTGATCCAACCGCCTAAGGAGAGCCTCGAAAGATGTTCGTCGAGGCTTTTGGCTATAATGTCATTGGCCGTCACGACAATCGGCACAATAGTAGCCGAGTTCACATTCCACATGTCGACAACCTCGTGTGCCAAGTCGAGATATTTTATTTGTTTCTCTTTCTCAGATTTCACGAGGTTCTCGTTATGCGGGATGGTCACATCGATTATCATTACGCGGCGCGCTGATCGGTCTATCACCACTATGTCAGGCTTATTGGCGACAATAGTCCTGTTAGTGATGATAGACCGATCCCAGTACAGCGTGACATGGTCTTTCTTGAGAACTGGGTCGGGCACATACTTGTAGTACGGTACCTCAGATTCCACAAGTTTATATTTCAAGGCAAGTTGCTGGTGAATAATCCTGGCTACTTGGTTGTGCCTGTGCAAGTGCTGTATTCGCCGTTAGCCAGACGAGAACAACCAGAAATCATATGTCTGATGGACTCACCCGGACGCTGGCATGCCCGACACACGTCAACCTTCCCGTCCTTTATAATATACTAGCTGACCCGCGCAACTTCGTCTGCGTGCGTGCGTACATAAAAGAAATAGAGGTTAGAGATAGTGTGCGTCAACCTTAAAAGTTAGACATATGGCCATTGCGGATATTTTTTTAGAGCTTTTTAAGAGGGACAATTCCGACATACATGATAATTGCGTAACTTTAACCGTTCACACACAACGGAAGCTCTCAAAAGGAGTAAATCCCTATTATATACTATTACCGATGGATAATCATCAAATGACCCCTCCCACTCTGGACGGAGCGGAAGGGAGTGTCAGACTTGTACTGACTAAAATCCATCCACGTTTCTTCTGTTGCCCTTTGCGTTCCAGGGCCGCGGTATCTCTTTCGAACAGTCCCGCAACCCTGGCAGGCCTCGCTCCTCTTGGATCCCTTCCCGTTTGCTGACATCTCTTTGAGGCGCGTGTGGAACACGAAAACGCCGTCACCACGGCCTGTCGTCTTAAGACGGACGGATGGCGAGCTAGCCCATTAGTCACCGTCCACAGGCCCGCGACCCTCGACAGCCTTACGTCTTCATCATTAGACACTCGATGACAATCATACACCAGCTAGAACGAAAATTCTCATTAAAGTTCTTGAAATGAGCCGAGACACGATAAAACTGCTGTAAACTGTTGCAGACCTCTTGCAACTGCCTTCCGTCTCCATCGTCAGACCTTTGATGATAGACATACTCCAGGCAGGTCTAAAGTTCTCATCAAGGTGCATGAAATCAGCCGAAACACGATATAGATGCTGTAAACTCTTGAGGACCTCTTGCAACTACCTTCCGTCTCCATCGTCAGACCTTCGATGACGTCATACTCCAGCTAGATCTAAAGTTCTCATCAAGGTGCAGGAAAAGAGCCCAAACATGATTTCTCAATTTAAAAAACAAAAGATCATGCATAACGGACTTCTCAGTAAAAAGTTATGCGTGGTCAGGTCATACATGAAATAAAAAAATATAGACGCGTCGAATTGAGAATCTCCTCTTTTTGTTTCGTTGGTTAATAAACCAAGCTTCAGACATTTGACACGGGCGAGGGTCATTCTTTCACGGAAAACTTAACACCGCGACTCAGAAAATGGAGTGAAATTAATAGCGCCATCTATCGAGCACGAAATTAAACCGTTAAAATATAATGCATGTAAAGCGATCGAACACACACTCTACAGGGTTATAGGCGTAATGTAGACTAATCTAGAGTACTTTTTGCTATAAGAACTTTTTTATTAAGCTGGTCAACCGATTTAAAAGTTTTCTTGTGAGCACATTTTTATTAATTAGTACCATTTTGGTGCAATAGATGTCGTTGCATGTATCTTACACAATGATGGTAAGTTCTTCTTGAACACTTTAAATTCATAAATCTTTTGATAGAGAGCACTGATTACAATGAGACAAAAACTAAAACCTTCTCCTCAGTTTCCCACAATATTTGTGCATTGAATCTAATCACATTGGTTTTCCCAACAACATGAACGCCCGCCTCGCAGCGCGCGCGGTTCATTATTTTGATGTGGAGTTATTTTAAAACTGTGATATCTCCTAAGATATTCATCTAAATTGAATGGTGTAAAGGACAATTTTGGTCACAATTGAGTGCTAAAGATGACTAACATATTTATTTTGATAAGGATTAATACTATGTCGGTAAAAATACCTTTGCAAATAAAGCACTATTTTTGACCAAATTTTAAAATCATAAAAATGGTTATTGTTAGTCAACCTTAAAAGATAGGCATGTGCTGTCGTTGACTTTTTTTTAGACATTTTTAAGGGAAATAATTCCCTCATACATTATTTTTGTGCATCTTTAACCGGTTAACCAGCGCACGCAACGGAAGCTCTCAAAGATAATAAATTTTCCCCGTTTTTGCAACATTTTTCATTGATGATCAGCTCCTATTGATTGTAGCGTGATGATATATAGCCTATAGCCTTCCTCGATATATAAGCTATCCAACACTAAAAGAATTTTTCAATTCGAACCAGTAGTTCCTCAGATTAGCGCGTTCAAACAAACAAACAAACAAACAAACTCTTCAGCTTTATAATATTAGTATAGATTTCCGGTAGTTGTTTGTCAACATAACTTCGTCCATAATCGCACAGACAAAACCTTCAGTTTCCCAAAGAGGTCACCGAAACGTAGCCAGGACACGGACGCTAGGAAATCTACATCGGGTCCATGAAGAGCCCGGTAGAAGCGCCCGTGAAGCTCCTTGCCTTGCCATACTTCCTTGCGGTCATCGGTAGTAAGTACTACAGGTTTGTGCCAGTTCTCTTTAGCCATGGACAGCAGAGAACCTCACGTCCCAGCCGCCGCGGGAGACGCACCGGGCGTCGGGGGCCACGTGGTGGCCCCCGGCCACCGTAGACGCGGGCCTGTGGACGGTGAGCTATGGGCTAGCTCGCCGTCCGTCCGTCTTATGACGACAGGCCGTGTCGACGGCGCGTTCGTGTTCCACGCGCGCCTCAAAGAGAGTCAGCAAACAGGAAGGGGTCCGTAAGGGCCGACGCCTGCCAGGGTTGCGGGACTGTTCGAAAGAGATACCGCGGCCCTGGAACACAAAGGGCAAAGGAAGGAACATGGATGGGTTTTAGTCAGTAAAAGTCTGACACTCCCTCCTGCTCAGCCCAGAGCGGGAGGGTTATTTGATGATTTCCCATCGGTAAAAAAAAAAAGCTATGGACAGCGGGGTGAGTCCCTTGCCCACTATGACCACCTCTCGGTGCATACCCACCTCGGTTATTGAAAAATATTCTCTGAGACTGCACATCTCGCGGTTGTGGAGGGTCTTGGCGTTTAAAAAGCCTCGACCTCCGCACTTCCGCGGGATGTACAGTCTCATCACCGATGATCGTGGGTGATGCATCCGGTTTGCAGTCAGCAATGTACGGACTCTCCTTTCCAGAGCATCGAGTTCGGTCTGAGTCTATTTGAGTATGCCGAAAGAGTACATTAAAACCGGCATGACCCAACCGTTGAAGGCGTGCACCCTGTTCCCGTCCGAAAGAAGGCTATTTAATACCTTCTTCAGGCGACCGAAGAAGCGCTCCTTCAACGATTGCTTCACGTCAGTTACGTTAATGCCTAACGCTTCCGACATATCCAAATACTTACAGCTTTCGGTTGTGGAGAGGGATCTCAGGTATATGGAATCTGAGAGCTGAATTCCCTCGGATTCCATAATCTCTCCTCGCTTTACATACATGACTGCACATTTGTCCACACCAAATTCCATCCTGATGGCGCTACTAAAAGTTTCAGTTACTTTCAGTAGCTTCATCAGTTGCAATTTGTTGAGGGCAAAGAGTTTCAGATCATCCATATAAAGAAGGTGAGATATGACCTAACCACCTCTCCTCAACCGATAGCCTAGACCTGAATCCTCCAGCAATGTGCTTAAAGGATTCAGGGCTAGACAGAACAAAAGTCGACTCAGACTGTCGCCCTGGAATATTCCCTGTTTAATCCATACAGGCTCATCGTTCCCTTGGATCTGTCGACATCCTGGATATCGAAGGACTGTCCCCCATTGCCCCATACACGACATCAGGAAGGTGCGCAGAGTTGCATCTACTTTATACAACTCCAGCACCCTCATGAGCCAAGTATGTGGCACGGAGTCATAGGCCTTCTTATAATCTATCCAACACGTCGACAGATCCCTTCGGGAACGGCGAACCTGTTGGCTAATGGCCATATCAATAACGAGTAGCTCCTTAGTACCACGGGACCCGTTCCTACATCCATTTTGAGAAGTGGACATGATAGAATTGTCATCAATGTATTTGTTAATTTTAGCTCTCAAAATGGATGTAAGAACTTTATAGACTATCGGAAGACAGGTAATCGGTCTATAATTTTTGGGCTCCGCAGTACTACCTGATTTATGGAGCAGGTGGGTTATACCAGTTGTCAGAAACTCGGGCAGCGACCCTGACTCTAAGGCTGACTGGAACAGGGTCGCCAGGCGAGCCTGCGACCTTGTGAACCATTTAATCCAGAAGTTGTGCAGCCCATCCGGCCCTGGAGATTTCCAGTTAGGTAACGGACGGACTGCACCAACTACGTCTTGGGGGCAGATAGTGATTGCCCCCATTTCTTGTACTGGATCGCACGCCCGCTCGACCTCCCGAGTCCATTCATCCTCGGTATGGCTAACAGGCACCAACCAGATGCTGCGCCAGAACGAACACATGGCATCATCATCCAGCAGGTGCGTGTCAGCCACACCTTGGTCCGGTCGCTCCCAAGCCCTGTAAACCCACCTTTCATCTCTTTGGAATGTGCGATTCTGAGTGGATCGGTCCACCCTCCGCTTATACCTACGAAAACGGTTTGCCCTTGCATATACTTTCTGCTTCAGGAAGTCGATGCGCTCTGTGACACGGGACATGTAATCTCGAGGACTGATATCAGTCCCCATAGTATGAGCGCATGACGTTTTCATTGATGGATTGCGTCCATCGCATGCGCTGCACACCTCCGCCGGGAGCTGGAACCCTGTCAGAGGCCGGTGGGCCTCTAGGTCCTAAACCGTCCGGCGGCCCTCGTCTTCCCCGTCGACGAACTGGTGGTGGCGTCGGCGTCGTAGGCGGAGAGAAGTACTCGTCGCTCGAGCTCGGCACAACTGCCACGGCCGGCGTTGGCGAGGGGTCCGGAGGTGGGAGGCGTGCATGGTTATTATTATGTTATCGTTATTATTATTTATTATTAATGTGAAATGTTTTTCTTTTATGAATGTTACTTGTATGGTATACATAATAAAGAATATTCTATTCCTGGATAATTTGTACAGCGTGTACTTTTTTTCACTTTTTTGTGTTTTTGAAGTCGGTTTTATTTTTTTGAAGTCGGTTTATTTTTGGCAAAAAAGTTTATTTTTGTTTTTTCATTTTTAATTGTAATATCCTATACAAATATTTGCTATGTATCTATTTTACATTGTTGATAATATTTTGGTAGTACTTTATTTACTATGGTAGTAGACTTTTCCACAATAAACATTCAAGCGATTGCAGCAATCATTTGCTGACTATTATTGAAGAGTTCCGTTCCATATCTCCGAAATCCATCATCAGATTATGACAATATTTCCATGGGATCACTTCGAAATAAACCCCTTTCGAACAAAAAAAGAATTTTGCAGATCCGTCTATATATGACGGAATTAGGCTCGGACATACATAAAAATACATACATATATAAACAACCGAATTGAGAACCTCCTTTTGAAATCGGTTAAAAATAAATAAACACACAAACTCTCGTGTGGTGACTCACTATGATACTGAACAACTATTTTTCTATTAGTATTGGAAATTCATATTTTTTTTTAGTTTTACCATACATGTTGATCAGCTGATCGCGTTAATTCCTATAGAAAGGCCATTTTTTGCGAATTTCAAGGACTCGTACATTGATAAATGGACTCGTAGAACAAAACAAAACTGTTCAGTTTCATGGTCCGAGACACCGCACGAGAGGTTGTGCCTTTATTATGTTACACTTCGAGAGATTGGATTAAGATAAAATTTAAAAGCAGAAGTTTAAAATTTTTGATCTGTTCGATTATTAAAATCTTACGCTCTCTAACTCAGATTTGAGTTCAAACCGGTGTATCACTTACTAGTTACGCCCCGCGGTTTCACCCGCGTAATTTTCAATTACGTGGGATCTCTATTTTTTTTAAAATAAATTATAACCTGTTACTTCTCGATAATTTAGCTTTCTATTGACGAAAAAATCGTTTAAATTGGTCCAGTAGTTTCGGAGCTTATTTGGCACAAACTAACCAAAAAATCTTTCTTCTTCAATATTATTTCCTTTATTTAACTTTTATACAAATTATTTACATTTTTAAATATTTCTTATAAAAAAACAATACAAAAACATTTAAAGATATAAAATATTGTTGCCCGCCGGTATCGGGAACAGGGTCCAAGCTACCGGTGGTCAGGGCTCCAGAGAGAGAAGAAAATTTTAACAATACGAGCCGTGTCCAGGAGTACTGCTTTCTGAATCAAGCCCTTGATCCAGCTGCCTAACGAGAGCCTCCTCAGGTATTCATCGAGGCTCTTAGCAATTAAGCCATGGGCTGATACGACTATCGGCACAATGATCGCTGAGTCCACATCCCACATGTCGACAACCTCGCGAGCCAAGTCAAGACAATATTATTATTATTAGTATAGTAAAGTGTAAATAGGTATAAAAGAGTGAAAGAGATAGTGAGAGCAAGCATCTTATTTTGAGTCAAATAAATAAATATCACATTATCTGTTGAGAATTAAACGATAATAAAACAAAAGTGATAGTCTTAATACAATTTTAATACAGCATGGAATAATTCTTCTACTTTAATAAAAGGAGTGAGGGTTCGTGAACTCATCAGAACCGTGTGAACACGGTCCATAATAAGCGATCGCCACGGTAGGGTCCCCATTGCACTTCATGCATTGCTCGTTGCCGTAAATCACGCCGTCTGTTCCACACACGGGCTGATACACCAATGGACACTTGCAATAAGGAATCACATTGACTACTGTTAGGAAAAATGTCAAGCACAACAGTACTGCTTTCATTTCGTTGAGTCTTTGAAAAAACTGATGCACTTTATTTTTGGAATTGCTAAAGGATCCTTTCAACTTTATGCCACACAATTTATTACTACACTCAGTAACTTCGGTCAAATATTATAAAATCTATGAGTGATTAATTAGAAAATACACGTATCTGCGGTGTATTTGTAATGATTTTAATTATATTCGATTAGGTTAGGTATGCAGTCACAGTTAGCTGGTAAAAAAAAAACAATTTGCAATGCAGTTAAAATGCTTCATGGCATAAAGCAATTATAATTATTATCCTCACCATCTGCCTAGCCTTTTCCTAACTATGTTGGGGTGGGCTTCCAGTCTAACCGGATGCAGCTGAATACCCGTATTTTACATGGAGCGACTGCCTATCTGACCTCTACAACCCAGTTAGTATTGGGTAATATGATAACCCTAGGTAAAACTGGTTGTCAGATTTTTTGGGCCACTGACTACTGTAACGACTATCAAAGATCTACAGATGACAACCGGAACCAACGGCTTAACGTGCTTTCCGAGGCACGGAGGAAACTCGGTGTGTAATGGGCGGTCACCCATCCACAGACCAACCTAGGCAAGCACGGCTTAACCTAAAGATCGACCCGAGCGGATGTTATTATTTTGCCACGAGCTCCTAATTACAATTATGATCAGTGGCAATTTAATTGATTGGCATCATAACAACTGCTAGGAACCTATCGCACCTGGTTACGTACAGTCTTTAGCTGTTGTGACAGTCACAGACAAAGATCTGTGGTTGGTTGTAATTCTCTCTTAGATAATTGCAGTTACAATTATCATTAGCATGTTATGGGCTGATACATTTTAGACCTTTGACTATTTTCAGGGCGCGACTTGGATATTTTTCAAACTTTTTGCGGTTGAGCAGGCGCTCTCCCCTCAGACGCAAAACGCCAAAACGCAAGACGGCTCACCGACAAAATACGCGCCCGTGTGAACGCGCCCTTAGTCAAAATAACGATCCTATATAATATGTTTAAAAAAAAACCTGTCCGATCCGTGAGGGTATTATTAGGTATCGAGATTAGATTCTATTTATGTAATCCTTTTTGGAGAACAAGTAAAAAAAAAATACCCCAATGAAAATTAGACAAAATGTAGATACTACAATGAGGAAACTTCTATGGCAACACCCGGTTGTGAGCGGTCGCTTCTCGGGTAGTGACGTCATGAAAAACAATTTACAATTCAACATACCTAAGCCGAAGATGGTGTTGTCACGTTTTAAAAGTTTATGTGAATGTAGGGAAACGGTGGCCCGGGGCTGCGGGACTGTTCGAAAGAGATACTGTGGCCCCAGAACACAAAGGGCGATGAAGGAAGATGAATGGGTTTTAGTCAGTAAAAGTCTGACACTCCCCTCCTGCTCCGCCCAGAGCGGGAGGAGTCATTTGATGATTTCCAATCCGAAAAAAAAGGGAAACGGTGGTAATTTGGGAAAAATCATGCGTTTTAAATGAATATTTTATGTTTCTTATTCTATTTGGCAATGTCATTGGTACAACTATATGCCCCTTGCGGATCGTGTTTGGGGTTCGGTCGGGATGGCTTGTATTATCAAGGAAACTGCCTTGGACTCTTTTATAAATATATTATTTAATTAAGACTGTACACGACATGATTCAGGTTGACGATGGAACAGAACGAACACGTCGTCGTTCCATAGACAATAACATATATTTTATAATCATAGACTACAACATGCCCCTTTTTAAAAGAGAGCTGTCAGACTGACATTGACATACACATTGACAATTATTTGACAGATGACATAAAATAAACAAACATACTTTGCATAACAAAGTTGTGTTACAAAACCATTAACAATTTACATTTAAAACTTATGAATATTTAAGTCACCGTATTTAAAAACATTACAAATATAATTATACAATAAAAATTTCAATTTGCACTTGGATTACATTGTGATAATATTATTGTTAACTTGTCTTATTTTCTATGTATTAAATCTTATAAATCAAGTCTTTGTGTTTTCTTTAACAATCTTCCCCTAGAGCTATATTGTTTTTCAGCATTTACAGCCTCATCATTATATGGTAAAGGAGATTGTTCTACACTACTTGGTACATCTAATTCACTTGGACTTTGAAGTAAGTTCTCTAAGTTTCTATGTTGAGAAGACATTGGACTTTCGATATCAAATTCGTTATAGTCATGTAGACTTTCAGGTGAAACTAATGTTTCATCGACATTAACAAATATAGGTGACTTTATTATGTTTTCTGACTGATTTTCAGTTTTTTCAGACTGACAAGACTGATTTGACTCTATTGACAAGAATGAATCTGACTCATTGTTCAGTTCATGACTTTGTAAACTTGACTCAGGACTTGACTCATGATAAGTGAAGATAAATGTATAACTATCATCCTCCTTTTCTAAAAATTTTGACTTGTATTACCTAGGACCAGGATTATCCTTAAAATTGACTTTTTTGTTATTATTTTGAGAGACATTTTTCTGACTTGACATTTGACTTTTTGACTTGTACTTATAACGAATATGCTGACTATTCCTACGGTAAGTAGTATTATTACAATCTTTGACAATAAATGATCTTGGATATTTGGTTTTAGACACGATAGTACCTTTTGTCCATATAATATCTTTAGGATTTTTCTTAAAATAAATTTGGTCATTCATTTGAAAATCAAGATAATTTTTACAGTTTTTGTCATAATAAAACTTGGTTTTTTGAATTTTTTCTTGTTTCTTTTTGATATGTTCAGAATGCTTTACAATCTTAGGTTGTAAGTGACTAATTTTGTTAGGTAGTTGAGATCTTAACGTTCTAGACATTAAAAGCTGTGCTGGTGAGCATAAATCTCCTCTCGGTGTATTTCTATATTGTAAAAGACCTAAGTGAGGATCAGTTCCAGAATCATCACTTTTCCTCAATATATTTTTTATTATTTTTACTGAGACTTCTGCTAAGCCGTTAGATCTTGGTAAATCTGGACTTGAGATAATGTGTTCAACGTCCCATTCATCTAAAAATTTTCTAAAATCATTGGAGTTGTATGGCGGGCCTCCATCTGAAACTAGTTGCATTGGAATGCCATGACGTGCAAATATAGATTTTAGGTGTGCGACGACATTAGATGTTCGACTGTCTTTATTTAAATTTGCTATTTCAATGTAATTAGAATAGTAATCTACTACCAATAAGTATTTTTTATCTTTATATTCAATTAAGTCTGTAGCTAATTTCTGCCACGGAAACAATGGTTGCTCATGAGTTAACATTGGTTGTTTTGATTTATTTGCAGAATAAATTGAACATGTTTCGCACTGTCTAACTTTATTTTCAATATTTTGATTAATGTTTGGCCAATAAACTACACTTCTTGCTAAGTTTTTTGTTTTTTCAATTCCTTGGTGACCCTCATGTAATATATTTAATATTTCTGTACGCATTGACTAAGGTATGATAACAGAATTGTTTTTGAAAATTATATCATTAATTACATGAATTTCCTCTTTTATGTTCCAGTAAGGTAATGTTAAACTATGACAATGTTCTTTACATTTAGGCCATCCATTTTTGTAATATTCTATTAATTTTTGAGAAACTAAATCTTGTTTAGTGTGACTTGTAATTTTTTCAAGCTTTTCTGGAGAAATGGCTAAATTAGAGGTTAACAAAATTATGTGAATATTAATATTTGAATCTTAATCTTCCAAACTGACTAATTCTTGGTTAAAATTATCATCTTTGACTGGAGCACGAGATAATGTATCAGAAACATACATCTCTGAACCTTTTGTATAAGACACAATAAGATTATAAGCTTGTAAAGTGATCATCATACGTTGTAATCTTGTTGGTACCTCTGACAAGGGTTTTTTGAATAATGTGACTAGAGGTTGATGATCTGTTTCAACTTGAATAGGTTTTCCATATATGTATTGGTGGAATTTTTTACACCCAAATACTATAGCATAAAGTTCTTTTTCAATCTGTGCATAATTAATTTGACTTTTGTTTAATGACTTTGAAGCATAAGCTATCGGATTCCTGTCGTGTAAAATAACTGCACCTACTGCATTTTGTGACGAATCGACTGACAATCTTATGGGTTTTTTCATATCATAATGGACTAAGACTGGATATTGACATAACATTGACTTTAATTTTTTGCATTGTTTTTCATGTTGTTCTAACCATTGCCACTGGTTACGTTTTTTTGAGCAATTCTCTCAGCAAAGAAGTTTCTTCTGCGAGATTTGGTATATAGGAACCTAAATAATTGACCATTCCTAAAAATCTTTGAAGTTCCTTGACATTACTTGGACTTGGCATTTTCAAAATTGCTTCTACCTTTGACTGATCAGGTGATACACCTTCTTTATTGAAAATATGTCCTACATAGCATATTTCAGACATACCAAATTGACATTTGGATTTATTGAACTTCAAATTGACTTCCGACGCTCGTTTGAATAACGATTCTAGTCTTTCATTGTGCTCTTCAATAGTAGACCCATAAACAAGTATATCATCTTCAAATATAATTATACCTGTTAAATCTCCGAATAATTGATTCATTGTCCTATGGAAAATTTCACCACTAGAGTTGATTCCATATGGCAGTCTTAGAAATTTTTATCGACCGTATGGAGTGTTGAACGTACAAAGTTCACTACTTTCCTCGTCTAAGCATATAGTCCAATAGCCTGAACTTGCATCCAATTTTGAAAAAATTGATGCACCTGCAACTTTAGATCTAAGATCATTGAATGTTGGATACGGGAAATGAGGACGTTTGATAGCCGTGTTTAAGTTTCTAGGATCAAGACATATTCTCAATTTACCATTTGGTTTTTCGACTAAGACAATTGAGTTTACCCATTTAGTTGGCTTATCAACTTTTTCTATGACATGTAGTTCTTCCATATATTCTAATTCGTCTTTAAGACGTTTCTCTAATGAGTAAGGTATTCTCCTGACTGGGCAGACTTTAGGTGGAACAGTACTATCAATGTCTAGATGAGCTTTATATGGTAGACAACCTAGAACCTCAAATGGTTTAGCAAACTTAGAAACAATTTCTTGTACTGACCTTTGCTGTATTCCATATATTCTTTTCACAATACCTAATTTTTCACATGAATTCCAACCCAATATTGTTTTACACTCACACTCGACAACAACAAAATAGAGTTTTGTGGTTATTCCGTTTTCAAATTTACAGTTAAGAATACATGTACCCAAATTTGGCACTAATTGTCCTGAAAATGAAAAGAGTTTATTATTTGTTTTTGAAATATTAATATTTGAGTGAGAACTGGACATAATTTTATCTAACACTTTCTTGCTTATGACATTTGTATCTGCACCTGTATCAATTTGACATATAAGTTTGACATTATTACAATAAACATTTATTTGCCAATTTTTTGTAGATTCAGAATTTTCAATAGAATTTATAACAAATTTATTGGAAAAATCTTTTGACATTGACTGTTCATAAGAAATGTTACCAACTTTATGGTCTGATTTCCTTAAAAAGCAAAATTTAGCCAAGTGTCCTTGTTTTTTACAATTATTACAGGTTTTTTCCTGTGCTGGGCATTTATATCTGTGAATTTGACCACATCTAGTACAATTCCTGTCTGACGATTTATTCCTGTTGCTTGACTGATTTCTTCCATGACTATTGTTTCTCCCAGGACTATTTTTACGATGTCTCGAATTACTTCGATGGGTTGTTCGACTTCTATTTTTATAATTTTGTTTTTGCTCTTTGATCCCTTGAACACTTTCCTTTTTAATTTCTTGGTTGTTTAATTTATTTGATCTTTCTTGAGACAATTCTAGACTTTTTGCTACTTTCATCACCTTTTCAACTGTAAGATTTTCTTCCTGTAAGAGTCTTTCATTTATGTATGTGCTAATCATGCCTATTACGAGCATGTCCTTGATCAGTTCTTCTTTCAAATCACCAAATTCACATGTGGTAGCTTGGTTGTTCAATATGGTCAAGTATTCATCCAAAGATTCATCGGTTTTTTGGACTCTTGTGAAAAAATTATACCTTTCTACCGTTATATTTAAATGAGGACTGAACTTTTCGTCGAATTTCTTCAGGATGTCATCTAACTTTATTGTATTTCGATCTATATTAAAGCTATTAAAAATTTCTATTCCGTCATCACCAATAGCATTTAGGAAAATTGCTGTCCTTTTCGAATCCGTTACTTTAGATAAATCATTAGCATTCATAAAAATTTCAAATCTAAGTTTCAATTTTTTCCATTTTTCTGCCACGTTATCGCCGTTTTGTATGAGAAGCAAGAATGTTTCAATTGTACAAGAAACGTTTTATCCGCTATTTTGGTGACTTGGATGACTTGCCGTAAATTTTTGATTGACTTACAATTTTCTCGACTTGTATTGGCTTCTTCGTTTTCCTTTTAAATCCCATATGACACCATGTTTGGGGTTCGGTCGGGATGGCTTGTATTATCAAGGAAACTGCCTTGGACTCTTTTATAAATATATTATTTAATTAAGACTGTACACGACATGATTCAGGTTGACGATGGAACAGAACGAACACGTCGTCGTTCCATAGACAATAACATATATTTTATAATCATAGACTACAACAGATCGGACAGGTTTTTTTTTAACATATTCTATGTACCAGTTGTTAGTGTATAACTTAAATATTTTGTGTGCAAAATAGAATAAGAATACTTTTGTACCATTTTATAATATTGTTTAAAAGCGATAAATCATTCAACTAAATTGTACGTATGAAAGAGGTGAACAATGTGAAGTCTTTTCTTGCATATTTTTGCTTAAACCTTTGATTTCATTCCCAATGTCCATTCAAACATTTTCAAACCCTCTTCACGATCCTATCATATCAAAGATACGAACTCGAAAAATAAATATAGAGATTTGTTGAAAAATGCTCGCATTACTTAACAACGGGCAAACAAACTCACAAAGAATTCAAAAGATAAAGTTACCGCTTTGGTTATAAAAGAGAGCTAAAAATATAACGATGTCTTTGACTTAGTGTTGCCCTTTGACGCTTGTTACAAGTTTCTCCTTGTTAAGCTAACTGGAGGAAAAAGTTCTGTGACAACTAATACGGCTGAGGATGAGGATTTGATATCCTTTGTGATGTTCTGCACTCGGCCTTAGATTACGGAGGCTGGCTCAAGTTCTGAAGTTAACGATATCGGTGCAGCCTTTGGATCGACTTTTAGTCTAAACAGGTGCAGATGATTATTCCTGTCTACTAGTAATGTAATGTTTCTTCAATTCTACAATACAGGATTACTTAATTTTACCTGCATTCACAAAACTGGCCTTCAATTAGAAACGAAGTGAAAATTTTGAGTAGGTACCTATGGCCCGCCCAGACAGGCAATTATTTTATTTATATTAAGGAATTTCATAAATAGTTGAAAATGAGTATATTGGCCTTATAATATGGTGTCGATATTTGTGTAGGTAGGTATTTAGATATATTTCCAACTTCCGTGACAACCAATACGTCTGTATTGCATTGAATTTGAAACCCTTTGTGACAGTCTTGCTTTGTCATAGATCACAAGCACGAAGGCGAGTGGTACTGCTCTTGTTGTGTTTAATGAAGGTCAGATAACTACTATTGATTTTATTACAAATAATGCTAATACAAATATGTGTGTATGCTCTAGCTACTGTAGACAGAGTTAAGTCACTTAAAAATAATCAATCGTCTTTAACTTTAATAGAGAAGTAAATTAAATTAGGATAATGTCAAAATGTGACAGATTGGGAACATGTGTGCTAAGATTTTTTTTTGTCGCTTAATGTTACTGTTAGCCTGACATCCCACTGCTGGGCAAAGGCCTCCCTTCATGACCTGCAAATCTTTCGATCAGCGCCAATGTGGACCACTGGTCGTTGGTTCGATCCAGCTGGTCGCTTATTATCGATTCATTATTTTAAATGACATCTCTAGGTAGTACTTTTACTATCTTGAATATTATGAATAAATAATAAGAATTATCTGCCAAGTCTAAAATCGAAGTTTACTAGGTAATGGACGTCGGGAATATAAGGAAAATAAATAAAAATAAATAAAACCCAGCACCTTAACAGTAAAGTGTCGAGCTTTCATAATCTGATTCCCTTTAATGTGACGAGAAATTTTAATAATATTTACCTTCCATCTCGTTACATTTGGAATGTTGATGTTTCAGAATATTTTATGAATTAAGTTACTACGAAAATTTTACATGTAAAACGTTTTAAACATCCTGTACTTATGTACGTACAGCATGTTTCACATTAAGGGGATCAGTTTAATAGATGAAAGTGGATTTAAAAAAAAACCAAGGGCGTTTGTTCCATGCTTTATCAGTGGAATCAACATTGTGGGTTTCGAATTAGTAAAATGATGATCGTCTGTTTATGAGGACCCAGGCTTTCTAGTAAAATATACCTCAAAATCCTTATTGATCGTTATCAAAGTAACTTCCTGACTACTCAACCCTGAAATGTAAATAAACAAATGGGTTTGTGCCGTAAACAAAAGGCACGTTGATAAATAATCGTGGTGATCCAGAACGGATGTTGTAAATTGTTCCAACGATGGCTGCTTTAGATAAATCAAGTTCCATGTAATCTCAAGGCTGTGGTTATGAAACCAGCGGGAGTAGGGAACCATTATTTAGTTGATTTATCATACTTTAAAACGTCTTTGCAAATATCGTTTTTTTACGTATGTAGAACTAGCTTTTGTTCGCGGCTTTGCCAGCGTAGAGATCGGAGACGATCCCACAGGGCAAAAAAAAAAACTATCCAGTTCATGGTCTATCTATATAGGCGTGGCAATGTGGCGGGCAACATAGTTACTTTCGCATTTATATATTTTTTTTATTTAGCCTGCCCTGTCCCATTGCTGGGCAAGTTCAATTTATAATTATTAATTAGTACCTAACTGAAAACATTAATAAAAATTGATCATGTACTAAAGAAGTAAACAACGTGCTAAATTTAAACTTTAACTATAAAATGAACATTGAGATTAGATTTTATCAGATATACTTTAAATAGACTATAAAAGTATTTTAAAACCAACCCGTTTATTTTATAATTGTAGTTCTTTTGTCCTACAGGGTGTACCAAGACCCTTAACGAAGCTGTCAACCAAGCATTCTGTACATCAAGCAAAGTAACTTTAAACAAAAATGTTTTTTTTTGGGGTGAAAAATCACGATTTTCGGTAGGACTCCATGTAACGCACTTAAAACATTGTGCTGATGGATCGATGTCATTAATAGTACGGGGGTCGCGGGTGCCTTTAAAATAAAAATCTTACATTAAAAACATGTATTTATAAAAAAACTTGTGAAAAAGTTGGAACTTTGACCCTTTGACTTTAGAAGGTTCCCAGGCATGGTCTAGAACAAAAAAATGATCGCAATGACGAGGAGAACAATGCCTTTCGGCTTCGTTAAGGGTCATGTTACACCATTTATATAGGCTGAGATAAATTGATATTTGGTCAACATCTCTTCCGGATTAATGCCCGCTGTTTTCATGGCCGCACAGTAAGGATGTGTGCGGAATCGATTCTTTTGCCCGCTGATCCAGAAGTAAGGGATCAGCTGTGTTTTGTTTAACATCCCGCCCTTACGCCGGGATATACCTTTCCCTTTAGTTTTGTATCTATGGGATTTATGTAAGGATAACCTTTTTACGGTAAATTACAGCAAAACTAACTGTGACTTTATGAGACGTAGTGAAATAATTTTTATTTCAGTTCCATTATACTTCATACAAGCTACTTTGAATTGTTCACCCTGCCACATTCTTATGATTGAAACTTATACCGAAATGCTTCTCTACAAATGCACGTATTTCTGCATGAAAATCGGCATATAGCCAGGCTGGCATCACTGGACATATCTGCTACGTTATTCGGCCTGTTATCAGCATTTTAAAAATATACATGCAGCCGTTAATTCAGCAACCTAAGATACAGAATACCAATCTGCAGCAAGAATAAACAGCAATAGAACCCAAACATGATAAATTACCAGTTTCCACAACCAGAAAACGCAGGCAAAAACATTTTCCTCCCGAAAACCTCGAACCCATTAATAAAATATAACAGTTCAATTCCAACTCATTGGGGCATACATCACACAATAACGCAAACATCTAGCGGGTCGGTTGCCATCACTTATTGGCGTTACGGGTATAATCCGGTAAAATATGCAAGGCGCCTCCGGGGGCGTTGTTAGTGTGAGATTTGCATAATGGCCAATCAGTCGACAGGCGACGATTTGCGCCGTGTTGATGGTATTCCCATAAAGTTTTGCGTTATCGACGCCATCTTGTGAGCCGGGTGACGTGTGGGCGTTCGGGAATTAGTAGGGGGAAGGATTATTGTTCTTGCAGTAATGTAATGAAACGGTTTGCTTTGAGATTATAAGGGAAAATAAACGAGCAAAATGCTTTTAGATCACTATCAAATCTATCTGTGGTGTAAATGGTACACCACAGACTACATTATTGTCTTTCCCTCTTCCTGGAATGAATCCAAAATTTGTCTTGAAAAGATCTTTTAGCGATAAGATTGTCCATAGTGTCAAAATAATTATGTGAAATGCTTTCTTTTGTGAATGTTATTTGTATGGTATGCACAATTAAGAATATTATTTTCTATTGTATCAACCTCTTAAACCACAAGCTACTCATAGATCAATCTAGTAAAATATTTGAACTGAAGGAAATCTATAATTTTGTACAAGAGCACACTTTTAGCTCATAAAACAATTTCTCATAACTTGAGTACATCTTAAATAAACATCAGACTCCATTCTCTAAACGTCAGCCGCGCACAAGTTTGAGCTATGAATTGCAGATAGTAAACTCATTTCAATTTCCCAACTTCACGGCTTTTAACTCAGTGTACGGTGTTGCTAGCATTTTGCCGGTAAGATCCCCCATCGATAAATCTAGCCACTTTTGCCTAACTTTGTTACTGAGGTGGGACAAATTCGTAGGAACTTGGCGACCGTCATTTTTCATTGTTACTTTACAACACGTTGCGTCGCCGTACTTACTTTTTGTTTTGTCCAATTTTATTGCGGTGATAACTTGCGCTTTTTCCAAATTTATTGTTTGGAATTTTTGTAATCTTCCGTTTTATATTTATAGCTGATGAAATTGCTGATTGCTTAGCTTCTGAATTTGTAGAATAAAGAAATGTGCCATGAGCAAAGTGTTGAATAGTGGTATCTCCCGCGCTTAGAATTGTAAAATTAAGATTCCGTCTACTGGCTAATTTAATGTCTCAAGGGTTCTAAGAATAACACCTATTATATCCCTTTGAACGAAGTTTAAGTTTGTGCCGTTAAATCTGGTTAGGCACCCTATTTTATCACTTTTATATGGTAGTGTAAGTAGGTGATATTACATTATCCTAAGAGAAGATCTCGGGTACATAATTTGTGGTGCAATAAAAGCGAGCATTCTCAGGTTGATTGCACTATGATTAAACGCGAAGATTAACTACTAAACTGGGATGAACGTTATCGTCGAGCTCTTCGTTTGAACCGAACTTAGTTTTAATCGATTGGAATTTAGTTGCATTGGATTATGGTAATAAGAACTTGGTTTAAGATGTTTTCAATGAGAAGGTATCTAAATTTTGTATTTCTGTTTAGACACGGTAGCTAATTTTTATTGTCTTAAATAGTGTAATTATTCATATTTATTAAGATAGGGTATATTCGACAGAGTTTAAAATGTTTGCACCAAAACAAAACTGAAACATTCGCGTCAATGTTAAAAACTCATTGCATCTTAAACGAAACACTGTTGTACCACTTCTTAAAAGAAAGAATTAACAGACAACAATCCCGACGTTTGTTACGGAACTACAGTTAAAGTCCGGTGCAACCGAACGCCAAGTTTACAAGGAACACAATGTTACAGACACATAGCACTATAAAAGAGAATAATTGGCTCGCTACTGTAATTATGCTTGTTTAATTAATCTTTGTAATAATTACCTTGAAGCTAGCTCGTTCGCTTCGTAGGTAGTAGTTTTTCTAAGGTACCCTAAACACTTAATTAAGTGAAGTTAAACAGATTTTGTAAATCCTGCTGGAAAAAGTTATACTGTATTAAATTTCAGTATTTTAATTATGTCAGCTTTCTTTGAATAAGCTTAAAACCATGTCAGGATTATAAGATTTAATTATAACTACGTTCGTTTCTTGATTGAATACTTGTCCGCATTTAGTCCCTGCATATAACACCAATTTAATATATTTTTTGTATAAAATAGTGCTAAACTACACACATCAAAAGTGTCTAGGGATCAAGCATTTTTATGTGGATTTCTTGAGATTGAGATGTGGCTTTGTAATAAATTTATGATTTTATAAATTTATATGGATCCTTTTTGGTGCATTTCATAATTTGAATCAGGAACTGTGAATCAAATTCGAGTAAAAGATGAAAATCAGCTGTCAATATTTTCCCTATAAAAACATACAACGCATTGAAGACATTATTAGTGCTACTGTTTCCCTACTACTGATTAAAACCAACGTTATTATGGAGCGGCGACGTCATTTAAGCAGGGAAGAAATGCTCAGAGCCGTGGGAATGATAGAAGCTGGTTCCCGGCAACGTACTGTGGCTTTAGCTCTGAATACAAGTCAGAGTGTTATCAGTCGACTTTGGACACGTTACCGAAGCACTGGTACCGTGGCTGAGCGCCATCCATGGAGGACGGTATCGCTGCACCACACGGAGACAAGACCGATACATTCAAATCTTAACTCGAAGAGCTCCAACAATAACCGCCATGATGTTAGCCGTGAGGCTTCATCACTCTTCAGGGAACTTAATTAGCGACCAAACAGTCAGAAACCGCTTGCATGAAGTGAACCTTCATTCCCGAAGACCGCTACGGGTACCACCTATAGCAATGCACAATCGTAGGATACGATATCAATGGGCTCTTGAACACAGAAATTGGGCAGAAGAACAATGGCGTTTCGTGTGCTTTTCTGATGAGTCTCGTTTTGGTATGAGACCGGATACAAGACGTATACGACACTGGAGAACCCCTGGACGCCAACAGCGATTAAAATCCTGCCAGGAAGTCCATCCTTATAGTGGTGGAACCATCATGGTATGGGCGGGTATTTGGATCGGCGGAAGAACTGAGTTGATTTGGATCAGAGGCAACCTCAACGCTCAAATTTATGCTGAGACGATTGTATCAGACGTCGTCGTTCCTCTACAAGTGCAAATCGGTCCCTTATTTCAGTTAATGCATGATAATGCACGACCGCACACCGCAAGAGTTGTAAGACAGACTCTCGCCGCAGCTAACATCAATGTCCTGCCCTGGCCTGCTCAGTCGCCAGACTTGAATCCGATTGAGCATGCATGGGATATGCTACAGAGAAGAGCTCTGCCGAATATGGAGGGTATCCAGTCGCAAGAAGACCTTTTTTTGTTGTTGCAACGAACATGGGCGGCCATTCCACAGCGTGATTTGGATGAACTCATTTTGAGTATGCCAAACCGATGTTCTTGTGTTGTTAGTGTTCGCGGTAGAAACACGGATTATTAATTGTTTAAGTTACCCAATAAAATTTTAAAGAAAACTGTTATTTCAGTCTTTTTTTCGAACTTTTGTGTTAGTGGTTCAAATGTCAAAAATCCCTTTATTAGGAAAATGGCAAATTTCTTTATTAATGCAAAGGTGACTTGGTTTATCGTTACTGTGACAAACGAAAACACTTTATTTGATGAATCCTTAAAGAAAATTTTAATTAATATTAATCAGGAGAAAAGTTATTGCAAAAATATATGTTGATCCCTAGACACTTTTGATGTGTGTATTTATAAAGCTATATATGGAACAAGGCAGTTCTTAGTAAATAACTAACGGTGTATACCTACTGTAGCTATGTGTAGGTGGTTTGAAATCTTTACCAATAACATTAAGCCTGGGCCATAAAAGTAGCGGTAAAAGGCAATTAAAGTTAGAGGTCAGAAGGCAATAGCTCTTCGTAAATCCCCGTGTATATTGGTAGGTATACGGTATCGTCAGTATCTTCCTGTGTGTGTAGGGAAAGTGGCTTGGGTGCGATCGTTTTGTAGTCCAGCACAGATATTCAAATCATATCGTATCCTAAAGGTAGTAGAAAAATCATAAAGACTTTGATAAACTCAACTCAAACTCAAAGCATTTATTTCAATTATACCATTACAGGCACTTTTGAATGTCAAACAAAAAAAAGCTAAGCTACAGTCACAGTCACAAGGCATAATAACTTGAGAAAGTACTGTAGTTGCACATTCCAAAGCGTTAGATCTCTATGGAGAAGAATGGGCAAGAAACTCCATGGACACTCTTTTCAATCAAAATATTGTTACAAAATCTTGGTTACATCATTCACGTTGAGATTATACATATATGTGAGAACGACTAGAGAGATATGCACATTAAGAGCGTCCAGAGTAAAATATTAAAATACGAGTAATCCACAATTTAAATATAAAAATAATACGTCTTAATCTTAAGATAAACGTCTTTTCAATTTCGTCTAACGGATACCTATCCTCTAAGTCACTAGATATGATTTACATTGACTTGGATGAACAGGGTACATATTGAGAAAAATAGACAAATTAAGGTTAAAAATCAACTCAATACTTTCAAACACACAAATGTGTTAAGTTTGCGTGTCTCAATATTTTCATGCACCAAATTCTTTCAGACTCATACCTACCAACATAAAGGTACTTTCCGAATATTAAAAAGAACTGAATTTCAGTCACGTGGAACTTTTTATTACCGCCAAGTAAAACGGTCGAGCTACGCATTTTATAGGGAAGGAAGTTACTCATATATTTTTGCAAGTAGGTACGAGTAGGTACAGACAAAGGCGACAATTCGTGATACTTCGAGCCTTAGAATTGTTTATCGGGAATTTAAACATCATATTTTCTATAAAGCTTAGTAAGGAGTTTTTAATTATAACCGTTATTCAAAATGGTCGTGGTTGATCCACCTTCACTTTGACCCTTCACACCAGTGCAGTGTTAAGGTAGGGAAATTCTAAATAGCAAAAGTTGAAGTGAGAAATGTCACTTTGACTGGTGTCAAAGTGACAGGTGTCAAACTATGAAATGTCGACTACCAGTAGTACTACGGGTAAAATAAAACTTCCCGTGGTACTACTAGATCGCTTGGTAGTTCTACGGGTATTTTTTTTACCCGTGGTACTAGTGGTAGTATCACTGGTAGTACCACGTGCAACAAACGGTTTTAACTACTAATAACTATAAAACCGGCAAATGCCGAATAATTTCGAAAATGTTTGAAAACTCAACAATATTTTGAGTCTTTCATATTATTCCACTTTTACCATAGATCTCGTTTTAACTAATATGTCACTTACCGGATATCTGTGATTGTCCATTATTATCGGGAGCTCAAAATAATGGACAATCACGGAAGATATTCCGTAAGTCACAGTATAAGTTTAGTTGTAAACCGTGAAAGCTTAAAACAGAGATCTCATTTAATCATTTTGAGAACTACATATGTGTGAAAGTGTAAACTAAATGAAACTTTACAAGAAAATTGTACCTAAACAATTCTAAACACACACACGCAGTCGCCTGCCAGAAGTGTCAAATAGCATATGTATACACTATACATATAAATGTAGAAACATTTTCAAGTAATAAGAATAAGAAAGTCCGGTAGTTCGCCTTCACCCGCGGTTCCTCTGGCCCGAGGCATCACTCACAAAAGTTTACGTACCCTCTGAGAGGACGACAAACAAATTCGTGTTCTTGGATATAATAACAAAAATATTATTATCTAGTGTTCTAATAATACTAAAATGTTTGTATTGTATACAACCAGTGTTATATTGAGCTGTACTGGGTGCTTAAGCATTTGTTTAGTCTTTAGTAGGTACATACCTAAGTTGATAATCAAGTGTAGGAGGTAGAATTTGAGTCTATTTTTTAAGGTTTAGAAACGGGATGTAAAAGCAGTCACGTGCTTTAAGCATGATTACAGACAAAGGTTTAAAATCAGGGCAACTTGGTGAGGCTGATTAAGGTCTAGTTAGATGGTTTGTTTGAGAATTAACTTTCGTTAAAAACTTTTCTGTAGAATAAAGATCAAGTTCCCATGATAAGTGATAAATGATTAATAGGTTACTAAACGTTGTGTTATCTCAACAAAATTGTATGTAAAGTGAAGGAAATGCCGAGAAGAGAATCATACATTAATAACAAACTTCAAATGTGCATAATGTCTTCAGAACGTTGAAATTAAATGCCGACGGAATGCTTACAACGAGCGAAGAATTTAACATGAGAACCCGTTTAATGTGTCTGCGTTATATTTTATGAAATGCCAGTGTTCTATTACTAAGGATTTCTAGCTGTTATTTAACTTGCAATATTTGCATGTTTGTTTGTTTAGGTAAAATCTTGCAACTGAATTTTAAAAGTTATCCCCAACTGATTGAGCTGAAATTTTGCATATTCACGTTTAGTTTGGGTGACAATGCTTGGTTAGCTAAGTGACGTCATTCTAAATTGAATATGGCGGAAGACGCCAAAGACGGCGGAGTAGTTATTTTTTTATGTACCATCATGATATGGGTATCAATTAATAGGTATGCTGAGACCTATGTTTGCATGCTTGTTTTTTTTTTGTTACTTTATGCATGTTTCTTTGTTATTTATGAAATACGAAGAGAGCAGCCTTTTTCTGCGAGTTTTATCATTAACATAAAGAGTGTAACGAGACCCTTAACGAAGCCGAAGGGCACTTAAATCGTTCTTCCTGTCATTGCACCTGGGAACCTTCTAGTTACGAAGATATTAGGGGTCAAAGTTCCAACTTTTTCACAAGCTTTTTTTTTTTAATACATGTTTGAATGTAAGAATTTTACTTTTAACACCTCCAAGATCCCCGTATTATTCAATCCATCCATCAGTACAAGTTTTGAGTGCGTTACATTGAGTCCTACCGTAAACATGATTTTTCACAAAAATTTCGTTTCCCAGCAATAATTTTTGCGTAAAGTTACCTACTTTGTTTGATGTGGCTGCATAATGCTTGCTACAAAGGGTCGTGAAGGGTCCTGTTACATCCTGTATAGGTATTAATGTTAATATAAGGATACTACTGTATGTCATGTCATGTCGTGTGTGTAATGTCTTACCTATTTTCATAGATAATAATTTATCTAGCTTTAAAACTAGCAAATTGCTGCCTGGGAAAATTATGGTAACAAAGAGACATTATCTTTCATTTCATAAAATAAACATGTTTTCGGATATACGGGGTGGGTGGAAGGGACACCGACACGAAAACGGTTATGACGTATTCAGAGCATTTTGAGCCCCCCACATAACATGATTAATGGTGATTTTGACTTATTTTTAATGATGTCCATGAAGAGTGTCCATGGAGTTTCTTGCTCATTATTTTCCATAGAGATCTACGCTTTGGAATGTGCAACTACAGTACTTTCTCAAGTTATTATGCCTTGTGACTGTGACTGTAGCTTAGCTTTTTTTTTTTGTTTGACTTTCAAAAGTGCCTGTAATGGTCTAATTGAAATAAATGCTTTGAGTTTGAGTTTGATTTTGACATTATTATTATAAATTATTTTGACTTAGTACCTAAATTATTACCAAAATTGTATGTACCAAATATGATGTACTAACACTAGTGTTTAAGATGTGTATGTATTACTAACATATTGGATTGTATGATCTGTTAATAAATGATTTGATTGACATAAAAATGTTTCATCGGTTACTTAAAAAAATCAGCTGTTCCATACATTTTGAACGTGTAGGTATTACATTTTTGTAGGAAACAGCTGTTTTTTCTTAAGTAAGCGATGAAACATTTAAATTTGGGGGGGTCTCAGGAAGATGTACTAAATACGTCATAACCGTTCTCGCGTGTTCCTTCCACCCTGTACAGGAGTTAGGTACCTTCCAACGATACGCTTAACAGTGATCTGGAGACACGAGCTAATTTGAAATGATCACCATTGTTGTAGATCTTTGACAGTCGTTACAGGTAGTCAATGGCCCGAAAGTCTGACAACCAGTTTCAGCAAGGGGTATCGTATTACCCAGTACTAACTGGGTTATGGAGGTCAGATAGGCAGTCGCTTCAGGTAAAATACTGGTATTCAGCTGCATCCGGCTAGGTTAGGTTATGATGAGAAAACATGTAAACTCTAAACCAATAAAATTTCCGAAGTAAAAAATTACACTGCGTTCGCAATGAGAGAAAAGACAAAACTAAATATACCATTAAAAACCCGTCACCAACTGCACTACGTCAGACATCTGAAAGATATTAAAAGTCAACTCGAACCTGAATCAAGTTCTACATTTATATAAAGGTTTTCCACCTTGCCGACGGTGTCCAACTTCGCGTTATTTGAATTGTAAAACACGCTCATAGTCGATTTAAATTTGAAACGACTTGGATTGATGTGCTGTTGTGGGCTTTCCCAGTTAAATGACGGGTATTCAGCCCTCGGAAATGTTCAAAACATGCATATTTTTTATTCTTTTGTTTTTTTTTGTAACAGCCTGATTGGCAATCATTGTTTTAGATACACATATAAAAATATTGTTCGACTGCTTCGTCAGTCTAGTGGTCGCACGCAGCAGCTGAGCATGAGGTCCTGGGTTCGATTCCCGGATCGGGCAAAGTGCTATTGGTTTTTTTTCTACTATGGACCCCCATACAACAAACGAGTTTTTTTTTTACGGAACCCTTCGTGCGCGAGTCCGACTCACAATGGGGGCTCAATTTGTTTTTTTTTTATGGTTTGAAATCATCAAATAATTCCTCCCGCTCTGGGCTGAGCAGGAGGGAGTGTCAGACTTTTACTGACTAAAACCCATCCATGTTCTTTCATTGCCCTTTGTGTTCCGGGGCCACGGTATCTCTTTCGAACAGTCCCGCAGCATAATGGGTCCTCCCTTAAATATTTTTTAAATTCTGTTTTTAGTATTTACTAGCGACCCGCCCCGGCTTCGCACGGGTCAATGTTATACATATAAACCTTCCTCTTGAATCACTCTATCTATTAAAAAAAACCGCATCAAAATCCGTTGCGTAGTTTCAAAGATTTAAGCATACAAAGGGACATAGGGACAGAGAAAGCGACTTTGTTTTATACTATGTAGTGATTTTTATAGCGGCAACAGAAATACATCATCTGTGAAAATTTCAACTGTGTAGCTATCACGTTTCATGAGATATAGCCTGATGACGGACAGCCAGACAGATAGACGGACAATGGAGTCTTAGTATTAGGGTTCCGTTTTTACCCCTTGGTTACGGAACCATAAACAGATAAAATAATCTGGTGGAAAGAGTTGTTGGAGCTTTAAAACAAACCTCTCTTTATGATGGAGAAAACTGAACCATAGAATAAGTTACAGATACCTAAGTCAGTAACTATTTAGAAAAGTAAAAATGGCGCTCTTCAATCAGTTCTAACTTTTGTCTGCCCTGATCTTCTATTTGATGTAATCTACTCGTACATAAATACCCAAAATATAGCCTATAGCTAGTTCGCCGAATTGGCGTTTTGAATTTTAAAATGACAGCTTAATTGGCTGCCAAACTGTTACCAGAACTCTGTTAATAACCGTGCAGGTTTCCCTGTGTGCTCGAGAAAGAAACATACAGTATTAGTCAGCAATATGCTGGCAGTTTGTGAACTCTGGTCCTAACGCTTGTTAGTGGATTTCGAACAAGCTCTAATTTACTTTCCTATGCTGAGAAATCAGTTTAATACACACTGGGGGTCTAAAATGGCCGCTTTAACAGAATCATAACAGGATAATAGGTAATATGAATCACATTAAAATTCTTAAAATAGTCACAACAGTCGCAGTTAATATTATGAATTGACACTTTGTGAACATTTTACGAATTGTAACGTAATTCATATTATTATCCCATTATGATACTGCTGAAGCGGCCATTTTAGGTCCCCAGCTCTTTTAACTGTTCATTTTAACTAAAACTTACATTTGTTTGCGAAAATTTCATCATTATTATTTCATTCATTTTAGAAGTACCGTGTCTAATTTTGACGACCAACAGTGATGTACTTGTTATCCTGGTTCCTTTAGATTTGAAATCATTATAGTCAAACAAGTATGAATATCCAAGTATCCTTGCAAATTCAATATTGAACATTCACAAACCTAACAAATCGACTACGTCGACAATAAGGCAACTTGCACGCCGTAATAATCTTGCCTAAAATTAATAGTTCTAGAACATTCCTGCTGGCGTAACGGCTATAAACTGTAACGTTAAACTATTAATTGTAACATTTAGTGATGACGTGTATACCTAAGCCTTAGGAGGCACCGAGACCTTACTTACATCTTAGACATGAGATCGGTTGCCTAAAGTCTGCGAGGTTTATTTGTTTCGGGCTTATGTTCGAGCACTTTAAAATTAATGATTGTGTAAGTAAGTCGGAATATTGTAGGAGTACGTTCTCATATTAAACTTTAATTACAATCACGTTTGAGTTACGAAGTGAGATATCTTTAATGAGAATAATTAATTTGAAAATTGTTTGGTGTGTATAATCTATTTTTTTGTGTTACAAAGTTACAAACTAGAGTTACCACTACTATTACTAGTTAGGGGTCTTTAATTTTATATCACGTAAAATTTTCTATTTTTTTTTTGTTTATAAAGACAATTTTATCAAAAACAACTACAAAATATATATATTATATTTTTTTTTGTTATCTGTGCTGTCCCACTCCTGGGCAAAGGCCCCTCCCCCGTTCCTTCCACTTTTCTCGATGTAGCACCTCTTCTCGCCAACCAAAGCGCCCAGCCATCTTCTTGGTCTGCCGCGACCCCGTCTAGCTGTCTCAGAGGTCCAGTTTTATGCAGTTTTATCCGTTTTACACAGCTTTGCCGGCATTCGGCAGACAAAGCCTGCCCAGTCCTATTTTAGTTTGGCAGCTTTATGAGCTACGTCAGCAATTTGAGTTCTGGAGCGCAGTGTGGTGTTTCTTAGTTGGTCGGTGAGTTTAACGTTAAGTACGCTGCGCTCCATTGCCCGTTGGCAAACCTTGAGTTTGGACTTCTGGATGTTAGACAAAGATCAAGTCTGTGCACCATATGTCGGTATGGGGAGAATACACATGTCCATTAGCTTACGTTTTAAGGGGATGGGTAAATCGCCCTTGAATAGCTCTTTCATTGACCTGTAGCTCTTTCAGGCGTTTTCCGTGCGTCTTGCAACTTCTTTGTCTTGCCTCGCCTATAGTATTGATCTCCTAATATTATTTTCCAGATCTTATACCTATTTCCTGTTTTAAAACCATAATCCTAAAAGTAATCTCGATATTCAAGATAGCGTTGTCTTGTAAAATGCATATAAGAAGTTGGTAGGTAACCAATATTGTAGCGAGAGCTGGTTTACAAAGGAAAATCGCAAATAAAATATTAGATTGTATTAGCAATATGTTGCTATTGGACAAGCATTTACTTTTATGATATTTTTGGTAGGTGCTGAAGATCACCGAGAAAAACACAAATGACAATCATCATCGCGATCCTGCGGAAGTGTCATTTAGTCAACGATAACTATGATAGAAAAGTGCCTAGACGACCGAGGCTCTCGCTAGGCAATTGGATCAAGGGCCTGATTCAGAAGGCAGTTCTCCTAGGTCCGGTCCGCATTGTGAGGAGGTTCCTGACTCTGGAGCCCTAATTACCGGTAGCTTCGATCTTGCTCCCGACCAGGGTCACTATTTTTTAAAAGTATTAATGTTTAATTATGTTTTTTCAAGAAATGTTTAAAAAAATTATTGTGTAAAAAGGACCAACTATGGAAAAGAAAGAAATAACTGAAATTACATAAGTTAGCGTATACCTTAACTATGTCATTTCTGAAATCCTGTTGCAAGTCGTTGTAGAAATACAAAATGATTTCGAAGCAATTGCCACTTGAAGACTTTAAACTAGACCCTTTAAGGTGAATGCGCAAGGGTAGCCCGCGAAATTTAAATTTTCTTACGTTTATTGCAATTTGCAGGTCAGTGTCAGGTTGTATGTTGATGAAAATATGAATCGTGCCAGTAACACGTATGGAGTTAAAAAATTATAATCATTCAAATCATCAATACAGCCCTCCAAGTTCATCTAACCCCATTGAGTCACTTTTTCATGAAATAGCTATTGAATGGGGTTATATGAACTTGGAGGGTTGTATTAATGTTTTGAATTATTATAATTTTTTAACTCCATAATGTGTTACTGGCGCGATTCAAATTTTTCATCAACATACAACCTGACACTGACTTGCAAATTGCAATAAACGTAAGAAAATTTAAATTTCGCGGGCTACCTTTGCGCTTCCTTCCACCTTAAGCAATAAACTGTTCTCGATGATTTTTATCTGAATCGTAAACTTTTATCTTGAGTACGCAAGTCTATACGAGTAGTGTCAGTGTTTGGCTGTTCATTATGCCAACAGCTACACCTGTATATCGAAGGATGTCTTATAAAAACTGTCATAAGACAAAAAAATGGGTTTTTAGATAATACTCCCCTTAGCTTCAATAATAGTTTGCTCTATGAAAATAAACTGCCATTAGAGTCTCCGAATGGCACAAGCGAAAGTTTTGTGGGCCAAGTATAACTAAGGACACAATAAACTCAAAAATATGTAATATGTATCTAAAAGTTTTTAAACTGTCATGGTCATTAACATTATTAATTAGAAACGGGATAGTTACCATGTTTACTGTTCATTTTGAGTTCCCGGATATTTCAGCGCTGTTGCAAGCACCATGATCACCGATAAATTGACCCGTTAACCGTTACCTAACTGCTGGCTAACTGTTTAACCGTGATCATGGTGCTTGCTTATCACTTTGGGCCCTATCAGAATACCAGCGCTGTGACGTTTTCTAAATGTTACAGTACCATGCTAAGATAGGGGCCTTTTGGCTTCGTACAGGACTAATTTCGTTGTTTTTTTTTAAATTATAGTTTTATTTACTTTTATAATTTTGTTGTATACTTCATGTAAATGTAACCATATTTTTGTTTTATTTCGTCCTGTGCGGGCTAATAAATACATTTACTTTCTTTCTTTCTTTCTTTCTTGCAACAGCGCCGAAATATCCGGGAACTCAAAATGAGCAGTAAACATGGTAAATATCCCGTTTCTAGTGTTAATGATAATGTATCTAAAACTTCTATTTCTCTGTTACGGTAGTTTTAAGACGTTGTTTGTCATAATTAGTTTTTTCTAGTTTTTACAACATCCGACCATGCCTCAAAACATGCTATTTTTCACCTTTAGACGCGGCGACGCTAATATAATTATGTTTCCGACACGCAAATAGCACATAATTCTGATATCTGAACCATGCACTGTAGCGTGAAGGTTTTATTGCTTTATATAATTCTCTTTAAGCAGTTAATGTTAGGCCGTAATCTCTATGGAAGCATTTTTACGATAGGTATAAGTTTTGTTACCTATTTGTCGGCAATTTGATTTGGGTCATCAGATTGTTCCAGCAAATTAAGTTAAATAAAATGTTTATTACGTGAAGAAAATAATGGGGCCCGTTATACACACCGGCTTCAAAGGCGACTGAAAGATAATTTCATTCGTGAATATCAGCATTAAGTAAATTACGTCGTAAATGACAGACTTTAACTTTCTGACAGTAATGACAAATCAGTCAATCTCGGTCAGTATAGAATGCCCACTGTGCTTTACTTTGCTTTAAGAAATCAGGGGGCCTAAAATGACTGCTTTATCAGAATCATAATATGAATCACGTTTAAAATTTTAAATTCTTAAAATGGTCTTATGGTTATGACCACAAAGTCCATTTTAGGAGTTTTAAATTTTTAACGTGATTCATATTACGATTCTGATAAAGCAGCCTTTTTAGGGGGCCAGTTCAAGTTGTGTTGAAAATTATTAATTAATTGTTGTTGTGTGTTGTTTATTAAATAGTTGTTCATGAAAATTTGTATCGATATGTCAAACTTAGTACATTTATTTTAATTCTGTGTTTTCCTGCCTAAACAGATAAGTTGATTGAAGTGTAAATATTGTGTTAAGCTTTGTGAATGTAGTAATTTTGTATTTGTTACAATAGTTTTGGAGTCGTCTGCACCAAGAACATCGTATGGTCTCACTATCACAAATGGTACTTAGTTCTCTCTGGATCATTTCAACCAGTCTTATTTTTTGTGTTTTGTTAGGGTTCCGTAGGTCCAAATGAAAACACGGAACCTTTATAGGATCAATCGTGTGACTGTCAGTCTGTCTGTCTGTTATAGCCATTTTACTCTTAATCTACTAGACCGATTAGGTAAGTTAAAACTTCGAATACATTTGAATTACTATGTGAGTGAGTAAAATTGAAAAGTGTCTGCTTAGATGGGTTTGGTCAAGTTAAGAGGATGAGTGAAAGGCGATTGACAAAAGGTATTTACAAGGCAAATGTGACTGGCGGCCCTATAAGGTCATATACTGACCTTATCGGTGAGGTTCTTCAGAAAGATCAGGTGCGTAGTACTCGCAACCGGCGTGCGTGTATGACCAGATGGATGAACGTGGTCGAAAAGAGTATGTAAGGATCGTAGCAGTTCCTGCCAGGGTTGCGGGATTTGACGTTTTCCCATACCGGAGGATCGTAGCAGGTAGGGCACGCCACAATAGTGGTGATAAGTCTCCTCTTTGAGGAGTGGCGGCGGGAGGAAACGCCCGGGTGCTACCATTGTGAGGATTGGCCGGAATACACGGTGGAGCACACGGTGGAGGTCTGGCCCGCCGTGTCCTCGTAGCGGCGATCGGCGGCGGCGACCTCTCGCGTCCAGCCTTGGTTCAATCCATGGTCCGGAGCGAGACGGAATGGGACGGCGTTACCTCCTACTGCGAAGCAGTCATGCTAGCGAAGGAAGTAGCGGAACGTGAGAGGGTGAGAACCTCACGTCCCAGCCACCGCGGGAGATGCACCGGGCCTGTGCTGACAGGCTTGTCGACGGCGCGTTCGTGTTCCACGCGCGCCTCAAAGAGATGTCAGCAAATGGGAAGGGGTCCGAAAGGACCGATGCCTGCCAGGTTTGCGGGACTGTTCGAAAGAGATACCGCGGCCCTGGAACAAAAAGGGCAAAAGAAGGAACATGGATGGGTTTTAGTCAGTACAAGTCTGACACTCCATTCTGCTCCGCCCTGAGTAGTACCCCGTCATTTGATGATTTCCCATCCAAAAAACAAGGATCGTAGCAGGTGGCGTTATGTGGCTTCTGCCTACCCCCATGATAAAAGGCGTGAGTTTATGTATGTATGTTACGTTTGTGGTTGAGATTTGTTTAATAACTCATCCCAACTATGGAACCCTTTACTGTGCGAGTCCCGTTACGCTCCTGGCCAGTTTTTATTTACATAACGTCTCCATATTATGTATAAGGTCGGTGTTTAGGTATTACAAGACAACCAGGAAATTTATTTTTCATCTTTGACGCCGCACGTTAATAAAAATACATTTCCCGCCTCCCGTGATTCGTATCTCACGTCAGTCGGTATTGACATTTGCCCAAAGCCCTGTTATACCTGATTGGCTTTTACAAGTTACGGGTAGTGCTGTCAAAATGTTTCTAGCTTTTGGTTAGAGAATAAAGGATTTTCAGCTGAAATAGTCCACTAGTTGAATATTGTGAAGGCTTTTAGGCTACTTTATTGTGTGGGTGCGTAGGGTTATGTCAGAAATCCACTCTTCGTTATTTGAGTAATAGACATGTATAAGTAGCCATGCAGGTTCTCGACTGGGATGGTCTTTTCAAGAAAAAATCGCACCGATTTGAGATCATAATCTGCATCTTTATATAAATCATTAATCCGAAATAACAACTTACTTACCTTCGTCTATTTATAACGCACACGTCAACTGTAAAACTTAAAAACAAAACTGGCAACCAACGCGTCGAACATGAAAAAAAAAAGAAAACATGTTTACCCTCAGAGTTGCGAGCGTAGAAAAAAAAAAACAAAATAATTGAATCGGGAAGGGGTCGCCCCGGTCCTGGCGTCGCGCGTTGATTGGCCGATATTCAAATTGAGAACTAACGAGATATCGTGCGGTGTGTGCGCCTGATGACGTTTTACGGTGCGGCTAATATATTTCCTATCGCCTTAGGGAAGGTGTTAGGGGTAATGGACCGAGGAATGGGGGGAGTGACTTAAAAATTGCACGATATTGGTTGGCAAGGCTTTAGGTAGATACCTATAAGATACTTTTATATCTTATTTTCTATTACAATATTTGAGGTGTGAGTGTCTTACCTTGTAGCCGATCCCTTATGCGGAGGATTATTATTTAAGTTATGATTAAACTTAGAAAATATCCAGAGGCTTATTCGATTCTGATCTATTTCGACCGGAATTTGAAAATACCCTTTACAGAGCTACACGTGTAGCTACTCATCTCAATGCTATGTCGAAGCACACCTCATTGAAAAGGACTCTTATGTATTTTTATTGTTCTAATGTTTGGCATACTAATGTAAGCATGTAATCGAATAAATAAACATACTCAATGTTGACACGTGTCTAAGAAACTTGTGTTGTATGAAATAACAACATTTATTATACAGGATGTTTCCGCTCTTGCTGCTATCGTGGCATCGTTCATAGAGTACATATTGAACATGATTTGCGTTTTTTCCTTGTTAGACTCAACGTGTACTAAGAATCAACATGTTGTAGATCAGATCGTGAAGAATCACATATTACGCTATTTCTGATAAGAAAGATTAAAATGCTTGATATTTATGAAGGCTTGTGTATTTAGGAGTTACTAGTTGTACTTTCAAAGGTATTCCTACATTGAAAGTAGGTATCTACCGAAAATCTTTGGTATAGCAACACACAGTAGAACCGACTATAATAAAGCTGACTTTGTAACCGATTTCTAAAAAAATTGTATGTTCTCCATTCTTTAGATTATTTTTTGCACATTACTATGTTCGAAGTTTCGAACGAAATCAAACCATGCACGAAATATCTAGAATTAATTTTGAAATTAAATGAACTTGCGACTACAGCATCACTCGCGTTTACTCCCCGAATGGTGAGGCACAATAGTAAGCCTATCGCCATCAACCGGTCACAACTCCAGCTGTGATTCTACAGAGAAATTATTGAACGAAAAACCCAATAAAATTTAGTCCAACCTGGGAATCGAATACAACAAACACCTTATGCTCAGCTGTAGCGTTTGCGAGTACTAGACCAACGGGTCTATAATAGCACTTAATACCTACATAATATAATGTGAAAAGCTTCTCTTAATGTAACTAGGGTAATCATATAAAACAATAACCTTTTACCCATCTTTTAAACCAAAATTCACCGCTTAAAAGGGCTCATAATCAGCTATTTACTTATTCTCGCATATACCACTATGAAAAGCGCAGAAAATATTAGGTTTTATATTTCCCATAAAACCCATGAATTTCATGACACTATAAACCATGGGAGCTCAAGATGGTCGCCTAAGAAAACATGGCGTGTGTTAACTTGGATGTTACGGGATGATATTCAGTATTATACATATTGTAAGTTTATTTTTATAACAAGGGGTTAAGGTTTTACGTTGTTGAATATCTATAAAAGTTTGTCGCCACATTTTTAGGGGGGATTTTCTGTTACATTCAAGTGATTTATTACATAAAAATCGCTGTCACAATATAACTTGCTATTAAGAAAGTATAAATATCAAATCCGTGAGGAAATGTGTAGGTATTTAATGTGTTTGAACTATTTCCCTTCAATTGGGAGTTTTTCAGTTCTAAAAGTCCTTTTTCAAGAAACAGAAAACTAAATTGTCACCATGAACATCAAAGTCAAAATCCATTACTTTAAGCACATTACTTACCTTTCAGTTCTGATTACTATCTCCAAAGACTTCCTCAATAAAATCGGATAATAAATAACGTATAACATTGTTGGTTAGGGAATGACAGTGTCAGTTACTTTTCTGGTTAATTTAAAGTCTCCGGCTTTAATGGCAAACTTTATGTACCGGCTTTTATGTGCCAATAAAGTTTCTTTGAAACGAAGCAAGGCCGTTAATCTAGAGACCTAATAAAAGAAAAAAAAAGTTACCGATGACGGGGATAGCGGGGTTATTTTTTGACACAGGATTTTTTTTTTTGAAACCCTTTTATCAGAACTTGATGGGGGAAACCTCGCAAAAGTTTCCAACGTTGTGTTGCAGACTCCGGTGTGTGACAGGTTTTCTCACGTCTTGAAGAAGCTCCACCATCTAACCATCTGGAGGAGAACAGGCATCATCTAATCATTTAACTTTATCCTAGTTATCTTGGATTCGAAAGCCGTATCCGAAAGCGGTTCCCAGAGGATTCATTGCAAATGTACAGTCGCCAAAGGAGATAAGTAACCAGGGTCGTCGGATATAGTTGAAGTTTAATAAGAAACTGATGGATGTTTTCGAATGAAATTAAATTTGATAAATGAACTGTTTATGTTCTATAATAACTGAATTAAATTTTATTCAAAAACATCCATCGGTTTCTTACTAAACTTCAACTATATCCGATGACCTTGGTTACTTATCTCATTTGGTGACCGTCATGTAAAGAGTGTAGGAAAAGAGGGGTTACCGACATTCCGAGAACCCCAAGCGAGAGTGCCCATCGTCTCAAATATCTTGTTAGCCTGCTCTGGTTAACCCGTTTGAGGATACGACTTAATCGTTTAGGACGCAAGATGAACTGTATCGGTTTATCTGACAGGATAAAGAGACTGAAACCCACAACACACGGAATCCTGGTGTGGGAGTTTGGCTTTTTCTTTTACACAAATTAAGATAGAATAACACTTTTGTTTCCAAAAACAGTAGGTCGTGGTGTGTACAGTGTTCACGTGTTACCACGTGTTCAGAACATAAACCCACATGAACTCAACGATAGAAAAAATACCGATTAAAAGTTCTTGTGTGTGTGTAGTAGTGTAGTGGTAGCTGTTTGTGCGTCGATGTATCCACCCTGTATATGCACGCCGTAAAATAAGTCTCATGTAATAAGATAACAGTCGCTCGGTCAATCTTTGGTTAAGCCGTGCTTGCCAAGGTTGGTCTGTCGATGGGTGACCACCCGTTACATTCCGAGTTTCCGCCGTGCCTTGGAAAGCACGTTAAGCCGTTGTTGGTCCCGGATGTCATTTGTAGACCTTTGACATTCGTTATAGGTCAGTAGCCCAAAAAGTTTGACAACCAGTCTTATCAAGAGGTATCGTATTAACCAGTACTAACTGGGTTGTGGAGGTCAGATAGGCAGTCGCTCCGTGTAAAATACTGGGGGCCTAATATGAATCACGTTAAAAATTTAAAATTCTTAAAATGGTATTTATGGTTATGAACACAAAGTCCATTTTAAGAGTTAACGTGATTCATATTATGATTCTGAAAAAGCAGCCATGTTAGGCCCCCTGGTATTCAGCTGCATCTGCTTAGACTGGAAGCCGAACTCAACATAGCTGGTAAAAAGGCTCGGCAGATGATGATGTTTAAAATCTATCCATGAATACAAAAATACATAATGTATGTAGGTCTCATACACTACCTAAGGCTAATAGTTTGCGCCAAACCTAGCAACAAGGGATACGTTCCGCAAGAAGATTTTAAAATTTTTATTTATGCATAAAGTTTGAATAAATTAAATTAAATTGTATTACATTTATTAATTAAAATAACCTAAAGTAAATAACCTAGCAACAAACTTAAAAAATGGCGTCAAAAAACTCCTCCTCAACGCTGTCAACTGGTAATGTACCCAAGAGACTGGCGGCGTTGCCACGTTGTATGGCAACGCTAAGCCTTTGGCCAAGGTAAAAGCCAGCCCTTGGGTCACGGGAAGTGTCAACTAAACGTTTAGAAATATCCTTGAAAAGGCTGTGAGCGCTCAGACCCCACGGTCCTAGAGTTTCAACCCCAAACGGCTCGAAAATATAGTTACCAATGAGGTTACTATATTTACGCCGCTTGAGGTTCTCTGCAGCCGCAGCGGCAGCCCCAGCACAGCACGATGAGCTAGGAAGATGGGATGGCGCAAGAGTATCGACACATGTTGCGTCCCACACTAAAGGCCTACCCATCTTCCATGGAAACAAAGACATCCCGTCCGGTCTCTTGCCATCGTCGCGTCGCCATTTTAAATATGTTTGTTACTCGCACATAGTCACATACTACAAAAGGTACTTATACTCAAGGCAAACCAAACTTTTTCGGCACGTGTATGTGAAGGCCCCTTATTGAAAAGAGACCTTATTCCGCGTGTTAGTTACCTAGGCGTACCTAAGCTACTTATGTATTCTACACAGGCTGTTTGGGTTAATGTAGCCCGACATGTAGGTGATGGGTTGACAGTATGTTCCTATTTATGTACACTTTACGTCATAAAATACTGAACTTAAATTAATTTTGGTGTGGAAATTGCGAGGTTTGTGGCTGAGTCTGATTTTGATAAGTAAATGCGAATTATAACGTTAGATAGGAAACTTTTTATGTTTGAAAAGTGAACAATTTTAAGGTTGATTAGGTTGGTAAGGTTGCTGTCTGTCGAGTAAAACTTTACTGGAAAAAGGCGGCTAATAATAGTTTAATATACATAGGTCTCTAGAAACTGATACTAAGACAATAATGTTATGTCGGTTGCCTTACGAGAACATTCTAGATTACGTGCGAGTCTCAAATATTCCTGTAAGGACCTGTTTAGAAGATTAGAGTCTAGAATGTTCCACTATAGAACTGTCTAGAAGATTCGAGAAACTTGTGGAAGTTCCTCGAAGGACAATGTTTTACTATGGAGCTTTCTAGAAGATTCGAGAAAGCTGTGGAACTTTCTCGAAGGATGATGTTCCACTATGGACTGTGAAGTATGTTCGCAAAGGTTGTAGATCTTTCTCGAAGGATCGGTCGTCATATAAATAGCCGTCAAGTTTGCGGGAGCAGTTAGTTTGATTTTGGCTACACATCGAAGCGAATCGAAGTGAACTAGAAGTGCGATATCTAAGTGAATAGTGATCAGTAGTGTATTTGTGATTAAGTTTTAAATATCTTGTGATTAATAAAGTTATTTCGTGTTTAATCGGTAGTATTTAATTTATCCCATACCCAGCTCGTAACAATAATATCAGGCTCAAATCAGAAAGCCTCAGCAAAAATATTTATTTTCACACATTACTTATTAATGTCTAAGACAAACGGTTGTTATGTTACGATTTACGGTCACCCATTAAAAACTTTTTCAGTTTGTGGAAATATAAAGACATTTCCTAGGAAATGGAGACACCATAATGTTACCAAAACCACCAAAATATTTTTTTCCTCTAAACTCTTCTGATTTAGTCAATGTAACAAATAAAAAAAAGTACAACGGATTCAATCATGCTCGACAACAATTATCAATCGTTTTCAAAAATTCAATTTCTATACACATTTTCACAATTCATCCGCTCGAGCGCTTCAACACTAGACTGTATAACACTTCAATCGCCACTTGCAGCGATTGAAGCCGACAAACAGTGAAACAGGCGATTCCAATCCGTCCACTAATTGAATATTGCCCAAGGGTGGTATAACTCTCGACAGTGTACGAATCTGTGACGACTATATCCGTACTGGGAGCCAGTTATTTTGCTTAAACAACAATATATGTACGTCAGGGAATAAAAAATGGTGGAAAAAGAGTTTTTGGTAGTGTTCGTAACGTCCGACCGCGGTCGCAGGGTTTATGTTACCAAAGCGAGAATTCTGTGGTGCGTGTTGACCTCTGGAAATAGGAGAGTATAGTGAAGTTATTAGGTACCTCATCTAGTATTTTTGTCGAAAAAACTATCCTTTTGCATTCCCATTTTCAGTGTCTGTTTTATTATTGTGTTGTACTAATGTACTTTAGTAAGTCCAATACTTTTTGTAATTTATTTCATCATCACTGCTCTCAAAACGGTGAACGAAAACATCGCGCGAAACCAGCATGTCCTAGAACCAAAAAATCGAAAACATGTGACATCTACCAACCCGCACTGCGCCCGCGTGGTAGATTATAGCCCATTCCCTCTCATAGAGAGGAGGCCGTGTGTTCTAGCAGTCCACTGCACTGCTAAAATTATAAGCTAATTAAGGCTAAATACTAGTAGTAGTCAAAGAAAAAAAACCATTAAGATCCAACCTACGGATTTTGTTTTACTGTGTATAAGCAGCAGACGTGTAAGTATCGCCATCATTGATACATATATATATATATATAAATGATCTCATGAAAAGCATGCACAAAATAGCCCATAACATAAATCAGACGACAAAAGAACCCCATAATGTTCGTTACTCAGAATTTTATTGCGTCTAAATGACGTACAGCGAAATACCAACGTTCGGTTAGCGTATATACGCTTTAGTTTTATCGCTGCGTTTAAGGGTTAAGTGCGAAATGGAATGTAGATACGTCGCAGGGACGTGGAAATACTTTCGCGGGTTATAAGTACTTACATGACGTTTATGAGGCGTGCGTCGTTGTCGGTTCGTCCGTTGAGTCGTTTATATTGTTAGATTAAACAATAAATAACCTGTTTTGCATCTCTTGGACGTGTAGGTCGATGAGTTGTATATTTCCGGGCTTTGTTATAAACCGAATGGCAAGGTATGTAAACATTGTTAGTGAAACCATCTTGTTTTAATACTCCACGACACGGTAAACAGGTTTATAAACATTATTTTCGGAGTTTGGTCTTGTGATCAGCTCTGATCAGAGTTATTGTTATGGAAAAAGGAAGTTAATATAAGATACAACTTACTTATTATTTTTACTTATTATTTATTTATCTTTTCACGGCGCGCCGCTCACATTTTTTTCTGATTAAAAAAATCCCTTAATCAAAATATTAGTCGCATTGAATGATTCCAAAGAATTATTATGAAGATATAATCAAACGATACCGGAATATTATCGTCTCAAGTAACGTCACCTCCATTTCCCCTTACAACTAAATATCATACAAAATAACCATTACGCCGAAGTGTTGTAGCACTCGTAGCCCTTCGTAGCAGTTCGTAGCACCTCGTAGCACATTGTAGCGACCCATAGAATACGTTAATGTTTCGTAGACAATGGTTATTGTAACATGTTTACAGTATTGAGGTTACATAATAAAATATATAAGTACACAACACATATATGGAATACGCTAGGATTGCATGTTCGTATAATGTTTAGGTAATTTTTGTTCAGTGCTGGAAAAGGTTACTAAGAGTAATGAGACAGTACCAATATAAATACAAATTGATTGCTAAGACTTGCTGATATTTGTCAAATAGACATTGAATAGTAACGAGATTTATATTCCTAAGCTCGAGGAATAGTCTGGTAATTGACAGGCCTAGTTAGATTTTCAGTATTTTGCTGAAATTATGTTCTAATTGTTGTTAGCATTAAGTGTAGCATTAAATTTTGATGCCAATACTATTCCGTTTCTCAATAATAAATCAATTGTACAATTTCTGTGAACTTCATAATGAAAAAAGTCTGCAATCCAAAGTAGAATGCCTTTGTCAATATTATAGAGATCTTACTGTAAGTTACGGACGTAACGGACGAGTTCAGTTGCAGTCATCCATTGTGGACAAAGGTTGCCCATAGCAAAGAAAATCTGTACAAGTGGAGATTCATAGAAGACCCTGTCCTTGAGTGTAAATGTGGTGTTGTTCCACAAACGCTGGGACATCTGATGGACGCTACTGAAATTACCTGACCACATTCTTGAAATGGAAACATGTGACGTATCGCTCGATACCGAGATTTGCGTTTGCAATTGATTGAATACCCTGAAAAAGTTCAAGCAAAAAAAGAAATAAGGAAAAAGAGAAAATACTCCAAGTATAACTTAATTTACTGCTTCAAATAAATCGTAAGAGACAAACTCATTCCGTAGAAACGTAACCAACATAATCCAAAACCTCGAAATTAAACTGCAACCCACAATGGCTTACAAAATTTTATTCAAACACAATTCACGAAGTGGATATCTTTCGATAATGACTGCTATTCATACTAATAATACAGCCAGACCGGATCTATAAAATCTCCCCATTCAAGACGTAGGTGCCTTATTCAACGGGATTTCTTACGAACGAGGCTCTATAACAATTCATTATAAGGCCATTGAGCTATTTCTATTGTTAACTCGGCCCATTATAGTCTCATTTAGCTTAGACCGTATTATAGGGTTAACAATGGCACTTTGTCGGTTCAATTATATCACGGGGATGTTCAAGTAATTCACCTTGATGTGTTGATGGGCGACAGTATTTATGAGTTATAGAGCGCGCCAACGAGTTGTTGGTCACACAGTGATTAAGCAGCATTTCTACGTCAATTTTAGTAGTGTACTAGTTAGGCAACCAATTTTGAAATTCATACAAGTGGACATTCTGCTCGTTATAATGTATGTAGGTGATAAATATCACAAAAAAAAATCAGTTCAATGCTGTGTTAGTTTGCTATCTACACATCAGTATTGGACTGTGTTTACCCAAACAAATGAAAGTGGGGTCTCCATTGTCTAACTAATTAGCGCTCTATATCTTATTGTAGTACTGGGACTGTGATCCTGTTTTGCATTTCGATTGCTGAGTGTAATGCTATGTAATATTGTCTTCAGATGGAATGTGATAGCGTATCGTTGTTGTACGTGTGTATAAGTTACAAACCTAGCTACATGAAGCAAAGTTACCATACGCTGCCGTACGTGATACGCTTTGCTTTTAACGATGCAGGTTTATAGAACTACCATAGCATAATCACGCCTGTAATGCCCAAAGGCAGAGGTGTACCTAACAAGTACACCCACAATTCGCCAGTTAGGTTTAAGTCCCATCTAGGGGGCGAGCCTTTTACCAAATATTAAATTCCATTCCAGCAGATTTTTTTAGGACCATGGTAAAAACGGTCAATTAAAAATCAATTCAGAGTACGTAACCGTAAAGTATATAGTTGATTATGTGACGATATAACAATATGTAAATCATCTTGGATTGAGTATTCGGTTTACATTGTGGCAGCAGCATCATCCCAATTCGATTGTAACAATGTCGACGGTGGATAAATTTAAATCCAGTGTCCCTTACGACATTAAAATCTTCCACTATTGATTAATAATAGATGCGAACAGTTTTATTAGTAACTAGTTAATTAGAAATTTAGTAGCAAACCGTTATTTTTCAATTAAAAACATACACTTCAATTGTATTAAGTTGTGTAGATGTATATTATAGATGTGGGCACTCTTTTTGTTATTTTTAATAATTAAACGCTAGTATAGGTACATTCAAGTGAAGGTCGTAATTATCGACACACTTATTTTTGAAATAGAACCGAAATGAACCGAATTGATCGGTGCTAACCCACAGAGAGTATAATCGAAATGAGTGGGCTGTTTTACAACAAGGGGGATGTTAGAAATAGAATTTCTAAAACCGGATTCACTCATAAATAATGTTATCGAGTGATCTTGCCAGTGAAGTCCTAATTAAAACAATTTATTTAAGTTATGTATGCAATCTTCATCATCTAACTGAGGCGTACAAAAGCTCATCTCAATTCAAACTTTTCGCGTGATAGACGGTATGAGTCGAGCACTATTTTCTAATACAAACTCCACACGATCCAACAAACCGACTTTATTCCCGAAATTCAGCTGATCCCGCCAAAATAATTGAAAAGCAATACAGCGCAGAGAACTGCGAGCTGGCAACAACTAAACGTGTTTATTCGTTCCACTGGCGCGAGTACCTCCACTCTCTACTCTCTGGTAGTTTCTAGAACAACTTCATACCGCGTACTTTAAGTTGGCAAGTTCGTAAAACAAATAAGGCATTTGAATTTCTCAGCCCACTTCCAATTGAATACCCCGACTTGGAGTTTTGAACTCACCGACGCTTTAAAAGTCATGTTTTAAAAGACTGCTAAAGCAAACTGAGGAAACTTTGTTCTACTGTGAACCGTAATAGGTGTATCTATTAGGTTTTTAATGTGTTGCTAAATAGGTCAATCTTATCTTATCTTAATCCATCTTCACAAACTTTCGCATTTAAAATATGTAGTTGTATTGTTAATGCGAAAAATTGTGAGGATGGTTTGAAGAATGGATGGATGGATGTTTCTAACTCTTTCACACAAAAACTATTGAACGGATTTGGATGAACTAACACTATAGATAGTTTATAACCTGGATTAACACAATTGATACTTTATATTCCGGTAATATAATTTGTGAGAGAATTACCAATTATTGTACTTTGAACTCTGTGGTCATCTCGCACTCGGTTAGCTACAGAGCATGGAGACACATCGGCGGGCAATGCGAGGCGATGCAAGGACGGGATTGTCAACAGTTCCTCGCTCCGCCCCGCCCGTTCACTTTCGCTTCTTTGTTCAAGTGGTCGCAAGCGCGACTGCTGAGCACAACGCCTTTTTTTTTCCGGATGGGAAATCATCAAATGACTCCTCCCGCTCTGGGCTGAGCAGGAGGGAGTGTCAGACTTTTACTGACTAAAACCCATCGATGTTCCTTCATCGCCCTTTGTGTTCTGGGGCCACGGGATCTCTTTCGAACAGTCCCGCAGCCCCTCGAACAGTCCCGCAGCCCCACCACAACACACACAACGCCTTGAGTTCGATTCGCATGTCGGGCAAAGTGTTATTGGGTTTCCCTTCTGAAATTTCTCAGTAGTAGCTACAGAGTCTGGGTGTGTGCCTGATTGCTGGGAGTAGGCTTACCTTCACATACATACATGGCGAGTGATATTAGTGTCATCATTAACTCGCACTTCTCAGCATAACCCACTTTCAGCAAGGGTTGTGGAGGTCAGACAGGCAGTCGCTCTATGTATTCAACTGCAACCAGTAAGACCGGAAGCCGTCTCCTAAATAGTTTGGATAAGGCTAAGCAGAGGATAACCCGCATTTCTATATTTATCCTTTTTATACCGGTATGGCTATATCTAGCCTTACAGTTTTAAATCTGATAGTTAGCCGTCAGAATTTCGTGGAAAATTTTTGGTGCATTCCAATGGATGAACAATGACGCTCCTAGGCTTCCCCCGCCTAAAAAAATAGTGACGCATAACGGGAACAGTAGGTAACTGAGGCTTGATCGCCAAACAAAGAACTACATATGTACCAGGATTTGAATGCATTCCTTTTCGTCACTTTTCCGAAACAGTCTGAAAAAATGCCTTTTGGTAACGTATTCGATTTTCATACAACCAATCTCGTTTTGACAACTATTAATTTCAACTGTTTTTTGACGTGTACAGTCATCTGAAACGTTACAAGAATAACTTGTTGGAGTTGCTATTTTTATCTCTCTCCATCACATTATGGTTTGTTACGAGAAAAATCAATTCGGAATTTGAACAGAAAGCACTAGGAGGACAGAGTACTGACGAAGATGTTGTTGATTAATTGACGTGAATAAAAGAAACTAACAGTTTGTTTTTACTCAAACTCAAAAAATGCTAAGATATTCTTGTAGCACAACGCGTTTTTTTCTGTTAGTCTTCTTTTTTCTTTATCGTGTGGTTAGTGCCTAATCTGGTGTTAGGGTTTTTATGCCACCCATGGGCCTCTGACTTGGCTTCATGCTGGTTTCCTCACGATATTTCCCTTCATCGAAGCAAGTGATAATTAAGTAAGTACAAGTAATTTATCTATCAGTAATTTTTAGTTGACCGAGAATAAATTGTGTTCTGACCTAATTAGGCATCCTTAATATACTTTAGTTACACATACATGTCAACTGTCTGTCTAATACACATACTGTGATGAATGTATCATTTCTATAGCTTCTTTAAGTAAGTAAAAGGTTGAAGGTTAGGTTTGATAATTCACTAGATAGAATTACATTTGTTAGTAGGCTTCCCCATAGACTGTGCATAGACAAATATAAGCAGGCTGTACTCCTAACACATAGACATACGCAACTTAAAGTAACGTGTTCGGATATCCTTTCGTTGTAATTTTATTATTATTTATTTAAATTCAAACAATGGTAAGTAAACTTATAAACTAAGACAGAACCGTAGTAAGACGAATGGATTTCCAAACAGTGGTCAAATTCCTTGATTTAACCCTGTATCACGCAACAACTTGGATTTATTTGATTTTTTGGATTGGAGATGAATACCAAAAAATAAAATTCGCGTATTTCTGGTTTTTAATTATTTGGAAACAAAATTACAAAAATATGCGAGTGTTGCTTTTAGGCAACTCAGAGGTAAGTGGTCAAAATCTATCTATTACGGCAGCACAATGACAATTTACGAAAGTTTGGAGTTTTTGAAGCAATTCTTGGTTTTTGTGTAGCGTAAAGCTACCCCGCATTTTTCTCATAAATACATTATGGGTATATATGTATATATTATGCAACACACTTCGGAAACTTGTGTCTGATTTTACCAGACTATTGCGGCCAGTGCCCAATCTGGTCTTGTCGGACTGTTTTCGGAGGCACATGCTGAGCAGGTCCTATATGCTACCGGTGACGACAAAGCAGCGGTATAGATACTCCTATAATTACGATGGAAAAGTTTAAACAAATATGATAATAAGAAAATTAGTTTGTAACTTTGTATGTAGGGGGTAATCTTCGGAACTACTGATTCGATTCCGAAAATTCTTTATTGGGAGCTATAGCTCCGAGTGTCATAGGGTACATTTAAAACGTTCTCGTGGGTTTATTTTCCTACACAACAGGAGCGAAACCACGAGCAAAAGCAAGTCGAAAATATATTAGATTTTTGTAAAGTATCAAAAAACTTAGGTACTTAGGTATTGCAAGGTATAGAAATAAATACGAACCGCTTAGAAAACAATAAACATTTGTCTAAGTAATCTGAATCAGTGATGTATCTCTTTTGCCGACATGGGACCATCCATTCGCTTAAACGTCGCTCAAGTTATGATGAAAAGTGAAGTACTTCAGAGAACATGAAGTGGTTATTCATTAATTGCTTATATTAATAAAGTCATTTTCCCTTAATTGCTTGTATGTACAAACCTTTCCAAGTAACCATTCAATATCATTTACACTAGAAACGGGATATTTACTGTTTCTTTTGTTTTGAAATCCCGTTACTAGTGTTAATGATACTCGTAATGTTAGTGACCAAACTTTTAACCATTCAATGTATACTTTAATTTAAATAATTTAGGACCACAGATTTTGTGTTTATAATAGTGTCTTCGTATCTTAGTCTAATAGACAAGCTTCCACCTGCGTAAATTAATTTTTTTGTTGTTGTGTTATTCTGCTGTGTTTCATCGAAACCAATCTCTAGTTTTTCCTGAAGGAGTAATAAACAGGTATCCATCTATCAATACATCCATCTTAATAAACTTCACATTAAAATAGTAGTAAGATGAGACATCTTTATGGGCCTGAATCACGTTTTCCTCAACTTGCGTGTCAAATCTGTAGCTACTAGTAACTTCGTTTTTCTTTGTTACTACAAAGAAAATGATGAAATGGAAAGCCTTTGTTACTACGAATACAAGGAAAATGATGAAATGGATCGAGATCGATGATAGACTAATATTGAAGATTTTACATTTTAAGTTAATCTTGTTTTTAGTCTGACCTGTTGGTCTAGTAAGAAAGAAAGAAAGAAAGAAAAAATATTTATTTGTCGCAGGGACATGACGTGCATCATACAAAATGATAAAAAAAACAAAAAAAATTACAATAAACATAAAAAGCATAAATTAAAAAAAAAGACGTTCGCAGCTTGCACGTCGTGACTGCGACAAGCAGGTTACCACTCAGCATGATGCTGTGCTATGGGGGGCCCACAGCACAGCGCTGGTTTTCAGTGGTCACCCGTGAAAAAACGTACGGAAGCCAAAACAGCATAAATAAATTTTACATGAATAAGAAAATAAAATAAACAGTACTTGGGTTATAATAATAAAACAGCTACCTAGAAATATAATAAACACTACGTACTAGTAGTTGCACGCGTGAATGCTGAGCATTAGCTCTGGGTTCGATTCCCAGGTCAGGCAGAGTGTTATTCGGTTTTTCTATCAGGAATTTTTCAGTAGCAGCCACGAAGTCTCGATTTATGCCCGGTTGATGACAATAGGCTCGCCTCCTATTACTTAAACATAATTGGCGAAATGTAGGTGAACTATTAGGTACACCTCTGGCTAACCCTTTGGGGTTTACGGGCGTACCTAATCCCTGAAGTGTGAGATGTACGGCGTAGTATGAGATGAGCTCATAATGGAAACTCATTTCTATCAATAATGTAGTAATGTATTCTTAATGTATGTAATTTGTATGTAATTAACTATTGTATGCCCAATGGGCGGGACATAGCTGATCACAATCCAATTATTTAAGACCTGTATTTTGTACCTTACCTATGATCCACAATAAAGATATTGATTGATTGATCATGTGTATGAAATCAAGTGCGACCAGAGAGGTTACTATGACATCTTAAAGCAGGAGTAATTGCAATGTGGGAAAGAGACAGAGCTTCATAGGTCGTCTAGCGCCATTTTTTTCTCACACTGGAATTACTCCTGCTTTACGACGTCATGGTAGGCCACCAGGATATTTTGGCTGTAGAATAACTTTGACAGGCGCTGTCGTATCCATGGTGGAAGGGACACTGTTACACAAACGATTACCATGTATCCAGTACATCATTCTAAGCTCCTTCACCCCACTAATACCGCAAAAATAAAATAAGCCAAGTCAGAGGCCCTTTGGCGGCATAAAAACTCTGACACCAGGTAAGGCACTTACCACACTATAAAGAAAGAATAGGTAATTTAAAAAAAAAGCTATTGTTTTCTACAAAAGTTTTTTTTAATTGCCGATGAAAAATCTCGATGTGCAGAGTGGGTTAAAAATGATGTACTGATTACGAGGTAACCATTTCTGCGTCGATGTCAGGATTACACCTGGTATATTTGTTTTATTATTTTGTGGAATGTATTTAGAAAAATTGGTGTCAGCGTTAGTTCCGATTTTGTCAACAAGCTAAAAAGCTGTTAATATATCACGTTCGACAACAGCTGGAGGTTTCATATTTCTTTATAACATATCCTTTCTCCGTCCGTATGTAGTGTCGGTATAAGCGATACAAGAGAAGTTCTTACCGTAGTAAATAGATTATCCAGTCAGCAAGGAAGGCAAGCCAGTTTATGTGCCGTGAAGGCTCTTCTAATGCACTTCTTAAGCTCGTACACGCGGCAGCAGATCTGAAGGGTCATCCGTATTATAAGAAACCTACTTTTCGCATCTGCTAGTAACAGGATAAGTGCAAGTCCTCAGATATCCTAATTAGAATATTGAGTTAAAAAAAAAAAAAAAAATTGTTTATTACCTTCAATCATTGTACAAGAAACACTTATCTAAGCACTAATGCAGCATTACAACTAGGGGAAAGAGTGTTTTCGATGAGCTCTGGCACCCAATTTAAGATTTAACTTGTGTTTAGGGTGCCAGCGTCTTCGCCTATACTTTGAACATGTTACAGTAGTTGTAAGACGAGCACAGTATCACTTAATTACTACACTATATTATAATTTAATATCTAATGCAACCAAAATGTTGCCTATTAATGTACCTATGTGTGGGTGTGTAGAGTGTTAGGGATATATAAATATGGTGAAAACCTGTGTTTATGTAAGTCTGTATAAAAATAATTATAAACATACGTTTTACTAAATTAGGTTAGGCGATCGATATCCGTAGCAAGTCTTCAGTTTCATTATAAGTTAATGTCAAGAGCCACTTCGTGACCTTGGTTTTGCAGCCATTTAGACACATGGGAGCAATGGAGCAGAGTTTATTTATTTTATTGTATAAATGGTTTGACAGTATACCAAAATGACGCTGAGCAAGGGCCGTTCTACATCCTTGGGTTAAGCATACTTCGAAATGTCTGCGCTTTTTGGTAGCATTTGGATTGTATACCACAGAAGGATGCTTGCGCAGAATGGTATTAAGAACAAAGAGCTGTCTTACAGTGAGAACCTGACATTCGGTGTACAGAGCCGTAGTGGGATACCGAAAAGGCTTCGAGGTCATAACCTTGAGAACAGCTCTCTGCGCTCGTTCCAGAGGCAGGAAAATTGTCTTGGGAGTCCCACCCCACACTGTGATGCAGTAGTTTATTATGCTTTGACACAAGGCATAATAAACAGTTTTAATCGTATGGCCGTCCGCGGAGTGCCTTAGCTTTTTAAAAATAAATATACACTTGCGGACTCGCGATATGAGGTTACTAAGGTGAGGTTTCCAGCTCAGAGAACTATCTACATATACACCGAGATACTTGACAGACTCGCACCTTTTGATTTGAGGGCAGCCACATTGTGAGGCAGAAAGACCGATTGAGCAAGTATGCGCTCTGAGCACCATTGAATTCGGAGGAGGGAGGTTGGAAGAAAGTAAGGAGAAAGGTAAGTATACTGTTTTATTTAAATTTAAAGTAAGGATATTATTTGACAACCATTTCATCACTGAGTTCAGAGCAAGTTCTGCGTATTTTACTGTTTCAGGCCAGTCACTACCATGAATTAACATAGCCGTATCATCTGCGTAAGTGAAGATTGAACAATTCGTTAGAGACATTTTGCACAAGTTGTTAATATAGATAAGAAATAGGGTAGGACCCAGGATTGATCCCTGAGGAACGCCAAAACTCAATGAAATCATCAACATCATTTATTTTAACGCATTGAGTTCTATCACAAAGGTAATCCCGGAAGACCTTTAAGGCATGTCCGCGAATGCCCGCAGCTTCCAGCTTAGATAATAAGTGGGGAACGGACACAGTGTCGAATGCCTTAGAAAGATCCAAGAAGATAGCCAAGCATTTCATTTTACCATCTAATTTAGATACTACATGGTCAACCAAGGCAGCAACAGCATTTTCAGTAGACCTGCCACCCCTAAACCCATACTGGAAAAGAAGACAAGTTTTAAAATTAAAATTTCCTAATATTTTTTTTTAAGAACTTAAACAAGATGGCTATTAACCTTTGAATAAATACTTGCCTCGTTGAGGCATAATAGCATGAGATACTTGGTTCGATTCCTGGGTTGGGCAAAGCCCTATTCGATTCCATCAGAAATTTCTCATTAGCAGCCACAGGGGTCAGTCTCAGGGGTCGTGCCCGGTTGATGGCACTAGGCTCGCCCCCTATTACATGGGACTTAAACATAAACGGCGAAATGTGGGTGTACCTACCATCAGGTACACCTCTGCCTGACCCTTCGAGGATTATAGGCGTGATGTTATGAATAATTATTTTAGTAGAACTTACCAACACAAAAATATACCACGTTATACGTAGTAAAAATACAAATGTAAACATCGATACTGAATAGACTGCATTCAGAACTTACGTTTATTCAGTACACGATGTAAACTAGAATCCCGAACACGTCACGAGCAAAGCCGCAGCTTAAAGTTATTCTTATAATTGTTTCTGAGGTGTCCCTACGACATTGTTATTCAAAGTGTGTCGCTCACAAATCGCGGGCTTCTTAATTGCGAGCGTAATTTAATATTTTTCCGAAAGGCCATTATGCGAGCGACCGCCCCGCCATCTGTTGGGACACTGATGACGTAATAATGCTTTGTGATGATACAACTATTTACTTATCTAAACGTGTGAGATAAAATATGGGATAAGTGGACACTTAGACGGTAGCCAGACGGCTTGTGATTCATGTTTACATTAAATCCGAAGATAACCTTGTCACAGGCCGTTGGAATACAAATATTTATTCAGTAAAATCTTAAATCCATTTACTGACAGACTCCAAACTGCTGCGCTGAGTCCAGTAACATATAATTTTGCACAAAAGTTCCTTACGCAACTTTACTAAGTAAAGATTTTGGAAAATTCGTCCTCGAAAGAGATGAATATTTTTGAGGAGTCAGTTTTACCTATGTGAAATATCATTGTATGTCTACTAAATGAGCCGTCTTTTGCGGTAATGAAATAACCCTAATGTTTAAGATCACTTTAGCTCTCTTAAGGTGGATGCGCAAGGGTAGCCCGCGAAATTTAAATTTTCTTAAGTTTATTGCAATTTGCAGGTCAGTATCAGGTTGTATGTTGATGAAAATATGAATCGCGCCAGTAACACGTATGAAGTTACAGAATTATAATCATTCAAATCATTAATACAACCCTCCAAGTTTATATAATCCCAAAGAGTGACTTGTTCATAAAATAGCTATTGAATGTGATTATATGACATTCAATTGCGCATCCACCTTAATCAAAAGTATTCTTTAACTTACACACGTAACATCACATCACGACTGTAACCCCCGAAGGGTTAGGCAGGGGTGTACCTAATAGTACACCCACATTTCGCCAGTTATGTTTTAAGTCCCATGTAATAGGGGGCGAGCCTATTGCCATCAACCGGGCATAAATCCAAACTCCGTGGCTACTCTGAGAAAGTCCTGATGGAAAATTGATGTAATGAATGGATGTTCTTTAACTTAATTAAGCCATTTTAAGAATTCTGAAAATCAGCCCATCTCACACATCCGTTTAACCTTTCATTAGAAACTAACACATCGTTGAGCTTTTCTTTAATAGAAAACAAAGTTTAAGCCTTCGTGTGCTGGAACGTAGATCTACGCGAGACACAATAGCTTTTTAATTGTGTCTATATACTCGGCATACGAAAGGTTAAAGATATAAGTTATTAAACTGTCACGGTCACTAACATAATTCCCTACTAACATTATTTTTAAGTGTGCTTACTAACTAAATTATGGATCTTTGTGTCTGATACAAATAAATTATTATTATTATTCTCCTTTATTTATTTTCTTTACACATTATATACATTTTTAAATATTTTTAGTAACAAAGATTATATAAAAAACATTTAAAAATATAGAAAATAGTAGCTACCGGTCAGGGCTCCAGAGAGAGGTAACAATACGAGCCGTGTCCAGGAGTACCGCTTTCTGAATCAAGCCCTTGATCCAGCTGCCTAACGAGAGCCTCCTTAGGTATTCATCGAGGCTCTTGGCAATTAAGCCATGGCCTGATACGACTATATTATTATAATCATTAACACTAGAAACGGGATATTGACCATGTTTTTTTTTGTTTTTGTTTGTGTTTTTTTTTTCAGTAAGCATGGTGTAAATCTCCCGTTTTTAGATGATAAAGTTTAAAGTTTGTTACAATTCTAGAGTTACATAAAAGCATTTGTAATCACCATTTATTTATATCTATCATTCTTTCGATATCCAATATCGACAACACTATAACTTTCTCAGCCGATAGGTTGTAAACGTTTCAAAGGCTCATAGAACCTTGTTATCCGTCGTAAAGGAGATCAGTTATGACGTCACACACAGTTGAACACAATAACCTATCTTACTGGCACACTTTACCTACATTCTATGTCAAATATCGGTGAAACTTAGCCTTGGAAGAGACATTTTCATAACGTGTAACGTGCAATTTAGTGATTGTTTTCTGTGAGAATATCAGTGTATGAGTTTAAGATAAATTTCCTTTTCAAACAATACAGTAAATCTAATATTATACTTTATTTTAAAAAGAACATTGGGTTTTCAAAGTTTAGATAAGGTCATCAATTATTATATTTATAATTAAGGTGCAGAATTAAAATTGCAAAAAAGGTTTTTTTTTTTTGAAAAACAGCTCATTACTCACTGTTTTTTTAAACTATCAGTAGTAGTATGTATTTCATCATAATTTCGAATCAAATTCGATTCAATTCTATTCATAACGTATTTGTATAAGTTTCTCATCCTACACTGGTTTCACAAAGTCTTGCACTTCGAGACACCGACAACTTGAGAGTTGAGCGAAGTCTTGCGAGAGTCTTGTTACAACTTGCAACAATAATGTTATGGTACATATCTTACACAAGTGCTGTAACGGCAACAAATGTAACGATATGTTTCAGACGTTTTCCTGTACTTGACATTTTGAAATATTCTACTTAAGAATAAAGGTGGGTCCCGAGAAGAGATACCTATATCATTGATTCTTTGAACTGCTCGGCCTAGGTGGGAGTCCACATGAATGTATTCGGTTTGTAATCAATCTCACGATCTATCTGGAGAGATAACGTTAACGTTAACGTTTAGGAGTAAAGACAACAATGCCCTGCATATTGGCCTAGGTCCTAAATCAAAATGATTTTAGTGTACACAAATACTTACATAGGAACACACTGCGCACAGGGATGAAACTTGAGTTTACTCAGTTTACTCTAACACTTCGAAGTTTAATAGTACTTGTAGGTTCTCCCCAAATACCACAACTGTGCTAATACTATGTAATTGTGCAACATTGTTGTGTCATGTCAAGTTATGTCACCACTTCGCCGTCTGCTGTAATTCAGAGCAACTTCTGACCTGCAGTTTATAGCGGTCAGTGATCTTAAAGAAAAATCGCTCTGTTAATACTTCTTAATTAAGATAACATAAGATTCTAATCTCGTTATCAAAGAATTTAAGATTCAAGAGATTTAGATTTCTAGCGAAAAATGTTAAATATTTAATTAAAATTAGAGATTAATTGAATCGCTTACCTCGTTAAAGCACGCACATCGATGCAAACCAATTAGTTATTCAAGACAATTGACGCTACATACAATACGTTCGGCTAGAGTGGACTAAGAAAGGGCGCCAACTTTCGCGCATGCGCCCAGCTAAAACAGACCAAAAGACCTCCAGTCACGCGGAGCCAGTCTTCGCGGAGACGTCGTACAGAACAGACGTCGCTCGAACTCATAAAAATAACATCTCGCGAGTGTTGAGACTTATAATGATTCGGTTGGTGGTTCGGGGTATATTTAGGTAGTAGCGTGCGATGCGCGGCTTGCGCGATGTTAGCTTACGTGGTCGTGGTACTGACAGTGTTGGACGTCTGTGTGCCGCTGTACCATCACCAGTTCGCGGTGTTCGTCCCCGCTGGGCCGGAGAGGGCCCACGAACTGGCGCATAGACATGGCTTCATTAATCACGGGGAGGTAAGTGTGGATGGGATGCTGCGGACAAGTGATCTATCTTGCGTTGTTTTTCTTTCATTTCTGCGAGGACCAAGAAAAAGCTTATTGTACGGACGTTATTAATGAACTGTTTGGAGTAGGGATTATGCTTTCATTTCTTATGAAAAGCGTCCTTATAGTTGGGTTTTAAATTGAGTAAATTATGTCAGGAGATTCCGAAGACTGAAAGCTCTAAAGTTCTAGATCACTTTTTGCCGTGCTGTTGAGTACATTATCAAGTATTTACTTCCCTTCGTGTTCATAAACGGTTCTAGCAGAATTTCAAGTAGTTCTAATACTAGACTTGGTAGTAACGTTAAGATTAAAGTCTAGATAAAATGAAATAGCTTTAGCGCATTGCCTGAAACACGAAGGATAAGGAAATCCTTTCAATGTGTTGGTTTCGAGTAGCGTAATACGATACTTCTCAATTTCGTGTTCCTGAAAAGATGTTTTTTTCTAAGTTCCTAATGTATTTTCACCAACCGAATCGTTCAATAAAACTGTGTCAGCCCTAGTTACATCTACTTATAGGCTGATATTTTTGTAATGGCTCATTTAATTGTTAATTTCATCACACTGAAATATTCATTGAGTTTTGTTGTGGGTGGTATGGCAACACATAATAAATGTATGGACAAAAGTTGATTATTTTATTCATGCACATAAATTGTGATGCTAGATCAGACTATGCTCAGTGAATCAGAACAGCAATTTTCGGGGAACAATGACGAAGTTTGCCAATTTTTACGCAATTTAGATCGAGAAGTTGGTACCGAATATTTCAAGTTCTCCGTTTTAATGGTAATGTTCTACTTCCTACACTACGTTCAGAAATTCGCTTATGAAATACGTATTTACTTGGTAAAGTTTTAATGGAAAAACGTTTCTTTTTTTGCTGTATATTTAGTAGTAGTCACAGAAAACAGTTTTTCACATGTATTTGTGATAAAAAATAGCATTAAGACCCAGTTGAAGTTGTCCGCCTACCTTCAACTGGGTCTTAATGCTATTTTTTAAGAGATTATAAGTACATAAAATTTAAGATTTGTGTTAATGTTCACACATTTCAAAAGTGCTTATGAATACTCTATGTTTCATAAAAAACCGTTACATAATTTTCATGAAAAGCTAGAAAATGTTTAAGACATTCTTACTAATACAATAAATACAAAAGTTTTGTTACATTTAAACTTTCAAGGCAACGAAGCGTCCCTTGGAGGGAAACAGAACTAGTAAATGTGTTGGATAAAAATTGTAGGATTTCGGCCTTCTGTGGTTACTTGCAGCCTTTCAGGCTAAAATATGGCACGTGAGCTCTCTGATAGTTTTGGAAAATGTTTGGATGATAACGCTGTTTTCTATTTAAATCATAATTATTTATTAGTCAGTGTTGGTGTGACCGCATACCTTACCGCGTACCTTATAGTTGCCGTAAGCGCTGTGTAATAAACAAAATAGAAAGATGATATATTTAAACACAGGTTAATTGTTTTTAATAATAAATAGATAATTATGACAATGGGTTTAAAGTCAGAACCAAAAACACATTAACCTACAGCTTGACTCATGGGTATAATAAAGATAATGAAACTTCATTACGAATTGATTGATAGGTTGAAAACATCGTTATAAGTAATCGTGATCAAAATTATACAAAAATATTATAATTATTTCTATTTATTCTATAATAATGATTATAAACCTCCATCAACATCATCGCCATTGGTCTGTGCCATCAACCCAATTTGTGTGATCCCTTCTTGTTCCATCCTCCTCTATAATATTTTTAAATCTTCATAATCTATTTCATACAATGTTTAATTAAGAAATCTAATATCATATAATAAAAACCTAAACATGTAAAGATCGCTTGCAAAACTGCTAAAAATATGTATATAAAATGACATACACCATACTTAGTGAACCAAACATCATGTTACCTAATATTGCAACTAAATAGAGATCAATTCAAATATTCGTAGATAGAGTGATCGAATAGTAAATAATGATATAATCACAGCTAGATTGCTGCGTCACGGTTAGATAAGCAAAATAAACACCGCGCGCCGCTTGGAAACGTGGAATTCAGTTTAGGCGGCAATATTGTTCCAGGAGATGTTTGGATTTAGAATATTATTGGAGAGAATGAAGTATTAGCTTAAATTTCACGAAACTGACATCCGCGAAGCTAGCGAAGGATGAAACTGACGAATCAGGAAAATGCCTAACTAGCGAAATTGTCAACCTACCGAAACTGTCTTATGAATAAACTGGTGAATGACTACTAGTACGACTAGTGAAATTGACGGGTAAGAAAACTGACCAGTGGTATGCTAACTCGTTCTTACGTGTATGTATATATTGTGTAGTAAAAGAAGTAATTATATTTTTTTTCATAAATACCTTCTTTTGTTAAAAAAAAATGAAAATTTTACATTCAAAAACAAAACGACACTGGGAGAGACGTAGAGATTAGTTAAAAAGACCCTAGTAATTGGTTGACACGTTCAAACATTTCGCAATCATATAAATTGATAAATTATATTACATCTCTGATATAATTATTCCTTTACAAATATACGTCATAGGACGATTTGTTTTCCACGATTTTATCAAACCTTACTTTTTAGACTACTGTTTTGAAGAATATATGAAGAAAATTTTACATAAACTAAACGCTCCTCTTTATTTACAAATGGTGTTGTTCTAACCAACTGAAGCTTTTCTCTTATTACCAGCCATGGAAATATGTGAACCCAGCAATTTGGCGCTAAATATTCTAGGCTAATTTTATTCAAACTTTGTTCTGGAGATTTCGTGCGATTTTGTTAGTTAACCGCCTGTAAATGAAAGGCATAACTCTGATGCTTTTGACTATGAAATGGAATATTTTAGTTACAAACTCACGTAAAGGCTGTACATTAAATTCCTTTGCTACTGGAACTGTTTAAGTTGGTAGTATTCTCGTCTCTATGGTAGAACATATGTTTGATTTTCGAACTAAGTTAAGACAATAGACACCTGTTTGGTACTGCTCTTTGTATTGTTTATTGGATTACGTTTCTTTATTATTACTGTTGTTTTCTTTTTGTATTGTCAGCAAATTGTTTGGATTGGCCTCTATTGGCTATAAGTAAGTATTTGCTTACTTAGGACAAATATTGATACATCAGTCTTATGGCCATAAGCTATATTTTCATGTATTTTCGTAGGTTCTGGGATTAACCATGTACCTATATTCTACAGATTATTATCTATTCTCGGAAATCATGTGGGTAGATAAGGAAAACCGGTGCCCTAATACGATGGTCCTAATGAATGGGATAATAACTTGTCAATACTTAGGGCGGTACCTAAACCCGTCTGTACAGATGGCACGTGAATAGAACTACGTAATTACTAAATCTATATATAGTGGTTCGTGTTGTGTCGACCCCAAGTAACATGGGATGAGGGCGGTTCGTATTGGTTTTTTTTTTTTTGTTGGTGAACATATTTCATAATGAGTGAATATTACGTTTAGCCCTCAAAACGAAATACTTATCTTTAAACTATGTTTTTCTATGTTAAATAAATGAACTTAGTAAATAAACCACATAATGTGGCATTTATATAAAACAAAAAGTACACAGAGCACATGAACTCTATTTGAGAAAATGATTCCGGCCAGGTATTAAAAACCAGAAGCTTCTTTTGCAACGGATACCATAATCCGTTCTAATTTCAAATGCCGTTTTAAGCTGGGACTTAAAAAAAGAAAATGACGGTAAAAATCTTAAAGACAAATGACGACATTCGTCCAAAAGGGAGAGGCGAGAGATGATCTTTTCGTGACGTAATCAATTGTTACAGGGGCCTCAAGATAGAGGATTAATGAGAGGATAAATCCCAAGATTTATTTTTGGGGTCACCATATTTTTTGTTAAAGAAATGGTTCGCGGCGGTATTTTTAAGTCGCCGGAAATTAATATTTCCGAGAGTCCCAGCTTAATTTTGTATTTTTTTAAAGAAATTAGATTTCTCCGAAAGTATTTGCGTGTTACGTTTTTGTCTCATGGGTAAGCGACGTGAATTTTAAATCAGGTTTTAGGAAAAGATCCGGGAATCTAATATTATGAACCGTTAAATGGAACGTTTTTAATCTAACAGTTCGTAGAAAATGGGGGCGGAATAAAGCTACATTTTACCTTATTAATTAACTTTACATTATTGTTTAAATATTCTAGTCGATAGTGAACCCAAATATTTTTTCTGTTAAGATTACATTATTTTTGTAACTATATTTTTAAACAAATTCAGTTCCTTAAGCAAAATCCTTTCAGGAAATATTTTTACCGCCAAGGTTAAGTAAATGCGTTGGTTTGAAGGTTAAATATATAACGGGAACGTGCGAGAGCACATTTTAAAAGAATTACCATAAATGATATTGCAGATTTACCGTGGAATTTATCCTTTGTTCATTTGCTCAATAACAGAATGATGTAACTTACAGGAATATTAAGTGAGTTATTACTGGCGAATAACATCGTCCAATAAGCTAACAAAAATATTTGATCTATATCATCAGATCAAACTACACAATATATTCATTTTAATAAATATCTAAGAATGTCACGATCTATCTCTACAATAAACATATCTGAAACCCTTTCCACAAAGATTGTTTACGTTAAGAAAAGTCTATTGATACGACAGATAACTATAAATTAGGTCATAAGGATGTGTTAGTACGTGGTCAATCAGACCTCACCATGGTAACCTCATTCATAACATAATAATATCATAATAATATATAATATAATAATTCATAACATAATATCACGCCTGTTATCCCGATGAGATAGGTAAAGATTTACCAAACAGTACACCCACAATTGAATACGTCAATTATGTTATTATTAGCCCTGGATCGAAACAACTGGAAGTCATGGAGAGAGGCCTTTGCCCAGCAGTGGGATGACGCAGGCTAACAGTTTCAGTATATATGTTTATGTCCTATTTAGTAGTGGGATAGCCTATTGCCATCAACCGGGCACAATTTTAAACTCCGTGGCTACTAGTAAGAAATTTCTGATGGAAAAAACCCATTAACACTTTGCCATAACGGGTAATCTAATCCAAAACTGCGCTGACCAGGCAGGCAAGGAAGAGGCTGGTAGATACATCTTACTACAAACATCTGTATACAAATAAAACTAAATACTCAAATACAGCTGCATCCGGCTAGACTAGAAACCGACCCTAACATAGTTGGGAAAAGGCTTAATATATTCTAAAAAAAGCGTCTCTATGTCAGTTTGTTTGCTATGCGTTCAAGCTAAGATTTTGATTTTGAGAGAAAGGTATACAGCGTGTAACAGAAAGGGTATAATCATATGGAATACTGTGGAACGGACCATCAAACTGAACAACTTTCTCTATGGGACCACCATCGAAATCGTAAAAAAATAATCAGCTGTCCCATACATTTGGGTCGAGTAGGTATTGAAATTTTGTATAGGACAGCTGATTATTTTTTTACGATTTCGATGGTGGTCTCATAGAGAAAGTTGTTCAGTTTGATGGTCCGTACCACAGTATTCCATATGATTATACCCTTTCTGTTACACGCTGTATACCTTTCTCTCAAAATCAAAATCTTAGCTTGAACGCATAGCAAACAAACTGACATAGAGACGCTTTTTTTAGAATATATTAAGCCTTTAGCCTCCTAGCCCCCTAGCCTACCCAGTTAGGAACAAGGGTATAATCCCAATTCATATCTAGCGTAATGAGGCACTTCCCAAACTGCTGGTGACGCTAAATGTTGCCTACAAGACCTAGATTTTTATGGTCCTGTGTTTTTTTCTCCTCCAGCGTAATATAATAACAATGTTTTCGACTTAGTATGTTTGTTGTAAAAAGTAACGTTGTGTCGTAACCTTTTTTTTCTAATCTTCATGAAATTTTTATTTATAAACCAAGTTAGATGTGATTTTTAGAGTAGGTGCTTGATTTTTTGCTTCTTCTATATTTCCCTAGAGAGCGGTTCAGTAAAAGGTCATTAAACTAAATTAGAGTTGAAGTAAAATAAACGAGGCACACGTAGGTAGAATGATAGGTCGAGACACGGCAGGGTGGTAAGCAGTGGTAATGGAGGTTCGACTAAAACGACGTACTCGTAAACAGGTAAGGAGACTGATGATGTTTACCAGACATATGGTCAAAAACAAACGATTTTCTAAAGGTTGTAACAAGACCCTTAACGAAACCATCAGGCACTTATTCTCCCCGTCATTGCGACATTTTGTTTTGTTCTAGACTATACCTGGGAGCCTTCTAGTTACAGAGATAAGGGGGGTCAAAGTTCCAACTTTATCAGAAGTTTTTTTTTAATACATATGTTTAACGTAAGATTTTAACTTTAAACACCTACACGACCGACCCCCCGTACTATACAATCCATCTATCAGCACAATGTTTTGAGTGCGTTATATTGAGTCCTACCGTAAAACGTGACTTTTAACCCCAAAAAAAAAGTCGTTTCCCAGCAATAATTTTTGCGTGAAGTTACATAGTTTGAGTACACATTGCTTGGTTGACGGCTTCGTTAAGAGGGCCCTTCCCGGCCCGTCTATCGTCAACGCGAGCATGGTCGAAAAGCATGTTGTTTCATCCAGAGCCACAGCGGCGATTTACTTTCGATTCCCCCGTCTTACCCAGCCCCGATCCCGCACATCTCGTCTCCCACGCACCTCATACTGCCTAACGCGATGACATTGAACGAAAAATAGTGTTCGAAAATTTCTTAAACTTGTTCCAGGAAATACGTGTTTTTGAATAAGTCTTACAAGTGAATGAAATAAATATTTGTCATTAATAATCTCCATTACATGTTCAAGGTTTGTATAGAGTTGTTTTCTTTACTTTTACAGTTTATGAGTACATTATGAAGGGCCAAAGTTCAGTTAAAATTTATGCAAAACAGCAATTTTTGGAGGCTTATACTGAATTTGTTTCTACAATTTTTTATTTTTTGCCTCCACAGAAACCTAGATATAGTGCCCAAAATACCTATTAGTTCAAAAAAATCAAAGGTAGATGTGCAACACCTGCATAATCACGTACGAGCGTTTGTATGAAAAGTATGACGGGTTGGCCGCTCTTAAGGGTCCTGTTACACCCTGTATACACACTATTTAAGACATTGTTATTATACCAATTGCACAAGGAAAGGGTACACTCAATAAAGCAACGAGTGACATTCGAGCCCTCGACCTCTCGTTCGCCAGTTCTTTTCTTAACCGTCGAACTATTCCGATCTATAAAGTAGAACCTCTTACTTATAAACGCATGAACGATTTCTTATAGGATGGTGTACCCTAGCGATAGATCAAACGGTAGGGGGAGAAGAGATTAGAGTAAACAGATGTTTGTTCCCAAAGGGAGTTAAACCTTTTAACATAACTGCTGTGATCTCTAAACTATACCAGTACATACATAATATATGTGGCTTAGTGGTACGCTCTTGGGTTTCAAACATGGGAAGTAATATTGAAAAAAAAATGTGGATCAAAAATACCTGCTGTCTGCAGTATGCATCTCAACATCTTCATAGTCATATATAATAAATAGGCTAGGACAAAATACTTGGTACCATTTTCTCATCTGTTTGTTAATTGTTTTATTTTTGTTTAATCTATACTTTTATACTAATATTATAAAGAGGTGAAATTTGTAAGTTTGTATGTAGGGGGTAATCTCTGGATCTACTTAACCGATTTTAAAAATTCTTTCACTAATAGGAAGCTACATTATTCCCGAGTGCTATATGCTATATTTACAACGTGCCAGTGGCATAATTTCCGACAAAAACGCGAGCGAAGCCGCGTGCTGTTGCACGCGAAAAACGCGAAAGTATTGTATACTGGCTGTTGCCAGTATACAATATTTTGGAATTCTCCTTAAGTCTATGCTATATTTATAACGTGCCCGTGGGATAATTTCCGACCAAAACGCGAGCGTAACCGCGGGCTACAGCTAGTCTATCTATTATAAATAAAAATCTCGTGTAAAGGTGTTTGTGCTCGACCGATTGTTTTGATTTGTTTTATGTATGTTTATTTGTTAGGTATGAGAACAGGTCGTAAAGTATATTTCACACCGCTAGGTAATCAAATTCTAAATTAACGCGAGCGAAGCCGCGGGCAAAAGGTTGTAAAAACATCAGTTAGTATTTTTTTTGTTAAGATCGAATTTGGACCACTAGGCTAATACAATTATATTATTATAACTTTTAAATACTAGTAAGTATGTACGTTATCTAAATAAAGACTTCTGACGGGTATAACATGAATAGAATAATGTTTTTTTTTCATCCTTATACAAAATAATTATACTCCATGGTCGTGGAGTTGCGTACACCAGCCCGATATACAATACAATATATTAAAACAGAAAAAAAAACACGTCTCTATAATAGCTCCTTTGTTTTGCCTACAAAGTAGAAAAATGAAACACTAAGTTCACTAAAGAGTCGCTATACCTAGGTATAAGCTACGATATACCTTCACTAATTCTCTTAACCTACTTTACGAAACTCAATCCGTAATTTTCTAAACTCGACTTTGTTTCAAGTAACGGGAGTTGAATATCGAGTGCAAGCGACAATTATATTTTTACTACTTGAAAGTGGGGAAAGTACTATATTCTTATCTCTTGTCCTCTAAGGCATTGCTGAAGTTTGCAGAAAGCTTTATTTAAGACAATGTAGGTAACTCGGTTTTAGTGTGTAAAAAAACATTTTAGTCGAGTCAACCGCGCGTACCTACCTGTATTCAAAATGTAGGTAACTCAAAGATTTAAAATTGAAGATAAATAAAAAGGCTGGTGTATAACTGTATCATTTTACATGATAATCATTACCCCTATCATCCCCAACGGGTAAGGCAGTGGAGTACCTAACAGTACACCGATATTTGAAAGAAAGAAACAAAAAAATCAACCGAGCAACCAATCGTCTATCCTTTAAAATTAAAGTTAGCAGTGTAAAGTGCAGAAAAGCTGGCAGTTTCGTCACAACGTTAATGTTTTCTCCATTGTTTGTCTTTTATTTAGTATATTTGTGTAAATGTCTATTTACACACATATATATATATGCATATATATATTTTTATAGTATTTTATATATTGGATATATATAAAATACTATAAAAATATAACATACTATAATATAAAATACTATAATATATCCTTGAAGTTTATAATATAGGTACACCTACCAATGTTTGTCTCTGCATTATCCAAAGGTTGACTGGTAGAAAATGCCTATGGCATTAATTTCGCCTCTGTACTATGTGCTTGAAGTGTTAAATAAATAAAATTAGAAAAAAATATTTTGGCGCAGGGACATGACGTGATGACGTGCATCATACAAAATGTCAAAAAAAAAACGAACTTACAACGCATAACAAAAATTAATAGATTTCGCCAGTTATGTTTAAGTCCCTTGTAATAGGGGGAGCCTATTACCGTCAATCGGGCACAAATCTAGACAACGTGACTGCTGAAAGATTCTTGATCGATAAACACTAGCTCACCTGGGAATCGAGTCCAGGCCCTCATACTCCAGTGAGTAACGACAAAAACGACAGTGTGTGTCATCAACTCATCAGGCAGTAGTCTGCCTGATGAGTTGATGACACACACTGTCGTTTCTCGAGGAATTTGCTACTTTCACCACACCTAGCAGACGGATTAGTGCTGAATAATGTTGTAATTAATAGACTGAGAGTTACTGCTTATCCCCCAGCTGCTGTTTGCGTTTGCCGTTTGTCCCCCAGTCTGTAATACTTTTACGAATGAAGGCAAAGCTTCTTTATGTGTTGACTATAGACTCTACAAGTAAACAAAGCAATATTTTCATTACCGACAAACATTTTCCTTAAGAACACAAATCTGTTTACGTTCTTTTCTCAACAAACAGTAGATAATTTTATTCTATCCAACATCTGCAGCATCTTAAAACACGATCTTGATTATGTAGTTTCTTAGCGAAGTTTATTCTGCAGGTAGCTCGGATGCACCTGTTCGCATCCAGAGCCATTGATAGGAATCTATAAGCTGAACTACTTTTCGAGCTGACTTCGGGAACTTGGATACGATTTTAATCTTTTACGTTATTCAGTACCTTTTTGTGAGGGTAAATTTTCGGTAAGCGGGTAATAATAGAATGAATAAGAATAATTTATTTGCATAAAATACAGGTGTTACCAGTTGTAAAAAATGGTGGTTTGTGCACAAACCATATTTTGCCTTTTTAGGGCATGCAAATATAATTTTACATTATTAGATAATGCGTGTCTGAAATATTACAAATATTTCCACGAGCTAATTTAAAGTAAAATAATGATTAAATAATACTCGTAATAAAGAAAAAAAACCTTGACACATTGCACATAAAACTATACATATATTTTAAAATTAACTCTTGTATATGGTACGTAAATAACTCTTGTATATGGTATAGAATATGGTATTTAGATAATGTGACCGTGACCGTCTTTCTGTCTATTGATCGTGTTTTCGGGTAATTTTTTTTCTAGACTTGACATCACCTAATTACCGTATCTAGGCAAAAACGCGCTTTTGACGTGAGTTACACCAGTTTAATATAGGTAATAATAATACCTACCTGTTTCGCTTGCCATTTGGCATTTTTTGAATGAATTCAAAATAATTCTTTACTCCACCTTTTAAATTTTCCTAAACGTACAAATTAAGCACGCAAATACGCCCCGACTCTTGACGATTCTCTACGTAAAAATATCCCAGCTTTCCGATTTAAATTCTACTATTCACTTCGCATAGACTGAATCCCTTGAGCCCTGCTTTCTTAGACCCCACAAAAGAATTTAATTATGTAGGTGAAGCGAGGTAAAGTCTAACATCGCAAATAAAACCAGAAATTCGGTACATATTTATTAGGTAGGTACGCTACCGCGGTTTATCTCTTAGACAACGAGACTAGAATACTAATGTTTTGTGCTCCAAATGTAATCATTTTTTGGAAGTTAACGACGAATCCTAAATTAGGTTTGACTTTGTTGAGATTTAAATTAAATTTGAATAAGAAATTTTATTCAGGAAGCGATTCTGGATTGCTTTATTTTTGTGGAACGGATTAGGGTTCCTTTTTATTAAAAACCATCTTGCCAAACGGTATGATTTTTCGGTCTAGTATTTGAAATCTTCCAAAATAAAAAGAAATCGCGAATTAATGTACTTATCATACTTTTAGATTACCACAAGAAAGTTATGAACTCTCAAGTAACGTATATTCACATCCTAAAATCAACCGTCATAAGATATAAAATATCTAGTTACACAACGAACGAGCAATTTGAGAAGATTCAAAGAGATAAACTTACAAGATCGACTAACACAACCCTTTACGTAATGAAGCCTTATGACACTCTCCCTTCCATTCACAAAACCCCGGGGAATACCTCACATCCCTCTTCATCAGTCATAAAAATAAACACATTAATATTTCGAGGTCGGTTCATATTTGTGCTCCAAAACACGGTCATCGGTTGAACAACCCTTTCTTGTTAAACACAAGGCCTAAGTGAGGTAAAACCTGAAAATAATGAAATACAAACGTTTTTGTTACGTGTCAAGGCGTTCCGTTAAGGGTTAACATGACTTCTATAGTATTTTACGGTTAATTTTAGTCGGAGATTTGAATCTGGACTGTTTATTTTATTTTTACGTTGGAGTAAATAAAAGCTTAGACGGTTATTACGGAACTATTACGAACATTTTAGCTTGTAACTAAAGCTTATTAGGAGCAAAAAGGCGTTGTAATTGGTGGTAGCTTAATCACCTTGACGAGCTACTAAAATTATGGGTTTCCTTAAAACAAAGTTTGGCGACCAAATTGGTGCAGCGGTTTAGTGGTTTTGGCATTCAACGCTGCGGATCGAAGGTCAGACCTTTGGATGAAACAAACATTGTATAGGTTACAGTATTTTTGCGTAGATATGTCACCATATAAATACACTAATACCTACACAGGAACGTACACTAGAAAATGGTTTGAAAAAGTCGAATAAAGAACGTAACAGTCTGACTAACGATTAGCGCTCTCCAGAAAGTTTCTTCACAAACTAGTAATTACGTTTTTCCCATTCACGTAACATACAAACTTATGTACTTACAAAACTTACTCCATTCCAAAAAAGTTAAATAAGATTGTGTATAATTAATCAGTACACTAAGAAATGGCTACAAAAACATGTAGGTACCTAACGCCACCAAGATTACATCCATACAAAATGCCTGAAATCACGGACTGTCGGGAAGAAAAGTTTTTTCTCCATCGCTCCAACTTTGTGAGTGTCGAAGTACTTTCAGTTACAAAAGTTTTTGCTACACACTTTATCCGGACAACTGCTGACGTATAGCTATGAAAGGAATTATTATTAGGGAGTATTAGGTCTTCAGGGCCACCTGTTTTTCTTGCGAACTTAGGTTAAGTAGAAGATTTAAAACATAATACCGTAGTACTGGTAATTTATAGGCGCCTACAATATTTAGCGGTATTATGAATTTATGATCCGCTAAAAATACAATGTAGTATTAACTACAATACGGTTAATATTTGAAATCGAAAATCTATCTTCCATCACAATCACGCTCTAAATCCAACGGTGTTATTTAAACAGACGCACAAGAACGTGTTTCCTGCGTTCCACGGAGTATTACCATGCTTAACGTCTGTCAATCATCAATGGAGTTGGCCCTGCAGCGCTGCTTACGTCACATGTATGTTGTTTGTGCCCAGCGTAGAATTTACGCCGGGAGTATAGGATTACGTAATACACTGATTTTCGGTCAGTATTTCCCCGGATTAAACGGTGAAGGTAAACATTTTCAAAGGTCTCCCCTCTATGGTGTTTTAGGCGTATGGGTAATTAATGTGCGTGGTTGTGTAACAAAAATAACAACAGGGTATTAGCGCAGCTAGTATTTATTTATGTCTGTTTCTGGATTCGTAATTTTGTAATTTTTATTTGTACAAAAGTACTCGAGAAAACGAATTTTGTGTCTGAAATATGAAAAAAAGTAAAGTGCGTATGTTACTTGTATTATAAGGTAGGGTAAGTTAAATGCATTTGCATTTATAAATCATAGCTCTGCCTGTAACATTAAAAAAAATGCAGAGGCCATCATTATTAGCATGCTATAACACTCTGACCAAAAGTTCACCTCCAACCCCATATTTTACTAACTCGTTGCATGAAGCCTACCAGTTCACACACACAGTTCAAGGTTACCGACAACACAACATCAAAAATATATCGACAGCAATAACATCACTAAAAACTACGATTTATCAATCACCATCCAATCTCATGTCCCACTGTCAAAAATAGGGGAAGCAAAGAAAAAAGAGTTTATCACATACCACCAGCAAATGGAAGGCAAACAAAAGCAAAATAAATTATCCTCGTGACTCGGGTACCGGAGGGATCATGTTGGTATCACAATCCATCAATTAACTGCCTATCAAACGTCAATGGGAAACGATGTCCCTTTTTATATATATTTTAGTTGTTTATTTGTCAAAGGAAATTCGCGAAAATGTGTGTGGCACTGATAACGATCAAAAATGTTCTGTTATTGAAAGGAATTCGCTTCAAAACCACAAAAATTTAACGAAAAATATTTTACTATTGTGAAAAACCGATTTCAAAACGTAACTTTTGTGACCCCAGAATATTAAATTATGCGAAATGTTCTGACCTCTACCCAACAAACTGGAAACCAAATAACACTCAGCAATTCTATTTGGCACCCACAGAACTATCAATAAGTAATCACAGAATAGCGAGCTCAAAAACATTTCTGGCGAAGTCGCGAAGAAATCAAGTCTTAAACGAGGTCCTTACAAAAATTCGTCATAACACCGGAGAGTACTTCCCAAATTCATTACTGGGTACGCTCATTTGCTCTAAATGTGAAAAGAATGCAAATCGCTAAGGGAAAAATAGCCGACCTCGAAACGTTTGGAAGTTTCCCCGCATCGAACTGTAGTTACAATGGTCGGCCAACAGATGGCGTTAGAAGTTGCGAGGTAACTTCTCAAGTACTGTTTGTTTTCGGTTTGTGTTTTAATTTTATTTTTATTGGGATCTTGGCCTTGTATCCAGTTTGTGGAAGCGTTTGGTGCTGAGCTAAGTTGTAATGAGTTTTGTGAATAGCATTGTAAGTCTCTCAAAATGACGATATTGCCGATAGGGCCCAGTTGGTTAGTCGAACGTCGTGTTGTCTTTATTAGTACTTTGATAATCATTGATATTTTAGGAAGCCTTATTGTTCGAGTGCTCGCAAGCGTGACTGCTGGTCGCTGGACGAAGTCCTGGGTTCGAATCCCGGGTTGTGCAAAATGCTATTGGGTTTTTCCATCAAGCATTTCTAAGTAGCAGCCACGGAGTCTGTATTTGTGACCGGTGGATGGCAATAGGCTTGATCCTATTACATGGGACTTAGAACAAACTGGCAACATGTGGGTGTCGTTTTAGGCACACCCCTGCCTAACACTTTGGATATAACAGTCGTGATGTTATGTTTTGTTATTAGATTAAGATTAGAATAGAATATTTTTTATTATGTATTAGTTTTGGGTATTAATGTGGATGGGTATAAGAGTAGAGAAAGACCAAAGAAACGATAAGTGGACTGTGGAGGATGATATGGACAAGAAAGGAGGTGTCTGACGAGGTGATGAGTAATAAGAAATATGGAAGAAAAAGACTTGCTGCGCCGCTAAACCGGCCGCTAAACTGGGATAAGGGCAGGAGAATGATCATGATTCTTTATTATGTACAACATACACATGACGACCCGAATGGCGCAGCGGTAGTGGGGCTGCCTTACGTTCTTAGGGTCCCGGGTTGGAATCCCGGTAGGAGAAAATGTTTGCGTAATGAGCATGGACATTTGTTTCCGAGTCATGGATGTTTATATGTATAATAAGTATGTATTTACAAACAAAAAGTATCTATGTAGTATTATCAACTATCTGGTGTCCACGACACAAGCCTCGTTGCTTAGTGTGGCACCAAGATGGCGCTGTGTGTAATTTCAAGTGATATTTGTTTATTTATTTACATAACATTTACAAAAAGAAAAACAATTATCATAGGATGACACACTTGGCGGTCTTATTACTATATAAAACGGTCTTAGCAAGACAACCTTTGGATGGATTACAGGAAGAGGGAGAGACAAGATTTAATGTTGAAAGTCACTTTTCCATTTAGTTAATTTATTTGTACAAAATTATAGTACAATGTCATGATTTGATAATAATTAACGAGAAGCTTATTTCCAGATTCATTTCCTTGGGGGCCAGTCTCAAATGTCAGCCTATCTGGATCCAGCGGATTAAGGTTTTAGGACGAATTAAAACCTACTGGATTAAAACTTTAAAAGCAATCCGACTCAAATTATTTTTGACTATGTTTAATGAAATACCGAAAATAAGAAACTAAGAACACATTTTAGTGTTTTTTTTTTTGTAAATAATTCTTTTTTATTCAAGAACGATTTAAAAATAGACAACTAGAACGGTTCGGGTGAATAAGATGGATATTACTTTACTTATAATACGACAAACTAATTATTTTATTAATTTGTTTTTTTTTTTTTGTTAAACATCAAACACCGATGACAAACAAAATTGCCTTATCCCACTCCATAATAGACTTAAAATACCAAAAGAAACAAACAAAACATAAATCTGAGCCCACATTAAACGTGTGAAACGAACACATACAGGCCTATTCACATTAAACACGTTCCATTACAGTTTCGGTGGAGATAACACTGAAAATCAATTAAACAACAAAAGCGGACACGTTGGGTACGGAAGGGTACAGTTTCCATTGAAAATTTCTAAAATAGATATTAATTAAAGCCACAAATGAATGAAAAATATTCATTGAATGCGCGGGTGTGATGACAATAGAGCGTCAGAGTGAGAAGGAACAAAAGCCTTGGATAATTGGAATCTCGCTTGAACGCACTGCGAGGAGTCTTTGTAAGGCTAGCACTTCACTGCGGCGAATGCATACGTATATTTAATTACCTCATTTGCCATTGCATTCTTTATCACCGTCTTGAGCTCGACAGTACGTACATCGGCTTCTGGTCAAGGTACACGTAGATTATATCGGGAAGAAACAATTACCCTTATTGCTATACAGGGTGTAACAAGACCCTTCAGGAAGCCGTCAGCCAAGCATTATGTACATACAACTAAGTAACTTTACGCAAAAATTATTGCTGGGAAACGACTTTTTTTTTGGGGTGAAATATCACGTTTTCGGTAGGACTCAATGTAACGCACTCAAAACATTGCGCTGATGGATGGATTGAATAGTAAGGGGGTCGTGGAGGTGTTTACAGTAAAAATCTTACGTTAAATCTTATGTATCTTTTGTATTTAAAAAAAAAAAAACTAGTGAAAAACTTGGAACTTAGACCCCCAATATCTCTGTAAATAGAAGGTTCCCAGATATGATATAGAACAAAAAAATGATCGCAATGACGGGGAGAACAAGTGCCTTTCGGCTTTGTTAAGGATCTTGTTACACCCTTTATTTACAGCTTTAAAGGATATTATAATGTCGTTTCGATATTATATTTCTATGTATAGTCAAATGTGAGTTTACTATGTTACCTTTGCCTAACCCTCCGGCAATCACAGGTCGTTATGACGTTTTTATGATCTGCATGCTTCCCTTTCAAATTAAATACCACAATTATGTTATCCTTCGTTCTAATTTAGAACGCGTTCATCCAATCAGATTATATTCCAATTGGGTGTCTATATTACAGCTATAGTTTATATCAGTGATCGGAATACGTAGAGCTAATGTACCTAAAGTTCAAGCAAGGAACAGAAACGAAAAGGGTTCCTTACGACTAAACATTTTTTTCCTCGTCGTCGTGCGCGCATCATTCACTCCTGTAATTTCTCAAGTTGTGTACGCATATTTGACTCGTGAATTGTTTTTTTTTTTTTACCTATATTTGTTTTATCATTTATTGAATCTACTTCACATGACCACCTTGGCTTGATTTTATAGACTACGTTTTACCGCAAGTTTTGGTTTGTTTACGTTTAGTTCCAAAATGAATAAATGGTATGAAAACCTATAAATTGTTTTTTTTACCTTGTTAGCTCTAACTATTAAAGCTGGTATGAAAATTAAATTAGCTTCCGCACTTACTTACGGCGTTCGAACGAAGATAAGGAGATTACCTTTATTTTTTAAACAATAAAAATTGTGCACTTTTTTTTTAAACAGAAACAGTATATGAATTCGATAGTTGTTTTACTATGTTAATTTTAGTTGTACTTAAGTAATGTTCCGACATTCGGAACAAAAATACCGAAAAAAAAAAATTTGTCGTAAGGAAATCTTCACTTTCGTTTCTGTTCCTTGAACTTTAGGCACATTAGCTCTACGTATTCCGATCACTGGTTTATATACAACAGCAATAGCTGAGACGTGGACGATTCCCTTTGTGGACGAGCACTTTATATCGATTTATTCTCTTTGTAGGCTTATCCTAACCTTTGGTTCAGTTACAGGTCATTCGGAAACTAGTTCATGTTCTTGCAATCACCTTAAAGCTATTCATGCGGTCTTTTGCGAAAAAAAAAACTTATAAGACGTCAAAGAACTATTTTCATATCTACACTATAAACTTTAACTTTTACATAAAGTATGTAGGTACGTGGACTATTCAAAATACATCGTAAGAAGTCCTATGTTATCTAATGTAAAAGAAAAAAACCTGTTGCGTTCCACACTTCGTCACGTAACAGATATAAATGTTGAATGCAAGTGGCTCCTTATCGAGCTCCCCGAGGCACAATAACTGGTCACAATTTATGCACCATTGCAATCTTAAAACTCCCCAGTTTATGGTCGTGTGAACTCAGATAGCACTTAGTAGAATCGCATGGAGTTTTGTCTACTAAAATGTAGACCGTATTATTCCTTTGTGGTGTGCTAGTGCTAAATCAGTCGTTAGTTCAGTTTAATGCATGATAATCTTAAAAGTTCTGGTTACAGTAACTATTTACTGTTTTTTTTTGTTTTGTTTCGCTATACAGGGTGAATTTTCCAAGTGAGCGTGGATGGCTTAATCCGAAACTATGATAATAGCGAATAAAATGGTTAAACGAGTCTCGAGCCCGATTTAGAAAACTAAAACTGCATCATTGGATTTTTGAAAGTTCAATATTCCCGGCCAGGAATCGAACCTGTTGGTTTTGAAAAAAAAAATACAATGTATGATTTATTATTATACTCCTTTGAGCATTTTTCGATATTCCTCACAGTTTCGGATTTGACCATCCACGCTCACTTGAAAAAAACATCCTGTATATTTAAATTCGAGTAAGTTTGGGCAATTTCAAGAGATGAATTTGAGTGAGCTTGTATTTTTTTACTTTAATTAAAACTTTACCCCACACAAGTGATCTCTCTTGTATCGTGGGTGCGTTTACAAACATTTAAAGTCACATACACATTACACAAACAGCCAGACCCGGAACTATCTGTAGTAAGCCACCATACAAATATTTGTTCCGTGCGGGGATCGAACCCGCGACACGCAGTACAGCAGTCAATCGCTCTGCCACTGCGCCAACCGAGCCGTCAAATTAATGAATGATAAATTGTATGACGAAAGAAAACAATTATAATTCTGGCTCTAATCAAAAGAAGCCCTGAACTAAGCAATTTATTCAGTAACAAACTCATATTGTATAGGTCTAAATCATTGTGATTACCTATACCCATATTTATTCACATTTTGGGGATTCATAAATTACTTGCTTATCTTCAAAAGGTTTCCTGCTGTCTGAATAGTATTAATAGGTCGCAAAACTTTGCATTATAATATATGAACACATTTATTATATACTATTCTATATAAGGTCTTATTATTAACATAGGTTGTTAGCATCAACCTCGCATTGTACGCTATTGATCTCAATACGATAGAGGTAATCATCGCCAAGAAACCAGTTTGTATGAGCCGAAACATTCACCAACTGGGTCTGCGACCTGGATTATGGATAGCTCAGGGCGAGGAGTGGCCTATGTGACAGCAGTGGGTACGTCACAGACTGATTCTAACTGCTTCTGAAGTTAGTATGCAAGTTGACACGCTTGTTCAACTCGTTACGACTCCCCCGGGATAATAATAAGCCCGGCTGTGTGACGCTAAATAGGCCGCGCAGATTACAGACAATTACTGATCATTAGCCTGATTAATTTGAAATTAATAGTGCATCGTGACAGCAATATTAATAGCGGTGTTAACCAGAAATTATAACTTATTATTGGCGTAAGAAATGTGGTTTCTTACTGCAGGCATTAGTTCAGAACAAGTGAATTCTAAAATCTGTCGTTGGACACCAATAACAAAAGTATCGGGATGTCATTTTTTTATATTTCTTCTTTAAACCGAATTTCATCGGCTTCCATAAAATGTAAGTACACTGGAATCGGAACATATCAAAGGTGTAGAAAATGGGAGGGTGGAAGTATTTCCCCGAATGTACCCTTTGACAAGAAGAAACATACATAGCGAGGAAGGTAATTTATACCCAGCATACAGTCTTGGTGACCAAAATCTTGTCACAATTTAAGAATACCTACGTTCGACTTCATATACCATCGCAAAGTCAGACCTTTCGTCAAGTGGCAACTGGTTTAATAACTTCATGTGCGCTGACCCACGACGACAACTACCCTCCTCTATCTTCTAAATGTCTTATTTATTCACACCCTTAAATATTCCAATTTACTACAAAGCCCCCACAACAGCGCACAACCTATAATAATTAATAAATTATTTGTTTAATCTGGTACAAAAGACTTGTCAAATTCCCGACAAAATAATGGAAAACGTATTACAAAACAAAGGTATTTTAAATTAATTAGAACCGTTTGTAACAATGGGAACAAACTGAGTATGGATAAGCAACCACAAAGTGCTTGACCTTATTTTTCGAACGTTTAAAATGGACTGTGTTTACATCGGACTGTATACTAAAATATAAAACATAAAATATCTTTTATTTTGGTACATGTAGTCGCCGTATATTATTAGCACTGAATGACAAAAATAACTTGGATTTAATGAACTTGATGCTATTACTTTCTAAACCTAATAACGTACAAAGAAATTAATATGTTATCTTATTAGTATCACAGAAAAACAAAGAAAAAAACGAAAAACCGAAAAATAAAGATGACAAAAAATTATTGAAAACAGTTTTCGTTAATTAACATTAAGTAGTCAAACTGAATTTTAAAACTATTTACAGATAGACTGGTCAAATTCAGTACTGTGGTACTAGTCAGTGACTATTATTTTTGGTAAAAAGAAAAACAGCTTGACCCAGCCTACAAAATACAGCAATATCATTTACAATGAAACCTCCCTCTGGCCCCTATGGGCCAACAAACCACCGATCAGCTAAACTGCATGGGTGTGAACTGTATCAATGACGCTATTGTGGGCACAACAGCCTTTTGTTGGGCAAAACGACACTCGATCCGATCCCAGCATAACTATTCGTTGCCATTTTTTATGGCCAATAAAAAATGTTTGAGTTCCAACCCTTTGATCCCCTGACTTCATTACTTTTATAATCTGTGACATGTCATCGTAGAAATGGTTTTTGTAATGTAAAAACGATTTTATGATGTTGATCTTTTATTAGCTACTAGCTGTTGTCCGCGGCTTCGTTCGCGTTTTGGTCGGATATTATACCACGGGCACGTTGTAAATATGGCCTATGGCACTCAGGGATAATGTAACTTCCTATTAGTGAAAGAATTTTTAAAATCTGTTCAGTAGATTCAATTATTCCCCCCTACAACCTCAGAAACTCACAAAATTTTCTTCTTTATAATATTAGTATTGATTGACTCGCATCCTTTTTTTTTTTTTAATAATAATATATCATAACTGGCGAAATGTGAGTGACAATAAAGATATACACCTCTGCCTAACCCTTCGGAGACTACAGGCGTTATGTTATGTTTTTTTAATAGCATCAAGCATCCAATCCCGATGCAATTCCGAGCAATCCCGAGCAATCCCGAGCAATCCCGATGGCCTAACTAGATGATAACCACATCAATCTAGTCTATGCTAATATTATAAAGAGGTAAAATTTGTTTGTAAGTTTGTTTGTAGGGGGTAATCTCTGGATCTCCTGAACCGATTTTGAAAATTCTTTCACTAATAGGAAGCTACATTATCCCCGAGTGCCATAGGCTTGCTTATATTTACAACGTGTCCATGGGTTAATTTCCAACCAAAACGCGAACAAAACCGCGGGCAACAGCTAGTATACAATATTTTGGAATTCTCCTTATGACTAAAATGTAGGTACTCGATTGACAAGAAACAGAAAACTTTAAGCTTCAATACTGCTGTAGAAATATGAAAAGCGATGACCGTTTGCCTTGGCCTTCGGAGCGTTGTTGATGTTATCGACATTGAACGGTAATAAATGCCATTATTAAATAATCAGCACGTTTATTTAATAACGGCAAGCATATCAGTATATTACCAACATTATAATACAGACAGTCACGCTAAGATTATTTATAAGTATATTTATAATAATATAATTAACATTTCATGACTGTGTGATTGATGTCGGGGCTTACAGTAAGTAATAAATATTTGATATAGTCTGATTATATTTTTTACTTCGTTTTTCTCTCCCGCCATCCATTTTTTTCAGTTCAATGTCCTTCTTTCCTGCTCTCGGTTTTAAATACTTGACTGCCTCAATCCACTTTTTGGTATTCAACGCGATGAAATTAAAAATTAATTTTTGTATTCGAAAGAAATTTTGCCGGTTCTTGTTGGAAAGAGATGCCTATAAGAGTGACAGAGATAGAAAATAGAAGCCATTGTACTGTAGATTAATGTGTACTAGTATTGTACTCCACTTCAAATACCACTAGCAGTTCATGTTTGATTAATTATTAAATTATCGACAGATCATGGTACTGCGAATCGTGATTACAATATTAGTATTATGAATTAATAGATAACAATTATAATAACTAATAACAAATTGCTTTACTATGTAGGTATGTATTATAAAATATAATATCAAAGCGTATTAATGTTTAAATAAGTAGACACTTGGGTTTTGTCGAAAAGAAATAAAACATACGATGTGTTTCGTTGAAAGTGTCTACGACTACTTATTGCTACGAGCTACGGCGTAGCCGCGTAACCTCGTAGCTGCTACGACACGGCTTTAGGCTTGAGCCGACAATTTACTAAAATCTTCGTGTGTCGATCGCGTAAACTATTACTTTGGTCGTAAAACAAAGGGTAACTTTACCTAAGTCCTTTGTATGTGGAGTATAAAGAGCCGCGTATTCTAAACTGCACACTATTGTTAGAAACTAGTTCTATTTGATCAATTTATTTATATTCACTTTCAATAACTCAATTAACTGTTTGACTGAACCTATTGTGTGGCTTCAGTCATGAAAGGAATTAATATTTATTTGTTACCATGTCCATTAATTATAGACTTTTGAAGAAGGCATTTCCAAAAAGGTTTCAATTAATATTCGACAATCATAATTATTGGAAACGAACTTTAATAGCACCGCTTACAATATTTTCCCGTAGTACTATTGACAAAATCAATGAGTTTCTTTGTAAGAATATTGTTGTAATTGTTTATTTCGTCTAGTGGTCGCAATAGTAATGAATATCACATACAGTGTAATATTCGTGAAACATACTGTTATTACGAATTCCGAACACGATTCTGCACCCACAAGCATTTATATTTTTCGTTGTTCAATGATACAAAAATCAGGTTTTTCGTATAGTCCAATATTTGCATGGCCAAAATGTAAGGTCAGCTGATTATTCGGTGAATCGTTGGTAAAAATCTAAATCCTTCATTCGTTGGCATAGGTTCCAAGGAACCGGAAAGTGACTAAATAATAGCCTCACGGGTCAATCTTCAAGGTTAAGCTGCGCTTGCCAAGGTAGGTCTGTGGATGGGTGACCATCATTACATGCCGAGTTCCGTTAAGCCGTTGGTCCTGGCTGTCATTTGTAGATTGTTGACGGTCTTTACAGGTAGACAGTGGCCCGAAAGTCTGACAACCAGTCTTATCAAGGGGTACCGTATTACCCAGTACTAACTGGGTTGTGGAGGTCAGATAGGCTGTGCTCCACGTAAAATACTGGTATTCAGCTGCATCCAGTTAGACTGTAAGCTGACCCCAACATAAGGGTGTAACAATACCCTTAACGAAGCCGAAAGGCACGTGTCCTGCCCGTCATTGCGATCATTTTTTTGTTCTAGACCATACCTTCTAGTTACGGATATATTGGGGGTCTAAATTCCATCTTTTTCACAACGTTTTTTTTAAATACCTGTTTTTAATGTAAGATTTTTCCTTTAAAAACCTGCACGACCCCCGTACTATTCAATGCATCCATCAGCACAATTTGAGTGAGTTACATCTAAAAGAGTCCTACCGTAACACGTGATTTTTTACTCCAAAAAAAAAAGTAGTTTCCGAGCAATAATTTTTGCGTAAAGTTACTTCGTTTGATGTACAGATTGCTTGGTAGATGGCTTCGTTAAGGGTCTTATTACACCCTGTACTTGGGAAAAGGCTAAGCAGATGAATACCTTTTAACCATAAACGTGTCCCTCTATGTAATTCAGTATATGAAAATATCTCCCCCTCGATAACTTTAAGACAACAGGATAATCACGTCATTCCTGTACAACAATATTTGAATTCCCGGTACATCAGTATATCATAATATTAATGTAAGCGGAACTCGGCCGGGAACCCGGGAAATGTTAGGAACGCATACGGAATGAGGGATCGTCTTGCTTACGTCAGCAAAGCAAGCTTAACAAGCGTCTGGTTGCGTGTAACGGTTTTAATGAACATTTTTAATAGAAGCAGTACCTACGTCAACTCTTTTAACTACACGATGATAATAGTTGAGATACCTAATGTATGCTTTTAATTAAACTTGCCTTGTTTGGTTAAATCTTGCAACGGAATTTTAAACCACTGACCTGAAATTTTGCACACACATTTGGGGCTAGTGTCAGTACATTTTTATGACAGACATTACTTAATCCTGTAGCCAAGATCGTCTCCTCATGAGGGAACTCTTCAACCGTTAATAGCACGGATATGAAACTTTGTATACGCGTTATTTTTTATAGATAAACTAAAATTTCTTATTTTCGTTTTAAACATTATTTTTTTTTTTTTTTAAACACGTTAATTTATTTAAAAATTGTTTCGTTTCGGCATTGTCCTCACTATGCTGAGATAGGGCATTTTAGCCTCTTCCAGGACCACTTTAGTTTAATGTATTATTTATGTTTGGGCTGGATTGCCTCGTTGGTCGAGAGGTCGCACGACTGCTGAGCATGAGGTCCAAGGTTCGATTCCCGATCAGGAATTTTCTCAATAGCAGCCATGGAGCCCGGATTTATCCCGGTTGATGGGAATAGGCTCGCTCCCTATTACATGGGACTTAAAACCTGACTGGCGATATGTTGGTGTATTATTAGGTACATCTCTGCCTAATCATTTGGGCGTACTGTTATATTATATTATGCATACTTGTTTCATGTCGTTTCGCCTCGTCATCCATTTGTGCTTGGTCCGTACACTTGGTTAATTTTACAAGAGTATCATTAGACTAATCCCTCATGCTGCGGTGTGTTTATTTGAATGAAAATCAGAATGTGTAAAACTAATTGATATTTTCTTTCTTTGCAGATTGGCAACCTGAAGCATTACTTCTTATTATCACACCCACACGTCAGTAAGAGATCACCAAATGCCAGCATCGACCATTTTAATAGTCTCAAAAATGACCCACAGGTAAATAGTTTTACTTACTTACCAATTACTGCCTACGCCCAAAACGTCCACATAATAATAGTCCTTATGACCCAATTTCGATTTTCCTTGTAACCTAATTTTACATAGGTAGTGGTAAATCTCAGCGGCGACTAGCCGAGAGTCGAGAGATGGTAGACAGCACTCTCTCTTCCGTTATACCTTCCCTTAGCCCAAAAATACGGTAATTTTGAACCTTGACAAGTAGTAATGGCTTTCAAAGCATTTTGTATTATTACAAATGTTAACATGTGTGACAATAAACCTTTTTAAAATAAAAACTTTGAGTAAAACTTTTGTTTGTACAGTCACGAGCACCAATATATTTACACTTTCCTAAATTTAAAAACAATTTTCGCGAAAAATAACGATTGTGACTTTAAGATAGGGTCTTTTTCATAAAAATACGAGTTCCAGAATACTATGTTCGTAATAACATAAAATTTTAATTAGAACAGTAGGAGAGAAACACTTTTAAAATATGTTAAGCGTTACATATTGCTGCTCGTACACACAGCGACACGTTAGGACAACAGCGACATTCACAGTGTAACATGACCTCTCTTGGCTTTACCACAACTAAAGATCAGCTTATACTTGTTATATATAGCTCATCATTGGTCTTTGTGCGATCCTACAGAGTGTCATTGCATTAGCGAAAACACTCTTTAAATATAATTTTATTTTTTCTAAAACTAACGCTTTGCTGTCTTATGTCCATCATCGCTGAAAGAACATCATTTTGTCTAATTTAGGATACTGATGACAGCATTGTATTAGTACGTATCATAATATCATTATCACGCCTGTAATAACCGAAGGGATTGGCAAAGGTGAAGGTATCTAATCGTACATTTTTCCACTTTTGTGAAAAGAATGCCTGACTGAGTTAAATTTTAAATTAAATGTTTAAATAGTGTAGTTGGCATCGGCCGTTCTATTTAAATAAATAAATACATGGGATGAGCCTATTTCCATCATCCGGCCATCAATCCAGACTCCTTGACTGCAACTGAGTAATAACTGATTAAAAAAACCATTAATATTTGTGTCGAACCGGGAATCAAACCAAGGGCCTCATGCTAAGCAGTCGCGATTGCAACCACTCGACCAGAGATTGTTCAAAAATGAGAATGGCAGCCATTGTTTTGGAAGGATTATGATGTGGCATCTCCTGGCATTTTCCACACACAGGGCACACCTTTCATGACATTCGTAGACGTCATTCTAGCTAGCTCTCTAAATCTTTGCCGAGCACCACATGGAGTCTACACAATCCTTTAAGTTTGTAGTGTACTCTTCCCAAACACTATACTGAGGACTGTGTGCCTGGAATACGAGAATGTCCGTTGAAATTTTAACATACTGTGTTGTGAAAGCAAAGATTAGCGTGTCCGGTACATGCTATAAAAATATTATAACTATATAATATACAGTTATAATATTTTTACGTTTCAAGTTACCGATTACTTAGCAAGGAATTAAATTAATCACCTAAGTGTTTATTGTGTTTATTACTAGCTTTTGCCCGAGGCTTTGCTCGCGTTATTTTAGAATTTGACAACCTATCGGTCTGAAATATACTTTACGACCTATTCTCATACCTAATAAATATACATTAAAAAATATCATAAAAATCGGTCGAGCCGTTTCGGAGGAGTGCGACCACAAACACCGTGACACGAGATTTTTATTTTTAAGAGCTTTTTTTCATTATCGTGTGGTTAGTGCTTAACCTGGTGTCAGAGTTTTTATGCCGCCCATGGGCCTCTGACTTGGCTTTACATGCCGTCAAGAAATGTCTCTCAGGCATGCTGGTTTTCTCACGATGTTTCCCTTCACCGTAGCAAGTGATAATTTTACAATACGCACATGAATCCGAAAAGTAAGAGGTCTTGGGTTCGAACTCGAGACCTATGACTTGGCAGTCCGACGGTCACACCACTAGGCTATCACTGCTATATATATATATATATATAAGAAGATAAACAGACAGGGAACATAAAGCTATATTAACAACTTGGGTAATTATTTTCTTGCCAAGTAATCGGTAACTAGAAACTGCCAAAATAAAAGAGATAAAAACAGAATTAAGTGATTAATATTTAGGAACACGATCTTTTAGGTAGAAGTGGGCGATTACCTTTTTCTTTGAGACCCAAAACTGTAATTTAAAAAGTTCATTAATTCTAGAATTTCGTAGAACGGATCAAAATGCTAGTCATGTATTATTATTTATGTAGTATAGTAATTATTTATTTCGCCGAATTATATTTTAATTACTCTACGAGTCTAGACATTAATAGTGTTTAAATTACATGTTATTAGGTGTTGGGTGTGGAAAAGATGGAATTTATTACGACGTGTGAGTGATATTAAGATTTAACTTAAACATTTTAATATGGAACGAAATAATCCAAATTCAAGTTTATCCATGCTTGGTAACTTTCCGAAAACATTTTAAAGATATTCGTACGTCAAAGAAACTGACATAGTAACTAAATATTCTTCAACTTACAACTCCAAACCATTCGTTTGTTACACACCCAATCAATACACGCTAATTTGATTGACATCGGTCCACCATCAAATTATTCATTGGGATTATCCTTAAAGTTATCGGCTTCAATATCATGACTTGCTCCGCTTTGAATAATTGATTCTATGCTGTATTGACGCAAGGGTTTGTCTCAAGGGATTGGCCAGTTAGTTAATCTTCCAATTTGAATGGGATTTAGCCATCCGTGAAGTTTTCTTGTCGACTAGCTGTCCAGAATGGAAGTCCGGTGAAAAGATCGATTTCACTGAGTAATTTTAGTGGTTAGTTCAAAGTTCTGATACGGTCTACAATTTTACTAGAAATCAAATAAATTATACCGATCTTGACTGAATAGCACCATTTTTTTGCCTTTGCATTTAATTAGCATCGCGAGTTATCGCCTTCATTTGTTTTTTAACTAGTACCAATCTTAAAATTCTCGTGGAGAAGCTCATGGCTATATAATAACAGCAGCTCGGGTCGATCTTTAGGTTAAGCCGCTTGACTAGGTTGGTTTGTGGATGGGTGACCAATAGACCATCCATTGCATACCGTTTTTCGTCCGCTCCTCGGAAAGCAATCCAGGCCCCGACTGTCAATTGTAAATTTTTTACAGTCGTAAAAAATTTACAATTGACAGTCTTAATAAAGAACCATTCTTGACATTTACTTTTTTAACATTTCTTTCAAATGTTGTCCATAACTGCGGTTAACTGGTTCATGGTTCATTCTGCAATACCAATTTTCGATGACGCTTCCGAGCATTTCGAGTAGTAATTTTGGCTACTAGTTGCTCAATCTTACACGGGTTATCCATATAGAGTTTGGACAGATGAAAAAGGTCTAGGGTTGATATCAGAGGATCTAGGCGGTCAATTCACCGGTCGGAAGCGTGAAATTAACTGTTCACCAAATTGTTCTTGCATTAAAGCTATGGATTCACGTGCTGTGTTACAAGTAGACTTTCAAACATTTCGCGAATCGTGCGTCCGGTAGGCCGATAATGTTGATCATAAGTTGCTCTAAGTGCTGCACGAAACACCTTTTTTGTAGAACGCTGATTTCAGCAGATTTTTGGTTTACAGCTGAATAATTTGTAGACGGTCTGCCGGGATGGAAAGGCTTCATCATCATATAATATTCAGCCTATAATGTTCCCACTTCTGGGACCCAGGCCTCCTCTCTATGAAAGGGAATGGGAATAATCCACCACGCGGGCCCAGTGCGGGTTGGTAGATGACACATGTCTTTGAATTTTTGATTCTAAGACATGCCGGTTTCGTCACGATGTTTACCTTCACCGTTTTGAGAGCAGTGGTGATGAAATAAATTACACAAAGTAATGCGCCTGCCTGGGTTCGAACCCACGACTTACTGTTCGTAAGTCGGGGCCGTCACCACTGGGCCACCGCTGCTCTCCAAAGACTAGTTCCATGATAAAATGTCACACTATACTGAACCAAAATACTATGATAGGTTAACACGATTCACGCTTCCTCTGCCAAAAAACCCTTATTCAAAAAAGTACCTCTAATCATCATCATCATCATTTCAGCCCGTTGATGTCCACTGCTGAACAGAGGCCTCCCCAATCGATTTCCAACGTGTCGGGTCCAATGCCACCTGCATCCAGCGAGTCCCTGCACCTTTAACAAGGTCGTCGGTCCATCTGGCAGGTGGCCGTCCCACGCTGCACTTTCCAATGCGTGGTCCCCACTCCAGTATCCGTTTGCCCCATCGGTCGTCCGATCTTCGCGCTATGTGGCCTGCCCATTGCCACTTCAGCTTGCTAAATGAATCACCCGTTATAAACTCACTATCAATAAGCTCTTCTGTATAGTAGTGATACTTTATATGAACCAAGTATTTGACCTCCGAAACCCAATTACTTGGAAACACCAATATCCTAAGTTCAAACATAATAGCCTAGGTATTATCATTGTTAACAAGTTGGGTAGTTCCAGACTAGTTGCTGTTAATATGGCGTTGTTTATGACCTGGACGTGACGTCTCGCATTTTGTACCATTACCAACGATCGAGCGTTAATGGGTTTAGATAATTATGTATATGTCGTGTTGGGAAGTTTGGTTAGTGTGCCTAAGTAGACTAGATAACCTTAAGTAAATTAGATATTTTGGCCACCGTGCTTTTGAAAATTTGAGTGCATTTTTATGCTTGCCTTTATTACTAATCTTGCACGCAAAATACGCGCTTGGACGTGGAGTTGCGGACACCAGCCCGCTATACAATACAATAATTACTAATCGACTCATGGGTCAGACGTTTATAAATCATTGTCAAAAAAAGAAAGCATCTCTCTGGTCTTAAACATTTTGTACGTAAATGTTTCAGCAAATTATTTGATAAACATTCAGGCCTATTAAAATGGACGTATATTGTTACCAGCTTTGGTATCAGAGTGGTCATTCAAATAAGCTGATTTTTTAGACCATCATATTATCGTGTACAAACCGTTTTACATAAAGAAATGAGCAGAACGTAGACCAAATAGATGTTAAATTATTTAACATTAAACTGTTAGCAAGAAAGTGAATGGTTTAGCTTATTCGCAAGCGAAACTGCTAACCAGAAAGCATGGCACACACGATCAGATTATGTTACCTGAAAGAAATAATTTAAAATATTTTAATGCCACTAAAAAGAGTAGAATGGAAGGAGCCTAGCAACAAGTGAAATTGTAAAAATAAAAAACGAATTATTGGTTACTATAACCAAACATGTTTTAATAATAATATAAGTCCAACTAACAAATTAACTACTTGTAAATCAACATGGCTGTAGAAAAATATGATACCTACGTATTAATGAAGGAAAATACTGATTCTGCTGTAAACAAAAATTCCTTTGATATAAATATTTTCTTCCAAAAAGGGGACCCACAGATATTTTCGACGTCCTTCAAAACCTTTTAAATTCCGAGCACTCTTACGCGCCCCTCCTTAACTTATCAAAGAGGATTAAAGACAGTTCATTTGACAGGTGAGATGGGTGATGCAGCAGAGGGAGCTGCGGAGGTCCAAGAGGGACCATCAGTCGATGCCGAGGCATGTGATGCGACAATCCAGTGCACCGGCTTTTCCTGACCCGCTGTTTAAAGAGCAGTGGTATTTGGTAAGAAATAATTGTGAAATTTTTTGTATGAATTTTGATGTATTTAGGGTAGTGTTAGGATTATAAGTGCTTTAGTTACTACTGTTCGTTTACCATTACATGTCGTTAGAGTTGGGATACTATTACTATATGCCGTAGAATAAGGTGCCTGCTTACATTGTCGGTTGGACGGTCGTGTTTTCATTGACGTGTGGCCCACAATCACTATATGAGTATATATAAAATATTACATATAATAATATATGAGGGTAAATAAAATATTAAAGTTTAAAAATACTGAAAAAAAACTCTTTCTTGTATTCTTCTCAGCAAACCCTTTCTTTTGATTTCATGGGAATGCATACAAAATAACTACTTAATCCGCCATCTTTGGGAGTCCTCCAATGGATTTACAATGACTTCATTTAGCTGACCACGCATTGTCATCCAAACTAAACATGTACTTATGCAAAATTTCAGCTCAATCGGAAACCGGGAAATGGGTCAAATATAACTTCGAAGATTTTTTTACATTGTTAGTTGTAACTAAGCAAAAGAAGCGAAGCCAAGCGAAGCTAATAAAAACGTTCTAAAAATACCTAAAAATAACACATACATTTCTTAAAATGATTTTGATGAAGTTGCTAGTTTTATAATGTAGGTACTTACCCCAAAAAGTTCACGAAAAAAATGGGAAACCTCCAAAAGAAAAAAAAAAGTCAGTAAAACGTAAAAGACAAAGATTTTTAAACGTTTCGGTACTCCTGATAAAGTACTGCCCATTCTCCTTTTATGAGCGTCCGGCATGCCCAGTATAACAATTAAAAGACACATTAAAAGCAAAATTCTCGTTTGCTCTCATTGTTATAATGCAAATAATGAAAAAATAACTTGACTTTCGCTTTCAGCCTCGGTGGAAAATGGAGTTGCGACGAATATTTCACTCTAAATGACGTCATGGTTAGGCCTTGTGCGTCCTTGACAAATGTCATAACTTTAGGACTCATTTCAGCCTCCTCATACAATACAAGAATGTATTCCATTTGGAATGCTACAGATACTTATTAGTTTTATACACACATATTAATTAACTAGACGCACGTAAAGCGTATATGAACAGACGCCAGCACATGAAGCTACCAGAAACTGTCAAAGTTTTCCCATCAATCTTTAACCTAATGCTTTGGCGATAAAGTTGAAAATCGATTAAAGAAATTCGACTGATTGTAATAGCTTGATGTGCTGGCGTCTGTACATGCCCTAATTCTGAAACTAGACGATCTTGGTACGAGTTACTACTCGTACCAAGATCGTCTAGTTTCAGAATTAGTTTCAGAAAACTTCGCCGTTTTGTTTTAAATAACATTTACTTTTGGTAGACGGGCACTAAATGTGTGTAATTATTACCTAAAAGAAATATTATTTATTTGGGTAAAAATATGTACACACATAATTCATACCAGTAAAATAACTTATTTATGAAATTAATGAATTTATTATTTATTTCATTCTGGAAATACGTGATGATAGTTACAATTCAAGTAAGAATATTACGTATAAAAATAATGTACTGCTTAAAATTCAGCCCAAGTACAAAATATTGCAGAACATTTCAGTGGCAGATGTTAAGCATAATTTAATAGTACGAGTGAACCAAGTCGACGAACTTTAGCAGAACAAAGCGAGACGGTATCATTTGTACTTCGTACTAAAATTCATCGTACAAAGAATAGTGGAGGGATTACTAATTCAGTAGTGTAGTCCCCAGGATCGAGGTATAAAGTGAATATCTCCTTTTTCGAGGTATATAACCTGTGACCTTGATGTCCTATTGTTTTATAAGGCCACTCGTAATGTTTGCTGCTTTATTCGGGTACAATTTTATTGTTCAGAGGTTGACTAAAGTGAGAATGAATTTCGTTGAATAAAATATGGGGAGGTATGAAACATTTTCACCGGTGTGATGAATTTGTTCCAGTTTATTTGGCAGTAAGTCGTCTGTAACACGCTTTGCTGGGATACGACTTTTGAGTCGCACACATCAAATGCGGACTTAGTATTTTATGTCTCCTCGAGAACTCGCAGAAATCCTGTTTTAGGTTACCTAGGACATAAAAGGAACGTATGCTTAGAATTTAACGTTCTTCGTACGTGCAGAATACATAATAAACTTAAATATATTTATAAGTAGATAAAATCATTTTTACCTGAAAATTACTTAACTTTTTGAACGACTTAATTATGTTTTTACGACTAGTAAATTATCAAATTACCTTTATATTTAATGGTGAGTAACATTAATGTTCATAGTTACATGTCAGGTGAACCAAGTTCGCGGCACGCACGTATCTATTACTTGCACGCGACAAAGTGTACACTAAAGTGCGGGGACGAGGCCACAAGCGACAGCGGGTAGCTAAACATCGAACACTATCTGGAGTTGTTACAAATATTGCTCTTTTAAATCAAAATTATAGTTTACACAAAATAATCTCCCAAGATAACTAGGACTAGTTATTTGAAGTCACTAGTTAGTGAATTCACTAGTTTATTGCATCACTTCCCGCCCCCCCGCTCCGCTACCACTATGGTCACAGCCGTATCTTCCCCGCTCCCCGCTGCGCTCCCATTCCACGTCAACACAAACACTTACATTAAGTATTCAATGCGCAAAGCGTAATATCCGTCCACTTGAGTGTATTTCTAGGTTATTTTTAGATATTAACCTTATTTTTTGTTTCAGAATGGAGGTGCAGCGGACGGATTGGACATGAACGTCGGCTACGCTTGGAGGAAAGGATATACAGGGAAAGGAGTCGTTATTACCATCCTTGACGACGGCATACAACCCAACCATCCAGACTTAGCACAGAATTATGTAAATACTTTTTATATCTTCTTAAAGTATACTAAAACACGCATTAATCAAGGCAGCTTAGAACTGTCAAATGTAAACCCAATTTAGAAAAACAGATTTTTATTTACCGCCCATATATTACGTAACTGGAGTGTATTGAACGGAATTCCCGATATTGTAGGATACTGCAGCATCAACGGACATAAATGGGAACGACACGGACCCGACACCGCAGGACAATGGTGACAATAAACACGGCACCCGGTGCGCGGGCGAGGTAGCTGCGGTCGCGTACAATAGGTACTGCGGCGTCGGCATCGCGTACAACGCCAGCATCGGAGGCGTCAGGATGCTCGACGGCCTTGTTAACGACGCAGTGGAAGCCCAGGCGCTCGGGTTTAACACACATCACATAGACATCTATAGCGCGTCGTGGGGGCCCGAGGACGACGGGAAAACCGTCGACGGCCCCGGCCCTTTGGCTAGAAGGTATTGTCTAATAGCATGCGATTTCGAAAAATGGTTACAGGCAAGCTCATTAAAAAGTGCTTTGTTTCAGGGCGTTTATAAATGGTGTGACGAACGGAAGAGGGGGGAAAGGATCTATTTTTATATGGGCGTCGGGAAACGGTGGCAAGCATACGGACTCATGCAATTGTGATGGATATGCGAATAGCATATTCACTATTTCTATTTCTAGTGCAACGCAGGGGGGCTATAAACCATGGTATTTAGAAGAATGCTCATCAACAATAGCTTCAACTTACAGTTCAGGCACTCCCGGTCGAGACAAAAGCGTAGCCACAGTAGATATGGATGTGCAATTAAGGCCTGACCACATTTGCACAGTAGACCACACGGGCACATCAGCATCGGCACCATTAGCCGCAGGTATATGTGCATTAGCCTTAGAAGCAAATACATTACTAACGTGGCGGGATATGCAACACCTCGTCGTAATGACCTCTCGGTCACAACCGCTGGAAAAGGAAGAAGGATGGATCGTAAATGGCGTAAAAAGAAAAGTAAGTCACAAGTTTGGCTACGGACTAATGGACGCCGCTCAGATGGTAACATTAGCCGAACAATGGACCAGCGTACCCCCTCAGCACATTTGTAAGTCACAAGAAATAAACGAGGACAAGTCTATTGAAACATCTTTCGGTTATACGATATCAGTGCACATGGATGTGAATGGGTGCAGCGGGACGATGAACGAGGTCAGATTTTTGGAACACGTTCAATGTAAAATTTCACTGAGCTTTTTCCCTAGAGGAAATTTACGGATATTGCTTACGTCGCCGATGGGGACTACTTCCACCCTTTTATTCGAGAGGACGCATGACGCAACGAGTTCTAACTTCGACGATTGGCCGTTTTTAAGCGTCCATTTTTGGGGAGAAAGTGCCGAAGGGCGTTGGACCCTTCAGATATTAAACGCCGGTAATATCCACGTCACTCAACCGGGCATATTGAAAAAGTGGCAGTTAATATTTTACGGCACGGCGACGAGTCCGATACGGTTACGAAATAAAAGCTATTACAATTCAAATAATGTCTATCAGGAAGAGAAAGCTTATCATATTAACGATGTTTACGACGCCTCAGAATATTCACAATTCTTGAATGAAATCGAACTCGGCGTTTCTGATAGACACAATTACCCTAAAAATATTCCTTCCGCACAGCGGAAAAATGTTTTGGCTGACGCCAACGATAAACAAGTGCAAAGACTGTGCGACCCGGAATGTGATTCACAAGGTTGTTATGGGAAGGGGCCAACTCAGTGTGTTGCCTGCAAGCATTATCGTTTAGATAATACATGTGTGTCTCGATGTCCTCCAAGAAGCTTCGTTAACCAAGGTGGGGTTTGTTGGCCATGTCACGAGTCGTGCGAGACTTGCGCCGGGGCCGGCCAAGACTCATGTCTCACATGCGCGCCGGCACACTTGTTAGTAGTTGATTTAGCTGTTTGTTTGCAACAGTGCCCGGACGGGTACTATGAAGACCCCGACGCAAACGCCTGCTTTCCATGCGCAGAGCATTGTGAAACTTGCTCCGAAAAGGCAGATATGTGTTCCTCATGCGCTCACAATTATGTTCTCTACAACGGATCTTGTTTAGCAGCTTGCCCTACGGGTACACATCAAAAAGATGATTTCGGATGCATGCCGTGTCATGAAACGTGCGAATCTTGTCACGGCCCTAGCGAAAATGCCTGTGTTTCGTGTCGCATTGGTGATTACGCATTCAACAATCGCTGCGTACCAAAATGCCCCCCAGGATATTACGCCGACGCCCAAAGAAGAGAATGTTTGCCGTAAGTGTTATTGTTATGATAATTTATCTTTGCATTCCATTTCGTGATGAAACAGAGGTCGTCAATCTTACGAGCGCTCGGAATTTCAAACGCCTCGCTTTGAACTCTACATTGTTCGAGCGTTTAATTGTCGCCTTTATATTTAATCTCGTTTAAAGAACAAATAAAACATGAACAACTGTTTTGTTGTTTTAGGTGTCCAATTGGCTGTTCAATTTGCACGTGTGCCGTATGTTCTGTTTGCCAAGAGAAATGGATTCTAACTAAGAGCGGAACTTGTCTCCCCGATGGCAATGACAAATGCGACACGAGTAAGTAATGTCCTTAAACAACGACTTTTTTCACACTTGTTCCTCGCAGACTTAAAGTAACTTTTTGCAGGTGAGTATCACGAAGCGGGAAGGTGTAAAAATTGCCATTCGACCTGCGAGAAATGTAGCGGATCGAACGAGTGGGACTGTTTGTCTTGTTCGAGTCCCTTGTTGTTACAAGGATCGAGGTAATGGCCCTTTATCCATCTAGACCTTTTCCTGTACGGTTTCAAGTGTTCAGTTAACATGAAATATTTATTTTAGGTGCGTAGCTGAGTGCGGACAAGGTTTTTATCAGACGGCGGGAAGGTGTTCGCCATGTCCGCACACTTGTAAAAGTTGTGTGTCAAGATTGAACTGCACATTGTGTGCTGGTGCCTTACGCCTGCAGTCGGGGACGTGTCGAGCGACCTGTGCTCCTGGCTACTACCCGGATGAGGGGACCTGTTCCAAGTGTTACTTGTCCTGTGAGACGTGCACGGGTCCTAGAAGAGATCAGTGTGCATCTTGTCCTCCCGACTGGAGGTTGGCGGCAGGAGAGTGTCGGCCCGAATGTCCTCAGAACTTCTTCCCATGGCAGACCAGTTGTCGCCGCTGTCACCACTACTGCCAGGACTGTCATGGCGCTGGTCCTCAGCGGTGCACGTCCTGCCCACCACACTTTTCATTAGAGAACGGCTTATGCGTGGAGTGCCTTAGTTCCCAGTACTATGAGCCTAGAACGAGGACCTGCCGTCCATGCCACGACTCCTGCAGGTCTTGCTCAAGCCCTGGGCCGACCAGTTGTGTCACGTGTGCTCACCCACTTCGTTTAGATAGGTGAGTTATTTAAAAAAAACGAGCATTTATTTTACGACGGAATAATTCTATGTAAGGTACAGTTGACCTCGACCGAGTTGAAGTAATACGACAAAATTATCGCTTGATTGTTTTACTAATGGAAATTGAAAACAATTAAATCAATTTTGCTTGTAATTATTTTACGAAATTAATAACAGGTAAGTAACTGTATTTCATGGTTATTGATTATGAAAGATAGTCAGATTCAGACAACACTTAGAAGGAAAAATTTACACTAACGTGTTTCTAAAGCTGTTTCCATATATATGAAAAAACAAAATCGTTGTACAAATCAGCCTTTTAAAGGTTCATTCAGACTAAAAGAAACATCTCAAAGCAAAGATCGCCTTATACCTTACATAGAAATATCACACAATAATGTAATACATCTGTAATTAGAAATTCCTGTACTAAAACAGAATCGAACCTTTTCTAATTGTGTGCCTATAGTTTTGACCGACCAATGCAGGTTCTAGCCACCGCCCTATGTTTGATTCCAGGCGGTCTAGCGCAAATAAACGGTTATATAAACACATTTTTCGTTTGCAGAGTGAACCACAAATGTTTGCCGTGTTGCACAGAAAGCATGGTGTCGCTTTTCGTAAATAGCAATCAGACGGATTGCTGTCACTGTGATAAGGATATAGGTAAGCTATTTTTAGTATTTTTTGGAACTCACTCCCGAAAATAAAAGCATCAGGCTGTTTTCGAATGTTTTTTTGCGAAAAATCGGGACAGAACACTAGATTCTATTTTCGTTTCGTCCATCAGCTGTCAAAGTAAATGTTTTGTTTTTGCGAAAAATAAGCTTGGTAGTTACATTCGGCGGAATGTGATTGGTGAAATGATATTAACGAAACGGGGAAAAATTCCCTTAAGTGACATTCGTACGGTGCCATGACGGTGTTAATGAGTATCCTAAATTTTCCTTAGCTAAATGCTGCCAGTTTTTCAAACATAACTCAGGTATTAAGTACTTCAGTACCTAAGTTTTGAAGTACTGTACTATCGAAGAAAAATCTAAAATAAATACTTACATTACAAACTTTAGGGTATATCCAAAAGTAAATGGTACCAAGTTTTGTGATTTATAAATCTCTCAAGAGTACTTTATCTTATTTACGAGGTTTTATGTACCGATTTTTATTTAAGACTTTACTCTTGTAAGTTTTCGTAATAGATTGGACTAATATTGGCGTTTGCCAATTAATACTCATTTCGATTGAGGATAGATTAGGGTGTACTTAATTATTTTTTCTTATAATGGCAAGGTTTAAAATCGCATCGAACAATTTTATACTGTGATTTTAAAATGTTCGTTGTAAACCTTTTATTTTAGTGTATCATAAAAGACATGCGCTTAAGGTGGAAGCACCAGGATATTCCGCAAAATTCAAATTATCTTAGTTTTTGCAATTTATAGGCCAGTGTCAGGCTATATGTTGAACAAAATATGATTCGCCACCATAGCACGCATGAGGTTACAGTACAATTAAAATTATCAAAATAATAAATACAATCCTCTAACTTCATTGAATCACATTAAATGACTTTTTCATGAATAAGTCATTGAACAGGATTAAATGAACTTAGAACTAAGAAAATTTAAATTTCGCGGGCTACCCTGGGGCTTTCACCTTAAAGGATAACTCAATCACTTACAATACTATTCCAAGAATAACGAATACATTTCTTACTAAGAGCATTTTATCAAGATCGTGTTCACAATCATTCAAAGGAATTAGATCCGCAGTTGACCTTACATTCAGTCAATGCCCTGTAGTCATCCTAGCTGCGATGTATAGGATTTACTGATAGTTTTCCTTAACAAATACCTTTTGTCCGTAGGAAGCTTTCTAAGCATTTTATGAGAAAGGTAAAGGTTAGGAAATGCGAACATTCAATAAAATGTGGCTTCATTTATTTAGCGAAAGTAGTTTTGCGGGCAATAATGAAATACGAACCTATACGGCTGAGGAAATTTCCAATGTCGTAAGGAGTTTTGGATTTAAATGTCCTTTACGACATATCCAGGTGGATATTTGAAATATCCAATTAGGACATTATTGTAGCAATTGTGTATTTGAGTAAAATTGAATGAATTTAAATATACAGCGTTATGTTTTGATATACCTAATCAAGACCTAATCCAAAACAGTTAAATTGTTCCTCTTGGATTTCGTCGAGCTTCATTGTCTCGGCGCTTTTCTGGTGGTCGCTACCGGTGATTCTGGCTTTCAGGAGTGTTAGTGCTTTGGGAACAGTGTTGGCCTTGATCAAGACCATTAACAGTAGTCAATAAAAGTGGCTAAGGGTAACAAAGAACACAAAAACTGATCCCACTATCTCATGCTATTGATAAGATTGTCTGGTTATAATTCTCACGACCAATCATATTATAAGTATAAGTTTTTAAACTCTCATGGTCACTTACATTATCAGTAACACTAGAAACGGGATTTTTTCCAATGTCTACTGTTTATTTTGAGTTCCCGATATTTCGGCGCTGTTGCAAGCACCGTGATCACGGATAAACTGAAGTTATTGGGGGTGATCATGGTGCTTGCAACAGCGCCGAAATATCCGGAACTCAAAATAATCAGTAAACGTGGTACTTATCCTGTTTCTAATCAGAAGAAATCAAATCCCGTTTCAAAAAATCATAAGTAACCGATACAAGATTTAATAGCAGATTTAACGTTAGAAATTTTGACCACTATTTTTCCATCTCTTCTGAAATCTCTCAGTTGTGTCTTTGACAGATATGCCATTATTAATGTGTCTAAAACAATAGACATATTGTGTTTTCATTTTTACGACAGCATAAACTTTTAGTAAAAATGGTTTTCTTTCTAGGAGGTTGTTTAAACGGCTCATCAGCTGGCAAGCGGCGAATAGCCGAGAACATTCGCACGCATATCACAGCATCGTTCTTCATAGAAGATTCTAACGACGCCTCGAACTTTCTAGAACGTAACTCAATCGCTATGTGGAGTCTGGCGGCTGCGCTGCTGGCCACGGTCGTCATAGTGATCGTCGCCGTTAAGGTAAACATTAATAGAGATTACTTACACTGCATTTATACACATACTTGTGAAAGTCTTGCCAAACACGAATGTCGTGTACAAAACAAGTATTGTCGATTTTTCAGACATTGCAATTGTATTGTTAACATGTTTGACCAATCTATACTAATCTATACTTCTATACTTATATTATAAAGAGGTAAAATTTGTTTTTAAGTTTGTATGTTTGTATGTAGGGGGTAATCTCTGGATCTACTGAAATGATTTTGAAAATTCTTTCACTAGTAGGAAGCTACATTATCCCCGAATGCCATAGGCTATATTTACAACGTGTCCGTGGGATTATTCCCGAGAAAAATGCGAGCGAAGCCGCGGGCAAAAGCTAGTTTTCGATAAGTTTTGTGACCAACTAGTCTTGTCTTCCCAACTTTTGTTATGTGAAAGTACAACATGTAAGATACATGTATCGATTCTTGGTTATAAACGCGGGGTTATAAGACTCAAGTTTATTTGCGCACCTCTAGTTATAGTGCTCTCTTAGACGCGATCTGATCAAAACAACGTTATTTTTCGCATTTATAAAAGAAAAAATGTCAAGGAAATTCCTCAAATAAAATTGTAAACCAGGAAATCGACGGAATTATTTTAAAGTTAAAAAAGGAACCTACCTAATTCAATATTTATTCCACAGTTAAAATCAAGAAAATATAAATGTCGGACAATATACCCGAAGACAGAATACTCCCAACTGACCACAATAGACGAAGACTTGATAGCGATGACGTCATCGACGACTTTGAAAGCCGTTGAAAGTGAGCAAATACAAACTAAAAGTGAACTTGAAGAACCAACATAGCAATATGAACCTTCAAGTCGATGTAATTAGAGTATATTTTACACTGCAGACTGATATGTAGAAGTTTCAATATACGATTCATGTAAATAGTTGGAGTAAATACTATTTATTACCTAACTATCGTGTGGTTATTCTATGGTTTGAATTGAAGTTATGGGAGGAGCTTTTTTTTTGTGATAATAACCAAAGTTATTTTAGTACTCTGATTAGATCAACTATTTATATAAGAAGTTATTTATTTAGAAATATTTATGTTCCACGTATGATGTTAAATTATGATCTCGTCTTGCCTAATAAGAATAAAATACCTATTTTTTAAAGATTAATAAAAAAAAAACGTACTGAAATGAATGCGAATGATTTTTTATTTAAAGTAATGGAAGGATTATCAAAAATCTGTCTGTACATTAAAAACACAGTAATATTTTTCAAGTAATGCTTGATTTATATACAGACCACGAGCAAGCGCATGTTATTACATTTCTTGCATAAAAATTTAGTTCAACATTTCTATGCAAATGAATGCAATTCATCTCGCATATGGAGTAGGTACAAAAATTGTATTTTTAATTAGTTTACATACCCATTTTTTATGTCAAAATGTAATTATTTTATTTATTAGAGTGAAGCATTATTATCGTTAACTTTTTGTATTTGCAAAATGTATTGGATCAACCGATACACGTTTTACAGGAATTTTAAAAACAAAATCATTGTCTATAATTGGTTGGATTGTTCTACAACACCGCTCAATTACAGCAGGTTTTTATGAAGTTTAATGAATAGCACAGACGATACTCGTAATGTCATGTCGCGATCTACAGGAGCGGTCTTATAGAACTACATAGACATCAGTCGGGTCACTAAAGTTGTTTACAGAATGGTCAGGAAACGCTTGAGCAAATTGTTTATTATTATTAAATGTCGTCACTTTTCTAACAATAACATACAAAACCACAATACTGCTTCACCCTACGAATTCAGTACATATTATAATAGAAAGATTCAGATATAAAATTATAAATGTTCTAGATGTTTCTGCACTGTGTGTAAGCAAATTCCATAAGGCCGACATTACTTTCAATCGGAATGCGCATTTAACATAGATTTGTGAGAGAGAAATAAAAGAAAAGACGGGAAAGATAAGTGGTTTGGGTTGAAAGAACATTCAATTAGATCAGAAAGAAGCGATGGCGGAACGAATTCGCCTTACTGGTTTGATTCTTGCAATTGGGCCAAATATTTGGCTTGTTTTATTATCGTTATTGATTTTTATTGGGGAATTTGTTTGTGCAAACTGTAATACTTATTCATCTGAAAGTATATATTATGAATGTTAGTCTACAAACGGATTTTAAACTGTTAACTTGCGATGTCCAATCCGCGATCGATATAGAGCTATTCTATTAAATCATAATTTAAGCTACGATTTGCATAGTGTATTTATACTATCGAAGCGCACACCGCATCAGATTTTTGCAAATATCATAGTTTAACAGCGTTTCATCGAATTCACATTGTTTCTAACCGATTTCATTGTATTCTGCATCGATAAATGTGAACACACGTGAATGACCACCGCGTAATTTCAACTTATGACTCCGCTGAATACTCTGTAAACGAATATTGCGGGCCTGGCCCAGTAAATGTACAGTCGAACACGCATTTTTGTATACAGGCAAATAACTTAGAACTATTTTAAAACTTTTTTAAAATTTTGTTGCGTTTGTGCTGATTAGACATTTTTGACATCAGTCTCTTTCTTTTATGTATTAAAGCTTAAAAAGTTATTATACACAAACTAAAAATGTATATGGAGTTTTGGAAAAAAGCGTTAGTTATTTGTGTAGCAGCAGGAGACATTATTTTAACCTGTATACGAAGTGGCTTCTTCGACTGTACAAGTGTAAAGAAATAATCATTGAATGAAAAGTAACGTCGGTCTGAATACGGACCAGTATATTTTCATGGGACCCAATAGGTACACCGCTTGATGTTATGCATTGTTTTCATAGTAACGTTAACATATCTAACGTTTTATTTACTTAATGTTATTGTTTCAAAGTAATGTACTGTGTAAATACGGTTCAATTATTACTGTAATAGTATTCGATCAATGTACATATGTAAATAATTAACAGTTGTAAATATATCGATGGTTTTTATGACGAATAATTTACTGGTTTGTTTCATTTTTGCCCTTCAATAATAGAAAGAAAATACTTTTATATGACACAGGCCACAAGATCAACAATATAACGCACAAATAAAATAAAAAAAAACTGAAATCTTAACAAAAAATTTACCACTGTGTGCCGCACGGACAATAAAAACAAAACAAGAAAAAAACAACTGACAACACTGGTTTACAACTGGCTGGTGTAGGCCACCATGACGTCTTAAAACAGGAGTAATTCCAGTTTGTGAAAGAGATGGCACTAGACGACCTGTATAGCTCTGTCTCTTTCCCACACTGGAATTACTCCTGCCGTAAGACGTCATAGTAACCCCCCTGGATTCGTGAACAGTTTTATAAGTTGTGTCAATAGTAGTGGTGAATAGTTTTGTATGTCCAGATGTTAGACAACAGTGTACACACGGCTACACATCAAGCTATACATTTCCAGTTTATGCTGATCTCGCATTGTATAGGATTTCCGTAAAAAGCGAGGTCAGCTTATACTGGAATTGTATAGCTTGATGTGTAGCCGTGTGTACCAAAACTATGAAATAAAAAAAGTCTTGCCACAATGGTTGTAAATAAACTCCAATGGGAATTTGAATAACTCGATATAATTTGCTAATTTTCAGCATTCTCTTTTCCGTGACTGTAGCTAGTTTGCAGCAGTGCGATTAGCAGATGCAAACGAAGCGATCCTTGTATATAAAAGAAAACATCCCAAGGAAATGCAAAAACACAAACATTTATTCTTAGAAAATAGGGAAAACTATTCTGAGATTTTGTAGCGAAAATGAGACCTAAATTAGGTAGGTATTGAAACCTCAATCAAGCATGTCATGACTATCTAACACCTACATCTCTACTTACTCCCGAAGTATAAACGCCGTGAAGCTTTTCATAACTCTGACAAATTTCAATAATTGATTTAATACAAAATTCATTATCACAACGTTAGTCCAATTAAATATTTAATGACTTTATTGATACAAAAATATTGCTCATTCGAAACACGTTAGGCGAAATCAAAGAGCCATTCAATAGAAGAGAACATTTGAAACATTTTTTTTTTATCTATCAGTTCATTGTTTTAAAAATATATTTTACATTTTTCAGGGGAACTTGTTTGATGGTCCTTTGGTACAATTGATTTACTGCGGACATTAAATATTTAAACGTGTTTGTTTGCTACGTTCTTATAGATACTAGAATTAATGCCAACTGTATTGTACACGAATATAGTTGTAGTGAGAGTCCCTGAATAGGATCCGAACCTAAGCAGAAAGATGTAACTCCAACCTGGTAAAGTGTAGCTTCCTCGATAGATGACTGCTGAGTGGATATGGAGCTGTACTGCAATCTATGTCCCACCTATCTCGCCCTATGTGCTGGTTATCTATGTGTCAAAGAGACTACTGCGCTGCCAACGACACCTCCGTGGTAGTGACAAAGATTCGGACCAATAAAATCTGAAATACAGTTGTGCCAGCGACACGAACAAGAAGAGAATATGGACCGACGACCGCTACTTGAGCAGCTGACGGTCGTCGGTTCTCTTATTAGTCATATAAGATCAACTATCGATGCCAATTTCAGCCGGTTTACTGTGACTTTTTCATTTGAAACGCTACCTCCCGGACTAAGTGCGTGTGCCACCGCGTGAACCGCCGCGTTGGCCGCCGCGGGCGCCGCAGCGGGCGACGCGGCCGGCGACGGGGAGGGCACCGCGGCGGGCGACGCGGCGGCCACCGCTGCTCCTCATGCACCGCACCACGCGCCGCGTCTCCGTAATCAACCTCGTACATTGCCATAATGTTTGTGTTTGGGCGTGCGGTAACGCGGGCTGCTGCACGCGCCGCCTCTCCGTAAACGGAAAAAACGGTCAACGCGCCGCCCAACGCGCCGCGTCTACGTAAATGAGCACTTATGGTTCCTTGATGCAAACTGCCTTAGATTCAACCATGCAGGTAGGTATACCGATATAATAAGTGTACTCATTAAGTAATCTCTTGACCTCAAGCCATTGTACTGGCTTCGTACTGCAGTTTGGTTTTAAACGAAATCGATTATTTGCCTTATGTTTCTACGAAACAAAAAAACTGTATTTATTAAGTCATAGTAGGTCTAGCGAAGATCAATTAAAAGATCATTTCAGTGTTCTGGCTTTCATTGGAAGGAGTTTGTTGTTATTAGCAGGTACAAGGACACTCCTGCGCATCCTCGAGGCAGAATTTGATTATCTCCTATTAATAGCGTTATAATTACGTTACGTACCTACAAACAATAATTAATATCCAAATTTTTGCTACCGAAAGTGCCAACCGCTAAATTTTGGGCTGACACAATTTGAATTATCACCGACACGCTAAGAAAACCCAAATTGTATGTCACATCTTAGATTATAATTTCCTGCTATTATTTCATATACCAAATTCAATCACAAAGACGGCAACAAAGCCAACAACTCGGCGGAAAATCATGATTCTAGGAAAATAAAGATGTACCTCTTCAATTATTCTATAAGTTGCTAACCAAATTATGTTAATTTAACTCTCAAAACGACTTCTAGAATGACTGAAGAATATTTGTTATTAATTTAATGACAATATCTGTGCGGGTTTTATAAAAATGACACCATTAGTGGCGTGACAATAAAAACGGATTACCTCCACTCCTAACGACGATACGTAACCGCGAGACATACGGCTGACCAGGTTATACAACTGAAACAGCAACTGTGGTATCTTCTGTAATTTATTTAAACCTTTTTAAAGTGTTATATTCATAATAGTATAAAACGAACTTGGTATAAACACAGTAAAAAATATGAGTTTGTGAGGCAACCGAACATGTATTCTCGAAATAACGCGTGATTGTGTTAAGTGTGTTCTAGTCGGTTCAATAGAAAATTGTGTTCTGTAGAAATAAAATCTTTCTAAAATTGTAATGAATCCTATAAGAGAGTAATATTTTTAATGATTCTTTAACGATTTCAATAAACGGGGCGAACGGGGGATTACGGGGGCGAAAAATCGACCTATCTAGATCTCATCATATCTAGGAAAATTCGTTTTCTTTTACCCGAGCAGAGGTCGGTCGCCCAGGAACAAAATTACGCCAGATTATCAACACAAACTTTGTATGCATGCATTTCACAAAGCTCGCCATCCTTCACCACACTGTGTCCATAAAGCTACTAACTCCCGAGATAAACTGTTTCGCATCCGAAATACATCTTCTGGAAGGGAACAAATGCTTTGAGAAAATAAGCCTTTATTTCCATAGTGAAGCACAATGTGTTAAACGACTCCTCCGATGTGAATGGGCCACGGAAATCTAGAATTAGATTTGGTGCTAGCCTTTTGTAGGAGTCTTATGTAATGTTCATACGTTTCAGAGATCATTTGATACGGAATGAGGAGATTTTTGATGAAAAGATGATAGAAATGAGGTTATTACAAGGTTTATCGAGAAACGAACGTAATATTTTGTTTACGCCAAATATTTTTTCTACGTTCGGCTTGAACATCACCTGCACGTCTTATAGTCGTGCCGGGCTCTAGATCGAAAAATAAACTTGTAGGACATAACCGAAATATGCCTGTTAAGTCAAGATGGTTTCTCAAGGAATATTCATCCGGTCAGTGTCTTTAAATAAAAATTAGGCACTAATTGAAAATTCAAACATGAAAGTGTTTGTTAGTAACATTCTTCATTATTAACTTTGCATTCTTCACCGAAAATCTCCCCTTAAACATTTTTGATCACCCCAACAACTTAACTATATATACCATCAAGCTGAAGGCCGAACCTTTGATTTTCTTTCATGTTTTGTACAATATTACTTCGCGAACGGTCCGATTTCCTCGCCCAAACCAAGGCGAATCGGAAGAAAGAAACAAATGAAACCGCACAAAGATTTATTCTAAGCGACCGCTAAATTAACCCCAGAAAATGTTATTCGTTTTTTTTTTATAATTTAACACTCGGACATTGTTTTTCATGGACAAAGAGCCTGCTATAAATAAGAATAGAATTTGCTAACTGTATACACAAAGACTCCAAGAATTTTGGTATGTACAAAGAAAGTGGAGTTTTAATTTTTATACTGAATCGGTTTAAGGCTAAATGAATAAGTTTTTGGTTGTGAATGTTGGTCGTTTGGGAAAAAATTGGTGAAAATTGTAACTCCATGTTGCACGCCTCAGATGATTACCACAATGTCCTCTCTTAATATTATAATATCCGGTTCCGTACGTTAATTTTATCTAAATTCCGTAAGTTGTTTTAAATCTGACCCAAATTTGATACCATAGATTTCTTGTAGGTTTTCTGGAATTAAGGACATTTGGTGTTCTAATTAAACAAAAACGCGAAATTTTAACAGCTTTTTGTGACATTGCCAACTTTCAGAATGCCCCCAAATTAAGGAACGCAATGGGAATGATGTATAAAATTCTAACTTACGTCAATAGTCTTAAAACGTGAAGCCTCTTTATTGGAATGATACATGACTTAAACTTAAATTACATTTACATATTTCTCCCACAAAATATCAATCGGAATAACTTGAATTCAAAGCAGTTTTTCACGCAGTTTCGCGATCACCGAGGCCTGAGGCTCACCTTTTTCTCGGCGCGGCAGGTAGGGAAAGCAATAAATATCTGTGCGCAACTTTTAAATAATTCACACGAAACACCTGAAGGTCACACCGTTCCCTTGAACTGTTATAACTTTCCTTGAACTGATAGTATATTGTGTGTGGGATGAAATTAGTTTTACTTGGAAAAAAAAACTATTGGTGGGCAGGTCTTCAAATATGCTTTTTTTCTGGGGCGGCAGGCTGTCAAAAATCATATAAGAAAAAAAAAGAACAAAGTTCTAAAAGAATCTGCCGTTCCTTACAATTACGACCGGGTAGAAATTTTGTATGAAACAACTGTTTGTATTTTTGTCTTGAAATTATGTGTTGAAATCATTTTAACAGATCAAATTCGATCAGCTATTTCAGCTTACAAACCTAACGTTTATATACTTACTCTATATATCCTGTAAAACAGTCACTAAAGTCTATGCAGACGAAGTCGCAGACAAAACTTAGCATAGAATAAAAGAAGATAACCATTAAAGGTATTCTTCATCAAAGAAAACAATAAAAATAAATCAAAGAGAGATTACTCGAGAAAACATTCAGGAATTTGCTTAAAGATATTGAATTACGAGGAAAAATCCGCCGTCAAGCTAATTAGGTTCGTTAGATTATAGGACTACCTTCCCAGGACTCGCAAAGTAACATTGTTACAAGAAATCAGTTTATACGGATTTTGCTTTATACCAAATTTTGCTGTAAACAAACTGTGATCATTTGAAGTTTAACCTTCACAGAGCGGACCTCTATACAAATAATATACAATAAAAATAAAATTGTAATGTCTGTTTGTAATATCAAAATAACAGCTTTTTACTGAATTCATATGAAAGTATATACGGTACTTATAAAAAAAACACATTTTTTTCAATTTTTTCTCTGTTTGTTCCGGCTAAATCTCCGAAACTGCTTCACCGATTTTGACGGGACTTTTACTAGCAGATAGCTGATGTTTTAAGGTCTAACAAAATCTACTTTTATTTTAGAAAAATAATTAGGGTACTGTGAAAAATAATTCAAATCCTTGAAATGGGTAAATAATTTCACGCGAACAAAGGTCGCGGGCAACAGCTAGTTGGGAATAAAATCAAACAACAGTTTTGATCCTGGGGGGTTACTATGACGTCTGAAAGCAGGAGTCTTTCCAGTTTGGGAAAGAGACAGAGCTATACAGGTCGTCTAGCGCCATCTCTTTCCCACACTGGAATTACTCCTGCTTTATGACGTCATGGTCACCGGGACATTTTCGATTTTGAAACACCTGACAATCGGGCGTGTGACACTAGACATATCGACTTGTTCTAAAGGCAGTAACAAGTATTGGATTACGATTTTCTTCGTCTTGTCTCGTGTATCGCTATATCTAAAATATTTGAATATCTTTGGTTTATAATAAGTACAGTGACTAGATAGATCAGTTACAAAAAGGGTAGCGTTTTTTTAATGTATGTGGATTTTATAGGATCTGAGATATATATCCGTATGTATTACACGGTTGATCACTTTTTTCTCATTAATCGTTCTGCTCTTTGAGGTTATTTTTATAGAAGGGAGTATAAGGGTACAGTTGCTGATTTTTACGTCGAAAACGATCTATTTTCTTGATTTGCTTGTTAATTTTATATTTTACCTAATATTCCACCTAATGCTATGTTAAGAAAATGACCCAGTGCTTTTTTATTTCTTCGTTACAAAAAGGCGGGAAAACACTCACAATTTTACTTAGCGCTTTTATCTCTAAAACCCCAAGTTTCTCTATAAAAATTTAAAAGCATCTTTCGAACGAGAAAAATAAAAGGAAATATTTCCAGCGGACCGCCGGGCGTCCCGATTCTTGAATTATTGATTTGCTTTGTTTGAAAAACGTGTAAAGACCAACATAAGTTGACCCCTGTAACTGTATTACGACCCCCTTTTACACAATCAATTGTGGAACATTACGAGGGGGTTGGGAGATCTCGTTAAGTGTTTCTTAGCAACGGTCAATTGTATAAAGGTTTGAACGATCAAAGGTTGACCAGATGATTACTAAGATTCCTGAGGTTTTCTTTGTGAAAGTGTGCCATAGCTATAAATAGTTTTTGGTTCAAAATTAAGTTTTGGCCTATAGTTGGTGAAAAGGCTAAGGTTTCTAGTATAGTCTCTGATCGATAAATTCTAATTAAATATTGCTAATGTTCTATCTACTGCTGCCATTTTAATTAAATCCAGCCAACACTAAGGTATTACAAATTGATATCAGCAGCAAATAAATAACATCACAGAAAAATAAATGAGAAAGGGGGAAAATATTAAAAATGGTGGAAACAAACATTGGGCAAATAATTTGTCTTGATGACAAATACCGGGCGAGGGCGTCCAATAAATACGGATTCCTAAGCATTGTTTCCAGATTCTTGTCATTAATCATTTTTATGTCTGTAATTAATATAAAGATCCTGGCGACAATAGGATCTCGAGTTATTATCTTTTCGAGAAAAACTCACCGGTGGGTAAACTAGATTCTGATATAGGATAATAATCTTTATGACATTGTGTTAGGGTGGATATTGTTGTGTTGGTTGTTAGATTTGATCAGATTCCTCATGTGGTAACTGATGTTATAATTTTAATTAATAATTTTAACCTACCTACAACTTCATGTACGTACATAGATTCTAATGTATCCTACCTCTTAGCTACGAACGACACGCGAATAGCGGCGACGACTGCGGGAAAAGCAAATGAAAGAAACTGTTAATAGCATGCTACGGGTCACCGTGAACCGGGAAACACTCGACGCGCACGCCTGACTCTTGTCAAGTCAAGTTGGCATCTTCCGAGGCCGTGAACAGGGCTTATTATTATTAAGTACTAGCTTTAGCCCGCAGTTTCGCTCGCGTTAATTTAGAGTTTGACAATCAATTCGGCTTGTACTCTGCTTGTAATGATATAATTGAATCATGATTCGAATGATACGTGGCGCCATCTATTATCATAAGAACTTTATTGTTGTTTTCCTCGGGAACAGTACATTTTTTCGGAATGAAAGGTACCCTATGTCCGTTTATGTATACCTGACAACGTATATGCAAAATTTCAGGATGATCGGTTCAGTGGTTTAGGCGTGAAACAAACAAACTTACTTCCGCAAATATAATATTAAGTTAAGATAATATAATACTATTATCAGCCTAACCTTCAATTTAATCGAGCAACAGCCTGAGCAACTATCTGACCTCTACAACCCAGTTAGTACTGATAGTTACCTAACACGATACCCCTTGGTATGACTGGGGTCGGACTTTCAGGCCACTGAACCGTCGACTGTCAAAGATCTACAACTGACAGCCGGGACCAACGGTTTAACGGAAATTCTGTATGTAATGATGGTCACCCATCCACAGACCGACCTTGGCAAGCGCAGCTTAACCTTGAAGATCGACCAGAGCGGCTGTTATTATTTATCCACGAATTCATCATTCATTGAGTTTAATACTAATACCAGTTAAGTAAATTCTAAAGATAATTCTCATTCCGAAATCGTACGGCAGATAACCTTAATTGATATACAGGTATTCAGTACACAAGTAGAAGGATTAGGGCGAAACCCTATTAGCACCTAGCCAGTATTACTGATTACTGGCAATACTCAGACGGATAAATATAATCAGTATCAATAATAATCTTTATTTGTCTCGAACACAAATGATCAGATTAGGTTAGGTATTGGTTTTATTCTGTTTCTTGAATGTCATGGTCAAGCCTAGGTGTTTGAGGATTGAAAACTTTCTTCACTCTTCAAATTCAGTATACAGCAAAGCAGGTTAGGAACATTGTGCACGGATAAAAACAAATCTGGCCAAGTGCGAGTCGGCCTCGCGCACCGAGAGTTCCGTATGAATTTGTAGGTATTTTGTTATTAAACTACTTATTTGGGTTCCCTACTTGATTTCGAAAGTTGATGATTCGATTTTTATTATATCAAACACGGTGCATCGATAATTCAGTTGTACGATGTTTTATTCCATCGATGCTTTATTGGTGCGATGTAACGTTTGTGTATAAAATTCTGTTCCGAAAAACCGAACGGCGATTGCTTATTAGTTCGGTAATTTATTAGTTCGATAGTATGTCGGTTCGAAACACTTACTGGTCCGTGTCATTTAATTAATAACTTCATTTTGCATTATAGACGTTACGGAATTACATTAAATACCATACATATCTTCACGGCTATTTTCCTAAAATGAGGAAGTCAGGTAACAAATTCACCACATTTAGCTGTGGCATGGCCCAAAGATAACGTAGACAATATCAGTGACCGGTTGCTAGCCAATCAAACCGACATACTATCGAATTAATACATTACCGAACTAATTTGCAATCGCTGTAGAGTTTTTCGCAACAGGATTTTTCGCACAAACGTTACATCGCACTAATAAAGCATCGATGGAATAAAACATCGAACAAGTGAATTATCGATACACCGTGTTCGATATAAAAAATCAAATCATCAACTTTCGAAATCAAGTAGGGAAACCCACATATTTACGGTTTTTAGATTGTCTTTTTAACAAGATTGCTTCTTGCCAAATTCCAGGTCAAAGGGAAGTACCCTATATAGGGTTTGATTCCCTTGTGAAATCGCAAAATAGGTGACATCAACGGTCATATCTTTTGTTCGTGTTGATTTACATATTAGTTTTTTTTTACTGCTCTAAGAAGTAGCAGTATTGAGTATTTGATGTGAATTTCAGCTTGATACCTCCACGCGTTTCTTCGTCGTCTTGACAGACGGAAAACAAAGTGAATCTATAAGGATTCCGTTTTTGCCGACTGAGGTAGGGAACCCCAAAAAAGACCTGAAGATGACTAACGCTTTTATACCTTGACAGTAAGAGCATCATACATTGTTATGTATGATGCTACGTTACTGTCAGGGTATAAAAGCGTTAGTCATCTCCAGGACTTTTTTTGGTCTTATACATTATTATTAGGTTAAATTTTACTTTGGTAGAAATATTTTTAGTCTTCCTGTTTTACCTACGTAAGAATAATATGGCAATAGTGAACGGTAAAAACCACTCAATGACAGGTGGATTAAAAGCTCTAAATCCGCTGTTTAATCAAAATACAAATAGAAGTTAAAAATTTACACAAATTGTGCGTTAGATAAGGTTGAATATAACCAGAATATACTTGAAAGGGTGCAAAAACTCCGTACCGAAAATAGCAGCGAAGTATTTTTTGGCATTAGCTAAAAGGTTTAAAAATAAAGTAATGGCACCCAAAAAAGGTTTTTTTTAAACATTGAATTCAAAAACGTCAATTAGCGTCAGTTAAATGAGTAGAGATGCTTTACCAAAGATTTTGTTTTTAACATTATTTTTTATATATAAGGTCCCATTAAAATAGATGGACAAATTTTAACACAGCGTTCAGTACGTCTAACCAATGATATCCAAGCAAAAAAAACACTGATCAAAGTGATTTTTTTTTGACCTAAAATAATAAATTGCCGACGGCACTCTAGAATAAACACATCCATTAGGTCAAAATAAAATCACTTTGATAAGTGTTTTTTTTTGCTTGGATATCATTGGTTAGACGTACTGAACGCTGTGTTAAAATTTGTCCATCTATTTTAATGGGACCTAATATTTTAGTGTAAATGACAATAGCTATTTACTAAATCAATCTCTCTCTGATTACTGTTATTAAATATCAAAGTTTCTATACCTAGTATGAAAATTAGTACCTTCGAGCTAAAATCATTATTAATTTTAAAACTTAACTCGAATAAAATTGCTCTATACTCAATTTTTTGTTTTCATGTTTTGTTTTTCTAGAATTAAACCATTATTTTGTTTGGCTATGACAGCTAAGCCTAAGAACTGATTAAATATTATTGTAAGAGCAGGAAAGGAAAGGATAACATTATCTTATTCTAGAATAATATCTGGTCTTATCAATCAATGAACAATGAAGCCTATAGAAAAGAAGAATACAACTTATATTGCACGTGTCTATATTTTGTTTTAAAATATTCTACCTAAGTACAATAGGAACATGTTATATATATACGTGACTCTTGCCAAACATGCAGTGGACTTAAAATACCAAACTGTGAACAGATGGTCCCAAGTATGACTTTGCAAGACGTCTCTCAGTAACTGTGGCTAGGAATCAAATGGATACATTTTTAAAGAAAATGAAGTAGAATTAAAAAGCAGATTCTGTTAATAAGGTCTTATTTATTATGGCTCACAGGGAGACCATAGTAAAGTATGGTACGGTCAGCAACAGAAGTGGCTTAACATTTCGGAATTTTAATTATTTCATGCTATTATTTTTAATGTTTCAGAACATTATTCTTTAAAATATTCCTTACTCTTCAATACCTTGTTAGTAACGAGTAATATCTAACAATTTTTTATTAAAAAACCTGCTTTGAAACTTTGAGTAGTGTTAATTAATCTACTTCTGATGCTGACTGGCGTCTAACTGCAAAACAGTGGTAACGCTTGATCAGCGACAAATACTTATTATCTGCCAAGCCTTTTCCCAACAATATTCGGGTCGGCTTCCAGTATCACCAGATGCAGCTGAATACCAATATTTATATGAAGCTACTATCTATCAAACTCAAACTCAAAGCATTTATTTCAATTAGACCATAACCGGCACTTTTGAATGTCAGTAAAATAAAGGCGAAGCTACAGTCACACACAAGGCATAATAACTTGTAAAAGTACTGTAGTTGCCTGTTCTCTATGGAGAAGAATGGGCAAGAAACTCCGTGGACAGTATTTTCAATCAAAATATTGTTACATGATCTTGGTTACATCATTCATGTGAATATGTGACGTCCAAAACCCAGTTAGTGCTGATTAATACGCTACTCCTGATTGTTAGACTTTCGGGCCACTAACTACCTGTAATGATTGTCATAGATCTATTATACAAATGACAGCCGCGACCAACGGCTTAACGTGTTTAACGTGTTTTCCAAGGCACTGAAGAAACTCAGTATGTAATGGATAGTCACCAGTCCACGGAGCAACCTTAACCTTGAAAATCGTTTCGTGTGGCAGTTACTATTTAGCAAGAAGCTCCTCAACAAACGCCTTAACTATGACGACATAAAAGTGCTGATAACGTAAATTTTTTTACCGCGGACTTGCGTTCCCCTGCACAAGCAAGTTTTGAACAGCCTCGTTGGTCTAATGGTCGCAAGACTATTGCTGAGGCACTAAGCACTAAGGCTGATGAGGTCTGGGAGTCAATTTTCAGGCTGGACAAAGTATATTTGGTCCTTAAGGAAGTACTTCAGTAGAAGGTTGGAGTCTAGATTTGTGCCCAGTCGACGACAATAGTTTATTTTTGTTTGTTCTTAGGGTTCCCTACCTAAGGGGTAAAAACGGAACCCCATTACTAAAACTCCACTGTCCGTCTGTCTGTCTGGCTGTCTGTCATCAGGCTGTATCTCATGAACCGTGATAGCTAGACAGTTAAAATTTTCACAAATCATGTATTTCTGTTGCCGCTATACCAACAAAAACTAAAAACAGAATAAATTAATATTTAACCCAGATGTTACTGAAACTATTTGTGACCTCCGATAGCCGTGATTTTTGGATATGTTTCTTTAGATGACTCATTACAACTAGGAAAAATGATGAAAAAAATCCAACTTTTCTGGAAAAGCCAGAAAAAGGTGGCCTTTTAAAAGGCCCGTCGTAGTATGGGGGTCGTATACATGTATGGCGGTCTAGTAATGAAACAAAGTATTATAGAATCAGTATTTAGATTGTAAAAAACACAAAATTACGGTTATACAATAGAAATACACACACATGCAAATAGCTTCGTTACTGAGTTTGACTGTGATATGTCATAAAACAGTAATTCTTAGGGTGTAAACGCATTTTACACTTTTGTAAAAATGCTTTTTAGTTGTCTTCGTAATCTTAGTTCAGGCGCATTACATTGAACCAAGTGATCCACCTCATCATATCGAGATGATTATCGATGAGCCCTAACTGTAGGATAGGGTCCTCTCTTATCGTTCTTTTTGTGTTTCGAGCAAACCCTTTGTCAATGATCTGCGAAAAGTAAGATGATCATATTCTCCGCCGTCAAAACCACTTGACTTTATACTAAGGCTCCACAGTCTCAGTATGTGAGCCAACAGTAATCACACTATTGCCATTCCATTTGCAAACGAGAACGTGCTCAGGTAAACTAGATTTGTACTCAAATAAACCTCTATTCCTCTTTTTGAAGTCTTTGTTGATTGTAAGAGGACACTTAGACGGTCTATTTCCCCGAATCGCGCCAGTCGCTCTCAGGACCCTGTTACCGAGCTCATGAAACAAGGGAATAGAAGAAAAATAGTTGTCAAAGAACAAACGATATGGCAATATTGGATAACGAGCTTATAGAACATCTGCAAATTGCAAAAGCTTCCCCCTATACCAACTGTTCCACGCGCGCCTCAAGGAGAGTCAGCAAACAGGGAGGGGTCCGTAAGGACCGACGCCTGCCAGGGTTGCGGGACTGTTCGAAAGAGATACCGCGGCCCTGGAACACAAAGGGCAAAAGAAGGAACATGGATGGGTTTTAGTCAGTAAAAGTCTGACACTCCCTCCTGCTCAGCCCAGAGCGGGAGGGGTTATTTGATGATTTCCCATCGGTAAACAAAAAAGACCAACTGTTTGTAAGCTTCAGCAATAGTGGATGATTTTCCCTGGTATAGATCAAACCATAACAAGTAGCCTAATCTTGTTGTACCAGCCTATAGTTTATACCCCCACCCAACGAAATAATACCACGAATAAACTGCTTGCAACTGTTACCACCATAGCATCCTCTATCTTCGTCTCCAGTCATCATCAGTAATATCCGCGTTGGCATTCTCAGATGGAAAATGGTTATTGGGTTCCGCAACAAAGTGTCTTCGCCAGCTCGCTCTAACTCATCAACAAATTCGACGAGATTGAGCGCTTTTACTAATCGCGTGCTATAATAGAAATTATCATATAATAAACCCCTATATTACGACGGGACTTTTAAAAGGCCATCGATTTGAAATGTAAAAAAAATACATTTACTTGGCGTTTCGAACCAAACAAATGATATTATGTTTTGATGAAATAACCAAAATATAAATATCAAAGCGAATTTCTATCAGATTCTGCATATAAATAACATAAAAGCTTACCTTTGTGCAACCATTGTAAAAAAAATCTCTAAGATCTTCAAAAACACTCAATATAAATGAAAATGTGTGTCCAATTGTACAAGAAACTGCATCAAATAAAATTTTGATAGGTACTAAGTAAGTTGCCAATATGAATATGTTTGTCAATTGATTGAAAATTTATGAAAAATGCGGGTAGATTTAGTTATTTTTTTGGGCCTTTTAAAAGTCCCGTCGCAGTATCTGGGTTAAGGGGCTCCTATACAACAAATGTTTTTTTTAGATAATGGTACGGAACCCTTCCTGCGCGAGTTCGAATCGCACTTGGCCGGTTTTTAACTTTAATGTAGCTAGTGAGACCACCAAGACGAATCTAAAAACGTATAATTTATCCAAATCGGTTCATTCGTTTAGGAGTTACGAGGTAACAAAGAAACGGGCATACGTACTCACAAATACTTACATACATACAGGTTAAAAATATGACCCTCTATTTGGGCTTCCCCGCAGTCGGGTAAAAATAAATGACGAAATATGGGTGTCCTAATAGATACTCTTAATCGAGTAAGCTATTGTTCAGTAATAAATCTAAAACAGTTAAAAACGCGTCTGAAATGCAAACGTTTTTACCATAATCCTGAACCACATACCAGAAGAGTTGAGGTCGATAGTGACTGTAATTCTCAAAGACCAGTGAGCTGGAAAATTGAGAAGTGGATTAGGCAAATCACTTTTCATTCCATCCTATGGCCGACGAAGTTTGCCCTTTTAAATTTTATTATCTCGGAGGCACGCCGTCTGTTCATACCGGTACACTGAAAGCGGGAAGCGCGACATTAAATTTGAATAATTAATTTTAATTTTTCTCCCTTTTTTAAATGACTGCCAGAAAGTGAGTTGCTTTTTTGAGTGATGTCACTGTCAAAATTGTTGGGGTGGTTTTATGTTAGGAAATGATTTTGCACAGCATGGGAAAATAATTGTTAAGCAATTTGACTGCGTACTTAATTGGCAGAGCGCATCTCTCATTCTTTGATAGTTATTTTTGTCTATGGTATTATTATCAATATATTGTACTAATAAAACAGTTTAAGAGTACAATCAAAAACAACTGTAAGTTTTTGTTTTTTTTTCAGTTTCTGTTTTACCGAATTATTAGTAGGCATTTGCAAGCGATTTTAATAAGAAAGCATGAACACAATTTTAAACTATAGTTAGGTATAATGGTTTGATTGCCAGCCATCGATTTGATTAAAATCACAGTGTCGCTCAAACGCCTGTTGCGTTACCCCGCCCGATTTCAAGTGAAAATGATTTCCATCGCGATCGAGTGGCCTCAGCAACTTAAGGGGCTAAAAACAGTTTATTCGTCACCAATTTCACAATTTATATTTCAATGTTTGTTGCTGATAATTGGTCGGCTCTAGGCTTTGTCACAGATTTTCTATGAATTCAATTGGCCTCCTTAAAATTGCTCCACAAGGACTATATTTTGGTTTAGGTACTCATTCCAACTCCAATATACGGCGATATAAAGATATTAAATGATTTCTTAGCAACAAGATACATGACAAGTTCGCAACACTCGACCCCTTTAATACCACACGGAACCGTCTTAAAAAAAGAGGTCATTACAATCCCGGATCAAACGCGGGATACTCAGTGCCACCACTAGTGCCAGGACATAAGTATATAGACATGCACCCATCACACACATTCACACACACCCACTCCGTACAGATACTCACACGCACACAGGCACACACTACAAATTTTAATGCCAATTAATTCGAGTCACTCTCGGTTAATCAAATGTTTTTTTGTATAATGTTTGATTAATGTTTTTATGTAAAGGTACTATCAGCTGTGAAGCTACCTTTCATAAAATAAATAAATAAGACTTAATTAGTGCTTGTGGAGTAGCTTTAAATGGGTTTATTTTATCATTTCATGTCTGTGTGTGGATGCTAATAAAATTTTGAAAAACACTGCATGTTATTCTCGTACATTTAATTTTGTTTATCTTCACTCAAAGTTTTGGTTCGAAGACTTATTATTATGATTATTTGCTTAAAAAATATTATCGTATTGCCATGACATGATAGTTATGTTGTAGGTATTAAATGAACTACAAAGTTTTCAACTACATTCTATTTTATACATCTATTTTCGCATTAATGGACGCCAACGATTACGATTCCTTGACAACGAAATTAAGATTGTTTAGAATTATTAGCAATCAGTATTATTGAGTCACATTATAGTTGTCTCAGTTTTAGTCCAAAATTGTGAGACTTATCGAAAATTTAGTTTTCGAATGATCATTGGTAGGTACAACAGAATATTCAAATAAGAAAATCGCTTTATTTCAGCAATGACGAAACGAAAATATCCTTCTGACAGCTGGTATTAAACAAAAAAATATTATAAGGCGAAAGTTTAAAATGGCAAGTTTGAGTAATATTATTTACACCACACAAGTAACATTCATAATAGAAAACATTTCACTTAAGGTGACACAATGGACAGTGTTATCGCTAAAAGCGACTTTTTGACAGGGCGACCTTAGGGCAGATTAAATTAAATAAATCTCATCTTCACTACTTTACTGGACAGAGTACCTTATTACAATTTGCACCATCACTTTAAAATCACGTAAATTTCGTTTACTTTGGGACTTCTATAGAAATGTTTGACGAATTTCAAAAAGATGTCGAGTGGTCTAAATTAATTTATTTATTTGTGACTAGCAACCGTATCCATACTATTAAAGCTAAATTGTTAAAATATTTTACTGTCTAACATTCTTTGTTCGGTTGCTATGTCAATCTCCAAACATTTTAATCAGCCTAATGTCATTTAGTCTGGTTTTATTTGGCGCATTTAAAATAAAACCAGACTGAATATCATTAAGAATAAAGAGATTTATTTTCCACTGAGATAATACTGTTATAAAAAAACGTGTTATAAAAATTGGTCGAATTTCTTTTGTTTATCCTTGGGTGAACTTGCTTGGTGCATACAGGGAAAAGCGTCTGTAGATGTCACATTATTCAAAGTAGTATATCAGGCATCTGCGTGTTGCCCACGACTGACATTTTTTTCTTTCCTTGCCTTTCCATATGCCAGGACCCCATGCTGCCGAGATAGATATCTTTTTTTTTTTGCTTTAGACCTACTTTTACTGACTAAAACCCATCCATGTTCCTTCCTTTGCCCTTTATGTTCCAGGGCCGCGGTATCTCTTTCGAACAGTCCCGCAACCCTGGCAACTCTAGATCATACCTGTGAACCTTCTAGTTACGGAGATATTGAAGCTCAAAGTTCTAACTTTTTCACAGGTTTCTTTTTTTACCTAAAAGCTGCCGCACGCACACAAGTTTGAAATTGTTGCCTCGTTTTCTTTGTTTTGATTGTAGGGCGACGCTCGCTCTAGAGATTATATAATCAAAGGTGTGATGTACAGAATGCTTGGTTAACGGCTTTGTGAAAAGTTCGTGTATACTTTGCATATAGAAAAAAAAAAACAATAATTATTCTTTGATTATCGCTGGAAGTCGCTTTGTTTCAATGTCAAACCAATTGAAATTTGAAACAATCGTACCCACATGAATACCTTTCCAAAGTCTGGTGAAATGAAAGGGTGAAAATGATAAATTGTCCCCCTTGAACCCTTTAATTACCATCAATTCGATGACCCCTGATTGCAAATGGACAAATGTAAAATGTTTGTACACACAAAATAAGTGCTGATGGCATTTAAATTGAAACCTTTGATGTAGCACTCTCCATACAGGGGTGAATACATTTATGTTTTATTTTATGTATGCGGGGCCGTGTATGGTTTTGAACACAGATTATATTAAAATATCTCTTTTTTTTTCTAAACTTCTTTTCGCAGTAAAAATGTAGCAGCAAGGCAAATGTGAATGGCCTGTGGACGGCGAGCTATGGGCTAGCTCGCCGTCCGTCTGGGATGGGGTCCGAAAGAACCGATGCCTGCCAGGGTTGCGGGACTGTTCGAAAGAGATACCGCGGCCCTGGAACACAAAGGGCAAAAGAAGGAACATGGATGGGTTTTAGTCAGTAAAAGTCTGATAATCCCTCCTGCTCAGCCCAGGTTATTTGATGATATCCCATAAGAAAAAAAAGGGCAAATGTGAATGATTTTTTAAATTTTCTTTAAAATTCAACTAGCAATTTTTTAAATCTTATGTCTTTTCGAAAATAAACTTTTTGCGGCTTGATATTAGTTCTTTTTGTGAGTTGGGTGATCAATCTTATCTATTCCCATTTCCGAAACTTTCAAAAACATAAACGTAGAATTTTCTGCACATCTCCTCAATTATGCTAATACACTCATATTACTTTCAAACCCACCTAGCGACATCCTCGAGACAAAACTCGTTACAGTTCCCCTTTACTTCGAACAAGAGCAACATTATGACATCATATTAAACTCTAACCCTCCAAGGGTCGAAAAGTAACCGATCCGACAAAAACAGGCCGGAACTAAAAGTGTCATATACAACATAAATACAAAAACGTCACTACAGTACCCTATCTGGTATAACAGAGGGAGGTCCCATGCAAATTAGGTGGGCACCTATTTATTTTCAAATAACATCGTTCTGAGTATAGCAGTTTGACATGGGTCGGATATATCATACGGCTGTTCCATATTTCCACACTTTTTTTTTTGTTGAGCTGACACTTGTGGACGGTATAGATGGCGACCTCCATATATTACTCGAACACATATCGTTTTGTAATGAAGTGCCCGAAATTGGCAAGGGATGATTTATAATGATATACTTAGGCTGTGTGGAGCTGGCAGGCACTCTAAGTTGAACCTCGAAATTCGCAATTCATATAGGTACGGGGAAATGAAGCTAAATTTCTTCGGCAATAAAGTCTTTTCGTACGTATTCTAATAATAATTATAAAGATCATCTTGTTCTCAATATTCCTGTACCGTTGACCTGGATAAAACAAAAACTTTTGCTGAATTTTCACATTCTACATACATAAACTCACGCCTTTTACCATGGGGGTAGGCAGAAACCACAGAACGCCAACTGCTACGATCCTTACATACTCCTTTTGCCTCGTCCACGTTCATGCATCTGGTCATCGCACGCCGCCGGTTACGAGTATTGCGCATCTGACCTTTCTGAAGAACTTCATTAATAAGGTCATTGTATGTATGTCCTTAGTATATTTTCACATTATACCCCACATGATACCGACCAATACACTAAATTAAACTTTTTCAATACCTTATTATAAGGTCGTATTCTAAGTTTCTGACACTCCTGTTCTGGAAGACGATGGCCAATCTCTATGCTGTTAAGTGCTTATTAAATATATTTAAGACGTCTTACGAGATGAGACCCAAACGGTTATGGGAACCATAAGCTTGAGTGCTTGAATTTATACTTTCGAGTTTAAAGTGCATCTTTAGGGTTATAGCTCGGAATGAGAGATTAATGTCTTCTCAAAAGATGTGTCATGAATTTAAAGTTATGTATGCTCTATTGAAATAACAAGAATTTGTGCATGTGGTATACTACCACTGAAAACCCGACTACTGAAAAATCACGCTCTAATTAAAATTGGTTTTTTTTTTTTAGGTTTGTAGCCTATGTTACCCAGTCCATAATAACGAATCGATTGACACCTTATTCATAAAAATCGGATGAATAGTTTAGGCGCTACGGAGGAACATACGTAAATACGAACATACATAAATACATACATAGACTGCGAAAATCATAACCCTTCGTCTTGGCTTCACCGTAGTCGGGTAAAAATAAAATAAAACTGGTCTATCTGTTCATAATGACTGTTCTTTTAAAGTTAAAGCAACTCCGTAAAAAGTAGCAAATAAATTATTCAGATCTGATTTTAATGAATCAATTCAAAGTTTAATGAAAGTACATTGATTATGTAAGAAAAACGAAAACTTTCATCAAAAAGTATTCTGAACATTCATATAAAAACTCGTAATAGAAACTAAATAACAAAGTTTTGCTTAGTTTGTGGTCCAATATCATCGACAGTCACAATAAAAATAATAAACAAATGAAGCAAACAGAGGCAAATAATAAAGAGGAATCATCAAATAAAGATGGTTGTCAACCCGGTTCGTCTGCCAATGCTACATTAATAGTTTGCGAGAGCAATAACAATAAATAGTGTTATTAAGATAAAAAAAAAATGGCAAACGACAAACTAAATCGCCAGTATATTACGAAAAGAGCGGCTTGTTGTGTCGTGTTGGGCCACAATAAGCGTGGGCAGGGCTCGTAAACATTTGGTATAGACGCAATAAAGATATTAGTGGCGGCACTTGGACCAGCGCGAACGGCCATGTATGCTCAAACATTTTTTATGTGCGTAATGAAAGAAACATTTTTATTCAAATAAAATTCCAACGAAGGAACGAAACGGAAAGCCTTTAAATATAGAAATTGCGTTCGAAAATGTGCTTGCTTTATTTTTATCACGGGAAATAAATTATGGAATGGGCCAAGGGTTATGTGCGTCCGCCATTTCGTTGAGTACATTCGTATCGTAGCGAAAGTCACGCTGTTTTTTGATACCTATGCAGAAATTTTATTGAAACTAACTTACCGTATAGCCAGTAATGCGATAAAAAGGAACTTCAAGCAATATTGAATATGCATGTAATTTTTGCTACACTTAAATCAATACCGTAATATCAACCCAAGAAAAGAAGTAAAATTTAAGTTCAACTACTGCTTGTCGCTCAAAAACATATTAAACTCCTACAATTTTCTACGATAGTTCAAACGTCCGTGACTGTCGCGGCCAATGTGGTTGCCTTAAAAAAACATCATGTGTCGCGGCCATTCATGTCATGTTATGTGACGTCATTTACCTCTATCTGCCTTGTTTACATCATTTTTTTGCCCTTTTACTGATTGCATGTGCTTTATTCAAGCAAAAATTGCATTAGGATCATTGTGAAACTTAAGTACAGTTTTGAAAATAAAAGTGTTTCTTTGACACGTCCTTTTTTACGTCACTACGCCACAAGCACGATGCGTTTTGAACTTACGTTCCGTTTCACCAAAAACGCACATAAAATAATAAATTGTAGAATAAGTGTTGTATTCGAAAGTTAAAAAAGTGTACCACAATGTAGTTAAGGGCCAAAAAAGGCATTTTTAAGAAAAAAAGTTTTGTATTTCTTGCATATTCCCTAATACTGGTAGTTTGCCAAACGCTGGACAAAAATCATGGAATGAAGTCCCTCCCTAGTAACTTCTAGTTTATCATAAAAGTAAAGTTACACAGCACTATGCTAATGAGCAGCAAGTTCGATGCCAAACGAGTCTGAATTTATTTCCAGTCATCACATTTTAAGTTAGGCAACTTTTAAAGCTGCCTTTTGACGGAACGAAATGAATAATCCTTTCCATTTCGACCCGCACTTCGCGAAACAATAGACTCCATCAAGTATAATGATGGTTTTAAACAAAACAGGCCATTTCTCAGCGAGAATCTATCTCCCCTCAAGGAATTGTGTGCTGATTTATCTAACGTTTCATGTCGAATTAATAACTTTAAGAGTGACTTAGAATAATCTTTTATGATTCGTCGAGAGAGATACTATTGTTCTGTGCGGATCGAGTTGCGAACTGTGTGTAAGATTGGGATTGTAATTAAATGTTTTGTTACAAATTACTTTTGGAACAGAAGTGAGATGTCTTGTTCAGGAATTTTGCTTTGTTATAATGTTCTAACATAATGTATGTCAGTGTCTTGTGGAGTTTTCCGACTCAGTAAAGGGTTACGAGTTTTGATACGACACGTGCTTCATTAGATATTTCTAGGAAAGTCTCCGACAGTTTTTATTACTCTGTTCATTTTTTTTTCTAATTACTTAGGGATCTAAAATATACTGCGTGTAACAGAAAGAGTATAATCATATGGAATACTGTGGTACGGACCATCAAACTGAACAACTCTCTCTTCTCTATGGGACCACCATCGAAATCGTAAAAAAATAATCAGCTGTCCCATACATTTGGGTCGAGTAGGTATTGAAATTTTGTATAGGACAGCTGATTATTTTTTTACGATTTCGATGGTGGTCCCATAGAGAAAGTTGTTCAGTTTGATGGTCTGTGCCACAGTATTCCATATGATTATACCCTTTTTGTTACACGCTGTATACAAGGCTCAAAATGGCAAAATAATTACAGGTCGATAAAAAAATTCATCCACCTCGCTGTCAATAAAGTGTCCAGAAGGCTTGCAGCATTGCCACTTTGGATAGTAAGGCTGCATGAAAGAAATGCCTTAGTTATTATAGAATTGAAGTGCAATGGGGGAATCATACAGGGAACTTTGTGCTTATATTTTGTTAGAAACTAGCGAAACTCACACTATTTTATATAAGGTCCCATTAAAATAGATGGATAAATTTTAACACATCGTTCAGTACCTCTAACCAATGATATCGAAGCAAAAAAAAAACAATGATTAAAGTGATTTTATTTTGACCTAAAATAATAAATTGATGGCGCCACTCTAGAATAAACACATCAATTAGGTCAAAATAAAATCACTTTAATCAGTGTTTTTTTTGCGTGGATATCTTTGTTGAGACGTACTGAACGCTGTGTTAAAATTTGCCCATCTATTATAATGGGACCTTATATAGCTAGGTTAGGTATACTTTTTTAATAAACAATAATATTAATTTTATGATATAATATAAACATAATCAAGCTCTTCTCCTCACTAAGTGTACCCACTTAGCGTGTTTAAGATAACAGCTACGTTCAAAGTCCTCCAATGTGCCAAACAAATTATGCTACTACAATGCATGTGGTTACCGTATTATATTGATATTTATTAAACTTCGGTCAATATCGGTTAATGAATATTTGTTTTGTCAGAATAAATTAATCAGTTTTATGGTTTTCCCAACCTAATTAATAGCACTTCATGATTCATTTTACATTGTGCGAAACATTTTGAATGCACTGAAAATATAATTTCGTTATGACCCTTCATGTCAAACCGCTACAGCCTGTCCGATACACAAGAGAAGCAATTTATAATAAACTTGGTAAAACTTATCAATCACATCTTTCTGCCATGGTTCACCATGACTCGGCACAGAAGGACTGGACAATGCAAGGACGCTGGATTTTTGAGGTCGACCCTCTGACTTCTGACGGAGATTAATGGACCAGACGCCTTCAAAGACCCTACCATACACAACGATACATAAACCTGCCATTCTGTCCAACAATCCATTGCCATTTTGCGAAAATAATACTATGGGAAGGACGGAGAAAAACCGCAATGAATGCAATAAAAAGTGATATTTCAGCTTTGATATTTTCATCCCGTCTCTAAGAGCCAGGGGGATACTCGCGTGTTATGCAGGAAATGTGTGGTTTATTGATTGAAAATCGCTGTTACCTATGCGATTGAAAAAGAAAGGTTCACCGTTCGATGGTTACGGGGGCTCTCGAGTGGAAACACTTGATTTTTCACGCATTCCATCCTATTGAAGCGAGCGGAATCGACGATTGTGAAGATAAAAGATTATTTTATTATTTTGGTGCCGCAAAATTTGAGTTACGGGTTTAACTTGTGCTGAAAAATGTTTTCTTGTTCGTATTCAATGATAATGACTTGCTTAAGAGTAGTGCTTACAACATCGTAAGTTATAAGGCGTGTATCCTTTAATTAGCTATCATAAACTTAGCTTGAAATCTTCAGCTTCCTCAATTTACTAGATATAAATCTATATTGCTTACAGAAACTAGAAGCTTAACTCGCCAGTCAGTAAATCTTTAAACAATTTAATTACCGAAAATTCCAGCTTACATATCTTAAGCTTCCGTTACTAAGGAGACATAATCCCAAGAATTATGAGCCATAACTTTATTTAATATAAAACGTATTCACTTATCTCACAGCATCTTAGGTATATTAAAACCTTAACACTTTTGAACCTTCTTAAAAAAGCAATTATTTTTTTATTACACACCATTGCGTGTTAATACTGGCATAAAAGGCTGTCAGATTTATTTTCTTTGTCAAAAATTCTTAATTTGAAAAAAAGCGACCGCTTAACTTTTCATTGCCATTCACTTCACTTGCAGCTATAAGTAAATTTATCAGAGGCGGTGAGGGCTCTCGACGTTGGCATAAAAGGCGAAACCCTTTGGCTGGAGTTTGGAACAATGGTGGCTTTAACAATGGTACACAACAGGCTCTTCATTGTACTACGGACATCTTGTGATACAAGGATCTTCTGCAACTAACAAAACCGGTCTTTAATACGATGGCTTCATTAGGTGGCTTAATTGACTGCATTTTAGTTAGCTCATGGAAGGGGTACCATTCTCAGAATACCATTTAGTCATAGTGTCAATGTTTAAACCCCAACTGGTTACTGTTTTTTAGCATATAGCGTGTTCAGGAAAGAAGTGTGTTTTTAACCGACTTCCAAAAGGAGGAGGTTATCAAGCCGTCAGATATTTTTTTTTTTCGTTTGTATGTTCAGCGATATTTCAGTCAATTGTAGACCGATTTTCAAAATTTTGGGTATACTCTCGAGGTGGTCCCATTATCATCATGTCAGGGTCTGATGATGGAATCCTAGGGAAATCGAGGGCAACCCACAAATTTTATAGGCACTTATTAACGTCTTTCATATTTTTTCTAAAGCTATTCAAGTATACGCATCTGGGAGTCATAACCTCATGTTGATGAGCTGATGATGGAAGGTATAACTCTTTAACAATTAGGAGTTGGAGGATAATTCTTTAGTAAAATATTAACTGTGGACCGATTTTTAAAATTCTTTTTTAATTTCGAAAGAGTATACTCCCGAGGTGATCCCATTACCATGTGAGGATCTGATGATGGAATCACAGGAAAATCGAGGGCAACCCTCAAATTTCATTAGCACATATTACGTGTTTCGTGTTTTTTCTAAAATTACTCAAGTATTCGCATCTAGTGTGGTGATAAGGTTCCTCCTTACCGGTTAGGAGTTAGAGGATAATTCTTTAATAAAATATTATGGGGACGTATTTATAGTTGTATTCTTTCCTGTTATCTAGGTGAGCTAATTATGGAATATAAAACTCTTTAACGGTTGAAAGTCAAAATCAAAGTCAAAATAATTACCCAAGTTAAATGACTTAGTTCAACTTACTACGTACCTACGATTATTTACAAACAACCAAAAAAGGGAAAGGGTACCTTCAGAAGTCGGTGTCTTTTGTTTTTTGATTTTGTTTTTTTTTGTCACCGACTTCTGAAGCTAAAGTTATTTTTTAACTTTTTGTGTTTTTGAAGTCAGTTTTATTTTTTGAAAAAAAGTTTTTTATTTTCTTATTGTATCCGCAATCAGAATTCACTATAAGCGGATTTGTTGAGTTACTTAAAAGTCGGGTCAAGTGTGCCTTCCAGTGCAGACATCCAGTTCTTTATGTCACTTCATAATTTTACATGAGATTGGAGTATATCTTTTCGTTTCAGCCGTTTGATGTATCTTTGTTGGGTCAGTTCGGCCCCAAGTGTATTTGGGTGATTTGCCAGACGAGTTTGATACTTTACAGGAAAGAAGTGTGACTGCATATTTTGGAGGGACTATCAAAATCACTTCTTTGAAAACAAAGGTGAAACCAAAAGTGAAAACAGGTTTAAAGAAAAGAGTAGAAAGATAATTTTTGAGCAAAGATTCTATATAATATGCAAAAATAAAACTTCGCCCCTAAGACAACCCACTGAACATTTCTGTTATATATTTTTTTTCGGATGGGAAATCATCAAATAACTCCTCCCGCTCTGGGCTGAGCAGGAGGGAGTGTCAGACTTTTACTGACTAAAATACATCCATGTTCCTTCTTTTGCCCTTTATGTTCCGGGGCTACGGTATCTCTTTCGAACATCCCTGGCAGGCATCGGTTTTTTTGGACCCCTTCCTGTTTGCTGGCTCTCTTTGAGGCGCGCGTGGAACACGAACGCGCCGTCGACACGGCCTGTTGTGATAAGACGGACGGACGGCGAGCTAGCCCATAGCTCACCATCCACAGGCCTGCGCCTACGGTGGCCGGGGGCCACCACAACCCACTGAACGGTTCAATGCAACAGCGTATCGTGAAATAATTTTGAACAGCCATCGTTACCTATTACTAAGTAATTACCACGAACTTCATATGCAAGTGACCAATTTCAAAATTATCAACACCATTAACGACAATCATTTCAATTAAAATGATTTTATAAAATAAAACCGACAAATGAGACCCAACACCGATACTTATTAAAAAAATCAACGCATGAATTTATTCCATTGAAATCGTATTGGAAACATTATCCACTAGTTACTTATTCTGAGTCAGTTTAAATGAATTGCATTAAAATTGGTGACAAGCGATATTCGACTGAAATGTCGGAGTTATTAATAATGTTTAATGGTGAATTTTGTTTACCAAATAATTTTACAGCGTTAATTTTGTTGATTTTTAGTGTGGCTGTGGCTGACGGTTGGTTGAGGTTTTGGGATTCCCCTCATCGTTATACAGGGTGTAACAGGAGACTTCACGAAACCGTCATACAAGCATTATGCATCAAAAGAAGTAAACCTACGCAAAAATTATTGCTGGGACACGACTGTTTTTTTTGGGGTGTAAAATCACGTTTTACGGTAGGACTCAATGTAACGCACTCAAAACATTGAGCTGATGTATGGATTGAATAGTACGGGGGTCGTGGAGGTGTTTACAGTAAAAATCTTACGTTAAAACATGTATCTTAGAACATGTAATTTGTGAAAAAGTCGGAATTTTGACCTCCAATATCTCCGTAACTAGAAGGTTCCCAGGTATGGTCTAGCACAAAAAAATAATTGCTATGACGGGGAGAACAAGTGCCTTTCGGTTTTGTTACACCCTTTATATCTTATATGGATTTTGTAATATCGCGTCATGCCTATTTTTGAAGGTTCATTTGAAGGATGAAGGTTGTAAAACTTTCATGAGAAGCTAAACCTACATGGATAGACTGTGTGAAGGATGATATGACTGGAACAGGAGGCGATTACTGAGATGACGAGTAATAGAGAAGTATGATAGAAGAAAACATCCTACGCCGAACCCAAAAAAATTGGGATAACGGCAGAATGATAATTAGCCTGGTTGCCTACCATGACGTCAGCAGGAGTAATTCCAGTGTGGGAAATAGATGGCGCTAGACGACTTGTATTGTTCTGTCTCTTTCCCACACTAGAATTTCTCCTGCTTTAAGACGTCATAGTAACCCCCCTGATATAAGAAAATTCTCTACTCCAAGAATGAAGATCATCATCGCTCTCCAGCCCTTATTCACATTTATTTGTGGTCATTCTTTCTTCGTCATCGTCATTAACTCCTTTCTATTCATAAATATCGTGTTTCACACGTTCCATCCATCTTTTTTAAGAGCGGCCAACCCATCATACTTTTCATACAAACGCTCGTAAGTGATTATGCAGTTGTTACACATCTATCTTTGATTTTTTGGAACTAATAGGTATTTTGTGCAGTATATCTAGGTTTCTATGGAGCAAAAAATAAAAAATTGTAGAAACAAATTCAGTATAAGCCTCCAAAAATGCACAAATTTTGCTCAAACTTTGGCAGTTCATAATGTACTCATAAACTGTAAAAGTAAAAAAAACATCTCGATAGAAACCTTGTACATGTAATGGAGATTCTTAATGCCAAATATTTATTTCACGCACTTGTAAGAGTTATTCAAAAACACGTATTTCCTGGAGCAAGTTTAAGAAATTGACGAACACTATTTTTCGTTCTATGTCATCGCGTTAGGCAGTATGAGGTGCGCGGGAGACGAGTTGTGCGGAATCGGGGCGGGGTAAGACGGGGGAGTTGAAAGAAAATCGCAGCGGTGGCTCTGGATGAAGCAACAAGCTTTTCGACCATGCTCGCGTTGACGATAGACGCGCCGGCAAGGGCCCTCTTAAGGTATTCCTCTTCTCTTATTCGTCTATATTTCATATACAAAATATTAATATTGCTGAATAATTGTATTAAATTCACTATTATTGACATAACTATAATGTCTCTATTTAATTTAGGATGATAAGGGCAAGCGAATGATAAATTGCAAAGCTTGTAAAAGGCTGCTAAGTCATAAGTAGTAACATAAGACCACATTGTAGTTCGCAATAAATGTTTTGACTTTGACTTATCCCCACGACAACAAATTACTACACATGAACAACAGAACTTAAAATTCATAAATACACAATCAAACAAAACTATTCAGACAAAATTCTCAGAAAGCGCAATCGCTATCCAAAAAGTTTGCACAATCAATACAATCACAGAATATCGTGATTCAAAACGATTCGATTGCACCATTTTATGAATAAACGACTAAACTCAGTTTACGCTTTGGCTAGAGTAACAGCAGCCATTGCATATTGTTGCAAGTTTTATTCTCTTTGACTAAGTTCCGATTGTACACCGCAATGCGCCGAGACCGCCTTAAAAGTATTAAGAGCAATCACAATAAACCAGGGCTTAACTTCGCACAAACTTTCGTCAGTGTAACCGATCCTTTTAGGAAGTTTTACATACTGAACGAAATAGGGAACTTTTTTCATAATGCCAGTATGTGGAGGTTTTAATAACGTTCGAAGTTTTTTAATTAGATTTGGAAAGCTTGAAATATTTACATTGTTGAGATGAGAGCATCGAGTGTCACGTGTTGTGGGCAAACTTGGGGATTCACGGAATAACTTTGTCGACCTTTAAAAGGTCACATAGGTATGGTAAGGGTAGGTCGTGAGAACTTATTGAGTGTTGCATTGTTTTCTGCTTCTTGTCGTATCGATCGTACTTCCATATACACAGTTTGGGCCCAGTAGGTGGCCAAGTTTATTGCAACTGCAGAGGCGCTTTAAAGGTCGTCAAGAGTACAGGTAAACGGACACCTGGGACACACCAGCAGGCGGGGAGTAGTTTTAACTTCCCCTATAGAGAGCTACCTACATCTCGCCAAATGTGAAAAATTGACACTTAATTCATTTATACAGAAAATCGCTTCTGGTTTATAATAATTAGCCCATATCATTCCATTGCTGAGCAAAGGCCTGGCTGATTACCATTCGCATCGACGTTGATGACGCACCACTTCTTTCAAACCAAATATTAAGACGTCCATATCGGCCGACCATCTCCTTCGTGGTCTACCGTGACCTCATCTCAGTGGGCACCAATTGTGTATTCTGCAGACCCAGAGCTCAATCAACTTACGGCACACATACAAGGTGTAAAAATGTTTCCTTCACGAAGACGTCAATTCTGTGCAGAGGAACTGCTGTGTGATTCTGTTAAGAGTGCGTGGGAGCGGCAATGACATTCTGAAGGTCATTAGTGAAAAGCCGTGCTGCACCATTATGGCGCATTGGGTACGTGTACAAGTACATGTTGTACATATACCGGTGCGTCAGACGAGTGCAGCAGATATATGAATTAAAATCTTTTATTTCGTTTGTTATTAACATAGCTTAAAAGTAGTGTGTAGTAACCAACATGATATGGGTCAAGGTCTGACATAATGTATTTTTTATTATTATACCAAGTAACTACGCAAAATTATTGCTGGGTAACGCTTTTTTTTGGGACTGTAACTTCATGTTTTTTTTTGGTTTTCGTACCTACTTTGATAATTCGAAGTATCTGTAACTGGTTTGTTTGAAATAAAGCTTTGATTTATTCAACAGAACAATGACAATGTGTTCTTCGTATTTCCTTCGTCTAGGAAGCCCTATAATGAGGCGTCTTGTTTACATACTCTCGCTTAATATACCGTAGTTACCCACCTTACTAAGATTATATAGGTTTAAGTTTATAATTAGACATACAATATTAATACGCTTGTTCATGTTACAATATCGTGTATATTAGAGCCAGGTACTTTAGTAAAACCATAACTAGTACCATTGTTTCACTAAGATATCTTTGAAGATGATTAATGTTGTAAGTTGTATGTGTTCAGTTCACATAGCGTATCTCGCAGAGCGACAGTATTAAGTGATAAGCAAACGATGAATTGCTGGAATAAGATGTTAGTGAATACTAGCTTTGCCTTTCGGATTTACCCTACGTCGACCACATTTTCATGAAAATATTTTCTTTGTTACTTGTGACAATATTTTCTCTCTAATAGACAGACGTTAATTGTTTAAAAAATTTGTCATGATAAGGCATACGAGAGACAAGAAAAACCCAGTATCAAGGATCTACGTTCTCCGTAACGAATTTATCTGTAGAAGGCGTGTATGGAAATGAGTTATTAATGATGTTTCAAAAGATGAGCTGACAATTCTTCTTAGCTATGTAGGTAGTGGAACAGTAGATAGGTAGGTACTGTAAAGGATAGGGTACTAGGGGTGGTCGCAAACGAGGCATTTGGCGCTTATGTTTTCAACTTCTTTACAGTTCATTGTGTGTATATATTGATGACTTTCCCGTTGGTCTCGTGGTCGCAAGCGCGACTGTTGAGCGTGGGGTCCTGGGTTCGATTCCCGGGTCGGGCAAAAAGTGCTATTGGATTTTTCATTAGAAATTTCTCAGTAGTAACCCGGAGTTTGGAAGTTGGCGGTATCATACCCCTGTGCCTCGGAAAGCTCGTTATGCCGTTGGTCCTGTGCTTGATCTCTCTCTGGTCGTTTCTGATTGCCGTCCAATCGAACTATGAGAGTAAAGGAACAGAGAGTGCACCTGTGTCTGCGCACAAACTTGTGCACTATAATATATCCCGCGCCGTTGGTAAATCTGTGTTGAAATTGGCCGCCGTGATCGAAAACGGTCAGGCGGACTACTATTGTACCACTTTTTGTATTATACACAGTTATTTGCCAATATCAACACATCTTGATAGACAGATTGACTAAAGAATGACCAACTAGGTTACTTGGGTTAGGTTAACTTTTATTCGTGCACTAGTTGACCTGTGCTTGCTTCGCACAGCGCCACCTATCGGATCCAAAACTATATCTTATGTAGCCTATATTTTAAGTAATGCATCTCGCAGTGGAGCGGTGAAAACTGCATTCAAATCTATGCAGTAGTTTTTGCGTGATGCGCGTACAAACACACTGATAAAAAATCTAAAAAGTGGTTTTGGCTTTTTTTGCTCTTTAAAGACAATATTTTTTTTCAACATGTTCATTGTACAGGCCTGTTACAATTTTATAATATGTATAGATTTTGTGTTGTCGTCCTAATTATGACTAAAAACTTCGTTTGTATCGTAGGCAGTCCTTGTCCTTTTTTCTTGTTCTTGTACCGCGCGTACAAAAGATACAAGATCTTTTTAAAGTAGAACTTGTCGTTTTCTCACTGCACCTTTTTGTTGATTAAGTTTGTTGCAAGTTGCAGGACATTTTAGTGTTCCCTGGGACACGTCGGGTGTCAGTTTCTGTTCTGTTTCTTTAAGTAAATTCTGAAGTAGAAAAGAGTACTCCGAGGAGCGAGTGTGAAGATGAAGAAGTTTAACATACTAGCTGTTGCCCGTGGATTCGCTTGCGTTTTGGTCGGAAATTATTACACGGGCGCGTTGTAAATATAACCTATGGCAGTCGGGGATAATGTAGCTTCCTATTAGTGAAAGAATTTTCAAAATCGGTTCAGCAGAGATTCCGACATTACCCCCTACAACCTCAAAAACGCACAAACTTTACCTCTTTGTAATATTAGTAGAAGTATAGATTTAGTGCTTATAAGAGCCTTCACTGGAAACAAAAGCTAAGTTATCCAGCGATATCTTGGGCATTGATAAGTCTTTACACAATGATATAATAAGGTTACTCTCATCTGTAGTCCCCTCTTAAAGAGAAGTTGTTTAAATGTAGATATTAAACAATTTCATCAATGATGTTTTAAATACCAAGTGTAACCATTCTTAGTTGTTTTGTTATAATCTTCTATATAATAAATATAATTGAAGTGTCTGTTTGTAATTTCATAATAATAGCTTTATACTGAATGCATATACAATGTGTAACAGAATAAACGCACAACCTCTTACGGGGTCATTGTACTCATAATTATGAATAACTTTCACTATGGGACCAACACTGAAATCGCGAAAAAAAAGTCGACTGCCCTATACATTTCTGTGCGCATAATTCGACAAAATGTACTGAACAGCTGTTTTTTTTTTTCGCGATTTCGGGATTGGTCCCATAGTAAAAGTTGTTCATAATGATGAGTACAATGACCCCTTAAGAGGTTGTGCGTTTATTCTGTTACACATTGTATACGGTACTTATAACAAAAAAATATAACATTTATTTTTCATTTTGACTGTGTGTCTGTTTGTTCCGGCTAGTCTCCGAAACGACAGGACAAAGGAGGTGTTTTTTCCCCCATACAATTGTGGCCAAACAATGTACCTTTACAATAAAGGTACTAATTTATAGGAAAAAAATCGCAGATTCTGAAAAAAAATATATTGGATTTATTAATGCATTTGTACCACCTGAAATTGTCGATCAAAGATGCTAAAACTTGCAACCCAAGAATTTTAATCTGGCAATCTCGTAATTCATTTCTCCGATGATGCGTTTCGTTACTTCATTTAAACACGTATGAAAACCTAAAAATATACTATTTAGAATTTAGTTTTGTATTAAAGATAGGTTAATTTTCCCGGCACACTTTTTTGTGAAACATTATGGGATCAAGAATTTAAAAATTACATTTATTTTACATTTCAGATTATTTTTTGCGTTTGGCTAGCGTTATTCCTTTTGTTGTTGTTGGTGACAATATTGTCATTCAGATTATTTTAGCCCTTGTCAGACGATCGATCGATCGACCGATCTCGAAAGAGTTTAATATTTTGACAGATGGAATAGTTTGACAGCCGCCAGCGCTGTTAAGAACGTTTCTTTGAACGCAGTTATGATTCGAGGTAGTGTTTTTTCATATTCTTTTATTTCTTAATCTATCGAATATTGAAGGATTTAAAATACTGCTATTAACACAATGTATTGGAAAGAATTTAAGTAGTAATTTGTACCTCGGTACATGTTTTGGCCGAAAAAAACACCTCCTTTTGACTAGACTTTTATTGGCAGATATTTAGGCGGATAGGCTACTTTTAGAAAAAGATTTAGGGTTCCGTTACAAAAAAAAAAATCCTTGAAATTGTTATCAAAATCCGATTCAACGGAATTTTAGGAATTTTATTTTAGGGTTTTTTTATTATTGTTTATAATAATTTCATGCCGAGGAAGGTCGCGGGCAACAGCTAGTAATCATTTAAATGAAACTATACAAAAATCCAACACAACAAAGTAGTAACCAAACATTTTAAATCAAATCAAAGCATCAAAACTCACCTTTACCTCCCAGGAATACGATACAAGATCGATCACTCTGACGTCAAATATTTCCTTTACACAGTCAAAATATGAAGGCACTTCGTTTTCAATTTTTCCTTGTTATTACAATAAAGTCTGCAGTATTCAGAATATGGTTGGCAGTAAAATGGAAACAGCAACGCTCTGGCGCGAAGCCAGCAGTGTAATGTGGATAAAGTGATTCTATACCCAAACACTAAGGAACTTTAACTATACTGCAAAAGTGACATTAGCCAGGTTTCCCTACACTGAGGTGCAGAAAAAATGGTGAAAATTGTCAAAAGTTAGATTAAATAAGTTTCGAGTCCACGTTAAATGCGAAATGGTTTCATTTGGTATTCTTGCTCCTGTTACAATTATAGTTTTTGAAGGCTAGGTGCTAGGTAAATTAGTTTACACAAAATTGTACTGTTTTTCTATTGTTGGAACTTGCTTTTCTTTAGTCTACTGAATTCTTAACTAGCTTATTTCGTGAGAATTTGCTTATTGAATATTCTATGAACGAGTACTTAGAATTGTAGCCAATTCAAGAGAAGCTAGGTTGTGTATTTTTAAAGATTAGCTTCTAGCAATTTTGATGTTAATTTTGCCTAGGCCTGCCCTTTATTACTTATTACCTTTACAAAACTGGCGGAATGTGGGTGTGCTATGTATCAATGTTACACCCACAACGAGTAGGCGTGAGATATAGGCGTCAGCGTTTGCTCTATTGATTACTAAGAAACTTGATATGCCTGCTTATGCTAGATTTTCATGAAAAGGCAATATGTGAAGTTTGAAAATTCTGAGAGTCTTTGTGTTCTTTTATTTAAATTTCTACAACTAGTTGAAATGGTTTATTGATTGTACAAGATGATTGACATACGCTTCTCGGTAACTGATGTCAATGCAGTAGACTTTTGATCTTCTTATCATTGTTATCGCAGATAAGGTGCGCTATTGTCTCTTTAACAAATAGTCTATACTAGTATTATAAATGCGCTACAATCACGCTTATAATCACGCTAGAACGGCTAACGGATCTGGATGAAATTCGGCACAGAAATAAATTATTGTCTGGAATAGCACATACATTACTTTTTTCTCACTCATACATATCAAAATTTCCACGCCAATAGAGTCGCGAGCAACAGCTAGTTGACAAAACAAGCACACACAATCTATCATACTATCAATCCAAGTGCAACTATTCCACTATATTTTAATTTGTACGTAAATATTTTTCAACATGACAGATGATTTTTTATAGATAGATGGATATATAAATCATTTATTTTATGCACACAAAAGACACACAACACACATAAGTACAATTAAATGATACAATTTACATGAATATTGTTTAAATACATATAAAAAAACAAGGTGCCAATACACCAAAAGGAAAACATTTGTTGCGAAAGAAGTATAGTAACACCATGACAAACTTCACAAGTATTTAAACAAGGTGCGGTGTGCGCCTCAAGGTTGCACCAAATGGGAGTCCAGCTTAGCGTCAGGCATGTTATAACGCTTTGAATACGATTGGACATGACTGAAGTATTTTCTATTGCTGCAGTAGCAGTAAATAATTGTCTTTTCTTCGTAAACAACAAGTAAAAATTGTACAATCCGAGACGAACAATAAATATAAAACCGGTCAAGTGCGAGTCCGACTCGTGCACGCCGGGTTCCGTTTGTTGTATGGGAGCCCCCCTGAAATATTTATTTTGTTCTGTTTTTAGTTTTTTTTTTTTTTTTTGTAGCGGTAAGGAAATATATCATCTGTGAATATTTCAACTGTCTAGCTATCACGGTTCACGAGCTACAGCCTGGTGACAGACAGCCAGACAGACGGACAGCGGAGTTTTAGTAATACGGTCCCATTTTTACCCCTTGGGTATGGAACCCTAATATATTTTATAGCTGTTTTCAAAGAAAGCGATCTTAGGTAATATAAAACAGCTAATTTCACTCACAGTGTTTTATAAGTTTTCACTGAAACTAAGCAACGCCTCAGTGAATGCCTAGATATAAAAGCTTTGTAGAGTTTTCAAAGCTTGCTTAACCGTCGAGAGTTGTTTATCCAATAGTGCGCTTTTATGAGGCAGTACATATAGGTAAAAAAAAATAAAAAATAACAACCTGGTTGGTCTGTGGCTGGGTGACCGCCTATTACATACCGAGTTTCCTCCGTGCCTCAACAGCACGTTAAGCCGTTAGTCCTGGCTGTCATCTGCATAACTTTGACAGTCGTTACAGGTAGTCAGTGACCCAAAAAGTTTGACAACCAGTCTTACCAAGGGGTATCGTATTACCCAGTACGAACTGTGTTGTGGAGGTCAGATAGGCAGTCGCTCCATGTAAAATACTGGTATTCAGCTGCTTGTGGTTAGACTGGAAGCCGACCCAAACATAGTTGGGAAAAGGCTAGGCAGATGATGATTACATTTAAGTATGGCTGAATGTTAAAATAATCAGGAATGGGCTTTCACCAATACCGGTAATACAATTCGTCCTGTAAAAATTCTGCAGTTCCACAAAAACTAATAATTAACGAAATTACTCACAGTCCACTAGGTATACGAATGAAAAAGCGAAAATAAAAAAGTAACGGACGCCATTTTTTCCAATTCTGCTCGGTAAACCAGCGGTCAGTCTCTGTGCTCTGGGGAAATCTGCTTCTGTTGATTCAATAGAATTTTTTTATAGGTATCCCCTTTACACATACTTCAGCAAGTTTAAATAACAATATAAATACTACAGTCATAAGTACGCACAATATACATAATACTGATAACTTCGAACCGTATAGATAGACGTGGGTTCCGTATCCTCCATTCTAATATTAGAAATGCGAAAGTAACTCCGTAAGTCTGTCTGTTTGTTACTTTTCCCGCCTTAACGGAGCGGATTAAAATAAAAGTTGGCATGTCTACATGACGAATACAGCATGACCTGGATTAGGCTACAGGATACTTTTTGTCCTAGTGGTATGTTCCCGTGGGATTATTCCCGCCCCCAATGTGGGCAAAGCCGCGGATAAAAGGTAGAAATTATATTTGTGCAGTCGCATATAATGGGATTAAAGAATAACAAGGTTGTATTGGTGGTGTTCGTTTTAATTGTTTAATATTATCAAAGGAAAATATTCAGGTGGTTTTCAGGTCTGTTGCCAGGATCACTGGCTCACTTATCTCATTATTTGTTAAAATGTATTTTGTTTTGAATTGTTGGAATGGACAATTGAACATTTTTGTTTTGTTAAAAAATATGGTAATGGTTTACCATTACATTTTTTTACCCACAAAAACACAACTCATTTTTTTTAGACATTACTTAAACTTCAAGTTTGTTTTAAAAAACAAACTTGAAGTTTTGGAATTAACAAGTAATGTCTTCTAAACTTTTAGCATAACAAAACAGTTGAATTAATAAATAAAAACATAGTTTGTTTATCCGTCCAACCCAGTGAACCCTAAAAATAGAGCGCATAAAATATTTATGCAACGAGAATTATGTTTGGTTGGTTAATATTTGCTCCATTCACGATTCACACAAACTCAATATTTACACGGTTTATTGGAAATAGAAGAAAAGAATAACGTTAATACATAGTTACCGGCAAAAGCTCTGAGGATACCAAATGGAAGGACTTGTGTTCAGACTACGTCAGATGCACTCCAGACGTCAAGCTACGCTGCGTCAATGTCAGGCCATGCAACATCGATCACAAGTCGCGTCAATCAGTATCGACGTTCAGATATTGGTCCGACTTCACCAAAGTTGAGACGAGTGGACCGGAGGAGAGACTTGCAAGATTCGACTTGTCACAGGAGAGACGAAAATAGCTATATAGTGTAACATAATAATCGCAAGACCTCACGTGTCGTCTCTCGTACTATGAAACTGAGAAATTTTTGTTTTGCGAGATCTTGAAAAAAAAAATGAATTTTGTATAGGAACTGAGCGACCAGCTGATCAAAATGTATGGTAAAACTAAAAAAAAGAGTTAAGAAAGAACAAAAGTTGTTCAGTTTTAAGGCCCGAGAGACCACATGACAGGTCTTGTGTTTATTATGGTACACCTTGTATACGAGTAATAATAGATTTGCTGAGTGATTCCAAGATTCATCTAAATACACCTCATGGGTGTCGTAAATCGCAACTATGGGATTATGGAAGGTGAAATGCATTTAGTTACTTGTATTATCAGATTCTTTATCTTCTCCGTCGTGTCGATGATCCCATTACTAGGTAGGACGACTTATAACTCCTTTGGTATATCTGCGGATCTTCCATTATCATAGTCTTTTTCAACAATTTTATGATTGCAGTATTAGGTATTTTTGATCAGTACTACGTTTTGAACATGACTCCCTCGATGGTCTTGTAGTCGCATTCGCTACTGCCAAGCAAAAGAACTTGGGGTTGATTCTCAAATCGGGTTAATTATTACTCGCGTTCAAGTACTATAGTATAGGTATTTGAACGCGAGTAATAATTTGAAGTGAGATTTTTGTCTGATTAAGTGAAAGCGTGAGGAAACCGGGCGTGTTCTAGGACTAGAAATTCGAGGACAGGTGACTTTGCACTGCGCTGTATGGTTGATTCCTTTTTTTTTTTGGAGATGTCATCTCGCTGTTCAGCCTCTGAGGCTGGTTACTGCTTAGCCGGGCAAATCCTTTGGATGCCTTAAAAATGAATCTAAGGCCTCCAGCCAGGGGCTTAAAATTATACTTACAAACTAAGCGACCACTCGCTAAGGGCACCCCCTGTGGGGTACGAGCCTCGGCTTAGGGCGTAAGGTTGATTCCGGCCAATTTTTGCCATAAATAGGAGGCATTATCCAAGCAGATATGTTATCGGCCAAACCCAATTTCAGGCCAAACTAGGGATCATCACAAAAGAACAATCATAGAGGAGCCCGACTAAATGGAAAGATTGGTGACCAATCACCGAGCCGAGCGAGCGTAGCGAGCGGTGCCGCTACTGTGTACGCTTGGTATTTTGGTTTGGTTTAGACACGATAAACCAGTAAACCGGTTTGGCCTAGGAAAAACTAGTTTGGCCGAAAATAACAGATACATTATTTGCTGATCATGATTTTTTTAAGATACTTGTCCTTTTTTACGTCTCGGCAGAAGTAGGTACTCGTATCAGCTATGTAAACTAATAAAAAAAAAGGTTTATTGCAAAAACTTGTACAACTTTTACAGTAAATCTTACGTAGGGACCTCCTTTTAAGTAAAAGATATACCTGTGTTAGGAGCTCCCGCTCTTCAATGACAAATTTTGTAATGGTAAAAGTGGTGTACAAAGAGAAAAAAAATATATTCTTAATATATTCTTGTTACTCAAAATTATCTGTTAACTATTTTCTTACACTATAAACAAAGCAAACGCAAACCAATCTTAATTACACCACACACTTGTGTAAATTAAATAAAGGACGCGTCACGCATGGACGAGCTTAAGGGGCAGAAACTCACAATTTTCTTCATGAAAATTACTGTTTGTTACAGTTTTTTCTTTTTCAATTAAAAATTATTAGCGACCCGCCTATTGGGTCCAAAACTATCCTATGTTTCAAGCTAAAACTAAATGCTATTACTAGATAATTATTGGAACATAATTATATTTTTACATGTAATCACTTTGGACGGACGCCTAGCTGTCCTTAATCTAATCACAATTTTATTTCTTCTTTTATTTACAACGTGCCAGAGTTTATTCATAACTTACCTTATAGATAAATTCTCATCACTGCGCGCGCATACTCATTAGGTACTGTACCTAATGAGTATGCGCGCGCAGTGATGGTTTAGTGGTAGCGGCACCGACTTACGAGTAGTGAGGTTGTGGGTTCGAACCCAGCTGCCTTACTCAAGTGTAATTTGTTCAATCATCATTGCTCCAGAATAGGTGAAGGGAAACATCGTGAGATTCATCAACCTGCACTGGACCCGCGTATTGGATTTCGACCCACTCCCTGTCCTAAAGAGGAGGCCTGGTTCCCAGCAGTGGGATAATTATAATATCATCATTATCTGCATAGCTTTTTTCAACTATCTTCTTCCAATCGAGCCGCGATGTTATAACATACACATACCTAATACAAAAATACAATTTATTACTTAGTTAGGAGAAAACTAGTGATGAATAACTAGTAGACCAAGATCTTTCATTTCAAATTAATTAGAATTATTATCGTAAATCGTCTTCTGTCAATTTCATGGATAATCGTATTATTCACAAACTGCGTCTGACATGTAATTACTGGCTGTGCCATCAATTATTACTTACTAAATGGCGTGCTTTTTCTTTAATATTGATGGTAAAAATATGAGAATTTTCTCTAAAATATTGGTACTGACGTTTTGATTGGCCACTATCTCACATAAGAAAAGATTAATTTAAAAAAAAAACCTTTTGCTGTGCCCTCCAGGGTTCGTAATTGTATTAGCTTTAAGCCCATTGTAAGTAAGATCTTCACACATTATGCAAATAAAGATATGAATAGTTTTGTTTATACAGAAAGAGTGAGAATTAACCGTTATGTCAATAGCGAATTTTCACCACAATTCTCACTCTTACTGTTACTTACTGTTTAGATCTATCAAACTGGTTCACGTAGATGAAGTTCAGTATGTTCTACATTTGATACCGGATAGCCTAATATTTACTACTCTTTCCAACTGTCTGTGAGGAACAGATAGAAATAAATTAATCAAAGTATAATTAGACAAAGCCAGTCCTATTACATTGCCCTTAGAGCACAAGTGTGACACAACAAGCATCACCTTAATATAAATTATAAAGGGGAGGTCTTAACAGTAAGAATTCTCCAATTAATTATATTAAGGCGGAGTCGCGCTGGAGTTAAAATAATGGCGTAAATCTGCGTGTTATCCCCTTGGGCTGCTGACGGGGTAGAATCTACTGTTTGCCGCGTTTAGATTGTCTAGTGCGGACAGACGGCCGTGGAGGATGAAGAGCTGTCCACCGTGCGGTTGGTTGTTAGCTTCCTGATTTTTTGCTGGTAAAAGTTAGGCTCAAGTTGGGCTTAATTGGTAGGTTGGTTGAAGCTTGTGACTAAATAATAGCAGCTGCTCGGGTCAATCTCCAGGTTAAGCCGCGCTTGCCTCGGTTGGTCCGTGGATGGGTGACCATGGTGGCACGTTAAACCGTTGATCGCAGTTGTCATTTGTAGATCTTTGAAAGTGGTTACAGGTTAGTGGCCTCAAAGTCAGACAACCAGTCTTCCCATGGGGTATGGTATCATCCAGTACTAACTGGGCTGCGGAGATCAGATAGGCAGTCGCTTTATGCAAATTACTGGTATTCAGCTGCATCCGGTAATATCATCATCATAGTTGAGAAACGGCTAGACAGATGATTATGACAAAGAAAAGGTCCTTACTTTACTACCAGTTGCATGATCAAGTGTTAGATTTAGATTTTATTAATTTATGAGTATATGGTACATACATTGAGGTCTTAATATTAAACAGTTTCACATACACTACCGTTGCCGGTGTAGAAATATTAAAATTGACTTACAAATATTCAAAGTGGCCGAGTTCTAGGCCGCAACAATATAATTATAAATTATTTGAGATGAAATTAAGTAATTTTTATACAATGTCAACTTTGTAAGAACCTTTTTTTTTTATTTTTGAATTAAATGTCAAAACGTACTTATTACACTAATGTCAAATTTAAAAAAAAAAAAATTAAAACAATATGAAGTCAATAGGTATATATAACATACACACACAAAGTATTGATAAAATGAAATGACAAAATTTATAATTTAAAAATTCATTGACTGGATAGAAAGAGTTGTGTAAAAGCCAGGCAAATAAAGTTTTTCTGAATTTATTAGTGGGCAACACTATAAATAAATGGTTAAAGATTTTGATTGCCATGCAATTGGAATTTATGCTATACAAATGTAGTCTCTGGCTAGGTGCAAGTAATTTATTTGGTTATCAGGACAAGCAGTCACAGTGTCTACTAATAGAACAGAATTTGTTCACCCAATAACTTTTCCAATTCAACCTTGTGATGACTAAAATTATTTTTATGCTACGTACATAATTATTAGAAATTTCTAGAATTGCCCTACAAATGCGTCACAATAATAGTCAAAAGTTCTAACAAGTCATCAGAAATCACGATATTTTATCACTTTCCGCTTTGAAAGTCCGTATGTATCAAGTATAAGGTTGTGAATTATATTTAATTCTCTCATTATAATGAGAAGCGTAGCTGAAAATTATCTAAACAAACAGATAAGTTACGTCTAGATTTAAATTATTACAGCAGAACTAAACACATGCTGAGGTAGGTACATTAGTGGGAAATGTGATAGAATAGAATATAATCATTTATTTCAGACGCAGTCCATAAACTGTTAGTATCAGTAGCATAAACTATGTGATATACTAATAAACATAGCGAGACCTTTGACGTTCCGTGTGACTAGTTCCCACTTAACCCGGGCAGCGAGTGCACGTACCCTTAAAAGGGCCCGTCTATCGTCAACGCGAGCATGGTCAAAAAGCATGTTGTTTCATCCAGAGCCACAGCGGCGATTTTCTTTCAACTCCGGTCTTACCCCGCCCCGACCCCGCACATCTCATCTCCCGCGCACCTCATACCGCCTAACGCGATGACATTGAACGAAAAACAGTGTTCGAAAATTTCTTAAACTTGTTCCAGGAAATACGTGTTTTTGAATAAATCTTACAAGTGTGTGAAATAAAAATTTATCATTAAGAAATGTGCAAGGTTTCTATCGAGATTTTTTCTTTATTTTTACAGTTTATGAGTACATTATGTACGGCCAAAGCTCAGGTAAAATTTGTACAAAACAGTAATTTTTAGAGGCTCATACTGAATTTGTTTCTACTTTATTTTTATTTTTTGCATCCATAGAAACCTAGATATAGTGCACACAATACCTATTACTTCAAAAAAATTCAAACATGTGTATCAACGGCATAATCACGTACGAGCGTTTGTATGAAAAGTATGACGGGTTGGCCGCTCTTAAAGTAGTTAATCTACTTACTGATAATTTGGTAATTTTATTCTAAACCCTAGTGTTTCTAGTGAACATCACATTTAAAGCTATTGTTAGTACATACAAAAACAAACCCACAGAAAAAAGCGGCACCGCACAGGAGCGCCAGTTTATGCCAAGCCCTGGCCGTGACCAACCACAGTGTGTCTGTGTAGTCGCCTCTAGCAACAGCGTAGCGCGCGCGGCAGCGTTATGCGTGTGTGTTCAATATTGGCGCATAGTTGGAAACTAGCGTAGGTATACCAGAGCCGAGCAACTAGTAGGCGATGAAAGTTGCGATCGTATTAAGGAAAATCAATCAAGAGTCAGTCTGCCTCATTGGTCTAGTGGTCGCAAGCGCCACCGCTGAACATGAAGTCCTGGGTTCGATTCCCAGGTCAGGCAAAGTGTTATTGGGTGTTTCTTTCAGGAATTTCCTTGCAGCAGCCACGGAGTCTGGATCTGTGCCCGGTTGACGGCAATAGGTTCGTCCCTTATTACATGGAACTTAAAAATAACTGGCTAAATGTTGGTGTACTATCAGGTACACCTCTGCCTAACCCTTCGGGCATAACAGGCTTGATGTTATGTTTGGCAATCAAGAGTAGTATGTGTAGTGTGTTACGATAATTTGAGAGCACATTCATTGCTTGCTGACCTTGCTGTATCTACACTTTAAAGCACGTCCACAAATCCAGTATAAACTGGCCTCACTTTCTATTGAAACTCCGTATTACGCTAGGTTATGAGCGAAGTGTTACCGACGCATCTACGTCGACCGTATCTAAAGTCTAAAGAGTCTAAACCAAAAATACAGCCTAAAATCTAATCATTGCCTACACGCAAGTCAACGAAAATTCATTGCTTTGAAATTTGGATGTAACTTCCGCTAACAACAGTATTTCCAAATACAGGATGTAACAAGACCCTTCACGAAGCCGTCAACCAAGCATTCTGTACATCAAACTAAGTAACTTTACGCAAACATTATTGCTGGGAAACGCCTTATTTTTTGGGGTGATTGTCACCCCAAAAAAAGTCGTAATAACGTTTCACGGTAGGACTCAATGTAAAGTACTCAAAACTTTGTGCTGATGGATAAGTTAAATAGTACGGGGGTTGTTGAGGTGTTTAAAGTAAAAATCTTACATTAAAAACAAATATTAACAAAAAAAAAAGTTAGAACTTTGACCCCAATATCTCTGTAACTATTGGGGGTCAATTGCCAACTTTTTCACAAGTTTGTTTTTTAAATACAAGTTTTTTAATATATAACTTTACTTCAAATACCTCCACGACCCCTGTACTATTTAACCCATCCATCAGCATAATTTTTTAGTGCGTTACACCGAGTCCTACCATAAAACGTGATTTTGCTCCCCAAAAAAACAGGCGTTTCCCAGCAAAATTTACGTAGAGTTACTTAATTTGATGTACAGAATGCTTGGTTGACGGCTTCGTTAAGGGTCTGTTTACACCCTGTACGTAGCAGCATATTATATTTAACTGTCAAAGTATAACTGATTTCGATTGTGTCATGCAATCTCAGGCCTTAATAGTATGAAAAAGTGAATAATACTGTACGTATGTGTCTAGCACCGAAGTTACTAATATTATAAAGAGGTATTTGTTTGTAAGTTTGTATGTTTGTAAGTTTGTATGTAGGGGGTAATCTCTGGATCTACTGAACCGATTTTGAAAATTCTTTCACTAATAAAGTACATTGTCCCCGAGTGCTCTAAGCTATATTTACAACGTGCCCGTGAAATAATTTCGGACCAAAACGCGAGCGAAGCCGAGGGCAACAGCTAGTGGCTGGTAAAATCAGACTGTACATTTCAGAGACCAATCAAAAATGTATATATGAACCTCATTGGAGTTAACTCCATGCAAAATTAAAGCAAAAGTGTCTGATGTTGCCATAATGATTCACAATATATTTCAGACAAATGAGGTGTCATTCCCGTCATCTCAATTAAAATTTTAATGAAAATTTATTAAACCAAGCGTTTTATTAGTACTCGCTTAATTATGATTTCTGCAGGGCTATTGCGTATCTCTGTTGACAGTTCATAGTGATCATCACTTGGCGAGTTTTGATATATAATGACGGTTCTGCACGCGTAGCGTCAGTTGAAACCAAGAAGAACGGTCATTGTATATCAAAACTCGCCAAGTGATGATTACTATGAACTGTCAACAGAGATACGTAATAGCGCTGCAGGTTGGCCTTATAATGGCTGTAAAAGTATCCTTAATAAAGCCGAAAGGCACTTGTTCTCCCCGTCATTGCGAACATTTTTTTTTTGTTCTAGATCATAATACCTGGGAACCTTTTACTTACGGAGAAACTGGCGGTGTGAGTTTTTCACAAGTTTTTTTTTTACATACAAGTTTTTAATGTTATAAGTTTACTTTAGAGTACTTCAATGTAACCACCAACACAATGTTTTGAGTGCGTTACATTGAGTCCTACCGTAAAATGTGATTTTTTGCCAGACAGAAAAAGTCGTTTCCCAGCAATAATTTTTGCGTGGAGTTACTTAGTCTGGTGTAAAGAATGTTTGGTTGACGGCTTCGTGAAATACATGATGAAAACCCTTATTCACAAGGTGTAAACGGGCCCTCCGTTTAGAGTTTGTAGAAGGGTTTTCGCAATATATTTTTTGAGAAGCCCTATTCGCAGAAGTATTTTATTTCTATCGGCTGAATCGTTTCTGGAACGATCCTTTAGAAGCATACCTAAAATTATTTGACTATCGGTAATTTGTTACAGATTTATTCAATATCGGAAAATTAGTGAACCGTTTCAACATAAATCCTATAAAATATTTCTTTGACGTAGCTAAATAACTTATTAAGTAATACACTTTTACATTGTTGAATTCCTAGAATTAAATTAATCTGAATTTCTGAGCTAATGGCTTTAGAAATTCAGAATATGTTGTTGCAAAAAATACTTTTTGAAGTATTGCTGTTCTTCCATAACAAAATTTATTTGTTTCTGAACTTATAATAAATAAAGACAAATCATAAGAAAAAATGCTCTAAATTCGTAAGTGCGTTGCGTTGTCAGAAGAGTCAGGTTCTAATTAGAATCATTCCTGACCCGCTTGATAATAACCCTTCCAGCATTATACATATTTGAAACTGTGTTGTTTGTGAAAAGAAACACAAAATTATTTGAAAAATATCTTACAAAAAAAAACTCCAGTGCGTGCACAATACGTAAATAAACTATGTCATCTAAAATGTACCGTAACGATGCGAAAAAGTTTTTTGGTATGGCACTTTAAGTGTTTTTAATAAAATTCCTGATGACATAAAAAACATGACATTATTTAAGTTTAAAAAATGCTCATTAAAAAAATATTACTTGACAAATGTTATTATAATTCAGACGAATTTTTGAACGACTGATTATTAGAATAATGCATTTTTTAACTTTTGATAAGAAGTACTATGACTATTTATTAATTTTATTGTATTTGATGTTTCTTTTACTTTTCTTTTCATGTATTAATTAATTTAAAATGTATATATTATATATATATATATTTTTAATGACATTATGTAACGACACCTAATGGGCCACTTATAAATTTCTGTCTTAATTATGACAAAACATAGCGCACCTCCTATTTATGTATACACCTATGTTTCACAAATAAACTGATTGATTTATATTACATTTAAATTTAGAGATGAAGTAATTGGAACCAAACTGTAGATTGCAAGTGATAAACAGAAATAGAATTATTGTTTACTAGCTGACCCGCGCAACTTCGTCTGCGTGCGTGCGTACATAAAAGAAAGAGAGGTTAGAGATAGTGTGCGTCAACCTTAAAAGTTAGACATATGGCCATTGCGGATATTTTTTTAGAGCTTTTTAAGAGGGACAATTCCAACATACATGATAATTGCGTAACTTTAACCGTTCACACACAACGGAAGCTCTCAAAATGAGTAAATCCCTATTATATACTATTACCGATGGATAATCATCAAATGACCCCTCCCACTCTGGACGGAGCGGAAGGGAGTGTCAGACTTGTACTGACTAAAATCCATCCACGTTTCTTCTGTTGCCCTTTGCGTTCCAGGGCCGCGGTATCTCTTTCGAACAGTCCCGCAACCCTGGCAGGCCTCGCTCCTCTTGGATCCCTTCCCGTTTGCTGACATCTCTTTGAGGCGCGTGTGGAACACGAAAACGCCGTCACCACGGCCTGTCGTCTTAAGACGGACGGATGGCGAGCTAGCCCATTACTCACCGTCCACAGGCCCGCGACCCTCGACAGCCTTACGTCTTCATCTTTAGACACTCGATGACAATCATACACCAGCTAGAACGAAAATTCTCATCAAAGTTCTTGAAATGAGCCGAGACACGATAAAACTGCTGTAAACTGTTGCGGACATCTTGCAACTGCCTTCCGTCTCCATCGTCAGACCTTTGATGATAGACATACTCCAGGCAGGTCTAAAGTTCTCATCAAGGTGCATGAAATCAGCCGAAACACGATATAGATGCTGTAAACTCTTGAGGACCTCTTGCAACTACCTTCCGTCTCCATCGTCAGACCTTCGATGACAGTCATACTCCAGCTAGGTCAAAAGTTCTCATCAAGGTGCATGAAATGAGCCCAAACACGTTATTGTTGCTGCAAACTCTTGAGGACCTCTTGCAAGTGCCTTACGTCTCCATCGTCAGACCTTCGATGACGTCATACTCCAGCTAGATCTAAAGTTCTCATCAAGGTGCAGGAAAAGAGCCCAAACATGATTTCTCAATTTAAAAAACAAAAGATCATGCATAACGGACTTCTCAGTAAAAAGTTATGCGTGGTCAGGTCATACATGAAATAAAAAAATATAGACGCGTCGAATTGAGAATCTCCTCTTTTTGTTTCGTTGGTTAATAAACCAAGCTTCAGACATTTGACACGGGCGAGGGTCATTCTTTCACGGAAAACTTAACACCGCGACTCAGAAAATGGAGTGAAATTAATAGCGCCATCTATCGAGCACGAAATTAAACCGTTAAAAAATATAATGCATGTAAAGCGATCGAACAACACTCTACAGGGTTATAGGCGTCATGTAGACTAATCTAGAGTACTTTTTGCTATAAGAACTTTTTTATTAAGCTGGTCAACCGATTTAAAAGTTATCTTGTGAGCACATTTTTATTAATTAGTACCATTTTGGTGCAATAGATGTCGTTGCATGTATCTTACACAATGATGGTAAGTTCTTCTTGAACACTTTAAATTCATAAATCTTTTGATAGAGAGCACTGATTACAATGAGACAAAAACTAAAACCTTCTCCTCAGTTCCCCACAATATTTGTGCATTGAATCTAATCACATTGGTTTTCCCAACAACATGAACGCCCGCCTCGCAGCACACGCGGGTCATTATTTTGATGCGGAGTTATTTTAAAACTGTGATATCTCCTAAGATATTCATCTAAATTGAATGGTGTAAAGGACAATTTTGGTCACAATTGAGTGCTAAAGATGACTAACATATTTATTTTGATAAGGATTAATACTATATCGGTAAAAATACCTTTGCAAATAAAGCACTATTTATGACCAAATTTTAAAATCATAAAAATGGTTATTGTTAGTCAACCTTAAAAGATAGGCATGTGCTGTCGCGGACTTTTTTTTAGACATTTTTAAGGGGAATAATTCCCTCATACATTATTTTTGTGCAACTTTAACCGGTTAACCAGCGCACGCAACGGAAGCTCTCAAAGATAATAATTTTTCCCCGTTTTTGCAACATTTTTCATTGATGATCAGCTCCTATTGATTGTAGCGTAATGATATATAGCCTATAGCCTTCCTCGATATATAAGCTATCCAACACTAAAAGAATTTTTCAATTCGAACCAGTAGTTCCTCAGATTAGCGCGTTCAAACAAACAAACAAACAAACAAACTCTTCAGCTTTATAATATTAAGTATAGATTCGTATGTTTAGCGGAAAACCGCGTTTATCTTTGTGAAAATCTTTAATGGCAAACATTAACAACTAAATTCGTGGATACGGACGGTTTGTCAACAGTTTTATAATTATTATATTAAATCAAATGGTTACATAAACCAAGTTTTATAATATAAATGTATCGACCCGTCATAGGTAGGTAATGCAAACCTATGTGTATATTCCAAAATAGAACAAAACCGCTTTTGAAACTGAATACTACTCGTATTCAGTTTCAAGAGCAGTTTTGTTCTATTATTTATTATACGAATCATTATGTGGTTTCCTAATATTGCAAACATTTGAACTACACTGTTTCCATTTGTTTTTGATATATTGAACTTCTGTGATCTATGTAATCAAAATATTGTTTAAAAGTGTTCCAAAAGCTAAAATAACTTATAACAAATTTAGTTTGAATCTTGCGGAGTTTTGTGTTTTCTGGGTTCATCTGTCTGTATTCCACGTAATTTGAAAACGCCTAAACCTTTTTTGATGTGAGTATCATTGGATTGTTGCATTATCTCGGCCAATCCTTGGTAACTAGGATAACTTCTAAGCTGATATGTTTAACTTTAACAGTAGTAGCAGCTTTTCTCATATCAGTTAGTGTTAACTATCCGACACTATGCTGGGCTAAGTATAAATATTTTTTAACTTTAATAATTTTAATTTTAATTCTTTTACGAAGTAGCCGCCCGATACGCCCCCTCCAACAAAAGTAAGATTAGGAGACCCCGCCTTACCCTCCTCGAACCCGATGACCCCATCACCCTCCTTCAAGAGAGCTGTAGGGAAACTAGTACAGTTCGTAAGTACAAAAACAAATACCGACCGCGATTCCGGCCCCGCTGCCGAGGCCCACCGCGACCCCCCCGTAACATCACTGACCGACCCTTGCTCGACGAGCCAGCCCGCGCCGGCTGAGCATGTAACGTTAAATTCCCCATTAAATAATCCGACCCAGCCAAACTCTAGTTGCCCTCCCCTCAATGACGCACTAAGCCTAGGCCCGAACCCCGCAGGGGGTGCCCTTAGTGTCTGTTCATTTAATGCGTATCCTTAGTTTGTACGCCCTGGCTGGGGGCCGTAAAGTAATTTTCGGCCACCACAGGATAGTCCGGTTAAGCAGCTTCAACCTCAGTAGAGTTGTTGCGCTGGGAGTGGTCACACCTAAAAAAAAAAAAAAAATTTACGAAGTTTCATCTGCAGTCGGTGACTAAACGCATTTTCTATTTTATATCCATGAGCGCTTTCATAACAAAGAGTACAATACTACAATAGAGGTTGTCGACATGTGGAATGTGAAATCGGCTATCATTGTGCCGTGACGGCTAATGACGTTATGGCCAAGAGCCTCGACGATCGTCTTTCGAGGCTCTCCTTAAGCGGTTAGATCAAGGGCCTGATTCAGAAGGCAGTACTCCTCGATACGGTTCGCATAGTGAGCAGGTTCCTGTTTCTGGAGCCCTAACCACTGGTAGCTTGGACCTTGCGCGTCACCGATGTACCACAATTTTTTATATTTTTAAATGTTTTTTATATATATATTTTTTAAGAAATATTTAAATATATATGAAATAAGATGAAGAAATGAATAAAGGAGTACAATACCACCTCCCAGACAACAAATTATAAATTATCAGCAAAACATAAGAGATAAAACACCATACAACTTAATAATTGCTGCTCTACTCATAACTCACGCTCGGATTACGAGAATTTAGGGTTAAAATTTGTTTTGAAAACAACGGGGAAAGTGCCTTAAGTTAAAGGTAGCGGAGGGGGCTGGTATATTTATTTCATCTCTGGATAAAACGAAGAAGTACCTTCAGAGTGACTTGATAATGGTACTCAATTACTCTCTCACAGACATTCGATATCATATGCCCTTAGCAGATTTTTCTCTTTAGTTTATTATCATAATGGGCCCATTATGATAATAAACTAAAGAGAACACCTGATGCACGAGGTAGGCCTACCTCGTGCATCAGGTGTTTCAGATAATTATAGTATCAAAAACATACTAGGCTAATTATCTTGTCATGAACACCTATTACAATTATATTACTACCAGAAATTCGGACCCCAATCAGTTAACATAAAAATTAGACCAATAGTTTAAGAACGACCTCTATACGAAGTGTAATTGAAACTAAATCCTAACTAAAAGGATTACAGTTCCGAACTCAATAAATCAGCAATCCATTTATATAGGATACCAGTTTGATCCATTACCCAGTCACCTTCAAATTACGATAGATACCTACCCCACTTCACAATTTATGGTATAGTTAACTTTCGTCAAAGTATATTTGACTAAAGTTGCAAACTATTTCCATCGGCTTGAGGACATCAAACTGTTTATCCTAAAGTGGAGCGTCTCAATAGAACTTGGTGAATAATTATATTACTTTAAGAGAAAGGTGAGATAACTTTGAATGACGTTATTGCGTAATGACGCTTAAAAAGGATGGAAAACACTTTCATATTCTTAACAATATTTTTACTTAAAATATGGTTTTCCATGAAAGCAAAAGGATGGGTAAAGGTGTAAATAAACTTGACAGTAATGCCTCAACCTTAATCCTTACGATATAGTTAATACAGGTGACTCGATGTACCCATTGCTAGAGAGAGAGGGGTTTCTTACAGAAATCGTTACAAAATAGATGTATGTACCTAAAAGCACAGACATATTTTTACAATAAATATCAGCATCTATATGCAAGAAATCTAAGTTCTATGTGGTCATAAAACATTAATGTACTAGGTCTTCAAAAAAGGCATAAAGGATAACAATGACTTAATTTATCAAAATCACAAAGGCACAAGGCCAGTCTTATCGCTTATGTTTTAAGCCAAACAGCAAGATAACAGCGGTCTAAAGTCCTACTCTCTCCCTCAAAATGTTTTACGAACAATTTAATCAAGATTTCAGTGAGATATTGCTATCTTGTTTATAACTAAAATTAACCAAAAAAATATAATGGACAGACTCATAATTTTTATCCGAGTTATTACACTTTTTAAAGTTTTTGAGATGAATGAACTTCTTTTGTTCTCTTTATTTATCTCTAAATATGTTTTCATGTTCACATCATTGATTATTTGAAGACATCATCATCTCCCTAGCTTTTTCTCAACTATGTTAGGGTCGGCTTCCAGTCTAACCGGATGCAGCTGATTACCAGTATTTTACATGGAGCGACTGCCTATCTGACCTCCACAACCCAGTTAGTACTGGGCAATACGATACCCCTTGGTAAGACTGGTTGTTAGACTTTTTGGGCCACTGACTACCTGCAACGGCTGTCAAAGATCTATAGATGACAGCTTGGACCAACGGCTTAACGTGCTTTCCGAGGCACGGAGGAAACTCGGTATGTAATGGGTAGTCACCCATCCACAGACCAACCTAGGCAAGCGCGGCTTAACCTAAAGATTGACCCGAGTGGCTGTTATTATTTTGCCACGAGCTCTTCATTTGATAACATCATAGTTGATAATTTGCTTACGTTTTTTATGTTGTTACTCGTTATATTCAAAAATGTTTCAAAATAGCCAAACAACTACCTTATGAAATACAAAATCTATACTAATACTATAAAGAGGCATTTTTTTTTGTAAGGTCTCATATAGGGGGATAATCTCCGAAACTAATGATCCAATTCTAAAATTCTTTCACTGCCAGAAAGCTACATTATTCGTAAGTGCTATGGGCTATAAAGGAGATGTTCCAGAAATGTATGGGCCAGCACTATGTACACTATATGTAAATATCGCTATGTATTACAGTAACCGTTTTTTATTGTAAATTTCATTAATTTCACTTCGTTTCAAAGTACATTCAAATTAACTTGGCCATGGAGAGCAACACAAAATAAAATTAAACATGGTGGATTAGATCAGCAGCATGCGAAAAATTAAATTTTGACAAAAACATTTGATTGACGTGCATCGTAATACCTGCGATAAAAATCACAATACGAATTTCGAAAATCTTGGTTTTCGGTTTCGATAAAATAAGACTACACATCCAAACTCAAAGCAAGGAAAGACTCAAAAAGGTCACTTCTTAAAACTGTCAAAGTCGTCAAACACAACTGTCATGGCTGCCCTAAAAATAGGTTTATTTTATTAAAAAAACTTTTCAAATGATAATTTTTGTACCACTGTGGGTACAGTGGTACAAAAATTATCATTTGAAAAGTTTTTTTCTTATTTTTTTAGTATTTTTATGAAATTCCCCTATTTTTTTCATATTTATCTATGTAGTGTACATAGTGGTGGCCCAAAATCAAACATCTCCTTTAATTTATATCATGCATATTAGCCGAGCCATCACAATTTTTGCGGGCGAAGTCGCGGGTGAAGTGTTAGTGTTACATAATTATTGAACTAGAAGGGATGAGAAATGTTTTTTGTTGTTAAAATGAGAGTGTGTCTAGTCTGTAAAAACTGGCTTTAAGTTGTGCCTAAGTGGTAAAAGCTGTATAAGATAGAATTTTGTGTCTTAGGAGGAGTAGGTATGTTTCGAAAACTTTTTTAAGGCTTTAACAAGGATGATACATTAGATAAGAAGTCTTTCAGCGAAAGACTGCTCCATTCCATAGTTTAACAAAGAAAAAACGCCTCAAAAAATAACATTCTTTTAGAGACTATTTGGACCATATTTGAAGGCAAATAATTGCAGATCCAACGAAATTCTTCCCATTGTCGGGAAAATATTGTGCCCGTACAACATTAACATCAATAAAGAAGACATCTAAGCAAAGAGTTGAAATAAAAATTGATAGGATGCTACACACACTAGTATTGGTACTAAATAACACCAACTCCCATTCAATTTGCGACTCTAGCCAGTAAATTTTTGGGTTGGTTATCCAATAAAGGTATAGCCCCCAAATATACTTATGTACGTAAATAAAATGTGTCAGAGCGAGCCGCGTGTTCGCTAGTAAGGTTTAATAACGACGGTTTAATCTCGGGGACTTCAATATACTGGATAGTATACTCGTATACTCTCATACCGGGTGATTTAGTGCACCAGTAGCTGTTTTTTGAGATGAGAGTTAGGGAAGCTGCACGCTCATCTTCCAGGCGGTTGATTAACTTCACCTTATGAAAATCGAAATTACAATTTCTGAGTGTTATATTATAGTTCATCGATATTATAACAGTACCTAAAACTACGGATAAGTAAGCTAATTGTATATCTACATCTGCTAATACCTTTATTATGTGGTATTTTAATCTTTAATACATTGGTTTAGTCAGTGTAACTAGTCGTGAAGTTAATGCAATTGGGACATTATCACTTGACGACAAGGCCTTCTCCAGTGGGGTAAACCTTGAGATTACTGTAAGCGTCAACGTGATGACATCGTGAAATGAGACTGTACCAAACAAGTCCAGTACCTTAAGGAGGAAGAAGGCGCTAGTTTGCGGGAATCCATGACATTAAATGTTATGCAAAATATTTAGTGGAAAAAGATGTGGGAGCAGCATCAACCGCTCGCCTGCAATGCTCATGCAGTAAAAGCAAATATTTAATATACACTGAAACCGATACTGGATACATCGTGTTTCGTCCTCCACAGGACATCCTCAGGAGATATTGTCTCGACGAAGGCCGCTCGGGCGCGATTCAGAAAAAGTTTCAGGCATGGATATATCCTGCATCGCGGAAGCTACACTAAATATTTAACATAACATTTAATCTAAGGGAGTGTCATGTGGACGGTGAGCTATGGGCTAGCTCGCCGTTCGTCCGTCTTATGACGACAGGCCGTGTCGACGGCGCGTTCGTGTTCCACGCGCGCCTCAAAGAGAGTCAGCAAACAGGAAGGGGTCCGTAAGGGCCGACGCCTGCCAGGGTTGCGGGACTGTTCGAAAGAGATACCGCGGCCCTGGAACACAAAGGGCAAAGGAAGGAACATGGATGGGTTTTAGTCAGTAAAAGTCTGATACTCCCTCCTGCTCAGCCCAGAGCGGGAGGGGTTATTTGATGATTTCCCATCGGTAAAAAAAAAAAAAGGTAGTATCATAACTCTTAAATTGACTCCAACCTAGTTGAGAAAAAGGTAAAGCATATTATGATGATGACACCTTCTAAACTAGGTAGCTTGCCCTATCTTGAATAAGTTTTACCCTTCTTTTTACGGACTGGAAATCATCAAATGACCCTCCCACTCTGGGCGGAGCAGAAAGGAGTGTCAGACTTGTACTGATTAAAACCCATCCATGTTCCTTCTTTTGCCCTTTCTTTTCCAGGGCCGCGGTATCTCTTTCGAACAGTCCCGCAACCCAATAAGTTTTACCCTGCTGTATACTTTAGAGGCTTTTTAAAACCAACACTAATTTGTTTAATTTCCAACTTTTTCTCGTTCAAGACTTCTTCTATCTGGAAAATATTTAGACCATTTCTACGATAGTAATTTGATCCAAACCCTGAGTTTAAGTGAAAGACTAACGATGAGAAGAAGTGGCAGAGTGAATCTTTATGCCCAAAAGGAGATTACTAAACGAGAAGAGTCCAATGATCTTCTTTTCAAATAACCTTACCGTCGTCAGCCTCGCACAATAGTTCCCTTCGTCCCCATATTTTGGTTGCCGCGACACAACATCGATCCATTCATTAGGTGGATTGGTTTCATTGATATATCAATTCAAACCGCAGCATACAAAACAAATTAATTATCCCATCAAACGAGCTAACCATAAAAGGGGCTAATCTCCGGCCATAAAGTTATGTTTGGACATTCCGAATGTAATACCAATTTGCGAACGTTACACTAAATTGAAAATCATGGTTACACTAAGCTGTCTTATGCTATGATAGGTAGCCACTAAATTTGAGCTGGTTTGAACATGTTTGCACGATAAATTAGTTAGATAGACGTATTAAAGGTTCATGTTACAGATCAGCGCATGTCTGGGGCTGACATGCTGGAACGGAAACTGACGGGCGCAAATCAAATGGGGTAATTGTGTTTTGGCTTTAACTGAGTGCATAGTAGTTATCTTTTGTGTACATTCTACAATAATATTATAGTTAAATATTTCATGAAGTCATGTAAAGCCAAGTCAGAAGCCCATGGGCGGCATAAAAACTCTGACACCAGGTTAGGCACACGATAAAGAAAGATCAGTCATGGTTAGTTATAGGTGTCTAACTTGGCGGCGTGAACTTGACCGCCACTTCGTCAGCGTCCAAGAATTATATCTAATGATATTCGGTAATAATGTAGCTATTTATCAGTGGACGAATTTTTGAAATCGGATGAATAGTTTCGGAGATTAGGTACCGAGGTACAAACTTTACCTTGTAATCATTTGTAAAAAAAAAGAATAAGAATGATATACTTAGTAATGGTGGTGGTGATGCGGAGACTGCCCTAGCCAAGGCACCCACAGAATAGTCCGGTTAAGCTGACGACAACTTCCTAGGTTGACCTGCGAGATGCCATTAAAGAGTGATGCGGAGGAAAAAGGACATTTTGATGGCGTGAGTAAAGATTTGAGAATAAAATATAACTTCAAATAAGAGTAGAGAAAGACCAAAGTAACAATGAAGGGATTGAGTGAAAGGTAAAAAATGGTTGACATGATGTTCGGTTGAGACGAATGTACTAATGGAAGGCAACACCCCCGAGTGCCGACCGTCCAAATAAATTTTGATAGTGACTATGTGGGGCAATGATTGTGGCCATCGTCATCAGACTTTTTCTCAACTATATTCGGATCTGGTACTGGATGAGCATAATATTAGATGGTTAAACAAGTACTTAACTGATCTAAACAGCTCCAGGTTTGCTCAGATGAAACTTATTCTAGAAAATCTTGATTGGCAAAGACTAGCAATTTGTTAAGTTGATAGTACAATGTAATAAGAACTTTAAAAAATGGCTGTACATGAAATTTTAATCTCATCACTTTTTACTACGATGGAGTGACAGACAGGTATTATTATTTTTACTTTTACATACTTTAGACAAAACAAAAACCACTGTTGTATTTTTGTGAGGACTATAATAGGACTTTCTGTATATGTTTTTGGGAACTCGGTACATAGCTACTTTATAAACTACGGGGTATAGTAACTGCATCTTTTAAGGCTATGGCAGGAGGTGGAGTCATTTAATGTTTTCTCTAATCCGAAAAAAGGGGGTAGGTTTTATCTCCTTTTTATATATTTTTTATTATAATATTTTATATTTCAAAATTTTTTTTTTTTCAAAATAAAATATTATAAAAAAAACTTAAAAAAAAAATTGCCCGCCGGTATCCAGGAGAGGATCGGTAGGTATTTTATTACTAAAAATAACAAGCAAAACATCCGTTATTGTTTTACTTACTCAAATGTTTCCTAGAATAGCAATCATTTTTATTTTCAAGCAATGTACTATTAAGATAATGTAGGGAATTAATTCAATTATTTTAATTGAACAATTAAGTGATTAAGTCTTTCCGTGAAATTGTATTGTATATAATTATGCCATCAGTTTTATAGCGTTATGGCGTCACATAATTCGAAGGTTTCAGAACGAAACCTTTTCAAAGGCGTTTCAAAATGTTACCATGAACGCTTCAGACAATAATTATAGTGTTACTAAAATGATCATGCTCATTTTCATTTATTATTCCCCTAGTCACATTTTATATCCATAATAATTATAATGGGTAATTGAATCAATAGCATAAGTCTAACGTTCTAGCCGCTGGGACGCCAGACTCCTCTTTGAAAGGCAGTGCACGCGGGCCCAGTGCGGGTTAGTAGATGTCACTTGTCTTCGAATTTTTGGTTCTAGGACGTGCCAGTTTCCTCACGATGTTTTCCTTCACCGTTTTTGAGAGCAGTGCTGATGAAAAAAATAATAAGTCACGGTTTGAACCTACGACCAATCAAAAACTTTCCATATTTACACTACACCGAGTGTAATTGGCATACAATTTTCCGAAACATCATACGTGCCAAAATTCAAAATCTCATGGACACATTTGCGAATGAATCTTCTTAATTACACTGTAGTGCCGAAAAAGAGCTGTTCTATACCACCATTCGCCAATTATATTTGGCAAATAGCGTTAAATTGGCCATTTGCGGCACAATACCTTCCGTTTTATAGTTAAATGAGTTTTTTCGAAGCTGTATATTCTGATAAGAGTTTAAATGAGCTTTGAGTAAATACAATTAGCGGTACCTATATTAATTACGTGACGGTATTGTTTTGACAGAAATTTAATTATAAGTGGTAGTTTTTTTCGAAGGTAATAGCCACAAAAATGGATGGAATAGAATTGAAAATAATTTTCAAAAATAAGGTTTAAAAATACACATAAACTGTCACTTACGGGATTTCTTCCGTGATTGTCTTTAATTTTGAGCTCCCGATATTTTGACGTTGTTGCAAGCGCCATGATCGCGGGTTGACTGGAGAATGCGGGTGGATGGAAAATAAATAGTTAAGAGTAGACAAATCTGTCTACCTCTTTCTTTGTCTTTTGTTACGCGCACTACTGGAACTCGTCATTAAGTCACGGCAAAACACACTCACAGTATCACGAGGTATTTTGGAGTCCTTATTACGATGCCGGCTGCTACTTTTGAGCATACACAAAGACAAAAAAAGAGGGTAGACCGATTTGTCTGCTCAAAAAAACTTATTTTCCATCCAACCGCATTCTCCAGTCAACCCGCGATCATTGCACTTGCAACAGCGTCGAAATATCGGGAGCTCAAAGCGTCGAAATATCGGGAGCTCAAAAAACAATCACGGAAGATATCCCGTAAGTGACAGTTTATGTGTTGAACTGGAATACCTACACGGCCGAAGAGTCAAAGGTCTGAGTCAGCCGGGACCAACCACTTGAGCGAGCTTTCCGAGGCAACGAGGTGTCTTAGTATCTAATAGGTCGTGACCCATCCACACACGGGCAAGCGTGACCCATTCAGCTGGTATTCTTGATCCACGAGACCCTGTACTGTCGAAAAATATGACATCAATCTCAATTATCACCGTCATCCGCCTAGCCTTTTACCAACTACATATGTTGTGGTCGGCTTCCAGTCTAACCCAACCTAATGCTCCAAAACTCAGTTAGTACTGGGTAATACGACTTGGTAAGCCTGGTTGTCAGAGTTTCGGTCCACTGACTAGCTGGCCAAGGTCAAAGATCTATCAATGACAGACAGGACCAGCAGCTTAACGTGCTTTCCGAGGCGCAGAAGAAACTTGGTACCTATACAGGGTGTAACAAGACCCATAACGAAGCCGTCAACCAAGCATTCTGTACATCAAATTGAGTAACTTTACCCAAAAAATATTGCTGGGAAACGACTTTGTTTTTGGGGTGAAATATCACATTTTGCAGTAGGATTCAATGTAACGCACTCACACAAATTCTTGTTCTGATGGATGCATTGAATAGTACAGAGGTCGTAGAGGTGTTTAAAGTAAAAATATTACATTAACAACAATGTATTTAAAAAAAACTTAACTTAAACTAGCTGTCAACGATTGCCTCGTTGCCAGTAGACCTAGCAGTGGTCGTAAGCAAAACTGCTGAGCATGAGGTCCTGGGTTCGATTGCCAGGTCGCGCAAAGTGCTATAGGGTTTTCTATCAGGAATTTTTCAGTAGCAGCCACGGCTTCTGGATTTTTACCTGGTTGATGGCAATAGGCTCGCCCCCTATTACATGGAACTTAAACATAACAGGCGAAATGTGGGTGTACTATTGGGTACACCTCTGCCAAACCCTGCTGTTTACAGGCGTGATGTTACATTCTAGCTACTAGTTCAATTCACGAATAGATATTGCAATGTGTAATGTAATTCTTACTTTGTATACGATTTCGCCAATTTCAAAAAAATAATTCACTTTTTATAAATAAATTTTATGTAATCAGAGTTTCTCTTATAGCATTAACCTATTTAAATTATTTGCAGAAACGTCTCGCCTGATCAGACATTCGTTACAGAAAACAAAAGAAAAAAGTCCTATTAAAAACACAAGTTTTTTAAATTACACATACATTTTTGAGCATAAAAACGCTGAATTAATAATCGCTCTACGCAGTTACGGCTACGGCTGAAATAATACAAGTACAAACAGTACATAGGTACCTGGGTACCGTAATTTTAAATACTTATTTTACCTTTTTATTTAATTACGGGGCCTTGTTGCCGAAATTTTAAATGTGTACGCCAGATGAACGAAAAGCGTCCTTCCTTAATGTACGCTAAATGCTATTTTATTTTTTGTAAAATTTTAATCGTAAATCGGCTCACACCGGGACCATGGAAACGTAAACTGTGAAATATTTTTTAACAACAAAATGCGTAACGAAGCGGAGGATTTTTTCATTAAAATTTAATTAAAAAGGAATTGACGACTTAACCGTGATGTAGCCGTTGGAAAATGTGGCTTAATTAAGCCATCGGCTTTGTAAGTTCTGATACACCCGACAGGAAAACACGGTGGCATCATTATCAATATGGACATTATCTCCCAGTCCTCTGATGTGAAAAACTAACTCTGTTTCTGGTTCATTATTTATCTACGTCTCTCTTTAACTTGACTCTCTTGCTGCGAGATCACATCCAGAGGGCCCAACCAAAGTGTGATTTTATCAATGGAATTCAGACTTGTATTATATTGACACATTTAAACTAGATACCAAAAAAGTATGTCATTACTGTTGAGAGTTTTTGCGGAAATACGAAACGCTCAGCATACGCTACATACCATAGCATATGCTGCATGTGCTGCATATGCTTTACAGTTTGGAAAAGTAACATTTTTTGTAATGCCTAGCGCGTAAACGCCTTTTTCATTTTTTTTTTCATATCTTGGTACCATACCAATTGTTATTAGTTCAGCTGGAAATAACGAAGGTACCTAAACTCAGTTGTCAGAGAATTCGACTGTTAAATTGTTAAGGTACCTTCGTCTCAATTTTGATTGAGACAGGTCCATTTGAAGCGTTCCTTTAATAGGTGAAGCTGATTGATTGGTCCGTCGAAATCTATTGTCTAACTGACAATGTGCCCAGAGTGTTAAAGTTTGCCGAGTAGTTTGAACCCTAACCTTTGATTTTCTGGGAATCTACTCCCAACTTACGTATGTGTGTAAAACTTTGTAGGTTTAACGGAATACCTTTAGTATGAGAATTACATTACGTAAATACATTATGTTGTAGTATCAAGATAATTTACTTTTGAGGCATGTAATGCGGACAAATAGGTCAAATATCGTAGGGATAGTTTAGAGTATGAATTTGGAAGGCTATACTAGGGAAAGATTAAAGAAACAATGAATCGAATTGACACTTTTGAGAAAACGACAACTAGAAAAATATGAATGAACAGGAGATGCTGCTCCGATTAAAAATAGAGTGGGATATGGGCAAGAGAATGATGAATGATTATGTTAGTCTACGTTATTCGAAGTGAGTACTGCGAACCACTTGTATTGTGTTAAGTAGTAAAGTATGTGGTAGGTACCTACCTGTTACATAGGTACTCACATTTTAGTTTCTGTCAAATAAGTGGTAAGAGACTTAACATAGAATGGGCAGCAGCATTCTCTGTGCTTTTGTCACAATCGTCCAGCGATCGCCAACCCACCTGCCAAGCGTGGCGATTTTAGCAAAAAACCCCCTTTGGGGAGGCTTATGAAGCGAAAAAATTGAATAGTCACATTTAACGCGTATAAATGTTTAAAATAAAATCTCTGATTTGGGTGCAATGGTGCGTCTACTTCATTTCACCGAAATGTAGGTTTAAATATTTCAGTATATTTGGAGAGGCAAATAATGATGTTATATTTTAAAATTCTGAAAACAGATCAGCATTTCAGTCTTTAAAATTCGTACAGAAGATATTTTTTTACGTTCATTAAAAAAGTAGTGTTTTCAGAAACACGCCAGTAAGCCTCATTAAGAAAACATTTTTCAGCGAACATAGACTTTGTTTACACCCAATAAAGACGATTTTCCTTAAGCAGGTTGCAGTATAGCATTATCGAAAATATCGTTTTACTAACAAACTAGGAGATCGTAAAATTATTAGACACGACAGACATCGACAGTCTATTAATTAAATCTGAGCGGAAATTCCGCCGTAATTACTGAAAGCCCATTTGAGTACGGTTCCAACGATGCTTCCAGAGAAGCGTGATCGAAACTGTGAAAGGTAAGATGGCGATATTCTGAAGGACGACGTAAATATAATGTGTTCTGTATCGTTACAGCGATGCCGGTGCAGCATAATCAGCCTATAATGCTCCCACTGCTGGGACAGACGGCCTCCTCCCTATGAGAGGGAATGGCGATAATCCACCACGCGGGTCCAGTGCGGGTTGGTACGTAGATATCACATGTCTTCGAATTTTTGGTTTTAGGACATGCCGGTTTCCTCACGATGTTTTCCTTCACCGTTTTTGGAGAGCAGTGGTGATGAAATAAATAAGTTACACAAAGTAATGCGCCTGCCGGGGTCTGAACCCACGACCGACGACTGTTCGTAAGTCGGGGCCGCCACCACTGAGCCACCGCTGAGGTGCAGCGGTATAATTAGCTTATACTGTTCCAGTCGCAAGTGCGACTTCTAAGCATGAGGTCCCGGGTTCGATTCCCAGGTCGGGGAAAACGTTATTGGGTTTTCCATCAGGAATTTTTCAGTAGGAGCCACGGAGTCTGGATTTGCGCCCAGTTGATGGCAATAGGCTTGCCCCCTATTACATGGGACTTAGTAGTAATATTAGGAACCCATTTGCTTAACCCTTCGGGGATTGCAGGCGTGATGTTATGTTATGTTCCCACTGCTGGACACACCTCCGTGATTGGGAGTGGGATGTAAACTGTGACTATAATCTACCACAAGGGCCCAGTGCAGGCAGTGATAGAAGTAACCTACGCCGGTTTTCTCAAGATAGTTTTTTGATCATTTATTTATTTATTTTATAATTTTTTCCTATATTTATCTTGTATACAAATAATTTACATTTTTAATTATTTCTTACAAAAAAACAGTAATAACATTTAAAAATAAAAAAAATTGTCGCCCACCGGTATCGGGAACAGGGTCCAAGCTACCGGCGGTCATGGCTCCAGAGAGAGGAACCTCCTAACAATATGAGCCAATTATTTTAATTATTATTATGATGTCGTTCATTGTTTTCAGAACAGTGGTGATGAAATAGATCGGAGCCACGGTTTGCAGCTAGTGGCGGTACATTCATACAAGTCAAAAGCTTGACTTGCCCTTATAATTTACTACTCTTCATGATTTTAGGGTTTCTGAATAGTCTGCTTGCCTTATAGGCTTGCCCTATTGCTGGCCGCTAGGCTCGCCTCTCTACAACACGTAATAGTCATTGCCATTAGGTACTACTGGGCGACAACCACTGTTTCATCGTCGTTACAGCGGTCATCAGTTACGTGTTTACTGAAGAGTCTGCTTGCCTTATAGGCTTGCCCTATTGCTGGCCACTAGGCTCGCCTCTCTACAACACGTAATAGTCATTGCCATTAGGTACTACTGGGCGACAACCACTGTTTCATCGTCGTTACAGCGGTCATCAGTTACGTGTTTACTGAAGAGTCTGCTTGCCTTATAGGCTTGCCCTATTGCTGGCCGCTAGGCTCGCCTCTCTACAACACGTAATAGTCATTGCCATTAGGTACTACTGGGCGACAACCACTGTTTCAGCGTCGTTACAGCGGTCATCAGTTACGTGTTTACTGAAGAGTCTGCTTGCCTTATAGGCTTGCCCTATTGCTGGCCGCTAGGCTCGCCTCTCTACAACACGTAATAGTCATTGCCATTACTACTGGGCGACAACCACTGTTCATCATCATTACAGCGGTCATCAGTTACGTGTTTTCTGTTATGAATGATCTTCTCAATATCAGAAACAACGTTTTAATAACTGTCCCGGGCTTGTCGATTAGATATTTAGGTTTTTAACGTCGTCTCAATGTTTTCAGATCACCTAACAACAATGTTTAGAGTTGTATTTATAGGGTTTTGGCTCATAGATTTGAGAGAGAGGTTTAGCGGAATAAAAAACGTGCTTGTTCATGGAGACAATCGAGATGCTATATATTTGAACTGTCACTTGATCTGACACTTAACAAGAGTGTTGCAAGACTACAAATATATTAAATAAAATGTTGGGGATGCCAACAAACATGTAACATATTTTGACAGCACGGTTGGCGCAGTGGTTGGGAGATTGGCTGCTGAGCTGCCTATCGCGTTCGATTTCCGCACGGAACAAATATTTGTATCGCTTACAGTTCCGAGTCTGGCTGTTTGTGTTAGTGAGTTTATATGTTTGTAACGCACCTACGCTACAGAAAAACATCTTAGTGTGGGGCAACGTTTTTAAAAAAAGAAAGAAAAGAAAGATTGACTACGGTCAATCTTTAATTTATTTATTAAAGTTATCTTTTCTTCTTATATTTTTTCATTAATTTTACTTTCCTTCTAAAGTTCACTATTCCTACAGCATTACAACATTACAATTACAAAGATATAACACAGACTGTCATAAAATTTATCTATAATCGAATAAGGGTTCTGCATACTTATAGGGCGTGCAGTATTGTCGCGGCTTCCGTTCGTGGCCAAATTTCATGTAAGCTGCAATATAGGGGCTGCGGGGTGTGGCTGTGTGGCACACCGAACAGGATGCGGTGTAAAACTGATGGGCGCTTTATCACACCGTGTCGTAACACGGTGAACTGGTCTCCTGTAATTGAATATCACATGGAGCAGATAGACATTGTTTTCGTTGATTATTTTGGTTGGTACAACCTGTGTTTTGTAACGTCCAGTACTCAAGTATTTCTTATGACTGATATGAATAATTCGTCGACTCTTAGGAAGAGATATTGGTGTGTGTGCCAGAGAGAATTGACGGCACGGTTGGCGCAGTGGCTGAGCGATTGGCTGCTGCGCTGCGTGTCGCGGGTTCGATCCCCGCACGGGACAAATATTTGTATGATCTACAGGCAGTTGTTCCGGGTCTAGCTGTATGTGAGTTTAAATGTTTGTAAACGCACCCACGATACAGGAGAAATTCCTAGTTTGGGGAAACGTATTAAAAGAAAAAAAAAAACAAATGCTTATTAAGGCGATTTTTTCCTAAACTCGATTTGCAAATATCTGTAAGTACTTAACTGTACAAATAAGACTCCATTTTTAGACAGTCATCAAATAAGAAGGACTGTTTATATTGTAATAATTCCCGTCTAAATAATAATAATGCCTACTCTATCCAAAAACAGAATTTCAACAACCCAAAATCGGCACGAGTGATTGACATAAAATGAAAATAATCCACCAGGCTCTATCTCTAACACAAAAATCGCCATACTACATTTTAAAATAAAACATCTATTTGGCAGGTATAATTAATCCAACTCAATCACCCTTGTGATCGGGAGCAAAGGCCGTTTTGTTAGAGGCTTAGCGGGAGAGGATCAATGCGCCATTTGTAAGGACGTATCAATTATGCGCTTAAAATACTTCGTCCTAAGCTTATTCGCTTTAGAAACCTTTTCCTGTGAAGACTGCGAGATAAGGGGCCGTTTTTGTCTTCGGTTGGTTAAGGTTTATTTTTTAAATCATGTTGTCCTTATTAAATCAAAAGGGTGAGGTTATCTAGGAGTGTAGGTATACGCACTTATGTCATTGAAATTAACACATTTTTTTATATAACTGCAAGTCCTGGTTTCTTTGTAATGTTTGTCGTTTACATATCGTATCGTATCTATTGTTCCTTGTATCTTATAAAAAAAAAAGTTTCTAATTCCTACGGATTGTGCGATGGAAAATGTTACTAGTTTTGTACAACAATTTTTTTTTAATAAGCTTCTTCTAGTCCATGCTAGGCATTAGGCAACGGCCTTCCCCATTCCTTTCCAACTCTCCCGGTGTTATGCCTTCTCTGGCCAATCACTCAGGAACAAGTCCAAATCGTCACGCCAGTAACAGCGCCAGTAAAACTATTATATTGGCTTAAAATATTTGCTATTTAGATTTGTAACGAATTAGTATAATTTCAATTCATAACACAATTACAGTTCACTGATTGGATTTCTTAGTAATTGGCGAAATATTGCTCTCGCTATTATTTTTATGCCAAAAAATCAAATCAATCAACGTAATTACTTTTTCAATAGCTCTCAATCTTAGTAGAAAAGTTGAAGGTGTCCTAAATTCTCAACAGTATTAAAGGCGAGGATACTTTTATAGTCCTGAGAATTAAGGAACATTGATAAAATTCTATTTTTGGCTCGGCCTTTGAATTTTAATGCTGCGCTTAACTTTCATTGAACAAAATCAATGAAATGGTTTAGGTGTTCAGTAAGTTATATATTGAGACCAGTTTACTGTCATTTGGAGTTGAGACAATTGTTCTATCCATTTGTCAGATTAGGGAGACGTAAAAGCCATCATGACAAGGATACGCCCCATTGTCCCAAAAAATAAAATGAAAACAAACTTCGTGTGACACAACAGACACAACATGTCGGTTCAAAGCCGAATTGTGGGCAACTTTTATTGGTTTTATTCCAACTAGCATCCAACTTTTCTGTTTCACATATCTATTGGACCAACCAACTATTGGCCGAGTTGAATTGTGTACAGTAAATAGCTTGTTTTACTAGAAAACATCGAATTTCCTTCAGTGTTTTATTGGATTCCCCGTTATAACAAGTTTGTAAAGAAATTTTCTCGTTTTGGGTACTGTTATTGTGTGGCGAAGTCTTTTTAAAGGGTACATACGAAATTGTTTTTGTTTGCCCAGAAAACATGGAGTTGGAACAAAAGATGGAATGTTTTCTATGAAATTCTATGAAATTGAAGGAAGTTATTTTGTAATAACATAGTGTGCTTTTGAAATACCCTGCATGGGTACACGTAGCTACGGATTCACGGAATTCCAATGTTGTTCAAGTTGAACTAAAGCTATTCAGGTTCGTGGAAACACTCGACTCGTGTTACTTTTCCGAAGTAATATATTCGTAAGTGAGTGTACAACAACAGATTAGGTACAAACAATGTACATACACGTCTTGTGAGTATGAGTACATATGTTATAATTCTCCAACGGCTCTTTTTATCGAAAACTAGCTGTTGCCCGCGACCTTCGTCGGCGTGAAATTATTATAAAAATTTTACTTCCATAATTGAATCGGATTTTGTGAACAATTTCAACGGTTTTAATTTTATTGCACGGAACACTAATCCCCTTTTTAAATAAACGTAGCGTTACTCCATAAGACATCAGCTATCTGCCAATAAAAGTCCCGTCAAAATCGGTCTGCCCGTTTCGGAGATTAGCCGGGACTAACAGACTGACAAGCAAAAATAAAAAACAAATGTGTTTTTGTTATAATTACCGTATATACTTTCATAATTATGCATTCAGTAAAAAGCTGTTATTTAGAAATTACAAAGAGACACATTAATTTTATTTATTTGTTTGTATAATTAAGGGTATAACAAGACCCACGATGCGGAAAGGCACTTGTTTTCCCTTCATTGCGATATTTTTTTTGTTCTAGACCATACCTGGGGAACCTTGTAACAAATCTACTAGATCCTGTTAAGAATTAAAGGATAAGAGTAGACTTGTACATTTAAAAATTTAATAGAGATATGGATGGTTTTACAAATGAGATAAAAAATACAAGTGTGTAAGTATAGCATATACTATAACCTTCTAGTACACAAGCTTTTTTAAATTTGAGATTTTTACTTTAAACACCTCTACGACCCCCATACTATTCAATCCATCCATCAGCACAATGTTTTGAGTGCGTGACATTGTGTCCTACCGTAAAACGTGATGAGCCCAACAAAACCGGCCTAGTGTGAGTCGTACTCACACGCACATAGGGTTCTGTAGCACCAAACAATATAATAAAAATATTTTGAAGGCATTCGTTCATATGTTGTATTGTTTTACATTCATCAACAAAACTAAATTTGTTTTTCATAGTTGACCACATTCGAGATCTTGGGGTTGTAATGGACTCGAAATTGCACTTTAATCTTCATATAGATAACACTGTTAACAAGGTTGTTAACATTGTATCGTATGTTTGGTTTTGTCATGCGATCCTCTACCGATTTTAAAAGACCGTCTACTTTTCTGCTTTTAGACAAAGCTTTGTCCGCTCTCAATTGGAATTTGCAGTACCGATTTGGAGTCCCATTTTTGATGTTTATGTAAAAAGAATTGAAATGGTTCAAAAAAATGTTTTACGTGTTATGCACAACAGATGCACTAAGTCAAAATTACCATACACTCTATTATTAAATCGTTATAATCAAAATCAAAGCATTTATTTCAAGTAGGCCAGTTACAGGCACTTTTGAATTGTCGAAACAAAGACAACAATTAAATGTAGCTACAGTCCCAGTCACAAGGCATAAAAACTGTGAAAGTACTGTAGTTGCCCATTCCCTATCGTAGATCTCTATGGAGAAGAACAACAAGAAACAAGCTAGCAAGAAAGCAAGAAACTCCATGGACACTCTTTTAAATCAGCAAATTGTTACAAAATCTTGGTTACATCATTCATGTTGAGATGGAACACTATGTGAGAACGATGTAGCAAGAAGTGCACATTAAAAGTGTCCACAGTAAAAACAAAAAAAAAACAATTCAAAAAATAAAAATAATTAATTCAAGCCGTGGCAACTAAGAGATGACCAGTCACACTGACAGCGCCCGTTCACGTACATGACGCATAGATCAGCACCATTCAACTCAACCATTTTGAAGGGAACTAAATGATCCGACACACGCGCCACCATCAGCGAGACATTTATAACATTCAAAGCTTGGAGTCTAGACGCAGCTTACTGATGGCCATGATGCTGCATGGTCTGTGTAACAACAGATTCGATTGTCCTGTTATGACCAATAACCTATGTTACATTGTACCTAGAACTGTGATGCGCCGAGAGGCGCGCGTGCTCCGGCTGTTCCACACTGCAAGGTGTAGAACTCACGCTGGCGCACGGGCGCGGCGCCTCTCCGACGTATCGTAGATACGTAAACACATTTTATCGAACTTGATATTTTCGCGCTTACACACTTTCAGTTTAAAAGGATGGCTATTGAATCCTTAAGTAGCTAACTAATACCTATCATCCCTAAATCACATTGAGTGCTACTTAATTTTCTTAATATTAATGCACGCATTTAACTATTTGTTAATTATTATTTCGCGGACATCGCTGTGGGTTACATTTAGTTTAAATACATATTCGGAAATTTAACAAAAGTGATGCCAAAGATTGCAATATATTACAATATTAAACCAGATAGGCAAACGTTATAGTAATAGTACTTATTTAAGATAGAGGAGAATAGTAAAACGAGAGTGTGATTGTGTGACTGTGTGAGTGGTGTTTTATGAGCGTGTGTTCATGTATGAGTGTACCACTACTATGTGTGGCGTGTGATGATTGTGTAACAGTGTATGAGTGCGTTGTATGAGCGTGCATTCAAGTATGAGTGTACTGTGTGTGGTGATTGTGTGTTATGTGTTACAAATACTACAAAACTGAGATTTCATTTACTTCTTTATTTCCAGGAATTCCTCAGTCCCCTTATAGTCCAATTCCAACAGCCATGAAGTTACCTTTTCCTTACATTGTTTTGAATTAAAATTAAATATATTTTTAATTTTATTAATTTGGTTATATGATCTAGGTGTAATGAAGTTATAAAATTTTTGGGCAAATCTAGTTTTAGTTTTTGAGGTTTTGCAAAGGGCATAGTGCCTTCTTGTGTTACTAATTTCCTGGTTAAATGCCGATATATCTCTATGTTGTCGAAGGACGCTCAGAAAAATTTATAGTTGTCTAACAGTGAGTACACCAGTTTCCTGATATAATTTCCGGGTTTACAGAAGGCAAACTTTAAAATCAGTCTTTGAGCTCACTCTAGCTTCAACAATTTTGTTTTGTCCGTGCCGCCCCATGTAGTAATACAGTAGGTCACAATCGATTGAATCAACGTCTTGTAAACCATGATCAGTGTCTTCCTATCTGCTATGTCTGAGTTGTCTAAAAATGTACGTAAGTTTACGCACTTTTTGGGCGACGTTATGAATGTGTTCTCCAAATGAAAGCCTATTGTCAATAGTAACGCCTAAGTAACGTATAGAACTTACTGCTTTGATTTGTGGACAATTACTACACTGTAATGCGGGAAGCACCGAACATTGGTGAGCAAATATTTGGAATACGTTTTGATTTGTGTAACTGAATGTCCCAATAAAGTAAAATAAATAAAAATAACATTAAAAAGTATCATACTATTTCAAGAAAAACAAAGTTGTTGCTGCAATTTGATGAAAAAGTCCCTTATCTCAAAAAATAAACATCAAATCTTATTCAAACCAATTTTGGTTGAATTTTTTTTTACGTTTTGTAATCCTATATTTTTTCAGAATTTTTCTCTTCTTACTTTAGAAATTAGGGGGACATACATTTTACCACTTTGGAAGTGTTTATCTTTCAAACGATTGACTTTGAGAGAAAATGGTTTTAGGAACCTTAACGTCATTTAAAGACCTATCTATAGACACCCCGCACGTATAGATTTGATGAAAAAAATATTTTTTAGTTTCAGTTCCATGTAGGTATGGGTAGACCCCTTAATCTTTTTTTTTTTTTTGTATAAAAACCTAGCGGTTCACAGAATACATCTACGTACTAAGTTTCAACTGTGTAGTCCTAATAGTTTCGGAGTAAAGTGGCTGTGACATACACGGACAGACAGACAGACTTGGCGAATCTATAAGGGTTCCGTTTTTTGCCATTCGGCTATGGAACCCTAAAAAGTCGTTTCCCAGCAACGATTTTGCTCAAAGTTACTTAGTTTGATGTACATAATGCTTGGTTGACGGCTTCGTGAAGTTTCCTTTTACACTCTGTATGTAAGTATAGCTAAAGTAGTTCCTGACTGACTTGGTCCAGCCGCGTGATCATTTGCCAAAATTGCATACGAAATCGAATCCGTAGGTACCTGGTCCTGTTGCGGGACTGTTCGAAAGAGATACCGCGGCCCTGGAACACAAAGGGCAAAGGAAGGAACATGGATGGGTTTTAGTCAGTAAAAGTCTGACACTCCCTCCTGCTCAGCCCAGAGCGGGAGGGGTTATTTGATGATTTCCCATCAGAAAAAAAAAATATATATATCTGATCCTGCTAGGTTTGTACACAACTTTGTATAGTACAAAGATGCGTTAGATCCGGTTCCTTCTGCATTTTATGCGCACAAGGCCCGCTGGCACTATTAATCACTTAATCTGAGTTTAACGCAACCAAACTCCGCTAAACATTTAAAAAAAATATCGTTCCATTTCTGTATGATGTACAGGACATCTGTTTCCCACTCTGAAGAGAGATTAAAGTAATATTGCTATAAAAGCTGGTTTTAGGCTTCCAGAAGTACATGATAGATTTCACAAACTGATAGATATTAATAATATTCTAGCTAAACTGGCGGACCAAATTGATGGGCCATTTATCAGGCACTGCGGGCAGGTAGATGATGTGCTTGTGCGCACATATGCCCATCTCGCCAATTAAATGTACACATAATATACATAACATTACGCCTGTAGGTAATCTCCGAAGACTTCGGCAGAGATGTAGGTGGTTAAGCAGAGGTTAATAGTACACCCATATTTCGCCAGTTTAAGTCCCATATGGGGTGAGACTATTACCATCAACCGGTCACAAATCCAGACTCCGTGGCTGCTACTGAGAAATCCCTAATGGAAAACCCCAGTAACACTTTGCCCGACCCGGGAGTCGAACCCCTGGACCTTATGCTCAGCAGTCGCGGTTGCCACCACTACACCACCGAGGCAATCGAGGGATTAAATGTATTGTTTATTTATTGTAAGTTTTGTTACTTATTAACAATAGGTTAAGTTTATACTAATACTGTATGGATCTATGGTCTGAATTAATTACATGGATTGAATTAATATCTACAGTATCAATAGGGTATATTATTATGCAAGAAATACAAAACTTTTTTTATTTCTTTAAAATGCCTTGTATTGGACTATAAAAACATTGTGGTACACTTGTTTAATTCTCTAATACAACACATATTTTACAATTTAATATTTTATTTAGCGTGTTTTTGGTGAAACGGAACGCAAACACAAAACGTATCGATTCCGGTAGTGACGTCACAATCCATGTGTCAAAGAAACACTTTTAATTGAAAAGTACTTAAAGTTTCACTAAGATTTTACTATAAAATTGTTATTGCAAGTTTTGCTTAAATAAAGCACTTACATTTTAGTAAAACTAATCTACTAAGGGCAAAAAAACAGATTTAAACAAGGCAGATAGAGGTAAGTGACATCAAAGTCCTGACATGAATGGCCGCGATAGTCATGGACGTTTGAACTGTCGTAGAAAATTGTAGGAGTTTAATATTATTTTTGTGCGACAAGCAGTAGTTGAAATTAACTTTTAATTATTTTCTTAGGTTGATATTACTGCTTATTATTGATTTAAGTGAAAAAAAAATTACATGCATATTCCCTATTCGCTAACTCCGTACAGAAAGTGAAACTTACGCAAGATGATATAAAAGGACCCTGTAATTCGAGTTTTATGCCAAGCCTTTGTAAATAGACACAAAGGACTTTCCTTATAACGTAGATACTGAAGTTATTTGTTATTTACTAACGGAATGATTGAAATCTGCGGTCAATTGATTGGTTTTGTTGAAAATAAATACACCTAGATTAATATTGATTTATGTTTTTAATGTGCTAAGTTTTATTCGGTCTAAAATAAAATTTGACAGTAGGGTTTTGGGATCGAACATGTTTTTTTTTTTTTTGGAATTCTGAAGGCTACGTTGCGCGATGCCAATTTTTCATGAACAATTATACAGTATAATTAACAGTAGCTCACCCAGAGACTAATTTGATTTAAAAGTTTCATGGTTAATGATCATTATAATGGTAGAAGGTAAGGTACAGTCGATCGCGCGTCATTGGTAACCATTTCAATGCAATGGAGGCCAGCTTATACTGGTTCCACTGACGTTCGACTTTTGTAAATTCTGCATAAACTTTTACGCAAGAAACTTTATTACAATAATACAAAGGTTTTCTTTGGTTATTCTCATTAGGTATAGCAAACATTGTTATTAATAATTGGCCCGAAAGTCTGACAACCAGTCGTACCAAGGGGTATCGTATTACTCAGTACTAACTGGGTTGTGGAGGTTAGATAGACAGCTGCTCCACGTAAAATACTGGTATTCAGCTGCATTAGGTCAGACTGGAAGCCGGCCCCAACATAGTTGAGAGATGATGATGTTATTAATATCTGAAATCCCCGTAACTTTACCATCTGCACAAAAATATAGGACATCTTATTCTAATCGCACTCGACAAAATATTGGAAATAATATCGGATATTTGTATTCGGTTCCCCTTTGATCTTGGTACAAAAGGAAGCCGATCCGTTTGTCCAGCCGTCTATCCCTCAGCCGGTACGAACTGCTCAGGTTGAATTAATATGATGTTTGCAGAAGGGCCGGCAACCTGTTGCACTTTGTGCAGTTTTGTCTTGTTGAAACAGAAGAAAAATAGTCATCGTTTGTTTTTTCCCGCTCATTCGTTGTCAATCTTGAAATAGTACGTTGAAGTGAAGGGTTTAAGGTCACAGTGGTATGGTCGGAAAGGGATTGGCACCGTATCAACACGAGCCGTTCAGTATTCTTTGTATGGGACCCTCGGACCCTCGTTCGCGTGAAAATATTAGCAAAAAGTATTACTTACTTCCCTTTTTGAATCGTATTTTGTTACCAATTTCAAGGGTTTAATTTTTTTAGAACCCTAATTCTTATTCTAAAATAAAAATAGTAAGTTACTCCTTTTAACATCAACAAAATTGGTCCAATTGAAAAAAAAAATAAGTGCCGCAAATATTTACGTTTGTATTCAGTAAAAAGCTGTTATTTTGATGTTACATACAAAAAAATCAAATTCAAGTGTCTGAATTTGATTTTTTTGTATAGATTTAAAAGAAAGTTTATATCGAATACTATGTTGAACAGCTGCACCATGAGACGAATGCTATCAAATATCCGGCTTTGATCAACTCAATTCAAAATAAACGTAAACCCAGAAAATGTCAGTGTGAAGCAGCTAATTAGACACTCTCGTCACTTCGACGCCTTTTTGTAATCCTCTGTAATTGTCTCAGATGAAAGCTTATATTTTCCAATTACCTTTTGCTACCTTATACTGTCGGCCTTCAGGAAGACAACAATTTGCAGCAATATCCTGATATTAACAATCTGCCTTTGCTCGTAATAATGATATTAAGTTAAATGAATATTCAACAACAGTATGGCAACGATGAGTACATTTATTATTTTTTAAGAACTTATCACCATTTTTTGCCTTTTCCGAACTATATTAGGTTCGATTTCCAGTCTGACCGTTCCCAACTGCGTACCAGATCAACTGCTTACCTGACCTCTACAACACATTGCGTAAAATATTAATACCGTGTCGTATGACCTCTAAAAACTTAACATACTAAAAATATTAAAAGTGCCTGAAAATTGCTTGATAGTGTAATTTAAATTAAACCACCATACTTTCACCTTATCGAAAGGCAATTTAGAATGAAAAATTAAATGTTTCGCCTTTGTTCTGACAATATCACAGACCTCAATATTGATGATTTATAGTTTACTGAGGGAAATATAAAACAAGTCTCCTCAATCTTTTGAACCTGAAGAGTTGGGATCAATGATTAATGGTCCAAGATGTCTGTTAGACACCAGATTGTCAACTTCACTTTAGTCTCGAGTAATTTGTCTTATAGGAAAATTATCAGAACAATTATTTTTGAATTTATCCTCCTACATAAGAACGAAAGCGTTAAAAAAAGTATAGGAAAATGTCCGAGCTTCATTTTTTCCCTCCTGAAAATTAAGTCGTCGCCATTTTTCACATTTTTACAGCGTATCAAGCAAAGACACTGCCCTAAAATTCTTCTCACCTCATGAGGAAAAAAAAAGAAAAAATGAACTTAAATTCAGAATTTTATCCACGTCTAACCAAATATTTTTTAAACTTTATTATTATTACAAGCACTTCCATTCCTTTCCTGCCAGCCCTTTGTGTCGGTTATTAAATGACCTTCTTTCAACGCAAACTCTTCGCAATCCTCGGCCAATTTCGTCCATTGTTCCCGAACCTCCCCATCCCATCTAACGATGACACGATTAAAATTGTTTAAATGTTCCAAATTCTTTTGCCTTACCTGTATCAGTTACACGTTACCCGACCTTCCCCTCGTACTTTATTTTTCGAATATTGATGGGGTTTTAGGGACCGGGATGTTTTATTTTTCGCGTATTTATTCGCGTGGGTTTATTTATATTGTAATTTGTGTTGAGATTCTGTAACATATTATGGGCGTATTCCTTGTTTCTTTATGGCGATAGTGATCTTTATTTGCCTGAATATGTTTGTGAGACTTGTTCATATAAATATGGCAATTGCCATAGTCAGCAATCACTGAATTTTTAGCCGACAAAATCTTAATAATCACCAATAAATACCAATAAATGGCCGATAACTCCTCTATAGGATGAATATCCTGAAGATTGAAATCAGTAAGGATTGGTCAATACTGCTGTAGTATTGACATTATTGTGGTTCATCAATACTTAGAAATACTTAGAAGTAAACTATAAAGGGTGTAACAAGACCCTTAACGAAGCCGAAAGGCCCTTGTTCGCCCCGGCATTGCGATATTTCTTTTTTTAAGATCATACCTGGGAACTTTCTATTTACGGAGATATTGGGGGTCAAACTTCCAACTTTTTCACAAGTATTTTTTATAAATGCATGTTTTTAATGTAAGATTTTCACTTTAAACACCTCCACGACCCCCGACATAATGTTTAGAGTGCGTTACGTTGAGTCATACTGTAAAATGTTTTAGCACCCCAAAAAGAAAAGTCGTTCCCCAGCAATAATTTTTGCGTAAAGTTACTTAGTGTGAAGTACATAATGCTTGTTTGACGGCTTTGTGAAGGGTCCTGTTACACCCTGTATGCAAATCATTATCTAGATTCGGGCACATACCTTACAAAAACACTGTAGTCGTATGATTGGAGTATGATTGGATGTACCTACCTATACGAATGTAGTTTGTGTAAGTGTATTTTGAAAAATAATACATAACATGACGCCTGTTATCCCTGAAAGGGAACAAATCATATTTCGTGAGTGATGTTTAAGTCCCAGGCAATAGGGGCTATCCTAATACCATCAACCGGTTACAGGTCTAAACTCCGTGGCTGCTACTGAGAAATTCCTGATGGAAAACTCCAAAAACACTTTGCCCGGTCTAGGAATCGAACCCAGGACTCAGCAGTTGCATTTCTGACCGCAAGACAACAAGAACGCACGAAAATAATTGTAATAAAATGATAATTTATTAATTGAATCATAATTGTAATGAAAATGATAATAATTTATTAACTGATCTGTTGAATGATAATTCTAATAATATTAGTATAATCGATCTGGTCTTTTAAATGTAAGAACATGTTTCATAAATAATGTAAATGTTTGCATGCCGAATGGTAAAATATGGCTGAACTTTGAAATGTCATAACAACTATATTGTATTACCCATATTGCAAAATAAAATTCTATTCTATTCTATTCTATTCTAAAAATAAAATTATTTAACAAATAAAACCTACTTGTAATGTATCGAAGTGGTTATAATATGGCTATTGTTGAACTTGTTGTAAGTACCCTTATTGAGCAAGTCCCAAGAAAGAAGCATTGTTAAAACTTCTAAATTGGACCCCTTGTACCTTGTTGCTATTCTCTTATTTACTCAACGTAAGTTATTGAAAATAATTACGTTATATTCTTCCCATCTTCCCATTCGTTTCCTTTTAGTCTGAAATTGGTTCTTTTGATAAGTTTTAAGGGTGCTTTTGAAAAGAGGAAATTCTTAGGGTGCTTGTTGGATGCCTAGGGATACGTTGTATAACCAAGAGGCAGCTAACTAACGGCCGTTTTCTATAACTTACTTACGTATAATGGTTAGTTAATATGACTTAGCTAGCTAGCTACTAGCGTAGCTATTGGTGTTTATTTATACGAAGTTACCAAAGAATTGACAGGAATATCCTATCCACGTCACATAACTGTCTCTCGGAGGGAGGACGTTTATTTAACTGTTTATCTGAGATAGCAACGTTCCGTTATCTGTTAGTAAGTTATTGAAAACGGCCGTAAGCTACGTACGTCTACTTTGGCTACTCTAGGTGGGTACTGATACAGCGTGTACCAGAAAGGTGTGGTGTGGCATATATCAAGGTTTGGTTCAAACCATCAAACTGAACAACTTTCTCCATGGGACCACCATCGAAATCGCGAAAAAAAAAAATACAGCTGTCCCATACATTTGGATCGAGTAAGTATTAAAGTTTTGTACTGGATATTTTTTCTGTCGCATTTTCGATTTTGGTGTCATTGGTTTGTTTGTCATTAAAAGACTAAACATTTTTACCATGCTGTAAATAATATACACAGCAACTTCAGAACCGTCACTTTATAAATATAGTCACTTGTAATTTTTGACTGGGTTGACTGCAGTTATATGTTGTTGGTTATCACTTGCTTTCCTTCAAAACATCGTGAGGAAACGAAACCAGCATGCCTGGGAGATATTTCTCGACGGCATGGAAAGCCAAGTCAGAGGCCCATGGGCGGCATAGAAACTCTGACACCATACTAGGAACCACAAGAAAAGAAGAAGACTGGGTTGACTGTCCAGGCTACGCCAGACATACTTAGAAAACATTCTCAAAGCATTAAAAAATCCTATAACTATTATTAATTATGAGTCAAAACTCATAATTAATAATACTCCAACACAAAATCATCGACAAGGGTGATGTATTGCCGTCGCAACAATCATTATTTCCGAGCGGGACAACTTCATTCATTAAAATGCTACGGCCCAGTAAAATCTGTAATGAAATATTGTCTATAAAATGTGAAGGGTGAAGAACAATTTACTAGAGATTAATTTAAATTTATACCCGTATTAAGATTACTATTAATCCTGCCTAATCTAAGTTTAAAGATTAAAACGAACGGTTTTAATTTGGGACGGTAAACTTCGTTATGAGTGTCTATACGTTAATGTTCTATTATAAGAGGGTTTAATGGGTTTAACGAATGGTGAATACTGTTTTATTTATAATATGATGAACAGTAGATTTTTAATTGAACTCCTAAAAACTGGAAGTCAATATAATGTACTACACAACTGTTGTAATTTATAGTCAATAGTAATGTTTGTAAAAAAGGCACCCAAGATACAGGAGAAATTCATAGAGTGGGGCAAGTCCTATAGTTTTTTTTTTTTTTTTTTTTTTTTAAACTATAGCTTGATAGCTTTGCTTTTTAGCTAGCTGGTTTGAACCAAACCTTGATATATGCCACACCACACCTTTCTGGTACACGCTGTATCAGTACCCACCTAGTGTGATCACTACGACGATTTTTCCATCAGGAATTTCCCAGTAGCAACCACGGAGTCGAAATTTGTGCCCGGTTGATGGCAATAGGCTCGCAACATGGCACTTAAACATAACTGGCAAATGTGGGTGTACTATGGGTACGCCTCTGCATAACCCTTTGGGGATTAGAGGCGTGATGTTATATAAAAACAAATGATGGCTTTGGAGATACGTATACATCTCCTGCGCCACATTGAACTTTTTTGTGTGCTTTGGATGGAATACCTCCAAATACGATCCCTTTAAATGCGTTTATTTATACCGATACAAGTAAATTAACACAACATGTGTTTGTTAATACATACATATTCATTGGTAATGTAAGTGCATACAAACATACAAGGTGTAACAAGACCCTTCACGAAGCCGTCAACCAAGCATTATGTACATCAAACTAACTAACTTTACGCAAAAATTATTGCTGGGAGACGAATTTTTTTTTAGGCTGAAAAATCACGTTTCAAAACCCAATGTAACGCACTCAAAACACTGTGCTGATGTATGCATTGAATAGTACGGGGGTCGCAGAGGTGTTATAAGTCATAATCTTACATTAAAAACATATATTTAAAAAGAAACTTGTGAAAATGTTGGAACTTTGACCCCCAATATCTCCGTAACTAGAAGGTTTCCAGGCATGGTCTGGAACAAAAAAATTATCGCAATGACGGGGAGAACAAGTACCTTTCGGCTTCGTTAAGGGTCTTGTTACACCCTTTATGTTGGAATTAACCAAACACAAACACGATCACAGACTAAAACAGACATCTTCATATTCAAAACTGCACACCTAAAGGTTTACGTCACACATAACCTTATCGTGACGTCATTCAGACCCTGTTACGATGTGCCCAAAAATGGCCAAGTACGAGTCGTACTCGCGCAGTCAGGGTTCCGTAATCCAAGGGAGAGCAAAGACCAGTTTAATTATAGTTTTCTGGTGTAAGGATTCTTTTTGCCTGCGGTGTTTGTTATTTGGTTTTAGTCATAAGTAACTCAGCTATTCAGTAATAAAAATATCCGGCTACCTATTAAGAGGAAATGCGCGTGGTCTTTTCTACATACAAACGCTTTCGCCTGTTTTCTTTCTGGTTTATGACTTTAAAGCTATGATTTTTTACAGTTAAATAAATATTTATTTATTTAACACTTCAAGCACATAGTACAGAGGCGGACTTAATGCCATAGGCATTTTCTACCAGCCTTTGAGTGATGCAGAGACAAACATTGGTAGGTGTACCTATGAATAAACTACAAGGATATATAAAATACTATAAAATATATCAAAATACTATACATATATATCAATATATGTATATATGTGTAAATAGACATTTACACAAATAAACTAAAATAAAAAGACAAACAATAGAGAAAACATTAACGTTGTGACGAAACTGCCAGCTTTTTCCGAATGTACTAATATCAACCTCATAAGTCACTAGAACCTTTACAAAATGCTCAAAATTGGCTATTTGGACCGCTGTCAACAGTTTTGACAACTATTAAAGAAAAACATAGGGCAGAGTGCATATCCTTCTTATTAAGTTTATGAAATATCTTTTAAATTGGCGAATACTGGAGGAGGAAATAGTCGAGAGCCAAACCTCGAATTATAACTTTTTACTTGTCGGATCTGTAGCTGTCTTTATCGCAACAATGTCGAAATAGTGCACGTTGAGTGATAGCGATAGTTTCTTCAAATACCTACTGCATTTCCTCTTAAAGTCAAAAAGATACAGCCCTGGGACTAATATACAGAGAGACAGATGGTTGTGGCACTCGTGGTCTTAATACCAGGGCCTAGTAAAGACTCTTTGGGTCCGTAACCCTAATAAAAACGAGTTCATTTATTACAGCGCCATTTTGTTTGGGTCTTTCTGCATGAACTCGTGTTTTTGGCACCGACAGACTGAAGCTCACAGATAAAAAAAGGCAAAAATGAAGAAAAAATATCAGAACGCTGCGAAACGGATTCGCGCGCCAAAACTCTTGTTGACACTTATTTTGATTTCGACGTAGTGTCCGCTAGGAAAGTTTGAAGTAACAGTCGTATGAATGACTTTTATCATTACATTACGTCACGTAATCATGTAATCCCCAGGTTATTTTTTTAAGCAGAGGTGTACTTAATAGTTCACCACATTTCGTTAATTATGTTAAACAACAACAACATTCATTTATTTTCAGGCTACTTTGGCCAATGGATATATACCTAACAGACTAACATACATATGATAAAATACAAATTATGTTATTAAATACAAATTATGTTTGACGACCCGAATAATGCAGCGGTAGTGAGGCTGCCTTACGTTTTCGGGTTCCGGGTTCGAATCCCGGTAGGAGCAAAAGTTTGTGTGATGAGCATGGATATTTGTTTCCGAGTCATGGATGTTTATATGTATGACAAGTATGTATTTACAAACAAAAAGTATCTATGTAGTATTATCAACTATCTGGTGTCCACGACACAAGACTCGTTGCTTAGTGTGGCACCTAGATGGCGCTGTGTGTAATGTCCAGCGATATTTATTATTATTTATTTAAATAGTGTTGGAAACAACATAAAATATTTTTGTTATAAAAATTAATTTGCAACATTAAAATACCATTGTGTTAGCTAAAATGGTAACATTGTTTTTTATATCCGTTTTCTCTTTCTCTTTGCTACTGTTCCTTGTACGCGGCGGTCACGAATTATAAGAATATTTATTAAATTAACAGTAATTGTCAGTTAACAACTACAATAATTGTGACAGTGACGTCTCCAATAAAATGTGTGAAGTGCAAACCAAATTTTAATTACGACTAATCGATCCACCCAAAAAATTGGTGGTGCGGAGCTGGCAGTCTACACGCGCTCCCTCCAAATAGAAACTTAAAACTGTGTTAGTAACACTTCACTTGTGCACTATGTCACTGTGCGTTCATGTGGCACTTGCCCGTGGAAGCTACGGAACACCACTCCCTGCGGCAAAAAGTCCTCCTACAAGACGAGGTGCAGATAACATGTTGGTACTCGCACCACGAACGCCTAAAGTTGACCCAAAAAGTCCCATGTAATAGCTATTGCCATCAACCGGGCACAAATCCAAACTCCGTGGCTGCTACTAAGAAATTCCTGATGGAGAATCCCAATAACATTTTGTCCGACCCAGGAACCAAACCCAGGACCTTTTGCTCAGCAGTCGCGCTTGCGACCACAAGACCAACGAGGCAATTTGATGAATATGATTTTGTAAATGCAACATATTTTTTACGTCGCGTCACGAATAATATTTTCATCGACAAAATTTGAGCTGACACTGACGTGCGAATTGCAAAGAACGTAAGAATATTTGAATTTCGTGGTCTGACCTGGCGTTTTCACCCTAATAAAACCGCCATACTACTTTACATAAACGATAATGCCTCTACTCTTCAATAATTTCATTCATATCAAAAGTTGAAGGGAAAATGAGAACTCCAATGTCGTGAACTTAAAAAAAAAAACAGTAAATAGCAGCAGAATACCTCACCGAGAGCGTTAAGGTGGATGCGCAAGGGTAGCCCGCGAAATTTAAATTTTCTTACGTTTATTGCAATTTTCAGGACAGTGACAGGTGGTATGTTGATGAAAATACGAATCGCGCCAGTAACACGTATGGAGTTACAGAATAATAATCATTCAAATCATCAATACAACATTCCAAGTTCATATAATCCCAAAGAGTGACTTTTTCATGAAATAGCTATTGAATGGGGTTATGTGAACTTCGAGGGCTGTATTGATGATTTGAATGATTATAATTCTGTAACTCCACACTTGTTACTGGCGCGATTCATATTTTCATCAACATACAATTTGCCACTGACCTTTAAATTGCAATAAATGTACTTAATAAAATTTAAATTTCGCGGGCTGCCCTTGCGCATCCACCTTAAGGCAAGAGTTACGTCTCGACAATAACACTATCTTCTAAAAGTTTCTGTCAAAGTTGGATAAGGATAGGCTTATGTAGGTAGCGGACTGTAAAACGGCGGAGGCGGGAAAAGATAATAGATTTTGGCAAAATGATTACAATATTAGCTTGGGGTTAAATAATAAGTGCCGCCCGAATCAATCTTCACGCTTGCCTAGATTGGCCTGTGGTGGGTGACCACCCATTACATAACGAGTTTCCTCCGTATTTCGGAAAACACGTAAAGCTGTTGGTTCCGGCTGTCATTTGTAGATCTTTGACAGTCGTTACAGGTATTCAGTGGCCCGAAAGTCTGACAACCAGTCTTACCAAGGGGTATCGTATTACCCAGAGCTGACTGGGTTGTGGTGGTCTAATAGGCAGTCGCTCCATGTAAAGTACTAGTATTCAGGTGCACCCGGTTAGACTGGAAGCCGTTGTCGTTCCAAGTAAAATATCGGCATTCACTGGAACTAGAAGCCGACCCAAACATAGTTGGGAAAAGGCTAGGCAGATGATGGGTACAATACTAGCTAAATAGTCATAAAAGCGCAACTATGATATTTTTAGGAACCAATTATCACCATTAAATTTTTTGAAATATTGTTCTTCACACAGCTGATTTAGGCAACACAAATCTTAATTCGTTTGTCAATCATTTGAAGACGACAAAGACATGTTTGGGCCTTATTCTATAATTAGCATAAAATGTCTTTTCCCAAGAGAATAACTTACATCTACTGCCAACAACTATTCGGACACAATCAACTTTAGCCTAGTTTGAAAACTTTAACGTAGAAATGAATGATGCTTTTGTAGCCTAGCCTTCTCTGTCCCACTCCTTTGCAAAGGTTTCCCTCCGCGCGTTCCAGTTCTTGCGAACCCGCGTGGCCTCCTTCCAGTTCAAACGGGACTGGGAAAGACATGTCTGCAGCATGCTGGTCTAATTGTGGGCCAAAATAGTAGGACACTGGTGCCCTGACACAGTGAGGCGGGGTCGCAGCAGGCCACGAAGGAGATGGCGGGACGAACTAGACAGGGTCCGTCAGAAATTAATTTAAGATATGTGAAATTGGACGTGCGTTAAACTTTATATCTATAATAATCTATATGCTCTCTGTAGTAACACGAAAACCATGACAAGGTAGCACCAAAAAATCATCTCCAATCGCTTCCGCATTTCTCGAATCGCAGTCTTATTTATAACCTCGACATTCGACAAGGGTCCGTGAAACCCCATTGCCATAATTAAAGTTATAACAACTCGATATTGTTATTATTCGAGTTTGTATGTCATAAAAGTTTTAACACAGTTCATATAACTAAATATAAGTTGTTCCAATGTTGTGTTCCGATTGTTTTGACAACCTGAATTAGTTTTACAAGTTACACGTTAAAACGATTCGAATGGATTGGTTCTAGGATTTGCGAATTAAGTGGTCTTTGCAGTCGAATTTGATATTTTAAAAAGACAAGGTACTTTCAGGAAAAACATTAACTTCTTCAAATTGGCTTCTGCCCACGTCTTGGTTTGCGTCTAGAAAAATAATTCTATAGCACTCCGTAATAGTGTAGGAATAGGAGTTTCGGAGATTACCTCCTACATCCAAACTCACAACTTTACCTACCTTTACAAATAAATAAAATTGATGTGTCTGTTTGTAATTTCAAAATAACAGTTTTAAACTGAATGCATATGAAGGTACGTATATAAATACTTGCAACAAAAAAACACATTCTTTTTTAAATTTTTATGTCTTTCTGTTTGTTCCGGCTAATCTCCGAAACGGCTGAGTTTTGATGGGACTTTAATTGGCAGATAGTTGATGTTTTATGGAGTAAAGCTACTTTTTATTTTAGAAAAAAAAATTGGGTTCCGTGCATAAAAAATCAAACTCTTGAAACTGTTTATAAAATCCGATTCAAAACGGGAAGTCATACTTTTAAAATAATTTCACGTTGACGAAGGTCGCGGGCAACAGCTAGTTTATAATATTAGTATAACTTGACTAGCTACTACGTTAATTTTCCATTTCACACAAAAGCGAAAGCAAGATAATCTGCAATGAATTTAAATAGACGACCAATTTGATTTTGTACTCGATTTGATAAACAGTTAATTTCCCTAGATTACTCTCTACTTTGAATGTACGAGAACATTTGTTTTAATATGTAAGCGTTTTTTTTTTTAATTAAAGAATCCATATGAAGACCGTGTGTGTATATTCGGAACTGACTTACCAATTTCAAATACATAGTTACCGGTCCCCAAAATATAGCTGACTGGTAAATTTATCTCCGACCTTCAGCTTCACAAGGTGATTTAATGTGTAATTTAAAAGCAAAGTATCTAACAGTTTGATCATATAACATGCTTTGGGACAACTTAATTGAGCCCCTGCCAAGAGAGATTTAATTATGTCTAACTAAAACATCAAAGGTCTCACTAATCTATTTTATAAAAAAAATAAATGAGATTAAAATGACAAGTGTCACAGGCCTGTATTTATTAGATAGGAGATTTATGAAAAAAAAAACTTCCTGTTTTCGTTGCTAGGTGGGTTTCATAGAACCTATACCTGAAACCTTCAACCAAATATTGCTTTAGTTCTGGTACATTAATGTTACTAACTAAAGATAAAAAAAAACTTCCACTTTATGATAGCCTGAAATATAAAATGATAGCGTTTTTAGGGTTTCGTACCCGAAGGGTAACCAAAGGGACACTATTACTAAGCCTCCACTGTATGTCCGCCCGTCTGCCCGTCTGTCTACCTGTAAGCGGGCTGTATCTCATGATCCGTAATAGGTAAACAGTTAAAATTTCCACAGAATGTGTATTTCTGTTGCCACTCTAACAACTAATAATAAAAATAAATTAAAAATTAAGGGGGCGAACACTACGAAGATGGTACGGGACCCTTCATGCGCGAGTCCACTTTTTATTATTATCCAATTACCTATGTCGTCAAAATCGGGTAGTGTATTTTAAATCACTAATTCTATAGTATAACCTTTTTTTTATAAATCAGCCTACTCTGTCCCACTGCTGGGCAAAGGCCAGCCCTATTTAGGACTGGCCGGGTCACGTACCTAGGATGAAACCGGACAGATGGGCGATGATAGTCACACAGTGGGTACCTGAAGACGGCTGTCGTAATCGAGGCAGGTTCAAGAAACGCTGGCGTGACGATTTGGACATATTCTTAACGGATTGGTAAGCGCAGGCAAATGTTAAACAAAATTGGAAATCTTAACCTTGATAATAAACAACTCCCATTGCGAATGTGGTATTCCTGACCCTTCCATGGCTCACTCGCCACTTGCATCCAAAGCGTCGGTGCTCCTGCACATTTGAGGACGTAAAGAACTGAAACCCCGATCACCGTGGACACCAACTGGCCGAAAATTATTATGACGATTGATTCATCGATTCGAAAAGAAGACGATCGCAATAAACAAAAGACTGGAGGTGTTAAAATTAGCCTAAATACGAGGCTAAAATAAGCGAAGTACCAAAATAAGTACCTAAGATTTTATTCTTTATTCAAAAAAGATATTTCCATTGTGATAAGTAAGCCTGGTTCGAAATGAAGGAATAAATCATTTTCCACATCTTTTGAATCTCGCTAACATGATAGTGAAGGAAAGACGTCGTCCGCTATATGCTTCATATCCATTCCATTTTCAGTTCCTTTGTTAATAAAAATCCATCCATATTTTGTTCTTATGGAAATAGATATTTAAGAGGACATTTTTGTACTAGAAATATTTTGACACTTCGATATGTTTTAAGTGGATAAACTTATTGAAAAACTTTATATGCGGTATGGTAAGGAATGTTGATTGAATTTTGTATCACCGATGAAGAGAGTGAGGCTGTTGTCCCTGGCTAACAGCCCCGATTAAAAATTTGAAGCCATGATTGTGACATATCTACATACGGTTCACTCCTTCTCACAAAAAAGAGGATTGTATGCCAGCAGTAGAAACGATAAGATTGAATACAATATAATTAGTATACGGTATTGAAAGTAAGTAACACCTCTTTCGGAAAATCCACAATTATACAGGTAGTCCTAAATGTTGTTACTCATTCTTTGTCAAGTCTATCTAAAGTTTGTCTATAAAAGATTGCTTTTATTGATCCAATGATACTATTGATAACTAGCTTTACTCGATGTTTCGTCCACGAGGAGTTCGAAAATTATTCTATGGGAGCGCACTACTTGGATCTGAAAAATATCCAATGTACTTTCGCATACTTATATCACGAAGTTTTATATGGTGTACAATAAAAAGGTCTTTTCGCCTCTATATCTATCATACAGCATAGAAGGCTGCTAGGCTGAAGTGGGTTTGGGTGGGTCACGTCAGCGGCGGCTGGGCAAAAGTCTCCATACGATGGTTGCCGCCGAGGCCGGAAATAAATGGCGAGACGATCTGAACGCGTACTCGAGAAGGCATGGGACAAGAGCACATGGAAGGAGTTGGGAGAGACCTAGTTTGCCCAGCTGAGCAGATAGGAAAGGCAATTTAAAAAAAAAAACTATCATAGTAATGCTTACACAAGTGTAAAGACTAAATCGTGTAAGCCATTATGTACCAAAAGACGAAATGTTTGTAGCACTATCTGTCCCTACCACACGCGATTTTTCGACAAAAACCAGCCAGTGATATCGTTAGCTCAACGCCTACTCTAGAAAATGGCTTTCACAAAAAAAAATCCACATTTATTTGCCAGTCTATCACCTGCCAGCACCTTCAGATGTTTTTCTTCAAGTCTACAATACCTTGAACACAAAAATAATATATTTTTCTTTCATCTCTACAGTCGCGGTACACGAATGGTTTTAGAATATACTAGTAGATATAAAACTTTATTTTGCACTCTTTCAAATTCGATTGTTGTACGCACCTGTACCCCTATTTCATGCGACAACTATTCACTGAGATGCTTCTCCAATTTATTGAAGGAAATTCTTTCTTGACACTTTATTAAAGCTGGATTGTATCTATAGCCAGTAAGGAAGTCTTAAACCAAGTGCCAGGTGTCAGAATAACTGCGTTCTTGATGTATCAAACCGCTGGAGCCCGTGGCTAATAACAACAACCGCTCGGTTCAATCTTCAGGTTAAGCTACGCTTGCCTAGGTTGGTCCGTGGATGGGTGACCACCCATTACATACCGAGTTTCCTCCGTGCCTCGGAAAGTATGTTAAGCCGTTGGTCTCGGCTGTCATTTGTAGATATTTGACAGTTAATAAGTAGTCAGTGACCTGAAAGTCTGACACCAGTCTTACCAAGGGGTATCGTATTGCCAAGTACTAACTGGATTGTGGAGGTCAGATAGGCAGTGGCTCCATGTGAAAATACTGATATTCAGTTGCACCCGGTTAGATTGGAAACCGATCCCAACATCGTTGGCAACAACCTAGGCACATGTTAATGATGATGTATCAAACCATAAAACTGCAGCATCAACAACAGCAAATTATAGGAAAGGGCATTAAGTGGCAATATCGTGGTATGTAGGTACCTAGTGTGCGGAGAGCAGCGGCGGCCCAGTGGTGGCGGCCCCGACTTACGAACAGTAAGTCGTAGGTTCGAAATCCAGGCAGGCGCATTACTTTGTGTAATTTATTTCATCACTACTGCTCTCAAAACGGTGAAGGAAAACATCGTGAGGAAACCAGCATGTCCTAGAACCAAAAAAAAATCGAAGACATGAAACATCTATCAACTCGCACTGGGCCCGCGTGGTAGATTATAGCCCATTCCCTCTCATAAAAAGGAGTCCGTGTGTCCCAGCAGTGGGAACATACAGGATGTGGTAGTGGGCAGTGTACCTAGTGTCAGATCTTCTATTTAATTGCGACCACTACACAAACGAGGCAGTCATCATGACATAAGTAGTAAGAAGGACTTGCCAACAAGCACCGATCTTTTAAAACAACCAAGTCATTTTATTTACCCTCACAACACGGCACCTCATAGCAAATGTAAAATTTTATTTCGTCGACCCAGAAACGCCTAACCAAATTCGATAGCAGTACGCACCTGCACCCGTATAACTGATAACAAACAACGAACTATTGAGATGCTCCAAAGATATAGGGTTACCCGTTTTAGTTCCAAATATATAGGGTTACCCGTTTAAGTTTCAGAAAGAGGGTCGCCGGTATCTCTTCGAGTCGTTACAAGGGTGCTTGCTACAAAAGGAGCGAGGTTTGTAAAAGTCAATCAATGACACTTATCTGTATACCCCTTTTTTGGAGAGGTGGAGTTTATGGATGCAAGTTTGAAGACGCGAAAATATGTTTCTTGATGATCTGTATCTCGACAATCAGCGTCACTTAAATACAGGGTGTAACAGGACCCATCACGAAACCGTCAACCAAGCAATACCTATATACATCTATATAATCATAAATCATCAATAAATATAAAATAATAGTACATCAAATTATGTAACTTTACGCAAAAATGATTCAGTCCTGGGAAAATACTTTTATTTTTGGGGTGAAAAATCAGATCTACGGTAGGACTCAATGTGACGCACTCAAAACATTGCGCTGATGGATAGATTGAATAGTACGGGGGTCGTGGAGGTGTTTAAAGTAAAAATGCTACATTAAAAACACGTATTAAAAAAAAACCTGTGAAAAAGTTGGAAATTTGACCCCCAATATCTCCGTAACTAGAAGGTTCCCAGGCATGGTCAAGAACAAAAAAATGATCGCAATAATGGGAAGAACAAGTGCCTTTCAGCTTCGTGAAGGATCTTGTTACACCTTTTATGATCTTATGAAGAGTCGGAATCAAGATAAACAAAATTTAAACCAGAACAATACCCGTAGTATCAGATGTCACACGGTTCGATTTTGAATAACTATATACTCTCCCCTCGGTTTTGTACAAGTATATAGTACATAGAGCACGGAATCATAAAACCGGGAACGTCTAGAGATGGTAGCACTAATAAAATTGATGGCACCGAAATTGTGTTCAGCGCTGAACTTCAGTCATGATTCAAAACCTTCAGTTTGTATACGTCATTTGTGGCGTAGAGCGGCGTTGGCCCAGTGGTGGCGGCCCAACATACGAACAGTAAGTTGTGGGTTCGAACCCAGGCAGGCGCATTACTTTTTGTTAATTTATTTCATCACCACTGCTCTCAAAAACGGCGAAGGAAAACATCGTGAGGAAACCGGCATGTAATAGAACCAAAAATTCGAAGACATGTGACATCTACCAACCCGCATTGGGCCCGCTTGGTGGAATATAGCCCATTGCCTCTCTTAATGTTTCCCAGCAGTGGGAACATTATAGGCTGATTATGCTTTGTGTCGTAGTGCGCACGATGACCGATCAAGCTATAAAAAACCAGTCTATGCGGATCTCTCATTGTACAGGAAATCTATACAAAGAGAGGTCATGTTATATTAGAAATGTATAGCTTAATGTGTCACCGTGTGCGCAAGTACTCAGAGACAGGCTTGGTTTGTATGGAATGTGTGAACAATGCCACCTCCAGCACCGTCAAAGCATCTTCAAGCTCAGTATATTAGAATATTCGGTTCTTTTCATGTTCCGCTACGTCGAGTCAAATGTCTTGTTATTCCATTGTAATCATTGCGAGTTTCTAGACCCTCGGTGTGGTTTTGGAGTTTTTAATTATAGATACTAAAATACTTTAAGAAAAGGAGCACGACAAACCCGACACTGCTATGACCTATCCTGAGATAAAGCAGTAAGCAGTCACTTTCCACAAGACAGGCAGTGTTTCATAGATATATTGAAAAGTACAAAACCAAACGATCCTAAATGCTATCCAATTATTTGATAAAGAAACAGCTAAGAAAGGGTTCTCGATATATTCTTCAAAAACAGATGATGTAAGGGTCTTGGCACTGCAGATAGCAAATCTGATGGGTCAACTAAAGAGAATGGAACATAAAATTGAATCTCAGCAGTTTCGCGTGGACTCTGCAAACATTAGCTAAGGCCTGATCCAATAAGATTGTATGCTTTGAAGGGACTTGGCGAGGCCATAGAGTATGTCTAGAAGTGTTATAGTTGTGCTAGACTTAACTTTATTAACAGTTCCTGCGTAAATGAAGCTTTTACGTCTGGCTTTGTGTTCATCTGAATTGCTTTCTAAATGTCCTGTTTTTTTTTTTCCAGATTTCTATTTAGATAAATCCAAACCGTATAGTAAGTTTTAGCCACCGCCAAATCTACACTAAAATTGAAAAGAGGTATTTGTTTGTAAGTTTGTATGTAGGGGTCAATCTCCGAAACTAATGATACAATTCTAAAAATTCTTTCATTGGCAGAAAGCTACATTATTCGAGAGTGCTATAGGTTATAAATCATATTGATATCTTGCAAATTAGCCGAGTTATCATAATTTTTGTCGCAAGTCGCAGGCGAAGTGCTAGTTCCCAATAATCTCTAAATAAAATTATGGTAATCAGAAACCTACTCTATCTTTTTCTATTTTGAATACATTTTTATCCAATTATCTCAAAATTTTATTTATTCTAGACGACCCGCATCACGTATTTCTCGGAACATTAAGAGCTGAAACTTAAAAAACGTTGGCTCTTCCATTTATCCAAACATCTTACCCTAACAGCATGTGGGGTTAATACTAACTCATACGAAATTACCCTTACGGGCTTTGTAATCTTCTCAGATAGCGGTTAATATGAATACCAAACCTGGTTTAAAGTCAGGTTTGTCAAACTCTTGGCCCAACTCTTGGTTTGTTTGTTTGGTGCGTACTCCGACTGTTGGCACGAAGTTTGCGAATTGAATCTTGATGAAGTTACGCCGAGTTTTGTGACCCCAATCTGTGTGCTGAGGCATTGTTGTATGCTTGTGTGTCCTAGTATTGATACTTGGGAATGTATTGAATTTTTATAGTGTTCTTAGATTTCTCTCAAGATGTGTTGTATTCAATTATTTGATCGAGTTTTAGAATTGCATCAGCTAAGCTGTTTTCAGACATCTCTAAAGAAAGTACAATAAAAACGACTAGTTTTATATAACATAACATCACGCCTGTATCCCCGAAGGGTTAGGCAGAGGTGTACCCAATAGTACACCCATATTTTGGCAGTTATGTTTAAGTCCCATGTAATAGGAGGCGAGTCTATTGCGATCAACCGGGCACAAGTCTAGACTCCGTGGCTGCTACTGAAAAATTACTGATGGGAAATCCCATTATTACTTTGCCCGACCTGATTTGAACCCAGGACCTCAAATTCAGCAGTCGTGCTTGCTACCACTAGATCTACGAGGTAGCCACTACTAGTACGACTACTAATTCAATAATTCAGTTTTATTATCGAGTCCTGAAAATTCACACAACGATGACGTATATTTACTTTTATATGGAACTCAATGTCTTATTGCACGCTTTTAATAAACTACGAAACCATAAATGACATCATCTGGCTAGCCTCTTCCCGAATATCTTCAGGTCAGCTACAAGTCTGACCGTATGTAGCCGAATATCTACCAGTACTTTACTTGACAACCTATCTTACCTCCACAGACCAGTTACTGGGTACTTGATACCCCTTTTTGAGGCTGGTTGACAGCCTGCCAGGGTTGCGGCCCTGCCAGGGTTGCGGGACTGTTCGAAAGAGATACCGCGGCCCTGAAAGGGCAAAAGAAAAAATCCGGAGGATTAAAATTTAAAAACATCAGCCTTCGGCAATCTTTTACACCGCATTAGACTTCGACTCAAGACAGCCCCAAAAATCCTCACAAAACGAAAACTAAAGCAAGCAACAAGAAATCGCGTGCATCAGTGTTCGTAACTCTTGACGCGGCCGTAACAAAGACATCAGAGAACCATTGAGGACATAAATCCATCAGACACCATGAATGCGACGTATCACGTCCGAGCCGACGCGCATTGCGACTTGTGTCGACTTTACGACGAGCCTTGCTTCGTAAAACTTATGAGGCCCAAGTAGAGAGAAATAAAACAGATGTAGCAAACAATCGTATTTCCTAATCAAGTTTGAATAGTAATAATAATATAATCATTGTCTCCTGCCTTTATGCCAATATACTCTCTCTCACTATAAATGAGGTTGCCACATTTTGTATTTTTCTTCCGTATTTCTCTTTTTGTCTTTGTCTCCGTAGCAGTGATCGGACTAAGTAGAGCTAATGTACCTAAAGTTCAAGCAAGGCACAGAAACGAAAAGTGTTCCTTACGACAAAAAAATATTTCCGAATATTTTTTTTCTGAAACTCGGGAATGTCTCGGAATCAGTTAAGTACATTTAATAATAATGTTATTTATTAATCAGTACAGTAAACGCATCATTCACTTCTGTAGTTTTTCAAGTTGTGTACGCATATTTGACTCGTGAATTGTTTTTTTTTTACCTATACTTGTTTTATCGTTTATTGGATCTGCTTCACATGATCACCTTGGCTTGATTTTATGGACTTCGTTTTACCGCAAGTTGTTTTGATTTCTGTTTACGTTTAGTTCTAATAATTGTACAAAATGTATAAATGGCATGAAAACCTATACATTTTATTTTTTTATCTTGTTAGTTCTAACTATTAAAGCTGGTATGAAAATTCAATTATCTTCCGCTCTTACTTACGGCATTCCAACGAAGATAAGATTTCCTTTATTTTTTAACAATAAAAATCGTGCACATTTTTTTTTATACAGAAGCAGTTATGATTTCGATACTTATTTTACTTTATAAATTTTAGGTGAACTTAAGTAATGTTCCGACATTCGGAATGAAAATTCCGAAAAAAAAATTTCGTCGTAAGGAACTCTCCACTTTCGTTTCTGTTCTTAGAACTTTAGGCACATTAGCTCTACCTTTTCCGATCACTGCTCAGTAGTCACCCTCTTTCTCATATTTTTTTGGTCAAGTACAGAGAAGGAAGAAGTAAGAAAAGAGGCTGACAGGAAAAGGTTATGATTTGACTTTGACTGAGGACTTGGTCCGCAATAGGCTACTCGTTGGTTAGGATTTGAGCCTATGTGGCAAATACATCACTTCTTTTGAACATTACGACAGTTAGGTAAACGGCTCGTCTCACGTTGTGATACAGAGGATACCTTCCTGTGCCAAATTTGACAATCCTTTTCCATCTCGGAGTGATTTATTTTTCATAATTTCATAACTTTTTTTTTTTTTTTACGGATGGTAAATCATCAAATGGCCCCTCACACTCTGGGCGGAGTGGCAGGGAGTGTCAGACTAGTACTGACTAAAATCCACCCATGTTCCTTCTTTTGCCCTTTGTGTTCCAGAGCCGCGGTATCTCTTTCGAACAGTCCCGCAACCCTGGATAATTTTATACCTGAATGAATCAATTAATTGATTGGAAGGCCTAAACAAAGAGACTAATTAGCGATGACTAGTTCAGAAAAGTCAAAGATTGCTAGTTGCTCTCTACTTGTTTCTAAGACGATAAGAAACGCCATCTCTTACCACTTGCACCAACAGCTATAATTCCGTCAACGAGTCATGGCGGCGTACCTCGGTCGGCCCGTATGTTCGTACGACTCTCGAAACATCTTAGTTACGAGCATCGTCGGCTCAGCCATTGTGTAGAGGTGGAGACGCCGACATGGGCCAGCTTTATTTATTTATTTATTTATTTTACTATTTATGTACACACAGTAGATTACACAGGAAAATACAATTACAAAATATGAGTACAAAGGTACTGCTTATTTCTTAAGAAATTTCTGCCAGCAGACCTGCAAAAGGAGAAATAAAAAGAAACGTAGACTATAGTGCGCGTGCGCGTGTAGTGTGCGTGTGTGGTGCGTACTTTGGTAATGTGTGTGGATTATAATTATGATGAATGAGCCACGCTGCTTGGTTGCAGACAAGTGAAATTGGGGTGAAAAGTGAAAAATATGTTCTATTTTCTAGATTTATGTTTTGTGTGAATGCTACCTAGTTAGAGTTTTAAATTGAGTATGAAAGTCCAATTACCTCACGAAAGCAGCATACTTAGGTACCTACAAGAATTCACTGAAAACACAAGTTTCCATAAATATCTTTGATTTCCTAAAACTTTCAGGACTTCCGACAATTAATCCATTACACAGATTAGTACTCCAACCCTCACGCAAATATGATCGAACCAAAAATAAATATGCTTCGAAAGCAAATAAAATGAAACAGTAACTACATTACGGGACAGGGGGATAGTGCAAACATTTCCTGGCAAATTAACAGGGGATTGATCAGATTTCCGAAGCAAACGGGGCGCGAAGTCCATCGCAATGCCAATCAGAGGGGCCACTCTCTTTGCTCCCACTTGTAATTTGCTGTTTGAATGCACGCAATAATATCAGACGTGTCTACAAGGTTTGGTAATTACCAAACCTCAAAAGCGGCGTGATTGCAAATGAAAGGCATTTGGAAATGTAGTGAAGAGGCTTATTAATTTGCAATGATAATCTTATTTAAGGTGCTTTGTGATGCGTAGTTTGTGTTATATTAAGGCTTGAAAAATGGCACCGTAATAATAAGATGAATTTCAAGTTTGAAATGAACTATTTTGTACGTCAGTAAGTTGTTAGTTTATTTTATAGACACTTACAGCACATTTATGAAAACTTCAAATAAATATGAGTCGGCGCTGTAATTTACCAACAAAACTCAAGACACCTACTTGACAGAGCAGTTTCAACTTAAAGCCTAATGAAAAAGGGCATAATTTTTGTTTACAACATCAACATTAACAACAGCAAGCAATAAACTTGTGCTCTCACAAGGCACGTTTGCGTCGTCAAATTGTACTTACATAGTTAATTGTACAACATTTCCTTCGCACACAAAAACTTCACCACAACATGAAACTAGAAATAGTACCCTTCGGGGAGACACCAACGTTTTACAACTTCGACCAACATAAAGTATACACTAGCCTACCCGAGGTGGTAGTCGGGGACTCGCTAAGCGGTTTTTGATGTCACTCGCCCGCAAAGGCGTCGTAAACGCGTGTGTTTGGGCCTCAGAATATGCCCCTGTCGCGGACCAAAATGTTTTTGTGTCCTCGTTCGAGCACAAAGTTGATGTTTACTCCGAAACAAATGAAGGTGCAACGGTCTCCTAAGTGGAATGTAACGGATATACAACGCGGACAAGTTACAGTTCTCATGATAAGTTTAGAAGGGGAATTTGTATGCAAAGTGTTCTATTTCCAACTTAAATGGAAAACTAAATTATATTTCTGATGTTCCGCAGTTGGGGACAGACTTCGCAAGTTCTCGGAGTAAGATTAATACGTCCATGGATAACCTACATAATTCTGGGAAGTTTTGTTTGCAAATTAATGTTGGAATTGCTGTTTAATTTTATTAAAACATTTTAATATCACGGTCCTATTTCTGTGTTAACTATACTTATTACTTTGTATTGCTCTGCTGTATCCAAATTAAATTCAATAAACGTTCGTGTTGATTAATAAAATGCAATAATTTTAATATTTATCGAATTTAAATGTATTCAATCAGACTGTTCCATTAAGCGGCCTCAACATGGAATATTGATTAAAAATAAATTTCCATTTGATAGTATTTCATCAGAATAAGCGGAATTCACTTTCGAAATCAAAAAAGTTATATTAATGGTAAGGGGATAAGCTTCGGTAGTTATTACAGAAGATTATGTATAGATCAAATCGGTAACTGTATATATATATTTTTTTTTTTATTAAACTCGGAATAAAATGAATGCTTCAGTTTCAGTCCGCGAGTATTAACATATATGAATTTCTTTATAAAGTTTTTATCAATAAATATTTTTAAGTCGCTCAAATAAAACATTTTTAATTTTCTGTCGATGAAGTTTTATTCATTGATAGAAAATTAAAAATGTACGAAGTAATATTTCATATTCATTTTTTATTCACGTTTTCAATAGAAATTAATATTTTCGTAGTTTTAATGAGTAAGATGAGTAGGATTCGTCATTAACCGTCGTCGTTAAAATCTGACTCCGAGCTTTGCTGAAAATTTTGTGTTTAATCTTTAAAATGAAATAATGTTCTTTGCTTTTGACGTTTTTTTTTTTTATTATATTACAATGTAGTCTAATAAGGCTAATAAGCAATTTTAATCCAAGTTAATTTTCTAAATGTAAAATTACATCTAAGAGCACGTCCATTTTGTTCTTGTCTCCATGTAAATAGCTAGGTACTATATTACACTCGCGGTAAAGTCACAAATAGGTTACACTACACTAACTCAAAAGGCTTAGTCCTTTTGAGCCTTCTTACTATGTCTGTGTTATTGTGGAGCTGGATGGTTTCGACATTAACATGATGACGAAGCCGATGTTCACGATTTTCAGCATATTTTTGGATAATACTGTTTACGAACTCTATATCCAGGTGCCGATGGCTGTCGTCAAATCATAAGCACCAAGGCGCCTTCACGATGTTCTTGAGTACTTTGTTCTGGTTTTTTTTTTTTTTTTTGTCATTATAAAATTTAGAAGATATACAAAACCAACCCGCAACTTCACAACCATTTGGCGCAACCCCACTTTTGACGTGAATAAAACCTGTTTAAGGAGTTTATGATCAACCTTTAAATATAAAAAAAAACCACAAATGGTTAAAAAAAACCGCACGGCAAATCTTTCACTAGATTACTCTAGTAAAACAGTTATAAATCGCTTACTTTTTACTTTCCTCCGGGATATAGCTATATCACGGCTATAACTATCTTACTACGCCACATAAATGTGTTAGATTTTATCGAAATCTGCTTAGCTGAAAATACACCAAAAATCTGTTATGGCAACAAATAGACAGTTCAACAGACAGATTTACTTTCGCATTTGAAATATTAATATGGATAAAATGTCTTCATGCAAAAACCGTATTATTAACTATGACCCTGTATTAACCCTTCTATGCAGTTGGGTAAATACAGTATGAACCACAACGCAGGCGTAAAATACGATTCCAAATAAACACATTACTATTCCTAATGATACAAACATTACATTTTTGTTTACCAATATTTATTGCAAAGAAAGTAAACGCACGTTCTTCATTCTCTAGATTAAACATGTCGTTTGAATATTGAAAGTAAATGTTTGCTGAATACTTTTTAGGCCGAATATTTACGAAAATTTACGAGGACGAGACGAGGCGAGGCGCAAAGCGAGGCGTCGATTAAGCATGTTCTTCTAGTCGCGTGGCAACGACTTTGTCAAAAGATTTTGTATATGCTATGCTAATACCGACTTTTCGCAAAAGCATTACAGCAGAAGTAATTTTAATACGTTTTTACGCATCTATAGAAGAATACTGAAGCGCGTAATACATTTGATCAGACTGCAAATTGAATTTTTGAGTTCAGTCATATATTTTAAAAATACAATATAAGTTGATGGCTTGTAAAAGTCGATAGAGAAAATGTTTGAAAAATACGGGAGAGAGACATATGACTAAATTGCATGAAAGCAATCACATAATTATGCATCGTGAAAATGTTAAAGTTTTTTATTTAACTTAAAAGTCGTTACTTAGTACGTAAGTACTCTTTAGCTTGTTAGGCCCATGCCCGTTTGAACAAACACTACGTGATACCTAAATCAATGCCTTAATGCCCAATCCATAATGCCCTTCTAGCGCATGGAAAAAAGGTCATAAAATGCTGTTTCACATTTAAATTAGCGGCCTACATCTGCGGCGATTTCTTCCATCAGGTTTCCAGTGAGTGACGATCCGTGCCCACTTCTCCGGGTGCTACGTGGCCAGCCCACATCCACTTTAGCTTTTTGGTTGTGTGACGATCTGAACTTGTTTGGCAGTGGGAGTGTGTCCCACTGCCATGTTCTGAAAGGCTAACAAAACAAAATGTAGATTAGAACAGGCAATTTTTCAAGTAAAACAATGATGACTTTAGGTAACTTAACCGCAAAAATTATTGCTGGGAAACGACTTTTTTTTTTTGGGGTGAAAAAAAACGTTTTACGGTAGAACTCAATGTAACGCACTCAAAACATTGTGCTAATACATAGATTGAATAGTACGGGGGTCGTGGAGGTGTTTAAAGTAAAAATCTTACATTAAAATCACGTATTTAAAAAAAAAAACCTTGTGGAAAAGTTGGAACTTTGATCCCCAATATCTCTGTAACTAGAAGGTTCCCAGGTATGATCTAGAACAAAAAAAATATCGCAGTGAGAGGAGGGGAGAACAAGTACCTTTCGGCTTCGTTAAGGGTCTTGTTACACCCTTTAGTACCTTCTTAGTTTAGCTTCATCATCATCGCCTTCATCCTCCCTTTAGTGTTATTCTTCCCTGGTCTGCGTAACTCTCAACTAGATCTTACCGGCGATCTTTGAATGACATCCATCCATGTAGCTGTAAGTAGTGGGTAGACCAACATTAACTACCGTTTCTCGATAACCACTCACTAACCGCTCTTCTCCGCCGGCACTCACCACTTACCAAGTGTGCTGCCCACCTCCACTTCAGAACAGCTACACGTAAGTATACGTTTTCCTCCTAATAGTGTTTTATAAGAAGCCTGGAGCAGTGATAGTCTAGTGGTGTGACCGTCGGACTGCCAATTCACAGGTCTCGACTTCGAACCCAAGAGATTTGAGATTTCGGATTCATGTGCGTATTGTATAATTATTACTTGCTTCGGTGAAGGAAAAGTATCGTGAAGAAACCAAACCAGCATGCCTGAGAGATATTTCTCGACGGCATGTAAAGTCAAGTCAGAGGCCCATGGGCGGCATAAAAACTCTGACACCAGGTGGCCTACCATGACGTCTTAAAGCAGGAGTAATTCTAGTGTGAGAAAGAGATGGCACTGGACGACGTGTATAGCTCTGTCTCTTTCCCACACTGGAATTACGCTTTAAGACGTCATAGTAACCCCCTGGTTAGGTAAGGCAAGTACATTACAAGAAGAAAAGCCTGAAGATTATGATGCCAGTACAATAATGACAATTTTCAAGTCTTACGCAACACCAAAACTTGTTCCTACTTACTTTTCTGTAACGAATCTCTGTACCAGTTTCTAGTAACAAAGCGGTTCCGTGAAGCGTATTAGTGATTTATGCTAGCATTTTACAAGGATCGTTACGGCTAATAAATCTTGGTTAACTTGTTGCGAATTAGGCTTCCTTTATAAACGCATGTTACACGCGCTTTTTTTTCGTTCGCGCGTAATTTATACTCTGTGGCACGAGATTTGGGATCGTGTAATAGAGTAATATTTTGAGGGAAGTGACGTAGTGAGTGGATTATGTTTATGGTTGGTCTAAATTAAAAGTATAATGTTGTAGTTTCAAAATTTGATAATGTGTTTCAATAACATGTTTGAGCTTCCACCAGAGTTTGGGCATATTATGGTCGTATATGAGAAACTATTATACTAGCAAAATAAATCAGGGCTGAGTAAGTAGCAGATGACCCCACCTATCCACCATTTTCGTATGTTCAACGTTCTGCCAAACCCCCTGTATAATGTACATTATCTTTCCCCATATTCAGCTCAAAATTCAAACCTACAAACCTATCACTCCACCTCACTGCCTCAACAACGAAACGAGCGAACAAAACCCTTACACCTCGGGCCAAAATTACCGGCACACCGTACAAATAAGGACCATAAAAACTTCCACCCTTTATACCAAGTAATATCGTGTCAATGCTAAAGTATGTTCGTCACGATAGTTGCAGAACTTTGATAAGCCCGTTTACGGCGACAGCCAGCAGTTCCTATGTTGTTTTATTTACATTTGATGGGACAAATAAATCGAAATCGCTTCCGGAATGAGGGAATTATGTGTGTTTATGTAGCTGTACAAATACGTCTTTTTGTTTGGTGTGGTAACTATTCCTCTGATCCTTTCGTTTGTATGGTCGCAATAAATACTATTAGTATACATCACGTTTTGTTTTTTTTTTTTTTTGTGAAAATGTTTATGTTTTTTTTTGCCTACAAGTATATTCTTTAAACAAGCCCGATGAGATTTTCGTTCGGAAATTAATTACCTTCCATTCAAAATTGTGTACACTATATAACCGCTTTAGGACATGAATTTTCCTTGCTAAGTGCGGTAATTTTGTTACGGTTTTTATACAATGATCTGTTGCCCGCGACTTCGCTCGCGTTTTGGTCGGAAATTATCCCACGGGCAAGTTGTAAATATAGCCTATGGCACTTGGATGTAATGTAGCTTACTATTAGTGAAAGAATTTTTAAAATCGGTTCAGTAGATCACGGGCCCTGGTGTTACATCACAAACTCACAAACTTTACCTCTTTATAATATTAGTATAGACTAAAAGCCAACTTACCGCAAGTATTCAAGAATGTTATCAACTTCATAGAATCCTAAGAGATGTTAGTACTGATTTTATTATCAGACAAGCCCAAATCCACGGCCTTAAATCCCTAAGCAGCTTTTTCACGTACGAATAAACTATTAAATAAATATGCTCCGATAAAATATGCTGTCAAAACTGACAGCGAATATCAAATCCCTGCAGAGACTCAAAGGTTATTTAGTATTAAGTTATTGTATCGACCAAGTTTAAAAGATAAATATTTCTAATAATTTTACGCCATTTATTGGATAAATATTAAGGTAATCTAGCGTCTCATTATTTAGTCTAACCTCTTTTATCAGATTGACAGCTCTTTTCATCAGCTCAGACTATAATATTAAAATATGGGTGCCATCACTTTCTGTATTGAGTTTAATTTTATTAATGCATTATGAAAAATGTACGTTTGGGTATGGATCATAATTTACGTGTCACGTCAAATCATAATGAAAATTCTGTTCCCTTGAACGTATATTTAACGAAAACTATTAATATTTTAAAAGTCTAAGAGGCTATATTATTATTTGTTTAAATATTTTTATTTATTAATTTTATTTCTCTTGGTATATATCAGTCTATACTGTCACACTGCTGGGTAGAGGGCTCGCTTTACTCTTTCTTTTGACTGCTATAAAAGAAAGAGAAAGAAGAAGAGAAAATAACTGAATTATAAACCACATACAATATTAAATTGGCCTTTTGAGTCGCAGCACTCTCTATTACACAAAAAAAACACAGCCTAGCAGGACACAAATACCTACGTACCCGCTAGCATCCATATTTAACACACCACGTCATTACCACGGCCGCTATTGCGTCATCAAACTCAATTATCCAGTAGGTACAGCCCAAAAACAACAAAATAGGCGCGTGACGTCACCAAAACAAATGCCTACCATATATTATAACTCCGCCCTACATAGCCGGGTCATCTAAGTGTTTTTGTCTCGGCAACATAGTGTTAATTTCCCTGGAGCAGTCAATTCTGCTGAGCCATCAATCTGCGTCACTGTCACAGTTACTAAAGCTTTTTAGACGTGCGTGTATCTATATTTATATACTTACTTTATGTGGATTTGGTAGGTAGTTTCTTCTGTACAGGGAAATGTAAACGAGCTTTTAGATTTACCTCCGGATGCTGTATTATTGATGCGAATCCGGTTACTAGGTAAATGAGATAAATAAAAATATCATATGAAAGTGTTTATTAATCACGATATTTTTGGGTTCACCATAGGTTCACCCGAGTATCACCCTTAGTCATTTAATTAATAAACATCAACGTTAAAATAACCGAAGAAGATAATTCGGTATAACATAACATCAGGTTTGGAATCCCACACAGTTTACGCACAGTTAGGCAGACTTGCACCACTGCCTAACTGTGCGTAAACTGTGTGCGTGCGAAATGTGGGTGACTTAATAGTACACCTAGATTTCGTCAGTTATGTTTACGTCCCATGTAATAGGGGGCGAGCGTATTGCCATCAACCGGGCACAAATCCAGACTCCGTGGCTGCTACTGAGAAATTCGTGATGGAAAAAATCAATAACAATTTGTCCAGCCCAGGAATCGAACCCGGGACTTTATGATCAGCAGTGGCTATTGTGACCACTGGACCAACGAGATATAATTCGGTATACATCGTTATGAATATGTCTTACAATGATTATAACTTACAGAACAGCTAACTAAATCTTTTTATTATAGCCAAGAAAACCTCATGATAAAACCGACTTCAAAAACACAAAAAAGTAAAAAATACTTTAGCTTCAGAAGTCGGAGACAAAAAACGAAAATCAAACTAATAAAAGTAACCGAGTTCTGAGCTAAAGTTATTTTTTTGTGTTTTTGAAGGCGGTTTAATTTTTTGTATTTTTTTAATTTGTATTTTTCACGTTTTAGTGACCACCACCACAACCAACCACCTTCACAGCGTACCGGCGTGATGTTATGAACTGGTGTAAACAATAGACGACATGAGATTTCAGCAATCCCATCCATTTTCTATCATTTATTGAGGAGTTCTGTTGCCTATCTCCGAAGTGCTTCATCAGATCTTCACCAAATTGAAATGGAACCACTCCGAGGAGGTATTCTTCCAAAAACTACCCAAATCGCTTGAAGTGTGCCTATAAAATTTGAAGAGTTCTCTCTAATTCTCCAGGATTCCATCATCAAATCCTGACTTGATGATCATGGAACCACCTGGGAAGTATACCCTTGAAAACCAAATAAAAAATCCAAATCGGTCCATAATCAGGGAAACAATATAAAAAATAAAAATATAAAAAAGGTTCCGACGAATTGAGACCTCCTCCTTTTTGTATTCGGTTAAAAATAAATTCAAAGAAAAGCAAACCCTGTACACCATAACACGTAAAGATATCCTATGTCACTTATTTCACCCCTTGCAGGTATCGCCTTTTCCCCTTAGAGGGTAGAAAGCGCATAGTGAGTCGCGCGAAGCTTTGAAGTCAAAGCAATACTCCACAATATACCTACATTGTGAAAGACTTCAATATGGCATTGCAGATATTTCTAATACACACACTTCATAACATATTTAATAATACATCTGTGTAGGACTGGATAAAGCGTACCTGCATTGTAAAGTTACTTATATCTTCATCTTCTCGAATCGATTATACATGCGTATAGTTCAAAAAATATTTTGATATTTGGAGACATTCACAAATTAAGTTCTTATGAAGGTTAATAATAATTTAATTCTTCAATCGTTGAATTAATATAAAGGGTGTAACAAGACCCTTAACGAAGCCAAAGGCACTTGTTCTCCACGTCATTGCGATAATTTTTTTGTTCTAGACTATACCTGTGAACCTTCTAGTTACGGAGATATTGGGGGTCAAAGTTCCAATTTTTTCACAAGTTTTTTTTTTAAATAAGTACAAGTTTTTACTTAAAGATTTTTAATTTAAATACCTCCACGACCCCCGTACTATTCAATCCATCCATCAGCACAATGTTCTGACTGCGTTATAGTCTGCGTTGAGTCCTACCGCAAAAACGTGATATTTCACCCCAAAACAAAAGTCGTTTCCCAGCAATAATTTTTGCGTAAAGTTATTTAGTTTGATGAGCAGAATGCTTGGTTGACGGCTTCGTGAAGGGTCCTGTTACACCCTGTATTACAAAATATTACAGTATTACTAAGAGACACCTGTGTTTATTGCGACTATATCACATTACACAGAATAAAAAGATTTGAGTCTTCATCTGTGGAATTGACACGACCAAAACAAATATTACATAGTTACTAATACTCGCTTTTATTAACCCCAGACGATTTTTAAACGAATGCCTAAATATCTACAAGCACTCTGTTGTGGATTTTTATGCGTTCTGCGCTGAGCTGAACATTGAATTTCCAACAACGTGGTTTTATTTAGTCATTCCCTTAATAAAGTCCTATTAAAATAGGTGGAAAAATTTTAACACAGCGTTCAGTACGTCTAACCAAACATATCCAAGCAAAAAAAACACTGATTGAAACTGATTTTATTTTTACCTAAAATAATAAATTGCCGGCGGCACTCTAGATTAAACTCATCCATTAGGTCAAAACAAAATCACTTTAATAAATTTTTTTTTTGGGTGGATATCTTTTGTTAGACGCTGAACGCTGTGTTAAAATTTGTCCACCTATTTTAATGGGACCATATATGTCACCTTATATGTAAATGAGTGTAATTATGTTATTGCTAAATAACTGTAGATAGACACTCCCAGTATATTCCCACTGTTCATTTAGCGAATTGTTTATAAATTCCACAGTCAGAGTTGTTCTTAGGGTAGACAAATTAAATCAATGTTTTAATTTGACGACTCTAACGGGCCAATCTGAATAATTCGATTACTTCGCTCTTTCGCCCATAACTGAGTTAACAGTGGTAAGATTTATTTAAAAAAATCAAATATTCATCATTCCAAAGTTAGAATGGAGTTGAAATTCCAATTTTATTTGAGTTTTAAAGTTTACTATGTTTAATTTAAAAATAAATTGAAGTCAATTTGTTTGTTTGGATTTTTTTACCAAAAAGAACATCTGGTCGAATTAGGTATAGTTGAGAGAGTTCACAATGGATTTTATTTAACTAAGTGCTCCTATATTTTGATGTTTGGCTTATTTAAAAATGAGAAAGAAAAATGTGAAAAGCAAACAAGATGGTTCTCATTATGTTTATAATAACGAGCAATATTCTACGCCACTGGCTTTATTGTGGTTTCATATCTAATCTAGATTTCGCGATTAACGTATTATTTTTAACGTTATTTATTTCGTAGAGTCACCTTGTTCGACATTTACTACAAGGTGACTTTTTATTCGGTCTGGAGTGAAAACGTGATAATTTATGACAAGTATCTAAGTAGAACCGATCGGCATAAACAGATCCATTTTGTAAATTAAATAAAAATGATTTTCACAATTAAGTAGTATCCAACTGATGGGATAATCACTACATAGTATAAAACAAAGTCGCTTCCCGCCGTCTGTTTGTCCCTATGTATGCTTAGATCTTTAAAACTGCGCAACGGATTTTGATGCGGTTTTTTTAAATAGATAGAGTGATTCAAGAGGAAGGAAAGAAAAAAAGAAAGAAAGAATGAAAGAAAAAAGAAAGAAAAAAAAAGAAAGTTGCACCCGTGCAAAGCCGGGGCGGGTCGCTAGTATTATATAAGAAGTTTTGATTTAACTAGGATGTTCTTACTAAGCCTCCGCTGTTCTTACGTCTATCTGTCAGCATGCTGTATCTCATGATCTGTAATAGGTAGACAGCTAACGCTAAATTAATCATAAATAAACATTAATAAAAAAAAATATATATATCGCTGGACATTACACACAGCGCCATCTAGGTGCTACACTAAGCTACGAGGCTTGTGTCTTGGACACCAGATAGTTGATAATACTACTTAGAGACTTTTTTGTTTGTAAATATGTACTTATTATACATCCATGACTCGGAAACAAATGTCCATGCTCATCACACAAACATTTGCTCCTACCGGGACTCGAACCCGGGACCCTAAGAACGTAAGGCAGCCTCAATACCGCTGCGCCATTCGGGTCGTCATTATATTTTTAAAAAGGGCCTCCCCTACTGGGAACATACACGAGTCCGACATGCACTTGTCCAGGTTTTCCCGGCATTTCCCATCACTTTATTAAAATAAAAGCAATGTTTTTAAAATCCAATATTATTCAAAAGTCGCGACAGAATCCCTACACAATTTTCTTAAAAAAGAACACCCAGAAATACCCTACAAATCAAACTGACCCAACCCGTCAGTTCCAAAAACTTAAAAACGCGAAAAACTGTTAAATGCGGGTACATTTTAAAAGGCCTGGATGACGTCAAAGTGGTTATAGATAAGCGCAGACTGCGCAATCTATCTTCCTCGCAGAGACGTGTGTGATACGGGCACCCACATGATATAATCGAAAATCGCTTACCACGATCCATCTACATATTCCTTCTGACATGACTAAAATTGGCTTGAGGCTTTGTTGAAGTTTCATCAAGTATGAGCTGATTTTTGCCTAGTAAAATAAAGGGTAGTTTTGCGTTCGACCATCAAAGACTGCTTTGATGCACAACAGCATAGACTTTGCATGGCCCCAAAAACATTTAATAAATTACCAAATAGAATTAAGGACTTTAATATTATTCAATTTAAAAACAAATTAAGACATCTATTATTGGAAAAACGTTATCATACTATTGACGAATTCCATAATGATGAATTGTAAGTTATTGACATTGATATTTATTTATTTTTGACATTGTATTATTATCTTTATTTCCATCCTTTTTTATATTTATACTCATTTGTTAATGTTTTGCTTGTTTTATCTGACTTAAGTTATGTTGTGTTTTGTTGTAATTATTTTATTTTAATAAGTTGATTATTCTTTTTAATAACAATTACTAATTATGTGAAAGAGTGTACACCTTTAAGGTAGATTTTTGAGGCACTAATTATTTATTATTAACATCTCATGTAAAATGTACCAAAAATCACACAAATACATGAATTTGAATTTGGATTTGACATAAAAAGACAGCGTAGTTTTTGCCTTTTCTTTTTACATATTTACATAATAAATGACATTTACAGATGAAAACTGAGTTGTCTCAAAATAATGTTCAACTAATTTTGAGTGACACGCATATGTTCATCTGGATTTATAAAAATACAAACAGATAGTGTTTTTTTTTAGAACAGAACAAAAATGTTTTGACATCCATCAATAATTAAATACACGTGTTTTTACAAGTAAAATATTTACTCAGTACCCACTGAAGCGTGACTTGAAACATGATTTAAAAATCACAGTACAACATGTATGTACGAGTACGTGGAAAAAAATATTTCAATCAAAGTTATTTGAATATCGCCGACTGGATAGTGGCTCCCAATTAGCTGGGTTCCAATTAAACCAATGCATGAATCTGACGAACTGACATCCGCTGGTAAAAACTACGATTGGATTTTAGCGAGACATTTAGAAACGGGCGCGAGGGAATTGAGATACGTCAAGTTGTCCTGGGTTCGTGAATGCACGAATTTTGGACTAGATAACGAAACGAAAACAACGCAACTATTAATATGAAAAAGCCTGGCGGCAGTTTAGGATGCTATTAAACCAGAGGCAAAGGTTTGATGAAAAGTATGAACTGTGACACAATCCTGCTAATTTTGTATCAAAGCAAAAACAAGCTTTAAGGCAGTGGGTACAGTCAATCACCATGTTGGTGGTTTGACTATGAGCTCACCTAGTAAAAAGTTTCAATAGGATGGGAGTTCAGTTAAATTGGTCTTGGTACCACTGAGTTTCGGCCTTCTGTACTTACTTTTACAGATGAACTCTCTAGTAAGAGTCTAATTTAATAGTAGTGGTTTTACTTCAGAAGAAAATTAATATCAAACTGAATAATTTCTTCTAAATTAATAATTATCTAAAACGTAAATAACTCTGCGAAGTATACATAAGATGGAAAGTTTAAATGGAAGGATCTTTTACCAAAAGTTTTCATTTTAGATAAACTAAATCCTATACCAAAACCCAACTTCAGCCGGATCTGTATCGCGTTCTACCCGGAGATCAAAAATGCATGTTCGTATGCAGATAGGCTTTCCAAAACCCTGCAAATACTAGCTCTGGTATCTATGCGTTCCTGTAAAGTATTCAAAATAGAAATCTGTGAATAAAGCGGATAGATACTGTGGTTCGTCCCCTGAATAATGCTAGCGTGAAAGTACTTTGCACTTTAGGTATAGCAGTGGATGTTGTGGTTTTTGGGCGAAAAACCTCGCGATACATTTTATAGGTTCAAAAATACACTTCGTCTTTAAGGACCCACCAAGCAGACCCACCGGTGGGTCTCCAAATACTGATGTGTCTCCCAAGACCTACTGATTGGTAGGACCTATGTGATTATTTAGTTTTATATCCCCTGAGACCCACCAGGATACTTGAAAGTTCCGAATAAAAAGAAAAATGTTGTTTGGACCAGACAATAATACATGTGTTCATAGAAATGCAGCTTTATGACAACCATGTTATTTAATCATAGAAGTAAATAAAAGATAAGCAGCCAGGTAACAAAAAATAAGCGCTAAGTCATCATCATCTGCATAGCCTTTTCCCACCTATGTCGGGGTCGGCTTCCAGTCTAACCGGGTGCACCTGAATACTAGTACTTTACATGGAGCGACTGCCTATCTGACCTCCACAACCCAGTTAGTGCTGGGTAATACGATACCCCTTGGTAAGACTGGTTGTCAGACTTTTTGGGCCACTGACTACCTGTAACGACTGTCAAAGATCTACAGATGACAGCCAGGACCAACGGCTTAACGTGCTTTCCGAGGCCCGGAGGAAACTCGGTATGTAATGGGCGGTCACCCATCCATAGACTAACCTAGGCAAGCACGGCTTAACCTAAAGATCGACCCGAGTGGCTGGTATTATTTTGCCACGAGCTCCTCCCAAAAAATCTAAATATACTACGTATTTTAAATGGAAGTTGCTTTTGACTGCTTCTGTCTGTTATCGTTGTTCTTTCAAATTAAGCAAACGCAAACAATTTTGATGCGATCCTCACCAGTATTCACCGGGATTTCTCAGTTGCAGCCACGGAGTCTAGATTTGTGCCGGGTTGTTGGCAATAGGCTCGCCCCCTATTACATGGGACTAAACACATTAATAGGTACACCACTTTCGGTGTACTTTCGGGGATTAAAGGCTGTTATGTATGTTCTTTAACTTGGATGTTTTTTTTTTCTTTGAAGTAATACAAAACTGTGCGAAGCAATTAATACATATGTCAATGCAAATAGAATGATGGCTATCGTTTTTGAGCTCACCAGATGGCGCCACTGTCCCGTTAAGGTTATGTTAATAATTCTGTTTTATACTTTACAGTAGGTACCAATAACTTCATAAAAAGTTTATTTTATTACGTATGTATGTATATTTCCAATATTCTCCCTAAAATTAGCAAGCATGAAACATTTAAAAATCATTTTACCTCCAAGTACTGACAATTAAGATTCTAAATTGCTACTTAAAATCTTCAAGTCATAATTAATCAGAAATGGCTCAATCTTGACCACAGTTTTCAATATTTGTAAAAATACGTGTTAAAACACCATGCAATGCGCGAACCAGTGCTGCTCAAAATCGGTCTTGGTCTTGCAGTCTTGGTCTTGTTCTTGCATTTTTGCAAGACTAAGACCGACTTATTGTAGCAAGACCAAGACCAAGACTGAACCTTGCAAGACTTGAGCAAGAACAAGACTAAGCCTGCAAGACTCTTGCGCCTCGCAGTTAAGTCAAACTGAGATTTGGGCATTATAGTAGATATTTGGTTTCAATTCCGATTTTGATAGACGTTCCCCAGTATCAAAACCGTATCGTCATAACACTAAAAGGAATTGTATTGATTATTATATATTTCGACTATGTATTAAGTAGGTAGGTAGGTAGGGTAGGTATTTACAATATTCTCCCTAAAATTAGCAAGCATGAAACATTTAAATAGCAGCGTTTTACCTGAAATAAAACGCATATTAAAATACTTACCTCACTGGAAGCTTTATTATGAGATGGCATTTCCGTTTCCCGTCGATTTCTAACCAGTTTTCGTACTTTTAACCCCTCTTTACTTCCGGCTCAGTGGTGCCACCTGGTGGTTGCGGGTAGTTTTTAGTTTTCCTAAAAAGTGTCACGCCATTTTTGTTCATTGTCTCATTTAACCAGGCAGAAATAAAGTTAAAGCTTCCAGTGAGGTAAGTATTTTAATATGCGTTTTATTTCAGGTAAAACGCTGCTATTAAACTACTTGACCGTCACTGGAAGCTTTATTATGAGATCTGTTTGTTATCGCCTGGTGACGCCACTTTAATGTAGGTATATCTAGGAAGTATGTAGTATTATACTATAGGCCAATGTGATAATAAAGCATGAAATTAAACAAATGTTTAATTAATAATTATGCATTTATTTAAATAAATGTAAAAGCAATTCAATAAAAGTACATAAGGTAAGTGTACACTAGCTTACAAATATATTTAGCATATTTTTTATTTTATTTTTTTATTTTTATTTTTATTGTAAATATGAAAATCATAAATTCTGATTATAAACAACCAATTTAAGAATATCCGTTCTAGGTAAACAAAATATTTATTCAACAATGCTAATCAATTGGATTGAACAATTGTGTGACGTTTTGTGAATCAGTACTTCTCATTATTTCTCGTCTATAAAACTGCTGGAATGTATTAGCTGATCGCCAATTTCCACGAGCCAAGATTTCGTCGAGGGGATGATTTTGAAACCAGCTTTTGGAGGCTACAGCAGACCGGGTGCTACCCGGAGTGGCTGCAATGCCAGCTTCCCCAAATAGGGTCTTTATCCACCCTGCAATGACTGTACGTGAAGCAGGTTTAGCCACACCTCTTACCGTGATAAATAAGTTAGTTGTTTTTGCCGCATTACGTCTGTCATTTAATAATGCTATCGTTCTTTCAATCCAGAATATAGGGTTAAGGTTAGAACTATCGGTATTTAAAAGCAATTTCCAGCCGGATTGCCTATAATTACTGTTGTCAGTTTTGGAGCCAAACCGAGGCCAAAATATTATACTGCTATCACATCTTATGCAATGATTATGATCAATATTAAGTAGAGTTAGATCGTGTATTCGCCTACCAGAGCAGAGCAACAATAAAATTGCAGTATGACGTGACGTTTGAAAGAGGTTATTTGAATCAATTGTGTAATTAGTCAAAAATGAAATTAATTTATCAACATCCCAAACTGGAGGCTTAGCAACCTTTGGATTTTTTAGGGCAATTGATTTTAAAACATGTCTTACTAAGACGTGTGAACTTAACTGACTTGAAGTTTCAGCGTTACTTAATGTAGATATTACCGATTTATGTAAAAGTATGGAATTATACGACAACTTATCAATTAAAAACAAATCACATAAAAACTGCGCTAATTGTGAACCAGGGGGATTCATTAAGTTGAGGTTTTTATTACGACACCACGTCGTCCAGCGCTTCCAGGCTACCTCGTAAGTTTTTAGAGTCGATATTCGCCAAGAATTTTTAAGCAGTGATAGTTGTTGTGCGTTCCATGTCTTTATCGCGTCGGACCACCCCCACATTTCCAAACTTCGAGGACAATGTTCTCGACCTTCGGTGGTGGGAGTCCCGTCGACGTGTCTATTAGGTATCTTTGCAGGTTTCTCAGAGTTAATGGAGCCGCGAGCGCTCGGGCTTTGAGATCCGCACGCCAGAATACTCTCTCCCATCGAGGTACTACTATTAGGAATATTCCTGTCGACTGGTTTAAGTGAGATAGGACTTTGGGAACCAGGAATGGCGGTGGAAATATCCATGCGAGCTGGTAATTCCATGGGACACTGAAGGCATCGTGGAACAGAGCTTGAGGATCCCTTAGATTTAGAGACACATAATTGTATAGTACGTGAGCTGTCGCCGAGGCAAATAGATCTATTACAGGGGTTCCCCATTTTGCAAATACTACTTCTACACAAGTCGGAAGTAAGTGCCATTCTGGAGGTTGGCGAAGGCGCGATAAGTGGTCCGCATGATTGTTGTATTTGCCCGGAATGTAGTGTATGCTGAAGTGTATCTGATGTTGGTCTAACAAATTCAGAATTCGATAGGTTATTTCCAACAGGGATAATGTCCTTGTACCTCCTTCCTTTCGTAGGTAGGTGACTGCAGTTCTGTTGTCGCTTTGAATGAGGAGCGAACTTTGACGAAGCCAATGAACTTGGTTCTGAAGAGCGTATAATATCGCTAGCATTTCTTTTCGATTGCAATGTAGCGTTTTCTCTTGTTGCGACTAAGTTCCTGACAGAGCTAAATTGTTCAGTTGTGCCCCCCACGCTTGATCCGATGCATCTGTAGTCAAGAAATTTATTGGAGGAGGGTACTGAAGAGGTGTTGACTTTTGACAATTTTGGGCCCACCAGTTTAGTTCCTCTAAGACACCTTGTGGTAGTAGGTAGGTCTTTGATGGCAAGATCGGCAGCGAATTCATGAAAATTAACATCTGTCGATGATTGAGCCGACCCCGTGGGACAACGAAACTGGCAAAATTTAGAAGTCCTACTATTTTCTGCAACTCCTTCAAAGTTAACTGCTCTTGTTCGAGAGCCTGATTTATCTTTGTGATAATGCCCTGAGCCTTTTCTTTTGGTAGAATTTTTTGATTTTCCCATGGTTTCCATAGTATCCCTAAATAAATTATGCTCTTTTGAGGAGAAAGAACAGATTTTTCGAAATTTATTTGCCACCCCAGTTTTTGTAATATTTGTACAGTTATTTTGACATGCTCGCGAAGCATGTGAACATTCTGGTGTACTAGCAAATAATCGTCCAGGTATACCAGGATCCTCATGTGCCATTTTTCCCGTAATGTTTGAGCCACCCAGTTCGTGAGCATGGAAAAGGTTTTTGGAGCAGTGCTCAGACCGAATGGAAGACAAGTCATTTCTAACAACTCCTGGTTGTATATTAAGCGCAGAAAACGTCTGTGCGATTTGTTTACGCTTACATGAAAATATGCTTGGGACAAATCTATTTTGCACATCCAGTCCTGAGATTGGAGGAAGTCCGGAATGCGGTGCACGTTTATTAAATGAAACGGCTCCGTCATCACATATTCGTTTAGCGATTTTAGATTGAATATGGGACGGGCAGATCCGTCGGATTTTGGAACCAGAAATAGGGGGGAGATGAAGCTTGGCGAGGGTAGCGCTTTCTTTAGAATTCCCTGCTGTTTCATTTTGTCTACAACTGACGACATTTGTTCTGAAACAGGAGTTTGAAAAGGCCCCTTCGTTATATCTGGATAGACAAGTGGGGGTTTTTGAAAGAAAGGTATGCGATACCCTTGAATTAATTTTATAACTATTTCTGTAGCTCCCATTTCCACCCATTGTGATTGATAGTGTATCAACCGACCCGCCCGGAACGGTGTCAAGTCATTGCTTATACCTTTTTCCCCTGGAACTTTTTGAGGAGTTTGCACGTCCTCGAGTACTTCCACGTTCGGGCCGCGAGCCTCGGTTTCGAAATGAACTTCTAGTATTGAAGTGATCACATTGATTACTCGAGGAGTTACCTCTGGAAGAATTATGTGTATGTTGGCACTGACCATGATATTCACCCCGCGAGGGTGGGTTATGACAGGTATGCATATGCGATCCTGGTTCGTTAAATTGAGTTCCACGCGATGGAACAGTCTGTTTTCGTGCGCCTTGCCCCCGCGAGGGGCGGCTACTAGTTTGGTAAGGCTTTTGTGAAGACCTTTCAGATTTTGGGGGCCAAAAGGTCTTACGGACCCCGCCAGCCTTCTCCAGAGTAGATGTAAAAGTCTCGGCATTAAATATATAAGTACTTGAAGGAGGAATTTTATTCAAGAAGGCTTTCACTAGTGGATCTCTAACTTGACTTGTTATAGTTTCTCTACGCATTTCAATACTTTCGGCTCTATGGCCGCAGGCTAATTGCAAAAGGTCTGAGGATATTTTATGAAATTCGCCCTTCTGAAATAATTCGTCAATCTTCCCATTTAAATTATCAAAATTGATACATTCTGAATTTTTTGCCCATGAAAGAAGATTACGAATACCTTCCTGCAATGCTTGTCTTTGTTTTAATATGCAGTAGGTTAAGGCTGCGTAGGATTTATCAGCATGTGCCAGATGACGTAAAGTGTCATATGCTTTTACCTCCTCATTTGTTTCCAGGTCTATAAAGCCAGGTGTATGATTATATAATTTTTGCGTCTCAGCGTATCTCACTTCTGACCAAGAAGTACTACCAAAACGCTGGATATCTACCAACTTCTTCAAAAAACTATCTGGAGTTTTTGGAACTAATGGTTCTTTAAGCTTAGTATCAATGTCAAAAGTGAAATCTAAACTTGTATTTTGATGTTCTTGATTTGAACAATCCTCCTCACTTATTTGTTCATAAAGTTGACCACTAATTCCAGAACAAATAGAAGCGTTATCAAAGCAAGCTGTATCTATGTTACTTGTATTATTAATTTGTTTGCGAAGCTCACCCATTTCCTTAAAAAGCTTTTCCATCATATGACGGGAACGTCGAGCATGTTTTCTTTTCTTATGGCGGCGGCGGCGGTGGCTGGACCGCGCTCGTTTGCTGCCCGGAGTAGATGCACTTGAAGAACTAACACTTGTAACACTACTGCTGCTACTACTACTTCGGTCTCGCTTGCGATTCAGTCCACTCGGACCAGCCACAGCTTGCGGCTGGGTATCGGAGTTGTGGTTATTACTTTCCATCACTGCAAATGAATTACGTTAGATCTTATGCAATTAATTTATAACACTTCACACTTGATTACGAAAATTTACTGGTATTATTCAAAAGTAAAAAAGAAATAACAGTAAGTAGTGATCCGAACGGAAAAACCCGTTAAAACTTTGATCACGTACAAATTATTCATAAGTGTTACCTCTAAAAGAGGGTACTTACGGTCCAAGACTTATCCTCTTTGAAGAACACTTTACACTTTTTTACTTACTTTATAAAATATGTATTCACTTAATTAATATTCACTTTTCCTTAATATGCAACTGTCGCGGACGCAGTCACTGCGCACAAGTTGCTTCGACGGAGAATAAAAAGCCAATGAACAAAAATGGCGTGACACTTTTTAGGAAAACTAAAAACTACCCGCAACCACCAGGTGGCACCACTGAACCGGAAGTATAGAGGGGTTAAAAGTACGAAAACTGGTTAGAAATCGACGGGAAACGGAAACGCCATCTCATAATAAAGCTTCCAGTGACGGTCAAGTAGTTTAATATAATTTTACCTGCAAGTACTAACAAATAAGATCCTATAGTAATATAAGTTGCTAGTTAAAATCTTCAAATCTTAATTCATCAGGAATAGCTCTATCTAGACCACAATCGTGAATATTTGTAAAAATACATGGTAAAAAAGCAGGCAACGCGTGAACTTTCTATGACATCTGACATTTCGGTACCCTCGCGCTACACTAGCGCCTCAATTCACACGCGATAACCCCCATAGTTAAATAGCTAAAGAAAAACTTTTATGCCAAACAAATATCAGTTACACGTATTACAAATGACATTTCCATTACAAAAAAGCTTGTTTAATCCATACAAGGGGACGGCTACGAAAATTAAATTGGACAGGAAATGCCGGGTTCAGCCATCATAGGTATGATATACGAATTCTCTACTGAAGTACTACTTGAAGTAATCAAAATATAATAATAAAATGCTTGATTGACACAACTAACTTATTTTGTTCAGTTAACATTTTTTTAACTCTTCTAGAATGATGTCGTGATAAGGGTAATCGAGAAACTTGTTTGAGCGTTCAATTATTTGAACTAGTATTGCTGTCGTGGTGATCAACTTAACTAAGATTTTGATTAATCTAAACAAGATATCGTCAATCAAGCTAAAAAGTCACTTAATTGGAGTGCATTTTCTTTTGCGGATTGTTTTTTTTTTCTGTAAAGTTTGGATAATATCTTCTTGAATTAAATCAGTTTTTTACACTTATACTACAGTTACACTTATATTAATAAAAGGAGTTTTTGCCGACTCTGAAGTTTAATTCAAACAATTTGACTGTAACAAGAGGCGGAGGTCAAAATTGAACCAGTATTGTACGAAAAGTCAAAGTTCCCAACACTAATAAAGAAGTAGAACATTTATTGCAGAACGGTTATTAAAAAGACACCAATTTTCGTACATCGATTCTTCGTTACTTCGATAACGAAAAGTTCTGATACCTACCTCATTATACATTGCTAGTATTCAAAAAGCGATTCTAATAAATCGACAAAATTATAAGTAACAGCTAGCGCCCCCATTCCACGAGCCATGGGATCCGTACGATTATTTATGTAAAATCTACGTGGCGAACAATAATTTATGATTTTCCAACGCGACATGAATAATAATATTATATAGAAATAAGCCTAATTGTTATGTTATTGGTAATTTGAATGATAAACTGATGAAATTCACGGTTCAACGGGTGGTAAATTTTGATTAGCTCGATGTGAAATAATATGTTTAACAACATATAGGGATGTGACTATGTGATTGTGGTAAAGTTTCGATAGAGAGCGAGGACCTTCGTAACCAATTGCTGCGCCAAAATAATAAAGTTCATTTGACGAATTTGATTCGAAAAACGTTCGTTCATTTCTGAACGAACAGATTACAGAATGAATGAACATAGGCCCTTATATTACCTACCTTAAAACTTAACGTAAATACGTCGATTTTTTTATTAAAAATACTCTAAGTACTCATAATTTTAAGAATTTATTTACTTATATCGAATGATACTGATTGTGCTTGTTGTAATCAATTTAACTAAAATTCTATAGGGTAATAAAATTGTATTTTCGATCAAAAAATTGACTTATTTACGTTACATTTACACCGCGCGGTCGTGCAAGGGCCTCAGAACTAGCTAATGGCGGCTTCAACTTTTCAGTTAAAAATATAATGAGGAAACATAATTTTATATAATAATCTAGATTTAAATACCTAACTATTAAAAAGAAAGTCAATTCTAGTTAACTGAACCACTCTCCACAATCTCGACCGTCTGCTTTGAACGATATCGACTTAACAAATCTTCGTTCATTCAGCATAAAATGAAATGCGCATCAAACATTAACCAGCTTAACCTCAATCTCCATTTCCTTTGTGAGTTCAAGAGGAAATCCATCCACAGATAACTCCCAGTTTTCTAAGATTTTAAACACAGATAGACGAATAAAAAATACATCCCAATTACGGGAGTGAGCGACCCGATAAAGGAGCAAAAAACACGTCCGCTTCGGAGCGCTCATTATGCTAAACCCAGATATGACTTGACTGATGTCAGCTAGCGCCGCAATTTGTCGACTACCCTCCATTTAACGAGACTTAGGATTAAGCAAATTGCTTAATATTGTAGCACTTGTGATCCACGTTTTCATTTCGTTTATAGTGAGTGGATTGCATTTGTTTAAAGTTACGTTGCTTTCTTTTTCAAGGTTGGCAGTATTGTTTTTTCTTCTTCTTTTTGAACGTTAGTTCGTTCTTTGGTCGATGTTTAAAAATGTATAGCGTTTCCATTTCAGACGCGTACTCAATTGTTTTAAGTGGTTGAGATTACGTGTTTTAGTGTAATTATTTGATGTATTTATTTTACGGTGTTAGTGGTATGGGGTGGCTTACAACTTTTTAATCTATACACCTATACAAATAATTAAAATTAGTAATTTAAAAAAATAATAAGTAATTTTAAAATACAAGCTTTTTTATGAATGCGTATGAAAGTGTATATGGCACTTAAAACACAAAATCATATTTTTTTATTGTGGTCTGTCTTTCTGTCGGTCTGCCTGTTTGTTTGTTCCGGCTAATCTTGAATTAGCTTTACCGATTTTGACGGGACTTTTACTGGCAGATGGCTGATGTTATAAGGAGTAACATAAGCTTAAATTTTAGAAAACGGATTATTGTAAAAAATTAAAACCTTTAAAATTGTTAACAAAATCCGGTTCAAATTGGAATAGTACATTGTTCACCGAGAGGAGAAAGTGACCGATTACCGTCGAGGGTATCGTTTGAAGCCCGAGCCGTAGGCGAGGGCTTTAAAACACCCCAGATCGGGAATCGCACTTTCTCTCGAGTGATACATAGTGCTTTATACTACACCTACGAGGAAAATAAAAAAACGAAAACTGAATCCTCAAACAACACACAAATTGAAAATGGCGCCAATGACGTCTGCAATTTTCACATGTTCTTTTTTCAAATTGTTTACCCTGCCGCCGCAGGGTCGCACTGCCAGCCCGACATCATCCAACACACAGCTAGTGGCCAGTGTCATTTTGCGAACTTGGAGATAAAAACTCACTTTAAAAACTTTTTGGCTTTTGATATTTAGGTTACCGGCACATAGTCTTACCCAAAATTAAAAAAGAAAAACCACGTAAGAAATGGATTTTCATACACTTTTCTCTCCCGCTCAGATGCGTTTTCTCCCCGCATATTTGTTCGATATGCTATGACGTACTTTCTACCGTAAATTTGATAAAGTATCAAGGTACTTTCCAAGCAGGTGTAGTATAAAGTAATATTTTTATATTCATTTGTAGCGGCCGAAGGTCGCGGGCAATAGCTAGTTTAAAAATATGTTTAGAATAGGCTTTTGTTATTAACATTTTAAACTTTAGAACAGTAGAGTGTTTAATCATTCATCACTTGAGAAAGTGCTCTAACAATAGACTTTAGAATATTGAGTAGACAAATATATTACTTCATTTTCAACTAACTCAGTTTACACTAGAATTATGTAAACGTGTTGTTAGAAGTTCATTGACTGCGTCTGAACGCGGTGCATGACTTGTGTGCTCGACATGAAAAATTCATTACATAAAGACTAAATCTTGTACGCAGTTTCATGTTTCTTATTTATGATTTGTTAGAAAAGTCTTCATTATTTTTGTAAAATAATACCTCATTAAAACTTTGCTTAGTTTCAGGTTTATATCAATTTTAATTAATGACAAATAGAAGCACTAAACATCTGTCAAAAAGTGTTTCATGCATCTAAAAAAATATTTAAAAAAAAGTTTCAAATGTTGCCAATAATTGGTTGACCAATTTATTCGCCTCGTATTTTATAAACCTGTCGTAGGTATTCGGTTAAGAATCTATGTACTCGTATATTCAACCTCATCCATGTAGACAGATTTTACACCCGCTTAAAAGTAGCTTAAATAAGTGAAGAAGGACGGGTATTTCTTTTAAATCATATTATCATGATCATCACGCCTGGAATCCGCGAAGGCTTAAGCAGAGAGACAGACCAACGAGGCAGGTGCTCACCTGCCTCGTTGGTCTATTGATCGCAAACGCGACTGCTAAGCATGAGATCCTGGGTTCGATTCCCAGGTCGGGCAAAGTGTTATCGGGTTTTTCCATCAGGATTTTTTCAGCAGCAGCCACGGAGTCTGGATTTATGACCGGTTGATGGCAATAGGCTCGCCCCCTATTACATGGGACATAAATCGGTGGCGTTTAATTTCTTCAATTTTATTCTAACAACGTTGGTGTTACGAAGTAGCTTCATGAATAACTCACTACATTAACTTATCATATTTCAGTGCTCCCTAAATTATTTTCTATTAGATTAATGTTCGTTACGGGATTCTGATTTCATTTAGCGAATTAATAGCCTAATGAAAGGGCGAACTGCAGTAATAAAATTATAAAGCTTTTACTAAATGAGATTCTATTCTAGCTTGCTTTTCACTAATTTCGTTATCAAGCACTAAATTTTATAACTGTTATTTTGTGGAATAAATGACTATATTATATATTAATTACCGTATTACTGTGGACTAACACATAACTGGGGAAATGAAGGTGTACTAATGGGTACGAGAGTCTGACCACCAGTCTCACCAAGGGGTATCGTATTACCCATTCACTGAGTTATGGCGGTCAGACAGCACCATCCATATTCAGCTGCAAGTACATGCAACGAGTAGGGTAAACACCCCAATTAGAGGAATGGAAATGGTATCACGGCTCAACTTTCCAAAACAAAGTTTACCAAACGAAACTATAAAAAAGAGAGAAAATAGCAATATTTTATCGAGTAAAACAAGAATAACATGACTAATAGACCGTATAATGGTATAAACTCAAAGTTTACCCAAAGTTTCTCTCATAATTTAGTATTTCTAGTAACTAAATGTGTTGAAGATCATTAGTTATAGAATATGTCCAGTCGAGTGAGTGGCTAGGTATCCCAGGGTCTGCTGAACACCGCGTGTTCGTGAGACACTATTAATTTTGTTAAGTATATCTACGTGGTAAATAGTTTAAATAAAATTATGTGACTTTGTTGGGTGAAAAATGACTAGGTTTTTGTCGTATGGTAAATATGTTTGAGAGCAGTAGTAGTGAAATAAATTACATGACATTGTGTAATTTATTTCATCGCCGTGCAAGGGATCAGGAAAACATCGTGAGGAAACTGGCATGTCCTAGAACCAAAAATTCGAAGACATGTGACATCTACCAACCCGCACTGGGCCCGCTTGGTGAATTATAGCCCATTCCCTCTCATAGAGAGGAGGCCGTGTGTCCCAGCAGTGGGAACATTATAGGCTGATTATGCTATGGTAAATAGGTATGTCATAGTTTCAGGATTTGACTTATGGTCTTCTAAAATTTTAATCAAACTGTAATTATGGAACTTTATAAAGGGTGTAACAAAACCCTTAACGAAGCCGAAAGCCACTTATTCTCCCCATCATTACTATATTTTTTTTTGTTCTAGACCATACCTTGGAACCTTCTAGTTACGGAGATATTGGGGGTCAAAGTTCCAACTTTTTCACATGTTTTTTTTTAAATACTTTTTTTAATTGTAAGATTTTTACTTTAAACACCTCCACGATCCCCGTACTATTCAATCCATCCATCAGCATAATGTTTTAAGTCCGTTACATTGAGTCCTACCGTAAAACGTGTTCACTCCAAAAAAAAAAGTCGTTTCCCAGCAATAATTTTTGCGTAAAGTGACTTACTTTGATGTACATAATGCTTGGTTGGCGGCTTCGTGAAGGGTCTTGTTACACCCTGTATAATTTGTAGGCTATTTGGCTACGACGTGTTTTGTGGTAGGTGGGTTCACCATTCATAAAAGAAGTACAGTTAGCATTGAACTATTTTATTTTATGCCTACACCAATTTTCTATTTGACAGCAGAAATGTGGACTAGCTACGACAGTCGGTATAGTGAGCTAAAGACAATTATTTGATTCGTCAAGATTAAAATAGGCTTATATTATGTATTTTTTTTTTACATTTCCACGTTACTATCTTCATTAATTATGTCCTATGAAGATACAGAGATGTTATTACTTGTGCTAAAGTAAATATTGTTCATATATTTTTTTTTTTGTTTATATAATTAGTTAGCTAAGTTAAGATACTATAATTGTAATATACCTTTTACATATTCGTAACAATTAAATTAATATGATTTGTGATTTTTTTTGTCAATTAAAGTTACCTTCAATCGCTTGAAACACAGGATTACCTAGTTCAGGCACAAATCATGGTGAACTTGACGTGATAGATTTAAGACAAACTGTAAACGTTGTTCCTTATATTTTTGAACAAATTTTATTATTATTTTATTATTAAAATGAACAAAAAAAATTTCTAAACAAACTGAAATTTGGTGTTAGAGAGCCAATTTTTTGGGTTAAGCGCGCCTTAATACAGGACGCCAGCACATCAAGCTACCCGAAACTGTCAAATTTTCCCAATCAACTTTAAACCTAATGCTTTAGCAATAAAGTTGAAAATCTATTTAAGAAATTTGACAGATTGTAGTAGCTAGATGTAGTGGCATCTATGCATAAGCTGTCCTTATCATTATGTCTGTATCATTGCTTTTGCTAATGTAGAAAATGATAATATTCAAATAACAATACTCTTAATCAGAATAGAATAGAATAGAATAGAATAAACATTTATTCGCTAATGGACAGCAGCAACACAATAGAGCAGCACATACATATACATATTACTAACAAACAGCTTAACCATTAATTAAAACAGCTCAACTGCGCTGAGCATGCCCATAACGAAAGGGTCACCTACTCAGCATATGCTGGGTGTAAAACACTCAGCGCTGGTTTTCAGTAGGCCCCCCGCAGTGACACACGGATGAGGGATCAGCGTAGTATCTTAGATGTAAAATTAACCGATCATGTTCAAATCACAACAATCATGTGTTCATGTTTACTACAATGCGCTCCAAAACGCAAATCGTAGACGTGGCCAAAACGCTGCCCAACTTAAATGGGACTGTGGGCCCGTGAAGGTCAGGATTGAAATAGTGACATGGGGTCGCGGCAGACCACGAAGGAGATGGCGGGATGAACTGGTAGTCTTCATTGAGAATTGGAAAGTAGCAGCACAGAATCGAGACCGTTGGAAGGAATGTACAGAGGCTTTTGCCCAGCAGTGGGACAATATAGACTAGCTATAAAATAATAATAGTGTCAATCATCAACAACAAATAACAGAAAACGTCATAAATAAATAAAAAGTGCTGTAAGAAATACGATTTGAATTATAAAAGTGTATTAAAGAAACTCCATTTTAGTTCCACAAGTCCGAACGAGACGTAACAACTAACACATGTCAGAACTTCAAGAGTGTTTCCTTGATACGAGTCCGGGGAAGTTAAAAAAATATTAAAAAGAAAAAGTTATTCTTTTTTTTCTCTCAGTGTAATGGTTTAACAAGTTTTTTCGTTCTCAAACTGTTTTATTTTCAAGGGAATCTGTCTTTCATTTATGTCATTTGGAAGCTACTTCTTCTAAATATCGACGGAAAAGCAGTGATTTCCTTTATACAGGTTTTAGGCTAAGTTTTAAGCTAGTTGCCTGCTAAAATTTATTCATCGATTTCATTAATTTTCAAACATTTGTTTAATTTAAGCCCCGAAACAGAACTCGGCGTATATCTTAATGAAAGAATTGGACACTGATAGCTTGATTTCAATTTAATTGGTGAAGTTTTCTCTAAGTTTAAGTAGAGATTTAAATACAGTTTTGTAATAAAAGTCAATTATTATTTGACAATAGGTTTTTGAAAGGTCACTGCCAAAAACAACTGAACAGAACATTTCAGCATCACTTAATAAATATGGAAGGTTTTTTCGACCTTAGATTATTATTGAATCTTACGACCTAAGTGATTCCTCGACAGTCTTTTTTTTTCAGAAACATATTTTATAGTATTTATTCCTTAGGAATGGGTTTCGGGAATAAGCTTTAAATTGTATCGTTAAAATTAGTTAAATCCGATATTTAGCTATACACCACACTTCAGCAATAGACAACAAAATCCTTTACAACATTGTCTCAACGTTTGTTTACCAGCCAGTACTTTTGACTCAAGAGCCTGTCTCGACTATTTCATAATAATAATATGGAACAACTAGTACCAAGCAGAATGGGACGTAAGTGCCACTTCGCACGGTCGCCGGCGTGCGCACGAATACCAATATTCTAAAAGCATGCTCACACATTCCACACATGTTTTGTATGATGCGTTTTATTCAAAATGCCTTTTTTCCTAAAATTCAGGGCAAAGCTCGCTGGCTCGAAATTGAAGGGTATTATGAGTTTACAGGGAAAATATTTTACTTAATTCATGTGCGAGTTTGGATTTTGGTGTAAAATAAGTTCGCTTTCTTTATGGTTTTGGTAAAGCTTCCAAGATTGGTGTGTTATGTTGAGATGAAAATGGTTTTCGAAACTAGATTTTTGATTACCATTTTTATTAAGTTATATTTAAATTATAAGAAGAAATTGGGCACTTTTTTAGTAATAAGATTTATTTAAAATACCAACAAAATATTGACAGATCATTACGTTTTGAGCAATTCACAAAAAATATCCTCACTTGAAGTTGCGCGGGATTCGCCCCGTAAGCTTGCTACGCAGCGCTACGGTACTAATAATTTAATGCTTTCGGAAACGTTCTAAATATTTCTGAAGCTTGAAACCTATTATTTATTATTTATTTCTAGAAGGATAATAAAAAAGCTACTTTAGTTTCGGAATAACACAGAATCTATATTCACAGTTAAACATAAGCCTCTTAGCAACCTCACGAATTTAGACTCACTTATTTTATTGGTTCTCATTAGTAGTGGAAACCTTTTCTGTCGTTGATAGAAATAATGAGGTAGATAATAATTATCTAATATGAAATTACGCATATGAACATATGTTTGTCTAACAAATTATAATTTTACTAGTGATCCGACAAGTAACTAAAAATCAAATCTTGGAATTCAATATTAACCTACTTTTAATTGTTGTATCAAATTGAAACTTTGCATGTAGGTATATCTAGTTCGGATGACAAATAATTTGGTTTCTAGGAGCTGATCTGATGATGGAGCCAAGATGTGGAAATCTTCACTGGTTACTGGATGGATGGATGGATGATTTTTACTGTTTCACGCAAAAACTACTGAACGGATTTGGACGTTTGGCACACACAGGTATGTGTTAATAACCCGGATTAACAACACGTAGAGTACTTTTATCTCGGTAGTACAATCTTGTGTGACAAAAACCGAACAACACGCAGGTGAAGTCGCGGGCGTGAACTGCAAACGCCATCCAGAATAAATTCTCTTAAAAATGAGAATTCCTGTTGTGCAAACTGCACAACAGATTTATTTGCATTTAGATGTACAACGTCACATAAACGGACCAGAAACTAGCCTTTAATTTATGTAGGGTGTAACAAGACCCTTCACGAAGCTGTCATCCAAGCATTCTGTACGTCAAACTAAGTAACTTTACGCAAAAATTATTGCTGGGAAACGTTTTATTTTGGGTGAAACATCACATTTTACGGTAGGACTCAACACATTGTGCTAATGGATAAATTGAATAGTACGGGGGTCGTGGAGGTGTTTAAAATAAAAATCTTCCATAAAAAACGTAATTCCAACTTTACCACAAGCTTTTTTACTTGTGAAAAAGTTGAAACTTTGACCCCCAATATCTCCGTAACTAGAAGGTTCCAAGGTATGGTCTAGAACAAAGAAAATATTGTAATGACGCTGAGAACAAATGACTTTCGGCTTTGTTAAGGTTCTTGTTACACCCTTTATAACACGAGTACCTACTTACCATTGATATTTTTTTCACAATATTTTTATTTGTTATATTTGGCCTCAGTTTTACGAAAGTTCAAAGAGTCTAGTATAAAATATGAATTGAGATACTTGTTTTTTTTTTATTAGCGTTTACTAGCCCACTGCTGGGCAAAAGCCTCCCACAATTTCTTCCATGAGCCTTTTTCCCGATTCTTTAATTTTATGAACATAAATTCATCCACGTATGATACATTTTACCAATTGATATAATCCTGGCTATTTGATTAATTAAATCTCGTATAAGGTGTAATTATAATGATGACCTGCAGCATTGAAATGAAACTCGTTCAAAAAAGTTCATTTAATTTAAGGGTACATTTTTGTATAACTTTAAAACAATTTAGTTAAGTATTTAAATTTCACACGAGCTGTCCAAAATATCTGGTTAACCAATATATTTAATTACAGAGGTATACGTTTAGGTTGAAAGAGAATGTACGCAAAATTGAGTATTAATGCTGCGTAATGGATTCTGAGAATATTTATCATGATTACGTAAAACAACGTATCAAATAGACTTTGTTAAAATATTTACGAATAGTTGCAGTGTCCTGTCATCCTACGTTATAATTTTAAAACTACCTGTTGTTTTAAATAAAAATATACTGTTCGTTCTTTTGCAAATCGTTGTCTCATCATTCCCCTGTTTTTTTTCCGATGAGAAATCTTCAAATAACTCCTCCCGCTCTGGACTGAGCAGGAGGGAGTGTCAGACTTTTACTGACTAAAACCCATCCATGTTCCTTCTTTTGCCCTTTGTGTTTCAGGGCCGCGGTATCTCTTTCGAACAGTCCCGCACCCCTGGCAGGGCCGCAACCCTAGCAGGCTATCAACCAGCCTCAAAAAGGGGTATCAAGTACCCAGTAACTGGTCTGTGGAGGTAAGATAGGCTGCCTTATCCTTCATATTGTTATTTGCGCAGAAGTTTTGCAGAATGTCTTATCCTAACTTAAGTACTTTTCTATTACTCGTCATCTCAGCAATCACCTCCTTCACGACCGTATCATCTTTCACACAGTCGAGCCCACCGATCGTTTCTTTGCTTTTCCCTTCCTTTAGCCATCCACATTCATATTCAAAACATTTCGCATTCCTCCGCATCACAAATGCCCACACCATGACAACCGATTACCACTGTACTCACTTCTTATTTTATCAATGCGCATTACACCAAACATCCCCCTTAGCATTCTCATCTCAGACACACTAAATGGCATTTCAACTATGCCTATTATATTGCATTTTTTTTGTTTAGCCTTTACAGTCCCACTGCTGGGCAAAGCAAGAAAGCAAGGTCTCCTCCAAATTCCTTGCACGAACTCTTTTCTCGCACCACTTCGATTCAGTCGTTACGGTACACATCTAGGTCGTCTCGACACCGTTTTCTGGGCCGGCGTCGGCAGCGCTGTCCATCTCTTGGCACCCATTGTGTGGAGAATTCTGTCCAGCGGTCACTGTGCATGCGGTTGACTTGACCCGCCCTCTGTCTTGTCTTTGGACACCCTAGAACGCTGCGTTTTCGTTTCCCTTTGAAAACTCCAAGGTGGGACTTCTGCAACTCTGAGAGCGACCAGGTCGAGCACCGGAGATTAGGACGAGCGGGGTGCACATCTCGAAGAGCTTGCGCTTCAGAAAGATCGGTAGATCACCCTTCATTAGCGTCTTCATGGATCAGTAGCTTTTTCAGGCGTTTTCAACTCGCGGTCTATTTCCCTTTTCGAGAGACACTTACTGGCCCTAGTAGAACTCATCGATATATTGAATTTCCTGCCCATCAACCTCAACCCTACGATTGGTGCTGATAGTCATAAGCTGGGTCTTAGACCGATTCATCGCAAGTAAACTATTAACTACAGTATTTAATTCTAACCTTAATTATGTCACCATAAATAAATCCTCTCTTTGTAAACACATTTAGCCGGTTAACGGTAACAAAAACTATACCCATATATCACCGGTAGCGAACTTATTATCTCATGACGTCATCGGAACAATGTCGCCGGGGGGTCCCATTATAACTCCCATATCGAATGTGCCTATCCATTTCACCGCTCTACTGTTTTAGTGGGAATCCGTACGTTAAAAACTTTGTAATGGCCCATTCTGATGTGTAGCGAATAAACAACAATGGTTTTGCTGTATTTTGTTTGCGTGTGAAAGAGAGAAATGACAGACGAAACTTTGTGATTATATTGTAAGAAAACTTAATATAAACTACGACAACTTCTTTAACTGCTAAAGGATAGTAGGTATTACTTATTTTTATAGTATTGCATTGATAGTCTAGTGGTGTGACCGTTGGACTGCCAAGTCATAGGTCTCAAGTGAGAACCCAAGACACTTACTTTTGATTTTTCTGATTCGTGAGGGTATTGTATAACATCACTTGCTTCGGTGAAGGAAAACATCGTGAGGAAACGAGTATGCCTGAGAGATATTTCTCGGCAGCATGTAAATCCAAGTCAGAGGCCCATGGGTGGCATAAACACTCTGACACACGGTTAGGCACTAACCAAACGATAAAGAAGAAGAAAGATAGTTCTACATGCTTTTGGCTTAAGCCCATAGTTGGAACTACCGTCGCCATCTTGTTTTTCGATATAATTTACACAGATATTTACACAATTGTTCACCAACCGTGCCGCTCCTTACAATGCCATTCAAGCGCCAAAATAATCGGTGCGAGAAAAAGTCAACGCCATAAATTACTTTTTCAAATAACGTGTTTAAAGTTTGATTTACAAAAAATGCGAAAATAAAAGACGAACTACCGAAATAATTTAACTTTCACATAAATCATAAAGACCTAAAGTTATATTAGGAAAACATTCCCCATTTCAGCGTTCAGCGTAAGACTGAAACAAAGTAAAGTAGATAATATTATTTTAAGATTCCCAGTACCGCCGAAGTATTTGAAGATTCTTGAATAGTTTTCTTTGTAAAGCTTTAGTAAGTGTCTATTGTTTGGTTGCTTACAAAAGGCTATTCAGCTCAAGGTTCCTATTTGTTCTTTTGATTGCTGAGTTTCAACCTAGATACTTATATTTCGTTATTAAAATTCAAAACAAGGTTTTAGAGCTTCCCAAAAGCTTTTAATCTTTCTTTTCTCCTGTATCCGTTATCTGTAGTACGTACAGACGTCTGCACATTAAGCTACTACAATCTGTCAAACTTTTATAGATTTTCAACTGTATCACTAAAGTATTAGGATCAAGGTTGATTGGGAAAATTTGATAGTTTCGGATAGCTTGATGTGATTTATTCTTCGTTCGTCCTAAAGTTTTGTCCCACATTCCAAAAAATTCTTAGTTCGTCCCACATCACTATTAAAGTTGTGCTTCGTCCCAAATTACAAGAACTTTAAAGGTACAGTCATCAAAAAAATAAAATGCATCACGGGAGCAAGCGTGAAGTGGGAACTAGGCTGTCATTTAGGATTGTATTCTGTTTACGACACGTTCTCTTAGGTTATGGGCAGTAACCTCACGAAAAGTACTAGGCTAGCATGAGTCCAAGACGATATAGTATTGTATGGTATTTCAATAATAGTATTCATTACTAGTAGGCCTATTCTTAAATCAAATCAAATCAAAAATGTTTATTTGCAAGAAAATACATACAAATTACAAGGGAAGATCTTGTGTCCTCAAAGTCATTGTATTCTGCCTAAAAAAATACATACCACCTTGAACTCATCCTAGCTTACTTTACCATACTTTTTGTTTGTGCCATATATCCCTAGATGGCTACAATCGGGATTTTTTAACCCCCGACGCAAAAAGAGGGGTGTTATAAGTTTGGCCTCTATGTGTGTCTGTGTGTGTGTCTGTCTCTGGCACTGAAGAATTTGATTGGTATTGCCTAAGGCCGTCGCGTGGAGCGAGACATCGAGCCTCCTTGCCGGATTGCCGCCATGGGATCTAGCAGCTGTTTGAGTCTCAATCAGAAGCTTGAGACTTAGCTTAGACGTTCCAGCCTTATAGGCTGACTGTTTGCTGCATGCAAGCAAGCAAGCATTGCTGCTTGGCAGAGACCCTTTTTGCAGGCTATAAACGCTTCGTCCTCTTCTGCTGTGAAGCGCAAAAGTACTAGGCTAGCATGAGTCCAAGATTGTATTTAAATAATTAATTACTAGGCTAGCATGAGTCCAAGATGGTATTTAAATAAATAAATTACTAGTAGACCTATTCTTAAAAAACATACCACCTTGAACTCACAGCCTAGTACTTTTTGGGGTACGTAATTTGTGCCATAGCTAATCGAGTTTTTTTTTTCATTTGCTGCTAGTTGTGACAAAGCTTGTGGTGACAACTAGGGATAGACGAATATAGATGGTGCCGATTGTACAAAAAAGCAAGTTTGACGTACACAAAAAAATTATGGGCCGTAGAAGGAATATAAAATAGGACGAAGCGTTCTCGTGAGTGCGTTTTTTTCTCAGGAGACCAATGACAACCAGCGCTGTGCTGTGAGAACAGCATTATGCTGAGTGGTAACCTGCTTGTCGCAGTCACGACGTGCATGCTGTCAACTTTTTTGTTCCGTACTGTTGTATTAAATATTATATTTGTTATGCGTTGTATGTTTATTGTTTATTTTTCTATTTTTTTCATCTCTGCGTTAAATAAATACTTTTCTTTCTTGACATAAATAGTTTGTAACAAAAATAAATTAAGCTTCAAAAAATAATCACCAACAAAAAAATCTGACCTGTCTTTGTCCACGTTCCATAATCCCGTTTCACGCTTGACAATATTCGTTTTATTATATAATTCTTCAGATAACAGGAGTTGGTCTCTTCAGGGAGCTCGATGTCAGGCCTTGCGATGTTTTCCATTAGACGGTGACGTGTTTGTGTAGTGCGTCTTCATGTATCCCGGAGGTGACGTGGCGTGATTTATAAGAGGGCCGCGGGTGTGGGAATTAGGAGTAAGCTTGAGGCTTGCATGCCTACGCCCCTAGATTAGAGGTGGTTAGCTGTTCTCGTCGGTTCTTCGTCAGCAATGGTTCATTGGGAATCACCGTCAGACAGCATCTGTAAAATTATTGTATGCGAATTATAAAATTACATAATTTTTGTTGTAGGTAAAACTTTCTAAAAACCAGTTTTATGGAAGTCATTAACCGTAATCAGTCTTATGTCAAATTGAATGTACTGGAATATCAAAATATAATTATGAATAAACAACTGTTGTGGTTTTAATAAAGTACTTTACCTTAGCCATTATTATCATTTTTTTTGTCATTACAACGCCATAGTTTTATCGCTTTATCATGTCACTTAAGTCTCAACCAAAACACGAGCCATAACGAACTTGGTTCTAATAAATTGTAGTATTTTTCTTTTATAATGGAACTCAGTGTAGAGCATGTGTAACCTTGCCTTAAGATTTGGTGACGAGCATTTATGGTCATACTTTGTTACACGTATATAACTTAATGTTATTAAGAAAAATGGCAAAAAATATAACAATATACAAATATTTTCTCAAAAAAAAAACATCATTAACTAACGCTTAAGCAAACATTAACGTAAATGGCGTGTATCAAATGATTTAAAAGTATCCTGTTTACTGATACAGAACATCAGGGAAGCCAACCCTTCTTTTGAGATTTTCATAATGTCTTGACATACGGTAGACCTCGCAATCTATACGAACTTCAAACAACATGCGGCCCACTTTACGTACACATGGTTTCTGGCAATAAAATTAAAAAGTTTTGCTGACACGTTTCAACACATTAAAAAAGAAAGATTAGCTAATTCTGCGCCTGCTAATGGCCACGTAAAAGAACCCATTGTAACAAATTCAAAATTAGGCGGCTAAAACTTCTAAAATAAGGAATAAGACACTACATAATCTCTTGAATAAAAAATCTTTATACAAGACAACTTTTCTTCCACAAAAGAGATAACCACCAAATTTTCACTATTACAAAAAGTTCTTTAATAATATTACGCCTACCCATTCAAAGTAAAAAGTATTATCGATATTAATACCATTTTCTTTTGCTTTTATCTAGTTTTCTTCGGTCGTCAACGCAACGAAACTATTTTAAACTTAGATTGAGTTAGAAAATGTTGTCTCAGAAGTATTTTGTATGGTTTTTGTGTTTCTTGTCCCCCAACATATTATATGGGCCATATAAAGTTAAGGCAAGTTTGGATAGGCCCAAACTTCGATTTTATGTATAAGGTCATTCTTGCTTTATGTAAAACCGTTATGTGGAGGATACAATGTCTACGTCAAATATTATGTGTGTTTTTTATGCTTCTATTTCTTGAAGATAGAGATGATCGTAATGTCTGTGTTGATGTAGGATAAATCATAGGTTATAAAACGTTTGAGGGTTAGGGTGGCTCTATTGCTAAACGATTGGCTTCTTAGCTGTCTTTGGTCGCGGATTTCTTTTTTGTTTATATGCTTTATTTGTATGAACCATAGGTGTGGTTATTTCATTTCTCTTTTTTCATTAATACATGTCAGAGGCGACTCATTAAAAAGAGAAATAAACAGTTTATTATTATTTTATAGGACATTTCTTGGTTAAAATATGAGTACAAAGAAAAATCGATATTATGTAAGAGTAGGTCCAGTTGGAATCACCATTCAAACTTTCAACCCTTGTCCGATGGAATTTGAAAACAAAATTATTCTCGGACATAGAATCTTCCAAGATTCCAAAAACAAAATTCAAATATTAACCAACAACTTAACCAAAAAGTATGTAAGATGTTTATGCAAAGATGTGTTTGGTCTAGATAAACGAGTGACTGCCACATCGTAAATGTCGTTGGCACGATTCCGAATGCGAGATAGTAAGCTTTAATGTTAAGGAGTCACTAAAGGTGGCTTGAAGACTTATACTCGTTTTCGTAAACATTAGGCGACATTTAATTGTAACATTGCAAGTAATGATTAAACAGTTATTTACACAAATTACATTAGTGACCTATGTTTAAAATTAAGATACCGACTCGGCCGTGCATAATGCTTAGACCACCCGGGTTAGTTACGTAGCAACAGATTTCTAAAAATATTGACATAACTTGAGTTAGAGAACCTCAAAAACGTAGATTTCGAAGCTTATGAATTTTCTACTGAAAAACAAATCATGAAAATAATAGCATTTCCAAACAAGGCATTGCTATACTTGACGTTAGTGAAATTGGTACAAACGTAGTTCGAAAAGCATGAAGCATTTTAATTAAAAACACGCTTGTGCTGGTGCTGACAGTGATTATCTCTAGACCATTGTGCCGTATACTTAAATGAAGAGTCACAGAAATGGATCATATTTACCACTCTTATTAGCTGACTTTGATATGTTTTAATCTATACTGTAAGGGACAGCCCTCATTCGCATTCAGCTCCTTATTTTGAATCATATTCCACCAAAATATTTCTCAGGAAAATTTTATTTTTTATTGTTTTTTCAGTTACTATTCCTTTAATTCAATGTAAACTACACTCCATTTATGTAAATAATATGGCTAAAATAAAAAATAAAACAACAATGGATGTTGAAATACTCTAAAGAACGACGCGTTAATTCAGTTGTTCAGTTTCTGTCTAGCTACAGAGTTCATCGAACTCGTCGTCATGCTTGCCGTTCACTCGTGCGTTTTGCCACGGTAACGATACATTGCGTAGGAGGAAATAAAACAAATCAAAATTCGATCCCCATAACGTTCCTGAAATAATTTCTTGTACCGGTCATCTTAGTATGATATACTGAATTCACCCCATCAGTTTGCGGAGGGCTGTCCCTTACATCCTGTATTTATACAATACAAACTGCTCCGTCTCGCGAGCGTGAGCGTGGGGTCCGGAAGCAGTCCGGAGTTTGATGATACCCCCGTGCCTCGGAAAGCATGTTAAGCCGTTGGTCCTGCGCCTGATCACTCTCCGGTCGTGTTGTATTGCTGTCTCAGCGGACTATGAGGAGTGAGGGAAGAGAGAAAGAGCCTGTATCTGCGCACAAACTTGTGTACTATAATGTCTCCTGAGTTGATGGCTAATCTCCGCTGAGATTGGCCGCCGTAATCGGAAAACAGTTAAGAGGACCACTATTCTACAATAATTTGTTTAATAGTATTTGAACATTTGATAGCTCCCAACAAACACATTTTAGCCTTTAGGGCTGTTCCATAAATTCATCATAATACCTACCCATCAACGTTTGATCATAGATGTCCTTGAAGTTAAGGACGTCCATCATTGCATCACTGTGACATTGTTAGTTATGGGAAAGACTCAATTAATCTCCCGAAACCCCACTACAGAATAATTGACGTTTGTGAACTGTACATCAATTGGATTTGTTTAATAATAACACATATTTTTAACCAAGTCTATTGCTGATTTCAGTAGGCTCTATTGTCATTAGCAGTAATGAGACTGGCAAAGAAAGAAAGAAAATGCATGACACGCTTGCTATGCGATGCTTTCGAGTTTTTGTAGATTGTTTCTCATCTTCAGTAAAACTTTGTAAACTTGTTTTGTCTAAAGAAAACTTTATTTTAATTTCACTTACTATCCAAATTCAGCTCAAAAAAGGCAGTACCACCTACAAAATTGCATAAAACAGCAACTTTCTAGAACCAGGCAAGATTAAAACATCTTGCGAACCAACAATTTTCTAGAAGTTACACTTTTAAGACCACAAATATTTAGCGCGCGCTGGTTCGATCGCTCCCTAGGTACAGTCGGTTTCATGCATTATGCAAAGTTTCAATTGTCTACGACGGTACACTCGCGCTCATGTTTAAAATTCATTCTGTACGCTACCAAACTGGGCTGATGCGCTGAGGGGCCAGTCTTTATCGTTTCTTATGTATTCTTTGCTGGGTTTAAGTTGATTTTGGGATTTGAGGTTATTATTTTTCTGTTTTAAGTGCGCTTTCTTATCGTAGCTGATTCTTATTGACCTTTCAAGCATACCAATATATAAGGTGTATCTATTCATACACGAAATCTTTTAAGGGGTCATTGTACTCATCATTATGAACAACTTTCACTAGGGTCAATTGCGGTAATGAGGATGTTTTGTTAATTCAAAGGTGTCTTATTGCATTTTTATCCCGACATAACCTTACTATTACTTAAACAATATTTTTGTATAAATAACCATTTTTAAACAAAACAGATGCAATTTCCGGAAGTGCCACAGAAACGTGTCTAACGAAAAAAAATACTCAAAAAAATCATAAAAACGTAGCACGCTTCGAAGCGGGCGAGTTCAAAAGCTATTTGTTTCATGGCTTTAACCGAAGTTTTGAGGGTTTCGCAAATAAACCGGGCAATGCGCGCCCTCGCCAGTGGAAACAAACTTGGATTATTAAATGGGAAGATAGGAGAGGCGAACGTTTAAAAGATATTGTTTTATTTTAATAGTGGCTTCTGTTTGGCTCGGATAAAAATGTGGTTAAAACTGTTAAAGCGTTTTTTAAGGAAGAAAACGAAGAAAAGATTTACGTTCAAGTTTGCTTTTTTTGTTTGAGCTCAACAAACAATTTGGTTTGTATGTAATTGGATTATAATTAAATTAATATGTTTAAAACATGCACAGTCGGAGAGTGAGGCGGCGAAGCCCAGTCTGGGTAAATTTTAATTTCACCGTGCACGTAATAGAGCATTTTCCCCATTTATTAGTACTTACTAATACATATGTAGTCAATTATCTTAGAAGAAAACGATTAAACTACGATCGTAGACAAACAAACTAGAGAATATATTTTTGTGCATGTTATTTTATGGTTTTCATTTTAATCCAAGAGAACGAGGTCTCTCTTGAAAACATTGGAAACTAACTGAACTTTTTTTCCAAAAAATTGTGTTCAAACAAACACTCAACTTTAGAGAATAAAAACACACGAATTTACAATTCTCTCCATTGCAAGTACTTTTTGAAATGTGTGAAATTTTTTTGTAAGGATTTTGAACTGTTCATTCGAAAACGGCGGTTTGTTTATCTGATTATATGATTGGAACTTAAAGAGATATTTAACCAATTTCACCTCTTCTACACATGGCAGGACTTCAGGCCAGGCCACCAGGGCCTATGGTGGGACGCCCTCAGGCACGGTGGAGCGACGATCTTCGCAGTGTGGCTGGTAGCAACTGCAACTTGCCGAGAATCGAATTAAATGGCGTGCGACTGAAGAGGCTTTTTTTCAGCCATGGTCTGTTGTACGAGTAGACTGATGATGCTGACCTTTTCTACAAAACACCAGTATTTAATCCCTAACTACAATTTCTGTTAGTCCAATGTTACGTCTGTCGGTAAGCCGCAGACATCGTACCCATTAACTAGCACTAATAAAATATATATAGACAGGGACGTGACAAGTATCACTAATGTAAGAAGATATTATATAGAAGGCTGGAATGGATGAAACGTTTTGAATTTGAATAGTTTTGTGGCGAAGTTAGCTAAGTAGTAATGAGAGACTTGTTTTCAGAGTATATTTTTAGCACCTTGTTATTGGGATAATGAAGAGCCAGCAAACAAACACCTTTGGACTAGTCTGAATTATTAAAATGGTGAACCATGATTATTGAAGCTAATGTAGTAATGTTTCAAAGAATTGAACAAAAACATGAACTTAGTATACACTAAGTCCATTCAGTTGCTGTTAATTCAACGGTTAAGCAACGGCTTACAAGCAGACACAGTATTTTAAAAACTGCAGCGATCAGGAGACCCGGCAGACGCCCGATGTAAGCTGTGGGGAAATAGCTGTCCCCCTCCTAATCACTACATACCACCCCGTGAGCATCTTCCTGCAGAGTCTAACCTTCCGTAGTCCACCTGGAAGTCCTTGAACCGTCTCCGGACTCAAGTAGGAAGATGTAACTCCAACTTCGTTAAGTGGGGAATCAATGAAACAGCAGCGGGGTGTGGCTGTGGAGCTGTGTCACAAACTATGCTCCACCTCCTATCCTGCCCTCTTAGCCCAAAAACATGTAGCCCCAGTGACCTCTGCGCTGCCACCGACGACGCGGTGGAAGTGGCGAAGTTCTGGGCTAACAAAATAAAAAATTGTCGTGCCAGCGACACGAAGAAGAAGAAGAATTGTTAGTTAAAGAAAATCTGTTGTTTCATTTGAGCATTACGTAGGTACCACCCTAAACGATCAAAATGTATGAAACTTTTGTTTAATAACTGGTGAGATATTTACTCTTTGGGGACTTAGAATAATGTGCCGAATTTAAGGTTAATGTATGCATCACCATACCGTGTTTAATTTTGCTTGAAAATGATTAAAAAAAATCCTAAAAATGTACTTTTAGCAATCGATTTAGGACAGATATTCCAAAAAACATGCAAGTTCCACAAATATATTCTTAAACGAATATGTCAAAGCTATTTCTATGTTCACTAAGTAAGCCTCGTCTCGCTTGGTCGCGATCCATTACGCCCCGCACTTAGTATTCGACAATACAACGACACATTCAGAGGTGTTGATAACAAGGTACATTTGATGTGTAGAAAGTAATGGAAGTATTTTGGGATAAACGTGTCGAAATGCGACGTATTAAGTTACAGTTAACGTTTGATGACAGGTGAAAGTTTTGTTTATAAAAACCTATAAGTATAGATACTTTCTGTTCTTAGTTTTGCTGACTTTCAAATGTGTTACCGACTTCCGAAAGTAAAGCTATTGTTCACGTTTTTTGTGTTTTTTTTGGAAACGGGTTAGCATAAGCATAATCAGCCTTTAATGTTCCCACTGCTGGGACACTCGGCCTCCTCTCTATGAGAGGGAATGGGCTATAAACCAGCACGCCGGATATTTGAAAAAAAAAAAAAAAAAAATTGCCTTTTTACGTGAAATATAATACTACATAAACTCTTACGAAAAGTTATTATGATATCATCATGTCATCGATGTGTTTTTGAGTGGAGACCGCGAATCGGCAAACGTAAGGTGAGACGCGCTCAGGCTCGGTGGAGTGACGATCTTCGCAGGGTGGCTGGTCGAGTTGAGTGGCGTGCGATTGAGGAGGCCTATGTCCAGCACTGGACTGATGATTATGATGATGTCATCAACATAGACGAAGAAGAAAAAATACGTATTACAGAAAATAACTCATAAACTACCCAAGGTAAGTTAATACAATTTATAAGGGAACACCGCGCTAGCTTCTTCTACCAAATGAAAAAAAAGAATCACTAAAATGGGGCCAGTAATCCCGGAGAAATCGGTGTACAAAGAGTACATAAATGAAAAAAAAATCGCTCGTGGAATACAAAACCTCCTCCTAATCTAGAAGTCGGTTGAAAAGGTGACCAATTGGAATTTGCGCCGTAGTGAACAAGGTTTCCAGCGGCTTTATCATAATCCAAACGTATTTCTAATGATATTTTAACATTAATGTTTAGAATGTCATAGTTACAGATGATACAAATATAACACACACTTCTTAAATTTATTATGTATAAACCTAATTGTGTTAACCTTTGAGCCACGAAAGTAGACTTTTATCTCTTACTACCGTGTAACACGTGAAAAAACTCCCATTGATCAAACATACTTGCCATGCGCGATAAGCCGTCAAAACACCCTTTAAAAACATTCACCCCGAAGTTATGTCGCTATTTTACTACCACTAGACTGAAATATCAGCTCCATACCCAATGAAAACGTTTTTTTTTTCGTTGAGAATACACCATAAAATCGCCTTGGGGACTATTTTGCCCATGCCAGTAAATGTGTTAAGCCACTTTCACAAATTGATACGCCAATTTTGACCCTTAAGCCATTGTAATAAGACCTGTAACTAGGCGAACGAAAGACAAAAGTTATACAGTTGAGAACGAAGTAGTAAATCAATATAGTGACGCTTATGAAAAATGCCAGTATCTTATTTTGTAGCGTGCTTTATTGATTATTAAAAAAGTTCGGAGTTTGTTTAGAGGTCTTGATAATATTATTACATACCACTAGCCAACTAAACAATATCTATTTAGTTACTGTTATGAGCTTTCATGGTTTACAAATAATTTTATACTGTCACTTACGGTATATCTTCCACTTGCAACAGCGTCGAAATATCGGGAGCTCAAAATAATGAACAATCACGGAAGATATCCTATAAGTGAAAATATAAGTTTATCTATATAGGTATTTCAAATTAAGGCATCTCTATGAAGTTTTTTTCATAAGCATAGTTGATTAACATAGTAGCATAGTGCAGTAGTGTATCCTCTTTTTTGCCGGAAAATATGAACATAATTTATTTAATGAATTACAGTAAATAATACAAACTAACCAGCTCGTACAGTTCGACGGCAGGGCAAAGACCTTTCTCTTCTTTTTCTATACAATTCTGCCTTTTACGCTAGCCACTTTATAACTTAGTAGTAAAGAAATGCACACTTCATAATAATTTTTACTCAATTAAAACAGTTCATCGTTAAAGAAAATCTTACAGAGATATTTCTTATATTTCTTTCTATAATAAATTCTCGACGAAAGATCTCAGTTTCCGCATTATTTCGATTCAGTCTCAAGTACAAGTACCGGTTAGTAATCCTCATAAAAACTGCAAGTACTAGTGTTGGAAGCTGTAAAGCCGTTTAAAAAAAGGTGAAACCAACCGTTGTATTCATGAGCTGCTTTATATTGCCATTTCATTTCGTTTCTTTATAGCCGAGTGTATCTGAATCGACTGGCTATCTTTTTGTGGTTATTGACAAAGCTATTGAGCGATATTTTAAAACTATTTTAAACAAGCTGTTACCCACAACATTCGTTCTCGTGAAATTATTGTTAAAAAATGATTTCTCTTTTTAAATCAGATTTTGGTAACAATTTCAAGGGTTTTTTTTTTTTTTGCACGGAACCCTAATTATTTTTCTAAAATAAAACATCAGCTATCTACCAGTAAAAGTCTCGTCAAAATCGGTAGAGTCCTTTTGGAGATTAGCCGGAACAAACAGACAGACAAAAATAAACATGAAATTCAGTAAAAAGTCGTTATTTTGATATTACAAACAGACATTTAAATTTTATTTATTTGTTATGTATAGATTAAAGTTGTTTTTTCTGTTCGTCTACGTGACCGCGTGACCGTTTTCTAAAATACACATGTGCTTTTCACCATTTCATAAAGAAACCTCGATGTTTGGTCAAGTCGAAAAAAAAAACATGAAGCAGAAGCGGGCATTGACACTTATTATTATTACATTTCACTTCATTGTTTAAATGCAATGGTTGGTCTGAAAAAATATTAAGAACATAAAAATATCTTTGACGGTTAAGGTCTAATGAGTTCAAAATAATAATCTACGTAGAAGTTTTTCTAGTAACAAAAAACTAGTAACAAACACAACTTTTCATCGATTTGACTCACTGTTTCAATTGCACTACACTATCTTTTACTTCATGTATGTAAATTTTAAGCCGTACAGGAATAGACAGACAACTCGATATTCTGTTGAATAGCAATTTTTGCGGTAATAACAATCGGGAAACATAAGTGGGACGCGGCCCGACCCTTTTCATATCTATATTGATATCTGTCACATTCCAAAGCTATGAAGATATTGTAATCGTGATATAGGATGTTTCGGAAACGACGTGAGTGCGATGTTTCATTGCCTTGATAATGTTATTATGTTGTATTAGTGATACGGTTGTAAATGCCGTGTTTTATTCGTTTTATTCTTGTTTTTTTTAGTCAAGGGTACTTTTATATACAAATCTGCATATAGCAACCCACTGCTGGGATACACGCCTTCTCTGTGACAAAGAGTGGGCCGTAGGTAATTAACCACGCGGCTCCAGTAGGCTTGTCGAATTTTTGGTTCAAGTTGGTTTCTCACGATGTTTGATGTTGCGTCAAGTTGTTTGTTTGTTTTGTTTTGCTATGATTTGACTACTCTAATATTATTTCTGCTCAGAAAGTGGTCAAGTTATGGCATTATTAAGGTCATCAAAATTGCAAGTGTTAGGGCACTTTAAGAAACTCTAGTAACTACGTTGTACATGAGCTGACCTGACCTACCGCATCCTCGCTTAATGTTAGATGGGTCATTAACACTCTTCTTAGTAAAAATGGGTTTGACGAAGTTGATATTATTGAATTGTTTTTGCGGCAAAATAATATTGTTAAAGCAGAGAAAAAAAGAAGTAGTAGAAGTGTAAAAGAAACCTTATCTCTAGGTTTGAAAGGTTAGAATTTAAATGATCGGACGAACTCGGATAACCTCCTTGGTATGTCGTAGCTGATAACGCCTACGCAGCTACGAAATTGTAGACCGCGGCCGCGTAGCTAATATAGCTACACGGCCATAGGTACAGACGCCACCCAAGGACGCCAGCACATCAAGCTACTACAATTTGTCAACAAAAAAAAAAACCAAAAATCAATCAATTTGTCAATTTGTTGTGTGTTTGTTTTTGTGTGTTTGTTTGTGTGATTTGTTTTTTGTTGTTTGTTGTTTGTTACTATTTGTCATTTGTCATTTGTGTGTTTGTTTGTGTTTGTACAATTTGTTTTTTTCTAATTTATTTTCTGTTATTGCACCTACTGTGTATTGTCTCTGCATCACCCTAAGGTAGACTGGTAGAAAATGCCCAAGGCTTTAAGTCCGCCTTTGTACAGTTTTTACTTGTGCATAAAGTTTTAATAAATAAATACATTTGTCAAATTTCTTTAATAGATTTTCAACTTTATCGCTAAAGCAGAAAATTTGACAGTTAAGGGTAGCTAGCTTGACGTGCTGGCGTTTGTACTATTCGCTTTTCAACGTGAAAGCGGTTTTAAACAGTTCAATTTCATTTTTGTTGTTTGTAAATTTTATCATTTTATGTAAACGTTAACTTTATTGTGGTTCTTGTCTTTGTCATGTTAAGTGTTGATTATCTTTTGTTGAATATCCTTAATCAATTAATTAAAGTAAAATTCAAAATATCAGTGTACTTCTGTCTGAATAGGCAAACTCGCATCTTTGACAGCTTATTTAATTGAACTATCATATTATTATGGTTCATTCTAAAGAAAAGAAAGAAACAAAACATTGATCTGGCCACAGTTTATGATACAGTGTGGTAGTGAAGAGTGCTCTGCTAGAAAAGGAATTCCTCAACTTACTGTGTAAATAGAGTTACCTGTCTTAAACAAAGTCTAACAACAATAAATGGTGCAACAAGACCGTTCATTAAGCTGAAAGGTACTTGTTTTCCCCGTCATTGCGATCATTATTTTTGTTCTGGACTATACCTGGGAACCTTCTAGTAACGAAGATATTGGAGATCAAAGTTTAAACTTTTTCAAAAGTTCTTTTTTTTTTGTTGTATATTTTTAAAGTAAGATTTTTACTTTAAACACCTCCACGACGCCCGTACTATTCAATTTATCCATCAGCATTATGTTTCGAGTACCTACGTTACATTGAGTCCTACCGTAACACCTGATTTTTCACCTCAAACAAAAAAGTCGTTTCCCAGCAATATTTTTTGCGTAAAGTTACTTAGTTTGATGTACAGAATGCTTGGTTGACGGCTTCGTGAAGGGTCCTGTAGCACCCTGTTAGCATAACTTCACGCCTGTAATCCCTGAAGGGTTAAACAGAGGTGTACCCAAATATAATACACCTTCATTTCACCAGTCATGTTTACATCCCATGGAATAGAGTGCGAGACTATTACCATAAACCGGGCTAAAATCCAGACTCCGTGGCTGCTACTCAGAAATTTCTGAGGGAAAAACCGAATAACACTTTGTCCGAGCGACCTCGTGCTCAGCAGTCGCGCTTGCGACCACTAGACCAACGAGGTAATCTAAACTTATTTGTGTAAATAGATTTACCAGTCTTAGGCCAAGCTTTAACAACAATATTTCACCGTTTATTACGTCCGCATTCCGCATCAGCATTCAATTCAGATCCGCCACTTCAATTATGTACCTCAGTCGACTGCCTACCCAGGAAAGTTTGCAATCTTATGAGTATTATGCTAAGTAAATTTGCGTTGTACGTCGCTCAATGTTTTTCCCCATTTTCTCGTGTGATACGCAAATGCGATGTTTTAGCGTACCCAAAAGATAACCGAGTTACCCCCGTACACTTACCGTCGCGATGAATTTACAAGGAACGGATAAACAAGCCAGGGTACCCGATACTTTGTGAGTTTCTCATTATAATTTATTCTTTGAAAATCTGGAAGACGTGTTTTTAGCGTAAAATACGAGCGGAAAAACGTTTGTGAAAAAAATTGTCTTTTTAAAATTAAGGCTTTAAGTTTTATATCTTGAGTGGACCTGATTTATTTTTTGTTAACACGAGTACCAGTTTGTACTTTCGAACTTGCTTTTGAAGAATAAAAATGATGCACTGCTCACACACAATTATTTTTTTAATAAGAATTGTAACAGACAAATATAATACAGAATATAAATTATATCTTAAAAAAACAAAGTAATATCAAGAATGCTTTTAGTAGATACTTCAAAAAATGTGTTAAAAAACTTCGGTTTACAATTTACTCCAGCAAACGCAATACAATTTAAATTTCAGTTTACAAATTGCAACTCTTTAAGAACTGTTAATGCTAACGTCCAAATTTTAAATCCACTTAGCTTTTACTGAAAATGTCAACTTTCAAAGTCTTAATCGGTATACATTAAAGCAGATGGCATCTTGAGTAAAGACTAAAAGTTATTTTAGATACATTTTAAATCTAGTAACCTAACGTTGGGTAGTTTTATTACATTATTGGAAAAAAAACCTCGGTAAATGTTGGATTTTATACAGCATGTAACAGAAAGAGTATAATCATATGGAATACTGTGGTACGGCCCATCAAACTGAACATCTTTCTCTATGGGACCACCATCGAAATCGTAAAAAAATAATCAGCTGTCCCATACATTTAGGTCGAATAGGTATTGAAATTTTGTATAGGACAAGCTCATTATTTTTTTACGATTTCGATGGTGGTCCCATAGCGAAAGTTGTTCAGTTTGATGGTCACATCATTCCATATGATTATACCCTTTCTGTTACACACTGTACTTTCGAACACCGTCTTTAACCCTTCCCGTGGATATACGCGAGACACAATAGGTTTTTAATTGTGTCTATTTACTCGGCATACGAAAGGTACTAAAATACTAATACTAAAATATGAATTTAAAAGTTCGATTTATTATTTGACTGATTATGCTTATGCATATGCTATGTGTGGTAATCGGTCGTCGTGGTATGGGCATGCGAACGATGCGTGAAAGATGATGTGGCAAGAAAGGGGTTATCTGTATGGAAGAAGAAGACATGCTGCGCCGACTCCAAATAAATTGAGATAAGGGCAGTAGAATGATGAATGCTTTTGTATCCGGGGCATGCCACACCAATCCAAGAGCGAATTACATCAAGGAAACTGAACGAGATCAGTGCATCTAAACCGTCTTCAAGATTTGTCAGTGTCAATGTCAGTGTTATGACACTAACAGCTACAGAACGTCATTTAATTGGTTAAGTTCGCCTCAACATGTCACCAGAAAAGTTAAAATGCGTAAAAGTCTTTTAAAACGTTAATAAAATCAGTTCACAGTGTATACTTTTTGTCGCACAAAACCAACAAGAGAATTATTTTCAAAACCAGAAAAAAATATTAGTGCCTTTCTGAACTATAAAAAAACTAACGTTAACACAAAATCTTTCTGTTTTACATGCGTTTTCTGTGTTCGTTTACAACAGAATATCCTGTTTGGCTTCCCGTTTTATGCATTTTGTGATTTGCACATTTCTAGTCCAATATAAAATATAAAAAACTGCGGATATAAGTAGCCACAATGTAGTTTTTGTTTAGTACACTGAACTAAGATGAAATGGTGAAATTAACTTTTAGATTTAAATTAGATTTATTAATTTCTGAGCATATGATTTATACATTAAGATCTTAATATTATACAGTTTTAATCCAACCTGTATATATACGGCATTATCATAATATAGTAACATTATATCGTTTGCCAAACCAATATTTTTTCATTTTTAACCGATTTTAATTTTTTTATGTTTGTTACCTCATAACTCTGGCATTAGTAAACCGATTTGAAAAATTATTTTTTCCTGTGAAAGTTTTATACTTCCCAATTGGTTCCATAGAAATTTCATCAAAATCGGTTTATTAATTTGGTTAATGGTTGTTTTTCTCACGTTAATTGTCACATCACGCGACGTCGCGTGATGGTTTCTCACAATTATGTACTGTCATTTGTAGATCTTTGATAGTCGTTACAGGTAGTAAGTGGCATAAAAGTCTGATATACGAGCCATAAAATAGCGATCGCAGCGTATTGGGTTCTGGTATTTGGTTTATGATTCACGAATTTTTATTTGGGCCGTCTAAGTAAGTTCAGCATTTTGACTTGGCAATGAACGTGTTAATACCTACGTATTAAAATTTCTTCTTCGACTATGTTGATGACATGATGATCTCTTAATAACTTCTAGTTACTATGTAAAAATGAATACATGACAAGAATTTGTGTGGTATACTACAACTAAAAAGGGTAAAATAAAGAACTTTCTGCAAAAAAAAACCGACTTTCAAAAAATACTAAAAAGTGTAAAATAACTTTCGAGAGTCGGTGGCAAAAAAGTAAATGAAACAAACAAAGATACCGACTTCTGAAAGTCAAGTTATTTTAGACGTTTTAGTGTTTTTTGGAAGTCGTTTTTTTTTTGGATGGTGTGTTTACCGCTTTCCTATACGGCACTAAAGGTGAAACTGGGGTAAGAATAAAAAGCACTGAAGTAAATGATGCAAAACAGCTGGCCGATGCTTGTTAGTTGCTGGTGATGCAACTTCCATTTTTCCAGACACCAAATGAAACCCAAGATTGTTAATATTCCCGTTAAAAATTACAATGTTTTCGCTAAAAACCAAGTTCACTTGCTTTTATTCGTCTCTCGCAAGCGGCTAATTGTCCATTTGCGGGCATTCGGGCGTGCTTTGCGAAAAACAGAGAAATTCCCAGTCGCCATTTTAATTCAATTCTTTCGAACAAAGCTGCTGTTGCATTTTTCGCTGTTCACTCCACGTTTTGTTGTTGAAAAGTGCAAACGTCTATGAAAACGAAAATGGGACAAAAAGCGTCTTAATTTCCTATCCTTTTAGTCCGTCAGATGGCTCGCAGATAACTCCATAAGCATTGTGAAAATTTAAGAGAAAAATTTGGGGGAAATGAACCCTTCCCTAAATGCTGAATCTTTTAAAGAAATATTACGGCCTTGAAGTGAGGCAAAGGCTTCTCAAGTGCCAGGAGAAATGTTTGCGAGAAATTAGAATTTTAACAAGAATTTTTGCAAGAGAGGAAGTTTCTAAAAGGTTCAGATTATCTTGGTAAATATATTTGTTTGGAAAAATGTATCACCTAAGTACAATTTCAAAAGCTTACAGTAAAGTTTTGTTAAAAGATAAGGTTGTTACTTTAGATAGAAAATGTAACTAGGACACAATTTAGTTGTGGAGCTTTTAGTTCAGATGGAATCTCAAAATTACTCATAATCAACGGCAACTTCGTTTCATTAAATATCGAGTAACAATATCACATTGATACTTTGACATTTATAAACTCCTGTCAAAGTCCAAGCAAAACTTGTTGAGATTCTTTCGCCAAGTCCATCGGAACTCGCAATCTGGTCGGCTACTGTCGTTTAGAATTCAACCCGAGTCCAATACCATTCCGTTATTAATTAAAGATGGTACAAAGTTCAGGGATTCCTCACACAATTCGGCCCACCCCGGTTTGTGCTCGGCAGGAATGTAATTGGAATTGTTCCGGTCGGAAGGTTAGAATGTGGCCAATTTAAGATTGGGATAAGGACAGCTTTTGGACAGTTGGCTGAACTGTTTGAGTAAGTTCAAACATGTTACAGTTGAAAAATTAATTTGTGGTGGGGTCGTCACGATTTGAGTTTGTTTTGTAATGGACAACATTGTTTAGGCTGTGTCTTTGTGTGGACGAAGATATATTGTATTTAAGTTTGTAATGAGTTATAATTTTCGGTGTAACAACTATCGGATTGACCGAATTAGGGTCTATTTTTGTAGTATTTATTAGAATCCAGTACATTATTTACAAACTACAAATGGATCTATAATAATAATAAAAATATGTTCAAGTTTCAAAATAGGAAAAGAATTACAGGGCGTCAAAAATTCGTCCACATAGCGATGTGAATAGGAAAAATGCCCAGAAAGCTAGCAGCATTGCTAGCATTGCCACGCTGGATGGCAATGCTGATTTTTTTATTCGACCAACCGGTAGGCGATTTCACGAAATACTAGGTTGGCACTCGGACCGGAATAGCTTGTGCAATCGATAATAACAAAACCTTGAAAAACGTTACCTGGGAAAGCTATAAACAACCTTAAAACGTGAGTCTTCATCAAATATTCTCTAAAGAAAATAAACGAAGCAAAATCGACCTTCAAAGAATTTTAATAACACCGTTCAACATTTGTCACCATCAATCAATTTATTTATTTGCATCAAGAGCAGGCCACACCGCCAGCTGGGTGGACGAGAGGACGAACGACGCATCGTTTCTTTCATCGTTTTACTTTGGTTCACACCGTGAACTATCAAAAGATACGAACGAAGTATGAAAAGGGTGTGGGCAGTGTGGCTTGCGCTTCATACAGTTAAAGGCGCGCGCTGCCTCTCCCAAATGTCACCACAACAACGAGTCAGTTTTCTTGTAACCTTCGCCAAGTCATAGTTCTACCTTGTCTGGTTCCTACCTACTCTTTAAGCAAATACATAGCAGAATATACTTCTCAGGTAGATACATATCATAGCAGTAATTTATTAATCACTTGCACTCAATAAAGCATTCTCCGGCTAATTGAGCCGCAAACTACTATTTACACATCGTAGTAGGTAACATTAAGATTTATAGCTACTGAAACTAAGTTAATTAATTTGTGCTCTCAGCCGCGTCCGGCTAATACATATTAGTTCCTCATTAGGTCAATTTGGTTCGGTTGCCTAGCAACGGGTTAGGTTGTAAATCTAGGCTTGTGTGGTAATGGAGATGTATTGTGGTTGTTATTGGATCGAGTCATGCGTTGAGGAAGGCCAAAGAAGCGATAGACTGTGTGAAGGATGATATGGCTAGAAAGGAGGTGACTGCTGAGGTGACGACCAAGAATTATCGAAGAAGAAGGCATACTGCGCCGACCGCTAATTAATTGGGATAAGGATAGGAGAATGATGATTGGATGTCAGTCATGCTGTTGATAAAGATTATGATTGCCGTACGATCGAATTTGAAAAACTGTGTTAAAGTGAGTGACCACTATACCATATTTACCAACTTAGCATGTTTATTTTCTCTAAAAGGTTAGCTCTAAGTTTACCTATAGCATCGCCAACATTTCAGCAGCTAGAGATAAGTGTCATTGATAGAGGGCGACCTGTAATACCACGTCAGTAACTACCGAAAAGTTAGGCAAAAGAGTATCTCATATTTTACCCACATTTCGTCAGTTTTACTAAAGTCCCGTGCTATAGTGGGTGATCCTATAGTCATCAATCGGGCATAAATCCACACTACGTGGCTCCTACTGAGGAAATATCGAAGCATAAACCCAAGATCACTTCGCTCGACCCGGTATTTGAATCTAGGGCTTCCTCAGCAGCAGCGCTCGCGACAACTAGAATGTTAGTAGAATGCTTTTTTTTTTTTAAATATTAAAACACTATTTCTTGCTACACATTATCACATTTATCTAGACAGATAGAAGAGAGAGAAGGTACTGGCTTAGCAAGCTTTATTAGTGTAGTCTACGAAGGTGAAGTGGATTTCGCAGGTTATCATATCCTCGCAGGCATCTTAGAAAACATACCAGCACTCTTACCACAATTAAATTTTCTTTATACATTTTTAAACATTTCTTTAAAAAAAAAACTGTTCAAAAAAATACATTTATAAATAAAAAAATAGATGGCCGATCGGCATCCGGAACAAGGTCCAGGCTGCAAGTGGTCTCCAGAGAGAGCAACCGTCCCATTATGCATACCGTGTCCAGGAGTACTGCTTTCTGAATCAAGCCCTTGACCCAACCGCGCAATGAGAGCCTCATAGGGTGTTATCACCACAATTATTATTATCATAGTAGAGAAACAATCTTTTTCTTTGACGTGTGGTTAGTGTCTAACCTGGTATCAGAGTTACATGCCGTTGAGACTCGGGATTACATGCCGGCGAGAAATATCTTTCTGGCATGCTGGTTTGATTTCCCCACAATGTTTACCTTCACCGAAGCAAGTGATAATTATACAATACGCACATGAATCCAAAAATTCAGAGTCCGACGGTCACACCACTCTGCTGCACAGAACCAATAAATAGTCGTCATTGTATCAGCACAATACTGTAATACTTAGATTTAATGGATCAACTACACGCATTCAAAGTAGTCTACCGAACCTCGTAATGGCATTTCTTAAAAACATGTGAACTCATGAATAAATTGAGGTGTAATATGTAGCAAACGCCGAAAAAGAGGTGAGTAAATAAATAATTCCCCCAATGCCACTGGCATAAGCTATTTATTTGGGAAATTGAATGAAGTGGGAGTGCCCCTAGAAATAATTTATCAACAAAATGTGTTACATTACATTGGTTTGGTAAAAAAATCGAGTCGTTTGTTCACGCCGCGCTGTTTTCTTTTTTCTAAATGGTGTTGACTATGTTGCTACTTGGCACGTTACTGTACTATTATAGCTAAGTTGTGGTTAGAATATTTAACAGTAATAGTGATGCTGGCCTCTTAAATTGTGCAGTGTTAGTAACTGTAATATCATTACATTAGGCTTCGCTGCAGTAAAACAGTCATTTAGAAAAGTATGAAAACAATATTAATGGCAATATTCTCTCAACTAGGCAAATAATTCTCAAAATATCACAGGAATGAAAATTATCAGAAGGTCATCGATACTTGCAATCGTTAATTGCAAGTTTTTAACTTTGTCAGTAATAGTCGATCACGAAAATCAAAAGTAGATAGATACCTACTGAAGTCTTTCTTATGTTTTCACGACGCAATAAAACATCTACACATAAATAAAACATTCTAAACAGCAACACAACGATGCCATTCACAAGAACTACAAACAAAACACCAATAAAAACAGTTGAATTAAATACAAACAACGTTCAGAAGATGTCTAGCCTCGCTGACATTCATCCTAGCCGTCACTTGTTTGTTCATCCGGTTCAACTACTATTCATTTAGTTTTTGCCCTGTTTTGCAGCACGACAGTGTACTGTCAACGTAACAGTGTGAAATGCACAAATCTTGGAGTGAAATTTATTGCTTTCAAGGCGGAACGAATGGGGCCCAACTATCGGATGTTTGTGTATGTTTTTGTACACGTCAAGTGGGGGATGTGTTTTCCTCGCTTGGTTTACGGATAGAAAAAAAGTAGACTATGTTTTTCACCGTCGTTACAAATTGTGTTCGGCTTTCAGCAGATTTTATCTATTTAGTTTATCGCAGTTTACAGCTGTTTTATTTTCTAAAGATCACTGATTTAGCGCTCCCACGCCCGGTGTTTAAGCAAGCAATCACTAGTACAGGGGCCTTAGTCTGCTATTGCAATAGTGTCAGAATGGTCTATCATTGATTTAATAAGGCCCCGCGCAGACGAATTACCCTTTGTACGCACGTCAAACGAGTTTCGAACGCGCTTCAATACGCCGTGGGCTAGGGGCCTTATTAAATCAATTATAGACCATTCTGACACTATTGCAATAGCAGACTAAGGCCCCAGGTTACTCATCTTTTGTCCCTTGTATGTTACTTGTAGTCGGATGAAAACATTTTGGTCAAAATCAAAATCAAAGCATTTATTTCAAGTAGGCCAGTTACAGGCACTTTTGAACTGTCGAAACAAAGATAACAATGAAATGTAGCTACAGTCCCAGTCACAAGGCATAAAAACTGTGAAAGTACTGTAGTTGCCCATTCCCTAGCGTAGATCTCTATGGAGAAGAACGGGCAAGAAACTCCATGGACACTCTTTTAAATCAGCATATTGTTACAAAACCTTGGTTACATCATTCATATTGAGATGGTACATTATGTGAGAACGATGTAGCAAGATGTGCACGTTAAAAGTGTCCATAGTAAACACAAAAAAGACAATTTAAAAAAAATTAAAATAATTAATTCAAATAAGCCGTGGCAACTAAGAGATGACCAGTCACAACTGACAGCGCCCGTTCACGAACATGACGCATGGATCAGCACCATTCAACTCAACCATTTTGAAGGGAACTAAATGATCCGACACACGCGCCACCATCAGCGAGACATTGAGTGAGCATGACATGGTCGTCCGATCTACCAACCGTCATGCTATAACTGATTCCTTTTTTCATGTTATTAATAGCTAAAAGAAAAATTCTAGGTTTGTAGTTGATTGTTATCAACCACTAACATCCTTCTATAAAGGGAGTAACAGGACCCTTAATAACGAAGCCGAAAAGCAGTTGTTCTCCCCGTCATTGCGATCATTTTTTTGTTCTAGACCATCCCTGGGAACCTTCTAGTTACGGAGATATTGGAGGTCAAAGTTTCAACTTTTTAAATGCATGTTTTAATGTAAGATTTTTACCTTAAACACCTCTACGACGACCCCCGTACTATTCAATCCATCCATCAGCACAATGTCTGGAGTGCGTTGCATTGAGTCCTACTGTAAAACGTGATCTTTCACGCAAAAAAAAAGTAGGATCCCCGCAGCAAATATTAGGATGATTATTGTCACCCATGTCAATGCTATACAAGATTAGATAAAGAGAATTTTTCTTGACTCTTTTTTTTTAATACTATTCTGAAGCACTATGTCAAGTTGGCCAAATTCCAGTGACGATATTTTATACTCAACATTATAAAATAACAGTTCCATTCCAACAACGCCATTATTGGTTCTTTCGTCCTTCGCAGACATCATAATCACGTAAGATCGATAGTAATCGCCGAAAAAGTTTCGCTCTGGCATTTTTCATTACGATCAAAGGAAACCAATTCCGATTACAAGAATGGAGAAAAAAATATCCGATTATAAGAATAGGTATGTCAGCTTTACTTAGTGCTCAGAATTTTGCTTACTTTCGCTGATTTCGGCTTTTCATTCTTGTTTTTGTCCATATGGATTCTATTATTATTCGGTAACATTTAATTTTTGTAAATGTTCTGTCTACTAAGCTGAAATAATTTAAACACAACTAAGTACCTACCCACAAGCAAAAAGACGCATTACAAAAAAATAGAAACAGACTCAGTCACCTAATAGAGAGCAGCGGTGACCCAGTGGTGGCGGCCCCGACTTACGAACAGTAAGTCGTGGGTTCAAAGTAGTTCGAACTCAGGCAGGCACAGTACTTTGTGTAATTTATTTCATCACCACTGCTCTCAAAAACGGTAAAGGAAACAATCGTGAAGAAACCAGCATGTCCTAGAACCAAAAATTCGAAGACATGTGACATCTACATCTATAGCGTATTCCCTCTCATAGAGAAGAGTGCGTGTGTCCCAGCAGTGGGAACATTATAGGCTGATTATGCATTCTCCCATTAGCCCAACAAATTAAATATGACATGACGCACGCATGGTAACAACCTACGCAATAGGTACGGTAAGCATTAAGACTAACTGATTCGCCACGAGTTATACGTTTAAGCGACACGTGCGTTGTGACTGCATCTGCGGATATAACTACTGAAAGGCTTACATGCTTATAGCATTCCACGAGTCATCGCAATACTTAGGTCATAGAAATAATTGAAACGCTCACGTGACGCTTGACACAGATGCCCTGGCGCGAGCTCGCGGTGTAAACGTAACGTAAATACAACGATATTAAAATTAAAAGTACTCGTTTTACATAATAATATTTTCATGATTTTAGGAATTTATTCGTATGATGCTGTAATCAGCAATCGGCTTGTTGCAAACAATTTAACTTAAATGCTCAAGTATAATTGCATTTATTTAATTTACGTTTACACCGCGCGTCCGTGCAAAGACCTTAGTCGCATCACCTGAGGTCGTGCACGGGGCGTCAGTTTGAATCTGACGCAATCAATTGGAAGGAAGGTAAAAATCTAGACTCTAGACAATAGATCGGTCACAGGAGAAACATTAGTACATAAGACTCTCAGATCTGTATTTAGCTAAATGTTATGACATCACTTAATTCAGCTATTGATGGCCAATATTAGTATTGCTTACGTATAATTGTTTCAGTTCTGAGTATTTATGGATCACAAGATACATAATTTTCATATAATATCGGCAAACTTACCCATAATACACTAGAAATGCTTAGGGCACCTAAAGAAGAACGTATATGTATCTAGAACGAGACGCGTAAGAATTATAAGTTTAGACGGTTAGACGTACTGAACGCTGTGTAAAAAATTGTTCATCTATTTTAATGGGACCTTATATATACAGCGTGTAACAGAAAGGGTATAATCATATGGAATACTGTGGTACGGACCATCAAACTGAACAACTTTCTCTATGGGACCACCATCGAAATCGTAAAAAATAATCAGCTGTCCTATACATAATTTCAATACCTACTCGATCCAAATGTATGGGACAGCTGATTATTTTTTTACGATTTCGATGGTAGTCCCATAGAGAAAGTTGTTCAGTTTGATGGTCCGTACCACAGTATTCCATATGATTATACCCTTTCTGTTACACGCTGTATACTTAGTTGTATATGCTACGCACCCAAACTCTTGAAAGGACAACACATATACTGGGCAGCAACACACACTGACCTTATAAGAGATAAAAGCAAGATATTTTAAGAAATAAATCTGACACCTACGCGATTTATTGAAAAGATTGGGTGAGCTAATATTATTTAAGCCTTACAAGGCAATACTTGCTACCTTTACGTCACAAATTGGTCGTCCTAAGTGCTGTAATCTTGACCTGACTGGTAAATAAATAATTATATACTTAATCTGTCTCTCTGCCTCGGAAATTGCTTTTAGGGGCCCTTTTTATGCCTGCACTAATTACTTTGGAGACAGCCTGTTAGGGTCGTGGGAGACTGGGGTGGAATGTAAATAGAATTATACACGCTTTATTTAATAAAAATAGAGGAGTTGTGAAAAATGTGACCATGTCTTTTTTTTAATAGCCTGTACTGTCCCACTGCTGGGCAAAGGCCTCCCCCATTCCTTTTCCAATATTTAAGTTTATTTTTTTTGTCTTTTTTTTTCCAGTCTGTCAAAGTTCCAGTGCAGGACAAATGATGAGCTTATATAGAGAAGGCAAATACTATGGTCAGTGATCACCACTCTTACTCAATGTGATTTGGTAGTTTCAGAATACCAACGAAGGATTATATCGTTAGATTCGACCGACCGTTTCAAAAGATAATGCGCATTTTTGTTTCGATTGGCAACTCTGACAGACGCGATGTTGCAGTGACTACTAATGCCATGGATGGGTACACCATTATGTGATGTATACAAATACAAATCATTTATTTGCACCCACAGGTTCAGAGGATGATACAAAAAGTTCTTAGGATACACTGTATTATAACCATGCGAGGTGTGCATATATGTAAGGAAAATTATGACCTCACTCGCATATCATACACACAAGCACGACATAAACGCGACGGGAATATGTATCTCACGATTCCACTAGAAAGCAATAAAGAAAAAGTATTTATTAGCCCGCACAGGAGAAAACATTAAACAAAAAAATGGTTACATTTACAGTAGGTACAACAAAATTATAAAAGTATTAATAAAACTAAAATAAAAATAAAACAACGACATTAGTCCTGTACGAAGCCAAAAAGCCCCCTATCTCAGCATGGTGCTGTAACATTTACAAAACGTCACAGCGCTGGTATTCTGATAGGGCCCAAAGTAATGCCACGGTCACTACGGTCAGATATTACGGTCTACGGTCAGATATACGAATTAAAAATATATATATAATGTGTACAACGACACAAATATATATATGTGAAGTATAATAAATACATCTACATCTACACCCCACGTAACCACACTGTTTGTCAATCTGTGCCGTGAGTGTCACTGGCAACACTGACGAAGAGGACGCGGGCGCAGACTTATTTATTTCTTGTTACCATTATGTCAGCGAAGAATAATCAAAACAACAATCAATATTGTTAAACTACTACACTACACCTACATCCGTGAATATCTAGCCGAGTCAATATTCCAATTGGCACTAATTAAATAACTTAATTAATACTGCATTAGCCGATCCATTAACTACAACTAAATTTCGTTAACCAATCAAACAGCTCGACATATACTTTGTCGAAGGTATACTACAATCTGCCAGATAACACTCCATTCAACCTAGTGTGTACCAGTAGCGAAGAGTCAATTTTTTTAAGAGGTAAGCCGGAGTAGATATATCTTTAATGTGATTTTATTACTTGTCTGTAAAATACTGACTGCGCCTTTTTTCAAAGGGAATCGAGTTGTATTGAACCTTCGCCACTGGTGTGTACAAAGCCTTACTCAGCAACAACATTGTCAGTCAATACCTTTACATTAACTGTGTAATCAGGTAAGCTCTGCAACCCTCTAGGGATCACCGGTCCTCCAATCAATCGATGTTAATAATAAAATAACCCTGCCTGCCTATTGGCTGTTAGGAACTATCAATTATTAAACCTCTTTGCGTACCTTTGTCTGATTTAGTGCTTGTGTTTTTAGATACGGAGTAAGTGCCTATGTTAGTCTGTAATTAATCATTTCATTTCTTTATTAACCGACTTTCTTCAAAAAGGTCAATTCGGTTGTATTGTTTTTTTTTATGTTTGTTACCTCATAACTCCGTCATTTGTAAACCGATTTAAAAATTATTTTTTCATGTGAAAGGATATGCTTTCCAAATGGTCCCATAGAAATTTCATTAAAATCTGTTAAGTAATTTGGTTGTTTTCCTCACGTTAATATTTGGTATAAGCCACTAGGGTAGATATTCAACTAATTTTTATTTTGGCCATTTTGGCCATTTTTGTAAGTTCAGCATTTTGACTTGGCAATGAACGTGTTAATACGTATTGTTTTTTCTTGGGCTATGTTGATCTCTTAATAACTTCTAGTTACAATGTAAAAATTAATTCATGGCAAGAATTTGTGTGGTATACTACAACCAAAAAGGGTAAAATAAAAAACATTCTACAAAAAATAAACCGACTTCCAAAAAAACACTAAAAAAGTCTAAAATAACTTGACTTTCGGAAGTCGGTGGCAAAAAAGTCAATGATACAAACAAAGACACGACCGGTTTTTTTTTTCGCAGAAAGTGTTTCTTTTAAATGGTGATTCAATCCTGCTTCGGACGGTGCTAAGACTTGATGAAGTGTACCAAATAGTACACCCACATTTTGCCAGTTATTTTTAAGTCACATGTATTAGGGGGCGAGCATATTGCCATCTATCACATATCCAGACTTCTTGGCTGCAACTGAGAAATCCCTGATTGAAAAACCCAATGGAACTTTGCCCGACCCGGGAATCGAACCCAGGACCTCATGCTCAAAACCAGACCAACTAGGCAGTCGCCAATATAATTAGAACTAATTCAAAGACACGCATAGCAACTATAACCAATGACGTCATCACACAGTCAAGGCTGCCAACCTAATCGCACTAAATCTCACTTAGTAGCCATAATAATAGTAATCGTCTCCATCTATCCGAATCACAATGAAATCCAATTTTGTCGAACACACTGTCGTTCATTACAAAACATAATTGAATAGAGATTTGACATGTCTTCTGTAAGCCGATCTCTGGAGTAGCTTTTGGGTCAAATAAGTAATTAAATTAAGGACGAACTCTGGGGACTGACGAGTTTAATATTATGCATCTACAGACGACCTTAATCAGTACTGCAGGGTCCTTTTTGGCTTTGATAGGGATTGTTTTAATAATTACAGAGTTAGATTCAGAACTGGTGAACTTTTTATATAAAATTATGATGTTTAGTTGAAAATTTCAGACATATTATGATTATAGATCAGCAAAAGCGTGGCAATAGTCCGCCTACATTAAGTATTATGTATTCATATGAGGTTAGTTAATAAGATTTTGTCGGGCCTTCAAAACCTAATTGATAACAGTTAGTTCCTTAGTGTTTTGGGAACCTCGATATCATTTTCAAGATCTTTCGATAGACATCCCACGTTAAATACATTAAAATTTATGTTTTCAACCCTCAGTTATATGTGTGGAGAACCACCCCTATTTTTATTTGTTTCATAATTTTTCATCGCTTTTGTGTAGCGGTATAAAGAAGACACCTACTCTCTAAATTTCAACTGTGTGATGCAAATAGTGTCTGAGTACAACAGCTCTGATATATGGACGGACAGACAGACCGGGCGAATATAGTACATATAAGGGTTCCGTTTTAGCTATTTGGCTACGGAACCCTAAAAAATGAGACAAAGTTGATGTCACCAAAAGTCATTTGTAAAACATGCGACATCAAGAAAACGAATATGGCCTAACAAATAAGAAGCTACTCCTAATTTATTTATCACAATCAGCCCTCGACACTGAATACCAAAAAAACACAACACAGAATATTAGCCATGATTCCTAGGCGTTTACATCAGTACCTACCCTGGGGGCAACCACGAATTTCAGCGTTCGTTACACAGAAGACAAGAAAAGGTACAATAAGGGTGACACAAAAATAACGTCGGCAGTTCTAATTGTTCGGAGACCAAGGGACTGGACGTCGTTGGAGCGGCAAATTGTATTAGGCTCGCAATAATGGAGACTAGCGTGATATTGTATGTGGCTGATGGAAACTGGGCCGCGGATATTAATTTTAGACGCTTTTAGTAGTTTAAAGAGCTTATGATAGCAGTGATAGCTTAGTGGTGTGACCGACGGACTGCCAAGTCATAGGTCTCGAGTTAGAACCCAAGGCGCACCTCTGAATTTTCGGATTCATGTGCGTATTGTATAATTATCACTTGCTCCGGTGAAGGGAGACATCGTGAGGAAACCAGCATGCCTGAGAGATATCCCTCGACGGCATGTAAATCCAAGTCAGAGGCCCATGGGTGGCATAAAAAAAACTCTGACACCAGGTTAGGCACTAACCACACGATAAAGAAAGAAGAAGAGCTTATGGCTACATAATAACTGCTGCACGAGTCTAAAAAGTTAAGCAACGCAAGACGAGGTCAGTTAGTGGAATGCTGGCCGTCTATTACACTTCGTCCCAGCCACTATTCACAGATCTTTATATAGTTCTCCTGACCGATTTCGGTCACAGCGGCCAATCTCAACACAGATTAACCCATCGTATGCCGAGTATATAGACACAATTAAAAACCTATTGTGTCTCGCGTGGATCCACGTTCCGGCACACGAAGGGTTAACCATCGGCACGGGAGATATTATAGTGCACAAGTGTGTGCGCAGACACAGGTGCACTTTCTGTACCTTTACTCTCGTAGGCCGATGAGACGGCAATCCGACACGACCGGAGAGAGATCAAGAGCAGGACCAACGGCTTAACGTGCATTCCGAGGCACGGGGGTATTATACCACCAACTTTTAAACTGCGGGCTTCTACTGAGAAATTTCTAATGGAAAAACCCAACAGAACTTTTTGCCCGACCCGGGAATCGAACCTAGGACCCCATGTTCAGCAGTCGCGCTTGCGACCACGAGACCAACGGAGCAGTCAAGCCAGCAGACATTTCATTTTTTTTTTTTTTTTCGGCTTTAATGACCGAAAGACTAACGAACTGTCCGGCTAATTTAGTTGCATGTTGATAAGGTGATTTTTGAATGGCTGGCTACCTTTTGTGTGATCTGTAAATGTCCTAATTCAGTACTGTCAATGTAGTCTTCATTAAACGAATAGCCAAGCTAACTTTCGTAAGGTATCTTTATTGAAGATGTAGCGCTGTTTGTATTTATTTTCATGTTTTTTTTTTAAACATCTTTCTATACACCATTTTTAGTCTTCTTACAATGGCAGTCCACTTCATGTATCCAATGACTACCTACTAACCTTAAAATACAAAAATAGGTATAAAATAAAAATATTATTAATTATTATGACGCATGACGTAGTCATTGACCGTCGACTGTCGTAGACCCTGTTGGGAGTGATAATCTACTCGACTCGTGCGCTGGGTAGGTATATTCTACCGTTAAACACGTAAACATTAACAGGTTTCATGATTCCAATGTACTATTTATTTTTCTTTGTACGCACGGCGGCCAATCAAGCTATGAAAAACCAAATTAAGCTGATCTCACATCGTTCGAGAAGCTTATACAAAGCGAAATCAGATTATACTGGTTATGTATGTGCCGACGTGTGTATCTATTGTCTAAATTAACGGTAAAAGAGAAATAATCGCGCTTAAGTGTATTTTATGTCGGATACATTGAGTGGACCACATTTGTAAGACGACTAAAAAGTCACGTTGTATATGTTACACTGCAGGAAAAAAACATCCCTTCCAATCAACCACTTATCCCTATCTAGAGTTGTTTGTGGCTAATGCTTGATGAATGCTAATGCTTCTGTAATTTTAACAAGTCTGATAAAAATATTCTCCCTGTCTTTGAATTAGGTTTACACATTATATTTTGTATGTTTTACGACCATTTAGTGGTAATCGTGATAAGAATAACACCAGTTTGGAAAGTCTTAAATAAACTAGTAAGGAAACAACCTTTACAACCAAATTCAGTCGATGGAGAAAAAGGTTACGAGTGGGAGCACTGAAAAAAAAAGTAGTTGCCATAATCAAGATTTTGTTTAGATTGACTAAGTAACTTGTTTGCATCTGAGCCTATCAAGCACAATGATCACGGTTACTACTTTTATTTGATTGAGATTTGAAACGGGACCCTGATTGGAGTTATCACAAAACCTATTTGCAGCAATCAAGTCAAATAGTAATAAACACAACCAAATAGTGATAAACACAACCAAGAAACTTATTTAGCGCAAGATTTGATCGAGTTGCATGATAAATACAATTAATTGCAATGATAGATGCTATCAAATCAAATAATATTTATTGAAGTAATCAAAATGCTTGATTGACACAACTAACTTATTTTTTACAGTTAATTTTTTTTAACTTGTCTCTTTTTTAACTCTTGTACAATGATGTCATGTTAAGGGTAATCAAGAAACTTGTTTGACCGTTCAATTATTTGAACTAGTATTGCTGCGATCATGTCGTGATGATCAACTCAACTAAGATTTTGATTAATCTACACAAGATATCGTCAATCAAGCTAAAAAGTCACTTGACTGGCGTGCATTTTTTTCAGTGAGGATTAGTTTTATTAATATAATTAAGAATATTAAAATCTACGTTTTGTACCATACAGAATAAACAAGGTGTAACAAGACCCTTCACGAAGCCGTCAACCAAGCATTCTGTACATCAAACTAAGTAATCCTACGCACAAATTATTACTGGCATACGACTTTAATTTGTGGTGAAAAGTCATGTTTTACGGTCTATTTGTACTCAATGTAACTCAAAATGGTGAGAACAGCGGTGGCCCAGTGGTGACGACCCCGACTTACGATCGATAAGTCGTGGGTTTGAACCCAGGCAGGCGCATTACTTTGTGTAATTTATTTCATCACCACTGCTCTCAAAACGGTGAAGGAAAACATCGTGAGGAAACCGGCATGTCCTAGAACCAAAAATTCGAAGACATGTGGCGTCTACCAACCCGCACTGGGCCCGCGTGTGTGTCCCAGCAGTGGGAACATTATAGGCTGATTATGATAACTCAAAACATTGTGCTGATGGATGTATTGTATTGTAAATGGGTCATGGAGGTATCAAAGTAAAGTAATAACCATAAAAACTATTTTTTTTAACTTGTGACTTTGATCTCCAATATCTCCGCAACAAGAAGGTTCCAAGGTATAGTCTAGACTCTAGAGCACAAAAATATCGCAATGACGGGGAGAACAAGTGCTTTTTGGCTTCGTTAAGGGTCTTTTATAAACAATTCCAATTTCTTTAGTCGAAACAATTCCATTATTTTCTGACCTTTTAAAAGTACTTAAGAATCTTAGGCTAACATAAGGACAAAGAAATAATAGAAAATATTCAGATTTCTTACAATGTTTTGTGTGTACGACGTTTTCCAAATGAATTTTCAATAGTTTTATTTTCCAAAGTCCTATTGTTTTTGTTTGGAGACGTGCCAAATGGGCTCACTTCTCTTTAGAGGATTGATGTCTTGATGCTGAGCACAAACTTGAGTGAATTATGTTTATTTTCGTACGATTGTGGAAGTATTAAGAGGATTTAGATGAGCGATCTCAAGATGAGTCTGGTATTAGTAATAGTTTTGATGAAAACTTGTTATCATAAAGATTATTACTGCCTCGTTGTCTGTTGGTCGCAAGTACTGCTGAGCTTGAGGTCCCAGGTGATGGTTGTGATTATCTTAGATGGGCACATGGAAACTTCAAAATACGGAGTGGAATGGACACCGACGCTAAAACTTCTACAACGTATCCAGTAAATCATTCTGATAAATTTTTTTTTTTTGGAGAAGTACCGACAAGAAACTCCATGCATTTTCGTTTTTAGGGTTCCGCACCCGAAGGGTAACCAACATTGCCCCTGGCTGGAGGCCTTAAATTCTAGGCATCCACAGGGATAGACCGGTTAAGCAGTAGCCAGCCTCAGAGGCTGAACTGCGAGATGCCATCTCCTAAAAAAAAAAAAAGAAAAGGGTAACCAACAGGACACTACTACTAAGCCTTCGCTGTCCGTTCATCCGTCTGTCTGTCAGCGGGATGTATGATGATGATCCATAAAATTTGAAATCCAGTTGAAATTTTCACATAATGTGGATTTCTGTTGCCGCTATAACGACAAATAATAAATTAAATCCCACTTTAATGTTTTTTTTTTTTTCTTTTTTTTTCTACTGCTATGGTACGGAAGCCTTCATGCTCGAGTCCGACTCACATTTGGTTTTTTTTAATATTTAAATATCTGCGGAAAAAGGCTACCCATTTTATGAAACGTTAAAACTATTAATTATTAAGTGTTGCTCGAATACTACGAAACACATTTCCAGCAGATTAATTACATCATCAGAGAAAATTAAAATTCTGCAGCTTATGCCGTAATAATCCTCTTAGCGAAGAAAATAGCCTTTACTTAGAGACGGTCAGTATTCCTTTTCAATATTATACGGAATTTTCCTTAGTAACGGTAATACGTAGTAACGTCACGTGTAGGAAGGAGGTAGGTAGGTAGGTTCTTTAAAATAATGTACCCGGCCATTATCCTTGTAATCTTCTAAGGGATGGCAAATAATGTGATCTGTTTAAACATAATCGCATTGTGTCAGTATGGTATAATTTGGAAATTGTTGAAGGATTTGTACTGACTATAGTCAACTAAGGAGTTAAGTAAGGACAGGGTGTAAAGAGACAGCCCTCCACAGACTGATGGGGTGCAGCACCGCACCGCAATTAATTCGAGCTGTTGGGTGCCACACGGGCGGTGCGGCACCGCAATATAACTATGTTTACGGCGGTGCGGCGCGGCACTGCAACTCAATGACTCAGTGTGTAGGACTCTGTAGCTAGGCAGGAAGTGAACAGCTGATTTCACGCGTTGTTCGTTAGAGTATCTCAACATCCATTGTTGGATTTTTGATTTTAGGCGTATTATTTACATAAATGGAGTGCTGCTTACAGGAAATGTAATTTTACATTGAATAAAGGAATAGTAACTAAAATAGGAAAAATGACTAAAAAAATGAAAAATTTCCGGAGAAAAATTCCGGTGGAATATGATTCAAAATAAGGAGCTTAATGCACCCTGTCAGTTTGTGGAGGGCTGTTCCTTACAGCCTGTAGGTGCAACAATATACCAATCCTTACATCCAAACAAATCTTCAACATAAATGCATAAAATCACGCCCGTAATCCTTGAAGGGTTAGGCAGAGCTATACCTAGTAATACACCCACATTTCGCCTGCTATGTTTTAAGTCCCATGTAATATGGGGCAAGCCTATTGCCACCAATCGGGCACAAATTCGGACTTCGTGGTTGCAAACAATTTGCCGACTCGAGAATCGAACCCAGGACCTCATACTCAGCCGTCACGCTTGCGACCACTAGATCAAAGAGGTAGTGAAATCTACAACCATACTCATATTATAAAGTAAAAGTAATTCTGTTTGTTACCATTTCACGCCTTTTCGGGAATAAACGCGTGCGAAGCAGCGACCAAAAACTAGTTTATTTATGTAATCCAAACAGCTTTTATGCCATGTAATCATTAGTTTAAAAACGAGAATTCGTGTGGTGTACTACCACTAAAAACCCAACTACTGAAATATCACACTCTAATTAAAATCGTTTTTTTTTTTCGGTTTATAGCATATGTTACCCGTGCCATAATAACGAATAGATTGATACCTTATACATCAAAATCGGATAAATACTTTAGGCGCTACGGAGGAACATACTTTAATACAAACACATACATACATACATAGACTGCTAAAATCATAACCCTTCCTTTTGGCTTCACTGTAGTCGGGTAAAAACTCCGTCTAAACCATAACACATAACAAAATTATTTGCGTTATTTATTAAAAAGATTTTCAATGTAAAACAAAACTGTAATCTTAAATTACCAATGCATGAAATATAAACTCCTCAAACAAAATAGTTGTCTACAAACCAGCGGAGCAGAATAATCGTAGGACTTAAAATAAATTACATGCTTGTTAGGTTACAGGCTTTTCAGGACTAAAAGGCGGCTGAAAGCAAAAGTTTCAAAATTACCAAGTTTATTTTCTTAGAAAATTCGTTTGTTTGTTGCTGAAAAATTACTGGAAATACCGGGAGCGAGATTCAAGCAAGTTCGAATTCTATTAAATTATAAAACGCAATGGAAAATGGAAGGGACTAAAAGAGTGATATATAAATATAGAAGGATGGAGAGGGAGAAGAAAAACAAGGATAAGATGGATGGATTGTATAAGAAATATTTTGAAAAAAAAAAAGGAAGTAAATGATAGCGTGACGGTTGACAGAGGAGAATGGAAGAAAAAAAAACTTTTTTGCAAAAAATTAAACCGACTTCAAAAACACTAAAAAGTAAAAAATAACTTTAGCTTCAGAAATCGGTGACTTATGCTAGTTTGCTTTTGTTTTTATGTCACCGACTTCTAAAGCCAAAGTTATTTTTTACTTTTTAGTGTTTTTGAAGTCGGTTTAATTTTTTGCAAAAAAGTTTTTTATTTTTCACTTTTTAGTGGTTCACATGTGCTTACCCCTTCACAGCGTACCGGCGTGATGTTATGAACTGGTGTAAACAATAGACAAACATGAGATATCAGCAATCCGAATCCATTTGCTATCATTTATTGAGGAGTTCCTATCTCCGAAGTTCTTCATCAGATCTTCATTAAATTGAAATGGGATCACTCCGAGAAAGTACTCTTCCAAAAACTACCCAAATCGCTTCAAGCGTGCCTATAAAATTTGAAGAGCCCTCTCTATTTCTCCAAGATCCCATCATCAGATCCTAAATTGATGATCATGGGACCATCTGGAGAGTATACCCTTTCAAACTAAAAAAAAAAATCCAAATCGGTCCAGCCATCTTCGAGTAATCGGGGAACATACATAAAAAAAAAAGATTCCGATGAATTGAGAACCTCCTCCTTTTTGAAGTCGGTTAAAAAATGTGTTGCACCGACCCCGTGTAACTTGCGGCAAGGGCAGGAACATAATGAAAAGGAAATAGAGGGGAGAAGAAAAATGCTACTGTGACAGTTTTATTGCTCAGTTATTATTATATGATTATTTGTTAGTCATGAGTCGTGCTGGCAGTAGACAACAAAGAGTGAACTTTACGAACTAGTTTCTCTACGAACGCGACACCATCAATCACGTTATAATTTAACACTTCACAATATCCATATAGGTCATACAATATCAACATTTACAAAAACTGGAGATCGGTATTTGGAATCCTAATTCCAATGTTCCTGGTCAGTGAAATTTGTGTATTCTATACAGCATGTATCAATAATAGATACATGCAGTTAGTTGTTAGCTGTATATCTTTTGGCGCATGGCTAAAATTAGAACTAAGGCCACAAACGTCTCCATCTTGTTTTTATTACAAGCTTTTATTTAACTTGCAATGTTTGTATGTTTAGGTCACAGTTTAAATATACATATATTGTGTTTAGGTCAAATCATGCAACTGAATTTTAAAACAGGTATCAACCGATCGAGTTAAATTTAACCACGATTAGTTTGGAAGACAATGCATGGTAAGCTTAGTGACATCATTTAAAATCAAATATGGCGGACTCCCAAAAATTGCGGACTAGTTATTTTTTTATGCAATCCCATGATATGTGTATAACATCGTGATCATGGTGCTCAAAACAAATAGTAAATAATAATGTCTCAAGGTACACACCTACTACAGGTACTTCTAATTATTTACAAGAATAGATTGATAAATTATATTCTTTCCTACGGTTAAGTAGTGCAGTAGTATTGGTTAGTAGTGTTTTCCTAGGGTTAAGTGAAGGTAGGTCAGTTGACCTACCTACACTTAAACCTTCCCTCGCTCAAGTATACTCTGCATAAGATTACTCAGTTTGCTCGAAGGTAACATAGTAGACTAATAGCAAGCATCGCGGGGTTGGAATGTGTTTGCACAGTATTTTAGACAAATGTTCTACATTCCAGAATACACGAGGTGCGGCAATTAAATAACGAACACATCATGTGATGAGTTTATAAAGTGAACACGTTTTTGAAATGGTTTCATGGTTAATCCCCGAAGGGTTAGGTAGAGGTGTAGGTACCTAATAGTACATCCACATTTCGCAAGTTATGTTTAAGTCCCATCATATAGGGGCGAGCCTATATCCAACAACCGGACACATATCCAGACTCCGTGGCTGCTACTGATAAATTCCTGATGTAAGAACCCATTAACACTTTTGGCCGACCTGGGATTCGAACCCGGGACCTCGTGCTCAGCGGTTGCGTTTGCGGCTACTTGACCAACGAGACGGTTGTAAACGCACCTACAACGCAGGAAAATTTCCTAGTGTGGGACAATGTTTTATAAAAAGTAAGAACTGGGTAGTATTAATAAATATTTGAGGTCAGATAAAAATCCGCTACTTCTCTTTTTGAGTTTACTAAAGAATGCGTGTAAGTTTTTCAAGATACGGTTCAGTTTGCTGGCCCATTGGCCTTTATCTAAATATTATTTATTTATTTATAAATAGAAGAACCAACAGCTACAACTGATGGATAACAATTGTATATTTTCGTCTATATTCCCTACTAAAAATAAGGTTGCATATTATTCAATATTCCTATACATGTTTATTCAATCGTCGCATCTCGTAGACGTTTCGTAGCACGTACGTAGCGTTCCGCGTAGCTGTCGTCACGATAGCGTACCGTGCAGTGCAAGTAAATATATTGCATAATCAATATGCTTGCTTCACATGAAATGCAATAACCTCGATATAACGTAGGAGGAAGCCATATAGTATGTAGCCTATTTACTGGTCCAGTATTATTTGTCAAGCATCTGAGAGCGCTTGATCTACTTCCATGAAACGTAATAGGAGTATTCACAAAATAAACACATTACCCTCAATCGGGTAAAAAAAACATTGTTTTTTTACTATAGCCATTCTTGTACCTGTAATGAAAATTACTTCGATTTGAATTAAAATATACTCATTAACACATTTTAGTTGACCAGTAAATGTAATTTTAGAGAGAAAATAAAAATAAAAACTTACCCCTTTTTAGTTCACCTTTACTTACTTATTTAGCAAAAACCACCATCTCTAATTGCACAAAAACACAGTAAAAACTCTACACCAACGACAATTTATTACAAGGAAACAAAAATCTCAAGGCGACCATCCGCAGTGTTGGTTTACTAAAATTAAGTAGGACCTAAGTAACCAGCAAAAACTGGTTTAATCCGCTCCTAACCAAACAATACCGGAATGGAGGGAAATGGCCGTTTGTGGAATTATAAAGCGAATACACACAGCTCCGAACCAAATAGACCCAAAAAGATACCAATAAATGTTGCTTTAATAAAAGTTTGGTTCTTTTTAGTGCGCCCGTAACGAGGAAATGTAAACGTTTCTCTGTTTCGGTTATTTTTGTTGATGCTGTTTTGTTTTTGTATCAATTTTCGAATGTTGTTTTTTTTTTGACCTGCGTTGTTGTTAAGTTTGCCAGGTTTTTGACGTAACAGAAAGCCTTTGAAGTACATAGAGAGCTTTTTGAAGTACAACCCGTGTGCGCTGAGGTTAAATATTTTTAGGGTACCGTACCCAAGAGGTAAAAATGGAACCCTATCACTAGGACTCCACTGTCCGTCCGTTTGTCTGACTGTCCGTCACCAGGCTGTATATTACAAAATTAAATTTAAAAGTAAATTTTCACAGATGATGTATTTCTGTTGTCGCTAAAACAACAAATACTAAAAAAAACAATAAAATAAATATTTAAGGGGTCTCCCATACAACAAACGCGTCTTTTTTTTTTAGATAATGGTACGGAACCCTTCGTGCGCTAGTCCAACTCGCACTTGGGCGGATTTTTTTTTGTTTTTATACATACGTAGCCGGCAAAATAATGAACATCCTAACAAACTTTCAGACCCTATTTAAACCATTTAGGGTGATGAATTTTCGAATATTTGTAGTGGCATAGTACAAAACGCACTGCAGCGCCATCTATGACTCAAATGAGAGACTAACATAAAATTCTGAATCGCGCAATTAAAGCTATCCGCGACTTTAGATCTTAGAAAAGTGCAGGTCTGTGGACAGCGAGCTATGGGCTAGCTCGCCGTCCGTCCGTCTTATGACGACAGGCCGTGTCAACGGCGGGTTCGTGTTCTAGCAAACGGGAAGGGGTCCGAAACGACCGAAGCCTACCAGAGCTGCGGGACTGTTCGAAAGAGATATCGCGGCTCTGGAACACAAAGAGCAGAAGGAACATGGATGGGTTTTAGTCAGTACAAGTCTTACACTCCCTTTCGCTCCGCCCAGAGTGGGAGGGTTAATTTGATGATTGCCCATCCGAAAAAAAAAAGATCTTAGAAAGAAACCCGACAACAACTATCGGGCAGTAGACCACCAGATATAACACCCCGTCTCGTCGGAGGATCCTGCCTTTTCTACGGGGGATGAAGAAGTTTACACCCTGTTCTTCGTATCCCTATATACAATTATACATGTCAAAAGGAGCTCTTTCACAAGATTTTATGTTTCTAAGTCCAGTGATTAAGACGGTACGTTGTCTGTCAGTGAATGGATGAATTTGTGAATTTTATTACAATTATAGAACAATGGTAGTACTCATATAACGGCGTCATTCTGTGCTTAAAATATAACAGGAACTTGAAAGTCTATTTATAGACTAGCCCTTATTGTAACATTATAAGTAGCAGCAGCGACGGGTCAATTTTTATAAAAGGTAAGCCGGAGTACATATCTTTAATGTGAGTAAATTATTTGACCGTAGAATACTGACTGTGCCATTTTTCAAATGGCTGACGCTTCGCCACTGATAACTAGGTATATTTAGAAAATCTTAAACGAAAATAGTGTAATTATAGAGATTACCGTGTCTGGTTAATTACACTTTGGGAAAATAGAGTATTTGCATTGCAAAGGCAAAACCTTCACACGATATAAAGATATCGTGTGAAGGTTTTCATATCTTTCATGGTTCAATTCTTCTTAAAAATCTAAAAAGTTCAACCACAGAACATCACGCCCGTAATCATTAGAGGGTTATGCAGAGGTGTCCCATGTATTAGGGGCAAGACTATTGCAGATCCAGACTGCTGGCTTCTACCGAAGTACCTGGTGGGTAAACCCAATAATACTTGAAATCAAACCAGATGCTCTGACCACTAGACCAACGAAGTAGTGACAAGACCAAAATAATAATATTTTTAATAAGACTAAGAATTTACATACCATCCTTTATTGAGTATATCTACTATGTATAGAAAGAGAGACACACAGAACTACAATAATGCTAAAAAGAAGACTAAAACTAAGTTCCTACAAATATACAACGACGACAATTTAATTGTCAATGTAAATGACGCCTCAGTGTTCTATAATAGAACACTGAGGCGTCAAAGTACTTCTCCCCATCGATGTCATCCGTAAACGTGCCCAGAAGACTGGCAGCATTGCCACTAAGAATTTTATAAAATTCGTATCTGCAATTTGTAGGTACAACACAGTCGTACAAGAAGAAAACTCCAACTGAATACTTTTCTTAACGTACTAAAGAGTACAAGTTGTAATGAATAGAATAAGTTTCTTCCAAACACTGCAATCTCTTGCGGGCGGAGCGGGGAGGCGGCACATGAGAACGTTACTTAGTTCTGTTTTAAGTTCTTTCTGTGTAGATTATTTTTGTAGCAGAGTTTCTTTTTGAAATAACGTTATCTTAGTATTTAGTAGTAGGTAGTGTTGACGTAATATTAACGCCGTAATGTATGTGTTTTACTCGTCCTACCTACCTTACTTTGTGTAATTAATTTCGAAAAAAAAACGACTGCCTCGTTAGTCTAGTTTTGCGCGACTGCTGAGCATTTGGACCTGGTCCTGGTTTGATTCCCGGGTCGGGTAAAGTGTTATTAGATTTTTCCATTGGGATTTCTCAGTAGCAGCCATGGAGCCTGAATTTGTGCCCTGTTGATGGCAATAGGCTCAACCCTGTTTCGAGACTTCAACATAACTGGTGAAATGTGGGTGTACTATTAGATACACCTCTGCCTAACGCTTCGGGGATTACACTCGTGATGTTATGATATATTCAAGCACTGTTTTATTATTTTAACAGCTATTAGTACTAATAAATAACTAACACTGTTTATTGCTTTTTTGCTTATACGGTCACTTACGGGATATCTTCCGTGATTGTTCATCATTTTGAGCTCCCGATATTTGATGCTTCTTCTTTGTTTGTAGTTTGGTTAGTGCCTAACCTGGTGTCAGAGTTTTTATGCCACCCATGAGCCTCTGACTTGGCTTTACATGCCGTCAAGAAATATCTCTCAGGCATGCTGGTTTTCCCAGCCGCCGCCGGAGACGCATCGGGCGTCCGACCGTAGGTGCGAGCCTGTGGACTGTGAGCTATGGGCTAGCTCGCCGTCCGTCCGTCGTGTCGACGGCGCGTTCGTGTTGCACGCGCGCCTCAAAGAGATTTCAGCAAACTGGAAGGGGTCCGAAAGGACCGATGCCTGCCAGGGTTGCGGGACTGTTCGAATGAGAGAGATACCGCAACTCTGGAACACAAAGGGCAAAAGAAGGAACATGGATGGGTTTTGGTCAGTACAAGTCTGACACTCCCTGCCGCTCCGCCCAGAGTGGGAGGAGTCATTTGATGATTTACCAACTGTAAAAAAAAAAGAAGGCCGGCTCGCTAGTTTCCTCACGATGTTTTCCTTCACCGAAGCATTACAATACGCACATGAATCCAAAAAATCCGAGGTGCGTGCCTTAAGGTTTGAACTCGAGACCTATGACTTGGCGACTGCCACCGTCGGACTCGACTGTCACACTACTAGGCTATCACTGCTATCGCTTTATTTGACGCTGTTGCATGTGCTATGATCGCGGGTTGACTGGAGAATGCGGGTAGATGGTATCAGCAGCTATTACAATAGTATCAGCAGTATTTATAAAAAGTTTAGACTCGGTCGATCATGGTGGGAATATGCTAAACTAGCACCTATGTACATTAAATACAATGGAATTTCTCATGACTAGCATAATTCCAACTCAATTCGAGACCAAAACCAAACTCAATTCCAATTACCAAAATAGCCATTAAACAGATAGTAGCCATATTTCACTCCAAGTGACGCTTAGTCAAAAAGCTGAATCTAATACGCGATTAACCCTTCAACTGGTCGCGTGGGTCGCAACGATTTCACATGAATGGTGGAGGGTTAGGCCGGGATAGTGGACTGGCGTTAATCGGGACCTTATCATCGAAGAGCTACAAAAGACGGTATGACTTTATTTTCTAATAAATTTACACCTATTTTGATTATTTTCTGGTGCAATTGGTGGTGTTGTGTTGTAGTGGCGGGGGAGTGAGCTTGTTGTACTCAAAGGAAAAGTGTCTCAGGATAAGTTATTACATATATGGTAGATAAAAGGAACGATTAGAATAATCAGTTAGACCGAAGAACTGAATTGTTTTCTATCTGTCTAACACAATCAAACTGGAGTACCTTGATGACTTTTTGTAAAGATAAGTCAAGCCTCATTAGCCCAAAGAATTTCAAAACTGAAGTGGCAGTGGGCGGTGCACCTTGCTCGCGGAACGGATGGCCGGTGGAGCTACTGGAATTGGCAACACAACCATCCCTCAGTTTGATTCCTAATAAGAAAAAGTCATCTTACATCTACTGGGAAATACTGAGTAGATATCCTAAGCGGCTAATATAAGTGATCCTTACCCAAAAACCAAATAGCTTGTTATGTAGGTACATTATTTGACTGTTTGTATAGAATTTATTAGAATTTGTTGGGAGAAATGCATAATTCAGAAATATCGCACTGCGATTCCTGCGGTGCCCGGCGCACCCTGGTCAGCTAGCACTCAGTAACGCAGAGTCTAGCTGACTACAGGCAGGGCAGGGAGCGACGATCTTCGCAGGTTGGCTGGTAACAACTGAATGAGAGTTGCCGAGAATCGAGTTAAACAATAACATCCATTTATTTTCAGGCTACTTTGGCCCCTATACATATTATTATACCTTACAGACTAACTTAATTATGATAAAATACAAAGGGCGGGCGAGCTACGCGAATAACGTCCTTTTCAAACTTTTGTATCTCTGACGTAGCTTAGCTCGATAGTTCGCGGTGTGAACCAAAGTATGAAAAGAGGTGAAACGATGCATCGCTCGCCCGCTCGCCCGCCCGCCAGCTGGCGGTGTGGCCTCCGCTTTAAGTGGCGTGCGATTAGAGAGTCCTATGTCCAGCAGTGGACTGGTGTAGCCTGATGATGACGCAACACAACCAAATACTTCGGTCATGAAAGAAGAAACTACACTCAAAACATTCGTCAACCTCGTTTTAAAAGTCCTACTCGTCAACCAGTAGATCAGCTATCTCAATTATTCTCCCACAAAGAAAGAGCCACAAGGTAATTTTGTACGTACACACGAGTACCTGTGTTTCAGTCTGAATCTCAGACAGGCAGAGTTCGTGTTGTCTCCAGCAATTAGTGTAAACACCGTCGACCTACAACCGTGAGGGCACTTCACTCTGGCTCGCTCCACCGCGGGGCGGGAGTTAGTGACAGGCGGTAGCGAGAGCGGGGATGGAGTGAAGTTTGCTTTGTGATCTCGAGTCTCTCGTACTCTCTTTGAGTGGCAAAGACACATAATCTGACGTTTTTTGGGTGTAGGAAGAAACTACACAACACTTCCTGGAAATAATGAAAAGAAAATATGTTGAAGTGAGATTCCATTATTAAATCATCTATAACAACATTAAGATTTTTCTGAAAATTACCACCATTATAAATTCAACACCTATACTACAAAATAAGATGTGTCGAAAGTGTACATGAAAATCCCGCTTATCGGAATAAAATTTCAGATATTATGAGAATTAATGAAGTAAAGTAGTTACTCCATTCACACGAGGCGTACTCGTCTTAGTGGAGCAACTACGTATTTCAATTTTGTTAGAAATCAATTGGTTACCGAGTTTTCATGCAAAAAGTTTTTACCACAAAACTTAAAAGTCATAAATTTGCCTCACAACTACTTGAAAAACTTTCACACTAATATAACAAAGTTGTGTTCAGACGGAATAACGAGTTCTATTATGTTTTTATATTCAATCTTTCTTCTCATGAGTAGAAGAAAACTTTTGTAAGAAAGGTTACAATTTATTACTTTGAGTTTTACGTCAGAGGAATAAAGGAGAAAACGTTATACCACGTTTATAAAGGAGCATAGCATATACTTCATTGTTTTATGTAGTTTTGATCGCACCATACATTCATTATTTATATAGGACAGCTAAGATGAAATCTATTGCAGAAGAGACTACCTATGCAAACAATAAGGTAATTATGGCAGAATAACAAGATATTTATTGCAGTATTTTTGTACAGTTAGTAAAAAAAAAACAAGTTTTTGAACAAAATTTTGGACTTTTTGTCAAAAAACCAGTTTTTGAGACAAAAAAAAATAGGTTTTCAGCTTCCAACTGATGAGTACTATTGAAACTAGAATTTAACGTTATTTTTAAAGAAAATTAAAACAGTATGATTAAAAAAAATAAACAAGTTTTTTTTGATGGTTCCGAATAAAAACGAAACCTTTATAAATATTTTTTAAATATATTTTATTTTAAATAATTAAAAATATTTTAAAGTGTGTATTTCGAAATCTATGCAACTTAAGTATTTTTTCTTTGCATACCGCTATAATTAGCACTAAGACCTCTATCTAAGCCCTCGTCAGTAAATGCAGGGAACTTGCACCGCACGCTTGTTTGCTCCATAAATATGTCTATAAAAACAAGGGGTATATTTCAAATAAAAACTAATCGTTTCACACTTTTATATCTTAGGAATGTTCTGTGCTGTTTGCGAACATATATTTACTAGTTAAGTACGGCACTTTAAAGAGGGTGTATGTTATCAACTTATCACAAATTAATTTTCATTTTAGAACGTTTTTCGATGTATTAAGAATTTCCAACAGCAAAGAAATTGGATGTATCTCTTATCTTTGTATCAGTGTATTCAATTGTTCGTGAGGCAAATAAATAAGATAAATCAAATAAAAGACAACCTTACTACTTGACCCATGAGACTTTTATTTTAAATACGTAACTCAAATAAATATTCATCACGTCATACAGGTTTTAAAGAAAAAAATGAAAATGGTTGTTGGTTTATCAATACAAATGGAAAATGTAAAGAGCTCGTTGGAAGAACCCTTTAAAAATATTTGCATGCCCATTTTTCAGAGCTCTTGGAAAAATATTTATTTACTTACAAAATACGAAGTAATGATAAACAATCTTCATACCACTTTGTATCTACCTGTATAGGGTTAGTTTCCAAAGACCAGCTAAATTCTCATATATTTTAATATAAGGTCGTTTGGAAAAAAGCGTGAACATTGGGTCTTCCTGAAAACAGAGAGTGCAGAAATATTGAGAGAGATTAGAGTATGTTCCAATTTACCTCTGCTACCTTCTCCGTACATTACTGAATATTGACTAGCTTTTTTTGAAAAGACAACGAAAAGCGTAGAAATAGTAGTTTTATTATCAAAAAATTTAAAGTGACAAATGACTTGTATTTTCTATCATGAGTGTACACATTTTAAATATGACGATGAATCGGGAACATCAAAATTAAATAAAAATTCATTTGTTTTCATATGATGACGAATCGGCACTTATTGTATGGAAAAAAAAATTGGTGATCAGTCGGAACAGTGACGAGTCGGGCATAAGCCATACCTACACGGTCAAAATGTACGGAACAGCTGATTTTTATTTTAATAATCGATGTTAAATTTCTATGTCGGGGCCTCAGAATGATGTATTGCATCATATCTGAGAATTTGGCTGGTCTTTGAAAACTAACCCTGTAGAGTAACTAAGGAAAATCGTTATCATCATTTCAGCTCAACTGACGTACGCCGTGGGCACACAGGCCTTTCCCAAACGTAATCACATCGGCCTGTCCTGTGTTTCTCGCATGCAGGGATTCCCGCAGCCTTCCGAGGACATCGGTCCACGTTATGGGGGACTTCTAACGCTGGGCTTTACGTATACAGACGCCATTTCAGACCTTGTTATACGGAATTCATGCACTCAAACCCAATTCCATGGAAACACTAGATACGAAATATATAAAGCTACTGTCAATTTTATATTGTTCCAATGGATGTGCATGTTCTTAATTATAGCTGACTAGCGACCTGCCCCGGCTTCGCACGGGTGCAATATTGTACATATAAACCTTCCTCTTGAATCACTATATATTTAAAAAAAAACGCATCAAAATCCGTGGCGTAGTTTTAAAGATCTAAGCATAGGTACGTAGGGATAGACAGTGGGAAGCGACTTTGTTTTATACTATGTAGTGATTCAGTCAATAAGTAATAGTCAGTATGTTTTATCATATAGTTTGTTAGTCTGTAAGGTATATATATATGGGCTAAAGTAGCCTGAAAATAAATGAATGTTGTTGTAAACGCAAATTTTCTATGTAAACATAAAACAAAATAGTACACGTTACTGGCATCAATTAATCAATACCAAAGCTGCTTATTCATAGTAACACGACACGTTGGTCATTCTTGGAAATCTACAGCCACATTCACAACACCGAAAAACCCATTTTCATATTGAATTTTTGAAGTTATAACATGCGCCGCCATTTTTAAATATACGAATATCTGATTACTGGGAATCTGAGTATTATTTCAAACGATGTCCGAATAATTCATTCAGTAAAAACGTTTTAAAGAAAACGCTTTTGAATAAGTATTTTTTTTAAACTTCCTTCTCAAACAGAAAGTAGAACCATTTTTAATAAAGGCAAGCGATCTTAGTGCTGGTTTTAAATCTACAAATAGATAAAAGATAATATCTAAGAAGAAGTTGCGATGAAAAGAGAAAGGAAATTATGAAAGACAAGCTTTAGAGGAGTTGTTAGTTGACAGCCACAAACTCGAGCTTGTACTCAGCTGAATAAAGGATGGATAAAGAATGTGCGTCGCTGTGGCGGGGGTGTATTAGATATCGTGGAAGATGTTTGGAGTTTTTTTTTTTTTTTTTTTACCTTGTCCAAAGGCTTAGCATTGCCATACAACCTAGCAACGCCGCCAGTCTCTTGGGTACATTACCAGTTGACAGCGTTGAGGAGGAGTTTTTTGACACCATTTTTTAAGTTTATTCTTATGTTAGTTACTTTAGGTTATTTTATTTTTTATTGTATATAATGGACTAATAGTATTAATTAAATAAATATACCAGTAATAAAAGAAGACGCAATTTCGTTTCAGTGATACTTAGATATTTATGTATTTTAATTACATAATAAAATCTGAATTACAACTATCATTACAGGTGTATCCCTAATGCGATAGCGCGGTCATTAAATTAACTTATTTACAATAAAACTATAAAAACGTTAAAAAAACTAATAGTACCTATTCATACAGGGTGTAACAGGACCCTTCACGAAGCCGTCAACCAAGCATTATGTACATCAAACTAAGTAACTTTACGCAACAAATTATTGCTGGGATACGACTTTCTTTTGGGGTCAAAAATCACGTTTTACCGTAAAACTCAATGTAATGCTAAGACTCAAAACACTAAGCTGATGGATGCATTGAATAGTACCCGGGGTCGTGGAGGTGTTATAAGTAAAAATTTTACATTAAAAACACGGATTTAAAAAAAAACTAGTGAAAAAGTTGGAACTTTGACCCCCAATATCTCCGTAACTAGAAGGTATGGTCTAAAACAATGAAATGATCGCAATGACGGGGAGAACAAGTATCTTTCAGCTTCGTTAAGGGTCTTGTTACACCCTTTACAATAACAATCATTGCTTCTCTAATAAGTTCCATATCTATAAAAACAACATAAAAATTAAAACTACTGGTGATCATAACATAACATTCCACGCCTGTAATCCCTGAAGGGTTAGGCAGAGATGTAGGTACCTAATAATTAACCCACATTTCGCCAGTTACGTTTAAGTCCCATGTAATAGGGGTGAGCCTATTGCCATCAACCGGGCATAAAACCAGACTCCGAGGCTGCTACTGAGAAATTCCTGATGGGTAACTCAATTACAATTTGCTCGACCCGGGAATCGAACCCAGGACCTCATGATCAGCAGTCGCGATTGCGACCACTAGACCACAGAATAATAAGTATAAGGAACTAGACTAACGAGGCAGGCCTTTTGAAGACTTTGTTTTTGCTTAGTGGACGGATAAGTCTCAAACAATGGCACATAAGCTCATGTTTGGAAGAGATTTAAAATTTTCATCATCATCAGCATATTGCAGTCCACTGCAACTAAGGCAGCTCTCATCCAGTTGCTACCAGCCATCCTGCGAAGATCGTCGCTGCACTGAGCCTGAGGGCGTCCTACCTTACGTTTGCCGATTCGCTGTCTCCACTCAAGAACACGTCTATGACATCTTTATCCATTTCATGAATTCCTACATATTTTCTTTTCTTGTTCCTCTACATATAAGTCAAAATAATTAGATAATTTGTTAGCAGATTGAAGCACTGTGTCTACTACGCATCTTCAATACCTTATTGTACACACCGACCTCTTTCAGGATATCGGGTGTCGGTGCACTTGCAAACTGCTCGTTAAAAAAAAAAGTAGGTATGCGATAATTCTGCAGATATACCTTGCATTAAAATACAGTATCTTTTTCACCCTGTATATTTAATTCTTACTAAAATTATAAACTCTGTCTGCTAGTCTGTTACTTTTTCACGACAAAATGGGTGAGCTGATGACCCCGTTGGTCTAGTGGTCGCAATCGACTAAACAAGATGGGGCTGGTGTTTCGTACCTGACTACTCTGAGAAGAAACAGCCGAAACAAACTCAGAGGTCATAGTCTCTTTTAAAGTCCAGACATGATCTTGGTTAACTTACATGAAGACTATGCAGATTAGTGTCTGAGATGGTCTCTTGAAGAAAGAACCACACAGATTTGAGTGGACCTGTCCAGTCAGTGCAAGCATTTGTCAGTTATCGTGTAGCTCGACTTTTAACTCAAGGAGCTCAATGAGACGACCAACAATACCAAAGCACTCATTTGGGTAGGTCGCTTACCTATAGTACCTATAGTACCCAAACTGCCAGAGAGAGGCAGGAAAAAAAAAAACAAAAAAAAAGTACAAAGTGTTATTGGGCTTTTTTATCACGAATTTATCAGTAGCAGCCACCGAGACTGGATTTGTGCCCGGTTGGTGGCAATAGGCTCGCCATCTATTACATGGGACTAAAACATAACTGCCAAAATGTGGGGTGTCCTATTAGATAGATAGATAAATCATTTATTTAGCGAACACAAAAGACACAACACACGGAAGTACAATTAAATTATACAATTTACATGAATATTTTTGAAATACCTATAAAAAAACAAGGTGCCAATATACAAAAACGGAAACATAATTTATGAATTAAGTATGGTAACACCATGACAGACTTCAAATAAAATAACGAGTATTTAAACAAGGTGCGGTGTGCGCCTCAAGGTTGCACCAAATGGGAGTCCAGCTCAGCATGTGTCAGGCATGCACCTGACGCTGATATTCTGCTGGATCCCTGTAGTGACATACGGACGTCGAGCAGACGAGATAAATTGGTTTTGTGACAAAGTGTTGTTCATGCACGGATAAAATTGTGTAAGTATACCCTCAACTTAAATCAAGTATTTTACAGTAAGCTTAGTGTATTTACGTTCTTGTTAATTGGAATGTGTTTTAATACTTCAGGTACATCTATGCCTAACCCTTCGGATTACAGACATGATGTTATGTTATGATTAAGATGCTTTGCTCATTAGTAGACTGTGATCTGAGTTAGGGAGGACTAAAGAAACTTTTAAGCAGGCTGTACGCTCCTGGGGCAAAATTTCCGTCCTCAACACGGACGAAACCGCAAAGCCAATGCTAGTTCAATATAAAATGCAATGAATATCATCTGGATAAAACACGGTCTGGTTCAGAATATTGTTAGTTTTATTAATGCTTTATTTCTAGACGTCTTAGTCGTAGTTTTATGACGCCGTCTGTTCGTGTGGCAATGATACAATTTAGTTGTCCGACGCGACGGGTAATTGTGCTTCGGAGAAAAGTATTAAAATAATAGCTGACTGATTGACATGTGCGGCAGTAAACTTTCGTCGTTGTTGCCGAGTTTCATTTGACTCAGAAAGGGGCTTAGTTTATTTATCATTATTTATAATTATATACATTAAAATTAATAAATTAAAATAACCTAAAGTAACTAACTTATTAATAAAATAAAAAAATGGCGTCTAAAAACTCCTTCTCAACGCAGTCAACTGGTAATGTACCCAAGAGGCTGGCGGCGTTGCCACGTTGTATGGCAATGCTAAGCCTTTGGCCAAGGTAAAATAAAGAAATAGATTAAATGGCGAATTTATTCACATATCACACAGAGTGTTCATGGAGTTTCTTGCCCATTTATCCCTTAAGATCTACGATTTTGGAATGGCCAACTACAGTCCATTCACAGGTATTATGCCTGTAATGTGGACTGTGGGTAGCTTATTTTTAACTATGCACAAGTGCATTTGAAATAAATGGTTTGAGTTTCACAACAATTTGAAACATATTTTTTTCGATTATTGGTTTACTTTTGAGAGGCTCATGCTCGCGTTTCACTTATTTGTTGTTACTCATTAAACTATCTTCTTCCCACGGCATTGCCCGCATAGAGGTCCGAAATCATCCCAAGCGAATATACGACCGAAATAAAAAGTATCCTATAGGTTAACTTAAGCCATCGTCTATGCGTGTGATCCAAATTCGTTCAACTCTTAAAGCGCAAAAAGGTACCAATCTCTCGGTGCGTGTGTCCTTAAATTCAATCGGTTTTAAAATAAGAACTGTTTGAAATTCAATTCTTTTTCTTCTTCTCGAATCATGACTCAACCAGTACGTAGCAACCTGGACAACTCTGTCGTTTGCCTCATTCAAATTTGTAATCCACTATAACTACAGTGAGTACACCTGAGGCAAAATCTCTTGCGTTCTAATATTAACTCGTAGGTTAACTCAGGAACACAAAGACCCAAAATCTAAACCCAGTTAACTAATAAATCAAAACCACTTACATTCAATTGTAGAACCCATTCGTTAAACACACTACTGTTACACTACACCAACTCTATCGCACCTCTGTTTGGTTAGGCAGGGACTAACATTTGTAGAATTCTTCATACAATTCGAAGAACCCAGGTGCGTTCGGGTTCTTGCACAAACACTTGCTACAAAACCCTGCCCAGCCTTACAAAGGAATGGAACTGTTTTGATGGCAAATAAGGGTGCTTATGACCGTCCTAATAAGTTTTCGTTTCATGCGGTATTTGTTTAGGTTCTTTAATACGGTATTTTATTTGGGAAATAAGTGAGTAATAAGTTGAGCTGCTTATATGTTGATTAGAGAGAGCTGGTTAACGTTTGTGGGTATTTTAAAGGATTTTATTAGTGAGAATTGCAAAGGGTATGGTTTGAAGTGTATTTTAACCTGTAAATGCTCCTTGTTTTACTAACATTTCGGTCTGCGTGAGGACCAAGCGTATGTATCAAGAGTTATGTGATTAAATGATTACAGTTTCCGTCATTTTGATGTGTCATCACATGGAAGCCATGTGAAAATTCAAGCTAAATATTTTACAATTAAAATATACAGCTTTGTAACAATCAGACAGACAGTATAGGTTTATGAACAGGGGTTTTATTGGCACCCATTGGGTTTTGGATCTTTAAACATTACAAGGTCTATTATTTCTCACAATCCACATTAACAACGTAAATCTATTGGTGGGTGTTTCGAATATGAAAGGCTAGCTTCACACCCAACCGCTTTTATTCATGAGCTCCTCACGCGAATCGTGAACCGAATCTAGTCGGGCACAACCGAAACATGCATAAATCACACATAATTACATTACGCACTAGGTCTCTAGTCGCACCATGTAAAATTCTAGTATTCAGCATTCAGCTAGACAAGAAGGCGACCCCAACATAGTAAGTTGGGAAAAGGTGAGGCAGATAATGGTGATGATTTTTTTTGGTGATTGTCTCTGATTAGGTTATTGTCTTCGTCTTGTCACCTTGTGCCAATTAAAAATTGAGTCGGCCCAAAATTTTGCGACGAGATTGGCACTTTCAGTAGCGTCCATCAGCTCCTGTGATGTGCTAACAACTGGACAGTCAGAGCAAGATATCAAAGTGTCCCACACCATTTACACTTCAGGGCAGAGTCATCTACGAATCTCCACCTGAACAGTTTCAGTCATCTAGAGTTTTCCGTGCTTCGGCCAATCTGTGTGAGGATTCTATGCAAAGACTTCCAGGTCAGCCATGGCTACTCGTGTCCAGGTTCATTAGGTTCACGATTTTTTCGATTTCGATTTCATTTTGGAGGACGCACTAGATGCCGAGATACCATGAGTTCGGTTGCATTTTGTTATCATACCGTAAGTTATTGGTTTATTTTCATTTCAACAAGACATGTGATCCTCTCTTCTGGGGAGAGGTCTTTCTATATTTCTCAAAAAATCTCCGGAGTACGTCTCACAACCAGTAGAGTAAAATAGATTTAGAGTAATTTATTTAAAGATTGTAAAAGTGTACATTTAGGCCTACTTAAGTCTCAGCGGGCAATGCACATTGTTCGCAGAATGGATGACCGATGGGGCTGAAAAGTTATGGACTGGCGACTGCGTAGCGGAAGACGTTGCGTTGGAAGGAAACTTTTGTTGTTGCAATTGCGTCCTGCCCGATCTAGGTTTATTTAAACCTGTGTTTCAGGCTATCACTGTACTATTTACAAATTGTACTATGTAAATAGTACAATTTAATAGACGTATGGCCAATGCCATAAAAGGAACACACAACACATACAACACAACATGACACATGTCACAAACATGACACACACATTACATTACATGATTATCTATAAATAATTTATTTTGGGACAATAAAATTTTACAACAACTATAACAATAATCAAATTGGTGTAAAGAACACTAAAATTGGCTCAAGTAAATATGTAAAATTAGATACGCACTTAGATCTAAACAACGAAGTTACAGTCATCATGGGCTAAATGTCATTTTAATCCTTTGAACCTAACGTTGAAAAATTGACAAACATTTTCAAACACTCACATGAATATTATTAGTTGTTCGCATATCTCGCTGATACTCGTACTGTAATTTATTGTTCATATTCCCTATGTTCTACAACAGCTTTCATACAATACACTAGTCACTAACGAATTTAAAACGGCACACGTTGTGGACTGCAAATATTCGTAGTTCCAACTCTCGACGTATGCACTCATATCAGGGTTGACACCTTTTTTAGAAAAAAAAAGTTTTACAAGGCTATGACATATTTTTTATAGAGATTTTATTTTGATTTACAGTGGGAATAGTTTTTGTGAAGAGCTAGAAATAAAAATATATGAAAAACTCACATCCAAATCAATCTTATTCAAGATCCAATTTTTAGGTTAAAACCTAAAAATTGTGGACCTAAGGACCCAGACAACCAGCAATCGCTTTAAATTATTTATTTTTACCGTTGGCTTTCTACAGGATCGATCGAAAAACTTTTCGGTAGCTTGTGTCAACCCAATTATATACTTTTTCATCATTGGTATTGCTGAGAAAATTCCATCTGAGTGTAGGCGCACTACAAGATTTTATAATTTATTATTTGTCTCATCTCATTTAAATGTTCGTGTATTGTATTGTATAGCGGGCTGGTGTCCACAACTCCACGTCCAAGCGCGTATTTTGCGTGCGGGTGGGAAATTTATTCGATCCACCCTAGCTCCCCGAGAAAGGCCAGCGACGCCTTGATGTTGCTGACGATCTCGCGGAGAGTACCTAGGTTACCGAAGTACGAAGCACGTGGGCTGCTGTCTCGTCTTCCTCCATGCAGGCTCGGCACAGGGGGCTGTCTGTGACTCCTATGACAAAAAGGTGTTTATTAAAAGACCCGTGTCCCGTGGCGGCTGTGACTGTGCGCAGCTGGTCAGCCGAAGCGCTCGTTTGGTGAAGCGGCCGTCGATGGTAGGAAGTGCTTCCTTGGCCTGCCTGCACTCGCCATGGTCCTGCCACAGCTTGTGGTGTTGTTCACTAAGGGAAAGGGAGTGGCACGATGGGTTCGGGTCCCACTGCTACCATACTCGATCCCCTTCTAGCGAGTTCGTCCGCTGCATCATTTCCTCGGGAATCGCTGTGTCCTTTAATCCATTGGATGGTTATATTATTGAGATTACCATCCTGGTTCAGGCGTTGATGACACTCGTGTTTAGTGCTGGCAGTACAGCTATGCTGTCTGAGAGTCTGAGAGTATGCGAATAGAGTGGTCCAAAACCTCTCTGGCTAAGATGGCTAATGCCGCCAGGGAAATGCCCATGCATTCTGCCTAAAATACCGAGCTGGAGTATGCTTCACGGATGGATCTAAAGATACATCCGTGAAGTTCCGCAGTTCTGCGGGGCTTAATCTCTTGCAGCAGTGGTCCTCGTGGAGTTGGATTTTGTATTTTTTATCGAATACGAACTGTTTGGGTATCCTATCGTTTGCTACTTTCGCCAGGGGGAACTCGTTGTAGAATCTCTCCAGTACCGCGGTATGCTGTTTCCTTCTTACCCCAGAGTTGGAGTGTTTTAAGGCGTACTGCCGCCATCGTCACTTCCTGCTGAATGAACGGAGATGGAGCGGTGGGAGCCCCAACATGGCTTCGAGAGCTGCGGTCGGAGTAGTCCTCATGCAACCTGTTATCGCCATACAGGCAAACCTTTGCAAGCGTTGCAGTTTGATGGAGGCTGTAGCTAGTTTGGTCCGGGGCCACCCGACCACTGCCCCGTAGGTGATCATGGGTCGGATTACCGCTAAATGTTCGTGTAAGTACGGTTTGTACTTTTGGAGACAAATTCCTTGATATCTTCCTGCTTTTGTCCCATTTTATTTAGGGTCGGCGCGACACGTTTTCTTCTTCTTTTCTCCCCTGTCAGACGTCACGGCGTCATTATTTTACTCCTTTCTCTTTCATAATCATTCCTCACACAATCCATCCATCTTTTCTTTGGCCTTCCTCCCCGTCTCCATCCACAAACATTAATATCCATCATCCATCCAGATACATGTTTTGGCGACAAATTAAATCCGTAAAAATCAAGTGTAACATTTCACATAGTAAAACTAGTCGTGGCAAATAAATCACATAAATTTTACAACAGCCACTATGATATGCAACAGCAAAAGTTATAAGCCACGCTCAACTTCTAACCCAGAGAACCACAGAACTAAAACATCCACAGAGACCAAACCATAACTCCCGAAGCCAGAAAATCCAAGTCTTGTGACCTGTTAACCCTTACTAACATAATTCATTTCGTTCTTAACTCGGAAGCTTAAAATGGTATCGTAAAGTGACTCGCACAAGCCAGCCCCAGCCTTAAGAGGTCATGACATAGTCGAGAAATAAAAAGTGAAGGCAAAATTATAACTGGAACGAGCTTTTTGCTTAAGTGGAATGAAACTCTGCATTATGAACAGATTCTAAAGTATAGTGTACTAAATAGGGAAAAAGCATTGTGCTTTTGTTGTGTTGTCTGTAATATATTATCTTTTGAAGACGTACTTGTGCACAAAGGGATGTATTGTAGTCGAGTAGATGATTGTTGAAGGTGATAAGCAAAATGATAACCAACTATGTTGAGCAATGGTGGCCTTGTGGTAACAGCCACGACTTCTTCTTCGTGTCGATGATTCCCTTAGTTATTAAATTAAATTTGTTTCGAGCAGAACTCAGCCACATCGACGGCGTTGGAAATGGCTACGGACAGGTCCCTTAAAATGCAAGTGGAGTTCAAAACCGGGTTTGAACCAAGCTCCACTGCACTGCACTGCACGGTGAAGGATAACATCGTGTGGAAACCAACATGTGGCAACCCGCACCCGGCAAACGTGGTGGATTACAGCCGACGTCCCCTTGGGAACTTTAAAGCTGATTATTTTTTATGTTATGTTGAGGCACGTAACACAATAAATCCAAGGAAAGACTGGTTGACAGCTTTCAGGCTTCAGGACACCCTTAACTACTGCCAAACATCAACGAAGGACAGCCGGAACCACAACACAACTGAAACGGGTTTTAGTAAATGATGTTATGCAAATAGGTTTTTACAAATACTTTTACACGTCATTTCTTTTAAAACTATTTCGGGCCGGTGTTTACTGCCTGACTACTCTGATTAGAAACAGCCGAAACAAACTCAAGGATGTCAGTACGCATGGATGGTCTCATCTCGCGGCAGACTTTGCTTTACCTTAAAGATCGAAGCGTGTGGCTTTTGCTCTTTACCCCTCTATGAGCAATAAGCAAAATTACGTATGCATAGTAATGTCTCATTCTGATTTTAATTACACATTGCTTGGAGCGGTGCGGTTGCATGCACACTCGGTGAGTTTTTGCGGCCATGCAGTATCGTGTTTTGGGATCGCTCGACTGCTAGGTTATGTATTAATGCTTGCTCACTGCCATCGGCAGTATTTTGTTATTATTGTGACCTTTTTGTGACTATATTGGTAAACATTATCACGGGATATTTACCATGGTTACTGGTAAACAGTAAACAAGGTAAATATCACATTTTCAGTGTTAATGATAATGTTAGTGACCCTGTGAGTTTAAACACATAAATATTGCTAAAGTAATGTAACATAAAATCACACTTTTTATCCAGAAAGAATAACACGAAGTTGTCAACACACACAACCACACTGCGCCATTTTTTTATAAATGCCTTTAATGGTGGTGGAGGCTTTTGTCCTACGAAATTGAGAGCGGGCCTATTGCTGTCAAAGCGCAAAGTTAGACTCCGTCCTAATACATAATCCAATATCAATTTGCTGGATCTAGGAATTGAAGCCAAGACCCCAAGTTCAGCAGCAGTGTTTATGTGGTCACAAAAATCAGCCTGGTGAATGCCGCAATATGGGATTTTCGCGGAATAGCCTACTTAACAATGAGGGCTATCGTTTTTGACCTCACCAGATGACGCCACTGTCGAGTGAGGTCATGTCAATAATTTTATTTTAAACTATAAAGAACCAATAACTTCCTATAAATTTTATGGTATTGCGTATATCAACATAATGTAAACTTCAGATACATTTATTTACAATATTCTCCGTAAAATTAGCAAGCATGAAACGTTTAAAAATCATTTTACGTCCAAGTACTAACAAATAAGATCATAAGTTGTTACTTAAAATCTTCAAGTCATTATAAATCAGGAATGGTTCAATCTAGACCACAATCGTGAATATATATTAGTAAATAAAGTAGGCAACGCACGAACACTCTATGACATCTGACATTTCGGTGACCTCGCGCTACAGTAGCGCCTTTAGCGGCGAGTTCATACGTGATAGCCCCCGTTGCAGCCCGAATTTTTATTTTAGAGCGTAAATTGCTCCCAAGCTGAAACAACTATTGATTATAAAAGAGAAAAAAAACATCGCAAAATACCAATAGCATTACGGGTCGCGTTCCCATGCAAAGTCCGGCTGGAAATATTCTAACAAATGTACGAACAGCGGCAATAGCCAAAATAAATGTAATAGTGTGGTCGGCACAATAATCATTTGAATACGAATGTACTGATTTTCTAGGGGAAAACGTTTACATTACCGACCAAGTTGTCGGGAACAGGCGACAGAAACGAAATACTTTACATTTTGGGTGTCTTCTTTTTTAAAACGTGTGTTTTGGGGTGTTGAGCCTAAATTGTAATTCGACTGATATTTTTTTTTTTTTAAAAATTAGCTATTGAAATATGGTGCTTACTAAGGTGTTTTGAACATTTGAATACACAAATATTGACGAGTAAAATTAAAATTTATATTTTGAGCGATTTTCGCAAGCATAATATTTATAAGGTGGCGCGGCAGAAAATCATACCGTGTATAATTTTTCAAAGAAAGTAGACGTTCATAATTATCTTGTTCAGGCCGAAAATATTTTAGTAGAAAACATTTGAGTAGAAAACATTCCTTCTTTCTTTATCGTGTCTGCCGCCCGTGGGCCTCTGACTTGGCTTTACATGCCGTCAAGAAATATCTCTCAGGCATGCTGGTTTCCTCACGATGTTTCCCTTCACCGGAGCAAGTGATAATTATACAATACGCACGTGAATCCGAAAAATCAGAGGTGCGTGCCTTGGATTTGAACTCGAGACCTATGACTTTGAAGTCCGACGGTTACACCACTAGGCTATCACTGCTATAAACAAAAATAATAAAAAAAATGTAAGAATTTTATGTCTAAATGACCTGGAGACGCACTGCGACGGCTAATTCAAGGTGGTGCACGAAAAGAATACCTAAAAAGAAATGGCCTTTTCCCACCAGTGAAAAAATAACGGTAAAAAAAATTGCAACATTTTCATTCCAATCGTGTTTTGTGTTCTGAAAACTCTTGTTTATAAAAGGTTTTGATAATTTGAGTCTCATTTACAAAATCTTATCTGTCAATTGGAGATAATTTTAACAACAAGATTACTTACATTCATCCTTTTCTTCCTATTAATTTCGAATAATTGATAAGGGCAAACATACACACATTCATAAGCCATTACCCTGTCCGCCAGTGTACAGTCAGCTACCTCTCAATACCGGTTGTATAGCTTTTCCACGCTTCGCCAATAATAACCGACTTTTACGACTATCTCACCTATTTCCACTTCACGTTCGCTTTTTCTTTGTTTACAAATGGCTATGAGTTACAATGAGGGTGTCATATAATTTTATTTTTATTCAGCTATGCGTATTGCTGCTCTTCGAGAGGCGTTAAGTTTAGTACCGAGTTGGTACTTACTGTAAGTGTCGTTCCGTGTATGACTTCTGTGTTAGGATTACTTCACGGAATAAAAAGGTGTAGCAACTTTTATATAGTGGAGCGGGTCAGATGACACCTATTCGATAGGTAATTTCCTTTAATTTATTTAAACTTCATGTACAAGAGTGGTACATAAGCGGACGTAATACTACAAGGCATTCTCTTCCAATCAACCTTTGGGTCAAATAGGACAGCATTGTGATATAGAATACAAAAAAAAGAAATATACCATTTTGTTAACTTATATACTAATACACATCAGTAGCGAAGAGTCCATTTTTGTAAGAGGTAAGCCGGAGTACATATCTTTAATGTGATTTTATTATTTGCCTATAAAATACTGCCTGTGCCATTTTTCAAAGGAAAGCCACTGATACACATATAGAACGTGTCACAGAATAAACGCAAAACCTCTTAAGAGGGTCATTGTACTCATCATTAGGAACAACTTTCACTATTGGACCAACACTAAAATCGCGAAAAAAAAACGACATTTCTGTGCGCTTAACTCGACAAAATGTACTTTTTTTCGCGATTTCAGGGTTGGTCATTTAGTGAAAGAATATTTATAATGCTGAATACAATGACCCCACGCGTTTATCCTGTTACACGTTGTATACAGATAAAATTAAATGAACTAATATAGGTACATATATTATAATATATATAAATTGACCAAAATACGAGAAACTCCATAATAATTACTTTGACTACTAATGACTAGCTTGTGAGCAATTTAGTCTGATTTCAAATAGTACTTCCGAACTGTTCTTTTGATAGCCATTTTGCTTTCAGCTTTTTTTAGTGCCAAGGGGTAGCGCGTTCCAAAGCTTTATAGTTGAGACAGCGTTAGAATTGGACATCAAACCGGTACGATGCGAGGGAATTTCAAGGAATAAGTTTTTTGAAGGTTACGACAATCGGCCAAGCGGGTCAAGTCGGTTTACGGCCGTTTTCTCTAACTTCCTTACGTATAACGGTTAGTTAATATGCCTTACTCTAGTAGCTATCAGTGTTTCTATAAACAAAGTTAGCAATGAATTGACAGGAATATCCTATTCACGTCACTTATCTGTCTCCAAAGACATTCAAATATTTATGAGCTATAGACGGGACAAGACGACGAGAATCGTGATCCAATACTTGTCTACTTGGTAACAAATCGTTCTGTCTAATGTCACATGCCCGCTTGTCAGGTAGCATTCGTGTGTCAAAATCGAAACTGTTCGGGATCAAACTTTTTGTATGAAAATATTCCCAATGTCCGCTCTATATGTCTTTTAAATCTCTTTGTCTGTCTCTCAAACTCAAACTTTGACCTTAGCAGGCACTTTTGAAAGTCAGAAAAACAAAGGCGAAGCTACAGTCACAGACACAAGGCATACTAACTTGTGAAAGTACTGTAGTTGCCCATTCCAAAGCGTAGATCTCTATGGAGAAGAATGGGCAAGAAACTCCATGGACACTGTTTTCAATCAAAATATTGTTACAAGATCTTGGTTTCATCATTCATGTTGAGATTATACATATATGTGAGAACGATGTAGAAAGACGTGCACATTAAGAGCGTCCAGAGTAAAAGATTATAACTATCAACAATTTAAAAACAAAGTAGTTAAAATAAACCGTGGCAGCTAAGAGATGATCAGTCCCTCTCAGAGGGTTGACAGTTGATGTTTCTATAACTGTTTATCTGAGATACCAACGTTTCGTTAACTGTTAGTAAGTTATTGAAAACGGCCGTTAATTATGTTGTGGACAGTATGAGAAAATGCATTAGTTTACTTCCCCAACTGCACCTCACATTGTGGTTACGGTTACTCGTAACACACGCTGGCATCAGGACAAGATTCAATAGATGGATACAAGACAACGACAGTGTATCCCTAAACAACCGTCATCCTTTTGCAGCCGCCCCTTAGCTTACACCATACGTAACATCACGCCTATTATCCCCGAAAGGTTAGGCAGAGATGTACCTAATAGGTCGCCCACATTTTGCCAGTTATTTTTAAGTCCCATGTAATAGGGGCCCAGCCTATTGCCATCAACCGAGCACTCATAGAGACTACGTAGCTGTTACACAGAAATTCCTGACGGAAAAACCCAATATAACTTTGCCCGACCTGGGAATCGAACGTAGGACCTCATGCTCAGCTGTCGCGCTTACAACCACTAGACTAATGAGGTAGTCCGTAGCATAATCAACCTATAACATTCCCACTGCTGGTACACAGGCGCTCTCGCTGCGACAGAGAGTGGGCCATAATTTCCCACGCACGCCCAGTGCGTGTTGGTGGATCTCACAAGGATTCGGTTCAAAGATGTCGGATTCATCACGATGTTTTGCTTCACTATTTTGAGAGCAGACCCTGCGTTTCGTTGCCATGGGCAACTAACTCACCCTTCAAAAACTGCAACCAGTTTCTTTTTTTTTTTGTTTTTGGGTTGCAAATTAACAAATGATCCCTCCCACTCTGGCCGGAGTGAAAGAGAGTGTCAGACTTGTACTGACTAAAACCCATCCATATTCCTTCCTTTGTGTTCCAGGGCCGCGGTATCTCTTTCGAACCTGCAACCCGCTTCAGACAAGCTCAATGGATTTAATATCTAATCAAGGCAACAAACTGTATTTAAAGCAAGGTTATTATATAAATAAATGGAACAGTTTTGGCCAATCAGTACCATAGCCCATACACTCTTATCGTCAATCATTCGACGACATATACGGCATAATATTTAGTACGTGCCTAGTAACTACTAATATACTATTTTAGGTAATATACTTACACAGGGTAACCTTCAGTCGTTTTCACGGCATAACACGTTTCTAATATATTATTAAAAGGGCGAGTTTCTACTTGATGTTTTCCATATAATCGTACTTGAGGGGAATGGAAAATCAACTACTTTTCACGCCTGGCAACATTTCGAACCACTATACTTGAAAACCTGTGTACACTTACCTTTAATTAAATATTAATGTGAGTGTTAAACATGTTAAGGCTCACTTTATGATAGTAATTTTGCTTGAGTTAGCAGGGATTGGTTTTTTCTTACGTTATTCGTACTTACTTTTTTATGAACCTATGGATAAACAGGGGGCCTGAAATGGAAGCTTTATCAGAATCATAATATGAATCACGTTAAAAAATTTAAATTCTTAAAATAGTCTTTATAGTTATGAACACAGAGTCCATTTTAAGAGTTTTAAATTTTTAACGTGATTCGTATTATGATTCTGATAAAGCATCCATTTTAGGCTCCCATTTCGTCTTTATAAGTCAATTTTCATCAGCTCAATGATACACACTATATCACTTTTATTTGATACTAGCTGTTGCCCACGGTTTCGCTCGCGTTTTGGTCGGTTATCCCACGGGCACGTTATAAATGTAGCTTCCTATAATTATGTGAAAGAATTTTCAAAATCGGTTCAGTAGATCCGTACATTACCCCCTACAACCTCACTAGCTCACCAACTATAACTCTTTATAATATAAGTATAGAAAAGTAGTCAAAAGTCGTAAGTCTCTATCACATATACTTTCAATATACTACTTGCACTAAACAGGCTTAAATCTAGAAAATTTTGTATAAAATACTAAAGGGTATTTTATACAAAATTTTCTCTTCTTTTATTGAAAGCTTACGTCAATCCTATTAAAAGTCACCGTAGACATACGAGTATACATTGCTATAATACAGAGTGCTTTGATTCCTACTTGTATTAGTTAGGGTCGGGAGATACGTCCTGCAACTACTAGGGCGATTTGGTAAACAGATCGGTAATGAAGTAAAAAAGTATTTACTAATTCGATTGCTGTTTTGTGGCCTATTAAATAAAATAAAATAAAGTCTTTTAATTCTATTAGCTTTTACAATTACAGATTACAAAAAAAAAAACAATGAGTTATGCGAAATTAGAAAGTATCGTAAGTATCTTTACATTTTCTAATTTTGAATTAAATTTTAGTGCAAACACCTCTTAAAACTCATATTTAAGGATAACATTCATGAAATTGTAATAGTTGATATATCAATTTAAACGAAATTATCCATAATGGATTGATTATAACACGCAATATTATAAATTACTAGCGACCCGCCCCGACTTCGCTTCATCTTGAATCACTCTATCTATTACTGAAAACTGCATTAAAATCCGTTACGCAGTTTAAAAGATCTAGCGTGCAGACAGCGGGAACGGCTTTGTTTTATACTATGTTAGGAAGATACAAATTATGACAAATTATTTTGAATAATTATGGTAAAGTATAAGTAAATAAATAAGAGTGATTACGGTAATCAGACCCCTGCTCGGGTAGAGGCCTCCAGAGAGTTATGGCGACATCTGTCCAGTCTTTTCCTGCGATTGCCTCTAATTCGACTTTCCGTCCCACTTTCAATCCACCACGCAGGCCCAGTGCGGGTTGGTAGATGTTTCATGTCTTCGATGTTTTGGTTCTAGGACATGCCGGTTGCTCACGATTTGAGAGCAGCGGTGATGAAATAAATTACACAAATTAAATCGCCTGCCTGGGTTCGAACTCACTAACTTACTGTTCGTAAGTCGGGGCCGCCACCACTGGGCCACCGCTGCTCTCCATATCTACATCCATGAGGGCATCTCTATTATGTTACCGTATTCGTCCATAAGTTATAATTTTGTAGTTATTCGCAACCGCAAAATACAATGGCAAAGCCACTCAATCGATTTGACAGATTGCTGATTTTTATGTACATAACTATGAAAACGCTTCTGTAACTGACTACTTTCATTGACAGTGCGACTGCCTTGGTCCTTATTATAGGACTATTTGTCTCCATGTGTCTATTAAGGTACTGATGTACTTGGTGGCATAGAAAACTACTTTGACTGATGAATATTTTAACATGAGAATCTACATGGTGATTGCGCAATATTGCATTCGTTAATCTAAGTTGTACGAGTAACTACAGTTGGTATCGCGTGTTTTCTGATAAGTAAAATTACATTTAATTCTTAAAAGCAATGGAAAATTCAGCCTTCCAAAACCGTAGGTACCTTATCTTTCGTTGCTACATTCTATACCACAAGTAATTTAGCAATCTAGTTCTACGACAGACATGCAACTTGCTCAACAATGTAACCTACTTTCTATGTCCCCAATAACAAAGTTTTTGACTATTGTTGTATCAACCTTCAAAACGTTCTTACCTTCCTATATAATAAGCAGCAATAAACAACTGCCTATTTTCTTTCCAAAATTAACTTCCTAGTGCAAGCGAATTTGATTCTTCCTGACTAAGGCTTATATTAGCCGTAAGACCGTTTTTGGCAAGCACATAGATAGATCAGTGAACTTTTCCTTAGCAATATGTTTTTCGTAAACTAGTATGAAATTATACGTTGCAGTCGAAGCGTGCCAGTGACGTTGTAATGTGGTATTCATTTTCATAGATATTTTAGCTCATATTTTTTCTTGTTTTATGATTGTATCGTGTTAAGAATAAATGAAGTTTTTCAAAGATGTTAGCTGTCAGCTAGAATGCTAGTATTTTTCTTTAACACACCTATATATTTTCTGTTGCAATTTGTAGGGATCAAAGGCCTTCGCGCAGAAAATGTATAGCGAAATGAAGAATTTCGAGTTTAGAAATTGAAATTTCTAAAATTCACTTCTAACTAAAAGCTTTTATCATTCCACTAAGCTGATTTGTAAACTAATATGATTTGCTTCTGCGAATATGGTGTACCATTTTACAATATAGGCACCAAGCTTCTAAATTAGATCTAAGAGTGTGTGGTAAGTTGTAATTTTAGGTTTTATTTTTAATTTATTTTAGGTTTTATTTATTTTCAAATAAATTGGGTTCGTGGGGATGAATGATGGTGATACTCCCGAGCGCCTCCGTTTGCGTCGATTTATGCTCAATCATATTTTTTTTCTTTTTAAGTACCTATGGGTAAGTCCACTTATTTCTTACATCAATGGCATATGTGCTGGCCAGTATTCATGAGAGACACAGGTAGCCCCAGTTTTTAAAGTTAAGTAGTTTTCGTTCTGGCTCCATTCCAGCGGCGTAATAACCGCATTACAAATAAGTGTCTCTCTGGATCGCGTCGCATACATTGTAATTCTAGAGAATTCGGTTTTGGCAACGACAATGAATAATGCCTCGAAGATCTATGCCGCTAATGTTGGCCGTAATATGTGCAACGTTGCAATAGATTGCGATAAGTAAGTAGCTTTTGTTTTGACGATAATACTGCGATAAATAATAAAGCTTAAGAGCCTAAAAGTTTGACAATCAGTCTTACCAATAAGTTTCGTATTACTCAATGACTGGGTTGTGGAGGTTAGACAGGCAGTCGTTCCATTAAAAATACTGGTATTCAGCTGCAACCAGTTTTTTTTTTTAATATCAAATGGGCCTACTCATGACCTCAATATCCTGAGGACAGAGATGAGGTCGACGATGGAACGAAGCCGAAGAGTTGGACTGAAAGCCGACTTCAAATGTAGGGAAAAGTCTGGGCAGAAGATGACAGCCATAAACTACATGTTCTTTTTTCAAAACTGTTTTTAAGGTAATATTTCATTGCCATTTATACCAAAAAAGTGATCATAGACGACAGTCATTTGTTTTTATAGATCGAGAAAATTCTTTCGAACTGGCTGTGGAACATTTGAACGTAGAATCTCTGTCTTTTTTATGGCACTGCCTGTGGCTGCCAGTCGTTCTATCAGCTGAAATATTACCTATGTTTTATAAGACTGTTTTTTTTAGGGTTAGTAGAAAATAAAATTCTCTTTTCTGTCAAAAAGTTGGTCACTGATAATTCGTTTCCTTAACAGGAAGATTTATAAAAGAAATGTGTTATAAATAATCTCTTGCCTCAAGACAGATTGCAAGGCCATTTAAAGCAGCTGACGAAAGCACCCACCCTTCTTCTTCATTAAAGCGCTTTACTGGCCTACTGCCAGTCCGGGCTGCTTAACGGGCGCTCATTAGCACCGATTCCTTAATACATTATGGTGTTTTATCCTCATGACGTATCTGAAAGAGACAGAAACAAAATCTTTTTGGTGTTTTGACCTATAGGCCTGGCAACGAAAAGGTATAGAGGGAAATGTTTGGAACACAATTTTGACTTCGTTATTTTGTTTGGACTAGTTAGGAGGTAAACATGTCAAAAGTCCCCGTCCGTGGTCCTTGAGCTGGGGGGGTTTGAAGCCCATTTTTCGGTTTTTCACTTATATCTCGGAAACTATGCGTCATAGCGACATGACTAGTTTTACAGAATGAAAGCTGATTAAATTTGCTACAAGTTTTGTTTGGTTAAGTTTTTCGATATCTTGTATAGTTTTCGAGATAACCGCTACTACGGGCGTAGACAAGAAAGGTCTCAAAGCGTTTACCGTTTCTACACTTTTGACAAGATTGATATAACTTCCCTCGAAGTGCCTTATTGGTCTAGTAGTCGCAAGCCCGACTGCTGAGCATGAGGTCCTGGGTTGGATTCTCGGATCGGGTAAATTGTTATTAGGTTTTTCATCAGGAATTTCTCAGTAGCAGCCACGGAGTCTAGATTTATTGTCGGTTGATGGCAATAGGCTCGCCCTGGTACTCGTAAATGGGACTTAAACATAAATGGTGAAATTTAGGTGTACTATAATGGATAACCCTTCGGGAATTACAGGCGTAATGTTATGAGATCAAGATCAAACACCAGTTTTAAAACACTGTTTTAGGTAAAAAAGAACCATTAAAAGTCGTTTCCCAAACAACATTAATCACATTTCCATGCTTGCTTCTAAAATGCACGTTTCATAACCAAACAAACGACAGTATCATGATTATCGTACGTAGTTCGTATCGATTCTCCGCGTATATGAACGATAATTGTATGTTTCGTACTACCAACACGTTTGAACCGGGAATAGCTAAGTTATGTACCTCTGTAATTACAGGTCGGTCGTATGGCTGCTAATTACTCCTTCAATTATGACTTACTTGAGGACTTTCTTCTAGTTCTCTCTATTGGTATAAGTCTTCACCGTTTTTTTATAAGTGTGCAGTAGCGAAGGTTCAATTTTTGTAAGAGGTAAGCCGGAGTACATATCTTATTATATATTTATTATTTGTCTATGAATACTGACTGTGCCATTTTTCAAAGGGAAGCCGGTAGGAATCGAGGTGTATGGAACCTTCGCCACTGTAAGTGTGTCATTTCTTTTCTGAATATTTGGAACCTATGTTCAGTAGATACATTTTGGGCGGCCTAGGCAACCTAGGGCTCCCACATTGAGCAATGCATTGCGAGCCCGAGTTTTAAATTTTTAACGTGATTCATATTATGATTCTGATAAAGCGGCCATTTTAGACCCTTTTTTTTTCGCATGGGGAATCATCAAATAACCTAAACCTAATAACCTTCTGCTCTGGGCTGAGTAGGAGGGAGTGTCAGACTGACTAAAACCCATCAATGTTCCTTCCTTTGCCCTTTGTGTTCCAGGGCCGCGGTATCTCTTTCGAACAGTCCCGCAACCCTGGCAGGCATCGGTCCTTTCGGACCCCTACCTGTTTGCTGACTCTCTCTGAGGCGCGCGTGGAACACGAACGCGCCGTCGACACGGCCTGTCGTTATAAGACAGACAGACGGCGAGCTAGGCCATTTTAGACCCTCTGATCACTATTGGTAATTTTTTAAACTCTTGATTTAGTATTAAGCAAAATATAAATTAATTCCACCATACTACTATACTGTTTACTGTTATTCCTTCCCCTCTGTATACAGAGTGTTACAGGACCCTTCACGAAGCCGTCAACCAAGCATTCTGTACATCAAACTAAGTAAATCTACGCAAAAAAATTCGCTGGGAAATGAGTTTTTTTTGGGGTGAAAAAACACGTTTTACGGTAGGACTCAATGTAACTAACTTATAACATTGTGCTGATGGATGGATTGAATAGTACGGGGCTCGTGAAGGTGTTTAAAGTAAAAGTCTTACATTAAAAACATGTATTTAAAAAAAAACTTGTGGAAAAGTTGGAACTTACCCTCAATATCTCGGTAACTAGCCTTCTAGTTACGGAGATATTCGTATTATATATTGGTATTATATAGTTGTTCCCAGGTATGATCTAGAACAAAAAAAAAATATCGAAATGTGTCGAGGAGAACAAGTACCTTCCGGCTTAGTAAAGGGTCTTGTTACACCCTTTATTTGACAAGCTAGAATGCTGCGTATTGAATAATTTTGAGTCAGTTTCGATGATGTTTAAAAATTGACAATGTTAGTGATTTTTTGCTGCTGTCCGACGACGACGAACATAACTATAAACACCTTTTCTTTTTTATTAAAACACCGACCTTTGATATTGTGGGTATTGTCTGAACGGCCCAAACAAACGGTAAAACGAAATCGTCTACGTTCCAAAGGACCGGTGATAAAAAATTGTAAACAAATTCAAAGTCATAAACTACATCAAGTACATTCGGGTGCAAAGGTAATAAAGTGTAAATAAAAGATTTGAAATAAAAATCGTCTTTTCGATAACTAGTTTCACCTTGCAAAAAGTACTAGGCTGCCATGAATTCAAGGTGGTATTTTAACAGTTCTGAATCTTTTGAACTACTTATTTAGGCCTTCTACGTTCCTTCTAAATGACAGATCAACATCAGTCACTTGGTCGATTCTTCCGTCGACAAAACCCGTTTCTACGGTGGTCATGCTACGGGGCCTGGTATTTGTAAAGTATTTTTTGAGAACTGTAAAAAGTACTAGGCAGGCATGCATTCAATGTGGTATTGTATTGTATAACGAGCTGGTGACCGCAACTCCACGTCCAAGCACGTATTTTGCGTGTCCGATCACTTGAACGAACTTTATGTAGTAATAGCTACTGATATCAGAATCTCTGATACAAAAATAATGGATTCGTGACAAAAGAGTCTGTTATGTCCCTAGGGGTATATCAGGTGGCATTAACCTATATCTGTCAACCTTGAGGACATCGGTCAAACAATAGGTCACCCCATCTCCCGCGGGTGACATAAAAGTTGACATTAACGTTTTACTGGATCCAACACGTGTAGTCTGTCGATTCACTATGAGAAATGATATTCTATTTATACCAATGTACCTTCACTAACAGTAACCGCTTTGTTGAATTTTCAACCCTCTACTCGGCGTCCGCGAGATGAAATTTCAATAGAGCGATTTTATTTTGGTAACGCTTAGTTTAAACGGGCATTCATATTTGCACTTTTGTATTTATTACAGTGCAATTGTACTATGGTTCATTTCTGCCTAGCCCTCCGGGGACTACAGGCGTGGTGTTATGATGATGTTAATGACTTTTGCATTTTAGACTTTTGGCACCAAAGCGTCCCTTGAAAGTTCAATAGTGCGCTTATGATTAGGCATTACATTTGTGCGTTTCCCTGTTTTAGTGAAAGCGTGCACTAAATGGGTTGATTAACAATATCATGAATATTACTTATTACACGGATGTAGCTCTGGGTACATAGTAACCAATAGCTGAATTGTTCAACTTGAACCGTCTCAATATTGTTTTTGATGAGAACATGTGCTATCAACATTTCATAAATGTTGAGTGTGAAACACGCCTTATGGCAATTAATGCGATTTTCCTGGAAGATCCGATTCACTATGAAAATGTTATTTAAAATATTCGCTGTTCGTATATTATAGCTCTTCGTTCTATAAATAAATAAGCGTCGTTATCTATTCAATTTAGCCTACGTAAATAACATACCTACTCAAATAATAACCTAGTTCTACTCTAACTAAATACTAACTATATGTGACAACTAAATCCTACATATAATAAAATATAAAATTGCGAAAGTTCATGAGGATGGATGGATGGATAGATGGATTGATAGATGGATGGATGGATGGATAGATGGATGGTTAGATGGATGGATATATGGATGTATAGATGGATGGATGGATAGATGGATGGATATATGGATGTATAGATGGATGGATGGATGGATGGATAGATGGATGGATAGATGGATGGATAGATGGATGGATAGATGGATGGATGTTTGTTACTCTTTCACGCAAAAACTTCTGAACTTATTTGGATAAAATTTAGCACACAGACAGTTTATAACCTGGATTAACACATAGGATACTTTTTATCTCGGTAGTATGATCCCGTGGGTCAATTATTAAACTCCACGGGGGCGAAACATGACGTCACTACGTAAGAACAGGTGTGACGTCACAAAGGTAACTAAATGAACGAACATGTCAGGGCAATCCATCAGAGAATTTTAGAGAACCACGGATTAAATTGCGAAAAATTGGATTGAGCCATGAAAAAGTTATAGGCAGGGCCGGTGAAGCCACGAAATGCGTGGGCTTGACCGCTTTTGTGAAAATGTAAGTGGATTTTATTTTTCGAATAGCCATAATACTTATAATTATTTATTCTAAGTAACTTTTAAACGTGATTTTCGCAACTACTATTATAAAAATTTGTATCGTGAAAGAGGTCTTCTTTCAAATCTGCAATGTTTATTCCACGAGCGATACACTTTTAAATTTTGCAGAAGTATAAATGTTACTGTGAAAACCCGAACATTGTTAAATCTTAGGCTTTACCAAGAAATCTTATGATTACCTACATGAGTGGGTCATGTAAGGATTTACTGGAAAATGTTAGGATTTACAGTAGTTCGGGCTTTAACAGTAACATAATACATATTGGCGTTCGTGATTGTACCTTCCCTGTTCCCCCGTGTCATTCTACAATTGGGCGGACAAACTTCTAGTATGTAACTAATTAGTAGAACTAGTCACATCGGGATTTACTAAATAAGGCTTTGTTTCAAAGTATATACTGAAAAAAAAATTGTCATCATCTGTCTAGACTTTCTCGGTTGGGGTCGGCTACCAGTCTAGCCGAATACCAGTACTTTACAAGGAGCGACTGCCTATCAGACCTCCACAACCTATTATTACCTAATCAATACAAAAACATACACACTCTTAAATATCTATGTTTTAAGTTCAAATTTTCTTGTTTTGTTTTTTCTACACACTGTATCTATATTTCTAAGTTTATCTTGGACATCACAGACATCGGTGAAGGAAAACATCGTGAGGAAACCTGGACTTGTAAAAGTCTGAAATCGCCAACCCGTCTTGAGCAAGCGTGGTGATCAATGCTCGTGCCTTCTCTGTTGAGAAGAGTCCTTTGCCCAGCAGTGGGACAGTAATGGGCTGGTATTATTTATTATCTACATTTCTAATCCAACTTTCCTCTCGCAGGTCTGCTGGAAGAAATTTCTTATGAAATAAGCAGTACCTTTGTGCTCATCTATCATTCACACATCTTATTGTAATGTATATGTACAAACAAAATACAAAATTTGGTGGGTACATAAACAAATCAATAAAATACTAAACATTGATTCTGAGAATAAAATTCAAACAGCAAAACCAATCAACAAAACCGCAAAAATATCATATTTCTCTATCCCGCTGATTTCATGGCTCCAATTTCAAAGTAGGATAATCTGATCAAGTTACAGGTAGCCCAGGAGAGGTGGCTTCTTTCATCAGCGTTACCGCATCACTTCATTACTGAGAATAAAAATATAGCCTGAATTCTTTATTTATTTGAAATTTAATATGGCAGGAGCATTGCATAGGAAATTCTTTTATATTTTGATGTAAGTACAATTTATTTTTAAATATATAGGGTTTTTTTTTAATGCAGGTGTGTTTTTTTCTTTTTTTCTAGTATTTGTTAAAAATAGACAATATATTTTATAAAAAAAAAAACATTTGCGTTACTATAATTAAATAATACATATATTTGGAATTGCCTATACAACTATTGCAGTTTAAATGGAATTGAATAAATGTAATTGTTATTTCGAATATGATTAAAATACGAGTATGCTCTTTTTAACAGTGAATCCATTTCCTATAATAATTATTATATTTTATTTTACGTTAATAAATATGTTTTATGAAACAATAAATATAAATGTTGTAATAAAAATAAAATAAAGAATAGCAAATTAAAAAGTCGATAAAAGAAATGAAAACTAACAAAATGTTTAGAGCTACGGAAGACAAACTGTATTTAAGTAGGAATTGAGCTTCACTAAACATCTTCGGAAAAGCTAGTAACTCTACGAAGTGTTTTGTGCACTTTCGAATAGTAGTATCACTTCACAGATCTCCTCGTAAAAGAGTTGCATACCAGCCCGCGTAGCATGGCAATAATAACTCTATTCTACCAAGAATCGACAAAGCTCTTTCTTTACAACTTGACATGTCTGTTGATTTTGAACATCGCCATACTTGCGACGATAGATATCTTTCCAAAATCTGACATTCTTTTCGATTCTTCTTCGACAAAACCTGTTTCTACGGTGGTCATGCTACGCGGGCACAGGCCTACCATGACATCTTAAAGCACTTTCAATGTAGAAAGAGATGGCGGTAGACGACCTGTATTAGCTGTCTCTTTTCCACACTGGAATTATTCCTGCTTTACAACATCATAGTAGCCCCCTTGGACTAAATTGAAACAGGTTTCATGAGAGTCCTATGACTCAAGTCCTAGGACTCTCATAACCAAACCTGTTTCAATTTTTGTAACCAAGCTTTCATTGACATAAATGCAATACATTTGGACCACCTTGCACTGCATATCACTTAATGCATTTAGCGCTAAACTTTAAAAAAATCTTTCTCAGTCATCATTAAAATATATATTTTTATGAAATTGAACGACGCGATGTTTAAATTCTGATTAATGTTTTAAATGAATTATAATTCAATTATAAATGGCCCCATGATTGACACACGCAGTATGGAGTATACTGCGTGTGTCAATCATGGGGCCATACTACCATCGCTTCGCATCGCATAGATATGGCATTGTGTTATGGGGGAATTCTATAAACATAAATAGGGTATTTATAGCCCAAAAACAATGTATCCGTGCTCTTTGTGATGTGCCACCATTGATATCATGTAAACCTCTTTTTAAAGAACTAAATATATTAACAGTTCCTGGAATGTACATTTTGAACGTTGTAAATTTGTTAAAACTCACTCCGACTTATTTCAACGTCTCGGAGACACTGTTACGTTTAATACGAGATATCCTGATAGACTGATTATTCCTCAAATGAAAAGCCGCTTATATCACAGAAGTTGCTTTCCAATGGTAATAAGGATATATAATAAACTACCAAAATCTTATAAGGAACTTCCAATCAATCGATTTAAAACTGCTTTATTCCGATGGCTTATAGAGAAATCATTTTATTCTGTGAATGAGTATCTTAACCTCAAAGAATCACGATGACATTTTCCCATTATTAATGAATAGAAAATTATTGACATTCTTATTATTGTCATTTTTATTAGTGACATTCATATTATTGACATTTTTATTAGTGACATTCATATTATTATAACATACCAATTATACTAGATTCAATTATTGTATTAATGTAATGTACCTATTCTTTAATTTTGCATGCTAGTTTTAGCGAATTGTGTGAGCAACTGTAATAAAACTCGACCATCTATAATGTACTACAATTCTAGCAAATAAATTTCATTTCATTTCATATCATTTCATCGACGCTGACTGGATAATTTTTGAATACAGTGCTTTTGATCGTAATCGTAATGTAACTTGTGGCTAAATAATAACAGCCGCTCGGGACGATCTTTAGATTAAGCTGCGCTTGCCTAGGTTGGTCCGTGGATGGGTGACCACTCATTACATACCAAATTTCTTCCGTGCCCCGGAAAGTACGTTAATCCGTTGGTCCCGGCTGTAATTTATAGATCTATGACATTCGCTACAAGTAGTCAGTGGCCCGAAAGTCTGACAACCAGTCTTACGGGGTACACTTAGGGGTATATTAGTACCCAGCCAGTACTAATTGGGTCTTGGAGGTCAGATAGGCAGTCGCTTCATGTATAATACTGGTATTCAGCTTCATCTGGTTAGACTGAAAGCCGAGCCTAACCTAGTTGGGAAAAGGCTAGGCGTACGCGCTCTGGACGTGGAGTTGAGGATACCAGCCCGTTCTACAATACAAGGCTAGGCAGATGGTGATGGGTGCCTTTCCGTAATAGGCACAAAAAGAAAGCAAAACAAGCACTAATTTTCATTTAGGTATAGTTTTTTCAGTCATCAAATTGCATCACACCGCTTTAAAAATGGCGTCTCAATTGAAAACGCTTACATTAAACGTGATCACAATTGTACCAGCAAGGCCAGTGCACACTGTCGCCATTTCGTATTTAATTTTATCCCTAGCCACCGGCTAGTGGGTCCTTGCCTAATTAATTTACCTACCGAGTCACGGTAGGAACACTAAACTGATGAGATTCTGCAGGGCTGCCACCGCACTCAATTGTTTTAGTTGTGACTGGAATTTAGTAGGAATTTGATTCATGCTTTAGGGACTAAGATTTTCAGTTGTTGACTAACTAAAGAGGTTCTACTTCGCTGTTACCTCTCGAAAATATCATTGTTTTTCAACTCGGTATAATATTATACAGAATGTTAAAAAAAACCCTATGCGATCCGAAAGGAGCTTATTAACCTTTCGTATGCCGAGTATATAGACACAATTAAAAACCGATTGTGTCTCGTGTAGATCTACGTTCCGGCACACGAAGGGTTGAAGATATACTTAACAATGACATTACCAAACAAAATAAGAAACAAAATATTAATGAAAGTAAACATTAAATGGATTTTAAAATGTATGGTTTTGTGCCCATTTCCCATCTATCTAACAAACTTTTAAAACTTGACAACATCATCTTCGGCATTTGTATTTTCGATCGTCAATTGTTTGTTTATGACGTCACTGCCCGAGAAGCGACCGGGGTGTCGCCGCCCGCTAAACCCTGTGTTGTCATGTCAGTTTCCTTATTTTCGTACGTTTTTAATTTTTTTTTCGGGGTATTTTTTTGTATACGTGTCCAGAAAGGACAGTTAATAGGATCTAATCTTCATACCTTATAATACCCTCACGGATCGGATAAGGATTTTTAAATATTGTATAATTACAATCTACATCATATAGCATACAATTAATTTGGTGTTATATGTAACTATGTATAATTACAATGTAGATAAAGCCATAAATTCCTTAATCTTAATTAAAATATATACCTAAAAAACTATTGTTATAACTATGTTTAAACTTTTCAAATGTTATCCAATTTCACTTGATTGAAATTTATTTATTACAGATAAAGCAAAACAATTTCTCTGCAATACAAATCAATTACAAAGTTTTTTCATTAAAACTTATCTATTGAAAACTGAATTTAAATTAAACCCAATAGATTGAAAACATGCACCGATAGGTAAAAACTACGAGTACCTAGTTTTCGCAGATAAAAAGGAGTTGGGTTTAAACTATCCGCAAATTGAATAATAGCGAATTACGTTAAACCGTAAACAAAATATTAATTAATCGTTTGGAAATACACACATCAAAAAAGTTTATCACAATTTTTTTTGATGTGTTTATTTCCAAACGATTAATTTATATACAGGGTTCTTTCCAACGACCAGCCAAATTCTCAGATATGATGCCGTACGACATTCTGAGCCCCCCCCCCACATAGAAATCTTTCTTCTATTATTAAAAAAAAAACAGCTATTCCATACATGTTGACCGTGTAGGTATTGCACTTTTGTAGGAAACAGCAGATTTATTTATTCTTTAAATTGAACTTTACCAAGAAAAAATCTTCATTGTGTGTTTTCTTAAAATAGAAATACCCTGTTTGAAATTAGTACCTAGTAATAAGTAAGGTATTTTTATATTCCGATTTGTCTATATAGCTAATTTAGCTGGTGATACAAAAAAAAACCAGCCAAGTGCACGAAAGCTTCCGTAACATTATCTTATTATATATATGTATTATATTCTGTTTTTAGTATTAGTTGTTATAGCGGCAAAAGAAATACATCATCTGTGAAAATTTCAAAGGTCTAGCTATCACGGTCCATGAGATAAAGCCTGGTGACCGACAACCAGACACCCCTTGGGTACAGAACGCTAAAAAACGATAATAACAATTATACACGATGGCATCATGGACATCGTTGTACAAACTTACTTTGTCGTGCATTCAGTACAATAGATTCTAAAAGCCAACTTGGTTTTTTTCGTCGGCTATTTATAAAAAAAAACCTAATATTGTCTAAATTCAAATTCATACGATAAGTGTGTATGAAGACGACCCTCCCACCGTGTGTATCAAGTGTGTGTGTGTGCACGTGTGTGTGTGTAAGTGATACACACGGTAGAAACTATATTATAGTTTCTATTTCAGCTTTTATATTCCATATCCTCCGCCATAACCAGAAAGACAGTATATTACACATTCTGACAAAATAAAGAAATGCACACGTCATCCCCTTCAAAAATAAAATAAACTATCCCGCATCCTCTAGTACATCATCCTACATTTTTAAAGTCCACCGAGACGGTCTACGTGACCCAACATATCCACGAAATGTATTAAAATTTCACTAAATATTTTGATAAGACGGGAGAAAAAAAAGGGTTTATTTCCTTAACATTTATCCCCAAGACGTTAAGACTGACCCACAAACCAAGTTGTAACTTAACTATGAGGAGGGTAATAACTTATGGAGGGTGAGTGAGCGGCAGGGTATTGTGTGGCCGCAGTTTTGGTGTAAGTTATAGGGTTTCTGTCTTGTATTCTGTATAGAAAAAGGGGTTCGTGGCTCGTGGAGCTTACCAATAATTATAGCTGCATTTATTAGTAAGACTATCCTTACCACTCGCAACAATTGCAGAACGCAGTAAGTAAGCGTTGCAACATTGACTTCGTCGCGTGGAAAGGTCGGTCCGTGGGTGACAATCCATAAAATACTAAGATCCCCGCCATCCGTGCTTTGGAAAGTACTTTAAGCAGTTGATCCCGGCTGCCATTATTGTGGAGGTCTGATAGGCAGTTCCATATGCATTCAACTGCATCTAGTTAGGCTGAAAGCCAGCCCCAACATCGCTAGGCAGAATATGATGTATTTTTTCGAACTGCAGATATACTTTAAATTAAAAGCCGTTAGTTATTTTATTTTAGAAAGGTGGTACTGTAAAAAATCTTACCGAACCTAGATTTTTCTTTCTTTGCATGTGAGATCATGCAAAGAAAGAAAAATGTTTATATGACGTCAGTACATCAAAGCACACAAACAATAATATTAAAAAAGATACAAAAATAGAGGAAAACATAGTATAACAGTACTGTGTGCCTCACGGCTACGCCAAAAAGGTCCATTTATGTCAGACAGGTGATGCTGCCTGACGCTGGTCTTCCAATGAACCTTGAGGAGGTTGGGTTTTTCATTTTTGTCTGTCTGTCTGTTTATTCCGGCTAATCTCGGAACGGCTGAACGGGAATTTTACTGGCAGATAGCTGATGTTATAAGGTCTAAAATAGGCTACTTTTATTTTAGACAAAATATTAGGATTCCGCGCAAAAAAAATAAAACCCTTTAAATTTTAACAAAATCAGTTTCAAACGGCTAGTCTCCGAAACGGCTGCACCGATTTTGACGGGACTTTTACTGACAGGTAGCTGATGTCAAAAGGAGTAACTAAAGCTACTTTTATTTAAGAATAAGAATTAGGGTTCCGTGCAAAAAATTTAAAACCCTTTAAATTGGTAACAAAATTCGATTAAAAATTGAAAGTAATTTTTTTATAATAATTTCACGCAAACGAAGGTCGTGGCCAACAAGCTACTTAATTAATAAATTAATTGACGTAGTATCTTTGTCAAATCGCCCCGCTACCTCCCAAGACGGACACCGTCGATCGTCGGCGTCCCAACAGGCAGGTCCGTGAGGCAGGCTACCAACTGCACAGCGGTTAATTAAATTCTATCCACTGCCCGCCCACTGTATAAAACCATGCCGAATACACAGCCTTGATAATATTAACGTAACTTGTAATAAGTTGCTGTTTCTACCAGTTTAGTGCTAGCTTTTATTTTAGTACTGTTTTTAATAGCAGATGTTTTATTTTAATTACGTTTTGTAAGAAATGTTGTTGGTCGTACGTTGTACATTGTTGTTTATTTGGAATCCGAGTTCGAGATGAAGGAGCTTGTCGCTTAAACAATTTGGGTTCAAAATTGGGCCGTGTTTTAAAATAATTTGTTAAATAAGTCTGATGCACCAGTCTTTAGCAAACAATCTATTCCGGGAGATATATTAGTATAAGCCTACCACACTATTCCCAAACACTCTAATAACTGTGTTACTACCACAAGCCAGAATATAATCGGTGTAAAAAGACGCTTTAAGAAGCAGAAAGTCACTTGTTTTATGCAGACCCAAACTAACGTGAAAACCGAGAGGTTCACCATAGAGATTCTTGCTGATTCTTCTCCATAGGAAATGATCTTAAACCAATCAATTGTAACGTAGTGGAATTTTATATTTAATACCAGTCATTACCTTTGTAAACATAACCAAAATTCAACAATAATAGTATGATTAAACGTCAAAACAAACGCACAGATTATGAAATTTACTAGGGCTTGTAAGTCAATATGTTACTAAACGTCGTAATTATCGGCTGTGTTCCAGCGCAGTGCGTGCGTTCAGTTGCCGCACTAGCGGATTATCTATGCGCAGGAGTATAAATGTACCGTGAATGTACCGCATCGCGATGACCAGTCTTTTTGAGATTATTCTGCTCCCGATTGTAAGACGCGTTCACCTGAATTCATTATAGCGAATTCCCTGCCGTGATCTAATACGTGGTCGAGAACATTCGAGGAAGCAGGCAGACTTGATCGTATCGACATAACCTAATAAATTCAGTGCGCGTAACCCTATACTGGGTAAGTTGTTAGTGTTGTTAAACAGCACAGCAAATTCATATATATATTTGTGTAACTTTAGCTACGTGGACTCAAGATGTGAGTCCATCCTCTCATCCTTTTTGCCAAGCACATGCTTTATCTTGTAGCCTTCAGCTGAGTGCACTTTTGACATTTTGTACCTATTCCATGCTTTTCCATGACACTCAAAATGTGCAACTCATGTCGTGCTTTTTTTTCCGCCACCTACTTGTAAACTCCGTACTGATTGTGACGACCACACATCACCTTCATTAACGCACGAGTATTTCTCGCTTTGCTTATGCCTTGGTGTCACAATCAGCGGAGATGAATGTTTGCCATCCCGTGACAAGCTGGACGTATTTTCCAGAGTCCAAGTTTCCGGTTGACTCATCAGGATTACGGCTGACGCACCTTTTGTTCCGGCTATCCGGTTATCCGCGCTTCGGGTATCTTTTTACCTGCGGCTGCGACGAGAATCTGCGGGTCAGGCACGACCATCTGCCGGCCGTCACCCTATCTGGCGTCTCCAGCGTGGCACACCGCTACGGTCATCGTCACACCGGCTGAGCCAGAAGAGTACCGTGCTATCCCTCCGGCGGGCTTAGAGAACATAGTGACCTTAAACCTTCCCACACCCATTTTGTTATTTTAAATATACATTTTATGTTGACCAGGTTCCGTGGTTTGTTTTAATAAACCCCACGAAAACCCTTTCCGTCACACAATCAAAGAATCCTTTGACGTTTTAGAAGTACCCATATTAGTTTATGTTTATCTTTGATTATATAATGTATAGATAAAGCATCAATGTGCTCAAACATGTCAAATAATATCAGCCAACTGTTGGCTTATAAGTTCGCACACATGTTTGAAATTGTTGGCTCGTTTTCTTTGTTTTGATTGTAGGGCGACGCTCCATCTAGACATTATATTATCAAAGGTTGTTATTATTCTGAAAGAAATTGAATAAAAAAACTGCTAACTTAACTGTACCAAGAAATATACAAAATATAGCTGTTTATTTCAAGATCGCGTCTCGTCTACACGAGTGTCCCTGACACTGTCCTTGTGATGTATAAACACAAACGAACAAGATATCAACAACTCCGCGATCGGTCACGTTGCTGTACAAAGCTTATAAATTGCCAGTCGTGGTCACGTGGATCCAGTCATCACGTTGAGAGCCAACCAAGGGCATTACATGGATCTTGGTTATGTATGCTGTCTTACAAATAGACGCGTATGTTTGTATATAGGGTGCAACAGTGGGAAGTGGGTAGGCTGCGGGTGCCCTGCCTACCCACTATCCACTGTTGCACGGTACGATAGTAATGAGACAGAATGACGTCACGCGACTAACAGCTGATAGGTCAGAGACGCGCGCGCGTGAATTTCATATGGCTGTTGTGTTATTGTGATAGTGAAAGAGTATAAAAAAATGTTTCTTTGGGAAAGTTGTTTGTTATCATGAGTACAATCACGAGTTTAAGTATCGGTCACTAATAACCAGTCACCTTATAATATGGCTATTTTATAGGGCTAAATCTAGCATTAGGTCCTTGGTTCGATTCTCAAGTCATGCAAACTATTATTAAGTTTTTCTATTAGAAATTTCTCAGTAGAAGCCAAAGGTCTGGATTTTTTCCTGTTGATACCAATATGTATGAAGTGTAGTTGTGCTATAGGTATATCTTTGTCGTACCCTTTTTTTTTTTTTTTTTTTTACCGATGGGAAATCATCAAATAACCCCTCCCGCTCTGGGCTGAGCAGGAGGGAGTGTCAGACTTGTACTGACTAAAACCCATCCATGTTCCTTCCTTTGCCCTTTGTGTTCCAGGGCCGCGGTATCTCTTCCGAACAGTCCCGCAACCCTGGCAGGTTGTCGTACCCTTAGTCGGTTATGATTATATTAATCAGAGAACACTACGCTTCCTCACATGTATTCAGAAGTACCTTCTACTATTCTATGTATTATATTATTGTCCGCAACCAATCATGTCTTTTTTTTTTTTTTTCCCAGGTGGAAAGTCATCAAATGACCCCTCCTGCCCTGGGCAGAGCGGAAGGGAGTGTCAGACTTGGTACTGACTAAAACCCAACCATGTTCCTTCTAGCCCTTTGTGTTCCAGTGCCGCGGTATCTCTTTCGAACAGTCCCGCAGCCCCGGCAGGCAGTCGTGTCTTACACAGGAATAGCAACCTAATTGGCAAAAACAAAAAACATATACAAGATTTTGAAGCAAACTGTAAGCTCGTAGCAAACTGTTGAATAATCACAACGTCACAGTTTCTCAACAATATATTCTGCAAGTGGACTTTGTCTGAAATAAAATGAAATATAATATTTTATTTTATTTATGAGTGTTAACATAAAACAAAATTATTTCGAGAGCTATACAGTTTGTCTTACTAACCTACTTCACAGTGTATATGTATAGTATCAAAACTGAAGCCAGTACAGTTCAAATTAATTTAGCATACCTAGTAGTTTGGGTACAAACTGTAGGTCTACAAGCGGCAGGATTTCCGACCATGCTAATTTTCTAGCGAAACCATTGACCGAAATTATAACACTGCAAAGTTCTTACCAAAATTCTATGTTGTATTAATTTTATAGACGAAAATTATGCCCATAATGTATGTTATGGGCTTTCTGTAATGAGGTAGAATATTTGGAACCATAAAATCTAGAAGTTAGTCGTAAAAGGAAATAGCTGAGAGTTAAGCAAGGTAGGGCAGCAATTTAGTAGTAAATATAGGAATGTCTAAGCTAGGCTTACCTGCTCTTAGGTTATAACTGTGACCCAGTGATAACCATAGGCTAAATATTACTACATAGTATAAAACGAAGACGCTTCCCGCTGTCTGTCCCTATGTATGCTTAGATCTTTAAAACTGCGCAACGGATTTTGATGCGTTTTTTTTAATAGATACAGTGGTTCAAGAAGGTTTTATGCATAACATTGCACCCGTGCGAAGCTGGGGCGGGTCGCTAGTATTAAATAAAATAAACTTGCAAGCTAATTTGTTTTATTAACCGACTTCAAAAAGGAGGAGGTTCTCAATTCGTCAGAACATTTTTTTATTTTTTATTTATGTTCCCGATTACTCGAAGATGGCTGGACCGATTTGGATTTATTTTTTTAGTTTGAAAGGGTCTTCAAACTAAAAAAGGGCTTCCCAGGTGGTCCCATGATCATCAATTCAGGATCTGATGATGGGATCTTGGAGAAATAGAGAGGACTCTTCAAATTTTATAGCACACTTGAAGCGATTTGGGTAGATTACGGAAGAGTACTTTCTCGGAGTGGTCCCATATCAATTTGGTGAACATCTTCGAAGATAGGCAACGGAACTCCTCAATAAATGATAGCAAATGGACTCGGATTGCTGAAATCTCATGTTTGTCTATTGTTTACACCAGTTCATAACATAACATCACGCCGGTACGCTGTGAAGGGGTAAGCACATGTGAACCACTAAAAAGTGAAAACAAAACTTTTTTGCAAAAAATTAAACCGACTTCAAAATCACAAAAAAGTAAAAATAACTTTAGCTTCAGAAGTCGGTGACAAAAAAAACAACTAGCAAAAGTCACCGACTTCTGAAGCTAAAGTTATTTTTTACTACTACTACTTAATTTTGTGTGTTTTTGAAGTCGGTTTAATTTTTAAAAAAGTTTTTTTTTTGGAAACATTTTGCATCGTTGATACAAATAGTTGTACAAGGAACTTTTAACACGTGGCTAAAATTAGATCCAACGATCACGACGATCTATCTAGTTTTTTTCAATACAGTTTATAAATGACGTATACTCAACAGAGACTCCAGTTTCAATTATTATACATTTAAAGATCCTTTTTTAAAAATTCCTTCGGTATGATTTTTGGGATCCATCCTGTTTCAAAAACTACTCAATCGAAGTCATTCTAACATGTACAAATGCAATTATCTAGTTCCACATTCGTAAACATTTAAAATATCACTATCAATCCGAATATTAATTATTCGATTTATGAAATTCCAGTAATTGAAGCGCGTTCGCTGTCATGTCAAAAACCTTACAATTCAAAACCAACGGCACGCATCGTTGATATGTCTAACGTTAACAATAGCCGACTTAATTGGATTCGACTGGTATGAGTGTTGAAATCAAATCAACACGGCATGTGTGAAGCGAGGTGTTATGTAATTTTTAGACGAAAAAAACTATATGTTATTCTAGTGCCATAAAGTTGAATTTCGAATACGGAAAAATAACGAGCGCGTTTTGTTTTAGTAGTTTTGAATTCGAAATCAATTTTCTTTTCAGAAATTATCGGTTGTCGGGTTTTGGTTTCAACATATTGATTGTAATTAGGGCAGTGGATTTTATATGTACGTGTTACTTGGTTGTTTTATTATTTAAAGTGATTGGCTGTGGCTTGCCGTCATTGGCCGTTACTGGGGTAAACAGAGGTATACTGGACAGGTGTAATTAACCGTCAAAGGGTCCTAATCACCACACCTGTCACTGTCATGATTGATAATCATATTAGTTTGTTGTTATTGTTATTCTGCCGCGGCTTGTCAAGGTGACGTTATTGACGCCTTTTACGATACACAGAACACCAAGCGCAACTGCATTCTGGTACGAGAACCATTGGCAGTGAAAATTATAAGACATTTGTGTAGAATAGTTTTCTGCCTGCTTCCACCAACACAAAGCGGCTCCCTAAATGAATGCCTAAATATTACTCACTTTGGGAATTTCAACGCTAAAGAGCCGAGCGTGGATAATTCAACAATGTATGTACTTAGGCACTTACATAAGTGATTCTGGTGTGTCTGAATGAAAACCAAAATTAGACTTTGAATAACTGCACTCCACTAATCCTGCCAACGTCTTTGTAAGAAGAGTGTAAAAAGACCCTTAACGAAGCCAAAAGGCACTTTTTCTCTCTGCCTCATTACGATTAATTTTATGTTCTGGACCATTCCTGGGAACCTTGTAGTTACGGAGATATTGGAGGCAAAAGTTCCAACTTTTTTTGAAGTACTAAAAAAGTACTTCAAAAACTACTAGTACTTTAGTTTTTAATTTTATAATTTCACTTTAAATGCTTACATGACCCGTTTACTATTCAATGCATCCATCTGGATGCGTTACATTGAAATTTAACGTAAAACGTAATTTTTCACCCCAAAAAAAAGTCGTTTCCCAGCAATAATTTTTGCGTAGGGTTACTTAGTATGATGTACAGAATGCTTGGTTGACGGTTTATAAAGAGTCCGGTTTCACCTTGTATACTGAACGATTGAAAAGCTAAGTTGCCTACTTATTTTCGAAACCATTTAGGTCTACAAAAAGAAAACCTTTTTAGAATAAATAGACTAAAGATATACAAAACCAGGTACACAAAATCACCGTTTTAAATCTGAAGCTAGAAGCAGGAGTAATTAAATCGTGCAACGAAGGGTGACCATCAGATTGCAGTTCTGAGGACAGCAATATTTTATTTTTTTCCTTTGGCGCTTAATCTTGTTGAAATTTAATAGTACCTAGTAGGTATTATTACACTTAAACGGTTTATGTTCCTACGGGATATCTTCCGTGATTATCCATTATTCTGAGCTCCCTATATTTCGACGCTGTTGCAAAAGCCATGATCGCGGGATATGATATCGCTGGCTTGTAAGAATGTAAGTGACATTATAAGTTTAGTTATAAACCGTGAAACCTTAAAACAGTGTTAGTTATTTATAAATACACTGTTAAAAAAATTGTGTGGTGATAAGCACTTTATTTAAAAAAAAGCCTTGGTTTTGAAAGTGTCATGTGATCATAATTTATTTCTACAAAATGATAGAAAATGTGAAGTCATGCAGATTTTCAAAGAAATTAATCCATCAACTATTGTTAAAACAACAAGCTGTTTAAAATAACGATTTTGTTGAGCTCTATAAGGTAACACGAAAGAATAATAAAATAGGTATGTGTCACTGAATTTTGTCGTTGGAAGGTCATATTTTATGGGTCGAGCTGACAATGGTGTGCCATGTTGGCACATGTTCAATGCCTTTGCCTTTTAAATCTTTGATGAATCAGTGGACGTCGAAAGTGCCTTGGCTCTTGTATATATCGTTACCATTATGAATATATAATGTGTTTGATATTTTACGTACAGTTGGATAAGCGTCAAAAAGACTTAGGTTTTAATAGAATAAGAGGACTGGTTTTGTTTACTTTCTCAATTACTTTGAAAAATAAACACAGTTTGTTTTTATTAAAACCAAGTATTTTTTATACTATTTATTGTATATAGCCCTATATCGTATCGTTTATGAAAATACCAGTGGTTTTATGTAACAAAGGAAAATATTGCTATGGATTTTGATAAAGCCACTGTTTTTTTTGACGGCTGGCATTACTTTATATTCAGTTAAATAAATATTCGGACTTCAATTAAAATACACCAATACTGGTCAGATTGCATGAGTTTTTCGTACATTTTTACTGGAAAAATTCTGCTAGTAAAAATAACTGAAAAAGTAGATTATTCTACGATTGTTTGAACGTTTTAAATGCCTTTTTCATATTGAAGTTCTTATTTCAAAGTGCTGTAGTTTTTGGGTTTTTTTTTTTCATACACATTATGAATTCTATTTTTTGTTTGCCTCTTTCATGAGACTTTGCCACGAGTAACAATTTTGACATATTTTGTAAGTAAAAGAGGATGTACACTAATAATGCTGGGTTTTATTAAAGAAAAACTGTCATTATTGTGTGGTGTGTATTGGTGTTTTATTATTTAATTACTAACATTATTTTTAAGTATACCTACTAACATTCTAACAAAATTGTGGATCGTCGTGTCTGAAATAAATGGATACATTGATTATTTATTGCTAGTACAGTCTTTCTATTGACGGCATTATTTCAGAAATCTTGATATTTTCATACAGATTAGTCAAGTCCTAAATTTAGCCAAGATAATGGTGCACCTAGCCTCAATCCGCAGACGGTAGGTAAGCAAATTACCTTCATTTGTATAATTGAACATTTAATGTTTTCCATCATTTAGTGCTGCTGACACTACTCAAAGTAAATGACAAACACTTCTATTTAAATAGTAGTTTTAAACTAAACTGAATGACGTATAAGCCCTACAGCCGATTAAAAAAAAAAAAAACTTTAATTTTGCTGACCCTCTTAGAACTGAACGCGAAATACTGAGTTCAAGAGCTCTTATCATTGTTTCAATATTTTTTCATCATTTTTACTGTTAAAATTCGCTCTCACATTTTAGCAACACGGATTTCATAAATCTAACGTTTAACTTGTGATTGGCGATTGAACTCATGATTTTCGAATCGGTTTTGTTTACGAACGAGAGTAGTGACAGCCTAATCAATATATTTATGAAAACATTGTGTATGTCCGGAAAAACATATATCTTATATATAAAATTCTCATGTCACAATGTCAGTTACCGCACTCCTCCGAAACGGCTTGACCAATTTTTATGAAATTTCACATGCATATTCATATGCATATTTTTTTATCTGAGAATTGGCTACTATCTATTTTATCGAACAAAACGCGAGCGAAGGCGCGGGCAACAGCTAGTCTTTTTAATAAAATTACCCACAGCCATAATTTTAATACTAAAAATGGGCAAATTAGATTAGCCATGTTTCAGATTGTCAAAAGTATGCACTTCTTTTATGGGGTACAGTATGAGAAGAAGTTTAAAACATGCATAAAACGCGTACTGTGTAAGCGAGCATATCTTTATAATGATATCATATGCATATCTTTAAAATGCCTGACTTTGAGAAAAGATGGGTTTAAGAACCACAATGTCATTTTTAAAGACCTATCTATAGACAGCCCGCACGTAAAGGTTTGATGAAAAAAATTTTTTTTTGTTTCAGTTCCTCGTATGGGGAGCCCCCCCCCCCTTCATTTTTTTTTTTGTATAAAAATCGTAAAGCGGTTCACAGAATACATCTATCTACTAAGTTTCAACTACGTAGTCCTAATAGTTTCGGAATAAAGTGGCTGTGACATACACGGACCGACAAACAGACATGGCGAATCTATAAGGGTTCCGTTTTTTGCCATTCGGGTACAGAACTCTAAAAAAGAACAACATAAAAAAAATTAAACAAAAATAAAAATCTGCAATACCAAACTGTATCCCCCACTTTGCTGTCTTTAGTTTTGTTGACTTACCTCCCACTATGGAAGCAATTTTAAAGACATATTCACGTCAAAAAAAATATATAACTAAAACATATGAAAAGCGTATGTCTAGATTCAAAAACTTGAAGACATGCTCACCCTCTCAAAGACATGAGATCTGTGTTCCAAAAATGGCAATCAAAATATATCAAATTAGGCTGAAAAATAGCCCTTTTTGAACGTCAAAATTTGCAAGAAAAAGTCTCCCAAAACGCAGGCGCCCTTTACCGCTTCTTTGTGTTTTAGCCGGGAAAAAGAAGTGTAACACAAACTCCCCAGCAACACATCAGTCTGATACGTTAGAAGAACCAGATTTACAAAGAATCCATTTAATAAAATTATTGTTTATGTCAGCTTAGCACACACCTTAAAGACACCAACAAAATAATACAGAAAATAAACTCATTTACTCAAGCAAAAATAAAATAATCTGATTATGCTTAAACGTTTTTTGATTTCTTTTTTTTTGACTGCCTCGATGGTGTAATGGTCACAATCGGGCCTGCTGAACATGAGGTTCTGGGTTCGATTCGGGGTCGGGCAAATTGTTATTGTGTTTTACCATCAGGAGTAGCAGCAGCAGTAGCACGGAGTCTGGATTTGGGCACGGTTGATGGCAGTAGGCTTGTCCCCTATGGGACTTAAACGGAACTGGCGAAATGTGGGTGTATATAGTTTGAGGTACACCTCTCCCTAACCCTACGGGGAATACAGGCGTGATGTTACGTTGTGATAATATGCTTAAACTATTTGAGAGCAAATACGCTGACTGAAAATCGAATGATCAATCTATTTCCGGGTATTTTGCTGAACGGCTCAAAACGAACGGCCCGCGGGCCCTTAATCAAAAATTGTCTACGTTCCAAAGGCCCGGCGATAAAATGATTCCAAAATTAATTTAAAGGGACAGTCATACATCACATGAATATTATAAAGGCGAAACTTTGTATCATGTGTGTGTTTGTTAGTCCTTCACGCTCAAACGGCTTAACGAAATATATTTTTTCCGAATTATGACTAAAATCGTCTTTTTGGCGATCAAAAGTACTAGGTCAGCATAAATTCAAGGTGTTGTTTATTTAAGCGATGTAGGTAGGTGTGGTAGGTAAGTAGGCAGGTAGGGTAGGTAGGTTAGGTTGGTAGGGTAGGGTAGATAGGTAGTTAGGGTACTTTTTACAGTTCTAAAAAAAAATACTTTACAAATAAAAGATGGCCCACAGGCCATTCGTTTTGGGCCATTCAGACTAAATACCCCTATTTCCACCTAACTTGTTAAAATCAGTTCTAGCATTCACGTCCACTGCGTGCATTCACGTTTCAATTATAATTTGATTTACACAGTTGAGATAATTCGGCTCAGTTTATCATTAGTATGATTGCAATTACCATCGGTTGGCAAATAAGTCAATTGAACGTGTCACATGATCGATGTGGTGGCTGATAATGGTGGTTTTAGTTTGTTATTTTATTTATGTTTAGAGGCACATGCGGTTTGGTTGCAGTATAGGTTTCGCGTTAGGTAGTAACATACATAAAAACCGGTGGCCATGTCGCCAACTTTTGAAATGCCACCAACTTGTTGGCGGCTGTGGTGTGTAGCATCCATTTTGTTTTTTTTTTCTTGTTTAGGACTAATTTATGTTTATAATTGTAGCAGGATGGCTTTTTATCTCTAACACCGAGCACGGGATATTTACGCAGGTTTATTCTTTGTTTTGAGTTCCCGATATTTCGGCACTGTTGCAAGCACCATGATCACAGATATACTGAAGTTATTGCGAGTGGGTGTTTAGGGGCAGACAAATCGGTCCACCCTCTTTCTTGTTCTTATTGTTAACACCCACCCGTAATAACTTCAGTTTTCAAATATATCCGGTTTTCAGTATTAATGATAATGTTAGTGACAATGTCTGTTATGTTATGTTATGTCTGTATGTCATGTTGTTTCTGCCTACCCCCATAGTTTATCTGTTTGTACGTAAGTGGATAGTGGGCTGTTTGGTTGCAGTATAAGCTTTGAGATGTGAAATTATATTTTGTTCTATGTTGACTGACTCTGCTGTAGTGGTCACGAGCTCGACTGCATTGCGTGAAGTTCTGAGGTTCGATCTACCAGTATCGGCCAGTGTAACTACGTCTAGAAACCCAGAATTCGAAAAGCTCATCCCTTATTATATGGAACTTAAATAATACTCGTTATATGTGAGAGTTACTGATACCAAACCAGCAATAATAATACCAGCCTATTACTGTCCCACTGCTGGGCAAAGGCCTCTTCTCAACAAAGAAGGCACGAGCATTGATCACCAGGGTTGCTCAAGACGGGTTGGCGATTTCAGACTTTTATAAGTCTAGGTTTCCTCACGATGTTTTCACCGATGTTTGTGATGTCCAAGTTAAACTTAGAAAGTACATATGAATTGAAAAAATCACATTGGCACTTGCCCGGATTTGAACCCACAACCTCATGCATGAGAGGCGAGGCCTTAACTTCTGCATAATATGCCTACCAGTAACAACCAGGCATAATATGCCTGACATATAATATGCCATAACATATTATGTTATATAAGTGGGCAAGTTGGACCCAATGACGTCGTCGTCCATAGACCACTCATCATTAATTTGACTTAGCAGATCCGCAGATGCATTGCCACCCTAGAGATAAAGCTATGTTGTAAAACATACAAGTTATACAAGGACCCTTCACGAAGCCGCTAACCCAGCCTTCTGTTCATGAAACTAAGCAAGAAACACTAAGCAAAAAATCTTGATGGGAAACGACGATTTTTTTGGGGTGAAAAGTCACGGTTTTCGGTAGGATCGATATAACGAACTCAAAACATTGTACTGATGGATCCACTGAATAGTACAGGGATCATGGATTTTTTTTTTATTACAAACTAGCTTCTGCCCGCGACTTCGTACGCGGATCCTGTTGCTTATGCCAGCGACAACGGGGTCGTCAATCAAATCGAAGATCTGAAACGTCTGATGTAGAATTCTAAGGCCCGGGGACGGGAAAACAACGGGATGAGCGAGACGATTGGAGACGTTCCAGATCTTTCATTTTTGTAAGTCCACAGGAAATGCCCATCAGACTAAACAACTTTTGCTAAGACGTCATTCCTTAATATGTTATAGTGTCACTGGGCTTTGGAGTTCCACAACAGGTGTTCCAGATCTTCAAATTTATTTTCACAGCATTAAATGCTCTTCACGTTGAATTATTTTCGAGTCGATGCGTGACGTTCACGATCAGCGCATCATGTTCCTCACTTGTCTCTAGAGACCTACAAGTAGATGCGTAGATACGCTGAGAACTCAAGCGTAATTCTCTATCAGTGAAATTTTCCGGCTCGCGAGACAATGCGTGACGTTCACGATCAGCGGACAGTCGCGCATCATGTTCCTCACTTGTCTCTAGAGACCTAGAAGTAGATGCGTAGATACGCTGAGAACTCAAGCGTAATTCTCTATCAGTGAAATTTTCCGGCTCGCGAGACAATGCGTGACGTTCACGATTAGCGGTCAGTCGCGCATCATTTTCTTCACTGGTCTCTAGAGACCTGTATGTAAATGCGTAAATACGCTGAGAACGCAGGCGTGCTTCACGATCCGAAAAGGTTTCTACGGAGCGAGTTGCAGCCTGATGTTCTCGAACGGCATCAAGTCTCTCCTGACGCTCATCGGTAGATTCTTGGGATCTTAATTATGATCCTCAATCTTTTAGCTCCTTTGGAACGTTGGGAAAGATTTGACCTCTTTCTAGGCATGTTTATAGTTTTATTCTGAAGATACCTGATCAATTAAAATCTAAGTGACTGCTTCCCTGCGTTACCGGGTAGGCTACCGTGTCACGAAGATAAATGGAAAAGGAAATTAAACACTGAAATCACATAAGCCCGAAGGCATATTTATTCGATAAAATAAAATAATAAATGGGAGTTTTAGCCAGTGGAGTCAAATTTTCAATGATTCATCGAATTCTCATCGAAAATCAGTCCTAAACTGTTACCGCCTTCACCGCGTGGAGGTACTCCCAGCTTATGTTATTTTATACAGTGAAATTAGTGATAGCTTTGATTTCCACACCAGGTGTTCCAGATCTTCAATTTTCATACGTCAACAGACAGTGCTCATCAGGCGGAACAACTTTTGCTAAGACGTCATTCCTATATATATTATAACGTAGCTGGGCTCTTGGAAATCCACAACAGGTGTTCCAAATCTTCAATTTTTATACGTCAACAGAGAGTGCTCGTCAGGTTGAACAACTCTTGCTAAGACGTCATTCCTATATATGTTACAGTGTAGCTGGGCTCTTGGAGTTCCACATCAGGTGTTCCAGATCTTCGAAATTATTCTCTTAGCAGAAAATGCTCATCATGTGGAACAATTTTTGCTATGGTACCATTTTTGTATCTCTTATAGTTTAGCTGGTCTGTTGCGGTGCTGCATCAGATGTTCAAGTTTCCAAGATAAATAATAGCCTATATGTTGCCCAGATTTAATACCTATACAAAAAAAAAACATTTAAATCCTTCGAGAAGTTCCGAAGATTAGCGTGTACAAACAAACAGACAAACAGACAGACTTTATTTTTGGATTCGTGCTCTGTTACTGTTTCCAAACCCCCCTCAATTATTATTTTTTCAATATATTCAATGTACAGACACAGTTTTTTTACTGTTTTATTATATGTATATTTACATAGATTGGTCCTTCTCTTTAATGCAATCACGCCTGATGGAAAGCGATCAATTAAGTATATTGAAAGTAAAGTTATGACATTAAAAAGTTGTATCTAAACAAACACGTGAAGAATTTGAAACTTTGATCTTCAAAATCTCCGTAACTAGAAGGTTCGGAAGTATGGTCTAATAAGGTCGAATAAATGCCTCTTGACTTTGTTAAGGGTATTTTTACACCCGTTCAGTGCAAGTAATTACTTTTTCTTCAAACCTGTAAAAACTACTATGATATCTTAAAGCAGGAGTGTTTCCAGTGTGTGAAAAGAGATAAATAGGGGTCATAGTAACCTCCCAGGTTTCCAACGGCTAACTAAACCGCTTCAAATATTATACGAGGTTGTTATTCAACAACTGGGAGCGATGAGTTAGACTTACCAAAACTAAGAAGTCACATAACGTAAGTTTCAACAACCCTGCTTGTCATTTTATTAAGTGTTTTTTTTCTTTCATAGCTCTTTTATTTTTGATGGGAAACGTCTTTCAACTATAGTGGTAAAATTGAAGTCTGGTAAACAGTGCTAAAAGGTGGTTTCGATGTTATGGGAGTTCGAAAATATTCGTAAAATGTTAAATTTGTTTGTACCAGTTACTCTCTGTAAAAATCGATTATATTTCTCATTGTATCATCATCATTTCCAGATAAAATAAGTTTGGTAAATTAGCAGTGACAATATAATTATGTACAAAACAGACGACTAAAAGACTGGCTGTGGCACTAAATATTAATTTCTTAATTCGGTCACTAAAGAAATACAGCAAATGGGCTTCACAAAGATTGAAAATAAAAACAAAAACATTCGAACATTCGTTCCAACCAGTTATAAAAGTTTTCACCCTGTCGAAAATTAAAAAGAAAGTTATTTCATCCACACACTGGCCGCAAAAAGAAAGATTGCGTTTGTGGCACACCTAAAAAACTAAAACCTTTGAGCACCTGTTGAGTTTACTTTTTACTTTTAGTGTGTGGCGTGCCTAAGCCTGACCTGTGCACTTCTGTGCAGGTTTCTTTGTACACTACCTTTTGAAAATACAGTTTTATGTCGATTTATACTTTTTCTGGAACGATTTGCAAGGATTCATCACGGTTAAAATTACATACCCCTGAAAATATGTTGGCATGATGTGTATGGTTGGTTACTGAGAGTCAAAAAATTTTTTTATTAAGAGCGGCCAACCCGTCATACTTTTCATACAAACGCTCGTACGTGATTATGCCGTTGTTACACATCTATCTTTGATTTTTTTGAACTAATAGGTAGTTTGTGCACTATATCTAGGTTTCTATGGTTGTAAAAAAAAAGTAGAAACAAATTCAGTATAAGAATAGAATAGAATAGAATACTCTTTATTATGTACACCATAAAAATTACAAATACAAATGTAAACATTATAAAAGGGGTGACACAATGGGCGGTCTTATCGCTAAAAGCGATCTTTTAAAGACAACCTTTGGATGGATTTAAGGGGGAAGGAGAGACAATACTGCAGGTAGCCTGTGGTGTACCATTTACATATATACAATAAATACATACATATATATACATAAAACATATTACACTTAAATACCTAAAAACATTTTTATTATTATTATTTTTTATGATCAAGAAACAAGTGCGAAGAACTAACTAACTTATTAGGTATTATAACCTAATAAAAATTAAGCTTAAGAAGAGAGATACAGTTTTTTTATCATGCTTTTAAAAATTGGCAGAGATTGAGCACGCCTTACAGCCACTGGCAAAGCATTCCATAAACGAACTGCTTGAACTGTAAAAGACTTGTCATAGAAACTGGTGGAATGCATCGGCATCTCTAGTCTTAAGTTTTCCAATGACCTCAGATATCTATTATGTGTGTCATGAAGGAACTTGAAACGTTCTTTAAGATAAAAGGGGGTTGTAGGATTGAACAGAATACTGTATAGCTGAAACAGGATATGAGAATTCCGGCGAAGACGTATAGGAAGCCACTTGAGCTTTGTACGAAATTCAGAAATGTGATCATATTTGCGCAAGCCAAATATAAATCTTATGCAACAGTTTTGAAGTCGCTCAAGTTTGTCTAGCTGTGCCTCAGTGAGATCGAGATAACTGACATCAGCGTAGTCAAGAATGGGAAGTAAAAGAGATTGAGCCAGCGCAGTTTTAGTGGCAGTTGGAAGAAAGTTCCGCAATCGTCTCAGGGACTTGGCAGATGCAAATATTTTGCGACTTACGTCCTGCAGCTGAGGACCCCAGGAAAGCCTCCAAAAACTGCTGTTTTGCACAAATTTTACCTGTTTTTTTTTTTTTTTAGGAGATGTCGTCTCGCAGTTCAGCCTCTGAGGCTGGCTACTGCTTAACCGGTCTATCCCTGTGGATACCTCGAATTTAAGGCCTCCAGTCAGGGGCAAAATGAACTTATAAACTAAGCGACCGCTCGCTAAGGGCACCCCCTGTGGGGTACGAGCCTCGGCTTAGGGCGTCGCTGGGGAGGGCAGCAAGGGGACAGGCTGGATCTGATTTAGGGGCTGTTTTATTGCTACTGGTTCAGCATCGTGGGCTGGCTCATGCAAGGGTCGGGGGGGTGTTTGAAACGGGACGTCGCGACGGACCACGGCGGCGGAGTCGGAATGACGGCGGTCTGTGTTTGTATTTCCTGAGTGTGCTGGTTTCCCTACTGCTTTCCTGGAGGAGGGCGGTGGGGTCATTGGGGGTGAGAAGAACGTGCCGTGGACGGCGAACGTTACTGATACGCGATGGCTCGTATCGGGCGGCCGATACGATAAGGGGGTTACTGTGCTTGACAGCTGAGTCAAAGAAACGTTTAGAAAGACGTTTCATAAATTGCTGGGTGGTAGGCAATTTGAGATCTAAATGAAGGCTTTCGTTGCGGACATAAAAGGGAGCTCCGGTGATCTTACGGAGGAATCGGTTCTGCAAGGTCTGCACCCTATGGAGGTGGCGGGGGTGGGCATGGGCGAATACGACACAAGCATATGTCATAATCGGTCTGATGACTGCAGTATAGAGACGCAACTTGCACTTAAGTGACAACTTGCTCTTATCCGTTAACATGTAGTGGAGTCTACCCATAGCAAAGGCCGCTCGGTTACGAGCTGCTCTTATATGCGACGCAAAGGTGAGGTGTTCATCGAGTATGACTCCAAGGTACTTGGCTTGCTTCTCCCAAGGGATAGGCTTGCCGAACATGGTGATTGGACTGGGGGGGGGTGCGATGATGTCGCAGCTTGTGGAAGAGTACAGCTTGACTCTTGTCGGGGTTAACCTCTATTTTCCATTTGCGGAACCAAGCGCCAAGCGCATTGGCCGCTCTTTGGAGATTGAGGGCGATGGCATCTGGCCTAACGCCAGTGTAATAAATGGCCGTGTCGTCGGCAAAAAGGGCTAAGTGAGTCTTAACTCGTTTAGGGATGTCGCTGGTGAATAGAGTGAAGATAAGAGGGGAGATAACTGATCCCTGGGGCACACCTGCCCTGATGGGATGAGGAGAGGAGAGAGCATTACCTATGCGATAGAATTTTACCTGAACATTGGCCGTTCATAATGTACTCATAAACTGTAAAAATAAAGAAAACATCTCGATAGAAACCTTGCACATGTAATGGAGATTCTTAATGATAAATATTTATTTCATACAGTTGTCAGACTTATTCAAAAACACGTATGTCCTGGAACAAGTTTAAAAAATTTTCGAACACTATTTTTTGTTCAATGTTATAGCGTTAGACGGTTCGGAAGGTGCGTGGGGCACGAGTTGTGCGGGGTTGGGGCTGGGTAAGACGGGGGAGTTGAAAGAAAATCGCCGCTGTGGCTCTGGATGAAACAATAAGCTTTTTGACCATGCTCGCTTTGACGATAGGCGGGCCGGGAAGGGCTCTCTTAAGTGCCTGATGTGTCCCACTGCAGGGTAAAAGCCTCCCTTCCCTCTTTCCATGTATCTCTTTCTTTGGCTATTTGGGCTCAATCCCTTTGATAAATGTCCAGCTCGTCACGCCATCTCCGGGCCTAACGCGTCGCCGGGTAGTCGCTGGTTATTCGAAACCCAATCTGTTGCCATTTTGGCTCATTTTTTTTAACCAACTTTCTTCAAAAATGACGAGGTTCTCAATTCGGTTGTATTTTTTTTTATTTTTGTTACCTCGGAACTCCGTCATTTGTAAACCGATTTGAAAAATTCTTTTTTTTTTATCTGAAAGGATATGCTTCCCGATTGGACCCATAGAAATTTCATCAAAATCGGTTTAGGAATTTGGTTGTTTTCCTCACGTTAATTGTCACATCACGCGACGTCGCGTGCTGGCGCTCTGATATACATCACGCGACGTCGCGTAATACTTGCTAGTTAATTTGACACACTTCCCGATTTCTGATTGAGCTGAAATTTTGCACGCATATGTATATCGCAAGACAATGCAATATTATGATGACATGGAGCTGATCTAATGATGGAGCTGGAAGGTGGACATAGGAACTCTGTAATAAACGATGCAACGCTGTCGAGTTTGGACTCGATTGATGCGTCTTGATAAGTACTTTAGTCCTAAATGGTAACCAGGGTCTGATGATGGAGCTGGAAGGTGGCCATAGGAACTCCGTTATAAAACGACATATTAACCCCATCGAGTTTGGGTTCGTATAATTCATCTTGTTGAGTACTTTGTCTCTAGATGGTACCAGGGTCTGGTGATGGAGCTGAAAGGTGGTCACAGGTAGTTCGTGATAAAATGACACAATCACATCGAGTTTGGGTTGCGGGACTGTTCGAAAGAGATACCGCGGCCCTGGAACACAAAGGGCAAAGGAAGGAACATGGATGGGTTTTAGTCAGTAAAAGTCTGACACTCCCTCCTGCTCAGCCCAGAGCAGGAGGGGTTATTTGATGATTTCCCATCGGTAAAAAAAAAAAAAAGAAAAGGTAATCCGTAATAAAAATGACACAATCCCATCGAGTTTGGGCTCGTATGATTCGTCTTGACGGGTACTTTGGTCCTAAATGGTATCCAGTGTCTGATGATGGAGCTGGACGGTGGCCATAGGAACTCCGTTATAAAATGACAAAACCTCATCGAGTTTGGGCTCGTGTGATTCGTCTTGACGAGTACTTTAACTAACTTCTAGTTACGATGTAAAATTAATTCATGACAAGAATTTGTGTGGTATTATACTTCAACTAAATGGGGTAAAATAAAAACGCGCGTGTATTTTTAATATGGGGAAACCTGAAATAAATGGATTTTATTTTATTTTTATTTTTTTATTTTAAAAACCTTTCTGCGAAAACAAAACCGACTTCCAAAAAACACTAAAAAAGTCTAAAATAACTTGACTTACGGAAGTCGGTGGCAAAAAAGAAACAAACAAAGACACCGACTTCCGAAATCAAGTTATTTTAGACTTTTTTTGTGTTTTTTTTTTGTTATCGACCATACCTGGCGGGACGTGAGAGGGAGAGAACCTCACATCCCAGCCGCCGCGGGAGACGCACCGGGCGTCGGGGGCCACGTGGTGGCCCCCGGCCACCGTAGGCGCGGGCCTGTGGACGGTGAGCTATGGACTAGCTCGCCGTCCGTCCGTCTTATGACGACAGGCCGTGTCGACGGCGCGTTCGTGTTCCACGCGCGCCTCAAAGAGAGTCAGCAAACAGGAAGGGGTCCGTAAGGACCGACGCCTGCCAGGGTTGCGGGACTGTTCGAAAGAGATACCGCGGCCCTGGAACACAAAGGGCAAAGGAAGGAACATGGATGGGTTTTAGTCAGTAAAAGTCTGACACTCCCTCCTGCTCAGCCCAGAGCAGGAGGGGTTATTTGATGATTTCCCATCGGTAAAAAAAAAAAAAAGAAAAGGTAATCCGTAATAAAAATGACACAATCCCATCGAGTTTGGGCTCGTATGATTCGTCTTGACGAGTACTTTGGTCCTAAATGGTATCCAGTGTCTGATGATGGAGCTGGACGGTGGCCATAAGAACTCCGTTATAAAACGACAAAACCTCATCGAGTTTGGGCTCGTATGATTCGTCTTGACGAGTACTTTAACTAACTTCTAGTTAAAATGTAAAAACTAATGCATGACAAGAATTCGTGTACAACTAAAAAGGGTAAAATAAAAAACTTTCTGCGAAAACAAAACCGACTTCTAATTTTTTAAAATTAGTAATTTAAAAAAAATTAGTCCAAAATAACTTTACTTTCGGAAGTCGGTAGCAAAAAAGATACAAACAAAGACACCGACTTCCGAAAGTAAAGTTATTTTAGACTTTTTTTGTGTGTTTTTTTTTTTGTTATTATGTTTATAATTAATTTATTCTCGAATGATGGTTTTATTTATTTAGTAGTCAGAAACATATTCAACGTCGAAATAAATGGAACAAGTTGTAGAAATAGAACATTACAATCATGAATCAAAAGAAATAGAATTAATTCGATCCCAAAAAATGCCCGTAAACGCTTCTATACCACAAGGAAGTGTGATAGGAGGCTTGCTATTCCTTGTTTACATAACTGATCTCCTTAAACACATAAATGAGTCATGCGTATTATTCGCCGATGAGATATCTATCTTAACATCATGTGATAGTAATTTAAATTTAAACCAATAACTGAGTTCTTTACTTGACACAGCAACACACTGGATGAACGACCACAATCTTGAAATTAACTACAATAAGACAGAACTAATAACTTTCCACCCCCGACAAAAAATACCTTTAAGCATAAGTTTCAAATACAATGGATCAAAATTAGAAGCAGTCAATAAATTTACCCTTTTAGGCCTGGACATCGATTCACACATAGATTGGAAATCACATAATCAAAAAGTAAGAACAAAATTATCCAAGTTCTCATATGCTCTCCGAGAAATCAAGAAGACAACAGACCTCAAAACAGCACTAGTCGCTTATTACGCGAACGCATTTGCGTGGCTTAAATATGGAGTTATCTTGTGGGGAAATAGTACAGACGCGCCTACATTATTCACTGTTCAGAAAAAAGTATTACAATTTTAACAAATATCAAAGATATCGTAATGATCGTGGTCGTGATGGCCCAGAGGTTAAGGCCTCACCTCTCATGCATGAGGTTGTGGGTTCAAATCCGGGCAAGTACCAATGTGACTTTTTCAATTCATATGTACTTTCTAAGTTTATCTTGGACATCACAGACATCGGTGAAGGAAAACATCGTGAGGAAACCTGGACTTATAAAAGTCTGAAATTGCCAACCCGTCTTGAGCAAGCGTGGTGATCAATTTATGTGCCTTCTCTGTTGAGAAGAGGCCTTTGCCCAGCAGTGGGACAATAATAGGCTAGTATTATTATAATTTTTTTTTTTTATCAAAGATACAGACTCATGTAAACCCCACTTTAAAGACCTAAAAATATTAACCCTGCCCTGCCTCTACATACTTGAAATTTGTAAATTTGTACGAAAATATCCGCAATTCTATACCAAAAGAGGAGATATCCAAACAAAAATTGCACTTAGTCATGAAAGCGGATTAAACATACCCACTTCACGATTAAAAATGCACTCTTCTAGTGCTTTTGTCATGTCCATTAAAATATACAATAACCTACCAGAATGTATCAAAAGTATAAGTAAAAATAATATCTTTATCAATAAATTAAAACAATTCCTAATAACCAAAAGCTACTACACTATTGACGAATATTTCAGCGATAAATTTCAACATTAATAAACAATAATTTCGCATAATACCAACATTTTATTTTATTAGTTTTATATTTTATGTAATTTTAGTAGTTTCTAGCGCCTTCATCCTCTCTCCTATTTAAAACTAACTTTGCTGTGCCCGACAGGGTCCATAATTGATTCGATGTTCTAACATACCAACTGTTATATTTATGTACACATTATGGAATGCAATAAAGTATTGAGTATTGCATAATATATTATGAATCACGTTAAAAATTTAAAACTCTTAAAATGGACTTTGTGAACATAACCATAAAGACCATTTTAAGAATTTTAAATTTTTAACGTGTTTCATATTATGATTCTGATAAAGCAGCCATTTCAGGCCCCCTGTTAGTGTGTACTGTGAGCGTATGTATACCTGCTAACTAAAAAATTGCTATGTTTGTAAACAAAAATTTAAAAAAAAAAAAAACGTTTGCCGACGGCTATGGTTACTTAAAAAATTTACTAACTTTTCTTAAAACCTCGGTGCGATTTTTATAGATTGTTTTGCAGAAAATATTGTTAAAAATTATCTTTCATTCTCGGAAAAAATAACTTGACTTTACTTATAATCCGAGCCTTAATTTTTATGTTTGATGTAGCCGTATATTATCATTTATTTGTCCAAAACATGAGTTTATGTAGATAGAAACACAATTATGGCATGCACAATTTTAGGTACATTAAAATGATATCACAGTCCTGTGTTTCCATAACGGGATACACATAAGAATAGGTAGTAGTAGTGTAGTACACACACACTGACACTGACACTTAACGTTTCTGTACTCAAAGATTTTATTTATTAGAAATCTACAACAGGTATCAAACCCAACTCAAGTTAACAGATACACGTGTTTTTGATAGTGGTCCATTGTTTAACGTAAACTTAGACGTCTGGTGGCCACTTAGACTGGGTCCAGCACATTAAGAGAGCTCGTAAAGTCGTTAAGAGATGTTTATTGGTTGGACGTGCCTGTCTTTGTCCTAGTTCTGCGAATAATGTACTAGTGATACGTGAGAGATAGTGAGTTACGTGTAAGTATGGTGGCTATGGTCACTATGTCCGTATATGTAGATACAACCTGCCTCGGTGGTCTAGTGGGTGGTACGATTCCCGGGTCGGGAGAAGTGATATTGGGTTTACCCATCAGGAATTTCTCAGTAGCAGCCACGGAGTCTGGATTTGTGTCCGGTTGATGGCAATAGGGTCGCCCCCTATTACATTGGACTTTATCAAAACTGGCGCCTCTGCCTAACCCTTAGAGGATTACAGGTGTTATATTATGTGTGTTATGTAGATACAAAAATATAAAACACGATATATTTTGAATGGATCTACCCTATATAGCAGAACTTTTTATGTCATAATATTATTTAGCATAACAGCGGATAGCATAAACTTCATTTCGCAGAGCAGCCGAAGCTGCGGTGGTGAGCGTCAAACTATCTGCGACTATAAGCCCGCTCACCCCTCCGCGCCTACGCGGGCTGAAATTAAACTCTAGGGGTAGGGCAGACGGAGGACACGGTGGAGCACACGGTGGAGATCTGCGCCGCGTGGGCGGAGCAACGCCGTGTCCTCGTAGCGGCGATCGGCGGCGGCGACCTCTCGCTTCAGGCCTTGGTTCAATCCATGGTCCGGAGCGAGACGGAATGGGACGCCGTCACCTCCTTCTGCGAAGCAGTCATGCTAGCGAAGGAGGTGGCGGAACGTGAAAGGAAGAGAACCTCACGTCCCAGCCGCCGCGGGAGACGCACCGGGCGTCGGGGGCTACGTGTTGGCCCCCGGCCAGCGTAGGCGCGGGCCTGTGGACGGTGAGCTATGGGCTAGCTCGTCGTCCGTCCGTCTTATGACGACAGGCCGTGTCGACGGCGCGTTCGTGTTTCACGCGCGCCTCAAGGAGAGTCAGCAAACAGGGAGGGGTCCGTAAGGACCGACGCCTGCCAGGGTTGCGGGACTGTTCGAAAGAGATACCGCGGCCCTGGAACACAAAGGGCAAAGGAAGGAACATGGATGGGTTTTAGTCAGTAAAAGTCTGACACTCCCTCCTGCTCAGCCCAGAGCGGGAGGGGTTATTTGATGATTACCCATCGATAAAAAAAAAGGGGTAGGGCAGACAAGACTACGTGGAGTCGGTTTTACAGCGATTCGTTTCTGTCACTAACTTTTGTACCACAACATATTGACTTTTAAAGACGATGTTTTTATTTTTATTCAAGGCTTATTTATAGAAATGACAATATGCCTAATAAAATTATTCCAAATGAAATTCTACCATCTTCATAGTATGCCAAATGAAATTCTACCAAATAATCGTAACTCTAAGTAAACGTTATGCCAAACGAAATTATGCGAAATTTAAACATTGCCAAAGGTAATTATGCCAAATAAAATTCTGCCATCTTAAAAGTATGCCATTGTAAATTCAAACGTTTAGACATTCGGTCAAAAAATAATTATATTAAATAATTTTATGCCTTAGTAATATTCGTTTAAAGAAGATTATGCCAAATATGTTATGCCTAATAAATTTTGGAGCATCAAGATTCTGCCAGATAGAGGGAACCCATTTTGAATAGTTGATTCAGATCTTCGTGAACTAGATGGTTTCCAGGATTAATTTCTGTTCTTTTTTCTCTTTTCGTATCGATATCGACGCACGGTACCTCTATATTATACTGTTTGGGCCCAGCAGGTGACCATGTTATCACTTTTGTTTAGAAATTTTCCTATAACTTTAAGTACAAACATTTGTAGCAGTGTATATAATTGTTGGTGAGCCAAATGAATAAAATAAAATTAAACACAAGCAAGATACTGTGCCGTTGATGTGGGCATATAGGGTTTTGCAAAAGATCGATACACGCTCCTCAAATACCAAATTTTTCCAAAGCTCAATGTTTTGCACTTTGCTGTAATGTTAGTGTCGGTATTCTTTTACAACACTCGAGAATATAAGATAGAATTATTCTATTCAGATAAGAATCGAACTCCAAATAGGAGGTACCTACCACTAATCATGAATTGAAGTCCACAACCATATTATGACACAGAGTTCATAAAGCAAAGTTCTACGAAACATCACTTAGATACGGACCCGTATTGAGCAATCATCGTATTCAGGGAAACCAGTTTCATATTGCTACTCTAAAATAATCAACAGCAATACAGTCTTTTTCGCGGTTTATACGCGGTACATAAACATGATACATTTGACAGAAATTACAGAACAAACAACTGTTAAGTGAACGGGAAATTTGATCAATCATAGCTACTATGCTGATATTGAAATAGCGTAATGCGATTCCCTGATGAGTGTGACGTCACTAGCTGACAATCATCAATCAACGTCCTCAATTAATTACGTATCTAATGTGGAACGATCGGTTTTGTTTTGATAGATGTGTTGAGGGTTTTGGAAAGCTTTCGGTGGGAGAGAAATGGCCAGTTCTGTGATGAAGATTGTTCTAACTTTTTTGGTGAAAGTAGAAAAGAACACAAGCACACAAATTGATAGTCCTTCTTGTCTTTGAAGGAGGAACATGCGATCTATTCAAAATTGGTGCATCATTTGATATGACATGACAGCACGGTTGGCATAGTGGCTGAGCGGTTGACTGCTACGCTGCGTGTCGCGGGTTCGATTACCGCACGGAACAAATATTTGTATGGCCTACAGGTAGTTGTTAAATGTTTGTAAATGCACCCACGATACAGGAGAAATTTCCAGTGAAGGGCAAAGCAATTTAAAAAAAAAACTTCTTTATCCTACAACAGTTCACTACAGCTACTACCTACATCATAGGAGAGTCCAATAGCACGCCAACCAACTCGGTTTTCTCGGAGACTCTTATCCAGCTGCTACCAGCCACCCCGTGGAGATCGTCGCTTCAACAAGCCTGGGGGCGTCCCACCTAACGCTTGCCGATTTGCGTTCTCCACTCAAAAACACGTCTACCCAACGGTCATCGGTTCTACGGCTAAAATGGCCGGCCCATTGCCATTCCAGTTTGTTTATTCTGTGAGCTGTCTTTTCTTATCTTTGATTTTCTGCCAAATCATCTCTTTCCGGGTCGTTCTTTCGGAAGAGACAAAGCGTGGTGCATTTGTTATTGTTCTTTAAAATGAAATAAAATTAGTGATTTGTACACAAAATATCTAACTCAATAGAAACTTTTTAAATCCATAGTTTAGCATAGGACTGTTTAAAAATAGTCGTAATTTAAAATGCGATTTCACCTAAATTCAGAATACGACATGCCTTTAAGTATTCTGAATTTAGGTGAAATCGCATTTTATACGTCCACTGTTCCTTTTAAGAATATATTCAGATAAGAGAATTCTGGTTTCAGGAAATCGCATATCTTCAACTGTCTTTCCGCACACCCATTGTTGAATTTCAAATTCCATTTTCGTTTTGCAAATCGAACAAGGCATTACACAGTATTCCCAATTAATTTAGAGGAGCTATACAGGCTGATACTGATGTCACAACATACTACTGTTTTAAGGGTGTAACAAGACCCTTATCGAAGCCAAAAGACACTTGCTCTCCCCGTCATTGCGATATTTTTTTGTTCCATACCATACCTTCAACCTTCTAGTTACGGAGATATTGGGGGTCAAAGTATCCAACTTTTTCACGAGTTTTTTTTAAAATACAAATGTTTTTAATGTAAGATTTTTACTTTAAACACATCCACGACCGCCGTACTATTCAATCCATCCACCAGCACAATGTTTTGAGTACGTTACATTGAGTCCTTCCGTAAAACGTGAATTTTCACGCCAAAAAAAAGGCGTTTCCTAGCAATATTTTTTGCGTAAAGTTACTTAGTTTAAAGAACATAATGCTTGGTTGAAGGCTTCGTTAAGGGTCTTGTTACAGTCTGTATATACATGATGTTCGAAAAATGTTTACCTTTTTCAAAAGGTTGGCAAATTAAGGTTGAAAAATGTGGCAGTAAAAAAATATAAAAGGGGTTTTCATATCGAATTAACTTTGACGTAATTGGAACTCAATCAATGGTCGGTCCGCTTTGAATCGCTAGTTCATACTCAACAACAGAGATAACATAAAAATAAAATGCTTCAAAATATTTTGATTTGAACTGCAAGAGAGTTTTATTACATATTAATAAAGAATGAAAATGAAAATTAGATTATGTTATGCAAAAACCTTACACAAGTAACACAAGATTATAGTATATAAATAAGATATATATTGTAGTAGTAGAGAGATATAATATATGGTATAACGTATCATGATATCGTAGTTTTTAATCGGTATTTAAGAAACATAACTACTCAAAACTGGCTGACTGAGGAGTTTTTATATTTCCTAACTACTAATATTTTGGGTTTTATGAAAACCTCAAAGCAGTAATGATTTATTCAACACAGTAATTATCTATGTTTATATTATCATAAAAGCTATCATATCAACACAGCACATCTAAACAAAACACATTTTTTTATAATAATTGTGGCATGTAACCACAATTTAGAATTTTAAACCTCGAAAAAACAGAGCGTGTTTTATAAAGAACGAACGAAAATTGTGTATAAAAGGTATTATGGCTAAAAGCGTTCACTTGTTCAATATTGATTGGCTTGCGTTGAACGACGTACCACTATCCAGGATAGGTTCGATTTCAAACGGCTGACACTTCTATAAAATCTCCTTGGATTTTACTCTTGATGTCTGGCATTTTTCCTTTAAAAGAAATATGTACCTATTGTGAATCAGACACGGTTTTGTAGTTTGGCGTTCGGTTTTATTGAGTTATGCGATATAAAAACGTAATGGTCTGTGGATCAATGGCTTGTAGGTTTAAATAATTTATTGAACAGCTTAGGTAAACATTCAGCTTTATACAAAATATTATATAACATATTTTATGCCTACGATGGATGAACTGTGTAAAAAATTATATGGCTGGAAAAGGGGCTTTTTTTAACATAGCCCCACACTAGTGTTTTGTCCTGTATCGTGGGTGCGTTTAAAAACATTTAAACTCACATACACAAACGGCCGTACCCGGAACAACTACTTGTAGGTCATACAAATGTTTTTGCTACCTGTCCTCAGCCACTACGCCAACCTTTCCGACAAATTGCCAAGATCACGACTAATAAAAAGTATGGCAAAAGAAGCTGAATGCTAAACCCACGATTCGTGGTGCTGGTTTATTAGCCAAAACCACAGAAATAGACTTAGTGAAGATCACACCCAATTGCAGTGATCAAACTAACTACTGAATGATTTAAACAAAAGAGCAACAGCTCAAGTAAAGCACCTGACAAACAAATATTAATATCACTCCTTCTAGAACTTTCCCGAGCATCTGTCGCCCCGGGATGGTTTCATGCATAATGCAAACGGCTGATTGTGCCACATAGGGCCCTAGAGTTCTTTGCGAAAACATTCATCCTGTATTTGCTCGGTCGCATCGCGGCGCGTTTATTTTCTTGAGCGCATGTTACGTAATGCCACTGTTGTTGTCTATTATTTGAATTTCTAGGTTACAATTAGTAACCTAGAAATTCAATTAGTCATATTTATTTATTTGCTCTCATGCACACAGGGGCGTGCCGTCCATAGAGGCAATTAGGCCTAGCCTACCCTACCATTCCTACCAACAACGCAACAAATGCATTTATTATAACTATGTAATAAAATAATGCAAAATATTAAAAATAAAAATTAAAACTGACGTAACTGATAATAATACTACGACGTTCGCTCCCGGCTCTTCTAGGCAACGACACCGCCGGCCTAATTTCCATTGATTAATTTACGCACACTGATGCATATCTTCGTGTGTATGAACGGCACACATGTATAGATCATAGATAGATTGGGGGCGCAACTCTTGCGAGTGTAGCTGGCCACTGATTGGCCACAAAGTACCAACGAACAGAATCCTTACTTAAGTACGTCTCCTAACTACCTACATATCCCTAATCACACACAACACACGCACACACACACACACACCCCCGCACGCGCGCACACACACACACTCACACACATACACACATCATGTTTAAAATATATACTATTACTTAAATCAGCTTTATATTCATAGTCGCTCAGGTAGATCGACACAGTCTACTATTATACTTATAGCACCACTTTTAAGCTGAATCACTGTCTCTCAAGATACAGGTTTCCTAGTTTGAGAGGCAGGGTTTTCCATATTGTGTACAGATTTCAGTTCTTAGATTATATAATTGCATTGTGTTACTACCAAAGCTCATTTAAATTGTATTTTTTTTTATAACATGCTAAATCTGTATTTTTGTGAAATAAAGTTATTTATTATTATTATTTTCCTTTATTCATATTTTTACAAACTAATTACATTTTTAAATATTCCTTAGAAAAAACAATATAAAATCATTTAAAAATATAAAAAATTGTTGCCCGCCGGTATCGGGAACAGGGTCCAAGCTACCGGTGGTCAGGGCTCCAGAGAGAGAAACCTCCTAACAATACGAGCCGTGTCCAGGAGTACTGCTTTCTGAATCAAGCCCTTGATCCAGCTGCCTAACGAGAGCCTCCTCAGGTATTCATCGAGGCTCTTAGCAATTAAGCCATGGGCTGATACGACTATCGGCACAATGATCGCTGAGTCCACATCCCACATGTCGACAACCTCGCGAGCCAAGTCAAGATATTTTATTTGCTTATCTTTCTCGGCTTTCACGAGGTTCTCATCATGCGGGACCGTTATGTCAACAATCATTGCGCGCCGCTCTGATCGATCCACCACCAGTATATCAGGCTTATTTGCTAAAATAGTCCTGTCAGTGATGATAGATTGATCCCAGTACAATGTGATATTGCCATTTTCGAGAACTGGGTCGGGCACATACCTATAGTACGGCACTTCCAATTCCACAAGTCTGTATTTTAGAGCAAGTTATTATTATTATTAAAGTATTATCCGGCTAAAACGGTATGCAGTGATGCAATTATATTTGGTAGTGTTTTTATCGACAAAGTAGCAATTATATTTTTCTTAGAAGTTGTAAGCCATACGAGTGTTTGTTTCATGTGACAAGCAAAATTTATTTCGCGATCTTGAATGTTTTGCTTTTTATAATATCTGACGGTTGTAATTAGCTTTGAAACGTACAGTATGTAAATATTATTTGTTGTATTTGTTTATTTACTTAAAAATGGTGTTCTGTTGTGAAGTTTGCGCTGATAATGTGTGTTTGTTATAAGTTAAAAACAGTAAGTATTCGCAATCGTTTAATGATAAGATTCAAGTTGTGTCTAAAGGTGTAGGTACCCGAATTACGAGAATTAACCTAAAATTCATCTCGTACTCGTCATTTCAAAACTCAAACTCAAACTCAAAACTCAAACTCAAAGCGTTTATTTCAATTAGACCTTCGCAGGCACTTTTGAAAGTCAGAAAAACAAAGACGAAGCTACAGTCACAGACACAAGGCATAATAACTTGTGAAAGTACTGTAGTTGCCCATTCCAAAGCGTAGATCTCTATGGAGAAGAATGGGCAAGAAACTCCATGGACACTCTTTTCAATCAAAATATTGTTACAAGATCTTGGTTACATCATTCATGTTGAGATTACACATATATGTGAGAACGATGTAGAAAGACGTGCACATAAAGAGCGTCCAGAGTTAAAGATTATAACTATCAACAATTTAAAAACAAAGTAATTAAAATAAACCGTGGCAGCTAAGAGATGACCAGTCCCAACTGACAGCGCCCGTTCACGAACATGACGCATGCATCAGCTCCATTCAGCTCAACCATATTGAAGGGAACTAAACGACCCAACACACCCGCCACTATCAGCGAGACATTTGAGTGAGCCTGACATTCTCTCAGCCACCAGGGCACATTCGAGTCAATGAAGGATAACTAAATGTAAATGGTAGCTTTACAGTACATAGTACTCACACATGTGCTATGCAGTTATATAATACTAAGAGATTGAATCTATACAATGCAAAGATATTTTTACAATCTTCTGCAGCTTCCACAATAATTTCACATGAGCTTCTGATTAGTTTGCCCCTATGGTTGTGGAGCAGGACCAGCATTGAGCCAAGCATTTTTATCATCGATGTAATCCCCTAACTTATAATATGCTTGCCTACATAGTGTGCGTTTTATACAAGATTTAAATTTTGTCTCATTCAGTTGTTGAATGTGGGGAGGTATTTTATTATAACATTTTAAACAGTACCCCATGAAAGTTGAGTCTACTTTAGCTAGCCTGAAACCTGGCTGTACTAGTTAGTCCCTGTTTCTAGTATTATAGTGGTGTCTGTCACCTCTTTTACTAAACAAATGCAGATTTTTCCTAACGTACATGATGTTTTCATAGATGTATTGACAAGGTACTGTCATGATGTTAATTTCTTTAAACAGTTCCCTTAGAGAATCGCGCCTACGTAGATCATATATGGCTCTGATGGCTCTTTTCTGCAGAATAAATATAGACTCAATGTCTGCAGCCCGTCCCCATAGTAAAATACCGTATGACATAATACTATGAAAATAACTAAAATAGACTAGCCTCGCGGTATCTGCATCAGTAAATTGGCGGATTTTTCTAACAGCATATGCTGCTGAACTCAGCCGTCCTGCAAGAGATGTTATATGCGGACCCCATTGTAGCCTTGAGTCGAGCGTGATCCGCAGGAAAACAGTATTTTCGACGAATTGCAGTTTCTCTTGATTCAATACTATGTCACTATCACTACTTTTAACATTCGGTAGAGCAAATCTTATGCACTTCGTTTTTTTCCCATTTAATACTAAATTATTTGCGGTGAACCAATTATGGACCTGCATTAAGGCGTTATTTACGTCGTCGAGATTTGTGGCACGTCTGTTTATCTTAAATATTAAGGAAGTATCGTCAGCGAATAACACCATTTGTGGTTGGTTTTTAAATAAATGGGGTAGATCATTAATATATACCAAAAAGAGGAAAGGACCTAATATCGAACCTTGTGGTACACCTATACTTACTTTTAAACCCATTGAATTGACACCATTTATTTGTACTTGCTGATGTCTATCGTTTAAATACGATTTCACTAAACTGAGCGCAAGTTTCCTTAACCCGTAATGTTCAAGTTTTAAGAGTAGGGTTTCATGGTTTACGCAATCAAATGCTTTCGAGAGGTCACAGAAAATTCCTATGGCATCTTGTGCCTCTTCCCACGCAGTAAATATGTGTTTTAATAAGGTGACACCGGCGTCAGTCGTACAACGTCCTTTGGTGAAACCATACTGTTTCTCATGCAAGATTTTATTGGTGTTAAAGTGGTTGAGCATTTGATTAAGCATTACCTTTTCAAACACCTTGCTGAAAACCGGCAATACGGATACGGGTCTATAGTTATTGGTGTCTTTACTGTCCCCGGACTTGAAAAGTGGTATTACCTTGCTGTATTTCATAAGGTCCGGGAAGACTCCTTGGTCCACACACAAATTAAATATTAAGGCCAAGTACGGTGCTATAGTCTCAATAATGGCTTGACAAACTTTAATTGACATACCCCATAGATCCTCGGTTAATTTGACTTTGATTTCTTCAATGAATCTTTCTTCTGTTTGCATTGTCAGAAAATCGTGATTTGAACTTTGAATAATGTGGTTGTGGTGTGTGGTAGTTCTTGTATTTATAACTTTGGTTTTCACAGGCTTATTTTCAATGTTTTTTTTTCTAATATTTTAAAACTCTATACCTATATAATTTTAGGTCATTTTATTTTTTTGTTGACAGCGCACTTTGTTTTATTTTTATTTTATTTTTTTTATCGAAGCTTCTGCCTTCGTTTTTGTATTGACTGAATGCCATTGAAATTCCTGATATTTAAGCTAGATGGCGTTGTTTCTCATAAGCTTACTAAAAACACCAGAGGCGGGTGCGGGGAGCCCGGAAGGGTGACTGAATATATCAATAGATGACTAGATGTGACTACTTTGAGGGTCATTCTAAGTAGAGCGACGCTGTGATGTTGCCGAGTTTTTTTTTTGGGTGTCAGTAATTCAGTATGCGTGGCCTACCCTCCGTGAGGAACCACTGCACGCCACTGCATGCACATCACACATTTTACAATATAACTGTCGGTTTTTGTACATGAACCCTGTCAGGGCACTGCAAAGCACAATGCTGGTTTGCTGTTGAGTTAATGAACATTAAATTAACATAATAAATTGAGTCAATGCTTAAGTCAGATTAATTAGATTAATATAAATTAAGTCAGATTGCATTAATGGGTAGGTTGTAAGAATTAGACAAAAATAATAAGGAAAAGGTAATAATTACAATAATGTCATGTCAATAACGTAAATGATTAAATTGAATTATGGTGTGTCATTTTACATTACAAAATAAAAATAAAAATGACACTGAAATGTACATATGTTTTTGATAATTATGACCAGATCTTACAGAAACGGAAAAAGTTATAAATTGAGTACCTACAAAGTTTTAACTGTCATAAATTGATCTACTGTGTAATAACATTTCTCTATTAAAAGTCATCTTAGTTTACTACAGAATGAATTTGTATTCTGATCATCTTTTATATAATTTGGTAATTTATTATATACTGTTGCAATTCTATAGTTGGGGCTATTTTTCATTATTTGTAATTTTGGTGTCGATCAACTTGTTTTTATTTCTTCAGTTATAGTTTTTGTTTGCATGTTTGATTGAAAGTAATTTCTGTGTTTTTGGACGAACGTAGCTATTTGCAATATGTTCAAGCACCAGTCCCACCGTTGGCTCCAGTTAATTCAGCGCAATCCGTAGTTAATAAGATTTAGCTATAAGAATTTTACCAGGCGTTTACTTTACTGTCCTTCCTTATTTTCAATGTCATTCTTCAATAAAAATCAAAGTTGGTTCACTGCGTGCTACATCCTGAGTTTTTTAATTCCCTAAATTCCTGCGAAGTTCCTTCAGTTTTCATACATGGTCCATCGAACCCGATAATATATTATCCACATACTAGCGAAGTGGAATAAGCTGAATTGGATAATTTGGAAATTTTATATTGAAAGAGGGACTGGAGTGACGAGGTGACAAACACGTGCTTGGAAGAAGAGTGATTCGGACATTAAGTGAATTAAAACAGGAAGTGTTTAAGCATTTTAATTAATCAAATTCACCCAACACTCATTAATATTAAATCAGGTAAAATAAAATATAGGAATTAAGTATTTACTAATAAGGTTAGTAACATATTTTTATTACATTTACAAAGTTATTTACTTATTTTTATTCTTTGTGTACACATTTACAAGGAATTTAATTTACAGAGTATTAGGTTAAATGAGATTTGTATAAATTATAGTTAACGCGTGCTTAAAATACAGTACAGTAGTGTTATTGTTAACCTACATTAGTTAGCTAATTAGTTTTCAATGTACAAATTTTATTTTCGAATTTAAACCTTTAAAATTAATTGTTGCTTTGTAAACCTTTAAAAAAAGTAGATAATTGTTTGTTTGTTGCTTTATTTCTTTAGAATAGTAAACCTTACATACTTTCCTATGGTAGATTTATTAGCAGTGATAGATACAACTAAGTCAACTTTGTACAATTAATAACTTAGCCTAATTTTGCTTACAGTCTCATTATAGTCATTATTATAAATACGATAGGTATTTTTGTTACAAATAGTTTCGTTATTTAACATTATAATTGTGTAATTACAGGTCTACGACACTCACCTTTCAAAATGACTGATATTAAAGATCTTAAAAAGAAGCGAAGCAGTTATAAAGGAAGATTAACAGTATTTGGAACCTACTTAAGTAATTTGAAGGATGCCGATATAACCCCCTTTCAGGTAATGGAGTTGCAATTGCGAGTCACCAAATTAGAGGATCTATATAATGAATTTAACGAGGTTCAATTGAAAATAGAATGCATGTGTGAAGCTATTGATATTGAGACACTCGAAAGAACCACAGTTGAATCTCAATATTATGGGTTGCTAGCTCAAGCTAAAATTATGTTAACTAACTTTTCAAAATCAGAGCAAGATGAAGTAAAATCGACTTGCAGTAGTAGTAAGCGTCAGTTCGTCAAGTTACCTACAATTCAATTACCCAAATTCACAGGATCATACGATAACTGGCTTGAATTTCGAGATACTTTCGCAAGTCTCATACATGGCAATGACGAAATAGACGAGATTAATAAATTTCATTACCTGAGGTCCTCATTAGAAGGATCTGCTGCTATCGTGATCCAGTCAATTGAGTTTTCTGCTCAAAACTACAATGTGGCATGGGAGCTTCTTTGTGAACGATTCGATAATGAACGGTTATTGATTGAAAATCATGTTACAGCGTTGTTCAATATCGAGTCAATCACTAAGGAGTGCTCAACTGCATTAAAAGGTATTGTAGACAATGTAAACAAAAATATCAGAGCGTTAAGAACATTAGGCGAACCTGTTCATAGTTGGGACACATTACTTATCTATATAATTCGACAAAAACTTGATCCTAAAACGTTCCGAGAATGGGAGGAATTCAAAGGGCGTATTGATAAATCTAGACGAATCACTTTTGATCAGCTTATTGAATTTATGCGTAATCGCGCCGAGTTAATTGAAACACTGGAAAAGTCACGTCATTCAACAACTAATGTAAAACAGAACACTAAAATAAAAGCGTTTGTTACAACAGAAACCACCAGTTCTTCATCACATAGTTGTCCAAAATGTAAGGGTGATCACAACCTCAATTCATGTCCACAGTTTCTATCATTAAGTGTCAACGATAGAATGACTTTACTGCCTAGCTATAAAGTTTGTTATAATTGTTTACGTCACGGTCACTATCCCAATAATTGCAAGAAATCAGGGTGTAAAATATGTAAACGCAAGCACCACACGCTTATTCATAACACAGATTTCAAACCAAAACCAGTTTCAAGCAAATCAGCTGATGGTATGACCGATAAGGCTAAGGTTGAGTCATCGTCCACTGCCGACGCAAACAATAGTCACGTTGCGCTTTCAGCTAATATCTCTGCGCATTCGCATACGAGCGGCACAAGCGACATCCTGTTGTCAACTGCGTTAATTAGGTGCTATGATGTCAATAATAAAGAACACATCGTTCGAGCTCTTCTTGACTCTGGTAGTTCGTCGTGTTTGATGACAGAGAATTTATTTAATAAGTTAAATCTGCCTCATTTCAACACAGATAAATCCATACAAGGCATAAATAAGTCCATAACGCTTGTGGAAAAAATGTGTCGTGTGTACATTAAATCGTTGCATGAATCTTACGCTAATGATTTAATATGTTTTGTCTTGCCCACAATAACTGATAACGTTCCCGCTAGACAGGTACATATGAATATACCCTCAAATATTCACTTAGCTGATCCGTATTTCCACACACCCGCTTCTATTGATATTATTATAGGAGCAGACGTATTTTGGAGTTTATTAGGATCTAATAAAATATTACTTGGTGATGGAAAACCAACACTTTATCAAACTAGGCTTGGTTGGCTAGTTTGCGGCCCAATAAACGGCGGCTGTAGTAATATTTCATCTCAGTTTTCATCAATTAAATGTAATTTTATAAATATTACCGATCATGGTGAAAGTTCTTCCAGTTCAATTGAGTTAGATGACATCCGAAACCAATTGACGCGTTTCTGGCAGCTCGAGGAAGTTTGTCATGAGTCATCGACTTATTCAGCTGAGGAGAAGATGTGTGAAGAACACTTTATAAAAAACACAACGCGCTTAGCAGATGGCCGCTTTAGCGTTAAATTACCGTTAAAGGAATCTTCGAATAGTTTAGGCGATTCATATCATCGTGCAAAACGATGTTTTCTGTCACTGGAGCGCAGAAATCTCAGCCAACCCTCACTCGACAAAATGTACAAAGCGTTTATGACTGAGTACATTTCTTTAGGCCATATGTCAGAGTGTAATATTCATGAAGATCAGCTGTCATATTTTATTCCTCATCACGGAGTACTGCGCGAGAGTAGTAGTACAACTAAATTACGGGTAGTATTTAATGCTAGTGCACCCACTACCTCTGGTATTTCTTTAAATACAATACAGATGGTGGGGCCTACCGTCCAGGACGATCTCACTACAATTATTCTTAGGTTTAGAATGCATAAGTACGTCCTCTCTGCTGACGTGGAGAAAATGTACAGGCAGGTGTCTGTACATTCATCAGATAGGCACCTGCAGCAAATTATTTGGCGTGATGATGCTTCTAGTACTCTCAAGGCTTATCAATTGCATACAGTTACCTATGGTACAGCTAGTGCACCATATCTCGCTACTAGGTGCCTCAAACAGGTCGGTCTTGAATGTCAGGATCAAAAGGTCGCAGATGTTATACTTCATGATTTTTACGTGGATGACCTTTTGACTGGAGCAGACGTGTTTGAGGAGGCTCAAATGTTGCGTCATAAGGTGACGGACGCTCTGGCTTCTGCTTGCATGCCTTTAAGGAAGTGGAAATCTAACGAACCCAGTTTAATTTCAGAATCATCTGGCGAGTCTTGTTTTGATTTCCACAAGGAAAGTGATGTCGTCGATAAGACACTTGGTCTTAGTTGGCGAACTGACACAGATGATCTGTGTTTTCCTATAAATGTTCCTGAATGCATAGAAAATACTAAGCGTGGCATGTTAGCAGTAATCGCGCGAATTTTCGATCCGCTAGGGTTGTTAGCACCGTGTGTCGTGAACATGAAGATGTTGCTTCAGAAACTTTGGCTGGACGGCATAAAGTGGGATGACCAGCTATCACCTGAAGTTGCAGCAACATGGGCGAATATAATTAAAGCCTTGCCGTGCCTTCATAATTTACGTGTTTCACGTCGTGTGGTCTGTGACGCATACAAACAGGTGGAATTTCATATTTTTACTGACGCTTCGGAGCGAGCTTACGGCGCCTGTTTGTATGTTCGCAGCATCAATGAGCAGGGTGACGTCGACGTGCGAATATTAATCGCTAAAAGTCGCGTAACTCCTATTAAACCAGTAACAATACCGAGACTTGAGCTCTGTGCTGCTGTGCTTGGTACACGTTTATATCAAAAGGTTACTAATTCCCTTCGTATTACCCCAGTTAGTGTATTTTTTTGGACTGATTCCATGATAGTGCTGGGTTGGTTGAAGATGTTACCTATTAAATTAAATACTTTTGTTCGCAACCGTGTTGCCGAAATACTGGAATTATCCGGTGCAAGTACTTGGCGACATGTGTCGACACACGACAATCCAGCTGATTTAATAACCCGCGGAGCGGAACCTACCGCTATGCAATCACTGGATTTGTGGTGGTTCGGCCCATGCTTCTTAAAGTGTGACAATACTACATGGCCACCCCCTGCTATAAATTCAGAAATCTTGCCAGAGATTAAATCTAGTATTTTAGTTAATTTAGCTCAAGATCATGCTAACGAAGATTTATCTAAATCATTCATCGAATTTAATCGGTTTTCTAATCTTATTAGATTACAGCGTTCTATTTGTTACGTTTTTCGTTTTATTAATGCATGTAGAAGGCGTTCATCAAATACATCATATTTAAACTCTCAAGAATTACAATATTCATTAAACTTTATTATTATTCAGTCACAAAAAGAGTCTTTTCCTGAATATAATTTACTATTAAATAATAAAAAATTACCACATAAAAATAAATTATTAAGCTTAAACGTGTTTCTAGATGAAAATAAAATTATTCGTGTAGGTGGTAGATTGAAGAATTCCGACTACTCGTTTGAAAAGAAACACCCAATATTATTACAGTCCACTCATCACTTTGTGAAACTTTTATTTAGATTTGAGCATATCAGGTTAATGCACGCAGGTCCTCAGTTATTACTAAGTACAATAAGAGAGACTTACTGGCCACTTGCTGGTCGCAATTTAGCCAGAGCCTGTTTTCGGCAATGCGTTCGATGTCAGCGCCTAAAGCCACAGGCAGTTGTCCCTCAGATGGGTAATCTTCCATTAAATAGACTCTCACCAGCCGATTTTCCTTTTCAAAGCGTAGGAGTTGACTACGCAGGTCCAATAATCTCGTCTAGTCGTCAAGGTCGTGGATGTAGATTGGTTAAGGTATACATCGTTATTTTCGTATGCTTCACTACAAAGGCCATACATTTGGAGTTGGTGGGTGACTTGACGAGCAGTAATTACTTACAGGCTTTACGTCGGTTCATGTCTCGAAGAGGAAAACCTCTCAACATTTACTCCGATAACGGAACATCGTTTGTAGGAGCCTACAATGAGATTGCTGATTTCTTGAAACGCAATTGTGACTCCTTATCTGATAGTGCAGCTCAGGAGGGTATTAAATTTCATTTTATTCCTGCTTACGCTCCACATTTTGGCGGTCTTTGGGAGGCGGGTGTCAAATCGACCAAATTTCATTTGTTCCGAGTGTTGGGCAATTGTCACCTTACATACGAGGAGCTTAACTCCGTTTTGATTCAAGTTGAAGGTATTTTAAATTCCCGGCCGCTCACACCATTATCGTCGAACCCAGAAGACCTGTTGCCTCTCACTCCAGGTCACTTCTTAATTGGACGACCTCTAACGTCTCTTCCTGTAAAGGACATCCGGGACCACTCCACTCATCATTTGACGCGCCATCAACGAATTGAGCAGCTACGGCAGCATTTCTGGTCGAGATGGAGCAAGGAGTATGTCTCCGAGCTTCAGCAGCGTGTAAAGTGGCGTACGGGCAATGACAGCCTGAACCTGGACTCCCTCGTTGTCATTAAGGAGGATAACCAGCCGCCGTTAAAGTGGAGGTTGGGCCGCGTTGTTGGTCTTCATCCTGGCACAGATGGCATAAGCAGAGTCGCCGATATCAGGACCTCAACTGGGACTATCAGAAGGGCATTCTCCAAGATTTGCCCGTTATTGGAAGATAACAACTGTTGAAAGGCGAGCTTCCAACGGCCGGGGGCATGTTCAAGCACCAGTCCCACCGTTTGCTCCAGTTAATTCAGCGCAATCCGTAGTTAATAAGATTTAGCTATAAGAATTTTACCAGGCGTTTACTTTACTGTCCTTCCTTATTTTCAATGTCATTCTTCAATAAAAATCAAAGTTGGTTCACTGCGTGCTACATCCTGAGTTTTTTAATTCCCTAAATTCCTGCGAAGTTCCTTCAGTTTTCATACACAATATGTAAAGGGAGGGTAACGTTAATATTTTATTTTTTATAAAATGAGGTTTACAACTTTCCCATGGCTTAATGTTCATAAGGATGCGTATACATTTCTTTTATGATGAATATGTCATTAAAGTTAGTACTTTCGACCCACAATATTATTCCATAGTTAAGCCATTATATTAAGTCTCATAATTGATTAGGTGTTCTGCGAAAGCAATGGTTGAAATATATAGTTAATATTTCAATCAATTGGCATTTTGGTTTTGGAAACAAAAGAAAATGATAACATTTAAAACAATTAAGTTACAGTATTTTATACAACATCTTACTAGTAGTATACCTCAACTGATTTTAATGCTATTTGTCAGCAATAGATAGAGCGATTTAAGAGAAAGGTTTAGATGTATAACATTGCACCCGTGCGAAGCCGGGGCGGGTCGCTAGTAGTATTATAAATGTGAAAGTTGATGGATGGATGGATGGACGTTTGTTACTCTTTCGAGCAAAAACGACTGAACGAATTTGGATGAAATTTTGCACACAGATAGATTATAACCTGGATTAATACATATAATGCTTTTTATCCAGGTAAAATGGTTCCGTGCGACAGTTATCGAACTCGACGCGGATGAAGCAGCGGGCGTAAAGCTAGTCCTATAAAGGGTGTAACTAGACCCTTAACGAAGCCGAAAGACACTTGCGTTCTCCCCGACATTGTGATATTTTTTTTCATACCGTCAAAGTTCTTTTTCACAAGTTTTTTTTTATTACATTTTTTTAATTAAAGATTTTTACTTTAAACACCTCCACAACCCCCGTACTATTCAATCCATCCATCAGCACAATGTTTTGAGCGCGTTACATTGAGTCCTACCGTAAAACGTGAGCACCCCAAAAGAAAAAGTCGTTTCCCGGCAATATTTTTTGCGTAAAGTTACTTAGTTTGATGTACATAATGCTTGGTGACGGCTTCGTGAAGGGTCCTTTACATCCTGTATATGAAGCATCCTTGTTGAAAATATCGCCAAATCTCACAAAAGTAAGAAACGCCCCACCACTCAACCAAGAAAACCCTTTCATTAACCCCCCACACACTACAAAGAGCCCCAATTAAACAAAAATCACTGCTGCACCATACACTGAAAGTACGCCCCATGAATACCAAACAAGACAATCTCTCATTTTGTTGTAACAAATCGGTCCCACAGCTGGGATAAATCACGGGATAAGGCAAAAACTGGGACCAACGAGACGTGACTAATTCACTAACATGGAAAAGCTTTCACTAAACAACTATTGGTTGTGCATAAGTGTATCGGATGTGTTTTACGTTCCCACTGGGGGGTAACAACCCTGTGGTATATTTTTCATATTTCTTTATTATGTTGGCCGCAAAGGTCAGGGGAAAGTTACGATTTTGAAGGTATTTTAGGTAGCGCACCTGGGTTTTTGGGGTAGTGTCTCTTATTTATAGATTAGCGTAGGTCGAATTTGATTAATAACGGCAAAAACTATATGATTTTCGCAAAGGGTTTTCTGACGCCTAGTTGATTTATAAGCTTCATGCAGGTAGCGATTACCGACCATAATATATTTCTGGTAAAAAATCGATTAAAGCTTTCCATGAAAGAGGGATATTTGATAGATTATGCGTTAGGTTAAGCCACGCTTACCTATGTTGGTTCGTAGATGGGTAGACCCATAACATACCGAGTTTCGTCCGTGCCTCGGAAAGCACGTTAAGCCGTTGGTCCCGGCTGTCATTTGTAAATCTTTAACAGTCCTACCAAACGTTATAACCAGTCTTGCCAAACGTTATAACCCTGAACTATCTGGGTTGAGAAAGTCAGATAAGCACTCGCTCCATGTAAAATTCTGATATTCAGCCGGGCCCGGTTAGACTGGAAGCCTACCCTAACATAGTTAGGAAAAGCCTATGCAGATTATGATCATGAGCTATTTAAACACTGTTGTTAAGTTAATAACATACAGGTTTATTAACATTTACAATTGACACTTAACGTCGTCTCCGCAATGCTTCTAGTATTGCAGATTTCAATACCAACTGGTGACAGAGTCCCAGTATACAATCAGCACACAGAGACACAAAGTGGAGGCCCTGTGGGTACACGACCCTCCACTCTGTGAGAGGTTGGCCATGAACCGCCATGCGGACCTAGTGCGGGTTGGCAGTTGGTTGTTCATTTCTATTGCGGAGTCCCCCCTGCTTGTTTCCCACCCAGTGACATATTCACACAGAATTTTGTTAACATGCGGTACGTTGAATTCCTGATGAAAACATGCTGGACAACTGGGCATACAATGTAACCGCTTACAAAATATTTGATGGTGTGGTTATACTGCTGAATCAATGAGCTGTGGTAAATTCTGGTCATTTTAGTATTCACCCAATTTTGGTACCAATAATTTTGAAATACAATACAGACATAATAATAGCCTTATAAATACCAAAAGAAACAGTCAAAGAATACTCGAGTAGATTCAATAGTTCTTAAGTTCGAACGAAGTCACAAACAAACTTCAGAGTCGAACAGTCGGTTGCAAAAGTGAAAAGACTAACTTGAGGTGAACCGAGTTCATGTTAGGAGACGTTATAAATAATATGAACTTTTCATAACCACGAGAAAGATATGATTATCTACAATTTTATAAGGCTTTTGTTTTGAAGTAAGAAGATGGTGGATGGTGGTGGTGGTTGTGGTGGTGGATGGCGGTGGTGGTGGTGGTAGTGGTTGTGGTGGTGGATGGCGGTGGTGGTGGTGGTAGTGTATTTTGTGTGTATATCAATAAATAAATAAATGGTGCATAGGAAACCATGTAGACCCCATTGTCAACTTCGACCTGTTTATGTTTTGTTTTTAAAGACATTCCACTGCCCTTAACCTAATTTGTTTCCTTCACACAGTCCATGCATCGTTTCTTTGATGGTCTTCCATCAACATTCATACACAACATTTTCCTAATCATTTTTACAGACGTTGCGCTTTATCTGATCATTATAATTGTACAGTAAAGAACGAGGACGTAAGGTACCTAAAAAAAAAAAACAACCACTACTTATACCTTCAGGAATTACCAGCTTGATGTTATGTGTTATGTAAAAACCTTTACGTGTGACGAAACGTTCTTAGACATAAGAAGCAAGTCAGCCATCTGGGATACTTGAAAAAACATTTAGTAAAACAAAATGAATCTTTGGCTTGTTGGAATTTAAAATAACTTGAAAGATTTTATTTGCATACAGGGTGTAACAAGACCCTTAACGAATCCGAAAGCTACTTGTTCTTACCGTCATTGCAATCATTTTTTTGTTCTAGACCATACCTGGGAACCTTCTAGTTACCTGATATTGGGGGTCGAAGTTCCAACTTTTTTTTTTAAATACATGTTCTAATGTAAGATTTTTACTTTAAACACCTCCACGACCCCCGTACTATTTAATCCATCCATCAGCACAATGTTTTGAGTGCGTTACATTGAGTCCTACCATAAAACGTGATTTTTCACCCCAAAAAAAAGTCGTTATCAGCAATAATTTTTGCGTAAATTTACTTAGTTTGATGGTCCTAATTCTTGGTTGACGGCTTCGTGAAGGGTCTTGTTACACCCGTTACACACGTTGTCTGTATAATAAACCAGCTGTTGCCCGCGGCTTCGTTCGCTTTGTGGTCGGAAATTATTCCACGGGCACATTGTAAATATAGCGCTCGGGGATAATGTAGATTCCTATTAGTGAAAGAATTTTCAAAATCGGTTCAGTAGATCCAGAGATTACCCCAAACATACAAACAAATTTTACCTCTTTGTAATATTATCATTATTAGTATTATTAGTATAGATATGCAAAATTAACAAATACCCAGCATCAAAACTCGATATCAAAACCACACCTATGTACTACCACCATGTCTGCTTACCCCCATAATTGCAGAAAAACCGTGAATATAACATTCGTCTTGCTATGAATACGTCGAATTTGATCGTGATAGGTTAATCTTGGTTCGCCCCAGGCCGTCGATCGTACAGCTTGGCGTTTTATATCTGTTTCATCATTCTTCCCGCATTTTTATACACAAGTGTAAATAAAGAACGCCTATTGGTCGATTGCTTTTCTAAAAGTAAATGGAAGGTATTGTAAATAGATGGCGAGAGCGCATTCACTACAAATGTAACAATCATTTGATTTTTTTAGCTTCGCCTGTAACTACGTAAAGCAATCTTAGAAGTTAAATTTGATCCACTTCCCGGTCTTCGTTTGAGTATAAGATATAAGGTGACTGGTAAATATTGACCGATACTTAAACACGTGATTGCACTCATGTTAACAAACAACTTTCCAAAAAAAACATTTTTTTATACTCATTCACTTTAATCACGATAAAACAACAACTGTATGAAATTCGCGGGCACGCGCTTGTGACCCATCAGCTGTTTAGCCACGTGACGCCGTTCTGTCTCATTATAATTGGTACCGTGCAATAGTGTAAACAAATTAAAAAGTAATATCCAAAAGACTGCGCGCGCGAATTTCATACGGCTGTTGTGTTATTGTAATTAAAGTGAATATTTACTTCGTAAGGTAGATGGATACTAAAGAGATCTAAGTGACAAAAGTAATGATATTTATATATAATATAAAAAAACAAAAGGCAGTCTACGCATAATAGCAGTGGCTGCGCACAAACATTTGTAAAACGTAACATTGAATTTGTTGTAATCAAAGCAGAATGTAGGAATTGGAATCAAAGAGATTGCACTAAAGACCTTTAATCAAAGACATTTACTGATTTTAGCAGTCTATGTATGTATGTTTGTATTTACATATGTTCCTCTGTAGCGCCTTATCTATTCATCCGATTTTGATGAATTAGTTGTCAATCGATGCGTTATAATGGCCCGGGTAGAAGATCCAAACCGAAAAAAAAAAAAGATTTTAATTCAAGCTTGATTTTCCAGTTTTCGGGTTTTATAGTGGTAGTATATCACACAAATTCGTGTTAATTCATTATTTACTACTAAGCTACCTATATTTAACAAAAAAAAAAACATAATTTACTATCCAATTACAGGAAAACCGACTGCAGGACTGTATAAATATGTTTCACTGTAGAAATAGAAGCTCATTGAAATTGACTTTTCCAGAACTCCTGATTTATTCATATTCTCACACATCAAAAACATAACATAACATCACGCCTGTAATCCCTAATGGGTAAAGCAGAGGCACCTAATAGTACACCCACATTTTGCCAGTTATGTTTAAGGGCATTACATTGCCCAATGACCTTGAGCATGATGTGTTTAAAGAAGTTTGTAGATGAATCTTTTTGTGCGTTTTCAATATAAAAAATATATGTTAAAGTAAAGGTCATCACAAATACATTGTATTGTTTAAAATTTTAATAAACTAACTCAAATTTTATTAAAAAAATCGTAACAAATAGGTCCTTTTTCAACCTAAATTGAAAATTTTCTCTATAACGGCTCAATAACTCGGCATGAATTGTATACCAAAAAATACGTAATGACGTATTTAACAATGTGTATTGATTTTTTTCTCATATTTCTTTTAATATTTTAAAATATATTATAAAAATCGGAAATTTCGCGAAAAGCACTATGTCACTGCCGCACTCGTCCCTCTCTCTCTCGCCGTTTCGTCGTAAGTTAGTACGGGGCAGCATGCTCAAGGTCATTGGGCAATGTAATGCCCTTAAGTCCCATGTAATAGGCGGCGAGCCTATTACCATCAAACAGGCACAAATCCAGACTCCGTGGCTGCTACTGAGAAATTCCTGATGGACAAACACAATAATACTTTGCTCGTCCCGGGAATCGAACCCAAGACCTCATGCTCAGCAGTCGCGCTTGCGACCACTCGACCAACGAGGCAGTCATCAAAAATACATATTTTAATGCCCTAATGCAGTTACGGATAATGAAATCAAGAATGGGAAACCTTCTTATCGTTCGTCGTTCAAGACTACCGCCTGTTATTTGACTTTTAACCCAGCAGACATATATCCCTGGATCGAAACAACTGGAAGTCACGGGGAGACGCATTTGCCCAGCAGTGGGATGACGCAAACAGCAGTATCAGTATCAGACATGTAAATTACTAGCTGTGCCCAGTGGATCCACCCGCCATTCGTCTCCCAGAGGTCGTAGCATAAAATTGCCTTCCTCGAGATTTGGGCTATCAAATGCAGAAATATTCTTTATACCCTAGACTGGCAGTTCCAATAATAAACTCAATCAAACAAACAAACATATAAACTCTTCAGCTTTATTATATTACAGTAGTCATCATCTGCCTAGCCTTTTCTCAACTAGATTGGGGTCAGCTTCCAGTCTAAACGGAAGCAGCTGAATACCAATATTTTACATGGAGGGACTGCCTATCTGACCACCAGAACCAGTTAGTACTGGGAAATACGATACCCCTTGGTAAGACTGGGTGTCAGACTTTCGTGCCACTGACTACCTGTAACGACTGCCAATAAAGATCTACAAATGACAGCCGGGACCAACAGCTTAACGTGCTTTCCGAGGCACGGAGGAAATACGGTATGTAATGGGAGTGGTCTTCATTATATTATAGTATAGATTATAATATTTAGAAGTCAACTCAAAGCCACAACAGCAATCAATGTCAAATTTCTTGCGAAATATCGACGACTATGAAAAGGCAGTTTTAGATTCAAAATATTCCAAATATCTATTTCTCACCTACGCACTCCACAACAAGCCAGCCGTCTTTCAAAGAATTTAATAATAGTTTTCAGTCATAATGGTGGTTATTTCGAAAGCAATTTCAAGAACCACTTACAGGCCGGCTCGATACTAGTTGATAATTCGTATTTCCTCAATCAGTACTGGGATATCGATCCGGTTACCCTAGCTTCGAACAAAGACTATCTTCAAAGTTATTTGTCAGTCGTTCTATAAGTTCGATGGTACTAAAATTGTTTTATATTTGAGCCTGATTGAAATATGGCGGCTTTGGGTTGAATGGTTTTATGAACTATAAGGCTTTGTAGGTCAAATGAGTGGGTTGGAATTTTGTTTTGATACTTGGAAAAATTACAAAATCGTAGCGTTATTAGTGCCTCCAAATGGAACATTAATTAACACTGGGATCATATACAGGGTGTAACATGACCCTTCTGGAAGCCCTGAACCAAGCATTATGTACGTCAAACTAAGTAACTTTGCGCAAAAATTATAGCTGGGAAACGACTTTTTTTGGATGAAAAATCACGTTTTACGGTAGGACTCAATGTACCACACTCAAAACATTGTGCTGATGAATGGATTGCATTGTACGTGGGGTCATGGAGTTTTTAAAGTAAAAACCTTACATTAAAATCATGTATAAAAAAAAAATGAAAATTTGGACCCCAATATCTCCGTAACTAGAAGGTTCCCAGGTATGGTCTAGAACAAAAAAATAATCTTAATGACGGGAGGAATAAGTGGCTTTCGGCTTCGTTAAGGGTCTTGTTACACCCTGTATGGCTGACTATCCATTAATATCAAGATCCTTGCGTGCCACAGCAAGCACGATAAACCGTTCAAGCAGCCATGACTTTTTCTTTTGGTAATTTGTTCCTCTTTGACGATCGTTACGGGAACTCGGAAGTCGAGAATTACCAAGGGATATCGTGTTAATCAGTTTCTGGGATGTGAATGTCAGATTGTCTCAGTCACTCCATGTTAGGTTGACTGGAATCAACCCCAACTTATTTAAGCAAAGGTTTGGCTGATGACGATGATGAATGATTACATTAAAAAAGAAGTTTCTAGAAATGAAACAGCAGGCATTGGGAATAAACCTAAAAAAAAACAACTAGGCAAAGAAAAAAAAAGAATTTTGCAAACATTATATTTATTTTTATCCGTAACATCAAATTGTGCTATTAATATTCAAGAAGTAATAAAACCTTTCTGGAATCATCTGGGATATAAGCGAAATATTGTACGATATTTTTATTTATATTATTCCGAAAAATCCTGGATAACGGTAAATCCTAAGATTTACCGACGAATCTCGTGATTTACTGATAGCTAACGGTAAACATTATTTAGTTACTAGGTACATAGGATGATGTAATAATAACACAGATTTTCATTTGGTTCGCTGAGCTTGAGTTTTTATACCGCTATATGTCTTTATCATGGTGTACATTTAAAACATTTTTATTTTCATGATTATTTTCCAAAAGGCACGCTCACTAAATATGGTCGGTCATGCTGAAGCGACACAAATAAATCTGTTTTAGTTGAAGCTACACATTCGCTACGTATTTGCTACGGATTGCTATGCTCTTTTTACGGATTTATACCCTGGCTAAGCTCTTTATAGTCTGGTGCTGGCTACACATTGATGCTTCTCAAAGCCAAGCCATTATTAACATTAAAAAAAAACAAAATCAGTTATCTTACTACTATTATAAATGCAAAAGTTTGGATGAATGACTGTGAATGTTTGTTACTCAATCACGCCAAAACGGCTGAACGGATCTAGATGAAATTTGGCATCAAAATAGCTTATATGCTGGATTAACACATAGGCTACTTTTAATCCCAGAAAAATGCGATGTTCCCGTGGGATGATCATATAACTCTTTTTTCTTTCAAATTTTGACTAAAATCGTCTTTTTGGCGACCAAAAGTACTAGGTCAGCATAAAGTAAAGATGTTGTTACAAGCAAAATACGACCCATATAATTGTCAAATTCTAAATTAACGTGAGCGAAGCCGCGGGCAAAAGCTAGTTGCTTTATAAATTGGTCTGAATGGTGTTCTCGATTGACTAATAGTAGTACGTCAAAATAAAGCCTTTTAACCCAAACACAAATAAACTTTAATTTCCTAAACCCTCCATTTCCGTACTAAAACTTCCTGTACAATAATAAAACAAAATGATTAGTTAAACGTCCCAACTACACATTGTAACTGTTGGGAGCACACCTCCTTTGTTTGCATTCGACCAGACGAATGGGCCCATCTATCAAAGTAGGTGAGCAGAATACCGGCCCCTGTCATTAATAACAGGGCGAAGTAATGGAGCGAAAACTTTCTACGCACGTTTTTCATTAAATTCTCAGTGGGGAAAGCGAATTTACAAAATCAATGGGGGCCAGCAATAGAAATTAAGCCGTGAAATATTGCCGCGGTAGCAGATTTGTTGTGATACCGTTTGGAACGTAATGGTTTGCTCCCAATTTAGTATTGGAACACTTTTTGAATGTTTATTACTTGCAATATTTTTGAGAGGTGCTCTTTCATTTTTGGTGTTATGAACACGTTTCAGTTTTTGTTTTATCGTTTCAATTTACGATGAAAACCTCCAATTTATGTTATTTTTTTATTTTCTCTGGAGGTTAGTTATGTGTCATTTCTTCAGCCAAAAGTAGGAATTAAATTTACCCAGCTTAAAACCTAGCTAGAAAAAACATTAATATCACTATAACTATAACTCAATGATTATGCTTTATTAATAATGATCTTGTCCCATCATAAGTCTGCAGCCCTAGGTTCGAGATAATTCCTGAATGAGCTTTACCTGCTTTGGTGAATCTAATTTAAAAGTCTCTTTGAAGATTTCCAGCAGCATACGTACCAGAGAGCAGAATTCTCACAAAAACAACTAAATTATTCACCACAAATATCTCAAACAAGATAAACATTCGGTCCCGGTTCCCGATACGCGAACTAGTGCAACCCAGTTCGGTGTTGAAGTGTCGAACATTGCTCAGATAGCTGTCTACTTGATATCTCTGCTGGCCTAGTAACTTTTAAGATACAAGTACACTTATAGTTTATTGGACGAGGTCTTGTGTTGGACAGAAATGCGATACTGGGACGAAGGGAAATTGTGTACCAAATGACACATGTACACGTTTCAAAAACTTTTGTATGTGGTGATTTCATATCTAATCATGGGAACATAAAAAATATTTTTACGAGCTTTAAAGCGTCTAGCAGATATAACTGCTGACAGGAAGTTTCTGGCACTGTATGGTACTGGCTATGTAACATTTATACAACAATCAGAACTGACTTTAAGAAAATTAAGTAATATTTGCACGTAACTTTAGCACTTGATACCTAAAAATAGGCCGAAGGCCCAAGCTAGCAGGTATGCACAGGTCCCGCAGTCTCGACATATATAGCGATCGCAAAACAACCAAATTCGGTCGCAAAGTCATGACGATGCGGATTTAAGTTGGAAGCCGACACTGGCGGGTCGCGTCCGGCTCGCGTCCACCTTAAATCCGAATCGTTATGACTTTGCGACCGAATTCGGTTGCTTTGCGATCGCTATCTATGTCAAGATTGCAGGGCCAGGTTGACAGTAGGTACATACTAAAACTATTCGACCTCACACATTTTGTTAATCAGAAAATAGGCAATGAATGGATGCCCTGGAATGTTGAACCAATAGAATTTAAGTAATAGTAAAAGCAATAATAAAACGTTGGACAACGAAATAGATAGATAAACCAATTATTTAGTGCACACAAAAGACACAACACACAGAAGCACAATTAAATGGTACAATTTACAGTAATGAGAGAGAGAGAATAAAAGTTTGTACTGTTGTTGCATTCTCAAGTTAGTGTAGTACACTCTCTTCTGGATCATTTATTGGTTCTTGAAGCCAGATAACTGCCTGACTGCTAACACTGGGATGAAAAAAATATATCGGTTTTTAATCACTTGTAGTTCTACTGATGTCTCATTTTAATATCAGTTATTTTGTAAGAGAGTTATCACTTTCATTTTTTTTAAATCTTAAAGAAGAAATTTGGTGAATTTGGAAAGCAATCTTATAAAGCACTCTTGTTCATATATCAATTCCACAAAACATACAAAGCTGCCGCCGGGGTTTTTATTTCCACAATATGAGGTTGTTTTACTTGGCTCGTCAAAATCCACTAATAATAAATGCGAAAGTTTGTTAGGATGGACGGATGGTGCCTCATGATGCTTCTTCTTCTTCTTTCTTCTTCCTCTTCCTCCTCTTCTTCTTCTTCTTCCTCCTCCTCTTCTTCTTCCTTTCTTCTTCTTCTTCTTCTTCTTCTCTCTTCTTCTTCTTCTTTGTGCTTGAAGTCTTAAATAAATAAATGGATGGAGGGAAGGATGGGTGGATATTTGTAACTCTTTTACGCAAAAATTACCGAACGGATGAAATTTAGCACACACATAGATTAAAACCTGGATACACACAGGATACATTTTACTCCAGTAATATGATCCCGTGGGATAATTATCAGACATAAGCTAGAAGAAGATAAGATTATGGTTGTCTCTTATGAATAGAGGTACTGTACAAATAGTTTCAAACCACCACTGGCTTTAAAGACTACATTAAAGGTCAATTTCAGGGCAATGCTAGGCTATTTATTGTTTTATTCTATACAACAACATAAAGCAAGCATGGTTACAGAAAAAGTGAAATTTGAAGAACTTTCTCAATTTGTTTGTTTACTGAGTTCGTTTCCCGGGTCGAGCAAAGTGTTATTGGGTTTTTACATCAGGAATTTCTCAGTAGCAGCCACGGAGTCTGGATTTGGGTCCGGTTGATGGCAATAGGCCCGCCCCCTGTTAAATGGGACTTAAACTTATCTGGCAAAATGTAGGGGACCTAATGGGTACACCTCTGCGTGTGATGTTACGTTATGTTGTTTATTTTATTATTCAATAACAAACAAATATCGCTTAATAAATAAATATAAATATCGCTTGACATTACACACAGCGCCATCTAGGTGCCACACTAAGCAACGAGGCTTGTGTCGTGGACACCAGGTAGTTGATAATACTACATAGATACTTTTTGTTTGTAAATACATACTTATTATACATATAACAATATTTATTTCGGACATAAAAAACTGCTTTAGAAACTCACAAATCCTACTATACGCAGATGACATGAAGGTTCTAAAGTCCATACGCACATTATCTGATACTGAGCTACTTCAGTCAGACCTTGACAGATTCGTACAATATTGCAAAACCAACAAATTACAACTAAATGTATCCAAATGTTTTCACGTAGTATTCACTCGCCAGAAATCTATTATTGGCCCAGGGTATACACTAGATGGTACTAACATAAGTAAAGAAACCAGTATCAGGGATCTTGGTGTGATACACGACAGCAAGCTGCTTTTTGATGATCATATAGAAACAGTTGTCAACAAGGCGTTTAAAGCCTTGGGCTTCATTATTAGAGCTTGTTCTAGCTTTCGTTCCCTAAAACCACTAAAAGTACTTTATTGTTCTCTAGTACGTAGCCACCTTGAGTACGTTTCGCAAGTATGGAACCCTCAATATGAGATCTACAAATCTCGTATTGAGTCTGTTCAGAGGAAATTTTTGCGGTACTTGGACTTCAAGGCTATGCAATTCTCAGTCGACTATGAACACCGTTGTAAGCGGTATCATTTCTTACCGTTGGAGGTAAGACGTAATATCAGTGATATCTGTTTTTTAGTGAGCATCGCAAACGGCTCGGTTGATAGTCCCGAACTACTGAGCAAAATACTTCTTCGCACCAATATAAACAACTTAAGAAAACGGCCGCTACTCCATGTACCATTCGCATCCACAAAGTACAGGCGCAACGCCTTCTGCATACGTAGTGTTATAGCCTATAATAGTTTACCATCACACCTGGATATCGATTTATTTAGCACCAGCGCACACAAAATTAAAAAAATATTAAACAAGGAGTATTTTGGTGACAACCGTAATAAATAGCTTTTAATTTTTTAAAGCTATTAATTTTTATTTTGATATTGCACGACTTGACCTAATATATTATCTCGACATAACTACTTACCTAATTGTAATCTTAATCAAATTGTTCTAACAATCGAACTGGTCAACGCAAGTAACTTGTAACTAAGTAGATATATACATGTGGAAGCTTGTAATTAGCAAATGTCCCTACTTATGTATGATATTAATTATTGTTATTAGTCTGTAAGCTTTCTTTAAGATTAAATAAATAAATAAATAAATAAATAAATAAATAAATAAATAAATAAATAAATAAATAAATAAATAAATAAAAATCCATGACTCGGAAACAAATGTCACAAGTCAACATTTGCTCCTTCCGGGATTCGAACCCGGGACCCTAAGAACGTAAGGCAGCCCCACTACCGCTGCGCCATTTGGGTCGTCAAACAGTTAAAATATAAAGCAATTTTGAGTACAAAATTAAATATTCTTTATGATTTTTAGTAGTGATTAAAGAGAGTCCAATTCTGTGTAGATACGACAAATATTCATGTAATGAATCTTATACTTATTTAATGACTACTTAATTATGGAAAGTTTTGTATCGGAGTGTTTTTTCTTCCAAATTACTTACTTTACTTTCCATTTATAATAAAACAGAACGTTTATTTACGGACAAATCTTGGAAAATTTAACAAGATAATTATTGTCCTCATTTATCATACTCAAATAATACGGTATAGTTACACTATCACTACATAACAACCAACTGAATGTAACCGGTTCTTTCTCTACAATGTTTTTGATATAGTCACGAGCAAGCCGACCTTTCTCGGCGTAATTGTAGTTTTTAATACGACTGGTGATATGAGAATTCAGTTTGAACTGGTTTTAAGTCATTCGTGACAAACAAACATGACTATCTCAAACCGGTTAGTACTGCAACTGTTTATTATACCAAATATAAAAGATAAATTGTTAAAAATCAAAATATCTTGAAACTTTTTTCCACAAACAGGTTTGATAAACAGGGCAATTGTTATGCACAAGTGTTTACAACATATTGTTTTGTATCTTTATACGTAGAAATCAGTTCTTGTTATTTTGAAAGGCGAGGTACGTAGTACCTACTCTCAACCGGCGCGGGTAGAACGTAAAGATCTTAACTTATGACTATCTGTGGTATCTGCCTACCATGGACAAAAGACGTGATATTATGTGTGTATAGTATTGTCTGTCGTATAGACTGCAAAGATGTGGGCCCACTTATCGCAAAACTGAAGCCCTGAGATATCTAGATGGAGTCGCGGTAGACCGAAAAAAAGATGGCGGGACGCCTTTTTTTTCGGATGGGTAAGTAATCATCAAATGACCCCTCCCGCTCTGGGCGGAGCGGAAGGGAGCGTCAGACTTGTACTGACTAAACATCCATGTTCCTTCTTTTGCCCTTTGTGTTCCAGGGCCGCGGTATCTCTTTCGAACAGTCCCGCAACCCTGGCAGGCATCGGTCCTTTCGGACCCCTTCCCGTTTGCTGATATCTCTTACAGGCGCGCGTGGAACACGAACGCGCCGTCGATACGGCATGTCGTCATGGGACGGACGGTCGGCGAGCTAGCCCATTACTCACCGTCCACAGGCCCGATGGCGGGACGCCTTGGATGGCTTTCTCGTTAATTGGCGAGAAGAGGCGCCACATCGAAAAAGTGGAGGGAGTGGGGGAGGCCCAGAAGTGGGACAGTTCAGGAAAACAAAAAAAAAATATTGAATTTCTAGGGCCCAAATACTTTAAGAAATTGTGAAGCTTGCATATGAGGAAGTGTTAATGTACTTACACGCTCGCTAATATTGAATGGACACTCTCGTCTCAATGTGAATACGTAACACATTTACATTAAATTATGTATTCCAATATTTCTATTTAAATGCTACTGCACCGGTCTAGACCCAAACGACACATTTCAACAAAACTCATTTGACATAAGCACTCGCTAAATGGACATACGCCGTTTGTCGCCACATTTGAATTTAGAATTCACAGTATACGAGCTGTGTCATTGGCCAGCACTGAATATAAATTTATGGTTAGAGCCAAGCCAATCAGTGGTCAGTCACCCAAGAAGAATCTGTAAAGTCTCTTCAATTTTTTTGACTCAAGGTCAGGTAAAAAGTGCCACTAGATAAGCATTACTCAGATACATCTAGATAAAATAAAAAACGAATAATTATGAAATATACAATTAATTTGCCATTAAGTGCAATTCAATAGATTAATAAAATAATTAAAAGGGATGAAATAAATTAAATTAAGGATAAAGGACTACATATTTCTTATTATCATAGATTTTAAAAACATGGGATGAAATAAAGAAAAAAAAAATATTACCTAATTATCAAAATACAATACAATTAAATTGACAGTAGGTTCAATACAATGTATTAAATAATTAAACGGTTGAAATGAATTAAATTAAGGGTAAAGGACTCACATAAATGTTGGACCACAAAAGGGATAATAAAAATAATAATAATGGGCCCGATGTAGACCTATCCGCGTCCGTAGCCTGGCTACGTTCCGGGGACCTCTTCGGAGAAACCGAAGGTTTTGTCTGTGCAATTATGGATGAAGTTATGATGACGAATAACTACCGGAGATTTATTGTGAAGGACGGCACGGTGGACATATGTCGGGCATGCCACCGTCCAGGCGAATCAATCTGTCACATTATCTCCGGGTGTTCTCGTCTAGCTAACGGAGAGTACTTGCATATACACAACCTTGTAGCCAGGATTATCCATCAGCAACTTGCTCTAAAATACAGCCTTGTGGAATCGGAAGTGCCGTACTACAGGTATGTGCCCGACCCAGTTCTCGAAAATGGCAATATCACATTGTACTGGGATCGATCCATCATCACTGACAGGACTATTGTAGCCAATAAGCCCGATATAGTGGTGGTGGATCGATCAGAGCGGCGCGCAATGATTGTTGACATAACGGTCCCGCATGATGGGAACCTCGTCAAAGCCGAGAAAGATAAGCAAATCAAGTATCTTGACTTGGCTCACGAGGTTGTCGACATGTGGGATGTGGACTCAGCGATCATTGTGCCGATAGTCGTGTCAGCCCATGGCTTAATTGCCAAGAGCCTCGATGAATACCTGAGGAGGCTCTCGCTAGGCAGCTGGATCAAGGGCTTGATTCAGAAAGCGGTACTCCTGGACACGGCTCGTATTGTTAGGAGGTTCCTCTCTCTGGAGCCCTGACCCGGGGTAGCTTGGACCCTGTTCCCGATACCGGTGGGCAACAATTTTTTATATTTTTTAATGTTTTTATATTGAAAACAAAAAAAATATAGATAAAAAATAAGAAAATAAACAGTACAGGACATGTGCTGTGGGATGTATTTTGACGTTGAGTTAAAGTGGTGACTGGTCAGTGTAGGGAATGGGTGTGTGGGAGAGTGTTAATGAGGAGTGCATGGGGTGATTGTGGCAGGTGTGTTGTGTGTGGTTTTGTTGGGGTGTGTGAGGGGGTGATGAGTGTTTTACACTTCCACGAGTTTCTCGGATGAATGAAAAGTGGGGTGGTATGGCGCAACGCACATGGATAAAAAAAGTAATGATTACATATTGGAGGTCAAAGTTCCAACTAAAAAAAAACTTGTTAAAAAAGTTTTTTTTATTTTTTATACAAGTTTTTAATGTTATAACTTTAATTTAAATACCTCCATGACCCCCGTATTATTCAGTACATTCATCAGCACAATGTTTAAAAATCTTACATTAAAAACATGTATTTAAAAAAAACTGGTGAAAAAGTTAGAACCTCAATACCTCCGTAACTTGAACGTTCCCAGGTATGGTCTAGAACAAAAAAAATATCGCAATGAGGGGGAAAACAAGTGCCTTTCGGCTTCGTTACACCCTTTATATCTAGGTATTCCACTAAACAAACAATGCTGACGGGCGACACCCTATTTAGAGTCCTACCGTAAACAAACATCCGTCAACCAACTCACTGTGGTGTCACGTAATTGGGGTTATTACTTCAAGAAACCGGTAGGAATTACCAATATTATAATGCGGAAGTAGCTCCTTCTGTTACCGTTTGCACAGGTAAAAATGACCTAGGTTAGACTACAGGATCCTTTTATCCCGGTAGTGCTGCCTATGATCCCGTGAAACAATTTCCGATCATTCCAGAGGCAAAGCCGCAAGCAAAAAAATTAATCAGCTGTTTCCTATACAAGTGCAATACCTACTAACATGGTCGGAATGTGAACAGCTGGTTTTTTTCGGCGGGTTCCGTACCTCAAAAGGTAAAAAAAGGAACCCTTATAAGATCACTCTCTTGTCCGTCTGTCTGTCTTGACTGATTTACGCATGAACGGGTGTACCTAGCAAGTTGAAATTTAAACCAGATTCTGAAGTCTATAGTCCCTATCAGGTGTATGAAATCAAGGCCCTGAATTAACACGATAAAAAGATATGGGCAAATTTAGATTTTCACGAAAACTTGTAAATACCAAAATTTACCTTAATTTTCAACTGTTTTTATTTTTCGGATTGTTTCCTTTACTCGTGCTGTAAGTAAGACCTTGCTTTTAACCAAAATTGACAATTCTAGGTCAACCGGAAGTACCCTATAGGTTTTGGGTCGAAAACCTATATGGTAGTTCCCGTTGACGTTTTGGAAACATTCGAAAAATGAAAAAAGTTGAAAATTAAAGGGTTGACGCTAATTAAGTTTTTTTTGATTACCTGCCTATTGAAAATTTATATTGGTTTCAGAATGATGCACTGAGTAGAAAACATAAAAAAACATTGAAATGGTAAACGTTCGTGCGTCAGTATTTTAAAATTCATCTACTAGAAGAGAAAAGTAGCTAATGTTTTCCAAGAAACCTTGGCACAGTTCTTAAACTTTTAATTACATGTCAGTCACGAAGTTCGAAACTTGAATCTATTTATGTTTCATGCCAGTAATGCAAGCCAACTTCTTAAAGGCATTTTCGCACATACTCCCCACACGTTTACAATTTATTATTAATGTTGGGGTCTTCTTACGATGTTTTCCTTGCCTTCAAGGTTGGTAATAAATTTAAATGGAGTGCACATAGCACGATGGCACGTTAGAACGACGTGCACGACCTTTTTAAGTGAATTGGTGTCGTTTGTTTATTACTTGGGTGTGAATTAAATATAGATAAACTAGGGTTCAATTCAATGATACGTCGGTAAGACGTAAGGTGGGATTTGATAGTTCAGTCTCATGTATCCAAATAAGTATACTCGTATGTATCAAAGTTCACCACCACGAAAAATAATATTAAAAAAGAATTAAAAATATATATTTAAATAAGAATTGTGTAGAATTTTATTTTAGAAATTTTATTGTGTCGTTTTACACTTGCAGTCTGCGGGTTCATCATACTCAAAAATCATACAGCGCCCTTTGCGTCCAATACAATAATGCATTCAGGGTGTTGATGGGGTTGCCCCGATACTGCAGCGCATCGGGGATGTTCGCTGAAGCTCACGTGGACTGTTTCTACACGGTGATGCGGAAACGGTGCGCATCCTTGGTCCGTAGGGTGGGGGGCAGCGCCTGCAGCATCCTATCTATGATAGCAAGCAGGCTTGATTGTGAGTTTGTGAGCCACTGCTGCAAGGTTTCGGCTGGGCCTGTCACCTTGCAGCAATGATGTCACAATCTGTTTCTGTTTTTGGTCTTTGTAAGTGTATTACTAACATAGTTTGTAAGTACATTGTTACTAACACTATGAGTCTTGTTGCTCGAATTAAATTAAATTATTATTATTAGAAGAAGTTTGAAAGTGGCGCCAGTGACAGAAAATTTGAGAAAGGAATCCTTTGCCTTGGTATGCCGAGGACAGATGCATCGCATGTGACTAAAATATTGATGAATTTAACTGTTAGTGGATGGACAGGGAGAGGAAGACCAAGGAAACTATGGATGGATTGTGTGAGTGATTTGAAGGAAAAAGAAGTACTTAAACGATAGCGTAATGGTTGACAGGGGAGAATGATAGAAAAAACGAGTTGCGCCGACCCCAAGTAACATAGGACAAGGGCAGGAAGATGATCAATATCATGATGTAAATAAAAAAGTAAAACCGACTTAAAAAAAAAAACACAATAAAAAAAAATAACAAACCAAAACACAAAAAGTGAAAAATAACTTTAGCTTCAGAAGCCGGTGACAAAAACACCAAATCAATCAAACAAAAATCAAGCTTCAGAATAACTTCTAGTCAAGCTTCAGAAGTCGGTGACAAAAACACAAAATAAATCAAACAAAGGTCACCGACTTCTGATTCAAGAATTTTGAAAATCGGTCCACAAATAGGGGAGAAATCAGGTAACATACATAAAAAAAAATACATACACACGAACATATAACCTCCTCCTTTTTTGAAGTCGGTTAAAAAAATATTCTTAATTGGCGTCAACTACGTGTGTATGGGGACACCCTTTAATTTTCATATTTCTTTATTTTTTTTCCTAGATTTTTTTCCTTTATGCAAGGTCTTATAGAACAAGTAAAGGGAAAATTCCGAAAAACAAAAAGTTGATAATTAAGGTAAATTTTTATACATACAAGTTTTCGCGAAAATCTGAATTTGCCCATATCTTTTTATCGTGTTGACTCAAGGCCTTAATTTTTATACACCTAATGGGACTATAGACCTCAGTATCCGGTATAAATTTCAACTAGCTAGGTCCACCCATTCCTGAGAAAATCGGTGGTGACACACGGGCCGACAGACGGACAAGAGAGTGACCTTATAAGGATTCCGTTTTTCCTTTTGAAGTACGGAACCCTAAAAACAACCAGCCAATGAATTATTAATCACGTGGAGCCACTTGATCTCTTCACCTTTAAAAAGCAGGAAATTATATATTAGCAGAAATTCCGATAAAATCACTTAATCATCTTACAACACCCAAAAATTGTCCTATTCTATTTTCATCCGAAACAGAACAATTTCTCTCCAAATATAGCAGTAAATTAAAGTGTATTTGCGAGGCAATATTTCTCACAAAACAATTGCCAAGGTAATATTTAGCTTGCAAATATAACGTCGGTTTTCTACTTAAAATTAATATTACAGTCCACGGGTAGTCGACAACAGACTTCTCGTAATAATTATTGCGGAGTACAAACCGGCGGTTGGCCTTCGCGATTTATGTTCGAATACCGGGTGCTGTTCTATTTATAGATTTTTCTTTTGTTTTTCGATGTGCATGGCTATTTTTTTTTTTATATCTGCTAATGACCAACCATATTGATTCTGTTGATGCTGTGCTGTCCGCTGTGGTTTACAGTTGTGGTTGCGGCCGCTTTTTTTTGTTCTCTATCATAGAGACCTTTAAATAGCAAACGAAAACACTTATTATACGGACGACCGAGCGTGGCTGCAAGCCGGTACCAAATCGTTTTGGTGGCCTCGGCGTCCGCAAAATTTCTAGTGTAAGCTTACTGTCCTGTCCTCTATCCACAGCACTGAAAAGCTAACCAGAAAAATTTTAACTCTCTCCCTGGTTGACTCGGAAGTGCCGTGCTTGACGCCTGGAAAATGGTTTGCCCGGATACGGATCGGCCCGAGAACCCGTTTTCCCAAACACAGTGGGACGAGCCGCTCTGCAGGTTGGTACGGAATATACTTATTAATACGTCTACCAATACTGCTGAGCGTGCCCGCCTGCTGGCTGTGGGTGAGTGGGGGTCGGGCCTCTGGCTTAAGGCACTACCGTCACCTAATATAGGTATTATGTTAGGCGACACAACCTTCCGGCTCGCTACAAGTTTGCGATTGGGCGCTCCTTGTGGGGCTCCACATCGTTGTCAATGTGGTGAAGCAGTCGACTGCCACGGACACCATGGACTTTCATGTAGTAAGAGTGCGGGTTGGCTTGAGCGGCACGCTTATTATAAATAAACACGCATTAATGATCTTATTTGTCGTGCTCTTGCCACCGCTGGGGTGCCAGCTGTCTTAGAATCGACTGGCTTGGCACGCGTCGATGGGAAGGGACCAGATGGTATAACCATAATGCCATGGAAGTTGGGCAGAACTTTGGTGTGGGATGCAACTTGCGTCGGCACCTAGCGCCATCTCATCTTCCTAGCACAGTGGGTTGCGCTGGGACGGCTGTTGCAGGTGCTGAAAACCTCAAACGGCGCAAATACATTAATTTAATTGGTAGTTATGTGTTTGAGCCCTTTGGGGTTGAAACACTTGGGCCATGGGGTCCGAGTGCCCACCTAGTATTTCGGGAAATCGCCAAGCGGTTGTACGACTCTTCACGTGACCAGAGGGTGGGCCTATTTTTTGGCCAAAGAATCAGCATTGCCATACAAAGTGGGAATGCTGCCAGCCTTCTGGGCACTTTTCCTCTTGACAACGATGTGGAAAAAAAATTTGACGCCCTGTAACTATTTTGATTCTTGTACATATTTTTATTACTATTATAGATTATAGATTTGTAGTTTGTAAATAACCAGATCTTAAATAAAACATCTTGATATAATCTTAATACCTCAGTACCTGAGTTCTTCAATATCCCTCTCACCACACTGACTTCATTAACCGATCAGTCTTCGTCTAGTCTATTTCTCTGTGAACTGCGCTTCACCAGGAAATCAGGATGCAACCAAAAGTTTATCTTTTAAAAATTAAAGTTCGCGAGTACATTCGGTAAAAGCTGGCAGTTTCGTCACACCGTTAATGTTTTCTCCATTGTTTGTCTTTTTATTTTAGTATATCCGTGTAAACGTCTATTTACAAATATGTATATTTTGATATATAATATAGTATTTTATATATCCTTGTAGTAGTATAACTTAGTATTAAATTAAAAATCCAGAAATATACACCTACCACTTTTTGTATCTGCATCAAATAAAGGTTGACTGGTAGAAAATGCCTTTGGCATTAATTTCGCCTCTGTGCGAAGCTTGAAGTGTTAAATAAATAAATACCATTCCTACTCCATAAGTCATACAAAATTTTTTTAATATAATTAACATTAAGTGTAAGTGATTAATTATAATGATTAGTCTAGCCTTTCTCGACTAAGTTCTGGTCGGCTTCCAAACGAACCAGATGCAGTTGAAAACTATAGCGGCTTCCTATCTGACCGCCTTTGAATCACAGTTACTGGGTAGTAAGATACCCCTTCATCTTCCTAGCTCATCGTGCTGTGCGGGGGCTGCGGCCGCTGCGGCTGCAGAGAACCTCAAGCGGCGTAGATATAGTAACCTTATTGGTAACCTATATTTTCGAGCCGTTTGGGGTTGAAACTCTAGGACCGAGTGCTCACAGCCTTTTCAAAACGCTTAGTTGACACTTCCCGTGACCCAAGGGCTGGCTTTTACCTTGGCCAAAGGCTTAGCGTGGCCATACAACGTGGCAACGCCGCCAGTCTCTTGGGTAAATTACCAGTTGACAGCGTTGAGGAGGAGTATTTTGACGCCAGGTTATTTTAATTTATAAATGTATATAATATTTAGCTAATAATAAAATTTCCCTTGGTAAGACTTTCGGAAACCCAGTAATATTTTTTTTTTCAAATTATTTAGCTACTCGTTCCCCGTGTGCAATTAAAGTTAACGAATCTAATAAAGAGAAACCTAAAAAAGGTTTCTAAGTAAAACCTTTTAGACTATATTGGGTAATTGTAATCTGCTCAGATTTAGGAATGCTCAATGTAACGGAGGCAACCCCTTTCCAATCCAATTCTGATACTAAACCTCAAGTCTAATAACATTTACATAAAAAATCGAAGGGTGGGTGTGCGAGCTTCACTTACGCTGATGGTTCTGTACTATTAATGTTAATACTGTACACCATTTGTATGGAAATGTTCTATATTGTGGGTACAAAACTAATTTCGTACCCACAATATAGAACATTTGAAACCACGTAATCATCTATAGTACTAATACTATAGATGATTACGTGGTTTCAGGTAGTCAGTGACCCGAAAGTCTGACAGCCAGTCTTACCAAGGGGTATTGTATTACCCAGTACTAATAGGCTGTCGATCCATGTAAAATACTGGGATTCAGCTGCATCCAGTTAGACTGGAAGCCGAGCCCAACACAGTTGCGTTATGGCTGGGCAGATGATGATGACCTGATTACCTTAGATGAGATACTAATTGATCCACTGCAAGCTGTGTAGAAGAATGATACATCAGGTGAAATCGGCTGACTACATTTGCTTGAAGACCGATGGCCAATGGAGCAAACGAGTCTTGGAGTGCAGTGTGGGACGCCCCGCTGGGTGGACCGGCGACTTTGAAAGCTGTCTGGGATGAACTGGATCTGGAAGGCGGAGACAGGGACTGTAATGCAGCTTGTGAGAGAACATGTCCAACCATACGATAGACTGCGTGAAACTACTTAAATACAAATGAGACTACGAAAGACATTTCAATTACTTCGTGTCCCAATTGATACTATCTCTATCCCGTTGATTTTGTATAACCGTTGTTAAATTAGCAATTTCTACTTAGCTCTACTCAGGTCTTCCCACCATTTAGACACAAAATGACGTTTAGGGTTTATTGCGACGGTAATATACAGTGTACGTGTCCCTACAGACGTAATGGGAATATCAAATAGCTCAAACAAACACATAGATGGTTCAGTACAGTTTGAATTCTTCTGCGTCTCGTCTAAACGTAATACTTCGACCTAGCATCACCTCCAGCAAGTTCCAAACTCAAACACATTTAAAACAAAAGAACTTTCGAACGTAGAACCTTAAAAACAAAATACAACCGCCGGTCTACAACTACCAATAAATAGCAGCTTGCCTAATAAACATACTACTTCAGAGCACTTGCTTGATTAGACCGAGGGAAATCATGCGAATTAGCAATAATGTCGGACCAGCATCCGTCTTACATACACTGATTTAATCAAGGAAATAGGTCACGGATGAAACGGAGCGTGTTTGTAATTATGCTGCGGGCTAAGTAGTGCGGTTTAAGATCGTGAAAAGCATCTTTAATTAGACTTTGGGATTTCCTTTTAGAGAATTACTTAAGTGAGGTGCGGATTGGACAAAGACATCTGCGGTTGTGGGACGCATTGCTTGTGTTGTGCTGAGCTGTGATAGGGTGGAACTCGTGATGGCTAATGCATGCGCCTATTGCGCGTGACTCAAACTCTATCTGGTACTTTCCTCAAAAAGTCAGCTCAAATTCTACTGTACATTTTGTTACACGATATATTTTTTATATCTACAGTGTGGACTTTAAAAGTAGGCAGATCAGAAAGCTTAAAAAAAAAACATAATGTTTGAATTTCATTTTGATATCCTATTTATTTACGTTTTTCTTTGTCACCTTGTATTTTAAGCAAGTATGAAATAATATCTTCATTCTGCAATAGAAAAACATTTCACAATGTAGATCCTATATTTCATAATCTTTGTTTATTTTTCATATGCCTAACTTGGTATCAGAGTTTTTATGCCGCCCATGGGCCTCTGACTTGGCTTTACATAATAATAATAATACGAGCCTATTACTGTCCCATTTCACAATAATTTATACGAAACAAAATTCAAAATTCTTTTTTTAATCTGTGAAATAAAAATGATGATAAAAATAATCAAATTAAATGACATCATCCGATGAGCTCTTGTCACCGTCGGCGTTCCAGCTATATTAGAACCCAATGGCTTGGCACGCGACGATGGCAAGAGACCGGACGGGATGTCTTTGTTTCCATGGAAGATGGGTAGGCCTTTAGTGTGGGACGCAACATGTGTCGATACTCTTGCGCCATCCCATCTTCCTAGCTCATCGTGCTGTGCTGGGGCTGCCGCTGCGGCTGCAGAGAACCTCAAGCGGCGTAAATATAGTAACCTCATTGGTAACTATATTTTCGAGCCGTTTGGGGTTGAAACTCTAGGACCGTGGGGTCCGAGCGCTCACAGCCTTTTCAAGGATATTTCTAAACGTTTAGTTGACACTTCCCGTGACCCAAGGGCTGGCTTTTACCTTGGCCAAAGGCTTAGCGTTGCCATACAACGTGGCAACGCCGCCAGTCTCTTGGGTACATTACCAGTTGACAGCGTTGAGGAGGAGTTTTTTGACGCCATTTTTTAAGTTTGTTGCTAGGTTATTTACTTTAGGTTATTTTAATTATTAAGTCTGTATATTATGTATATTAATATTCTTAGCAAGTACTTAAAATGTTATTAAATAAACGATATTTTTCGCATCAAATTATATTTCTATTTCAATAATGAGTTTAAGGTCGTAGTTACGTTTGTAATGTAACCTATCGTATTAAAAATAAGATGCATATTCAGGCACTTGGTGCAAGTTATGTGCAATTTATTCATTAAAATGCAAGAAACATGTGTAATGGATGCAAGAACAGGTAATTTAGACAAGTTATTGCGTTTCTTGCTTTCAAAGTAACTTGCGTCGAATATCGATTTTTACACCTTTTATGGGCTAGGTACTTGTTACAATGCATATTCACTCACTTTCAATTAAAGGATTAATTCTAGTAGATCGTCTGCTAGAACTAACCCTTTTTTTTTTTTTTTTTTTTTTTTTTTTTACCGATGGGATATCATCAAATAACCCCTCCCGCTCTGGGCTGAGCAGGAGGGAGTGTCAGACTTCTACTGACTAAAACCCATCCATGTTCCTTCCTTTGCCCTTTATGTTCCAGGGCCGCGGTATCTCTTTCGAACAGTCCCGCAACCCTGGCAGGCGTCGGCCCTTACGGACCCCTTCCTGTTTGCTGACTCTCTTTGAGGCGCGCGTGGAACACGAACGCGCCGTCGACACGGCCTGTCGTCATAAGACGGACGGACGGCGAGCTAGCCCATAGCTCACCGTCCACAGGCCCGCGTCTACGGTGGCCGGGAGCCACCACGTGGCCCCCGACGCCCGGTGCGTCTCCCGCGGCGGCTGGGACGTGAGGTTCTCTCCCTCTCACGTCCCGCCACCTCCTTCGCTAGCATGACTGCTTCGCAGAAGGAGGTGACGGCGTCCCATTCCGTCTCGCTCCGGACCATGGATTGAACCAGGGCCGGACGCGAGAGGTCGCCGCCGCCGATCGCCGCTACGAGGACACGGCGTTGCTCCGCCCAAGCGGAGCAGACCTGCACAGTGTGCTCCACCGTGTCCTCCGGTCGATCCTCGCAGTGGTGACACCCGGGCGTTTCCTCCCGCCCGATTAGGTGCAGGAACCTCCCGAAACAACCATGTCCGGTGAGGACCTGCGTCAGGCGGAAGGTGAGGGCGCCGTGGCGCCTCTCCAGCCACTCCTCAAAGAGGGGACTTACCGCCATTATAGTGGCGTGCCCTGCACGGGGTTGCGACAGTCGCTCTCTCCATGTCGCCATGAGATCACGCCGGAAGTCTGTCCGCTGAGCGACAATTTGCCGCGGCAGCGGAGTTTCCCCCCGGCGTAGTGCCTCCACGCGCCACTCGTGCAGGCGCGCGAGGACTATCGCCTCCAGATCCCATGGCGGCAATCCGGCAAGGAGGCTCGCCGCCTCGCCGGAGATCGTGCGGTACCCCCGGATTAGCCTTACGGCTACCACCCTTTGGGGCGCGTTCAGATAATGGGCGGCTCGCCGCCTCAAAGAACGCGCCCACACCGGGGCCCCGTAAAGGGCCATGGACCGCACGACCCCCGCGTAGAGCCTCCGGCAGGAGGCGTTTGGACCCCCCAGGTTGGGCAAGAGCCGCTTGAAGGCAGCCCCGGCCCGTTCCAGTTTGGGGGCCAAACGTCGGAAATGCTCCACGAAGTTCCACCGGCTGTCGAGGACGAGACCTAGGTACTTCAACGTCGGCTCGACGCCGATGGGAACCCCTCCCACCGTGAGCATGGATCCCGACGGTGGCGCATTCCGAGGCCCATGAAAGCACAAGGCCTCGGACTTGTGCAATGCCACCTCGAGACCCAATTGCCGGATCCTCTCCGCGACTATCGCAACCCCGCGAGTCATCATCTCGGCCGCCGCCTCGTGCGACCTCCCTTGCGCCAGCACCAGCGTGTCGTCAGCGTAGCAAACTACGCTGACGCCGTCAGGGAGGTCGGCGCGCAGCACCCAGTCGTAACCGATGTTCCACAAGGGCGGCCCCAGAACCGATCCCTGTGGAACACCGCACGACATCTCTCGCCGGTTCCACTCTCCACTGCAACCAGGGTAGATGACGTACCTGTCCGTCAGGTAGTCCCCGACCACACGACGAAGGTAGGTCGGCACCCGGTGATACCGGAGTGCCTCCCTAATGCAGCTCCAGGGCATGGAGTTGAAGGCGTTGGCGATGTCGAGAGACACCGCCAAGACCACCCCACCCCGGGACACCGCATCCCCCGTCGTGAGGACTCTCACGCGCATGATGGCGTCCACCGTCGAGCGCCCCCTGCGGAAACCAAACTGGTGTTCCGCAAGATCCGGCCCAATCCCCGCCAGGTGCCCGGCGAGGCGGTTGGCAATTACTCTTTCGAAGAGTTTGCCCACCTCGTCGAGCAACACAATGGGCCGGAATGCGGACGGAGAGTCCGCAGGGCGCCCCGGCTTCCGGATGAGGACCAGCTTCCCCGTCTTCCAACGAAGCGGGAACTGGCCTCTCTCCAAGCATGCGCTTAGGAGCCCCTCCAAGAACTAACCCTTTAAAAGTGGATCTTAAAAAATCTACAGTAGATGTAATCTACAAATATACAACTCAAAATCAAACTACGAAGTCGGACGTCTTCTTAGAAGCAGAAATTCAAAACTTATAAAACAAGCTCCTTTACTCGTACAATATTAGTCAAGATATTCCTTTACGGTCTCAGCTATCTAAACATTTGGTGCAACAAACCTCGGCCGCCAGTGTACCGAATAGTTTTAATTAATACAGTGGCATTAGCGAGCTTTTCGCGCGATTGCATTACACTGGATGGCCACTTAATGATCCATGCAGTTGTGGACCAATTACGGAGTCAACTGTGTGGTTACAGTGCAGTGAACCTGATCAGGTGTTGGGCTCTCGGTTTTCTTGTTTGTTTTGATTCAACATAAATTGAGAATAATACTAAACGATAAAATAATTACGAGAAGGGATGTAACGCATGCGACTACAAGAGCGATGGTTATGAATGTTAATGGATGGAGAGGGAGGGGAAGTCCAAAGAAAAGATAGATGGATTGTGTGAAGTGAGATATGAAAGAGAAAGGAGTAAATGATGCCGAGACGTCTGACAGGGGAAGAATGGAAGAAGAAAACGTGTTGCGCCGACCCCTAATAGTACAAGTGCAGGAGGATGAGGATGGCTAAAAGATAATAATAATAATATAATAATAATACCAGCCTATTTCTGTCCCACTGCTGGGCAAACGCCTCTTCTCAACGGAGAAGGCACGAGCATTGATCACCACGCTTGCTCAAGACGGGTTGGCGATTTCAGACTTTTATAAGTCCAGGTTTCCTCACGATGTTTTCCTTCACCGATGTCTGTGATGTCCAAGATAAAACAAAATGATACTATCGGCAGGGCAAAGGTTTGTTCACATACAGAGAAGGCTTATGAGTGAATAACTTACTCTTACTCAAGGTGGATTGACGATTCAGAACTTATATTAATAGGTCTTCGTTTCTTTAACGATGTCGCGATGTTCAAGTTAAGCTTAAAAACACACACAAATTAGTATAGTACACACAGCGGCACATGAAGCTGTACATTTCCAGTGTAACTTGGCCTCGATTTGTATAGATTTCCTTTACAATGAGACTTCCGCATAAACTGGTTTTGTATATCTTGATTGGCCGTCGTCGTGCATACCAATAAGACTTTTCGATTGTAAATACCAGGGCTCGGAAACCGGTTAATTTTCCAAACCGGTTTCGGCATTGACCCCAAACCAGAAACGATTGCGGTTTAGGTTTCGGTTACCGGTGTTTTAACCGGTTAATGGGAGAACCCGTTTTTTACAAATTCCGATTCTGTCGAGCGAAATTAACCGGTTAATATGAAATTCGGCGGTAAGTAAATAAGAGTTTTACCTACTACGCCATCTCTCTTACATCTACAATAATAAAGCTCTCGGTCTAGTCGCTCTACGCCAACGAATAACGCACTCACAAGCAGATTGTGTTCGACCGCGCTCGTAGTTTTGTTTTAATTGTCGTGAGTGCAACAAAATACTTGAATGGAGTCTGAGTAATACCGGTTTATTTAGGTTTGTGCGAGTATTAAAATAATATTTTCTACAAAAACCGGTAACCAAAATGATTTAGGTTTTGTCTAAACCGTTTTTGTAATTAACCGGTTAATCGAAGAACGATATTATAACGGTTTTATGAACAATATTAACCGGTATTTCAAAACCGGTTCCAAGCGCTGGTAAATACATCTAGCTTTAACAATCGCGAAACTTAAACGAAATGGCACCTGCTTGGATCATTATTTAATCGAAGTTCATCAATGCTCACAGATAATAATTAAAAAAAAATTGGTAAACTCCCACGTCTAAATAGTACCTGGCTTTATAAATTGTAAGTACTTACATATTTACAGCCCTGCATGCTCTAATCAAAAAATGTCGATAAAAAATATTTTTCGTATTTTATGTGGCAAAAAATCTTTTTATGAAAACTACGTCCAATTTGTCTCTCGGCTAACGAATTGATGAATCAAAGGCTAAATTTGATCCAGTTAAAGATATTGTCATCTATCACAAAACGTTGAATCTATTTCTAAATTGCGGTTTTATTTTTCGTGGTTATCATTTTATTTTATTATCTTGGTCATTAATGTTGAATCGTTTTATGTTTTCTATCTTTCATTTCTAAAATACGCCGTCTATGTCAATCTTATACTAACGGGAAATTTAGACCAAATATTATTCACATCCAATTAAAAGCAGTAAAAATTACTGCTCTACAGTATAGTATAGCAGTAGTGTAGTAGTGGTATACTGTCTTATTCTTATTCTTTATTGCACACAAAATATAAAAGTAGGACACACAAAATTACAATATATAACTTATGTAGCGGCGAGCTTAACCCAGAGTTTAATTACATTATTAAATGTAACGGCCGAATACATCCAAAAATATAAATCGAATTATAAAAAAATACAATTCCCTGTAATTAGGCAATATTTAAAAATCCTCTTACATACTCTTTTGTATTTACAAAAGCCTTTCATACTAATTCGATTTTCAATTCAAAAAAGCAAATGGCCTGTTTCGAAAACATTCCACGAAAGTTCTTATTTAAATGTGACTATTCTTTTTTATTTTAATTGCTGGCTGTAAACATGAGGTAATGAACCGTTACAGAAAAAATATTTCGGTTCGTAGGTACAAACCAACCGTAACATTTTTTCTCTTGTATTTACATTGACGTAACCGTATTTATTGAAGAATCTTTTTCGGTTTTTCAGATGTTGATTTTATTGAATCTCAAAAATCCAAAAAAATCAATAGCTACTCATTTTGTTTTCCTATTGTATGAATAAAACTTGTGACCCTTTTTTCAGCTTATTTATTTATTTTCTGCCTGTATTGTCCTACTGCAGGGCAAATATCCGTTCTCTTTTCAAATCTTTTCTATTATAAGTAAGTGGGAACCAATTCTGTCTGTACCTGGTATCAAGTTCGTCCCATCATCTTCATCTCGCCTTGGTGTGCCGCAATGTCACCAGACGTTTTCCGAAACCCGCATTGCTGTAGTTTTAGTTTCGTCTGTAAACATTTCATTAGACACGTGTAACCGAATTAAGGATTTAGTAAGTTAGTTTCTTTTTTAGTATAGACAACCGAAAAAAGTTTGATAACTATATTTTATGAAACACGTGTAACTGGGGAAGAAATTGCGTGAAAGAAGAAAAACTGACTACCGCATTTACAAAATTAGTCTCTATTACAAAGAGATAGGACTCATCGATGGTAAAGCCGACGGCACGTCGATTGGTAAAACTTTGACCATGGGATGGCCTAGCGTAATACATGTTTTCAATAAACCACGAGGCCAGCTTACACTAGTTTTGTTACCACTATGTGGTGTGCCGTACAGTCAGTAACGAAAGTTTGTTAACACAAATGGATAGAATATCATCACTATCACTGGTCACACAAAGTCGCTTCCCGCTGTCTGTATGCTTAGATCTTTAAAACTACGCAACGGATTTTGATGCGGTGTTTTTTAATAGATAGCCAGATTAAAGAGGAAGGTTTATATGTATAACATTGCACCCGTGCGAAGCCGGGGCGGGTCGCTAGTAATTTATAAACCATGGTTTTAGTAAGGAGACGTTTAAACTCAAATTTACCCCCATGTATGTAAACCAATACTGAAAAAAATATACAGGGTAAGTTTCCAAAGACCAGCCAAATTCTCAGATATAATGCAGTACATCATTCTGAGCCCCCCCACATAGATATTTTTCTTCGGTTATTAAAAAAAAAACAGCTGTTTCCTACAAAAGTGCAATACCTACATGGTCAAAATGTATGAAACAGCTGTTTTTTTTTTTAATAACCGAAGAAAAATTTCTATGTGGGGGGCTCAGAATGTCGTACTGCATCATATCTGAGAATTTGGCTGGTCTTTGGAAACCAACCCTGTATACCTAATTAAAAAAATATCAATACTGGTAGGTGTACGTATTTTGATAACGCTATCTCTTAACAATTTTATTAAACAAACTGCTGAAAAAAGTTTACCAAACAATTTCATAACTTCCATTGCTGACCGTTTCACAGTGTCAGTTTAACTTGCATGAACAAAAGTGACTCTGCTCTATAAATAGAGCCGCCGCGAAGCCGCACAATTTAGGGTAATCGTTTGAATAATAAATACACTGCAAACCACTGGGGTGCCGTATCAAGGGTTCCGCAGCACACACAAATCATATTATGCAACACACTCGGAACGAACGGGCGAAATAGCGAGAATTAAGTTCCCTAACCGGAACTGACTGGGTCTGGTGATTTTTGACAAAGGAAAAATCTTGCTGAGCGAGTTTTCGCTTAATTTAATTGGCTATTAATATCGAGCATCCAGATTTTGGTGGACTTAAAAAAGATCATTGCCTCATTGGCCGAGTAGTCGCAATCACGACTGCTGAGCATGAGGTCCTGTGTTCGATTCCCGAGTCGGGCAAAGTGTTATTGGATTTTTCCATCAGTGTTATTGAATTTTTTCAGTAGCAGTCACGGAGTCTGGATTTGTGGCCTATTGATGGCAATAGGCTTGCCCCCTAATGCATATGGCACTTAAAACATAACTGGCGATATGTGAGTGTACTGTTAGGTACACCTCTGCCTAACTCCTCGGGCATTACAGGCATTATGTTATGTTAAAAAGTAGCTGGGACAGACTAGGACAAGGTGTTGTGACATAGCTTGGGGTAGGTCCATGTCCAGCGGTAGGTTGTGATTGCGTAAGTAGAATTGATTGATCGAAGAACACATCTCTGTCAACAACACTATAAAGGGTGTAACAAGACCCTTAACGAAGCCGAAAGGCATTTATTCTCCCCGTCATTGCGATTATGTTTTTGTTCTAGACCATACCTGGGAACATTCTAGTTACGGAGATATTGGGGGTCAAAGTTCCAACTTTTTCACAAGTTTTTTTTAAGTACAGATTTTCAATGTATATTTTTTACTTTAAACACCTCCATGACCCCCGTACTATTCAATCCACCCATCAGCACAATGTTTTGAGTGCGTTACATTATATAACGTGTTTTTTTATCGAAAAAAAAAAAGTCGTTTGCCAGCAATAATTTTTGCGTAAAGTTACTTAGATTGATGTACATAATGCTTGGTTGACGGCTTCGTTAAGGGTCTTGTTACACCCTGTATAAACGAAAGACGTCATGATTTGGTCACAAGCAAACATAGATTCTCAAAATCCTTATCATTTAAGTATGTTAAAATAACTTAAAGTAACTTACTTAACATTAAACTAAAAAATGGCGTCAATAATCCCCATTTATGTGTGTAAACTTTTCACCTACATCACGTTATACAGTTGACAAATACCTACACTTTGTAAGTTTCACTTGTCTTTGCCAGTCAGTTCTTACGCTGCTCCAAATGTTCGAAAGAAATCTCCATCAGAACATTCGATTTTAAATTCGAAGTACCTTCAAAAGTGTCTGGATTCTCGTTCAACGAGTACCTGCGACAAAGTTTCCAACGCCAACCGAACTTTTGATACATGGGAATCCTTTCACATTGTCCTTGCTTGCCTACTCGATAATATAACAATTAATGGATGGAAGGCTCCTCAACTTGTGTGGAAGAGTGCAAACCTAAGTTGTAACTTACAAATAGTTGGGAAAAGATTTCTAAGTCGCAAGTTGCTAAGTTACTAAGATGCTCTTCTAAAGTTGGGAGTTGGAGCAGTCTCAGGAAATAAGTTAGGATGTAAGTTGTCGATGACTGGTTTTGTACGTGGTTCCAGACGCTTGTTGGATTTGCCTGGTGGTATTTCTTGCACCATTTATCTTAATTATTATTATATATGTGACACTAAGTTTGTTTGTTACCTTTTCACGCCTAAACCACTGAACCGAACAGCCTAATATTTTGCATACACGTTGCCAAGTGTACAGAAACGGACATAGGGTACCTTTCATCTCGAAAAAAAGTACTGTTCCCGAGGAAAACAACAATAACGTTCTTGGGTTAATATATGGCGCCACGTGTCTTTCGAATCATGATTGAATTAAATTATTAAAAGCAGAGTTCGACTCGAATTGATTGTCAAAATCTAAATTAACGCGAGCGAAGCCACGGGTAAAAGTTTGATTTTATAAATATACGTTTTAAATATGGTGTTTGATTAAGACAGTGGATCATTTTAAAGTAGACAAGTACCATGAATAAGCTTCATGTATTGTAGTTCAATGTTCATAGACTAAGTTTATAATCTAAAAATAAATTGATAATTAGCGGAATAGCTGGACTGAGTGATTTTATCCCACCTCTATTTTATTTGTTGTTTTAAGTATTAAAATAGTAAACATTCTAACAATATGTTTATTCATGCAAAACAAATAAATATCTTACCTTACCTTACCTTACATGCAATCTGCCTTGCTGGGACTACATAAAGGCCATCACACTGATGGCACTGCATGCAATCAGGGATACGTTGCTTTAACCCTAGCCATTCGTGTTTCTACCGATGAAACTCCATACTATAACGCACATTTATAAACATGCATCGTAATGACACTGCCTTCTTTTTTGCGCATGATCTACGATTGACTCGCGCTGTGAAGATGATCTCAAAAGAGTTGTCGATTCAGAATAGATCAGAATTGCCAGAGATAGAGGTACGTGGCCTTTTTTTTTTAGTGGTCTTTAGTGAAGGACAAGGTGCTATTAGAAAAACCGATCTTCAGTGAAAAAAAAATATATTATACTGTGGCATAGGCATAATCAGCCTAAATGCTGCAGCTGGTACACCACGCAGGCCCAATGCGGGTTGGTAGATGTCACATGTCTTCGAATTTTCGGTTCTAGGGCATACCTGTTCTACGGTTTCCTCATAATGTTTGCCTTCACCGTTTTTGAGAGCAGCGGCAATGAAATAAATTACACAAAGTAAAACGCCTGCCTGGGTTCGAACCCACGACTTACTGTTCGTAAGTCGGGGCCGCTACCACTGGGACACTGTTGCTCTGTATTATACTGTAATACTAGTAAAACGGCAATAAAGGCTTATTTTATTTATTTATTTTTATAATTTCATCGCCTCGGATCGAAACCAGCTTGTATTAATACGCTATGACCCTTAAGAGGGCCCTTCCCGACCCGTCTGTCGTTAACGCGAGCATGGTCAAAAAGCTTGTTGTTTCATCCAGAGCCACAGCGGCGATTTTCTTTCAACTCCCCAGTCTTACCCCGCCCCGCCCCCGCAGAACTCGTCTCCCACGCACCTCCCACGACATTGAACGAAAAATAGGGTTCGAAAATTTCTTATACTTGTTCCAGGAAATACGTGTTTTTGAATAAGTCTTAAAAGTGTGTGAAATAAATATTTGTCATTAAAAATCTCGATTATATGTGCAAAGTTTCTATTGAGATGTTTTCTTTATTTTTACAGTTTTTGAGTACATTATGAACGGCGAAAATTCAGGTAAAATTTATGAAAAACAGCTATTTTGGAGACTTATACTGAATGTGTTTCTACTTTTTTATTTTTTGCATCCATAGAAACCTAGATATAATACAGAAAATATCTATTAGTTCAAAAAATTCAAAGATAGAGGTGTAACAACGGCATAAGCACGTACGAGCTTTTGTATGAAAAGTATGACGGGTTGGCCGCTCTTAATAAGTAAACTCCATTTGTTACGGTAATACAAACGAAATTAAAAACTAAACAAATAAATAATATTGGCCAGTTATTATTAAGCGGAAACAATAAAAAAGGTCGCGCGGCACTAAACTAATTATAAACATTAATTTTCTAAGAATGGTTTCATTATTAGCGTAAACTGTTATTATGTTAATATTCTTTCAAGAAAAGTTATTGTGACTATTACAGTGAAACATGTAAGTTTTTTACTTTTAAACTTTATTTATGTGTGCCCTGCTATGAGGAATTGATGACATACTTGGGCATTCTTTTGTGATGAGGAGGGATGGAACACATGTGACTAAAAGAGTGATGAATTAAAATGTTGCGGGATGGACAGAGAGAAGAAGACCAAATTGTGTGAGGAATTATATAAAGGAAAAAGGAGTAGATGATTGTGTGACGATTGACAGGGAGAATGAAAGAAAAAAACGTGTTGAGCCGACTCTAAATAACATGGGACAAGCACGGGAAGATGACGAACAATTAAGATTTAGAAGCAATTAATAATATATCATTTTAATAACATATCATTATAATAACATATCATTTTAATAACATATCATTTTAATAACATATCATTTTAATTACATATCATTTTAATAACATATCATTTTAATAACATATCATTTTAATAACATATCGTTATAATAACATATCATTTTAATAACATAACATTTTAATAACATAGCATTTTAATAACATATCATTTTAATAACATATCATTTTAATAACATATCATTTTAATAACATATCATCGCGGTTGTAATCCCCGAAAGGGTTAGGCAGAGGTGTTCCTACAGCAACATTTTGGCCAGTTATATAAGTCTCCAGTAATAGGGGGTGAATCTAATGCCATCAACTGGGCACAAATCCAAACTTCGTGGCTGCTACTGAGAAATTCCTGACCCAATAACACTTTGGCCGACCCAGGAATCGAACCCAGGGCCTCATGCTTAGCAGTAGCGCTTGTGGAGACTACTTTTGAGAGACAGTAAAGGTATTGAAAATAGTGTATAAGTATTAGATAAGTACCTAGAGATAAGCTAGAGCAATTTTCATAACAATCCATCACCAACGTGGTCATCATTTTCTACCTAGCCTTTAACTGAATACCAATATTTTACATGGAGCAACTGTCTAAATGACCTCCACAACCCAGTCAGTACTGGGTAATACGATACCCCGTGGTAAGACTGGTTGTCAGATTTTCGGGCCACTGACTACCTGTAACGACATGACAGCCGGGACCAACGGCTTAACGTGCTTTCCGAGGCACGGAAGAAACTCGGTATGTAATGGGTAGTCAGCCATCAACGGACCTAGCTAGGCAAGCGTGACTTAACCTGAAGCTCGATTCGAGCAGTTGTAATAAACATAATTAATCATAACACTGGTTATCTACAAGACGACTACAGTCACGACCAGAGAAAGTCATTCAGTAAAGTACTTGAAAAATTTTCCTTATATTTTAATTTTAATATATTACAAAACTTACGATATCAATTACAGTATTTCCTAGCACAATTCTTTAGTCTTGCATCGGTGACCGCCGGCGAATTTATGCGAGACACTTAACAGCTATGTGGACATAAAATTGTTGAGTTTACTGTACTAAATGCTGGGTGTATATTTTCATTCTTTTTAACCGTCTTTCTTCAAAAAGGAGGAGGTTATCAATTCGGCTTTTTTATGTTTGTTACCTCATAACTCCGCCATTTATGAACCGATTTGAATATTTATTTTTTTGTGAAAAAATACTTCCCGATTGGTCCCACAGAAATTTCATAGAAAACGGTTCAGTAACTTGTTTATTTGTCCTTGAACATGTTGGTTCCTTAATAATTGCTAGTTACAATGTAAAACATTGTTTCGTGATAAGTATTTAAAAAGGGTACCTAAAATAAAAAGTTTTTTTTTTAATGTCATGTAGCTATGTTAGTTTATTTCAAGTCTTAGCAGTACATCGTTATAACTCAAGTTTTTGAAGTTGAAGCAATTTTCCACAAATCCTCTTGTCTTGTCATCTATGATAAGTTTTACAAACTATAAGGAATGTTTCCTGCGAAGGGTTAAACAGAGGTGTCATTGGTGCCAGTTGTATTTCTGCCTCTACAGTTGCACTCCGCTTACTCGATTCTCGGAAACTCTCATCTAGTTGCCAGCCAGCCTACAAAGATCGTCGCTCCAAAAAACCTGAGGACGTCCCACCTTAGCGTGTTACCACACCTAATCGGTCGATCGTCGACCGATGCCATCGTTAAAAGCAATTAGTCGACGTCGATCGATAGTTTCTATCTTTCGACTAATCCATTCTACCATCGATCGATCGATTGATGTGGTAACACCCTTACGCTTGCCGATTCGCGGTCTCCACTCAAGAACACGTCTACCCAAACGGTCAACGGTTCATCGGCCCATTTCCACTTCAGCTTACTTATTCTGTGAGCTATGTCCACAAATTTATTTTAACTTTAAGTCCGATATTATAAAAAAAGGGCAAGCCTATCACCATCAATCGGACACAACAACAAATTCTTTACTGTTGCTCAGAAATTCCTGCTAAAGACAGCACAGAAAAACCCCAACACTTGGGAAATAAACGCAGGACCCAGTAGCGGTTCCGACCACTAGACCATTGGGGCAGTCCGTAAGTTGGTTCATGTACATAAAACGTTGACACGGAGTTTTATTTGACGCTACACGTTCCCATCATTCCTGCACCGCGTTCCTCTCTCAGAATTTAGAATTATTTAAGTAGGTACTCCATTTTTAAACGGCTAAGTAAATTCTTGAAATTTTAAAAATGTCACCTCAAGCTGTCTAGACTGCAAACGATCCCCTTCAACTGGCAGTGAATTTAAATACACTCGAAAAATATGCAAATATTTCCAAATATTCAGTGAAAAACCTTTTTTAAATATATTGAAGCTTTTCAAAATAATAAGGCGTGCTTACTCACATACCAGTAAGCCGTAGATAATGGTGACTTTTGAACCAAACGTCCTTTGATACTCGACGATTGAAAAGGCATTTGAATAACCATATTGTGAACAAAATAACAAGATGAAGGCCTCTGTACTTTTTGCTTGAAGTGTTAAATAAATTAAGTTAGAGATATACAATATAAATACTAATATTATAAAGAGGTAAGTTTGTAGGTCGAGTTAGGGTAAGCGAAACAATCTGAATGAGTCCTTAATGTGTCCCCGTAAAAAAAGCCACCCATACAACGAAACACAACACCCAGTCTTCAAATAGTCCATTCTACTACAATCCTTTAAAAGCACACTCAAACACGTACACATCTAACAGTACAAACATCCGATCGTCTCTTGTTTGTAAAATACAAAATGATATAAGTAAAACTATAAAATCAAAGTTCGTCGATCTCTCGATCAGATATCGCCGATAAGTGTTCAAATAAAATCGGAGAGTAAGCAGGAACGTCGCTTCGGATGCCTGGGGCTGAAACCTTGTCTCAGTCACGTAGGGTATGTATTCAGATAAACAAAGTGCATTAGATCGGGTTTACGATGTCTATGAAGCTGGTATGTGTTGCAGGTCATGTTAGAATATTAAATTAAATTTAGTCTAAAACCTACCATATTGATAATTTGGATATTTAGCTGCATCTGGTTAAACTGATAGCTGATGATCTCTTCATAATTGGCTAAGTTAACATAAGAACAAATCTAACTTTTAAACTAAAGTCAAATATATTTTTCTCATAACAGCGCCTCTAGTCGATAAATTATTTATGTGTCACATTATGTGTCTGCATAATTCTGTACTGAGGGAAGAAAGTTCACACATTACATAACATAACGTCTTGTAATTCTGTACTGAGGGAAGAAAGTTCACACATTACATAACATAACGTCTTGTAATTCTGTACTGAGGGAAAAAAGTTCACACATTACATAACATAACGTCTTGTAATTCTGTACTGAGGGGAAAAAGTTCACACATTACATAACATAACGTCTTGTAATTCTGTACTGAGGGAAAAACGTTCACACATTACATAACATAACGTCTTGTGATCCCCGAAGGGTTAGGCAAAGGTGTTCCTGACAAGTACACCCACATTTCACCAGTTATGTTCAAGTCCCATGTAATAGGGGGCTAGCCTATTGCCATCAACCGGGCACAGATCTAGACTCCGCTGAGAAATTCCTGACTTGAAAACCCAATAACATTTAACCCGAACCCAGGACCTCATGCTTAGCAGTTGCGCTTGCGACCAGTCGACCACCGAGGCACTAAGAAAGTTCCTAATTCCCAATAAATCTAGGCAAAACATCGTCCTCCCACGCTTCCAACATTCCCTGCAACATGTATCTGCATAAGATCGAAGAAATGCTAATCCACGCTCGTGAAGGCAATGAACTGCAGTGGGAAACATTATGCCTGGATGAATACCACCCCACTTTGATGTTATGTGAATTATGTAGATACGGCCTCTGCACTGAAGTGATGGAGCTAAACTCTATGAAATATGTTATGTGAGAATCATGTTACGTTTTCTGACTTCTTGCCGAGATACTATTTGGTTAAAAAAGTAGGTTTTCTGAAGTTGAAAGATCAGCTGTTCTCGTAATGTCGTGCGGTCTTAAGCCCGCCATAGACGATAGGATATTATATGCACAAATGAAACGCATGTGACTAAAAGAGTGATCGACATGAATATTTATGGATGGAGAGGGAGAGAAAGGCCAAAAATAAATGGATGAAAAAGAAAGAAATAAAATTGTGTTTGCCATTATTAAAAACAAAAACATATAAAAAAAATAACAAAATACAAAAACAAAACAAAAATAATAATGCCAAAAGGGCCTCAGCTCAGCATAATCCCAGATGGCCACACAAGGTGTACCACCTGACGCAAATTTTCAGCTCCAGCTGGATTTTGTGAGCAATGATGTGAAACTGAAAGGAGTAAATGATGCCGTGACGTCTCACAGGAGAATGGAAGAAGAAAACGTGTGGCGCCGACCTCGAGTAGAATGAGACAACGGCAGAAAGATGATGTGTTGGTAGGAGAAAACTGGACTAGTATTTTATAAAACTGAACTCGGTTATGGCAAAACCCCTCCCTTTGGGACAGGCCTATATCCAGCAGTGGACGTCTTTCGGCTGAAATAATGATGATGATGATGAACTCGGTTTTGTATGAAAGTTTTACATGCACATTTAAAACTACCATGGCCAACCTATCGTCTAAATCAGGTTTAACTTATTGAATTCTTGACATTGACATTTTGAGATGATAAAACTTGAACAATGCGACCTCACCATTTGTTCGTAGCAGTACGCTACGCCGTAGCACAGAACGAGCTACGACGTAGCTCTTACGTCACGTAGTTTTATGTTTGAAATTACCCAATGCATCCGCGTGTAAAAATATAAACGAATCTGATTCAATTAACTTCCCAATTGAGAATGAATAAAACTGAAACAAAGCCCCTGGCTCCCATTACAAATTTCTCAATACTGTAGTGGACAATAAAAACAGTTTATCTGAGTAAAGTGTAATTAGTACATAGTTTAATTACGGGCAGCGCACGGCCGTTGATTCGGTGGAAATCTTGGCTGGCTCCCTGCAATTAATGCTGGCTTTAACTGTGGCCGGTGGCACGATCCAATTACTAGAAGTTTGGCTTAAATAATGAGATGCAGTTTGGTTTGAATTATGTCAATCAATTCGAATTCAGATCTTGAGTTGGAATGTCTTGAAATGCTTATTAAATAAATAGTTCTAGATGTTTTTCAGTAGTAAGATTATAATAATACACAATAGAATAATACAGTATTTGTATAAGGACTGTGCATTATGACTGTTTTCATCAACACTACACTGTCGTCATAAGACGGACGGACGGCGAGCTAGCCCATAGCTCACCGTCCACAGGCCCGCGTCTACGGTGGCCGGGGGCCACCACGTGGCCCCCGACGCCCGGTGCGTCTTGGCTACAAAAATTGAAGGCTTGATTTTTTTTTAATGTTACAGCATCATGCTGAGACAGACCTTTTGGCTTAGTACAGGATCAGTTTAGTTTGAGTATGTCTTATTTTTTAGTTTTCTTTTATTTAATTTTGTATTATTGATTTTTCCTCTAAATAAATACTGCCTACCTGCATATTCAACCAATCGCTTCAGCTTATGAATTGTGTGTAAACGAAAACTGGAGCTTCATGCTGTATGTGATGGTTCATTGTGCAGGTACGTATACAAATTGCATTAAAAAATGGCATCTGATTGTTTCTGGCCGCTCTTTTCTATTCGGCCGGTATTTCCCCACGGAGTGACGTCACGGTTGACCCATAGAATGATCAGGATGAAATTGTTATGTGGATCACGGAAAAGGAGAACTGGTTTTTTGGGTCAAAGTTTTTCGATAAAATTAAGTTCTTTGGTTTAATGTGTTGCCAGTCATTTCGGAGACTAAAATTATTTATTCAACATGTTGCCCCTTTGTCAATTAGCTTTTTTATTTTGCTTCTAGTTGTGCGGGTGTTTCCTTCTATCTATATGTTTAGTTATAATAGATCTCTTGTCTATTTATTCCTTATGCGTAGGTTTCATTTTATATACAGCCAAATTCTCAGATATGGCGCAGTAGGTACATCATTCGGAGCCCTCGCATAGTTTATTTTTTATAAAACGATGAAAGATTTCTATGATGTACTGCATCATATCTGAGAATATGGCTGGTGTTTGGAAACTAACCCAGTATATCAGTCTTTTGTCTGCACAACCACATCCTTAAACCAAAAGTACGTAAGTATTAAATACAATTTCGTCGAAACAATTCACAATAAATACGTGAGAGAAAATCCCTTTAAAAAGTTGCTCAGTGAATATTATATTGGGATCTACTCGTAACTGTACATACCGATGCAATGCCAGCGTCATGATGTGCCACATACTGGCTGCCAACGAGATAACGGTTCGTCATAACACATTGTCGGGAAACTGCGACAGGCGCTTGCCACAGTGGCGGCAGATATTTTCAGTTATACTCTAGTTATGATACGATGAAGTAGAGAATCTTCTATTAAATATAAAGTAAAACCGCCTCCGTATAAAACAACTGCACACACACAAACATAACAGATGAACATGATATGAAACAAAAACTATTAAAAAAATAAAAATTATTCATAAACTTTTGTTTTGTAGCATGTTACACGAACTAATTGTAAAATATAAAAGAGCGGCGCGTCCTGGCACAGGCATCTATATGCTTAAAAGGAGATGCCACCAACTGTATTATGTACAACGCGTAATAATGAAATAAAACATTTTTGTTTTTTTGACTCTACAAGTTACAGAATATTGTATTTTTAGGAATCAGAAGTGAAAAACAAATAAAAAAAACAATTTTTAAACAACCTAAAACTAATTTATTTATAAATAAACTTAGATTTAACATTAATTTAATAAATCATCAATATTCGAGCAATCACAAACAAACAGCCATCAATATTCAAAAATAATAATCACAATAGAACACAAAATATAACAAAAATAAAATAAACAAAATGAAAAACCACTGCAGTAAAATATGGAACGAACTTACTGTAAAGTAGCGTGGGCACCAACAACCTTACCGGTCGGCGGCTCAACAACGAATGCGCTGCGCTCTGTCGAGTGCTCGCTTTTATAAGAATCGGTGGGGGTACCCCTACTACCAACAATAAGTTCTGCTTATACGGCCTATCCTGATCGTGCGCCGTCCTCGGCTGCACCAGAAACTTCTTCAGAAGTACTGGCAGGTACGGCGAGAGCTTGATTGCCGCCTTCGTCTGAATTGGCACCGTCTGGACTCGAGAGCCTGAGCAGGACCAGCAGGAGCACCAGCAAGACCAGCAGGAGGACCTGAAGGCTCACCAGCATCATCAGGGTTGTCGTCATTGCAATCTGTATGAGAAACAAGTGGTTAATTATACGTGACGACATACATCTTTGCCTATTCTGTCATCCATCACGCATACAAGGCCCTCATACAAAAATACACTCTTTCATCCGAAATAAAAACACTTCGCTTTCAAATGTATGCATACATCTTCACACATCATGTCTCATTCATACTCATACTTGAACTTGTACAAGTTCACACGTAAAAAAAAACGTGTCAACCAGGACTGCGCCTGCCAGGACTACGCCTGATGCGTGTTTATAGGACACGACTTCCGCACGTTGAAAACGTGGCAACCAGGACTGCGCCTGCCAGGACAACGCCTGATGCGTGTTCATAGAACGCGACTTCCGGGACAACACCCGATGCGCATACATAGTACGCTACTTCCAAAACCAGGCACTCCAGGACGCTAGCGTCGGGTGCGCGCTGCATTTGGGCTGCACCAGTCACACCACCAGTTTCAACCAGCAAGGCAAGCACGTGCCTCACACTCATACGCACGCGTACAGATCACACGTGCTACCAGAACATAAAGAAAAACATTTAAAAGTACAGTTGAAACTTACTTTCAAAAAATGCAGCACAACTCTCGGGACACCACTCGCCTTTCCAGGGTACCATGTACTGAGCTGCGGCCTGAGTTGTCTTGCCTCTGGCTCCACTTAACAGTTTCAGCTCGTAACGATCACTTTGTAACACTTTAGTCACGCGGTATGGACCCCTCATGCCAGGGTCGAGCTTCCCAGTGGACTGAGAATACTTTATCACGAACACTTGATCGTTTACCTGAAAAACTCTTGGCGGGTGTCTTAGACGATTTACCCGATCGTCTTGACTACTTTGATTCTTGTCAAGAGATGCTTTAGCGGAGCTCCTGCTGAGTTCCCTCATGGCTTCTCGATTTGGACTCGAGTTTTCGACGGCAACGTCACGGATCAGCGCACGAATCACAGGAGTGGTCGCGTTAGTACCAATTAACAAATACAAAGCAGAGTACTGCGTGGTTTTTTGTTTTGTAACATTTAAAACTAACTGAATTTTACATAAACTATCAGACCAAATGGAGTTTTTATTATAACTTTCGATACGAATCATATTAAGGATGGTCCTTACATAACGCTCGACTTGGCCATTGGAATGATGCATTTCGGGTGTTATGTAATGGATATCACAACCCATCTCAGTTACCCAACTGGTAAAAGCTGAAGCCTCAAACATGCGGCCACGGTCACAAACTATCAGTTTGGGTGTCCCAAACAAAGATACAGCGCTATTGAAAACACGTTTCAACTCGCTGGCATCTTGTCTGTATATTGGATAGAGTAAACAAAATTTGGTAAAGGAATCTACTAAAACAAGTACAAACTTATATCCATTGGACTCTGGTAAAGGACCTAATGCATCAACATGAACCGTGTTGAAGGGAATATCAGATTTTTCCCATGAAGTTATAGGCTGACGAGGAGCTCTTGGAACACGTTTCTTGCTAATGCAAATTAGGCAATGGGAAGTATACTTTTTAACAAATTGTTTCAGGCCAGGGAACCAGAAATGTTTTAAAATAAGGTCATACGTTTTATCAGCCCCGATGTGCTCGTGCTCGTCGTGAAAAACACGTAATAAACTGAGCCGGTGTCCTTTAGGGATAAAACATAGTAAACGCGACTCCTCACCAACAGGTGAATAGCGATAATAGAGCACATCGCCCTGATAGACGTACCGACCAGAGTCCAAGAGACCATCCCTCAGCTTTTCGATGAGACCAATGGTCTCCAAATCAGCTGACTGGGCCATTTGTGCCCAACTCGACGGTCTATCGATGGTATTGACTTGCAACGCTGGCGGGTTTCTGCTTAAATAATCGGCGTGACCCATCATCATGCCCTTTCGATATTCAATTTCAAAATTGAAATCCTGCAGATAGATCCACCAGCGTGCAACCCGCGGAAGGAGATCTTTCTTACGTTCGGTGGCCTTCAAAGCGTTGCAATCGGTTATGATTTTGAAATTTATACCGATCAAATAATGACGAAAGTGTTGCAGCGCTTTGACGACCGCCAACGTCTCCAGTTCATACGAATGGTATTTTGATTCCGCGCCCTGGGTGACTTTACTAAAGTAGGCTATCACCCGTTTACCACCGTCCGCGTGTACTTGAATCAGTACTGCGCCGTACCCTGCACTGCTAGCATCAGTGTGCAGCTCTGTCGGAAGGTTCGGGTCAAAAATCGCAAGTATGGGCTCGCTAGTTAGACGCTTTATAAGATCTTGCCGGACTTGATCTTGATCAGGTCCCCATACAAATTTTACGTCTTTCTTTGTAAGACGTGAAATACATGCGGTTTTTGTCGCGTAACCTTCGATATAACGCCGAAAGTAACCAGCAAGGCCTAAAAACTGGCGTACTTGTTTTACATTCCCTGGAATGGGCGCGTTAGCTAGTGCCTCGATTTTGTGCGGACTCGGCCTAACCTGACCATGACTAATGACGCGACCTAGGTACTCTACCGTGGTGGTAAGAAAGAAACACTTGCGCACGTTAATTGAGAACCCGGCCTCCGTCAAAGTTGACAAGACATCGCGTAACAAGGTGATGCCATCATTGACTGTCAAACTCAGAATCAACACATCGTCAATATATACCAGAACACTCCCTGCTTCTATAAATTTACGCAAGGTATTATTGATGATACGTTGATACACAGTGGGAGAGTTGCACAAACCATACGGCATTTTTAAATACTCATAGTGAGCTTCTGGAGTTACAAAGCCTGTCCTACGGATTGAGTCCTCATCAATAGGAATTTGATGGAAGCCCGACGCCATATCTAAAGAAGTGAAGAATTTCGAACCCCCAAGCCGATCAATGTGGTCATCAATCAAGGGTAGGGGGTACCTATCCTTGACAGTGATGCGATTTAGTGCACGAAAGTCTACGCACATTCTGTCTGAGCCATCCTTTTTCTTGACCAAAATGATCGGGCTTGCGTATTCGGAATCTGACTCCCTAATAATCTTTTTGTCCAAGAGATCCTGACATATCTCGCGAACCTTCAGTTTCTCTTGATATGACAAACGATACGGATGGTACGCCACAGGTACGTCACTTGTTAAATTGATGTGCATTTTTCCAGTACTCACTGTAGTCGTGGCTGTACCGGATATTAAAAACGGAGAGAATTCATTAATTACAGCCATCAAGGTAAGAAGTTCCGCACCTTCGAGAGGCGTATTTATTTTGTTTGACTCAGTAACACTCACAGCGTTTACTTTTAGTACCTTATCCGGCGTATGGGTCAGGTATTGGCCGTGTTTTGTGCGAATAAATGTAACACCGTCGCGATTTAGTACGACGGTCCCTATGATAATGGGCGTATTCATACACGATGCGGGTACCACGACAAAGTCTACCTCAAGCGTAATATTATTAAACTCGACAGTTAAAGTGATGTATTCGCGAGCAACGATCTCTTTATTGCTTATTCCTTTCAAAGAACATTTAATTTGTTTACGCGAACCGGAAAAGTAATTTACTACTGCTGACGATATCAAGGATACGTTGAGGGCACCACTATCTATGAGAATGTCAACCGGTATACCCTGTATCACTGCTGTACTTATATCGTTATTACTCTTCGCGATCGAAAGTTCGCTACACAAATTAACTTTTTTGATTTGATTGCTATGGGTACTTTGAGATTCAGATCGAGCCTTAGCGAAACAGTCAGTCTCTTTATGCCCTACCTTCTTACAGAAAGAACAGACGGGTCTGGCATTACTTTTACTATCGGTTTTATCATTACGCTTCTTAGGACACTTGTCTTTATAGTGCCCTGTTTGGCCGCAATGAAAGCATTTGTTTTCTGACTTACTAGGACCGTTAAAATGACGTCTTTTAGTCGCATTACTAGATGACGCGGATTTGTCTGCGTTACGGTTATCAGGTTTGCGAATAGGCTTTACGTAAGTAGCTAAAAATGAAACTAGGTTTTCTGTTGTCAGGTCAGCATTGGTAGCTGCTGCTTGTACCTGTACATCACTGATACCGTGAATCACTATCTGGGTCATAAGCTCTTCGCTTAACCCTTTTATTACACGTAACTTTAATAACGAACGCCGCGCATATTCTGCGTATGACGAGAACTTGTCGGATGTAGTGTTTATAACCTCATGAAGAGTTTGGGCATAATTAATCTTTTGCGGACACAATGACTTAAATTCCTTAGTGAAATTGGACCATGAGCGATCATTTGTAGCCCACTCGTTTAACCACGTTTTTGCGTCACCTTTCAAACAGTGAGCCACACGCGAGAAACACTCGAGATCGTCCCAATGGTTCACTTTCCTGGCCCTGTCCACTTCGTTACACCACATCTCAAAATTATTTATTGCCGGATCAAAATTTGAAACGTAATAGTTGCTAGACTTGTTTTTCGTTAAGTTTCCTAGCGCATTAACAAGTGCTTGGGTCGTAGAAACATAATTTTTGTCTAACGGAGGTGTGCTATCACGAATTGACGGCGTAATATGCGAAGCGGTGTTTTCCTCAATAGCAGTCAGTCGTGACATGATATTGCCCAACACACCTTGCACGGAAACATCATGAGGGTAGGTTCGAGATTTACTGCGACGACGACTAGAATTAACCGTACGTGACTTAGACCCTTCACGCAAACTACGATTGTCACCATTACGCGAGTGACTGCGACGTGATCGTGAGCGAGTTCTATTACGGCGCGACCGTGAACGAGTTCTATCACGGCGGGACCGGGAACGAGTTCTATCACGGCGGGACCGGGAACGAGTTCTATCACGGCGGGACCGGGAACGAGTTCTATCACGGCGGGACCGGCAACGAGTTCTATCACGGCGAGACCGGGAACGAGTTCTATCACGGCGCGAACGTGTTCTATCGTAAGGCGATCGTGATCCACGCCTATGGTTTTGTCGCGATTCACTACGAGGGCTACAGCCATCCCCAGAGCGAGGCGGCGTCCTAGCTAACTTTTCACGTGACCCTGACGAACGTGGCATTCTTATTTGAAATCAACGGCTGTTTGTGCAGGTATCAAGGCAATAATTGTGAGCAAATAAGTTCAATCCCACTTCTGATTTTAGGAATCAGAAGTGAAAAACAAATAAAAAAAACAATTTTTAAACAACCTAAAACTAATTTATTTATAAATAAACTTAGATTTAACATTAATTTAATAAATCATCAATATTCGAGCAATCACAAACAAACAGCCATCAATATTCAAAAATAATAATCACAATAGAACACAAAATATAACAAAAATAAAATAAACAAAATGAAAAACCACTGCAGTAAAATATGGAACGAACTTACTGTAAAGTAGCGTGGGCACCAACAACCTTACCGGTCGGCGGCTCAACAACGAATGCGCTGCGCTCTGTCGAGTGCTCGCTTTTATAAGAATCGGTGGGGGTACCCCTACTACCAACAATAAGTTCTGCTTATAGTATAATATTGAGTCACGCCCTTTTTTCACGAGAATAGGCAGAGAGTGAGGATACGTCAGGTTCTTCCTCTGGCGAATATACAATGATGTTTTACGATTTTCATTTCAAATAAATTCCACGTAGCATCCGAATCAAAGTAACCCCTTTTTTTTTTTTTTTTTTTTATCGATGGGAAATCATCATATAACCCCTCCCGCTCTGGGCTGAGCATGAGAGAGTGTCAGACTTTTACTGACTAAAACCCATCCATGTTCCTTCCTTTGCCCTTTATGTTCCAGGGCCGCGGTATCTCTTTCGAACAGTCCCGCAATCAAAATAACCCCTGACACAAAAGCATAAACAAATGTTGCACAACATGTTTCCAGCAACATTACTTACTATACTACTCATCATCTGCATAGCCTTTTCTCAACTATGTTAAGGTCGGCTTCCAGTCTTACCGGATGCAGCTGACTAACAGTATTTTACATGGGGCGATTGCCTATCTGACCTCCACAATCCAGTTAGCCCTGGGTAAGACAGGTTAGGGTAGGTAGGGTAGGACAATACTCCTTGGTAAGACAGGTTGTCAGACTTTTTGAACCACTGACTGTGACTACCTGTAACGACCGTCAAAGATCTATAGATGACAGCCGTGACCGACGGCTTAACGTGCTTTCCGAGGCACGGAGGAAAATCGGTAAGTAATGGGCGGTCACCCATCCACAAACCAACCTAGGCAAGCACGGGATAACCTAAAGATCGATCCGAGTGACTGTTATTATTTTGCCACGAGCTCCTCCTTACATATACTACTCTTACATATATATTTTACGCCCGTAAAACAGTTTGCAACAACATACAACTTGATTCCGCAACAAAATTTTGCTCTACTGCAAATGTTGGTCTTAAACCTGCATTTCTTTTGTTTCCATAATAATAAGTTTAAAAAAAAACAGCAATGCCAGTTTGTCTCTCCATTTTTACTTATCCTGCTAAATAAATAGAAAACACAGAACGCGGCAGCGTGTGTAAAACCGCTTATTTTCCGCAAGTTGCAAGTCAACTAAATAAAAATAACTGGGTCGGTCCATATTTACATAGGCGATGTAATTTCTTGCATAACTGAGTTCACACAAACGCGGTATCGTTATAGATTTATGTATTGTTTTTATTAGTATTTGAACACACGATTGACTGGCGATTGAGGTTTTTTGTTCGAAAGAAATACCGCGGCCCCAGTACACAAAGGGCAAAAGAAGGAACATAGATGGATTTTAGTCAGTACTAGTCTGACACTCCCTGCCGCTCCGTCCAGAGTTGGTTTGATGATTTCCAATCCGTAAAAAAAAAGGGTAAGGTTAGATGAATCCCCAAGCACAAGAAATTTAAATTCTAACTTCATTCTCAAAACTAGTTATTTTAAAATGCAAAATGTTTATATTTCAGTCTAGACTACGTGCTCTCAATTTTTGTATACTATAATCTGTGCATCACACTACTACATACATACCTTTTAAAAATGAACTACCATTTTTGTAAAATTATTTAAAATAAGCTCAGCTTACTTTAGATTAATCAAACTGTCACGTTGACTTAACTTCAATCTCATATCCGCTAATCAAATAACAATAAGAAATAATGATTATTTTTTAGAATGGTTTTACAAAGAGTTGTACCCGTCTATTTTTTTTTTATATTTGAATTGGTGAGATCGGTTGGTGTAAATATAAAACCAAATTTGATCACACCTTCAGAAAGAGCATATAAATAATACTAAGTTGAAATGTGATTTGACCACAAATAGATTTGAATATGCTTATAAAATCCGGCGATTATGTTCTGAGCGAGTAATTATTTATTTTGCGGTATCCCAATTAATTTCCCCACAATAACCGTAAAACCGAATCGATACAATTATTATAATAATTATGGATTAACGAATTGACGGTGCTCATCGAATTAAACAAACAATAGGTTTAAAGTTGTATGTACCTAATGATTACGCCTATGTCCAACATTAGGCTCCTATTGACTTATAAGAGCGTACTGTTGAACATACGCCTTTCCCTAGGTAAGCCGCAAATCTTGGTCAAATCTTGGGTCTAAATCGGTCTCAATCCATAATGTTATTGTACATGCGCGGACGACCGCCATTTTGGTTCAACTTATGTGCCGCGATCTGTGCAACTTTAATACTAATTACAATATTCAATCATATTTTAGCCGAAATAATAAGAAAAACAAAACATTCCCAATAATCTTGCTAAGATAAAAAGTACCTAAGCTCAGTCCTACGAAAGCGCTGAATGATGTTAGTTTACATTGCAATTATTGTTTTGCAAATATTCTATAAACAAAATGGCGACGTTAGTTCCGATTTTGGCCACGCGAAAAACGTTCTTTGTACAGCTATAATTCTCGTATTTCGTAAACAAAATAGCGTACAATGTAGATGCCACGTGATCGCTCCGAGCGACCGCGTCGGGTGTCATCTAGTGTGGCACGCTTTTATCAAAAGTTTCGCGTTACACCCCCAAAGGCCACGGTCGTATACCAAGGATTATATTTTACACTTAAATACTGAGGAGGTAAAGAGAGTAAAAGAGAGGTGGTTAGATTGTAGGCGAGAAGCGGCTTAGCTATTTTATTTGGGATAATGTCAAATTAGTTGAGTTTTTGAAGTACAAGTACAATCCAAACACCATTACATAAACTCAAAGCATATTTTTAAAATAGACTCGTGACAGGCATTTTTTCATAGTCAAAAATAAGGTACCTATAGTCCAGTCACCGGCATAATAACTGAGAATGGACTGTAGTCACCCATTCGAAAATCGTTGATCTCATTGAGGAGAATGGGCAAGAAACTCCATGGACACTCTTTTCAAATCAAGTTAGATATTATGTAGTCCTGGGTACAATATTTTTGCTTCTGTAAGCACTTTTTTGAGACAGATAAGAAAAAAAAAGACAGTTATAAGCCTAAAGATTAGGATAAGCCCTACTAACAATAATATAAATGTATAAGATCAAAATCACATGTTATTTACTCAAATTAGGCTGAAAATCAGCAGTTTTCGAACGACTATTACATAAGACAGTCCCTCAAAACACCCGCCCTTCGCCGGTTTCTAATGTTTTATCTGGAAAGTCTGGAAAAAATTTAGTGTCATAGAGAAATTCTCACGGATACCAGCCGACTAGGTGCGGGAGAGGTTTATGGTCTTCTTTCTAGCAACAAAACGTACAAGGTAGCACATCAGAAGCGGCTTCGGGATCTAACTCTGGCATGTCCTGAAAAAATATAATAATAATATTGAATTGCCAGTTTAAAATAAACACGTATTTAGGTTTGGCCTGTACCTAGTGCCCACTACACAGGTGAAGACGAACGATATTGAAAGTAAAAAAAGCAAAAAAATAAAAAAAAAAATTGTAGAAAATGTCTCTGAATTAAACGTAGATTTTTTTTTATTAAAAAGTTAAAATAATTTAAAAAGACAAGTTCATGAAAGACGCTCCGACGGCGATATGTTACTATAAAACATAAGTACTATGGTATCTATCCGCTATAGAGGCGTATTGAACCAACCACCTGCCTAAATTACAACAGCCCAAAAAGAAAATCATCTATTAAAAACAGGTAATCACGCCTGTAACCCCTGCAGGCTTAGGCAGAGACGTACGTAAACGTACACTCTAATTTCGCCAGTTGTGTTTTAAGTGCCATGTAATAGGGGCGAGCCTTTCACTTTGCCCGACCCGGGAATCGTACTCAAGACCACATGCTCAGCAATCGCGATTGCAATCTCTAGACCAACGAGGCGGTATTACTTTTTGAACAAGTTGTAAATAAATCAGTAGTAGTATATTTTACCGTCTCATTGGTCTTGTGGTCGAAATGCACAAGAATATTGCCTAAACAAAAGCGCAGTATTGACTAGTATTTACATTTTCTTATATACGGGCATTAATATTAATGTACTTTTGCATTTTAGACTTTTTGCAACGAACCGTCCCTAGAAAGTCAATATTGCGCTTTTCTTTATGCAATACATTCGTGCGTTTCGACCACAAAATCAAAATCAAATATTCTTATTTCACATAAGCCTAGATGGGCACTTATAAAATTTCGACAAAAAGGTTCGCGGTTCGAGTTGGTCGTTTCCTATAGAGAAGAACCGGCAAGAAACTCCATGGTTACTCTTTTCAAATCATTTGGTATTACAATATTATCGTTACAGCATTAGGACTTAAGTATAGGGACAGCGTAGGCCCCACAATACGTCGTTGCTTACTACACAGAAATGTAAAACAAGATAAAAAGTTAACAACAGTTAACAAGCATCTGGGAATCTACAAAGCCACATGTTCACACATTCACAAACAATCGGTAAAAAATAATCTATAAAAAGGTAAGAAAATTTTGTAAAATATGTACTAAATTAATCAGTGCTGTAACTATTCTGAACAAAAGATGTATAAATGATTTGAAAACTATTGTAAAAATCTGATTAGAAAGATGAGAAAAAATTAGACTGAGAATAGTTAGAGACGGATGTCTCACATATTTGTGCCGTTTATGAGCTACCAGGGAAGCCGCATGCGCAGAAGCAACTAAAGCCAGTTTTTCTTTGTCTTCGACGGAGTCCTTGATTTTGTAATAAGCTTTTTTAATAAGGACACATTTGATGTAGTTTTTGAACTTTCCGTCGGTCTGTTCTGTAACCGACTTCGGCAACTTGTTATAAAAGCGTGTACACACGACCAATGAGTCGGTAAAATATACTACTACTAATTTATTTACAACTTGTTAAAACAAAACACAACAAGCAGCCCGCTAACACTACAACCTCATCTTTTAACCATGACAAATATAAGTAAGTTGGCTAATAAAACGCATGCTTAGAACAAAGTTCGGAACTAATCCGGAGTTGCGCACTTATTTGGGCATTAGCCGTATTTAGGTCACGGCATTATGCACATTAAACATTCACTTAATAGCCACCTTTTTGTCTGACTTGATTACGTCGTGTTTGTTTGGACTTACATTGTTGTTGGTTTAGTTTTTCGGTTTCTTTGCGATGATGTCGTGATGAACCAGAGTTAAGGGAGTTAGTTGCTTTAGTATGAGGTGCGGGGTCTTGCAAGTACCAATGAGGTGGATTGCATGCAGTCAACTCTCTATCACAGGAAGAAAGCCTAAGTAGTAGGATGGAATTTATCAGGCTGATTCATCATCATAATTTCAGCCGAAAGACGTCCACTGCTGAACATATGCCTCCCCCGAGTGTCGCCATACTGACCGGTCCCGTGCGACTCGTATCCAGCGGATCCCCGCAACCTTCACCAGGTCATCTGTCCACCTAGTGGGAGGCCTTCCAACGCAACGTCTTCCGGTTCGCGGTCGCCACTCCAGAACTTTTCGGCCCCATCGGCCATCTGTTCTGCGAGCAATGTGCCCTGCCCTCTGTCACTTAAGTTTAGCAATTCTTCGGGCTACGTCGGTAACCTTGGTTCTCTTGCGGATGTCCTCATTGTCTTCAGGCTTATTAACACATAGGTATTTACTGTTGTTTCAATAGGTACCCTTGTAACTTGCAATCACTTGAAGTAAAATTATATCTCACATCCTTTGATTTGATAAAATACTTTCTACTAACAGCTCTAAAGACGAAATTAAGCTTAGTACATATTTCTGGATTTTTTCAACCAAAACAAATCAGCCTTGTGGCTGAAATATGCATCATAGTACATTTATTTACAAAACAGAATAAAAACCAGCAAAAAAACATCTATATAAAAAAAAAATGGTTACTACAGTGAGCACTAATAGGTGTAGTGAAGTGAACGTGATGCCAGCGTTACATTCACGAACGAATGAATATCCATTCATTCGTTCATTAAATCAGTTTCATATCAACCTGTTCTGCTTTAACAGTAGTGAAAAGCGTCGGATTCAAGGCGAAAAAGGTGGAATATGGCTTGTTTTAACTGTGACTGAAGTAGTTATGATGGAGTGGTTTAAATATGAAGTGAAACATATTATGTAAGTTGTCAAAATTTATTATTATTATTTATTTATAAAAAAAGGAAAAAAAAAAGTTAAAAGTTAGGTTCAAGTTTTTTTAAATATATACAACTACTTTTTTTTTACGGATGGGGAATCATCTAATGACCCCTCCCACTCTGGGCGGAGCGGAAGGGAGTATCAGACTTGTACTGACTAAAACCCATCCATGTTCCTTCTTTTGCCCTTTGTGTTCCAGGGCCGCGGTATCTCTTTCAAACAGTCCCGTAACTCTCAACTTTCTTCGGTCTAGTGGCCGCAAGCGTTACTGCTTTATTATATTTTTTTTTTCGGATAGGAAATCATCAAATAACCCCTCCCGCTCTGGGCTGAGCAGGAGGGAGTGTCAGACTTTTACTGACTAAAACCCATCCATGTTCCTGACCTTGTTTTTGTTTGATGTTTTGTCCTGTGCGGGCTAATAAATACTTTTTCTTTCTTTCTTTCTTTCCTTCCTTTGCCCTTTGTGTTCCAGGGCCGCGGTATCTCTTTCGAACAGTCCCGCAACCCTGGCAGAAGCGTTACTGCTGAGCTTGAGTTCTTGGGTTTGATTACCAGGTTGGGAAAATGTTATTGGGCTTTTCCATCAAGAGTTTCTGAGTATTAGCGGTCAGAGTCAGAATTTGTGCCCGGTTCATAGCAATAGGCTCGCCCGCAAATTCATGATGAGTGTACTATTAATTACACATCTCCCTTACCCTTCGGAAATAAAAGGCGTGATGTTTATGTTCGCTGATTTTCTACTTCCTTACCATTCTACACCAGCTTAAAATCTCAAATGAATGAATCTTCTACGGTCTATAACTGTAATGCAATCTAAACAAATGGACCCTGCACGAAGCTGCATGTCAACCAAGCATTATGATGTACAGACGCCAGCACATCAACCTACCCGAAAGTGTCAAATTTTCTCAATCAACCTTGAACCTAATGCTTCAGCGATAAAGTTGAAAATATGTTAAAGGAATTTGACAGATTGTAGTAGCTTAATGTGCTGGCGTTTGTACATCAAACTTAGTAACTTTACGTACACATGATTGCTAGGAAACTACTTTTATATTTGGAGTCACATTTAACGGTAGGACTCAATGTAAATCAATTGATACGAATGCATACGAATGAATATACATACGGTACTTACAACAAAAAATCTTTTTTTTTTTTTTCTTTCTGTCTGTCTGTTTGTTCCGGCTAATCTCCGAAATGGCTGGATTTTGAATTTTGACGGGACTTTTACTGACAGATAGTTAATGTTATAAGGAGTAACTTAGGCTACTTTTATTTTAGAAAAAATGATTCTGTTTAAAAAAAAATAAACCCTTGTAATTGTTAACACAATCCAATTCAAATAGAAATATTTTAATTATAGTAATTTCACGCGGGGCACAGCTAGTAAATTATAAATGTTTCCCAGTAACACGCTTTGTTCCGTAACAAAAAACAAAATATATTGCAGAAGCTTACAATCACTGAACACACAAAATCTACTCACGTCCCTTCAAAATCTCCAACTGACATTTCCAATACTCCTCAAACTTTGCATATCTATGAAACAGAGAGGAAATTAAACCAGTAAGACTTGGGCGTCACGAGCTAAGAATTTCAATATTTTACGCGATAAAAAACTATAAGGAAAGTTCTAGTATCGAGATACAGACTCCCATGCCTTCTGTCTTCAGTCTTTAATTAATAGTTTTGTTACAGTTTCGAAGCTTTGGAGATTCAGCTCTGAAACTGTTTCGTTTGAGAAATTGTTAAAAAGGAAAGTAAAAGTGCTGTGTTAATTAAATAAACATAGTATTTACTTTGTTATGAAAACATTTGCTACTGTACTGTAATCAATCGAGTTGTTGTTTTAGTAAGTTTATCATGAACACTAGAAGCGGGATATTTACCATGTTTAGGTACTGTTGGTTCTGAGTGACCGATATTTCGGCGCTGTTGCAAGAACCATGATCACGGATAAAAAAGGGTGATGATGATGTTAATGATAATATTAGTCACCATGACAGTTTAAAAACTTTTTAGTAAGTTTGTTAGAAAGATTTTAAAGCTCGATTTCGAACGTATGTACTTTTTTTTTGTGTGTACTTTCTTCTTCTTTGTCGTTTCACTCCTGACAGAGTGGTCGTGGTCAGCATGTCGCAGCAAGACACCGTGCTGCCATGATTCGCCTTACGATGCGACGCCATCCCTCCCTGTCGGCTGTAATACGTGTGCACTCATGCAGCGGACCACCCACTGCAGACTTGATCTGGTCAGTCCATCGCATGGGTGACCTGCCACGCGCTCTCGTGCCTTCCACTGTGTACTTTATCTGTGGAATAATTTGTGTTTGATAGCCTTTTTAATCATTTTTTTTTTTCTTATTTCATTAATAATATGTATAACTAGATTGTTAATAAAGGATACTACTACTACAAAGGGTTTTTGTGGTCACATATACCTAAGTTTAACAAATAAAATTCTTTGACATTGATGTACTTATGCGTACTTAATATACTTATGTCCGGTTTGGAAAGAATTCATATTATCGAGTTTATGAAAAAGTGATTTACAGCTACGAATTCGTTTTGAGTTGTGTTTGTTTTTCTGAAATTGTTTTTTTTTTTTTAATTAAATAACAGAGTTATATGGTAGAACTTTCAAAAGAATTATCTTAAGCATTTCATTAGAAAACAGCACGTTTTCCTGCCAAACATGTCCAACAAATCCAGCTACCTACGAAAACATTCTAACAACCACCTTCGCCCAGAAAATCCGTCCTAAATCCAGGTTCAAACCGCAAAACAAAATTGAAAGCCGTCCCGACCCCAACTAATCATTCCTTCGCTTTCCCTGCAAACATTATTTACTTCCAACTAATAAACTCTATGAATATCCCAGCATAATACTCGTATTTCATCAAAAGGACTCGATGCTCTCATTTTAGTGATGCCCGAATTCGATGTCGATTCGATACTCCAACATGATGCGGTACTCCGATAGTTTGGATCGGTACAAATGAATGCGATACAGGTAGTAGTGGACTGAAAGTCTGACAACCAGTCTCACCAAGGGGTATCGTATTACCTGAGTTGTGGAAGTAAAATAGGCAAAAAACATGTATTGTGTGCATTGTGTTGTTGGATGTGTTCAAGAAAGGAATAAGAGAACATTTCCTGTCAACAGGATAATAGTATATATTCAGTATTTTGTATGCTTGTGTGTTTGTGTTTGTTTAACCTTTTCAGAAAATCTCACAATCAAACCAAACATTGCTATAAAAAACAACAATTCTGGGTTAAGCTCGCCGTTGTACATAAGTTATATATTGTAATTTTGTGTGTGCTACTTTTATAGTTTGTGTGCAGCAAAGAATAATAATGAGAATAGGCAGTCGCTCCATGTAAAATACAGGTATACAGCTGCATCTGGTTAGACTGAAAGCCGGCCCCAACTTAGTTTGGAATATTCTAAATTACTTATTTAGACAATTTCATAAAAAAAAGAACACAGAAGAAGTACAAAAGTATTCCTGAAATGTTGCCTTTGGGATTAAAAAGTACCCCACCCCAAAAAAGTATACGATACCAATCTATATTTGAAGAATCGGATCGAAGCCATTCGATACGCTCATAAAATCGTCTCATATTGTTGCTATCCGAATCGATCCAAAGTATCGATACAAATACAAATAACGTGCATCCTTATCTCATATGAAAGGATCCCAAGATATCTCTACCAAGACTGCATCTCTCCATCTCATTAATATGATAATTTAAACCGTAGTCTGCATGAATTCTGTTGGTGGCGCGAATAGTGTTATACTTAATATGGAACATAACGAATCTGTAATGAGATCCGTGCATCATTTTGATGAGAGAGCTATAGTTGAGCTAAATCAAGTTCTATTTTTAAAAGATTAGTGTGTAGAATTGAATATTTGTTGTTGTGTGTTTTAAAGTCAAGTTGTTGTCAAATAGTACGCGGATTTTAGTGAGTGATAACACTTGTGGCGGAAACTGCTTGAGTCGGTCAATATGAAACGGCAGTGGCTGAGCGATTGGCGCACGGAACAAATATGTGAGTTTAAATGTTTGTCACCCACGATACAGGAGAAATTCGTAATATGGAGCAACGTTTAACAAAAGAAATACGGCCATATGTACATACAGTAAAAGTCGTCATTCGCCTTGTTACGGTTCTCACGATGATTCGACATCGGGTCGAAATATTTGCAATTTCTTAAGCAACTATACACGCTCGGGGACGCTCCTTTCATGTACATTCGACCAAACTTGCATTTGACCACTAAAAGGACTGACTATTCCTTCTTGCAGCGCCCGGCCGATATAAACACTAAAAACTTTCTCTTCCTCAGTCCTTTTGTCTTTTGTTTTATTCCTATTGGCCGAAAAAGGGTGTTCAAATATCTGTGATCATTAACAGAGCCGGTGATTTATTTTTAAACAAAGTATAAATATTATTAAAAAAACTAACAATTTTTTTGGTCTTTTTATCGTAGCTTTTGTGAACAGGATGTAAACGATTTTATATTTAACTACTTCACTGTGTAAGGATAAACATAACTTTAAAGGCTAAAGAAAGATTCATAAAGTGTTATATGACACCGCAGAGTACACAATATTTTTTTCCCGTAACGCACTTGCATGGCCTCGTAGTAAATAATAGATTTGATTTCAGCTTAGTCGTCTCCTGACCCGAACCCCGTTTCTGTACAGATGCACGAGCTAATGATGTCCTGACTTGTCTGCTAGACTAATAAATCCATCACGAGACTTACATCTGAGACTCTACGGGCATACGGTGCACGTTGTGGCGTCGATGGAAAAAACAATTGAAGACCGACAGCTGACTGCAGAAAGTCACTGCAGGGACGTATGATGCAATTATAAATGTCGAGGCGTTTCTTGATTGATCTCCCCTGAATGACATGTAGCATATGATGGAATCGAAGACTGGTGACTTCGAAGGTGTTGGAAACTGTAGGATGGAATGTAACTTTGTTACATATGTATTACAAAATCCGTGACTTCAAAGCTATTGCAAGACGTTGGAACGAATGTAAGTTTGGGTTAACACCGACCTTCATGTAGGTATTTTAAATTATAAACTATTTGGAGTACTTATGCTCGAAATTTAGTTGAGAGCGATCTGTTTTCAATTGGGTACCTATATATCAATGACGATTTGCTAACATAAAATTATGAAAGGTTTCGCAAAATAACGTAATAAACCTATTATAAATTGCTATAAAAATGCGCAAACTTCTTTACCCCTAATATTTTATCAAACAACCAAAATCAAATTGGAGTTACTTCATCCGAAAAGGAACCAGCTTTCGTTGGATGTTATCTCAGTTCTCAACGTCAATCACAGAGAGCCAAGCCGCAATTGTATTGAAATTCCTTTTTAATAAATTTCAAATTAACTGATAAACTAAGCCAGGATCTAGACAAGCTTCCATCTAAATTAGGAAAAAATACGATTGTGTCGGGAAGGGGATTTTGTATTCTTGCCAGCGTTTTGAGATACCAGCCGTTTCTTCGTAAATTCGATAAGACAGATTGATTTAAGCACTTTAGTTGTTTTTACTTACGTAGTAACTTATTTAATCTGTGGTTTTACTGAGAATCAGTATCAACGTTCTGATTTTTTTCTTACTAGGAAACCTTTTGTTGTTGTTGTTGTCTATTCGTTTTTTCGAATTCTATTTCTAAATTCCAACGTATACGATTCATAATTCTCTATTATGAATCGTACAAATCCTACACCTATGTGTATACACCTATTGTCGACTCTAATTTTATTGGCTACTAGGTGTTGCCCGCGGCTTCGCTCGCGTTTTTGTCGGAAATTATCCCACGGGTACGTTGTAAATATACCCTATGGCACTCAGGGATAATATAGCTTCCTAATAGTGAAAGAATTTTCAAAATCGGTTCAGTAGATCCAGAGGTTACACCCTACATACAATCAAATTTTACCTCTTTGTAATATTAGTATAGACATAATTTAAATGGTCAATGTTAGATATTATTGAGACCCTATTAGTGGCTGTTATCATCTTCCTAGCCTTGTACCATTCTATTTGGGGTCGATGAAACACATTTTCTTCTTTCATTCTCCCCTGTGTGACGTCAAGGCATCATTTACTCCTTTCCCTTTCATATCATTCCTCACACAATCCTTAGTGGCTAGTAAGAGTAACAAAATTAGTCAGCAAATAATGTCATCTTGGCCCTGCAGTCTTGACATAGATAGCGATCGCAAAACAACCGAATTCGGTCGCAAAGCCATAACGATGCGGAGTTAAGGTGGACGCGAGCCGGACGCGACCTGCCTTTGTCGGCTTGCGATAGCTATCTATGTTGAGACTGAGACTGCAGGGCCTGTCCAGCTCATCCTAGCTATTGCGACGAATTTCAATGTTAATTTTTCTGCTTACTCAATGAAATGGCGAATAATTTTATTACTTATATTATTAATTGTATCTGCGGCCTGTTATAAGTTATTTATCCACTATTACAAAGCAATGGAAGTTACGAACGTATTGAAATGAATCAGAATACTTTTCCCATTTTCGTTATAAATTTTATGAGTTTCGTAGAACTATTGACCACTTGAAGCCTCGTTTGAGTCTATGCTGTAGGTATAGTTACTGTACTATCCCAGTGGAAAATATAGTCATATTTAATATTTAAAAAAAGTTTATTTGTACACAAAAACCGATCAATACAATTTATTGACTAGGATAAGTTGCGATAAGTTGCACAACAGAGACAGTATAAGGACGAACGTTTGACTTTAAACTTGGCAAGAATCGTGTGTCTTAGAAGTCAGTTGTTCCTCGAAGTGCGGTGACATAAACATCTATAGAGGGTGTAACAAGACCCTTAACGAAACCGAAAGGCACTTGTTGTCCCCGTCATTGCGATATTTTTTTTTTGTTCTGGACAATATCTGGGACCCTTCTAGTTGCGAAGATATTGGGGGTCAAAGTTCCAACTTTTTCAAAAGTTTTTTTTTTCAAACTTTTTAAAACACATGTTTTTAACGTAAGATTTTCACTGTAAACACCTTCACGACCCCGTACTATTCAATCCATCGATAAACACAATGTGTTGAGTGTGTTACATTGAGTCCTACCGTGAAACATGATTTTTCACTTAAAAAAAAAACCGTTTTCCAGCAATATTTTTTGCGTAAAGTCACTTAGTTTGGTGTACATAATGCTTGGTTCACGGCTTCGTGAAGGGTCTTGTTACACCCTGTTTAATAATCTTTTTACTTAAACTTTTAATTTTCTTTAAACAGATAGGTAAGTGAACATTTTTCTAATCGTTTCTACTCAAGGGCTCATCATGCAGTTCGCGTATCGTACTGTTTGAAGACACTGAGTTTGGAACCAATCGGCAAACCCTAAATGACCATTAAACCGTCAGTTACTAACTAAAGTACAAACATACTTTATTTAGGCTATTTAAAATAATGCCGAATTAGTGATAATTGTGTCTAGATTACTGTCGTGCCGATGGATCTTAATCTTTTTCATACTAACGTTTTGTTGGGCTATTGCCAATGTTCGTTTGGCAGTCGAGCGATCATCAACACAAACACACAAAATGGTATATTTTTTTACATCTGGCTTTCTTACTAAAATACAAGTACAAGTATAACAAAATTGTCATTGTCATGTTCCCATAGTTTCTTTAGCAAGACGCTCTTTGATCTATTTGGTATGAAGGTCTTTAAGGTATCTTTACCTATTCACTCGACTACTCTAACTGATAGCCTAGGGCCTAGAGAAACATACATTCTATTAGCGATAGTAATGATGAATTAAACTTAAAAAATAAAAGTTTTTATTACAATGAAAAGGAAGAAAAATAGGTTTATTTATCAACACTGACCGCGTATACAAAGTTTTCTGTCCGTGCTAGAAAGTGTTAAGGAGTTTTTTCAAGAGGAGGCAATCCTGGCTGAAGGATCAAATCATGTCTGTCATCAACTTGTATTGTCACCAGATCCAAAGGCTTGTAAAAAAAAATGCTAAATTGGTTGGGGGGAACTGTTTTGAAATTCAGTTGCAAGAATTGACCAATACACACTAACTAACAAAGCAAGAAGCTATACAAAATGACAATCCTGTTGACATTACTTGTACAGTATGACCACTTTAACTTTGCAATTCAAGGTGGCGCTGTTTATCAAAAAAAATGCCCCGATATGTCAAATTCAGTATATTTATCTTAGTTCTGTGTTTTCCCGTCTGCACAGATTTAAGTTGGTTGAAGATTACACTTCTGTTACTATTATGAAACTCTTCGAAAACGATTGTCACTTATTTAGGCCCTCGAGTCACTGTTCCAGTAGCACTTGACTAGTCTAAACACATTAGTTGCCTAGCCTTTTCCCAACTATACAGCATGTAACAGAAAGGGTATAATCATATGGAATACTGTGGTACGGACCATCAAACTGAACAACTTTCTCTATGGGACCACCATCGAAATCGTAAAAAAATAATCAGCTGTCCTATACAAAATTTCAATACCTACTCGACCCAAATGTATGGGACAGCTGATTATTTTTTTACGATTTCGATGGTGGTCCCATAGAGAAAGTTGTTCAGTTTGATGGTCCGTACCACAGTATTCCATATGATTATACCCTTTCTGTTACACGCTGTATAGGGGTCGGCTTCCAGTCTAACCGGATGCAGCTGAATGCCAGTATTTTACATGGAGCGACTGCCATAAAAAAAGAATACTTGACCAGTTCAAACACAGCTTACAAAATAAATTTCAATTCGCACCACAAACAGGTAGGTAAAACAAAATATTTCAATGGCAGCAATAAAAATAAGTACAGACCCCCACTAAATGTACCTTTTAGAATTAAAGCGCTCGCTGTTCCTTTATTTTATTTAGGTTTTGGTACTCGAAATGCGTTACGTTAGCAGAATAATAACGACCTATAAAACCAATCCTATTTCAACGTTGTACGTTTTACTTAGTTATATTTCCGAGGGCTTTCAAATACTTTCAATTACCGTATAAGTTGATAGTGGTACAGTTGGAGTGTATAGTTTGTTTGAACGGGGCCCGACCATCTTTATTTGATTGATTTTGCAGAAACAAACGGTAAAACATGGAAGAGCTTGGCTAAACAATAACAGCCGCTCGGGCCGATCTTTTGGTTAAGCCGGGCTAGCCTAGGATGGTCCGTGGATGGGTGACCACCCATTATATACCAAGTTTCCTCCGTGCCTCGAGCCCGTTAAGCCGTTGATCCTGGCTGTCGTTTATAGATCTTTGTCAATCGGTACATTTAGTTAGTGGCCTGACAGTCTGACAATTCGTTCCGCCATGAGTGTCGTATTAACTAGCAATTGAGTTATGGAGGACAAATAGGCAGTTCCTTCATGTTAAATACTAGTACTAGCTGCATCGTTAAACTGGAAGCCGACCCAAACATAATTGGATAAAGGCGAGGCAGGTGTAGGTACTTAATAAGCATGGAGAAAAAATTCAGAATAAAAGTTCTGACGTGTCAGGTATACGTCAGAAAGAACACGCAAAGATCTTACTAATACACACTTGAAGACTCGTTTTTACATGTTTGTAATAAGAGTAACACTTAAGAGTAGAAAGCTCGTTGTTACTAGTAAACGAGCTTTCTACTAGTTGGCAATAAGAGTTACACTTATTACGAACTTGTAAACGAGCCTTCGAGTGTGTACCAGTAAGACCTTTGCGTGTTCTGTCGAATGAGTATCAGTCGTTAAATAATTCATTGTTCCATAGAACAGCGCGACCTTTACGACGATTCGCTTCTCCGATTGCTGACAGAATCGATTCCGATAAAGTTTTCGTAGTATTTTAATTTAATTGCATTTAAAGATTCTAAGAACTTCGTTTGAAATCGGTGTCAGGTTTATGGATTTTTATTTCTATAGCAGATTTTGCTGTAAATTTATAGGTAAATTATATTAGGTACGCAAGTTATGGTATGCTTAAATTATTGTTTATTACGTTTTCATTAATAAATCAATAATAAAATAATCAGGTTCTGTATCATCTGATTCCAGCCGAAAGACGGCCTTGTTGAATTCATCAAGTTTAAGAGTCGTTTAGTCAATCTGATACAGTTATTTTGATGACGTTCAACAACTGTTACAAATTGCACAGTCGACATCCTCGCTTGAACAAATAACTAAACTAATTGTTCAAACAGTACAGACAACGAGTAAAATGTCGTTAAAACTACAAAGTTTTCAACGTAAACGTACAGTCACGCGCACAGCGGAATAAATAAAAAAAGTTTGCGTAACAAAAGCGCCCTGATTGGCTAAAAAATGTCCGTGTTGCTTCATCGAATAACAGAATTTTGTATTGCCTAGCTAGTCTAGGTTAGGGTGTACTAATTTGATCATACCGCGGACGTGAATAAATGTTCGAAATATTGAGTGAACCGTGATGGCCCAGTGGTATACGTCCAGATTTACGATTTATAGATCGTTTGTACCTAAGCAGGCACATTACTTTGTGTAGTATATTTTCATCAACACTGCTATTAAAACATTGACGACATCTTGACGAGACGGCTATATCCTAAAGGCGAAAATCTAAGACAAGTTTTCTGTGATGTTTTTTCATCTATTCTTAAGGTAGTTTCTAAACGATAAAAAAATTCATTCATATTTCTGACTCCCGGACGATGAAAAGAAAAGTATGGAAAACTTAAAAACAATTAAGTACTTCATTTGAAAAATAAAACGTTAATTATTAATCTTTATTGATTTGTTATTTAAAAACTGATGTTTAAAAATTGATCTCTGAAATCGAGCTCTGCGGTCGCGTTTGCGACCAGTAGACCAATGAAGCAGTCCATTACAAGAATCATTACAAAAAATCTTTCGCCGCAAAAAAGAAACACATAATTACCAGTATTCTAACAGTTTCCATGCATTCTTATCAAACGAGCCACCAATAAACAAAATTCAAGTAAAAAACCATCAGACAAGATCAGTATGTCTTCCTAACAATGATTGATGGAAGATAAATTCGCATACAAAAAATACAAGGGCTGATATCAAAGCGAATTTGGAGCAGTGAGTCGAGCACCGGTATCGGATCGAGCTATCGGATCGAGAGATACATCAGTGATCAGTCGTAGTCATATGCTGGTTTACAGACAGCAGGGGAACGCAGTAGAATAAGTGCAGTTTTAAGAATTATTAAGCGAGCCGTTGCCCGCCACTTCGTTCGCGTGGAAATATTGATGTGTAAGTGTGATAAAAAAGCAATTTTATTTGCTATTCCAGACTTTAATCTATCTCTGTGTCTGTGAAGGAGCTTGTAGCTAAATAATAACAGCCACTCAGGTCGATCTTTAGGTTAAGCCGTGCTTGCTTAGGTTGGTCTGTGGATGGGTGACCACCCATTACATTCCGAGTTTCCTCCGTGTCTCGGAAAGCACGTTATGCCGTTGGTCCCGGCTGTCAATTGTAGATCTTTGACAGTCGTTACAGGTAGTCAGTGGTTCAAAAAGTCTGACAACCAGCCTTACCAAGGGGTATTGTATTACCCAGTACTAACTGGGTTGTGGAGGTCAGATAGGCAGTCGCTCCATGTACAATACTAGTATTCAGCTGCATGCGGTTAGACTGGAAGCCAATCACAACATAGTTGGTAAAACGGCTCGGCAGTTGATGATGATGACTCTATCTGTCTGTGCCATATTTAATCCAGATACGTTCAGGGATTCTGGCATGATTGAGTAACAAACATCCATCCTTTTTATTCCGGCTGTACGATCTCGTAGGACAATTACCGAACTCCACGCGGGCGAAGCCGCAGGCATAAGCTAGTTGATAATATTTACAGCAAATCGATATCACAACCCAATAATGTCTTGGTTGAAGTTCGATGAAACTGGTGCGGAAAAATTGCGGACACGGCTCCAGCACCGGATTATGCCATATAATGTACTAGAGCGGGACTCCAGTATCTTCCCACCAGTTTGACCGAACCTTAACACACTTGGGAAGACTGGTTGTCAGACTCGGGCTTCTGACTACCCTGTAATGAAAGAAAAGATAAACGAATATAAACTCGGATCAACTGCTTAACGTGTTTTGTATAAATTATGGATCTCGATATGCATAGGATACATGCATGGTCACCCATTCACGTATCGACCTCGGCTAGTAGTGCTTAACTTCGAGATCTATTTTCAAGTAAGGTAAGGCTGAAAACGAAAAAGAAATAATGTCGATAATAAAATCAGCCGTTCCAAAGCATAAAAACTTAATGCAATAGTGAAGGAACAAATAACTCATCGTTTATGCGCCGAAGTTATTCACTTCGCAGGGTTAAGTTTTACAATTTATGCGACAAAAAAGATACTGCAACTTTTTATACGTTTTCGAGCTTTGGAACTGGATGGTTTTACTATGAAACCTATTCTGTCGTCATCATTGTAAGATTAAGAGTCTGTGACACAGTGCATATAGATAAACACTATCTACCAGTTATATTAATAAACAAATGACGCAAAGTTTTATCTCTAGATAAGTCACCAGGAATTCTCCATATTTATATAACTGGGGTAGCTGGCCATTTATGCAGGATGGCACGGATAATACAACAATAAATGAAAACACTAGTAGTATAGTTTGTTCACTTGGCGATACTTTACCTTCGATGACGAATCGGTACCATGAGAATCGTGATCTTTTGTTTTTCGATGCCGAGATGGAACAGTGATGAGTCGGGCATAAGCCGTAATATGTAGTTCATCGGAATAATTTATATAAATCGTAACATCGAAATTAAAAAAGAAAACTAAATGGCATAAAACTGTTAACGAATTACAACACACATGAATTTTTGTATGCTACGAACGTACTATGACTAGTAACGTCAAGAGGTATACGCAGTTTAATTTTTTATTCTCAATAAATTTATTTTAATTCGAATTCATCTGACTAGACTACATAAATGCTACTAACTTAGTCTTAAGATAATTAAATTGTTACTAACAAAATATGGACATTATCTAGTCTGAAATAAACAAATTTTTATTATCTATTTATTATTAATTTAATTTCGTTTTGTCGGGGCCACCCTGTACAGCTATTTTGATTTGTACTTTTGACAATAGGTGCTAGTACTTCTAAATACCAGCCCGGCCATGTCTGGGCGTAATTCTAGACTACACTATGGACCTCAGTAATATTAATTTATTCACGGTCTTCTTCTTGTCCATGTGAACGGATAAAATCTGTTATGCATAAAAAAAAAAAACATTATAATAATGTAGGCCTAATCGACCAACACCTGAGGAGGCTCTCGCTTGGCAGCTGGATCAAGGGCTTGATACAGAAAGCGGTACTACTGTACACGGCGCGTATTGTTAGGAGGTTCCTCTCTTAAGAGCCCTGACCACCGCCACCAGTAGCTCGGACCCTGTTTTCGATGCCGATGGGTATTCATTATTTTTTAATGTTTTTATATAATTTTTGTTAATAAAAATATTTAAAAGTATAAATTACATGTAACTAAAATAAAATGTATAAAGGGAAAAACAAAAAAACATACCCGAAAAAAAAACCCCTAAAATAAAAAAAGATATCTACTACATTCTTTAGCTTTGTAAAACTAGTTTATAATTACTTGAACTAAACTAAACTTCTGCTCCCACTACGCCACTATCTCGCTCTTCACAGAGATATATATCAGTTACACAGCCCCCGGTTCATTGAACTTTACTTAGACGGCTGAAGCTAATCTTTCAGTAATCACGCTCATACGATACGCTTACGCCACATTTGTCTTGTTTTACGTATTTTTCATTCTCATCCCCCATTTGTTTAAATGATGCTGGAGAAAATCTTATTACGGTGAGCGTATTTGCTTAGAAGAAGATGTATTTCAAGTTTTGTTTTTCAGCGAATGAGAAAATTTCTTTGTAAATATGTTTAAGATATTTGTTATTGTCAGTGCTCAATTTTAGATTCGTCGGGCTACATGGGGTTCATGATGTAAAAAGTCTTACATTTATTTCAGTTCTTTGTTTAACCGAGACACACAGATATGTTGGATAAGGTATACCTGATGCTTTGATTATGTAGGGTGACTGGTAAGTAGTGACCGATACTTAAACATGTGATTGTACTCATGATAACAAACAACTTTCCCAAGGAAAAGTTTTTTAACGACTAACAGCTGACAGGTCACAGACGCGCGCGTGCGAATTTCATACGGCTGTTGTGTTATTGTGATAAAAGTGTATGTATAAAAAATATGTTTCTTTGGGAAAGTTGTTTGTTATTAAGAGTACAATCACGTGTTTAAGTATCGGTCACTAATTACCAGTCATTCTATATAATGTCTAGATGGAGCGTCACCCTACAATCAAAATAAAGAAAACGACGCAATAATTTCAAAAATGTGTGTGAGACAATAGCTGTGTGCGAATTTATAAGCTAACAGTTGACTGATATTTTTTACACGTTTTCGCACATATGATGCTCCATCAGACATATAATCAAAGACCTGATGTAAGTTTTTAAACTGACATGGTCTCACTAACACTATCATTACAACTAAAACAGGTGAGGGTAGGTCGATTTGTCTGCTCATAAACACCCACCCGCAACAACTTCAGTTAATCCGTGATCATGGTGCTAACAACAGTAAGGAAATATGGGGAACTCGAAATAAATAGTAAATATCCCGTTTTTAGGGTTCCGTAGCCGAATGGCAAAAAACGGAACCCTTATAGATTTGTCATATCTGTCTGTCTGTCTGTCTGTCCGTGTATGTAATAGCCACTTTATTCCGAAACTATTAGGACTACACAGTTGAAACTTAGTAGGTAGATGTATTCTGTGAATCGCTTTACGATTTTTATACAAAAATAAAAATATAAAAGATTGAGGGGGCTCCCCATACATGGAACTGAAACAAAAAAAAAACATCAAACCTATTCGTGCAGGGTGTCTATTGGATAGTCTTTAAAAATGAGATTTAGGTTTCTAAATCCTTTTTTCTCAAAATCAATCGTTTGAAGGATAGACACTTCCAAAGTGGTGAAATGTGTAATTTCTAAAGTAAGAAGAGGAAGCTTCTGAAAAAATGTAGAATTGTAGAACGTAAATAAAACTTTCAACCAAAATTGGTTTGAATAAGATTTGATATGAATGAGCCTTCAAAATATTTTTATTATATTATTTGGTGCTACAGAACCCTGTGTTCGTGTGAGTACGACACGCACTTAGCCAGTTTTTAATGTTAATGTAGTATACCTGATTTATTTTTTCGCAGTAACTAAACTGAAAGTCGAATACGAACCACAATTGACCGTTGTAAGCAAGTGAAAGCAATATAATCACAAGAAAATTACACGAATCACTGAAACAGTACAACTTACAAAGAAAGTAATTTATTGAACGAACAATGACGCGGTTGGGAAACCCTTAAACAGTAATTAAAGTAAAAGGAAACGGTGCTATGAAATTAATTAATATTTGTCGCCTGATTGTTCATTTTATAATTTACTAGCTGTTGCTCGCGGCTTCGCTCGCGTTCTGGTCGGAAATTATTCCACGGGCACGTTGTAAATATAGCCTATGGCACGCGGGGATAATGTAGCTTCCTATTAGTGAAAGCATTTTCTAAATCGGTTCAGGAGATCTAGAGATTACCCCCTACAATCTCACAACCACCACGCTCTCACTACCAAAAATCGCTGCTTTTTCTCCGCCTGGCTAGACAAAAATAGTGATAGTTCGTCTAATTTGCATGATATCATTATAATTTATAGCCTCTAACACACACGAATAATGTAGCTTTCTATCAATGAAATAAAATTAAAATTGGGTCATAAGTTCCGGAGATTACCCCCTACATACAAACTTACAAACAAATTTTACTTCTTTATAATATTAGTATAGATTTTCGGTCACGGGGTTTCGAAACCAATATACAAGTAGTCCAGGTACGGTAGGAGTTAAATGGCGTGCGATGGTTTGTCCAACAGTGGACTGTTGTAGAATGATGATGATACTGTACAAGAAGACTTATGTCGGTTGAGATAAAAAGCAAACGCACAAATGCGCTCGCGCACTAACACCTGTAGTTAAACATTAAGTTAAAAAATTAAGTTGTAAAAATCATATTTCAAAAATTTAAGTTGTAAAAACAAAAAATTTGTAATACAATTAGAGGGGATCGGCACTGTTACTTCTTAATACAGGCTATTTCATAGCCTAGCTAGGAGAACAGCACGTCACCCACTTGATTGCCAGAGATTTAATACTACCCACTTTGTGAAATATGCAATCTGTTTTTATATAAATGAAGATTATTTTATTATATTCTGGCTACGAATACACCAAGCGTGTTTTGTTTTCAAAAAATTCCGGTTTTCTTCACATCGATAAAAAAGTAATAACAAGTAATATTTATTAACAAGATCTTCTACAATTAAATACGTTAATTAAAAGTTTTAAAACTCTTTACTAAAAAGTGTCAAAGAAAAACACGCAGTGACAAGAAAAAAGTTCAATTTTTTAACTAAATTAATTCATGGAGTTCGACAACTCGCTGTTTTCAGCTTTTTAATAACTTTTTTTTAAATTAGTTGGCTCTCAAAGAGTTCCCTTTATGTAGTAGGACGAGGAGTTCGTTTTAAATTGTTCTTGTATTCATTAAACGCCTTTGAAAGTGTTGTTGACCTTTAATTTGGTCTTTAGTCGAGTTTCAAATAAGTTAGCTACTGTATTTTTTTATATGACCAACCATATTCTTGGCTGTTAATAGTTCATTTGTAATGGAATTGATATATCAATACACAATAGACCTATAGTGCAATTAATTCAGATATTAATAAATTTTCTTCTGATTTTTACACCTGCTATAAAAGGACAGATATTAAAAAAAAATAAGTATCAAGAAAAAGACAATCATAACTTTCAAATACTTCCCTCAAACCAAAATATAAAATTCATTCAGGTCCCTACCTCACAAAAATACAGCTCCATCTTTCATAAAACGACAATCTCAGCTGAAACAACCATACGAATCTAAAATATACATACTAAAATGCCACAGACCACAGACGGTATAATCCAATCTAGAGGACTCAGTAAGCACAAGTATTTTTTCTTACTTGAGCAATAAATTAGCGGTTCAAAGCATTAGACTAACTTATTGCATTTTTATCCAAGCTTTCTCCGCTTCACTTCAAGAGTAAATTTACGAAGAACTAAAGTTTGCACTACAAACTGAAATGAATGAATTATTTATTGTAAGTATTGTGTTTATTCAGGGCTGCTTTTATTGTTCTAGGTTTTCTACTTTCAAAGAAAACCTTAAACATCTGGTACAGCATTTTTGAAGTTATATCACCTCTGACCGTCTTAACCTTGTTTTTTTTTTTCTTCTTTTGCAACTTATTCGATGTCGACTGTCCTGACAGCATCTGTGAGTAACATTATCATTTGTATAAATATGACTGTGGTTTATACAGACAATATGTCAGTGACAAGACACAAACAGCAATTATTTTGTGAAAATACAAATGACATTTTGACTGTGTGTCCATTTATAAGCAACTAGTCTATGATTATCGAAACTGTACTTAAGATTTCCTAATAAGCATTGCACTGGTAGAACCTAGGTCATATCTTTCTTCTGTCAGCGACTTCTCCTACTTTCAGAATCCTAGAACTCTGCTCTTAAATTTCTGCCGATCATGCCCAGTTTGCATCGGTGGTCTTCGTATGTCTTAATTTTTATCCATTCATAAGACATTCTCCGTTTCAAATTTGGAACCACGCCAACAAACCCTCAACATACAAACAAGGTAACATTCTTTCCTAATGTACTGAAAAAAAAAACACAATCTAACCTATATTCAACCCATTTCGTAACGGCAACCAATAATTATGGCGACGCACGATCCTAATGATCACGTTAAAGTGTTCGTGAACACATTTAACACTATTATTAAGTGTTATTTGGACTAGTTATCAAGCCACGCAGGCAGCGCCAGGGGCGATTGCTAGCTCATAAAGGGGCAGTAAGGTTCTTGTGTATTATTTTTGTTTTCAGCAGTTAATAACACGTCCATGATAAGTGTTTGGAAAGAATTGTGGGTATTTTGAAAGCACACGATATATATTTCAGTTTTAATGTTACAGTTTTCAGTGTTTGTTATTTCGAACCGTTAAATTATATTTAGGTTTTGATAGAACTTGAGCAAACCAAAGTTACGCAACATGCGAGGTTTTTTATGATAGATATTACTTACTACAGGCCATTTATAGTGTAGAAATACAAGTTGTACATCAAACCGAATAACTCTACGCAAAAATAATTGCTGGGAAAATACTTTTTCTTGGGGTGAAATATCACGTTTCACGGTAGGACTCAATACGTAAAGCAAAACATTGTGCTGGTGGATGCGTTGAATAGTACGGTGTCAAGGAGGTATTTATAATTGCTTTCCTGCATATGTATATTTTTACAGGAGGAAGGGCGGTGCTGCATCCTGCATCCAGGCCTGAATTTTTTTCGCGGAGTTAAAACTAAATATTATGCTTACTTAACATTTATTTAAAAACTTGCAATAAGTAAAAAAAAAGTTGGAACTTTGACCCAGATTATTGCCGCAACTAAAAACTTCAGTATGTCCCAGAACAAAAAACTGATCGCAATGACGGGGACAAGAAACAGTCGTTAAGGGTATTTTACACCCATTATGAAAGGCAATTATTTTTGGAACAGTAAACATGTTCGACGATCTTGGCCCATCTACGCGGGTGCATTCGTGCGACGTTGCCAGCCCACTCCCACTCCAGCCTGGCTGGTTAATCTCCAACATCATTAAAGTCATGGTAGCATTATTATGACCACTACAAAATTGGACTGACTTAGAAATCATTAATGGAGTAGTTATCCGACTGAAAGTCCTCCTAGTTAATTTACTTTTGCTTCACCAGTCATAATAAGGTGGATGCGCAAGAGTAGCCCGCGAAATTTAAATTTTCTTACGTTTATTGCAATTTGCAGGTATATGTCAGATTGTATGTTGATGAAAATATGAATCGCGCCAGTAACACGTATGGAAATCATCAATACAATCCTCCAAGTTCATTTAACCCCATTCAATAACTATTTGAAAAATGAAAAAGTCACTCAATGGGTTATAATTCTGTAACTCTATACGTGTTACTGGCGCGATTCATTTTTTCATTAATATACAATCTGACACAGACCTGCAAATTGCAATAAACGTAAGAAAATTTAAATTTCGCGGGCTACCCTTGCGCTTTCACCTTAAACTCAGCAGGACTTTAATTATCAACAGGGTACTAATTAATTCTCTCCATTAATAGATCCCTATCATAAAATTGAAAATTGCTTACTCAATATACGCGGGAGGAAAAGAAATTAACTAAAAGAGAATCTTATTACTTGGTTTTTCACTTAAATACGACGATTTTTGTAATTAATTAAAAATATACGTCGCTAGATTATCTCTTACTTATTTTCTTTTGATCTTTTTGTTTCTTTGACGTAAAAAATGTCAAAGGAACTACGATACCTAATCTTACTTCAGATAAAAATATAATATGGGAGAAGTTCTTGATGTTACATGTATTTTTTTTTAAAGCGCCGCTGTATTATGCTGCGGAAACTATCAATTATAATACATATAAAGGAGTTTTGCTATTCCTACGTTCTCTTTAAATTATGACTGGTTTATGCTTTTAACTATCCACGAGTCGAATGCCAGACGGTAGGTAAAGAGACAAGAATCAACGTCAGTCGCTTCACTTTTTTATTATTTTCGCCTTTCACTCAGCATCTATCACATGAAATAAAACGTCGGAATACCAAAATGAATCAAAAGTAAAAATTGAATTCATTAGTCAACCGATCCAACCATGTGAGAATTTGGTACTCGGTGTATTCCACTCGCCAACTCAATGATTCAAAAATTAAGTGAGAGGAGCCGATGAACGTAATTTCTATCTAATTCTGACGTTTTCAAAATGAAACAAAAAATAAAGTCAATCGAGTGAACCGTTCACTTGACTAAAGTATCTGATATCAGCTTGATGTCTATTTTTTTTAGTAATCCCGTGTTTTCCCACTCCTGAGCAAAGACTCCCACCTTGATAACACTGAGGTAGGTAAAGTAGGTTTAGCGAGTCATGGAATGAAGTATACTAGTTGTCAAAATTTCTGACCGTATATGGAATAGTATACCTACTTCGATCCAAGACCCAAATAGCAGACGTTTGCAACACAGCCGCCAAATTATAATTAAACTGGGCAGGCCACTCAGCAGGGCACATCTGCCGCATGTCGCATCAAAATTGGGACAAAGTGGCAACAGATTGGGATCCGAACAACAGAACCGGCGACGCGGTAGGCCCAGAAGGAGATGGCGTAACGGGCTGGACTCTTATCAAAAGGATTGGTTTCAAACAGCTAAAGACAGAGATAAATTGAAAGAGGGAAGGGAGCCCTGTGCTCTGCAGTGAAAAATAATCAATCTTTGATTGGCAACCCTGGAGTTTTGTGAACTTTACAAAAAAAATGCTACAACTAGGACCATTAGATCATTATTACCATCTGCATCCCAATTTCTGCAGCACTTTAAAAAAAACATCGACTAATAACATCCCACCAATTTCACCATTTCAGAGAATAAATACCCCATGTTTTCCCATTCTGCTAGCATTCCCGTACACTGATATATATGAACCGTTTCTTGCAACGTGGGCGGATGACATTAAAAACCGCTTAGTGTTGCCCACAACGAAATACCGGCAATTTTGGTGGCCACTTAAAAATATAGAACGCATCCGTACGTAGGTTGCTGTAGCTATTAAGTAACGAATCGTTTGTAGAATGTACTTTTTAGGTTAGGTTTTCTTTTGTTTCTCATTTTGAGGATAATTTTATTGAAAGCCTCGTTTGGCTTGTGGTTGCAAGCACTACTGATGAGCTTCTTGGGTTTGGTTCAAAGTGTTATTGATTTTTTCTATTATGAATTTCTCAGACTCGGCGTCTAGATTTGTGCAACGTTGAGGGGAAGTAGCTCGCATTAAATGTGACTTGAACATAACTGTATTTATGATCGTCTGACGAAACTATATTCCAACAATGTTGTAGTTTCAGTTTTAGACTAACTGGGTGCAGCTGAATACCAATAATTATTTGAAGCGACTGCCCATCTGACCTCCACTAACAGATAACCAACCACCAATCCAGTCTGCTCTATCATCACCATTCCCTTACCCCTTTGTTTGCGGATGGGATTTCATCAAATAACTCCTCCCACTCTGGGCTGAGCAGGAGGGAGTGTTAGACTTTTACTGCTTATAACCGATCCATGTTCCTGCTTTTGCCCTTTGTATTCCAGGGCCGCGGTAACTCTTTCGAACAGTCCCGCAACACCATTCTCTTACCCTTAACTCATTTGGGGTCGGCGCAGCATTTCTTCCATACCTCTCTATTACTCGCCATCTCACCAGACACCTCCTTTCGTGGCATATCATCCTTCACCCAGTCTATCCATCGTTTCTTTGGCCTACCTCTATCTACTCTTATCAGTCACCAGTCTGTTCTATCTATTTCATTCAAATAAACAATCCGAAACCTAAACATGCATGTCCGCTGCTCTGCTCTTTCACTTTTTTAATTTCACCCCCGTTTAACATATTTTACGTATAATAAAACAGAGCAATAACCGTACATCATTTTCACCCCCTTTTTACACGCTCGAAGAAAATGCACGCGATTTCACTTGTTTATTGTTGCTAAAGACTAGTTTACATTGTGAGACTCTGCTAGATTGATGGTGAGTGGGCAGTAATTTACAAATGAGGTCATGCTATGTAGAATTCTGACAGAAACATATTTGACACGCACTCGGAAAGTTATGGCAGAATAGAATATTCTAAACAGGTTATTATTATAAAACAAATACATTATCTCAAGGTAGCACCACATTGCTATCATTTCAACCAACTCGTGCCTTACTATGACGTCTTAAAGCAGGAGTAATTCCAGTGTGGGAAAGAGATGGCACTAGACGACCTACATAGCTCTATCTCTTTCCCACACTATAATTACTTAGGCCACCTGGTAGAGTTATCTTCTTCTTCTCTTCTTCATCAACTTTGGCCACCCAATGCTGAATGTAGTAGTCTTCCAAATCTCTCCATTTTTGGCGGTTTATCATGGCTATCTAGTTTCTGCCGGCCACCTAGTCGGTTGTATTCCCACATTCCTCCATCCCGTCAGTGGTAGAGACCACTCCAGCACTTTTTTCCTGTATTTTCCATCCAGTCTACAGCATAAACGGTGTAACAAGATCCTTAACGAAGCCGAAAGGCACTTATTTTCCCCGTCATTGCGATCATTTTTTTGTTCTAGACCATACCTGGGAACCTTCTAGTTACGGAGATATTGGGGGTCAAAGTTCCAACTTTTTCACAACTTTTTATTAATACATTGTTTAAAGTAAGATTTTTATTTTAAACACTTCCACTGCTCGTACTATGCAATCTATCCACCAAAACAATGTTTTGAGTGCGTTACATTGAGTCCCACCGTAAAACAAGATTTTTCGCCCCAAAAAAAAGTGTTTCCCAATAATAATTTTTGTGTAAAGTTATATAATTTGATGAACATAATGCTTGGTTAACGGCTTCGTGAAGGGTTACACCCTGTATATGACCCGCGCACTTCTACTTTATTTTTGCTACTGGTACTATTAGTAGTGCTACTGGTATGTCAAAGGTCAACCAACAACCCATCACAACCTGCTTTCTAATACCTTTCAAACACTTAGGCTAACAGGTCTTCCATAAACAAAAACTCTATTACGCGTCCGAATACGTAATTTAGCAAGTTTCAGTTTTATATATTGTTTCCAAAATAACAATAAAATAACCTGTACGAAACATTTGTGAAACGTCCAAACATTCATGTAGAATCAAAACTGCGGGAGATTTTTTTCAAAGGTGTCAGCCCAATAAAATGACAGCGCTTTTCACGCGTAACTTGCCAATGAAATATGCCTCGACATTGTATTCTTTTTCATCCTTTTTCATAAAAGAACTAGCACAGTCTGAACACAGCTTTATGTAAAAATATAGGAGAGTGCTAACATTTGTGAGTGTCATTTTTCTTGTGTAGAAATAATTTCATGGTGTAAAGTTAAGCTGCACTTTCCACGGTCAGTTTGAGGATGGCTTAACAATTTTTACAAAAGACTATCTAATGAAAACTACGCTTATTAAGCTGGTGGGTAGACAGTTCTTACAACAGACAATCAGTACACTGTTGTTAAACTATATTTAGGCTCTAGCTAGATAGCTAGTTATTTCCAACTACGGCTGGGCAAGGTTGGCGCAGTGGCTGGGAGATTGGCTGCTGCGCTGTGTCTTGCGGGTTCGATCCCCGTACGCAACAAATATTTGTATGACCTACAGATAGTTGTTCCGGGTCTGGCTGTTTGTGTATGTGAGTTTAAATGTTTGTAAACGGACCCACGATATAGGAGAAATTCCTACTGTGGAACAAGGTAAAAAAACAATGTACGTGTACTTGAAAGACACATTATAATAGGGAAAATATATTGATCCGACCGGCCGGTCCAACTTCTAGAAAGTGGGTAGTCTAGGTAGGTATATCCACACACAAAAATTAGGGGCTTCATAGCTTTCAAAATGCAAGACACGTTAATATTTCTTATACAACTATAAGGATGCCTGAAGCACAAACAAGACATTTCTAAGGCAAATTGCCACTCAGCCTCCCGTGAACAAATAAGCACATTACTTTAAAACGGCGAGATCTTACGTAACTTTGTTGAAGCCGCTGTGTCTCCCTCCCTCTTCTGAACATAAAGTACAGGTTGGCAAAAAAAGTCAAGAAAATTTGAAAGATTTTTGTCAAGTGTGAAAGCTGTTAGAGTCAGTGTTTTGGACATGGTGTGCTATTGAGCGGAAGTACTACATATTGCAGTACTTCCGTTCCAAATCTTCTCAAATAATAAGTTATAATTAATTAATGTTATAATTAATTAATGTTAAAGTTAGGTACTCTACGTGCTGTTAGTTCTTAATTGTCTGCCTACCCTCATGGAAACGAGGCGTGAATTTATGTACAGGGTGTAACATGACCCTTCACGAAGCCGTCAACCAAGTATTCTGTACATCAAACTAGGACAACTTTACGCAAAAAATTTTGCTGAGAAATGACGTTTTTGATTTGATTTGGGATGAAAAATCACGTTTTACGGTAGGACTCAATGCAACGCACTCAAAACATTGTGCTGATGGATGAATTGAATAGTACGGGGGTCGTAGAGGTGTTTAAAGTAAAAATCTTCATTAAAAACATGAATTTAAAAAATAAACTTATGAAAGAGTTGGTACTTTGACCCCCAATATCTCCGAAACTAGAAGGTTCCCAGGTATGTTCTAGAACAAAAAAATGATCTCAATAACGAGGAAAGCAAGCGCTTTTCGCCTGCGTTAAGGGTCTTGTTACACCCTTTATGTATATATGCTCCACAATGAGCAGTGCTATTCAAATTCATGCATTGTTTGTCACAGGTGAAATATCAGTCCTTAAGATTACAGTAGCGAAGGGTCAATTTTTGTAAGAGGTAAGCCGGAGTACATATCTTTAAAGTGATTTTATTATTTGTCTATGAATACTGACTGTGCCATTTTTCAAAGGCAAGCCGGTAGGAATCGAGTTGTATAGATCCTTCGCCACTGTATGATTATTACATAAAGGCTCGCTGTAACATACCTATAAGATGTACAATTTTATTTATACAATATATATATATATATAATAACAGCCGCTCGGGTCGATCTTCAAGTTAAGCCGTGCTTGCCTAGGTTGGTCCGTGGATGGGTGAGCACCCATTACATACCTAGTTTCCTCCGTGCCTCGGAAAGCAAGAAAGCCCAGCTGTCATTTGTACATCTTTGACAGTTGTTAGGTAGTCAGTTGCCCGAAAGTCTGACTTTAGCAGTGGTAGCTCAGTAGAAACTGCCCCAACTCACGTGGGTTCGAACCCAGATAGGGACTTTTGCTTACGGTGACCAACGGTGAACCAAGAATTGAAAGATATTATGTGCAAAATCCCATGTGATAGATTATGGCCCACCCGTGGGAACTTTACAGGCCCATTACGTATGCTACACCTGGCCATATCGCTCGTTTGCGACAAGGATGACATAAAATCAAAAATTTAGAGTTTTCGATATTGTTTGTTGTTGAATATGAAATTAACGAAAATAAGTATTCAATTAAGTAAGAAAATACTTAAAATAAACCTTTCATCTTTTGATAAAAGGTTTCAGTGTAAAAAAAAAATATCAGCAGAATAATGAAAATATTTTTAGTCTAACTTAAAAAAACGCAGACCTGCAGGCCTAGCCAAGTTACAAACGTTTCGTATCGATTCTCTTTCTACAATTGTTAACGCCTCGGCGCAAGCGATTGTAGAAAACGCTAACTTGGTAGCCAACTTGACACGACTGAGTCGATCGCTCGTTCTACAATGAACTTCGACAAAACCTATACTTTAGTCTATGGTGAGCGTTCCAACAAACGTCAAACTAACGTCAAGGTCACAGTTGTGTACTTAGTGCGCGAGCTCACGTTTTGTTTTGGATTGTTAAGAAAGGAATAATTGTCTAACGTGTTAAAAAAGTAAGCGAAATAAGGTGTGAGTTCTACTTATAATTAGTTGATTTTAATATATCAAGTGCGGAATGAAATCAAAATCAAAATCAAAATCAAAGCATTTATTTCAAGTAGGCCAGTTACAGGCACTTTTGAACTGTCGAAACAAAGATAACAATGAAATGTAGCTACAGTCCCAGTCACAAGGCATAAAAACTGTGAAAGTACTGTAGTTGCCCATTCCCTAGCGTAGATCTCTATGGAGAAGAACGGGCAAGAAACTCCATGGACACTCTTTTAAATCAGCATATTGTTACAAAACCTTGGTTACATCATTCATATTGAGATGGTACATTATGTGAGAACGATGTAGCAAGATGTGCACGTTAAAAGTGTCCATAGTAAACACAAAAAAGACAATTAAAAAAAAATTAAAATAATAAATTCAAATAAGCCGTGGCAACTAAGAGATGACCAGTCACAACTGACAGCGCCCGTTCACGAACATGACGCATGGATCAGCACCATTCAACTCAACCATTTTGAAGGGAACTAAATGATCCGACACACGCGCCACCATCAGCGAGACATTGAGTGAGCATGACATTCTCTCAACCGCCAGGGCACATTCAAGTCGGGAAAGGACGTAGGTTTCCAGTGAACGATAGCTCTTTAGTACATAGCACTCACACAATATGGGCTTTATATAATACTAAAGATATTGAATCTATACAATGCAAAGATAGTTGTACAATCTTCAGCAGCTCCAACAATACTATTTAATGTTATCAATTTATGCGTCCCTGTCCTTGTGGAGCAGGACCGGCATTGAGCCAAGCATTTTTGTCAGCGATATAATCGTCCAACTTGTAATATGCTTGCTTACATAGTGTGCGTTTAATGCATGTTTTAAATTTCGTCTCATTCAGTTCAAGAATACTTTGTGGAATTTTATTATAGCATCTCAAACAGTACCCCATGAAAGATGAATCTACTTTAGCGAGTCTGAAGCCCGGCTGAACTAATTGGTCTCTATTTTTAGTACTGTAACTGTGTCTGTCACCTCTTTTACTAAAAAGATGCAGATTTTTTCTTACGTACATTATGTTTTCGTAGATGTATTGACAATGTACCGTCATGATGTTAATGTCCTTAAACAGTTCCCTTAGAGAATCGCACCTACGAAGATTATATATAGCTCTGATGGCTCTTTTTTGCAGAATAAATATTGACTGAATGTCTGCAGCTCGTCCCCATAACAAAATGCCATAAGACATTATACTATGAAAGTAACTAAAATAGACCAGTCTAGCGGTATCAACATCTGTAAATTGACGGATTTTTCTAATAGCATATGCTGCTGAACTTAGCCGCCCGGCAAGAGACGTTAAATGAGAACTCCATTGTAGCCTTGAATCAAGCGTAATCCCCAGGAAAACCGTTTTATCTACGAATTCAAGTTTCTCTTTATTCAATATTATATCACAATTACTACTTTTAACATTCGGTAAAGCAAATCTAATGCATTTAGTCTTTTTTTCGTTTAATACTAAATTGTTTGCTGTGAACCAATTTTGAACCTGAAGTAGGGCATTATTCACGTCATCTAGAATTTGGGCCCGTCTATTTATCTTAAAAATTAGAGAAGTGTCATCAGCAAATAACACCATATTTTGAGGTTGATTTTTCAGTAAATAAGGTAGATCATTTATGTATACTAGAAAGAGGAAAGGACCCAATATGGAGCCTTGCGGAACCCCCATTTTTACTTTTAAACCCTGTGAATTGATACCATTTATTTGAACATGTTGAGGTCTATCACTCAAATAAGATTTTACCAAACTAAGTGCAAGTTTTCCTAGTCCGTAATGCTCAAGTTTCAAAAGTAATGTGTCGTGATTTACGCAATCAAACGCTTTGGAGAGATCACAAAAAATTCCTATGGCGTCTTGGGACTCTTCCCATGCAGTAAATATGTGCTTTAATAAGGTTACACCGGCGTCAGTCGTACAACGTCCCTTGGTGAAACCATACTGTTGATCGTGTAGGATTTTGTTGGTGTTAAAATGATTAAGCACTTGATTCAGCATTACCTTTTCAAAAACCTTGCTAAAAACTGGCAACACGGATACAGGTCTATAATTATTAGTATCTTTACTATCCCCGGATTTGAAAAGTGGTATGACTTTACTGTATTTCATTAAATCAGGGAAAGCTCCTTGGTCTACACACAAATTAAAAATTAAAGCTAAGTAAGGTGCTATAGTCTCAACTATGGATGTACAAGCTTTGATAGACATTCCCCATAGATCTTCGGTCACTTTGATTTTGATTTGCCGGAAAGCTTTGATAACTATCACAGGGCTTATGTGTTTAAATTTAAATTCAGCCGGGCATCCAGACACGTTGGCCCTTAATAAACCAATTGAGACTTCAGGTGAGGAATTTAGAGCTTCCGTAGTTTTTAACGGGATATCGGTAAAGAAGTTTACAAATTCTTGAGCTACTTCCAAATTAGAGCTTTTAGGACCACATGCTGTATCTAATGTGTAGCTAGTGTTACGTATTTTCTTCCTGTTTGTCTCGTTATTTATGACTTTCCAAACAGTCTTTATTTTATTTTCTGCTGTTTTGATCTTGTTGCTAATGTGCAGGGCTTTAGCAACCTTGCATGTATTTCTAAAAATGTTTGAATACTTAGCAACATACTTGTTGAAAGTTTCAGTGTTTATGTAAGGCTTAAGGCCATAAAGCTCAAATAGTCTTTCCCTACTTTTCCTGATACCTTTAGTAGCCCAATCACTAAATATAAATTTAGGGCAAATACTTTTTGTCTTCTTTTCAAATGTTTTGTTGAATTCAGTTCGAACTATTGAAAAGAAATTATCATACAATTGATTTATATTAATATCGTCCATGTGATGGCTCATAACATTTAACTTGTTCTGTAGGGAAATATTATACCTATTTAATTTGCTAGTAGTTATAGGTCTAAATTTAATCAGAACTTTTTGCAATGGTGTGTTACACCTAAAAGTTACAGTTTGTCCGCTGTGGTCAGACGGGAGACAATTTAATATGGCTTTATCTAAGTAATCACAATCGCAGAAAACATTATCTATACAAGTAGCAGAAGATGGAGTGACTTTAGTAGGTTCTATAAAAATATTGGTCAGGTCAAATGATTTAAAAAGATTTAATAACCGACTGCTATTGGAATTTTCTTCTAAAATATTGATATTGAAATCACCACAAACAATTGCAGATTTATTACTGGCTGAAAGTTTTGCCAGGACATCTTCCATTATTGATTCAAATAAGGAAAAGTTTTGATAATTTGGGGGTCTGTACACACACATAATTACATGCTTATCCAGCTCAACACAGGACAGTTCGACGCAATGTTCAACCGAGAGACCTACTATGTCATTACGTTGCTTATATTTAACACATTTTTTTAATAATATTAGGGAACCTCCACGCAGCATAGATGTACGGTTAAAGCAGCTACCCACCGTATAGTTATCATAATTAATAAGCATATGGTAATCCTTTAGCCAATGTTCAGTAAAACAAATAATATCAAACATACTTTTTTCTAAAAACAATTCAATTTCTAATAATTTCGAAGAAATGCCTTGGATATTTTGGTGGAATAATTTTAAGGTGTTCTGCTGAGGCCCTTTTTTACTAACTAATTGAGTGCAAGAAGGTACCTTGCTGGTGGTAGGATTAACAATATTGTTAATGGTACCATCTGTTGTCTCACTTCCTAGTTTAAATTACTACTAATATCTGGAGTGAGGCCGGAGACTCTGGTGCCATCCCCAGATAACAAGACCCTATCACTACTACACCCTAATTGAGAATTTTCCACGGTGACACATGGATCCTCCTCAGTACAATGTTTGTAAACATTTATAGCACTAATGCTATACTCATTTAAGGTCACCTGTACATTAGTATTATCACTAATAGTCGCAGTATTAATAATATAACCAAACTTCGACATACTACATATGTCTGAGTGAATATTAAAAGCTAATAGCCTAGCTATTTTGTGTCTACATCTAACAGGTAGATACACCTTACCCCGTGTCGACTTAAGTTTACCAACAATAGTGTTGATATCCAGATATATAAGTCTGTCACTATAGTGACCTACTAAAAAATGTACATGATTATTTAAGGTATGTATAAAATAGTTTTTTCTACTACTTAAATTTTCAAAATATGGAAAAGCACACAATATGATTTTACTACAGTTTAACTTCAACAACTCTGATACACAGTCAGTGATGTCTTCCTTTTTAATCTTAGAACTATTACCAACACATATAGTAATGGTAGTATTAGGATTATAAACATTTTTTGTTACCGATGCCGTAACCTGTTTGTAGGTCGACCCCTGGCATACAGTAATTTTGGGTACAATAACTCAGGTTATTACTGATCAATTTCCCTAGCCCTCTACCTATACTATCAGAGAACATAACTGAATGATTACAATCAAGACTACTAGGTGAGACAAAATGCCTAACCTCCGGCTGTAAATTATGATGAATAATGTCAGGTACAGAATCTTGGCTGATAATACATTCCTGAGCACTCACAGCTAGGGACGGGTCCTCCGTTACCTCAGGCTGGAGGGCATCAAGACTGGATTCCCTCTGACACGTACACCGAGTGTTGCTGAGAGTCAGCAAGTCCACTTGGTCTACCAGTTCGTTTGTAGCAAGAATATGCTCTTTAATTTGATTTTCAGAGCTTTCATATTTATTATATAATGACTTTAGTGACTTATTCAGAGCCTGTATTTCTGATTGTAAGCGCTGAGTGTCAATTTCATAAATATTTATACTATCTTCCAGTTTAATCTGATAGTTATATCTTACTCAATGTAATTTTAAACATTACTGTCACTCAAAATAATATGATATCGTGCATTTGAATGAAAGATACCTTAAATGAACAACTTTTATATGCAGGAAACTAGATCTCGAGCAAGCCCGGAACAGTTCGCAGCTTTATTAGAATTCATGGAATGGTACGTAAGTTAGTTATTTCGTAATCTTCCTTTGTTAAAATCTATCATACTTGAGCACATGAAAGTTAAAAACGTAAAACTAATACTATTGTTATGACACAATCAAAACAATGGTGTTTGACCCTCTACTTATCAATAGACCCTTTGTTTCTCTGAAATGATAAATACAGTCCAAAATTATGGTAAATAAACAAAACACTTCTCGGTCTCAACACTGCTGGCTCATATAGGGGCCATTTTTTTATCGTTTTCTATTGGGTCTCGGCGATCGCTCGGCTGGCGTTCATAAACTTCGACATCGTTTCGTTAGCGCTTGTCAAAACTGTGACTTGGCTACGATTTATATGGGATGTAGCGTTCAACGTTGTAGAAAGGATCACATTTCATTCTATCATTTCGAACGATGTAAACTTGTCTACGAATTTTCTATTCGTTTGTTTAAACCACGTGACTTTACGATAAGATGACGTCATCCCCATACATTTGATTAGTTTTCTATTAGCGTTAACGATTGTAGATTGTCAACTTGGCTAAGCCTGCTGTATATCTTATTTTTCCAGTTATGTCATTACTGTCGCAAACAAGTGCTATGTTCGAACAGTCCTGCAGTGGCCAGAATAGGCACATATACTAATAAACGATAGAACCATATTTCTAAGCAATTTACTCTGCCAGATAAATGCATAGAGGTGGTGAAACAGATTATACATCTCGTCCTACTATTAAGGTCTTTGAATGCTGAGATTCTAAATAGTATTGTCTCTATTTTCAAAAATTTTTGCCAAGCCATAACAGTAAATCGGGCATCCTAAAACATTGTATCTAAAAGGAAGTAAGCCCCTATCTACATACTTCACTAGTTGTGATTCTGGCACCATGTCCTGGCTCTCGAACACCATAAATCTTGAAGCGGGCAATATATTTTGAGACTCGACACCAAAGCCATATCGATATTAAAATCGAGTTCGCAAATGGTTTTATGAAATTAAAATTTTACAGCTTTCGCGACTGGAATCTATTTGCGGGGAAACTTTTAATGTTTTCCGGTGATGTATTGGTTATGTTGGAAAAGCTCATTCAATGAGGCAAAACATTTCTTCAGATTTTATTACGCGTACTTACCGAATAGTCCACTCGGCGGAATCATTCTAAATGATTTTTGAATTAGATTATTCTCTGCTTCTTCTATAATAATATTGAACTATCTGTTTTTAATTTTAAAATAACAGCTTATTACTGAATGCTTATGAAAGTTTATACGGTTCTTCTGTCCGTCTGTGTGTCTGTTTGTTCCGGCTAATCTCCAACACGGCTGGACCGATTATGGATTGGACTTTTACTACTAGGCTACTTTTATTGTAGAAAAGGGATTAGGGATCCGTGCAAGAAACTAAAACCTATGAAATTGTTAACAAAATCCAATTCAATTAAGAAAGTAATATTTTTATAAAAAATTCACGCGGGCAAAGGTCCTGGGCAACATTTAGTCTTGAATATACAGGTTCCAACATCTAAATGATGCTCTAGATATGACAGCCATATTATTCTAATCATAATTTAAAAATACAGCTTTTGACGGTACGGTTGGCGCAGTGGCTGAGCGATTGGCTACTGCGATCCCCGCACGGAACAAATATTTGTATGACCTACAGGTAGTTGTTCCGGCTCTGGCTGTTTGTGTATGTGAGTTTAAATGTTTGTAAACGCACCCACGACACAGGAGAAATTCCTAGTGTGGGGCAACGTTTTCAAAAATACTACAACAAAAAAACCGGCCAAGAGCGAGTCGTACTCGCGCACGAAGGGTTCGGAACAATTATCTAAAAAAAAATGTATCTTATTTTGCGTCAACTATACAGCGTGTAACAGAAAGGGTATAATCATATGGAATACTGTGGTACGGACCATCAAACTGAACCACTTTCTCTATGGGACCACCATCGAAATCGTAAAAAAATAATCAGCTGTCCTATATAAAATTTCAATACCTACTCGACCCAAACGTATGGAACAGCTGATTATTTTTTTACGATTTCGATGGTGGTCCCATAGAGAAAGTTGTTCAGTTTGATGGTCCGTACCACAGTATTCCATATGATTATACCCTTTCTGTTACACGCTGTATATGTATGATGACACCCTTTAATTGACAGCTTTTTTTATTTTTTGGAATTATTCCTTTATTAATGCTGTAAGGCCTTGATTTTTGCCAAATTTTGTGATTCTATGTCAACGGGAACTATACCATATAGGTTTTCGACCTAACACCTATAGGGTACTTACGGTTGACCTAGAACTGACAATTTTGGTTAAAAGCAAGAAATTTACAGCACAAGTACAGGGAAAATTCCGAAAAATTAAAAAGTTTAAAATTAAGTTAAATTTAGGTACTTGCAAGTTTTAGCGAGAAGCTAAATTTGCCCCATATCTTTTTATCGTGTTGACTCAGTACCTTATTTTTTTACACCTAATAGAGACTATAGACCTCAGTATCAACTTACTAGGTCCACCCATTCTTGAGAAAATCGGTGATGACACACGGACAGACAGACGGACAAGAGAGTGATATTATAAGGGTTCCGTTTTTTTCTTTTGAGGTACGAAACCGTAAAAACCGTCACAAAGTCTCGGTTGTCGTATCGTAATGAAACTAGATCTTGAACTTGGTCATAAGAGTGCATTTTCGTTGCGCTCAAGTAACTTCCAGGCATGAAATTAGATGGTGATAATCTATTGTCAAATTTAAAATCATGAATTTTATACGGTAGGTACTTTTTAATATCTATAAAGAAATTGAATAAATTGATTAAAGCTGTCCAAAAGTAGCTTAGGGTATTGTAGACATAAATTAGGAAACTGTGGAAGAGCTAAGGTTATAAATAATACAGGCGCAGTTGGCGCTATCTTCCGTACATTAGAAGGTAGCCAGCCTGACCTTTAACCAGTCAACCAGTGGTTAAAGATGACACGAGCTATGACTTCTAGAAATCGAACGGGGCTCTGAAACCAGCGAAAACGAAGGTAAGCGGGGGCTAAAGGGAATCAATACTTGTAATACACCCTAATAGGTAGAAGCTTCTCGGTATGCTAGGACAAAACAGACATTCCAAAATACAGGTTGTAACAAGACTCTTAATTAAGCCGTCAACCAAGCAGTATGTCCATCAAACTAAGTAACTTTATGCAAAAATTATTGCTAGGAAACGTTTTACGGTAGGACTCAATACGTTGTACTGAAGGATGGATTGAATCGGGGGTCGTGGAGGTGTTTAAAGTAAAAATCGTAGATCATCAAAATGTAAAAAAAAAACTTTTGAATAAGTTGGAACTTTGACCCCCAATACCTCCGTAACTGGAAGGTTCCCAGGTATAGTCTGGAACTAAAAAATGATCGCAATGCTGGGGAGAACAATTTGCTTTCGGCTTCGTTAAGGGTCTGGTTACACCCTTTAGGGATTGCGGTTTTATTCAACAGAAATTATGCATTTATGTATTTTTTTTTACTCATCCACAGGTCTTTTTTCCAACAACAAACATATCTTTAGAGACGGACAATTATACGTCCTGTTCTTTTTTCCGTTGTCTTGTACCAGAAATCATCTTGGGCCTTTACCAGAACGCCTGAAAGACCCAAAAAAGGGAAAGAAATAAAGAAACAATATTAATTTGTCGCAGGAACATGACGTGCATAATTAAAGATACAATGTAACGCATTACAAATATTTTTAAATACAATAGAACGGAACAATGCACATACTTGGAAACGATGCGGCTGATGAACTTGCCAGAAGGGAATCCAGCACAAAAGCCTTGTGACCCGACCCTTCAGACCCGAACCCATTGTGCCCATTCCTTTCAAGCAGCTAAGGAGTTGGTAGGATCACACTCAAACGCAAGCGGGGAAATGGAGGACCTCTACACCAGGGTGTAGGCAATCCAAGGAAGCTATGCCATCCCTGGACACGAAGCTAACCAAGCGCCTTCTGCGCCTGGACAGAGATAGCCTACGACTGGTAGCGGGGACCATCACTGGACATTGCTCACTGAAAAAACACTTCCGAGCGACTGTCGCAACCCCGTGCAGGGCACGCCACAATAGTGGCGGTAAATCCCCTCTTTGAGGAGTGGCTAGAGAGGCGCCACGGCACCCTTACCTTCCGCCTGACGCAGGTCCTCACCGGACATTGTTGTTTCGGGAGGTTCCTGCACCTAACCAGGCGGGAGGAAACACCCGGGTGTAACCACTGCGAGGATCGACCGGAGGACACGGTGAAGCACACTGTGCAGATCTGCTCCGCTTGGGCCGAGCACCGCCGTGTCCTCGTAGCGGCAATCGGCGGCGGCGACCTCTCGCGTCCGGCCCTGATTTAATCCATGGTCTGGAGCGAGAGGGAATGGGACGCCGTCACCTCCTTCTGCGAAGCAGTCATGCTAGCGAAGGAGGTGGCGGGACGTGAGAGGGAGAGAGTCTCACGTCTCAGCCGCCGTGGGAGACGCCCTGGGCGTCGGGGGCCACGTGGTAGCTCCCGGCCACGGTAGGCGCGGGCCTGTGGACGGTGAGTAATGGGCTTACTCGCCGTCCATCCGTCTTATGACGACAGGCCGTGTCGACGGCGCGTTCGTGTTCCACGCGCGTCTCAAAGAGAGTGGCAAACAGGAAGGGGTCCGAAAGGACCGATGCCTGCCACGGTTGCGGGACTGTTCGAAAGAGATACCGCGGCTCTGGAACACAAAGGGCAAAAGAAGAAAAGTGGATGGGTTTTAGTTAGTAAAAGTCTGACACTCCTTCCTGCTCAGCTCAGAGCGGGAGGGCCCATTTTTCCAATCCGAAAAAAAAAGAAAAAGGTATCACTGATAGCCCCCTGTGCAGGGCGTGCATGGAGGCGGAGGAAACGGTAGCGCATGTACTCCTCGAGTGCACCGGCGTCTCCCAGATCCGCGAAGAGAGTCTTGGAACACCGAGATCCATGCGGATGTCCTGAGAAGACCAAGAAGTTTGATCTGCTTCTGGAGGGAGGTGGGCTGGTTGGAGTAACGGCCACCATGACTCACGTACAATGGTCCACTTTAGGGACTAAGTGCGGAAACCAAACCAATTAACATAGAACATAGGACGGAACAAAAAAGTTGACAGCTTGCAGGTCGTGACTGCGACAAGCATGTTACCACTCAGTATGATGCTGTGCTGTGGGGGCTCACAGCAAAGCGCTGGTTTTCAGTGGTCACCCGTGAATAAACGTACGGAAGCCAAAACAGCATAAATATTTGATTACTTATCTAAGAAAATAAAATAAATAGTACTTTCCACGCTCTCCCGCTCTCTCCATGTCCCAACATTGTGGTATTCACCCAACGCAGTCAAACGCTCCCACGACAGAGGTCCCAAAATTACTACGCACTTAGCGTAACTTACACTAAATTGAGTTTATAGGGCCTAACTTAGGGGCTGCCTTCAGTCCGGTTATGGAACCATGCCAAGTTGATAAATAAAGATGTTTTATTGCAAGACTCCTGATATTATTCAGGGTTATTGAAACCTCTGTTATTGTGACTGCAAAATTTAGTTGTTTGTTTGAATTTTGGAGGACATAATTAATTTATGTAACTGCTAGTAAGTCATCTGTCAGCGTTTTCCCAAGTATGTTGATGTCAGCTTCCTATCTAATCGGATGCAGCTGAATACCAGTATTTTACATGGACCAACTGCCTAACTGACAACCCGGTTGGTACTGGGTAATACGTGGACCTTAGTAAGACTTGTTGTCAGACTTTCGGGCCACTGACTTACTATAACGACTGCCAAAGTGAAAAATGACAGCTGGGACTACTTGGGACCAAACGACTTAAAGGACTTTCCGAGGCAGAAGCAACCCGATATGAAATGGGTGCTCAGTTGCTCACCCAACGGACAAACCTAGGCAAGCACGGCTTCACCTGAAGATCGACAGGAGCTTCTGTTATTATTTAGCTCTTTGAACTACGATTTTAAGAATGATACTGATTGTGCTTGTTGCAAACAAAATGCTAAGGGTAATCGTATTTTCGATTCAAAAATCGACGTATTTACGTTACGTTTACACCGCGTTCTTGCTAGTGCCTCTGGACGTGTAGGGTTGGTTTGAGACGGCCCTGAAGGAATTGGGAGAAGCCTTTGTCCAGCAGTGAGACCGCTACTGTTAATCAAAAAGAAAAAAATACTACAACAGAAAAACCGGCTGAGTGCGATTCAGACTCGCGTACGAAGGGTTCCGTACTTACAATAATCTAAAAAAAAAAAAAACTCGTTTGTTTAATGGGAGCCCCCCTTAAATATTTATTTTATTCTGTTTTTCATATTTGTTGTTTTAGCTGCAACAGAAATACATCAACTGTGAAAATAACAATTGTCTAGCTATCATGGTTCATGAGGTACATACAGCCTGGTGAAAGACAGCCAGACAGACGGACAGCGGGGTCTTAGTAATAGAGTTTCGTTTATACCCCTTGGGAACGAAACCCTAAAAACAACTAATCAGTACAAATATTAATTGAAAAAACTTCAATAACAACAACTGTTACATCAAAGAAAAAACATTCGCAACCAATATCTAAAATCCGAACAACATTCGACAAAATAAAACTCAAAAACAATCCGACACAAATAATTCCTTTGCGAAAGTTCCTACAATATTTTATTATAAATTGTTTATTTTTCACCGAGGGCAAGCGCGTAAACAGAAAATATTGCCAAAGGTCTGAGAGAAATTAAAAAGTTTTAATTGAATATTAGCCAGCTGAGCGGTTATGGAAAGTTACTTTCTTCATTGGAGCTCGCTCACTGTGCTGAAACTTGCCCAGATTGAAGTTATACCGAAAATATACGAGTTGGTAAAAAAGTAATTAAATCTGAAGGATCAAAGTTGTGGCAAAGGGAAGTTGTCTGCAGGGTGGAAATGATGTTGTTGTGCAGTTTTAATAGGCATAAGACAATAATTTTAGTCTTGAAAAAACTAGAATAAAATGATTGAACCTGCTCTGATTGGTTGCTGTAGAGTCGATCTGGCCAGATGGGGTACCATTGACCCACTGCAAGATGTGAGTGTGTGAGAGTAGGAACTACACACGATATGCCGCATCTTTTGTCCTGTCTATCGTACATAACTATTTGCATCCTCCAATACTTAAATGAGACAAATAATTTAGCAACAACAACAACAATCAACAATAACAATCAAGAACAACAATCAACAACAACAATTTAACCATTTTTATTCACGTGAAAAAAAGAAGAATTAACATAACATAACATCACGCCTGTAATGCCAGAAGGGTTAGGCAGAGGTGTACCTCCACATTTGACCAGCTATGTTCACGTACCATGTTATAGGAGGCGAGCCTATTGCCATCAGCGGAGCACTAGTCCAGACTCCATGACTGCTACTGAGGAATTACTGATTGAAAAACCGAATAACACTTTGCCCGACCTGGGAACCGAACCCAGGACCTCGTGTTCAGCAATCGTGCTTGCAACCACTCGACCAACGAGGCAGAACGAGGGAGAAGAATTAAATAGTTTACATAATAATATTGATTGTTCTATCCAAGAAGATTTTCAAAGGTCTGCGAATGAGAGACAGTGTCAATCAATTTATGTGGTTTAATGTCACACTGTTGTGGAAGTTCAGTAGGAACAGTACTTTTATACTGTTCTTACTGAACTTTCGACAGCAAAGTCTAGGGTAATTTCAGGATAGGTGCCCCACTTTTTGATAGGGAACCATATAACTTATTCATTAAAAATCTATTGGCAATACGTCTTTTGCATTAGGTAACTTTGATCTTTAATCTATGATGGTACCCCTTTTGTTTTTACATAAGTTTCAAAGATTTAGAGGAAATTGTGTCTTTTCGATGCTAGTTGAAATAAAACATAGTAGATTCAATAATAATCAGTTTGTATTCAATATTTAACATTAATTTGTGACATCTTTTATAATTATATCTATAACTAGAATAAATAAACAAAAGAAGCATTTTTTTATTGGTGAAATAATAATCATAATTTTATCAGTTAATTCTTCACACGTACCTTAGTTATACCTCAATCGTCTTATGCTTAACACTTTTCGTAAAATAAAAATAGTTAGGGATAGATGCCCCTTTTTTTTTCGAATGGGAAATCATCAAATAACCCCTCCCGCTCTGGGCTGAGCAGGAGGGAGTGTCAGACTTTTACTGACTAAAACCCATCCATGTTCCTTCCTTTGCCCTTTGTGTTCCAGGGCCGCGGTATCTCTTTCGAACAGTCCGCAACCCTGGCAGGCGTCGGTCCTTACGGACCCCTTCCTGTTTGCTGACTCTCTTTGAGGCGCGCGTGGAACACGAACGCGCCGTCGACACGGCCTGTCGTCATAAGACGGACGGACGGCGAGCTAGCCCATAGCTCACCGTCCACAGGCCCAGCGATAGATGCCCCTAACTGGGGTACGTGGCATTCGGGAGGGCTTCCTATCACATAGTACGATTTTAGCCTACAACTTTTCTAACATACATATTGAATTACCCTACTTGTTTTAACTTATTTATCCTTCAAAAATGTTCATGCAACTTCTTTTGAAAATCTACTCGATCTGTACGGGGTGGAATGGACACCGACGCGAAAGCGGTTTCGACGTACTCAGTACATTATTCTGTTGATTTATTGTTATGTATTGTTTTACATTCATCAACAAAACTAAATTTGTTTTTCATAGTATGTTAATGAAAAACAAAGTCGTTGCTGCAGTTTGATGAAAAAGTCCCAATCTCAAAAAATAAACATCAAATCTTGTTCAAACCAATTTTGGTTGAAAGTTTTTTTACGTTCTATAATCTTATATTTTTTTCAGAATTTTTCTCCTCTTACTTTAGAAATTAGAGAGGACACACATTTTACCACTTTGGAAGTGTTTATCTTTCAAGCAAATGACTTTGAGAGAAAATGGTTTTAGGAACCTCAATGTCATTTTTAAAGACCTATCATAGACACCGCACGTATAGGTTTGATGAAAAAAATATTTTAATGTTTCAGTGCCATGTATGGGGAGACCCCCCTTAATCTTTTTATTTTTGTATAAAAACCTTATAGCGGTTTACAGAATACATCTACCTACTAAGTTTCAACTGTGTAGTCCTAATAGTTTCGGAGTAAAGTGGCTTTGACATATACGGACAGACAAACAGGCTTGGCGAATCTATAAGGGTTCCGTTTTTTGCCATTCGGCTACGGAACCCCTCAAAATTATGTACTGAATACGTGGTTACCGTTTTCGCGTCGGTGTACCTTCTACCCCGTATACCAAAATGACATCTAAGAGTTCATTGACCTACATTTTCTTGAAATCTGGCACAGCCACAAGTGTGTTCATTATCATTTCTGACGTCACTTTCAATGTCCAATAAAAGGACCTTATCAGTAAATTTTATCGTACAAGTGGTCAACCACAATGCAGATTTCGAGTGCCCCTATCAGTTAAATGCATTTCCTATATAAAAGGAGCGCCAATATTATGCAAACACTCGGCAGAAAAACGTGGTGCGCTTATCACTTTTAGGGAGCACCGACATATCACGGCAGGTCAGTTATTTTTTGATTAAGTATTTCAATTTTTTCACTGTAGTTACCGCTGTCTCCTCATGGTAATACCAGTTTGTCATACCAGTATGACTACGAGGACATACACGTCCTCGTAGGCATACTATCATTTTTGCAATAACCGTAGAAAAAAAAAAGAAAAAGAAAATACAGAAGAACTAAGACTAAGGAGACCTTTATCGCGATCCTCTTTTTATAGAAAAGAAACCAATACTTTGTCCGAGCTTTGAGCTCCATTTCACAATTTTTATCGAAATCATCGCGATCAATGTATCCTGGCGTTTTTTTTTAGCTTTTATCTTTTTCTTTTTCATTTAAAACGTTAAGTAAACGCAAAATTGATACAGGAGATCGATTTTTTACTTAGTTTTTCTTAATGTTTCTGAGTATATAATATAGTACCTCAGTACATTTTTTTTGCAGTGTTTTGCAGTGACAAATGTCCACGTGTATCAAACGACGTTTTTTAATACACTCAAATCATCATCCACCTAGCGTTTTCCAACCATATTGAGTCGGCTTCCAGTCTAACCGGATGCAGTTAAATACCAGTACGTTAGAAGAAGCGACTGCCTATCTGACCTCCACAACCCAGTTAGAACTTGGTAATAAGACACCCCTTGGTAAGACTGGTTGTCAGACTTTTCTGCCATGTTACTTGGGGTCGGCGCAACACGTTTTTTTCTTCCATTCTCCTCTGTCAACCGTCACGCTATCATTTACTCCGTTTTCTTTTATATCATTCCTCACACAATCCATCCATCGTTTCCTTGGTCTTCCTCTCTCTCTCTCCATCCATTAACAATTTAATTTCATATCTGTTTTAGCTACATGCGATTCGGCTCTCCTCATCGCATGCCCATACCAAGACAGTTGATTCCATTTCAACTTTCCCGTAATTGGCGTAACTTTCAAACTTCCTCTAGTGTTTTGTTCTTCATTCCTTACTTTATTAATTCTTGACACTCCACACATCCACCTCAACATTCTCTTCTCCGCTACATGCAATCTTTTTTTGTCCATCTTCTTCACAGCCCAGCATTCCAATTCATACGAAACTATGATTTATTTTGCTCCTTTTACCGCGCTTTGCCTTCGCTTGAAGGAGGATCAAAGGTATGAAGCCGCAAAACAGCCTAATATTATGCTAGGGTCACACTGGCGGTATTTGGCGAATCACTTCGGTGTGGGAAAGAGATAGAGCTATACAGGCCGTTTATCTCCAGCTTTTTCTGACACTGAAACGGTTCGCTGAATCCCGCCAATATGCAATGTGACCCTAGCATTAAAAGTAGAAAATACAAATATTTTTTCATTTAGAACAAAAATAAATTTTAATTTGATTAAGTGCTAAGAATTAATTATTTATTTATAAACACAACTTCAATATTCATGAAATATTCAGGAGTTCAAGGCAAGTGGGGCCTTTGCTGAGATTTAAAATAGAACATTTATCATCGATTATAGGAATAGGAAGTAATACTACAACGTTCTGGCGCCAGAGTGCAGCACTAGCGCAAACAGTAACATAATTTTTAGTTGTTTAGTGTGGTGAAAATATTAAAATATTTAGTTTAAAATTACAAATGAAACTGCATGTTTATACAATAGTAATGCATCAGTGCCGCATATTCGGATGTAGAAATGATTTTTTATTTATTGGCTATTAATTCCCAAAATATACAAATGTTCGAAAATCATTGGAAACAGCAACGCGTTGCAAAAACTCACTTCTAAAAGGCTGCAGGATGCCATAAAGTAGTAAAGTCATTAAATAGTACAGGGATAATACACTATTATTATACAAGATTATTAATAAAACTACTTTGATACGTTTTTACAAATATATCACAGGATATTTTTTTAAATTTTCAATTTTTTTATACACACAACATTGTGATTGGCAGTGGCAGTGGCAGTTTGTTTACTTTATGTGCAAGTAGCGCCCTCTACGCCGAGTTTTGCGTAATATACCCCGTTGGACTCAGTTTATGCTTGTCTGTGAAAATAAAACATTAGAGGAAATAATTTAAAAAAAGAAATGTGAAATACACTGCATTCTAAACCTAGTAGTGCGTTATAAACTAGTCTTAGAGGAAGTGTACTGAAAAATAAATAAACCGCTTCCCACGCGTAACTAAATAAAAAGTTAAGTTAATAAAAAGTAGGCGTTTCAAAAAGAGGGTGCCATGAATGCCATGTCCTGGATTGCAAGGCGTGTTGTATTTCCGTCGGTAATGTATATACTTACCCAATCCCATCGGTAAGGAAATGTAAAATTTAAGCAAGTGTTCTAAAATGTCCCACTTTCTAATTGTACCTTACTTTAGAAGAAAATATATCGGCTTCTGATGAAAAGCGGTCTCAATCATTACTGGATTATTATGTGAAAATATGTAGTTATTGTTATTTTAAATGTTAATCTCGTCCTCATTATTATGATATCACCTAGTGTCCAAGCATCCTATCATCGACCGGTGAGGTACCGTATGTTTTTTGTTATCTATACATTTGCTTTTTTTGTTTTTTGGAGAACTATTCCATAACCGCAATGCTTTTCAGGCGGTTATCGCATTTGGTGTATACTGTGGTTGTGCTTAGAGAATCATCAACCTGCACTGGGCTCATGTGTTGGGTTTTGGCCCACTCCTTCTCAGACGCAGAGGCCGATGTACCAGCAGTTGGAATGGCAGATTATGTTATGCAAAAAGAACGCTGCTGCCCCTACACTAGTAACACCCTTCTTTTCTTTTTTTTTTCGGATGGGAATTCATCAAATAACCCCTCAGAGTGTCAGACTTTTACTGACTAAAACCCATCCATGTTCCTTCCTTTGCCTTTTGTGTTCCAGGGCCGCGGTATCTCTTTCGAACAGTCCCGCAACCCTGGCAGGCATCGGTCCTTTCGGACCCCTTCCTGTTTGCTGACTCTCTTTGAGGCGCGCGTGGAACACGAACGCGCCGTCGACACGGCCTGTCGTCATAAGACGCCCGGTGTGTCTCCCGCGGCGGCTGGGACGTGAGGTTCTCTCCCTCTCACGTTCCGCCACCTCCTTCGCTAGCATGACTGCTTCGCAGAAGGTGGTGACGGCGTCCCATTCCGTCTCGCTCCGGATCATGGATTGAACCAAGGCCGGACGCGAGAGGTCGCCGCCGCCGATCGCCGCTACGAGGACACGGTGGTGCTCCGCCCACGCGGGGCAGATCTCCACCGTGTGCTCCACCGTGTCCTCCGGTCGATCCTCACAATGGTTGCACCCGGGCGTTTCCTCCCGCCCGATTCGGTGCAGAAACCTCCCGAAACAGCCGTGTCCGGTGAGGACCTGCGTTAAATGCGTTAACACCCTTAAATGCTGATCTCACGAGTATTGAAATTAATAACAACGTGTGAGACCTCCGTGTTTTTAGTATTTTATAAGAACCACATGCATGTAGCCAAAGCACCCACAATAAATTATGAATTTCGTCCATTATACGATAATTTTAACTCTGAACGGTATACATAATCTCGCCCGTAATATATAGGAATACGATCCCAAATATATAGAAAAACATATGCAGGAATGAGTTATAGAGTAGTGTATATCTAGCCGTGCAGCACTCGTCATTGCCTAAACCAAAAATAGCATTCTGAAACAATTTTGATTAATAAGGAAAAAACCATGTTTACTACGCTAGTCCGCTGTACCATCCATTCTTAAAACCTAAAACATCTTTAGGTACTTTTGGACAGGATTTTTTTTTTTACGAATCTATATTGTCTCGCTATAATATAATAGTACCTAGGTTTGTAGTACGCGGCAGTGTTTCTAGTAGGTATTAGTAGTATTCAGTTGCAATTGGTTAGGCTGGAATCTGATCCCAACTTAGTAGGGAAAACCCTTTATTTGTTTATTTAATACTTTATGCACGCACACCATTGTACAAACGCACATTTCGTGGAATAGGCAATCTTGATAATGCAGAGACAAACAATGGTGGTTGCAATTCTAAAAAGTTCTTTTGTCTACACACTGTATGTATGTACCAATATTCTAAAAAGGATAATAGCAAAAAAAAACATGAACTGAGCCGCGGAAACGGAAATAATATGCAAGAGATAAATACATCCCATACCATGACCTATCTAACACTATCTTAGATATTCAGAACTCTTTTTCAGAATTACGTCACCCTTTGAAACAAGATATCTAAAGTTGGTAATCAAACCGTGAATTCAGATGCGATACTTAGATACTAATAATAAAATAATTAGGAAATTATTTTATTATTAGTAAGTATCATCGTATGATTACTATCATCACATCGTAACTATCGATTAATCAACATTATCCTCATTGGTTCTTTCACTCACTGCTGAGTAAGGGTCTCCTCCCTTTGTGTCATACTTTGCTGCATCCATCAGTACCTACAGAAATTAAACTTTATTATTGTTCAAACAGCAAAATGGCCCGAATCCTAGACGGCAAAGCTTTGGCTGCGACAATGAAAAATGAATTAAAAGATAAAATTGAGAACTGGGTAAACCTTGGCAATAGAGCACCCTGTCTTCGATGCATCGTAGTAGGAGACGACCCAGCAAGTCAGACTTACGTTAACAACAATATAAGAGCAGCAACAAATATAGGTATCAATGCAGAAGTGATCAGATATGAAAGTACAATAACTGAAGAACAGCTTATCCGGGAGATACAAACCTTCAATGCTGAAGATAGTGTTGATGGTATCCTGGTTCAGTTACCCGTACCTGAGACTATGAGTGAGAGGAAAGTGTGCAATGCCATCGCTCCGGAGAAAGACGTTGACGGATTCCATATTGTGAACATTGGACAGCTCTGTGTTGATATGCCATCGTTCGTTCCTGCTACTGCTCTAGGTGTCATACAGATTCTAAAGAGGTGAGTTCATTTTTCTTGGATGGATTGTAAGAGTAAGATCGAAGAAAATAGTACATACGAGAATTATAAAAAGAAGAAGTGAAAAATGGTATAGCGACTGATAGAGAAGAAAGGAAGGCAAAACGTGTTGTTTTAGTAATTATATAGCATAATCTATAAAGGGCAAGACGTACAAGACATGATAACCTCTGTTACATAATTAATCATTGTATCAGTTATTAATGCTGATTGACATGGTACTGTCGGAATCATTGATGAAAATCAACCTTTGTTCTCATATTATTACATTCGCAAAATATTATATTCGCAAAATATTATATTCTCGAATTATCATTTTCAGGTTCGAGATCGAAACTTTCGGACGCAACGCAGTGGTAATCAGCCGATCGAAGAATATAGGTCTGCCCATTGCTATGATCTTGCATAGTGACAACAGGCATGAGAATGGACTTGGAATGGATGCTACAGTTACCATCTGTCATCGTTACACGCCACCAGAACAATTAAAAAGCTTCTGTCTGAATGCTGATATTATTATCACTGCTACAGGTAATTCCAGGTAGTCGTAGAATGATCTCAGACGTGCGAAGTGCGTTTGAAACGGATGAATGAGTGAGCCAGAGGAACTGATCTTAATCAACGGCTTCTCTCAAACTAGTGTCATTACCATCATATCAGCCCGGAATCACCCACTGCTGGGTACAGGGCTCCCCTTTTTTCTGCCACACTTCCCGGTTCTATGCGTCCCTTATCCACCGTGTTTCCCGAACTTTGACGATATCGTCAACCCAACGAGCTTTAGGACGGCCCTGGTTTCTTCAAACTGTTGTGCAGCTGGGAAATGAGACGTACAAATATAAGTTTAGAAGTGTTACATAATGCTTCGTATTATTATACTTAATCATGTCTGTTTATATTCTATTGGTTGGGAATATGGATATCATGCTATGCAACAGAATTTTGCAGATTTCTGAAATAATCTCCCAGATAGTGTCGGCATTTTTTTTTCCAAAGTAATACGTATTCGTCTTTTGTTTGTCTTAGGTATTCCAAAACTAATCAAAGCAGACATGATCAAGCCTGGCGCCACCGTCATTGATGTTGGCATGACCAGAGTTACTGATGAAAGTGGAACGTCTAGATTTGTTGGCGATGTTGATTATGATGGTAAGTGGTCATTTTCATTTAGCTTATTTTACAGTCTCAATTACAGGTTATGATTTCAGGGTTCATGTATGCATATTATTTTGTGTAGCTGTGTGAGAGTTTTTATAATTATTTTTTGCAATTAATCATTTGATGCTTGCGCTACCTACTTCCTTTCAGACTTTTTGTTATTTTCTTTTGTAATCATTAACCGTCAATGGTCCAATTCGCAAAGAATATTTTTAACGATAATTATATTATTTGTCCAATAGAATTTGTCCAAGTAGCTGGTGCTGTGACTCCGGTTCCCGGTGGCGTGGGCCCGATGACCGTTGCTATGTTGATGCACAACACATTCCAAGCTGCAAAGCAACTTCGTGACAAGGCACAACCTAAGGAGTTTGAAGACTTCTTCTAATTTCAGTTCACAGAGAGCGCTACTTTTTTGCTTATGCAGTAGAATTACCTAAAATTCGTAGTCTTTGGTTGTTTCTTAATCGAATTAACACATTCATTTTGACGTGGAAAAATTGGCACGTTAGAAAGTAGATTTTGGTTTTTAAAACTGTAAAAGATCTCCAAATTGGAATTAATTTGTATACTGTGTCTATTGTTATTTCAAAAAACTCGTACCTACTACCTATGTATTGTTTAATTTACTATCTAAGTATCGTAATAGTAATCATAATTATGTACATAATGTAACTATTAAATTATAATGTAACTAATAATAATAATGTTATTTTCATCTAAAACTTTTTTTCCTTAACCGTAATCTTGGCTTTTTCTGAACGAATCTTGTGTCTCATCTTGTGTTTATAGTGCCGGTCATAAAATATTGGCACAAAAATTAGTCAACTGATAAGAATTGTTCATAGGCAGTTAGTATTTCCATCAACCAATCACAGGAGAGAACATTGGTTTGACCATCGTGCATCTAATTTACGTCACCTTCAACGTAGGCTTGAGAATATAAGTAGTTTTTAGTTATCAATTGGTAATTGAGCCCTGCGCTTATTTTGATTGTGGCGAAATGTCCGTCTTATTGTAGTCTCTTCACTGGTCTAGCCTCGTCTTTAAGTGTTAACAATTCATTTCTTTACGAGTGCTTATCTATACAAAGCCTATTGGTAAAGTAACAATCTGTTTCTCGGTATCAATAAACACTCGTGGTGCATAACTATTACGATTTCTGACATCATTGTCTGTGTGTGTATAACAACACGTTATCAGTCATTCAAATTGTGATAAGGCGTAAGGCAATTTTAGAGTACCTACCTACTTGCTATGTAAGTACCTCCCGTAGAAGGTACAGTTTAATATCGTTACTAGACACAGAAGTTTATAGAAACTCTCAAATAAAACTTTGTGCGTGTATTTATATCAAAGGAGACGAGACAATCAAACTACCGAGGTAAGGTTTATTTTTTAATTCATCATCCTCTAGCCTCTCCCTTTTGTTTAGGGGCCGTGTAGTCTTCAGCATTCACCTCATTTCTAGTCAATAAGTGTTTGCCTTCTTTCACAAAGGAGTTTCAACTCTCGCCTGTCTACTATACGCCATTTTTTTTCGTAGTTGCCACCTTGCGTAAAAGCTGTTCTATCGATAGCTGTATCAGTACAAACAAGTTTTGTATGAAACAAAATCTTATAAAGTGTAACGTTTCCGAAATACAAAGTTGCTGCTAATTTGGAAATAAAATAAAATGGCGGAAATTAGCTAAGCCAGGCTTCGTACAAAAATATTCCAACACCTTCAATGGTGTACGAAGCGTGGTTGCTGCTGACGATAATCAAATTACATCTAGAAAGACTTAAAGGTTAGAGACGAAGCATTCCATGACCTTTTGTTATCAATGTGTGTCACAATTTCAGATTATATTGATAAGATAGTACTAATTATAGGTTCGTAAATCGGGATTGATCAATGATGTCAGTTGATATAATAAACAAGAGTATTTTATCTGCTTAGATAATATGGGTGGGCTTGAATGCATTTTGTTGCGTATTTTGAGTCTACTCCGAAGATTCGATTCTCTGTATGTCTGTCTGTTTGTTCCGGCTAATCTCTGAAACGGCTGGACCGATTTTGACGGGATTTTTACTGGCAGGTAGCTGATGTTATAAGGTCTAACATTAGCTACTTTTATTTTGGAAAAGTCAGTAGGGTTCCGTGCAAAAAAAAATAAAAGCCTTGAAATTGGTAACAAAATACGATTCAAAAGGGAAGTAATATTTTTTTATAATAATTTCACGCGAACGAAGGTCGCGAGCAACGGGTAGTTATAAATATAAATTATTTTTGTAAAGAAATCGTACAAAAGCTCTAATTACTGAACTGAGCCAAGTGCTAGCACGATCGCGCGGTGTAAAGGTAACGTAAATACGTCGATTTTTTAATCGAAAATAGATTTATCTTATAGCATTTTAGTAAAAATGATGGCAACAAGCCCAATCAAGAACATCCATAGAAATGAATACATTCTTAAAATTATGAAAATGTAATGATGTGAAAAGGTTATTTTTAATTTTAATATTTAAGGCTTCCGATTACTTCGAATATTTTTCCCTGTACTTTAAGACGTTGAATAGCTCAGCAGCATCCATGATTTTAGTCCATTTCTGAATCTTTCTCAGGCTTTAGTATACCTACCCTTAAACAGTTTCAGCTCTTTCAGACCTAATTTCAAACCATCAATTACTTATAATGAAATCCTCTCTCCAACCTCAAACTTGGATGTTCCGACTTCACAGAAAACACGCGGAAAAATTGCGCCTAAAATATTTAAAGAACAAATTGACAATAAGATGAATGACGTCAAGTGACTTACGTAATAATATTATGAAAAATCTACAGAACATTTTGTTCCGCTATTTTTAAATACAGTTAGTTAAAATGTCGCGATGTATAATACGCGTTTAATAGAGCTATCGATAATAACATAAGGCTTCAGCCACATAGAACGTATTTTCCAAATATTTTTACGAGTATGTTGTCATAAACCTAATATTTTAAATAAATAAAAACACACATCAAATTTCATACAATCAAAAAAAAAAAAACAATTTTCAACCAAGCTGCCCCGTGAGCCCTCATATAATGTTACTATAGTTAAGCCAAAGACCAAGCAGGAAGGCACTCCGATATAAGTAAAGCTTCGCCAATGTTCATAGGAAACGCAGTCACAAAACGTGAAAGTAAGATATTAAGACATCTAAAGAACTTTTTAAAAGCAAGATATTAAGACTTAAAGAACTTTTTAAAAGCAAGATATTAAGACTTAAAGAACTTTTTAAAAGTCTATCTTGCTTTCACATTTTGTGACTGCGATTCCTAAAAAAAAAAAACATTTTAAAATTCACCCACTCTGTTTTTACTAACCATACGACACCTTAGTAAACACTCGGCTCTGCGCTGGAAGTTGAAAACTCAAAAACGACGTTTATTCAGCCATACTCGTACGTATCTGTTTTCTTGGATTCATATACGGTCCACGAGAACACTATGTGTATTTAAAGCTAGGCTAAAGTCATTACTTTTAGAAAAATGTTACTATAGTATCCAAGAATTTATAGAAGATAAAATGTTAAAATAGGGTTTAAATATGGTATGGGTTAATCTTAAATAATAAAGTTGTATAGATAGTTTATGTTCAATTATAATAATATTCTTACTGTGAAAGTTCGCAATGCTTTATGTGATGTTAGATAAATAGATCGTACTGACACTGAAATATTAGTTTTAATTTTCTTGCTGCGCCCTAACAGGGTCGTGTACTCACTAGTTTTAAGCCTATAAGTGTAAAATTGGTTGTGTACATTGTGCAATAAATAAATAAATTCGGACATTCGGACTACGCGACACTGCCACTAGTCATGGCTTTTCAGAAGACTCTTTAAAACAGTAAGAAACGTTTAACTGGAAATTCTTCAGACACTTGACCATATTCGATTCTCGTGTCGTCCCAATCCATTTACACCCTAAACTTACTTGAAACAAGATGTTTTTATTGCGTATAACTAATTACTGTAATTTAATTATCAGCAACGTCGAGGCATTGACACGCGCGTTATCTGCCGCGTTCTGTTCTGCGCGTTCTGTGACGCAAGGGTATAACCCTTGCGTCACGGAACACACCCACACACGTCATTTTATAGTATAATCGTTTTAGGGTTAAGATATGCGAAGTCTTAAAAAAAAACATTTAATCAGGGGCCTTAGTCTGCTATTGCAATAGTGTCAGAATGGTCTATCATTGATTTAATAAGGCCCCGCGCAGACGAATTACCCTTTGTACGCACGTCAAACGAGTTTCGAACGCGCTTCAATACGCCGTGGGCTAGGGGCCTTATTAAATCAATTATAGACCATTCTGACACTATTGCAATAGCAGACTAAGGCCCCTGGACCATTGATATATATCAGGACTAAACATTTTGTTTTATGCACCCATCAAACTGCGTTAGTTTGTCAGCGGGATTAGCACTCGTCTTAATACATTTGGTTCAAACAGTAATAGTATAGACTAATTAATACTTAATAGGTACTAATAAAAGTAAAAGTAAAAGTAGCAAATATCGGGCGTTGCGTCAGCGGCATAAGCGCCTATCAGCGCGGCGGCGGTGGCGGAAAAAGCGTCCGTGAAGCTCCTTACTCTGCCATAGCTCCCTGCGGCCGAATGTCAAGCACTACAGGTTTGCGCCAGTTCTTTTTAGCCAAGAAGAGCGGGGTGAGGCCCTTGTCCACCGCGACCACATCTCGATGCATCCCCACGTCGGCTTCTAAGAAATATTCCCTGAGACTGCATATCTCGCGATTGTGGAGAGTCTTAGCATTTAAAAAGCCTTGACCTCCACACCTCCGCGGGATAACAGTCTCATAACTGAAGAACGTGGGTCATGCCGGCACCAATGTACAAACCTTCCTATCCAGGGCGTCTAGTTCTGTTTGAGTCCATTTGAGTATGCCGAATGAGTACATCAAAACCGGCATGACCCAACCGTTGAAGGCACGCACCTTATTTCTGCCTAATAAAAGACTATTAAGTAAATACTTTTTTCAGAAGGCCAAAGAAGCGCTCCTTCAACGATTGCTTCATGTCAGCAACATTGATGTCCAGCGCTTCTGACATACCCAAATACTTATAGGTTTCGCTTGCTGAGTGGGATCTAAGATTTATGGAATCCGAGAGCTGGGTTCCCACAGATTCCACAATCTCCCCTAGCTTTACATGAATGATCGCACATTTCTCCACACCAAATTCCATCCTTATAGCGCTACTGAAACTTTCAGTTATCTTCAGTAGCTCCAACAGTTGCAAATCGTTGGGGGCAAAGAGTTTCAGGACATCCATGTAAAGGAGGTGAGATATAACTTGACCACCTCTCCTCAACCGATAGCCTAGACCTGAATCCTTCAGCAGCGTGCTAAGAGGTTTCAAGGCTAAGCAGAACCAAAGGGGACTCAAACTATCGCCCTGAAATATACCTCGCTCTATCCTTATTGGCTCGCTATTCCTCTGGATTTGCCGACATCCTGGATAGCAAAGGACTGTACTCCATTGCCCCATATACGACATCAGGAAGTACTACTAATTTTATTATTATTCTTTCTCAGCCAACCGAGATTACTGAAAAGTGTAGGGGTCATGTGCTTGTTGGTTCTTTTGCCATAGTATTTTTTTGCTGGTGGTTGCACAAGTTTACGCTCTCTAATGATGGGCCTACATTAGTGGGCTACGGCGAATATTCGCGTTATCGCGTTAAGTGTGCATAACACGTAACACGAATGCGTTTCGGGGCACTATCGGTAAACGGGTGCGCATCAAATGGTTTTGTCGCGACTACACGACACTTCTATTACACCCGCGACGATAGCCTCTCGCGTCACCTCTGTAACTGGTACTACGCACTGTATGCCTAATCCACAAAGGCAATCCTCATATTTTGAAACTAGTTGACTTTCACTCATTCCTATAAGATTTATGTTAACGTCACCTAACATGGTGATTTCCTCGCTCGCTAGGATCTTCTTACTCTTCTTGGGACCAACCTATTCGTTTTTTGGTGGTCTGTGTACTGCAATTATATTTATGGTTGAGTGGTTAACAGTGAATTTACCATGAAGTCCTTCCAGTGCAAACCAGTCCAACTCGTCAGGGTTTTGCGCGCATTGATTATAAGACATTCTTTAGCATAAATAAGCAAGCACACCTCCTCCTCTTGTCTCCCTCGAGTTTGCAAATAGATTGTACCCCTCTAAGGCGCCGTCCTATTGCCATCAGTCGATGAAAATTATCGTGCGACCGTGTGATCAAACATACTGATATCTACTGAATGTCCTATTGAAGGTCTTGCGATCTTCAGATGCGACCAAATTGTCCAGTTTTCGTCGCGCGACCATCGACGCATCGTGTTAATCGGACGAACGTCCGATCAAACATAGTGATCAGTACTGAATGTCCAAGCATCCCGAGGATATTTTATAGAGTATATTAAGTGGTCTAAGTTTTCTTTTTTAAATCCTATTTACAATTATAGAAATATTGCCCGACAGCAGACACTGTGAAACTCTTTCATCGTACGATGAAATCGCATTGTAACATCGCGCGAGCGATGCTAGAATGATAACTCTTTTTCCATATTGTTAACCTCTGGCAGCACTAGCATTTCTATCTCTTCAGAGCAATTGTTTACGAAAATTTTCTGTTCATTAAAGTTTTTTCTTATCGATTGAACAATTAAGTGGACTAGATGAAATATTTGTTGTTGCCAGATATACATACTTTGAACCCACGTGTTCGAAGTTTTAAATAACGATCGACTTTCATTTGCAAAATTTAGGTTAGGTCGCAGTGTTTGCTTCGTGCTTCGTGCGTGTTTACTTCCATGTGTGCGTGAGGCATGTAAGTACCAAAAACAACATCTAGTTAATCGCCGTATCTATTTTGCTTTCTGTGAGTCATACAATATCACGTTCATCCCAATTGACATATTTATTTTTTGTTCGTCACTCATTCTTATGAGTATTTTTCCATCCTGTACCCAAATGTACCAACTTGTAGGTTTTCCTAAGCTGCTTTTTAGTAACCCATAGAAGGTTTCTTCTGTATCTAGTGAGATTTAAATTTATATAAATACGGTTTTCATTATTTGTACCATTTCTCAAACCTTTTGTTCTCAGCGTTACAACTACTGGCAGTGGTTTGTCGGCATCTGGTTTTTCGCGGCCTACCTCTTTGCGCACTCAATCTGACTAACATCCATCTGGAGCTGGCCAGCAACCTGGAATATTATTTTCGCAACATCTTCATTTTCTTTCTTCTCCAATCCAGCCAACTCCACATTCTTCTCTTTGTCTTTCTCCTCCAGCTCGTTCACACGTTCCTCCAGTGATTTATTGTACTTTTTCAAGTGTGCGTTCATATATTGGTTGATTTCTGGTACTCCATCAGATTAATTACCATATTTTTCTGATACGAAATCAACCAGATCGACCAGCTCACTCAGCTTTTTCTCTATTTTGTACACCACATCCATTTTCCTGTTGATAGCAGCAATGACTCTGGTCATTGCAATATCTGCTTCTGCAACACTAGGCGAACTAAATGCGACCCGAGCAGGGAAACACAATCCTCACATTTTTCATTTTTGAAGGTAGCACATAAGCCTTTGCATTAACTTGTCTCATCTTTCGCGATCGATACAAACTTATTGCATTTCATACACTTCACCATTATGAATGCTTATGCGATATGAGCAAAACATCGTCTTATAAATATTTATGCACAATTATTTGTATTTGAGTTAGGTGTATCGACGAAACAACATCCGCTCGCCAAGCGCGCGTGCACACGACTGCATTATGAAATGAGATATCATAGTTGTTGAGGAGAAAAGTAAGCATCTTCAGCCCGTTCCCACCGCTGTAACACAGTCCTCCTCTCGGTGAGAGAGAGTTAGTTGTAATCCACCACGCGGGGCCCGTGCAGATTAGCAGACTTCACTCGAATTTTTGGTTCTAGGACATGGCTTCTTATTCTTCGTATCGCTCGCACGTATCTTATATTTTGTTAGCCCAAAACTTCGCCACCTGTACGGTGTCGGTGGTGGCAGCGCACTTTGGATTCATGTTTTGGGGCTCAAAGGACGTGCCGGTTTCCTCACGATGTTTTCCTACGAGTAAAGTAGAAGTTTCATTATATTGAAAATTGCACCGATTCAAAATAAAGAACAGAAAGGTTCAATACCTTCAAAACTTAATAGGGTTTTATGGGGAAATCTGGGCTAAGTACCTACCTGAGAACATCATGAAGTAAGTAATATTGTCTCTAGATTTCATTTTCTGAGGGTAGTACCTGCAAATTTGCAAAAGTGATGTCATTAAAATAAATTGTGTGTCAGTCACTACCAAACATTAGACGCCTCCATACTAGTGTCTTGGTTCTAGTGTCTTGGTGTTCTCTACGCCACAAAACAAAATTATTGCCGAAAGTGATGTTTATAAAAATATTTGTATCATTTAGGTTTTTCGAAGCTAATAAAAACATGTTTTTGTTGTGATATAAGAATTATTTCCTCTGAACAGCTTTTACAAAAATATCTGACCACTTCATGGAAAAGTTCCTACACTTGACGAATAATAAAGATTACGCATACAGTGGGCCTTAGGATTGACCCCTGTCGCACGCTGTCGTGACCAGCACGCGCATACCGGCTGACCCGAAAAGCTTCTCCGTTGACGTACACTTGCTTTTATTCTCTGACTCTTTGATACCGTCTTCAAATAAAGTATGTTTTGATACAATCGTTTTAGATAAATGAAATATAATTATTTCGATATTATTCTTGTCAAAGGCTAGAAGTGAATCGAATACTATGTTTCTAGTCGTAAAACTTAAATATTAATACGATTTGATGATCAAATCTTTCAAATGATAAAATTGTCAGTCTAAAAATAAAACAGTTTGAATGATGATGAAATTTTGTTACAGTAATTGAAATTGTATCGCTGTCTTTCCAACGACCGATGAACCGTGAGGATAAGATTAGAATTATAATTAATCTTCAAGTATATGGTAACTTATATTTAAGTTAATGTGATGAACCAACGTTAGCTCTTATTTGTATTGCACCGTAATACAAAAAAAGTTCCGTGCATTACTGACCTTGTAAGAAAATTATCTTTCCTGAATGCGATCCTTTTCTGGGTCGGGATATGACAGGAGTCGTCTTTTGTCTCCAAAAACTTTAGACGAACGAGTTTAGAGCAGGAGATGGTGATCTCTTAGTTGCCACGGTTTATTTGAATGATTTAATTTATTTTTTGAATTGTCATTTTGTTTTAACTAGGACACTTTTAACCTTTCGTATGCCGAGTATAGACACAGTTAAAAACCTATTGTGTCTCGTGTAGATCTACGTTCCGGCACACGAAGGGTTAATGGGCACATCTTGCTACATCGTTCTCACATAGTGTATCATCTCAACATGAATGATGTAACCAAGATTTTGTAACAATATGCTCATTTAAAAGAGTGTCCATGGGGTTTCTTGTCCGTTCTTCTCCATAGAGATCTACGCTAGGGAATGGGCAACTACAGTAATTTCACAGTTTTTATATCTTGTGACTGGGACTGTAGCTATATTTTAGTGCTAGCTTTGTTTCGACAGTTCAAAAGTGCCTGTAACTGGCCTACTTGAAATTAATGCTTTGATTTTGATTTTGAGAAATCCTGCATTTATCTCAACTTACGTGGGGTTTTCTTCATACACAACTCTGTCAGCTATATTGATCCATTTTCTAGCCTGTACGAGTACCAACATCGTGTTAGGTTAGGTTAAAAACTTAACTTGAAAAAAAATAAAAACAAAGTTGGTACTTACAACATTCAGAAAAACAATATTTGCCAGGCTTTTAAACAACTGTTTCTATTCAGTTACTGAAATTATAAATTTTGACATTAAACTCTAGCAATACTTTGTGTGTGTGTGTACCTATTGACCTATATTGTTTTTTTTTCAATAATTAGTTAATTTTGACATTTCATTCATAGATAAAAAATATTTTCATAAAATTGACATAGTATAAAAATTACATATTTTCCGCTTTAACTAATTTATAATTATATTGTTGCGGCCTAGAACTCGGCCACTTTGAATTCGTTAGTTAATTTTAATATTTCTACACCCACAATAACGGTAGTGTATGTGAAACTATTTAATTTTAAAATCTTAATGAATGTAGGTACCTACCATATACTCAGAAATAAATAAATCTAATCTAATCTAAAATTGAAGTCTTTCCCGGCTCGGATTATTTTGACTTAACAGGACTTATCTGGAATATCAAATCATTTTAATGAAATACGTTGTTAATCCTCCTTTCCCTACTTTGCGTCCACTAAATTAATTGCGTTTAACTGGAGATAACCTTCAAATCTTGTACGCAAGATAGGTATATCTTAGATGACTCAACGCGGTAGTGGTGGCCACTTGAACTGTCAATTAGAATATATTGAGCAGCCATTTACTGCGGTAGTAAGTAATAACACAATATTATTAGGATGTTTTAAAATGAATATAGAATACCTACATACCTACTCACTCACTACGATAATGCTAGTAATATTCTAAAGAGGAAAGATTTGTTTGTTTGTTTGTTCCGAATAAGCTCCAAAACTACTAGACCGATTGTAACCATTTTTTTTACCTATACTCTCTACCACCACCTCGATCTACCTCTAGTTCCTTTAGTTTGTTTTTATTTGTAATAATATATTAAGAAGGTATATTGTATATATACCTTCGTATTTTTTTTTTATTCAACCAAAGAAATAAGAAGGGTAGTTTTAAACTTAGTGTCAACAGTAGTATTTGTATCCAGAAGCTCATATGATATTTTCATAGATTCATGATTATAGTTACTCTACTGCGCATTATAATGTAGGTAGGTACTCAAATAAATATCTTTAAAACTATTCTGTAAATCGATGGTCGATGGTCGGTCGAGAAATGATGTTTCAAGATAGTGGGCCTTCGCGCTGTATATTGATTTCGAGCAAGTGTTATTCGATCTCACGTCATTTGATTTCAAGTAGGGAACCTATACTTAACCCAGTCTTCATAGAAATGTATGAGCTGGTCTATACATTTCTATGAAGACTGGGTTAAGTATAGGGGCGTGGCTGTGTAGGTATTGAATCAGCTTCATAATGACAGCAAACCTCTGTTTTATCACTATTGCAGATTCTGCTTCTAGCACCCTCGTGGTGATTCAGATCCTAACCATAAAAGTGTATAAGTGTTTAACTGGTTATTTGGGTATCCAACTGGTTAGTTGGATACCCAAATAACCAGTTAAACACTTTCATGGTTAGGTTAGGTTAGAATGAATGTACTTAATGAGTTAGGTTGGGCACAAATCATACTTTGCGGAGTCTGATGAATTATAAAGCTCCGTTCAGTTTCGTTGACGTTATTTACTAAACATTTTTATACTGAAGAGACGAGATAAAAAAATACTTACCTACGGGTAAGTATTTTTTATCTCGTTTTGTCTTATCGTTTTGAATTACGTTGGTTGTCGTTATCACAAAGATTCAAATGGCGAATAAACTGAGATGATTTAATAAAAACAATTTTATTTTTCAAAACACTGGCAACCTACAATCAAATTTTGATATGGGCATGGACTCGACTTTTGTGATTACTTAAGTCGTGGTACAGTAACCGCAAGCGTCAATGGACCCTGGGTAATTACGATTTCCAGGTCAGGATAAATTAGTCGACTATAGGTACCTACCTACCTAGGTACTTCGGTACCTATTGCAAATACCTTTATGATTTCATTGAGACGCTCTGAGAAGTTGCCCGGAGTATGTGCTGAAACTGACGAGCCATGATAGTCACAATAATGTCTCACATTCAATGAAAATTAGTATGATTTTTTGACTGATATCTTTTTCGTAGCAATAATAAACGCGTCATACTACTCATACTCTATCTCTAATTTACGTCATAGCAATAACAAAACGAAACTAAAATTACGTCAATGTCAAACCTTCTGAAATTTGAGTGCGTTCTAAAACCCTATTAAGAATTTTGTTTTTGCCACTCTAAGAAACTAAAATATTTTCGCATAAAAAATAATAATAAAATGATGGTTAGGAATTCTAATTGCAAAACAAATGATTTAAGTCTTTCATAACTCCTTTAACGTGTTTTATTTATCAATAGTGTAGATTGTAGACGGAGTTCGTTTAGAACCTCTTTTCTTCTATGTTTGACACGACTGCCAGTCTGCCAAACACGCCTACCGCACATGATACTTTTGACTTTTGAGTTTGACAACTAGTTTAATTTGATTTGATCGGTCGGTTTCCGTTCATAAAAACGAAACCAATAAAAAGACCAAGATTCTATGACTAAATTCACTGAATAGAAACTATCCAAAGAAACAGCAAGGCTTTGCGTGCTATTCAAGTGAAAGGTACTTGAAGTATTTTGAAAAAGGAAACTAATAATTTGGTAAGTAGGCTGTTTTATTATAAGTTCCAGCAGATTTAAATAATGCTCCATAAATTATAATTCATGTGCTTTTGCATCAACGTGATGTGGATTATGTACCTAAGTATCGTTTACCAAATATTACATAATCACTGTAAAACACAAAGCAATGTTTGATCTACAGTAACGAAACATGAGGAAGTTTATAACCATTCTTCGGGAATATAGTTTATTCAACACGTGTCTGACTTAGGAGAAGCGTTACTTGTTTTATGCCATTATCCCTGTGATTATCACTGAAGTCTGTCTAATAAAATTTCAAGGTAACCTGTTAACCTAATTCTTAATCTATCTCATTTTTTAAGTGACAAATTCAGCCAATATGCAGATAAATTATCTCAGAAATGTTGCCCATAGTTACTTAAAACCAGTTATGTTGATTTTAATGTAATAATGAGTGGTTTAAAGCAGTTTCCACCTGACCTGACATCAAGATGTTGAACTTCGTAACCCATTGATGTTCTCATTTTAAAACTATAATTATCTGGTCAAATTTGGCTTGATGTCTATACTTGGAATATGTTCGTTATCTTTGTTGTAATTGTTTGGTCATGCTGACCTAATGACCTGTGTACGTTGGCAGTAGGCGATGAGGCAAATCCTCCGCCTGCGAGTATTCAGTTCGCTACTGACATCCACAATGAGAAGTCACACGTACATTGATTCTCTGGGCTCGGCCAGGTAAAATATATTATATAGAGTTGTGTTGTGGCTTACAAACTATTAATTTGTATTGACTTTATTTCTTTTTGTTGCATTTTTTTACCTTGCACTCTTTTATTTGATTTTTTGGGTTGTTTTTAGTTATTTTGCTTTTAACTTTCTATTGTGTTAACAAGTAAGAAATTTAGAATTAGAATAGGTAACTTAAAATACATTGCCAACATACAGATGTTGGATTATGTACAGACATAATCATAGTTCTAGATTAATTTATAAAAACAAACTCAAACTAATTTTAATTATTTTGATTGTTTTTTTTTCAAATCATGTTATCAAAATTACAGACATCTTATTGGCCTGCCAATTTATCTTCCTTAATTTATATAATAGAGCTTTGTATACATTGATTTATTGCTTGCAATATTTGTTAGTGATGTTTCATCAATTTGTTTGTTTGATGGAAGAATGTGGAGACAAAATCAGCATTTATTTTTTAAATTTTCATCAAAAACAATTTCGATATAGTCTAAATTAAATTTTGTTATTTTTATAACATTTCTAATGGTTTACCTTTATCAGTATTTCTACTGAATGTCTTTGATAACAATAGACCCAAAGGACACAGTTGTTATTATGTTGTGAGTGCTCATTGTTTTTAGTGTGCTAAATAGACAGAAGAATCAACAGCTGCAGAGTAATAATAAAGACATTTATTTAGTACTCATAATGTTATTTTGTTCAAACAGCATAATGGCCCAAATCCTCGACGGCAAAGCACTGGCCGGGACAGTGAAGGAGGAATTGAAAGAACAAATTGCAAACTGGATAAACCTTGGTCACCGAGCACCTTCTATCAGATGCATATTGGTAGGAGAGGATCCAGCCAGCCACACTTACGTAAATAACAAATTTTTGGCAGCAAGATACGTAGGCATTAATTCAGAAGTGATTAAATATGAAAGTACAATCACTGAGGAGCAGCTTATCCAGGAAATAGAAAAACTCAATGCTGATAGCAGTGTTGATGGTATCCTAGTCCAGCTGCCAATCCCTGACACAATGAGTGAGAGGAAAGTGTGCAATGCGGTCGCTCCAGAGAAGGATGTTGACGGTTTCCACATTGTCAATGTGGGACAGCTGTGTGTTGACATGAATACATTAGTGCCTGCTACTGCTTTAGCTGTTATCGAAATGCTGAAAAGGTGAGTTATTAAAGTTTCTATGTTCGTAGAATAAATTACCCTTTTTATTCTTATTAGAATTAGCAAGGCAAAAAACAAATAGCATTGGCTACATAATTGTTATGTCAATGGACTTTTGAATAATTTATGGAACTTTTATTCTTATTAAACTTTAAATAATTGAAACTTAATTATCGAATTTGCTACAATTTTTTGTGCCCAAATCTGCCAAAGGTCATGAAACACAACACCAGAAGTGACAGTATCCTTAAATTTTAGGTTCAACATCGAAACTCATGGACGCAACGCGGTTGTAATCGGCCGATCGAAAAACGTAGGACTACCGATTGCTATGATGTTACATAGTGATAAGAAACATGACAACGGACTTGGAATGGACGCTACAGTTACTATCTGCCATCGCTACACTCCTAAAGAACAGTTAGAAATCTTCTGTCAGAATGCTGATATCATTATCACTGCTGCAGGTAATTTTGGGTTTTATTACTTTTGTGCTAAAATCGTCTTGAATCGTCGTTAATCATGATATGTTTAGGGTTCCGTACTTCAATCGGCAAAACAGGACCCTTATATGATCACTTTTTTGTCTGTCTGCCAAGACCCTTTTTCTCAGGAATGAGTGGCGGTATCAAGCTGAAATTAATACCAAATACTCAGGTCTACTACCCCTTAGAGAAACGAAAAAATCAAACTTGTAAGTCAACGCGATCAAAAGATATGACTGTTAGTCGCGATTTCACAAGGGAATCAAAACCTATAGGTTAGGTACTTCCCTTTGACCTAGAATCATGAAATTTGGCAAAAAGCAAGGCCTTACAGCACAAATAAACGAAAAATTTCAAACATTAAAAAAAAAATTAAAGTGTGTCCCTATACATTCATAGGTACATAGGTAGTTGACGTCAATTAAGATATTTGTTTTTTTTAGATACTGGTACGGAACCCATCGTGCGCGAGTCCGACTCGCACTTGACCGGTTTTTCTGAAATAACATGTTCTTTTTCTTGTTTTTTGGTTAATTTTTATTTTGTATTTCTATTGTCTTAGGAAAGCCAAAATTAATCAAAGCAAACATGGTCAAACCTGGTGCCACCGTCATTGATGTTGGCATCACCAGAATTACTGATGCAAATGGAAAATCTAGATTAGTTGGTGATGTTGATTATGATGGTGAGTGTTTTCTATTTAATCCTCAGTTTTATTTTTTAGATTTACAGATTTAATTACTTTTGTTATGTGTGATTCTAATTTTAAAACTTCCCATGAAGTGCGGGTGTTGTTGTGTTTGACTCTTAAACTTTTCGAATTTATAGTGACTGTATTTATGTATAATCCTGCATGGTTGGTTCTGTTGGCGCGTTGCTGGCCATAGTTCCGACTATCTATCACCGCCCCATCTTGTTTTTTTTATTAAATACAATTTCTACAATCAACTGCGCCCTGTCTGTATCTATATCTAATGAGTGATATATATATATATATATATCTGTATCACTCATTCCAAAGATTGTTTGTTTTTTTCTTCAAACCTGTTCACTTTTACTTTCTTGTCTTTTTATTTTTCTTATTATCGCTTTATTTTTCCAACAGAGGTCGTCCAAGTAGCTGGTGCCGTGACACCAGTTCCCGGTGGCGTGGGTCCGATGACCGTTGCTATGTTGATGCACAACACATTCCAAGCGGCCAAGCGTCTGCAAGAGAAGACCTTGCTACAGTAAATTATTTTATTTTCAAGCTCAATCATGAAATATTTGTGTGTGTTATCTTTCTACAAAAAACAGGAAATACTTAAGACTACTGACAGTACACATAAACACATTTGTGAATTTAGGTACAGTCGAACTCGTAAGTGCTTACCAATTTTAATATTTTGTAGTAACTTGAAACTTTAATAAGATTGCAATTACCTGTTAAATAAGCACTTGTCGTTTTACGACGCGCTATCGACATTTAGGTGTGTAATTGGGGTGTTTAGTCCATAAGCAATTACAAGGTCGACTATACTACAACAGAATTTCTACTTTGTCTTTGAAAGCATTTTCATAGAATTTCTACTTTTGGGCCTATGAGGTCTACAATAAAGGTTCTTAGTTTTTGGTCGTTTTTTGGCCTGTATTAATAGTAACTTTAAACCGGACATCCATTTAAAATAGATTTTAAATAAAAAAAAACGAATCTCTAAATCGAAATATTTTGAATTGTAACCGTAAAATTGAACATAATATCCAGTGTGCCTTTATAAGATCGCAGAAGATACCCTCGGGTAGCTATCTGTTTATACATAACTATAAGATAAATAATAATTAGCTTTTTAAGAATAATTGAGTATTATAAAGTTAATTCTTTTATGTGGGTATGATAGTTACTTTTAAGATTGTTATGATAGGATATACCTATCTTTTAACTTAAGATATTTATTTCAACACATTCCTTAAAAAAAGGGATGGCTGTGAATGATTAAAATACTGTCTTGAGATTTTCTCGACACTAAATACAAGAATTCGTCGAAATAATTGATGTGCAAAATTGAACTTTATTCCCAAGACTCTCAAGTCTAACATCGATAGTCTTCCAAATATGTGATTGACGTAGTTTACTAGTTTAAAGCTTAATGCAATGTTAATTAGGTTCAATTTTATGTAACTGGATCAAATAAACATTTAGGCTATACTGAGGCACAAAATCATTGTAAAATATGATTCCCTTACTGTACCTAGTTTAATTTATTCCATATTTAGAACATTAAAGATAAAAGACATACATTTTTTAAATTGCGTATTAACTTGTTTAATTATTATTTTTGTTGTTTAATGTAACTATTTAATATTATTCATAATTAAAACTTTTGTTTTATTTACTAACATTTTTTTATTTTTCCATCAATTTTCCTTTTCATAAAAAAAATTAAACAATATTGCTCTGACAGTTTTCAATGTTATAGTCTGCGTAATAACGTATCAACTAGGAAACATACGTACACACATTCGATCGATGATAATGACTTGGCCACTTACGACCGTTTTTTTAACTGAACGTTGCTATCTCAGATAAACAGTTAAAAAAACATCTGTCAACCCTCCGAGAGACAGATAATTGACGTGGATAGAATATTCCTGTCAATTCATTGCTAACTTTGTTTATAGAAACACCGATAGCTACTAGAGTAAGGCATATTAACTAACCGCTATACGTAAGTTATAGAAAACGGCCGTTAGCTAACCAAATAAAAGTTACAAAATTATCTGCTTTGTCAGGATCATTCCCCCCGCCCCATACAGTTGTCGTTGGGGCGAAGTGGAATGTTTAAAATTAACATGTCCAGTTTGCCCCACTAACAAATTTTGCAGAAAAAGTGTGCTAGGATTGACGGTGTTGGATTTATGAGAATTAGAAAAAATAATGCTGAGTTAGGAAAAATAAACGGAATTTAAGAAAAGTTTCCATTCAAAAATTTACTTTTTTAGAACTACCGGCACAGATTAAGCTACCGGCGCCATTGTAACAAATCGATTAGTCGGTTGAAGTGGACACAATTTTAAACATTCCAATTGGTCTCAATAAACAACAAAACTAAATTAATTTTTCTCATATACCACCCATACAAAATTACCTAATAACACTCAATTTCCGACCTGTCACTAAAGAAACCACACTTGAACACAAGGCGTGTGTGAATAATTAATTAGCAGAATTAACCGACTCCTCAGCATATTGTGAGAGGTACTTGTATATCACTCGGTTTTGTGGCGCCTTGTATGAAACCACACCTTTACGTTGGTACCTATTGCTGGTAATATTAGACCAAGATGGAAGGCGAGTACCTATGTTGTGATTAAATTTTGATGAGATGTTGAATTGTTTTTAATGTAATGAGGTGTAGGTGTAGTGTTTATGGCAGGGATTTATACCTAAACATAGCACGTGATCAGACATAGACATGTTCCCGTGTCACTTGTAGTTTGAGGGTATGCCGGGAAAAGGTAACGTATAACCAAAAGGCGTGTTATGTAACGTTTTAAAGATTTCGGCTTATGAGAAAGGCGATGATTCAATATCTTTTGAGGTAGGTAACTGTCTGGACAAACCGAGGGATACCAGACAGATCACCAATTTAGACGGGTCACCAATTTAGGAGATGCAGGGATTCAGCGTAGATAATAAAACTCAGTACTCCAACTGGGATGAACTACGACCAATGACACTAAAAACTCCAGCCAAGCATGACGTCACACACCACATCGAGACGACTGGGCCACCGATCTACTCACGACCGCGCCCTCTACCGCCCGACAAATATAAAGCGGCAAAACTCGAGTTCGAGCGCATGATCGAGATGGGAATATGCAAGCCGTCAAGCAGTCCGTGGGCGAGTCCACTTCACATTGTGAAAAAGAAAGACGGATCACTTCGAGTATGTGGCGATTACAGAAGACTCAATGCCGTCACCGTTCCCGACCGATACCCCATTCCACGAATTCAAGATTTCACATACCAACTTCATGGCAAGACAATATTCTCGAAACTCGATTTGAAAATGGCATATTTCTGGATACCAATCGCAAAACAAGATGCTCAAAAAACAGCAATAATAACTCCATTCGGCCTCTTCGAATTCAACTGCATGACGTTCGGCTTAAGGAACTCCGGTCAAACTTTTCAACGTTTCATGCATGAGGTTCTGCGAGGACTCGACGACAACGTATTCTGTTTCGTCGACGATCTGCTCGTACACTCGAGAAACAAGGAAGAACACCGCCGCCACTTAGAACAAGTACTCGAACGCCTAAATACCTACGGCGTCAGTCTTAACATCGATAAATGCGAGTTTGACAAGAAAACCATCGAGTTCCTCGGATACGAAGTTTCATCAGAAGGAATCAAACCCACTCAAGAACGAATTCAAACCATAGTCGACTATCCCAAACCACAAACAGTGCAAGAACTAAGAAGATTTTTAGGAATGATAAATTTCTACCGTAGTTGTTTACCACATCAAGCCGAGTACCAACATGAATTGAACAAATACCTACACAACAGCAAGAAGAACGACAAAACTCCGATACAATGGTCTCAAGTAGCAGAACAAGCCTTTGAAAAATGCCGACAAAGCATACTCGAGGCTACAACTCTGACGCACCCCATTCCTAACGCGCCGCTATGTTTATTTACCGACGCATCGAACACTAGCATCGGCGCCGTTCTTCAACAAAAAGTGGACAACGCGTGGAGATCACTGGCATTCTACTCAAAAACTATGAGTGAGACGCAGCGACGCTACAGCGTGTACGATCGCGAATTATTAGCAATGTACACCGCAGTGCAACACCTACGACGACTGATTGAGGGCAGTGACCTAACAATATTCACCGATCACAAACCACTAACTTACGCCCTGACAAGAACGCCAAGTAGCAGCGACACACCACGACGAGAACGCCAGCTTCACTACATTAGTCAGTTCTGTGCGAAGATTAAGTACATTCACGGTGATAAGAACGAAGCAGCTGACGCCTTATCACGCATCGAAGAAATCGACTTGTCGCACTCCACGATCGACTACAACCAACTCGCTCAAGACCAAGAAAACGATGAAGAACTGAAGATCTGCATGTCGAACCCAAATCTCAAGTTCGCGCCTATCACATTACCCGGAGGTCAACGACCCATCATATGCGAAACATCAACCGGCAACGTTCGTCCATACCTACCAGCGGCTTATCGTGTAGTAGCATTCAAAGCGCAACACGAACTAAGTCACCCGGGTGTGCGAACAACAAGAAGAGTAATGTCTACAAAGTTTTTCTGGCCGAATATGAATAAAGAAGTTGGTTTGTGGGCGAAATCATGCATCGGTTGCCAGCGCGGGAAAGTTCAACGACACGTTATCAGCCCACTCGGCGAGTTTCAAAAATCGTCGCGCTTCGAACACATTCACGTCGACATCGTTGGACCACTGCCGCCCTCTAACGACTACAGATACCTAGTAACAATAATCGACCGCTGCACTAAATGGCCGGAAGCAATTCCTGTGCGTGACGTCACCGCCGACACCGTCGCCAAAGCAATCTACGAGGGATGGATATCACGCTTTGGTTGTCCTTTACGAATTACAACGGATCAAGGGCGACAGTTTGAATCGTCATTATTCAACTTACTTATGAAAAAATTCGGCATAACAAGAATACGTACAACTGCCTACCACCCTCAAGCAAATGGTCAAGTTGAACGCTGGCATCGCACATTGAAGTCCGCGCTTATGGCACGAAGCGCCGGTGCGCACTGGAGCGAGGAACTACCGACTGTGTTACTTGGCCTTCGTACCGCCCTACGGGAAGATACTCAACTGAGCCCGGCCCTCATTACCTACGGATCGACACTTAGAATACCGTCAGATTTCTTCGTGCCTTCACAGCCGAAAAATGAAGACGCAGAATTCGTCCGGAAGCTCACAGAAACAATGTCGGCGATGTCCCCGAGCAGCAAGTCTCACGCCAATAACAGAAGCACGTTCGTACACAAGGACCTAGCGACGTGTACCCATGTGTTCGTGCGCAATGATACTGTGCGAAGTCCATTGACCCCACCTTACGACGGCCCGTTCAAGGTAATTCAGCGTGACAGCAAGCATTTTACCATACAGATGCCACTTCGAACTACAGTCGTCTCAATAGACAGACTCAAGCCAGCGCACTTACTCAACGAAGGGTTTACATCTACTACAACAGGCGCGACACAGCAAGTACCGCGCACAGAAAACACATCACCGAGCGTCGAGTCGCGTTCGTCGACCCCAAGCGCACCGCACGACTCCTACGTCACTCGATCCGGCCGCGCAGTGAAACCCAACGTACGCTTTGCTTAGGGGGGAGTGATGTAGTGACATAATACCGTCACACAATTACCACATACCTCTGAGCAAGTTACCACATACCTTCAAACCAAAATATTACCACTCAACACCGAACCAGTTACCTTACCACGTTAATGACGTTCCGCAAAGAAACAGAGAAGCAAGCATCTTGAAAAAGACGGGTTTATAAAGAAATAGGATGGAAGCACGGGCACAGTACGGCGTCATCACAACACCGCACACGCCGGCCATTTCGCTTCGAAAGAAGCGGTTTTGTAAGCAGAGGCAAGCAGGCAGAGCAAGCTTAACACCAGTTCCCTCGGCATCTTCACTTCACACTCCGGGACTACGCAGATGGACACGCGGCGCTGACGACACACGACGGAGCAACAGCAGAGCAGACGGTCTTCACTCGACGGCGGCGCGCGATGGAAAGGACCGCGCTTCGCGCGCCACTCCTATTTATCCCTTCGCGGCGATTGAGTGCCGCGGCGAAACAGCGCCCCGCGCCCCGCGCGCGGCTCGCCCTGCGGCGCGTCGCTATTGGTCGAGCGTTGGAGAACTGTATCGGTTATGCCTAGATGATATCAAGTTGATGTATATAAAAGTAGAGCTATTGTAAATAAAATTATTCGTTATTCGTAGTTCATCCCAGTTGGAGTACTGAGTTTTATTATCTACGCTGAATCCCTGCATCTCCTAAAAACATATAAGTATTTAATAAAAGTCTAAATCTATAGATTCTGTTTCGTTGACAATATTATTTATTGTCTTGTCTTGCTCACTCATACTGAAAATCGTAGGTACCTATCGTTGTATGCGGGCCCTCACTTCTCAGTGTGAACACATTTTCGCGCGACCAAGTGCGGTGATACCTTTAATAAATCTATTTATTTATCACTAACATTACAGGGAATTTCTATTTTTCCATCTTTGATGGCGTAGACGTAGATTATCGCTCAACGCTAAAATCGACTAGATTTTAGTCTATGGTATCGATGACATTATTCTGTCGTCTGTGGTTAAAGCATTTCGCGGGAAACTGCGAGGGCTCGAGAGTTAAACTTTAAAATATATTTTCTTGATATTTCATGCACCCGATTATAAAATTTATTTTGCAAAATTTGGGTACCTATCTCCCGCCTACCTCTTGCGTAGTTAATTGCTTTATATTCAGCAGACTAAGTAGATTCTTGCGTCAGGGGCTTCCTACTGTTCCCATGTCAATCAAAACACCCAAAGATCAAAAAACAAACATCTTAATTAACGGACTTTCTTATAACAGGCACTTAATTATCACCGTTATCGCCCCTTATCAACGAGTCACATGTGGGAAATATTTATACTGGGTTCACCGGTTCAAGATTGTAGATTGCGTGTCTTATAGTAAAGTAGTAGTTACGTCGCAAGCCCGGCGCCGAGCGAGATTATTATTAATGACCGTGGTTAAAGGTACCTAATCGATTTCCTATTGTTAACCCTTAGTAGGGAATAACTATAGGTACCTACCTATAGTTATTACCTACTAAGGGTTACCTACCTACCTACTTAAGTAAGTAAACACGCACATGCAACTTCTGCGTAGGCAGGGTAACACCTGTCACGTAGGTACTGTGATTGTTCATCAAGAGGCAATTTGATAGGTAGGTACCTTGTAGGGACCTATTTTTTAAATCACCGATAAGGAAGTACGGTGTAGTAATCGGTGAAGGTAGTTAACGGTAAGTACTCTTTTAAATTTAAAGACTAATTGTTGTGGGGAAAGATCGTCACTTACTAGACGCCTGACGGAGGAACCCGCCGTCGAGGTAGACCGCGGCAAAGGTAGTGTCACGATATAATCTTGTCTGCGGGGTAAATATGGCCAGATATTACGCGGAATAGAGAGAGGTTTGAAAGGAGAAAGGGGAGGCCTTTGGCCAGAAGTTTGTCATGTATCCCACGGGCCACAAGTCCACGACACATGATAGGCTATAAACCTGAGAACCGGTGTCAAATTATTTTGCATCAATTCAGAAATTATAAAAGTAACAGTGTTGACCGAGTTCTTACCCTTTGAAAACTTATAATCGAAGAATCTAACTACAACCAAATAATGACATGCATGACAAAGAGAGACTAACTTGGAGCGAATTACAACAATTAAACTGAACGCAGCCATCTCATTTAGACCACGTTCACGAGCTGTCAGTGTCAGTCGTGTCAATATTCTATAGCAACTCTGACACACTCTATGACTGTCTCGTTGGTCTGTGGCCGTAAGCGCGACTACTGAGCATGAGGTCCTGGGTTCGATTCCCAGGTCGGATAAAGTATTATTGGGTTTTGCCATCAGGAATTTCTCAGTAGCAGCTACGGGGTCTGGATTTGTGCCCGGTTGATGGTAATAGGCTCTCCCCGTATGACATGGGACTTGAAACATAACTGTAATAATAGGTACACCTCTGCCTAACAAATCTAGGATTACAGGCGTGATGTTATCTATACTAATATTATAAAGAGGTAAAATTTGTAAGTTTGTATGTAGGTGGTAATCTCTGGATCTACTGAACCGATTTTGAAAACTCTTTCACTAATAGGAAGCTACATTATCCCCGAGGGCTATTATTTACAACGTGCCCGGGGGATAATTTCAGACCAAAACGCGAGCGAAGCCGCGGGTAACAGCTAGTGTGTTATATTGAAACTATGACACACCCTTGAAAGCGGTTTAGATATACCTATTGATCGCGTTCGTGAAATCTGCCCTTAGTTATTCCTTGTTCTTTGTAACTATTGTGGAGCCCCTACACCGCAGCTTCAGTAACGTGACTATCTGCTTGACCGCTTTTCCTGGTAAAATAATTAGGGATAAGTCTTCGTTCAAATTACACAGCTAATTGAAAAAGTTGTCGCCACAAATTTCTCATAAGTAATTAGCGCAAATGTTTCCTTAGTTGTCAGATCAAGGAAATCATTATACAAATACAAAATACAAATACAAAAATGTTTTATTTCATTATTACACGTTATACATACATTATACAGTTGGTGGCGTCCCCTTTTAAGCATATAGATGCCTGTGCCAGGAGGCGCCGCTCCTTATTGACTTACTATCAGTGTAACATGTATATAAAAAGAAAAAAAAAAAGTTTATGTAACAAAAAAGAAAAAAAGTTAAAAGTTTATGAATTTATTATTTTATTTAGTCTGTTGGTGTGTGTGTGTATACGTGTGCGTGCGCGCGTGTGTATGTGTGTGTGTATGTGTGTGGGTGTGTGCTTGTATTATACGGAAAGTGTTTACCTTATATTTAATAGAATATTCTCCACTTCATCATAGCATAATTTGTTAATCCACTTAATCAGCAATAATTTGCATTCTTTATATGGTTTAGTATGTATATCTATTTCTTTATTTATTTTATTATATAAGAAAGATGAGCGTTTGTCGTATTGAATATTTGCAAATTCTGTTCTTACAAAAGGGGTGGAAGCAATGTTATGTTTCCTTCTTCTAGCTAATACATTAGGATCTAAGGGTAGGGTTTTATATTTTTTTAATACTATGTGAATAATATATAATTTTCGAACTGATAATAGATTAGTTGTTTGGTATAGCTCATGGGTGTGAAATGTTCTTTTTTTGAAGTACATTACTTTTATTAATGTCCGTTGCGCTCTTTCAACATCGAGGAAACGTGTTTTACGCGCGCCTCCCCAAATTGAGATACAATATATTATTACAGATTGAACTAGTGAGATATAAACTTCATTTAGAAGATTTTTTGCCGAGCCACTCTTGGGAACTACGTGTCGCAATGTTTTAAAAATCCAAATAAATTTTCTTATTCTCGCAGAAATTTGTTCAATTTGAGGATACCAGGACAGGCTTTGGTCCAAAATTATACCTAAATACTTCACGTGGTTAACTTTACTGATGGTTGGACAATTGCATTCGTAATGAACCGTCTGCCTACATTTATGTATTTTAATGTTGAAGCTAGGTTCTGGTTGGACATTTTTATATATCGAGAAGCAAATATAATTCGTTTTGCTCGTGTTTAACGTAAGGAAATTTGTTTTTAGCCACGAAGCCACTTGTAACATACCTTTTTCGGTGTTGGTTTTTGTTTCAGCCCAGGTTGAGCCAGTAAAGACGATCGCGGTGTCGTCAGCATACGAATATAATTTTGCTTTATTAATTGACATATTACATAAGTCATTTATATATATTAGAAATAAGGTAGGTCCCAGCACGCTTCCCTGGGGTACGCCGCATGTTACATCAACGTCCTCGCTGACAAAATTGTCGAGCTTAACCTTCTGTTTTCTGTTTGTCAAGTAATCGGTGAATATAGATAGTTGTGTATCTCTAATACCAATTTTTTCTAATTTTTGGACCAGGATGGGAATAGAGACCGTGTCGAAGGCCTTTTTTAAGTCTATAAAAACTGATAAACACCTGGTTCCTTTATCGAGTTCTTTTGTTAGTTCTGTCGTTAAAGACGTTATAGCGTCTTCCGTAGAAATACCGCGTCTAAAGCCAAATTGAGATGGAGATAAAATGTTGTTGGTTTGAAGATAGCTTAATAATCTGGAATTTAATAGTTTTTCTAATATTTTGGCTATAACAGGAATAACAGAAATTGGCCTATAGTTATTAACGTCATCCTCCTTTCCACCTTTGTATATGGGGGTTATTATGGATTTCTTTAAGGAGTTAGGGAAGGTGCCTTGTTTAAAACATAAATTGGCTAAATGAGTTATAATTGGAGTTATTTCATTTTTTACATGTTTAAGGTAACTAGTGGAGATATTATCCCATCCTGGGGCACTATTTGATTTTAGAGCGTTTATTATACTATTTACTTCGTTGATATCTGTATCCAGCAGAACAAAAGATTTAGAAAGACTAGGTAAGGAACGTAGGTATTGATTTAGTTCATTGTGGGTTCTGGTTTGTTGGATGTCATTTGCCAGTTGGTTACCAATATTTGCGAAATATTTATTAATGAAGTTTGCTGATTCCGTAGGTGATGCTTTTAGATTAGTTAATTCAGTATTAGTTCTAGTAGATTTATTTGTATATGTTATGGTTTTCAGGTTTTTCCATAGAAGTTTGTTATTATTCAACGATTTATTAATAAGGTTTCTTTCATATTTTCTTTTTAGTTTCTTTATAAGGTTGTTGCAATGATTTCTGTAACGAGCATATGTAATTTTATTTATTTCGTTATTGGGATCTTCTCGGGATTGTTTTTGGAGTTTATTACGATTTTTTATACATCTTAGTATGCCTTCAGTGATCCATGGCTTAATTATTCGTTTACTTTTAGGGATCTTGTGAATAGTAGTATTTATTTTTAGTGACTCAATAAGACCTTGTGTTAAACATTCTGTTATGTAATTAGGGTTATCACAAAAAAGTAGTGTCGATAGATTTTTTTCTCTTAAATATTGCAAGGCACTTTCAAAATCAATTTTGGTACTAATTGCTGGTGTAGTTTGGTAAAGTTTTGTTTTAGATAACGATAGAAAGGTGGTACGGTGGTCTGTAACCGTAGTGCGTAGGATGGCAATAAAAGCAAAATGCCGTTTCCTGTTTATTTTTAACATAAAGTGATCAAGACAATTGGTTTCCCTTGTAACTAAGGTGTGACCAGAGAGAATACCATGACCCGATAACATATCCAGGTATAATGTTCTATTTTTAAGTTCATATGTTTGTTCGGTGTGTTTAGGTCTTATGTTGATATTAATGTCACCAGCAATTATAATATTTCGTTTTGTAGTATTTAAGTTATCTAAATGGAGTGCCAAAGAATTTATAAAAGGATCCGCGTTAGTATTTGATGGTGAACGATAAATACCTAAAATGACATTATTCAATATATTTAATTGTAAGCATGATGCGTGGCTTAAGCTTAATTCTGTGACAATGGTGCCGATTCCCTTGGTCACAAACTAAACTAAATTTAAGTTGAGTGCATCTTTTTCTTTCTATTTCATTATGAAAAGGACCGAAGATAAATATTAGTTTAGTCCTGTCAAATTAGTCGGCACCTGACGTAATTTGATGTAATTTTAGTGGTAAACTTTTTAATCGCGTCTAAACTTGTAATAAGCGCTGATTAAATTGACAGGACTAAACTAAAATGTATCTTCTGTCCTTTTCTTAATGAAATAGAAAGAAAAAGATCCACTGAACTTAAATTTGGTTTAGTTTGTAACCAAGGGAATCGGCACCACTGGCTTTTAGGGTGTCTTTGACATATACTACAACGCCGTCATTTTGATTTAGCTGACGAGTTGTAGCGTAGGAGCGATACTTGGATAATGTCGGTATTGGTTTATTTAGATCAAGTCGGCATTCAGTTAGAATTATAACGTCTGTTTCAAAATTGAGGCAAGACATATTTAGTATAAAGTCATCGAAATTGCAATATATGCTCCTAATATTTTGGGAAATTATGGTAAGGTCAGATTTATTTGTGTTATAGTTGTGAGCGAGTTCACTACAATCGCATTCTATCGATCTTGCAATACACAAATTATCGATGTCGTTTAAAGTTTGTAGTAGATCACCCATTATTATGTTTTATTAAATACACGGTACATTTTAAAATCAGGGTTATTTATATGTAATGTTTGAAGCCGTAAGAACACATGCCATATGTATAATAGTATGGGTTCTAAGGATGTATAATAATTAGTTTGTAGTAATTTTATTGTATTGTAAATATTGATCAATGTATTTTTAGTTGTTAATATATTTTTTAATCTATGTATTGTACTATTTAGTTTCGTGCAAATCCTGTAATGGATTAAAATTGACTGAAGAGTAAACAAACTTTTGGTTCTATAATATGTATGATAATGGTAATGTGTGTGTGCGTTTGTCAGTGTTTTTGGGGGAATAAGAAATAATGTTGTATTGTTTGTGAGTGTCGAGTAGGTGTAACAGACTTTACATACCCAGTTTGGAAAGCACAGGAAAAAAATAAAAAAGCAGTGAGAACAGTATTGAAGTTCGTTATGATAACGTAGTCATTGATGGATTATCAGCTGTTGGATTTGAGCTTCGCTTTTAATTAAAATAGATGGAGAATCGTCTTCTCTTTTGAGATAAACCCGTCCATATGCAGTCCAGCAGTATTTGTAAGTTTTTGATTTCACGAGGTCACGTGCAAGGAAATGTAGGCGTGCAGCCTTTGCAGTAAGTTGCTCAGTAATAAAAATAGGTGTATCCTCGTTTATGCGCATGTCCAGGTGTTTGGCACAAAGTTTCGCTTTTTGTTTAATGTTGAATGCCTTACAAGATTTCAGAATGTTATTCTTTATTAATGTGGAGTTTGTTTCCACTACAATTGGTGTGTTACTTGTATCTTTCTTTGAACGAACTCTGTATATATCACGGATAACCGTCTTGTCAATCGGACAACCCACTGAATTCGATAAGCTTGTAACCATATGAATTAGGTCGTCTTTGGTTTCGTTTGACTTCTTCGGTGCGTTTTTTATTTCAAAATTAGCCTTTCGGCTGTCCTGCTGCATACTTTCCAATTAATTATTGTAATGGACTGGTCCTTTTTTAACTAGCATATCTATAGCATAGCTTTTTTAGATAGCAGCACTCTACGAGACGACTTCACGAGATTTCACGGAACCAATTCGGTTTTATGCCTGGTCGAGGAACGACGGATGCCATTTTTGCTATATTTATGCCAGCTATGCGAGAAATACAGAGGTGCACACAAAAACTTGCACATAGTGTTTGTCGACCATACGACCATACCCCGTGAGGTTTTGTAGTGTGCTCATAAGGAGAAAGGTGTTGCTGAGAATTTTGTTCTCATACCTATGTCATGACTGAAACGTCAAACAATTGAAGAATACGGACATAATTCAATATTGCACACCCCCTTATGTTGAAGAAGCATGTAAGAATTGTGCAAAATTGGGATAGAATCTATGCAGTAGGTTTTATGTGACGCACACCCAAACGAACAGACAAACCGATAAACAACGCTTTATTATGTATTATATAGATTATTGTAACATAAAAAAACAATTGCGTTATGTACTCGTTTACGATAAAAGAATAAGTTGATATTTTTGCGTCCGTATTGCGTTAGACTATGTGCGTCAATATTTTTTCTTAAAAACAATTGTATTGTTTTGGCTACGTATCTTAATTCGGGAAAGATGAAGAAACGCTTATGAGTCAACAGAAGAGAATGGTTTATTCCACTATGTTCACCTGGGTGATATCCTGATATCACCCGGATGAATAAGGTAGACTTTTTGGTTTCCTCATTTCACCTTGGAAGATGGTTCTTTTTGGGATAATTAGGATATTCATTCGTCTCGTAGACCTAATAAATCCCTGATAGATTTCCCCCTTTTTCTGTGGATTACATTTTATCATACTTTAAAGGTGTCTGGCGGTGGATTTCCACCACACAAAATGTCTGGCAGTAGAGGAGGTGAATAATTACTAGCCATCGTCATCACCTTCCTGCCTTGCTTGTCCCATATTTGGGGTCAGCGCAACACGTTTTTTTCTTCCATTCCCCCTTATAAAAATAAAAAATCATACTTCCCCTTAGGTACTATAAAAATCACGCTCTAAAGTATGACGTAACTTACCTGCTATTTGGCACACCTCTGTTAGGTACCTGATATCTGCCAAAGCCGTCACGACCGACTTTTCATAATATTCAATTGCTCTTACCTATAGTGAGGTACTACTACCACAGAAAAAAAAAATCTTTTATAAAATGACATAGGTCTCGCGTTCATGGGATCGTAGTCCATAAGATCACAAGCCAAACGCTAAAACACTGAATTTACATCCCATGGTTCTTTTGGCATGAAATTGACGGGAGGGCACTGTTGGTAAACGGTTTGAGAAAATTATAAAAAAAAAAACAGCTGGCTTTGATTCCGGGTGGGGCAAATTGGTTTATCCATTAGCAATTCTTCAGTATAGTAGCCACGGAGCCTGGATTTGTGTCCGGTTGATTGATGGCAATAGGCTCGCCCCCTATTACATGGGACTTAAACATAACTGGCAAAATGTGGGTGTACTATTAAGTACACCTATGCCTAACCTTTCGGGATTACAGGCCTCATATTATGTTATGTAAAATGGCGGCGTTAGTTTCGATTAAGCCCACGCGCCAAAAGATCCAGTTGCCTTTTATTTAAAATAGAATCGTCAAACATAGGTGGGCCCACCTACGCAGCTGCGTGTCTAAATAGACATATTTTGTTTTCAAAAGGCTTTTACTTAGCCAGATCCCTTTCAATAAAGGGTCAGTGTGTACCATGTAGCCATTTTACTTAGGTAATATAATTATAACGTGTAAGGTTTGACCCTTAGGGTTACACTTAGGTCATTTAGACGTCCATTTCGTTAGTCACTGGTACGGACGGAAAAACAGAAGTGTTTTTAAATTATGGCGCGATTACACTTGGTCGTTAGCCCGAATTCGAATGACTATAAGGAATTCGGACAAATGACCAAATGAAAAAGATGAAAAACGATTGCATATAGAGGAGATGAGAATGTTGAGATAGATGTGTAGAGTGACAAGAATGAATAAAGTAAGGAATGAGTGATATTAGAGGAAGATTGAAAGTGGTGCCTGTTACAGAAAAAAATAAAGAAAGTCGTGTATCTTGGTATGGACATGTAATGAGGATTGAGGAAACGCATGTTGGGTACTAAAAAAGTATTGGATATGAATGTTGATGGATGGAGAGGGAGAGGAAGACCAAAGAAAAGATGCATGGATTGTGTGAGGAATGATATGAAAGAGAAAGAAGTAAATGATGTCGTGACGTCTGACGGGTGAGAATGGAGGAAGAAAACGTGTTGCGCCGAACCCAAGTGGAATGGGACAAGACCAGGAAGATGATGACCAAGTCTAAATGGACGGGGTCGAGTACTCCCGTCTTCCGACAATCTTGTTCGGTTTCATTCAAACTCCTCGTTGTGTATGCATCGGGTGCCCGAATTCGAGCAAAGTCTTTCGACCACCCGAATACGGGCCGAATTTTTGTAATTATTTATTTATTTTACACTTCAAGCACAAAGTATAGAGGGGGACTTAATGCCATAGGCGTTTTCTACCAGTCAACCTTTGGGTGATGCAGAGACAAACAGTGGTAGGTGTCTATCTGAAAATAATTGTAATGAATATTAAGATAAACTATAAGGATATATAAAATACTATAAATATATATCAAATACTTTAAATATATATTAAATACATATATCCATATGGATTGTCTGTACCAATCTTGAGGCAGGATTTTATTTGGCTTGTGACGCTGTAAAGCTAGACACAATTATGATGAAGAGTTCATAAAAGTTCTTTTATTGTCTGTATATTAGACAGTTTACTTTTGCTACGTGTATAAACGTGGTGACTAGAATAATCTTAGCAATGAGCTGTATCGCCGAATGGTATAGGTACTTAGTTTTTATATCGAAAGCAAACAAAGTTGATTAGTCTAGACAACAGTATTGTGTAACGTACGAGTATTAATAAATGGGAAATCAAATATCTTACGGTTATTATTATTGTTTCGTTAAGAAGGTACTTAATTGTTTCATGAAGATTTTCTACAAAAGAATCGCAAACAGGTAGTCACATTTAAGTCCCCGTGAATGTATCATTACTGTTGAATAAAGCCACCAATGTAATACAGGTTGAGAAGGACACCGATGCATAACGGTTACCTACCACGTATTCAGTACATCATTATGTACCCCCCCGACATAGAAAATATGAGTCAGTTATTTAATAAAATAAAATAAAACTTCTGCGAAAAAAAAACCGACTTCCAAAAAGACACTAAAAACTGTCTAAAATAACTTTACTTTCGGAATTCGGTGGCAAAAAGTCAATTAAACAAACAAAGTCACCGACTTCCGAAACTAAAGTTATTTTAGACTTTTTTTTGTGTCTTTTTGGAAGTCGGTTTTTTTTTCGCAGAAAGTTTTGTTTTTATTTTACCCTTTTTAGCTGTAGTTTATCACAAATTCTAGTCACGAAACAACTTCTTTACATTGTAAATAGCAGTTATTAAGGAACCATCATGTCATCCACATGGCCCAAGAAGAAAAAAATACATATTCAAGGAAAAAAAACAAAATACTGAACCGATTTTAATGAAATTGCTACGGGACCAATCGGGAACTATATAACTACATAAAAAAAGATTTTTTCAAATCGGTTCACAAATGACGGAGTTATGACGTAGGAGGTAACAAACATAAAAAAGAAAAAATACAGCCGAATTGAGAACCTTTCCTTTTTGAAGAAAATCAGCTGTTCCATACATTTTGTGGGAAACAGCTGGTTTTTTTTTCAGAATTATGTACTGAATACGTGTAACCGTATTAGCGTCGGTGTCCCCTCCACCCTGAATAGGATCACATGATACAGGGCTTGAGAATAATAATAACCCTTTTTATTTCCAAGACAAAAGAAAATTTAATAAAATTGGTACAAGAAATAAATTTTCACTAAACGACAAATTTCTGACATGGCCCCTTAGTATTGGCCTCCTCCAATTAATTGCTTCCATTTTTTTCTGGTGTTAGCCGCTTCCAACCAGTCACTTTGCTATTTTTAGTATGACGTCAATCCAGCGAGCTTGTAGTCTGCCTTTTGCTCTTTTACTTCGAGGGCCTCTCCCTCTCACTTTGTTACTCGTTTGGACCATCTTTCTTGTGGGTAGCGGGCAATGTGTAGGGCCCATTTCCACTTCAACCGCCGAGCGTGCATTACTGCGTCTATCACTTTTGTTTTGTGTCTGATTTTGTTACTACAGTAACAATCACACACAAAACTATAGTGATAGACGGGCTTGAGGATACCTCGCGATGAGTAAGTAGGTATCAGCCCAAGATGAATCTGATCACCTTACTTACACCTTACTTTAGCTTGCAGCATCCGGCCGCTATAAAAGCGCTTAGTTAAAAACTTTCCCTTCCTTGGTCCTTTTTTTGTGTTATTTCTATTAGTCAAAAAAGGGTGGTCAAATATCTGTGATCATTAACAGACCCTGAGAATTTTTGTAAAACAAAATATAATGTAAATGTTCGCATATTTTTTTTGTTTTACTACTATTGGTCCGCACTCTCTTTGTGCTGACCAATAGTAGGTAGTAGTCAGGGTGGTGAACAGATGTGGATATCGTGTGCACGGGATTTTGTTTTAAAAGTGAGCAGATTCATCTTGGGCTGATGGTACGTTATACATTTTATCAAATTACCCTAATCAGTAATCACACTCTCAAACTCTTCATTACGTAGCGTCAACCAATTACAAGGGCTGGTTTCAAACGAAGAGAGAATAACTCCTCAATATGTCCCCTCTGTCGGTCTTAATGAACTTAATGTGAGGATACTCAATTAGTACGCTTGGCAATCTACGTAATCTTATTGTCGGATTCGTCAGTGAATGAGGAAAGGGTGTGTACTGTCTAATTACTCGTGTCACGTGAAGGAGCCGCTTTACTACGAGTATCTTTGGGTACCTACTTTTGTGTTCAAGAATTTAATGTTTCTTTTCTCTGTAAGACTTTTAAGTATACGCTGATGATATGTGCTTAGAAGATAATTAGGCTCTTAATTTTGATTCAGAATTTTCGAATTATAACAAATATTCGGTATTGGAATATTTAATTTTACCTTGTACACAAACGGAAAGGTTTATTGCTAGTAAATATAATATCTTCACGCCTGTAATCTCTGAAGGGGTAGGCATAGGTGTAGCTAAATGTGTACAGTCACATTTCGTCAGTTATGTTGTAGTTTCATGTAATAGGGGGCGAGCCACGAGCTTATTGCCATCAACCGGGCACAAATCCGAACTCCCGTGGTACTGAGAAATTCCTGATGGAAAATCCAATAACTATTTGCCCGACCAGGGAATCGAACCCCATACGCCATGAACATGATCAGCAGTCCCACAACGAGGCAGTCATTTCTAGTCTCGTTTCGTTTATCAGGCAAAGATTACTAATCTTGCGGTTTGACAATTCTTCTTCACAACGAGGCAGTCATTTCTAGTCTCGTTTCGTTTATCAGGCAAAGATTACTAATCTTGCGGTTTGACAATACTTCTTTTTTAACATATCTAAAACTAATTTTTCTCATAGCTTGTTTCAGATTTAGTAAAAGGCCACAATATTTCGAGAAGTTTTGCCTGTTTAGGTGTTTTTGGTTCAGGCCCGTTGCTGAGCAGAACGTTGTTAGTTTTTGGCCCTTTTTGAAAACTAGAAAAATGTGTTTAAGTGTTTTCTCAATACGCCCTACCTACTGGGCAAAGGCGTCTGTCTTCTTAAAAGAGAAGGCACGAGCATTGATCACCTGCACGCTTGCTCAAGACGGGTTAGCGATTTCAGACTTTTATAAGTCCAGGTTTCCTCACGATGTTTTTTTACCGATGTTTGTGATGTCAAGATGAACTTGTACACATGAATTGAAGCAATCACATTGGTAAGTACGTACCCGGATTTGAACCCACAACCTCATGCATGGGAGGCGAGGCCTTAACCTCTGGGCCGTCACTACATAAGTATTATAACATCAAATATAAGTATTAGCATTAAAATAACCAATAGGTACATACTTTCCTTACTAGGTATTTCTCAGGAGGTACTATAGGTATAGAACCTCCTTGTCAAGTAGGTACAACAAGTTTCTAACCCGTTGAATGTTCGACAAAGGTGTAGATATATCTACTCATTTGATATGCACCCCTTTCACGCATTATGTGCACTCCACTAGCGACAATAAACTTATTAGTGAGTAAGAACGCGGAAAACCCCACTGTGGGACATGTAAAGTAAACTTGAGTAGATACTTAAATCTTATAGTTATTCAATAGGTAAGTACAATTAGGTTCCCCTAAACGTTTCGGGAGAGCTTGCGGTCTTGGGATCGGCCTCATTTGGTGATAGGGCCCGGTGATACCATGGCGGACTGATACCAGTTTGGGGGTGCGCGCGAATGTACGAATCTCGCGGGTCCTGGACTCTTGGTAGTAGGAAAAAAAGAGTAGGTGTTAGTCACTCTGTATCCTTGAGGATTTCCCCACTCCAAAAAAGGAAGTCATTGGTGGACGCTGATAATGCTTCCCGTGTTCGCCTTGGCTAATCTAGTCAGTCCGCCTCGTTAGATACGTAACAACCTTGCTGGCATACACAGTATTGTTACCAGTAGGTATATTTGGAAATATTGTGTATAGAGGTCGTATCGGCAGAACTATATTTTAAGTATACTTACTTAAAAAGTGACTTTTTCATGAAATAGCTATTGAATGTGATTATATGAACTTGGAGAGCTGTATTAATGACTAGCTGACCCGCGCAACTTCGTCTGCGTGCGTGCGTACATAAAAGAAAGAGAGGTTAGAGAGAGTGTGCGTCAACCTTAAAAGTTAGACATATGGCCATTGCGGATATTTTTTTAGGGCTTTTTAAGAGGGACAATTCCGACATACATGATAATTGCGTAACTTTAACCGTTCACGCACAACGGAAGCTCTCAAAAGGATTAAATCCCTATAATATACTATTACCGATGGATAATCATCAAATGACCCCTCCCACTCTGGACGGAGCGGAAGGGATTGTCAGACTTGTACTGACTAAAATCCACCCACGTTTCTTCTGTTGCCCTTTGCATTCCAGGGCCGCGGTATCTCTTTCGAACAGTCCCGCAACCCTGGCAGGCCTCGCTCCTCTCGGATCCCTTCCTTTCCGGTTTGCTGACATCTCTTTGAGGCGCGTGTGGAACACGAACACGCCCTCACCACGGCCTGTCGTCATAAGACGGATGGATGGCGAGCTAGCCCATTACTCACTGTCCACAGGCCCGCGACCCTCGACAGCCTTACGTCTTCATCTTTAGACACTCGATGACAATCATACACCAGCTAGAACGAAAGTTCTCATCAAAGTTCTTGAAATGGGCCGAGACACGATAAAACTGCTGTAAACTGTTGCGGACCTCTTGCAACTGCCTTCCGTCTCCATCGTCAGACTTTTGATGATAGACATACTCCAGGCAGGTCTAAAGTTCTCATCAAGGTGCATGAAATCAGCCGAAACACGATATAGATGCTGTAAACTCTTGAGGACCTCTTGCAACTACCTTCCGTCTCCATCGTCAGACCTTCGATGACAGTCATACTCCAGCTAGGTCTAAAGTTCTCATCAAGGTGCATGAAATGAGCCCAGACACGATATAGATGCTGTAAACTCTTGAGGACCACTTGCAACTGCTTTCCTTCTCCATCGTCAGACATTCGATGAAAGTCATACTGACAACTCAGTATGGTTTAAAGTTTTCATCAAAGTGAATGAAATGAGCCCAATAACATTATACCTGCTGCAAACTGTTTAGGACCGCTTGCAACTGCCATTTGTCTCTATCGTTTGACCGTCGATGACAGTCATACTTCAGCAAGGCCTAAAGTTCTCATCAAGGTGCATGAATTGAGCCCAAACACGTTATTGTTGCTGCAAACTCTTGAGGACCTCTTGCAAGTGCCTTTCGTCTCCATCGTCAGACCTTCGATGACGTCATACTCCAGCTAGGTCTAAAGTTCTCATCAAGGTGCAGGAAATGAGCCCAAACATGATTTCTCAATTTAAAAAACAAAAGATCATGTATATCGGACTTCTCTGTAAAAAGTTATGCGTGGTCAGGTCATACATAAAATAAAAAAATATAGACGCGTCGAATTGAGAACCTCCTCTTTTTGTTTCGTTGGTTAATAAACCAAGCTTCAGACATTTGACACGGGCGAGGGTCATTCTTTCACGGAAAACTTAACACCGCGACTCAGAAAATGGAGTGAAATTAATAGCGCCATCTATCGAGCACGAAATTTAACCGTTAAAATATAATGCATGTAAAGCGATCGAACACACACTCTACAGGGTTATAGCGTCATGTAGACTAATCTAGAGTACTTTTTGCTCTCAGACCCGATTTAAAAGTTATCTTGTGAGCACATTTTTATTAATTAGTACCATTTTGGTGCAATAGATGTCGTTGCATGTATCTTACACAATGATGGTAAGTTCTTCTTGAACACTTTAAATTTATAAATCTTTTGATAGAGAGCACTGATTACAGCATGAAACAAAAACTAAAACCTTCTCTAAGTTCCCCACAATATTTGTGCATTGAATCTAATCACATTGGTTTTCCCAACAACATGAACACCCGCCTCGCAGCGCGCGCGGGTCATTATTTTGATGCGGAGTTATTTTAAAACTGTGATATCTCCTAAGATATTCATCTAAATTGAATAGTGTAAAGGGCAATTTTGGTCACAATTGAATGCTAAAGATGACTAACATATTTATTTTGATAAGGATTAATACTATGTCGGTAAAAACACCTTCACAAATAAAACATTAATTTTGACCAAATTTTAAAATCATAAAAATGGTTATTGTGAGTCAACCTTAAAAGATAGGCATGTGCCGTCGCGGACTTTTTTTGAGACCTTTTTAAGAGGAATAATTCCCTGCTACATTATATTTGTGCAACTTTAACCGTTTACGCAGCGCACGCAACGGAAGCTATCAAAGAGAATAATTTTTCCCCGTTTTTGCAACATTTGTCATTGATGCTCCGCTCCTATTGGTTGTAGCGTGATGATATATAGCCTATAGCCTTCCTCGATAAATAGGCTAACCAATACAAAAAGAATTTTTCAATTCGAACCAGTAGTTCCTGAGATTACCTCGTTCAAACAAACAAACAAACAAACAAACTCTTCAGCTTTATAATATTAGTATAGATTTGTTGATTATTTTTAATGATGATTTTTATTTTTATTCTTTTACTTTTTTTTTGTATAATTTTGACATATATTACTAGTTGCTAATTTTATAGACATAGATTAATTTATAATTAAATCAAATCAAATCAAAATATTTTTATTTCACATAGGCCTAGATGGGCACTTATAAAACGTCGACAAAAGGTGCACGGTTCGGGTTGGTCGTTTCCTATGGAGAAGAACCGGCAAGAAACTCCATGGTTACTCTTTTCAAATCATTTGGTGTTACAATATCATGTTTAATTATTTAATTATTTTCATTCATTATTTTTGTAATATTTAATTTTGCGATTTAGTATTTATTTTTGTTAAATTCACTTCAAATTAATTATACTGGACTGAAATGTTATCTAATAAAATTCACAATTTAAGAATTCAAAACATTTGCACACCATAGTATGTGGCAAACATGTCTGAGCGTTTTATGCACTTTTTATTATTGTATGTGTACACATGTTTGAGCAAATAAATATATCTTATCTTGTCTTATCTTATGGAATTTAATCTTGGGTTCAATTCCCAGGTCGGGCAAAGTGATATTGGGTATAAGTTTTTATGCGGAACTCAAAATCATCAGTAAACATGGTAAATATCCCGTATCTAGTGTTAATGATGATATTGGGTATATCTACCAGGAATCTTTCAGTAGCAGAAACGGAGTCGCCGCCTTTTACATGGTACTAAACATGACTGGTCTAATGAGGGTGTAATATTAGGTATACCTCTGGCTAACCCTTCGGAGAGAGGATTACAGACGCTATGTGTAAATCTTAGAGTAACTATCTCACATCTCATTCTTTTATACGCCGAAGAAATGATTTTAGACATCTTGTAATCTCGGCCATCTTGGAGCTTGTGGTTAAATAATAACAGCCGCTCGGATCTTAAGGTTAAGCCGCGCTTGCCTGGGTTGGTCTGTGGATGGGTGACCGCCCATTACATACCGAGTTTCCTCCGTGTCTCGGAAAGCACGTTAAGCCGTTGGTCTCGGCTGTCAATTGTAGATCTATGACAGTTGGTCAGTGACCCGATATTCTGACAACCAGTCTTACCAAGTTGTATCGTTTTACCCAGTACTAGGTTGTGGAGGTTAGATAGGCAGTCACTCCATGTAAAATGTTGGTATTCAGCTGCATTTGCTTAAACAGGAATCCAATCCAAAATAGTTAGTAAAAAGCTAGGTAGATTTTTGATGTCTTCGAAACGAACCTTACTTTACATCAAGAAGCTTTCAGATTCCCAGGTTTTATACCTTAGTAGGTTTAGTACTTAAGTGGTTTAAGTTGTAATAATTTCAGTGAAGAATTTTACTTGGCATTCGCTCTGCGAAGTTTTCTTAGATTTAGGTTAAAAGTTAGGTTTTGAGCACTCGAGTTTTGGATGATTCGTATTCATAAGTTATATTAAGGTGGAAGCGCAAGGGTAGCCCGCGAAATATAAATTTTCTCAAGTTTATTGCAATTTGCAGGTCAGTGTCACGTTTTATGTTGATGAAAATATGAATCGTATGGAGTAACAGAATTATAATCATTCAAATCTATACTAATATTATAAAGCTGAAGAGTTTGTTTGTTTGTTTGTTTGTTTGTTTGTTTGTTTGTTTGAACGAGGTAATCTCAGGAACTACTGGTTCGAATTGAAAAATTCTTTTTGTGTTGGTTAGCCTATTTATCGAGGAAGGCTATAGGCTATATATCATCACGCTACAACCAATAGGAGCGGAGCATCAATGACAAATGTTGCAAAAACGGGGAAAAATTATTCTCTTTGATAGCTTCCGTTGCGTGCGCTGCGTAAACGGTTAAAGTTGCACAAATATAATGTAGCAGGGAATTATTCCTCTTAAAAAGGTCTCAAAAAAAGTCCGCGACGGCACATGCCTATCTTTTAAGGTTGACTCACAATAACCATTTTTATGATTTTAAAATTTGGTCAAAATTAATGTTTTATTTGTGAAGGTGTTTTTACCGACATAGTATTAATCCTTATCAAAATAAATATGTTAGTCATCTTTAGCATTCAATTGTGACCAAAATTGCCCTTTACACTATTCAATTTAGATGAATATCTTAGGAGATATCACAGTTTTAAAATAACTCCGCATCAAAATAATGACCCGCGCGCGCTGCGAGGCGGGTGTTCATGTTGTTGGGAAAACCAATGTGATTAGATTCAATGCACAAATATTGTGGGGAACTTAGAGAAGGTTTTAGTTTTTGTTTCATGCTGTAATCAGTGCTCTCTATCAAAAGATTTATAAATTTAAAGTGTTCAAGAAGAACTTACCATCATTGTGTAAGATACATGCAACGACATCTATTGCACCAAAATGGTACTAATTAATAAAAATGTGCTCACAAGATAACTTTTAAATCGGGTCTGAGAGCAAAAAGTACTCTAGATTAGTCTACATGACGCTATAACCCTGTAGAGTGTGTGTTCGATCGCTTTACATGCATTATATTTTAACGGTTAAATTTCGTGCTCGATAGATGGCGCTATTAATTTCACTCCATTTTCTGAGTCGCGGTGTTAAGTTTTCCGTGAAAGAATGACCCTCGCCCGTGTCAAATGTCTGAAGCTTGGTTTATTAACCAACGAAACAAAAAGAGGAGGTTCTCAATTCGACGCGTCTATATTTTTTTATTTTATGTATGACCTGACCACGCATAACTTTTTACAGAGAAGTCCGATATACATGATCTTTTGTTTTTTAAATTGAGAAATCATGTTTGGGCTCATTTCCTGCACCTTGATGAGAACTTTAGATCTAGCTGGAGTATGACGTCATCGAAGGTCTGACGATGGAGACGAAAGGCACTTGCAAGAGGTCCTCAAGAGTTTGCAGCAACAATAACGTGTTTGGGCTCAATTCATGCACCTTGATGAGAACTTTAGGCCTTGCTGAAGTATGACTGTCATCGACGGTCAAACGATAGAGACAAATGGCAGTTGCAAGCGGTCCTAAACAGTTTGCAGCAGGTATAATGTTATTGGGCTCATTTCATTCACTTTGATGAAAACTTTAAACCATACTGAGTTGTCAGTATGACTTTCATCGAATGTCTGACGATGAAGAAGGAAAGCAGTTGCAAGTGGTCCTCAAGAGTTTACAGCATCTATATCGTGTCTGGGCTCATTTCATGCACCTTGATGAGAACTTTAGACCTAGCTGGAGTATGACTGTCATCGAAGGTCTGACGATGGAGACGGAAGGTAGTTGCAAGAGGTCCTCAAGAGTTTACAGCATCTATATCGTGTTTCGGCTGATTTCATGCACCTTGATGAGAACTTTAGACCTGCCTGGAGTATGTCTATCATCAAAAGTCTGACGATGGAGACGACGGAAGGCAGTTGCAAGAGGTCCGCAACAGTTTACAGCAGTTTTATCGTGTCTCGGCCCATTTCAAGAACTTTGATGAGAACTTTCGTTCTAGCTGGTGTATGATTGTCATCGAGTGTCTAAAGATGAAGACGTAAGGCTGTCGAGGGTCGCGGGCCTGTGGACAGTGAGTAATGGGCTAGCTCGCCATCCATCCGTCTTATGACGACAGGCCGTGGTGACGGCGTGTTCGTGTTCCACACGCGCCTCAAAGAGATGTCAGCAAACCGGAAAGGAAGGGATCCGAGAGGAGCGAGGCCTGCCAGGGTTGCGGGACTGTTCGAAAGAGATACCGCGGCCCTGGAATGCAAAGGGCAACAGAAGAAACGTGGGTGGATTTTAGTCAGTACAAGTCTGACAATCCCTTCCGCTCCGTCCAGAGTGGGAGGGGTCATTTGATGATTATCCATCGGTAATAGTATATTATAGGGATTTAATCCTTTTGAGAGCTTCCGTTGTGCGTGAACGGTTAAAGTTACGCAATTATCATGTATGTCGGAATTGTCCCTCTTAAAAAGCTCTAAAAAAATATCCGTAATGGCCATATGTCTAACTTTTAAGGTTGACGCACACTCTCTCTAACCTCTCTTTCTTTTATGTACGCACGCACGCAGACGAAGTTGCGCGGGTCAGCTAGTATAAAATAAAGGTCAAAGTATAATACAGTCAAGTCAAAAGTAATAAATAAAATCATATTTAAATCCATGTCACAGTAAATGGTTGAATAGTTCTGACAGAAATTCATATGTTTAAGATAAGCTAGGATACATTAAAAAAATTAAAAGTTACGTTAATTTGATAAAAATGTCTAAAGCACATCAACCGTACTTAAGTCGCACGAACAAGTTACACGCATAAAGTTATACAAAACTAAGTACATCAGCTTTATAATAATAAAGGGTGTAACAAGACCCTTAACGAAACCGAAAAGCACTTGTTCTCCCCGTCATTGCGATCATGGTTTGATTGTAGACCATACCTGGGAACCTTCTAGTTACGGAGATATTGGGGGTCAAAGTTCCAACTTTTCCACAAGTTTTTTTTTTAAATACATGTTTTTAATGTAATATTTTTACTTTAAACACCTCCACGACCACCGCACTATTGAATCCACCCATCAGCACAATGTTTTGAGTTCGTTACATTGAGTTCTACCGTAAAACGTGATTTGTCACCTAAAAAAAAAAGTCATTTCCCAGCAATAATTTTTGGGTAGAGTTACTTAGTTTGATGTTCAGAATGCTTGGTTGACGGCTTCGTTAAGGGTCTTGTTACACCCTGTATAACGCCTTTGATAAAATACGCAAGTAATAACAATAAATGCAAATATCGCACATTGCACGTGAGATTTGTATCTACAAACGCACCCACGGTACTGAGGTATAAGAAATATAATCATGTCGCATTATATAAAAACACACTGACTGTTTCTTTTTCATCTTTGACAGTTCATTAAAGCCACGCAGTGTTTAATGGGCTTTATTAATTTTTTCCCACTCTGGGCGGAGCGGAAGAGAGTCAGACTTGTACTGACCCATCCATGTTCCTTCTTTGCCCTTTGTGTTCCAGGCCCGCGGTATCTCTTCCGAACAGTCCCGCAGCCCCGGCAGGCGCCGTCGACACGGCCGGTCGTAACAAAAGGGACGGACGGCGAGCTAGCTCATTACCAACTCACCGTCCACAGGCCCGCGAGTATTTACCTGTTTGGTGTGAGGAAGCCCCAGTGGATAGCCTCCGTCTCAGGAGAATACGGTTATGTTACTCTTAACAACTGAAACTTACTTTACAACAGAAGAAGGGGACCCGAAAGATAAACGTACAGCTGCTAGCTGACAGCTCATCCCACACCACTTTATCACCGCTTCTTCTTATAAGACCCTCGACTGGACCTAGGTACATATACCATACTTTTTAATTAATATTATATGCAAAAGATGACATTAAGACATTCGAATGATCAGAAGATTGATCAATCTGACGCGAGTATCTATATTTTAAGGAAGTGTTAAAATTCAAACGGCTGCCGGACCCAAACGGCGCCAGTAAACTGCAGAGATTTATTTTATAGCTCTAAAATAGGCGATTAAGCTTCTATATAGATGATTTACCTGCGGCCATGGAGATTCTAAATACCTCTAAATATTTGGCTGGAATAATATTGTGAAAGTTTTATGTTTACGCCCCGTTCAGGACCTTAGGTAAACGACCCGCGAATATTACACACTTTTTCCTTTTTCCAATTATCTTTTCAAAGTATGACCCAATCGTCTTGTTCCAAACAATATTCAAATGTATCGTCCGATTCTCACATAATAACAACTTCCAATGACTCCCTTTTTAATAAAATTCAAAAGCACACTCGACATAACTAACGAAAGCGTTAATTTCCTTAATAAAGATTTGCATTCACTACTGCTTAATTAGTAGATACTCGAACTAACAAGAAAGTATTCCGAGAATTCCCGCTCTAACGAGTCAAAAAGATAAAAAAATGAAACTTTCTCTTAGTCAGATCGCTTACTTAAGGGACCTACAGCTACAGCTTTGGCTGGCAAATCGTCGCGTTTGCAAAATGCTTAGGATTATGATTTCCGTCCGCTCGGACACTGCACACTGTCAGAATCGACTGAGACTATTTTTCGCTTAGTGACCGTAGACGTATGAAAGGTTTGAAGGAAAAAAAAAAAAGAAACTTGGACACAGGTTGACACTGCAGATCTGCAGTTATTGTCATATTTGACATATTAAACTGCCAAAATATTATTAGGGGCTTAATTTGTTAACTTTATTGTACATGCTGTGGTCTCCTTTAAGTGAAGGAGTTACACCTACTTAGACTAACCTTATGTTGCAAATTATCTAGTACCTAATGACTTGTGCATATCTTTTGTTGGAGATCCTAAAATCAATACATCTTTAAAATCTATGCAAATAAATAAAATTGACGTGACTGTTTGTGATATCAAAATAACAGCTTTTTAATGAATACATATGGGTACTTATAACAAAAACTCATTTTTTTTATCAATTTTTGTCTGTCTGTCAGTCTGTCTGTTTGTTCCGGCAAAACTCCGAAACGGCTGGACCGATTTTGCTAAGTTCTAACGTAGGCTACTTTTATTTTAGAAAAATAGTTAGGGTAAGGAACCCTAACTATTTTTCTAAAATAAAAGTAGCAAAAAGATTAAAACCCTTAAAATTGGTAACAAAATTCCATTAAAAACGTGAAGTAATATTTTTTTATAATAATTTCACGCGTACGAAAGTCGCGGGCAACAGCTAGTAAATAAATAAACTGCTTCGTTTGTCTGCACAGCGCAACTGCTGAGCTTGAGCTCCTGGGTTCTATTCCCAGGTCGGGCAAAATGTAATTAAGTTTTTCCATTAAAGACTCCTTAGTTATGGTAGTCCGGAGTTTAGTTTAGTGCCCGGTTGATGGCAATAGACTCGTCCCCAATTACATGGGACTAACACATAACTGTTGAAATGTAGGCGTACTACATAACCTCTGTTTAACAGCACCTCTAAATACCAGTGTTTTTTACATGGAGCGATGGCTTTTCTGACCTTCACCACCCAGTTAGTGCTGGAAAGTACGATACCCCTTGGTAAGACTGGTTTTCCGACTTTCGTGCCACTGATTACCTGTAGCAACAAATTTACTTAATGCAGTCGGGACCAACGGCTTTATGGCGCAACAATAAATGCAATACAAAGTTCCTTTGCCACACCGCCATACATTTTACCAACTTTTCCACTACAGAACTTTACAAAACCCTCCTGGCTCCTACATTCCTCCCTCAAAAACACTCCGTATTAAGTCAAAGCCTCATTTGTATCGCGAACCCACGTCTAATACCACTTCGCTCGACTAAGCTAAAGGAACGCAATTTATCCATATATTAAAGAGACGGTCGATCGTGTAGTTCGCGCGGCGACAATTGCAGAAGCCAACGAATGCAGGAACCGCGATGTGGACTGGTATTGTGTAGTATTGCTGCCTCGGGATGTGCTATGAGATGCATGTAAGGCGTAGGAGGCTGCGAGAACGAAACTAGTTTTGATTTAGCTACTCACTCGAAATCCAAAACAGTAGGACGATTCTTACTGTAGCCACCAAGGTCGTCAGGTGGCCTACCACACCGTCTTATAGCAGGAGTAATTCCAGTGTGGGAAAGAGATGGCGCTAGACGACCTGTACAGCTCTGTTTCTTTCCCACACTGGAATTACTCCTGCTTTAAAACATCATAGTACCTGGTGTGACAGCTTTCTCTGTCAACGTCTACCTTTACTAAGACTTGAAATTGGGACTGTATTGATGACCCTTTGTTTCATTTACAGCCTAGATGTGTAGAACATCGAAACGTTTTATGTCACGGACATCACTTTCACCAGAAAAGAAAACGATATATCACAAAACCTCCCGACATAGAAGGTCTAAAGACCATCGTTATTACATTATGGATCATAGAGTTTCTTGCCCGTTCTTCTCTTTAGAGATCTACGCTTTGGAAGGGCAACTACAGATCTTTCACAGTTTTTTTGCCTTGTAACTAGTACTGTAGCTACATTTCATTGTTGTCTTTGTTTCGATAATTCAAAAGTGCTTATAACTGGCATACTTGAAATAAATGCTTTGATTTTGATTTTACATGGGAGTTTATTCGGCAGACTCTTTCCAAAACCACAATGATGACACGCCCTCAGAGCGCCTGCAATTTTTGAAATACTATATCGCGTTTACCCCTCAACTTGCACCCCACACCACTTCGTACAGTACTGCCGATAGCTAACAAGCATTACGAACGCAATAAGCCACGGAGCAGCACGTTGTAAATGTTACACCACGCCACATTGCCGTGTGGCGTGCGGTGCGACTCCGACTACGCCACGGTGCACGGGTGCGTTCCAACGCGCACCGATATTTTCATTGCTCTTTGTATGTGGATGGAAATGGTGTGCGGAATGAAGCGCGGAAATCTTCTTTTAACATTTGTCACAGGGTGTTATCAAAGTTTAATTTACACACGCAGCCATTTGTGTGAAAATCAACCAAACAGGACATTGCAAAAAAGAAAATAATTAAAGAAGCGCTAAGGTCGAAATTCAAAGCAGATGTTTCATAATTGTATGGGACTCCGGCCATAACATGTACCTATTAGAAAAGCTAGGAAACAAACCCCTGAATAGAATAAAGCAACGTTTTTTTACATAATAATATATGGTTATATGCACACAGTAAAAATTAAAAATGTTTGACGTTTGTGACGAGTGTTATGACAGTTATGACAGGTTGTAAAGATGACGTTTAAATAACCTAGAAATTGTTATTTGATAATAATTGTACAAAGCAAAAGTCGTAAGAACAAAACATAAATGGGAGAACGTAAAATAACACCGAAAGCCACGAAAGTCGAAACCAGTCGAGACGATCGAGACTCAACTGACAGACACTGATAGATTTTGTCAAAACAAAATGTCATTTTGAATTTTTCGTTCATACGTACACTACAGAAAAGTACCTAGTATCTATTATATTTAAAAAAAAATGAAATCATCACTCTTGCTTATAATTAGTTGAAAATTATGTTTAAGAGTACCTATAATAATAATTATTTATAACAAAAACACGTACTTTTCATGTCTAACATCGACGTGATATTATGTTTTTATGTGACATGATTTCAGAACGAAAGCAGACTATGCACACAGTAAGACGCCCTGTTGAAAATAGGTTTAGGGCAATAATTGAAAAACTATTACTTTTCGTGCTTAAATCAATCAGGCTTAAATTCTCGAAAGAATATTATTCTAAATTCGTATTCGTACTTTTTCCTCTTTTTCGATAATATGGCCGAAAATGAAACATCTCCTTTTCTTAGGGTTTTTTGCAATTTGAAGGTCAGTGTCAGGTTGTATGTTGATCAAAAGATTCGCGATAGTCAAAAATTCTTTGTACGTAACCGTGGTTTCGTACAAAGAAAAATAATTCCTCCATCGAAACTAGTTACGTACACACGGCTACACATCAAGCTATACATTTCCAGTATAAGCTGTTGTCGCATTGTACGGAAATCCTATACAATGCGAGATCAGCATAAACTGGAAATGTATAGCTTGATGTGTAGCCGTGTGTACAAGGAAAAATAATTCCTTCATCGAAATCAGTAACGAAACTACGGTTTCGTAGACGGCCGAAGGGACCGTAAAACGTATGTGTAGCGTTAGACGCATTTAATTATTTGTGTTACGAGCGGGTCTCAATGTAGCATGTTTTAAATAAGGTCATAAACATTTATTCTAAATAATCTATTTGAACATAAAAAATAACAACAGAAATAAAAGCGAACCTAAATTGATACAAACACGATTCCCATAAAGTTTATTTACAGTGAACCTAATCAATCTACACAGTTGACATCAGATATTTATGAACAACAGGCGCACACATTAATTTGAGTCGCGTTGTTGCAATTGCGACCGACGCGATAGCTTCACTGTTTTAATACAACGACGATCGAATCTAACATTTAGAAGCGAATTGATATTTATCTGTTTTTAATTCCGTGTGTTTGATTTACATAACAATATACGGCTATAATCCCCGAAGGGTGAGGCAGAGGTGTCAGTGCCTAATAGTACACTAACATTTTGCCAGTTGTGTTTAAGTCTGTTGTTCAAGGCAGGCACTAAAGACCATCGCGAAGTGCCACCTGTCACACTCGGTGGGATTGAGTTGCAATGGGTGCAAACTTTTAAATATCTGGGGCACTGGGTCACTGCAACGCAGACGGATGATGTTGACATGGAGAGGGAGCGTAGGGCGCTGTCAGTCAGGAGCAATATGTTGATCCGTAAGTTCGCAAAGTGCTCGAGGGGAGTGAAAACTACTCTGTTTAGGGCATACGGCAGTATGCCCTAAACAGTCTCTTTCTACACCAGAATCTCTTTCTAGAATCTTTTTACACCAGCAGTCTATGGGTCGACTACACGCAAAAGGCTTACAGCGCCTTACGCGTCCAGTACAATAACGCATACAGGGCGTTGTTGGGGTTGCCACGACACTGTAGCGCATCAGGGATGTTCGCAGAGGCACGTATAGACGACTTTTACGCAATCATGCGAAAGCGTGTTGCCTCCTTGATGCGGAGGGTGCGGGGCAGCGCCAACAGCCTCTTGGTCACTGTGGCCGATAGGGCGGAAGGTCTCATTCTCAGACACTGGACCACAACACTGGTACTACCTTCAAATCGTGCCTTGAAATAAATAGTGTTTCTTTGAATTCTTGCCTAGTTGATCATAATTGCCCTTTATTTATTTCCTTGTATTTCTTGAATATTGTATAATTATTAATGATTTTGACATGATTAATGGTGATTTTGACATATTTTTAATGATTTTGACATTATTATTATTAATTATTCTGACATTATTAGTACCTAAATTATTACCAAAATTGTATGTACCAAATATTATATACTAACACTAGTGCTTAAGATGTGTATGTATTACTAACATATTGGATTGTATGATCTGACAATAAATGATTTATTATTAAGACCCATGTAGTAGGTGGCGAGCCTATTGCCATCAACCGGGCTACCAAACAAATCCATGGCTGCTACTAAATTGTGTGTTTGATTTATGTAACAAAATAATACGCCCGCAATCCTGGTAGGGGCATACAGAGGTGTTGGATCCTACATATTTCGCCTACCTAAAGCTATTGGGTGGGCATAAATCACAATAAAGGGACAGCCAACAAAATCTAAATCCCCAATGAACCGTCACTTGATCTCAAATTCAGACTTAGATTCCTGTCTTCTTCCTGGGTGTCTCAGGTCAGGCCGAAATTTCTCAAAATCCGTGCTATCACTAATGAGTATCAGTTGGCATGTTTACTCATAAAATGGCTCATGGTTTAAAGTTTAATGTGCAGTTTTTTCATATAAAGGGTGTAACTAGACCCTTAACGAAGCCGAACCCTGTTTTCCACGTCATTGCGATCATTTTTTTGTTCTAGGTATGGACCTGGAAACCTTCTAGTTACGGAGATATTGGGGGTCAAGGTTCCAACTTTTTCACAAGCATTTAATACATGTTTTTAATGTTAGATTTTTACTTTAAACACCTCCATGACCCCCGTACTATTCAATCCATCCATCAGCACAATGTTTTAAGTCCGTTACATTGAGTCCTACCATAAAACGTGATTTTTCACTCCAAACTCACACTCCGTCGTTTCCCAGCAATATTTTTTGGGTAAAGTTACTTAGTTTGATGTACAGAATGCTTGGTTGACGGCTTCGTTAAGGGTCTTGTATCACCCTGTAAAGATAGTATAGGTTAAGTAGCTAGACGAGTACGTTTGATTGTGATCGTTTAAAAGTGAATTTACACAGCTGTCAAAAATGGCCTAATTTTGTAATGCTAGCAGGTATACCACGAAATATATATATACCAAGAAATATGTATGCAGACCCGGTAAACCAAGCAAATTGAATCAATATCGTCGGTGCAATTCTCAGAAAGGATGACGTGTCCAGCGATATTAAATATACATGAAAGGTGCGCTGTATTAACTGAGAACGCTTTTTATAATAAAATAGGTTTTTTTTTTAAACTGAGGTTATGCAGCATAGCAAGTAAATAAAATCAAAAAGGAAAAACAGTTTTCTGTTCAAATTTTTCGAAGCTCGGTTTTACTTTGATGCTTTTGTAGAATAGATAGGTAATTAATAAAGGTGCTGGTATTTATGTTTATAAACGGGCCTTTGCTAAGATATACAAACTCGGAAGACGAATGAAAAACATCTGCTATCGCCGCCAATCACCTGCAACTCCAAAGCCCGCCTTATACGATAGGTTTTGCATGAGCAGTATTGCCTGCATTAACGTCTGTAGGACAAACTGTCAAGTTATTCTTGGAATGCAATTAGGTCATGCATGAAGGATTTGAGTGCACATTTAAAACTGTCGTGCATAAACTAGCGTGTATGAACCTTTAGGAGTTTGCCGTTGAATAGTCAATCTAAAAGGCAAAATTAAAATGTGTCGTGCGCTGTAATTTCTCGGACACCAAAACTCAGCATTCTTGGTTGATGGTAGAGATACACGTAAAAAATGTGGTAGCAGTAGCTCGCGAACAACACTCCCTCCAACCTATATCTTCCATACCGATGCCTCCATCCTGTGATAAAGTCGACGAAAACGACGGCGCGGTGGCTGAGCGATTGTCCGCTACGCTGCGTGTCGCTGGTTCGATTCCCACACGGAATAAATATTTGTGTGGCCTACGGTAGTTGTTCCGAGTCTGGCTGTTTGTGTATAAATGTTTGTAAATGCACCCACGACACAGGAGAAATTACTTGTGTGGGGCAAAGTTCATAAAAAAAAATGATAGTTTGGCTGCATTGTAGTAGTCAGGCTTGCCTGTGGCATTACTTACCTTTCCACAAAAAAACCAAAAAAAGAAAAAAACTTACAAAGAAACATTCCTCTCCCAAACTAAAATAAATAACCCGATAAAATAACCACCAAAAAAGAGATATAATGTATTGTATTTCGGTTTCGTACAAATCTCTCGAACCGAACGCCGTATATCAGACAGCAAGTACAGTTGCAGCATATTTATAGACAGCGAGTGGTCGCAATAATCTGTGCGATGCCGGCCGATGTGTTGCGATCGCAAGCGGCACGATATTAACGGGCGCCGATAACGTGCGATTCGCCTCGCTGCAGTTACGTGCGGCACAATATATTGAGTAGGAATCAAAACGATCTGCTGGGGAAAAGATTTGTTGGAATTGAATTGACGCCAGTTTTTTGTTTTTAATTGGTGATTGAAGGAAAGTACTCATCATCTGCACAGCTTTTTACCAATATGTTGTGGTCGGCTTCCATCTCACACAATCGGAGGCGATATGAAGCGATTGCCACCGCACCGGTGCGATATGATGAATGATGCACGATGCGGGGCAAACACTGCCACCACACTTTTCGTTTCACCAAATATCAAATGTCAACTACTGGTCTTTTACCACGTACCATCAAGTGGACCACCTGCTTTTTAGTGTCCAAAATTACACCCGAATTTGTCATCATAGTCCTAAAATCGGATCATACTAAGTTCGGACAAAATTAAAACACCAATAAATTGTCAGTCAACTGTTAGCGAAGCAGGTAAGTACAGTGGGGTTAACCAAATCGGACAGTAGCGTGTCGACAGTCACTATCTAGATTTTCAAGGCTTGCCACTGTACTTGTAGTCGCTACAAGCCACTGTCTTTGACCAATGTAAATCGGGCCTAACAGATAGCAGTGCCCCCGGGGTGTGGTGACGTAACGGCCCAGGCAGGCATATTGTGTTATTTATTTTATCACCAGCGTCTATCAAGGCGTTGTGGAAGACCTCGTAAAAGACGACGGGACAAACTGGACAGAACCAACGACCAGTGGTCCACATTAGCCTTAGACCGAAATAAATGGAAGTCGTGGTGACGCTTTTGCTCAGCAGTGGGATGACGCAGACTAACAGTATTAGTATTTCAACACCATTGCTTTCGAAACGCTGCTTTCTGCACCGTGACGAAACCGGTAATTCTAGAACAAACAATTGGAAAACACGCACTGAACGGCCCACACACACGGTTCACGGCGCACTGGCGGCGTGATGAATTACATACCTGAGGGTTCTAGGTAATTTAGCACGCGGGCCGTCTCTTTATCACGAAGAGCAGGGCTATGGCTCAGCAAGCCCAGCACACTATTCCCAAACCACTGCAACTCCTGTAAGCCAGAATCAACAGTGGCGACCAACAGAAAAGTACCAAGACAATGAAGCTCGATGAAGTCCCAGAGAAACAATTCGACCGTCTTGGATACAGCAACAAAATTAATCAGAAAAGTATTATAGTCCAGCAATGATAACATTAAAGACTTAAAATCTAAACATCGACCTAGCCGGATATAGCTGAAGATTGTAATAATGTTATGTATGTTACCGACTGGCTTGGCACGCGTCGATGGGAAGAGACCAGATGGTATGATTATAATGCCATGGAAGTTGGCCATTGGTGTGGGATGTTCCTAGCACAGTGGGCTGCGCTGGGGCGGCTGCTGCAGGCACTGAAAACTTCAAACGGCGCAAATACAATAATTTAATTGGTAGTTATATGTTTGAGCCGTTTGGGGTTGAAACACTAGGGCCATGGGGTCCGAGTGCCCACCTAGTATTTCGGGAAATCGCCAAGCGGTTGGTCGACTCTTCACGTGACCAGAGGGCGGGCCTATTTTTGACCAAAGAATCAGCATTGCCATACAACGTGGGAATGCTGCCAGCCTTCTGGGCACTTTTCCTGTTGACAGCGATGTGGAGGAATTTTTTGACGCCCTGTAAACCTTTTGGTACTTGTACATATTTTATTACTATTATATTAGAAACACTATGCGTCTTGTAGCTATGTAACAGGATAACGTAATTATGTACATAAATTAGAACTGGATTATACATAAAACAGCTTAGTGCGCAGGACTCGTCATTACCTTTAGCAATTATTCGATGAAATAAGGATAATTAGTCTCCGATGATCGTCCCGTATTGCCCCGTCTCAAAAATCCAACATGTATTACTTTAATTATAACTTGATTGACTCTTGATAACAACAGAAATCAACAATGAAACGAAATCCTTAGAGTACCGGTTCAAAAATGTAATCGACATAAAACTGAACAATATGAAATACTTTTAATATTAAAACTGACAGAAATTTCTCATACGTTACAGTCAACATGTTTCGAAATGATTACCTACGAAAATTACACGTTGTTATGAGGTTTACCCCCCACATACTTTGTCACATTAATATGTATCGTAGCCAAAGATAACGGCTAGGCCACGAACTACACGACCAATCGCACAACGCACAGTAATTGCGACCGTGGAAATGCGATTGTGGAAAAAAAAAATACCCGTAGCAACAAGACAACGCGACGCGACTTAAAGCGATGCCGCACGGGCGTTGCCAATGCGTTGCGACGTCTCACCGCAACTCCCCCCCCCCGCTTCGTCACCCTGGCCCCTTGTCCGATGCACACGCGTTCCGTCACCGCCCGTTTTTTCAACGCACCGTGTGGCATGACACTCAGATTAAAATGTAGAGCTACGGAGCGTCAAAGCTCAGGCGTCGCGGCGTCGTCGCGGCGTCGCGCATCGATGCAACGCATTGGCAAAGCCTGTGTGGCATCGCTCAGCGACCAGATGCGGTACAAGCACGCGGGTTTCTCGCGCCTCAATTGTATCGCCTGAGGTTGTGAATGGGGCATGGTCCTCGCATTAATATATCGTAGCCAACCATTATGTATTAAACTCATTTTTATATCACCGAATAAAAATATTTATTTTGACTCCTCGATATATCGAACGGCAACATAATAACTGACGACAAGACGACGTACTCCAAGCTCTTTCTACTGACACTAAAATTTTCATATCCAATCATAAAATCTTTGAGACAGTCTTCCTTCGTCTCCAAGATAATTCTCTGGAATAAAAGTCGGCAGAATCGTAAAGAACCTTTTAAAGAACGCAATAATATGTCCCCTAGTGCGTTTTTAAATCGTTTTATTTTATTTTTACTTCTAGAATGGTAATAAGAATTAGCCTTTTCTTGCCCCAGGACTCTCATCCGCCTTCTACCAGTCTACTTCAATACTCTATTAAATATCTCTGGTAAAAAATTTACGAATCTTATCTACAAAACAATTTTTGATTATAATAGTTAATTTAGTATTTACTCTCTCTCTCTTCCTCTCTCTTTCTCTATTTTTGCATGCCTGTTTATGTTTATGTTCACTATTGTCTAGCTACTTGTCTGATTTAACAGCTTAGAATAGCGCACTATTAGATATAACTTTTAATATGTTGTGGAAAATGTCGTAGGTTATATATTTGTCCGAGACGGTCATTGGTACGGGCTTAAAATGAATCACAAGTACGCGGTGGTGACATCACGCGATCTACTTACACTTACACACCACAGCTTGCTTGTTACAGAGTCAAGATGGTAAACTCTGAGCCAGGACGACAGTCAGTCAGTGTCTGATCGCGGCCGCGTTAAGACCTCTTGGAACTGTACCCGATTCATTGTGCCCTGTGTTATTTTGCTAAGTTGTAATCTCAAGTAATTCGTTAGTTTTGCTAGAAACAATGTATCGCTCAGTGTCTTTTCATAGCACGAAACCCATCTTCTGCCCACATGATGTAGAAGCCTAGCGGAATAAATCCTGCCTCTCCGACATATTTATAACTCTTGTATATTTATAACTTAGTATTAGATTTTAATGTATAACTGTTTATTTTCCCGACTAAATAAAAAAAATATATATTAAAGCTGTAATATAAAATTGGTAATGTAAACCTAGGGGTACATTCACCCGCAGGAGCAAGCATACAGATGTTATCAAGTCTCATAAAATACCCTTTAACCGGGCAAAGTTCCAACTTTAAGATTTAAATGAATGCATTTTCTTCCCGATATTTGTAAGGACCTAGATCACCTAGGCATCTACCTAGCTCCTTTAGCCTGCCAACTAACTTCGGTATCTGTAGACCAAACAATAGGTATATTTATATTGTATAAAATCCCGATACATAAATGACTAATAGAGGGACAGAATATTTACTTATCTACATAATGTGCAAGTGGAGTATTACTAACATACCTAGTTTTTAAGTTGCATTATAGTAACAAAAAATGTTATGAGTATGTATATTTAGGTTAAGGTATTTATCTATGGGTCTTTGTTACCTGACATAAATGGATTATTTATATATTATATGGACGAATGGTGCTTTTTGTAACCGCAATGAAATAATTCCTGAAAAGATTTGTTAAAAGACCATCAAAACAAAACAGAATCGCTAAAACAATAACGTAATTTTTCTTCCACAGTTAAAACAACTCAAATAAGTACCTACGTAAGTATGTCATCAAAAGTAAAAACTTTAGTCAAAATTGACGATCGTTGCAGAACTTTACGAAATACTCCCAGGGATGAAAATTGCCTGCTAATAGAAATGTCAGTCGGCAATATAGGGGACCCCTCGTCAGGAAAACTGTCACTCTTGAAACTTCAGGATTAGAAATGCAGATTATATTTTATTTAGGAAGTTATATTGTGTGTAAGATATTTGGTATTTGGGTGTTATTTCCTAGCCGACCGTGATTTTGTTAGTAATGAATCTATTCTCTTGTGGATAGTCCCTTTTCAGGGTCGGTATTCAAATGAATAGTGAAGGGTTTAGGTTATTGTGATTTAATATTTAAGTTGGGGATTGAATTTGAAGATACTAAAGTTTTGTTGTCGTTTTCGACCTTCTTCGTCACCACACCGTTTGTTGCTTATTCTGTTAACATGCGTTAATAAGAGAATAATAATTATTTGATATAAATAAGATGTTGTTATCAATGTTTCCGATTATGCTAAGTGATTGAAACATTGTCTTGTTGCACAAACTATTAAAGACGTTCAGATTAAATCATTTATTCCTATCTTTCTTTATCGTGTGGTTAGTGCCTAACCTGGTGTCAGAGTTTTTATGCCGCCCATGGGCCTCTGACTTGGCTTTACATGCCGTCGAGAAATATCTTTCAGGCATGCTGGTTTCCTCACGACGTTTCCCTTAACCGAAGAAAGTGATAATTATACAATACGCACATGAATCCGAAAAATCAGAGGTGTGTCTTGGGTTCGAACTCGAGACCTATTACTTGGCAGTTCAACAGTCACACCACTAGGCTATAATTCCTATTATTTATTCCTATTGGAGTCAATTTAGACATTTACCTTGTATCATCCTTTAAGACTAACTTTAGTCTACCTTTTATCTCTTTTTGTCGATGCATTTTAGAATTGTTTTCGAACGACAAGTTTCCCGGTGTAGCCGGGATTTGGCTTGCGCAAGCAAGGATCAAATGCAACAGAATCCGCTCGTGTTGGATTCCCAGGATTTTTCCGGGACCCACGGTGTTGCCATTATCAACACCTACTCTCAAAACAGGTTTGCCTTCCAATTTTAGAGGGATCAGCTTTCCCGTGTGTAATAATATAATGTTATTAGGAGGTTTTAGGGGGTTATGTGTGATGCCTTTTGTGGAGTTATGAATTTGAATTCATTATGAATTAAAATTCTGATGAACCTTTGAAAAGCTATAGGAACTCAAACTGAGTTTTTGATAGCACTCAAATTGGCAAAAGCAGAAAAGCCAAAACAGCTTTAATCTGTGTCACCTCACTCACACTGGCGCGCGGTCTAAGAAACAAATGATGCCATGGCGAGACAGTCCATAACTACCAAAACCATTCGTTCCGCCTGCCGAAAATCTCCTACTGGACATGAGGTGCCATGGCTGACTTCGAAGTCTATAAATGGACTCCGGGCTGGGGTTCACCGCAGCAAGGAAAACCTGCTCAAGTGAAGATTCACTGATGACTCTGACCTTTTTTTTTACGTATGGGAAATCATCAAATGACCTCTCCCACTCTGGGCGGAGTGGCAGGGAGTGTCAGACTTGTACTGACTAAAACCCATCCATGTTCCTTCTTTTGCCCTTTGTGTTCCAGGGCCGCGGTATCTCTTTCGAACAGTCCTGCCCTGAAGTCTAAAGTGTAATGTGTGTGTGTGTGTGTGTGCGTGGTGCTGTTTCACAAACGATCGGGCACTTAATATGGTGACCTGCGTGTCCTGTTGTTTGTTCATTGCAGGAACTGATGGACGCTACTGAAGGTGCCAAACTCGTGGTTCAGTTCTGGGCCGATACAATTTAGATTGCCATCGATACGCTAAGAAGAAGAAGCAGCATTAGTATACATATTTTATAACAGACTAGCGACCCGCCCCGGCTGGGCACGGGTGCAATGTCATACTTATATATACTTATATCCTCTTGAATCACACTATCTATTAAAAAAAAAAACGCATCAAAATCCGTTGCGTAGTTTTAATGATCTAAGCATACATAGGGACAGACAGAGGGAAGCAACTTTGTTTTATACTATGTAGTGAAGATGCCTACAAACTTTATTCTTTATCTGAAAACCCAAACAGATGGCAATGAAAAGTCTTCTCTAAGAATGCACTTCTACATTTTACAACACCAGACACAATCCGAATCCTATTTACATTAAATTCAAAACTGCATTAAAGCACTAAGCCCATAAACTCCGTATAAAATGCGTTGGGACCCGTCCATAATGGAATATAAGGACAAACTGACATAAAAACAGTACTTTACGTACTGACTACGCTAGTTACGTTAAAATACATTTTAGTTAAACTTTTGGAAATGTTGACAAAATAAACTATGTGTTTGGCAAGCGAAAGGTAAAGTTTGGCTAATTGAACTCATTGTGATACTGTTTTGTTTTAGGTTTTATCTGTTAATAGAGATAAATGGATTGGCAAAGTGTGTTATTTTAAATGGTAAAAGTTATTTGTGTGGTACCGCTTATTTGAAAAAGCAACTCTCTACATTATGGCATTTATATATAGAGTATATAGAGTCGTCGAAAATGTGAAGATTTGTGTAGAAAAAGTTAAAAATGTATACATATAATAAGTGTTACAGTAATCTATACTGATATTATAAAGAGGTAAAATTTGTTTGTAAGTTTGTACGTAAGGGGTAATCTCCGGATCTACGGAACCGATTTTGAAAATTCTTTCAATAATAGAAAACTACATTATCCCCGAGTGCCATAGGCTACATTTACAACGTGCCCGTGGGATCATTTCCGAACAAAACGCGTGCGAAGCTGCGGGCAACAGCTAGTAGGGTAGATGACTAAAAAAATCTTAGTCCGTCAGATAGATTTCCAAAAAATATTGAATACGTATTTTTTTCTTTTTTTCACGTAAACAAAAAAATGAAGACGATACAGTGCGTCGAAAACTCGCGTGACGTCACTTGTATGTACACTTTTACGTACAAGTAACGTCACAAGCCCCCATTTCGATTATTTGATGCGTTTTATCTAGGTCATTTTGAATTGATTTGATAAAAACAAAAAATACCTATTCAAATTTTTCGATAATCAGTGAGATTATCGAAAAATTTTGAATAGGTATTTTTTGACGGACTAAATAGAATTATATTTTTTTACTCAGTAATCATCCCTATTATAAAAGCAGGCTTTTACCAGATAATCTACTGAATAAATCACTTAATAAAAAACAGCAGCTAGAATTCTTTGCAAAATACACACCTTAGATTGACCATGTATTTCCTATCATTTCTAATATCTCTAGCCCAAAAATAACAGGGTTTGTTCCAAATTGTGCCTTACTAACATACCTTTCTGTATTTTGGAGTACTAGTTCCCTGGGGGGCTAGATACATTAGCCTGCTGAGTCACGGGACCCATTATACACCTGTATAGATTATATTTGACTTAATTGCCAGTCAGCAAAAAGTAACCTTTTGTTTTCATTCGTTCTATTCAGGTTAGTGTGCTAAAGCCATTATGGTTTGGTAGAAAAAGTGTTCAGTTTAAATAATGTTTACTAGCAATTTTTATTTGTGTATTTTCTAGCAGAAGAGTTAATTGAGTCTAGATACTGACGAACAAGCCGATGATCTTCCAATGAGAACCTTAGGCATCGTTTTGTTACTTCAAAATTAATGGCTGTGAAACTTTTTGACTATATTGTTGACCTAGAGATAGCACCTGAGGTCCTGGGTTCGATTCCCACGTTGAGCAAAGTGTTATTGGGTTTTTCCATCAGGAATTTCTCAGGAGCAGCCACGGAGTCTGGATTTGTGCTTGGTTGATGGCGCTAGGCTGGCCCCTTATTGCATGGGACTTAAACAAAACTAGTGAAATGTGGGTGTACTAATGAATACACCCCTGCCTAACCCTTCGTGGATTACAGACGTGATGTTATGTTATGTATGATGTTACGTTGTTGTTTGTCTATTTCGAAAGTTCATTGTTTGTTCCACGTACACACACACACATACACTCACAAGAACACACTCACACACTGTAACACCAGCCCAACAAATGTTAACACTGTTTTATTTTAATTTTATTATTTTGTGTTCGTTTTATTTCCATACCATGATAATGTTTATTATTACATTTTAATGTCCTCAATTTAATTTAAACATTCTTAATTTGTAAAATTCGCACTCCCGAGCCACAAGATAAAAGCTTAGTTTGTGGCTCACCGATTATATGACACAGCTATTTTGTCTCTATTGGTTACTAAACTTATTTTGATTTTGTTCTAATTCCCTCAAGAAAGTGAACATATCTTTATTTTACATCCATACATAAACTCACACCTAGTCCCATAAGGATAAGCAGTCACTACAGAGCGCCTCCTGCTACGATTCTCACACACTCCTTTTTTTTATCCACGGCCACGTTCTTTATTTTAAATCGCAATTTCGAGGGTACTTAATAAATCATACTTCGGACATGACGTAAAGGTCCACGGGGTCAAACGCAGTCCACAGAGTATCCATTAGTGTAACAAGTGCAGTGGAAGGTCGCATTGTAATGGACTTCTCATGTCCCTGCAAGGTTCTCGATTTAATTCTAGAAAGTGCTACTCGTGATAATTAACTATAAGAAAAAGGTTTTATTTTTTTTCAGTGACAAATTCACAAAGAACACGTCTTTAAGTTGTATCGATCGAGTTTTTTGGGGTTCTGTATCCGAAGGGTAACCAACGGGACCCTATTAAAAAGCCTCCGCTGTCCGTCCGTCCGTCTGCCTGTGAGCGGGCTGTTTCTCATGATCCTTAATAGGTACACAGTTGATTTTTTTACACAATGTGTATTTAAATTCTGTTGCTTCTGTTAATAATAAAAATAAATTGAAATTTAAAGGTAGAGGGGTAGCGGAGTAGGAGTGCGGAACCCTCCATGCTTGAGTCCAACTCGCACTCGGCCTGTTTTTATTAGTAGGTAAAAGAAAGAAATAGAATTCATTTTAAATAAGTACATTTTTATTCATCTTGCTTTGTTATTATTTGTTTTTCTTTTGATAAATTAACCACTTTAGTAGATTTCTTTTAAAGTAGTGTCATTAAATATGCATCGAAATGGTAACACCAATCTGACGCCAAGTGATTTTAGCAATCAACTCGCACATCTTTTTGAATAGTGTATTTGAAGGCACATTCAAAGGCAAAATTATGCCTAAGTTGCCTATTGAGATACATAAAAAAAAAAACAAAATTAAATCTTTTTAATTTGTACCAAAAACTACAGTTTCACAACCCATTAATTTTGTGTAAAAGTAAGTATCATGAATAAAAAGTTATCAAGTAATAACAATTTGGCAACTAATCTGTGCGATCATAGCTCGGAACGGATCCCATTAGCCAGCGGGAATGTCTGATGCTGCAACGTATATCTCATCTTAACTTTGGAAACCCTGCCGAGTGGCTTCCAAGCGGTCTTGGAATAGAAACAAAAAAAAACAAGGAAAGTTAGTATTACACGTACTTTTGGGAATAGAATAGAATAGAATAAACATTTATTCGGAATTGTATTGTATACCTGGCTGGTGTCCGCAACTCCACGTCTAAGGTATTTTTGGTACATACCGGAGCTAAACCGTGTTTGTAATTATTAGTTGAGTAGCAGTGACTGCCAAGTTGTGTGACCGTCGGACTACCAAGTCATAGGTCTCGAGTTCGAACCCTAGACACGCATCTCTGATTTTTCGGATTCATGTGCGTATTGTATAATGATCACTTGCTTCGGTGAACGAAAACACACTAAACCAGCATGCCTGAGAGATATTCCTCAAAGGCATGTGAAGCCAAGTTAGAGGCAAATGGGAGGCATACAAACTCTGACAGCAGGTTAGGCCCTAACCACACGAAAAAGAAAGATTAGTTGCGTACGTTAAAAATTTTGAAACAGTGTCTAATTTAAAAAAATACTAAGAAACTAGATGATTTGCTTCAAATCGATTTAATCATATGGATTAATGACAACAGTATCTATGAAAGTTTCTAATCGACACTTATTCTCCATAGAACCTCTGTCCTCTAGAAAAATTGCACGCAGTTTTGTAGTTTCATCCACTTTTAACCGTATTTTTTTTAATTTTTAAGAAAATTATCAGTTTTGATGCGCTGCTTTTGAGCATAAGGTCTTGGGTTCGATTCCTATGTCGGGTAAAGAAATTAAGAAATTTCGCAGGGCATTCCGAAGATCATAAAAACCATATCATATAAATAAATAAATAAAGATCAGATTTGTGTCCGGTTGATGACATAGAACTTGAACATGACTAGCTAAAGGTAGATGTGTCTTCTACAGAAGTAGAAGAAGTCTAAACCTTCTGCGATAACGTTTTTATATTATTGTGTAATTTATTCATCTTGCCTACGTGCAACACCATTACAAGATACTCATAAAACGATGGCCAGAGTACTACACCCACAGGTCCAGCCATTGTAGTACACCTACCATAGACACCCAAGTACACAATAAGTACCCCAAAGTGCTAATATTTCACACGCTGGCACAATACCCAGTACTATACTAAACAGATCCCGTTTACCCCGAACTGGTATAAATAATAACTGCTGAATCGTATATCTCGGTAGGGTGCCCGTACTTCGCCGCTACGTTAGGACCCCTGGCTTGATATACATGCTCTTTGTTTGTGGTCACGACTTATTTATTTACTTAGTTTTACTCTTAGTGAGGTCACCGTGTACCTACCAGTTTTTGCTAACGGAATATACATATAACTTTATTTGTACCATCTACGGTTAAATTCTGTAAGACCATCGCAGATGTTAGTGTTAGTAGACCTTCCATGATCTAACCAAGGCTATGTCTGGACTTTAAAAGAGACTGTGACCACTATGTTCGTTGCATCACTGAGCTACGGGTATTACCTTCTTATCTTTGATGACTGCACAGTCTTCAAAACATGCGTCTGACCACCGCAGCACCGTAAAGACTATTCCTGCATGCAGTGCCCGAAGTGCGTACTTTTATTTTGTTTCATTATTTTTTGTCAAACATTATAGTTTAAAGAGAATATCAATACAATAAAAAAACTCGCATTTAGACTATTTTTTGTTTTACTATTATTGGTCCGCACCAAAAGGGGCGGTGAACAGATTTGGTCATCGTGTACACGGGGTTTTGTTTTAAAAATGAACAGACGTAGCTTTTGTCGACTGTACATAGGGACGGTAATACGGTGGATGAAGAAAGAGGAGATATCACAAAATTGGTATAAATCCACACCACCTTTTCCACGTAAACTATTTTTCCCGCACATACCTACACAGTATAAAGTTAATAACACCAGTTTTCTCGGAAACGAAGTTCGGCACACCTTTGACCTTTGACCAGTTGTCACAGGTAGAGTATCAACAACCAACAACAACAACAACCATAACCATTTATTTTCAGGCTACTTAAGCCCACAGATTATACCATACAGACTAAAATACATATGACATAATACAAATTATGTTAGTATAAAGAAACTTAAAAATATGTTAGTAACACTTCATTTGTGCAATGTCGCTTTGCGTTTATGTGGCACTTGCCCGTGGAAACGACGGAACACCACTCCCTGCAGCCAAAAGTCCTCCTCCAAGACAAGGTGCAGATAACATGTTGGTATTCGCACCACGAACGCATTAAATTTGCCGTTGCGGCCCGACTCAAGCAGCTGTACTCTCGCCATGTATTTGGTCTTCTGACGCACGTACTCCACGATGTCCTCCGCCAAAGTGGTCTAGTGTAGGCGAGAGATGTATAGCGGAGTGTTGTCGCTTCGCGGCAAGAATAGACACATATCATGGGCCCAGTTCCACAAAACACTGTTTCGTCCCCGAAACTGTGTTGTTGTTGGTGCAATTCATTGTTTTCCTAGACCGACAGTCTGACTGACATAATAAGACTGCCGTCAGGTCCTTTCAAAGTTATTATTTTAACTGTGATTTGGAATCTTAGAATATATACTATATATCTTAGAATAAAAACTAAAGTAAAATACTGGCTGGATTCACTGCGATACTACCTATTTTTCTTCCAACAAGATTTAAATCGTTAAAATAGGTCGTACGACAAACTATTTTAGCGATAGTGGGCTGGCGTGCTCAATTTTCTAAGAGAGACAAATAAGATTTTCTGTTACTTTTTTTTTCTGTATGTGTGAGCGAGACAATACTATTGAAATGACATTGTCACCGAACCAGAAAGGGTAAAATTATTTTAGGTGGTAGTCTAACAATTTCAATCTTTAGTTTTCCAGCACCATATACGCGCACAGTCTGAGTAGTTCACAAATAAATCTAAATCTCAAGCCCCCGAATTTCAAATCAAACAGAATTGGGACCAGCGTACGAAATGTACGAATAGTTATTTACTTCGCTTTAGAAGCTTTCCTTTGTTACGTCACGTTCTAATTAGAGCAGAAAATTGATTTATGCTTTCAATTGTTTTGTTTATTTGATTCCCAACTGCCAACTAATTGACTTTTTGGAGTGCGATCCTTTAAATATAAAGATTATGGCGTTATTATACTTCAGGCCTGTTGCACCACTGAATAAGTTCTGATTAAATAATTTTACAGATTATTTCAATGAACGATTGACGATTTTCGATGTAGCATCGCACCAAAATGAATGTGCTCACTTTTAAAACAAAATCCTGTGCACACGATATCCACATCTGTTCACCACCCTTACTACTATTGATCAGCACAAAGAGAGTGCGGACCAATAGTAGAAAAACAATAAAAAATATGCGACCTCTTTACATTAACTTTTGTTTTACAAAAATTCTCAGCCTCTGTTAATGATCACAGATGTTTGACCACTCTTTTTTGATTAATAGGAATAACACAAAAAAGGACCAATGAAGAGAAAGTTTTTAACTAAGCGCTTCTATAGTGGCCGGATGCTGCAAGCAAACATGGTCCGTAAGGTAATCAGATTCATTTTGGGTCGATTGTACCGTTTTTTTTTGATGATTTGCTTATTTCATTACGCCTGTTATTCCAGATGGATTACGTAGAGAAGTACCCATAGTACACCCACATTTACCTAGTTATTTTAGATCACTTGTGAAATCCGCATGCCTATTTTCTTACCAGGCACAAATCCAGGGTACAGGCCCGACCTGGGAATCGAACTGAAGACCTCATGCTCAGCAGTAATGCTTGCACGAGTCGGTTACTTTTTTATGATCCTTTGTGTCCCACAGCAAGGCAAAGGTCAAACCTTCCGATTTTTCATACCTCTCTCTTCTCTCTAGAGGTATTTCAGTCCAATCCTAAACATTGTACTAGGTATTTTAATGTAATTTTAAGTTTGCATGCTGAAGGAAGTAAGCGAAATATGAGAATCCTTTCTATGTATTAGTGATAATCCTTTTTATTAGTGACACCACCACCATATTTCATGCAAATAAGGATCTTGAATCTAGTAGTCATTACGCCATCTTCTGCTGGGCCTGCCACGTCTTGGATAATTGTTGTTCGGAATCAAACCCGTAGATATTTTCGCCCAATTCTGGTGCGACATGCGGCGTATATGGCCTGCCCAGTTCCATTTTAATTTATCAAATATATATAATATCCGACTACACAGAGTTGGTGAAACAAGGGCTTACTAGGAAGAATTAAGTTGATTAATAGAACGGATTATACTTAATGATGGCTAGTAATAACATTCGTGTTATTGTATATAATATTGCCATTATCAATGCGTTTCGTGCGTATTATTTGCGATAATGTCATTAATTTGGGGCTAGATTAAAATAGGGCTGTAATGAGCAGTCACTGGAGCCTGACCGTTAATGATCACTGTTCTATTAAGAATCATTAAATCTCATATGAAAACAGGGTGTAATAAGACCCTTAACGAAGCCGTCAACCAAACATTATGTACATCAAATTAAGTAACTTTACGCAAAAATAGTTGCTGTTAAACGAATTTTTTTTGTCGTGAAAAATCACGTTATGGTAGGACTCAATGTAACGCATTCAACACATTATTGATTGTGCTAATGGATACATTGAATAGTACGGGGGTCGTTTAGATGTTTAAAGTAAAGTCTTACATTAAAAACACGTACTTATTAAAAAAAAAAACTTGTGAGAAAGTTGGAACTTTGACCCCCAATATATCCGTAACTAGAAAGTTCCCAGGTATGGTCTATAACAAAATAAAAACACTAAAAAAACTTGACTTTCGGAAGTCGGTGTCTTTGTTTGTTTCTTTTTTGCCACCGACTTCCGTAAGTCAAGTTATTTTAGACTTTTTGTGGAAGTCGGTTTTGTTTTCGCAGAAAGTTTTTATTTTACCCCATTTAGTTGTAGTATACCACACAAATTCTTGTCATGAATTAATTTTACATTGTAACTAGAAGTTAGTTAAAGTACTCGTCAAGACGAATCATACGAGCCCAAACTCGATGATGTTTTGTCATTTTATAATGGAGTTCCTATGGCCACCGTCCAGCACCATCATCAGACACTGGATACCATTTAGGACCAAAGTACTCGTCAAGACGAATCATACGTGCCCAAACTCGATGATGTTTTGTCATTTTATAACGGAGTTCCTATGGCCACCGTCCAGCACCATCATCAGACACTGGATACCATTTAGGACCAAAGTACCCGTCAAGACGAATCATACGTGCCCAAACTCGATGGGATTGTGTCATTTTATCACGGACTACCTGCTACCACCTTCCAGCTCCATCACCAGACCCTGGGTACCATCTAGAGACAAAGTACTCGACAAGATGAATTATACGAACCCAAATTCGATGGGGTTATGTCGTTTTGTAACGGAGTTCCTATGGCCACCTTCCAGCTCCATCATCAGACCCTGTTTACCATTTAGGACTAAAGTACTTGTCAAGACGAATCAATGGAGTCCAAACTCGACGGAGTTACGTCGTTTTATTACAGAGTTCCTATGGCCAACTTCCAGCTCCATGTCATCATAATATTGCATTGTCTCGCGATATACACATGCGTGCAAAATTTCAGCTCAATCAGAAATCGGGAAGTGTGTCAAATTTAAGTAGCAAGTATCACGCGACGTTGCGTGATTACATCTAAGCGCATGCACGCGACTTCGCGTAATGTGACAATTAACGAGAGGAAAACAACCAAATTCCTAAACCGATTTTGATGAAATTTCTATGGGACCAATCGGGAAGCATAATCAGATGAAAAAAGAATTTTTCAGATCGGTTTACAAATGACGGAGTTATGAGGTAACAAACATTAATGTATATATATATATATATATATATCCGAATTGAGAACCTCCTCCTTTTTGAAGAAAGTCGATTAAAAAAATGATTGCAATGACGGGGAGAACAAGTGCCTTTCGACTTCGTTAAGGGTCTTGTATTGATTTGCCAATGAGGCGATCGTGACAAATACAATTATGTCATATAGTTCTCATTGTTGGTATGCAGGGGACAGAGAGTACTTTACGACAGGGCTGTAGTTATCAACCAACCAAGCCAGTGCGGATTGGTAGATTTTACAAGTGTTCGCTTTTTTTATTTTTAGGACTTACCGCTTTTTGCACAGTGATTTCCTTCACGTTTTTGAGTAAAGTAGACAATGAACAATGACACAATCTCTGCGCCACCACTGCGTTCATTATGAAATATATGCTGAACAATAGATGTTTAAACTAAAAATCCATTTCAAAGGAAATGGAAATGGGCTATTACGACATAAAGCGGATTTTATTCCCATCTTATGCACCACAAAATTACACACGCATGTACCTACTTCCTAACACAATGTTCATTTTCAAATAAGCGCACAGTTCTAACAATAAGTATCACTTATCCGCAAAATGGGGCATAAAAATGCCTCCAGAGTGTACCGGTTTCGCGATTATGTGGTACTCCAGCAAGCCATGTCAGCTCTTGTAGTTAAAGCCCGGCCAAATTGCGTACATAATTACAGCAGTTAAGCTGAGGTATAACCGTTAATGAAACTGAAAACGAGTTAAAGTTTTAAATGCCGCCATGACTGCAAGCTGTTTCTCAATTTCGGTAAATTCGCCACATTTTTATGGCTGCGTTGCCATTTTGTTGTGGAGTGTTAAATGTTTTGTAGGTTCCTATTTCGTTTTTGGCTGGTCTTTAGCTATATTTTCTGGTTAAATGCATTTTTAGAAGCCTTAATAGTCAATGAAGTCAAATGTTTAAGTCCGTGGCATTGCAATCCTGAGTACAGGGCAACATCGCAAGAACAGCGCAAATGTGAAGAAGATTGCAGAAAACAATGAACACTTTTTCGTTTGGTCACAGATTCTAATACTGCCTGCAAATATTGTCTCCCTAAATATTTCTAGCCATTATGCAGGCACTATGAACTATTTTGGTAGCGCGCATGATTTTAACAACAGCTGTGTTTTAAGTTTCAAAAGATCTCCTTAAATAAGATAAAAAAAGATTCAAAAGAACGTTCCACAAGGTATTGTAAAAGTAAGGCATCTTTTTTATTACAAAAGATTTACAATAAAAACAAAACGCTCTCAAACATCACAAAGAAACTCACATCAATCTTAAAAAGTACGAACAAAATTAAACCTTAATAACATCACGTTCCTTTACATCAGATAACAATTCGTTCGTTCAAAAGTATCGCAATTGATCGCATACAAACGTAGGAGAATATCGTGCGAAGTTAAATTTTCTTCGTATTGATAAGGTATGACGTCACAGGGGCATTAAAAAGTTTTATACGATGATCAATCTCTTGGTGTTTCAAATTGTTTTATTCTATACAAGGGAAAGATGTGGTTTTTCTTGCTTTATCGTTTCTTTTGGGTACCTAATGGTGAAAGGTTAGGAACTTATTTGACAATAATTTTAGTAAATTGGTCGATTTTAATGGCATGGCTAAAAAATAACAGCCGCTCGAATCGACCTTCAGGCTAAGCCGCACTTACCTAGGTTGGTCCACCCATTACATGCCGAGTATCGAGAGCTAAGCCATTGGTCCTGGCTGTCAATTGTAGATCTTATTAGACAGTCGTTAAGTAGTCAGTGGCCCGAAAGTCTGACAACCAGTCTGTACTAACTGGATTGTGGAGGTCTGATAATACCATACCATACCATATCAATCCCAAACATAGTTAGGAAAAGGCTAGGCGGATGATGTCCTCGCCAGCTAAAATCGACTAATTATCTACATACTTTTTTTTATTACAAAATGGGCCTGCTCTTGACCTCGATCACGCCTGATAGAAAGCGATAGATGAGGTCTATGATGGAATGAGCGTGCCCAGAAGATGCCTGTTCACTCTTGCTTTGAAGGGGTTAAATGTGGGAGGGAACACAGATGCCGATGTCAGATAGTTCCACACTTTGGCAGTGCGTATAATAAATGTGGAGGAGAATTGCTGAGCACGACTCGTCGGAATATCAACCAAGTGTGGATGGTACGCCGCAGTACGTCTGCTAGTCCGGTGGTAAAAAGGTGATGGTGGGATCAGGTCGTGGAGCTCCTTCGCAAACTTATCTAGACTAAAAACCTTTACTATAATTATGTTCTCAAAATTTATTTACACGGCAATTTGATTTCACATAATTATTCTGTTTGCGCCATTTAGGTTTACGTTAGAGGTCACACAATCGAGCTTAAAGTATTTCTCTCCTTAACTCCACACAATAAGACCAAATACACAATATTTTTCCCGTAGACATCCTAAGCAATATACATTCAAATAAAACAAACTTTAGGTCCTCCACGTTTATAAAACTCCCACAATTCTTCGTCACCAAACATTGTTAAGTCTCTGAAATCGGCAAAAACATAAAATGTTTATCTCGCAAACTTTTATTCTTCAACTTTTCTTATTGCTGATATCAAAAAACAGACAGAGATGGGGACTAACAAGAAATAAACAAAGATTTGACGTTGTTTACAGAGAAATAAAACTGATATAAAAATGAATAGAACCTTATTGGTATTGTGCAGTGTGAGATTATTTCTTTTTCATATTGGTACTTACGATATAAGAATAGTTTGTATTAAACCAGTCAGTGAGGTGGTAGAGGATTTGAATGCTCAGGCTATACATCATTATCATTCTCCTGCTCTAATCCCAATTCATTTGGTATCGGCGCAGCATGTCTTCGTTTTCCCCACTTCTCTATTATTCGTCGTCTCAGCAGTCACCTCCTTTCTAGTCATATCATCCTTCACACAGTCCATCCATCGTTTCTTTGGTCTTCCTCTACTCTTATAGCCATCCTTCGTTGATGCATACTCAACTCAAAACTTTCCTCGCACTAGCACACGATTTTTCAGTCACCGGCGCCATTTTCAGGCTATAACGTATGCTCATTTATGGTCCATATAAGATCCTCACTCAAGACTCAAGCATTACTCAAATCTATTTTAAAGTTATTCGTTTGATACTATTTTTAATTAATCTTTGAGTGTTGAGTGTGGTTTAATACGAGCCTAAGTATAACTAATTTCATATTTGACTTGTAAAAACTATTTAAATCAGAAGACTTTTTACCTAAGTCTTATAGGGAAGCCCCGCTCATCACTATTATACCATCAATCAGGGAAAATTGTTGTCTGTTTTAATAATCTTTTCTTATAAGACAAAATCACGATCATGGTCAACAAAATTTTTGAATTTGAAGGCAAACAAACTCTTTAGACTTGCAGGTAAACTATTAGACGCCCGTGTGTGTATGAACATTTATTTCAGACTAGATCCATATTTTGTTAGTAACAAAGTACTTAAAAAAACTAATGTATAGGCAAAACAAAATTTAAATTACGACATGAAGCCGCACCCACCTTTGCAGCATGGGGGACTCCCGCCGATCAGTGAAAACACTCAGTATAGTGTTGGTACTGCCACGAACGCGAGCGAGTAGGGAGGCGCATCTTTTCCTAACGATAGCGGCAAAGCCATCCACCCACGCCTCAGCAAACATCCATAGAAAAAAGAAATTGGGTATAGACAATTTCGGGAGTTTTCGACTGTCAAAATGCTCATTAATAATTTAATCTAACTCAATAAATGATTTCACTTAGTCTAGTTTCCCTCACGCCTTCCGTCAGCCTTTTCACTAACCAACTACACAAAAATGAGATACACATACGTACCAAATAACACAGTTTATCTATAGAGATATTCCCGCGAAGAATCAAACGATTTCGAGCTTTTCCGGAACGAGAAACTTTGAATGAGATTGTATTGGCCGCATCCCAAGTTGGGAACTGTCGGTGAGGTCCATTTTGCGACCGAAATAGACCCCGGACTTGATGTAATGGTTTGAACTGATATGGAGTGTTCTTGACCAGTTTTTGACGAAGATTGGTTTAAGATTGTGGTAAAGTATTTTGTTAGGAGTTTAGGAAACGATATTTTTGTGCGATGTGTATTTAGGGGCTAGAGGCTAGTCGGAATAGTTGTAATTTTATACGAAAACTAGTATTCGCGTGTTGCGCGAGGTGCAAGCACCTCGCGTGCTTGTGGTGGTAGATGTTTCACTTTTTAAACCCCCCTTTTTTTCTGATGGGTAATCATCAAATAACCCCTCCAGCTCTGGGCTGAGCAGGAGGGAGTGTCAGACTTTACTGACTAAAACCCATCCATGTTCCTTCCTTTGCCCTTTGTGTTCCAGGGCCGCGGTATCTCTTTCGAACAGTCCCGCAACCCTGGCAGGTATCGGTCGTGTCGGACCCCTTCCTGTTAGCTGACTCTCTTTGAGGCGCGCGTGGAACACGAACGCGCCGTCGACACGGCCTGTCGTCAAAAGACGGACGGACGGCGAGCTAGCCCATAGCTCACCGTCCACAGGCCCGCGCCCCGGTGGCACCCAGTGCGTCTCCCGCGGCGGCTGAGACGTGAGGTTCTCTCCCTCTCACGTTCCGCTACCTCCTTCGCTAGCATGACTGCTTCACAGAAGGTGGTGACGCCCATTCCGTCTCGCTCCGGACCATGGATTGAACCGAGGCCGGAAACCCCTAAATGTAGTAAAAAAAAGAGGGGAGTTTTGAAAAATGATTTTCACCAACTCTTGGCCCCTTTTTATGAATCTAAAAAAAAATGTTCAAGTTCTCTTACCTTCCGAGATCCGCCAGAAGAGAGAGAGAAGGGGAGAGAGAGAGAGGAGAGAGGGGGAGAAGGGGGGCGCAATTTTGAAAAATGGTTTTTACTTTTCCGAGCATCCTCTTTACGAATCCGTAAAAAAACAAAAAATGGGTCTCTTAGTTTCCGAGATACAATAGGGAGGGGGGAGGAGGGCACAAAGAGGAGGTTTGGCACTTTTCACATACTTGTGAGAGTTACTTGTTTACAAATCTGTCAAAATATACCCACCTCCCCTTCCACCATCTGGGAGAACAATTATGTCAATGAGTGAGTCAGTGGTAATTGAGCTTTATATAATTGCTGCTAAGCTACCACATGTGTGTAGCAACCATGAGAAAGCTTGATAAAGAATATTTTATTCTATTCTATTATAGAGTATATAATAATTCTAGAGTATTCTATTATTGAGCAGTAGATTTTCATAAATGATCCTGCATCATGAATTATGCTGCCTTAAATTAACCTAAAAAAGTTTGTGATAGTAAGTTTTTTTAGCGTTTATCTGTGGAGGCTTGTAATTTGCAATTTAATAATGTATAACTATGTTGTCATTGGATATTTTTACAGACGAGAAATGACAAAAGCTTCCAACGTATTACGTATATTAATAAATACCTCGAGGCAAAAAGTTTAAACATGAAAATGCATTATAATTACGTATGCAATAATTTCATTACTGAAAGGCTAATGGAATCGGCAGGCTGGATCATTTTATTTAAAGTTTCCGTAGCAAAAATAGTAAATACTAGCTTACGCCCGCGGCTTAATAGGACGGATAGCACATTTAGGTACAAAGGATGAATATTCACCAATAGAGCTATTCGCGATTAGTTCATCTAAACCGCGTTCAAAAGCTGTCAATATGAACCTGATGATTAAAAACAAAAAAAAAAAAAAAATTGATCTGATTTTTATGTTTTATTTTTTTAGATATTTATTTTGTACCCTACCACAATGTTTTTTTATTTAACCCAAAGGTTGACTGGTAGAGAATGCCTTATGGCATTATGGTCCACCTATGAACCACTATTGTACATGAAGTTTAAATAAATAACTCTTGAACGCAGTTAAGATGTGCAGATCGCGTTCAATTTCAATAGTGAAATAAAATTGGCCTTAATGAAGGGCATTTTCAAGATACATATTCCAGTACGCGGTCGCCACTTGAGAACTCTTTTCAGCTCCATGAACATTGATGAGATGCATAAAGTTAATAGCACAATAAACCAGCTTCCAATTCAAATGCCATCATTTTTCCTTCGACGCAATAGCCGCGTATTTATCTATGGAAGCAGGGTGCTGCAGGGTAGTCTATAAAATAATTTGCGTCGGGACTTGCCGCCTTCTTACAGGGAGTCATTGCAGCCGATCCTTCAGTAACGAACTCTGAAATTTATTCATAGCTTCCTGGGCTCTTGTAAATACGACGCGGGAACACAATCGGGATTTCGTTTTGATTTTATAACTAATCTACGGGTACGACGTGTCACGCGAAATGAGTTTTCGATTACCTACCTAGATCTGTGATGGCGTTTTCAAATGGAAATTGGCTTTGGGATCTACCTAGCTTTGTAATAGAAATAACGGTTATAAATGGTTCATAACATCAATCTCCGAAGGGTTAGGCAAAGGTGTACCTAATAGTACACCCTCATTGCGCCAGTTATGTTTAAGTCCCATGTAAAAAGAGGCGAGCCTATTGCCATCAATCCGGCGCGATTCTAGACTCCGCGGCTGCAACTGAGAAATTCCTGATGGAAACACCAAAGATCTCTTTGTCCCGATCCAGGAATCTAACCCAGGACCTCGTGCTCAGCAGTCGCGCTTGCGATCACTAGACAAACGAGGCAGTCATAGTTCCTAATCGTCAGTACCTAAACCTTTTTTTTTTTTTTTTTACCGACGGGAAATCATCAAATAACCCCTCCCGCTCTGGGCTGAGCAGGAGGGAGTGTCAGACTTTTACTGACTAAAACCCATCCATGTTCCTTCTTTTGCCCTTTGTGTTCCAGGGCCGCGGTATCTCTTTCGAACAGTCCCGCAACCCTGGCAGGCGTCGGTCCTTGCGGACCCCTCCCTGTTTGCTGACTCTCCTTGAGGCGCGCGTGGAACACGAACGCGCCGTCGACACGGCCTTTCGTCATAAGACGGACGGACGGCGAGCTAGCCCATAGCTCACCGTCCACAGGCCCGCGCCTACGGTGGCCGGGGGCCACCACGTGGCCCCCGACGCCCGGTGCGTCTCCCGCGGCGGCTGGGACGTGAGGTTCTCTCCCTCTCAGGTTCCGCCACCTCCTTCGCTAGCATGACTGCTTCGCAGAAGGAGGTGACGGCGTCCCATTCCGTCTCGCTCCGGACCATGGATTGAACCAAGGCCGGAAGCGAGAGGTCGCCGCCGCCGATCGCCGCTACGAGGACACGGCGGTGCTCCGCCCACGCGGGGCAGATCTCCACCGTGTGCTCCACCGTGTCCTCCGGTCGATCCTCACAATGGTAGCACCCGGGCGTTTCCTCCCGCCCGATTCGGTGCAGGAACCTCCCGAAACAACCGTGTCCGGTGAGGACCTGCGTCAGGCGGAAGGTGAGGGCGCCGTGGCGCCTCTCTAGCCACTCCTCAAAGAGGGGACTTATCGCCACTATTGTGGCGTGCCCTGTCAGTACCTAAACCTAAGACAAAACATTGAAGGACTCATAAACACCAAATGATCTTAATAATAATATTTTATTTGCACGCAAAATACGCGTTTGGACGTGGAGTTTCATTTTAGTGGGAATCCGTTTTTAAATATTCCTTAAAATGAAAACAACTTATAAGACATTTATAAATATAAAATCATTGTAGCCCACCGGTATCGGGAGCAAGGTCTAAGCTACCGACGGTCAGGGCTCCAGAGAGAGGAATCTCCTAACAATACGAGCCGTGTCCAGGACTGCTATGACTATCGACATCATTATGTCGGTAGTCATATCGACATCATTATGTCGATAGTCATATCAGCCCATGGCTGATTCCACATCCCACATGTTGACAACCTTGCAAGCCAAATCAAGATACTTGATTTGCTTATCTTTTTCAGCTTTCACGAGGTTCTCGTCATATAGGACCGTTATGTCAACAATCATTGCGCGCCGCTCTGATCGATCCACCACCACTACATCAGGCTTATTGGCTACAATAGCCCTGTCAGTGATGATGGATTGATCACAGTACAACGTGACATGGTCTTTCTCAAGAACTGGATCTGGCACATACCTTTAGTACTGCACTTCAAAATCCACGAGGCTGTATTTTAGAGCAAGTTACTGATGTATAATCCTGGCTACAAGGTTGTGTCTATGCAAGTATTCTCCGTTAGCCAGAGAAGAACACCCGTGTATATATAATAATGTGATAGATTGATTCACCCGGACGGTGGCATGCCCGACATATGTCAACCGTGCCATCCTTCACAATCAATCTCCGGTAGTTATTCGCCATCATAACTTCATCCATAATTGCATAGACAAAACCTTCGGTTTCTCTGAAGAGGTCCCTCGATCGTAGCCAGGCTACGGACGCTGATAAGTCTACATCGGCCCATGCAGGGCTCGAAAAAAGCGTCCGTGAAGCTCCTTGCTCTGCTCCCTGCGGTCGTTAGTGTCAAGCACTACAGGTTTGCGCCAGTTCTCTTTAGCCAAGGAGAGCGGGGTGGAGCCCTTGTCCACCCCGACCGCATCTCGATGCCTTCTAGGAAGTATTCCCTGAGACTGCATATCTCGCGATTGTGGAGAATCTTAGCATTTAAAAAAGCCTCGACCTCCACACTTCCGCGAGACATACATTATTTCATATATTTTGATAAAGGTGGACCACCGGCAAGAAAAAGTGCCCGTGGTCCACCTAGGTGAACTAAGCAGGTGGAACACGACCGAATCCCGCATAAAATTACTTCCTTTAACATCGCCATAGAAATAGAAAAGACTATTCATTTCCTGGCACTTGAAAGGGCTTAAGGTAAGACGACTATACGTTTCCTTATAAAGACATAGATAATTTATGTATAATATAATATTATAATTATATACTAACATTTATTCCACAAAACACCTTAGCGGTATAGATTGGAGCAATGTTTAGTAAATGTTGCCAGTTTTTGTTCTAAAACGCTTAATAGAAATAGATTCAACATTGTGACTGTTTAAATAATGAGCTTTTGAGTTCTTTTGAACCTATGCTTATTAGTAGTTTATTAAAACAAAAACCAATTAGGTCTGTACCTACCAGTTTTGGGGGGCTTATGCCCGACTCGTCACTGTTCGTACCCGAAACTGTAAATCAACCTTGAACCTAATTCTTTAGCGATAAAGTTGAAAATCTATTAACGAAAGACAAATTGTAGTTGCTTAATGCTGTACTACCGAGTTCACGGAAGGATACCACTTTTTACCCTTATGCCCTAAGTAATAAGGTTAAAAAGTGGTCGACCGTCAGCGCACTCGGTAGTACCTATATGTCTACAGTTAGAAGTATAATACAATCGTATTACCTAGTAATAACTGGGTTGTAAAAGCTCAGCTCCATTTCGTAATCGATTTCTACTCGCACGTTAAAAATACTGTATAAATAAAAAACCAACAAATTAATACAATGTAACTTCAGTTGATATCAGAATGGCTAGTAAAGTTACCCCTGATATTGAAAATTGAAATGTCTGTTTGTAATTCCATAAAAGAAAAGAATGTATATATACGATACTTATAACATTTTTTTTAAATTGCTGTCTGTTTGGGTTCGAACCCAGGCTGGTGCATTACTTTGTGTAATTTATTTCATCACCACTGCTCTCAAAAACAGTGAAGGAAACATCGTGAGGAAACCGGCATGTCCTGGAACCAAAAATTCGAAAGACATGTGACATCTGCCAACCCGCACAGGGCCCGCGTGGTGGATTATAGCCCATTCCCTCTCATAGAGAGGAGGCCGTGTGTCCCTGTGCTTATGTCTGTTTGTTTGTTGTGCTGATATCCTAAGGAGTAACTTAGGCTATTTTAATTTTAGAAAGAGGATTAGGGTTTGGTGCAATATATATAATATTAATTGAAATTGTTAACAATATCCTATTCAAATAGGAAAGTCATATTTTTATAATAATTGCTCACGACCTTCGTCCGCGTGAAATTAATAATAATTTCAAGCGGACGAAAGTCGGGCATCGGCTAGTAACTAATATTTATTTGATAAATATTTAGAAAACAAATGAGCTAAACAAGCAATTTCTATCCACTGTTTAAATACAGCCTGGCAATGCGGCAAAAATCGTCCCATGTAAAAGCCCCACAACTCTTACAACCAGGAAAACTGAATCATGAATAAAGGTAATAGTCATTTTGTTCTCTTTTTTAAGCTAAATGTCTGTAATTATTCAAAAAGATGAATGCTGTTTAAGATAATTCGGGTCACGTAAGAACTTATCTGTTTGACAAATTGCCGGTGAACGAAGCGTTGTTCAAGTATCTTAATAATAGTATCTTACGTTTGGAGGTCAAAAGGAAACGGGAGATGACCTTTTCAGACTAAGAATTAGGAAATTAAGGGCTCTGTTTTCTTGTATTTCGGGGTTTCAACTTACGTGCCTACTTTTTTTGGAATTTCTTTGAATGACGCAACAATAACGATGTAAGTGATGAGGCGCTTAGACTTAAGTTTGCAATGTACAAATTATAATGTAGCAGCGTACTCATTGTTGAGAAGCCTTAAATAAATAAATAAATAACTGACAATATAGCCATTTTTGGGGTTCCGTATACAAGGGGTAAAAAGGAACCCTATTACTAAGACTCCACTGTCTGTCTGTCTGGCTGTCTGTCACCAGGCTGTATCTCATGAACTGTCATAGCTAGACAGTTGAAATTTTCACAGATATTGTATTTCTGTTGCCGCTGTAACGACAAATACTAAAAGCAGAATAAATGGTTTCATACAAGAAAAGTGTTTTGGTTAATGGTTGGCTGTAACAGCAAATACTAAAAACAGAATAAATGGTTTCGTACAGAAAAGTGTTTTGGTTAATGGTTGGCTGTAACAACAAATACTAAAAACAGAATAAATGGTTTCGTACAGAAAAGTGTTTTGGTTAATGGTTGGCTGTAACAACAAATACTAAAAACAGAATAAATGGTTTCGTACAGAAAAGTGTTTTAGTTAATGGTTGGCTGTAACAACAAATACTAAAAACAGAATAAATGGTTTCGTACAGAAAAGTGTTTTGGTTAATGGTTGGCTGTAACAACAAATACTAAAAACAGAATATATGGTTTCATACAAGAAACGTGTTTTTTTTTTGTTACTGAAACCGTTCGTGCGCGAGTCCGACTGGCACTCGGCTGGTTTTTTAAATACATATATTGAAGTATCTATTCATTTGTCTAGAAAATTCCCAAAATATGGCTCTGGACTTCTCTGCAATTATAAATGCCGTCAAACTATTTACAAATGAAATAGTTTGACCCATTTGAAGTTGAAGCACTAAAGCTTCGCAGGGGCAGGTTCGAATGCTTATCAAGTTCTTCGGAGCATATCCAAGTAGTGGGTCGACTTACACTTGGCTCTTTAGTGTTAGTTTGTTTAATGTGCTTAAATTGTTACACTGTAAGTGCAAGGTTATTTACAAAAATCTTCCATAATTTAACAAGATAAATAAAAATAAATCTAAATAAAAAAAATATTAAATAGTAAATCTATACTAATATTATAAAGAGATAAAATTTGTTTGTAAGTTTGCATGTTTGTATGTAGGGGTGAATCTCTGGATCTACTGAACCGATTTTGAAAATTCTTTCACTAATAGGAAGCTACATTATCCCCGAGTGCCATAGGCTATATTTACAACGTGCCCGGGGGATAATTTCCGAACAAAACGCGAGCGAAGCCGCGGGCAATAGCTAGTGTGTTATATTGTAACTATGACACATTGGCGTTGGTGAATCTGCACTTAGTTATTCCTTGTTCTTTGTAACTATTGTGGAGCCCCTACACCGCAGCTTCAGTAACATGACTATCTGCTTGACCGCTTTTCCTGGTAAAATAAAGAGGGAGAAGTCTTCGTTCAAATTACACAGCTAATTTAAAAAGTTGTCGCCACGTGTTTCTATTATAAGTAAGTAAGTAATTAGCTAAGTGTTTTCTTAGTTGTCAGATCAAGGAAATCATTATTGTAATGGACTGGTCCTTTTTTAACTAGCATATCTATATTATTTACAACGTACCCGTGAGAGAATTTCCGACAAAAACGCGAGCGAAGCCGCGGGCAACAGATGGTAAATAATAATTAAGATTCTTTTAAACGCAGGTAGCAATTTCTTTCGAGCCTTTCAGGAGTCGCCTGCAAAGAATACATATGGCTTTATTCCGAGCCTTTTGATATTAAAATGTTGGTATCTTATAAATATTTAATGTAATCTCATTTTAAGTACCCAGTGTGATGTACTCGTAGCCAAACTCAGAAGTATTTTGACCGACTGCGTCGGAGAAAGGTGAGTTATGAATTTTATATTGCTGCCTCTTGTTTTTTTATGTCTGGTGTGGATATGGGGTTTGAGTGTCGCAAATTATGTCAGTCTGAAAGACACCTGTCCGGAATTTTATGAGTGTTCGTGTCAGGTGTTTCAAAAACATGGAGTAGTCATCATCTGTTCTACCTCTCGTATAATTATTCTGTGGGCGGTACTTCTCGATGAATTAGTAAGTAACGGTAGCATAAGCATGGCATGATCAGCCTATAATGTTCCCACTGCTGGGACGAACGGCCTTCTCTCTATGAGAGGGAAAAAACGGTAACGGTAGTTTAATTAACAATTTCTCAACTACAAATTCAAATTCGTTTATTTCAGGTGCCTATGCCATATTGAAACATTTGAACGCTACGCTACCAAAGATTTCTGTGTAACCGGAGTTGTTATCTCACTAGGTACCGTAGAATAAAACCAAAGATTTCTCATGTTTTAATTGCGTTGAAAAGCCACGTAAATATACAGATTTTTTGGGGTCAGGAACTCGGAACCTCCACAGGCGTACACAGAAGAACTCTCCGTCACAATCGCATCTATTTCTTAGGAACGTATAGAGGACAAATATTTATTTATTGCAATTGTATACGTAATAACCTTCCTCTCGAATCACTCTATCTATTAAAAAAAACCGTATCAAAATCCGTTGCGTAGTTTTAAAGATCTAAGCATACATATGTACAGACAGCGGGAAGCGACTTTGTTTCATGCTATGTAGTGATACATAAGAAATATTAATAACCTTTTTTTTTCGTATGGGATATCATCAAATAACCCCTCCCGCTCTGGGCGGAGCGGATGGCATTGTCAGACTTTTACTGACTAAAACCGATTGTTGAAGATTACTGATGTCCGAGCGTTCTTTGAGTGAAACACTATTATGTACGAACACAAACTGTTTATTATTAATGTATATAGGCACTGTACAAACGTTTTCGAGTATTAAAACCACAGTTTTGATTATAATTATACAGAGCGCGTGTGTTACGAATGGCTGTACCAGAGTGAGACCTCATGAGAGAAAGGGATAGATAGATGTGAATATAAATTAGTATGGCAATACTAAACAACCATCCATGTTGCTTCTTTTGCCCTTTGCGTTCCAGGGCCGCGGTATCGCTTTCGAACAGTCCCGCAGCCTAAATGTACATAAACTAAACATTTATTTCTCAATACGACAAATACTTCCTCCTACCTAAACAGAAATATCAAAATTTTCAATCTCACCGTAACAACCAAATCAACGACAACAAAATCTCGATTTTCTCCATCGACAACAATGCCAGGTTTTAAAATTTATACGAATTAGATGCTCTATAGACTAGAGCGTACTATACATGCTCCGTGCCCCGGATCCGGCGGAGTTATCTTACAGTATTTATTCTGGTCTGTCTGAGTGCAGCGATTGGGCCACGTGACCGGACTGCTAATGTACGGATTGAGCTGCCATCGTCTGTGGTTAGGCATGCATCCATTGAGAGGTTTAGAATAGGATCATTTATTTCAGACGTAGTCCATTTACTGTTAGAAACAAATACCTTATAAAGGTAGCACATACAAAAACAAACCCACTGAAAAAAGCCGCACCGCACAGGAGCGCCAGTTTATGCCAAGCCACCACGCCACCCACGCGACCACCCACTGTGTGTAGTCGCATCCAGTGCCGCCACATCGGCGTGTCGCTGCGGCCCACGAACAAGCTCAAAAGGATGTTTGACCTGGTACGCATGCGCTTCTTAAGATACGCAGAAGCGTGGAGGTTCAGGTGAAGTCTTAGGAAGTATTAGGGTTTAGTATTTAGTTGGGTTGGTAGGCTGGTTCAAGTTTGAGACAAGTCCGGCACTATTAATAGGATTCAACTGATGTGGTGCTTGAGAGTGGGCTCCGCGATATACTTAGGTATCATTAATAAAGGTTTTTGTGTGAAAGACAAGGGCCTGCTGATAAAATGCGTCGCTTTAGAATTGATACCATTTTGGGCGTAACAATACTTTAATCTATGATACTTTACAAAAGCATTCCCTCACAACAAAACTTAAATATCTTCAACTAGCTGTTGCCCGTAGCTTTGCTCGCGTTTGTCGGAAATTATCCCACGGGCACGTTGTAAATATAGCGTATGGCACTCGGGGATAATGTAGCTTCTTATTAGTGAAAGAATTTTCAAAATCGGTTCAGTAGATCCAGAGATTACCCCCTACAAACCCACAAACTTTACCTCTTTATAATATTAAAAAGAGATTAAGGCATTATCATATCTTCAAGGAAGGCGACAGCTTCATCTTCTACTGGCCTCAAATTTCATCAGGCCAGTTTTCACGTGAGCCGTTTCTCCCAATGGATGCGTGACTATAGAAGACAACACAAGCCACTGGCCGTGAAATAGCTTGTATACTGCAATCGTACTGCTTCCATTCTTAGATACACGCCCACCCAGCTTACTGCTGAAAGATAATAACACAAATACCTTGTAATAACGTACTGTATTGCCATTACTGGTGTTCGGGAAACTTACTGTAATAGGAGTTCGGAAAAAGATAATAGAAGAAAAGTAAAACGAAGTAACGCGTTTCTTTTGCAGTAACGATGTGTCGCGAAGAGATTTCGTTCTATGTTTTAGTTTTAATGTTACATGACTGGATTTAATCCATTTTTTCTATGTAGTCTCTTAGATTCTGAAGCAGTCTAACTAGAATATGTATTTTACCTTAAGTTATAAGAAGCAATCAAGAACTATATCATAAAAATGTAACTTAACATCACGAAATGTAATCCCAAAGGGTTGGGTAGAGCTGTAACTAATAGTACACCCACATTTCGCCAGGTATGTTTTTAAGTAAGTACCTACAAAAATATTTGGTTTATAATCATGTGAACTATTTTATTTGGGTCACCAAAATAAAAAAGTCGTTTTTTTTTTTAATTTAAATCGACATAAGGATAATCGAATAAGCTATCAGAGACCAGCCAAATGTCAAGTGGTAGACATTCTTTGATCCCATCAGTATTTTAGTGTGGAGACATTATAAATGCAATCGAGTCAGCCGGTTTTCAGGTGGAAGCTCAATAACGAAATATTTACGTAAGTCATATCGCTTTTATTAAAATAGGGTAGCCAGCGAAATTTAAATTTTCGAAATGAAATTTAAATTTAGGTCAGTGTCAGGTTGTATGTTGATGAAAATATGAATCGCGCCAGTAACACGTATGGAGTTGCAGAATCAACTCCATAAGTAACTATGGAGTTACTTATGGAGTTACAATTTGCAGGTCACACGTATGAACGTGTGACCTGCAAATTGCAATAAACGTAAGAAAATTTTAATTTCGTGGGCTACCCTTGCGCATCCACCTTAACTGAATATCTGAATCAGACAAATAACACAGACAGACGCATTTGGATACAAGTTCTCTAGAACGTGTAGAGTTGTTGGTAGAAACATAGCCTGGATTGAAAGCAACGCTAAGGCGTTTCATTCGCATCACAAATGCGTGAACATCTTTTGATTCGTACTACACACTTAGTAGCATTTTTTTTTGTGTTAGTCTATGCTTGCCGCGGTGACGACGAGTGTCTTTAGCCATTCACTGCGTGACGATTCTGCCCCATCTGTCCGGACCCATTCTGGAAATGTGACCTGCCCAGTCCCATTTTGACCTCTCAGACTTATCGCCAACATATAGCTATTAATCACAACTACATAAGTAAGCGAGTAGCTAAATGACCACTCCAAAAATAAATGCAATTTACCAAGTTCCCGATCAGCAAACAAAGGATTCCTGATTGTAATGTCCGCGATAAAACCGGCCGGACGCGGAAATGCGTCAGATATTCCGACCGGACCTGTTTTAATACGGGCCACAATCGAAAACAATGGTAATGTACGTACATTGTTTTGCGACATATGTACCATTTATTTATTAAAAGGGGTCTCTTTTTAACGGTTTTTATTACGGACGCTTTAACAAGAGAGGGTGTTTGGTTTTACAGGGGCGTTTTAGGGGTTGATTTTTGTTCCATTTTTGCTGATTGATGGGGAATGGATTTATTGAATTGCGAAAGGAGATTAATGAATTTCTTTAGGAAATCTCATTGGGATTGGGACGTTTTCTAACCTACACCTTGTAACGGTTGTTAACCTATTAAAATAGGAAGCATTTCAGTGAAAGTTTTCGCCAAAATACTTCTTCTTTACGTGTCGATGAAACTCAAACTGTGTCAGACCAGTATGTAGCCACCTGCACTGCTTTAACACGTGCGATTAAATCCTGAAAGATTCAAGTGGTCGTGAGCAGGATAGAAGGTGAAGCATATCCTGCAGAGGGGCTCCACACAGGCATTATGTTTGGGATGGATCAAGGATACCCAATTTAGCCCGATTATATCTACAGCGGTAGACACTAGACACTGCAGTTTGTATCCGGGCGGCAGATATTCTTCCAGGTTGATGAAATGTGGAGGCATGAGATGTTTATTTCTCCACAGTTCGCATCTCTCATCTAACGAACCGCCTTTTAAGGAGGTCGTATATCTTAAAAAGCTTTTATCCAAAATACTAAGGAAGCAGAAGATATAAGGGCGTTAGGGCTAGGCAAGACCACAAAAAGGCCACATACCTACAATACATTTTAGGTATCTGTTGTTAGTTTTAATCCAGTGTTGCTTAGTTGACACCTAATTTGGATACGTACATGTCTCACTGAAGAGGAATATTATTCCAGCGTATAAAAAACGAGAGTAAAATAATGACACGTCTCATTTTAAACATGTTTTTACGGATGTTGAAAAAAATCATGTGTAAGCTATACAATTTCTGTAAAAAAAGTACTAACGTTAGTGAAATTGGTTGTAAACTGTCGTTAACCGCGGTTTATGCTTGTTTGTTTCATATTTATTAGGCGCAACTGACGTGTTATTAAAAAAGTTGCTCCTAATTTATTTTTTATTGCTCATAAGTACGTTTGTTTGGCAATATATGTTTTGTTGGTTTGTAATAAAATGTCTTCGCTTTTTTATATAACGTCGCTGTTTAAAATTGGCTTAAAAAACGAATGATGTGTATTAAAAATATAACTAAGTCTCACTTTAAAATGTATGCAAAATTAATTGACTGAATGCTTTCTAATAACCAAGATCTCACCGCAGGCTACTGCAGAAAAATCCAAAGTAAAATGTTTAAAATATGCAAAATGATTAAGAATTGAAAGGATTAAAAACGGATTTCGGACTTGGCGCGCTTAACGATAATTGCTACCAAATGTTCTTTTAAAAATCTCCATCCTGCGACGGAAGGAATGATTCCCGTTTTAGGCCTGCCATTTGGTACGGTTAGGCACTAAAACGAGTTAATCCTTTCCTACGAAAATTTAAAAAAAAGAACAGTGGAAGGTTTTAATCGTGGCTTGATGCCCGCAGCAAACTTTATCGCCGAATTACATGGCATTCGGGCAGCCATATTCTTTTTTCATTTTGGTTTATGCTTTATTTTTTTGTCATTTGTTTCTTTTCGCTGCTTCTGTATGTGGCCAGAGTTGTGAGTTATAGGGATATGGAAAATTAAAAGTGTGTGGAAAGGGGTCGATGTTCTTTTTTCGTATTACATGCTGCAACTTTCCACGGTTCTGATATTTGAGAATGAGCGAAATAGGTTTCCACTTGAACTTCCTTTCGTCCAATCTTTATAATCATTTACTCTTCAATAAACTGCAGAGCATGAATTATGAAAGATTTTAACAGTGCTTTCGTGATACATCATTTAATTTTCCCTGATCTTAAGGGTGTAAATAGACTCTTAACGATGCCGAAAGGCATTTGTTTTTCCCGTCTTTGCGATATTTTTTTTCTTCTGGTCGTTACCTGAGAACCTTCTAGTTACGGAGATATTGGAGGTCAAAGTTCCAACTTTTTAACAATTTTTTTAAATGCTAGCTTTTAAGGATAAACCTTTACTTTAAATACCGCCATGCGCCGTTTACTATTCAATGCATCCATCAGCACAATGTTTTTAGTACGTTACATTAAGTTTTACTGTAAAACGTGATTATTCACCCCAAAAAAAGTCGTTTCCCAGCAATATGTTTTGCGAAGCATTACTCTAATTTGGTGTTAGTTTAATGTACTTACATAAGGCTTGGTTGACGGCTTCGTGGATGATTTATTTACTATTCTGAGAAAACTAATGAATGAAAATTTTCCAAAAACATCCAATTACGTATTTAAAAGCTGTTAATAAGTCAATAATTATTAAACTAAAAGGGTTCTAATTAATTGCAATGGGGTTGGAATTAAGCGAGGATGTCTGGGAGACCCATTATTCGTACTAATTGGGTACGAGAATTTTGGTTTTGTCGGAAAATAGGCACAAACGGTCAGGTAAATCGTTGAGTCTTATCAAAGCCATTGGTAAAGCCAAACATGATGTTTGGAGCGTTTTGGCCAATAAGATTTAGTGAGAAGAAAATCCTCAACATTTGTGGGCATTTCGAAAACTAGTTCGTGAAACCGAGAATACATGATGCCCATTAGATTGATAGCACAAAACTGCTTCGTTCGTCGAGTTGTCACAAACGCGACTGCAGAGCATGAGGTCCTGGGTTCGATTTCGAGTAAAGTGTTATTGAGTTTTTCCTTCAGGAACTTCTCCACGGGGTCTGGATTTGTGCCTGGTTGATGGCAATAGGCTCGCCCCTTATTACATGTGACCTTAAAACATAACTGGCAAAATTCAAACATGCTGGTTTCTACTATTAGGTACACCTCTGCCTAACCCTTCGGCGATTGCAGCCGTGATGTTATGTTATGGATTTGGGACACAGATCTCTTAGCAATAAGGAATAGTCCATAATCCACAACGTGGGCACAGGCTGGCTATGTTCGGGACGTGAGAGGGAGAGAACCTCACGTCCCAGCCGCCGCGGGAGACGCACCGGGCGTCGGGGGCCACGTGGTGGCCCCCGGTCACCGTAGACGCGGGCCTGTGGACGGTGAGCTATGGGCTAGCTCGCCGTCCGTCCGTCTTATGACAACAGGCCATGTCGACGGCGCGTTCGTGTTCCACGCGCGCCTCAAAGAGAGTCAGCAAACAGGAAGGGCTCCGTAAGGGCCGACGCCTGCCAGGGTTGCGGGACTGTTCGAAAGAGATACCGCGGCCCTGGAACACAAAGGGCAAAGGAAGGATCATGGATGGGTTTTAGTCAGTACAAGTCTGACACTCCCTCCTGCTCAGCCCAGAGCGGGAGGGGTCATTTGATGATTTCCCATAAATAAAAAAAAAAAAAGGCTGGCTATGTTTAATGTCACAATTACGTCTTGGAATTTTTGGTTCTAGGACATGCCATTTTCTTTTATGTGTATTCGAGCATTCCTGATTTAAAAAATACACAAAGTAATCCTGGCTGGATGTAAACCCACGAACGACACAAACGTCATTGCCTACTGCCACGTCCCCATAGACATTCCGTACATTGAAACCTATAGTTAGATACCAATTACAACTCACTCGTAATTTATCAGCCTGTCAATTAAGCGACTTAACACCATCTAATCATAGCCCTTACAGATTACACAATAAGGGTGATTATTGCAGAACCTGATACGCTGATTTGACCATAAATTTTAATGGTACGATAACATTTCAAGTAATTAAATTGCTAACGTGTTGCGAGACCATAAAATGCCTGTAATTAGGTATTTGTTTTTGTTGCCAATTCCCAATTATCGGGAAATGATTTACTGTGATGGGTGGTATCTTCTATCTTTGGTATCTGTTTTGTAATTGATAACGTACCTCAAATGCTATAGCGTATTTTGAGGGTACAGTCATGTTGTTTTATGATATTTGGTGTTCTATGTTCAACGAGCTATCAGAATTTTTAATTTTTGCGAACGAAGACGTGGGTGAAGTCCTAGAGTACAATATTAGCATTTCAGAGCTTTTAATTAGGAGTTAGTAGAGATGGTACAGGTACAATCACTAAGGAATGAACACTTTACAAGTGAGTATTCAAAATTCAATAGCAATTTTCAATCATTGTTGATATCTTGAGCACCATGTGTTTAAAAAGTAATTCCAACGCAACGGTATGACAAACCAAATCTCTGCTCAAATCTTTGACAAGGAAAATGGCAAAAGTATTACCTAATAGTTCAACACTCCATCACATAAGTTTTACCGGGCACAACAAAGAAAACCAGTATCTCTCCACAAACAATACCATTTCAATAAACCCACCACACTCAAAACAATAACTTAACTGTCCAGCAATAAATGCCATAAGTTGTTGAATTGAGTTTTTAAATAATAAAGTCGGGTGGAGTGTTCGCTCCCGATTCTGTCACCTCGAGCGGGATGAGTACCGCCCAGAGATTTATTTCACACAAGGGTACCACGTGCTGCCGAATGGGAGCGAATCTTCCACTTACAGATGTACCAAGTTTAGTTTTAAAGTGATATGAAATAGCTTGAATGGTCTTTTCGTGGAATAGTTGGGGCTAGTAAGAAAAGTTTAATATTTATCATCGTCTTTTACTTTTATTTTTGTTTGTATTGTGAAGAGTTGTGACGTGTATTGATAAAACTGCCAACATTTAGAAACGAATTTAAAGCGATGATCATTTCCTTGTCATTTTATTAGTATGTTGATGCTTTGATAGCAATGTTCTGTATATAGGATATAAACTTACTCTTGAAAAAAGTCTATCTGGGGATGCACGGACGATCTAATTGACTGAACACATAGTGATACCCTGAAAGCTGTCAGTGCTAATTCTAAGTCGTTTATCACCTAATTTAACAATTGGTTTTGTCTAGACTAACCTTTAACCTGCAATCTATTTTCATTCAAAATTATTTACCGTCCTAAAAAGAATATTTTCCAAAAGCCCTTTCGCTAGCAGTCCATGGAGTTAAACCTCTAGTGAGCGGTAAGTGGTCGCCCCTGGACACAGTTGATAAGTGGTTGTATTCGCGCGCCTTTCACCCCTCCACCTATTCACCCCCATTCTTTTGTTATTCACGACGCGTTTCAGCAGGGACTTGCATGATTGTTGTGATGTATTATTTCGTTTAGAAGCTGCAGTTCTGTATTGTGGTGTAAGAATTATGGGAGAGCTTAAGGGTTGAATGTAAAGGGTTGTAGAGGGGACTGAATTGGAACAGTTTGGTTAAGACTTTGACTTTTTACGCAACATGGAATTCTGCCTCATTGTTCTAGTAGTCGCAAGTCATGGGTTCGATTAAAGCAAAGTAATATTGGGTTTTCCATTAGGAATTTCTCAGTAGCAGCCACGGAGTCTGGATTTGTGCTCGGTTGGTGGCAATAGGCTCGGCCCATATTCCATGGGATTTATACATATCTGGTGAAATGTGGGTGTACTAATGGGTACACCTTTTTTTTTTTTACCGATGGGAAATCATCAAATAGCCCCTCCCGCTCTGGGCTGAGCAGGAGGGAGTGTCAGACTTTTACTGACTAAAACCCATCCATGTTCCTTCCTTTGCCCTTTGTGTTCCAGGGCCGCGGTATCTCTTTCGAACAGTCCCGCGACCCTGGCAGGCGTCGGCCCTTACGGACCCCTTCCTGTTTGCTGACTCTCTTTGAGGCGCGCGTGGAACACGAACGCGCCGTCGACACGGCCTGTCGTCATAAGACGGACGGACGGCGAGCTAGCCCATAGCTCACCGTCCACAGGCCCGCGAATGGGTACACCTCTGCTTAACACTTTGAGAATTACAGGCGTGATGTTGTGATGTTTAAAAAGGGATTCCCTTCAAACTCCTTTTCAATCTGTGTTACGTAATAGGGGTGCTCATATCAATAACGGTGATAAAGTTGATCATTCCAGAAGCGATAAACAAGTTCCACTTAGTTCCATTCACCACTTTAACCGAAATCCAATTTAACCGCCGATTTACGACAGCACGAGACAGCAAACTAACCGATTTATCGCGAGTGAACCGAAACTTTTATAACTCTTTTACTATTTCACTTTTACTTAAGTTCATAAGTCACCTAACTTATTTTACTAGAACTTCTGTGGACAATCCACCAACTTATTTAAGATTCAACAATTATTTGTCAGTTTAAATAAGTGCTTAGTAGGCAATGGTAGCAAAAGAGGCGGATATGGTTTTTATTAAAATGATTACAAAACGAAATCTCGAATTCGTGATCATGTGTGAAATCCAAGATCCACCTAGTCTAATCCTGACTTTGATCGGTTGACTTCCAGATTCTATTGGATATCGGTATGTCGGATCCGGACATTGGTACGGACATAAAATTAATCGCAAGCGCACCAGTGGTGACATCACGCGGCTTACTTACCAGTCTACCCACACCACAGCGTGCTTCTGCAGAGCCGTGATGTTTACAGCTCGAGGCGAGGACGACATTCAATGTCTGATCGCAGCGGAGTTGAGACATCCTAGAACTGTACCGGATTCATTGTGCCGTATTAAATTGTAATTTCAAGTAATTTGTCAGTTTAATAGAATTTTTTTATCGCGCCCAGTGTATTTTCATTGCACGGAACCCATCTTGTGCCCACATGATGTGCGTACAACCCGACAAATGTATTTGGAATTTTGTACGTATAATACTGATATCTGATGAGTGTCACCGTCCACAACCAAATTATTAGGCAACGAAGGTTTTTGTGGTAGACCACCAGTTTCTTGACTGAAGACCTTCCACTTTCTAATCACACGGGAAATGACTATTTTTAATCCTACAACAAGCAAGAATAAAATCGGCCATTGGAAAAACGAAATTAATGCTTTATCAAAAAGAATCAAACAAATACATAAATTCTAATTACCCATTTACAGATGTTTTGATAAGTTCGCAACTAAATAGGACTTATATTTTAATAACGAAAGCTTATTTATGTTTAGAACCCGATGAAAGCCTGTTAGAGTAAGCTTGGCTACAAATACACTTCTCTATCAATTTGTAAAGAAAGTTTTTAGAAATGTGTTTATTTTATGCGGGAAGACTTTTTATTAAATAAACTTTTACATAGTTCGATGTGACATAAAGGAAACGGAATACAGTCACAACGAAAGTGACCGAACTGAAAATTACGGCGAATTGAGTTTAATACCTAAAACTACTCATAATAACATGGGCTATTGTCTAGCCGCTAGATGATATCATGCTAGAAAAGGACAAAGAAAAACATGTCTCTCTCGCTTCCGCGAACACGAACTAAAGCATGAACACAATTTTAACACAATTTTGACACAAAAAGCAAATTTCGTGTTATATCACTTTTGTTCTCAGGGTGCGACATACTTGCAGTAGGTAAATAATAATAATAAAGTTTTTATAATAAGTTTTTATTGTTTCTCATACAATTGTTCTACAGCACAAAATTGAGGCAGCCCCTTTAAGTTATAAGGATACTTGTGATGGGGTTACCTCGCAACTTCCCATGGGTTACAGTTTACAATGTTGACATAATAAAAAGAAAATAAAAATAAATTTTAGGTTGAAGGATGTTACAAAATTATTATAGCAAGTTCAGGTATGTGTAGTGTTTGCCCACACACCACACACCCAGTGTGTGGTGTGTGGGTTTGTGTGTGTATGTGTGGAAGATGGATATGCGGGGTGTGTGGGTGCGAGTAGGTGTGTGTTAATGATTGATCGGTTGATGTACTTATGTTAAAATTGGTTACAGGGTTTACTTTAGCAAATTCTGGTTAATAAAAGTTCAATTTCATCGTACGTTTGTGATTTAAACCATTCCGATAAAGTATTTTTGCATAGTATTTTTGCATCCATACCGCAACATGCGGTAAATATTCAATATGAGATTCAATTTATTATAAATATAAGTAGATTGAGTGTTAAACTGACGCCTGGCAAAAACCGTACGGACCCGAGAGGAGTGGGCCACAATGTCTTTATGTCTTTTGTCTAGCTTAGATGGATCAAATGAGAGAAGAGGTAAATAATGGCTATGACAAAGTATCAGATCAGAATCAGAATCAGAATATTTATTTGTGAACGCAGATATTTACTTAAAGGTCTTGTGTTTGTTGGTTGGTGGTATCGTGAGTATAGTTTCTATGATATTACATAAGACGACCGGAATCGCAGACACGACACTCCATGACTGGTTTCGATTAAAGTCTATGAAAACGCTTTGCAAATGACAACATTGCCGCATGTTGTCGTGATAGCGTTGTATACAGGATGCCAAAGGACTCTTCACGAAGTAGTTTTTACACCGTTTAGAAATGAGTAGTGTTGTTGCGGCTTCGCATTGCGACTGGACGGCTTTGTTGCTGCGGTTTGCAGTAGCCTTTGGAATTGTATCTTTGTTGGAAAAAGCATAAAATCGCACAATAGTTTTAAGAAACTGCTGAGCATAAGGTCCTGGGTTCAATTGCCAGGTCGGAAAAGTGTTATAGGGTTTTTGGGAATTCGTTAGTAGCTGCTACGGAGTCTGAATTAGTGCCCGGTTGATGGCAATAGGGTCATTCACTATTACATGGGACTTAAACAAAACTGGCGAAATGTAGATACACCTCGCGTAATGTCATGTTATAGTTTAAAGAAAGTATCAACTCAGTGTGCTGTTTTTAATTTTTAATTACAATGAGGACAACAATGTATTAGGTAAACTATACATTTCGGCAATTATTTTACACCTACATACACACAGAACCACCTTAGAACCTTCTTGTTTCGACCGTAAAAATGTGCTAGCAACAACACAATAAGAGTAGCTATTTCCACAAAACTATATTTATTATAACCATGCAACGGAACTCTCATTTATCTGCAGTTTCCGAGTACCGAGTACTTTCAACTGGCCCGTGATTTATACACTCATGTTTTGAAATATCTAACCTACTGTGTTCTTATCTTTCTACACCTTTGCTTTTGGAAGCGGGATAGAAACGTGCTAGAAATAAAAGCGGGAATTACGACTTAAATGAATGGTTTTTCATATTTTGTTGCTTTTTTGAGAGCCAGCTCGGTAGGTAGGACTCTAAGGCGCGAATTGCACAGAAATGACTACTTCGGTAACCCAGGTACTCTCCGCGAGATCGTCAGCAACATCAAGGCGCTGCTGGCCTTTCTCGGGGAGCTAGGGTGGATCGAATAAATTTCCCAATCGCACGCAAAATACGCGCTTAGACGTGGAGTTGCGGACACCAGCCCGCTATACAATACAATACACAGAAACGACGTAAGGAGGCGGCGCGGCGCAGGCGTGGCTGCTTCGCGCTGCTTGTGTGTAATTCACGACACTTTGCCTACATACATTTTGTATGAAAACGTTTTGAAGCGGCATCATGCCTGCACCGCACCGTCACCTTACGCCGTTTGTGTATAATTCGGGCCTAAAGCACCTAAAAAATTATAATTGTCTCATAGTAGGTAAATAGTTACGGTCTAGTCTTTTGCGATAGCAGGATGCAGTAAAAATAGCGTATATTAAAGTTACGAAAAACATTGTGGTTCTTTTATTCTTGAACTTAAAGTTCCAACCCTGAGAGACGGCACCGTAACCTCAAACCAATTGATGTCTACTCCATGTAAAACGTATCCGATAGAGTTATATACAAAGACATTCAAATATTAACGAGCGATAGGATAAGTGGGAGAAGACGAAGAAAATCGTAATCCAATACTGTCTTGTTACTTGCTTATTACTATCTTACTAACAAATCGCTCTGTCTAGTGTCACACGCGTCACACGCTCGCTTGTCAGGTAGCATTCGTGTGTCAAAATCGAAAATTTCGGTATCAAAATTTTTGCACGGCTTTATTCCTAATGTCCGTCACTCATTCTTATCTCGAAGTACATCCAAGACCAGACAGACCTTGGTGTGTCAGCGTAGATAAACCTAGTAATCATCAGCCATTTTCCCGACTATATTGAGGTCGGCCTCCAGTCTATCCAGATGCAGCTGAATACCAGTATACCACATGGCTAATCCTAGTAAGACTTTCAATTTTATAAACATCTTCTGAGCAGTCAACGGCAACTCACTACTGAAAAACCGAGCATTACATTATCTTTGAGGTAAACGGTTTTCATAGCAATGAAGATAAAAGGTTCGTATTAAAAAAACCAAATCCGTCACGCAGTATGAAAGATTGCAAGCAAACAAACCTAGTCAGATATAAGTGTAGGGCTTAAGCTGCAAGCGGAAGCGAATTGCAAGAAAAGTTATAGTTTTTCATGGTTATTTTTGCCACCTTTCAGTCAAGTTTGGAAAAAAAGGATCATCCTTTATAGAGCCTCTAAGTGTCAAAAAATAAAATTATGATGCTACGGCTACATTATCGGGCGATAATTCATGTCGCGTTGTCGTGATAAAACTTCGTGTTCGATCAACGATGAAGTGTTTGACAACATAGGAAAAAAACTTCGCAACATCGCGATAAACGGAACGGAACAGAAAAATGAAAGAGGCAATTGCACTATACATGTCGGCAAATAATTATTTACTGCATCTTTATTATCTGAATACCATAAATAAAAGAGGAATTCCACAAAACTGGTTCAGATTCATAATTTCCTATGAATTCCAATATTCTCTCATTACTCCAACCCATAATAACTGTCACGAATCCGTCGATAGCGATACAACACAACTGTGAAAACCGCTCGGCGTCTCGCTGTCAACAAAGCGAGCGCAGTGAAGGCAACCGCACGAACTTTGTTGCGATAAAACCCTTTGATGTGCGTCAATTTACCGACGGCGGCGCGAAGGGCATTCGTGTTCGCGATGTTAATTCGCGATAGGGCGAATTGCTTGGCCATACTTGTCGTGACATCGCAAATCTTTGCGTTATCGCGACAGGTGGCTCAAAAATATACAGACGGCGCACATCAAGATACTACAATCTGTCAAATTGCTTTAATAGATTTTTAACTTTATCGCTAAAGCATTAAGTTCAAGGTTGATTGGGAAAATTTGACAATTTTTGGTAGCTTGATGTGCTGGCGTCTGCCTGTACATTCATAAACACAGCACTGCATTTTGTTTAAACAGCATTTTAAATGTTTCGAAGAAATACTTACATACCTAGGAACTACCAGCTATTTCAAAGATTACAAAATCTAGAAACATTTACCAAAACGAAATCTCATCCGCTCCTCATTCGCAACATGCCCCAACTTTACGCCTTCGGAGAAGAGAAACTGTTCAATTCAGAGAACACATGTGCCTGTCAAACTGAATATGATGGATGATCATACGTCCCCCACCTCCCCTCTGATTCCCCCTCCCGGCCTACTCTTCCTGGCTAAGAAAATTGACTACGTGTCATGTGGCTGAAAAAATCTTTTCTTTTCAAAATTTAAGTATCGAAGTCCATGAGCTGAAGCAGGTCCACACCACACTAAACGTAGGGGCAGTGCGTTTGCGATGTAAAGAGGTCGTATAGCGATTAATATAATAAAAGTAATCTATTGTTCTTAATTTGCTACAGTGATGAAGCACAGTTGAGGAAGCTAGATAATCTAGTTATTACTTTAGCAGCATTATGATCCATCTTTCAATCATCACGGCACGAAAGGCATGTGAAAAGTTAAATCAACAGCTCATGTCGTCGCACCCTGACAGCAACGACAGAAGCGGAGCTGCATAGTCAGTCTACAATGTTCCTGCTGGGGCACATGAATCTTCTCAGTGAGAGGGGTGAGCCGTAATGCTCCACGCAGGCTGGTCCCAGATGACGTCAGCCCCACTTAAATACCATCACACCTAAAATATGGCCCCAATTAAATAATACTCGTTCAAACACCTTTCTTTAACGGTTCTATAATAAACCAAAATTACAAGCGTACCGTATCAAAAACCGCAAGGAAATAAATCTTGACGGTTCGCTATAAAACCGTAAAACCTCGCAGTGCATTAATATTAATTGCGCCACCAACACACGCGTCACCAATAATGTTTCACAAACGTAACACGTCAAGCCGACCTCAGAGCGTAACTTGAGAATTTCACGAGTTTATAGGAAAATTTCATAGGAAGGGTGCACATTTACCTACATATTTTGGACTCGTTAGCAATTTTGGCTATTGTTAGAGTTTTACTGTAGTGCCTCCACAGTAAAAGTACAGTTGTGGAACTAAAATAAGGACAGAAATGGGTCACAGATTAGTCAGGCAGTGAAGCATCGTTTCAGAGAGGTCTTTTTTTTTATTAAGGGGGAACAGGGGCTGTGATTCTCCATACAAATGCATTTCCCTATTCCTCGAATAATGCCTCTAGACTCCTAGCGCAATCATTCTTTTTCTTCATACAATCAAGGTCTGCTGTAGATGTGTCCCTATCATTTCCTTTTTTTCGTCAACTAATATGTAAAGAAAAAGTGACACTCCAAAAATTACAAAAAATGTCCCATTTTTACGGCCTTGATTAGAGGACTACCAGACCAATTCGAAAAGTTTTTAGCATAAAAGAAATTGATAGGAACCTAGACATACTCTTTTTTTTTAATTTGAATATCAAAAATAATTGAACCAGCTCAGTTTTCGAGGAGAAAAAAGGGGAATACGAAACGTCGATCTCGTCAAATTTCTTGTGATATAATCAGTCTGAGCTGCAGCTGTCTCTATCGCACTCTACGGCGGCAAGCTTGACGCAACGCGACGGCAATAGTTTCTTCAAATTCCTCGCAGGCGGTGTTCCCTCTTAGTGTTATTTTTGTCACGCAACATCTTCAGCGGTGAATATTGCGAATGTCATTTATATTTCATCTTCGGAAGACTCGGGTTAGATTAGACTCAGATTAGTTACTATTAGATTAGTAGCTTGATAACATTCCATGAAGACCTTCAAATAAGTTCAATTTTTCTCGTAAATAATGCCTTAGTATTTATAAATCAGAACATAAATTATTTATTCATTATTGCTACATATTGTTAATATTCTGACAGATACACAACTAACAGAGTAAATACCAAAATGCGTTAACCAGAGACAAGATTAATAAATTGTGACAAGTGTCATGGCGGGCCACATTTGTAAACTACGCTAACTATTGTGATGCAAACAGCTCTCGTGTGAAATGACACGAGAAATATGTTTACGCATTTCAACAACGGGAAAACATCTATTTATGACAGGTATGTGACACGATGTGACATACATAAAACGCGTGCGTAACAGTGCTACATGGCACTGGCACTTTTTTGGCACACACACTATAGTCTGAACTAGCGCCACCTTCTTTATTTTTCCTCAAACTTCTTCTGCCTAGCCTTTTCCCAACTATGTTGAGGTCGGCTTCCAGTCTAACCGGATGCATCTGAATACCAGTATAATATTTTACATGGGGTGAGGAGCGACTGCCTATCTGACCTCCACAACCCAGTTAGTACTGGGTAATATGATACCCCTAACACTGGTTGTTAGAAATGACAGCCGGTACCAACAGCTTAACGTAATTTCCGAAGCACGGAGGAATCTCCGCATGTCATATGGGGTCACCCATCCACAAGCCGACCTTGGCAAGCGCGGCTTTACCTTGAAGATCTCAAATAATTTGACAAAATAATGTTAACCAACATCGTCCTTATGAAAAAGTGTTTTTCTTAACGTGTCGATACCAATCTAAATTGTGTTGGCTCAGAGCTGAGCTAAGAGACATTCAAGAGCCAAAATAATCTTGCAACACCAACCCATCATTCTGACGATTACGGTAAGTGTATACGTAGCTGTCATACAAGTGCCAAAATAATCTTGCAACACCATCCCATCCTCACGATTTCGGTAAGTGTAAGTAGCTGGCATACAAGTGCCAAAATAATCTTGCAACACCATCCCATCCTCACGATTTCGGTAAGTGTACAGCCAGTCTTACAACTCGCTCTTATTAAAAGGTGTTGTGTTCATAATTCGACTAATGTACGGAACGCGAAATAACGGCGACGGTTTTCAACACTGAAAATGCATTAATTTAACAGAAATGCGGCCATAAAGCCTGGCGGGTTATTAAGGGCCTTTGAAGTGAATACAACAGATGTTCATTGGAAAATTTTCATCTCACGTGTTCAGCTTTATGCTCGAATGTAATTAATTCTAAAATGCCAAAATTATAAAATAAAATCACAGCGGTTTCAAAATTATTATAATAAAGATGAAACGTTTGACTTTTTCGCCATTGTTATAATAATACATATTCGTATCCAACTGACGTGAAAGTCAAGTGGAATATGTAAGATTTTTCTTGAGTATATTTCTTATAAAGTCGTTATTACCTGCTACGGCGTAGCACTACTGAGACGACTACGGCGCTACGCAGTCGAAAATTGCTACGACAATCGTAGCAAATTCTCGAAAACTTCAAATCACCTCTTCACCGATGCGATGTTCACAGCAGGTACCAACAAATTCTACAAAAAAAATTGGTACGCAATACATTCTTAGCACGTACTACCGATTTTCAAGTGTCTCTCGTCTCCCAGAATTCTTATTTCATTCAGATTTAAGTTGTTACGACACATGTTTTTGGGTCTGAAGAATTTTCTTCACTCTTTTGTGTGAAATTATTTACTTGCTTAACATAGTTGTTTCGTACATTCGGATCACGTAGGAGCACAGAGGAGGGGTGAAGGGAAGGGGGGTAATTCATGACGTCACACGCAGGTGTAGCGTGCAACGTGTTATATTTCATGGCTGCTTTTTGTTTTCGTTTCGAAGTGGGAGTGGCAAAACCTCTGAATTAAAATGTATCACGCCATGTCCATGTGGAGATAAGCTCACGATTAATTGTTGTCTGGTTTATTAGTAGAATTTTTTGTTTGAAAAAGTCGTCAAAAAGTCATTTTCTTTTTTAGCATTACACATTTCTGTAACAGTTTGCTTTGTGAGCGACTACAGGCGAATTCATACCAATTTATATTGATCCAAAATATTTGGAACTCCATTATCATTAAAATAAACCTTTTACACAAATATGTTTGTACCTAGAATGCCTGATATAATCAAGAGCATAATGCGCTGCAATTTCAAACCATTCAATTTAATCATATCAATCCATTTTGCGAAAATTATCAGCCGCACACAATTTGTAAAGTACTCTTTTTGGCAATTATATTATTATTCAGTTGGTGTGTATTTATTAATATAATCAATTTAGGTCGATGAAAATTGGGTCATAGCAAAAACGTAGTTTGTAAATAACATAAAATAACAACACACTTGTAATTTCCGAAGAATTTGGCAGATGTTTCCTGATAGACTCCCGAATTTTACCAGCTATCTTTGAAGTCTCATGTAAAGGAGGCGAGCCTATTGCCGTCAGCTGGATCCGGACTCCGAGCTGATACTGAGAAATTACTGATGCACCCAATACCTCTACGACTAGACCAATTACGCTATTTGTTGCTATAACTTTCATAATCTTTTGGCAGCAATATATGAAGAGTGCGGCCCCACCGTTTATGTCGACGATATTGCACCATTAGATACGATAACAGTTTCTTTTATACCTGTTTTAACAAGGGCGCGATAAAAGAGAAATTCCTAGTGTCACACTAGGATTTTCTCCTGAATCGGATGCGTTTACAAACAATACCCATTAAAATCACATACATAAACAACCAAACTCGGAACACTGGTAGGTCATACAAATATTTGTTCGGTCCCGCGACACGCAGCGTATCAGCCAATTGCTCAGCCACTACGCCAACAGTGACGTCAAACCGTGCGGTCATTATCATTATTGTCTAAGTTAAGAGTTTGAAAGCACCTAAACATTAACATTATGAAAAAGACATAACATTGATAGGTAAGTAATATCTGCCATTTTTTTAACTATTAGCGGTTCAACACAGCAGTTCTTAAATAGCGCCACAAACCAACAAAAAACAAATAAAATTGAATAAAATCAGTTGTGTACCTACGTGAAACGTGCAATCGATTTTAAAACACAAGTATCAATTTAGTCAAATTGGATTTATAACTGGGGTTTCAACAACTTTATCCATTACGTAATCCATGGATATACATTTAATTCTATTTATCCGTAAGTCCAATCGGCGTTGAAACTTTGGCGATAACGTTTCGAGCATTTATTGTGTACGATATTTAGTATGAGTACGTTGATCGTGATATATTTGTATTGATCGTTTTCATTTTAAAGAGGGATAGATTTGTTTCTGAAATTGATATTTGTGTTCAGATAATATTGTAAAGTTGATTTGTTTCTTTATTTACAAATGTTATTGGACTGACCCATAGTCAAACAAAGTTCTTTTTGAAAAACAACCTTTATTTATTTAAAATAGGTAGGCAAATAGTACATACATTTAAAAATGAAAGTATATAGGTTAGAGTTATTGTATATTACAAACAAGTAACATACTGGAACATACGAAGTTATAAAGAAATTTACAAAAAACAAACAAACATATAAGATGGCAGTCGGGTAAAAAAGCATTTACTTTTTGCTGATTTTCTGTTCCTTAGACACATTCTCTTTACTAGTCAATTAGGGTCTAGAAGGACTTATAAAAACCGTGCAATACTCAATTTCAGCCTTCACATAACTTACAAGTAGCCAGCAACTAAGTACTATTTCCACACCCTCGTAAACATAGCACGAACATATACCCACCCCTGCTCCTCTCCAACTACTTCAATATAAGCAAGTTATAATATGAAAGAAGAAGTGTTGCTTAATAACATGAGGTGATTTATTAAGAGGAACGCATCGCGGGACGGATGCCGGTAATCGCTCCGAGACTTCCCCCGGCGAAGTTTCTATGAAATTGTATCGGGTACCTGGGTACCAAGATGTTTAGAAACTGGATGTGAAAACAAAATTAAATAGTGATTAAAATTTTGGATTAAACTAGCATTGTAATCTCTTTTGAAACTAGTTAGATATATCACTTTTGTTGGAACTATCTTAATGACATCAAATATGTTGGTATGTGCCTAATACACATACATGGAGTTCGTATATATGTCCCAGTATAAACTCTGGTAGTTTAGAATAAGTTTTCTAGACACATGTCACATTTATAAAATTGTCTTTTACTTCTGATCGTTTGCCTGTATGGATGCACAATATATTTTGGAGTCTAACATGGTATTTTATTGAGTAGTTCACGGAATAACCAACATCTTTTTCATCATCATCCGACTTGCCTTATCCTAACTCGCAGTCGGTTGTCAGATGTAGTTAAATAGCAGAATTGTCCATGGAGCGATTGCCTCCACAACCCAGTTGCTGGGACTAGGATATCCCTTCTAGGATAGACTTCCGTTCTAACAGTCACTCACGAAGTCACGACTCTATTCAGATAGAATTTTCCTATACAGACTTTCTGTACTGGCTGTATTCCTCGATTTTCAAGTAAAAAAAAAACGGTAATGTAAAAAATTAAAAAACTAGACTGCGTAAAAAAATAAAAAAAAACATGGAACATAGCGATTTAACAGTCGGGACCCATTATTGGGACGATTTAAGCCGGTCTATACTCGTATATGATAATGGGTCCCGACTGTTAAATCGCTATGTGCCATGTTTTTTTTTATTTTTTTACGCAGTCTAGTTTTTTAATTTTTTACATTACCGTTTTTTTTTACTTGAAAATCGAGGAATACAGCCAGTTTTTACGCGTCCGGGTTTTTTAAATTACCGTTTTGTTATACCCAGTGTCACTCTCACAGTAAATACGAATCTAACGACACCTCTCAAGCTAAATCCATCGAGCCGTTCAGGCCACAGAGCGTGCCAAACAATTATACATACATACATACTCTCGAAAAACATAACACTCCTTCTGGCGCAGTCGGGTAAAAAACAGGAATTAGTTTGTCAATTTAGAACCCTGGCAACATAAGCTTTATTCATTTGGTCTTTTATAACAAGTAATGGCATCGTTCTAGATTTTTCTTTAAAAAGTACAACTAATCCTTTGAATCAATTATATCATCAAAGTCATATTCCTAATCTAGTACATAGACTCAATATCAACATAATTATATCTAGATACATATAGGAAGCATCAAAGCTACCCGCCAAAGATGCCGTACTAACTACGGAAACTTGCTAGACTGTACACATTATACAACTATCTCAACCACCGAAACTTCAACTATTGTTCTTGACCTACCGATCTGGTCTTTCGATCCGGTATTGGAAGCTGTACAATGTCTAGCAACTATATTATTGACTAGCGAACCGCCCCCGCTTTGTACAGCTTTGACGACTTCATCTCGTGAAACATGAAGATTTCTTCATCTTAATTATTATGTAAGTTTAGTATATGTATGATGGTTTGATGTAGTAGTGTACAGTTATAGTAGTTCCCCTCACAACACTTTGAAAATAATAATAATAATTTGCCTTGAAATATAAACTTGTGGAATCCGAGGTACCGTACCACAAGTATGTGCCCGACCCAGTTCTCGAGAAAGACTTTGTCACGCTGTACTGGGATCGGTCTATCATCACTGACAGGACTATTGTCGCCAGTAAGCCTGATATAGTACTGATAGATCGATCAGCGCGCCACGTAATGATAATCAATGTTACCATCCCGCATGACGAGAACCTCGTGAAAGCTGAGAAATAGAAACAAATAAAATGTCTCGACTTGGCACGACACGAGGTCGTCGACATGTGGAATGTGAACTCGGCTATCATTGTGCCGATTGTCGTGACGGCTAATGGCCTTATGGCCAAGAGCCTCGGCGACCATCTTTCGAGGCTCTCCTTAGGCGGTTGGATCAAGGGCCTGATTCAGAAGGCAGTACTTCTTGATACGGCTCTCATTGTGAGGAGGTTCCTGTCTCTGGAGCCCTAACCACCGGTAGCTTGGACCCTGCTCCCGACACCTGCGGACTACTATTTTTATATTTTAAAATGTTTTTTATATGGATTTTTTAAAGAAATATTAAAAATGTTAAAAATACGTAAAGAAAATAATAATAAAAAAATAGCGCTGAAGTGCAAATTCGTGAATTTACTTTCAATGTTTGCTTTTAAATTGTGTTTGGTCACTCATAGCATTATTTGATTATAGCCCGGGAAAGTAAGAAAAAAAATGATAAGAAAGTAACGCATAATTACATACATTGATATGAAAAAACATAACGAAAATTAATAGAAACTGGTTCTGGAATCTTTAAAAGCATTTTTTTTTGCACAAACACGTTTAGCAAAAAGTCAGTGATCAAAATCGTTAATCGGTTTAGAAGTAGATATTATAAAGCCACGTCTAGTTAAACAGCAGATCATAACACAGGTATTGTGAAATCTTGCAACCCTAGCGCTTCTGAACACTACAACAGCCCAGTTTCCTCAGTTAGGTAACTTACCTATCTCTCACAACCCAGCTAGGTATAATTATAATGAGCAAACTTGACTTTTCGTACCAAGTACCTAATTAGCATGAAAATATTGTTATACCGTTTTGAAATGTATTTGATTCAGGGATCTTAAGTCTAATTGCCAGTCACTTTGAGGTCTGCTTACGAAGAAAATTTTATGATGAAACTTCTTGAATTAAGTGGTACTTGAAGATTTCTGCTAAGTTTCATAATAAATAGAATCAGATTTCGCAAATGACTATGGTCGGGCAAAATGTAATTTACTGACTTTTTCCATTGAGAATTCCTCAGGCATAGCAGAATTCTAGCAATAGGCTCGCCTCCTCTAACGTCAGCTTGAGAAATGTGGGTATAGGTAGGTACTATAGCTATATGAAATCGGCCCGAGTGGAGACATCATGTGTATCAGCAGAACAACAAATTTAAAGAGAGATGAAGGTCGCAATTAGATACGAAACGAGATGATGACCTTAAAGCTAAACCACCTACAGCTATAACGTACAACGTCGCCAATGGTGTTCTGACATGTCCGCTTTGTACTCGGAGTTTTTTGGACAAAGTTGGATATGCTAGTCATTCGAGAGACCATGAAAGAGCAACACACGAAAGCTCTCGACAACCATCCAAGAAAGCCATTGAATAAAATTCAAACAGATCAACAAAAGAAATCTGTTATTTTGTCGATTCTTCCGTTGACAAAACCCGTTTCTACAGCGGTCATGCTAGGTGGGCTAAGATGCTGCTGGTATTGCAGATCTCCACACACAGCCACACCACCACACCACATACAGCCTACGCAATTATTGGTCGCCAGCTTACTTACCACGTTGCTACCCAAAAATCCTTTATCGTTTTATCTTTCGCAAATATTCTCGAACGAAATAAAGACATTGCGTATGTAAACCACTCAAAATAATACACATACTCATGTACTTATAAGTAGGTACACATACCTACATAAAAAGGGTATATCAATAGATAAACGTAATGTTGTTCGAGTACATCATTACTGGTATATCTCGCGGCTCCAAATATCCGTATTGCCTTAAATATATACAATTTAGGCAATCCAATCTCGGAGCGTATGTGTATGTATTAAGGATGTGGCTTACTGTAAGCGGGGGCGATTTAGGGTGTGATTATGTTGATGGAATAGCGGAAACAGATATTTTTATTTGACTGGCTCGTTGGTAAAGTCACAGCTAACTGACTGGCATAAGTTCGATCTCCAGGCCGAAGTGCGTTAGTTTGTTGGTTATATTCTCCGTAAGAAGCTGGAGCTTCGTTTTGAACTCGATTAATGGCTAAGTCTCCTCCTTAAAACTGTCGAAATGCCTTAATTAAGAATACAGCATGCGGCATGATGAAATTATATGTCTGGTTCAATTTATAATGTAAGCGATTCGTATCCATCGCTTTTCGCTTATCGCTTATCGCTCTCAGTGACAACTCAGCTTTATGCAAAAAAAAAACTTTCAATCTAGTAGATTTTCAAAAGTACTGTTTGTTTTTTTCACTCGATATATCCTATAAGAAAATTCTGGGATTTAGCCCGGATTTATTCCTTAAATCTTAGCCACAAAATTAGGTACTGTTCTGTATTTTTAACCGACTTTCTTCAAAAAGGAGGAGGTTCTCAATTCGGTTGTATTTTTTTTTCCCTTTTTTAAGTTTGTTACCTCATAACTCCGTCATTTGTAAACCGATTTGAAAAATTCTTTTTTCATCTGAAAGGATATGCTTTCCGATTGGTCCCACAGAAATTTCATCAAACTCGGTTTAGGAATTTGGTTGTTTTCCTCACGTTAATTGTCACATCACGCGACGTCGCGTGATTTACATCAAAGCGCTTGCACGCGCCGTCGCGTGCTTGTTATTTGCTAGTTTTTGACACACTTCCCGATTTCTGATTGAGCTGAACTTTTTGAGTGCGTTTTTGGAAGTCGGTTTTGTTTTCGCAGAATTTTTTTTTTTCCTTGCAAAGATATTAAAAAGACATTGTATACACAATGACTGTCACCAAAAGTAGATATTATATTTTTAGATTTTCTAATCTTTTCTATACTTTTGTCAGAAAACGAATTAGATTGTGATCAGCTGGCTGAGAGCACCGGTGGCCCAGTGGTGGCGACACCGACTTACGAAAAGTAAGTCGTGAGTGGTGGCTCAGTGCGGGTTGTGTAATTTATTTCACCACCACTGCTCTCAAAACGGTGAAGGAAAACATTGTGTGAAAACATGTCTTAGAACCAAAACTTCGACGATATGTGACATCTACCAACCCGCACTGGGCGCACGTGGTGGATTTAGCCCATTCCCTCTCATAGAGAGGAGACCATGTGTCCCAGCAGTGGGAACATTACAGGCTGATTATGCAGCTGGCTGGCTAATTCCTTGTTTAAAAAAAATAGCAATGCCATTCCACATGGCAAGCTTCCTCATGACTGCTGAGCGCAACTGCGCTTGCATTAAACCGTCGAAGCAGTCTTAGGTACTTTTCAAAGAAAATATATATTTCTTACCTGCCGTTTGAGTCCCTTCCAGTTCTTATTTCGTCACGTCAAGTTCAATCAGTAAAGAATTAAAGTTTTCCACTCCTTGCCTACATAAAGTCCAATAAGTCTTGTAACTTACATACTTCGTAAGAACCTGCCGTTAGTTCTCGATCAACTCGCGTTCACGTGACGACAGTTTAATTAATTGATGATTCTGTTTTGTTTTGGTGACGTGTTTGCAGTTTAACGGTGTGTTTCAGTACTTATGGGTAAGTGTTGGTTAAATAATTTGGCTGATAATTTGTATTTGATATTTTTTTATACCTTCACTTACGGGATATCTCCTGTGATTGTTCGTTATTTTGAGCTCCCGATATTTTAACGCTGTTGCAAGCGCCATGATCGCGGGTTGACTAGAGAATGCGGGTGTAAGGAAAATAAAGTCCAGTCAAACCGCGATCATGGCGCTTGGAACGGCGTCGAAATATCGGGAGCTCAAAATATTTAACAATCACGGATGATATCCCCGTAAGTAACAGTATAAGTTTAGTTGTAAACCGTGAAGGTTTAAAGGGTGTTTGAATTTCTTTTTAATCATATTTTTGAAAAATCTTTTTTTTTTTATTAAAAAATTAAGATCAAAATACCAATATAAAGAGATTTGATAGTGAATTTAACCCTTCATATAATATTATGAAAAGTTATTTTTATTCTATTACGGCTCAAAAATCTAAGCTTCTAAATCACACAAGCCTGAGCAGGCACGTCTTGTCTGAACTGGGAGTTAAACCTAGACCACACGCTAGAATGCCGCGCATGCCACTTGAAGAATAAAAGTTCCATCAACACACAACACAGCAATAACCAATCACCAAACCAATCAACCATTCATAACCAATTATCAAAACGAAAAAATAAATAATGTCACCTCTCAAATCCAAAGATTACCATATCACAAGAAATTCTATCGCGAAAACATCTTCATTTAAATATATTCGTTTAATACGTAAAAAATATAATCAAATATCTAAATAAACTCCTTGTGAGAATATACTCAAAGGGAAAATACGTGAAATAGGTGAGATTCGTAGGTGATGTAGATACGTGATGTTTCATTATGTTCTCGATAAATAATTCCACTTCAGTATGGTTTGTTTGTGGAAACGAAGAGAAACGAATTTGGTTTAAGTACTTCGAGGTATAATATTAAATAAATATTTTCTTGGAATCTGAGTGTTTTCTTTATACCTTGAGACCTTACTTAGGACTAGGAGAAGCCCGTGTCTAAATAATAACCGCCGTATCCCAGTAGTTCCATTATGGGGCAACTGGGATTTTTTTCCATGGAACTTGGAACTGGCATTCTGTTTATGCAAGATAAAATTAGTCTCATAAGTTCCGGCACAGTCATCATCGACTTAATCGAATGGAATTGACCGCAGTGGCCCGAAAGTCTGACAACCAGTCTTACCAAGGGGTATCGTATTACGCAGTAGTAACTGGGTTGTGAGGGTCAGATAGGCAGTCGCTTCATGTAAAATACTGATATTCAGCTGCGTCCGGTCAGATTGGAAGGCGACCTCAACATAGTTGGTAAGAGGCAAATGAGAACACCTTACTTAAAGGGATTAAATTTGCCCTGATCATCAAGATAAGCACACGGATTGATAAATTGACTGACCCTCTATTACATACTTACATGGAACTTAAAGGGATTAAATTTGCCTGATCATCAAGATAAGCACACGGATTGATAAATTGACTGACCCTTTATTACATACTTACATGGAACTTAAAGGGGTTAAATTTGCCTGATCATCAAGATAAGCACACGGATTGATAAATTGACTGACCCTCTATTACATACTTACATGGAACTTAAAGGGATTAAATTTGCCTGATCATCAAGATAAGCACACGGATTGATAAATTGACTGACCCTCTATTACGTACTTACATGGAACTCAACAAACAGTTCAGCTGGCAAAATGTTGGCGTACTATTTTAAGTACACCTCTACCTAATCCTCTGAGGATACTGGCGTGATGTTATGTTTATGTTTATGTTGATAATTGACAGCATCAATGGCAAGATTTTTATATAAACCCACCCTTTGCTTTCATTAAGTATCCTTAAATCAGGAACAGATTTGTTGACCGATGACGTAATACCTTTTGGTCCAACAAAAATACTAGGGCACCTAAAGAACAATGAATAAAAAATATCAATTATAATTGTAACACTAAATTGCAGAAAATAAAAAAGATTGCGCTTTTAGATCTAATTACAAAATTCAATCCTCCTAAACTCCATTTAATTAGAAACACATACTATATTGTTCCTTTTCTCATACAAACGTACCTAATATAGGTAAAACAGCGAGGGACATTCACTTGTTTTGTTGAAATCCGGAAATCGGCAACTCGTCTCTAAATGGATCACGGTTTGGACTAAAGCACACTGGCGACACTCCATCGCCTAAATCTTAATCAACTTGGGGTTTTATTGAATCTAGTGTTTAGTTCTTCCTAATGAATTAAATGTCGTGTGTAAAAAGGATTACAATTGTAACAATCGAATAGTATTCTACAATTGTTGCTTTTTATTATTTTCTTCTTTTCAATAGTTTTGGGCTTGTGCGTTCATCATTGTTATATATCGATCAATGCTATCAGCAATTCGATGTACTGTACTGTACCTGTATCAATGTTAATAATGATACAATTGGGTATTGTTAGTACCGAAATCCTAGCCTAGATAGTACAACAACAAATTCACGGCAATTAAACTGATGGATCCTTACAAGATCTAGGTAGGTATACAGTGGCATTTTTATGTTATCTTGTACAAGAATAACCCCAAATATTCAAACGGCACCTCTTTCTATCGCAAAAATATGCCCAAAACTGACAGAGACAACAATAACATTCTTTACGGCTCAAAATTAAGTTGCGTTTGAGTTTCCGGCCGTTTAAAACTCAAGGATTATAAATACAACTTTTAAACAGCGGCTTATTTAACTGGCAGCTACATTACAAAGAACGGTCCGGGCGGGATTACAATTAATGTTATCAGTACCTACATGCGGATGCTGCCCAGCCTTGCAAATAAAGGGAAAATAGGTCACTCATCAGAATCATTTATCGTTTGAAAATGATTTAATACAACATTGACAATTAATGGAAGACCGAAAAGCACTGCTACAATCAATCAACACAATATATGTTCATTTTTGTAGTTCTTTTGCCAGGTTGTAAGTCTTGGCCTTATAGTTTAGGAATTGTAGTATTGGCTGTTTACTTTAGGAAAACTGCTAGTTATTGAGAAAGTATATTTCTCACCAATAATCAAACCGGTCAGGCAGGAGCATGTTGCACAAAATGGTCGACGTGTCGCGGCCCGCGGCCTTACCCGTGAGGAATGTGAAAGAGAGTAACGAGACATTCAAATAACAGATGGGTACTAGTGATGTCCGTAAAGAATTAGTAATTATAATGTTGGGATTCCAACAATACATTTAACAGCTCTTGCATAGTAGACGATGACCTTAAAGCTAGACATTGTCGTCGACCTTAAAGCTAGACATGGTGTTTTGATATGATTGCTTTGTGCTCAGAGTTTTTCGGTCAAAGTTGGATATGCTAGCCACCTGAGAGCACAATGAAAGCTCTCGAGAACCACCCTAGAAAGTCATCGAATGCAGTCGCTGTGGCTGAATTCAGCTAGATGGCATCATCATCAGTAGACGAATGCAGTGATTAAATTTTCAAGACTCAATTTTGCTTTGATATTTATCGTCGTCTTCACCATCTGCCTAGCCTATTCCCAACAATGTTAGTGTCGGCTTCCAGTCTAACCGGATGCAGCTGAATACCAGTATTTTACATGGAGCGACTGCCTATCTGACCTCCACAACCCAGTTAGTACGATACCCCTTGGTAAGACTGGTTATCAAACTTTTTGGGCCACTGACTACCTGTAACGACTGCCAAAGATCTACAGATGACAGCCGGAACCAACGACTTAGCGTGCTTTCCGAGGCACGGAGGAAACTCGGTATGTAATGGGCGGTCACCCATCCACAGACCAACCTAGGCAAGCACGGCTTAACCTAAAGATCGACCCGAGTGGCTGTTATTATTTTGCCACGAGCTCCTACTTCAACCTTCATTTATTCTGAACATAAATATAATTTCCTTCCCTACATATCAACTAGCTCCATCTGAATACTCCTTTTAACATATTCGCCGACAAAATGTGGTCAATGTGCACTAATCCTAAGTGGATCACGGCTTACAGGGTTGCTCGCTGAAAAATAAATTGCAGCATAGATGAATGAGAGCGGCGGGAATTGCATGATAAATATTTGAAGCGAACGCCATTGTGGCTGGCAACCCGGGCCCTGGCTTGTATTTGTGTCTTGCTTGAGAATTGCTACTCTAGAGGATAACTATTTTGAGTAAAATATACCTGCAGCCTGCCAAGAAATGTGCTAGCAAATATTATGGGTAAGTAAATATGTTTTATTGTAGTCGAGACGGCTACCTCTTCACCTTGTTTCACTGACCCGTTGAGGTTATTCGTCGTGTAGTATGGAAGTGTATGAATAAAATGTGATTAGTTTTCGAGTGATTTTTTTTACAGGATTACTGCTTGAAATCGAAATGAGTATACTACGTGTATACATACATGAACTCACGCCTTTGTCCCATGGGGGTAGGCAGAAACCGCAGAACGCCACCTGTTTAATATATACAATTAAGCTACAACCTATATACTTATACTGTAACCTTATCGGTAACTACAGTTTTGAGCCGTTTGGGGTCGAAGTGCTCGGGTCATGGGGCCCCAGTGCACGTCTCCTTTTTAAGGAAATATCTCACCGACTGGTCGACACTTCGCGTGACCAGAGGGCTGGCTGTTTCTTTGGTCAAAGAATTAGCATTGCCGTTCAACGTGGCAATGCTGCCAGTCTTCTGGGCACGTCAACCGGGTACAAATCCAGACTCTGTGGCTGTTATTTAGAAATTCTTGATGGAAATACCGAATATCAATTTGCCCGCTTCGGGAATCGAACCCAGGACCTCATGTTCAGCAATAGTACGTACGACTACAGTGACAACTAGATATTCTTTCCCATTTACCATCTTTCAAGTTTAAAACATCGCGAAACTCCACTTAAACGCTACATTTAATTACATCAGTACAAACATAATACAGGTGATGTAAACTGGCGTAATCTACAGAAGAGAAGAGCTCCGTAATCCTAAGGAATTTAAAGCAAATTAGCACGGACGGCAGGTACTCTTCAAGACGCTCTTATCTTAAGGCAGACGACACCCTCTGGAAATTGGTCCTCTGAGGTACTACTTAGTATCTTGTTGTGCCTGTGATTAATGAGGGCCGTTTTTGTGTAATACTTTCCTTTTTTGTTAGTTTTCTTTTGGAGTATCTTAGTCTTTGGTTTTAGATTTTAAGACAAGAAGATAAAGGATTTTCAGACATTATAGATGTTTAATTTCCTTTGAGGCTTCCTTTAAAAAAAGGTTCGGCTCAAGAGTTTTACTAACTTTTATTTAAAAAGATAATTATTTCATAGTTTCAAAACTGGCATTCATTTGTTATTTAATATCGTTTAAGGCCTGAATACACCTTTAACGGCATCTCTGTTTTGGAACTAACATATGTTTGCCAACTGAGTGTAAGAACGTACATGCTACTATAACAAAACCAAAGACATTTAAAAGACTGATAGAGGATATTAGGAATATTGTCATGCAAATGATCCCACACTACGAACGACGAAATGACAAGCGGACGTGTGCCACTAGAGAGACCAACTTGTTATAAAGTAGTAATAACTAGTACTACAACTACTTACTAGTACTGGATTTTCTTCATTTTGTCCCGTCTATAGGACAGTAGAACTAGTGGGACTTTTTGTTCCCACTAGTTCTACTATTTTGTGCCACCTTGTAGGACTAGTGCGAAAAAAAATCCCATTAGTCCTACCGTAGAACTGTGTAGTAGAACTAGTGGGAATGATCCATGTTTTCCACCAAACGGATCGCATCGCATCGGATCGGAACGGATTTTACAATCTTTAAACCATATTCAATCGTGTACACAGTATTTAAAGTCTATATTACCAAGCCGCGCACATCAGCTTGACCACGGGCGTCTTCCGCAGCACACGATCGTAGCCGAAAGTATGCTAGTTGAAAGTATGTACCTAAGTTCCCCTGTCGTCGTATCCGATCGAAATTAGAACACGTCAACATGGTAGGAATGAAACTCACTAGGCACAGAAACAGATACGTTCGCAAGCAACGGTACAGAGCCGATCGTATGCGTTGACATCCTGCCATACGCGATCGGCTATCGCCGCATCCGTTCGTATCCTTTCCGATCCGATGCGATGCGAGCCGTTTGGTGGAAATCATCCTTATCGCTCGAAAATATTTGAATGTCTTTAAACAAAACACTTCAGAAATCCACAGTCAAATGGTTTAAACTCAAACACAGCGGTTCAGTGGCAAAGTTCCTCAAACCCAATACTTTGAGCTCCAGTTCAATAGACACCGATCGCATAGATTTCAAACTGTATCCTCTCGAGGGAGCATGTAAAATTATTTTTCTTGAAGGGACTGGGAACATGTGTGCTTGTCAAACCAAATATGATGGATGTAACGTCTGAATGTGCCTAGAGGGGTAAGTGGTGTTATATAAACATTGGTAAAAGCATTGGAGGTTTTGGATTTAATTTGATAGAAACGTCTAATGTTTTTTTTACGGTTAAATAAATCGTTGTGAGGAAACGTAGTTTGAAATTGACAAATTAAAGAGATTAGAAATTGTGACCGCATCGTTGTTTGAGTGCAAGCGCGGCTGCTGAGAATGAGGTCCTGGGTTCGGTTCGAGCAAAGTGTTATTGGATTTTTCTATCAGGAACTTCTCAGTAGCAGCCACGGAGTTTGGATTTGTGCCTGGTTGATGGAAATAGGCTCGTCTCCTGTTACATGGGCCTTCAAAAATATAACTGGTGATATGTTGGTGTATGCCTCTATCTAACCCTTCGGGTATTACAGACGTGGTGTTATGTGATGAGGTAAATATTATAATAATAATTATCATTGATGAACACTTCACCGTTGGTTAAAAGCCTACCCGAAGTGTCGCCACAGTTGCTAGTACTCGCATACAACGGATTCCCGTAGACTTCAGCAGCTTATGAGAGGTCTTTCCCGACATGGCATCGCAGTATACAACACGCAGCGGCAGGCTATTAGTTCATACTAAAATTATAAATGCGAAAGTTAATTTAGTTTAATGCTAAAGGCTACACACGCTAGCGAGTCGCAGCGAAACGAACGTTCTAGAATTTTCGCATTCGGCCGCACTGTGCAATTGGTATATTAATAGGATACTAATATGAATCATGTTAAAAAATGAAAATGATCACAGATGCATTTAATAGTATGAATTGTCAGCTTGTGACCATTTTGCGAATTGTAAAGTAATCCTCTTATGATTTTGTTAAAGCGGCCATTTTAGACCCCCAGATCACACGACACAAACAAGTCACTAGGTGCATACGCAGCCTTACGGTTTTGTATGACGGTACATGGATAGATAGTGATTCCTATGGAAGGAACGTGGCATACTTTTATGTCCATGGCAAGTTCGAATCCCGTGTGGGAAAATTGACATCTTCCTTCCACGTGGGATAAGCCGCGGGCAAGGTTCGTTATTTATAAAACTATAACTCTTTTATTATTTTCGCAGCCTATTTGTTCTTTCTTATTTTAACAATGAAAGGCTTTGAGTAGGCGTAAGTGCCTATCTACCCAATGTATTCGTAGGACTTGAAGAGCATTTGCAAATAATTTCATACCGTGGGTGTTACTGACCTTTTCGTGAGGTTTTTCAGTTCGCGTTTTGGGAAAAACACTGGGGAAAACACCACCTATAACGAATGCGTGATTAATTCAAACCCTTTGCTTTGAAAACAAAAAATATTAACCTTAAAATTGTATGCGCCACAGCTCTTAAAGTGTACAAGTACAGATTACGGGGTCAAAGTCCGAGCTGTGTCATAGTCTAGTGGTGTGACCACTGGACTGCCAAGTTATAGGTCTCGAGTTCGAACCCAAGACACGCAATCGGATTCATGTGCGTATTGTATAATTATTACAAGCTTCGGTGAAGGAAACCAGCAAGCCTGAGAGATATTTCTTGACGGCATGTAAAGACAAGTCAGAGGCCCATGGGCGGCCTAAGCACTCTGACACCAGGTTAGGCACTAACCACACGATAAAGAAAGAACGTCCGAAAGTAGTGTCTAGTTGCCTACTACCTTCTGTTGAGTGTTGTTCTGTCTGCGATTTGGCTGGTGTTATGGTCAAATATCATCACGGAACATCTACCTATTCAAATAAATAATATTGAAGCGTCTGTTTGTAAATTCAAAATAACAGCTTAAGAAAGTATATAAGGTACAAAAACAAAAACTCTTTTTTTTTGTTTTGTCTCTCTAACCCTTGAAATTGTTGACAACATCGGATTCTAATAGGAAAGCAATATGCCTGCGCCGCGCCTATACCTTACGCCATTTGTGTACAAATCGCGCCTTAGACAAAGATTTTTTCGAAATCGGATACGCAGTTCCGAAGACTTTCCCCGACTTCCAAACTTAAAAACATACAGACTCTACATGTTTATAATATTCGTATGAACGTAAATCATTTAGTTTTTTTTTTATCATTATTCTGTTAAGTATCACCAGTCAATTTGAATTGACCTTATAATTTTGGCGGCACAGAACCCTAACCGCTTGAGTTTGACGAGTTTTTCTTTAGAATATTTCTTGTTTTTGGCAAAGTGTTTACTGACACACATCAAAACGAACACATTTCTGTTAAATCCTTCGTAAACAGTGACATTTGGAACACTTGTAAAGTTTGTTTTGTTGAATCGTGTCCAGCTTTTTGTTGACCTCGCGCTATCGGCTACACGAGGCGTCGAAAATCTGAAACCTATTGAATGTCAAGAAGATGCCTCGATCTTCATGACAGCTAATAGGTTTAAGATTTTCGTCATGTCGTTACCGTAATTTTAGAAAAACATTTGGAAAACAAAATAGTTATTAGACAGATTGTGAAATATAATTATTTTAGTGGAAAATTACTCCTAATTTTCAAATCTTTGCATGTAAAGATGAAAAATTAAAGTAAATTCTGACTTTTTACTTTCATAGTATTCAGTTAAGACGTAACCGGAGACTGGAACACGTTGCGTTGGAGGGCCTCTCACTAGGTGGACCGATGACCTGGTGAAGGTTGCGGGGATCCGCTGGATGCGAGTCGCACGGGACCGGTCAGTGTGGCGACACTTGGGGGAGGCCTATGTCCAGCAGTGGACGTCTTTCGGTTGAAATGATGATGATGATGATGATTCAGTTAAAATAAACTCAAGAAAGTAATTTAATGAACTCGAATTATACTAAAAACAAAAAAATACGCTTATTATTAGAGGGTGACTTTATGGCTGTTTGGTTTTTCAAATCAAATCAAATCAATTGAGATCGATCGTTCGATTTGAGCGGTACCTATGTAATAGTTGTAATAGTGTTCCTGTATTTATGTAAGAGCAAATTACATAAAAGCATCTTCTATTTCTGTTTCAAATATTTCAGGCACTATTACCACCACATACAACTGTCTTCTCCTGACCAGTCTTGACTTAAAGATGGCGGGGAAAGCACTATAACGTTCTTATTTTTCACATGCTACAAAAATAAACAGAACATTTAGCACTTAAACTGGAATTTGAGGAAAAATCGCATGTCTCTTTGGAGGATTTTAGGGCTTGGATTTAATTCAAGAATTAAATCCAAGCCCTAAAATCCTTGTAGAAATTTGTGTGATAACATCAAATCACGCCTTGTAATACCAGAAGGTTTAGGCAGTGGTGTACCTAATAAGTACACTAACATTTTTCCAGTAATGTTTAAGTTCCTTGTAATAGGGGGCGAGCCTATTGCCATCAACCGTGCACAAACCCAAACTCCGTGGCTGCTACTGAGAAATTCCAAATGGAAAAACTCAATAACACTTTTCCCGACCCGAGAATCGAACCAAAACCGCAAGCTCAGCAGTCGTGCTTGCGACCACTACACCAATGAGGCAGTTCTCCAAGCATTTGTATGATAACTGTGAATAAAAGATCGATATAACTAAAAAATATTTATAGGTAAATTGTATAGCGACAATCATATGGGATACATAGGTAAAGATTGCCATTGGTATTTACACTAGACCAAGATGACTTGAGTGATACTACACACGCACCCATATATTTGTTTTGTTTTTGTTTTGAACATAGACTGCTTGTGCTTCTGTGAGAATACAGAGTGAAGGAATTACTTAATTTAGTATGAATTGCTTACACTGTACTAAATGCAATAACTGAAAAAATCTGGCCAAGTGTGAGTCGGACTCACGCACGAAGGGTCCGTACCATTATCTAAAAAAAAATATCTTAATTGGCGTCAACTATGTATGTATGGGGACACCCTTTACTTTTCAACTTTTTTTAGTTATTGGAATTTGTCCTTTATTTGTGCTGTAAGGCCTTGCTTTTTGCCAAATTTCATGATTCTAAACGGAACCAAACGGAATCGCGATTAACGCTTGTGCGACATAACTGCGACTCAGTGTTGACCACACTGAGTCGCAGTTATGTCGCACAAGCGTTAATCGCGATTCCGTTTGTCGACATCACGTTATACAGTCAGTACCCTATAGGTTTTTTTTCACTTGTGAAATCACATAATAGGTATTCGACATAAACAGTCATATCTTTTGATCGCGTTGACTTACAGATTTTTTAATTACTCCAAGGGTAGCAGACTTGAGTATTTGGTATAATTTCAGCTTGATACCGCCACGCATTGCTGAGAAAGGGTCTTGACAGACAGAGAGACGGACAACAAAGTGATCCTATAAGGGTTCCGTTATGCCGATTGAGATATGGAACCCTAAAAACTACTTGAAGAAAGTACCTACGCAGACATTTTTGTACATAAAACAAACCAGCCTTTTTATTTCATTATCACGTAATTCGTCTTTGTTCATAAAAACTTCTTTGTACTAAACTTTTGTTGTAAATGTGTTTGTAAGTATTTTCTCTTGACGGCTATTCTTGGCAATGGGTACCACTAGCCTAGATGCCCAGTCGTGGGAGTAACAGCTCTTTATGTAATGAGCTTATGAATAAACAACGAAGAAAGTTTATCAATTGTTTATTTAATAAGTTGATGTGAACAATGAATTTAAAAAATTGAAAGCTTGGGGGTAAACGATATATTTGCTTAGCTTTAACCACTGCCTAAAGATTTTATGCTATCAAACTAATATATACATAAGGTCAAAAATATACTTTCAAGATGGTTGTAGCAATGCGTAGCTGCTACGCCGTAGCAACGCAAAACCGTGCTACGCAGATCATACGTTCAAAGACAGTACACAAACGACCTCCAATTGGCCTAGTATCAAAGACTAATGTTAACAAGAAACCTTTATAATGTAACATAAAATATAATTAGTACGAACTCAGCAGTCTGCGAGCGTCTCAGACTCACGACAATAGTAAGCGTTTCGTATTGTTTTCATTGGGAGAGTAAATATTGGCTTAATTATACGTTTTCTCTATAATTAATATACGCTGCTCACTTCACAGGCGCTCTTTAATAAAACCCATTGTGCTGTATAATTAGAAGGTACATTCATTATTCTAATTACCTGTCAACCGCGCCACAGTGCTGGTGCGGTGAATCAAGTTTGTGCAAAAGCCGAGATTCGGTGGGATTCACGGATTGTCGACGCTTGTGTAGAAATATAACTGTAATTCTTATAAAAATGTGGGTGCTAGAAACAGATAGAACTTATATGACACTAGCTGTTGCCCGCGACCTTCGTTTGCGTGAAATTATTATAAAAATATTACTTTCCCTTTTGAATCGAATTTTGTTACCAATTTCAAGGGTTTTAATAATTTTTACGCGGTACCCTAATATTTTTTTAAATAAAAGTAGCATATATTAGACCTTAAACATAACATCAGCTATCTGTTAGTAAAAGTCCAGTCAAAATCGGTTCAGCCGTTTTGGAGATTAGCCGAAACAAACAGACAGACAGACATACCGCCAGACAGACATATAGATAAAACTTGAAAAAAATGTGTGTTTGTTATAAGCACCGTTTATACTTTCAAATGCATTCAGTAAAAAGCTTTTATTTTGGTATTACAAACAGACGCTTCAATTTTTTATATTTGTGTTGTATGCATATGTATTGTACGTATAGATGATGATGACTCATGTACTTGTATCAAACTAGCTTTTACCCTCAGTTTTGCCTGAGTGGACAGTATTACGCCGCCGAATCGTACTACTAGATTAAGAGAAGGTTTCATACGTCCAGATCATGGTGTATCCGTATGTCAAAAATTCAATCCAATCCTGTTCAGGCGTTTAGGATATAAAAGGTACCATACTGAGAGGCAAACCTCAGACAGACAGTGTTTCTTTCATTGTTATAAAATTATTATAGCCGTATGGATTACCAGGACAGGTATAATGACAGGCATAGTATTTAGGTGCACTGTGATCCGTAAAACAAAACCTCAACAAGTTTAATCTCGGTAAGAGAAATATCGTATTATATATTACGATTTTTTTCGAGGCTTCATGAATTCCGTTTATAAAATGTAATTATTATTCTATTTTAGTTGCCAACATGGCTTAGATCCTACATAATATTCTTATAAGTTTTTTCACTAAATTGCTTCACCGTTATCTTGGTACTATGACCTTGAGTCGTCTAATATCGGGCGGGAAATTGAACATGTTTCAACGATATCGCTTCAGTAAATCTTCGAGATTTTAATGAATTTCGCGAACAACTTAATGTCTGGCATAAACAGAAAATTGTTAATGTCACTCAGAGGTTTGTTAATTAGAAAAATATTTCATGTTCTTGTTATGTTCTCGTGTTTTCAGATTCGGTTGATATTATTATTTAATTGTAAATGTAAAATAGTGAGCGAGTTTATAAAGGAACTGCCTACTACTAGAATATTAAGAAAATTAAATAAACACGGCCTCTAAACCTTGTTTTGATTGTGCTGGTCTGTTTTTTTAGTAGTTGAGATAAAATTTAACAAAATAATTATGTGTGTGTCAAACGATGCCTTTTACTGACGGAAAGCCTCTAAAAAACACACATAATTCTAGTGGTAGGCGACTTGCAAACTTATTGGGAATATAATTTTATTTAATTTTCTTCTTCTTCATCGTGTGGTTAGTGTCTAACCTGGTGTCAGAGTTTTTATGCCACCCATGGGCCATTTTTTTTTTGACTTTATATTTGTATGGACTGTAATTATGTACTTGAATTGATGAAATTTAGACTATGTGTAATTTAATTATTTCTTAATTTATAATTTCCAATTAAGAATTATAAACTATTTTGTACGCCGAATATGGCAAAACATGTTGAACCAGCAATCTAAACTCGTTTCCATCCATATGTGCATATATATGTATCATGTCACACATGTTTATACAAATATATGCATCTTATCTTATCTTATCTCACCAAGTTTGCCTTCGCCGAAGCAAATGATAATTATATAATATGCACATGAATCCGAAGAATCAGAGGTGCGTTTCTTGGGTTCGAACTGTGTATATACAGTTAACATAACATATAATATATCAGTTCTATATAACTAGCTGTACCCCGCGACCTTCGTCCGTGTGAAATGGTTATAAAAATATTACTTCCCTAGTTGAATCGGCTTTTATTTATCTTTTATATTATTATCTTAACAATTTTGTGGGTTTTGTTTTTTTGCACGGACTCATAATCCTTTTTCTTAAATAAAATATACTCCTTATAACATCAGCTATCTGCCAGTAAAAGTTCGGTCAAAATCGGTCCAGGCGTTTCGGGGATTAGCCGAAGCCAAAAGACTACTACACTTAAATTTTATTTATTTGTACAGATAGTGACATAGTCAAAATATATTATTAGTTTCATTCACAATATTCTAGATACCTACACCATTTCCAAGCATACGAAGTTTTAAACACATCGTAAAGGAAAGCATAACCATACGTCCCACGCCCCGCATACCCCCTTACGGTCTACGGTCTACCATTACTAGGGACGGCCACAATAATTAAGACAACGCCACCCCTTGATGTTGCAAGTCACTTTAATTGGAGTTGAATTTCATCTTTTGGATAACCCTATTCGTTCGTACGCACTCTAATTAGTAGAGGACGAATTTATCTTGTTTAAGATTATTTTAGCAACTTTAAATGTGATTTATTGCAAATGATGGGGTTAGGGCGTTTGTAAAGTTTTGGTGTATCGTTGCAGGAAATGAATTTTAAAGCTGTGGTGATGTGGTGTTGGTGTGGTGTGCGTGATTTTTGGACACGTTGAAATAATTAAAAGACCGAACTCATGGGTTCCACACAATTTCTAAACTATTCGTTTTTAAACTGACATGGTCACTAACAGTATCATTAACACTACAAACAAGAAACAACAAGAAAAATAGTAGATTGATTTGTCTGCTCATAAACACCCACCCGCAATAACGTCAGTTTATCCGTGATCATGGTGCTTGCAACAGCACCGAAATATCGGAAACTCAAAACAAACAGTAATAAATATATCGTTTGTAGTGTTAATCATTATTTCTAAATCCTAATAAAATAGAAAAGGGGCGTTAGTATGACGTCTAAAAGCAGAGTAATTCCAGTGTGGGAAAGAGACAGAGCTATACAGGTCTTCTAGCGCCATCTCTTTCCCACACTGATATTACTCCTGCTTTAAGACGTCATGATAGGCCACCAGATTATGTAGTTATTTTTCTTCTTGTCAACGTCGGTCTAACACAATTTGCGTTTCATCGACACCGTGTCGACCAGTATGTAGCCACCTACACAGCTCTAACATTTGCTTCGATTAAATCCTGAAAGGTGCAGATGGTTGTGCAGGATAAGCAGGACAGGAGGTGGAGCATATCCTGCAGAGGGGCTCCACACTGATATTTTGTTTTGGGATGGATTTGTCGAGGATATCCCATTTGACCAGATTATATTGAAAACCGGGAATTCCCGACTTTTAGCATTGTAAAAAAACCGGTTCTTTCATATAAAACCGGGTCTTTTAGGGTTTTCGGCTTTTTTTGCTTCTTTTTTAAATCTATTTATTATTGATTTGTGAACTTCGCAGATCAGACACACAACACGTCGTTAAAAAATGTAGAAACTAGAGAAAGTATTTTTTTTATTATTCCCACGACTTATTCATCTAAAATTTATTCTCACAAGAATAAATATAATTGGTATAATTCTCATTCTAAAGTACCCGTTGATTTTTTGACGAAAAGATTCGACGAAGCTTTCCAAATGCTGCCCAGCCCAGCTGGATTCTTCTGTTATCCTTCCTATCAAAGTTGTTCTTACCAAACTGCAGAGTTTGCCCGAGGTAAATATATTCCGAACAACCTCGAGAGGACCGCCTTTGACAACAATCGATCCTGGGGTGACGAGTTCGTTGAACATAACCTGGGTTATGTCAAGTTCACCCTGAGTCCAATGCGTATTGAGGAATCAACTAGGCCAGTATCTGCAATACATTTGTATCTATATCTGTATCTGTATCTGCTGTAAGTTGTGCAGCGATTCAGTCAGTATGATGATGTCATCTGCAAATCTCAAGTGTGATATGTACTCGCCGTAGATCTTAATGCTATTCCCAGTTCAGCGTCTTAAACACGTCCTCCAGTTCGTTGGTGAACAATATCGGTGAAATTTCCTCGCCTTGCCTCAGCCCCCGACACAATGGGATAAGCTCTATTTGCTGGTTCTGAGTTTGGACTGTCATTATTTATGGCGTTTTCTTAAAGACTTTTCAGCACTTGGAAGTATTGCCAGCCTACTTGGCATCGCTGCAGAGACTCCAGAACAAACCAGGTCTCGATAGACTCAAAAGCCTTCTCTCATAGTCCGCAAATGCAAAACACAAAAGCCGATTATGCTCTTCGTATATTTTGCCGCACTGTGTGAAAGTGATCTCTGATGCTGTATCCTCTTCTAAACTCGACTTGTCAGGTGGCTTCTCGCTAGACGATTTTTGACGACTCTTGCAAACAGCTTAAAGATGTGGCTAAGGAGCGAGATGGGTCTTTAATAGGATCTTGTTCCCTTTTTTAAAGAAAAGAACGACCACGTTCTTTCTCCACGCTTAATGTTCCACTCCTAAATTAACGCCTAAGGCCCGCTTTCACCAACACAAAGTGGTACCTAAACTAATGCCTAAGGCCTGTTTTCACCAACGCAAATAAATACTTAAATTAACGCCTAAGGCCCGCTTTCACCAACACAAAGTGATACCTAAACTAATGCCTAAGGCCTGCTTTCACCAACACAAAGTGATACCTAAACTAATGCCTAAGGCCTGTTTTCACCAACACAAAGTGATACCTAAATTGACGCCTAAGGCCCGCTTTCACCAACACAAAGTGATACCTAACCTAATGCCTAAGGCCTGTTTTCACCAACACAAAGTGATACCTAAATTGACGCCTAAGGCCCGCTTTCACCAACACAAAGTGATACCCAAACTAATGCCTAAGGCCTGTTTTCACCAACACAAAGTGGTACCTAAATTGACGCCTAAGGCCCGCTTTCACCAACACAAAGTGATACCCAAACTAATGCCTAAGGCCCGCTTTCACCAACACAAAGTGATGCCTAAATTAATGCCTAAGGCCCGTATTCACCAACACAAAGTGATACCTAATTTAACGCCCAAGGGCCGCTTTCACCAACACAAAGTGATGCCTAAACTAATGCCTGAGGCCCGCTTTCACCAACACTAAGTGATACCTAAATTAACGCCTAAGGCCGGCTTTCACCAACACAAAGTGATACCTAAACTAATGCCTAAGGCCCGTATTCACCAACACTAAGTGATACCTAAACTAACGCCTAAGGTCCGCATTCACCAACACAAAGTGATGCCTAAACTAATGCCTAAGGCCTGTTTTCACGAACACAAAGTGATACCTAAACTAATGCCTAAGGCCCGCTTTCACCAACACAAAGTGATACCTAAATTAAAGCCTAAGGCCCATACCATATGTTAAGTAAATAATACTTATTTATTAGGTACTCCTAGTTTATACTAGGATAAATAAGTATTCGTTTTATTTTGCAAACCTTGTTGGACCAATAAACACCAAACCACCAAATACAACAAAAACTTAAGTTTCGTTACTAAATTACAAACCAGTTCTAGCCAGGAAACTAGGTAAAGTTTCATTATTTTCCATCAAAATAACATCGGGCACAGCCTGCCGTCAGCCCGACAGACGCAGATTAATATTTAATATAGTTATCGGTGGCATAGTACTTTATACCTCGGAGGATTGTGACACGGAGACTTCTCGCAAACTGAGGTACTGGAACTGGGGTCAGTGACACCGGTTAGGTGTATGTTCGTCGTTGATTGGTAATTTTATTTTAGTAGCTATTTATTTGAAAATGCAAAAGTTTCAGGTTCCCAAGGCGTTATATTGTACAAAGTAAAATTAATGAACACCTCTGCTTAGCCTGTCACAGGGATTTGACGTTATATTAGGCATGTAAAATGTAATAAAATAGAGATTTCTATAGACAAGGTGATCCAAATTTAAAAAGTTGGAACCAGAGTTAGTTACTTCCTGTGAAATACCGATATCTACCCACGAATGTGGTTTGTATTTAAATGAACTGTGACAAGGAAATATCCCGGAATATTTTTTTCCCATAAGAAACCATGAATGAAAATAACAAAATACCTGTAAACAAAATGTTCACGGATATTAACCCAGACTTACAGATTTATTTATAGTACCTAAACGTATGAAATAATTCAATATCCGAAAGAACTCCAAACGATTCTATTAAACCTTATGTAAAGTTTTATAGTTTACCTATATTTGAAATCAATCTACGACTCACATACACTACCTACTTACTTAAATACACGACCCATACATATTGACAATTACCATGACCCTTGTTATTTCAATTTATACCATTTCCATTTCGTATCCGAACTCAATAATATCACCCGTTTTAACATACATTTGATCAACCGTCTCATTAGCATATAGATAGGGTCCCAAAAAATTCGCTATCCAAATTGTACCTCCCTTTTTTGTCCCTCCAGGCTCTTCCAAAAGATAAATTAGGGCCTTTTTTTGTTGGTCCTGTGACCACTGGGGCGGGCCCGAGACATTCATTTGGGCCTGTATACATTACGCAAAGGTATTGAAGATTCTGAGTAGCTCAGGTTAATTATTTCGTTGGGAACTTGATTAGCCTTTGTAATACGGTCCCACTTTTTGTTTCGCGGTTAGAGTACGTACATACTTTTTGTTAATTAAACTTTGTTTTACAACGTTTTGGAATGTTTTTGAATGGTCAAGTTTTAAACGGTATTTATGTTACGTTTAATTTTTGAATAATTCAGTGTCTCAGTTTTTGTTTTTCATTTTCTGTATTAAATTCTGTTTTTATTTGGTCGTGTCTAAGAATATTGGATTTTGTTGATAGGCAGTTAGGTGCTTCGATGTTAAATTGAAAGAAGACATTTTTGGGCACCTTTCCATAGCACACGATCACCCTGAGTTTTTACCCTTCAGCATCGTTATCCTATTAATTCATACTCAACCCTAATATCCGGTTAGACTGGAAACCGAAGGGCTAGGCAGAGGGTGATGATGATTCATACTTGATTTACACTAATAATAGGTTTCAGGATTATTTTTTCCAGCAGAGTACTTATTTACAAAAGACCCACGGGATTTAATCCAAAATATTCCTGAAATTAAATTCTCTAAACATTTCATTTTCCCCATAATCATTTAATTTAATTCCGCATGAAAGCACAAACAAATAATCGAATATTTTGAACTATTATTAATGATATAAGGCCATCACAAAAACGCTTTGAACACCACGAGAGCAAACTAAACAATAGGAACCACTACTCTTTGTTTGATTCGTACCGTTTCGAATTAATATGAAAATTAACTAACTCCACTGAAATTGGATCCACGAATCAATAACGGCCAAATTTATTCAATTAATAACCCCTAAACACTGGAATAAAGTGGATAAATGTCACATAAATTAGTTTGTGGAGTGGCTGTCGATGATATAACGTGTTCACGGCAATATTTTAGGGTTAGGTATTATTAAATATTATGGACGCTTTGTTATGAATTGGTGTTACGTATTCGCGCGAAGGGTTGGAGTGTAGCCTTAGGGGCGCTATGGCGCGGGATTTAGAAAAATTTTCGATTTTTTTTTTTTTTTCAAATTCGTACCATACGCTTATAGGCACCATGAGCCGTGCAGAAAACAAAAAAAAAAATAGGTAAAAAAATTTTTGGGACTTTTCTCCTTATGATTTCTCCTTACTTTTCACCTTGAGTACGGTTAGGGGCAAACACTTAGAAAATTTTTCGTTTTTTTTTTTTTTTTTCGAATTGTTACCATACGGTTATAGGCACCATGAGCCGTGCAGAAAACAAAACGGTGTGTACCTGCAAATATATCCATAGGTTAGGTTAGGTTAGAACTGTGACCAAATACTACCTCGAAATTGAACGCGAAATTTTTCTAAGTATTTTTTTCATAGTGCCCCTAAGACGACACTCTGACCGCGCGAAGGGTTATATTTAACATTTGTTATTTACTACTCAGTTTGTGGAAAGAGGCTACGGATAATATCTATTTATAGTTGTAGATGTAGGTGGCAAGTGTCGTTACAAACAAAATATAATGTGTAAATAGGCGCAGGGCGTCGCGCGTCGCCCCAGTATACCTACTAGAAATACCTTTACAAACCAATTGCCTTATCAATCAACTCAACCTTTCTCAATTCACTGTCACACACCCGTCGCAATTTAATTGCGTATTTTTCGCATCCGATAAATAAAAAAGTTTACCTTCTACAATCTCACACCAAAAACCTTTTATACAACGAAAACAACTACTTATTACTTCACAAAGACATCACGTAAGAACCAAATGATTGTCCCAAAAAAATAATAATAAATCGAACGAAGAATCCGTCAGAGCGAATCCGTAAACTGTCGGACGATATCGCAAAACTTCTGTAAAAGAAATATTCTTTCCGGGAATACATACATTATTTATATTCCGTGTGATATTGTGCTATATCTTTTGTTTACGAACACTGGTACTGTCCTGAGGGATACGTCGCGGCAATGTACTAGCATAAATTGAATTATCGAGCCCACCGAGCGATGGTTGACATCCTTGTGTCCAGGGGACCAAGTTATTGAATATATTGAATTTATTTACATAAGCGAAAAAAAAGGTTTTCAAACAAAAAGTACGAGTTATCATATATCATGTCAACACGAGTTAAGTTCGTCCGCGTGTCATTCGATTTTTCGTGTCGATACGTGTGAAAGAGTGTCGACATTAATATGTATTTATGGATTGTCGGCTTCATCAATATTGGGACTTCTAAATGATGTCTGGTAGGATAAAACACATAAAAACACAATGTTGGTATCTAGTTAAATAACCCGCTTTAACTTCGTCAATGGACTCGACACTCGGTCAAATAAATCTAGTGTCAAAAACTGAAATGTTTTTATATTGCGGCCTATCAATGTCTTCATGAAAAATTGGAATGACCATATTTTCAAACATCCATCACATTATGGTTGCTCAAAATAATCTACGTAATGATTGATGCTGAGCCTCAAACTCAATTATTTTTTTGTAACACGGAATTTCCAACCTAATTATTGTGTTTGTGTAAAACAATGAGAATAACAAAAAAAAAAGTTAAAATGAACCTGTACTATGACAAAAATGATAGTCAGTGTGTATTCAAGATGGCACCGATACCCGATGGCTGATAGCCACCACGACAAGCAACAATTAATAACTACCCTCCATTAATTTCTGCGATCCACCATCGTTTAGATACCTTTATTATTCGATATTTTATGCTTTTATTAAGGGTTTCGCGGCCTTTTATTAGGATGTGGCGCTTTATCTTATAAATGGTAATTGATGATTGGTGAAATGGTATTGCTGGATAATTGATTTAAATAAAAAAGGTAAGGTCAGCAATGAAAACCGATAAACACTCAAAAACCAGTTTAATACAAAGAGCAAAATATTAAATTATCTAATACTTAATTGAGTAGTAATAAAACTGTAATATGAATAAGTCCGTTAGTCGTGCATTCCTTCCAGGTATTCTGCTCCTGCACCTCTTCGAACCAGCCTTAGTGATGCGCGTCCAGGTCATCTCGCCACCTCTTTCTAGGCCTGGATAGAAAGGAGGCGTTTGCCCAGTTGCAGTCGGACATACAAGGCTTATTATTTACGATTGTCTAAAACTGTTTTTATTGATTCTTGTTTTTTTTTTTTTTTTTCATTTTTTTATGAAAGCGCATACCTACAGCGTGAATTAACTTTCACCGTTGTGATGTTAATGGACTTGCGTTTCTAATGTTGTTGCTATAGCAACCTATGTAAGCTTTTTTTATACTAAGCAAGGCTAAAATCACAAAAATTGAGCGCATCTAAATAGACCAACAGCTAGCATTCGGTAAATCTAGTCACATCGCTCCTGTAAAAAGCTCAACTAAGACAAATTAAATAAGATGGTGTAAGTAGAACTAATTGTCCTAAGTTAAATTAAAGAAGGCCCCAACACGAATTTGAAGATAAAAAACGGTATGTTGTGGACTGCCACAACTTGTGAAGTTCGATCCGAGGCACTATAGATGGGCTCGTCCGCTCTACCGGCTACTAATACTAGGATGTTTGTCCTGTTTGCAGAAATAGACACCAGGATTCTACACTAGATACTGGGACGAGTCACACTCGTTGGGAGGATTTGTCTGAATGAATGAGTAAATTACGGGTCGGGGGGTTTTTGAGTAGTATTTTGGGACCACAAATAAAATAAACAAAGACACGGCAGCAATGAAACCATACGGTTTATTTTCTATACTAATGTCTTATATACCTAATAGGCCACGAGTTTCAAAAATAATATTGCCTCGTTGGTCTAGTGTTCGCCAGCGCGACTCCTGAACATGAGGTCCTGGGTTCGATTCCCTGGTCAGGGAAAGCGTTATTGGGTTTTTCCATCAGGAATTTCTCGGTAGCAGTCACGGAGTCTGGATTTGTGTCCGGTTGATGGCAATAGGCTCGCTCCCCTATTAGATGGGACTTAAACTTAACTGGTAAAATGTGGGTGTACTATTAGGTATTAAAAATAAATAATGTTTAAAAAAAAAAAAACACAAAAAAAGTCTAAAATAACTTGACTTTCGGAAGTCGGTGTCTTAGTTTGTATCTTTTTTGCCACCGACTTCCGAAAGTCAAGTTATTTTAGACTTTTTTAGTGTTTTTTTTTTAAGTCGGTTTTGTTTTCGCAGAAAGTTTTTTATTTTACCCTTTTTAGTTGTACCTAGTTATACCACACAAATTCTTGTCATGAATTAATTTTTACATTGTAACTAGAAGTTAGTTAAAGTACTCGTCAAGACGAATCATACGAGCCCGAACTCGATGAGGTTTTGTCGTTTTATAACGAAGTTTCTATGGCCACCGTCCAGCTCCATCATCAGACACTGGATACCATTTAGGACCAAAGTACCCGTCAAACCGTCACACGAGCCCAAACTCAATGGGATTGTGTCATTTTATTACGGACTACCTGCTACCACCTTCCAGCTCCATCACCAGACCCTGGGTACCATCTAGAGACAAAGTACTCGACAAAATGAATTATATGAACCCAAACTCGATGGGGTTATGTCCTTTTATAACGGAGTTCCTATGGCCACCTTCCAGCTCCATCATCAGACCCTGATGACCATTTAAGACTAAAGTACTTGTCAAGACGAATCAAACGAGGCCAAACTCGACGGCGCTGCGTCGTTTTATTACAGAGTTCCTATGGCCACCTTCCAGCTCCATCATCAGATCAGCTCCATGTCATCATAATATTGCATTGTCTCGCGATATACATATGCGTGCAAAATTTCAGATCAATCATAAATCGGGAAGTGTGTCAAATTTAACTAGCAAGTATCACGCGACATCGCGTGATGTACATCAAAGCGCCTGCTCGCGACATCGCGTGATGTGACAATTAACGTAAGGAAAACAACCAAATTCCTAAACCGATTCTGATTAAATTTCTATGGGACCAATCGGGAAGCATATCCTTTCAGATGAAAAAAGATTTTTTCAGATTGGTTTTCAAATGACGGAGTTATGAGGTAACATAAAAAAAAAATACATTCGAATTGAGAACCTCCTCCTTTTTGAAGAAAGTCGGTTAAAAATAGCGTAGAACTGAAACCAAAACCGACGGATTGATACAGTATTGACCTTTTTTTTTTGCCTTACCCTATGAATTTCTTCTGTATTGTGGGTGTGTTTACAAACATTTAAACTCACATACACAAACAGCCAGACCCAGAACAACTACCTGTAGGTCGTACAAATATTTGTTCTGTGCGGGATTCGAACCCGCGACACGCAGCGCAGCAGCCAATCGCTTAGCCACGGCGCCTACCTTGCCGTCGTTTTTGATCAGGTTGTTCCAACTTGTTCCTCATACCTATATTATGTAAAGACACCCATGAAGTTCCGTTATCACCGTAGGTACCTCTTCTATATAAAATCGATGTCAACACCTAAACCTGTCCATTAATAACCCTATGGGTTAAATAAATTACATGAGCACCTCACCTATGTAAGTAAATTATAGCTTACAGTACCTTTGACCCCATTACTTGAACGTACAGAATAATATGTCGTGTTCTCTGACCATTAGGAACGTAGTATGTACTTCAATATTACTTTGAATCAAGCCGATTGAATGAAGCGACATAAAAAATAGGTTAAGGGTTAACTACAAGGTGCTTAGTTAGTAATGGCATGAACTACGAGGGTTATTATTTTACTACTATTGTTGATGAATGTGTAGGGAATATTAAATGGTTTCTTTTTTTTATTTTCCTAATAGTTACCTCCACGTTTAGGTGCAAGGTAAAGTTTTGATTGTTTAAGAGGGCCCTTCCCGGTCCGTCTATCGTCAACGCGAGCATGGTCGAAAAGCTTGTTGTTTAATCCAGAGCCACAGCGGCGATTTTATTTCAATTCCCCCGTCTTACCCCGCACCTCACACCGCCTAACGCGATGACATTGAACGAAAAATAGTGTTCGAAAATTTCTTCAATTTGTTCCAGGAAATACGTGTTTTTGAAGAAGTCTTATAAGTGTGTGAAATAAATATTTGTCAATAAGAATCTCCATTACATGTGCAAGGTTTCTATAAAGATGTTTTCTTTACTTTTACAGTTTATGAGTACATTATGAACGGCCAAAGTTCAGTTAAAATTTGTGCAAAACAGCAATTTTTGGAGGCTATACTGAATTTGTTTCCACAATTTTTTATTTTTTGCTACCAAAAAAATCTAGATATAGTGCACAAAATACCTATTAGTTCAAAAAAATCAAAGATAGATGTGTAACAACTGCATAATCAATCACGTACGAGCGTTTGTATGAAACGTATGACGGGTTGGCCGCTCTTAAAAACGTAGGAACTTGTGGCTTAATACTCGTAATGACAGCTGCTTGAGTCTATCTTTAGGTTAAGCCGACCGAGTTTCCTCCGTGCCTCGAAAAGCACGTTAACGTTGGTCCCGGCTGTCATTTGCAGATCTTTGACAGTCGTTACAGGTAGTCAGTGGCCCGAAAGTCGGACAACCAGACCTACCAAGGGGTATCGAATTACAGTTCTGGGTTGTGGAGGTCAGATAAGCAGTCGCTCCCTCTAAAATACTGGTATTCAATTGCATCTAGTTAGACTGGAAGCCGAACCCAAAATAGTTGGGAAAAGGCTAGGCATATGATGATGAATCCTTTAAAGATCGTGTACAGAATGCGGCACGTAAGTTGAACCAGAATGGCGGGCGCAGGTAAAATTATGGATAGAGACCCGAAAATGTGTTACTGCGCATTTAATTACGCGCCGTTATAATTATAATATAACTTACGTGCCGCGATCTGTAACGTATAAGAATATCTTTCCAGTACACTAAATTCTTTGTGAAGGTCATTAAAAAAGCCATGTTAAAGGGAACATTGCAGTTTGACAAGGTTCTTTTTCTCTAGAGAAACCATCACTCTGCAGAAGTTCATTAAACTCCTCAACAAATTCATAGTATAAATTGCTGCTTAAAAGTTAAAACTAGGAAACAGTAACCAAACTATCATAATTATTATTTTGCGCTCGGCTAGCCTTGATGTTACGCATTGGTTCTCAACCTATGGGCCGCGGACCACCACTAGTCTGCAAGAGTTATGCAAAAATATGGTAAGCGATAAGTATAATACAATTAAATTAAAATTATTTATTAATAAATATATACATACTTGGTCACAAAAAAAAATAAACAATAATTACAATTTTCTAACTGGCACTGGAACAGCAACATGCCTGCCACAGCAATACTGGACATAAAGGCAGTCCAGCCTGTTTGCGATCATTGCCAGGATAGCATTGGACTAAGATAGTTTAAGATGCAAGCTCAAGAATAACATTTATATCTATAGTAACAATTATAGATACAATAGTTTTTTTTTTTTTTTGTTAAACCTTATGTTTTTTTCTCATATAACACTTGAATAAACTGTCAATCTAGACTAGACCATTATATTACAGTCACTGCTAAACAATAACGAAATCAAATGATTCCTGGGATTGTTTCTCCAGCACTTATAACAGTATTATTGCTATATTCCTTCAGTGTGGGAAAAAGATAAAGCTATATAGGATTTAGCTAATCTCATCTCTTTCGCATACTATGTTACATTTAAGTAATACTGCTTTATGAGTCACGCACGGTAGGACCCTGGGGGCCTAAAATGGAAGCTTTATCAGAATCATATTATGAGTCAAGTTAAAAATTTAAAATTCTTAAAATGGTCTTTATGGTTATGACCACAAAATCCATTTAGAGTTTTAAATTTTTTACGTGATTCGTATTATAATTCTGCTAAAGTAGTCTTAAAAAGGTTGGGAGCCCTTGGTATAACGTAACAGCAACGCATGAATACGACACAGAGTAGTTCAGAGCACAGAGTAACATCACAAACAACCAGTGCACTAACTCGCGATCATAACTCACGAGTCGCAGTTAGTTTTAATCAGTCGTTAGCCGCTTACTCCCCTAGGGATCGTTAATAAATGGCCCGACGCCACTCCGCGACGCAATCCAGATGCGTTTAATAGCTTTTTAACCCAATTTAGGACGCAACTTCATGGTACATTTTGAGACATTGAAATGTTTATTATTATATACTACGCAGTACGCACATAAAATCTTGAAGTTTTTGAAGATGAAAATGGTGCAGAAGTTCAATTTTGTAAAATTAATTTAATACTGGGGTTTTCTAGCTGTAGCTAAATGTAGCTAATAAAATGTTATAATAAGCCAGAGAGGTGATCTGTAACTCAGAACCTTCCTACTTCAGACACCTTTCTCTATATAAGATTGTGCCATATACCAGTGCCTGTAATTTTTGAAGTCGAGAAAAATAAAGATTTATGATTATGATAAAGATTTCTGGATAAAGGGATTTTGGTCTACAAACAAATAAACTTATTTATTTTTAACCACTATAAAATGTAAGCAGCTAGGTACTTACTTTTATGTAGATTTTGGCTGTCACTGGACTTCATTTATTACGTTTTTTCATTAGTAGAAAACAGTACGCCAAAAGTACCACTCGGGTAGGACTCGAATTCAAGACTTTTCTCTGCTCGTAAACTCGCGCTCCAGCCTAATTTCTTAGTATGACGCTCATTTCCGCTCCCAATGTTCTGGAGGACTACTGCCCTTAACTTATACTGTACGTTTATGACCCTCCCATAAACATTGTTAACGCTTTACTTAAAGGTTTTATGGCCAAAAAACTTGATATCAGTCCCATACATTTTATCAAACAATGAACCTCGTCGTATTACTTTTTCTCGGCACGATTACCTAATTTAGTATAATATCAGGTTTTCCTTGTAGTTTTTTGTTTGTAGGAAATGTTTTTGACAATATTAATTAACAACAGTAGCACTCACATAAAATTGAATTTGTACCTAAGTACTTGTAGATAGATATTTCAAAAACTAGACGTCCTTGGCCAAAAATAACGAAATTGCCATCTCCACCGTTGTATAACCACTTATTATTCTGTGGTATAACACCTACGGAACAGTTTGTTTTTAGATTATTGAATGACTTTCAATCTTTAATCACTTTATCGCGCGTAAATTCGCCGCTAGAGCCGCTCGTGTAGAGTAAGGTCTTCAGAAGTGCCAGATGTCATTGAATGATCGCGCATTGCGTGGTTTTTTATCACGTATTTTGATTTTTACTAATATTCACTATTGTGGGCAAGATTGAGCCATTCCGGATTATATACGACTTCAAGATTTGAAATAGATTTGTTAGCACTTGGAGGAAGAATGATTTTAAGTGTTTCATGTTTGCTAATTTTAGAGACTATATTGTAAATATGTATTTAAAGTTTACAATTGTTGTTATACGTAATCAAATAAAGTTTGTATGAAGTTATTGGTATTTTAAAATATGAAACAGAATTAATGGCAGGACCATAATCGCCAGTGGCGCCATCTGGTAAATTATAACCCTCATTGACTCTGACATGTCTGTGTCAAAATTATAATTTCAAACCAGTTCCCCCATCTGATTGAGCTAAAATTCTGCACACACCTTTGGTTCTGGTGACAATATATTTTTATGACGAACATGACTTGATCCTACAGCCAGGATCGCCTCCTCTCGAGAAAATACCTCAACGGTTAATAGCACGAACTAGAAACTTTGTATACGCGTTCAATGTTGGTAGATAAACCTAATTTTCATTTCATCAAAAGCTTGTTTAAAAACAAACTGTAACAACTCTATTTTTGTGACGTCGTCCAATAGAAACCAGGCATACCTTCAAAGGCACTATCCCATATATCTTTCTCAGACGTGCAGGATACATTGGTGAGGCCTCCCAATAAAAAGTGATACATAATATTTGCGTTCCAAATCCTATTATAAGCAGGTACGTATTGGCATCTGCTTTCTAGGGATCGGCGTGTAGTCTAAATGTTAATGCGTGGACCACGGGACAATACTATGCAAATATCACCACCCTATATTGGCCCAGTAATGTATACGAGGGTGACGCGGACCTCCCACCGCCCAAACTAATACTTGTGATACCTGTGTAGGAATATTTTCTACTATTATGTATTGAAATGTGAGAATTTTCGGGTTACGCTGTTTTTTTTTCGGCATATCGTAGGAAACTTGTCTCCGAAGGGTACGATGGGAAACGTGGCCGGAATCCGCATAGAGCAATGACTTTTCATGGCCGCGTCTTGTGGGTTCAATAATATAATAAGAATTTGAATAAAAAACAGGCATCGTTGACACAGACTTCCTTTTTATTACAAATATTAATTGCACATAAGAACATTTCATACAAAAATATATTCTTAATTAAAAAGATTCCCACTAAAACAAACTAGAAAATAAAGGTAGATCAAGACCCCTCGGCAGCGGGTCAGACAAAATTAAAATCAATTTTACACAAAATACAATAATCAGAAAATTTCGATTATAATTAATTATGCAATCATAGTGGACATGCAAAAAATATTTTATCAAATCAGATGTCAAGAGATTTCCTAAATATAAAAAAAAAACAAATGAAAACATTTAAGATTATAAAAATTTGTTTCCTAATAAATTATTCTGAGTACATTTTAATTGACGAAACTCGAAGCCAAATCAAATTGTGACATTATTTTCTATTTAAAATACCATAAGAATTTATTGACAATATTTTCTTTATTAACAATTCAACAATCTAGCTAACATTATATACAGTTGGTGATGGTAAATGGTAACATTATATCTTTGACTTTATTTAATTTCTCTATAACCGCCGCGCCGTGTTCACACGACGGAGGTCCAGTCACGTATCATCTTACAGTACTTATATCACATTATCTTTATTAACATACCTGTCAAATATAAAACATGATGTAAATTTTGAGACTTTATACATTTGAGATTGAAATTTGTGACAATTTTATTATTTAAATATAAAAATCTATTTTCTAAAAATATATCTAAGGTCGCGGCAGAAATAAATGAATGATTATTTTTTAACTAAGTAATTACAATTAAAACTAAGAAGCTTTACTACTTATAAAATAACGTTAAAATTATGACGAGTCAAGGTATATTTTAGGGTTATGTAAAAAAATGCCTAATAGAATCAACAAACTATATTTTCGTCGACTTGAACAGGTTCAAAATTAAAAATTGTACAATTTTTAAAACGCTATGGTAACTTTGGGCCTATGAACTAATTATAATTAAAATACATTTAATTACAGTTACGGGTCGTAACGCCATACTAAGAGAGCTCACCAGATCTTAAACCAGATTCATATTACGTTACCTATAGTGTATTAGTGGCATGTCGTATGGCTTATATTTCAATGACTTTCGATGGAATCATGTCTGCTGATATCCATTATTTTGATCATACAAAACATTGTTTTTTATCTAAGTCTAAAATTATAGTAAGCAACATCAAGCAATCATTTTAGGCCGTCTTCAAACAACGAAGTAACATTACTAGAAGCTCTATAGGTACTCAATATTAGCGTAACTGTCTATGGAACACAGTCTATAGGCCGTCACGCCAAAATAGCACCTAATAACAATGTATAAACTTCCTAATAAACTGTAAACAATAAAGCATCAAGACGGCCCAAATCGAGAAGGGAACAAACAATGGACGGCACTCAGTTATTTGTGCGACAGAGACAGAACATACCACATGTGTAATGCAAATTACCTCAGAGGCTAACATCAAAGGCAGGTTTGATTAAGTCGAGTGAGCGCTAAGTCAAGATGTACCAGCAAACATGGGACCACTAATAAGGACTTGTGTTTCTAAACATAGCTACGAAACTGAATGTGAAGCTGTCATAGTCTTAATCGATTAAGTTTCGATTATCAATTAAATGGTAATCGATTAGAATATTTTTCCTGGACGTAATTTTTTTATGTTCGAGCAGTTCGAAAGTTTGAAAAGTTGTAAGGAATGTTTTATCTATCTTTAACTATTGAATGATTGATATGGAATCGATTCTTTTGCAAACTTCCGAGAGAATATCGAAGGAACACTGAGTTACATCGTCCAAGTATCACATTGTAATAGTGTGTGGCGGCGAAACCATCGCTACACGAACTCTTTGTTCAACTTACAATTTTATAACTAGCTATATTACATACATACATAGTTATTATAATTACGAGACTTTATTACTTCGACTGGTGTTGTGATTTTTATCGATACATAATACCGACAAATGATAGAATTCCAGTTTGGTTTACGGTATAACTTACCAATTTGTGTTACATTTTTCGTTACAGAAAATGATCATGTTTAGCAGTTTTTTGTCATAGTTATCCATTTTCTACGTCATTATAAATAGAGCTACGTATTTGTTTCGAAAATTGATCTACTCTGGAACATCCTTTGTCAGTACTATGGGTACAGTACTTTGGGTTTTGGACAAATATGGAGTCAGTCTCCTTTATTTTCACCAAACATCAACAATGGCGGTGACAGGACACGTCGTGACTTTTATCGATATTCGATAGATGTATTTTATCGAACTCTGTAAGCATGGACGTTTTATCGATCGATAGATAATTGTCGAGTAAATAAATAATTAACGGAAGTAACTATATCTTAAATTGACTTTATCGATAAAAAGTCCGCGCTTCACGTACATACTTCGGATTTTCATTAGCTTTTACAAAGCTTCAGGTAAGTGTGTTATAACAACATCAAACGTAATAGTAATGGTCCTCATTCAAAACACAGTAAAGAAATGAACAGTAGTCCAACTTTAATTGACGTCCGTGTCAAAGTGTAACAATCTAGCGAAGTTGACTTACTGCTTATGACTCTATCGTGTAAAAATTGAACAACTAAAATTTTCAATAACTAGGAAGTTGTGACCGTACATCACTTACTGACTTACCTATCACTTGACTGATGTCGTCAAACTTAGTACTAGGATCACAGCGCGCGCTATGTGGAATGTTCGAGTAGTGGTTCGTGTTCGCACTCGGGTCTCTCCGTCTCGCTCTCTCTCGCGGGGAGGTTGATTCGCGAGGTGAGAACGGCGACGTCTCCGTCGTCGGTGCACGCGAGCGGGGAATACACGACGCCGCGCGTGCGTGTGCTCCTCTGTTTTTTCTCGCGTGGACTGTGCGCCTGCGAATTTAAAGGATATTTCAAAAACTGTGATTATAACTACTGGACTTTTTAATAATCCTTTGTCGATATTACTCAAAGAAAAAATAAAATAAAATAATATCTAATAAAAATAAAATAATATATAAGGTGATTTGTCAATGATGTAATATTGATCAGAAATATGTTTCACTAGCGGGGTTTGTAGCATCGATACACACTGCGGAAAATAATGGTCGGCTACATTTATATCTATATTTACCCAGTAAATAGTCCCCATTATTTGTCTAACAGTCAAAGATAACAAAAACAATAATTCCTAGAACGTCCTTATTTGTCTTTAGATCAAAATAAATATGTAACGGACGTATCCTAAGTTTATTATTCCAAGAAAAATAAAAATAAGTATTTATGTGGCATGAAACGTCTTCATTTCGTATGCTGCTCTTACGAGAATGTCGATAGCGACATTAATGAGGTTATTCGCAGTAAAGTATGAATGTTTATAGATGTACGGACCGTACTAAGGTTTATTTGTACTGTGTGATGAAAAATGTGTACTTTATTCAACATATCCGGCTGATATTATATTGGATAGTAGAGTACGCCAGATATCAAAGATATACTTGAAATTAAGTAATAGTTTTATACAGTTACAAGGCAAACTTATATGGGCCCAAAACCTCATACAAATTTATTCATGTCCTTTAAATGGTCATTATTTAGCTGAGCAAAAGCTAACTATATCGCGAAGTAGACTTGCAATGTTAGACGCCAAATAAAACTGTCAGGCTTGTCTATGTTGCATTCAATCAACAACAATGAGATACATGGATCCAAATTTCTCAGTCTGGATGTCTTTGGGTTATCCCTACGAATCTGGGTAACATACATAACTAAACAGTTACTGTTTTAAATTCTGACAGATTCAGCCATATTTAGAGCTGTACAGGGATCACTTGATGTGTGTCCAAAATCTGAAAAAACACCATTTTTTTTTTATCAATTTCTTTACTTATTTCATAAACGATTACCAACAACGCCCTTTGTCAATTTCATTCAAGCCGAAAGATTCATATACACCCTTGTGTACAAAATGTTCATCCCAGAAAAAAATAAGGCACGTCGCACATACCTGTAACACCATCAGCACAGCGATGAACAGCACCACGGCCGCCGCGCACACCGCGATCGTCACGACGGCGGCGCTGGGCGCGGAGCGAGCGCTCGGCGCCGTGTGTAGCGCGCCCCACTCCGCGATGCGGCGCTTGCCCGCTACTGACGAGTTTATGCACTCGCCTGGTGGAAATGATAACACTTAAGATTGTTTGAAATTAATAATTAACTATTTTTAGTTATAAGTAGCCATCGCTTTCAATGCTTTTAATATTTCTACAGCGACTTTCAACAGAATAGTGACGGCAACTGAAACTAATGGCGCTAGCATAGCTGATTCCAAACATCGTCATTGATTGAAAATCTGGTAATGTAATTTTATATTTCAAAATAGCTTGACCTCATTGGTCGGATCCATACCTAGCTATAGTCGCGCCATCTACAATGAGCTTTATCGCTGAAAACAACAACAAAACACAACAGCAACTAAAAAGTTACCTGTTGAGTAAGTATCTTTATGCTGTTGAAGATCTATAACGAAATTCCTATATAAGATATGTCATATTTTGTTGTTGTATTTATGCTTTGTTGTAATATTTAGCTCGTTTTTTTCTTTTCTCCCTAAGCAATTTTAATCTTCTATGTAATTTCAGATACAATTTATTGTTAATAAATAAATGACTAATGTAAGAATGTGACTTTGTTGGACGCCCTCTGGATTACCCGCAGCGAGAAAAAGTCCACTATCAAACATAGGGTATGTTCAATGAACGACCAAAGCTGAAGTTGCCATTCTGAGGTTTGGTATTGAAGCTGAACGCTTCCTCTAATTCCTAGTTAATGCTCTAATCACCTCTTATTTAATTCTAACAAAGCACACAAGTAAAATAAGCAAATAACGTACCAGTATCAGGGTTACAATGGCAGCAGTCGGTGGCGGGCGTGGAGTTGGTAGCACCGCGTTCAGAACAGCACTGCACGCATTGATTGTTTAGCCTGGACAGGAGAAAACATTAACGTGAGGTAAGATTATATGAGAGAAAGAAAAAACGGAAAATGTGTGATATCGCCATCGAATACAAAAGACAGGTACGTGATTAGCATAAATCTGCGGTGGTATAACTAAAATGCCGTTATCCAACATCTGGTTAATTTTAACTTTTGATGCTATGTTAATGACAAAAAAAATCTATCGATCTGTGTTTCCGAATTTTCAATACCTTGAATAGTTTTGGATATAATAATTTTAAGAATGCCGTTAAGTGCATATTTTTCTCGTGTGAAATAAACAAAAATGTCGTTAACTTTGTGGCTGGTGTTGGCTTTGGTAGGTAACGGTATTATAGATATATCACGGCAGAAATAAGGGTTTAGGCAGAGGGATCACGACACAACACACTGCCTGTGACAAAAACAAAACACAACAACAGATCCAAAGTTCTTATTAAAAAATCATCCAAGTATCAAATCATGCCCCTTCTCGAGCAATCCAACCTACAAACGATATTTCACACCAACATGGTATCTAAGATCCTTGACACTTTAGTAACCAATATCCTAGTAAGCTAGATAGCACAAAGGAATATGTATCTAAAGGTATCTAACATAGGTGGGTTATACAGGTAGCAATATAGGTAGCAATTCTTGGAATTTCTCGAATGTTCCACGAGATATTCGATTATCTTGCATACGATAATCTAACTGTAAAGGATATACATTTCTGTTAGATTCGATCTTGCTACGTGTTACGCAGATGACTGAACAGAATTTGATTATATCTAAAGATTTCTGATAGTTAGTCTGTTAGTTAGAAAACAATAGGTTACAAGGAACTGTGATTGGCGGAATACGATAGTTGGTATACTTTTTACAATATTGCTAATTCACAGCTATAATTGTCAACGTGTCTTGAATCTAAACTGCTCTGCAAACGATTTCTGTACGGGCCGAGTCGAGAATTGCATGAATAAAGTGCGCATGCTGTACTCAAGTACAGTTCAGTCAGGGAACTTATTTGTTCATCAAGTTGACACTCTACGCCAAACTGCCAAAGAAAGACAGTTGTGATAAAAATATAATTATGCCCGTATCCCAATTGATTTGTGGTCGGCGCAGCATGTCTTCTTCTGCCATACTTCTCTATTACTCGTCGTCTCAATTCATCAGACACCTTTCTTTGCATAGTGATATTAATATAATATCAGTTAAATTCGTGGTCATCTTGCTTACAATTCGCAGCAATTTAATCAGTCAATCTTGCAAACTAACCTAAACCTAATCTTTTGGCAGCGAAAAAGCCAAGCATCCCAAATCATTCACAAAATGTTGACTATTGGCAGAAAAGGATAATGATTAACGACATTTTCAACACATGAAAGATTGCTGATGAGGAAATGCACGTAAAATTCCTTGTTTAACCCCAAAAAAAAATACGCTCAAAAATAGTACCACTATGCCAAACGCTTTGTAAAGGTAAGTCTCCACTAGTTTAGTCGTAAGACGGCCGTAAGTGTTTCTGGTCGACGCGCAGTACGTGTGTCAGTGTCCTTCAATCACTGAAGAGTGTAAGGACTCTCTACGGCGCGCCACCTTTGCTCCGAGTCGTGGAAACTAAGTGGTAGTCTCGGCTGAAATGTTTCACTTGAGTGGAAAGGGAAATGCGACATGAAAATATAAGTTTTCTGGTTATAATATATGATTTTCATCAACATTAGGTATCCTAGCGTTTTCCATAAGTTGAGGTTCGGCTTTTACATAGTCAATATTTATGAATTTCTTATTTTATTATTTCCTTGATTTATATCTTTACAAATCAATTACTTACATTTTTAAATATTCTTTTGAAAATACAATATCAAAAATATTAAAAATTATAGCCCACCGGTATCGGGAACAGGGTCCAAGCTACTCAGGGCTCCAGAGAGAGGAACCTCCTAACAATACGAGTCGTGTCCAGGAGTACCGCTGTACTAGTATATAGTACTTATTTTATTTATTTTATTATACCTGCCTAGTTGATTCTCAATTTATTTATCATAAAAATAAACTTTTAAAAAGGCAAGCGTGCTTGAAATTGTTTTAATTAATTTTCAGTTATTTTTGGAACCTTCAGAAATCGCAATATAACTTAATATTATACCGTGAGTTTTTAAATAATGAAAATTGTTTTCAATTTTATTATGCTATTAATCTATACTAATATTATAAAGCTGAAGAGTTTGTTTGTTTGTTTGTTTGTTTGAACGCGCTAATCTGAGGAACTACTGGTTTGAATTGAAAAATTCTTTTAGTGTTGGATAGCTCATTTATTGAGGAAGGCTATAGGCTATATATCATCATTTATTGAGGAAGGCTATAGGCTATATATATCAACGCTACAATCAATAGGAGCGGAGCATCAATGAGAAATGTTGCAAAAACGGGGAAAAGTTATTATTTTTGAGAGCTTCCTTTGCGTGCGCTGGTTAAACGGTTAAAGTTGCACAAAAATAATGTATAAGAGAATTATTCCTCTTAAAAATATCTAAAAAAAAGTCCGCGACAACACATGCCTATCTTTTAAGGTTGACTAACAATAACCATCTTTATGATTTTAAAATTTGGTCAAAAAGAATGCTTTATTTGCAAAGGTATTTTTACCGACATAGTATTAATCCTTATCAAAATAAATATGTTAGTCATCTTTACCATTCAATTGTGACCAAAATTGCCCTTTACACCATTCAATTTAGATGAATATCTTAGGAGATATCACAGTTTTAAAATAACTCCGCATCAAAATTACCTGCGCGCGCTGCGAGGCGGGCTTCATGTTGTTGGGAAAACCAATGTGATTAGATTCAATGGACAAATATTGTGGAGAACTTAGAGAAGGTTTTAGTTTTTGTTTCATTGTAATCAGTGCTCTCTATCAAATAATTTATGAATTTAAAGTGTTCAACAAGAACTTACCATCATTGTGTAAGATACATGCAACGACATCTATTGCACCAAAATGGTACTAATTAATAAAAATGTGCTCACAAGATAACTTTTAAATCGGCTGACCAGCTTTACAAAAAAGTTCTGGTAGCAAAAAGTACTCTAGATTAGTCTACATGACGCTATAACCCTGTAGAGTGTGTGTTCGATCGCTTTACATGCATTATATTTTAACGGTTTAATTTCGTGCTCGATAGATGGCGCTATTAATTTCACTCCATTTTCTGAGTCGCGGTGTTAAGTTTTCCGTGAAAGAATGACCCTCGCCCGTGTCAAATGTCTGAAGCTTGGTTTATTAACCAACGAAACAAAAAGAGGAGGTTCTCAATTCGACGCGTCTATATTTTTTTATTTTATGTATTGTAAGAAGTCCGATATGCATGATCTTTTGTTTTTTAAATTGAAAAATCGTGTTCGGGCTCATTTCCTTATTTTTCTTGATGAGAACTTTAGATCTAGCTGGAGTATGACGTCATCGAAGGTCTGACTATGGAGACGGAAGGCACTTGCAAGAGGTCCTCAAGAGTTTGCAGCAACAATAACGTGTTTGGGTTCATTTCATGCACCTTGATGAGAACTTTAGGCCTTGCTGAAGTATGACTGTCATCGACGATCAAACGATAGAGACAAATGGCAGTTGCAAGCGGTCCTAAACAGTTTGCAGCAGGTATAATGTTATTGGGCTCATTGCATTCGCTTTGATGAAAACTTTAAACCTAACTCAGTATGACTTTCATCGAATGTCTGACGATGGAGAAGGAAAACAGTTGCAAGAGGTCCTCAAGAGTTTACAGCATCTGTATCGTGTCTGAGCTCATTTCATGCACCTTGATGAGAACTTTAGACCTGCCTGGAGTATGTCTATCATCAAAGGTCTGATGATGGAGACGGAAGGCAGTTGAAACAGGTCCGCAAAAGTTTACAGCAGTTTTATCGTGTCTCGGCTCATTTCAAGAACTATGATGAGAACTTTCGTTCTAGCTGGTGTATGATTGTCATCGAGTGTCTAAAGATGAAGACGTAAGGCTGTCGAGGGTCGCGGGCCTGTGGACGGTGAGTAATGGGCTAGCTCGCCATCTGTCCGTCTTATGACGACAGGCCGTGGTGACGGCGTGTTCGTGTTCCACACGCGTCTCAAAGAGATGTCAGCAAACGGGAAGGGATCCGAGAGGAGCGAGGCCTGCCAGGGTTGCGGGACTGTTCGAAAGAGATACCGCGGCCCTGGAACGCAAAGGGAAATAGAAGAAACGTGGATGGATTTTAGTCAGTACAAGTCTGACACTCCGTTCCGATCCGTCCAGAGTGGGAGGGGTCATTTGATGATTATCCATCGGTAATAGTATATAATAGGGATTTACTCCTTTTGAGAGCTTCCGTTGTGCGTGAACGGTTAAAGTTACGCAATTATCATGTATGTCGGAATTGTCCCTCTTAAAAAGCTCTAAAAATATATCCGCAATGGCCATATGTCTAACTTTTAAGGATGACGCACACTGTCTCTAACCTCTCTTTATTTTATGTGCACACGCACGCAGACGAAGTTGCGCGGGTCAGCTAGTTAAGAATAAAATAGAGAGGCAAATTTGAAACAATATATTTACTCTCTGTATATTTAATATAGCCCAGCTCGAAGCTTGAATTGGTGGCTAGTTGTGATGGTAAAAGGCTTGTACATTGTTATACGAGTATAAAACATAACTGGCTAATAGTGCGTAAACTAAAGCAAAGGTACACCTCTGCATTACCCTACGTAGAATGCAGGCGCAATGTGATGTTATATGATATCTAGGCACGCTCAAACACGTGACCACAAAAACCAGCTATTCACGTGAACGGAAAACTGTAGTGCTTTGAGCACGTGCCCTCAGCATTTCTCGCCGTCTGCGATGGCACGGGCCGGCTGCTATTCAACTCGACTGTTTCACTCGCTATTTCAAACGAAACCGGCGTATAAAGTAACCTCTAAACGTATGACCCACCTGTCGAGCCAACGTGCAGCGTAACATGGCAATTGAACTGTCCCGCACTTGTATACAAAAAAAAGGAGTAAATCTTTGTCTGGGGGTTTCAGAAAAAAGGAATTAGACTCGGTCATTGAAACCGCATGTTAACTTAAACACTTGGTTCTAGTTGTTTTGAGCAAGCAATGCAGAAAAAGCGATCAGATATTAAGATTTTGGAAACCCTCCGCCCTTATTGTCTTTATTTCTTTCATATCCACTGTGCGATGAATATGCAGAATAATACAAGGTGTAACAAGACCCTTAACGAAGCCGTCAACCAAGCATTCTGTACATCAAACTAACTAACTTTACGCAACAATTATTGCTGGGAAGCGACTTTTTTTTTGGGGTGAAAATCACGTTTTTCGGAAAGACAATGTAACGAACTCAAAACATTGTGCTGATGGATGGATTGAATAGTACGAGGGTCGTGGAGGTGTTTAAACTAAAAATCATACATTAAAAACATGTATTTAAAAAAAAAAACTTTGACCCCCAACATCTCCGTAACTAGGTTTACAGGTATGGTCTGGAACAAAAAATGATCGCAATGACGGGCAACAAGTGCCTTTCAGCTTCGTTAGGGGTCTTGTTACACCCTTTAAGTAATAATTTCCCTTTAGGACCCTTTTCGTTGCACTCCAAGGCCCTAAAAACTAAAAAAACCCATCTGAACTTGTGGAGTAAACAACAGTAATATCCACATACCTATTAAGTCAACAGTAAAATCCACATACCTATCAAGTCAACAGTAATATCCACATATCTATGAAGTCAAAAGTAATATCCATATACCTATCAAGTCTTAGTGGTTTTGAACACGTCGCATCCTCGACACGTTCCACTGCTGGCATCCTCGCACTACACCTTATACAAACCCTCGCATAGCCCGCCTTGTATAATAACACTTACCTATCGAGTCTTAACGGTCTAGAACACGTGGTACAACTAAACTGTCCCGGTCCTGAACACGTTCGACAAGACTCGTCGCATCCTCGACACGTTCCACTGCTGGCGTCGTAGTACTGCGAGCCGAGGCACTCCATACAAAGCCCGCCGTCTAGCATGAAGCGGGGTGGGCAGGACTTGCAGTGGAGCGGGCCAGAGCCGTCGCACTCGCGGCAGTAGTGGTGGCAGTGCCGGCAGCCGCCCAGGCTTTGGTAAAAACCTGTAGGAAATAAAGATGTTTAACACAATGAATAAAGTAAATGCCCCTAATACAGGTTTGGTATGCAATACCTGAAAATCGAGAGGATTAAAAAAAAATTGAAGGCCTCTTTTTCTGAGAATTTGTAGACAATACATCAGACAATATTTTAAGATGTCAAATTGCCAAAGTTTTTTTATTAGTACGTGTCTGAAATTGTTTTACAAAGTGAAGTTTTTGATAGTATCGTTTCATTCTTCTTGACAGTGAAATGTGATAGTTCATAACATCACATCTTATTCAACCCCATCTAGGATTACAGCCGTGCGATACGATTTATAAGTACATGAAAGAGATTCAAGAATTCACTTGAAATCTGAGTACCGAACGTAGTTTGAATTCAGTAGAGACTCTTTAGTAGCTAGATACTTGAAGCCGCAAGATGCTTACAGTGATAAATCTCTTTCAGTCAAACTAAACGAAAACCTCCAGGCGATAAAATAACAAATTACGATTTTTCGTATAGATTACGTTTAAGACTATGTTTTATTCATATTTAATACTAGCGACCCCCCCTTGCTTCGCACAGCGCCACCTAGCGGGTTCAAAACTATATCTAAACTAGTCTACATTGTAAGTTAAGCATCTAGCAGTAGAGCGGTGAAAACTGCCTTCAAATCCATGCAGTAGTGTTTGCGTGGCGCGCGTACAAACATACACACAGAAAGACAGACAGACAAAAATTCTAAAAACTGTTGTGACATCGGCCTGTTACAATTTTATTATAATGTAAGATAAGATTTTTCGTTGTTCACAACGCATGATTGATAAGCTTGAGAATCTAACCCAGACCAGGTTAGATTCTCGTGACAAGCAAAATGCTATTGGAGTTTTCTATCCATTTGATGTTCACGGCATACGGCAGCAGTTCGAAGTCGGAATTTACAATAGGCCCGCCCCACAGACGGCTTAAAACGATCCCACTGACCTCCTGTTTGTGGAAGTCTAGGAGTAGGCTATAATCCGCCACGCGCGAGCGCAACTACAACGGTAACGGTTTTTTTTTTAAATTTGCACGTGCCCGCCACACTATTTTCAAACCACTGCAACTCCTGAAATCTACAATCAATAGTGGAGACTACCAGAAAAGCGCCGAAACAAAGGAGCTCGACGAACTGCCAGAGAAACAATTTAACTGTCTTGGATCCCGCAACGACATTAATCAGAAATGAATAGCGGAAGAGAAGTTGCTGGATGTCTTCGAATTTTCCCCTTACAGGACATGGTGCATAAAGGGTGTAACAAGACCCTTAACGAAGCTGAAAGGCACTTGATCTCCCCGTCATTGAGATTATGTTTTTTTCTAGACCATACCATGGAACCTTCTAGTTACGGAGATATTGGGGGTCAAGGTTCCAACTTTTTCAGAAGTAGTTTTTTTTTTAAACATATACAATGTGTAACAGAATAAACGCACAACCTCTTACGGGGTCATTGTACTCATCATTATGAATAACTTTCACTATGGGACCAACACTGAAATCGCGAAAAAAAAGTCGACTGCCCTATACATTTCTGTGCGCATAATTCGACAAAATGTACTGAACAGCTGTTTTTTTTTCGCGATTTCGGGATTGGTCCCATAGTAAAAGTTGTTCATAATGATGAGTACAATGACCCCTTAAGAGGTTGTGCGTTTATTATGTTACACATTGTATATAATATTTACTTTAAACACCTCCACAACCTCCGTAATATTCAATCCATCCATCAGCTCAATGTTTTGAGTGCGTTACATTGAGTCTTACCGTAAAACGTAATTTTCACCCCAAAATAAATGTCGTTTCCCAGGAATATTTTTTGCGTAAAGTTACTTAGTTTCATAAAGAAAGAAAGAAAGAAAGAAAAATGTTTATTCGACGTCAGTACATCAGGCACACACACAATAATATTTAAAAAAGTTACAAAAAAGAGAAAATACATAGTATGACTGTACTGTGTGCCTCACGGCTGCGCCAAAAAGGTCCATTTCAGCATTAATGCCAGACAGGTGAGGCTGTCTGACGCTGATCTTCCAATGAACCTTGAGGGGGTAAGTGACATACAGAAAACAGTTTCAGTTTCATGTACATAATGCTTGATTGACGGCGTCGTGAAGGGTCCCGTTACACCCTGTATGCAGTTATTGGTGAACCAGCTTTTCTATATAGATGTATGCCAACCCGTTTGGGGAACGCAGAGGTGTGCATTCACACAACGGTATTAATTTACACAAAACCACCCGTAACTAATATTATTATGTCCAGACAAAGACTCCAACAAGACTATACGTTCCTGGACACCCTTGCGCATCCCTCCACTAACACAACAACATTATAATCCGCTTTGTTACCCTTCAGCTACATCTCCATTAATCTCATCTATTGTATTATCCACACTAATCAATAATGGGAATAAACATATTTTGTTGTTTTCCCTTCCGCTTCCCTCACGCGATTCATTAGAAGAAATGTTGTAATAAGTAACCAGGGGAAACATTTGATTGTTATCTTCATTTTCATCGTTATTCGTGTGGGCAGTGGATTAATAAAGTAAATAGATAAGGTAATAAATGCGCGATACGTTTAGGCAAAATTATGAAGCCGGTTTTGTAGATTTTGGATGGGAACACAGAACTCCAAAATGATTGGAGGGAAAACATGAAATAGATGAAATGACAGCTGTCATCTATTATGACAGCTGTCATTTCATCTGACAACTATACGTGTAACGTCAAACTTTAGTATTGTCTCAAATTGCAGTCGGGTTGCCGTGCAAGCTATACATGCACAGCAACAAACATTTTAATTTAGCTTGTTCGTTTTTGCATAAAGTAAAATACTTATGACTCTCTTACGAATTCAGTTTTCTTACAGATCGTTTTACAGTCTTTTGGGTAGCCTCTTCTTATCCGTACAACGGTGAACCAGAGAGCCTAGATAAAGTGTCATTATATGAGTAATAACAAAAATGGTAAACATAAGTACAGAAAAGCATATGTCAATACTGTTGAAAATCGCTTTAGGAAAACCAAATGCCTTGAAAATGGTCTTTGAAATGCCACTTGTCTTTACCCTCTGGCCTTTAGTAACTTCGGTAAACAACTTTAGTACAACAGGAGGAAAATCACTCCTCTGCATACCTTGCGGACACTCCGGGTGACATTCTCCCGCGGCCAGCCTCCAGCCCTCAGGACACGACGCGCACTGGTCTCGTCGCGGTCCGATGCATGTGCGACACGACAGGTAGCACTTCGAACATGTGCCGCGATCCGCGTAGTACCTGTGAAAATAACCACACTTTAAATAACTTGGAAGACGCTGTTTAAAGAATAAGAAGAAGAAAACGTCAAAAAAGGTCAAGGATATTCGATTCCAGTCAAGAATATTAAGAAAAATATAATTTAGTTTCACCAACCTAAAACAGCCGTCGATGCTTGTGGGCGGCATAAGTATATCGAGCTAAGAACGTCTTTCGGCTGGTATGATGGTGATCAATTGTATTATCCTAAGTCCAAAGAAGTCGTAAATTACAAAAGAACTTCATACCCATCAGCACAAGCCGTCCTGCAAGCGCCTGACTGTAGCCGCAACGCACTGACGCACGACGTGCAGTTGAGTCGCGACACGCAGTCTGAACAGCCATGCATGCATCGCGCACAACGACCTGCCTCTGGATAGAAGCCTTTACTGCATTCTGCTACACATCTATTGAAAAAAAAAAGAATTAGGTTACGTTAATTGGAAATCCAGCCTCTAAAATAGAACATTCAAAAAGTTTTCATAACTTTCCAGAGAAGAAGGTAAGAGAATAACCACACTTATTGACACGGAGTTGGCTTGAGCCGAAAGGGCTTAAGTAATTCACGAAATAAACGTGACTCGACAGCGCATCGGTCTATCGCTTTTATTGCTTGGCCGGTTCAAGCCGATTCTGCGTAAATAAATATGATACTCCCTAAGCAACACTTCCAAAACGGAAAAACACCTTCAATAGACACAGCAAATGTGAGAAACATGAGAACTAAACAATCATCGGTTGCAAAATAATCCGTTTATAATTTACAATAGGCAGTACTCAAAATTAAATCAAAACAAAACGAGAGGGATGCAAAATTGTAGCTGGCAAAAAATACAAGGACCCAAAAATACCACAAGGTAACATAATTATTAACGTTGACCTTACTCATTAGCTAAAAATAAACAAGGACCCGGGTCACGTCCACGTGCATGCGAGCCGCGGTTCGTTAAGGTTTCCGTGTGAAAATTAAATAGAATATAAAGGGCTTTAATACGTAATTAAACTGGACATAGAAGTTCCGCTTTTATGATTTGTCGAAACAGAATTTAATTAGGCTGATTCAAAGAGAGAATTAGTACAAAATATCTATGAACTGAACTCACCTATAATCCTCAAGTAAGTTAGAATTCTGACAGGTTAGACAAGTTCCGTCGTTTTCTCCGTAGCATGAGTCACAAGCTTCGTTACATCTCTTGCATTTCTGGTCTACTGCTGCAAATTCGCCTGAACTGCACTTCTCAGTTCCCACGGGCATACATTTCCCTTTTTTATTCAGTTCCCAGTTCGGTTCACATGAGAGGCAGAACGCACTCGTGCATGTTAAACAACCTACGGGACACCTAAAAAAAAACAAAACCATGAAAACGAGGTCACATCAAAGCTTATACTAAAATAACACGGAAATATATGATACGAACCTCATACATTCTTTCCTCTTTTTATCAGCATAATAAGCTGGAGGACATGACGTAACACATCGCCCGTCTAATGCATAAGTCGACGGGTGACAAGTCACGCACTGCGCTTCCCCGGGCCCTTCGCAAGTGTCGCAAGATTCGTGACATTTTGCGCACATATAATCTTCAGTTTCGTAGTGAGAAGACGGACAGGACGCCAAACATGTTCCGTCGTGAAGAACTAGATGGTGTTCACAAGACGTACAACCATCAGCTCGTTCAGAACAAGTGGCGCAATGGGCAGCACACGGCCGACAAACGGAAGCCTCGCTATCTTCCCAGTAACCATCTGGGCATTGCTGGAGGCACACGGCCAGGTCTGCAACTAGCAAGTGTGCCGGGGCACATGTCAGACATGAGTCCTGGCCCGGTCCAACGCAAGTCTCACAAGACTCGTGACACGGCCAGCACACTCCGCCTTGATTCGCGTAACTTCTTGGAGGGCACCGGGAAACACAGGAGTCATCTAGTCTGTAGTGTTTGCACGCGATGCATTGAACAGGTCCTTTTCCATAGCATCCTTGAGAATCGCATTCGGGATCACAGTCATGCATGACGCGCTTATCATTGCTATCAGCGAGGACATTCTCCCCATGCGGAGAAGGGACGTTATGTCCATCGAGCCGAGCTACCGCCTTTTCCGGGTTAGACCCGGCGGCGAATAGATTTGGAAAGTTTTGATAGTTAGCAAACGCGTCAGTGTTGTAAAAAGAATCCCCGATAGTTTCATAGCCGTCCGCGGCGGTGGGGAATGCAAAAGGCGGCGCTATTGGCGACGGCCTTTTAGTTTTTAATCGTACTGGATCAACTGATGTTCCATAGAATATCAGCTGCCACTTCTTAAGTATACCAGCTTGGTTGACATGCCTGTTGCCGGCATTTATTATTTGTAGCGTCCATCTTCCTTCAGCGTGTTCACCCCAGAAGTGAACACTTAAGAAAGGCCAGTCATCAAAATTAGAACTAACTACATCACGTGGCCTTTCAAATAATAACGTTGAAACCGTGCCCATTGGAGATGTTAAAAGTATACGTAGATTACCTCTAGGGAAGAACCTTAACGATATTTTACATTGAACATGTTCAAGATGACGAACTTCGTTGACTGTGGAACTGCACCCATTAACGTCCATGTGCGTTGCTAAAGTGTAACCAAATGTTGAGTCTATCTGCTTGTCTTCGTTAATTTCTTGTGACTTGCAAATATGTTGTGGCGGGACGGTGACCCATTGCTCTGCTAAGCTGACCATTTCGGATGCGTCCATCAGGCCGTACCCGAATTTGTGACTAACTTTCCTCTTGACTCCGTTTATGATCCAGCCTCCTTCTTTCTCGAGAGGCTGTGGTCGTGACGTCATTACAACTAAGTATTGCATATCCCTCCATGTGAGTTCTGAGTTTGCTTCTAGAGCTAAAGCGCATATACCGGCCGCGAGGGGAGCGGAAGCCGAGGTTCCCGTGTGTTCTACTGTGCAAATATGATCGGCTCGCAACCTGCCGTCCATGTCAACAGTGGCGACACTCTTGTCATGTCCTGGAGTTCCTGAACTGTACGTAGTAGCTAAAGTAGAAGAGCATTCTTCAAGATACCACGGTTTATAACCACCTTGTGTGGCACTAGAAATTGACAAAGTAAATATACTGTTCGTATAACCGTCACAGTTACACGAGTCTGTATGTCTACCACCGTTTCCTGAAGCCCACACGAAGATGGAACCCTTACCGCGACGACCACTTGTGACTCCGTAGATGAATGCCCTGAAGAAAAAATGCGATAATGAATTTCAACTTATCTCATTACATTTTGTCACTACATAACTCACTGAAGTAGTCTTATATCCTACCTCCTAGCAAGAGGTCCAGGACCATCAACAGTTTTGCCGTCATCCTCAGGTCCCCACGAAGCGCTGTAAATATCGATGTGGTCTGGGTTAAGACCTAAGGCTCTAGCTTCAACAGCATCGTTGACGACTCCGTCCAACATCCTTACGCCACCAATACTAGCATTGTAAGCGATGCCAACGCCGCAATACTGGTTGAAGGCAACTCCAGCAACCTCGCCGGCACAGCGTGTACCGTGCTTATTGTCGCCATTGTCTTGAGGCATGGGGTCATCATCGTTGCCGTTGATGTCTGTCGACGCGTTGGGATCCTACACAAATAAATCATAATTAATACAACCAACATCTCGGCCAGAAGTATAATCGAGTCAAAACAAAACAGAAATTGTATTACAAAAATCTTGTTTCCTGAATTGGACTGATGAATTTACAAAATTCAAAGCACTTTTGGGAAATTAATTAATTTTGATGTTGATACATTTACACTGTTTGTAATTTGGCGCGTTTTGATAATTATAGAACTTCATAAATTTCGACCCTCTCTGAGTTATACTTGCAATTTCCCCTAATGAAATGAATACCATTAAAGGTATTCATCATTGCTTAACTTACTGAGCATCGCTATAATGGTATTGAAATTGCTCATTAAAAAAAGTTGTAGAGTCGCATTATCTTGGAGCATTTTTAGAACATCTAACTCAGACTAATCTACAGGGTGTAACACCTGACCCTTCACGAAGCCGTCAACCAAGCATTATGTACATCAAACTAAGTAACTTTATGCAAAAATTATTGCTGGGAAACGACATTTTTTTGGGGGTGAAAAATTACGTTTTACGGTAAGACTCAATGTAACGCACTCAAAACATTGAGCTGATGGATGGATTGAATATTCGGAAAGTATTGCAGATGTTTAAAGTAAAAACAAAATACAATAAAATAAGTATTAAAAAAAATACTTGTTAAAAAGTTGGAACTTTGACCCCCAATATCTCCGTAACTAGAAGGTTCCAAGGTATGGTCTAGAACAAAAACATTGTCTCAATGACGGAGAGAACAAGTCCCTTTCGGCTTCGTTAAGGGTCTTGTTAAGTTACCGACGTAGCCCGAAGAATTGCCAAACTGAAGTGGCAGTGGGCAGGGCACATTGCTCGCAGAACGGATGGCCGATGGGGCCGAAAAGTTCTGGAGTGGCGACCGCGAACCGGAAGACGTTGCGTTGGAAGGCCTCCCACTAGGTGGACCGATGACCTGGTGAAGGTTGCGGGGATCCGCTGGATGCGAGTTGCACGGGACCGGTCAGTGTGGCGACACTTGGGGGAGGCCTATGTCCAGCAGTGGACGTCTTTCGGCTGAAATGATGATGATGATGAAGGGTCTTGTGACACCCTTTATATACAAAATCGAATTGACATTCAAGAAACAACTGCTAATAAAACTAATCGTTTCGAGAACAAACACCCTAATAAACCACTACATCTTTACCAACCAACCAATCAACAGACTACATTTGAAATTAGCTAGAGGTCTGGTACCTATAGATACTGGTTCAAACCCGATACAAGATACGGGTTTTCATAAAACATGAACACTACCTACTCAGTTCCAAAGCCTAACTTCGCAAGTTAATATGCGGGCACCTTATCTTTACTGCTAGACTTTTAGGCAGCTAGTTCAACTGATAGTACTATCAGGCTATATTAACGGCTCTCTATGGAACAAGTAAGTGCTGTGTAACTTATCAATATGTCACAGATACATTGGAATTGTGTTGCTTTTAAATTTTAGGACGTATGTCGATGCGAGTGTGTGTCTACCGATACTCGTTACTGCTGGGCTTCGATTACAAATCTCTGAATCACATGGACAAGATATGAATGTGTCTGTGTGGATTTTTGATCTTCATTATTACACGATTTTTCAAATATTTTATATGATAATATGCAACTAATCACCACTACTTCGGAAATAGACACTTAAGTATCAATACATACAGCGAATACCAGATAAATAAATGGTCAATGTTCATAGTTATACATAATTATTGTAATTCGATATCAAAGCCAAAAACAAAATATTTAACTGGCACTTCTTTATAGCTTCTACTTGACAAGCTTTTCTGGGGAATCGTCAAAACAACATACAATTCGAATAATATTGTAAATACGAGCAATTTATTGGTCTCCACAAAAGATAATATTCAGAAACCTCTAGACTAGAAAAATCAAAAACGTAACCATTTTTTATTTTTTTCTCATTAGGTATTTCTCTGCGTATAAGCCTTTTAGCGTTGCCTTGTTGAGTCCATTTATTGAAAGGTTTCGTTAAAAGCTCATAATAGCTTTAGACCGACTCTCATGTTACCAAATTGGATTAATTATTATGTTTTACGAACACTCTTCTGTAACAGACTATATCGTAATGACATCGAAACCTTTTTTCCATTAAGTTCCAATGCACAAATTTTTCATCTAGGCTTTTATGACGTAGGTCCTACATCAGAAATAGGCCGGTAGTAAAAGCTTGTGTTGCCAGGACTAAAATAAAATCACTTTTTTTTTTTTTTCACTGCCTAGATTTTTGCACACAGAAGATTTTTGAAAATTCGTCTTGAAAGATTTAGTAAGGGATCAAAGTTTGTAACAATTGTCGATGCGAAAGCCTACGAACCATCGAGCATACGGCGTGTTCGTAGACAAAGAGACAAAAAAGGTTCTACTCGTACTTACGTAGTTTTGCGACAAATCCGGATGGTTGGTCTGGATGCCGTCATCCAGGATGGACACAACTATACCCTTGCCGGTGTAGCCCTTCTGCCACGCAGGCGCCACGTTCATGTCCAGCCCGTCCTTGGCACCGCCGTTCTAAATATAAAAGTAAGTATGAACATCTTAGAACATTTTTACAGAAACAGCCAAGCTGTTCGGTAGCTTGGCCGTTTCTTTAGGCTGTTGATATTTTACGCTTATTTATATGTCACCAGTTTTCAGAAATGGTAAGTAACTTATGTAGGGTACAATTAGTGGGTGGTATATTGGCGTATTGACGTTTTTCCCGAATGAAAATAATGGAATTTAGTTTTAACCACTTTAATGGACGACAAAGCAAAAGAAGTTTGTTTGGATCCGTAGCAAGTGATGTTCTGTAATTTCTGCGTATCCTCATGAGAAAAAATGAAGATATGGAGTACAAAACTTAAAAATACTGTTGGAATTAAAATCGCATTAAGCTCTTACCGTTTTATTTACAGATGTTTTGTTATGCTTATACACTACGACAAATAATTAACCATTTAAAAGCGAATCAATTACAAAACAAACTACTTTTTGGGAATCATTAAGAGATACTTTTATACTTACATTGAACTAAATCAAATTGCTATTAAGAAAATAAAAAAACTTTAAATAATATGTCTAAGCAACTTATTATACTAACATAATCTATCACTGTAATTGACTGCCAATAGAAAATATTTTACAATCTGTTTGAAAATCTATGTCGTGCTATTATAATTTGCCATATATTTATAGTAAGCTAACCTCTTTCTCTCTTCTTTGTCAGGTAATGCTACAGGGCACTGACCAAAGGCGTGATTGCAGTCACTATACAGCGTGAAACGGACACCGACTCAAAAACGGTTGCCACAACACATAAATATATTCACAACATTATCCCCCCACATAGAAATTTTTCATCATTTATTTTAAAATCAGCTGTTTCATACAAAACTGCAATACCTACACGGTCAAAATATACGGAACAGCAGTTTTTTTTTAATGCCAATGATAAATGTGGGGGGTTCAGTATGATGTACTGAATACGTGGTGTACTGAATAACTGTTTATGCGTCGGTGTCACTTCCGCCCTGTATAGTTGCTCAAAGGAAAATGCCCATAATCGTTTACCTTTTGTCTTGACCTTCCTCTTTGCAGTTTAGACACAAAAACGAAGATATGTGATCTATTCTATAACAACCTTCTGTGCTATCTTTTATCTGGCTACACAACTGGCTAACAATTTAAGTACAGAGGTTGATCAACAATCAAGAGGGTTACTATGACGTCCTAGAGCAGGAGTAATTCCAGTGTGGAAAAGAGACAGAGCTATACAGGTCGTCTAGCGGCATCTGTTTCCCACACTCCTGCTTTAAGACGTCTTGATAGGCCACCAGAACAGTTCTTCAACCTTATCACCACCTAAGCCCCAAAACTGCTTCATTATTTAACGTTCTAAAAGATACGTACCAAGTACCATTGCTCTTTGAACAGCGGGTCAGGGAAGAAGGGTGTCGAAGTAAGCGCGCGATAGTGCGGCCGGTGTGGTTGAAGCCGGCGCGAGAGTTGGGAAAATGCGGCGCGGTCGTACGGTGAGTAGTCGCGCTTCATGCGACGCTTTTCGCGCTGCTGCTCGAACCATCGGACCTGAGGGAAGAGAGGTTGGTTAGTAAAATTGTAGATGATAAAAAACTGGAGAATTTTGGTTGGAATATAGCCATCAGGTGAGAAAAACCTGGCACGATGATTACACAATTCAAAAGATGAAGTGCCTATATGAAAAACTTGAGAAATTGCTATTAAGGCTTAGGATAATTTCTTTATAAATTTTGAAGATAATTAATTTAATTTACTTAAAACCTTAATAAAAAAAGTTCTAGAAATTATTCCTGTTATGAAAATAAAAGAAAATCTTAAATCGTTAACTAAGTTTTCTGACGTTATTAAAAAAAATATTAGACTGCCTAAACAAGGTATTTAACTTACAAGGTTACCAATTTATGCTAAAACAAACGAGAAATAAAGAGAAAATGAATATTAAAACAAGTCTAAGAACACTTCTAGAAATCAAAGTAAGGAATGAAAAACCGCGAAAATGCGAGTCGGACACGCACTCAGAGGATTCTTTAAAAAAAAACCTTTAATTTTTAACATTATTTATTTATTTATTGGATCTCCAACAGAAACTACACAATTACATGCAAATATACATAGAACAGGGACAAAAACAAGTGTGCGCTTCCAATTATAGGAGACCACATCATTCACTTATAATCTAGGTACATACAGTAAATTTGATAAGGTAAAAAATCGAAAAAAAAAACAAAATACATTACACGAAGAACATATAAAGGAAGCAAGGTGAATTACGTAAAAATGAACAATAATTAATTAATTTAATTGTATTATTTGTTGTAACAGCGGCTATGGCAGCACATACTATGAAAATTTAAATTGTCTACCCATTACAGTTCAAAAGATACAGCCCTGTGACAAACGGACGCATAAACAGCGGAGGTTTAGTAATAGAGTTCTGTTTGCGTACAGAACTCAAAAAAAGCTAGTTTTCTAAACCACCCATTTTTCTGTTTTTAACCAAAGCATTAACCAACAAGAAACATTGTTAGCACATTCAATACTTTTCTTGGGAAATAATGAGAGATAAGAGAGGAGCTACAACAATCTCTTTCACGGCTGTTAAGATGTGTTAGATTGGATACAAAACATTTAGCGAGCCATAAGACGTAATTACAACGCTCTTAGCTCTGGATGGCGGCCAAGCAAAAAGACAAAGGTCCGACAAACATATTCTGGATCTAGTTTTAGACTTTTATATGGAATTAATTGTGAGAGACGGGAAACTGTTTGCCAACACTCTTTACGGACTAATTAATGGATCGGATGAGCTTTGCTTAAGGGAAAAAAACAGTACGATCAGCAAATTTTTCCAATTTATTAGGTATTTTTAGCGGGAAGCGACTGCAGAATTTTCGAAGTTAAGTTTTATAGGTAAAGGCGTCTCCACCAATTATGAGGGATTTTTTTTATTGGAATTCTTTTATTTGTTTCGTACATTCGATTCGGCTGTATTTGATGAACAACAATCTCGACCCAAAGCATGATTATACTAGACTAAGTAAACAAACGATTACTGAACTACCCACTAGTGCACTTATAATGTCTCATTAACGCAGAAATAACTAGATCCCACGACACAGGGTATCCTAGTGTGGGGTCTAGCGCTACTTTAATGCAGTACTTATATCTTTATGTTTTACTATCTTTTATTTATAGTGCTAAACATGTCATCAAAATGTGTCTAAATAAAATAATTGATTAAATTATTATGAAAATGATTAAATGACACATTTGGCTTGTTCCGATCGTCAATTTCCGTTCGCCATCAATCATCGCTGAATAATGCTCGGGCGGTTCGGCACAATAAGACATATGCCGAGAGACTTCTCCCTAACACCTAAGAAAAGAGGTGTCTGATGAGATGACGAGTAGGTAATAGAGAAGTTTGGAAGAAACAGATATGCTGCGACGACCTCAAATAATTGGGATAAGGGCAGTAGAATAATGATGATCGATTAGATCGACACTGCTACTGCTAGCCTGCGTCATCCCACATCTGTGCAAAGACCTCTCCCCATCACATCTAGTTGTTACAATCCAGGGCTAATGTGGACCACTGGTCGTTGGTTTTGTCTAACTCGTCCCGCCGTCTTCTACGAGGTCTGCCGTGACGCCTTCTGGCTGCGACAGGGCTCCAGAAAGTGGTTATTTTGGCCCACAGCTGGACATGCGGCAGACGTCGCCAGTCCAGTCCCACTTGAGCTTAGTGGCTTTTTGAGGAACGTCAGTAATTTGTGTTTTGGAGCGCAGTGTGGTGTTGCGTACATGGTCGGTTAAATTTGACGCCTATAATGCTGCGCTCCATTGCACGTTGGCAGACCTTGACTTTTGACTTTGATTCGATCGCATAGATTTAATTTTGCGGCACCGACCGGAAAATATTTGAAGCTGTTACTAGCGCAGCCTGGGTAGTCAATTATACACGACTAACCGTATTGTCTTGACTTGTCTTACACCAGATAATAAGATTCTCGTATTGTTGTAAATACGAGTACAAAGAAATAGGGCAGCCTATTCTTGGCAAAGGACAATGCCAATAATTAAATTAGTGTATAATTAGAAAAGACACAAATAAAGAAAGCAGATAAAAACGTAATTAGATCTGGAGTGTTATTAGATTTTATTGTTGGCGACCTGTGGTTTGTGCGTCCAGACTAATTAATGAATGAGAAACACAATAATTGGCCGTGTGGGTACGATGCTGTAGTGAAGGAGACTGATTATAGGATTGGAAGAAAGAAATAATGATGTTAAACATCGAACGAAACAATGTTTTATATAAGAAAATGTCGAAAATGAGATCCTCTACCTAATGCAAAAGAGTTTAATTGCAATTTTCACTATTAGTTGTTGCGGTTACTAATTAGTCCATAATTTATCGCGAAAACAATGCAAGTAAACTATCACATTACATAGAAATGCAAGTAAACTAGACATTACTGAAACTATTCACATTCAATAATTAGTCTTCATTTATCATAGTGTTCTGAGTATCTTCGTAAATCTTTGTAAGCATGCGTAGCCGTAAGATTAAGAGGTTTTTTTGCCTTGGTAGTTTCGAAGTAAAAAAAAAAAACTCTTTAAAATTTGTTAACGGCCCACAAAATAAAGACTACCCAAATCTAACATTTAGAAGGTGCAATTTCACAGTTGTTGGAACGCGACGGACAGGGGAGGGTGGGGCAGCTAGCACCAGTGTATTAGCATGAGAAAGCCCGGGGCGCCGGGACCGGGTTTCATTGCTATTTCACAAGTCCCGAGGTCGAGACGAAACGACACAATTCGTCTGACGCTAAACTTACCAGCAAAAAAGTCGAACAAAATGTACCTTTTAAAAAATATTCTCCGCTGTTGTAAATTGTGTTGTCTTAGCTGCGGAACTCTAATTTCATTAGCAACTGTGGTGAGAGCAAACGTTGGAGGAGCGGCCATAAGCCACGTAATAGTTGGAGGAAAATGGAATTACTTATGCAGAGCAAAAATTCAAATTTCAAGGAAATTTCGTTTATTTTTGTGGAATTTCTTAAAATGCAGCTTGTAAACTTTTTGTGGTCTTATGAGCCGGAGATAACTTATTTTTACGCAGAGTATGAATAAGTTATTCCTTGTGATAACTTCAAGCTCTAGATTTCATGAACTTATACATACCTTTTTTTATGAAATACAAGGCAAATAACTCGGTAAAATTCACATATACTAAATAAAACAAGACGACGAGTCGTAAATAAACCCATCATAAAAAGTACCGTGTATGGTGCAGCCAAATAACAATTTTAATATTAACATACTTGTTTAAATCCTTGTTTATTACTTCAAGCAAAATACAAGGATAAAGCGTTTGCACGCAATTGAAATGGTACAAAAAGCATTACGTGGTTTGTGGCTGGTGCCGGGGGAGTGTAGGGCGGAATGTCACACGTATTTTATTGGCGTGGTCGCCGCAGCATATGAACGACTCAGGAGCAAACGTCCACTGTTTGTCACAGCACCGCAGCTCGAGTAATTTGATAAAAAATCCCCGCTCTACTCTTTTTATAATGCATGGTTATGAAACAGGAAGAACGGGATAACGTTTTTGTGGTCTTAACTGCAGCGTTTTATGTGTGTGTAAATAATTCAAATGCCCTCTTTGGGAGAAAAAAATATTTGCTGACAAAGAAAACAAGCAGTTATTTTTATAATCTTATCAGCCATCCGCAGAGTCACAGTGGAACGGGCTCTAAATCTAATAAGAAAAGTTTTTATTTTTCTCCTTTCCACATTAAGTAAAGTTTTTATCTTCATATCAACACGTTACAGTAACAAGAGATGTGTCTACATAGGCACGGAAAGTTCTAGTCGTGAAGTAAACAATATTTTTATTCAGCTGACGTTGATAAAAATCAGTTTTTGCTTCATCCAAACGTTCGTGCCTCGCATATTGTTTTTGCGCGCACATTCAGCTGAACAAACAGCAGATGTCGCGCAAACCAAACATAGTTATCCTTCGACTTGGGACGGGCAAAAAGTCGACACGGGAGCCGAACATACCGAATGAGGTTTAATAAAGCTCCTTTGTAGTAACACACCGTAACGTAATAGGGTCCTAAACTAATAGAGCAAAGGGGTCTATTACGTCGCCGCAAGTCTACGGCACGAACGGGTTTAAACAGATTTACGCCTAAAAGAAACGCACTTCATCTACGCGGTTGACCCTTGTCTTTTGTTGCGCTACCCAATTTGCGCTCCGGTGAACGTATTTGTTTTGAGTCTAATTAAAATTCTTTCTTGTAGTTCATTATGATGTAGACAGGCTTTATGAAAAGGCTTTTTGTTGTATAATGTAAGCGGAAGGCCGGTGCGACGTCTATTCCCCTAGGACTCTTATTTCGAGAACCGTTTTTGTACTATTCATTATAATGGAGAAATAATAATAGAAGCTAAACTTGGGAAATTGATAAAATACTAAAACAAAACCTTTCAAATAAGGTAAGCATTAAATTTCTTATTGATAATGTATTTCGATTATTATCTAATCAATGTAAAAATAGCAATGGACTTCCCTACAAAAACTTAAGTCATTCAATGAATGCGAAGCTTTTTGTCTTTATGTAACCGCATCAAGCCGACAAATCATAATACAAATCTGTGCCATCTACATCTAAATGCGGTTACCCTTATAAATAAAACGTCTCCGGAAGGCAAAAAAATTACTACAAAAAAGGCCGCAGTGCCTTAAATAAATATGCCTTTCTTTAATTAACTGCAAACCTATTAAAAAAATATGTGACAAGAAGGACTTGGCCTTCAGTTCTAAGAAATTAGCAAACTATATTGATAAGGGACGCTGTGTGGATTATCTATGTTGGCGTTGGTCTCATCAACATGAGAAAGGCCGGTCGCTGGGGCCGGCACGCCCCGGAGTTTTATTAGTCCACGGCCCACTCCTCCCAAGTCGACCCCAACTCCGCTTGTTACGGCCACAAAGACACAAAACCTTCACGGTACGTTGCTGAAGGAAACTTTAGTTCACAATAAATCTGACCAGTGATACAAATGGCTTCAGCTAATATTTGCCCCATGTAAATGGCACAGCTGGTCACGTATTCGGCACATGTCGAGTTAATATTGAAGTAAATGCTTTGTTATACAGAATTTTGGGCCTATTGATTCGTGTTTGCGGACATGTGGAGACAATTTGTTAATCGTAAGAGAGAAAAATTGATATTTTTCCTAGTAGGCCAGTTTGGGATATAACAATCCGAACGGAAATTACTAGCATTTTTTTCTCCTGTGGATAAGATGTGAAAAAGTATAAACAGAAGTATTTTTATTTCTAAATCCAATTTGTGTTATGAAACTGATTTGATATGCTAGGAATCAAATTTTATAGATTCTGTAGGTAGTCGTATTGAATCTTGAGGTAAACCGATGCGGACAGATGTGACAAAATTGTGTGGGTATTGTCCTTTCTAAAAATAAGCTCTATTTTTCTGGTACCCTGTGAAATTGGTATTGACTCGTGACTCTTATGTAACATAACATCCTCGCATTTCCGCTGATAAGCTCAAAATAAATAAAACATAACAAAACAAATGAAAATAACATCGTTTAGGAGAAAATTCGTTCCATGCGTATTGCCAAAAATGAAAATGACATGTGGGTACAATTTCAACAGATTCACGGGCAAAACATACAGAAGCTTATAACAGTATAAGCCATCCGAGGGAATGATGTCATTTCCCCCAGAAAAAAGGTTAAAAGGGCCATTTACGAAGAGAAATCTCGTTATTATTGCAGCTCGTTCAGCGGAAGCTAAATATGATACTGGAAGTGATGTCCCACGTGTGTTTGTGTAACGTTTATGTTAATACTTTATATTCTCATCAAATGGGGCATAGAACTCTTTACACCTCGCATTTGCCTTGAAAGCGTCAATTGCTTTCGTGACAATGAGAGCAGCGTTTGAAGCTCAACTTTAGCTGTTAGAACGGTAAATGGTCGCGATACATGCATATAAATAGTTGAGATTTGCTTTCGTATTAAGAGCACAAATAGTTGGTTTTACTCTTACGTTTGGAATGGAACGAAGAGATTCTTATTGCACTTAGTTTTTCTAATTTAAGTGCCAAAATAATCAACATTTGTATTAATCATGCAATTCGAGAAGCTTTTTAGTTAATAGACAAGGTAATTACTTGAAGACATTAAAAGCTACTATAGTGGCCATACCTACCTATAGTAGTAACTATTTAGTAATCTGTGCCTATACTATCCTGTTTAAACCACTTTCTGTACCTAGCAATAGCGAAGGGTCATTATTTGTAAGCGGCAATACGGAGTACATATCTTTAAATGTGATTTTATTATTTGTCTATGAATACTGACTGCCATTTTTCAAAGGGAAGTCAGTAGGAATCGAGTTGTACCTTCGCCACTGGTCCCTAGAGTAAAACATATTTAGAGGAAAACTACGAGACAAAGTATTTTATCAATTAGAAAAAAACAAGCACCGAATAATACAAAAACGCCTGAAAGAAAATGGTAGCCTCTCCTTAAAACTTCGAATAAAAATTGCTACAATGTCTTTACTTTTGCAGAAGGCGTTCTGCGTCCCGGTGTACCAACAAGGGATTGCATTAGTATTCCCGCCTCGTACCCTTAAGGATAACCCCAGTTACGGTGTAAAGTCGCAGCGTACGATATGTAAAAATATCACATATACGTATGTGGGCGCAGAAAAGTACGTGTCTATCGTTTCAGTGAATGTTTTCACTTTTGCGAGAGTTCAATAGCCTTTGTGTTGTACTGAGTGCCTGTCTACATTTATCAAGGGTCCCTACAACAAAATCTCATATAAAAAACCCGAAAGGTATTGATTCTGTTCCTAATACCTACGTGGCCAAGACTATTGGAGGTCTCCGCCTTATTTCGGGTAATACTTTCGTATCCCGCGCCTAATACTATCTTTATAAAAAAGAAAATAGACCGTCTTTTGTTTCGCTTTATTAGGTACTGTTATGAGGAAAAGTAACTTTGCGGTCGGAAGGTCATCTTTTCCTATCAATGTAAGGTTCAGTGCACACAGCCTGGTCATATTTATTAAGATATTTTTGCCACCCCGATACGCTGCACGATCTAAGGTTTCGAACTATGTTTCTTTGAAATAGATAATTCATTCTGAAAAGAAACAAGCTAACCTCTACTTCTTACAACAGTTAAATTTCAAAAAAATGGCGTAGGTGTTATCAGAAACGAAAACACGAAATTTGATTTAAAAAATAATAAAGTGATGAATAAAAGAACACTATTAGAATGTTTTTATAAGTGCGATAGAATAAAAAAACGTTGATATTTGTTCTAAATATAGGTATAAAGTTAAATCTACCGTTAGCAACAAAAGCGATCATTTTTCTAAGCAACGTTGTATTTTCTGTGGAACATAGACTAATTTCATACTGCTGACAAATGCTCAACTCAGTTGCAGCGCGAGCAGGAAACGAAACGCCACATGCTCTAGGATATTTCGTTCTAGACATTCTTGAATACAGCTTGCATATTCTCGGAGCACTGACGGGGACGCACTTACAAAAGTAGGTATAATATTAATAGTAATAAATGTCACATTTCTTGGGTGACGTCGAGAGCATTTACGAATCTCCTGGCACTGACTCACTTGCAATTAATTACCACTGTTTCATTTGCCTAGTCTTTACCCGACTTTGTTGGAGTCGGCTTACATTCTAACCGGATGCAGCTGAATATTAGTATCTGACCTTCAAAATTCAGTTAGTACTGGGTAATACGACACCCCTTGGTAAGACTGGTTGTCACTTTCGGGCCACTGACTACCTGTAACGACTGTCAAATATCTACAAACGACAGCCGGGACCAACGGCTTAACGTGTTTTCCAAGGCGTGAAGGAAACTCAATATGTAATGGATGGAACCCATCTACGGACCAACCTTGACTCGCGCTGCTTAACCTTAAAGATCGACACGTGCGGCTGTTGTAACTTATTTATATATTTAGCTACAAGCTCCAATGAGCACAGTGTTTCTATAAGAAAAACAGAGAAACATCGTGTGCCGCCCGCTAATGTAGATCGCTGATATTTCGCCCTCTTTGCTTTGTCACGCACTACGGGACTACATCAAAGAAAGAAGCCTATAATCCGAATGGGACTAAGTAATAAGTTTTTGATGCGTTATCTCCACAATCCGCTAGTTTATCTGTTACACTGAAGATTTTTGGGTCAATACAGTTGCTTTCGGAAAGTTTTGTTGATAAAAACTATAGTTGCAGATATTAGTGATACATTGACGTTTACTGGAGATATTTCTCAGATAACTTGCCCTACTTCATAAGTAAAAAGAAATAGACTAATTTATACCGTCCAGACAGAGAATTAACCTAGAATGAGAAATATCCTAAATAGGTTACGTAAGCGCCGTGAAAGCTTCCAAAAACAGTTGAAAATTTAAATGTAGTATTCCATTAAACTGAATGTAACATTTAAGTAGTTCAGATGAAACTAACTTTGTACCAAAGAGAGCACGGTACGGAATGATCGTAGGCACGGCACGAACAGAAGCAAATAACTATAATTATTTAATTTTACTTCAGGATATAATTAGGAACAGGAGACTAAAAGAAAATACAAAACGTAATTTCGGATATCTTATACACAAAGGATGTTTTGATTAATATTAAAAGGTCTTATGCATAAATAAAGAGGTTGTAGATCCACGAAAGTTGTTCTACTCGGTTATTTTTTATTCATAAACTTAATACAAATACATCGTAACGATTCGGTTGAACACGTCTATGACTAAATATAATTATGTAACTAGTTTTTATAGCGACAACGTAACATGACATAGGAAACGACAAAACCTAAACCCTTGTTCTATTCATGGATAAAAAGTAAAAACCCGAGAAAAACACAGTAGTACAAACCAAGGCATAAAAACGTTACGACCGTAAGTACTGAGGACTTTGTCACTTTCACATTGTCGTGTCGTCCAGAAATTGTATTACAAATTGTTTTTATAATGTGAAGATTTTATTTAGACCCCTACAGAACCCATGAAATAACCATGTTAATATTCTGTCCTTTGACGCCTTAACGACTGAACGGGTTTAATGACATTAAGTACACAGATAGACCTTCGGCTTTTTGTCGCAGTAATGCGACCCCATGGTATATTTCTCGACCTCCACGCAGGCAGAACCGAGAATGTTATGTATAGAAAGAAGAGGGAATTAAGGAAACGCCGATACATTGTGTAAGAGAAGCAAGATAAAATGAGGAGAATGCAGGAGGCGCGAGTCAAATGGCACGTAGATTAAGCGAGAACGTGGATTAGCTAAAGGGTAGGGTTGTGAATCTACAATGATACACCAAATGCTTGCAACACCAATGATTAACATCGTCAGATTTGCCCTTACCGTACTTAGTCGGGCGAAAGAGTAATATCGTATACTGAGAAAACAAAGCGAGAGAATTGAGCTCACACTATTGTAATGGCGTTTCTATGACAATCAAAGTCAAAGTTAATTCAAGCCATTGCGTCATTGTGTGTGTCAAAGATTATTATTTGATGCAGTAAGTCGAATCTAGTGAATAAATATTTGAGTAAGATAATGACTATCTATATCTTATCAATTATCTTACTTCTTACTTTCTACTATAATATTATAAATACGAAAGTTTGTGAGGATGACTCTTTCACGTAAAAACTAGAACGGATTTGGATGAAATTTGGCGCATAGATAGTTTATACCTGGATTAACACATAGGATACTTTTATCCTGGTAATAGGTACGATCCCGTGGGACAATTACCGAACTCCACGCGGGCGAAGCCGTGGGAATAAGCTAGTATTCTATATTTTTACAATACATCACATCGCCATGAATTTAACGAATGATTTTGTTTTGTTCGTGCATGTTTCCCAGAAATAGTTCAATAGTTAGTTGGTCGATTTAAATTTTTCCGATACAGAAATTGGGTCGAACAATTTTAAATGGAGATTACGTGTCTTTGTATATGTATTTGTATTGTATATGATTATTTTGTGTATTTTATCTATGGGCCTTAGTAGCCTGATAATAAAATGATTATTATTATTATTTGTAAAACAAGCTAGCCTTTGGATTAAAAAACAACTTTTGAACATTTTACAGTCTCACTTTCCCATCTCTCCCCCAAAATTTCCAGAGCCTACGAGACACGCGAATTAAATAACACATTCCGTATAATTTACAAATTCGAGGAACAATGTCGCGAGTCTGTGACCGAGATTGCTCAATAAAGAAAAATCCGGATTAACACGTAAAAGGAAATGAATACTTAACACGCGGCGTGAACGGAGCTTTAATTGAAGCATTTTAGAGTAGGAAGACTGCCAGGGAATATTCTATGAGGGTGGGAGAATTTATGAGGTCAATGGCAATGATGAAGGTGGAAATGTGCATTTTCTAGATAGCTGGAAAACGCTAAAAAGTACAATGTTTGCTGGATAAGTCTCAATGATCACCAGTTTCTATAAGTGGTTAGAATGACCTAGAATCCTGTGAAAACCGAACGTTACGTAGGTACTCATTTAAACATGCTTGTAGGAAAATATTGTCAAAATCCAAACGGTTTTTGACTTTTTTTATACTATATAGAAAAGACATGGCCATGCATAAACATTTCAACAACCATGACCCTGATAATCATGATTTTTGTAACCATTTTGTATGATATTCCATTTGCTTACCTGTGGCTCGTCATTCAGCTTTTTATGGTGCTTGTGGCTCGGTTCTACAGATCGTTTCTTAACCTCGTGATGTGATAACAAATAGTAGTGCTTCAGTGAACCAATCTGTAACAAATAAATAGCATACATTAGTTTTATATATTATCAGAAATAGAAGTCCTAATGGCGGTCTATTGTGATGGGCATATTGTCCGAAGAAAAAAAAAGCATTTCATAATTTTCGGCAAATGTATTCTATTTCCGCTAGCCCTTCAGTATTTAAATGGCTATTTTCCACACGGCATCAAGTGTAGCCCGCCCTAAACGACACTTATAGCACGGGTTAGCTCAACTATCCGGGGCTTATCGGCGACTTTATTTTCTTCACAACAATCAGAGGCCGTTCAAAATGTTCTCGATTACGTACTATAAAAACATTAGCTACAGTAATTTATTCCTATTGCCTTCCGTATGGAATTAGTACGTTGGCGCGAACTATTTTTTTAGTATATTTCGGTGGGCTCTAATAAATCGAGAGCACGCGATCTACGCCCTACCCTCACTCAAGTGTTAAATTATAGAAATTGTAGTTGTGGCAGCCATTAATACGAATTTTATTTACGCATATTTTTATTCGAGTTATAAATTTTTTCAAATAAATGATTTGCTTCTAAAACTAGGGTTTTATTACACATTCATTCTTTCAATTCATTTCTATTCTTTCATAAACTTCAGATTTATTTTCGTTAGCCTTTATGTAACTTCATCTATATACTTATTCAATGCCTCTAATAAACATGATTAGGTACGTTTCACGAGGCAGCTTTAACTTAATAAAAATAAATAGACTCTATCCTCAAACTTAGTATCCAATCAATCTTCGAGGTCTTATACGAGTTATTCTACATATTATTTATATTGAGGCAGAATCCATCTTTATGCAGTATCTGGCCAAAATAGAAGTGGAATTAAATTATTTGGCAGGTCACGTGCCGATGGTTTACGAGGTCGGCGTTAGCACTACGCCTAACGTTTTCCCTATTAGCTAGTACTGAAATTTAAACGTGTCATCTTTAAGTACCTCTACTAAAGCTGTTTTTTGTATTTTTATATAACATTATATTTTTAGGCGTGATTTGGCGTTGCATGTCTGACTGCTCGACAAAATAATCTAACCTTTTGAATTGCATTTTTTTTAAATCTAGAATAAAGGACCATGGTCATTTTTCTACCAAATCTGGGCGTAAGACCAACAGAATTGAAATAGATCTCGAATAGTAGCTTATAATTAGGCCTTCAATTAATTCTGAAACAACCAACACCTAAGTTGCCGGGAAACAGAAATACAGACACTTGCAATATTGCCTTTTCCTGTAATATGGCAAATCTATTTTGACTTATTATTCAAACTAAAAAAATCAAAAAAGGGGTTCCGTAACACAGCTTTCACAGTCCTCTGCCGATTCTAGGATCTCACCGGCGTAGGTCAGTTTTTAGTCTCCGGCGACTTTGGTACTTGACGCAATACTATGAATTCGGGAACTTATGAGCTATGATTTGAAATATTATATTTCAATTCTGTTGGGCTTACGCCCATTTTGACCAAGTCCCTTTGTGATGGTTCGGAAATCAAATGTTTCTAGTGTTCAGAAATACGCAAACCTGTCTTCAGGAACCCATAAACACTTACAGCGTAATGCCCTTGTGAGTTCTGACCATTCTCCTTTACACAAAATAAAAACAAAAGTGGCAACGCAGACATAACAATAATTACTCATGACACATATGTCCAGCCTTACCGCACTCGCAGGGTTAACCGTTTATTACGGCATTAAACTGCTTACATTATATGCGATGGGATTTTTAATCCTGCCGACATTAACCATAAGTACCATTTACAACAACATTCTTATTGGCCGTTACCATAATCCTTTGCCTACACTAATAAGAACTGAAGTCCTATTCACACTAGGGCGTTATAATTGCGAATTGTGTTGCTGAAATAGTTGCAAAGTTATGGAAAGATAGAGCTTTTCTGCAGTCTTCAAAAATACATATAAGTTGATATCAACCACCTCAGAAAAGTTTACCTTTACATTTGTAATAAGTAGGTGGTAGCGATAATAATTGCTCTTAACATCGCCGCCATTTTTCCAAACAGTTCAGGTAGTAAATCCAGTCTTCCATACTAGGTGAGGACAACTAATCGTGGGGTGTATGCCCAAACCAGACTTTCTACAATATGTCTGCAAAGAGTTTTGGAATTTTTCGGTCACATCGCATGAAAAGATGTCCATAACCTAGAACAGTTGATGGTACTAGCAAGGTCGATGCCAAGCCTCCCAGGGGTCGCAGTCGACTTAGATAGACGAACTTAATTCGCTTATCACTGGTCTTAAAACTGCACGATGCTCTTCACAATGCCAACGTGAAGCAGAAGATTGCTTCACGTCGGGGGAATCACGACCCTCAGAAATGAGGAACACGACGAGAGGAGGGTGCCCATGAATTTTAACACTGTTACGGCATGAAACTCCTTCCTAATATCTTTATTTTCGCGTGGAAAAATAGTGTTAAGTTACCTTTAATGGGTCATAAACCATAAGTCACAACTATGACTAACGTATAAAGTCGTCGTTAGACGCGTGCCATGTATTGCACTTTATTTTCATTTTGCCTGGGAATTTACAAGGGTTTTACGGGTTATATAGGGGTCATTTTGTAGCAGGCATTTGTTATTTTTAATTTAAACTTGGCGTGGTTAGGAAATATGATGATATCTGATGAAATTTAAGTGAAATATTTAGCATAATTGGCACTAGGTACACCAACATTGCATAAAATAAACTAATTTGCTCGGGAATTTTTCCCTCAGAACGAAAGTAAAACCGATTTTGATTTAAAGTCCTGCAAAAAACACTTGGTTTATTTACATATCAAATATAATACCCTAAACATTCGACTTTTCCGATAAAATCAAAAGGAAAAAACAATACAACGAAAAAATATTTCCGTCGCCGAGAATTTAATATGAATATCATAAGATTGAAGGAACACCTATGCAAAATTAGCTCTATCTCTTGCAAGAGAAAAATTCCCTGAAATGTATTTCCGCCGCCCGACTGAACCGACAAGGAAAACGTGTGGAAAATAAACGGTATTGATGATACGAAATATGAGGGCATAAATTCTTATTGAACTGAATATACTGGCAGGATTCCGATATCTTCTTCGAATGTGCGCAACACGGTTCCTGTAACCTTTTTACATTCCATTGCGTTTTTAGTTCCCATCCCGTTGACGGTAGTTGTAGAAATAAGGTAGTGGAGTGTGAACCGTGCTTCGTAAATTTTGTGTTGAATAGTTTTGAGGTGGTGGTAGTGCCGTAGGAATCGGGAGAGCCCGCCCGCCACGTGTTGCCAGCAAGTACGCGTTCAATTCACTTTGATGTATCACCAGCAATGAAAACAATTGTGGAATTGCTGTGACACTTTTATTTTCTAATAAGAGGCTGCGAATGCTGCGATAGCTTTCCCAAGGTTTGCAAAGATGAGGCTTCAGTTTAATGAGTTCTTTAAAAGATTAAGTTGCAAAACTATTTTACATAAGCAGGTCAGGAAAGAGATCAATTTCAATTCCGACGTCTTCATTTTGTGTTGCTCACGCTACAATGCTTCGCAAATCGTTAAAGTACGAGTATATTTACCAAATCTACTGAGAAAACAATATTTTCAGAATTGCGAGAAGCTTCTCAGGAATATTGGCATAATGAAGAAAAGCAGGCAGAGGATTCTCAAGATTATACAGACTAATATAAGCATGTACAACAAAAGATTAATACAAAACAACCTCCATATATTGTTATATTATAATAAATCGCCCGCTCCAGTCAACAATAGAAAGAAAATATCTAAGTGCTTCAGCTGCTTACAATTCCGCGCAAGTCGATACGGTCCATGTAATGGCGTCGGGGCTACGATCTAGCAAACTGTCACTACTTGCACAATGCTGCAATTTTTCAGCCCTACACTGTGTTTAGAATAAAGTCTAGCAATAAGGTGGAAGTGTGTTAAAATGTAACGGAATAAATATCAGTATGTTAAAGTCAAAGTCAAAACATTTCTTACGAACTAAGTGTTCAATGTGGTCTTATGATAAGTTGGTACTTATGACTTAGCAGCCTTTTACAAGCATTGCAATTTATCATTCGCCTGCCCTTATTATCATCCTAAATTAGCATGCACTAAACATTGTTATTACTTAATTACTTTCTTCACTTCTTTGTTCACTGTTACCAGATGTAAAAATATTTCAATAAGGATTTTTTATATTGTTTAAAATATTAATGTCATTATGCAGATTTTTGTAATATTTAGATTAATAAGGTGGAAATTAGTACCTACGAGTAATTTATCAATCAATAGACCTTATTTCATGAGGAACTATAGGTTTGAAAATGAAGTAGACAAGACATCAGCATTGACTTTTGTTATTAACATTATACAGATCAACAAAAGCGCATGGAAGATACCATACCATAGGGCAAATGCAACAAGACTTAAGCCTCTTTCTTGAAACGAGTTCCAGAAGAGGCTCATGTTCAGTACAAGATCTTTACGAGGCATCATGCTCCAATGTACCACTAACATGTAAAATAATGTCTTTTACGCTATTTTCTTTCTGACTCTTTACACAAATGATATTATACGACGTTACATCATCTCAGGAAACGAAGCTATAACGAGCACGTCCACTTATAGATTGCTCTGGAGACAAAATTTTATGTTAACCACCCCAAGATAACACAATTTTACGATTCATATTCAAACGTTTATTACTTGAAGGGAGATTCGAGCGATATTTAATATGGAACGTAACAACCATTGTTGATATACTTTATGTACTCATAAAGTTTATGCTATATTTGTTAGCCAACTTAAACCAATATAATATGAGCGGTAAAACTACGAACAATAGCTTCATGAATAAATTTGTTGTTCAAACAAAAACTTTTTATGAACAAACTCGTTAAAAAAGATCGAGGTAAAATAATTTGAAGTTGTTCACAATTTTACAAATTAAAGGAAAAAGTAAACCCTTGGCTTTAGATCAGTCAAATTAACTTTCCACAGTAAACTGTTAAAAACAGCCAAAATTTAGAGGCGATGAAAATAAAATTGCTAAAATGTGTTCCGAGCTCAAACTGCTGGAAACCCCGAATCGAATCGCCTGCGTATATCGTAAAATATTGAATACGCTTAGGTCCCCAACGAGTGGAGCTTATCCAATCGTATTAAAACCTACTAAATATACCATAGTTCCCGGTCTAGTTTACCTGTAAAATTCAAGATCATATATTCGTGCCGGCTCCACGCGCCGCCCGAGCCACCGCAGTCAGGTCTATTTTTCACATCGCCCACAATTTATGTGGCTCGTTTGAAAGCGCCGCGGCGAATGTATGATGCAAAATTAACTTATTATCTGCTTAAAGCTGCTGTAGCGTTGTCATCTACTCTGTGCTTAAGCGCAACTAAAGTTTGATTAAAGTTAAGCCTTCCACACACAGATTATTCAGCGAATATGCAAGATGGAATACAGCCAGAAACTACTTGCGGTGCCGTTATGCGACCTGTTTTTGTAAAAATATGTTTTTATCAAGAAAATGGGTTTGCGGCTCTTATGTTGCCAGTGATATACATTTTGTGCCGCGTCCAGGAGTGCTTTAAAACAGAAAATATAGTGCTGAATTAAAAAGGGAGTTAATTTACAACGCATTTGCTAATAAGTCTTTGTAGCATTTGTAGCGTAGTTTACGATGAAACATTAAACTATTTTCTTCTCTTTAGCAAACTGGCTAATTAATAAACTACAGTTTTAAAGAGTACATTTTTGGTCTCAGTAATTACTGTGACATCTGCTGTCCCTTAGCTCTAAAAGAGGTTAAAAGCTAATTAAAATCGCGGAGACCTTATAACTGTGATCGATAAACTGGAGCCATATCTGAAGTGGTCGTTTCTTGGCTCAAGTGCCCTCTCGTTTCAACTTGTAATCAAAATTAGAAATTAATATCGACTGTATTGAGTTGAAATATTGGACCTTTGAACTTTTGGAAGCACTTGGTACAAGGGCCAGTGTATTTATCGTAAATCATTCGCTAATAAATGGACTGTTCAAACGTTTGAGTAGCTTAGGCCTCTCGATTCTGGAGGAATTTTTTAGTGTTTCGATCAAGTGGACGATACCTTACTAACTAAATGGCATACTATTAGATACTTGATTGATGAAACAGAGTCTAACACCCGTACCGGTGGTTGAAAAATACCAACTATCAGCAACGGCGTAACTTTACACGTTATACGTAGTTACGGTACTAAAAATAAAACCGATTCCTGAAACCTTTTAGCTCTCCATTAAACTGCTCATAAATACATAATGTCGAAGAAATTAACCGTAGATAGTTGGCAATGTAAGCCATCAGTCACGAGACAGGGGGCGGGGCCATTCTTAAAACTTTTAATTAATTGTCTAAGTTCGAGACTAAAGAAGGGGGCCATTCGCATTACATTCCAAGAATTCCAAGTCACTGAGCATAACTAAAATTGTTCGCTGGCAAAACAACGCGATGGAACTTTATACAGCTTTGATGTTTGATTTAAAGAAATTATATTTCAATTAAAATGGAATATCTGATTTCGTTTTGAATAATTCTGGGATTGAAATATTTCGAGGTAGCGATTTGTATTTCAATTTATAACACTGGTATTTATTCGGAGCAGGTTGGAAAGTCATATTACAATTTTTATGTAAGTATTTTCATTAAAACCGTATTTGGCAGATATGTATGACGTAAGAACCTATAAAACTTCGCATAAAAAGCAGTTATAATTTAAACTCCTAACAAAGTTTCACGACAAAATATCACCAAAAATTCTTCGCTTGCCTTCCCCTTTCATAAAAATATCCGCCTCCATTCTAGGAAATTATTTCCATTAAGAAAAAAAGTACACCATAATTTAAATAAATGGATGCACCGGGCCCCCTTAATGGTGGCATCACTGTCTAGGGACAGATAATAACTGAGATAGAAAATCGTTGACATTCAGGAAGGAGACATTGAGTTACTGAGATCTAAATGGCTACTGTAAGACGAATAATCCCTGTAGATCCCGACACTCGATATCTAACCATAGATATAGCTAGGATGCCTTACAGGGAACACATTTACCCTTCTTAACGTCTAATCCCGCACACGTCGTAGTTAAGGGACAGCCAGCGGAAATTATTACTCGTTCGCGTTACAAATTATCCCTCCCCATGTGGACTCCACGGTAACTCGGTTACACGAACTCGCGACCGTTAATTTACAGCGCGCCCAACAAATTAATATCTCTGATTTGGACCCTTGTCAGCGGGGGCCAACGACGAAGACCCTACCCGTGTTTGGGGGATGCCGCAAGGTGCGAGCGTCATGCCTCATGCTATTACGGGGTCCAAAATAGTAGGACAAGGAGAGCTTTGTTCCATTCACGGAATTTTGAGGAGTTACTACTCCAAGCCAACAAAAAGGGGAGCCCATTCTGTACATCATGCACGTCATGTCCCTTCGACAAATAAATATTTCTTCTTCTTCTTTTACATTTTCGCGGTAAAGGCAATCGGCTTTAATGTCCTCAACTGGCTATTTTTTTACCACGCCATTATGGTGTATAGTATTGTTTTAAAGCTCGCGACGAAAACCTAAATAATAAGAATCAAATAAATAACTGTCGCCCCGCAAAACTGATTAACGCTTGACAAAATATAACTTATCAAAAGACCGAGCAGACCAATCATAAAATAAATAGATAGTAACCTAATTAATTAATAAAGTAATTAAGGAAACATACAGTTACTGTTATCTCTATATTATCTTCGTTATCAATCCAAAATTCCCATACCTACAATGCCAGTCTTATCACACCCGCTGACGCCTATACCGTATTCCCTATACATTTGGCGCGTCGCATTCGTAAAGTACGAGTGACGACATATTAATCTCTGCTGGGATGTTCTAGCTTTAATATTTGGCCTGTGACGAATGGCATGCCGCTTGCTACAAGACAAATATCAACGAATCGTGAGTAATAACGCGGCTATTACACTGAGATAGCTTTAACTTAAAGTATGGAAGACGATATAGAGCGCAGTTCTTCTCCTTTCTTAGGTCCCATTATTTGGCGTGGGTCTCCTTATTTTTCTGCGCTAAGATATTCGATTTTGTTCTGACAAATTGCGCTAGCTTTAAGTCTGTTTCTGAGTCCCAGCACTGGAAACATTATAGACTGTTTAAACAGGTTTATTACTCTCTTTTGTTTCATTAGATGCAAAGCGATTTCTACCATAAGGTCTTCAATACTTTTCTAGCATAGGTAGTTGTACCTACTCAGTAAAACTAAAGAAGACAGAGGGCTGATATCCCCCGCTCCCAGTTATAACTTTCCATTGTTTTATATTCGAGATCCATCATTCCATTCACGCCCCAGTTTGCGAGTTATCAAGCTAGTCTTATTCATACTCACTGGAAATATTTGAAAGGAATCTTGCATTACGTACGTGTCTGTCTAGGAAGCACGCTCGTTTTGTTCATGTTTTCTCACTTATCGTTGAATTTATAGCGTCGGTGTTGAATATAACGAGAACTAACGAACTGGGTGGCGTCATAACTGTGTCCAAACAGCTGGGAAGGTACATAAGTACTTCCATTACATACCAGCGCGTTTGTATGACGCAATAATAGAGAGAAGTAGATAATACAATTTAAATTTAAACTGCTAGGTTTATTTTTTCTAAAAAGTATAAATCAGCAAAATCCATAAAAAAGATTACTAGGATTACGCCAGCAAATTATGTTAGTCGGACTCAGCACTATTTGCATAGCGAAATTGCTTTGATCAACATTTTAATGAAGCAGCTGTCATTTTTTTAAATCGTATGAATTCTCTGAATAGTTTGCCATTCGATTTGATGTGACTGAATGTGAGTAATCGCGCAATTCGTTCATTCCTCCGTAAGCATCGGTGGTTCAGTGGTAGAATGCTCGCCTGCCACGCGGGCGGCCCGGGTTCGATTCCCGGCCGATGCAATCTCTTTTTTGCTTTTTTATTCCAACATATTATTATAATTTAGTAGAATTCCACAGTAAATCCTCACTTTCAAATCAGGATCTATCTAAAACATTTTCCGAAAACAGCCATAAAATCTAACAACACTGGCAATAACAGGCGGAAATTTCAAAAATTACGCGCCTATGTAGTGTAGTGCAGTGTATAAAGTTTCGTACATTTAACATAGAAATCCCAGTAAATGCGAGCCGTTTCCGTAAAAAGTATGCTCATACAAGAAACGGTGATAAAACCCTGACTATATTTGGTCCGATATCGCAAATAGTACAAATACACAACATATTCAAACACGTAGGTACTTCAGTCCGAGAGATAGTAACTATTACTACTGGAATGTATGTAGCGAGACTGAATTTGTGGTGCTTTCAGTTTATGGAATCGCTATTGGTGAACACGCTCTTGTTTAGAACTTTGTACAACCGTTAACAAAGTTTGGTGAAAGTCGGAGTCATCTGTAGTTATTTATCGAACAAAACCTACATGAAAATCTTTTAAGCTAACATACATCTGCCAGGGTTGCGGGACTGTTCGAAAGAGATACCGCGGCCCTGGAACACAAAGGGCAAAGGAAGGAACATGGATGGGTTTTAGTCAGTAAAAGTCTGACACTCCCGCCTGCTCAGCCCAGAGCGGGAGGGGTTATTTGATGACTTCCCATAGATAAAAAAAAAAGCTAACATACATACAGGGAGTAACAAGACCCTTAACGAAGCCGTCAACCAAGCATTCTGTACATCAAACTTTACGCAAAAAATATTGCTGGGGAACGACTTTTTTTTTTGTGATGAACAATCACGTTTTACGGTAAGACTCAATGTAACGCACTTAAAACATTGTGCTGATGGATGGATTGAATAGTACTGGGATCGTGAAGGTGTTTAAAGTAAAAATCTTACATTAAAAACATGTGTTAAAAAAACTTTTCAAATAGTTGGAATTTTAGCCCACAGTATCTTCGTAACTAGAAAGTTACCAGGTGTGGTCTAGAACAAAAAAATGATGGCAATGACGGGGAGAACAACTGTATTTCGGCTTCGTTAAGAGTCCTGTTACACCCTTTATGTATTTAGGTACAAAGCGTCTGCGAATTTCAATTAGAACTTAAGTCGATTATATTATGCTAGTCCTAAAGGGTCAGGGGAAGTCAAAACTTCACTAGGTACTGGACAAAGAAGATACCAGTTGTCTCACACCCACTTCAGAATACATTTCCACAAGAAACGGCATTATTATCCTTCCATTCGTATTCCAACGGCGCATTCACTTACTGGCTCAGGTGAGTGACGCAACGGGCACGGGCGAGTAAAATAAAGAGAGCATGTAACACCACCTCCATATGTATGCAATTTGCTCGTTTGCATCGGCGTAAGGCGACGCGAGTGCAATACTTGTATGATCGCAATACTTGATGTAGACCGTGGAGTTACAAGTGATATAAATGTATGAGGTAATTGAACGAACCATGACTCAAACAAATAGCATTTATTTCAATGAAACCATTTACATGCACTTTTCGAATGTCATAGAGATAGTTCAGATAGAAGGAAAGGTCTCACACATTGTAATATGTCGAGTGTCGCTGAAAACTATAAAGCATGCTAAAATGATCAAATATGACGAATCAATTCAACATAAGCAGTTTTAAAAATATTCCATGTTGGTGAGATGGACATGAATACAGGCTTAGGTATTATTATTATTGGTCATTAGAGGTTATTTTAAACAGAGAGCCAACGGTATTCCGATTCCAATAGGCCCAATACCCCAAATCAATAAATATTTCATTAAAAAAATCGGAGAACATGTGCTTATACCAGTCCACATTCCAAGAGCTTTAGACTATGTGTCAAAATAGAACAAATATGAATATCCGTTAATACAAATTTGACAGCTGATTAGATGTCCAATTACTGCTGTTATAATATCAGCTGTCAAATTACAATGTGTTATAACCCTCAAATCATGTCAAGGGTTAGACTAATTTATGTGAGAATTTCCAAACTCCAGTAATCTAAACCTAATCAACTGTCGAACTATGAAGAACTTATGATCGTTTAATAATGTGTGTTCCGAATTAAGTACTTGGGATTTAAATTCCAAATGCATTTAGAAGGTAGAAAAATATGAAAACTGAAGCCAAAATTCTTTCTGGGGTCCCCCCAAATCTACCAATCAATGACTTTGGGGACCCTCAAATTTCCGCACTACAAAACGCAATCATAATCGAGTTTTGTTAGCAGAGTCGTGGTACTAGCACCCGTTCCGATGAATACATTACCAATGTGCGCCGGTATGACGCATCGCCCCGTATCGGAAACCGCTCTGCGTATCCGACAACGTTTTATTTCCGATTTCTGAACTCGTTCAATGCTCACTTCGATGTGATAGACGTTATACCTTATATTTTCATTGGATCACATCACGCTAACAAACTACTTCAAAAGGTGTCCAAAACTAAATTTTTCGTTATGGACATGCACTACACATTTTCCATTTCAAAACGGAACAAAACTATTTCTAAATCGAGAGGCTTTTTCTGCAAAGTGCTTTTATAATAGAAGATTCTTAAATTTCATCTTCTAAAAGGATCTGTCTTTTCTATTACGCCACTTTTATGCATATGATTTATCTCCTTGAAAATTGCTTACATTTTTCAACAAGAATTTTCCTACAAGGACGTCAACTACACAGCAGCTAGTCATATCACATAGTAGATCGTTTGCAAACTACACACCACTGAAACATCTTTATTGAGAAAGTAAATGTTAAAGAGCACAATAAAAAAGGAAAAACCTTTATGAAGAGATCACCGGAAGCCTGAAATAAGAATGTAGGTAAGTAATATTTGGGGTATCGCAATATTGGCATGGGATTGAAGTAAAGCAAGGTGGCTGATCCCCAGATGCGTGGAAAAAGCCAGCTGTCAATAAATAAAACGTATATCTGGAATCCAACGTTTATTCCATTCAGCAATGTTGGCGACACGAGTGGTATTGACAAGCGATTCTTTAATATAAACATTGCCTGACACCCAATGACGAATTTATATTGAAAATATCGTGTATTAAAAACGCATTTGAGATGTTGATTGATATATTGAACTTACGTTTCGCTCGTTATGAAATTATACAAAAAGAAACTGAGTTTAATTAAGAATGATAAACAGATTATATAAATGCTTTTCGTACGAGTTTAACGAATGAAAAGGCTGTACTCCAATTTGCAAAGATACTAATTAGCAAAAAGGAAAATTAAAAAAAAATCGCCACTAAAACTAACGATGCACTTAAAGTCGCCGTGCCGTCGGGAGCCATTTGAACAGATGATTGAGCCAATCAAGCTACGGAGGGAGGTGACAAAAATAGGTCGTTTGGCTCGGCCCGTGTGAATGCAGTAAGGCCTAGGCTCTAGGCTGCACAACGTCATTTACTTTATAGTAGCAAAGAGGCCGTGAGTGAGACGAATTCAAAGGCACCCTCGCGAGAAGAGCTCTCCGCATTAGCCAGCGTTGCGATGAATAACTGAAGCCATAAGGAATAAGAACGGTGAAAAGACTAGCGAGTTTTGTTACTGGATTCTTTGCGTAGTTGTTTTTGAATGAGCTCACTTCTAGGTTAAATGAAACTAATGTTGCGTTAAAAGAAATCGAATAGAAAATGCAATGGCTGTTGTAAAAAGAACTCTTAGTTTGAACAGAGGCTATATTTGAGAAAAAAAAATGAAGTTGAAGCATAAGGGCGTCGTCTGCCGATTACCAAAGCTGCCATAGCGAAAATCATATCGATTTTTAAAGGGTTTTAGAACCCTTAAAATCCTACTTTTTACCTCAAAAACCAGGTGCGACCTGCAACTCTAAATACGTGATATTGTAAAATCGGTCCGCGGCGCGCGCGTTACGAAATCCGATAGTATTGGCTACAAACAGAAATAAAAGAGCAAGCGCCTCTCGTTTTATACGTAAAATCGTTAAAGCCGCTTTTTTGTCCGACAGTAACGTTAGTACCCAAGTTTTTTTGCCCAGCTCGAGAGCCGAAGGTGAAATGTTACTGTATTTCGTAACTGCCAACGTACATTTAAATATTCAGGAATATTTGGGAAATCGTGGCACTTTTACTTTTCAGAGGATGATATTTAAATTTAGGGTTTAAAGGTTGAAATTGCGCCAAGTTCAAAGTTAGTAACTTTTTGACTTTGTATTTAGTTACTAACTAACTAGTAACTAGTCTTTTAGTCAAAATTTAAAACTGTGCTGAATTGTTAAACACTCCTCTGAAGTGCTAAGTAAAATCTCGGTAAACAAAATATATCACAAATTCATGAACCCTAAAATTAACGGCTGAGGTGCATAAAACAGAAACCCTCAAAGAATAATGAATTCAATATACTCGTAAAATCCTAGGCGGTGGTATTCATATAATCTGTGGACCCTCGTAAATACGTTGATTTGCATAATTACCTATTTATTCACAGCTAAACACATATTCCGACGTGTTAGCAAAACCTGCTTCGTTAATCGGAACCAGCAATAAATATGTTACATCAATTTACTCAGTATGTTAATATATACATTCTAAATTCACAACTATTGTATGAGCATCGATGGTTCAGTGGTAGAATGCTCGCCTGCCACGCGGGCGGCCCGGGTTCGATTCCCGGTCGATGCATCTTCTTTTTGTTTGTTTAGAGAATTTTAATAAAATAATTTGTGCTCGATAGCAATAAAATATTACTTATCTCAATTTCTTTTGGTATAAAATGTTTAATTTGTTGAACATAAACTTTCAATAGAAAAGCGAAAAATGTAGAGCTAAGAGTCGACTAGGTGAATTCTTTCAAGATGTGGATCGTCTTCACTTCCACCTCTAATCCAGTAATCCTCACCTGGCGGAACATTAACAGGGTTGCCACCATGAGCGGTAATAAATAATAATATTTTACTTTATTGGAAAAAAATACTATTAGATAATAGTATTTGTGAATTAATTGTAGAAATACAAAATGTTTTGAAATCAACTGGATTTGTTTTCTTTATGTCAATCCAATATTTTACTTTTTTTAACGCTGATACAGTGCTACTATGTCTAGGCCCTTTAGTCAGAAATCCTTGACCAAACCCTCTTCTAAACTGTTTTTTTTTTTCGAACATTCGACGTTACGCCGAATATTTTGTAATTCCTCTGTAGGACCGGATTTTTGACATCGTACATGAAATATATTTTTTATTCCAATGGTTTGGCCACGAGAATTTCTCGCTTGCACACGCCCTCTGATCTCGTATAGCTTAACCGCAGCCACGAGGGACGGGGAACACAAAGTGCATTCCACACCGTTCGCCCTTTATTTTCACTACAATTTCGATTGTCCGTCGACAAAGAGGTAAAAGATATAAATGTATATATCTCCAGGTATAGAGGAACCTGCAGGTATATATATACTAGGACAACTGCTCATTTTCGTGGGATAAAAACAACTTTAATCAGCGAACATTTCCCGTAAATTACTTTTAAATTTATAAATTAGACAAAGGATTCTGAATATAACATGAATAATTGAAAACAATAAGTGGGTAACCATTTTTCTGAACTCCATTAAATCTTACCGAGTAAACCGATTTTCAACAGCAACTTTATTTCCATTATTCGTATCTTTGCTAGTGAACATAGATAATAATTTAAAGCCCGAATCCTTGTGAAAATTATGAGCGAACTGCGGTACTATCCATCATGTTAGGAGTCTGTGAATGTGGTATTCTTTTTTGCTTATTATGTCGTGGTCAAAAGATTTTCTCGCCGTCGCCGTCGCTTGCCGCTGTGTGATCGCAGCTATGAAGCGACGCACGACGTAAAGTGCATTTTGCACCGCATGCTCTTTATTTTTTATTAGTCGTTAACGAAAAGCGCTGGATGGTACATTGATAGCTGGATAGCGCAATCACTATTTGCTTTACGCTTTAAGGACGTTGGTTTGGTTTAAGGACTGGCGGTATCGATTCTGTGAGTGTGTGTGCATCGAATTTTAATATAACGCCAGCATGTACTGAAATCTGTTTATTTTCGTGAGACGTCAAGAACTCTCTTTAAAAAAGATTGAGTTGCCAACCCTAAGGACTATTGGAACAGTGAGACTTTAGGGCTTTGCCCAGATAATCTGCAGGCTTAATGTTGGAGGGCATTAGCGAACATCCCGGCGACAATATCGCCACAAATTGCACCAGTACCGTGCTGTGTGCACTACTTGTGTTAATGGTGTGCCACTTTCGTTAATACGCTTTTTAAGGCCGCTTTTAAAATTGCGAGGGGCAAAAAGTTCTGGCTGGTAAACCGCAGAAGCTACTTATGAGTGTTCCCACTTTAGGAAGGAATTTTGGGTACGCATTGAGATTTTCAACAAAGAAAATGAACGAACTTCCCTTGTTAGAAAAAGTAGCAGCAGCAACTTTTGAAGTCAGAACTAATCAGGGTGAGCTATAATGAAGTTAGTAACAAAAGTAAATCAGTATGTAATAATATCAGCTCGCTGGGTAATTTCCATCTGTAGGTAAGTCGCTACATATAATTTCAGGGCAGATTTATTTTCATCGAGTAAATTAATTTCAACTGAAATTTTAGCACTCATTTTGTTATTTACCGCAGTAAAACAAAAAGGGATGTTTGTATGACAAATATTATTTAAATTTATGCGAAAATAGGATTTTGAACAGTGAACTTTTTCGCGAGTTCGTATGAATTCGTGAAATACTTTTCTGGACGTCGGAGCTCGGGTTCAGAAGCACATGTAATTATGTGACAGAACGAGGAAACTAAATAGAAGTTCCAACAAGCTAATTACATGTTTTGCTGTGTTTTGACAAATTAGCAACGTGAATCTGAGAATGGGGCAAATATTTATACATTGCAGTGTGACAGCTAGTTACATTTCACGGAATTACAAACTTTCTCATCTGTATAGTGCCCGGAGCTTCAGTTAGATTGACAGATTTTTTTGAAAGCTCTTTAAAAACTTCTAAAGTTGAATTTTACGTTAGGATGATTCTTGTTCTAGAATTTGGAACGTCATAACCTCCTAGAACGGAGCGTAGTATTTAATGATCTTACGAATAAAAAATGCCCAATAATTTCAGACAATACTTTTACCTTACACAACAAACAAACAAAAGAGAAAGCAAACAGCAGAGTGCAGCCGCCGAAACAAGATTAACTTCAGTCCGATTTCTAAAATAAAGTGCAATAATTAAATTAATGAACGCGGTGCAAACAAAGCGAGCTCCGGTGCTGAGTGATATTGTGTTTACTCGTAGCTCCGCAACCCGCACAAATACCATATTCATTTATTTACTGTATGCAAGTACTAACTACTCAGTGCTCTGCTAGTTAACGCCCGTACTTACTGGAATGAAAACTATAACGATCCCGCAAATTGCAAACTCTAATATCCTAAAACGGGTATAGTATACAATACGGGAACTAAACTTGGACAATATAAAATGATGTAAGCACTGCGGTGAAATAAATAAGTGTTATTGCGATACGGAGTGGTTAATAAAAATTTTGCTCAGAATACAAATGACAGTATTTGCTGTTTGCTAATCAGAATTTGCTGAGTTTTCGGAATTGCTTCGCTGTTTATTTTAATGTGACTGCGGTGTACCGACGTTTTATACTACGTTTCCGAAATACCAAAATATCAATGTATGTTCTGGAAATGTGTTGATGCAATTTAAGTGCAGATTTTTCAAACGTTATACGGGATTATCATTCACAATAAAAAGAGGATATTAACCGTATTTACTGTTTGTTCTGAGCTCTCGGTATTTCGGCGCTGTTGCCAGGACCATGATCACAAATAAATTGAAGTTATTGCGGGTGGGTGTAAACACAGTAAATATCCCGTTTTTGTTGTCAATGATAACGTTAGTGACCATGACAGTTTTAAAACGTATACAGGATTATTTACAAATTTGCAATGACTCAAAAATGTCCTGAAATTTCGATTTGGGTGTTTTATCGAAAAATAAGTATCACAATATTTTTTATGAACTGCGGTTTCCTTTCGTTTTGAATACAGGCCGATCCGCAAGGACTTTTACCGTCCACATTAAAAACAACATGGCTACAAAGGCGACAAAAAGCTTCACTCTTAAGCCAGGAAGCAAACAGAAACAACAATTTACCTATCACGTTTTCCAGGTTTTCATTCCCATACAAACCGCTTATTAAATTTTCAATAAAATCGCTCATTTGCATACAGGGAGTGAAACACGCGTCGTTCGCAGAAGCGAGGCGCGGCGACTCGAAGCTATGTCCCCAATTGGCCAGCTGCCAATAGCTCAATACAGAACGTCAGAATTCAATCAAAGCGCTCTCTGACATGGCGGCCATTTTACATTTTGTTAATGGTTTTTCTGAAGGCTGATGATGGAGGTTGAAGCTTCGTTATTTTATACTTAAATGTTTTTTATTTATTTCATAAATAAAGGGATCCTTTACTCAGATGTTTGTACTACAGAAAAAGCTCTGCGCACTACTAAATAAAATATAGTCTAGCTTACCCTCACTCAAACCGCAGGGACAGTGTGTTACTTGCCTTAACGAAAAAATTCGCTGGGGTTAACATTCATAAATTATTTATTTGGACAAAAAGCTGACGTAGTAATGACCTATGTAACGTATTCGTTTGTTTTCCCCACATTTATGTTTGTATTCAATGAACATTAGTGTAGTGGAATACCGAGATGAAATGTTATAGTCGAACGATGTACCTATCTGAAATAAACGTAAATAAATAAATTGATACATATAGAATAATAAATTTTTATAAAGAGGAAAGATTTTTTTGTTTGTTTGTACCAAATAAGCTCCGAAACTACTGTACCGATTTTTACCATTTTTTCACCAATAGAAAGCTAAATTATCAGGAAGTAACATTGGCAATAAATTATATTTATATCATGCAAATTAGCCGAGCTATCACAATTTTTGTGTACGAAGTCGCGAGCGAAGTGCTAGTATAGAATGTATACAGGCATATTAGAAAATAATTGAATACCCTATTTAAGGGATATAATTTGCGATGAGCATTAAATCCGCTTCTGTAAATTTTAATTATACTCCGCTCTCTAATAATTACTATCCGCGAATGAAATGGTGATAGTTTATTAAAACTCAGTTTTTATGAAATAATTAATTTGCAACACTTTTCCGATTAACATGTCATTGTTATGACAGATTTAATGATTCAGTTACATACATTAATCATATTCAAAAGGTAGGTATTCAATTTCGTCATGTATGTATGTTTTGTGTACTCCCGGCAACTAGTCATGTCTTTTTTTTTTTAATCGAAAAATAAAATGTTTATTTGATGAAAAAATAAACATAAAGGAGATAATAAAGGAAAATTCATAGGTCGCAATTTTTTTTTTTTTTTTGGCTCACCAACAATTGAACACACTACCTACACACTACAATATGACAATCTCTTATCCACCATGCATAGCTGTATACTCCACTTAAAGAGTAAAGACATCGCTTTTGTAAACAGGAACAGGCACATTGAAAATGTAATAGAAGTACCGTTTCCATAGAATTGTAACACAATAATAAATATAAAAACACCGTATTTCATCAATCAAACATTTCACACGGAACATATACAATAGGAGTGTTCAAACGTAAACGACGCGCATCACTACGGCGCTAACATGCGCAAATATTTCCAAGTCCTGACACGTGTTTATAATAAAAACATCATCCCCGAGTTTTGGGGGCAGGAGAAAAAATATATATAAACGCGATAAGTTCCCAACCTCGCCTACTATTCGGCATTCCCTCACAATATACATAGAATGAGTACAATAAATATAACACGGGGGAGAATAGCAGGTGTGTCGAAGAACCGGTCCGCGGCCTAAGAAAAGCGTGAAAAACTCATTCGTAAACAACAAAAGGAGAACCGACGTTATAACTCAAGCGGAGGGGGGCGTCAGGTGCGGAGTTGAGATAAAGTACTGACGTTATGCTCTATCCCGTGATTTAGATATGACCTTCTGAACGCAATCTGCATTAGTAACAACCCGGGGGGCTGGGAGAGCGACCTCCTGGCCCCCGCTCCTACCGTGTTTTATTGGAACTTAACACCTGCGTGATATGAAAAAGGATGAATATGTGGAGATTGTTTCGCAAAACCCGCCTAGACAGCATTAAATTTAACGTTTCTATCTTTAACTATACATCTATTCAAATAAATAAAATTGTAGTGTTTGTTTGTAATATCAAATTAACAGCTTTTCAACAAAAACATATTTATTTAAATTTTTGTCTGTCTGTCTGTTTGTTCCGGCTAATGTCCGAACCGGCTGGATCGATTTTGACGGCACTTTTGCTGGCAGATAGCTGATGTTGTAAGGCGTAACGAAGTCTACTTTTATTCTAGAATAAGAATTAGGGTTCTGTGCAAAAAAACTAAAACCCTTGAAATTGAAACAAAATCCGATGCAAAAAAGGAAATAATATTTTTTTTTATAATAATTTCACGCGAACAAAGGTAGCGGGCAACAGCTAGTTGTTATATAAAAATAACAATAAATATGCACAGCAATATTTTCAAATCTTTTATATGTCAGTAAGTTTACGAGTATCATTCGTGTCTGGTAAACCTAGCATAGAACTTGTTCGTTTGAAGTTATGGCAACATTCTATGACAGCTACGTTGGTGTTGCCAGGTAGCAAAATGTGCATCCCCAAGGTGTCGTACGATTAGTTACTTCGACAATAACAGTCCCGATAGCCTGCAGCTATTAATCTGGTGTTCTCTATGATAGCTTACTTGCATAACGAAGTTACACGTATTCCTAACGCTGTAATCAGATTTGACGATGGAAAAGCGTAGTTTATTCAAAGCTGGTGCTATATCTCATGGTGTTGGTGGTCATAAATTATTATAAAAGTGTCGTGACGTCTCTTTACTCGCTTACTTATCCAGCATTCAGCAATAAGGTGAACTTTTAAAAGCGATTTTCTCGGCCTCAGTGAGATTACTTTCACATCGGCGCCGCCCGCACCGACTATGTGTCGCGCTGTGTCGCCTTGAACTAAGTTTTAATGGTGGCTGGCACTTGTCGGCTCACAAAGTTACGTGGTTTTCAAGCACCGAGATGCGGGCGCAGCGCACCGTGGCACTGACCGACCTCACACTTTTATTATTCAAAATTGCGATATTAGAGACTGCTGCACGCTTGGCGGAAGTTTTCGTACAATGTTGTATTGATATTTCCTGAAGTTTAACGCGAGCCTATAAATTGGTTTTAATCGTTTATTGTATACTTTAAAAAACCGGCCAAAAGCGAGTCAGACTCGCGCACTAAGAGTTCCGTATCATTATCTAAAGAAAATAATAAACACGTTTGTTGTTTCTCATAGAGAGGAAGCCGTGTGTCGCAGCAGTGGGTACATTATAGGCTGATTATGCTATGTTGTATGGGAGCCCCCTTAAATATTTTTTTATTCTGTTTTTAGTTATTTATTGTTATAGCGGCAACAGAAATACATCATCTGGGATAATTTCAACTGTGTAGCTATCACGGTTCATGAGATACAGCCTGGTGACAGACGGCCAGACAGACAGACGGACGGACGGACAGTGGAGTCTTAGTAATATGGTTACGTTTTTACCCCTAGGGTAAGGAACCCTAAAAACAGCCTTGCTGTGCGTAAACTGCATAAAATATTATTTCCAGAAACTACTCTCAAGGTAGCCATTTACGCTAGAGTATCATTCGTCACAGTATCCTGGAACTCGGTTTTGCATGGTTAGGGGTAACCATGCAAAACCGAGTTCCAGGATACTGTACAGTTTTCTCCTACATACGTTACCAGGGCTCGGAAACCGGTTAATTTTCGAAACCGGTTTCAGTCATTGACCCCAAACCAGAAACGATTGCGGTTTAGGTTTCGGTTACCGGTGTTTTAACCGGTTAATTGGAGAACCTGTTTTTTACAAATTCCGATTCTGTTGAGCGAAATTAACCGGTTAATTTGAGATTCGGCGGTAATTAAATAAGAGTTTTACCTACTACGCCATCTCTCTTACATCTACAATAATAAAGCTCTCGGTCTAGTAGCTCTACGCCAACGAATAACGCACTCACAAGCAGATTGTGTTCGCGCTCGTAGTTTCGTTTTAATTGTCGTGAGTGCAACAAAATACTTGAATGGAGTCTGAGTAATACCGGTTTATTTAGGTTAGTGCGAGTATTAAAATAATATTTTCTGCAAAAACCGGTATCCAAAATGATTTAGGTTTAGTCTAAACCGTTTTTGTAATTAACCGGTTAATCGAAGAACGATATTGTAACGGTTTTATGAACAATATTAATCGGTATTTCAAAACCGGTTCCAAGCCATGTACGTTACTGCTTATCTTATCGTCTATGGCGGGCTTTAAACGCCAATCATGCAAAAGACCACAACAATGATTCACCCAAAAATTCTTCCACTTTGTTACATGCACATTCAACCTCAGACCTCACTAGCCTAAACCGACTTGCTAATTAAGCCGCAATAACACAAACAGACCGATATAATCGTCTGCGGGCAAACCAAAACCGTGGTAATCAATGAGTCCGGCAGACCCAGGCTGAACAAGAGATTATCTTAATGGCGACGACGCAGAACACAGATTATGTATGCGTGAGGCACAATCGGGCCAAATGAGAGGCCAATCAGCCGCCATCCGTGCACATGTAAACGGCACATTGACATACGTGACAGCAAGCAGAATCGATAATTTGCACACACGACCACACCACGCTGATGATTACAAGTTCGCGCGTGTACGTTGGCGACGTCAGTAACCTTTCAATGTCCTGAAAGTCCGTAACTTTCGAGGTTGTTCAAGGTGTGATTTTCTGAAAGAGTACCGCTTCCGTGCAAAAGACTATTGAGATTATTTTGTCATCTAATTACTTAATCATGTTTCTATTATCACGGATGACAACAATCTAAGACTATCTATAGATATAGAAACGTGTTTTGTACTACTTGATTAATTATATTATCATATTCTTATCATTCTGGATTCCCCAATGAATTCTGTTAATCAGTACCTATATTCAGTACATATTCCACGATAAAATTATTACAGAAAATATCAGCAGCCCATTCATTATCATTGTTATGATTAACTTGAGAGCACTCACATACATTTTAATTAAGGACCTACATTAAACTTACCGAATTGCGTTATTTGAAGAGTACTTTTTTCAGTGAGAGTGTGTCCGAAATAACTTTAATTAACATAACAAATGATTCGGCCATTTCAATCATTTAATGTAAATTATTTAATAATATTTCACAAGCAATTTATATTTATGAGCTGCCTCATATAATACAGCGGAAAATGCAGCAACTGAAACCTTTACCTGTCATACGCAGAATCGTGAGAAAAAAGATTTTGAAGACAGATAACACAAACAATATGGTTTGAGGCTAAGTATGGCATAATTCTATAATATTAAAAACAGGGGTATAAACATGACTATTTAATTTCCGTTTGTGCATCAATTGCATCAACTATAAATATACGTATGCATTTAAATGCAATTCAAACTTTATAAATTAAAAATATAAATTGACGGCACGGTTGTCGCAGTGGCTGAGAGATTGGCTGCTGCGCTGCGTGTCGCGGGTTCGATCCCCGCACGGAACAAATATTTGTATGATCTACAGGTAGTTGTTCCGGGTCTGGCTGTTTGTGTATGTGAGTTTAAATGTTTGTAAACGCACCCACGATACAGGAGAAATTCCTAGTGTGGGGCAAGGTATTATAAAAAAAAAAAAAAAGCGAATTCCCTGAATCGAGTCATTAAGAACAACATTACGGAAACAGACCAAGAAAACTCACGGTACACTTATTTCCTTCAGTATAAAACTCATAATACTTTGCTACACATACACAGCGCAAGAAAAACAAGTGCGTTGTTTAAAACTGTTTATGTTAACTTGGGTCCCGTACGCGGCCGTCAATATGTCGGTAGTAACAACAAGCAAGCCTCGGAAAACATTGGAAGAACACCAATATTTTGTTAGGCTTAAAAAGTTTTAATAGAAGTCATGGAAATAACATTACTCTGTTTTCGGAGCAAAATACTGTCTCAGGGAGTAAAACGCGCATAATAATACGCCATTGTCGTATAATGGTGAATATATTGATAAACTTTTGAATAAGCTTTTGGTTGCGTGTAACGGCATTTCCATCCGGAAATCACGTTTAGTTCTAACAAAAACAAAGTTTAAATAATATTGAAATGGGTTTTTGGAATTATCGCTTATTTGTGTTGAAATTAACGTTTGAAATACTTGCAAAATTCAGTTACATGATATTGGATTCTGTATTTTTCGTAAAAAACCAGTTATCAAAATTAGGTAGAGGCACATCACAACGATCACAGAACATGGATTCAAAAAGGAACATGTAATACACGTAATATAGCATTGTACTTAAAACAATCAAATTCTCATTCAGGTTAAACCACAAGTCATCATATATTTAAGCTCCGCCACGTTTGGCTGTAAATTTCCAACTCGTAATGGAAATAATTCAGTTACTCCGTCTCAATCCTATTAATCAATAATGAACAGGTATTCCTATGAAAACCAACGATAGGTCTGTTTAAGATTACGAGTACCTTTGTCACGGAATATTTGGTTCACGTGTCAAACATGCTTCACAAAATAATGTGAATGAAGTTTAATATCTTCGATGTTCAAAGAAACTACGTGCAAGTTTCAGATAGCCAGCCATCTAGAATACGTGCTACGTGCTAGCAATCTGTCACTACTTGCACTTTGAACACGATACTTTGAACCTTTTACCTGCACGTGACTTCAAAAGCTTTGAACATGCGTCCCACATGTTTCAAGCTTTTCTTACTAGGAAACCATTAAACGATAGGAGTTTGACACGAAGCGCCACGTCCGGGTCCGGCCCATATCTCGGAAAAATTCTTATATAAAGCCCAGGACAGACTTGGACAGTCACTACAAAAAAATGAATAATTCAGAGTGAATGAGCAGACTGCAACGATAGCGATGAAATTCTCGATTCATTACCGACAAGTCGGCTCATTCAAATTCCGAAGAAGTGTAGTAATTATTCAAGAGCGGAGTGAAGCACATAATGTAAGTTTTAATGAAAGAAAGTACAGGTCCATTACGAATGGAATATTCATTTCCTACTGGCAGCCCAGCCCTGTGCGAATAATAATGATATCCAGTTATTGTTATAGCTTCTATGTAAGCTGAATTAATTCTACGAGCACAATTTGCTACATGGGTCGGCGCTGTGACGTTTAAGTTATAATACTTAATGAGCGGCGGCCATGATGTCGGAAACAATGTATTCAGATAGTTGACTTTGCCTAAATTAAATGTAGTAGATTATTCGCTTACATTACGAGTTCGTGGCGGAGTACCTTGGATATGAGGGTAATGATACACGGGATTGCGGTTAAATATTCACTAGCATAATCGGTTCTTCTGCCAGTCTATTCTTGCCTTGACTGAGTATCAATTAACGTGATGAATGTTTAATATCGCGTGCATGCGATATGATGTCTCTTCGTGGCCGACATGACAAATAAGGCTTTCATTAGCCATCCTGCACCACCTTTTCTTTAGTTTTAATCGTATAGGCCCTTCGAAGACCACTTTCATGATGAAATACGTTAGCTTCCTTATCCAGGGATCCACCGTTCTAATATAAGCGCTACCGTAAGTCCTCAAAAGTAAATAATACAAAGAACAAGCTAAGTTAAATCGGTCCAGGTACATTCCGTATTTGGCCGAGCGCTTCGGGCAAATCCTTCGGCTTTATGCCCGGGTTTAGTTGCGAGGGACACTAGTGGCCCCACATGGGGACGGGCCGCGTTAGTGTCGTACACTGGAGCGACGGTAAGTGGACACAAGCGGAGCGTTACTGTTGTCTTATTGACATTCCATTTTTGAAACGGGCACGTTCCGATTGTGTGGTCTGGCCTAATTGAACTTTAAAGTTAGTTCGAGAGCATTTTGTTGGTTAGTTGGAGATTTTCCTATTTTCGTCTATGGTGAATGATCGGAATGGATTCGGATTTTCTTTTTCGAATATAGAACAGTTACATAGAGTTACAGTTCATAATACATTTTTACCGTAACACGAGTCTGATATTTACGTGGATACCTAATAGTAAATTTACTTTAGAAAGTAATAAATCAAGTCAGCAGTTGCCAGTTTATGTAAATACCCACCAATGAAAGAAAAAACAAGTTTCTACAATCATAAATCACGTTTTATGTGTTATTTGCATATTTAACTCGATTCAAAGACCTGAAATCGAATGCTCTTTTAAAAACTCGATAAAAACTACATTTAAGTAGAAAACATAAATTCATAACAATCTGTGATTCTTTGTTTGTCTATTACAGTAACCATCAACAATGTGGTTATTGTTTCCTGCAGGTTTATTCATTACCTTAAATATTATTTAGACAGAAATTACAGCAAAAGCAGGCGCCGCAAAATAACAGCTGCATTCCATGGGGTTTTCACTGGATTATAAAAACAGTTGTACCTACCTATCTACCATGCGACCACAGAACAACTGGGTAAACAGATATTGCTTAGTTACAAAAGAAACCAGATCACTATTTTGCCAACGTCTCACATGACGAGGTGGCCGAGAGGTTAAGGCGTTGGACTGCTAATCCAATGTGCTCTGCACGCGTGGGTTCGAATCCCATCCTCGTCGGACTTTTTTATACATAAAATATTTATTCAGACAACAACCCGTGTTCGTCAGCTCCCCAGGTTATCAGAGCTCGACCTTAATTAAGTCTCTGAAAATGGATTTCGTAATTAATAAATAAAGCTTCACAACCTAGATTACGGCAAAAAACGCCTAATATTTTTTCATTAGGCAAGTTAATGATTCTGATTTTTTACGTAGGACGACGATAAAAAATTCTGAGCCGGATTTTTTTAAAATTCACCTCAAAACAGAAAAACTCAATCTTCTAATAAAAATTCAAGACTGGCTCTAGCGTGAATTGACTGAACATCCCGCATATAATCCGCTTTGTTCCAAATTAGATAAATTATGCCACAAAAAGATTCACACAAAGGAGGCCCGCCAAATGGGATGGCAATAAACATTGCGAATGTCAAATTCAGTTGGTATGCTAAATCGACACGTCTTAGACAGCGCATCCCTCTGTGGGAGACAATGCGAATACAGGGTGGGCGACTTTTAACGTTCTCATGTAAAAAAAAATATCTTACATAATCTTTTGTATTAATGCCATACATTTTTGTTTGATATTTCTTTGTGCTCAACGTACCAGCTTTGTGTGGATCTCTAAGAAATTATGGCTATATAAATAAGAAAAAAATGGCAGACTAACAAGCTTTTGTTATGCGAATTGAATAAGGTCGTATCTGAGATGGAAGTAATCTAATATTTGTGAAATGTCATGTATCTCCAAAATTTCGGTCAATTTGTATTATTCCTACTTTGACTTATTAAGTTACCACAATATTCGACAGTCGAAATTAACAATATCACTACATAGTATAAAACAAAGTCGCTTCCCGCTGTCTGTCTGTTCCTATGTATGCTTAGATCTTTAAAACTGCGCAACGGAATTTGATGCGATTTTTTTAATAGATAGAGTGATTCAAAAGGAAGATTTATATGTATATATATACCCGTGCGAAGCCGGGGCGGGTCGCCAGTAATATTATAAAGAGGTAAAGTTTGCGAGATTGTAGGGGGGTAATCTCTGGATCTACTGAACCGATTTTGAAAATTCTTTCACTAATAGGAAGCTACATTATCCCCGAGTGCCATAGGCTATATATATGCAACGTGCCCGTGGGATAATTTCCGACCAAAACGCGAGCGAAGCCGCGGGCAACAGCTAGTTTTATAAAGGCATAGTCTAAAATCGTAATATCTACACTTAGTTAAGTAAAGGGGAAAGCGGGATACAATTCAACAATTTACATATAATCTTATTGCAAAATCGAATAAATTTGAAAATTAATAGAGTCTACACAGAAAATCGGCTTTCTATAAAATAGTAGCGCGCTGTTTCTCTGACTTTGAATAAAGCTGTGGCCGCATTTTCTCTTTCAATAAAATCCAATCAATTAATCATGATGTTAACTCGCAGAACTAATTTGAACAGCAGTTGTGAATTCGAAATGGATTTAATAAGATTATTGTTATTTGTCTGACCTCAACGTGGCTTGGGGTATATTTGAAGAAATAAGGCACATACATCAGCCAATTAGCTTAAACCCTAACCCGTCAAAAGCAAACAAAGAAAAAAGGCGACAAGAATAAAAGAGCGAGATTTAATAACGTGTCCTGTCAGCCGTCAGTGTCGGGGCCCGAGCGGGCGCGGGCCCCTCCGTGTGAGGCGCACGACGCCGACGTACGTACCCGCCATCTCTAGTGGCCACACAGGCACGGATTGGCGACGTCTAGGAAATGGCTTTGTTTCCTCCGCCGAGCCACAGGCGCGCGCCCATCCGCCGGGAAATAAAATAAATGAATATCACATTATAAGAACGGTGGGAGGGGGATTGAAAATAAAAATAACCTTCTCAGATGTAACAGACGCCAAACTCTATAAAAGCCTTGTCTCGTGAAATTAAATTGAGGTAAATTTCGTTCGTATCTACGTTCCCGTGACGTAATGAGTTGTGTTGTTTAAAACTGAGTTCACGATGTTAACTGATGCTCTTTGTTTTAGCAGATGTAAGTGGATTTTAAAATTGTTTGAATCTTTGAAGGAAAATTAGATGAAAGGGGAATGTTCCGTTGTAAATGTTTCTATTCTACATCCTTATACGTCATGGGGGCTCCCTCGAAACAATTTTCGAACTCCATAGCGTGTAGCAAATACTGACCTAGAAACATAAATATACATATTTGTTCTCAATATTCTAGTTCTGCAATCACAATTTTATTGCTGTTTTTGTTGAAAATAAAGCGCCTTCTCTAGAATGCCGATAGCCTTACGTAAAACGCATAACAGAGAGTTGCCTGTCAGTGTAAGTGCAATTTATACCAGAGTTGCATAAATAATAGGAACGTAGAATCGTGCCGGTACCAACCGGACGGCTATCGCATCCCGAATTCCCGACCGTTTTTGCAGAGCAATCCTTCGGGTTCGGGGTTTAACAGGGCAAAATCCCGAGTTCCTACAGGATGTTTAGTGGCATATTCTATGTTTGAAATGCAGTAAATCCAATTGAAAAAATATCCGACGGACGACATGCAGTAAGTAATTAAACTACATGAACGGATCAGTACCGAATCAATTTGAAAGTATTTAGTACAAAGTACACACAGAGGAAAAACAACTCTCTTATTTCCCGAGCGGCTTGTTAAATACCTTATATAATCCCAAAAGTACACTTCAGGCCAAACATATCAATACAGGATGGGTTCTGTGAATATTCATTGGATTGTAGGGGTGTCACTTTTTGCAGCGATCAGCCAAAGGTTCGCGGAAAAACCGATTTCTTTTAAAAGTGTTGCAGCAAAAAAAATTACATCATGTTTCCTGGAACCAACATATTTATATGAATAAAACATGACGTACATTTTTTAAGAGATGTAATTTTAAAAGTAGGTGATTTATTATGAAACATCGCTAAAAACATTGTTTTAGTGTTGTAAAGACTGCATGCTGATAAATTGAAATGTTTAGATACTTTACAAAACCGAATTACGCAAATCGCCATTCCGCAGTTTATCATGTGACGTAAAAGTTTAAATCTAAACAAATACATCTGATTTAAAAATCGCATTCTTGCGCAAATATTTAGTCTGCGTTTTTTTTTTAAATAGCTTCAACTTAGTAGTAATGTGATTTTGCGGACTTCTTATAAAACAACATTTTTCCACTCATCTGTTCGTCAGTTTTCGTTTGTCAGTGACATTGCAGGCTGACAAAATGAAAGGACGTTTTGACAAGTTGGCATCCCTCAGGAAGTCAACAACATCTACTGACGAACACCTAGAACGAGTGCAGACGACGAAGTATTGCGCTTCAAAAAATAGAAAAATTTTAAGACACAACCCTATGACGGATGCACATTCGACCAATCCGTCGTGCGTGCAATGTAAACAGCAAACACACCAGTAAAAATACAGACCGTGTTCTACAGTAAAAATAACGAATACACCCGGTACGAATCGCGGATGAGTGCTGCCTCTCAATACATTGATTACGATTTCCGTGTTGGGAAGCCGTGCAGTTTACCCTTATGAAGCAAAAAAAAAGGAATATCCTACATTTGAGGGCAACATTTCCTTGTTTTTACGATGCAGTCGTATGTTATTTTCATCTTTTTGTAACTGAATTTTTAAATTTTCTGTACATACTGTACAAAATTATGGTCGTATGAATTTATTAATCAACTTCCAGTTTATTCTGTTTACCAACAGCACGGAAGTTTTCGATTTAGAAAATTAACGATTGAGCCGACACTTCAGCATGCTACAATTTTATTTAAAAGTCACATGACAAAATTACAGTGCAATAATAAATGTATGAGTATTTTATTATACGCGGTATTCATTTCATTATCAGTACAGTAATTTAAGTATAAAGATCAGTGTTCAATGGCGGATATTTACCGAAGTCCGTGTCAAATGGGCTTTTGTCACGGAACAGTATTTTAGGCACGCGACTTTTGTTGGTAGTAAACGACGAGTCTAATATGATGGTGTTATTTAATGTACGTAAAGAAATCTTTCGTCGTTTACTTTTAAGAAGATACGAGGTAATGAGAAATTATTTTAGTAGGTTACATGAGTTGTTTCTGAAGCATTTTATAAATTAATTAAATCTTAAAATATGAAGAAAGTTTATGGCGTGATTTTTAAAGAACAGTAACTAGCATTATTCATAACGTTATAATATTACAGTTGAGCAATTAAGCTAAATTAACTGCATGCTTTAATCCGCCACGAGCATTAAAACTATACATAAATCGTAGAAAAACGCTCTATAATCTTAATCAACAGTTATGAATCAATCAGTGATTCCGCTTGCAACTAAGGTTTATTTGATACTCTACAGAAAAGGGACCATTCCTTTATATACGTGTGGTTTTAGGCTTCCCTCCTCCCCCCTCCCAGCTTTACGTGTATTTTTTATTAGTGAAAATATCAGGTAGTATTTTAGTAGGCCCTGTTTTAATAATGTTTTAATAATGACTGGTCATCTCTTAGCTGCCACGGTTTATTTTAACTACTTTGTTTTTTAATCGCTGATAGTTATAATCTTTTACTCTGGACGCTCTTAATGGGCACGTCTTTCTACATCGTTCTCACATATATGTATACTCTCAACATGAATGATGTAACCAAGATCTTGTAACAATATTTTGATTGAAAAGAGTGTCCATGGAGTTTCTTGCCCATTCTTCTCCATAGAGATCTACGCTTTGGAATGGGCAACTACAGTACTTTCACAAGTTATTACGCCTTGTGTCTGTGACTGTAGCTTCGCTTTTGTTTTTCTGACTTTCAATTCTTTTCGTCTTCGTCTAATTGAAATAAACGCTTTGAGTTTTTTTTTTGAGTTTTTTTTTTTTAATTAAAAAAAGGTATTTTTAGACACAACATTGCTTGCTCGGGTTTTAATTCATTATAGGTAAAATATATTTAACACGTCACATACTAAATTAAATTTATTCGTCTCGCGAAAAAATACGTGTTTGGCACATTATTTCATCCCCTGCATCGTGATTTTATCTGACCCCCTCCTCCGCTATTTGATCCTCACGTGATTAAAAGACGACCCCCAAATTAAATGTAATATTTATCTATGACACCACGATTTGTGTCTCGGCAAAGTATAATAGATATAGATAATTAGTATTAGTTATAAACACACTTGTAATGATAAATTAATCTCTTTAATTTTGACAATTCAAAAAAAAATATCTATGTTTGCGCAATTTGTCTTTACACAATTCACCTATATGCAATCTAGATATTGTACCTATGTAACAAGGGATTTGTCATTACGATTGTGTGCGGAAAGGATTATGTTTTGGGCACATACCACGGCATTCATAAATTATAAAAGTTACAGCTAAAAGTCCGTATAATAAAACAATATTTTGATGTGATATTACATTTTAAAGGTTTTTAACGAGGTCAACCCAGATACGTATTAGATTAAACGTCAGACACAGTCATTTATATTCGGCACACGCTACTTTACGAGAGAAATTTGTAACTTCGTAATCCTGTAAAATGCCACCACGTTTCATCTACTTTGAAATTACGTCGAAATTTAATTTGTTAATTATTGAAATACTGCCTTATTAGAGTCATTGGTCTATCTAGGGATTGCAAGAGTATCGGTATCAAAATATACTGACTGCCTCATTGGTCGAGTGTTGGTTACTGGTGAGCACGAGTCCCTAGATCCTGAATTTCTGGCAGACAATGGTTATTGGCGTTTTTAATAAGTGAGTAGCTTTGTTGTAAGCTTACTAGGCAGCTCTGCTTAGCGTCAGAAGACCATAGACGTGATGTTTTCTGTGATTGACTAATGTATGGAACGTGATTTCGCCTGACAACATTACAACTATACAATACGGTTTTCAATGGAACAGCTTATTATCGCGATTCAATTGTTACTGCTATAGGCAACTGATTTTATCAATGTTGGGTTTTATCGCCGTCATTGCTGGTAAAGAACGGCCCATTCTCTTCCATCTCATGGGTGCCGTAAAAGACAACTAAAGTGCGTACTCTACGTATGTGTAATGTCAACGCGAGTGAAGACGCTCCTTCTTATTATTGTAATAGTCTACAAGACTTATACACCGAGATGTTGGTCTTCTCGTCATTGTGATTTTTTCTTTTGGACCACATCTGGGAATCTTTTAGGAACAGAGATATTTAAAGTTCCAACTTTTACATACGTTTAAAAAAAAAACATATGAGCAGTGTTTTGAGTGTATTAAATTGAGCACTACCGTAAACCGTGATTTTTCATCCCAACGTGATTTTTCAACCAGTTACTTAGCTTGATGTACAGAATATTTGGTTAATGGCATCATGAAGGGTCCTTTTATTACTGTATTTTTGATTTGACAATCAGGATAGCTATGGAAAATGAGAATTATATCCAGCCATAAAAAGGTTTAAAGGTTCAACAGCAACCTGCTTGCTTACATCACTTTGCTTGTTTCCCTTCTTGTTGTTTGGTGTTCAGGAGTAAATCCGGGGGTTGTGGGCATAATTCTGTTTGGGGATTTGTTACCTTCCAGACGACTACAAGAAAAGGGTAATTCTAAGCCATGGGCAGATATAAGACGCCATGCGTTCACAGCTAGAATTCCAGATAGAAATATTTTCACGTCGCATGATTTTTCGATCCTTTTCAGTCAGGGTTTTTCTTGTTTCTTCATTTCACATATTTGACGTCATTTTAAGTGCCAGATTCCTTTCTCGTATAACGTGTACAAAGTTTCAATACCTACCTAATAACTTTCAAATGCCAACACATAATGCGACTTGCAATAGCGTGCTAGTGTAGATACCTTCAGGTACCTTCTTCATATTGAGTATAAAGAACAACTGTTGGTTCACACGGTGGTAGGTAGTGACTATGTATTATATTATTCTGGGTTATACAGTTTTCAATAAGGGCTCCTATACAAGCGAACCACATTGTGTCGTCATGACGGTAGGTTATACTCCTGTATTACAAAACCCTTTCAATTTCAATCTATTCAATTATTGGCGACCTGTTTTGTAGGGCGCATTTAATGTGTTATACGTATCTATTAGGTATTCATGGTTTACTGCGTGTCTTTTCTTTTATGTGCATTTTAAATCATTTATATTCTTTCCATTTCCGTGAATCACGAGTAAATTCCAAAAAACAACACCAACTGAACACTTTCCGTCTATAAAATTCTACAACTCGACTTGCTCAGCTCGTCAAGCTCATAATCAATACATGTTTATCAAATCTTCTTATGAAAATATGTGCCTACATAATGTTTTTGTATGTTTTTGCTATCCCAATATCGTCAATCATTACCAAAATATTCCAGGAGAGCTTTTCAATAGATACCCAAAGCCTCTCAAGACACTTCACATATCAATAGGATTCCCCACTTATTTTATACCCACTAATCACAAAGCCGAGTTCTACAAAAAGTTGAACGCACACGTTTCATCAGGCAAGTTATCTTTACAAAGAAGGTCAAAGGAAAATTAGGTCAATTCTCGTTGAACCTGAAGGAATTCCTTACAAGCATGATGAACGTATTTAACCTTCCTGTTTGTGTACGGATTTAAAAGCGGACTAAGGGCGATTTCAGATTAGATCAGTATACGCCTTTCGCCAAACGCGGAACTCATACGAGAGTTGACGCTCGGATATGTTCGTACGAGCGCGAGCCGTGAGATAAGTCGTCACTTTTAATGATAGCTGTCATTTTAATCAAGCGGCGGAATAAGCTCATGTACGCGCGTTCGATTTTTTTAAGCGCTTCGTGTACGCGCGTAAAAGCTACGAGCTTATACGCGCTACAAAATACGCTAGTCTGAAATCGCTCTAAGGCTTTCTTGGCTTGTTCATACTAGCTGCGAGTAGATAAACCGATGAGTAAAATCTTGAATTCCGTTATTCAATGTTTATACATTACCGTAACTTATGTATTACCTTTTAACTAGAGTTTAGTGGTTCTTTATCGTGTATAGTATGTAATTAACTGTTTTATTAGCTTTTTATTAGAATTTCGATTCTATTACTTAGGTAAAGTTTTTATTAGTAATTAAAACCACTAGTTTTCGGTCGTGACACCAAGTATTTCAATTTCATGACTAATTCTAAAATCAGGTGGAGTATTAAATAAATTAACAACTTTATTTTTGCTTTAATCTTACAGGTCTTGAAGTAAACGTAATAACTGCGTAACTTTCAATACAAGCGTACCTTACATTTCGTAAGTAAGAGAAACGGCTACACTAGCACAAACACAAGTTTTGTAAGTTTGTAAGTTTTAAACCAGCACAAAATCAAAATCACATACCTATTACGCCTAGTTGTATTCGGTTTCATCTTCATCAATCAATATAAATAACCGCGCGACCAATCCAGGAAAAATGCCTGCGTGATCGCAATAAGTCTTCGTTCCAACCAGTGCTACGGCCTATACCATACGGTAATAAATGGGCCTTTTTTCGCCAAGGGATGTCGAGGGCCGGTCGTCTCGGAACAGAAGGGCCGCCTAATTCAATTAGTCACTAGTTTTGTACGCAACCGATGGACTGCTACTTGGATTGGTATTATTGGTATTTGAAAAGGTGCGTGTTTTGGTGTGTAACCCGTCCACCGCCTTTTGAGGGTTGAATTTGTTGCGCTGGTTTTTATAATGGATTTGGTTTTCAATTTAGAATTTGTTTCTGTCAGAATAAATCGGGGTTCGAAGTAATAATTATCTTGATAATAACAAAAATCATCATCAATGTCACTTCACATTTATCCGAACGCGATTTGCCGCTTCCACGCCACTCATATTCTAAAACATGTTGCGGATGAAATAAGCGGTCACTTGAGTCATGTCATCAATCTCAGCATTAGTGCGGGCGTTTATCCTGATTTTCTAAAAGTTTCCATTGTCAAACCACTATTTAAGAAAAATGATAGGGAGATAATGGAGAACTATCGGCTTATTTCGTTAATTCCCATAATTTCAAAAATATTTGAAAAATACATTTACAAACAATTAAATTCATTTATAGAAAAATATAACATTATATGTGAGGAACAGAAAGGATTTAGAATGGGTAAAACTATTAATATGGCCATTTATGTTTTTTTATATAATGTTAGATATAGCGTTGATAAGAGGAAACCGGTCTGCGGCGTATTCTGTGACATGACTCAAGCCTTTGACTATGTGCACTATATTACGCTCTTAAATAAACTTGAAGCATATGGAATTAGAGGAAATGTCAACAATCTAATTAAATCTTACCTACTTAACAGAACTGAAATAACTCATATAAACCAAATAAATACAAAAAGTAAACATGAAATTGTATTTCAGTCCTCAGAACGTATAGTTTCGTTTGGTGTGCCACAGGGGAGTGTTTTAGGGCCGCCTTTATTTGTATTATACATAAATGATCTACCGAAGGGCATCCCTCAACCTCTGACACTATTTGCCGACGATAGCACTATAACGATACCTTGTTAAAGTGTTGATACTTATGAAAGTGACATAAATGCTTCTATAAAGTTAATGGTAAAGTGGCTGGATGATAATAACTTAAAAATTAACCTGACTAAAACTAAATGAATACATTTTAGTCAACGGATCAATAGTAAAAGTAATTTAAAAATACACTACGACGACCAGCCTATAGAAGAGGTAGAAACAGCAAAATTTTTAGGGCTCTAAATTGATAAAAAACTCAATTGGAAAACCCATATCGAAAACTTATGCAAGAAAATCAGTAAATCTGCCTATGCCCTGCACACATTGTCGTCTATAATAGGTGTGGAGGCATTACTTACAGCCTACTATGGTTTGACAGAATCCCATCTACGCTATGGTGTCATTTTTTGGGGCAATTCAACAGAAAAAGACACGGTATTCAAGGCTCAAAAGAGATGCGTGCGTTCTATATTTAAAATTAAACCTACTGACAGTTGCGTGCCTTACTTTAAAAAATATAAAATTCTTGCTTTGCCTTGTCTGTACATTTTAGAGGTAGCTGTATTTGTCAAAGCAAATCCGCACCGATTTAAAGGATTAGATGAAGTTTTCCCACGTAACAGGCGAGACAACAGTAAGATATGCTCTCATACTGCGAGAACATCACTAATGCGCAAAAGTGTTTTTTGTATGGCTCCTGCGATATATAATAAATTGCCTAAAAGTTGGAGAGAACTTCCCTTGTCGCGTTTCAGGAACATATTGAGAAATTTTTTAGCTGATAAAGCGTATTATAATGTATTCGATTTTTTGAACGAAAAGGACTTTTCTATTCAGACTTCTAAAAAAAAAAAAAAAAATGTAATGAAAATTAATGATTTAATAATGTTGTTTGTTTTTTTCTCCCAATGATATTATTTGACTGCATGATAAAGAATATATACTGACATAATAATATACTTTACTTGTACTGTTATATCTTGACATTTATTTCTCGTTTATTTTGTAAATTTGTAATTAAATTCAAAATTACTGTATTATTGCTATACCTACAACATTTGTACGCCACTATTGGCAAAACATGGACGCTCACAACATATTGTTATTATCTTGCATGTCTGATTTGACAGTTCATGTATACGCATGTTTTACAAATAAATGATCTTTCTTTCTTTCTTCTTCTTTCTCACGCGTATCCAAACGAGTTCAGAGCCAAATAAAAAAATGTTGTAACAACAAACAGATTTTTAGTACCTACCTTTTAAAATACCGAAAAATAAATACCCTATTTGGACTGAATTAGAGGGCGTTAATACAATAAAAGCGGTTTTAGTGAAAATTCAAAGTAATGAATCTGCGTGGATCCGATCCGATAATTTTCATGAAAATTATCAAAGAAAATAATCATCTTCATAATTTCGAACACTGGAACAAATAAGTGAACTATTTATAATCTCTATTTGTCATGGAAGTTAGCAGTCCTGAAAAATGAATTTAAGTTTGGAAAACTCAAGCATAAGCATTATAATTCGACGACCCGAATGGCGCAGCGGTAATGAGGCTGCCTTACGTTCTTAGGGTCCCGGGTTCGAATCCCGGTAGGAGCAAATGTTTGTGTGATGAGCATGCACATTTGTTTCCGAGTCATGGATGTTTATATGTATGATAAGTATGTATTTACAAACAAAAAGTATCTATGTAGTATTATTAACTATCTGGTGGCCACGACACAAGCCTCGTTGCTTAGTGTGGCACCTAGATGGCGCTGTGTGTAATGTCCAGCGATATTTATATAAAAAAAAAAAAAAAAAATTGCCAACAATTTTCCCACTGCTGGGACCGGCCTCCTCTCTATGAGAGGGAATGGGCTATAATCAACCACGCGTGCCTAGTGCGGGTTGGTAGATGTCACATGTATTCCAATTTTTGGTTCTAGGACATGCCGGTTTCCTCGCAATGTTTTCCTTCACCGTTTTGAGAGCAGTGGTGATGAAATAAATTACACAAAGTAATGCGCCTGTCTTGGTTCGAACTAACGATTTACTGTACATAAGTCGGGTCCGCCACCATTGGGCCACCGCTGCACTCAAAAAACAAAACTCAAAGGAAGATTAAATTGAGCTCCGTATTTCATAAAGCCTCGTGAAACCTAATGTTATGTGGCTGAAAAATATTATACCTTCACTTAACGCAAGATTTGTTTGTGAATAGACTAAATTAAAGCTTTCAGAAACCGACGTTAATATACAGGTTGTTGTTCTTTGCTAACGAAAGGCAAAATTGGCCTACATGTAAATAAGTATCAATTTACGAGAACTGGATACCTTAAATAAATATTCTCTTACTACTTAGTCAAAACATTTAATAAAGGCCACAACGTGTTTTCTTTTTACTTGATGCCTACAAAGACTTTTACAAATGCGGCACAGCGAAACTTTTTCTTGTTCAACTTTGTTACTAGAACTATTAACGTCCAATGGGGGCATTGCTTATGTACGGAGCAATTACTGACAAATTATAAATTAAATAGGTACAAGGAATAATTTCCCATGTTTAATGTTTCCTGGAGCTTATGCTGTAAGTATGTAGTCATCATCAGCTTCCTGCCCTTACTCCGTGTTGCTTGGGGTTGACGCAACACGTTTTTATTTCTTCCTTTCCCCGTCTACCGTCACGCTATCATTTACTCCTTTTTAGGGTCCCATACCCAAGAGGTAAAAAAGGGACCCCATTACTGAGACTCCACTGTCCGTCTGTCTGGCTGTCTGTCACCAGGCTGTATCTCATGAACCGTGATAGGTAGACAGCTGAAATTTTCACAGATGATGTATTTCTGTTGCCGCTATAACAATAAATAACTAAAAACAGAATAAAATAAATATTTAAGGGGACTCCCATACAACAAACGAGTTTTTTTTATAGATTCCGTACATCTTTTGGTTTGGTCTCCCTCAGTATAGCAGTACGAAATGAAAAGCTGTATGAACCCTATATCTCTCAAGATCAGATCTTTTACACCCTTAAGAATGAAAGACCTACAAGTGTGCCAATTCCCGCGTAAATTGTAAGGATCAAATTGAGGGTTCCTCTCAATTCTTCACTTACAAAAGGGTTCTCTTTGATTTAGGTAAAACTTGTACGGCGCTCCTCAATATTGTCCGCACTTGTTGGTAATACCTACTTGGGTTTACTAAGCCGCCGAGTGAAATGATTACTTATACGATAATACTTCAGTAATTTATACACTTTTATTTTTCGAATTAGTTCAGTCACGAGCATAAATACAGGGTGTAACAGGACCCTTCACGAAGCCATCAACCAAGCATTATGTTCATCAAACTAAGTAACTTTACGCAAAAAATATTGCTGGGAAACTACTTTTCGTTTGTAAGGTGTAAAATCACGTTTTACGGTAGGACTCAATGTAACGCACTCAAAACATTGTGCTGATGGATGGAATGAATAATACGGGGTTCGTGGAGGGGTTTAAAGTAAAAACACTACATTAAAAACATGTATTTGAAAAAAAATATATAAAAAAGTTGGAACTTTGACCCCCAATATCTCCGTAACTAGAAGGTTCCTAGGTATGGTCTAGAGCAAAAAAATAATCGCAATGACGGGGAAAACAAGTGCCTTTCGGCTTCGTGAAGGGTCTTGTTACACCCTTTAGGTATACACTAAGCAAAGTTGAAAGGTTATTTTCTCGTGAAGTAACGGTTGAAACTTTGAGATCTTTTATCAATTTTATTTCAATGAATACTTACTTAGGAATAAAATAGGTTTTGATGGTACTGAAATCTGTTAGGCTAATTTCAGAAATTTAGACTACTGGGCTAGCCGCCAGCGCTTACTGTGCCGTACGCCGGCAGCGAATTAATGGGAAACAGGTTGAAACCTAGGTAGGTGTGCTGGTCATACACTACTGAGACACTGGCTGCCCCTGAACGTGTGAAAGTAACCCTAAACTTTCTGCTCAAAAGGATGTCACCTGAACTCCACATCGCTCAAAACTGGGACCAAATCAAAAATAATGTCATTGCAATAAACTGTTTGCTAAAAGCATTTTGTTATTTCATTGAAGCGAGACTTTTAAACAATCTCATGTTGTTTTGCTTTTCAGCAAAATATGGTTTTAGCTAAACTGCTAAACACTTAAAGTTTTAACAAACTGAACACCAAATCAAACTCTATTTTCATAAGATAGAATTATGATTAAAAGGCCCGTTTTTTTTTTTTTTTTTACCGATGGGAAATCATCAAATAACCCCTCCCGCTCTGGGCTGAGCAGGAGGGAGTGTCAGACTTCTACTGACTAAAACCCATCCATGTTCCTTCCTTTGCCATTTGCGTTCCAGGGCCGCGGTATCTCTTTCGAACAGTCCCGCAACAGGCCCTTAGAACAGAAGGGTTCTCTTTTAAGCTTTACTTAAAGCTCGATTAATCAATCAAATGGCTTTAAAACAATGATGTCATGAGTCATCATCTGCGTAGCCTTTTCCCAACTATGTTGGGGTCGGCTTCCAGTCTAACCAGCAGCTGACGAGCGACTGCCTATCTGACCTCCACAACCATACTTAGTATTGAGTAATACGATACCCCTTGGTAAGACTGGTTGTCAGACTTTTTGGCCCACTGACTGCCTGTAACGACTGTCAAAGATCTACAGATGACAGCCGGGACCAACGGCTTAACGTGCTTTCCGAGGTACGGAGAAAACTCGGTATGTAACGGGCGGTCACCCATCCACAGACCAACCTAGGCAAGCACGGCTTAACCTAAAGATCGATCCAAGCGGCTGTTATTATTTTGCCTCGAGCTCCTATCTATCCATGATCTACGTCATGAGTATCGTTCTATATTACGGGCCTAAGTATGCTGGCCACAATAGACTTTAAAAAAACTCACATAATGGTCTGATGGGCTGGCATCGGATTTAGGCATAAGTGTTGTCTGCCAACGTCTCACGTTTGAGCACAGTCTGCCTGCGACGGCTTTCCAAATCCACGTCCAGTGACACTAGATTAATTTATGCTGGCTTACGTACATTAAAAGGATTGCTTATATAAGTTTATACGTATGTATACGGATTTTTCATCCCATATTTAGATCAATCGTTATTGTCAGTAAGTTTGCTTAGGACCTTCCACGAATTGGTATTTTGATACCTCGTTAAAAATATTTCTACAATATACGAGTATAGCTCCCAAAAAGTTAGTTCCAAACAATTGTAATATATAATTTTTAACGAAGGCCTCGTATTGTCCATTGGGGTGGTCGAATATTAACCGTATTCGTGGCGATATGCCGGCGGTCCGTGTCCCACAGGAAAGGTCGGGGCTTCCTTCCGTCCCTCCCCGGGACCGCCTTTATTACGACTTTATTACGTACAATGAAAATCATATTTACTGAGATAGAAGAAGTCATAATAAACACATGCGCGTGAAGTATGGCGGGCACGCTCTTCTTTTATATGAAATTTTTGGGACACCCCTCTCGCTCTTCCCCACGAACATTTGACGTACGTCTGCTGCTTATTACGAACACAAAGAATCCCAAAGCTGTATGCCGTGTCGTGCCGCGTCTATGTGCGACGAGTTGACATGTTCTTGCATTATGTAATTCAGCTGAGAGCTGGGCGCATTTTTCATAGCGAGATTTCAAGTGTACGCTCCGCACACCTGTCACAGTTCCCTTTTCAGAAAGGAATATTACATTATGTCTTTCAAAGGAGCGTCGGCGATGCGGCGGCGCGGCGACGCAAACGACGCGTTCCACAGTCGCGCTGTCAAAGCGTCGATTGTAATGACATGCCGCTGCTTGGGTAATGTGACGGTAAAATGCAGATAATATCACATAATAGCACATTGTGTGTGCATGGTCTGGACCGTGACACGTTGCGTCAATTATGTGGTTTTTTAAATAATTACAAATTGCACAAACTCAAAAACTACATTTCGGGTTCTCTTTGTTATGCCTGAAATCATTTTGTCCTTTTGTTGTCGTCTGACAAATGACAGCGATTAACAAACAGAGGGAAAGCCGTAATTAACATGACAATAGTATTAATCATGACTACATTTTTGTCAAAACGATAATATTACCTAATTTAGGCAACCGCAAACAAAAAATTATTAGGTGCCATCCTGCGCACCGCTAGATAGACCAAGTGCTGTAGAGATTTTCCAAAAGCACTTACAATACAAATATCTTGGGTGCAACCATTTTCGCCATATTATGGTGCGTTATAATGTAATTATCGCGGCAACAGCCGAGGCTAAGAGTCACTAAACGTAACTACAAATTAAGGCGACGCCACAACGGCGACCGTTCTTCGTACTTCCATTATAATTAATTCCACACACATTGTTTTTGTGAAAATAAAAATAAATACCAACGTGGTTCAAGCGGTGTTTGCTAGGAAAAATATTGGAGCTTTGATGTGCCTGGGGATACTACTATTATAAAACAAACTTTCAACAGTCTTTAGTACTATCAAAAGGCAGGAACTAAACAACCATTACGTAAAACACTAAAATCTAGGCAAGCGAGCCTTAGTTTACAAAACTGTCCTTGATATTCCGTAAAAGACCGTCCTTCGTACAAAATACTGGTATTTCCAGACACGTTTTATTTTCACTTAAGTACCATTATACAAATATGTACATAGTAAGTCTAGAACCTTTTAGTTATGAAATGAAGCAAGAACTTGAACCTAATTAAAATGTAAAAGCATTTCTAACAGCAGTTTATTTGCGGGGTTCGCATCGATCGTGCAAGTTTACCACTACATAAATAACTTGAACAACACATTAGCCCCAAGTTTTGAACGCAATTAGCGAGTATAATTAATAACTTCATAGCTTTACACTTTAGTGCGCCAAGTAATAAACCAGTCATGTTGTAGCGATTATGTGAATAAGTTACTTTATATAGTTTTTGGACGACCTTGTACAAGTACACTGCATACTGCTAATGGTTCTAGAAGAGACGTTCTGACGCAAAATTCTCAATTTAACTGTCAGTTATCATGCAAAGGAGATGTCTCATTTTGGGCCATAAGATGTACATTTATCATACATTTATCATACATTTATCGTACATTTATCATTTTTTTTGTTGACTATAAAGATGGTGTTCTCTATTGATATTGACGAAATCTCTGAAAAAAACATAAGAGATCTATAGCCAAATTACTTAACAGCACTTACTCCAAATAGAAGTAATTAAAAAGAATAATTCACGGTTATTATATTAAGTCTCAGTAAAACGACGTTTCTAAAGCAATAATTGAAAAACCAACATTTTTAATTACAAGAAATTAGAATAAATATTAAATTCAGTCGTTAATTAGGCGTGTAGCGTTGTTGATAAAGCAGGTCAATAGCACCTGATATCGATCGTTGCATTGCCGACCCGATAATCGTCTTGAACATAAGGCACACTTTCGTGGAAATGTAAGTACGGAACTATAACACGAAACGCTGCATGTCTTCAAATAAATCATCTGTGCATGAAATTTCAACTGTCTAGCTATCACGGTTCATGAGATACAGCCTGGTGACAGACAGCCAGACATATAGATGGACGGACAGTGGAGTCTTAGTAATAGGGTTCAGTTTTTACCCTTTTTTTTTTCGCATGGGAAATCATCAAACGACTCCTCCCACTCTGTGCGGAGCAGGAGGGAGTGTCAGACTTTTACTGACTAAAAACTGTTCCGGGCCACGGTATCTCTTTCGAACAGTCCCGCAACCCCAGCAGGCATCGGCCCTTGCGGACCCTTGCTTTTGCTGACATCTCTTTGAAGCGCGCGTGGAACACGAACGCGCCGTCGATGGGTACGGAACCATAACATTGTTCTGTTTTTACCCCTTGGAACCCCCCCCCCCCCCTACGAACCACAAACACTGAAAATCAACCTAAAGTAAGAAGGAACCGACCAAGTACCTAGTTCAGGGTCAAACAATTTGGAGCATCCGACCCTAAGACCGAATAGAGCCGTGCATCTGTCACGACCCAATATATATAAGAGTCAGAAGGGTCAACTCAATACAAACCCTCGAGAGCATACGTTCGCTAATCCAAGTGTTTATCGGTTCGAGGGAGCTTCTTCAGTAACATCATGCGATATTACATGTTGAATTAACCATTTCCCTTCCTTTAGGCTGTATTTTGCGTGTAATATGGTGGTTATTGTTATTAACAGGAAAGTCGAATATAACTATTATAATGCGTGCAAAAAACAGAAAGTGGGATTACAGCAAGGGAATGGACGATGGTACACATGCAGACTTATAAGTTGCGATCACAGCCAAACAGTTTTCCAAAAAATACCAATGGATATGCGGTCAAAATCACAGCAAATAAACATTGATTTTGACAGCTTCTCCCTTTGTTATGTAGACAAAATAGAATCATGGAGCTCAGTAGGACATGATGTTATAATAACTCCAGTATAAATAAGTGCAAATATTTCTTAAATGGGTCGTTTTTAAAGGCGATAAAAATGATCTAAGCACATCATCTCCAAAACGTACATTGTAGACACGTCTGAATCGTCGAGTAAACAACCAATCTAGTCCCGAACGACAGCGAATACGTACAAACTGTGAACACTATTGAATACTTATAAAACGAATGGGAAGAATGGGCCTCCTCTGAGAGCCATCGACGAGAAGTACGTGACGCGAAACGTAAAGTTAACCGAACGCGCAACGTTTAGCGGCGGTTTTGGGTTATGGTACGAGTTAGAAGGGGTTGTACAAGAATTTGGGACGGAATTAAGTCATCAATTTTCTGTTTGGGAAAATCTACCAAGTTTTGAACAGAGGGAACCTTTGCAAATACAAAAGCTTCAGGATAACGGCAAAAACTCACAACTACTATACTACACAATCTTTCAGGGTTCATAATGAAAATTGCCATCTGAACAGTTTAAGGCGCGAATTATACACAAACGACGTAAGGTTACGGCGCGGCGCAGGCGTGGAAAGTATAAAGAAAAAAAGAACGGTGTGCCTGGAGTGTAATTCACGACACGTCGCCTACGTAAATTTTTTATGAAAACATTTTGAAGCGGCATGCCTCCACCGCGCCGTCACCTTACGCCGGTTCTGTGTAATTCGCGCTTTAAAGATACATGTGACTAGATTGTAATAATAAAAGCCGTTTTATATTTATTCCTACATCAAAGATGCTGCAGTCAGAAGTGAGACAAGACAAGATAAGACATTTATTTGTAGAAACTTGGGTATACATACAAGACATGCAGGTTGTTCATAAACAAAAAAGATCCATCATGTTCGGCCTTTGGGGCATACAAATATATAGGTAAGATAAGTCATTCATAGGTATTTAAACAAAGCTAAAACATTATTAATCTGTCACACGAACTAATCATTAAATTAAACCAATAAATTACAAATTTGAATTAAATTGTCCTATAATTTAATCATAAATATTTGTCAACATTATAAAAATGTCAGTAAATATTTCTAAATTCGTAGTATCATACTTTGTCATTTAAAAATTTTAAAATAATGTAGTATGCTTTCCCAACAAGATATAATTTTAGCCGCTTTTTTAGTATGTGCGGGCTTATTGTATTTTGAAGTACATAAATGTTGCCGCCAATTCATCTACAATTTAAACCAAACACTAATAGCCTTACTGGAACTTCGCGTGAGCTAACCTTCAAACGAATAAGTGCCTATAATAATAAAAGCGAAAAAAATGAAGTTTGTTTTTGCAATTTTGGTGCCTACACTTTTTACAGTCCCGCTTTAGTGTTTGCCAATGCTCCACCATTTGAATGGCAAATGGACAGACTTACAAAAAACATTAATATTAATGATAGACTCGGGTTTTTACACAAAGATTAATAAAACGGGTATATAATTTACTAAAAAATAAATACGATCGTTAACATCAACACTGTCATTAGGAAACTACAGACTGATTTTATAATCTAAATAAATTACTGCCTGGGGCACAAAGCAAACTCAATAACATACAATATTCCGATCATAAACGAAACATTTGTCTTACAATAATTTGATCAGAACCTCCTTAATCATTTCTTAACTTATGACGTGTGCGCGCACACGCTCCCAAGTATTCCAACTACGTAACTAAATTACGTGTCGCTTAAGAATTGCGTTAGTGATGGATGGCACATTACGGCACAGTGTCGTAGTGTGTCGTGAATGTAGTCGCACACACGTCGAGGGCTCTTGTAGGTCGATTTGGTGGAGCATGTCAAACACAGGCGGTTCAGGACGTCTCGCGGAATAGAGCGAGTGTTTGGCGACACTTACTCGACAATGACAGCACACTCAAGTGTTTGTGCACGTCAGACCGCGTCGAGTTTGCACACACACTTGCTTCACTAAGATTTACTCGCATAACACGGTCTTAGTTCTTACTAAAGGAGTGAGTTTGACTAACGTAACGTTCAATATGTCTCAAATGTAAAATAACACTCAAACTAGTTAGGATAGGTAAGTACTCTAAAATAAAAATCTGATGGTCATTCTCATTATGGACATGCGCTGCACTTGGCGTACTAAACTGTGCAATTCAATTTAACAACTCCGACGCCATCGCAAAAAGATAGCCTCATCGTCACATTTCAGCGCGGGCGCTAATAAAAAAGCGACTAAGTGAAAACTATTATTTTCGCATCATGGACACTTTTTACGATCCAAATTAAAGTTTCTACTGAGTTTTTCCTCTGCTAACGACTTGTTCGAGTTAAGAGAGACAAGAAACGCTTTTGTGTCTGGAGTGAATTAGACATCTAGTAACGAATCTTTTTGCTTGCCACGAAGGGAATTAGCTTCCCGACCCTGTTTTGGTCAGGTTATAAATCCTGTGTTTTACACACAAGTCAAGGTACGACAAACAGTTCCTTCGTTGAACAAAAACGCTCCCTTCACAACTGTTTTGGGCGTACATATGATAGGCTTACTAGGAAAGTTTTTGTTTACAACAAGGGTATTTATATGAAGCTGTACTAAATGTAGGTACACTGTTGAACTTTCCCAATCAACCTTGAACCTAATGTCTTAGCGATAAAGTTGAAAATCTATTAAAGAAATTTGACAGATTGTAGTAGCTTGATGTGCTGGCGTCTGTACCTACAGTAATGTAGTTTTATTCAGAGTATAAATAAATCTTAATTAAAAATCATTTATTTATGAGTAGACTGAGACTCAGTACCTACTTACTAAGAAATGGAAGCCTATCATTGGTGCCTATACTAAGAGGAAATACGTGAAAGCCTACACATGAAACAACTGTCAGACCGCCATTTAATAATTCAGTCATCAGTCTTCTAGTTTAGTAGCTGGAATATTAATAATGCACGATGCCGAAAATCAGAGGCCCAATGACGGCCTACGTTTTCCCCAGACATGTTCTGGTATCTCTTTATGTATGTTTCTCGTATGAGTCAAACAGTCGATAATGCGACAGGAAATGTTTCAATGTGTTTCATGGAACAGTCGCCGGTTATTCCCAGCTGAGTCCGGAGTAAGCACTCAACCTGCTCCACGATACGTTTCCCGGTTTCGAATTCAATTCCATTCGTTCCGATCATCGGCTCGCATTGGAGATAAAAATCTAATTTGGGAAAACGTTGGCGTCAACAGTTTTTGGACAGCGCATGACATTTGAGATCGGTCGGCGCGATCGCAGCGGTGTAACGCCCAAAGATTGAAACGAGTATGGACATTGAAATGGGTATACAGAAAAGTTAGTAAACCGTCCAGCTGTCATAAAAAGTTACAGGATGCTGTTCATGTTGCACGAGTCACGAAGGAATACTTTAAAATCTCCGAGGAGTTCCATTTTATACGGACACGAGAAGTAACACAAACACCGAGTAGTCTTTCGCGTATACTCTCAACTTCCTAGCTGGTGGGATTCAAGTTCTGTGAATAACAGAAAGGCCTTTGAATAACCTGAATAAGTAGCGGACTGTCTAATTTTCAGCTAGGAGCTCCGCAGTTTGAAGGCCGTTGTCGCAATAAATCATTAACAGATTGTCGGAATTGTGTTCGAGTAGAAACTAATTGATGGATATTACGAACGTAAATTGTGTCCGTCGAGATAAGACTTAACAAACTCTGTTTGATCATATTGCTAACCAGTTTAATTTATAGAACAGACTCACAAACTACATAATCTTTAGAAAAATCGAAGGAATCTTAACATTTAATGGGCAATATAAGAGAACGAATCATAAAATAATCGTGCATAAGTGACATCATTTATTTGCTTCCGGACATAATGTGACACGAGGAAAAGGAGAAAACGCTAAGGAGGAAATGTCATTTCTAATAACATTCCTACAATACAACATCGTTACGGAAAAGTACACCGAAATGTAAGAAGAAAAAAGTATACCAAGAGCAACAAACACTAATTGGTACAAGACAAGAAAATATTGGCACAAATTATTATATTAACTAAAAACCTTATTTATTTTCTATTAATCACTACTGTATTTTTCTTCTTTCATATATAGTATAGATGTTTGTAGAATGTAGCACCGATTACAAAAAGGAACAAAAACTACAATCCAAATGGGAACAAATGAAGCAAAATCATAAAACTCCAGACAAGATTCATCAGTATTTAAGGTGGCTTTACTTCGACTTCGAATAGGTACTATAACTCCCTCGGAACACTTCACCAGACATTCTATTCCCTTTCATTACGGCCGTATTTCTGCAATTTATCTCGCAATACCTGGCTAATTTCGTCAGGTCCTTTGTCACCGACCAGATTTAGAGCCCACCTAAATATTACTTGTACCTAATTGAAACCTTACCTTGTACCATGCTGATAAATTAGAACCAGTGGGTAGATATAAAAACATAATTAACAGGATAGCGTTGGCAGCTACGCCATAAATAAAACCCGACTCAATATTAGAATATTACGTAAAGAATTACTTTCTACTAGGTTTATTAAACATCCTAAAATACTGTTTATTACTAGAGTTATACAGCGATGTGGTGGTGTACATTTTAATTAAGGTGCTGTTAATAAAATTTGGATGTTAAAATATATAATTAAAATATACGATAAAATTAACAGGTTCGTTTCTTTCTTTATAACTATCACTATATTTTATCTATTCTGACTAAACGATGCAAATTTTATGCACAGAGGCTAAAAGATTGCCTTGAAATTATTTTACACCAATTAACACAGCATTTTATATGCGAAACGACATAATAATTAAAAATACCAACCAATTAAGTAGTCAAACAGCACCTTAATGAAACGTCAGCCAATCTATCTTAGAGTAATTGAACAGGACGCTCGACACGTTTGTAACACAATATAAAAACTTGAACGTGGTTGGAAACAAAAAACGCTGGACATTACATAAAACCTTAGGTATAGAGTTAGGAGCCATTAATCACTGGAGAAAACTTAATTGGACGTCCGTGCGACAGACAGTCACGCAAAGAACTTGGTTGTAATAAGGGCCACATAAACATTAGGTAGTATACAGGGTGTAAATTGGTTGGTAGGATAGGATCATCGTTGTTGAACTTGTCAACAACGTTTGATAAAATCTATGACATTTAGAGAAGCTGGCTTGAGTTATCTCCAGAATCATTATATTAAGGAAGTAAAATAAATAAAATACCTATGTCTTTCTATAACATAAATCAAGATAATCAATCAAATCATTAAATCAAGAATCTTAGCCAGCCTACACACCAATGAAACCTAGTCAAAATTTATTTTTATTTTTTATTTATTTGTTAATTTATGAATTACTCTGTTTTAATTTTCATTTTCTTAGTAACAAAATTTATATCCCATTTTCTGAATCGATTGTACACCCTAGACTTAAGTTAGCAACTAAGCGGTAATCTGGCGTCTTTGTTGTCAATGTTGTGTTTACCTGTAACTGGCATTATATTAGAATATTACCGTATGCTTTAGTATATTTTATTTAACCAGCGTGCCTGAGAGATATTTCTTGACGGCATGTAAAGCCAAGTCAGATGGCATGGGTGGCATAAAAACTCTCGACACCAAGTTAGGCAATAACCACACGATAAAGAAGAAGAAATATATGTATGTGCTGTGGGTGAACCTTAAGTAAATAAATAAATAACATTGTCGCTCAGGGCAAAAATAATGAGCGGTATTTTTTGCAAAATAAGATCGGTTCCAAGTTGAACAAGAGGAATTTTAGTTTTTAACTGACATGGCTCACTAACTACTATAGAGTAAACACGGTAAACATCCCGTAGTCATGTTAAACAAAATTTTACAAAATTCTAGAATAGGGATGATTCCTGATTTAAAAAAATATGATTCTATTTAGTCTCTTAGTTAGATTATCGAAAAATATTGGACAGTTATCTTTTGTTTTATCAAATCAATAAAAAAATACGAAGACAAGACGCATCAAAGTGACGTCACTTTCCGGTAAAAGTGTACCAAAATGTGACGTCACGCGAGTCTTCGACGCACTGTATCGTCTTCATGTTTTGTTTAATTGAAAAAAAAAAATACGTGTCCAATATTTTTTGGAAATCTTACTGACGGACTAAGTAGAATATTTTTTTTTTTAATTTTGTAAAGTATTGTATAACATTAACACTGAATACGTGATATTTACCATGTTTACTATTGTCCACACCGTGTCTGTTTAAAACTCATATCCCTCTTATTTAACCTGGACCCGATCTTGTTTTGCAAAAAATACCGCTCTTTATTTTTGACCTGAGCGACAATGTTGCTCAAAAACATAGGTTTTTTTTTTATTTTTACTTAATTCATCCCTATTGCAGTTTCTATTTTCTCGGATAAGTACATTAAGTACCTTACTAACTTACCTAACATTACCTAATTCATGTATCCGTTTTCTCCTTGAAATTCCGTCTAAAAAATTCACCCTGTATAAATAAAACAAGGGATATCAGGGCTTTGTAATAAAAGCTTCGGGCACCAATTGACCTGAATTGACATTTTGCTATTATATCGTAAATTGGTAATTAAATACCTGTTGACTTGAAAGTTTTATTTGAATTACAGTAAAATCGCAATTTGTGTTAACATTTTTTGGTGTTTAATCTGATATATTCGGGAAGTTTCACATTGAGAATTATTGGCCAGTAAGGCAGTCGCTCCATTTAAAATATTGGTATACAGCTGCATTCGGAATGGAACCTGACTGCGGACCCCAACAACATTGGGTAAGGGTGGGAAAAAAAGGAGGGGGCAGGTTCCAAATATATATCTATAATACCTATAATTGCACTGATATTACTAATGCTAATTATCCGACTACGGCTAAGCAAAAAGGAGGGTTATGATTTTGATCGGTATGTATGTGTGGTATATGTTCATCTGTTCCCCCATAACTTTGGAACTACAAGCTTATCATAATTTCCACAGTAAAAAAAAAAACAATATACTAACAGAAGAAAGGGATCATAAACTTCAGGGCAAAATGGCATACGACCACGGCTATCCTCTGAACATCACAATGAATATTTATTTAAATATTTTCCTACCGTGTAAGTCGTTTATTTAATAGACAATAATATTGAATGGTTTGCAGGTACACAATTTCAGACGAGAATATTTTCTTGTTTCATACTTTTTAGAGCGTAATTTTTCAGTAGTCTAGTTTTAGTTTTATTTATTTAAACTTCATGTACAATAGTGGTACATATGCGGATTTAATGCCACAGGCCCTGTTCACAGTTAAACATGAGATAAACGCAACAATACGACTCTAGCTTGACGAATTTCCGCCATGTTTCACTTCAGCGCTTCATTAAGTGTTGTAAAGCAGTCATCACTAATTGGTTAAATACCAATGAATTAATTGATATAACAACGTCGTTAAAATAATCGTTTAACAGTCTATTATTTTGAATTGTTTCTTTCAGTTGTTATTGTGTTTTTGTTTTATGAAACTTTTATGTTGATTGAAAATGGATTTTTGTAACAAATCTGAGTATGTTTTTCAACGTTTTTGTAGTAATTTCATTAGATACTGTGAACTACTGTTACTTTAGTAGGTACCAGCTGTTGCCGCGGCTTCGCTCGCGTTTTGGTCGGAAATTATCAAACGGGCACGTTGTAAATATAGCCTATTGCACTCGGGGATAGTGTAAAAAAATCGGTTCAGTAGATCCAGAGATTACCCCCTACATACAAACTGTTACCTCTTTATATTATTATAGTATAGATAGTATAGATTGGTACAGATGTAACATTAGGTTGCTGATTAACGCTTGCAATTTTCATGAACAATTATCACAAATTGTGGAAAAAGAACAAATCTTAATTAGCACTTTGGTTTACTCTAGAGACCATAGCAGCCTCCAGACTAGACAACACCAAACAACTAATTATAAAATACGTAAAAAGAAGACAAAACTAATTATAATGAATGGTTTTTGCAACGCAGCGTCCCGTAGCGTAAGAAACTTCATGTCACCTAAATCTTATTCGCTACAGTAAAAACAAAAATGCCCAAAAAGAAACGGAATTGCGTTCTAATTGGTTACGCTCGAAAACTTTGCAATAATGTATCTTAAGTAATTACATAAGAGCATATAATACATGGTAGCCTGCTCAGCATGACGTGTACGGAACTACGCACATTACCTACCACTTATAGGACAGTTGCTTTAAGTACTTATTCTATAACTTTCGAGGACATCTAGTGGAGTTGTATTCCTTAACGCAGTCCAGACTGGGCGGTAAAGTAAGATGGATAACATACCTGTCCATGGTTGACGAAGCCGTGCCTCCTGGCGATGTCATCGACGTGCTCGGGCCCGGCGGGCACGTGCACCGCGAACTGGTCGTGGTACACCGGCTCGGGCAACGCGGCGCAGGCGCACAGCGCCGCCAGCAGCGCCAGCACGCGCCATGACGTCACCATGACAATGAGCACAACACCGCGCAATCACAACCGCATCTGCGACCCACCGACACAGTATCAACCTCTCGTTTCAACTACTAGCAACCCTTGACATAAGGACCACCCACACACTTTTTGCAACACACGCAAACTAATATTTCTCGGTCGCCAATGTTGACCCGATCGAGCACTTTGTCATCCCCCTCGTACTACCTGCAACAAACACGTTCAAATTAGGCTTTTACGTCGAAGGACTTAATTAAAAGGTTCTCTGTAATTGTAGCGTGTACCCGGTCTCGAACACAAAAGGTGCTTGAGAGATATTAAATTTTAATAAAGAGTAACTCCCGCAGCGGAGGCTCCGCTCTTCATTTAGCATTATTTTTTACGTTCGAACGAACTCCATAAACATAAAAGGGAATTTAGGGTGCGATAAACATATTTGGCGGAGCGGGGGCGGCACCGCGGCAAATCACGCGCCAGATAAAACGCAATAAGCGGACGCACAAACGCGAACAAGTTAAAAAAATCCGTGGGAAATCCCGAGATAATCCAGATAAGCCACGCGGGCAAAGTATGAAAAGCCTGACCGTGAATATATCAAAAATATTTATGAAATTTTATTTGGAAATTTATCTGACGTCCGCTACGAGTGAAAGTAAAACCTTTGAACAAAATTCTTTGTGTCCCCGACCAGCACCGGTTTGGCTTTGTCAGCCTGTCTTTTTATTTTATAGCAGTCTTTGTGAATAAATTAAAGGGCGCTCGCTGCAAAGATAAAATCGAGAACCGGTTATTCGTTTAACAATCATTTAATAAACGCCTTATTTCGAGCAATTAGTTGATTCATTACGGTAGCTCGTAATGGCGGTAAGTAGGTGAGTCCCTGTAACAGAAACTCGCTTTTCTTGAAACACTGTTAATAGGACCGCGCCAACTTAGTAATAACTCTGTGAGGCAACAAGTAATTTTACTCAGAACCAAGCAAGCTTTTTTCTCACGTGTGTTTTCACAATTGCCCGAGGGTACAATAAAAACAATTTAACTTGTTTGCCTCTTAACTTCGTAGCAGGCTAAAAACTGTCTCGTGAGACAATACTTGCTCTAAAATGTTCACTAAAATTATATTTAATGTAAAGTTTCTGTTTGAAGTAGGTGTTTTAAACTAAAACTGACATTTCAATAAGTTGGTAGTTGGGTGCTTTGATTTGGAACGATTAATGCTCACAAAAAGTCTTTGAAAAACTCTGCTTAATCAGAATTGTTAATCAGCGCAAACTTTATAAAACCACGGTTCATTAGATGCAAATTAAACATGACTTTTACAGTAAATCAAATCTACTGACTCATTACATGAAAACAGCATTTTTACCAAACAACGACGTTCATGTTTTTATCGTGGTAACGAGAAGACTAAAAATGTGGGTGTCATCGTCTTGAGCGGCGGAACTTATTTCGAACTACCCGTGAAACATGCAAAAGCATAAGTTATTCATTGATTTCACATGTTTGACTACCAGCACAATAGTAATAAGTATAAATTGGTTCATGCTCTAATACAAATAGCCAACCTGCCACCTGGAGCTATTTAGAAGGAAGGGAGTTATCTCACGCTGATTTGAACCCAAATAAACGTAAAGCAAGTGATACGTGAAATAAACCAACATACTCACCGAGTCAATTACTCGTTCATCATAACATTCATAACATATCAATAACACGTTAATTGGGAGTTTATTTGGATATCATATAACCGTTATGAAACATGGAAGTTATTCGCAAAGCACAGCTCCATGCACCGCGTATCTCGTTATTTATACATCACATATACGCCCGTCATGTTTTAATGTAATGAAATTTGTAACCTTTGACGTGAAACGTTTCAATTTGGTAAGTTATTAATTGTATAACATTTTTTAACCACCTCCATTCAGTATCGCGTCGAGGGTTTAACGATTTTCAATTAAGTGTACAAACAATTTATTTATAAGGCTCACGGGAAATGTGAAAAATTCTGAATCAGAAAAACATAAAAGAAAAGCTGTGGTCAGAAGAAATTCTTTGATAAAAATATTGTGGTCTCGTATCTTGTAAAATGCTCACTGCATACCACACCAGACTTGCTCGTAAGTTACTGTAAAAGCAATTCAATCAAAGCAAACTTGTAAGTCTTCATGCACCTTTTACTGGCAGGAAATACTAAATAATATGTGCAATATACTTTTCTGCTTGGGGTTTCGCGCAAAAATAGTACCTACTAAAGATATTATCGAGAAGTTTACGATGATATGCTCCAACGGGATATTGGAATTCCTCACTTGTGGAAAGCAGCATACTGTCATCATGCGTATGAAAATCAATGAAAAACAAACACATCTGTACCATGTTTTTCACAAATAAAATTATTCTATTCTACCTCGAGGTGCTGCGGTGGTATTGAACGAGAATTTGATTAAACCAACTAAAGCAGTACGGTAATTCAGGAATCTACGATAGATTGGCCCAAATGTACCATCAGCCATTAAAGCATAATAAATGAAACCACACTCAGTGATCCTGCTGGTTTTAAACAGCCAAGTAAAGGTTATTACGGATTGCGGTCCACAAAATCTCAAATTCCACATCAACACGACATCACTGGAAGGGTGTTAAGTTGTATTTTTATCGCGTCACGCGTTCACCCTTCGGGGTAATATTTAAAAGGTCTCGGGGTCGTTCGAATTAATTTCGGCTATAGCCAGGATAATTTCATTAGCCTACGTAATCGGTACATTGCGGGTCGCGGAGAACCCAGATATTTACGACTTAATATCGCACGGACGTATTTATTCAGATAATATATTTGTTCTATTCTGTTTTATAAGCTTTATTTAAGTATAAGACATTTTCTTGGAGTTCTGGCACATTTTCTGATGTGGGTTGTGACCCCAGTTGCCTATAACATTATCCTTTTCATCTCATTTTCGTGAAACTCATCTGCCCGTCTCATCTGATATAATGACTAGTGCCATCAAGTAACGTTAACTACGCCAAAAAGCCGTCGGAACATACTTTTGCAATGCCATAACGCAGATATTTAACATTAAAAGCAAATTGCCTGATGCAAAATTGTTTAACGTAACTAATTTCGGTAAATAGGTTTATGCTTTCACGGTTTCTAACGTTAAATAATAAAAGTAGAATACGGAATTAAGTTTCAACATTTTCCTTAACCAGAAAAAGTCGTACCAGTCGTTTTTCGTGATCCAATTTTTCCTGCTGTGTTTGCCGGGAAACCCGGTTTCAACCGAAACAAAAATTAGCGACACAACGAGCGATACAGATCTGCGCGAACGCGCAGCAGCGTTAACAGAAATCAGATAGTCAAAGAGATTACCATAATCAATTCAGTGAGAAGCAACTCCTTGAGCAAGCATATTGAAAATACATCTCGCGAGTTTATTAACTCGACAAGTGAAGCGGCACATTCATAATAAGCTGTGCCGATGGATTCCTCCAGGCGCCTAAATCTTGCCGCCGAACACCTCAATAATTAGCCGGTTATTCGCAGCAGTCGAGCATCGCGGCATGAATAAAACATCGTTTGCGAAACACAAGTGCCATTATAACGTCCAATCCAACTTGATCTCCCGCCCCCTTTCTTGTGATGACGATGTGGAGGATGGGAAGGGAAGGCGGGGTTATATCAGCAGGTCAGGTTAATGTGGTCTTGATTTACGGGGCCTTCGAGTGCACGGGCCAAATCAAACAGGCACCGTGCAAATAAACGGTGACGTGGCTAACGTCGACCGCTATTACCGATAATGGGATTAATTACAATGCATTGCTCGTTTGTGTAGCTAAGCCGCAGGCATGGTTCTTTAATGCAGTTTACGTTTAGCTGTTAATGCAATCTGATGTCAGAATGTTCATCGCTTTTGAGTCAACATCACCACTAATTTGTAGAGATAAGAAGAAATTAGGAGTGTTTTTGGCAAAATTTTTAAACATCAATAATTGTGCCTGATGTGACAAGAGACCACAAAAGTCCAACCTGCACAAAACGCGTAATGGAGGGTCCATTACGTGTTTCCATTCCTCAGTCCATCCGAGAGTCCATAAGCGAGCGAGGGAGCAAATTCATTAGTTCCGCTTCAATTCTAGCAAATGTTTAGCTAAACTCAATAGTTCGCGTGCGCTAATTGTAAACTTCTCATTTGAGCTAGTTGTACGTAAAAGCGCTGTATATTATCAATAAAGTTTCGCTGTATCGGCTCTTTCCGAGGCGAATGTATCGCGCCCCGCAGCCAACGCGAAACGCCCGGCTTTTGTGTATGTATGTGAAATATGCAAGTTAGTTCTCTGCTTCAAGTAACTTGCGATTCGCGTGAAATTGTAATCGGTTGCGGAATTAGACTGTTATTTTAGTATTGTGTAATAAAGGAACTTTTCGTTAAAATAGCTTGTGTTAATGTCTTTCTCAAATTCGTTCTTCATTCTGAAATCAAATTCATGCATTCACTCTTTGAACATTAAAGTTAAAAGCACAGTGCTAACTAATAACATTTAAACATGGTCCTACAAAATGCTTCCTCCTTATATACCTAACTTCATATTTATTATTAACCCTACCAATAACAGTGCGCAGTTAGCATACGAATACCTTATCTATACTTACCTTTGTTCATTACTCAATATTCATTCATTAAAATGGATTCCTGCTTTCTAAACAATTACATCATCACCACACACACCTTCATTTTTCTGCCCTAATCTCAAATTATTTGAGGTCCATACTTCTCTATTACTCGTCTTCTCAGCAGTCATACTCTTCTTAGCCATATCATCTTTTACTCAGTTCACCCATCGTTTCATTGGTCTTCTCCTACCGTTATAGCCATACTCAAAAATTTCCTCAAGACATCAATCGTTGATAAATCTGAATATCTACCTACATAACAAGAATATTAATCAGCTAACTTCATTTGTTCATTACTCAACATTTATTCATTAAAACGCGTGCCTACTTTCAGTGCAAAACAGTAAACAACAAATAAAAAGCCTAGTTCAGTTTAAACAATAGGAATTATCAAGTCGGCTTATTATGCCGAGGCACGTGGCACGGAGTGCGGTCGCCGTAGCACAATATGCTCCGCCCCGGCTACGAAGCGCTACGCTCAGTTAACGCTACGGACTTCAGTCTACGACATTCAGAAGCTCTACGAAACTTTGATTCCACAACAATGAAGGTAGACGGTTGGCTTGCAGTTAATTTATATGGCAAATGGTAGTGCTTTTTAATTCTGTTGTTTATTATATTTTACGGGCTAAAATAATCCTGACTCTTGACAAAATATACATCAAAATATCTCCAGCCGTTCCAGCTTATTTTGTTTCGTCATCAAACTGGCCATATCAACCACGAACGTTCGTACCACCGCAGCAATAAAGAGGGGCATTAAAAATTAATAGTTCGGTCAACTATTAATGTGTGTGGTACAGCACTAGCGCGCTTGTGACGTGGATCGTGGGCCACGTGACCCAATTGTGGGCAAACGGGGAAAACACGGGATTCGTCCTGAACGGGACGCGGGCTTGCGGAGAAAATCATGTTTCTACGGCATTCGTAGACATCGACTTTGATACGCCCATCAGACGCAAGGCGAATAATAGAAAAAGCGTAAGATGCGGAGGAATAGAAGTGATGAGGAGAAATATTTTGAACATAGTTACAGAATCATATTTCAGCAGTGTTTCACAGCGTGACGAGCTGGACAAAACTAACGGCCAGTCGACCACATTTGCTGAAAGAACTGGAACTCACGGAGAGAGATTTGTGCTCAACAGCGTGATGACGCAAACTAATAGTAACAGCAGGCCGTCAGAAAAAGCCTTTGCACTTAATGCTATTCCTGAAAAAGTAGAGGACAAGAATGAAGGAACAGAAAAGACATTAGAACAGTAAATTACTGTAACCACCGTTAGTATGTTAATAGGAGACTAATTAATACGAGTAATGAATATAAACAAGGTATTGTTTTTAGAAGTTATTATTTCTTGTATAAGATGAGAAACGGGGAAGCTTTGTACAAATATGTACACACAAATTATACAGCGTGTACGCACGGCGACCAATCAAGCTATACAAAACCAGTTTTTGCGGATCACTCATTGTACGGGAAATCTATACAAAGCAAGGACATGTTATACTGGAAATGTATAGCTTGATGTGTCGCCGTGTGTACGAGAAGTTGTCCAGTACAAAACTTCAATACCTATGTAGGTTCTCGACCCAAATGTATATGGGACTCCAATTTTTTTCGCGATTTCTATGTTGGTTCCATGGAGAAAATTCTGGTACACGCTGTATTATTAATCTCCTTCTTAGCGTATCGATGACAACTTAAATTGATGAATTAACCCGCTAATTTTTGAATAGTCAAATAATTATCTTGGTATTCATAATTAATGGGAATATCTAAGCAGACACAAATAATCAAGTAGTAATTAGTACACACGGCTACACATCAAGCTGTACATTTCCAGTTTACGCTGATCTCGCATTGTATATGATTTCCGTACAATGCGAGGTCAGCTTATACTGGAAATGTATAATGTATAGCTTGATGTGTAGCCGTGTGTATCTACTGAATAACTACTAATTCTATGACAAGAGAAGCATAAGAATAATATGCCTATAATGTTGAGACAGACTTCCTCTCCATGAGAGGGAGTTGGCTGTAACACACCACGCGGGCCCAGTGCCATTTGGTAGATGTCACAGGTTTTCGAATTGTAGGAGAAGAGCATCGCTCTATTAATTAATACATGGCAGTAGATGCAAAATACAATGTTGCAATCAACATAGTTCTTACTTAAGACTGGTGTCAACCAGACTGATTCGATGACAAAGTCCGTAAACCACTTACAAGACTTGCATACTAAGTTGCTTTTGCAATTTATATGAAAATACGGAATGACATGAAATATTAATTTATTAATTGAATGAACTGAGTTTATTTTGATTAACAATAAATACATCTATACTATTTTATATTATAAAGAGGTACACACGGCTACACATCAAGCTATACATTTCCAGTATAAGCTGACCTCGCATTGTACGGAAATCCTATACAATGCCAGATCAGCATAAACTGGAGATGTATAGCTTGATGTGTAGCCGTGTGTACAATTGTTTGTAAGTATATAAGTTTGTATGTAGGGGGTAATCTTCGGAACTACTGATCGTTCTATAACGGGAAGCTAAATTATCCCCTAGTATTATAGGCTACATTTGAAACGTTCCCATGGGATGATGTCCATACATAATGGAAGCGAACTCGCGAGCAAAAGCTAGTCTAATTAAAAATATGGAAAATTGACATACGTTCATTTGCCGTGTCATAGCCATTTCATATAACTGTCAAATCATTACGGTGGCGATTTGAGTATATGGCCAATTTAAGTTGGTAATAATTTTGCTTGACAATTACTATCCCTGACTATACACGTAACAAGACATTCCGTCTGCGTGTCTGACACATCGCAACCACCGATTACATCTGCACACACACCAGCAAGTTAACCATCAAGTCGTTATTAATCGAATATCGATCGGCGATCGCTCACCGACCGATGATCGGAGCTATATCATGCGAGATAGACCACAACTGCGGAGTGGGTCGTCGGTCGAGGGCCCCCTATTGTATCGGCTTGAGGGGCCCGCTCCAGACTCGTGCAAGTGCCTGCAGGGCCCTTACATCGTCTCCCGCGTATAATACATACCTGTAATCGAGGGTTGCTTATGACATTTATGAAAGGGGTATACGTCAGTGAGGTCTAAGCCTATTGAATTCTAAGTTCAATAGCTAGAGTTCTCTTACTAGATACCTAAAAATCTTGTGAGGTTTTAATTTATATTATGGGTAACAGTACAAACAGTTTTAATAATACGATGTTACCACAAAATAATAAGCCTGTTCGGCTTAAAAACAGGCCAATACTCGTATTTTTAGTAAATGAATTGGAATAAAGTAAAAAGAAATTAATTGCCTGTTCTTGAGACTCTTGACAGGCCGTATAATTGAAGAACATTTTTTTTAATCTCGTTTCGTTTTAATAAAACTCTATTAAATTTGAGTATCCTAAAATTAAAAACGCTTATTCGTTTGCGTACGTTATAGATACACTGAATTTTAATTAACTTCGTAGTTAAATTATTAATTCTGTTTTTTTTCTCTACACTGAACTTTATTTGGTTGCGGTGACATTTGTCAGTCCTAAAGCCCTTGGGATTAGTTCAAATCATTTACTCCAATCAAAGTTCTTAGAAACTTTGAAATGTCATTTACAAAAAGCTTTCGAAGCGACTATGACTTAGTTTATTTTCTTTTAAGGCTTTTGGGTATACATTAGTAAAGGCTAAATAAGGAACGAATTTAAATTAAATCCTTTTAATAAATTTGCGGTTTAATATTAGTTTCGCCCTAGTGGAGAAGTACTTCCCAAGAGCTCAAAATCTGTTTAGATGTAATGACGTTACCCATATTCGAAGTCTTAACAAATAAGTTTACTAATTAATTTCGATACAAGCAAATCTAGTTTGTATTCATGGAAATACTTCACGCTGAAATTACTATTTTTAACAACAATCAAACACTTTAAACCGACGTTCGCAAAAACTAAATACGAAACAAAATTGAACAAGCATGGGCGCAAACAAGCCAGTTTAAAACGTAAACAAGCGAACGCTGTAACGTACGTCAATAGATATTGCTCGCATTGTTTACACAAGTTTGATTTTTTTTAATGCTTTATTTTATTTCGCATTTGTTTGATAAAAAATCACAATTCAAGCTTCAATTTATTTGGTAAAGCTCCAATCCGATGTGTTTGGTTTTGTGTGAGATTTGCATTTTTGTATATTAGTGAGATTTGTCTGAATATTTTTTGGCAATATGTATTTATGCCAAGTTTGTTTATACAGATTTTTAAATTGAGTTCGGCTAGCATGCATACTAATACTTCATTTTAGTATTCCAGCCAATAGAAGCTCTATGATAGTTTGGTGGGTAATTCAGCTTAAAATGTACAAAGTCAGATAGATAAGCTAAAAAATCAGAAAGAGAAAAATAATAGTATATTAAGAAAGTGCAAGTATTCAAGTTCTATTAAAAACTATTCGACTCAAAGCATAAAACAAACACTTTACAAAATTGATATTGAAGAAAAAAACTCATCAAACTGAATACATACTAATACTTGTAGTTCTAGAAAAAAACAGTAGACAAAAAATATATTATCGTGACCATTTTTTTAAACGACCAGTGTAAAAATACAACGGCGACGTGATCTTTTCGCAAATTGCTGCGATTACACCGTAATGTTCGAGCAGCGCCTTAATTTGTCTCGGGGAGACTCGATATAAGCGCCCCGCCTGACAAAATACCCGTCAGATAATGTTTGTACTGGAAAAAAATACATTCCCATCACAAATTACCATTTAAAAGGCTAATATATCAATGGAGTGTTACTGTTTCCTTCGCTTTGGCGTGAAGTAGAGCTGTTCTCAGTAGAAATAACATTGCAGTAATATTGCAGCTCACAACACGTACTACAAACAATCTTCTTCCTAGTCTCAGGAAATGAGAGGCTATAAATAGGAAAGTAGTAAAAATACATCTTAAGAGCGGCCAAACCGTCATACTTTTCATACAAACGCTCGTACGTGATTATGCAGTTGTTACACATCTATCTTTGTTTTTTTTTTGAACTAATAGGTATTTTGTGCACTCTAGGTTTCTATCATAGCAAAAAATAAAAAATTGTAGAAAGAAATTGAGTATAAGCCCCCAAAAATTGCTGTTTTGAAAAAAATTTAATTGAACTTTGGCCGTTCATAATGTACTCAATAAACGTAAAAGTAAAGAAAACATCTCGATAGAAACCTTGCACATGTACCTAATGGAGATTCTTAGTGACAAATATTTACTTCACACACTTGTAAGATTTATTAAAAAACACGTATTTCGTGGAACAAGTTTAACAAATTTTCGAACACTAACGTTCAATGTCATTTTTCGCGTTAGGCGGTATGAGGTGCGCGGGAGACGAGATGTGCGGGGTCGAGGCGGGGTAAGACGGGGGAATTGAAAGAAAATCGCCGCTGTGGCGCTGGATGAAACTACAAGCTTTTAGACCATGCTCGCATTAACGATAGACCGACCGGGAAGGGCCCTCTTAAGTTAGTAATAGGGTTGAAGAATAAACACCCTAAACGAAAACATTACGGGTGGGCCGGTGAAATATAAATGTTTCATCATACGAGTTACAACCCAATGGTAAACCTAAATAGGATAAGATTCTCAGTATTTAATTTTCCTACAAAAACGTATTGTTTAACAGACACACCCACAAAATAATATACCCTCCTCATTTAATTTTCATTGAGGTTGAAATAATGGAATTAAATTTTCTCTTATAATGATAATTAAGGGATGTTCCTAGAGGGAGAATAATAATTAATAACAGTAGCGAACATTACTTGGCAATAATCACCTCTAGGTATATTGGGGAAACATTTATTATCGCACGCGATACAAACGGGAGCTTACTTACTTCTATGTATTGTTTGGTCCTTGGCCACTAAATTGGTTATGAATGACTAATTAAGCGGAAATCCTAGTTAATGCTAGAATGGTCTGCAAGATAATAGGTCTATTATGAATGATATTTTGAAGGTGACTTCTAATTGTATTTGATCGTAGGTAGGTCTTTGCTTCCGGACAAACAATTAAGGGACAAAGAAGGCTGAATGGAATTCAATTGGAGCAGATGATAAAGATATTTGTTCACGTTTGTCCATTAGGTGGGCACGCGAGTAATCATGGAGCGAATGTGGTTACTATTGAGTTATGCTGGCCATGAATCAACATAAACCAGGGACGAGTTATGGAATAAACGGGCTGTTTAGACTAACATCCATCTTTTCATTCTTACTTTTCGTACTAAAGGTGCATACAAAGTTTACGCAAAAGGAATCTTGACTTAACATATCAAAATCACGACCTTCATTACTTAGAGACTATTCAAGATAATTCAAACTCGATCAAAGCTCTGGCCCGTTGAACTAGACATTAGCATGATGCTGACGTGGTAGACGTCAACGTCGAAATGTGGACGTCTGTGTCTGCACTTACCGATCAATTCGAATTAGACGCTCCGACAGGACGCAGGTAACCGTGCCGCCTTTGAATACAGCCTAGGTCACTCTACACAGAGACGATAATTGAGTTAGCTTGATTCTCGGTACTTCAACCGGTTTTCTTAATAGAATGAAGATGTAAGTAGCGGTTACGATATTGAAACCTTTAATGAAATAATAAAGAGGATCTCTTAGACTTAGATTATGGAGATGTACATCATAAGTTACTTTAAAGTTAAACATACGAAACGTCTCCGAAGCTCCTTTCAAGCTGAAAGGTTTCCGAGAACATTTAAAGCGATTTAATAAAGCCTTGAAAATGATGTTAGTCAAAATCCAGAATAATGCAGAAGAAATGAGGGGGATCTTCCGCAAATCCTATTTCTTTACTTCAGTTACGCCAAATGGGGAGAATTTCTTGCAAATTGGACAGTGGAAAAGTTGTTACCTCACTCGCGTGAACTACACTGAAGCCAATTTTCATTCTTCAGCGTTAAACTTTGAATATAATTTACTGAATAGACTTTAAAGCTTTTATTTGCGAAATTGCAGAGAAATAGACGGAAAGTGGTCCCAAATTCAAAATATATTTCGTGAAGCGATGAGAATTCTTGTCGTAGCTATTCACGTCCGCTCATGTATCGGCTCACTTTGTGTAATGTATGCAAAGCGAGCTAATAAAACGCGAGTCGCCCCGGTGGCGCAGTAAATTCGAGAACAGTTGACATTTATCCAAAGTTACATCCGTTACAATAACAGTCGCAGTTACGATATCCGAGCGCGCTCTGGCGTCCATTTGTTCTAGTTCCGGAGGCGGTGCGCTGCAGCCAGCTCACTCTAATGTAATGGAAAACTTTACACAAACACGTTCCGAAGCTCCCGCGGATTAGACGTACGCCTCACCATCGCGCTCGCCTTAAAACACCATTAAAATTCACAGTGAAACTACCGCCTGTATCTTACTAGATACAAAAATATTTGCCGTCACAACGTATCCGATGCGAGCGTTTAAACAAGTTTACTTGCCCGCTTGCAGCGATGTTCATGAGCTTAATTATTTTAATCAAGCCTTCCACAACCGCTATTTATTACCTATTCTCTTTATACTTGGTGGCTGTTTGTTGTAGGTGTGAACAAGCACCAGATACTTGAGAATGCTACGCTAATAAACGCTTTGGAGCTTCGTCTCTCTTGGAATCCTGCAGCTCAGTAGATCAACGTCACACAAATTATTCGTCTTATACAACGTTTCACTCCACGTCAAAGGATAACGGAGCTTTGGAAACCCTAGCCTAAGTGTTTATCAATGGATGTTTATATCGGTATGATATCGATGGTAATTTATTATTCGGTCCATCGGGAAAAACGGAAGTGCCCGTCGACGGATAAATCTGATATATTTCTGTCCATATAAGCGGCATAAAAATATGACCCAATAAACGTGTAAACAGATTGTCAGGTGAGAGATGGATAGCTTAATTCAAAGTCACGCTTTACCGTACGGGCTTTTTTGTCACGAGGGATCGAGCTTTATACGTCTAAAGTAACGGTTGGTGCTGCCCGAAGGAAATGAGAAAGTTATCGGTATCTAAATCCTCGCCCTGGGGACCGTTGAGCGTTTTCCTAATAGATATAAAATCCGGGGCTTCGTATAATTCAATTTCTGTGTGTGGAATGGTAGGTAATGGCCGAGGCCGGTGTGCGATTTATGTGTGGTCACGTTGACGGTGTGAGATGCAATCTGACGAGCGTGGCGGGGCGTCGCGTCGCGCGTCGTCACCCCTCGTCGTGCGGACTAGCCTGTCACCGTGACGTCTGCGGTCGGCTGCGGAAGCCACATCTAGCTAATATTTACAATGCTAAGCGCCCTGAATAATTTTTAAGCGCGTCTACACCAAATTTTAGCCAACTGTAATTTTTTTTAGCTGAGAACTGCTAAATTTTCATCGTCCATATAAAGGTCTTTTGCATATATTCAAGAACGGTTGATAACAAAACTATTTGCCATATTAATATGATATTTCAGCAAGTATTTTCCGAGCAGTGACGGTTTTCGCGTGAAAAGATTTTCCTGTCAAAGCTTTTAACGAGCATTTTAAAGTAAACTAACCAGAACCTAGCAACACTACATCTAAAGAGAATGCTTAAGCGAACGCTATTGTTTGTTTTATTTTTAGGCTCAGTAATGAAATCTCGTTGTTAAATTGATTAATGCTATTTTGAAGTCACTGAAAGCAACTCAACGAGTTCAACAATGCCGAGAAAATAGACTGAGGCATAAATATTGAGCCAATCAAGTGGAATGACCGTCCAAATAAGCTGCTGTCAAAGTTCAACATAAATCGGGTCGAGACATAATGTGAGGCGATAAACCGCGCAGTTAACATCATAAATTATAACATCAGAGGTCGAACGGCCGTAGGTCATATCCTTAACATTAATGTTATCTGCAGTAATAAACTATCCGGGGTGTCCGCTTCCATTTGTCGTAATATTCACCGGACGAAGCGCACGTGACTGGAGAGAGCGCGATCCTGATTATATACAACTGAATTATACTAATACAAGTGCTTATTTGAAATTAGGGACGTATCTACTGAATACTGGCCGGGTGACCCCGAAAATGTAAAGCGAAAATTAAACCAGTCAGATCTTGAAAAAAAAAAAACAATGAATCAGCAGCATTCATTACAGGGTGAAGTATTATTAACAATAATGCGTCACTCGTGGTAAATCAACGTGTCATGATGACCAATCTATTTGATGTTGACTAACCGAACTACAGATTTGTGGTAACATTACTCTCGGACGTATCTGAACAGCGGAACTATGGCGTGCTATGCAAATTACCGGACATTTACTGGATGATGATAACCGAAAACCGCTCGAAACAATCAGAGCTAATACACCAGCTAATTAGCATAATAGCTTGACAGCTGTTTATACCCGGATTTACGTTCGGTCAGAATGATTAAACTCAATTTTAAGTAACGTCCACTGCTGGGAATTGGCCCTACTATTAGTTTCGCAATTTCTTTGCCTAGATGAGACAAAAGCTACGAATTTTTTTTGTGTTTTATGAATAGAAAAGAATACGGTATCGTTATAGCTATACATTTAACCTAATAAATGCTGAAGTATTAGAACACACATCAATGAACAAAAACGTTTCTAATACAGAAAATGCCGTGATGGCCCAGAGGTTAAGGCCTCGCCTCTCATGTTGTGGGTTCAAATCCGGGCAAGTACCAATGTGACTTTTTCAATTCATATGTACTTTCTAAGTTTATCTTGGACATCACAGATATCGGTGAAGGAAAACATCGTGAGGAAACCTGGACTTATAAGTCTGAAATCGCCAACCCGTCTTGAGCAAGCGTGGTGATCAATGCTCGTGCCTTCTCTGTTGAGATGAAGCCTTTGCCCAGCACTGGGACAGTAATAGGCTGGTATTATTATACAGTAAACTAAACTTACTGTAAAATACTTAATTTAAGTTGAGGGTATACTTGCACAATTTCACTCCGCGCATGAATAACACTTTGTCACAACACCTCCTATCTCGTCTGCTCGACGTCCGTATGTCACTACAGAGATCCAGCAAAATATCAGCGTCAGGTGCATGCCTGACACAGATTGACCTGGACTCCCATTTGGTGCAACCTTGAGACGCACACAGCACCTTGTCTACGTACTCGTTATTTTATTTGAAGTTTTTCATGGTGTTATTATAATTCTTTCGTAAATATGATTTCATTTTTGTGTATTGGCACCTTGTTTTTGTAAATTGTATCATTTAATTGTGCTTCTGTGTGTTTTGCTATGACTTTTGTGTGCACTAGATAAATGGTTTGATAACCAAAAAACCTCGGTCCTCGGTTTGGTGTTTTTTTTTTTGTTTAGTTTGGTTTTTTTTTTGTTTATTGTTTTTTTATTTGGTTTGGGATGTGTTTGGTTTTTTTTTGGTTTTAACGGTTTTTGGTTTAGTCTAAAAGTATGAATAATCCCAAACTCGTTGATATTATTTCAAGACTAGTATTGCAAAAGCTTTAGTAATGAATCTGGAAATGTTACCCCTTTACTGTAAGTTCCTATGGCCACCGTCCAGCTCCATCATCAGACACTCGATACCATTTAGGACCAAAGTACTCGTCAAGACGAATCATACGAGCCGAAACTTGATGGGATTGTGTCATTTTATTACGGACTACCTGTGACCACCTTCCAGCTCCATCACCAGACCCTGGGTACCATCTAGAGACAAAGTACTCGACAAGATGAATTATACGAACCGAAACTCGATGGGGTTATGTCGTTTTAATGGAGTTCCTATGGCCACCTTCTAGCTAAATCTTCAGACCCTGGTTACCATATAGGATTACAGTACTTGTCAAGACAAATCAAACGAGTCCAAACTCGACGGCGTTGCGTCGTTTTATGACAGAGTTCGTACGGCCACATTCCAGCTCCATCATCAGATTAGCTCCATGTCATCATAATATTGCATTGTCTCGCGATATACACATGCGTGCAAAATTTCAGCTCAATCAGAAATCGGGAAGTGTGTCAAATTTAACTAGCAAGTATCACGCGACGTCGCGTGATGTACATCAGAGCGCCAGCACGCGACGTCGCGTGATGTCACAATTAACGTGAGGAAAACAACCAAATTCCTAAACCGATTTTAATTAAATTTCTATGGGACCAATCCGGAAGCATACCCTTTGAGACGAAAAAAGAATTTTTGAAATCGGTTTACAAATGACGGAGTTCTGAGGTAACAAACATTAAAAAAAAATACTACCGAATTGAGAACCTCCTCCTTTTTGAAGAAAGTCGGTTAAAAAACCGCATCAAAATCCGTTGCGTAGTTTTAAAGATCTAAGCATACATAGGGACAGACAGCGGGAAGCGACTTTGTTTTATACTATGTAATGAATCTGACGGCGGCCTCTTGATTGCTCTTGCGATTTGGTTGGCCAAAACAACAACAACAAATCATGTAAGGTGACGTGAGACTAAATAGAATCTGCTTTTAGAAACACTGCTCCCGTCGATGCCGGGAATTTAAGCACAACTGTTGCGAGGCTAATGACTGCAGAGCAACAGAGTAAATATTATGTTGTGAAAGAAGTTGAATGCCAGTGTTACGTTTGAGTAGCTTTTTTTCAATTTTGTCGGTACTTAGCCGCGGCGGACAGTCGACGTCGTATGTCACAAAGAGAAAAGTATTTCTCATTTGCTCTAGAGAGAGGAAAAACAACGAAAATACCGCACGTCCCGCCCTCAATTTCCTTTGGCTCGGAGACAAAGGAATATTATTTCAATTAAGACCCACTAAACTAACACAAAGTCTACGAGTACTTGTTCGTGATAGCCGCCATGTTGTTTAATTGGCGTAACTTGAAAACACAATTTATTTTCTTTTCTGTTTCTTCGATAACGTAAATAAATGTTTAAGGTGGGGTTAGACTGGCGCGGCCGACGCAAACACACGAAGAAACAGTGGGAACATGGAACCGGTAACAACTGTTGCTAGACTACCTACATTTATCTACTGCAGCTTCAGTTGGGATTTAATTAAAACAAGATCACTTGTCCGCTAGAAAAAGACGCATATTGAGAGGTCCTCGAGAAGTCCCCCATAGCACCCAGCGCTCTTAGAAACCCTCAAATTCCTTCGTTCCAATCGCGTCGCGTCAGTGCCTTCAACCTTATTTTCGGCAATTAGGCGATTTTATGACTACTAATTGGAACAGGCAGAAACCTTGAGAAGGAGTCACTTCATTGATTGAACAATGAAATCTCATTTATTTCATTTCCATCAAGTCAAATTTTGACGTTAACAGTCCAATGGCAACCTAAAATACCAACTTCTAATCAGGTATTTAATAATTATATTGATATCAACCCAGCCTTTTAAGTAGGTACTAAATTGGGGTCGGCTTTCCAATCTAACCAGATACAGCTAGTATTATAAAGGGTGTAACAAGACCCTTAACGAAGCCGAAAGGCACTTGTTCTCCCCGTCCCCGTATTTTTTTTGTTCTAGATCATACCTGGGAACCTTCTAGGTACGAAGATATTGGTGGTCAAAGTTTCAACAACATCACAAGTTTTTTTTTTTAAATACATGTTCTAATGTAATATTTTTACTTTAAACACCTCCCCGACCCCCGTACTGTTCAACCCATCCATCAGCACAATGTTTTGAGTGCGTTACATTGAGTTCTACCGTAAAACGTGATTTTTCACCCCAAAAATAATTATTGCGTAAAGTTACTCAGTTTGATGTACATAATGCTTGGGTGACGGCTTCGTGAAGGGTCCTGTTACACTATATGGGGTCTGTATATGGAGCGACTGCCTATCTGACCTCCACAACTCAGACACTCGGAAACACGATAACCCTTAAAATATCAAACTAAACCGTTGTAAAATAAATCTAGTCAAGCCACACACGGGACTCTTTTATTTTCTAGGTTTAAAATAAACCCTCGACTGCATTCAAGTAAGCCGGTAACGTACGTAACATTGTAATACTGACAGGCAGAACAAACACGAACACGCCATATTTCAATAAAGCTCTCACAGTGAGTGCAAAACTACAGTAATTCAGTTTTGGTTTGTGTTTGAAGCAAGTGTTTTGTTCCAATGGAAGTTTGGGAGTATTAAGCAGATGCATTATTTGACTTGAGAGAAAAATCTACGACTAGATCACTAAATAATAACGTGAATGCAGTCATATTTTGTCGCATTTCATGAATGCACGCCTATCATTGCGATGTAAACCTTTCAAAAACAAAAAAAAAAGTTACATCCCACGCTCATGATTTGCAATGGTTATTATTCTATTTATAATATTCCCCTGGCAAAGCACTTAAAGAAACACGAAGTTACGCGCATACGCGACCAATTCCAACAGTCGTCCACAACTCACAGTAAACTAGAGCCCCATAATTTCCTTAGCAACAATACACACGTCCTCGGTCACGGCAGTCCGTATCGGTTAGTAGTTGTCTCTAACTAAAACTAGCTGAATACCAAGTGAAAACTTAGTCGGATTGTGACACCAGCACAATATTCCATGTTACGCTAAGTTCCGCCTGGCGCTACGGTAATCCCAAATGTAGCTTTTATGAACACTAGCGTCGCAACGCGTCACTAATATTTTAAGATAAGTCCTGGATATTAAAATATTCTCAACTTTGTTGAATCTTTGCGCTCGTGTATGTGGGGAGTGAAATATTATGTTTTAGCTACTCATTATCTGGCGCTCGCTTTGAGTGTCAGGAAGTGCACTTTAAGTCGGAGTTCAAATGGTTATCAAGACATATGAGAGAAGAGGGTAACCCATAAAAGTATAATGGTAAGTTCGGCCGACTATCGGTAGATAATACAGGGTGTAACAACACCCTTCACGAAGCCGTCAACCAAGCTTTATGTACATCAAACTAAGTAACTTTACGCAAAAATTATGGCTGGGTAACGACTTTTTTTTTTGGGGTGAAAAATCACGTTTTCTGGTAGGACTCAATGTAATGCACTCAAAACATTTTGCTGATGGATGAATTGAATAGTACGGGGGTCGTGGAGGTGTTTTCAGTAAAAATCTTACAATAATAACACGTTTAAAAAAAAAAACTTGTGAGAAAGTTGGAACTTTGACCCCCAATATTTCCGTAACTAGAAGGTTCCCCCCAGGTATGGTCTAGAACAAATAATCAATCATTAAATTTAAAATAAAAAAATCTAATAAATTGCTGCACCGATTTTGATAAAACATGTCTAATTGTAATAAACACAATACACATCATGCGCTTTCATTTGATACACTTGGGTACCTATATTTGAAAATATTAGATTTATCATACCCACTTTCATCCCCCATATCTAGTTAATGGCTGCACCGATTTTAATAAAACTTATCTAATAAACATCGCCAAGAAACTAGTTTTAAAATAAAAAAACTGCATTCAAATCGGTCAAACTTATAACACCCCCTTTTTGCGCCGGGGGTTAAAAAATGATCGCAATGACGGGAAGAACAAGTACCTTTTGGCTTCGTTAAGGGTCTTGTTACACCCTTTATACTTGTACAACTTGCGCTCATCCTCATGCCAGTAACCCGCCACTATTCGTAACATAAGTCACACTGAACTTTACACTCAACATTATTTAAGTGCGTGACTTCTATCTCGGTTTAAATCCGCTTGTGGTTAGCACTGTGGCAAGCCGCAAGCTAATGAATTATAATTCTTATAAATACACGACCATAGCTCGTGTATCAAGTTACAGTTTTTATTTTAAATATTTTAACACGAATTTGCAAATGTACGTGTTTAATATTAATCGAATTACATTCACCTGCGGCGATTGCTTCACTAGGCCTTGGACAACATTACTTATGAACGGCTTGTTGACTTGATCGTATAACGTCTGACTAAGATATGAAGCTGCAAACAGCTTAATTAGATCACGCGTAATGGAATGGCAAAGCCTTCATTAACAAATTATACTCAAAGAAATACCTGCGAAAAAGAAAAACGGTAGACCAATCATTAATCCCTGATGACTCGTGTTAGCGGCAGCACCAACAGTATTCTCAGTGTATTCGCAGATCGGTGGGATTCCCCGATGGTGCGGAGGTGGATGCGGCTCCATGCTGTATTGTGATTGTACATCTGTGTCTGTAACCCACTAACACTAGAACTTAAGTAAAATTGTTACTAACCCTATGGACTCCGGTCTGAAATAAAAACTTTCTATTCTATTCTATTAATTGTCGACACTCGGCTTCATCACCCAGTTTTGTTTTTCTTTCTTTGTCCTTTATTGCAGTCCCGGTGAAAAAAATATCTTCCGTTTTCTCTGAACCTTTGCGCGAGATAAATTTGTCGAATATTTGTCCTTGTCAGCGCGACTTTAGCGTCTCCCTATTGTAAGCGACATCTCCTCGGCTGATTAAGAGAAGTTGGGAGGTTGGCGCATTCCACGCCACTTGCAATATTAGCGGCTCGGCGCATCGCAGCCGACCTACACAGAACCTACTTTGGAACTGCAAAGTTTGTATTCAAAACTATTTTACAAGCGAGATAATATTTAACAAAGGAAGATCGTAAGTTTCCGAAATTATACCAAAGAAACTGGTAATATTGTGAACAGCTTTGTTGTTTCATTGTGCTCGCGGTTAAAGATTTTCCTTTGTACAAGAACCTTCACAATTTAGCAGCAGATGCACATCCTGATTACAATACTTCCTTACAGAACAATCAAACCTCAAGATTTTACGTATGATGTCGCCATTACAAACATTGGACATCATCCAAATCACGAACCACTTAGTCATCTGCGTTCCCATCACCTATGCAAGTTAAGCAACCATCCTTACTCTGACGCAAAGTCTCGAACGCTACAGTCGCGCTCACTTGCGAAACGCATCGCGTCCTTGCAAACAGATTCGATTAACATTTGCAACTTGTAATATTCATACGAAATTAGTTCCGGAGTCGATCTTCGAATGAGAATTGCGGTATACAGGGTGTATCAGCACCCTTCACGAAGCCGTCAACCAAGCATTATGCACATCAAACTAAGTAACTTTACGCATAAAACATTGCTGGGAAACGACTTTTTTTTTGGGGTGGAAATTCACGTTTTACCGTAGGACTCAATGTAAAACACTCAAAACATTGTGCTGATGGATGGATTACTAATACAGGAACCGTGGAGGTGTTTTAAGTAAAAATCTTACATCAAAAACATGTATATAAAAAAGAGTTGTGAAAAGGTTGGAACTTTGACCTCCAATATCTCCGTAACTAGAAGGTTCCCAGGTATGGTCTAGAACAAAAAAATGATCGCAGTGACGGGGAGAACAAGTGCCTTTCGGCTTCGTTATGGGTCTTATTACACCCTTTATGTGTATAAATTAAATGTTGGTTTAAAACGAGGATGTATCAAGACTTTGGACTTCGGTGTATAAATAAGTAAATCTATCTGTACAGTAAGTAACATAACATCAAGCCTGTAATGTAATCCGCGAAGAGTTAGGCAGAGGTGTACCTAATAGTACACCCACATTTCACCAGTTATGTTTTAAGTCCCATGTAATAGGGGACGAGCCTATTGCCATCAACCGGGCACAAATCCAGACTCCGTGTTTACTACTGAGAAATTCCTGATGGAAAAACCCAATAACACTTTGCCCGACCCGGAAATCGAACCCAGAACCTCATGTTCAGTAGTCGCGCTTGCAACCACTCGACTAACGAGGCAGTTACATACAGTTTAACAATATTAACCGTGACTGGCTACTAAGACGTTGAGTAACAAAGGAAGTTTCAAAGAAGAAGACATGCTGCGCCGACTCCAAATGAATTAAAATAAGATCAGGGGGCCTTAAATGGCCACTTTATCAGAATCATACGTAGTCATACGTAGAAATGTATAGCTTGATGTGTAGCCGTGTGTACACAGATACCTATTTAAATATAGCATTTTGCAAGCGACCTCTCAAGTTACCAACATTAATAATACCAAATTACCATATTTGTGTTCAACAACATCAGCTTTCCGTCCGTTATCATAATGCTCGTCACAATTAATTTGTCATTCGTGTCCTCTCATGGCGGTAATAATTCAACAGGAATTCCGTACACGCTCATTAGTGCTTACAGCTTAATTGGAGCCCGTTACAGCAACACGCTCGTAGGTACGCGCTGATGCGCGAATTATTGAAGTTTTCATTGCGTCTGAACGAACGTACGTTCGCAACGTGTTCGGTTCATTAGTATTGAAAGGGAATACAGCGTGCACGCCTGTTCGACTTTGTTGAGAGCTATTTTATCAGGCTCATTATGCTCGTATGCTGGATGCGGACGGAAAAGTTAAGACTTTATGACCGTAATTTGGACGTAAAATGATGCGAAGACTTTATGGTGTAACTAAAGTAAGTTTTACGTTGGAGGAAAATGTTAGCGGAACGTTAATTAGGTCTTTATCTGTAAACCCTATAATTATTTCACACAGTTCTATCATCATTGTCCTGGGGGCCTTAAATGGAAGCTTTATCAGAATCATACGTAAAAAATTTAAAATTCTTAAAATGGACTTTGTGGTCATAAATATAAAGACCATTTTAAGAATTTTAAATTTTTTACGTATGATTCTGATAAAGCTTCCATTTAAGGCCCCCAGGACAATGATGATAGAACTGTGTGAAATAATTATAGGGTTTACAGATAAAGACCTAATTAACGTTCCGCTAACATTTTCCTCCAACGTAAAACTTACTTTAGTTACACCATAAAGTCTTCGCATCATTTTACGTCCAAATTACGGTCATAAAGTCTTAACTTTTCCGTCCGCATCCAGCATACGAGCATAATGAGCCTGATAAAATAGCTCTCAACAAAGTCGAACAGGCGTGCACGCTGTATTCCCTTTCAATACTAATGAACCGAACACGTTGCGAACGTACGTTCGTTCAGACGCAATGAAAACTTCAATAATTCGCGCATCAGCGCGTACCTACGAGCGTGTTGCTGTAACGGGCTCCAATTAAGCTGTAAGCACTAATGAGCGTGTACGGAATTCCTGTTGAATTATTACCGCCATGAGAGGACACGAATGACAAATTAATTGTGACGAGCATTATGATAACGGACGGAAAGCTGATGTTGTTGAACACAAATATGGTAATTTGGTATTATTAATGTTGGTAACTTGAGAGGTCGCTTGCAAAATGCTATATTTAAATAGGTATCTGTGTACACACGGCTACACATCAAGCTATACATTTCTAGTATAAGCTGACCCCGCATTGTTAGGAAATCCTATACAATGCGAGATCAGCATAAACTGGAAATGTATAGGTTGATGTGTAGCCGTGTGTACACACTACTTGTCATTTAAGACTATTACAAAAATAAACAGTCAAAATGTCAAGTTTAGTGAAAATAAGTCTGCGGTTTTATTTTTTGTCTGACACATTTCCAATTCTTCAGTGACCAAACAAATACAAATCAATTGGCACCACCATTCAGCCATTGAAACTGCAATGAAACAAATTTCAAAACCGCAAAACCATTGCCAAGAAGACCGTCAACTCTTTGGCTTCATTTCTGAACGAAAGAAAAGGCGTGCACACAAATCATAAACACAAGCTCGAACTAACACAATATAGAGAATGGTAAGGTTGCCAGTACTTAGTAGCTGCTTAATCCACTAAACCTGACATTACTCAACGAATTCCCTCGCCGCCGCCGCCGGCGCAACTCCAACCCCGGTATTAATTAAAAATAACCACAAACTTTCCGTTCCATACTAATGGAATGGATGCTGTCCACTGCCAACTTTTCCAACAAACAAAACTTCATATTGTACGGCACAAAAGGAAATGTAAATGTACCCAACACGTAAGTTCGAATTCGGAACGGGTTTGCGTGGTACAGAATAGGTTTTGACACTTGTTTAGAAAGTGTTGTGGATTAAAAAAGGTAAACACATGGTTTTTCACAATTAAAACTTTGTGTTACTTTATGGAAAATACAATTATAAATTACCTGTTCGCTGCATTTTAGTTTTAAAACAGCTGAATAAAACTTTGTTGTAGTAACATAGTTCATTTATTTTGCAAGTCGTGATGAATATATATGAAGCTGGGTCTCTGAATTTTATATTTGCAACGAGGATGAGCTCTGTTTTCTTCTAGAACTTAGTATTTTTAGCAAAAATGTAAATAAATAAGTTTTTCTATTTATCTCGGCTGCTGGGAAACCCAAACAGAATTGCTTTTAAAAACCCTCTGTGAACAAATAGTAAGAATTCCAACGAGTTAATCTTAAGTGAAGATCGTGTCACGATCCTTAATGACAAAGCTATTAGAGAAGGTTAAAAACCACAAACCGCACTTCAACTAAACATCGTCTTTAATGCTCTTAACCACTTATATACCAAGTCCAATGAACTTAATTGAGAGCTGGTCATCCAACTTTGGGCGAATTTTAACAGCTTCACATAAAAAAATCATTCTATTCGAACTTTAAAACTAGTTTTATGTCCATTGCAACTTTTCAACTTTAGGCATATTAATCTTACAGTACATACCAGCAGTGTGCATGGTACAAAACGTTTGAAGTGGCATGTAAAAAGTGAGCTCTCTCGCAGTGGTATGGGTGTCGAGCGAAACCTCTAACTTTAAATCAAAATGTTGGCGTATATTCTCTAAGCAAACTTTTAATTGCGGCTCCCGGTTATACAGTTCATACTGTGCGAAAATTCGTGTTAGAGTTTAATGAATTTTCGCACTGAACATTTCAGAATAACCGGAAACGTTTGTGTGTGCCCAATGCTTCCCATTGAGTACTTAATACAAATAAACACCATAATACTGATGCCCGAATTCATTAGTTGATGAAACTGGTGAGTTCGAAATTTAGCCACATTCGCTTTTAGATGCATGGTCATTTAAAAGCTCATCGATTACGCTTGTCCGCGTACACATTGTTCTCGTTTGTAACTACGGTTCAATAACATAGAACTATGATGACCGGGTCTGAAATTCACGTGTACTTTCAATAATAAGACAATAAGTTGTCCCTTAAAAAAAATTGTGACCAGCCCGAAGAAAATTGGAGATAGCGACAAAAGGGTTATATTAGAAGGTTTATTTATTAGAAGCATATGGAAGGTAAAGTTTAGCGAAAAGGGTACATCTGAACCTTAAACTAGAGGAGGAACAAGAAATGGTGATATTATTTTAGGCAGGAATAGAACGTAGGGGAACGTACGACGCAAATCGACTCGCTAGTCCAACTGAAATTTTAAAATGTCGGAAATAAAGCGAACTAAATAGAATACCAGAATAGATACAGCTAGTGCTGGAAGCAGCAGGTTCGTTTTCCATTTGTACAATTTGAATACTTAGTTCAAATTCTTGGCCTTCACGTGAACATGCTTTTTAAATTGAATTGTTTCACTTGCACACGGATGGAGTTGTTTTCTGGGAGAATGCGACTTATTACAGAGGATGTACTTACTTGTTAGATTATATTAACAAGCTACAATGCACAACGTGCATCTAAATCGGCCAGTGTTCTATTAGGCCCAATCTATAACATTCCAGATAAATCATTGACATCAGATACGGACACAATCCAGTGTCATTGAGAGCCCGATGCGAATATCCTATAATTTAATACAACATGGCCGACAAAATCGGTAATTATGTCAACTACATGTGTCACATTACGCATGCAGGCTGATAGCAATGAAATGTCTGGAGATGGCAACATTAGTGCGGGCGGTTGAATAATAATAGAGTGGAAGCCAACGGTACCCACATTATATGTAAATACATAACGTAATCGATAGTGTGCGATGTTCTGATGGTTGTTAAGGTAAATGTTACATGACAAAGGAAGCTGCGGCACAGAACTATTGGTGGATGAAGATAATATCAATTTCAGGTATGACGTCTTAAAGCAGGAGTAATTCCAATGTGGGAAAGACATGGCGCTAGACGACCTGCATAGCTCTGTCTTTTTCCCACACTGGAATTACTCCTGTTTAAGACGTTGTAGTGGGGGTTCCCTGAGCATAAGTGTATACTTTCCCGAACTATGTTGATTAAATCGATGATTAAAGTTTACCTTGTTTCTATTAAAAACTTATATAGCTATCACAATTTACTCACAGTAAGATTACAGAGTAGGAATTTTCAAAAAACGTAACAGAAAGTGTTTCCGTAAAAAATGAAGCACGTGTATAAATACAAGCCACAAAAGAATTCGTTGGGGTCCTAAATTAACCTCAATGGGCCTATTTATTAAGTCGTGTACCCGTGACAAATTCTCCCAGTTTCTTTTATTTCTGAACATTAATTGTATTTAAGCTTCCAAAAGGCAATTTTCTGGTTAGTTAAATATAAATAATTCTAGTTCAACTAATTAATTTTCAGCTTTTTACGAGAAATGTTGGATAAACTTTGATTTCTTTTCTGAAAACTTTTTAAGGTTCCCTAACACCTGGAGGCTCAACTTTCTACACGACTATATTGAATGATTGTTTCAACCAACTGGTCCAACTCAACTCATGGTGCTAGTCCTATTTCCGTTCATCAATAAAGGGATGCAGTGCTTAGTATTGTATTGCACACCAGTCTTCAGCCCTACCACATTCTGGGATGCCTCACGAAGTATCAAGCCGATTATTGTGAGCAACTGACTGGGCATCGGAATCTGGGTTACATTTGAAATATTAAACGGTCATCGGGACGACATTCCGTATGTCCGGCGACTCAATCCGACCAATTACGATTGACACATGGGCATAAAAGGAAACACCCCGCCTCGATTTGTACTTCAAAGTGTTGGTGGAGGAGGCGGGGCTCGAAGAATGCTGGTCGGCTCGCTGAGAGCAATGCATTCCGCATCAATACAAGCGCTCCTCTACTACAGTTAGTGACATATGAGTATTGCAATTTCCGAATGCGGGGTCGTTAGTTGGCGCAGAACGAGATAGCCGACTCGACGGACTGACTAGAGGAATGATTTACGGACCATTTGCACATCCGATGCTCGCGATGTTAGAACTAACACTGGTTCGGTTCAATTAAAAAGTGTCAATGGACGTTGACTCCCAGTTAGGCTTTTGTTTCGCGTTGCATCCATTGTACGCAACTGGTATGAATTGTTCATTTCCTTTTGGTCGTAACATGCTGTCAGAGCGCTTTGGCAAAAGCCAAACTGAACTCGATTCTCGTAGAAACGTTTGATATAGCTCGTGTACGTTGTGGGAGATGATTGACGTCGATGGAAATGTACTACGGCTACCAGTGGGGTTTTAATAGACCTGTCGTAGGGCCGTAGGGTCAGATAAATCAGTTAGAAATCATTGTAACTAACAGAACAGTATAATTAGATCAGCGACTAGGCAACGAGCTAGCGAAGCATTTATTTCAAGAATAACGTAAAACTGAAGCTAATAAGTCAGGACAAGAACATTGTTGTTTTATTAAGGTTAACAATTAGACATGGCGACAAGTCCATTACGTGTTGCGGATAGTCGCTTGTTTCGTTTTCGTGTCGAAATAAGTCGCGATAACATCTCTGTAATTGTCGCCGGGAAAAACGTCGGCTGAGAAATGTAATTGCATTGTTTGCTGCAATACACATTTAAACATGCGAAATTGCGAGGCATTGTTGTCGATAATCCTATTTACATTAAAAATAGTGTTAGGTATAATAACAATCTTGCCACTCAATTTTCATCTTCTATGTAAGGTATAATATAAGGTGTCTGATGAGATGACGAGTAATAGAGAAGTATGGAACCAGAAGACATGCTGCGCCGACCCCAAATGAATTGGGATAAAGACAAAGAATGATGATGTATAAAAATTCAATCAGGCAGCAAATGGAGCTCAAATAACAGCGCCTACGATGAAAAACATTAAAGACTCAATAAGCTTCTAATTTTGTACCAATTCCAACCTACATTGTGAACTAAATCTTGTTATAGAATACGATAACAGGCGCATTGTAAATGTATGTTGACAGTATCGTATCTAACTACAAATTGCCAAAAGCGACGTCGTTACGATAAACAAGAAAGTAACTACTTTTCCAACTTCATGAAAATGGGAAAAACGTAATCTGAGAACATCGAATCTCGAAGCAAGCCCAATGTACGTCATTATTTACGACAATGTTCTAACAAACTGGGATTCGTGAAAAAAGTTGCGTATGAAATAGCAAAACACGAATACACGAAATGCGATAAGAAAACTCTGAACAGAATGAGCGTTGTCGTCCAACATTAATTACTGTGGCGCCCACAAAAGGAACTTGGCTTGTCAAAGAACAACTTGCACGAGTACTAGCCGAGGAAAGTTTGAACACCGGGACTGGGGGGGAGGTACAGTTTTTATGTTCCTCTCGCGACATCGGCAGTAATACCTGTGTTATAATCCCACTCACTACTAGCACAAAAACTCGTCAAGCAAGAGTTTATTTAGCGCTTTTGAGTCTTTGTTCTAGCGGCCGGTATAGTTGGCAACTATCGCGTTCCGAACAATGCAAAAGTTTCGACGAAAGTTGAGATTGAAAACGAGACGAAATTAAGCGCAAATTAAGACTGTTCCAGGCGGAATTTCGTAATTAAACATTTAATTTATTTATTCGAAACGTGAACTTAACATATAAATATCACTTTCTATTGTTTCCGCAATGTGTACGGCAAAACACGATTAATGAAAAGTATGTGTGTAAAGGTGAGCGTAAAGGTAATATTTACGGCAGGAAAATACATGTGCTTCCGGGAGAAACGTTTGTGGAAACATAATAATACACTATCTTGTCCCAAACTACAAAACAAACACAACAAAACGTCAGCGATAAACGAGCACGTTCATTAACTAAATTTAGTGCGACGATCTTTTGATTATAATTAAATTAATGTAGTACAACGGAACGAAGAGGGCCAGAGGCGAATATCTCTTTTAATCCAATAACAGTCCCCTGTAAGGAGTCGTTATCTGGCGAGACATTCCCCAAAATCAGCTTTTCATTAATTGCCAGACAGCTTTATCTCGCGCCTTACGAACTCTGTCACTGACCCTAATGTTACATTGACGTTGATCCGACGCCAGATTAATTTATTAGCCGGTACCCGAATAGCCGGCTCTACTGGAAATTGACTTAGTTATTAATGTCATATTTTCCTCGACAGATGTCCAAAATGTGGCGAGGGTTTATCTACTACCCTTTATAACTACGGCTATCAGATGAACTAAAACTAAATTCTGTTGTTTTATCTTCTTTAGAATACGTATACTTTTGAAGTGTTCATAATATGCCTATCAATTTTACTTCATCACATATTTCATCAGCCATCTTGAGAGCAATACACCAATTTCCAAATAAAATTAACTCGATACCAGATCTATCGGGCCCAACAAAGATCGTCGTATAAAAAAATCTGCGCTAAACTGTTTACAGAGACGTGATCGAATGTAATCTCGAGCGGCGCGGTACCATTTCCGGCCAATTACGTGACTTAGTGACTTCGGAGTCCAGTATACTGCCCCCAATAGAGTTCTGCTGGCTGTTCCATACAACAATGAGGGTTAATTATTTCGGTATTGAGGAAAACTCTTTGACATTTTGTTAGGAACGTGTGGGTGTGAGTGTGCTTTTGAAAAGGTTGGACTGTTATTACGGGTATCTAGGGCTAAGATATTTGGGTGGAAACGAAATCATTATGATATTTTACGTTCAAAAGCAAAATGAAATCGCAATAAAGCAGTAGCGGTCAACAAACCCATAAAATTTACATCGGTACTCTCTGCATCCGAAGCGGCATCCCGAAAGTGCTTTTGCACACTTCTGTGTAATCAAAGCCACTCGTTCGAGTCACCAAACTGCTTTCTGTTCAAAACTATCTTGCACAAAACTAATAATAACTCAGCTATCAAATCTGAAACAGCAAACATAGCACACAATGTCGCCGAGACGTACAATAAACTGTGTATTCAAAACAAGAGTAGCCATGAATCAGGCAGCTCTGAGCGCACATGCACTGTTTATGAGTGCAGTTGATGTCTCTCCCAAGCATAAATCCTCACGGCTTGTGCCAAAAACAACCTGAGCTCTATAATTCTCGGGGTTTGGGCTAGTTTCGGGGCTTGTCCAAACATATAGCGTAAAATAGAACCGGGAAGTTTGTGCAAACACGTTTCATGCGCTGATCACTCGCATCGATGTGGTATAGGTACAAACGTTAGTTACGAATCGAAAACAAATATTGGAGCTACAATGTATTTTTACTTAATTGGAGGAAAATTGGAGCGAATGTTGGCATTGTTACTCTATAATGATGTTGTATACAATTTCTATTTGAAAAAGAGATACCAATTTAAAACAGTTACTTTTATCAAGACAATTTCTATGGAATAAAGTACTAACCTAAATGAAAATTTAACAGGCAATTAAATGTTCCTAAAACTATGTAAACCCCAGCAAACAGTGCCAAAAACGTTTGGACAACATTTTCCCGGAACAATTTGAGATCGCACAATTTGGGAGGCCTTTTCCATCAGCGTTCGCTAAAAGGGCCCGGGCCACCTGTAGAGGAATCGGAATACAGCCAGCTCGGAACGTGCCAGAACACAAAGCGTACCTTTTTACAGAAACTGAGACTGAAAATTCGTGAGTATTTCCTTGCGCGACAGCAAAGACGCCGCAAAAATGCGAAGAATGGAACCCCCCTGGCTGAGCCCGACCCACCCTCGCCCCGTACCGAAATAATGCCGGCATTTATTATTCCTCCGCCGTGTCTCACATGTAGACGTGTTACGAGAAAATTTTGATGTACAAATCCATTATTAGCTATAACATACTGTGTACTTATATGAAAGTATGTTTCTATTTCGGTACAAAATGTCTATCATAATCAGCCTATAATGTTCCCACTGCTGGGACCCATGGCCTCCTCTATTTGAGAGGGAATGGGCTATAATCCACCATGTATAAATGTCAGATGTCTTCGTATTATGGTTCTAGGACATGCCGGTTTCCTCACGATGTTTTCCTTCACCGTTTTTGAGAGCAGTGTTGATGAAATAAATTACACAGAGTAATGCGTCTGCCTGGGTTCGAACCCACGACTTAGTGTTCGTAAGTCGGGGCCACTACCACTTGGCAACCACTGCTCTCCAAAAAATTAATGATAATGATGAATGTCTATAAATATTTCTTTTTAATGCATATGTTACCGGCCAAACCCGATTTCAGGCCAAACTAGTTTGTCCTAGGCCAAACCGGTTTACTGGTCTATCTTATCAGGATACACTAACCCAAACAAAGCAATTAAACTGCGCCCAACTTAGATGTAACGCTCGCAGGCCGCTGCCGCGGCACCGCTCGCTACGATCGCTCAGCTCGCGCGTGGTTGGTCACCTAACCTAACCCATTTAGTGAAAAACTAGTTTAGCCTAAGCAAAACTAGTTTGTTTTGAAATCGGGTTCGGTCGGTAACATATACAACGACGACAATAGACACTTGGGCGTCAAAGTACTCCTCCCCATCAATGTCATCCGGAAACGTTCCCAGAAGACTGGCAGCATTGCTAATTCTTTGACCAATGAAAGAGCCAGCCCTCTGGTCACGCAAAGTGTCGAGCAGTCGGCGAGATATTTCCTTAAAAAGGAAGAGGAAAGTCCTGAAATCGGGTTTGGCCGGTAACATATACACACATATGACGTTACGATTACATAGTGGCATTTTATTTTAGAGGTAACGTAAAATGTAGACGAAACAAAAGCTCTTTTCTTCTAAATAAATGCAGAACAGAATAACTTCATTTAGCGGTTTGGGATTTCGTGGACGGTACATCAGAAGAATGTTTGTTCCTTTCAGGTGCTAAGTTTTAATGAGAGAAGTTTAAGGTGAAACTAGCCGGCAACTTTTAATTATGGCTTCTAACCGCTAGGGCATCACTGTTGAGCAACTTCTGAACTTTAATAATGATGATATGAGAGCAATGGAAACTCGCGCGAAAACATTAGCGGCGCACAAAAATTATAAATGCTAGAACTTGGCTAAGTATTACGTAACTCAAATTACAATTTATCTTAGAACAATCTCATCATTCACTGTTTTAAAGTTTCACGGTTTACACTTATACATAAACCCGCCAACCGCGGGTGTCAACCCGCGATCATGGCGCTTGCAACAGCGTCGAAATATCGGGAGCTCAAAATAACAGACAATCACGGAAGACATCCCGTGACAGTTTATGTGTAACCTCATCATTACTTGCCTAGCCTTTTGTCCTAACTGCGTTGGGGTCAGCTTCCAGTCTAACCGGATTCAGCTGAAAACCAGTATTTTACATGGAGCGACTGCCTATCTGACCTCCACAACCCAGTTAGTACCGGGTAATACGATACCTCTTGATAAGACTAGTTGTCACACCTTCGGGACACTGACTACCTGTAACGACTGTCAAAGGTCTCAAGCCGGGACCAACGGCTTAACGTGCTTTCCGGGTACGGAGAAAATACGCGGTATGTGAACAACCTCATGATGATAAGAAAATCGTAATTTGTGTAGAAGGGACACGCGACCATCAATTAGGAAATAAGTAAGTATGTACCTAGATAATCGTTTTAGTCAAAGTAATCTCGGATCAAACTTAAGGTTCAGCCGCGCTGCCTAGGTTGGTATGTGGATGGGTGACCACCCATTACATACCGAGTTTCCTCCGTGCCTCGGAAAGCACGTTAAGCCGTCGGTCACGGCTTACCCATTACTATATCGTATTACCCAGTACTAACTTGGTTGTGGAGATCAGATAGGCAGTCGCTCCATGTAAAATACTGGTATTCAGCTGCATCCGGTTAGACTGGAAGCCGACCCTAACATAGTTGGGAAAAGGCTAGGCAGATGACATACATAATTACTTAGTATTATATTTTGTTTGTATCTATTTAATTTTGTACTAAAAGTTTTTAGTTTATCACAGTTGTTAATCTTAGCAACTACAAGGTGTCTAAGACTGACACAGTTTCAACTTGTTGTTAGCAGTTAGCCAAGTCAGCTTGACAACTGATCCTAAGAGGAATTGGAACATTCGAAATAAAATTCCTTTCGCACTTTTAGTTTCTCGACACAAGCATAGAAACCTTTCAAGACGTATGGACATAGTTTATACGTTGCTTCGCCTCGTATGTCCAGACATGTCCAAGTATTTTTAGGTCAGCAGCCTTTTAGTTAATACCTACATGCTCCATACAATACTTTCCAAGCATATTAAAGCTTTCTGGCACTGCAGTCAAAGTATTACATTCTTGAAATATTTTCTGTAACCGAGGTAGGTATATTATAAAGGTCTAAATATAAAAAGAGGCACAACCGTATAACTATTCGAATAAAAAGCACTATTTCACATATTCCAACAATGGAATATTCCGAATAAAAGAGAGCATTTTAATATTGAAATCAGCATAAAGGATTGATATCAAATATACCCCTTTCCGAGGATAAACAATATATGGTATAGGTATATATTTTTACGCAGGATCGTCTCCAGAAATGTTGGCAGACAATTTTTGCAATATAATATGGAAAAGTGCCGATACATATGCTAATATTGAAACATAAGTATTGCTTTCTTTCTTTTAGCGTTATTGTTATCCTTTAAAAGCGAAAGAAAAATATATTCCAATTACAATCGTAGTACGTACCTACTATCGATATATGTTCAAGTATCTTTTTTTTTTCTTTCACATTGATAGGTACCTATTTCAAGTACTACTAGCAATGCGTACCCTTCCGTCTCACCTAGAACGTTCCAGAGATTCGAAGCGGTCCAAATTCGTACTTAAATATTTAGAGCAACTGTGAGCAACTTCGGCAACCCTCAGCAAAGGTACACAAGATTGTTTATCTTCGGCATACATTTGACTTGTACCAAGTGCTACCAAGGTCCGTAAACTCATAAATAAAGCGATACTGAAATCTTGTTCTACATTGTCGCACGTAGAATTTGAGGAAGAAACCACAATGTTGGTTGAGGGAAATAAAAGTGCTACATGTTCAGTAAAAGTGTTGAGGGATCCCATTTTCACCGACGTAGGCAAACAACCGTCACACTTGGATATTCGATTTAGGGAAATAGCAGAGTCGTGCTTACATGCGTCAGTAAATATAAGATACAACTGCGCGAGTAAAATGTGTGGTATTTACCTTCTAATACGTTTTGTAAGGAAAAAGTTGAAATGTGCAGATTTAATGGGTAATCAGGGCGGAACATTGTTTAATTTTACTGCAATGGAAGGTGCAAACTCTCGACTATGAAGGATACAAAAGAAACAAAGTTGTGAAATAAAATAGACACAAGTCTGTAGAATTCATTAGCCTTTATTCACCTGTAACATGTGGCAAACTATACTATTGTCTTTAATATAGTTCATCCAACATTTTAATACAGATAAATAAAAACATTTCGTCATTAGTGGACTTAATACCGTTACGCTGGATTCAAAGAAACACAATTATAAATTCATGATCATCAAACATTCAAAACATCTTTAGAAGTCCTATTTATTTTACACAAAGGGCCATAAAAACACTAAATACAAATGATGCGCAGAAAAGTTTTAGTTCACAACTGAGAATTTACAAACATGCAACGGGGAACAGCGAGCATTGCACTGGAGCACATTTAAACAAGTTCAGGGATGTTCTGGGATTGCATAATAGTTATAGAACAAATGTAAGACCATGATTATTTAAATGTTTTAAGGTGGATGCGCAAGGGTAGCCCGCGAAAATTAAATTTTCTCATGTTTATTGCAATTTGCAGGTCAGTGTCAAGTTGTATGTTGATGAAAATATGAATCGCGCCAGTAACACGTATGGAGTTACAGAACTATAATCTTTCAAATCATCTATACAGCTCTCCAAGTTCATATAATCACATTCAGTAGCTATTTCATGAAAAAGTCACTTTTTGAGATTATATGAACTCGGAGGGTTGTATTGATGATTTGAATGATCATAATTCTGTAACTCCATACGTGTTTCTGGCGCGACTCATATTTTCATCAACATACAACCTGACACTGACCTGCAAATTGCAATAAACGTAAGAAATTTTAAATTTCGCGGGCTACCCTTGCGCAACCACCTTAATGTCAGAACTTTATGCGTTCTAGTTTTTGGGGTTGTGTTATAAGGACAAAGCAGGGAAAAAGCCTCAAAATGCATCCTTGTTTTGATATTGCGTAGGTACGGGTGTGAGATGATCTTTTTCATACTTAAAAACGAAAGAAACTGATAATTAAGGGAAATTTGAGGAAATAGCAGGGAAAAACTTCTATTCGACTACCCATTTCCTGACAGTGATTAGTATTATCAATATACGCCGCAGAGGCATTCATAAATGTCTTACTAATTCATATTGCTCTGAATAAACAACAAGATCGTGTTACTAATCCAATATCAAATATCTAAGCCTTATTTCAGGTAAAAACTACGTGAATTATGATGGAAGGTAATGAATACTAAGAAAATAATATTGCTATTCATATTATATTAACAGAGTCAGTGTAGGTTAGTTATTTAGAAACAAATATAAGTTACATCTAGACATGGGTCAGTTTTTCTGGTGCGGAGTGTAATGAACCGACGATTAGGATTTAGCTTTAGAAGCCGCTGTGAGGGCAATTAGTGTCTAAAAGAATACCGTTATCATTCCGCTATATCGATGTGATACCGTTTTGTCTGAAAAACTTAATTGCAATTTTTGGGGTTCCGTAGTCAACAAGGACACCTTATAGTTTGTCCGCAGCCTAGCTCAGACACTTGTTACAAGATAGCTATATCACATGAATATACAATTAGTTATTATTACAAAGTGGTTAAATAAAATCTCGAAAAGTATTTTTAGGGTATCTCCGGTACCTACACGTAAAGTGGGGATTTTTTTTCTCGCATACCCCATAGTGTCGGATGTCGTTGCATAGGTCTTAAAAAATATGTAAAAAAAAAAAAAAAATAACAAAAAAAATTTCGATTGAAGGATTAGTTTGTGAAATATTAAGCTTTTGAATAAAAAATTAAAAAAAGTGCAAATTTTTGTTAGACTGGAGTGTTTGGGTGTGTGAAAAAATTCACGGTTGCACAATACTACCATATTAACGAAATTAAAAGGAAAAATATCACAGCTAAGAAGGTTTTACAAGTTTAGGAGTAATAGCCGAACAATTTTTTGATGGGCAACTACGGAACCCTACATTTTGCGTGGCCCGACATGCACTCGGCAGGTTTTATAGTTTGAAATCAATCAATGATTTTGTTCATGCAAATGCCCGAGAGGCAATCAATTTGAGACTAGATATAACGGTTAAGAGCGGGCCTAATGGCAGGATAAATTCTGATTTCCCCCGCGCGTCTCGCGGCACCCGCATTAGTGCGGATAACAAACACCACGTGGCGCCACGACGCGCGACTCGCGAAACCAAGCTCGCGTACTCGACGTAGTATATGCAACACAGTTAGATAAAATCACCAAAAAAAATATTTTTTTAACGCCAATGCATTCTTATGTTGTTATGCCATGAAATAAAAGTTATGAGTAGTCCATTTCATCTTATTTTTTTAAATATTATTGTAGACATAATAAAATAATAACTGCGCATTACCCATTGTTTAGTGTTAAGTTGTTTAATGTAGTTGTTATGGGGGTGATATTATCACTAAGTGATAAAACCCCTTTAAGTAAATAAAGATTTAAAAAAAAAATTGTAGACATCGGATAGTTGGATGCATTTATTATTTTATTTTATTTTTGGCGAAGTAATTATGGAAGCGGCTTTTTTCCACATAAATCCCGGGATTAAGAAAATCGGGGAATGCACAACTAATAGAATACAATGGTTGGAAACTATTTGATTCGTATGCTTGTATACTTGAAATTCATTTTTAAAATTACTTTTCTTGACGTTTGCTACGCCATTTTGGAAATCTACTTTTTAACATTAGCTGGCATTTGATTCTATAGTCAGAAAGTACAAAATTGATCAATTCCGGAATACGGAATAAAATAAAACACGTCGTATACATTCGATTCTTAATAGAGCTCTAAATTGGCTGATCCCGGAATCCTGGGTTTTTTTTCGATACAAAAGCCACCATGCCAACGACTCGATTTTAGGTAAATATGCATCCGATTATATTTTCATCGGTTATTAAAAAAATAAACAGCTGTTCCATACATTTTGACCATGTAGGTATTGCACTTTTGTAGGAAACAGCAGATTTTTTTTTTAATAACCGAAGAAAAATTTCTATGTGGAGGGGCTCAGAATGTCGTGCTGCATCATATCTGAGAATTTGGATAGTCTTTGGAAACTAACCCTGTATAGGTATTATAAAATACAAAACGTATAAAAAAAAAACATAAATTGTGATAGTATGTAGTATGGAGACACTGATCATTTACTGTTCACGGCAATTTAATCTTGAATTCCTTTATTGGTTTTACTATAATTCAATTATTTTGCTACAAATAAAAAACGATCGTAAGAAATATCTTATAATCATCACAATAATATTTGTTTACTTAATTTTATTCAAAAACACTGATTCTTAATCATTTATCATATATTGAATAAAGAGAAACTTGAATTCGTAGATAAAACGGTTTTCCCGGGGATTACCCTTGATTCAAGGCTACAATGGAGTTCTCATTTAACATCTCTTGCGGGGCGGCTAAGTTCAGCAGCATATGCTATTAGAAAAATCCGTCAATTTACTGATGTAGATAACGCTAGACTGGTCTATGTTAGTTACTTTCATAGTATAATGTCTTATGGAATTTTGTTATGGGGACGGGCTGCAGACATTCCGTCAATATTTATTCTGCAAAAAAGAGCCATCAGAGCTATATATAATCTTCGTAGGTGCGATTCTCTAAGGGAACTGTTTAAGGACATTAACATCATTACGGTACATTGTCAATACATCTACGAAAACATAATTTACGTAAGAAAAAATCTGCATCTTTTTAGTAAAAGAGGTGACAGACACAATTACAGTACTAGAAATAGGGACCAATTAGTTCAGCCAGGCTTCAGACTCGCTAAAGTACATTCATCTTTCATGGGATACTGTTTGAGATGCTATTATGAAATTCCACAAAGTATTCTTGAACTCAATGAGACGAAATTTAAAACATGCATTAAACGCACATTATGTAAGCAAGCACACAACAAGTTGGACGATAATATCGCTGACAAAAATGCTTGGCTCAATGCCGGTCCTGCTCCACAAGGACAGGGACGCATAAGTTGATAACATTAAATAGTATTATTGGAGCTGCTGAAGATTGTACAACTATCTTTGCAGTGTATAGATTCAATCTCTTTAGTATTATATAAAGCCCATATTGTGTGAGTACTATGTACTAAAAAGCTATCGTTCACTGGAAACCTATGTCCTTTCTCGACTTGAATGTGCCCTGGCGGTTGAGAGTATGTCATGCTCACTCAATGTCTCGCTGATGGTGGCGCGTGTTGCGGATCATTTAGTTCCCTTCAAAATGGTTGAGTTGAATGGTGCTGATCCATGCGTCATGTTCGTGAACGGGCGCTGTCAGTTGTGACGGGTCATCTCTTAGTTGCCACGGCTTATTTGAATTAATTATTTTTATTTTTTTGAATTGTCTTTTATGTTTTTACTATGGACACTTTTAACGTGCACATCTTGCTACATCGTTCTCACTAATGTACCATCTCAATATGAATGATGTAACCAAGGTTTTGTAACAATATGCTGATTTAAAAGAGTGTACATGGAGTTTCTTGCCCGTTCTTCTCCATAGAGATCTACGCTAGGGAATGGGTAACTACAGTACTTTCAGTTTTTATGCCTTATGACTGGGACTATAGCTACATTTCATTGTTATCTTTGTTTTGACAGTTCAAAAGTGCCTGTAATTGGCCTACTTGAATTAAATGCTTAGATTTTGATTTTATCATCAGTAGTCAGCAAATGCTAAAACATGTTCTTCATCTGATGGTCCAGGAGTAACGAACTCTCTAGAATGAACTGTTTCATAACAGAATTGCTTGCAATTTGAGGGTCCGGCATCAGTTGGTTCTTTGAGCTGACGTTTCTTGGGAATAATTGTTGGTTGTCTCAAAGGCATGTTTCTTGTTTGGCGTGGGTCAACTAATTCAGGCAATATGTGCTCCATATAAAATGCGGTAAGCTTACTAATCATTTTCTTTTCCCAAAAGTCGTCATCGCGAAATATTGATTCAACAGTCAATCTTTGATTTTCACCAGACCACACTGCAAAAAGACACTTGTTTCTGTTGCTTATGTGTAACTGTCCTTGGACTTGGTAAAACCAAGGGTGGTTCTTGTTAATAATATTTTTTTTATCTTTTATGCTCCAAAATTTAACTTTTTTCTTCTTTATGGCCTCTTCTATTGGTATTTTGAAAGCAGAAAGTGGGCATTTAACCTCTACAATTGTGTCGTTACCTACTAAGCCATCTGGGGTAGCTGCTAAAAATGGTATCTTATCGTCTATAAATAGTCCACACGGGCTTATTTCTACACTTTCTTGTCTTGCAAGCTGGTGAAGAGCAATACCTTCATTATCTACACCGTGTTTTATTGAAGCTACGCTTGAAATATTACTTTTGTATAGCAAAGCTTTGACAATACTTGCGCTGGTAGTCGGGCGACGATTGATAATCTTTCCGAAGTTTGATGCAGTTAATAAATTTCTACGAAGCTCTAACCACTCACTACTATCCCTTTGTAAGATTGTAGCTCGTTCAACCTGTGACTTTTCAAGACTAGTTTTTTCTAAATTTTTCAAAAAACTTCGTTTTGCTAGCTCGTAAACCTCTTCATCCATATCAGGCTTTTGACAACTGTCTGTTCCATAATTTTTATCTGCGGTTGCAGCCGATTTCAGTATTTTGGTAAAAGGAAGTTTCCTGAAACTTTTAACATCTCTTCTACATTTATTTTTATGTTTTCTTCTGTCTTCTAATGATTTCGTTTTTGATTTAGGACTTCTGCCCAAAAGCGATTTTTGTATATTATATAATGGACTTTTCGTATTGAATGCCACAACTGCTGCCGCACATCTCGATTGATATGTTTGCCGTTGAATTAAGTTAGTTCGTTTACCGCCTACGAATTTAGCTATTATGCTATTGAACTGTTCAACAGGATTACTGTCACAGTCATTGACCAAACTTCGTGAGTGCGAAGCAACTAGGCCCACAATGTATTGAACTTTCGCCCAAAATGCTGAACTTTTTACTTTCGGCACGAGGTCTTCATTTTGCCTTTCACTACAGCAATAGTGATCTATACAATTGTTGTGATGACCGAATGAATGATTATATGAGTTATTAATGTCAACAAATAGGTTATGTATTCGCACACCCAATTCAGCGGTATTATTTTTGTGATGTTTTATAGCTGAACAAATAACTTTTCTGATGGCAAGAATTCTTTGGGTGGTTAGCATTTTTCTCATACATAGTGGATATTTTGTATCTTTACTGATGGAAACTAATTTGTTGCACATATTACGCAAGATGTGATTCCTACATTCAATTTTCTCCACGGTTACATCTTTATAAGGTCTTTCTTCCAGGATCTTTGCATAAGTGCTCGAATCACCATCCGCTATAACTCTCCCATATATGATACTATACATTTCTACGGAATTTTTGAATCCCTCTACTATTATTTCTGCTTCCATTCCAGAAGAAGAACCGGTGTAGTTTCTATAACATTTGTGTTCTTTTGGTGGTACTCCTATATTTTCTGCACGAACACATATGCAACAGAATTTATTTTTCACACCTAAATAAAGAACTTCTTTGAACTTCCTGCCGACTATAGCTGCTGCTCCAGAAAGCGCAGAATAATTACTCTTATAGGAGCGCTTAGACCAGCAGCCGTCAGCAATGACATCAATAATTGCTATCCCATCCTTAGTTACTCTACCTTCTTCTATTGCTGCTTTTCTTTCGCGTTCCGCTGCAACCACCATAGCCTGTTGAGCTATTTTTTCCCAATGTTGACAAATTTCAACGTGTTTTTTTTCGAACATTTGTTCTGACAATATGGGAAGATTCATTGCAGCACACAACCCTTGAAACTGTTCTAAACCAATACCAGTGCTTGTGATACCAGATACTGCAGCTGTATTTATATCTACGTTTTGGGTTGGCAGAGGATCTGTTGTATTTACGATAAACTCAGCTTTACACATGTCACAAGAAAATTTCAGTTTTGAATTAAGACCTATTTTCGTTTCTCCCTTGATGTGTAAGTTGGATAGAGTGCAGCCGAACTGAGGTGCATGGTTAGACATTATTTTTAATTGTTCAAAAAAGTACATTTTATCTATTATTAGTCTTTCTGCAGCATCATAAAGATTTTTGTCATGATCTTTGACTTTTCTCTTATTTTTATTTAAATTATTCTTTGGTCCTTTATACACACGTAATTCGGAGTTTCTGTAATAAAAAATAACGTAGTGTATCAAAATTTGCGTGTCAGGTTTTTAGGGTTTTATTCATATTGACATACGTACTGACTGCTTTGTATACATATTATTTTACGAATTATTAAAAAATACGTACTGTTCCCGGGCAACACTATTGTCATTATTCAACTCAAGCTCTGTAACATTGTTACTATTCAAGGAACCGCCAATTTTGTTTTTTAAATCATTACTGAAAATAAAATAATACAAACAAAGGAATTTTGGTAAGCACGGTGGCTGATCAAGCCATACAAAACCAGTTTATGCGGATCTCTCATTGTACAAAAAATATATACATAGCGAGGCCACGTTATACTGGAAATATAAAGCCTGATCTACTGCCGTGTGTATATATGTAACTTATATCACCGCAAAAAAGTGACGAAAATACTTTGCAAGAGTGTCAGCTAGAAATTCCTCTTTATTGCTCGAGCTACAAATATCTGATTGTTCGTGCTGGGTGGCTGAAGTGTTACCGCCTATTATTTCCAAGGTCTTCAACATAGGTCTGAAAGTTGGGTGTGAAAAGTAAATATTCATGATTCTTTAGGAAAACTTAGGTACGTTCATAAAGTATGTGAGATTTGGGTAGTAGGAAAGGATAAACGTACTTCTCTGGTGGTAAATTTTGGTCATCATTCAAATTATTTTCGACCTCGATGGTACTACCGACAGAACCATCAACAAACTCGATCACTCGATTTAAATCCTTTTCTGGGAACTGATACCTAAAACAAGCGAGTGTATGGAACAGTTTATTTTAAATCTTTACTAGCCGACCCGACAGACGTTATCCTGTCCACTATGAATATTGAATTCGAATTGACCTACCTACTACCTACTTACTACCTACTACTTACCTATCTACTACCTACCTTCTACTTACGTGCTACCTAACTACTAACTACCACAACTACCTACCGGCTACCTTCAAGTAATAACACATACAAGTAATAAAACATATCCCTTTAAGCATAATTGTATTAAGTAATTTATAATAACATAAGTACCTACATTTACATACAACTCGTACGAATTAACTGTGCATCTCGCTGGAAAGCGACCCCTCTCCAGATTACCCGCGCGGCGACCCGCGTTCGCCATGAGTTCGCGATAGAGTGACGTCACAGCGCCAGGTGCACAGTTAATAGGGATGATTCCTGAGTAAAAAAATATGATTCTATTTGGTCCGTCAGTTAGATTATCGAAAAAAGTTTGGATACGTATTTTTAGTTCTAGCAAATCAATAAAAAATTATGAAGATAAAAGCAACAAATAATCGAAGTGGGGGCTTGTGACGTCACTTGTACGTAAAAACTAAAAAGTGTACTTACAAGCGACGTCATGCGAGTTTTCGACGCACTGTCTTCATTTTTTGTTTACGTGAAAAAAGAAAAAATACGTCGGTATCCAATATTTTTTGCATTATCTATCTGACGGACTAATTAGATTATTTTTGTGATCTACCCTATTCGGACGGGTTGTATGTACTCGTAATTATAATAATTTTGCAATACAAAAACAATGCACGATCAAATTATTCATCCGTTTATTTTGCGTTTACTATGCGCTTATACACGTAAAAAATACATGAGTACCTTCGACTTCGACAATCAGCCATCATTTGAGTCTTCAACTGTTTTAGTTTACGCTTTTTCAGTTTTTCAATTGTATTTTTCTTGTTTCCCATGTTACTCAACAAAAATGTAAATATTTAATGAAAATAATAATATCGGCGAGGCGCGGAGCAAAGTGACATAGACTTCCCGTCTCAACAGAGCGGGGGCAATTGATCGGTGAAACAAACTGATGTGTCAAGCTCGCGTCACGCGAGACGGAAGACAGCGTATTTCGCGGGTTAAAAATGTAGTAAGCGCCAAATGCTTTTTATTCTATTATCTCTTAAAATAGAAAATATTTTGAAAAACCGCCACGGTCAGCTCAAGGTTATACATGAGTGATAATATTTATCTAGTTTTTGGTTCAGTAATGTGCACCAAAATAGCATTCAAACCGAAAATGTTGAAAATTAGAGGTAACTTTGTGATGGTTTTCTATCGAGAAAATTTTATCCTATTATGTTTGTCGTCAGGGCCAACCTTCACATTCATAATGAAATTTCCTGACATATACTTTTTTTCCAATTTGAAGATGATTTACTACTGTAAAAGTCTAATCAAAGATTGAAGATTTTGCTTTAGGCCCCATCTTAATTTCGCTTCAATTAATGCTGGCTGTCAATAATTTTGCGATACAGATCTACTATTCATATATTATAATTCATGTATTGTGGTGAAAGTGATATTGGAACAGTTGCATTTAAAATACAATGGAAGTGAAATCAGAAGAGATTTTAATCAGTACTAGTAGATATTTTAATACCTGGCCGCATATTTCATGGCCCGATCTATCGGTCGATGCTCTGGCGTCACCACTTGACCATGATTCGTACAAACATGGATAGGTCAAGAAGAAAATGAGCTTATTTCGCCTTATTTTATTACACTTGGCATGTTCCAATTACGACCGAAATCATATGGGTCTACGAGAAAAAGGTACTCGTACTTTAACGTGTGTTATGTGTTTCCCTTTGTATTAAATAAGAGGATCACATGTGGCCCATGTGGTATACGAATTGGTATAATGCTCAGATAAGAAAGGATTCATAACTTGGCCTTAAAATGATTTATTATCAGAATAAGTTGGCAGAGCTAAGAATAAATTCAGTGGAAAAATGTCTGATCTCAAAACGTTTAACATTTTTATTCATCGTCGTGAAGAAACAGGCATATCTAGATACCAACAAATCGATGACACCAAACTACCCTTTTTTTTTCGTATGGGAAGTCATCAAATAACCCCTCCCGCTCTGGGCTGAGCAGGGGGGAGTGTCAGACTTTTACTGACTAAAACCCATCCATGTTCCTTCCTTTGCCCTTTGTATTCCAGGGCCGCGGCGGTATCTCTTTCGAACAGTCCCGCAACCCTGGCAGGCGTCGGTCCTTACGGACCCCTTCCTGTTTGCTGACTCTCTTTGAGGCGCGCGTGGAACACGAACGCGCCGTCGACACGGCCTGTCGTCATAAGACGGACGGACGGCGAGCTAGCCCATAGCTCACCGTCCACAGGCCCGCGACACCAACCTACCTTAAGTCCGAGTGGCAGATGGTGACCAACACCGTCAGAGTCTCACAGAGGCGGTTGATTATGTGTAAAAAGACCGGCCAAGTTCGTCTCGGGCCACGCACAATGTAGGGTTCCGTTTAGTTGCCCTTCAAAATATGCGGATTTGCCTGTGAACGATGTTTTTTCTTTTTTAAATAACCTTACAGTTGAAAAACCTGTGCTCTCATACATTGTTTAGGAAAATATGTTATCCAAGTATAAGTTGGTCGACTATTACTCGTAAACTTGTAAAGCCTACTTAGCTGTGATAGTTTTCCTTTTAACTTCGTTATATATATTACCGGCCAAACCCGATTTCAGGCCAAACTAGTTTGTCCTAGGCCAAACTAAGGATTATAACAAAAGGACAATCATAGAGCACCCTGACTAAATGGGTTAGGTTAGATTGGTCACCAACCACGCTTACATCCAAGTAGGGCGCAGTTTAATTGCTTTGTTTGGGTTTAGTTTGGCCTAGGACAAACTAGTTTCGCCTGAAATCGGGTTTGGCCGGTAACATATATACTACCACCGCGAATTTTACCACACACCCAAACACAACCGTTTAGTTGGTAGAGATTTTTTGTTAGACTCAAGTGTGTCCCCCACACACTTGAGTCTAACAAAAATTGATAAATTAATAACTATAAATTTTTTAAGCTTAATATTTCACAAACGAATCCTTTAATCGAAAAATTATTTGAGCAAACTCGCAATATTTTTAAAGACCTTTCCAACGACATCCCACACAAAAAGATGCGCGAGATAAAAATATCCCCACTTTACTTGTAGCTACAAAAAATACTTTTTGAAATTTTATGTTACCACTTTGTCAGTATAACGAATCTGTATATTCATGCCAAAATACAGCTTTCTAGTGATAAGAGTATTTGAGCTAAGCTGCAGACAGACAGGCGGACATGGCGAAACTATAAGGGTTCCTTGTGGACTACGGAACCCTAAAAATGCTTACTTGTCCCACAATTTCCTATTTTTCCAATGACTTCATTCAAGTTCACATGCAAATAAGCTACACGCCGAAGAAACGTATCATATCCGAACCAAACAGAATTTTTCATCAGCATATTCCGTACTCCACACAGAATGTATTTGACTTTCAATTCCGACCAATCGTAACGTATCAGAGTGCAGCTTATTGGAAAACAAACGTAATTACGTCCGACCAAACACGCCGAACGAAATACTCGTACAGCGTCATTTGCTTACGTCACACGCGCGCCGTCAATTCTCATTCGGGGCGTCATGGACGAACGGGCCGCGTAAACAATAGCTGTTCGCAATGTTCGCGTTAAGGCCTGTTCCGATTTAAGTGCATATTTATAAGCGATGTTCGTTCCGGTTGCGCTCCAAGGATCGGAGTTTGTCCAGATTGGATATTGGGTTTACCATTTTTTTTAATAACATAATTTCTTAGGATAGCCCGTTTTATCAGGCATATGAGGTTACTAATTAAGGTTGCCCTAACAAAATAATAGATATTTCTGAAAACCTTGATCGTGAAGCACCGTAAGTTTAGAAATATGAGGTCTGCATTTAAAGAAACCTTGTAGACCATTAAAGGGGCAAATAGACTCCTAGTCAACTATTTCTTAGAAGCCCAACAAGGCCGCCTTTCCCCTTCTACTCTCATCTATCATATCAAATTGAAGTAAGTATATAATTATTTGGTAACAAGTACAAGTCGGATGTGCCTTGTACGTTGTCACGCGATGTGGCGTGTCGTCCCAGTGACGGTAATGAACATGTAATTACTTCTACTCCGCTGATTGTGGGGCTCAGGGGTGGTTATATAGGCCATTTACTTAACCTAATGTTCAAAACAGCAATAGCAATCACGTTTGAATTGGAAATTAGTATTGATGCACATTAGTACTGATTAAGTGAATAAAGATTTTGAAACAGAAAGTGGGCATTAAGTATGCAATGTCTAATCTAAGTATTCAAGAAACCTTCTCCTGGGAAATTAAAGAATTTCAGTAAGTACTGAATAAGATATAATCGACGTCGCAGTTGGTTTGACATAGAAGTTTTAAAATAGTGTACATTAAAGGACTAGAAAGGAAACTTATCTTTGCATAATGATTAAAAATAAAAAAAAAATAAAAAAAATTAATGATAAATCCAAGCATTTCAAATGCAGTGTTTATAACGTTCCTCGATCACGTGACAGCCCTAGGTGTGAACGTACGACATACAATACACACCATATATTAATTTACCAGCGTCATACAGATGCTCAAGTACTATATTAACGTTGACTAGTAATTAACATAACAAGTGTCGAGTAATTGGTTTCGATGTCGCCGAGTACAGGCACGCAACGAATTACTCCTAGAACAGATTGGGACCACTTGTCTCAATCGTACGTGATTTATATAACGTACATTGACTTATGTTTGAGCTTTAAATAGCCGTGGAATTGCTGGTGAATTGTACCATCCTTATATTAACTGTGGGTGTCTTACTTTATGATGATCGAGTTGTTTGCTAACGTGGTCGCCCAGCGCGCTATGTTCGGAAATTCGAAGGATGTGAAAAGAAGTTATCCGGAAAAGAACTGAAGTGTGAATGTTCGTAAACATAGCCTTGGAAAGTAAGCAAGCTAAAATGGCAGAGGGCTGGCTGTGTTTGTTAAAGCACCGATGGTTGTTTAACCAAATGACTCCCGTTGTGAAGATCGCATCGGCAAACGTAGCGTGAGACGCCCCCAGCTAGATGGACCGAAGATGTCAGAACATTATTAAGAGCAACATTAAATGCTAACACAATAAACTTCTTTAACACCAACTCGATTCCGATTCTTAACTCGATCACAGCTATTTGTTGAATTTCATAGGCATATCTTTTACGGCATTTTAGTACGCATTTTGTTAGTCCAAATCAATCATTGAATTTACACAATATCGATTTAAAAGAAGCATCGTATCAAGTTATATAATCATAACATGATTGAAACATGCGTGAATTAGGGACGTGAGGTGACGCGTAAACGAATCGTGACGTTTGTACCGCATACCCGACCGCGTATTTCCATAAGTTACACTCAATTATATCGCTTGCTCAATTATCCATACAAAGAGAAGTTAATTGTGGTTCGTATGTGAAGATATTGGCGGTTGATGTGCGGTTTTCACTTACAAGTCGAATCATCATTTACACTTGGTAACAATAATACACCTTGCTCTTTATAGGCTCACTGATAGTTGTCCCAAATTGAAAGGACCGTACTTATTTGATCTTCAAACGAGCTGCTGCTCTTAGTAAAATCATGTAAGCACTCGTACATACGTTAACCTATCCAATAAGCTCAGAACATCCTGCATGCTGCCTGATACATATACACCAATCGGTATACTCCGAGAGGGTCCGATAAATCCCGGGGAAACCCGACGTCGTTCAATATGCACATGATAGTAATACAGCCTCAATACAACCGGCCGAGATTAGAGTCCATGCCAACCGACACTAGATCGGATTGCCCCGGAACGTACGAGAAGCGTTGAGGTGAACGTGCGAAGTATAAAGCTACCAATACCTACATGGGTTATTTCCATATAAATTCAGCTGTATATTGTATTCATCGTAAACCCTCTTTCCCCTTTTGGAGAACAAAAAGAAGCCGAAATATTTTCAAATAAACAAAGAAATCGATGTTGGGATGACCTATAGAAAGGACCGGATGAAACACTGCATTGGGGAGCATACAGAGATCAAAGGAGGTCCTTTGTCGACTAGGAAATTACGGTTTCGAATTAGATTTAACGTATTTGCATCGAAATTCCAGTGGTCCTTCATTCACATCTAATTATCGCACGGTCAAACAGGCTACTCGATAATCCCATTAATTTAGAGCCAGCGTCAGTTCAATGGCAACGAAATGAAGAGAATATCAGCGACAGTAGTACGAATTGGATTAATTCCGGAGCCCGTCAAATCCCCGTGACACTTCACATCAGATTACATAGATTGATATTGGATGGCAGTGGGTGTGCCACAACTATTTGTTTTTGCGTTGAGCATGAGAGCGACAGACATGGGTTGTGCAATGATTTCGGAAAAATCGGCGTTGGTTCGCTAAAACATTTTTATAAGGCTAAACTATTCCTAGAATGTCTGCCTGGTTTCAGTAAGCCCGAATTTTTAGTTTCAGGTTTTGGTATTTTTATTTTTGCAGTATTTCAGCCTTCGGTTCCTTCTGAAGTAATTAATGGGCACGTGTTGCGTTGGCTCCATTAAAGATGTATTGCCATGTATTTTAAACCAGGACCAATTATAATGTAATTTCATATGAAACATAGGTACGCCTCTTCAAAGTTAATTAATGTAATTCCTATTGTCCTTGCCACTTCTGCTCATTAAGATCATTAATCTAGTCGTAGGTGCTCTTCGATTCTATCTCTCATGGTCGTGTACGATGATACATAATTAATTGTGTACAATTAATGAACTTAATGGGTATACGTTGAGGTCAGTATTAGTACTAGTGCTGACCACATACTGTAGTTATTTAGTGGTCATACGTGCGGTTGGGATTTTAAAAACAGAATATTTAATTTGCAATAGGAATATATAATAGAATATTTAATTATATAATAATAGAGCGAATATTTTGATTATTTTCTTCATTGAGTTTTACCGGTTAATAAACTATGCACGAATGGTATATTTTTGTGGACGTCTATTTGCTTATATTAAACTAAGTAGGACTTACTGTCGACTTACGTACATTTATAGTCAGTTACTACTGAATGACCACATATGCAAAGGGCAGTATTTTTTCTGGAATAGGCAATGACATGCGGTTTCTCAGCACAGACCTTGAGCATACCAATATTGATATCTACACTTATCGGTGTATTATTTTAACAAAATTTTGTAAAATTACGCAACTACATTGGCACATGGTAGAAACATTCATTGATCGACTTGTACTTGACCGATATTTTTTTCACAATCCACATTTTTCTAACACCATTAAAATTGCAGAGTTACATTCAAGGTAATAAAATCGAGGTAATAATAATAAAACTAACTAGGCTCGCGTAAGTGTTTCTTCTAGAATCTGTATTGCAAGTTGTTCTATGAATAATTGATTGCATGTCTTCTTTGATCGACTTCATGGACATATCAGTTCCTATATACATATATTTATCAAAGAATTATGATATAGGGGGTGAATACTGAAATGACAGATACTCGTCATAGAGAAATAAGGAATAAAAAGACGTGCTGTGACGACCCTAAATAAATTGTGATAATGGCTGAAGAACGATGATGTTCTTCTAAAGGAATCTATAACTAATACAATTCATTATTTTGTCTCACTTTAGGACAATGGCTTCACTTTCTAATAGCCTACCAATTAAATAAATCAAAGAAACAATATCATAGCGAATATTGACATAAATGGATTCCAAGCAAGTGTAGGTAAAGTATGACTCACTACGTATTTTACAAACACACAAACTGTTTGTTTACGCATAATATCTCCTCCATCCGACAGAGAAAGATAACATTATAGAGAAAGCCGTTAGCTACCAATACATTTTAACACGAGTAATATTCTCAAAACCGCTATGAGAAAACACACCTGAAGTATGGCTTTAAGTGCTTCAACCAAGCGAGCTGTTTAAAGAGCGCTGTTGAACATTGGTATAAAGCAGGGATTTGCAAACTATTTTGGGCAAGGGACCTTATCCAACATAAACTGATACCTCAGACCCCCACAACAAATTACTTTAAAAATCCTTGATTAAGTGAGTAAACTTGACATCAATTCAGTAAGTAATTCAGTATCAATTAGTGTTATTAATAATTATGAATACAAATTACGTAAAAATAGTTAAGTAGGTAATTATTTTTTGAAAAAAAAACATTAAAATCTCAACTTGTACAGTATCTTGAAAGTTTCAAATAAGAACTTGTGTTAATTAATAGGGGTCGATTTTTAGCCCTCGCCGACCCCAAAATCAATTTTCTTTAATGTCGCCAATCGATAACCGGTTTCTACACCAAGGGGTCGATATCGACCACTTTGGGAATTCCTGGTATGTAGGGTGAAATGGGACATCAGCTCACAGACGGTTACCACGTGTCGTATTAAGTATATCATTCCGAATCCCCCCATCAAGATTTTTTTTATGTGCATCGAAGTGCACCCTTTAGTACGTTCAAAGCTCATTTTTTTAAAACTAAATTAATGTCGTCCTGTAGTCTTAATTAAACAGATATTATCAAAATAAAACGCTAACACAACATTAAATTATCGAACGCCAAATACTTCTGACTTGCCAAATAAATTGTAACACTAACTCAAAAAGATTTTTAGTAGCGGTCTACGAACGATCAAGCAAGAGAGATCTATTCCTGTAAGAAAAGCCAGCAAAAACGACGAGCGGCATAAATAATTCTATGATTCGATAAGTACGACAGACGCTTTAGTCAGAGGAACAGGACACTTCATTTATGTAATACTAGCTCCCGAGGCTCGTTCAGACGTCTGCATTCAGTCTCAGTAAAAAGGTGGATGACTTATAACTAATGGGAAAGCCAAGCTACAAATAGAAGATACTGTCTGGCGTTGCAAAGGATAATGGACTCTGAAACCTCTTCGTTCTTATAATGTAGCTCATATGATATGACTTGAATTTATGTACAAATAATATGAGAGAAACAAAGGAGAATTTTCTAATAAAAAGTTCAATTTGGGACACTGAAATTGAATTTCTGTTGAGTTTGCATGCGCACGTTTTCATTACAGAGTGTACTGAAACTAGTTTTCGTATTTCTTTAAGAATGTTAAAGTAGATACGAGTATGTAAATTGTTCAACGTCCTAATTTGGACTTACGAAAAAACAATCAATGTTTTAATCCCCGACGCAAAAAGAGGGGTGTTATTCAATTGATTCATAATAGAGCATGCAAAAGATGGCATGCAAAGAATAGAAGGACCGATGTGGGAACGAGAGAGAGGCTTTTGATTAACAGAGTGGTACAAAACAAAAGATCGATAGATAGCAATACGGTTGTACGATTTCCTTACATATTCAAAGAAAATAATCCATTTTAAATGGTACAAGGGACCTGAAAGCAAATCAGTCGCATGTAAGCTTCAAAGAAGACAAAGCTGTTCTGATAACAGAGGGGTATCTGAATAAACGGGAATACACGAACGTCTCACGAGCTGCATGTTATTACGGGCGCACAATCCCGCGGCTACCACTCGTGATGTATGAACACTTGAATATGTATGGGCACGCAATTGCATCGCAGGAACCTACAGATTGACTTAAGTTTTGCTCGGCAACAGTGAATGGTTTATGGAAAACTGTGTTTGATTTATGCAATATCCTTGTTATTCTAACAAACACGTTTGTATTGGATGTAGTCGACAAAGTTTATGCAAGATTTGATTCTTGTCGGAATCGGAGCTTTTCAGTAAAACATTCATTATAGAAAATACACAATAATTAATAACCTAGCCACCAGTATTGAATAAATATTGCGCTGTCAGTTGGGACTGGTCATCTCTTAGCTGCCACGGTTTATTTAACTACTTTGTTTTTTAATTGATTAGATAATCTTTTACTCTGGACGCTCTTAATGTGCACGTCTTTCTACATCGTTCTCACATATATGTATAATCTCAACGTGAATGATGTAACCAAGATCTTGTAACAATATTTTGATTGAAAAGAGTGTCCATGGAGTTTCTTGTCCATTCTTCTCCATACATATCTACGCTTTGGAATGGGCAACTACAGTACTTTCACAAGTTATTATGCCTTGTGTCTTTGACTGTAGCTTCGCCTTTTTTTTCTGACATTCAAAAGTGCCTGTTATGGTCTAATTGAAACAAATGCTTTGACTTTGAAATTGCCATAAATTCACTCTGAAGTTAGCTCACAGAATTTACTAGTTCTTGTCGAACTACCTAGAAAATGTTCTTTGAGCAGATTATTATCAAAGTATCATAGGCTTCGCCGCGTCTAGCTATTATATTCCAGCGTTAATAGGAAGCACCTAAAGTAGTCTGACAATACAGCGAGCTGGAAACCTCCGTGGAAGTATCGACACTGGTTATAATGACATGGCACATTACAATAAACAATGAGACACGACCTCGATCGCAGCACGCTGTTGTCGTTGAACAAGCTATTTTAATCATAATTGCCCCCTGACGTGCCTGCTGCAGACACGAGCAGGATATACCAGCGATAATAGCATTGAAAGCAATAGGTGGCAATAATTCTGGCACGAGTTTTAATTGAAGGTAAATATAGGATAGTTTTTAATTGTAATGTGCCAGCAATTTGTGTTCGTGTGATGGCTCTTCGATATCGTTATAAAATACCTTTTTTTTTGCTATTTGTTTAATGTTTGGTTTTAACTATGATACATGGCAAACACTCGCAGCATTGTGTTCAGTGAATATTTTTTCAGTGAAACTAAACACAGTTAAAAAATATTATCATATTCTTTATAATAATATAATATTTTTTCCCCTATATTCTTTATCGTGTGGTTAGTGCCTAACCTGGGGTCAGATTTTTTATGCAGCCTATGAGTCTCTGACTTGGCTTTACATACCGTCGAGAAATGTCTCTCAGACATGCTGGTTTTGTTTCCTCACGATGTTTTCCGACACCGAAGCAAGTGATAATTATACCATCCGCACATGAATTCGAAAAATCAGAGGTGCGTGTTTAGGTTTCGAACTCGAGACCTGTGACTTGAGTTGGCGGTCACACCACTACGCTATCACGGCAATACTAACTGTAATTGTAAGTTTGCTAGCTTCCTTAAAGACATCAAATTATAGCGAGTAAAGGTAATTAGGTTTATTACATCAAGGGCATTTACCGACCACCTACCCTTTTCATGAATACCATTTCCATGCACGGTAATTATGGCTATAATCCTTTACGACCCGTTAGTTGTAACTATTTATTAAGAAACCCATGTTTACGACTGAACCTTTCCAGATTTATGCATACCTAAGTGTGTGTATAACAAACAGCCACAAATTAAAGGTACACTGTTCAGTTAAGCTGACAAATCCCCTTGTCAAGTCTCAAAAGGTAAGATGTCGGTCCCTATTAAAATCCTTGGCTTCCGTTAGTAATTAGGACAAGAAAATGTAGCTCTAAGGTACCAAGATAACTAAATTATAATGTTAACTAAAGGGATCAGAAGTTCCATTATTGTGTCTTTGACAAAGAGGACTGAATACAATACCTAGGACGAGACGGTCCTAACTTCAACATTTATTTAGGTAAATCAATCGTGATTTCCAAGGTATGTTTATGGCAACGTTACCACATCGGAGATAAAGTAAGTAGAAGTACTAGTAAGCTAACTCTACTGAACTTGATCACATCGATGTTGGAATTCAGTCGAGTTAGCTTGAAACCTGGAAAAGTAATTCAAGCTGACGAAGGCGCAAGCGCAGATAGTACAAAATATGAATAGTATAATAAATCGAATAGTTATGTACATAAATAAGTAAATGCATTAGCATTAAATGCAGATGGTATCGAGTTAACGATGGCCATAAAGCATTTTTCGCGTGCACGCCCCGAATACCAGGAGTAATGCGTACTAACCTAACGTTAATAATGAATATTCAACAAGGCTAATAATAAATGGAAATTACATCCGCAGTGACAGTGAAATATATCTAATTTCAAAGGTAATTTAAGATCCTACAGTAAATTAACTTGATGTTCACATTTGAATATGGAAATATTAAGGAATAGTGCCGCTGATGTGGCGCTTGAAAATATTACCTAAGAAAGTTATTCCTGGAAGTCTTTTGAATACATTTTATATTAAAAATAAATTCGTTAAAGATACTAAATTACTAACCTACAATTATACTGTCGACAAGCATCTAAATTTTATTAAAAACATCCTCACCCTCGTCACTTACGTTTTAATTTTCTTTCAAGAAAAGCAATAATACAAGTACCTCCCGAATGCCTAAAAAAATGCGAGTTTCCTTAATTATCTAGGAAACCTTGTGTAATGATGGATGAACAAGATAACAGCTGCGACACGCTCGTTTAACCAAGAATTTCGATTACACAGACGCGAAAATCCCTCTAATACTGCTAATGTCCGTCTCTAAACCTTCGCAGTGGTGTGACAGTGGAAAAATTCACCCAGGCAGACCAGTAATCATTCAAGTTTTAGCTCCGCATTACTGTAATGGGACGCCCAAAGCGAATGCCGCTCTGTCTCCGTACACAGCGGTTTATGTTAAGGAGGCCACGAAGTCAGCGTTTGTAACCCAAGTAATGTATGTTATGTGTGAAATTGCTTCCGTTGCCTCTAATCTAATTTGGTAACAGCGGGGTGTCAAATTGAGGCGTGATTTGAGTGCAACACTTTCGTTAAATTGATGATTACTTTTATCGTTGTACGTATTGTGCTAAGGCGGGTAAATAGGCTTTTGGCTTTTACGCTGATGAGCTAGTTAGAATAAAGCAGTTTTGTTGATTACATTCAAATCTAATCAAATTTAGTAAAGATCATGCATATTATCTAGATAGTTAAATGTTTATTTATAAAATATACACGCCGCGGATAAATTCAAGTTACCAAGTTCCTTCAAATTTTTTTACACCAAGCTTTACAAATCGCTAACTTCGCAGCTTGAAGCTAATGCCGCCGTCCACGCTTTTTGCAATCAGATAATTCAACGCTATTTCACGACGCACTTTTTCGTCTTACAGTGATCACTACACAGGGATTTACAGGGATTCACTCCGAGTGCCAACAAACCTCTTAATCAGTGTACAAATTACGACCAAAGCCTGAAAAACACTGCGCAAGTTCACCCCAAAGCTAAAAATAATTAGAAAGATATTATGAAAATCCACAAGTATATAAAACAGAAATAACGGGTTACGTTTCCGCATGACGTAAGCTTATTCGACGAAGTAATTTTGGGAGTAATGCAATGTAATTGAACAGATTTACTCGTCGAGGAAAAAAAAATGGAGGATGTATTTCGATCAAGTAACGAGGGATTTGAAGAGCAGCTTTGACATCAATAGGTTTGTTTGTAGGAGAAAACTTACTCTGGATAATGATACCGCTTCTAAGAAACGAAACGTCGCACTAACGACTGCGCTGCTTACCTGAAATAGAAAACCATCTGTCAGTGAAGGAAAGCACAGTTATTGTTACAAGACTTGGAAGGGTTTAAGGCAGAGTTACTGTAAAGCAAACGAGTTTTGTTTGCAGGCCAGAATAAAACTTATTTATTTATTTCAACTTCATGTACAATAGTGTAGTACATGGGCGGACTTAATGCCACAAGGCATTCTCTACCAATCAACCTTTGGGTCAAACTTCATCACATCACGAAGGGAATTTTTATAATTCATTACTTTTTAAACCCAAGATTTATTCGTTACTGCTTTTACACATGATGCCTTTTCTAGGCGGTAAGTTCAACATATTACAAGACTTTATTTGAATTTATACAAGAACGTATTGCAATATCAATCCCTTCTACATCAAATTGAACACACAAAATACATTTGATTTCTGAACAGCTTAGAATTTCTTGGAAACCAAATATTTCGAATAAGTTCGTAAGTCGGAACCTTCTTTGAATTCTGTCACGCCAATATAAGTGAATTCTAACGTCTACGTGATGTAGTACCATTTGAGACTTGAGTTATTGCTAAAATATTCTAATAACGAAGGAAATAAAAGCATTTAAAAACTACAAGACTGGCTGACATTTCACCGGTTAGAAAGAAGCAAGGTCAAACAGCTAGCTTATGCCAGACACGGTCATTTATAATTTTGATATTTGGGCGAATACTTAAAATAGGCTTCATTTCAGATTTTTTCAAACTGCGTCCTTCACCATCACCATCATTTCAGCCGAAAGACGTCCATTGCTGGACATAGGCCTCCCCCGAGTGTCGCCACATTGACCGGCCCCTGCGTCTCGCATCTAGCGAATCCCCGCAACCTTCACCAGGTCATCGGTCCACCTAGTGGGAGGCCTTCCAACGGTCTTCCGGTTCGCGGTCGAATTAATTGAAATCAATTTCGGAATATGAATCGGAAAAAGACCTAACTTAACCATGCGAATGCGAGGATTTGGCTGAAAATTGTGGAACCTTATAAAGAGCTTATTCGGGCCCAAACAGATTAAAGGCTCACTTCTACCTAAAACATAGTCTCCAAAAGGCCTTCTAAAATCCAGATAAATGTATCGAGAAGCAACAGTCTATTGGTGGAGTGATATCAGCTACAAAAACCGCGGATGGATGGACAGTATGGACACATGTCGACCCTCGTCTCAATAATTTTCAGGATCCGCCACTCCGGATATAGGCAGGCACGTGTATAAATTGATACTCGCATACTTGATTGTTATCGACTGTTTACATCAAGGGCAGTGACCGTAACGTACTAACGTAACAAGTGAAGTTTGAAGGCATTGGTTACAAGTTTCGTCTACTTGTAATAAATTTGGTTGTGGTTAAAAACTTGCTGTTAGTTTAAAAAAAACGGCCAAGTGCGAGTCGGACCAAGGGTTCCGTACCAATATCAAAAATATCTTACACCATTTAATTTTCAACTATTTTGTTTTTTTTTTTATTTTTTCTTTATTTGTGCTGTAAGGCTTTTTGCCAAATTTCACGATTCTAGGTCAAAGAGAAGTACCCTATAGGTTTTGATTCCCTTGTGAAGTCGCATAATATGCGACATAAACAGTCATATCTTTTGATCGCGTTGACTTACAAGTTTGATTTTTTCATTGCTCCAAGAGGTAGCAGACGTCTGTATTTGGTATTAATTTCAGCTTGATACCGCCAAGCATTCCTGAGAAAAATGGTCTTGACTGATAGACAGACGGTCAGCAAAGTGGTCCTATAAGGGTTCTGTTTTGCCGATTGAGGTACGAAACCCTAAAAAGAAGATGAAGTGTGAATCGATTGCAAAATCAATCTTGTTCTTGGACATCATATTAACGAGCGGTTCTCTATAAATATCATAATACATTTATGTGCATTTTCAATAAAATTTATTCAGGGGTTTGTAAGTTCCATCCCCTTTACACGCGTGATGACTAAAACTTCATGTACCTAAAGCACATAAAGTATTTACTTTGCAGATACTCATGCAGGCGTGTAACGGTACTACAAAGAGTACCTACTACAGCGCCATCTATGCCACAAATGAAGAACTAACACAAAATTACTAAATAGCGGTATTAAAAATCTCCGCGACTTAAGATCATGTAGAAAAAACCGACAACAACTGTCGGCAGTAGCCCACTAGACCCACTAGACACAACACCCGTCTGGTCGGAGGATCCTTCTTTTTCTATGAAGCACTTTAAACCCTGTTCTACATATCCCCGATTTAATACACCTTATTTATTATTTATTTATTTGACCGTTACTAAGAAACCGATAAAGCTAAATGAAATAGATTTCCACTCGAAACGGATGCAGCTGAATATTTCTTCTTCCTTAAATCACTATTTTAAGGTGGATGCGCAAGGGTAAATTTAAATTTCGCGGGCTACCCTTGCGCATCCACCTTAAACAACAACTATATTTTTCTTGCATGTCTATCCAACAGAATAACACGTGGATTTGTAAAATGGCTATGGTTGAACAGAATGTTTTATGTTTTTGAAGTAAATGTATCCTCTTACCTCACTATCTCCACTCAATAGAGAATTCTCTAATTAATCACGAGCGATGTGTCTGCTTCAAGAGCTCTTATCTAAATGGTAATGAATTTTAAAAGCTTTGTAATATAATATCATCTCGTCCGAAGGCCGATCCGGGCACTTGAAGCGTCTCTCCGATGGACGGCATCTTGTTCCGCTATTTCCGATCTTGTAGCCCGCTGGAATATATTGAAAATAAACGTGGGATTTAATAGCTGGGGCTTCGTATTTATTCCGTAGACGTTACGAATGTTCCTACATGCCATAATACCACGTCTGTAACCCTCAAAGAGTTACGCAGAAGTGTACCTAAGAGTTAGGCTTCAAAGTGATAATTCTTAACAATTTTCTTGACAATTATAATAATTATCTTGAAAAACAAAATGTACGGGATTTGTTTTTGGAATTATGACTTTTTTAGTACTGCAACCTGGGTTGGTCCCATAGAAGTTTTCGATCGTATTAGAAACTGGATCGATTGGCATCAAAAAAATGGTTTTTGTAAAATGGCCATTTTCTTGCTAACTCTACATTTTTTTTTTTTTGTTAATGGCGATCAAAATTTCACGAAAAATTATGTATAGTCAGTCTCCTAAGACCATTTTCGTATAGCTGCAGTGGTTAAGGTAGTTCCACTTACTGCGCCGTTGAACGTTTCCACCCTATACAACCAGATTGATGGTTACGAAAATGCCGAAAAATACAGACCCTTTATGGACTGAATTCGAGTGCGTGTACACATTTTTTCCATGGGAAAAAATTAAATGATCAAGTTATGAATCAGTATAGATAATTATCTGATAATGATTCGATAATTATCTGATAATTATTCGATCATTATCATGATAATTATGAAAGAAAATAATTATCATGGAGACGAGCTTATTGCCATCAACCAGACACAAATACCGATAGTTATTTGTGTCTGGCGTAGATACCGATAGTTTATCATTTTGACGGAATTATCATTACAATTATTAAAACAATACTTATAATTTATAAACTTCATTTGTGTTTGGAAAAACCTATATATAGTTAGGTAGCCATTGGAACAAGAAATTGCGATAGATATTTGTTTAAGTAAGCGCACCATTATCTAAGTGAGTGCGTTAGGTAAAAGTAAACGACAATGTTTACTTATTCCCATTACACGTGCTATAGATTTAAAGAATGTGTCAACAAAGATCAGTTCTGTAGTTGAATACCCACGTCCTCGTGCTACACTTGCTTATCAAAACAATACGTAACCTTTGCATTCATCTTTCCACGAATATAACCATTAATGATACGGTTATAATAAATAACATTTAATCAGGGAATAGTTGGTAATTGCTTCCGAGAAAATAGTAAGTCGGTCAATCTGCCTACCATTTTCTAAACTGCGTTGGTCGGCTTCCAATGTAACCAGAATTATGAATTGGCTTTAGTATCGTTTGGCACGAGTTGGGGGGTAAAATGGGTTAAAGCTGGTAGGGCTTAGGTCCCCGATTATAACACTACCACTCTTACTACAAGGTAATGCATATTTTCCGAGAAATTAATGAAAAATGTGTCTTAACTCAAATCAGATAAAAAGCGAAAACGGAAAGCTAAAATGGGCGATTGACCACCAAATCTGTTCCACATATTGGTCTGTGGTGCAAAATGACGTGAAAAATAGGAAAAACGAAACGTAAAAAAAAGAAGTCTGCAGTATGACATATGTCACTGCTACAAATCCGCAATGTAACCCCCCCACTGATTGTATTGTGTACAATAGGCAATGTTATTACCGCTACTAAGAGAATTTTGATGCAAGAGCGACCGAAGCGCCCCGCGCGGGCGCTGCGCGCGTACTTAGCCCTCTTCCTCTCTCCTAATGTTGCTGTGCCCGACAGGGTTCATATTGATATTTTACCTTGTTACACCATCTATGTAATACATATGGAATGCAATAAAGTATTGAGTATTGAGTAAGCGAGCTCTGGACTTGAGGCACCCCGACTCGGACAGAGTTAGGTTCGATTTGTTAGGTTACTGTAAACCCTGCAGGGTTAGAAACACAGAAAACAGAAAAAAGAGCCCCGCGTAGCGGGCCTACGTTGACTACGCTTATTAGACGAATATAAAGTGTTTTGAGGTTAGGTTACAATAATTGGTTTTTCTCAAGAACGGTGCATCGCCTTTACATGGGAGTGGTGCCAGGGGAGACGGGATACCCCCCTCCCTCCGCTCCTCTTCCCACCCCCCTCTGCCTGCCAAACGATACTATTTTTTTACCAGAATTATTGACTACATTTGACCTCCACAACCCAGCTACTTGGGAACTCAGTACTCCCTTGGTAACATTGGTTGTCAGGGTTTCGGGCTTCGAAGATCCAAGAAGGACAGCTGGGACCAACGGCGTAACTTGCTGTCCTGGTCAGTATAGTCATCTATTCACGAATCGATCCAGGCATACGATGATTAACCTTTGAAGATCCGCCTTTGCGGCTGTTATTTTTAACCCATGAGTCCCTCCCAATAAACAGAAACATTAATATTACTTTTTTTTATAGTTGTTAATGTAATTGCATCTCTATGTCAGAGACTATAATAGTTAGGGCAACAAATAATTACAACATGTTCAATAGTGATGCACGATTATTGCTGAATATAAACCACTGACAAACCGAAATAAACAGGAGCTTTTGCTAGAATATCGATAGCAAGATCACGTTTAGCAAACAACTATTGGAAATTCCAGTGATTGACGTATCACTGGAATTTCCAATAGTTGTTTGCTAAACGCGGCAATTAATAGAAGAAAATCTATAATAATCACATAATTATTTTATATCTCAATACAATGTAGTTACACATGTTTTCCTTCTTCTATAATATTATATCTAAATATTATTATTTACTTGTGCATTGTGTGAACTCATTATACCTACAACTCCCATGGTTCACAGTCCTCATCTGCACAGGTTAGGACTATCGGCGGAGAATCAGACACCAGTAACACACGAGTAACAACAACGTGTTAAATGTGACAGAAGTTTTGTTTGAGAATTGCAAATAGCATACGCTTTATTACCTAAAAAGTTCCCACTGCTGGCCCAAGCCACCTCTCTGTAAGAGGATTTCTGGGCCATAATCTACCACGAAGGCCGAGTGCGGGTTTGTGGTTGTCATCGACATCGAGATGAAAATTAAGGAACCGGAGATGAGGGATGCCATTAAATTTTTAGAAAAAAAAATGTGTTCACGGTATTATACCCCAAACCTGTGCGCAGTGCATGTACTGTTGCCGGGTATCACCAGGAGGTGGCGCAATTAATTGTGTATGTTAAGGTTTATCGTTATTATATATTGTGTTATTATTTGTTGTGTGTGTGAATTATACTAACATAGGTTAAGGAATGCTAACAAAGATTTATAGGTAATCTTCCTGATTTAAAGATAAATAAATACATAAATATACAGAATGTAAAAGCTTTAGGTATACTGCAATATTTCCGACGCAAAATTCCTAATAACCTACTCATTAACAGAAAATTAATATTCATTACTATAATAAACTCATTGGCGAGCAATGTTGTGAACACTAACTAAGGCCGGTGCTTTTAATTTGTATTAGATAATCATTGTGTTTAAATAATTTTCATAATAAACACGTATTGCGTAATTTTAATATCATCATTATGATAATAATGCAACACTTTCTCCCTTAATGGGGTATTAACATTAATAATTTAATATATCTACACAATGTTACCGTTATATAACTGTGCTTACTATATGGATACATCCATCAAATCATTGTAAATAATTGCAAGTAAATTCGCCCATCTTAATCATACATGATTATAGAAACAATACCGAAGATAATTGAAGAAACAAAAACAATCAAGACCTAATTAGACCTTGCCATAGAGGAAATATTAAACAGCCGTTTCGAAAAGTTTAAATTAAAAAGTTCTTTTAAAATCAAGCCCGAGATCTAGAGCAGTCATAAAGGCAAGAAAGGGTCCACAAAAGATATAACTCCACAAAAGTAATGTGATGGTGCAGAAAATGCACTTCAAAACTACTAAAGACTGGAAGCGAAGTACTCTTTGTATTGAGGAATGGAATGGACGCGTCATCATGTGGGAAATATAAAGAATATGTCTTCATTGCACAACAATAAGAACGGACTATTTTCGTTTTATTTCTTCTTTACGAGAGAGATTTGACCTTAAATGGGCCTTGGAGTACCAAACTTCGCTCTATTAATCATAGCCTCGTCTGCGTCCACTATTCATTTTGCATTAGCCATTGAAATTCGCACACAAGTGAAATCTACGCATATACATGTATCCAAGTTTACGCACACATTGGAAGGCTGCCTAGACCCTAATTAGTAACAAGACTCAGTTAATAAACGCGCATGTCCCGGATTGGGAGATCGGGCCTCTGGGCCGCTTGATCCTACACACAGCAACCAACCGTACTAATTGTACACGTCGTCGCGTTGACCCCCAACTGATGGCATACCCGTATGCAAATGAATAACTTGGGTACTATGGAGGTGTAATGTAGGAAAGGACGCATAATTAAAAGGTAACTTAATCGTGCGATGTTCTCGGCGGTTAGTTAACCAGTAATTTGTAACGTTATGAATGGCCTCTTTGTTAATCCAATTTGTTCAACTGAGAGGTCTTTATTAATATAATTATTTTATTATGTTTTATCAAAAACCTAAAGGAAATTTTGTGACTACTATGTATTTTTTGGAGAACTGTTTTGTTTTTGTTACCTGCTCGATGAAGACATAAACGAATAGAATATAAATGAAGTCGATTTCTTGCAAATGTTCGACTTCTTAAAACTTTGCAAAAGATTATGCAAACACTGTTTTATGTCTATCATCCATACTAATATTATAAAATGCGAAAGTAACTCTGTTTGTTTGTTTGATTGTTACTTTTTCACGACTAAACGGCTGATCGGATCGTAATGAAATTTGGCAAGGAGATTGATTATATTCTGGGGAAGGACATAGGCTATCTTTTTTCTTCTCACAAAAATACATGAAATTTTCAACAGCTAGTTGAAGTTAAATCTCTTTCGACAAGTAATTTCATATCCTGGCGATTACTTTTAAATTACATACAAAGTTATTACGTCACAGAAGTTATTACGAACGTGTTGTTACTATTTTTGTAAAAATGTGCCGCGAAATATATTAAATTACATGTCGAAAAAGATTTTTTCTCATATTTCTACGTAGCCTGGTTATTAAAGTTCATTCAACTTCAACCTAAATAGCACGGTACGGAGGGATTTAATCACGGTTGCGGGCATTGGTAGTGTTTCATAAAATTCAACGTTCGCCCCGTTTCGCTTATAACGCGGGATCCACTGAACCGATTCTGATCGGATTTTTAATATACTCGGATGCAGCTATTGCTTATAGACCATTTACCTTTACACTGAATGAGATACACGACGAATTGTACGCCAGAGAGGGTAAATAGTTCAGTAGGTTGAAGTGTTTAAACCTTCTCTTCGACGAACGATGATACCTCTTCAAACTAGGAAGCTTTAGCCATAAACTAGAGAATCTCCTAAATAAGGAAATTTAAGATAATGCTTCGAGATCCTGTTACTCTCCCAGAAGCACGTTTCCTTGGAATATTATTAATGAGAGGCGAGGTTAAGGAAATCTGACGCTACAATAAATTGCGGTTTCTAGTTAATACAAAAACTGAGATGCTCAAGAACATAATTAAATAATATCGTCCCCTCAGAAAAACTGGTGAAAGAAAAAACATTAACAGAAATGTTAAGAACATAAAAAAGATATATTCGTTGCTCCCGTCATTCAGGGTGCGAATAGTCAGAATTATCTCCACAGTCGAATGGATGAATGGGCAGTCAAGTGGCAGGGACGCTCAAGGGCCATAAGCCAAGCATCTCTGAACATACTAATTGAAAACGTGACAAGTACAACGAGTCTGATTCATTGACAGGGTTGGCGAAAAACATCGACTGACATTTAATATGTTCGAAAATATTGAGTCTTGACATCCGTCCTACTAATATTATAAATTCTCGTCATTCCGTCTGTAACTATGTTACCAGGACAGGACATAGAACTTTTTATTCCCCTGGGATAGTTTTCGACCTCCACGCAGGCGAAGCTGCAAATGCTAGGAAGATTATAAAAGTATGACTGAAGAAAAAACCCACTTATTTATAGAATGGCGGTACACCTGCACTCAATCAATAAGTGGGTTCTTGAACATGTTCTTGGGCATATAGCTAAAAATTCAGCTAGAACTTGTGAATTATCTCAACAGTTATGAACTGTTATAGTAGCTTTAAGTTTTTATTCGACAATTTATTGGGGTAATCTTTCTAAATAATCTTCTTCTAGCGCCAACTTTGTTCTAGAATTCTCATATATGGTTCAAAACCCGAAAGAAAGGACAGACGCCATCTTGAATACAAACTTACAGTCAACGAATACATTTGAATTTAAATTTTAAAATCTTCAACTTAAAGCTCTACATATGCTTGGCAAACATGTTAGAACATCTACGAGAAAAATGCATTTGTATGCAACACTAAAATGGGTTCATTTGTCATTTCTATACGATCTTTCCATTTTAATTATATACAATTGCAAGCATTGAACAATTTTTAAAGTCCAGGAATTTCAACAAGTTCAATATGTTATTGAAACACCTATTTTAAAATAAATGGAAGTAGAAATTTCTATAACGTAACAGCCCTCAGACGCAGCCAATATTATTGATCCCCACGTAATACTATTGCTTGAGGAAGTCCTTAGCTGTAATGAAAACGTTGCCTTTTCCGTGACTAGCAGTTATTAATTTGAACAATTTCAAGTATCCAACATTGCTATTATTTATTCAGTGACAGCGAAGATACCTGAAATTCAATAAAGGATTATTGAAGTCTCGCATGACTTGGGAAACTATAATTTCGAAAAGGTAAAGAGTATTAGATTGTTCGGGAAATAGATTACGAAGTGAGTCTATCTACAATAGACGACCCACTAATGGTTTCAAACGATTAGTTTCTCCACAGCCTACCTACCGTTTAGTTAATTAGTTAAACGTTACTTGATTACTCCTACGACGTCGATATTATACAGATGAATTCCACATTATGATGATAAATGTAATATTATGACAAAACATTACTCACGACACGTGTACTGAACTAAGGTTTATCGAAGACATTCATCAATCAGAAATACTCAGTTCACTAAGGAATGTGAAGGAACAAACAGAAGCAACATGTAATTTAAACAATACCCCTCTTCGAACCACTACGAACAAACACCATTAAAGTAGATTATTCAAAATCCACTTATTTAACACCTGACCTCAATGATTGTCGTTCTACATTCAGGCCCAAATGTATTAACATTAAGGCTGTAGCTATGAAAGGTCGTAATGACTGAACATATTAGAACTTGTCTGAATTAAGTAAACCGTGTCTCCAAATGTCTTCGGTGATTACTTTAAAGACCGCCGTTAGCTGGCGGGATCACGAAATCCGTATACATTAAGACCTAACTGACATGATCCGGCTTCCTTATTTGGTATAAGCAATGACCATTTCCTCTCCGGCGCATCGTAGACTGGAAGTAATTTCAACAGAAAACATTAAGACATTAAGGAGCACAGTGACGATGTTTACTTGATGCCTGGCTTCGTTTAATGACTTCCAGCACGAACATAAAACATCAAAGTCTGTCTGACACAAAAGGACATCCCAAGTTTACTTAATGCGGCTTTGTATCAATGAATAAAGAAAAGCATTAGCGTTTGAAATAGGATAATTAAAACATAAATCACAATGAAATTGAAAAAGGCCCGTGGGAGAGGCTTCATATCAAATAAATGGACTTTATTAACGAGCTGTTGTAATATAATCTTGAAAATCGTGCGCGCGATCCATCATAGGCACGTCAACAGAAACAAAACGTCAGACCGACACGTGTCGCAGTTTGCGCCGAACGAAACAAACACACGAAGAGCAAAAACGAACCGACGCGACGCGATTAAATATGATGGACGACCGATGGTAAATAACGAAACGACCTAACCGTTCCACTAACGATCCCGATACGAGCCATCGCATGTTTCATACGCTGAATTTTATTGAGCAGATAAGTGTTAAAAATTATGTTCCGAAAAAAAAAACAAACGATGACAAACGCAATTCTCCTGAGGATAAAGTTTAACAAAACTTCGCAAAGGAAGTCGTTCGATCGTATCAATCACTTTGTAATCGGTACGTAAAAGCAGCAATCGAAAGAAACAACGATCGAAGGGATCGAATAAACAAAAAATCGTCGGAAATCGAGAGACTGTATCACAATAGCACAAAGGAAAAGGAACGGACGCCGGAACGAAAGAAAAACATGGAGGTGGAAACATCAACGAGAATATTTTTCTTCTCAACATTAAACTTCTTAATGAGGTTGGGAAAATAATTGCTGTAACACAAGGAAGGTACCTGGAATGGGTAGCATTAATTAAAAACAGCACCGCAGTCGAGAGGTTGCGGTCAGACGAAAATGTAACATAAATAATAACACAAGGCCAAAACAGAGTAGAATGTATAAAATGTAAAAGGGCGGACGCTACTAAACTTTTGGATCTCCCTTTCATAACTTTTTCGAGGAACCTTTTTTCGTACCATTATTTTATTATGCCTCATTTGACTAAAAGAAAGTCCGGACGAAGCGTCCGTGTTATATGTCGGTCCCTTCATTTAAAATATGTATGTGCATACGCCACACCACACCCAAATAACCCTAAAGTTGAGTTTGTGTCTACAAAGTGGATTGATTCACACAAATTGAATTCTGCATGAGGCCATTTACATAAAACCATTTTATATGTTGCCGATCGTTAGTGCGTCAAAGTGTTTCGGTCTGTTTTTGTCGTTGAAACTCAATTTCATAAAGCAAATGTTTATAAATCTGGTTACGCAAAAGCAGAACTGCTAGGCTGAAGTCAAATTACATAGATAATTCATAAGCAGGAAGTGTTTCCTCGTAGCTTGCAAGATCCTTTATCTCGATCACTTTTCCGAGGTGAACAACCGCGTCGCGTCTGTCTTAAGCTTTTTAGTTAAGATAAAAGTAACAGGCGTCGCTGTAAGCGCCAACGGTACGACTGTATCCATCAAGTTTAGTCGCGCATTACGGTAACGAGCGCTGCGGGGCAGCCGCCTCTCCCACCATCCCGGCTTTGGCACTAGATTCTGTTTGTTGTTAAACTGTTATTGTGTCCTTTTATTGGCAACAAATTCTTTCAGTATCTTCAAAGCTCATTCTGCTATTTCATTGGCCATTAAGGATTCCGCTAAGAAAGTAGGAGACGCTAGCATTTCTACTGCTATTCATATAAATTCTGAAAAACTTTCATTAATTTTGTTTTCTTTTACGTATACGTTTCAAAGTACATTTTTTATACTTTTCAGACCAAGCCTTTTATTAACACTGAAATATTCATCTCTTTGTATAAAAACATCATTAGTGGTTTCGTATGAGTTTATTTTTTTTTCGTCCTGTTGCTGTTTATGATGTCTTATTTTATTTTTTGACTGGCGTTGATATTACTCGATCTCCACTACATGTCTACAAAACAGCATATTTTTACCCAGGGAAAAATGTTACTAGTATCATTTACGGAAAGTCGTTAGCGATGGGAAAGATAAAAACAAAACTTGTGTAAATGATCATTGCCGCCGCAATATGTTTGGTCTACCACATTTTGAACTAATCGTTTTATTATAAGCTTGCTATGCTACGTTTTATTGCTACTATCATTAACTGATAACCTGAAAATGTGCGGTCGTTTTGTAGATGTGAATTTCACATCTTAATTAACAGGAGTAAAGGTACATAAGTGTAATATTAATTACTTAGAAGAAACACATCTAAGTAAAGACGATCTTTGATGTGTTTTGCGGTTCCGATACCTGCTACACTTACGTCAAAATGAAGCTAAGTACTTATAAGACAGACTAGCTTGTGCCCGCGGTTTCAGTCGCGTTTCAGCAATTTAGAATTTGTCAATTAAACTCTTAACACCCTACTAAAATTTATATTATAATAATATAATTCAATCATGATTCGAAAGACACGTGGCGCCATTTATTGTCATAACAATGTTATAGTTATTTTCCTCGGTAACAGCACTTTTTTCGTGATGAAAGGTACCCTATGTCCATTTCTGTACACCTGACAACGTACATGCGAAATTTCAGGATGATAGGTTCAGTGGTTTTGGCGTGAATAGGTAACAAACAAATTTACTTTCGCATTTATAATATTAGTTAGGATTAGGATTACAAATTGGTGAAGCTTTTAACGTTACGTAATATTAACCTAGTGGATCGGGTAAAGAACCAAGTCATCCGCGATCTTCAAGGCTTCATGTCTTAAGAGCGGCCAACCCGTCATGCTTTTCATACAAACGCTCGTACGTGATTATGCCGTTGTTACACATCTATCTTTGAATTTTTTTAAATAATAAGTATTTTGTGCACTATATCTACGTTTCTATGGATGCAAAAAATAAAAAAAAGTTAAACAAATTCAGTACAAGCCTCCAAAAATTGCTGTTTTGCACAAATTTTACCGGAACCTTGGCCGTTCATAATGTACTCATAAACTTTAAAAATAAAGAAAACATCTCGATAGAAACCTTGCACATGTAATAGAGATTCCTAATGACAAATATTTATTTCACACACTTGTAAGACTTATTCAAAAACACGTATTTCGTGGAACAAGTTCAAGAAATTTTCGAACACTATTTTTCGTTCAATGTCATCGCGTTAGGCGGTATGAGGTGCGTGGGAGACGAGTTGTGCGGGTTCAAGGCGGGGTAAGACGGGGGAGTTGAAAGAAAATTGCCGCTGTGGCTCTGGATGAAACAACAAGCTTTTTGACCATGCTCGCGTTGACGTTAGACGGGCCGGGAAGGGCCCTCTTAAGTAACCTGATAGCGGTCAATTTATAAAGCTTCTCAGACTGGATTCAAGTAATGGAGTGTGCCGGGGTCTGGATTAGTAATAGCCTCAAACGACTAGCTTTGAGGGTTTTAGAACAAACATATATAATGAGAGTGAATGTACTGTGTACGTGTTCGTTCATCCTTATTATTTGATTTGATTATCAAGCAACCAGAATATTCTACTTCTCTAAACATTTGTCTGGGGAATAACATTTAAACAGTGTCATCTGTTTGTAAAAATGTGAATCAAGTCAACCTAATTACTGTTTAACTTTTTACCCGACCGCCAAGGAAGGGAAGAAGGAAAAGGGGAAAGCAAACAAAAAAAAAGGGGAAAGGGAAAGGAAAAGAAAAAGGAAAAAAAAAGAAAGAAAAAGAGAAAAAAAAGTGTGGAAAAGGGGGAGGCAAGGAAGGGGAGGGATATATGTATAATTATTTAAAAGCAATATCAATTAAACTTCTAAAGATCGTAAGTTAAAAACCCTTTTTAGACAACTAAGTCGTCTGGAAACTTGTCCTCGTAAACAGTCAAATACATTTTAAGTCTAGGTCTTTTAAAACTTGTCTTGCCAATAAAATGCCATTCGCAAATCGTAAACTTAGATAATGAAATGAAATACTTTTAAATAAACAGTCTAATTAAAAAAACAGTACAAATAAAATGAAGACAAAGTTAAAATAAATTAAGTGTTTTAGAAAAAAAAATACCCTACACAAAATTGTCAATAACCAGAATACCCACAAAGAAATCTTTTTCCGTACAAAGAATAAAAGAACTTGTAATTCCCTTTACAAAAGTTTGTATCCATTGACGAATAGAATATAAAATAAAAAGAAGACGAGCCTGTATTTATTGGAGTTTACCCATGCATAATAATTTCAGTAATGTCTATTGCCACTTCCAACACAGTAACAAGTAAAGGGGTCGGACGTAAGTGAGTCATTGGTGTGGTTTGAAAAATGCGGTCCCTAGGTTCGACAGATAAAATTGCTTTAGCCAGATCAAGTAAAACGAATGGGCGAATTGAAAAAAATGAGGTGATTCACGACTAGGGTTCAAGTGTTGGGAATTGTTGCTGAATATTGCTATTTTGGGGTTCTATTTGAATTGCCTGTGTGAGGTTTGCGGAAGACCTATTTATTATTGTCAATCTGGGTATGGTTTTGTTTTGGTCCAAATTGGAGATTACATCGAATGAAATTAACTAACGTTATATACCTAATTAAATACGTAGTAGTATTACCTTATTTTCCACATTACTATCGCAAACTCTCTACCTATGTATGAAAAACCCTGAAACATTGATGAAAAAGTAAGCTAAAATCTGTCAGCTAACATGCAAAACATGCTTATTAACAGACTTCTAAAGAAGGAGGAGGTTATATATTCAGCGGACATCTTTTTTTTTGTAATATAATATGTACACCGATTTTTTTTTTTTTAAATCAATCAATACATTTGTTTTGATTGATTTTTATGCAAACAAATGTGACAAGTCAACATTCTTACAAAGTCTACATTGCAGGTAATTAAATTATAGTACTAAATATCTGTTTTTTTTTCAATCGTCCATTTATTTTATTTTAACGAAGTACCTGTCACACACTCGAAATGCACTCACAGTCTAATTGCGTAAGATAGATATCAAATATGATTCAAATTCAGTCCAATTGGCTTATCATTTCACTTTCAAACAGCATTCCTAAGAGGCATCCAAAGAAATGGCTCCAAAGGCTTATTTAATGAAAGGTAATTTGTACCGAGTACTTAAACTGTAATAACATCAATTTTGAATGTAATGACAGTTGGGAAAACTAGTTAAAGAACCCACACTATCTTTATGCAAATTTTTAACGAAACTTAATTTCGGTTTGTTAGAATTCCAACGTTGGGCGTAATTCTAGATATGACTTTAACTTCAGTAAGTTTTCTTAGCAAATGAATAGTTTTTTGTTTTTCCTTATTGTACCCGCGAATTAAATGAACTATCTATGTCAGAAAATCCAATTTACACTCAATTAATATCATTCAAAGCTACAGCAATATCTAGTTAGACAACGTACCAACTAATAGGGAAGCCGAACAATGATTTATCTAATCTAGGGGCCTCACTCAACCATCTCCACAGATAATAATCCCATTCAATCCTGCAGCACTAACATGCCAAGTCAACCGTTCAACAATGGCTCTACATTATGCGTTAACAGGCAGGTGGGACCTAAATTTAGTCCAGGGGCCTGCTCGATGTCCATTGCTTACTACACGGCCGGTCCATTACTGCTCTATGTGCATCATGAACTAATTAGAACACCGGCTGGCAGGACGCCGACTACAATAGACCTAGCAAGGCTGTATTTACACCGTAGCCCGAAACAAAAGACTGATTGACTGTTTTATAATGCAGCAACATTTCTAAGCTGATATCATATCGGCGTTGACAGAAGTTCGTCGTTTGTTCGCACCGCGTGAGCCGAGGCCTCGCGTTTGTTTTTTATCGCTTGGCAATTGAGCATTTGCACGCGATCGCAATAAAAGAAGTTGTTCGTTTAGTTCAGATAGTTCTGCCTGCGGCACATTTCGCTCGTTGTGGGATCGAATGGCAAATCGGTTTTAGAGAATGTGAAAACACTGGTAAAATCAAGCCAACTAAGTGTTGTGTTAGTAGCTTTTCACTCCAACATTTACGTAGCACGATGTTCGAGGCAACATTGTAGTAATATAAAACTCCAAGGTCCAACTAAAATTAAGGTCTTAAGAAAACATGGAAGATTATATTACTGCTATAAAATTAAATTAGTCGGACGCTACGTGCCGAACAAACTTCTTGGGGCTTCTGGGGTTGAAAGGTGATATTCGTGCTCACTCGGAATTCGGTTCTGAATTCATTTTAAACGTGTGGAAGCGTTAAATCCAGATTTAATACCCATTCGTTCTAAATGACAGAGGATTGAATGGTGCGACCAAATTACTGCGCAATGTTCTACGAGCCAAAAATACTGTTTAGACTGAAATATTTTTCTCACATAATTTTCTGTTAAAGGCAAAAGATGTCGAATTTTCACATGGGTTGTGTTTTGATTATAAGAGACTTAATGTTCCTCATTTATCGACGGTTACCGTAACTAAATGGAGTGGGTAACACGTTCCTGAGCTTGTTCACAGACAGAGATCCTAGCAGCAGGTCAACGATATTCGTAGAGAGCGGGATCATCAATCAAGTTTAGTCTCGCATTAACGTAATGACCGTCGGCCCTGGCGGATGTCGCCTTATTTTCCCTTTTTTCAGAGCTTCCTCGGAGGCAATTTCGTACACGATACTTTAGCACGGACGTTTCCGCCCTGATGGAAATCTATGAAGGATAACCACTCCCATAACGTTTTTTAGAAATCTTACCATTTCCATTTCTACTAGGTTATCAATCTTCGTACTATCTTGAAACAACTCGAAGAAATTTATTTTCTTAAAGCAATTTAACCGGTACTCTTTGCTGAGCTTAAATAGATTAAGATAGATAAAGCTTGGGCAATGAAGGTAAGCTTCACAAACAGTTGTTTAAGTCTTTACTAAGTACCGAGGAACGAGTTCTAATTAAATAGGAATGCAACGGTTTAACGCAAACGCTGCGATCTCCTCTTTTGAAATAGTTTTCTAAATACCTCGAGGACATAAGTCGTACTTCAAAGTTTTCGTAACTTGGAAAATATTTCGTGAGTATTTCTGTGTTGAAATACCCGTTAAATCAATAAGTAAGTGACTCGTGAAAATCGCGAGCGCCAAATATGAACACGCCCCAAGAAAGCAAGTCAAGAAGCTTCAACTAAATTCCTCCGTGGAATGTGGATTCCACTGATGCTTGGCCCATGTAATAAGCGTAGTTATAACAATCAATGTGCGTGGATGGTGGTTACGCTTAACTTTGAACTCTAAATTAGGGCATCCTCAAAGGCAAACAAATTGCTTGCTCGCTTTGTGATGTTGATATTAGAATTTGGGTCTACTTAGGAGCACACTTCAATATTAAGACGAATTCTAATGAGCTTTTATTTAATTGGCTAAGTGCCGTCAACTTCAAACACAAGGTGTTTCGTGAGGCAAATAGATAATGCAAAAATGCTATTTAACATTTTGATATAAAAATAAATAAATAAATAATAATAATATCACTGGACATTACACACTGCGCCATCTAGGTGCCACACTAAGCAACGAGGCTTGTATCGTGGACACCAGATAGTTGATAGATACATAGATACTTTTTGTTTGTAAATACATACTTATTATACATATAAACATCCATGACTCGGAAACAAATGTCCATGCTCATCACACAAACATTTGCTCCAACCGGGATTCGAACCCGGGACCCTAAGAATGTAAGGCAGCCTCACTACCGCTGCGCCATTCGGGTCGTCGGGTCGGGATATACTTGTTACTTGTACATATTTTTATTACTATTATAGATTATAGATATCAATATGACTATAATCAAACACATTCCCGAAATCAATACACCACACAGAAAAAAAACAAAAAGCATACCTGGGCATCTATCAGAACGCAATGAACAATATGAACATCTCAATAGAACAGAATATGAGCGTGTTACGCAGAACGGGCAGCACGCACCACTTCGCTCTCTAGTTTGATCTATCCATTGAAGGATGGGTAATACAATTTGCAGTGGATTCGATTAGGGAGCGCTCTAGCCACAACTGAGTGCGAGCACACCGCGCCCGCTCGCACAGAGGCCTCGCCTACGCTCAGGTGGGCTTTATCTCTCCCCGGGCCACCGACCATTTTCACTCGCAACGAGGAAATTTCAACCGGGAATTCATTGCATAATTTACTGCTATATTATAAATTAGGTTTACCCGGTCCCGAGGCGTATTTTAAACTGTTAGCCAAGCAGCACTGTTTGTTAAAGACCAATTTGTACATTTTAAGTAAAGCCGATGAAGAAAGACTCCTCATAATGCTGTATTGCGAAGTGTACTTTCGAGATTTTATGGCTGATTTTATTGGTAATAAATTTTGAAGTTATGACGGCTCTGGTATGGGTGGCTATGATTAAAGATGGCTTATTAATTAAAGAAAGTAAGAAGTTTGGAGCCCTTTCATAACGAATATACTTCATGCAATATCTTTGATTAACCGTACAAACCAAGAGATGGAAACTACGTTTATTTACATTTAGAGAGATTAGTGAAGTGAAACAATGCAATAGATTTACATAAGGACATACAATTTTACAAACTGAACTATTTAGTGTGACGTGAAGCTTAAATGTTGGACTATGTCAACAAACAAACAGTATCAAACACAACCACAATTTGTAATTACCGTAGTCACGCGCTAACAAACAAATAAGCGGCGCGGTTGCAATGCATTACGCCGATAATTATGGATTAGCCCACTGAAACAACTCTCATGTATTTTGGTCATATTAATGTCGGCATTAAATCATGAATCAAAACTGTCGGAGATAGGATTATGTCCCGTGATCCTATCCGAAAATGTTTTGGAAGATAACAACGATCCGTCAAAATACAACCCACAACAACGTGATAGAAACAATATTTCATTTCAAAAACATTAAAAATAAATAAATGAAAACCACTTTTACGTAAATGACGCACGTTCGGCTCAAAACACAATGGCGTAACGTTATCCGACGAACAAAAACACCGTATCACGAATAAAAAAGCGAACCGCGTGCGTTGTCACACATAACGTATTATTTATTTGCAGTCCACCATACGTCATATTGCAGATACAGAAAAAGTGACGCACACGAGAACGCAACAGTGGAAACTCGTTCTGCTGTCAGCGGTGACACATTTCCGAAAACCGGGACATGACCAGTCATGCAGTTATGCAATGCAACCGACAAAATCATGCACACCAGTTTAAAATTGCCATCGACTACACTCAATACTCCGTAGATATGAAAATCGCCAAGCGACATTATTTTGCAATATTTGAGTGTGGACATAGCCTTAAAAGGATTTATGTGAAGGTAACCAACTATGGTTTACCTGGTATTGTTTAACTCACAGACGTCTGACAGAATAGAAAGCTGTACAAAATTTAGTAACACCAAATACAATATGAAGCTATACATGCCACGATTAATTTTATAAAAATTGGATTGTATCGGTAGTAACTTATCTGTAAATATTTGGTTTCTCCGTAACTGTCGTACGATACAAATAAAAACGTTTTAGAGAGGCATGAGATACGTAAGTTTGTTTCTTTTGTGTCAATTCCAAGGCATTCCTTTCAAACGCAACTTCAAACGTTTGAAAGGAAACCTTACGACAGTACTTTATTTCCAGCGTGCATGTAATACTACAAAATCACAAACGGAAAATCGGAGTTCGTTAAACACTCCATCGGGTTTTCTCAACGAGCGATTCGCAATCGTTCGTCGATCACGTAGCGCAGTAGATATAGCGCTATGAACATCGGGAAGAAGTCTCAAAACGTAGTTAGGTGACACAGCACTGCTTATATCAAAGACTCTGCTTTTATTGCAGTAGTGTTGTGCACTTGTGCAGCTGTTATTCCTCTAACATAGTGCGCCTGATTTAGTACAAGGACTTGCGCGCTACGTAATGTCCTCGCATTGTCGTTGCGTTCAGATGGATTTATACCAGTGGAGCGTAGCCGAGTGCAGCCAACCGTTAGCGTTAATGTCTTGTGTTAATAAAAACGTACAACAAACACATTGGTTTGTCGAGCCTGAAATATTCATGTCGCTTAGATTTAATGGTCCGACGCTTGACAGATGGGCTGTAATCCGGAACATATTCGACAGTGAAAAATAAATATTATTTTTATATAATTTATTGAGGCATACATTTTCTAACGTAGGCTCGATGAAAATTTATGATATACGAGTAGACCATGCATTTTTTAAAGTGGAGTTTGATTTGATTCGGTTTGTAGCCACGAATTGATATTCGGAAACACCATTTATGTAGCAACAATAAAAAGATAACGCATTGTGTCGAACTTCCACTAAATCGGTTAAAATAAAAAACAACACATTGTATAGAATGGCCAGCATAGGTATCCACGTTCGGTCCAATAAAGCGTTTGCATTATTCAAAAGGCCGGATGAATTTCGCAAGCTACGGGCCGAGTTTAATTTCACTCGTAATTCACCCATGACCAACTCGAGAGATACCCATTGGAAAAAAAATAAAAAGACAAACCCACTTTTTACTAACGAAGTATGACAATTGCAGACGACAAATAAACAAATACTTTCCGCGCATACGTTACAGCACCACTCATGTAAATGTATTGTATGTATTGTTTAATAAAATAGACCCACTATTAAATTATCAAGTAACACACCCGTCACTGAACCTAAAGGCCGACCAATCAAATTATCCCACACAATATCACCTTACACGGTACTCCATCGCAAATAATACAGGAGCTAGCTCGGACAAGGCTTCGATTATCAAAGGAGGCCGGTAACCCGTACTTCTATATCTTATGATAAGGTACCTATATTATATAGTATTTGCGTAACTTGTGAATTCCGCTGCGACCGCTTGCCCAAGCCTAACCACTGAGCTGATTAAAGCGCACGATCTGTTCGGCACATTCGCTTATTATGAAACTTGCACCCCAATTCATTCCAACTATTATTGCTGACTGTTACTGTCTTTGTTTATGAATACCTCGTTAACGTTTATAAGGTAAAACAGTTGTGTTATTCCTAATAAATCATCTTCGGTGAGTCTCTCTAGCTATTTCATGCACAAAAGCAATATAAAGAATGTAGAGTCACTCGAAGATTCATAAATATCAATCCGCTCGGCAGCAGCAATAAATAAGTTGGTGTAAAATTGGCTGGATATCCATCGTACGTTTTAGTTCTCTTCTTCGAACAATTGTTTGATGTCAAGTTACATAAAACCAAGAAAGTACAACCTTAAATTAAAAATCCAAGACCGTTGTCCGTTGTTGCACAACACAAGCAACGAAAGAGAAATGCATCCGTTCTAATTGCATTTCTCGAAGAAAAATGGCGTACATTTCTTTGTCGAGGTGCCATTGAGAGCGCAAGATCGCGGGCGGGGTGGGTGGTCCAATTGACATTGAGCGATTGAAGCCGCTCGCGCCGGTCGGGCTCGTCCGAGCGTGAATTATAGACTGGAGACTGGCATGTTTTAGACAGCTTCCCCTATACACACGCGACTATACACGACATCGGGGGAATATATTCCCGAACGCAGGCTGAGAGTGCGAACCCGTCCACCATTTCGTGGTGGCGATCCTTCACAAAAAATGGGTCGCTATTTGAAATCTGAACAATCGATCGATTCCCATTCGAATTTGCGTACATACCTACACCATGTAGATGTTAAAGGTAATTTCAATTAAGTAGGTGTCCCATTTGTCCGACATTGAATGGGACATGTTTGAAACAGAATCCAGACGACCCATCTCAACACAATGAAGGCAAGATTCAAAAGGGGCGACCTCTCTAACAAGGTGTCAGCTACCTGACACTATTGTGTGATATCCTGCTTTGAAGGACGAATATTCTTGTCTCAATAAACGAGGCACGACAGCTCAAACGGTATCAACCAGAAGGGATCTATTTATTCGACACCAGTACTGTAAATAGTTAGATTGTATTACATTATCCTTAGGAAATCTACCGAGATTCGAACACAACCCGACGTGTGAGTAACAGACGACACAATTACACAATGAACATTAATATTAAATATATGTGTTACGACTGGGTGCTCCACTTTATTTATGTTCAATGCTACAAAGAAAAACCTTGACTTTCGTGAAGTGAATACTCTACTTACGTATTTATTTAAAACCCGACCAATAATAATTAAGCCGTTGAGGTCGTCGAAGGATAACGAAGTCCAAACAAAACCTTATTGTATCAAAAATATAAAAGTTACGCTACATAAGAAGAGGCAAAATCATAACCTTCAGAATCAAAAGCGTCCCAAATATAATTAAAATTGATACATTCGAACTATTTATATTTAAACTTCATGGAGATTAGAAGCAAAGTTGAATCGTGACTCGTCTCAAATGCCAACAATGTATTACAATTTGCAAAGTCCCCCACAAACAATACAGACACCTTATAGTTCCCAACGTCTTAAACTTTGGAGACATTCTCTTACGTAAATCGCACTTAAAGGTTATGTATAAGAAACATCCTATACTTGCGAAATATAACGATGAAATTCAACGAAAGTTTACAATACAAAACATTAAATTATTTTGTTAGGTTGTAAATAATAATTAAACGCATAATGTTTCAAAACAACATCAAATAGGCTCATTATTTTTGATCTGACAGAAACTATTTTGTCAGAAACAGAATATATCCAAGTGTCCATTGCCATGTCATACAAACCGCAGATCCTATTACAAATCATTATTGCCTATTTTCACAATAGGTCATGGAAATAGATTTAATTATTTTAATTGATTCGCCATTTCAAATGCAGTGAGCTAACGTTAATTGTATTGACATTACTGCCTCAAGAATATTGTAGACTGTGGTAGAGAGATTAACTGATTTTCTAAGCTCAGCGACTTACGCATATAATTATGTTAAAAGTGCTAAAACTCAATCATGAAGCACTGCAAAGCATACAACACTTCCACTCAGTAACAGTCTGTACTATTAACACTTACTTAGATTATACAAGTTCAACACTGTCTTCAGTCGGGTCAACTTATCACAGAATCTGCAATTCATGTAAGCACCGCATACAGAGTTAACTAATTTCCTCGCTAAGTTTCGCTAGCACCACATCACTCACCCTTGCCGTCGGTCGGGCGGCGGTCGGCTTACCCCGGTAATTGGTCACAAAACGAAACGTCAAAAACAAACAGAGTCGGCAAGCTAATAAGATAACACTAACAGCGGGCCTTTGTCGTAGTGAAAGTGAACGGCCGGCCAGTTTGGTCGGACTCTCGATTTCGCACGCGTCGAGGTCTCGTGCGGTTCGCGGACTCGTGCGTGTTTCTTATTTAGTAATAAGTGTGACGAAGAAATAAATTAAAAAAAACTCACGTAGTCAGCGAGAATGTTTTATAATACTACATTAGTAAGGGAAACGGGTTAACGACGCGGTTAAGTACGAACAAAAACATGAGCACCATAACGGCTATTTAAAGGCTATGTAATTATTTAAATTGTATTACTTGGCATTATATTTAGATTAAGATATTTTTTAACTAGGTATAAGGTATAGATTTAGGATTTAGTTAGTAAGGCCACTCTGTGGCATTGGATTATAGATCTGTAATGATAGTGTAGGTAAGATTGTTATAAATAAATATATATATGTACATAGCAACTGGTTGTATCGCATTGATAAACCGAAGAATGCAGGCGGACAATGCATCTGTACTGGGATTCCTACACTTGCATATTACCTTGATGGTTCTCTTATCTATCCTTCATCTCCTTGGATACAAGACACGTCTTGTCCTAACCGGTTTCTATATTTATTCTTCTACCGCTCACGCTAGTTATGGAAATCGATACCTATTTAAATTAAATCACAGTTTAACATCAACCATCTCATAATCATGTGATTACCTGCCGTATTTTATAGCTCTGTATTCATAGTAGTTAAGTAATTTTCCGTAAAACAGACAGTCATAACACCAGTAATTAAGCGCAGTAATCATTGGGGATCTGCGCTTGAGGATTTAATGGAATTAACACGTCCGAGAAATAAAGCGGGCTGACGTCACAGGCCAGCACAGCTTAACTCACGGTCACAGCGACGCACTCCATGTAAACAATGTTTATGTCACGTAGACTCCACGTAACTTTACGGTAACACGATCACGCAATATTACGATTCCTCATTATGTTGTATTTTTGCAAACGCATCGTTATTTGCATACAATGCAGTAGGTATGCAACGAATAGTTCAATTGTTGCATAAACACATTCCTCAGATTCTAGTAGGTATTTGCAAATGTCAAGTTTTGTTCTCTTTTATATCTTCTATCACGATCAGTCATTGAAAACCGTTTTTAGAAGTCGATAAAATTATGAATGAAATCGATTTCTTACTCAACAAACTCTTTTCAAAAACAACTTTCCAAACAAATTGGAAATTATATGAAAAGGCCTTTCAAAAAAATAAAGACTTTGAAGGCGCTCACTTCCATAATCAAATTAAAATAAATTCTTTAACGTGTTCATCGGCGTCTTTTCTGTATGAACGATTCTTTCGTTTTTCAGCGAGCTAATGGAATAGGGACACAAAAATAAAAAAGCAATTGGCCTGCACCCACAGACGGGTAGACGGTTCGTATCGTGCGAGACCCCTCGAGTCTCGATCTCGAAAGTCAGAGGTAGAGCCGGCGACTTTTTCCAAAGCCAATTGACTTTCTATTTTATTGTGTTGGCGCTAACGCGACATTGATGGCGGCACTTATTGCACTTCGCGCGACTTTTTATTCGAGCCCGGTGCCCGACGGAATTGCCCGCAACTTCGTCCGGCAAAATTGAACGCCGATCTGCGGTGACAACTCAGACGTCTAATACTTTACCAGATAAAGAAAGAAGTCGATTTGCTCGCTGGCTTTTGACGTACCTGAAAGAAGAGAAAATAAATAAATGAATATACGTTTCAAACACAGGGCTCACGGTATTACATATTACGCAAATCACACACACAAACAACCGGATACGGAACAAATATCGGTAGGTCATACCAACATTTATATCGAAGCCGAATCCGCGACCCAACAGTAAGCGGATGCAGCCACTGCGACATCCGGGTCGGATGCAAAAGTAAAATAAAGGCCCAAAGCATTTAAATTTTGAAAAGCGGAAAACATTAACAGCTGACATTTGCAAACGTAACAGCGATACCATTTACGACCGTAATTCTGTTTATTGCCAATCATTGTAACGATCATATTGAAATGAGATTCAGCCAGCCAGCCAGCACCCTAAACGCGAACGATGGAGATTCAATCTAAACAAACAAATCAACACAAAACGGTCGTATTCTATATTCAAATGTCGAGTAAATAGCTCCGGTCCGGTCCGGCGGAGATGACGCGACAGTTGATACGTTTAATCGAAAAACAAACAGACCATAAATATTGTCGTGGACGTGTATGGAGCTATTGTCAATTAACTTTGAATGTCGAAGCTCGTCCAATGTTTGAAAGGTTATACGTTCAAGAATGTATTGAAAAGAGTTCGTTACTATCTTGGGTTGGGCATTGAAACAGGATATTTGCTGATTATTAGAAATGCCCACAAATTTTATTTATTTAAAAGGCACTTCAACCACTTACTCACTAAAACATACATAAACATAAGTCACAAACTATTTAGGAATACTGAATTTGTTGCTTATAGAAATGCACAGCACTCGCAGAATAATAAAAGGGTATTTAAGATAGCATTACATAATTTAAGTAAATAAAAAGTTAATTAAAAAGTTAAAAAGTAAAAATGGGCTGTGTACATTATGCCGGTGGGAACAACAGAACTATTTAACAAAAAAAAAGTATAAATTAAAAATAAAAACAAAAAGGCCTAAAAACGAAGAGAAGAGAAGTGAATGGAAGTGGATGCAATGAATGAATGCAAATGCAATGAATTGCTTTATCTAATCTCTGTTTTGTCTGTTAAGTAGCTCTGCCACGTCTAACCAGGTAGCAGGTTAACTAAGTAATTATAATTATGTAGATGTTAAATAAAATTAAACCCTATTTCTAACAAAGACTTTCTGAGGGTTTTAGGTTTAGGTTCAAACTTTCTATTAGAATTTCTTTTCACAGTTAAACACAGCTTTTAACATTTTGGAAAGTTACCAGTTTTGTTTTCAGTAGAGCTCATTAATATTCACTGAAATGAGTAACTTTCTCGTTGCTTGAGGATAATAGGCTGGCAACATTCGCGTTTCACTAGCAGGCCAAGGCTGTTTCAAAACGGCGATATGCATTTAAGTTAATTAACGATATAGTAGACAACTAAAACCTTGAGCTCGGGATTATAGTAACTAGCTTAGCTCACGGCGAGACCGGGGAGATTGTTTTAAGTTTTCTAAGTTACCCAATAAAACACCCAGCAGCCTAATTTCGTAACACACCTAAAGTCCTAACATGAATCGCTTTCATTTTCATAATCCAGCAAAAAGTAACCCCTGTTTCTTTAGACTTGAAGAAAATATCCGATCATCGTTTTAACGTACTGGATGGTCTGGATGGAATTGATTGTCAAAATTACAGGGAATTGACATTGGGAATGGTTTACGGTCCAATTGCGAACACTGTGGACAAATCTTATTCTGTCACTTACGGGATATCTTCCGTGATTATTCATTATTTTGAGGATATTTCGACGCTCTTGCAAGCGCCATGATCGCGGGTTGACTGGAGAATGCGAGTGGATGAAAAATAAATTGTTAAGAGCAGACAAATCTGTGAACAACTGACTGACTGACTGTCTGACTGTGGACAAGTCCATACAAATACTACTGAAGATTTAAGAATCGGTCAGTATCCAGTGTCGGTAGCTGGTCCGCTGCAATGGGTTGCAGTTTTACACTAAAACTAAATGGTACAAAAATTAATCAAAACTATTGCGTCAATAAAAACACACACACTTTAAGCTGCAGAGTCTCAACATCCATATACCCGTAGTATGTAGAACCTAAGTGAGATGAGGTAGTGACAAAGTTCCCAGCGACAGATTACCTTATTCAAAGTAAATATAACTAACATAAGTCACAACTTGTCATACAAGTTGCCGCGAAATTAAGTTACGTCAGACAGGAGGATTCAATGTCAAAGTTTGTAACATCGTTACATTGTAATTAATGCTATTAAATAATTGTCTCTTACGAACTTTACTTACGACACAGGTGAAGATAATGTGTTAGTTAAAAGCGAGTCAAAACAACACTAAACTAAACAATTGTCATTGATTCAGGTTTATTATGTGTAGGTACATTGTGGCAATGATTGGGTTCAGCAGTCTTGCTGCTGAATGGTGATCGAAGATCAGAGATTCTTCTTATTTAGATTAGATTAGGTTAGATTGATTATTTCTCAAATTTTGTCAGATCAGTTAGTTGCTACGTGGGCCGCCCTGTCATTCGTCTCAGTCGAAGCCTGAAATGACCTGGACCTGGCTTGTGCATGATGCGCAACGAAAAACATGAGGTACATTGTGAATGATGACGATGAAGGTCCACTGACGAAGTATTGCCAGTAGGTACAGATATCAATTTTACTTGTTTGGATAAATACCCAGTTCGTTTATCCGAAGGTACAAAAACATATTGGTATACAAAAAAATATTTGTATTTGTTTAAACGTCTCCAATCATGAATGTAAATTTTTACATGAACGCAAATATTTATCGATCGGATCGTTTATTCATCAATTCATTTATGCATCGTCAATGATATTTATTCATTGCTTTTATGGGCTAGTAGTGAGTAGTAAGCAGGGTCGGAATGGATTGCATCGAAATGCAAAGAGCACCGCGCCGCGCGTTGCGACCTCATTCAACCTACTCAGTACATATTTGATCAAAGTAGAGAACTCACAATGCAGTAAATTCAAATCATAGTTAAGTCGATGGCACAATATGCCTTTGTGATGCGCGTATCGCGGCATGTTAGCAGAAACCGCAACCGCGATCATTACGTCGCTGCTCCGGAGCCGCGCACAAACTTGCTGCAAAGGCACACGTGCACTTTACTATTATAGATGCGCGTCCGACGCGGATGCTGCGCACGAAAACGGTTTTATGATGTCATTGGACTACGCATGGCTAGAGCCGGACGCATTATGCATGAAACATTCTAATCTTAGCACCCATTTCCGTAGTTAAAAATTGTTGGTGTTTTCAGTCGACCATGTTAGGTTTTCGAAACTGATCCTTTGTAGAGAAGCTGAGCTTGGCTTAATTCGAAAACAATTCAATGAACGAACTACCCCCCCTTACTCGACCAGCTGTTTTCGGCTTTCAAGATGAATGAAATGAAATCCCAGCATTTCAAAGCACTTAAAACAGCGAATAAACCAAGCAAACTAAAGCTAGCACTTTTGAGGTATACTTAGAGAAATGTCGACTGCCAAAGCTTTCATTCAATGCTTGAATCAATGTAAAGAATAAAAATAAAGAGAAACCCGTAGGAGATATTACCAACTTCTGATGTGCCAACACCTAATGTTATTTAATTCGCCAGAGTCATGTTGTAATAAACAGCGTGCAAACATATCGTAGCTAGTAAATCTTGGTAGCTGGAGACCCTCCGGATCGTATATCAACAGTAGTTCATGAACATCAAATTGGATTAAAGCCGCAATCTAACTAGTCAGAACTCTGATCACAAGTTACTGCGGCCGGGGGTCGTGCCTTCGAATCAAGCTACCGTTTCGTCACACATACACCGGGAGCCAATGGCTGTCTTGCTCTATAAGGTCACTAAACGTTACACGTGGACAAATCCCCAGGAGTTATGACCTGTTTGAAAACAGTATCAAATTCCTTTCGTTTGTGTAAGAAATAACGTCTTCAATCTCAATGGCATTCCATTCAATTCAATTGAAAACATTCTTTCCAATATTATACTGAAAGTAGCCACCTCATTGGTTAGGCATTAGGTACTATTTTATTCAGTTTGTTACACCGCTTAAGCCAAAAAAGTTTCATAGTTATCCACAAAGTACTTCGTGAACAACATAACAGATTTCCGAAAGAAACCTCATATGAAGCCCACATTTGTCTAGACATATTTGTCTACACAAAACAAGCTGTCTGTACGTCAAAAAGTTTTTAAATCGACCCAGTGATTCCGCAGGAAATCCCGTACGAACTGTATCTCTTTGCTTATAGATTCGGGTGCGCTATTATGGTAGTTGTGCACACATTTTTATACGTTTGTAGTTCGTGTACGAGAAAACTTTCGTATCTAGTTCCTGTGTTCACAACGAAGATGGAGTAAGTATATGATTTCTGGCGACTATTCTATTGGCTGGGAACGAAAGAACAAGGAAAGGAAATAAACGTTTTTCTCGTTTTTCTTTTCATTGAAACGGCATTTTTAACTTTTTGATCACGACATTTAGAAAAGATGGTACACTACATGAACAAACGCCCTTGCGGTGGTTGTGTTGCTCCTAACATGTACAGGGCAAGTACAACATCCGGGCGAGAGTCCAGGCTTTCATGCCAAAACATGAGTCAAATTCTTACTGCCATCGTTTCATCGTACACTGATTTATTTGTCTGCTATAGTTGCACGTATTAACTGGCATTTGTATTTTCTTTAGAATAGCTAGTTTTTGTTGTTGTTTCTGTAGATAGTGATGTGTGATAGTTATTTCATGGAATGTTTTTGAAAAACTAAGCTTAAATCATTACTGAAAATCATTATTTGCAACACGCAGTTTGGTTTAAATGGCACTCGGTTATGCAATAAAACATACAATGCCAGACAAAAGGAGTTTAAAAATGTTTAAATATAAAAAAAGCAAAGGCAATTAATAACTACGTGTAATTCAACATGAAAGTTCAGGACAAAATATACAATGTTATGTCCATCTATTTATTTATGGAAACAAAATTTTCAGCAGTTTCAACAAAGAGCAACGTGGTTATAATGATTTATCGCTGTCAACTTAAATTAAATATTTATCTAAATTTAAAAAAAATGGTGATTTGGTATGCTCGGAGCAGGAACTAGAGCCACTGTCAACAATTGATCTATTTTCGAAAGTTACAAAACCAGTTAAATTATATAACTTTTCTAGCTTGTTTCAGATTAAATCAAAGTACTAAACTACTAGCCATTCTAAGTCCTACATAGCTAGCGACTGTAGCCTTTGCGGATACAAGACATTCACGTGTTTCGAAATTGTGATACTAACTAAATATCAAATGTACTAAATAGTATAGAGTACGAGGGAGTTTGATTTGTGCCACCGCTTATTATGTAAGCTAGTAAATATTGAGCTGTCAAAACTGTAATTGCTAAGTTGAGTATCTACATATCTAGAATAAGGATATGTTATGTAAATAAAGATGCTGATCTCTAAATTAGATGCTCTGTTATGAAGTCCCACGTAATGGTGACTCCGTAGGTGGGTATAGTACTATAGTCTCAATCAATCTTGAAATATAATTTATTTCACACTTTTTCGAGCACATATATTATAAAAAACAGTCTATTTAAAAGCTAGTTTTCAGTTCTGAAATACAACCAAAGCAAAACACACACAAAGCTTTGTGAATATTAAAAAGAACTTACGTTTTAAAATAAACAAAACTAATTGTGTAACCAAGTAACCCAGTTCGTCTAAGCGATTCACATTAAACCAATCAAATTGAGTGATATGATTTGATAGATTGATTGATAACAATCAAATTAAATGGAGTACGACCAATTAACGATCCAATAAATTGGTAAAGTAAAGCGACCTCCTTCCAATAGTCACGCGACTACAACTTTTTATGTGAACAAAGATTATGAACGGTCCCAGAGGCTTATGCTAGAATAATAAACACACGCAAAGCGGAAATTCCCAAGTACTAGCAGGGCGCAGGGGTAATCTAAGTGATTTTCCTATCGATTGAGCGGAAGGTACACTCGTTAAGTAAAACGGATGTAGGTCGAGCAAACAACTTTACGCGGGATTATTTAACAGCTGACATTTGCAAACGTAACAGCGATACCATTTACGACCGTAATTCTGTTTATTGCCAATCATTGTAACGATCATATTGAAATGAGATTCAGCCAGCCAGCCAGCACCCTAAACGCGAACGATGGAGATTCAATCTAAACAAACAAATCAACACAAAACGGTCGTATTCTATATTCAAATGTCGAGTAAATAGCTCCGGTCCGGTCCGGCGGAGATGACGCGACAGTTGATACGTTTAATCGAAAAACAAACAGACCATAAATATTGTCGTGGACGTGTATGGAGCTATTGTCAATTAACTTTGAATGTCGAAGCTCGTCCAATGTTTGAAAGGTTATACGTTCAAGAATGTATTGAAAAGAGTTCGTTACTATCTTGGGTTGGGCATTGAAACAGGATATTTGCTGATTATTAGAAATGCCCACAAATTTTATTTATTTAAAAGGCACTTCAACCACTTACTCACTAAAACATACATAAACATAAGTCACAAACTATTTAGGAATACTGAATTTGTTGCTTATAGAAATGCACAGCACTCGCAGAATAATAAAAGGGTATTTAAGATAGCATTACATAATTTAAGTAAATAAAACGTTAATTAAAAAGTTAAAAAGTAAAAATGGGCTGTGTACATTATGCCGGTGGGAACAACAGAACTATTTAACAAAAAAAAAGTATAAATTAAAAATAAAAACAAAAAGGCCTAAAAACGAAGAGAAGAGAAGTGAATGGAAGTGGATGCAATGAATGAATGCAAATGCAATGAATTGCTTTATCTAATCTCTGTTTTGTCTGTTAAGTAGCTCTGCCACGTCTAACCAGGTAGCAGGTTAACTAAGTAATTATAATTATGTAGATGTTAAATAAAATTAAACCCTATTTCTAACAAAGACTTTCTGAGGGTTTTAGGTTTAGGTTCAAACTTTCTATTAGAATTTCTTTTCACAGTTAAACACAGCTTTTAACATTTTGGAAAGTTACCAGTTTTGTTTTCAGTAGAGCTCATTAATATTCACTGAAATGAGTAACTTTCTCGTTGCTTGAGGATAATAGGCTGGCAACATTCGCGTTTCACTAGCAGGCCAAGGCTGTTTCAAAACGGCGATATGCATTTAAGTTAATTAACGATATAGTAGACAACTAAAACCTTGAGCTCGGGATTACAGTAACTAGCTTAGCTCACGGCGAGACCGGGGAGATTGTTTTAAGTTTTCTAAGTTACCCAATAAAACACCCAGCAGCCTAATTTCGTAACACACCTAAAGTCCTAACATGAATCGCTTTCATTTTCATAATCCAGCAAAAAGTAACCCCTGTTTCTTTAGACTTGAAGAAAATATCCGATCATCGTTTTAACGTACTGGATGGTCTGGATGGAATTGATTGTCAAAATTACAGGGAATTGACATTGGGAATGGTTTACGGTCCAATTGCGAACACTGTGGACAAATCTTATTCTGTCACTTACGGGATATCTTCCGTGATTATTCATTATTTTGAGGATATTTCGACGCTCTTGCAAGCGCCATGATCGCGGGTTGACTGGAGAATGCGAGTGGATGAAAAATAAATTGTTAAGAGCAGACAAATCTGTGAACAACTGACTGACTGACTGTCTGACTGTGGACAAGTCCATACAAATACTACTGAAGATTTAAGAATCGGTCAGTATCCAGTGTCGGTAGCTGGTCCGCTGCAATGGGTTGCAGTTTTACACTAAAACTAAATGGTACAAAAATTAATCAAAACTATTGCGTCAATAAAAACACACACACTTTAAGCTGCAGAGTCTCAACATCCATATACCCGTAGTATGTAGAACCTAAGTGAGATGAGGTAGTGACAAAGTTCCCAGCGACAGATTACCTTATTCAAAGTAAATATAACTAACATAAGTCACAACTTGTCATACAAGTTGCCGCGAAATTAAGTTACGTCAGACAGGAGGATTCAATGTCAAAGTTTGTAACATCGTTACATTGTAATTAATGCTATTAAATAATTGTCTCTTACGAACTTTACTTACGACACAGGTGAAGATAATGTGTTAGTTAAAAGCGAGTCAAAACAACACTAAACTAAACAATTGTCATTGATTCAGGTTTATTATGTGTAGGTACATTGTGGCAATGATTGGGTTCAGCAGTCTTGCTGCTGAATGGTGATCGAAGATCAGAGATTCTTCTTATTTAGATTAGATTAGGTTAGATTGACTATTTCTCAAATTTTGTCAGATCAGTTAGTTGCTACGTGGGCCGCCCTGTCATTCGTCTCAGTCGAAGCCTGAAATGACCTGGACCTGGCTTGTGCATGATGCGCAACGAAAAACATGAGGTACATTGTGAATGATGACGATGAAGGTCCACTGACGAAGTATTGCCAGTAGGTACAGATATCAATTTTACTTGTTTGGATAAATACCCAGTTCGTTTATCCGAAGGTACAAAAACATATTGGTATACAAAAAAATATTTGTATTTGTTTAAACGTCTCCAATCATGAATGTAAATTTTTACATGAACGCAAATATTTATCGATCGGATCGTTTATTCATCAATTCATTTATGCATCGTCAATGATATTTATTCATTGCTTTTATGGGCTAGTAGTGAGTAGTAAGCAGGGTCGGAATGGATTGCATCGAAATGCAAAGAGCACCGCGCCGCGCGTTGCGACCTCATTCAACCTACTCAGTACATATTTGATCAAAGCAGAGAACTCACAATGCAGTAAATTCAAATCATAGTTAAGTCGATGGCACAATATGCCTTTGTGATGCGCGTATCGCGGCATGTTAGCAGAAACCGCAACCGCGATCATTACGTCGCTGCTCCGGAGCCGCGCACAAACTTGCTGCAAAGGCACACGTGCACTTTACTATTATAGATGCGCGTCCGACGCGGATGCTGCGCACGAAAACGGTTTTATGATGTCATTGGACTACGCATGGCTAGAGCCGGACGCATTATGCATGAAACATTCTAATCTTAGCACCCATTTCCGTAGTTAAAAATTGTTGGTGTTTTCAGTCGACCATGTTAGGTTTTCGAAACTGATCCTTTGTAGAGAAGCTGAGCTTGGCTTAATTCGAAAACAATTCAATGAACGAACTACCCCCCCTTACTCGACCAGCTGTTTTCGGCTTTCAAGATGAATGAAATGAAATCCCAGCATTTCAAAGCACTTAAAACAGCGAATAAACCAAGCAAACTAAAGCTAGCACTTTTGAGGTATACTTAGAGAAATGTCGACTGCCAAAGCTTTCATTCAATGCTTGAATCAATGTAAAGAATAAAAATAAAGAGAAACCCGTAGGAGATATTACCAACTTCTGATGTGCCAACACCTAATGTTATTTAATTCGCCAGAGTCATGTTGTAATAAACAGCGTGCAAACATATCGTAGCTAGTAAATCTTGGTAGCTGGAGACCCTCCGGATCGTATATCAACAGTAGTTCATGAACATCAAATTGGATTAAAGCCGCAATCTAACTAGTCAGAACTCTGATCACAAGTTACTGCGGCCGGGGGTCGTGCCTTCGAATCAAGCTACCGTTTCGTCACACATACACCGGGAGCCAATGGCTGTCTTGCTCTATAAGGTCACTAAACGTTACACGTGGACAAATCCCCAGGAGTTATGACCTGTTTGAAAACAGTATCAAATTCCTTTCGTTTGTGTAAGAAATAACGTCTTCAATCTCAATGGCATTCCATTCAATTCAATTGAAAACATTCTTTCCAATATTATACTGAAAGTAGCCACCTCATTGGTTAGGCATTAGGTACTATTTTATTCAGTTTGTTACACCGCTTAAGCCAAAAAAGTTTCATAGTTATCCACAAAGTACTTCGTGAACAACATAACAGATTTCCGAAAGAAACCTCATATGAAGCCCACATTTGTCTAGACATATTTGTCTACACAAAACAAGCTGTCTGTACGTCAAAAAGTTTTTAAATTGACCCAGTGATTCCGCAGGAAATCCCGTACGAACTGTATCTCTTTGCTTATAGATTCGGGTGCGCTATTATGGTAGTTGTGCACACATTTTTATACGTTTGTAGTTCGTGTACGAGAAAACTTTCGTATCTAGTTCCTGTGTTCACAACGAAGATGGAGTAAGTATATGATTTCTGGCGACTATTCTATTGGCTGGGAACGAAAGAACAAGGAAAGGAAATAAACGTTTTTCTCGTTTTTCTTTTCATTGAAACGGCATTTTTAACTTTTTGATCACGACATTTAGAAAAGATGGTACACTACATGAACAAACGCCCTTGCGGTGGTTGTGTTGCTCCTAACATGTACAGGGCAAGTACAACATCCGGGCGAGAGTCCAGGCTTTCATGCCAAAACATGAGTCAAATTCTTACTGCCATCGTTTCATCGTACACTGATTTATTTGTCTGCTATAGTTGCACGTATTAACTGGCATTTGTATTTTCTTTAGAATAGCTAGTTTTTGTTGTTGTTTCTGTAGATAGTGATGTGTGATAGTTATTTCATGGAATGTTTTTGAAAAACTAAGCTTAAATCATTACTGAAAATCATTATTTGCAACACGCAGTTTGGTTTAAATGGCACTCGGTTATGCAATAAAACATACAATGCCAGACAAAAGGAGTTTAAAAATTTTTAAATATAGAAAAAGCAAAGGCAATTAATAACTACGTGTAATTCAACATGAAAGTTCAGGACAAAATATACAATGTTATGTCCATCTATTTATTTATGGAAACAAAATTTTCAGCAGTTTCAACAAAGAGCAACGTGGTTATAATGATTTATCGCTGTCAACTTAAATTAAATATTTATCTAAATTTAAAAAAAATGGTGATTTGGTATGCTCGGAGCAGGAACTAGAGCCACTGTCAACAATTGATCTATTTTCGAAAGTTACAAAACCAGTTAAATTATATAACTTTTCTAGCTTGTTTCAGATTAAATCAAAGTACTAAACTACTAGCCATTCTAAGTCCTACATAGCTAGCGACTGTAGCCTTTGCGGATACAAGACATTCACGTGTTTCGAAATTGTGATACTAACTAAATATCAAATGTACTAAATAGTATAGAGTACGAGGGAGTTTGATTTGTGCCACCGCTTATTATGTAAGCTAGTAAATATTGAGCTGTCAAAACTGTAATTGCTAAGTTGAGTATCTACATATCTAGAATAAGGATATGTTATGTAAATAAAGATGCTGATCTCTAAATTAGATGCTCTGTTATGAAGTCCCACGTAATGGTGACTCCGTAGGTGGGTATAGTACTATAGTCTCAATCAATCTTGAAATATAATTTATTTCACACTTTTTCGAGCACATATATTATAAAAAACAGTCTATTTAAAAGCTAGTTTTCAGTTCTGAAATACAACCAAAGCAAAACACACACAAAGCTTTGTGAATATTAAAAAGAACTTACGTTTTAAAATAAACAAAACTAATTGTGTAACCAAGTAACCCAGTTCGTCTAAGCGATTCACATTAAACCAATCAAATTGAGTGATATGATTTGATAGATTGATTGATAACAATCAAATTAAATGGAGTACGACCAATTAACGATCCAATAAATTGGTAAAGTAAAGCGACCTCCTTCCAATAGTCACGCGACTACAACTTTTTATGTGAACAAAGATTATGAACGGTCCCAGAGGCTTATGCTAGAATAATAAACACACGCAAAGCGGAAATTCCCAAGTACTAGCAGGGCGCAGGGGTAATCTAAGTGATTTTCCTATCGATTGAGCGGAAGGTACACTCGTTAAGTAAAACGGATGTAGGTCGAGCAAACAACTTTACGCGGGATTATTTTAGATGTTTCCATTCTCATTTAGGCTTTAACAATTGTACGTGTACGGAATAGTTTTATTGTGCAATTCAGTTCTTTATTGGGTAAATATAACTTTGTGTGTAGTAAATATAACATTTTCCACAAAAAACAGTTGAAGTTTGTGGTTGACGAAACGGGAATCAATGTATGATGATTAAAATAGTTACGAAAGGCGACATGCCAGGGGGATGTCAACAAACGGGAAGGGGTCCGAAAGGGCCGATGACTTCCAGGGCTGCAGGCAGACTGTTCGAAAGAGATACCGCGGCCCTGGAACGCAAAGGGCAAAAGAAGGAACATGGATGGGTTATAGTCAGTAGAAGTCTGACACTCCCTTCCGCTCCACCCAGAGTGAGAGGGGTCATTTGATGATTTCCAATCCTAAGAAAATAAATTAAAAATCGGGACATTTTTCACTTGTTTTGTACGTCTTTTGTTTAGTTGGGGAAACGGGAAAGTTACCAAACGGGACGTACCCAAATATATTTATGGTGATGTCTGAATAACATTTACGATGCCAAGATAAGATTGCAGTATTAAAGTTGATGCGTCTACTCACGAGTGATCGTGATGAACGCAACCCAATTCGACGACATGTGATTGACAATGAACTGACTTTATATGATCAGAGCACGCAACAGTATCTCGTAGGTTATGTTTTTTATTATAGCGGACACGAGATATAAACGTGCCACGAATTTTATTGGTGCATGTATAGCTTGTTAAAGAAATCGATGGTTAAGGACTTGTGTTGTCCTTACTGATTGATGATAAATCGATGGTTAAGGACTTGTGTTGTCCTTACTGATTGATGATAAATCGATGGTTAAGGACTTGTGTTGTCCTTACTGATTGATGATAAATCGATGGTTAAGGACTTGTGTTGTCCTTACTGATTGATGATAAATCGATGGTTAAGGACTTGTGTTGTCCTTACTGATTGATGATAAATCGATGGTTAAGGACTTGTGTTGTCCTTACTGATTGATGATAAATCGATGGTTAAGGACTTGTATTGTCCTTACTGATTGATGATAAATCAGAACTTACTCATCTGCCTAGCCTTTTCCCAACAATGTTGGGGTCGGCTTCCAGTCAAACAGGACGCAGCTGAATACCAGTATTTTACATCGAGCGACTGCCTATCTGACCGCCACAACACAGGTATTACTGGGTAATACGATAACCCTTGGTAAAACTGGTCGTCAGTCTTCCACGCAACTGACTACCTGTAACGAATGTAAAAATCAAAACTTACTAACACATACAGGACCGTTCAGGAAGCCCTTAACCAAGCATTCTGTACATCAAACTAAGTAACTCTGCGCAAATCATTATTCACGTTATAAGATAGGACTCAATGAAATGGACTCAAAAATTGTGCTGGTGGCTGTTGAATAGCACGGGGTTCGTGGAGGTGTTTAAAGTAAAAATATTTCATAAAAAAACAATACTTATTTAAAAAAAAACATTTATGTATTTAAAAAAAAAACTTGTGAAAAAGTTGGAACTTTGACCCCCAATATCTCCGTAACTAGAAGGTTCCCAGGTATGGTCTAGAACAAAAAAAAAATATCGCAATGACGAGGAGAACAAATGCATTTCGGCTTCGTTAATGGTCTTGTTACACCCTTTATAAAAACAATCAGTAAAGTTGTAAAAGTATAAGTTAGACTATTATATTCACCCAGTCCTGTCGGCGTTTCCCTACTTAGACTAGCAACTATGCATCACCAACATAACTCCTCATTGATCTTAATTAAAGCTTGTCTTAACAATCCTGAACATGACACTCTGATTACATTACATATCACTACAATAAGCATGACGGCTGCTGGCAGATACAGCGAGTTTAACATGTGAATAGGATTATTAGTGACATGGAGTAAATAGCAAATGGAAAACGGGAAAGACATTAACGCAACGATAACACCGCATGGATAGCAACGGGATACACTGGTGTCTATAAAAAAAAAAACAGCATAGTTTATTCATAAACGCTAAACGCTATTTGAAGTAATGATTAAAGACTGTTTGTCTATGCATTTCTGAAGTTATCTTTAACCAACCAACACTTTTGCATAAACCCCTTAATGTTTGTCTTATGTACCCCTCTGTCACTTCTATGATCTCTACTCCAACGACGGGGATTCATTAAAAAATAAGTTTGAGCAATCCATTTAGTAACTACTCCGTAATTAGAGATGGGATTGCGTAATGACCACACAGACGGCACCACTCAATCACTCGTAATTGGAACTTGGCACAACGCCTTTTACGATTAAATTGTTCACCGCCGCACTGACGGCCGAGCGTTCACTATCTATCGATTTGCCGCCTAATCGCGGTTTGATATGACGTCAGTGACGCACAGCATTAACACATCGGGCGTAAAAGCTTATTGATTGGCCGTCTGTAATTTCTCAGTAACTATGTAGTGCGATGATTGGTCGAGCCATCTATTCAGGACACAGGTATACTTGGAGAAGAGTAGGTAAATACTACAGTGTAATTGGCAATTTCGTCCTTAAAAGTTATTTCTTACTCTTTCCGTAGTTTTCATTTATCAGAAGCCAATTATGCTATTATGGAACAATTCTAAAGCATGATTCTAACGGTCATGGACGCGATAATGACATTTATACAACACAACCTAACCAATAAAATTTACAACCTACCAATAAAATTTGCAATTTAATTAGCTATTTTCTGTGATCATTAAAAACTTTTTTACGAATACTTTAATTTTATAGTCATTGCAAGTCGTATAATAAAACATTACTATAGTTGTTAATAGGAATCGTTACAAAGTTATAATTGCGATGATAAGCATCGGCATCGTTTGATTAAAGTAATTAATACCATTAGAAATAAAGTATTCGAGTATTTTATTCAATATTATCAGATATTCTTGTGATAACAATCGACGTCAACAATAAATTAAGATAAAACCTTCTCAGAAAAAGCCTTTCATTGATTACATGAATGATGCAAACATATTATAAGACCACAAAACAGAGAACAGCTATCCCAAATTCCCAACAAATGGCTAAAAGTTGCGATGAGTCGGTTGATACATAAAAAAAACAGCGAATATAAAATCCTAATACCTATGATTCGAAAAGCTTTCACTCGATTAGTTGAAATAAAATTAACAATACATTTCACTGTTATCGAAAACCGAACGCAAAACGACAAACAGGAATAAAATGTTTGGAACATTTAACAATTGTTTGGGCTGGGCAAAAGCTTGAAAGGCACCACACGATTTTAAATTGTTACAAGTATTTTCAAACAAAAAACCATGAGCATTAATCATAGCAAAACACCAATTCCACATCGCTAAATATACTTTCTAATAACCATTCGAATAGTCACAATCTAAGACACCATCTTTTATCTATCCGTAACAAAGAATAGCGATCCGATAACACGAACGAAATCAATCTCCATACATTTCACGGTTGAGTGAATGATAAAAGGGGGTGAGACCGAACGGTTCCTCACAATGGCACCCACTGTGTAATTGGCGAGGTACAGTGCATTGTCATAATACAATTGACGTCTATCGGCACAGATATTTCTCCCAAGATGGTCTACTCTAGTTATTAATCTCTTACAGTCGGGCGGACATCTCTTATGTCCGAGCTGTCTATTGCGATTATCCGATTGATACTTCCACTATTTCATTTGTTGCAATTCCATTTATTAAATGGCCATTTGTGAAGCTGCAATCTATTGTACGGTCAAGAGCGAATAAAGTTTCAACAGCTTTTAATCGGAGCTATTTTGAGGTTTCAAATCCGTGTTTTTCGTAAAGCCTGTTTGTATTTCAGCTGCTTTTGTGAGTCCAGCTATTTCAATTAAGTTACGACGTGTTTGCATTACACCATTTTGTGGTTAATAGTGTTTGGAAAGAAATGCGTTAGCTATTTTTACATTCAATAGAGGATACGTTATATTCGTGTCAATTAAAACATTCCCAACAATCAGAATTCAGAAATTCAACGCAACAATTACAACCTACGAATCTGCAGGAGAAAGTGCGAATTAAAAGAATGGCGTCATACGCGTAACAGCTGCTTAACTGCAGTTCAATGGAAATAAGGAGAATAAACAGCAACAATGTTTTAAAACTTTAACTGCGCTCCGTAATAAAATTCTACTTAATTATGAATCACGACGCAACGCAATGCCTGATTAGTGTACATTTACTGGGAAGAAAATACGGTGAGTATTTCTCTCCGTCTAACTTTTGTTCAAGTTGTTGTTGTAGCTAATAATGTAACTACGTCATTTGATCTTAGCTTTAACAATATTAAATGTGGTTAGGCAAATAAATTTCAATCTGACGAAACACCACCATATACAAATCCTTAAACACGTACAAGGTACGCCCATGTTTGTGTGATAACACGACTACCTAATTAATACTCACAGCGTACTCCTAAAACGGTTAACCCAATTGGCACCAGAATTAACAGGCTTCACAGAGATTACCAAATGTGAAATTAATAGAATATTCATAGGAAGTCAGAATGTTTTAAAGACATCACGTCTTCGGGAAATCAATTGAATAGGGTTGTAAGGAAATTACGCGTATCTATGCGTGCTTGTAGTACATTGAAGACAGGTGAAAACTGAAGATGAATATCAAACACATGATCCGTTTAGATAGAACACAGTTGATTTACTTATCTCATTAATATTAAGAAACTTCTACGAAATGACAAAAAAGATGTCCGAGTTATCATCACAATGAAACAAAAACGCAAACTCATTCAAAGTTCAAACAACACAAAGAAATAAAACAAACGAGCACGCGAAGATGACGTACAATACTAAATTAGCAAATTCAGTTATGAAGAAGTCTCCACGTCTTGCATACGAAAGTGCATTCATTGTAGTGCAACACGACACAATAAAGTTACTTGTGAAGTGAATAACGCAAAAGCTGAGAACTGTCATTGACACTCTAAACAAGTTCCGCCCTAACTTGCAACACTACTCCGCTACACACTTGCAGAGTTATTCAAGCAAGGAACAACTTAAATGGGACAATAAGTAACTAACTAATTGTTAGTGACTTGAAGTACCTACGTAGGTAGAGTAAAACAAAACTAGTTCGTTCCCGTTGGGAATTTTGTGACAAGCAGCGGTGACAATTCCCGCTATCACGTGAAACTCACTTGGAAAATCTTTCTTTTTTAGACAATTTTGATTCGGAATACGTGTCGCGAAAACGAATGAATTTTAGAAGTTATTCCAAATTTTATTACACAAGGCCCGTGGTATTTAAAGCTACGTACGCACATTAAAATAACAGGCATAACATCGCATTTGGAAATACTCGTAGTACCCAAGAATGCTTGAGAACAAAGAACAAAAGATGATCTCACTATCTAATATCACGGTAATGGCGAAATATTGCTACTATAAGGTCCAACTAATATTACAAAATGTTCACAGGCTACGTAAAACATTGAGCGATTTTCCGCCAATTCCTTGCTAGGTGGTCGTAGAAAGCTTTCCAGTTTGAAGGTTAAAAATAGGGGATGACTGGACAAGCGGACAATGGGCGCCTTCCGAGCATTGCCAGAGTCTTGCAGACGTGACGTTGACAAACGACGCCTCAGCTCTGGAGACACTTGGACAGGTGATGCGACGCGAACTGTCCATTCATTGTCCTCCTAGATATTTGGGTTCACGGAAAGTTGGGTGGACGCACTCAACTAATCTTTTATTTATTTCGTTGTTAGCATTATATAGGAAACCTCGATTTCGGTGTCTTTCGATACTGCTGAATATTTTATATCTTTACTTGAACGATTACTTACTTAAATAATGATAGCAATAAATCAAGCTGTTATTAGTCCCAAACTGAAGACAACGAAATCCTCTGCAATCCGTAAATTATCATTAATAACAATAAATTACCATGATTGATGGAACACTTCGTCTACAGGGGGATACAACACTTCGCAAGCTCTAGAGCTTAGAACTTGTACAAAGATAAGGGCCATGCAATTTGTTGTCGACAATATTTTATACAATTTATGATTTCCTGAATTAAGGCACCTCGTTCAATTCGACCACAGAGCAATCTCCAGCAGATTCGCAGACGATAGCAGTTTCGCCAGTGTTTACATAATAGCCACACGCGAGGAGAAAGCGAATCAGACTCGACTCGTGATCAGATTATCTATAATGTCAAGTCAATAAGCACCTACCTGACATTCGGGGTTGAGTAACAGAGAAATTTGATAATTCTTTTCAGTATTGTAGAAACATCACGTATTATATTGTGCTAAGATTCGCTGTTCATTCATTTGTATCATTCACTTCTTTAAATATTTGAATCTAAAGAGAATAGTTGTTTTGGAGTCACGGATCGCATGCCAGGACTCCAAGGTAAAATTGTTAGATGACTCGTCATGATGAGCTTTTTGTACCGCAGATATTTTTTGTACATTTTAGTTTTGCCTGCCGTCATGAGTACCATAGCCGTAACAACTAAATGGCGTCCGGTCATTGTTCGTGAATTAAAAAAATAGGAATGTGAAATACAGCTATAGAATGTATACTTAACACATACCCATATTTTTTTCTAAAATAATTGGCACGTTTGAAATTCTACATTGGTAAATAGTTCCGAGGTCTATCTAAACGATGCTAGACCCTGTCTAGATAATTATGTCAAAACTAACAACGGGTGTTCTAATAATTGAAGGAGGTATGTCTCAAGATTTACAAGCTTAACCTTGCCTAAGCCGCAAATTAAATTTCAAGTCAGGCTTTAACGTCCATTACTCGAAAATCTCTTGGCAATTCTGTGCACATTCGTATTCCTCGCACCTCAGACAAGCCGAAATATTTCTTATCACTGGCAACTTGCGAAACTTGTTCGGGAGTGTGCGTGAAGTATTCGGGGGGCAGAACAACTTCGCCACATTACTCGATAATTAATAAAGTTTAACACATAATGTCGGCGTGGAGTTGTGGAGCAAATATTGGTAAAACTGTTGGCCGCAGTCGGTAGCCACGTTTGACTTCCGACGGAGTTAAACGAGCTTAATGGCTCGCCCTACAGATTGCTGATTAAACATTGGCCATTACAAATTGTTCGACTCAGTGTGTTCAGCATAAACTATGTGGTGCATTTCAGCGAATATAAATTAAGTGGAAAGGAGCACAGCGGGTAAAACAAAAACGTTCGGTATTGGTAATGCCAAAGTTTTAGATAAAATTACAAAAACCATAATTATTTTTAATGATATCTGCGTGGTACCACTCAAAACCAAATACTTCTAATAATTGAAAATGAAAGTCTTCTTATTTCGCTAGACATAGTACCGTAATGTATAAGTACCAAATAATTGTAATAACGAATTAATGGTAATGTATAAGTAAGTATCAAATACTTCTAATAACGAATTAATGGTAATCTATGAGGAGTACCAAATACTTCTAATAACGAATTAATGGTAATGTCTAAGTACCAAATACTTCTAATTACGAATTAATGGTAATGTCTAAGTACCAAATACTTCTAATAACGAATTAATGGTAATGTATAAGTACCAAATACTTCTAATTACGAATTAATGGTAATGTCTAAGTACCAAATACTTCTATAACGAATTAATGGTAATGTATAAGTACCAAATACTTCTAATAACGAATTAATGGTAATTTGTTATTAGAAGTGTTTGGTACTTATACATTACGGTACTTTGTCTTGCGAAATAAGAAGACTTTCATTTTATCGTAACTTCTAATTGAGGATTTCAAACAACCTTTGAATCGTGTATTAGCATTCGCAATTGTGAACACAGAACTCACGTTTACGACATTCAAGTTCTCTAACAACACTAGTATACGTTTACAAAACACTTTCCTTATAACCACAACCTGCACTTTGAAGCCTGTGACCTTAATCACCGAAACATCGCGGTTGCCAAGTACACCTACCTACCAACATACGGGATCAAATGTCAACTGCAATTATCAACCATCTATGTAACACAAGGTAACTTCTAACTTGCGATAATGTTAAGCTAACCTTCACCCGCGGCTTCGCTCAGCTTTAAAAACAGGCAGACATTTATTTTTCAATTTCCGGAGTCGAGCGTCTGGGTAAAAATCAATGGCGTTCTAGTTTATGGCTTGGTTCAGCTCGAGTCTGAGTTTTTATGTAAATTGCGGTTAAAAGTTATTTTTTAAATTATTTTATGCTGTGCAGCCACTCACGAAATGCTATTGTATTCAAAACGACACCTTTCTCTGGGCCCTCTCCGAACACACCTTCAAAGACCGCCTTTAGATATTTCTATGTTATGTACAGTTTTTTTTTTTGGTAATGTCATCACGCAGTTCAGCCTATGAGGCTGGCTAGGTACTGCTGTACCGGGCACCTCCTGTGGGGTACTAGCCTCGGCTAGTACCCCACAGGAGGTGTCGCTGGGGAGGGCAGCAAGGGGACAGGCTGGATCTGATGAATGAATGCTAAGTACAGTACGTGTCCTGCATTATTTGACTCTTCTTGCAAAGAAGACTAGGAAAAGAGGGCTCAGGGAACAGGGTACTACTGACTGAACGTCTTCAACACAATCAGCAGATTAACATGACAACCACTAACCACCGACCACTGACCAATCGACCTTGAACGGTTGCGTGGTGGTCACGCTCCAATTACCGTCAGTGGGCACGCGACCGGCGTCGCCGTCGTCACGTGTGTTCTATGCGCTTGCACACACGTGACAACTGCTCATAAACTTAGGCAGAACGCACATCAGCAAACTTCATCATCATAACATCACGTCTGCAACCCCTGAAGGGTTAGGTAGAGGTGTGCCTAATAGCACATCCACATTAAATCCAATGTAATAGGGGGCTGCTACTGAGAAATTCCTAATGGAAAAACCCAATAACACTGCCCGACCTGGGAATCGAACCCAGTATCTCATGCTCAGCAGGCACGCTTGCGAACACAACAAAAACGAGGCAGAAAACACAATACGTTATTTGCATCTCCACATTTTGCACTTAATTAAGGTGGAAGCGCAAGCGTAACCCGCGAAATTTAAATTTTCTTACGTTTATTGCAATTTGCAAGTCAGTGACAGGTTGTATGTTGATGAAAATATGAATCGCGCCAGTAACACGTATAGAGTTACAGAATTATGTTCATTCAAATCATCAATTCAACCCTCCAAGTTCATTTAACCCCATTTGAGTGACTTTTTCATTAAATAGTTATTGATATTGTGCGGCTTATATGTATACGCAAACTTATACCCCACTTCATGACATGTAGTCCTCACTTTTTGATGTGGTAATTATTACGAAGGATTAGAAAAGAAAGGACGTTACGATTATTTGTGCCTCAAAGGTTTTGCTGTACGCTTGCGGTATGCTTCTTGTACGGCCTGTTACGACGCGTGTGTGACCGTACCTTTCATTCGTCTGTACTGTAGTATTGAAGATATACTCTCATGTAATCTGCTTAATAAAGCCGATCATTCAATGTTTTGGACAGCATTGTACACACACCAGCACATCAAGCCACCCGAAACTGTCAAATTTTCCCAATGTACCTAGAACCTAATGCTTGAACGATAGAGTTGAAAATCTGTTAAAGAAATTTGACAGATTGTAGTAGCTTCATGTGCTGGCGTCTGTACCTACGGCGTTTTCCAGCCATTGAGTGTTTGATACAACATCGGTTCGGCTTTGATGCTAGTACAATTTAGACTAGGTAAATAGGACACCCAATCAAAAGTATAAGCAAGTGAATCATGTAATTAGGTGACTAATATTAGGTACCTAATGTATTGTTAAATGTTCGAATCACCCTAAACGGGAAGTAGCCAACAGTTTTAAACCGCAACAAGAGTAAATTGAAAGAAAAACAACTCAACAAGGCAAATTATATGAACACCGCACTACCACGTCATTGGACAACCGCATTCTACGTCAATGTGTTCTATGTTTGTACACATGTTTACTTTCTTAAACACAGTCATCTCCATTAGGATCCTCAAAGTTGAATGTGTTTCTTTAATGAATTTGGCTTAATGCCAACCTCTGTTTAAACTTTGCTATCTCAATCTTGCTTGCCCCATTATCCATGCGTTCCTGGTGATGTTCCGACTTAGGTTCAGTACCTATGCCTTCTTCGACAAATAAATAAAATTATAATGGCTGTTTGTAATACCAAAATAACAGCTTTTTACTGAATGCTTATGAAAGTAGATACGTTACTTATAACAAAAACAATTTTCTTTAAATTTTTGTGTTTGTCTGTTTGTTCCGGCTAATCTCCGAAACGGCTGAACCGATTTTGACGGGACGTTTACTGGCAGATAGCAGATGTTATAAGGTCTAATATAGGCTCCTTTTATTTTAGAAAAAATATTAGGGATCCGCGCAAAAAAAAACCCTTCAAATTTTAACAAATACCGTTTCAAACGGCTAATTTCCTAAACGGCTGGACCGATTTTGACGTGACTTTTACTGGCAGATAGTTAATGTCAAAAGGAATAACTAAAGCTACTTTTATTTAAGAATAAGAATTAGGGTTCCGTGCAAAAAAATTAAAACCCTTTAAATTGGTAACAAAATTCCATTCAAATAGGAAAGTATTTTTTAATAATAATTTCACGCGAACGAAAGTTGCGGGCAACAGCTAGTCTTACATACAATTGCAATTTATATTATTGGAACATGTTACTGATATTACAATACAAGTAGGTAACAAGTATGTACGTATGACCATGGTTGTAACGCCATTTTACGACCCGATTTAAACATTTCTGTTCCATACATATCGCCTACCCAAATAGCTTGTAAACAAATACTTGCCTGCATACGTAAAACATATTTTCCCAGTATTTTCTTACAAAAAATACCAAACATTTTATACAGACGCGAATTCAATAAACAATGGCAATAAAAAAGTGTGCCAAAGCCCTATCGCACAATCAAAGGCTACTGTTTAGTACAAATAACACTTGTTCCCTGCTAATTATTATTCAATGGCTGTCAGGAAAACAAAGACAACCTTGTAATCTTCGATTTCAACAGTCACCGGCCGATTGCCGACCCGGCCAGACCTTTTTATTCTTTAGTCATAGATTAGACGTTTCAGTTAACAGGCGTCTTTCAGTCTACACTCAATTATTTATTAGCCTAATCAACATATAATGTTCCCACTGCTGGGACACACGGCCTCCCCTCTATGAGAGGGAATGGGCTATAATCCACCACGCGGGCCCAGTGCGGGATGGTAGATGTCAGTGGTGGGAGCATCGGACTAAGACGAAGACGAATGGAAAATAGTAGAAGACGTTTCGCGTAAATAAGTTGGGATAAGGACAGAACAGTGATGATGATTTAAGAGAGCCCTTCCCGGTCCGTCTATCGTCAACGCGAGCATGGTCGAAAAGCTTATTGTTTCATCCAGAGCCACAGCGGCGATTTTCTTTCAACTCCCCCGTCTTAACCCGACCCGACCCCGCACAACTAGTCTCCCGCGTACCTTATACCGCCTAACGCGATGACTGAACGAAAAATAGTGTTCGAAAATTTCTTAAACTTGTTACAGGAAATACGTGTTTTTGAATAAGTTTTACAATTGTGTGAAATAAATATTTGTCATTAAGAATCACCATTACATGTGCAAGGTTTATATCATGATGTTTTCTTTATTTTTACAGTTTATGAGTACATTATGAACGGCCAAAGTTCAAGTAAAATTTGTGCAAAACAGCAATTTTTGGAGGCTTATACTGAATTTGTTTTTTTTTTTTTTTTGCATCCATAGAAACCTAGCTATAGTGTACAAAATACCTATTAGTTCAAAAATTTCAAAGATAGAGGTGTAACAACAGCATAATCACGTATGAGCGTTTGTATGAAAAGTATGACGGGTTGGCCGCTCTTAATCAGAGAGGTAGAAAAACGTCATCATCATATTATTTATAATTTATTGTAGTTTTTAATCGGTCTGAAATGTTGCCACTCTCAGCGCCTCGTCTCCTATGATTCCTATGCCAACGTTTCATAAAATCAGGTTAGCTAGTTCGATACGCAGTGACTGAAAACACACGCAACACTGAGCAAACCGACAGTGGTACACACGGCTACGCATCAAGCTATACATTTCCAATTTATGCTGATCTCACATTGTATTGTGGATTTCCGTACAATGCGAGGTCAGCTTATACTGGAAACGTATAGCTTGATGTGTATAGCCGTGTGTACAACCAGCCCGCGTGTCACACATGACTAACAACAGACGACAATTATTCACACTTTCTTGTAAACATTATACTATTACTAGCTGTTACCCGGTACCTTCGTTCGCGTGAAATTATTTTTATTTACCCATTTCAAGGGTTTTAATGTTTTTTCACGGAACCTTAATTATTTGTCTGAAACAAAAATAGCCTATGTTAGACCTTATAACATCTATCAACTGTCTGGAAGTAAAAGTCCCGTCAAAATCAGTCCAGCCGTTTCGGAGATTAGTCGGAACAAACAGACATACAGACAATTTTTTTTTAAAGTGTTTTTGTTATAAGTACCGTATATACCTTCATATGCATTCAGTAAAAAGCTGTTATTTTGATATTACAAACATACACTTCAATTTTATTTATATTTGTATAGATTTGTTGTTGTTTATTACGTAAAGCAGGAAAAATCTGTTAAAAAATATCCAACGGAACCGACTTTATCGAAAGTGAAATGAGTCATGACTTCATGCTTATAAGCGTATTAATAAACCGTTACATCATTGAACATGTTTATTCATTTTACCATGCATAATAGTGAAACCATAAAAGTTGGCTCAGCGTCATAGCACATCGACCGAAGATCAGACGATGTATAAAAACTTACTGGAAATAATCTCAACGACTTTGTGTTTATCTCCGCAAAGGTTTCTCCAACTTTTTTTTGTTAGCCATTGGAGATCAAACAGAAATAAATATTAACCGCTTCGTAAAATAAACGAAGTTAAGAAACGTATATAACGTTAATGTATATAACGAGTTTTTTTTTTAATCACTCGTTATATACATTAGAACAGAAGCATACGGATGGATGAATAAACCATTATCCTATCATAAAACTGCATCACAATAAAATCTCTTGCAATTTGTGAATAATGGTCACTAAAACTGCCCTAAAAGACTAGGTCTCATCTATGGTAACCCTACAGAAGAGGATAAAACTTGCCGTGTAGAGTGCAGCTCTATTGGCGATATTAATTTACTAACATGGCAGGCCAACAATGCACGGGCTACTGGCAAAATTCCAACGACCGCCGCCTTCATTCCAGGCTGGTCCCAAATTCCACCGGAATTTATTCGGACTTTTGATAAGAAACAAGGTCTTCCACATGCCTTTTTAACTTTGATCCTAAGGGGATATCAGAATGTCAATAACGTCGTTTGGCGATTGCAGAAAGGTGACCAAAAGGACACAATAAAAATGCTTTGATTTTGCTGATTTTGCTACCTGTGCAATGTTATGTTGTTCGTATGAGATCCTATATTAAGGAACATGAAAGCGTTCCATGGGTGGTTTTGCTTCCGTTGCTATTTTGACTTACAAAGCGTAGCAAAGATTTTCGGTGACGTAAGTTTAACAAACAGAACTCCCTATTTCGAAAGAACCCCCCAAAAATATACTTTCAAATTAAAATTTCGGCATCCGTAAACTTTAAAGAGAGATGGCGAAAGTAACTGAAGCTCCTCAGAGGCAACTTCAGTCGATTACTAAACCCCGTCTCTAGATCGAATTAACTTTCTTTCATTGGTTCGGAATAGACAACTAGGAAGTTACGCTAGATACTGGTAAAACCCGTTTCACTTAGCCATTTCTAAGGAGTTGGAGATAACTATGCGACTAAACGACAACAATTGGCATTTGAACGTTTCATAATCTCTGTTAGAAGGTGCAACGTAGCCATGTAGCGCAACCAATTTGCAATTTATATTAAGTTGGACGTTTGCATCGTCTTCTGAAGTTGAGACATCTCGAGGAAAATCTTGTACCTTCATTGTGATTGTCAGCATTATTTAATATTCAGTTGGCTCTGCACCTCGGCTTGTAAATTGTGGCACACGAGCATGTCATCACGAGACGACTTGCGTAACCAGCACTGAGCCGTGACCTTTCTTGCAATGTGCCACATACGATAACTGCTAGTTAGTCATGCCATGTTTCAATATTGGTTTAGTAATGACTAGTGTGATTACACTTTTGCTGCAAACAGGTTGAGGATTCGACTTTAAATGACTAATCTGAACGTTCGCTGTTATAACACCGCCGTCCTTTATAATGCTATGGTTTTAAAAACGTATTGGAGTAAACTTTGTCTAGTCTAACATTTCCTATTGGAGTATCACAAAGTCCTAGATCTTCATCCGATATAGATACCAAGTGTCAAAAGTTGAAAGTTTTACAGCATGATCGGCGACAACGAGAGCCGCGCTAAGTGCCAATATCAATTTAACGTGTGGGATACGTCATCAGGAAGCGTTGGCCAAGTGCCAAGACCCAGGGGAGCCAAGTAAGGGTGCGCAGGAAAACAAGCTCAGCTTGCTCAGCGGCAAATAATTTTTCGACGAGTTATCTAAAGCCGAAGCGCAATGTAACCAAGATTTAGAAAGTAGATTTATGTTTTATACAAAATGAAACAAGAAAGTGTCAATAACTAAGGTGTGACGACGAAATCCTTGTTCGGTTGTCGTGTTGCTGAGTGCATTTTAACTAGGTCATAACATTACATGAGTGTCGTTATACCAACCGGTTTACAGGGAACGCGCCTTCCTACTGATTTTGCTGCAGTTTTCTCATATTAATAGTTTGACAAACTTATTGGAGATTTCTATGATTAAATAAAGACTCTGCCACAAAGTGGTTCTGTAACGGCACGGAACTACGGAAGTAAGTCTGATGCTGTGTGGCAGAGGCTTTACCTGGTGTCGTACCTATTATTGCGTGAACCTCAGCAGTGTAAAGCTGCGGTTATTTAAATTGGTAAAAAATTTTAATACTGTGACATTTGTGTCTAGTTAACGATTCGTTCCTGTTCACGTGAACAAAACATGATACTGTTCTAAGTAAGCCTTGGTCAGATAAAATCATGTTGTGCATTAAGGTCGAAGTGCCTATTTATTTTCGATAATATTTTTCCTGGATTCGTAAACATTATATGCGAGAAACAATAGTTGGAATTTGGCCCGAGTGTTCTACTCAAAGTTTGAAGTTTGCAACCATGGGTGGACTGCGTTGTGCTGAATTGATTGAAACTAACAAATAACACTGTTTCAATCAATCAAACAAGATTTAAACGCATGTACAGTCGCCAGCGCATTTTCTCATTCGATTTTGAACTTAATAATCAATATTTTATGGTTTAAAATCATTTGGAGAAAGACTATATGTGGCAACTTGATATGCTAGCGACTGTTAACGTTTGTTGACACGAGGTCTATAACGCTACGTTTCACTCAACAATTTTAATTCACAAATTAATTATGCGGCTGTCTAATTTCAGAAGCCGCAATGACGCCTGTCTTGGCACATTATCATAATTCACGATTAACATCTTCCGTTTATAATTTTATCTTTCCGGCGAAATTCAAAGTACGTTTAATTTCCGACAAACTAGAAGTAATCATGTTGTAGCTCGCTTTCCGTCTGAGCACTAACGTGATTATATTGGTCTTAATTAAAACATGTGGAAGGTTCCGACCTCAGCGACGTACTACCGGTGAAAGAGAAATTCGCACATGTGTGAACTTTAATTCCACGGATTTCTAACCGAGTAATAGCTTACTCAAGTGGAAATAGGATTTGGAAAAGATGATTACAATTTAGGTGAGACCTTTTTAAGTTTAATTGAACCCACTCAAGACCCTGTTCAAAGTGACGCATTTAAAAAGAATATTCGATGATTACTATTATGGTGTTTTTTTTTAATACATACTGTTGATAGACTAAAGGTTAAATTTATATGTTTGTATACCATGATCTACATGGCATACAAACATATAAATTTAACCTTTGAGATTTTCAATAATAAATTATATATTTGTGTTATCGAGTGTACCTGCCTATTTAAAGACGTTTAGCTATCATGTCCTTATGATATTAGGACCAATTGCTATTAGGTCATGTTGCTAATAGGACGAGCTGCTCACAGGTTTTGTTGCTATTAGGACATTGTGCTCATAGGACGTTTTACTTAAATGTCCTTCCATATAGATGAAACTGAGGAATATACATGTGGCAAAGTACCTTCCATTGCTGAAAGTTTCACTTTAATGAACTAAAAAACGTTCTTCTTAATTAGTACGGTATAAATGCATTCATCAAATTGCAAACTTGTTGTCATTTTAGTAAAGAGACTACTGCCATTACTCCCTCGGACACAGCCTCGCCCGTAGCAGTTCACAGCACACCCGTGATGAATGAACGTTTAATTATCTCCGCTATATTTCGAGATTAAACTGTCCACTTTATAAACGATATCGCCGAAACATAGATCTATAATATTTCATGGAGGAACGACGGTAAGTAGGTTTAAATTTTACACTTGCAGCCATTATCCAGATGATCGAGCACGGTCATTATTAGCGTCGGAGGAAAATTACTTCCGACTCGCCACACGCAAATCTGCAGCCACGCAAGCATTCAATAATAAGCTAAACATTTTAACCCCCGACTGACGACTGCTGTAGTTATTATATTAGTCAGTGGTTCTAATTAAAACATGTGGTTAGATAATTACCATTCAGATTGCCTGAATGGATATCACGTTGAATATGCATTCTGTATTTAAACATGATTAACTCTAATTAACATGCATCTAAATATAAAGCCTTGCTGAATGATATCGCAAATATCGCATTTTTTAGGCTAACAGTCATGAAAGGAAATAGGTAAGCGATAAAAAACGTATGTTTAATTTGTGTACCAATCCATGTGTGTGTGTTTATGTGATTTGTTTGTGTTCATAGGCTATGTGATTATTTTACAATGAGAATTCTTTTACATGGGTAAATCGAATCAAATACATTGGTTTAGTAATAAGGCAGGTAGATCTGTAATCCCAACTAAAATATTCCGTAATCTAGCATGACGCAACAGATTCCGTATACCTAGATTTCGTAAAAACATAATTGCCAGATGGTTTGACTGACGTCAGAGTAACGAGCAAGAAAAACATTAAACGTTTTCATGTTTTTCGTTTAAATCTTGCGATTCAATCGACTGAAACCCTGCAAAAAGCTGACTATTCTACCAATGTGTGAGAATTTTACTTTTTGCTGGTCCATATGACGTATGACGAGATACATAATATGTTTATGAGATACGTGTCTATGCCTACGATTCGTGGCTTTAATTTGAATAACAAGGAGCAAACACCACATCCTACAATCTGGAGATAGCAGTAATGGCTGCTAATAGGTCAGCAGTCATTATGACAAGGAAATTATTCAACTTTGACATATTAACTCCCAAAAACCTGCGTTATCTTGCCTGGATCAGTATTTCCTAAAAGAATTAGATTAATAAACAAAGCTACATTGGCAGATTGTATTGAGCTATTGAGCTACGTGATCCAGTTTAGCCTAGGCCGAAATACCCGGTTATGCCTATGTTAGGCTTATGTGTGAAATACCCGGTTCTCCAATAAACTAGTACTTATTGGAGAACCGGGTATTTCACACATAATTACATAAACAGTTTAGATTTTCGCATTGGTTAATAGTAAATAGCTTTGTCTGTTTTTATCATCATTAAGTTTTCACACTTCAGCGGAAAATACACCATATCTGTTTCCTTTTAAGTGAAGCTGGGTTTTTATTTTGTATTCTCCATATTTGTTGGATATTTTATAGTGGACTACGCTGACTAACTGTAAAGGCTAGCAAATGAAGATACAAACGGGTAAATCACAATGTTTTTTCTTTATTTATTTAAATCTAGCGACTCGTCCCGGCTCCTGTCCCGTCCTCGCACGGGTGCCTATGTTACTCAGGGTGAATGTAGCTTTCTAATGGTGAAAGAATTTTTGAAATCGGCGCAGTAGTTTTTGAGTTTATTCATTACAAACATACACAAAAATACAAATCTTTGCTCTTTATAATATTAGTGTAGATGTACCTACAACTTTTGGCTTGATTTCTTTTTATCTTTTGAATGTGGCATTTCAAAGTGTGCCTCGACAATCACCAAAACCACAGCTATGAACAATGCATAAACGAAATGTACGCAGAGCCATAATTTTGCAATAAAACCTTTAACACATCATAAACGATCTCTAAACGTATGCAATAAAACTCTCGTCAATTAACTTGGCAAAGTCCAATAATAATTACTTGCAGTATGAAGTATTCTCTACAGAAGTACAGAGCCCATTTCGAGGCGCAATATCTAGTCCCCCAGGCGAGCTCCCGGGCTGGCGGCCAAGCCGTCCTCAATTGTTTAATCGGCGAAGTTCCTCGATACAGGCCCGGCGACGCGGAAAGTTCAGCTACAGATGATAGGCTATGCTCGTTTCGCATAATGTTCTATCTACGTTCCTCGAGTGCACTCCGTGTGTAATTACTGCACACATTAAAGACTCAATGCCGGCGCGCATTACATGAATAGAACAGTTACTTCTCACGGATTTGTTCGATTGTAAGGTGCGGCAACCAGGCAGGTCATATCCGCGTGCCATGAAATGTACAGTTATATGACAGGTCGTCGTGAAACACTTTAGCGTTATGAGTAGGAGTTCAATGGATTATGTGTTCGATCAATATACAGTCTTAGCCTGTACTTTTCATAAAATTTGAAATGGAGATTCAAAAACCAAAAGCTGCCGTGATGACGTCAACCGCAACAGAGTTGAAGCTGGATAAAATCAAATGACAAAAAAAAATTGTTCCTTATGAGGCGCATTTTTCGACTGCTCCATGGTGCATACTAAATTAGTTATTTATATAACGGAAGTCTGGAAGACTTTAATGATGAATTGAACCGTTTGTTAATACCTTTCCAGACATTTTGGACACGTTCCAACCAAATTAGAAATAAGGTTTTTTAAAAAAGACATACCTAAATAACAAGGTGGTGTAAACACATTGGTTGTTCCAAAAGGATTTTCATTCATGCACCACGGCTGCGCAGGTATAAATACCAGAAACTAAAACTATTTCTCCTGAATTATTTGAAACAGCAAACAAAACGATCCATAAAGACGAACAATAGAATAAACAACACTAAAGTGCCTAGATTTAAGAAGCTTGTTAGCAGCCGGTGCACCGTGTCCTGCCGCGCGACGCACGTCCATGTAAACAAAGGGTACGTCTAAACAACATGGCGCATAATCGACACTAGTTACTATTGCACCAACCAACAAACACTAACTAAACAGGGCATTATAGACTCTAGTGTTTACAAGTTAAGGGATAGGGGGAGTGTAAAGCAGCTTTGGTCGGTATCAGCTCGGTGAATGGAGCCCTGCGCCGCGCCGGCTACACGCTTCCGACGACGTTGGCGGCCGTCATAGCTGGCGAAGACGTTGATATCGGCGACACGTTGTAGGGGGAAACGGGCTGCTTATCTTTCGCACCCGGCGCGGCGACGAGTAATCTGATAAAGACATGCCGGAGACAACGTGAGCGCCGTAGACTAAAAAGATTTTAGTACCTTAAGAAACAAAGTTAAATTTCGTCATAAATCTGAAGATATACTACCAAAGTTCGATACTACATCAAACATTACAATCATAGTCGTATTTCCGAAGCACCCAGTGGATTCAAATTGACGTGTAAAAGTGCCAATTGTGGGCCATTTCCGTAACGAATCCAATTTCAGTTGATTGCTCTTCCAAATTGATGAATCGTAAAGAACAAAAACAATTTCGTAAAATATCAAATCAAGGAAAATACGACTGTGTATTGTGAAAATGTGTAAGAGCAGACCTTACTTGACAGGTTTCTTGAAAAGCAATCCTCTTTAAAGAGAATTAGCGTCATAAAACAGGATGCAATAAACGTTTGATCTGGGCGGAGATAAAACGGTGACAAAGCATACGATGAATTCTTTTGACAGATTCGTCACAAGTTTATAGGGGTTAATTGTTCAGTAAATCATTTCAATAGAGAGCGGATAGTTGCATGTCAGATTGTCGGCGTAGCAATGCAGCTGTATAGTAACATCAGCAACATATAGGGCATATCCGCTGCGGTGTCAAACGCACGTTTCCGGTACTTCCGCAATTGACATTACGGATTTATGTAAATCAACCTTCAGCATGCATACCTAATAATGTTCAATATGTGTATTATTGTTATTCATGTTGGTAACAAGGTTTATTATAATGATTATTATAATAACGACTGGCAAAATACGTAACGCATTTCACTTTTCCTTAGGAAAAAATATTTATAACAAGGTGCGTTCCATATTGTTATGTAAGAATCATAGGGATATTGTAGCCAAAATTATCTAGCTATACATTATGCCAGTTGTGTAAGATTATAAAAAATACGTGTGAGTAGGTAGGTACCTTATTTTTCGGATGGGAAATCATTAAATGACCGCTCCCACTCTCGGCGGAGCGGAAGGGAGTGTCAGACTTGTACTGACTTAAACCCATGCATGTTCCTTCTTTTTATGCCCTTTGTGTTCCTGGGCCGCGGTATCTCTTTCGAACAGTCCCGCAGCCCTGGCAGGCATCGTCCTTGCGGACCCCTTCCCGTTTGCTGACATCTCTTTGAGGCGCGCGTGGAACACGAACGCGCAGTCGACACGGAGTAGGTAGGTAACTCGTGTGCCCTTTTACAATTTAGTTTAAATCTTCGCCTTTCCCCTGCCATCAGCAGATAAAGAAGAAGAAAGAAGCAGATAAACGATTAATGCTTCGTTCGGCCAACTGAGTTTCGTCCCAAATAAACCCATATATCCTGGATCGTCCCAAACAATATGTTTCCATCGTCCCAAAATTTAATTTTAATTATTTTATTCCCGCTTCGTCCTATTTCATATTCCTTCTACGGCCCATATTATTTTGTGTATTTGAACTGTTGTAATTGAACTTACTTTTTTGTACAATCGGCACCATCTATATCCGTCTATTCCCAGTCGTCACCTAACACCTATTTATCTCACGTTTCCCTTAGCGATTTCCCAGAACAAGGCGCCTTAATAAGGTAGCAAGAATTCCACGTCGGTACAATAAGCTATCAATAAATTACGACTCATCTAGAGATGCATCGCAGATCTTTGCACTATGACACAATGGCAGCTGAACCGTGAAAATTCACACGGCTCATTTCTCATCTACTACATCCTACCTATCAACCTTATTTACATTGACAATACAATCGAGCGGTGACCTCGCGTTGGGTAAAAACGTTTCGCGTTTCTTTGATGGGAAATGTGACGTACCTGTAACAAAAGTAATAGTCTATTAGACATGTTATTTTTCCGAAGAGACGAGAGTGTGCTAGTTTATTCAGGTTATAAAAATAAGTTTGCAAAATCAAGTCGTAACGATCTTCAATCAACATTGCGATAGCTCTGTATTGATAATATTTTGTCATGCTTCTGCGAAAGTCTTGAACACGATTGCATTGATTCAATTTTAGTTCTGAATCGAATACAAAAGACGGTAATTTTCTTCGAATGGGGTTAAGAGTTTGAGAAGCATTCAGTTGTGAATATTATAGGTACATAAAACTTGTACTCTTCTTTCAGGAGCACCAAATTTAATTTTCCTCGTTTTTTTTCATGACGTGACAAGATAACAGCAGGTGCCACAATATTTTTTTAATAACAGGCCTACTAAATGTTTAACCGTCAGGAAGTCAATCATAAAGATAAAGCGGTTCCACACAAACGGGTCTGCGAACAGCAATACTGGCCGCACCGTCCACGCAGAGCCCACGCACACGTCATCAAGCCAATCCGACAACTTTATCACCTCGTAAACCGGCCGGGATACGTCACATGTTAATTACCGTATTTCAAGCTAAATGTACGAATTAATTTAATATTCATTGAGTCCCATATCCGTGGCTATCAAATCCCGGCGCAATGTTACCGATCCACGGGTATCATTAAAGTGGTCGTCACAACCGCAGACACGTTTAAACTCTAACTACGCTTAATTGTAATTGCTAAACAAACTCAGCAAAATGCCAACCAAATACCAGTTCCACTACTACTAGTTTCCACTTTTAGTTCCCCGAGATTAAATTACCTGATATTTCTGAATACCACACGAATAAGTTAGAGCAAACATGCTCCCCCAAAATCCGTCACAAGATAATATTCAAATGTTATTGATATAGCGGGGTGACAACCCTATTTAAGTGGTATTTATGTAAATATGTCAAAGTAGACTCGACTCGCTGCGTCACGAGATTAACGATGTTCCCGCGTCGGGCGACGTGTAACCCTCAACGTGATACTACGAAATATATGTATATACGAGTATATTAAACGTTCATTATACAAGGTGCAGTTTTGGATCTGCAAAACATTTTAGGAGGTAATTATGTTAGTGACTCTCGACCCGAATCAACAATAAAATGGGCAGGTATTTTTTTTTCATTTTATTCTTATTTACGGAAATCGGTAAGTGTGAACTCCCCTTTTTAAAACGCAACCAATCTGTACGTATCTTTAAACTGCGCTTTCACACACACAAACAAACGCAACCGACATTTCTTTCATGAATCCAAAGCACCAACCACCGCCCGCTCCCTCTCCCCCGCCACGCCCCCGCGGCCATCGCAAACGCATAAATCGGGTCAATTTATTAGTGTATTTGATGACGCCGGTATGTGCATACGCTTGCAAATTCCGCCCCTCAAGTGCAACTTCGATTAACGGTCGGGATAGGTACCTACTACCTAGTTGTAAAGATGACGGACCAATACTCCAATGTAGAGTTGGTGGAGATGGTCCGCTTGTATGCCATCAGTGGAGACAATGTTTCTCGAGCCATCGAAATGTTCGCGGAGTTATTCCCCAATCGGCAACGTCCCTCACACAGGGTAATGCTGGCTGCTACGCAGAGACTGCGCGATCATCGGCAGTTCGACGTTCCCCAGCATGCTGAAGGTCGCGGCAACGAAGGCCTGCCTGTCGCCTTGCAGGAAGATATCCTGGAATTCTTCCGGCGAGAGCCACGTGCAAGCACGCGGGAGGCTGGTCGACGGTTTGGAGTGCACCACTCCACAGTGTGGCGGCTACTGCACAAAGAAATGCAGCATCCTTTTCATTACCGCAAGGTACAGGATCTCAAAAGTGCAAAAGTGATCAGTGCTTTCGACACAATAAAAACGAATGTGTTTGTGTAAGCTGAAGGAAAATCAGCAACGTCGTGCTAGACTGTGCCTGGAGTGTTACGGTGGAAACTTTGAACAATATCTCCAGGTAACATAAGTAGGTAATTTATTTATTTATTTGTACATAGACAATAATTTGTAAATACGATGTTAGCTAAATCAACTTGATTAGTGTAAATAAGTTGATTTAAAATGTTTAACTACGCCAAAAATACCTATCAGACAAAATGAATCACCTAAAATCCCTAACACATGGGTACCTACCCACTTAACTAGCACAAATTATCTTGATGTATTTCTGTCGGTCCTCAGCCCGTTAAAAAGTAGGAAGGAAAATCTTAAATCAACCAATTTAATCTACAAATAAAAACCGTCCTTGGGGCTGAATTTACCTACAGAGCGCGCCGACTGCGCCGAGTACCTACATGCCTTATTATTATTATTAGGTGCCTACCTAAATCCCGCGCACGCGCTCGCGATCGTAGTTTCACAATTGTGCAACAGGATCTGCTTACGTGCTTTGTAAGGTTTATTTATCTCCGCCTATCATTTTATTCATCAGCTGATAGGTAACTAACGACGCCAACGTGATCTTTTTTGCCGCAGTTGTATCTACTTCCTACTATTATTATTTATCGTAATAGCCCAGTGGTTAAGGCTTTCTCCTCTCATGCATGAGGTTGCGGGTTCGCAACTGAGCAAGTACCATTGTGTTATTTTTTTAATTCATAATGATGTAAGTACTTTTTAAATGTATCTAGGAAATCATTGAAATCCCGTGTTTCGGTAAGCACTTAATTAAAGCCCATGGTTCGAATTGATTTGTAGCTCTCGGACGGTCGTTAGGTACCACACGGGTCGGTACGGGTCAACGACCTTACAGCCCTGCCGTATGGTCGTTGGTACGGGTAGTCAAAAGCCAGAAAGTCCGACAATTAGTCTAACAAATGGATATCGTGTTATCAAGTAACTGGTTTGTTGAGGTCTGATAAGCAGTCGCCCTACGTGATTCACTGGCACTCCATGTAGTGAGCTGCATACAGTTAAACTGAAAGCCGACCCTAACATAGTTGGGAACAGGCTCGGCAGATGGGCCACGGCATTGTAATGATGCTTAAAAATGAGTTATTATTTAGCGAAATTTTAAACAATAATGTAGGTACCTACATTGTGATTTTCAAATTCGAACTACATCTAAGGTAAAATTATTTGCTATAAGTTGCTGTAGCTACAACAACTTGTACAGATCGCGGCACGTTGGTTGAACCTTCGATGCGCAGTAACAGATTTTCGAGTCTTAATCGAAATGCGGTATGACGAGCATCGCGGGGGCTCCCCGTAACCATAGCAACGACCTTCATTGTAGTTTAACGTACGTGCCGCGTTCGTTTCATAGAAATGTGGGCGGAGACTCGTACAGGCTGACGTCACTGGTCATCGCATTCACGCACACAGTGACATGACGCGCGATACATCGCAATGGGTGATTCTGTTTTTTTGAAGAGGGTTATTAAGAGAGTTATTCTGAAAAACAATAAAATTGAAAAATCGAAAAGAAAAAGTATTATTGATTATTGACTTGGTATCGTATTGTTATATGATTATTGACGAGTCTCATAACAACCTCCTGAAATGTTTTGCAGGTTCAAAACTGCACCTTGTATATCAAGAATAGCACCTGCATTGTGCACACTGGGCTTACAACAACCAAATTCTCTTTAACACAATTTAGGAATCTTGGGAAAATTGAGAACCAATTAAGTAACGACAGCCAAGCAGATCATTTTCCTTTGAAAAAATGTACCGTACAGAAATACGTAAACTTTTTATTTTTATTCAAAATGCAATGCAGTTTCTAAATAAAATTAAGGCCGTTACGTCAACGGAATAGACAGTTGCGTCCGTTCTATTTCAGATTCTCCAAACGTTCTATTAACTACTGAAATCTCCTGGATGATCGGTCTAGTTCCGGTATTGGTTTCTACTATTTTTGGATTATAGCTGTCAGATTGCACTTAAATTCACTCCAGACGAATATAGAGTTGATAATATTGAATGGTAGCGTTTAGACTGAAAGCTATTATTACAGTACCAATAACTTTACAGAAACAACTTTATTAACAGTTTATTTGACGACCAGAATGGCGCAACGGTAGTGAGGCTGCCTTACGTTCTTAGGGTCCCGGGTTCGAATCCCGGTAGGAGCAAATGTTTGTGTGATGAGCATGGACATTTCTTTCCGAGTCATGGATGTTTATATCTACACTAATATTATCTACACTAATATTATAAAGAGGAAAACTTTGTTTGTTTGGTTGTAATGAATAGGCTCAAAAACTACTGGACTGATTTTAAAAATTCTTTCACCATTCGAAAGCTACATTATCCACGAGTAACATAGGCTATATTTTATTTTGGAAAAAAATAGGGTTCCGTAAGATATTTGGGTTTTTCGGACACAAGGTGTAAAAAATCAACCAGAAAAGTTACTTATTTTGCGTACGCTGCCTAAACTATAAAAGACAGAACCATAAAATGTTCTAATTAATTGTAGATCTTATAAATATCTACAAAAAAGTTCGCGACACACTATACCTATCTATGTCGAGCGAGGCACAACAACCGTTTTTTTATTTAAAAATCTTGAATTTTTTTGGACTACATTTAAACGCGTTTATTTTACTGATGCTATTAATCCTTATCAAAATAAATTATTTCATCACTAAGTACAGTTTATGTAGATAATATTTGGTCTTTGAATGATTAAAATTGGACGTTTGGTTTTGAAGTTATGGCGAAATTAAAATATTACGATTTCCGCTGCACGGCCCGTTGCGAAGTGGGCGTCACCAAGGCGGGGGTGCGCGTGCGGGAGGGGAGTTTAGATCCGACCATCAGTATATTTTGTTACCTGAAAATAATTTAACGTCAATAATGTTGTTTATAGAGAAGCTCTACAATAATCGCTTTAGTTATCTATCCTAAAACAACGGGTTGCGCTCCGGGACTGCCGGCAGAAGTGAAAACTTAGTATTAATTACATTTAAATATTTTCATCATTAACAACTTTAACATACACAGAAAGACAATCTGTGCAGCCTGCGGATAATGACTGCGTCGTCGATGTTACTGTCGGTGTCTGTGAATTAACCTGGGAATCATTTTGCTGACCGTGTCTTTCCTGGGTAGGCTTTTTGCAGCGGTAACCGACATCCACGCGGGCGGAGCCGCGGGCGACCGCTAGTGTATAATATAAGTATGTATTTACAAACAAAAAGTATCTAAGTAGTAAGTATTATCAACTATCTGGTGTCCACGACACAAGCCTCTTTGCTTAGTGTGGCACCTAGATGGCGCTGTGTGTAATGTCCAGCGATAATAATTTATTTTATTACGTATAACACACTATGATTAGTGTAAACTTTATTTACAATATTGTCCCTAAAATTAGCAAGCATGAAACATTTAAAAATCATTTTACCTCCAAGTACTAACAAATAAGATCCTATGTTGCTAGGTACTTAAAATCAAGTCTTAATTAATAAGAAATAGCTCAATCTAGACCACAATCGTGAATATTAGTATAATAATAAATTCTTTATTTCACCAAAAGCCACAGTACAAGATCCACAGACTAAGACCATAATTATAAGGCTTATAACTACGTCACAATAATGTTAATGCTCTGACTCCTAAACTAGGTGTATGTACCTATGTCTTAGGAGTCAGTAATTTTATGGTTTAGAGTATAAGAAAAAGCAGATGGATACTGCTATAACGAGTCAAAGAGTATTCTATTGTAGTTCGCGTCATCGTTACACAATGCGGGCTCTTCTAATCCACAGCTTAATGTTCCTCCTCTGCTAGTATTTAAGCTCTTAATAATCGCTTTACGTCACGTCTAAGACGTCCTTCGTCTTAAACAAGAAATTATTACGAGCATGAGTCTGCAGTAACGAAGAACTATACCATCAGGGATGCAAATGGTTAAGCTTAATGAAAACAAATTACCTACTGCCCACTTTACAATTACCGCTGTTGTGTTTAGGACCATTGGGAGGTTCCAATTAAACAAGGAGTTATTTTTGAAGTGGGTAGTAATTTGTTGATTTCCACCTGGTCTTTTGTTTCAGGTGCTGAAGTAAGAGGCAATAATAATATTAAAACGCCAAGGAATTTTAGACATTTTTCTACTAAGTCTTGTTCGTATGGGTACCAGTTCTTTTTGTCGCGTAAAGCTAAGAAAGAAAAGGATTTGGCACCTTTCATAATTTAGGCTTAACTGGGATATAAATGCCACCAACATATTATAGTCTGACTTGAAAACGGGCTACGGGTTAAGGAAGTAAAATACAGTGAGCTCTGTCGAAACTGCGCATCCCATCCACTTTATAGGTCATTTCATTTATTCCATTCACTTATTTCCGTCGAAGGGATCCCTGTTACGACCGAATGGGTTTCACAAATAAACCTAATTCTATCTGAACAATACGATGTTTCTTTTCAATTTAACAAATTAAACGGTTCGCCCGAAGAACCCGGATAATCCGTGAAAGATGGCGAGCCGACGAAAAACTGTGCACTTGACAGCCAAAACTTTTTGAGTTCGTATTCCGATCATGGTTATTTTCACTTAATTTCGTATTCCGCAAATAATTACCCGGCACTTTGGATCCTATAGCCATTTCGGACGTGATTATTTTAACATAATAAGTGCTGTAGCTTCGTTATATAACAACCTAGTCATTTGAACATGACGTTATACAAAACCACGACGGCTTTATTCAATGAAATATGCAGGTGACATCACTGTATACATCACCTATTAATTTATTTAAATTTCACGGGAATCGAACGATAATAACGTATTTAATATTTTCTGTGCTGCGTTTAAACTGAAATATTTGGTAAATCAACATTTTCCGGGACGCTTGCCGCACGCACCGTTTATGAAGTTCCGTGTGAAAGACCATGATTACAGCTCGACCTCATTATCGATGTCATTTTAAATATTTTATTTAAATTGCATTGTGCAGTAGTTTAAAAACAGACACTTGCACCGGAAAATCTAGGTATTGCAATGAACGCATCTAATTTTGATGTTTTACCTGTTCTTCGAATTAACTTCACAAGCACAAAATACTGTAGAGGCAAAGTGACGCCATTTTAAATATTGACAATTTTTGTACAGCTTAGAGGTAATAATTGTAACGAATTCATCTAATTAAGATTTTTTCCTGTTGGTACGACACAAGTTCACATGCACAAAAGAAATGAGAAACCACTCGATGATTGAAAAGAAAGCTAAAAATTGCGGCCTATATGTACATTACTAATGAGTTTATCATAACTAAATAATTAAGAATAACAGGTATGATTGATGATTGTCAATAAATCACAATTAATCAGTTGCTGCAACAAACTGTGTTAGCAATTATTTATGACGCTAATAAATAATCAGGTGGTGATCTACATAATCTTGAAATAGTCTATCATAGACAGATTCACAGGAAACATCAGCCAAATGAATGCAAGCGTGCTATATAAATCAAGATCACTTCTTTGCCAAGATTTAAGAGAGAACACGAAAAGATAGATTAGTAGATCAATAAATTAATCTTATGATAGTTAGAAATACCTATCATAAGACTAATTTATGTACCTACACATTTTATACTTGGCTTTAGTGATATCTCAGGGAACCAAATAACACGCGTATTACCCATTACAATACGTTCCGACTTCAATTTACGTGCTTAATTAGTCACAGCCGTCGATATACAAACCGAATAATAAATCATTTGCCAGTCAATTAACGGTAATTTGGATTTTTGTGACACGACGTCGATAAGTTTGTTATAATTTACATACACATGTCATGGAATGGAATGAAGCATTCATGTGTGAAAACATTCCTACAATTAGGCACACAACGTAACCCTAACGAAATAATTAACCAAAATTATAATTGTTATAACTTCGCTACTCAAATGTTATTCAAAAGTTTATAATTACTCTATGTTTTATAAGACCTCAAAACATCTAAGTACTCCCAGAATATAAACCATATTTCGCGAATAATGTACGAAGTTTGAGAAAATAAGCCAAGCTTCAAAAAGTCTAAAGGGTGTTCTTGGGGATTGAAAACATTAAGTTAATACTCGTTCAAGTATCTCGACTTAAAAACAACATTTATCTAGTTTAATAAATCACTAACGTCAGATCAGCCAAACCTGTTTCGGAGCTAGTGGCTGCTTTAGCTAACTTCAAAGTAAGTACCTACGTAGACTTTTTTCTTCAATACATTCTATGCGCTTACGAAACCATAATAAGTAGACATTTCTAAATATTATGAGTTAGCAACTGCAACCCGCAAAAAAAGCGAATTGTATGTTAAAAAAAAAACAACTTTCGAGTGATACAATCACTGTTACGGTTTCCATTTCCAAATACATATATTGCGTCACATGTGAAATTACATGATTCGTAAAGTTTTATATTCACCATGGCTAACGTCTGACCGCATAATAGATTCTAACTAACGACTAGGGTTGCCAACTCTTATTCACGGATATGCGGGAAACCGGAAATATAAATGCGGGATTTGACAAAAAAAAAACGGGGCTTGCCTCGAAATGTTCAAAAACGAGAGAAAAACAAGTGTGATCAGTTTTTGTCAGTCTTATTTAACATTTTAAACAATATAAAATCTTCGCTATTACAGACTAATCATCTTTTTTTTTAACAAGTGTTATTCTCTTTGAAAGAGTACTTGTCTTGTGTTTTGGCACATTTTAGCGCTGACATTGTCTCCTCGCCCGTCACCGTTGCACGTACACAGCGCGCCGCCTTTACTTTATTTGAATGGGGTTTCTTTACCCAGGTTTACCAATAAGCGTTCCACAGACACATGGCGGGACGCATATTTGAGCTGTGAAATCGGGACGCCCGCCTTACGCGAGACGTTGGCAACCCTACAACGCGTACCGAGTACAACTTGAAAGTGCCTGTGTAATTTGTATGCAGAGAGTAATGCGCTGGTGTCATAAAGACAGGATTCTTACTGCATTGTAAGCGTTACCTCAGGAACGAGAAATTGTTTTATTGTTAAGTTTAGGAAGCAGTTGGGACAGGAGGAAAACACCGACGGGGAACATCGCCTTCATTAACTAAATTACGTTCCGCATAAATTATTTACGACTTCGCATTCAAATTAACTACACGATTATAATTAGACTTCAAACTAAAGAAAGTTTTCCATCTGCCAACGATATAAAAAGCGCGATTAATAAAATAAAACAAAGATGGGTGCTAGTTAGTCGTTAGCGTATCGCAAAACAAAAGCGAACAGCTGCCGAAACGAGAAACAGAAAGTTCTTTTGCTTAAATAATTACTGCATTTATCCACAAACGGTGATAACGAACACTACGACACGACAGCGACGTACTTTTACAAATGAACCAAGTTCCTTTTTCCGACGTGCAAACTACAGTGCTAAGTTGGAGCAGTCCTGTTTCTAAAAGAAAAGTTTTGAAATAATCACCGTGAGTCGAGAGAGCGGGAGAACTTCTGAATTAACAGAAACTGTTGCCAAAAATGTTACAAAACATCTGATTCGTAGTCTTTTCCCTTGCGAGGTAACCAATATTCCAGGTGGTTTCGACATTCATGCTTTAACTACAAAGTACTTTAAATAAATAAAGAAGAACTTACGATTATTTGACTTCTGTTGTGCTCTTTGTGCGTACTAACTAAAGAGTCTCTTCGTCTAGCATATTTGTGAGGTATAGCCTAATAAGTGTATGTGTGCATACCATTAGAATATGACTATCGAGACATAGTTAGTACGCACAAAGAGCACAACCGAAGTCAAGTGTATCATGAAGTCAGTTACATTGGTAACTACTTTCTTCCGAAAAATGTTAATTCTGCTTTTCTATACTACTTTTTTGAATCGATTTTATTATTTATTTTATTTCTGGTTTTTGACGCCTACACAGATAAGTTGGTTAAAGTGTACGTAAGCGGTTCTGTTCACCAAACCCTAGTACCCATTCTTAAGGAACAAATTATTTATAAGTAAAAAAAAACAGTCAACTGTCGGACTGTAAAAAGATATTTCATCAGAGGAGTAATACTAAAGACATAGGTAGTTGCTGCTTGAGAGTAATGGAAAGAAAATATGAACAAAATCTGTTTAAGAACGTATTGTTTGAATGGAAATTGCAAATGGGAGCTATAATCTTCTCCCAGCTCACAATAATTTGCATTAATTGCTTAGGATTTAGGTTAACCAAAAGAGAACTAAAAACCAATGAAAGGAAGCCAATAGTGGCTAAAATATTAAACTATTCTTTGTAAGTGGGAGTAAAATTGTAATGTTACCTAATTTTAAATCGGTACAACTAAAACAAGTTACTAAATGAGCATTGCAAAATACAATATTATAAAGAGGTACATTTATTTGTAACTTTGTACGTAGACGGCAATCTTCGAAACCACTGATCAGATTCCGACAATTATTATTTCACCAACGGGTAGCTACATTATTCCCGAGTGTCACATGCTACATTTAAAATGCCCCCGAGGTTAATTTCCGTACACAACGGGAGCGAAGCCGCGATCAAATCAAAAGCTAGAAAACAATACCTGATACCACAACTCAAAAAGCAAAACATAAATCCCAACACAAACCAGCAGCAATTCTTAAAGAGCAGACGGACGCATTCGGAAGCACTTACAACACATAAAGGTCACAGTTGCATAAGTGCCGTGGAGCGACCACCACGTGTGTTAGTTTCCTGACCACGGAAAAACAGTGGAGCGGTCGTCGTGACAGCTCGGAACGTGCCGCGCCTCTCAACAAGGTAGCTGTACCTAGCTCGTCGACATCGCAAACTGCCTAACTGACTGACTTTAATGAAGTTTGACTCTGCGCTGCCGTTGTACGGTGGGCGAAAGATATAAGTGTGCAGGTGCAACTTTACCTGTTCTCTTTTTAAAGAGTTCTGCGAGTAGTATGTGGCTTTTGGTGACGCTTATGTGCTCGTTACTGAGTTAGGTATCACTGTTTTCCAATATAAGTCCTTGAAATTCCTAGTATTTTTTGGGGTACATAATTTGTGCCATATATCCCTCAATGGCAACAAACGTGTTTTCATATTCCCGTTTGTCGCCAGTAGCTACAATCGGGATTTTTCCCATTTGTTGCCAGTGGTGACGAAGTCGGTGGTGAAGACTAGGATTAGATGTATACAGATGGTGACTGCAAAGTCAAAGCCAAATGGGCTTTCGAGTGTCTACGGGGCAGATTAAATATCAAGAAAACTTTTCCACTTGACTATACAAATCACAAAATTGGCCAACGGGTCCAGTTGACCAATTCAAAAAAGGAATTAGGTCGACTGGACCCGCGCTCCCGCCTGTGTGAGATCAGTTTACTAAAGAGCCAGCGTACTCTCCAATGCGACTTTGACGTGTTTAAAGTTTCGGCCAGGTTTGTCTTATACTTTAAAAAGCTTTAGCCACTTTTAATATCTGTACATTTAAAGTTTAAATTTCAGGCAAAGATAATGGTATGTTAATTCATTCATTTCAGCTAGCAGACCGTAACAGGAAATTATAATAATGAGGTTCCTTACAAATGATTCCTCGAATACCCTTGAAGTTTATGACCTTGAGGCCGGTACTTACGTAATCATTAATTAGAACAAACCGCTGCCTCTCGTTTTTCTGAAAAAACGCCGTTTAAAACGTAAATTAATGCAACAAACTTTAATTGATTGGAGTCGACTCTACTTAAGGAGACACCTGCTATCTAGATAGACTAGAATGTTATAATGAAAGTTGAAACATGATTATTCATTAATGTCTTTAAATACTTAAATATTTTTGTTAGTTGTGTTTGATACCTGGTTTCAACGTAACAAATAGCAACACGTCGTAATAACCAAAATGAAAGTTCATGTTGCAATGATGTATCGTTAATTAAGCTGTAAGAAGATATTCTAACAAATTCCCCTAGTCAACCCATGAATATCTGCGGTGGTGGAACTGTGTAGCTTCGTGAACTAGAGCGCAGTTCGCACAACCGCACCATTAATATTGTACAATTTACAACCTGAACCGGTAAACAAAGGAAGGTGCCGCATATTTACGGAGGAAGTTTCAAAACGGATAGCTCCCACCAAGAATACACGAATTCTGAAGGTAAAGACACGAGTCTCTCCGATTTCACGCCAAAGGGCACACGACATTTGTTGATTGTTTATCGAGAATTCCGCGCTAATAGAAAATAGCTAAGTTTGTTCCGTACCATTTCACATACTACGCGACGACACACCCCGTTTCAAAGAACTTCTTTCAAGTTGCCAAGGAAACAGTGACAGGGCTGCCTCGTCTTTGTTTTGTTCTTTACCAAGATATAGCTATTTTTAAATCGTTTTAACAGTAACAAAGTAGATTTAATCTAGTGCACACTTAGACATTTAAAATAAACGCTCCGTGTCTCACATTAAGATACATTTTTTGTAAAATCTCATAAATATGTAAGGAGCAAAGTTGCGGACTCGCCGGCGTCCGCCTTGCGGTGCGACGGGCGCTGGCTACTGTTTTTCTCATACAATTTACAACCGTTAAACTGGCAAACAAAATGCCGGCAGCTTATTTACACGGCGCCGCCAAAAGGAAGTCCGTACGAACGGATGCTATGCTAGTAAAGGAAACAGACATAAATCACCGAATTTACGACAAGTTTCTGAAATATTATTATTTAAAAAGAAAAACAGGTTTTCCGAACAAGCTGCAGGTCGCGCCTCGAAAGGTTCTCTCCCTAATAGGCAATTTGGAAAATTAAGCTTTGTTTACGAAACAAACGCCTGGAACTTTTAACTCGGGAAATGTCGGCGTCGAAGCTATATTGGAATAACAAACGATAAGTAACTAATGTTGTCTTTGACTCATATTGTGCCAATAAGCAAATTACTTTAGCAGAACACAAAAACCGCGGAGGCCGGAATCCGAAGAGATTCCGTGTTTATGTTGACCTAGCAACTTAGGAGTTGTGTAATCCGACAATTTGCCGTTCCTAACTCGCTAACACAACAAAACAAAGCGAACATATTCCCGGAGCTGAAAGGAAGTTCACTCGAAAAGGCAACTAGCTGCGGGGAAACCTTATATTGTTGAATTTATGATATGTTCCTACGCTGCGTTCCAGTTTCTGGGGTCATTCGCGCTGCTATCACCGCGATATTTCCTTGAAAATAATAACAATACAGATGCGGCCGGATCACGGCATAACGGGACCTATCTCGGGTGCAATTTCATATCTCTCACGTCCGCAAATAAGTTCCAATGGATATATAAACTGATTGGGATTATAGGCCAATAACTCTGAGTTGTTCGCTATTTGGCTTCGAGCAGCAATGAGGACGGGACGGAATGTCCCAGATAAGTGTTTATGAGCCAATTAGTGGCAAACGAAATGAGGCCTATCGGGCTCAGCGTAAACCTGATAATGGTTAAGATACGATCACGCGCCGAGGGCGTACTAACTACGCACACACTATTAAAGGGACATTTCAAAAGCATCCAATCATCCAAGTTATTTATTAGTTTAGCCTAGTTCCATTACACTCATTTGTGATTAATGAGTTTTATCGTTTCGATATCGGTTCAAATTGACTTTAATGAACACTGCAATCGGTGATTACATATTAAACGAAGTAGTAATAAGAACAATTAAATCGAAAGTCGAAACTCTATTATTATAATGTTCGATTCACTACTATCTACTTTCTATTTGATAAACGAAAGTGAAAACTATCTAATATGCGGTGTGTGCTATTGAATTATACGCCCAAATGCGAGCACAAATCTATAAGTATTAGAAACGTCTTCCTCAGAGCCAGAAACAAAATTATTTTTACCAGCAAGATACCATATCAAACATACAAAATTATGTATCAAGATGTGCGTTAAATCTCAATATAATATTGTGGCGAAATTGTGTAAATGTCGCCTGGCTAGTGACTAGATCGCGTGGCGTCCTCGAGCCGTGATTGCAAGTTGTAAACTAGGCAAGTTGTTAGATTACTCGTGATCCATTTACACTGCTCTACTATACTTGACGGATACAGTTACGACCCAGTTAAGTAATTGTAACTTAGACTACATCTATTTCGAATTCAGGGGCTAAAGGCAGCTTTGACGCGAATGTACAGTTGACTGGGGCTACATCTATACGTATTTGATTATGAATGTGGATTACTATAAGAATAGGGTGACCAAAAAAACGATAGATGCTATGTGTAAGATGATAAGGCTAGAGACGGCATGGAGACGGAGATGACGAGTAATAGAGAAGTATAGAAGAACACCGAATGATGATGATGCCCGAGCTATAAGCTGCGGTTACGCTTGTGGGATGAACCTTAGTCTTTTTCCGGGTGGTAAATACTGAAGTGACAGCTCATTTCCTCGGATTCGTTTTATATGGAAGAGATGGATGGAAAGAGACTTGCTGCGCCAACCCCAAATAAATGAAGACAAAGCAGGAGGATAGTGATGGACATTTGCGATTGTCTTAGCACTCAACTTTGGACTTACACTAAATTTAGTTCAGTACTAGACACATTCAATCGAACCGAACGAACCGCAGATATAATCTCGATTTAAACTAGATTTGGCTTTAATATATTCGATACACGAACACCTGTGCATCACACCACCATAATCGATTTTCTACCCAACAACACCGCGAAAAAAATCCGGCAGAGTGAGTTGGGCCTCGTATGATTAATGTTCCCGTACCCGTCAAAGCTAATCTGGATCTGGCAACCTTATAAAGGTGTAATGAAGGTGCCTTGCAATTTCAGGGGCTTTTGGATATGGGACCATGCATTTTGTATGCTTTTTGAAAGAATATTTTGGGCGGAAATGAGTTCAAAGGGAAAATTTTCATCACCTCTATTGTAGGAAGGTACTTTCATGATTGACTTCGTTGACGGTATATTTTTCATTCAGTCGTTCTTATCCGTAGTTATTTCAGAAATGTTATAATATTGAATTATGTTAACCAATGGTTGTTTGTGTTCAGCGCCAAATCACAATGTTGTGGTTTGCTGCGGCATTCATGTTTTCACATACGTCGCACACTTAGTTGAATTCATTAAAATGCAGTGTGTAGAATTCATGTTTTATTTTCCTTTATTGGCCAACCAACAACAATTGTTTACACAGTAAATATTACTTATTTTTAAGTAAATTCAATCATTATCTAAGGTTTGTGTAAGTACCTAACAATTTCTTACAGGTTTATAGCACCGCATGCAACATAAGCAAGCACTTTGTATAATTAATACCTAATTAACCAAAAGTAACAAGTTTAAGTTAACATTACGTGATAAGTGTATAAAACATACATAAAAAGTAAAATTAGATAAAACAAAACAAACAGAGAGACCATAAAAATATAAAACATTTATAAACATTATTAATAGGCCTAGTTGTTATTTGTAGACATGACAATGTAAGGTCAGTTTAGGACTATTTTTAAAGGCTCAGTCATAATAGGATGTAAAGCAGATAATACATTTCTTTTTGATCGGGTGCTGGAGGTGGCTTTCAAAGCTAGAAACCAGACTTCCAGATAACCCTGTATCATTTTGATACAACAGAAGTGTATCCACTTAAGCTTACACATAACGAAATATGATGTTTATACAGACGTTTAGAAGTCCTAAACGTTAAGTACATTTGAATAAAAGCCCAGTTTCATTACAAACACACTGAATAAAGGCTTAATTAATCTGAGTCGGGAACGGTAAGCCGCGGCCCGCGAGCACACAGTTGTGTATTCATTAGCATTAAAGACGGTTTCATGGCAACTAAGGTTAGTTGAATCAAAGCAGACATTCAAATTAGATTACACTCAAGAGTTCATTGCAGGCGTAAAGATCGCAGCTAACTTAGACGGTGAGGTCGACCGACTCGCCTACGACTGCAGTATCGACCTCGACGAATACGAACTAACTCTCTAAGTTAAAGCAAATTGATATAAAAACAACATAATGACGAACACTTCCACGCTAATGCTAAGCATCGGTTCGCGTGTTCACCTTCTATATTCATGACTGTCCACAACTGAGAGTTAAAAATCAATGTTTTCTAAAAACAAGAAATTTTAACTATACTAAAATGATATAGAGGTAAAGTTTGTGAGGTTGTAGGGGGTAATCTCTGGATCTACTGAACCGATTTTGATTTTTTTTTTCACTAATAGTAAGCTGTCCTCGGAGCTATCCGAGGATAGCTTACTATTAGTGAAAAAAAAAATGCCATATGCTATATTTACAACGTGCCCGTGGGATAATTTCCGACCAAAATTCGAGCGAAGCCGCGGGCAATAACTAGTGCATTATACAATCAAGCGGTAAACTTTCGTGAATCACATACAAACGGGAAAGATTTTAACTTTTGTGTAATAGTGTAGCTGAGAGTCAGCTTTAAACAGCTATCCTTTGTCTGTTACAAACTGTTTATTTACAGATAAGTTCGGCTAAGTTTCTTTTTCTGCAGTCTTTTCATTGTCTTCATGAGATCTCGAGTTTGCAAGAGTTAACTCTTCCGTGCAATGTTCTAGTTTCATTCAAGCAATTCACAATCTTGAAAATAAATTATAAATGGTTTGGAAGCCAAGCTTTTTAATAATTTTATAACACATTAAGCAGATTTAAATACCAGACATGAGGAAATATGGTTGACAAAAATAGCCATTGTGATTTGTCAGGAGATTTTTTATCGTGATCTCACAGGAAGGTCGCGTTTAGCATGCAGCGACCTCCGTGACACGCGTCCAAATTGCGGGTTTAGCATAGTTTAGCGTAGATTAGTCAGTTCCGTAAGATAATTGCTATGTACCCACATCGGCGGTAAACCGAAAATACGCAGACATAACATAGCTTCCGACTAATTGATGAACGATGATAAATAACTTACATTTTATTAACAGAGGAAGGAATTAAAATACACTTCACGGAATAAAAATCAAACGAACGGACACATTTATCAGTGTCTTCTCGACTTAATTTGTGGATGCGAAACCTAATAAATTAGATTAAATACTAAGTAATTTGAAAAATAAAATCCATAATAATATGTTTCATTTTTATAACGCTTCCTTATCATGTGTCACGCAGGTGTTTTTATATATCAAAAGCAGAATAAACTACCAAAATAGCGACCACACAAATAACTTTTATTGGGCTATTTGCAACGAAGTTATGTCATCAGAAAACTCCATAAATCGGTGAGAGAAACGTAAACGGCCAGCGATTACCGGCCGGTAGACATCTACCGAGACAATAAAACCAAAATATGACAGCTGACAATTTATCACCATTACTATGTAATACTTACTTCAGAGAATTTATTATCCGTTGAAGAGCTGAGGAGATTTGCGGAAGCAGATATTACTCAATGTCAAGGCTCTATTCTGATAATAACAAGTTCTTTGTCCACTGACATCAAAGATAGGATCTTTCAATGGAATTATTTGAACAGGGAGCTCTTTGTAGATTTTTTTACAGAGTAAGTTAATTTACTTCAAGTATTTAAACTATGAAGTTGAAGACTTCAAGAAACGATTATAGAATGGTTGGTTAGAGGAGGAGAGGCAAGCGATAATTTTGGATTAATAGTCAAATTAGATAGGTATCTATCTGATCTAATATTAGTTTTATAGGCTTGTACATGGTAAACTACTAATCATGTTCAAATATCGTATTCGTTAAGGTCAACTACCCACAAAGTATTTGACCATTAATCACCATTACGACTTTAAAAGTTTAATAGCCTTATTTTGTGGATGTTTTGTAGTATGTGGGTATTTGTGCTACTGTACTGCTTACAAGCAGTAAAAAATACCCAGTTTGCGGGATTTAGGTAAGTACCGATATCTAAATTACTGTTCTAGAGTCAAAAGCTATCTCCAAAAATGACGTAGTTTACTAACAAACTAAGGAAAATCCCAGCAGATAAGACAAGAACAGGTTTCGGTGAATACCTCTTATGTCAGCCATAAGTACTTGGTAATAACGCCCAAATTAAAAGCCCGAAAACTGAAATCTTTGTTTTTTTATAAATAAAGTATTTAAAATCCTCTCACTAATTTAGAAATTCCAAAATAGAATTAGGTAGGTAAATATGACGTCGTGTCGTGTGACCGATGGCGTATTTCCCAAAAGGCTATCAAGTTGACACAAGGTCGCTAATCATCGCAAAACCAGAACCGATGACCGTAGAGAGCAGTCCGGTTTTTATAGTAATCCTGTGCAAATTTGCAATACAAGATCACTTGTCTTTTTTATCGTAGGTACCTACGCGGCGCAAATTTAGAATCTGTGATTCTGTATTAAATAAATGTATGACAGCCTAGCACTTCACGCTAGCTCCCGTGATGCACATTATTTTTTTTGATGACTGTACCTTTTAAGTTCTTGTAATTTGGGACGAAGCAAAACTTCAATAGTGATATGGGACGAACTAAGAATTTTTTGGAATGTGGGACAAAACTTTAGGACGAACGAAGAATAAATCAAATTTGTTCGTGTGTATTAAAGTATTATAGCAATGCCCTTGTAAAGTGTAACGGCAGTCCATGCCCAGACCACGAGTTAGGTTGATATTGTGAGACTTCGAGTGTCCATTAAAATATTACTGTTTGACATTTTCAACAAACCACATTTTGAAATCCCATTTTGACAGCAGCAATCATCATGGACTTTCAAAAACCAACAACAGTTTTTTAATGTCTTAATTGTGTAAGCATTTTGAAAAGGTTACCTGACACTTAAGTACCATACCATCATACCATCTAATATTACTTCAAGTACCTACCTACTTAGTTTCTAAGACTTTCAGATTTTGCCAGATATTATGAGTTAAGACGGATATATAATTTCGAGGTCAAAACTATAAGGACAAAATCGGCTGAGACAAACCAAGAAAAATGAATTACCTACATGCACAACAATATGATATTCTAATTGCAAGAATTGTGAGTGGCTGTCGTGGCGTGGCTGACAAGGCAAGGTTAACCGTTCACTACCTATTTATTTATTAAGCACGTTGATATTTTTATTTCCGCCTTTTAGTTCATGCCTAGTACCTAAATAGGCAACAAAATGGGAAAAAATGTCATGTACCATTAAACATAACTTCAGTTTAAATCGGCGTGTTTCTAAAAGTACCAAACGCGAACGAACCTACAAGCCGAGAATTGGAGAATTGGAGTAGTCTCTCTAAAAAGATAACACTTAATACGTCACATTTTAACACGGAGAGGTCTCTGAGAAATGTTATTCACATCGAGATTGGACATTCGACAGCGTCAGTATGACGCCGGACCGGTCCGTTTATCGGCAAAGTTTGGCTATACGAGTGCAGCCGCCCAGAAAGTTCGAGCTTCTTTTACGTAATGCGGCCCACATAACGCATTTTCGCGTCGATTCATTACGCCCCAGCCGACCGTAAAACTGACCTCTGCCAAATTGTGAGCGTTCCACGAGTGGGATGCCCTTGTCATAGAAATAGTATTTCTAAATTGAACATAAGTGTCATGAATGAATACGCTTCGCCCACATGGTTTTCATAAATTTTTAGTTTATAAACTAAAAATTTATGAAAACCATGTGGGCCATAATCAGAATCAGAGAATAAATTCTCTGATTCTGATTATGGCTTGGATTTTCAGTTGAAAGTGGGTACTTACATAGGTATTAGGTACTTTGCTTTTTTGTTTAGAAAAGAAAGAAACATATTTAGTAGATTATTTGTTAAGAAAACGAAAGTAATGAAAAACTAACATGTCGAGTCGGACAGAATTGGCAGAGAATACGAGTACGAGATAACGCACCTTTGAATCCTTAATTAATAAGAAACTGGGTAGGTATATATTTGTCAAACAATATTTTAGTAGAGTACCTACCTACTAATTTTCATTTTGTTTGTACCTATGTCGGTTGTCGATGCTAAAACATAGCCTGGGTGTCCCTTAAGTAATTAATCTTTACGCAATAGTGCGGTCTTTACATCAGACTCTAACAAAAAACTAAAATAAAACGCGAGTGACAAATGTTTGGGCACGTAGACACACATGTTGAACGGCGGTATGTAGGTACCTACATCGCTGCTGATAACTCCACAGATAATCCTGTTACGAAAACATAATCACGCGTGGGGTCTCACTACGAAAGTAAAAACCAAGAAATAGCCATGGCTTTTCCTATGAATTTGATAAATAATGTCTAGATAGAGCATCCAATGTGAGCAAACGTGTTAAAAAATATCACCTAACTGTTGGCTTACACTGTGCGTCTATTGTCTCTGTACACCGGCCGCCGCACGCACACATAGGTACCTATTTGAAATTGTTGCCTCGTTTTCTTTGTTTTGATTGTAGGGCGACGCTCCATCTAGACATTATATGATCAAAGGGTTTTTCCTATTATAAGCAACGCCAGCCAAGACTGTTATCGCTTTAATCTCTGAATTACACAAACAAAATGTTCGACAAAATTGGCAGTTTTCTTGTTCGTTTATACTCAGACATCCCTAGCTGGCCGCAAAATTGTTCTTCAAGGTAAGTACTATACAATTTTAAAACGGTCGTGCGATTAAAGGTCAGGTCAGTTGTCTTGTCGGTCTAGTCGTGCTGATCCATGAAATTATTAAGTAGAGTGCGTCATGGTTCTTTTGGCGCTTGAATGAAATCGACAAAGGTGCGATGTTATTCAATTTGTGAAATTGTCTGTGGAAATTGTATTGGAAATACAAGATGGCTGCGTTAGTTCCGACGATGGCCACGCGCCAAGAAAACCATGGCGCAATGTACTATACTGCCGATCATATTCTGAAAATGGCAAAGCTACAACACGTTCCAGAAAGGAAAATGTTAGTATTCGTCTACCTTTTTCTTTCGTGAAAAAGCAATAACCTTCCCTGCTATAATAAAAAATTGGAATGGTATTTGCCGAATTCGGACATTTGACAATGCTTCAATTGCATCAATAGGAAAAACAGGCGACGAAATTCGCCGTGTCAAATTTTGGATCACTATTGCGGTTGATTGTACCGACGTACTAATAATAATTATTAAATCACTAAATTAAAATATGTACTATCTTTCATTTCCCAACTAATACTCTCAAAAAATCGATACCCACCATCGTATTACCAAACTTATTAAAATAATGGCCAGTATTAAACCTATGGTGATTAAGAAGATAATATGGTCATTTGTCACAGGTAAAAATAACAACCGCAAGTAGGTAAATATTATTACTTTTTTATACCAAGTTACCGGTAGCATGAGAATAAAATCAAAGAAATCATCAGGACATAATCCAAGCTAATAGTTTGATTCTAGAGATTCTCTCTCAGTGCAGCTTGTTAGGCTATTTAATGTCCATTTATTTAAAACCACAATACAAAGCTTGTCTTATCTCTGAGCAGTAAAGGTTAAATTCGTATGTGACAGAGATCAGATGGTGCACATGTTTTGTTTTAGCACACATGGCCAGTGTTTTGATTAGCAAGTGAACTGTTGAATAGTTGCAGATAGTATGTTAGTATTGAACACATTGTTTCATTGATGTGAAGTTCACAGCATCCATTGAATCTATTTCTCTCATTAGCCTAGTTTGTGATTGATAACTTGTAATAGATGCTAGATGGCCTAACAGATAATTGAAATAATAATTTTACTGTAATTTCCTGTTGAACTTAAAACATGATAAGTTTTATAATGACTACTTAAAATTACTAAGACTAAAATGGCAAAAAAAATAACGGCTTAACATATTAATTTTTAAATTATTAAAAATGAAAAAGAATAATCCTATTACCTTATTGTACTTCTATTTAATTTATTGAACGATTACATAAGTTGAAAGTCAATCTCCGACAAAAGCACACTATTTTTATAAGCCTATATTGGTAAAAAAATATTATTATTATTATAAGCCTATATTGTTTCACTGCAAAGGCCTCCCTTCAGTCTTCCACATTTAGCGATCTAGGGCGGTTGTAGTCCAATCCTTTGAAAAAAAGTCCAGCTCATCCAAAAAAAAAAAAAAAATTGTTTGACTTGCAAAGTATTTTTTGGTTAATATATCATAAACAATTAAGAGCTCATATTTGACTTGGTTTGTTTTTCTACAGACCTTGTTTCAACAATAAAAAAAGATAAAAAATATTTATTGTTGAGTGAAATGGCACTGGATTAATTTATTAAAATTCCACAAATTAGTCAGTGGACATAATTTTTAAAACATAAATAGTTATAATGCTTAATATTCTAAGAAAACCAGGGTCAAGTCAAACAATGATAATTAGATGCGCTATACTGGCCTCTGACTTCATTATCAGTAGCTAGCGTCACTGTTCTATCCTTATTCAGCAGAATGAAATATTTTATCATTGTTTTACTGCTTAGTTATAAATTGTAAGGTTTATTATTTTATTTGTACTACTAGCGTCAACAGGAAATAATTAAATACTTTGTGGGTAGTTTTAAAAATTAATAAATTATAATGTTATGTACCTAATAAAAATTAAAATAAAACTAGATATAATTTTTTATATTGTAAAATGGTATCAGTTTCATTCATGAGATGGCATAAATTATGTTACTCAATAGCTATTTGGCTATCAAAATCTCCACCTGATGTCTGTGATTCTTATGAATAAAAGAAAAGAAATCATATTATGTATGATGTTGTAAGACCGGTATTCTGTTACTCTGGTGTTACTTCCTTGATATCAAGAGCAAACAACTTTCGCTGCGAGCGCCTGCGCGCGCGCCTCCGCCTGCTCCAGCTGGCGCCCGCGCTCCTGCACACCTCGCCGATCTAACGGCTTCCCTAATGTACCACCAGCCTACCAATTACACCTACTGCAACATTACGCAAGCCTTTAACTACCAGAACCCGGTCAATCATTCAAACCAGCTTAAACTCCGACATAATTGTACACGTAACACCTGAAACATTTCTCTGTTTACGAGTACCTTGTACATGAATAAAAGAGGAAATACTCACCGATATGTTTATCGCTCCCAATCCCAAACAATATAAAAACTGTCACTCACACGTTAGAACACAAAACACAGACTATTCACCTCTTGACATCTGACATTGTTCATAAAACGCAAAGAAATATCACATTTATATTTCACCACATACACGTAGGGATAAAGCGTTATCATAAAAACAATAAGATATAACAAAAGTTGTGCAAAACGATCGCAAAATAACCGATACAAAACGTAAACAGCTCCTACTTTGACAGAATCATCCAATAAACTGACACTTGTTTTGCAGTTGCCAACTGCAAAACCACTTTCGCCTTCTTCAAATGCCAAGTTACCAACATTCAGACATTAAGAAATATGCAAAAAATATTTTTCTTTACTTTATGTTACAAGGTTACGCAAAAAGTTTGTATTAGAAAGTGTTAGTTTACGTCTAGCTCTTGAGTGCAAGAATGAATCTACATAAACCATCAATAATTAAATCAAACTTAGATCTGCAGGGCTATTGCGTATCTCTGTTGACAGTTCATAGTGATCAAGCACTATTCATGCAAGTCACTAGACGCGTTTTGCTATACAATGACCGTTCTTGTTGGTTTCAACTCACGCTACCCATGCAGAACTGTCATTGTATATCAAAACTCGCCAAGTGATGATCAATATGAAATGTCAACAGACATATGCAATAGCTCTGCTGAAATTATAAAAGTCATGAATTTTGGAAGTAAGCCTTGTAAGTCAAATGGCTCAAAATGGCATGTAAATCAATGGTTATATAATAATATATAAAGTAATGGAACATATCATGGAACTTTACATGTGGTAGAGAATGCCCTAGGGCATTAAGTCCGCCTATGTACCACTATTGTACATAAAATTTAAATAAATAAATGAAATATTTTTTGCTGCACACTAATCGGTAGAAAGAAACAATAAATTATCAATAGTCTTGATTCTTGTTTGAGTAGACAAGAAGTTGTTTGTTTGATTTTTCTTACGGTTAACCCTATTCACATTCCAATGTAGACTTTGTCGACTGGACGACGGGCAGCGCTGACCGCAGCTGTTTGGCAATTGGCAACCCTGTCATATCAGCTGTCATTTTCGTCGTCATCAGCAAGCTGTCACTTCGGTTGACTGTTATCTCTATTTTTGTGCTAAAAATATATATTTAGGAGTGTGAAAAACTTTCCTTTGTGTTTACAGTACATAACAAATTCTAAAGTGGCGTGAATAAGTTTACTACAATGTCCAAATTCGAGGATAATCCGTTTAGTGATCCAACCATAGACAACCCATTCGCTGTATGTAGCCCTTCGCTGATACGAAAATTATATTGTTTTTATACTATTGATGGTTTAATGAGGAATTATTCCAGGATCCTGCGGTCCAGCAAGTAGCCAGAAGTACTAATAATGCAACGCGAGGGCTCGACGACTATAATCCCTTCGATGGACAACAAAATGCAAATCAAGCTACGGTAACATGTTCATATTAGTCATTAGTGGGATTTTTGTAGGTGTCGATATGACCAACGGTATCTTTGATAGATATCGGTGTAGCGTAACGAACTTGCTTTAATTAATGGCTCTTGTTTCGTCTTTGCTTTTATCTTTTCTATGTACTTATTGCTATACTTTATCGAGTTTTATCCAAAACAGCCAATGTAACAATTTTATGAAGACGACTGGTTTTCAAACTCAATACAACACATTTAATGCTATATTATATAAAAACTACACCAAACTCAGATTAAAAAACTACAAACAATGGAAATGAATGAATCATTGGTTTATAGGCACAGCCTCCTCCCCAGCAGCCATCGCAGCCAGCGATCATGCAGGCCGTGTCTCCCCCGGTGAGCGGGCAGTACACACGGCCTGCACAAGCCCCGGCGCAGGCCCAACAACCACCACCCAACTTCACTACGGCTGACTTTCAGGTACACATCAGAAACGACATTGTATTAAATAATGTACATCTTGTTAACATGCTCTTTCATATCAAAGTTATTATCACTAACAAGGAAGGACCTTTAAATTAAAATGTTCACATTAATAATTCTTCACAATTTAAGAATTAGGTATAAGGAACAAGTTTTTCAAACTTTCATTTATTAATACTGAAACTAAAAATAATTAAATTACTATTATTTTATTGACCCACTGCAGGAAAAAAGAAGTTAAGGAACAAGACACAAACACATTATAATTTATATTTAATTGAAGTAAATTAATTGGCTAAGGCATTCTGCCATTTAAATAATGATCTAAGCTGAACAATAATTTATTTTTGTGTCACCGCTTCTTATAATATTATAATATAAAATAACATGTCCTATTAAAACCTACTGGTACAACATTTCCTTGTTAGCAACACAGTTTTCCTTTTTCAGTATCTATGTATATTATTCAAGCTTGAATTAAGTTTTTTCTCTCCTAAGAATTACTACCTATGTAACTGATTATATTTGTGGTATAATTTAAGATAAAATTAAAGAGCAACAAGGGTAATACTTAATAAAGTCAATTGCATCATTAAATAAATAAAAAATAATGGCCCACTATTTTTAATAGATGTAATTTGAACCCTCCAATAATTTAACATGAACTCCGAAATTTACAAACAATTCGTAACCATTATGGTTACGAATTGTTGCACTAATAACAGCTAGAATTTTGCTATGAAGCACTTTAAAGTGACAGCTTAAGACATAAATAGTGGTAACTTAAAATTGTCTGTGAGAATTTAGCCATTAGAGTAGAAAACACCTTTCACATGTATAAAGTGTTAATGCACATCAACTAATGCACTTTGCTTTTTTCAAAATGCACAAAAGGAGTTGAAGGTAAACACATAATATCATTATGAATCATTTTAGTAATATTATCTGTAATCACTTTATTAGTATGAGTCAATAATAACATTTTTTATACATAATTTGTTTGATATTAGAAACCGAGGTGTACAAAAATCCACTGGCACAGTTTGCACAGCTTAACTAGTCGCTCGCCCTGATTGCTGTATCATCATAATCACATTGCATCTTATTGTGTCACATATTATGTCAAAAGACAAGCTCTGCAATGGGGGCTATTGGGGTTTCTTGCAACACATAACTGCACTTTTACTAAGCATGCAGTGTACTCAGACTTAGCAAATTCCTATTAAAGTTGTTTTAATAAGAAAATTATCACAAATTATGCTGGAAAATATAGATGCTTCTGTAATTTTGTTTGACATGTAGATTGGACTAGCCAATTTAATTTTAACTGTAGTAACAAAAACCATAATCCGCTTATCACATTTAAAAATAGACACTGTTTTGCACATTTTAAAATTGCTCAATTGACTAACCAACAACTGCTCACACTAAACACGATTGAAACACCTACTCAATGTTTGTAACTCTAAATTGCATGTGTAGGCGAAACTTTCCGCTTTAGATTAAATGTGAACTCGGATCAGTTTGAACTGTTGCTTGTGCGTAATACTAACGATATGAGTATGACTGATCTGCAGAGAAGACAGGAGGAGTTGGAACGTAAGGCGGAGGAGTTGGCGCGACGGGAAGCGGAGCTGCGGGCTGGCTCGGCCGGCCGGCGGAACAACTGGCCCCCTCTACCCGCTTTCTGCCCCATACAGCCATGTTTCTACCAAGACATCAATGTGGATATACCCCTGGAGTTCCAGAGGATCGTTCGTCACCTTTACCACTTGTGGATGTGTAAGTGATTATGTAATTTCACAACCTCATCCTAATGAATTTTAGTATAGTTATAACTATGCAAGTCTCTATTCTTAACACAGTTGTTGCAAATAGATGCTAAACACGTTCTTGAAAGATTAGTATTATTTGTTGCCTTTGTGTAAGAAAATTAATTTCAAAGTTATATTTGTTTTCAGTCCACGCCCTGGTACTCTCCCTCAACATAATCGGTGCGATGTCGCTGATGTTCGCCGGCTACGGCTTCACGACTTTCGGCCTATCAATCCTGTACTTCATACTGCTGACGCCCTTCAGCTTCGTCTGCTGGTACCGGCCTATCTACAAGGCGTTTAGAAGTGATTCTTCCTTCAACTTTATGGTGTTCTTCTTCATATTCTTGTTCCAAATCATCATAACCGTGGTGCAGTCCATTGGATTCAGTGGTGGAGGCTCCTGGTGAGTATTATTTTGTTACTTAATATACATACATACATAAACTCGCGCCTTTTTGGCCATGGGGTTGGTAGAAACTAGAGAACGCCACTTTATGATCCTTGCATTCTTTTGTTACTTTCGTTGTAGGTTAAATAAATCCTAACCTCCGAAAGAATAGGTGTCTATTCATATTAAGATTCTGATAAAGCAGCCATTTTAGGCCCCCAAGAATGCACAAGTATAACACTTTTTTAATATAATCAATTACTTAATGACTAAATCAATAACATAAATAAATGGCTTTGACCACATACATATTAAGTATATAATTAATTGTTCTTTAAATATTTGGTACTTAATGGATACTTTGTCTTTACCATTGGTTTCGTGGTCACAAGCGCATTTGATGAGCATGGGGTCCTGGGTTTGATTCCTAGGTTGGGTAGTATTATGGAGTTTTTCCATAATTCTTTTCCAAGGTATAAGGTAAAGTGAGTGTTTCTAAGTCTGCGCACAATCCAAGTTGTGCCTGCGTATTTGGCCAGCCTTGTTGAAATAGGACGTCCGTAACCGAAATTCGGTCAGGAGGAAATTATTATTAATGAAGACTTTTTTATTACAGCGGTCTGATCACCAGCATTGGCGCTTTCAAGACGAACATTGCAGTCGGCATCATCACTTTGATGGTGACCATTGGATTCATCATGTGTGTCGTCGTTGATGTTATGTTAATGGCAAAGGTGAGATAAGTGATAACTATTAATATAAAATCTGGTTTAGATATTTCAGTGCGTGGGCAAGGCCGATTCGTGTCGCATACGTAATCACCTAACCCGTCCACTATCATCGAAATTATGTTAATCTGTTGGTAAGTTTATAGCGTTTAGCGAACACACTATCTCTAAGGTTTGAAATGGTTGTTTGTATGGGGTAATTCCAAATCCACTTTGCCGAAGTCGCAGTCAAAGCGCTAGTTTAAACTTAGATAAAGAAGTAAAATTTGTTTGTAAGTTTGTACCCCCTTTTTTTTTTTTTTTTTTTTTTTTTTTACCGATGGGAAATCATCAAATAACCCCTCCCGCTCTGGGCTGAGCAGGAGGGAGTGTCAGACTTTTACTGACTAAAACCCATCCATGTTCCTTCTTTTGCCCTTTGTGTTCCAGGGCCGCGGTATCTCTTTCGAACAGTCCCGCAACCCTGGCAGGCGTCGGTCCTTACGGACCCCTCCCTGTTTGCTGACTCTCCTTGAGGCGCGCGTGGAACACGAACGCGCCGTCGACACGGCCTGTCGTCATAAGACGGACGGACGGCGAGCTAGCCCATAGCTCACCGTCCACAGGCCCGCGCCTACGGTGGCCGGGGGCCACCACGTGGCCCCCGACGCCCGGTGCGTCTCCCGCGGCGGCTGGGACGTGAGGTTCTCTCCCTCTCACGTTCCGCCACCTCCTTCGCTAGCATGACTGCTTCGCAGAAGGAGGTGACGGCGTCCCATTCCGTCTCGCTCCGGACCATGGATTGAACCAAGGCCGCAAGCGAGAGGTCGCCGCCGCCGATCGCCGCTACGAGGACACGGCGGTGCTCCGCCCACGCGGGGCAGATCTCCACCGTGTGCTCCACCGTGTCCTCCGGTCGATCCTCACAATGGTAGCACCCGGGCGTTTCCTCCCGCCCGATTCGGTGCAGGAACCTCCCGAAACAACCGTGTCCGGTGAGGACCTGCGTCAGGCGGAAGGTGAGGGCGCCGTGGCGCCTCTCTAGCCACTCCTCAAAGAGGGGACTTATCGCCACTATTGTGGCGTGCCCTGCACGGGGTTGCGATAGTCGCTCTCTCCATGTCGCCATGAGAAGTTTGTACCCCCTAGGGTAATCTCTGGATCTACTGAACCGATTTTGAAAATTCTTTTACTAATATGAAGCTACATTATCCCCGAGTGCCATAGGCTATATTTACAACGTGCCCGTGGGATAATTTCCGACCAAAACGCGAGCGAAGCCGCGGGCAACAGCTAGTTTGTTATAAATTAGTACAGTGTAATGTAATTTACGCTACACGCTACTTGCACTGAACGCTTCACGGATGAGCTGAAATGTATACAGCTTTACGCATTGTGCGTCTGCTTGGACACCGGTCAACATTACTTTCAAGCATAAATCGCCCTTTCTAGCTGCCCGTTATCTGGCTTTCCCGCCATACTTGTAAGAGTCACGTCACATACACATGATCACCCTGTAAGGTTCCCACTGCTGGGATAGACATCCTTAGGTGGCCCCTAGACCTACAATAACATTGTGCAATACATTTTATTGTACAATAAGATTGAAAGGTGCTTTGCATCCAAACGATCAAATTAATTGCACAAAAATACGAAGTGCTCAATGTTTTCGCGCGTGTACTCCACGTCAAGATGAAACACGAACTAAAAAATATTGCGCAATTCTGACCCTACACGATGAAATGGAAAAATATCTTACAATAAAAATTAAACTCGCTCAAACTTTTGTTCAATCATTGCGCAATCTTCAATATTTAGCATAATCGGTCAATTATATTGCACAATTCGTAATATTGCGCAATATAATTGATCGTCTAGGGGCCGCCTTACGGTGAGAGGTAACAATATACAAATCATAATCCACATTTATCTTTCTAATGTGATTGAAAAATTCTTTCGAATTTAGTATGTCCTGGTTTGCTCAAATTAATTAATTAAGAACACGAAATAAATTGCCTCTTTGGGTTCGAACCTGCAACCGTTAAAAAGTTGGGTCTCATACCACTGAACTACAACAGACTTGAGATTTTACTAGCTCACTATGTTATCTTTATACTTTCATTTTGATCAATTTTTTTTTTATCAGTCATCAGCAGTGGGACAGTAATAGGCTGGTATTATTATTATTTCGTTTATTTATTTTTCTTACATACTTTTAACATTTTTAAATATTTCTTAAAAAAAATCCATATAAAAAATATTAAAAAATAGTAGTCCGCCGGTGTCGGGAGCAGGGTCCAAGCTATCGGTGGTTAGTGCTCCAGAGACAGCCTCACAATGTGAGCCGTATCGAAGAGTACTAATTATTATACCATCTTATTTTAATTAAGTAATTGCTACACGTACTGCTATCAAAGTTCTTCGCGCTTAGCTCTTTTTTCTTAAACTTCTGTGTCTACTTGTGGACAGCGTTGTGGGTTACATTATAACCAAATTGCTATTTTGTTAAACTAGAAGAAAAAATTATAATCAAGTCAGACGTTGGACGACAATTCGATTTATTGATGCTGATGTTATTGATAGATGCGCCGGAATGTAGAGTACAGTAGAATTAATAAAGATCAAAGTATAAGCATTGAAGTAATTGACCGGTTGCTTTCACAATCATAATTTAATTACAGTGTTAAATAAACAAAGCAATGCTATTATTTATTGTTAAAGCTTCTGAATGGGTAACAAAATGATACTGCAGTTTTTATTTTAATGAACCTAAATTAAACTTTTTTTTCTGTTCCTTTCTGTATTTAGTTTGTACATAAACTGTTAAATAAACAAATTAATTACTATACGGTTAACTTAAGGGAAACTAATGTGTATCAGCATAATCCTTATGCTAAGCTGCGATTACGTAGCAAATACGGTCTTATCTACCTAACCTACATTTTGGGTGTTAATAGAAAAAAATATTAAAAAATTAATGTGCTCTCTAAAATTGGAAGGTAGTTTTATGCAGTTAAGTACTGCATAAAATGTTGGTAGAATTCCCGAATTTACTTAAAAGGGGACTGGATATTAAAAAAAAATATCTGAAAACATCATCATCAACATCAAAAGATGTTTTAAGATATTTTATTTTTTTGATGTTTACAGTTTCAGTTGTATGACACGTGATTCAACAGGTGTCATACAACTTTGACAGTGTTTTTGTTTGTCTCAAGATTATTTACCATAAATCCATAACAACTATTGTTTTCATAGGTACACCGTATCTACCGATCAACGGGTGCGTCTATGGCAAAGGCGCAGGCCGAGTTCACGACGGAGATCCTGCGCAACCAACACGTGCAGACCGCTGCGTCCAGCGCCGCCGCCGCTGCGGTCAACGCGCAGATCGCCAACGCTAACCGGTATTAGACAACGTACAGCATGTGAGTTTTGTTTTCGGTGACGTTCTGCGATCAGTATTCATTACTCTTATTGCTGGTTTCTGGATTTAGTAATTGAAGGTTACGATTTAACAAACTCAGAGGTCACAGTCTCCTTTAAAGTCCAGACAATGTCTTGGTCGGATCATCTGAGGACGGTACAGGGTCTGGTCTAAGATGGTCTTCTGAAGAAAGAACCACAGAATTGAGTGGACTTTTCCAACCAGTGCAAGCATGTGTCAACGTGTAACTCAACTCAAAACTTAAGGAGCTCAATGACTTAGACCAGTGATTCCCAAAGTGGTCCAGGTGGACCCCCAGGGATGCACGGGAGACTCGACGGGGTCTACTTTGGCGTGAAAAATAAATTGGGGGTCCACGAAAATTTATCTAGTTTGGATAGTAAACAACAAAAATGTTCACTTGGCTCTATCGATGTAGACAGATAATAGACGAAAAAAAAGTTTAAAAAAATACCAAATCAGTGATTTTTGACAGGTATTTCGGTGAAATATAGTCGTATTTAGACTTAAAAATAGCATTTTGAAGCTTTTTAGATTCAAATTTAGACTTCGGCAAAAAAAAAATTGGTAGTTATGGCTCTCGTGCAATCCTATCAGATAGCACGAAAAAATTATATTGCAAGTTTTTTGCTTTTTTATAATCCAAGCCTTTGGACCAGCCTGCCAGGGTTGCGGGACTGTTCGAAAGAGATACCGCGGCCCTGGAACACAAAGGGCAAAGGAAAGAACAAAGATGGGTTTTAGTCAGTAAAAGTCTGACATTCCCTCCTGCTCAGCCCAGAGCAGGAGGGGTTATTTGATGATTTAACTTCGGTAAAAAAAAAAAGCCTCTGGACCAAATCGATCCAGAGGCTTGGATTTTCTTTCAGTTAGGCGGGTCAGATAGCCAGTTTATTTAGCACTAATTACCTTTCTTTAATAACTCACTTGATTTTTTTGAGGTATGGTCAGCGACTGTTGCTTGTTAAAACCTGCATGATTATTTTAATACGATATTCATTAAAACGCGTGTCGAGAATTACTAAGCGCATGTGTAATCTTGCATGAACTTGTTTAATTAGAATGGAATATGGTAGAAATGTAGCAGCAGGGGCGGGCGAGGGGGGGGTCCACCGAAACCAGAAAATTTGGAAGTGGTCTACGAGAAAAAAAGTTTGGGAATCTCAGACTTACACAAACATTATCAAAGATAGGATTTGAGTAGGCTAGTACTTTTTCTGGCAGAAAATCATAAAATAAAACGGAATAAATATGTAATTGTAATGAAACCACTGGCTAATTGACCGACTAGGTCTTTTATATTATCAAATACTCAATACAAATCAGAAACTGGCAGTTAGAAGATGATTTGGATTTACGCATTTGCTGGAAGAGCGTGACTCTAGCGAGCCATCTCCTCCACAATCATGCTTAGGTCCCCCACAGGTGAGTGGAATGTCTTTTTTTTTTAATTCTATTGCTGTAACTTCGTTAATGCGGCAGCCAGATCGTTGGGGAGCATGTGAGTAACATACAATTTGTGTCACTATAATATCTATGCTTATAGCTTTAGAAGAAAAGTTTCGTGTGTGGTCTACTGAAGCCTATCACAGTCTAAATTTCCTCATCCAGTTGTGGTAGTCCAAACATTTAGGGGCATTTTTTGATTGATAAAACCAAACTGTGACAGACTTCGCTGGTTCGCAGTATAGGAAAATTCAGGGATCGAATGACACGAAACTGCGATGATTTGATATCTTTCAAAACATTGCGAAACTCTTTGTTTCCGTGAAGCAAATTGATAGCAAATCTTATTGATAAGCTATAAGATATCTACTATTTAATTAGCAATATAAATAATGATGATAAAATAGATTAATAAAACAGTACTGTATGTTTACATTATATTATTTTTGTTTACAGGAGTGACCGTATGGAATAAATGAGTAGCTCTGAGTGTGCATATCGGGAAAGTACGCAGTAACTTCACCAATCAAGATACAGAAAGGCTTTCTTTTAATAAAACGAATATGTTAACATTTTCTCGGACACCAGACATTTTATCGCGAATTATTGTTATGTCGATCGCGTTCTTATCATATATGTACATGTATTCTACCTCGAGTATGATCAAATTAAATGATAGCTTGGGGCATAGAAAATGTTCTCGTTACTTTTTTAACGACTATTCGCATTATCAATTACTTAAAATAGAACATAATACGACAAATATGATGTGATTGTGTTAAGCTTGATTCATTCATCATAATATCCTATATTGCTCACTTTAACGTGACGCTGAACAAAGCGCCGCCTAATGCTTGTACAACCTCGCGTTAAAGTGAATTGGTAGCTGTTGTAACGGCCAAAATGTCATATGGCTGTGTATGAAATGTTATTTAACAATTAATTGAACTTATTTAATGCAAGTTTTGGCGTTTCAATTAATAAAATTAAATATGTATAGTGCAACACATAATAGAGAAAATTTAATATTACATCAATAGTAATCTTGGAAGGGGATGGTTGCATTCCAGCCAATTTCACTGTTGTCATCATTTCTAATCTTAAAAAATATTTATCAGTAGTAAGAGTAATATTCATCTCCATTCTCTGTTGCACTGTACTTAATAAACAGCATTTGAGTATTTTATTATAATTAATTTTTATTATAATATTGATTACAATATTTATGAATATAAGATATATTATGCCACGATTTAGTTTGTTTGCTAGCTATAATGATTATTTTTAATCGACATGAGCTTACAAACGCTTTAAGATCTACGTACCTACTAAAAATTGTGGAGTCTTCATATAATAAATAGTATTTTACCAGGGTTTTATCATTGCGCTGATTATTATATTACTTAGGAAGTGGTTTATATTTTTATAACACGTTTAAAAATTCATGGTTTATTTATCATAAATAAAAAAATCTTGCGTAGAGAAAACTTGCATGTATCTTAGTGTCGATGTATTAAAAAATAAATCTTATAAATTTCGACATCGGGTGATCACTCATATTATCATTTGGTTGCAAATAAACCATTTTGTTTACTTTTTTTACTAGTTATGAATTTATTATCTTTTGTTAACATTCCAAAATATGTGTAAATATCCTTTAAATGTTTAAAATTGAAGCTAAATGTATATTAAAATTTGAAAATCTGTTTAAAATTTTATGGATATTTAAAATTTCATGTAACGTCGCTAATAAATGTATGTATTTGGACCATTTACTTAATCGTTAGTGTTTCCAAGTGTGTGACTCCCTCTTGCCCTGCGTTGAGACTATTAGATGCACAAGACTTCGATTTTAGTATTTTATCGTTGTATAAATAAAATAGTGTAAGTTGATAAACATTTAAGCATATTATTAACTAGTCAATGGACTAAACAGCTTTGGAAACTGACTAAACAAATACATAGACCGCTTACGAAATTGTATCTAAACTAAACGTGAGGGCGCCCATTATCGGGGCGCGAACAATACGTAGGTATGTTATGTATAATCTGGGCCTAGCATAATGTAAATTATTTACCAGACCGTCCTTACCCCAGATAAATGGTAAGCGAAGGCGTGTAGATATTATATCTAAATGTTTAAACTGTTTTGTAACGATTAAGTCATGTTATAAACTTATGATTAATAATAAATATAGTTTCAGAATTACTCTTTTATTTATCTGCGAATTGATTGACTTTACATATTTTGTGGAACTCTCAGTAATACATTAAAGGCAAAGGAAAAACTATTCTGTGCATAACTCATTTTAATAATAAAATTCACAATCGATCCTAATCTAGCTTTAACTGATTACCTACGCGTTTGGGGTGAGTCTCATCTATTAGCACAGAATCGCATTTTTTCATGCTCTCATTCTTGTCCGTTGGTCAGAAACCGTCATTTGCTAGAGCGAGAAACAGAGCGGGAGTGCTATCGCACGCGGCAGCATCGACGATGTGTTCGACAAAAATGCGATTCCGTGCTGATAGATGAGGCTCAATTTTTAATATTATCTATCCCTATAATGAAATGTACGCAACTCTCACACTGTCCTACTGTAGAGCAGTGCGCTACTTTTGCGCAACCACAACTGCAGAAGCACGTATTGCGAGGTTCCAGTAAAACAATGTGCCGATTATCGACCGCTTATATAAAAGACCACGTCAAACCGTCTGCATTTAACAATCGCTGGATAAAATGAATCATGACTACCAAACTTATTACAGTCTACTGAGAACATAAGAACCTCCCATTCACCAAGCTCAGCGAGTGGCCTGGTGAGCGACGAGGCGTGCTGTTAGCTAGACAGATTAGGTTTGAGGCTGGTTGGCGTGAGCGTGTGCGCCAAGCCGGGCGGGGTCCTGGCTGGGGTAGTGCAGCGCCAGCGGCGCGGGGGGCGGGGGCACCCCGGGCCCGCCGGCCACCCCGGGCACGCCTGGCACTCCAGGCACGCCACTGCCCCACGCGGGCCAGCCTCCGCCGCCGTAGTGGTGCAGGTTAAAGAAGTCGTTGGGGCGATTCGGTGGCGGCGGCATCTGGAAACAAAGACAAGTAAATTAACCCTTTAAAAATATAAAAATGAGTTCCGACAAGGAAGACGTGTCTTCTGTTCGTTCTAGCAATAGTAGATTTAGGTCTACAAAGAAAACAATGGTAAAAAGAAATAGAATCCGTGACCGACCGTACCTGCAACCACATTCGTTCAATATTAAGAACTGGAAAATGTACCTTAAAAAAATATTTTCGACTTTCAGAAAGCGATTTATAAGAGCTGTTATCATTAGTCTTACCAGAAATAGTAAACAAACGAAAAAGTGTGCGTCAGGATTGCTCCGCCAAGTTATCAAATCAGAAAATGGTTTCAGCCAAAAATTTGTCGATATTTGTCAAAATCGAAAGAAACAAACCCCGTATTTGTCAAAGCAGAAATAAAGAAGTTATAAGCGTTTTAAGTTGGCCGCGCAATCCTGACGTCAAGGACTGCGCGGCCACGGAGATCTCAGCAACTACTTGGGATAGAGAAATAATTCCTTTTGTCAACTCAAGTCTGTATTTGTCAAGATTTGTCGAAAAATGAATCAAAGCTCTATATCAATATTATAATTAAATATTCGCCTTGAAAGTCATGGCCGCGCAGTCCTTGATTTGCTATTTTGTTTTTAGTATTTTTTTTATTAAAATTGAAGACTTCATATAGTATAGGAGTTAAAAGGAGAAAGGTCTTAATTTGTCGAAACTGACAAAAGCTTTAAAATACGACTAAAGTGTAATTAAACAGACGAAATCAATTTAAAACACAAAACTCGTGGCCGCGCAGTCCTGACGTTACTTTAAACCATGATATCTCAATAACTATAGTAGCTAGGATTTTGCTGTAGACGTCCATATAATCCTTATATTAACCCCATTAAAATGACATATCCTTTTACCCTCAACACTGTTTGGGACGCGAGTAATCTCAAGAATTATGTTACCCCATACAATGTTCTAGTAGAGTGACCATAATTTCAAGACCATAAGTTCAAGACAATACAGTCTAAGCGCATTTCTGTTCTGGTTTCTATTGTTAACTGATAAAAAACTTTTTTAATATTTAGATATTCTTATACATTATAAACAAAATGTACAGAATTATATTAATAGAATCTTGCAAGTTACTGCTCGTGGAAATGTTAATTATATCTAAAATAACGTTATAAATAGATATACACTATTTTAACAATTACTTACAGTAGAAGCACTAAAAAAAATATCATTTAAGACATTACAAAATATCATTTACATTCACAATTATAATGATATATTTTAAAATATATCGAAGCAATTCTTATTCTTAATCTGTTTGATTCTTCACTGTTAATATAACGCTGTTATATCGTTATTTCTGTGATTATTGTCAAATAAATTGAGTATACATAAATACTCTTTATTCCCAGGGTCAGTAAAAAAAAACACTGAATCAAATGCACGAGTAAATTTAATATTTTTTACAGATAAATCAGTAAAATTACTATTTTAACATTATTCTAAGTTGGTCTCTTCGGCCGCACTACAGGAGCATCGACGCGAGTTTGCCTATTGCGCTCTCTTTCTAATATTGCTTTTCATTCGCACAACTGCTGGTCAGCGGACCACCGCGCTCGCGTCGAATCGTCACGATACCAGTATTATATCTCAACTGCTGGTCAGCGGACCACCGCGCTCGCGTCGAATCGTCACGATACCAGTATTATATCTCAACGGACTGTTACTGCTGTACGTTGTGGATCCGACAGTGATATTCCGATAAAAAGGACATAAGTGTGTATTCAGTGAGAGACTTAGTGTATATTTAAACGTGATATAAATAATTACGTGATATTAATCAATATGGTGAGTTATTTATTTTTGAATTAAATTTGTTAACGATATTTATTTTGTGTTATCTACCACCATACCATGTTAAAACTTTTACCAGTTTTGCTGTAGTCAGTACTTTTACATAGGTACCTAGTTAAAAAGTAGATCGGAATAAAGTCCTAACAAATTAGGCCTTAATGAACAAGGATGGAATTTATTGTGTTTTATATAATTAATAATAATAAATAAAGCCTGGGTAAGGTAAACCTTTCCCAGGCTCTCTATTTAAAAACTAAATAGAGCGTTTAAGGTTTTGCCTAAACCAGACGCAACTTTTAACTCCTGGTAATCTCAAATTATTAAAAAGCAGTTATAAATAAATAGATATTTAAAAATATACTTTTTAATTTAATTTTCAGATAAAAGCGGGTCGCAAAGGAAAAGTCAATAGTGAAAAATTAAAAAAAATATTTCTTAAGTACGGAGATGTATGCAGAAATCGCAGTATTAAATATAATGATCCAGTATTTAAAACAATATCTAATGAGTTAGATAATACGATAGCTCCTTATGCAATCTACAAAGCATTGAAAAGGCACTACGACGAGTATTTTCAAAATGATGAAGATACCTTTATTCACCCCGAGTTCAGAGTAGTTCATCTTCTTCACCGTCGCGTCATAGTGTGGCTTCATTATCGCTGACATATCAAGACAAGGTGAAAACATTTAGTTTTACAATGGACGAGCATGAATGGAAAAAAATTCAACCCGTGATGGTACATTATGCTAGAAGAGATATAAGGACCTCATCGACACACCAAAAATACAGGAGTCTGCCAAAGTTTAAGTGGGCGACTTTTTTGAGAGAAAAGCTCTGGGAGTTATCTAAGCTACCATGTACTTGGAACTTTAAAAATAAGAAAGTTGACGGTGAAAATAACATTTCGTTATTTGGAAAGTGCTCACAATGTCAAAGAGAAACAATAATAAAAACCGAAGCAATTTCTGAAAAAACTGTAAGATTTACATGCGATATACTTACTTGTAAGGAAGAGAATGTACCACACAATCCTAAAAAAAAATCAAAATTAACTCCATACCAAAAGAGGTAAATTAGCAAAAATTCTACAGTATAAGCCTGCCGTAGTCGTACAAAAAGAACTTGCGGCCAAATTAATTAAAGACCCAAATCAAGTTTGCCCACCAGTGCTGCCAAGTTTAGCAGCTCTCCGCCAGATCAAGTATGAGAAACGACAAAGCAAGAGACTTCATGCTCACCCAATTTTAAGTATACTCATGATGACTCAAGAGGTACAGAACTTTATCCGTGAAGTGACATTGATACCGTGTTTTCATTTATATTATTGGTCTGATCAGCAAATAGAGTACTATACTAACTATTGTAATAGTTTTTCTAAAGTGACCATTACTGTAGATGCAACTGGATCTTTTTTTCAGGCTATAAAGCTTCCCGATGGAACTACACTAACAAAACGACTATTTGTATATATTGGCATGATTGCTTCGGATTCAATTAAATCTACTCCAATTTTTCAAATGGTTACCGATTCTCACAATAAAGATTCAATTGCAGCGTGGTTAAAAAAATGGTTAATTCAAGTAAGGAGCCCGCCACATGAAATTATTACCGATGACTCATCAGCATTAATTGCAGCTAATGTTTCAGCATTTACTACGTTTAGCAGTATAAAAGATTATGTTAAACGATCTGTTTTAGTCTTAAGTGGCCGCAATTATGCATTACCTGAAGTATTTATTAGGCTAGATACAAGTCATTTTATCAAAACAATTTATAATTTACGTTGCTTTGAAAATAGGGATATAAATGTTAAAATGTTATACGTTCGTTGCATTTTGTATATGAAAGAATGTGAATCGTTTCAGCAAATTAAAACTCTCATTACTGATGTTGTAAGACTATGTCTAACCGAATACGATAACCCAGAAAACCCTGTTTCTGTTTATATTCAGAAAATAAGTTGCACCTTAGGTAATACTACATATACGGAACCTAATGAAGACACCGATGAGAAGGAAAATATTCACGAAAACATAATCCTCGACGATGATGACGGTTTGCTCTCATGGTTTGATGAAATTGTTGAGAGGGAAAAAAGCCTAGATAAAACAAAAAGTTCGTCAGAATCACAAAACTCTTTCTACATGCCTCATTTAATAACAACGCTCAAACGGTTACTCCTAAAGTTACCCCTCTGGAGTAATATTATGTGCCCATTATATAAATCACAAAACAAAGTACCAACATCTTCAGCTATAGAGAGCTATTTTAAAACTATGAAAAATTTGTTATTCACAACAAGGTCGAAGAAATATAACATTGATGAATATTTAAATATGCATTATGATTATTTATTAGGTGAAATAAAAATTGCTTTAAATTGTTTAAATAATTTCGCCGACATTGTAGACAAAAAGGAGAAAAACATTAAAAGAAAACGAGGTAAGACTAGGAAGCGAAAAATCTAGTGTAACCAAAACGTTTTTAAATGATTCGGTATTCTCAGTAATTCCTACGTATGTTGAAAACTGGAGAGGCGAAGGTGTTCCTAAAGATGATTCTGCAAATAAACCTGTAAATATAATGTTTTTAAAAAATAGTAATTTTACTGTACAAGATATATCTGAAAAAAATATTAAATTAACAAACACTTGTGCATTTGATTCCGTATTTTTTTTATTGGCCCACGGATTTAAAGAGTATTCATGCATACGCGATTTATTTGACAATAATTGCAGAAATAGGGATATAACAGCGTTTTTACAAATCCTCTGTAACTCTGATAATAACAGTGAAGAAGCAAACAAATTAAGAATAAGAATTGCTTCGATACATTTCAAAAACAATCATTATGATTGTGAATGTAACGCTGCATTTATTTATGAGCACGTCTTAAATGATATTATTTTTAGTGCTTCTTCTGTAAGTAACTGTTCAAATAGTGCATGCATAAATTCTACCCCATCAAGAAGAAAACATGTGTTTATACCGTTAAATTTAGATATAATTAATATTTTCACCATCAGTAACTTGGAAGATTCTATTATTATTCATGATTGGGAAAACAAGCAATGCAGAAAATGCAATGAAGTAGTTCTATTTCATTATACCTTGTCAAAAATTGTTACATTCGATTTAAATGGCACGCAAATGGTGTTTTTACATGAGGTACCTAAAAGTATAATAATTAAACAAAACATTTATAAATTATTAGGTGCCGTAGAATATGTTCCTCCAATACTTGGAACAATAGGGCATTATAAGTGTCATATTATAAGAAATAGCGGAATGCTTTGTTACGACGATAACAAGAGTAAATTAGAAGAGAGTACAAACGATTCTGTATATATCCATTTTTTAACTTATGTTTTAGTAGAGGTGTAAGAGCCGATGAAAAACATTTAAAGTTGAAGAATAATGATTTTGTTGATTTTTGAAATCTTTATATTTGTGCAATGAATAAAAATATTCAAATATTAAACAAGTTTTTTATTTCGTCTTATTTAGTATTTTATTTAAGTATTTGACTAACAGAACAGAATGCCCTTGAACTGTGCTGTCATAGCCAGTTTGACAAAGATTAAAAACAAATCGAAATTATGGTCACTCTACTAGAACATTGTATGGGGTAACATAATTCTTGAGATTACTCGCGTCCCAAACAGTGTTGAGGGTAAAAGGATATGTCATTTTAATGGGGTTAATATAAGGATTATATGGACGTCTACAGCAAAATCCTAGCTACTATAGTTATTGAGATATCATGGTTTAAAGTAACGTCAGGACTGCGCGGCCACGAGTTTTGTGTTTTAAATTGATTTCGTCTGTTTAATTACACTTTAGTCGTATTTTAAAGCTTTTGTCAGTTTCGACAAATTAAGACCTTTCTCCTTTTAACTCATATACTATATGAAGTCTTCAATTTTAATAAAAAAAATACTAAAAACAAAATAGCAAATCAAGGACTGCGCGGCCATGACTTTCAAGGCGAATATTTAATTATAATATTGATATAGAGCTTTGATTCATTTTTCGACAAATCTTGACAAATACAGACTTGAGTTGACAAAAGGAATTATTTCTCTATCCCAAGTAGTTGCTGAGATCTCCGTGGCCGCGCAGTCCTTGACGTCAGGATTGCGCGGCCAACTTAAAACGCTTATAACTTCTTTATTTCTGCTTTGACAAATACGGGGTTTGTTTCTTTCGATTTTGACAAATATCGACAAATTTTTGGCTGAAACCATTTTCTGATTTGATAACTTGGCGGAGCAATCCTGACGCACACACGAAAAATGACGAAACGTCTTTATTCTGGAGAGCACAAACACGAAATGAGTGACGTCACTCTCCCCACAAGCGAACGCAGGGAAAGTTATCCTATACATGATGCTCTGTGAGTTATCCGTTCGTCGCGGCAAATGTTTTTGCTAACACATCTTAGGCCACGCCCTCTTTATGTTAGCAAATAGGTAGGATAGATGGGTAATCTATACTAATATTATAAAGAGGTAAATCTATACTATAATATTATAAAGAGATAAAATTTGTAAGTTTGTATGTAGGGGGTAATCTCTGGATCTACTGAACCGATTTTGAAAATTCTTTCACTATTTGAAAGCTACAATATCCCCGAGTGCTACAGGCTATATTTACAACGTGCCGTCACTGACAAATGGCTTACGAGCCCGTGGCATAATTTCCGACAAAAACGCGAGCGAAGCCGCGGGCAACAGCTAGTAGTAAATACATTAGTATACATATACAATCCACTATGTTTCCAAAGATTACTTTAGAATTTTGGTTAAGTATAATGAGGGCAAATCTGGGCAAAATTATAATTAAGGCTTATCTACATTGCTGTTTCATTGAAGGTTTCAAGACCTCAATTAGTGGTCTTTTCAATTGTGTCGCTAGCACGCGCAATTTTTATATTTTGTTAGCCCAGAACTCCGCCACTTCCACCGCGTCGTCGTTGGCAGTTTTCAATATACTTGAGAATTTATTGATGTACTGTCAATAAGAAGAACAAAGAGAAGAATAACAATAACATACCTGTGGTGGGAATGGGTGCAAGTAAGAAGGTGGTGGTGGCAATGTTCCCGGGAGGCCAGGCACTGGTTCCAGGACTGGCGTAGTTTCGTTCTTCTCGTTAGCGCCCTGGCGACCTGATAAAAAATATGCATTTTTTGTTATTCAAAAAAGTATTGGAATTGGATATTGATAAATAAATAAATATCAAGATTTATATGTTGAACTGCATTATCAAAAACCTAAACCTAATGATTAAAAACTATGTATACATATATAATATATAGACACACTTTTATGCTTTTAAATATTATTTAAAAGCATATATTTTATTTTTACAACCACAAAAGTTTTTGTAAATCTTTATAACACCAACCTTGAGATTTGCCCCACTTGATAGTGAGTCTCTTGCCACCTATAACCAGTCTGTTAAACGTCTTCTCAGCAGCGTGTTCAGAAGCACTTCTTGTTGTATACTGGACAAAAGCACATTGTGCTCTAGGCACTAAAGTCAAAGATCTGAAAGTAGAACAAACAATAATTAGCAAGTCCACACTTGTCCAACAAGATAGAATATGGTCTACTACTTCTTACAAAAAGAAGGCCTAAGTCCAATAATAAAAACTATTGAGAAGAACTAGGCAATAAACAGTTTTTAAACATTAACCCTTCATAAGCCGGAACGTAGATCTACGCAAGACACAATAGGTTTTTAATTGTGCCTATATACTCGACATAGAGTGGTTAAAAAGATAAACCCAACCATTTCGTCAAGAATAACTCACCTTATTTCACCATACTGGTAGAAATGGCCTCTAAGTTCATCCTCACTAATGTTATCAGGTAAATTGCCGATGTACAATGTAGTGACAGTTTTGTCCTCGGGCGGTGGCAGGGCTGGCATGGCAGCTGCACGACGCATCAACTTCTCAGCTACTGGGTCATTCACACCATAATATCTGTGGAACAGGAAGACAAACATTGAGCACATGGTGTTTTAGACTACAATATTAAAATGTTAATTTAAGGCTTCATTTAGATTACATTGCATGCTTGAAAATATAACTATTTCCCACAGCGCAGACAATGACTTATCTTAGGTATTTTTGTCACAAAATTACAAATAAAGTTCAAAAAATTTAGCAAATCCTTACCTGTCCCTGATGTTTTGGTCAGCAAGGGGATCATCAGGATCAGTTGGCTTCTCATGGCGGTAAGGACACTCCTCACCACGTCTACATTCTCCTTTTACCCAGAATGAGCACACATGGGGTCTGTTCCTCTTATAATATGGAGCTGTTCTAGCCAAACGTAACAACAGGTCAGAAGCACCTTTAGATTTTAAAGCTGAGTTACTAGGTTGTGTAGCATCAAACTTCGACATTTGACTGTCTAAATTCTGGATATAGTATTCTTTATTAACTTCATTACGAGGTAAATCATCTTGTATTTTGAGAGCAGCATCTCTAACTTGGATTGGCAACCCATATTCGAGGTCCAGAAGGCACGTTTGACATACGTTCTTCAGTTTGGAACAAGTTTGACATATTTCTGTCTTCTTGAAACGCATCCTAGCGCCAGGACACCAGCGGAAGACCGTGAAGGGTCTAGCACAAATTTTGCACTCCTTGCCATATTTCTCTTTGGTCTGAAATTAAAGTACTTTATTAGAAACCGAGACCAAAATCAGGAGGTCGTCAAGTAACATTACACAAAACAAAGATATAATATCGCACATACCATTCGAATGTAGGGGTTATCACCAAGACATGTTTGACACAAAATTGGAAAGTCCTGAAGAAGAAAAGAAACCAAGTATCAATAGATTTGAACATAAGTTTTAAAATTATTATAATAGCTACCACAGCTCTTACCGAATCTTCCCAATTTTGACGATTGTACGTGTTTGTTGATTTTGAAACAGCCATTGCAAATCAATAAGATTTAGAATGCCAACCAATTTATGAATAACTGAAGATGCTCTGTTAACAAATTAACATTTAACACTATTATAACGTCATAATTATAGCGTATTGACTAAAACTAAAATTATCAACAACGCCAACATGAAACAGAAGATCAACGAACGATGATGAAGGAATTGAAGGATGGGTCACCGTCAACGTGACGCCGTTTTCTTTAGTGCTCGTTTCTTTTGGTTTAACATCAAGTCTTTTAATCATTATCTGTCATTCTCGTTTATCTCTCTTAAAATATCGGGATATTTAGTGCAAAATTACGGGAAAAAAAATAGTATCCAAAGCGCATCCTTACCTCGCTGTCAAATAAAATCGGTAATTGTCTGTACCTGGCATGTCAATGTCAAACGAATAAACTGTCTTGTCAATGATCGATTTGTCTACCATAAATCCAAGTGTATAGAATTATTTATTTATTGTGTGAAATAATAAAAATAAAGCGGCAAATTTTCTACTGGAGAGTTTATTAACTATAAAAGACTTTAAATATGTCGATAACTACATTGGTATGTATCGCAGTCCAGTAAGAAATGCAGATTACTGGATCGGCACAATGATGCTATTTCTGTTATTTTCAGTATTATATGCAATTGAAGAGAGAAAATGCTCATGAGGATTCGATTTGGTGTTGTGGTTGGAGTAAAATAGACCATGAGAAACCTAAAGAGCCTGAAGGCGAGAACATTGAACCATCACAGTAAGCATAACCTTAACTGTTGATTATAGTATAACACAAATAAATAGCAGTCAACGGCAGAAAAGTTAAAAATAGAAACAAAATTAATTTGTGCTAGTTACCCCAAGATACATCACTGTCTAGTTTGGGGCTCAGTTTCCTACTTCACTGTTTTCATATAATAATATTTAAGTTACATCTTGTCATCTCAATTTCTGATGTACTTGCTAACTGTATTACCTGGACAATACCCTATTTTCTATTCTAAAATTATATTTGTAGGTGACATTGCAATATGATAATATACCACATTTAGCACAAAATTATTTTAGAATAGTACAGCAACTTGTTTAACCCTTTGTGTGCCAGAACGTAGATCTATGTGAGACACTATAGCTTTTTAATTGTCTCTATATACTTGGCATACGAAAGGTTAATTAAACAACACTTTTATTATAGAGACTCAAACCATGAAGTTACCTCTGAAAACTACTTGATTACGGGAGGGCTTGATGACTTGATCAAAGTGTGGCAGCTTGAGAATGGTCAGCTAGAGGAGAAGCATCAGCTGGAAGGACACTCCCTGGGAGTCATCTCAGTGGCTGTCAGCCCTGACGGAAAGAGTAAGTGGAAAGTAAACAGTACTCAAACTCAAAGCATATATTTAAAATAAACCAATTAAAAGCACTTTTGAACTGTCAAGAAGTTGGTCATTCTAAAACAAAAAGATAAGCTACAGTATGTAGTACTGTCTCTACATATATTCATAACCAGGTTAGCTGCAGAATCTTGTAAGCTAATCTTTCAGGTACTACATTCTCCATACCCACATTGTTATTTTACGACTGCCCTGACAATATTATCTCCGAATTAGTACTCCAATATGGATTATCGAGTATCCTACTATAGTATGCTAATATACTCATATTAACCCTAGAATAATAACACTCTTGGGAATAGCATTAAAGATAACCATATGCCTCAGATCACATCAACCTGTTATGGCCAGAAAACTATGATACTTACCATGCGCCTCTGTAACATGGGTTATCATCTAGGCTTAATGAAACATTACTCATTACACAGTCACAGCTCTTTAACACATTTTGCTGAGGACAGACAATAAAAGGATATTAATTTGCAAGTGACTTACACAAAAATCATAAAGATTAATATAAACCTGTTTTACGTTACCAATAAATTTTTCGTCATTACAGCTCTAGCCAGCAGTTCTCAAGACTCCTCCCTAATACTTTGGGATTTGACAAATGGTGAGAAAATAAAGACAATGGAGACTGGTCCCACTGATGTGTGGACTTTGGACTTCTCTCCGGACGGCAAACATATTATCTCTGGAAGCAATGCTGGCAAGATTCTCATTTTCGAAGTTGAAAGTGGGAAGCAAGAGCAGACATTAGACACAAGAGGGAAATTTACATTGAGTGTTGCTTATGTAAGTTATATTTTTTACATTTGTTGATAAACAAAAAACATGGCTGACCACCGTAAAGATATAGTTTTTTCATAATTATTTTACCTCTGAGTTTGCATCAAATCACAGTGATCTTTATTCTTATTACGTTATGGTTGCAACTAGTGACAACTCTGTCAAAATTGCAACACTCTTTTCTTGTCACAGTAACATTGCTTGTGGGTTGCTGCTACCAGAGGTAAAATTAATGTGAAAACTCAATAAGAAGGCTTTAGTATCACCCCAATGTCATTCAATACCCTACCCTATCAATTAGTGCCAATGGCTCTTGAATGAATATACCAATAATACAAATAAAAAATCATAATTATGCTTCTTTAATTTTATAATTCCAGAGTCCAGATGGCAAATATATAGCAAGTGGAGCTTTGGATGGTATCATTAACATATTTGATGTGGCTCAAGGGAAACTGGTGCATACGCTAGAAGGTCACGCTATGCCCATCAGAAGTCTTTGCTTTTCGCCTGATTCACAGCTGCTACTAACAGCCTCAGATGATGGGCATATGAAACTCTATGATGTGTAAGTTTTATGCAGTTGTTTCTTTCCTTCATTAAGTTACAAATTACAATGTCCCATAATGTTCCTGATAGGTTTTGCATCACCTATTGGTTCCAGCAGTTTAAACATGTGCTAAAAAGTGGAGAAGGCTTTTTGCAGTTGCTCTTTTTATGGCTGACATTCAGAAAATGATTTATTTTAGTTTTAATATAACCGTTTTATGTTTCTAAAGCACATATTAAATGCTGTTTCAGAGTTCACGCGAACTTAGCTGGGACATTATCAGGTCATGCATCATGGGTTCTCTCAGTTGCATTCTCCCCTGATGGCAAACGTTTCGCATCGGGCAGCGCTGACAGAACAGTGCGAGTTTGGGATTTAGATAGCATGCAATGCCAACATGTATTTAAGGATCACACTGATCAGGTAAATCAAGACAAAAAAAGTGCGAGTTCGATTCGCGTGGAGGGGGTTAGTTATCTAAATTCCAATTCCATTAAAGATGTTTTAAATCTGACCCAAATTTGTTACTAAGGTTTTCCTGTAATCTATAGGCACAGAACTATTTTTTGTATTTGTTTCGAAATTTTCGACCCTGTACTTTCGGAGTTATGAGGGGAAACCAACGGTCAATTTTCGCCTATTTTCTTAAATAATGTCAAAGAAATATTAATGATAATAATTTAACGTAAAAGAAATATTTGGGATGCTCACAATAAGCCCTTTCATTTGATAGATAACACGATATAGTTCGCAAAACTTTTTTTTTTCTAATTAACCCTACAAAAGTGGCCCCCATGTTTAAAATTCATTAATTTACGTTACACGTCCGTTTGAGGTACGGAACCCTAAAAATTGATAAATATTTAGTAACTTTAAGTACTTTTAAGTACTCCATTGCAGTCACTGAAATGATTACTTTATTTAATTCTTTCCTTCTTATTTTCCAGGTCTGGGGTGTAAAATTTAACGCAGAAAGTAATAAAATTATGTCTGTATCAGAAGATAAAAGTTTAAATATTTATGACTGTCCATTATAATGTACAATATTGATATTTTTAATAAACCATACCATTTTGTAAGGTTTTTTTTTCCTTTATGGTATTTCAAGAAAAGAAACAAGGCTGTTTTCGGAACATACTCGTATTAGGAGTAACCTATCTGACTTAACACGTTTGGCGTTCGGCGTTGCTAGCTTATTGGTCCCAAGTCTATTTGATGAATCCTTGAACTAAATTGCCTACTACAGTGATACGATTGCAGCTTACGAAAACACACAACCATAGTAGAGCAAGATCCCAGGGCCGCCAGACCTCACTTATTTTCTCATGAATAAAATGTGTGGCATCAAGTAGTGTTAGTATGTACTGTGAACGTATGCATACCTGCTAACTTGTGCCGACGGCCAATTTTTAGATATCAGGTGTTAAAGTTGCGTAAAAATAATAGAAAAAAATGTCAAAGGCCGAGTGCTGATTTTTTAATATGTTCTAAAGAAGGTTGTTGAAAAAATATTATTAACACTGCCAGATGCTTCAGGTCGGCAGATATTTCTGCCAAGCACTTCGAATCACGGAAAAATATATGTGATTTTACCGATAGTCCGAACTTAATTTTTATATTTGATACTCAGGAAATCATTTCAGTACTTATTTTGAGCCAGACTAATCTTGGTTGGGTCAAACATCCCCCAGACACAATTAAAATGTCTCTGTATGAGCGCATTGGTTTATTGAACTCATACAAAAATGATGAATTGCAACTCTACAATTGTTCTGATGGCAATCAAATATTAAAAAAAAAATACACTCTGACGTGATATTTCACGTTATTTTTTCCGCGCTTTTTCCGAAATTTCCGCCAACGGGCGTTGTCAGCCAGTGTTGGTTATTAGTTTATAACAATATTCTCTGTAACATATATAAAAATCAGCACTCGGGCATATAGAAAAAATTGTATTATTTTTACGCAACTTTGGCAAGTAATATCTAAAAATTGGCCGTCGGCACAAGTTAGCAGGTATGCATACGTTCATAGTACATACCAATACTACTTGATGCCACACATTTTGTTCATGAGAAAATAAGTGAGGCCCTGGGATCTTGTACTATAGATCAATGAACCCAATTTTAAACTAGCAAATTAGTTTTAAAGATTTTAAGTTTCTGAACGAAGAAAATTATGTCAAGTTATTGTCAATTTGACGTAGACACTTAGGCAGATACCCGTACTCCAGTACTGAACTGATCTGCTTCAGCTATTTTGAGCATTGCATTTTTCTTCTTGCTTTTTCTTGGATCGATTTTAATATATCTGTCCCCTTCGCTCATCGAAAGTTTACAAAAACCTGAGTGAATTTACACCACTACAGTTTCGAAGTTTTCTGATTAGAATTTAGAACTGAAAACTAAAACAGAAAAGAATTTGTTTACTTGCGTCCTGCAAAATGCCGGCTAGCACCATAGTAAGTACTACTAAAATAGTAATTAATTTGTTCTCGGTGATTTCTTTGAATGTAAGTTTGTTTAAAAATGTAGATTTTTCGTTTCAGTTTTCTATATTGACTAAAAGAGAAAATGCTCACAACGATCCAATTTACTGCTGTGCATGCGCCAAAATAAGCACCTCAGGAGATTCGGCGTAAGTATATATCCAAAAATTAGATAATTATTATTGTGCTTTATTTGAAAAGCCTTTTCATATCAAACTGTTTTGTACAGTGGACCGCAAGTTTTTGTGCTGGTCTAGGGTAGCAAGCGAGTTACAATAAAATAAGAAGCTAGCTTATACTAGTTTTATTACTCTACTGTACACACAAGAAGCTATCAGATGCTAGATAACATAAAACAGATGCTAGATAACATAAAACCCACCATTGAAATTAATTGATTAACTTTATTACACATTGTCTTGTTTAAGGAATGTTTCAAAGGAGTTTGTAGTGACTGGAGGCCTGGACTGCCTAGTAAAAGTATGGATTCTGGACAATAACAGACTAGATCTACTATACACTCTGGAGGGACACTCCATGGCTGTGGTTTCCGTAGCTGTTAGCCCCTCTGCTCCAAGTAGGTTTTTGTGTTAATTTAACAAAAATGAAAACAAGAACCTATTTATCTGTGTCTTATTTTAAGCCTTGACAAGTTTTGATAGAGTTTCTTGTTAATTCCAATGTGTCCATAAGCATGCATTAGCTGCTTTGTTTAAATGAAAACTATAATTCAATTTTAATCAACATTTATGCATTTATTTCTGTTAACTTGCTTGCTCTTGGCAAGCAAGTTAACAGATTTTTTTTGTGTTATACTTTATTAGTATACTTTAGATAAAAGTATAAAATAACAAAAAGTGTACACAGTAGTTAAGTAGTATAAATTCCCATTTCTTTAACTATAGGTGAATTAATTCTAAATTATTTTTTAGTTTTAGTAAGCTCATCACTAGATTCCACCCTTATATTCTGGGAGCTATGCTCTGGGAAGAAGTTAACAGAGATACCATGTGGTATCACAGACGTGTGGAAGATATCATTTTCTCCAGACGGAGAGCACATTGCCACTGGAGGTCACACGGGCAAGATACATGTGTACCAAGTCCTAAGTGGATTGATTACTAAAATTTTGGATACGAGAGGAAAGTTTATACTGAGTATTTCTTATGTAAGTTTTTTTATTTAACAACATAATGTATTACTTTATTATATTATAATTATACATTTATAAATTAAAATAACCTAAAGTAAATAACTTAAAAAATGGCGTCTAAAAACTCCTCAACGCTGTCAACTGGTAATGTAACCAAGAGACTGGCGGCGTTGCTAGGTTGTATGGCAACGCTAAGCTTTTGGCCAAGGTGCCAGTCCTTGGGTCACGGGAAGTGTCAACTAACAATTTGAAATATCATTGAAAAGGCTGTGAGCACTCGGAACCTACGGTCTAGAGTTTCAACCCCAAATGGCTCGAAAATATAGTTACCAATGAGGTTACATTATTTACGCCGCTTGAGGTTCTCTGCAGCCGCAGCGGTAGTCCCAGCACAGCACGATGAGCTAGGAAGATGGGATGGCGTAAGAGTATCGACACATGTTGCGAACATAATTATTGTTATTCTCCTGCCCTTATCGTAATTTATTTAAAATCAGCACAGCACGTCTTTTTCTTCCATACTTCTATAGTTTTCGCGGGCAGTATGAAGAATCAACAATTAATAAAGATGTTTCTTTTGTAACTGTCGTGGGACCTACGTTTCTTAAGCGAGAAAATAATCGATTATGTCGCTTCGTCCTCCTCCTCCTCATCGTCATCGGTAACGCATCATGTCGTCAACCGCCGAATCTCTAAACTTATTAAAATCCTCTATTGACAGAGCCCCAACGGCAGATACATAGCGACGGGCTCCGAAGACGGTGTCCTGTGCATAGTGGACGTGGCGCAAGGCAAGGTGCACCACACTGTGAAGGCGCACGCGGGCCCCGTCCGGGGTGTAGCGTTCTCGCCGTGCAGTCGCCGCCTAGCCACCGCGTCGAATGATGGATTTGTCAAGATTTTTGATGTGTGAGTTACTTTTAGTTTATTAGGTAAAATCAGGTGAGGCGAAGACGTGAGTGGACGAGGCAAAAGGAGTACCTATATAATGATCGTAGCAGGTGGCGTTCTGTGGTTTCTGCCTACACGGTGTAGGCATAAACTCATGCTTTTTCCAATGGGTAAAAAGCATGAGTTTACCAGACGCCAGATTGCCAGCCCATATACTTAAAGTGGAAGCGCAAGGGTAGGCCGCGAAATTTAAATTTTATTACGTTTATTGCAATTGTAGGTCAGTGTCAGGTTGTATGTTGATGAAAATATGAATCGCGCCAATAACACGTATGGAATTATTCAAATCATCAATACAACTCTCCAAGTTCATTTAACCCCATTGAGTGACTTTTTCATGAAATTGTTACAAAATAGGGTTATATGAACTTCGAAGGTTGTTTTAATAGTTTTAATGATTATAATTCTATAACTACGTGTTACTGGCGCGACTCAGTCATCGACCTGCAAATTGTACAAAACGTAAAAAAAAAGAATTTCGCGGGCTACCCAGTCTCTTCCACGTTAAGATAGTTTTATCAGGGTACCTACTTATCAACATAACAAGGACTGACATGAAAATATAGGCCGTATATTGAAACAGACTTGTGCAATACATCCAAAAACAATATGATCGGATAATGCAGTTTCTGTTCTGGTTTAAAAAAAATACATGGTTCATTTGACCATTTTTAGTTTTTTTAGCCATTCATTTGTAATTCGGTAATTGTTAGGGTTCCGTACCCAGTGGGTAAAAAAGCTACCATATTAAGACATAGACATATTAAGACTCTACCGTCGGTCTGTCTGTCACCAGGCTGTATCTCATGAACCGAGATATCTAGACAGTTGAAATTTTCACAGATTATGTATTTCTGTTGCCGCTATAAAAACAAGTACAACAGAATAAAATAAATATTTAAGGGAGGTTCCCATACAATTAACATGTTTTTTTTTAAATAATGGTAAGGAACTCTTCGTGTGCGAGTCTGACTCGCACTTGGCTGGTTTTTTGAGTTCCGTACTCAAAGAGTGCCTATTACTAAAGCTCCACTGTCCTGTCACTGGGCTGAACCGTAATAGGTAGACCCATTAAATTTTCACAGAGTGTATAATTACCTACTATGGTCGCTATAATAACAAATCATAAAAATAAAATAAAGTTACAAGTTAAACTGGTTCCCCATACAAGGAGCCTGGTTTTTTCAGCGTTATTTGCTCGGTCTTAATAATGGCAATACATACAAACCTCTAACTAGTATAATACGCAGTTTTAAATATTGCACGGTGGTACCCTTGTGTGCGAGTCCGACTCGAACTTGGCTGATATTGGGACTAAATTGAGTCACCAGACGAAGCGCATAAAGAGCCTGCTGTTCGTTTGGGAAGGAGACTCTTTTGCGCTTCGCTAAACGTCTTTGCCACATAATAAATGGCTACTGACTTTTATAATTTTCCCTCACAGAGCTAGCGCAGGTGTCGTGCACTCGTTGGACCACAAATGCTGGGCAGTTAGCGTATGTTACACTGCCGATGGTACCCGCGTAGCGACCGCAGCCGCCGATGGCAGGGTACGAGTCGCACTGACCGACGGCCTGACTGTGCTCAACACTTTTAAAGAACATAGTGACGTGGTAAGTGACCTAGTTCAGTTTTGATCCGCGAACGGTATTGGCTAACCAATGAATAAAAGTTTCTTCAGGATCAATGAGCTCCAAGCTACTCGAATCAAACTTGGCCGTTGAGGCTATCTTTCTAACTTTTTCTATTCTCGACGATACGCGTTAGTGTTTATCCCATACGCAAAAACGCGCTTTGGACGTGGAGTTGTGAACAGCAGCCCGACATACAGGGTATAAACAGACCCTTAACGAAACCGTCAACCAAGCATTATGCACGTGACGTGAGAGGGACAGAGCCTCACGTCCCAGCCGCCGCGGGAGACGCACCGGGCGTCGGGGGCCACGTAGGCGCGGGCCTGTGGACGGTGAGCTATGGGCTAGCTCGCCGTCCGTCCGTCTTATGACGACAGGCCGTGTCGACGGCGCGTTCGTGTTCCACGCGCGCCTCAAGAGAGTCAGCAAACAGGAAGGGGTCCGTAAGGACCGACGCCTGCCAGGGTAGCGGGACTGTTCGAAAGAGATACCGCGGCCCTGGAACACAAAGGGCAAAGGAAGGAACATGGATGGGTTTTAGTCAGTAAAAGTCTGACACTCCCTCCTCCTCCGGGAGGGGTTATTTGATGATTTCCCATCGGTAAAAAAAAAAAAAAAAGCATTATGCACATCAAACTAAGTAACTCTACGCAAAAATTATTGCTGGGAAACGACCTTTTTTTGGGGTGAAAAGTCACGTTTTACGGTAAGACTCAATGTAAGGCACTCAAAACATTGTGCTGATGGATGGATTCAATAGTACGGGGGTTGTGGAGGTGTTTAAAGAAAAAATCTTACATCAAAACCATGTATTAAAAAAAAAACCTCTGACAAAGTTGGAAGTTTGACCCCCAATATCTCCGTAACTAGCCTTCTAGTTACGGAGATGTTGTTTCTATATTCCCAGGTATGGTGTAGAAACAAAAAAATATCTCAATAACGGTGAGAACAAGTGCCTGTCGGCTTCGTTAAGGGTCTTGTAACCTTTATACAAAACAATAGTGTACCTATATCTTCGAAACGTATCATTAACTTACAAAAAAAACGTGGTGGTCTCTTGGCAAAACCACTCAGACAACCCCTACAGTATCTATGAACTTTTCGTTGATCAAAGGCGTGTGCCCGGCCTACCGCCGGCACTACCAAGTGTGAAGTGAAGTGGCACCTAACGATCCAAACAAAGTATCAATAATAAATCTTGATACACAAGTGTGAATATTGGATTAGGATTTTGATACGTCACGTGTGTGAATTCTCGCTAGTTAAAATAATTTAACTTTTATCATAACTTTAAAACATTGGCTTGATCGAATCAATGTTTTAAAATTATGATAAAAGTCAAATTGTTTTAGCTCGCTCGTGGCTAATAAATAATAACAGTCACCTTGGGTCGATCTTTAGGTTAAGCCGTGCCCATTTCATACCGAGTTTCCACGACCGAGGCGACCAACGGCGGGTTCGGCTGTCATTTGTAGATCTTTGACAGTCGTAACTAGGGTTGCCACCCGTACTTTATAATAAAGTATTGTACGTTATTTCAGGTAATTGTACTTTATACTTTATGAGAACAATAAAGTACACGAAAATACTTTATTTCGCATGATTTCATTTCTTTGGGATTTTGAAAAGTTTAGTCGTAAGTATTTTTTCGTTAAACGAAATTTATCGATTGGTGTCTCCACTCGACAGCGCCACATCACTTAAGCACTCGTTTTTAACCATTTCTGACCGCAACCTAACCTCGTATGTCAACAATGCCAGTGTCACTAATAATTTCATTATTTTTTAAACTTGTCTAAAGTAATTTCGTTTTTATTGTCTATTCCCTCCACGTCGGCATTCACACAAAGAGTTTTTTTTTCTTTGATGAATAGCAAATGGCGAGACGAAAGAAACAAAGCGTCTCTGAATTTGATAAAATATAATTACTTATTTACTTTAATTTAAATATAGCCTGTAAATATGCTGTGCAATTGAATTGTTTAGTAGAGATACTAATTTTATACAAACTGCAAGAGCAATAAAAACTATGTTTTCAAAAAAAAATCAAAAAAAAAAAAATACCTCCTTTATTTTGATACTATATACTTTTTTTTTCTTACTAATACTAACCAATGTACTTTATCTGCAAAACAAAAAGGTGGCAACCCTAGTCGTAACAGGTAGTCAGTGGCCCAAAAAGTCTGTCAACCAGTCTTACCAAGGGGTATCGTATTACTCAGTACTAACTGGATGATGGATCCGCTGGATACGAGACGCACGGGACCGGTCAATGTGGCGACACTTGTGGGGAGGCCCATGTCCAGCAGTGGACGTCTTTCGACTGCAATCATGATTATGATGATGATGAACTGGGTTGTGGAGGTTAGATAGGCAGTCGCTCCAAGCAATTTGACGACCCGAATGGCGCAGCGGTAGTGAGGCTGCCTTACGTTCTTAGGGTCCCGGGTTCGAATCCCGGTAGGAGCAAATGTTTGTGTGGTGAGCATGGACATTTGTTTCCGAGTAATGGATGTTTATATGTATAATAAGTATGTATTTACAAACAAAAAGTATCTATGTAGTATTATCAACTATCTGGTGTCCACGACACAAGCCTCGTTGCTTAGTGTGGCACTTAGATGGCGTTGTGTGTACGTTTAGCGATATTTATTTATTTTATTTATTTAATGCATGCTCGCTGACCGGCTGTGCCCAATCAGGCCGAGCTAGCCAGTACTAATTTCAATCCATATTTCCAAAACCGAAAGCCAAGAAGATGTAACGGGATTATTCGTCCACAGGTCTGGGGCGTTAACTTCAACAGTAACAACAAAAGAATACTATCTGTTTCTAAAGACCAAAGTGTCAATGTCTACGAATGTCCGCCACCGCCGCCACTGCCGTCAAAGACTGACAAAAAGGGAGGAACCATGGTAAAATAAAATGATGTAAGTATAGTGTAGCCATATGTAATAATATTTTATTGTTTTTGCTGTGAGTATGAATTAAAATCCATGAAGTATGTTTTTATCAAACTTATGATATCTTTCAAAGAATATAAAATCTATCAAGTTTAGAAAGTCTGCATTTTTGTGAGCTATCGAAAATTGTAAAAGCCTAGGCATATCTTAATTAAATTTTGTTATTTAAACTCATTATTTTATTTAAATCCCTCCTCCCCATACCTACTAACATTGAATGATTGTAATTTTACATAGAATTTTTGTCAAGTCATAAGCCACAATCTTAAATTATACACTTGATACCAACGAGTAACACGTTTAACACTAAGAAGATGACAGAAGTGACAGAGTGTTAAACGCATTTATTACCTTGTGATCCAAGTGGACCTCATCTTCACAAAGCACATTTCCTAATTTTCAAAAAAAGAATACTTATTCGTTCATAAACAAACCCAATCGTCACCGATGTTTAAATACACATTTTTAAGTCTTCAATGCAAAAGTATCTACAGATTAATAAGTATCTAAGTAGAGGTGAACATGGCAACTAGGGTGCGACGTCCCCAACGCTAAGAAGGGGAGTCTGGCGCGGGCTTGATTAATTTTCGGCAGTAAGAGGATTGCGCCCACCGCACCGCCATATTACAGCCGTTCTTTGCCTAGGATTTGCACTCTTATAACTAGGTAAGACCAGTAAAAAATACCCTTTTCGGGATTATTAATGTGGTTACACTCGCTGTCTGGGTAACTGGGATTTTGTGGGATCAATTTTACAAACCAGAATCTTGTACGTTTTGGATCATTCAAGCATTATGGAGTCTTTTTACCTGACTGCGGTGAAGCCCAAAGGGAGGGTTACGTGTTTGACATGTATGTATGTCCGTTTCTTTGTTTCCTCGTAAAACCTAACCGGATTTGGATAAATTGTACGTCGTTAGATTAGTCTTGGTGGCGCGAGTGTCACTGGCTGCATTAAAATTAAAAAGAAACTGATCAATGCTCGTGCCTTCTCCGTTGAGATGAGGCCTTTGCCCAGCAGTGGGTCAGTAATAGGCTAGTATTATTATTTCGTTTATTCATTTACATACACATTCTTTATATTTTTATATATTTTTTTTAAAAACATTGAAATAAAATTAAAAAAAAAACATTTATAAATATAAAAAATAATAGCCCACCGGTATCGGGAACAGGGTCCAAGCTACCGGCGGTCAGGGCTCCAGAAAGAGGAACCTCCTAACAATACGAGCCGTGTCCAGTAGTACCGCTTTCTGAATCAAACCCTTAATCTAGCTGCCTAACGAGAGCCTCTTCAGGTATTCATCGAGGCTCTTGGCAATTAAGCCATGGGCTGATACGACTATCGGCACAATGATCGCTGAGTCCACATCCCACATGTCGACAACCTCGCGAGCCAAGTCAAGATACTTGATTTGCTTATCTTTTTCGGCTTTCACGAGGTTGTCATCATGAGGGACCGTTATATCAACAATCATTGCACACCGCTCTGATCGATCCACCACCACTATATCAGGCTTATTGGCTACAATAGTCCTGTCAGTGATGATGGATTGGTCCCAGTACAATGTGATATTGCCATTTTCGAGAACTGGGTCGGGCACATACCTATAGTACGGCACTTCCGATTCTACAAGGTTGTATTTTAGAGCAAGTTGCTGATGGATAATCCTGGCTACAAGGTTGTGTCTATGAAGGTACTCTCCTAATGGAGAGGCCAGACGAGAACACCCGGAGATAATGTGACGGATTGATTTGCCTGGACGGTGGAATGCCCGACATAAGTATGTCAACCGTACCGTCCTTCACAATAAATCTCCGGTAGTTATTCGTCATCATAACTTCATCCATAATTGCACATACTAAACCTTCGGTTTCTCCGAAGAGGTCTCCGGAACGTAGCCAGGCTACGGACGTTGATAGGTCTACATCGGGCCCATGCAGGGCCCGGAAAAAGCGTCCGTGAACCTCCTTGCTCTGCCATACCTCCCTGCGGTCATTAGTGTCAAGCACTACAGGTTTGCGCCAGTTCTCTTTAGCCAAGGAGAGCGGGGTGAGGCCCTTATCCACCGCGACCACGTCTCGATGCATCGCCACGTCGGCTTCTAGGAAATATTCCCTGATATCTCACGATTGTGGAGAGTCTTAGCATTTAAAAAGCCTCGTCCCCCACACCTCCGCGGGATATACAGTCTCATAACCGAAGAACGTGGGTGATGCATTCGATTTGCTATCAACAATGTACGGACCCTCCTATCCAGAGCGTCTAGTTCTGTTTGAGTCCATTTAAGTATGCCGAAAGAGTACATCAAAACCGGCATGACCCAACCGTTGAAGGCACGCACCTTATTTCCGCCTGATAAAAGTCTATTAAACACTTTTTTCAGGCGGGCAAAGAAGCGCTCCTTCAACGATTGCTTCATGTCAGAAGCGCTGGGCATCAATATGCCCAGTGCTTCCTAAGCTAAGTTTGAGTCCACTTTGGTTCTGCTTAGCCTTGAATCCTCAAGGCTAAGCAGAACCAAAGTGGACTCAAACTGTCGCCCTGAAATATACCTCGCTCTATCCTTATTGGTTCGATATTCCTCTGGATTTGCCGACATCCTGGATAGCGAAGGACTGTCCTCCATTGCCCCATACACGACACCAGGAAGGTGCGTAGAGTTGCATCAACTTTATACAACTCTAACACCCTTATGAGCCATGTATGTAGCATGGAGTCATAGGCCTTCGTATAATCTATCCAACATGTCGACAGATCCCTTCGGGAACGGCGAACCTGTTGGCTAATGGCCCTATCAATGAGGAGTAGCTCCTTAGTACCACGGGACCCGTTCCTACATCCATTTTGAGAAGCGGACATGATAGAATTGTCATCAATGTGTTTGTTTTTTTTTTTTTTATTGTTGGAAACTGGCGGATTTGGAGGTCATATTGTGGAGCTCAAATTTTTGTTTTTCTTCTTATACCATCGAGTGGGGTATCAAAAATTTAAAAGGTGATTAATAACATACAACCTGCTTTCAACTTTTGTTTAATTTAAAATGTGCTTGTTTCTTTAGTCGGATTATTTAGTGTTTCAACCAATTTTATTTTATGGGTTAAGTGAGTAAGTGCAAGCTGATTTGTACAGCTCCCTCTTTAGCTGCAAGTTAGTGCTATTTTGCAAGGTCTTGATGATGATGATTCATCATCATCAAGACCTTGCAAAATACATACACGAGTACGAATCACAAGAAGAACGTGAACTTAGAGAGAACACTAGAAGAAATGTTATAAAAAATAAAATTGCACCTAAACTTAATATTGCTAAACATTGCTCTAAATACCAAGCAGTAGAATTGTTTAATAGGTTGCCTACTGACTTAAGATCATTGATTTACAAAGGTAGTCTCTTCAAAGCTAAACTTAGAGCATTCCTGTTAAATAAATGTTTATATTCTTTATCTGAATTGGTGACAAGTGATGGTAAATAGTTTTTTTATTTTTATTTAGTAAATTTCCTTTTTGTACCTACCATTAACGTAAGACTTTTTTTCTTTTTTTTGCATTTTAGAGAGTAGATTTATTTAACGTATTTTTTATTTTAATTTTGACATGATAACATTTACAATCATAAAAATAATAACTATTTACAATCTATTGAAATAATATTTATCATAATATGTTATTGATTATATTTTTAGTGAAATTGACTGTTGATCATTTAAATATATACAACGTGTTTTTTCTGATATCCCATAACTCTAGGGTATGATTGAGGTCATATCAAAGAATCAACTGGCATATGAGTTATGTTCCAATCCTTCGTTATTTTTTTTTTCATTTTTCATACAAAATAATTCGGCAAAGTCACGATTATTAATGTAAAACACCCTTATGTGAAATATATTCAAACTACTTGAGGTTTCATCGATGTCGACAAGGTAGCTTTCTCTTCACTAGCTGCCGCCGGGAAGCCCCGATACCAACATACCTACATATTTTATTTTACTATTTATTTTACTACACTACTGCGAAGTTTGGCAACCTCTCAAAAGTAAAGATTCGTCATACTGGTGACAATTTTTGACCTAATTTAATTATGATTGATGATATCTCCGAAACGATGCATTTTTGGACCACCTATTCTGGGAGTTTTTGTATTATTTTTACCTACAGAATATAACCCTAGAGTTATGGGATATAAAAAAAAACAGGTTGTATATATTTTTTTAATTTTAGCTGTTATAAATTTATTAATGTACTACATAATTTCAAACACAATGTGAATTGTTATATGAATAAATGAATAAGTTACAGAATAAGTGACAAAGCCAACCTTGACAAAGGTATTCGGTTCCCCTAAGCAACATATTTAACTTTGTTTCTTTGAATCAAAACACTTAGGTAGATAATTATAATTATTCTATTCATTCTCCTGCCCTTAATCCAATTTATGTGTGGTCGGCGCAGCATGTCTTCTTCTTCCATACTTCTCTATTACTCGTCATCTCAACAGTCACCTCCTTTCTAGCCCTATCATCCTTCACACAGTCCATCCATTGTTTAGGTCTTCCTCTAATCTTATAGCCATCTACATTCATACTCAACATTTTCTTCACTACATTTTCCTCATTCCTCCCATTCTTCATGTCCATGCCACGACAACCGATTACCACACAACTTTTCAGTCACCGGTGCCACTTTCAGACTCCCTCATATGTAGGTTATAGGTACTCATTCCTTATTTTATCCATTCGCGTTATCTACACCACACATCCCAAATTATAATTATTATCTACCTAATAATTATAGATTCCTGACAAGTGCAAAGAGCAACGATATCAAAGTCTGGGCAAATACCCATCGCGGGCCTGTGGACAGTGAGCTATGGGCTAGCTCGCCGTCCGTCCGTCTTATGACGACAGGCCGTGTCGACGGCGCGTTTGTGTTCCACGCGCGCCTCAAAGAGAGTCAGCAAACAGGAAGGGGTCCGAAAGGACAGATGCCTGCCAGGGTTGCGGGACTGTTCGAAAGAGATACCGCGGCCCTGGAACACAAAGGGCAAAGGAAGGAACATGGATGGGTTTTAGTCAGTAAAAGTCTGACACTCCCTCCTGCTCAGCCCAGAGCGGGAGGGGTTATATGATGATTTCAAATACGAAAAAATAAAAAATAAAATGGGCAAATACCCATCACCAATCTATCTCTAGTCGTTTATTATTATGTATCGTTAATTTTCTCCCACCTCAAAGCCAACAACAAATTATTACACAGACACAAAAGTGTACCTATTGAAATTAAACAGCTTTTGTTATAAGTATCAACACATTATTGAGCTGTTGTCAAGCTAAATACATAAAGGGGAGGCTTTTATCAAAAATATTTACATTGGTAGCAAGTCAATTGGTTTCGGCTTAATTTGCGGGGAATTATGCGGTGCGGCCCGCCGGGAAATCAACTTTACATTCAATTTGCCGCCGTGCACAGATAAAAACCAATCTCTTCATTTTTACCTGTCGCGGCCAGAAAATAAACCCTCTTTGATGTTCATGAATATGTTTAAAGAAGTTTGAAACTTTACAGCATTTCTCGATACCAGATAGGTATTGCAGCATTACTTCGTTATAAAGGGTGTAACAAGACCCTTGACGAAGCCGAAAGGCACTTGTTCTCCCCGTCAATGCTATCATTTTTTTTGTTCTAGACCATACCTGGGGACCTCCTAGTTACGGAGATATTGGGGGTCAAAGTTCCAACATATTCACAAGTTTTTTTTTAAATACTTGTACTTAATGTAAGTTTTCTTTTAAACACCTCTACGACCCCCGTACTATTCAATCCATCCATCAGCACAATGTTTTGAGTCCGTTCGTTGAGTCCTACTTTAAAAAGGTGATTACTCACCCCAAAAAAAAAGTCGTTTCCTAGCAATAATTTCTGCGTAGAGTTACATAATTTGATGCATAATGCTTGGTTGACGGCTTCGTTAAGGGTTTTGTTACACCTTGTATATACCAATCCTTATACAGGTATTAAATAATAAATTGCACGGCACTCTAGAATAAACACATCCATTAGGTCAAAATAAAATCACTTTAAACAGTGTTTTTTTGCTTGGATATCTTTGGTTAGACGTAGGTACTGAACGCTGTGTTAAAATTTGTCCACCTATTTTGATGGGACCTTATATAACTAGTTAATTTAGGCAACTAAACATATTATTATGTTACCTATTTATAGCTTATGCATCCTCTTAGAACCCCTACCATGACCAGTATAGAATAATCAGCCTGTAATGTTCCCACTGCTGAGACACACAGGTCTTAGGCGTGTCCAGTGCGGGACATCTACCGAGATGTTATATGTCTTCGTTTTTTTGGTTCCAGGACATGTCGGTTTCCTCACAATGTTTTCCTTCACCGTTTTGAGATCAGTAGTGATGAAATAAATTACACAAAGGAAGGCGCCTGCCTGAGTTCGAAATCACGACTTACTGCGCGTAATTCGGGGCGGCCAACACTGGGCCGCCGCTGCTCTCATCATGACCGATACGAAGGTGGAATTTTGACATGGCTGGAGAATACCACCTCGGTGTAATTTTTTTGTGGAAATCTATACCTAGGTAATTACCTACTTAGTATACTTCTTTGATTAGGCATTTTCTGGTCATAGATATTAGGTAGCTTTCATGTATTGGATGAATTCACGGCGGTAGTTACGAATACCTACTCATTAACATAAAACTTCAGATTTTAATTAATTTGCAAAAGATCTTCTGCACAATCTTTTACAATACGTACTTAATCAAATCTTAATAACCAAATAGTCGCTTCCTCGAGCTTTAGGTGCAGTTCTTTCTGCTCAATACGTGAGGTAGGTACGTTCATTTGTTTAGTAAAGAAAGTTAGATATTTTAACAGTAGGTATGGTCAAAAATCGGATAATATTTAGAGAGCTTTAGCAATTCCACAGTGATTTTAATAGGCGGTTGACAAGGTATTGTGCAGTCCACATACGAGGCGGCGGTGGCCGGCAGCGGAGGTATCGATGTCGTAATCACGGCCGCGTCGCCGGCAGCGCCATTCAATGAGATGAAATCACTATGCGGCTCTATGAATAATTCAGGTGCGGTCCGACTCCGCCCGCCTCCCTCGCCTCGTCGCGCTTGCGGGGTGCACTATCGATATTGATATAAATTTGTCAGAATATGTGTGTCCAATACCGAACGGTCGAATCCTGTAATTTAACGACGATGTGTGCTTGCAGTTTGCGTCCTCTGCAATTGCCAGAGAATCATTTCGTGAATCTGATATAAGTTTTAACTTTTTGATGCTCGGTGAGTACCTATTCACTGCTTTGATAGTCCAATAGTTTTCAGATCAGTTAAAATAAAATCGGCTTACATTCAATTCAATAATTTAATAGCACCTATTCATTTTAATAAATACAACAGCTTGCCTAAGTATTCAACAATAGTATCTAGTGGTGGTAGGAGATCGCGGGAGAGGAGTAAGTGACGTGCGCCACGGGAGCGGCGTAGGCGAGCTTGGCGACGGGGGCGGCGGCGGCGTAGGCGACTGGAGCGTGAGAGTAGGAGACCGGGGCGTGAGCGTAGGAGACGGGGGCAGGCGCGTAGGCTACTTTGGCTACGGGAGCGGCGTAGGCGAGCTTGGCTACGGGAGCGGCGTAGGCGATCTTGGCAGGAGCTTGCTGGACGGGAGAGCCCTCGTACCTCACGACAGCGTTGAAACCGTGCTCTTCGCTAGCGGTGTAGTCGACGATGCGGTGGACTCCATCGGGCTGCACGAGCGAGTAGGATCCCTGCACGTTGTCGCCGGAGCGCGCCTCCTGCTGCTGCTTCACGTCGCCGCTCTGGTTGTCGTGCACGGAGTACGAGAAGTCGTAGTGAGCGGGGGCCTCGGGCTGGGCGTACACCACTTTGGAGACGGGGACGAGACCGGCGTAAGCCGCCGCGGCGAGGGACAGGACGATGACGAACTACAATGAATAAAGAAAATATGTTTAGAATAAACTGGACATCATAAATTACAACTTTTCAAATTTGAACAATGTTGCTTAACAGAATAATCGAGGTGGATTTCTTCCAATAAAAATATGCTCCAGACATCATTAATTAACTAATAATATTGATTGAAACTATACTCACTTTGGCAACCATTTTTGCAAGTAGTTATGAGGTATGTTGTTACTGATGTGAGTGTTAGTAGTGGACTATGATATTGTGTGACCTGCTTCAGTTTTTATACAGGCTAGTCGCCTGTGGGTCTCATTGGTGACACACGGCACACGGCGCGCCCGAGGCGTCGAGCACAATGAGAGGTGAAGGCCGACATGCTGCATTGCTAAGGCGAACTTCAAAATATTAGAAATCGATTAGCACCTGTTCGTAAGTACCAACATTACTAATTAGAATAACGACTTTTTGAAATATGAGAGCAGTCTTGAAACGCCTAAGTCATATTTTAAAATGGGTGCTGCATTAAATTAAATAAGTTGTGGGCTAGTTATTTATCTAAGTTTAGTTATCGCAAGGACAAAGATAGAGCGATTGCAAAATAAAAATATAGATCATAAATGTATTCTCATTGAGATTTTTGATTGACTTTAATTCTTCAAATTAACATAGTAATATTAAATGGACGAGATTTGCTCCTTGACATAGTTCAATTAATACATCCGCAAAAAAAACTTGTTGCGAGTCAAGTATGGACTTCACTCGCACCTCCTTGTTATTGTCAGTATTTTATTTTTTACTAGCGGCCCGCCCCGGCTTCGCACGGGTGCAAATGTTGTACAAATAAAGCTTCTTCTTGAATCACTCTATCTATTGCTGAAACTGCAATAAAAACTGCAAACTGCATTAAAATCCGTTGCGTAGTTAAAAGATATAAACGTACAAACAGCGGGAGCGACTTTGTCGAGTCGTCGGTCGGGAGTCGTCGGTCCTAATCTTTGTATAGTATAAACTATGCAAAGATTAGGACCGACGACTCATGCATGTACACAAATTTTAAAACAAAAAGGGTAACGAGAAATGTACCGTCTAGTCTAGTCTAGTCTAGTCAGGAAAGCGACTATCCGGCCACATTTACTGCGATTACTCGACGAATAATCGGTACGAGTGATTAAGGTGAAATTTTAACCTTTTTTGTTAGTATTTTTAATTTTACTATCAGCCATTTTGTTCATAAGATATATGTGTCCCAATGCTGGGCAAAGACCTCCCCTTACTCCTTCTAAGCCTCTCTGTTTTGTGCAATTTCTGGCCACGTTTACTCCGCGAACAAGATCAGAGCGTGCACGACGGCCATGGTAGTCAATAAAGGACTTTAGGTTATTTTAATTAATAAATTTAAAATTAAAATTATATTGAGATAAAAAAAAAAAAAAATTCAACGTTAAACAGATTTGGACTTTATATGAGCATTGCCAAATCCGGGGCGAGCGATTTTATTGTCTGATGCATTAAATGCGAGCGACTCAGCTGTACATGAGACGCCAGGGAAATTGTGGAAGCCTCCTGAACTCTTCAACCGACTAATCGGCCAAATTCATAGTCTGCCCAACTCAGATACAAGCGACACTTATTTTGTGTCTCACCCATTTTAGCAGAACCATAATCTCAACTTCTATATTAATATTATAAAAAAGTACTTAAATTTTGTTTGTATGTAGGGGGTACCTAATCTTCGAAAATACTGATCCGATTCCGAAAATTCTTTCACTAACGGGAAGCTACATTATCTCCAAGTGTCATAGGCTATATTTAAAACGTTCCCTACCTGCTTAATGGCGCAAGTGCCACTGCTGAAAATAGTGTTATTAGATTTTCCATTCCAGTCTGAAATTGTGGCTGGCCCCGGCCCGGTTCTCAATGGCTAAACTCACAACCTGCCTAGGACTGGTATAAAAGGAGCGTATGCTATAATTGTGACACCTATGTTTCCCTCCTCCTTGGAGAAATATAGGCATGATTTTATATGATGGTGTGACGTCTAACTAATGGCCTTGTTTTCGTTTTTCTCATTTTTATCAACCGACCGAAGCTCAATTGTAGTTTTATTTTAATTTAAAGGGTGGAACCAAGACCCTTAACGAAGTCGAAAGGCACTTCTCCCCGCCATTTTTTTTATTGTGAGATTTTTACTTTAAACACCTCCACGACTTTCGTACTATTCAATCCATCCATCAGCATAATGTTTTGAGTGCGTTACATTGAGTCCTAACGTAAAACCTCATTTGTCACCCCAAAAAAGTTTTGCGTAAAGTTACTTAGTTTGATGTTTATAATGCTTGGTTAACGGCCTCGTTAAGGGTCTTGTTACACCCTGTAGTGCATTCCATATTGTAGCTCCGATCTCGGGACCCTCGGGTCTCCTGGTTATTTCATAAAAACATGGTTCGATAGCTCCAGATTGTGCTACACTGTCCACGGTCAGTCTGTGGACAGGTAATTCATCGTCTACCGTCCCTTCCTATATCATATTAAACCGCTGGTCTCGCCCGACTGCCTTTCGTGAATCTTTGATGTCACTCGACAGTCTTACAAACAGTCTGACCAAGCGGTATCGGTCATGCAGTACGTAACTGGGTAGTAGAAGGCAGATAAGCGGTAACTCCATGTCAAATACTAGTAGGTATTTGGCTTCATCCCGTTAGAGTAGAAGCTGACCCCAACCAACATTGCTGGGAAAAGGTAAGGCAGATAATAAACCGTAACTTAGATCTGTCTAGAAGGTAAGTACCTAAGTACTACCTCCTACTATGACCTATGACTGTAGAAATATAGGTAAGTATATTGAAATCAGCCTTTCTTCAAAAGTTTTGGTTGGTTTTTCTTACTGAGTTGAATTTCTGGCTTTGATATTCAGACTTCTGGAGTTTATGCGATGGTAATAAAAAAGAAGGACATTCAGTTCATAATAATTTATTAGCACCTATTTATTTCAATATATAACAGCTTGCCTAAGTGTTCAACAATAGTATCTAGTGGTGGTAGGAGATCGCGGGAGAGGAGTAAGTGACGTGCGCCACGGGAGCGGCGTAGGCGAGCTTGGCGACGGGGGCGGCGTAGGCGACTGGAGCGTGAGAGTAGGAGACCGGGGCGTGAGCGTAGGAGACGGGGGCAGGCGCGTAGGCTACTTTGGCTACGGGAGCGGCGTAGGTGAGCTTGGCTACGGGAGCGGCGTAGGCGATCTTGGCGGGAGCGGCGTGCACGGGGGAGCCCTCGTAGCGCACGTTAGCGTTGAATCCGTTCACTTTGTCGGCGGTGTATTCGACGATGCGGTGCACGCCGTCGGGCTGCACGAGCGAGTACGAGCCGTGGACGACGTCGCCTTCGCGAGACTCCTGCTGCTGCTTCACGTCGCCGCTGTGCTCGTCATGGACGGAGTACGAGAAGTCGTAGTGAGCGGGTGCTTCAGGCTGGGCGTACACCACTTTGGAGACGGGGACCAGGCCGGCGTAAGCCGCCGCGGCGAAGGACAGGATGATGACAAACTGAAAAAAAAAAATTGTTATATAAATCTTCACTTAAAACAATATTTGAAAGTTTAGCTTTTAGTTATTTAAATATGTTTTACAAAATTGAAAATACAATTTATCACATAAAAATTCATTAGATTCCAGTCTTCAATAATTCATTGAAATACTTACTTTGGCGACCATTTTTGCAAGTATGTTGTTGCTGATTTGAGTATCAGTAGGTAACTGTAATAATGTATGACTTGCTACACTTTTTATACAGGATTGTCGCCCGCCTGCATGTGTCGTGACACGCCCTCAGGGTCATTCATTAAGTTTCGCAATGAGTCAAAGGCCGACTACTGCCTGAGCTAAGCTTCAATGCACTACAGTTTACGACTTGTCGAGTAAAGCTGTTTTCTGTAGTGGTTGTTATTAACCATAAGGGACTAACCACACTTATTCAGCTCTGTTCAGCTTTTCTCCATAGAGAACAATGATTTTGTTTGGAATGCGCACGCTCGCGGATGCGAACACATTCCAAACAAAATCGGCCACCATGGCTCACGTATGTATGTACAATGGTCCACTTTAGGGACTAAGTGCGGAAACTAAACCCTAAACATAGAACACCGTGTTTTGTTTTTCTATGATCCCCAAAATCCAAATGGCTTGTGGCTCGCACAGGTCGATTTTCAAGGCCGCGGATGAATATCCATTAACCGAGTTTCCCCCGTGCTTCGAACGGCGCGTTAAGCTGGTTCCGGCTGTCATTAGTAAATCTTAGACAATCGTATAGGTAGTGGCTCCATAAGTCTGACAACTAGTCTAACCAAGGGGTATCGTACTACCTTGTACTGACTGGGATGCGAGGGGGAGATAGGCAGTTACTCCATTTAAGATACTGGTATTCAGCTGCATCCAGAAAGACTGGAAGCCAACCCGAACATAGTCGGAAAAAGGCTAGACAGATGAACATGTCTGAATGAATCCATAATAATATGGTTAACATAATAAATAACCTGCCGTGTTATCTCTCCACCACCACCACCCTTGGTTGACTGATAGGGAATGCCCAAAGTAACAAGTGCGCCTTCCCAGAATATTCCATCTATCTATACAGTCAATGTTTTCTATAACTTTTGACTACGTGCTATTTTTTTTTCGCTAGAAACAGTGATAGACAGTGTCTCTACCTTTAGGGTTTTTGATTGAGTATTGCATCAGATTTCGCATGTCAATATGACATGGGCAAGGTTTTCTCCTTGACTTAGTTCAACTAAATGTTTCCGCAACGAGATTGTAACGAGTCAAGTTCACGACCTCACTTCATCATCACCTGCCGCCTTTTCCCAACTGTGCTGGGGTCGACTTCCAGTCTAACCGGATGCAGCTGAATATCAGTATTTTACATGAAGCGACTACCTATCTGAGCTCCACAACCCAGTTAGTACTGGGTGATACAATACCCCTTGGTAAGACTGGTGGTCAGACTTTCGGGCCACTGACTACCTGTAACGATCGTCAAAGATCTACAAATGACAGCCGGGACCAACGACTTTTCGTGTTTTCCGAGGCACGGGGAAACTCGGTATGTAATGCGCGCTCACACATTCACGGACCAACCTAGGCAAGCGCGGCATAACCTTAAGATCAACCCGGGTCATCATCATCATCAGCCTACTGCAGTCCACTGCTGGACGTAGGCCTCCCCAATCGCACGCCACTCAACTCGATTCTCAGTAGCTCTCATCCAGTTGTTACCAGCCTCCTTGCGAAGATCGTTGCTCCACCGGGCCTGAGGGCGTCCCACCTTACGTTAACCGATTCGCGTTCTCCACTCAAGAACACGTCTGCGGTCTACCAAAACGGTCATCGGTCCGCAGATCAACCCGGGTGGCTGTTATTATTTACCTCCCTTATAAATACATATTAATTACTTGTATCCTATATCCGCAAACTGGTTTCGATTTGATTTACTGAAGAGTTACAAGTCAGTTTTCAATTTTTACCAATACCAGGGCTATTGCGTATCTCTGTTGACAGTTTATAATTACGAGTTCTGATATACAATTGTCATTGTATTGTGTGAACTATCGTTCTGTACGGGTAGCGTCAGTTGAAACCAACAATTCATTGGACTCATTCATTAGTCATTGTGTATCAAAACTTGCCAAGTGATCATCGCTATGAACTGTCAACAGAGATACGCAATAACCCTGCTGGAAGTGTCTTTTGTAATTTACAGGTTCCCAACGTTTAGTGGTCGAGTCGGCTCATGTCACTAGCTAGTATGAAGTCTCATCCTCAACAAAGTCCACTGTTACGGACTGGCGTGAATTAGGTACTGGCAGCTGTTTAGCTTCTCAATCATACGCAACCAGTTAGCTGCAGTGTTATGTATTACTAGCTGTTGCACGCTGTTTCGCTCTCGTTTTGGTCGGAAATTATCCCACGGGCACGTTGTAAATATAGCGTATGGCTCTCGGGAATAATGTAGCTTCGTATTAGTGAAAGAATTTTCAAAATCGGTTCAGTAGATCCAGAGATTACCCCATACATACAAACTTACAAACAAATTTTACCTCTTTATAATATTAGTTATGAATAATTATTAACGAATTTTATACGTCTAAAAACATTTATAAATACTTTTAACATATAAAATAACAAGACATCCGTTTTATTCGAAGAAAAGGAAGGTGTGTAACAACATTGCACCCACATATCGCTAACTATTTGTAAGTTCGTTTGTGATCTAGGTTTTTTGTCATTCCACAAAGCGCAAATACTACATGCATTATGCTTATGTAGATACTATTTGTATGTGCAGCTGCTTTTCTTATCTGATTCACGACCCAATTGGATTAAAACATGGACTTATTCGATTTTCATTTCATAAAATAAAAATCAAATTCCGTATATTTGATCATCATTTGACGGCACGGTTGGCGCAGTGGCTGAGCGATTGACTGCTGCGTTGCGTGTCGCGGGTTCGATCTCCGCACGGAACAAATATTTGTGTGGCCTACAGATGGTTGTTCCGGGTCCGGCTGTTTGTGTATGTGAGTTTAAATGTTTGTAAACGCACCCACGATACAAGAGAAATTCCTCGAGTGGGGCAAGGCTATAAAAAAAAATTGAAAACGAGAACAATTTGGTATTTCTTTGTTGTGTTCGTAATAAGTTAACAAGCTTTGTTTGAATATTATCATTTAATCATTTGTTAACACAGGTACAATAAATAGTTGTTATACAACATTACAAGCGCGCTATGTTATGCCCGAAGGCGTACAAATATTCATAAAGGTCATTGACATTAAAATTGATAACCTTAAAAATTATATTATTGGAATGTATTTATTAAAGTATTAATTGATTTTGACAAAAATAAAAAACAAAGAAAATTAAATAAAAATATATAAATGTCAAAAAGTCAGTGTAATTAAGTCAAATTCAAATTATGTTGAAGCAAATAAAAATAAAAAAGAGAAGACAATTATTAAAATAATACAAAAATGTCACCTGAAAAATGTCAAATTGAATTGGACTTAAAGACAACTACCTACTACTATGGTCAAAAACAGTCATTACATTTTGTCTGTTAAAAATTCCGAAATGTTGTAATATGCTTTATTCAACAGCAAATATTTAATAAGCCTTTTCTTAAATAAGAGTATGTTCAAATCCTTAATTGAACTTGGTATGTGTTTGTATATGATTGGCGCCATACAAAAAACGCTTTCCTGCACCAACGCTGGGTGGGACCTTTTTACGCACAAGTTATTGTTCTGTGGTCGAGTTCGTGTGTTATAAAATGATATTTTGTCAAACAGGTCTAGACTGGTCTGAACAAATACAGCTACCTCAAAAATATATAAACACGGAAATGTCAACAATTTGTGTTTGATAAAGAATGGCTTACAAGAATCTAAATCAGAATCTATCTAAGTCAGAATAAATAACTCTCAATTTGAAGTCGAGTCACGGTAATTATTATTAGACTTTTTCATTTTATATTTTGGTATTTGTTATAATATTAATTTATTAGTTTATCTTGTATGTATTATGTGTACTAAGTATCACTATAAGCAATATTTTTTTTTTTTTTTTAGATAGTTATTTTGTACCCTACCACAGCGTTTTCTTATTGAACCCAAAGGTTGACTGGTAGAGAATGCCTAATGGCATTAAGTCTGCCTATGTACCACTTTTGTACATGAAGTTTAAATAAATAAATAAATAAATTGTGGAGTCTGAACATTGATCTAATGCACCTTTTTTGTGCTTTAAAAACTAATTCCATGTTGGTCGAGTTACCCCAGAAAATGACAGCATACCTCAATACTGAACTCACCAAACCATGATATGCTGTTTTGCACGGGTGCAGTTTATTTCTGCGTAGCGGATGAAACATTCAAGTGAAAAAAATGGCCAAGTACGTGTTCTGTAGTTGCCCATCAAAATATGCGGATTTACCTCCGAACGATGTTTTTTATTGTAATATTATAACAAAAAAAAAAACAAACTTAAATTTGTAGTTGAAAAATCTGTGCATACATTATGAAAACACCGTGATTTTTTTCACACACCCAAACACAACCGTTTAGCTGGCAGAGGGGACACATTGGTCTAAGAAAAAATAGCACTTTGAAGCTTAATATTTCATAAACGAATCCCTAAATCGATTTTTTTAACCATCTCGCTATATTACCCTAAAGGTTATTCAGAATTATTATAAGTATCTATATGACTCCAGGCCAGGCACAATATTGCATCATACATAAGCGCCAGCGCTAGATATGCAGGAAAGTGTCAAATGTACCTGTTGCTTTGTAATTCTCTATTAAGCCTTAGTCACATTTCAATTTCGATGCATTTGCTTTAGGGTAGAGACTAAAACGATTTCGTATCACGATGCCTACTTTCGCACTAAGACTACTTTTTGGAATTTCAAGTAATGGGTGGTAGGTACTTCTTCGCAATTTCTGTAAATTATATTTACCTACCTTACAACTGTCGACAACAATTTATAATCTGTTTTAAGATTTCAATGGTTATACTTTCGCAGCCATATTAAGAAGTTTCATTTGATGATAAAATAATAAATAAGGACACATTCAGACGTTCAGTTCATAATAATTTATTAGCACCTATTTATTTCAATATATAACAGCTTGCCTAAGTGTTCAACAATAATATCTAGTGGTGGTAGGAGATCGCGGGAGAGGAGTAAGTGACGTGCGCCACGGGAGCGGCGTAGGCGAGCTTGGCGACGGGGGCGGCGTAGGCGACTGGAGCGTGAGAGTAGGAGACCGGGGCGTGAGCGTAGGAGACGGGGGCAGGCGCGTAAGCTACTTTGGCTACGGGAGCGGCGTAGGCGAGCTTGGCTACGGGAGCGGCGTAGGCGATCTTGGCGGGAGCGGCGTGCACGGAAGAGCCCTCGTAGCGCACGTTAGCGTTGAATCCGTTCACTTTGTCGGCGGTGTATTCGACGATGCGGTGCACGCCGTCGGGCTGCACGAGCGAGTACGAGCCGTGGACGACGTCGCCTTCGCGAGACTCCTGCTGCTGCTTCACGTCGCCGCTGTGCTCGTCATGGACGGAGTACGAGAAGTCGTAGTGTGCGGGTGCTTCAGGCTGGGCGTACACCACTTTGGAGACGGGGACCAGGCCGGCGTAAGCCGCCGCGGCGAGGGAAAGGATGATGACAAACTGCAAAAATAGGGTTTGTTATGAAAATCTCTTGTTATTATTGACTTCTTGTGTTCAAATCGTAAGTTTCTGTTACGCATGACGTTTTTAAGTTCGCTGTCATCTTGTTGTTGTCGTGACAACTGGTGGCCTACTATGACGTCTTAAAGCAGGAGTAATTCCAGTGTGACAAAGAGATGGCGCTAGACGACCTGTATAGCTCTGTCTCTTTCCCACACTGGAATTTCTCCTCCTTTAAGACGTCATAGTAACCCCCCTGGTCGTAGTCTATCGGAGATGTTTCGAGTCTTGACGAGGCATCGGCTACAACGTTTTGTTTACCATCGATGTGTATGATTTTCGACGTGAACTGGTAAAGGTTAGCTGGTACATTATAAAACAATTTTTGAAAATTAACCTCATAGCAATGAAAATATATTTTAATCATGTATTTTATAAAACTGCAAATTACACTTTCTTGACATTAAAAATCATTAGATTCCAGTCTTCAATTATTAATTGACATACTTACTTTGGCGACCATTTTTGCAAGTATGTTGTTGCTGATTTGAGTATCAGTAGGTAACTGTAATAATGTATGACTTGCTACACTTTTTATACAGGATTGTCGCCCGCCTGCATGTGTCGTGAGTGACACGCCCTCAGGGTCGTTCATTTAGCTTCGCAATGAGTTAAAGGCCGACTACTGCATTTCTAAGCAAAGCTATACTGCACTATAGAAAAGCTGTTTTCTGTAGAGGTAGCTATTAGCCATAATGCCGCCCAAGATGTCATTAACATCGTGTTTTATTTTAAACTGACTTCAAAAAAGTAGGAGTGTATGTATTTTTTTTTTATGTATGTTACCTGATTTCTCCCCCATTTGTGACCGATTCTCAAAATTATTTTATTTGAAAGATTATACTTCTGAGGTGGTCCCATTTAAATTTGGTGAAGATCTGATGCTGATCTTCGGAGATATACTATGGAACTCTTCAAAAATAGACGGCAAATCTGTCGTGATTGCTGCAATCGCTTGGATGTTTATTGTTTAAACAACATCAAGACGTAACATCTCGCCTGTATGCTCTGAGGGGGTACGCAGATGTGTACAATACCCAGATTTCCATTTATTGGGGATAAGCCCATTACCATGACATGTATTGTTAATAATGTAAAATAAATTCATCGCGACATGGGAACAACTAAAAATGGAAAAATAAATAAAATCTTTTTTGCAAACAAAAAAAACACAATAAAAAACAGAAAAACAAAATAACAAACCAAAACACTAAAAAGTGAAAAATAACTTTAGCTTCAGAAGCCGGTGACAAAAACACCAAATCAATCAAAGAAAGGTCAAGAGCTTCAGAAGCCGGTGACAAAAACACCAAATCAATCAAACAAAGGTTAACAAACCGACTTCGAAGCTTGATCATCAATCCATATGGATAGATAGATCGAATATTCTGTACGTATGTAATTTAATTATTTCTTTTTGTTTTAAGCATTGACATGTTATCACACCCTTGATTAATTGGTAGAGAATGCCAGTGGCATTAAGTCGACCTTTGTACCTTTTTGTGTGCGGAAAATTTCAATAATTTAATTACTTAACTACAGAATATGTTTTATATGACTTTTAATTTTATAATATCGATTTCGCAAGAAACAGCAATTGCCAATTTGTCATTGTCTCTGTTGTGTTATATCGTCTCTTGTTGTATTGTGTTGTGTTTAGGGCTTTTGATCAGTTATTGCATCAGTTTTTGCGTCTCAATATGAAATGGGCAAGGTTTTCTCCTTGATTTAGTGTAACTAAATGTTTCCGCAACGTAATTGTAACGAGTCAAGTTCACGACCTCCTTTATAAATACCTACATATTATTTATATCCTACATCTGATTTCGATTTGCTGAAGACATAAAAGTATTTTTTTTCAATGTTTTCCAATCCTGGAAGTATCCTTTGTTATTTACAGGTTCCTCGTCCTCGTAACGTTTAGATGTCGAATGGGCTCATTTGACTTGATAGGATGAAGTCTCAAGCTCAACAAAGGCAATTCTGCAGGGCTATTGCGTATCTCTGTTGACAGTTTAGAGTGATCATCACTTGGCGAGTTTTGATATACAATGACAGTTCTGCACGGGTAGCGTCAGTTGAAACCAACAAGAATGGACATTGTATATGAAAACTCGCCAAGTGATGATCACTATGAACTGTCAAAAGAGACACGCAATAGACCTGCTGGACGGGTTGGGTCATTCCATAATCCGCAAATGCTTCTTCTTCTTACAATAAGTTCAGCAGAAGAAGGGGGTAGGTATGCCTTTATTATCTCATATTCACGATTTAATCACGGCATTATTCGAACTTGGGTATACTTAAAGGGTGTAACAAGACCCTTAACGAAGCCGAATGGCACTTGTTCTCTCCATCATTGCGATCATTTTTTTGTTCTAGACCATACCTGGGAACTTTCTGGTTACAGAGATATTGGGGGTCAAATTTCCAACTTTTTTTTTCACAAGATTTTTTAAATACATGTTTTTATGTAAGATTTTTTTGACACCCCCATGACCTCCATTATATTCAATCCATCCATCAGTACAATGTTTTGAGTGCGTTACATTGAGTCCTACCGGTAAAAGTGTTTTTCCACCCCAACTATAGGAAGCGGACGTTTTGGGAGAGTGAACGATTTGGGAAGTGTACGTTTAGGACATAAAGGAAAAAAAAGTCGTTTCCCAGCACTAATTTTTGCGTAAAGTTACTTAGTTTGATGTACATAATGCTTGGTTGACGGCTTCGTGAAGGGTCCTGTTACACCAATAAACGAAAAAAAAAGGCCGCATGCTCGAAGGAAAACTTGAAAACAGTATTTTATTGTTGTGTTTTTGTGTGCTGTATGAAATTATATGTTGTTTTTTTTGGTAAGCGCACTTCTGATTTTCTCCACTAGTAAGTGCACCCGTGCGATGCCGGGGCGGGTCGCTAATTACTATTTTAGATAAAGACGTCGAATTGAATTACGATCGGCAGTTCAATTCAATTTCTGAACCTGTCATTAACATCTCGGTTATCTCCTCAGGTTTTGCTACTGTAAAGATTATGCAATTTTCGACTCCATTTTAATTTTAGGTTCGCTGTAAGTTGGTTATAAGTAATACGATGTGCGAGAACTCATCCCTAATAAACGCATTAACAGTAATGCATTTAATACAGAGTCTGATTTGAAAGGTAACTTTAGTTGCGGATGAAAAATTTAGTGATTAATTTCTTCCACGTTTTTGATGAACAACATGGAACGTAGTTAATACTTTTATTTATGGTAAAGAAACGTAGTTAATACTTCTGTGATTGTAAAAGAGCAAAAGTTAAATGACGCCAAGGATGTTTTGGATTTTTTTACAATATTGTTTTTCTTTCGAATTTGATAGACATGACCATATAGGTGTTCGCGCCAACACTATGCGAACAGAATTTCGCCTGCGCCGCGCTTCCCATCACTATAGCGTACCCCGTGCCTGCCTTCACGCCCCGCAACGCGTCTGCGTCGAGCTCGAGCGAGCCGCGCTCTCGCTCTCTTGCTCCGCTGCCGTCAACGAATACACACGCGCGCGCTCATGCGCTTCCTACCGCGCTACCACAAACTATTTGCGATAGATATTGTTACTTATCTAACTAGCTAACCATTCCTAAGTTTTATTGTATCGTACTTAATTGAAGTAATTAAAAGTTATAGTAATTGATTATCTGACTCGTTTTACTTCGAACGAACAACTATTTGTGTAAGTCGTGAAACCCACGCGCTTACAATAGGGGATGTAAAAATATCCTTAACGAAGCCGAAAGGCACGTGTCTTATTCATATTCATTTATTTTGCATTCCATATTGTATAAAAGATGTTACAGAGGGCTTAAAGCTAGGTACATAAATATGGACCCTGTATAAGGGCACAGCAAAGTAAGAGAGAGGAGGAGGGCTTTAATTTTACTAATTAGTTGTTAAACAACTGTTGTGTTCTTCCCATCATTGTGATTTTTTTTAGATTAGAATAGTTTTTCACAATTTCTGTAAATTGTATTTACATATGTTACAATGTCGATATTATCTGTGTTGAACTTTTTGATTTCTGAATTAACAATAGGCCAATATGCAAGAAATACAAAACATTTTTTATTTCTTTAAAATGCCTTGTATTGGACCATAAAAACATTGTGGTACACTTGTTTAATTCTCTAATACAACACTTATTTTACAATTTAATATTTTATTTAGCGTGTTTTTGGTGAAACGGAACGCAAACACAAAACGCACCGATTTTTAATTGAAAAGTACTTAAAGTTTCACTAAGATTTTACTATAATATTGTTATTGCATTTTTTGCTTAATTATAGCACTTACATTTTAGTACAACTAATCTACTAAGGGCAAAAAATTAGATTTAAACAAGGCAGATAGAGGTAAGTGACATCAAAGTCCTGACATGAATGGCCGCGATAGTCATGGACGTTTGAACTGTCGTAGAAAATTGCAGGAGTTTAATATTTTTTTTGTGCGAAAAGCAGTAGTTGAAATTAACTTTTAATTATTTTCTTGGGTTGATAGTACTGCATATTAATGATTTAAGTGAAAAAAAAATACATGCATATTCCCTGTTGTTTAAAAAAAAAATCCTAATAAGATTAGGATTTTCATGCTTAAACTATCGCTGCCATATTGAGAAGGTTCATTTGATGTTAAAATAATAAAGAAGGACATTCAGTTCATAATAATTTAATAGCACTTATTCATTTAAATAAATACAACACTTGCCAAAAGTATTCAACAATAGTATCTAGTGGTGGTAGGAGATCGCGGGAGAGGAGTAAGTGACGTGCGCCACGGGAGCGGCGTAGGCGAGCTTGGAGACGGGGGCGGCGTAGGCGACTGGAGCGTGAGAGTAGGAGACCGGGGCGTGAGCGTAGGAGACGGGGGCAGGCGCGTAAGCTACTTTGGCTACGGGAGCGGCGTAGGCGAGCTTGGCTACGGGAGCGGCGTAGGCGAGCTTGGCTACGGGAGCGGCGTAGGCGATCTTGGCGGGAGCGGCGTGCACGGGGGAGCCCTCGTAGCGCACGTTAGCGTTGAATCCGTTCACTTTGTCGGCGGTGTATTCGACGATGCGGTGAACGCCGTCGGGCTGCACGAGCGAGTACGAGCCGTGGACGACATCGCCTTCGCGAGACTCCTGCTGCTGCTTCACGTCGCCGCTGTGGTCGTCATGGACGGAGTACGAGAAGTCGTAGTGAGCGGGTGCTTCGGGCTGGGCGTACACCACTTTAGAGACGGGGACCAGGCCAGCGTAAGCCGCCGCGGCGAGTGACAGGATGACGAGGAACTGCAATTAAAATAAGGTATTTTTTAAAAACTGAATATAAGTGAATACCAGAAAACTTTTCAGTACGATAAAACTTTAACATTACTTTTCAAATTATAAAATCAATTGAATCCAGATGGATTTGATACTATTAAATAACTTACTTTAGCAACCATTTTTGCTGATTGTTTGATATGTTGTGACTGATTTGAGTGTCAGTGGTGGACTATAATAATGTGTGAGCTGTAACAGTTTTTATACAGGTCAGTCGCCTGCAGGTCTAGTTGGTGACACACGGCACACGGCGCGCCTGCGGCGTCGGGCACAATGATTGAGAGGTGAAGGTCGACATGCTGCATTACTGAGCTGAACTTCACAAAATCACAAACCGATTAGCACCTGTTAGTTTAGTCTTTAGTACATTCCTAATTAAAAATGAAAGTAGTCTTGTAATGCCGAAGTCGTATTTAAGAATCGGGTGCTACATTTAATTAAAAAACTTGTGACTAGTTTAGCAATTCAATTCATTTGGTTTAGATATAACAAGGACAATGATAAAGCGATTGCGAAAAAATATTTGCACCCAATATGTACAAATAATGGGTGTTTACGGTTTAACGAAGCTGAAAGGCGTGGCGAGCATGTTTTTCTTCTGAGCCATACCTGGGAACCTTCTAGTAGCGGAGATATTGGAGATCAAAGTTCCAACATTCTCGCGTTTTTTTTTAAAGACTAGTTTTTAAGGTTATAACTTTACTTTAACTACCTCCATGACCCGTTTACTATTCAATGGATCCATCAGGGGCCTTAGTCTGCTATTGCAATAGTGTCAGAATGGTCTATAATTGATTTAATAAGGCCCCTAGCCCACGGCGTATTGAAGCGCGTTCGAAACTCGTTTGACGTGCGTACAAAGGGTAATTCGTCTGCGCGGGGCCTGATTAAATCAATGATAGACCATTCTGACACTACTGCAATAGCAGACTAAGGCCCCAGCACAGTGTTTTGAGTGCGTGACATTCAGTTTTACCGTAAAACGTGATTTTCACCCCAATAAAAAAGTTGTTTCCCAGCAATAATTTTTGCACAGGCTACTTAGTTTGATGTGCGGAATGCTTGGTTGACGCCTTGACAGCTTCGTGAAGGGTCCGATTACACCTTGTATGGTTGATTCACGATCTGTCGTGAGGTGTTCGAGATGATTGCATCAGTTTTACAATCATTATATGAAATGGGCGAGATTTTATCCTTGGCTCACTTTAATTAATGATTCCGCAAAAAACGTATGAGTCAAGTTCACGAACAGTTGATCTTTGTAATTATTATGACATCTTTATGAATTTAAACTTTAAACATTGCAGTGTCCTTGCCATGCTCGTTTACCCAAAGGGAAACTAGATCGGGACACCTTTTTATCCCTGAGAAAAATAATGATGGTCTACAACAAAATTCCTGCACTCAGCAGACATTTTGTGTAGACTGGAATGATGCAGGATCCTGGAGTTGGAATGCTGTACTTACAAGTGGCGACCTGGGGCACAGCTGGGGGCTTAATTGTAAGGGATTTCCAATTCGTAGAGGATCTCTGAATTAACGGGGAGTTTCATTATATCACCATTTTTTATGTATTTAAGCAGTACCTTAGTACTATAAATTGTAATTTTGTGTCCACTAAAGAATAAGAATACCTTTGTACTCAAATCTAGTTTTGTTATTTTACTTTGTTGATTACTGTCGGACATAAATAATAACAAATTAATAAAAAATATCTATTATTCGCAGTTTTATTTTATTTATTTATTTTCATGAATTTTGCCAGGCAGCCAAGTATTAGACCGATAGCGCTGGGCAATTTTGATATAATAAGTTTAAAAAAATCTAAAGCTGCTTATTTCTTGCCTGTGTCGTACCTATGAAGCTTATTATTGCGTTTTGTGTCACATCTGTCACTTCCATTTACAGTAATTTGGTGATTTGTGGTTGATTCTTTTTATTCAAATCAAAACTGGCAAAATTAATTTAAAGTTTAAAATAATAATGGTATCATATCTAGGACAGCCTGCGGACTGTGCAAACCGAGTTTGTGTCATCTTCGTCCAGTGCCAACTGACATAGGATCAGTAGGTAAAAACAGTGCAAAAAAAAATACAATTGATGAAATAACTATTTCCTTTCATAAATCAATCATTAAAATAATAATTTTAACTTATTTATTTATTTTCTTTATTATTTTATTTTATTTATTATTTTGACAGTTAGTTATGTTCAGTTCCATTTTATTGGGGATTAGCCTATTACCATAAAATTTATTGTTAACAATGTAAAATAAATGCTTATCAAATATTTGTCTAGGATATTACAACAAAAATTGAAAAATAAAGAATAAACTATTTTGCAAAAAATAAAACCGACTTCAAAAACACAAAAAAGTGAAAAATAACTTTAGCTTCAGAAGTCGGTGAATTTTTTTGCACATTTACCCAAACCTCTTTATTTAATTTATTAGGTACCGATATTACTGATTTCTTATTTTACGACTATGATATTTAGGGTGCAGCTAAAATATTCAGTCATGATTGTAAATCAAGGTAAAGTTCAAGATTGGAAAGGAACGGTACATCTAATGTCGCCTGCATCTTCCTATAGCGAAAGTACTACTAACTTTTAAATCAATCAAATCGAATAACGCACGCACTTGTTTGTCACAACTTGCACCGAATGGCCAGCGCCCGCCGCCCGCGCTCATCCCCACGCTCGCCCTTCGTGCGAAGAAGTTGGTATTTTTTTTAAATAATAATATTTCATGGCTGAAAACAACACAAAGTATGAATAGTGTTTTGTTACATCTTAATTAAAAAAAAACACGTAAACACTAATAACTTGCATTTTCTTTTGTGGATTTTACAGGATGTTGTTATAAAAAATTAAAATATCTATAAATGTTGTGAATGAATTCGGCACAAAATATTTTAAACAACAGATATCAGTACTCTAAAACGCGTAACACCTATTTAACCAATTGTATTATTTTAGAGCTAGTTGGACGACGTGTTGAAACAATGAAACAAAATGCCTATGTGTATATCAGTTACTACTTCGTTATTATCATGAAAGTAAAATTTTCATCTCTAATTTTCTTTTCGTGTAATACTGATCGAAAAGACAATTAAGTACATACATTTCTACCTATGCAAGTACCTAGGATGACACAAACTAATGTATTACGTTGTTGGGCAAATGGTCCTGAAACTATAAAGGGTGTAACAAGACCCTTAACAAAGCCGAAAGGTACTTGTTCTCCCCGTCATTTCGATATTTTTTTTCTTTTAGACCATACCTGGGAACCTTCGTTCGTTCTTCCTTAGTTACGGATATATTGGGTGTCAAAGTTCCAACTTTTTCACAAGTTTTTTTTTAATACAAGTTTTTAATGTAAGATTTTTACTTAAAACACCTCCACAAACCCTATACTATTCAATGTATCCATCAGCACAGTGATTTAAGTGCGTTACATAGAGATTTACGGAAAAAAAAATTGACCCAAAAAACAATGTCGTTTCGCAGCAATATTTGTTGCGTAAAGTTACTTAGTTTGATGTACATAATGCTTGGTTGACGGCTTCCTGAAGGGTCCAGTTACACCCTGTATGCGAAAAACAAACAACTTTAACATTTTTGAAACAAAAAAAACCTAGCGCTATCGGCCTAAAGGGTTTTGTTTCTGTAGAAACGTATCGTCGCTGCGCGTACGAAACCGCGTAAGAACAGTTTGTAGGTACCGCGTAACAGCAAAAACGCGCAATTCAAATCGGTGAAGTGTAGTATAACCATAAAGTTCGGTACGGGTACCTTTGGGGGCGCGACACACAAACCTCCGCTGACTTGGTACCGGCCCCTAAAGGGGCAAGCGTTTAAGTCATACGTCATCCTCATTAAATAAGTAAATATTTAATATTCCGATTATCAAATGCTATGAGTGTGCGCTAATTAAGAGAGTTGGATAAAAAGTTCATATGTCCTCGCCATTAAAACTTCTGTCTTTAGCGCGCAAGTTTCTTAATTTACCCTTAAAAAATCCAAGTACGTAAATACGGTCATCGCCATTTTGACGGCAGTGCTGGCCGAGGCTAAAAATCATGAAAATAGTGGTTTTCGGACATCCAAGCTCCAGTATGTTGAGAATGATTAACTTGTCATTTCATTATGTGACGAATTAATCCAGGGTTCAATTTAAGTAAGCAGTGGTAATGACGAATTTTGATATCAAAAGTCGAAGTTTCGCGCCAAACTTGCGTGTTTACATTTTTATTTTTCACATTACATCACACAGACGCGTATTAATTCGATAACAAATATGACAAAATATCATTCCAATTATTCTAAACAACATGAAAATGCCCTGATCTTAGAGTATTTTACTAATGCGGGACCAATAACTCGTAATATTCATTACCACTCTTCAATTTATATTCGAAATTGACGACCATTTTTTTTTTTGTTATCTTGATGTGTGGAAGCGATTATTTCAATCGATTCTTTTTTTGTAAATTTCGATCAAATCGAGAAATTAAATTAAGGAATTTGAAAAATTGATAGATTGAATTAAAATAAATTTGTTTTAAGCGTAAAATACAATAAATAAACACTAATTATTTTTTTAAGTTTATAATAGTCATTTTAATAGTTTTTCGTACATTGTTGTACTAAAACCGACACAACAAACAGCACAGACTAACTATGGCTAAATTCGCGCCGTTTTTATTCTATACTTATAAAAAATTAAATTATGAATGCATTCGCTGTTCAATTTTATATTGTATATAAATTATCTACATAATTTGTTAGTAAGTATTGGCCAAATCTTGAAACTGAATTTCAAACCAGTTCCCCTATACCGATTGAGCTGAAATTTTGCACACACTTTTGGTTCTGGTGACAATACATTCTTATGAGAAACATTATTTAGTCCTGCAGCCAGGATATTCTCCTCACGAGGGAACTCCTCAACGGTTAATAGCCCAGACACGAAACTTTGTATAATTACTCGTTCAATTTGGATGAATAGACATAATTTCAATCGTATTTGATCCTTCAGCCAGGATTATCTTTTCAGGATGACACTACTCAACGCTGAATAGCATAATATAATGATGCGGTATACTGATACCGCTGCTACCGCTGTTAAAATTTTTAGTTTTGCCGTTTCAGTAAACGGCAAAACTAAAAATTTTAAAAAGAGACTTAAGTATTTTTTTGTAGAATTACTTAAAAATAAATATTTTTCTATTGTTTGGTCGATTGGACAAAGTATTATATTATCTGTGGATTATGTGTGGTATATAGAATACCCAGGTCTTGGGCCTTTAGAAAAAAAATTATTTGGTTCCCAAGCAAGGCCTCTGTTAAGGCTTGTGGGTTGTAATATTGAGAGAGAGGTTTTGTGGAAATAAAAAACCGTGACTTGTTTCATGGAGACAATCGAGTTGATATTTTTGAACTGAACGTTGATCTGACATAAAAATATTGACATTTTTTTTTTTTTTTTTTTTTTTTTTTTTTTTTTTAAATGAGTAAAACTACCGCGGACATGGTGGTCCGCGCCCTTTTTTGAAAGATTAATTGTTTGCATTTTGTTTTATAACTAAGGATGACATTCGTGCTCCTACATCGGACACGTTACATTATTCTAGAACTTAAATGTAATAACTTAAAATCTACGTGAGTCCATCTCTTTTTTTTTTTTTTTTTTTTTTTTTATTATTTTTATTAACATGCTCATGCAATTTTTTTTTTTTTTTTTTTTTCAGGCTTACCTTTTTTGTTTAAATTAATTTACGACTAATTAAATCTAAAGTTTCTTAACTAAGCTTCTAATCTAAGGTTACGCAATATTATTTTTGAGGACAGAGGTCTGATAACTGCATGGCAAAGTGAGCCGACCAGCTCCAACCAACGGCATCCGTTCACGGACATGACCCGCACATCCGCGCCGCTTAGCTCAACCATTTTTTAGGGAACTTAACGACCGGATGCGCAGCGCCACCATCAGCAAAGCTTTTACGTGAGTATGACAGACTCACTCTGCCATGCAGTTGTACATAAACTATTTTTGTTAATTGAGAGTTGTTAGGGATTGGGTTCTTTTGGCGTTGGGTTTTGGGGTTAGGATGGGTTTTTTTTTTTTTTTTTTTTTTTTTTTTATTAATTTCGTCGTCTGACCAGGGACTTCGCTAGCCTGAGCAAAGCTTCCACAACGACTGCGTCTCGATGCTGCATGGCCGTCTTCAAGTTGTACTCGACGACCGTTTTAGTTGGCGCATCCATCGCTCTCTTTGCAAAGCGGCCGGTGCCGTCATCGGCGTCGTCGGTGTAATAGACGCAGCTGACTGTATGTCTCGACACCGCCACTACCGCGTGGGAGATGCTGTCGTGGATTTGGAGTCTTCTGGACTTGGTGTTGATGATAATTACGCTGTCGAAGGTCAGACCCTGAGCCTCGTGGATGGTTAGCGTGCGCGACCCTTCGCCGGACCCGTATCCCTGGCTCATGAGAGAGGCTTTCTCCTCTTGCGTATGAACCAGAAATAGGGTGTTTTGGGCGGTGCTCGGTATTTGCGCTCCTGTGTAACCTTTGACGCTCAGTGAGTGGACCCGCGACAGCGACGACTTGGAGGAGTATATACCGGAGTATATCTCGCTCAACGCAAATGCCACATCCATCGGATTGCGGTGTGTGCAAAGCAGCTCCTGGGTGATGCCAGCCACCAGGTTTGGACGGGTATACCAAATAAAAAATTGACATTGACAGTTAAAGTGTTGCAAGACAACAAATATAATTTATAAAATATGCCAACAGCCTCCCCGAGGGTAAATGCAAAAAATTAAAAAAAATGTAAATGTAAATGCCAAATCTCACGCTGTTAGTTCAGTCTGTCTACCGGTCTGTCGATCAGTCTGTCTACCGCTGTCGGTCAGTCTGTCTACCAGTCTTTCGATCAGTCCGTCTGTCAATCTGTCTGCCAGTAAGTCTGTCTACCCGTCCGTCTGCCAGTCTGTCGGTCAGTTTGTCTACCGGTCTGTCACCCAGTCTGTCTACCAGTCTGTCTTTCAATCTGTCTATCAGTCTGCCTGTCTGCAGTCAGTCTGTTGGTCTGTCTGTCAGTCGGTCGATCGGTCTGTCTGTCTCTCCATCTGTCAGACAGTCTGTCTACCAGTCTGTCTGTCAGTCTTTCGGTCAGTCTGTCTACCGGTCTGTCAGTCAGTCTGTCTGCCGGTCTGTCAGTCAGTCTGTCTGCCAGTCTTTCGATCAGTCTGCCTATCAATCCGTTTGTCAATCTGTCTGTCAGTCAGTCTGTCGACCCGTCCGTCTATCAATCTGTCGGTCAGTCTGTCTCTCGATCTGTCAGTCAGTCTGTCTGTCGACCCGTCCGTCTGTAAGTCTGTCAGTCAGTCTGTCTACCGGTCTGTCGGTCAGTCTGTGTACCGGTCTGTCGGCCAGTCTGTATACCAGTCTGTCTGTCACTCTGTCGATCAGTCTGTGAATCAATCGGTCTGTCAATCTGTCAGTCTGTCTGTCAGTCTTTCGGTCAGTCTGTCTAACGGTCTGTCAGTCAGTCTGTCTACCAGTCTATCTGTCAGTCTGTCGTGTCCATCTTTCAATCATTTGTCAACCGGTCTGTCTGTCAGTCTGTCGACCCGTCCGTCTGTCAGTCTGTCAGTCAGTCTGTCTATTGGTCTGTCTACCGATCTGTCGGCCAGTCTGTATACCAGTCTGTCTGTCAGTCTGTCGATCAGTCTGTGTATCAATCGGTCTGTCAATCAGTCAGTCTGTCTGTCAGTCTGTCGGTCAGTCTGTCTCTCGATCTGCCAGTCAGTCTGTCTACCAGTCCGTCGGTCAGTCTGTCTACCAGTCTGTCTGTCAGTCTGTCGATCAGTCCGTCTATCAATCCGTTTGTCAACCGGTCTGTCAGTAAGTCTGTCTACCGGTCTGTCGGTCAGTTTGTCTACCGGTCTGTCGGCCAGTCTGTATACCAGTCTGTCTGTCAGTCTGTCGATCAGTCTGTGTATCAATTGGTCTGTCAATCTGTCAGTCTGTCTGTCAGTCTGTCGGTCAGTCTATCTCTCGATCTGTCAGTCAGTCTGTCTACCAGTCTGTCGGTCAGTCTCTCTACCAGTCTGTCTGTCAGTATTTCGGTCAGTCTGTCTACCAGTCGGTCGGTCAGTCTGTCTACCAGTCTGTCTGTCAGTCTGTCGATCAGTCCGTCTATCAATCTGTCGATCAGTCCGTCTATCAATCCGTTTGTCAACCGGTCTGTCAGTCAGTCTGTCGACCCGTCCGTCTGTCAGTCTGTCAGTCAGTCTGTCTACCGGTCTGTCGGTCAGTATGTCTACCGGCCTCTCGGCCAGTCTGTATACCAGTCTGTCGATCAGTCTGTGTATCAATCGGTCTGTCAATCTGTCAGTCCGTCTGTCAGTCAGTCGATCAGTCTGTCTATCAATCTGTCTGTCAATCTGTTTGTCAGTCAGTCTGTCGACCCGTCCGTCTGTCAGTCTGTCGGTCAGCCTGTCTACCGGTCTGCCGGTCAGTCTGTCTGTCGGTCAGTCTGTCTTTCAACCAGTCTGCCAGTCAATCTGTCTGCCAGTCTGTATGTCAGTCTGTCGACCTGTCCGTCTGTCAGTCTGTCTATCAGTCTGTCTTTCAATCTGTCTATCAGTCTGCCTATCTGCAGTCAGTCTGTCTGTCAGGCTGTTGATCAGTCTGTCTGTGGGCCTGTCTTTTAATCAGTCTGCCAGTCTGTCTATCTGTCTATCTCTCGATCTGTCGGTCAGTCTGTCTACCAGTCTGTCGGTCAGTCTGTCTACCAGTTAGAAGTGGGCGCCGACCAAAAATTTGCCGGCGGCGGCGCGCCTGGTGGAACTGGTCGGCGCGGCGGCGCCACGCCGCGGCGCGAGTGTTTAAAAAAAAAAAGAACCATTTCTGGTTTAAGTGTTATATTATAAAGCGATCAAAGGAAGGAAATAAACATTAAAATCAGAAAAATATATATTTTACAGATTTTACAATATTTATAATTGTCATGGATGAAAATTATTTTGTTGACGCGTGTAGGGCTCAACCGCGATCTTTTAGTGCTCAAAACCAATCCTGCTATTGAAAAAACACGTTCACTCGGCGTACTTATAGCAGGGATTACAAGAATAGTCCTGGCAAGCGCAGCAAGTCCTGGGATCACATTTTTCTTCTCTCGCCAATAGGCAAGCACATCTCCGTTCAAAATCTCCACTTCTTTGGGGTAGACCGAAGCTAGGTATCTCCAGCATCTCGAAAAGAAAAATCTGTTCGCGTTACCTCTTCAATGTCGCTGAAACTACTATGCTTCTTAAATCATTTTGTCAGCAAAGATTGAGTCGAAGAGGACCTTGGATCTGATAGGATGCTCTGTAAGATCACGGGAAGTATTTACATGTTCATTGATGCAATCTGCCATAAAAGCCACACGATTGGTATTTCTTTCTTCTACATAAGAACTGAGCATAAGAATCGATTTCTTTCAATTCTGAAAACAGGGATCTAAAAGAGATGCCACTACTACGTTTTTGGTCAAAAGAAATCTGTGATGAAATTTCTTTGGTATTCTATTTTTAAGCGATATCATTGTGACTCTTTCTTTGTCTGAGATCGAATATAAAATCTCTTTTAATTCAGAGCGAAACACAAGAGCAAGAAATTAACAGAAACAGACTTTTGCGCACATAAAACTTCCGACAGCTTCGCGAAACTTTCGAAGAAATATAATAAGGTCTTCCAGCAGGTTCCATTCTAATTGTATTAGTTTCAAGTCTTCCTGGCCAATCTTTGTGAGTATGATGTTTACTGGATTCCTATTGCAACAATGCACCAAGCTCTCTAACATGCTTAGCACACTATGCCAACGGGCCGGCATTGCAGTTTTGATGCTTTGCAAGTGATTTATATCGCCAAACTCAGTATTGAACGTTTGAAAATTCTGTAAAACGTCATCATCGTCACCAGTAGGTTCATTTTCGAGTCAAAGTCAGTCAGGTTCCAAGTCAAGAGCGTACGTGGCAACTAGCGCGAAAGTGACGTGACGACTGGCGGTGGCGCGTACCGCGCGGGCGCGGGTTCACAGCGGCCTGGGCCCTCGGCGCCGCCCGCCTCAATCGGCGCCAAATTTCAAATGATCGGCGGCGCCCAAAACGCGGCGCGGTGCCGCCGCGCCGGCGCGGCGCCCACCTCTACTACCAGTCTGTCGGTCAGTCTGTCAATCTGTCTGTCAGTCAGTCTGTCGATCTGTCCGTCTGTCTATTTACTAGCTGTTGCCTGCGGTTTCGCTAGCGTTTTGGTCGAAAATTATCCCACGGGCACATTGTAAATTTAGCCTATGGCACTCGCGGATAATGTAGCTACCTATTAGTGAAAGAATTTTCAAAATCGGTTCAGCAGATCCAGAGTTTAACCCCTACAACCTCACAAACTTTACCTCTTTATAATATTAGTATAGAATAGAGGAGGAGAGGAGATTTATTCTCCTTCTCTTGAAATCAGCCAAAAGCATCGAATAATTACTAAATAAGATTATTCTAAAAGATAGCATAAATGTTAATTTTAAAATGATATAATTATTTGAAATTATACCAAGGAGTTTTTATTCCGTTTCAACTTTTTTTTTCCAAACTTGATTTCATTGCGAGTAATCGATTAGGCTGACTGCAACTTTTTAATCGAATGTTGAATCTTGGGTTTACGGTCAGCACTAAGAGGTTTTAGTAATATTTGTCAAGACTTGGAACGTGTTTTTTTATGAAATTTTGTATGAATAATGGTAAAAATAAGAACGCAGATAGAAAAAAAGATAGCATAAATGTTAATTTTAAAATGATATAATTATTTGAAATTATACCAAGGAGTTTTTATTCCGTTTCAACTTTTTTTTTTCCAAACTTGATTTTATTGCGAGTAATCGATTAGGCTGACTGCAACTTTTTAATCGAATGTTGAATCTTGGGTTTACGGTCAGCACTAAGAGGTTTTAGTAATATTTGTCAAGACTTGGAACGTGTTTTTTTATGAAATTTTGTATGAATAATGGTAAAAATAAGAACGCAGATAGAATGTTACTGGAAAAAGCGCGGGAAACGTTCAACTTGGCGGACGCGTCCTTTTTGAATCTAAGTTAAATTATTTGTTATTACGGTAATATAGGATCAATAGTCTTAGTTTTAGTGCTCTATCATCTTCTTTAATTTATAATATTGTAGTTTTTCTTCGGTAGTGGTAAGTTTTTACTCAATTTTTTGTTGAAGCCGTGTGATGAACGACCCGCCAGACCCGGGGGACTTTGTTCCCCCGGCAGGCAACTTTGTTACTATTAGCAATGAGTCAGGCATGGAGACTGATGGGTCGTCCTCGGCTCGTCACCGGAAAAGAAGCCGCGTACATGTGTGCAAGCACTGTAATAAACGCCGTCGCACCCGAAATAACCAAGGTTCCGAGTCGTCGGGTTGTGTTTGCTCGGATCCTACAAGTCCTACAACTCTAACAGATTTTGATTGCTCTATAAATTCTGAAATACCAACCATTGCTGCTGATATTCATGCTCCATCCGTAGCTGTTCCCGCGCAAATCGGTCGTAAAACATACGACAAAACTGACAATGCACCTTACATTATTCATTTACAGAAAAAAACTATTTCCCCTGATGATGGTACTACATTGCACCCAATCACATTTGGTAAGTTTCTCAAACACAACGCCTTTCAAAATATTATAAATGGTAGCGTCAAAAAAATTGGGCGCAATAAAATTTCTCTCTCATTTTCCAATTTTCTGGATGCAAATTCTTTTATTTCACATAGTAGTCTGGAAACATATAATTACAAAGCTTTTATACCCACTTTCAATGTTACAAGAATGGGCCTAGTGCGTGGTGTAGAATGGTCTCCAGAGGAAGTTATTGATAATATTACAGTTCCAATTGGTTGTGGTCCAATTCTAAAAGTCAGACGCCTTAATTTTAAATCCGTTGTTTATGGTACAACCATTTGGAAGCCATCCCAATCCATAGTTGTTACCTTTGATGGACAGGTTCTACCTAAAAGAATATTTATGTGTTATAATGCATTACCGGTTGATTTATATATTTTCCCTACTGTATAATGCTTCAATTGCTGTCGTTTTGGGCACACTAAAGTTCAGTGCAGATCTAAACCTCGCTGCTACAAATGCGGTCAAGGCCATACTGGAGATAGCTGTGAAAGGGAAATAGAAAATGCATCCTGCTGTCTGTGCTCTGGCTTTCACTATGCCATTAATAAATCTTGTCCTGAATTCTCTCGACAAAAACAGATTAAATCATACATGGCAAATAGCTCAGTTTCTTATGCTGAAGCAGCAAAAGTATATCCCCCAGTAACTAAATCGTATGCTGACACACTTTTAACTTCTCCTTTTAAAAACTGCAGATACTCCATCAATCTCTTCACCTAATAGAATGCAGGCTTCCAGTAGTTATAAAAAGACAGTCTTCCTGAAACCACGCTCCCCACCCAAATCTATACAAGGTTATAATAAAGAGGCCCATAATGCTATTATTAATGATTTTATAATTCCCCAGCCATCTAATGGTTGTGGTTTGTCTACTAATCAAAGTAATGATAAAAATGATGTAAACTTTTCTATAAATGATTTTCTCTCTGCATTACACAATCTTCTTTCTCAGTTCAACATCTCACCGTCAAAAGTTTGCCTCAACTTTCAATGTACCTCAATCCATTCATAATGGACAACACAACCAATATAATCCAGTGGAACTGCCGCAGTCTAGTAAACAAAAAGAGTGATGTTATATACCTTTTAAACAAATATGAGCCATTTGTCTTTGCTTTAGCAGAGACTTGGCTCAAACCAAATCATATTTTTAAAATTAATGGTTATTTAACCATTAGGGAGGATAGGTCTGATGGGTATGGTGGTGTAGCTATACTTATCAAGAACTCTTTTCCTTTCTCTATTGTTTCATTACCTCCTCATAGTGAGGAAATTTCTATTGTAGCTATTAAGGTGCACCAAACTTGTTTTGTTTCTATTTACATTCCTCACCCTTCTTCATCTATTCTTCAAGAGATGAATAATCTCTTTTCTTCACTTCCAAAGCCTTTCTTAATATTGGGGGACTTTAATTGCCATCACCAATCGTGGGGTTGTTCTGTTTCTAATTGTCATGGAGAGGAATTATTAGATATAATAGACTCACATAACTTATGCATCTTGAACTCAGGAGCTGCTACTCGCCGTTCAGATCCCAACCAAAACCAAAGTGCAATTGACCTGTCTATCTGTTCTCCAAACTTAGCCTCTTTATTAACTTGGCATACTCTAACCTCCACTCATGGTAGTGATCATTTCCCAATAGTTATTTCTTACCCTCTTTCCAAATCAAAGGCATCATCAAGGAGATCTAACTTAAAACATAAATTACCTAGTAGAAATAATAATGACTGGGACAAATTTAAAAATATTGTTGACAGTAAGCTTTGCTCCCTGCCTGTGATTTCTGATGGCAATGAAAACAGCTGTGCTGAAGCTTTAGCACTTTTGTTAATCGAAACTGCAGATGTAGTTTTTCCTGAAAAAAATAATAATAATAGTACAATTCCCTCGCCTCCATGGTGGGACTCTGAGTGTACAGAATTAGTTAACAGACGTAAAGAGGCGGAATACAATTATAACCTTGATATGTCTGATATTAATTTTGAAACTGTTACTAAATTATCCAACGAAACTTATAAACTTTTTAAGACGAAAAAATTTGAATCTTGGCGTAACTTCTGCTCATCAATTTCACCGAACACTCACCCAACGATTGTCTGGCGTAATATCCGTAGATTTAGATCCATTTATAAGAACCCTTCCCCTATACCTGATTCGTTAGCCAGCGAATTTTTAGATAATTTAGCACCGCCTTGGGTTCCTGAGGCTATTAACCCTAACCTGTCCTTACCTATACTATCAATAACCAACGGACCCCATAACCAAGACACCCATACGACTCTAGATGGCCCTTTCACTCTTACTGAATTAAAGGGTGTTATTCATAAAACTAAGGATTCTGCACCAGGCAGTGATATATATATATATATCCCATATTCCTTTTTTGCTAATTTAAATGAAGACGTCCTCAGTTATTATTTACATCTTATCAATTCTATTATGATCACTGGAAACATCCCTGTTGAATGGAAACGTCAAATGGTGTTGCCATTCCTCAAACCAAATAAAAACCCATCTGACGCTTCTTCATACCGTCCCATAGTTTTGTCTTCAGTTCTGATGAAATTAGCTGAACACTGAATTAAAAATCGTCTAGAATGGTTTGTTGAAAGTAAGGGTCTTTTGGCAGAATCACAATATGGCTTTAGAAAAGGTAGAAGTACCAGTGACTGTCTAAGCATTTTAACATCGGATATTCGGATTTCATTCTCTAATAATCAATCTACGGTTGCGGTTTTCCTCGACATTAATTCAGCTTATGATAATGTTGTATTATCAGTTTTACAAAATAAATTAAGGGCTTTACGGGTCCCATTGAATTTGTCGAATTTTATTATTAATATCCTGACTGAACGCTCTATTAGTATGTTAATTGGAGATCAAGAGGTATCTCACCTTGTGTGGAAAGGCCTCCCACAGGGTTCTGTGCTCAGTCCCCTACTATACAATATTTACACGTATGATTTAGACTCGTCGTCGTCGTATTTAGCTGACCAAGTTAGGGTTCTTCAATATGCCGACGATTTGTTGTTATATTCTTCAAGCCAATCCGTCGAACAGGCTAGCCAGGCTATCAATTCCGCTTTATCTAATTTGGACTCATGGTTACATCTTAACGGCTTGGATATATCCACGTCTAAAAGCGCGGCAGTTTTATTTACCAGAAAGAGAAATATTCCCACAATAAATCTCTTTTTTAAGGAAACTCCTATTCCGATTAAAGATAATTTCAGATATCTAGGTGTAATACTTGACTGTAAATTAAGTAGTGCTCCTCATTGTGATTATATTGTTAACAAATGTGAAAATCACCTAAACATGCTTAGATGCCTCTCTGGTGTATGGTGGGTTGCGCACCCCTTTTCATTGAAACTAATTTACAACGCAATCATCAGAAGCACTCTGGATTATGGATTGTTTCTACTGGAACCGGGTAGCATCATGGCTTTTAAAAAGTTGGATCGCATCCAATCCAAAGCTCTACGCATTGTTTCGGGTGCCATGAAGTCCAGTCCCATTAATGCACTCCAAATTGAATGCGGGGAAGCACCTTTACATCTGAGACGACAATTCCTGTCTGACAAATATTTGTTCCGGATTCTTCAGTCATCAACTCATCCTCTCATTCCTAAACTAGACTCTTTAGTGTTACACATAGAATCTTCAGACTACTGGTCCCATAAACGTGCTCCCTGTCTAGTTGTAAGCTATAAAAAAATCCTTCCTAAAAAATCCTCCGGAAACTTCTGTTTTTACGGGGGAATGTTTCGGTATTTTAAAAGCATTAGAATATTCTCGCCTTTTTAAACTCAAAAAAACTATATTTTTTACAGATTCTCAAAGTGCTCTTCTAGCCATCAACAAATCCCCTTTCGATCATAAATCGCAGTTTCCTATCATTTATTTAATAAGAGAATTTGCGTTCAGAACCATCTCTGAGGGTAATTCAATACAGTTTGCGTGGATTCCGGCACATGCTGGAATCCACGGCAATGAAATGGCGGATACACTCGCTGGTGATGCGGTGCAGTGTGGAGACTTAGTTCCCTATGTAAATTTTAGCACTGATCTTGTGACTCTACCAAAAACTTTTCTTCGGGACACTTGGAAGATAGCTTGGGATATCAGTAGCAAATCGAAGGGCCGTTATTTTTCATTAATTCAACCTGACGTTCCTGAAAAACCGTGGTTTGGTAGGGCTGGGTTTGGTAAGATGGAGACCTCCATTCTTATACGGATGCGACTGGGTCATGTTTGCACTCCAGCCCATCTTGCCAAACTACATATCATTGACGACCCCACTTGTTCGTGTGGCACAGATGTAGGCGACTTAGATCACATATTTTTCTCCTGTCCCTTATATGATCATTCTTCCTTTCTTAGTAACCTTTTGTCTCTCCGTATACCTTTACCTACCTCTATACTTAGTTTACTTTGTACAAATAGTTTTTCTGTATATAAATGTATAGCCTCATTCATTATTCTGAATAATATTAAATTGTAATTATTCGTCATTGTAATTTGCTCATTTGTATCTTCTCATTCTACTCTCCCGTTTATTGATCCTATATTTCTGTCCTATTCTAAATCCCGATGAATTATTATTTTTGTTTCCATAAAGTTTCCCTACCTTTATTTTCCTCGTCTAAAATAAACATAAAAACCCAAACGTGACATTGGCTAATGCACAAACCGTGCGAAGCCACAAAAAAAAAAAAAAAAAAAGAATGTTACTGTCTTTATTTTGCCCTTTCGAGTTTTTTTAGCAAACGAGAAACTTGTCCATGTACCATGTACATTATTTCAAGCGCATCTAAGTTACCTATTTTTGGAAGGGTGTAGTGGTATGTAATTTACACATATTTGGCAATAGACTGACGCCATTTTACCGACATCAACACGTTTTTGGAGATATTAACCACAAACTTATCGTATGAAACAGCTGCCGCGACATATTTTTCATTATAAAATCGAATGCTGAAAGTTCACGAAAATTCTTGAATTTCTTGACAATGCGCATCACCCCGCCGATTCAGCTGATGTGTCATGTGTCAAAATTCTGTCGTGCATAGTGGTTAAGCCAATACGCGTTTAGAATCGACTAGCACAAAAAACAAACAAACAAAACAAAAAGGTTTATTGCAGAAACTTGTACAACTTTTACAGTAAATCTTACGTAGGGACCTCCTTTTAAGTAAAAGATATACCTGTGCTAGGAGATCCCGCTCTTCAATAACAAATTTTGAAATGGTAAAAATGGTGTACAAATAGAAAATAGAATTTAAATAAAAAAAAAATTACAAGTAAAATCTAAAACTAAACAAAACAAAACAAGACTTGAACTATAACAAAAGCAAAAAAAAAAAAAAAAAAACAGACTTATAGATGTTTTTATCCTTAAATAGCGTGTGTGAGTGTGCATGAGTGTGTGTGTGTGTGCTTGTGTGTGTGAGTGCATGTGCGTGTATGTAAATGTGTGCGTGTATGTGCGTGTGTGTAGGTGTGTGCGTGTGTGCATCTCTTACCTTCACATTTACGATGCTTGCAGCAATAATTCAATGTCATCATAGGTCTTTAGTTTTAGCCATTGAACTATTGCCTTTTTGCAGTCTTTGGTACTCATGGGATAGATGTTAATTATTTTATTATACAGAGCAGCGGAGTTTGAGTTAAATTGTCTTTTGGCATATCTAGTTTTAACGAATTTTACTGGTGCAACACTGTATTTTCGTCTTCTTTCCTTATGGTGAGGGTCATAGGGCAGGACTTTGTGTAATTTTAAGACGGCATGTAGTATGTATAATTTTCTGACTGTGAGAATACCGCTCAGAGAGTATGGGTAAGGTCATAAAAAAATGTACTATTTAAAAGTTTTAAGGTGAGCCTATGTTTGATTGTGGATACCATGAGCTAACAAATAGTATTATAATATTTTTATATCTTAATATATTGTTAACTATATTTAGAATAATGTAGAAATAACCAGAACATTCGAGAAGCATGGACAAAAAAATATAAAAAATATTTTTGAAGCAACAAAATAAAGCTACATACAAAAATTGGTTGTCTCCTATAAACCTAGAGGACGAAAAAATTGCATAAAAAAAAATATAATAGCATTATGGTTTTAAATTTGTAGTTTACTTTTAAAGCAATAAAGATAACGTGTAATAATATGTGAATTATTGCAATAATACAATGCTAGTGAAAAAAAAACCTATTCTAATTTGTGTCTCCAAAAGTTATCCAGTGTGTTATTCCGATTCGATATTGGGTAGATTTTTTGTTTTCAATAGTAGACAACATCATTTAGCTTATTTTGATATGGCAACACCTTATTGTAACTGTCAAATGTCAGTTTTGACGCATTTTTTTCAGTTGTGGTCGCGACAGTAAACATTTGTAAATTCCATAATTTAGTGCACATATTTCGGACATTTTATCTGCAAATTCTTCATGGTAAGTACAAAGATATCGTTTACTAGGTTCCTAATTCGAAATTTATAGTCATTGACTAGAGTATGTCAAGTTTTATTGTAGAAATCGCGCTTGATTTGTGACCGGTATTCATTGTTGAGGTTTGGATTTTCGAGTGTGTTTGTTCCAGTTCGTTATGTGTGTTATGGTGTTTGTTATGTCACACACTGGAATTTTATAAAGGAGACTGTTCACATAACTTAACCAACTGTGGCGAAATTAAAAAAGAGTACTGTTATTACGTGACGTAAATAAGAGTGGAGAGTTACATACTTATTCTTATTTATAATTACTAGTGGTACCTCAGTAGTCAAAATCGGCCATTTCTTTATTGGAGCTTTTTGCACTTCTTCATAATTATGAACTTTAATTGCTCGTCAGTGCGCGCAATTTTTTTTAAAAAGGTTCCGATGTTTTCGCTACACACAAAATATATTAAACACAAAATTATTAAACAGAGTAAAATCTTATAATGTAATTTGCTTTGTTTATTATTTATATTTATTTGGGTATTTTTTTTAAATTTATTACAGATGCCTACTCAAGCCGAAAGGCAAAAACAATACCGAGAACGTTTGAAACTAAATAACCCTGAAAAATATGAAGCGATTAAAAAGAAAAATGCAGAAAGGACAAAAAGAAATAGAAAAAGGATCAGTGATTGTCAATCTGAGAAAGAACAACAAGAAATGCGAAAAAAATGGAGAGAGGATAAAATGAAGGAAAAAAACAAGAAATCTAATAATACTGATGACGAAAATAAACATGCGCAAAAAAAGATTAATAGAATCAATTACAGATTAAAAAAGGAAAACATGGAATTAAAAGCTAAAGTAATAACAATAACTAAGGAAATGAAAAAATATAGAAAAAGAATCAACAGAATGCAGCGGAAAAACCAAGAACTGATAGATCAGTTAAAAAACGAAAATAACGTAACACAACATGCAGAAGATACAGTTACCCAAGAAAATATCGAAATGACTCCTTGTAAAAAAGCAGATAGTTTCATTGACCAAAACTTACCAAACATATCTATAGAAGACAAGGAAAAAGTTAAAAAACGACTTCTGGAACATAATGTTTTAGTAGATTCTTTAAAACAGTGTTACAAAACCACAAGAAATAATTATTCTAAACGTGTTATTAAGAGTGTAGTAGATGGTTCTATCGTTGAAAAGTACAAAATGAAGGGTAAGATATCAAGTTATTTAGGATTGAAAGGCAAAATACGTTACATACAAGTGAAGAAAAAAAATTATGCTCTACTAAATCAACTTAAAGAATTTTTCGAAAGGGATGATGTAAGTCGGGCCACGGCGGGCAAGAAAGAATTTAAAACGTTACATAAAGATAAAAGACAGAGAAGGTATTTATTGGACACTTTGGAAAATCTTTTTAAGAAATATAAATCTGAAGGAGGGAAAGGCAAATTGACGACCTTTAAAAAATATAGGCCATTCTACATTTTACCACCTAAAGTTGACAGGCGAGAAACATGCGCTTGCATAAAGCATGAAAATATACTTATGAAAGTGAAAGTGTTAAAATCCTTGGGTTTGATCAAAAGTCAGTCTCTTGATGAAATACTTTCCTTAATTTTATGTAATCCAAAATCAAAAGCATGCTCCTATGGAGAATGTTCTATTTGCGAAAAGAAGACCTTAGAATTCAACTTAGATGAGACAAATCTAGAAGACACTGTAAAGTGGAAAGAATGGTGTATTCAAACACACGAATATACTGTTAAAGTAAATACTAATGAAAGAATAACTACGAAAAAAATTATGAAAACTGAAAAATCTGGACTATTGAAAGATTTGATTGAAGCTTTTACACAAGAACTGTCAAAGTTTAAAAAACACGCCTACAACATTCACCATCAGTATATTGAACACCAACGTTGTATTAAAAATTTAGATAATAACACAGTAACAATACACATCGATTTCTCCGAAAATTATGCCACCAAACTGAGCACAGAAATCCAAGCAATGCATTTTGGTGCAGCTCGAAATCAAATCACCCTCCATACTGGTTTAATATATAGTAATCGTGATCCTCTTCCGTTCTGCTCCATCTCTGCGAACAATTATCACGGCCCGGAAGCTATTTGGGAGCATATAAAACCGGTTTTAAATTATATTAAAGATCATTATCCCACTGTTGATACAGTTCATTTTTTTTCCGATGGCCCCACAAGCCAGTATAGACAAAAGAAGAATTTTTATTTTTTTGCAAAATTTACTGCAATATATGGCTTCAGAGCTACGTGGAACTTTTTTGAAGCTTCTCACGGCAAGGGTGCTGCCGACGGCATAGGCGGTACCATCAAACGAAAAATGGACTCCTTAGTCGCTTACGGAGCAGACATTACGAACGCAGCATCAGCATTTGAGCTTTTGAATAAATCTGGGATTCAAATTAAACTATTTTATATTCCTGAAGATACCATTCAAATACAAACATTGGACTTAATACCTGTACCAGGGACCATGACATTACATCAAGTAATTAACATGAATTCAGAAAACACAATATCATTTCGCAGCTTAAGCTGTTTTTGTTCACAAGAAGGAACTAAACCAGGTTTTTGTGACTGCTTAGATTTGCAACTAGCCACATTAACAAAACATGGGACAGACCGAAAACAGACACAAGTAAAATCGAAAAAACCAACAATAACAATTCTAGCTGATATCAAAAACACGTTGGAAAACCAATCATTCTTTGATTTACATAAATTTGGCCCATTTTCGCTTACAGCTGTTAAACTGGACACTAAACTATTTAAAGAAAACCAATCTCAGGCCAACGCTATTGCATGTGAAAATATTTACAAAAACCCCATCGCATCGTGTTCCAGAACATGTACTAAACTTAAAAAGTGCATTACCCCGAAAAGGAAATTTTCTATTGGATCAGTTGTACGTAAGGCTAAAAAGTCAAAAAATAATTATGATAGTAGTACAGATTCAGATATTGATGAACAATATTCCTTGCATAATTCTTCAGAAGACGAGTGTTTTATTTCTGATAGTGAAAAAGAGATTGATGAAGACAATGGCATGGAGTTAAAAAATATTGATTTCAATGATGATGTAAGGATGACACAAAAACAAGAAAATTTTAATATATCAGATACAAGTACAGAAAATGATTTGAACATAGAGAATTACAAAAAAACAAATAAAAAAGATAATAAGACTGATAAGGATAAGGAAAGAGGAGAGGAGGAGGTTAAGGATATGACTTATGATGATGATAATAATAAGGAATTACAAATAAATGACGCTGTGTTAGTAAGGTACTTTCAAAGAAATTCCTGGAAATATTATATTGGCTTCGTAGAAAACATAAACATTATAGATCAGGAAACTCACTACACAGTACTATTTTTAAAAACACAAAAAAGCCACAACTCCGTTTTGTTGTTACAAAAAAAATTGATCAAGATATTGTCACGGCAGAATCAATAGTAAAGAAAGTTAAATTGACAAAAAATACTGAAAAACCCAAGGAGTATTTAATTAGTGATGATAATTATGTGTTTTTTTGATATTTGAATAGATATGTTATGAAAAGATTCTGATTTTTAAGCTGCGTTTCCACCAGAGATGAGTCAGGATATGTAGCTCGCTACATATCCTGACTCAAAATCGCACACATCCCTCGGGATGTGTGCGATTCCCAGCAATAAGATTGTTTGATTTTCATAGCTCGCACCGTTTATTGGTGAGTATCGCACACATCTCTCGCTACGCATCCTCGCTAATCCTTGGTGAAAACGCAGCCTAAAACTTAATTAATAATAATTTTACAAGTCTTTTAACTAATTTGCTGTGATTATTTTAAGTTTAGGTAATACTGACTGTTATTGGAGTGTTGTTTTATTTTTAATACGTTCGCCTTTTGTCACCGGAACTAGGATCAACCAGGACCATATTTTTAAGAATGTTTTAAATGATAAAAATCATTTATTTATGTAATTAATTGGCAAACTACACTTTTTTACTATGCTATTAATAAATAAAAAAATCTACAAAAACCAAAAAAAAAAAAATACATAAAATCTGAATCAATTTTTTTTTACCATTAACTATTAAAATAATATTATTTTATAGTTCGCCTATTGATTACAATAAAAAAAAAAAAACATTAAAATCCTTGAATATACGGCTCTGCGAATGCTAGTACTGTCAAATTGATTTATAAAAACATAATTATAATTAAATTTGTTGTTTCTTTTATGAGTAGTACCTACTTTAATTGGTACTCTTTTTTTGTTTTAAGCACATGATTTCGTTAAAGGTTTTTAATTAGTTAAGTACCTACCTAGTCTGTGCGTGGCCTAAGATTCGTTTTTGATTGTTGAATTTAATTTCATGAAAATAAATAATTCATAATATTTTAAAATGTATTTTACTTGACCTATTTCCCAGTGAACATTGACCTTTACAATATTCCAGTGTGTTATTGTGTAATTGTGTGTTATATTTCCAGTGCGTTATATTACATGTTTTGACGACCTTACCCGTATAGCTCATTGGTTGGGAATCTGTACGGTTTGGTATACATGACCTTGATAAGAGATCTCTGTGCTCGCTCTAGCTCAAGAAACTTAGTTTTTGTCGCACCGCCCCACACGGGTATGCAGTAGGTAAGAATTGATTGAGCCAGAGCGACATAAATTTCAGTTAACATTTTTTTAGTTGTAACATGTCTTAGGTTCTTAAATATCCAGATAAGTTTTCTCACACGACCCATGACCATATCTGTATGAATATGCCAAGATAACCGCTGATCAACGATTATACCTAGGTATTTTATATGACTCACTTTTTCAATATTTTTACAAGAGCAGTTTGTGCTAGATATATTATGACAGGTGTGGATTTTGAGAGTTACGTTAGGTCCAGGTTGGGTATTGTTGTAGTTTGTAAATGCAATATATTTTGTCTTAGAAATATTTAGTGTAAGAAGATGTGAGTTCAGCCAGTTAGCAATTCTGGAAAGACCTTTTTCAGCAGATTGATATACGGAATCCCATGTATCACCAGAGAAAACAATAGCAGTATCATCTGCATATGAGAAAACGCAACCATTATCGAGCAACATTTTACAGAGGTGGTTTATATATATTAAGAAAAGAGTCGGGCCCAGTACGCTACCTTGCGGAACGCCGTAGGTCACGTAAGACTCCTTACTAATATAGTCTCCTACCTTAACCTTTTGCCTACGATCCCGAAGATAATCTATTAGTAGTTCTAACGGGTTTCCTCTCACGCCTATACTTTCCAGACTACGCACAAGAATGGGGACAGAGACGGTATCGAAAGCTTTTTTCAAGTCAAGAAATACGGATAGACATCTTTTTCCTGAATCTACTAGGTTAACAATATGAGAGGTTAATGCTATAACTGCGTCTTCCGTAGATAATTTTTGCCTAAAACCATATTGAGCTTGCGAAATAATGTTATATTTATTAGTGTAGCTGGTTAGTCTTATGTTAATTAGCTTTTCAATGATTTTAGATATTGCAGGCAAGACAGAGATAGGTCTGTAGTTGTTTACGTCATCCCTGTCTCCACCCTTGTGCACAGGAGTAATGATGGCTTGCTTGAGAGCTGGTGGAAATTTCCCTTGGCTAAAACACAAGTTAGCAAGATGCGAAATTATAGGTACAACTAATTCATGAGCAGTTTTTAAAAATCTTGTTGTAATATTATCCCAGCCTGGAGCGCTTTCAGATTTAAGACCCATTAGCACGTTATAGACTTCTCTAGGATCCGTTTGGAGAAGCACAAATGGAGGAAGCTTGTGAATTTATCATATGATCAGAATCGTATTGAGATTGTGATCGGTTTGCGGGGGTAATGTCTTCAGCCAGGGTTTTGCCAATGTTAGAAAAATAATCGTTTATGTAGTCTACTGAAGCATGAGGGGTGGGCTTTATCTCTAATAGTTCTGAGTTAATTATTTTTTTAGGTTTGCGATGAGTTATATTGTTTATTGTGTTCCATACCTGTTTCGTGTTCTTGTTTGCTTTTAGTAGTTGTTCTTTATCATATTTTCTTCTAAGCTTTTTAACTAAACTATTGCAATGGTTGCGATATCTTCTGTAAGTGATTTGTAATATATTGTTTTGTGGATCACATCGTAGCCTTCTCTGCATATTGTTCCTGTTTTGAATACAGCGCAAAATTCCTAAAGTTATCCATGGTTTAATAATGCGATTATTTCTCGGAACTAAAGTAATAATAGTGTTTTGCTGAAGGCAATTTTGGAGTATTTCTATTAATTGTTCAGATAACGTGACTGGATCATTGATTAAATTAAGTTCAGAAAAATTACTTAGTTTTAAGGCTGTTATTGTTTTCTCAAAGTCTACATCTTTTTTGGTTTTCGAGCATTTGCAAGAATTTACTAAATTTGATAACTTGAGGAAAATCATGAAATGATCTGTGATAGTCGTATTCAATACAGCAACAGAAGCAGCGTTTTTATTCTCATCTAGTTTCAAAATGAAGTGGTCCAAACAGTTCTCCCCTCTGGTAAGTAAGGAATGTCCTGGTAACAAGCCATGCATTGCAAGCATATTTAGGTAGTTTAATCTATTTGTGCGCTCATACGTTTGTTCAGTAGGTTTATAAATTATGTTAATGTTTATATCGCCTGTTATAGCAATATTTTTATACGATTTAAGTGAGTCTAGGTGATTATTTAGCGAGTCTATAAAACTGTCAGCATAATTATTTGAGGGTGATCGATAAATAGCAAGGACAACAAGATTATTCATTATTATTTGTAAGCATGATGCGTGAGTTAATATTATTTCCTTAACACTAACCTTGTGATCACTCTTGATATATACAACCACGCCATCACACTGGTTTATATGGTTACTCGTGGTAAAAGTATAATAGTTTTTAATTTCAGGGGTACGTTTATTTGCATCTAGCCTACATTCATTTAAGATCAAGAGGTCAACACTAAACTTAAATTGTGTTAAAGTGATTAGTAAATCATCTAAATTACTATAAATACTTCTAATATTTTGTGATATTATTGTAAGATCCGATTTATGTACATAAAAATGTTTTGTAAAATCATCAATTTGAAATTCTTTAGATTGCGCTATAACTATGTCGTCTATTTCTTGCATTATTGTATGTGTGCTATCCATTATACAGGTAAATTAGTCTGAGATCTAGTTCCATAATGTTTAGGTAAACGTGTTTTGTTCGATCCTCAGCAACAAATATAACAACAGAGAAAAATACATAATTATTACAATTGATGGGAATTTTAGCGTATACGATATTTATATTAAAAGTATAGGTTAAGGAAGCCGATATGAGTGTGGAATATGAGATAAGTACGCGTATGTATTTGCGAATTTTTTGTATACGTAAGTAATCATAATATTTCAAATAATTTAGTATGTAAACATGTGTGATTGTGGAATTGTTATGTAAAAGGTATTGGACGTATATATGTGTGTATAATTTGAGTATATGTAGACTGAGAAAATTTGTATTACAACCATTTTTTTAAAAGTTCTACAAGCAAAATAAAATATTCTATCTATAATAATTACTTATCTATTTATAATAATAACATACAGTGGTGACAACATAACAGTAGTCACGCTTCTTGCAGTAGGCTTTGTATTTGGGACTCACTTCTAATTATGTATGTAGGTGATTCGTCATGCTTCTTCACATAAACTTTACCATAAGCGGTCCAGCAGTACTTAAATCCCTTTGACTTAGCGAGGTCGCGTGCTAGGAAGTGTAGTCTTGAGCCTTTTGCAGTGAGCTGTTCGGATACGAATATAGGTGTGTCTTCGTTTCTTTTGAAGCCTAGATGTTTAGCGCAGAGTTTTACCTTATGCTTGGTGTTGAAAGACTTACACATCTTAAGTATCTCAGTCTTTTGTATTGTAGAGGATAGTTCCACTATTATAGGGGTATTAGTCATATCCTGCTTCTTCCCCTTAATTCTGTAAATATCACGTATATCCGACTTCGCGACTACAATGTTTACGGTCTCAGTTAAACATTTTACCATGTCGATAAGGTCTTCTTTAGTTTCCTTCAATTGCCTGGGAACGTTCTTAATCTCAATGTTAGATTTTCTACTACCTCGCTGAAGATCCTCGACTTTTTCTTCCAGAATGGCTATATATTCTTTATCCTTCTTGGCTTGTATTTCCATCTGTTCTATCTTCCTCTTAAACTCTTCATTCTGCAGAGTTATAGCGGCCACTGAGCACGATATTGAATTTTGCGCGTTTTTGCTGTTACGCGGTATTTACAAACTGCTCTTAAGCGGTTTCGTACGCGCAGCGACGGTATGTACTTTTGCGTTGATTGTCCTCATTAGCGCAACCAGCATAAGACTGACTAAATATTTGTAGCCGAAAGGTTTTGCATGAATAGTATGAGGTCACTTGACTGCTGCCTCTCGGGAAAAAAAAAAAGCAATAATTTGTTACCCAGGTTAAAAACCATGACGTAATACACTACGCCTGTGTCCCAAAGGGGGTTTAGCTGAGGTAAACCTATAGTACACATACATCATCATCTTCGGGCCCTTGCCCCATTCTATTAGGGATCGGCCCAACACGTTTTCTTCTTCCATTCTCCTCTGTCAGACGTCACGGCATCATTTACTCTTTTGTCTTTCACGTCATTCCTTACACAACCTATCCATCATTTCTTTGGCGTCTCTCTCTCCATCCATCAACAATCATAACCATCACTCTTTTACTCACATGCGTGTCATCCCTCCTCATTACATGTCCATACCAAGACAAACGACAGCACACACACATATCGCCAGTTAGTTTAAGTCTCATATAATAGAGGGCGAGTCTTTTGCCATCAACCGTTCATATTCGCACTCCGGGCGACAAGGCAGTAGCTCCATGTAAAATACTGGTATTCAGCTGCATACGGTTAGCCTGGAAGCCGACCTCCAGATTTTTAGGCAGATATTGTTTCTTAGCATGTGGAGTGACGATAACAAACTATGGTTACCAACTGGCACTAACACTAGGTACGTAGGTACCTAAAATGCAATTTAAATAGTACTTATTTAAAAGAATTTAGAGTGTTCCAGTTAAGGAAAAGCATTTGCGGCCGAAAAGCGGTGGCGAGACGAGCTAGCCTAGATAGATGCATAAGCCGCGAAGGCTGGTTCGAGGTTGCGCATGGCGCGAGAAAATAGTCCTGCGAAGGAATTGGGGGAGCCTTTTGCCCAGCAGTGGAAAAAAAAGGCAATGATTTACAACAACGTAGTTACACACGCAATCATAACCTTTTCATAGGTAACTGGTGTCCTAGTAAAAACTGTGAGTTACTAATTATGATGAAAAGGAATTTAAAAATCGGATGTTCAGATATCTTTGTCGCTAGATCGTTATCCTTTTTCGTACGGTAAAAATGTGGTCATCTGGTTAAACAATATTTTGCAAAAATATTATTTAACCAGATTATTGACCACATTTTAAGACCATATATGTAGATCGTAAGACGTTAATATTTGGTGAAAATAAAGTACTCAATTCAATTCAATAATAATTTAATAGTATCTATTAATTTCTACAAAATATAACAGTTTGATACACATGTTACAATAACGATACTAGGAATCTAGTGGTGGTAGGAGATGGCAGGAGAGGAGTAAGTGACGTGCGCCACGGGAGCGGCGTATGCGAGCTTGGCGACGGGGGCGGCGTAGGCGACTGGAGCGTGAGAGTAGGAGACTGGGGCGTGAGCGTAGGAGACGGGGGCAGGCGCGTAGGCTACTTTGGCAACGGGTGCGGCGTAGGCGAGCTTGGCTACGGGAGCGACGTAGGCGAGCTTGGCGGGAGCGGCGTGCACGGGGGAGCCCTCGTAGCGCACGTTAGCGTTGAATCCGTTCACTTTGTCGGCGGTGTATTCGACGATGCGGTGAACGCCGTCGGGCTGCACGAGCGAGTACGAGCCGTGGACGACGTCGCCTTCGCGAGACTCCTGCTGCTGCTTGACGTCGCCGTTGTGCTCGTCATGGACGGAGTACGAGAAGTCGTAGTGAGCGGGTGCTTCGGGCTGGGCGTACACCACTTTGGAGACGGGGACAAGGCCGGCGTAAGCCGTCGCGGCGAGAGACAGGATGATGACGAACTGAAAAAGAGGTTTTGTTATGAAGATCCATAATTAATTTTAAATTATTTCCCCAAAGTTGAAATAGGTAGTAGGATTTTAGGATTGTAATTTAACAAATCGAAAGGTATCTAAGTGTTTTTTTTTAATTGGAAGTCTTAATTAAAAGTAATTAAATAAAACACTCACTTTGGCAACCATTTTTGCAAGTATGTTGCTGCTGATGTGAGTATCAGTAGGTGACTGTAATAATGTATGACGTGCGCTACAGTTTTTATACAGGATTGTCGCCCGCCTGCATGTCTCGTCGCTGACACACGGTGCGCTCGCGGACGCATTAATTATGCTTCACAATAATTGAGAGTTGAAGGTCGACACGTTGCATACTTGCATTTCTGAACCGAACTTCTCGATTCTACAGATTTACAACCTGTCGAGACATTCCTTAAAAAGCATTAAGTATGATTGCTTTCGGTATTTTTGGAGGGGTGCTTCGAGATAATGTTTTATTTTATTAAATCCGATATTGCAAGCAGGTTCTGAAGTTTATCAAATTCAAATTCATTTTTTTTATTTCAAAACAATGGATCCATACAAGGTTAGTACCTATGAACTTATTCTATGTTAGTTAATAATAAATAACAACAACTTCAAAATACACTAATTGGCTACATGAACATGTGCACGCACATGTCTGCCAGCCCAGAATCTAATAAAAGATCCGTCAACCTTGTCCGCCAGTGTAGCTAAAATACTATTACCTCTACCCCTGAATCGCCGCAACATCGACGCACACCGTTTGCGTATGATGGCATGAAAGTCATCTATTCAAGTATTCACGCTTCCGAGAACATGCCCGATGCACTGCAAAACCGAGGCACTTCCATGTGTATTTTTACGTATCCTTCCTACATATAATTTGATAGATTCATGCATCGATATCAGATTTCGGAAATAAGCAATTTTCTCCTCGACCTAGTTCCACTGTGTTTCCGCAAAAAAAATTGTAACGGGTCAAGTTCACTGTTCAAGACCTCTGTTTTAATAATAAAGTTTTCGCACATTTGGCTTCTCCAGGCATGTTTCAATTAATATACCTCCATTTATCAGGTTTTATAGATTTTTAACGTTCAGTGGTCGAATCCATGTTGCTGAAAGAATGTCGGCGTTATATTTGCAGTAGTATATTGTATGCTTAGATCTTTAAAACTACGCAACGGATTTTGATGCGGTTTTTTTTAATAGATAGATTCAAGAGGAAGTTTTTTAAGTATAACATTGCACCCGTGCGAAGCCGGGGCGGGTCGCTAGTATATGTAATAAAATTGCCTTTCTCATTTACAATACAGCTCGATAATGGCTCATTTTCAAAACTTTCAATTTCCTTTTGAAAACTCTTCACTGTTTCTATTAAAGATATTTCATAACAGAATAACCTTTTTTTAGTCTTTGGTAGACTTAGGCAATATATCTTCGTAAGTGTTGGTTTAGAAGGCGCCACTAACTGTGTTCTCTCAGTAGGTAGTTTGTTTGTTTCATTTATATTGTTACCAGAATTTCCAGCTGCAGATATTTTTGCTCTTCTATCTTTATGTTGTGTTTCCATACATAACGTAACATACGCCAGGAACATATCCAGATTCCAGGCTGCTGAGAAATTCCTGAACGAAAAACCGACTAACACTTTGACCGACCCGGAATTGAAGTCTGCCTCGTGCTTAGCAGTACCTAGCACTTGCGAACACTAGACCATCATCTGCCTAGCCTTTTACCAAATATGTTGGGCTCGGCTTCCAGTCTAACCGGCTGCAGCTGAAAACCAGTATTTTATATGGAGCGACTGCCTATCTGACCTCCACAACACAGTTAGTCTTGTGTAATACGATACCCCTTAGTCACTCTCAGCCAGCCAGCCAGCCAGCCAGTCTGTCAGTCTTGCAACTGGTTGTCAGACTTTCGGGTCACTGACTACCTGTAACGACTGTCAAAGATGTACAAGTGACAGCTAGGACCAACGACTTAACGTGGTTTCCGAGGCACGGAGGAAATTCGGTATGAAATTGGTGACCGACCATCCACAGACCAACCTAAGCAAGCACGGCTCAACCTGAAGATTGATCCGAGGGGATGCTATTATTTAGCTACGAGCTCCTTCCAACAAGTGATGTCATTTATGACATGCGGAATGTAGAAAATGTGTCGAAAACGCATCGATTTATTATTTTCCCTTCTTCTAAACAATTATAATCTTTTTATTTCCGGTTCTTTAAGGACTAATTTTCAATTTGATACTCAAGTTATTATTTTGCCACCATTCGCCAGCAGTCTCATCACATAATTGCCACACGGCACACTAATGGCAATTAAGTTATTACCTTATAATACAAATTTTGTTTTTAACAATACCATAGTCTCTTTAATAAATCTGACTAAGGCAAGTACAACATTGTATCATCAGCGATATGGGCACCTTCTGAGATTGGTCAGTGGGTAAATTCTGCTTTATTTATTTTTGTCATACTTTAGGTTTGCTGGATACTTTGCTCATTTCTAATTTATTTGTGATACGGACTTACCTTAGCTCACCAGAAAGTTTTAACTATCCTTTATCTTCGTGATTTTTTCACAATTTCTTGCTATTATGCATCGCTACGAATATTGTATACCTTTGAATTAGATTTTTGATGTTTGTTACAAGCTTTTTGCAGCCATAAGAAGGGAGATTAATTGTTAATAATAAAAAAATGATATTCAATTCATAATAATTTATTAGCACCTATTTATTTCAATATATAACAGCTTGCTTAAGTATTCAACAATAGTATCTAGTGGTGGTAGGAAATCGCGGGAGAGGAGTAAGTGACGTGTGCCACGGGAGCGGCGTAGGCGAGCTTGGCGACGGGGGCGGCGTAGGAGACTGGAGCGTGAGAGTAGGAGACCGGGGCGTGAGCGTAGGAGACGGGGGCAGGCGCGTAGGCTACTTTGGCTACGGGAGCGGCGTAGGCGAGCTTGGCTACGGGAGCGGCGTAGGCGATCTTGGCAGGAGCTTGCTGGACGGGGGAGCCCTCGTACCTCACGACAGCGTTGAAACCGTGCTCTTCGCTAGCGGTGTAGTCAACGATGCGGTGGATTCCATCGGGCTGCACGAGCGAGTAGGATCCCTGCACGTTGTCGCCGGAGCGCGCCTCCTGCTGCTGCTTCACGTCGCCGCTCTGGTTGTCGTGCACGGAGTACGAGAAGTCGTAGTGAGCGGGTGCTTCGGGCTGGGCGTACACCACTTTGGAGACGGGGACCAGACCGGCGTAAGCCGCCGCGGCGAGGGACAGGACGATGACGAACTAGAATGTAAAATATTTTATTAGAGAAATGGAGTAGGACCCTGTATTTCCAAAAATCTTAATTGAGAAGATATTTTTTTCTTTTCTTGCTTCATAAGAACGCACTAGGTGGAAAAAAACATTAACTAAATTGCCGAGAAAACCCTCATAATCGGAAAGTAAGACCTACCTTAGCGACCATTTTGAATTTGGTGTTGCTGATATGAATATCAATACTGAACTGTGACTATGTGTGACCTGCGACACTTTTTATACTATGTTGTCGCCTACAGCCGGTGTCTTTAGTGCCACACTGCAAGCCTGGGGCGCCGATAAGAACGTCGATACAACGATTGACAGATGAAGGTCGATGCACTACATTGCTTAATCTAAACTACTCGTTAGGTAGAACTCGTCTACAACACTAAAACCAGTGGCTGGATAAGTGGAAACATTCCTTAGAATTCATGAATCGTATGAATAAAAAACTGAAAATATTTTTTTTTGCCAGATACTTTAATAAAAGCGGATGAAAAAAATCTGTACTGTCGTCTGTACATTTTTGTAATGTGACTGTGTAATAAAAGCTAACGCAGAGTTAGGCAGAGTATACCACATTGCAATCCTCCTACATTAGCATAATCAGCCTACAATGTTCCCACTGCTGGGACACACGGCCTCCTCTCTATGAGAGGGAATGGGCTATAATCCACCACGCGGGCCTAGTGCGGGTTGGTAGATGTCACATGTCTTCGAATTTTTGGTTCTAGGACATGCCGGTTTCCTCACGATGTTTTCCTTCACCGTTTTTGTGAGCAGTGGCGATGAAATAAATTACACAAAGTAATGCGCCTGCCTGGTTTCGAACCCGCGACTTACTATTCGTAAGTCGGGGCCGCCACCATCCTCCTACATTATTTTTGTTCATTTAGGATGAACCATGGCACATTGCAGTTGGGGCAGAAATATATTTTTGCGAAAAAAGAAACGTAACCTTTCATTTAGTAACAGCACATTAATTTATCAAAGAGAATTCGAAGCAGACAAAGTTTGATGAGAAATGTATGTCATCGCCATGCCGATGACAAAAATAATGTCTTTCGCAATATAATTCATGCCTACTATACATCTCTGCCCAACCCTTCAGGGAATACAGGCTAGGTGTTCTGGTATAATACAGGATCCAGGATACAGGAGCAGTGACAGCCTAGTGGTGTGACCGTCGGACTGCCAAGTCATAGGTCTCGAGTTCGAACCCGGATTCATTTGCGTATTGTATAATTATAACTTGCTCCGGTGAAGGGAAACATCGTGAGGAAACCAGCATGCATTAGACAAATTTCTTGACGTCATGTAAAGCCAAGTCAGAGGCCCATGGGCGGCCTAAAAACTCTGACACCAGGTTAGGCACTAACCACACGATAAAGAAGAAGAAGACAGGATCAATGGACACGTCATTATGAACTGAAGCAAGCATTAACTTAGTAAGTTCTTTGAACTGATCAAAGAACTTTCCTTCGGTGTCGATTCATCAATATCTTAGGAGAATGTACACACTTCATAGGTCAATCTGTATGTGGGATCGTGTCGTTCAGCGGCGTGCGCAACCTTCACCTCTAAATTATTATACAACGCCCGAGGCTTGTCACCAACGCGGCACCGTCGATATACTGAAGGCGATAATTTAAGTATAAAAAGTGCACCAAATCGCACATTGTCACAGTTAAGTACTGATACCCAAATCAGCAACACCAAACTGAAAATGGTCGCCAAAGTAAGTTGAATAATCTTAGTACTTATTGGAAAAATAAACAGGTTCACGTGTCATAGAACTCTCATTAAACTTAGAATTAAAAAAAAACAGTATTAGCAAACGATATAATAAAGGATTGTTTTCTGATTGATTTGATTTGTCTAACAAAATTTATTACTTACATTCTAGTTCGTCATCGTCCTGTCCCTCGCCGCGGCAGCTTACGCCGGCCTGGTCCCCGTCTCCAAAGTGGTGTACGCCCAACCCGAAGCCCCCGCTCACTACGACTTCTCGTACTCCGTCCATGACGAGCACAGCGGCGACGTGAAGCAGCAGCAGGAGTCTCGCGAAGGCGACGTCGTCCATGGCTCATACTCACTCGTACAGCCCGACGGCGTGCACCGCATCGTCGAATACACCGCCGACAAAGTGAACGGATTCAACGCTAACGTGCGCTACGAGGGCTCCCCCGTGCATGCCGCTCCCGCCAAGATCGCCTACGCCGCTCCCGTCGCCAAGCTCGCCTACGCCGCTCCCGTAGCCAAGGTAGCCTACGCGTCTGCCCCCGTCTCCTACGCTCACGCCCCGGTCTCCTACTCTCACGCTCCAGTCGCCTACGCCGCCCCCGTCGCCAAGCTCGCCTACGCCGCTCCCGTGGCGCACGTCACTTACTCCTCTCCCGCGATCTCCTACCACCACTAGATACTATTGTTGAATACTTAAGGAAGCTGTTGTATTTATTTAGATGAATAGGTGCTATTAAATTATTATGAACTCAAAGATTAGTTTTAATTTTGTTTGCTACAAAAACTTACTGATAAGACAATAATCTCACTGACGTAATACACAATAGGCACTGCTGAAATATGCATCGCAACATCATTTTAGTTATACCTTCTATAATAGCTAGCATGCCGTTATGCTGGGATAGGCATGAAAGTCCAAAACGGAACTGGCATGATGATAAATTACCATTTACTATATCACACCTCCCACCACCAGCAAAAAATGTTTGATTCCTTCATGACCTAATATGCTGTCACACAAAATAATAACAAAATGCCATTTCAATCACTTTGGTACCTAAATGCATCATTGCGCTTATACTAATAAAACTTTAATCATACGGAGGCTGTAAATCGTGAACGGGCGCTGTCAGTTGGGACTGGTCATCTCTTAGCTGCCACGGTTTATTTTAACTACTTTGTTTTTAAATTGTTGATAGTTATAATCTTTTACTCTGGACGCTCTTAATGTGCACGTCTTTCTACATCGTTCTCACATATATGTATAATCTCAACATGAATGATGTAACCAAGATCTTGTAACAATATTTTGATTGAAAAGAGTGTCCATGGAGTTTCTTGCCCATTCTTCTCCATAGAGATCTACGCTTTGGAATGGGCAACTACAGTACTTTCACAAGTTATTATGCCTTGTGTCTGTGACTGTAGCTTCGCCTTTGTTTTTCTGACTTTCAAAAGTGCCTGCGAAGGTCTAATTGAAATAAACGCTTTGAGTTTGAGTTTTGAGTTTGAATCCATTACCATAATTGCAGGCCCAGATAAATCTAAAATTACAAATTAAATACGACACATGATTAGTTGGTATTTAAATTGCAACAATATTTTTAAGCCATGCATTAAAATATTTGAAGAAACAAGTAATCACCATTTTAAATTGACATACCGCTTTCTACGTTCTTTCGTGCGGGTGGAAGATAAAAGCTGTTTAGTAGGTCTGAATATACTGGTGGGTCCGATATAGAAATTAAAAGTGGTTTGGTGACTGTTGACCAAGGCCTTGACCGAATTGTTTTGGGTGTGGTCCAATGGTAATAATATAATATGTGTAACGTTCTAAGTACTCGTTCGCTGATTGATCGGGCGTCAAGCATATGAAATTGTTTGGTACTTAGGAGCGTGACTGTACCTGCTGATACGATATGTGGTAGATATCAATCTATGCATTGTATGGTGTAAGGGTCAGCCTGTCGTTTCTAATTTGGATTTAGTGGTTCAGTGAGTTTCGACAAGGCCCTGATTAGGCTTTGTTGTCGAGCGATCGAAGTATTATGATTGTGTATTCAAATTAGCGTATATTAGAGCTTATCAATTAGTTAATCGTTCGCAGCCGATACTTCCCACATTTATTTAATATCATCATTCTCCTGCCGTTATCCCAACTTATTTGTGGTCGGCGCAGCATGTCTTCTTCTTCCATACTTCTCTATTACTCGACATCTCAGCAGTCACCTCCTTTTTAGCCATATAATCCTTCACATTTATTTAATTTATGATACATAATAAATTATACGAATAGTCATATTTCCTATATAATCACAAGTTACCCTTAAATTGCTAAAAGCAGGAAACTTGTATTTAAGCAATAATTAAGTTAAAAATCGTTCGCCCTTCGGTAAAACGATTTGGTTCCAATAATAAGTAAACCTTACGCAATCAGTCATCAAAGGACAGCTACATTTGGTCAAGAAAAATATAGACTTCCGTTTTTTAATCGTTCTCGTACAGTCATTATTTGAACTGGTTTTTTTTCCGAAAACCAGATAGATATCACTACTGGTGTTCCGATTAACAAACAACACCATCCATTTATTTTCAGGCTACTTTGGCCCATAGATCCAACCTTACAGACCAACATAGGTACATATGATAAAATACGAATTTTGTTAGTAAATAGAACCCTTAAACTAGAACCTTAAAACTATGCTACTAACACTTCACTTGTGCACTATGTCACTGTGCGTTCATGTGGCGCTTGACCGTGGAAGCGACGGAACACCACTGCCTGCGGGCAAAAGTCCTCCTCCAAGACGAGGTGCAGATAACATACTGGTTGGTACTCGCACCACGAACGCCTTAGAGTCAACAACAACGATTAAATGTCAATAAGAACGATTACATGTCAACATTAACGATGGTTCGTCCAATTTGGTAAAATAAGTAATTGTTTTTTTTTTACAATAAATCGAGTTTAAAACTTCTTCTACCTACCTACTGCTACCTAACGTAAAAGAAAATCGATTATTACAAAACTTTATGACTGTAAAAACACAATACCACGATCAACTTTCTCGGATGCATTTTAAAATTCGTCGATGACCTTGATTTGCCATCATTATGGCATTGTGCACTTAGTAATAAAATAATACATTTATAAAGATCCAGATTTTCTATTTCATCTGTGGTATAAAATGTTATCTTAAAGTATTTTTTCAAAAACCATGAGTTACTGGCCGTTTCAGCGTAAAACAAGTTTAAATGCCATTAAGTATTTCTTTTTCTTTTTAGTCTTTCGTGGAATATGGCTTGTCTAATTAGTTTTTTATCTGAACCGGCCACATTATTTCTAGAATGGTGACATGATAGAATGAGTGAAAAATATTAATTAGTCATATTCTTCATTCATTTCACATGAATGAAGAATATGACTAATTAATATTTTTTATGTCCATGAATTAGCCATAATATCCGAATTAAGGAAGAAAGAACCGAATGGCATTGATAAATTAATAAGTCAGTAGTTTTGCCTTCGTTTGCGTGCCCCCGAGGGACAATAAAATAAATTTTAGCCAATGTGTAACAAAGATCTTGTTACCCAAGTATGAACGTTACGTAAAGTTTAGCAATTGAGAAAAATGGAGCGATCGCTTCTTAGTAATATCAATTGGTAATGATGCTGTTTAACCTGTTCTGGTGTTAACGGCTGCGCTTACGTTTTAGAGTTCCGTAAGAAAGGTATTAGAACTCTCCTTACAATTTGTGTTTTGTATTACTTCAGTCGGTAATTTCCAGGTGATGGTCATAATTATACATCCTATGGGACACGTTTAGGGCTTAAACCCAGATCCAGAGCCGCATATAAGTGATATCCGAAATAGGTCATCAGGTCGAGAAATAAAAGGCAATAAAACCACAAAGCCTAATCGGAAAGATTCACTTTTGTTGTTACAGAACCCATGACGAACAACGTTCTTCAACGTTCTTTCAACTTATTCTCAATCGTCACATTAAACCGTCAAGAATTAATTCATTCGTGGGAAAAATCACATTTACACTAATCACATTATTGATAATTTACGTAAATTCAATGACATTAAAAGCCTCAAAAATGTAAGTGCCATTTACGGCAAGGTCAAAGGTGCCTACTTCATAACTTATAGTAGCGTAAAATCTGTAAACCGGAATTATTATCATTCCGAACTTAATTAATTGTCTTAAACGAGTTTTTAAACAAGGTTTTTAACCTTCGTTCCGGGGTGATTCATTGTGGGAGATGTTTAAAAAAAAATTGGTAAAAAGAATTGGTCGAACAATGACACAAATATTTATTAATCGTAAATGATTGATTAATGCGCAAGTCAAAAGGATGAACTTTAGTTAAGGGAATGAATACCAACTTGACGTCAATTGTTCTTTTAATTTTAATGTATTTTGTTTTTATATTAATTAATGGCAATTTAGCGTTTACACTACATTCATGGATTATTTAATGGCATCAGTTTCCTAACATATGTAAATATGTATCGTAGCTATACATTAAGGACATTAACTAAAAGTCTCATTTATTAACCCATTATTATAGATTCATTGGACCCAATATTGCTGGCTACACTAGTCATCATATTACATAATTACCTAATTCCATTAGGCAATTTAGTTTTTAAGAAGTGTGCCGAAACTGCTCCAATTGTGATGGCAAACTATGTGATTAATATGCACTGTTGTAGTGGTATCTACCTTTAGGTAGCCGTTAGATAACATCATAATAATATCACCGTATTCTTTGTGGATAATCCTAATTAGTTTCATGATGACTACATGTGGTTGATGTGAGCGTGGATGGAGTAATCTTGACACTTCGGACTTTTTCTCATGCCTTTTATGTTTTTGGTTTAAGATGGATTCAATTAGAATTAATTAGATGTTGCTTTGTAACCTAAAAATCTTGATATACTAGGTATATTGAAATTGCTAAGTTAAGTGTAAAGCTTTATTTACTAACCGACTTTTTAAAAAGGAAGACTGTAAAACGGCAGTAACTAGTATCCATAGTCATAATTTTGTAAAGCAAGGTACGTTGCAAAATGGTCTATAAACAATTTTATCTCAGGATTTGGTGATCGCTTTTGCAACTACAACAAAACTACAACAAAAAAAAATCATGCACACGTATGTACACCTACATAAGTATCAAAACTGCTCGCTTGGAGTTCATATTCACTCGTATCAAGAGATGGTGAAAGATAACCGAATAAAATTTGACTCGTGACTCCTGCTACATTGTTGTTTTATTGATACTGATATGTTCCATTTAACTGATTTACTCGCAGATAGAGAACTTAGTTAAATATGCCTTGACCTAGTCTTTACAAGACGTGTCGTTATCGCATAATGAACGCAGTCGTTTTCCTTTGGGATGTTTTTAGAGCAATGTGTCGAAAGTGATCAATATATTTTGGACTTTTATGGTGTGAGATAAATGTCAGCCTCAGGCCCTGTGAAAGAGGCGTCTATCATTAAATACTTTACATAATAGTGTTAGAAATAAGATCAAGTTATAACAAAAATACTAAGAATATCTCATCACATCTTGTTAGCTTCATGGAGAACTACAAATATTGGCCTGTTTAGAGTGACCCAACCTTACCTCGATGTTGGCACACGTCTCTAAATGTGATCATCAATCACAAGAAAGAAACCCTTTTCTCGAAATACTAACATAAAAACAGGTGTTACGCCTAATAATAATCATAAAAAGAAAGACCAATATTTAATCATATGTAAACAAAAGGTCTGCTGGTAGAAATTTGTAGTCGAATAAATGTTATTTTTCTGTGTTGTCTACGGTGTGTACATAAATAGTAAAATAAATAAATAATCGTTGATCTGGTCGCAGCCATCGATCCAGTTTTTGATTCCGCCGCGGGCGTTCAGTAGGCGCAAACACATGTTAATATGTCTAATATATGTAAGTATGTATGTGCATACGCAATACGTGTATCTAGTATAAAAGCTCTGAGCCACAGAACAGCAGCACATTCGTCTACAATAAACAATCCAGTCAACATGGTCGCTAGAGTAAGTTGTTGATCTTGTTTATTTGAAGATTGGGTAATTAGATCGATTGCAAAGTTTGAATTTTTTGAATCAGGCTCATTAAGATTGAATTAGATAAAGTGGTTATTACTTCAGAATAAAGCCTGGGCAATTTTAGCAATTGAGTTTAATGGGATCTGGAAAAAAACATGAAGTACCTTAAGAATTCCTTGGAATCCCTGGCCTACAAGTACATAAGTTCCCACCACAAGTGTTGAGCAGTCTCGAGATAGACGAATGTTCTGACAATAGTTACTTATCAAGATTTTTCTTTCCAGTTCCTGACTTTCGCCGCCGTGGTGGCCGCCGCCTCTGCCGTGGCAGTCCCCGTGTTGCCTATCACTAAGCTGGCGTACGCTCACGCCCAGCCCGAGGCACCCGCTAATTACGACTTCTCATACTCTGTGCACGACAACCAGAGCGGAGACGTGAAGCAGCAGCAGGAGGCGCGCTCCGGCGACAACGTGCAGGGATCCTACTCGCTCGTGCAGCCCGATGGAGTCCACCGCATCGTCGACTACACCGCTAGCGAAGAGCACGGTTTCAACGCTGTCGTGAGGTACGAGGGTACCGCCGTCCAGCAAGCTCCTGCCAAGATCGCCTACGCCGCTCCTGTAGCCAAGCTCGCCTACGCCGCTCCCGTCGCCAAGCTCGCCTACGCTCCTGCTCAAGTCCAGTACTCCCACGCTCCCGCCCAGGTGCAGTACTCCCACGCTCCCGCCCAGGTGCAGTACTCCCACACCCCTGCTCAAGCCCAGTACTCTCACGCTCCCGCCCAGATCCAGTACTCCCAAGCTCCCCAGGTCACCTACGCCCAAGCTCCCCAGATCACCTACGCCCAAGCTCCCGCCCAGATCTCTTACTCCCGCGCCCCAGCTCAACTCTCCTACTCCCACGCCCCTGCCCAGGTCTCCTACCAGCCTGCCCAGGTCGCCTACGCCTCAGCTCCCGTCGCTAAGGTCGCGTACGCCGCTGCGCCTGTTGCCAAGGTAGCCTACGCACAAAACCTCGGCCACGTCACCTTCTCCTCTCCCACCGTATCCTACCACCACTAAGTCATAAGAACCATTGTTGTTAAATTTTATTTATTTTGTTAAATACAAGATAGTCAATCTAATTTTGCAGCTTTTATTTTTTACCGAGGGTCAGTGGGAAAGAATTGTACAAGGAGGCGTTAGAGCGCCGTATCCGATATCAAAACGATCTAAACGAAGTTAGAAGGAAGCGTGCGGGTAGTGTCGGGGAATCAATTGAATTATGTAGCATTATGATGCGAGTGGGTCCGGTTACGCGGCACGTCCGCGCGCCCCCCCGCCCCGCCGGGACGCTCTGACGCATTGCTTCTGACACCTATTCATTCGGCTAGTTTACTCGACGACCAACGACGCACTCTGAGGATTGGGAACATTACCCCTCTGTCGCCTGCCACACATCCGGGAGTGGAGGGCAGGGTGTATCTGCTCTCTGTGGAGATGTTTAGCACCCGCTTTGCAAAAACAGCGGAACGTGTCGACGCCTACATTAATGATTGCAGGCAAATATAAATTGACAGAGTTGATGGTAAAAGTAGTAGTTAGGACGCACCGGAGGGGTTTCAGATGTGTGATGTGAATATTGTATTATGTTACTCTTGGGTGCTATTACAAAATGTTGTAAGGGGTTGTCTTATCTTGTAGCAAAACATTTTTATAGTGTGGCTAAAGCAGCCAGTCGGAAAAAAAGGAATTTATCCACATGTGTGCAACTTCTTGCTACATGACAATTTTGTTTGTTTTTCAGAATGTGTAGGATAAGTAATAAATCCGTAAAACATGGGACAGGTTATTAAGGAGGTTTTCCATAAATGAGTAACTTGACGATCTCACAGTCATTATGTCACTGTGGATCAATAGAGAATGACTGGTCAATGTTTTTATAATAAAAAAACAACCAATTTAATACAAACCAACAAACAAATTGAAACAAAACCAAACATGAAAAAGCAAAGCTCAAACATTGTATTCCACGTTTAAAGGATAAAATCACACATTTTGTGGATAAAGAGAGGCAATAAAGTATTCACAGAGCGAATATTTAATGTAGGACGAATAAATAATTTATAATCAGTGCGGACAAATGTTTTGGTAAAGTTTTACAAGCCGCCCACAAAGGGTTGGATCGCGTTAATCCCGCTATTATCGGATGATGAACTATTACCCCACCGTCCTCACCCCCTTGCCTCACCCCTCTGGCACCCGGCTGCCTCCCTTGCTCGCTCATAGTTTGTATTATGGTGATATTACACCGAATGTTCCTGATATTAAGCAATCTCTAGAGATCTGATGTACGATAATTACGGCTGATGAAAGGGTAGCGTGTTTTATAAAAATGTGTTTTGTTAATAATCACAGGTTAGTTTAGTATTTAGGTTTTTATCTTTGTTCTGTTATTTCGCCCTTGTTTGCTGTAGCTTGGTTGGATTAGCTACATTCATACATAATACACTGACACTATAGGTCATGATTTTGTGACATATTGTGCTCCTGGTCAGCGAGTAGATACTATTTCAAATGTTTGACCGACCGTCATCCATAAGTTCACACTTGTCTTCACTTAATATGTGAATATTAAAATTCCATTTCAGTTATAATACAATTGTCAGTACCTACCAATCATTGTCATTGCTGTTACACAACGAATTTACTTTCATAACAATTTGCTTATTATAATTTGTTTCAAGCTGTCAAAGCGATCGCAGCTGTACCGAAACAACCAAGAGAGGCGGTCGCACTGAGTTGCTGACAATGAAATCAAAGAGCATTATTAATGGCACTTTCAACGGCCGCTGAATTATAAAACTGTCATGTTTTGGCTTTTAATCATTAACACGGAACAAGGAGCTAGCTGATATGCGACGTAACTTACAGAGTTTAACTTTGAACTTAGGTCAGTCAGAAAATTAACCGTGTTTGTTTTTGTTGTTCAAGCTTCGCATTTCGAATGGGGGCTTGACAGTAGACTGACCTACTGCTAGATATTATGACCATCTACTTCATCTTTATCATCAGCTCACTTAATGCGACATAACGGACTAATAAAGGTGTAACAAGTCCCTTAACGAAGCCGAAAGGCACGTGCTCGCCCAATCATTGCGAATTTTTTTTTTGTTGTAGACCATACCTGGGAACCTTCTAGTTACGGATATATTGGGGGGTCAAAGTTCCAACTATTTCACAAGTTTTTTTTAAATACATGTTTTAACGTAAGATCTTTACTGTAAACAACTCCAGGACCCCCGTACTATTCAATTCATCCATTAGCACAATGTTTTGAGTGCGTAACATTGAGTCCTACCGTAAAACGTGATTATGCACCCCAAAAAAAAGTCGTTTCCCAATAATAAAAATGCGTAAAGTTACCTAGGTACCAAATTTGATGAACTAAATGCTTGGTTGACGGCTTCGTGAAGGGTCTTGTCACACATCCTGTATTATAGTATTATATTATTTAGTAGTGTTATTAAAAAAATGTTATGTAGTAGTTATTAAAAAAAAAACGATATTGAAGTTTTCGTTTAACTATTGTTGAACAACCGCTAAAATCTTTTCTAAGGATTTACCCGCAGACATTCTGTTCACAAATGACTTGAAAATTGGTAATTTGACAAACGTCAATTTACTTGGTTGGTACTATTACAACAATAAAACTTATTTTAAAAGTATTTGTAGTCACTGAAGTAGGTATCTATCAGTTATTTAGCTCGTTTGTTTTAATGTTAATGAGCCCCTTCTTATAATTTGTAAAGAATAGCAGACAAAACAGATTTAAAAACGAAACTTAGTTCAAGCAAATATTGAATCCAAACTATCTATTTACGAGCTACTCATTAGAAAAGCAGGGATTATCTACCTACACAAGTACACACAAATATTACAAGTACCCAACACACTACGCAGAACATAATTAATTGAGGCCTAACAAGCGTAAATCATCAGCCGACAACTTACTATAATAGAGAATAGAGACTTCTGCACGCATTTGTAATTTTGTACTTGTACATCTCTTTGGCACAAATCGCGTGCACGAGGCCGCACGTGCCGCGTACAATTGCGTGCATTTAGGGCATTGTGCACGATTGCTTCCGGATGACCCGAGTGTCAAGTTGCATCGTCGAAAAATGTTGATATTTTGTGTGGCTTCCAGTGTACACTGATATGGTGAAGTGCACTTTAAGGGAACAATGTAGCTGATCGTATGTGTAATAAATGGGACTGCATTCTGTAATAATTTTTAGTGAAGTTGGGTTTTGTTGAAGTTTTTGAATGGAATTCGAAAAATATTAATGTTTACCAATGGCGAAGGTTTCATACAACTCGATTCTTACCGGATTCCCTTTAAAAAATGGCACAGTCAGTATTCTATAGACAAATAATATGTTCACATTAAAGATACGTTGCCTCCCACTAGGTGGACCGATGACCTGGTGAAGGTTGCGGGGATCCGCTGGATGCGAGTCGCACGGGACCGGTCAGTGTGGCGACACTTGGGGGAGGCCTATATCGAGCAGTGGACGTCTTTCGGTTGAAATGATGATGATGAAAGATACGTATACCGGCTTACCTCTTACAAAAATTAACCCTTCGCTACTGGTACCTATACTTACATCTAAGATCATTTGAAACAGTTTTTTCAGTTGGGTTCTTACATAAAACAGCTCGGATTAAGCTTCTATTACAATTACACATACCTACATTCAGTAATTTCCCGATTACATAAATCCAGACGTCCATATAGTGTTCTATCATTCACCGTACCTGTGCAAATGAACAGCACAAAAAAAAGCATTGTTTTTCTAGCAACCGATATTCAACTACATCGAAAGAAGACCAGATTCAAATTGTCAACTCAATTGGTCGGTATGGTAGAGCAAATCCGAAGGCAGTGCAGTTAAAGTGGTTTTACATAAAGTGTTCCACTACCTACTGTCAAAACATTGTGCAGTTCCAGCTTTACGCTCTGATATTCCTTTCCTTGTTATCGCCCGGAGCTACGGGTGGCGGGTGGCCCGCTACAGGCTGATGATACAGAGATAGTCTAGAAGCTCCAGTCTGCGGAAAATACTTAAGTAATTAAGGTGGAAGCGCAAGGGTAGCCCGCGAAATTTGAAATGTCTTACGTTTATTGCAATTTGCAGGTCAGTGTCAGGTTGTATGTTGATGAAAATATGAATCGCGCCAGTAACACGTATGGAGTTACAAAATTATAATCATTCAAATCATCAATACAACCCTCCAAGTTCATTTAACCCCATTCAATAACTATTCCATGAAAACTCACTCAATGGGGTTAGCCATATTCCGGCTGAGGTTAAGTGATATCTTGCACTATCTTCCATGTATCTTTGACAGAAATACACAAAGTGTAAGGCAGCCGAATCTAATTCTGGATGTCATGGAGTGTTGGAATTTGACATTTGATTCTTATATGTAAATACTTAGGAAGCAACTGCAATATTCCTGATGTAGCAGAAGGGACGCAGATTTACCACTGTACCAACCAATAGACTGCTAGTACAACTTGCGATTTGGACAAATTGCGAATTGGACGTTGTGAGAATTGGACATTTTGAGCCCACTGGACATTTTGCGAATTGGACATAATGCGCCCAAAGGAACCAAATTATCTGTTCAGGCGGGAAAACGCAGAACTAAAAGACTAAATTAAATGTACTAAGTTTGACACATCGATGCAATTTTTCGTGACAAACAGCCCGATATTAAAGAAGCTCGCATGTATGACATGTAACGTATATTGTATGTCGCCTATTGCTGCTATTCAAGCAAGTGGGTCTTCTGTACTTAGTTCTGTCGAACGTAAGGGTGGAAGTGGGTGGCAAGACTACGTCGGAAACAATTAGGGTGTGCGCACGCGCGGCAGCTTCCTGAACCTCGCCTAATTGGCGTATCTCTCCGCGCTCAATGTATCTCCGTTATAATTGACGTGGCTGCAACAATGAGATTGGATTGCTATCTGTTTATGTTAGTTACTCCATTAATGTTGGAGCGATCATTATGTGGTTGGAGTGATGTGTGACTGTTACATATACGTGTTCCTCGATACAATACATAGCGAGGATGGCGTAATTCTGTTTCGGTTATGGGTGTTTGAAACGCATTCAATGGATAGTTAGCTATATGGACAGATAGAATACTCTTTATTATGTACACCAAATAAAGAAGTAAAGTTTGTTTGTAGGGAGTAATATCCGGAACAAATGATCCAATTGTAATTTATTTTTTCACTTCTATGTAAGCTACATTACGCGTCGATACTATAGGCTATAAATTATTTTTATATCATGCATATTAGCCAAGCTATCACACTTTTTGCGGACGAAGTCGCGGGTGAAGTGCTAGTATAGGTACTATAATTTATGATGAGACGGGTGTTGTTTTTTCTACCGTGCTTAACGTGGCTTTGACTCTTATTGCTCAAAAACGTACCAGAGCGTGTTGAAAAGCTGATTCGGTTTTGATTTTCGTTTTTAATTATCTGCCTAGAGGACTGCTCTCGAAATGTACTTTGAGCTTTTTCAGGAGGTTACTGAGAATTAACTTGCTTGAATATGTTGACTAGCGTTAATATGTTTATAAGTGTCATCATCTGCGTAGCTTTTTCCCAACTATGTTGTCGCCGGCTTCCAGTCTAACCGGTAGCAGCTGAATACGAGTATTTTACATGGAGCGACTGCTGACTTCCATAACCCAGTTAGACCTGGGCAATACGATACCCCTTGGTAAGACTGGTTGTCAGTCTTTTTGGGCCACTGACTACCTAACGGCTGTCAAAGATCTACAGATGATACCCGAGACCAACGGCTTAAAGTGCTTTCCGAGCCACGGAAATCTATAGGTATCGCTTGTAAATATACAATAAATAAATGAATCTATATTTTAATTAGTATTGCATCGAACGTCTCGTCTTTTGCCACTAAACTGCACGAACAACCCCATTTCAAATGACACAGGCATATTTGACGCAGCCCTTCATTAGCAAAACTAATGATTCGCTAAACACCACGGTCCCCTACTTCGTATTCCCAGGGCACCTGCTTTGTTCGACCAAAATCTATTTATTCATATCGTATTGCTAATTTGAGGATTAGACGGCGCGTTCCGTCGGTTATTGAATTATCCATTCCGTTTGCGGGGACTCCGGCCTGAGTCCCGGGTCCCTGGGGACTGCGCTACGACTTGCGGAGTCGGTTGATCTTTGATGTATTTTGAGTTTTGAATTGTTGTTTTTTGGTAAAAGACTGTTTAGTTTGATGAATGAAAGTACAACATGTGATAGTTTTTTTTTCACATAATATACAGTTCTTACAACGAATTTGATAGCAGGTATGTAACCTTCTTTATGGTAAGCTCTGCAGCTTCACAAGTGTGCAAGATTATGGCGCGTTTACATTCAGTCTTACACCGAATACGGTGACCGTATTCGTTTAAGTTGTCGGTTTACCGGATTCGGCGACCGCATTCAGCCGAACTGTGTACACCCGTGTTGAAATGAGCGACGCGATTCAACAAATCAGCCGTGTTCAGTCACCGAAAACGGTCTGCGGCCTACGGCTAACCGAAAACCTGTTTACACTAGTCAGTGACCGAATACGGACTGTGGTCGAATCGGTCAAAACGACCTAAAGTAAATGAGCCATCAGTTTTGTTACTATTTTAACGTTATTGGATATTGGGTATATTTGTAGCGTAATCAGTCAGTCTATCTTTTAACTAATAATGACAGGTATGTGGCAACGTACGTATACTTTAATAAATTCCAGAGGTAACAATTCCGTAACGTTTCCCGTACGTTAGTAGGGGTTGTCGTCACACAGCAAAATGTCGGCGAACGTAGCGCGCTCCGTGAATACACTATTATGTTTAGTTTACGAGTAAATGTTTAGCGCACGCTGCGGCCAATTAGCGCTGCGGTAAACATCCACTAACTTCGGAACAACTTGTTTAAATCGATATATTTTGGTGCTTGCCGATGTTGCCAGGAGATATTTAATAACTTTCACTTGGTCTAGTGGCCGTGAACTCGCAGCAGATCATGAGGTCCTGGGTTCGATTCCTGGGTCAGGCAGTCTTATTGCATTTTTCCATCAGGAATTTCTCAGGAGCAGCCATGGAGTCTGGATCCGGGCCCGGTTGATGGCAATAGGCTTGCCCTCTGTTACATGGGATTTCGATATAATAGGCGATATGTGGGTGTACTATTAAGTAGTAAAACCTTTGTCTAATCCTTCGGGGATTAGAGGCGTGATTTTATATTATGCTATATATGTATAGACAGTTAAACAGAAGACAGAAAGAGAGAGTTAGACAGAAAAAGTTTATTTACGTATCATGCAAAGCATAGGCTTTGCATGATATGTAAATAAACTTTTTTCCTAGATCGGCATAGAGTAAGTAATGGGAATAAGTTTTCTGTTATAGAATGTCCAGTTTTTGTTTCAGGATTTTATGTCGTTGGTTGTAGTATCCATAAGATATGTCTCAGTCTGGTTCGTTACTTTAAATCATAGCTATTGGCCATCTAAGTATAGAAAACTCTAAAACAATTCCACCGTAACTTTGCACCAACTCAAAAGACGTGCTTCCAAGCGTGAAACATCTATAAAACCATCATTAATTCGCGAGCATTTATCACATAATTGCGTTTAATGGCGTCGACAATGGATCAGTGGAGCGAAGTCGAGGAGCCACTCAATTACGTGGTATTCAGGATCGCTGCTGTTTGCGCTGGTACTTGCAGCCGCGGCGTCTGATTGGCTGGCCGAGGGGAGCCGACCACCCCTAGCGAACCGTCAGTATTTGTGGACATCACCATTATTTTTGCACACCACCAATATTTGGATTGTTGAGATTTTGTCGATGGGTTCTTGTGGATTTGTGTTTTGGTGGTGAATGAATTGAGGTTTCGTTTTGTTGATGTTGAATTGGGATTTCTGGTTTCATCTTCAGTCTGTCTAGCCTGTACTAGTCCTTATGTAATATTGTTTGTGCTTAAAATGATCACCCAGATAAAGTATCTCGACACATATGAAACCTTATGAAAAAACGGAGATAGGTAACTTTGTAAGTTCACAACTTATAAGACCAAATACTTAATTACTGGCAAAACGCCACTTTGTATGTTTTTCACAATATACTGCCAATAGGGGGAAAGTACTAGACGACACTAATGTCGTCTAGTATTTTTCCTCTATGAGTCTGTAACATCGGAATGTTGACATTCACAAAACCTCCACTATATATGATGCTCTGTGACCTCCACCCTACCTAAACGCTACTCGTGCTCATTGAACTGCGTGCCGACGACGGGTCCTACGTCTAACTGCGTGGTTCCCCTCGCACGCATTAATGTTATTATTTGGCAACATTTACTAAATAATTTGCTCGTTAAACGTCCGCCGATAGCGCCCCGTGCCCGCGTCCCTAACTACCGTATTGTGTTGGCGGACGATTTGCTCGCGCCTCCCTCAGGACTAACGACGGGATTCAACCAATACGACTCTAACATTAATTACTGCGTAGTCTTTTGTGCTCGTATTTGTAGCAACATGCTCTTTTGTTAGCGATATGAAATTAATAACGGCCTGTTATTGTGTAGGGATTACCAAACTATCGGTAACGCTTTCTATGAACTCTTATAGCTGCCTTCGTTTGAGTTGATGAGGTTTCTGAGGTTTCGCTAAGCTCCCGCTGCGTAGGAGATCTGATACCCATTGATTGTATATTTTTATAACCACAAAGTTTCTTGACATCTTATAAGCGTACCTTAGAAAGAGTGACGTATTTTTATGGAAAGTAAAGTAGAATCCAATTGTATCTTAATATAATTTAAAAAATATCAATGACCTTGCAATAAGTGCAGTTTTACATAAGAATAACACAACACGAGGATATTTAAAGAAATTGTTTATGCCATACACCATACAACTCAATAAATTTCAAATATATGCCGACTGTCCACGTAAAGTCGTGACGTTTCGTTCCAGTACTCGTGAGAAAGGCACCACTGGAAGCCTTCGCGTCCGTTCCACCAAAGCCTGAACGTCTTCAACGACCTTTGGCGCCTGTCACTGTTCAAGGACTCGCAGAGGTCGCAAAGCGGGTGAGTCTCCGGCGCGTCTACAGTGTAGTAGTTGGTCCATTTGAAGAACTCATAGTATACTTCAGGGTTCCTCACCGCCTGGTGCATGATGTAGGCTAAGTTGTATGGGTGTAGTTCGCGAGCGTTTAAGTATGATCCGGGAGGGAGGAATCTGGAGGGAGAAATATAGGTTGTATGCTTTACTGCACCTGGATATAAATATGGGAAGTACTTAGGTAGTTAACGAAGGTATTCATAAATGTAGGATATGTGTCTTCAACCAAATCAACGATCAAACCCGTGTCCATCCATATCCGATACAATATCAAACATCTTGCGCAATATTATCTAGGTATACTATAATATTATAAAGCTGAAGAGTTTGTTTGTTTGTTTGGTTGAACGCGCTAATCTCAAGAACTTCTAGGTTCAAAATTAGCAAATCTTTTAGTGTTGGATAGCTCATATATCGAGGAAGGCTATAGGCTATATAACATCGCGCTACGACCAATAGGAGCGTCACATTAATCAAAAATGTCTGTCTCATATGACGCAGACGAAGTTGCGCGGGTCACCTAGTATTTATACTTGTATATTTTTAACTTAAAGTGTTGATTCAAACGGTGTTCATAGAGCTTTTAACGTTTCATGTATGTTCTTAATGTAATAAGCAGAATATTGTAAACTTCCATCGAACTAAGGTGTAATCTAACTCTTTGTGTTACTACAATGACTCGTGGGAACCTCTACAGACTACGAGCTCTAGATATGTCTTACCTGGAGTAATTAGCACCACCGTACACAATGGGCACCACGTAATTATTGTATCCGCGGAGAACCTTCTCCGTGACGTAATCTTCTGAGAAAGAATTCTCAAATGCCATGTAGAAAAAATAATCCTTCCTGAGCATTTTTGCGCAGTTGCCGTAAGTACATTCAATTTTAGAACAGTTGCCAAACACGTCGATTTGTAGGGAGAAGTGAAACAGATGTTCCTGGAGCCGCGTCAAGTACTCGTCCCGTGCGCTGTCGGCACCGCAGTGGCTCACTATCCAGGCGGCAGCTTTAGTTCTAGTACGAAAGAGGTCTATTATATCTGAAGAGATGACAGTTAATCTTTCGTCGTATTCTTGCCACTGCACATGTTTGCTTGGCGCCACGATGTCGCGCATCACGTCTCGCACTATAATGTAACGCCACTGCAAGTCTGAGTCCAGTCTGTAGGTAAACGTCCAGTTGAAGAAGTCATCGTTGCGTATTTCGCAAGCAGGGTAATTGTATGAAGACTCTATCGTAGTGAAAATATATATCTGAGACGTGGCACGCTTCTCTGGCAGATCTATATCGTCTGACTTCACAAATTTTTCATCAAAAAGTAAAGCATCGAACCGCGTGTAGTCTCCATCTAATAAGCCCTTGTCTTCAGTGAATATACAGTTGTTTACTGGACATTGTAAGCTTGGGAATATCTGCTCCTTTTTATCATTCAAGATCAAATAATAACTGTTCCACACAAGTACGTGTTTGAGCCCTGAGTATGATAATTCCACATCACTGTAAGAGAACATGTAATAACCTACGTAGTCACGAATCGACCATATCTGAATAACTAAAAATAAATACAAAGCCAATAGTACGTACGCCCCATATTTTATGATGTTTCTATACAGTAATTTCTTAAATAATGCCATAGAAAATTTTGATCATACCTACGCTACGGTTGAAATAAAATGACATGACATGACAATGACGTTCTTTTTCTGATGACAATTATTAGTTTTTTTTTTGTAAGAAAGCAAAGGGAAATTCTCATCAGTATTATTCCGTCAGAAATAAGAATAGGAATTTAAGAAATACTTTTTTCTCGTAAATAGTCAAACATAGGACTAGCTACTCATTTAGCGAAATAATCGTTTTTATTTTGCAAAGCAATATATTCTAAAACAGTATCAAAAGTGACTAAGATATAGAAAAAAAATAAAACCATGGAAATAATGAATATTAATAAATAAGGCCGGATACACGAAGGCTGACGAAGATTACACTAATCGTCATTATGTCGCGTGGGAGTAACTTGACCACTGAATGGCACCATTGTCCCCATAGGTGGCACCATCACTTAACTAAAGTTAACAATGCGCCTCACTAATCCGAGATTAAGATCGTATCTGGAACAGGACATGATAAACACTTCACATATAAATACAATTCATGTTTCATGAACAGTTAGTTTTGAGTGTTAAAAAAATATTGATAACTGTCGTTGCACAGGAATAATAGAAGTTTAACATATAAGTTTCGATATTAAAAAGCGTCAAATCCATACATGAATCATTCATGTATGGATTTGACGCTTTTATCTAAAAAATATGAGCTAAAGATATGAGCTTGCATCTTGTGTAATGAAAGTTATAAGTTTTTTTCAGTTTTCTAAACTGAATCTTATCCGTTTGATAAATGACGTCAGAGGGGCTAGAACTCCATAACATCTTGTATCGGTATTATTTGAATCCACACTGAAGTAACAATAAAAAAATCTGCTATAAGACGTGGTGGTCCAGGGATCGACATAGGCAGTCGTGATGAAATCAACAATAGACATCGCTTCATGTCAGAACCCTGGAAGTCAGTTGTGTTGCCTGTTGCCTCTCCGCTTTAATTTTTCTGGGCTTGTGGAGTTTGAAAAATAAATACAATATTAATATGCTTCTGGACTGGAACGCAGACATGAGTATATTATTAGGCTGATATTTTATGGTAGACATGATTTTTAGTCGAGTAAGCTGAACTTCAATCACAAGAACACTTTGTGCCAACTTAGACTTCTGTAGCCATCACTGCCTTTTAGTTCCGTCACCGTGTCCGAGTGTCGACAGCATTGTCCGTCGAATACAGTTATTGTTGGCAAAATAACTCTATTGTTAATGTGTGAAATGTTCGAGAGCAAAAAGTTCGGGGACAATGGCTCAGTAATTGAATTAGAAGGTCTTGAAGGCGTGTTGTTGTGTTCGTTCTCGGAAACTACATGTGTGACTTATATAATGTGTTATTTGGACTTGGTTTGCAGCTGGAAGGATGGACATTAGATACTTGTTACATTTTTGAGTTGGTTTAATAATGAATATGGAAAGTCCGTTTTAGATTCAAGATAAAATACGTGCCAAGTTCCGATGATGAAAAGTTTTTAGTAAGAAAGAAAGCAGCATCTACCTATAGTACTGATAGGTACTATAGGTAGATGCTGCTTTCTTTCAGTTTTATGGCATAGCTACCTATCCTCTGAAACATTTTAAGAGACTCTTCTTTTTTCCATGTCGCTGGCATGTCAGTATTTTGATATACTGGTGGCGAATTGCTCCGTCTCCTCAACTAATAAATAATTGTGTTTTCAGAAAATAAAAAAATAATATGTAAGAATTAAAGGACTAGTTAGACTTACAAAGACACATATCCAGGTCACCCATATCTAGTTCTATTTTAACTATGTATACCAACACGTTAAATTAAAGTAGGTACCGTAAATTTTAAAGAGACGAATGTTTGAATTAAATTAAATACATAACAAAACATTGCTATCAACAAAAACAGTTTTGTGATCGGCATTGTACAGCTTCATTACGATGCGATTTTGAATATGTAATAAATCGCTGAATCACTGCTGCAAAAACTAACCACCACCACATGAAAAGTTTATGATTTACGAGTCAGTGAAAAGTTAATATATCTATCAACTAGCTTATGCCCGCGGCATCGCCCGCGTGAAGTTTGATAACTATCTCAGGGGATCATACTACCGGGATAAAAGTATTCTATATGTTAATGCAGGTTACAAACTATCTATGATCCAAATTTCATCCAGATCCGTTCAGTAGTTTTTGCGTGAAAGATTAACAAACATCCATCCATCCATCCTCAAAGTTTCGCATTTATAATACTAGGAAGAAGAAAAATTACAAATCTTGAAAAAGATGACAAATCTTGACAGGTCTGGTCCATAGTCCATACCAGTCAAGTATTGATATTTCACATGTTTTTCTTAAGATTTCTAGACACCTAAAAATGTTTAGAGGTATACCTCTAAAAATTAAAATATATTAAAAATTTAAAAAAAAAAAAAAAAACAAAATAGAGTTACACAGTAACACACAGAGAGACACAGAGAGAGAGTGGAGAGAAGTGTGTGTGTGTGTGTGTGTGTGTGTGTTTGTGGAGTGTGGAGTGGAGTGGAGTTATACATTTTTTTTTATTATAATTTTTTTATTTTTTTATAATTTTTTTTATTATTGTTTTTTTTTCTTAAATATATTTAAACTGTTGACTCAATATTTTAAAATCAAAAATTTTCCCTGTAAATCCATAAATTAAACTCATAATCAACTACACAGCTGTCAAAAACAAATTGAGATACAACAAAGCAAGCCAGAAGTTACAGAAAAAACCCCACCAAACCATTACAATTCAAATCGTTTAAATATTTATGTAGCATTTAGTTATTGTCAAAACAGTAGCGTGTCACAATGGCGGTACTGTCCCACTGTGCTAATGTTGTCAATGGTCTCTGAGTGGAGTATGCTCTGTTGACCACTCGAGGGCTTCCGCCTTTTGTAGGGCGAAGTGAGAGCATGGGGACGCTGTAGTGATGTGTACTTGGTTTTATGGATGTTGATGTTGGTATATGCGTTGGATGGCGATCCATGTAGACTTTTTCGCATTGCGTTTGATAGGCGACCACAAACGCAAACCGCATTTGCAAAGGACTTTAATCGCAATGTTGCACCGCAGCGACACGACTAGTTTCTATGTAACTCTCTGAACGAAACGTGCGGCAATATAGCTATCTACAAGAGAGTTTAATATATACTTACGAATAATGGTTCACTTACCTAAAATTGATTAACAAAGACATATAAATTACCATAATGAAAACAGGCGTTGGGGCGGCAACTCGTGAAATCGCGACCGGATATTTTGACAAGCCCAAAAATTATATCAATTACGGCCATATGTTTCCTGTGTAACCAAAATAATAAGCAAAAAAGTGTCATATTAATAGAATCCCGAATTCGCGAATCAGTTCTGAGTAGACATAAGCTCAAGTGTCCACAATGCGTGGCGGTCGGAAGGGCCGGGCGCACCGCGCACCATGTGCTAATCCACTTAACAGCGGTTAATCCTCGCTTAGTTACCGCCACACTATTGTCCGCGCGGGAAGTGCGCTCGACTGTAGGTAATTCAATCACAACAGTTGTACCACATTAATTATGGATCGTGCGTCTTGCCTTTAGATTTGAAATGAGAGAGAAAGCTATTAGTCTAACCAAGTCCGTTTGAAATTAATCAGCTTATATTATGCAGATGACTTAATATCATTTAATTAACCTGATAAGTAACGAAGATAGGTTTAGAAACTGGTCCATTCATCAAGAATAAACAAGTTTTTGAAAAGATAGAACTAACAACCCTATAATTTATTACATGAAAAGACGGCTTACGGGGTATATTTTAGTAAGCCCTAATATTCTTACTAATAACTCACAACACTGCAAAACACACTCTGATTCCCATAATCCGTCCAAAATCAATATGATTTTTCTCACGTGGCCTTGAATTCTAAATTAGATCGTTTCAATTGCAGAACCTGATAGATTAGTGAAAACTTAATATTTTTCAATTACAAGTACGGTGGAAAACAAACTCCTGGTAGTAAATTAAATGCAGCTTTACAAATTTCAATGCCACTAGTGAAAGGCAAGAAGCCCCATCAAATATGATTAAATCGCGTTGCAACATTAAACTAATATAGTTTTCTCCGAACTTCTACGCGGGCGAAGTCACGAACTGTTTAGTGTTAAGATTCCAAAGTTACGCTTATCATGACTCAAATATCCTCTTCCTGCTTTCAAACTAAATTATTGTTCTGAGACCTTTATCTTTGCATGTATCTTAAACACTGACAAATATCTCTCAATCTGCACTTAGCAGATAAAGGGAGAACACAAAAAATATTTATTGTGTTTACACAAATACGTAGGTGGTAATCCGAGTTACCATTACCTATTCACAAGTCATAAGGAAGGGGAACGAGTATTGTCCCGGGTGTAAAAAAAACTTTTAATAATATTATTGGGTTCTAATTTCGTTTGACTGTTAATCGAGGTTATATAAAAGTGTCAACCGGCCTCAATGGAAGTGCCAATTTGTATAGAGTTACAGTAGGTACTTGAATGGAGCTTCGCGTTTTTGGTTACACAATTGGTATAACAAAAAATATGAATCTCGCCCTAATAAAATAAGTGATTATTCAAGTGTCGCGTCTTGATATTTTCTTTTTTACGTTTGTATCGGTGGAGGCTCTTGGTTCTCTGTGGTGTTGGTTCTAAGAAAATATTATTAGCTTTTATATTTGAGTTTTCGTAATTCTCTTGATGTGGTATTTTATTGACCGACATTAAGCTTAAGAATATCTTTATAGCAGGTCTTAATATGCGAATTTCGTGAGAGCAGCTGGTGGAATAGTGACTTAGTCTTCTTCGTTGTGTCGATAATTCTTTTATAATCTTCGACCAGAAGTCTGTCATCTCAATACCGTTAGTAGTGGCCTCGGACAGGGGCCTTAGTCTGCTATTGCAATAGTGTCAGAATGGTCTATCATTGATTTAATAAGGCCCCGCGCAGACGAATTACCCTTTGTACGCACGTCAAACGAGTTTCGAACGCGCTTCAATACGCCGTGGGCTAGGGGCTCTATTAAATCAATGATAGACCATTCTGACACTATTGCAATAGCAGACTAAGGCCCCAGGTCCCTCAAGGGGCAGGTGGAGTTGCACAAGGAGCGCAACAGGAGATAGAACATGGTCTTAGTGAAATTTTTGCGATTCATAATAAAATTGATGTGAACATTAAACTAATTAACACTTAAAAGTTAAAAAGATTTTTTTATTTAACATTCTCAAATGTTCATCTCAGAAAACAAATTATATTAATATGATTATTATTATATTTCTGTTTTGTTTTGTTGACATTATTTTGATTTTAATAATATTTTATATTATGTAATAATTTGCACGCCGTAAGGTAGACTGTAGCCGATCTCTTAATGTTTGTACAACATCTTATACCTGTACCTACATTCAAAGCAAATAAAGATCTGATTCCGATTCTGAAAATCGATCAACACGTCATCAACCTAGTTGACAAACAAACACGATATAATATGCTACGAATCCTACCTACAAAACAGAGGAGAGCCTACGTAAAGATTTACAGCAGTATACAGTATACACACCCATGTATACCCACGTAGATACCACTCGATATCTAGGCAGACGGGAGTCAAGCACCCCCCTTCCACTCCCCTTCCTACCCGCGCGAGGTTGGCTCGTAATTAGCCCCCTTCGTCCTCCACACTTCGACATCCCTCCTCCCAAAACACAGACACAACCGAAAACAACAAGCTATTTGTGTGTAGTAACGTTTTTGTATTGTTTCGTACTTGTGTAGGTGTAACCAGACTCGAACGACAGGTACCTAGTTTTTTTTAGCAAGAAAAAGCTTCTTTATAAGGGACTTTTTTGTTCCAGGACGCTTTATCTAATTACGTCAGCGTCTTTAGTATTTGATGACGATAGTCTATCTGTTTTTTTTTTTTTTTAATATTTATTGGCTATTATGACTAGAGGAAAACCAAAAAAAAAGTATGGATGGACTGTGTGATGATATGGCTAGAAAGGAGGTGCCTAATGAGATTACGAGTAATAGAGAAATATGAAAATAAAAGACATACTGGGCGACCCCAAATAAATTGGGATACGGGCTGGAGAATAATGAATGGCACAGTATTTTGTAGCACACAGTTGTATGTTACGTCAGATTCTGTTATATTTCACAGATAATAAAATTCAAAACATTTATTCTTCCAATTTTTAGTGTTACAAAATTGCAAAATTGCAATTGTAACCGGCTACGCCGTAGCCGTCGTAGCACTCGTAGCACGCCTACGCGACGCAGCGAATTGGTGACATTACGCAAAATTGCGATTTTTACCCAAAGTAGTCGAAATGTGGTGCTGGAGGCGGATGCTCCGAATTCCATCGAAAACCAAACGCACAAATGTGTCTATCCTATCCCAACTCAATATCAAGACGCGATTGTCTACAGTTTGCCTACAGCGTACATTAACTTATTTCGGCCACATAATGCGAAGGGGAGATAGCAGCCTTGAAAAGCTGGTTATTGTTGGCAATACCGAAGGCAAGAGAGCACGAGGCCAGTCGCCAACACGATGGTCCGACCAAGTAAAAGAGACTGTGTCTTCAAGCGAATTTCAGCAGGTGGTGATGGCAACTTTGGACCGGAGTCGATGGAAGCAGATTGTCCGTTTAAAGTGGTCCAGTGACCTCGATCCTCAGTAATGAGGACCGAGTGAAGAAGAAGAAGAAGACCCAAAGTAGGTTTGAAGTGATAATCTGCTTTTCCGTTAATTTTATAATGTTGTAAAGATTCAATAAACTATCTCATATTGTTATGCATAAATAGAAGCATAAAAGAAGAATGATAATCTACCCATAATATTGATATTACAAGATGGGTAATGAAACATGTAAACGGAACAGTCACAAAATCGCCGAGGTATTCTGCGAGGGGACGGGGATTATCTTCAAATAAGCGTATTAAATCGACTCGTGCGTCCGTGCTTTGTGATCCAAAATATACGGCTTCGCCACAGACCACCGAACGTCTACGGGTATATATTCACTGACTGCATTTTCCTAACATTTTCTTTCCACAAATATTGTATTCTGTGGCTATAAGTATGGGTATCTATGAATGTGTACAAAAAGACTCAAATAAAATCCCTTTGGGACCAGTCTGAGGTAGGATAGGGCTTTATTTGCAGATTTAGACATGACTAAGGATTCGTGATATGTTTTATTTTGTGGAGTACTACGAGATAATTTAGGATTATTTGTGAGAGCTACCACAATAATACGAGAGTCTTATTGTTAAAGAAAATGATAAAACTTTATTAATGTTTTTAATTAGATGTTTTTTTTGGTCAAAGTCTGTGCATGAAGTAATTGCATGGTCAGGCTTGGTCGTCTTGGAAGTCAATTGGTTGTGAGTGTTTTTGTATGTATGAAGATGAAGCTGATCATGGAATGTAACCGAGAATTGTATTGATTTTAAATGATTTTTTAAACCTCGTTGCCAGGCAATACTTTTATACATTAGGTTACGTAGAGTTACCGTGGAGTGATTTTCTGGTGTTTCTCCCTGGGAAACTAATTAAGATTGGGTGTCTAGTTTCTAATGTTTCATTAGTGTTCATGCAGGTTCATGTAAAATATTTTTATTTTATTTAAGCGTCATCATCTGCCTAGCCTTTTCCCAACGTTGGGTTCGAATTCCAGTCTAACCGGTTGCAGCTGTGACTACCAGTGATTTACATGGAGCGACTGCCTATCTGACCTCCACAACCCAGTTAGTACTGGGTAATACGATACCCCTTGGTAAGACTGGATGTCAGACTTTTAGGGCCACTGACTACCTGTAACGACTGTCAAAGGTCTATAGATGACAGACAGGACCAACGGCTTAACATGCTTTCCGAGGCACGGAGGAAACTCGGTATGAAACATTTTGAATTTAAGCAAACTTCCTTAACTTAAAATTTCTTAACAGAACAACTTTTTCATCGGGCCACCGCACCGTTTCGTAGAATTTAGATACCTATACATAGATTCCTACTTTCGTATACAAGTCACATCGATCGAGGCGACAAAAACCAAGTAGTACGTGGCTTGTTTCCCGGCAGATATAAACAAATTCAGTTCCAACGCGAAACTCAGCCGACGGCGGCGAAGGCGATTTACATACAATTATATTCCCCCCTTGTCGCCTAATACCTCCTTTGTAAGGCCAAAATATTTTGTGAACAGTTTTGCACACAAAGTCTCTAATTCAATACCGAAGTTATTTTACATGGAAATTCTGTAAACATAACGGTCCCTTTGATTCTTGTTTTATGTATATTTTTTTGGGAATATTTTTTGGTTGTGTTTTTTTTGTAGATATGTAGAAGAATTTAGTCACGTTTTCTCGAGGTTTTGGGGAAAGAAATGTTTGTTTAGCTCGTATCTTGATAACTTTTAAAGATGAAACAACTTCGTTTTAAACATGAGATCTGATAGATTTTTTATCAACGCGGTGACTGGGCATAACATTTATTTAGTGTTAGTACTAGTTCAATCTATGTCGTTAAAGTAGGAATATTTATTTATATTTGTGTTTTCTATTTATTCCCATTGGTTCATATTAGTTCTCAGGTGCCTTTAGTCAGTAGACTCGCATTAGAGGATACGAACCTTACAAAAAATACAAAACCCACCTAGTACCTGATATACATACACATTACTACTTTTACAAATTGAAATTGAATAAATAATTTCTCAATATAAAATAAACACAAACTAAGGACACACCTTCAGCTGGGTACAGTTAAACAGACAATACAAACATACAATAAACTGCAGGGCGTAAGTACAATGAGCGTGAAAAATAAATGAATTTACACAAGTACAGTCGGGCACAAAGAGTTTTGGGAGCGGTGGGCGGGGCGACACGCCTCCGTCTTGCCGCGGACCGTCGCTGGCAATTAGAACAACAATGGGAAACAGTCAGGTATGAATAAATAAATCTGCATGAATTACTCAAATGTTACAAAAAGAAAATGTTCATTTTTTCTTGTTATAGAAACTATGTTAAGAAGCTTTTGTGTAGAATTTTCCTGTGTTTTCCAGCATTACAAGCACAATATTCTTAAAATACAAGTTTCCTCAATTGAATTAGGAATATTTAAGTGCTTGAGTTACTTTATACATTTTATTATCATAATTAGATTTGCCACATCCCTGGACGACTACAGTATAAATTATATTTTAGATACTTCCATTTCTCTATCCCACTGTCCCTCCCTGTTTATTTAAACTTAAACAGTATATTTATTTATTGTGTCGTAATTACAAAGTGTAATTGATTGCACTTTACAGTACAATCGCGTTCGCAATAATTAAAATGCGTGTTTGTTGTGTGCTGGATGGTCGCCAATTGTTTTCGCGGCAATCGCTTGTTTAAAACTGCTCCGAACGTGACGCGGATTTAAAATTAAATCAACCCTACATACAACACACGTTGGAATGGGAATCGAAATAAAATGTTTTGGTTTTGCTTTGTATTATTTTAAATCGACAACAGTTCTATTGTGGATGAAAAACCAAATTTAAATTATTACATAATAGACTATTTTTGTTAAGTTTTTGTTGCAGACTGTACTTTTATAATTTGTTTGAAAGAATCGTAAAAAATCTCCTATAATTTAGATATCTTTCGTATTTCTATTCCGCTTGCTTTTACAAAAAATCGGGCAATTCTGTAATAAGGAAAAATAGGTAAATAAATTGAAAAACCTATCAAAAAGTAAACCGATGGGGAAAATGCGATATTATTTAGCATCGTTTTTATCATCCTGTTCAATATTGATAAACACCAATATTATTATAAGGACTTTGTTTAAAATCACACTAGGTGGTAGACTTTTAATAATGCCCGAAAATTTTAGTTACAACTACTCAGTCGATTTTTTCTAAATAAAAACAAAAAACCTAAATATGAAAAGAAAGTAAAAGACATTATCAGCACCAAACAAAATCGATTAGCAAATCGCCAGCGTCTACGGCGTAGCACCCGTATCCATTGTCTACGCTGAAACGAGTAAATATTTCCTGTAATTTACTTATTCCACAAAACACTGCTTTCTGTATAAAACACAAAAGCACAAGCCGTGGAGACAGTAAACAAAATGGCGTATTTAAATGGGCGGCAACTGCATTGTCGGAGCGTTGCGTTACACCGATATCACTCGCTGCCCCACTCGCACTCGAAGCCACCAGTGCTCTTCGAACCTCTTTATTTTCACAGCCCTTCCACTACTGAAACAACGCCGTAAGTACCCACCACCATCAATATAACGTCAACCTTGATGCGCCAAGATAAGGTAGGTTTTCAGCTGTAAGTTTGTGTAAACAAACTTCACCGAGTCCATGTCACAGCGACATGTGAAACTGTTGCACGATTCTCTGTCCCTATCCAACGCGATAGGGTGGAGTATTTTTATATCTGCATCTCTTTCTCGCTCGCCTCCTGAGAAGTAATGTGTTGTTGCGTGTTGTGATATCTCTGAAATAACAGGGAAGCACTCGCTACGAAGTTGTCATTTGTAACGGTTTTGCTGAGTACCGACAACAAATGTGTCGGATCTTCAGACGAATATTTTTTTGTTTGAGAATGTTTTTAGTTTCGAATGTTAGTTAACTCTTCTAAATTTTGTTGTTTCTTACTTTTTCTGGTTTAAAACATTAACAAATGAAGCTAAATGTTAATCGGCAGTTTTAAAGTACACAATTTACTAGTCTATACAACAGTACTTCGTCTTGACTATAACTTTTAAGACTTCTAACAAGTTTGTGGCGTTCAACAGGGCTATTGCGTATCTTTGTTGACAGATCATAGTGATCATCACTTGACAAGTTTTGATATACAATGACCGTTCTGTACGAGTAGCGTCAGTTGAAACCAACAACAACGGTCATTGTATATCAAAACTCGCCAAGTGATGATCATTATGAACTGTCAACAGAGTTCAATAGCCCTGCATAACAACATTATAGTAGTGTTTTAAACGAAAACGCCGAATTTTCAATTTAGTTACCCACTGGTAACTAAATTGAAAATTCGGCGTTTTCGTTTTTAGTTTGTTAGTTTAGTTCATCATTGCCAAATTTCATAATACCTATGGTAAAAGCCTATTCATTAAGCTTTGCGAAATGTCATTGAACATTATGATTTTAATGGTATATCTGTGTCGGTCTGTTATTGTTGTTTAAACCACAAAGTAATGTGCGATTCTTAAGGGGGTTTATCCTTATCGAAGCATTTTGTTGCAGCTAGTACTCGTAGCCTCAAGGCAGGGCGCGTGGAGTTGCAAAGCCACTGGAGTGGGGCGTCGCTAAACAAAAACACGTATACAAGTAGCGGCGACGCGCTGATTGGCCAGCGCGCATGGCTCCCCGCCCCCTACCGTCCGGGCCCGCGCCCGCCGGCCCGCCGCCGGCACTCCGCGCCACGCTCTCCGCCTGGCAACATGTGCAGCGGCGCCGAAGGAGGCCCTTGGCCGCTCGGGAAGGACGCGCCGACAGTGACCGCCGCGGCTCTCGACCACTATCGCTTGCAACTGTACAACTATGCCGTCGCCGAGCGACTCCGCCTGTACCCGCCGTCCGTGGCGCCGTGCTACGCGCCCTATGGGCCGCGTCTCGCGCTCTCCATGTCCCTGCTGCAACAACGAGTCTTGCAGCCCGAGGAGCCCAAGCCTCAGCACAGCTACATCGGCCTCATCGCCATGGCGATCCTCAGCTCGCCAGAACGGAAACTAGTCCTGTCCGATATTTACCAGCACATCCTGGATAACTATCCGTACTTCCGCTCCCGTGGACCTGGCTGGCGCAACTCGATACGACACAATTTGTCTCTAAACGACTGCTTCGTGAAAGCTGGAAGATCGGCCAACGGGAAGGGCCACTACTGGGCCATTCATCCGGCTAACATTGAAGACTTCCGCAAAGGAGACTTCAGAAGACGCAAAGCTCAAAGGAAAGTGAGAAAACACATGGGATTGGCTGTTGACGATGATGGTGAGGATTCTCCGTCACCGCCGCCACAGTCACCGCCGCCGACGGCGCTGCCGCTGCCATTCTGGGGAGGCGGCCGGCTACCCGGCGGTGCACAGGCACGGAAGCGGCAGTTCGATGTTGCTTCACTGCTGGCGCCAGACGATGCGCCCGAGAAGCGTCAGCGACGTGATAGCAGTTGTGAGGAGGAGCCGGAGGAGGACATAGACGTGGTGGCTAGTGACGCGGAGGAGCGCGGCGAGGAGGACGTGCGCGGTGGGGTGCGGGCGCTGCCGGCGCCGGCCGCGCAATACCCGCTGCTGGGTGGCTGGTGGCCGGCGCTGGAGCCCGCGCTGCTGCAGCAGCTGCGCCGCTCCGCGCTACCGTCGCCGCCCTCCCCCGACCAGCAGCGCCCGCCCGACACCTAGACTCTGTGCGTATTGTACAATCATGTGAATAACCAGTATTAGTATCCCGTCGGTACGTTATCGTTGCCTAGTGATATCCTCGTGTAAATCTTCGTTTATCTGTATTTATCTACTCTGTGTAGGCGCGTTGAACTCTTTTCTTTCGACATTCTCTGTTCTTTCTATTCTATTCTTTTGTTCTCCTTTTATCGTCTATAATGGTACTCTAAGTGTAAATTATTGTATAAATTGAATGTATAAGTATTACTTCTACTTGAAACTGTATACTTACGTAGAACAGTGATAGTTGGTATGTTAAGCGAGTTATTGGATAAAGTCTGAGAACGACCAAGCTATGTAGATAGTCTCCTAGTTCTATTTGTAAATACGTAAAGTGATGTTGTCTACTCTTCGTTGTTAATAACATGTAAACATACTGTTGTTTATTTACTAGATGACATTAATCAATTAAAATAATAATAACAATTCTATGAAATCTCCGAATAAATAGAAATTATAATTTATTGACATGTTTTATTTCACAAATGAACCATCAAGCCGCAACAGTTATTACTTGCAATTCATTGAAACGTCAATAGTTTTTACATCTACCCACATGCGAAAGTTTTTGTTTGTCGAATAATCATTGATATTCAAAAGTTTTATCAGTATACCGACATCTTTACAAGATAAAAAATGACGAGTTACCAAAACAATAGAATATTTGCAACGTTATATTTGTTTCCGTTTCATTCGTTTAAAGATAAAATTTTAAAACACAATGATTTTAACTACTTAATGAGCGTTACAAATAGGTCTACTTAATATTGACTACTGATTAACACCGTATAAAATGACAAAAAAACTGGTTTTGCTACTTGTTCACAAGACAACCTAGCGAACCTATGCTATAGAACCTAATTTTATTAAAACAAGGAAAGGAAAGGAAAACAGAAAAGTGAAGAATTTATTACGCGGTATTATACCTACATTTTAAAGTAGTTTGGGTACAACTTGAATACCGACACATCATAATCAAAGGAGGCCTCTGAATGTCAGACAACGATACTAAATGTTATTTTTGCCCGCATCATAAAATCACAGCGAGTAAGAACCATATAGTGATATTCAGCGAAAGAAAAATCGAATAGAAACTACGAATGTTTCTATCCGATTCTTACGACTAAAGACTTTTTCACAAAAAAAAGTTTTTAAAGGATCAGAATCTCTTAAATTCTGCCACTTTTTCTCAGCACGTTGTGTCGGCCAGAATTGGGCCAGTATTTGAAGACTAGATTGGCATTTTCAGTAGCTTCCTTCAGTTCCTGTTATGTATAGTTAATGGGACTGATAGGACACGATATTTCTGCCACTAATAGATAACTAAACCGCTTGACGGTCGCAAGGCCAAGACGCATGTAATTTTGGACAAGAGATCCCTAAGCTGCATAACAAAAGAAAAATTTCTGAAAATTAATTCGTTATGAGTTTAATTTTTACCGAAAAATATCCTTTCGGTCACACGGCTTGTAAGGAGTAAATTCTTAATTTAAATATAGGTATTCGTTACTAATTAGATATACAATACAACCAGGGACGCATAAGTTCCCAGATCGCCTAGTTTGTACATCTAAATGCCAATTGTTTACAATTTCTATAGACAGTGTTTCCCACACCACCAGCCATTGTGCAGCGGCTAAGTACCTATTATAGTGAATAGTATTTAAAACTGTCTGTCTACCACACTATTTGGAATTAGGATGATTCACGGCGTTAACACTAATTTTGTCGTGTGAACTTACATTTGGAAGATAAGTAACTTACAAAAAACTAGAGAAGTTTAATTTTGACGATATGTATTATAATATTTGTGACTTGGGTGTGTTTACTAAAATTCCCAATTAATGACATACTGGAACTTATACCTACCTACTTTGCTTTAATTAATTTGATTCAGCATTTTCGCCATGTACACACTTTATGTACGGATATAAAGAAATACTACCGATACATAATGCATTATGTAGTAAATATAAAAGATTTAGGTAATATGTGTAGCTTATTGCTGCGTACGAATAAATATTTCCATAGCCAATGCAGACGTTATAAACTTAGTGAAAATATATTTCAGCGATGAAACTTTGTACACATTCTCGAAATAAGGAAGTGACGAGATTGCAAGATAACAATTAATATATTTGGGTTACTGACTGTGTCATGCACGTATTCTAAAGGATGTTCCTGGTGTCACATTCCGTTGCGATTAGATTCCACATCTTGATTTTATCATAAATATTTTGTCACTATTGCCGATTTCTGCTTTCTCACGCTTAAATTACAGTTCCAGGAAAAAAATAAATTCAATCATTTGTACCTACAGAAATTACCGTCTGAAAGTGGAGCTTGCGTGTAGACACCGATTACTCTGAATGTAATATTGATACGGTGGGATATCTTGACTTGTCTTGGAGACATGTTGCGGAAAAGTTCTAATTTCAAGTATAAAGAATAAATAAATAAGCAGATATACCTAAATTATGACTTAGGTATAGCTGCTTATTTGCTAAAATCATGCTAAATCTTGAATTCTTTATTGAAAATATAATGAAAAGGCAGCTAGGCAGGTATGGTTCGTCTGCATGATCTTACAACAATTTCGACACGTATTATAGGTTCAATTTATTACGTATTCATTGGGATTTATACTAAGACCATATCACGGCTATTCCACTTGGCTAACTTCAGTCGCCTTTTCAGAAAGTGAGGATTTACTTATTTTAAAAGTTTCTACATACACTACTCTGATTTAGTTTTCAAATCCGTCTGCAGATTTAAGTGCAACGGCAATAGTTTTCGAAGAAGAAAACGTGTTGCTCCGACCCAAAGTAACCATGGGACAATGACATGAAGATGATAGTCGAAGTTTAGTGTTAGAAACATTCGAAGCAGATGAACTAGCTAATCATCATAGCATCGCGCATGTAATCCCCGAAGTGGTGTGCAGAGGTGCACCTAAACGATACCCACACAAATTTGCATTTACAACACAAGCAGAGCATGTTATACAGGGTGTAACAAGGCCCTTCTCGAAACCGTCAACCAAGCATTCATCAAACTAAGTAACTTTACGCAAAAATTATTGCTAGGAAACGATTTTTTTTTAAGGTGAAAATCACGTTTTACGGCAGGACTCAATGTAATGCAATCAAAACATTTTGCTGATGGATGGATTAAATTGTACGGGGTCGTGGAGGTGTTTACAGTAAAAATCTTACGTTAAAAACATGTATTTAAAATAAAACTTGTAAAAAAGTTGGAACTTTGACCCCCAATATCTTCGTAACTAGAAGGTTCCCAGGTATGATCTAGAACAAAAAAATGATTGCAATGACGGGGAGAACAATTAAGTACCTTTCGGCTTCGTTAAGGAACTTGTTACACCCTTTATAACTGAGCTTACAACTCAAATGCTCGAACACGGCAATGCTCGCTCCTCGATGTAAGTAGTACTTAGTTATTTAATTAAGCCAGTGTCGGCTCTGATTCGGTGTCAATCAAACTGGACGGACGTGCGGCCACAGCCTGTAATTTGCCGCCGATATCTTGACACCGGCTCTCATACAACGAATTTGCGATTCTGCTGCTCTGTGGTTAGTCATACAAACTGTGAACCATGCAAATGGGAGTAGTTTATGTATTGTTGCTGTACAATGTTACGTGTTTTTTTTTAACACTAATATGTGAGGTTTAGATATAGATAATATCAATAGGAAGTGATTGAAACATTTGTGTTTTAGCTTAGAGTCAAAATCAATCTTAATTTATCTATAGTTCTATACTAATATTATAAAGAGGTAAAGTTTGTGAGGTTGTAGGGGGTAATCTCTGGATCTACTGAATCGATTTTGAAAATTCTTTCACAAATTGGGAGCTACATTATCTCCGAGTGCCATAGGCTATATTTACAACGTGTCCAAGGGGACAATTTCCGACCAAAACGCGGGCGAAGCCGCGGGCTACAGCTAGTTTAAAATAAAATTGCTTCCGTGTCCGCCGTGTGACTTCCATTACACGTTTAGCGAACCGTAATAAAGTCTGCGTCTTTTCATATCGTTTAAAATGATCTAGCTAGTCTGATTTATCTAGGATCTAGAATTCTAGACGTTATGTTACGCGTTCCTTTGTGGTTAATTTCCTTGATTTTCACTTTTACAATTAATTGCATTTCTCTTACTCAACAAAATCACATAGTCAATCAGTTTCCTATTTCTTATACCTACATGTTCATTGCTCATGTATTTTATACTGTGAAATATTCTCATCCGTAAGTATGTTGAGTCAAGGTAACTACAATCTCTGTTTCCTCAAAAACAAACTCTTATCAAATATTATCAGGGTAACAAAGGCTTTAGAACTAAAACAGGTTGTAGGTGTGCGAGGGAAGGGACCCATGCGTCAACTTCCTGAATCATTTCTTCTAAGTCCTTTGTTGGGCCTAAGCTGGGATTAGCCAGAGATAAAATCATTGATAAATAATTTTATGACTATGTTTTCTTTTGCATTGTTACTGCCAATGTTATATTTAATCCTTTAGTGTTAACACAATGTGAACTATGTTGAGGTTTTTTGTTTAACAAGTTTTAGGATTGCGTAATAATATTCGGATGGTTCTTGGGAATAATTATTGGTAAATCTTAATGAGCAGATCAAATTGTGAAAAACATATGTCTGTCACTCGATATGTTCAAAATATCGAATGTTTGTACTATGCCTGGGCCCGTAGTGGCTGATTCTAACTACTTTCACGACTACTACTTTTACTTTGGCTTATCACAATCTTCCACTAAGAAGCTAAAAATCGAATTCACTTATTACTCGAAACTTCAAATACCTACATAGTTTAACATCGTTCTTCCACTAATCAAGTCTAATCGAGCAGCGTCGATACAAGTAATCCAATGACGGGAGGGGCCGTCGAAGCCGGTAAACGCATGTAAATGGGACGTAATAGCCCCTCGCGGGCGTCAGGCGTGGGGGCCCACGGGCCACGGAGCGCGGCGGGCCCCGGCGTCGGGCGCACTAATGAACGTGCCGCTGTACTGATGCCTTTATTGTTTTATATCTGAATGTGTGATGCCTATGGCGTGCCGTTTTGTGTTCGTGCATTTTGCTGGTGTTAAGATTTCCGATTTGTTCGTAAAGAGAGGCCTCGAACTGGAAATATCTATCTTCCTACTGCATATAGTTTTAAAAGAAAATTAATTCATGAAGTGATGCTGAAAAGTTTGACTGGCTTTAGATATACGCGTGAGAATATTATGCTACGCTATGAAATAGATTGAAATTGAATACGCAATAACGTGTGGACGACCCGCGAGGGTTTTCTATCGTGATTGAAGTCTAAGTACGAGTAGTTTGTAATTGATCTTCTTGAACAAAAATGAAAATATACATAGTTTAAAGAATATGACATATTTCATATGTGATTCGGACTCTTAATAAATATAAAAGGACAAATATAAAATTCCTTTTGTGGAAATGTTGATGTCATATTCTATCTAAAACAGCCTCAACCATTGTAGTTATAGATTTATGGATAGGTACGTTATTTAAAAGAGAAAAAACCTTTTCAAACACGAGCTGAAAGCTTCCATTAGGCAGCCATTGAGGTGAGAGAGGGTAGAGTGACCGGGATGTTCGGCTGACGATAAAACGCGTCCACTCTCCGCGAATTGCCCGCTCGAATCTAAACGCTCCCAATTCCGTCAAGTGTCGACAAAGGCCGACTTTTAGCGTCAACAATGAGCGAATGAAGCAAATTACCGCTTTTGGACACTTGAAAGCGTTTACCGAGCCGTGTCGGCGGGCACATTGTGCGAGGACGGTTTGCGACTCGAAACAAACGTTAACAATAAACAGTAAAAAGGAAAGTGTAGTATTTTGCGTGGCAGTGCGCCGGGATAAAGGGCGCTGGCCTAATAGGTGTTAATGCGTGTGATTCGCTGAGCAAGGTGAATGGGTGCGTCTGCGCCGTCGGCGAGTGCGGCGCCCCCCGCGTTCTCAGACTATTTTTATAACAAATCATCGAGTCGTTGATTGACAACATTGTGTTTTGTGTTGGATTTTTTATGAATGAACGCTTTAAAAGTAACAATATCGAGAAATTGAAAGAAAGTTGAACTATAATAAATGTTTCTTCGATTGAAAAATGGTGCTTGCTTTTGATTGAATAACTACACACACACACGCACTACTTCTGATGGCGGATTTGTGTTCTGTTATTTTTATCAATTAGACATTGATAACAATAACAGAACACAACAATAATAGAAAACTTTGGTTTCAAAACTTACTGAAACTGATCAGACGCAGACTTGTAGCTCAGATCCAGATTACACAGAGATCAGATGACTTCGTAATTGACGTATGTTTGATTGTTATTTTTTATGTTAATGTACTGTCAGCTGTGAAACTACCTTTCATAAAATAACTAAATAAATCCGTGGGTAACTCAGAGAGTGAGTGAGTAATGGGTATTTAATTTCCCTTCTACAATGACATATTAAGTAAGCCTTCTTTGTAGCTTCGCCACCAGGAGCACCCATTTCCTTACATAGACGAAGCCAAACAAGACAGCACATGACACGGGCTTCAGCGCGATATAGGGCGGTCAACATCTTGTACAAACACGTACCTAGAGGGCGCCACTCGTCAGTTTAAACACCAGCAAAACAAACAGAGTGAAGTGGACCGCCCGCGGATTCGCACTCGTGTGCTGTTGGGAACGCAAGGGTTCAGGGAACCAGGGCATACGACACCGCGGCAGATGTATGTGTTGCTGTTGACTGCACAAATAGAACGTGTAACTTTTGTAATTTAATAATAGTATACTTAATTTTATTTATTTACTCAAAACAAGGCATTCTAGTTCAAAATACAGTTTTACAAAATAAGTACCATATCTACAAACGTGTGGGTGAGCTGTTCTTTCGTAGCTAGGTTATGTAAAAACTGTGTTATGTTAAGGAGAAGGGGAAATTTAAGTTGAGAGTGCTTCTGGGTAAGAATTGTGAGTTTCAGTTGGTTTAGTCAGGTCCTCTTTCTCCTCCACACTACTAAGCCGCACTACTTACTGGTAGTGTCGTGGGTATTTTTTTCCTTTCTGCACTACTGGTCCAGTGGTATCGTAGGTTAGTTATACATATATTTTGAATGAGCAAATTTTATTATATTTTAAATTTTTTGATGCCATCTGGCATCAAAAAATTTAATGTGTTAAAATAGATACCGAGAATGCAGATAACAATTTTCTAACTTACTCTTAAACGTTTTCATGGTTATGGTTCCTATTTCCGGTATCAAAAATCTTCGCTATAATGTAGCCAGAACTATTAAAAAATTACGTAGGCATTAAAATATTGTTTGTGCGTATGTATCCATATAAAAAACGTGATTAGGTAAAAGGGTACATTAAATATATATATTTCTTCTTTTTTCGTATGTGAAATCATCAAATAACTCCCGCTCTGGGCTGAGCAGGAGGGAGTGTCAGACTTTTATTGACTAAAACCCATCCATGTTCCTTCTTTTGGCCTTTGTGTTCCAGGGCCGCAACCCCGGACATGAAATACATAACGCCAGCTATCTTTCAAATGCTCTTCGTTCTACCGCAGTTTTACAAACTATAGAGGTTCTATATCCTTTGGTAGGTACGCACGACGACCAATCAAGCTAAACAAAACCAGTATAAGCGGATCTCTCATTGTACGGGAAATCTGTACAAAGCGACGCCATGCTATGATGGAAATGTATAGCTTGATGTGTCGCCGTGTGTACTACTGTTACAATAAATGTAGAAAAAAATTAGATACACATAATGGTAGACTGTATTTCGTGCAGTTCAGATTCTCGAAATAACCTTTGACTTAAATGCAAGACGGGCACGTACCGTCAAATGCATGTTTTATTTTCATGTAATATGCACGAGTGAATTTGTTCGCCTTCGAGACCTTTCCTTCGTCTACTTACGAAGGAAAGGTCTCCATAGTACTTATTGGACAAATATAGGTAATATGGGTTTGGGTTTGGCACACTTACCTAAATATAAACTGGGAATCGAACCAGGCCTGGAGTCTTTCTCTGTTTTTATAGTTAAATCTTCTCTTCGTAAGTGGTTTATAGCTTAAAATTAAGTTTCTTTGTCAAGTAATCTACCTATCGTTAGTTAGATAACGATGTAGATAAAGCTTTTCGTTTTTATTATGTACTAGCTGTTGCCCGCGACATTCGTTCGCGTGAAATTATTTTTATTTACCAATTTCAAGGGTTTTATTTTTTTCCGCGGAACCCTAATATTTTTTCTAAAATAAAAATTAGTCTTTATTAGACCTTATAACATCAGCTATCTGCCAGTAAAAATACCGTCAAAAACGGTTCAGCCGTTTCGGAGAATAGCCGGAACAAACAGACACACGGATAAAAATTGAAAAAATTTTGTTTTTGTTATAAGTACCATATACACCTGTATTTTCTTATGCATTCAGTAAAAATATGTTATTTTGAAATTACAAACAGACACTTCAATTGTATTTTTTTTTATAGAGTTTTTATTTTTTTCTTTTTGTATAGATTGTGCTTCATTTTCGTTATCATGTAAAAAGATGAAAATCTCGCCGAAAACTAAATACCTCTCGACCAATTTTCCAAAACCAGTTACCGAAAATAAATCTAAAAAAATATTACCCCATAACTTTATTACCGTGCACAAAATATTCCACAATACCGACTGAACTACGTCACGCGTTTTCCGGCTCAACGGTTCCGGAACAAAATAACGAATCAAATACAAATCGCGTACGACTCGCATAAAATAAAATGTTAGTGAATAAAATGACGTGCACTGATGTGTGTGTTGCATTGAGAGCCGGTGGCGTGGACACATTTAATTGTGGCGGGAGTCGGGACGCGGCCCGGCCGATGCGACGCGGGGTGCGGCTGATGCGACCAGCCAGGATGTAGGCAACAGATGCTGATTATGATGAGGCCTTCGTTGCGGGGTGTACTGCTGCAATTTTTGTTTCGATTAATCTTGTGAAAATTGAAAAAGATCTGGTGGCCTACCATGATGTCTTAGAGCAAGAGCAATTCCAGTGTGGGAAAGAGATTGCGCTAGACGACCTGTATAGCTCTGTCTCTTTCCCAAACTGGAATTACTTCTGTTGTAAGACGTCATAGTAAACCCCCTGTAAGAAGAACTCGACTTTGACACCGCACAAAATCGTCCTCAGGAAAGGATATAACACAGAGACAAGCTCTAGGAAAAAGAAGTATCATGAATGTTGGTGCGATTGATGTTATTTTAACCAGTTTACTTAAACTTGAAACAGAAAAGATCCAGGCAAATTATAAGCCCAAATGAAAGTGTGTCATCTCATCAATATCATCTAGATTTCCGGCTAAACTAAAAGCTTCATGTGTTGATTTTCTTAATCACATAGTGATACACACGACTGAAGATAAAATATCATGCGTACCGGACCTACTTTATGAAAAGAGAAAAGCGATTAAATAAGTAACCTATTTTATTTTCGAATAGTTACAGGAGTTACAGGAAAACATTTACTTTTGTGACGAAATTATATCAAATCATTGTAAACACAAACCAAAATTATCCAACATCAAAATGTTTATCGACAACAAGAGACCACCGAGGCGGTAACAAAGCCTTACGATTAAAATATCCACAGAGGTTTCTATGACACCGATGTTATTAAGTTAAACATGAGCTTTTTATACGGCGATCATTGTCGAGTGGTCGACCAGCATAGCGCGACGACTGTTTGTGTTACTGTGAATACCACATACTCTGGACTCAAGATGGAGTTACAAAGGGTGTTTCTTATTATTCGTAATGTCGCTGAAATTTACAGTTGCACAAACCTATCTACATCTTTGTTTATTTCTTCGCGTAGGGCAAACAAATGGCCAGCATTCTTTGAAAATGTTACGTTTTCTGAGCCTTAACTCGTGTTGGCACACACAGGTGTCTATACCCCTGTAGATCTAGGTAGGTGTTTACGAAAAGACATGTTTTGTTGTGTATAGCTACCGAAGTTCTATTAGTTAAGATATTATGTTACGTCATTGCAATCCTGTATTTGGTAAAACCGCAAGTTGATTTACGCAATTCATTTTCCAAATTCCCACAATCTTACTCTTTATCAATCCAACCCTGTGATGTCATAGTTACGTAATAATAAAGAAAAGAAAACATCAGAATTGATTACAATAAATCCTATATCGGATATTATTATTGTTGAAGTAGTGTCACGTTTCGGTCACCAAAACCGTGAAGTTTTGAAACGAAGCTGGTACAAAGCCCTTCGAGGAAAGGCCCTGGAGTGTTTACTCGGGATCCATCACAATAGGAGTAAACTCTTCTCAACAGATTATTTTTAAAGGCGACCCATCTAAAGTTTGTGCAGATGACTCTTTATAATTCGATCGTTTCGTAAGGTGTGACCTGTTGTGTGATTTTGGACTAATAAATTTTGTGTTCGTGTTTATAAATATATATTAAAGATTATATTTTGTTATAGGGTTAGGTAATAGTAGGTGCCTAGGTAAGTAGGTAGATACCACAATCTGTTAGATATTCGGAGCTCGAAGTCCTACGTGCACTCAGCAATTCTCTTGTAGGTATTACGACACTTACACAATTACTTGGTTGATGCCTAATTCATGCGTGTTATAAAATATGATAAACATACGGAAACATACCCTGAACTTTTGCAATTATTTACTTATCGGATGCTCCGACAAATAATTATTGACATTTACAAACAACTATTTATTTCTTTGTTTAAATATGACTTATTTTTAATTTACAGAGTCTGACTCCTTTAAATATTGAAACGAGCTGTTTATTTAATTTCGCTGTTATTACACAGGGCATTTGTCTAGGTACCGCATACCAGCATACATATAGCTGGGCCGGGGTATATTTACTTTCCCAGCGATGTTATTGTTGGTGAATTCTCATAAATTCCAGGTAAATCCACCGTATCCACACGACGCGCAATAACAAACATGATTTCTAAATACGACGGACGCAAACACAGCAAACACATTATTTTGTTAGTATAAGATTTTTTCTTAATTGCTTTGTGAGACACGTTTTCCACTCGAATATTACGTAAACATAGTTCAAAAAACTCCACCATGGACAATATCGGTAGCTCATTAATGGACGAAAGTTTTGACCAAATATTTGAGCGTTGGGGCACAATCGTAATTACCGAGTTGTGGTCGCAGGCAGCACAAAGACTGGTAGTTGATATAACAGAGCATTTATTTATCGACGCGACGGTGCGACGGGCTCATTAGATACACATCGGGCAACATGTGTAAATAAATACGCGCAGAGACGGTGCGGCCAAACATCTTCAGCGGTCGATGCTTCATGCTTGCACTCCGACGCGGACATTGATTGAATATATTCAATGATCTCGCACAAGCACGTATTATACACGACAAATGTATCGATTGTATTTGTTTAGTTCACTTATATTGAATTATACGGGTTATCCATACCCAGCGTGTGTTCTTTTAAAATATTTTTTTTTCATAATGAATTTATTTTATGGAGGAATTCGTTTAAGGGACTTACAATTGTGTTACGATTGATTTCAAGACATTCAGGATGCTTGTGTCGTATTGAGAAATGTGTGGTCGATGTATCTAAACGGTATTTCTTAAAACTGTGCCGCAAATTAAGGTCCTTAATGTAATTTATTTCGCAACTAGCGACCTGCCCCGGCTTCGCACGGGTGCAATGTTATAAACCTTCCTCTTGAATCACTCTAGCTATTAAAAAATCGCATCAAAATCCGTTGCATAGATTTAAAGATCTAAGCATACATAGGGACAGACAGCGGGAAGCGACTTTGTTTTATACTATTTAGTGATGCCAAAAACACTCTTATGCTAAAACCGTACCGAATAATTTACACGCAAAACAGAATGTATATTTGCGCAAAACACGGAAAATATTCTTCTGTAGTCTCAGTATAATTTACACTTTCTTCGAAGGTATCTGTGATGTTTTCTATTTTCTATGCGCGTCAAGTGGGTAGCGCAAGAGCACAGACAACAGAGCTTCGGTAGAAGGAAGCTGGCTCCGGTTACATCTCGAGACACGGCAAACATGCCGCCATACGACGCGTATATGATATCTTGTACTTAGCTATTGTTTTGTCAGCCCACGCCTATATCGATTGAAGGATATTGTGTAATATCAGAGTTGAGAAATAATTATTTAAATTCTCATATAATTTGTTGATTGATTTGTCCGAAAGGTTTACATATCAATGAAGGATATTGTGTAATATCAGAGTTGAGAATTAATTATTTAAATTCTCATGTAATTTATTGATTGATTTGTCCGAAAGGTTTAGATATCAATGTGATATACGTAAGTACACCCACTTTCCTGCCAAAATGGGCATTTGAATTTGAACTTTTTCACAAGCTCTAAGTGCTTTATTTATTTTTTTCCTTTATTGGCCAACCAACAATTGTTTACACTGTAAATATTCTAAGTAATTATCTACTATTATCTGAGGTTAGTGTAACAATTTTTTAAAGGTTAGCACCGCATGCCCCATAAATAAACATATTAGATGTGCCACAAGCACTGTACTATAAAACTGATGTTTAATTAGCTAAAATTAACAAGTTTAAATACATTACGTGATGGAATATAAAACTAACATTAACAGTAAAAGTATAATTCAATAGAACAAAACAAACCGTGACACCACAAAACAGAAAAAGAATAAAATCAAAATTAAATTAAAATTATAATTAAAAAAATGTTTCGTTTTGGCTCGAAAAATATACATTTAAAGAAAATAGATTAGCACCAGTTGCTTTTAAATTATCATACTTGGGTGTTTTGCTGAAACTTTAACGTTATTTTTGGTTCCAAAAACATTTTAAAAGCCACTTAACTGAAAGTAGTACCAATGGTATCCAAATTATGGTAATCCTTACTAATATTATAAATGTGATAGTAAGTTTGTTTGTTACCTTTTAACGCCTAAATCACTGAACCGATCATCCTGAAATTTTGCATAGGTATATGTTGTCAGGTTTACAGAAACGGACATAGGGTACCTTTTACCCTGAAAAAAGTACAGTTCTGGAGGAAAACCACAATAACGTTCTAATGACAATAGATGGCGCCACGTGTCTTTCGAATCATGATTGAATTATATTATTATAAGCAGAGTACAACCTGGATTGATTGTCAAATTCTAAATTAACGCGAGTGAAGCCGCGAGAAAAAGCTAGTTACAAATATTTAAAAGCAAACAAGTGGCGTCACAACTGTTTGCGTTCACATTGCTACTTTATTGAACAGCGTAGTTAACAAACGCATCGCAAACTACTCAGTGTCTCAAGTACTGGCTTCATTTCAAGTACACATGCTGTAGATGTTCGTCCCTGCGCCCAGTAACGATATATATATCCGGATATCCGAAAAAAAAACTGTGAAACAAAAACTTTACGCAGTTGAAGTAATTTTTCTCCAAGTGCATAGGTAATTGAACGTGTTGGAATTTGGAAACCAATTAAGTGATTTTCAATTTTAATTTCTAGATTCTGCCGACAGTATACCTATATTTGAATCAGCATCGAAATCAATCAGTAAAACCTTTTAATAAAGAAGCTAGGGCTTGTGTTATAAGAACTTTATAGCTACCAAATCAAATTTTCAAAAACTTGTAACTGCTAATAGTGTTTTTGTCACCTGTTTTCAATCTATAGTGTATACAAATAAAGTGTCTGTTTTTAATACCAAAATAACAGCTTTTTACTGAATGCATATAGAAGTATATACTTATGACAAAAACATTTTTTTTTTTTCTATTTTTTTCTGTCTCTCTGTTTGTTCCGGCTAATCTCCGAAACGGCTGGACTGATTTTGACGGGACTTTTACTGGCAAATAGCTGATTTTATAAGGTCTTACATAGCCAGGCTACTTTTATTTTAGAAAAGTTAATAGGGATCCGCTCAAAACAAAAAATCCCTGGATATTGGTAACAAAATTCGAATCAAAAATGGAAGACAACGGATCATTTTTTTTTGTCCTGCCATGGTTTCGAAGTCTTCGAAAGAGATACAGCGGCCTTGGAACAAAAAGGGCAAAGAAGGAACATGGATGGGTTTTAGTCAGTACAAGTCTGACACTCTCCCTTCCGCTCCACCCAGAGCGTGATTTCATGATTTCCTATACGTAAAAAAGGGTTTTTTTTTAATAATAATTTCACGCGAACGAAGGTCACGGGCAACAGCTAGTCCTAAATATTGTATCGTTACAGCCCTAAACCTCGAGCGATTCGTCGTCATCGACTTACGTGTTTGTTGCCTCCTTGACACATGCTGTTTGCTTTCACATTCTTTTACTCGAGAGCCTCGTTCTCGAACCTGACCCCGCTGCCCACGAACTTGGGATAGTAAGTAAGTAGGATTTGTACAGAACACTTTTCCAAACTTTAAAGAAGGCCTTAGGTACAGGTCTGGAGAACTGTTAGCACCCCTTAAGAATGAATGTAAAAGTTTATTGGTTGGGGGTTTCAGTTTTCTGTCTTAATTACCCCAAGCTTAATATAACATCAAACCTGTACATCCCGAAAAAATAGTTCGAAGTTCATCTGATGATTTGAAGATTTCTACCCCATGATTCGCCAGTCATGGTTAGGACACATGTAAGACAGCTTCTATCACTCGAAAATTTGATTTTGTTTATCATTGTAATGTAGGAAACTACAACTACACGATACTTTCCTATTTTCAAGTTATTTCCCTAAGCGCAGTGCAGTAAAGATCAAAAGGATGTGTATAATAATCCAAGTTTTAGCTACACATCGTTGTTTTGCTTTCTCATTGGATCATTCCCACTAGTTCTACTACACAGTGGGGACAACTAATGGGAGTTTTTTTCCCAACTATAGTCCTACGATTCAAGGTGGTACAAAATCATAGAACTAGTCGGAACAAAAAGTCCCAATAGTTCTACTGTTCTACTACGCAATTTACGGTAGAACTAATGGGAATTTTTGTTCCCTCTAGTCCTACGATATAAGGTGTTACAAAAACGTAAAACTGATCCTTCTCATTAGGCACTTCGGCATGCTAGTCATGTGAGCAATGTGTTTATACCACAGATATATATACCTAGATATCGCAAGTATCACAATCCATATGAAAACCAAGCGCGCTATTTTTTGTCTACCTACTATGACGTCATAAGCACTATTTAGTTACTATACAAAATAGACTACGTTCTTGTTCTTGAAATATCTTGAATTAGTTCTTGAGTTGTAACATTGAAACGTTGTTGCTTTAAACAAATTAGCTTGCTGCGACAGTAGCCAAGTTAAGATGCATAGACGGGCACGCGAAGTAGGTGCGCTTGCGTTATCTAGTTATTATATCTATATCTGTGGTATATACAGACCAAGCCAAGAGTGTCAATATAATATGTATTGTGGTGAGAAAATAAATCTTTATCTTATCTTTTCTTATTTACATTTTTGCAACATAAACGACACAAAGGCGGACCTAATGCCTGCCCTGAAGTCATAGACTCCTTGCATTAGTTGTATTCGGCAAGCTAATTATTATGTACCCAGATTCCTAAAACTCAGGAAGCTTATAAAAACACCAGTATACAGCTAATTGATGCTACACAGTCTATTTCCAAGCAGGCTGGTTCTGTGAGCAATTTCCAACACGTACGGGGGTCCACGTCTGCCATACGTCGTATTAGGTTAGCCGGCGCTCAAAGTGGAGGGTGTATGGTAATGTGGCGCCAGTCGACGCCTCGGGGTGCCTCGGCGGTCCGTGCACGAGGCAAGATGGAGGCAGAAGGAGCAAGGCGTATGTTGACCAGTGTACCAGGCTCAAGAAAAGGCATTGAACCTTGATAGTTTCAAAACATTGCCACTTTCATGGAAATCCCAATACTAACTGAGTTGTGGAAGTTAGATAGGCAATCGCTCCATGTAAAATACTGGTATTCAGCTGCATCCGGTTAGACTGAAAGCCGAGCAGATGATGATGTGAAAATATCGCATACTTCGAGAAAAACAAGTTGGAAAAGACGTTCCAAATATTTCGTAAAAATTACAGTTTCAGTACATTGCCATGAGTGGCCTTTTAATTCACCATGGCAATGTTTTGTGCAAATACGTCACTTCAGGACTAACGATTTGGAAAAAAATATTATATACACGCGCATGTTTGTTATATGGATTAAAATAAAATAGGAGCACATGACATAAGTAAAGCAGTTCTGTAACATATATAATCAATCATATTTCCGATTTGAGAATCTCTGTAAATTGTAGTAAATCTTATTCATCCTTTCGTAAACGGTGTAGATACAGACTCTCAGCTTTACGCGTTCTCAAACCATTGATGCCCCCCAGAAAGTCTTCACGAACAACTTTCTGTCGGAACCAAGTTGCACTTCTGTCTCGCAGCAGTTGGTACGTGGTGGCGAGGAGCTCTGTTTGTGTGGTAATGTTTGTTATGTACAGTGTCTACGAAGCTTTACATACACTGCGCCCGCATCCCCCCTCCCCCTACCCCCGCCCCCGCACTCGCGCGAATGTGTTCGTTTCCTTTATTGGGGTGAATACATTTCACGGTTTGTTTTTAAACGTGCATAAACGTACCAGTCTACCTAAGTGCCTGTTATGTCTACAGGGTGATTTGTAATTGGGTACATTCCTTCAAATGGGTGATACTAAACCTAATTTGCAACGAAAACTTGGGATACAAACTGAGTTGTTTTGAAGAAATTGAACTTTGAAGTTTTTTGAAAATTTTCCATCTCTACACCATAAACTGCTGATTGTGAGAAATCTACGTCGTGCAGGATGTTAAACTGATACTTTTCTGATAGGTAGGAACGAATGATGTGAAAAAAATACATCTGGCTTTGGAAATTAAGCGCCATTTAGCTCATATTCTGAAATTTCCCTTTTATCCGAGGCAGTTTTCTCAAAATAAATGTAAAACACTTGTCGTGCAATTTAGAGAACCACTTCCTTGTTTTCGTAAATGTGGCACCATTACAGAAACCTTATAAAACAAAGAAGTCGTGGTCGAATTGTCGTCAGTGCCCACTTTTAACAAGTGAATGATCAGAAAACAATGGTTGATCCTGACAAGGTAGTACTTTAAACTGGGCAGTGCAGTTTCCTCGAAGCACGTCTACCTTGTTGCAGATTATCTTGTTACCACGTCTGTGTGATGTTAGGGTCCTGGTCGATCACATTAGGTAAGATTTGTCTGTATGTGGTGTAAACAAAAGACAAAGAATCAAAACTGACATAGCGGGAATGATGATTCTTTTTTGACCTATTCTATCAGACAGTTAAAGCCAGGTAGCACTGGAGTGCATTGAAAATGTTTAGATATGTTTTTAATTGTAGGTATTTTAAAGATATTTTAGTTGTGTTTTAATTGTATTTTTCGTATGTTAGAGTACTTGTGTGTGTTGTACGTGTTATAGGTACTTTAGTAAGTTAGAGGTATTTTGGTGGTAGTAACATCGCATTGGCGTTTTTGCTGTTAAGGTGTTATATACGTAATTTTAAATAAATAATTTTCTTCTGTTTTCATTTGTTTGCGATGCGTGATATTATGTATATATCAGCTTTCCACATTTTTTGTCTTTTTTGTTTTGTCTATCTGTTCCCTGTCATTTATTTTTTTTTTTTGTATTTTTATTGTTATATATTTTTTTTATCAATAAAGATTTTTAACAAGGTTATTGCAGTGATTACGATACGTTCTGTAAATACTTAATAAAGCATAGTTGGGAAAAGGCTCGCTAGATGATGACATAATTATAAAACCATTAAGTTATATAAATACTTACTTTAACATACATACTTAGGTGTGTATGTTTTCTAACTCGTTAGGTCAAGAGTTGTTTATAATAAAACATGTTTGGAAAATATTATGATGCCACTAAATACATAATTAAATAAGCGCTATTTGAATAAGAAATATTTCTATGTGGTTACGGAGGTAAATACATAGTTGTGCAATCTTATATAAATATTATGTACTTAGTTGAGAAACTTACGTATGTTTCGTACCGAAATTATATAGCGTTTACAACCGGATGCAGCTGAATACCAGTATTACCTATCTGACTTCAAAAACCCAATTACTGGGTTACGATAGGAATACGCCTGGGTACTGGGTAAGACATGTAAACATATACTTTGCATTTCTATGGATTTCCTATCTGTCTTCAAAAACCCAATTACTGGGTAATACGATACGAATACGCCTGGGTATTGGGTAAGACATGTAAACGTATACTTTGCATGTCTGTGGGTGCAATCACATCTGTCAAAGGAAGGTTTGCTGTCAAAAACCCAAAATCATTGATGTATGGAAATTCAGTGATTCTAGCCCAATAGCATACCAACCTATCTCTATTATTCTATGTGTATGCTTACTTTGTCACTAAACAAAGAAAACCATTTAAAATAGACATAATGGTTATTGTCTACATACAGTCAGACGTCTGTCTAGTCAGACAGCATGGCGTTGATTGGCGGACCTTTGTGTCCACAGCTACACTGCAACACATCTTGAAACTCCATAATCCACTAGACAAGACCCATGACCGGCAACAATTATAAGTGATGTTTAGTTCTTAATAAACCGGTCGATATCCATTGTTAATTTGATTTGATTGAGTTCTTACAGAAAGCGATACCGCTCACATTGTTTGGCCGATTTTACATAACGAGGCGGCAAACGTGGCCCGCTTTGTGGCCTCGTGGCAGCTCGCGGCCTGCCCATTGTGGGGGAGTATCCAAACGTTTGAGATGGGAATTGAAAGGCGCCGCGAGATGACGAGGCGCGAGCCAGGCTGCGGTACAAGTTGTGAGATGAATGACGAATAGGTTAGGATAGACTGTGTGAATACCCGCTGATACGGAAAACCTAGAATTTATCTGATTTGCATCTAATCATTTTAATCGGTAATTTAGACTTGAAATTCTGAAACAGTGAAGTACTTTATTTCGTTTAGATAAATATTTTGGTTACGTTTCCTATTATTTATCTAATCGTCCATGAAGTAAAATTTAATTTAAAAAAAATATTCTGGATAGAAAGAAAGAAAGATCATTTATTTGTAAAACATGCGTAAGTGGAAGTTTATTTACTATGTACCTACATTATATATAGACTACAAATAGAACTAAAATAATGCTAAAAAGAAGACTAAAAGTAAGTTCCTACAAATATACAACGACGACAATAGGACACTTAGGCGTCAAAGTGCTCCTCCCCATCGATGTCATCCAAACATGCCCAGAAGACAAAATGATAAAAATAAGTAATAAGTTTTATGCGAGCACAATAATCATCTTCATCTGCCATAACCTGTGTCAATTACCAGAAGGAATAATAAATAATATTAAATTCCCTTCTAATCCTTGATGACTTGGACCACACACTAAGATTGCGCTACACGGCTCCGCTCTTTGAACTGTCCAAATGATTGTTTTATATTTGTAAGCGTCGAACAGTGCCCCTATTCGGCGCTGACGTAATGTAGCATTTCAATTAGTCTCACTGGCGTTTTATTTCCAACAAAGCAATATGTCGACTAACGCCGCGCATTGATTTCTGAACGATTGTTAGAGAATGCACAACAATATTAAGTATCCCTGTTGATTGTTACCCTTTTCTTATAATAACCGTAAGAAACTCTTTTATTGTTGTTGAAAGTTTTTGTAATAAATGTTGTTATAATGGAACAATCATGAACAATAATTTCCACAGTATTTTATTCCCAAACGTTGAAAAATTAAAATTGACCCCATTCGTAGCACGTAGTCTTTTGAAGGACAGTTTATCTCGTAGCCGCGTAGGCTTCGCGTAGCAAGGGTCTACGCCTACGTTACGACTGTCAATTAATAATTGCCGTCAACCGCAGACTTTACAAAAGTAAGTAGATTGCAGTGATACTTATTTTTACATAAACATATTAAAAGCCTGTTAATTGCCCGCATAGACACTATCAACCAGATGTCATAAGAATTAAGTATCTGCTAGATAACTTAACTGGCACTTGAAGAATGAAGTAAAACTAGAATATTGTTTTATTTTATTAGTTAACAGCTACACAGGCGTGGATGTCGGATTTTATCCCACCGGAACAAACTATGGGGATAAAAAGTATCCTAAGCCATAGAGAAAGGACGTAGCGAGCTCTTTATAGTACCTTCTTTATTAGTACTTGTACTATTATGTATTCTATGCTACTGGAATATTACCCAAGTCAATGGTTGTCACACTTTTCTGGTGAAGAGCCACATAGGACAATGTGAGGTATCACTGCGAGCCGCACATTCTTGTATCATTTAGTTGATACTTCCAATCAATGGATATATTTTTATTAGCTGTTTAAACGCAATTGCCCTATGGATTTTGTATGGCAATAAGGTTATATGTGACCAATGTGAAATCTTTATTTGTCAACTTGACTATGACCTGGGTCCCAAGTAATACTCTATGTGACTATGTGACAAACATCGAAATATATTCAAATCACAAATCGTTTATTGCTATATCCATAATGTACACTTATTACAGGTGGTAAATAAAAATGAAAATAGAAACAATTACCCTGTCGGGCACAGCAAATCTTTAAATAAGTAGAGAGAGGAAGAGCGCTTTCTTACTTTTCTTTGTTGTTAAGTTTGAATTATTTTATATACTATTAAGTATTTTATATTTCCATTTATTGACTTATTCTATTATTCTAGTATGTCTATTAATTTCTTATTTATTTAATTATATTCAAAATTGCTTATTTGTTTGTTTCCGCCGTGAAGGCGTAAAGAGGGCGTAACAGTCAGACAGAACAATAGACAGACTATAGTTGGATATTTTCCCATTTATAATATTTGTATGTATTGATACAAAGCCCCAATTTTAACCTACATGGGTACATCCAATAGCCAAAAGCTCAGATCATGATGTGAACACGGCGGCGTGGCGCGTGCATTAGCCGGCCTGTAATCAGGCGGCGCTCGCCTCTAATCACGCGCCGGCTAGGACGCGGACGGTGCAGCGCCGCACTAATGTCCGGAAGCACACACTATGTCCGACGTAATAACACTGACATATACAGGAATGTGGATTGAACTGTTTGTTTTTGTTGTAAGTTTTAATTTATAGTTGGGTCATTCGATGTTAGTTCGTCTAACTTAACGGAAGATGTGTTATGGAGGAGTCTGTCCTGCCACTCTTCCTTCTTCTCCCAGCAAAAAAGAAGTGGGGAACACTAGTTTTGATGTTCAAAAATTGCTGATGCCCTCGATTTTTTAGAACCAATCTATTTTTGTAGTCAGAAACTTTTTCTCTTGACTGTAAAAAAGTAATACTGTTAATATTTCTGATCCCCTTCAAAAGGAAACGAGAGGGTAAAAAGCTGAATCGTCTAGCTTACAGAAAGCTATTAGGTTAGCTATAGTCAGATAAATGATTCAAATTGACGGTTTAAGTAAAGATGAGAGCTGAGAGGCTGCAGACTGTATTGTTAACTGATTGTATTGTTTTAATCATCATTTTACTTCAACTTTCTTCAGCTGGCATCGATTTCTAAATTAGGACTTTGATTAAGAAATATTTTGTCTATTCATTAATTATCTTACAATCGTAATCACCAGACCTGCTTATAAACGATAATATTAATTTTGTATCAATAAAAAAATGTAGCACATCAAATACAATACAAGGTGTTAGACCCGACGCTGACGCGTTGCGTGGCGTCGGCGCATCGTCTGATGATATAATTGACACTCCACACATCCACACAAAAACTAAACAAAAACTCATAGTGATCCTTTTTGTTTTAAAGTGAAATGTTTTTTTTTAATAATTGATTTGTTTCCATAAAAAGAAAAACGTTCTCACCATTAGGTGTGTTTTAAGTGCTAATAACTTTGCGTTGTGTGATTAATCATCTTCCGGTTGTTTTTGTGTTAGATTTTTAAGTAGTTATCTTTTCAGTTAGAGAACTTTATCCCGACCAAATATATTAGTTAGACCATGGACCTCGTGAGACTGAAGGAATTTCGTTTGTGAAACATTCATATTTCTATTATCATGACCAAAGAGAGTGAAAGAACCACTTGCAATAGATAAAAAAACAATCAAGGCATAGGTGTTGTTTATTTATGAAATGAACTTTACTAAAATATTTCACTCTATATAATCAAATAAATGCGATAAATTCGACAAAGCAATAAAAATTCCAACAACACTACATAATTTTCGGAACACAAGCGTATGTTTTGACACATTTTTGTACAAAATTATGTCCTAGCCACAACCAATTTCCTTTCACCACAAAAGTGTGGAATCACGTTAAAACTTCGCGTCCATATTGGCTCTATTATCTATAGAAAGTGTGAAATTAAGTGGCAATCTAGTGCGGCGAGGTGTCAATTAGCCGACATCGCGACAGACGGCATCACAGCCTCCGACGTTTCCTAAAACATTTGTACACAAAAGTGGCAAATCATTGTTTCCATTTACGTCTAAATATTGTGAGGTTGTCAACATTTGGTCTTGCTATTCTGCGTTTATTCTTACACTTGCTTGTGTAGTATTTTTTTTAGAAAAAGCACATATCTACCTAACACACTCGCTGCACGCACGTATTAATTGATAAATAATGTTTGTTTTCACTTTTACAAGTCATTCTTTTTAAAAACTAGATGAAGCCGGTGTTTTGTACCTGAGTCTCTCTCACTCTCTCTCGTTCTGTATTTTTCTGAGTTTGTTTGGTCATACTCATTAGGACCAAACAGAAAAAGAAGAAGTTTGTTTCGGATGTTTCTTCTCAAAATAGATTCTCTTTTAAGAGCCAGACATATTCTTGACAACTCACATGAAGACTAAGCAGGTTGGTGTCTGAGATGGTCTTTTGGAGAAAGAACCACACACATTTGAAATCAGTCCGGTCAGTGCAAGCATTTGTCAGTTATCTTGTAGCTCGACTCAAAACTCAAGGAGCCCAACGACACGACGGACAATAACAATACCAAAGAAAGGACATTTAGGTAGGCCACTATAGTACTCAAACTGCCAAACTTTAAAAAAAAAACGTTGCTCCACACTAGAAATTATTCGTGGTGGGTGCGTTTACAAACATTTAAACTCATATACACAAACAGCCAGAAGCTGCCTGAAGTTCGCCTTGAGCAGGCGTGGTAATTAATAAAACACGTGCCTTCTCTGCATAAGAAAAGGTCTTTTTCTCCAATGGGGCAGTAACAGGTAGATATTTCCTCTATACGATTTAGCTTGAAAAAATAATTTGTCAAGTGTGGCAGCACAATGTTTCCAACCCCTTTGAGCTCCGTAATGTTTGGCTGTTTACGGCACTCGGCGTCAACGCACGCACAGCGCGATACCGATCGCTCACACGAGCACCAACACCGATGTTATTTCTAGTTTGTCGATAAGAAACAACCAGAAACTCACTCAATTTGGAACACGAAATATCGTTTTTTGATAAACTCATTTAGAATCGATAAAACTTTTGACGAAAAGCAAGAAATGCCGTTTTCGAACCTGTTTTCAAAGAAATGTAATCACGACTGGATTAAATAGTTAATTCAATCAAAGATCATACCAATATTGGTATCTTCCAAGATCTTAAATACCAACACGTAGGTTTATACTGTACTCAATTCCATGCCAAAAGTACAAATCCAAAAGAACCACTCGCACATCGGAACAAAATGATTAAATACTTAGCCTATAAAAAAAAAATATTTTATTTTATTAGCATAAATGATAAAATTATATCGTGAGATTATAAAAGAATCAGCTGACATTCTAGTAAAACTCCCTCGTCATGATTCCTTGCTCGGCTCCGTATGATAAGTGACACTTAAGTGGAGTGCAGGCGAAAAGGCGAACTTTGACCGTTAAAACATTCGCCACACGTGGGCCCAACATTAATGCACATGTAATTTGCAATTAACGTCGCCCGATACTGTATTATTAAGTTTTTTCGCCTTCTTCCTGAATATTTATAGGGTAATTTCACTAAAAGCAATAGATCAGGTACTAAGATTAGGGAAGAATGAGCACTTTATTTTACATAATATTTCTTTTGCAACTGCTTTAGGTTAGCTTAAAATGTGCTTAGTTTTCGTTAACTTTGTGACACAAACGTACGTCAGGCTCCTTCCGGCAGTTATTTAAATAGAAGCCTGTGAGTATTCCACAATCTAGGTATATAGTTAGTTACTTTGTTAGTTGCATCATTTCAGTATTTAGGCAATAATGTTCGTAATATTTTGTGTGCCAGTACCTAATCTATAACTTTTGAAAATAGAAATAGGAGAGAATACCAATACTTTAATTAAGAACTACGAGTAGGTATGTTGTAAGTACATAAAATACCTAGTTAAGTAAAAGTAGTCAGTCATGTTGCCACATTTCTAGAGTTAACAGTAGGTACATAATAAGATAATGTCGAATACCTAGCAGGCGGTGTAGTTTTAAGTGGCATGTAAGGAAGAGTCGTCGGCGTCGGCGCAGGCAGCCCCTCTAATTACCGCTCAGATCCGACCTCGATAGCGCAAGCTTTTATCTCGAACACTCTTCCATTAAGCAAATATACAGCTTTGTAGCGCGATAATCATATACTACAGTATTTTCCAACTCTAAAACCAATTAAAAATATTTTGATAGACAAAAATAAAATCTAATTGTACGTTACGAGCCGCCGCCATCTTGTATTGGTCTTAACTTCTCAGGGACCGCTAATGGGTGGTTTGTCAAACATTTTTGCTTCCGCGGCAAACTTGTTTTATCTGAGTTTTATTATTTAATTTTAAATTCACAAGACTCCATTGTTGTTTTAAAACAAAGGCGGAAACAAGCAATCTATTTGGAGCGTAATTTTGACATTAGTACTTAGATAAGATTAACAAGTGGTGGTTTACGGAGCAATTACAGCATTACATAGGCGAAAAGGTATTTTTAAGGAACTTGTGGTAGTAATACCTAATAAGTACCCGATTCGTACTTATACATTTATGCCATGATTTAATTAAATCGCCAGGCACTAATTAAGTGACATAAACCATTAGTAATACTTATATCTAGATACCTACTCAATAATCCAAATCAACTAGAAATTAAGTGAAATATAGAGATGAAACACGTCAGGGCCGTAATGAAGCGAATAAAAGCCCGCTTTGTCGGCGGCTAATTTGCGAATTAGCGTTGTGCAATGAGTGCCCGGCCACTCAAGCGCAGCGTAATGTAATTAATTAACCTTTGTCGCGCGTACGGGGCGTGAAACTCGCGCGTTTCTCACACCCGCGTACTAAATTGACATTGCAGGGGTGCTCTTCAGTTTTACTTAGGTATTGACCCCTGTGATTACATACTGAGAATACTACATTAAATTGTATTATCTCTTTGTCTATCGATGTCTGTTTGTAAACAATTTTTCTTCTTACACGACTGAGGGAGAGTAATGTGTTTATCAATCTATGTATGTTTGGTTCTATGTGGCGTTGTAGAGACCGAACGTGAGGGACGATTTTGATGATTCTTATGTCAATCGATTCGTCTTAACCTTGCGAATGTTACTAAAGACGCCATATTGTCAAAATGAAAAAAGAAAATCTCTACGAATTTCGTCAAAGTGGGTATCGTTGAATAGGTGAAAAGAAGGTTTAAACGTTTAGGATATATAACGATTTAAAGCTGTTAAAACAACCATCAAACACAATGTATAATAAATAAATAAAAGGTTAAATCATCTGCGAAATCTTTCACGTTACTAAACTAAAAAGCCAAAAACAAAAAAGCAGTTGAAAATACAAAAAAACCCGACTGAAAAAACTGAAAAGCAAACACATTTTAAATTAAACAAAAGTTGGAAGCATGCGGGACCCATTTGACTATTAAATTATGATATTGGCCGATGAAAAACATTGGCTACTTATAAAAAAACCTAATTTCAAGAAGCGACATACCTATCGCTTTTCAGACGCTAAGAGTACCTACATACCTATAGAACACCTCACCTACCTACACCTCGATAAACACTTTTTTTGCGAAAATTCAATCATCTATGTAAACTTTCGTATAAGTTTCATCCCTTCGACACCTACATTTCCTAACACCACACTAAGGTAACGTTATTTGGACGCTCCTAATGCAGTAAGTGCTTTGGCAAATGGCCCGCGCCACGGAGCTTTTAATGCAATTTCGTTTCCCTTTGTAACCGGGAATTGGCGCAATCAATCCATTTACACTTTGTTTCGCCAACAGTGGCACTACCCGCCGCTGCCGCATATAAGACAGGGCTTTTAGCTCCAACTAAATTGGTTTCCTGGATTTTTGCACTATGCGGCAATGTTACCTACCTACTTGTTGATATTTTAACAAAGGTTTTTTTGTAGCTTTTATTAGTACCAATGTAGTAGTTAGGAGTAATGTTCCAGCATTCAGGTTACAACTTACAACTAATATACTTTTTTCCTTGACTGCTTCGATGTTTGGTGCTCGCAAGTGCGACTGCGTATACCCAGCACTATGACTGGGTAGAGGAGGGTGGAGGTCAGGAGGCAGTCGCTCCATGTTAAATACTACTATGTTCAGCTGCATCCGGTTAGACTGGAAGCCGATCACAACATAGTTCATAAGTTGGGAAAAGACTAGGCAGAATATAATGAAGTGCGACTGCAGATGTTGTTTGGTTTTTCCGTCGGGAAATCCGTAGCAAACTGGACTTCGTAGTCTGGGTTTTTGTCCGACTAATAGAAATTGACTCCTTCGGAATAAACCAATCAAGCTCCTACCTACTGCGAAATGTGGGTATAGAAGTGTGTAGGCGATGACGACGATACCTCGACGGCACGTAGGTAACTACCCTTTTGTGGAAAATAGGTTTCGGAATAGGAATTTTGGATGTGGAACAACACTGGTAAGATCTACACGGATTGCTAAATTTGTAATAGATAACTACACTAAAGAACTGGGCAAAATTGTAAAAATATACAAAACGCACTTCAATTAGTTCTCTAGATCGGAAGATTTTGAAAGAACTTCGACTACGTCTGCATAATAGGTAGGTAGTAGGTACCTACCTATACGTACTTAAAGGCTATTAATGGTGCCGATTCCCTTGGTCACAAACTAAACTAAATTTAAGTTGAGTGCATCTTTTTCTTTCTATTTCATTATGAAAAGGACCGAAGATAAATATTAGTTTAGTCCTGTCAAATTAGTCGGCACCTGACGTAATTTGATGTAATTTTAGTGGTAAACTTTTTAATCGCGTCTAAACTTGTAATAAGCGCTGATTAAATTGACAGGACTAAACTAAAATGTATCTTCTGTCCTTTTCTTAATGAAATAGAAAGAAAAAGATGCACTGAACTTAAATTTGGTTTAGTTTGTAACCAAGGGAATCGGCACCAATATATATATTATTTTAAATTAACTTTTAATTGTGTTGTAAATTCAAAATAATTTGAATTTTCTATTTCTCATATTAGACTGTTAACCTGCTTCTACCTTGGTTCTCTTTCAACCTGGCGAAAGTAAAGCGCGGAAAAAGGAAATTAAATCATAGTTTCCTAATAATTAATGACAAGTATTTTTGTCGTTAATTTTCATTCTATTATTTTATTTCTTCGAAATTGTTTTGAAAAATGTCGTTTGATCCACGTGGGCATTTGTTACTGCAGTGCTCGGCTCCATATAAACAGACCCTCGCTTGCGGCTCGGGTGTAAATTCCGCCTCGGCTGCAATGAAAAAGTTTCCCCCACGTGTATCAAAATGTCCAATGGATCTCGAATAGTTCCTGAAAGTTGCATTTCATCGCAACACGATGAAAATAAAAACATTCGAACCCGCCGCGCCGTTCAAAGATTTATGAAAAGCGTAAAAATAGCGCTGATTGTGGATAAAATCATAACTAAGTAAATCAAACCGACTTTATTTTCTTCGAAACATGTCTCGAATTATTCTAAATATAAAAAGTAGAAAGTAGTTGTTGTAGTTGTCTTTATCAGTAAAATCATAACATCCAAATTAGGTTAAAACCACTGCTGAAGGAATATGTAGTTCGTATGTGACGATGTAGATTCCGCCCTACTGTTTATATGTCTGTGATTCCGCCACACTGAACGCCACGGGTGTAAGAAGTAGGCCCCTGTGTAATTTTTACCTTTTTGGTGTCTCTAAAAAGGAAAAATTGACAATAGGTAAGTTGAATGTCAAAGTAACCAAAAATAGTTATTGATATAAGTCTATTTGTAATAATAAGAGCTATAAATTCGTGAATAGATATGAAAAGAATTCAGATTTGTAAAAAAACTAATGCCAACAACTCTTTAAATCGTAAGCCGTTTTCTTGCATCATGTCACTATCATCATCGCTTATCACAGTAGACACTAAGTAGGTACCCTGGCTTCACGTCCTGTAGGTGTAAGATACTGTATGATGAGGCTCGTTAATACGTCCCTTTTAGAGACTGGCTATTAGATTATGAGAATGTTTTATGTTGCAATGCGAGATCTATTTAGATATATCCACTTAAATCAATGCTTTAGCATAGGTAGGTATGCCGTTTTAACCTTTTGAACGCCATTGTCACATATACGTTACAAGTAACCGCGTTCCCTGTACGCAAACGACACAAATATGTGACAAAATGGTAGATGAAATTGTGGCTTGGGGCACGCGCGTGCGTTTATGCTCTGGCGGCCAAAAGATATTGTAGGTACGTAGGTAATCTACCTTCCAACGGCATTATTCTAAGCTATGAAAAGGTACTTAGTAACGATAAAGTAAATCTTTTCATATTTTTTAATATTTCTTTGTAAAGGAATATTTAAAAATGTAATCACATATTGATTACATTTTATGAAAATGAACGATTTTAAGAAGTAAATATCACATAAATCTACAAAGTACCTACACTGCCGTATAACTACTATTGGTCAAAAGTATGGAAGCAGCAAGATAAAATCAAATAAAATGAAATAATATTTTATTTTATTTATATTTATAAAAATTAAACAAAATCTAATTCGAGTAAGCACGGGAAAAGAGCAAATGGAAGGAATTGGGAAGGCCTTTGCCCAGCAGTGGGACAGTACCTACTAATAATAATAACATCAGCCTATTATTATCCCATTGCTGGGCAAAGGCCTCTTCTCAACAGAGAAGGCACGAGCATTGATCACCACGCTTGCTCAAGACGGGTTGGCGATTTCAGACTTTTATAAGTCCAGGTTTCCTCACGATGGCCTGTGGACGGTGAGCTATGGGCTAGCTCGCCGTCCGTCCGTCTTATGACGACAGGCCGTGTCGACGGCGCGTTCGTGTTCCACGCACAACACACACAAAGGGCAAAGGAAGGAACATGGATGGGTTTTAGTCAGTAAAAGTGTGACACTCCCTCCTGCTCAGCCCAGAGCGGGAGGGGTTATTTGTTTGATGATTTACCATAGTTAAAAAAAAAAAAAAACAAGGTTTCCTTACGGATGTTTTCCTTCACCGATGTCTGTGATGTCCAAGATGAACTTATAGAAAGTACATATGAATTGAAAATGTCAGATTGGTACTTGCCCGGATTTGAACACACAACCTACTAGAGGCTATCAAAAAATAAAATAAAAATTTTCATCCCAAACAATTTCAATTGCAGAAAGTTCAGCTGTTTGAGATGACCATTTTTTTATTTTTCAAAAAGTTCTGACACAGTTTAGACGACTGATTCGGATCATTATATACTGTTGAAAAATGAATCCAGGTCCAATGAGATTCAGTCCACTGGCTGCGGCGGAATTCTAAAGACTTTTTAAATAACATTTGTTTAGTTTTTCGGTCATCCTCACAAGACTTCCGGGTTTACTATTGTCAAAACACCACCACCACGTTTGATAATATGCACTGTACACTGTACTACGTGCTTCGGAAGCTCTTTCTTCTTTTTACCGGTGAAGAACTGTAGACCAGGTACATTACACAAGTATAAGGGATCAGAAATCGCAAAGTTTGATTCGTCACTCCAAAGGATATTTTTCCATTGGTATGTTGTCCAGTTTTTATGCGCCTTAATCCGTTCTAGTCTATTTTTCTTAGGTCGAATTGTAAGTTTTTATTTTAATGCAGCAACACACACTTTTCTTAGTCCCACAGACAGAAATCATCTTGTAACAGTTGATACTAAAATGTGTGTTTTTCGCGTTTCCTTGGAAGCTGTGGTATTTTGTGGTGCCGTAAAGCACCACAATTCCGTTTACAGACAAATGATGAAGTTATTCTCTAGATTTGTTGAGTATTTAGGCCTGCCAGATCTTATTTTGTCTATTTTTTCCCAGTTTCTTGTTTTCTAGCAAGGATGTAGTGGGACGCCTTTACAAGAGAGCCCGAGCCCTTCTGCGATTTCAAAGTTAACAAAAAAAAACATAATAAGTAGCTATCTTGACGGATAAGTCAGAAAAAACACGTGTTTCGTCAAATTCATACCCTAATAAGGAATATGCAAGAAATACAAAACTTTTTTCATTTCTTAAAAATGCCTTTTATTGGCCCATAAAAACACTGTGGTACAGTTGTTTACCACAGTTTGTTGTTGTTGAAGAGTATAACCGCGTTTGTGGACTACGAAAAAGCCTTCGTCTCTCCAACTGCAACGGTGCCAAATCGACTATCGGTACATCGAGGTGTTGAAGTGTTTGTACAAAAACGCCACCATGTCAGTCCGACTTCAGGACCAGACCTCGGAACCAATCCTTCTGCGATGCGAGCGAGGTGTGAGACAGGGAGACGTCATAGCTGTTCACCGCTGCACTGGAGGATGTCTTCAAGGTTCTGGACTGGAGAGGGCTAGGCATCAACGTTAATGGCGAGTACACCACTCACCTTCGGTTTGCCGACGATATACTGGTCATGGCTGAGAACATGGAGAACCTCAGTACAATGCTCGATGACCTCACTAGAGCCTCCGAAAGAGTGGGTCTTAAAATGAACATGGACAAAACCAAGGTTATGTTGAATGCCCATGTAACACCCACTCCTATCAAGATCGGAGACTCTATACTCGAAGTTGTAGACGATTATGTCTACCTGGGACAAACGGTCCAGCTAGGTAGGTCTAACTTCGAGCAAAAGGTCAACCGTTGAATCCGACTCGGCTGGGCAGCGTTCGGGAAGCTGCGCGGTATCTTCTCGTCCAACTTACCGCAGTATCTCAAGACGAAAGTCTATGAGCAGAGTGTATTGCCAGTGATTACATACGGGACCGAAACGTGGTCGCTCACAATGGGCCTCATTCGAAGGCTTAAAGTCACCCAAAGGGCAATGGAGAGGGCTATGCTCGGAGTTTCCTTGCGAGATCGAATCAGAAATGAAGACATCCGCAAGAGAACCAAGGTTACCGACGTAGCCCGAAGAATTGCCAAACTGAAGTGGCAGTGCGCAGGGCACATTGCGCGCAGAACGGATGGCCGATGGAGCCGAAAAGTTCTGGAGTGGCGACCGCGAACCGGAGGACGTTGCGTTGGAAGGCCTCCCACTAGGTGGACCGATGACTCGGTGTAGGTTGCAGGAATCCGCTAGATGCGAGTCGCACAGGACCAGTCAGTGTGGCGACACTTGGGGGAGGCCTATGTCCAGCAGTGGACGTCTTTCGGCTGAAATGATGATGATGACACTTGTTTAATTCTCAAATACAATACTTTTTTTACAATTTAATATTTTATTTAGCGTGTTTGTGGTGAAACGGAACGCAAAGACAAAACGCATCGATTCCGGTAGTGACATCAAATGCTATGTGTCAAAGAAACACTTTTAATTGAAAAGTACTTAGAATTTCACTAAGATTTTACTATAATATTGTTTTTGCAATTTTTGCTTTAATAAAGCACTACAATAGTATAGAAAAACTATTCAAAAAACAAAATTAGATTTAAACAAGGCAGATAGAGGGAAGTGACATCAAATGCTATGACTTGAATGGCCGCGACAGTCATGGACGTTTGCACCGTCGTAGAAAATTGTAGGAGTTTAATATTTTATTTGTGCGACAAGCAGTAGTTGAAATTAACTTTTAATTATTTTTTTGGGTTACTAGTAGGTACTGCATTTTATTAATTTAAGTGTAAAAAAAATTACATGCATATTCCCTATTGATTAAAACTTGATGCATGATTGATGAAACTTGATAATAATCAAATGTTTTTGTGTAGGTAAACAATCGTAAATGGCCGTAAAGCTTATTTTTATTGCAACTTTTTACCAAACATAGTCAGCAATGTTTTATTTTGTTCAAAAACAAGTGTTAGGGTAATTATTTTTGATGACCTCGTTGTCAATATATGTTGGAAGGATTTGATCAAAATATGACATTTTGTAGGTCAAATATTTTTTGAATAATATCAATAATTATCTTGATTTAATAAAAAAAGCCACAGTTAGTAATACATTTTTCAGAATCGTCAAATCGACATGTTTAAACCCTGATACCCTTGATAACTACCACAATCGAGAATTTTTGTAAGAGAAAAAGTTGAAAAAGAGTCTCATCAAAGTGAAGCTAGTTATGGAAAATTAGCTTGATAGTAATCGATTGTAAAAATGGACCCTGTATTATGTGCTTTCAAACTTTTGGACGAGTGTACCTACCATGTATTATAGTTATATTCTAGGTACCTACCAAGGTACATAATTTATTAGGGCATTCGAACCGGGAATTCCCGACTTTTACTATGGGACCGAAACCAGCTTCCGCATGCCCATACACATAATGTGTTTTTTATACTTTCAGACTTAAACCGCAAACTTACCAATTTAAATGCTGTCAGCCCTGAGATTCTTGTTGGTCAAATATGGCTGCAAGAAGAGCCCAACACTGTAGAGATCATTGAACTTAATACTTCCGATGAATTTGATCCTTCAACGGATGAAGCTCTGGACAGCCGTTTCAACCATGCCTGGAGCTTCAGCAACAAAGAGAAGTTTCACCAAATAGAAGATAGTTACAAAATAAATAATAAAGCAAGAGAAAGACGACGTCTGAACCATGAAATGCATTTGCGTACTACAAACACTGCAACAAACACGTTTAATCACTTGATAAATAATAAATTTTTTTCAGATATCGTAGAAAATCAGTTTATTGGGGACAGTCAACTAATAAATCAACAAGTTAATTGTGTTACCATGATTAACAAAAATTTCACAAGTTCAGATAGTTCGTCAGACACAGACATTGAAATAATAACTTCTGACGATTTATCAATGGAACCTAATAACAGGGACGTAGATAAACATCCTTACGAAGAAGAAATCATAACTTATGACCCTGAACTAGACAAAGAAACACGTACAATTTGGATCTATTCGTTCAAAAATAAACATTTACTTGCAGAAGATGATTGCGAACTAACCGACACAGCCGCAAAAGACATGTCCTTTTGTTCAACTTCAAGTTCTACAGAGAAAGATGAAGAAAAAACGAAGGATATAAGTACTTCGCGTCGCTTAGGATCGCCGATCCCTCCGTCTTACGTACCTAGACTGAACCTAACACTAGGTCCGACTTTGTCGACAGTTAGTGAAGTTTCCGAACCAAACAAGCAACCTTCGCCTAATATACCTTATAACCCACCTAAAACTAGGTTCCAGAAACAAAGAAATAGTTGGTTCACGACTGAATCTGACAGAATGGACACTCCGACATCAGGTGATCGTCAACTTGAAAAGTCTACGAACATCGTAAATTGGATGGCATTATCACCGAGAGAAAAAAGACGCAGATCGGAAGAACAGACTGATAAATGGGTAGGAAGCCTGTTAAAGTTAGAAACAGTCCCAATTGAGAAAAGTAAACAACAGATACAGGACGGGTCTGAGCAAGATAACACTTTACGATTACAAGTGGACGTCGATGTCCATGTAAGTGTTAACGAGAAACCTCCAGAAAAAAGATCTCTAGGAACGCCAAACAGTGCAAATGTAATCCTGAAATCAATCAATGACAAAAAAAGTCCAATTGCTTTATTGTGTGCACCAATGGACACAAAAGGCGATACGCTGGGTCGAGGAGACCATAAGAAATTTGGTCAAACCCAGCAAGTTCTATGCCTCACCGGACCCACGCTCATCGCTGAAACCATGCCCACTGATCGCGTCGTAATGCATAGAGTTGGAGACGTAACACTTATTGAAGAACCTGTTACCACAATGGATATGGAAGCCTTTGAGCGTGATGAAAAGATAGAGGTACAAACTGCGACTTACGATTTTCTCACAAACAAATTGGAATTGGCTAAAGAGGACGCAGATGCAGTGTGGATGAAAAAAAATGCGCCTTTTCTAGTGCCAGCGGAGTGGATCCAATATGCAGAAGTAGCCGACCCTGACCCTCCATTATTAATAGAACTGTCGAATCCCAACGTAGCGTCGGAACCCCCCTTGCCGTGGTATAAACGCTTCCTTAAAGGTTTAAACTGTTTTAAAGTAGAATCAAAATAAAACTAACATGAAATAAAACTAATGTTTTCAATTGGCGAATTTATTAAATTCAATCACTATCAACTTCCAGTAATTGAAGTACTTAGGTACATAAAATAAACCTGCTATTCAAAGGTACTTTGCAAAAGAGAGTTCACGACACAATAGCAGTTTTCTGTACGTACGTACAGAAAATTGTACTATCACAATGTTTTACGCACACGACCATGCCCTATTCTAGTAGCGCACAAAGATCATTGTGTTTTTGTTATTTGTGAAAGTGATGACTGGTTTTAATAATAAGTAGGTATCTATTTGTGTTTAACGTAGCACAGTTGACCTGAATAATAAAACTCAAATCGTCACGCACTATTAAAATAGAATGTCATTTTAATCAGGATAAAAAAACAAGGGTGTTTACCCGCTCAGTTTACGTCGATCGTATACAAACAAAGGCGGCGTAAAGTAAAAAAAACATGTTGAAATTTGGCTGATGGATGTTTTGATTCTATCAATCAGGTTATCCATACTCTAGCATTGAAATGTATTTCAATATTGATCAATGCGAACCAAATATTGAATAATCGATGTAGATCAAGCGGATGTGAATTATGGAATGTAAAGTATCATACAATTAGTACTGGAAACTGACACTCGTAGCAAAACATAAATCCCAGTTTCGTAAACTAATCATAATTTGAAATGCATCGTCACTATGGCATTCACTTCGGTACCCGTTGTAAAAGATCTGCAATACGCTTTCTGCAAAATGCTTTTACTTTCTATACATAATTATTGTTAATTCATAGAAATTCAGCCTATCATACATTTAGCATGACAAGTGCAGAATCTATTTTATATTAATAATTCATCAACAAATGCATAAACAATTTAATTTGTATGAGTATTTATTAATACAGGGTGTAACAAGGCCCTTAACGAAGCCGTCAACCAAGCATTCTGTACATCAAACTAAGTAACTTTACGCAACAATTATTGCTGGGAAACGACTTTTTTTTTGGGTGGAAAATCATGTTTTACGGTAGGACTCAATGTAACGCACTCAAAACATTGTGCTGATGGATAGATTGAATAGTACGGAGATCGTGGAGGTGTTTAAAGTAAAAATATTACATTATAAGCATGTATTAAAAAAAAAAGTTGGAACGTTGATTTCAATAGCTACGTAAATAAAAAAGTGATCGCAATGACGGGGAGAACAAGTGCCTTTCGGCTTCGTTAAGGGTCTTGTTACACCATTTCTATCTATAAAGTAATATTTATCAACTATAGGAGGCAAGAATAGTGCTACATAACACGTAGTTACATCGAAACTTTACTAATGTCCAACTATCTATTATATTTTATTTAGCTAGAATGAAAAACCACGAACATGTAAAATATATCGATGCAACTGTTAAGCAAAATGTGAAACACTATTAGAGCCAAAAGTATAGTGCTTCAGGTAAATGGGACGTTTATGCGCCATATTACATTTTATATATTTAAGAAGTTGATGAAATACATTATAAAACTGCAGTCGTAGTGAAAATGGTCGCACCGACCAAATACATTGCAGAGCTATTACATTTCAGATGTCATACTAATCTATTGGAGTCAAATTATTATGACATCTGAAATGTAATAGCTTCCCCTTTTCCTTAAAATACTTATAATTATTTTTTATGAAAATAACAGTAAACGTACAAAATCACTGAGACCTGCTCAATCACATACACAGGAATGCCGCCGTAATATGGATTTGTAAAGTGTAATGTAAATTTCATTTATCAATAATTTAAATAATCGAGCGTAAATATATAATTACATGATTTAATTTTAAAATGTTAAACTTTATGTAAAACCACTGCGATCAAGTATCACACAAATATTTCTAACTTGGTATAATTATGTACCTAACAGACAATAAATAAAATTCCATGGTTTTTTTTTGAATTATAGACCTAGTTTAAGCTACAATAAGGCCTATATTGTGTCGATCAATTTTATTTTAGGTGAGAAATCGATTTATATAAAAATCCCGTGGGTGTTTGTGGTCGCACTCCTCCGAAACGGCTCGACCAATTTTAAGATTTTTTTTTTAATGTATATTCCGTAGGTATGAGAATAGGTCTTAAAGCATTTCACACCGCTAGATGATTAGGGCGCGAGCGATGCCGCGGGCAAAAGCTAGTAAGATTATATATGTAATTCAATTCAACGCGACGTCTTTCAGGGCTTCTGCTTTGTCATGCGAGTTTCCCGCAATAGTACGATCCGTTCTTTGTAGTGGTGTTGTGACTGTCTTCTTGTATGAGAAGCATCCGAAATGACGTGCAGTCGACAGCCTGCATTATCTGAACCCTCTTTTTTGTAAGACCCTTAGATTATGCAGAATACTGACGTACAATGTTTGAGCTGGTGTTCAAACGGTGAAAACAGAGACCGGAACGAACATTGGTCATTTTTCTATTGCCTTCATCCTGCTCTGCCTAACCGTAAGCGGCTGTTCACACGTAAAAAGTCAGGATCACAAGTCAATAACCCTATGTTCATACGGTTAAAAACAAACGCAGCATGGACCTGCCATGTGATCCCAACATTATACTGCAAGATAACCGTCAGATGAACGTCGTGTGAACGGGGGGGGGGGGAACAGTTCCCGGTCATAAATAAATCACATAAGCGTTTCTACCTTTTTTTCTGACGGTGCAAATTAAGGGTACCGTAGTAATTAGTAATCGAATCAGATTATTCCACTTTGTCCCACCAGTACGGTCGTACCGTAGTACTGTAGCGTAGTAGGTCAAATTGGTGGGGCAAATTGGAATTGTCCTCCAGTTTGCGGTGGCGGTAGTCCTCGCTCTATGAGTGGCGGGCGCGGCGGGGAGCAGCGGCAGCGCGAGCTCGCGGCGGATGTAGAACAGGATGTAGGGCTTGCAGCCCGCCACCGCCGCCGTGTGCTCGCTCTGTGTGTCGCGTCACGTGGCGGGCGCGGCGGGGAGCGGCGGCAGCGCGAGCTCGCGGCGGATGTAGAACAGGATGTAGGGCTTGCAGCCCGCCACCGCCGCCGTGTGCTCGCTCTGTGTGTCGCGTCACGTGGCGGGCGCGGCGGGGAGCGGCGGCAGCGCGAGCTCGCGGCGGATGTAGAACAGGATGTAGGGCTTGCAGCCCGCCACCGCCGCCGTGTGCTCGCTCTGTGTGTCGCGTCACGTGGCGGGCGCGGCGGGGAGCGGCGGCAGCGCGAGCTCGCGGCGGATGTAGAACAGGATGTAGGGCTTGCAGCCCGCCACCGCCGCCGTGTGCTCGCTCTGTGTGTCGCGTCACGTGGCGGGCGCGGCGGGGAGCGGCGGCAGCGCGAGCTCGCGGCGGATGTAGAACAGGATGTAGGGCTTGCAGCCCGCCACCGCCGCCGTGTGCTCGCTCTGTGTGTCGCGTCACGTGGCGGGCGCGGCGGGGAGCGGCGGCAGCGCGAGCTCGCGGCGGATGTAGAACAGGATGTAGGGCTTGCAGCCCGCCACCGCCGCCGTGTGCTCGCTCTGTGTGTCGCGTCACGTGGCGGGCGCGGCGGGGAGCGGCGGCAGCGCGAGCTCGCGGCGGATGTAGAACAGGATGTAGGGCTTGCAGCCCGCCACCGCCGCCGTGTGCTCGCTCTGTGTGTCGCGTCACGTGGCGGGCGCGGCGGGGAGCGGCGGCAGCGCGAGCTCGCGGCGGATGTAGAACAGGATGTAGGGCTTGCAGCCCGCCACCGCCGCCGTGTGCTCGCTCTGTGTGTCGCGTCACGTGGCGGGCGCGGCGGGGAGCGGCGGCAGCGCGAGCTCGCGGCGGATGTAGAACAGGATGTAGGGCTTGCAGCCCGCCACCGCCGCCGTGTGCTCGCTCTGTGTGTCGCGTCACGTGGCGGGCGCGGCGGGGAGCGGCGGCAGCGCGAGCTCGCGGCGGATGTAGAACAGGATGTAGGGCTTGCAGCCCGCCACCGCCGCCGTGTGCTCGCTCTGTGTGTCGCGTCACGTGGCGGGCGCGGCGGGGAGCGGCGGCAGCGCGAGCTCGCGGCGGATGTAGAACAGGATGTAGGGCTTGCAGCCCGCCACCGCCGCCGCGTCGGTTGCGCGTACCGTCTGGTCGTTGAAGTGGAACCACTGTTCCTCATTGATTGCGAACGCCGTGTAGTGACCAGAACCGGCACTGTGGACAAAAGAGGCCATTAGTATGTTTACCGACAGCGCCCTCCTGACAATGTCATTCGAGCGGTAAAAAAAAACATGCAGCACTGTAGCAGACGTGCTCACCCTGAGCCGTGGTGCACGATGACGGCGGCGAGGTCGTACAGGTTGTTCCCGAGCCCGGAGCGGCGCGTGTCCGGCACGTTGCTCAGCACGAAGCGCGACATGTCCAGCGAGCGCAGCGGAAACGATATGCTCGTGTCCACCTTAGTTCTAGAAACAAAATTATAAAAAGTCAGATGAGCAAAATATATTGTTTAAGAGGTTTTAATTTAAAATCATTTGTTGTGATCTCTGGTTGTCCACTACAAAGTTACCCGAGTAAACCTAGGTTTATTTCTTCTATCATTACCGAACGAAAGTGATCGAACTCAAAACTGCCGGGCGTCCCGTGGCGGCCAACTTTTATTTATTGGAATTAAGATATATTTATTTAGAGACGATCTGGACGTGTACCGCGAGGGCTGGCTCGAGGAGGTACGGGACAAGGAAGGAGTTGGGGGAGACCTTTGCCCAGCAGTGGGACAGTACAGGCTAATAAAAAATTAAATATATTTACCTGAAGTAGTTGTGCCACCGAAATCTCTTGAGATGTAGACACAGCACGTTGGGTAGGCGGCGTATCCAGAACTGTTTGGTTGACTTCTGTTTGCTTTTACAACTGCTGCAGAAATATCGTTCCGTATCGGCTAATTCTTCCACCTGAAAAAAAAATTTAGAAGAGAAATAATAGAAAAGCTTGAAATACGAAAACCGCCCTTGCTGCTACGACGTTAAGGTGCTTGCTGACAATGTCGAACAGTTACCATGGACGTGTGGTTGACAGAACAACGGCCTACACTAAAACCTAACATTGAGTTATTTCCAGTTGCCGACTTGTAAAACTAGTAACGTTTAAACTTCACAATTTTTAAGAATCAAATTCATAAACAATTACCTTTTAAAATAAATTCGTTAAGGAATGTTGTATTTACCTGTACGAAGCTCGACAGACAGTCGGCGAGGGCGACGGGTGCGTCGTGTCGGCCAGTTTCCGGCAACTCTAGCGATAGGTCTAAGAACGGATCGAACTTCTTGCTCTCCGTACCGCATGCTAAACAACGCACCTAGAAATAAAAAAGAGAGTTATGTCGTTTTTTTCATTACCATGTGTAATAGTAAAGTTCACTTGGGTAATACTCGATATTCACGGAGATATCCCAAGGGATAATATCCTTATTGTATTACGTAGAGCATAGGTCCCACAACCACGGAATCATGAACAGGGAGCCTAAAATGGAAGCTTTATTAGAATCATAATACGAATCACGTTAAAAATTTAAAACTCTTAAAATGGACTTTGTGGGCATAACCATAAATAATTTTAAATTTTTAACGTGATTCATATGATTCTGATAAAGCTTCCATTTTAGGCCCCCTGGCCCAAACCAACATTGTAAAATATTTTCACAAAGTAAATTTATTATTACTTACAAATTTGGTTTGGTCCAGGGTTCGATTCCCGGGTCGGGCATTATTCGGTTTTTCCATCAGGAATTTCTTAGTAGCAGCCACGGAGTCCGGACTTGTGCCCGTTTGATGGCAATAGGCCCCCTATTACACGGGACTTAAACACAACTGGCGAAATGTGAGTGTACTGTTAGGTACACCTCTGCCTAACCCTTCGGGGACTACAGGCGTGATGATATGTTATTTGGTTTCATGTCAGTTTGCCTCTGGCCAGTTTCTTCGTTTTTGTAATACCGGTCAATGGTCATACTACCTACTACTACTTACTACCTACTATTGAAAATGTCCAATTTGCTATTGTAGTTATAGTCAATGTTATGCATTACCTGACCTTATAAACGAAAAAGTGGATAAAAGGGGTCAGGTGATGCAGTCCCGTTGTGGTAAAAACGAAAAAAAAAAAAACTGTGAAAAAAAAACCGACTTCCAAAAAGACACTAAAAATATCTAAAATAACTTTCGGAAGTCGGTGACTTTCTTTGTTTCATTGGCTTTTTGCCAACGACTTCCGAAAGTAAAGTTATTTTAGACTTTTTGGAAGTCGGTTTTTTTTCGCAGAAAGTTTTTTATTTTTCCCTTTTTAGTTGTAGTTGTTGTTGTTCACACAAATACTTATCACGATACAATTTTTTACATTGTAACCATCATGACATCTATATAGCCCAAGAAGAAAAAAAAAACATATTCATAGGAAAAAAAAAAAACAAATTACTAAACCGATTTTGATGAAATTTCTATGGGACCAATAGGGTTTTCGTGTAACAATTTTTTTTTTCAAATCGTCGACTACATAAAAAATGTAAGCAAGAAAGTTGAAGAACTTTTGTTGTCATATGTGCCTTGCTTGCTAGCAACAATGAGATAACAAACATAAAAAAACAGCCGAATTGAGAACCAGAAGCGCTAAAATTTTAGAGTGAAAACAAGGTAACGAAGTAGGTACTTTTTAATAATGATGTTACAATAATACTGAGAGATGACAATGATGTCCATACTTCACTCTGCAGCGTGCCTCCAAACACGGCGGTGACGATGGATACGGAGGGCGTGCGCGGCATGAAGCTCGCGTCCGAGCGCTCCGCCGGGAGCAACTGTTGCAACTCCGTGTGCAGCCTGCGGCACAATAATACTTCATTATGAGTAATACTAGCTAGACTTACGGTCCATTACGTGGTTGACTTATCCAGAAAACAAAGTTGTTATAAATGTATTTTATATCATAGTAAAAACCAAATTTTAAGAAAAAAATACAAATTTTATCACAGAAGAAAGACTACTTACACACAGAAAAATAAGAGTTTTTATGAATAAAAAGGGAAGTCACACTAATGGATAATACAAAATGAAAAACATTGCATTTATAAGAAATAACGTTTTAAAATAAAAAATAACGGTACTAACCTGTCAAGCATGTAGCGCAGAAACTCATGTGCATCCTGCTGTTGGTAGCCTCTGAATCGAGGCACCACCTTCCAGATGACCAGAAACAAGCACTCCGGGGAGATCGCTCCCTTAGAACCGCATCCACTGTTCAGATTTATTAACACCTGGAAGAGACATCGAAAAATTGTTAAACTTTCCGCCATAAAAACTGTAGATAAAAAGAAATGAAGGCCACACATAATTTAATTCTGGTGATTAATTTAATTCTGTTGAGTGCAAGTTTGTATACCCCAGTCCAAAATCATTTGTTTGACAACAACAACTGATGTGGCTAACACATAACAAGTAATTTTCCACTAAATAATAATGGTAATCATTGCCAGTATTTTTCTGAACTTTGTCCAGTGATTCATCTATGTTTACCTAGCTTGTTAGCAGCTCAAGTGTCCACAATAAAAAGACCATCATGTTGATGATTATTCAAACATAGAATATATTGTTTTGCTTCTATTACCTTTCTCAGTTCCTCAGCCATGACAACATCATGCATCTCCTGCCTTGTGTAACTCCTCGAGTGATAGACTTTACGTCCATTTGTCTTCATTTCTAGAGAAGGCAGTTGACTAAAATAGCAACTAAACTCATGTATATTATTAAGACTTTGTAGTACCGCATTCATAAAACAAGTATTTCCTAAATTTTTTAATCCTACAATTTTCTTCTCTCGTTGACTCTTTCCGTTGCAAGGTGATGTTTTCTTTTCCTTAATTCTAGATGTTTGTGTAGTGCTATTCTCTGTAGAACTACTGTCGTCAGAGTGAGTTCTTTTGCGTGAACGAGGCCTTAGACTTCGCACTGGCTCCTCCGAATTCTGAAAAATTATATATTAAAATAAGATTATGTATTTAAGTAATTTTTTAGTAAGTAAGTATATTTATTTGCATAAAATGTGGAGTATACAGGATGTTATAAAATGTTTTAAAGCAGGACTCATTCCTCCATAATAATAGCATGCAAATTTAAATCTATTTTTAACCGACTTCAAAAAAGGAGGAGGTTATATGTTCGTGTGTATGTATTTTTTTTTACATTAGGTACATGAAAATGGACAACATATGTATGTAAGTACATAGCAGACCATTAAAAAAAACGATAATAAATACAAAAACAACATACTACTACACCATTCATACATTTAACTAAACCATCAACAAATTAATTAATATGTATGTCTTTCTTTGTGAACGAAAATTTCATGTAATGTGTATTTAACCTACTGTAAGGACAACTCAGTGCACAGTTTAATTGTAGAACCATAATTCTCTTAAGTTAATTCCATTAATTATAAAGAAGTCATGCTCTTATGGAATGACTCATTACTATTTACAGCATAATATAATTAAATATTGCAGTGGCACCATAAAATTCTGTGTATTTGTTATTGTTATGATACATATAATTTTTTGTTATGTTATGTAACCTTATTAGGTAAGTTAAGAAAATGATTAACAAGCAATCAGACAAAGACAAAGGTATTTGCATGATTCATCTACTTTTGTGAGTAAGTGTGATTTATGAGTTTGTAACTGATAAGTGACAGGCACAAAATGAAAATGGTACCTTAATACTTTTTGATGGTTTATTTTCACTGGTTTGTGGTATAAGATTTGGTCCATCACCAAAAGAAACAGAAGATACGATTTCAGCAGGTCTTGAATCATCCCCACTCCCACTTGGGGATGTTGCTTTATCCGATACTGAGGCACTGGACCCTAGACTGTTGCCCCCCTCACTGCCATCTTTGCTGTTATCCTCACTTTGTTCCAAATTACCATTTGTTTCAACATCATGTTGCCTCCGAAGTTGCATAATACTTTGTCTTATTTTGTCTATTGGGTTGTATTCCAAATCATTTGATACATAATCGTCACATTTGTAACTGAAAACAGTAAATAGTTAAATTATTAACAAATTATAAAAGTGAACAAGAAATATGTATCATATACTATAAATATGTAGTAAACATATATTTTTTATTTTTTTATGTTATTTATTTTTAAGGGTGCTTCACAATAGGTTTTTGTTTTCAATCGGTGTTAGGGTGTTAGCACACCAATCAATCAATCGTCTTTCGATGCCATCAATCGATGGTAGAATGGATTAGTCAACGGTGATTGATAGTTACTCTCTTTCAACTAATCCATTCTTAGTAGAATGATTCTTAGTGATTGATGGCATTGATTGATGATTGATTGATTGGTGTAAACAAAAACCCTTTTGGCTTATGACTAAAAAAACCTGCTAGCCTGTGAGCATGAAGCTATTATTAGCAAAGCATACTAGTTTTAATACTATAAATAATAAAGATTACTTACCAGTAAACAGAATAGACCTCACAGCTTATACAGAGCTGGTGATCTAGTGCCTCGGCATGAAGCTTTGCATGTCCGTTGACATAGCGACCACAATTGACCACCCCACATTGCAGGCACAACCAGTTTTGATCCTGTACAGCACATTCTACAAAAAAAAAAACATAGTAATACTCCATTTTCAAAATAGTTGACAAAAATGCCAGAAAAGTTTAGCTTTTAATTAATTCTGTGTAATGTTGATTGTTTCATTTCTTTCATCCTTCTCAATGTTATGTGGTTTCAATCTCCTATGTTTTGTCTAAACCCAAATTGAATACTGATTGAAGAATGTACCCTCTATCCAAATCAAGCCTGCTTCCTAATTACAGCTATAGGTAGGTACGTTATTTAGTCTGCAAAACAAACTGATAGTACAGTGTTATTGTACCTATCTGTTTATTTTGGTAACATCTATGTCATCGAGATATAGATATTTATAGTATGATAAAATGCTTCGAACTTCGGCCATGAAGGCTGAAACAACTGCCTGCCGGGGCTGCGGGACTGTTCGAAAGAGATACCGTGGCCCCGGAACACAAAGGGCGATGAAGGAACATGGATGGGTTTTAGTCAGTAAAAGTCTGACACTCAGTCGCTCAGCCCAGAGCGGGAGGAGTCATTTGATGATTTCACATACGAAAAAAAATAATTAAAAAAAATAAGGCTGAAACAACTAGAAACCAAACAACCTACTACTATATATGCGAACTAGTTCAAGTAGATTAAAAAAAGATTATTTTTATGGGTGATAGTGATGTTTATCACAGATTGGAGTTCCTTAGATTGTACGGTTAAGCGGAAGCGGTGGTGGTGGTCTTACGCTAAGAAGCATTAACATAATCATATTCGACACCATGGTGTACGTCTAGTTTCAAGTCCGAAATAGCCCAGCATGATGTGAATAGCATTATTTTAACCATCGCGTCAGAAATGCGACATCGTCAGTCACGGTCACCCATACCGCGCCCCCCTCCCGTACCCCTCGAACAGCTGATTATTAAAGTTCGTTGTATTGATTTTTTTAAGCTAACCTCCCGTTATAAATACAATGCGGTAATTTTTCACAGATACCCATTTTGGGAAACCGGCTAGAATATTTTGCCTACAAGAATATGAATCTATTTACCTGAACAATTGAAGTTCTTTGTGATCGTCGTGTCCTCAACGTTGAAATTATCTACCTTGACGTTATCTAATAAATGTGTACATTCCATTCTTCATAATACGATAGAATCGAAATAGTAACACATAAATTTAATTCATGGAAAATTAAATTAAATTGATTTTTAACGCAGCTATGCGCCTCAAACTCAATTTACTCGTAGCTTAGAAAGCAAGACTAGCAAGCAAGCCCAGAACGAATGAACGAGAGCGACATATTTATTTCCCTGTTTTGATTGGGCAAGCTCTAGAGAGAGAGAGCGAGAGGCACGTTGGTTTGAAAAACACAACAATTACGCTTCGTTCGGATACACACAACAGGTTTTGACATAACAATCGTTCGGAAAAAGGTTGAAACTAGACTTAAAAATAAAATCTGAAAGAAGAATGTCTAATGAATAAAAAGACAAAAGTATAGTAGTGATTTATTGAAATATTTTTTAATAGAGTTTGCATGGATCAATGATCTTGAATCATCATGATCTGCGTAGCCTTTTCCCAACTATGTTGGGATCGGCTTCCAGTCTAACCAGATGCAGCTAAATACCAGTATTTAACATGGAGCGACTGCCTATCAATGATCTTTGAATGGCCTCTTCTAAAATCGTAGCTTTGTAGATTATTCTGTCGCTCAGTAACGGGTCCATCGAATCTAGATTTCAGCGTAGTACATACCAACACCACATCCTGGATTCAACAGAAAATCTGATGTTATCGTGTGCGCCCATTACTGAATTCACAGATATAGCAGCAGAAATCAATAGCCAGGGGGCCTAAAAGCGCGGGCCTGTGGACGGTGAGCTATGGGCTAGCTCGCCATCCGTCCGTCTTATGACGACAGGCCGTGTCGACGGCGCGTTCGTGTTCCACGCGCGCCTCAAAGAGAGTCAGCAAACAGGAAGGGGTCCGAAAGGACCGATGCCTGCCAGGGTTGCGGGACTGTTCGAAAGAGATACCGCGGCTCTGGAACACAAAGGGCAAAGGAAGGAACATGGATGGGTTTTAGTCAGTAAAAGTCCGACACTCCCTCCTGCTCAGCCCAGAGCGGGAGGGGTTATTTGATGATTTCCCATGCGAAAAAAAAAAGGGGGCCCTAAAAGGTCGCTTTAGCAGGATCATAATATTATGAATCACGTATTTTTCAAATGTTGTTTTGTCGGTCAGAGAGAATTTTTTGTTGACCACAGAGTAAACTCCAAACCAGCCCGCAAACCCTAGTTAGCTTAACTCACATAGACTGAGTGCACATTTGTTAGACAGGCCAGTCTTCTTCTTAGAGTAGGTATCGATGGCAAAAAGTTCAAAGTTTAGTCCAAAACTCAGCCACGCGAACTCCGCCCACTGATGCAGTGAGTAGATCATCAGGTGCACAGGTGATAGGTAGGGCATGCCGTGCAAGATGGCTAAACTCTTGAACTGCTCAGCGGGATGCGTTAAGCAGAGCATCGCATTGCCCAAAAAGCCCCCTTGCCAAAAAGCAGGCGACAGCCTTGCATGGGACATAACTGGCGAAATGTAGGTTCTAGCAATGACTGCTATCGATAGAGAAGGATAAGAGCATTATCCCAACCGGTAGCGATAATTAAATATCGCTGGACATTACACACAGCGCCATCTAGGTGCCACACTAAGCAACGAGGCTTGTGTCGTGGACACCAGATAGTTGATAATACTACATAGATACTTTTTGTTTGTAAATACATACTTATTATACATACATATGAACATCCATGACTCGGAAACAAATGTCCATGGTCATCACACAAACATTTGCTCTTACCGGGATTCGAACCCGGGACCCTAAGAACGTAAGGTAGCCTCACTATCGCTGCGCCATTCGGGTCGTCAATTGGAAAAAAAATCCAAGTATCCCTACCAGCGGGGATATCTCATTAAGGATATATGGAACAGGGGGGAAAAATCAGATTCCGTGCTGCTAGAAGAGGCGCTACCGTTCTAAAATCACATTAGCTACAGTCACACAGCTCTACCGAGATTAACTATTTTTCGTGTTGGCCCAGAATGGAGCCACTAGTTTGGCGCCTTATGCGAGGCCACTTGTACTAGCAATTAAGCTCTTCTCATAGTTCCAATGGCATAATTTATTTTTCAATGTAATTTTGGGATTATATAGTTGAAAATTAGATTTGCAGTGACAAAATAAAATACAGAGCTTATTGTTTTATGTTAGAACTGTGAAATAATTATTTATTACTTTTAGCAAAAAGAGGAATTAGTAAATAAAAGAGAGGAGTAGATATTAATTATTTATTATCCTTAATTACGTCTGCCACCATAGCCGCCTTGTGTGGCAGGCTGCGTCAATTGCAGACCGTTGATGTTGTTGAAGTCGAGCATCTTCAACATGTCCTTGGTGTCAGGATCAACTTCGATGATGTCATGCTCTAGGGCAGATACCTCGGGCACATAGTTATCACGCCTCTCACGCTCCTCTTCTTGCAGCTTGATGGAGATTCCTCTGACCTGAGAGTGTCTAAGACGCCTCATCAAATGGGTAGCAAACCTGAAACAAAATTTTGGGTTAAGTTCTTTCTTGCTTTACTTTTGTTCTAGTCAGTATTATTAGGATCAATTATTATTTTATAAAGCAGTTTGTTTACATGGAAACTTTTTTGAAATGTTACAGGGCTCATATCTCAGCTGGGGCTGAGATATGAGCCTTTTGGCCTCGCATGAGACCAATTTCTTTTGTTTCACCTTTTTCATAAGTTTTCTTATTATATAATTGTTTTATTGTTAATTCAACCTTTTTTTGTTGTCCTGTGCGAGACTATTACTTTTCCTTTACTTTAACACTAATTATTAGGGGATGGAGGTTTGTTTCAAATTTCGACCTACTTTGCATGTTTCATGTTACTTGTATCAATACATAAAATGACTAACTATGACTTAAAATTCAATTGAAAGCGAAACCAGAATAAATTATTACGAACTTGATTGATTGAAACCTGAAGTTGAAAACATGCAAGTTGTTCCAATTAAATAAATACTTACCCAGCGATTTTGTTACGGAGAGGCTTAGTAGGAATGATAGCGATTTCCTCACATATTCTTTTGTTAGTGTCGAAGTCAAGAGTCAATCTAGTGTAGTATTTCTCAATGATAATCTTCGCCGCCTTCTTGACGGTCTTAGTCCTGACACGACCCTGAAATCGAAGAGGTTATTAAGTAAATACGCTTCTCAGATGATCGTTCACTATTTAGAAACATAACTGCAAAGCCATTACACTATATTTTCACATGATCACTAAGATTTTCCGCGATTTAAAGCAAATTAAATTATTTACCATAGCTGAAACACTGCAGCAACCTTCACTGACAGATAAGAAAGAATGGCTTTTTTTTACAATCTGTGTAACAAACTTTACTTGTCTATGGGATATTCTCTGCTGATATTCTAGTCTGCCTTGGTCACAATTTTAATTTTGTTCTTTTATTTTATTTAACACTAGCAGTTGCCCACGGTTTCGCTCGCGTTTTGGTCGGAAATTATCCCACAGGCACTCGGGGATAATGTAGCTTCCTATTAGTGGAAGAATTTTCAAAATCGGTTCATTAGATCCAGAGATTACCTCGACCTCACAAACTTTACCTAATATTAGTATAGATAAAGATGAGTTTTTAGAGACGCTCTTGGCTCCAGGCAAACTTCGAGCTAGCTTGTATTGAGAACTGCATACTCTCAAACTCACAATTTGGAACAAATATCTAGTTGAAACTTAGAGAGTTGAATGGGGGCTATCGCGTATGCATTCGCTGCTACAGGTGCTAGTGTAGCGCGAGATCACCGAAATGTCAGATGTCATGGAATGTTCACGCGTTGCGTGCTTTTTTATCGCGTATTTTTACCAATGTTCCCGATTGTGGTCTAGATTGAGCCATTCCTGATTAAATATGACTTGAAGATTTTAAGTAGCAACCTATGATCTTATCTGTTAATACTTGGAGGTAAAATGATTTTTAAATGTTTCATGCTTGCTAATTTTAGAGAGAATATTGTAACTATGTATCTGAAGTTTACACTTTGTTGTTATATGTAGTAAAATGAACTTTATAGGAAGTTATTGGTACTTCAAAGTATAAAATTGAATCATTGACATGACCTTACTCGACAATGGCGCCATCTGGTGAGCTCAAAAACGGTAGCCCTCATTGAGAAATAGTTTTCTATGGCTATTTCAGTCATCGGGTATCAAAGTAGTCTCGCTCGTTTCTGTTTCTAACAAAAGACGAGAATCTCATCACCGCAATAACTGTTAATTTTTACTATGGCTAACTCTACAAGCAAATGTCAATAATTTATTGTCTTTGAGTTACTACGTCCATTTCGTATTTCATTGCAAGTGTGGTTGATTTTTACCGCGTTCGCAGTAATCCACATGTTGAATTAAAAAAAGGGGAGACGAAACCGGCAAATCTAGTCTAGTGCTACTCAAACGTGAACATAAACGTTGAGTGATAACTTTAGTCATATATTCATTTACTTTCGCTGTGAAATACCAACGTCAAAATGTTTTGGGGTAAGTAAAATAGCCGGTTAGATTGCCACCACGTGTTAGTACCACACAGTCTATACGATAAAACTAGTAATTTTAAGCTTTTAACTAGAATCAATATAAGTTTTTCAGGAAAGGAAGGACTTATGTACCCATTCTAATTAAATAACCCGTTTCTAAACATTTCGTTTGTCTTTTGTATATCCGAAACCTGTGTCACTCAACTTTTATAAAGCTTCTTTTTTATAAAGATGAACAACAAAAAAACATCCTTATGGCGTTTTCTGTTCTATTACCAAACAATATGTTCTAGAACAAACTATAGCACATGTGGCTGTTTGGAATGTTCTTGGTTACCTTCTACACCAAGAAAAATGGGGCTTTGTGGGAGGGCTACTGTATACAGCTGTTAGCATTCAAGATTCTAATACCCTGTCATTCCATTGTGCAACACTTCATAGGTCATATTGTCAAATTAATGCAATGGAGGTGAATTTTTTACCAAATGGTAGTATTATATCTAAGCCCATATTACAGAATGTCATTCAAGACTAGCATTGCTTTTAAATTAGTTTTAACTCAATACAGATTTTATGATGTTTAAAATAGACTTGATGATAGTATTGTAATACCAAATGATTTGAAAAGAGCAACCACCTTTTTGTCGACGTTTTATAAGTGCCCATCTAGGCCTATGTGAAATAAAATATTGTGATTTTTGAGTGTTTGTGCAGGACTTATTATGGAACCGAACAAGCGGTACACCCAAGTGGTGGAGAAGCCGTTCCACATCTCACAGGCAGCTATGGACATCTCTACGGGGGACAATGACCCTTGCCAAGTCATGGTTGTAGTCGATGGCAAGAACTTCCTTGTGTGCACGTTACAGAAGGGCAAGGTCATCCAGGTTCCATTAGACCTCTACTTCAAGACTGGGGACTCTATCTCTTTCTTAACAAATGGTAAGCGAAGATATTACATACCATTTTATTACAGTTAAGGCACCCCCATCTTAATGTAACTTGGTTTTAAGTAACCAACATTTAGAGCTATTTGAGCAACTGACTTGTAAAATGTAGGTTTTGGTAAATATTTACACTGAACCGAAATATTAATATTGGTGTACCCAGCATGAACATATTTTAGAAAAAAAAAAAATAAGATTTTTGCTAAAAATGTGACACAGTCATGGTAACTTTCAAAATGCTGAATTTGTAATTAAGTAATATGGTGAAGATATAGTAAAGTGTATTCTAGGTATCTATGTATTCATATTTATTTTCATCATCATAATCTTCTGCAATAGGTAAATGCAATGTCCACTTGACTGGTTACCTGGATCCTGAGTTTGAGGAGGATCTTGAGGATGAAGAAGGAGAGGATGAGGATGAAGATGAGGATGTCCCAAACTTGGTGCCTGCCAAGAACAAGAGGAAACTGGAGAATGCCAATGAGGCCTCGGCTAACAAGAAGGTGAAGGTGAGAACAGTAAATTTTCATAATTATGTTGTATTGCTCTGAAATGCTCAAAGTGTTGCTCTGAAAAATGATGAAACACTCTTTCGTGACTTGTTTTTTTATAATCAATGATGGCATTTTATACTTCCTGTTAGCTGCATGATATAAAATAAAAAGCCTTTTATTTCTAATCTCAATTAAATTTACACACTTTAACATTAGGTACTTGTTCTAATTAAATGTTCGTTGTGTTAGTCTTTAGCTTATCCTAGTTAGTAGTGTTAGATTTTATAAAATGTTGGGGATGTAGCTCCATTATGGGTAAAGGCCTCCTCTCTCTTTTTCCATTTCTCACAGTCCTTGTCAATATTTAGCCAGTTTGAGTCTGCGCTATATCATCAGCCAATCTTTTAAAGGGACTCCCGACCTTTCTTTTGCCCGGTGGCCCAGTCCATTTGGTGGTTTGGATAGTCCATCTGTCATCACTGAGGCGTGCAACATGTCCTCCCCAACGCCATTTTAATGCTAGTGCTTTTGTTAGGGCATCTGTAAGCTTTGTCTTTTTTCTCATGTTCGCACTTTTTACTTTTTGTATTTTTCTTAAGCCTAATATGCTTCTTTCCATCGCTCCCTGCGTTGTCACAATTTTCTGTTTTGTTTTGTTAGTGTGGACCCAAGTCTGGCACCCATATAACAAGCTTGGTAAGAGGCAAGTCTCAATCACTACTTTTTTTAGGTTTCAAGTATAGTTACCTTTTAGAATTTCTTTTAGAGACCAGAATTTTTTCCAAGTGATGTTTGCTCTTTGTTGTATTTCTTCATACATGCTAGTCTTGGAGAACAACACTTGCTTTCCTAGGTAAATATAGTTTTCTACATATTCTATGTTCTTTCCCTTGACGCATACAGGTTTTTTGAAGCTTTTTGTCATTACTCTGGTCTTACTTGCATTAATTTTCAAGCCTACCATGGAGCTTTCGTTGTCTAGTGAGCATATCATTTCTTCCAATTCTTCTGGTGTTTCGGTCAGCAGGACTATATTGTCTGCGAACCTGAGATGGCTGACACATCTTTTGCCTAGTTTTATGCCTTTCCGAGTCCAGTTTAGTTTCTGAAATATGCTTTCCAGAACAGCAATAAAGAGTTTTGGCGATATAAGGTCTCCTTGTCTGACGCCGCTTTCGATCTTGATGGGGTCACCTCTTGTTTCTAGCTTGACCTTGCTAGTGCTGTGAGCGTAGATATATTTTAGGATATTTATGTAGTTATAGTTGACCTTGAAGAATTTCAGTGCTTCCCAGATTGAGCTGTGACTGATAGTATCAAAAGCCTTGCTGTAGTCAATTAATGCTAAATATAGGCTTTTGTTAAATTCAGTGTACTTCTCCTTATTTGTTCTAAAGTTTGTAAGTGGTCTGTAGTACTGAAACCTGAACGGAAACCAGCTTGCTCTATAGGTTGTGAACCATCAATATCAGGTGATATTCTGCTTAGGATAATCGACGCGAAGAGTTTGTATATACTTGCCATTAAGCTGATTGGCCTGTAATTTCATGTCTGTAGGGCTTCCTTTTTTGTAGATTAGTATAATTTCTGAAGTACACCATTGTTGAGGAACCATTTCGGAATCTAGAATTTTATTGAATAGCTGGGTCAAGTGGTAGAGTAAAACCGGTGCACCTAGTTTGATGGCTTGATTTATCATGGCCAGGGCCATCTGGCCCTGGGCTTTTATCAGACTTCAGCTTGCTTATGTGATCATACACTTCCCTTTCCGCTATAGGCTCAATTGTTGTCCTGGTGTCACTATTGACTTGCATTTGTAAATCCAAATTGTCTAACTTTTTCTTATATAGTTCCCTATAGAATTTTGTGGCATGGTTGATCACATCTTTTCTTGTATTTGTTGAATTTGATTTTGATTCTAGTTTCTGTATCCACGTTTTGTGTAGTTTTAGATCCTTGAAAGCTCTTTTAGTGCTTTTATATTTCACAAGGTTTCTTGTGATTATGTCTTGCCTATGTTTCTTATAATCTTTCTTGATAGACGTATTTGTGTTTAAACAGATTGCTGAGCTCATTCTTCGTTGTTTTATCTTTAGGTTTTTTGTTTATTAGTTCTTTGCGTTTCTTTATCATTTGCTTTGTTTCTTCGCTAAATATTTGTTGAGGTTTTTATGTTTGTTGTTCATGACTGTATAGCAATGCTTCTTCCAATAAATTGTAATAGCTTTGTATGTCAAAGGTTTCTTTCATATTGTTGCCTATATAAGATTGTAGGTTATCCACAAAGGTTTCGACTTCACCATCAGTTTCTAAAGTATTATATGGTGGTTTAAAGTTCTTTCTGTTCTTCTTCGGAACTGTTATGTTAAGCGTTGCCCTTACCAATCTATGGTCAGAAGGGAATCTAACGTTGTTGAGAACTTCGATGTTGGTTATGAGTTGAGGTTGGTTTGTTGTTATGAAGTCTATTTCATTTCTTGTTTTCTGATCGGGCAAGATCCAAGTCCAACGTCGGCTTTCCCTTTTCTTAAAATATGTGTTCAATATGAAGAGTTTGTTTTCGAAAGCGAAGTCGATGAGTAGTTCGCCCCGGTCGTTTCGCTCGCCATAACCGTATTTGCCCATTATTAAGTCCTCGCCCTCTTTGGGAAGTCCTACTTTACCGTTAAAGTCGCCCATTAATATTATTTTATCATCAGCTTTGGATAGTGCTGCTGAGATGTCATCAAAAAATTTCTGGATATCCTCTTCACTCGCTTTCTCTGTGGGTGCATAGACTTGGACTAGTGAAATGTGTAGATCTTCCAATTTCAGTTGTAGCGACTCTTTCAGAGAATCCTATGAAGTTCACAATATCTACATGTTCTTGTATGTTTTCTTCATTAGAAAACCAACCCCGTATTTTCCCTTAGTCTGCCCAATGTAGCATAGTATGTGGTCTTGGTATTCTTCTGTAACCTGTTCTTTTTACTTCTGCAAGACCTAGAATGTCGTAGTTTACATTTTCAAGAGCATATATAAGTTGTAGTTATCTCTCTGTCGAGGACAAGGATCTTATGTTGTATGTGCCTATTTGCAGAGATTTATTATTAGTTTTTCTGTTTGTTACAGACAGATGGTAGTGGTGGTGGCTTGGGGAATGTAGATTGTTGTTGTTGTTATTGTTGGTATTTAACTTTTCTCCTTTTTTCTGCTGTTTGTTAAGTAGTTGCTATTGGTTGTTGATTTCAGTTTGAGTGGTTTGCCTAGTCGTATTCATGAGTTCAAAGGAGTTTACTTTGGTTATTTTGCTTGGAACCTTTGGTGTTGGACTGACATCGTTATTTGATTGGGGTGATGTATTGGAGGGAGCACGTTTCCTTTTCTCCTTCCCATTTCCTTGGTTTGTTTTGCCTTTTATTATAAGTTTATCATATCGAATGACGGCAAAGTTTCCTTTCTTCTTTTCTTCGTGCTGTTGTATTTTTAATTCTTTCCTAATTTGAAATACCTCTTTAGGGAAATCTTCTGTAGCATATGCTGACACTGGGAAGTATTTGCCATTCCATAAGATTTCTACTTTCCTCCAAGCTAAGGTGAATTTTACTAATACAGGTCCATGCTTATTATCCACTTTTTTCCCTAGTCTTTGGACCTGATTAAGTACCCACATGTCAAATTCTCGTATTCCACAGTTGTTCCCTATGTTGTTTAGGAATTCCATGACCAAATTCATGAGTTCATTACAGAGTCAGATGACTCTGTTTCTTTTAGCCCATGTAGCAGAATGTTGTTCCTCCGCATTTGTTTTTCTAGATGGGAATCTAGTTTAGTTTTCGGTGAGACTGTAGACTTTCTAGACTGTAGTTTTCAGTGTCATCACCTCATTATTAAGTTTGGCATTCTCCTCAAGTAGTGGATTCAATTTCTCTTCTATTATGTTCGCCATATTTGATGCTAGTGAACTGGATTGCTTCATAAATTCTTCTTTTAATTCATTCATCTTTAAGTCCATGGTCTTGTTTACTCTTTCGAGAAATACCTCCATCTGTTTATCCATTATTTACTATATAGTAGAAGTTTTCCAACTCTGGCAACACTTACTTGACAATCTACTCTGTGACAGTGACACCCGCTGTTAGTTGTCACTTAGGCTAGTAGGTAGCGGACTTTGTTGTTCTAAATTGAAGTGAGGGTAGTTTCTTTTTTTGCTGCATGATAATTTGCTACAATTATTTCAGGACAGAATTATCCTGAAATTGAGTTCCAAACTTTTGGTCTGCCACCTGCACCGAATCTTATAAGCATTATAAGATTTGGTGCGGGTATGCAATAGTTAAACTGTTGTGTTGTTATAAATTAACAGTAAGCAATGTACCATACAGAGTGGAAGGGACACGGACGCGAAAATGGTTACCACATAAATATTCTGTACATCATTTTGAGCACACATATAGAAATTTTTCATCGGTTATTAAAAAAAAAAACTGCTGTTTCATACAAAAGTACAATACCTACACTGTCAAAATGTATGGAACAGCTGGTTTTTAAATGAAATATATGAAAAAACTGCTTGGAGAAATTAAGACCACAATAACTGCAGTGGATGGAAATTCCATGTAAAACTTGTGTTTCATACATTGTTATAATTAAATTATTTTAATTATCAGGCTGAAAAGAAAGGCAAGAAGAGTGTAGCTGCTCCTGAAAGTGACTCCGATGATGAAGACGAAGATGTGGACCAGCTCCAAAAGTTCCTTGATGGAGAAGATATTGACACAGATGATAACGATGACTCATTCAAGCTAAACGACGATGATAGGTAAATGACAATTTTTTGTATGAAACCGATGAAAATGTTGTCTAATTCGCAAATCACAACACTTGCATCATTGCATCACTGACACATAATCCAGAAGGGAAGGGACTAGTTTAGTTTTACGACATACGAGATTAGGACGACTGTATCTATGTAAATATACATGTTCGCGTTTATTGCCTTCGAATTGCTCAACTTCTTCAGATAACTAAAATTGATTAGGAAGCAAGTATTTTAGTTATAGGTGTCTAAACAAACACGTCATACTTTATTTCATCCAAATCCTCATTACAGCGACGAGGACGACGATGAAGACGAAGACGCGGAAGAAGATGAGGATGATGATGATGACGACGGCGATGACGACGAGGAAGAAGAAGAAACGCCCAAGAAAAAGAAGAAGGCTGCCTCTCCTGCTGATTCTACCCTCGACAGCAGCAAGGAGGATGCCGTCGACGTGTCCAAACTGTCCAAGTCACAGAAGAGACGGCTGAAGAAGAAGCAGCAGCAGCAAGCTAAGCAAGCGAATGGAGCTCCAGCTCAAGTCAATGGTGTAGACAAGGCTAAGGTATTTTTTTTTGTCAGCAATATTACAAAAAGAAAATGGTGTAATCATTTGAAAAAAATCTAATACATATTATTGATAATGAATGAGGTAGGACTTATACAAAAAAAGGAACATTAATTAGGCGTTCTGTTCATAAAATTATCGACACGTCAGAATCTATGTATGTCATTGTCCCATCACTACGACCAATCGGATTGCAGTTGTCACTCCCCGCGCACCGCGTGCCTACCGCTAAATTTGATGAACTCGAACACTAACTACATGTATACGGAATCTAGAGGAATTTATCTGTGTTGCCACACAAACGAGGACGTGTGATGCACCCGCTCACTCCCCGCGTACACGTCATGCATAGGTACATTTAGTTGGTAGAACCAGTAACGCACGCGGCCACATGTCTAAATGCTCAATCACATGAAAAAGCTTTGATTACATATTTAGAATCACTTGAATCTCAGATTTATCTTGTAGTTTCAAGCCAATTTTGCAAATTTTAATACTAATAGGAATTGCAGCTTTCAATGAAAACCTAAGCAACCATTTTCTTTTTTATTGTTTTCTCGTGTCCTTTACAGAAAGAGGAACCCAAAGCAAAGGCTGAAAAAAAGAAGCCAGAAGCAAAGAAGGAAGCTGATTCTCCCGCAGAGAAGAAAGAGAAGAAGCAGATCAGTGGAGGTGTCGCTATCGAGGATCTAAAGGTCGGCAGTGGACCCGCCGCTAAGGCCGGCAAAGTTGTCATGGTAAGTTAATTGTAGGTGAACAGAAGCTTGTGTAGCTGTGTGTAAACTGAGAGCAAATGACAGGTCTGCTACACAATAGTAGATTGTATGACAAGGGAGCAAAATAATACTTTTACGGCGAGGGCGCTATTATGAATCTAGAGCGAAGCGAAGAATTCAAACTACATCGCCTGAGGGAAAAATATTTTTGCTCTCGAGTCATATACTCTTTTCATCTCCTTCTTTGAGAAAATAAATAAGACACTTTTAAAAATAAAATTTAAAAGAAAGGTAATCAGGCGACTAAGTACAGTGCGTATACGTACACGTTATAAAACACCGTTTATAGTTTTTATTGGAATAACTAAAAGATACTCAATTTTATGGTGAGAAACTCCTTATCAGGTACGTCATTCAGGAAAGTTTCAACATTTTGTCCGGAAAATACGTTCGATTTCTTTGGTTTGTGTCCTTGAGACAGTCTCTTCAGATAAGCTACTAATTTTGAGTAGCTGTCAATCTTAATGTGTTTATTGATATTAACTGTAGATTTAAGTATTGAGTATAAACTCCAAAGAGTAGAAGGTTGTTTAGTTTTGGCTAATTCTTGAAAATAGGCCAAAAATACACTTTACGAAAATGTCTTCCCTCCTTCTCAATTTTGCCATAGTATGAAATTGTCATAGGCCTTTAAATATTTTTTCCGAGATTTCGTAGGCATTAAGTTTTGAATGGCGTTATTAGCTTCTATTTTTATTATTTCAGGAGTTAATGCACTTCCAGAACTCGACGTAGAACTCATTTTAAAAAAAAATACAATATTATCCGTACCAATTACAAGACTAAGGAAGTAAATCGCGCGCTTTTGTTTTTAGTTACCGTGCCTGCCCCACCCGTACAGTCAACACTTACAGCCAGTCATTTATACAATTTGCGTTCGATTTCATTGAACGATTCATGTTCCAAATTCAAATCTCATTACTGCCCGCTAAAAAGTCTAATGGAGAAAAGAGCTACTTTGCTCCCGCTTAAAGAGGAACAAAACGATACTTTTCGAATAGAAGGGATGAAAATAATATCTTCACTAGTTTAGTGTAGGATTTTGCTTCGTAAATAATGATTTACATTACCCATAATGTTTGAATTGATCTATTTAATTTTCGAAATAGTATAAATATCATTAATTTGATTCTGTTTTCTCTTAGGTTTACTATGAAGGTCGCTTGAAGCAAAACAACAAGATGTTCGACAACTGCGTGAAGGGACCCGGCTTCAAGTTCCGGCTCGGATCCAAGGAGGTCATCTCTGGCTGGGATGTAGGCATTGCTGGCATGAAGGTCGGAGGCAAGAGAAGGATCGTGTGCCCACCCGCGATGGCGTAAGTCAAATTGTTAAATACTATGTCAAATAGTCATATTAAAGACATCAGAAAACAGTAGTATTAGTCAAGTGCAATTAGAGACAATAAGGTGGAACTTTTTTATTGAGTTCCTAGAAGAATGGAGAAGAAAGTTAAAAAAAAAATTTCGCCGCTCGCGACTTTTTTTATTGTATTTATTCCCTTTGGAATATTTTTTTTTGCTAATGAATAACTTCAAATTCGACGAATTCATTTTGTAACTCAAAAAAAAAAATCCGTCCACTATCAACTTCGTTCCACCTTTTGAGTATTTTTTGTCTAATTGCACTCGGCTCTATGGTGATACTGAAAGTAAATAAAGGTGGAAAGCTATTGCTTTCCACCTAGATTTTTAGAGGACTATCAGTTTGAAATTAGCACTGATAGCGTGATAGCTTCATAATGCGTTTATATGAATCATGGGCATTAGGGTGATCCTTATTCCAAAGAAATAAATAAAAGTTTAATTTCGTGGGGCTCCACGTAATTAGATTTTATTCCATATGAACGTATTTCAGTATTTTTTTAAATGATCTTTAGAGGTCGCTACCAAGGTTTGAATTTTAAATAAAAACTCAAAATCTGGTTTTGTTAGATTCTTTTATTTGTATAGCCAGGACATATAAAATATTACAAAATTATTGTTGTTGTTATGTACTAAGATATAATTATGTAGATATTTGAACCATTTATTTGTAAGATACAAGGGTTGACTTGTTTGTATTAGGGTACTTTTTTACCAACAAAAGCAAATATTGCTTTTGTTCTTCTTTGGATGTATTGTAATTAATTTATTATATTCTTCCATTAAAGCAACACCGCGCTCAGCTATGTCGTTCACTACTAAACATTAATGAAACCATCATTTAATGCTTTCCTTCAACGCTTTTTGTAAAAAATTTGATAGCTGGTAGTGACCTCTAAATCTTAACAAAACAAAAATAACTTATTTCATATTGAGAGGTATCTAATCAAATGAGAAAGTGCCCCGGGGATAAATCAAAAGTCGAAAAATAAGGACCACCTTAATGGGCATGGTATTCTACTACCTTTGAAACACGTCTTGCTGCTGAACAAGACAATTTGGAGAAATAACACATCTAGTTACTTTTCATTGACCACAGGGTTTAAATTAGAATGATTGATGCACTAGAGCTAAATATAGGTTGAACTGAGTGCTAAAAGATTGTTTTTTTGTTACAGGTATGGAGCGAAAGGCTCGCCTCCCGTCATCCCACCAAACTCGACCCTAGTATTCGAAGTTGAATTGAAGAATGTTAAATAAGTCTAATTTTGACAGAATGTGCCAGAATGTCGAGGACATTTTTGTTTTGCTTTAATTGAATGTTTATTGAAAGGATGACATTGAATGGATGTTGCAAAGCATGTTTGTTTGAAACTGTTCCAATATGACCTATCTGCAATATTTTTTTTTATGACATGGTATCTAAGAGCTCATAGAAAAGGTGCTTCAGGCAAATGCAGATGTGTACATAAAATTTTGGATCTGCTGCTTCATATTTTAATACTTATCCTTGATTATTTGAAAATGAAGCACAAGTTTGTTTCATTTTTAATTTTTGAGTTTTTTTATTGTGAGATAATATTTGGAAACTATTGATTAAAGCTCTCCCTTAACTACAGTACAATGCATTTATTTTGAACATCAATAATTGTTGCAGATGCATCATATTTGTGGTACAGTGTAAGTTCACTATTAAGTTAGTTTGTAAGGATTCAACCGGACATAATAACTTTCACATTTCAAATGCTGAAAATATATAAACACAAACTGTTTCTTGGAGAAGTAAAATATCTGATTATGTCCAATTTTATTCCATTCAGCACAAATCCTTAGCTAAAATACAGTTAAAAGGTAGCTATGTGTTGACATTTACTTAAAACAAAACTAGCAGAAATGTAACAATAGCTTAGTTAATGTGAAACATTGTTTATTCCCATCCTTATTTTTAATACAAATTATTTTTTTTAATTCCGACTATTACTTATAAGAATATCCTTTTAATCCTATATGTGTAAGATTTAGACGCAACTTTAGTTTTATTCTATACACTAGTATGAAGTAAACATGACGGAGTAAGGCATGTGTAGTGCCAGATTTAAATCTCATCCGATGGGAATAACATTGCTGATGTCTATAACTCGCATGAATTTGGCTCAATTTACACCACTGCAAAATGAAATAGAAGCGTCAATTTCGCCTCATGACACGAGAAAGCGCGGGAATGCTCGAGAATTCTCGCGACTGCGCCTTGAAGGAGGTTCAGCTGTTCGTCTAGGTCTCTCCCCGTTACCGCCACTTCCCGCGGATTCCACAGACGGGGAATTCTCGAGAATGCGCGAGGCTACCCCGTGACGTTTTTTTTGGCTCCTATTTAGTTTATTTGGATCCATTATACTATGTACAATTTTCCAATTTTGTTGCAAAAAGTCGCTTCCATTCCAGTCTGCAGCAATGTAAATTGAGCCTTAAAGCTTAAGACTCCTGCATGTATGCCTCTTTCACACTACTGTTCTGAGTCTATGGTCCTGACCATGTTATGGCTAAGGCAACCTGTATCTTCAAAATATTGAAATAAAAGATTTTAAAATTCCAGTAAGTGTTTTATTCTCACAATTTTTCAAACATAATTGCTTACTTCAACAGCTTAAGATCAACAGAATATATTTCATAGTAATGACAAAGAAAACAGGTGTTATAAATAATGCTGTTATTCTTGTCTTGGAGACCTTTCACCATCAATGAATTTGCATTTCACAGCCTTCAAAACACTAACCTACAGAGCTAGTATGTTATTAGTACCTGTACAAAGAACCAAAATGATCATAAATAAATAATTCAACAAAATGCATAGAGGAATAAAAAATGTAACCATTAACCAGATAAAAAGGAAGTGTTATTACATAATAAGGATGTATTATAACTTGAGTAAATTTTTTTGCTAGTCAGCTTTGATCCTGTCTCGCTCGCAGGTCGTATTGAGGTTCTTTTGTTCGTTGTCCTTGATTTCTTTATTGTCATCTTTCTTCCTGCTAAATGCGCACACACCGCCCTCACATTTAAATGGAAATTCCGTTTTCACGTTGCCATCAGCGTCCTTGACAGCCCATGGATTCCAAAAGCGAAGAACATACGGCTGGATAAACTTGTGCCAAATAAACAGCAGTACAGGAATGACGAAGCAAGGAACACAAACCATGGTGATGGAATAAAATTAATGTGTACAGCTGTTGGTTTCAGTTTGTTTCACGGAGAGTCATTTGATTATTACAAGCGATTGTCAGTTTTGCCTTACAGTATTTTATTTTTTAAATGAATAAAATTCTATAGAACCACGGAAGTGCTTGTACACTTTGACTTGATGTTGATTTGAACTAATTTGAAGTTTTTTTGACACTGACATGAAAATATTACAAATGGCTTACGCTGCTATGGAAGTAGTAAGTACTATTTGAACCACGAAGATATTAAAATACTGCATTATTTTTATTCCGACATGGATTTAAACGCACAATGTTGAGTCGAAATAGAGAAATAAAGTGAAATCAATAGATTCGAAACCATCTTGTTTTTTTTCAGTACAAACATTGCGTTTCATACCAACAACCATACAATGTGCCTGTCAATGTCATTCAAGCACCAAAGCAAAAGAACCTTGTAGCCATGGACTTAATAGACTAATTAATAAAATAACAAATAAAATAAAAACCCACAATATTACAGTGAAGTTGGCAACTAAAACCCACAGATAACTTGCCATCTGGCCATTGAAAACTGTGTTGTGACATCACTATTTAGTATGTAATTAGTATGTACACCACTAATCTACGATTGTCTATACTTCCGGTAGGCTACTCCCGTAGACAGAGAAAACCACAGGAGAAAACTGTGTTTCTCTGTCTACGGCTACTCCGGTCACTGCCATTACCAGTATATATAAGATGCTCTGTGTATAAGATGCTCCGTGACTGCCATGCTGCTGATGTACGTCTTTAATACGTGTCTGCTGTATTTGTCTGAATGTGTCTCCTGTACAAGTAAATATATCAAGTGTACCTAACGGTATCTTTCATTAAACTAAAAAACATAACAAACTGCAACCATTTTATTTGAATTAGTAACTTCGCTAGCTATTTATTTGTTCAGTTATTCGATCATTGAACAGTTAATGTCTTGAGCCTTGACTGACATTGACAGGAGGGCGCTGTTGCTGTTGGTAAACATTTGTGAAATTGTCTGTGGAAATGGTGTTGTAAAAACACAATGGCGGTGTTAGTTCCGACTTTGGCCACGCCGCCGTCTTGCATAATCATGTACAAATAAACCAAAATTTTTATCACTATGGTTATAGTCCGGGAGATAGCGTAGCAAATGAAAAATTCATAGTAAACCGGCTGAAATTAACATCGATAGTTGAATATGACTACTAGTCTAGCGGTGGAAGTGGGAGGATATGGAAGTTGTAAAAAAAAATTAGTCATAATATGCCGTCAGAAACTTTTTTCATAGTTATTTCACAGTATACTGAGCTGAAAAAAAATCGTCAGCTGCATGGTGGAGGGGGGTTTATGCGTCAGCTGACGCTTGTTTCAGTTATATTAGTCATTCGAGATCTTGAAAAAGATGTCAATCGATCGGCGTAAAAACACTACCTAATGAGGGCTATCGTTTTTGAGCTCACCAGATGGCGCCACTGTCGAGTAAATCATTCTATTTTATACTTTAAGGTACCAATAACTTCATAAAAAGTTTATTTTATTACGTATAACAACTTAACGTAAACTTCAAGTTCATGTATTTACAATATTCTCCCTAAAATTAGCAAGCATGAAACATTTAAAAAACATTTTACCTCCAAGTACTGACAATTAAGATTCTAGTTGCTACTTAAAATCTTCAAGTCATAATTAATCAGGAATGGTTCAATTTAGACCACAATCGTGAATATTGGTAAAAATACGTGTTAAAACAGCACGCAACGCGCGAACACTCTATGACATCTGACATTTCGATGCCCCCACGATACACTAGCGCTTCTAGCGGCGAATTCATACGCGATAGCCCCCATTGCAACGCTGCCTCCCGGACATTATAAACAGCACCCCCAGTCAATGTCGCGATAAGCGCTTTAAAAGAGGACAGGTAGTGTATTATCTATGGGACAGGTACCTATTCACCACGAGCTTAAACTTCAGTCAATCTGTTTGGGAAAGACATTAGAAAGGATAGGGATTCAATTTAGTGTGACAATTTTATAGGTTGTGATTGAATAGGTTGAACCAGGGACTAAAACACTTGCAAATTATGTAAAAGGATCATGGATAATTTTATTTATGTAACAAATAATTGTTGTGTTCATATTCTAATAAATTACCTACTCATAATAATTTATAAAGTACCTATCTATTACGTAGGGACAGTAACACAGTGTAACACTTCTAGTTAAGGCTTACTCAACTATTTACTTAACTGAAGTTAATATTAAATAACAGTTTCGACAAACAGTGGAAACGTTGCTGTGTATAATTAATTAACCATTTTTATAGATATCTAGTTACCTATGTCTAATACCCTGTCACTCAACAATCATAATCTAACGATAGAGGCACCATTCTGTTGTACGATAACGACTCACAAAATGAACACATTACAGCTTAAATAACATAAACTCACAACCCCCACTTTTAAAATTATCTCATACTAAAACTAAATGTAATTTTATAAAATATATTAAAATAAAATATTCAAGAACAGATACCTCTCTTACGTTATTGAGATCTTACTCACAGCACACGTATTTCGTATTTAAATTATGTACTAGATAATGTTATGGTAGCTTTAGCTTCCTCTAATTAATATAACACCAACTTACGAAACAGCCAAAGAAAATAGTCTTTATGAAATAAATAATATTATGCTCACTAAACAATTGTGTCTAGTCAAACTATAACGTTTGCATTGTATGCATAAGTCTCTCATGGCACCAGATAATATCACAACACAGCACTGAATCTGCAGAAGGCACGTTTTGGCTCGAGGCACTCATAGCAACGTGTAGTCTTCTTCTACTTCTTTGAGGGCTCGTCTCAACGAAGCTGGCAGCTCGGGGACTTTGTATATGGAGTCAGAAATCGGCGGCAGTATTAAAGATCCAACAGATTTCTCATAATTAGTGTAGGACCAGTACAACTGCGACACACAAGTTATCTCGTCGTCGGTCATGGCTACAGATCTCAGTTGTTTTCTGAAGTCTACGTAAATGGAATTTCCACATTTTGAGCAAATCTCTTCGAATATGTAGGACTTGGTGCGCTTCTTGGGGCCGTGCTTGCATTGTACGGGCTCGACGAACTTGTACTTCTTGGTCTTCATGAGTTTGGCGGGGCGATCGTCGCCGCTGTCGGACAGCACCACAACCAGCTTCTTGGAGCAGTCGGGCGCGCCGGTGCGCGGCATGAGCTCGCCGCCGCCGCTCATCAACGCCTCGCACAACTGCTCCGACGGGTTCACAAAGTCGTAGTAGATGCACCGCGACTCTGAATTGCTCTTGCTATTGTTTTCGATCTGAAGACTGTATCTCAGACTAATTTTCTTTGGCCTGTTGCTATATTTCAGGTACACATGTATCGGTATATCGACGGACGCGCAGCCAGACTCTTGGATTTCGTATGGCGGCTCCTGAAGCACTGCAAAAATAAAGCTGATGTTATTGCTCTGTAAAAAACAGATACACAGTAAATGTAACAGGGGGCAAAGTCACCGAGATAAAACTATAGGTAGACAGCGGGCTATCTGTGGGAGTGATAATGATGATGAGAGTTTAAACATGTAATCATTAGTGTATGTGACGGCGGCAATAAAATACGAGTATTTAAATATTACAAATATAAGTTTATTTAAAAAAGAGCTAAGCTTGCTTGAAAAACTTTCAACAGTTGTCTTAAAAAAAGAGTTGGTGATGTATGTATGCAAAGCCACATTTTTCAGCATAATATAGCTACAGGTGACAACACCACAGTTGGGACAGAGGCCTCCTCTCCGACTGAGGCCATAAACCAACAAGTGGGCTCAGTGCGGGTACGTGCACGTCTTTGAATATTTGGTTCCAGGGCATGTCGGTTTCCCAGCGACATTTTCCATCGTCTTTTCATATAATTTGCAAATTGATACTGTTCCTTCTGCCAGATCATCAACATTATTGCGATAAGATGCAGGAACAAAAATTACTAATAAAAAGTTTCCGCTTGCCTCTTTTAGGATACACGAACGCAGAAGCAGGGTGTAAATGGAAGACGACTTTGTGAACGAAGGTGCTTATGTCTTGGCCGGCGACGCCGCGCACCCACACTCGCCAGTCGAGCGCCAGAGCGCGGCCCGACGCGGTCCGACGCGGCTCACACGCGTGTCCCACCTCTAGCCATATGCGCACGCACATCTGCCACATAAAACATGATTGACACGTGATTAGACACATCATATAACAAGATAGATATATAGAAGATCACGCCTGTCGCTCGTGACGGGTCAAACAGAATTTAAATGAATACTCATACCACTCAGACTGAATTTTATTTCATTAGCATAGCATTGACAATCTTTCAGGGGGCCTTTGCATTAAAACAACTGTTGCTATGGGATGTGTGAGACAGTTCGGAAATATCAGCGTGTTGTGTCAGCCAAGTAGGTCTCCGTATAGTGTAGGTGAGTGACAAGTGTGTGAATAATAGGAGTTAACAGGCATTATAAATTTGATATTCAAAACAGACCGACAAAGTGTGGGTATACGACCGAGTGCATATTTTGGCTTGAGCCAATTTGACGGACAAATGGACTAGGTATCTATGTAATGTCATTCAATGAATCATTAGGTGGAGCAAAACTGCCGAAAGAGGACGCGCGCAGTGTTCCCTGCGTGCCTTCATGGAGATCGAGCGGTCGTTGGATCGCAGTTGCACTTGGTGATGGTGCCTGCCCCGTACATGAGCCCGCCGAGATGTCGTGCTGATACCAGTCGGGGGTCAAAGTCAAAGTAAAAGCATTTATTGCGAACAAAGTGTACTATGTGGTGTTATGTTAAGTTAGTACTTAGTGGTACTTATATCCAGATCCCCGACTCATCGTAGTACTAGGATAGGAACAGTGGGGTTTCGGTTTCGGTCAGAGTCGTAGCCCTCCGTTCGACCCAGGCGGAGGGTATCCATGAGCATATCGTCAAATAGTAATAGCGGGTGCAAAGCATTTTTTTTCCAAAAGAAAATCTTTAAATTACTTAGATGTTTTAATATGTAAGTACCACGGCAATTCAGGTTAATCACTGTTTCCCTATTTAGGATGATTACGCAAATGCAATGGTTGCAATCCTCTTATCAATAATGCACGGATTAAAAAAATCTATAAACAATCTAAAAAAACATTAAAACGCATTTGGTAGGTAACTATAAAAATGTATTTATCAGTGCCTTTATTAGTTGGGGGTACAAACCTACGGTGTTTTATTTAATTTATAATAGACTAGCTGTTGCCCGCGGCTTCGCTCGCGTTTTTGTCGGAAATTATCCCACGGGCACGTTGTAAATATAGCCTATGGCACTCGGGGATAATGTAGCTTCCTATTAGTGAAAGAATTTTCCAAATCGGTTCAGTAGATCCAGAGATTATCCCCTACCAAACTTACAAACAAAATTTACCTCTTTATAATATTAGTACAGATAGTACAGACTAGCGAACCGCCCAGGCTTCGCTTGGCAATTTACTAACAACAGGGCTACTATCGGGTCCAAAACTATCCTTTCTTTCAAGCTGTAACCAACCATACCCGATATTTCACTTCCTCTATGCCGATAACGTTCACAAAATTTCATTGAAATCGGTTCGGTGGTGTACTGGTGGTACCTATGATGGTAGAATCATCTGCTTCAAGGACCCAGGTTACTTCACCACCATCATCATTCTCTTGCCCTTGTCTCAATTCGTTTGGTGTCCGCTCAGCATGTCTTCTTCTTCCATACTTCTCTATTACTCATCATCTCTTCAAACACCTCCTTTCGCGTCATATCATCCTTCACACAGTCTATCCATCGTTTCTTTGGTCTTCCTCTACTTTTATACCAAAACACATTCACACTAAAAACTTTCCTCACGACATTTTCCTCATTACTCCGCATTACATGCCACGGAAACCGATTACCACACAACTTTTCAGTCACCGGCGCCACTTTCAGACTGCCTCTTATGTACTCATTTCTTATTTTATCTATTCGCGTAACGCCACACATACCCCTAGCATTCTCATCTCCAGTTACATGCAACTGCCTTTCATTCCTCCTTTTTGTGGCCACACATTCAGCAGTCTAACCATTGTTTTATAAATCTTCCTCTTAAGTTGAAGGGGAATGCGTCGTGACTGTACTACCATATAGAAGATATGCATTGGATACATAGACGGTTTAGGGATCCCAGGGGATCTTAGGAAATCCTGAATCAAAAATGTATGAAGAAAATAAAGCTAAAGAGAACTGAGAGATAGTAGTAGCGTTTGTGACCACAACGGATTATACAGAACCCTCCCTAGGCGAGTTTGTGAGTACGATTCTCACATTACCTACTTCTACACTAATATTATAAAGAGGAAAGATTTGTATTTTTGTGTCTATGTTTGTAATGAATAAACTCAAAAACGACTGCACCGATTTCAAAAATAATTTCACCATTAGAGAAAGCTACATTCACCCTGAGTAACATAGGCACCCGTGCGAAGCCTGGACGGGCCGCTAGTACTTAAAAAAATTATATTCTGCTATGCTGTAGATAGCAGAACAGTCGAAATATTGAAGATAACATTGATTATTGAACACAGATTTGTAAGAAATCAATTTACCAATCAGCAAAAGGCGTCTACGTGAAAGATACGTAGCTTTTATAGAATATTAGGTATAATGCGCTAATCATATTCCGATTTTGTTGCCGATATGATTCCAATCAGAAAATACTTAATAACGATCTGATTAACCTTTACTCCTTAATTAGTATCTACAAATTCCTAAATGGAAAAACGTTACCGGATTTTTCCATTTGGAAATTGCCGGAGAAGCCTGGATAATGGCAAGAGGTTTGCTCCTATTACCTACATGAGTTGGAAAAGCACTGATGACTGTGAATCTCACGTATGTAACTCTGTAAAACAATAGTTTTACGGTCGCGAATAACAATCTGACACTGACCCGAAATTGTAAAAAACGTAAGTAAATTTGAACTTCACGGGCTACATGAAAAAAAATGGCTGTAAACCATTTTCGTTATTAATACGAGAAAGCATTAAGGTGGATGCGTAAGGGTAGCCCGCGAAATTTAAATTTTCTTCCGTTTATTGCAATTGGCAGGTCAGTGTCAGGTTGTATGTTGATGAAAATATGGATCGCGCCAGTAACACTTAATGAGATATAGAATTATAATCATTAAATCATCAATACAACCCTCCAAGTTCATATAATCCCATTGAGTGACTTTTTCATGAAATAGTTATTGAATGGGATTATATGGACTTGGTGGGCTGTTTTGATTATTTGAATGATTATAATTCTGTAACTTCATACGTGTTACTGGCGCGATTCATATTTTCATCAACATACAACCTGACACGGACCTGCAAATTGCAATAAACTTAAGAAAATTTAAATTTCGCGGGCTACCCTTGCGCTTCCACCTTAACAAGATACACTTATCAGAAATGATCACAATAAATATAGGAAATATGAGTGCGCCACTTCGCCCTTATCCTTTATATGTAGATAGACGAAGAAATAGACTCGCGCGCCATTTATCAGGCACATTCACAATGAGTATCTATTAACTCCATTATGAACAATGTCCCGACTACTTGTGAAGATTGCAATTGTAATAAATTTAAATTTTATTGACTTTGAAGTAATTTTACAGACGCAATAGTTTTTGTTGATATAAACATCTAAGTCCCCGAAAGATTCGAAGAAAATGAGACCTAATTAAGTACTTGGTTATGCTTCTTTTATTGGGACAATGCCCTGTTCTAGTGATCTCTTGGGTTCACATTATTTCTATTCTTAGCTGGATTGTATTTACTGATTGACACATAATTAGACAGCCCGACCTACGTAGCCTGCCTACAGGTACTGTAATGTAAGACAACAAGGGATTTAAATTAAAGTAGACGTATTACTCAGTGGTATATCGCTTCTTGAATAACGGCACAATATAAATACGGAAACTACGTACTAACGGTCGAATCGGCACACTCACACAAACGCGCGCATCTACGAGATCTCGAAGCGGACATCGGAGTGCGCTCAGTCGTGACTGTCGCGTCAAGACGAGTAGTCGCGAATTAAGTTTGTCGCCGGTTTTTTTTTAAATGCCACGTACGTATTGCGTAGCCTATGGGTGTTTAAACACGGCTTTATCAAAACCGGAGCTTTCGTTTTTTAAACTCCCTGCTGATTTAGAACGGTAAGAATGATTTATTGTTTTATTCGTTATCGAATTAAAAGTCCGTGTGATCGATCATTATAAATTCGTGAATTTATTTGTAAATCCAACATGGCGGCTGCTACATATTTATAATCATGGGTATTGTTTTCGTGGTTTTCGAGGGTGTTGAAGCCGATAGTGCTGCCAAAATGCCAATCCAAGATGGCGGCTGCAAAAAATGTCAAGTTTTCGTCATGGGTGTCGTTTTCATGGTTTTCGAGGGTGTTGAAGCCGATAGTGCTGTCAAAATGTAACTCCAAGATGGCGGCTGCAAAAAAATCTATCAAAGATGGCGGCTGCAAAAAATGTCAAGTTTTTCGTCATGGGTGTCGTTTTCATGGTCTTTGAGAGTGTTGAAGCCGATAGTGCTGTCAAAGTGTCAATCCAAGATGGCGGCTGCAAAAAAATTCAAGTTTTTTGTCATGGGTGTCGTTTTCATGGTTTTCGAGGGTGTTGAAGCCGATAGTGCTGTCAAAATGTCAATCCAAGATGGAGGCTGCAAAAAAAGTCAAGTTTTTCGTCATGGGTGTCGTTTTCATGGTTTTCGAGGGTGTTGAAGCCGATAGTGCTGTCAAAATGTAAATTTAAGGTGGAGGCTGCAAAAAATGACAATTTTTTTGTCATGGGTGTCGTTTTCGTGGTTTTCGAGGGTATTGAAGCCGATAGTGCTATCAAAATGTCAATCCAAGATGGCGGCTTATTATTAATAATAAGAAAAAATGGATGAAATTTTTCGTTACTGCTTTAAAAGAAAACACATTAATTGCAAAATAGCTGCATTAATTTACAAAGTATTAGAAAATATAGGTTTTATAGTACCCTGTCCTTGTTTCCCAATTGTTTATTTAAATAAACTCTTTAAATCAACTCTTTTAAATAAACTCTTTAACTCTTAACTCTCATTCTAAAATGAGAATTTATTACACCATATAATATAATAATAAAGCATTTCAGACGTGTCGTAGCACACGTAAGTATTTTTCAGTTACTAATTTGTAAGTATGGAGAATAAAGGTATTTTTTTTAATGTTATGGTTTTTTAATTACTGTCACATGCATTTTCGGGTTGTAACGCGGTATGGTGCACAGCCGCTGGGTTAACCAGGCATCGGCGCACATGCGCCCTGTTATGCCATTCTCTAAGTCGTCGTCGACGAGGTACAGTTTGTCTTTTAATAGATTTCCAACTTTATACCCTAGAGCATAAAGTTGAAAATCTATTAAAGACCAACTGTAGTTTCAACGGAGGAGCGCACGAAACGTTTTCGCCTTTCCGCGGCTCACGCGGTCACGCCAAAACAAGTAAAAGGTTACGCCATATTGACAAAGCCAAGAGTAATTTATATACTTCTACAACTTATTGTGTGTTAATAATAAACTGTTCCGTGTTATAAACTACTTCAATACGATTGTTTGATCAATACACTAGACAATATGTTCATAAATAAATTTCAATTTCAAAAACATTATGAGTGACAACCCTAATTCTGCAAGGGAGCGTAGGTAATTATTTTAACAACTAGGCCTAGTTTCCGTACTGTTCCATATTTATACTGTGCCATCAGTGACCCAATGCCCCAGCTACTTGAGCTTCGCCTCCCTGGAAAGCTGAGCGCCCGCCATGGTGACTGGTAGGACAGTGTCGTAAAATTTGTTACCCGTTTTGAAAAATAGAAGTCTCATTGTACTTGAGCCCGTGAGCCATATTATGCAGACCCAGTAAGTATCAATAAATAACTATCTGGTGTCACACAGTGCCATCTAGGTGCCACACTAAGCAACGAGGCTTGTGTCGTGGACACCAGATAGTTGATATTACTACATAGATACTTTTTGTTTGTAAATACATACTTATTATAAATATAAACATCCATGACTCGGAAAGAAAATGTCCATGCTCATCACACAAACATTTGCTCCTACCGGGATTCGAACCCGGGACCCTAAGAACGTAAAGCAGCCTCACTACCGCTGCGCCATTCGGGTCGTCGTCAATTCATACGTTTCGTGAAAATACCGGTTGCACTACGCTAGTTTTTACTAGGTCTTCCGTCTTTTTTTCAACATAGATAGGTTTTTTTTTTCAATACCTTTATAATTATTGCTGAGCTAGAAACGGATCAGCAAAAAAAGAGGATCGGCAGTATGCTTACGATCACAATTATACCAGCTATGCATATTTAGTCATTTCATCGTAGGTATCTTCTGGTTTTCTTTTCCCTTATTATTTTCCGCCACTAAATCGGAAATCCTTGGTAACTTAGCACTTGTTAACAATAATATTCTCCGTTTATGTTTATTTCTAGTCTCCATTCCAAACTATTTTATTGTGAACAGAAACAAGGATATGATATGAACACCTAAGATATACCAGAATAAACCGTATAATTGCCAAACTTAATTTAGCGCGGTCAGAACAGAAAAAAAACTAAATAAAACCAAGCGAGCCGTTCTATTGGCGAAGATAAAAACCAAGTATGGCGTGTGAATTGTGCCAAAAACAACGAAGATTACGTCAAGTTAGCACTGCGGCGGCCTTGGCCATGAATAGAGACAGGTTCGCCGCCGCGCCGACTGTAGCACGCCGTAGCTCGGTAACGTTCATCTATAACACATTTACTACTGACGCTGACGATCCAGAATCATTCGCCCGTGAATCATAGTAAACAGTTGAGCTAAATAATTGCGACTCACACCGCTGAACAGATCTACAAATAATAAAGACGTCGACGTTATATATTCTGGTCGAATTTTAACATTTTGAAAGTTAAATTACACAATCTGTGTCACTGTTTTGGTTTTTAAAACACCCAGCCCAGCATACACAAATCACACTCTTTTCGGGTAAAATATTCTGTAAATTGCAAAACCGATTTGGGCACGCCTGGTAGAAGTGGTAGAAGCCCACCACCACAGGTCCACAAAGAGGGCCTGTGCCAGAGAGCTTCTGAGTATTACCAGTCTTAATGTTTAAATAAACGTGGATGATACAATACAGTTACATTACTACTACTACTATACTATACAGTTACATTACTACTAATACTTTCGAAAAGCAATTTATTAACAGCTCTGGCTTTTCAAATAGCTACGTAAAGATCATCATGAAATTATAATCAAGTTTTCATTTTAGTTATTGTATTTCAAATTATTCCTGGACCCGCGTCGTGGATTACAACCCCAAGCTCTTTTAGAGAAGGTCTGAGTCCAACCTTATAGGCTCAATTTGTATTACAATAAATTCACAAATAAAGTAAAGTTTAGAAGTTATTCCGAAAGCTATTGCTGAGCCGAGATGCCATTTTATTCCTGGATGTTTCTTTACTTCCCAGTCTGCATAGTACGTGGATAAGGAAGGGAAACTCATAATTATGTTGGTACCTACAGCAGGAAAACCTATACAGTAACTGGTAAGAATAGTATAATCTGCCGTAAGAAGTTCAACATCTCAGCTGAGCCCTTCGATCAAACTGAGCATCGCTATTTAAGCATCGTTTTCGATGAGGCATATACGTATAAGGATATTTATAAGGTGTCCACTAGATTTGAGCCTAAGACCAAGCAGTATATGGACACTATAATCACAAAAAGCACAAAAACTATTACTAATTTACTAAATACCATACCTTGAGAAAATAATAAAATTAATTATTGCGAACTTGACGTGAGTACACTTGTCACCTTATTTACGCCAAAGAGAGTAATACTTATACCAAATGACTGACAACTAAACTTTACACAAGTGCAGCAATGAGAAAAAATAATAAAAGGTTTATGGTGATCGCGACACAATCGAATTTTGAATTGAATATTTTATGTTTGTGGGATATAATTTCGTATGGGTAAGTATTTCGCAATGCCCTATATTTTTAAGTTCAATGATCTGCCGATGAGTAACCATAACATACGAGATCAGCAAAAAGTATTTTGATATCGTATTCATGATGAGTTGCACGTACGGTTTCTAATTGCACCGATCAATGAAGGTTGGCAAAAAGAAGGTTCACTGTTAGGTAGGTACTTGCGAAATAAAGAAATTAAGAAAAGTCTTGAAGACAATTTTAAAACGATTTTTAAAGAAATAATGTCTGGAATAATGATGGCTTTGTTTTTCATAAACTGACTGTAATTGAAGGGAAAGCTTTCAGTGACGACCGAAGAAGGTGCAACAAAGATCTGATTTCATCCTTTAGCAAAAGCTTAAATAAGAAATTCTCATTTCATAGTCCCTTTGATTTTTCCAAACTTTTCTTGCATCTAATCTATAGTCATTTAAAAAATTTGTAATCTATACTAATCCATACTAATATTATAAAGAGGTAAAATTTGTTTGTAAGTTTATAAGTTTCTATGTAGAGTGTAATCTCTAGATCTACTGAACCGATTTTGAAAATTCTTTCACTAATAGAAAGCTACATTATCCCCGAGTGCCATAGGCTATATTATTCATCGTGCGTGTGGGATAATTTCCGACAAAAACGCGAGCGAAGCCGCACGCAACAACTGGTTTACCATATTACCATAATTCTATTCATGGAGTAATACAGCATGTATCAGAGTGTCATATTCAAGGGCGTGCCGTGTGGTACAGACCATCGGTCAGATAGACAGTTGCTCCATGTAAAATACTGGTAGTCAACTGCATCCGGTAAGACTGAAAGCCGACCCCAAGAACGTTTAAAAAAGGCTAGGCACATGAGGATGGTGATGTTCCAGACCATCCAACTGAGCAACTTTTTCTATGGGACCAGCATCGTAATCGCTAAGAAATAATCTGCTGTTCCATACAATACTTCAATACCTACTCAACCCGGATGCTGAACTTCTGATATAACCAGGGGGCATTTTCATAGTGAACATAACAATACCTATTAGTAGTGCGTACGTAACATTATCTAATCGAGTAATTTAGGTACAGTCTTGCTACATCCAAATGTAATTAAAATTGCTATCAATAACGTGATTATCACAGTTTATTTTTAGTGTTTTCAATAATGTTCTATGATAAGTTGGTAACTTATTGTTTTGTGTTAAATTTCTACGTATTTAGCATTTTTTTATACGCAACAACTAGTTAGATAAGTATTTCAATATTTGTTGCTATTTTCATATTTCTTATATATTATACTTAGTTCTATGATGTGTTTTCTATTCAATGGCTATGAATGACCTACTAAGAATATAAGTATTTTTCAGTTTTCGGTTTTTTGTTGCTCTGTTTTTATTAAGAAGGGGATCTAATTCTTGAAGTTAGAAATTGTGTTTAAATACAATAAAATTGTGCATTTTACTAAACTAAAAAGAAAATCTGTAATTTTTCTCCTTCAGGAAAGTTTAACAGGAAGAAAGTCTCCTCGGAAAACGGATTCGAGCTATTAATATTTTTTCTTAAATAAATACCTATTGCCTATAAACACAGTAATAGGAACTACCTCCGCGACGGCAAGGCAATATCGATAAAATTCTGACATAATCGCTAACATAATATTGAATACCATACATTTTTTATTTCGAATTTGTCCTTCACAGCTTTGCTTGAAGATAAGATTAAAAAACAGTACAATCTGCGTTTTATTCACTTTATAGCACTTGCAAAAGTAAAGCACAACAATACGATAAGTGGACACGTGTGGTTCACGTAGACTACTTAAAATAATAATTGTACTTTATTATTTCTATAGCAACAATAACTTAAAAGCATTTGATGATTGGATTTTCATTTAATCATGATATTGCTTGATAATATCGACAGGTAAATAAAAGGTAGGTTTGAAGGTACATGAAATAACACACATAAATCATTACATACAGGGTGGAAGCAATATCGACGCACGACCGGTTACCACGTACCTATACAGTACATCATTTCGCCCCCCCACATAGAAATGTTTCATCGGCAATTTAAAAAACGAAACTGCTGTTCTATGCATTTTGGAAGTGTAGGTCAAGTATTGCACTTTTGTAAGAAACTTCCGATTTGAAAAAAAAATACCGATGATCGTTTTTTCTGGTAAAAGCATATATTTCTTTTACAAATTTTCAAAACCATACGGTTGATCGTGATGACCGGAGATTGATCGGATGGGGCGGTTATTGTTTACACAAATGCCTTACGACCAGCCAAAAGAAATTGTGTTGTAAAGACTCTTTAAAGTATATATATTCTTAAGAATTCGACAACGCACCTATATTTAAGATGTAATCAAACCGGATCCGTTTCAAACTGGCTGATTAATAAGCAGTTTCCTTCGTGCATATGCTATAGCTGTGTTCGTTTTATATTTTCCTGTATATATTCTAGGTCACCGTGTGTTCGCTCGGAAAATGGGCATTTATTTGTAGACTGTATCGTTAATTTACTATAGTAGTATTCATTTACTATCTGTATTTCGTTCCAGTGTAACTTCAGATTGAATGTTATTTAAAAAATGACTATATTTTCTCTTGTAAGATTTGTACAGGGTTTACAACATATGCAAATAATACTTTAAAAGATTAAAATAGGTATTCTAAAATGTACAGCTCAAAAATCAGAATAATGAAATCATGTAAATGATTTTAGATTAACAATGGTAGAACCAAAATCTCTCTAAAGATGTGGTTCATGAAAATTAGCTGACAATGATAAACAAGGTGTAAACGATCCTTCACAAAGCTGTCAACCAAGTATTTACATCAAACTAAGTAACTCTACGCAAAAATTATTGCTGGGAAAAGACTTTTTTTGGGGTCAAAAATTACGGTTTACGGTAGGACTCAATGTCAGTAGACTCAGTACCTAGTAGCACAGAAATTGTAGAGGTAAAGTAAACACGTAACATTAACATTTAAGATTATTTTTGTGTATTTTATCTATGGGCCTTAGTAGCCTGATAATAAAATGATTATTATTATTCCCTTTATTTAACTTTTATACAAATTATTTACATTTTTAAATATTTTTTATAAAAAACAATATAAAAACATTTAAAAATATAAAAAAATTGTTGCCCACCGGTATCGGGAACAGGGTGCAAGCTACCGGCGGTCAGGGCTCCAGAGAGAGGAACCTCCTAACAATACGAGCCGTGTCCAGGAGTACCGCTTTCTGAATCAAGCCCTTGATCCAGCTGCCTAAGGCGTTGACGGCTTTGTGAAGGATCGTTTACACCTTGATTACCATTGTTATTATTATTTATAATTTTTTTTAAACTTACGAAAATTTTGGTTTGACCTCCCGTGGTCCTTCAATTCCAACCTGCAACCTTCTAGTTACAGAGATACCCCGTAACTAGAAGGTTTGAGTTGAAGGACCACGGGGGTCCAGAACAAAAAATCACAATGACGGAGGGAACAAGTTCTTTTCGACTTCGTTAAGAGTGTTTTTTACACCCATTATTTATCAAATAAATAATGTGTCCAAATGTATTCTAAATATAATATGACTGTACTAAATTAAATTCATGGCAGTTTTAGGAGAACATTTAAATATTTCTATGTTTACTAATGCTAATTCGACATACTTCGTTCTTACTTATTATTTATTCATAAGTTGCTTCGACAGACAAGTCATTTGTGGCTGGTACCATATTTCTTACGGGTCTCATTATATTAAAGTGGAAAAACTACTTTTTAATCAAATTATATTAAATAAATAATAATGAAATGGATTCTAATATTGATTCTCAAGGTTATGATACGAATGTTGACAGTTCTTAGATCTTTTTCGAGATCGTGTGGGGACGAACTAAGTACGTATAAGTATCAAAGAAAATTCAGGCAGGAAGTAGCGAGTTTAACTCTTACTGTCTCTAACTAATTGCAATGGAGCTTACATTTATACTCACAGATGTCTTTATACTTTTACAATTAGTTAACTTAACCCTCGACTACCCATGAAGAAAGATAAGGTTTATTTTAAACCCATAAAAAAAGGAATCTATACTAATATTATAAAGAGGTATTTGTTTGTAAGTTTGTATATAAGGGGTAATCTTCGGTACTTTCTGATCCGATTCCGAAAATTCTTTCGAAAATTCCGAATCCGAGTGGCTACATTGAAAAAAATCCCTTGAGTACATTCCGTACATAATGGTAGCCGAAGCTGGGAGCAAAAGCTAGTTAGAAATCCGATCTCAAGTTCAATATTTAAACGTCAATATTTTCTATGAACATATTTTTTTGTACCAGCAACGCTATAAGCCAATCACTGGTATCAAAGTTCAAGCATCTCTCTAACCAAACGGTACCGAAGTCGACCTTGATGGGATTTTTTACAATGTTTTGATGAATTTTAAGAATCATTTATTTATTTCTATACAATAAATATTTTATACCTTAGGCTTAGGTACTTTATGTATTAAAGGGTCAACATAATGACCCATTTCAGGGGAGGTGGTTATCGAGACGCGAAATTGATATCGTTGACTGAATATTTTTATTTTTTCTCTGTAAATGCGCGTAAAATTAACTTATTTGGTGTCGACGCAGCATGTCTTCTTCTTCCATACTTATCTATTACTCGTCACCTCAGCAGTCACCTCCTTTCTAGCCATATCATCCTTCACACAGTCCATCCATCGTTTGTTTAGTGTTCCTCTACTCTTATTGCTACACCACATACCCATACTTTTTATAATCCATACTTATAAGATAAGTATTTATAGTTAGTTACTTAAAAACAACAACAACGACATCCATTTATTTTCAAGCTTCTTTGGCCCATAGATATATACCTTACACACTAACATACATATTATAAAATACAAATTGCAATTTAAAAAGTAAAGTAAGTGAAAATTATGTGTCCGCGCTAGTAAAAATTGCTTTAACACTGTTTGTTTTGTTCGTACAGGCAAACCGTGAAAACGGTTTTGTGGGGCATACCTACCTAGTTCTTAAGTTATAATTTTTATAAACTTTGCCTTGATAAATAAACCAGAATAAACCTTAAACCAAGTTAATTTAGTGTTCCTTAATTGTTATGATTCACATGTTACCTACATGTGAATCATAACACGTATTGGTACCTACTCTATTCTACGAGTATATAAGATTGTATAAGTAATTTAATTTCACAACTTTATCATGCAATTATTTGTTTATAATATTTATTGCTTACTCAGCAGTACTGGTAGCCTACGTGACGTAGGCTACCAGTACTGCTGAGTACGTAGGCTACGTCATTCTATTGCTGACCAAAAACCTCTTCCCAGGATCTTATATAGGGTGACTGGCAATTAGTGTACGATACTTAAACACGTGATTGTGCTCATGATAACAAACAATTTTTATTATGGGAGCAAAGCCGAAATCGCGAAAAAAATATCAGCTGTTCAGTACATTAGGCAAACATAAATGTACTGAACAGCTGATTTTTTTTTCGCGATTTCAGGTTTGTTCCCATAGTAAAAGTTGTTGGTTATCATGAGCACAATCACGTGTTTAAGTATCGTTCACTAATTACCAGTCACCCTATATACAATGTGTAACAGAATAAACGCACAACCTCTTAAGGGGTCATTGTACTCATCATTATGAACAACTTTTACTATGGGACCAATCCCGAAATCGTGAAAAAAAAAACAGCTGTTCAGTACATTTTGTCGAATTATGCGCACAGAAATTATGGGCAGTCGACTTTTTTTTTCGCGATTTCAGTGTTGGTCCCGTAGTGAAAGTTATTCATAATGATGAGTACAATGACCCCATAAGAGGTTGTGCGTTTATTCTGTTACACATTGTATATGATGAACCTAGTCATATTTGTTTACAAATATTCAATGGATTAAGAATTTGTAACGCAATCAAATTCCTGTTATTTAGTAATCCAAGGGAAGTCATTTTATAACTTTGTCCATTACAACAGCAGAATCAGATATCTTAAGAATTATGGCTGCCCTCGCCGTCGAATAAAAGACTAAAAAAAAGAGATAATTCTCTTGCCAATCCCTTAGGCTGTTTAATTAAGAAATAACGCATTTAATTTAATGCGATTACTGATATAACTACGGAACTCGGTTGGGTCACGTGATTTGTATAACGTATAGTGTGGCAATTACTAATTATTTTTGCCACACTATTATTTATGATTGAACGTAGGTAGGTTAGAGGAAGGTTATTGCAGGGCCTGCACCACACCCTCTTGGGTAAGAGATGGACCTAAACGTCCTGTATAGCTCCATTTCTTTCCCACACTGGAGTGGCATACTGCTGCAAGAAGTGACGGTAGTCCTCAGGGGGGTTACTATGACGTCATAAAGCAGTTGTAATTCCAGTGTGGGGAAGAGACAGCTATACAGGTCGTCTAGCGCCTTCTCATACCCACACTGGAATTCCAACTGCTAGACGTCATGGTAGGCCACGAGGACCACGATATGACGCAATTTTCCTAGGTAACGGCCGATAGTAGCATCAATTGTAGGCGTAGTGCATACAATATAAGTTTCATAATTATTGCAATGTGTGTCGATAATAAAACTAACCTAGTGGATGTGTTTATTCTAGAGTGCCGCCGGCAATTTATTATTTTAGGTCAAAACACAATCACTTTAATCAGTGTTTTTTTTTTGCTTGGATATCTTTGGTTAGACGTACTGAACTCTGTGTTAAAATTTGTCCATCTATTTCAACGGGACCTTATATGTACATATTAAACATAATTGAGACGTAATGTAGTTATTTACTTATCATTATATGTATTTATATGTAGTCAATGGGAATTTGGCAGCCGGGTTTCCCTACGGCATCATTCATCTTAAATCTAGGTCAACCATACGCAGTTCATGTTCTTATTCAGTTTTTCCTACTCGAGCCAGTTTGGATCTACGCCGTAGAACTACACCAAACAACTAGTATAAGTCTAGTACCTAATAAATGACCACATTTATTTAAACGATAAAAATGTAGACGTAATAAATTGTGATAATGTTGAAATTAAACTTGGTATTGTGGTTTGGTTAAATGATATTGTTTGGAAACTAACTACTTTTTTCCTTGTAGTGTAGAGAGCCACATGGGACTATACGTTAACGTCAAGTGCACCTATTTCCTTAGAGTTTTCCCGTAGGTAGTAAATACAACATTATTCCTTCCTCTACCAAACCTCCCAGCACATTTCATTCACTTTTGTTAATCTACTTTTCACTCGCTTTTGCTCAATAGGTACTTGTTTTTATTTTATTTATTTAAAATAGGTACACCAACAGTACATACAGTTTACATTATAAGTATTCACGTTAGGGTTCTGATATATGTACCAATTACAGGTGTACACAACATTTCTCAAGTGTAAGCTTTAACGCACTAATAACAATAATAGATAAAATATCCCAAATTAAAATTAATTATAGCCGTTTAAATGTCGGTTCAAATGAGAACGCAGCAGGCTTTTGAACTTCAGTAGGGAACCAAAGAACACATCCAAGTCAGGCAATTTAGAATTGAGTTCGTGGCAATAAATACAATTTTGCTTACGCCAACTGTTATGAGGTGAAAGGTTCGATACAATCTAGTTTTCAGATGCATCTTTGTTACTTACACAGTTTTGGTAGAAATAACCCATGTAAATCAAATTTTGACGTGAGATTTGTCAACAATTTAATTGAATTTGGGCTTTACTTGCAATAATCGAGAGTCGTTGTTTCATTATTGTGCGATGCAACCGATAGGTTCGAAATTATGGAGCGGTGCCGTAGGTAACTGCTTAGCTTATGAGTTTATGACATTACGAGTTATTAATTTTATAACAGGATGATTAGCACTAGCTACCTTTATACGAGTTTTTGTAGTTATTTTACAGTAATACGTATGTATACAGGAACATATAGCTCTGGTAAATACTTATTATAAATATGTAATTGTATTATAATTTCAGCGAATTATTTAGAAATACAAGCTGTCACACTTACCGATTTCTGTAAATAAAAAAATAAAAATCTACTCTTTTATTATCGATTCGGGTCGAGAATCAGTAGTAATAGATACCTCCTTGAATTTGACCAGGGTGCAAAGTAACAGCCTGTATAAACCATACAAATAAATAAAATTTAAGTGTATGTTTGTAATTTTAATATAACAGCTTTTTACTGAATGCTTATGAAAGTATACTTATATGATAATTAATAGCTTTTTTGTTTGGTGTCTGTTTGTTCCGGCTAGTCTCCAAAAGGGCGAGAGCGATTTTGACGGGACTTTTACTGGCAGATAACTGATGTTCTAAGGAGTAACTTATGCTACTTTTATTGTAGAAGAAAAAATAGAACGTCAAGGAAAACAAAACCTTTGAAATTGTTAATAAAATCCGATTTACATAGGGAAATTATATTTTTATAGTAATTTCACGCGGACGAAGGTTGCGGGCAACAGCTGACGGCGATAGCAGAATATTGATGGATATAGTAATCTGATGAAATGATGACAGAAGCTTCCGAATGTCGCCCAACCTACGCACTTTACTTTTATACTTTTCAATTGTTAAATACCCACTGTATAAGTGTATACTTGGGTAAATTATAAGAAGTGGTCGCATGGTCACATCACGTTCGGTAACTATCAGAAGAACAAGAGTAAAGATGAGAAAAGATAGATAAATAAATGATGATGCAAAAATGTGTAATTATTGCTAGTAGGTACATAGGTAGGTACTTAGTACATAAACAGAAGGTATTAAAGATCTAGACATCTTTCATATTGTCTCACAATTTATTCCATAAAATGCAAATAATTGTTAGGTACCTATTTGCGTTTCTTTTTGTTTGTATACTGAAAAACATCTGTAATAATAAATTACTCGATAATAACTACAAGGCGACACAGATGATCTAGCACTTTGTTTTTTTTTTTTTAAAGAATTATAATAACCTAGGTTTTTACTCCAAACCAGTACAGAGTGTGGACAGTATTTAACATGGAGCGACTGCCTATCTGACCTCCACAACCCAGTTAGTACTGGATAATATGATACCCCTTGGTAAGACTGGCTATCAAACTTTCGGGTAACTGACTACCTGTAACGACTGTCAAAGATCTACAAATGACAGCCGGGACCAACGGCTTAACGTGCTTTCCGAAGCACGGAGGAAACTCGGTATGTAATGGGTGTTCATGTTCACCCATCCGCAGACAAACCTAGGCAAGCGCGGCTTAACCTGAAGATTGATCCGAGCGGCTGTTATCTTTTAGCCACGAGCTCCTCCATCGGCGAATGCAAATGCGCTTGCGTCGTGTAACGTGTTCGTGTAAATGGGTCCTTATCATAATGTCGTATTAAATTGAAAGTGACTAAAACACAGAAGTACTTTTCTTAATGTATACATGACTGAAATGATCACAAGTAGCAAGGTCAAGCGACGAGGAAGGTACGGCCATATTAAAAACCTGTTCGGTTTCGGTACGCGCCCGAGCAGCGGTTTTCTGGTTATATGGATTGATTAACATTGAATTATTGTGACTTTTATTATAGTCCCTTTAGTACCTTTTGGTCGTCTATGAGTCTATGACAATATAATTTGTTTAAAGTTTTTTTTTTTACGCTGTGTGCACTTGTGCATGTGCCAAATATATGGATTTTCTTCTTTCTTTCATATAAAGAACGCAAGCCAAGAATCGTCTCTTAATTAAGTAGATACCCATATCCTGTGAATGCAAAGCGTGTGAATGACCTTTCTTGATTTTTGGATTGTGTTGTGTTGTGAATGTGTTGTGTCCCAGCCGCACACACAGACTTATTGAGAAAAACTATATTTATTAATTAAAACTGTATGCACAAGTACAAAACTGTACAAAGGCGGACTTAATGCCGTAGGCATTTTCTACCAGTAATCCAGTATACCTTAGGGTGATGCAGAGACAATACATAGTAGGTGCAATAACAACAAATTATAACTATATCTTCTTTATATATGTTTTAGGTATATAAAGTTCTTGTTTAAATCTGCTAGAGATATATTTTTCGCTACAATAATTAAGGGCGTAGTCTACTTGCGTTTTTTATTCGTAGGTAAATATGTTTTGCCCTTTTATTCCAATCAAGCGATTTTATTCTGGAAATATTCAATGTATGAGAGAGTGTGTTTAGGTACTTACTAAGATAATTGATTGACATATTATTGCTACATAATAATTGGTATGTAACTTAGTCTCATTTTAACTTTAACCCAAAGCATAGAAGATAGCAGTCTACACACAGAGAAATTAGGTCAAAACGTGCAATAAGGTTAAAATTTACAAGTTTGCTATATGCCCACAATGGCCACCACGCAGCCCACGATTATCGCAGATATAATACTTATTTCTTAAATACACACTTGTGCATACAGGCACAGATTACAATAAATTATTGTACATACTTACTTATGTACCGAACTAACGTACCCAACGATAAGCAAGATAAGAAAATGCCAATATGCGATACACACGAACGTCTTGAAACACTAACCAGCATCGTACACGCTAATGATTTTCTAATGATCTATGATAGATAATTGCTGAGGAGATACACAGTCTATTTTAGAAAAACAAACAAAACTGTTAAATGACGAAACAACAAGAGCTATCTTATATATGGTCCCATTAAAATAGGTGGACAAATTTTAACAAAGCGTTTTCAGTATGTACGTCTAACCAAAAATATCCAAGCAAGAAAATAAATGATTTATGTGATTTTATTTTGACCTAATGGATGTGTTTATTCTAGAGTGCCGCCGGCAATTTATTATTTTAGGTCAAAATAAAATCACTTTAATCAGTCTTTCTTTTGCTTGGATATCATTGTTTGTACCTACTGAACGCTGTGTTAAAATTTGTCCACCTATTTTAATGGGACCTGTTTCGTTTAAATCGTGTTATGTTTTGGAGAGGAAAACAAGTTCGAAAACTGACCCTCCGTAGGCATGTGATGGGTGATTCATGAGACACGCAGCACCCACAGCGCCTGTCGAGACTTGTGTCGGAGCACAACTTCTTGTGGCATACAAGGTGAATTTGAGATTTTCATGGCAATCCCCGAATTCACGGTCAACAAACGCTTCGAACGATACTTCTAATTCCGTAGAAGTTCTGCAATACATAGCACAATAGATTATCAACTCTCCGTGCTAGCAATACAGTCCATAATGGCGCGACGCAAGTTCATTTTCGACAATGGTACAGATGCAGCGTGCATTGACTGTCCTGCGGGTCATCGTGCACTAACTGTTATCCGAACACTCACCGGCTTGTCATGATGTAATAGGGGGCCTTCAGTCATTTTCTAAAATGTGATAAAACCGCCGTAGTCCGTGCGGCGGCGGCTGACATCTGCAACAAGAGGCCATCGAGGTCATATAGATTGGAGCTCACTTATGCAGGCGACGGTACACACGTTACAAAAACACTGGGTCTCACTTGTGCTGTGTTGTACGTAAACAAAGATGCATGAAGGCAGATCTAGGTTCCCGGGCGGGAAGTCAAACTCGCAGCATGTCTGACAAGGAGGCACCGGTAAGGTTTGTTTATCACTGAATCAGCGAGCGCGCGCGGCGGCGGGTGTGCGGGGGGCCCCGCTGGCGCCCGGCGCGGCCACTGCGGTGACGCCAATGTCGTGACGTGAGCGCGCGCGCCTGCGCACACAGCTCGGCGCGCGCCGACAACATCTCCATATTTTCTTGACGTGTATCGAATAACGTTCCATTTCACAGAACTTTGAGTATTCAGCTCGTTATGTACCAAGCGCATTCATTACGAAACATAAAACGCACATGAGCCTAGCATTTGCCAAAAAAAATTACATTGTTCTTATTTTTTTAAGTACAGCCTGGCGTTATAAGATTATAAGATTCCATAGAAAAAAAAAAGAAAAAAAGGTAAAATAAAACCACCCTGTACGGTGCTGAAAACAAGAACCACTTAGACAACCTACTGGGATTCCATTTTCTTTGGTCAGGTTATGGTCTTGGTATAGAGGATCTCCCATAGTAAGTAATATTAAAATATATGTATTGATACCGTACATACTTTCATACGAATTCACAAAGAAAAAATCTTTAGCATAATTTTATTTATTTGTATAGATTTAATCGTTATTAGTACATAGTAATACAAACTGTGAATGTCTGCTGGAGGTCTCTTTGGAAATGCTATTTTATGATCATTGTAAGCCTCAACTGCACCTGATGAAGGAACATCATTAAAAGCACAACATGTCATAAACATTACTTTGCTGGATTTCTATAAAACACTAAAAGCAAACAGAAGTAACCAAAATTCTTAAATATGAAGTCCCTGATCTTAGTTATCTTGTAAAATTACTTTGCGTTTCTGCTCTCGAACAAGCAGATTGCATAACTAATTGGTTAAATTAATCAGTCAGAAACTCCTGCAATCAGATAGGAAAGTATTTTGGAAACGATATTATGGGCTATTGTAATTAGAGTAAAACGTTGTATTCCTTCATAAAGTATAAAACTAGCAATCTGCCTCGTGACGTCAAATTTCTAATAACCGTGGAGAACTGGAGAAAGTTTGGAATTTGGGCGCCTGATATTTTTTCATAAGCAATTATGTTTTTTGAAGTAGATATCTACAGCATTGCATATTATATTGTTCAACTAGCGACCCACCCCGGCTTCGCACGGGTGAAATGTAGATTAACAGTAACACCCACCGTCACACCCGCAACCTTCCTCTTGAATCACTCTATCTATTGCTAAAAACTGGGTTAAAATCCGTTGCGTAGTATAAAAGATCTAAGCGTATAGACAGCGGGAGCGACTTTGTTGTATACTATGTAAAGATTAGTGCACCAAGTTTTAAAAATAAGCATAAATTAGTATTCTTATTGTAGATTCGGTCGACAAAATCTGTTGTTATGTAATTTTATTTTAAAAACAGCTCGTGGGTTTTTCCATGCGAGATTTAGAAATCAATTTCGCTTATTATCGGTACCAACATTAATGCAATGTATTTTCGTACTTAGGAATAATCCCGAGTTCCAAGAAATAATCCTTATCAACGGTATCTGTTTACCGTAGTGCGCACGTCATCAATAATATATTTATTATCGTACCATCTCAATAATAATATATTCATATTAATGCCGAAATTATCTGTAGATAAACAATAAAATGAAAAATCTTAGTGAACTAATTTTAAACATTACACACTCTATGTGGGCACATTTATTTGAAAATGAATGGTTTGAAACGAAGTTCTTAAAATGGTGTAATTTAAGTGTAAGCTGAGATTGCCGAGATGGTAAACCATTGCAGCATAACAGTATAATCAGCATAAATGTTCCCGCCTGTTCTCTCTGAGAGAGATGTGGGTGTGGGTCACATGTTTTGAAGGTTTCAGTTCTCTAAGACCAGTCGGTTTCCTCACGGTGTTTTTTCTGCATCGTTTTGTAGGAAAAGAAATAAAAAGCATGTGGACTCGCACAGGAACATCATCTGCCTAGTCTTTTCTCGACTACGTTGAGGGCAGCTTCCAGTTTAACCAGTTGCAGCTGAATACCAGCATTTTACATGGAGGGACTGACTATCTGACCCCCTTGGTAAGACTGGTTGTCAGACTTTCGGGAAACTTCTTCTTTATCGTGTGGTTAGTGCCTAACCTGATGTCAGAGTTTTCATTCAGGCCGCCCATGGGCCTCTGACATGCCGTCAAGAAATATATCTCAGGCATGCTGGTTTCCTCACGATGTTTCCCTTCACCGGAGCAAGTGATAATTATACAATACGCAAATGAATCCGAAAAGCCAGAGGTGCCTGCCTTGGGTTTGAACTCGGGACCTATGACTTGGCAGTCCGACGGTCACACCACTAGGCTATCACTGCTACAAACTTTTGGGAAACTGACTACCTGTAACAACTGTCAAAGATCTACAAATGATAGCCGGGGCCAACGGCTTAACGTAAAGAAAGAAAGAAAGAAAATATATTTATTTGTCGCAGGGACATGACGTGCATCATACAAAATGATAAAAACACAAAAAAAAATAACAATAAACATACAAAGCATAAAAAAAAGACATTCGTAGCTTGCACGTCGTGACTGCGACAAGCAGGTTACCACTCAGCATGATGCTGAACCGGAACGGACCGCCTTCGTGCCTCGGAACGTACGTTCCGAGGCACGAAGGCGGTCCGTTCCGGTTCCGGAAACTCGATATGTAATGTGGTCCGTTCCGTTCCGGAAACTCGATATGTAATGAGTGGTCACCCATTCGCAGACCAACGTAGGCAAGCACGGCTTAACCTGTTGATCCGAGCGGCTGTCTGGCTCGCACAGGAAGACAAACAGAAAAATCAAAACAAATGTTTAGGAAAAATATACTTTTTAGAGCAGTGGTGATGAAATAACTTACACAAAGTAGGCGCATTTCGGGGCTCGAATTCTAACCCACGACACGTGACAACGGACTCGTAAGTCGGATCAGATACCACTGGCCCACCAATCATTTTAACACCATTGGGGGCCGAATGAATTACTTCAACCGTTTCTGGGGATAAATCTTATCATTTAATCTTGTGCTCAATAGGATATCAGCGTGGTTTTATTCTGGAGCTTGCTTGGCAGATGAATGGGTTACTGACTTGCTTGCATTGCGGTGGGTATAAACGTATGTAATTTCCCCATCCCCATTCTAACGTCGGACGAGCACAGATACGGCGAAGCGTCACCGTTATATGGTGGAAGTTCCACGGACCTGAACAAAGCGCTATGCTTCCACCATTTATTGTGCGAACCGCCAGTCTGTGGAATTCACTGCCGGCTCCTCTGTTCCCTGTTCATTATAGTCTGGATCTATTGAAAGTTCGAGTGAATCGGTTTCTTCTAGGCAAGCGTGCTTCACCTTAGGCCGCATCATCGCTTCACATCAGGTGCGGCCAAACGCAAGACTAATTTTTAGTATTAAAAAAATGTATAGTAACCAAGACTGCTAGGCAGTGGAACTCATCACATAGCTAAATTTAGATGGACTATCTAGTGAAGACCACAGATGAAGACCGTAAGATTCCTGCCTGTACCGGTCGAAGTATGGCGACTATTGAGAAAGGCCATAGTCGCCACACTACGACCGGTAGTTCTGGTACTAGACAACTTCCGGCTGAAATATTGATGTCAAATAAGTACATTTTTTAACCGATTTCAAAAAAGGAGGAGTTTCAAATTCGGTTATATTTTTTATCTCTTAACTCCGTCATTTCAGAGGATAAAAAAACGATTTGAAAAACTACTGAACTACTGAGGACCATCGTCCTTATTGATTTATGACAAGAACTTGAAAGGGTACAGCTTTCGGAAAATTAATTTAGACTTTTTTTCAGTAGATTTCGGTTTTTTTTTTGCAAAAAGTTTTTTATTCTTGCCATCATGATCGTTTAATGCGCGGGGAGCACCAATTCGATTACTGTATTTGTATCATTATTATGATCACAAATACGTTAATTGCATTGATTTGAAGTGATACAATACAATCTAAATCTTTTAGCAGAGATAATTATGTAAATTATATTAAATTCGATACTTATCGCCTACCATACAAAGTTCCTCGAAAACGTAAATTAATTTACTAATTACGTATCTACATTTTTCATTTTATTTTATCATTTTCAACAAATCTGTGAGAGAATATGAAATCAATGCACCAATTAACTAGCTTATAATGGTTAATGGACGTCAAACGGGCATACGAGTATAACTGGAATGGTATAGACACCCCCATGCCTCGCCATATTGTTTTTATTCGTAGCGCACGCACGATGATTCTGGAACACATTTGGAACGCTACACGACCACGATTTATTTGGACATTTTGTGTTCATTTATGAATAATGGAATAGATACCAGTTAAATCATGCGCCGCAACTTTCCAGACAAATCAAAATGAGCACAATATTAGGCATTCAAATGCTTTTCTATCTACTTCTCTGCTGACTGTGTATACGTACCAATTAATAGGGTCGGTGGAGGCGGCCACACCTGTTGCTACCGCCCTCAACGACAATGCTACTCGTATATAATCGAGGGACCTACTTCCGCACGTCATCCACCTGTAAACATGCTACTGTACGGTATAGTATAATAATACGTCGATGTATACATAGCTGAAACAGTTGTAACTTGAATGCTACTTAGAGCGAATTAACTAAGTTGTTTGGACCGCCTACGCCTGGTTGATCGAGAGCGTAGTCCAAAAATACGTTGGCAAGGCGTGTGATGTGAAATCTTCTTTATCTAGGACTTTGGGTATCTGGTCTCTGGGTATGTATATCGGAAAACAAGTTGGTAGTGTTAGCAAGCATACTAGTTTTTTATTTATGTTAAGTCTAAGCGTCATTGGTCGAGTGGTTGCAAGGGCGACTGTTGGGCATGAGGTCCTGGGTTCGATTTTTGGGTCGGGCAAAAGTGTTATTCGATTTTTCATTAGCAGCATCAGGAATATCTCAGTAGCAACCATGTAGTCTGGAATTGAGCCCAGTTGATGGCAATAGGCTCGCCTCTTATTACGTGGAACCAAACTGGCCAAATATAGGTGAACTATTAGGTATCCCTCTGCCTAATCATGTTAATGAATTATGTTATTAAATTTAAGCCCTATATTCAATATCCGGGGTCGTCTGACGCAAGAGGAAAAAATAATTGTTTATATTTACCTTGTGGAGAATACTCAATCTGATAGACTTATCAGGTATCTTGATATCTGTAATAAGAGAGTCAATTAGCCAATCTTTTAACACATGGAAACTTGTTAATTCATAAAAATCAATTAGTCACAATAAAAAACTTTTCCGTTATGATTTCCGTTCAAGATTTTATCGCTACAAAAAAATGGTTGATTTCATCTTTAGATATTTCACAAGATTCCCAAAAATTACACTGCGTAATGTCCGTAAGTGGTCCGTACACGTGACAGATTATGCACTTAATCGCTATCGATCTATAAAGTAAGGTGTTCCTTATTTTACCTTCCACTGCGCCTTTACTAAGCGTGTTCTTAAGAATAAGGTAATTTAGAGTTGTGAGTGCGCCCTAAATCATTAATCGAAGTACTGACCAGCCTCTGCAGTCTCGACATAGATAGCGATCGCCAAACAACCGAATTCGGTCGCAAAGTCGTACCGACACTGAGGAGCTCGTCGCAAAATAATAACAGCCGCTCGGGTCGATCTTTAGGTTAAGCTGTGCTTGCCTAGGTTGGTCTGTGGATGGGTGACCGCCCATTACATACCGAGTTTCCTCCGTGCCTCGGAAAGCACGTTAAGTCGTTGGTCCCGGCTGTCATCTGTAGATCTTTGCCAGTCGTTACAGCTTAGGTAGTCAGCTAGTGGCCCAAAAAGTCTGACAACCAGTCTTACCAAGCGGTATCGTATTACCCAGTACTAAACTGGGTTGTGGAGGTCAGATAGGCATTCGCTCCATGTAAAATACTGGTATTCAGCTGCATCCGGTTAGACTGGAAGCCGACCCCAACATAGTTGGGAAAAGGCTAGGCAGCTGATGAGTCATACCGGCACCGGCGGGTCGCGTCCGGCTCGCGTCCGAATTCGGTTGTTTTGCGATCGCTATCTATACCGAGACTGCACTGCCAGTCGATAGTGGCCCTCGGCCGAGATAGTCCTCACTCAAGCATTCCCACATAGTCCTTTCTTTCTTACTTTCTGCGGATTCCCGCAGTCTTACTAGGTTATAGGTTCACCTTGAGGATGCCCTCCTTCCGAAACTTGGTCGCCACTCTAGAACCTTGCGGCCCTGCAAGCAAAGCCCCAGTGGGCAGGAAAAGAAGCGAAAATGTTGACAAAAGAAATGTAGGTATTCAGAATTTGATTTTCCTAGGTACCTACCTTTTTTGTCTTAAAGATGTACGATGATGAAGGAGAGTGATGGAAAAATTTCTACACGCTAAAAAAACATAGAATTTTTGATCCTTTTGAACGTCATTGTCACATATACGTGACATGAAAGCACGTGTCCTGTACGCCAAACGACACAAATATGTGACAAAATGGTAGGTGAAATTGTGGCTTGGCATGGAGGGCACGCGCGTGCGTTTTTGCTCTAGCGTTCAAAAGGGGCATTGATGTATCATCGTTACCCCTCAGTGCTACGAGTTTTTTTCCTGATAGTAATATGAGTATGACATAGAGGGTTTCCAACTTGAGTAATTTGAATACAGAAGTATTCTTAAAATCATATAGTACCTAAATACATTCGTATTATCCTCGATCGTATACTGTATTCTTTCACTTCTTTGCGAACTCGCTCAGACAACTAAAGAACAAAAATACGCGTTAGTAAAAATACTGTAATGGTTTGAATCTAACATAACATAACACCATGCCTGTAGTTCTCGAAGCTTGAACTAGGGGTACATGTAGCACACCAAATTTTCACTAATCATGTTCAAGGTCCTTGTAATGGGGGATGATTTGTGTCAGAGTAAAACCCCAATAACACCTTGCGACCTGGAAATTTAACCCAAGATCTAATGATCACCAGTGGCGCTAGCGACCACTATACCTACAAGGTTTGAATTTAACGTAATTAGGTAAAAGGTACAATTAACCCAGAAAGGATGTGCGCTTCCCGAAGGTTCGTGTTTCCGATAAGCACGAACGTAAAAAAGCAGAGCTTCGTAGTTTTTAACCGACTTCTAAAATAGGAGGAGGTTGTGTATTCCATGTGTACTAGTAAAATTTGAATGATTCTTTTTTCATTTGGGAGGAAGCTTGCACGATAGTTCCATATATAAATTGTAATACCTGTGCTTCGGTACTTTATAAGTTATCTATACTAATATTGTTAAGAAGTATTTTTTTGTAAGAATCAAAAATCAAATCAAAATCAAAGCGGTTATTTCAAGTAGGCCAGTTACAGGCACTTTTGAATTGTCGAAACAAAGAACAATTAAATTTAGCTACAGTCCCAGTCACAAGGCATAAAAACTGTGAAAGTACTGTAGTTGCCCATTCCCTATCGTAGATCTCTATGGAGAAGAACGGGCAAGAAACTCCATGGACACTCTTTTAAATCAGCAAATTGTTACAAAATCTTGGTTACATCATTCATGTTGAGATGGTACACTATGTGAGAACGATGTAGCAAGATGTGCACATTAAAAGTGTCCACAGTAAAAACAAAAAAGACAATTCAAAAAATAAAAATAATTAATTCAAATAAGCCGTGGCAACTAAGAGATGACCAGTCACATTGACAGCGCCCGTTCACGAACATGACGCATAGATCAGCACCATTCAACTCAACCATTTTGAAGGGAACTAAATGATCCGACACACGCGCCACCATCAGCGAGACATTTGAGTGAGCATGACATACTCTCAACCGCCAGGGCACATTCAGGTCAAGAAAGGACGTAGGTTTCCAGTGAACGATAGCTTTTTAGCACAGAGTTCTCACACAATATGGGCTTTATATAATACTAAAGAGATTGATTCTATACAATGCAAAGATAGTGGTACAATCTTCAGCAGCTCCAACAATACTATTTAGTGTTATCAATTTGTGCGTCCCTGTCCTTGTGGAGCAGGACCGGCATTGAGCCAAGCATTTTTATCAACGATATAATCGTTCAACTTGTAATATGCTTGCTTGCAAAGTGTGCGTTTAATGCATGTTTTAAATTTCGTCTCATTGAGTTCAAGAATACTTTGTGGGATTTTATTATAGCATCTCAAACAGTACCCCATGAAAGATGAATCTACTTTAGCGAGTCTGAAGCCTGGCTGAACTAATTGGTTCCTATTTCTAGTACTGTAATTGTGTCTGTCACCTCTTTTACTAAATAGATGCAGATTTTTTCTTTTCTCTCGTTTGTATGTAGAGGGTAATCTCTGGATCTACAGAACCGATTTTGAAAATTCTTTCTTTAATAGGAAGCTACATTATTCCCAAGCTATATTTACAACGTGCCCGTGGGATAATTTCCGACAAAACGCGAGCGAAGCCGCGGGCAACAGCTAGTCCTCTACAATATGCTTTTTTTTTTCTTCGTCAATGTAGATGATGTGATAGTAACTTCTAGTTACAATTTAAACTTAATACTTGACAAGGATTAGTGTGAGATTCATTTTTTGAAGGAAACTGATCACGGTATCAGTGTATACAACTTGCCGTAATCTGTGGCAAATTCAATCTGATACCGGGATCAGTGGAGACCAACCCGATACCACAACTGAACAGGGTGAAAAAAACTTTTTCAAAGTCAAAGTCAAAACACTTATTACGAACTAAGTGTACAATGATGCGTGTGTGGTGGGGTTTGCAAAAAAAAAATAGTGTAAGTCCGTTTTTTTTTTGTGCAAAAAAGGTAAAATGTAGGTACTACTGCGCTTTTTGATAGCGCACCTAACATTACGCGTTTGTAGGAAAATTGATATCAGGTTTCTTAGGAAGCATAATATAGGAAGTGTACATACCTAAACGGTAAATTCTGATAAAGTCTAATCGGATCGGATCGTTTATAGATAGTAACGCTGAACAATTATTAATTAAATCAGGAAACGTGCCAAAATTCAGTACAACGGGTCGTTATCATATCCTCTATCCTTGCTACTTATAATCAATGACATTATTTATTTCCTAATAATCTTAAGTCGGATCATGGTTTAATAAAAAATGTGCATTTTAGCCATGTTTCCGGAATTAAGAGTCAATTATTTCTAGTTTTCTACCTTCTGATTACTGCATACGCGGTACAAGGTACATCGAAGCACAAACGATTAGACTGTGGTAAAGTAATTTTGTAGGAAACAGTTGATTAAAAAAAACGTCGAATTTCTATGTGGTGGTGGCATGGGCGCCTGCAATAAGGGGGTGCACTTGTCGGAAAAGAAAATACATAGAAAAAAAATAGTTTTCTTTTTTTATTAAGTTACTGTGTGAATAAAAACTTAAGGCGTCTATGTGAATGTACAAATTTCTTCATAACCTTGTCGATAAAGTTGGTGTGCTCCTCTACTCTTTCCTGTGAACACATGGGCATGTACGGGTCGCTTAGCATCGCGTCTCCCATTGTCAGGGCCGTAGGCAGGGAGGAATAGGAGTATGAGTTGTTTTCCGCCTCGGAAGCATTGGTTTCTCTATGGTTTCTGTATGTATGAACAAAAATAACCTAATTATCCGCGAATATCCTAATATATATTCGAGCGCGCTCAGACATCTTATGTCCTTTGTATTCATAAGCTTCTCTTTACAATTTGACAGTTTAGCCGTATTTCTATAATATAGGACCAAAGATAACCTATCAAATTCGAGGTGGATGCTAAAATTTTCAAACTCCCTACGCTCGCTCTTAAAACGTATTTTTTCGATCATGGGGTTTTCTGTATAGATCAACAAAATAACTCTTTGAACCTAACATATTATATGAAGTAGAGTGCAAACAATTTCGAGCTGTTTTCATGAAACTGAAGCTGCTGCCTGGACATACATGCGTAAACAAGCAAACATTTAGCGCGAAATAACATTTGAGCAATCCTTATGCAAGGCTGAAGTTACGACATTAATTTGCCAATGCCAAGGATCTTACATATGCAGTGGCGTCTTTACCCAAGTCCAAAAGGCCCATGACCCGGCGGCGCCCGGCGATAGGCTAGATATTGTGAGTGGCGCCCCTCGCAATTTGCCACGTTTTCTAACCTGCCGTCAGTAGCTTCTAAATCCCATAAGTAAACCAAAACCTACCCTTTCTTATAAAACTAGACTGAAAGTGACACAGTAATATAACAACGGTTTTTTTTTTCACGAAATGGTCTTTGGCATTTGGCCGCAACGCGCCTTATGTGAAGCAATGATGTGGCCTAACGGTGAAGCACGCTTGGCAAGGAGATACCAATTCACTAGAACCTTCTTCGAGGAATTACTAGTTCAAGGAATATAATCTAAAATCTATCATTGCTTTATCGAGCAATTCTTGGTTCATTAGAAATCAAATTTTCCTTGGAAAACCCATGTTGCGGTCGTTGAAAAATAATTGTTCAAAGGTAGCGGCAAGACCGATATATCAAAATACAGTGATTGTATCAACCAATCGTTATTTTCGATAGTTAATCTGTGATCAACTGATCATTATCTTATCTTGTTAATCATTTCCACAAATACTAATTCATCAGCATCGGTATGATTGATTCATATTGGGCGTTTGTTTTATTTATTTTAGGTTACATGTAAAAGTTCCGTAGAGACTCACCTCCTCACCTTAGGCAAAAGGGGACCCACGATAATGTGCAAGCGTCAGATCAGCGCGTGGTCTACTGATTGTTAGGACACGATCTAAATTAGCCAAATTTCATAGAAATCTGACATACCTACCTACTAGCTAGCTAGATCTGAGTCTGAATTCTAACTTACAGTCTGTATGCCTAATATAATATGTAATTGAGTGTTAGACTCTCACAGAATGATGATATTTATTTCGAGTAGTCATTAGTGCATCCTGTACAGTTAGCCACGCGATCAACCTTCAAAGCCATCGCCAGACTATAGCAGTCACTGCCGGGCATAGTCCAACACGACTGGATATATATCATGTTTCTTCAATTTTGGTTGCACGCCAATAACACTCGATCAATGCTTGGCCATTTCAGCTCATCCATCATTTACCATAGTACCCTTGCCTTGCTGACTGGTATAATGTTTTTCGCACCAACTGCTCGCAAATGTCAAATTATATTTTATGCAAACCTGACATAAAACTAGTATTTTTTGCCCTAGGCTCTAGCCTGCTGCAGAGTGTTGGGTTTGGGCGCTATAATTCTAAATTTGATTTTTATTTCCGTAGGTGCGAAAAGTATAAGATGATCGTTTCGCTCAGGAGGTAAGACAGCTCCTTCGCTGCGCTCGGGAGCGCCGGGATCCCTTGCTGCGTTCGGGATTTAAAATAGCGAGTGGGTTTTTAATGTTTTTCAGCACACGCGCGGAAATAAAAAAATCCACAGATATACTAAGTCACACATAGCTACTTATTCTAAGTCCAAATGGGTTCAATGAATAATGTTCGCGGTGTTTTTTTTTTAAATCTCTGCCTGTTTTAATATAGCTTCCCAAAATTCTGATAGTACTACTTTTGTAGTAACGTAACTAGTATATCCACTCGAACTGGTCGCTTCGTCATAATCTTCGGTTATAATCTGTATTAGTATTTTTGTTGAAAAAATATCAATTTTTTTTTGCATTTGTTCGGCGGCTTGTTTTCTTTATATTGCTTTTTTTTTTGTAAGCGTGACCGCTTGGTTTTTTTCTAGTTAAATCTATTTGATGAACTTTAGGGAAGTGTGAACTGCGTACCTAGTGCTACTGAATGCGAGTTACAATCAATTTACGCTGCCCATCGCCGAAGCGATGCAATGTATTGTATCGCTCCTCGCCAAGGCGCGGTCCCAGCCAAATATTTTGGGGGGTCACACAGGGAATTTGGTAACCCCGAATAAAAAAAGGCAGATCGGGGGGGGGGGGGGTCAATCAATCAGTGAAACACTATTAGGAGCAAGGAGTAATTTTGTCGATTTATGTATAAAAGCCTATCAATTGAGAATTCGTAAAATTTAGTACCCAGTACGAATTTGATAGGTTTTCTTATTTTCTATTAATACAGAAATTGTGTCCCAGAACCCAATATGTCAGAGCGAGCAAAGCGAGCTCGAAAATGTTTGACCATTCATACAGGAGTTATGTAAGTACTTAAACCGCGAATGCAGAAAACTCTTGGGAATTAAGAAAATGCAAGAACGAGCTCGAAAATGTTTGCCCCCTTCCTCGGATAAATTACACTTTTTTCGTTCATTCTTACAGGAATGAGAATAGGAGGAACTCTGTAAACGTAAGCAAAATTGAAACAGTACAGGAAGTATAGCGAGCGAAGCAAGTTTGAAAATTTTAGAATCTCATGATCCGTAATAGGCAGACAGTTGAAATTTTCACAGAATGCGGAACCCTTCATGCGCGAGTTCGAGTCGCACTTTGCCGGGTTTTTCAATTATTTATACAGCACCGACATCTAAAAGCACGAATTTTATAATTACTTGAAACTGAATATGATTAATCATTCTGTTGTGTGATTAATCGAATTCCTAGAGGCATGAAAAACAAATATTTAAAGTTGACTTTCCTTAACTAATAAGGTGAGAGATTCAACAAAGTTGTGTTCACGTGCAATGGAAACAACCTTATTTAATCTGTTTGTAGTGGTGCGCAAGTGGTAATGGCCCCGACTTAGGAGCTTTAGGTCGGAGGTTCGACCACATCGATCCCAGGCGCCACATTACTTTGTATAATTCATTTTATCACCACTTCAAAATGGTGAGAGGAAACAACCTTGTCCTAGAAGTAAAATTCGGAATAACAATACGTATTAGGCATGTGATGTATTTTTTACCTAAAAAAAACAGCCAAGTCCGAGTCCGTATAATTACCTAAAAAAAATATATTTTATTTTATTTATTTATCACAAACACTACTAACATTACAGGGAATTCCTAATGCGTTAGCGTGGTCCTAAATTAAACTATTTTAAGTAACATAACACATACAATATCGTTTTTGTGAATTCATTCAGAGAGCAAGAAAATAAATCGATCCTGTCAGCAGTGTCATTTAGTGCGTGCAAGGCGCGCGTCAGTGGCGCTTTGCTGAGCAAGTTGGTTCGTGCGTGAGGCAGTGCTAGTAACCGTGGCTTCCGGCGCCGCGATACAAAACAATTAGCGTCAGCAATATCTTAATTAGCGTCAACTATGTATGAACGGGGTTGGGGACACCCTTTATTTTTTTTTTTCTTTGATTTTTTTTTGTTTATTTGTTATTGCTTGCCTTGCTTTTTGCACAAATAGGTTTTCGACCCAAAACCTATAGGGTACTTCCGGTTGACCTAGAATTGTCAATTTTGGTTAAAAGCAAGGTCTTACAGCAAAAGTAAAGGGAAAATTCCAAAAAATAAAAAAAAATCGAAAATTAAGGTAAATTTTGGTACTTACAAGTTTTCGCGAAAATCTAAATTTGGCCATATCTTTTTATCATGTTGACTCAGGGTCTTGGTTTTTATATACCTAATAGGGATTATAAACCTCAGTATCTGGTATAAATTTCAACTTACTAGGTCTACCCGTTAAGAAAATCAGTGGTGACACACGGACAGACAGACGGATAGACGGACAAGAAAGTGATCGTTTATGCGTTCCGTTTTTTTCCTTTTGAGGACCGTAACCCTAAAAAAGGAGGAGGTTCTCAAATCGACGCGTATATTTTTAAACGTCGAGTTACTTGTAGTTCAAAGTATTGAAGGTGTATTTTTTTACTTGTTGATAAATTATAGGAAGCCAAGTTCATCATCATCAGCCTACAGGGGTCCCCTGCCCGCAAGGGTTTGCCCACAATTGCCACGGGCATGCGGGTTGGCGAACGCAGTTCGTAGCTTCTAACACTTCTAGCACTAATGTCGCTGCTGCCCGTCACTAGTCTGCGCCATTTAGCTTTGAGGATTTCTATAGAAATGGTTATACCGCCATTTGTCGGTCGTCAGAACCTCTTTTGTAGTTTAGCAGGATGTACCACGAGCTGGTGAGGCTGACTTGGGGCACTGAGACGGTAGGTGTGCCCCCTTACATTTCCAGTCTACTTAGAAAAATATACGTGTCGAATTTATAACCTCCTCCTTTGTTTTTCGTCGGTTAAAAACAAAAACAATGGAAACTCAGTTGACTTGCTAGCGTTCGTTGCCTTTTATTATTAGAAAGGGTGGTAATGAACTAAAGGTCCTAAATAAATATTTCACCATATTTATTTAGATGTTAAAGATATAATGCGTCACTCATGACCTTGAACGTTGCAATTGTTTACTGATTAACAATAAGTAGATAGTGATCATTTTAACAAATAAATTGGACTAATCATTAGCCATCATTCTTTGACCCTACCGAAGAAAGAACTAGACTTTTTACAAAATTAATTTGTAATCAAATAACTTTCCTCTACCCACGTAGCATGGGTATACTATCTCTATTCTACTAAGAATCGACAAAGCTCTTTCTATACCACTTGACATGTCTGTCATCTGCCATGCTTGCAACGATAGAAATCTTTCCACAATCTGTAATTATTTTCGATTCTTCGTCGACAAAACCCGTTTCTACGGTGGTCATGCTACGCGGGCTGGTGTGGGATGCAACATGTGTCGCCAACCATGCGCCATCATACTAAATATATATAGCAAGTACGGGAGGCTCTGCTGGTGGTACCCTCAAGCGGCGCAAATACTGTATGTAACCTGAGCCGTTTGGAGTTAAAACGCTCGGGTCGTGAGGCCCAACTGCACGTCTCCTTTTTAAGGAAATTGGCCGCCGCTTGATTGGAGGGTTGGCTTCTTCTTTGGACGAAGAATCAGCATTGCCATTCAACGCGGCAATGTTGCCAGTCTTCTAGCACAGTTTAATTATATTGTGCTTCTAGGCACGTTCCTGGATGACAGCGATACTGCCGATACGCAGGATTACTTTGACGCCTGTGTGCTGTTTTTAACGTTTTAAATACATATGTACCTACTGAGTTTTTAGTTTAGACTTTTTTTTGTAAGTATTTAGTTTACATCAATTATTTAATGTTGTGTTTAGTTTGTATACCTATTACAATTTTAATAAATATCTCTACATGTTTTTTAAATTTACTATACTGAATTTAATTGAAGAAGTTTTAATTATGAAGAATTATTGAATTTCTCAGTCGCAGATTTCCACAATCCATTGCTAGGATATGTCCTCAGTTGGTGGCAATAGGTTCCTCTTTACAACGAGGGACTTAAACACACTTTTGCCTAACTATTCAGGAATTACGAGTATAAGAGTGATGACACAGCGATGTGTTATTATAAAAAAAAATAACTTTAGAGTGTGATGAGTAGAATCCAATTTTCTAACGATTTATTAACAAAGAAACGAAGACATTTACAGTTTGCAATCAGATCTAATGCAAAAGGATGTTCACGATAAGATTTTTATAATTTTAATTAAAATAGTCACCATTAAACTTGACTGATAAGAATCAGTCATGTTTAATTGTGACTAATTTAATTAAAATTATGTCACCATCTAATACGGAATATAAACTGTATCTAATAACAGTACGACACAATTTAAAGGCCACGTTGATTTAATAAGGCTTGATAACAGATAGCACGTGCGCAAAATTTCACGTTTTATCAAAACGTTTATAGAAAGCCTTGCAACACCTGTATAAGATATTTAACACGCAATTGTGACGTCATATAAACTCAAAATAAATCACGTACTCTAAACGATAGACAACATAGCTCGTAGCAACAAATTGCTACCGCGTAGCCGTAGGCGTGCTACGCGGCTACGAAATTATGCTACGATGCGTTTAGCATTAGCACTGACCAGGAAATGGCTGCTTTATCAGAATCATAATATAAATCACGTTAAAACTCTTAAAATGGACTTTGTGGTAATAACTATAGAGACTCGATTCATAATACGATACTGGTAAAGCAGCCAGTTTAGACCCCCTGTAAAGCGCAAGCTGCCCTTTTGGGGAATTTCTGTGATGATTTTGCCGATGACCTGATTTAATTAATTGTCTGTAGTAGATAATATTTTGGGCGAGTTAAGAAGGCTAAACACCTGTAGGTGTTTGCTACCTTAAGCCAAGATTTCGATAACAGATAATAGGCTTTATTCTTCAAACAATAATAAAATCTATAGTCATAACAATAAAACAATAAAGTTCTTTGATTTCAATAAAGACTAAAATAGGATATTAACTTTGTTCGTCATTATGTCCACTTTATCTACACTAAGATTTGTATTTTTGTGTGTATGTTTGTAATGAATAAACTCAAAAACTACTGCGCCGATTTCAAAAATTCTTTCATCATTAGAAAGCTACATTCACCCTGAGTAACATAGGCACCCGTACGAAGCCGGGACGGGCCGCTAGTGGTCAATAAAATAATTTGGTATTAAAACTTTATCTTATCCTTGAGAATAGTATTATCGCGTAATCTTTATATTATACCTATCAATTGTATTAGGAGAGTATTTTTCCAATTCCACAGGGGAACTACCAAAGTACTAGCCCGATAGTGGATTATGACCATTATGTAATGAATCATGTCACAATAGTTAATTCGTCAGATTAGCGACCGGGAGCGGACAAACTCAGGGGGTGTTTTTAGAGAAACTAGTGTCCTATAAATAAAAATATCTTGTTTTTAGGGTTCCGTTTCCAGATGGCTAAAATAGACCCTTAGAGATTCGTCCTGTCTGTCTGTCCGTCCGTATGTCACAGCCAGTTTACTCCGAGACTGTTGACAACTGTACGCTAAAACGCGAAAGCTGTTTAATAGTCCTCGAGACAGATCAGCTTTAGCAGTATTGCAAAGCCTGAGAAGCAGTACTTCAATATTTTAATTTTGTACTGTGTTCAACATCAATAAAGGGTGTAACAAGACCCTTCACGAAGCCGAAAGGCACTTATTCTCCCCGCCATTGCGATAATTTTTTTGTTCGAGACTATACCTGGGAACCTTCTAGTTACGGAGATATTTGGGGTCAAAGTTCCAACATTATCCCAACTTTTTTTTTTTAAATACCTGTTTTTAATGTAAGATTTTTACTTTTAACACCTCCACGACCCCCACACTACGCGTGCTGATGCATGGATTGAAATCCATGCATCAGCACAATGTTTTGATTGCGTAACATTGAGTCCTACCATAAAACGTGATTGTACACCCCAAAAAAATTGTTTCCCAGTAATAATTTTTGCGTAAAGTTGCTTAGTTTGATGTACAGAATGCTTGTTTGACGGCTTCGTGAAGGGTCCTGTTACACCCTGTATTTAAAATGTTTACATTAACCACTCGTATGTCGAGTATATATAGACACAACTAAAAACCTATTGTGTCTCGCGTAGATCTACGTTCGAAGGGTATATTATATATACGAAGGGTTAATAGTAACCTGTGGATTATGACCCTCACCGCCCAGCTTGTATTATCATATTATGTGCTCGTCACAACGTATCGTAAAACACTTAAGGTAGATGCCGTTCACCGTTGAGCAGTTTTTCCGGCGGCTTGGGTAACCTGCATGATCCTGGTGATGCTTGCGCAAGATTATCATAACTTCTTTTGTAATATCATTGACAAGTAACCGAATTTCAAATGGTTCGAGCCGAGCTGTGGAAGTTCTTTATACGGGGTAGAACAGACACCAGCGCGAAAATATGTTTACCACGTATTTAGTACACAATTCTAAGCCCTCCTACACATATAAATTTTTCACCGGTTATTTAAAAAAACATATGTTTCCTACAAAAGTGCAATACCTAATGAAAAATTTCTATGTGGGGGGGCTGAGAATGATGTACTGAATACGTTTTAACCGTTTTTGCGTCAGTGTATCTCCACCCTGTATCTCTTCATGAACTAGCAAAGAGGTGAAAATCTTCAAACGAGCAGATATTCTTAAGACATAGTTAAGAACACTATCGATCGAAGACACCATTGAAACGACACACGAAAAAAACTTTATCAAAATCGGTTCATTCGTTCAGGAGCTACGATGCCACAGACAGACGCACAGAAGAAAACTTAATATTATGAAATTGAATATTTTTACTGATTGATTGTAAGTTATTTTGAGTACTTACTCCGCAATGGTCTTTGGATTGAGTACCTATCGTTTCAGTCCAAAATCAAAGTGTTTTACAAAACTGTTCCGTACTGTACTAGGTATAAAGCATTGCGTGCAGATCTGCACCCTGGTTCTACGTACCCCAATGGTTTCTTACTAAGCAACCGGAGCGCCTCAGCATATCCGTGGTCTTGATACGGTGACGCAGTGTGGACGTCAAGCTTATGTGCAAAGCTCTCTGATCGCCGATCCCTGCTTCTCTCTCAACCTTTTGAATACCTTTGTCACATATACGTGACAAGTAAGCGTGCCCTGTACGCGAACGACTCAAATATGTGAAAAAATGGTAGGTGCAATTGTGGCTTGGCGTGGAAGGCACGCGCGTGCCTTTATGATCTGGCGTTGAAAAGGTTAATCTAGTAACATGCCCTTGATACTTACTCGTACTTCAAAGTCGCAGTTGGGATTGTTCAGGTAGCTTTAATCTATTGCTCCTCACATATGCAACATAGGAATTCAAGGGAACCTTATCATCGTTATCTTTTTGTCAGCATATTAATGATTCTTTTGTCATTTTTGATAATTATCTTTAAAAAAACATACGAGCTAATCGATAAAAATCAGTGTTTTAATCGAACTGATAATCTGCCGTGAATAATATTCAAAACAGGGGGAAGAGTATAAATAATTGTGCAATCAATTATTTCATATCAGTTTTAGTGCAACATTCAAGAAAAAACAAGAGTCTCACTGGATCTATTAAATGAAAGGTAAGTTTTAAATGTGACATGTGATACTTAATCTTTGCATTGTTAAACTATGCAATAGAAAGTGTTAGCCCAGCTTAAAATTTTCAAAAGTGAGATTTCCAAATGTTCTCGAGATCACCAACTTCGAATCGCAAGTGAAAGTTATATTGAGTGAAAAATTTAAGTGCCATTATTTATTTCATTCGCCATAAAGCGGATAGCACCAAAAAAAAGGATTATTCTCTAGAGTGTTATTCGAATTTAGTGCAAAAAAAGGCTTCCTAACTGTCCCCCTAATCTGTTCTGCCTGAAGTAGGTACTACAGTCAAACATTTGTAATTTAAAAATATAGTACGACTAACCATGAATTTATTTTACATATTCTAGTTCACACAAAAGGAGATAATACATACAACATCTATCGGGCTGACATTTTAGTTTGTTTTAGTAAATAAATACAAGATATTTTTATGATCAGTGCGTTATAGCAAAGATGAAAATGACTAGAGAACATAAATACCAAACTCAATTGACTTTTACGGAAAACAAAAATATTAACCCGCATATACAACCGCGCTCACTGACGGTGAACCACTTTTCAGTTCACCCTTAACCTTAATAATAAGGTTATTATTTTGGCCATAGGGGTCTATGTGCGCCTGGTGATTAATTGTACTTTAGTGTCATACATTCATAATGGATTAGAGGTATTAAACATAAATTGGAAATATGTATGTGCTATTTACGAATCATACAAAAAGTACCTCAACTCAACTCAATGATTGTACAAGATTGTGAATTATGAGTAGGTAAAAAACCAGAGAGAAACCTTTCCAATTGTGTAACTAGAACATAAACTGCATTCACTATTTATTTCCGAACGCGAAAACCGTGTACAGAAATATGTGTTTTTGGAAACACAAATTTTAAACCAACACAGTTCAGTTTGCTTTCAAAAATTCAAATTTTCTATGACTAAGACTATTCGGATACTAAGGCTTAAATTAACTCTTGAATGCTTTGTTTCGCATAATTCGTTAAATATCAACCCAAGATAAATTGATTCAAACCGTTGTTTTTGCAAGTACCTATACCTATTCGAGAAATAAGATTCGCATATCTTTTAATTAATTGATACAGTAGGTACGCACATGATAGTATCACTATAAGCTTATCAGTCCAGCTAAGGTAGTCATATATTCAATTACAAATCACTGATAAGACATAAAAGTTGAAGAGATTAACTATTGATTGATGCATAATACATTGAGTTATTTTATTATTTTCAGACGCCATAATATTACTGCTATGTGCAGTTGCACTAGCACAGGGGATCAACCAAAACCCAGAGCAACGAACAGGTCCTTGCAACTGCGACCCGTCCGAAGCGCACCAGATCTGCCAGGCTAACTACGATAACGATGATGTATTAATAGCACACGAAAATTGCAACAAGTTCTACAAATGTGCAAATGGAAAACCAGTACCATACTACTGCCCAGATAACCTTCTCTATGATCCGTTTACTGAAACATGTGAGTGGCCCTACAAAGTTGACTGCGGCGACAGGCCTATCGCAGAGGGGCCAGTCAGAGAGGAAGACAGTGATAGCGATGATGTAAGTGACACCGACAATGGTGGGACATGTAATTGCAACCCTGGTGAGGCACCATCCATTTGTGCAGCTGAAGGCTCAAATGGAATTCTTGTGGCACATCTAAATTGTAATCAATTCTACAAGTGCGCCGAAGGCAAGCCAGTGACGTTCGATTGTGCACCAACTCTCTTATACAATCCTTACACAGAAGAATGCGATTGGCCACAAAATGTTGAATGCGGTGACAGAGTCATTCCAGAGGCCGGAGATGGTAACAGCGGTGATGATGACGACACTACAGAAAACGATGGTACTTGCAACTGTAACCCTGAAGAAGCCCCAGCCATTTGTGCAGCTCCTGGATCGGAAAGTGAACTGATAGCCCATGAAAATTGCAACAAGTACTACATTTGCAACCATGGCTTACCAGTTGCTGTTTCTTGTTTCGGAGATTTACTATTCAATCCCTACTCTAAGCAATGTGACTGGCCAAGATATGTTGACTGCGGAGACAGAATTGTTCCTGAAACTGAATGTACAGGTTGTAATGACGATACCAGTGGTGATACCAGCTGCGACGGTGATGATGTATCTCCGCCTCCGGAAGACGACCAACCACCTATTAACAGCGAACCTGAAGACAGTGACAGCTCTGACATCCGCCCTCCGGGTGATGTTGTTGTCCCCACGCGACCACCCAGTACATGCAACTGTAAGCCCGAAGAGGCACCTTCCATCTGCGCGGCTGAAGGTTCTGATGGCGTTTTAGTCGCACATGAAAATTGCAACAAATTCTACAAGTGCGACCACGGTATACCTGTCGTGCTCACTTGCCATGGCGACTTACTTTACAACCCCTACACTGAACAATGTGACTGGCCGGAGAATGTGGACTGTGGCGACAGGGCGACCCCAGGCCCAGAACAAATTACTTCCACCCCCTCTGTGCCCAACCCAGGTGTGACCAACCCACCAGGAACCACCTCAGGACCTACCGCCCCAGGCAATAACTGCGATCCCAGCGAAGCTCCTGCCATTTGCGCAGCCGATGATTCAGAAGGAGTTTTGGTAGCACACGAGAATTGCAACCAGTTTTACGTGTGTAATGGAGGCAAACCGGTAGTACTAACATGTCCTGCCGGCCTTCTGTTCAACCCTGCTAAGGATCAATGTGATTGGCCGTTCAACGTGGACTGCGGAGACAGAGTCGTCCCAGACCCTGACAGCTCTGAGAGCGCTGAGATTCTACCCCCAGGTGATGACGTAGTTGTCCCTACGCGACCACCCGGTACATGCAACTGTAAGCCCGAGGAGGCACCTTCCATCTGCGCGGCTGAAGATTCCGATGGCGTTCTAGTCGCCCATGAAAATTGCAACCAATTTTACAAGTGTGACCACGGTAAACCTGTCGCGCTCAAATGCTACGGAAACTTACTATACAATCCCTACACTGAACAATGTGACTGGCCGGAGAATGTGGACTGTAGCGACAGGGCGACCCCAGACCCAGAAAAAATTACTTCTACCTCCGCTGTGCCCAACCCAGGTGTGACCAACCCACCAGGAACCACCTCAGGACCTACCGCCCCAGGCAATAACTGCGATCCCAGCGAAGCTCCTGCCATCTGCGCAGCCGATGATTCAGAAGGAGTTTTGGTAGCACACGAGAATTGCAACCAGTTTTATGTGTGTAATGGAGGCAAACCAGTAGTACTAACATGTCCTGCCGGCCTTCTGTTCAACCCTGCTAAGGATCAATGTGACTGGCCGTTCAACGTGGACTGCGGAGACAGAGTCATCCCAGACCCTGACAGCTCTGAGAGCGCTGAGATTCTACCCCCAGGTGATGACGTAGTTGTCCCTACGCGACCACCCGGTACATGCAACTGTAAGCCCGAGGAGGCACCTTCCATCTGCGCGGCTGAAGATTCCGATGGCGTTCTAGTCGCCCATGAAAATTGCAACCAATTTTACAAGTGTGACCACGGTAAACCTGTCGCGCTCAAATGCTACGGAAACTTACTATACAATCCCTACACTGAACAATGTGGCTGGCCGGAGAATGTGGACTGTGGCGACAGGGCGACCCCAGACCCAGAAAAAATCACTTCTACCTCCGCTGTACCCAACCCAGGTGTGACCAACCCAGCGGGAACCACCTCAGGACCTACCGCCCCAGGCAATAACTGCGATCCCAGCGAAGCTCCTGCCATCTGCGCAGCCGATGATTCAGAAGGAGTTTTGGTAGCACACGAGAATTGCAACCAGTTTTACGTGTGTAATGGAGGCAAACCGGTAGTACTAACATGTCCTGCCGGCCTTCTGTTCAACCCTGCTAAGGATCAATGTGACTGGCCGTTCAACGTGGACTGCGGAGACAGAGTCATCCCAGACCCTGACAGCTCTGAGAGCGCTGAGATTCTACCCCCAGGTGATGACGTAGTTGTCCCTACGCGACCACCCGGTACATGCAACTGTAAGCCCGAGGAGGCACCTTCCATCTGCGCGGCTGAAGATTCCGATGGCGTTCTAGTCGCCCATGAAAATTGCAACCAATTTTACAAGTGTGACCACGGTAAACCTGTCGCGCTCAAATGCTACGGAAACTTACTATACAATCCCTACACTGAACAATGTGACTGGCCGGAGAATGTGGACTGTGGCGACAGGGCGACCCCAGACCCAGAAAAAATCACTTCTACCTCCGCTGTGCCCAACCCAGGTGTGACCAACCCACCAGGAACCACCTCAGGACCTACCGCCCCAGGCAATAACTGCGATCCCAGCGAAGCTCCTGCCATCTGCGCAGCCGATGATTCAGAAGGAATTTTGGTAGCACACGAGAATTGCAACCAGTTTTACGTGTGTAATGGAGGCAAACCGGTAGTACTAACATGTCCTGCCGGCCTTCTGTTCAACCCTGCTAAGGATCAATGTGATTGGCCGTTCAACGTGGACTGCGGAGACAGAGTCATCCCAGACCCTGACAGCTCTGAGAGCGCTGAGATTCTACCCCCAGGTGATGACGTAGTTGTCCCTACGCGACCACCCGGTACATGCAACTGTAAGCCCGAGGAGGCACCTTCCATCTGCGCGGCTGAAGGTTCTGATGGCGTTTTAGTCGCCCACGAAAATTGCAACCAATTTTACAAGTGTGACCACGGTAAACCTGTTGCGCTCAAATGCTACGGAAACTTACTATACAATCCCTACACTGAACAATGTGACTGGCCGGAGAATGTGGACTGTGGCGACAGGGCGACCCCAGACCCAGAAAAAATCACTTCTACCTCCGCTGTGCCCAACCCAGGTGTGACCAACCCACCGGGAACCACCTCAGGACCTACCGCTCCAGGCAATAACTGCGATCCCAGCGAAGCTCCTGCCATCTGCGCAGCCGATGATTCAGAAGGAGTTTTGGTAGCACACGAGAATTGCAACCAGTTTTACGTGTGTAATGGAGGCAAACCGGTAGTACTAACATGTCCTGCCGGCCTTCTGTTCAACCCTGCTAAGGATCAATGTGATTGGCCGTTCAACGTGGACTGCGGAGACAGAGTCATCCCAGACCCTGACAGCTCTGAGAGCGCTGAGATTCTACCCCCAGGTGATGACGTAGTCGTCCCTACGCGACCACCCGGTACATGCAACTGTAAGCCCGAGGAGGCACCTTCCATCTGCGCGGCTGAAGATTCCGATGGCGTTCTAGTCGCCCATGAGAATTGCAACCAATTTTACAAGTGTGACCACGGTAAACCTGTCGCGCTCAAATGCTACGGAAACTTACTATACAATCCCTACACTGAACAATGTGACTGGCCGGAGAATGTGGACTGTGGCGACAGGGCGACCCCAGACCCAGAAAAAATCACTTCTACCTCCGCTGTGCCCAACCCAGGTGTGACCAACCCAGCGGGAACCACCTCAGGACCTACCGCCCCAGGCAATAACTGCGATCCCAGCGAAGCTCCTGCCATCTGCGCAGCCGATGATTCAGAAGGAGTTTTGGTAGCACACGAGAATTGCAACCAGTTTTACGTGTGTAATGGAGGCAAACCGGTAGTACTAACATGTCCTGCCGGCCTTCTGTTCAACCCTGCTAAGGATCAATGTGATTGGCCGTTCAACGTGGACTGCGGAGACAGAGTCATCCCAGACCCTGACAGCTCTGAGAGCGCTGAGATTCTACCCCCAGGTGATGACGTAGTTGTCCCTACGCGACCACCCGGTACATGCAACTGTAAGCCCGAGGAGGCACCTTCCATCTGCGCGGCTGAAGATTCCGATGGCGATCTAGTCGCTCATGAAAATTGCAACCAATTCTACAAGTGTGACCACGGTAAACCAGTCGCGCTCAAATGCTACGGAAACTTACTATACAATCCCTACACTGAACAATGTGACTGGCCGGAGAATGTGGACTGTGGCGACAGGGTGACCCCAGACCCAGAACAAATCGTTTCCACCCCCACTGTGACCAACCCAGCAGTTACCACCCCAGGTGTGACCAACCCAGCTGTGTCTACCCCAGTCGTGACCAACCCAGCAATTACCACCCCAGGCGTGACCAACCCAGCTGTTACCACCCCAGTCGTGACCAACCCAGCAATTACCACCCCAGGTGTGACCAACCCTGCAGTTACCACCCCAGCAGTTACCACCCCAGCAGTTACCACCCCAGCAGTTACCACACCAGCAGTTACCACCTCAGGAAGTACCACCGTTGAAGCTGATTGTTCTGAAAACAGTGACGAGAACAGTGGCCAATGCAACTGTGATCCTGATCAAGCTCCTTCTATTTGCGCAATAAATAATTCTGATGGTGTTTTAATAGCTCATGAAAACTGTAATCAGTTCTACAAATGTGATAACGGTAAGCCGGTACCATTCAGATGCCCTGCAAATACTTTGTATAATCCCGTTTCACAAGGGTGTGACTGGGCGTTCAATGTTGAATGCGGTGATAGAATAATTCCGGACTCTGAAGATGACGTAAACGAGAGCAAAGAAGACGAAAGTGATGAAGTAGGAATCGTCGGACCGTGCAACTGTAACCCCGAAGAAGCACCCGCAATTTGTGCTGTTGATGGCTCTAGTGGTGTGCAAATTGCTCATCAAAATTGCAACCAATACTACGTTTGCGACCACGGTAGACCAGTAGCTTTTAGTTGCAATGGATTCCTTTTATACAACCCCCACACACAAAATTGTGACTGGCCAGAAAATGTTGAATGCGGTGACAGAGTGATACCAGAACCTGTGAGCGATGAAAGCGATAGTGAGACCGAAGAAGATACTAACAACGATGGTAATGATGACCCCAGCCAAGCTCCCGCGATTTGCTCAGGCTATGGCTCTGAAGGAGTATTAGTAGCACATGAAAACTGCGACCAATATTACATTTGCGCCGGCGGTGTGCCTGTAACGCAACCATGCAACGAAGGGCTTTTATTCAATCCGTATAACCAACGCTGTGACTGGCCAAATAATGTTGTTTGTGGTGACAGAATTGTCCCTGATGATTGCGCTTGCAATCCTAGAAACGCGCCGGCTCTGTGTTCTCAACCAGGATCTCAAGGTAAACTGATCGCCCACGAGAATTGTAACCAGTTCTATATATGCGCCCACTCAGTTCCCGTGGCGCAAATCTGTCCAGACGGTTTGCTCTACAACATAGACAGCGAGTGGTGCGATTGGCCGCAAAACGTTAACTGTGAAAATAGAATTGTATCATCTGCCTCTCTCAACAAACATTGGCAGTCACGTCAAACTCTTAGAAACTAATGTTTTATGTAGTAAGTTTAAACTAAAATTGTGTTGTTAATCTTATACAATTATGCGATATCAGTATTTATAGTCTTTAGACTAGATATTTAAAATTTAACAGTTTTCTGTTTGCCTTGTCTTAATTTTGGATTTGGATCAAAATATATTATGTGATTATGAGAAATTAAACATTGGTTTTATTCGCAAGTACAGTATGACCTGTCTCTAATAATTGTGCTGTCTCTATAAGACTACAACAAACTGTTTACAGAATACGATGTGGATCTTGTTCGATCATCCACCCCAAAATGCAAGCACTTTCTTATTTTATTACTAGCGACCCGCCCCGGCTTCGCACGGGTCAATGTTATACATATAAACCTTCCTCTTGAATCCCTCTATCTATTAAAAAAAACCCGCATCAAAATCCGTTGCGTAGTTTCAAAGATTTAAGCATACAAAGGGACATAGGGACAGAGAAAGCGACTTTGTTTTATACTATGTAGTGATTACCATTATCACATCAAAACTTTGTTACCCAAAGTCGATTTTTTGAGAAATATTATGACTCATTACCATTTTTAGGGTGCCGAGCCTCAAAAGGAAAGAACGGAACTGTCTGTCTCTCTGTCTGTCTATTTTTCTCAGGAACCATTGTAGGTATCATGTTGACAGTATCAAATACAGTCTATGATCCCATGGAGCTGTAAAAACCTTCTAAGTCAAGTAGTCAACGCAATCAAAAGATATAAGTATGGGATTTTAAATCAAAACCTATGGGGAACTTACCGTTGACCTAGAATCATGAGCCATTCACTGCGCGTGTTGCGACACTTACTTGGCCGATTTTAGTCAAGTCACGCAGTAATATCTTTCCCTAAAACCTTCGTTATACCTTTTTAACCCGATAGGGGTCGATTTACAAATAACCCATAAAATTCGTTATTTTTTTCTACTCCTTTAAAAATAAATACAGAGTTTCGAGTTATCATCATCTGCCTAGCCTTTTCCCTTTGTTGGCTCGTCGGCTTCCAGTCTAACTGGATGCAGCTGTATAGCAAAATTTTTCAAGGATCGACTGCCTATCTGAGGTCCACAACCCAGTTCATCATTTCAGCCCGTTGTTGTCCACTGCTGATCATAGGCCTCCCCAATCGATTTCCAACGTGTCCGGTCCAATGCCACCTGCATCCAGCGACTCTCTGCACCTTTAAATAGGTCGTCGGTCCATCTGGCCGTCCCACGCTTCGCTTTCCAATACGTGTCTCCACTCCAGTATCCGTTTGCCCGTTGGCCGTCCGATCTTCGCGCTATGTGGCCTGCCCATTGCCACTTCAGCTTGCTTATCCGCTGGGCTATGTCGACGACCTTGGTTCGTCTATGGATTTCCTCATTTCCGATTCTATCACGTAGAGAAACGCCGAGCATAGCCCTCTCCATAGCCCGCTGAGCGACGTTGAGTTTCTGTATAAGACCTATTGTGAGAGACCACGTTTCAGATCCGTAAGTCATCACTGGTAACACACATTGGTTATAAACCCTACTTTTGAGGCACTGAGGTATTTTGGACGAGAAGACATCGCGTAGTTTCCCGAACGCTGCCCAGCCGAGTTGGATTCGACGATTGACCTCTCTCTCAAATTTGGACCTACCTAACCGGACCGCCGGATCCGCCGCCGGATTCGTCGACAGCTTCAAGAGTAGTGTTCCCGACTGCGAGTACGGTGGGTGCAACTTGGACATTAAACATGAGTTTCGTTTTGTCCATGTTCATTTTAAGACCCACTTGCTGGGAGACACTATTGAGGTCACCGAGCATTTGTCCTAGGTCTTCCAGTGACTCAGCCATGACTACAATATCGTCGGCAAATCGAAGGTGTGTGAGGTATTTGCCGTTGATATTGATGCCAAGTCCTTTCCATTCCAGAAGTTTGAAGACGTCCTCCAGAGTATCCGTAAACAGTTTCGGAGATATGACGTCTCCCTGTCTTACTCCTCTCTTTATCGAGATCGCCTTCGTGCATTGCTCCTGTACTCGGACTGACATTGTGGCGTTGTTATACAAACACTTCAACACTTCCACGTACCGATAATCAATATGGCACCTCTGGAGAGACCTAAGAACCGCCCAAGTTTCAATCGAATCGAAGGCTTTCTCTGAGTAAACAAACGCCAAGCATAAAGGCCGATTATACTCTTCGGTCTTCTGTATAATCTGCCGCAGCGTATGTATGTGGTCTATGGTACTAAAGCCTCTTCGGAAACCGGCTTGTTCGGGAGGCTGGAAGTCATCAAACCTGCGTTCGAGACGATTCGTGATGACTCTAGAGAACAACTTATAGACATGGCTCAGCAGTGTGATGGGCCTGTAATTCTTCAATAAAGTGTTGTCACCCTTTTTGAAGAACAGGATCACCACACCCCTGTTCCATGCCTCAGGCGTTTTACCTCCAAGCAAGACGGAATTAAACAACTTCTGAAGGACTTTAAGTATCGGTATTCCTCCCACTTTCAGAAGCTCTGCGGTAATTCCGTCATCGCCCGGTGCCTTGTGGTTTTTCAGTTGCTTCAGAGCCATCCTAATCTCGTACAGGCTGATGTCCGGGATATCTTCGGTATAGTGTCGGGTTAATTTGTCACTCGGGTCCTCTTGGGTTAACCAAGCTAGCAACAGGTTCTGCGACTGAGGTATATAACTGTCCATAGAACCTCTCTATCTCCCGCAATACCTCTGGCCTATTCGACGTCACTCTTCCATCTTCCATCTTCCGTCTTCAGCCTCGTCAGCTGGCTTTGCCCAATAGACGCGTCTTTTGCGAATACATTTAAGCCGTTGTTTCGCTCTATGGTCTTCTTAATGCGTTCCGTATTGAAGGAGCGTATGTCGCTTCGTAAAGACTTCAAGATCTGTCTATTGAACTGCCTATATGAATTGGCCTCTTTGGAGGATTGAAGTGTCATAGAACGTCGCTCGGCCGTTAGGTCCCGGGTGCGGTTGGATAGTTTCTGGGGCCTATCTTGACGGTGGGTTTTAAAGAACTTAAACCCCACCGTGTGGACAGTTTCTACCAGCCTGTTGTTAATATCGTCCACCGATGCGCAGCTGTCTAGCAATTCAAAACGGTTTGACAACTCGAGTTGAAAACTCTCGGTGTTTTGGATATGTTCGTTTGAGGGTCGGAGCGTAGACTTCACCAGACGCGCTTTTTCCAATTTGACATTGATATTCAATGTGCCTCTAACCATGCGGTGATCACTGCCGGTTTTTATACCTTGTCCACTTGTACCTTGTACACTGAGACATCATTGAATATTTGTCTTTTGGTGCTCATGATGAAGTCAATCTCGTTTTTTGTGGAACCATCGGGACTTATCCAGGACCATTTCCTGTGAGGCGGCTTCTGGAAGAAAGAGTTCATCATAAAGAGTCCCTCTTTCTCCAGAAAGTCAACCAGCCTGTCCCCTGAGGTTCCGCCACCCATAGCCAAATTGCCCCATCGCTTTTCTCGCCCAGCCGCGCATTGAAGTCACCCATAACAACTGTGAAGTATATTTTAGAGTTATGTATGGCCCTATTAATGTCCTCATACATAACATCCACTTCGTCATCGGGGTGTGCCGAGGTCGGTGCGTAAACCTGTATGACTTTCAGCGAATACCGTTTAGATATTCTGAGTATAAGGTACGCTACCCTGCTCGACACACTATTGATAAACACAATGTTGTTTATGAGTGGCTTACGGACGATAAACCCCACACCACCTTGGGATAGCTGGTCTCCCTCCCGGTAATAGAACAATTTAAGTTACCGGTTACCGTTCAAGTTACCGGATTCCAGAATTATCATGTCCTCCCCCTCTCTTCGGACTTCTGATAAATCGATAATATCCCAGTGTAACTTGCCTATTTCCTCTACCAGCTCGATAAGCTTCTCGTCAGTCCTCAGAGTGCGCGTGTTGTGTGTTACCAGGGCCAATTGTCTACTGTGGTGGTAGCCTAATCTGTAATCTTTAGTTGCTGGGGATTCTTCGCACCCCCTGCCCCGCCGTTACCGTGACCGCTACCGTGGTCAGAACTAGCGGAGCCGACGGGGACTAGGGGCCTGGTTCTTCTGTGTTATTTTTTATTATTCTGTGTATTTTTTATTCATTACTGGGGGTTTTGCCGTACTCGCGACGCTTGAAAGGCGGGCTGACGAGCGCAGTGTTTACTGAAGATCGCGAGGGAATGCTGCTGCCCATTCCCTGATTTTTATAATTCTTTAGTCGCCTCTTACGACACCCACAGGAAGAGATATGGGGGGGTACGATTCTCGGCCCGGTACCCCACGGGACAACCCTGTTACTACTGGGTAATACGATACCCCTTGGTAAGACTGGTTGTCAGACTTTCGGGCCACTGACTACCTGTAACATCGTCGTTTATGACACCCGTTCTCTCAGACATTCTCCCTAGTAATGTCCAAAACTAGATAAAAAACGTTCTGTTTCAGTAATCTTTCTTGACATGAGCAAGGCTTTTGATCTCGTTAATCACGATACACTTCTTGATAAGTGCGAGCGCTATGGAATTAGAGGTCCTGCACTAGATTGCCTAAAAAGTTATCTGAGCAGTAGACAATAGTGTGTTGAAATATCCCGAATTAGTGATAAACTTGTTGCACTGCCATATACCTACATCCTTATTTCGTCACAATGGGTCAGGAGTGCCTCAAGGAAGTATCCTTGGGCCTCTTCTCTTCCTCTTGTACATCAACGACTTACCAATATCACTAAACATAAATGCGTACTATTTGCCGATGATTTGTCAGTTATAATGAGAGTGATAAAACACTACACCAACAAAAATTAAAACAAATCATAACCGATATAATAAATTGGCTCAATGAAAACCTGGTTAATGTATCTAAAACAAAATTCATTCAATTTGCAAACTATAAACAGAACCCACCAAAAATAATTTAGAATACAATGATGAAATAATTAATAGAGAAAACAGCATACAATTTTTAGGGTTACATTAGATCAAAATTGTAATTGGGGAATCCCTAATGACAACCTATGTAAAAAAATAAACAGATTTGTATACGCGCTAAAAGAGCTACGCAAAACAGCAAATAGAGGAGCCGCACTCGACGCCTATCATGGCTATGTAGGGTCTGTTCTGAGATACGGCTTGCTCTTATGGGGTAACTCGACTCATTTCCAAAGAGCATTCATAGCGCAAAAAAAAAACTTGAGAGCAATCACTGGGACACCTTTATATGAGAGCCTCAGACCAGTTTTTAAAAAGTTAAAGGTTTTAACTCTAGTTTGTACAAGTGTACAAGCTAGAGTTGTATATATTTTAGACCAAGGTATATTTGTTAAAAAAAAACACACTTCTTCTCCACAGTAGGCGAAAACAACAAATTTACAAAAAGGGACTCCACTAAAAAAACAACTTTGCAATAGTACTCTTCACTATAAAAACAGTTACCTAATGTCCATAAAAATGTACAACTACATCCCGAAAACAATAAGAGAGTCACCACTGCAGTAACTACTGCACTAGTAAAAGAATTTCTGGAAGATATTAAATATATGTAAATAGGTAGGTAGTGGGATATTATTATACATTTTTCGTGTTTTTTTTATGTCTTTGATCATAGAGTTCGCACATTTAGTTTTGTTTTTTGTTGTTTTGTTTTATTAGAATTTATGTAAGTTAGATTAGGTACATCTGCGTAAAAAGTTAAAATTAAGATATTACATTCAAGTGATATTAATTTAGTAATAACAAGTGTAACTAATGTTAATATTCGTATGCCGCGTCTAGCGGCGGACATGTCCTGAACATGCTATTTTTTTATAACAACTTTGTGCCTACCGTATCCTACGAATAAATGTCTTTGTCTGTCTTTGCCGGGACCAAGCAACGGCTTAACGTGCTTTCCGAAGCACGGAGGGAACTCAGTAGGTATGTAATCCACAGACCAACCTAGGCAAGCGCGGCTTAACCTGAAGATTGGTGCAAGCGGCTGTTATTGTTTAGTCACGAGTTCGAGGTTATCGAACAATAAAAAGTGAACAGCCCATAACACTACATAGTATAAAACAAAGTCGCTTCCCGCTGTCTGTCCCTATGTATGCTTAGATCTTTAAAACTACGCAACGGATTATGATGCGGTTTTTTTTTAATAGATAGAGTGATTGAAGAGGAAGGTTTATATGTACAACATTGCACCCGTGCGAAGCCAGGACGGGTCGCTAGTTAAATATATAGCAGGTAATTTTTTAAAACGAATACCGAAAAACTTCGCTTGTTATTCGAAGTTACTAATAATAAGAAAACATACCTCATAACTACTTCATACTACTAATTGACTATACATTTTTTTTTTTATATATATCTACTCGCAGTTCAGCCTATGAGGCTGGCTCCGGTCTAATCTTGTGGATGCCTTGAATTTAAGGCCTCCAGCCAGGATTGCTATTCATTTTTGGTTCTCCTATTTATAAATAAATAAATAATTAACCTCCGTTATTGTTGTCAGTCCAGTTAGACAATTTTTCTTCTTATACAGGTTGGAAGGAACACTCACACAAACAACCCCCCAAATCGAGCTGATCCATTCATTTTGACCGTGTAGGTATTGCACTTTATTAGGAAACAGCTGTTTTTTTTCTTCCAACCTGTGTTTATGTAAATATTCAAATATTTGACGAGGTATAAGATTATGCCTGGTACTTGCACCTACTCCTGCAATATTTCGGAAAAAAAACTCGGCACTCAGCATCGCACCGTTCCTTGCTCATTGACTATTAGATCTACATTTAATCTCGTACATGATACAGCATACATGATACACCTTCTTCACCTTCTTTACATAACCATAACATCATGTCAATAATCCCTGAATGGTTAGGCAGAGGTGTACCTTATTATAAAAGGTGTATCAAGACCCTTAACGAAGCCGAAAGACACTTATTCTCCTCGTCATTGCGATCATTTTTTTGTTCAAGACCACACCTGGGAACCTTCTAGTTACGGAGATATTGGGGGCCAAAATTCCAACTTTGTTACAAGTTTTTTATTTTTGTTTTAATGTACGATTTTTACTTTAAACATCTCTACGGGCCCGTACTATTCAATCCATCCATCAGCACAATGTTTTAAGTGCGTTACATTGAGTCCGACCGTAAAACGTGATTTTTCACCCCAAAAAATTTCTTCGTTTCCCAGCAATATTTTTTGCGTAAAGTTACTTAGTTTGATGTACAGAATGTTTGGTTGACGGCTTCGTGAAGGGTCTTGTTACACCCTGTATAGTACCTATACCCACATTCCGCCAGTTATGTTTTAAGTTGCTTGTACTATACCGGGCACAAATCCAGACTCCGTGGCTACTACTGAGAAAATTCCTGGTTGAAAGACGTAATACCACTTTGTCCGACCCGGGAATCGAAGGCAGGACCTTATGCTCAGCAGTCGCACTTGCGACCACTCGACCAACGCGACAGTCACATGATTGTATGAGAAAGTGAGTTCGGACGCAACACGTCGCGCGACGGCTGTCTCGCGCCAACGGTTGCTAGGTCTGCGTCAAAATGTCTGCGTGGTCGGCGCGGCGCCCCAGACTCAGGCCCCATCCCGCCAGCCGGACGCCGCCATCTGTCAGTTTTTGAATACTGTACTGTGCCATATTTTTCTTAATAGGTGTTTGTTTTGGTTTTCTAATAATTAAATATTTTTATTTAGAATTTTGAATGGGGCAGCTAGTGATTACTTTATTCGTGAATACGATATATGTCCTATTCAGAAAGCCGTTCAGTATGGGGGCTTGAACCACACCCATAGATATGATCACACTTTCTGATACATGCTGTAAAGAAGCAACAATAATGTACCCAGGACTGTGTAATAGTACCTTGATTTGAAAAGCGTGCGCTTTAGAATTGACAACTACGGTCCATTCACAGTTATTATGCCTATAGCTGAACTGTACGTAGCTAAAAGAGATTTAAAAGAAACAGAGTGGATAAAACATTTCGCTAGTTATGTTATGTTTAAGTCCCATGTGATACCCCTATTATTTTAATTTTGACTGTATAAAAATATGTCTTAAATATTTAATTATGATCATAATAAGTTAACGAATATGTATTTGCACACCTGAAAAGGTTATAATACGGTGTGTCTGACTGAACCCTCTGTAACATCCCATAAACCTGTATTATGCAAATAAATGAATTTGAATTACATGGGACTAGCCTATTGCTATCAATCGGGCACAGATCCAGACTCCGTAGCTGCTATTGAGAAATTCCTGATGGAAAAACCCAATTAAGCTATGCCCGACCTGGGAATCGAACCCAGGACCTCTTGCTAAACAGTCGCGCCACTAGACCAACAAGAAAGTCCAAAAAAAATTGGTAGTAAAGTCATAAAATTTGATCAACAACAATAACATCCTTTTATTTTCAGGCTTCTTTGGCCCATAGATATATACCTTACATACTAACATACATATTATAAAATACAAATTGTGTTAGTAAATAGAACCTTAAAACTATGTTAGTAACACTTCACTCACGAGCTCTTTGAGCACGAGCATTTTCGATTTTGACACACGTATGCTACGTGACAAGCAGTAGACAGACCGTTTGTTACTAATAAGTACTCGTAGTATAGTAACAAGTAATGGATTACGATGGGATTACAACTTCTTCGCCTTGTCCCGTCTATCGCTCTTAAATATTTGCATAACTTTGAGGTAGCTTATTTTAACTATTCAAAAGTGTCTGTCATGGGTCCATTTAAAATACAAGCTTTGAGTTTGAATCAAGTCTCTATCCTGCCCAATCAGCAACCACCAAAACAATTATGTAATTTGGCATACTAACGAACAGACGGTCATGTTGCGTTTTATGAAAACAGGCTGATACATCTAAATCCACGTGGGCGAAGTCGCGGGTACTGCGGCGGTAAAGAATAAGTTTACTTACGTAAGTTACTTCTGAATATTTTTATCTAAAGGGTGTATCAAGACCCTTCACGAAGCCGGAAGGCACTTGTTCTCCCCATCATTGCGATCATTTTTTTGTTCTAGACCATACCTGGGAACCTTCTCACCTTCTTACCTTCTTCTGGGAAACATGGACGCTCACAACATATTGTTATTATCTTGCATGTCTGATTTGACAGTTCATGTATACGCATGTTTTACAAATAAATGATCTTTCTTTCTTTCTTTCTTTCTTTCTAGTTACGGAGATATTGGAGGTCAAAGTTCCAACTTTTTCGTAGCTTTTTTTTAAATACGTGTTTTTAATGCAAGATTTTTATCATGTCTGTAATCCCTGAATGGTTGGGCAGAGGTGTACCTTATTATAAAGGGTGTAACAAGACCCTTAACGAAGCCGAAAAACACTTGTTCTCCCCGTCATTGCGATCATTTTTTTGTTCTAGACCACACCTGGGAACCTTCTAGTTACGGAGATATTGGGGTTCAAAATTCCAACTTTTTTACAAGCTTTTGATTTTAATGTATGATTTTTACTTTAAACACCTCCACGGGCCCGTAGTATTCATTCCTCCATCAGCACAATGTTTTAAGTGCGTTACATTGAGTCCGACCGTAAAACGTGATTTTTCACCCCAAAAAAAGTCGTTTCGCAGCAATATTTTTTGCATAAAGTTGCTTAGTTTGATGTACACCAGGGATCCCCAAACTATTTTGGACAAGTGACCCCTTTTCCAAAATGAACTGTTACCTCAGACCCCCATGGCCAAATTACCTACTTTTAAGATCAACCCCCTTATTCATAATGGTCCGCTAACTTAAAACAGCTGCTACAGTGTGTTATTTTTCATTCTGACTTAGGTCAATAGAAGAAGACAGAGTGAGAATTAGCAATGCTTTAAGTTAGCAGACTATTATGAATAAGGGGGCCTATCTTTAGTTTTTTCCTATTGACACAAAATACCTAGGTACTAAGGTACCAATTGGAAAACTTTGCACTTGGTTAAGTGAGTAAAATTGACTTCATTTTCGTATCAAAATTTAACAAAATAAAAAGACATACAATTCAGTAAATATCAAGTTTAATTTATAACGATTATTACAAATTAGGTACTTAAAGAATTTTAAGTAGGTAGGAAATTATATTTAAAAAAGTATTAATTCGCAAAGAGAAAATAAAACATTCAGTGTGATGGATGAACCTGGTGACTATCTACCAATCTAGCTACATCCGGTTCAATATTGGTGAGTTGCAGCCTTAAATCTCCACGTTCGTTGATTTTCAAACGGTTTCTTTGTTTCTTCAAAATGTTTGTTACCACACTGAAGCTTTTTTCAACTAGGTATGATGATGGAAAAGCGATAAGGTATTTTTCAGCAATGTTCCACACTGTAGGATACTGTGTTTCAATGTTGCGTTGCAACCAGAACTTCTGATAGCCTTGGTTGAACTTCTGCTTAAGCTCTTCGTCTGTGCTGATGGTAATCAACTCTTCTTGCATTATCACATTGGCTTCTTCTATGGCTGTGGTATTGTACGGATTTATTATCCATTGAGGAATTTGTAAATTTAAAAGATCCTCAAACCTCTCCGTAAAATCCTTGTGTAATGCGTCCAAGTGAGTGACATATAATAAAATGTCATCATCTTGAAGCGTTTCTGGTAATTTTGACAAATGCAGAAACTGCGAATATTCTTTTCTGCCTAAATTTTGTTTATAAAGGATTAGTTTACCCACGAAGGCCGATATTATTGATTTTGTTTTAATCAAGTTAAAATCGTCACCCTGCAGCTGCAAATTAACTTTGTTGAACATTCCAAAGATATCAGTCAAGTAATAAATATCTGTTTTACAATTGTTCAGATTTTCTTTCAAATTCGGATCTTTTTCTTGTAAAAACTCCAACACAGATTCAAAAACGGCTGAAAATCTTTCTAAGCAAGAGCCTCTTGATAGCCAGCGAACTTCAGTGTGAAGAAGTAATCGAGTAAAGACTTCGTCGTTTTCCTCACATAGCTGAGCAAATAACCGAGAGTTCAAAGAATTGCTTCGAATCTTGTTGATAGCATTTATTACATATTGTAAAGACTTATGCAATCTAGGACTCAGCTTTTTTGCTACTAAATGCTGCCTGTGAATCACGCAGTGAATGACCAGTACATCAGGCAGTTGTCGCTTTAAGTGAGCTATAAAACCACGATGACGACCAACCATAGACGGTGCACCATCAGTCGCAACAGAAACAATGTTCTTCCATGGAATAGCTTTGTCAGTAAAAAAATGTTCCACGGCCTGAAAAATTGATTCTCCTCTGGTATCAGTCTCTAAATATGTAGCAAAAAGCAGTTCTTGGCACATATTTTCATCTTTGATATATCGAACATATCCTAACAACAGAGCTTCATTGCCGGGTAATGTAGACTCGTCCAACTGGAGAGAGAATCTGTTGGTCTGTAAGAACTTGCATAAAATGTTTTCCACATCGCGTCCCATCTCGTCTATGCGTCTCTGAACGGTGTTATTGCTCAAAGGTATTCTCTTTAAAATATCATGTGCGGGTTTGTGCAATACATTGTTAAGGACCTCCGCAATGGCTGGTAAGATAAGCTGCTCTCCAATTGTGTGGGGTTTCCCCGACTTCGCTATTAGTAAAGATATATTATAGGACGCTCGTAAACCATCATCGTCTTTAATAGATGATGACGCAAACATCGATCTTATGGATGGCCTTTTGTCTAGTTTTTCTTTAAGTGCTTGAAAAAATGTCAAGGACTTACTTTTTTTGTCAGCATGTACTCTCGATAAGTGGTCATCCATTTTTGAAGGCTTCATGGCATCGTTACTGAATACTTTTTCACATATGAGACACATCGGCAAGTGTTGATTTGATGGAGATGCAATAAATCCGAACTTCTAGTAGTCCAAACTGTATTGTCTGCATTTTTTTTTCGTGTCCGCCATCATAAAACTCTCAGTAATCCTGCAAATAAAAAAATAAGAAACTAAGTACCTAAATTAAAAACAATACCTAATAAACTGTTAAATTTACTGGTAAATTTTTACAATTGAAACAACTGAGGCAACTGCAAACTGTTGCAAACAATCTACAGATAGCTCAACTGATCACTATCACACAGTGTGCAGTGGGGCAATGCTGATGCGCTGTGCCGGATAAAAACTGTTTGGTACTTACCCTGTTAATTTTTCATAAACTGCAGATATTGTGTGGTTACGCTATTAACTCGCGTAGGGAGCTCAGCATTTTGTAAATTCTTTTTCAGTCACTTTACTTCACTTAATTTAGCTATGTAATAACTTTGTAATCTCTTGAAATAAATGAGTACTTATATGAGTTATTATCGTTCAAGCTCCAACGAATTTCAAAACGCAAATGAACTTTCAACCTAAGTGCAACCTCGTTAAATAGTAAAATATCAGGAACATGTTTGGACTTGCAACTTGATCATGAATTCGTTCGTGTTAAATCGCGCAAGCGTCAAATAGAGAGCAAGTCAAAACGCGCCTGAAAGACCTACGCTCGAACTCATTATCTTGCACAAACTTGTCCACACTGACTTGCCGAGTTTTTCATCTTGTACGAACTTGAGGCTTTATATTACTACAACAATGCTATTTCCTACATAAATATTAATTATTCTTAGTACACGTAACACAACATAAACAATACAGTACCTACCTACCTATCTTGAAAGTTTTAAATAAGAACTTGTGTTAATTTAATAGGGGTCGATTTTTAGACCTCGTCGACCCCCATAATCAGTTTTCGTTTATGTCGACCCCTAGGAAACCGATATCGACCCCAAGGGGTCGATATCGACCACTTTGGGAATCCCTGATGTACACAATGCTTGGTTGACGGCTTCGTGAAGGGTCCTGTTACACCCTGTATACTAATATTATAAAGTGGAAAGACTGTTTAGTTTGTTTGAACCGAAACTACTAGACCGATTTTAACCATTTTTAACCAATAGATAGCTAAATTATTAGAAAGTAAAATAGGCTATAAATATTTATATCTTGCAAATTAGCTGAGCTATCACAATTAAAACACGCGAACGAAGCCGCGGCTGAAGTGCTAGTGTTGAATAAAGACGGCTGTAGTATCGCCGAACGGAGTGCCAGTCAACCTTCCACATCGCTGGATGTTCAAGTGAGATGCCTACACTGTTCCCAAGCACACCTTTTTAAGGGTGAAAGAGGCTTCATGGTACATTTGGGGCAAAAACATAAACCCTACAATGTACCTTCATCTTATCAGCTTTGTATGAGTTTGTATTGAAAGTACCCTTTTAGCACAACGTAAGCTATAAATACTAAACTACGAAATCCTTTTACTCGGTGTTCTCACAGAACCGCAAACATTCTAACATTATCGTCGTACATTCATCAGCAAACAAGTCCAATGCAGGGTTGGTCTCCACGAGCCCGTTGAGCGTCTTATCTAATTAGAATTATTTGGAACAAATAATTGACACAGCTCCGCATGTATGTAAATCCGAGGCGTCGGTATAACCATGTATAATTTTATACGTTGTTGCCATTTGCTCAACAGCACGCCTAACATTATTATTTACGGAATTAAAATTCAAACGTCCTAAAAGAAACTTAGTAGGATACATAGAGACTAATATTAGAGAAGTATAGAAGAGAACTAATAAGAGAGAAGAAGACATGATGCGCCGACTCCATATAAATTGAGATAAGGGCAGGAGAATAATAATGGTGACGATTTTCAAAAGGTTTGAGTTTGAGTGGGTGTATCAGGGTACCCAAAAAGTGACTTTTTCATGAAATAGCCATGGAATGATTTTATATGAACTTGGAGGGCTGTATTGATGACTTGAATGATTATAATTCTGTAACTCCATACGTATTACTGGTGCGATTCATATTTTCCTCAATATACAACCTGACACTGACCTGCAAATTGCAATAAACGTAAGAAAATTTAAATTTCGCGGGCTACCCTTGCGCATCCACCTTAACTGCGCCCGTTACCATTTAAGAATTGCAACGTGATTCATATTATTATCCTATTATGATTCCGCCAAAGCGGGAAAAAGCCAAAGCTCCCTGATACACCCACTCAAACTCAAACCTTTTGATAATCGTCACCATTATTATTCTCCTGCCCTTATCTCAATTTATATGGAGTCGGCGCAGCATGTCTTCCTCTTCTTCTCTCTTATTAGTTCTCTTCTATACTTCTCTAATATTAGTCTCTATGTATCCTACTAAGTTTCTTTTAGGACGTTTGAATTTTAATTCCGTAAATAATAATGTTAGGCGTGCTGTTGAGCAAATGGCAACAACGTATAAAATTATACATGGTTATACCGACGCCTCGAATTTACATACATGCGGAGCTGTGTCAATTATTTGTTCCAAATAATTTTAATAAGACGCTCAACGGGCTCGTGGAGACCAACCCTGCATTGGACTTGTTTGCTGATGAATGTACGACGATAATGTTAGAATGTTTGCGGTTCTGTGAGAACACCGAGTAAAAGGATTTCGTAGTTTAGTATTTTATAGCTTACGTTGTGCTAAAAGGCTACTTTCAATACATACAAGACTGAAATTGAACCACGTCACGTGGCGATCTTTACTTGCACCTATCCGAGAGTTTAACGCATGATATTTTTCTGAAGAATAGCAACCTTTTTTCATCTTATAAAGAGAATCCAATAGCGTTTTTCATGATTCACTAAATATTTTCGTCATCACGCCTGATATATTTTAATATGCAATTGACTAAAATGTTACTCGTTGCTAGCTGATTTCCGGTCTTGGTACGCCACAAAGAAAATTAAAATTATTTTACCGATTCGTTACAAGTAGATTGTAGGCATAGCTAGGTTATTTGATGGTTATTTGTTGAGCTTTAAGCCAACCAACGTTCCCAACGTTGAAAATATACTAGGTGATACGATACCCCTTGGTAAGACTGGTTGTCAGACTTTCGATTCTGACTACCCGTAACGCCTGTCAAAAATGTACATTAAGACGGCCTTCCGAGGCGCAATGTGGGTCGGGAATGTAGTGACTAAGTCATAGTGATCCTTATTTTGAAGATCCTTTCCTTATTCGGTAGGCTATTTAAAAGTTCCTGAACAATTCGTATGAGCAAAAACCCCTCATTACAATAAAAACATCGTTTTAATTAAAGGTTACTGACTTATTTTTTATATTTTTCTTTTAACTGTTGCATCGTTATGCGTAATCAGTGAAAACAGCACGAATGCGCGACGACGTAAACGTAACGTACTACTATATAGAAATAAGTAGACAGATTTGTGTGCACCTAACAATTTATTTACCATCCACCCGCATTCTCCTTTCATCCCGCGACCATGGCGCTTACAACAGCACGAGCATCGAAAAATCGGGAGCTCAAAATAATGAACAATCACGGAAGATATCCCTTAAAGTCATAATTAATCACGAATAGCTCAATCTAGACCACAATTGTGAATAATAGTAAAAATACGTGATAAAAAAAGCACGCAACACTTGAACTCTCTATGACTTCTGACATTTCGGTACTCTCGTGCTACACTAGCGCCTTTTTTTACGGATGGGAAATAATCAAATGACCCCTTCCACTCTGGGTGGAGCGGCAGGGAGTGTCAGACTTGTACTGACTAAAACCCATCCATGTTCCTTCTTTTGCCCTTTGTGTTCCAGGGCCGCGGTATCTCTTTCGAATAGTCCCGCAACCCTGGCGGGCATCGGTCCTTTCGGACCCCTTCCCGTTTGCTGACATCTCTCTGAGGCGCGCATGACACGGCCTGTCGTCATAAGTCGGACGGACGGCGAGCTAGCCCATAGCTCACCGTCCACAAGCCCGCGCCTACGGTGGCCGGGGGCCACCACGTTGCCCCCGACGCCCGGTGCGTCTCCCGCAGCGGCTGGGACGTGAGGTTCTCTCCCTCTCACGTTCCGCCACCTCCTTCGCTAGCATGACTGCTTCTGACTGACTGACTGAAGGAGGTGACGGCGTCCCATTCCGTCTCGCTCCGGACCATGGATTGAACCAAGGTCGGACGCGAGAGGTCGCCGCCACCGATCGCCGCTACGAGGACACGGCGGTGCTCTGCGCACGCGGGGCAGACCTCCACCGTGTCCTCCGGTCGATCCTCGCAATGGTAACACACGGGCGTTTCCTCCCGCCCGATCCGGTGCAGGAACCTCCCGAAATAACCGTGTCCGGTGAGGACCTGCGTCAGGCGGAGAGGGCGCCGTGGCGCCTCTCTAGCCATTCCTGAAAGAGGGGACTTATCGCCACTATTGTGGCGTGCCCTGACTACACTAGCGCCTCTAGCGGCGAATTCAAACGCTCTAGCCCCCATTCTAATGCTACGCAGCTACGACGCTACGAGGCTACGCCGCGCCACTACGTCGTAGGCTTTGGTGTCAAAATGTGGTCTAAAGTCCACAACAGTAGAGGAATAGTGAAATTATTAAGCAAAATATTCTACCGTTTGTTACTATGGACCGTAGCTGATATGGTTGTGTGGTGTGTGCTGTTGGTTTAAGTCGTTTTTATTTATAGTTAACTGGTTTAAATAATTTTTTATATTGTGTATTGTATTTAGTAGGATCGCTAATATTCACAGAGCAAAATATTTTTATGAAATTTAGTTTCCATTTATACGTAAGAAGCATTGATAATCTGAAGATTTTTGAATGCATACTTGCTTTCATAGGATGACGCACAAAAAATGAAGCAAAAAACTTCATTTTTAGAGTTTCGTAACTCAAAAGAAAAAAGGCATCCTTATAGGATCACTTTGTTGCCCGTCTGTCTGTCTTTGTGTCTGTGCGCCAAGAGCATTTTTCTCAGGAGCGCGTGGACGTATTAATTTGAAAACGATATGTCAAATAAATCCCTCAGGAGCAATTGGACAGATTGGCAACTGTACAGATTCTCAGCTGGTCAGATTAGCAACTGGATAGAACGTGTACAGTCCATGACATAATGAAAGTGGATGAGTTGGGAATATTGACGTTATGAAAAAAGTAGTCAAGGCAAGGGCCAGGGCTAGCTCTTGTCTAAGGTCCTTTGGAGCTGTTAAAATATCAACCTTCCCAGTTAGTACAATCAAAAGATCTATAGAACAAGAAGAAAGAAAAAAAAGTATTTATTAGTCTCACAAAAAAAAAAACAAAGTTATATAAAATAGTAAACATAAGAAAAAGATAAAACAAACAAAATGGGTCCTTTACGAGGCCTAAAAGGCCCCCTACCTCCCCCCCGCCCAATCTATGAGAATTTTTATGGCAAATATTTTGACACTAATGAATTTTTGGATTTGGCAAGACACAAGCACAGGATAAGGATAAAATCAGAAAGTCGCTAATTTTTAAAATTACATGGTGAATCTCTCAATATTGTGCGTGCAAACTTACAGTCCGTATGGGAGAACATGTTTTTCAACTGCAAAATGTAAGTTTGTCCTTGGGATAAAATATTTACTGTGCGCATCGACACTAGCTTGGCCAATTCTGTTTATGTTATTCTAATAAAAATGCCATACTGTCGGTGTGTTGCCACAGAACATTGAATTGCCGGAAGCGTCTATAGTACCTACTACTAAAATTCCTGGCGCTAAAAGTGGATTGAGCCGCACACATTCTTTCTCGGCCCCCACAGAAATCTTATGGGCTTATTATTAAGATTTCTGTGCTCGATTATTAAGATTTCGAAGCCACCAGTTTCTGTACATCATTTGTGTCGTAGTGTGACTAAACGGTTACAGGCTTGGTTTGTATGGGGAGTGTTAATAATGCCAATTCTAGCAGCGGCCGCTGATGCGTGTACGTGTTCTTTGTGTCATTGCAGGCAAAGTTGAAATGTCTCAAGTGCCTGTTGTCATACCGACGGTCTTCAAACCAGGTGGCCTAACATGACATCGTAAAGCAGGAATAATTCCAGTGTGGGAAAGAGATGGCGCTACACGACCTGTATAGCACTGTCTCTTTCTCACACTGGAATTACTCCTGCTTTAAGACGTCATAGAGAAAGTCCTCGAGAAACTTAGTATCGCTGTTCAAATTCAAATCCTTGATAACATATCTAGCAAGACACAGACGTAGCATAACCAGTCAATTATGTTCCCACAGCTGTAAGAGGGACTGGTCTATAATAAACCATCACACTAGCCGAGTGTGGGTTGGTGGATGCAAGAACATGTCATCTGCTTCAGGGACAAAGTGGTTTCCTCACGAGGTTTTCGATTACCATTTTACAGAGAAGCGATGATGAAGAAATTTGCACAAATTCTTACGAATACCTGCGTGACCACCTGCAAAATTAAATCTTTCATCCAAACTGGTCTCAAAGATCCCGGATCCTGGGAACCTGGTGACTTAATGCCATTTTTTAGATAGTTATATAATTTGAACACATTTAAAACTTTAGTAAGTCAACTAGACGTAGCTTTACTGAACGCGTGAGGCGGCGCTGCTTGTGGAGAAACTCAAACGATCCCTATAAATAATGAAATATCTGTCAAATCCTGTGCATTTTGATATATCACTATTTCACCAAGTTAATTAGGAAAATTAAATCAAGGATAACTCGGCTCCTCCTTGACGAGTGGCTGTAGCTATAAAGTTCTTGGTTTGGTTCGACTTTTTCCCACTAAAACACCTGATATGGACGAAGGAGGCTTTATTGGGGTATTTCTACAAATTATGTAAAAACCTTACGACTTTCACTCAATGGTTTTTAACTGTGACGCATCATCATCTGCCTACCCTTGTCCCAACTGATGACTGACTGATGTTGACGTCGACTCAACAGCAGTGGATGCAGATGAATACAAAATACAGTGATTTTCAAAAAGCTTCTGCCAAGCTGACCTTCACAACCCACTTACTGGGACGAGAATTCAATACGTGATTTTGCACCTCCCAACGTTGAAAATATACTAGGTGATACGATACCCTTTGGTAAGACAGGTTGTCAGACTTTCGGTTCTGACTACCCGTAACGCCTGTCAAAAATTTACATTAAATAATAAATAAATAAAATCCATTTATTTCAGGTTTCCCCATATTAAAAATACACGTTATTAGGACACAATCGTAAATCACAATTTTAAAATACAACTAAAATGAAAAATAAAATAATAATAAATACAGTGTCAACAAATTAGAAATACAATGTCAAGAAAATCTAATTAAAGTCAATGTCACACAAAAAAAATTACATCAATAATTTAAAATACAAATACAAATTTTGGAATTTGGATACAATATAATAGAACATAAATTAAAAAAATACAATAATACACACACATTAAGACGGCTCTCCGAGGCGCAATGTGGTTCGGGAATGTAGTGACTAAGCCATAGTGATCCTTATTTTGAAAATTCGGTAGGCTTTTTAAAGTTCCTGAACAATTCGTATGAGCAATAAAGCCTCATTACAATAAAAACATCGTTTTAATTAAAGGTTACTGACTTATTTAGTTATTTTTTATGTTTTTCTTCTAATTGTTGCATCATTATATGGCGTAATCAGTGGACATCACCAGAGGATACAGCACGAATGCGCGACGACGTAAACGTAACGTACTACTATATAGAAATGAGTAGACAGATTTGTCTGCATCTAAAAATTTATTTACCATCCACCCGCATTCTCCTTTCATCCCGCGATCATGGCGCTTGCAACAGCACGAGCATCGAAAAATCGAGAGCTCAAAATAATGAATATCCCGTAAGTGACAGTATAACTTTAGTGGTTTATTATGGTAGGTATATGTTTGTAAACAGATCTATATATTGAGTTTCCTGTTCCTGGTTTACCAATGACCGGAGTATGTCGGGGTGTTTAACGTTGTCGAATGTCTTCAAATCTACAAAGGCCAAATACAGTGGTTTATTGGACTCGTGTATTTTTTTCAAGATATGGTTTGGTGTCTGGAGGTGGTCGGTTGTAGATATCCGACTTGTCCTGGTGGCTGATGATTATCCAATTTTCCATCTACACGATTATGGATGACTTTAATAAATACCTTGTAAATGTGAGATGTAAGACTAATTTAGCGATAATTGTCGATTTCGTTTGTCTGTGTGTTTTGTCGCCTGTTTTGTGTAGAAGGATTAAATACCTAATTTGAGTGGGACATTTCCTGACTGTTGGATGTTCAGTCCAGGATGTTCGTGTAACGGGTGGGTGTGTTTTTTTATGGTTTTACCATTACTGTTTATATTGATCTTCTGTGTCTGACTCATTATTATAATATTATATATATATATATATTTAACCCGAAAACAAATAGCCGTCCCCTGAAGGCGAAAGTGCATTTAAACTGGCGCCCACCTGTTTTTGGCGTCCGCATAACGGACGCCACTTTTTTAGCCGGTGGCACTTAGGTCATAATGGTCATGGCTAGCCTTAGGACAAAAATCGATAGAAGCCAAAAAGTCGTTTATATGGCTGCAATAATATATAGAAAAGTTCCCGAAAAAATCTCAGCGCAGGTGAGGCGCTGCGGAAGCGCGTATATCCACAGCCGTATAACTCGAGGATTTCCTGACTAAGGATCCGCGTATTTGGCGTCCAGAATTGCGACGTTGCCAGCTCGATCATTAAATCTGTGTGTTGCGTACGTCATTGAAACTTACTACTTAGCTACGCGTATTACTACACCACCTGATGCAAAGCTTTTGTACTGCGTTTTAAAAGTTTTTTTCCTATTTTAAGTACTTATATAAAAAGTACCTACAATTTTTTTTTTCATAGCTATTAAATTGAATGTTTTCTTAAGTATTAATAAGTAAATAATAAAATTACGTTTTAATTAAGTGTTTAACATACACAACGTATTACAGAATAAACGCAATACCTCCTAGGGGTCATTGTAGTCACCATTATGAACAACTTTTACTGTGGGACCAACTGCGAAATCACCAAAAAAAAAAGCATCTGTAAAGTATAAGGTGTATCTATTCATACACGAAATCTTTTAAGGGGTCATTGTACTCATCATTATGAACAACTTTCACTATGGGACCAAGACAGAAATCGCGCAAAAAAAAAAACAGCTGTTCAGTACATTTTGACGAGTTAATGCGATCATATTGTAGGGAACAGCTTCACTTTCACGATCTCGAAGTTGGTCCCACAGTAAAAGTTGTTCATAATGATGAGTACAATGACCCCTTAAGAGATTTCGTGTATGAATAGATAGACCCCATATATTTTCGTTCGAGTTATGCGCGCATAAAAGCAGCAGACAGTCGATATTATTTTCGCGATTTCAGTGTTAGTCCCATCATAAAAGTTGTTCTTAATGATGATAAGTACAATGACCGAAATAATGAAATGATTGCGTTTATTCTGTTACACGTTGTAGAATAATTTTATTAATCGGTTTAATTATATTCGTTATAGTAACTAAATAGCTAGAGTCTATGTTGTTCTAGTATTATCACCAAATTTTAAGGATCAACTAAGTGCCAAAGTTATATAATTGTAGCAACTAAAGTCTAGGTTAGTTAAAGTTATTTTATTACCTATCATAATTGTTGTGATATTAATTATGGCAACTAAAGTCTAGGATGGTCTCGTATTAATCGTTATTATGTTATTAATTATAGTTTAGTAATAGCTAAAGTCTGAGTTGTTCTAGTATTATTAGCAAATTTTAAGGACCAACTAAGTGCCAAAGTTATATAAAGTTATTTTATTACCTATCCTATTTGTTATGATGTTAATTATAGCAACTAAAGTCTGGGACGTGCTCGTATTATTATCTTTTGGTATTAATCATTATTATGTTATTAATTATAGTAGCTAAATAGCTAAAGTCTGAGATGTCCAGTATTAATACCAAAATTTCATGTGCCATAGTCAGTCTAAAAGAGTAATTTTATTGTTGTGGTATTGATTATACAAGTACTATATATTAATACTACCTAGTACTTCTTGCTAAAGTCTGAGATATTCTAGAAGCAATATCAAATTTTCACGTCCAGCACTAAGTGCTCCTGCCAGGGTTGCGGGACTGTTCGAAAGAGATACCGCGGCTCTGGAACACAAAGGGCAAAAGGAGGAACATGGATTGGTTTTAGTCAGTACAAGTGTGACACTCCCTTCCATTCCGCCCAGAGTGGGAAAGGTCATTTGATGAGAACAAATCAGAAAAAAAAAATGCACTAGGTGCCAGGCATGTATAATTTTATTAGTATTTGTTGTGATGTTGATTAGTTATAGTAGGTACTTAAGTCGAGTTGTTTGATCCGTTGTGAAACTAACTTTTATTTAAAATGTATGGCGAAGTTGATAAATTGTCAAATTTGGCATACATTTAAAAAAAACTTGTTTTGACAACGGAGCAAACAACTCAACCTTATTTAAAATCTGAGACGTTTTAGAATTATAATACTTAAGTACCAAAATTTTATGTCGAACACCAAGTGCCAAAGTTGTATGGAGTAATTAATAAACGTTGGATCGTTGACAAATCAATCAACGTTTGTCTCCTTATTTCAAGCGCTCGGCGTGTTCTAAGTATCTTATCGCCGAGAGAGTAAAATATAAACCTTCCAAAAATAATAAAGTAGGTACCTGATAGTAAAAACTGCATCAAATCAATCAAGACACATAGACGCAGAAAGCAACGTAAAGTTTTGTACTTTATAGACATACCTATGCCCAATAGCTAAACACGGGCGCCCAATAGCTTTATACGGACGCCCAATAGCTTTATACGGACGCCCAATAGCTATATACGGACGCCAAATAGATATATACAGACGCCCAATAGCTATGTACAGACGCCCAGTAGCTATATATATACACGGTTAGGTACTATACCGACAGAAATACCCCGGTGTACGCTGCTTTTCCGGACCTCTCCAAGGCGTTTGACCTGGTTAATTATAAGATCCTATGGTCAAAATTGCGGGAGACAGCCATACCTCATGAGCTAGTTAACCTTCTCGAGTACTGGTATGACCACCAGATTAACCAGGTCAGATGGGCGGGTGCATTGTCTGATGAGTATGGACTGGAGTGTGGGGAGAGGCAGGGGGGCTTGACTTCCCCGGCGCTCTTCAATGTATACATCAATCAGCTGTTGGGGGAGCTTGGTAGCACTGGTGTCGGATGCTCTATTGATGGTGAGATTGTCAATAGTATAAGCTATGCTGATGACATGGTGCTACTGAGTCCCTCGATTGATGCTCTCAGACAGCTGCTTGGAGTGTGTGAACGATACGCCGTGGCTCATGGTCTGCTGTATAATGTCAGGAAAAGTGAGGTTATGGTGTTTCGTGTAGGTTCCAGAAAACCAGCGACAGTTCCTCCTGTCTACTTGTATGGGGTGGCACTTAAAAGAGTGTCACTTTTCAGATACCTTGGGCACATTTTGACCGAGAACCTGTCTGATGACGAGGACATAGAAAGAGAGCGAAGGGCGTTGTCGGTTCGATGTAATATGCTGGCCCGCAGGTTTGCTAGGTGTACTAAAGACGTGAAAGTTACGCTGTTTAAGGCATACTGCCAGACGTTTTACACCTGCAGCCTGTGGGTCAGATATACGCAGAAAGCCTACATGCCCTTCGTGTTCAGTACAACAATGCTTTCCGGGTGCTGGTGGGGCTTCCGCGGTTCTGTAGTGCGTCGGGCATGTTTGCCGAGGCTCGCATAGACAGTTTCGAGGCTGTCATGCGCAAGAGAACGGCGTCCCTAATGCGTAGGATACGTGGAGGCTCCAACAGCATCCTGAAGGTTATTGTGGAGAGGCCAGACTGCCCTTTTCTGATGCACTGGTCCCGTAGGCATAGCTGCGGGCCCGGTGCTGAGGAAATATATATGAATTAGTTTGCTTTAGTAGTTAAGTTTAGGGTAAATTAAAGTTAGATTAATGTAATGATGATAATGAAATTAGGTTAAATTGTAATAATTAAGTAAATTGATTTTTTCACATAATGTCGTAATAACATAGCTCCTAAGTACTCGCTACTAACCCCTATGGACTTTTGTTCGAAATAAAGATTTTTGATTGATTGATTGATATACGGATGCCCAATAGCTATGTACGGACGCCCAATAGCTATATACGGACGCCCAATAGTTATATACGGACGTCGAATAGATATATACAGACGCCCAATAGCTATACAGGGTGTAACAGGAACCTTCACGAAGCAGTCAACTAAACATTCTGTACATCAAACTAAGTAACTTTACGCAAAAATATTCCTGGGAAATGTTTTTTTTTTGGGGGTTGAAAAATCACGTTTTACAGTATGACTCAATGAAACACACTCAAAACATTGTTCTGATGGATGGGTTGAATATAGTACGGGGGTCGTGGAGGTGTTTAAAGTAAAAATGTTTCATTCTGAACATGTATTAATAAAAACTTGTGAAAAATTTGGAACTTTGACTCCCAATATCTCCGTAACTAAAAGGTTCCCAGGTATGGTCTATAACAAAAAAAATATTGCAATGACGGGGAGAACAAGAATCCTTTATACAGACGCCCAATAGCTATATACGGACGCCCAATAGCCATATACGGACGCCCAATAGTTATATATGGACGTCCAATAGCTATATACGGACGCCTAATAGCTACATACGGACGCCCAATAGTTATATACGGACGTTCAATAGCCTGGCGACCTTAATTGTAGGAGTACGGTACTATTCGAGGCGGTACTATTTGGCTGCAAGCTACTGTAAGATGTAGGTACTGTTCCCAGTCAGGCTGCACCAGATTCGAATGTGAAATCCCATAGTGCCTTTTCCTCGCTCGCGCTTTCGTCTTCAGGGAAGTTCAGTTTGCTACTTGACCATTTTTTATTATCGTCACATGTTCCCACCATGTACTCGCTGAGACACCAGCCTTCTCCCGAGATGGAGTTTCATCATTACCTACGGGTCGGATGACAGAAGTACTTAATATTTTTCTTTACATGCCGATGTCTTCAGGACTTTAAGGATACTGGTGTAGGCCATGGCAGGATCCAATCCCGGTTCTATCATACTAAAACCTACCTTGACCCACCAATGAAGTAAGTACGTACCTATAGGGACATACATTTACCATTTAATCCATTCATCTGAGCTTATTCCAACACAACAGACTTTTTAACAATTATAATAGGATAATAAAATGTAAGGTAGGTATTCGTAGATAATATTATATCAATATCGGGCATCCGTATATGTACAGATCTTACGAATAACTGAATAAATTTAATGTTGAAACTGTGTACTATAGACAAGCGATAGTAAAAGAAAGAGATAAGTAAACCCAAAGCTGGCAACGTCGCACTCCCAAATACCGTCTATCCTGCGAGGACGTTAAATAATCGATGACATAGGTAAATCACGATCAATTTAACCAGGACGCCTATAATGTACCACCATGATTCGGGGTTCAAAAATGTTGGCGCATGACTGCAAGAGGAATATCGTGAAAAATACAATCATCGGAAAATGACGTATCCCACGAAGTTGGATATCGAAAAACTAAGCAATATGCATTAAGACATGTTTAAAAAAGTAAGGGGAACTGGGGGACGTCGTAATGATGCAAGACGTGCATGACGCCAAAAAGATTGTAGGATGTAAATATATATATACAGCCTGTAACAGAAAGGGTATAATCATATGGAATACTGTGGTACGGACCACATATACTTATACCCTTTCTGTTACACGTTGTATATGTATATCTTAAATGGTAATTTAACCCAATCAGCTATAAATATTTAAACTATTCAGTTTTGGTTGTGGTGGTTTGGGTTTTGGTGGTTTTGGTTTGGGTTGGTGGTTTGGTTTTGGTTTTGTCTCATAAATGGATATAATTATTTTGATACTTCACTGCTAGTTTCTGTAAGAGATTTTGTTCATTTATCTTTTAATAGTTACTCTGCTCTATGATTATTACAGTAGGTAGGTACCTACAAAAATAGTATTTATATGTAAGACCTACAAAAATATTAACTTATATTATACCAAACACGAATATACAAAACTTTGCTCATCTTAAACCTAAAGTAACTCACAAAGCTCTATGGTAGTACATAGATTACCAATGTGGGGGTCAAGATCGGCAGTATCAGGTCAAGTTACTTTTTTAATGAAATGATGGCCGGTTGAATGTGTATTTTAATCCTGTCAATATCACTAATGCGCCTAAAAGACTTGAACTGTTGACTGTTGAGCAAAGATATAGATCTATGCTGTTGAGTATAACAATATTCCTTTTGGTATAAGTATTCTAATCTTTGGTCATAAAATTTGCTTTAAGTATTTTACTCTTTGGTATTTCAAATAATTATGTAAAAATATGATCTGGTCAACAAAGCAGGTGACGCAAGTAGGGGCACCTGGAACATGGTCATCGGTGTCTTCAATGCGAAGGTTAGAAGCACAGAGCATCATATATAATACTGGTAAGAAAAGGATAGCGAAGATGCTCACGGCAACCTTGGCTTGGGGGACCCCAACGAACGAGGTGTTCGTTTAGCGCAGTTTGTCTTTGGTCATGCATGCACATAGCCAATAGCTTAATAGGGGCTATCGCATGTGATTTCAGCTCTATAGGCGCTAGTGAAATAATAGCGGTTGTTGTAATGCAGCAACATTATGCAGTCTAACTCCATACATTTTTGACAAAGGTCACACACATCAAGGTCAATGGGGGCTATCGCGTATGAATCCGCCGCTAGAGGCGCTAGCCTCGAAGCTCTAGCGCGCCTGTAGTGTAGCGCCAGGTCACCGAAATGTCATAGAAAGTTCACGCGTTGCGTGCTTTTTTATCACGTATTTTTACTAATATTCACGATTGTGGTCTAGATTGAGCTATTCCTGATTAATTATGACTTGATGATTTTAAATAGTAACTTAGGATCTTATTTGTTAGTACTTGGAGGTAAAATATTTTTAAATGTTTCATGCTTGCTAATTTTAGGGAGAATATTGTAAATAAATGTATCTGAAGTTTAGAGTATGTTGTTATACGGAATAAAAAGATTTTTTTATGACGTTTTTGGTACTTTAAAGTTTAAAAAATAGAATTATTGACATGACCATAAGCGACAGTGGCGTCATCTGGTGAGCAAAAACGATAGCCCTCATTGTAAAGAAACTGCAACATAGATAGACCTGAGTCGTCTCATGCATAATAAAATCGCCTATATGTTATCATTAGACAACCAAATAATTAAAAACAGCTCCGATCATAGACCAATCCGCGCATAAATTAGACTTTACAATCAGCCGGGTGACATTTTCATCAAAGAGATTTTCAAAGGAGATGCTTACAAATAACATAGAACATTTTAATCTAGAACTGTATAATTATTTTAAGAATCTAAAAGTTGATGAATCAGACGCAGAAGATCAATGTAAACCATAATGTCCCAACCATAAAAAACACACCCACCCGTTACACGAACATCCTGGAACCAACAGTCAGGAAATGTCCCACTCAAATTAGGTATTTAATCCTTCTACACAAAACAGGCGACAAAACACACAGACAAACGAAATCGACAATTATCGCTAAATTAGTCTTACATCTCACATTTACAAGGTATTTATTAAAGTCATCCATAATCGTATAGATGGAAAATTGGATAATCATCAGCCACCAGAACAAGTCGGATATCTACAACCGACCACCTCCAGGCACTAAACCATATCTTTTTATTTACCTATTTATTTATTTAAAATAGGTACACCAACAGTACATACATTTTACATTTTACACTATAAGTATACACGTTAGGGTTCTGATGTAGGAACCAATTACAGGTGTACACAACCTTTACAAGTACAATAAAGCTATAAAGCAATAATAACAATAATAGACAAAATATCCATATAAAAACTAATTATAGCCGTTTAGATATCTATTCAAATGAGAACGCAGCAAGCTTTTGAACTTCGGTAGGGAACCAAAGAACACATCCAAGTCAGGCAATTTAGAATTGAGTTCGTTGTATTGAATGCAGATTCTTGATACTGGTGAGTGTCTCCCGATGTTGCTTCTACTGGCTGGCGGTTGAAAAAATCTAGAAATTGGCTGTCTATGAGGATTATGTGGGACTGACAACATGACACGTTCTAGCAACTGTTCGCATTCAATTTGACTATTGACAATCTTATGGAGAAAAACTAAGTCATGGACAGTGCGACGGTTTCGAAGCGACTCAATTTGAGAGAGAGCCAAACCTTGTTCGTATGGACATCTGTGGGATATTCCTGTGGACATGTATGCAATATGTCTTGTAAACGCTCGCTGGATGTTCTCGAGACGCTGCGAATGTACAGCATACATAGGATTCCATGCTATACTTGGCATACTCTAGTTGACAACGTACCAATGCCTTGAAAAGGATAATTTTAGTTTTTACCTCAAAGGATTTTGCGTTCCTTTTGATAAAACTGCTTTCTTCATAGTATCAGAGATATGAGGGCTGACTTTAGTTATTTTGATAATACATATATCTTGATAAAAATACACGAGTCCAATAAACCACTGTATTTGGCCTTTGTAGATTTGAAGGCATTCGACAACATTAAACACCCCGACATACTCCGGTCATTGGTAAACCAGGAACTCGAAACTCAATTTATAGATCTGTTTACAAACATATACCTACCATAATAAACAACTAAACTTATACTGTCACTTAAGATTTTAAGTAACAACTAAGGCTTTCTTATTTATTAGTACTTTGTATCTTTTTTGCCACCGACTTCCGAAAGTCAAGTTATTTTAGACATTTTTAGTGTTTTTTTTGGAAGTCGGTTTTGTTTTCGCAGAAAGTTTTTTTTATTTTACCCCTTTTAGTTGTAGTATACCACACAAATTCTTGTCATGAATTAGTTTTTACATTGTAACTAGAAGTTAGTTAAAGTACTTGTCAAGACGAATCAAACGATCCCAAACTCAATGGGATTGTGTCATTTTATTACGGACTGCCTGTGACCACCTTCCAGCTCCATCACCAGACCCTGGATACCATCTAGAGACAAAGTACTCGACAAGATGAATTATACGAACCCAAACTCGATGGGGTTATGTCGTTTTAATGGAGTTCCTATGGCCACCTTTCAGCTCCATCATCAGACCCTGGTTACCATTTAGGACTACAGTTCTTGTCAAGACAAATCAAACGAGTCCAAACTCGACGGCGTCGCATCGTTTTATTACAGAGTTCGTATGGCCACCTTCCAGCTCCATCACCAGATCAGCTCCATGTCATCATAATATTGCATTGTCTCGCGATATACACATGCGTGCAAAATTTCGGTACAATCAGAAATCGGGAAGTGTGTCAAATTTAACTAGCAAGGTACATCAGAGCGCCAGCACGCGACGTCGCGTGATGTGACAATTAACGTGAGGAAAATAACCAAATTCCTAAACCGATTTTGATGAAATTTCTATGGGACCAATCGGGAAGCATATCTTTTCAGATGAAAAAATGATTTTTCAAATCGGTTTACAAATGACACAGTTCTGAGGTAACAAACAAAAAAAAAATACATCCGAATTGTGAACCTCCTCCTTTTTGAAGAATATCGGTTAAAAATAGAATTATTGACATGATCATAAGCGACAATGGCGCCATCTGGTGAGCTCAAAAACGATAGCCCTCATTGGTTGCAGCTCGGTGTATTCAACATGTGCTTATGTTTAGTAACAATAAATGACTTCATTCTATTCGACTTAAGTTGGGGCTTCTGCATTCAATAAAAAATATTTTACTTACACACTTGTCCGACAATTCTGTCCCGACATATGAAACTACGTCTCTGGAACGATTACGATTACCTTTTAAACGACCTAAGATATGGTTCCAAATAATGTCTGAATAATAAAATCAAAATCAAATGTGCTTATTTTTTAATCGTAAAAAAAAAATACTGTTAGGTATAAAATAAAAAGTATAAAACAGTTCCACTTTATCTAGATTCCAATTCGTGCTATTTTATTTAAATAGTTTAATAATATCTCATCGATTGTCTGGAGTCCAAATGTTTGTTCAAGGAGACCGGGCATCCTGCATCCCAAGGCCAATCACAGACCTAAATGAGAAGAAAAACACAAATTAATAATATGTAATTAAATTATGATAAGTGCTAGATGCTATGAGTTAGCGCTATAGCCTCTTTGCCCTCTCCGAGGATGTTTTGGGATTGATTCCCAGTCCGGGCAAAGTGTTATTGGGTTCCATTATAAACTACACTACTTCTCAGTAGTACATACCTCGGAGTCTGCATTTGTGCCCGGGTAGTGACAATAATTATGCTCGCCCTTATTACACAGGAATTAAACACAACTGGTGTAATGTGGGGGTACTGCAATTAGACCACCTAGGCAACCCTTCGGAGAATCCAAACGTTTGCGTTTCATTTTATTTGATGCTTATAATTCATATTAATCGTTACATTTTATTTATGCTAATAATTCATATTAATCGTTACATTTTATTTGATGCTTATAATTCATATTAATCGTTACATTTTATTTGATGCTTATAATAATAAGTCTCATTCGCCAGGATGGTAAAATAGTAATATATACAATTATACCATCATTTAAAAAAAAATGGGGGTTATTTTCTTTTTAACACTTTTTTTCAAAGCCTCATAAATGGAGATTCTTAGATTATGTTAAACTATCTTATGTTCGCGGCTTCGCCGGTGAGAATTGAAATGCCATTGCGTGGTTTAGGATGTTATTAGCTAATGCTAATAGTATTTTGAATTGCGTAGTGGCGTTTCAGTTCACTACTATCCAGCCAATGTGATATTGTAAAATACTTGTGTTTAGTTATGTATAGTTAATGTTTATCCTTGTTATTGGTGGAAAAGCATCTACGAGTAGTTAGAAATATAGGTAATATTGTATATAGGAGCTAATACATCTGCCTACAAAATGCTTTACAGTTTGGCAGAAGTATTTTTTTTTGTAATGGCTAGGATGTCACCACGAATAAACGCTTTTTCATTTTTTATTTTCATATTGTTTTTATTCGTCATTATATTGCACTTTTATTAGCATATGATTGAGAGCTAGCTTTAAATAATATGCATCACGTAGATTTTTGGTGTACGTTTAATTTCATTCAAGAATTTTGAATTCTGAAATAACACATTACCTACATTTCTTTTTTGTTTTACTTTTTTGAACTCAGAAATGGGCAGCTAATAAATAATAAGGAAGATAAGATATTTAAATTGCATTTTATAGGTAGAGATGTTATTCCTATAATAATGCTATTTAAGTTTGCGATTACAAAAATGATTGCTTTTGAACATTATATTGATAGATAACAATCGTTTGATATAATCAATTTTTGAGTAATATTACTTTATTATGTAAATAAACGGTTATAAAGACATCCAACACAGTTATTAAATAACTTGCTATCTCGCTTGTATATCCCCAAAGGGTTAGGGAGAGGTGAACCTAAAGTATTTCCTAAATTGTCACACCTTATGATGCTCACTAAATTTTCGTCTTATTTTACACTGTCAATTTGTTAGATCATTTGGAAACTAAAATACTTATCTAACCATTAATTTAAAAGCACCCTCCTTTGTGTCGCGCAGGCGGGTAAAAAATAAACGTTGAAGCAAATGTAATAGGCATGGATCGGAAAAGGTAGAGTTTGTTTGCCTAAACTTCAAGGAAAATCACGGAACGAGTTTTAAGTTTAAATCAAATAAAGCTGTTAAATTAGAGAGAGCTTTTCTCCACATATTACTTCCTTTCATGAAGTTAAAGGAAATAAACTCTACCTACTTCGATCTTCTATTACTTTCATGTTAAATTTCACTTTCTTACACAACACCACTTTAGAAAATAAAACAATAAACTTGGACTCACCTGAATGACTCTGTTGAAGTGTAACGAACTGGGGCACTCTCTCAGAACCAGTTGTCCCCAAACACAGTAATAGAACAGGTTACAGTCAGTCTCGTGGGGCAGGAGCCAGTGGATGTGGGGGTTGGTGGGGCAACCGTTTGGCAAGAAAGTTATCGGCGCCGCTGTGGTGGTAGGAGCGGGTGTGGTAGTGGTTGGTGCAGGAGTTGTTGTTGTGGATGTAGTAGTTGTTGGAGCTGGTGTGGTCGTCGTAGTGGTTGTGGTTGTTGGTGCGGGTGTGGTGGTACTTGTAGTTGTGGTTGTTGGTGCGGGAGTGGTTGTGGTAGTTGTGGAAGTGGTTGTTGTTGGTGCGGGAGTTGTTGTGGTAGTTGTTGAAGTAGTGGTTGTTGGTGCGGGAGTTGTTGTTGTAGTTGTGGAAGTAGTGGTTGTTGGTGCAGGCGTAGTGGTAGTTGTTGAAGTAGTGGTTGTTGGTGCGGGTGTAGTGGTAGTAGTTGTTGTTGGTGCGGGTGTAGTGGTAGTAGTTGTTGTTGGCGCGGGTGTAGTGGTAGTGGTTGTTGTTGGCGTGGTAGGGGCAGGGGTAGTACTAGTAGTTGTAGATGAAGTCGTCGGGTCTTCACCAGGCACATAACGGTCTGTACAATCTACGTTGTGTCTCCAGTCGCACTGCTGAGTCTCCAGGTTAAACCAAAGGTCGGCAGGACAAGTGTATTCAATGGGTTTGCCAAACGTACACTTGTAGAACTTGTTACAATCATCGTGTCTGAGCAACATTTCGATGGTCCAGTCTGTTTCCTGTTCACTCGGGCACTCGTCTACGAGCATTGTGTTTTGGGCACGCCCCACGGCCGCGTATACGACGAACAATAATATTACAATACCTGAAAATAAAAACGAATTAATAATCTTCCATAATTTTCTACTATCTTAAAACTGTATGTTAACATAATAATTGATTTTTCCGTATCAATAATCTAATCTACCGAATTAAAGAAAATAAATAAACATAATATATTCTAATTCAACAACATTAAAAACTTTTTTTTTAAATTAAAACTCAGACACTAACCTTTCATTGTGAGTTTCAGATCAGAATGTACACTCAAGCACCGTTTCAAATAAGTTTTATACCTTAACTAAAGTAGGAAACCGTGTTCTTTTAATCTATGAGATGAGTAGATGATCAATTAATGTATTATCAACGTTTAGCGGTGGCAGACTATCAATTATAATTTATCACCTGCAATCTGATAAACTACAATACCTACTCAATGTTTTGATACAATATCGTAATATAGGGAAATTCGAGATTCGCATTTCTAGACTACGTCGCCAGTGATTAGATTCACTAGTGCATAAAGTCGCTTAAAAAATATGAATGCTACGTATTAGGAGTCATAGAAATATGTAGTTTATAATTGAACAAAAATTATTCCAGTTAATGAGACCGCAGTATCATTGGCTGTGGCCGTGGGTCCACTTTTATTACAAAAATTCTTGATATTTAGAGTGAAAATATCCTATTTTATAAAATATTTTATTAATATTTTAACATATTTAATTTAGATTTTATTGGATATTTTGTTGAAGAATAGAATGCGAACTAAAAGTTTTAATTGATTTGATTTCGTAGTGTAAGTGACGAAAAATGTTATGAACAGTAAAAGTAACTTCGTTTCTTTATTTTTGGAGTGAAAAACACTATTTTACAAATATTTATTACCGCTGCAGGTACCGAAAATTCGCTGTCAGCTAAAATGTAACCAGTTTATGACGATTGTCGATTAGTCTTTTAACAGATTTTTATTTTTGGAGTTATGAGTAAGGAGAACCTCACGTCTCAGCCGCCGCGGGAGACACACCGGGCGTCGGGGACTACGTGGTGGCCCCCGGCCAGTGTAGGTGCTTGGACGGTGAGCTATGGGCTAGCTTGCCGTCCGTCCGTCTTATGACAGGCCGTGTCGACGGCGCGTTCGTGTTCCACGCGCGCCTCAAAGAGATGTCAGTAAAATGAAGGGGTCCGCAAGGGCGCAGCCCTGGCAGGCATCGGCCCTCGGGACTATTCGAAAGAGATACCGTGGCCCCGGAACACAAAGGGCGATGTAGGAACATGGATGGGTTTTAGTCAGTAAAAGTCTGATACGGGATCCTGCTCCACCCAGAGCGGAAGGAGTCATTTGATGAATTCACATCTTAAAAAAAAAATGTGTCCATCTATATACTACGTATTATTTATGACGAAATAATTAATTACATGCGTGAGTCATATTAGGCAGGGATTATAGCTAAATCCCAATATGAGTGATTAAAATGTACTTAACCTAAAGGTGAGGTAAACACTGATTACAGGATTGCAAGACATGACTTGTTGTGTTGTAATTATTATTTATGTCATCATTTGGGTGATTACAGGGTTGCAAGATATGACTTGTTAAGAACCTGAAACTTTAGATCAATTCCACGAATAGAGGTCAGTAGTCTACATCCAAGGAATAAGAATTTCTATGAGCGGGGTCGCGCCAAATGGGGTGCGTGGCGCCAGGACGGCGGGAGCCGTCGCGACGCCCGCCGCCGACGGAGGCTGGGCAGTGCACGCGCCGCGCGCGACCCGCCCGTACCGTGTGTGCCTCACCACACTCATCAACACGCACTAACTGATTCCTGCCCAATCTACATCTACAAACCTTAAAAAAAACAATGAAAATAACACCCCTCATTCTCATCACTTTAATTCATATATCATGCGCCGTAAAAACAAAGTCAAAAAACGCGACAATAAATAAATCGGACGTTGCCATAAAAAAATATCTAGAAAAACATGAGGAGGTTCTGTTGGAAGTTACGAAAAATAAAAGTGAAGTTAAACCTGTTACAATCACAAACGTTGTCAACACAAAGATAGTGCCAGTGGCGGTTAAGAAAGTTAAAGCACCTCCTAAAATGATACCCCCTGACATGTAAGTATCAAATATGTGGCATCTTAATAGCAAGTTTATGTCTTACCTCGCGCACATATACTTTTCTATATACCTTTTAAAAAGCTGAACATGATCTTTCTACAAACAGAATACAAGACTGGGCTGACAAGATCTCGCATAGTTTGTACAATAACGACGACATCGTAGTGCGAAGAAAGGTACTCTTGAAGAGTTTCTCTGATATAAAGATGGAGGTTCGCAATGGTACAGCTATCGTCACCAAGATGGCGGAAGACCTGGAGGAGTTGCTGTCGCGGAGAGCTCATGCCGCCGAGGAGATCGTGCGCAGGGCGGAGGAACTGGCAACTGGGGCACAGCAACCAGATGACAGCTACACCTTTGATTATAGTGTTGTTAGTATTACATATACTTTGTTGATTCGTTGGGTACTGTTAATATATGTACATACAAAACGAATTTGTTGGAACACAATACCAAGGGTATTGTACACTCCATTTATATAGGGTGTAAGAAGAACCTTCAAGAAGCCGAAAGGCACTTGTTCTCCCCATCATTGCAATATTTTTTTTGTTCTAGACTATACCTGGGTACCTTCTAGTTAAAGAGATATTGGGGGTCAAAGTTCCAACATTTTCATAGGTGTTTTTGTAAATACATGTGTTTAATGGAATATTTTTACTTTAAACACCTACACGACCCCCGTACTACTCAATCGATCCATCAGCACAATGTTTTGAGTGCTTTACATTGAGTCCTACCGTAAAATGTATTTTTCATCCCAAAAAAACAGTCGTTTCCCAGCAATATTTTTTCCGTAAAGTTACTTAGTTTGATAATATGTACATAATGCTTGGTTGACGGCTTCGTGAAAGGTCTTGTTACACCCTGTACTTAGCATTTTCAGGTCTTGTATTTGCTTTGAAAGATCATAAAAACATCATCACAAGGATTTAGTATAAAAGCTAAACCGTATTATTGTTTATATGACTTGCATGTGGAGTGGTATAAAAACATCTAAGTGTAATAGTAAATTAATAAAACATTTTTTGGCAGAATTTAGACCAAGTAAAGAAGACGATAGACTTAAAAGAATTAGAAGACAACCAGAACCCTCTGACCTGCAGAGATTTGCGTAAGATTAAGCTGAAGAGAAGCAAGCATTTTGACGCCGACGTGTCGCTAGACTACACTAGCGTGCATGTAGCTGCTGAGGTCTTTGACTGTGGTGAGCATTAAACATCAAAATAAGATGCATAGGTATAATAATAAGCATTTTACTATATTGCATTCTAAAATAAAACGTTTAGTTGACACTTCCCGTGACCCAAGGGCTGGCTTTTACCTTGGCCAAAGGTTTAGCATTGCCATACAACGTGGCAATGCCGCCAGTCTCTTGGGTACATTACAAGTTGACTGCGTCGAGGAGGACTTTTTTTAACGCCATTTTTTTAGTTTATTCATAAGTTAGTTACTTTAGGTTATTTTAATTTATATATTTTAATGTAAATAATAGTTAAGAAATGATAAAGACTGAGTAGCAGTTCGAAAAGTCAAATCCTTGAATGAAGACTACAAATCGGAAAACGTAGCTAGGGTAGATCTCGGCTAGATTAACGACGAGACGAATTGTAAGCACGGTCTCGTGCTTACAATTAGCATTATGAAGACGAGAAATACGATATTTTTTATGGAACACCGTGAGAAAAGTTTCTAACTTGTGATACTCAAGACATTCATGCTTTTCTTTCTATTGTGTTTATCCATATATGTACACACATCAAAAGTGTCTAGGGATCAACATATATTTTTGCAATAACTTTTCTCCTGATTGATATTAATTAAAATTTTCTTTAAGGATTCATCAAATAAAGTGTTTTCGTTTGTCACAGTAACGATAAACCAAGTCACCTTTGCATTAATAAAGAAATTTGCCATTTTCCTAATAAAGGGATTTTTGACATTTGAACCACTAACACAAAAGTTCGAAAAAAAGACTGAAATAACAGTTTTCTTTAAAATTTTATTGGGTAACTTAAACAATTAATAATCCGTGTTTCTACCGCGAACACTAACAACACAAGAACATCGGTTTGGCATACTCAAAATGAGTTCATCCAAATCACGCTGTGGAATGGCCGCCCATGTTCGTTGCAACAACAAAAAAAGGTCTTCTTGCGACTGGATACCCTCCATATTCGGCAGAGCTCTTCTCTGTAGCATATCCCATGCATGCTCAATCGGATTCAAGTCTGGCGACTGAGCAGGCCAGGGCAGGACATTGATGTTAGCTGCGGTGAGAGTCTGTCTTACAACTCTTGCGGTGTGCGGTCGTGCATTATCATGCATTAACTGAAATAAGGGACCGATTTGCACTTGTAGAGGAACGATGACGTCTGATACAATCGTCTCAGCATAAATTTGAGCGTTGAGGTTGCCTCTGATCCAAATCAACTCAGTTCTTCCGCCGATCCAAATACCCGCCCATACCATGATGGTTCCACCACTATAAGGATGGACTTCCTGGCAGGATTTTAATCGCTGTTGGCGTCCAGGGGTTCTCCAGTGTCGTATACGTCTTGTATCCGGTCTCATACCAAAACGAGACTCATCAGAAAAGCACACGAAACGCCATTGTTCTTCTGCCCAATTTCTGTGTTCAAGAGCCCATTGATATCGTATCCTACGATTGTGCATTGCTATAGGTGGTACCCGTAGCGGTCTTCGGGAATGAAGGTTCACTTCATGCAAGCGGTTTCTGACTGTTTGGTCGCTAATTAAGTTCCCTGAAGAGTGATGAAGCCTCACGGCTAACATCATGGCGGTTATTGTTGGAGCTCTTCGAGTTAAGATTTGAATGTATCGGTCTTGTCTCCGTGTGGTGCAGCGATACCGTCCTCCATGGCGCTCAGCCACGGTACCAGTGCTTCGGTAACGTGTCCAAAGTCGACTGATAACACTCTGACTTGTATTCAGAGCTAAAGCCACAGTACGTTGCCGGGAACCAGCTTCTATCATTCCCACGGCTCTGAGCATTTCTTCCCTGCTTAAATGACGTCGCCGCTCCATAATAACGTTGGTTTTAATCAGTAGTAGGGAAACAGTAGCACTAATAATGTCTTCAATGCGTTGTATGTTTTTATAGGGAAAATATTGACAGCTGATTTTCATCTTTTACTCGAATTTGATTCACAGTTCCTGATTCAAATTATGAAATGCACCAAAAAGGATCCATATAAATTTATAAAATCATAAATTTATTACAAAGCCACAACTCAATCTCAAGAAATCCACATAAAAATGCTTGATCCCTAGACACTTTTGATGTGTGTATATACTGGGTCTTATAACTCCGTTTCGAACTTTTAAACAAAGAAATGTATATTTATACAGTCTTTTTAACATAATTGTCTTTCAGCACCCAACGTCAAGGAACATCTTTACTGGTCCGAAGGTTTACTGTCAACCTACAAAAAAAACTATGCTCAAGATTCTTCTCTGGAATTTCAATATTTTTGCAGTGCTCAAGGATTTCTCAGACATTATCCTGGCAAGTATTTTATGAAAAGTTATTGAATTTGCATTTACTTTAAAAAAACGTTTTTGATCACTTGTTGCTTACCTTCCACAGATTTATTAAGGGACTCTTCATCAGCCCTTTTTTTTTAAATGTATGTTGTATTTCAGATTTATGAAGCAATTTGTTTTTTTTCAGCGGCATTATGGGAAAGCATGTTTAAACTGAAATACTCAGAAGATGATTCCGATAAAGTCTATGACTGCCGACTAAGGCCTTGGTACGTAAGTGCTGGCGGTGCTCCTCGTGATGTTCTGATCCTCATCGACGCATCGGGTTCCATGAAGAACTCCTCCAAAAAGGTCACCGCTGAAAAGTTCACACTAGCGCTTCTCAGTGCTCTTACGGATGACGATAGAGTGAATGTATTGCGGTTCAACGTCGAAGTACAGTCTCCTATTAGTTGTTTCAACGATAAGCTTGTTCCTGTAAGTATGGAGGATTGTAATATAATATAATATTATTTTCATGTAAGCAGGTAAATTACAACAACGATATACATCCGAAGGATTAGACAGACGTTTTCCTAGATCCTTTCTGCTTTCTTAATCCTATCTACAATAGGATACGATAGTATTTTTTCTAAGAACTTGATATTATAGGTTTTGCCTTCTTACAGGCAAACCACGTGAACTCAGCAGCTATGATAGCCGCTATGTATAAATACAAAGTGACGAATGAGACCCTGATGAGCGATGTGTTAGAGTACGCAGTACGGTTGCTACAGCAGCAGCAGAAGTCTCCAGATCGACCGAAAGCCTGTCAGCAAGCCATAGTGTTGCTGACGGACAGCCTCTATTACAACTATACGCATCTGCTGCGACAACTCGACCCTCATGGACTTATCAGGTAGTGTTGATACGGATGCAAAATTGTTGGCTTATGCCCGACTCGTCACTGCTCTAACTTGTCATCGAAAAACAAAAGATTACGATTCACAACAGTAACAAAAAAAAACAAAAAATATAGTACCGATTCGTCATCGATGCTAAAGTATCGTCAAGTGAACAAACTTGACAAACCTATTATAAGGTAGGTAGGTAAGGAACATTTACACAAGTTTTGTAAACGGGACAATTTATTATTATCTTAATCCCCAACGACGACACTGCCAAAATTGATGCATAATTATACATTTCACTCCTATTTTTTTTTTTTTTGGCGGAACAAATTAATTTTAGTAAATATAATTATAATTGAATTGGTCTAAAATACTATGTACATTATATACAGACTACAAATAGAACTAAAATAATGCTAAAAAGAAGACTAAAACTAAGTTCCTACAAATATACAACGACGACAATAGGACACTTAGGCGTCAAAGTACTCCTCCCCATCGATGTCATCCGGAAACGTGAAATTTTATTAAATCGTCTTTTCGTTAGATAGTTTCACCTTACAAGAATTACTAGGCTTATTACAAAATATTAAAAATAAGCTTACTGTTTAACCTTTTTAAATTCGATCATTTCTAATTCGGAAAGCCATTTTGTTTTTTGTAAATCCTTCAATGATCAAGTTATAACTTTTTTACATTTATCATCATCATTATCAAAATAATATGATCAAAATAATTGGATTTTTTCTTCAATTAGTTTTTGAAAGTGTGATAATATCTGTAAATATGCCATTCTGACGCTAAATTATTGCAGATGGAGAAGGAAATTGAACTACGATTAGAAAACTCGCGAGATGCAATCACGCGATACAAAAAATTACAGCAAGTTACCATGCATGTAGTTATTAAAGGAGCCAAAATTTAATGAGCTGATCAATATCAAGTTATAACATTGCGTTTTCTTTTATAATTGATAAAAATTCATGACTATTTTTAGAAAATAGTGATTGTCAGGTTCCGTACTTAGTACAATAATTGACAGCTGACTAGTATTTTTTTTCAGGAGTCTCAGTTTCTTAGTTTAGTAGAACTGTGCGAAGCTCTGTCGCACCATTGACTGTTCTTGCTTTGGATTTGGAAAAGTAGGAATTGGTAAAACGGTTCAAAAAAACTTCGAAAATATTAAAGCAAACAGGCAGGTGGCTCATCTAACATAAGTAGTCGCTGCCACCTATCTGAAATACCAAATTCAGTTGCCTCGTCGTCGCTAGACTCAAATATGTAATTGTATTATGTCATTTTGTGGGCGTCTAGACGCTCCGGCACTCTTAAAACCGGATCGCAAAACGAACTCACCAGTACGGCTTAGCAGTAAGACGTGTAGTGACGGTACTTAGGTGGAATCCTACACATAAGTGAGTATGATAGAATTCGACTTCCTTTCCTCTAACAAGCTTTACTGAAATCATGCCGTTTCCAGAGTATTCGTGATGTGGTTGCACGACGTGAATGGTCTCCGAGATCAAACGCGTTTCTACGGCGAGGAGCTGAGCTGCGACCGCGACGGGTACTTCGCAGAGCTCATCACGCCCTTCGACGTGACGCAACAAGTTATGAAGATCCTACAGGTCATGGAGCGACCGCTCGTGTGGCAGAGAAACCAGCGAATAACAGTCTTTAGTGATGTTTATGCACATGTCGAGGTACGCATGACTTTACTTACTCTTCAACAACGTTTGGGTTTATGCTCGAGAATTCTCGACTCCCAACAAAAAAAATAAATAATAATAATTTGCAAGGACTAGTTCCTACTACTGGAACACTGATCTCTGGGAGATAGAGTGGTCTGTAGACCAACCCAGAGCAGGATAGTGGATGTCACCGCTTTTAAACATGATACAATAAATGCCACAAAGTAACGCTCGCCGTCAACAAAATTGCCACTTGGCAAGAGGCAATATAATATGTGTAGTATTATATAATAGTTTTATATGGAAGTATCATGGAAGTATTTTTCCGCTTATGTACGAGTTGGGAGCGGCTTCCAGTCTAACCGGATGCAGCTGTATTTGAGCGACTGCCTATCTGGCCTCCACAACCCAGTTAGTACTGGGTAATACGATACCCCTTGCTTATCTACGATTAGTACTTATTATTTATGGGTATTTTCCATGAAGAGAAGTTTCCAGTACATATATTTGAAAAGATTTCAGTCTTTGAGGTATTTTACACTCTAATCAAATTTTCGTAGATATCATAAGTCTGAATGTAGATTAAACGATTGTATTATCTACTAATGTAAATGCTAAATATTGCATTGTCAACAAAGATTAGAATTGAACATTTTTTTAAATGGTAAATAATTATAATACCATCCTATTACTGCCCCACTGCTGAGCAAAAGCCTCTTCTCATACAGAGAAGGCACGAGCATTGATCACCACGCTTGCTCAAGACGGGTTGACGATTTGAGACTTTTATAAGTCCAGGTTCCCTAACTAAGATAAACTTAACTTTATCTTTAAATGGTAACTTAGATTAAAACAAGGAGGGAAAACATTTGTTAAATAATAATTACGTTCTAACTAAATGTTTTGCAGCCTACGTACGTGTACATAAATATAAGAATTTTGCACGTCTTAGATCTTCTGGTTCCAGTACATGCCGGTTATCTCATGATGGCGACGTACTACTACTCGTACTCTGCCTGTTTAATATTCCTTGTATTTTTTTAATTCTTAGTTTCATGTTCTTTTGTGAGATACATGCGCAACATTATGTAAGTATACGGTTGACGATGATGAGACTTTCAGTCCATTCACAGTTAGGTACTTTACCTCTCAGCAGAAGCAACCTTATAACGAAGCAAAAAAGGATCACTTTCGATAGACTTATTAGTGGTAGCCGCCCAACAGCAAAATTATTGTGACGAGAAAATAGATACTTGTGACTTTGACAGTGACAGCAAAATAACTGCGAAAGTACTGTATCTAGAATAACTTTATGTGAAGTAACATATTCCAGGACCCCAGAAGAGGCGAGTTATATTGGAAAAGTAAAGAGAACAGGGAGCAGTTGAACAGATACAAAGATTTGAGACACAACAAGAAGAAGTTACTCAACGCTACCCAGCTCTATAAGGACTGGATGTACCAAGTTAATTACGTGCGTATTTATCTTATCTAACTTGATTTATTAGAGGAATTACAGTGCGTATTGTAATAGTACAATATTCAACGTACAAAATTACATAAAAACATCAACTAATCGTGTATCAACGTGGTTACTGAAATTAGGAGAATGTATTAAAGGACTTACATATGTATACAGGGTAGAAACTTTGAACGGAGCAGAAAGGGATTGAGCTACACGAAAGTGGTTTTAGGAGACTATCTATTATATTTCGTGAAATTTTAATCCCCATTCACAGATTTTCAAAAAAATGTATAGTTAGCAAGAAAATGGCCATTTTCAAAAAAAACTATGGAACGAACGGCCAAGCTAGTTCCTCTTTTTTTTCGGATGGGAAATCATCAAATAACTCCTCCCGCTTTGGGCTGAGCAGGAGGGAGTGTCAGACTTTTACTGACTAAAACCCATCCATGTTCCTTCTTTTGCCCTTTGTGTTCCAGGGCCGCGGTATCTCTTTCGACCAGTCCCGCAACCCTGGCAGAAGATAGTTCCCCTTACGGCGCGATTCCATTAGGCAAGTTACTTGTATACAAGTTGCAAATTATTTTTTTTTTTCTCGCCACAATACACACTAAAAACATTATTTCTAAAGGAACAAGTGGATACAGTAAGTATATTGTGGGAGACTGGTGCCTAAACTAGGCTTGGGGCCTGTATTTCAGGACACCAGGTCTCCACCCTTGGGTTATATAACATTCTAGTGCTTTATCAAACAGTGGTCGCGAAATATTTAACAATTTAAGATGCGATTCCTGAATCTATATAGTGTTAGTATGGTTAGTATTGTGTGAGGATGAAGGAAAGTGTAGGGTGGATTGTGTATATGTAGTGAGTGAGGATGTAGAATTTTCTGTTGCCTGGACATATATAATATTGATGGCTAATGTGGATGATAATATACAATAATTTAATAAATAATGTTCGTAAATAATTTACTCAAATAATGAACTACACCGAGACAGCTAGGATATTTTCAGTTTCCAGGTAGTTTAGGTCCTGAATCCAACTAGCGAATCGATTCGAATCGATCGAAGCGAATCCAAATTGCGTACAACTTGAACTAACCTGCACAAGGTACTGCTTGTATGACGTAGTTTGAACTTGTACATTCTTAATTCAAGTGACGTGAAAATTGAAAGCGCAAACGTTAGTTGCAAGTTTCGAATTGTGAACGAGTGACGTGTCCTACTCAATTGTTGAACATCTCCATTTTATGCAAGTAAAACCTGAATGCAATTTGCACACATGCAAACATGTTTCTAATGCAAGCAACTTGTACGACGTGTGTGACGTTATACTTGCATGCAAGACTTGCCTAATGGAATCGCTCCTTTACCGCCCCGCTGAAAGTTTCCACCCTGTATATTTTACGCTAAACTTACACAGAAAAATATCATCAACATTATTAAAAGAACTTACGATAATAATTCTGAAAAGCTGTCAATGTTGAAACGGTTGGTAGTAATGTCTAAATACGTAAAGCCATTTCCAGATTTATTAACTAATATTGTGATTATTTATCATTTTAGGACAAATATGGCCATTACTACGAAGGTGAGGGGTTGAACTATAGGTTGCAAATAAGCGTTTCGGTTCCAGTGTTTGACCATATAACTAGTGAGGTAAGATTTAAATCTTCAATTTACATTCTACTAGCTGTTGCCCGCGACCTTCGTTCGCGTGAAATTATTATAAAAAAAAAAAACATTACTTCCCTTTTTGAATCGAATTTTGTTACCAATTTTAAAGGTTTTCATTTTTTTGCACGGAACCCTAATTATTTTTGTAAAATGAAAGTAGCTTATGTTAGACCTTATAACATCAGCTATCTGCCAGTAAAAGTCCTGTCAAAATCGGTTCAGCCGTTTTGGAGATTAACAAACAGACAGACAAAAAGAGAAAAAAAAAGTGTTTTTCTTTATGTGCCGTATATATTGTCATACTATGCATTCAGTAAGAAGATGTTATTTTGATATTACAAACAGACACTTCAATTTGATTAATTTGTATGGATTAACTTATATTTATTTTGAACTTTCAGAACATTACGAAGAAACTCGAAGAGGTAAGATTGACTGCACCAAATGTTATCAAGACGAAAAAGTTAAAATAAACAAGGCGTTAAAAGACACAAACTAAATTGATAAAAATGCATTATCAAGTGTGATGTTCGTATTTGCACCGATAAGTTAGGTACTTATCTAAATTCTCATAATCGCAAAAAATATTTGTTTACAGGAAAACCAAAGGAACTCTACTAGGACGGTAAGTAATTATAAGAGATTAATTTTGTTAATCCTATCTAATACTATGAATATGAAAGTGAATTCGTTGGTTTATTTATAATTTGTTTGTTTTATGTCACTCAAGCCTTAATGGGTGTACGGATTTCGATGGAATTCGACACACAGATATACCATGGCCTGGGTTAATAATTTATTTAATCAATCAAATAACAGTGCGAATTAGAGGGGGACACACACATTTTACCGCTTTGGAAGTGTTTATTTTTCAAACGATTGACTTTGAGAGAAAATGTTTTTAGAAACCTCAACGTCATTTTTAAAGACCTATCTATAGACACCCGCACGTATAGGTTTGACGAAAAAAATATTTTTTAGTTTCAGTTCAATGTATGGGGAGACCCCGCTTAATCTTATTTTTTTTTTTTTTTGTATAAAAACCTTGTAGCGGTTCATAGAATACATCTACCTACTAAGTTTCAACTGTATAGTCTCAATAGTTTCGGAGTAAAGTGACTGTGACATACACGGACAGACAGAAAGACTTGGCGAATCTATAAGGGTTCCGTTTTTTGCCATTCGGCTACGGAACCCTAAAAACTGCCCTTTTTAGTATCGATTCGGGTCGAGAATCGTTAGTATAATTACCTCCTTGAATTTGACCAGGATGCAAAACGACAGCCTGTAGATTTCAATCGAGTAAAACAAATTGAGTGATTTATTACAAACGAATATAGAACACTGACCTGCAATATACTTCCTTATGTTATTATAAGTTGATTGACTGATAGAATGTAAGTGTTTCCGCAGTACCCGGTCAGCCGGCTATTAGGAGTGGCTGGCGTGGACATCCCCATCGATCATTTGAAGTTGATCCTGCCTTATCATCAGGTAAACATTTTAGGATTATAATATTAAATTGTTTTTATCTAGTAAGCGTGACGTAGCAGTCGTCTTGTAAGCGTAACAGATCAGACATCCCGTAGGCGTTACGTAGCAATGGTCTTGTAAGCGTTACGCAGCAGTGTGGTCTCGTAGGTGCTACGTAGCAGTAGTCTTGTAGGCGTTACGTAGCAGTCGTTTTGTAAGCTTTACGGATCAGACATCTCGTAGACGTTACGTAGCAGTGGTCTTGTAAGCGTTACGTATCAGATATCTCGTAGGCGTTGCGTAACAGTAGTCTCGTAAGCGTTACGCAGCAGTGTTCTCGTAGATGTACCATAGCAGTGGTTTTGTAACCGTTACGGATGAGACATCTCGTATGCATTACGTAGCAGTCGTTTTGTAAGTGTTACGGATCAGACATTTCGTAGGCGTTACGTATCAGTGGTCTCTTAAGCGTTGCGTATCAGATATCTTGCAAGCGTTGCGTAGCAGTGGTCTCGTAAGCGTTACGCAGCATTGGTCTCGTAGATGCTACGTAGCAGTCATCTTGTAAGCGTTACGTAGCAGTGGCCTCATAGGCGTTACGAAGCAGTGGTCTTGTAAGCGTTACGGATCAGACATGTATTTCGTAGGCGTTACAAAGCAGTGGTCTCGTAGATGCTACGCGACAATCGTGTCGTAGACGTTACATTGTAATCGTCTCAAACTCAAACCATTTAATTTAATAAAACTATTTACAGTCACTTCTGAATAATCAAGAAGTTCGTCACTTAGTTAGTGTAGGCGGCACATAGCACAGTGAATAAATTAATCTTGATTCTTGAACTCGTAGTCGTAACGTAGCAGTCGTCTTTTAGGTGTTTTAGAGCAGACACCAATGTTATATTTGACGACCCGAATGGCGCAGCGGTAGTGAGGCTGCCTTACGTTCTTAGGGTCCCGGGTTCGAATCCCGGTAGGGGCAAATGTTTGTGTGATGAGCATGGACATTTGTTTTCAAGTCATGGATGTTTATATGTATAATAAGTATGTATTTACAAACAAAAAGTATCTATGTAGTAACATCAACTATCTGGTGTCCACGACACAAGCCTCGCGTTGCTTAGTGTGGCACCTAGATAGCGCTGTGAATAATGTCCAGCGATATTTATTTATTTATTTATAGAGGGCGAGAACTTGCCACCACTTTACCATATAAATAAAAAATGGCAAAGAAAGATTGCATCCGTAATTCTACCGATTAGTATTATGATATACGTAGAACCCGATAGTCATCAACATGATTACTTAATAAGAAACTAGCACTTCGCCCGCGACTTCGTCCGCGAAGATAATTTAGCTTTCTGTTGGTGAAAATATAGTTGTAATTGGTCCAGTAGTCTTTGAGTTTATTCGTTACAAACATACAGAATCTTTCCTCTTTATAATATTAGTGCCGCACGCAAAATACGCGCTTAGACGTGGAGTTGCGGACACCAGCCCGCTATACAATACAATAATATTTGTTTCGGAGACCAGACCCTCACGGTGTCTGATCGTCCTGGGACAATCTCCCACTGTGTTTGACGTACGCTGCTAATTTCTTTCTGGTGGCGCACGTCACCACGCACCCTGAATGCGTAGAGTGTGGGTGCTGAGCACAACCCACTAGGACCTCGGAGGAGAGCCCAGGAACGTTGAGCGGAGGGGTAGGCAGGAATAAAAAAACTTTCTTCAATTTTTTCCCTGTTCCCTAGGTTTCGGCTTTTCCTTGTTCCTTGTTCCTTGTTGCCTCTTCGGTAACCGTACTGCGACTGACGACTGAGCGGACAGGACCCCATCTTTTATTCGGGCCGTGCTTACGATCGCGAGAACCGCGTAATTTTGACCGATTTTACGCGTCATTTTTGGCTAGGGCCGAAACCTTTGGTACCCCACATTTTATTTATTTCTTTAAGAAACCCTTATGTGTTATATATTTTTTTACAGGTCTTAACTTACTCTATCATATAAAACAAGAATATTTAGTAAATCTTAATTAAATAAAAAGTCCTAGAACATAAACGCAAAAAATTAAGCTGAACAAATTTTCACTATACAAATTATAGTATTTATTGTCCAAACCCTGACCTACTTTTAGAAATACCTGATAGTGTACATCGGCAATTACCGCATTTATGGCACGCTCATAATATCATTATCTTGTAGATTTATTACTATTACATTGTTACTATTGCCATTCGCATGACGTCACCCACTCTTCAGAGCGTGATGTAAATTTTCACTATAGTCTTGAAGCTTAATCATAATAAATCGAACTTACTTGTACTTTTGAAGGCACCGTAAGGGGTTCTAGTAGTACCAAAATACATTGTGTGTTTCAGATTGGTGCTGGGGGATCGTTAATCCTCGTGGATCATCGGGGCAATATTGTTATACATGAAAACATAAAGCATACGGTAAGCGTGCATCTCATTCAGGTTTTAACAAATTTAGAAATCAAATCAGAATGTTGAGATGCTTTATTAATATACGCAGGGCGTCGCAGGGGTTGCTATCAAAATCCTCTTTGATTTTTCCAACCCAAATTTTTTAATTAAAAACTATTCGATAAACTAAAATAAATAACCTAACACCAAACTAAATAAGTATAAAAGGCTTTTGAAAATGTCCTCCTCAGCGCTGTCAGCTGGTAATGTGCCCAAGAGTTGAGGCTATGTTTTGTATGGCAACACTTAGCCTCTGGCCAAGGTAAAAGCCAGCCCTTGGGTCACGGGAAGCGTCAACTAGGCGTTTCGAAACTCTGAGCACTCGGACACCACGGCCCCAGAGTTTTAACCCTAAACGGCTCGAAAATACAGGATATAAGGGACAGCCCTCCACAAACTGGCAGGGTGCATTCAGCTCCTTATTCCACCTGAATTTTTGTCCGGAAAATTTTAATAATTTTTTATCGTCTTTCAGTTTTATTTCAATGTAAAATTACATTATCTGTACGCAGCGCTCCAGAAATGTAAGTAATACGGCTAAAATAAAACCAACAATGGATATTGAAATCCTGTAACGAACGACGCGTCAAAGCAGCTGTTCACTTCCTGCCTAGCTACAGAGTTCATCAAACTCGCCTTCGCGCTTGCCGTTCGCTACGTGCGTTTTGCCACGGTAACGATACATCGCGTATGAGGAAATCAAACAAATAAAATTTATTGGATTCCCATAACGTTCCTGAAATTATTTTATTGTACCGGTAACCGGTCATATTAGTATGATGAATTCACCCCATAAGTCTGCGGACGGCTGTCCCCTACACCCTGTATAGTTTCCATAAAGGTTTCTATATTTACACCGCTTGAGGTTCTCTGCAGCCGCAGCGGCAGCGCTAGCACAGCACGATGAGCTTGGAAAAAAATCAAAATTCTAATACGTACTATATTGCTTTGATAAAATAATAGGTAGAATGTATAATATAACATGCGTCATTTTAAATACATTACGTGACTCATGATATATTTTTCTTTTTATCAGTTCGACGGCGACATTTTAAAACCCGGATATCGTACAGTTGACCTCCTGGATTTAGAACAGCCGGCAGAGAATCATAAGCCGCGATATTATCCCACAGAATGGCTGAAGGTACCACATAAGACTTTATTTTCTTTTAATTACTTATTTTAATCTAATGGACTGTCACCTAAATTAAATTATTATACTTTTTAGTTCCGAAACATGATGATTATAGATAAAGACAAAGGTAACATAACGTTGTATGCGAAAGGCATATATGATGACGGAATGAGAGCCATTCTGGAACAGCGGCAGTATTTTTGGAAGAGAGTTCTGAACCACTACACTGCAGTGGTGGTACTGCCCTTCAACAACAGAGTACATGCGGTCCCTGAAGCTGCCTTCACAAGGGAGATAGCTGCCGAGGCGTGGAGATCTCTGTCCAGAACAGAATTCGCCGTCAATCCCGATTGGTAATAACCTTATCACACCTATTTATAAAGTCAATAAAGATCGAACGGATATCACGAAAATATGTCACAATCCGTTAAATTTCTTGGAATCATATGAAAATAATCCGTTCAAAGCAAAACAATTATGCGGAAAGTTGTAACACCCACATTTCGCAAGATATGTTTAAGCCCCATGTAATAGAGAGCGAACCAGACTCAAATCCAGACTCCGTGGCTGCTACTAAAAAATCCTAATGGAAAAAACTAACAACACTTTGCCCGACCTGGGAATTTGACCCAGGACCTCATGTTCAGCAGTAGCGCTTGCGTCCACTTGACCAACGAGTCTACTCGATTTCGAATTCATGTTCCTTTTTATGGAGAAGTCAAATACTGTTTGCGAAACTCGCTAACTGCTCACCATTGTGTACTCGACTTGTTTTTATAAAGGGTGTAACAACGAACTTTAACGAAGTCGAAAGGCACTTGTTCTCCCCCCGTCATTGCGATAATTTTTTTGTTCTAGATCATACCTGGAAACCTTCTAGTTACGGAGATATTGGGGGCGAAAGTTCCAACTTTTTCACAAGTTTTTTTTAAATACATATTTTATTCATCCATCATCCATCCCGTACTATTCAATTCATCCATCAGCACAGTGTTTGAGTGCGTTACATTGAGTTCTACCGTAAAACGCGACGTTTCACCCAAAGAAAAAAGTCGTTTCCCAGCAATAATTTTTGCGTAAAGTTACTTTGTTTGATGTACATAATGCTTGGTTGATGGCTTCGTTAAGGGTCTTGTTACACCCTGAATACGGTTACATGAGAATAATTAATTTTCTTGTTTCTCCAATTAGGTTGTACTGCCGTCACATAGACCCGCACTTCGAGTTGCGCGAGGCGGAGGTGCGGCACTTCATCAAACGTCGCAGCGACGAAGGAGACTTTCGCATGCAGAAGCTCGAGTATCTCTTCAGCCCGATCCCACCTTCTCTGTTTGAGAAGACTTATCAGTGTTCGTTAATGTTTCTTTATAAGTAATTTACCTCACTGCTTTAATAATACCTCATCACCGTCACTTGACATTAAATTTGAATTATTTTGTGACGAAGAGTTTTTGAAATGCACTAAATCCATTAATGCTTGTTGTCAACTGTCAAAAAAACTGTCAAATAATCTCATTCGATTTGGAACTTCACCTTCAACATTTTATGGTTTAAAATCATTTTTAGAAATTTTTAAATTTATGGTAACTTAATGTGCTGGCGACTGTACTTATGTTATCTTTTTATTTGGGTAGACCCTTATAAATACCGCCGCCTGGAATGGTTTACTGCTACCGACTAAAACCCCACCGCTCTTTCAGCTCCTTGCTAGAGTCAGGGCCACAGAGAATACCTGAACTTTTACTGCATACACGATAAACGGTAGCTCATGGAAATTTCATGAAAATTTGTATGTTCTTTGCCGCCCCCACGACACGAGATATATCCTTATGCGTTAAAAGTTCAATTCCAACGATAACAATCGAACAATAAATAAATATAAAATAGTATTACGCTAGTACGAGGTAAGACATGATTCATAAGACAGTCTATTCATTTATGTATACCACCTGCTCACTAATTTAATACAATCAGTATGATAAACACAGTAGGTATTCATTGCAAAGTAAGTACGTAAGCGCGCTTGATTGTAAATGATTTTAAAGTTTGCTAGGCAAACAGTCTAGTAGACTGGTCACACATCTCAATATGTCTTCTTTTATAAAGTCTCTCTCGAGCTATGACGTTAGATAGGTAGTTTAATTCAACGACGTAACAACAAACTAACAATATTATTGATCCTTGGCGTGTTTACGTGAGGTGTAAGTTATCTCCTTATCAACCGTTATCTACAACTGGTCACTCTGATAAAGCACTTTCCAATAAGTACCATGCTTTTAGGTTCATGTTAACAACATAGTATTTAATTTAATCACATAACTTTCCTAGAAACTCATCGATTATCACAATTCATTGCCCTTTGAACCTAATTCCTATTGTTCACTGTCTGACAATCTTTTCTATTGAATTTGGACGGCTCTTGACGTGGGTCTCAAAACTCTCTCTGAAAACAGAAAGATAGACATAAATATTGGATTATTTCATTTAATTGGACATACTATTACATTCGTAACGTTTCGAGCTTCACACGGAATATAAAAACAAATACTGGCTTTCTATAAGTCATTGTTTAAGTTTTGCAAATAGTTGTTCATGCACTTAAACTGTGCACCTAATAATTATGTTCATTGATACACACACAGGTAATGAGGACCTGATGGCGAAATTCTGCAAGGAGGCGATCGCGACGGACCAGTGGGCGCGAGAGCATGAACTGCCCGGCACTGAGAGAGACTGCGGGACCTGCGCGATGGGAGCCACCACAGCATTCTTTGCCAGCGGTAATTTCATTTTCAACTCTTCACACCCCTTCATAGAACGGTTGGCTCTCAACCTGGTACGCCCACAAAGCTATGAGATAATTTTAGTCAGGGTAGATTTGACATTACATTTACACGCACAGATCAGCATGTTCTTGCATCTTTTTCCCTTTCTGTCATTTACATTTGTAACACACTAAAGTGAGAGGTCCAATCCCAAAGTGCTTCCAATGCGAATGAATGCGGATGCCTCGCTCCATCAAATGACGCCTTTACGTGACAGAATGATATAGATAGAGATACTTGAAAACGCTGATTCGTGCGTGAAAATGTGATTTCACCCTTGTCGATGGTGGATGCTTCAGTTTTCGGCCACTTCAGCCTTATTGCTCAACATTGGATCAAGTGCTTTAGAAATATGATCAATTAATCACAATACCCAAAAGCGATATATTGTAGAACAAGATATCAACCAACACTCATAATCATCGCTATGTAGATTCAATTCAAACAATAGTAGATCTAGTGATTGTCTCTGTTTGTTCTGGTGATAAATATCAGTCCTCCCTGGCAACCAAAAAAATTATTGTTAAAGTTTCTGTGAAAATCCGCTATTGGTATTAGGTAAGTGCAAAAGAATATCACCCGATAAGACAGTATGGCAGTACCGCAAAAAAAACAGATAAAAACTCAATTGGCCTCGTCCTTACCTATGTTTGTCAAGATACATGGGCCAAGTCCGTGAACCATGATTATAAGATAGCGAATCTGCCGAAGAATTACAGCATTAGTAGTAATAACAGTGATAAAAAGTTTTCTAGGTCAAACGATTAAAAGGACGAAAGAAGGAATCTAATCGAAACGACTTTGAAACAGCACGTTCCAGTCGAATACCGTCGTATATCATTCTGTGCATTGTACATTAGCACAATCGGAAATATCTAAATGGTGTCATAGTTTTTTTTATCTTGCTCATTACAAATCATCATTTTAAGTAATACGACAAAATATTAAAGAGCCGAGGGTAGTTCAAAGGAATCAGCTATTTCAATCAATGCATCGATCATAATATCACATCGTAATCCTTCGAATAAACATCAAATTGCGTCATTTTCGGAACTTCAATGTGACTTCACCGATTTTATGACATTGGGTGTTAGGCATGCGAAATTCGGTTTCGGTCCCATAGTAAAACCCGAGAAAAACCGGCTTTACTAGATGACCGAAACCCGGTTTCGCATGCCCTAATTGGGTGCTTGCATGCAGTTTTCCAATCTCGATTTTTGTGGTTTCTCTACACCTGTTTCTTTATGTCCGACCACATAGACTATTACCCGACTTGTTCATACATACAGGGTGTAAACAGACCCTTCACAAAGCTGAACCAAGCATTGTGTACACCAAACTAAGTAACTCTAAGCAAAAGTTATTACTTGGAAACGACTGTTTTTTGGGGTGAAAGATCACGGTTTACGTTAATACTCATGTAGTCATGTACCCTGTGCCGATGGATTGAATAGTACAGAGGTCATGGCGAACTCCAGTTAACCTCAAATATCTCCGTAACTAGAAGGTTCGATATGATCCAAAAAAAATCGCAATGACGGGAAGAACGAGTGTCTTTCGGCTTCGTTAACAGTCACTTTGCACTCATTATATTCGTTCCCACCTGTAATTTATGCAGGCCCCGTAGCTCGACTCGGACTATTGAAATAGGACTTTTATCTCTAGGCACCTAAAAAGAAACATGCTTACGCAATCTCCGCAATGACCATGAAATAAAGGTGAGACTTTATCTTCCTACGTTTTTCAGAGAGTGGCCTAACCCGCTGGCAACTATACCACGCGACAAGTGCACACGCAGACCCGCCCGAGGGATCGTGGTGGCCGCGCGGACCAGCCGAGTCGTGGTACCGCCGCGCGGCCGCCAAGCCCGACACGCTCATCGTGCACGTGCCCGCGGAGCCCATCGGCAAGATGCGCATCAGCAAGAATCGACGCCCTCCAGTGAGTACGGCCCTGGGGTCTACACTCAAAGTCCGTTAATGACAATACGGGCCCGTCCGAAAGTAACTTGTGACATCGAAATGAACCCTACTTCCTTACTAATCTTATATACGTAAGTGATACGGAGTAGGAAACAGCCATAACTTAGACCTCAACAAAATCGCTTCCCGCTGTCCCTCCCTATGTATGTTTAGATCTTTAAAACTACGCAACGGATTTTAATGCGGTTTTTTTTTAATAGAGCAACTATCGGTTTCGTGCTCAGAGAGTAGACCTCCTGTGTCCACCAAAGCAGAGACGAGTTAAGAGGAGAGCAGGGGGCCTAAAATGGCTGCTTTATTAGAATCATAATATGATTCTGACAAAGCAGCCATTTTAGGCCCCCTGATGTGCGGAAATCGCCGATCACGATGAATGTAATCCACAAAGCGTCTCTCGTCCCTCCTGGTTGGTTAAAACTGGGATATCTCCGCACCACTCCGCTCGTTACCGATTTTATGAAAAATGCGCCTTCGCCTTCATCAGAGACAACAGCTTCTTCTTCCGCCTACCTGAGAACTTGTTCACTTGTTCACTTTGTCCTGGGCGCAATATGATTTCTTCTTCCATTTTCCCTGACACACATTATTTCCCTTTTTCATTTTACTCCAGTCACTTTTTCATTCGTAACATCCCCCTCACAATCAAACAGTTAACAATCTAAATCTATATACTATCAGATTGTCGATAAATCAAAAGAGCGTGACGCATAGTATATGATAATCTATAGAGATAAAGAGATAGTTGCATCACCGTTACAAAATTAACTACCGATTTGCCAAACCTCAACACTTGAGATGCTAATATTGTGGTGTACTGGACCCTTTTTTTTTTCGGATGGTAAATCATCAAATAACTCCTCCCGCTCTGGGCTGAGCAGAAGGGAGTGTCAGACTTTTACTTACTAAAACCCATCCATGTTCCTCCTTTTGCCCTTTGTGTTCCAGGGCCGCGGTATCTCTTTCGAAAAGTTCCGCAACCCTGGCAGGCATCGGTCCTTTCGGACCCCTTCCCATTTGCTGACATCTCTCTGAGGCGCGCGTGGAACACAAACGCGCCGTCAACACGGCCTGTCGTCATAAGACGGACGGACGGCGAGCTAGCCCATAGCTCACCGTCCACAGGCCCGCGCCTACGGTGGCCGGGGGCCACCACGTGGCCCCAGACGCCCGGTGCGTCTCCCGCGGCGGCTGGGACGTGAAGTTCTCTTCCTCTCACGTTCCGTCACTTCCTTCGCTAGCATGACTGCTTCGCAGAGTTTAAGGAGGTGACGGCGTCCCATTCCGTCTCGCTCCGGGCCATGGATTGAACCAAGGCCGGACGCGAGAGGTCGCCGCCGCCGGTGTACTGGACCCTGAACCACACATTGGCCACACGCGCATTTATACAGCGATGATAAAAGTAATCAGCTGTCCCATACATTTGAGTCGAGTAGGTATTGAAATTTTGTATGGGGCAGTTGATTATTTTTTTGTGATTACGATGGTGGTCCCATAGATACAGTTGTTCAGTTTGATGGTCCGTCCCACAGACTTCCATATGACTATACCCTTTCTATTACACTCTGTATTTATCTAGTTTTATTTCAAAATGTTATTTGCTAAATGTTACGTGCCCGCGACTTCGTTCGCGTGGAAATACTGATGTGGCTGCGAGAAAAAAAGATAGCCTCGTCTTTCCATAAGATATAATTTTGGTGGTATGGAGTAGAGGGTGTTAAGTTCTTCATCCCCACAAAAAAGGGAGGATCCTCCGACCGGACGGGTGTTATGTCTGGTCGGCTACTGCCGATAGTTGCTGTCGGGTTCTTCAATATAGTTTTAAGTCGCGGATATCTTTACTTGCACGATGTAGGATTTAGGATGTATTTCGATGTTTAGTTCATCATCTGTGTCATGTGTCAGTTCTTTTTGTTCTATGTTGCTGTACCGTACTGTACTCTTTGTAGTACAGCTACATAATCTACCTCCTTGCCAAATTTCATTACGATCCAATCAGCCGTTTTGTGGTGAAAAGGTTACAAACAAGCATAGTTGCTGTCCTTCGGCTTCACTCACGTGAGTGCGTTTTCTTTTGGCATTATCAGGAAACATTACATGGGAACGTGAAGTCGTGATATATTCCTAATATCCGCTACAAAATAATATTAATAATAAACTAACTGGTTTTAGTTTAAATTAACAGGAAATCAGTTAATTTAGATCATCGATCATCGAATTTAGATCATCGACACGCTAAGAAGAAATTTATGAACAAAGCAAATAGATGCAATTCAAGATTTTAGTCTCAACGCTGAGTATCCTTATAAAGTTTAAAAATCCTTTCAAACCCTTGAAGCTTGAAGTTAATATTTAGTAATGGAACCAGAAACAGTTTAAGCTTCGGTAATCTTCATGTTACATTGCGCACTCTCTTGCAGTCTCTCCACTTTGGTCACACTTCGTCTTATTTGTGTTACTCAAAAGTTTTGAAAAGATTTTACTCGTAAATCTGTAATTTTCTAACCATGGTGATACATTATAGACAAAATATACTTCCATGGTTGCAGCTGCTCAATGTGCATACGCGGCTCCCGACCAGACCATGGCCGACTTGCTGGAGTGTGCACCTACACCTGCGTTTAGGAGGGCTAACTGTCAAAATCACTACTTCGAAATCGAATCGAAATCGAATCGCATTTCAACGCTTATTAAAACGGAAAGGCATAGAATTGCGTTTTTTTTTTTTACCGGTATTATTTCAGCCCACCGCCGCGCCTCTGCGCCGTTTTTAGCTGTTAGCTGTGCTTGCTTGTCGCCAGTCGATGCCTGCGAGCTGCGGGACAGGTCACATGTGCCGTGCCTACAGTATACCTATCCTATACATAAATTTATAACTTAACTAGCTGTTGCCCGTGACTTCGTTCGCGAGGAAATTCTGAGGTGGCTGTGAGAAAAAAAAATATAGTCTTGTCTTTCCCCAGGATATAATTTTGGTGGTATGGAGTAGAGGGTGTTAAGTTCTTTATCCCCCATAAAAAAGGGAGGATCCTCCGACCGGGCGGGAGTTATGTCTGGTGGGCTACTGCCCGTCAGTTGTTGTCGGGTTCTTCAATATAGTTTTCGCTGATAACTTTAGTTGCACGATGCAACTAAAGTTAAACAGAGTTGCTTTCCTTCGGCTTCTCTCACGTGAGCGCGTTTTCTTTTGTCATTATCAGGGAACATTACATGGGAACGTGAAGTCGGGAAGTCGTGGTATATTCCTAATATCCGCTACAAAATAATATGCTAATAAACTGACTGGTTTTAGTTTAAATTTGCAGGAAATCAGTTAATTTAGATTGCCATCGACACGCTAAGAAGAAGTTTATGAACAAAGCAAATAGATGCAGTTCAAGATCTATCTTAGGTCCCAACGCTGAGTATCCTTAAAAAGTTAAAAAATCCTTTCAAACCCCGTTACTTAAAAATACTGTAAACGCTTGTAGTTAATGTTTTTAGTAATGGAACCAGAAACAGTATACGCTTCGCTTCGGTAATATTCATGTTTCATTGCGCATTTATGAAGTCTCTCCACTTTGGTCACACTTCGTCTTATTTGTGTAACTCAAAAGTTTTGACAAGATTTTACTCGTAAATCTGTAATTTTCTAACCATGGTGATACATAATAGACAAAATGTACTTCCATGGTTGCAGCAGCGCAATGTCCATACGCGGCTCCCGACCAGACCATGGCCGACTTGCTGGAGTGTCCAAAGTATCCCTATACCTACGTTTTAGAGGACTTACTGTCAAAATCGCTACTGAGTCTGACGCCGCGATTAACGTATCCACCTGAGTGTTAATAATTTCATAAAACGTATCATCGATACGAAAGAAGAAGAAGAACAGGGTAATAATATTAGATCTCGTATTTCCAAAGGTAGGCCGCGATTACCGAAGCGTTAACTTTTCTAAGGACTCTGATGAACGGGCAAAAAAAATGATGAGTAGACGCAGCTCAATGTAACAAATACTGTCGAAGCTAGAACTTCGTCTATACACCAGATTTATATCCGAAGTTCACATGCAAGTGCAGTCTCGCGAGTGAAACAGTTACTTTTATGGATACAATTTCTCTTCACTGTGTGATTATCCACAATTATCAATAAAGCCTATCTACTGAATAAATACCTAATCCGGCTCCATCTGTTTACAGAGTGAAAAATATTTTTATTATACTTACATGAAAAAACATAATTCTATTGAATGGCTTGCCTGTTGCATTAAATCAAGACTATTTGAAATTGCGACAACCGTGAGTGAGGCTTTAGATTTTACTTAGACAACGTTATACCATCGTGTTTGTTTTACTCTTTTATTAAGTAGATGTAAATTATCTGTTTTTTAATACATAATTTAATAAGTAAACAGATGAGTGTATAAAATTATAGTATCATGTCATATGTGACAACCCTAGGGACAAACAGATAGACAATCCAACATAGTCTTGGCCCATATGCTTTGTAGTTTCATTCAATTTTGATTTCGTTTAGTTTGGGAAACACATTGGTTCCGTTAATTTTAATAAAAGGTAGCCTTTACTTAATTTAATCAGGCAACCCATTTTCAATTTGTTCATGTAGGTCTTAAAAATATTGTTTTCATTCGGTAGCCACACGAGTGAAGCTCGATCTTAGGCGGGATATTGAACAAACAAAACATGGGCAGAGGTGTACCTAATAGTACCCCCACATTTTGCCAGTTATGTTTAAGCCGAATGAAGTAGGCCAGCCAATTGACATCAACCGAGCACAAATTCAGGCTTTCTAGCTGCTAAAAACTCAACAGCACTTTGCCCGAACCGGGAATCAAACCCAGGACCTCATGCTCGCTTCCGATCATTATACCAACAATACGGTCTACACGATTTGTGGTATCAATCCATACACATCTTGCAGGTCTATCGCTAAAAAAATAATTCCTCCGTCTTCTCATAATCCAGGCTTATTTTTTTAAAGAAACTTCTTATTTGTGTGTAGCATACGATTTAAATTCAAAATGCTTAAAAGTGATAGCAACAAAAATCAATAAAATTCCAAAATAAATTAATGAACTCTCCGTGACATATTTAAATCCAAACTGCGTATAATAAACTGCGTATATTGCTGCGATAATTTGCAAATAGAAACGGAAAAAGACTCTAGCACAGCAAGAGTTCTGTTCCCTATACTACTTTTTGGAGAAATCATCATCATCATTTTTCTGCATTAATTTTCGGAATTAATAGAAAGTATAGAAGAACAAAAAAAAAGAAAGAGAAGAAGAAGTAAGAAAAAAAAGAGAAATATACAAACGATTGACATCGTTTGTATATTTCTCATTTTTTTTCATCCAATAAAAATGGAAATCTCAGAGCATCCAAAAAAAAACAAAAAGTGAAAATCTTACTGGGGTTCGAACATGCGACTGATGCGACTGATAGTTCATAGAGTGAGTATGAATCTGCCAGGCTGTTTAAACCGCTAACATAAGTTTTAAAATATGTAGTTGCTCTCCTGCACGTCATGGCTGAAACGTCAAACAATTGAAGAATACTGACATAATGCTATATTGCTCACCCTATTAAGCAAGTAGCGTGATAATATATAGCCCAGCATTTGAAGAAGTTTATAAGGAATATTTGTGCAAAATTTGAACAGGATCTATGCAGTAGTTTTTGCGCCAAGTCGGAACATCCATTTGGATTTTTACGATTTTATTATATGTATATAGAGGATGCCATTGATAGACCTGAGAGTGGCGGTAGGCAGGCTTCCTTTCCACTCCGCCCAGAGTGGGAGGGTCATTTGATGATTAAAAACCCGAAAAAAAAGGAAGCCATCGATGCAGGCATGATTTTTGTCTGCTGCAGCCAATTCGCTACCGATTAACATATATTTTTCCTTATTTAGAGCAAATAATTACCTCAGTTACACGTTTATACGCAATTTCTTTGAAACAACATGATATTAATCAACAGATCATCTCTGATGATCAGTTTATTTAGATTCAGATTTGTAGATAAGCATATAATTAGCGATAAGTGATCAAAGACATATCTAGCAGTCGGTGACAAAATAATGAAAACAATTTGGTTCCTACGTCTTATTTCCTTATTATATGCAGCTAGCATAGGTGATGTCACCAGCACAAAAAAAACAGTTATTAAAAAGGTCTGCTGTTCAGCAAACTTGCATTTTACAGGGTGGAATTCTTCAACACCACCAGGAGGGAAAGTACTTTAAATACTGGAGATAACAAATTTTACTCAAAGGAAACATTAATGTATTTTAAAAAAGAAACAAATCTGCATTCAAAGATTTTCGAAAATTCGCTTGCCACACTCGGGAATATTTACTTTGATAGAGTACATTCAAAATGTAAGGTTTTTGACGCGTCGATGTTCCTTATATGAAAGCATAGAAATAGGTACGTGTACTTGTTGAAAATGTTGTCGTCATGTTTCTATGGGATCTCACACATCAATAACCTGAAACACAAGAATACAATTGTCTCTCACCGTTTAATTCTTCCCTCTATTTCACTATTGTGAGACAACCGGCTTAAAATAATATATCAACATCCCCAAATGCCATGTTCCAGTACACTATCCGGTCTGAATGGCTGACAGCGGCGAAGACGCTCGGCTCCGCGCAGCACGGCATCATTGGCGTGGCCGGCTATCACTTCCACCCCCGACATCTAGTCGACAAGCTGGAGGCCATCACCAACTTCCCTGTAAGTATGAATTCAAGCAATTACGTGGTTACAGGCCACAGTCGACTATAACAATAAACCCGATATCCTAATATACAAAGCCAGAAACCTCAGACCAAATAAAAAACCAAGACAGAGCGCTGTGACCAATACAGTGAGGCATGCGCAAAACTACGCCTCGCTCGATGAATACACGCTCACACGCACACATTTACATCAAACTACAATTAAACTACGCCTCAATAAGTGCACACATATATGTTTACGAAACCGGCCTCACGTCACTGTTGACAGGTTTTTTATTTGATCTGAGGCCAGAACATACTTATATAACCAACTTTCAAGTTGGTTATTTAAGTATGCACCTGCATGCTTACACAACACAAAATACCCTCATTGAATCATCATCTCATCATTGTAACTACTACTTTTAATATTATTATTAGTCTGTAAGCTTTCTTTAAAATTAAATAAATAAATAAAACTCGCACACCGAAACAGCGTCGCCCTCATTTTTGCAAAATGTCCCAAGCACCAATTTTTGCGAAAAAAATAACATGATTTCCGGTATTGTTTAACAGTATAAAATACAATAGTCATCTAAATTAATGTATGATATGATTTGCTTATCAGTCAATCTAATCTAATCTATGTTATTGAACAATACAGAAAATAGCGGTTTCTCCCCTCAACATTATGTTCCCAAAACATGACCTTTGTCTTCTCGTCTCTCGTCGTAGACACCGTAGCAGTGCTACGCTGCTACGATAAAGTGCTACGGAGTGGCTTTCGTAGAGGATCTACGAAAGTCGTAGAAGTTCGTCACAACTTGACATGTTTATTCTTCTCTCAAAGTATGTAAAAATACTTAAATTCAGTATTAAGCACTGTAGGATTATACTGCTCAACCTTATGACTTTTTATCTACGACAAAAAAAAATAACTTTCCTGGAAGTTTACATAGAAGTTCTCCCAAATAAGTATGGACGGATAGCCGACGCGGCTTCTACAATCGGGCTTTGACAGCTATTGTACTGTGTGTATATAATTATAATCTTTCTGAATTCGCGTCCGTAGCCGATCTACAAACTGTCCGTACCGGTTTCACACAACCTGATTTTCTTCACATTTATTTTTACCAATTCTAGTGCAACGAAGACGAAGAGTGCCGTCACCGTTGCGACGGCACGATCTGGTCGTGCGTGCTAATCGACGAGTATGGCTGGATCGTCGCGCGGGAGGGCCGCAACGTCACCGGCGAACCGGATGAGCCTCTGACCGAACACTTCGCGTCCGTCTTTCCGACCGCAATGAAGGCAATGCTCAATGCCAGCGTGTTTGAGATGAACTGGATACATGACTACCAGGGAGTGTGCTTCCCTCCGAAAGATGAGCCGCTGAGTTCAGCTGTAACTGTGAGTACGCTTTTTAGGGTTCCGTAGCCAAATGGCAAAAAACGGAACCCCTTATAGATTCACCATGTCGGTCTGTCTGTCCGTGTACATATCACAGCCACTTTATTCTGAAACTATTAGGACTACACAGTTGAAACTTAGTAGATAGATATATTCTGTAAACCGCTATGTGATTTTTATACAAAATATGTTTTTCATCTAACCTATACGTGCGGGGTGTCTATAGATAGGTCTTTAAAAATGACATTGGGTTTCCTAAAACCATTTTTTCTCAAAGTCAATCGTTTGAAAGATAGATACTTCCAAAGTGGTAAAATGTGTGTCCCCCGCCCTCTAATTTCTAAAGTAAGAGGAGGAAAATTCTGAAAAAATTTAGGATTATAGAACGTAAAAAAAACTTTCAATCAAAATTTGTTTGAATAAAATTTGATGATTACTTTTCGAGATATGGGACTTTTTTATCAAACTGCAGCAGTAACTTTGTTTTTCATTTACATCTATGAAAAATAAATTTAGTTTTGCTGTTGAATGTAATACAATACCTACAACATAATATGAATGAACCTTCAAAATATGTTTGCTAAATTGTTTGCTGCTACGGAACCCTATGTGCGTGTGAGTACGACTCGCAGTTGACCGGTTTTTTGTTCTTTTGTCTTATTATTATTATTATTTTTTAATTCACGACACTGATGTACAATCTCAAAAGCAATAAAAAAGTTACAAAACAATATTTCTGATTGACATCTACTAGATGTGAATCTAACATGCTAATATGTAAAACATTTACTATTTTTTTTAAAAAGAGACAATCAAAGAAAACTTACAAATTGTGAACTTTCCCAAAATTAATTAAAATGTTTTGGGAAAGAAATATAAAACATAAGAAATAAATAAAAAAACGGATTATACAATTAAGACTCTAAGTTTAGTCCTAACTGAGGCTACGGAACCAGCAAAGATATCTATTTCACTACGAATGGAGTTGGCAAGAGAAAGCATGCGGTAAATGGGTGAAAAATTACCTATATTAGTTCGATTAATACGTTCTACCCACCCAGTAAATGCCACCGTACGGTCTCCGCAGCCGGTTTGTAACCTTTACTTGATGGATCTTCATGCAGTCTATTGCACGAAGTTTCTTTTTAATAGTTCATTCGCATTAATTGTATTGATTTTTCAGGCGGTGCCGTCTATACTCCTATCGATATGGCGATCAGTAAGTCTTATACTTGGAGTAACACAGGAGATGATTACACTTATCACAATTCTTAGTTCTGGTGAGTTGAGGACAAAGACGTGGTTTCTAAGTAGATTGCTGTACGTTTTGTGAAACTCCGACTGATACAATGTAGGTATTGTGTCTACTAACAGTATTAACGTACAGGCACTATCACATCAAGATTCAAAATAAAACACGAAAAGCTCAGCGAATTATTCTAAAGCCCCGTCAACGTCCTTGCGATCCATCTACGTCCTTGCGATCCGTGTACGTCCTTGCGATACGCGCACGCGTTTTTTGCTTCCGTCGCGTGATTACCATCGCTCTGCAAGTCGCTTGTGTTCTCCACATTTGTTTTCTACTCAGTCGCTGTTGCAAGACGTGAATGACTTGAGCGTGTAAGACCGTGTAACGTTTGTTACAGGTTGTCTTACACTAGTGTCTGGTGACACGGAACAAGAGAAACAGAAACGCAAAAAGCGTCTGTGGCGCGACTACGAACGAGAGAAGTACGAGACGTTGTACGACGACCGCGTTCTCGTCAATAGAACGAGGTTCGCAGCCTGCGACAGATCCAGAGTGATCTATGTGTTACAGGTACCTTTATCTTATCTGCTTCAAATAGTCATTAATCGTTCGGGTCGTGGTAGGTGGTAGACGATCAACTTGAGGCCGTAGTACACACGGGACCGATTTTGGTCAGATAGTAGAAATCCGAAAGTAAAACTGACCAAGAACGGTAGCCCTACAATAGTATGATGCAGCATTGCTAATGTAATCAAGTACGAAGACTCGAGGTCGAAAGCTGTCTTGTACCGTGCAGGTATGTCTACATACATACATATTATATTACGTAGGTCAGGTCCTTCTTGCAATTTCAAGACTTGTACACAATAACTCATTTTGACGGCACATGGCTAATGAGAGCAACTTATTGATAAAACATGTTATCAAAATTAACTAAGCTTGTACTTTAATTATGTATAACAGGTAGGAAGTACGTCCCAAGTGTTAATAAATCTATTATTCATGTTCAGACGCTATCTGCTAACATCTAAATACCTACTTGTTGGGCATATGTAAAAATCATGTTAAGATTAATGTATTGATTTGATAAGGAGGTACTAAGTATTCAATTTACATGTAGGTATAACCTTATCGTTGATCAACTTTTGGGTAATTTTGATCCCAAAATCTACTTAGAAACGCTTTATTTCAACAATGAAAAATGTAAATTATATTGAGGAAGAATATGACGTCAAGACTACCGACCTGGCGTCTTTTTTGTCAGCCTACTCGTTTCCCACAACTGAGTAAAAACCTTACCTTTCTGCATCCAAACCTCTTTATCCTCTTCGATCTTTGGCCATGTTTGTCCCACGAATAAGATTAGATCGTCCCATCACCTTCACCGCGGTGTACTTCGACGAAGATTTCCTCCTTCAGGCGTCCAGTGAGTGACGATCTGTGCCCATCACTATTGGGAGTCAAAGTTCCAACTTTTTCACATTTCTTTTTTAATACATATTTTTAATGTAAGATTAAACACCTCCATGACCCCCGTACTATTCAATCCATCCATCAGCAAAATGTTTTGAGTACGTTACATTGAGTCCTACCGTAAAACGCGACGTTTCACCCAAAAAAAAATGTCGTTTCCCAGCAATATTTTTTTGCGTAAAGTTACATAATTTGATGTACTTATTGTTCATCAACGTCAACCAGACGGCTTCGTGAAGGGTCCTGTTACGCCCTGTATACTTCTGCTTGAGTAGGTTACACAATCATGCTCAAAATTCTAATAAGAAGATGACATTCTAGAACTTCAGCGAATTTTAAAACCTTATCTAATCAAATAAATACTTCTAACATTTATTGGACTACGTAATGACAAATTTTGTCGACTCATAAATACCTAAAAGCTGCATTTATCAAGAGCTTCAATCCATGAGTCATAATGAAGTTGATCCAATTTTTCGATCTTAATGTATATTTTCATTAGATCCTTTTATTTTCTAGGATACACCAAAAGCACAAGAGGCTCTGAAGAGACCTCCGAAGCCGTGCACATGGCCCCTGGTCGCGGCGCGGGTACCGAAGACCAATCTACTGCTCGTGGCTGTGTACAACCCGTGCAAGATCAAGGGGAAACCCGTAAATAATCCTCTAATCAATGAAAAGGTAAGATTAGTGTAGCTTCTTTGGTGCTGGGATTCAACCCACCAAAGTTTAGAAACTCGATGCCAGGACAAAGTGACGACAGCTGTCAGTAAGCCCTTGGGCAGCCTCCAGGATCAGAACAGAGAGCAGCAGAGCATCTGGATCGATAAGGATATTTTATGCAGAGCCCTGATGAGATCCGGAAAGAAACAGGAAAAAAACAGACACAAAAAGAAACGTGTAAAAACCTGCTCCGTCTCACTCATTTTCAGAGGCACTCTAATGATAAAAAGCAAATCACACGTTTTAATTTTGATTGCATCTTAATCTTAAGTAGTAGGTACTACTTAATCACAGATAGATAATAATCCTATTGTCGATTAGCTTACCTAATTGCTTGTTCTTAGAATATTATTACAAAAAAATATTCCTGTAAGTTCCGGGAAAATCAAGGTAATCATTCATCATGTTATGTGTGTAAATGTGATGCAATGACGGCACGGTTGGCGCAGTGGCTGATCAATGGTCCGGTACGCTGCGTGTCGCCGCGCGCCCGGTTCGATCCCCGCACGGAACAAATATTTGTATGACTTACAGGTAGTTGTTCCGTGCCTGGCTGTCTGTGTATGTGAGTTTAAATATTTGTAAACGTACCCACGATTCAATAGAAATTCCTACAGTGGGGCAACGTTATATTAAAAAAAAAGAACATGTTAATTACTTTTAGATCCAGAATGGGTGCCATTCGCAAACGCGAGTACTGAGTAGGGGCCTGAATTTTATTCCCAGTTCGTGCACAGTAAGTGTCTTGTAATGTGAACGGTTTGGTGATGGCAATACACTCGCCACTTATTTCCCGGGACCATGGGACAATAACAGGGCCGCCAGGAATTTGTTTTGGAGGGAGCTTTACCCTGAATAAAAAAGCAGATCGGGGTGGGGGAGTCAAGCATAGGGAATTAGGAACAACTTTTGAAAACTAAGTTACTACGGTACTTAACAAACTTTTTTATTCAATGAAACTCTGGGGACTTATCAAGGGAGATGAAGCGCTGGATCGTAGCAAGCGGCATTCTGTGGTTTTTACCTACCCCATGTGAAAAAGGCAAGTTTATGAATGTATGTATGTATGAACGAAGCGCTGGTCAAACGTCTCTTGAATTGACATCACGATAACGGGCAAAGTTATGTCATATTGTCTCATCGACGCACCATAGAATTAATCAAAGCAACTTAGAGTTGGTTATTTCAATAAATGTAGCGTTACGTTGTTCTTACAATTGTTCCAGTACCTCGAAGTGGAGCCAGACGTGCCGGGCTACCGTCAGAGCTCGGCCAGCAAGCTGGCGTGCTGGCGCAACCGCGTGCCGCTGTCCGCGCGCCCCCCGCATGTCAAGTGCTACCCACATAACTATGCCCAGGTTTGCACTTACGTACAGTGAGTTATAGCAATTAGCTGACCCACCTTTGCATAAAGGGTTGAGATTTTTTTGAATACGAATCGATAGGATTTTATAATTGTTTTAAATTTTATTTATAAATATAAAAGAACTAGGTTTTGCCTGCGGTTTCGCTCGCGTTCATTTAGAATTTGACAATCAATTCTGGATTTTGTAACTTTAAATTAACATTCCCACAAAATTGTTTGCAGGAAAAAGGATACAGACAGTGCGGATCCTGGTTACCAGACCCTGAGGAAGAAGACGCTTCCTCACACATCACTGTGTCAAACTCACTGCTCTCTATTATAATTGTTATGTTCCTAATTAAATACTTTATATTATAAAGCTTTCAAGGTGTTAAATAAAACTAAAGTTCCACATTTCCATTAACTTGTTTATTTCAATAATATCTAAACAAAGATATTTGGTTCGGAAATGATTGTAATACTGCTCAGCTACCCGCAAACATTAGCATTATTACTAACGTCACATTTCTTTTCAAACGTTCAATACATTGGTGAATGAATGAGTAAGTAATTAAAAATAGAATTAATGGAATGTAAGTAAATCGGTCGTCTCTTTGTTCACTGAAGCGCTGAGAATATGGTTATAATATCATAATTAATCAAAAGATTTATACAAACTCAACGCATCAGTGGACAGTGTGGCTCTGTTCAGACCAAAGAAGAGCAGAGAACAGTTGACATTGAATTATTAACATTATAATCAGCGTTTTAAAGCGCAAAAGGAAACACACCATCGCCCTTGAGGACTCGAGAGGAGCCATGTGATGTCTGCATCGATGTTTGTACAGCTTTGAAACAAGACTATAAGACAATGACAGTAAAGTATATTTTTCAATGGGACTAAAACACTCTTCTATAGTCTGCGCGTAGCCTGAAAGTTTAGTTTCATGAACAAGATGATAAAGACAACAATATTAGATATAATAAAGTAGACAAAAATACTACACTACGAGTACCTATCTATTATAAATTAAAATGTTTGGATTAAACACTTTTACTCTCATTTAAAGATTATCGTTTTGGGGGTCGTCGTTTAATTACGTGAGGTACAAACAGGGAGGAGGGGTCAGAAATAATCACGATGGGGGAGGAGAGTAACAGTCAGTTTTTGTCATTCGTGCTAAAAAAAAAAGGAAATGTATGACGTATAAAATATTTTTTTATTAATATCCGAATTAATTTAATTGTGTGACCACGTAAAATCTCTTGCAAGCGAATTTATGACAAAAAAATCCTGAGGAGGAGGAGGGGTGGCCTAAAGCTTCACAAAGTATCACCAAGGCGGAGTGAGGGGGTATAAAAGTGGCCTAAAACAACTCACGTGATTAAAGGATGGCCCCTTATGGTCGGCATTGAAATATCATTTGGTACTTGTGACTCTCGTCTCTTTATCCCTCAATCTAGTACTATTTTATAATCTGTTGTCGTAACTAATTTGTTTTATACGCTTTAGACCAAGCTGCCTAGTTTGCCAATGTTTAAAGATGCCACACATAACTTAAAATGGAGAGGTCCGAGATTTCTTTTATTATTAATAATTTATAAAGATTTTATCCTTTTAATGTGGGAGATTCTTTATTCCGTAAAATTAGCTACCAAATTATCTTTGCAGTAAGTCGTTTTCGAATATCCTAACTACGGGTACATCGTCAGCGTTCCACTTCAACACAAGTAGTCAACATAATGAATGATCAAGCTACTGCAGTATGCTTCATTATTTTATCACTAAATATTTATACACGTGCTATTTATTACATACAACCCTGAAAGTCAGACTATTAAACGTTCTATTATCTTTCATTTCAAACTGCCTACAGACTTCATTGACGAAACACAAATTGTAATACGGCAATGTCAGAAAAAAGGAGAAAATATTAATTACTTTTAAATATTCTAAAGACTCCTTACGTTAATGAATATCTTATGCCTCCATATTAATCTTAATAGACAAAAATATATAGCTAGATATTTTTGTATTACATTTCTTTATATCATGAATAAACTTTAATATCTCAATGTTTTAAGTCAACTGGTTCTATTAATTCTATTATTGAGCCTGAACAACTACTATGCGAATTCGATTACACTAAAATGATATCAATCACGTTTTTCTTCAACAATCTTTGGTTCGAGTTACATTATAATCATCAGATGGACTGAAAATATTTGAACTGTTAACTGAGTAATAATATTCTATGTAATAAGCATTCTCGAAAAGTTCCATTGCACCAAATGTTTTTCTAAAATCAATCTAATGTTTAAATCAATAAGATAAGAAACAATTCAAACTTTGCTGTGTAGTCGATTTCATAATTGCATATATACTTTTATCATCAATTAACTAAGTGAAGTGAAGAACTAAGTGAAGCATCAGTAAGGCTTACACTATCTAAATGTCATTCAGGATGCTTGTAACACTGTAGGTCTTGCATCGTGCAAGTGACATTCAACTTAGAGGGTAGCAAGCATTACGAGATCGACTATACGTAAAGGGGCATTGTCCTTACGAGAGAATCGAATCGAGCATTTTCTAGAACATCTAACACAGTAAAATTTTGAAAGAAACGCAACTCTGTAAGTAATACAATCCGATGATTATAAAATATACTGCGTTCGATCTGCATTGTCGTCAAACACACATTGTTTGCCATTATGACGAATGCAATCTAAGAACCGAGTTCACCACTAAAATGAACGAGATCAGCACAATGGCATTCAAGAGCTGTCAGTGACAATATTTCATAGCGATAATAAAACCGACAGCTTTTAAATGCGTTTAAGGTGGATGCGCAAGGGTAGCCCGCGAAATTTAAATTTTCTTACGTTTATTGCAATTTGCAGGTCAGTGTCAGGTTTTATGTTGATGAAAATATGAATCGCGCCAGTAACACGTATGGAGATACAGAATTATAATCATTCAAATCATCAATACAACCCTCCAAGTTCATATAATCTCAAATAGTGACTTTTTCATGAAATAGCTATTGAATGTGATTATATGAACTTAGAGAGCTGTATTGATGATTTGAATGATTATAATTCTGTAACTCCATACGTGTTACTGGCGCGATTCATATTTTCATCAACATACAACTTGACACTGACCTGCAAATTGCAATAAACTTGAGAAAATTTAAATTTCGCGGGCTACCCTTGCGCTTCCACCTTAAGGCCGGAACTCAACCAAAGCGGACGCGAGCGGAGCAGAGAGGACATCTAAACGTGCGGAAACCGACCAATGACATTTGTTGACCTCTCCACTTCGCTTTCGTGGAGTCCAAGCCTCAGGTGTGCTGATAGCGTTACGTTTCATTGGTAAAATTCACCCTTAATTTAACAATCCTTACGTGATTAAAGTTTCGCCGACATTTTCATAACTGTAACATCAAATGTTATCTGTATTGCACTGTAAGGCATTTGATTATATCAGGACAATCTATTTGCGCGCAAAAGTCGATATCTTACTCCATACAGTTGGCCACTGCTATTTTTGAAGAATGGGGAAGGCAAGTCAAAGCTGATTGTAGATGGCGCGTCCATAGCTTAGTCCCAATCTGACCAATGAGGACAAGCTATTTTGAACTATAAAATGACATTGACAGATCTTCAACCAATGACGTTGCTTGGTACAAGCTATGCTAGCGCCATTAGTTCCAAAGTTGCCTTCTCCATTGTCAGAAAAGGGACCTGGCGATGTTTCATTAATCTAAGTTTGAACCGTAGGTCAATGGTATAAATGTTATTATATCATCTTGAAAGGATCTGTCAAAGAGCGAGGATATTCCCGTATGGAGTAGATAGTAACCTTGCTTTAACGATACAATATACGACACTAAAAACTCGTCAATATTTCCGTTGTCAGTTCTTTTTTGGCATTATGTTATCTATGAAAATATTCAAAACTAGAGCTTTGATTTATATTTGAACAGGAAATTTTTCAATTTGTGACAACGCTAATAATAAAATACTGTCATTATTGAATAGGTACTTATAACTAGCATAGACTTACTTTGTATCCTCATACAAGGTGTTTCATATCGTAGCATAAATAAACAACAAATAGCTTAAAAAGTATTCTGCCTTAGCCGTGGAATTCCTAACATAAAACATATTCGATTGCTTTGTCTCCGACCTTCTGCCGAGATAGCTTGAAACTTTCGTCAAAATGACTTCATTCAACCAGAGTTTAATTAGAAATTAATAAATCATCAGCTGCCATGTTTTTATCTCTAGAAAGTCAATTACCGCCACGACCAAGACAGTTCATATAGAAATAAATCATACAACACAATATACATAAAACGTAACAAATCTTTGGTATTTAATACATAGGCGAAGTGCATTATGCAACAAATAATTATTATCAACGTAAGAACACATCAAATGTGCAAATATAAAGTAAATCGACACTGGTGAGCAGTGCGTGTATAATAAAAAAACAAAATCTTAATATCATCAACGGAATGTCAATAAATATGATAAGGTACTGTCGAAGGGCATAGTTTACACAATCAGACGAAAATCTTGCTTCATAAGCAAAATAGAGTAAGAGAAGTCTAAATTGTAACTAGCACTAACTATCGAATTAATTAGCCATCTTTAAAAAAATATTGGCATAATACTTTTTACTTCATCAAATAAAGGAGTGACGAATTTAATAAAAATCTAATAATACGCTTTAAACAAAAGTAAGTAAGGCCGCACACGATACTTCTAACAACTGCTATACGATTTCATTGCTTATTTATTAGAAGCTAGTTATTAATATCGACAGATTGCATTCAATTTACTCGTAACCGATACATTCACAAATGTAGCAACCCGCAGTACTAGAAGTATCTTGTATGCTTTAGACATGAGTAGTGAACAAATGGAGAGACATCGCAGAAATGTTTATAGTTGTCATCTGTACTGTATAGAAGCCACTTAGAAAACACACGTCCAAATGCAACTCTTTTTTACTTTCTTGCAGACTTCATCAAGTATCCCAACACTGATATTGAGGAATGCGAGCCCTTCATTTGTTCAATATTCTATGGCTTTAGACCTATAACCGATGACACGCTCTAGCTGCGCGGGTACTTTAACAGTAAAATATATGATACATTAAAATACATTCAGGTTTCACAAAAATAGCCAGGCTTGCCTATCTTTTGGTTACTAGGTACCAGGCGGCTAGAACGTGTAAGGAGCTAACTTGCCACGTATATGTGCGTTGTTGAGCGAATGCGAGCGTACGTCTATTCTTCTTCGGACTCGGAGTCGGAATCTGGGATCGTGTTGAACCAATTCTCCCAGTTCGACGGCGGACCCATCACGGTTCGACTGTAACAGATATACATTAAATATAAGGCCAACCTTAACAAAGCAATTTGAAATTTAATTTACATATGTCCGGTAAATATGTAGCACTGTTATAATATAGCACATTGATATTTAGAAAAGTTCGGATTTGTACTGCGCTGTCTTTGTCATTCACATTTCGATTACCCCTCAATCTCTTTTTCTTTTTTTAAATTCGATATGCCGTATTAACGTCCAGGGGGTTACTATGACGCTTTAAAGCAGGAGTATTTCCAGTGTGGGAAAGAGATGGCGCTAGACGACCTGTATAGTTCTGTCTCGTTCCCACACTGGAATTACTCCTGCTTTAAGATGTCATAGTAACTCCCCAGATTACCGTTTTGAGAGAGCGCGGCAGAACGCTGCACTCCCCCACTTATGGTTTACGATTGTGTCCTAATAACGTGTATTTTTAATATGGGGAAACCTGAAATAAATGGTTTTTTTTTTTTTTTTTTGGTAGCAGTAGCGAAAATGTGTTTTTTTTTCGCCGTTGCTGTCTCACTGCTGGGGATAAGTTATTCCAAATTCCTTCCAAATACTCTATTCTCGAGCCTTTCTGTATTCGAGCAGCCTCTTTTATTTGCAGGAACCCAAAGCGTGGAGAATTTCGCCCATTTTTAACCTGGGTGAACTTGACGTAGATTTATGAAAAACAGTAAACGTCGTACCTTATATTTTTGAATAAATTGTATTATTATATTATTAAACCCCCCAACGAAAAAAGAGGAGTGTTAAAGTTTAATATGTGACTGCCTGTACCTGTAGCATCGCAACTCCCAAACGATGGACCGGTTTAGTTTTATTTGAAAGCGGACTCGTAAGAAGCAACAAGAGTACGTACGCCTGCTTGGTGACGGGCTGCGGCAGCGTGGCCGTGGCGGGGGGGGGCTGCGGCGCGGGCGGCGCGCGGCGCTGCAGCGTCTGCGTGCCGCCCGAGTCGCACGCGTCGCCTTCCCAGCCCTCCTCTAGCACCCATCTGTTCAAGCAAAGACGTTTTATACTTGAAAAACGCCATCGTCGGCTCTAACTGACAAACGAATGACCCGAAAACAGCCGTCAAAAACTTTATTTTTTTATTTTGACTTTGATTACCCTTCAATTCCTCGATAGCGTGGCCATACAGTCGATGCATTTATGGCATCGTGAAAGATACTTTCCGACATCGACACTAATGTTGTAAAGAGAAAAGAATTGTATTTTTGTTTGCAAAGCAAAAATAACTCAAGAACTACTGGACCGATTTTAAAAATTCTTTCACCAAAAGCATAAAATACTTATCACTAAGAAGAAAAGCATTTTTTTATGAGCAATAATATAACCCAAGGTGTAAAAAGCAATGACCTATAATATTCCTTACATCGCGTGCTAGATAGAACAAAATAATGTACAATAGGTTGCAAGCAAACTTTTAAATCTTGCGACGTTCGTAAGTGACTATTGTCGACAACAATCGAACGCTGTTTGGTTAAATACTACTATACTCAAGCGGAAAATACTGAAAGGGTAACAAACAAAAAGCATCTTAATGTGGTTAGACATAAACACACAATTAGATATAAACACAGGCAGCTCAGTCTGTTCTCAAATAACAAAGTCAACATTTAATCATTGAGAACAGTCTGTTGCCTACCTCTGTGGCCAAAGGGCGTGAGTTTATGAGTGTTTCTGTTTTTAAGCCAAATGAAAGCTGGTATCATACCTAGAGCTGCTGGCAGACTTGCAGTTCTCGCACTCGCTGCGATAGTCGTCGGCGTCCTCCGCGCCCGGCGCCGAGCCCGAGTAACTACACACGCATGACGGCTGGAAACGTCTTACTGTTCATACTACTGGCTTTACACGTACTCAATATACAAGCTTTAACCTATTGACGCCATAGTCACATATATGTGACAAGCAAGCGCCTGCCCGGTACGCCAAACAACACAAATATGTGACAAAATGGTAGGTGAAATTGTGGCTTGGCGTGGAGGGTACGCGCATGCGTGTAAGCTATGGCGATCAAAAGGTTGAACCACTTTTATTACGGGTCAAATCAAGAAAACGGGAAAATAAAATGAGTACAACTCATTTCATTTTCCCAAACATAAATCGCCAAAATGTAAGAAACAGACTATTTCGATTTCAGGATACGGTTCATACCTAAAAAAGTTGTTCAGGGTAAAAAAAGTTAAAGTTATATTAGTGGCCAATGATAGATTAGGGAAGGAGCGACTGTATGAACGAGGCTGCTGGAAGACCAGCGTTTTCAAGACCAGCAAAATTGCGAAAAAGATGCTTCGATATAAATTAATCGTTTTTGGAAGGTCCTATTCTGTCTTGGTTTAATAGTGATGTGCAAGGGTGTGTTCTTCACTGTTATTATAATAATCAATGTAGCGTCCAATTATCATGAATTTTATTGTAGCACGGTTACACCGTGTCTACGTGACTACGGTAGCCTCATCCAACTAAATAACTATGTCTTTACTTATCCGACCAATAATAACAACTTATGAGATGTTCATTTTGCATGTGTTTTTTTATCTCTTTCTTTTGTTCTCATACGAGGACAATACCTTATCGACAGTAAGCGGCAGCGTGGGTTGTGGCGCAGGAGGCGCGGGCGCGGCGTGCGGGCCGTGCGACGTGTGGCCGTGTGCGGCGTGGGCGGCGTGCGCGGCGTGCGGCGCGTGTGCGGCGTGGGGCGGCACGTGCGGCGCGTGCGGCGGCACGTGTGGCGCGTGTGGCGGCACGTGTGGCGCGTGTGGCGGCACGTGTGGCGCGTGTGGCGGCACGTGCGGCGCAGGTGCGGGCACGACGTCGGGCGCGCGCTCGTTGCCCACGTTCTGCTCCTCGCTGTGCGTGCGACCCCGCCACCCATTGCCGCCGTTCAGACGAGTGTGGTTACTGGAAACGAACAAATCAAGATCTTACTTACATTCACTAAAGTCAATATTATAGTTATGTGTTCTTATTTTTGGGGACGAAGTTGAAATCGTGACTATGCAAGGTCAAGGCAAGACGCGTACGGCAGTGGCTTGCGGTGGTTTTATAATATACGCCACCATGTTTACACCATCACCGTCACGTTTGCAAAATCTCGTGTATCTAATAAGTAAAATTAAAAACAACAACCGGGGTTCGTCCTCGGGGGCACTTACAGGGGTAATCTCTGCTACTAGTTGACTTCGGCCCCTTGTACACCTTCCAAAAGTCCTGGACCCCAAAGTTCCACGAAATATCCAAGATGAATACTAGTAACCAACTTACGTGTCTACATCAACCGGCTCAATATTCCTAGTGATATCATTAGCAGACGCCAGGTTGAGGTTCCTCGGCATGCTTCGTCCGGTGTCGGCATTGTGTCGGTTGTTCTCGCTCGGCTTGTGGAAGGAACGTCGGATCTCGTTGTGCAGCGATCGGTCGGCGCGGTTGAAGCCGGAGATCGGCGTGTCGAGCAGAGTCGCGTCTACTGCCGTCGATATGCGCGGGATTGTGCGGTGGCTGGGATCAGACGTGAACATCGTTATGAGCAATTTTGATCAAATAGAACAAAACTGTAATGAGAGTTCTTAGTTTCTTTTTTCTTCGGTTATTAAAAAAAAAATCTGCTGTTTCCTACAAAAGTGCAATACCTAGACGGTCAAAATGTATGGAACAGCAGTTTTTTTTTTAAATAACCGATGAAAAATTTCTATGTGGGGGGCTCAGAATGTCGTACTAGATAAGATAAGATAAGATAAAGATTTATTTTTCTCACCACAATACATAGGTACATTATTAGGTTTCGTGAACAATACATGTGTTTTTCATATTGTGGGAGACTGGTGCCTAAGCTAGACGAAAGCCTGTATTTCAGGACACCAGGTCTCCACCCCTTCAGAAGCACATTTAGACCGAATTATGCACTGGTACACAAATTAATGCGGAAATTAATATTGAGGAAAAGATAACTGTACACTTTACAACAATGGTGATTACTAATTATCCAATAAGGGGTTAGTACGTGTGTGTGTGAGTATGTGAGTGTGTGTAAGTGTTGGATGTGTGTATGTGGTAAGCGTGAATGCATGTGAATCCAATGAAAAGGAAAAAATGTAATTAGCTGGATGCTCTTTGGAATTGTGATGTATCTTGGTAGTGTTCTTCGACAAGCACGTTTATTTCAGGGTAGCTAGAAATTTTTCCGTAGCGTCATAACTTAACTCCAGAAGCCAGCTCGTAATTTTCAATTTACACTTGGTTTTCGCAAGATCATAGACCGGGAGCGTCCTATTTATTTTATTATAGAGAAAACGACCAAGGTAACAGAAGAAACGTTTTGAGAACATGGTAGTTAGTCGTTTACCATGACGATCTACTGGGTCATAACGTCTTTTGTTTAAAAGTGAGGAGCTGAAGATAAGGAGTTCATGCTGTTTCAGGGCCGTTTGTAAGACAAACAATTGACGCACAGTTAGGACTTTGGCCTCTTTGTATAACATTGCTGTGGGATATCTAAATGGTAGAAAGGAAGATACCTTCAAGATAGCTCTCTGAGCTCTTTCCAGTTGCAAGATTGTGAATTTGGGTGCACCACCCCAGGAAGTTATACAGTAGGTTAATAAAGACTGAGCGAGGGCAAAGTAGATCGATTTCATCAGCTTGACGTCAGCCACATTTCTTAGGGTCTTAAAAACAAATATTAATTTACGCAGTCTATTGCTGAGGGTGTTGATGTGTTCCTTAAACCTCAAGTTGCAATCTATTATAATACCTAGGTACTTTAGACTAGCTACTTTTTGTAGGTGGGTGCAGTCACAAGTATTTGCGTCTTGGTTTGAGCAGGAATATTAAAGAGTATAATGGTGTCGTTTGAGATTCTTGCGTCGACTTTAGGGAAAAGGCAATATACTTTGTTTTATCTGTGTTTAGGGTAAGCACATTGCTATGGAGCCACCTCATTACAGCACCAAAACCTGCCTGCGCATGCGCGTAAACTTCATGCCATGAATTTGCGGTAAAGATGAGGGCAGTGTCATCTGCGAAACTTATAATTCTACCATTTGGGACATTGAGCATACCCAGCTCGTTAATGTATATGAGAAAGAGAGTCGGCCCGAGTACGCTACCTTGTGGCACACCATAGGTGACAGTACGCTCCTCACTGACGATATCATCCACTTTAACGAACTGTGTACGCTCACTCAGGTAGTCTTCAAAAAGTTTGAGTTGAACCCCCCTTACGCCTATTCTTTCCATCTTGTGAATGAGCATGGGTACAGAAACAGTGTCAAACGCTTTGGCAAGGTCCAGAAAGATACCCAAGACTTTCTGCCCCCCATCCATGTGTGTGACTGCATCATATCTGAGAATTTGGCTGGTCTTTGGAAACTAACCCTGTATAATTGTGTTTGAATCATATCAATCACGAGTGTGAAGATTCAATAATTAATTTGAAAAGACCCTGTATAGCTTAAGTACAGGCAGGTTGTGTGGTCGGGCTCGCGCTGCAGTACGGACAGTAACCCGCAGTTGTGACGCATCAACACAACACAACATTACTAACAGTGAGGTGTGCACGTTGGCAGTGTTGGTTTAGAAGCCGGGCACGTTGTGTGGTCGCTCGTGGTTGGGCTCGCGCTGCAGTACGGACAGTAACCTGCGGTTGTGACGCATCAACACAACACAACATTACTAACAGTGACGTGTGTACGTTGGCAGTGTTGGTGTAGAAGCCGGGCACGTTGTGTGGTCGCTCGTGGTCGGGCTCGCGCTGCAGTACGGACAGTAACCTGCGGTTGTGACGCATCAACACAACACAACATTACTAACAGTGACGTGTGTACGTTGGCAGTGTTGGTGTAGAAGCCGGGCACGTTGTGTGGTCGCTCGTGGTCGGGCTCGCGCTGCAGTACGGACAGTAACCTGCGGTTGTGACGCATCAACACAACACAACATTACTAACAGTGACGTGTGTACGTTGGCAGTGTTGGTGTAGAAGCCGGGCACGTTGTGTGGTCGCTCGTGGTCGGGCTCGCGCTGCAGTACGGACAGTAACCTGCGGTTGTGACGCATCAACACAACACAACATTACTAACAGTGACGTGTGTACGTTGGCAGTGTTGGTGTAGAAGCCGGGCACGTTGTGTGGTCGCTCGTGGTCGGGCTCGCGCTGCAGTACGGACAGTAACCTGCGGTTGTGACGCATCAACACAACACAACATTACTAACAGTGACGTGTGTACGTTGGCAGTGTTGGTGTAGAAGCCGGGCACGTTGTGTGGTCGCTCGTGGTCGGGCTCGCGCTGCAGTACGGACAGTAACCTGCGGTTGTGACGCATCAACACAACACAACATTACTAACAGTGACGTGTGTACGTTGGCAGTGTTGGTGTAGAAGCCGGGCACGTTGTGTGGTCGCTCGTGGTCGGGCTCGCGCTGCAGTACGGACAGTAACCTGCGGTTGTGACGCATCAACACAACACAACATTACTAACAGTGACGTGTGTACGTTGGCAGTGTTGGTGTAGAAGCCGGGCACGTTGTGTGGTCGCTCGTGGTCGGGCTCGCGCTGCAGTACGGACAGTAACCTGCGGTTGTGACGCATCAACACAACACAACATTACTAACAGTGACGTGTGTACGTTGGCAGTGTTGGTGTAGAAGCCGGGCACGTTGTGTGGTCGCTCGTGGTCGGGCTCGCGCTGCAGTACGGACAGTAACCTGCGGTTGTGACGCATCAACACAACACAACATTACTAACAGTGACGTGTGTACGTTGGCAGTGTTGGTGTAGAAGCCGGGCACGTTGTGTGGTCGCTCGTGGTCGGGCTCGCGCTGCAGTACGGACAGTAACCTGCGGTTGTGACGCATCAACACAACACAACATTACTAACAGTGACGTGTGTACGTTGGCAGTGTTGGTGTAGAAGCCGGGCACGTTGTGTGGTCGCTCGTGGTCGGGCTCGCGCTGCAGTACGGACAGTAACCTGCGGTTGTGACGCATCAACACAACACAACATTACTAACAGTGACGTGTGTACGTTGGCAGTGTTGGTGTAGAAGCCGGGCACGTTGTGTGGTCGCTCGTGGTCGGGCTCGCGCTGCAGTACGGACAGTAACCTGCGGTTGTGACGCATCAACACAACACAACATTACTAACAGTGACGTGTGTACGTTGGCAGTGTTGGTGTAGAAGCCGGGCACGTTGTGTGGTCGCTCGTGGTCGGGCTCGCGCTGCAGTACGGACAGTAACCTGCGGTTGTGACGCATCAACACAACACAACATTACTAACAGTGACGTGTGTACGTTGGCAGTGTTGGTGTAGAAGCCGGGCACGTTGTGTGGTCGCTCGTGGTCGGGCTCGCGCTGCAGTACGGACAGTAACCTGCGGTTGTGACGCATCAACACAACACAACATTACTAACAGTGACGTGTGTACGTTGGCAGTGTTGGTGTAGAAGCCGGGCACGTTGTGTGGTCGCTCGTGGTCGGGCTCGCGCTGCAGCACGGACAGTAACCCGCGGTTGCTGATAGCGCCCAAGGAACCCGTCAGACGGATGGCACTCGGAAATCCAACCACTGAAGCAAGAAAAACAATACTTTAAATAGGTATGAGGCTTACAACGTACAGTAAATGGCGGAAATATAGATGTTAGGGCAGATTCTGATACCTAGACGTTGTATGGGTCCGGAACCCAGGTTAACGCTTCTTCAAATGGCTGGCGAAGTATCTATAACAAGCTCATATATCATTGACATTCATCATTGAAGCTCCTGATAGAGTGACCCTTAATACCTGTCATATAAATAAATGACCATTACGAATGATTTTTGAACACCTACTACCACCCTAACTACCACTTCTTCGTGTGGCTGGCATCATATTTTACTAGCCCAAAACTTCGCCACTTCCACGGCTTCGTTGGTGGCAGCGCAGAGGTCGCCCCGACTGCATGTGTTGGGTCTCAGTGGACAGGAGGGGTGCAGCATAGTTTGCGATACACCTCGCCGCTGATCCGTTGGGGTAGCCGCACTTCACGAGGTTGAGTTACATCTTCTCACTTGGGTCCACAGTTGGTTCAGGGATTTCCATATGACCACTGGAGGTTGGAGCCTGCAGGATGATGCTTACTAGGTGTGGTAGGTAGTGCGTGGGAGGGGACAGGTATTTTGCCACCGGGTTTCCTGGTAGGGACGTAATGGATTTTAGAAAGCTATGCCTGTTCAGCTGTTGCGTTGGTAGTTGCGCGCCAAATAGTGGGTAGTGGGCTAATAGCGGTCATTCTCAAGACCCATTCCAAACGGCTCTCGGTGGAAGCGTCAGGGTAACCCACGAAATTCAAATTTTCTCACGTTTTTTGCAATTTGCAGGTCAGTGACAAGATGTATGTTGATAAAAATGAGACACACCAGTAACACGTGTGTAATTATAGAATTACCTTATTCTGTAACTATTTCATGAAAACGTATTTCAAAAAACGTTAGAAAATTTTAATTTCGCGAGCTACCCTAACGCTTCCACCATAAGGGCCAACCCCCGAAATCTAAGTTCACCACGTGTGTGTGTTATTTCAATTAATATTGAGGGATTCTCCGAAAGAAACGGCACAAAATCTGTCAGGGCTCTGTCCTGCTGCCAACGGTGAGATACTTTGTCTACAAGAGACAAACCACAGTCAGAACCACCCCTATGGAGCTCATAGATCGTCACAGTTAACACAATTACCCATATTCTCTAAGAGTTAGCAAACGTTTGGTCATCTGTGTTGTTTGTAGCATCAGTAATGAAGGTATCACCCAATACCCGACACTTTGTATTTGAAAGGCATTTGTTATTATTATGGTTTAGCTAGCCTCCGCACAAAATATAAACAACGGGAAACAATGGCACATTGACAATAGACAATATGACGAAATATTATTATCGCTTAAATGGACACACTACGCCCATTTACCGTGTTGAAATCTATACTTAATATTATAAAGAGGTAAGATTTGTTTGTAAGTTTGTATGTAGGGAATAATCCCTGGAACTACTGAACGGATTTTCAAAATTCTTTCGCTAATAGGAAGCTACATTATCCCAGAGTGCCATAGGCTATATTTACAACGTGCCCGTGAGATAATTTCCGACCAAAGTGCGAGCGAAGCCGCGGGCAACAGCTAGTCATTTCATAAAACTGTCTAAGAATGGCAGTAAAGTTGTCATTTGAATAGTCAATTTGCTGAACAATGAATGTGCCTGACTTTACTTACTGTTTGGTGCGAGGGGGTGGTGCGGTATGGATGCAGGCTCCCGATTATCCTGCTGATGTACCGGTTGCAGCAGTGGTGCGTTGTAACAGTTCTGGGTGTTGGCAATCTGTGAACACAAGCGAGACAATACTTAAGATAACTGCGTAAAAATAACGTTGTTGAGATACCTTTAAAAGATGTAAATCACTAGATTTTGAAAGTTAGAGCTTGGAATGATCTAGACTAGAGTCTTCTTTCCGATATAATATTTTTTTTCTGAAACCCGATTGCTTCGTTCCGACCTTTTTGAGTCTGACTGGGATCTAAATTGATTAAACTCTCTGTTATGGATCACCTAAGCATCAAATTCACACAAAATAGATATTTTTTAAGGCAGAAAAGAAGCTCGGAGATTACGCTATTTGCGCTTTACTTTTCTGGAGGATAATAAGGACCGTTTTCACCCGTAGCTATCGGGCAAATTACGCATTGACATTTGCATGTCTGTCGAGTAAAATAACACCTCCCACGCTCTCATAGGGCTGACTACAGATCATTGGCTAAGCACGCGTGGGCGGTAACCGGCGTGAACGTAGAATGTACATATATGCAGGTATCGTATCAATGTTATACCGATTGTTTCGTCACGCTATGTAGTTTTATTTGAAATCATTTTGTTCGGCACACTGCATGGCTGTGACTGATTGCGCGTGTCTTATACTAATCTTACATAGAATGTAGTGGAAGAGTTTTATCGTGTTTGGAGATTTTTTTATTGCCCGATCCGTATGCTCTTGACCTTGATCCCGCCTGAAGGAAAGGGAAATTTATTATTAAATTTTTTGGGGAGTTTACCTTATATCAAAGAAGTTCTTTAATAGCTATGGCCCGACGGGCCACGCCATCGTTTCCACAATGGCGATGATGGCTCGACACTTAGTATAACTTGTTAGTAAGAAGCCTAGGTAAGGGACTAGTTAAACAAGCTCATACATAATATGTGACCTGTGTGACGGGGCGCGGTATGTTGACGTAGCCGTGGCCGGCGCACTGCACGTCGTCAGGCCGGGCCATCGTGTCCACAGTGGCCGGGTACGTGCGGTGGTACGAGGGCTCGTTTGATATTCTGCAAACGGTATTATTGATAGAAGAAACTGGAAAGACAATTCTGTGCGTGGAATTTTTGCATGCCTAAGAGTTTACAGATTGACAGAAACAAAAAATCTAAGGTCTACGCCCGGATTTATGATCCATAGAATACTGAAAACCATTTTTTTTTTGTTGCGAGGTATAATCTCGATACCTAACTCAAACACTGTTGCATCAGAGCCGGCAATGGATCCCGTATGTATGAGTAACAGCTGAGGTACCTCTGTGAACATACCTCATGGACTCAGGTCGACACTGCGCGATCACCTCGTCGTACGGCGGCGGCGCCTCGCCTCGTGGCAGGTAGTTGCTGGGCGGCTTCCACGCAGCCAGAGCCGTCTCACATGTACCTCCCATATAGCCCATACTGCCGCTTATGTATCTGCACAAAAAAGTATTGTTTAAAGTGAACAGGTGTGGTTATAAACACCCTAGAGGCCTGCACAGACTAGGGACTTTTGTCAAATAGTCTGGAAAAAATGTTAGCCGAGGACTTGCTACGAACTCAATGCATACGGAGCGCGATCACTTGTGTACCAGGTCGTGCGTAGGTATAGAATACGTATACGAATAGTGACGTAGATAATGACCACGTCACATTCGGGCGTTCGATGGGGGGTAAAAACTGTAATGCGCCTTCGTAAGTTGGTTCTATTATTTCGGGGATATCCTCGTACTTTTGTACGATGATCACGGATTTCCGCAAAGTAACGCCTGATTCCATTTACGATTAAAAGTTTACCAATTTTTTTTTGTTTATAATCCTATATCCGCGCCTGCACGGACACACCTCACTGAATATTTGTATTGAAGCTTGGTCTCATTTTAATTTAGTTAACGTGTCGATGCGAGGCAAGAAATCGTGAACCTACAGCGATAACAACTATCAACGTCATAAAAAGCAAATATACTTATTACTGGTAATCTCATCTAATGCGTTCCAGAAAGCCTTTAATACAGCAGATTATAAAACAAATCACGAATGTATTACGCAGCTGACTACGCGACTGTGGTAAACATTTCCATACAATACGCATAACTAGTAAGGCAAGGATTCCTTGTCAGCTTGGGAATGAATAATATCATAATTTTATTAGAATAAATAAAATTCATGTGTCTGTTTATAAAATCAAAATAGCAGTTTTTTAACACTGATAACAAAAACACATTTTCTTCAATTTTTGTGTCTGTCGGTTTGTTGCGGCTAATTTCCTGGCTGTCTGGCTGGACCAATTTTGACAGGCAGATAGCTGATATTATAAGGTGTAACCTAGGCTACTTTTATTTTAGAAAAATAATTACGAGTTCCGAGCAAAAAATTAAAACAATTCAAAACAAAATCCGATTCAAAAGTTTTTTTTTTTTAATAATAATTTCACCCACCGATGGTCTGGGCTATTGCCCGAGACCAAGGCTAGTTATATCACAAAATTCAAGTGACTCATGTAGCCTAGGCAGGTCTCAAAATACAAAACTTTTCAATTACCCCATACCTATAGATAAAATCAGTTTGCTTATTGCTTATGCGTAGCTATAATAGAATCAAACGATTGTATGACGCTATGATGAGTAACCGCGCACGGCGCAATTCATACTGTAGGTCAATGAAATGGTATCACACAATTACTGTTGACAGACGAATCCGCGCCGAAGCGGCTTGAATTAGCTCTATTATCATTTGTCTGTTTGTCTATTGTTTATATCACGGTTTGAGGTGCATTTGTATCACAACATGAAGTGTTTAGTAAACTGACATGTCGCCATTTATATTGTAAGCAGCTAATGGGGGCGAAAGTATTGCCTTTAACGGGGCTCGAATCAAAACTCCAATGTCAATTAGGATTTTTGAAGGGATAAACAGGACGACGGGGCACGGCACGGACGGCGGCGGGGACGGGGCGACGGGATAGGGGGGGTTGGGGGGGGGATTTTACTTTTTACCGACGTGGGAATAAAACCTTGGCCTATATTTTATTGAAGTCGGTTTGTCTATCTGTCGCTTCACAGCAGGCGAGTTTCTGCCAAAAGCAAGCCTATTTAGTGTATAAAAACAGTCTTCATGCTGATAGTGTTACAACTCGAAGTACTTCATTTATTTCCTACTTCATGATTCACCATAATAACATGTAACTGCTTCAATTTGCGTTAAGTTAAACGGTAATCCGTAACATTAACTACATATTAATTAGCCACAAGGACGGCAAGCGATGTATTACTCAACTGTAGAGTAATCTGCGACATCCGGTATAAGCCGCAATCAAGCGTACCTTGAGTTGGTACTTAAACATAAGACATTTATATCGAGAGATGCGGTTTTAACCAGTTTTCCGCGCGAGATTATGTTTGTTTGTACCATTGGATTAAATATAGAGCACTCTTAATATCATTGTGCAATACCGCTTCATGGTACGAGCGCGGTAGGCACGGGAGACTCGCTTAACCACGGTGGAATCAATTTTTACTGAACTCTTCCTAGAAAGCTGATTTCAGTCAATATTACGCAATTACCTTGGTTATTAGCTAGCATTCGGTTGTGGTTTCCGAAGCGCGGGTGTTTCCAACTTCTAAACTGGAGCTAATGCAAAATCCATGAGCACTGCACGACATGTGAATTGAACCGGTTTGCGACCATGAGACCAGGGCAGTAAGTCCTCCATATCCATTTCGATAAGGGGGAATTTTGACTCAGTTACTAAAATGACATACCCAATGCTAGTCAAGCTCCTTTGATCATCAGCATGCGGGGGGCGGCGTCGCTTCTGCTTGCGCACGCGGTACACCACTAGTGCCACGGTCAGCAGCACGCCGCCGGCCGCGCCACCCGCTGCCAGCCGCACGTTGGCCTCCGCGCCCTCTGCCGGCTTCACAACGTCGTCGAGGCATATGAACTCGCAGCATGTGTTGCCGACGCGGAATGATCGACAATCCTGTGTAACGCAATACATTTATTTTGATAGAATCATGTACTTCTTATTTTTTATTCTTTTGAACGCTTTAAAATGGTACAGACGCGGAAAGATCGACCATCATGTTTTATTCGCTTTACAAAAATACCTTTTTGCCTACAAAATGTTTATATTTAAAGGCATCACTGAAGATTTTAAAATAATCATGTCTTGTGGGACATACAAAGATTCTTCATAGTACAAAATATTGAAAACTGTGCCTCCTGATCCTGGTGTTGGTTGGCAGTGTGGTGGAAGGATTAAAGGCTTGCCTAATAGAATCAGGTACTCTCAACTAGTACCAAAGCTTGAATTGAAAACAGGAGCTATCTGCATTATATCAATAGCAGCCAAGTGTTTGGCTTTCATTTACTTTCAATCTAGGCATATTAGTTTAGGGCACGCCACAATAGTGGCGATAAGTCCCCTCTTTGAGGAGTGCCTTCCGCCTGACGCAGGTCCTCACCGGACACGGTTGTTTCGGGAGGTTCCTGCACCGAATCGGGCGGGAGGAGACGCCCGGGTGCTACCATTGTGAGGATCGACCGGAGGACACGGTGGAGCACACGGTGGCGATCTGCCCCGCGCGGGCGGAGCACCGCCGTGTCCTTGTAGTGGCGATCGGCGGCGGCGACCTCTCGCGTCCGGCCTTGGTTCAATCCATGGTCCGGAGCGAGATGGAATGGGACGCCGCGCGCCGTCACCACCTTCTGCGAAGCAGTCATGCTAGCGAAGGAGGTGGCGGAACGTGAGAGGGAGAGAACCTCACGTCCCAGCCGCCGCGGGAGACGCACCGGGCATCGGGGGCCACCACGTGGCCCCCGGCCACCGTAGGTGCGGGCCTGTGGACGGTGAGCTATGGGCTAGCTGTCCGTCCGTCCGTCTTATGACGACAGGCCGTGTCGACGGCGCGTTCGTGTTCCACGCGCGCCTCAAAGAGAGTCAACAAGCAGGAAGGGGTCCGTAAGGGCCGACGCCTGCCAGGGTTGCGGGACTGTTCGAAAGATATAACGCGGCCCTGGAACACAAAGGGCAAAGGAAGGAACATGGATGGGTTTTAGTCAGTAAAAGTCTGACACTCCCTCCTGCTCAGCCCAGAGCGGGAGGGGTTATTTGAGGATTTCCCATCCGAAAAAAAAAAAGGCATATTAGTTTGCAATATTTCAATGTGTAAACTGTCACTGTGAAACAGAGCCAATAGACCATTACAAGACAAAAGGCAGGAAGTACAGTGAATTATAGTCAGCCTTTGCTAGTTAATTACTGATTGCAAAATGTATTGTTACAGCCTACAGTACATTTTATTACAAATATACAATAGGTAAACAGCTGTTTCGAAAATCAAGAAAGTGATTACATTGATAATCCTGTTAAACATAATGTGTTTTCTATATTATTATTATTTATGTGTTTTAATATTACCATATTAGCTATTTTTTAACTAACATTCAAACACCGTGTGATGCTGTATATAAATGTAATGTTTTTTCTTAAGAGGTGATTAAAATATTTTTTAAATTGACAACAAGTGGTATGTTATGAACCATTGGTAAATAGAAAGAAATTAAACTAGCAGCAGTTTACTCGAAATAATGTAAATCTTAAGCAAATTTATTATTTATTAGCACTTTGTGTAAATGATAGATGCAATATCAGGCTTTATAAAAACATTTATAAAAATAACTATCTGAGTAATTTATTGTGAATTGTTGATTTTCATTGAATAGTAGAAAAAACATGGTTTTAGCATTTTTCTATGTTATAATAATTAAATACTCTTATAAATACCATGTAACATTATCTCACCTGGGGAGGTGAACACAGTACCGCCTTACAAACTTTAGGCAATCCATTGTCACAGACGCAAAGCGTACAGGTATCTGGGCCAGGCACGTAATGAAGGCCGTGGGAAATCAACCGACCGCGCAAATCTGTGCATTGCTCCTGTGCCGCTATGCCTGCAATTAACATCATACAATATATCCACGCCACTGGCTCCAAACATATAAATGCCATAGTTCATCAGTAATTTATTTAAATAAAATAATTACTGTAAAAATGTAGAGTCGATAAACACAGCACAGCCTTGCTTAGCATTATGAACTTTTAATTCAATCAAATGCCATTTATAAACGTTAAACTCATTTTTGTAAGAGAACTTTTGTTCTATTTTATAATCGATATTCACTCGTCGAGCTGCCCTTATAAAATCTTTTTGATCATGCGTCTTGGCTGTTTTGGTCCGCTTTGAGTTTGCGTTTGCGTGCCTACCTGTCAACTGTCAAATCACTAAATGTCAATGTCAGCCAATATTATGGTATGGTAGTCTGACAGATTTTGGATACCAAAGCCGGTCGGATATTTGAATAGGTAGGCCCAATTCTTACTCGAATAAGACAGTCATGACTCATGCAACACCAGTGGGTGTCTATGATAGCATTTGACATCTAACTACAAATACTTTCTCCATTACTAAAATATACAAAAGGTAAAATCAATTTCTCAGCAGTGCCTGTGATTGGCGTTCAACATCACTGTTTTTTAGTACCAAAAGATATGATTGGTTAGTATTCTAAATGCTCAACTCGTTATTGTAACCGTAAGAAGAATTTGTTGTAATGTATTAAAAAACAGTAGTAATTGGCACAGTACCTTGATTTTTTGTATTTTATTTTACAGGCCAAAATAAAATATTTTTGCTGAAAATGATAATTTGAGAAGTTAAGAATGGCTGGTTTTGGTGATTTTTCCAGCTATAACAGGCCGTATGGCCTGGATCCTAACAGGGAAACCAATGACTTGTACGACACTCGCTATCAGCAGATATATGGGTATCATACTCCTGTAACAGAGGAGTTTCAGGGTCCACCTTTGGTTATGGATGATGTTTCTGAAGACGGTATGTTACTATTATAGCACACAAAGTTTACACGTAAACTCAATATTATGGACATAAAGATTATATGTAATCCTAATCCCAATTAATTAAAAAGCCCCTAAAATGCTGTAATGTCATGCTCATGCCTGAGTGTTTACGAATAGAACGGAACTGGAACAGAGCCAGATGTATAATACAGTACAGAAATGACAAAGCAAGGTAAATTGGAATGATTTAAGTAAAAGAAAATTATTCCTCTCCACAACTCATTTTTACTCTAGTGCTGGGTTATACGAAATTAAAATAAGGCGAAACTGACTGGAAAATGATCTCCAATTTAGGTACCTACACATTAATGAAGTACAATTACTAAATCATGCTATAATGATTGCATAAAAATACCTAATTAGGTAATTAATTCCCCAATGGGAAAACGGCATCAGTTAATGTAAAGTAAATAAAGAATACATTGATTGTTTCAGAGAACAACACATATGTAACAACAGCTATAAGTGTTGCAAGTCTTATCACTGAAAACTTATTAAGTCACCCATTTATTGTCTTGAGGAGACAGTGTCAGGTTTGTTATATTATGAATATTTTGCTTTAGTTGAAGACAAAGAAAATAAAAGTTAGTTTTCAGAGTAATTGAATTAAACTTGCTTCATTATTACATCACTATGTTACATTCATTGGTTTTGTGCAGAATGTCACATTATTAACATGTTCACAGGTCCACAATAGCCTGAAGAACTACCACATAGTACCTTACACCCTGCTGCCTGTGGTCGCCCGACTGCACCGGCGGCAGGATGTCACCACGCTGTGGAAGGGCATTGGCTCTACTTGTATAGTGAAAGGTTTAAACTTGGCAGTGGAGGATGTGATCTCGAAAGGCACAAGCTGGCCCAAGTAAGCATACTGTTTTTTTATCATTTAAATATCCATTGGCACAAACAAAGTGAGGCCTATACTATACCCAGTACGGGGTGAAGTCAACAAATAAATAAAACAATAACTAGTTACAAAATTAGTTCATATTAATCTATATCTGTTCTTCTTCAGTTTCACTGTCTGTTTATCTTTTGGCAAAGGCCTGCTCCAACAATCTCCACCTTGTCCGGTCCTTTGCTGTCATTATCCATCTCTTTGTTTTGTCTACTGCCTTCTTAATCTCATCTGCCCATCTTCTAAATAGTCTCCCTCTTTTGCGGTTACCATCCCTTGGGTACCACTCTGTCACAGCTCTACTCCATTTGTCCAATACAGCCTAACAAACTATCTAAAGTTAACCCCCTTCGAAGACATGAGGAAGTATAATTGACTAAAACACAGTAAATAATAATGCCAAACTTTAACTAATAATACTTAATTCAATTATGTTGATGTATTCTAGTGGACCCCAAACTTAAGCATTTTGACTCTACATAACTTTCTTTCTTTTTCAGGGAAATAGGAAAATGTGATTCCGTCTTGCAGTTCTTACAACATGTAACATTAAAATGGTAAGATTCTAAAGAATTTTTAATTAATAATTGGTTGGCTGTAAACAGTAAAGAAAACAATTTTATATTTATTCTGTTCCTTAAAATAAAACTTTATCAATTTCAGTGTAAGTTTAGCAATCATCACTCCATTCTACTCAGCTAGCTTAGTAGAGACGGTGCAGAGTGACATTGCAAGTGACAAGCCAGCACTACTGGATGTGTTCCGGGAAGGCTTCATGCGCATCTTGGAGTGGGGTACACCCAGTAGAGGCCGGATGCTGCCCATCTGGGCCATAGTCTTCCCAACTGTTAGCCTTGGCATCACTAAGTATCTTGCTCAGTAAGTATCATGCCATTTTCACTTGGAGTATATATAATACTAAGAGACTGGGCAAAAATCATCATTATTTTGATAATTCAGCTTTTGGACACCTGATTTCAGAATATCAACTGAGTACCTACAGAATAAATGCCCTTAACCTTTTGACCGCAAGTGCGCGCAAGTTGACGCGCGTGTCCTCCACGCCAAGTCACAATTTCACCTACCATTTGGTCACATATTTGTGTCGTAAGCGTACAGGGCACGTGCTTGCTTGTCACGTATAATATGGCAGTCAAAAGGTTACCATAGATTCAAACCTAATTTCACTGAAATTCTGTGATTATCATCATATTTCTTTAATTTTCAGCATAACTTTGAAGAAAATAACTGAGAAAGTTCTCCGTTTCCAACAGAGACACAGACATGAGCTGAGTGACTCCTACAATGTGAACTACAGTAAAAACTCGTCAAACCCTTTGATTGAAGATATCAGTTTGAAAGCCAATATAGTATCTTTCATTGCTATGGAAATTATATTTTTTCCAATTGAAACTATAATACATAGGCTTCATATACAGGTAAAAATAATACTACTTTTATAATCATGTTATTGTCTTTAAAAAATACAAACAGATTAGGCAAGATTTGACTTCCAGGGGCTGCAAATAGGCAATCCTCTAGTACCTCCTCTGTTTTTTATCAAGGTCCATCAAGGTTTATCTGTTATTTTGCGTCATCGATGATATTGAACAGGGTAAATACTAATAACCAACCGAAATATATGTTTTTTTTGCCGAAACCGAAGGTTCGGTTTTGATTTAGTTTCGGCCGAAACTGAAACCGAAACTTTTATAAGTGATTAAAACGTTGATTAAAATGTCAGTGGGCCGTTCTTTCTAGTTACATGAATAATGAAACATCTCGCTGGCCTTATATTACAGGTTACACGTTTCACTTTTATCGAATTGAAATTTCAACATTGTCATAGTGACGCTGGGTCTAAATTAAACTACATTAAAAAGTGAAAATGCAACATTCACTGTAATACTGAGGCAGCGACCTGTTAATTGTAGATGGTATAAAATATAAACAAGTTTATTATCAAAATATACGAGAAGAAGAAGATAAAGATGATGATGATGTTTAAGATGTATTTTTAGTTTTAATTTTTAGGGTTCCTTAGTCAACAAAAAACCTAAAAGTTTCGCCATGTCCTTCCGTCTTTCCGCAGGTTAGCTCAGACTAGAAAGCTGTAATTTGGCATGAATATACAAATTAATTACGCCGACAAAGTGAAAAAAATATAATGTCGAAAAGTATTTTTTTTAGGGTATCTCCTGTACACGTAAAGTGGGATATTTTTTTTTTTTTCTCGCTTACCCCGTGTTGTGGGATGTATAGGATAGGTGTTTAAAAAATATTGCGAGTTTGTTCAAATATTTTTTGGATTAAGGGATTCGTTTGTAAAATATTAAGCTTTAAAAAGCTTATTTTTGTTAGGCTAAAGTGTTCTCCCCCCCCCTCTACCAGCTAAACGGTGTGGAAGGAACACCGACGCAAAAACGGTTACCACGTATTCAGTAGGATAATTCTGAGCTTTACAAGTTTACGAGTAATAGTCGACCAACTTGTAAAATTTACTTGGGTAACATATTTTTATAAACATAATGTATCGGAGCACCGGTTTGTCAACTGCAAATGTAAGTTCGTTTTTTATTATTAAAATAAAAATCATCTTTCGGAGGTAAATCGAACCGTAGGAAGTGTCCGCATATTTTGATGGGCATCTAGTACGGAACATTGTGCGTTTCCCGACAGGCACCTGGCCAGTTTTTTAAAATCACAATCAGCCAGCCTCTTTCGAGGCTGGCTGATTGTGATTAATTCAAATTTGCTTATTACCATAGGAATCTATTTGTGCTATCTAACATTTTAAATGTTACTTGTACTTTTTTTTAGAGATTTAAACACTATAATTATTATAATATGTTGTACAGACACCAGCACATCAAGCTACTACAATCTGCCTTTGTTAAATAGATTCTCAACTTTATCGTCAAAGCATTAGGTTAAAGGTTGATTGGGAACATTTGACAGTTTCGGGTAGCTTGATCTGCTGGCGTCTATACAGTACAATTTTTAACTTCTTTTACTTATTGAAAGTCGTAACTTTAATTTAACATTGTCTAACACTTCTACAAAAATCAGCAAATAAATGAGATGCAACAGAACATAACCTCGTAATTTTTAGAAGATTACGTATAACTCAGCACAGCATATTGTAAAAGAAAGCACGATGTTGTAAGTTTCAGCGCGGCTGATAGGATCGGCTGTTTTTTGGCCGAAACCGAACCTTTGGCCGAAACATGATTTTTAGGCAGAAACCGAAACTTCGGTCAGACTCTAGTAAATACCATGTTCAATATTTTCCATCACATTTGTTGTAGGAACTTACTTGTAAACTAGTTTTTAAAAATAAGTAATAACTAGATTCTATGATAATAGAGTGGTATAGAGTGGATTATTATTAATATCCTAATAAACATTGCCTAGAGCGGATCAGTTAAGGCTAACAAAAAAAAAACATTAGCATCACGCCTGTCCCATCCAATCCCCAAAGGTTAGGCACAGGAGTACCTAATAGTGCACCCTCATTTCGCCAGTTATATTTGAGTGCCATGTAAATAGGGAGCGAGCCTATCGCCATCGATCAGGCACAAATCCAAACTCTGTGGCTGCTACTAAGTAATCCCTGATAGAAAAACCCAATAAATAACAACACCCCACTCTGGGAATCAAACGCAGGACCTCATGCTCAGCAGTCGCGCCTGTGCCCACTAGACCAATGAGGCAGTTCTGATAAAGTTGTTTTATTGTGTACTACATAGACATTATTTAATTTCAGGGAACCAGAACAATAGTAGATAATTTGGACACTGGCACATCGGTTATACCAATACTAACTGGTTATGAAGGATTCATGGATTGTTACAATTCCACCATAGCTAAGGAGGGAGTTGCTGGCTTGTACAAGGGCTTTGGTGCGTTAGTGTTACAATTGGCTGCTCACTTGGCAATTATCAAACTGACCACTTTGGTTGTGTCCGAAATATCCAACCTGTTAAAACCTGCTAAATCTCCAACATCTGAAGACTCTGTCCCGTCTCAGAAGTATTTATTCAACTAGTCTGCGGTAAATATCTATAAAATTCTATTGTAAGTGTAATTTATGAAAGAGTTGTCCTGTGAGAGTTTTTGAGATTATATTAAAGGAAACGCAAAATATGGGTTTCATTAAACACTGGCATGTTTGTTTTTGAAACCTTAAACTATGTGAACATCCCCAGTCAGACTTTATTCTATAGATTTCCTACTCTTTAGAAGGAATTAAATTACGGATCTTTTAGAGCATATCTACTGTTGAGTTAAAATGTATCACTGTTGACTACAAACAATTAATTTATTCAAACAAGAAGAGAAAGCTGCACAACCAGTACCCAATATTTTTTTTGTTACTTTTTGTAAAGTTGAATTAGTAAATAAGTGAAATGTATAGCTTGTTAGAAAAAGAGATGTGTTAACTAAAATCAGGCTGTTTTAAATAAAGACTTGATTAAAAGCATATTTATTTATTTTTATTTTAAACAACATGCCTTTTACTATAATAATCCACAACTTTAATCTACATTGTACTGTGGTGTCACATTAAAATGTATACATATTAGTAATAATCTTAAATAGCTTATTCAGTAAGTCTGCACTTGCAAGTGTTTTAGCTGTAACTTAGTGAGTCAAGACGAATCTTCCTTTGAGTAATCTTCGCATGATGACTCTGCGGCCGGTAGGTGTGGATATCCTAGTTTTCCAGCCATGACGATTCACTCTCCGAACTTCGTTTGGTCGTGGGAAATAACAACGTACTTTAGTTCTAACGGATGACAGTGAAAAACAATCTGGCTTCACTAAACTTGTGGCAGGCGACATTGTTGATGCTACTTGCAGGGTCTGCCTCATGAGCCTGCAATCATAGTCACAAATTGTTACAAAATGAAGATGCAGTGACATACATTAAATTAGTATAAATATTATAAAATTAACTTACTTAAGTGGTTGAAGTATTGCTGACATTATTCCCGACATGATAAACACAGAACAATAATACTTTCTGTGATAGTCAGTTTTGTTAAAATCAACTGAACTGAACAACTGCCTTAAAGTTTCAGCACTTTCAGGTTAGAACAATGTCAATAATAAGTCAACTTCGCTGTTGACATTTATTTTATGACGTAAAAAAAAATGTTACCAGCTTTTTTGACTTTGTTAAATCCTAAACTCATATGAGGGGTACAAAAGCAAAGGCACCACTGTCCATTTTTTATCAAAACGTAACTAATGATGCCATCTATTAGATGTTTTTGTAAACTTTATTATCATTCTGATGATTTCAAAGCAATGTTCCCACTGTCCCATAGAAAAACACGTTTTAAAACTATGTTATGGTGCAAAAACGCTACTGTCCATAAACATTCAATTACAAGAACGCCATTGTCCACATCAGCCAATCAAAAGGCGCTAACATTTCGATAAACAATATGGCCGCTGATGAGTTTTGTATGACAAATCGCTGCTGTATTTTATTGATTTTAAAGCTTAATTAATTGGAAAAACGTTTACAAAATGGAGGAAAATGTTCAAGAGTGTTTACCGGAAAAGGCAAGAAAACGGAGAAGAGCACCGGGAACCTGGAAACGTGCGAAAGCAAAGGAAGAAAGGTAAGCATGTTTGTACCGTCAGATCAAAAATCGTATTTGAATATTTTTTGTCGTTATGATTCGATATTATTATTTTGTCAATTTAGTGTACTTGTAGATAGAAAATAATAGTTTCAGTGGTTGTATTTTAATATTTTATTTAACTTTTTACGCGGTAATATATCCGTCAATAAATATGAACGAACATAATTATTAACCGACTTCAAAAGAGACTCGACCAATTATTGTGGATCTATTTTCAAATTTTGTTTTGATTTAAAGCCTATTTTTACCCGACTACAAGAAGGGTTATGTGTTTCGCGCGTATCTTTAGTTTTAGAAATGTGCTTAATATTTTTGATGGATTTTATTTTAGTTTTATTTTCTAAATATCGAACCGAGGATCATTGATCACGAAGTAGTTTAATTCAGTTTTACCGTGATTATCATACATCAGGATTTTACTTTAGATATATTTAACCCAAATCGTTTTCTTTATAGGTACTCTGCGAAAATACCCCCTGGTGTACCTACCTGTAATCACGGACCAAACGACAAAAAATTTCATTGCAAAAAATTAAGTCTCTTAGACATTTCACATTTTCACGATCAATTTTACAAAACTAAAAATAAAAAAGACCAGGATGCCTTCATTCTTAAACACTGTAAAGTAAAAAAAGCTGTCAGACGCCGCCCTCGAGTTGGACTACGAAAACCAACGCAAAATACTACAACACTATTTGTACGCAAGAGGAACAAGGTCGCACTGTTACGAGTTTGCCAGAAAACATTTGTTCACATCTTGAATATTACAGTTCAGAGAGTAAGAACTGTTTCTCGAACTTTTGCTATCACAGGATCAGTTGTTAAGGAAAACAGAGGCGGCGATCATACTTCTGCAAAAAACTTGCATAAATTAAGGGCTGTCAAGCAATTTATTGAATCGTTTCAATGCTTAGAGTCCCATTACTGCCGCTCCTCAGTCATAAGAAAATATTTACCGTCTACTTTAAATATTAGGAAGATGTGGAAAATGTACATAAATCAGTGCAGCGACGACAGTAAAGTTCGCGAATGTTATTTCAGGGCAATATTCAATAGGTGCTATAATTTGGGTTTTGGGAGCCCCCGAACAGATACCTGTTCAAAATGCACCGAATTACAAGACAGCCGCCAACTGTACATTTACAATTTTGCAATCGTTAAATCAGTACCTGAGAATACTTTAGGTAAAGAAACTGTCACATTATACACCTGGACAGAAGACGAGCACCGTAAAGGAGCAAATGAGATTGCATCTGCAGTGTACCACAGACTACAGACTACAATTTTTAGTCAAAATGTTAATACCATAAGATTAGTAGCTGATGGGTGTGGTGCCCAAAACAAAAATTCCATTATGGTTGGTATGTGTGCCACCTGGCTAAGTCGAGCACCACCCCATATTAAAAAAATTGAATTGGTTTTTCCTATACCAGGCCACTCTTTTATTCCACCGGACAGAGTATTCGGCCTTATAGAAAAAGAAATAAAGCACATGGAAAACATAGTACAGCCAGAGGAGTATATTGAAGTCTATAAAAATTATGGGACTGTTATCCATTTTGATAATGTTATGGACTGGAAATCAGCTTTAAATGGTGTGATACGTCCTCCAGCGAATTGGCATTTTCAATTCGCTCAAATGAAAAAGTTTTTCTTGAGGAGAAATAGCAGCAATAATGTCTTTGTACAAGGTGAACCAAATTATAATGTTGAAGCAGGCTGTTACAAGTCCATTTTAAAAAGAGGAAAGTCATTTTTAGAAGTCAGACCCAATCAAATAAATAAACATAATGTATTAGTCAAACAAGCAAAACTGCATGACGTGGATAATCTATTGACTAAACACTATGGCTCAGAATGGAAAGATAGGAGTGATTTAAGCTATTACAAACAGGTGATGACAAGATCAGTTGAAATGAGAACTGAAGGAATTGAAGAATATGAGCAAGAAATGTGTGAAATTGCGGTCCCAGAGTCGGAAATGAGTATTTAAATAAGCAGATTTAAGTGGTTTTGTTTTTTTTTTTTTAATAAAAATTATTTCATTTTCTAACGTTTTTTTTTAAATCTAAATAATGAAACATGAGCTCCTACATGACGTCATGGGTTGCCGCCAAAAAACTTTCAAAACGTTAACAACGTTTTTGCTAACCTTACCTCCATAATGACGTCAGACTACTCAAATGCAAAACTGCCACTGTCCAAACCTTTAGGTGCATACTTACCACAGTCCATTACTATGATGCAAAGTCGCCACTGTCCAAATGATTTTGTTTTGTTTGCGTTAAAATGCTATGTGTATGTGTAAATTACATTGCAGGATAAGAAATAAATTACATTAACCACAGCAAAACAAGTATAGTTACATTGTTAATTTACAAACCCGAAGCACTACACTAACAACTTTATTTGACCCACTCCCACTCCATGGACAGTGGTGCCTTTGCTTTTGTACCCCTCATATGTCTAATACGAAATAATTCATGGTTCGCTTTGAACCATGATCTAATTCGTATCCATCGTAACCTCAAGACTGTTAATTTTTAGTTTACGAGTTCTCCTATCCAGAATTTGCAAGTGAGTCAAAAACCACGACTATGTGATGTTGCGTGGGTACTGAAATCAATTTTAGTCGATTTTGCTTTAAAATGACTTGCTGAGGTTTCTTAAAAATAACATGACTTTATGGTTTACGTCTTGCTCGTCTACTAGTCGGAAAATAATATGGCGGACCAAAATAACAAGGGCGCTAAAAGATTATTTTGGATAATTGTGATTACCATCAAATCAGTGACTGGTTAAGACTTTACATTGCACCTGTTATGTTTGAACTTTATTTTTTATTTAAAATATTGCATGAAAGTAAGTATTTGAGACATGATATGTATTTTTAAGTTTGATGTTATTTTTCTAGCGTAGTACCGTGCATTTAGAAATCCATTACATATTACTATTTAATACTATTTCAGGTTCAGAATGGCAGCAATCAAAGTAAATTTCGAAATCGGACATATAGCATCTTTAAGATCGAAAAAGACTCCAGAAGGATTTACTCATGATTGGGAAGTGTTTGTGCGCGGCCAAGAAGGAGCTGATATAAGTCACTTTGTAGATAAAGTGGTTTTTCTATTACACGAAACTTTTAAAAAGCCTCGTAGAGGTAAATAAATATTAACAAATTGTTTGGCATGCTTAGATTTAGAATCAAACAGCTTATGTAAATAATTATAGTAATATGATCAGGTTTCTGTAAACTATCGTTGTTTATTTATTCTAATAACAATGTTTTGACAATCGCTTTTTCTTTTTATTTACAGTATGGATTGTATCAAAAATAGTAATCTTTGTATGGTACTGTATTCTAAATGTGTTTTTTATTTTATTTTTGCAGTTGTAAAAGAACCACCTTTTTGCATCAATGAGTCTGGCTATGCAGGTTTCATCTTCCCCATAGAAATATATTTAAAAAATAAAGATGAACCTAAGAAGATAAAGTTCTCTTATGATTTTACTCTACAACAAAGTGGATTTCTCAAAGATCGCTACATTTTTCAAAATCCTAATGAAGAGTTCAGAAAAAAACTTTTAAAAGGTGGTGGCATACCTATTAGCAATAATGCATTTTACACTAATCCTGATCAAGAAAGTAGAAGTAGAGATTCATTCACAGAAGACAAACAGCAGCTTGTTAGTAAGCCAAAACTATCATCTGAAAATATTAAGAAACACAAATCTAAGGAACACAAAGAGGAAGTACCCCACAAAACTAGTACCAATAGTTTTGAAAACTTATTTGGACCTCCTTTACAAAAACCACCTAAAGTATCCCCAGATCCCAAAAAGCTAGAAAAAAATGCACCTACTCCTGTTAAGTCAGATAAAAAAGAAAAGGATAGATCTAGCTCTGACAAAAAGCAGAAACATGAGCACAAAGAAATTAAGCTAGATAAAGTAAAAGTGAAAGAAGAAAAAGATAAAGTAAGGCCAGATAAAGTAAAGAATCACAACAAGGAAGGAGAAAAACCAAAAGATAAAACCAATAAAAGGCCAAATGAAAGACCTCCATCACCAGATGTAGCTAAAAAGCGTTGCTTGAGTCCAATTAGGAGACCACCAAGCCCTCCTCGCTCCAGTAGTGCTTCGAGTATCAAAGAAGAATATAAACCACCAAAACACAGCTCTGACAATTCAGATCAAAAGAAACTCAAATTAGAAGAAAAATCACTTGATATGAAAATTGAAAAAGATTCGAAAGAAAAGAAAAAAAAGGAAAAGAAAAGTCACGACAGAGATAAAGAAAGAAAAGAAAAGAAGGAACACAAAAAGGAAAGCCATAAATTAAAAGAGTCACCAAAGGAACCCCCTAAAGAAATTCCTAAAGAGGTGCCTAAAATAAGAGAAGTTCCAAAAGAAAAAGAGTCAGTGAAAGATTCCCCAACAATTAAAGAAAAACCAATAAAGCCTGATAAATCTATTAATAAATTTTCTTTGGAAAACCTCAGAAAAACCCCTCCTGCAGATAATGAGGATCGTCTAGAAACTCACAAATCCAAAGAAAAAAGTGACCCAGAGAGAAAACACAAACATAAGAAGAAAGATAAAAAACGAGATGAGTCTAGAGAGAAACATAAAGAATCAAGTAAAGAAAAGAAACACAAGCATGAGAAGATACGGGATATACCTCCTGAAAAAATTGAAATAATTGAACGCAGAGAAACTCCGATACCTAAGGAACGTCCTTTGCCTGAACCAGCATCTCCCATATCTATTGACACAGCATCTCAATGTAGTTCTAAAAGTGGTCTGGCCAAATCATCTCATATTGGAAATGAAGATGTTAACAGTAGTCATTCAGATTCTGAGAGTTCTGTAATAGCAGATGAGGAGGATACCAAAGTTAAAATTGAAAACCCATCACCAGAAGCTATCAAACATGAGCCATCTCCTGAACCAGAACCAGAAATTGAACCTGAACCTGAGTTGGAACCAGAACCAGAGCCATTAGTGGAACCCCCACCACCACATAAGGAGAAAAAACAAAAACATAAAGATAAGTCCGCAAAAAGAGAAGAAAAACGGCGCAAGCGGAAAGCTGCTGAAGAAGAAAGAGAAAGTTTAGAAAGCATAGAACACAGGAAAGTAGCAAAGACCTCAGAAACAGCTCCACCATTCAATGATACAGAACGTGGTGAGAGCAGTGGTTCAACATCTGCAGAGACAAAGGTCCAAGATAATGGAGTCTCTAGTAGTCTTGGTGAGGATGCCGAGCCTGGTGACCTCTCTCCTGATTACATGGTGCAACTACGAGATTTACAGCAACGAATCATGAAAATTAAAAATAATGAAGATTTGGAGAGAGTGGTTAATCTCATTGCAGAAACAGGCCGTTATGAAGTAACCACACAGACATTTGATTTTGACCTCTGTTTATTAGACCGCTCCACAGTACAACAGCTTATACAATTAGTGGGTTGTTAGTTAGTAGCATGTTACTAAGTTTTTTTTTTTATTGTAAATAACGCGTCAACAGATTGCACTAATAGTTGAGTGCAATTAGCCAATAAGGTGGAACGAAGTTTATAGTGGTCGAATTTTCATGGGACTGTTTTTATTGAGTTCCTAGAAGAGTGCAGAAGAAAGTTAAAAAAAAAAATTTGGCCACTCGACTTTTTTTTTTGGATGTGTTGTCCACTCGTCAGATTGGCTATTTCGTCGCCATCCCTATTAAGTCACATTCACTAATACGTCACCTTGGCAGCTGGTCAGTTTCCTAACTAGTTTCATGCACTAATTCGTCTCATTCCCAACTCGTCCGATGCATAGTATGTATAATGTACTACCAGCGACAAAAATATCGAGACGAACCGCCTGTTCACAAAAGGATCTAAGACTTTTGCGCGAAAAACATTAGCGCGAACCCACTTGCAATGAGGAAAAAAAAATGAAAATCCAAGATGGCGCCAACGAATATTTTTGGTTTTACCATTATGGGTGTTGTTTCCATGGTTTTAGGGGTCGCTGATAACGAAAATGGGGTCAAAATATAAATCCAAGATGACATCCTACGTAAATTAATTAATTAAGCGCATCACTCTTGCCCTCCCTGAAGCAGATTAACTTGTCGATGACTGCTCTAGCCTCACCAATACGCCGCTCAATTTTGCACTGCCAAGCTGGAACAGCTAATTTTGGTCGTGTAGCTTAGCTCTTTCGCTGTTGGGAAATTTGACGTGAGCTACACGACATGCCGCTACAGCTCCACAGTACAATATTGAGTGGGTATCGGCGTGGTCTTTACTGTTGTCAAAACAGTTTGATAGCTGTGAATCTAGAGCACACACCAGCACCTTGTTTTTGTTATGCATAGGCAAACGAGGTAGACGTGGTCTAAGTTCAGGTGGTGTGGAACGATACTCCCGGAATGCACCCTCCAAAGCGCTCCTCAATAATTGTGCGTTGCACTGGGTACTCACGGAAATAACTTCGTCATCATCCTCTTCACCATCGCGGTTGGGTTGGGTGGTGGTGAACTGGACACATTTTGCAGCTGCACCACGATCGTTGGCGATGCAGGCGTAACTAGGTTACTCCGTGTTTCGAGCGTAGTCGATCAAGTACGGTGTCATCCATCATATGGTTATGCTGTATGACCCGCACCTGATCCGACAGTCATTGTGCCTCTCTCTACGCTGACAGCCACCTCAAGTACCTGAAACAGAGAGCATCCAACCACGGTACGCAGTCAAGTTGCTTCTCCCCTCAGTAGCCCCATAATATGCACGCATGACATTTTCATTCATGGACTGAGTCCATAGCATGCGCGACACATTTCCATTATAATTATTATCAAAATTTTCGTTGGCGCCATCTTGGATTTTCATTTTGACCTCATTTTCGTTATCAGTGACCCAAAAAACCATGAAACCGACACCCATGATGGTAAAATAGAAAATTTTCGTCAGCGCCATCTTGGTTTTTTTTTTTTCTCTTTGTTATGGCTAGTAAGTTTGCGCAAGTGTCTTTCGCGCAAAAGTCACAGATCCAGAACAGTCGGTTCGTCTCGATATTTTTGTCGCTGTCTGTACATTGTACATATGCATCGGACGAGTTGGGAATGAGACGAATTAGTGCATGAAACGAGTTAGGAAACTGACCAGCTGCCAAGGTGACGTATTAGTGAATGTGACTTAATAGGGATGGCGATGAAATAGCCAATCTGACGAGTGGTCAACACATCCTTTTTTTTCATGTCCTGGGAATATTTTTTTTTTTCGTTTATGAATAACTTCAAATTCGATGAATTCATATTGTGGCGTAATAGTGTGATCTGCGTGCATCTGTTAAACACCAATTTGGTCCGTTTCATTCGACATGTAATGCATATTTCAAGTATTTTTTGGAAATTTTCCTATTTTCTTCAATTATTTTTAATATATCGGGTTTTAAGTCTAAGACTTTTGTAATTGGTAACTGATACTTGTTTACGGATAACTGGACATAACGTTTTTCAAGAAAACCACATTCATGAGTGTAGTGACTAAAAATTCATTTGCAAATAGCAGACAATCGTCTATGTTAATGAAGGCATTTTTTTTTCGAAATGGTTATATTAAACACAATGTGCACATTATTGCCCAAATCCTCATTTTACTAGCTATCTAATGAGGTATAATAACTAGAAAAATATTTAAAACATGACAAACAGGCCTCTATCGCTAAGAATTGGGAGCGGTTTCGGTATTGTTATTAAGTTGTACACAGAAACCCAAGCTTGCAACTAATCTTAAATAGAAATCGTGAGAAATGATTACTTTGGAATTACGATAATTTTTGTAAATTTACCAGCGCAGCGGCCCCTTTCCACCTTCGTCAGCAATAATCAACATTGATTGAGTTCCTCCAAATATTTTTATTAGTTTTTGTTATCTGTGGATAGCAGATATAATACGGATATTTTCAGGATAATATTTACGTTGACCGTCGTAGAAATATTTTGAGTAAAATTGCCTTCTTTAGCTTTTACATAGACGATTTTCTGATAATTGTGCCTTCATTTTTAGTCACTTCACTTGTAAAAGTGGTTTTCTTGAATATTTTTAGGTCCAGTTATCTGTGAAAAAGCATCAGTTACCAATTTCAAAAGAAATCTAAGTCTCAAACGTCGATATTTTAGAAATTATTGAAGAACATAAGAAATTGAAAAAAAAAAACTTGAAATATGCATTACATCGACAATAATGAACAAAGAAACAGACCAAGTTGGCGTTTAATGGATTCACGCAGGTCACACTATTACGCCACAATATGAATTCGTCGAATTTGACGTTATTCATAAACTAAACAAAAAAAAATCCAAGGAAACACAAAAAAAAAAGTTTCGGACGGTGATTTTTTTTTTAACTTTCATCTCTACTCCTCTAGGAACTCAATAAAAAAGTCCCATGAAAATCCGCCCACTAAAAACTTCGTTCCACCTTTTGATTATTTTTTGTCTAATTGCACTCGGTATTTTGTACAGGTACTTGTTATGTCTTTCGTGACAAAGATGGCAGCGGAGCAGGTTTAAACTGCTTTTATTTACGACGTTGCATAAATTAAGTTAGAATAATCTCATAAAGTTTTATCTATTGATATCTTCACATTACTCGACACTTGAGTTTTAAGTGCAATACTGTATAGATATATAAAGTTATAAGACTGTTGAAAGATTGTTAAAAGTAATGTATATTTTGTACATTATTGTATTGATGCATTATTAATTAAGTAAGTTAATAAACTTAAAGTTTTTGATTAACCTCCAGTGGCCCAGGAAGGGATCAGAGAGGCTATGTTAATAATAGTTCTAATGTCAAGTCTAATGTTTTAAATTTTATTTATAAGAATTTTATTTTATGCACTTTTTAACATTAAGTTCTGTTTACCATTTAGGGTAAAAATTGGCATAGCAATAATGCGTAATTTTTTATTCTAAAGTATCTCCTGTAATTTAAACATCACTATTTTAGACAATGCTAAACCTGAGAGTTTCAGGGTATCTAAAAAATTTATGGAAATTATTTAGTGCTCATTTTGGCTTGGTTTGATCTTGTACATTATATTTGTTACATAACTTATTTTTTTATTTATCGTATTTTAGGAATATTATAAAGAATAATAAATAGCGTGTACACTAATAAACATTGTTTCGTTCCTTATATTCATCAACAAGTGTAATTGTAAATAAACTTGGATGTTTAAAAGTATGTGCTTATTTTAAAGTGAAACTTGGCCTGCATTTAATACCTCATTTTCAACTAGTGAGCATTACTTCTGTAAAAATAGTTTACTAATGTTCTTGTAAAAAATAGGTAAAATCATCTGATCATGCTCTTTTGATGTGTAAGTATGTCATGAGACGAGTTCCTCAAAATCATCAATAATGTTATAATTTTACTTTGTATTACACTGTGCTGCGGATGGATGGTATTAAAAGAAAATACAATTTTTTGCAATGATAACACTTTTATTCCAATGAAAAATCATACTTTAGAACAAGAAATATTGTCTGAAAAGTAATTTAAAGTGAACAGTAACTATCGATAAATGAAATATAACATCAGAATCGCATCTGAAATAATTAAAATAAACGAATGTATGAATATGTATTCCCAAATGTAGGTATAACGATGATGGAGTAAACATATGATTAATGAAAATGTGAAAAATGTTATTATCTTATCTCTGTAGTAAAGACAGTATGTGATAGCAAGGAGAAATAATAGCCCTCCATGAGCCGTGCCCCTTGGGTAGTTTATTGAGGGCGATATCCTATGACATAACATTGATTTTAGCCGTTTTAGCGCTCGTAACGCGCATAATGCATCAATCATCTTCCTCAATAGAGATGTTTCAATACTTTTTACCGAAACCGAAGAACGTCTATGTCCATCCTTTCGCTGCAGTCGAGTCCTGAGTTCAATATGACAACGTGTTCATCTCTTTTTTCCATTTTTATGAACAGTTTGGCGCCACTTTGTGTAAAAGTCTCCAATGTATTCAATCGAAATTCCAGCAGCGTGCGCGGCTCCCGTGACACTAAATTCTTTATACTGTTCTTCTTCACTGCCGGGTTCATTGCCAACCAGCAGCATCAGTAAAGGTGTAGATTTTACTTGCAAAGAACTATCAGGATCACCATTTCCCCCTTGAATTTGTTTTTCATCACCTATGAAGTGGTTGCAAAATTCCATAATTTGAATGAAGCTGTGAATATGTGGCGGAGCTTTGCGAGGATATTTCAGGAGTGGTAAAGGCTTCGATTGTCCCGGGCGTTGTGCTCGTAAGAACCGAGACCCGCTGCGCAACTGAACTTCAAGCCAACGAATCGCGTCACGAGCGGTGCTTTCATCTCGCTTTAGGTTATCCAACTCTTGTAGTACTGAAAATGATATAAACATACATACAAGGAATATACAGGCAGCAATAATGAAAAAAAAAAGAAAAACCAACTTCCAAAATAACTCATCATTCTCCTGCCCTTATCCCAACCTATTTGGGGTCGGCGCAGCATGTCTTCTTCCATACTTCTCTATTACTCGTCATCTCAGCAGTCACTTCCTTTCTAGCCATATCATCCTTCACACAGTCCATCCATCGTGTCTTTGGTCTTCCTCTACTCTTATAGCCATCTACATTCATACTCAACATTTTCCTCAATACATTCTCCTCATTCCTCCGCATCACATGTCCATACCACGATAACCGATTACCACACAATTTTTCAGTCACCAGCGCCACTTTCAGACTCCCTCTTATGTACTCATTCCTTATTTTATCCATTAGCGTTACACCACACATCCCCCTTAGCATTCTCATCTCAGCCACATGCAAATACCTTTCATTCATCCCTTTTGTGGCCCAACATTCTGATCCATACAAGACAGCAGGTCTAATCATGGTTTTATAAATCTTTCCCTTGAGTTTAAGGGGAATGCGGGAGTCGCATATTGTTCCCGTGACCTGCCGCCATTTCATCCATCCAGCGTTAATTCTGTGCTTAACACTCCGATCTATTTCGCCATCGCATTGCATGAGTGAACCGAGATACCGAAAGTCGGAGCAGACTGGAAGGAGCGCGCCATCTAGCGCTATGGCTGCGGAACTGGAGAGACCGCCGAAATCGCAGAACATGTACTCAGTCTTGCTTCTGCTGATTTTTAAGCCAACATTCTCCAGTTTATGTTGCCATTTCTCCAATCTGCTCTGGATCTCAGGTCCATCTTCACCGACAAGAACAATGTCGTCGGCAAACAGCATGCACCAGGGTGCCTCTTCCTGTATGTCCGACGTCAGAGCGTCCATGATCAACAAGAAGAGGTAAGGACTTAAAGCCGACCCTTGACGCAAGCCTACAGCCACACTGAACTCGTCGGTGTTGCCAGCAGCAGACCGGACGTAGGTACAAGATTAGGAGAGGTAAGAGGTACACACGGCTACACATCAAGCTATACATTTCCAGTTTATGCTGATCTCGCATTGTATAGGATTTCCGTACAATGCGAGGTCAACTTATACTGGAAATGTATAGCTTGATGTGTAGCCGTGTGTACAAGATTGACTATACATAGCACGTATTAACTCTACATACTTCCCAGGTATACCTTTCTCTTTCAAGGCCCACCACAACACATCCCGAGGTACCCTATCATACGCTTTCTCCAGATCAATGAACACCATGTGCAAGTTCTTGTGTGCACGTCTGTACTTCTCACACATTTGGCGGAGTGCAAAAGTGGCGTCCATTGTTCCTCGACCTGGCATAAACCCAAACTGGTTTTGGGTGATCTCACTCTCCTCTCTTATTCTTTTCTCTATCACTTTCTCCCATACTTTCATACTATGTACCATGAGCTTTATCCCCCGATAGTTGTTGCAGTCCTGCACATCACCTTCATTCTTGAAAATGGGCTCTAGCGAACTATTGCACCATTCTAGTGGAATTCCTCCTTCACACAACAACTTATTGAAGAATAAAGTCAGCCACATACATCCGTCCTCTTTTAAACACTTCCATACTTCTACTGGTATTTCGTCGGGCCCCATGGCCTTTTCATTTTTCATACTGCCTTCCTTACTTCATCCATACTAATTTCCGTCACCAAACCCATATTTACTTGTACCTCTTTGAGCACACCGTTCCATTCATTCTCTTCATTCATTAACTTTTCAAAATAAAACTTCCATCTCTCTTTTATTCATCATCTTTCGACAAAACCTTAGCGGCGCCATCTTTTATACATTTAATATGAATTATATCTCTCGTTCTCTTCTCTCTTGCTTTTGTTATTCGATAGAGCTCCTTTTGGCCTCTAGGACTGTTCAGTGAGTCATACAACTTATCCTGCGCCTTAGCCCTGGAAACTGCTACCGCCTTTTTCGCTTTTCTCTTCCATTCTTTATAAATCTTTTTCTTGTCATCTTTTAAACTGTTATTCCCGTTTTCTACCCCCTGCCATTCTTTAAACGCAACCTTCTTTTCTTTTAAACTCTTTTGCACCTCTTCATTCCACCACCATGTATCCCTATCTATCATACCCTTTCCTTTCGATTCCCCAAACACATCTTTTGCTACTCTTCGAATGCAATTCGCCATCTCTTCCCATGATTCATTTACCGATTTTCCTTCCATATCCTTCATTTCAATCTTCTTATCTACAACTTGACTCCTAAACATATTTGCACATTCTTCTTTTTCTATCATACGCCATCTTGTTTTGGGTGGGGGCCGTTCTTTGTTTCTACTGGCCGAGACTCTGATTTTTACCTCCATTATGACAAATCTGTGTTGGGAGACTAAGTCTTCGCCTGGCAGCACTTTACAGTTTTTGACGCTTTTTAGACTGTTCCGTTTGACCAGGAAAAAGTCTATTTGCGTCGCGTGGTGGCCACTCTTATAGGTAATAAGATGTTTATCTCTTTTTTTAAACCACGTATTTGTTATTGCCAAGTCGAAGGCAGTCGCAGCTTGCAGCAGTGTCTCGCCGTCAGTGTTACGGTCTCCATACCCCCAACCACCATGCACTCTCTCATACCCATCCTTCATTCTTCCTACATGCCCATTGAAATCACCCCCCACATACACTTCTTCACTCTCTTGCACATCCAACATCACTCGATCAAAATCTTCCCAAAACTTCTCTTTTACGCTATCGTCACTTCCTGACTGGGGTGCATACACACTAATTATATTTAGCACCAAACCATCCCGAATCACTTTTACAGCTATCACTCTATCACTCACTCTTTTAACATCCACCACACATTCTTTCAACTCACTATCCAAAACAATTCCCACCCCATTTCGCTTGCCATCTCTGCCACAATAATAAAACTTATATCCTTCTCCAATTTCTCTTGCCTTCTCAACCTTTCACTTAGTCTCTTGTAGACACGCTATTTTTATCCGTCGCTTTTTTAGAACATCTGCTAACTCTCTTCCTCTTCCAGTAATCGTACCGACATTCCAGCTCGCACACCTCATTCTTACTTCTCTTACTCTCCGAGCTTGCGTCTTACGTCGCACCCGCCCGTTCTGGTGCGACAACCCTTGTCCACTTTCCGCAGTGGCCGGGTGCTGCCCCTGCGCGTCGCTTGTAGGGTACGTCCTAGCCCTAACGTTACTTCCATTTACACTTAACATAATGCTGCTTTGGGTTTTGGCAAGGATTTTATGACCGGCCGCTGCCTGACGTCAACCCTTCTTGGGAATGCTATTGTGCACATCTATATAGTTTATTGTAAATATGCTAAATAATCCATTAGTCGCCTCTTACGACACCCGCTGGATGAGATGGGGTGGTGGTATTCTTTGAGTCCAGCACACCACACGGTCCAAAATAACTTTAACTTTAAAACTGAAGTCGGTGACTTAGATTGTTTCATTGACTTTTTTGCCACAGACTTCCGATAGTAACGTTATTTCGGACTTTTTTGGAAGTCGGGTTTTTTTTTACTCCTTTTAGTGTCAGTTCACACCGAGACGCGACGCCGCGCGCACATTTTAATAGAGCTATTCAAAATATAACTTTATTTACTACACGAAAAGATACACTTTTCATTGTGAGAGTTCAGAATACGTTGCACCATGCAGTGCTGCGCCTCGAGATGGCTCGCGGCGTAGAGCGACTCAGCAATGCATCGCGCCGCCGCCGGTACGCGTGGCGTGCAAGAGAGGCGCTGCCTCAGGCCACCGCACAGTGGTTTGACTCCACACAAGAGGTTGGACATAGGGTAATAAAAAGTTCAAAGTCGTAATTTCACAAAACTAAATACACTATTCGATTCCTATATCAAAAAGTAACAAATGTGACCGGAACGTCTTTTGAGATTGGACTTATAGTTTAGGAGTAAGTAAATCGAATAAAACTGTTTTTAAGGTATGGGAAGCAACATAGAAATATCTCGTGATTTTGGTCTTTTTCGTTCTGGTATTTTTGTGCCAGTATTTTGTCATTTTGCCACGGATAAAATGTTGTACTTTGGATACCTTCTGTGGATTTTCAAGTAAATACTTCAACATTTTGGCCACATTCTCTTTTCCTGGTAACTTAAGAGCACTTTCTGCAGAAAATATTAGCTCATTTTGAGAAGTAGTTGCACGAACTTCTTCAGTCCGTCTTTTTAACTAACGATTCGATAAATCTTCAAAGGACTTTCGAGGAGATTTTATAGTCGAAGTTGCTGTATCTGATTTAGGTGGGCTCACCACCTCAACAATTTCTTCTGTTTCAATTATGTTTTCCTTGATGCGCTCGGGCCAAAGTATTTCAAAGCCAAGCCATTCTATATTTATTTGCATACATTTATCAGCCTTTCTTCCCGATTTGATCCATGGGGCATCAACCCGGTAACAAAATTGACGACACCAGAATTCCTGTTGTTTCTCGATACTTCACAAAGTTGAAAACTACTGCTTGACTTTAGAATACTGACTAAATGACAATAGTCTTGAAGATTACTATGCTGACGTAGAGCAACATAGAGATCTAGATTAGTTACAAAGCCACGGAAAGACATAATTACTACACTCAATGATATTGTAATTACAACTGATTTCTGAACACTTCATACCACTATTTATATACATGCAAATATCACAAACTAGCTAGGTAGACATCAATTACTTACCACAACCCCTAAACTTTCCAGGAATCAGAAATGCAGCATTATAATCCAATACCAATTACTTTTCAGTGGCTACATTAACAACCTATTGTTATAAAGATTGCTTTTCATTCGGCCAAATAACTATTACCAGGTAGGTGTTTTATGACTGATTTTTCATACATTTTAAACTTTCATCATATCACAAAAAGTGCAAAAAATTCGCACCATGTGTCTTTGAAGAAAATGAGGCATATAATGACAAAATACTGGCATAAAAATACCAGAACGAAAATCGACCAAAATCACGAGATATTCATATTTATATGTTGCTTCCCAGACATTAAAACCAAGTTTATTCGATTTACTCCTAAACTTTATGTCCAATCTCAAAAGACGTTCCGGTCACATTTGTTACTTTTTGATATAGGAACCGAATAGTGTATTTAGTTTTGTGAAATTACGACTTTGAATTTTTTTTATTATCCTGTGTCCAAGCTCTTGTATGGTGTCAAACCACTGTGCGCCGTGGCGACTTCTCATGTGCTTGCAAATGGTAGACTGCAGGTGGACGCGGCGGGGCGGGTGCACGCTGCGAATATTGACACATGCCGCTGCGCAGCGAGGCGTCGTGCTGCCAACGATTTTACGATGCGCCTAGCGACGTTACGATGCGCCTAGCGACGTTACGATGCGCCTAGCGACGTTACGATGCGTCTCGCGGCACAGCGCGAAATTACTGGCCTCTTCCAGTGTCGTCGCGTCGCGTCGCATCTCGGTGTGAACTGACCCTTATTTGTCCCACATATTTTAAATTGCATAAAAAAGCCGAACAAAGAACCTCCTCTTTTGAAAAATGAATTTAAATTTTAGATTCTTACCAACTGTAGGAATAAGAAGTATGAAGTTTCGGGCGCGAAGCAGTTGTTTGACGCGGCGCAGGTGTTTGTGTAGGGCGTTGGTGTCAAGAGCCAGAAGTGCAGGCACGGGAGACTGGCCACTGCGTTCTAGCTCCCGCACCTGTGACGCCAGCCAAAGGCGTCCGAGTCGTCGCAATAGCCCTCCTTCACTTGATTCCACCTTAGTAGCCAGACAGAAAATGCAACATGTAGGTATTTCTTTAGACTGTGATTAGGACTAAGATTTACTCGTAAGTAGGGAAAAACCACTTACATGGGGTTTCTTCGAGTTGTGCCATTCTTTGCTTCTCTTGTGATTAATTTTTGTAGTCACTTTAGGATGAGGTACTTTTTTTAAGTAATATATTTTTAATGACCTGTTGAATCTAATTCGAGGTATTATTTTGGCAATTTGATCTCCAAAATCTATAAAATTCAATATTCTTACTATATTTTCTTCATAAAATGACAGTTTGTATCTATCTAACATTTGCCACTCAGCAGCATCCTTGTCATATTTGCAGATATTAGTTCCACGGAGATTAATATCTTCAGGTAAAGGAATGGTTTTATATTCCAGTTTAAATTTTTTTGCCACACTACGGGCATATTCCAATATATGGCATTCTCCGTTTTCATTTGTTTTTGGCTTGAAATAAAATGTCAAAATATTTAGCAAATCAACAACACATTGGAAAAGTGACTCTCCACTGTCGCCACAGGATAAAATTAAATCTTTTTCATTGAGAGCCCAGTCTTGAAGTAATTTGATACTTGAGAGAAAGTTATCACCAAGTAAAAAGTTCTGTAACCCCTGAACATCCAGAACATTGTTGTTGTAACTATTGTGTTGATAATCACTTTCAGTGCTGTTTTGTTTAGCATCCAAGTCACCATTCAAAGCAGTTTCTTTAGTCAGTTCTTTGTTGTTTTCTCTTTCAGTTAGACCGTTAGTTTTTACAGTAATTTCTTCACTATCAGAAACATCAAAACAGGAGTCCTCACTGACAGATCCATTTGTGTGTCCAGTAGAATCTGATAAATCCTCCTCCTCAGAGCATGACTCTTCTGTGATTTCATGAGCCTCTATGTCGCTACTTTCGGTATCAACTTCACTCATATCAGAACTATCTGTTGAGGCCAGACGCCTGCGTCGTCGACGTTTTGTTAATAGTTTTTTAGCATTCGTTTTAGCTTCACCATTTGTCATTGCCTCTTTGTTCTCTTCCAATTCAGTATCTTTTGATGTGCTGTCCAGATTGTCTTGGATGTTATCATTTATGTTTTCTGGGTGTTCTTCTAAGACAGGAGATTTACTTATTTCAATTGCTTCTAAAATTTTATCATTTCGCGGAATATGCAGTGTTGCACTTTTTGATTTATATTTATAAGCTGGATTTTTAAGTCCAAGGGATTTCAGTTGTTGTAACAATTTTTGTAGAAGTTGTGATAAAAGTGCTAATGTGAAAGCTTTACATGCAAATGCCTTCACTTCATCAGTTTCTGTCACTTTTGTTATAGTAAACAAACAAATCAATACAATTTTATGCACAAGATTCGCAGTTAAACAAGATGGGTTTGAGCCTTCCTCATCAACTGCTTGTGTGTATTCATTGTAATTCTTATCTACATCAGGCAATGGAGGTTTAATAAAATCCATTGCATCTTTCAACTCATGAGCAGTAGCACTGCATCTCTGTGGTATGTTTGTATCATTCTTATTAAGATACCAAATTTCTATCAAAGAGAGAAAGTTGGTTATAGTATTTTGAATGTGTTCTGTCTGTGTCAGGGATTCAGGATTATTAAGTGAATCAAAAAATTGGGCATTTTTTTCAAATATCTTTGTCAAGTTTCCAATTGCTCCTTCAAATGGTGTTGTACAGCTCAAGCAATGGATATAGTAGCAAACCGAGTCTAAATTGTAATTTTTATCATTGTATAAATTGCCAAGTTGGTTATAAGGCATCCCTAAAGACATGTCAACATGTGCAGCTTGGAGATAATAGCGAGCTGCTATAGATGGTTCAAAAGCATGAAATATTTCCACCTGGTAGCGACTTAGGTCTCCAAGGTAGATTAGACATGAGTGCAAAGCTGAACGACTAAACTGGATTTCTTCATCTGTAGGTGTTTCATGTTTATCAAGATATTCGTCATTTAGATGGAAAGATGTATAATCCAGCTCTTTAATTTGTATCTTCATTTCTGACTCCATCCTTGAAATAAAATGGTGAAAGTGGCCAATTCCACAAACAATATGAGTATATAGATAGCTATCATTTTCATTGTCTGTTTCCCTTAATTTCTTGGCTACAGATACAGTTTCATAGTATACTTTCCTCCAGAGTAATTCAAGTGATTTTTTGCCATAATTTATAGGGTCAAGGAAAACAAGTTTCTCACAATTGTCTCTTAGCTTTTGCCTTTGAACTTCAAGATGGGTAGAGAAGAGGTCAGTGATGGACCGACTTGCAGTCGTCATATCACCTACGCGTCTTGATACATCACTGACATAGCTGAAAATAGCAGAAATTATTCATGTTAACATGTAGAAATGAAGGGAGTCTTTTATTGTATATTTAACATCATTGCTTTTAGTGATGTTAAATTTCTGATTACATATGAATAAACGAAATTGTATAAGGAAAATAGAAGTAGTTCCATAGTCCATGCATATTCTGGAAAATTGTAGCATAATTATATACCCTAATAAAGCCAAGTAATTAGGCCATGTCTCACTAATAATACGCCTACACATCTTTTCTAATTGTTGAAGTATATGCACAAACAAAATGTAAGTATAGAAATGTAATGTTAAGCAAGTTTCTTACCGATATAGTTTTTTGGCACGTTCAGTGCGCTCGGCCACTTTAGCCTCCAAAATTTCATTAGATCCCTCCTTCATTTTCAAGTCATTTTATAAACTTGTGAAGATGTAAATAGCAAAAATATTTCTTTTGCGTTGCGTAGGTTACCAGTACTCACAAAAATCATTTCGATAACACCATTTTTCACATTGTTAAAGTATTTTTTGTAGATATCTGCGCATTAGTGACAGTGACATAGATGGATCATTCATGATATGAATGAAAACGTCATGGTCATGGAGATAAGCGAGTTTTTTTTTTAAGAAACGTGTTAATAAATGCTGCTCTATGACCTCGATCTTAGGAAGTAAGTAATTATTATTCCTAACCGGGTTGTGAAAATCGACTAAATTTCTTGCCTCAGGATCTACTTGTCTCTAATAAAAAAAACTGTGCTTCATTCTCTCTTGTCTTTGGTGAAATGATGACGGGCGAAAAATCCAATCAAAATACAAAAATATACAGCTGAATTAACTGGAAATAGCAAAACATACGTCGCCAGTAAAATCTATAAAGGGTGGAAATTTATACGTGATAAACCATAGCAAGACAAAACTATACGACATAAGTGTAAGTATTGTTTTTAGAAATACGAAGAGTTTTGGGGTTTAATGGGTTTGCATTGCATATCATTCAAGTTCTTGAAATGTTTTAGGAATGTGTTGACCTTTGTCGGTTATTAAACTTGAAAGATGCAGGAAATATATTTAGAGAAACGAAGATAAAGTTTGGTCACACATAGTGCTGCATAATCAGCCTTTAATGTTCCCACTGCTGGGACACACGGCCTTCTCTCTATGAGAGGGAATGGGCTATAATCCACCACGCGGCCCCAGTGCGGGTTGGTAGATGTCACATGTCTTCGAATTTTTGTTTCTAGGACATGCCGGTTTCCTCACGATGTTTTCCTTCACCGTTTTGAGAGCAGTGGTGATGAAATAAATTACACAAAGTAATGCACCTGCGTGGGTTCGAACCTACGACTTACTGTGAGTAAGTCGGGGCCGCCACCACTTGGCCACCGCTGCTCTCCCACTGGGCCACCGCTGCTCTCATAGTGCTGAGACTGTGGTTATCTTCAATTTTGTTGATATGGATATGGAAAAATATTACTTGACACAATCCAGAATCTTTGTGAATAATATATATGTCTATAGTGTTCCATAATGGCTGTACTGTGTGTGTATTTTATCTCATGAATTTATCTATTCTGTTTGACTTTTACTTCATCAACATTGTCTTTGTCTTTTGTGTATCTGTGGAGAATGTTGTTGATTGCACATTTGTATAACTCCTTATATTCTATTTTTTGTAATATATAATGTGTAATTGTTGGTTCTTCCAAATAAATAAATAAAATATTCAGCAGCAATCCACTTGTATTCGCCAATTAGATGACCCTTCAATGTTTCTTTATCTTTTGATCTCATTGTTTTAGGAACATCATTGGTTTTAGGTTACTTCATTGTTTATAAGCGTATAATGTAGGCCTATGAAAATTGTGAACATACACATTAGTATTTTATTTAAGTTATTTGTATGGACATGTGATGAGGAGTAGAGGAGTGATATATAGAAATGTTGATGATGGATGGAAATGGAGAGGAAAACCAAACAAAAGACACACCATCAATCCAGATTGTGTGAGAAATGATATAAAGGCAAAAGAAATAAATGATTGCATAATAATAGACAGGGGAGATTAGAAGAAAAAAATAATTACATTCCATGAGACAAGCGCATGATGATTTTATTGACGAAATTAGTTCAATTCACACTGTAACTTGACAATCCTTCCCAGACATTAAATCATAGCGGTCACTGGGTTAAAATAAACAAGTTTCAATCAAATTTTGAAAGTAGGTAACAGTAATTTATTATATTCCTAATTTCAGGTTCACCTACTTTTCTCGGCCATGGACAGTCAACCTTGCATATTTCTTGGCATCAAAATAAAACCAGGACCAATAGAGCGCCATAAAATTGAAAATTTTGCATTAGATAATACTGTGGATAGTCTTAAGTCTGAAGCAGAAAAAAAGACAAATGTGCCATCAGCATCCCTGGGTAAGATTTTTGTACACTGTTTAGTCAGCCTTTTCAAAATTCTCACAGGCCTCATCTGTGCCCCTCATAATTACAGACCATTTTCAAGGCCATGTCATGAAATAACACAAAATCATCTGTGGGTTCATACCCACAACTAAGCCACAGACCCACCACTTCTCTATCTAGAACATTGGCTGCATAAACAAAAGTAACTTTGTTTTTTTTTATCATCATCCACAGCCTGAATTCACTCACTACTGGGTATAGGTCTTTTTTTTTAATATTTGCTTTGAACTATACAATTATCCTTATAAGTTTGTGTCTTAGAACCTGTTTTGTTTTATAGGAAAAGAATACACTTATTGTTTTGGAATATATTCTTTTACGAATGATGTTTACAGAACTAATTCATCATGGCAAGATCTTGAAGGATGACGTAACTCTCCAGGACAGTGGTGTCAAGAGTGGGGAGATGGTGCATGTAGTGAAGAAGAAGGTGCACACAGCACCCGCACCAGCACCTTCATACTCAGATGCAGAGCTACAGCAACTTAATACCTCCCTGAGAACACTTGGATGCACGCCTAACGCTCCTGGGTGGACCAGGGCGATGCAGGTAGCCAGTATTACTCATGTGTTCAAGATAGCATAAGCATAGACTTCACATTGCTGGGGCACAGGACTCCTCTCTATCAGAGAGACTGGGCTGTAATCCACTATGCAGCCGCAGTGCTGGTTGGTGGACTCGTGTAATAACAATTTTCTAAACAAGATTTTCCACTATCTAAATCTTACTATGGTAAGTGTTGTAATATTTATGTTGAATCTGGTCATTAGTGCGGACATAAAATGGATCGCCAGCACGCCAGTAGTAACATCACGCGACCTACTTATCAGTCTACCTACAGCATGCTTCTACAGAGTCGTGATACTTGTGATGTTTTAAGCTTTCAGCGAGGACGAGATTCAGTGTCTGATCGCAGCGGAGTTAAGATGTCCTGGAACTGTACCCAATTAATTGTGCCTAGTGTTATTGTGTTAAATTGTAATCTTTACATGGTATAAAACAATATCGCTCCCGCCATTTGTACGCTTAGATCTTTTAAACTACGCAACGGATTTTAATGCAGATTTCAGCAATAGATAGACTGATTCAAGAGGAAGGTTTATGTGTAAAACATGATGGCATTAGTCTCATGGAATAAATCCTGAAAATCCGACTTATAGAAGTACTTTTTTGCTTGAGAACTAGTAAAAAATATATTATACTAGCGACCCGCCCCGGCTTTGCACGGTGCAATGTTATACATATAAACCTTCCTCTTGAATCACTCTATCTATTAAAAAACCACATCAAAATCCGTTGCGTAGTTTCAAAGATTTAAGCATACAAAGGGACATAGGGACAGAGAAAGCGACTTTGTTTTATACTATGTAGTGATGAAACTAATTTGAATATTTGTGAGATTCAATGGCTAGTTTAATTAATATTTATTTTAAAGTTTTAGGGCTAATGACGTCATCCTTGGAATAGATTTCTTTGCCACAGAATGAAGATCCCTTATTGCACGTTTTGTCACTACTGCATCAATAAATAATTCAGTATCGACGCTTGGTTGAGCGGCGGTAACCATACGGCCTGACTGACCGCGCAATTACGTCCAACTTAAATATATTATTTATATAAAATCACACACGATTCTAAATTCGCGCGGTTCTCGACGTATACCACAGGCTTAATCGTATTTCATGAAATTCTTTCTTGATATGAAGTCATTAAAGGTCAAATAAAACCATATTTCTTCAAAAATATAAATGAACTGGGGTAGGTATTTTATTACTGTAACTAGAAAGAAATGATTAGGGACCTTATTCCTCGAAATGATTTTGTTAGAGCACAATTATTGAAAAATGGACAATTCCCATTTAAAGTTAATTTCCATTGGAATGCATTTGTCAACGTAGGTAGTTTTGTATTATTGTTTGCCTGCTCCAACAAGTTGAGTTAAAAACTTATTCTTGAACACAATTTGAAATGTCTGGTCTCTATTCAAAACAGCAGGTTCCAGATTCAACATTGTAACACCAGGGGCCTTACACACGTCAAACGAGTTCCGAACGCGCTCCAATACGCCGTGGGCTAGCCGCCTTATTAAATCAATTATAGACCATTCTGACACTATTGCAATAGCAGACTAAGGCCCCAGTTGCTTCATTTCATATGTATATTTTTTTTTCATTTTGATTCTTCGTTTGATAGTTCTTCTTTTTTTTCCAATGTAATGTGTAAACGAATTACTTTTTTCTTTAATACCAAAAATAATTTTAAATGAAATATTTTATTTATAAATATTTTTTCGCCTGAAATGATGATGATGACATTTTTAAAATAAATGCAAATGGAAGACCCTCTACTTTAGTACCCCACGTACAGGCTTGTCCAGTTTGGGTCAATGTAAAAACTCTTTCTAATATTTTTGTCTAATTTCTTTTACAGCTCTTAAATGACGAATCTGCAATGGCCGAGATCGTGGAACAAGCACCCTGCATCGGAGAGGACTGCGTGGCGCTGTCGATTTTGCACGAGGTAGAATTGCTTGCCGCGCTGGGAGCCAACATCCACACTATGAGGCGAGGAGCTAACGCTCATCCTGAGCTGCCAGCGGCCTTGCGACATCTCACGCGGCTCGTGCGTTCTCGCTCTAACACTACGGCGTCTACTGAGAGTGGTGAGTCATTTCTTTGAATGCAGAACAGCTGTTGCATCACTCATTAATCAATGCTTCCATAGTGAGTCTGTCTGTCTGTTACCTTTTCACACCTTAACGGGTGAATGGATTTCAATCAAAGTTGGAGCACGTGGCAGGTAGACCATGACCATTTTCCCGTCAGATTATCGTCTTTTCAACGCGGGTGAATGCCCCGGAAATCTAGTCAAAAACAGAAGAAAGTATTTCTAACGAATCTTTAAATAATTTCTGTTTCAGTTCCAACATCAGGATTCGCCTATTCATTAGAAGCTTTATCGGAAGACGAGGATGCAGATGAGGAAGAGAATGAGGATGGTGAGAGGAACCCCATCACCCATGAGCAGTTTGCAGCTGCCCTGCAGGTCAGTTATAAAAATTAAAGAAATAAATGAGGGTAAAATTCTATAACTATAATTAAATCAAAAGGCAGCATTCTGGATCCTCCTCTAATCTGATTTACCAGAAGAACCGCTGAATACCCTCTGTCTTAATATACATACCTACCAAGAAAAGATCATCATAATTTTATTTTGCCCATAAATTACAGCCACATCATTCAATAATCTGAACCCTCCAAATACTCTGACCAACGATATGTTTCTTGTTGCTAGGCAGCAACGGAAGCGGTGTCATCTTCGAGCAGCCGCGGCGCGGGCAGCAACGACAGCTTGCTGCGGCTGCTGCAGTCCGCCGGCGAGTCCAGCCGCACCACGTCGTCGGCCACCGAGTCCGGCACGCCTACTGGAGGTGCGTACACACTATTACCATATATCACTCTACCATGAGTTTCATCAGTAATACGAGAAAAGCTCATACCGTTGAAAAAAAAAGATCAGTTATTCCCCGAGGACATTTTATAGCCACGGTTTAGGCAGGAACTCCATAGCTGTATCGTTTATTTTTTCATTAGATAATGCGCCTTCTACGATTTGAGTACCTACTTTCGACCGCGTCATAGAATACGTCAGTTCATAGCGCAGCACCATTTTATTTGAAAGGAGTATTTAAAGATAATAAATACTTATTATAAAACCCACAGGTCCATCACGTTCCTTAATAACGCCGGAGATGTTTAGCGAAGCCATATCAGAAGCTATGAACAGAGCCGGAAGCACCAGGAACACTGCGGGAACTCCTATGGAACAGAGCACGGCTGGTAAATATCTCATTGTTTCCCATATTTCGGAATATCTCCGCGAATTGCTTTTTACTATTGTTTGTAATAAATAAGTACATAGTCAAAGTCGTGATAAGACAGGGATTTTCCCAAACCCAATTGTAGTGATCCGCGTCACAAAAGGTACGTCAATAATTGGCTCGTTACCACACCAGTATGCAAGTAGACGTCCGTTCTCGCCCGTGGCTCTCACGCGACTGACTCCGCACTATACCCGTGTGCTCGAGACAACGTCATGTCTATTTACTAGATTATAGATCACAAACACTACACCAATTATGAAGTAGTGATCAAATTAATCAAATCAATTTATTTATCATATCCAGATTCTTGATATCCATCATGTCTGCTGAGTTTCGCTAGCTAATTAAAGTTCACCTTTTATTTGACCCATTACAGATTTTAAATCGTCAAACGAGAAGTCAAAGTCTTGTAATCTAACAAAACGTTAGTTTCGTAATAACATAAATCATAGATTTGAATGCTTGCAGTGTACTAACAGAAACTATAAACTTGCAGCATCATCATCGCAAAGTCCAGTGGCCAGGGAGGGTAGCGAAGATTTCGCAACGCAGCTGAATCACATGCACGAAATGGGTTTACTGGATGACGCTCTAAATATACGCGCTCTACTTATTTGCTCAGGTGAGGAGAAAAATTTCGTTTGCACAACCTGTCTACCTTTTGTGTTATTTTACTTTACTTACTTACTTTGTTTTTTGTTACTTTACTTTTGTGTTGTTTTTTTCTTTTGTTATTTTTCTTTCTTTTCCTTTTATAATGTCACGTGAGTAGTCTTTTCAACCATTGCACCTCAGTAGCTTGGCCCTGTATATCAGTTGCGTACTGTCAGACCTCTGGCAGCACGGTTGGCGCAGTGGCGATTGACTGCTGCGTTACGTGTCGCGGGTTCGACCCCAGCACGGAACAAATATTTGTATGATCTACAGGTAGTTGTTCCGAGTCTGCCTGTTTGTGTATGAGTTTAAATGTTTGTAAACGTACCCACGATACAGGAGAAATTCCTAGTGGGTCAGTTTTTTTTTTTTTTAATACTGTAACTGAACAGGCATTTCACGCTGCCATGATTTCCAGCCCGTCCAGGATCGCTTTAAACTCTCGCAACACTTTATTTTTCGTGTTGCTACCACGACATACTTCAGATTTTATTAGCACAAAACTTCGCACTTCCGCGGCTTCGTCAGTAGCAGCGCAGAAGTCACTTTGCCTACATGTTTCGGGCAGAAAGCGCAGGATATAAACCGCATTAATTCGCGACACTGGAAGTCCCCTGCCCAACTGTTGCGGAACAAGCTGCGGTGTTTCGTCTTATTATCCTTAGATCACTAAGGAACTTCACGCTTACTTTCCCGAGGGGTTTGGCAGAGGTGCAGTGGCGCCACCCTCGATCTAGAATAATCTAGATGATTAATTTGGTAATTTGATTCCGTGTTTAAAGAGGAAGGTTATCCACTCCTCTAGAGTATTACTTCGGATCCTGTTTTGGTAAATAACTGCCTATTGGTATCTGGCAATAGGGTATATGCAAGAAATACAAAACTTTTTTTATTTCTTAAAAATGCCTTGTATTGGCCCTTAAAAACATTGTGGTACACTTGTTTAATTCTCTAATACAACACTTTTTTTACAATTTAATATTTTATGTAGCGTATTTTTAGTGAAACGGAACGCAAACACAAACGCATCGATTCCGATAGTGACGTCAAATGCTATGTGTCAAAGAAACACTTTTAATTGAAAAGTACTTAAAATTTCACTAAGATTTTACTATAATATTGTTATTGCAATTTTTGGTTTATTAAAGCACTTACAATTTATTAAGGGCAAAAATTAGATTTAAACGAGGCAGATAGAGGGAAGTGACATCAAATACTATGACTTGAATGGCCGCGACAGTCATGGACGTTTGAACTGTAGAAAATTGTAGGAATTCAATTTTTTTTTTTGTGCGACAAGCAGTAGTTGAAATTAACTTTTAATTATTTTCTTGAGTTGATAGGACTATAGTACCGTAAGTGAAAAAAAAAATACATGCATATTCCGTATTACTAAGGGTTGAACACAAATTTATTAACATAGCCTACACTTACGCAGTTCGTTATTTTAACAGTGAGTATAGGTGGTTGTTCCCACATATCCTAGGATGGTCTGCCTCGCGGTGGTGGATGGGAATTTTTTCCCCGTCGGCCCCTAAATATACAAGTTTAGAAATTGTGGCAGGTGGTCTAAAATTTACCACCTGTACTGGAAAGTAAAGAAATAATAATATTGGTGGCCTGATTATTTTATAATAATATAGCCGTAATTTAGACCGCCGCGGGGGCCGTGTGTGAGAACAACCGAGTATAGGTAGGTAGATATTAGTATTCACCTTTCTTTATCGTGTGGTTAGTGCCTAACCTGTTCGAGAGAGATATCTCTCAGGCATGCTAGTTTCCTCACGATGTTTCCCTTCACCGGAGCAAGTCATAATTATTGATATTAGTATGCATCATCGTAGGTTTGTCTCTGCCACACCAACTTTCTAAAAAACTCTCATAGCTTCCTGAATCATTCACTTTGTCTATTGGAAAGATTAGCACTTACTCTTTTGTTTCAGGTGATGTGAATGGGGCTATAAACCTGGTTTTTAGCGGGGCGATTGGTGATGATTAGATATTTCTATTAATTTTAATTCATCGCAATGAATTGTAATGTAGCGCATCATTTTTATGAAAGGTGATATTTTTCTCACGATAACTGTATTCATGTTCAGACGCCAGCACATCAAGCTGCCCGAAAACTGCTACTGTCAAATGTTCTCAATCAACCTTGAACCTAGTGCTTGTGCGTTGAAAGTTGAAAAACTCTAAAATAAATTTGACAGATTGTAGTAGCTTGATGTGCTGGCGGCTGTAGCTAGTTATTTGTTGGTGTTTGCAAAAACGGAGAAATCAACAATTTTCTCTTAAAAAATATTATTCTTTGACCTTATTGTTGTATGTATGTGATCACTATAATAAATATTAAAACATGATTCATTTTATTATTATTTTATTGTAATACCTGCTAATTTTGAAAATACTGCATTAAATTATCACGGGATGCGAAATCCATAAGGGCAAGTATAATAATAAAAATATGATGTTATAACTAAAGAATAACATGAACTATTTGAGTGTATCTAACATTTACTTGAAATTCTCTAGCATTCTAGATTATCACACAAATGCATATGTTCATGATAATAGAAAAGTTGCAAAGCGTAAGTTATCAAAAAAGATAGTTACGTTGACAAAAATATTAAAGTGAATTCTAAACATGTAACATTAATAGCATCAATACAATGTTTATAAAATAAAATAGAGAATTGACTGCAATCCCAAGTGTCAGGAACCAATCAAGCTATACCTACCATTTGTAACTATTTATGCAAGAACATAGTCAAGGGTGAAACTACTGTTTTAACACCTAAAACAGTAGTTTTTACTAGGCGTAACCTATGTCTGTAGCAAAATTATAGCTGCTTTGCAATCAAACAGATAATCAAATTTTTTTTTTTTTCTGTAGCTTATTAGAAAAGTCGTACATGAATAGACAAATATAAATTTAGAGCACACAGCAGCGATAAATTGAAGCAAGTTATGGGCGTGAGGGCCTTTCTATTCTAAACAACTAATGGTAAGTGTTTAAATTTTCTAAATGATTGCACAACATTAATTATAAATAACAATAATATGAACCACTAATGTTTCATTTTAAAATTCAAGTTTTTTCTAGAAAGCTTCTTGCGGGTGCTGTTATCTGCCTTAGCGCGGCATTGTTCTCGTCTTTGCATCCGTCGGAAGTACCAACCAGCATTATTGGGACTGGTTTCACCAAATAGCTCATGTTCCAGTCTCTTTCTAGCTTGTGTTCTGAGGACGGCTCTCTTATCATACCAGTTTAGGTCTTCACTCTTTTTTCCACTAGCTTTTTCATCTTTTGAAGACTGTTCATTTGTGTTCTCATTCTTACTTAGACTTTCATTTATATCTGAAAACTGATTAATGTAGTTCTTCTTCTCAAAATCTCGGCTGAAGACATTACGGTCAGGTTTTTTCAGCAAATACTCATTGTCTTGAGATGAAGTTATAGAGAATTCATCATAATCTTTTAAGTAACCACCTTTCATTTCCCATTGTTCATATTTATTTCTCCTCTTCTGTTTCTTGTGTAATTTAGATCTATCGCGTTTTTTCTTGTCTTGTTTTATCTTTGGTCCAACATATCTATCATCTTTTTTAAATTCTTCTTCACTTAAAATGTCAAATGTTGCATCATGCTCTTTCTTATTCTTTCTCTTAATCCCATGATCCTTGTTGTTCACAAGAGTGCCTATATTTGCATCTGCATCTCTCTTTTGTATGATGTGAGCAGATTTCAAAGAATCAGCATAAGTAATTTTCTGAGCAGGTGGTGAATCATTCAGGGTGGCATCATTCAATTCTAATTGAATCAATTCTGCATTAGCTTCTGATTTCAATTTTTTGAAATGGCTTTCTGGCTGATCTTTTACACTTTCATCTTGTAATACTTTTTGTTCTTCAGTTATACTGGATAGTGGTGTTTTCATTTTTTTCAATGTTTGTTCTTCTGCTTTCATTCTTTTCGCAACTTCCTCATCAAGCCAACTTTTATTTTGTTGATAAATATTCTTTAATTTCTCTATGTCACTCAAAAATTCTTTTTCATATTCCGGTTGCACTGCATGACTACTAACAATTTTTTCAATATTGATGTTTTCATCATCTATGCACTTTGTGATCCTTTCTGTATTTTTACTGTTGAGTGGCTCTTCATATACCTTTCTGCACCTCTGTTGTTTAAATGGTATTTTTTCTGCATTCAATTTTCTTTGTTGCATTTGTATACTGCTCACAAGTGTAAGTTCTTTTAATTTGTTTCTTAAATAAGCATTCTCTTCTTGCAATTTATATAAATTGGACAATATCTTGTTAATTGATGGTGTTGTGTGCATAGAGCATTCATTTCTTACACCCCACATATGGCCAATAGCGACACCTGCAGCAGTGATGACACTTCCCAACATAATGATGTTGAGTACTGTGCTGAGCCTTTTATTTCTTCTGTGCACGTAAGTTTTGTGTTTCCCAGTATTTTCTCCAAGAAAGTCATCCTCACTCCTTATGGATTCATGGTGAGTATTAATATTAGGAGGGATTGGATTAACCGAAATAAATTGGGGATCAGATAATTCTGTTGGACGGTTCTCTACCACAAGACATTTCTCATAGTTCATTTCACCCGGAGTCGGTGATTCAGGTTCACTGTCACTAATGACAGAAATCCCATCTGTGTCTTCATCTTTGTCAGTATGTGCCTCAGTTATTACCCTGTTAACAAATTGAATTTCTATAAACATGTTGTATTTAATTTTGTGGAAAAGTTATGAACAAAAACAATAATAAATGTGAATGCTTTGTTGTTTAATGTTATCAAAAATAAATGTTCCATTGACTTAATGAAACAAATAATCAATTTTTAGTAAGAATGATAAGCAAGCTAATTTACCTGCAATTAGGGAGACATTGTAATTGTCATTAAGAAACTTAAAATACCTACCACATGCAGTAAGAAGTTGCATGGAAAAGGTCAAGGATACAAACTGATTAATATTGAAATAAAGACCTTGTGAGACTTACTGTTCTAGTGTTGGATTGTTCTCCGCAAACTCTGCGGCATCCTCTGCATTCGCGGGATTGTGTTCTAAAAGGGTCCAACTCTCTCCTGAATCTGAATCGCTATGGTCCAACGTAGACCCGTCCATTTAAATGATCTAGTAAATAATAAAACAGAACTAAATAACTATAGCAAATCAAGGTCGTGCGCACTGGAGAAATGAAAAATTATACCGATAACAAAGTACGCCTAAATAACAATTTGCGCATTAGAATGTTAGCATACCTTAGCGCAACACTCCAAACAAAAATTTTGCTTATCAAAAATGCTTGGAACGGTCAAGTTACACTGAAATTTAGCTTTTTCAAAAACTATGATTTTTGTGACATGTTTTATATTTTGTTTTTTTTTTTATACAACTATGTCAGCGTCACGAAAGCGACTATGTTTTGTTTTGATAGCAACCGGTCCGAAGTGAGTAACAAACACTGGCAACGGAACACAAAGTGACATTAGGCCTCAGTGTTGCCATTCCAGTGTCACGAGAGAAAACGCAGTAAAACTTTTTATACAGATAAGCTAAAAATGTCGTAGTCATAGAGAATGGACTGAGTGTAAGCCTCCAAAAAGTGACCACTCTGTAGAAAAGGACAGAGCGATGATGCGACCAATACTTGGGGTAAAGTCTATAGTCTACGAACAGCAATCGCGGGAGGTTCAAATAATTACTTGCCTAATGATATAAAAGGGTGAAAAGAAGTTATGTTTTTTACCTTTACGCCACTCATATTCATCATCTACCTAGCCTTAACCCAACTATGTGGAACTACATTGAAGTCTATGTGGAAATATATTCATAACCTACCACCCATAGATACATATACGATTTTATGGTATCTGGTAACTATTGTTTTCTAATCTTTGTAGACTCCTTAGTAGTTAAAAATGCAAAAAAAAAATTGATAGGTAAGTTAAATAAGTAGGTAAATTATGAAAATGAAACAACATTTAAGATTGGATAAAGTTTAAATTTTTCATGCTGGGATCCTCAACAGCGTACTGCTCATCGCATGTAAATGGCATTGTCATTGCATATCTGACGCCAGACGTTACTTTTTCCACATGGTGGTAGTTTTCACCGCCACTGGTGAACATGCTTAGACGGGCCTTCCTTGGTTCTACAGTCCTGTTGAACTTCTCATCAATAAATACAAATCTTCCACCTTTGAAGTCAATGTTGTAATCATTTAGATACAACAGTGTTGTATAGTGAAAAGATTTATATGTAATCTGAAACAAGACATAGTTGTGGTGTTACTGAGTAATGCAGAGCTTTCTGGTTAGTATGCTTAAACCCTATTACTTGTTATTTTTCAAATTATGAGGTGATTAAAAATATTTGAACTCTTCTACATACTTTATCAACATGAGGATGCCAATATTCATCATGCAGAGAGTCTGCTTTCTTGGATGTCATTTCAGAGAAAAATGTTGGACTTGTCAGATATATTTTGTTTGGTTTCACTCCAAAATGATGAGCCACAGCATATTTAATTTTCTCTCTAACCACCTGTAACCAGTAACCTTTTTACTACAAATACTTTATTATCATGGATATCTGAGACTTTTTTTTAATGAAAGTGAACTTACTCTGTAAATGTTGAAATCAGCATCACTGAATATGTTTTTAGCATCTCGTCGTTTGTATATATTGATAAAGTCTTTCCCCAGAGACAGTGCACCACTGTGCATGTCTAGAATTGAAACTCCACCTGATGATCCACCTAACTTCAGACCTTTCTTAGCTATAGCTAATAGTTCTTCTGCTTCTCTTACTGATATCACTTGATCAGTGACAAATCTCTTACATTCCCTAGGGGCACACCCCTCATACTTGTCTACTTCTTCTTTGTACGATTGAGAACACTCTACAACTAAGCCTTTGCCAGATAATAATTCCGATTGTTTAGCAAACGTTTTAAATGTGTCATTTTGAGTCGTAAAGTAGACCACTATGAGGAGCGAAGCTATGACGACCATGCGAGAAATGATTCTTAGCGATATATCTCTCTTATTTTGCCTGGAAACATAATCAATTTTATGAAAAATATACGATCTTCAGTCTACTCTACTAAAACCTTAACCTCTAAAATGTGTGCAAATATAAAACTCACGGTCTTACGTTATTTACAACAACATTGTTTTCATTACTTGTTTTATTGTCTCTTTTGGATGTCTTACTATCCGTACTTTTGCCTCTTCTCCTGACTTCTTGCATGTTTGTTGATATTTAGTTTAGACCGAAATGAGTGCGGCGGATTGAGGCGCAGGTTGCTGTTAATAGTACCTAAAATTTAATAGTTTGATTTTTTTTCCAAAATGCCGACCGACCGACTCAAATTGAAATATATAATATTAATATTGAATAGGTACGATAGCTACGTCCAAAACTCCAAAGCACAGAACATATAGGCCGCATTCCGAATTACAAAATAATCACTCACAGCGCTCAATCTTTTTTTAATTTGCGTTCCGTTTGAGCTGAGAGCTGTCATCAATTCGGAACGCTCGTGAACGCGTTCACAGTGAATATAACCCCAAACCGAAACCTTTCACAAGACCTATTTTTGAAAATGGACGATATGTTGGTTGACTCTGCTGCACATACAACCCTCCAAGTTCAATTAACCCCATTCAATAACTATTTCATGAAAAAGTACATTTAATGAATTTGGAGGGTTGTATTGATGATTTGAATGATTATAATTCTGTAACTTCATACGTGTTACTGGCGCGATTGTTATTTTCATCAACATACAACTTGACACTGATCTGCAAATCGTAAGAAAATTTAAAATTCGAGGGCTACCCTTGCGCTTCCACCATAACAAAATAACACAACCTGTGAACACAAGTGTCATTTTTGACAGAGCTCACGGTGATATTTAGGCCGCATTCCGAATTACGCTGTAATCGCTTTGAGCGTCCATAAACCCGTTCCGAAATACCGTGAGCGCGATATTGATGTCCTTTGAATCGTCATCGATGACGTCATGACATGCGCCATCTTGCGATTACACCGACCATGCCCCAAATAAATATCACCGTGAGCGCTGTCAAAATTGACAGTTCTGTTCACAGGTTGTGTTGTTTTGCTAAGGTGGAAGCGCAAGAGTTGCCCGCGAAATTTAAATTTTCTTACAATTTGCAGATCAGTGTAAAGTTGTATGTTGCTGAAAATAACAATCGCACCAGAAACACGTATGAAGTTACAGAATTATAATCATTCAAATCATCAATACAACCCTCCAAGTTCATTTAACCCCATTGAGTGACTTTTTCATGAAATAGTTATTGAATGGGGTTAATTGAACTTGGAGGGTTGTATGTGCAGCAGAGTCAACCAACATATCGTCCATTTTCAAAAATAGGTCTTGTGAAAGGTTTCGGTTTGGGGTTATGTTCACTGTGAACGCGTTCACGAGCGTTCCGAATTGATGACAGCTCTCAGCTGTCATAATCGTGATATCTAAAACGGAACGCAAAATATAGATGTGAGCGCTGTGAGTGATTATTTTGTAATTCGGAATGCGGCCTTATTTGGGGCATGGTCGGTGTATTCGCAAGATGGCGCATGTCATGACGTCATCTATGACGATTCAAGGGACATCAATATCGCGCTCACGTTATTTCGGAACGGGTTTATGGACGCTCAAATCGATTACTACGTAATTCGGAATGCGGCCATGTACTTGGTCCAAAGAGGCAGAATCTAAAAAAAATACGACAGTCGCTTGTGTCAATGTCAATTGACTTTTTTTAAATTTATTTCTAGACCATGGATACCAAGAAACCAAGTCCTTCAGTCAAAGTGTTGCCAACACAAGTTTCTTTTTGAAAATAATATTATTCTTACAAATACATTAAATAAACTGTCTGCTATAACAAATGTATGTGATAATGAATAAATAAATAGATAAATATATTTTTTAAATATTTCTAAATAAAATAACATGTAAAATATTAAAAAATAGTAGCCCACCGGCATCGGGAACAGGGTCCGAGCTACCGCCGTGTCCCAGGGTATTGCTTCTATATCTAGCCCTTGATCCAGCTGACAAGCTAGAGCCTCCTCAGATGTTGGTCGAGGCTATTGGCTTTTAAGCCATTGGCCGACACGACTATCGGTACAATGACTGCTGTACTCAGGTCCCACATGTCGACAATTTCGCGAACTAGATCTGGACACTTATTATTATTATTTACTAGCTGCGCCCGCGATGTGACCCGCGGTGAAAAGTTAGCACACGTACAGACGCCAGCACATCAAGCTACTCTACCCTATCTACCCTAATACCTCCAATTCCTACCTATCTACCTAACGTACCTACCTGCCTACTTACCTACTATTTATTTATTTTTTTACTTTTGGTCGCCAAAAAGACGATATAATCAATATTCGAAAAAAAATGAGTTATTTGATCATCCCACGGGAACATCGCATTTTTCCGGGATTATAAGTAGCCTGTGTTAATCCAGAATTTATGCAATCTTACGAGTAATACCGAATTTAGTCCAAATCCGTTAAGCCGTTTGAGCGTGGAGTAACAAACATACATATACACATACAAACTTTCGCCTTTATAGTATTAGTGTGATCTAAATTCAAACAATGGTGTAAACATCTATACTAAGCCTCACAAAACCGTAGTAATGGTTTGACTGTGGGGTCAGTGAGTCTCTATACACTCATTCTAGAAATAAAGTTGATTGATTGATTCTTGCATCTATAATGTACTATTTACAATTCTAGCAAATGTCTACTACCACAATTCTGACGAATTCAACGACACCTCACTAAGTAAAAAAATCCCTCCGGCAAGCCGCAGGAGGAGGTAGATTTCGACGAAGGTTCCACCCTTATTGTTTTAAAAAACGCCGTTGTTCGCCGTTTCAGTTATATTTTTTTATTTCGTTATCTATGTTTTATCGCTAAACTTTTGAAATAAAAATTGTAGAGTAAATAATTTGCTCCGAAACGGTAAACACGTTTACCGTGTCGGAGATTTTTTTTTTCCAAATATTTTGAAAATTTCAACCCCCTCTCCAAGTTAGGGGTTGCATCAAAAAAGTTTTAATTTGAAAGTATATATTAAGGGTTCTTTCACGCAAAGAAAACACCGAACTACAAATCGTGTAAACTGTTTAATTGGTGTTTAACAACGGAGACACGAGATTACAGAGAACTAACAGCATAGAACTTAGCGTTTTAAACACAGACATACAATGGCGGTTGGCCGGCTCACGAAAGCACGGGTCGTGCGCGTGCGCGGTTAGCGAAAGCTCGTGGATTAAATTAATCTACAATGTATTTTATGCGTGGTCGACTGGCTCCGCGCGGCGGGATAGGGTACCGTACCGAACCGTAACTAGTCACGTAACCGGGCCGGCACACGACGGGTTCTAGAGGTGCGCGAAGTAGCTACTAGAGGTCGCGCTATAAGTTGTTCATAAATTTACCGTAGAAAAAAACCGGCGGTTGATTTGGGCTCTAGGGTTCATAACTAGACGTATGGTGAAATTTTCAGAAAACTCGACTTTAGGTGCAAGACCAATAGGTAGATTTTTTCTGACGAAATCTACCGTCCAGCCGTTTGGGCTGTAAGGCGTGCCAAAGAAATGGACATACATACAGATCGCGGCACGTAACTTGAACCAAACTGGTGGTCGTCCGCGCAGGTAAAATTATGGATTGAGAGTGAGACAGATTGAGAACCGAAAATGTGTTACAGCTCGCGGCACATGAGTTGAACTATGACCTTGAATGCGCAACACGCGCGAACAATAGGATATCTGATTCTGACATTTCGGAATTAAGGCTATCGTTTTTGATTTCACCAGATGGCGTCACTGTCACGTAAGGTCATGTCACTAATTGTATTTTACACTATAAAGTACCAGTAACTTCATAAAAAGTTGATTTTATTACGTATAATAACAACATAGTGTAAACATTTATTAAGAATATTCTCCCGAAAATTAGCAAGCATGAAACATTTATTTTTCCTCCAAGTACTAACAAATAAGATCCTATGTTGCTACTTAAAATCTTCAAGTCTTAATTAATCAGGAATACCTCAATCTAGACCACAATCGTGAATATTTGTAAACATACGTGATAAAAAAGCAAGCAACGCGTGAACTACTATGAAATCTGACATTTCGGTGACCTCGCGCTACACTAGCGCCTCTAGCGGCGAATTCACACGCTATAGCCCCCATTCAGCGGCAAATTTTTAATTAAGATTTTAAGTAGCAACACCATAGCATCAACATCTTATTTGTTAGTACTGGAGGTAAAATGATTTTTAAATGTTACAAGCTTGCTAATTTTAGGGAGAATATTGTAAATAAATGATCTGAAGTTTACACTATGTTGTTATATGTAATAAAATAAACCTTTCATGAAGTTATTGGTACTTTATAGGATAAAATAGAATTATTGACATGACCATAAGCGACAGTTGCGCCATCTGGTGAGCTCAAAAACGATAGCCCTCATTCATGAAGCGCGATGACAGAGTACTATAATATAAAAAGGAAAGCGCGATGGCCTCCGGCCTTAAATACTTAGCATTTACTATTTCCATGGTAACACGATCAATCCAGCCTATTTAATTTATACAAATCTGAGAACGTGATCGTAGTGATCATATACTCTCTGAACGTGATATTTTCAGGAGGAGGTAGATTCTCAGACTCAAATAAAGGAAATAAAATGGCAACATTGTTTGTTAAAAAATAACACGGCCGTTGTATGTTGACTGCGTTTGCAATTATCAATTTTATTTTGAGTATTTACTCTAAATTTTCTGTGTTTCTTTATATTTTGATGATATCATGTTCCATTATTAATTGTTGTTATCAGACAAGTTCCAGCTGTTGTTCGAAACAGTAAGATAACGCCATGTACTACGAAGAAGAGGAGAGATTTCTCAATCCGGATTTACTTCACGTTGTTCGTCGCGAGCTGTGTATGTATTTAATTGCACAAAATAACCAATAAGTGTTTGCCTCAGGACGTTAAACAATATGATAAATATCATCAGTCGCAGTTACCTGTGTAACGTTTGACAATTTTAGAGATAGGAATTTTTTCTTGGTAGCTCCCATCATAATTATTTTATTTGTGTAGTTCACCTTCTGGCCATCTAGGAATCGAGAGTTATCCAAAGGCAGTTGTTGATGGCTTAATGGGGTTTCACGTTGATAGCAGCTTGTGCTGTGTGCAACTCTGATTCTATTAGTTTGATCTTTCAGATGCTATTAATTCGACCCTAGAAGTCACACCCTTCGGCTTGAAGTACGTCCCTACCCATACTGAAGATGGAATACCCATCAGAAAGTTATATGTGTCAAATTTACCCCCAAAGGTAAGACAAATTTTATTGGACTACCTATTTTTTCAATGAGAACAAATATATTTTCTTTCAATAATTTTTAATTAAACTTAAACTCAAAGCATTTATTTCAATTAGACCTTAAGAGGCACTTTTGAAAGTCAGAACAACAAAGGCGAAGCTGCAGTCACAGACACAAGGCATAATAACTTGTGAAAGTACTGTAGTTGCCCATTCCAAAGCATAGATCTCTATGGAAAAGAATGGGCAAGAAACTCCATGGACACTCTTTTCAATCAAAATATTGTTACAAGATCTTGGTTACATCATTCATGTTGAGATTATACATATATGTGAGAACGATGTAGAAAGACGTGCACATTAAGAGCTTCCAGAGCAAAAGATTATAACTATCAACAATTTAAAAACAAAGTAGTTAAAATAAACCGTGGCAGCTAAGAGATGACCAGTCCCAACTGACAGCGCCCGTTCACGAACATGATGCATCAGCCCCATTCAGCTCAATCATATTGAAGGGAACTAAACTAAAAAAAATAATTTTGTTGACTACGAATACATTTATTTATTTTCATGATTAAATAAGTTTGTACTGGAATTATTAAAGTACACAAGTTTGTAAATATTAAAGTACACAGAAATAGTAAATATAATAATGTAAGTGGTAGTTTTGAAGTAACAATATGAAAAAGTGACAATAGAAAATACTTACCTTAATGCTTTTCATTACGTAAGTGAAATTGTATACATGATTTCTAAAAGCTCATAAAGCATTTTTTTTCATAGACTATTATTTGGTCCAAGAGTGTGAGACGGGTAAATCCTATGATTTACTGTAGTTCAGACTTTTACAGTTAAAGTATCTACCCAAGCTAATGACAGAAATATATCGTTTCAGACAACCAGATCTGAGCTGTTTGGTGTGTTTGCTCCATATGGATTCATCAAGAGTTGTTGGCTGCGAATGGGAGACAAAGGTCCCAACAAATCACCAACCCCTACATATGCCTTTGTCACCTACAGCAATCCAGCTGATGCCCATAAGTTAGTATACGTGAACAACACATAGTAGCATAATATCTACCATTGGCCTTATGTATCATATATCTGGTAATGACAGCAGAGCTAATAAGGTGGCTATTATCTAACTTGTGTAATATTTATAATGCTTATTTTTTTATATCTGTGTGAATACTTAGTTCTTCTAAAGAACACCAGTGTTCACTGTAATTTCGAGAAAATCCGACATTTTGTTAAATTGTGAAGCAAAGGCAGCTCACTAGTTATGGATAAAAAATAAGACCTACATTCTAGGTACTCACAATCATATTTTAGGGTCATCCTTCAAAAACTGCATTTACAGTGTATTGTACTGACTCATGTTAGTTATTGTTGTAATATCGAAAGCCACAGGGTACTATTTAATTTTCACTAGTCTCTATATGCATGATTTATTTATTGATATACAAAGTTCTAAAACATACTTCCACAGAGCACTTCAAGCCCCAGTTCACGAGAAGACTCTAAGAGGTCGCAACCTGCGGATATCGCCGGCCGACAGTTGGCACCAGCCCGCCGAGGACGCGGACGGCAGGGGACGCTGGAAGCCCCGCGGTCAGCGCCGCCACGATGGGGGCGCCGCTGCTGCCGAAAATCCAGGAGTCCAAGAACTAGGTATCCAAATCGATTATTCATAAAGTTAATGTTTTAATTTAGTGTTGTGTCTATAGTTGTTGCAAATCAAACCTGTGCAAATGTGGAACTATTCTGTTTTTAAAGAAATCAGCAACTTCGAGTGGGTTTCGGAAAACGGAGACGTCTCTGAGGCAACCACAAGTGCTATAGAAGTACCAATGGTGAGTCATTTTAATTCATCAAATGATATTGCAATTTTTTTCTTCTTATATTAACATCAATTTCTCATTTGTTCAAAAAGGAAAGTGTTGAATCACGGGAAGAAGAGAAAGATGCGGAAATGGAGTCTTGCTATACCATACTGGATGTTTTGAACAGGGATTGTTTAACACACATTCTGGCTTATGTTCCTATAAGAGACCTCATCATATCAGAACGAGTCAGTAAAACTTGGCAAAATATGGTCCGTGAATATCTTCAAGGTAAACATTAAACTTATGATAATTCTCTCACTCTAGATTCATAAACATAAATTATGTAATTGTAACACTTACTTGTCACACTAACATAGACTATTCCAAACTAAACTGCACAAATATAATATAAATAATAACTGTCTAAACAAATCAGAAAGGTTTGCTATCTCAGGTGAAGGTTGCTCTTTAACTAACATAATAACATATTCATTTATTTTTAACATACAGACAATTTTACAAAATTGTGGAATTTCAAGAAATATGCGAATTTTCACGAATGGCAATGCGAATATTCGTTTCATCTGGTAACCATGCACATACAAAATAATGAATTAATTTAATTGTGGGTGACGTTTCATTTTCATGGCCTTCCAAATAAAAATTAAGTCAAAGATAACGTCACACCTGTAATAGCCGAAGGGTTAGCCAGAGGTGTACCTATTAGTACACCCACATTTCACCAGTTATGTTTTAAGTCCCTTGGAATAGGGGGCCAGCCTATTGCCATCAACCGGGCTCAAATCCAGACTCTGCGGGTGCTACTGAGAGATTCCCGATGGAAAAACCAAATAACATTGCCCAACCAGGGAATCGAACTTAGGACTTAATGCTTAGCAGTCGCGCTTGCCACTCGACTAACGAGGTAAATTAAGACAAAATTCAAATAAAAGATGCTAGCTACGAAAATTTGCAAATTTTTCGTCATGGACTCATTCATGGTTATCGCAGGCGCTTTATACGATGTTTATAGTATGGGATCAACAACAAAGATGGCGTCCGCGATAAGTAACAAATCGAGTGAAGTAGCAAATTTTTCGTATTCGCTACTTGAAAAAAAAATACATTTCGACGTACTACGATTAATTTGAACGCTAGGCGGCCCCTGAGGGAATATGGTAAACTTTAATTTTATGGGGGTTTTGGGATACTAATAATTTTCCCTCCTGATCAGAAGGTCGAAGTAGCAAAATGTCCAATTGTGCGAAACGTCTAATGAGCAGTAAGTCTAATTAGCAAAATGTCCATGTAGCAAAACGTCCAACTATCAGATGGTCTGTATAGCAGAATGTCTATTTAGCAAATCGTCTTTTTTGAAATATTTCGCACAATTGGACATTTTGCTACTTAGACCTTCTGATCAGGAGGGATAATTTTCAGTTTACGTTAATTTTTTTATTTTTTATACTAGCTGACCCGCGCAACTTCGTCTGCGTGCGTGCGTACATAAAAGAAAGAGAGGTTAGAGAGAGTGTGCGTCAACCTTAAAAGTTAGACATATGGCCATTGCGGATATTTTTTTAGAGCTTTTTAAGAGGGACAATTCCGACATACATGATAATTGCGTAACTTTAACCGTTCAAGCACAACGGAAGCTCTCAAAAGGAGTAAATCCCTATTATATACTATTACCGATGGATAATCATCAAATGACCCCTCCAACCTCTGGACGGAGCGGAAGGGATTGTCAGACTTGTACTGCCTAAAATCCACCCACGTTTCTTCTGTTGCCCTTTGCGTACCAGGGCCGCGGTATCTCTTTCGAACAGTCCCGCAACCCTGGCAGGCCTCGCTCCTCTCGGATCCCTTCCCGTTTGCTGACATCTCTTTGAGGCGCGTGTGGAACACGAACACGCCGTCACCACGGCCTATCGTCATAAGACGGACGGATGGCGAGCTAGCCCATTACTCACTGTCCACAGGCCCGCGACCCTCGACAGCCTTACGTCTTCATCTTTAGACACTCGATGACAATCATACACCAGCTAGAACGAAAGTTCTCATCAAAGTTCTTGAAATGGGCCGAGACACGATAAAACTGCTGTAAACTGTTGCGGACCTCTTGCAACTGCCTTCCGTCTCCATCGTCAGACCTTTGATGATAGACATACTCCAGGCAGGTCTAAAGTTCTCATCAAGGTGCATGAAATCAGCCGAAACACGATATAGATGCTGTAAACTCTTGAGGACCTCTTGCAACTACCTTCCGTCTCCATCGTCAGACCTTCGATGACAGTCATACTCCAGCTAGGTCTAAAGTTCTCATCAAGGTGCATGAAATGAGCCCAGACACGATATAGATGCTGTAAACTCTTGAGGACCACTTGCAACTGCTTTCCTTCTCCATCGTCAGACATTCGATGAAAGTCATACTGACAACTCAGTATGGTTTAAAGTTTTCATCAAAGTGAATGAAATGAGCCCAATAACATTATACCTGCTGCAAACTGTTTAGGACCGCTTGCAACTGCCATTTGTCTCTATCGTTTGACCGTCGATGACAGTCATACTTCAGCAAGGCCTAAAGTTCTCATCAAGGTGCATGAATTGAGCCCAAACACGTTATTGTTGCTGCAAACTCTTGAGGACCTCTTGCAAGTGCCTTCCGTCTCCATCGTCAGACCTTCGATGACGTCATACTCCAGCTAGATCTAAAGTTCTCATCAAGGTGCAGGAAATGAGCCCAAACACAATTTCTCAATTTAAAAAACAAAAGATCATGTATATCGGACTTCTCTGTAAAAAGTTATGCGTGGTCAGGTCATACATAAAATAAAAAATATAGACGCGTCGAATTGAGAACCTCCTCTTTTTGTTTCGTTGGTTAATAAACCAAGCTTCAGACATTTGACACGGGCGAGGGTCATTCTTTCACGGAAAACTTAACACCGCGACTCAGAAAATGGAGTGAAATTAATAGCGCCATCTATCGAGCACGAAATTTAACCGTTAAAATATAATGCATGTAAAGCGATCGAACACACACTCTACAGGGTTATAGCGTCATGTAGACTAATCTAGAGTACTTTTTGCTCTCAGACCCGATTTAAAAGTTATCTTGTGAGCACATTTTTATTAATTAGTACCATTTTGGTGCAATAGATGTCGTTGCATGTATCTTACACAATGATGGTAAGTTCTTCTTGAACACTTTAAATTTATAAATCTTTTGATAGAGAGCACTGATTACAGCATGAAACAAAAACTAAAACCTTCTCTAAGTTCCCCACAATATTTGTGCATTGAATCTAATCACATTGGTTTTCCCAACAACATGAACACCCGCCTCGCAGCGCGCGCGGGTCATTATTTTGATGCGGAGTTATTTTAAAACTGTGATATCTCCTAAGATATTCATCTAAATTGAATAGTGTAAAGGTCAATTTTGGTCACAATTGAATGCTAAAGATGACTAACATATTTATTTTGATAAGGATTAATACTGTGTCGGTAAAAACACCTTCGCAAATAAAACATTAATTTTGACCAAATTTTAAAATCATAAAAATGGTTATTGTGAGTCAACCTTAAAAGATAGGCATGTGCCGTCGCGGACTTTTTTTGAGACCTTTTTAAGAGGAATAATTCCCTGCTACATTATATTTGTGCAACTTTAACCGTTTACGCAGCGCACGCAACGGAAGCTTCCGTTGCGTGCGCTGCGTAAACATTTCATCAAAGAGAATAATTTTTCCCCGTTTTTGCAACATTTGTCATTGATGCTCCGCTCCTATTGGTTGTAGCGTGATGATATATAGCCTATAGCCTTCCTCGATAAATAGGCTAACCAACACAAAAAGATTTTTTCAATTCGAACCAGTAGTTCCTGAGATTACCGCGTTCAAACAAACAAACAAACTCTTCAGCTTTATAATATTAGTATAGATTACAGTAAAATTGACAAATAACACAAATCGTAGCAACATTGATAATTAATAACACAAATTTATCGACTGAAACTATAACTATGTATTTTTTTAGAGAGAGCAAACTGAGAAAATTGACAATATTATTGCAATCAGATTAAGAAAATAAAAATAATAGATTTTAATAAAACATTATGAGCCTATTTTGAAGACAAGGATATATAAAGGTACTTATTGACTCGATCGATTATGCAATATAGCCTCTGTTGACTCGTAAGGAGTGCTGCAACAGAACTCGGATTTGCATTGAGCGCCAGAGACCTCATTTGCCAACAAGAGCGAGTTTTACGAAAGTTAAAAAACCCGCCAAGTGCGAGTCGGGCTGGCGCATAAAGGGTTCCGTTATTCCGTACCATCGTAGTTCACCACCAGCCCTCTTTAATTTTGAATTTATTATTTGTTGTTATAGCGGCAAAATTGACCAACAGTCAGTTATTAATGCCTTGGAGACCCAAAATGTCGCGCACACCTACATTGACCTCATTGACACCATCTATCGAAACAGCTCTGCCAATTTTCAAGCCTCTGCCAATCAAGTTACATATTTCGGGTCCTAATTTCCACATAGAAAAAGCTGTCAAACAAGGCGACCCACTCTCACCTAAGCTGTTCACAAGCGCATTGCAGGAGATTTTCAACAAATTGCCTGATTCATGGCACTCACGAGGCGTAAATGTTAGCGGCCATCAGCTAACAAACCTCCGCTTTGCTGATGACATTGTGTTATTCTCCTCGTCAGCTTCAGAACTTCAAGAAATGCTCCAAAAACTGAGCACAGCAAGTCTTGAGGTTGGACTTTCTATGAACAGATCCAAAACCCAGGTCATGACCAACAGCACCAAACGTAGGGTCGAAGTAGACGGGCATGTGTTGCAATATGTCGATGAGTATACGTATTTGGGCCAGGTAGTGTCTTTTAAAAATAGGCAGGACAAAGAAACAGAAAGATGAGTCCAAAATGCTTGGAAGTCCTTCTGGGCCCTAAAACACACGATGGGAAGCCTTCCAAAAACGCTGAAAAGAAAACTCATCGACCGGTGTATCCTGCCCGTCCTAACCTGCAGTGCACAAAGTTGGTCACTTACTGAACAGCAGAAGTCCAAACTCAAGATTTGCCAGCGGGCAATGGAGCGCAGCATAATAGGTGTTAAGCGGACAGATCGCGTAAGAAACACTACCCTGCGCTCCATTACTCAAATTGCAGATGTTGGAGAAAAAACAGCCAAGCTGAAGTGGGAATGGGCTGGCCATGTAGCACGAATGCGCCCGGAGAGATGGGCAACGATCGTCACTCACTGGATGCCTGTCGGAGGAAATCGCCGTCGAGGTAGACCGCGGCGAAGGTGGTGTGACGATCTGATCTCGTTTGCGGGGCGAACATGGCCAGATATTGCACAAGACAGAAAGGTTTGGAAAGAGAAAGGGGAGGCCTTTGCCCAGCAGTGGGACACAAAAATAGGCTAACAAAAAAAAAAAGCGGTTAAATTTCAACTGTTTACCTATTATGGATCATGAGATACAGCCCGCTGACAGACGAGACGGACGGACATTGAAGGCTTAGTGATAGGGTCCCGATGGTTACCTCTCGGGTACGAAACTGCAAATAACTAATATCATGCTGCACTAAAAATAACTGCAATAGGGTATTTATGCAAGAAATACAAAAAAATTTTTTTTCTTAAAAATGCCTTGTGTTGGCCCATAAAAACATTGTGGTACACTTGTTTAATTCTCTAATACAACACTTTTTTACAATTTAATATTTTATCTAGCGTGTTTTTGGTGAAACGGAACGCTAACACAAAACGCATCGATTCCGGTAGTGACGTCAAATGCAATGTGTCAAAGGAACACTTTTAGTTGAAAAGTACTTAAAGTTTCACTAAGATTTTACTATAATATTGTTATTGCAATTTTTGCTATAAGAAAGCACTTACAATATAGTAAAACTATTCTATTAAGGGCAAAAAATTAGATTTAAACAAGGCAGATAGAGGGAAGTGACATCAAATGCTATGAGTTGAATGGCCGCGACAGTCATGGACGTTTGAACTGACGTAGAAAATTGTAGGAATTTAATATTTTTTTGTGCGACAAGCTGTAGTTGAAATTAACTTTTAATTATTTTCTTGGGTTGATAGTACTGCATTTTATTGATTTAAGTGAAAAAAAAAAATTACATGCATATTCCCTATTCATCATAGTAAATTAACCTTTCGTATGCTGAGTACATAGACACAATTAAAAACCTATTGTGTCTCGCGTGGATCTACGTTCCGGCACACGAAGGGTTAAAAGAAGCCTGTATTGAGTTTGAGCGTATTCGCGCGCGCGCGCCTATGTGTGTGTGTTTGTATGTGTGTGTGGGGTATTCAGTGGTGTACTGCTAAAGCGAATACTACACAAACAATTTAAATAATACAAGTAAAGAGTTATTTACCACATCTATACGGGGTGGAATGAACACCGACGCGGAAACTGTTACCACGTATCCAGTACATCATTCTAAGCTCCCCCACATAGAAATTGTTCATCCGGGGATTTTTACAAAAATCTGCTGTTCCATACATTTTGACCGTGTAGCACTTTTATAGGAAACAGCTCAGAATTATGTACTGAATACGTGGTCCGTTTTCGCGTCGGTGTCCCCTCCACCCTGTAAATACAGGGTGTAACAGGACCCTTCACGAAGCCGTCAAGCAAGCATTATGTACATCAAACTAAGTAACTTTACGCATTTTTTTTTGCTGGGTTACGACTTTTTTTTGGGGTGAATCACGTTTTACGATATGACACAATGTAACGCACTCAAAAAAATGTGCTGATGAATGGATTGAATATCACGGGGGTCGTGGAGGTGTTTAAAGTAAAAATTTTACATTAAAACATGTATTTTTAAATACATGTCGCTCCCGGCCAGGCAAGGCCCCAGCTGGCCTAATTTCCGTTGATAAATGTACGCACACTGATGCGTATTTTCGTGTATAAATGAACGGCACACATGCTAGATTAGGGACGTAAACTCCTGCGAGTGTAGCTGGCCACTGATTGGCTGCCCCACAAAGTATTATCCGGCTAAAACGGTATGCGGTGATGCAATTATATTTGGTAGTGTTTTTTTATTGACAAAATAACAATTGTATTTTTCTTAGAAGCCATATTTGTTTCATGTGACAAGCTAAATTTATTTCGCGATCTTGAATGTTTTGATTTTTATAATATCTGACGGTTGTAATTCGTTTTGAAACGTACAGTAGTGTAAATATTATTTGTTGTATTTGTTTATTTACTTAAAAATGGTGTTCTGTTGTGAAGTTTGCGCTGATAATGTGTTTGTTAAAAACAAAACTATTCACAATTGTTTGATGTTAAAATTCAAGTTGTGTCTAAAGGAAAATGTGTAGGTACCCGAATTACGAGAATTAACCCAAAATTCATCTCGTACTCGGTATTTCAAATGAATCTTTCTTCTGTTTGCATTGTCAGAAAATCGTGATTTGAACCTTGATTAATGTGGTCAGTTCTTGTGTTTATAACTTTGGTTTTTACAGGCTTATTTTCAATGTTTGTTTTTCAAATATTCCGGTCAGACGCCAAAAATTGGGTCCGGAACGAAAACTCTAAACTATTTTTGTTTTGTTTACAGCGCACTCTGTTTTATTTTTTAGATTTTTTTGTAACGAAGCGACATCCTTCGTTCGTGTATTGACAGAATACCATTGAAATTCCTGATATTTAAGCTAGATGGCGTTGTTTCTCATAAGCTTACCAAAAACACCAGGGGCGGGTGCGGGGGGCACGGAAGGGTGGCTGAATATAAATATATCAATAGATGTGACTACTTTGAGGGTCATCTTAAGTAGAGCGACGCTGTGACGTTGCGAGTTTTTTTTTTTGGGTATCCGTATGCGTGGCCTACCCTCCGTGGGGAACCACTGTACGACACTGCCTGGGAACCTTCATAAACCTCATAATCGGCACAAATATGTGGATGTGTCTAACTATTCTCAATCTCATTTTTTCTCATCTTTCTAACCAGATTCTTTACGATAGTTTTCAAATCATTTATACATCTTTTGCTCAGAATAATAGACAATAATTATTTGTGTCACTTGTTTAATTTACTATTTTACAATATTTTCTTCCCTTTGTTTAGATTCTTTTTTACCGATTGTTTGTGAGTGTGTGAACATTATAGGCTTTGTAGATTCCCAGATGCTCGTTAACTTTTTATCTTGTTTTACATTTTTTGTGTAGTAAGCAACGACCTATAATTTTATTATAGTATATAATAATTTTTGCTTATAGTTACTTAGTTTGATGTACAGAATGCTTGGTTGACGCCGTCTTCGTGAAGGGTCCTGTTACACCCTGTATTACTGATTCTGATCAAACTGTATTTTCGGCTTTATGGGAAATATAAACTAAGGTTGTATTTATTATCCTGCGACATTTACACATGTTCTACAGTGTAGTCAGTAATTGTCACATATATGTAACGCTTGCACGTCCGGACAGGCATCCGCATGTTCAAGACGTCGTGGTGGCAGCACGTGCCGGTGATGCTGACGACAGCGGTGCTGCGGCGCATCGTGCAGCGCGTGGGCGCGTCGCTGTCGCGCCTGCACATCGACCACCACTGGTCCGCGCTCAACGACCGCACCGCGCACATCGTCGGCAAGTTCTGCCCCAACCTGGAGGAGCTCAAGGTACAGCCCAAGGTGAACCGACACCATATTTTTTTAATATGATTTTTGAACTTATTGATCAGCGTCAATAATAAGTACACAAGTGTGGAAGTCAAACTACCTACATCAAGTTTAAACAAGTACTTTAGTTACACTAATTGACGTAACTGGTTCAATTTAATAAAGTTCTAAAGTGATCGACGTTTTCGTAAACTTTGCCTCTTACACTCATCATAATTAAAATTTTGTCACTTTCAGATTGTTGGCATGCACACCCGAAATTGGAATCCATTAATTTATGGTTGTAAACAACTGAAAAGTTTGTCCTTCGTATCATGCAATAAGGTATACTTTAGTTTAAATATCTCTTTTTTGATTAGATAACAATTTTCCCAAAATTAATTTATATTCTCATTTTGATCTTGCAGCTAACCGATTCGAGTTTAGTACATCTAGTCAAAAGTGAATCGTGCATAGAAAGCCTTACGGTCGCTAACAACACACATGTGACCGGACTCTTTCTCACTGGATCGAATCCGCAAAAACTAAACTCGCTCGCGTTCTACAACTGCTACAGTCTTCAAGGCACAGTACTTAGCGCTGCTATAGACACGTTACCTGGATTAACTACTCTTAAATTGGACGTCTGTCCTCACACAATGTGGAAGATCATACCAATGATTTTAAGCAAACTCCCCAAGCTTGAAGAGCTTTCGTTGAGCGAATATATTTCGGTAGAGATGTGCTTCTCTCACCAATGCAACGAGGCTTTCTGTGATGCCCTCGCAACCCTAACTGAACTGAAAATTTTGAGCCTGAGTCGTAATATCTACATCACAAATGCAGTCCTCAAACGAATCGCACAGTCTTGCCCTAAACTGGAATCCTTGAACATTTCCAGCTGTAACTCGCGGAGGGTCTTCCCACACCCAGGTAAGCCTTATACATATTATCATGTGTACGAGCCCTTGCTTGCATGTGTATTTGATAAGTTTCGATGGAAGAAAATATTCTTGCTGATTTCTTGATAAAATATTAATTAATCGTAACAAGGAGTTTACAATAAACCGGACGAAAGTTTACTCAATTATAATTCAAAATTCGCTATAAAATACTAGTAATATTGTAGTGATCTAAATAAATGTGCGATGTAATCGTACATCATGTATTCCCGCAATGTACCTTATACCTATACTTACAATAGATGTTAAAATTGAAACAGCTTGATTGTGTGTACAGTTTTACATCTCTTAGATACTCATACCGAATTTTAAAAAGATTTTTTAAACACGATTGTTTTGCAAAACAGTTCGCGTTAATTGACTATCAGGAGCTTATCAGTATAGGAATATTGATATTTATTAATATTTATATATAACATTATTCAGTAAAATATCAGATCCTATACAATTTTTATAAATGGAAATCGAGATTCCAATTTAAGAAATGTGTGGTAACGCGTGTGTCGTCACGTGTTGGACAACTGTTGGAGTTAATTGTCCATGTCTACACACTTTATTCTGCATGCAAATCTATGTGCATGACTTTTATGTACGGAGGACTTACCTTGACAATAACCATAACTAAAAGCTACATATAATTATAAAGATGAATTACTATAATGTTTGTCGCGTGAATTGACAGAGCCGCAGGGCCTCGAAGAGGCAGGTTGTAAAGCGCGTGTCTCGACAGGCGTCGGCGACGATGGCGTCATCGCCGTCTGCCGCGGGTGCCGCGCCCTCGCGCGCCTCGACCTGTCCTACCTCGCCGCGCTCACCGACCTCGGGCTGCGCGCCGTGGCCGGCCTGCCGCGCCTGCAGCGCCTCACCGCGCGAGGCAACCCCGCCCTCTCCGCCGCCTCGCTCTCCGCCTGCCTCGCCGCCTGCCCGCTGCTGCAGGTACGATTTAATGCCCGCCACATGGTATCCTGTCATTTCACCGAAAATTTATTTTTATTTCGTGTTAGATACGAGAGTAGGTACGTATGCGGAAGGGAAGTTGTACACGTCAATGAAACTCGCTAGGTCGTTGCATACTGTTTAATTGGCCCGCGTACGAGGTGAGTTCCCGGGGCGCGGGGCGGGGCGGGTCGCAGCCCGCTCGCTTGCATAGCGCTTATGATCATTTCACAAGCAACGATTGGCAAAAACATGATAACTATGATAAGTCATTTCATCATTTTACAACAACAAGTTTGGCAAACAATTTTTTTTATATTCATGTAATGTCGTAAAACAACCTTTGAAATAATAAAAATATTTTAATATTGCATTATTACGCAATTTTCTAAAAATTAAACTCATTCAATGAGGGCTATTGTATTTGTGCTCACCAGATGGCGCCACTGTCGAGTAAGGTCATGTCAATAATTCAATTTTATACTTTAAAGTACCAATAACTTTATAAAAAGCTTATTTTCTTACGCATAACAACATAGTGTAAACTTCAGTTACATATTTACGATATTCTCCCTAAAATTAGACATTGAAAAATCATTTTACCACCAAGTACTAACAAATAAGATCCTAAGTTGCTACTTAAAATCTTCAAGTCATAATTAATCAGGAATGGCTCCATCTCGACCACAATCGTGAATATTAGTAAAAATACAGATAAAAAAGCACGCAACGGGCGAACACATTAATAAAACATCAATCACTGAGGCTTTTTTTTTTTTTTTTACCGATGGGAAATCATCAAATAACCCCTCCCGCTCTGGGCTGAGCAGGAGGGAGTGTCAGACTTCTACTGACTAAAACCCATCCATGTTCCTTCCTTTGCCCTTTGTGTTCCAGGGCCGCGGTATCTCTTTCGAACAGTCCCGCAACCCTGGCAGGCGTCGGCCCTTACGGACCCCTTCCTGTTTGCTGACTCTCTTTGAGGCGCGCGTGGAACACGAACGCGCCGTCGACACGGCCTGTCGTCATAAGACGGACGGACGGCGAGCTAGCCCATAGCACACCGTCCACAGGCCCGCGAATCACTTTGGCTTCAACAACGAGCGAGGGACTTGGGGCATCCCGACTAGGACCGGTTAGGTTCGATTTAGGGCTAATACCCCGCCATCCCCTTCGTGTTTTAAATCCTGCTAACAGAAATAGGAGCCCCGAGCGGGGTTGTCTACGCCTTATTACAAAATATTGATATTATTTACCTTGGACTTTATGTAATTTGTACACCAAAAAGGATCGAAACTACCCAAAAAAAATTGTACCTACTACAAAACACGCCGTCATAAAATGTACAGAGGCTCCCAGACCATGTCAATATTATATCAACCGGTAGTGCCTTATGTCATCGTTGGCATGTTGCACTTTGACATTCATCTATCTATAGAAATTTTGACCCATTAGGTAAGCCAGCCGTCAGGTATGTTAATCTTTTAGATACTCTATACGTACCCTCATGATCACTTTAGAAGATTTATTATAAAATTATATTTGCGTTTAAACGTGATTTTGCCAAACGAATCAAAATATTAAACAAAAAATGTATAAGTAATGAAATATATGGGAAATAAGAAATCTTCCAATAAACGAATTCGTCTTTTTTACAACGCCTACTAAATATTTCAAAGAAAGCGTCAAGTAAAGTGCATGTGGCGAGATTCACTAAACTTCGCCACATGCGCTAGCCTACCGGTGCAGACACATCTGCACACGTAGACCCGTAGCGTGTATGGTCGGCATAACTTATGCGTTATAATTCTAAGACTCGATGACGGTATCCTATACAAGGTTTGTTCTACTGTTGTGTGGTCAGGTTTTAAGAAATATCGAACGTTTCAATTTTAAAAGTTCGCTATTTCTTGAACAGGCTTGGTATAGTCGTTTCCCACGTGTGGCACTCGTAGCTCTGAGCTCGCATCCCCGCTCTTTCTCTATCTCATGGCTCGTTCGTTGTCGGTGTAGTTTACAGCAGTTCTGTGTGCGCAGGAGCTGGACGTGTGCGGCTGCGACGGCGTATCGGAGGAGGTGGTGTGCGCGGCCGTGCGCGCGCTGGCCGAGCGCCCGCGCCAGCTGGCGCTGCGCCTGGCCGGCACCTCCACCGCGCCCCTCGAGGTGAGCTTGCACACACTAATGCGCTAGTATACTACTATATAATATGCTAGGAACTTATTGTTCCCAAAATTACGAATGACAGCTAAATCAGGAAAGATTTTTGGAATTAAATAAGGAGCTCGCGGCTAAATAATACCAGCCGCACGGTCGATTTTCTGAGTAAAGCCGATCTGGCCAAGGTCGGTCCGTTGATGGGTGACCATCAATTACATTCCGAGTCTCCTCCGTGCCTCGGAACGTACGTTAAGCCGTTGGTTCCGGCTATTATTTGTAGATCTTTGACAGTCGTTACAGGTAGCCGATGACCCTAACGTCTAACAACCAGTCTTCCAAAGGGGTATCGTAAAACCCAGTAGTAAATGGGTTGTGGAGGTCAGATAGGCAGTTACTCCATGTAAAGTACTGGTATTCAGCTGTATTCGGTTAGACTGGAAGCCGACCCCAACTAAGTTGGGAAAAGGCTAGGCAGATGATGCTTTACTCCATCAACAATTAAAAAACTAAATTTTTAGCATAGTTTACAAAGGCAGCTAGAGGGCGTTTTTGTATTCGTTGTGAACTAAAACTACGGGAATTATACTATTTACAATACATATACAGCGTGTAACAGAAAGGGTATAATCATATGGAATACTGTGGTACGGACCATCAAACTGAACAACTTTGTCTATGGGACCACCACCGAAATCGTAAAAAAATATTCAGCTGTCCTATAAAAAATTTCAATACCTACTCGACCCAAATGTATGGGACAGCTGATTATTTTTTTACGATTTCGATGGTGGTCCCATAGAGAAAGTTTTTCAGTTTGATGGTCCGTACCACAGTATTAAATATGAATATACCCTTTATGTTACACGCTGTATATATACACATATTTAGCAAAGGTTACCACGTATTCAGTACATCACTCTTAATCCCCACATAGAAATTTTTGATCGGTAGTTTAAAAAATAAATAGCTGTTCCATACCTTTTGACCGTGTAGGTATTGTAGTTGTGTACGAAACACCTGTTTTCATTTAAACTGACACCACATTCGTATGTACATACGCTGCAACTACTCATATGGTGAGCATCTAATATTATCATTTTTGTATTTCTTTGGCAGCCTGAACAAGAATTACCGACGCATAAGTTACTAACGGTGGATGTTCACGACGACCGCAGTAACCCACATCTCCGGCCCGACTTCGTAGATCGCATCTTCGACGATAGTTCTGACGATTCCCTGGGAGATCTCTACGACCATGATGACTTCGACGACTTTTTTGGACCAGGTATGGTTGCTGAAAATATTATATTTAGTGTACAGGCTGTTAGGACACGGTGGAGCACACTGTGCAGGTCTGCTCCGCTTGGGCGGAGCACCGCCGTGTCCTCTTAGCGGCCATCGGCGGCGGCGACCTGAGCGTCCGGCCCTGGTTCAATCCATGGTCCGGAGCGAGAGGGAATGGGACGCCGTCACCTCCTTCTGCGAATCAGTCATGCTAGCGAAGGAGATGGCGGGACGTAAGAGGGAGAGAGCCTCACGTCTCAGCCGCCTCGGGAGACGCCCTGGGCGTCGGGGGCCACGTGCTGGCTCCCGGAGGCCACCGTAGGCGCGGGCCTGTGCACGGTGAATAATGGGCTTCCTCGCCGTCGATCCGTCTTATGACGACAGGCCGTGTCGACGGCGCGTTCGTGTTCACGCGCGCCTCAAAGAGAGTTAGCAAAAAGGAAGGGGTCCGCAAGGGCCGATGCCTGTCGGTGTTGCGGGACTGTTCGAAAGAGATATTGCGGCCCTGGAACACAAAGGGCAAAGGAAGGAACATGGATGGGTTTTAGTCAGTAAAAGTCTGACACTCCCTCCTGCTCAGCCCAGATCGGGAGGGGTTATTTGACGATTTCCAAACGGAAAAAAAAAAGTGTACAGGCTGTTGAACTTGTTTGTTCATGTCTATGACGTCTAAATTATGTTCCAAATTGCAGTATGAAATAGGTATAGCTGTGTTATTTCAAGTTTTTGTAGTGATTGTTATTCCATGCTTGAATAATGTAGACGACGAGCTATTCCTGGACGACGACCTGGACGACTTCGACGGCCTGTACCAGTTCGGGATGGCCGCGCCCGACATCATCCTGCTGTAGGACTCGTCCCGCACTGTCGCCGCTCTTCGTCGCTGTACCCACGCCATATTGCAAACCTTTACAAACCAGCTAATTGCAACCAACACAGTGCATGAACATGTGCAGTGTAATCCAAGATTTATGTTACAACATACATTATTTTATTCAAGGGAATATTTTAGAATTAGTTGTTTTGTTCCAGTGATTTCTTTATATTTCTTGTAAAAAGTAAATCAAGGTTTTATTTAAGGCCGATTTTATTTTTCGTTTCTAATTTTGCATGTTTGTATGTCATGTACCTTATTGTAAAAGTTATTCATAATGCGGATGGTAGCATAATTTTTTATTTGAGAAGCTGATGTTTGGCTTGTTTTAAAATATAATTGTAATTTTAAGAGGTGAAATTAATCATTTATTACGAGTAGGTTTGCCTTGCTGAAACTGAATGTAAAACGCTAGTAAATGGCTCTGATTCGTAGGCAATAGTAATCAGTCAGTCAGTTGATGTAGTGTGTATATCAAATGTGTTTTGCTTGAGCTATGAACCTACCACTTTGGACTAAACTCATCGGTATGGAATGATACGCAATTGACAGCTTAAATTGAATTGTGTTTAATTTATCAAAACTAAAAAAAAACATCAAGTCAAAATAGTATTCGTCAAGTATTCTTTATACCTCATGACCACTTTCACCCTGCATGTTAACATCTGGGTTGTATTACCGCCGACCGACCTGTGCACAAGTTCACCCTTGGGTACGTAGAAATTTGTACCTTTATGAGGGACACCCTCATAAAGGTACAAATTTCTCACACTTCTTTTCATAATTTTACATCAATATTTTGTGTAGCGGTTCAAAGAAGACACCGACTGGAGGAACTGGGATGAAAGATTTTTGCATGAGGCGTGGCCTGCCTAACTTCTGCCATTTTATTTTCAAATAATCGGGCCACGCATAAAACCTGTATTAGGGCGTCCACTAAATTCCCGCGGCTGGGTGCCCGGAGCGGGATCCTAATCAAATTATATTAGTATAATAATATAATAAATAAATTTCCTTATAAAACCCGTCACACGCGCACGCGCCTTTTAGCGCTGCTCATACTATTTTCGATACAGACACGAGACCCGCACCCGCGCGTGATTTAGCGAACAGGCCAAGTCCAGTAACAGGGAGAGCGAAGTATTAGCGCAGGTTGACACTGTTTTTTTGGCTAAAGTTATAAAGGAATTGAATTATTTTTAGTGCACCATAATATTTGTTATATGCATAATAACTAAGTATTTTTTTAAAGTTCATTAAATTCGCTCTTGTTGCGTAAATCTGGCGTTGAAAAGAGGTCTCTCGCACTCAACGCGACTCCCGAGTTCAGTTTCCGCACTCCTTCCGAGGCAACAGAGGCTAAATAAAAATCGATCGTTTCTGTCAATAGATTTGTGTTATTATTCGATTTTATAGAAGGGCCACTTTAGAGTGATACTCCAAAATAAATTAAAATTAACGTAAACTGAAAATTAATATTATACCAAAACACCCATAAAATTACGGTTCATTACAGAAACGTTTGTCATATTTCCTCAGTGGCCGCCTTAAGGTCGAGGCACTGGACGTCGGAATATCATCAATTGTTTTTTACTTCCTACTCCCACAATCATGCTATCGCGCAAATTATATGTCATGCAGGCTGTTCTACTTAATTATTTTAACCGACTACGAAGACGAGCGAACGGATACTTACGGGAAATAAGATTCTTTACGATGAATCGAAATCAAAATCAAATATGGCGGCTGCGAAAAGTTACGAATTTTTCGTCATGGGTGTGAGTCACATCTATGATAATCGAGGGCGCTCTAAACGAATATGGGGTCACAATCAAAATCAAGTTCAAGTAATATCAAGCGCGATATTATGTTTTGTCTGTAACGAATCTCACGGGCAACAGCCCGTGAGATTCGTTAATCGTCTAATAAGACGCGCAAGTGTCCATTCGTACATATGTCCGTTCGCGCAAAACTCCATTCGCACAGGTGTACCTTCGCGGTAAAGTGCATTCACGCATGAGTCCATGCGCGCAAATGTCTTTTCAATACACTTTCTCGAAAACTGCTTCTTATCGCATTACGATTAGGTTCAGCATGCAATGTATTTCATACGCGTGGATTTTTTTCATTTATCACAAGGTGTGCGCAAATAAGTATACTTATACTAAGTCCAAATTGGTTCAATGCATATAGTCGGCGATTTTTTTTCAACCGACTTCAAAAAAGGAAGAGAGGTTCTCAATTCGTCGGAATCTTTTTTTTTAATGTATGTTCACTGATTACTCGAAGACCCCTGAACCGGTTTAGAAAATACACCTCGCCTACGGCTGGGTTGTGAATTCCGCCTCGAATGCAATAACAAAGTTTCCCCACTTAAATTAAAATCTACTATTTCGCACAATAGTCCTAGATATTAAAAAGAAAAATCCTTTAGCTTTCTTTCTTTGCAGTGGCAAAGCGACAAGTCCCATTAAGGGGAAGCAAAAAAAAAAGTTCGAAAACTGGTGATCATGAATTTCAATAATAACTACTCGAAAATAATATTTAACTATCAAAGTTACTAGACTAGTAAAGTTACTTTATTTAGCTGTCAAAGTTTCGCTGAGTGCGAAGATTGTAACTTTGATGGCTTATATCGGAAACTTTTATTAGGTTTCTGTTATTTGCTATTTGGCTACGAAACCCTAAAAATATTATAAAAAATGCAATTTTTTTACCATTGTGGTTGTCGCAGCTGGAGCTGCCCATTCCTTGCAAATGAGCTTAGTCAGCAATATTACATAAATAATGGTTTAAATCATTCTGTACCTCTAACTAAAGCATTATCTATATTAACAAACATTATAGCAAATAGCCAGTTCAGCCAATAACAACAGTTTTAACTAATATCTCTATACTATGTAGACATATAATCTTAGTGATGCCAGTCGCCCCTTGAAATTATGAATGATATTTACCATGATACAAGTGTTATAAAATCGCTGGTATTCAATATACATACATGATTAGGCTGTTGTAACTGAAATCTATTATTGTAAGACTTTAATTGTTATAATTATCTGTGATGAAACGATTATTTTCGCAACACGGAAGTCCCACACCTCATCTAGCTGTAGCCATTATTGTTTATTTATGTATAAAAAGTTTTGATGTATTGTATTATAACTATAAGCAAAGTCTGAAATATTGTGATAATAATAAATTATTCAAACCTCATTTCTGATTTGTATGGATTATCTCAATTAACTGATAATACTGCAGTGATAAATTCAAGTTAACATGGCAAGATTTGTTGCTTTTTAACTACAGCTTGAAGTTTAATAAGAAATATTGTACTTGGTTGTTGATGTATTTGTGTAATTAATAATTATAATACCTATGTAAAGAGAAATAGTAAAGCTTACTTTTTCTTTAGAATGTACTTCCACTATTATTGTAAACAAAGCAGCAACAATCCCTTTTGTCCTTACCTCATAGAAAATAAATGAATTAAGTACTAAATTCAACTACATTATTATATAGAATTACCATTGACAATCAACTAATTGAAATGTGATATTGTGATTTATAAAAATTTATGTGTCCATATTTCTTTACCAGCTTGATATGATTTTTCATGTTATTGGCCTAATATTTTCTATGGCAATATTATAAGAAGTTGTGCAATGTTTGTACTTATTTATGTTGTGTTTGTTCATTTTCTTCATATATCATTGAAGTTAATCTCATAGATGATCATATTGAGCTGGACTACTTTATAGATAAGTTGTTATTTCAAGTATAGAAGCAGTGAACTTAAGGTGTTGCGAGTTTTTTTTTTGATCTTAATTTAGACAGGAAGTTTTAAGTTTAGAGTCTTTTTTCTGGTGTTTTTATTACATTACTGTAACTTTACGACGTTTTCACTTTATAAGAACTTAATAACCGAATCAAAGTGGTGATTTTTATTTGTTTTTTATTAAAGAATGATTTTTGTTTTAATCACAGTTTGAAAATCAATTACTATTTATATTTTTTAAGACTTTATTAGACCCTAGCCAATAACGCTTTTAATTTTCTGGGCAATAGAGAAAAGTTTTTGTTAAAAGTGCCAATCTAAGTTATGATGAACAAAACGAAAAAATTCTCTATTAAGTTTGTGGAGTGGAAGTTTTCTGTCACTTATTTATTTTGTTGAAGCTTGCATGTTTTAATTCCATGTCAGAAAGTGTATGTGTTAAGCGTATATTTTATACGTTTTTTTATTTAACTTTGTTTGACTAAATTATTTTTCAACTACCATATAAAAACATGTGAGCTGTAATTTTAACTTCTATTACTTGCATCAGTGATGTAATTCAATTTTACATTAGTCACCCTCTAATAACAAGAATGTGAAAAAGTTTTGTTTGTTTTCATTTATATAACATCATCATCACTCATTTTTGAATGTGTTCAATGTTGTAATGTTTATAGAAGAATATATATTGTGTATATTTGCAGGGTTCACTTAGTGGTGATTTATGTTTTTAGAGTTGCATTTTGGTCAAAAACCTAAAGCATGAGATGATTTGTGAAACTTAATAGTTTTTATACATTAATTGTTTTAACATATTAGTAAGAACTGAAATACAAAAAAATTCTTCAACTCAAAAAGATTTTCATTCATTACACAAAACTGAATAGCCATTTTGATAGCATACACATTTTTGTTCAACTCTTAAAATCAATATATAATAAATTTAATATATCTCAAATCATAGCTCACAATACATACTATCGCCACAACTACATTTAATTATCTAAAAAAATCATCAACAATTATTTTTCCTAAATGTTTAACATAGATAAGAATAAATTACATTCTCAAATAAAACAAATACAAACTTTATATTTCAAATTATATTAACAATCTAAAACATGATACAACATTCTACAAAGAGTTTATGCCAACATTATCAATTAACATCATAGTTGTGGGTTTTAATGTAGAGATTCCACCACTGACCCATTATTCCTACATCAATAATCCTTGATGGCAAGCTCGCATAGGTCGGCTGTAAATAGGAACACTTGGCCTTGTACAAGTCACAGGAGTCATTTAAATCAGTAGTATACATGATGGAAAAAAAACCTAAACTTTTATATTTAATTGTGCCTTGGTTATAACACGTATCCAGATACCATAGATGATTAGCTGTTTTTTTATTGAGACACTCAGGGCTAACCATAACAGTCTGATTATTTAACCGTTTTAAATAGTCTTTAAAATCAAGTTCGCTGGGATTTTCCAAGGATAGAAAAGCAAAAGCCCCAATCGCTGCGGTCCACTTAATTGCTTTCATGGGTTCATCTTGAATATCAGTTCTCAGGTCAACCAGCATTTGACGATAGTCAGTAAAAATATTTTTCCAATAATCTGCCCATTTTTTGATTATTGTTCCTTGCAGCTTATCAGGGAACTTAATTTTATTTTTGATGTTTGATATCATGTATGGAGCTTTAGTGAGGTTTTTAAGCATTTTGTTAGTAACCAATTTACTCACGAAAATACTAAATTCTAAAAAATACACTATTTTAGTCTTAGGTTAACTATATGTCAGTGTCAACTGTCACTGTCAATCAAACTTTCTTGTCTTCAATTTTTTATGAGAAAACATAAACAATTCTAGAGAGTTCATAGAGCAGCAGCTGTGAGACGTAAGGACGGACGTACAAAACCGGTAGTCAAACCCTCTTATTAATAAACACGGAATAAAATTACACCAGGAATAACAAAGGAATAACCATACATTTTCAAAGGTTTAAACTTGGAATAACTTTATTCTGTGTTTATTAATAGGAGGGAAAGAGTATAGTAATATAATGGAAGCTTAGGCTGTAGGCGTCAAGCGTCAACCGTACAGAAACTTGGCAACCGCCTATGCTTTTGGTCCTCAAGGATTAGGCAGGGCAGAGGCGAACAGTACACTCACTTTTCGCCAGCTGTCTTGTCAGGCGCGGTGGCGCGACAGTTTGAGTCTCACAGAGAGGAGGTCTATTTCCCAGCATTGCATGGTAACGTTACAGGCTGATTGTGCTATGTTTATACATAGAGAACTGATGACGTAGCCGAATTCTAAAAAACAATTTAAATTGCTATGGACACTACGAAGTAGAATTATAGTCATATGCGCGTCCTACATTAAGGGCCTTACATATTCATATCTTAATTTGCATTGAATATGAATATGTGTATGCAACAATGAGATTATGAGAATATAGTGAATGGAGAAATGAGTAGTCATTTAATTTGCCATTAGTTTATTATTAATTATTACTCACAAACGGTGACATTTTACTGTGAATCGCCATAGTCGTGTTTAATTAAAACTTTTAATCTTCGGAAAGTAATCTAAGTAGCATATTATCCTTTTCTCGTTGGCATTGAACCCCCGCCTTTGGCTTCTCTCTTTTTTCGTGAAAAGTTATTCATTAACATTTCTGGTGTAGGTATTGGCGGCATCTCAGGAGGAGCTTGTCTGACGATCTGCAAGGAATCAAAGGATTTGTTAACTAAAGGTGGAAGCGTCAGAGTAGCCCGCGAAATTCAAATTTTCTTACGTTTTTTGCAATTTGAAGGTCAGTGTAAGGTTGTATGCCAGTAACACGTATGTAGTTATAGAATTATAATCAATAAAATCATCAATACAACCCCTTAAGTTCATTTAACCCCCTTGAATGACTTTTCCATGGAATAGTAACAGAATAGGATTAAATAACTCAGAGGGTTCTATTGATGATTTTAATTATTATAATTCTGTAACTACTGTTACTGGCGTGACGATCTCGTAGTTACGATTATAGATTCTTCATCATAAATTCCCCTAGACCACGACCCCTTAGTAGTTGTGCCTGTAGCTGAACTTGTGACTACAACCTAATACATTCATTTAGCTCCTCAGTCTCAAGCCTGCATAATTCTTTACTACTTGAAAGTTACAGACGGTTTTTAATTTTATTAGACTATTGTAGAAATCTGTTTATAGATGGATTGTGTGAGGAACGATATGAACGGAAAAGGACTAAAAGCATAAATAGTAATATAGATTTGACTAAAAGAAAGCGTGCCGGCTGACAGGGGAGAATGACAGGAAAATATAGTTCACTCGCGGCCCGTCCAGGCTTTGCACGGGTGCCTATGTTACTCAGGGTGAATGTAGCTTTCTAATGGTGACAGAATTTTTGAAATCGGCGCAGTAATTTTTGAGTTTATTCATTACAAACATACACACAAAAATTGAAAAATACAAAAATCTTTCCTCTTTTTATTATTAGTGTACATAATAGTGTAGATGTCAGTTGATCATGAACCCTATCTATAATAGTTAAGAATTAAAGCACCTTTCCGTAAAGTACTCACCCGAGTCAATGAATGATAATTAGATTTTGCTGCAGCAGATAATGTTTCAGCGGGTGCTGCCGAAATCAATCCAAAATTTGCCACTAGGCAAATAGCAAAGACCATAAAATAAAACGAGTTGTTCATCTTCACTGGTCACTACTATTGACGTCTCAGACGTTAGACACATTTTTATAGCTTCTAGATCGCATGTTAGCTTGTTAACGGAAACCTTTGACAAACAATGCAACAACTTCCTGCGCGATAACGTGTGAGATAAAAGTCAGATATGTTGATTGTTATTGCAGTGATAAAGTTAATTTGCTTCACTAACATGTTAGGCCACATTGCAGATGTCAATCCTACGGCAATTATTATAATTACTAAATTATCAAGTTCTTCTTATTACGAAAAGTAAAGTAACCCGCAAGTGTGACTTTTGTATTGTTTCTAAAGATGCTATCTTTCTAATGAATATGTCGTGTTTGAAGTTAAATCTGCCCTGCATTTACCTACACTAATTGATTTAGCACTGCTATATAATACACACGCGGTGAAAGAATGCGGGTCAGTACGAAAAAAATAAAATTACTCCTCAATACATAGAGCTTTATTAGCGTCATGAATGAAACTGTATTTTGTAGATAATTTGCAGTAGAGAAGTGCGAAGGTAGCTTGCGAAATTCAAATTTTCATAAGTTGTATTGATAATTTTAATGATTATAACTCAGTAAAACCACATTTGTTACGGTCGCGAAGCGAAGAGCCCTGCAAAGACCTGCAAATTGCAAAAAAGTAAGAAAATTCGCGGGTTACTCTGCCGCTTCAACCTAAAATAAAACCAAATGTTGGAAACATTTTTAGTTCCATTGTAAAATTACCTTAAAAATATCAATAATTTTTACGCTGAAAAAATAATTATTGGGACCTACTTATAACACAAAAACGAAGTTTACACCAAAATTAAAACTTTGTGTTGCCTGCATGGGCTCAGCAGCCAGGTGATTTTGCATGCTCTTTATAAAGGCTCCCCCACATAGGCGCGTTATTATCGGTCGATAATACCGAGTGCGTTATTGCGATATCTGTTTTTAGGACAATTTGTATTAGGACGGCTACGAAGTTACACTTTGTTGCGATAATAACGACGCAATAGAAGTAGGACTCTTGCGTTTCTCTGTCCTGCGATATTCCGATATGAGTTCTTAAAACATTTTGTATTGGGAATTGGGACGCATGCGATTATCATCTTCATCACACAGCTGCGAGATCTTTAGTACTAGTAGTACGTCAAGGACGAAATTTGGTTTACCGAAAGTTACAAGTGTTATAAAAATATATGGATATTGATTTATCATCAGACGCAAAATTTTTATTACAAACAGTTTAAACACCCCACAAGTAAAGGTTTAAATATTTTTTATTTTTATCACTACATATAGCATATTGCATCAAACATAACCAATGCTTATGCAATATTTGCCGAGGACCTCAAAATCTATCGTCAGATAAAAACCCAAGAAGACATTGCTCTACTCCAATCTGATTTAGACTCGATACAGAGCTGGTGTGTAACGAATGGAATGGTTCTGAATCCCAGCAAATGTTATCACACAACATTTACGCGGAAAAAGCACCCAATATAATAAACAACATACGCGATCTCGGTGTACTGCTTAGCAGTGACCTATCATTTACCACACACATAAATAATATAATTAAAAAGGCAATGAAAATGATTTGGTTTATAAACAGAATTGGCAAGGAATTCAAGGGAACCTTGGCACTGAAAGTGCTATATAACACCTTTGTGCGTAGCCTCGTAGAATACTCATCTCCAGTCTGGCATCTCCAGTTTGGAATCCGGTCTACAAAATACATATAGATCGAATTGAACGCGTTCAAAAAAAGATGACGAGGTGCTTGCGGTTTAGAGACCACAAGTGTCCGCATAGAGCCAATTACGCCGAACGATTAGAATATTTCAAATTCGACTCACTGAAACGACGAAGGGCTGTAATCGATCTTTTGACATTTTATAAAACTGTAAATGGCGATTCCAAATTTTCTCAAAAAAATTAACCTCGACGTACCTCGTCGTTACAGCCTCCGGTCCAAGCGAACTACTAGAACGTTTGCCGCTAAACCGTGTCGCACAAATCTGGGCCAGCATGCTCCCTTAAACCGAATGTTCGACTTTTTACAAGAGCCTGTACAGCTGACAGTAATATCGACATTTTCTTTGATAGATTTTCAATGTTCAGATCAAAAATCCTTAAAATTTACCTGTAACCAGCTTTATTCTAATTTTAATTTATACTATGCAATTTATACTTAATTTAATCCAATATTATGTTATTTATTCTATTTTAAATTTTATTCCGTTACTAATTGATTTGATTTCGTTTGTTTATACTTGATTTGAATTGTATTCGTATCACTCACATTTTTGTTATGTACCTATGTAATTTAATTTTGTTTTTAAATATTTTTTAATTTAATTGTATGTTGTGAATGTTGTGCATACATAAGTGACGTATATAAACACTTTGTAGACTTATAATCACCATATGGAACCATTATTGTAAATATGTCGTTGGTGTGCATTACCTTTTACCTGAGGTAAAATTTGTTTGTATGTAGGGGGTAATCTCTGGATCTACTGAACCGATTATTCAAAAATTCTTTCATTAATAGGAAGCTACTGTACGGTCTCATCGCCGTACATTTTTCTGCTTACTCGGTAACCTACTTTACGCCAACGATGCGCGTCATAATTTAGCGTAATAAAACAACATGATTAACGAATATAAATATAGTGAACTTATAACTGGGTAGCTATCAACACCTGAGAGAAATAATCGCCTTCTACTCTAAAACTGTAACATACTCTTAACTTAAATAAACTAAAATACTTAGTGCATCTTAGTGCAACGTGTTTCTCTCTGCTAACTAAACTTACAAACCTTCACGACAAATCGGTGTACGGAGTTAACTACCACAACCCGTACAGCTACATTATCCCTGAGTGTCATAGGCTATATTTACAACGTGCCCGTGGGATAATTTCCAACAAATAAGTGAGTGAAGTCGCGGGCAACAGCTAGTTTTGTATAAAAATCGTAAAGCGGTTCACAGAATACATCTACCTACTAAGTTTCAACTGTCTAGTCCTAATAGTTTCGGAATAAAGTGGCTATGATATACACGGACAGAGAGATAGACAGACATGACGAATCTATAAGGGTTCCGTTTTTTGCCATTTGTCTACAGAACCCTAAAAACAACAATTGGTAAAAAACCTGCCAAGAACACGAATACGAAATAGAAATAATCGGACGATAAAAACGCAGTTGTGTGCAAGGAATCATGATGCATTATTAACGCACCCGGTATTATCGACCGATAATAATGCGCCTGTGTGGGGGAGCCTTAAAGTTTCATAGGCGATATTGCGGGATATTGGTCTATTCTTCCTCTAACGCATATTCCAGATTTCGAAGTGTAGCTGGGACAGGGTTTCGATTTCTTACACAACTCTAAAGCTCGTCCTAAGCGAGTTCAGGTCCCGGCTAGTCGTAGGCCAGTAGGTACAGTAGGCCAAGCTAATTAGTTTACATCACGCACACATCGGTAACTATCATTGTAAAGTCTGTGTGAATCTTATCGCTTTGGAATGAACCTTATCGCTTTGGAATACTCGTTCGAGTATTCGATAAATCATGTTGTTAAGCGATTTTAATCATTATCTTGTTGTCGTTAAGGTTGAAAGACTAATGAGTATTAATAAGCAACACGACAACCAAAAATATCCAAGCCGAGGGTGGATTAATAAAAAATATATCGCGCATCAATAACCTGGTTACCAGCTAATTCCGTGATACATTTTAACAGTTGTTTGTGATTGTGTGATAGTGAAGTTTATGTAATATACGACATGTACTGTACAGCTACCTTGGCAGACGCCAACATTTCTTTGAGCTTCTCATGTACTTCTGACTTCTCCCTCAGGAAATACACAAATCTATAACGCGTAAATTCATCTTTGAAGAGTACAAAGTAGTGATACTTGGATAGCGATAGAGGGAATGGACCACACACATCCATGTGAATGCGTTCTCCAGGCTCTTTGGCTTTCTCCCGTACACCAAACTTCAGTCTGTATGACTTCCCAATTATACAGCCTTCGCATAATTCTTCAGTTTCCTTGGTTTTTATACCGAATTCTCTCTCGATTAGTCTTCTAACATGCCTATTATTTCGATGGCCTAAGCGTTCGTGGTAGAGTTGCAGCATATCTACTTTCTGTACCAAATTCACAGCAACTTTAGATGGTGGTACAATCCTACAGTTGAGCCTGTACAGACCTCCATACCTCTCTCTATTTCCAGTAACTGAGATTTTTCCATCAATCTTCATTGAACAAGTAGTGACCCGTGACTCAAAAACGCTTCCTGGATTTTTATCTTGTGTCGACAATACCGAAAACAAATTCTTACTAATCTTCGGAACGTACCAAACATCTCTCAATGTTGACTTGACAACCTTCTTGTTAACTCTAGCTTCAATGCTTAGTGATCCTTGCCTATATATATAGCCTTAATCACGTTTCCATTAGCTGTTCTTACAATATGATCTACATCAAAATATCTGAAATCTTGAAACAAATCTGCGCGCATCGTCACATGACTAGTAGCGCCGTTGTCCACGTACCAGTTATCACGATCATATCCAGATTCTTTTGTATTTACAGATTGTAACAACATGTTTACTCCTTTGTTGTCTTGACTAGATGCATTCCTTATTGGATAATCTTTCTTGAGGTGTCCAACTTCTTTACATTTGTAACATCTCACTTTCTTACTTGACTCTGGAGTGACGTCTTTGCCCTTTCACCGCTAAGGCATCAGAACTAGACTCACCGTCTTTACCGTTGTTTCCAAGCGCCTTTTCATGTGCACACAACTTGCATGTGATGTTATCAACCATCCGATCCTTTTTAGACATAAGCAACCAGCTCAACTTAAATGAAAAATAGCTCTCTGGTAGTGTGTCCAGTATCTTGCAGATTAATAAAATGTCAGGAAGTTCCTTCAACATTTGTGTTTGCAGTTCTTCGGTTACAGAAAAGATCAAGGTGATGATATGGCGACGCACATCTCAAAATTGAAAAACGTCTGCTTCCGGTTGAGGCAGAAGTTAATGAAAGAAGAGGAGTTGAAGGAACTTCCTGAGATAGAAGATAAAAATCCAGGAAGCGTTTTTGAGTCGCGGGTCACTACTTGTTCAATGAAGATTGATGGAAAAATCTCAGTTACTGGAAATAGAGAGAGGTATGGAGGTCTGTACAGGCTCAACTATAGGATTGTACCACCATCTAAAGTTGCTGTGAATTTGGTACAGAAAGTAGATATGCTGCAACTCTACCACGAACGCTTAGGCCATCGAAATAAGAGGCATGTTAGAAGACTAATCGAGAGAGAATTCGGTATAAAAACCAAGGAAACTGAAGAATTATGCGAAGGCTGTATAATTGGGAAGTCACACAGACTGAAGTTTGGTGTACGGGAGAAAGCCAAAGAGCCTGGAGAACGCATTCACATGGATGTGTGTGGTCCATTCCCTCTATCGCTATCCAAGTATCGCTACTTTGTACTCTTCAAAGATGAATTTACGCGTTATAGATTTGTGTATTTCCTGAGAGAGAAGTCAGAAGTACATGAGAAGCTCAAAGAAATGTTGGCGTCTGCCAAGGTAGCTGTACAGTTAAGGAGTTACAGTTAAGGAGTTATTGAGTGATAACAGTGGAGAATTTAATAATCGGAAGATACAGAAGGTATTGGCGGATATGGGTATAAAACAAAGATTAGTTATGCCATACACCCCTGAACAAAATGGGTGTAGTGAAAGAGGAAATCGCACGTTAGTTGAATCAGCGAGAGCCATGATGCATGCACACGAGGAACTACCTCAGACACTGTGGGCAGAGTTAGTGAATACTGCTGTTTATATTTTGAACAGGACAGGTCCAACTACAGTGGAACACAAGTCACCATTTGAGCTTTGGTTTGGTAAAAAGCCACAAATAAAGCACTTGCGAATAATTGGATCAACTTGTTACGCGCATGTACCGAAACAGTCCAGTAAGAAGTTGCAAAAGAAAGCAGTGAAATGTAAACTTGTCGGTTATTTTAATGACGATGGATACAGGCTGTGGAATGAGCAGAGCAACTCGTTGATTAGATCAAGGGTCGTAAACATGATGAAAAACCCTTGGGTGCGGAAAGTCCAGTTAATGTTTCAGGAATAACTGAAATAGAGATCCCTTTGGGATTGTCAGATCCAGTAAGTCAACCCCAGGCAGTAGTGGAACAATCAACAATGATGCAATTCATTATGGCAATGAAGGTGTTGGTACCGGAATCGGGGACACTGAGCCCGTTGCTAGAGAAGATTATAGAGTATGTAGTGGAATAAAAGCGGCACCATGAATCAAGTCAGATAATTTATTTTTCATTAGCACAAAACGTTACCACGCCATTACTCGCTATTGGCTTCACCGGAAGAGTGTATTGCCACTTAATCTATCATAGACTAAATATACATAGACTATAATATCCAATACCACGGCTCAAGTTCAAGTTTATTATTTTCTTTAAATCACTAAACTTGGGCTTGTTACAATCATACAAAACTGGCAACATTAAAATTGACACATGACAATTTTGGTTTGACATTTGTTTGACACAAATAACTAATGTCAACATAACTATTCTTTGCAGGTTATCATTATAATTTGTAAACATTGAACATTTCACAAAGTTACACTTAAATTACTATCTAAAAGTACCTTAATTAACATAATATTACACAACACATATATTATTTAACACAATAAACCGAGAGAATTACAAAAGTACTTGTGTTTATCCTTAGACAGTGACTTGGTGAGTATATCAGCTTTGTTTTCATTTGTAGACACATATTTTAACATAATTAAACCTTTGCTTACTATATCTTTAATATAATGTACTTTAATATCAATATGTTTAGATCTTTTACTGTTTTCGTAACTTTCTATCATTTTAATAGTGCTTTGATTATCAATAAACAATGTAGAATTTATATTTTTACAAAACTTTAAATCCTCTAATACTCCTAGTATAAAAATTATTTCACTTACAGCTAATGCAGCAGCGACATATTCAGCTTCTGCTGTGGATAATGCGACTGAAGTCTGTTTCTTCGAAGTCCAGCTGATCAAATTGCCCTGATGGAATATTGCGATTCCACTTACACTTTTCCTGTCAATATTCTCACTTGCCCAGTCTGCGTCTGAAAATGCATGTAAGTAATTATTATTATTTTCTTCTTTTTTGTAAACTAATCCTTTTTCCTTTGTTTGTTTCAGGTATCTCAAGATTCTTTTTCCTGCGTTCCAGAGTGTTGGTGTTGGTCGACTCATGAATCTACTCAAGAATCCTGTTGCATATGATATGTCAGGTCTACTAATTGTAGCGAGATACATCAGTGAGCCTACAAGTTCTTTAAAAGGAATGTTTGTCAGAATTTCTTCGCCTGGATCTATGTGTAAACCAATTTCCATAGGTGTACTTATGCCTTTGCAATCTTGCATATTAAATTTTAATAAAATTTTATCAATAATTTGTGTCTGATTTATTTCTATTCCATTGTTAGATCTCTTAATTTCCATTCCTAGAAATTTGTGTATATTTCCCATATCTTTGGCTTTAAATTCTTCTTTCAAATCTTCTATTATTTTCTTTCCTTCTCCAATAATTAAAATATCATCAACGAATATTAATATGTAAACATTTATTCCAGTGTATAGACAGAAATCTCTTTGTGAACGATTAAATCCTTTCTGTATGAGAAAATTATTGAGTTTTTCATTCCAACATCTTGGAGCTTCTTTCAGTCCGTATAATGCTTTTCTTAATTTTAGAACTTTTCCTTTTTCTTCTGCTAACCCTTCTGGATACTTTATGTATATGTCAGACTTTATTTCACCATTCAGGAATGCAGTTGGTATGTCCATTTGCTTTACAGGTAAATCTTCTTGTACTGCTTTGTTTAGAAATAGTCTAACAGTTGTCATTCTAGCAACTGGTGCATAGATATTTTCAGTAGTTTCTTCTTGAAATCCTTTTGCTACTATTCTAGCTTTCTTGGTATTGTCTGCCTTTGTACGAAATACCCATTTTGTGTCTATTGCCTTCTTATCCTTTGGTAGTTCACTTGTTTCCCATGTTCCATGTTTTCTGTGTGCTTCTAGCTCTTTCTGTATAGCTTCAGACCAATCTTCATGTTTTGCAGCTTCATTATAGTTTATAGGATCTTCTAACAATAGTGCGTAAGCTATATTTGACATTTCATAATCTTGGAATCTTATTGGTGTCTTAGTTGGTCTTTGTCTTCTTTTCTCTGAATTATTCTGCTCTTGTCCTGGATTTATACTCGTGTCTTTTTCATTTGATAATTCGGGAATGTTTTCCTTCTCATCCTCTAAATATTCTATTTCTGGTTCTTCTGTTTCTTCTTCTTTTTCATAAGTAATGGATTTATTCCATTGGCTTTCATAATACTTGTAATCTGATTCGTCAAATTTTACATCTCGAGATTCTTCTATTTCATTAGTTAATGGATTCCATAGCCTGTATCCTGATCCACAATATCCAATCATTATCATAGGTTTTGCTCTAGGTTCTAGTTTGCTTGGCTTAGGTAATATGACACTCCATGCTTTTGAGCCAAATACTCTTATTTTATCAAGTTTGTTCTCTCCATACCATATGTTGGCTGGTGTATCACCATGTAATGCTTTTGTTGGGGATCTATTTATAACATATGCTGCAGATCTGATGGCTTCGCCCCATAATTTCTTTGGTAGATTTGTTTCCAATAACATAGCTCTCACTTTGTCAGCTAATGTTCGATTCATTCTTTCACATACTGAATTTTGCTGGGGGGTATAGGCACATGTGGTTTCTTGCTTTATACCATTTTCATTATAAAATACTTTTAATTCTTCATTTACAAATTCAGTACCTCTATCAGTTCTTATTCTTCTAACATTTGTACCATTGTTTTTCATTCTTCTTATGTAATTAATTATATAGCCTTTCGCTTCATCTTTTGATTTTAGTAGGTAGACTTCCATAAAGTGTGAGTAGTCATCAATTATTGTTAAATAGTATCTTTCTTCTCTTCTACTTATGGGTGAGACAGGTCCTCCGAGATCACAATAAATAAGTTCTCCTATTTGCTTTGTTCTTGGCTTTGGAGTTGGACTGAATGGTTGCCGCGTACTTTTGGCTTGTATACATATGGAGCAGCGTTCATTTGACAGTGGTAATCCTAGTACCTTCATGCTTCCATAGTTTAAATGACCCATTCTTCTGTGCCATAGATTTTCATCTGTTTTGTTTGTCAACATTGCATCTAAATTCAGGTTAAGTCTGATTTTACATAGTCTCCCATTATTTTCACATATTATTTCATGACTTTGTTTGCTAATTACTGTTCTTGTTAGTTCAAATGTTACTTTAAATCCTTTTTCATTTAATTTTAGTACAGATATCAGGTTGTGAGCTAAATTTTTGACTATTAAGCATTCCATTTCTATTTTTAGATTTTCTTTGCTTATTCCAATTATTTTTCCTTTTCTTGTTGCTGATAGGATATTTCCATTCGCTACTTGAATTTTAATTTCAGGTATTTCACTTACATTTTGCATGTGTTTCTCATATTTTTCATTAATCATGTGGTAGGTCGCTCCTGAGTCTATCACAAATTCTATTTCTCTGTTCATGTCATTAGTTTTAGTAGAGAATGCTTGTGCGAAGAATGTCACTGAGGTGTTCTCATTATTCTCCTGCTTTTCTGCAGTATTCGCTGAGCTGGTAGCTTGTCCTCTATTTTGTTTTCCTCTGCCTCTATAATTTCCTCCTCTTTGACCTCTTGTGTTGCTTCTGTTAGCTTGATTACTTTTACATTGAAAAGATTTGTGGCCCTCTTTTCCACATTTAAAACATGTTAGGAAGCTGTGAGCATCGGCTTCCTTGCTCGAGTTGCTTTGATCACCTATTACTTTTAATTCAGCATCTAACATTCTTGACTTTATAAAATCAATCGTCAAATCTTTGTCCATCGTCTCTAACGTTGTTATGACTGTATTGTATTGGTCTGGTAGTGTCAACAATAGGTGACATACCTTGTCATTTTCTTTCATCTCTGTTCCTGACGACTCCAATTCCGAAATTACATTCTCGAATTTAATAAAGTGATCAGTCAATCTTTCATTGTTACCACATTTCAATGACAGTAGTTTTCTTCGTAAGTATAGCTGGTTGAAAACTGATTTCCTTTCAAATATTTCCTCTAGTTTTGTTAGCATTTCTAATGCTGTATTACATTTTTTAATTATGTCTATAAACTTGTCGGAGACACATTGAACAATGACGCTTTTCGCTTTAGCATCAAGTTCGTTCTTCACTTTTTCGTCTAATTGTTTGTCCTTGTTTATGGCATCTTTTAGACCTCGTTCTTCTAATAACGTTTTAACTCGAAACTTCCAGTTTGAAAAGCTTGAGCCATCCTTTAATCTTGGATAGGTATAAATCGTGCTTGTAGCCATTTTACTTTCCTACGCTATCCTTTGTCAATCTGACTGACTTCAATCCTAATCTTGGTGCTCTGGGTTCACTGTGTGCCCTTGTTTCGCTTTTCCCTTGGTTCACTGGGCCCATAACCTATAGAGTATGTAGTGGAATAAAAGCGGCACCATGAATCAAGTCAGATAATTTATTTTTCATTAGCACAAAACGTTACCACGCCATTACTCGCTATTGGCTTCACCGGAAGAGTGTATTGCCACTTAATCTATCATAGACTAAATATACATAGACTATAATATCCAATAAAGATGAAAACACAGAGTTTTTTAATAGAGAAGACGTTCCAGCTGAAGACTTTGATGCATTTGATGATGCAAGGAGTGATGATTTAGAACAAAGTTTTGAGTTAGGGGGAGATATAGAAGTAGAAGTTAACGATCATAACCATGATGAAATTCCTGCACGGGAAATAATGGAACACGGTCGAAGGGTTCTTAGAGACAGATCGTTGCTTCATCCACCTGAGAAACTCAAGGACTATGTTTTAAATATGGCTAGCTGTGGTTACCAAGAACCAAGTTGTTACAAAGAGGCTATCAAAAGCTCCGAACAGGATCTTTGGGAACAGGCAATGGATTGTGAGATGAATTCTCTGAAAGAAAATAGGACTTGGGTCCTTGTGCCACTTCCTAAGAACAGGAAAGCAATACCATGTAAATGGTTGTAAAGCTGAATGCTGACGGGGTAATAAAGGGCTTTAGTCAAAAGAAAGGTATCGACTATGAACAAACATTCAGTCCAGTGGCGAAATGGCAACTGTGAGGAGTGTGTTGGCTGTCGCAGCTAATGAGAACACGTCGATGTTGCAATTCGATGTTTCTACGGCATTTTTGTATGGAACACTCGATGAAGAAATCTTCATGAAGCAGCCTGAAGGCTATGATGATAGTTCTGGTCGGGTATGCTTATTGAAAAAGTGCCTTTACGGTTTGAAACAAGCTCCAAGATGCTGGAACAAGAGGATCTTGGACTTTTTCAAGGAGATTGGATTCACAGTCAGTGACTCAGATCCTTGCTTATTCATCAGGAAGACGTCGTCTGGAGGAAAGCTTATAGTTGCACTATATGTTGATGATAGTTTGGTGGCTGCAACAAGTCAGAACCTCATTCATGAGTTTATAGCACAAATGGAGACTAAGTTTAAAATAACCACGAAGACAGCGTCATATTTCCTAGGTATTGAAATAGAGAAGACTGATGATGGAACCAAGATATCTCAGAGTAGTTACAAAGAAATTGCTTAAGAGATTTGGTATGGAAAATTGCAGACCGGTAATGACTCCAATTGTAACAGAAGACCAATGTCAAGACCAGTCATGTGATGTAAGCAACTTGCTAAAGAATTACAGACAAGTTGTTGGTGCATTGGCTTACCTAATGGTTGGAACTACGCCTGATATTGCATATGCAGTCAGTATGGTTTCTAGAAGTCTTGAAAATACAAAAGAACAGGATTGTGTCAAACTTAAAAGAATACTACGTTATTTGCAATACGCACCAGGTAGAGGAATACTCTACAAAAGAAGCTTTAGGACTGGCATTCTTCAAAGTTACAGTATATGCTGATCATGGAGGTGATTTGAACACAGGTCGTTCAGCCACTGGTGTATTATGCATGTATGCTGGATGCTATTATGCATGGTGCTGTGTCTTGGATGAGCCAGCGTCAAATAAGCGTGGCTATATCAACTACAGAAGCTAAAGTCGTAGCAGCTAGTGAAGGTGCTCGGGAATCAATTTGGCTCCATAGATTAATTGGAGATATGACAAAATTGAAGGGCGTGCCTGTACTGAACGAAGCTGCGATCAAGTTAGCAGAGAATCCGGAGTACCATAAACGTACTAAGCACATCCAGATTCGACATTTCTTCGTAAGAGATATGGTATCCAATGGAGAGTTGATTGTTAGCAAGGTGATCACAGAGAATCAGCTTGCTGATACATTTACTAAAGCATTAGCCAGACCGAGGCTGCAGAAGCTCTTGAATCTAATGGGTCTCTATTGAGAGAAGATGTTAAGGTTGCTGCAATATGCGACCTCATTAGGTTTAGAAAAATAAGAAGTGTCACTTGTGAAAAATGTGTCATGGACACAGAGCATCTTATATATACTGGTAGTCATGGATAATATTGTTTGTAAAATTAATAGTATACGCTCTAAAGATCTGTATTTATCAGTATTTAATATTTTTTACCAAATATCGTTTTTGGTGTCTTCGTCGGTCATCTTCCATAGCTACTGTTAGTGATAAAAATTCTTCCTCTGATGATGAATCAATATCCGATTTTTAGAACACTCGTAACTGTCGGTAAAACCAAATTTCGTCCTTGACGTACGACTAGTACTAGAACTAACGATCTCATCGCAGCTGTGTGTGGGATCGCATGCGTCCCAATACAAAATGTTCTAAGATCTCATATCAGCGACCGATAGTAGGTGCCTCAAGGGTTGCCCGCGAAAGGAGATGTTTCATTTTTGTATGGGTCTCCGGCCATAACATGTACTTTTTATAAAAGCTGGGAAACAAACCTCTGAATACAATAAAGTAACGTTTTTTACATAATATTAAATAGTTTTTATGCACGCAATAAAAATTAAAAATGTTTGAGGTTTGGTGGATAAATTCACCAATTTAATAGACGACTTGAAAAATTTAATATTTCTTTGTGAAATGGAGTATTTAGTGGACTGTATAGAAGATGCTGGATATCGTCTCGGGGAATCGAACAAGCGACAATTTGGATAGATGGAAAAGCTCACGTACCTTCGAGGCACGTGTCTGCTCCAATGCTGCGGTCAACGATTTTTCTTGACGCACGCTGTGATGGTCTTCTGATGCACCAGGTCGGAGATGGACCCCGGGGCCGCTAATATGAACGATTCCGGCGGAAAGCGGTTTCAACCTGCAGCTACGTAGTTGGGTTTTCGTGCGAACGGTTTCTTGTGTCGAGGTGGAGTGATGGCCGCCCGATCGATGATCAGTAGGCGAGCTCAATAAAGGAGGGAAAGAGATGGGCATATATCGTCGCTTGTTTCTGTGATCTACGTCATATGAAGTAATCAATGGATGGGAGGTAAAATTATGTGTAAGACGACTAGATGGCATCACCAACGTTTGTCGTGAGTGTTATGACAGCTATGACAGGTTGTAGAGATGACGTTTGCATAACCTAGAAATCGTTATTTGATAATAATTGTACAAAGCAAAAGTCGTAGGAACAAAACATTAATGAGAGAACGTAAAATAACACTGAAAGCCACGAAAGTCGAAATTAAATCGAGATGAACGAGACTCGACTGACAGACACTGATGGGTTTTGTCAAAACAAAATGTCATTTCGAATTTCTCGTTCAGAAATACACTATAGAAAAGTAGTACCTATTATGTTTTTTTACAATGAAATCATCACTCTTGCTTATAATTAGTCGAAAATGATTTGTAAGAGTATAATAATAATTATTTATGACAAGAACACATTACTTTTCATATATAACAGCCACATGATATTATGTGACATGATTTCAGAACGAAAGCAGTGCAAACCAGTAAGACGCCATGTTGAATAAAATATGGCAATAATTGAAAAACTGTTACTTTGTATGCACAACAAATCAGGCTTAAATTCTCGAGAAAATATTTTTCCTGAATTCGTTGTATTTTTTTCCTCTTTTTCGATAATTGTACATCTTATGGCCGGAAATGAAACATGTCCTTTAAATTTTCTTACGTTTATATCAATGTGCAGGCCAGTGTTAGGTTGTATGTTGATGAAAAATGAGTCGCGCCAGTAACACATATGTAGCTACAGAATTATAATCATTAAAAACATCAATACAACCCTCTAAGTTCATTTAACCCCATTGAATGACTTTTTCATGAAATAGGTACAGAATAGGGTTATATGAACTTAGAGGGTTGTATTGATGATTTTAATGATTATAATTCTGTAGCTACATACGTGTTACTGGGGTGACTAATTTTTCATCAACATACAACCTAAAACAGACCTACAAACTGCAAAAAAGTAAGAAAATTTGAATTTCGTGGGCTACCCGTGCGCTTCCACCCTAATCTGGCACTGCATGCAAACATTCATCGCGTACAAACCTGGGTGGGCAATACACGCTATTGGGTACTTACCCGACCATAGAGTTTAAAAGCTTATCGGTATAAATACGAATTACGATTATCATTGCCTGTAGTATTCTAATTGTAATCAACATTGGCTTTTGTATTTCTAAAAGAAAAAATAATTGATTCATATTTTGCTGAGAGTGAAGTGAAGCAGATAAAACGTGAGCATTTGGCTAAGTTTGTTCCAGCCTCCGAGGCTCCATTCATGTTATACTTGGTAATCCAGTTGTACTTATTAGTTCCATGGTTGTCAAGAGTAAAGAGTTGAAACTTCAAATAGGTACTCCAACCGACTAAACTATTGTTAAAATAATAGTAATATTGTAATGGCGAGATTCTGGCGGGAACTTTAAAAAAGAGCGCTTCAGATATTTTTTCAATTTTCATTTTTATTAAATATTCGCTAGTTTCTTGCTTAAAAGTTAATTAAAAACAATAGTACTAGGTGTGCAAACCTATAAAAATGGTAGGAAATGAGGGGGGCGGGGATAACCCACCCACCTCACATAAACGTCCTCGGCCTGAGGCCGGAAGCGGAGGGACTGTGATGGACTGTGGTGATGGCGGCGGCGGTGAGCATTCTGACTATTCACCTTATAATAAAACCAGACTATAAAAGATTATATCCAGAGAATGCCACTTATGTAGACTTTAAAGTGTTCATTGAAGGTTCCAACAATAAAGATAGAATAGGCAATAAGAGCCCTATCTATCTCAACCATATATTCTCCAGCGAAATAAAAGGGGTGACGGCTATACAACGAATTAACGCAAATAAAATAGCAGTAATATTTAAACAATATAACACGGCCAATAACTTTATCAACAACAGCGCTTTTCTTAACAAACATGGCTTGAAAGCTTTTATTCCGGCTGCGCAAATAGAAAAAACTGGTATAATTAGATTTGTACCAGCAAACATTTCAAACAAAGAATTATACACCAAACTATCATCAATTTATGAAATAATAGCTGTACGAAGATTCACAAAGAAGGTTGGACAGGAGCGAGTACCACTACAAACAGTTAGCATTACTTTTCTATCGAATATTCTTCCGGACAATGTACAATACGATTTGTTTTCATACCGAGTTTTTGAATATGTACCCCCATTACAGCAATGTTTCCGTTGCTTTAAATTTAACCACTCTGCTAGGATATGCAATGGCAAACAAAGATGTTCCATTTGCGGAGGTGAGCATTTATATAAAGAATGTGATAGACCAACAAATATCTGCTGTTGCAATTGCAGCGGGCCTCATCTTGCAATTTCTAGATTATGTCCAATTAAGATAAATAAAATATTAGAAAAGAAAAATAAGATTACTTATGCAAGTGCTACATTGACAAAACAACACATGAGTGATAATACTGAATTTCCACCTCTGCTACCTCCAAAAATGAAACTAATTGACAAGGTAAATAAGTCTGTACATACATCTGTAAATAAGTCTATATCTGTAAGTAATACTGTACATAGTGTAAATAAATCTAAAGATGTCCCTCCTAAAGTAGACATCAAAGCTCAAATAGTTGCCAACAACGATGTACTTATGGCCCTGGTACAAACGTTGGTGGAACTGGGTAATAAGGGAGATAATACGCCTACCACCGTAAATAGTATTAAAGAAACACTACTTAAAAATCTCAAGTAATGGATCCAAGTCACACACAGTCTAAGCTACGTATTGCTCAGTATAACATTCAAAGTGCTAACAGTAAAAAACCCTTATTGATACAATTCTTACAAAAACAAAATATTGACATTTGCTTACTTAACGAAACATGGTTTAAAGATAATAGTTTTAGAATACCTGGATATAATATTTATAATAAAAATTCCAAAAATACTCATAATGGTGTAGCAATATTGATTAAGCCATATTTAAAGTACAAAGTTTTAAACTCTAGATTTTATGAAGACATTCAAACTGTAGCTCTGTCCTTATCTACTGTACATGGTAGCTTGACTATTCTTTGTGTATATTGTCCTCCTTCTAGTGGACATATACGGATCAATAGATTACGCAATATTATTAATGATCTTCCAAAGCCCATATTTGTCAGTGGTGACTTTAATGCACACCACATTGCATTTGGTTGTCTATCCACTAAGAGCAGAGGTCATGATTTATTTAATATCATTGATGACTTGGATTTATGTATTTTAAATGATGGTAGTTTTACAACTGTTAACAACCCGAGACGGAATCCGTCTGCAATTGATGTTAGCTTTACTAGTCCTAACCTCGCATCAATATGTGAGTGGTCTGTACATGATGATGCCATGGGCAGCTATCACTACCCAACAATAACAGAGATTTCACTACATATAGATAAATATCATATTAATCCCCCTATTGATAGGTTTATTTATAAAAAAGCAGACTGGGAAAAATATAAAACTATTTCTAAGACAATATTCAATGATTTAGTCCTAAAATTGTATGATCCTATTTCAACCTATAATGATTTTTGTTCTCGATTGGGTACTTTAAAAGGTATGACAATTCCTAAACTTAATAAACCAAATAATTTTAAAAGCAGACCTCCAGCTCCTTGGTGGAATGACATTTGTGAAAAAAGTGTAATTGCCTCTTACAATGCATTGAAACTATATAGAAGTGAACCTACTATGGAGAACTATTTAGATTATAAAAGAAAAGATGCACTTAAAAAAAGAACCATATCAGAACAAAAAAGAATAGGTTGGGATAACTTGTGTAACACATTTAACAGAACTACTCCTATGAGTAAGATTTGGAATCTTCTAAAAATGTTTAAAGGTATAAGAGCTGGCAATAAATCATATAAAGATGAGTTTATTTCTCAATTTCTAGATAAATTATCTGACAACAGCAATCTAAATAATGTTAATAGTTTAGGTAATATTTTCGAATTAAATAATGATAATCTTAATTCAAAATTTTTGCTTGATCCTTTTACTTGGTCTGAATTTAAAATGAGTTTATTATCTCGGAAAGACACTACTCCTGGTTTAGATGATCTCCCCTATTGTACTATTAAAAATTTAGATGAATCAGCACAAAAAATGTTTCTTAATATTCTTAATTTACTTTGGCATTGTAAATGTATTCCACAATCATGGAAAACACAATGTGTCATTCCGATACTCAAACCAGGTAAACCTTCAGAGCTTGTCAGCTCTTATAGACCAATATCACTGTCTTCATGTCTAGGTAAATTATTTGAAAACATGATTAAAAATCGTTTGGATTGGTATATGGAATCTAATGGTTTCATTCCACATGTACAATATGGATTTCGTCGAGGGCGAAGTTGTGCAGACAGCTTCACTTCTCTAATTTCAGACCTGAAACATGCAAAGGATAGAAAGTTACACACTGTTTGTGTATTTCTAGATGTTCAAGGTGCTTTTGACAGTCTGGATCCGGCTATACTTGTACAAGTTATGTCTAGGTTAGATGTGCCTGGCCAACTATGTAAATGGATATATAATTTTTTGAATAATAGAACACTCTATGTTAGACATAATAATACATTGCAAGGTCCAAAATGTGCATCTAGGGGTACAATGCAGGGTGCTACACTATCTCCTTTGTTATATAATATATACACAAGTGAAATCTGTAAATTTGTTAATAGTAATGTAGATATTCTGCAGTTTGCTGATGATATTGTTTTGTACAGTAGTAATTATAATGTAGAAATTGCAATTGACAATATTAACAGAGCCTTGTCCCAACTATTTCACTATTACAATGATGTGCTACATTTAAAAATTAATCCCTCCAAAAGCAGTGTTATGATATTTGGAAATGATAACACAAATTCAAAAGTAGTTTATAACGGAGAATCTATAAATCCAGTAAATTCAAAGAAATTTTTAGGCATAGTAATAGATAGGAAATTAACCTTTGAGGAACATATTAAATACATATCAAAGAATGCTCTAAAAGGTTTAAATATAATTAAATGTCTTGCAGGTGTCTCATGGGGAGCAGACCCGAAAATATTATCAATTCTGTATAAAAGTATAGTTAGAAGTCATTTTGATTATAGTTCACTAGTGTATATAAATAGTACTCATGTAAATAAACTAGATCTATTGCAGAACAGGGCTTTGAGAACAATTTCTGGTGCAGTGTGCTCTACTCCCATAAGGGCCATGGAAGTGGAGACTAAAATTATGCCCTTAATTTTGAGACGCATTCTACTTGCAGAGAGATTCTGTCTTAAATTAATTGCTGCAAATAACAGGAAAATAATAAACAAAATTGTACCTTCAGTAAGTAGAACTCTTGGGCCTCTAATAACAGGAGAGGATCTCTTGAATGGTAAATCCCCAACATTGTCCAAAATATTGCTGGAAACAGAAAACAGATTTACTGGTATTAGAAAACAGTCACCATGGCCATGTTACTCCTTCTCTTATCAGTGTATTTCTCATCCCATTAAAGAATTACAAAATCCCATTAATAATAATTCAGATATGTTACAGTTTTTGGCAGATAATAAGAATTATCATGTTATTTACACTGATGGCAGTAAGGGGAGTGATTATGTACGTGCTGCTATATATGATCCACATGCTAAATTCTCTCAAAGCTTTGTTCTGTACAATACATGTACTATATTCACTGCAGAGGCTTATGCGGTTTATCAGGCATTAATACATATTCGCCAAATTAGCAACTTTAAATACTTTTTGATTATTTCTGATTCACTGAGTTTGATAAAAGCCTTAACTAACCTTACAGTTTCGTTTAAGTTAAATTATATTCTGTATTTCATCAAAGAAATAATTCATCAATATTATCTTAAGCACATTAACATTGTATTCCTGTGGGTACCTTCTCACCGAGGTATCTCTGGCAATGAAATAGTTGATAAAACCGCATATGAAGGTGATAATGCTATTGATGTTAGAAATGCAATGGACATTCCTATGACTGACTTTCTGCAATGCATTAATGAAAATATATGTAAGTTATGGTTAGAAATGTGGAAGAAAGACCAAGACATCAAAGGAAAGTGGTACGGAAGTATTCAAGAAAGATTACCTGTTAGACCCTGGTACAATAGATTGAAGGAAGCCAGCCGAGACTTTATCACTACGATAAATAGATTGCGCTTTGGCCATAATACTGCTCCGTCACACCTTGCTAGACTTGGCATCATTACAAACAATACATGCCCACATTGTGAATCCCAAGAAGGAACCATGGAACATCTTATTTTCGACTGTCAAAACTTCTTGCTTGACAGATTAGTGTTGGCTAGTGAACTCAGTGATGTAAACATTAACGATTCCATAGCCCGCCCGCCGCCGCCACTTGAAGAGTTATTAAAAGACAAAAATACTTACAAACCGATATATAAATACATTAAAAATACTATTAAAACAATTTAAAATGGAGTGATAGTGCAGTGTTCGAAAATAAAATAAGATTTGACCTAAAGGTCCAGTTACCAGGTCATAAAATTCCAAAAAAAAAAAAATTGTAATGGCGACATTGACATTCTAACTATTTTGTATGTACTGGTACCCGCCAAATCATTTAAATTACGTTTATTCAATCGACATTGTGCGTAGTCAGCGTTGGTCAGCGTCAGCGTCAAAAAGGATAAAAACAATCCAGTCTTTACTAGAATAACAATACCGTTACGCTTTGAAAATGAATACCAAATCTCAATCCACACCGGTGGTAGCGTCAGCTGCTGGCAAAGTTTACAAAGTCCCCAATCGCTTGGGTCGCGGTGTACCCGAAGTTACAGATGTCTACATTAAGAAATGTTCCTGCAACAGAGACAAAACTATTGTCTTCTGTCGATCATGTGGCTACTATTGTAATGGAAGAATTCGCTTGAAATGTGAAATACACCCTCGTGTAAGTTGTTTTTCTTGTATCTATTATTTTCGTCAGCCCGCCCCTAAGGTGACCTTCGGACCCATCTATGCATTACTATTTGCTTGTATCTTGTACCTGCTATCAACAGTAAGTTGTATTTAAGACTGATTTTGTGTCGTAAGGATTTTGTTGAATTAGCTAGCAACTTGCTCTGACCCAGCAAATCTGATAGTATTTAAACAGGCCCCTTCTAAGCAGTAAGCATCAATGGCTGATGCTATACTATTTTACTAGGTTGTCACATTAACTATGGGAAGCCTCCCTTTCTGTACCTATTATTAAGGTACTAGCTTATGCCCACGGTTTCGCCTGCGTGGAGTTCGATAATTGTCCCACAGGATCATACTACCAGGATAAAAAGTATCCTATATGTTCTTCAGGTTATAAACTATCTATGTGCCGAATTTCATCCAAATACATTCTGTAGATTTTGCTAAAAATACTTACAAACATCCATCCATCCTCTCAAACTTTCGCATTTATAATTTTATTAGTAAGATGGGTGACTGCATAAAAGATCATTAGAATGCAGTCATTAATTTATAATATTGCCATCAGTCCCCTGTGTTGCGAAATGATTTTCCCCTTTCAAGTTTAGTAATTCTCCAAACAGATACACTACTGCAGCCACATTTATACTGTAGCTTTCTCATGTCAGACAGATTTGAAGTCTAAATTGGATTTGTTTGCTTACAGGTAACTTTCCTCTTGGATATAGCAGAATGTCCCCGTTGCCATTCTGCAGTGTTCCTGGATGAATATTTTGGGAATCTTTAAATTAGTATGACAACAATATTCTAAATATTAGTACATTAAGATTTATTATTTTTGTCTTTAAGCTTCATAATAAGTTATTCTATTACTTTTATTACATAGGTCATTATTGATATAATGGCTAGGAATAAATTCAACTAATAGTGTAACCTATTGTGTAGCTATCTGCAGTACTGAATATGTATGTTATTTACCATTTAAATATTTATTTAGATGAGTAAAAAAGTGTTATTTAGTTTAAATGGCATTGATTGCCAATTTTTAAGAGTAATACTAAACTTGAGCTTGGAAGAAGTTGATATTGATGATTGAAACTTGATGATTTTTTAAGAAAAATTACTTCTGTTTCTCATAATGTATGTTTTTTCATTAAGTTGTTTTTGTTTTTAATTTTAAGAAACTTAGTTACTTTAATAAACTAGATTAAAGACTGTACATTTTTGTAATAATTACACCCTTTAATTTAAGTTACATCATTCATCCCATTTCCATTGACATTAGATAAAAATTAAATGATACCACACATTGGATTTTCAACTCTGAGCTCAGCACTGCAGGTTGAAATTCCAACAGACATCCACAACATCACACCTATAATCCACTAGAGGTTAGGCAGAGGTGTACCTAATAGTACAGCCACATTTTGCCAGTTATGTTATAAGTCCCAAGTAATAGGGGCGAGTCTATTGCCAGATTAACTGTGAACAAATCCAGACTCCATAGCTGCTACTGAGAAATTCATGATGAAAAACTCAATAACACTGTCCAACCTGGGAATCGAACCCAAGACCTCATACTCAGCAGCCAAGCTTGCGCCCACACAACAAGGCAGTCCAACAGTGCAATCAAATTCAAGCATTACACTTAGATGTTGCCCTATTAATCATTCTCCTGCCCTTATCCCAATTTATTTGGGGTTGGTGCAGCATGTCATCTTCTTCCATACTTCTCTATTACTCATCAGACACCTCCTTTCTTGCCATATCATCCTTTACCCAGTCCATCCACCTTTGGTTTTTCCTTCAATTTAGTCCAACACTGCAAACATATTTTAGATGGCAACATCTCATATTGTGTTATCAAAACTGTTATAAAAAACCCTGAGATACTTGGTAATTCCAGTAACCTTTCATATTTTTATTGCATTATAGGCTGTGTGCTTATGAAACCAATATCTAGATTTTTTTAGCACATCAATACATCTGAAATATTCTTTTCTGTCATGTGTAAGGTTCTAGTGACATGCGTGTGTGGCTCTAGGTAGTTGAGTTGTAGAACTTTGGCAGTAATTTAAAGAGCCACTCCACAAGTGACAATATTAACATGATCATCTAGCAAACCTTAGACCGGCCTACTAATTTACAATTCCTATATGATTCGCTCAGTCAAAGCATTTAACTAAATTGTAAAGAACAAACACCACCCCAACACCCCGCAAGCCGCTCTGCGATCATTTTGTCTGCCTAGCTTTTTCTCTCAACTATATTGGGGTTGGCTTTCAGCCTAGCCTGTTAATACTATTGTATTATGGGGTATTCCCCTTGGTAAGATTGCTTGTCAGACTTTCAGACCACTGGCTACGTATAATGACCGTCAAAGATCTATAAAAATGGCAGCCGTGGCCAATGTCTTATCATGCTTTCCGAGGCACGGAGGAAATTCAACATTTAATGGATGGTCAGCCCTCAACGGATCAACCTAGGCAAGCGCGGCTTTACCTGAAGCTCAACCCAAGCAGCTGATAATATTTAGCGAGCTAAACACTCAAACACAATTAGTACTATTTTCAATTATTTTAAGTTGGGGGTTTTCATTGTCCGATGTCTTGAAGAAAAATTCAACAAATTCAAGAGGATCTTCATTTATTACTAATTATGTCTACATAACACACTTTAACGATAAGTTTTGACTATTATTTAAACCTACACCCTATCAATATTCATATTGTGAACCAACTGGGGACGTCTGTTCTGTGTTTATTGCGATCAATGTAATTTTGAAAGTTTTTCTTTGCTTCACTTAAAGCTTTTTCTTCGTCTTCTCCATCATCTTTTTTGGAGCCAAATATGTCTGGATATTCAAACTTCATATCTTTTGGCTAAAAAAATTACAATACATTTTTGAGCTATATGCTACTGCTGTGTGGCATCATGGGCTTGATTCCCTGGTCAGGCAGTGATACTGGGTTTTTCCACCAGGAATTTAGCAGCAGCCATGGAGTCTGAATTTCATGGCAGGTTGATGGGAAAAGGCTCTCACCCCTACTACCCCACTACCCCTACTATAAGGAACTTAAGCATAACAATGGAAATTTGGGTTACACTGCTGGTCTTCTGCTTGATGGTGATATTATGTCATATTTTACTGCACCAGGGGCCTTAGTCTGCTATTTCAATAGTGTCAGAATGGTCTATAATTGATTTAATAAGGCCCCTAGCCCACGGCGTATTGAAGCATACGAAACTCGTTTGACGTGCATACAAAGGGTAATTCGTCTGTGCGGCGCCTTATTAAATCAATGATAGACCATTCTGACACTATTGCAATAGCAGACTAAGGCCCCAGCTGTCATGTTCAGAAAAAAAAATCTTTATAAATATTAAGCTCAGTTGATCAGATCACACCACCCATTCTCATCCTTATGAGGTTGTTACTTAGTCAATTGAATATTTACATTGTTGCCTATTAGTGTTTTTGTGGCTCCATATCAAAACATCCTATTAGAGAATGGTCCTAAAAACAAATAAAAGGGAATTGTAGTCTTACCACACATACATGTGTTTTTTGTGAGTATGGCAACATACACTCAGACGGTCAGAGAACTTCTAGGACCTGGCAGCTAGTGTTATTTTGATAACAGGTTGTTCTGCTAACAGGATGTTTCAATACGGAGCCGTTTTTGTTTATCAGTGTATTATGTTTATTTTATTGGTTTACAAAAATTGACAACAATGGTTTTTTATTCAGCATTATACCAGAACTCCACCCCTGAGAGGACCTACTGACCCCACCCACATCTAAAATGACGCTCTGCCCTAAGAACAGAGATAGAAATCATTATTATTATAAAACTTACCAATACAACATAAGCACTCTTTATATCATCATCCTTGATAACATATCCTTTACCTACATCTCTCCGGAATTTCCCCATAGATATTTTTGTCCTCACATCAACAATCGAGATGTTGTAAATCTTTTCCAAATAGTTTTTTATGTCATACTTGGTCATTTCCATGGAGCAATGAAATTGGACTACATTAGGCAACTGTTTCGCTTGAGGTCGTACAATTTTCATCCAGAAATTAGGTAAAAAAACCCTCAACTGTGGATTGCCCCTTTGGTATAACGGATACCTGAAATTATAATCATTACGTGTATAGATGGAGACTTCGCCTCGATGGTATAAAGTTTTATATGAAGACATTATTGTTGCTGAAGATGAATACATACCAGCGTGTGGACATTTTTGCTTATATAAGTACCTGTGAAGTGATTAATTGCGTAAAAAACAACAGTTTTACGAAAAACTGCCAAATGTTCCTTTTCATAACCTAAGACAAAATATTGTCAAATTGTATTGTGAAATTTTTGACGTTTTATATTTGATGGGTGCACGTCAAAATTGCCATGATATATTTTTTTTAAATTATTTGTGCCTATGCCACTGGCTTGGTTACAAGACATTTAAGCCATTGCTATGATATTAAGGCATCAAAGTGTTGCCAACTCGGATTAAAAAAAAGGCGTACGCCAGGGTATTTGATTCGATGTCATGTCATATGAATGTGTTGAAGCAAAGAGGTTTGCTGAAATAATCTCAGGCAGGTTATAATTTTAAGTTTTTAATATTGTTGTCTGAGATATGTCACTTCTGAATAAAATGGTTTTTCGGTTGTCAATGATTTTTTCAATGTATTTTATTTTAACCGTTTCATTATGTTTTGATAATTACGATCTACAGTTATTAGAGAAACCTCAAGTAACAGGGAACCACTAACAGAATGGAACGATTGTGCAATCGAAAAACAGTTTTAAGTGAACTATGTATGTTCTTTTTGAGAAATAAATTTCTTTAAACCGGAAAACGCTATTCACTAAACCCTAAACGACTTAAACGAATGATTTGACATTTCAATTCGATTGGAAGACGTACATTCAACTGACATCAATTAGCAGTCGGAAGTGTAATCGAATCATAAGAAAAAGCAATATAAACTAATTTAATTAACATTAATTGGACATAGAATAATAAATTCGATTGCTTTATAATTTGACTTGAGTGTTCAGAATGATGTACCAGACTGAATACTTGGTAACCGTTTTAGCGTCTGTTTACCTTCCACCTTGTATAACATCTATGGTCTTATGATGGCCAATGTACAGACGCCAGTACATTTATTCCAGTCTACTACAATCTGTTTAGTAGATTTTCAACTTTGTTGTTAAAGTATTAAGTTCGAGGTTGATTTGGAAAATTTGACAGTATCGGGTAGCTTGATGTGCTGACGTCTGGACTTTGGCAGAGAAATTTAGCTATGCCAACTCTAGAACTTATTCGTCTATGAGTGCAAGGCCACTTTCTACCGTTGCGACGTCAGGGCATAATGCAATACTCTAGCCGCACTCGATTTTCCACTTTTTAGATGCAGGATAATATTCATTGAGAGTACGAGAATACCAGCTGAAAGAATGCAATTTTTGATCTATCAATGTTAGCAATACACATCACACAACACAACCAAACCAAACCAACTGTCAAATTGTCAGTTTAGTTTATTGCAAAGATGGCGGTGGCTCTGTCACCCGATCAAGAGTTGGTGAGTAATATATGTTTAAAATAATGATAATGTTGTGTAGAAATAAGTTTTAGCACGATTATATGAATTTTTAGTAATAAGCCTATAACAGAACACATTTTAAAGATATTTCTTATAAGAACTACTCAAAGGATGTGGGTTGTAACTTGCTTCGTTTACCATGTCATCAATGTTTGTTTTGATTACTTCGTGTCTTGTTGTTACAGTTTTAAAGTTTCCATTTAATGAAATCAGCGTTTAATCACTTTACTATTACATCGCTAGAGAGAAACATGATTTTAGGACTAGTTTAAATATGCGTTTACATCCTGTGTTAAATGATTCTACGTACGTACAGTTCCTCTTATAAATGATTCTGAGTACTCAAAATGACAATATAAGCGTAGCTCCTCCTATTTCCGCTCCAATCTTTTTTTAGATCAATCTCGCATTTGAAACCGTTTTTAAAGTTGTCTGAACAACTTTATGAAGCATTTTCTGAACTAAATTCTTTTAACATTGAAAGGTACCATTTGTCATAGGAAAATGTACAATAGAATTTATTTAGAAAATCAACTGAAAGTTGCTCCTCTAGATAATGGTTAAGAAATTAAAACATGAATTATATTTTTAGTAGTTCATTCAGCTTAGATGTAACAAACTGTTAATTAGCCTGTAAAATCCCACTATTGGGCAAAGCCTCAGACCTTCCATGACTTCCAAGCAGTGTGGTGAATGAAAATGAATGGAATAAAATTTGTACAACTTCTGCTTTTTTCTTCCTGTACAATGAAATTCAAATTATCTATATATATTTATATATATATAATTAAAAAAATGGTAAATTTTTTGTTAAACTTGTGTAAACATTTTATTAGCTAAATTGAACAATTTCCACTGTCCCAATATTTTTCTTCCAATACAATGAAATGATCCTTACAGGATCCAGAGTCAAACGGAATGAAAAAAAAATGTCACTTTCACAAATTTTTATGGACAACTCACACTTGAGCCCAAAATTAAGTATCACTATTTTTTTTCATTAGTTGTGAAGTTTCCTAAGAAAGTTGCCTGGTATCTCTTATGAATTTGGATTTCCCTTGTTGTCCCACTTATAAGAATCAATTTTATCGTATGGATTTCAAAACAAAACAAGCATGGGATACATTTATAATCAGCACAAATATATTAATCAAATTATGCAATGCATGCAGTTCAAACAGTGAAAATGATTTTACTTTTTTCTACCAATTGTCTATGCCTCAATGGGATCAGCTTCAACAGTGATAACAACCAATTTTCTTTCTAGTTGGCAAAACAAATGCAATTTTTATTTGTGCCAAATGATAACATGAAACAGTAATAATGTATTAAAATGTCAAGTTTACAAATGAAAAAATCCAAAACACTGCATCAAACCTTAAAGTAATATGTATTGGAATCAGCATGGTAACAATTAACTGGATAACTGCTAGTTTTACCAACAAACGAAAATTTAAGGAAGGCCCTTTAATTCTAACTTTAAACATAATAAAAAAACAGGTATTTATTCAAATGTGTCTCTTGTTCAATTAATATGGGAAGTAAAGATTGCATATTATTGTAAACATTATTCTTCGTCGCCATTTAAATATTCGTTCATAGGTAATATCAGTAATTTGCACCTCTGCCATGTTAATTACTGTTTAAGTAGGTACCAACATAGTTCATCTACTTCCGAAATAGAATAGGCTATCGATCCCACGGTCGACGACCGATCGCAGCTTCCGCCACCGTCGTAACTTTGTCATTATCATACTCTAACGTCGCGTCACACGGTACTCTTAAATGTCGTATGCACATTGCACATAGAAAAAAATCCTAGCCCGTACGCTGTGGTCCACCAACCAGCACTGGGCCCGCGTGGTTGATAACGGCCAATTGTCACCCAGTAGTGGGAACATTATAGGCTAGTAATGTTATGTTTAGGCTAGTCCTCATACTATACTACGCATTTGTAGGGGTTTAATATAGGTATTCATAAAATGCGGCTTATTTGTTTACAGCTGTGAATATATTTAGCTGCTTGGTACACCGGCGTTAGCTAACGGTACCTACCGTAAGTACATACATCAAATATACCAACCATCGACCGCCCGAAACGTTTAATAATAGAATGTAGTTCTGAATACGTATGTGTAGATTGCATTGCAATATTTGCAACACATAGTTTGCAGTTGCCTATGAACTTAAAAGCTTTCCGCTATAAAAAAATCCTTGAATCAACATGCGTAATAGGTAAATCCGGAACTAATCGGGTAAAAGAAGCAACACTTTGGACCATGGAAACTGATCTTTCATACTGATACGTTTGATCATAGAACACGGAGGTTGAGCCAGACTGGAACTGTATAGTTCCAGTCTACAATTCGGGCAACCAATCATAACAACAGCAACATTTGACAGCTACTTCATCAATTTCAAACGAGTATCACTCATGCGTATGCGCCCCTTGCGTAAAATGTTTGCTCAATATTGAATTGAGGATCGTACGTAAAAGGAAGTCAACGTAATAAAGTGTGAGTGAGAGTAGGCCGGACGCCTCCGCTTCGCTACGACGACGAAAGTACCAGATAGGGCTTGCTATATTAATTCAATTCCGATTTCAAATATTTTCTCGTTGTAATGTTTGATCAGGAAAGTTATGTACAGCTTTAAATACACTTGACTAGCATGGACTTCCCTTTTAGGGTTGTTTATAACGTTTTATGTCGTTGAGGTAACCATAGATGTGCTTTAAAAAAAATTGGAGCATTATTACAACATCGCTGTGTCCAGTCGTTTCGAGACAAGGAAGGTTAAACCCTCCTCAAGAAATGATCCTTGTCATCGTGATGAAAACAACATCTGAATCCTTCAAATGGTTTAGATACGAATACTCAGACGCTAAACCCGTAGCCGGATTCTGGGCCAACTCAGTTAAAATAGACATCTAGTAGCCTTAAAATACGTAAAGAAACGAAGTGACATTGTTCTATACTCTTTTTCTGCTTATCCTAGCCCCGTGTTACGTTTAATTTTCTCCTGTCAGCCGTCATCTTGTTATTCACTCCATTTTTAGGGATCCGTACATTAATCGGAAAAACGGATCCCTTATAGTATCACTTTGTTGTCCGTCTGTCAAGAACCCTTTTCTCAGGAATGCGTGGCGGTATCAAGCTGAAAATACTCAGGTCTGCTACCCCTTGGAGTAATGAAAAAATGAAACATGTAAGTCAAGCGATCAAAAGATATGACTGTTTATGTCGCATATTATGCGATTTCACAATGGAATCAAAACTTATAGGGTACTTCCTTTTGACCTAGAATCATGTTTAGAAAAAAGGAAGGCCTTACAGCACAAATAAAGGAAAAATTCCAAAAAATAAAAAACGTTGGGAATTAAAGAGTGTCCCCTTTAATTTTCATTTTTTTTTATACATAGTTGACGCCAATTAAGATATTTATTTTTTTAGATAACGGTACGGAACACTTCGTGCGCGAGTTCGACTAGCACTTGTTTTTCATATCATCCCACACAATATCATTTTTTCTCGAAGGTCTCCCTCTCTAATGTCTCTAAGCATCAACATTTCATTACTTTCTATAACTTTGTCTTTTCCATTCTCATCACTTGCCCAAAAAATGATTTACTCTTCTTGAGACAGAAGTGCAAGCCCTACCGACCGTCCTCTATCGTTTACGGTTTACTGCGCTGACTTGCTAGGAATAAGTTCTAATTGAATCGTTACGTAGGTACCTATATAGGATTAGACTAGCGTATTTCTGTTTTCAACCTGCTCCTTTGGTCACTGTCAACTTCCTGCGTTGTTCTCATTTGTTATTACGTGAATGTCGGTAAAGGCTTTTCCGCTATGGCCATGTTGTTCACATATATATATATATATATATAACTGGTTTCAATGCTATCACTTTGTGTACGAAAAGAATTGTCTTCCGAAAAGGTGTCGCGTTTTTGTTTCTATGTAACGAAATAAGATCACTCGTATGTGCTAACTGGTAAATCTCAACAATGTGTTCAAGGAACCATGCCCATTGCCTGTTGTCGGTTACGATCTGGTTCAAAGCCCTACTATGCTCGTTGTTCGGACTCCGGACACAGGATCTTTTATCCCTGCAGTGTCATTGACACAAAGTCCGCATGTTTCCATAGCTACTTATACCTAATCTTATGTGTACCCGTGTATATCTCTGCAGTATTCATTTTGCATGACTCACATCGTTTCTCAATAAACAATTACTACCTATCCTATCGGTTGTAATGTACCTATTTGTTAAGATGATAATGTAAAATATGGGTCTATCGATTTATACTCTACTTAAAGTCTGTTCACCATACGGATGATTGCCCCCCAAACTGGTTGTTTATCCGTAGGTTCCGGTTCGGCCTTCATACAAACTTCAGTCAGAATCAAGTGAGGTAGGTTTCTAAATCGTTTGTCCATAAACTTTTTGTCTTTTAGGTAATTTAATACCAATATTGCAGGCGAGTTTTTCCAGAGAAGTATCAATTTGACCCCAACCTACAAAATATAGCAAATAACAGGATCAAAGGTTAGATATATGTTGAATTTGTGCTTATTACTGGAATTGCTTAGACTTCCAAGACGTTCACCCAGGTACCTAATGATACATCTTCCACCTATATGAATGTTTTTCTTAGTAAAACTTGAACGATGATGGTTCTCGCACTGCGCAGGTATCACGCAGCAGCGTTGGGCTTATGTTCATATTATAATGTGTTCATGTAATCGGAGGTTTACTCAGGTGTGACTTGTTCCAAGAATTGCCATTTTAGGAAAGAATAACGCGGAGAGCGTTGAGTTCGCGGTAGTCGTTATTTAGACACAGATTACGTCATCATCTTTAATCATTACGAACAGCTTGATAGATCGATTAGAAACTTAATTTATAGGTAAACAAAATTCTATTTTCTACTTATTAACTTATAGCTTTCCGTAGTAGTGGAAGAACATATAATTATTTGCAAGTCTTTTTCTTGTATAAATACTAATTCTAAACTCCTCATGTGTGCAAACTTTTGAGCAAACTAACAAAATCCTTATTTATGTGTTACTTTCAAAATAAATGCTTTCGATCAGACCTTAAACACAAATGCCTTTTGAAGCAGAAAAACAACAATTACTCTGTTTAAACAATAGCTTTTAGCTTTGTAAAATACTTCCTCGTTGTTTCTTTTCACCTTTAATCGGTACACCATGCTCAATGCACACGTCTTTTCTGGGTTTCATCCATCGATCTATAATCCTCTATTGATCGAAGGTTTCATCATATTTAAAACTAGCTGTTGCCCGCGACCTGCGTTCGCGTGAAATTGTTATAAATAAAACATTACTTCCCGTTTTGAATCAAATTTTGTTACCAATTTCAAGGTTTTTTTTTTACACGGAGCCCTAATTCTTATTCTAAAGACTGTTACTTAGTTACTCGTTATGGTATCAGCTATCTGCCAGTAAAAGTCCCGTCAAAATAGGTCCAGCCGTTTCGAAGATTAGCCGGAACAGACAGACAAAAATTGTAAAAAATGTGTTTTTGTTAAAGTGTCGTATATATTTTTATAATATGCATTCAGTAAAAAGCTGTTATTTTGGTATTACAAACATACACTAAAATTTTCTTTATTTGTATAGATGTATAGAATATAGATAGTCTAGAGGTGAATAAATTCATCCAAAAGAACCGAGACCGAGAGAATTCTCCCGAACATTCGAATGTTACTGCCCAGACTGTGATTGACAAACATTAAGACCTGTGTGCCAATTTGAGCTCGTCAATAAAATTTGGGCTATTTATTGCAGCTAACAATAACAAACAGGATAGAAAATATTTTCCTCTGCATTATTTTCCCCTGTTTAGTCATGAAATGAGCTACTGCTTTTAGAGAATAATTTCAGGTGGAATTATATGAGACAATTGATCATTTAAGCGGAACGGTTTCATTATAATAACTTCTGAGATCAGCGACGTCATTCGCTTAATGTTCTTGGTCCGACGAGAACATGACTAGACTGGCAAAAATATTAAAAAGAACCTCTAAAAATGATAAAATAATATCTAAATATTGTCCCTTAACGTTTAATAAAAGTAGAATATTTTAATCCAGGCATCGCGCCTGGTTTGGGAATATACACACATCAAAAGTGTCTAGGGATCAAGCATTTTTATGTGGATTTCTTGAGATTGAGATGTGGCTTTGTAATAAATTTATGATTTTATAAATTTATATGGATCCTTTTTGGTGCATTTCATAATTTGAATCAGGAACTGTGAATCAAATTCGAGTAAAAGATGAAAATCAGCTGTCAATATTTTCCCTATAAAAACATACAACGCATTGAAGACATTATTAGTGCTACTGTTTCCCTACTACTGATTAAAACCAACGTTATTATGGAGCGGCGACGTCATTTAAGCAGGAAAGAAATGCTCAGAGCCGTGGGAATGATAGAAGCTGGTTCCCGGCAACGTACTGTGGCTTTAGCTCTGAATACAAGTCAGAGTGTTATCAGTCGACTTTGGACACGTTACCGAAGCACTGGTACCGTGGCTGAGCGCCATGGAGGACGGTATCGCTGCACCACACGGAGACAAGACCGATACATTCAAATCTTAACTCGAAGAGCTCCAACAATAACCGCCATGATGTTAGCCGTGAGGCTTCATCACTCTTCAGGGAACTTAATTAGCGACCAAACAGTCAGAAACCGCTTGCATGAAGTGAACCTTCATTCCCGAAGACCGCTACGGGTACCACCTATAGCAATGCACAATCGTAGGATACGATATCAATGGGCTCTTGAACACAGAAATTGGGCAGAAGAACAATGGCGTTTCGTGTGCTTTTCTGATGAGTCTCGTTTTGGTATGAGACCGGATACAAGACGTATACGACACTGGAGAACCCCTGGACGCCAACAGCGATTAAAATCCTGCCAGGAAGTCCATCCTTATAGTGGTGGAACCATCATGGTATGGGCGGGTATTTGGATCGGCGGAAGAACTGAGTTGATTTGGATCAGAGGCAACCTCAACGCTCAAATTTATGCTGAGACGATTGTATCAGACGTCATCGTTCCTCTACAAGTGCAAATCGGTCCCTTATTTCAGTTAATGCATGATAATGCACGACCGCACACCGCAAGAGTTGTAAGACAGACTCTCGCCGCAGCTAACATCAATGTCCTGCCCTGGCCTGCTCAGTCGCCAGACTTGAATCCGATTGAGCATGCATGGGATATGCTACAGAGAAGAGCTCTGCCGAATATGGAGGGTATCCAGTCGCAAGAAGACCTTTTTTTGTTGTTGCAACGAACATGGGCGGCCATTCCACAGCGTGATTTGGATGAACTCATTTTGAGTATGCCAAACCGATGTTCTTGTGTTGTTAGTGTTCGCGGTAGAAACACGGATTATTAATTGTTTAAGTTACCCAATAAAATTTTAAAGAAAACTGTTATTTCAGTCTTTTTTTCGAACTTTTGTGTTAGTGGTTCAAATGTCAAAAATCCCTTTATTAGGAAAATGGCAAATTTCTTTATTAATGCAAAGGTGACTTGGTTTATCGTTACTGTGACAAACGAAAACACTTTATTTGATGAATCCTTAAAGAAAATTTTAATTAATATCAATCAGGAGAAAAGTTATTGCAAAAATATATGTTGATCCCTAGACACTTTTGATGTGTGTATTAGACCTGTGGAACTAGAAAAGAGATGATGATTTTCAAACGGCTGAACAGATTTTCTTGAAACATAGCAAAATCGGTTCATCCGTTCAGGAACTATGATGTCACAGACACACAGAGATACACACTTCAAAGTTATAACACCCCTTTTTGGTCGGGGGTTAAAAATAAATAAAATAATGAGAGTATTTTTATCCTGATAAAACTTTTTACCTCGTTACTCCTGATTGCCTTAATTTTTCTGCATCTGCAAGTTTATCGGTAACCAACATGATTGCTGTTATTTGTGTTCGACACACAGTCGTCATTCAGTTGTATTCCATTATCATCGGGTCGGGTACGGTTTTGCCTTATTCATTCCATTCAATTTCCTTTAGTCTGTTTGACAGTTGCAAGTCGGGGCCGCCTTGGTGCGATCGTGCGTGCGATCCTACGCTACAGGCGTTGTTTTTATTTCTATTACGCGATCCATTGTACGTAATATCAGTTAGTCGACTAGTGCGTTACCAATATCTGTGCTAAAACAGACAAGTTATTGTGAAAATGTATGGATTGAATAAGTGCGAAATAAATTGTGATTACGAATAAATTCATTTCACTTCTGCTGCGAACCCTGATGTCTGGCCTTTTGTTTCAAGTTGTTGTTTGAGTCTCCCCAATTGCCCAATGAATTGAGTAATTGAGGAAGAACTGAAATTGAAACAGTGTGGGTTAATTTATGGGATCTTTATTGTACTTCTTTTTTGCAGCATAATGCTGCACTTTTGTTGTTATTTGATATCAATCAAATGTATAGAATCTTCTTTTTTCGTTCTTTCTTTACAAATATATATGTTTACTGCAAATTGTTTGCACATGAATACTTTACCCAAAAGCTCTCAAACATTCACTGTATTGACAATTTTATTATACCTATTAATAACCCTAAAAGTCCAGGCATCTATACTCAAATGATCTTTGTGGCCTACCCAGGGTTAAATAGTTCGAGCCTGAACATCAAGAAGGCGCCTTAGTCAATGAAGGAAACCTCTGCGCTACAGTGGTAATTTCTAATAGTGTAGTGTTCTCTCCCGATTCTGGTAACAGTGGTAGCGCTGGAACTACACAATTCCAATCTTGCTATTTGTTTATAATTATGTAGTAAGCGCATAGAGAACGTATTACGGTCATAGTTAAACGAGCATGTGCTAAGTGCGCGTGTTTGGCAATATAGGCCTGTTGTGTATCGTGGTTGTTGTGACGTAAGGTGGAGGCCCCTAAGTTAGTTGGTGTGTAGTGCGCGTGCCTGCTCATACTAATGTTCGGGGCCCCGGGTTCATCCGCGCCCGCACAGGAAACACATCCCGGAAGAATTAACCCGCCTCGTCCCACCCGTCTTATTTGCATCGATATACATATGCAACGGTCGCACCGCATCCCATCCGCTTAGTGCTCGAGTGTATTGCCTCTTGGTTCCGACGGTCGCTTCACACTTGCACCAGTGATGTGCTAATTAGTGCGCTCTTCTTCTGACGAACACGGAGACGAGAATAGAGCCCGACATATCGATTATCTAATTGTGTAACCACTCGACTATAAGTGTATACTTGATTGTTTATATTCATGCAGCAGCTCACACTTCCTACTATTGTTAGAAACATACAAGCTCATTCATGTAGCTGCCATATGTGTATTATTTAGTTGCATATAGTACATAGGCTCATTAAATCCTTGCTAATAAAAAATGGTAGTTTTACTGACATTGCAATTTCAAGTAATTTATGGGAGTACTGAATTAAAAAAAATCATTAAGCAATTAGTGCGATTCATTATTGTAGGCTACGATTTCCTCTACAGGATCTACCTTTTTGCTGAGTATAAATGTGCGCTAAATTGTAACATGGATACAGATTGATTCGGTTGACTTGATTCGCTTTAAGTCGAGGCCCTATAAACGGTTGCGATGAAAGTGTGACGGAGTAGTGAAATCCAAGTGCTATTTAATAATTATAAAACGTGCATAAAAACAAGAATGGATCGACAGTGGTATAACAGATACCGAAGGCCGAAGATGGAGGAGGCGATCATCCAGAGTTTCCTTAAATTCCTACGGGTATATTCTTATAATTTTATTATTTTTACATTATTCGGTATATCAGTATGACAACCCTATCACTCGAAATGAAATGGTATTGGTGACTACGAACGAAGTGGAATACTTCTCGTATTTCGAGAACTGTAACCAAAATTGTTTACAGTGTTCTCAATGGCTAATACTCATCTTTTTAATATTAAATAACATACTGAAATTGCTGAATTGTTTGCAGGCGACGAAGGCGTTTTTGGACGCGTTGAGTGAATCTGGAGCGGCTTGCGTGTCGCGCGCCACCGCGATCAAATTCTTGCTCGCGCGCAAGTTCGATGTGGCGCGCGCGCATGCGCTGTGGCGCCAGCACGAGGCGACGCGGCGGCGTGAGGGACTCAACAAATTCGAGCCATTCGAAGACCCGCTCAAGTCTGAACTAGATACTGGGAAATTTACTATATTGGTAAGTTTAATCGAGGGACTCTTAGGTAATTATCGACATTCTGATAAGGCTGATAATTAAATACTGAATTGTTTCGCAACATAAACTAATCTTAAATTATAAAAAGGGAATTTTAACTTTTTGAGTACTGAAGCTGGGTACAATAGTACAGGCTGATACTTTTTTTTTTAAATAAAGCTCTGGTTCGATTCCTGACTAACAACTAGTTTATTCCAAAATCGGTTTTCTTTACATACCTATTAAAGTGCTTAAGGAAAATATTAGTCGAAGTTAGGCAATTCGCAGCGCATTAATTATATCCTTAGGAATAGAGAATCGATTGAGTGTTAGCCTCCAAAAAGCGACCACTCTGTAGAAAGAGACAGAGCGATGATGCGGCCAATACCTGGGGCAAACCATGACCGCTCCATTGCTTTGTCTCTCCCGCACTTCATGGTCAATTTTATTTGACATTTGATTATGGAAGGCTCAATCGATGCTCTATATCTAAGATTATTATCATACCTAATTACCGATAATTCCAAAATAGCAATTTGTGTAAGAGGAAAACTCAAATGATATGAATATTTTTGCAGCCAACGCGAGATGCAACCGGCGCAGCGATCGCAGTTTTCACAGCCAACAAACATTTTCCTACGCTGACAACACATCAGATAACATTACAGGTAAATTAAATATCATATTACACACTCAAAATAGAAATAGTAGGTACGCGCTTTGAATTCGATCATAATTCACATTGATGTGTCGAGCGCATACCTTTTTTTATCCCATCCTCATTCCAGTTCTGACCGAATCTATCCAGTTCGTCCCGCCATCTCCTTCGTGCCCTGCCGCTACCCCGCCTACCGCGCATATCTTCATGCGTAAAGCTGCCAAAATAAATGTAACTGAACAAGTCCAAGTAGACATAATAATATATTACGTAATGTATATTTAGGGGAGGGGATTAGCTCTTCGCTAAATAATAATAACAGCCGATTGGGTCGATCTGTAGGTTAAGCCGCGCTTCCCTAGGTTGGTGCGTGGATAGGTGACCACCCATCACATACCGAGATTCCCCCATGCCTTGGAAAGCTCGTAAAGCCGTTGGTCCTGGCTAGCAATTGTTTATCTTTGACAGTCGTTAAGTAGTCAGTGGCCCGAAAGTCTGACAACCAGTCTTACCAAGGGGTATCGTATAACCCGGTATTAACTGGGTTGTAGAGTTCAGATGGCAGTCGCTCCATATAAAATACATAGACTGGAAACTAGGCATATGATGATCATGAGGTAACGTTTATTTGATTGTGAAATATTGTATTTGTAAGGAAAACAAGTGCCCAATTAAATAAAAAATATTTTCTACAAAATTATTAGAATAACGTAAAAGTAATTAAACATAATTATTGCGGTTTGTGTTTTTACGTACCTTATGCATTTTGGACGACGTAAAAAGGGTTTTTCCGAATTGATTTCTCGGGTGCACGGTTCTGTACTGGTCAGTCTAGCGCGTCAGTCCGTACAAATTTTCCTCGAAGCAACTATAACTAATGCATGATTCCCGATCCCGTACCAGTAATATGATACACGACCAGTCCGACCTGCGGAGTTCCAAAATAAAACAACGCATTTTTTTCACACGTCTTTATTCGTCTATCTCTGTTTCTTTGTTTTACGTTTGCGAATTAATTGTTATAACCAAAACCTCTTTTAAAACTGACCTCTGGTATGATCGTGTGGGTTTTCTTTTGTAAACCCTTCTTAGGAAACTATTCACGCCAATTATTTGTGTTTTTAATGGCTTTCTATGTCCCACTGCTGGGCAAAGGCGTCCTTATACGTCCAGGAACTGTTCTTCGCCGCCACCTCGGCACCTCGAACAAGCCCCCGTGCTACGCGTCCAGATCATCTCGCCAACTGTTTCTTTCTTTCAAATCCTTACGTTTTATTAATTCCATTTATTTTCACCAGGGCGTGGTGTACCAGTTGGACGTGGCCCTGCAGTCGGTGGAGACGCAGCGCGCCGGTCTCGTCTTCATCTACGACATGACGGACTCCAAGTACACCAACTTTGACTACGAGCTCTCGCAGAAGATACTCACTATGTTGAAGGTTCGTGGAATTATGTTTACAGTGCATGCTTCTATATGGTAAACCGTTATTAATGGTCATCAACCGATCAATTGTACTAAGAGGTCAAATGGCTTTAGCCGGGGTGTAATGTTGGACTGAATCTCATTATAACCCGCTGGGTTGTAATATTTACACTTTTCATAGTTCTTATTGCAATGGCCTTAAAGTCTAATTTCGTAATAATAGATTAACTAATACTCGAAAGCCGGGACCGGCGCCGCGTCGAGCTTATTTGAAAATCGAACTTCTTTTAAAATCGAGCTGGCCACGGCAAGCTGAATGGAACACATTTGAAATTAAACAAAAGCCGCGAGGATTGTAAGACGCTGCAATAATATACGTAATAACTGCAAAGATTTTATAAAAAAAATATCAAAAATTCAATACAGAACAAGAATAGAATAAGCTGTCGTATTGGTGAAAACATAAATCTAAAAACTTCGTCTAATAATGATGATCCTTAGACACCTTTGCCACCACAGCTACCCACCTCAAAACACATCACATCAAGCCTACTGCCTCAAGGACCACCTTCCCCAACCTTTACAGTACAAAACGACCCTAAGACGTAAGTTTCTGAAGCTGTGAACAATACTCAAATAAACTCTATCTCAACTTCAATAAACGTACCAAATAAAAATATAAGTTTGTCTTTCCACAACTAGACTAATGTCTCAAACATAATTTTTCACTTTTAATTTACTACAATAAAACGCTGTTTTTAGTGGCCTTGCTTTTTTATTGTCTCGCAAAAGGTGAGAAAAGTAGAGTACACTCCTCGGGGATAAAGCTGTTTTTGTCTGGGGGGCGCTTGAACCCCTCACTGCGCTCAGGACTCGTATCGCGCCCGTGACATAAAACAGTGCTTTATCCCCTCGGTGTATAATCTACTATTACGTGTGTCCTGAAGGCCCGTTTTTCTAAATTCGACGCAGAGAAAGCGTCTCCTCCCGCGTGCTCGAGGATGCGCGAGCGCACAATTTTAGACTTAAAGGCAATACTGATACAGTCCTTTAAACCGGTTGGAAGGGACACCGACGCTAAAACGGTTACCACGCATTCAGTATTTACAACATTCTTCCACAGAAAAAACCACATTGAAATTTTTCATCGGTAATAAGTAAAAAATCAGGTGTTCCATACATTTTGACTATGTTGATATTACAGTTTTGTTTGGAAACAGCTGTTTTTTTTTATAACCGACGAAAAATTTATATTTGGGTCTTCTTTGTGTCGCTAGCACGACAAATTTTAAACTCTGTTGGCCCAAAACTTCGCTACCTCCAGCGCGTCGTCGGTGGCAGCGCAAAGGTCACTTCGGCTGCATGTTTTTGGGCTAAGAGGGCAGGAGCATAGTTTGCGACACAGCTCCACAACCACACCCCGCTGCTGTTTAATTAGGTAAATATGTAGTATATGGGTTCAGAATATGGACTGAATACGTGGTTTTAGCATCGGTGTGCCTCCCGCATTATATGATGTCACTATACAGGATGGCTACATCAAATAATGTGCGAGGATTTTGCCGCTTGGTGGAAACGGACCCTTAAGCTGTTATAGAAAGTACACGCAGGTCTCGAAATTGAGACTACTGGCCTACCGTGGTGATCCGATCAATGGTGTTGTTTGTTCAGCAGACTTGTTCTCAACAACTAAGTATAACATCTAGTAAAATATCCAAGTAGGCAAGCACGTATCGCCTTATTATTTATTTATTTATTTGTTTAAATAGATACTTGCTGCACTTACAGTTTACACCAAAGCGTGCAGCAAGCCAACATCCACACACAGCTTATATCCGCATCACTCGACTTTTCTAGGCGAGCTGACATTTCTGATAATTACAAAAAACATGTGACATTTCACGTATTTCCCGTTTCGTATTAATTTAATTTGTGATAGTGTTGGTGTATTTTTCTATTTATTTTAATAATAATAATATATTTATTTGCGTAAAACATGGTATGAAAAGATCTTACAGTACAAAAATAGAACAGACATGTTTTGCCAAGATTAAACATAGCATGCAAATATTTGTTATAACAATTTCCTAATCAAAAATTATTATTATATTACAACAACGCTATTTTCGTTCTAGGAATTGTTTTAGACTATAGAAGTTGTTGTTAATTAGCCATACATACAACTTATTCTTAAAAGTATATCTCATGTTTAGCATTTTCAGATCACTAGGTAATTTGTTGTAAATTCGTACACACATATTTAAGCAGCTTTTATTGTACTTAGCAAGCCTAGGAGCACTGTTAAGTACGAGTCTGTGAGGATCTCGTCGGCTTCGAGGATTTACATCGTTTGCTATTTTAAATAACTCCTTATGTTTCCATACAAACATGCATATTTCATTAATATACAGACAAGGTAGCGGTAACAAGCCAAGTTTCTTAAATACTGGCTGACAGGATTCCTCAGGATGAAGTCCGTATAGAGCCCTAATGCATTTTTTTTGAGCTATAAATATTCTATTTTGGTCGGTGCTGTTACCCCATATTATAAGTCCATAAAGTAATATGGATTCCACATACGCATGGTAAGCTAAAATAGCTGTTTTGAGATTAGTACATTTTTTTACTTGTCTAAGAGCATACACAAACTTATTTATCTTGCTTGAAACATTGTCTACATGCACTTTCCAATGTAGATCTTCATCAACAGTAACTCCCAGGAACTTGGTATGTGTTACTGGTTTAATTTTGGGTATATTTAATTTGAAGTTAAATTTATGATTATTCGATTTATTAAATTGTATATAAACGGATTTGTCAAGGTTTATTTTCAAGTTATGTAAATATAGCCAGTTAATTAAAATGTCAATTGTATTGTTAATGTCAGTTTCGTGGTCGTAAATAATTGTATTATTTTTTTTATTGGATGTCACAATAATCGAAATGTCATCAGCAAACAATATACACTTATGTTTCGTTATTTTGATGATGTCATTTATATATATCAAGAATAAGATTGGCCGTAGTATGCTGCCCTGTGGGATACCAAACTTATTATATCTATATTTCGATGAGTGTAGCGTTACTTCTTTATCTTCGTTTAAGTTTGTTATGGTAACGCATTGTTGCCTGTCATCAAGGTATGATTTTATCCACTGTAAGGTTGGCCCTCTAATCCCGATTGCTCCTAACTTTTGCAGTAGTAGATCGTGTGAAACTAGGTCGAAAGCTTTCGACAAATCAAAGAATAATCCTGTGGTTAGATTCTTGTCATTGATGTTAGTTAATATAATATTTATGAGGGCATAGATTGCTAATGTTGTAGACTTCCCTTTTTGAAAACCATACTGTTCTTTTTGTATAATATTAAACTTTGTACAGTAATTTTCAATCCTTTTGTACATACATTTTTCGTATATTTTAGATAAGATGGGTATTAGGGTGATAGGGCGGTAATTGTTCAGGTCATGTCTGTCTCCTTTTTTGTAAAGTGGTTTAACAACGGAAACCTTTAAAGCTTCTGGAAAAACTCCCTCATAAAATGACAAATTGATCAAGTATGTTAGTACTTCAACAATTTCGTCGACACAGATTTTAATAATTTTTGTGTTAATTTCGTCGTACCCTTCAGAATTTGTGTTATTTAAAAGCAGTATTTCTTTCTTAACTTCAGTTATCGACATTGGTTTGAGGAACATTGAGCCAACAGTTACATTATTGCTAGAGTTACCTGTGACGTTCGTTGGCATTGGTTTGTTTGTTGAATCGATATAATGGTTATTAAACGCAGACGCTATTTCTACTGGATTGGTAATAAGTGTGTTGTCATATTTGATACTGTCTATATTATGTCTGGAGTTTGCATTATTTAGCTCGTCTTTTATAACATTCCACGTAGCTTTGCATTTATTATCATTGTTAGCTATGTGTTTGATATTTGCATTTTTCCTGGAATTAATAATGCATTTTTTAAGGAGATTACTATATTTAAGGTATCTAGTCTTATTAATCGCAGTTTTGTTTTTATAAAATTGATGGCGCAGTATCCTTTTTGTTTTACAACTTTTTCTTAAGCCCTTGCTTATCCAACTTTGTTTCTTTTTGTTATTTAAATTTACTTTTACTTTTAATTTAGGAAAGCAAAGATTGTAAAGTAGGCAAAACGTTTCATGAAAATGATTGAATGCTGAGTTTGCGTTGTTAGCCGTGTGTATTTCAGACCAAGAAAGATTGCTCAAGCATTCCTTAAACTTGTGGATATTATCTGAACTTAGATCTCTTTTATATGTATAATATATTGCTTGATTTTGGGTTTTATGTTTTAAGGGAATAGTCAACATTTGTGCCGTATCGTGGTCAGACAAGTGAAGCGGCATAACTGCAGCAGTAGCGTCGTGAATGTTGCTCAGAATGTGATCTATACATTCGAGTTGTTTTTCTTTTTTTGTTTGTTTAACTTTTTTTTTGTAACACATTCAGACACAATGTAATTGTTATTGAATAAATGAAATGAAATCCCAGCCAATCGTGATGGATTCTTACCTACTTCTTCTTAGCGTGTCGATGGCAAATCATTAAATATAAGGTCACATTAAAATAGGTGGCCAAATTTTAACACAGCGTTCAGTGCGTCTAACCAAAGATATACAAGAAAAAAAACTGATTAAAGTGATTTATTGGATAGGTACAGCTAAAAATGAAAAAATTAATAATCTTTTTTCCAAAAATAAAACCGACTTCAAAAACACACATTTCAGAAGTCGGTGGCAAAAAAACTGAATCAAACAAACAAAAGTCACCGACTTCTGAAGCTAAAGTTACTTTTAATTTTTTTTTGTGTTTTTGAATACAGTGTTATTGTTCACCCATACAAGTTACCGCAGAATTTTTATTTTTTCCGTAGCAGATGGTAGCACCTGTTTGCATATTTTTATTATTAGATGTTATATTCCGCTCAGTGCATTCATAACTGCGATGCTCGTTGAAATAAAAACATTTTTTCGTTAAATTCAGTTTTGTCACCTCTTAGAACATTAAACTTAACAACCACCTGAGATGAATTATTTAGCGCTTATTCTGTTACAACCTGTATACTGGTATGCCCCCGCTACTCCGTCTGCAAGTACATAGTCCGAAAAACGTTTAAGGCGCTGCGCAAACGTGGACACTTTTGTATCTTGTGTCGGATACAAGCTACAAGTGAATATTTGATTTCTAAAGAACCAGTATGAAATCAGGGGGGCCTAAAATGGCTGCTTTATCAGAATCATAATACGAATCACGTTAAAACTCTTAAAATGGTCTTTATGGTTAGGAGCACAAAGTCCATTTTACGAGTTTTACATTTTTAACGTGATTCATATTATGATTCTGATAAAGCTTCCATTTTAGGCCCCCAGGACACGGCAACTACGGTTTCCTGTGATGGTGTGCCGTGTCGGTAGCAAAAAGTGTCTACGTTTGCGCAGCCCCTAAGTTATAAAGAAGTATAGATGTTATCGCAAATTGACCGTTCTCAAATGTTTACCCTTATTCATAAAAACTTGACATTTATAACACTATGAACCATTTTCATGTCTATGAAGTGGGAAGGCAATCGACTAAATTGCCATTTCAGATACAAGACTTTTATCGTGGACTCTTTTACCGCGGGTTAGCGTGTGTTTTGAGCATTAAAAGCGTTTTTTTTGTTGTTATGTTATAAAGATTATATTTTTAGCATATTTTGTTGTTTAGATGAAGTAACTGCCCTATGGGAGTGCATCTATGATTATTTCTTTCAACTGGCATTTGTGATCTTACATCATAGGTAAAGTTAAAGAAGAAACACGTTGTAACATCGAAGCTATCCGCTGAAAGCATATTTTTTTCTTTCTGTTGTAACTACGTAAATCAAAACAACGCAGTCAATTTACGAACTATTCTACTTAACCTATAAATATCGCCTTACAAGCGCAAAGCTACGTCAATTGCAAAGTTTCGCTATTATTTCACTTAAAGTTTAACTTCTTTCAATTAAGTCGAGTTAGCTTTTGCTGGCGCAGTTTCAGTTTGGATTCCTCAAGGGAATCTACACTGCAATAAATTAAATGGGTTTAATTAATAATGTGAGATATCAATCATTCTTATTTGAATTTATAAAAATATAAACCGTTCGTAAACACCCACTATTGTTACTGTCCACGTCCATGCGTGCACCTTTGTCTCTAAAAAATTGGATGTTGGAGTAGTCTATTTCCACATGTGTTTCAGTTTTGTTTCCAAAAAAAGTAAGTCCCGAACAGTTTTTAGCTCGTTGCTAATAAAGTTCACTATATTAGATACTAGCGACCCGCCCCGGCTTCGCACGGTGCAATGTTATACATATAAACCTTCCTCTTGAATCACTCTATCTATTAAAAAAAACCGCATCAGAATCCGTTGCGTAGTTTTAAATATCTAAGCATACATAGGGACAGACAGCGGGAAGCGACTTTGTTTTATACTATGTAGTGATTATTTAAAAATAAAACGGGTAGTGCGTGCGGAATCCTTGTGATGTCGATTGGCTAGGTAAAATACGACGCTTCCCTTTACGTCTCTTCCGTCGCAAAGTAAATTGGCTCTGTAGCTACAAAAAACCTAATAAAACTCATCGTCGCTGATTTAGTTTAAAAGCCAACGTTCAGGTTGCAAGCGCCATAATTTTCTTCCACGATGACATGTACCGCCTATCCAGGCGTATTACGAGAAGATTGAAAATATATTTTTAATATCTCTCTAGCAGAAATAAATAGGCAAATTGCATGTACTTCAAAAAATCTATACTTTCTACGCTACGCTTATAGTTTAACAATCAAACTTTGAATATTTATTCTTTCTAATGATTTTTCATAGCTCTTTACCAAATCGCATCATAACGTCTGAAAGACTAGACGAAGAACGTATAGAGCACGAACTAAATATGCACATCATGGTACAGATGTAGATACTTGAATGCGTTACAAACAAAGAACTTTTTACCAAAAACTTTTCCATTTTGGCGGATCCGGCCATAAGAAAAAAATTGTAGAACATAAGGACTTGGGGAAGGAAATGTTTTTTTTTTTAACGCCTTGTTTTTATTAAGTGCGCTGAAATCTTTGCACATAACTTCAACTCTAAGGAGTCTAAGGTCTGCATACTTGCTCTTTACATTAAAGCTCACGTCATAAATAAAATATAACGCCAGCACGTCCGTGTAGTATCTTCGCTGTGATATACTCGCACACGATTATATTCTTATGTACGTTGTACGTATAACCACTCTGTTGCGAGTTGCGACGAGACGGCTGGGTATCTTCCGGTTACGTATTCTGTAGATTTACTAGCTTCATATAACATATCATTATTGCTTCACAGCAACAGCGGAGACAACACTTACTCGACCGTAACCAACGTATGTTTGTATAAGCTGATATGATTTGTATTGTTGCCTTGTTTTAATACCAGCTTACATAGGTTATTCGGATAAGGAGAAATTCTTGGTTTATTAGACTTGGAAGTTTACCGCAGTGGGTTTTAAAGTAATGTCCCGGTACCTCTACGACCAAGAAAACAACGATCTTTATTATTATGTGTTGCATGCAAACTTCACATTTGGACGCTTCTTGCTGTTGAAAAATTTGGATAAGATATAAAATGGCTCTAGGAAAGTAGGCGCAATTGCCATTGCAGTCTGCATAAAGTAAAATGGTTTGCAGTAGCAAAGATGTAGTTCAGTTTGGAAAAAATGTCTGTCGACTTGTCGAAACTATGATAAATAAACTCTAAGCGTTCAAGTTTCGAACTTTTTCAGTACTGAAAGACAAGAAAATTGGTACGAATATGAAGCTGATACGTAGTGGTAATTAAGTTTTCATAGAAATGCACGGGTCATGTAGTGTTGCCAGGTGCCCCGTTAAATGTCCCGTGCAACAAATCAATAAATGTATTAAAAACCATTATTATTACCAAAAACTAATATGTAATTATGTCAAATCAGTCGCATTCGCATCACTATGTCGACTGCGACAATTGCGTTCTCACTATTTTTAAAGACAATCTAGACTTAACCAATCTTCCAAACTCAAACGCGGCAACGGAATAGGTATTTTCCCAGGCCAACTTAATTTGGTCCGAGAGACGAAACCGTTTGACACTCGAACATGTCAAAGCTGAAATTCAAATTAAAACTAACTTATCATGACGTGTAGTGAATTTTATAACTACATTATAAAAACAAAGCAATCCTAAAGGCATTTATTAATCCTCGTAATGGTTTTTTTGTGTCCCGATTTAAAACCCCTAAATCCCAATCTGTTTTACCATCTGCCCCGATTTTAATCCAATCGGACCTGGCAACACACTCATGATAGAAAATGTATCATAGAAGTATGCACGTTGCATGTAACATAACTATCCGTTTCAAGGTCAACATAACAGTAGGGAATAATAGGAGCAAACAAAATCATGTTTTGTACAATACGCCGTTGTTTTTTGACATAGGTAGGTAGGTTGACGTAGGTAATAAAAAGTTAAAAATATGTGATTACCATTTTCGTGTTCATCTATGCCATGGATGCTTGAGTGGTAAGACTGGCAAGGCATCGAATGCGTTACCTGGGAAATAAAATGCAAGCTCAAATACGAGTAACACCACATACACGTAGCATTCAATATTTTAAACTTGGTTTACAGAAAATAAGTAGGCTGTACTCTAAGGGATTATGTCAAAAGGTTGAAGCAAAAACCCTCTTGTTTTGTAGTAACAACAAAGGGCGATTAATTCGCTGCCTAGCTTTGTGATTAGGGTTCTCCTCCTTTGGCCATTTATCAAAGCAGGAATTACTCTACTTTTAGTAGAATAGGTAGATTCACAGTATAATGTGCGGCTAAGAAAGGGCAAAAATCAAAACTTGCAAAGGTATTGAGAAATAAGCGAGATATTTAAACTGACATAGGATTTTAAATGTAACATTAATTTTATTAGTCTATCTTCTTTTCGGTGTCTTGCCGAAGTTGGAGGCATCATCGTAAAGGTCGAACTTCAGTTTAGTGTGGGGCGGCTCTGTATGAGATTCTATGGATTCTATCCCTGAGAACTACAAAAATAGCATTAAATCAGAATATTACTTAAGTTAACTGCCTGGGGACTGACGTGAGGATATAAATCGTATTTCGAACGTGAGGCCTATAATTAGAACGGTAAACGTATTTCGGTGCTCACTGAATATAGTTCAATGCCAGATGCGTTAGCGGCTTGTGTATTACGAACAACAACATTTAATTTACTATAATGTATGACTGTTGTGGTTGTGGCCACCCTTAAAAGCTTTGCAAGTGCGTAGTGTGTTGAGTGGGCTGTGCGACGAAATACACGCGCATTTATGGGGGTTGGGGGTTACGCGGGTTTGCCCATTTAGTTTCGGACTCGACTAAATTCCATAATCTTGAGCAGGCCACCTGCCGTTACAAACCCAGATTTCGATGAAATGCACGCGATTTAAAAAGTCGTACAAACCCCTGAACACGAATTTCCCTCAGGAAAGTTATTACGAAAATGGCGTAGCACTTTCACAAATTGACTAATATTTAACATTGGTCTTCTCTTTTTGCTTCTTGAAGCTATAAAGCGCTGAAGTATTTTTTCTTAATCCCACGAAAGATTTATGATACTTATAATATTAGAAACATTGGGCAAGATGTTCATCAACTTTATTAGTACAAACATTCGAACGGTGTAAATTCTTATTAACGACTTCTGAAACAGGCTCTTATCGTAATTTTGGTTTCACGAGTTCCCGTAGGGGTGGCTGAAACTCTGCCGACCTTGTAACTTTACGAGGCCATGCCAACAATGTTAATCCTTTTTTATTTCACTTGCGAACGATTTGTTCAAGCCGTACGTTCGTGAATAAGTTGACAAGAATCAATGTATATCGGCCTCGGGTTTGTAGTCAATTATGCGAAAATCAATAAAAGACACATGATGTGTCGGCGGTACACAGTTATGTGCATAAACGTTTGAATAAAAGGTGAAACCAACTGCCACAACTTTACATAATATAAAACAAAGTCGCTCCCGCTGTTTGTACGCTTAGATCTTTTAAACTACGAAACGGATTTTAATGCAGTTTTCAGCAAAAGATAGTGATTCAAGAGGAGGTTTATTATCTATTTAACATTACACTCGTGCGGGGCCCGGGCGGGTCGCTAGTATTTACAAAAAAAAAACAATTTCAGCGTACCGTAGTATGTAATATAATATCACAATAGACGAAAGTAAAAACCGACCCTTTCATGCGTTACATACATGTTAATTTAATTCATAGAAAAAAAATACATAACTGCGAATTCTACACAATACGTTTTAATTTAAAAAGCAATCAAAGGAATTCGTAGAACACACGGTCATGTTTCGAATTAAAAGTTTCCGTTTGGGAACTGTATTTCTCGTTTCAGCGGATCATCGCGTATATTGAAATTCGTAGCTTCATTTTGGCGTAGCTGGTTGGGCGGATGCGAGCCGTAGTCCTCTCGTAGCCGCCGCCCGCCCCTACGCCGCCGGCCCCGACGCCCGACCGCACGAACCTGACGTCAGTCGAGCTCGCACCGGCGACGCGCACGTACGTGCTCGCCACGATCATTGCGCGCCCAATTTACGCCGACACCGGGATACACAAATTGTGTTTGCATGCTAAATAAATAAATACAAACAATCGAATCTGGATTGCTTTCCTTCCGGACCGTGTATAGTGATTTGAACGACGCAATAAGAGAGTTAATGAGTGCGGGCTAACAGGTGGCGATTGCATATCAGTGCTATTATTGGTTGTTGTTGCCGTCGAGTGGTGTTCGGTGCCAGTGCTATTAGCCGTGGTGGAGGTGCATTAGTTTGCAGAGCTCGCCTGGTCATAACGACAGTTTACAGTGAAGTAACTGCGGATCGATAGTAACAGCTGAGCCGATTGTATTCGCTGCCCGCATTGCTTATCTAAGGTAGGCTGATAATATACTGTCTCATTGACCCATTTTATCTATACATTTGTCTAAGGCTAAACGATAAGTATAGTGTTAATCTGTTATGAGAATACATCTCTTTGGTTATATGTTTTCTCGCCTTTTGTTATGGTTAATGGGGCAAAATAAGTTATATAGGTCATTAGTCTTTTACGTTTTGAACCCAACGAGGTTCAGGAACGGTTAAACCTCGGTTAACCAGTTCGGTAATTTTCCAAACAACCGGAGTGGTCTAACAAGCATGTTATCGTTAATCACAGCCAAAGCATTAATATTATGATAACTTATTGATACTCGTCTCTTGACTTAAAATACAATGACAACATTTAGCCTTGCCGAGCGTTTGTTTTGCTGACGAAAGGTCACGTAAACGGCAAAAACGTCAGCCGTGGAAAATTCTACGATTCTATTTGGCATCATTAACTTCAGTTGGATAATCCATCTTTTGTTCGAATCACCTAAAAAGTAATAAAACCTAAGATTTCTATTGTTTACATACTTTATTTCGCACGTACAATCCGGTATCTACATCTGTCATCCGTAACAAATTATTTTCAGTAGGTATCCGTTTCTTCATGCAGTAAGAGTACCTATCAGTAGTGAAGGGTAAATTTTTGTGAGATATAAGCCGGAGTACATATCTTTAATGTGATTATATTATTTCTCTATAGAATACTGACTGTGCCATTTTTCAAAGGGAAGCCGGGAGGAATCGAGTTGTATTGAATCTTCGACACAAATCTGTCGCAATACGTCTGAATACCCTTTCCAACTATGCGGTTGGCGATAAGACGACTGAACGAAAGAAGAAAAACATACATAAAAAAAGAAAAATACAGCAGAGAAAACAGAAAATCTTAACATATTACATACTAGCACAAAATAGATAATATACAACGATATATATTAGCATCATGATATACATTGTATGTTTTGATAAAACTGTATGAATGGATACCTAATACATACTAACAACTTACAAACAGTTGTACAATAAACCAATTGTCGTATAATTTACGTTTATTGTGCGGAAATATACAGGTCCGGTAAACAATGCTAGAATACGATATAATATGTTATGCTTATTGTATATTACATGGACCTTGAGGATTATTTAAATAAACAAACACATAATCTGTTGGTCTGTTTATTTGCCATAGATAAATTTGTTAACAGAAGTGTTGTTCTGTTTCCTCCCCAGGATGGCCAGGGTAGTGACGACAAGAAAGACAATTTAAAAGCTTCAAATAAAAATAAATCCACTGAAAGAGAAAATCAATTCAGTCGCAGCATATACCTTGGTGGGAGTGTGTTAAGAAAGCCTTTATTAATGGCTTGACTTCCACTTTCCTCGCCTCCCTATGTACTACCTATAGATCTTATGTGGCAACTCTGATCTTCAGACACCCTTTTAAAATTAGTTCATTTACATAATTTGTATAGCCATCGCCAAAATTTACAGCCAAAAAGTTGCACATTTCCTGATTACTAATTCTGCTATATCGACTTCAAAAATCACCCATTTCCATCCAGGTGGAAATGGTTTGTGAGAGAGACATACATAAACTTACACCCACATAAGTTGATACTTATCTTATTATGGAGTTGCCTGAAATGACTAATGTTTATGGTAATTAGAGTTGTTCCTTAACATTTTCGCAGAGGAAAACTATCGATATATAGCCTTTTTTTTGCAAATACATTTGCATTTGAATAAAATTCTTAATTAAACATGTACAGATGCAGACAACCCTTGCTTGGAAAGCAATTTGCATAATTATTCAATATCACGGTTTGTAGAGAGTGTGGTGGTTACTGTTCGTGTTTGATTTGTTCTAGATATGATTAAAAACTGGATATTCTATAGCAGCTTTGAGCGTTTGACTTCACTCACGTCGTATCGTGGAACCGCGCTCGATGTGAAAATAAAATCGAATATTTAGAATTAGATTGTCAAAGCGCCAGGTCGTCGAGTGGCACTTATTGCTTGTGAAAGCGTTATTGCGTCGTATTATCGATGCCATTAATCGATGAGTTGGTGTCATCAACTCATCAGTGTCAGGCACGCTCCGTGGCGGAAGTTACGTCACGTCAACGCTTTTCACACCGCTAATTGGATAATCGCGTACAGTTATTTGGCAATCTAAAGTAACCCAATATTTCGAGCTATTGTTTATCCGCTATTGTTTATTCTAAACAAGCGATGGCCCTCAGCAGTTTCGTTAAACGCAATAGGGTCGTTTACTGTGATTTCCGTCGAGTGCTAAATGGCATATTATTTTTAACAAAACGCTGTTGATATAATGAAACAGGTTTCATTTTATTAATAATTAAGTAGGGGAAGTACACAGTGTACAGTTAGTTACCTCATGCATAGTTGTATGGTGTGTCATTCTTTTTTAAGGCGTGACTGTCTTGAAAAAATAAATAGACTCCCTGATGTCTAGAAAACTTGTTTTGCGTTTCAAATAGACTAACGTAATGAATCATGAAATTTATTTTATACAGGATAATTAAATAACCACCTTGGCCGATATATTTCTTTAAGGACGCAATGGTATGACGCTGTGGTAGTAGTCACGCTCTTTAAATACTAAATCTTGGAACTGCGTATTGATACAGCGTCATCAATTGCCAAAAAGGTACTCCTCCGCCAATTCTGGCAAAATATAAATGTCAGAAAATCTTGACCTAAATTTGTATTTCTAAAGCTTTTTATTTGCGAATTCGATCAAGAATCAGTACTGCATTCATGTTTGAGTGGGATAACTTGTTGTTGATTCACACATTGTATACAGTAGAATGTTTGTGCGGAGCAAGGGACACATGGCGCACTGTCCGTGATTTGCGCTCTCGATCTCGATCAATGTTGATACGAGTATGAGACAGAATCGCGGAGGCCGTTGTGGGCTCGCCGACCAGTCGTCAAGAGCAAGGTCATGCGGCGCGAGACGCCGGGTGCCGGTTGCCGCTTCACATAGCCTCTTTATCGCCTTTGTAACATTCCTCACAAGCTTACATCGTTTATGGCTTTACCGACCATACGAAGTATTACTTTAATTCGTCCCTGATAGCTTAGTAAAATATTTGTTGGAAAGAATGTTAAGTGATGTCGAGTGTAGTGGACGTTTGTCTTTTTATAGTCGATCCTAATTATTTTTGATTTCCAAGAAAATAAAATCCTTAATCGACGTATCTCCAACAAACAGCGATATGATTTATTGCGTAGTCTGTGTTATTGTTTACGTTTTATTCATATCTTTGCCAAGCGTAGGAGTATCTACTGCGTCTTTTATAACTTTATTACTCTTACACTGATATTTTTAGTAGCCGTTATTAGTTTGGCCAACATTATAAGTATTTGCTATTTATAAAGCTGTATATCTATCTACTAATTGTCTTTACCTATACGCTTGCATCTGGCAGTGAAATCAAAACAATGAATGAATCATCTGGTCATACTGCGTCAGTCAAGTCTACGGAGTTTCGTCGTATGTGCTATATTAGGAGCGGGTTGGAAGCCTACCGCAACATCAACAATATTCTCCTTTGAAGCGACCACATCAATACCAAACGTGGCTGCGTAAGCACTTAATAACTTGCTTATAATAAGCGATGTGTTGGCATGGAATACACACACCAGCAACATCGCTAACTAAGACTGTTTATCTGATTGCTTGAAGGTCGATTGTTCATTCACTAATATTATTGACTCGTGTCTACGAAATGTTTCCTATTCTACTATAATGTGGAAACTGGTGGGATGTTTTTGTGTCATATCGACATCTTTCGATCTTCACCTTGAAGTCACGTGTCCTTGCTGACTCACGGCTTCTCGTATGCTAGTAAACACAACTCATCTATTGCGTAGTTTCTTTGCCTTGTAGGTACAATCATCTCATTTGATATGGACAGACGTCGTTAGTTCGCGTGTTTATTAAATTTACTCTGTGACGTTTCATGTTGATGTTGTTGATATAGTTATACATTTGTTTATGGGTAAATTAAACGAACCCACACGCCTTTCTAGTCAATTAAATTATACTTTTATAAGTTTTTATTTAACATGCTTTGTCAATTAGTTCGCAAGTATGTATCGGTCAAATTTTCCTAATTTTCTTATTTCAATACGCGCTAGTTTAAAAAAAAATGTTTCTTCATTGCTAACTAACTATAACCATGTCACACGAGCGTATTCTCATAGGCTTCCTCCAAATTACGTCAAAACCTTTAACACCCTTCACTTTTGTAGATGTTTGTACATTGACTGCAAATAACCAGTATTTTAATAACGTCGTAATGTTTGTGAACCTTGAATCTTATCATAAGTTTTCCCTGTAAAGTAGGTGTGACTCGAAGACGAGTTACGATCAATTATGAAGGTAGCGAGGTCTAGTTTTCAATTAGCCGATGTTCGCCGATGTACGTGGAATTGAGCATCGGTACCGGGATGATTAATATCCGGCGGGAGAAGGTCGCGGGCGCGCGGGCGCCGGGCGGAGCCTGACGTCACCTCCGCAAGTGCTCCACTTCCGCTCGCCATACGTGGACTTCATTCTAAAGGCTTAGCAATGTCAGTATCAGTGCACGCCCGATTTTCACATAAGACTAATTGGCTATGTAATGCCGTATGATCATAACACGTGCTGTTTCATAATTATTAATCTTGTTGATGTTTTCGTGTACCTATGTAACCACATGCTGGTTATCTAAATCCCAGTCAATGATTATTTTTATATTTAAAGCTACCAAGAAAAGTAGCACTGAAGACGGATTATAATATAAACGATCGATATTATGTTATTCAAATCCTTATCTAGCTTATTATCTCGAATTAGATACAATACTGGGAACTATGTCGTTCTATTGACATTTTGGCCCAAGATAAATTATAGATTACTAGCTGTTGCCCGCGACCTTCGTTCGCGTGAAATTATTATAAAAAATAAAACTTCCCTTTTTGAATCAAATTTTGTTATCAATTTCAATGGTTTATTTTTTTTTGCACGGAACCCTAATTATTTTCCTAAAACAGTAGCCTGTGTATGACCTTACAATATCAGCTATCTGCCAGGAAATGTCCCGTCAAAATCGGTCCAGCCGTTTCTGAGATTAGCCGGAACAAACTGACAGACAAAAATTAAAAAATAGTAGAATATACAACAAGTGAAAAAAAAGGGAATTTAATTCGAGGGACAAAGTTGGATCCCGAGAGTAGCGAAGGATTCTAGAGTAGAATCCTGAGCGGAACGAGGGATACAAGAACCGAGATAAATTATTTTTTTCACGAGTTGTGTACTCTACTTTTTACCATTGACTGCGAGAAAATAAACATCAGTATATTATTTATATTTCTCGTGGGTTAATGGGTAATGTGGTGGTAATGGGTATGTGGATGGGTGACCACTGAGTTTCCTCCGTACTTCGGAAAGTACGTGCAGCCGGCTGTAGTTTGAATATCTTTGACAGTCGTTACAGGTAATCAGTAGCCCGAAAGTCTGACAACCAGTCTTACCAAGGGGTACCGTATTACCCACCCAGTACTAACTGGGTTGTGTTCTGGGTCAGATAGGCAGTCGCTCCATGTAAAATACTGATATTCAGCTGCATCCGATTAGACTGGCAGCCGACTCCAATAAAGTTGGGGTAAGTCTAACCAGATGAGTATTTATCTCATTTTATAATAAATCGGTAATATAATAAGAGAACAAAGGTTTAAATATAAGCATTAAAAATGTATAGTATAATTAAAACAGTTTTCGAAATTCAGATATTCTTGTCTTTTATTTATTATTTTCTTTACGTTTTATTTATTTTTTGTTCATAATTCGTGCTTGTTCCAAATTCAAAATGTTTTTATTCACTCAGTGAGTAAAAGAGCGTTTTATTCACTGATAACGGTTAATAAAATGGCCCTTTTCGAGTGGCAATGGTAAAAAACGTGTTTTTGTTATAAGTGCCATATAAATTTTCATTTGCATTCAGTAAAAAGCTGTTATTTTAATATCACAAACAAACACTTCAATTTTAATTATTTGTACTTATAAATTATTTATAACGACAGAAAATCTCCTATCTGAATGGAAATACTAGGAATATACTGAGCGATTTCTTTTAAAAAATAGTGAAGAAAGTACGCTTCAAAGTACTCCAACAGACTTGATAATGGCGCTCGCTGAAGATTACTTTTTGTAATCTATTATTACTAGATACCTATACTAGGGATATATCTTTTTTTTTGAATAAATGTTTCACCACGGGTAATGAATGAAAACATAACGGAACGTTGACCCCTTGATGAATAAAGATTACAATAACTATTAAATCCTTGAATGTTTGTGAAATTCTTAAAGTTTTGTTAAATATAGGTAGTAGCGAGACAGATATCGCAAAGACGCGATCACTCCTAGTTAGACCATAAGCTGGTTACTGCAGCGAGGAACCGGATCTCCAATTTGTCCACTTCTGCAAATCCACAGTCCTATTCCAAAAGTACACGCCTATTCGGGAGCGGCTGTTTATCTCCCCATCGTTCACCACACAATAGGATATGGACCAGTGAGACAATAGGATTGCCCCATTTATCGAGTGCAGCTTGTTCCCGGTTGGCGTGCTTTTCATCGTTCGACCGGTATAATGAGATCGGCGTATATTCATCTTTGTGCTTATGCAAGCGAGCTAGTTCATTGTACCGGGCTTGCTAACGAGCGTTGAGCCCACTCTCAACGCATATTTATATATTATGTCAGCGTGTGAACAATAAAAAATAAAAATAAAACCAATGGATACTTCGCAACCAGAAATATTATGTAGTCGGTTTAGCTTTCCCCAACCCAAAAAAGCTTGTGGTTGCCTACAGGTAATATCTGGTAATTTGCCTCGTAAACTCTAGTCTCCTGTCTTCTGATCTCCATTCCGGTTTAAATTGCTGTGCCAATAAATTTGTTCTCAATGTAACCTAACCCAGTTAGGTAAGGAGCTAGTATGGTTTCTTCTATCGGACTATTCAGTCATATAAGATTTGTTTGCATTCAGAATACGATGCTTAAATCAAATATTTCGGGAGTCAATCTGACTCGCTTCCGGCGTTCGCATGACAATGGCCAGTCACGTTATTTTGATTATAGGGAATACCGTATCTTATAAAAGTGGACTTCTTTTGAGTTTGTAACGGTTTTGCACTATTTTTGTTCGATTTAATCATTGCACTATAGATGAAAAAATGTCTAAGGGGTCGCACCTGGCTCGAATAGAGAGCAACAGCTGTCCGTGCGCCGCCACCAGTTGTTTTTTTGTGATAGGAATTGTTACTTATTGTGTCACGAGCTATAGATGCATCTGTCTAGCTGCTACCGGTTCTTATTGAAAGCATTCTAAATCGAAAGTAAAGTCAATCACATTCACTAAAACGCTTTTCGCTAAGATAAACTTCGCGGTAGCTTGTCGTCGTAATGCCATTTATCTCATCATGTTGCGGCCTAAGCCTCCGTGTGAAGTGAGCGATAGGGGTAGGTGTGCGGTCGATGTTACGTCAGTCGTGTCAAATTGGTTTATAACCGGTGGTTCCTGTCGCGGAGCTCGGTCTGTCTGTTACACTCGAACGAACTTTACCGTATTTGTTGTCGGCGCCCTCGGTGCCGGAGCGGCCGTCAGCGTCGCACTGCAAAATGGGGACGCCATTCCTGACCTACATCACAACGGGGTTGTCTGGGACATCGCCAACTCCCATCCCTGGAACATAATGTTGGAACAAATAGGACATGCAGTGAAAATATGTTGTTTTCGAAAATGCTGCATTTGCTTTTATAAAATAGCATTGGTTAGAGCAACTAGGTCAGATAATCCAATTATTTTACAACTAAGAATAAAATTTGCTTTGCAAATTGCGTGGCATCCATCGTTGATTTTATGAGGTGATAGTTGATGTTGATGTATTGAGATGCAACGTTCAATAAAAAATAAAAATGTTAAGGCTACGAGATGACGGAGGGTGATGCAATGGAATCTATTTAAAGTATTTGCGGCAAAAGCGTTTTGAATGCAAATGTTCAACGCGTTGAACGTGGATACAGTTTATTCTCTGTCGTTCGTTATGTGACGTAAACCGCACCGCATTGTTATGTAAACAGTTTATTTGCACTTAAAAAGCATCACTTATTTCGGGACGTGCTGGTTACTGGTTGATACAGTTTACTGTGTTAATTATAGCACGATTAACTTTATTTTCTCTCAGTGGATTGTACATTACCCTGAAATATAAAACTTTATAGATTATCTTAAAACTTTGGTAAACCTACTTCTTGTTTATTAGTTTAAATATGTAATATGTCTTTGTTATTCAAAACCAAACTTTGGAATATATTCGGCGAAATATTTTAGACTCCCCCTGTAGCAGTGTAGCAGGGTGGGTGTTATTTATTACTTTTAATACCTGTGCAGTAATTGCAAAATAGAACATTATGTCGTGTTGAAATTAGCAGTACCTAAATACTTCGAGACTCCTGTGTGATATGGTTTCAGTTTCGTTTTCAGATTCTGGGCATGAGTGGCTTCTTCCAAAACTCGGATAATATGGTTAATCACTGAAATATTACGTCGAGACGAATTCGATTAGGAAGCAATTTATTACTGGCCTCAATAGAAGTTATTACGGATAGCTCTATGAATTACAGCTACTTACTATAATAAGAACTTCTTGCGCCAATAGATAAGACGATTTACCGTAGTATTGGGAAATCTATCTGATCGCATTTTATTACCTTTTATGCCCAATATTTCGTCTCGCCGTACCAAAATGTAGCGTTTTTTATCGGTATAGGTACTATTAGCACCATCGTATAATATAAACAGATGTTGTGGTGTGGTGTATGATCGCATTGGTTTCGCGTGTCGTTGTGCGTGGCGTGAATGCGCGATGTTCTCGCATGTTTGTCGAGCTGTGATAAGGGATTATTTATGCATCGGGGACAGGCTCAGTGCTAGCACCGTCGGCTACGCATTCGGCGCCCGCGCTCGCCTACGGTGCATCATTGCCGCAACACCGATACGCTTCACTGCCTATCACACGATATCATTCACTCTTATGTCACTTTACGACGTCCTCAATATGGGTGTGCCTAGACATTCCGCTTTATTGTATGCAAATTAACAAGAAACTATATACTCGAAATTCTATTGGATAAAGCGAGTAAATGTGACATTGATATAAATGAAGTGTTGTTTTGCTATCATGTTAATTAGTTTGTTAAAATGCTCGATCGCTAACATTATGTAGTCTGATCAGCGAAACCTTCATCAAATAAGTTCCGCCGATTAATTACTAGACGCTATTTTTAAACTGACATTTTCCTAGAGTCTAATGTTCAGTTTAATGCAATTTCCTTCATACTTGTTATTTTTAGAAATAGAGTTTATTCGTAGAATTAATAGTAGTAGCAATGATGAGATAAAACACCGGTGGCATTTATGCACAAAGGTCAAACGTGGACGACAGGTAACCTAGCTATAGAATAGTCCACGAGCATAGTGTGTACATGTAACCAACGATGTACATAGGTATGTGAGTGTAGAGAATTGAGTAATGTTCGCCCGGCTAGACGAGCCAACACCGCCACCGGTGAAAATAATAACACTGTAAAGGTCGCTGAGCATTTACCATCTTCGCATGTATAACAATGTTAGCGGTAATTGGGTTTAGTAGGATACCTACGATATTTTTTTACGAAATATTTTACGATGTCTGGAAAGAAGATCGCTAAAATTACTCCTAGATAATATTTTGAATTGTTGTCGGTCTTAAGATTGAACGTGAAGGATTTTGTATTTAAAAAAAAAACACGGGAAGCATTTTATCAAAATCAGAATTTGGGCATTAGGACTTGTCCAATCAACGCAGTCATGTCAATCAGTCAACCTAAAGCAAAATTTTCAATCTCTCTGTTCTATTAATTCATCTGTTACATGATCATTTCCTTTTTAGTAACATTAAGAAAGTATAAATGTTACTTAAAGGTATGTAATATCAACATTATAACCGTTGAGGTTGAGCGTTCGCGCGACGTCTACGCGGGGTCTACACGGTGTCTACGCCAGTCTTAGTTTCTCTCCTGAAAATGGGCAAAGCACTATGTGAATTGTTAAGTACTGCAGTACTTCGATGCCTCATGCGTCACCCAGATTACCAAGACAACTACTTCGCTTCGACGCTCGTAGCTTTATTTTTAACGGAAAATTCATGAATGTTCACGAGAATTTTTCGTTGAAGAGATGCAGCTTTTAATCTTTTAATTTATGAATGCAAGTGGCATTTGAATGTTCAAAGTGATGTAGACTTGTAGAGAAGGATGACGATGTTGTAGTTGCGATTATTATAACTAATGTGTTTTAACCATAGTATGTTCCAGTATATGCCCACGCAATACTACGTGGGCGTTCACATATTATGTTTGATAATGACGTAAATTCAAAGTTGATAAGTTATGTTGATGTGATTTACGTGCTAGCTTGCCATCTTATTAAGACATAGACGTACAAATAATGACGTCTTATACAACGGAAGGAAACCGGTATATTATATCTTAGCATAGTTAGAAAGTAGTGTAAAGATGATCAGTGTTATTTATGTCTGGCGCCGTGCCAGCGACACCCGACGTAGCAGCGACACCGTGTTTGCGAAATCGTTCCATCAATTCTGACGAAACACCGTTGACACAATGTCGCTGGCAATGCGCTCAACATTTTATCTGTCTTTCAAACTTCACCGCACATCCTGTCTGAACTTCCTATTTTCATGGTCTCGGTTTCCATGGAGAACAAGGTTTCGAAGTAATTTTCCTTATTTCACGGTTAAACATTATCTTAGTCTAGCAAGGTTATTTATTTACCGACCACTCTGTTCAGGTGTTTTATTATGCCCTTCATTTTATTTTAATTTATTTATTTCAAGTATATTCTTTAAATTGGTCATTTGAAAAACCTCATTTAAAGAAAAACAGCCTATTTAAATATTAATGGCTGGCTTTCTTAAAATGCGTTCTGTGGAGATGTGAGTTGCACCCGAGACGCTTCTCATTTACAGCCTGAATACGGGCCATTTTCTTCGCTGAAATGGAAGGTGCCTCCTTTGAACCTTTGATGCTTTTGAAACGGTTCGACTCTATAGAACATAAGTATATGACACTGCACTAAGGTAAAAGCACTTAGAAAGGATAGCATACGCTTTTATTGGCGACACTTTGACCTTTGGCTATCTTGTGAGTGGAAAATAAACGCTTTTCACAATATTGCACACATTACTTCACAGTAAAATTGGCTAGTTGCTTTCTAGGTTCTACGTAACTGACAAAATTGCTTCAAGTAATTGTGCCACTCATAAATTCCGTAAATGTTAATTGGAAGCTATTCTAGCGAGTGCAAGTAGTCAGGAAAAACATCATTTGTAAAGAGGTGCAGCTGTGACGGCTTGTCTGAATGTGGGCATTTAAAGTGCAACCCTTTTGTGATTGCGAGAGCTCTCTCCCTTTCACTCACACTGACATGTACCTGTGCTCACACCTGGGCTCGTGGACTACGGTACTCGGTACTCATTTGTGATGGCCGTTTACAAAGCTAAAATCCCCTGTACATCACTGTGTTTTCGCTATTAATAAAAACGGGTTACGAGGGTTGATTAAAGCTCTTGTACTTTTTACACATAAAAATTTATATGACGCGTTGAATTTTAAAATATCACGCGCAGCACTGGCCCCGAAACGTTTAATTTATCGGCTTGAAGGTGTTGTAAAGGATGGTTATTTTAACAAAATAAAGTAATTTGATAAAAAAAATAAAAAAAACATTTCTTTAAATAATGGTTAAAAAAAACCATCCAAGTTAAACATAAATTTTAACATGACTTCTGCTGGTAAAATTTTTATAACTCGGTAGTTGTTTTCGCATTCCGCCAAGGATTACTCCTTAACTTTTCTTCGTCTATACTAATATTTTAAAGAGGTAAAGTTTGTGAGGTTGTAGCGGGTAATCTCTGGGTCTATTCAACCGATTTTGAAAATTATTTCACTAATAGGGAGCTACATGATCCCCGAGTTCCATAGACTATATTTACAACGTGCCCGTGGGATAATTTCCGACCCGCGAGCGAAGCCGCGGGCAACAGCTAGTGATGTTATAAGATTACTGACATCCGATGACTTGTTTAACAGTTTATATGGTACGTAAGGTATTTTCTATTTCCCGCATTAAAGTTCTGTAAATTTAATTATGCCACATAATAACAGATTAATGCATCTGGGATAGAGAAATCACAAGTAGTCGATTGGCTCTGCTTAAGATATCTAGAATCTTCGCTGAGAAACTGCGAGGGCTAGAGGTGAACCAACTACACTTTAAACTTTTCTTCCGTATCGGATTAGTATAAAACTATGAAAATTACTAGTTTGATAAACTTGTGTTTGTTAAATATTCAGTTTTATTCACAGTTCGTTTGCAACAGTCTTATCGACTGACTGACTTCAGAGATTCTCGGAGTTAGCATGATTCACCTTACACTACAGTTAAATGTATAGGAAGTTAGGAATAAAACACAATTTACAATAGAACTTATGAGTAAACTAAGTTAGTCACAATAGACGTTGTCGTTTGTCGAGTTTGCGGTACGTACAGAGTACACGCAACGTGGAGTGTCTAGGCGCCAACTTGAGAGCTTCTAGCGTAGTCTCAAAGAGGAGGTTTATCTTGCCTCGTCCACACGACCCGTGAGTCGCGACCTACTTCCTACAATACCTTAGCCGCGTTGACAAGCCATTGTTGAACTTTACACCGCCACCAGGGTGCCCGCCACGTTCGCTTGATAAATTCGGTTGCCTTAGCTCCCGCCAAATAACGGATCGAAAGTCTAGACACGGGTACATAACGATTGCTGGCTTTTCGTGAATAAGCTTCGATTGTCTTAACTTGGCTTTATAACTTGAATATTATTTTTCTACCTAAAATATAATGGTGCAAACATGCAACATATCACTCATATCAGCACACAGTAAACTAATACTTCTAACATTTCCTAATCCGAAACTTATAACTATTTGTTGGGAATATAAATGATGGATGAGGTCCAGCGGGCTGGGTAACTGGCCTACATTTAAAAAGGGAAGTGTTATGCGCACACGTTTCCATATACGACGTACCTATGTACGAGTTCGACTAGTGGAAAGCGAGCATCTACCTTTCTTATATTTTTCCTAAGAATTGTATGTAAAGAGGGCTTTTGGGCATTTTATTTGTTTGAGAATGCTATAATTTGAGATTTTGTTTGTGTAATTGGTGTGTTCTCGAGACTGAGTTTTCGGAATTCTTAGAACTCTCCTGGTTCCTGAAATATGTTTATGAACTTGGCTAGACACGCTACCGCGTGTCTAGATTCTCTGTCCAAATTATCTTTCATCACCAAGATTTCGTTAGAGATGCGAGGGCCATGTTAAATTTAACAATCTGCTTTGAAGTCGATATTTTCAAGCAATTTTTCAAGATGCACGGTCCAATAGTCACCGTCATTTGAGTTCAATATCGTATTATATTACTTGACTTGGTTTGAGCTTCGTTTTACAATTTTGCTGAGCTATAACTATCTAAAATCAATTTTCATACCTTCTGGAGTTTTATTTTCAACTTGACGAAGAATTCCCTTGACGAACGCCATCAAGTCTTTTATCTCGCGCTTTCCTACTTAACTGGCAAGGCCGTATATCTAATTATAGAATATTTTAAGGGCTTTGGTAACTGGAGGGTCTCGCAAATTTATTAATTTATTCTATCAATAAATGAGCCTATGTTTTCAATTCAGGCGACTTAATCAAGTGAGGCGAGGTGAGTTTGTCAACAATCGATTTGTGTTGTTTAGTGCTACACAGTTGGTGATGGGCGTCTGGAACTTTCGTCTAGGGCTTGAACCCCTCTGTCTTACGTCACAGGACTCGTCTAGACTATAAAGGCTATGAGGAAGACCCCGGACAATGCACCTATTCAACTCTGTATTATGTTTAATTTCTTATGTTTTGCTGATTCGTTCAGTATATTGTACTATTTATTTTTTCAACCAAGACAATTTAACTGCAAATCAGTTCCTACTGCTTTCAAATGCTTGTATTCTTTGTACGGAGTCCAAAATAAAACTTGATGACAAACACGTGGTAAAAATTAGCGGTATGCGTGAATGCGTCACATTCGAGTTTTAAACGAATCTACTAGAAGCAGGGGGATTCGGTGCCAGGTATTTGATTTCATGAGTGAAGGGAGCCAAAAACCGAGGGGGCAATGACCTCTCACCCTTAGTTTTCTTAGCGTTCATAAGCGAGCCTGTGCACTACGCGCCACCCACATTACTTTTCAAATGTTTCGATCTTTCCGATCTTTGATTCATTCCTGACGAGTAACTTAATACTGAAACAGTTGAACCTGCCTTGAAGTTGAAGCAATACTTAGATCCTAGTTGAAAAACTATACCTACGAAGTACAAAGAACAATGTGTAGCCAAGCGTTCATTTGTAAAAAATAAATGTTGCTACAGCTCAGCAGCGCCTATAGCGCCTAAACTATAACTGATGAATGCATTTTTTTTTTTTGACATTTACATATATACTAACTTTTAACAAACAAAAAGGCGAGCAATTATTATAATGGGTTAACAAAGTGAATTTAAAAAATAATAGAAGCTCCTCCTTTTTGGAAGTCGGTTAAAAATTGTATTCGTGGATAAGTAACACAGTTTCCCTTTTATTTGGTACTAGTTTTCTGCCGCAGAAATGGAAACATTTCAGAAAGCTTGTTACTTTTCTTAGCACAGGTCGTAAAATATATTGGAAGATGAATTGTAGCCCCCGCATGGGCTGTATACGCTCGTGGGTTTTATGATATATACGAAAATATAGCTAAAACGAGCCGAGGCCCGCTTGCAAATTGCCATATATGATATCCCACCTGACTGGCCAGACTCCGCACCGGACCTACAAATTGGCTCACGTAATGATAACAATCAACAAAACACTCACGATTTTCCCATTTCCGCGCTAAGGACTTTTCCTCGTAAACTGTGACCTTTTTTTTTCAACAACTCCGAACAGAATTGCCCAACTGAAAAAACAGATGTTTGGTTTCGTGCTTTAATTTTTTAAATTAGAAAGTTTTATGAACGTGAAAATCTTTTAAAGTTTATTTTTGGGGTAAATGTTGGTATTTTTGGACTACGATGGAATTTGAAAAATAAGGCTGGATAGGTTCATTATAGCAACGCTAAAAAATATCATAACCATCATCAAAAATATAATAAGATAGTTGGGTTAGTCCGACAGTGACGTAGATTGTTAAGTTACGATTTTTTGTTTCGGTCCTTTACAGTTCTCATTTTACCCTCGAGCGCTTTCAGATCGTCCCAGTCCTGAATATTTATAAGCCAGCTTCCATTCTGGTCGGATTTATTATCAAGTTTTGTCACTTCTCCTTAGAGATTCGTTAGGAGTAATCCATTTAAGATTGACTCTAGCATTTAATGTATTCCAAGTGATAAATGAATGGGCTTGACCTTTATAGAATGCCTTTCGCTTCACTGTTGTATTTTACAAACAGACGGTGTGAAATGTAAATAAGTTTGGATTAGTTATAATATAGATGGGCTGCTGTAGATGATTGCGTCACATCGCAGCGCCGTGTCGGCTATTTGGACAGCGTCGTTTTGGCTCGTGCGAAGTAATGCTACCGAGGCCGGTGTGCCCCTAATAACCCGGCTTGTCTACAAAGTATTATTTGGCTACAAATGCTCTATGGACGGTGTATTTTTCCCACGGATTCTGGGTTCTTGGCATTGTAGCTAATTATGAAGATGTTGGGTTTTTCTATGATATTGTCTATAGATGTAAGTATCCTACGTTACTATGTACAGTTGGAACAGTGCCTCGTTCTTTTTTGGTTTCCACAGTATTTCTTATATTTTGGGGTGTTTTAAACATCGAATGTTCCATACTCGTAGAATACCTATGTACCTACATCTACATAGGTGTAGGTACATAGGTACGAGTATTTCATAAACGTCTGGATACTATTTTTTTTTATTAATACAATTTCAATATCTCCTCGATGTTGTTAACCACTCATCCCCAGGGTTGCTGCGTCTGACACGAATGTTTAATTCGTTTAAATTGTGGAATTCGTTGCGAAATATCGCCGTGTTTGTCATTGATATTTTCGCAACAATATTTCAATACATAATTTATGAGCGCTCGTTGCTTCGAATAAAATATGTAACGGGATTGATGTATAGCAAAATGTATTCGATTTAAAAATAGGGGATGTATTTTAAAATAAAATTACTGGTAGATATAGATATAGACATACATACATAATAATATGTTAAAATTCCCCTTTAATAAAATAACATGGCGAGTAAAATAATATGACCTACCGCGCTTACCCATTAATTGAGTCAGGACTCGGGAAGGGTGAATGATTTTTGACACGTGCGCAAAATGCTCTCCATTATAGCTTGTTAAGTACTTATTAAGTAATTAGTGAGGCACATTATAATAACCGTTCTGTCCGTCATATATTTGTAATTTCCAGTATTTAATTTGATTTTACATAGCAGTGATAATCTAGTGGTGTGACCGTCGGACTGCCAAGGCATAGGTCTCGCATTCGAACCCAAGACCTCTGATTTTTCAGATTCGTGCGTATTGCATAATTATCATCGGTTAAGGAAAACATCTTGAGGAAACCAGCATGCCTGAGAGATATTTCTCGACGGCATGTTAAGCCAAGTCAGAGGCCCATGGGCAGCATAAAAACTCTGACACCAGGTTAGGCACTAAGCACACGATAAAGAAAGATTTGATTTCGAGAAACCCATTGAATCGAGACTGTGTGAGGGGCGCCCGCGCCCTAGTGGGCCATACACAGGGTATATATATCATTGGATATATATCATGACAGTGGCGTGCAGTGGTTCTCCGCGGAAGGTAGGCCACCCTAAGATGACCCTCAAAGTACTCACATCTATTGATATATTCATTTACCCTTCCGGGCCCACCGCACCCACCCCTGGTGTTTTTAGTAAGCGTATGAGAAACAACGCCATCTAGCTTAAATATCAGGAATTTCAATGGAATTCTTTCAATACAAGAACGAAGGATATCGCTCCGCTACAAAAAAATCTAAAAAATAAAACAGAGTGCGCTGTAAACAAAAAAAAAGGAAGAGTTTTCTGACCGGAATATTTGAAAAACAAACCTTTAAAATAAGCCTATTAAAACCAAAGTTATAAATACAAGAACTCCGCATTAATCAAGGTTCAAATCACGATTTTCTGACAATGCAAACAGAAGAAAGATTAATTTGAAATGACGATGAATTTTAGGTTAATTCTCGTAATTCGGGTACCTACACATCTTTCTTTGGACACAACTTGAATCTTATAATTAAACGATTGTGAATACTTACTGTTTTTAACTTTTAACAAACACACTAACAGCGCAAACTTCACAACAGAACACCATTTCTAAGTTAATAAACAAATACAACAAATAATATTTACACTACTATACGTTTCAAAACGAATTACAAACGTCAGATATTATAAAGATCAAAACACTGAAGATCGCGAAATAAATTTTGCTAGTCACATGAAACAAATATGGCTTCTAAGAAAAATACAATTGTTATTTTGTCGATAAAAAACACTACCAAATATAATTGCATCACTGCATACCGTTTTAGCCGGATAATACTTTGTGGGGCAGCCAATCAGTGGCCAGCTAGCCAGCTACACTCGCAGGAGTTTACGCCCCTATTTACTATGTGTGCCGTTCATATACACGAAAATACGCATCAGTGTGCGGAAATTTATCATTGGAAATTAGGCCGGCTCCGGCCTTGCCTAGACGGCCGGGAGCGAGCGTCGTAGTATTTATCAGTTACGTCACACGGCCGCGACAAGTTGCTATAAGTATTATAACAGGAGTTTTTTATTTTTTATTAATATAGTTATAATAAATGCATTTGTTGCGTTGTTAATAGGAATGGTAGGGTAGGCTAGGCCTAATTGCCTCTATGGACGGCACGCCCCTGTATCATGATTTATATCCGATATATATCAAATGATTTTTTTATTATTCAATACAAAAATGGTGTTTATTCTATTATTTTTTACAAAGAAAGTAATTGACAAAGTGCAGAAACGATTTTACTTAATTAATGAGTATTTAAGAAGCATTAAATAACTTTTGTATCTACAGAATATAACTGTTTATTAAATGATGAATTTATTTATTTATTATGTTTAGGTAACACATATGCATATAGTATACATAAATAATACAATAAAATAATAATATGGCTTTCATACAAAACGGATATATATCAAACTTTTGATATATATCTGGTAAATAAATAAATATCATAGATATCGGATATTTTCGAACCCTGGCCATACACTGACCTTATTGGTGGTGTTCTACAGAAAGATCAGGTGCGTAGTACTCGCAACCGGCGCGCATGTATGAGCAAATGTGATGTATGAACATGGACGAGGCGAAAGGACCAGTAAGGATAGTAGCAGGTGGCATTCTCCAAGGGAAAAAACGCGTGGGTTTATGTATGTATTTTATGTCAACATATTGTTATAAAAAACGTTGTTTGTTCTAGGGTGGCTACCCAGCGAAATTGAAGAAGGTGCTGATAGTGACGGCGCCGCTGTGGTTCAAGGCGCCGTTCCGTATCCTGCGGCTGTTCGTGCGCGAGAAGCTGCGCGAGCGCGTGCACACGGTGAACGCGCCGCAACTGGGGCTGCACGTGCCGCGCTCCAGCCTGCCCAAGCAGCTGGGGGGGCTGCTGGAGCCTGACCACGCAGCCTGGTATGTTCATCTTTATTTGTTTATCGTTGCTGTGAACGCGCCACAACTGGGGCTGCACCTGTACAAGCAGCTAGGGGGGGCTGGCTCGTTGGGAATCGATCTTACAACTTCTCAACCTCTGATTTCTAGTCTATTATCTCTACCTTAACCATTCATCAAACTATACAATATTCATGTGTATGCAGTGAAACTATTAAAGAAACTTCCAGTCTTGCTGCCTTCGGTCTCTCAAGCGATGTAGGTAACAAAGTTGCAGCGGCCACAACTTCTTGCTATCTTGCATGTTGTCGAGCCATGCTTCCTTCCTGAGACTTAGTAGTTTCCTTTTGTCAGCGACTTATCTGTTATGTAACATCAAAGTGCTTACACGTTTGCTTTGTCAGTATCACCGGGGTTATGTAGCTCTACTGCATAATATATAGGTTTCTTGTCTCTTTACCGCAGTGCGTGGTGCATTTTTGTAGTCCTAAATCGATAGTCACGTCCTCTATTGAGTCATAGGGCCAACGGACGTGGGCACTATTGCAGTGCCAAGCTGGACGAACACTGCACAGTGCACTCCCATACTTTAGGTGTGCTATTTCGGCTGCAAGTACCTATTAGACCAAAAATGTGTGGTCTTGTAAAGACAATGTGTCATAGTTGGTAGTGCAACAAAGCCCTGAGAGAATTTGTTGCTTCTCTTTCGAGAATCCTTTTATATTGATTGAAATGACACACAGAGCTCATGAACTCAAATTCCGGGAGTTGCCTCTTAAAAGAGGCGTTTGAGATCATCATCATCATTTCAGCCGAAAGACAACCACTGCTGGACATAGGCTTTCCTCAAGTGCTAGGTGTCCATGGTGCGCCGGACGTTTGAGGGTTTGTATACCGATTTTTAACATCACTCGGAGAGGCTCCTTTCATGCATTTTAGTAGTAGGTATATACCTAAAGACTTCAAAAGTTTAAAGGACGTCCTGCGGTGCTTGTATTATGTTCAAGTTAGATTTGATTTGTATTGTTCCTTACAAACGAACAATACTGCCTACTGCAATAGAGGCACTACGCTACGCGATATAATTATATTTCACGTTTCGCTGTAATGAACGCTTATTGTGAACGCTTGAACCTCAATTAACGTGTAGCGAAGTCGACAATATACTAAAGTGAACATTTATTATTGTCTTGTATCCGGCTGATGAGGTTAAAAGCATTGAGAACATTAACGCTAAGACGATTAAACGATTCTCGGAGTTAGAATTAATGCGAAACCTCAACACACGCAAGTTTCCCTTTGTGGTTAGGTTAACGAAGTGACTTACAGGAAAATCTATAGCATCACTATCTCTGTCTGTCTGGTGACAAGCGTGATGAATGATCTCTAAAAATTCCCTGTACTCGTGAGTAATTTGCCCGACTACCTACACATTGACCGTACATACATACATGCATGCATACTATATGATGTTTTCGTAAATCCTGTGAGACCGTCGACTGCTGAATCGATTTTAAGTGTCTAAAAGTTGGCACCTGAAACGCGAATACTCGCATTACATAATGTACCATGAAGATTTATAGAGCTCATAATGAAGCGGTTCATTTCTATACCAATGATAAATAGAGCTGAATTTCTGCGACGGCGGTCATTATAGAGCTCATTAACTTCACCGGCTTCAGGTGATCGCTACGAAATATGAGGTCGCTTCATATATCACTGTGATTCATATCATTATCGTAGAAATAACAATACAACAAGATAAGATTACTGGAGCCATCCTGGCCACTTATTTCTCTGAATTCTTTATTGAAAGAGGACACAACTTGCAATTCTACAGATTTTATCGATCACATAAGCCGTGTATCTGCATCATGTGGATGTAAGTTACCTTGCTTTGTCTGCATTTATTCATCTTGAAACAATTTTGTAGTAGTTTTCCTTTTGTCTACAGGTTGGAGCATTGCAAGAACTGTTACACGAACAATCTGCAGAACGCTAAACTTGACGGCGTCATTGATGAATATGTAATCAGTAATCACATACCGCCTATCAAGCCCCAAAATGGTGAGTTCTACAAACATGATTTATGGAACACTGAGATTGAAACTTATTACACGCCTATGAAACGCAACCATTGTACCGCTTTCAGTATTTTCCTAGGACTCAGATTTCCTGCACCGTCGACTTGTATAGACATAACATTCCCTACGTGGGGAACATTGCGCTCGCGTTCTTTGATTCTAATATTTCTAAAAACGACGAATGTTTGTCTGGAACGTTAGCAAGGAAACGTCAAATACCGTTTCTCGAGCTAATAATAATAATTTAGAATTGTTATTTGCGCCGAATTCAGAAAGGACTTTAAAATAATGTCAGCGGGTTGTACATTTAAGTTGAGAAACGAAAAACGAAGTTTCCAAAACAATAAATGAAACCAAGAAATTGATGTTACTTTTGAAAAACTCAAATAAAAAAATATTGGAACAAAAAACATTTTACAAAAGGTTTGTGTTCGCTACATTAAGTGCGCTTTATTACTTATCTATTATAGCGTAAGTAGAACACTACGTGCTACGATGCTCTCTTTTTAGCTTGACCACGCTTATTGCCAATTGTTTTTCCATGTTGTATAATTTCTGTGCAGGTATAATAGAGCACGAGGGTGCATGTGACATGACCAGTGACCGCGCGACGCGACTGGGCGACAACAAGACAGACATGCACATCAGCGGCGACCCCCCGTACACCTGCGACCCCAGCCCGCTCAGGTAAACAACGACATTATTATTCAACGAGTTATTAGTCGATACTGACCCTTGGGTAGTCCCCGGGCATTAATATGACACAAAGCTTTAGAAAGAGACTGCTGAACAGGTATGAGTGACAGAAACGACGCTTTACACACCCGAACTTTTTCTATAATTCAATGGTCAAAGACTGAAATCTTCTCGCATCCACATCTGTGACTTGCTCCCAAAGAAGGAACGACTAGAAGCATGTTGCAAGCAAAAACCCTGTTACTTAGCATTATAATCAAGGCTCTTGTTAGTCTAAAGGAATTAATCAATTTTATACTTAATACCTTCTAAAGGTGGATCCACACTTGAAACATAACTTGTTATTTAACAATATTCAATAGAAAAATTAGCAATGTTATGTAATGTAGACGTGTTATATAACTCAAGTTTTGTTAAATGTTACTTAATCTGGACGCACCCTTACATAAAAGTTTGATCTTCCTACATTTCTAAGGAAGGTGCAGCTTTGCATACCCACTCGTTTTCTTTAACCGTTTTTAAATGAATTTTATTATAATTTTAATAGACCGGTGTTATGAATGGTCTGGCTGCATTCCCCTTGTTTTTTTATTGTATTGTGTAGCGAATCTCGCCATCCTCGACATTTACGCAGACCTGTTATGCTAATAAACTGTATTAATTGTGAATTTTATAAATTAACATAACATTGCGACTATTGTAATAAATAACGTAGGATGGCTCATTGGCTGGAATGTAGTTCTCTAATCGGCTAGACACATTATTCTATTTAAAATAATCCTGAATGGTGTGGAAATGAGATCTGCCACGCTGACCACTGCCTGGGTTTTTTGCATTAATAACCTTTATTTTTCTAGGAATACACATGGTTACAATGGTGACATGAAGAGCAGACATATAAATTCTGGAGACGAGGATGATATGGACATAAGCAGTGAGTATAGCATACTTGAAAACTTTTCTCAAATAAAAACTATTTCTTTCCAGCAAAGAAACTCTTTTCAGCAGTCAAACTTTTTCGAACGCTGAAAAATAATATCTGTCACTGTGACTGGTTTTGATGATTGTTTACTATTTTTATTGTTATCAAAAAAAGAAACGCACTGAAGTACAAATATTTTACGGCCAAATATTAGTGGTTATGTTTTTGAATGAGTAAATTAGGTAGCTCTGGTGCCGCAATAGGCCAATATATACAGCGACGCGGTAAGTTTTGTTGTGGCTCGTGTTTGCTCAACGTTATTTTACGTATTTGAGAAAATTTCCACTGAAAATGCAAAAATTTGTACAACATATATTTTTATTAAAGCAAACAGTTTTTGAATATTTATTTCTGATAAATTTTACGATCGTTTCCATCAGATTAAAATACAACGCCTGAAGTTGGTGCTCGTAAAACTACTAAGGTGTTTATGAAGCGTTGGTTCACAGCGATATGTGATGCTGAAAATGCAACACACATGTGATTGTTGCAACATCTCGATTGGTTTCATTCGCAGTCGAGTCGTTCTCTCCCCACACTGCGTATTGTGTGTGAGGCGCTCAGTATTGCAATAGCTGTGCCACTCTAAACATTTTGTTTTGTTTGATTGGAATTAGTCGCGTGTGCAATTGTGCATGTTTTGTATCGCATTCGATCAACCGAACCCGTCGATTCGAAGAAGCAAGCGATTGCTTCTCTCAGAACGAAAGGACACCCTTGATTGAATGTTCTACATTCTGCATATTAAACCACGAATATTTAAACGATAAAGTTCGTTTCATAGTTGAGAGATTTCGCAAAATCACATGTGATCGACAAAGACATGAAGTGTAAAGTTTTCTCATCTGTAAATATTATAATGATATTATTTCTTGTGTTTGTGGTAAACTTAAAAAGTGAGTTTGGTAGATTGCGTAATAATGCTATTTTAAGATTGCTCATTGAAACCAAAACATTACAATTGAATCATTCTGGTCACTTATAGTTCTCCTTATCGATTGCGATAACGGCGACCCTTTGAAATCACTTCCTTGCGTGTGCCTTTATATGGCTCGCTGAACCGAATTTAGTTTCGAATACCCGGTCAAAACTAGAACAAGGAATTGGGTTACATCTAGATTGTTAGACTGTTGTGTCAAAAATTCACACTTGTAGGTACTTGTCTAGGCTGCGGGGCACAGGGTAAGTAAATAGGGTTACTGTTCTAAGGGTTTGTGTTCTAAAGGTTCATCCACATGATTGAACCGCGGCGATTGGGTTCGATAGCTAAATTTGGAAGAACTCGTCCTTTACCCGCTGCTCAAGGATAGATTGTTGCCCCGAATTGTTACCGTTAGAATTTTTAACGTCACATTTTTCTGATACTATTTTAGTTATAGGACGCATTTGAAGTGTTAGAGCAAATAGTTTTATCGGCATTCTATCTTTGATGTTTCTTTCACCGATGTCTTTTCCGATGTCGGTGTGTGTGGTGTGGTTTTATTAAAGTCTGAAATCGCCAACCCGTCTTGAGCAAGCGTGGTGATCAATGCTCGTGCCTTCTCTGTTGAGAAGAGGCCTTTGCCCAGCAGTGGGACAGTAATAGGCTGCTATTATTTTTTTCTATCTTTGAAGGCAAAGATCAAAGTCAAAATAATGGCTACTTATTATCTACTCCTATAGTTATACTTGCTCTAATTTTGCTTAGTATTAGTGCCTGCTTTACTAAGTAGGTAATCTTGTAATCTTTAATGGCGGATGATAGAATCAACTAATTAAGCTCCTAAATATCGACTATAGTTGTAGGTCTTCCTATAAACTGTCGAAACTGTGATGTAATATCATGCAGTAACGATCGGCAGAAATGCTGTGTAGCCAAAGCATGACTGAAGCGTAGTCAGCGCGTAGATGCGATTCCGATGTTTCTTTTTTAAATGTAAATAATTTAGGAAGAGCAATGATTAGAGCTGAGGATCAGCCGTGATATGTCGTGTGTTGACCCAGCGCGCGGCACGTGGTCGTCGGGCTCGGTGTCGCCCGGGCTGTCGGACGAGGACGCGGGCGGCGGGGGCGCGGGCGAGGCGCCGGCCGCACTGCTGGCGCGCGTGCGGGCGCTGGGCCGGCGCGGGCTGCAGGCCGAGTACGACGACATCCGCTCGCGCCCGGCCAACGGCACCTTCCACAACGCCAAGTGAGTCATCGTCATCATTCTCTTGCCCTTATCCCAATTCATTTGGCGTGTCTTCTTTATCCATATCTTTTCTCTATTAGTCCACATGTCCGTACCGTAGCCATGTAAGCACATTCTGCAATTCAGCAGTTTACGCCACATTAATCAACTCATAATAATTAGTTCAGTTCGCGTTGAGCTATCAAGTCAGCCAGGCGTTCTCGTTACATCCAACACGGGCCGCGTCACTCACTTCATTTCCACACCATCAGTCCCTTAAGCTCATTTTACTTTAAGTACCTTTGGGACAATACATTAGGGTTTTAATAATTTACTTTCTTTCATTCCTTTCATCATCTAAAAGTAATGAATGGTCTAGCAAGGGATCATACAGGTTGTTTTGGCTAAAAAAGGTTCTAGCCTTTCATCTTTCACACAGCTGTTCTTGTAGCCATCCACATTCATCCCCCTTTACTTAGTGCCCTTCTGCGAACATACGAACCCTGCCTGTAATGTTACCACTGCTAGAACTCTACCCACTCCAGTAAAGCTATCTTCCCACGGCCGTGTTTAGCAAGACTCAGGCTTGTGACGCCCCATCGGATTCCCGACTCGTGGCGGCCCACGCCGTTTCTAGAACGAGTGGGCCGTAATCCACCACGCGGCTTACTAAACATAATTCCATTACTATTTTAATATATATTTTGATGTATTTCTCTGTAGTCTCTATAAAAGACGATCTTTAATATAGACATGATATTGTTTTATCCTCAAGGAATTAGTCACCGCAAAAAAATCTGATTTCTTTTGACACGTTTAATACAACGCCAATTAATTCTACAGCAGTTAATTGCATTACTGCTAAGCAACTTCGTAATAAACAATTGCAAGCCGTGCGCTCGATGGGATTTTCCATCGGCAAAAATGCCTGAAAATAATGCTTGTGTACAAGAAAGAGCAAACTTCCTTAAAAACTGTTCTCTCCAAGGGCCCAAGACAATTAATAGCCCTTCGAAATATTCGCGCAGGTTTACAATGTTTTTGACTAAAGTTACTAATTAATTGCAGTTATTTTTAGTGCACAATAATATTGGTTATACAGGGTGTAAGGGACAGCCATCCGCAAACTGATCTGATTTTGCATCATATTCTACCGGAATTTTCTATAGAATATTTCCATTTTTTTATCGTTTTTTCAGTTACTGTTCAGTGTTGTTGTACAGTGTGTAAAATTACATTCTCTGTACACATTACTCCATTTATGTAAATAATACGGCTAAAATAAAAAACCGTGGATGTTGATATACTCTTTAAAAAGGAAGGATGCGTGAAATCAGCTGTTCACTTCCTGCCTAGCTACAGAGTTCATCGAACTCGTCATCGCACTTGCCGTTCGCTACGTACGTTTTGCCACGGTAACGATACATTGCGTATGAGGAAATAAAACAAATCAAATTTATTGGATTCCCATAACATTCCTGAAATAATTTCTTGTACCGCTCATCCTAGTATGATACACTGAATTAACCCCATCAGTCTGCGGTTTTAATGATTTAATGCTTAATTTTTATTTCGAGGGCTCTTGATAACCATGAAAATGTCACACTATTGCCATGACTATTTATAATCCATAAAATTGTATGTGTATGGTTATGTGATGTAACGAATATTCGCGTTGGCATTCGCGAATATTCGCATATTTCTTGAAATCCAGATTTGCAAAATGTATGCGAATATTTTTCGAATTTGAGTGTCAGAAAAGTAAAGTAAAGTACTAGTGTTTATGATCTTTCGGTGATAACGAGTCTGTACTTATTATCGATAGGACTTGACGGGAGGCAAACAAACAACCATCGGGTGTTCGGATCGGCTCAACAATTTTTAATGCAATATGACAAATAAGCATTCAATACGCGTGACTATAGTTAGAAGTCAAATTGGAGTCAAAGATACACCGCGCCTGAGAAAAAAAATGGTGTTCGCGAAATATTCGCGAATGCATTTGAATGAATTTTATACGGACAACAACGTAGAGCATCTTTAGCATCATATCAGATTTGTTTTTGTTTATGCAAGAAATCCCTTTTGCTCCCCTCGCTCATTAAAGGAAATCATGTGCAAAATTTCAGTGGGTGGGTCATCTTAGGGGCGGATAGCCATCTGGCTGAAGAAATTCAAAAAGAATATCAGGTCCACGCTTTCATAGCAAACTTAATTGTGGATAGTTTTTATAAGAGCATGAAAGGGCAAAGTAAAGCAAGAGATAACTTTACTCGCACGGTTTAACTAGCAAAAATATATTTTAAATCTTAGCTGATAAGGTGTATATTTGTTTTCCAGATTACCGAGCAATCTAGCCAAGAACCGCTACACGGACGTGTTGTGTTACGACCACTCGCGCGTGTTGCTGTCGCAGACGGACCCCGACGACCCCACCACAGACTACATCAACGCCAACTATGTTGACGGATACAAACAGAAAAATGCATATATTTGTACACAAGGTAAGCTTGAATTTTACTTTATTTTGCGAAAATCATAACTCAGACAAACTTTGTGTTCCAAGGCCGCGGTATCTCTTTCGAACAGTCCCGCAACCCTGGCAGGCGTCGGCCCTTACGGACCCCTTCCTGTTTGCTGACTCTCTTTGAGGCGCGCGTGGAACACGAACGCGCCGTCGACACGGCCTGTCGTCATAAGACGGACGGACGGCGAGCTAGCCCATAGCTCACCGTCCACAGGCCCGCGAAATAACAGTAGCTTTAGTTAGTCCTTATGACATCAGCTATCTGCCAGTAAAAGTCCCGTCAAAATCGGTCCAGCCGTTTCGGAGGTTAGCCGTTTGAAACGGATTTTGTTAAAGTTTCAAGGGTTTTAATTTTTTTGCGCGGAACCGAGTGTGAATATTTTTTCTAAAATAAAAGTAGCCTATGTGAGACCTTATAACATCAGCTATCTGCCAGTAAAAGTCCCGTCAATGTCGGTTCAGACTTTTCGGAGATTAGCCGGAACAAACAGACAGACAGACAGACCGACAGTCAAAAATGGAAAAATATGTTTTTGTTATAAGTACCGTATATCTGAATATGCATTCAGTAAAAAGCTGTTATTTTCGTATTACAAACACTTCAATTTTATTCATTCGTATGTATAGATGTTTAGATTGTGTAAAAGCACTTCAATTCATCAACATCTAACGTAGGACACATTATCATGATAAACGATAAAACGAATATAATGTTAATTGTACTTGTTTGAAACTGAGCGATTTAGTGTTATCAGTAACTTTGATGATAAACAAAAAACGCGTGTTGGTTCACAGAGTTTTGTGTTTATTGTGTCTAACATTTACGTAGATTGCTCTCACATGAGATGTAATGTTATTGTAAAATGGCTAATAATACCATTATTTATTTATTTAATTACAACGCTTGTGTTTGCAACCTATTACAGTAACTAAAATTATAAAATAGAAGAGACAATTATAAAACATATTAAAATATAAAAAAATAGCAAAGTAAAGCATAATTTGAACTGAAAATAAAAGATTGTTTGTAACACTTCCATAATATTCCATTAAAAATCGCATAGTAAAGAAGTAATTAGTAAAAAAATTTAATCGGCAACACTTCTGTCAGCTGATGAGTTAAACTGATGATCGATAGTATTGTTAGTTCGGCCGAAACATTGACTTTGACCTGACCTCGCATATAATTATCTATATTTACATTGGTCTTAGTTTGATTCGTAAACAGAATCACTTGAAATATTAAAATAACATTGCAAGTTCATTAAAGTAACCTGCTTTCCTTTAGAAATATTTGTGAGAATTTCTCGCCAGTTTTCAATTTGGCTGCGATCTTACAATACCTGGTACTATTCGCGAAAATTGTTAACGATGGAAATACGTTTTCTGTGAATTAATAATAATAAAGCCCTGTTGCGCGAATTGGAAATAAACGCAGGGGAAATCCTCGCTTCGGAGAATTCGCTCGGCGAAAATAGCAATGGCGTTCTTTTTACACGAGTAATCTTTTTTTTTCTTCTATGTTATTGGAAGCGACCTTGTGCGGCCGATAAATATATTGTATACTTGGAAACATTTGTTTGTACATTTCTACTTCGCGTGTAGTTGAAAAAAAAGTACAGAAAGCTTTTTATTTTACCCTTTTTAGTTGTAATTCTTGTTATGAATTAATTTTTAAATGATAACTAGAAGTTATTTAGAGATTATCATGTCATCAACATAGCCCAACAAGAAAAAATACGTAGTAACACGTTCATTCCCAAGCCAAAATGCTGAACTTACCTAGATGGTCAAAATAAAAAAAAAATCGTTGAATGCCTTCCCTAGTGGCATAAACCAAATAAGAACCAAATACGCCGGCCGCTATTTTATGGCTCGTACATAATGGGAGCTATCGCGTATGAATTCGCCGCTAGAGGCGCTAGTGTAGCACGGGGGCACCGAAATGTCAGATGTCATAGTAAGTACACGCTTTGCGTGCTTTTTTAACACGTGTTTTTACAAATATTCACGATTGTGGTCTAGATTGGGCCATTCCTGATTAATTAAGACTTGAAGATTTTAAGTAGCAACTTAGAATCTTAATTTTCAGTACTTGGAGATAAAATGATTTTTAAATGTTTCATGCTTGCTAATTTTAGGGAGAATATTGTAAATATATGAACCTGAAGTTTACACTATGTTTTTATACGTAATAAAATAAACTTTTCATGAAGTTATTGGTACTTTAGAGCAGTGGCGTGCAGTGGTTCCCCGCGGAAGGTAGGCCAGCCACGCTAAGATGACCCTCAAAGTACTCACATCTAATGATTTATTCACTTACCCTTCCGGGCCCACCGCACCCACCCCTGGTGTTTTAGTAAGCGTATGAGAAACAACGCCATCTAGCTTAAATATCAGGAATTTTAATGGAATTCTGTCAATACAAGAACGAAGGATGTCGCTCCACTACAAAAAATTCTAAAAAATAAAACAGAGTGCGCTGTAAACAAAAAAAAAGGTAGAGTTTTCTGACCGGAATATTTGAAAAACAAACCTTTAAAATAAGCCTATTAAAACCAAAGTTATAAATACAAGAACTCCGCATTAATCAAGGTTCAAATCACGATTTTCTGACAATGCAAACAGAAGAAAGATTAATTTGAAATGACGATGAATTTTGGGTTAATTCTCGTAATTCGGGTACCTACACATCTTTCTTTGGACACAACTTGAATCTTATCATTAAACGATTGTGAATACTTACTGTTTTTAACTTTTAACAAACACACTAACAGCGCAAACTTCACAACAGAACACCATTTCTAAGTTAATAAACAAATACAACAAATAATATTTACACTACTATACGTTTCAAAACGAATTACAAACGTCAGATGTTATAAAAATCAAAACACTGAAGATCGCGAAATAAATTTTGCTAGTCACATGAAACAAATATGGCTTCTAAGAAAAATACAATTATTATTTTGTCGATAAAAAAACACTACCAAATATAATTGCATCACTGCATACCGTTTTAGCCGGATAATACTTTGTGGGGCAGCCAATCAGTGGCCAGCTAGCCAGCTACACTCGCAGGAGTTTACGCCCCTATTTACTATGTATGCCGTTCATATACACGAAAATACGCATCAGTGTGCGTAAATTTATCAATGGAAATTAGGCCGGCTGCGGCCTTGCCTAGACGGCCGGGAGCGAGCGTCGTAGTATTTATCAGTTACGTCACACGGCCGCGACAAGTTGCTATAAGTATTATAACAGGAGTTTTTTATTTTGTATTAATATAGTTATAATAAATGCATTTGTTGCGTTATTGGTAGGAATGGTAGGGTAGGCTAGGCCTTATTGCCTCTATGGACGGCACGCCCCTGCTTTAGAGTATAAAATAAAACTTTTGACAGGACCTTAATCGACAGTGGTGCCATCTGGTGAGCTCAAAAACGATAGCCCTCATTGTGTAGCACCATCACGCGACGCTACGTCGCGTGAACGGCCATAGCATAAGTAGCATGACAGGCCACTTCACGCGACGTCGCGTGATGTGGCAATTAAATTGAGGAAAAAACCAAATTACTGAACCGATTTTGATGAAATTTCTATGGGACCAATCGGGAAGTATATCCTTTCATATAAAATATTTATCAAATCGGCTTACAAATGACGGAGTTATGAGGTAACAAACATTTAAAAAAAACGAATTTAGAATAAAATAATGATCCAAAAAAAAAAAGGTTTTAATTTGGAAAACTTACCAATTTATACGGTTTAAGATATATATTTCTCAAAAAGAAAACAATTCTCTTAATATGAGAAATACAAGGTAATCTGAAACTAAATATAAGAATAATATAAATGACCTTCCGAAAACCATACCTCATCCTATGACCCATTTGCTGATGACTGTACTATAATATTTTCTGGTAAAAATAGTAACTCATATGAAAATGACATAAACAGTAGCCTAAGTCTAATAATTCAATGGCTAAATAATAACAACTTACAGATTAATTTTGATAAAACTCAAATAATGACATTTAAACAAAGAACTAATCCTAAAATTCTTGACATTAATTATGATCAAAATAAGATTATTAAAACGGAGCGAACCAAATTTCTAGGTATTTGGCTGAACGAAAACATGACATGGAAAATACACATAGAGACTATGATTAAAAAAATTCATCAATTTTGTTATGCTCTACACAATTTGAATAAGGTTGCGAATCGTAATACTGTCCTTACTGCATATCATGCATATGTCTCCTCAACTCTTCGTTACGGCATAATATTTTGGGGCAACTCTGCCAACAGAGAAATGGCATTTAAAGCCCAAAAACAATGTCTTAGAGCCGTATGTCTGTTAAAAACCACCGAAAGTTGCAAACCATTTTTCGTTAGTTTAAAAATACTTACGCTTCCATCCCTCTACATTTATGAAATTGCAATATTTGTTAAGGAAAATCTGTCTAAATTTGATAATCTTAATACTAGACGCCACCAAAGCACACTAAAATAAAAAAAACACAATACTGCACTTTTCTCAAAGAGTTGTTTCGGCATGGGTCCAAAGATTTTCAATAAACTACCAAGAACTTTTAAAAGTATGAACAACTTAAATAATTTTAAATCGCAATTCTTGATTGAAAAGGCTTACTACTCTATCAATGAGTTTTTAGATGATAAAAGCATAAAATAAAATAAAAAATGTCCGATCCACTTGTTTACGACGTTACTTGTTTGAAACAGTTTTATCTAGTTTGTAGTTTTTTTTTACGCCTAATTTGTACGCCTTGCAAGGCAAAACATAGTGATACAACACAAATTTTATACCATGTACCATGTTACCTATGTTTAACAAATAAAATACTTTGACTTTGATTTTGACTTAGTACTGAAGAAGGTAGGTACTCGTAAATGAATAAGCCAATTAGTAGACGCATACCATATTGGTTTACATAATTGTGGTGAATCAATTGCATTGCATTCTACTCACCGCGAGCATTCACTTCGCGGACTCGTATTGCAAGCATTTTTTGCACGGGCTTTTGTTACGTGACGAACATTCATTCGTGAAACGGACAGATTAATGAAGACGTGAATCCGAACACGACCAAAAAAATCGATAACTGTGCTTGTGAACGAATGTTCGCCGCGTAGTAACAGCTGATGCTACGAATATTTGCAAACCATAATTTTGAATCAAAATAAGCCAACCACTCGAATAAACCTCGATCACCAGTTTGTAACAAGTCTATATGTAAACATTCCAGGACCCCTCCCGAAGACATTCGGCGACTTCTGGCGCATGGTGTGGGAGCAGGGCACGCTGGTGGTGGTGATGACGACGCGCGCCGTGGAGCGCGGCCGCGTCAAGTGCGGCCAGTACTGGCCGCTCGACACCTCGCGCCAGCTCTACGGGGACTACGCCGTCACCGCGCAGGCCGTGGAGCACGAGGACGACTACACCATCACGCATCTACTGCTCACGGACCTCAGGGTGAGCACTCTTCCTAGGATCGAGACGAGACAGAGATTTGGTTTGGTGGGCTGTACGATCTCTTGTATATTGATAAAATTATCCAAGGTCTGTTCTGAATAAATACCTGAGAGTGAATGAAGTACGGGTGTGAGCGCGAGCGCGACGGTAATGCTGTGTAGGCGTGTGCCTAACGTGCCGCGCGCTCTGGTAAAGGCGGGTCCGCACCAGCTTCGCTACTAAGATGACGATAGGGACAGTCCTAAAACCACATTTTTGAATAGTTTTGCAGCGCCTGTTCACATAATCCCCTTTCAAGAGTGAGCTTCAACATGAGTGTTTGTGTTGCAGAGCTCTATGTCGCGGCGCGTGTGGCACGGGCAGTACACGCGCTGGCCGGACTACGGCGTGCCGGGCGGCGGCAGCGCGCAGCCCGTGCTGCGCTTCCTGGAGCTCGTGCGGCGCGCGCAGCAGCTCGCGCTACTACAGTACGTACACACTACACACTACGGCGTGCCGGGCGGCGGCAGCGCGCAGCCCGTGCTGCGCTTCCTGGAGCTCGTGCGGCGCGCGCAGCAGCTCGCGCTACTACAGTACGTACACACTACACACTACACACTACGGCGTGCCGGGCGGCGGCAGCGCGCAGCCCGTGCTGCGCTTCCTGGAGCTCGTGCGGCGCGCGCAGCAGCTCGCGCTACTACAGTACGTACACACTACACACTACACACTACGGCGTGCCGGGCGGCGGCAGCGCGCAGCCCGTGCTGCGCTTCCTGGAGCTCGTGCGGCGCGCGCAGCAGCTCGCGCTACTACAGTACGTACACACTACACACTACACACTACGGCGTGCCGGGCGGCGGCAGCGCGCAGCCCGTGCTGCGCTTCCTGGAGCTCGTGCGGCGCGCGCAGCAGCTCGCGCTACTACAGTACGTACACACTACACACTACACACTACGGCGTGCCGGGCGGCGGCAGCGCGCAGCCCGTGCTGCGCTTCCTGGAGCTCGTGCGGCGCGCGCAGCAGCTCGCGCTACTACAGTACGTACACACTACACACTACACACTACGGCGTGCCGGGCGGCGGCAGCGCGCAGCCCGTGCTGCGCTTCCTGGAGCTCGTGCGGCGCGCGCAGCAGCTCGCGCTACTACAGTACGTACACACTACACACTACGGCGTGCCGGGCGGCGGCAGCGCGCAGCCCGTGCTGCGCTTCCTGGAGCTCGTGCGGCGCGCGCAGCAGCTCGCGCTACTACAGTACGTACACACTACACACTACACACTACGGCGTGCCGGGCGGCGGCAGCGCGCAGCCCGTGCTGCGCTTCCTGGAGCTCGTGCGGCGCGCGCAGCAGCTCGCGCTACTACAGTACGTACACACTACACACTACGGCGTGCCGGGCGGCGGCAGCGCGCAGCCCGTGCTGCGCTTCCTGGAGCTCGTGCGGCGCGCGCAGCAGCTCGCGCTACTACAGTACGTACACACTACACACTACACACTACGGCGTGCCGGGCGGCGGCAGCGCGCAGCCCGTGCTGCGCTTCCTGGAGCTCGTGCGGCGCGCGCAGCAGCTCGCGCTACTACAGTACGTACACACTACACACTACACACTACGGCGTGCCGGGCGGCGGCAGCGCGCAGCCCGTGCTGCGCTTCCTGGAGCTCGTGCGGCGCGCGCAGCAGCTCGCGCTACTACAGTACGTACACACTACACACTACACACTACGGCGTGCCGGGCGGCGGCAGCGCGCAGCCCGTGCTGCGCTTCCTGGAGCTCGTGCGGCGCGCGCAGCAGCTCGCGCTACTACAGTACGTACACACTACACACTACACACTACGGCGTGCCGGGCGGCGGCAGCGCGCAGCCCGTGCTGCGCTTCCTGGAGCTCGTGCGGCGCGCGCAGCAGCTCGCGCTACTACAGTACGTACACACTACACACTACGGCGTGCCGGGCGGCGGCAGCGCGCAGCCCGTGCTGCGCTTCCTGGAGCTCGTGCGGCGCGCGCAGCAGCTCGCGCTACTACAGTACGTACACACTACACACTACACACTACGGCGTGCCGGGCGGCGGCAGCGCGCAGCCCGTGCTGCGCTTCCTGGAGCTCGTGCGGCGCGCGCAGCAGCTCGCGCTACTACAGTACGTACACACTACACACTACACACTGACGTCACGTACGGACGGGTGTCTAGTCGACGGACGGGCTCCAATTATAAAAAATTGCAAATATTTAGATTACTATTACGACTTCGTTTATAACTACTAACCGTTTTTAGCGACGAACATGCAAATACAAGTTAAGTTTCATACAGTCGTACTATGAAATGAAGAAAAAAATGAAATCCTTTTAGTACGACATCGATTTAAGCGACCTTCACTTTGTCATATTTTTCCATTTTTTTTTTTCTTTTAAAATGAACCCTGTATAATATTTATCGTTGCAAAATTGTCGTTGTCTGAATTAGAATACGAGGTAGCCGTAGGGGGTGAAAACCCTGCTACTATTTTGGCGGATCTTAGCAGGCCCGAAGGTACCTAAGAAGCCGATTCGCACTGTACGTAGTGTATAGGTGTCCTATCTGCAGTCAAATAAAAAATTACATACACGTCTGTGGGTATTATCACATCACACTACATTTAATATAACATAGCATTGAAAACATTACAAAAATGCCAACATTTTTCATGTCAACAAAGAAAGTAATAAATAGGTGGGGCCAAGTAAGCCGGTGGTCGGGTGTCAGAATTCAGATTATAAACCAGTCCCTTGAAGGTCGTTATATCCGGATTCTTCTTTATTCGCAGCCTCTATCTTCCATTTTCATTTTGCTTTTTTTTTCTATCATCTTCAACACTCGCCGAAAACCATGAAACCAACACATAATTATGAAGAAAAATTTTATATCTGGTGACACGTCACGTCAAGTTAGAACGCTTTAGAACGCTCCACCGTATAAGACTCGGAACACGTTGGTTCTGTTTTTCATTGCCAGCCCACGTTGTAGTCGAAATTGTACAGAGCTACTATCTAGAATTTAGTTTATATTACTCATTCTGTGTTTGCAAGAAACGCTTTGGGTTCGTTTTTAATAGTTACAATGAGAATTTCACGTCAGCTATTTTGAAACTGTCAACACGCGTTGTGATCGGTTTTTTTTTGCTCCTGCGTTTTCGGTTTTAAAGCTGTTCTTACTCATGTATTATATACAAAACATGCTTGTCGTGGATTTTTATTAATAATGATTAAATTACGTTTCAGGTTAGGTGATGCGTGGGCGGGACACAGTAAGGGGCCGCCGATAGTCGTCCATTGTTCAGCTGGTATCGGCAGGACAGGTAAGCATTTTAATTAACAATATAACGTTATCAATCATAGTCGTTTTACAGTACACTAATTTATATCTGTACAAACTCTTTACTGGATCTACGAGTCTTTCTGAATACTTTTTACGGAACATAGTCAACACAATTTATCTATACTAATATTATAAAGAGATAAAGTTTGTAAGGTTTTAGGGGGTAATGTACTGAACCGATTTTGAAATTTCTTACACTAATAGGAAGTTACATTATCCCCCCCTAGTGCCATAGGCTATACAGGGTGTAACAAGACCCGAAGATGAAGCCGTCAACCAAGCATTCTGTACATCAAACTAAGTAACTATACGCAAAAATAATTGGTGGGAAATGACTTTTTTTTTTGGAGTGAAAAGACGCGTTTTATGGTAAGACTCAATGTAACGCACACAAAACATTGTGTTGATGAATTGATTGAATAGAACGGGGGTCGTGGAGGTGTTTACAGTAAAAACATTACGTTAAAAACGTGTATTAAAAAAAAATAATGAAACTTCAAAATGTTGGAACTTTGAACCCCAATATCTCCGTAACTAGAAGGTTCCCAGGTATGGTCTAGAACAAAAACTGATTGCAATAACAGGGAGAACAAGTACCTTTCGGCTTCATTAAGGGTCTTGTTACACTCTTTATTTACAACGTGCCCGTGGGATAATTTCCGACTAAAACGCGTGCGAAGCCGCGGGCAACAGCTAGTAAGTTATAAGTACTGTAACGATATCGCTTTGGTTCGGGATCATTTAGTAAACAGCAGTCACGGCACTGCGCCGGCCCGCTTGTGGCTTGTGCCGCAGGCAGCCGGCTCCTAGCAAGTGTGGCCACACACACCACTATGCTAAGCCAGTTACGATGATATAGTGCGGACGGTGGTAGTGCACTGCTTATAAATATGCGTTGACCGTAACACTGTGTTCATGTTCTGAATGTGTTCCAGGCACGTTCCTGACGCTGGACATCTGCGCGTCGCGCCTGAGCGCGGAGGGCGCGCTGCACGTGCGCGGGACCGTGGAGCGCATCCGCTCGCAGCGCGCGCACTCCATACAGATGCCCGACCAGTACGTGTTCTGTCACCTCGCGCTGCTCGAGTATGCGGTCAGTATCTACTATACTATACTATACTATACTATACCCAGCCACGGTCCTGACGCTGCACGTGCGCGGGACCGTGGAGCGCATCCGCTCGCAGCGCGCGCACTCCATACAGATGCCCGACCAGTACGTGTTCTGTCACCTCGCGCTGCTCGAGTATGCGGTCAGTATCTACTATACTATACTATACTATACTATACCCAGCCACGGTCCTGACGCTGCACGTGCGCGGGACCGTGGAGCGCATCCGCTCGCAGCGCGCGCACTCCATACAGATGCCCGACCAGTACGTGTTCTGTCACCTCGCGCTGCTCGAGTATGCGGTCAGTATCTACTACTATACCCAGCCACCGTGGAGACCCGATCGACTCTGCAAAACGTAGAAAATACGCTGCTTATATTTTGAGCCGTTCCTATTGAGCGCGATTCTGCATGCGCATAAATTATTGCGCAAAGTGCCTTATTTGAGTTTGCTGTTAGCGCTAAATGATGAGCGCCTTTTGTATTCGACAAAGAAAGTACTTAAACTTAATTAATCCGTTATTTTGTCCTTGCAGGTGATGCACGGCTACCTAGACTCCGCTGACTTGACCGGATTCGACGAAGATAACGAGGAAGAGTCCGAATGAAGACTGTCTCGTCCGTCCTGCGCCGTGCTGTAGCGGCAGCGGACTGCGCCGACTGTACGAGTGACAGTGTACAGTGACCCTTAGCCAAGTGACTGCTCTTACAGACTATACAGTGTTTATATCGCTACGTCACCACCCACCCACGTGTACGTGTGATCTCAGCCCGACTGACCAAAGATCGCGCGGGAACCCGCAGTGATACAGTACGGAACCCTTTCTGACGCCGCCACTGAACTGCACAAAGAGATGTGTTCATTAGAATAGTGGCAGAAGGACAGCTTGTCCCGTGACGTGCTGGAACAAGACGCGAGGGATGTTTTGTGAACGACGTTGCGCTTCAATCGGCTGAATCAACACGTTATCCGTTCATAGCTTATGAAGATATACATTGAAATGAAAACGTTCCTGTAGAATGAATAAGAACTGAAATATAAATCAGGTAATGGGAAGGAAGCCTCCTAACACAAGTATTTATTTGCATATTATAAATCTTTGTAACCAAAAAATATTTCCACGATTATTTAGGATATTAATATTTATTTATATGATGTAAGGAGTTATGGCTGTGTGAAGTTTTTGTCTGTAACTTATGTAGTTATGTGTATTTTTATTTCAATAAATTAATTTTATGTAAATGCCATGAAATCATTATAATAACTACATGTGACAGCTGAATTTGAAGTTTCGCACGATTTAATATACGTTGAGGTGCTGGTAGGCTTAAAACGTTAATTCATGTTAATCATTTATATATTTGATTCGCGCTGTGTCGCATAATGATGTGTATTATACATTTTTATAATCGTCAACGCTCACGTCGAGCTATTATATGAATTTATGATAATGCACTGAGGCATCTAGACGTCGTTACGAATTATTATAAATTATTATATTATAAATAGTTTAGTCACCGAATGTCCAATTCGCTAATTAATGTCTCATTTGCAGAATGTCCAATTTGCAAGATTACCGCGGCAACGCGAAGATCTAAATCGACAGCATGCTATTTTGTTTAATTTCATAGCGGGCCGTTTAGTTACTAACCATACAGATATCAATGAAGAAAGTGTTAGTATAGAAAATGTTAATAAGTAAAACATCTAATTAGACATAAGCGGATTTGAATCCCAGGTACTGGATCAACTAGATGCTTTGCGACGTTTGGAGATTGGACATTCTGCGACTAAACATTATAAATTTTACATAGACTGAGTAATGTTAATATGTTCTAAAAGTTTACATGCGGCCCGTCGTACTAGCGTAAATTTACTATAACCTTCATGTTAAAATCAATCTTTATTTCTAATGTGTTCTTATGAAAGATGTAATAAACGTATAACAATAAATGTGAAAGTAAGTAATATATTTTGATGTGACAACATACAACATATTTATTTTTCATAGAAAGCATAGCGACATATCTAATGACAAATTATATATTTTGAATCGCCGTCCTGTTACGTAACGTACATATCGCAGTAGACGTGTTTGTTTGCTCTCCGTCGTGGACAGCGTTTCCTTCCTGCATCGTGAATCTCCCGTACAGTATGTCAGCCATCCCGTGCCCAGTAAGCAGTATGTTGCGCGAACGTATGATTATGTTAACTATCGTGTATTCTATCCGTCGAGTGTCTCGCAGACTTACTTATTCTCGATCGCAGAGTCATTTTTAAACAATATATCGTAGTTTATTCGGCACTTGGTGTAAATATTTGTTATGTAATTCTGCGAACGATAGTACGTCCGTCTGGCACTGCACTAATAACGATGTATCAAATCTTGTGTCATTGTTTCATATTATGTAAATTGTTAATCTGGAACGTTTGCGTCTGTTGCACAAAGCACGGAATCGCCTCGCCGGCAGCGCTTAGAGACGGACGCTTATAAAGTTCGTGGCGTAGAAAGTGCGTTGGGCGCACTACTTCTGACACGGATAGCCTTCAAAGCCGGAAGAATCCAAAGGTGAAAATTTGTGACGTGGTTCGAGTAAACTGTAAAACTTGGTTTGTCTGGAAAGTGTAAACGATGCCGCCTCTAGCGGCGCCGTCGAGGCGTCTCCGTGATCTGGGTGTCTAAAATGGCCACTTTATCAGAATCGTAATACGAATCACCATAACCATAAAGACCATTTTAGGAATTTTAAATTTTTAACGTGATTCATATTATGAATCTGATAAAGCTTGCATTTTAGGGCCCCTGTGCTCTGTTGATTTTTGTATCTGTAAATATTTTATTATTCTTTTCTGTTCTAAATTTAAATTAAAACCCTTGTGAAATATGTGTGAAATAAAAAAATCTTGTAATATATTTACACGAATAGATTTATTCACCACCAATCGATATCGCAGATAGCAACGAAATAAATAATCCCCAGAATTTGATTCTTATTAGCGACACTATTGAATAGTGTAATAATACAGTGTGTATTTTTTTTTCTGAAATCAATGGGTTCGATTCCTGGCTAGGAATATTGATAATTCAAAAATCAAATGATGACGATGACAGTTTTAGTTTCCATCAAAATCGGGCTCGAGACTCCTTTGAGTATTTTGTAGTTTCTGATTTGGCCATCCACGCCCACTTCAAAAATTCATTCTGTACATAGTTGGCGTGCATAATGACACTGCCACCCAGATATGAAAGATATATCGCGTTCTACAGATCTTTCGTAGTATTTTCACAGTTATTATAAAATCCTACACACATTGACCGTCACAGCAAGGTAAGCTTTATTTTCTTTGCCATAAGTTTGCAAGTTTCGTTTTTTAGTTTGTAAGTTTGCAAGTAGGTAAGAGCTCTAGAGTTGCTGCCTCTAACGAGTCTGATCTTTATTCTCGTCAGTACACAGTTGCTGTTGGTTTGACTGCTGATAGAGGTTAAATAACTGAAAGAACTACAAACTTATTCTGAAACTAAATGTGCCACTGCCATATCAACGCAGTGTTGACACTGCATGTGAGTTACTCGATGACGACTGTGGATTTGCCGCGCACGAACAGTATCTGCGGCATGCCCTCGCTCATGACCTTCAACTACGCCATATACATAGCTGCTGATATGCCCTGGAAAGTAAGTTGTTATTGTGAAGGTAATAGACCAACGAAACGGTGCGAGGTGCCGCAAATTCTTACCAAATGTGGTGGCCGTGGGAAGAATTTGATAGTAAAATAGGCAAACCGAAGAGGAATAAATTAACTTTTGGATCTATATGCGTAGAGGATGGATACGGAAAAATTGTGGACACCAGACAGTCCTGTCCACTTCATTAGGTAAATTAATTGTATGGAGATGTCAGTGTCCGGAGTGGCGTCCGCAATTTGTCCGTACTGGTTTAGCCCTTGAAACAAATAACTTCATCGCCAAATGAGTTTTCAATCAACAGCTCTCAGATTCTCAAAGTTCGACAGGTCTTGTGGCGTAGTCTTTCGTATTTTCGCCTGACATCAGTATTTCTGTAAATAAATATGCTTTGCTTGTGAGTGGAAGGATTGAGGGGAGGCCTCTGCCCAGGAGTGCGTTAATATACCTATTGTAAGTTACTGTGTCATTAATGCTACCTAAGTATTATTGTACATAAACAGAAAAAAATTAATACAAAGGTTTTTCACTCTTACCAAATTTTTCATCGTTCTTGAGTATAATATGTTCATCCATTATCTAAAGTAGAAAACTTCTTTGTATTACATAATCATTAAAAAAATGATTCACTTTTTTGGTTCAGGAATGCGTTTCAATTAAAAGTCATTAAGCTGAGCTAATGAGTCGTGATGATTCGCGGACATTCCCGCAGAAACTGCTCCGCTACCGCAATTTACCGGTACAGCCCAGCCAGACTAAACAACCAATTTAAGCTCCTGATTTGCCTCTACAAGACATTTTTATAACCCTTTAACCGCTGACGTGTTGCTAAGTGCCTGGTGTAGCCGTACAGCCGAATTCCGCAAACTTTTTTGCGAAGTGGAATTTTGTTCATAGTATTCAAAACGTACCAAAAATTTAAATTGCGAGTGCGTTATCAAAACTAAACTATTCCATCGATTTTGATGAATCATTAAAAAAATCATAATAATGAAAGTGGCTTCCTCGGTGGCCACGCTGACCGGGTGACTCGGGTGAGTCATGTAAGAAAATTTGAATGCCGCGCTTGACCACCAGCAAATATCTTAAAACACTGTACAATGGTTTCCATCGGTTGAGGAGTTTCACTCATCAACTCCGGAATCCATCATCAGATCATCACCATATTTGAATAATGGGACCAATTAGAGACATTCTCAATCCACTAAAAAGAAACGGTTAAAAATATCTATAAAATAAATGAGCTTTGCACTGAGGGCTGAGGGCTATGCGGCGATCGGCGGCGGCGACCTCTCGCGTCCGACCTTGGTTCAATCCATGGTCCGGAGCGAGACGGAATGGGACGCCGTCGCCTCCTTCTCCGAAGCAATCATGCTAGCGAAGGAGGCGGCGAAACGTGAGAGGGAGAGAACCTCACGTCCCAGCCGCCGCGGGAGACGCACCGGGCGTCGGGGGCAACGTGGTGGCCCCCGGCCACCGTAGGCGCGGGCTTGTGGACGGTGAGCTATGGGCTAGCTCGCCGTCCGTCCATCTTATGACGACAGGCCGTGTCGACGGCGCGTTCGTGTTCCACGCGCGCTTCAAAGAGATGACAGCAAAAGTAAGGGGTCCGCAAGTGCCATGCCTGCCGGGGCTGCGGGACTGTTCGAAAGAGATACCGTGGCCCCGGAACACAAAGGGCGATGAAGGAACATGGATGGGTTTTAGTCAGTAAAAGTATGACATTCCCTCCTGCTCCGCCCAGAGCGGGAGGAGCTTTTTGATGATTCCCAACCGAAAAAACATGAAATTGTAATCACCACGGAAGCAATTTTTACTTGAATTGACTGAAACGTTGATTTAGGTCTCCTAAACGAATCCCTAATTTACTCCGTAGCTTTATAATCCGGACGTAGCTTGTACGTATAATTAGGTTGTCGAAACCATGATTTATTTAATTTAACTATTTCGTAATCAGTCTTGGTATTGGTCTGAGTATTAGCATCCGTCAGCGTTATCTTGTTTATGAAAAGAGGGTTCTGAAAAGTTATAATTGTAGAGTTTTTCTGCGGCATCTAAACAAAAACGTTTCGATTTTTCCATTTTCTGTCACTCAGAACCGTCATTTGCTAGACCATTGGAGATGCGCTCGTCAGCAAGCTGACGCTGTTTTTCGCTCTAGCAAATTACAGTTCTGAGCGACAGAAAAGGATAGATACCTAAGGCGCAACCCTTATTGGTATTACGGGGTCTCCTGTCCTGAATTTTAGCACTGGTATAGTCGGACAGCTAGCGAAGTGTAACGCTAATGGAAATTTTATTTCATTTCGGTGTTAGGGAATCTCCCATCCCTTACGAATTCGGGGAAACAGAAGGAATCAACAGACAATTAGGCATTTTTTTTCAAGGATCAACTAAATTATTATACCTTCGATATAAAAATAAATCAAACCATTGCGTAGGGGTAGTACAATTTATTGCAAAAAAAGTTTTATCTTAATTAATATTTTGCAAATTTTTTATGAGTTCATCAATTCAAGTAGGTACCTACTAATTGCAATTTAGCACCAACAACTAACCGACAAAGGATGTCAAAGAAAAAAACAAAAGAAGTCAAGGTAAAAATAATACAATACTAAAACAAACAAGATTCAGCATAAATCGTATAAGTCGTAAGTAGGTACCCTTAGTACCTAATAAATACCTACCCCTCGTATCAGTACCTTCATAATTATGTTACACCGAACGAAAGTACTGCAACAAACTGCAGGGTTACTCCAGGGATCGATCCTAAGCCCGCTTTTGGTGTAACCTTGTATACAAAGGTGATGATGGTCGTATTACCATCTAATAGACCATTGGAGATGCGCTCGTCAGCAAGCTGACGCTGTTTTTCGCTCTAGCAAATTACAGTTCTGAGCGACAGAAAAGGATAGATAAGGCGCAACCCTTATTGGTATTACGGGGTCTCCTGTCCTGAATTTTAGCACTGGTATAGTCGGACAACTAGCGAAGTGTAACGCTAATGGAAATTTTATTTCATTTCGGTGTTAGGGAATCTCCCATCCGTTACGATTTCGGGGAAACAGAAGGAATCAACAGACAATTAGGCATTTTTTTCAAGGATCAACTAAATTATTATACCTTCGATATAAAAATAAATCAAACCATTGCGTAGGGGTAGTACAATTTATTGCAAAAAAAGTTTTGTCTTAATTAATATTTTGCAATTTTTTTATTCAAGTATCTACTAAATGCAATTTAGCGCCAACAACTAACCAACAAAGGATCTCAAAGAAAAAAAACAAAAGAAGTCAAGGTAAAAATAATACAATACTAAAACAATCAAGATTCAGCATAAATCACAAGTAAGTAGGTACCCTTAGTACCTAATAAATACCCCTTGTATCAGTACCTTCATAATTATGTTACACCGAACGAAAGTACTGCAACAAACTGCAGGGTTACTCCAGGGATCGATCCTAGGCCCGCTTTTGGTGTAACCTTGTATACAAAGGTAATTGATGGTAATACGGTCTACTTCAAACTAACCTAATGTGTGTAAGGTACCCTTAAACGTATACTCGTCTTATAGACGCTTTTAAATAAAATGGACAGTTTAACTTCTAAATTGTATAAATAATTACGTAATACTTTTATTGTGCTTTGGTAAAAGATTTTTTCATTTTATTGGTTTGTTTAAACCTTATATCTAAGCTTTATTTGAATAACTTATTTAACATAAACTATTTATCTATTTCATTTTTTATTTATTTTCTGTCTTATCATTACCTAATGATAAAATGCTGCAAGTGTTCATGATTCTAATTAAATAATTGTTCATGATTGTTACATACTGTAATGGGTTCTTAAATATTGTACAGTTGGTAATTACAACAGTCTCTATGCATTGATACATATATTTTCTTCTATTCTATAATGGCTTAAGTATATTAAACTAGTCGTAAGTGACATAAAACTACTTGGTTTTACCACACTGAAACATGTTGCGGCTGGAAAAATTGCTATTTTTTAAATAAAGAATCTAATAACTGACCTTTTTTGTTACAAGTATTTTATTACATCAAGCATTACTTTAGTAACAATAATAAAATATTAGAGAGTAGACGGCACCAAGTCACTGGTCCTATTAATACATTATTGTTAAAAATTAACTTCTTTTATCTTTGTTCGATTTACTAAAATCAATCTTAACGTTTCACTCTAAAAATGTACAGCAACACTGTGATTAAGTCGTGCAATAAAATTTTGCGGTATAACATTGATTTGAATCGAAAAATTCAATTGTAAAAAGAATAATCGTACTTTAGATGATACCATATAATTAAGAGTAGAAGGTGAGCACGGAGGTATGGTTGCCGCGAACGAACATCATCGGTGGCATGTCGCGACTCATCATTTCAAGCCACGCCATGTACAGCGGAGCGGATACTGAACCCTGTATCAAAGATAAATATGTTATTGAGAAGAATCTGCATAAGTCCTCTGAGAAGAGGGTACTTTTTCGTAAACCCAGTGTGTGTAAAAACTCGATTAAAAAAGAATGAGTTGAGAAATTTCTAAATTCTTGTAAAGACCATACCGACTGCAAGGACCAGGATAGCAAAAACAAAAGAAAGAATTTATCAGAAGACTACAGTGAGTATACGATACTAAAAATACAGAAAGATATAGTATTCTATACGCACCTTCCTAGGCATAGGTAGCGACATGACGATGAGACGGGCTTCCTTCGAGTTAGCGAGTAACAGCTCCCGTAGCCTCAGCTGACGTTTTGTCTTCTCAGAGAGAGTCAGCAACTCTGTCTCGCTGATGCAGCATTCTATGGGTAAGAAGTATAATGATTACGTGGCGCCATTTGGAAGATGGTGAATGAAGAACGCAAGAAATGAATCAAACTTGTATGGATGAACTAGATATGATTGAAACAGCAACGCTAGATAATGTTTTATAAGTAAATCAGAAACGAAAAACCAAGCTTTAATAATACCTGTAAAATTTACGTGTACAGTATCATCATCTGTCTAGCATTTCGCCTAACTGTTGCGTACGTGTTCCAGTCTAACCGGATTTTATCGAAAGCAGTTGAATACTTGTATTTTACATGGAGCGACTGCATATCTGACCTCCGCAACACAGTTGCTGGGTTATAATAAACCCCTTGGTACGACTGGTTGTCCGATTTTCAGGTCACTCAATTGCAATTTAGTTATAATTGTTACTTTGATTGTAAAGGTGTAACAATACCCTCGAAGCCGAAATGCACTTGTTCTCCCCGTCGTTGCGATCATTTTTTTGTTCTAGACCATACCTAGGAACTTTCTAATTAAGGAGATATATTGGGGTCAAAGTTGTAATTTTCTCACAAGTTTTTTTTTTTTTAAATACAAGTTTTTAATGTAAGATTTTTACTTTAAACACCTCCACGACCCCCGTACTAATCAATCCATCCATCATAATTATTGCGTAAAGTTACTTGATTGATGTACAGAATGCTTGGTTGACGGCTTCGTGAAGAGTCCTGTTACACCCTGTATAATGTCTAGATGGAGCGTCGCCCTACAATCAAAACAAAGAAAACGAGCCAACAATTTCAAGCATGTGTGCGTGCGGCAGCGTGCGGCCGGTGTACACAGACAATAGGCGCACAGTGTAAACACTGCGTCTATGTCTCTGTGTGCGATCTTATAAGCCAACAGTTGGCTGATATTCTTTGACACGTTTGTGCACATTTGATGCTCTATCTAGACATTACATAATCAAAGAATTGTTTTAACGAACGCACATACACTGCTTGTTTCGGGACAGTGTATAATGTGGTTTGCTGTTTGATATGGGAAAAATAATGTAAGGAACCAGGTATTAACTAGATCTAGACTCTGGTCCGACATTATCTACTTAAGAAATATGTGGAAAAACAGGGACAGAGTCGAATGTAGAGTGTTATGTTTTGCCAAACACACTCAACACAACAGTAATAATAATTAATTAATTCAGTAGTTATTCGAAAATGTTAGTGTCATCACCTGCCTACGCTTTCTCAACTTTACTGGGGTCAGCTTCCAGTCTAACCGGATGCAGCTGAATACCAGTTTTTCATATAGAGCGACTGCTTATCTGACCTCCACAAGCCATTTAGTACTGGGTAATATGGGTCTTGTAAGACAGGTTGTCAGTCTTTCGGGCCACGGGCCACTAAACACCTGTAACGACTCCTAAAGATCTACAAATGTCAGCCGGGACCAACGGCTTAACGTGCCTTCTGAGACACGGGGAAAATTCTGTATGTCATGGATGGTCACCCATCCACGAACCGAGCATGGCAAGCGCTGCTTAACCTTGAAGATCGACGACGACGTGCAGCTGTTATTATTTAGCCACAAGCTTCGTAACTTGTTTAAAAATATCTATCCAGACGTTACATCTTTAGGAAATAGGTACGAAGTTACCTGGATTAGCTGATTCATCTGTGAACTTCTTAGTAACGTCTTCGAAGAGTTTCATGGTCTCTGGCTGAGGCGGCTCTGTGATATCCTGCACCATCGTCAGGGAGGAGTAGTCTATGCGGAACTTCGCTAGCAGGTTGGCCATACTAAAAATGAAAGGTTTTCGGATCAGAAAACTAACACACAACTAGCACACATTTAAAAGAATTTGCTTAATTTTGTAAGATTTCGCCTTAACTTAGTGGAGAAACATGTTTACCTACCCAGATTAAACCCAGTTTAATCGCAATTTTACAGTTTCTTACGGCAAAAAACGTGATATTTGTCGAGACCCCCTGTTTCCCTCGTAAGATTGGGTGCGATTCGGCTTGACCCCCTCCCCCCTTAAACGCCTCACGTAATTAATGGACGCCCCCTAAGTGTAATTGAATAAGACTTCAGGGGGGTTACCATGACGTCTTAAAGCAGGAGTAATTCCAGTGTGGGAAAGAGACAGAGCTATACAGGTCGTCTAGTGCCATCTCTTTCCCACACTGGAATTACTCCTGCTTTAAGACGTCATGGTAGACCACCAGATACCAATTTTGGTTTCTTGTATCCAATGAGCGATTCTTTATGTAAATATGTTTAATGCAATATTCTCACTTCCTCTCCTCGAGTTCCATCTCGTGCAGCCTGTTGGCGAGCGCGAAGATCCTGAGCTTGCAGTTACCCCAGGCGGAGCGCTGCGAGATGATGTACGGCAGCAGGATCGTCAGCCCGCCGTCGTCGTACAACCACCACACGTCCAGCGTACCGGCCTCCTAACACAGGAGCAAGACTTGCATTACCTACAGTCATTACTTACACATCTCAAGGAATACGCAGAAACTATAGAAACCGCCGTCGTACTTTGCGAACGTAGTATTCGTTCTGGATTTCTTTAAAACATCATTGATCTTTATGATAACTACGTTCTTTACTATCATTTGCGGATTTCATATTGTTATTTGATATCCAAATTATTATTTCACAAATTATTTTATTATGAGCAGATTTTTTGTTACAAATAATTATTGAAATTTCAATTGGTTTTACCTGCTTCCTCTGGAATATCGTCATTTGCGTCAATTGGTCCTTCGATAACTCCAACCCTGTGGACGTGTTGTATATAATCTGTCGATGCATGTCATTCTTCTTGTCTTTCTTCTTCCGTTCCTTGGTGCTGTTGCACTCGGATATCGTGAACGAACGCGACGTCGACAGAGTCAGTATACCTGGGGAAAAACCTTTAATAATGAGGAAAATGACTTGATGCGGAAGTGTAGATGACCTTTGGAATGAATGGGACGTCCTTGTGTGTTGTACTGATTTATCATTGTTTGGGGTTTTGCCCACAGGTTTTGCCGGGTACATAACTTTGTTAATAAACATCTTTTTTAGGATAGATTCGTCCTGTCCGTCCGTATGTCACAGCCATTTTCCTCCGAGACTGTACTGTCCGAGGCACCACACGGCACACAGTTCAAATTTAAAGAGCAGGTGTCTTCTTTGTACCGCTACACAAAAATGATGTGAAATCTCGAATAAAAAAATAGGGGGATCCATGTAACTGAAAAAAAATCTACGTATACAATAACAGTGTGGGTCTGTAGCTAAGAGCTATTTCATAAAAAATAATATCGAGGTTTCTAAAATACAGTTTTTCTTGAGTCAATGGGTTGATGAGAAAGTAGAAAGAACAGTAACTTTCAATGGAAATCGGTTAGAACGGACCTGCCTTCTTTCATGAACGCTGGTCCAGGAAGTGGTTGTTAATATTGGAGTCCATGCTAATGATTCCCATGAATGTGAGTTACGCTACGACTATATTAATAAAGAAGTGCGACTTAAGCTGGTACCACCACCATCACTAGGTGTGCAGTACTTACTATCATCTATGGGCAACGTACTGGACAGGTTGTGCCGCGGCGGGTGGTCGGCGCCGCGGATGTCGAGGTCGGAGTCGGCGTGCAGCATGAGCGGCGCGCGCCGCACGCGCAGCTCGTCCGCGCTGCCGCTGGACGTGCCCGTCAGCGAGCTGGCGCCCGCGCTCTCCGAGCTCACGACGCCGAAGTCCAGCCCGCCGGCTACGCGGACTATCGCTACGGCGAGACGACTCTCGAAGGCAGTGCTGTGAAAGAATTCGTGAGTGGAAGATACTTCTCGATTGTTGTGCAATAGCGTCGCATGTGTTGTAATAGCGATTGGTCAAATTTGTTTGTATTGTGTCAAAGTTAATCATATATGGAAGTGCTACTGATGTCACATCGAAGGATGTATCTGTAAATGGAGAGCCGCTAATAGGTTTTGATCATATTTATTACGAAAAACTCGCGTCAAAGCTAAAATAAATATTCTAAAGAAAAAACATCATAGTTAATCATGTAGGTGACCCGACACCCTAATTAACAAGGTATTCTTACTGCAACACATTGAAGTAAGACACCAAATCCTCCGAAGGACAGGTAGTCCAGTCTTGCTTGAAGCCCATGAGCAGTACATTAGGTGCAAGTCGGCCGACGCCGGTGGCCTGCACGAGTGCACGCGCACCGGCCTCGAAACCGAAGCCGTGCACGCGCGAGCAGAACGCGCGAACTTTGCGCAGGCGCAGCCACTCTGCGTCCGTGCGGGCGCGGGTAGAGCGCTCCTTGTACGAGACTTTTTCCTGGAAGATTTTCAAATATTAGATTAGTATTCCGAAGCCATTGAACGTGATCGATGCGAACATGAAGGACTTTTCTTAATTGTTCATCCGTTCCGCATGAATTCTGCAATAGGATATCATTTGATGAGCAAGACTAACCGTGTGTTTTCGGACTCATAAGAGTAATCCTCCCAATACGTTTAGCGCATCATGTTAATTTTATTTCAAATCATTGGTTTTATTTGTGTCACTGTTATCTTAAAATGTTTGCGGTTTCCTTTATTTGGGGTGCTATAAGACGATGATATGGATCTATTGATTCTCTGTCGATTTTAGGTGTCTCAGACACGTTTTTAGACAAAGCATGATGATGCCCTTACCTGTGATATATCACCAACAATCATCAGCGATCCAGCCTTAGTGATGAGGTTACCAAGGTCTACGAGCGCAGGCCTGGTCTGCGGCCGTCCAGCCAGCACCAATATTTGCGGCCAATAGTTCTTCACATGCTCATCTGTCTTGGCCAAATTATAGGCACTCGATAGAGCCGTCTTGTATATCTGAGCTTGAGTACTGCTGCCCCAGTTTACGTCTGTAAATAACGATGATACAATATGTTTATTTGGTGGCCTACCATAAGAGCTTTTTGATCGGGTATCATTCAGACTAAAATAAGTATTTCAGCAGATTAAAAAATATTTTATTTAATAATATAAGGCGTAAAGTACTTCATTCCGCACTGCCCGACAGGACAGAATTTTATAGTATACTAGCTGTTGCCCTCGCCTTCGCTCGCGTTTTGGTCGAAAATTATCCCAGGGGTATGAAAAATAGATAGTAGCCGATTCTCAGACCTACTGAATATGCATATAAAATTTCATAAAAATCGCTCAAGCCGTTTCGGAGGAGTATGGTAACTAACATTGTGACACGAGAATTTTATAAATAAGAAGATAAGTAGTACTTTTTGTACTGTCCGCTTTAATAATAACCGGGGATTTTTACAGGCAGAGATCTTTAATTTTAATTTTAGCAAAGGTAAATATTATGTTATTATCAATGAAATTGGCTTTATTTGACTAATAATAGATTTGTGCCATTTATGTTTGAATATGATTACGGGAATGTGGCTGAAAAAAACACCGGCCAGGCGCGAGTCGGACTCGCGCACTACGGGTACTACCGTGACATAAAAACACATTAGGTTTATCAAATCAAATCAAATCAAAAATCTTTATTTCGAACAACTGTCCATAGGGGTTAGTAGCGAGTACTTAGGAGCTATGTTAGTACGACATTATGTGAAAAAAACAATTTAAAACACCACCACAAAACAATTAAATCGTCCAAATTACGTAATTAATACAATTTAACCTAATTTAATACATTACAATCCAAATCATTTCATCATTACAATAATTAATCTAACTTTAATTTACCCTAAACTTAACTGCTACAGCAAACTAATTCATTTATCTTTCCTCAGCACCGGGCCCGCAGCTATGCCTACGGGACCAGTGCATCAGAAAAGGGCAGTCTGGCCTCTCCATAATAAACTTCAGGATGCTGTTGGAGCCTCCACGGATCCTACGCATTAGGGACGCCGTTCTCTTGCGCATGACAGCCTCGAAACTAATCTAATATGGGAGCCCCCCCTTAATTATTTATTTTATTCGGTTTTTTTGTGGGATCTTAGTATTAGGGTCCTGTTTTTAGCCCTTGGGTATGGAACGCTAAAAACACCTAAAGGTTGTTCTTTTCAAGAAGGGCTTTCTTGGTCCGTCGCGAATAAAAGCTTCATATTAATAACACATTTTTTATTGCATTTATTTGTCAACGACATTTTAAAATTTAATGAGCATCCATTGATTCAAATGCGGGCACTACCTATCTTCATTATAGCACCGTAATACAACAGTTTTTATTACTAGAATCAATGCCAATGAAGGCCAATTTGATTATTTAACCGATCAACGCAACCTCTCACGAAATCTCAACGAAAAGATTCATAATAAGAAGCATCGTGCCAATAATCTGAAGAATTCCATTTATAATAACTTTCGGAAACGGGATTATATACAAACGAACGGTTCAGCGTTATGAATCAAATGCGAGCGAAGTAAGGAGCAAATGATGCAATCATTCACGGAGTTCAAACGGATTTAGATTGGGTTAACAGCGGTTATTCTCGTTACCCTGTACCCAGTAGTACTTCGCTTGGTTACAAACAAGTTTTTTACGTTCCTGGCTTTGAGGTGCATAATGATGTTATTTGAAAACATCCCTTTTGGAGGATATGATTCCTATAACGCATATTGGTTTTCCTTGGGAAAATATTGCTATTGTCGTAGGTTTCTACAACAACAAATGTTAGTGCTATACAGGAAAACTATGAGATTAAATTATCTACATTTCTAACATAATAAATAATAATAAACCATTTATTTAGGACAGAATCCATATAAGTGACATAATTTTCTTATGATCTATGTTAGTAGGTACATAATATAAAAGTCACAATCTTCCCGTAACGATTCCCACCCAGTGAGCCTGTATGGGACAGTCGTGGCGAGATGCAATCATTTGCAAAATGCTATTGGTGCTAACGCGCAGTCTTTGAAATAATGACGCCACTTTCTTATGCACTATAGCGTGGACACCATCCACGCGCGCGTTTGCGAACATTTGTGACGCACTACAATACCGCGGCAACCCCAACAGCATTCTGAAGGCATTGTTATACTGAATTCGTAGGACGTTGTAGGCTCGTTGCGTATACCGAACCCACAGGCCGCTCGAGTAAAAGAATTGGCAATATGCCCTAAAGAGTGTTATTTTAACTTCCTTAGTACATCGAGCGAACCTACCGGCCAGCATATTGCTCCTTACCGCCAACGCCCTACGTTCCCTTTCTATATCTGGGTCATCCTTTAAGTACTCCGTGACCAGATGACCCAGATATTTAAAGTTTTTTACAATTTTCAAGGCCTTTCCATCGACCATGATCGGAGGCACTGTACTAGGTATCTGTTTACCTGCACTAAAAATCAGTACCACGCTTTTCTGCGTGTTGTAGGTACCTGAGACCATGCTCGGAAGCGTAGCGCTCACATACTCTAACCAATGTCCTCAGGGCGTTGACCGAGGGGGCCAGCAGAACCATATCATCAGCATATCTTATGTTGTTGACACATGTTCCGTCAATGTAGCATCCGACATGTGTCCCGCTGAGCTCCTCGATCAACTGGTCTACATATATATAGGCTGAAGAGGCCGGTCGATGTGAGGCCGCCCTGCCTTACACCGCATTCTAATCTTTATTCGTCAGATAGAGTATCCACCCATCTCACCTGATTAGTTTGGTTTTATAGCAGAATTTAAGAATACTGGTATTTTCCGTTGGCATACCCGTTTCCTCTAGCTTTCGCCACAGTATGTCATAAGCAACGGTGTCAAAAGCTTTTGACAAATCGAGGAAACAGGAACATAATAAAACATATAATTATATCATCATAAAACTTACTAGCTGTTGCCCGCGGCTACGCTCGTGTTTTGGTCGGAAATTATCCCACGGGCACATTGTAAGTATAGCATATGGCACTCGGGGATAATGTAGCTTTCTATTAGCGAAAGAATTTTCAAAATTGGTTCAGTAGATCCAGAGATTACCCCCTACATACAAACTTACAAACAAATTTTACCTCTTTATAATATTATTATAGATCTTTATAATATATAAGCCCACAGCTGGGTCTTGCCTGGCCTGGCCTTCTTTTTGTGGAACGGGCCATAATATTCCACGTGTATTCAAGGCAGGCTGGTGTAAATTACAGACACTTATCTCTGCGCCACCAAATTTTAGCTTAGTTTTACGTAGAACCATACCAACCTGGGTCCCTGTAATGCACGATAAGGTACAGCGTGAAGAAGATAGCGAAGGTGACGAGCGACATGACCCAGCTGATGAGCAGCATGATCGCCACACAGCTCAGGAACCCGACCAGAGACAACCACACGTTGTAGTACTGGAATAAGGACCGAAAGAATATAATATTGAAGAGGTGATAAAAGAAGAAAAGAAAAGGATATGGGGTATGAGAATAACGATGACGGTAAAAATAATCGCAAACAACCTAAAGGGACCATCTTTTGATGACAATCTGGCTCGAAGGACCCCTCCTCTTTTACTAAGCGGAATTTAGTATGTAAGTAGGCACATTTTGGAATCAAATACACGGAATGTTTTGGATGTTACTCGGGGAATTATTTTTTTTACTGTAGTAATGTAAGCCACCGAAGAAATCGCCATAGTCATCGAAATGCATTTGAAACAATATCAGATTTAGTCACAAGTATGATCTACACCGTGACGGAAAATGACGAACGTTGCGATGGTACAGTTATATTTTCGTATACATGAGTCATTGGCATTCAATTCAGCATCGAATTACATTGTATAGATATGTTATGGTGATGCTTACCCTGAATGTAGGTCGCCATCCCAGCGGTCGCACGACCGCCGCGTGGAAGGTGCAGAAATTAATGAGGGCATACGATGCGAGGTAGAAGTTGGATATCAGAGGCGCTATTGTGTTCAGGTCAGCTGTGAAAGAAAAATGGTTGATGCTGATGATTTTTGAGACTTTTAACACTCCGGATTGCCCCAAAATACTACATCATAAGTCACTAATGTGACAGGCCTGGATAGTCTTCGATCTGGCCAGGTCAAAGACTACCAGGCGTAATAGTAGTTACTTAAACCTCTAACACTTATATTTACACTACTGCGTAAAGGCCTCCCCCCATAACTTTCAGTTCTTTCGCTGCGGGGCTATGTGAGCAACTGGTCGTTGGTTTTGTCCAGCACTAGAAGAAACACTAGTAAGACATATTTAAAAGAACATTCCAATTTTTATAATAATAATAAATATATCATTCCACTTACACTTTCTTAAAAAGACATGAAAATATTAACATATACAGTTATACTAACCAATAAGTAAAAACATCAACGAAACGAAGAACGTAAGCACATATCCTCTATACGGCTCCCCTGTTTTTCCATAGGGCTTGGAGAAAAAGATGAGTCCAGGGTAGATGCGGTCGGTACCAAGCGCCTGGATCAGCCGCGGGACTGACAGCAGGTTAGTGAGCGCTGTGGAGAGTGTGGCTGCCCAACAGCCGCCGTAGATGAACGGGCCCCACGCTGACATTAGTTGCATCACCTGGTAAAAGTAGAAAATGAATTCGACATGATACTAAAAGAGCAACTTAAAATGGCAAAGGTATCAATCTACTTGAAGAATTCCTCAGTGAAATGATCAAATCCTTGATAGGCCTAAGGTTCTGACACAACTGAAACCATTCCTAAGATGTTTTCACACCAGTAAGCACCTACCACGCCTACAATGCGAGATCAGCATAAACTGGAAATGTATAGCTTGATGAGTAGCCGTGTGTACTATTGCTATGCAAGAAATGGGATTAGCTTACCGAATAGCTATTATGCAGTCCGAATTTGCAAGTGTTGTTAGCGACACAGCTGGCAAGTCCACTGTAGTCAACAACCGTGCCATTTTCAAACACCAAGTCAGTCACGTTTCCAGTGGCGTCCCTCAAGGCGCTTGCACCAGAGAACAACACCATCGCAGCATAGCTCACCATGGATATCGAGAGAGCTAGTAATGTACCCTTCGGGATTGCTGATGCTGGATCCTGAAAGATTCATGAAAATACTAAATGTTGTTTTGATTTGAAGAGATTTTAAGCAGAGCCTAATCACTTAGGGGGTAGTGCTCAAACAATTATTTAGTCGTAAATAGCCTTAACTTTAACAGCGGCTGAATCTTACTTAATAGGTATAGGTAGGTAACAGCTATCGAGGCTGCAGTCTTTCTTTCCTCATTGAATGACGCTAAGACATTCACGATAATTACTCCCAAAGATTCAGAAACCACTCGAATCACTTTGAAGAAGAGGTTCTTATTCATACAGTGAATTGATAGGTATTTTTCCATAAATAAAGAAAATAATCGACACACTTCGATGAACTTCCTTTCCCAGAAGTATCTTGTTTATCATTTACTGTTTTGCGGGAATGGAGATGACTCACTGCCGACACTATATCAATTGATTTTAATGAATCGATGAGTGTCTGAGCTAAGAAACAAGAAACCTAAAAATTGCGAGGTTAATTTAGTTGATCTTCATGTTGAGCTCGTTTCATTCGATTTGTGCTACACGAAATATTACACATTAATTTGGCATTCAAGTAATAATGTTACTCGCCGCATCACCTGATTGATGTGATGATCTATGATTTGATTTGGTTGACATCACTATTGACTTATACTCGCGATGCTGCATCCGTTTCAGGATAGATTCAGTTTAGTCAGATTCAGATTCTATTCAGACCAATCAAATCGGATGTCTCAATTCAATCTTTTGGGATGTCCCGAAAGATAGAATTGAATCGAATGAATACCTATATATACCTAATATTCTCTCTTGAAAATGAAAATTAAAATCCTTGTGCATTGAAAAGTCTTAAAAACTAAAAAGAACGCATTGTTTTTTCAAAAAGTATGTATAAAACAGCTATTAAATCTCCTGGTATATAATCTGTAAGTCCCTATCCTTGTCAGCCCCTTGTCGTCACGTTTCAGGGCAGGTATGACATCACGCTGCGCTGTCAAAGACACTCAACACGTGCATGACATACGCACGTGCTCTCCCGTGCAAACATTCATCATGGAGATGGACGGACTCCAACCATGAATATATTCCACTATTTATAGTTATATGTATAGTGAAAAAAAATTATGAATGAATTCAAGAGATATTTGACGTAGTTACGGCTAATGATTCATTTGTTTCGCGAACCCGTGACGTGTGTAACGTAGTGACGTCACGCTGTGCTATCATTGACACTGATTACACGTGCAGAGAAGTTTATAGGTAGGTGTAGGCACTAAATAGACGTAGAGCGTGCGTGCTCTCCCAAGCAAACATTGCCCAGGGATCGATTGCAGTACCACGTGTAGGCACAATGTCTTTGCTTGAAGTAATACCTAGGTAGCCTAATTAATAGCTAGGTATGAATGAATTTGTCTAGCATCGACGGTCATTAGCAATGGTGGTACCTATATTGTTCTCATTATTTTGAGATAAACAAAAGGAAAATACTTTTCAGTTTTTACTGCTGTCAACAGACCCGCGCTTTTATTCAGGAACGTGACGGAGAAGACTGCTTAATACTTAAAAAGCGAATCCGTATATTTTTGAAAATGAATACTGTAATCGATTGTCTGTATACTAGACGTTGCCTTTCAAGTAACAAGGGTGTTCTCAGAACGATAGCGATACCCAGGAATTAAATGGAGTCTATGAAACGGTCGGAAGTAGGAAGAGTGGTGGTAACAACGGCCATAATTAGAACACTCTCATTTTGATTGAGAGCTTGTGGAGATATTCTTGGTACCGAACAGGAAGTTCGATGTATCAACTTATTATTGAAAGGCACTATACCTTTTATTTCCTAATGGTATGATTATTCTTCTATACCTACCTAAATGATGTATGCTTTAAATACGAGACAAAAATAAAGAGACGAAATGTGTGAAAGATAATATGGCTAAAAAGTTAGACACTGAAATGCCGACTAATAGAGAAATGGAAGAAGAAGACATGCTGCCCAGACCTTAAATAAGTTGAGATATGGACAGTATAATGATGATACGAGTGAAGAAGCAGAAGAATCTGTAAAATATCGTACCTTCAAATCTCCGGAAATATTAGCACCAGCTTGTATGCCGGTGACAGATGGAAAGAAAATGGCGAACACACTGAAGAAATCGTGGTTTAATCCTTCGCTGAAGCGGTAATCAGTCTTGAAGTTCGCCGACAGCGTGGCCGCTGGAATTGAAAGAGAACTCTGGTAAATGAAAATGTTCTAGTCGAGTTGACATCATAATTCGTTACTTTTGTAAAGGGTTGATCACAAGATAGATGCTGTTTTTAGGTTAGAAAAATATTACATCATAAAAAGACGAAAGCCTAACATGGAGATAGTGAATGAAAAATGCCGGAAATACTGAAACTGAAAGCCACAATAATTTGCTGTAGGAGATCGACCAACTGTTTGAGAAAGCTTTTTTATACCTGAGTCATGCTTGCGTAAATGATGTTTATTTTGTAAATTGGATTTAATAAAGACTTTATACACATCAAAATAAACATCTTTTTAGCTGGGGTTTCGTGCCTGACTACTCTGAGAAGAAACTGCCGAAACAAATTCAGAGGTAAGTGTCTCTTTTAAAGTCCAGACATTATCTTGATCAAGTTACCTGAGGAGTTGAGGAATGGTCCTCATCTGCATGGGCAGATTAGTGTCCGAGATGGTAATTTTTAGAAAGAATTTTCATGCAGATTAGAGTGGACCTTTCCAGTCAGTGCATGCATTTGTCAATTATCGTGTAGCTCGACTCATAACTCAAGAAGCCCAACGAAACGCCGAACAATACCAAAGAAAAGAAATTTGGGTAGACCGCAAAAATCCTTTTAATCACAATACCTAATTAAAATAAAAGTGACATCTTTACAAAATAAATATTCATGTCATTATCACGCAGGATAGGAAACATAGCGGAAAAGAAATCATTTGGATGCCTACATATAACATAAAAGTTAAACAGATGGTAAAGGTCCACAGCCAAAGATATTGTTCTAGTAAAGTCATATTATCAAAACAATCAACCTAAATACATCACCTTCAGTGACGGTAGCTGACGTCATAATACCTACTACCAAACATAATGACGTCATTGTTTAACTTCAAACATTTTCCTCGAGTCACCCGTCCGGCAAACGAGGAAGCATCTAGCTAATGAACATTTTTTCGATCAAGAAACGTACAGTCGCCAGCGCATCAAGTTACTACAAACTGTCAAATTTTATCATTCAATTTTAAACTTAAACATCAACACAATAGAGTGTAATTAAAGGGGGACATTTCTGCTATTACTTGATCGCTGTTCGTACTGCCGCCATATCGGCGAGAATTCCCTCTCCAATAGTGGTTAAAAAGTTGCTAGCTCGCTATTCGTCATGGTTGCGTAAACTTTTTCTGCACGTTTAGTAACTTACTGCTGAGTCCGACGAATCCATTGGCGATTTCCTGGACGCTACTCGGGCCCATGATAGTGCCAACTACAAAGTCCACCATCGCTCCTACGATGATGGCGATCAGGAAATTCTGTGGACAATAAATGAAAAACTAGTACCTATAATACAGGGTATAAACGGCTTCGTGAAGGGTCCTGCCCTTCACGAAGCAGCGTTAACCAAGCATTATGTACATCAAACTAAGTAACTTAACACAAAAATTATTGCTGGGAAACGACTTTTTTTGTTGGGTTGAAAAATCACGTTTTACGTTAGGACTCAATGTAACGCCCTCAAAACATTGTGCTCATGGATGGATTGAATAGTGTGGGGGTTGTGGAGATGTTTAAAGTAAAAATATTATATTAAAAACACATATTTTAAAAAAAACTTGAGAAAAAGTTGGAACTTTGACCCCCAATATCTCCGTAACTAAAAGGTTCCCAGGTATGGTCTAGAACAAAAAAATGTTCGCAATGACGCGGGAGAACAAGTGCCTTTCGGCTTCGTGAAGGGTCTTGTTACACCCTTTATATGAAAACAAGCCGCAAAATTGACAATCTTCCACACAAACGTTCTAGACCAAGCGGTTTACTCTGTGCGTTCTGTCAAAGTGAACATAATTTCATAATATTAAATTGTGTTTTCAATGAAGTAGGTAGATAAGTAGAGATTAATTCCTCCAAGTGTCAATAATCATGTGGTAAAACTTTAGTTACTATTATGCAATATTTTTCTATTAATTAATATGTGTGTGTGTGTGTCTCTGGCACCGTACCGATTTGGATGCAGTTTTTTTTTTTAATGTGAAAGCTAGTTTCTTGGCGATGGTCCTTCGATATATTTTATCAAAATCGGTGCAGCCTTTTACTACAGATATGGGGGATGAAAGTAGAAAGTGGGTATGAAAAATCGAATATTTTCAAATATACCCAAGTGGGTTGTCAAATGAAAGCGCATGATGTGTACCTATATTACAATTAGACATGTTTTATCAAAATCGGTGCAGCCATTTTTTATGATTAGGTATCTTACAAAGATGTCTTAGGAATAACTTATCTATAAGAAATGGGAACTAGCCAAAGACTTCGTCTGCCAGGCCTGGTTAATACGGCAACTCCCCTTTGAAATCCTCGTTAAAAACGGTCGTTTGAAATTCCGCGGTTAGCAGATACCTACCGTGTAATTAAATATTTAGTTAGGTAAAAGCTTTTCAATTTTGCAAATTGAATGAACACACCTTTACAGAAACTTATGTATGTTGTAATTCTTGTAAATCATTAAAGGGTAAAGTTGTGTGTTTGTTATTATCATGCCGGCCATGTTTGTTTACGCAGTGTTGGTAACTGTATTTATTAGTCAACCACCATGCGGTAGGCGAAATCTATTACAATCCTTATCCTAACGGCCGTTAATTGAGTTTAAGATAAAGTTGCTCTTTATAAGGGGTTGTTTCAAGCACTTGAATACCTTCCTAGCTTACAGTGTCTTTTTAACGCATTATGTCAATGTGTCATTGCCAAGCCCATGCAATTACCGTCCTATATTGTAAAATAGTGGGATTCGGTTCTACTGACCTAAAATACGATTTTGCGATACGATCAGCCACCACAAGGCTGAATTTATTAACATTGAGAATACCCTGAATGCCGTAGCTACATATTTATAAACTGGACTTTGTATTGGGAAAGGTCGCTAGTTTTCCGTCAGAATAAGTACCAAAATCTTGATTCCGGGAAATGTTCCCTGAATAGATTCTGATTCTGAAACGTCTTGATTTAAATTACGAGTCTGTAATTACTCGGAAATGGTTCAGTTGATTCTACTGCAAGTTTGTTTGAACTTCGAGCCATTCAGTTTACAGCAGTAGACGCTTTCAATCGATGTTCTTAAAGAGATGTACCAAATAACATCTGATCTAATGTTTAAAGAAGTGAAGGGATATTGATTGCTCAGCATCGGTTCCTGATTCTAAAACATTTTAATGCTACTGCTGTATTGACAGAAAATATCAATACTTATCTCAGAAAAGTGTATTTATATACTATGAAATGAAATTAAACTTCAATACACTTTCGTAAACAATTTACTAAACATTTGGCGTAGTATTCCCCATGGCATTCAAGGCTTTTGAACTAACTACACAGTGATCACCAACCCATTCAAATAAAAGGCAATCAGACAAAAAGCTACGCCAACAGTTGATTAACTACTTTTAACTATTTAAGTTGTCGTACAGTTCCACAATGACAAGTTGACAACACATGCTTTTAATATTAATTACCTTAATATGAGTATGACGTAGCAATCCGCCATTCTGTGTGATCCATAATTCCATATATTATTATGTAAAATATGTAATTTGGATTTGAAACGAAAATGGAACAAAAAGGTAAGAGCCTCCTTAGTGAGCGAAATGGGGACAGTGTTTACAAGAAAGCTTGTTGCGAGTTTGCGACTACTAGTAGCCCACGTTGAGTCGCAGTGAGTTCTTACATCTGCTGAAGACAGCGCCCTTGATAATTTAAGGTAGTAGGTACCCTTATGGTACCGAAAATGAGTAACGAAACTTTTCTCCTCAAAAATAAAGGAATTCATGAACATATTTTAGTTTCCGATTTATTTTCGATACTACGCGGACTACGTTGCGGGCAAGACTTAGTTTTGTTTGCCTTATATTTTTCTGCTAGTAGGTACGGTTATTTGTGGCATATAATCATCCATGTGTGAAAGACTTCACTCGGTGCTAACAGTGCACCTGCACTGTGTGTGACGCGACTATTGGACAGAAACAAGACGTGAAATAGAAATGCATGCATCAATTATTGTTCAACAAAACATTGGTGATTTGTGTAGGTATCCTATTATTTTCTTTATTTATATCTTTACAAATAAATTGCGTTTTTAAATATTCCTTAGAAAAAATAATATAAAAAACATTTTAAAATATAAAAAAAAAGAAATATTTATACAATATATATAAAAAAATATATATTAATATAAAAAATATTTTTTATTTGGAACAGGGTCCAAGCTACGGCGGTCAGGGCTCCAGAAAGAGGAACCTCCTAACAATACGAGCCGTGCCCAGAAGTACCGCTTTCTGAATCAAGCCCTTGATCCAGCTGCCTGACGAGAGCCTCCTCAGGTATTCATCGAGGCTTTTGGCAAATAAGCCATGGGCTGATACGACTATCGGCACAATTATCGCCGAGTCCACATGCCTTATGTCGACGCCTTTCACGAGGTTCCCATCATGCGGGACCGTTATGTCAACAAACATTGCGCGCCGCTCTGATCGATCCACCACCACTATATCAGACTTATTGGCTACAATAGTCCTGTAGAAAATATATAAGGTCCCATTAAAATAGGTGGATAAATTTTAACACAGCGTTCAGTACGTCTAACCAAAGATATCCAAGCAAAAAAAATCACTGATTATAGTGATTTTATTTTGACCTAATAGATGTGTTTATTCTAGAGTGCCGCCGGCAATTTATTATTTTAGGTCAAAATAAAATCACTTTAATCAGTGTTTTTTTTGCTTGGATATCTTTGGTTAGACGTACTGAACGCTGTGTTAAAATTTGTCCACCTATTTTAATGGGACCATATATAAATTGTAATAGTGCTCTGATCGACACTTTTCTACCTGTGGCTCTGAATTAATCTACCGTTAACTTATGACATAATATGTTTTGTGATGTAATGTAATGAAGAGGTTTTATAACATGTTGTCAAAACGTGTAATAAACATACACAAATAAGGTATAGAGAACGCTTTAACTTTTATTTATTCAATACCTGCTTTTCATTAAACTTCTGATTCGCATTTCATCATTTTTCGAACATATTCTTTAAAGTACCTACCTAGAGAGATTCTTCATGCTCTGGCAAATATTCAACAATAGTAATGTAACCACATTACGATACTATGTTTATTGTTTGCCTTTTATCGCCCGAACCATCGTTTTAGTAGAAATAAAAATAACCCTTTCATAATCCAATACTACGTTCAGACTTTCAGACCTACATTAACAAAACAACGCGTAAAAACTTTTACTTACAAACTTCCATATAATTAGCAGCTTTTACGCAGTAATGAAATAACAAGCGATGCTCCCACATTTCATCCAATTTCCCGACGGTCGCAGGGAGTAAATGAATACTCTATTGATTGTCAGTGGGTTGAAGGACGGTTTGTTTACTTGGAGAGAGGTCAATTGGGGCTGAATGGCTACGCGGCTAGTTGGCAAGCCACGGTGTACAGACAGAGGCCTTTAGAGCTTTCCTAAACATAGGAAGGTAACGGAACTGTCTCGTTGCGTGTTTGTTTTACATGATAATATTTCCCCTGATATAATAATAGTTATTGTAGCTTGTCTAAATAAAAAAAAGAGCGTTTAGTTGATTGTCGGTCACAAGCGATGTAGGTCGTGATAATTTCCATATTGTTACAACGACTAATTCGACATCATGGCATTAGTTAATAAATGCTCTATCCCAAAATTAGCGATCAAAATCGAACTCATGCGAATGATTGTTGAATCGATGTAAATCATATCAGGAAATCTATTTGCGGCAATTGCCAATACTCAAGCTCGTGACCTACGGAACCAATTTTAGACTGATTTATAGCCTAGCTATGGGACATTTATGTAAAAGTCTGGTTACGTGGCCGTCAAAGTTAATTAGTTTTAGTTGGCTATATTCATTTAAAACCATGAAGAAATATAAATATGAATCTATTGTAGGTACTGCTTACTCATAATAAAAATGGCATTTAATTACTTAACACGAACATGAAACAAACTTAATGGAGAGGCTAAAACTAATTAGGTACGTATGTTATTGGTTTTAACAAACTATGTAACGGATTCACATCAGTTAAATAAACGAATTCTAAATTCTTACCTGCGCTTTGCTCTCCCAGTCCATGCCCACGGCGCAGATGAAGCACATGACGAGAAGGGCCACAGCCCCCACGATCCTGACGTCATGGAGACCACCATCGATGATCTTCAAGTCGTAACTCTTCAGAAGGTCGTTCAAAGAGTCGCAGAAGCCGATAGTGTTCATACTGGCGGCGACTGCGTTAGCAAAGGCGAAGATAATGCCCACAGAAGCACCAAATTCAGGACCCAGTGATCTTGAGATTATGTAGTATATTCCACCTAGTAATATGATAAAGAATATTAAATCAAGCCGGATAGAAAATGTGTTTAGTCATCAGTGTTGTGTGTTCAAACATTTTCTAAAAAAATATGTTTTTGTGATATCAACATTGTCAAAAGCTTATCTAAGATCCACAAAATAAGTACCCAAGGGCTTAAGAATAAGTAGTCAGTAAAGTCAATAGTCTCGTAGGAATATCTCTAAATATTAGAGGTATCCCTCGGAGACTATTCCAGTTTATAAAGGGACTTAGAAAATGCTTAGTCTGCCTAGGCAGGCTTAACGACGTCGTTGTTGTCTTGTTATTTGGATTATTCGTACTTTGTACTTTAACAATTTTTGTTATATTTTATTCAAAGTTTAAGGTATTTGGTTTTTGGGTGCACATGACTCAATTGACCTAGTACGTACGTTACTAGATTTAAAACTGGTTCTTGGTTTCACACGATTATCCTCAGGTAGTGTATGTTACGTACATTCTTTCATACAATCACTGTATAAGATTGTATGCATTCCGCGTTTATACGTTACTGATGATAATCTTAATAGAGATTACTGTAGCCTACTGCCTGAATGCCATCATTTTAGTTAGTAGCACTGTGTTACTAAGTCGCACGTTGCTGTTTCCCTGATCTGCACAAAGGCAAGAGGAAGTGTAACGGATGACGGGGGCACATTGTTAACATCGTGCTCTGTTCTCGCTTCGCTAATTATATTGTTAGCTAAAGTCTTGTAACTATTGTGAAAAATACTTATAAGATTTAATGGAAATGCTGCTTGCTAGATCTCCTCAAGTACCTACACATACAACAAAGGAACACAGTTGTAGAGATATAATTGTGTTATTTTGTTAGAAAACATTCTACTCAGGCTTAAATGCGCTTCACGTGCATTTTTAAATCTTTCGTAAAAAGAGAAAAAAATCTTAGTGCTCGAAGGCCATATTTCGTTTAGAAATACAACCTCATCAGAATATTATTCTAGACCGGTTATATGTGAGGACGTTAGCCTAAGCAATATAAATAGCTACCGGACGAGGATAGACCTTAAAGCCCGAGTTGATAACCAGAATCTAAAGAGTGCAGTTCTGGGGATCCAAAATGTGTTCCCACGAATCGTCAGTAATTGATGCGAGTCATGACTCATGTCATTACAAATACAATAGTTGTACCTACCATGCATGTGTTAGCAAGTCAACTAACTTTAGTCTGTTGACTTTGGAAGAAAAACTTGATTTATTTTTAAACGGAATCGAATCATCTTTGGTTTAGTAGCTGCATATTTTTTATTTCGATCATTCTTCAGTCATTGAACTGAAAGTATTTTTGATTCTTCGGGAGCAGTGAGACGTCATCTCATTGGTTATGACTATAAGAATGGAGCGAAGTCTTTTCAAATCAATTCTAGAAAGTAATTCGAATGCTCTAAAACCTAGATGTACCTGATTGGTTGACAATCGACTTGGTCGGATTATAAAATAAAAAGTTACATATCAAGACAAACGAACCTCCTTTTACTTCTCCATTGGTGCATATAGCGCTCATAGAGAGCGTTGTTATGACACATACAAACGCTGATATGGCGATGATGATGAGAGAGAACCCGATGCCTGCCTGTGACACCACCCACGATATCCGCAGGAACAGCATCACACCCCAGATGTTCAGCAGACATGGTATCAGCACGCCCTACAATAGAATCTTAGTAAGATAATCATCATGATTAGGTATACACAATGAATTTTATACATGAACACTCGGCTCTAACAGATATGGCAATAGTAGCATTAATGTGTTATGTTATTTCGATAAATCTTGTGGGCCTCAAGCAAATGAATAGTTTTATACTTGTGTGTCCATCAAAAACCCTGTTCGTCTTCTTCTTTCATAAAATGCGATATGTAATCTGCTCAAAAACATATTGGTGCTTAAGTACATTATGACCAACTCACTTGAATCCATCCTAACTTAATTCCAACTGCAGGAGTTGGTGACTTTGTTTCTCTCGTTTGTTGTACTTTCTCGTCCTGAAAACAAAAACATAATTCTAATTCTCTTTTATTTCCGTCATTATAGCAGCAAAATGCAGGTGTAGCAAATCAGATTGAATATGTCCAAACACAACTACGTAGGTTTATTGTTTCTGTCGTGTATGATGCACGTGATTATCATGGATGTAATGGGTCCAGTGAGTGACAGCTGACTGCATTTGCCGCCATTCCGCCATGATGGACACCGTCTGTCTCGTGCTTTGTTGATCTCAGCCATAGCACTGCGCTTGGGTATTGTTCCCAGACGACATCAACGTGCCTCGTGACGGACGTTATATTATGTTTATGTAAGCGTAATATATATTTTTATTAGTATGTGGAAAAAATCTGAAGATTGTATCTACCTGTAATATTCAGTATGTACGCTGAAGAAGAATATTTCGTTATTTCCTCATTAAAGAATGTGAATAAAAAAAAACGATAGTACCATAAAAAGCCAAAAAAAACTACATATCGGTTGGATGTAACCCTACATACTACGTGCCTACATATACGTCAAGCTCTCGATAGCGAAGTCTCACTCAGGGCAGCTAGCGGCGGATCGCACCGGTCCGATCCACTTTTTCTATTCCTCACGCAAAACATTACACGACTAATCGATGCCTTATCTTTACTATTTCAAACTTCAAAATCACCATTTTATCAATGAAAATTATCAACATATTCTTAACAACACTTCCTTACCGACCGACTACGAAGTTTTCCGAAGCCACACAATGTCTTTTAGTGAAAATGACGGAAAATAAGATGAAAATTCTTAACATGTGTCGACATCTTGCATATTTACATAGTTATGTTGCGATTCTATGACTCTTTGTATATGAAACATAAATTGTTTGTTTATTATCGACAGTTTGTGTAGATAAAATAAGCACATAAACCTAGTTGTTATGTTTGCACGATTAATCACGAGAAAATAACTCTGCATTATTGTATGCATTGATCTTGAAAGGGCGAAACGATGATTCTCTTTATAATGGACGAATTCCTAAAATATGAATTCAAATCATCATCGTTATGTATTTTTCGCCGTGGGTAATTCTGCTTGCTCTCTTACCAAATAGGTAATGTTACTTTGATGTGATAGCCTTATAGACTGTATCATAATCAATTAATGTCTTTTACGTGCGATTGCTATAATAATTACTTAGCCATTAGCTTATGTGTTAATAACCGTATTTCTGTAATATCTACTATCAATACTGGCTGATTTACCACAATTTTGTTTTATTGTTAGCAATTAAACAAGATTGTGGTTTAATATTAATTGTGGGTTGTGGGTTAAAACCTGATGGAATTAAACTATGTTTCGTGCAATTTCATGAGGTGTGTTATCTTTATGGTGACACATGAATCACCACATGTCACATCATCACACGTGAGTCACCTCTCCTCAATATAATCTATCATATTTCCTCAAAAATTGAGAACCAATTGGATGCTCATTTTTATAATTACTCGATAGCCTTTTAAGGTATTTCCTGCTGTAATAATACATAATTCCTTGCTCTACACCGCAAATACTAATGCGAATGTCGCCTAATGACATTTTGATTACATGAGATCAATGACAATGAATTTGGCGTGCTATGACACTGGAGTTTTTGGTGAGAATTTATTCGAACACGCAAAACAAAATAATGTGTATAGATTGTTTTGCTTTTTCAAAAAGGAACCCCTCTATCAGAAGAGAGTGAATTCTAAACGTATTTCCCTACTTTGTATTTATTAAGCACTTCTTTACACTGGCGTATGAATATGTCGTAGCACAGCTGTCAATCACTCACTTCGCGCAGAATCATTTTAGTATTGTATTACTAAAATTCATCCTCACTTCGCTTGACACAAAGTCTCCTAAATAGATGAAGAACTCCAGGTGCTAGGGGTGCTAAATATGGCGCAACATAACTTACCTCCTCCGTAATAAGATTGTCCCCATGCAGCTCCCCAAGACTTGGCCTTTTCAATGCCCTTTTCGAATTTCTGTAGTTGTCCAACCTAGGTAGGGCTTCCCTGGTGAGCTGGGCTAGTGATCTTTTCCTTCTCCAACCAGCATCGTGGAGCCATGTGTCTGGTTGAGCGTTAGGGGCTACTACTGCTACTCCTCGTTCCACCGTCTCTGCTGAAGACCGAAGAGGTCTCATGATGATGTTAGCACCCATGTGGATGCCGTTCTTCTTGGACTCGGTCTCCACGGAGGAGACTTTGAACCTGGTTATGAGAATTTAGAAAATGCAGTAGGGTGTAGAATTAAATCTTTTTGACTTTCAAAATAATTTAAATAAATAGCTTGACTTTGTCCATTGAATTGAGGAAAAACTTGATTTTTTAGGTGTACTAGAGCAGTACCTACGAGCTGGTGCCTATTCTAGCGACAAATCTCAACATTTTTCTATGACTGGTATATGCAAGCAGTAGCTATCTAATTATCTTTAGTTATGAATACATCAATTTATTAGTAAGTAACCATGAGAATTCTGGAAATCATCCAGTGTGAACCGCAGTACCTATTCTCATAAATGACCTATGTATCAGTCGTAAGAGTAAAAGGATAAATCCAAATTAGATTTATGAAATATATAATATATACACCCCTTGACAGCTTTGAGCGCAAATACACCTCTAGCATCTCATGTCCTATGGGACAGCAATCCGATAAGAACGGAGAGACATCAGACATCAGGCCCACTATTCTGAGACAGGGGGGTATTATGCCACCCACTTCCAAACTCAGGTCTACTACTGAGAACTTAGTAATGAAGGGAATTGTACCCAAGCTCACGCTCAGCACTAGCACCTACGACCACACAATCAACGGGGCATTTAAGAAATAGTATCACAAATAGTAATGGGTCCTTTCCCTCACCTGTTTTCTTCCATGATGGTACGCGGTCGGTGGACTACCGGAAGCTACACTTGTACGAAACTACTTCACGTAGCTTTATTGTGACGAAATACTTCTTCGATGTTGCGCCCAACCACATAATTTTCTTTGCGCGATATCTGCTGGACAAAAAAAAACAATTGCAGTTTAGTTACAAAGAACGCATGTAAAAACTGGTTGTTTCGGTACAGCGTATAATGTATTTTTTTATATGCTCTTGGATATGGGAAAAATATTATGTAACCTCGTATTAGACTCTAGTCCAACATTATCTACGTAAGTAATACCTGTAACAACAGGGGCAGAGACGAATCTAGAGTGTTATGTTTTGCCAATATGAGCACAGAACAGTAATTAATTAATTCAGTAGTTACTAGTTTATGCTAGTGTCATCCGCTGCCTAGGCTTTTCCCAACTTTATTGAGGTCGGCTTCCAGTCTAACCGGATGCAGCTGAATACCAGTATTTTACATGGAGCGACTACCTATTTCTACTCCACAACCCAATTAGTACTGGGTAATACGGGTCTTGTAATACTGGTTGTCAGACTTTCAGGCTATTAACTGCCAAAGACCAGAGAAGAACCTGAAATGACTGCCAAAGACTTAATGACAGCCGGGACCAACGGGTTAACGTACTTTCCGAGGCTTGGAGAAAATTCTGAAAAAGGTATAAATTAATATTCTTTATCTATTATGGCCAAAGATCACATAGTAAATTAAGAAGATCTTTCGAAACCAACGCGTCGTAGATAAGGGTCCACCGAGAGGAAGTATAATGTGCGTCCCTGCAGTTGGAACGATACAGGCTAATTTAATGGTATGCTTTTTATTTATGTATAGATGAAAAAAAAATGTAAACGTGTTTGTATACCAACTGCTTATCACCACTTCAATAATCTGATAATAAGTCCTTCTTGCATTAAGTGATCTATCTATCCAGACGATACTCTTGAGATTTGAAATTGAAACTACTCATGTTTATTCATACTGTCAACACCAGTGCCGAAGCGACCAATGTTGCATTTCACGAAGTTTAACATTGTAAAGCCCTACTTCAGAATTCAGCGGTTTCCTTGAACCACGCGTTTCTTATCGTCATAGTTAATCTATGATCGCCAATTCTTTTACTTTGCTACCTTATAATAAGCCAGAGAGGTGATCTGTAACTTAGAAGCTTCCTACTTCAGATACCTTTCTCTATATAAGATTGTGCCACAAAACAGTGCCTGTAATTTTTGATGTCGAGAAAAATAAAGATTTATGATTATGATTATTGATAGTGTTATCGATACACGATCTACTTCCGACATTACTGTAATTATGGATAATATTATAATATCCTCTTTTTATTTATAATATCATTGGTAATTATAGCTAATTTGAAGCACGTGCCAGGCGCGGGTTATCAAGTTGTAAGACGATTAGCGTTGATCTTGTTGGTAAGTTACAAGCTCATTTGTTTAGAGATTTTTGTGCCAAATATTCAGGGTGTAAGGGACACCTACGCAGAAACGGTAACCACATATTCAGTAGGTGTACCAACATCATTCTGAACGAAAATAATTTTAAATATAAAAAAATCGGCTGTTCCATACATTTTGACTGTGTTGGTATAACTGCTTTTGTGGGAAACAGCTTTTTTTTTTTTTAAGTACCGAAGAAAAAATCGCTCCCCCCGCCCTGTAATATTATCGTAAAGTAAAGCTTTAATTCTTCTAAGCGTGTATTTGGCAATCTTAATTGAGTCGACCCAGAACTGCGCTACGGGTTTAGCATCTTCAATAGCGTCTGTCAGTTCCTGTAATGAACAAACGACAGGACACGCAGGAAAAGATAAATGTCCATCGTTTGTGGAACAGCACCACATTTACACTCCAGGACAGAGTCTTCAATAAATCTCCACCTTAGCAGGTTCTTTGCTTCGGCCAACTTGGGTCCGGAGTGTATTTAAAGACTTCCAGATCAGCCATGGCAGCTCATTTCTAGGTCCAGGTGGAAGTTTTTCAGCAGTTGACACACTTTAGACAGCTGTTTCGGCTTTCCAATCTTTGGGGCACTAGGGTATTTAAATTGCTTTAACTGAGAGTCAGACATTTATTTTAATGTTATAGAAAAAGGATATGTTTGTCTTGCTAACACTCTAAAAACTAAATCAATTAAATCTAATTAAATCACACTAAAACCTAAAATAATTAAAGACTAGGTGCCAGGGTTTGGGACTGTTCGAAAGAGATACCGCGGCCCTGGAACACAAAGGGCAAAGGAAGGAACATGGATGGGTTTTAGTCAGTACAAGTCTGACACTCCCTTCCGGTCCGCCCAGAGTGGAGTCATTTGATAATATCCCATCCGTAAAAAAAAAGACTACTCTAGGTAGTTATAGGACATATCAATCAACAGGTTGAGCAGTGTCAGTCAGTGATGTCTTCCCTTTTTATTTTACTCGGAACTCCCCTGATTGTTAACAAATGAATTAGATTTTATAGTGTTTACTGTCCTAATAAAATAAAATTGTGCTAGGTATCGACACTTGGGGGAGGCCTATGTCCAGCAGTGGACGTCTTTCGGCTGAAATGATGATGATGATGGTGTAAAGTGATGGCCTGAAACACAGGTTTAAATAAACCTAGATCGGGCAGGTCGCTACCCAATATTTGAATTCAACATTACCTATCGTTACTTGCAACTGTTAAATAAAGGGTGATGTAACAAGACCCTTAACGAAGCTGAAAGGCATTTAGTCTCCCCGTCATTGCGATCATTTTTTTGTTGTAGACCATACCTTGGAACCTTCCAGTTACGGAGATATTGGGGGTCAAAGTTCCAACTTTTTTTTTCAAATATATTTGTTTTCGATGTAAGATTTTACTTTAAACATCTTCAAGACCCCCGTACTATTCAATCCATCTTTCAGCACAATGTTTTGAGTCCATTACTTTGAGTGCTACCGTAAAACGTGATTTTTCACCACAAAAAAAAAGTCGTTTCCCAGCGATAATATTTGTTGAGTTACTAGTTTGATGTACAGAATGCTTCATTGGCGGTTTCGTGAATCTCTATTAACACCTTGTATATTTTAGTTATAGTTTACTTAAAAGCACGAATTACCTATACCATTGTTTGAGAAATAACATACTGCCTTAATCTGTGCTACTGCGCCTAAATGTACACTTTTATAATACTTTTTTAAATAAATTATTCATAAGTAAAAGACAAACAAAAACCTACCACAACACGTTCCTCCGTAAATGCATAAACGCAAATTCATACAACTTTCCTAAACACAGTGATTTTAAGTTTCACCCAAAAGACAGACAGCGATCAAATATACAATTACTTAATATTCGCAGCAAGCTCTGAGTTCATTCAAAAGAGTCTCCGTTACGTGCACTTAAAACCTGTCGAAGGCTTTACCGCCGGTTTTGGCCAGTTTCGGCCGGTTCTGGGGGAAACACAGACTGCCACTGCGCCCGAGAGCCGAGTCAGACGCGCGAACCTCACGTGACGAGCACATAAGTGCCTACCTACCCGCCTTGATGTCGAAACGCGCCAGAAACGTATAAAAAGACCGCTATGTACAAATATTTAAGGCAGAAGGTTAGAAGGTTGAACTCGATGCTTTGGCTTTTGTTACGGACGCCGATCTCCGGATCAAATTAGAATAAGAATGATGTATAAAATCAATAAAGACGAATAAATAATAGTAATAAGGTACATAGAAAGTAAGAAACCCCTTATGTATGTCTTGAAGGGACAGGTTCTAACATGTCAGACAGAATGCACTAGGACTCTGATTGGTCGACCAACGGAGCGGCATTCACGTTTTGAGGTGGTCGCGACAAGTCGAAACTGGTCCGATGCCTCTCCGTTGGTCTACGCCTTACTATTGGACGTTTGGCGGGAATAATGTTGGGCACCGCTGCCCCACGCACTTTCGCACCCGTGCATAAAAGCCGAACCAGGCAATACCAGAGTCCGGTCCTATGGACCCCCCGTCCCTCGCCAACTTCGAAGTCTCTGTCTGTCGGCTGGGCATGACAGGCCATCAGCCCATCACAATTGTCTCGGCATATCTCCCACCTTCCTTCCTTCTCCTAATACAGGCTTTTTGCTTAAAAGGAGGCTCCAATCATCAACTAGTTGATGTTAATTTGGTTAAGAAATAAACAATTTTTAAATTTAAATTTAAAAAATCTCCCACCTTCCAACTTCGTGGAGACCAATGCCACTTTGAAAGACGATCTCACCGCCCTTCTTGGCTTAAGTGACTCCGTCCTTCTGGCGGGGGATCTTAATGCCAAACACCCCTCATCGGGTTGCCACACGGCAAACTCCTGAGGCAGGGTACTGTTCGACCTTTGCTCCCCCCTCAACTTTGACGTCATCGCCCCGATGCATCCCACCCACTACCCTCACGACCCCGATCAGCGCCCCGATGTGCTTGACGTCGCGCTTCTGAAGAATGTGAATTTACGATTGCATTCTTTGGAAACGATCGACGAACTCAACTCGGACCATAGACCTGTTGTCTTTGAGCTCGCACCCAGATCAGGTTCCTTCGATCCCACTCAATCCCACCCCACCAAAGTGATCACGGACTGGGGAAAAGTAAGTGAGTTTTTGAAATCCACCGAGTCCCCTCACTTGGATCAAATTCCGGAAAATATCGAGTCTGTGGCCAACACGGAGGCCGCGATCGGCTTGTTCACGGAACACGTACAATCCGTCCTGAACGAGTGTTCAAGGGAGACTCTGGCGATAGATCATCGCTGGAGCTTTCCGGACTATGTGCGTGATCTCGTGACCGAAAAAAACGCGGTCATCCGGGCCTACAGGGCTTTTCCCTGCGCCAGTAACAAGGCTTTTATGCGCTACTTACAACGTAAGGTAAGTAGACGCGTCAAAGAGCTGCGTAATGGGCAATGGAACAAGATGCTCGACGACCTGGAACCGACCCATCAGGCCTTCTGGGATCTACAGAGGAAGCTTTGCTCTTCTGAGATCTCCTCCATGCCCCCTCTAATTCGCCCCGATAACAGCGTCGCCTTCGACGGCGACGACAAAGCGGAATGCCAATGTGCACGTCTTTCTACATCGTTCTCACATATATGTACAATCTCAACGTGAATGATGTAACCAAGATTATGTAACAATATTTTGATTAAAAAGAGTGTCCATGGAGTTTCTTGCCCATTCTTCTCCATAGAGATCTACGCTTTGGAATGTGCAACTACACTGTGTACTTTCTCAAGTTATTATGCCTTGTGACTGTGACTGTAACTTAGCTTTTTTTTTGTTTGACATTCAAAAGTGCCTGTAAATGCTTTGAGTTTGAGTTTGCTTGGCCGACAGCCTAGAGTCCCAGTGCTCCCCCAGCACTCAGCCAGTAGACCCAGCCCACCTCGCTGAAGTGGATGCTGAAGTCGAACGCCGAACCTCCCTCCCCTCCGTGGAGGACCCTGATGATCCTCTGCCCCCCGTCACCCCTGACGAGATCATCAGGAGACTCATACCGAGGAAAGCCCCTGGCTCTGACGGAATCACCAATAGGGTGTTTAAACTTTCCCCCCCCATTCTTATTGTGCTAATGACCGCCATCTCCAATGGCGCTCCGTCATCGGCATACCCAAGCCGGGTAAGTCGGAGACCTCCCCCAGTAGTTACGGCCCCATTAGTTTACTCAATGTCCTAGGCAAAGTCAACGAGAGGTTTATTTATAAGCGTCTCAAAGACTACGCCGAAGCTAAGAGTCTCATCCCGAAAGAGCAGTTTGGCTTCAGAGCAAACCACTCTTGTGTCCAACAGGTGCACCGTATAGTCGAGCATATCAGCGCCCGCTACCAGCGAGGCCTGATGACTGGTGCCCTGTTCTTCGATATAGCGAATGCTTTCGACAAGGTCTGGCACAACGGGCTGATATACAAGCTGTATCAGCTCGGTGTGCCGGATCGCCTCGTGCTCATCTTACGAGACTTTCTGTCGAATCGCACCTTCCAGTACCGCATCCAAGGTGCCCTTTCCGCCCCCCATCCGTTCCGCGCAGGAGTCCCTCAGGGCTCGGTGATTTCCCCCCTAGCCTTCACGCTATACACCAGCGACATTCCCCTGAGTAGAAAGGCTCAGTTAGCGCTTTTTATTGACGACACTGCCATCTACTGCTCAGGTAGGAGCCCCAGCAACATAGTTCGCATTCTCGAAAACTCCGCAAACGCCCTAGGCGCTTGGTTCCGGAGATGGCGAATCGAAGTCAATCCCGATAAGAGTCAGGCGGTACTTTTCAGTAGCCCCCGCAAAACCTTCCCGTCTACCCCCAGACCGATCTCTGTTTGGCAAGCCGATCCCTTGGGAGAAGCAAGCTAAATATTTAGGGGTCATTCTGGACCGACGACTATCTTTCGGTGAGCACATAAAGACGGTACACTCGCGTGCCGCTTTCGCTCTTGGTAGACTCCTCTCCGTGCTGAATGCCCGCAGCAAATTGTCACTTAGGTGCAAATTGCGTATTTACACCGCGTGCATTCGGCTCATTATGACATACGCTTGCCCCTTGTTTGCGCATGCCAAGCCCCATCACCTCCATAGGATGCAGACCTTGCAAAATAGATTTCTCCGACGAGCTGTGGATGCCCCGTGGTTCGTTAGGAACGAACGACTCGATGTCGACCTTATAATTCCGACCATTAAACAGTGCATAAAACGTCTTACCAAGCGTTTCCTAGACTCTTCAGAGAAACACCCCAACCCGTTGATCTCATCGGCTGCCCGATATGTTCCCTCTAAGATAAGTAGGATTAGGAGACCCCGCCTCACCCTCCTCGAACCCGACGACCACATCACCCTTCAAGAGAGCTGTAGGGAAACCAGCACGATTCGTAGATACAAAAACAGATACCGACCGCGACTCCGGCCCCGCCGCCGAGGCCCACCGCGACCCCCCCATAATACCACCGCCCGACCCTTGCCCGACCCTTGCCCGACGATCCAGCCTGCGCCACTGAGCAAGTAGCGTTAAATTCCCCATTAAATAATTCGACCCAGCCAAATTCTAGTTGCCCTCCCCTCAATGATGCACTAAGCCTAGGCCCGAACCCCGCAGGGTTTCCTTATCCTTAGTTTGTAAGCCCTGGCTGGGGGCCTTAAAGTAATTTTTGGCCACCACAGGATAGTCAGGTTAAGCAGCATCAACCTCCGAGAGTTGTTGCGCTGCGAGTGGTCCAAAAAAAAAAAAAAACCAGAGCACAGTCGATTACAAGCTCTCTACAATGTAACTTCTATTAGTGAAATAAAACAAGTGATTTACCAAGTAAATGTTTTAATATACAGTCCACTACGGAAATATTCAGTCGGGGTGCTGTTAAAGTATATAGTCCACCTCAGCTTTCTTTTCTGAAATGGTGGTCCTGAACTTACAGTAAAAGTCTCGTACTAGCGCCATCAGTTCATCTGTCTATGCTTTTCTCAACTATGTGTCGATCGTCTTCCAGTCTAACTGGATGCAGCTAAATATTAATAATGTACATGGAGCAACTGTCTATCTGACCTCTGGATAGTCTCTTACAGAATGAGCAACGCAAATGAGCTATGCAGGTGTGTCTTTTCGTCGAAAATAATCATGACGGACGATAATAAATAGCTGAGTTACTGGATTGATCGCCATATTGTAGCCCATACTTTGTGGTCCTTCTGCTCGTATCTTGCGCTTGGCGTTAGCACGAGCTTCTTGTTTTGCCAGTGAGTAATCATGCAGATTATAATTACCATAAATGCAATTTTAGTAGAATTTGGCAATTGGACTAGTTTCAGTTTCTGCTACACTCAAATTTGTTTTAAGTTTTAGCCAATCAAATGGCTTGAATCTTTTTAGGTAATGTTAGACATTTGAGCGACGCGACGTTCTGTACGTAATATAGACCTAGTTGTCTTCGTTTTTGAATCGCGAGGGCATATAATTAGGGACAGTTTTACGTTCACAAAAAGTTTCGTGCTTTTGGTTACCTATTCATATTCATCTCGAGCTCGTGCCTTCTCTCTTGAGAAGAGGCCTTTGCCCAGCAGTGGGACAGTAATAGGCTGGTATCTTCATTCATCTATACACAGGACATTTTCCGAGACACGTAAGACTGTCCTGAAATTTATGAATTTTGTGCAAATTATGTTTTGTTTGTAGGTAAACTCTCTTTATTTCCCCTAACTTGTGGTAAATATATCTAAAGAATCGTATAGTTATTTTTAGTGTAGGACACATTCTGCCATAGGTAATACTTATGCATGCTAATAATTAAGCTTGAGCTATAAATTGATATGATTAAAACAATGTGAAGAAACGGATATTTCCAATTATCTTTTTTTTTTAAAGACATTTCGAAAAGTACTCTTAAATTTTTTGACATATAGGTTAGTCATAAACCTCACCAAGTTCAAGTGTCCTTCAATGTATTTAATGACTAGTTGTCATGTCTTGAAATTTAAACCTGGTCTTACTATTAAACCTTTAGTAATTAATTAATATATTTATTATCACTGTGAGAAACAGAATATTTTTTGCAATATCTACACTTCTTTTGTTAAAACAGGTCAGTTCCAAGGCCATTAACAGCAAAAAAAAAAAACAAATTGACCGCTCATTAGAGTAGTCCTCCATAATAATGTAATCGGCCAGTCTTGCGATGTTAATCTATTCAAATATTTTATATTTTGTTGGATTATTATCATGAATGATTTAAACATTCCGTCAAAATAAAAATCCGTAGTTTGGTATTAATAAAAATCTAATTAAATAAATAAAATAAAAACTAAAAAATCGGACAGAACAGACATGAAGAAGAAAGATTAAATAAAATAAAATAAAAACTATAATTTCAAACCTTATTGCCAAGTCAAGTCTTCGAATGATCGGCAAACTATTTACATACTTAGGACTACCTACTGATGTCTTATAAGACCAATACCTCGATTTTGGGTATACGATAATTCTAAAATAAATAATATTGAAGTCAACTTATTTACTTCTTAGTCACTTTGTACGTAGTTAGTTTGAACCTACGAACAGTGTCCATATTATTAACATTGTTTGTTCAATCATATGACAATAGCAAACAGTGGTCTTTGTAGTCAGCATTCTTAGAGATCACAGCTTACTGCTAAGTCAAACACGTAGATAATGATATATATATATATATAAAGTAGCAGTACCTATAAATATAAAATACAAAGTAGCAGTATGTGTTTGTGTACATTAACATTACGAACCATTACCTATTTAATTTATGATGACATACGTTAAGGTTGAGTAAGCAATTGCCTGAATTATGACGAACTTTACAGCTTTTTCAGACCGTAATAACCCGACATTTTTATTTACTCTTCAACCAAACTCTAAAACAGTTACAAGTCACACGATCTTTCATGCAGTTATTTTTATTTCATAAAGCTTAAAAATTGCCTAAGACTAAAGAGCTTTTCTAGTATTCCGTTCTTCTGCATGCCTACCTCCTGCCACGAAGACTCAAGATCATGTATCTCTAGGTCTGTACTCTACTACCGAGTTCAACGACGGTCGACCAATTATCAACCTTATTTCATAGGATGTAAGGGCGAAAAGTGGCAGACCGTCATGGATGGGGGTAAATTAGGCAGACACGCAACGCCAGTTCCTTTTGCTTCGTCCACGGTCATTTACCCACACCGGGTGCATTATTTACCTTATACACATTAGTAGTAATCTCATTACGAAGGTCGTAATGTCTCCAACTAATGTAGGTACACCGTAAACAATCTGATCACGTGTAGTGACGTCACATTTCAAGGGATATTTTTGGCGGCAACCCAAAGGTTACGACAACTTCCGCCATCTTTGAATATTCGTTGTTTATATGACCACGTCCATCGTGCTTGATTTTTAATAGTACATGAGTACATTATTTAGACGTGGATGAAGCATAGATAAATGATAAAAAAGTCTGAATCTGCTTAGATGCATGGGTAGTTTTTTGCTGACGACTAGATAAATCGTAAGTGACGCGCTACGAACTTTTAACGCGTAGCACTTGCTACGCGAAACTTCTGAAATTGTCGTTTGTTTAAAATACTACTATTGCCCGCGACCTTCATCCGCGTGAAATTATTATAAAAATATTACTGTCCTAATTAAAATCTTCTATACAAATAAATAAAATTGAAGTGTCTGTTTGTAATACTAAAATAACAGCTTTTTACTGAATGCATATAAAAGTATATACGGAACATATAACAAAAAAAAAAAACTGTCTATAGGTCAGTCTGTTTGTTTCGACTAATCTCCGAAACAGCTGAACCAATTTTGACAGGCTTTTACTGGCAGATAGCTGATGTTATAAGGTTTAACATAGGCTACTTTTATTTTAGTAAAATTAGTAGGGTGCCGCGTAAAAAAAATAAAACTCTTGAAATATTAACAAAATCTTTTTCAAACGGCTAATCCCCGGAACGACTGGACCGATTTTGACGAGACATACTGGCAGATAGCTGATGTCATAAGGAGTTATAACTAAAGCTACTTTTATTTTACAATAGAATTAGGGTTCCGTGCAAAAAAAAAAAAAACAAAATTTGATTAAAAAAGGGAACAACCGAAACCGCAAATGACCTTTTTTTATAATCATTTCACGCGAACGAAGGTGGCGGGCAACAGCTTGTTAGTTTATAAATAATAATGTTTTATATAATTATATTCTGTTCATAAACACAATTTTGGACCTTGCTTTGGGACCACTACACCAACAAGTCAGTTTAATTGATATAGCAACTAAATGATTTTACGTCAGAAGCCATTGAAGCCAAGTTAGATTATCATGTAGGTAATTAGTATGGTCGTGGAATGAATTTGAAAAAATGCAGTGTAGAAGTAGGTACATACATGTATATTCACAAGTACACACATCAAAAGTGTCTAGGGATCAACATATATTTTTGCAATAACTTTTCTCCTGATTGATATTAATTAAAATTTTCTTTAAGGATTCATCAAATAAAGTGTTTTCGTTTGTCACAGTAACGATAAACCAAGTCACCTTTGCATTAATAAAGAAATTTGCCATTTTCCTAATAAAGGGATTTTTGACATTTGAACCACTAACACAAAAGTTCGAAAAAAAGACTGAAATAACAGTTTTCTTTAAAATTTTATTGGGTAACTTAAACAATTAATAATCCGTGTTTCTACCGCGAACACTAACAACACAAGAACATCGGTTTGGCATACTCAAAATGAGTTCATCCAAATCACGCTGTGGAATGGCCGCCCATGTTCGTTGCAACAACAAAAAAAGGTCTTCTTGCGACTGGATACCCTCCATATTCGGCAGAGCTCTTCTCTGTAGCATATCCCATGCATGCTCAATCGGATTCAAGTCTGGCGACTGAGCAGGCCAGGGCAGGACATTGATGTTAGCTGCGGCGAGAGTCTGTCTTACAACTCTTGCGGTGTGCGGTCGTGCATTATCATGCATTAACTGAAATAAGGGACCGATTTGCACTTGTAGAGGAACGATGACGTCTGATACAATCGTCTCAGCATAAATTTGAGCGTTGAGGTTGCCTCTGATCCAAATCAACTCAGTTCTTCCGCCGATCCAAATACCCGCCCATACCATGATGGTTCCACCACTATAAGGATGGACTTCCTGGCAGGATTTTAATCGCTGTTGGCGTCCAGGGGTTCTCCAGTGTCGTATACGTCTTGTATCCGGTCTCATACCAAAACGAGACTCATCAGAAAAGCACACGAAACGCCATTGTTCTTCTGCCCAATTTCTGTGTTCAAGAGCCCATTGATATCGTATCCTACGATTGTGCATTGCTATAGGTGGTACCCGTAGCGGTCTTCGGGAATGAAGGTTCACTTCATGCAAGCGGTTTCTGACTGTTTGGTCGCTAATTAAGTTCCCTGAAGAGTGATGAAGCCTCACGGCTAACATCATGGCGGTTATTGTTGGAGCTCTTCGAGTTAAGATTTGAATGTATCGGTCTTGTCTCCGTGTGGTGCAGCGATACCGTCCTCCATGGCGCTCAGCCACGGTACCAGTGCTTCGGTAACGTGTCCAAAGTCGACTGATAACACTCTGACTTGTATTCAGAGCTAAAGCCACAGTACGTTGCCGGGAACCAGCTTCTATCATTCCCACGGCTCTGAGCATTTCTTCCCTGCTTAAATGACGTCGCCGCTCCATAATAACGTTGGTTTTAATCAGTAGTAGGGAAACAGTAGCACTAATAATGTCTTCAATGCGTTGTATGTTTTTATAGGGAAAATATTGACAGCTGATTTTCATCTTTTACTCGAATTTGATTCACAGTTCCTGATTCAAATTATGAAATGCACCAAAAAGGATCCATATAAATTTATAAAATCATAAATTTATTACAAAGCCACATCTCAATCTCAAGAAATCCACATAAAAATGCTTGATCCCTAGACACTTTTGATGTGTGTATATTCAGTGCATATAATAGAGCCAGATACAGTTGTATACAATCACGTGAATATTATAAAATGTAATGGGAGATCGTTTGACAATAGTTATCTCGCGACCGCGCAGTTTTTGTACAGACAATTTCTAAAATCACATTATTTAAATAAATTATAGCCACATAAATGGAGTGTCGTTGCGGAAACGAAGCTAGGTGTTAAATTCATTCATTAAGGCTATTAATAACAAAATGATGATATTTTATCATATTGGTCCTACAGGACAATTGCGTATTTCTGTTGACAGTTCATAGTGATCATCACTTGGCGAGTTTTGAAATACAATGACCGTTCTTGTTGGTTTCAACTGAAGCTGGCCCGTGCAAAACTCACATTTTATATCAAAACTCGCCAAGTGACGATCACTATGAACTGTCAACAGACATACGCAATAGCCCTGCTGGAGGAACTCTAGTAGGAACACAGGACCATTTAATAAAGAGTAATAAAATTGGTTACATTATTATGAAAAATTAACGCATCTTTGGCTAGCACAAACTAAGGGCTGTCAATTATAACCTCACGCCTGAAATCCCCGAAGGTTTAGGCAGAGATCGCGGGCCTGTGGACGGTGAGTAACGGGCTAGCTCGCCGTCCGTCCGTCTAATGACGACAGACCGTGTCGAAGGCGCGTTTAATAGATTATCCTAATTATAGGTATTGTTATGGTTATCATAAGTATTCCTTTTACTTTTAAAAGTTGATAAAATAGTAATGTTTTGCATAACTAAAAACATAACAACTATGTACCTAAATTACATTATTAAATTATTATTTATGTCTGTAAAATAAGTAGATTAAATGTTAAGGAATAATGTAGGAAAACATAGAAAATATTCCAAACGGATATCCACCTTTTATGTCGTTGATATGTTGGATGACGGTAGATAGAAACGTCAAAGTTTATGTTCGCGACTATAAAAGGGGGTGCTCCGAGTGGCAGAGGCCTCACTCAGATCCAGCCTGTACCTTTGCTGCCCTCCCCAGCGACGCCCTAAGCCGAGGCCCGTACCCCACAGGGGGTGCCCTTAGCGAGTGGTCGCTTAGTTTTTAAGTATAGTTTTAAGCCCCTGGCTGGAGGCCTTAGATTCATTTTAAGGCATCCACAGGGATTTGCCCGGTTAAGCAGTAGCCAGCCTCAGAGGCTGAACTGCGAGATGCCATCAAAATTAAATTGATATTATACTATGAATTATTACTGATAACTATGTGCTAGAAATGTGTGTTATAATATGGCCTATATTGCTTAGTGTTAATACCTTAAAAGATGCTACCGTTCTCTACGAAGACCTAGGTTTGCGAATGGACGTAGCTTGATATGTAATTAACGTTACTTATTAATAACTGACAAGCCTAATTGAAATAAATGAATAGTCTTGTCTTTCTGTGCTTTTCTTGACAAAAACCCTTTCCCCTACACACCTCTTTAGATGTACTTTTAGACACAGTAAATAACAAGTAACAATCCTGAAATTCAAAGATTCATAATTAGTGATTACTAATACATAATACATTATAGTCTCTCATCCACCTATTATTACTTTCGTGTTCCACGCGCGCCTCAAAGAGATGTTAGCAAACTAGAAGGGGTCCGCAAGGGCCGATGCCTGTCGGTGTTGCGGGACTGTTCTAAAGAGATACCGCGGCCCTGGAACACAAAGGGCTAAGAAGGAACATGGGTGGGTTTTAGTCAGTACAAGTCTGACACTACCTTCCGCTCCGCCCAGAGCGGGAGGGGTCATTTGATGATTTCGCATGCGGATAAAAGATTAGGCAGAGGTGTATCTAATAGTATTCCCACAGTCTACACCCATATTTCGCCAGTTATGTTTGAAGTCCCATGTAATAGGGGGCGAGCCTATTGCCATCACCTAGCACAAAACCCGACTCCGTGGCTGCTACTGAGAAATTCCTGTTGGAAAAACCAAATAATACTTTGTCTCACCCGGTAATCGGATCCAGGACCTCATGCTCAGCTGTCGAGCTTGCGACCACTAGACTAACGAGACAGTCGTCAAATATCTCCATCAATTTGACATCTTCCCACAATCAGTCACTTCTTTACCTACCTACTTATTTTAAACCCCCGACGCAAAAAGAGGGGTGTTATAAGTTTGACTGATTTGGATGCAGTTTTTTTTATTTGAAAGCTAGTTTCTTGGCGTTGGTTCTTAGATATGTTGTATCAAAATCGGTGCAGCCATTTACTAGTTGGAGTTTTTTTTTAATTTTAAATTTAATGATTATTTGCCAGAAAGTCTCAACAGTTTTTGGATGACCCTGAAGATCAACGATTAGTTATCTGAGTAAACAGAATATAACCATAATTATAAAGATCACCGTGTGACTACTGATGGTAGCTGTCTGTGTTATCTCAGATTTTTAAATTAGTGCACATAAACATTGAGACAGTGATAACTGATAACATTTCGTGATTATCATTCAGTCCGCAACTGTAGCTATTTGACGAGACAGCTGTTTTATAACTCTAATGAATACACACACTAAAAACGTACCTATGTAAGAACCTACATCTACATACCTTCCGTTAGGCAGCGCAAATATGGGTCATATTCGTTTCACTTTTGCAAGGAATTAAAATGTTAAACGATCTTAGTTGTTTGACTCGTGAGCCTCCGCACTTTCCTCAAGATATCATCTGCGTAGCTTTTTCTCAACTAAGTTGGGGTCGCCTTCCAGTCTGACCGTATGGATCTAAATACCAGTATTTTACATGAAGCGATTACCTATCTGGACACACCCCAGTTAGTGCTGGGTTATATTATGATACCCCTTGGTAAGACTGGTTGTCAGACTTTTGGGCCACTGACTACCTGTAATGAAATTACTCTCAAAGATGAAAGTACCGCCAATAATCAACATAATATGTGGTTGCCAGCAAATCCATGTTTTTTTTTCCTTTTCCACTTATCAGGTTGCTCATTAGCCGTAGGAACTAAAAACGTGATACCAAGAGGACGCTACTCGTACAATAGCACCAGTTAGTTTGACATGCCACCTGTTGATATGGCTTGATGAAGACGGATGTCCAAGGTACACCAGGTACACTAGGTAGCCCATTACGATGTAACCACATTATTGTTGTTTAGATTCGTGGGAAAATATATGCATATTGTGGAAACACCTACCTGTGGCTTGTTAAAATCGCAGGGCTGCTTTTTCTTAAGCTGGTGAAGTTTCAGATATATTTTACTCGTATATTATCAAGTATTCAGGTTCCTATACCTACATAAGTCACCTCAGAAGTAATAATTGTTACCATTAGAAAAAATTACGACTGCGTAGTCCTTTAAATTATAAAATACTACCGTCCCGCCCCGGCTTTGCACGGGTGCAATGTTTTACAGATAAACCTTCCTCTTGAATCACTCTCTATAAAAAAAAAACCACATCAAGATCAGTTGCGTAGTTTTAAAGATCCTCCATCCATATGGACAGACAGCGGGAACCGACTTTGTTATAAACTATGTAGTGATTTGGTCCGCCAGAAATTTTACAATCCAAGTTCTCTACATGCGCCAGTAATATGACCTATATACATAGGTGAGTTTCGACTAAGAGATCTAACTTGTATTAATATTACGTGTAAAAGGAGAACTAGATAATATTTAAACTAGGAGACACGGTACAAGGTCATATGCAACTTATGCCATTATTCTATAGCGGTGACGCGGGTGGGGTGCGGCCATGCTTCGAGGGTAATCAAGTAATAGGACGTCTGATGAAGACAATCATAGCTATAGGTATATAGCTCTTGTATCAACGTATCGATTGGGCAATTGTAGGTAGTACGCCTGTTGCATTGTAGGTCAGAAACAAAATGACTTAGGTGTGCTTTTCAACGCTGCTGAATTCATGTGTATGGTGTTGTCTAATTATCGGTTTCGGATTTATGTACAATTACATTCACGTTTAGGACTTGTCAATCTCTACTTAGGTAAGTTTGAAATTTTGAATTTCGAGTGCTTTACGACATTGGAAGTACCATTACCATAAAGACAAGATTTCCTACAAAATTAATCAAATAAATAGCCTGTATTGTCTAGCTTTTGATCCTTCTTTAAAAAGTTACATGGTCTTTTCTTAGTGATTTTTCAAACATCTATTGGTTCTGCTATTGCAAGGGTGGATAGTGATTAGTATAATGTTGTGTATGAAACGCAACACAAGCGATACAAAGGCTCACCCGCCACATCCGGTCATACGGTGTAGGTATCAAGAGCACATACAATGTAACAAATTGTTCGCTGAAAAATACTTAACACCTTAACCACATGGAAATTATGAGCAATTTCCTCCTACATTTAATTACTCAGATCTCCAATCTTGTCGATTTGTAACTGGCATGGTAACTAAAATAAGTACTATTGCATATTAATCATTATTATTCTGAAATGTTCAGGAGGATACACAATACCTACCTACATGGTCATTTCTCATGTCTATAGAACGGCGGAAGAAGCTCAGAATCCTAAATGCGAGTATCAAAAGATAGAATCATTTTCATGATTGTTACCAACTGCCTTTCAAATGAACTGGTAGTCTCAATATTCACGTATTTCATCTTTCTAGTGATCTTTGATTATATTAAGGGGTGAAATATGGATAATGTATTATTTTCGCACAGAGCTACAGAAGTTCATGATTTGTTACAATTTTACAGATCAAACAAGCTGACAAGCTTTTCAAATGTCTGTTATGTATCATCTCGCTTTATGTAATAGAAACTGAACGAACAGACATACACATACAGGGTGTAACAAGACCCTTCACGAAGCCGTCAATCAAGCATTCTGTACATCAAACTAAGTAACTTTACGCATAAATTATTGCTGGGAAACGACTTTTTTTTGGGGTGAAAAATCACGTTTTACGGTATATAGGACTCAATGTAACGCACTCAAAACATTGTGCTGATGGATGGATTGAATAGTACGGGGGTCGTGGAGGTGTTAAAAGTAAAAATCATACATTAAAAACATGTGTTTCAAAAAACATTTGCGAAAAAGTTGGAACTTTGACCCCCAATATCTCCGTAACTAGAAGATTCCCAGGTATGGTCTGGAACAAAAAAATGATCGCAATGACGGGGAGAACAAGTGTCTTTCGGCTTCGTTTAGGGTCTTGTTACAACCTTTATACATAAACTGACTTTTTAGACTGAATATATTAGGTAGTCGTAGCTCCATGGTGTCTCAGCGCCTTATACAAGAAGCCTTGTAGAAGCGGATCAATGCTGGTCAATTCATATTAGATGGTATGTTTTAAAATGATCTCGTAACGGTCGCAGGAATCTTCTGAATGTGCGAAGCGCAGGACCGGATGTTGTGGCGGTGCTTGCCGTATGTCCAGCCGCTGGATGTTTTTCGGCTAATATGAAGATGATGTGACGTTGTTATTTTTAATGGTTTCTTCTTCCTGCTCTTGTCGCATTCTACTTGGAGTTTTCATTCTCTCCTGTCGACGTCACGGCATCATTTACATCCATTTTACTCCTTTCTCTTTCATATCATTCAGTTATTAACTTTACTTATAGATAATTATGCCTACTCTATCTCATTATGTTTGTCCTCGTGACATTAACATAAATACCAAACAGACTGCTCCACGGTTTTTAAAGAAGCTGATGATCATGAATCACAACTACACTCGTGTCTAACGTATGACAACATTTCTAACTTTTTAAAAAGAACACCTATATCTGCTTACGTCAACAGGATAATGAATCAACGGTATTCTCATATAGCGCTCGACTACGTACTACATACTACGTAGCTACGGAATGTCGGATATTTTCAGGAGAAACTAGTGACGTACTTAGTTCAAATCGACCTTTGAAACAATAGTGCATAATTACCTATTTTAGGTTATTTACCTTAATGCAACTTCTATTAATGATTCAATGTTTATTAAAACAGGATCGCTATAGTGTGTAGGTATGATTTATAAATTGGTAATGTTTTCATGTGTTACTTCGAAGCTCTGGTGCTTCAAGGTTTGGTTAGTCAAAGCTCAGGTCTGACAAATCAATACCTATCGTGTTTCTGCCTTAGACTAACGAATTTATCAGGCATAAATTCGTTGCGTTCATTGCTACAACAAGAATAGTAGTTTTAATATAGTAGAAGAGTTCTGTCATATACAGGGTTAGTTTCCAAAGACCAGCCAAATTCTCAGATATGACGCATTACATGATTCTGAGCCCGCCCGCCCACATATAATTTTTTTATCGGTTATTCGGGTTTGCAGTTTTCAAGTCAGCAACTTATGTTTTCAGCATAAATAGCTATAGCCGTTATAAGCTGCGGGTCTGGGGTACCTTACCTAATTTTTCGGTACTTACCTAACAACAAGTTTTCAACGCCAACTGTAAGTTTTCAGCACGAATAGTGAAGTTTCGATAAACTACTTTACAAGGTGTACAGTCACGAGCACAAAGGTATAAAACTTAACAACTTTTAAAAGTGTTTTTCTCCTACTTTTCTGATTAAAATTTCATGTTGTTACGAACATATAGTATTCTGGAACTCGTATTTTTATGAAAAAGATCCTATCTCTAAGTCACAGTTTAAATTGGTTTTAAATTTAGGAAAGTGTATACATATTGGTGCTCGTAACTGTACATCTAATATTTGGATATTTCATTAATTCCAGGAGTTTTCCTTAATACCGACTGATCATAAGTACTTAACTACTTCGTAATCAGTCGAGTGTCTTCTATCATTATGCAGAAATAATTATAACATGGCTTTATGTTCATAACAATTCGAACAAACTTACTATAGGAAACTGTAGAGATTAAAGGTTATTTAAGTATCTACCTACCCTCCTTTTTCAGATTTATGGTTTCAAGAACTTTTGTTAGCCTTATGTATCATCTCATATATTAGCCAAATAAAAGCATTAACTAGGTACCCGTTTAATTTTATGAACCCCCGACGCAAAATGAGGGGTGTTATAAGTTTGACCGCTATGTGTCTGTGTGTGTCTGTCTATGGCACCGAAGCTCTTGAACGAGTGAACTGATTTGGATGCGGTTTTTTTGTTTGTAAGGTAGTTTCTTGGCGATGTTTCTTAGACGTTTTATCAAAATCTACATGTTTTATCACAATGATAATAATGGTTTATCTATATGACTTATATTTAAAAAAACTTAGCTCATAATAACGACTATTGACTTAGATACAACTTACTAATAAATTTTATCTACACTAATATTATAAAGAGAAAATATTTGTACTTTTGAATTTTTGTGTTTATGTTTGTAATGAATAAACTCAAAAACTCCTAACCTAGTTTCCTAGTAACTAACCTAACCTAACTCTAGTGTTTGTTGTTTTTAGTTATTTCAGCTGTACCCCGCCGCGACATTGTAGCCTTTTTTTTCGGATGGGAAATCTTCAAATGACTCCTCCCGGTCTGGGCTGAGCAGGAGGGAGTGTCAGACTTTTACTGACTAAAACCCATCCATGTTCCTTCATCGCCCTTTGTGTTCCGGGGCCACGGTATCTCTTTCGAACAGTCCCGCAGCCCCGACGACATTGTAGCCTGTAGCACCATTTTAACGAGCAAATGCTAAAGTGCCATCCATCTATTTTTGTATAAAATAAACGTGTTAGTTGTTCGAATTTGATGACTCAATACGGTTCCGTATGGTGTCGGACGTAAAAAATAGCACCATCCCTGTGGGAGTCGTAAAAGGCGACTAACGGACTTACCAGAGAATGGGCAGCAGCGTTTTCTGTGTTTTTGTAACAACCATACTGCGATCGCCAACAAGGGGGGTTTTGCCATAATCGCCACGCTTGGCAGGCGCCAAGCGTGGCGATTATGGCAAAACCCCCCTTATGATGAGCGCAACACAAAGATGGCCCCTAGTACCCGGCAGCCCGTCTACCCTCGACTATGGTAGCGGTCGAGGTGACGGCGTGGCAAGGAGTGCGAAGAATCTCCGGAAGGGATCCGGCTGCCTATACCGATGACTTGACCTGGCAACATACAACACGCGTACACTCCGGACCGACGAGAAGATAACGGAGCTCGAAGAGGAATTGAGTAAGCTGCGATGGAGTGTTGTGGGATTATCTGAAGTCCGAAGAGAGGGGGAGGATACGATAATCCTGAAATCCGGCGACCTCCTCTATTTTCGAGAGGGTGACCGGCAGTCCCAGGGTGGTGATGGGTTTATCGTCCACAATTAAGTTCCTTGTGAATAACGTGGTGAAGATCGAGAGTGTGTCGAACAGGGTGGCGTACCTTATACTCAGAATATCCTCAAGGTATTCCCTGAAGGTCATACAGGTCTATGCCCCGACCTCGGCACACCCCGACGACGAGGGTGGAGACCATGTATGAGGATATCTCTAAAGCCATGCATGGTTTCAAAACTCACTCCACCGTTGTCATGGGTGACTTCAATGCGAGACTGGGCAAACGAGACGGGGATGAGCAGCAGGTGGGGCAATTTGGGGTTGGACGTCAGAATCACCGGGGTCGCCAACTGGCTAGTTTTATAGAGAAGGAGGGCCTCTATATGATGAACTCCTTCTTCAGAAAGCGTGAGCACAGGAAGTGGTCCTGGCAGAGCCCCGATGGTGAAACTAAAAATGAGATAAACTTCATCATGTCAAACAAGAAGCAAATGTTCAACTATGTCTCTGTGATCAATTCGGTGAAAACCGGGAGCGATCACCGCATGGTAACAGGCACATTGAACATCAATATCAAGCTTGAAAGGTCTCGACTGATGAAGCCTACGCTCCGTCCAGCACAGATCCAGATCCGAAACCCGAGAGCTTTCAGCTTGAACTCCGGAATCGTTTCGAGTGCCTAGGAAGCTCAGTGGACGAATACAACGATGGGTTCTTGGAAACTGTACATACGGGTCTAAGTTCTTCAAGACACGTCGTGCAGATAAGAACAAAAAGATCATACTCTTAAGCTCATGAAGGAGCGGTATGAGATGATCCTGCAGTCTTCAGATGAGGCGTGGAAATACCGGCAGCTCAATAGACGGATCTCTGAATCCTTGAAGAGCGTCCTCCGCCACTTTAATACCGAGCGTATTAAAGACGCAATTGAGCGAAATAAAGGCTTCAAGGTATTTGCGAGAGATCTGGCTATTGGGCAGAGCCAGCTCACGAAACTGAAGACCGATGATGGCAGGATCGTATCCGCCAAACCGGAGGTTCTGAGGGAGATCGAGAGTTTTTATGGGCAGTTGTACACGTCAACCAGTAAACCCGTTGTAGATCTAGCAAACGATCCAAGAGCTAGACTGACCCGACATTATACCGAAGACATCCCGGACGTCAGCCTGTACGACATTAGGATGGCTCTAAAACAGCTTAAAAACAACAAGGCACCGGGTGATGATGGAATTACGGTCGAACTCCTGAAGGCGGGTGGAAAACCGGTACTTAAGGCCCTTCAGAAGCTGTTTGATTCCGTCATACCCGAGGGGAAAACGCCACAGTCATGGTGCAGGGGTGTGGTGGTACTCTTCTTCAAGGGCGACAATGCCCGGCTGAAGAACTATAGGCCCACCTCACTTCTAAGCCATGTATACAAGTTGTTTTCAAGAGTCATCACGAATCGTCTCGCGCGCAGGTTTAACGATTTTCAGCCTCCGGAATAAGCCGGATTCCGAAAAGGCTTCAGCACCGTAGATCACATACATACGCTGCGGCAGGTTATACAGAAAACCGAAGAGTATAACCTGCCTCTCTGTTTAGCGTTTGAGGACTACGAGGAAGCCTTCGATTCGATCGAGACTTGGGCTGTACTGCAGTCTCTCCAACGGTGCCAAATCGACTATCGGTACATCGAGGTGTTGAAGTGTTTGTACAAAAACGCCACCATGTCAGTCCGACTTCAGGACCAGACCTCGGAACCTATCCTTCTGCAGCGAGGTGTGAGACAGGGAGACGTCATATCTCCGAAACTGTTCACCGCTGCACTGGAGGATGTCTTCAAGGTTCTGGACTGGAAAGGGCTAGGCATCAACGTTAATGGCGAGTACATCACCCACCTTCGGTTTGCCGACGATATAGTGGTCATGGCTGAGACCATGGAGGACTTTTGTGCAATACTCGATGACCTCACTAGAGCCTCCGAAAGATTGGGTCTTAAAATGAACATGGACAAAACCAAGGTTATGTTGAATGCCCATGTAACACCCACTCCTATCAAGATTGGAGACTGTATACTCGAAGTTGTAGACGATTATGTCTACCTGGGACAAACGGTCCAGCTTGGTAGGTCTAACTTCGAGAATGAGGTCAGACGTCGAATCCGACACGGCTGGGCAGCGTTCGGGAAGCTGCGCGCTTGCGTGATCGAATCAGAAATGAAGACATCAGCAAGAGAACCAAGGTTACCGACGTAGCCCGAAGAATTGCCAAACTGAAGTGGCAGCGTGCAGGGCACATTGCTCGCAGAACGGATGGCCGATGGGGCCGAAAAGTTCTGAAGTGGCGACCGCGAACCGGAAGACGTTGCGTTGGAAGGCCTCCCACTAGGTGGGCCGATGACGTGGTGAAGGTTGCGGGGATCCGCTGGATGCGAGTCGCACGGGACCGGTCAGTGTGGCGACACTTGGGGGAGGCCTATGTCCAGCAGTGGACGTCTTTCGGCTGAAATGATGATGATGATGATGGCTCAACAATAGGTATTATTTTTGACTTTTTAAATGTTTGCTTGCTTTTCTTTTTTTCCTTGGGGGTTTTATTTATTTATTTACACACAAAATACTTTAGTTTGCTATGGTTTTTTTATTTTTTATTAAAAAAAAAATTTTCAGTCAAAACATAATTTTACGGAAAGACATACCATAGCAAAGTTATGGTAATATCACAGTATTTCAATCCTTTCAGTAGCACAACAGCTTTGATGACAACCACTATAGGTGTTGTAGACTAAACTTTATCTTCTGTCTTTACACTTTGGCTTTGCCTATGATAGATAGGTACATCATTATTTACAACCAGCACACACCGAAAATTAGGTAGCTATATAACCAACGTCGTCTACAGTCCGTCTATTAGTTTTGTTGTGATCGTTCCACGGTCCACCTCCGTTTTGTAGATAACAGTACGTATCAAAAATTATATTTACTTATCCTTGGCGAGACTCTATCATGTTTGAGTATTTCGGTAACCTAGGTACTCTCCGCGAGATTGCCACCAACATCAAGGCGCTATACTGGCCTTTCTCGGGGAGTTAGGGTAGATCGAATAAACCCACTCGCACGCAAAATACGCGCTTGGACGTGGAATTGCGGACACCAGCCCGCTATACAATACAATACAATCGTCACATCGTGCTTACCTTTGATATTTTGTAAAGACTAGATTACGGGGTTATAATAAAGAGCAGCTGACATAACAAAGATTTTTAGTACTGTATTTGTTTTTGATGTAAACAAACATGAGTTTCCAAGACAAAGTCGTTATCGTAACCGGCTCCAGTTCTGGTATTGGAGCCGCCATCGCGATCAAGTTTGCTGAAGAAGGAGCCAAGGTCGCTTTAGTTGGAAGAAATACGGAGAAATTAAACAACGTGGTAAAGAAATGAAACAATCAATGAAAAACAAGAAATGAAAAAATAAAAAGGATTATCTTTAGGAAATTGGATATTCTGGTTAACAACCCTGGCATAGCTCGGCCAGCGACAATTCAAGCCGACAACGCTATGGCAGTATTTTGATGAAGTAATGTTGACAAAACTACGCCCAGTCATCGCCCAGTAGTTTACTTGACGCATCTTGCTGCTCCTCACCTTGTGAAGACCAAAGGAAACGCCATTAACATATCAAGCGTTTGCGCTCTAAAAGTACTTGTAGAGGCAACTTTCGCGTACTACACTTCGAAGGCAGGTCTAGATCACTTCACTAGATCTATTGCACAAGAGCTAGCTTCAAGTGGAGTTCGTGCAAATATTGTGAGCCCAGGGCCAGTGAAGATTAATTTCGCGGAAAATAATATGGGTATAACCGTAGCAGCAGAAGAAGCATTTTTCGAAAAAGTGCAGAACATGACAGCCCTGAACAGATTATCTATTGCTGAAGAAATAGCCAACCTTTTTTGTTCCTAACCAGTGACAAAGCTAGAGCCATCACTGGATCGCGATCCAGTGATGGCTCTAGCTTCGATCGGTAGATCGTCAGTGACAATGGCATACTGTTGAAATTTGTTGATACTGAAAATTTTATTGCCGAATTAACGTGTATTTATTTAGTATTTATTGATGTTATTTATTTTGCTATTAGTATTGATGTCATTTCTTTTGCTATCCTGCTTATAAAACGAGTCAAATTTATATGTATGCATGATTCTGCTATTATATCTTGTTAAAAAGCACACCTATTAAGGGGTGGGTTTAAAATCAAACATTAAAATATTTGGTTTTATAGTAGATAAATCGACAGAATTTTATTTAATGAACACCATAAAAAATACGGTAAGAATAATGCTGCCTTCGTAAGACTAACACGTTAAGTACCATATTTTTGAAAAAGCCACTTTTTATATAATGGACTTATAGCACAAGGGTACAAATTTTAAACTTTTTTATACAATTGACAAAATTTTACTTGATTGCAAATGGCAAATTTGGATATTTTATTTTATGTTTATCCTTGGTGGGTTTCACTGTATTAATTTATTCTTACTAGTCGATCTTACTCATAGAAATATATTGTCACTCTTACTTGATGGTTATCAAGTAATTCCCGAATTTAAAGTAATTTTCTAGATACTTTAATAACTTTAAAGAATCCATTAATGGCACGGGACTTATCCTATCTAATTAACTTATATATAAATTACCTGGTTTATATACTTAGTAGAACTCAGTCATACGTCCTCAACCGTTATCAACGACGCCTTGTTTAGAGCCACTAATTATTTATCTAATTAATCTACGCAATTAACACTGCGATTATTATCGCCCATCATATTACCTACAGTTTAGTGTCCCATGCAATTAATTTAATGTCACAATTTTCTTGTAACGGCTAACAATTTCAAGTTAGGTGTTCGTGGGTGTACGTAATGGTGATGACTAAATACTTATAGGTAGATACAGACGCCAGCACATCAAGACTGCCAAATTACAATCAACCTTGAACCAAAGAAAGTCCTTGTCAAAGAAATTTGACAGATTCAGGGCCGGATTAACCATTAGGTAGAGTAGGCAATTGCCTAGGGGCCCCACGCGCGCACAAAGAAATTGAAAATGTTGGGGCTGCGGAGTTAAGCATCAGTCAGGTGATACTGCTGATGATGCAGCAATTGCAGCATGAGATAACCATGTTGTTGCCATATCATATCACTGCATACATTGAAGTAACAGAACAGGACAGGATACCAAATTTACAGTCGATCAGACTTCTGGAAGTTACTCACATCCCTTCATCAACGTGAAAAGATCTAATGATCTTCAAAAAAGAGCCCAAGAATTGCATTGCCTAGGGGCCCCGACATGGTTAATTCGGCCCTGGACAGATTCTAGTAGCTTGATGTGCTGGCTGCTTGTCTGGACTTCATGGTTTATGTATGTGATTGTTAGTAGTAGCTGGATAAGAGTGGCCGAGGATCGAGTCAAATATAATCGAATGCGATATAAGAGACAGAGGTATTTATAAACTTTTTTTTTTCGACTTGACATCTCGCAGGTCATCCTATGAGGCTGGCTTCTGCATCTTAACCGGATTATGGAATTGATAACCATCTATGCAATGCAATGCCTAAATACTATGAGGTGTTAGATAAAAATAAACTAAATAGGTAACGCCAAACAAAAGTATCATTATCGTGTTTTCAGGATTTTACAGTGCAAACTACTGGCGTGACTACAAGAGTCTATGACAGCGATGAAGAGCGGTGACACTAGATTAAAGAATGCTTCCGGAAATGTCTCACTGTTTTTTTTTAAATGGACAGATTTGCAAAACCAAGAAAGATGCCTTTTATTATTTAAGTAAAATTCATAAATATTGCAAATAAAGTGTGGGTAATAAATAAATGTAAGTTATGCTGATAATTCTCCTAAGGTAACTGAAAAAATTACGTTTTATTTTGGTTGTACCTATATTTATTTAAAGCTTTATATAAGTAGGTATAATTTGTATTATAACTCTAAGAAGGACATTGCATTAATTTAATATCATACATATTTTGATCTATTTGTATATACTTCAATGTCAATCTTGTTTTTGATAAACCATGATTGTATACATTTTGCATGCCTTACGGTAGAATCATTTGAAACCTGTATTTTTTTTAACACCATTGTAACAGTTTTCTGCAAAAATAAATGATTTGATTTGATTTGTCGGGAATGTCAGGTGTCCTAGATTTCAAGTTGATTAATTAATTTTGATTTTAACTATGTAAGTATACTTTTGTAATTGTCTGGTGGCACATGAATTCGCTTTTCATTACTTTAGTTGCTAAATTAACACAAAATGGTAACAAAGTAATATAACAATAGTTTTTACAAAAACAAAATGAAACAGCTATTAACTCAATACAGGTAGGTATTTCATACAGGTGAGCAGTGCCTGCTCAACAAATAAACGGAATGATAAAAATACCTAGGCAGTTTTATTCAGTATTTTCCTTACCTTAAAATATTTGCAGTGGAGAAAACGTCCTATAAAACTACGAGATAATAAAATATTGATCACTCTTTTATTCACTTAAACACACCAAGTTTAGAGTCACTAACTTTTAAATTATGCAAATGAATTAATCTACGATAAAAAGTTTTAATTTTTAAATGTTTATTTATTGTTTTTTTTTAAACAATGTTTTAATAACGCGTCAGCTCGCGTCGTGTTTCGCGAGGCGGAAAATCGCGAGGCGCGTGCGGCCTGTGGCGCGATACCGGTCGACCAGAGCCCGCGAAGCCTGCGCCCCGACTCTTTATAAACACACCAACACCAAGCGCCCTTACAAACAGCAGTTTTTAATTACAACAATTATTCGTTCTAGTTATGACGAGATTTCTGCCAGTTCCAGCGACCGTTTGTAGAGCCGAACTTCCATTCCATTTGCTTTGTTTATGTATGTGTTTATTTTTAGTCAATACGGAATATTATTTACATTAGAGCAGCGAAGTGAATCGACTATAAAATATGCTCATACCCATGTCTTCACGGACATAACGCGCGGCTACTGGGGCTTTATCCCGGTCGTAAATCTTCTGCTCAACAAATTTTCGGTAATCCACATACCACATGGTCATAAAAACCAATAAACATTGAGTAGCAATAAAGTACGTATCTTGGGTAGTATATTATTGCGGCGCACATAAGTATCTCTGTCAGTGAATACGACCAGCATCTGCAATCTGTTCAAATAGCTCTAAAGCAATTGGCACATAATGTAACGATCCCAGACATTCCCAGATATAAAGATAGTATAGTGCGTATTTCCATAATGATTATAATTATTCGAAAAGTCCATGAGAAGGGTCTCGCAGTAGATATGAAAAGCGGCTATGGTGATCCAAACGTTCGTTCGTTCGTTTTTCAAATACTTGAAACAAAAGATAAACCATACAAGTCATTTGTTTTCCTATTCAGAAAAATATGAACCTGATGAAGTGATGACCATTTTAAAAATACAATAGTCCAATGGCATGGCCTTGACCTAATGCTGTATGTTTCCCACATAACTAGGACGCTTTAACTCTTTAACAGCTGTGTCAAGTCCACAACAAACTTTGTTCATGCTCGAGCCGTCGCTACTTTGACAAAGCATAAAGAAAGAGCTCGAGGAGTTAGAAAACTGTAGAGTTATAGATAGATGACATTAAATAATTATAAATAATTATCATTAACCAAAAATTGATGTCTACCTAAGTAAAGTTAGGTATCTAAAAGAACCGTGATGTCATTTTGTCGTGGATCCGCGTCCCGGCCGTATAAGGGACGGATCCACCTTCCGTTACCACAATAGTACCTACTTTTACACAAAATATCTGAAGTAAAACATTACAAACAACCGAAACGAAGCAACAGCTCAGCGGAGAGCGTAGGATTAGCGAGCGAAATGGCGTAAATTCGATGTTGGACCCTGCCTGTAAGTTGCTGTGCTGTAGGTTCGGAAATTGACTCCAACTAAAACATAGTTAGCTGCTTACATACTAGTTCAATAAAAACAAATATGACCTCACACCTAATGCTAATGAACCTCGAAAAAACAATGCTAATGACAAACAGCAAGGAAATGGCAATATCGATTGACAGAGAAAAACTAAACTATACAGAAAAATATGTATATCTATAGGAAAACAAATTTGCTTAGACAGGAGAAGTAATGAACTGGAAATCGAGAGGCGAATACAACTCACCTGGAACAAATATTGGAGCCTCAGAGAGATCTTCAAAAGCAACATGCCAGTTAAAACTAAAACTAGAGTTATGAACTGTTGTCTTCTACCGTGTCTAACTTAAGCGTGTCAGACTTAAGCGTGTCAGACCTAGAAATACACGTCCAAAATAAAAAAAAATATAATTATCTCTACATGACAACATCACATGCCAACGTGGACTAGAGCGCAGTATGTTAAAAATTAGAAAAATTCAAAAGATACGACACACCAAAATAAGAAACATATCAAAAGCCACCGATGCACCGATGAAATGGAAATGGGCGGGACACGTAGTGCGACTAGTAGACGACAGATGGACCATAAGAGTCACATCATGGAAAGGTCCGGAAGGGAAACGCCACAGAGGAATACGACACGAGGTGGGAAGACGACATTAAAGAGACAGCTGGCCCACACTGGATGGAAAAGGCCAAGGATAGAACCAAATGGAATTCTTTGGAGGAGGCCTTCATCTGCGGAGGGGTCCTTGCAGATTGGAAAAACAAAAACCTTTTATTACCTAGATTAGTAAAAAATAGTGTAGTAAGTAGAATAGCATCATGTAAACCATTTAAAAATGCAAGAAATCTAAGGCTTTTTTATTTTTATTTTATTTTATGACCTCACGAAAATCACAGAATCAAACGACAAGATGGGCAACGGTGTAGAACACCTAATACAAAATAACGCCTGCACACAGAGGTGTATCTAATAGTATACCCACATTTCGCCACTTATGTTTAAGTCCCATGTAATAAGAGCAAGCCTATTGCCATCACCCGGGCACAAATCCAGGCTACATAACTACTACTGAAAAAAATGCCTGACCTGGGAATGTAACCCAGGATCTCATGCTCAGCAGCCGCATTTGCGACCAACAAGGCCGTCAGCACGAAAGGTGACGAGGTGACGACCACTTCCTATACTCAAATCATCCGTCAACTATTTGCAGATGCTACCCGTCTGTCAGTTGGGTAGGTCTGTAACGTAAGGTCAGCTATACGAAGATCGATTAGCGTAGCTTAGGTTTATACATGTAATAATTTTTTGTCATCGGATTTACAAAGAAAGTATGGGACCATAGAATCCATGAAACCGGGTTTCAGAGTATTTACTAGGACAGAGGTTTTTATTAGTTTCTAGGTACTAAGTAGCTACTGGGTAGGTCAGGTAGGCACTTGTGTATGTCATGTAAGTATATGGTAGATAAATCTAGTTAAAACTGCTTAAATTAATGCTAAATCAATTCACATTATTCTGATTACTAATGCAATGAGTAACAAACAGTCAACAGTAGTAGGAAGCATTTTAATAAAAACCCGTTACTAATTTAGCTGTGAAAAATATGGCGTACATAAATTGGCGCGCAAAGGAAAATTACTTCTAACCTCCTTTATAGACAAGTGGGGCGTCTCTAGAAGTAATGATTGAACCTCCTGAACCTGTTTTATGATGTTTACAGAGGTACAATGATGAGCAGAGACATGACTAATTAAGATATACGACATACAAATTAATTGCAAGATCATTTCACTGGCGTGCTTCAGCGATGAAGTCAGTGTTCTAGCTGAACTGCCGTCAACTGGAAATTAATAATTAATGGCGGTATTGTCATATGACTTGGAGGAGAACTTACCATTTTTTGGTTCCTACGCTAAGGTAAGACGGTTTGACAAACCATGAATTCAGCTTTATTTAAACCTATTATTCGTTTAGTCGATCCGATATGGTTATTAGTCTTTGCAACAATTGCGGCTTACAACAATAAGAAATACTTACTTATGTAGCATTTTCTCTGGTTAGTATCTATCAAGAAAACGATTTGATAAATACTCAAAAAAGAAGATAAATCATCTGCTACATAGTCCCCTGTTGTCAACAAAGTAATCAGCAGTAATCGTTAATACTTACGCTAACGTGGTTTATTTTATTGGCCCAAAACTCGTAAACCGTTTAAATATTCTACAGGTGGATTTTGCTTCTACATAGTTTGAAGCACTTGGGTATACTTTTAGATCGACGTTGCTAGTTTTATGTGTTTAAATGATTCGTAAGTCCATTTAGGGTATTGACTGTTGAGTCGAGACAAAAAGGGTCAGTCGTCAAACAAACGGTTGTAGCGATATGTCATATGTGTCGGCGCGGCGCGGCCGGGTTTGGTCGGCCCGCGGCAGCCCGTTCCAGTTTCAGCTGGTTTCATGATGTCCACCCAACCACGATGTGCCAAGCCGATGGGTAATGCACTTCTATTAACCCCAACGATGTGGTTACACAGCCGTTCCACGTCACAGGCAGCCTTTTACGTACGAAGAATTATAAAATATTTAATAAGAAGGCATTTCATGTTGGTCACTTTGTAACATTTTGTTTTGCGACTTCACTTGGTTATACATCGACATGCGACCACTTATTGTTAGTGAATCATAATCGTGTAGATAGGCATCTAATATTTAACAATGTAATAGCACTTATCGATGTTTAATGCTCGTTTTATGTGAACCTGCATTACTTACACAGTCATGGGCGGCGGAAACCAGCACGCGTACCCAGGGGGATCACCTCTCTTTGCAGAGAAGTGCAATGAATGAAATGAAACCACTAATGTCACGACACTAGTGCACACACTACAGTTCTGTGTGTAGAAGTAGTAGATACACACGTGCCGATATTTAAAGGATGTAGGTAGTAATTATAAAACTGATATGAGCGCCGCCATGGACGTAGTTAAGAGGAGAGTTGCAACTTACACCGCCAAGGTTTTGTACATTTGTAAATTAACCAACACCCAAAAAAATTGAAAAAAGTATGTGTGAATCTACCCAGTCAAGTACAATGTACCCTATGTGGAGTGCTAAAAATTTCGAGCACGCCTTTTGTTCTTTTCATTCATACGCTGTTCTTGGCAAAATTGGCGCCAAGGTTTTGTACATTTGTAAATTAACCAACACCCAAAAAAATTGAAAAAAGTATGTGTGAATCTACCCAGTCAAGTACAATCTACCCTACGTGGAGTGCTAAAAATTTCGAACACGCCTTTTGTTCTTTTCATTCATACGCTGTTCTTGGCAAAATAGTCCTTTTTCCATAGACAAAAAAAAACGACCAAATTCGAGGTGGGTGCTAAAATTTTCGCTAAAGTAGCGGGCTGTTTCTAACAAGCAAGTTACATAAGTAGGGTACCTACTGTTAGGTTTTCTAGTGGAAATAATTGCATGGCGCAGTAAGGTACTCTGTCTGTAAAATTTATTACGGACACAATGAAGATTGAAATGATGTAGGTAGGTACTTACATACGCGTCAGCGATTAGGGAAATACTTTCCTGCTGTGTGCCATTTAAGCTTAAGGTGGAAGCGCAAGGGTAGCCCGCGAAATTTAATTTTTCTCAAGTTTATTGCAATTTGCAGGTCAGTGTCAAGTTGTATGTTGATGAAAATATGAATCGCGCCAGTAACACGTATGGAGTTACAGAATTATAATCATTCAAATCATCAATACAGCTCTCCAAGTTCATATAATCACATTCAATAGCTATTTCATGAAAAAGTCACTTTTTGAGATTATATGAACTCGGAGGGTTGTATTGATGATTTAAATGATTATAATTCTGTAACTTCATACCTGTTACTGGCGCGATTTATATTTTCATCAACATACAACCTGACACTAACCTGCAAATTGCAATAAACGTAAGAAAATTTAAATTTCGCGGGCTACCCTTGCGCATCCACCTTAATTGGGGGTTAGTGGTATGTACAGGATAATATTAACAATAGTTAAAAAACCAACTAAAAACAAATTGCATACTGTGGAAATATGTGTTTTCCGCGGTGAAATGTGACCACGTTGCTGACGCCATTCATCTATGATTCGTAATACCTGCCTACCGATGTGATGGGAAAACACATACCCACCACCTTATTTATTAACGCGGAGTAAAGTTCTAAGATAACAAACGTCATCGCACTGCACCTGCAGCATTATAGCTCCGTAGAGGCTTAATTGGCCTGTCTCAGCTGTGGGAACTGTTACAACTTATAGGTAGACTGATTTATGCAATAGTTACAATCAAAATTCAGATTTACCCTTCATTTGTCGCTCTCGTTAAGCAGGTGTGCAGCACGTCAGCGGTAATACTTGGACTGCGCCAGGAGGCCTTTTGACCTGATCTCTACTTTGCGAAATGTATCCGTCCCGATTACTGACCATCTCGAGCTTCTTGGCGTTACTCTGACCTCGACCCTCTACTTCGTATCCTATACCTAGGTACCTACCGCACCGCCAGTCTGTGGTATTCACTGCCGGCTTCTGTTTCCCGATTATCATCTGGACCTCACAAAAGTTCAGAGTGTATCGGTTTCTTCTAGGCAAGCGTACTGCACCCTAGGCCGCAACATTGGTTCACATCAGGCGAGTTGCGGCTAAAAGCAAGCCATTTAATTGTTGCCACAGACTGGGGGTCTAAAATGGAAGCTCTATCAGAATCATAATATGAATGACGTTAAAAATTCTTAAAATGGTCTGTATGGTTATGAACACAAAGTCCATTTTAAGAGTTTTAAATTTTTAACGTGATTCGTATTATGATTCTGATAAAGTGGCCATTTTAGGCCCCCTGATGTGTGCTTGACAATATTTTTTCTCATCAACTTGTACTGTCTCACTGATAGGTAAAGGTCTCTCCCATAGGTTTCCACTTCTCCTGGTTGACAAATGCGCATATTATCATAGGTAGGTTATTAGGTAAGTCAATTTGCTTTAGAAATATCATAAATCCCCCATCCATGGTAAAACCAGAGATACCCAACTACCTGCCTTCATCCACAGGATGGCTAGGAGGATCCCCATGTCAACAGCAGTGATCGGCAAGTTTACTATCACTAAGCATTTTTAATTGTTATTGAGTCAGCATATATGACAACAGAATGCTTGAGGAATATTGGTAAATAGACTGCAAGAGACAATTCCTCATGGCATGTCTGAACAAGCACTCACATTTTAACAGACCAAAGTTGACAGCAAAGAACTTACTCATGTTTTAGATTAGTGCTTGTATTTTATCGCTATTAAAAAGGTCACTAATTAGATTTGAAGCTAATAAAAGACAGTAATTGCTCCACAAGTTACTTTTATTGTACTCCTGTGCACATTTTTTGTTTTAGACTTAAGCCTAGGTGTTGGTCAGCACACTACTTGAGTGGGATGAACCTGGAGCTGTGGGTGGCACCAATACCGGGCCTACCGTGCTTAACAGGCTTGTATGTTACTGAGAACTCGCCGAGGTAGTGGCCGATCATCTCAGGCTTGATTTCAACCTGGAAAGATCAAATATAAAACTTTTAGCACAGTTAGACCCAGAATTAGGCTACAAGTTTAGCATCTTCAGTGGTGGTGCTTACTAAGTTCCTGCAATGTGAACACATGGATCTTCATCCATCAAGTTTCAAGTTGATAACACCAAGATCAATTAAAAAACTAATGTGAAGATTGATTATGGCTATTTTCCTATAATAGTGAAAATTCATCTCACAAAAAACATTCTAAAATATTGCCCCTATAACACACATTGCAATATATTACAGATGTACTGATCCCTACTTATTTTCCATGTGGCATTTAAACAAAACAAAACAAAATTTGGGAAGTGTCTAGATTTAGATGCCTGTGTACCTGTGTTTACTACAATGTTATTGTTTTACGCTAAAGCTCTGAAAAAATAAGTTTAGAAAAAAAAAATAGATAACTCGCCTGGTTAAAAGTCTTTCCGTTGTAGATACCAACGATGGATCCAACCATCTCGGGGACAATGATCATGTTCCTCAAATGTGTCTTTACAATCTCGGGCTTCTCATTTGGCGGGGCTTCCTTCTTTGCGCGGCGCAGTTTCTTCACCAGCGCCATCGGCTTGCGCTTCAGGCCACGGGCGAACCGCCTGCGTGCACGGGCGTGCATCAGCTCCATGAGTTGCTCACTGGAAAAGACATTTTGAGGTTATTTTAATAAATTGCAGACACCGGACCAAATAATGACCGTATCTAGTTTAGGAAACCTTTTATTCAGAATAAGATTAATTTAAGAAATCTAAGCATTGTACATTGACCCTATAACACAAAAAACTACGATTAATCACAGGAAACAGGGAGAATTTGACAGTTTGCCTCGCAACTTACATGCACCAAAATTACATCAAAGATGTAAGACAAATTGATAAGTACTTACTTGGGCATATCAAGAAGCTGGTCGAGATCGACACCTCGGAAGGTAAACTTCCTGAAGGTACGCTTTTTCTTGAGAGTTTCATCGACCTGTAAAACGTAAACATTGTCTCACTTCAGGGAAATAGCACTTGGGCACAATTCTTTAATAACACTTATAGATAGCACCGTCACTAATTCTTTGATTTTTTCAATGATTACTGATATAATTGTCGATAATTTTCATAAAATAAATTACAAACCTCAGCCATGTTTCCGATTTGTTTGACAGAACCGTAAGAAAAGGAAAGAATTACGAACGAATATGTCAAACTGACAGCAACATAATGTTGCTAGTTAATAAAAATTACACAGGAAAAAAGATAGTTACGTGGCTTTTTATCGTAGCCGCTACACTTGCATAAATTAAATTACTAGCTCATCTTTGTAAATTATAGCCTCTAGGCTATTCTAATTTAACATTACTGCACAATTTCATAAAAATCTGTTCAGTAGTTTTTGCTTGAAAGAGTTACAAACATCCAGCACCTTCACTTCACATTTTTATTCGTAGTAAGATTTAATCCAACAAAGGTAGCACTGTTGATTTATAATGCCCAAAAATCTCGATATTATATTTATCTCGTCTAAATTTATATTTTGTCGCCTTTCTGACCCGTGGAACACCAAACCCTGTACCCTTGGTTCATTTAGTGAGTAAACCATGGGTATGGCTATAATGTATCAGTAGTTCACCTAATTGGTGAAATAAGTCCTACCTATTTGACAAATATTTTGTTCTACTCTTTCCAGTTTTTAGTGCTTTGCTATTGCTCTGTGTATACAGAGCCTACCATACCTAACTTACTAGAAATTTAAAGTTCGCTGCAATGCTGATTTAAAAGACGAAAAAAGAATTCAGCGCTAAATAACTGCAGTATTTTAAAATCGCAAGAGTGTGTCGTTTATGACGTAATTTAGCGACATTAAACAAACTTGCCATCTAGAACATTAAGAGGAAGGCAAGCTTGATCTTACAAACATTATTGAATATGAGAAATCTGCTGGAATATATGGCCATGAAATTCAAAAAAAGATAAAAATATAGGTCATGAGATCAACAATGAAACAAGCAGATCAAGTACTTTCATTGATTGTATTTCTTATCACATTTGTTCAACTATTTCTTCTTGTGTAGATCTTAATAGTTTTGATAGCCTTTTACCAATCAATTTGGGGTATGTTCTTGTTTTAAGTAGAAACTCTTTAGATTGGTGAGTCACTGCCCCATTCTCTAATTGATACTTGCATAAAGCATGTAAAGGTTGCAACAACAGTTCTGTGTACTTTGTATCCTTTTCTAATTGCGACAAAGCTTCAGCAGCAGTTTCAAGTGTGCTTAAACAACCTTCTGTTGGCTGTGTCCTTATAATATAACTACTAGTATTGCTTGTCATCAATTTAACTTGTTTAATATTATGAAGAATAGGGCAGGAGGCATATATTGCTTTAGCCTGAGGCCATGTTCCATCAATCAGTACAAGATTGTACCTGTCAGTATCATTCTCCATATCTCTTATATCTATGGCAGTTTTACTTGGGTAAAGTAGTAGCGTGTTTGGTTGCTTAAGTAAATTTTCTAAGTCTTTATGCTTGGGTTGTGGAAACCTTTTCCCTTTAAATATAAGGCACTTATCAGCAGCTAAACCTAATTGTAACATTGGAGCAGTTCGTAGACACCTCTTTTCTTCTGCTGGGTGTTGTAGCAGTATGACAGTGCTGCGAGGAGTCAACTTTTCTGATGGCAATGCAGAACACCAACAAACCACTGCAGGTCTCCTGGAAAAATATGGTTTTAATTGTTAGCTTTAAACAGGTTACTGAATCTTATAACTTCTGTGATTTTCAAGTTAAATCAAAATCCATACTTATGATGCGAGCCTCTCTTGGCAAGAAATTCTAGTTAGAGCTCTGAAATTCTAGTTATGAGGAATATAGGTTTCTCGGTCAGTGGGTAGTCTTAGGCCATTAATATAAGTAATTGTGATGAATTGAACTAGTTACAGGATATCTAAACATTAGCGATTTTGAAACTGTGTTTTAAATTAATCATCCAGTGCTGGAACTTTAAATCTCCAAACTAAGATACTCACTTGCAGGTTGCACAAAGTTTGCGCATAACTGGAGGATCTGCTGGTATGTTGGAAAGGTCATCCCAGACGTCCATTTCCTCCATTATTTTTCTGAAATAATAGAATGTATTCTATATTTTCAGCAGTATTTCATAATTAATTAAATTACTGTTCTACCTATTTATCTTCAACTGTATATTTCGTCGAAGTGTAGACAAAACTTAAACATTATAACTTGTCAAAAAACCAAAAGAGGTCCTTCCATTCTGTTGAAACTTTTTCAGTTTGTACTTCACATTTGCTATCTAAACTATCGATTTTCACTTAATATTATTTATCATAAAGACTTAGATGTTTTTAATAACTTTGAGTTTAGTTTGCCTTGGCTTGGGCCTGCCACCACAGAGCATCATAAACACAGAACATAAATATACCAGGGAAATTGTTTGCCATTGTTAGGTGAAGTATAAGATGCTCTGTGGGTGAAGTTGTCACGTCACTGTCAGTGTCATTCTTTGTGTCACCGAAAGACAATGTAAGTCAAAGACAAAAGATCAAGTACCAAAGCCAATGCAATTAGTTACTATACTCTATGAGCCAATGTCTCGGAACAAGGGCTCGGAATCAACCACTGTGGGTTGGCACTGTTGTTGGCAAACAAAAAGAAAGTGAAGGCCATAAAGCCTTCACTTTCTGTTTTTCTTTTTTAACTTCTGATGCTAAATGATGTGAACACTAGCACCAAAAACGGGTGAAGACACTGACTCCTGTAACACAGGTCTCACCTAGCACAGGAGTCAGGGTTTCAAATGGAAATGTATAATTTTTCTTTGTGTCAATAAAAATATTTATTATTATTTATTATTACTTTCTTCTGCCATACTTCTCGGTTCTGTGAGTTTCATCCATACGTATCCCGCGATGTAGACGATATCGTCAACCCAACGCGGGATTTTGGACGGTCCTGGTTTCCAAAGCGAAGTTATGAATGTATTGAGTACTTTTCACAGCACTGCATCGCTAAGCACAGATTCATCATCTATTAATAGTTACTATTCCCATTTCTTACAAGTGGAGTGATACTCGTAGCAGTAGTGGCTCAGTGGATACGGCTTCGACTTTACAGTTGTAGGTTATGGGTTCGAGAACCCAGACAGGCATATTACTTTGTGTAATCTATGTCATCAGCCCGTGCTCTCAAAATCGTGAGGAAGCCGGCACTTCCTCTCTTTATGAGGAAGCTTGTGTGAACATTATGATTATAGCTAGTTATGCAAGTAGCTTGCGATGGCTAATAAGAGCTGCACAGTGCAGCTTGGTTAGGTTCTAAGTTAAGCCGTGCTTTCCTAGGTTGGTCTGTGGATGGGTGCCCCGGAAAGCACGGCCGTTGGTCACGGCTGTCTTTTGTAGATCTTTGACAGTAGTTGTAGGTGGTAGTGGCCCAAAAAGTCTGACAACCAGTCTTACCAAGGGGTATCGTGTGGATTGTTATTGAGGTCAGATAGGCAGTCGCTCCATGTAAAATACTGGTATTCAGCTGAATACGTTTAGACTGGAAGCTGACCCCAAAATAGTTGGGAAAAGGCTAGGCTGAGTGCAGTTTTTGCGCTCAAAGACAGCTGTGGTATTGAATACCGTTTGTGTTTCTTCGGCGATCAACTCTTTGTTTAATTGTTTTTACCATTGACACCCCACCAAAGGAAAATTTCATTTTCGTGTAGAAATGAGGGCTGTCGTTTTTGAGGTCAACAGATGGCGCCATTGTCGAGTAAGGTCATGTCAATAATTCTGTTTCATACTTTAAAGTATCAATATCTTCATAAAAAGTTTATTTTACTACGTATAACAACATAACGTAAACTTCAGATACATATTTACAATATTCTCCCTAAAATTAGCAAGCATGAAACATTAAAAAAATATTTTACCTCCAAATACTAAAAAATAAGATCTTAAGTTGCTACTTAAAATCTTCAAGTCATAATTAATCAGGAATAGCTCAATCTAGGACACAATCGTGATTATTAGTAAAAAAATACGTAATGAAAAACACGCAACGCGCAAACACTACATGTGACATTTCGGTGTCCTCGCGCTACACTAGCGCCTCTAGCGGCGAATTCATATGCGATGGCCCCCATTGTCATAGCACGTATCCTCCATGTGGGTGCGGGGGAGGCACACATTTCGCGGATACAAAATTGTGCCCCTTTAGACAATGGATCTTTAAATTTTGGTTAATTTCACAATTATTTATAATTTTAAACCTCGACAAATCGGATGTCAAAATCTGTGTGCGGCTGCGGACGTGATATTTTGAAATCGCCCGCGAGTTGAAAGGCTTAGACAATATAATATGGCCGCGGGCTTAGACCATTTATCCTTGATAGATCTTTTAACCGTCTGTGTGTACTTACCACAGAGTAGTTTTATATAATATATAAAACTACTATGGGCGGTACTTACCATTACAATGGGCGGTCAAATCGCCTATTAAAATGAAGTCGGTAAGTTTTACTAGAATATCAGGAAAGTTTGAGTTATTGTGATGTGACAAAAGATGGCGTGACTGGCAATATTTGTTTTCGTACCATTCAAATTTGCTTTTATTTATCAGTTTCGGTAATTACAAAAACATTTGATAGCGGTGGAAAGCTTGGATAGCCATTTAAATGAGTAAAAAGATTTGTGTCGTTAATTATTAGCTCACCAACAGTTAATTGAAAGCATTTCTTGATATTATCCGACGCCATTTTGCGCCGCATTTCATATAGATATAATGGTAACAAGTCTCATTCTTTCATACGTAACTTTCATATGTGCAAAAGAATAAGATGCATAATTCACTGACTTTCTCTTGAGTTACGTAGGTATGTACATTTTTATACGAATGATTTGTAAACATGGAGGCCAAGTGTTATGCTAGTGTGAAGTAATTTCATCGTTTTGCCGTGTATTAATTGTGTTACGAAGTTTTCGGATGTGGTTAGTATGACATGTAGTTTATTATGGCTCTAAAATCATAATAATATAGTGTAACCTATCAACATTGGGCAATATATTTCCAGTTATGAATGTAAACGTATGCACTTATTTGGCGCCAATGTCCTAAAAGACCGTTATGCTCGCTTAATATGATTTATCTCACGATATTAAGCATGTTTTTATGTAACATCATAGTTTTTTAGCGATATTTCTAGGCTGCATTGTACAACATCACCAAGTTTCATCGTGAATAAACTGGTCTTACGAGTGTCGTCAGATCTGTCATTTCAACAAATTATGTGGAGTGGAAATGAGATATTTCTCAAAATAACGCTACAAAACTTCAACTTTCATTAATTTCAGTTTCGTATTCCAGATTATTATAATGCTATGGGCATTTTGCGACTGAAATGAAGACAATCACACTGTTGTATTTGGAAACATCTTGACCAACCTTGAAGTAAGTACCCCAACCATTTGGATCCAGCATTATAGCGTCATTACTAGTTGTTATTTAGTTCAATAATAATTTAGACCAGTAAATTCTTTCATGATTTACTGAAATGGCTCCAAATAGTGTTTGCCATGATCAAAAATGATCATTTTCTTACATTTGCTATCACTCATAACAAGTATTTTGCATGTCTCTGTTTTCCATGTTTTTGTTGGTATTCAAGTTCATGATTCAGTTCAGATTACATAAGGATCATAATTCTGTAACTTTGAACACTGAGTAATTAATAGTTTTGATGTTGCTTATTGTATTTTTAATTTATTTTCCAGAAATGGGCACAGAGTTGCCAAAAACTCATGATTCAAGTGGTGATTCAGACTCTAATAGTGATTCTGAGGTATGTATTGTCTTTTAAAATCCAAACCCTAAAAAATATTGACTTTTCTAGAAGTTGGGTAAGTATTTGAGTGTGTTGAAATTTCATGCATGAATGTTTCCTTGGTCACTTATTAAAAACTACCTTATCAGCAAAATGTGTGTTGTATAGTCTGAGCCTTTTTGAGACTATTGCCATTGCTAGCTGGAAGTGAAAGTGTTTAATAAAATCATTCTATTATCATCAACAATCATGGTATTGTTATGTGTTAGTTTATTGATTGGCAATTCATAGTTAGTCGTTTATGCTCATATAATCATAATTTTCTTTTCTTTTTTAATTGGTATTACAGAACAGTAGCTCCAGTGATTCATCAAGAAGTGAGTGGGAGTGTTCTGACGCGAAGCAGAGTGCTTCTCGAAAGGCACATTTTTCGGTCACTTCATGTGATACTGGGTTAAAACTAAAGATTGCTGCTATACCACCCCGAAAAGTATCACCAAAAAGGACCAGTAAACCATCAGTGAAAAAGAAATTGACTAATAATAAAAGTCAAAGTAAAGAAAGAACCCCTGTGAAGAAGAAATCTCAACTCTCGGACACCACTTCAAGCTCAGAATCATGTAGCAAGTGCTCATCAGAGTCCTCAAGTGATGATGATTTGCCACTTAAAGCAGTCTCAAAATCATTACCATCAAAGTGTTCAGGTAAAACAGCCACTAAGGTAAAGAGTACTACCAAGGTTGATAGTGAAGAAGGTAGAAAACCATGTGACACCAAGGATAATGGGGCAAAAACTAATATCAAGGATAAACAGTGTGCTTCAAAGACCAATGTCAATGTGAAAAAGACTAAAAGTGATGAATCTTCTCATGAACCTTTGAAGAGAGGAAGAGGGCGGCCCCGAACAAAGGTAAGCTTAGCATAGTTTTTTTTTTGTTTGCCTTGACCGTCCCACTCACCACTAGGCAAAGACCTCCCCACATTCCCTCCACTTTTCTCGATGCTGCGAGCCTGTCTAGCTGTCTCAGGGCTTCAGCTTTGCGTTATGCAGGCCAACAGTTTTGCCTACAGACATGGCAGACAAGGCCTGCCCAGTCCCACTTTAGTTTAGCATAGTTTTGCCATTTGAATATTGATAAAAAAATTGCTAAAAGTATGTAGTCCAGTAGTAGTAGTAGTGAGACAATTTTTCGGAAACTTCAGTGATATTCACTTTTGGATTGGGCTTGAGAGTATTTAAAGGTAAGTCTATTTAGTTTTTAAAAGGAATTATTATATAGCTAAATAATTTGTAATGGCTTAGTAGGTAATGGGCTTTAAGTGAGGGGTATTTCAATTCACCATAAGTAAACAGAAGTTCTGAAGAAGTGGTTAAACTTATTTTGTAAGCGTGGAAATATCACACCAACAAAATAATCCCAAAAAATTACTATGTGATTGCACTCTATTGGGCAATAAAGTGAAGTCACTTGGTAGTTTTAGCATCCAAAATATACCAGGAAATACCAATCCAAAAGCTCTTCTGAATGTGTTTTGAAAAGTAAATAATGTTAATAGATTCTGACTACTTTGTGTTGTTTTGGATGTGGTTTTTTGTTGAGAAAATAATGCAATGGTTTCCAAAAGTCTAGTGCCAAAGACAAGACTTTTTTATTTATTTCCCAAGGCTACTATAGACTTCTGATCTGTAGCCTATTCTGCCGTGGTGTGTATGATTATACCGCCATTGCTCTGACGCCAGAGCCAGGTTCCTTACGTGGCAGAGGGCACCAGAATTCACAAGGACCACTATCGCTTGCTATTCACATGAACCACCAGCAAGTGAAGGAGCAGTTGACAATTGGGTCTGCTAAATGATATTGCTGTTCTACCTTTACTACCCAAAATGGTCGGTCCGATGGTGAGATGAGATCAAAAAGAATGTTTGAGGCAGCATGTAGCGAGCGGTTCACGCTGCAGAAAACCGCATACTTGATGACGGACGGTATGTGGTCGCTTTGTGGGAATGAAGAAGAAGTAAGAAGTAGTTCCAATAGTCCAAGTTAAAAGCACCCACAGGGACGACAGTTCCAGGAATGGCTGTGCAATTATTATTGCCGCCATGTGGAAGTGACCAAGAGCCGTTCTTTTGAGGACGATATAAGATCTCGTTTTGCACTGGCGCCTTCGCCATTCAAAAGGCCAGTAAACCTTCCGAACGGAAAAATAAATTTACTCACAGTTGCCGCGCCATTGCAGATGGCAGATTTCACCTCGCACATTAAGATCCCTGCAATCCCCGGAATTCGGAGGTCCATAGGCCAGGTTGCGCGATAATGAGAACACGTTGATTTTGAGATTAGATCTTTTTAACAATTTTATTCAAAGCCATGATAAAACCCTGCCCTAATTGGAAGAAACCCTTTCTCACTGCTGGTTTATGTTTACAAAAATACAAATTGAATCGCCTGAAGACTGATCCACAAGTTCCAATTGAGCAAGCTGGAAGGTAAAGAAACAAGAAAACCCTGGATCTCATCTATATTCATCCATCAACATCATATTTTTATTAGTTTTTCATTACTTACATAAAAAAACCCCAGAAATATTGTTAACAAGATGCACACAGCGTCCTTTAAGCTCGGACGCTGAGCATTTTGCGGTCAAGCTTTTTGGTGTATAAATTCCAAAAGTCCAATTCACAGAATTTCGAATTCGCGGACTGCTCAGTTCCCAAATGTAAAGTTCCATATCACACTGTCAAACGAAAAATCAGTATTATTTTAAGTATACACACCACCTTGAATTATTAATATTTTAATGGGCTTAGGCTGACTTTCATTCAGACATGTTTCCCGTTTTGATGCAAAAATACAATTTTCGGTAGATATTTATATTTTGTGGATTGGACTCATTTTATTATCAAAATTCTTTTGATGACTTGCTTTGCTTACATTCGCTTTCAAATTGGCTTTATATGTGCTATTTTTGTAGTTAGTCATCTAATTGTTACCTGAAATAATCTAGTGAAATGATTTAGTTTGCTCGCGACGAGGCTAGGGCCCAAAATCGAGCCTTGGGATAGCCCTGTCCTCGTTGTTTTGAGAATATTACACGAGTAGAACTCGCTAAGTTAGGCATTTAATGCCTTTATTTTTAGCTTAGCTTAGAAGAAAATCCAGTTCAAGAAGTTACCACGATTGGCAACACATGCAGTCATACTGGGGCGCACTCAATAATGAACCTTATCTAAAGCTTTAACCAAGTCAAGGATTATTTCTATTACTGATTTTAGACTATAAAAAACCTGTCAGCTATTGCTCATGCTGTAATTTTTTTAATGTATCTGTCACCATTTTGGTCTTCGCCTTGGGATTAGATCGACTAATTCAGTTATCGATCTCTCAATGTATCATTATATTCCCCTCATTAAGTGTGTGGTCACATTAAGTCAATTCGGTACTTTCTGTTCACAGTCAGTTGCCTAAGCAGGTAACTAACCCTCCTAACTCTATACTCATCTACTTTATGGCAAAAAGTATATCGTAATCAATTCTATACTAATATTTAACTTCACGGCTATAATACCTCTAAAGGGTGTAACAGGACCCTTAACGAAGCCGAATGGCACTTGTTCTCCCATTCAATGCGATCATTTTTTGGTTCTAGACCATACCTGGGAACCTTCTAGTTACGGAGATATTGAGGGTCAAACTTCCAACTTTTTCACTAGTTTTTTTTAAAATACCTGTTTTTAATGTATGATCCATCCATAAGCACAATGTTTTGAGTCAGTTACATTGAGTCCTACCGTGAAACGTGATTTTTCACCCAAAAAAAAAAGTCGTTTCCCAGCAATATTTTTTGCGTAAAGTTACTTAGTTCGATGTACATAATGCTTCGTTGACGGCTTCGTGAAGGGTCCTGTTACACCCTGAATTTCTAGGAAATGCTTTATAAGTTTAAAGTATGAAATACATCTGAAAAAGTACTTACGACACCTTATATTTGTAGGCAGTAGTTTTTATGCATTATAAAAAGTTGTGTTTTTCCTAGTGAGTTCCATGACAACGTTTCTGCTACAAAAAAGAACAAAGCTGGAATGTAATTCTGTTTTAGTACGCATTTGGATTGACTCTTTATTGTACTAGACAAATATTTAGAGGTCGGTTTAAACGGGTTGCCCAAAACTCTCAATGCAGGGTAAGCAGTTAATCAGAGGGTAACCTGATTGTGTCTGTCAGTTTAGACATCCTTTGGCTTCTTTCGGTCTCAACCAAGATAACGACATACAGGTAGACCAGTGGTTCAGGGCTTAGCCATAATCGTAGAGTTTTTGTTAGTCTTCGTGACAAAGAAATCGCACTAGTTTACCTTAATTGAATTTGCTTACACAGCCACATGTCAGGTAAACACGCAAATGCCTTTATACTCAGTTTTTGCTTCTAGTAATAAGTAGAGATTCTGATTGGCACTCTCTAATCTAACTACATACTTACTATTTGCGTAAATATATGGTGCTAAATGATTTGCAAGCCACATTCATACTAAATGAATTATTAATCATTGTTGTTCTTTATTTAAAAACTCATAAACAGTCTTTATAAATTATCCCGACGAATAATTGCGTAAAAGCTATTCGTAACTGTTTAACTTGTTCGTAAGTCGGAGGGTTCTAAAGAAGTTTAGTTAGGGGGCTTTTAATGTATGGATGAATTACTATTGAAATCAAAAGGAACCCCTTTGTGGCGCCTTAATCTGGTCCGGTTTTTTCTTATATTTTATTATTCTTGTTTACCACATGAGTACGTACTGTGTATGAAGGTACCAGTGGCTTGGGCAATAATTCCCCCTTTTAATCTTATTTCGTCGACACAGATGTGTCATGTGATCTTATTCTTTGTATTTTAATAGCCATGTTGAATTATGTATTTGAAATTATTAAATTCGTCTGCCTCAAATAAAGTTATCTGTCTCACAGTACCTGACTTACAGTTTATTTACTTTGACAGCTTGAGTATCGGAGTATTCTAGCAAAAACGCGTTTTTAGCTCATGCATTCTTTTGCATGACTTTGATGTTATATACCTGGCAAAAGATTGTTTTGAAGTTCAGGTTAGTAAAACAGTTCTAATGAAATGGGTTTAATTTTCTTGGCATATGTCCAAAAACATTCTACACGTTCGCCCTTTGAAAGGCTTGTATTTTCATTTATACGAACAATAATATCAGAATCCGTTCTTGAACGAATCAATCACTCATTTTGATTAATTTTAATAATGTATTCTTTCTTTTTCGTGTGGTGAGTTCCTAACCTGGTGTCGAGTGTTTTTATGCCGCCCGTAGGCCACTGACTTGGCTTTACATGCCGTCGAGAAATATCTCTCAGGCATGCTGGTTTGCTCTCTCGCGATGTATTCCTTCAGCGAAGCAAGAAGCAAGTGATAATTATTCAATAAGAGGTGCATATCTTGGGTTAAAACTCGAGACCTATTGACAACTAGAAACTGACTTGAAAATATAAATGGGCGAAAATAAGAAATTGCATAGTTTTTCGAAGTGATTTATGAGTTAGCAGTGTTAATGATTGTGATGTGTGGTAGATGCGTGAAAGTATCTAGATCGATGTTCACATCATAACACTGCGCCTGAAGAGCGGTTATTCACTCGTGACCGAATTAATTTCTACTGCTAATCATTACCGCTAGTCTTAGTTGAGATTGTTATTAAACACGCGTTTACTGACAAAAGTGTCTGAAATATCCATTTAAATATATGTATTGGCTTGCTTCCACAAATTATTTCGTGTAACTTAAGTATTCGTGCTAGTAATCTGGCCACAAAAGAAAGTAACCTACGAAGTTTACTCTATCATTGTAAATGCAAATAAAAGTAATTTGTGATAGTAATAGAAATGTTAGGTGCATAGGTATAGGGGCAGTGACGCTACGAAGGGGTAGGTGTGCAGCGTGCAGCATTTAATTAAGGCGGTGGGTGCGCATGGTTCGCGTGCCGGGCGCGGTGCACTTCCGGCTCGCCCCCGGGGCACTGCGCTTTTTCCTGGTGGCCGGGGGAGGCCGCGCCGTGCGAGGAAAGCGCGACCGGTCGTCACCCGCGCTGAAGAATTAAAATTTTTCACGTAAACTGGTTTGATAGCGCGTACGATGGCGGAGTGGGGGTCGCGAATACGCGCCACGCCGGTCATTAGCTGGATCGCGGCGAGACGCGCGCGCGCGTTCCGACCTCTTGCGTACGCGGTGCTTCAAACGCGTACACGCCGCACACAACCGTCAGATGTGTACACACGCGCGTTGTCGTCTTCGATTGATTGGCTGATGTGATCATGTGCTTTATTTAGAGTGAAACAGCGTTTATAATATAAAAAAATAATATAATTAAAACTAACTGCAGTGTTTACAATATTTTGTATCAGTGAATGTGTCGAGCGTTGTGGTTAGTGCGGTAAAATTGTTGGTGTTTTTGGGATTAAAATTATCAAACTGAGTGATAAAAAATAACCAAGATGAAAACACAATTACACGATACTTAATTGATTAATATGCAAAATACAAATATAAAAATGCTGTTGTTCAAAATTTTAACATTCTATCGTGACAAACATCTTGAACATTGTTATCACAAAGCAACAGTTCATTAAATCGTGATCATGTCACCGCATTATAATGTGGACCGCGACACTAATTTCATGCAAAACAAACACGGCGTGCGATAAGCGACCGAGAGCGGCGCGGGGGCGGTCGCCGAATTTCCCTTATCAAACGTTTAGCGCAGCTCAAGGTCACGCGTTATCACTGACTAGCGCGTCGCCGATGGATTCGTTCCGTGATTGCGCGCATCACTGCACTAATCATACCGGTGCATTTGTGATTTTTGGACCATAAATTGATGGTGTTATGGAAATGCAGATACCAGAACCGCAAATTGCAAAAAGGCTACAGCTGAATGCAAATAAAAATATTTATTCTGATTCACATTACTATTTTATTTCTTTCATTGTGATTTGTATTAAATTATTCGTACTAGAGGCAAAAATTGAAAGGAATGTAACTGATTTTTTGCTTCAACAGTTTGATTCTTATATTTTATCGTCCATAAAAGAGTTACTTAAAACATCATAAAACTGTTATGAATGAATTCATTCATATAAAATGCTGCAAAAACTGCGTCAGGTATTGATTTTAATCCCAAGAACAAGCAAGAATTTTATTATGGGTAATTGTTTACAATAAGGTGTGCTAAGGTTCGTTCCGACGTAAATCTGTTTCAGCGTGTGTGATGTAGATCGCGACCTAGTTGCGCGTGATTGAGGATAAAACAATATAAATAGCTCGTCAACGCTAGTGGACGTGAGCGGCGAGAACTAACCGCCCGCGGTTACGCGTGTGTTAGTGTTAACTAACTAGTGCGTTACGGACAGTGTTTGTGCGAGTGAAGTGCTCTCGAGATCGGATTAGAAGTTCAGTGCGCAAGATTAGGAGGTGGCGAGTAATGCGGGCATGATGCGGCACGCGGCGAATGCGACATCGGCTTGGACGGCGCCCGGAGAAGTCTGGGAGTACGTCAGCCAACTCGTCAGCTCGTACCACGACCAACATGACTGCCAGGTGCTCTACCCCTCTAGCTACACAAGTACTCATAGTGCGCCCATACATGAGCAGTCGAGCGCATCGATAATAACACAACACACGTGTGACTCACGGCTCACGTCGCCTATTAACGCCTCTTGTAATTCACATGTTAGCATTATACATGCACAAGACCTAGTTAGCGTCATGGCTGATAGACAATTTATGAATGTGTACCATTTTCGTTAGCGATAGGAACTGAATTGAATTTCACTTGATCATTTTCGCCTATAATACGTTATTAAATTAAACACTTTCATCATACCATTTAGAGACATCTAAATCACAATTATGCGATCAGAAAAAAATCTGATTAATTTTTTTGACTTTTAGCTGAACTTTGATTTTACTTTGAATTGTATCATTTGGTAACTGTTTTTTACGAGTATGTAAATCTTCTATCAGAAATGCCCATGAATCCAGCATTATTCTAAATAGACTGATGCAGACTTGAAAATATTTTAAACAGTTTGGAATTGTTTCTTTTTTATAAAACATTGAGAAGATTCAAATTCTGTCAACGACATGGCCTAGGTAAGCTTTAACTTTAACTAACGTATATGTTCAGTTCGCGCCAAAGAAGGTATTTATTAAAATCGCTTCAGAGTTGCCTAAATCGCTTTTGCAAACCTAAAAATAAATTACTAATCAGTTAATTAGCTCGTAAGGTTAACGTTGACTTCAACTTCTGTACGTTGAACTTGTTTGTCTAAATGGAAGCAATAAAGTGCAAACGTAATAGACAAATCAAACTCGGTCTATTTGACCGTGAAATTGTGATCGACCGTGCGTGACCACTTCGCGTACTTAACTATGGAACGCACTCATATCACTATAAATAGCTGCTATTTATCGAAGATAACAGATTCTCATTGCAGTCGTTAAGATTTAAAACAACTCGTCGATTAATCTTGTTTAATCAATAAACGATAACGTTTTCACTAGATTTTCATTTAATTTAAGTGTCACTGACATCTACTTATTTAATTAAAACAGAGTGATACTAATTTGCTAAAAATAGTTTCGTTTAACACTAAAACCAGTTTTAGTTCTCACCAAGAATTTTATGCAAATATTTAAATACATGTACATTTTTATTTTTTGAAGATTATCTGCTATCTTTGGACTTTAAAAAGTGACCACAATCAAGGCCGCCACAGTACATTATTACCATTTCAGTTACGTATTGTACTGTTTTCAATAACATAATTTTATTAGTCTATGGCTAAGTGGCCGCCGGAGTAGAAACCAGTATCGAAATATAAGCAGTTCAGTTACTGTTTAATAGCAGAGTGAAGGTAATCCTGATCGATGTCGTTCGCCGTCAAATCCCTGCTTGATCTTATCTTACCTATCTAATGGATTTAACGAGATTACGGTACCCATCGAAGAATTTACATAATTATTCCTTGTTTCCCAGCGTGCACCTGGTGATACTTCTGTGGACAGGAAAACCGTCAATAATATTGTAACTGGTCAGTTATTTACGAAATATCTATGTAGTGTAACACGGATTTTCAATAATTTCTAACTAGTTTTGTAAACCAGGCCCCTGGATTGCCATGCCATAGATGTAGAGTACGCAACTCGTTGCGTTATACGCCAAGCACTAGGTACATAGTGAGTCTTCATTATGCATACTTCAATATTCTTTTGTTCGATGGAGTCGTTTGTCATTGAGAGCGATCGCGCCGTTATTATAACGATCTGCTTTAATGACCGATTACGCAACGTATACAGTTTCATCTAATTTAGGCAATGATTCAGTGCAGTTTATTCCAAGTGTACGTTTATTCTTACCGTTGCATGCTTGTAGTGACGTATATTGATTAATTGTATACCTATTAAGCTCATCTGATGTAGTTGATACAATTAAGTACAATTGAGATAATTATCCTCCCTGTTATGATAATGTCAAAATAGGCGTTTGTATTATTTGTAACTTTACATCGTCATTATTCAGTTTAGCGGGCGAAGCTATCGTATTTCTTATATGATGAATAAAGATCATACTAAGCAAAGATTGTGTAGCAAAACTAAGACATTATCAATTAAGTAATGTTATTGCTGCCGATTATAAACATAATAACGTTTGTTTTATAATACAATCACTAATAATGGCAACACCGCAACGGGGCTATAAATATGATTAGGGCGACATTTTATCGAAGGATGCTTGCATCAATGCCGCAATGACATAGAGGTTGTATTGCATTTTGCGGTATTTGACGAGTGTTGAATTTGCAGACGCGCTTATGACGACGGCGGGAGGCGGCGGTAACGTAAACCGGTTGGACACCTTTGTCGCCGCGCAACCACCGGCTTTTGGTGATATCCGCAAAAAGTGCGCAATGGCATGTGAAGTGAGTTTGGTTGGTTCTTAATCGATGCGGAGATACCTCAGTTAACGACCAGTCGCTTGCTATACTCGATCTCATTATACAAGGCATTGATTTGCTGGAATTGCTATTTGAACCGGTTGGATCCCTGTCTATTCCATGTACCTACTTATATTTACACGAACGCGCTGTTTCCACTTTTCGCCACGCGCAATGGATAATGATTCTATTGGAATGAGCAGCTTTGGCGATAGAATTGCCGAAATGTTGAATTGATTTATACTTTAATAACCGAGGCTTTGTATAACTCAAACTGATCGTCTTAGTATATGTTGAATGGAACAAAAACATATTCTTTATGATTATGTTTAAACGTTTTATTACGACTTGTTGACGTGGACAACATTGCCATGCCATATATTGTTATGGTAAATTCAAGGACAATGATGAAATTGGTTTTATTGCCAGTGTTATTAAAATTCTTCATTATTAGCAGGCATCGTGTAATCGGAATCTTACGATGGATGAATTATTGGTTGGACGACTGCATTCATGGGTCCGTCACGTGTTGGGTTCGGAGTCTCGGTCAAATCGTTTATACATATTATGCACCATCGCCGCAAACTCATATTCAATCGACCTCTTTATAAAGAATTCGCTGACCCTCATAGGGGCTTGTTGTATTAATAATAAACGCGTTCAATCAGGCTCGTCCTTACGTGCCAATTAAATATGTATAAGGGCATTCTTCGCTGCGTTTCTTCTGACCAATATCACAGATGTTGATGATTTTGTATTTCATCTTATGATGACTTTCTCTTATTGTTTTCTTAAAGCGTTTTTTTTCTTCTTTGAAGTTAATTGAAATTATGCAATGTATATTTCCAAGGTAGTGTCGTCTTCGGCCGCGAATAGAGCATGAGGTATAACAATAATCCCTTTTAAAATCTCTGTTCTACTAAAACTGCCTCGCTTAGCAGTCATGGCATGTGACAATATAACTATCGTGATCCTTACAAGACATTAGTGTACAGTTGTTTTGAATGATAGGTTCCTTCAAATTCATACAATCAAGCCAGAAATTCTTCAATTGCGGCCTAATAAATAACTATTTTATTTAACGCAAATGGTATAGATAGCCACAGGTTTAATCAACTTTTTTTCTTTTAGAAAATTGTAAAAAATATACCAACATATACGCGGAATATTAATAGCTGTCATTGCACAAAACTTGTTTTCATGCGATTAGATAAATAAACAAGTATTAAACAAGCATTGCGTATTGAGAACAGTGAGAAGGGTGCACCGGGAATCGGGATAAGCCGGTCCAACGGCCGTCTTACCATGGCACCGTCGTTTAATAAAGCCCCCGCGACAACTGCATACTTTAACAGGGCTGTCTTATAGCCAGGCTCACATCGACGACCATGAAGTCCATCCCATAAAGAAAGCAAGCTTTGATCAATGGATTGAATTGATTTGATTTTTTGGTTTGATTGATTTTTTTTTGGATTGATTGGATTGTTTTGTAAGGATAAGAATAATTAATCAATTATTTATTTGAATTTAATCTTGACATTTTAATCATTTATAACGACGAGTTTAGTAAAGATAAAAATAATGAATTAATTATTTATTTGAATTTCATAACTTGACATTTAATCATTGGTAATTACAAATTTAATAATCGCAAAAAGCAAATACCCACCTGTTTTTATTTTGTATGCAATCTTTTGGTTTATTTTGGTGTAAAAGGTACTACTCATGTTTCGACACAAATGTATGTTTGTTATGAAATAAATAAATTGAATTGAATTGAATTGAATTTGATATTATATAAAGCAACATTCACACGTTTTTTTTTAAATATGAGATTATTATTCATTCTCAATTCAATATTGAAAGATTCGAAGGGAAGTTAGTATAAATAATAATTGAATATACATTTAAATGTAATTTATGCAACAAAGCACCTGCAATACGGAGCTGTGTGACGGTGATCCAGCCCTGGCTTCCGATCGGGTAATGCAAAACGAGACTCGGGAATAAATCGTTTACATGGTTGTCGGCGTAAACTGGTCCCGCTGGTCCCAGCGCGACCTGGCGCGATACCACACGGACGTAGGAAATCACACTCGATTACCAGTAGTCGTCGTAGATGTTTTTGTGATAAAAGTGTACTTAACAAATGAAAAGCGCCTAATTGATCTAAAGAACTAATGTACATTTTGCACTAATATATCAAAAGTTGTGAAATTATGGGAAGTATCAAAGGAAATGATGAAATTTATGAAATTCTCTAATGCATTTGGTTTTTGTCTGACGAATTTAAGATGCCACATCTGAATGTTGCGTACGCACAACGTTGGAATACGTTTGTGTGGTCGTACGGCATGTATCCACGGCAGTGGCGGTCTTATCTCGCCATTAGAGTTATTACCGGCTGGTATCTCGCCCATCGCACCGCTTCGATTGTTTCTGAACGCGCTATAGAGCCGGGCGCTACCACCGTAATTGACCACTGTTTACTTCCACGACAAGGTCTTATTTTATACATTATTTTGCGGTTTTTGTTGGCTTTAAGATATTCCAAGCTAATAGGGAAGTATTGTTAAAGAGATTCGCGTTTACCTTTGGCTTTTATTGCGGTTGAGTATTCATATTCATCTCCACTTAATGCCAAGCCAGTATTAAGATTTGCTTCGTGTTCGTTCAAACGTTCATTCCAGCGATTGCGAACTACAGATTTGATTTTACTGGATCAGATGTTTCGCTTCGAAAGCTTCTTTACCTAAGCCGTGGTTGCAAGAGATTTTCCTAACATGGAAAAATATTGCATTTGTATACATTCGTGTTATTTAGGCTAAGCATCCGCACATTGACGTTAAGCCAGTGAAGAGCAATGGAACCGATAACATCGGATAATCGTCACCCACGCAACGTTTGGCCGATTGCTGCTGTCTCGTTACTTATGATCAGGGGAACAATAAGATGTTTTTATTTATGTCTCATTGCTTTAATTTCACAGTTTCAAGCGCTTTCGAAGCCAATTTGAAATAGCTGACATCATGATCTAGATTAGAAGATTGTTAAAATCTTTATTCCTTATTTGACATTGCGTTTTCCTTCTGTAATACCGTGACTGTGAAACAAGATATATTTTTACCAATGACACTGTAAACATGCTACCGTAGAACTAGTATCTCTTACGCTTGTAACCCTGCCTTGTCATCCCTTTACTCAGACGAGCGTCGCTTGGTCGAATTCTATAAATATGTCAAAATACTACTACACTTATCGTTCATGGTCGAACCATTGTTGCTTTAAGTTTGTTGCCCTGACTTCAAAAGGTTGATAATAATTAATGCAAGTTTAAAAAACAAAGAAAGATAAAATCGTCGATAAAATCTGTTCTTAAATCCATAAAAGTAAAATAAAAAAGGTTTGGGCACTGAATGAAATTATTAAACGAAACATTATCATCTCAGCCTTTTTCTGTATTTGAGTCCGCTTCCAGTGTTATGAGTTAATTTGAAGAGAATCGCGTTACTCATACAATATTAAAGACTTAATATAATAATCCAGGTGATCTTGTTACAGACATAGGTCGGTTTAGCGTCCTTGGTAGTCGCGCATAGCATCGTCTACTCAATTAGTGCGGGCGGTGATCGGAACCGGCGTATCCGCGTGTGTCGGCCTGTATGCGTGGGAATGCCTTAGCAGCATTGCTCCACACCCTTTTTACACACCACAAACAGCGCGCGAAGAACCTTTATGGCTCTATTTGTAAGCCAGTAGGAGTCGTACACGAAAAGGTTAAAGGTACAAATCATAAATCTCATCTTTGGACTATAAATGGCTGAAAATATTTCTTACCTCTGTTAAATCTTTGCAGTTCAGAACTTTCCATAAATTCTCGAAAGTCAACATACATCTCCCAAGAAAAGTGTACTGAGCATTAAGCTCAGTAAAATTGAATATTGCTCCGATCCCATTTTTTTTTTAATTTTGTAGGTATATTGAAATTTATTGGTTGAGGCTAAAGGACTTCATGTAGATATAGCTCAAGAAATCCGAGAACACAGTTTCATTACAGTGTTATTTGGCAGTTAGCAGTAAAGTATTATGAAAAACATGGTTTCGATTTTCGTGTCTTGTTGATTTATTGAGCTTATTGGTGTTTACTGCACCATGGTACCTACTACGTGTATCGCATTACTCTTATATTAGTGTTATGCAGCCTTCTTAATTCTCGTTTGTGTAGGTACACTTGTTAAATTCTCGACGAATTTGGGATCCTTGCCAAGTATTCGCGAAGAATTTGTGCTATTTTCAATCTAAAAAATTAGTATCGCAGTTTGATGGAATTCAAATTCTAGTCTGACACATATTTTACTAACAGAGTTTTATGTTGTGTTTGTCGTTTATCTGAATACCTATTATTTGCAGGTTTATTTATTACACATAGGACTTACATTTCTTTAAATTAAAAATACAAGAATATCGACGTACTTATCAGTTATTTTATTCGATTGAATGCTGCAAAGTATCTGTTTGTTTCTTAATCGGTACATTCGAGGGGTCTAATCGATAAGCATGCATTCGAGAAGGTCGTGTGAACGAAGTTGCCTAGAAAAGCTGTAATGAAATATTCGTGTAATGTCAAGTTGAACCAGAACTCAGTGAAAGCCGCCGAAGACTCGCGGCGCTAAGTTGGGGCAGGTCGGGTATTCTTACGGCTTCGCGCTGATTGTAGGTGTAACTTTATGATCGCACGCTTCTTGCGCGCTACTATTGTTCTAATGGGCCCTCAGCCCTCGCTCGCGCCTCATACTAACACCCGTCTCGTTACTCGACTTAAGGTCACGCGTTCAACTTGATCTTGCCGATTTTCTACGCTTATAAAGGAATTGTTTGAACGACGACTTTGCCGGTTATTTTATTATACCAGATTGTTACATGTTTCAGTTATTTAAAGGCAATTTCGTCTGTTTAAAAGATTTTTATGTATTGGTCTTCAAGCAAGCTTCTATTTATGATCCTTACGAATAAAAAAAACTGGCTTCGCTCGCGTTTTGGTCGGAAATTATCCCACGGGCACGTGTAAATATAGTCAATGACACTCGGAGATAATGTAGCTTCCTATTAGTGAAAGAATTTTCAAATTCGGTTCAGTAGATCCGGAGATAACCCCCCTACAACCTCACAAATCCACAATTCACAAACTTTACCTCTTTATAATATTAGGTATAGATAAATCCATTGCAAATAACATTGTTGGGCAGTTCAATCGGCAATAAAATCTGCACTTGTCATCACCGCCTGTTTTCCCCGAAAGCTTGTATCATATAATTCAATATGATACTGCCCATAGTACACTCACACCACCTTATTTGGCACTTCTGAGGCAATCTTAATCCTCTTCATAAATTGCAGTTTGCCCCAGCTTTAAAATCAGGATTTAGGTAAAAAAAACCTAATCCCATAAATATTTAGTGATTAGAAGCTTTTTGTGTAAACATATCTTAGAGCATCGAGTGTGGACGACCTTAATCGTGATGCAGCTATCGCAGTCAATTAATCTTGCACTTCTGTGACTTTTGACGTGCCGTCCTGATTCCGTGTTGCAGTGACGAGGCACGGCAATATTTTACACATGATTAGAGCGGCGCACACTGGCACTGTATGGGTAAGCAAATTGCGCCGACGCGACGCGCAGTCACGATCTGAACCTCGCGGGAACCCGGGAGAGTTTCTAGAGAATTCCAACGTAAATGCTACACAGATATTAATGGCGGTATCTCCACCGATACACACCGGCTCGACTGTTTTAACGACTCAACGTTTCCATGACTTGATTCCCTTTTATGAACTTTCTAATCAAGAATGGAATAAAAAGTTATGTTGTCGACTTCACATTGCCTATTTTAAATTCATATTTATAATCCATTAATTAAATTCTCACTGCGTTTATAATGAGCGTTCCATTCGTGAGGGCTCTTTTTTTTTCAAGGATGTCAGTTATTTTCTTAGTTAATAAATGCAGGTCGGTAGTTATTCAAATGAGACGTCGTTCTTAAGCAGATTGTATCGCGTAACGGATAAGGAAGTCGCGGGCTGCTATCATGTCATCGACAAGTACGCTGCCAGTGCCACTGTGCGTTTGGGTAACAAGTGAAGTCGTGTTAGGTATAATTTATGAAACCCTTGTGGCAGATGTAGCATGCTAGAGACAAAGAAATTTCATATTTGATGATAGGTATTTTACATCTTCGTTTCATTTTTGTTCGGCTCATATTATTCAGGATTCAGGTACGAATCTTAAATTCCCATTATCACTACATAGTATAAAACAAAGTCGCTTTCTTTGTCCCTATGTCCCTTTGTATGCTTAAATCTTTGAAACTACGCAACGGATTTTGATGCGGTTTTTTTAATAGATAGAGTGATTCAAGAGGAAGGTTTATATGTATAACATAGTACCCGTGCGAAGCCGGGGCGGGTCGCTAGTGGTAATATAAAATCAGGCCATGGATTGGAAACTTGCTTGGCAAATCAGCAGTGCAATAAACTTAAATGTAATTACGATTTCCTCGCGGAGCTTATCACTGTTCCGTTATTGAATAGGCAGTCTCATGTTAAATAGGAATGCAGTGTTTTACATAAATGAGAATTAATATCGTCCAAGTCTCGGTTTATAGTCAGACACGCGTCAAATAATAATGAAAGTTTATTAAAACAGCCTTCTTGACTCTAAATAGCACACTGAAGCATAACAAACACGCCTTCGGCTAACGCACGAGTGTTATTAAATGTAGGGGTATTATTACATGAGGTTTTCCTTTCGTTTCGCACCCTAAATGTGTATGCGTTAATTAAGTGCAGCCGGGATCCGTGGCGGTAGATTGTGATTGCAGGTATGGTAATAGTGCGCCTAATTCCGAGTCACGGACGGATCGGCGCCGGCGCGGCTCACACCGCGTTCTATGTGTTGTGCGCCCGACTGGAACGGGCCAACCCTCGGATCATCGTACAAAAAGTAAAACAAAGGCACAGAAACCCACGTGGGTCATAATACAGTTGACTGTTTATTGGGCTTATCAATACACTATTAGTAAAATTGTGGTAACCTAGCGAAGAATTGTATTGGACATGGTACGATTTCCTAACGAGCGGCACGGGCGGCGTATTCATCTGTTATGTTAGTTGATTTTTCTGTTTGGATTGAATTACTAAACGCCTGTTATTTCATAGATAGTTTTTTTAATATTCGACACACGATCATAAATTCAAATGTCGCAGAAGTCATCCTAGGCCCTAGGTGCATTAAAGTGAACATATTTGGCTGATATTATAAACTTACCTGTACTACGCTATGGAGACCTTCAGAGCAAAAGCAGTTATCCTTATAGTCAAGTAGCTAAAAATATCATAAATTATTATTCAAATAATAACTATTTGATAAATCCACCATTAAATTCACAAACATACCTACGAATCAGTTTATGAATGAGTATTCAGAATTAAATTTTCCTGTTTGGCTGTCTTCCTTTTAGTCGTTTAAATACCTACATTAATTTTGAAAGTGTATCCGATAAACCCACAAACACTATCATGTTTTTATTTGGGCGCATCGCAGGCTCCCAGCATTTGTGTGCACAAACAACGTGACAAAGCGAATGAGTGACATCACGTCTCACGAATGTCTGCTGTGAATGACTGACTAAAATGTACATTGTTTCATCAAGATTTTACATATAGAACGTAAAGATAAATAGTTTAGCCCCACATGAGATTTACTTGAAGGTTACCTTCGCCAGTCCTGTAATAGAATCCATAATAATCCTTTGATTGGTTCAATTACTTAATTCACTAACAAGCCTTGAGCTCACAACACAACCCACGCCTGGATGTAAAGTTTTTCTGGACTTGTTTTACGATAGCATTCAATAATGGCCTAGTAAACCATAATTATTGAAATAGTATGTGAATGTGATACTTGTAACTCAGAAGACTACCGATTGATAGGAATCTGTATTAGCTGCTAACGCCACTTCTGGCACGGACTTTCCCGCCCGCAACGTGATTTATTTGTTAGCTTCTGACCGCACCCGTTCGCCAGCCCCCATTAAATTAATCTCTTTAATCCCGTCGCTAGGTCAGTGAGATTTCAGATGTTTACCATATGTTTCAAAGTCATAACAGTTGCATTACATGATTACCTCGACGCAATGGTCTTACTGGTATTAAGGACCACCGGGCGTTATTTTTATTGATGTCTTTTATACTCATTTTCAACTTGCGTGCTTTTTTAGCCACTCCTGGATATGGATGTCTTCTCATAGGATATCAAATAGGTCTACACCCAAGTGTTCATTTACTTTGACACTTATAAATATAATATAAGACGTTCAGTGAATTCTTCTAATTAATAAAAAAGTTTGTGCTCTCTCTAAAAAGCATAATCTTAGTACATAAACAACGTTAGTTTAAAATGTGGACTTAACCTGTACCTGCATGATTTTATTGTTGCGCACACTTCGTATTACATTAGTCTTGCGGTTTCTTCACTTGGTACGTTGTATACAGCATCGTTATGCTTACCAATAATTACCTACTTAATCAAGTGATCTCTGAAAAATAATGATGTCATTATTCGTTGTGTCCCGTCTGAGTTCCAGTGAGTCGTGTAAATGACCTTCACGCTAACCGGCACATGTGGTCGGTAATATTATAATAATAATCTTTTCTCGCTCGATAATGTTGAGAACAACTAATTATAACGATATGATGCCATTTTAATAAAATTAGAAGCCATTGTGACATTGACATTAATTAGGGTTTTTGTTACACCTACAAGTATTTCAATCTCGATCACTGCCCTTACGAGGTATACACATAAGCTGACAAGATACCATGTAATAGATAAATTCTATAAATAATGGATTACACTTGAATCGATTAACGATTTATCGGCGAAAATGGAAGCCAAACCGATTCATTGGTTTCAATATAAAAGAAGCGCGAAATTCTGATTTCTTCCACATAAAGCGAAGCGCCCATTTTATTAACACCACATAACACTTTATTAAACAGTCATGTATTATGACGTATTACTAACGAATGTAGAAGCTATGATTTAATTTATTTCTAGATAGAAAACAGGTTAGCGTGTAAGCGGCTTAGATGTTTTATTTGTATAGTTTCATGTTTGTGTAGCGTCATTAATTTAGACGGACGGCTAGGAAGTTCTGATGGAGCTAACGCTGTAATAAAACTCCTACGTTAGGTACGTAACTCCGTGTTTAAATAACACGAAATTCGCGTTTAATGTAAGCAGCAGATGGACACCTATAAATTATTGCCTCTATGTAGACGTCGAAAACGCCGCGCTAACTGATGAAAGTTGTATACGTGTCAGTCGTTTCAATGAGCTGGAAAACTTCCATTTTATAAATGTGACTTAGACGTCTCTTCAAAATATTATAAATTACTACCCGACAATCGCCGTAATAAATTGACAGTTGGAATATTTGGGGTGAATAAAGAGCCACCGTTCACGGCTTCTGCTAAAGAAGGTTGTTGGGTCGGACCAATTATTTTCTTAACTCATCATTCTTGAAGATATCCGGTACATATTTAAGTGGTCGTAATTGTGGTGGTATTTATTTTTATACATATCGCGTGGGTTCCTTGTTGAATTATATGGCATATGCAAGTGCACTGCAAATTACTCTTATTTACTTACGCGGGTTTACCAGGACGTATCCATTAACCGCCTCGGTACGTCACCTTGTTTATAAAACGTATACGTCTTCCGTCTGTAGAATATGTTATGGTTAATATTCTGAATGAAGTCAGACAATTGATTAATTTAAAAAGTACGACCATGTGACTGCTATTGGTCTTTGTAAATCAATATTCATTTGGACTCATAAATAATTAACACCTCCATAGATTACAATAAGGGGTCATTTAAATAAACGTCAGTAAAATATCTCGCTGTTTTCAATAAATTCAAATTTTTAAATAGTAGGCTTCTTAAAAGTTCAAGGAAAAGTAAAAAAAATATATGCGGTAAATACCTACTGAACTAACTGCGGCGTTATAATTAACAGTTCACATAGTCTTCGATCACAAAACTAACCCAATACTTGCGCCGGATCACGAGCAGCTGATGCATGATGCACCCATCTTTTTTGTCCAACTCCATCAGTATTTTATTATAAAATTTCAGTTTTCATTTTACGCTCACAATACCTCTGATCCTTTAATTAAAACTTCACATATGTTCATGTCCTTAATAAATTGGATCCATAAAGATAAGGTAATATTTTAATTATACTCGGTTGTGTCGATATAGTTCGCTGATCTACATAATAAACATACAAATAAAAAATGCTTTTATCTGGTCGTACCCATGGACATACAAACCTTACTTAAGATTTGTGTGGTAGTCCTTTTGTCCTTATGTTATTCTTGTTTTTTTTTGGGTCTGCAGCAATGAATGCGCTTTGTTGACGTGATGTGTATTTGCATATACCCTTGACTCGACGACTGACTTGTCAAATGTAACTGCATTGTTCACTTGATAATATGTCCATAACATATCATTGCTAAGCCTGAACAAATTCTAATGTAAAACAGAAAAGTTTGCGGTCATTATTATTACAAATCCACGGGCGCAATATTTGCTAGTGCCATGAACTAGCCATATGCCACAAAAAATAGTAGCAGACAATGAGGTTCGCACATTCGAAAATATCGAGGTGACTGAACCCGTGAACAGAACATAGTCAATCGTTTTTGTTGATTTACAAAAACTACTTTGAATAAATTGCCCTGAGCAATGAGATATATCTCCACAACCGCTCGCTTGTTTGTACTCGATATCATTTGAACTTAAATAGGTGGCTAATGGCATCGAAGTAGCAGCATCTAATTACAGTGATTTTACAGCAATTGAAGTATGGACTGTAGTTGTGCTACGTCATACGTTATTATGTGAAGGACGTGGAGATTCAATGATACTTAAATGTGTTGGATTGAGAGTAGTTCTAGGTGTTGGTTGAGGAATGAAATTCAATGAATCGTGCATCCAGATTGGGCTCAGGGTCTTATAGGTAATATCCCCGTTCCTATTTATCCTTGTTATTGTGCAAAAAATAGCAACAACTGGAAAATACAAAACTTTTCAACAATGCGTCTGCTGAGTTGCTAACGACGACGCCCAAGATTAACATGATCTATCTATAGCAGTCTAACGAATACTCAAGTATATTGCTCGATGCGAATGGAAATATTTTAATTTATAGAGATAACCGTCGATACGTATCATGAATATAAATGAGTCAAGACAAAAACAAGATGTGTCTGAAGAGAAATAATAAGAGGCGTTCGACAGCCACGATCGTCTAGCCGCCATCGTCCTTGAGTGCAGAAATCCTTGATGAGTACAATCAACCGCCACCGGATAGTCTTCTCCGTTCAGGGCTGCCAATTAATATTTTAACTACATGTAAGGCGAGTTGCGGAGTCTATTTCAATTCAACTTGTTTAATGTCCACTTGTTGCGTAAACTAGTTATGTTTATCTATCAGTCATTATGGCTGTCTTTCTTGACGTGGTTTTGCAGTGTTTCTCGCAAAATTGATGTTGCTCTGTAACTTTAGAATTGAATTAAATAAGAAGCAAAATACTTATTAAAGCCTAGGTATTGTAGTGCAGCCCTAGATTATCGATATAGCGTAGGTGCTAGCAAGTGTGACGACAAAAACTAAAACTGAAAATAAATGGGCGCGAAACGCCTATTAGCGCTGTGGTCGCTGGCTATACATGCTCAAATGCAGACCACTAGCCGTATTTGTAAATAAGTGATTATACGCACCTCAGCATAGTCATGAATTTTTTTTTAACTGTTCTATGCATGTTGTTTGATTGTGGCAGTAGGTATATCGGTTTTGTTATTATTGGGCGTGTATTTTCTTTTGCAACCAAAGACTATTTGGATGGTATTAGATTTTTACTAATTGCATTTCCAAAAGCGACTTACTTAATTTTTCCAGTATAAATTATGTACTCAATTTTAGATTTTTATTAAAATATCAAAACACCGTATAAAGCAAAACACATCTAATGCAAATAATCATAAATTATTCCAATAACGATTACAGAGATTTCCGGTAGTCAGTATTTATCTCCCCTTACATACATCCAACCATCTATGTAATACTACCAACGCAAAGTTTTAGTCGAAACGAGTACGTAAACATGTCACGTGTAAAATTCAACCGCAGCTTAAATTGAATTTAACTCGAGCCACGACCTGTCAACTTATCGAATATAAATTCTCTTAATAATCGTTACCAATTACGTGAGCGTTCGGCCTCGTACCGCACTATCAATCTTTGCAGAATGCTGTAACGAGCGATTACTACGAAGGATTAAGATCTTTTTGCGGTGGCATGTAAGGGAGAAAATGAATTGTCGAATGGGACTTTGATTGGTCTTTTTGGTCCGCGGCGACGTCGTCGTGAGGCGCGCCGGCCGGTCCGCCGCGCCGGCTCCGCGAGAAATGTTGGACGTTATGAAACCATCGCTGACAAACTGCAAATAAGAGTGGCCCTAACTCTAAACACTAGACTAGCTCGCCGGTCTTTGTCGCCAATTGCATAAATATGCACTAATAATAATGAAATGGAATTTAAATCAACTGCCTAATCGCGCAATACCTCAACAGGAGTTGGTCAAAAGGGTAATAGTTTTGTTTTAATGCATTTATTTGTCTTATTACATTTAAACGAAATATTGATCTAATCATGAGAATAGATAGATCAAACTCGTACACATATGGTATGATTCATAAGAGGAAAACCAGTTATGTATTTAAGAAGAACGAGTTCAATAATTATTCTTATGTATTGGTACGATGTTTGACCATTATTTGGCGATAGCAAATTGTAGACCATTGATGAAAAGATCTCAGTACTACGCGAGCTAACTGCCGACGTTCACAGCAGTGCGTAGAAGACTTTAAATTACTATTGATAGAGTACAACAGCACATTTATGGTCTTTTACTTTGTACTTGATGCAGCAGGTATGTAGTTATGTACTTCAAACCATCCAGCAAAAACTGGAATTCAAAAATCTCGCTAGTAAAAAATATGAACTTACTTAAAAAAAAAACAATTTAAAAACCTTTACCTATTTTGTCAGTAGTTTTTACGCAAAATACGCGCTTGGACGTGGAGTTGCGGACACCAGCCCGCTATACAATACAATACAAAAATTAAGCAAAAAAAAAAATATAATGAATATGGTATGACTAAGTAATTCTTAACCATCACTTTTACATAAAAATAAAACTAACCACCAATGACATCAGCCTTAGATTTGCATATTTGGAGGAATTTGTAGCAATGTTCCTTGTGTTCCAATATAACGTTTGAAGAATTTCTTCCTAGTGTAGATTCATATGTCATCATACCATAGATACCTTGAGAACGTGTATTTTTTTTTGTGAATTGTAGCTTACTCTCGCCACGCGGCAGTATCTGACAGCGAGTCTCGGAGGCGCGACGTTGGACAGTCTGTCACAGTCAAGTTCACGGCCTCCTCGGCCAACGTTCCGCAACATTTCCTTGTTCTGTCTCGTTACTCTTTATTTATCATCGCGATATATTGAATCGAAAGCATTGAAATTGATAGCTTGTCTCGCAGCTTACTTACGACACTCAATTACTTTATTGTTTTCAGATCTTCAATTACTGTAGATAATTTATATAAGTTAGCCTCTTTTATATACTTCCTCTTTACGATTGTAGTAATACGTTCCATCACGGAGCGCTTGACGACGAGGTCCTTTTTTATGTTACCTACGTCTATTATAAATTATAGTCGATTTAAGTTGAGCATGTCTCGATGTTATTCAGCCATTTGAAGCGCTCCACGTGTATTGTTCTCAACATTAGCGCGGGGTCGTCGACCAAATCTAGCAAATATTTGCCGATCATGGCGAAAATGGATTTAACATTAAGTTGCATTGTATCTTCTTACATTTTTTCGGTATCCATCCCCGAATAAATATCAAAACTAACTTTTTCTGCTCGTCAAGAAAATTTTGCTCCTTTGTAGTAGAAAAGTAGGTACTTCTGCCTTCATAAAAAAATGCCGTTACGCATTTTAGACTTATCCGTTCATAGAGTTGACCGTAAGTAACTTCTATATAAAAAGTTGTTTACTACTTTGCTCTTCACAATGTTTTTTTACTAAGGTACCTACGATTAATTGGGACTCTATTCACGATGGTATGCGAGTTACAGGTGTCGATGTAATTTGACGTGATACACAATTTAAATCTCTAATCAATTATTGTAAATATACAAAACATTATCGACGCGGCACCACATTTTCCGTTTGTTTGGCGTTGGCTGTCAGATATAAATCTCCGTAGATCACGAGGTCGTTAATGTGATATTCGTGTCGGCACCGTCTCAGATAGGTACTGTTATCCCATTGTCGATTCAAATGTTCCGCGCTTTCATATTTGTCTATGTACAGCTATTGTAAGATTTAGTTCCGTGCAAGTCAACAGATCGATATCTTTCCAATACATGTACTTATAGGTAGCATTACGAAGCTTTTAAACGTACCTATTTGAATACTTATGCAATTCCTATCTCAAAGAGATCTTAACGAGATAGTGCGCGTTAATCTGAATCAATTATTATAATCTTCGCTTTATAAAGAAAATAATTATTGCCATTGTCCGTAATTTTAAGACATGACTCACATAGTAGCTGTTCTGTGTTTACGGTAGTTTTTTCGATAGCCTCACGCAATGAGCAGTTGCAAATTAAAGTTTTGTTTTAAGTCGGTATAAGTACTTAGGGTTAATTCTTACCTGTGTTGTCTACATGGGCTGTGGGACTTAGGGTCGGTACTCGGTAGTTTCCGCTGTATTTGATATGCCAGCCGTGATAAGACTCGGCGGCCACGCGACACTTGCTCAACCCCTTCCAGTGCCGAGGGTTGGTCGCCCTTCCGCCTTATTGATTAGCACCCTCGGAGAATTAAACTTAATGGTGAAAACAACACACACGTCGTCATACTCATGGTATACCAACAACTATACACAAAAACTACCTAACAATTACAATACTTTTTTCGCATATTTTGAATGAGCCGGCGTTTAAATGTACGCTATCAGAATTGGTCTCAGCGAAAACAAAACACTAGCATGTCAAATTACTTTTTTCCCCCTATTTTAAGTAATGAATGAAGTAGGTAGGTACACACGGCTACACATCAAGCTATACATTTCCAGTTTACGCTGATCTCGAATTGTATATGATTTCCGAACAATGCGAGGTCAGCTTATACTGGAAATGTATAGCTTGATGTGTAGCCGTGTGTACAAGAAGTGAAATGTTTATTTTAGTGACAAAGAAAAATTGCTAAGGCTTCTTAAAGGTTTCATTAGCATTTTCTGATAATTATTCTCTGTAAGTTATGAAATTGCCACCGGTTCATTAGACTCTAACGGATTCAAATGCTTATTGAATTTCTGCGAACCGAGTAAATGTTGTTTGATAGAGATAGGGCCATTCCCTATTATTAGTTTATAGTAAACCGTGCGAGCGCGAACCAGTTGCACCGATCGAGCCGTGTTAGTTAAGTTAAATAATACGAGTGTGTTGTAAATCGCTTGCTTTCATTGTACTATCGAGAATCGTGAGTTGTACATTCATTCTTGAAAAGGCAATCTGGGAATAGAAGGACAAATACATGCACGGTCCACATGATCGTTGCTGCATGCCTATGGCCCAACTCCAGACTAATTAAGTGCATTATGGCCGAAGTCACGTTTATATTACAGAACATGTCAAATTAAAGTTAACTTTACAAATGTGTGTGTTTATAAAGGCTCGATTGGTGATCGTTAAATTTTATGCAGCTGTGTATGAGATCTGAATGGGTACTTACGAGTGTTAAGGTGTGTATTGCGGTCAGCGAGGAACTTACTCGCAGTTCGCAGTGTTGCGTCACCCAGCTGTCGGTACTGGTTGCGCCAAATCAATCTTGGGAGCTAATCGCACCTCTCGCCGTCCCGTTGAAATAGTTTGCAATATCAAACTACCACAATTACCTTCGATCCAACCGAAACAAGTACAACTAAGTGCGTAATACATAATTGAAATAATTTCGTGATTAGGCTATTTGATTGCATAAATCAGTATGTAGTTGCAAATTAAAGATGGATATGATTTGTTCACAGTTGCGCAACAAGAGTGTTGAGAATTTTACGTTATTCCACAAACACTTGAACTAAGCATAGTCTTCCTTTGTTTTAGTTCACATCGGGTGCGGTGGAGAGCGCGGCGTGTGGAACTAGTTCGTCATCGTCAAGCTCGTCGTCGTCGTCGTCGTCATCGTCTTCATCGTCATCGTCATCGGACTCGGACACCGCTGACGCCGCTGGCGGCTCTGCGAACGCCTCGCCTGATGATTCCAACGCTGCTCTTGTGGCCGACTGTCCACTACAGGTGAAGTACCTACACGTATTAGTCGATCTTTTATGTGCCGTACATCATCATCATTGTATACTCCTGCCCTTATTTGAGGTCGGCGGTGCATATTTGCTGCCATACTCTTTATTAGCCACGCAGTACATCCATTTCTTTGATCTTCCCCTACTCTTTTAGCCAACCACATTCATACTCAAAATTTCCTCACGACGTTTTTACTCATTATTCGTAAATGCCTTACAAACACGGTTAAATCAACTTAAACTACAATGTCTATATTTTTGAACAGGCCCCATTCGAATGAATATTAAAAGATATATCCAGTAACAACTAGGTCGTCAGACATAGACATGGCCCGAGCTCGTTGTTAATGTGTATAGATAGGTAGCAACGTTAGTCTGTGTTTACTGTGTCTATTTGGAGCAGTATACTGAAATATATTTTGCAGCTCATCGACGATGCAGACCTTGCGGAACTATTTCCAGAACAAACATCGAGCGCGCCGGCGCAACAGCCCAATTTCTCGACCTTTACTGTCCACAACGCCGCGCCGGATAACGACGACAAGTCCATTGCTGATAATGGTGAGCGTTCTTCACTATGTTCATTTAAGACAGTGATCAAGTTTGTTTTTATTAAAAGTTCAATGTTATCAAGACGTAAATATTTCAGGTGATGGATCCAGTAGTGAAATGGAACTTACGCCTCAGCTGGTGACAGCTGCAATACAGAGGGCAACAGCTGATTCCTCAGGATCCGAAAATGAGTGTTCTAACTCGGATACCGGGCATCAGAACACCACGCACTACGCTTCCAGCCTGCTTCAGCAGTTCGTACATCAAACACAACTGCTGAGCAGTACGGCGCCTTTGACATCTATTAGTACGGCAGCGACAACTTCGTTATCGTGTGGATTAAATCCTTCTACGATAGACGGTGTCGGGACCATCAGTGATTGTGTACTCGGACAAATAAATACTTTGCCTGAAATAGCACCCATAGCGCCAAACTTCTTATCATCAAGTCAGCATTTGAGTCCGCAACAAACAGAAGAGCTTTCGCAAAATTACAAAGACCTTGAAGAGATCACGTCTGTGACGGATTCTGTGGATATATCGATAACCAACCCACCGAGTCTGGAAGACTGTGTCGATAATAATGACTTCATGACATTGGACATCACTCAAGGAGGCTCCGAGCTAGGAAGTGCTAGTGATTTGTTAAAAAGTTCTCCTATTACTGTAGTCGGTACGGATTTAAATCATTTAAATCACATTGATTCTCAAAAGTTAGATACAATCAGTACGAATTCAGTTGAATCTCAAGAAGACGTGAAAAATGTTATCGTAGAATCTAGAAGAAAGAGAGGCAGGCCTCGAAAAGTTCGAAAAGCAGATGAATTTGACAACAAAGTTATGGAATCTCACAAAGCAGCAAAATCGGTAGTAAACGTAATTAATTTTCACAACAACAACGACCCTCCGAATGTTTCTCCGGATTCTGGTATTCTATCGAATCACAACTCACCCACACATTCTCCGTTACGGCGGCATGACGCTGATGAAGGCCACGGTAGACTAGGTAGGAAATCTATACAAAAAGAGAACACTACTAGAAGAGCAATGCGATCGAAATCAAAAAGTCGAAGCCGTGCCCAGAACAGATCAGATTCCAGTGATTGTGATTACCAGAAAAAGAGAATAGAGAATGAAATCAAACAAATTAAAACCGAAGCACCATCACCAGTCCCACTGAAACAAGAACAAAATAAATTTGAAAAGAACAAGAAAATTGATCATAAATTGGATATAGCTGCTTTAGATCGAATGTTATACGCTACGGACAGAGTATTATATCCGCCTAGAAAGAAAGTGGGCCGTAAACCGCAAAGTAAAGCGAAATCTAAGAATACTCCCAAAACTTTAAAGGACAAGAATCAGTATGACTCTGGTGATACTGACGAAGACCCTGTACCAAACAACAGGTCGGTGTTGTCAGGGGTGTATGCCAAACGTAAAGAACTAAACAGTAAGCTAGCGAGCTTACCGAAAAAGAATAATAAAACATTTGGTAACACTTGGAGAGATAATCAAAGTGAAAATGAAGCAGCTGCAGACGATCCGTTAGATCCTACTTGGAAACAAATCGATCTGAATCCTAAGTACAAGGACATCTTATCGGGTTATAAAAGTGACCACGAATTCAAGCCATACAAAAGCTGCAGTCGTCTCATAGAGTCGGGCTACAAGAGTGATTATGGCTGTAGATCTGGATATAAAAGCGATTACTACCGTTCAGGCTATAAAAGTGACCATAAGTCGGGTTACAAAAGTGATAAATCGGGTTATAAAACAGACAACAGTGTAAGGAGCATGCGAAGGCGGATGAGAAAACTAAAGAAGACTAGGTCAGTAAGAGATAGGTCATACTATAAAAATCAAAAACATTTTGTATCAGATCAAGAGATACTGGTGTTAACAAATAAAACATTCAGCAGCTTAACTTTAGGCCACAGTTCAAGTGATTCTGAATGTGAAAGTTACTTGAGGAATACTGGTGCTAGTCCAAAGTATATAAGTGTTTGCACGAAATATCCTTTGACATCAAAGTACGACTTTGGATTCTCAAAAATGAGCCAGAAACATGTGCTAAGACTGAATTCATCAGACCCGTTTGCCCCCGGCCCAGTGTTTAGTGGTTTACAGCGGCCAGTAACAACTTGCAATATATTCAAAGTGAGTAACAACAACAATAATAATACCCTGCTCAAATCACCAAGTAAAGCTAGCCACGTAGGAAATTCTTTACCAGCATTAAAACCTGCATTTACGCACAAGTTTGGATCGTCACCGATTTGTATAGCTGTTAAAACTTCGGGTTCAAAAAAGGACAGTGATAACAGTTTCAAATATTTCCCGAGAACACTATCACCGAAAAATCGCAAACAGTTAAAAAACGGAAATACTTCCTTTTCAAGTGGGTCGAAAAAGGAGGTATCACCTAAACCACTTCCTAATATTTTTGAAAAGGCTAAAAACAGTTATGTTCCAAACAAGTCCTTAACAAGAAATGTTTTCCTGAACTTTAAGAAACCGCATATAAAGCCATCTTTCCACATCAAAAAACACAGGAGAACAGTAGTGTTAGCTCCACCCAAGATAAATTTAAAACCCACGGAAAGACTTTCAAGAGTAACTGTTAAAACTGAAAACAAACATCATCGACATAGGAGTAAACGGCGACATCGATCTAGATCCGTTTCCAAGTGTCGAGAAACTTACACAAAAGCAATTGAACTTGTAGACCAAAAGTTTACCCAGGATATGGACAATTTGATTTCAAATTTTATAAAATTATGTCAAATAGCACCGAAATTAATGCCGAAGTTAACGAATGTCGCACAAAACCCGCTTAAAACAACGGAGAAGACATCCGCAGAGTCAGTGTCTACTAAAGTAGTAAAAAGGGGTTCGAAGAAACGCAAAACATCAGATAATCAAGAAATCGCTACACCTACTTCTAAACGGAGGCACAAAAAACAATTAGCAGAATCTCAGAACAAAGGTGGTAAGGATACTAATGAGCATAAATTGCCTCTCAAAAAGCGACATTATCACATTAACTCTTCTACAGGAAATTCATTAAGCCTGAGCTTAGTTACCTCAGAATTTGATGAGAACTCGAAGAACGGTACGAGTCCAGAAAAGTTCTTATGTACTGAAACTGATTGTACAGGAGATGTCCAAAGCAATACACCTGAAGATTCCCCTAAACTTAAAACTCCACCCGAAAAGGGTAAAAAGAACAGTGACAATTCAAAAGTTGCTCAGATCACCAGCACTCAAGACAACAAAAATCAAAATACTGACACTGCATTCAAAAATGCAAAAGTAAGCAGTAGTGCAGTTGGAGATAATGTTTTATTGAAAGAGGATGATAATAATCATACACCAACAAAGAATCATTCTTCGAATTGTCTGAACACAGCTGATGATGAACTTTCCATCAAAAAACCTACTGCCGAACAATCGGAGCTTTCAAAAAAGATTTATGAAACATCTGAGAAATTGAAGGCGGTACATAAAATGGTTAATGATTTAGAGAAATGCCTACCTAAATCTAAAGATCCTGAAGCGAAACCTGAGTCCAGTAAACAAGAAACGAATAAAGTTTCTTCACCGAGATCTGAAAATAAATCTTCACCTACACGTCATTCCGCACCAATTGTAACACCGAAGAAGCGACATAGGCTTGAAGCAGAAAAGGTTATATCACACTCCAGCCTGGATGAAGTTGTGCAGTCTTTATCTAAAAAGCTATCAGAAGATAAACCTGTTACATCGTCAGATACAAAAGAAACCAAGGATGTCAATCAAAATAACTCCAAGGAAGATTCTAAAGAGACTGAAAAGTCTGATGCTGTAACAACAAATAGTAACACGTCTTCAGCAAATAACGCTACCATTGATCCTCTGAAGAGTATGTCAGCTCGCTCTTTATACAAAAGCTCCATCCCACCAGCACAAAAGTCTGAAATAATGACACGAAAGAAAAATAGATTAGAAGGCTTAACTAGTAATTTAGTTTCAAAAATAAATCCAAGTGCAGCTACTAAAGTTTTAGATACTTTGTTAAATAATAATATACGTAAATCTATTGAATCTCGAATTTTAGAAAAAGAGAAAAACAGTACAGACCCTTCAACTAAAGTGACTGATGAAAAGAATAAAAACAAAGAAACATCACAAATTAACACAAGAGCTACAGTTATTAAATCTCCAGTGTCGAAGGGCAAAGTAATAGACACGAAGAAGTCGAGGGCGCCAGAACATCATGTTGAACAAACGCCTGTCGTCAATATCGATAAACCAACTGGTATATTTGAGTCGTCTATTGACTTGGAAGATCAGATTCCAAAATCGTCAATATGTGTAAGCAATATTTTAGCTGAAGCCAATAAAAGTAAATCAAAAGCAAAAAATAATGATGTAAAACCTACGAATTCCTTATTAGCGCCTATTGATACAGAATCCGACATACCGCTGGCATTGATTTCAGAAACACCAGATCCTATTATTAGGCCAAAAAGAGGAGAATCAATCGCCGCAGTGATATCGGATAAACTTCAGGAAACTGGTGGTCATAATTTACGACAAACTAAGAGGAATTTGATTACTGAGACTGAAGATGTCAATGATAGCAAGAAAAAGAAGAAAACGAATAACATCCTAAGAGAAAGCAAACTTGTTTTGCCTGCCAGGGTTTTAGTTCCAAAAGTTCAAGCAGAACGCCTTGCTATCTCAGATACCACAAAGAAGATTATTTTGAGTACTAAAAAGTCAGAAGCTAACGACTCTAGTGACAGCAGAACTGTTGAATCATCAAAGAAGAAACCTAGAAGGCGTAAAGCAATAAATAGAACTGGCTTTCCAAGCATTAAAAAGAAGAAGAAGAAAGTTGAAAGTAGCAACATTACCTCGGATAGTCATTTCACCTCCGATACTGATAATAATTCTTCTGCATTCGAGCGAGTGCCAAAAGATGGCGAAGCAACGAGTACTTTCTTGGAACGTACTACTAGCAAGAAGCCTGAACTAAAAGTAGTGCTAAATAAGGACGAATGTCCTAAGCAAGGCAGATTGACAGTGGTTGCCCTTGAGAAATTACAAGGCAAAGACATCCCAAGTGATAACAATAATAAAGTAAGCAACAATACTGAGACTGTAGTTAGCGAGAAAAAAACAATGAATTCATCAATTCTTAGAGCTCCAGCCCTCCAGCTGAAGAGTAAGACTGAGAAAGACATTAAAAATCACATTAATAAATGGGAAGTCCTCAGTGAGACGGATAGTATTCCCTCTCTGGCTAGTTCCCTTAGTAATGATCCCGAAGACAGCATACCTTTGAGCCTTTTGAATTTGAAACCTGACAGACCTGTCAGTCGTCTGGATAACTTAGAAAGATTGAAACGCAAAACGAGGGCAATGTCACCTTCTCATGAAATTGAAGAAATATTTTCAAAGAGGAAAGTGGTCGAAAGGAACTGCAAAATCAGTTTGAGGCCAAAATCAAGTCTTGCAGTTTTATGTCCAAGTGAAAGAAGACAGACAAGGAGCTCAGATAATACAACTGACGAGCCGAAACTGACCAAGACAAAGAAAACTGAAGCTAAGAAAACAGGAGTGGAAACTGAGAAAGTTATTGAGAAAGTTGCTGAAAAAGTGGTTGAGAAAGTAACTAAACCTGTAGCTATAGCTAATAGAAGAAAGTCAAGGTCTTGTCAGGTAAACAAGAAAAGAGAAGTACAGTCAAGTTCTCGTGAGAGTTCCGTAGACACTATCGTGAGTCGTAAAATCGATTCGGCATCTCGGGAGCACTCTTTAGACACGCTCGAAAATGATCCTTTGCCGCTCAATGAAAAAGAAATAGATTTTGAAAAGAGCATTGACGTTTTGTCTAAGAATATTATCTGTAAGAAACGAGTGGCCTCATCTCGCGACGACAGCCCGGCTAGCAGTGTAGACAACAGAGACAAACCTGTTATATCGAAAAGGAATCCACGACTACGGAAGAAATTCTTGGCTGCTGGATTGTTTTCTGATTACTATAAAGAAGAGTAAGTATAACTTTCCTTTGAAAATATTATCCATTATTGACTATTAACTTCTTGTACTTATTTTTTTTTTGACATTTCAGCCCCCGACCGGAAGGGAAGGGAAAGAATCTGGTGACCCAAACAGAGTTCCCGCCCGGGTTGTTGGCTCCGCCACCATATTGCGAGCGTTGGGTTCGCCGAAGATTGCAACATTTCTCATTGCCTTATGATATTTGGTGGCAGCAGCATTATAATCAGCCAGTTCCATCATGGAACTATAAAAAGATACGCACAAGTAAGTCAAAACTAAACACTTCTATGATATTAGTAGGTTAAATAACCTGCTTTAAGTGATCTACAAGTAACGAGAGAAGAATTTCTTAGTGGTATTATTATCTTTTAGCATTTTTACCCGACTGCCAAGGAAGGGTTATGTTTTTGAATGATTTATTTTATTTTCTCGAGCAATCTTGCAACCTCGTATTTCAATAATAGAATTGTTACGAACAAGTTTTTGTAGTCTAATCTAAAATGTTCGTCATTTCAGACGTTTATTACGATGTGAAACCATCGGCGGAGGAATGTGAGAGCGTGGCATGCAACTGCGCTCCGTCGTCGGGATGCAACGAGGACTGTATTAACAGATTAGTGTACGCGGAATGTTCGCCACAGCTATGTCCTTGCAGGTAAATACATAAAAACTAATTTAAATATATGTAAAGAACTTTTATATCGATGCGACTGCTGAGTTGGCCTACTCGACAGTCTTCACCTCGAGCAAAGTGGCTTTCCGTTAGTGTCGAGCATAGAGATTTAACCTTTTGACCGCCATAGTCACATATACGTGACAAGCAAAGCGTGCCCTGTACGCCAAACGACACAAATATGTGACAAAATGGTAGGTGAAATTGTGGCAATCAAAAGATTAAAAGAGTTATAGAGCAAACATTGGGACTGTCATACAAAAATGTTGATCTCAAATATTTTCGATTTTAACACACGAATGCTACCTGACAAGCGGGCATATGACATTAAACAGAGCCACTTGTTACTATGTAGTAACATGACTGTAATAGATTACGATTTTCTTCATCTAGTTCGGTCTATCACTTGTAAATATTTAAATGTCTTTGGTGTTGTTTCTCCGAAGTGGTCAGGGAAAACAGCCATGAAATATGTTCATTTACTGACATATCGGTGCTTCCCATAACACTTTCGCGAACGGTATAAAATTATTGTTGGTTATTCCCAGCGATAGGTGTAAAAACCAACGCATACAGAAGCACGAATGGGCGTCGGGCTTGGAGAAATTCATGACGGAGAACAAGGGCTGGGGCGTGCGAACTAAACACAGGATCACTTCGGGAGACTTCATACTGGAGTATGTTGGAGAGGTCGTTTCTGATAAGGAGTTTAAGGTAAAGAGTTAACATAATTTTTTTTATTTTTAGACCCTTTTTCTAATACTTGAGTAAACCGAGTTCTATCTTAGAAGTAGCTCATTGCTTATTAGTTCCGTTTATTTGAGACTCACACTCGGTTTCTGAAAGCTAGATATTTTCAATGAAACCTGCTGCCAAATTAGCTTTCTTTTTTCAAATAATACCACTGCTTACGTCATACCCAATATACCCATGTCACGACAAAAGGCCAGATGTCAAAAACTGGATATTGTTAAGACATTAGTCCAATGAATTTCATCAAGAGTGTCATCGTGTGTGTATGGTTACAGGAGCGCATGGCCACCCGCTACGCCCGCGATACCCACCACTACTGCCTGCACCTAGACGGCGGGCTCGTCATTGACGGACACCGCATGGGCGGCGATGGCCGATTTGTCAACCACTCTTGTAGACCCAACTGTGAGATGCAGAAGTGGACTTCTAATGGTAAATCACTTACTTCATTGTTTCTTAGCTGATAAACTCACTATTCGACGCTAGAACGAACGCAGTAACAGTGCCCCTTACGGTATTTCAAATTTCCACAGTCGTATATTTGCTAAATTTGCTGTGTTCTTGACTTCAGCTAATCACCAACAATGTATTGCAAGATTTTAATTTAATATTTTCCTTAATATTCTGTTGAAAAATAGGATGACGTGATATTATATTAGCCAAATATATTAACAAGTAATTTTCATTTCAGGCACCTTCAGAATGGCTCTTTTTGCCCTTCGAGACATCGATCCTGGCGAAGAACTAACTTATGACTACAACTTTTCACTGTTCAATCCTGCTGTGGGCCAGGTATGTTTCTATCTGTTTATTGGTATTTTCAGTTTATGTAACGCAGTATTTAAATCATACCTAACAATTTCGCAGCCCTGCAAATGCGACTCTGAAGACTGCCGCGGGGTGATCGGAGGCAAATCTCAAAGAATAACCAAACAACCAGTGAAAACTCAATCACGCACACCATCAAATGCGTCGAACCAGTCCCAAGGTTCAAACGGGCACCAACCGCGGGTCGGGCGACCGCGCAAAGCCGTCAAATGTAACAAGAAGTCTGAACAGCAAGCAGTTAGTACGTGCGATATCAAGACTATGACGATACTTAAATATCAGCAACATCTAAACAAATTGTGGCAGGAGCCTCAGATGAAACCTCTTACTGCCAAGGAGAAGAATATCGTTAAAGAGCGGCACTGTTTCCTTTTGAGGAATTTGGATAATGTAAGTTAATTCATACTAGCTATGTTGAGGTACCTCATAGTTACAATTATTATGTTCTTCGGTATGAGGCTGAAATAGTCTCGTATTTATGGAAAACAAGTTGGATAGCTTTGTTTCAGTAACAAGTTTGGCTTATGTTTCCTGCAACAATGTTGCGCATGTTTTACCCTTGCAATTGTTTATGATCTCACTACCTCCCACAGGTGCGGCGCACACGCGAGCGCATGAACCTGGGCATGCCGGGCTCCCCGCCGCCCGCGCCCGCGCCCGCCCCCGCCCCGGCCGCGGCCCCGCCCGCGCCCGCCCCGCCCGCGCAGCCCTGCACGGTGGACCCGCTGGCGCCGGCCAGCAGTGTGGACGAGGCCGGCGCACTCGCGAGACTGCGAGCGCTGCGTGACGTCACCAGGGCGCCCAAACCGAAGGATGATCCGACGCAGCCACGGGTGCAACGACTCAACAACGTCTTTAAGGCTATCTGTCGGTCGCTGAAGGAACTCAAGGGTAAGTACAAACGTGGATAGTAAGAATTAGAATCACTAAGATACTACTAGGTAATAGTCGATTGATGACATTGTTCGTTCAGATCAATTCAGTGTGGTATAAAAAAGCTGGATACCGTTCATCTATCGATTCAAGTGTTTTGATCTGATCTGGTTGACATTCGACTTGGATTATTGGATTGGTAATTATAATGAGGGCTATCGTTTTTGAGCACACCAGATGGCGCTACTGTCGCTTATGGTCATGTCAATAATTCTATTTTATACTTCGCCTCTAGCGGTGAATTCACACGCGTTAGATTTATAAGAAATTATACAAGCTAAATAAAAAAATACAATGTTTACGTTATTTGCAGACGAAAAAGACCGCCCGCTAACCTCACAGCTAGTGCGAGCTAAAGCTGAGCGCGGCAAAGTGCAGGAGGCCGGGCCGGCCGACCTGGCGGCCGTAGAGAGCGAAGTGGACGCGGGACATTACGACACGCTGGCTAAGTTCGATGCGGACGTCAACTCGTTACTGAGTGCTGTCCTTAGAGAAAATGGCCGCCTTTCCACTATGGGTACTGCTGCCGCTCAGGTCAAGAAGGTAAGAATAGCTAATTTTATTATTAATTATAATAAACCCGAAACCGTAAGGAAGATTGGTAAGGTATGCAGCAGTGGGACAGAAAAGGCAAAAAAGAAAGGTAAACGGTCCATAGAAACAATTTGACTTTGACAGCCCAATTTTCATAACAGTAGAGGAACTTCGTAGTTTTCAAGTGTGCTATGCTTGCAGTGCATACTGGTTTTAGTGGTAGATAATTTATAGTTCTTCAAAGCCGACGTTTTTCTAAAACTTGATGTTCCATCTATCGAGTAGGTACTGCATTTTTTAAATTAGTTATATTGATATTTTTCGTTCTACCAGGTATACAACTCGACTAAGTCGGATTATGCGGATATGCTGACTAAAATACTTGGACCTGAAGAACCCTTGCCACCTGGGTTCCTGCAGAAAACTAAGACTGGTGAGTACTTTTTTAAGGCACATTATCAAATGTGTAATTGGGATATTATTAATATTGCATACGTCTTACTGCTACAATTACCACAATTTTCTCTTGATCAGTCCTAGACTCAGGAAGGCCATTCCGTCGACTATTTCGTAGCCTTTTTCTCACTACAGATAGCGTTGTAGTCACACATTTGGGTATTCCTATGTTTTCGCCTAATATAAATATCTTTGGTATACAATATTCTGCACGCGATAACTGGCGCATTGACTTTAGTTTTCTACATATTCGCTTAAGAGCGGCCAACCCGTCATACTTTTCATACAAACGCTCGAACGTGATTATGCCGATGTTACACATCTATCATTGTTTTTTTTTCAACTAATATGTATTTTGTGCACTAAATCTAGGTTTCAATGGTTGCAAAAAATAAAAAAAGTAGAAACAAATTCAGTATAAGCCTCCAAAAATTGCGGTTTTGAACAAATTTTACCTGAACTTTGGCCGTACATAATGTACTCATAAGCTGTAAAAATAAAGAAAACACCTCGATAGAAACCTTGCACATGTAATGGAGATTCTTAATGATAAATATTTATTTCACACACTTGTAAGACTTATTCAAAAACACGTATTTCCTGGAACAAGTTTAAGAAATTTTCGAACACTTATTTTCGTTCAATGTCATCGCGTTAGCCGGTATGAGGTGCGCGGGAGACGAGTTGTACGGGGTCGGGGCAGGGTAAGACGGAGGAGTTGAAAGAAAATTGCCGCTGGGGCTCTGGATGAAACAACAAGGTTTTTGACCATGCTCGCGTTGACGATAGACGGGCCGGGAAGGGCCCTCTTAACTTATCAACTCGTCTCATGCGCAGATTTCTCGGCGTTTCCAACTGCCGTCACACTCACTTTATTCTGTACACATGCACAAAATGTCACACTAGAAAGTTTCGATAAATCAAAATAAAACCAAAAAATAACAAGTTAAACGCAAGAACTTACACTGTTATTTCTATTGGTTAAACATATATAACTTATTGTTGTTTCTATTGTTCTTCAAAAAGCGTTTAAGTATCGAGATTTGCCGGGGATGCGAATGTCCCATACATTCGCATCCCCGGCAAATCTCGATACTAAAGATCAATGAAGGAATCACTCTAAAGTAAACCACAACAGTACGTTGGACAGTCTGTTCCACTTGTAACCTGATAGCATCCTTCTTATCCTTCGAGTCCGAGTTGTTGGTTGGTTAGTTAGTTATGATCTTTTTCCATGTGTTGTTTACAGAGGAGGTGATAATGTGTATCTGCGGGCTGCACGTGGAGGAGGGGCTCATGGTTCAGTGCGGCGGCGCCGGCTGCGGCGTGTGGCAGCACGCGCGCTGCATGCGCGTCACGGACACCAGCGTGCCGCACTACTGCCACCACTGTCACCACAACAAGGTACACACGTCACACACTCACCACACCACCGCCGGCTGCGGCGTGTGGCAGCACGCGCGCTGCATGCGCGTCACGGACACCAGCGTGCCGCACTACTGCCACCACTGTCACCACAACAAGGTACACACGTCACACACTCACCACACCACCGCCGGCTGCGGCGTGTGGCAGCACGCGCGCTGCATGCGCGTCACGGACACCAGCGTGCCGCACTACTGCCACCACTGTCACCACAACAAGGTACACACGTCACACACTCACCACACCACCGCCGGCTGCGGCGTGTGGCAGCACGCGCGCTGCATGCGCGTCACGGACACCAGCGTGCCGCACTACTGCCACCACTGTCACCACAACAAGGTACACACGTCACACACTCACCACACCACCGCCGGCTGCGGCGTGTGGCAGCACGCGCGCTGCATGCGCGTCACGGACACCAGCGTGCCGCACTACTGCCACCACTGTCACCACAACAAGGTACACACGTCACACACTCACCACACCACCGCCGGCTGCGGCGTGTGGCAGCACGCGCGCTGCATGCGCGTCACGGACACCAGCGTGCCGCACTACTGCCACCACTGTCACCACAACAAGGTACACACGTCACACACTCACCACACCACCGCCGGCTGCGGCGTGTGGCAGCACGCGCGCTGCATGCGCGTCACGGACACCAGCGTGCCGCACTACTGCCACCACTGTCACCACAACAAGGTACACACGTCACACACTCACCACACCACCGCCGGCTGCGGCGTGTGGCAGCACGCGCGCTGCATGCGCGTCACGGACACCAGCGTGCCGCACTACTGCCACCACTGTCACCACAACAAGGTACACACGTCACACACTCACCACACCACCGCCGGCTGCGGCGTGTGGCAGCACGCGCGCTGCATGCGCGTCACGGACACCAGCGTGCCGCACTACTGCCACCACTGTCACCACAACAAGGTACACACGTCACACACTCACCACACCACCGCCGGCTGCGGCGTGTGGCAGCACGCGCGCTGCATGCGCGTCACGGACACCAGCGTGCCGCACTACTGCCACCACTGTCACCACAACAAGGTACACACGTCACACACTCACCACACCACCGCCGGCTGCGGCGTGTGGCAGCACGCGCGCTGCATGCGCGTCACGGACACCAGCGTGCCGCACTACTGCCACCACTGTCACCACAACAAGGTACACACGTCACACACTCACCACACCACCGCCGGCTGCGGCGTGTGGCAGCACGCGCGCTGCATGCGCGTCACGGACACCAGCGTGCCGCACTACTGCCACCACTGTCACCACAACAAGGTACACACGTCACACACTCACCACACCACCGCCGGCTGCGGCGTGTGGCAGCACGCGCGCTGCATGCGCGTCACGGACACCAGCGTGCCGCACTACTGCCACCACTGTCACCACAACAAGGTACACACGTCACACACTCACCACACCACCGCCGGCTGCGGCGTGTGGCAGCACGCGCGCTGCATGCGCGTCACGGACACCAGCGTGCCGCACTACTGCCACCACTGTCACCACAACAAGGTACACACGTCACACACTCACCACACCACCGCCGGCTGCGGCGTGTGGCAGCACGCGCGCTGCATGCGCGTCACGGACACCAGCGTGCCGCACTACTGCCACCACTGTCACCACAACAAGGTACACACGTCACACACTCACCACACCACCGCCGGCTGCGGCGTGTGGCAGCACGCGCGCTGCATGCGCGTCACGGACACCAGCGTGCCGCACTACTGCCACCACTGTCACCACAACAAGGTACACACGTCACACACTCACCACACCACCGCCGGCTGCGGCGTGTGGCAGCACGCGCGCTGCATGCGCGTCACGGACACCAGCGTGCCGCACTACTGCCACCACTGTCACCACAACAAGGTACACACGTCACACACTCACCACACCACCGCCGGCTGCGGCGTGTGGCAGCACGCGCGCTGCATGCGCGTCACGGACACCAGCGTGCCGCACTACTGCCACCACTGTCACCACAACAAGGTACACACGTCACACACTCACCACACCACCGCCGGCTGCGGCGTGTGGCAGCACGCGCGCTGCATGCACGTCACGGACACCAGCGTGCCGCACTACTGCCACCACTGTCACCACAACAAGGTACACACGTCACACACTCACCACACCACCGCCGGCTGCGGCGTGTGGCAGCACGCGCGCTGCATGCGCGTCACGGACACCAGCGTGCCGCACTACTGCCACCACTGTCACCACAACAAGGTACACACGTCACACACTCACCACACCACCGCCGGCTGCGGCGTGTGGCAGCACGCGCGCTGCATGCGCGTCACGGACACCAGCGTGCCGCACTACTGCCACCACTGTCACCACAACAAGGTACACACGTCACACACTCACCACACCACCGCCGGCTGCGGCGTGTGGCAGCACGCGCGCTGCATGCGCGTCACGGACACCAGCGTGCCGCACTACTGCCACCACTGTCACCACAACAAGGTACACACGTCACACACTCACCACACCACCGCCGGCTGCGGCGTGTGGCAGCACGCGCGCTGCATGCGCGTCACGGACACCAGCGTGCCGCACTACTGCCACCACTGTCACCACAACAAGGTACACACGTCACACACTCACCACACCACCGCCGGCTGCGGCGTGTGGCAGCACGCGCGCTGCATGCGCGTCACGGACACCAGCGTGCCGCACTACTGCCACCACTGTCACCACAACAAGGTACACACGTCACACACTCACCACACCACCGCCGGCTGTGGCGTGTGGCAGCACGCGCGCTGCATGCGCGTCACGGACACCAGCGTGCCGCACTACTGCCACCACTGTCACCACAACAAGGTACACACGTCACACACTCACCACACCACCGCCGGCTGCGGCGTGTGGCAGCACGCGCGCTGCATGCGCGTCACGGACACCAGCGTGCCGCACTACTGCCACCACTGTCACCACAACAAGGTACACACGTCACACACTCACCACACCACCGCCGGCTGCGGCGTGTGGCAGCACGCGCGCTGCATGCGCGTCACGGACACCAGCGTGCCGCACTACTGCCACCACTGTCACCACAACAAGGTACACACGTCACACACTCACCACACCACCGCCGGCTGCGGCGTGTGGCAGCACGCGCGCTGCATGCGCGTCACGGACACCAGCGTGCCGCACTACTGCCACCACTGTCACCACAACAAGGTACACACGTCACACACTCACCACACCACCGCCGGCTGCGGCGTGTGGCAGCACGCGCGCTGCATGCGCGTCACGGACACCAGCGTGCCGCACTACTGCCACCACTGTCACCACAACAAGGTACACACGTCACACACTCACCACACCACCGCCGGCTGCGGCGTGTGGCAGCACGCGCGCTGCATGCGCGTCACGGACACCAGCGTGCCGCACTACTGCCACCACTGTCACCACAACAAGGTACACACTCGCCACACTACTAAACAAACAATCAACCATTACATGCACACAAATACAATCAATCAAATGCCCCCGCTCTCTTCAACAAATTCAGATAACACACAGCCTTAATCTGAGAATCTGCTTCAGGTGTTCAAAATAGACCCCTCAGACTGATCCCTATATCGTATCCATTGCTGATTAAATTAAAAAAAAAAACAACGAATGCCACCGTTTTTTAGGTTTTATAGTGCAAATATAAAAACTTACTACTACAACTTAGTAAAACCATGGATGGATAAAAAATAACCCTTCTATTACTCTCAGGTGGACCGCGAAATACCTCTAGACGAGTACACAGAAGAAGGTCACCAATTCTACCTGTCTCTAATGCGAGGTGATCTGCAAGTGCGACAAGGCGACACCGTATACGTCCTCCGCGACATTCCCATCGACGAGAAGAACCCCGACGTTAGTCAGAAACACGGCGACAAAGCAGATAAGCTGGAATCGCCTAAGACCAAACGCGTGGATAGAAAGAAAGTCAAGAATATCGCTAAAGGGAAAGATAAGACTGAAGATACGGCACAGAATAAGGTTAGTGATTATTTATTACTAGTTTTTATCTTCTCCAAAGAAAGCTGTATTTTTTTAATGCCTTTAGTTGTTGTTACTTTGTTGTTATTTTCATGTCACACGAACATTTTAACTGTTGTAACGGTTCATAAAAAGACAGACGACCTAGGCTCAGTAATTATCTTTGTCGAACCTTTATAATTGTGTGCCTGAACTCGAAAAACATTAATCATGTACTTAAATACACCTTATTCTCCCAGGAGGGTGAAGTCCGTAAGCACACTTACCAGACCATCGGTGAGATCTCCGTGTCGGAGCTGGACATCTTCCGCGTGGAGCGGCTGTGGAAGCACAAGGATACGCACGAGCGCTATGTGTACGGCCACCACTACCTGCGCCCACACGAGACCTTCCACGAGCCCACGAGGAAGTGAGTATCATGCATCACTTTGTCATATTTTTCATACAAACGCTCTCGTGATTATGAAGTTATTACACATCTATCTTTGATTTTTTTGAACGAATAGGTATTTTGTGCACTATATCTAGGTTTCTATGGAAGCTAAAAGTATCATAAAATGTCAAGTTTAGAAATAAACATCATTTCTAAAGCAGATGCTTGACTGCCAAAAGTCTAGCCGAATAAACGGCCTAACATGCTTTACGCGATCTGAATAGTGTCAGGACAAAGTGTATATTCACCCTTCCACGGATCGAGGAGAGCACCAAGCGTAGACCTTGATTGATCAACCACTAACCCATACTTTATACTAATACAATATTTCGCTTCCAGGTTCTTCCACAATGAGGTGATGCGGGTGCCGCTATACGAGGCGGTACCTATTGAACTCGTCATGTCGCAGTGTTGGGTCATGGATCTCAACACTTACTGCAAGGTAATAATATCTACATTTTTTTTTACGGTTTCATAGGAAATTTGAACTTTCTCACGTATGAGTTCTTGTTCCCAGAACTTGTGTTCTGAGATTCCAAATTGAAATGTAGTCGTGTTTCCGTCAGGGTCGTCCGGTGGGCGCGGCGGAGGCGCACGTGTACATCTGCGAGCTGCGCGTGGACCGCGGCGCGCGCCTGTTCACCAAGGTGTCGCGGCCCAAGTACCCCATCTGCACGAGGCCCTACGCCTTCGACCACTTCCCGCACCGGCTTAAGATCACGCGCACCTACGCGGTATGTATGCTTAACGCCACTTTCGATGGTACAGGGTCAAATAGAATTAGCGAAATTTAACAGGCGTAATATATCGATATCCAAACAATACAAAACAAAAAAAAACTATATTTTTTTCGTGTTTTTATATGTTTACTTAGATATCGATAATTTGTAAACCAGTATATTTGTCGAGTTTCGCTAGCGAATTAAAGTAAAAATAAAAATTATTTAAAGACCTTGCACAGACACCAATTCCTGAAATTATTAAAATAAAAACTATAATTTCCCAATCTAATTATTTCTCATGACCAAGAGATGCTTTCAGAAGACTTTTTTACTGATTGATTCTTACATTTTCTATAACATTGCAGCCACACGAAGTGTCTCCTGAGTATTTGAAAGGAAAAGCAGCTAAGAATGCCGCTGCTACTACTGATAAGAACAATAAACCTACAACGAAGGAAGTGAAGAAGAAAGTGCCTACCGTTAGTATTACAGATGCTGCGGCCAAGGTGAGCTAAGTAGTATAATTTGGTTGACTTGTTTTGTATTAGTAAATCAAATTGTTGTTCTTGACATTACAAACATAGATGTATACATGTACTTTTAGTTCACGTATAGTCTATAGTCTCTCACGGTGTGGGCGTTAACACGTGGCACTCACAAATCTTCGCGTTGCGTGTACTTTTTGACGCGGGTCTCTAATTTAGGGGTTGCGTGTGTCGGCTGTTATTATTCCCTTTAAACCCCTAAGTGAGTACTGACACTGATTGTAGAAGGTCGCGGGTCCACTAAATAAAGTCCTCTTTTGTAGGTTAAGAATGCCCGCGTTTATTTCGCCAAAACCCTAAAGACAATATTCCGTTCGGACGAGTGCGCCAAATGAACGGCCGACATTTCTGCTTACCAAGCGTTCTGCCTTTCGTGCTTACATTGTGTTTCTACAAATGTATCTAAATTGTTTCTTATCGTTATGAGGTGGAAGGGCCACCGACGCGAAAACGGTTACCACGTACAGTAGTACTTACATCATTCTGAACCCACATAGAAATTGCCCGTCATAGGTGTTACGTTCATAGTTTTCGGGTTCGCTGACAACGAAAATGGGGTCAAAATGAAAATCCAAGATGGCACCGACGAAAAATTCCGGTTTTTTTGGCATGGGTGTCGTATTATTATCTGTGATTTTCGGGGTTGCTAGTTACGAAAATGAGGTCAAAACGAAAATAGAAAACGAGGGTGGCGAAAAAAAATTACAATTCTCATTCATTCTTCGGCTTCCCGTTACACAAATTTGACCCCTCGCCACTGGTAACACTGGTAGTGGAAGAGATTGCCCTGGCTGTCCCATACATTTTGACTGTGTAGTAGGTATTACACTTTTGTAGGAACAGCAGTTTTTTTTTTAATTACTGTAGTAAAATTTCGATGTATGGGGGTTTAAAATGATGTGCTGACTTACTGAGTACATTGTAACCGTTTTTGCGTTGGTGTCATTTCCACCCTGTTCGATGAGGCAGTCGTTCGATGGGGATGAAAAGGTCAAAGTAAACTAGCTAGCGAAATTCCGGTCGTGGTGGGTATCGACTATTGACAAACAGATTAAAAAAAAAAAAAAATTTGGGTAGTTACTTGAAATAATGTCGTCAACTAAAAAAAACCGTTTTTAAGTGTGTTTCAATGAGACCTAATGAGTCTCATCAGGTCTGTCTAGTTTCGAAATCTCATTTGTTTTTGATTTGGAGACATTGGAATGTGCTCATCGCCGGTTTGTTCCAGAGCTACGGCAGCGGCGCGGGCGCTGGGCGCTTGCGCTCGGCGCAGAAGGAGCGCGTGAACGGCATCGCGCGGCGCCTGCTGGCGCGGCTGGGCGCGCGCGGCGCGGCGCTGGACGCGACCTACCTGCTGGCGCCGCGCCGCCCGCGCCGCGCCCTCTCCTGACGCTGCGCCTGCTGCGCCTGCTACGCCGCCGACTGACGACTGTGTGCCCGTGTGCCCGTGAGCCCGTGTGCCGTGCGCGAGGACCGGAGAGGCCCCGCGAGGAAACCTAACGATGTAATCTCCCGTTTATGTTATACTTATGATTTTGAAGGCTCTTTTTTTATTTAAGTTTCGTGCTCCGCCGCGATGTTGTAGTGCAGCATAATTTAATTATCGTTTCGACCCGATTCCCCTACTTAGACCTAGATTACTGCGAATAGTTATATTTTTACATAAGAGAAGCGAGAGGAGTATTGTTGTAGTTATTTATACATGTAACTGTACGATATAAAGTGTAGGTTAATGAAATTATTAGTTAACGACCACTGGTGCGAACTGATGTTGAACGTTGAAGAGTTTTAATAGAGGTTAGTTACAGAAGTGTTGTTTGGGAGGTTGTTAATTTAATATTAGTGATTAATTATTATTATTCTTTATTTTAATCATCTTCCGCTAGATTAAGAGTTAGAGGAAGTAGATTATGTTTCAATCGTCTGGTCATTTATATACGTGCTCGCAGCAGCAAGGCAGAACGCACACTCATGCCTTACGTCACGCACTAAAATCTCTCTAATTTTTATACTTTGGTTAATATACGTTGTACATATTAGTAGCGTTTAAGGTGGTTGGTTGTTTTATGTTAAAATCAAGATAATAATATATTGCTTACTGTACGGACTCTGTTAGTCCTCTATGAAGTGTCTCTGCTTGTTTATCTGACGCGCGTCGTACACGCGCCTCTCTTAGTAAGCCTTGAAATTGTGATCACGGAGAACAAAGTTGTTTTTGTTTCTAATTTATTTGTAAATTACTGTTAGTTATTATTCTTTTCTTAGTAACTTAACTTTTCAGTGATTTTTGTATTATCAAGAAAACAGTTTTTATAGTATTAGCCTTTATTATGGCTTGTACTAATTAATCTTATTAATTGTAGCAGCATATTTTGTTGAGGTGATTTGGTCCCAGATTCTAGTACAAATGTTCATCAAAATCGTTTTTAAACAATATCAAGATCTATTAACTTGATTATATTGACATCGAAATGAATTTACGTTGTGTAATATTCTACATACAATGGTGTAGTAATTTACTGTTACACTTCTCTGTTATTAAGATTCAAAATAGAGTGCACTTTTAGGCAATATCTTAGATCAGTAAACACTAAGACCAGATACTTTAAAGTATTAAAAAATATGTTTTTTGCTTGCACTTGCACCTGTATCTCATGGAATCTTCGCCTTATAGTTAAGACACAATCAGTCTACCATTTGTACCACAGATAGACATTATTACTCGTTAAAATATCCTTGAATTTATCTTTAGTAACAGTTAGTTAATTCAGGAAATTCAAATAATTATGTACTTAACTAGTGAAATAAATAGTTTACAATAGTCAATAATAGTTTAGGAATAAGACTTACAGTTCGATTGCCTTTTTGTGTATAACATACTACACATAGACTTAATTGTCGGATGATTAGCATTCGTGCAAAGCCTGAGCCAACTTCAATTAATCGAATTTTGGGATCAAAATTATATGTTCTTTTCCAATTGACATCAAAATTATATTGATTCTCATAAACACGTGTAAATAGTTTGATTTGAGAGAATTTATAACTTAATCAATTAAAAATCGAACATTATTATTTTCGTATTAACTCTTTTATTAATTTAAATGTATTTTTGTCACAACTAAACGATTAGCTTGAAAAATGTTTTATTCAAATGAATTCAAACTATTTACACATAAATCAGGGATATTGAAGTGTTATAATAAATTACTTATTTGATATAACGAGCAGCTTTACTATTTATATGTTTTAAGATGCCATTTGTTGTAAACTCATGTTTAAATAATAAATTAAATTGGATCAAACTTAAGTTTTTCTGTTTGTTTTATCCTAGGTACCCAACGCCAATTTCGCAACTAGAGTAAAACCTATGGTCATAACAATATTTGTGGACAGTGGAAATCAGCCTTCGTTTATTTAATCGCATAAATTGGTTTTTACAAAACACTTACAAGTCACTTTTAAAGTCCAGACATTCGTCAAGTCATATGAGGACTGTCGCCGCGCCGCGGCGCCACGCCATCCACCGAACCGGGACGCACGAGCTGGCCAGGCTCGCCGCCCCGTCCCAGACCGACGCAACGCAGCGAGGCGTGCGATATGTGATTAATTAATTATTGTTGTGAAGGGAGATTTATCTGTACCTGGGATTTGTTCCGAGAAGAATCTTCAATATTTGGGAGTTTTGCTTCGCATAAATCGGCTTTAGTTCTTACTAGCTCGCACCATGATTCAGCTCGCCATCTGTAGTTAAAATTAAATTGATTCCCACCATTTTATACATTGTGATATACATACATAAACGTTTCTGGTGTCTTAGTTGTGAAGTCACAGCACAGGAATGTTACACACACACACTGCCCATGACTAAATTCAGTTACATGCTCTACGAGATACAAGTCATCGTAGCTTGTTGGGTATTGAGGAGAAAACCGCAGCCAAGTCTGCCAATTAACCTCCTTCCCTAACTGTGTGCACCATAGAACCATTCTCATACTTAATATATCGCCGATGGTATGCACTCTCCTAGTACACACCAACAGCGTGCCCTGAGTATTGAGGAGGAAACCGCAGCCAAGTCTGCCAATTAACCTCCTTCCCTAACTGTGTGCACCACAGAACCATTTTCATAATATATCGCTGTTGTATGTACTTTATACCCTCTTAGTACATAGCCAACAGTATGCCATTTGTGTTAGCGAGACTCCGTATTGAAGCACCGAAGGTCTGCCCAGTCCGAGGTTTTCGCCAGATCGAAAGACCTCATATTAAAGAGGAAACCGTAGCCAAGACTACCAATTAACCTCTTAATGTAACCGACTTCCAAGAGCATCAGAAACCCTTAGATAAGTTAGGAAATCTAGAATCATTTAGGTGGGGAACCTCTACACTATTGTCTTAGTGCTACCACTTAGCTTATATTTCTCTCAGATGAGCCGCCACCATGCTGGTCGCCTCCATCAAACACAAATCACTTTACTTTGCACTAGATACTTAGTGAACTTTAAATACTTTACTTTTGGTGTAGCACACTGCCGGCAAACGCCACAGATTACATAGAGATACTACGTAAATGTCATAACCATAAACTATAAGTACTTTTTATCTATGGTGATCTCTATTGCCAGCAGATCACCTCATGCTGTTATTTAGTAGTACTAGTTTGTTACACGTTTCGCCCTAACAATATTAATTTGACTCTGTTACCTGTTTATTTCGCGAACTACACGTCGCGACAAGGACTATGCAGATTAGTGTTTGAGATGGTCTTTTGACTATAATAAAGAACCACACATTTGAGTGGACCTGTCCAGTCAATGCAAGCATTTGTCAGTGATCGTTGAGCTCGACTCATAGTCATAACCCAAGGAGCTCAACGATACGACAAACAATACCCAAGAAAGGACATTTGGGTAGCTTAAAGTACTTAAACTGCCAGACAACATAGTCCACATAGTCCTTCTATTCACAGTAATAAAAATAAAAATAGTAGGACACACGAAAAAAAAAATACAAAGGTACCTACTTAAAAAGTAAATAATGTCAAATAAATCGAAAAAGTTGCGTTTCCATCGTCACGTCCAACCCATATTGTTTTCAGTAAAAAAATAAAACGCAACTTGCTAGGTAGGTTGGTAAGTAGTATGCGCGTCATACATAACTACGATGATGCTACCCGTCGTACTTTCCCACGAATGCTTGCTTACCCCGGCAGTTTTGTTTGTGTCGTCTGTCTGGCATTCATAGACTCGCCTGGCTAGTAAACAAATAGCTATACAGTGAAGCCACGTGTTGTAGTACTGCAGGTCATTCACCTTGTTGGTCAGACGAAGATATAGCCAATAGTAAAGTAGGTATTGGATGAGTTTGTTGCGATATATTGACTGAAAGATTCAGTTACTTTCAGTAGGTAAACACATCAGTCGCAATTTGTTGATTGCAAAGAGTTTCAAATCATCCATGAGACGAGATAGTTGATACCTAAATTTAGCTTACCACCTCTCCCCAGCCGATAGATCTGGATCCTCCAGCACTGAGACTCAAACTGCCACCCCGAAATATTCGCGATTTAATACAAGCTCGCCAAGCATTCCCCTGGATCTGTCGTCATCCTGGATCGCGAATGACTGCCGTTCTCCATACACCCCCTAAACGAAGCTGGAAGGAAGCTGTGTAGAGTTGCATCTAGCATATACCACTCCAGGTCCCACATGAGCTACCTATGTATGTGGATGTGGTACCAAGTCATAGTAGGTATTGGGGCTTCTGTCCAACATGTTAGCGCAGCCTTGCGGAATCGAAGAACCTGCTGGCTCATGGCTATATCGACGAGGAGTAAACCGTAGAATTCGTTCCGTTAGCGATTTTAAGAAACAGACCTAATCTATAGTTACTGTCAATGTGCGTCATTTACTGCTTGGCGAAGGAAGACATAGATGAGGTCATTGTTACAAAGGTCATCTCCACTATACCGACGCTGTCGTAATCACTAGATTTTTCTTAACAATAAAATATCGCGTTGGCTGTCAACATGTTTACAATCAACTATCATCTAGATCAGGGGTGTCCAACATAATTTTATGGAGGGCCAAGTTTAGTATTTTTGTAACTATAGCGAACCAAAACAAAAAGGTAAGTGACCTCAAAATTAAAAAAAAACAAGCTTCGCCGGACTAGACTGCGATGATGCGGTCTACGTTACATTCGCGGGTGCAGCAGGTGAGGTGGGGCGGGTAGGTAAATATGGCGCGGGAATAACCCGAATAACTGACTTAGTTCTATGTTAAGGGTTTTGGATTCCTTACTTGGCCCTTAAAGTGGACTATTGTGCGTGAGCCATGGTGGCCGTTACTCAAACCAGCCCACCTCTCTCCAGAAGCAGATCAAACTTCCCGGTCTTCTCAGGACATCCGCAAAGGATCTTGGTGTTCCAAGAGTCTCCTCGCGGATCTAGGTGACGCCGGTGCACTCGAGGAGTACATGCGCTACTGTTTCCTCCTCCTCCATGCACAGTCTGTCCAGGCGCTGAAGGCGCTTGGTCAGCTTCCTATCCAATCCAAGGATGGCATAGCTGCCTTGGATTGCCTACACCCTGGTGTCGAGGTCCACCATTTCTCCGCTCGTGTTTGAGTGGGATCCTTTAACCAACTCCTTAGCTGCTCCTTCCTTTCAAGCAGCTATAGGAAGTTGGTTAAAACTAACTTCTTAGCTGCTTGAAAGGAATAGGCACAATGGGTTCGAGTCCGAAGGCTTTTGTGCTGGATCCCCTTCTAGCGAGTTCATCAGCTGCATCGACGTTTCCAAGTGATCCACTGTGGTCTTTGATTCATTGTAGTGTCACTATTATGACATTCTAGTATAAGTCTCGACGTGATCTGGTTTTTCTTTAAGGATTGACTGTGTACTGAGGCACTGTCGGAGAGTATACGAAAATGGGTATCCGTAACTTCCCTGACCTCTATGGCGTGTGCCGCTTAGATAATACCTACACACTCAGCTTAATAGACGCAGTTAAGCATTCCCAGGGGTCTGGATATTTTAATGTTTAGGTCGTCGGAGAAGTCTCCGACACCAGTCCCGTCGTCGGTTTTTGATCCATCAGTGTATACACTTAGCTCTTTTGACCTGAGTACTTAGTCACACATCTCCGCTGGGAGCTTATGTTGTAGAGTTTTTGAAAGCAGTGAATCTTCAGGGTTCTGTCGTTGGGTGATGCCATCATGGGCTGTTGCTTGGTTGTTCCAGAATCAAACTTACACGCATAATTGTAAGCGTGTATGTTTGATTCTGGAATCTTTATAGTTAGGGTGCCGGATACTTCGAGGCTGAAAGTCGATAGGGCCGCCTCCTCTCTTACAACGAGGTGTAGAGGAGGTAACCTCAGCATCATCTGTAATGCTGCAGTGGGTGATGTTCTCATGCTGCCGGTGATTGCTACGCAGGGACATAGGGACATTTTTGAATCAATGTTTGCACAATATTATTGAGGTCTTATAAAATTTAAATAGCACGCGGGCCAAATTAAAGACCTATGCGGGCCGCTAGGTAGCCCGAGGGCCGTATGTTGGACGGGCCTGTCTAGATCATTGTTCTACGCACTACCTACCAAATTTATGGGTTAACATTGGCCTTAAATAGCAATTTACGTTTACGATATGTCCGGGGCTGCGACGGCCACTCTAATGCCTGGGGTCACTCGTAACGAGAAGATTAGCCGCAGCGTCCGCCCGCATGAGACACGCGCAACCTTACGTTGTTTACTTCATGCCTTGGTCCACGTATGCACAGGATCGTGAAAACCGATTAATCTGGTTTCCTATCGTTCTAAGTACGAAATACACACTTAAGTATTAGAAAAAGAAATCCTAGTCTAAACATCATCAACATAAATTACCATCCATCGGTCAAAAAATCAATAGGTTTATGCTACGTGTACCAACTTTAAACGGTGTCCCTATGTCATATAGGGAACCCGTTTTATGTTCGAAAAATACTCTTCTGCGTAAATTGTTACCTCGATGAATATACATCGATGCCTTAAACTTACCTGCTTCATTTTTACACCCCTCTTCATCATCATTCTCCTGCACGTAAGCCAATTTATTTGGGATATTTTGACCTCAAATAATTAACGAGTAATAGAGTTAAGACGTATGCTTACTTCTCTATTAATCGTCATCTCATCAGACACCTCCTTTTTTGCCATATCATCCTTCACACAGTTGATCCATCTTTTCTTTGGTCTTCCTCTACTCATATACCCATCCACATTCATACACAAAACTTTCTTCACGACTTTTTCCTCATTCCTCCGCATCACGTGCATGTACTACGACAACCAATTACCACGCAACTTTTCAGTCACCAGCGCCACTTTCAGACTTCCTCATAAGTACTCATTTCTTAATGTAACCATTCGCGTAACACCACACATACCCTTAGCATTCTCATCCCAGCCACATGCAAAAGTCTTTCATACATCCTTTTTGTGGCCCAACATTCTGATCCATAGCTGGTCTACGGCGGTAAACTAATAGAGTGATTACAATACCTCACAACATCCTCCAAAAACTACTAACCCAAGAATTAAAAGTAACGATAATAGCATATTTTTTAATCCTTCTGATCTCACTGAAATCTTCAGTATATTAAAGACGTTAAAAAACACAAAATCATCCGGGTATGATGATATTTCTACGGACCTTCTAAAACAAATATCTCCTTATACCGCTGAACCTCTTTCACATATAATCAATTTATCTTTAGAACAAGGCTGCTTTCCGGATAAACTCAAAACGTCTGTAATAAAACCAATACATAAAAAAGGCTCTAAAACAGACAAAAACAATTACCGCCCTTTTGCACTCATTCCGATTCTGTCAAAGGTCTTTGAAAGAGTTATGTGCAAGAGAGTTCTCTCTTTCTTGGATAAATTTAATATGCTTGCAAAAGAGCAATTCGGATTTAGGAAAAACAAATCCACATCACTTGCAGCTTTTAACTTAATCAAATCTGTTTTAAATAACATTAACTCGAAAATTACAACTTCTGCTTTGTTTTTAGATCTAAGCAAAGCCTTCGACTTCGTAAATCATTCAATTCTAATTGATAAACTAAGTAAAATCGGTATTCGAGGCCCAGCCTTACAGTGGTTCAGATCATACCTGTCAAATAGAACACAAATTACGAGAATCACAAAATTTGATGACAAAGTTAACAGTGTCATGAACTTTGATTCCCAACCTCGACAGAATTACTTTGGTGTTCCGCAGGGAAGTATTTTAGGGCCACCGTTATTCCTTGTGTACATAAATGACCTTCCCCAAGCGATAGACCAAGATTGTGTTCTGTTTGCTGATGACACAACAGTTATTATAGGTAGTAAAAATGGTGAATCACGGGAATCTAATATAAACAGCATTTTGAATAAAATAATTGGCATGGCTTGATATAAACGCTTTAAAAATTAACCTAGAAAAAACTAATATATTAAATTTCAAAACTTACAAGAGTATTTACTCTTGTAAGTCTATACCTTAAATATATCTATACCTTAAAATATCACATAAAGATCAAACAGTTGAAAAAAAATCATAAAACAGAATTTCTTGGCATTACAATTGATGAACATTTAACCTGGAAGGATTATATTAATGCAATATGTATTAAAATAAACAGATTTGTTTTTGCCTTGAAAAAAGTCAAAGATGAACCTCCAGACAAACTGCGTTAATGGTATATGGGTGAAGTCCAAAATATTGACGCAAATGACACAATAGTGACACAAAATGTTGTGCGACAGTGACACAAAAGTCGCACAGAAATTTACACTATAGTAGCACAATAGTGGCACAAAATGGTAGCAAAAAACTACAAAGTTGAGGTTACATTAGGAGATTTATAAACCTAAAATTTATAAAAATAGAAAAATAGACATCAACTAACATTTTTGGAAAAATTAAGTACGCTTCGACGAAATTGAAACAAAATTATAATCTTGAGCAAGTTTTATTAAAACTCCAAAACTTAAAATAGGTAAGTAGGTACTAGGTTTTAACATAAAAAACAACAAAAAATAATCGAAAATGAAATCCTTGTTAAGAACTATTTAACAAAAATAAAATCAGTTTAAATAGACAACAATTAGGAACTTTTATATAAAGCAAATAAGTCACGCCATTAAGACGTTAGCAAATAACGTTAGCAAATTATTATAATATTAATTTATAATTATGTGAGCAAGTTTTACTAAGTCCTTAAAATGTAACGTAAAAAAAAAGAAGAGAATTTACAGCAACACAAAATTATAGAAAATTCAACATTATGATCTCTTCATTGTATAAAGGGTGGCAGGGACATCGACGCATCGACGCAACCTCAGCATACATCCACCCTCTGCATCTGTAGATCAGCGTCACTTCCACCTTTTTTAAATATAATTATGCTTAATATTTAAAACGTAAATTGCACACCATGTGTGCTGACACAATAGAAAATCGATTGTCTGTTAATTGGCGTGCGACGGGCATATTCATAATATATAATACTATCCCAATACTCAATTATTGATTGCTTTCTCAAAATAATGCTAAACAACTATAGAACTGAGTGTATCCCAACCTTATAATGGTAGCACAATTGTGGTAGCACAGAAATTGTTCAACTGGTGTTACAAAAGTAATACAAAAGTGTCACAATTGTGAGGTAGCACAGTGAGTAAACATTGATTACTCCGAAACTACACCGTGAATCGCATTGAAATGAACATTACACAAAACCCCATGGTTTTATTTACCTAGAGCACTATTACATCGCTATTAAAACACAAGACTTACCGTAAAAATCGTCAAAAATCCTGCCGAAAAATTGCTGACCACCGTAAATTACTTTGAGTTTGACATTGCGAATCTATACTAATATTATAAAGCTGAAGAGTTTGTTTGTTTGTTTGTTTGTTTGAATGCGGTAATCTCAGGAACTACTGGTTCGAATTGAAAAATTCTTTTTGTGTTGGTTAGCCTATTTATCGAGGAAGGCTATAGGCTGTATATCATCACGCTACAACCAATAGGAGCGGAGCATCAATGACAAATGTTGCAAAAACGGGGAAAAATTATTCTCTTTGATAGCTTCCGTTGCGTGCGCTGCGTAAACGGTTAAAGTTGCACAAATATAATGTAGCAGGGAATTATTCCTCTTAAAAAGGTCTCAAAAAAAGTCCGCGACGGCACATGCCTATCTTTTAAGGTTGACTCACAATAACCATTTTTATGATTTTAAAATTTGGTCAAAATTAATGTTTTATTTGCGAAGGTGTTTTTACCGACATAGTATTAATCCTTATCAAAATAAATATGTTAGTCATCTTTAGCATTCAATTGTGACCAAAAGTGCACTTTACACTATTCAATTTAGATGAATATCTTAGGAGATATCACAGTTTTAAAATAACTCCGCATCAAAATAATGACCCGCGCGCGCTGCGAGGCGGGTGTTCATGTTGTTGGGAAAACCAATGTGATTAGATTCAATGCACAAATATTGTGGGGAACTTAGAGAAGGTTTTAGTTTTTGTTTCATGCTGTAATCAGTGCTCTCTATCAAAAGATTTATAAATTTAAAGTGTTCAAGAAGAACTTACCATCATTGTGTAAGATACATGCAACGACATCTATTGCACCAAAATGGTACTAATTAATAAAAATGTGCTCACAAGATAACTTTTAAATCGGGTCTGAGAGCAAAAAGTACTCTAGATTAGTCTACATGACGCTATAACCCTGTAGAGTGTGTGTTCGATCGCTTTACATGCATTATATTTTAACGGTTAAATTTCGTGCTCGATAGATGGCGCTATTAATTTCACTCCATTTTCTGAGTCGCGGTGTTAAGTTTTCCGTGAAAGAATGACCCTCGCCCGTGTCAAATGTCTGAAGCTTGGTTTATTAACCAACGAAACAAAAAGAGGAGGTTCTCAATTCGACGCGTCTATATTTTTTTATTTTATGTATGACCTGACCACGCATAACTTTTTACAGAGAAGTCCGATATACATGATCTTTTGTTTTTTAAATTGAGAAATCATGTTTGGGCTCATTTCCTGCACCTTGATGAGAACTTTAGGCCTTGCTGAAGTATGACTGTCATCGACGGTCAAACGATAGAGACAAATGGCAGTTGCAAGCGGTCCTAAACAGTTTGCAGCAGGTATAATGTTATTGTGCTCATTTCATTCACTTTGATGAAAACTTTAAACCATACTGAGTTGTCAGTATGACTTTCATCGAATGTCTGACGATGGAGAAGGAAAGCAGTTGCAAGTGGTCCTCAAGAGTTTACAGCATCTATATCGTGTCTGGGCTCATTTCATGCACCTTGATGAGAACTTTAGACCTAGCTGGAGTATGACTGTCATCGAAGGTCTGACGATGGAGACGGAAGGTAGTTGCAAGAGGTCCTCAAGAGTTTACAGCATCTATATCGTGTTTCGGCTGATTTCATGCACCTTGATGAGAACTTTAGACCTGCCTGGAGTATGTGTATCATCAAAGGTCTGACGATGGAGACGGAAGGCAGTTGCAAGAGGTCCGCAACAGTTTACAGCAGTTTTATCGTGTCTCGGCCAATTTCAAGAACTTTGATGAGAACTTTCGTTCTAGCTGGTGTATGGTTGTCATCGAGTGTCTAAAGATGAAGAAGACGTAAGACTGTCGAGGGTCGCGGGCCTGTGGACAGTGAGTAATGGGCTAGCTCGCCATCCGTCCGTCTTATGACGACAGGCCGTGGTGACGGCGTGTTCGTGTTCCACACGCGCCTCAAAGAGATGTCAGCAAACGGGAAGGGATCCGAGAGGAGCGAGGCCTGCCAGGGTTGCGGGACTGTTCGAAAGAGATACCGCGGCCCTGGAACGCAAAGGGCAACAGAAGAAACGTGGGTGGATTTTAGTCAGTACAAGTCTGACAATACCTTCCGCTCCGTCCAGAGTAGGAGGGGTCATTTGATGATTATCCATCGGTAATAGTATATAATAGGGATTTACTCCTTTTGAGAGCTTCCGTTGTGCGTGAACGGTTAAAGTTACGCAATTATCATGTATGTCGGAATTGTCCCTCTTAAAAAGCTCTGAAAAAATATCCGCAATGGCCATATGTCTAACTTTTAAGGTTGACGCACACTCTCTCTAACCTCTCCTTCTTTTATGTACGCACGCATGCAGACGAAGTTGCGCGGGTCAGCTAGTGAGTCTATATGGCCGTTAAGCTGTAACTGTCATAGACAATTACGCACAGTGTTGCCAGTCCTCCAAAATGAAATCCTACCTTGTTTCAAGTCTATAGAAACTGCCAATGAAAACGGTTGCACAAAATAAGTAGCACAGTTGTTTAAAATCGCACATAAACAAAAAAAAACAGTAAATAAGCATAACATTACGGTTATTTCCTTACAGTCTTTGTGAAAAGGGTTGCCGAGTATACGCTATTGCTATAGAATTCAACATTCAGCCTCTAGGTTACATAGAACTTGTTCAGAAATATCCTCAAAGTTTACCCTCCAAAATTATTATGCCGTTTTGTACATAATTTGTTCGCGTTAGTGGAGAAATTATTTAATTTACTCTGCTATTGAGTATTATTCTATAACTTTGAGTATTTGGCATGCTGGACAAATAACCATTTAATTTAGTATTCATTGTCGTAAAATTCTATCAGACATAGTTTTCAAGAAAAAAGGTTGGAAAATTTTTGATTAGGCAAATGCGTCAAAATTTTGGTCTTTACCCATATCACGCCTATGTTTGCTCCATCATCAGATATGGTATCATTGTCTGGGGAAACTCTTCTGAAATTACTAGGGTTCTGTTAGCACAAAAAAATGCATACGCTCAATTTTCAATATGGACTGGACTGATTCTTGTAGACCAGTGTACAAATCACACAACCTTCTTACAGTTCCTTGTATTTATATACAATGTGTAACCGAATAAACGCACAACCTCTTAAGGGGTCATTGTACTCATCATTATCAACAACTTTTACTATGGGACCAATCCCGAAATCGCGAAAAAAAAACAGCTGTTCAGTACATTTTGTCGAATTATGCGCACAGAAATGTATAGGGCAGTCGACTTTTTTTTCGCGATTTCATTGTTGGTCCCATAGTAAAAGTTATTCATAATGATGAGTACAATGACCCCGTAAGAGGTTGTGCGTTTATTCTGTTACACATTGTATATGAAATCGCAAAATTTATCAAAACTAACTCTTTACTTTTTGAACTTAAAAACAATATTAATAACCGTACAGTTACACAGCATCTACTAGAATTGCCTGTACCTAGAATTGAATTATTCAGACGTAATTGTGTATTATATATGGCTCCACTTATCTTTAACTCTCTACCAAACTTTATCACTGATCTTCCGTACAGAAAATAATTCTGCAAAGTTCTGAAAAAATGGCTTATTTCACATAAGCTTTTATTCCATTGCGGAATTTCTCAAAAAATCTAATTGTCAATCATATCACTACCGAATTGCATTGTAAATAATTACCTACTTACATTATTTGATGTTGTGTTTGTATAAATAAACAATTTTATTACAATTTGTTGTACGATAAAAATACTCTAATATGCTAACAATTCTTTTGTAGTATTTACAGCAAAATATGTTTTGTGTTGTGTTAAATAAACTTAGAAATTTTGTTCTTTATTTAGTTACCTACATAATTGAATGTTTGTGTTTATTAATATTTGCATGCTATTTTTATGGCGAAATGTGTCATTGCACTTTATGTCACTTTTTGTACCACATTTACCGCAAATAAATAATTTTGATATGATTTGATTTGATTTGACAATAAAACGTATTTTTTCTCGAAAAACGGAATCTGCTGTCTTTTTCCGCCGCTTTACATTTAGAGCTTCAAGCACCTGTCTGCAGGCATTCCGCTTTGTTACTAGGTAGGCTGTAGGTACAACTAGAAAACTTTGAAACTAATTTTGAAATGATTATATTGGAATTCAAAGCTGGAAAAATAAAATTTCAGAAATTTTAAATACTTAAAACCACGGACAAAAAAATATAAAACAAAACCATAAAATATAGTTTAGCAATCGTACCTGAAACTCCGGAAAGCTAACTTCGCTTCCCAAGAGAAGTTCTGATAAAGGAGTTCTCCGACGTCAATGGTATGTGAATGGGCTGCGATACCGTGAACGAGAACAATAAAGCTTGCATCCTACATTTGGGGATGTTTATCTAGTGGGAAATATTTTAGAAATGTGTCCGCCACTCGGCTCAGCGGGACTGTGTGAGCGGAAGCGGTCGATTGCTTGAGTCAAGTAGCGCTCTTATTATTTTAATAAATTCTCTCTCAATCTAAACCGTGATTCTAATGTGGGAATATACTACAGCACAACCGAAATTGTCGAGTATTCGCCTTATAGGTACGTATCCTTCCACATTGTTTGACACTACGTTGTAGAGGTAATACATATAATGGCACCTCAAACATACCATAATAATAACTGCTCAACTCTACTGTCAATGAACGCATGCATGTCTGCGATTATACGTGAGTATATAATAAACACGACGATGGGAAATGACTAAATAAGACACATTTTTACAATTTTCACAACAATAAAATAGCAAATAAGGTATCTAAACAACTGGGCTCCTCTAAATTGTTTACATTTTTATTTCTCAATTTATGAATGAGGTACCTAATGAGGGCTATCGTTTTTGAGCTCACCAGAAGACGCTACTGTCGAGTAAGGTCATGCCAATAATTCTATTTTATACTTTAAAGTACCAATAACTTCATAAAAACTTTATTTTATTACGTATAACAACATAGTGATAACTTCAGATACATTTTTACAATATTCTCCCAAAACTAGCAACCATGAAACATTTAAAAAACATTTTACCTCCAAGTACTAACAAATATGATCCTCAGTTGTTACTTAAAATCTTCAAGTCATAATTAATCAGGAATGGTTCAATCTAGACCACAATTATGAATATTACTGAAATACTTACGTGCTAAAAAAGCACGCAACGCGCGAACTCTCTATGACATCTGACATTTAGGTGACCTCGCGCTACACTAGCACCTCTAGCGGCGAATTCATACGCGATAGCCCCCAATAATGCATAGGTTTACTTAACAAAGAAACTGCAAGAATGAAGATTTGCAGAAGCCATATTTCTAACCCAATATGGCTGCTGCTTGGCATAAAATTGCAATAACACAATCGATACTTCAAAGTTTGGATGGATGGATGGTTGTTACTCAATCACGCCAGAACGGCTGAACGGATCTGGATGTGGAACAGAGATAGATTAAGTACCTACAGTCAGGAGCCTATGTGCCATAGATAGGCTTTTTTCTCGCACATGCATACACGTCAAACACATCAAATTTCCACGCGAAGGAAGGCGCAGGCAGGCAGACAGCTAGTACATAGGTATCTAATAAATTGTGTTATTATGTCAAAGTGGCGCGTGTGTGTTAACTGAAAAGATTGCTTCTTTTCAGTTTACACAATTTCAGTGTTCGCTCGCCCTGTAACTGAATTACCTACAAAGCATGTTGCCATTATTAACAAATTCTATTGTAGACTCTACCTACTTCTAGATCAGTTTCAAATTCAACAGTAGAACTCCCCCAACATCTAAGAGATGAGTCAGCCAGTCACTCGAAAAAAAAACGTCCTCGGCGGTAATTGATTGATTGCCCATAATTGCGTATGAGTAATGTGGTTGTTATAATAAAATTATTTAATAAAGTGAAATGATGTAGGGTCGACGTGGCAGGACGTGCAATCCTGCGCTATTACTCAGTCAACGACTGAGCTGGCCCACTGGTTAGCGGTACGACGACTGGCACACTCCTGTGATCAAGTATCGTGAACACGACGAACGCGCATTTTTCCTAAAGTTTAATACCAAATAATAACAACATTGTATTAAGTTTATGAGTGTAAAATTGTGAGAACTTCCATAGTACGCGGCATGATAACAATTGTAGTGGTGTACTGGAAATTTCGACAACCGAGTGCGATTTCTTCTTCAACTCCTGGAAGTGAAAGAATGATCTCGTAAGTTTCTGCTGGCACTAAACACTACGTGTCTACTTGCATGTTTACGAATCAATCACGGCAGCGGAACAAATAATGTTTCACGTATTTTGTAGATTCTTCGGTAATTTACATTATCTGTGGCACTACTGTTTATTTTTATGATTTATTTGTCTTTACAGTTGACAATTATCTTCTATGTAAGTATGTAATAGTACTCGTACATTATGATAAAGTGCAGTAAGTTGAATATTGCTATCCCGCGCCGTAGGCGAGGGCTACAAGAAAGCAGAGGCTGTAATTATCAAAGCGCACGTACGTCATACGACGTTTTATAACATATTTGCGAGGAAATAAACAAAACTCGGACTTTCTTAAACGAATAAATCTTTAATCACTTGTTAAAGCAGATATAAAAACGTGAACAATTTGTAAAATTGATTATTTTGTGTTTTTGTTACAGATATGGTAATGTTAATTGGTTGTAATTTATTGTCAAAATAATTAAATTAAAGAATTAAATGTTTATTTTTTATATTTTATCTCCCAAAGTTAATTTAATTATAAAAAGTTGACCACTTTTCTGACACAAAAACTCTTTGCTAAGATTTAAAAAAGTACCGTTCGTTTTAGACGGAGCATCTTGATGAACCGCGCGTTTTGTGCGTTTTCATTACATTATCCCACAAGTACGTAATGAGATACAATACGATATTGAAATTGGTGAAATAAGAGACCCTTTACGAGCAAATGTGTTGTAAATATTAGTAAAGTACCATTTTTGCTAATTTGGATTAAAAGTCAATCTTGCAGGTCGAAGCAGGGGTTGTCAATTTTATCAACTTTCAAATGCGTTGGTAGCTATAGCAAGCTACTTCGTTAAAGCTACATTGGGAATATCTACAATGAAATTAGAATTACCTCCTACTATATAGTTCGTACATATTTTCTTCTCCTTGCCTATCAATGGCAACAATTTGTCAACGGTAATGAATTAAGTAGTAAATACACTAGATCTTATCGTACGTATTTATTTAGTAGGTAGACTTTACGTTCACGTGACGTACCTATACTGTATAACTACGTATGATACGACTTATGTTGTTTATGTACTAAATCGTTGCATCTATTTTAATAACTAGGCCTTTTGCATGAGTCACGGAAGTGAGAGGTGAGATTTTCTGATATTTTCTATGCACATTCACTCTATGCAGTCATGGTCCTTTTATCCACTGTTTTAGGCTTTCAAAGTTTAAAACTAAACTTATATATACGTACTGTCACTCACGTAATATCCGTAATCCGTATATCGTAAGTGACAGTATAAGTTTATGGTCCTTACGGTAGTAAGTATGTAATGTCATTTCTTTGGAAGGAACTCTCTTCTCTTCTTAGTTGTTCCCTCAATGCTGCACTGACGTCTCCAGTTATGGGGCTTTCCGAACTATTAGCACTACCGGGAAAAACTACAAGAGCATTCTAATCCAGCATTGAATGCATTTTTTCGGTCAAGCCCATGCTGTCCCTCTGCCGGGCAAAGGCCTCGTAAAAGTATTTCCATGAATACTTGTCCCGCGACCTCGAATCAGCCCGAGACACAAAAATTACAATTAAAAATTAAACTTTTTTTAAATTAAATATTATTTTAAATATATTATTATTATGTATACACGTTAGGGTTCTGATGTAGGAACCAATTACAGGTGTACACAACATTCACAAGTACAATAAAGCTATAAAGCACTAATAACAATAATAGACAAAATATAATAATATTAATTCAAATTCAATTCAAATATGTTTATTGTTTGTTACATGTAGAAAAGATCTTATATTTATTATGAAGTAGCATTGTAACATACCTATAAGGTGTACAATATTCTATTACATATGTTATTATATTTATAAACATTCATTATTCATATAAACATTATTATTATTAGCAATTTAAAAGATTCTTTAAATCAATAAATGAACAACTTCTAAAGGAGAGCGCTCTTGCTTTTCTTTCCTGTAAAACACAAAACAATCCTTGATAAATGAAAGTTATGTAATTATTTATCTAGTTTCAGTCACATTACTAACACGTTTAAACCTCCGTCTGTTGATGAAGACTTCTAATGCTTAGAGTACCACGTTCATAATAATATATAATTATCTTTAAAGGAAAACATTGTAAACTCTTGATCTTCAACGTGATTGTTGTTTGATTAATTTAATTTAAATTATTTATATCAACATACCTTAGGTTTGTCAATAAACGTCATATCATAACAATTAATTTAGTTCAGTTATAACTCGATTTATATAATTATGAGGGTAATTTTATTAGATCGTCCTTTTCTAATTGAAACTTTCGACTCGCCCCGGCTTCGTACGGGTGTGATTTACTAATCAAGATGCGTCTCATTTTTTTTACTGAGATAAATAAATACCATCCACCAACATTTTCGATGGTCGCTTTTCCAAAAAAACTTACATACAAACCTTGTCTTGGCAAATAGACCCAAAACAAGAATCCCCACCAAATCGGTCGACTCATTCTCAAAAGTGATGGTCCTAAATCCTTCATACATGCGGCAATTGATTTTCAAAATAGATTAAGTAAGCCTTTGATCAAATTAAAAAAAAAAACAGGTAATTACTGAAAAGCCTTCGTTATTACTACCACAGGTTCACATCTAGTCCTTAATTTCGCCAAAGCATGCTGTATGTATACCCCAAAACTATCTTACATAGTGATTTATTTATATCTGTCTCGTTAGCCTTCATTTGTTTTTGATCAATGAGGTGTCACTGCACCGAATTCCACGGAACCGTGAAAGTTACACTCACTTCCTTTTTGTCGCTAGTCAAAAATAAACTGACAAAATAAATTAAGATGTAGATATTAATGAGAACGGATTAATTATTACTGGTTTGATTAATTTATTGCTTGTTCTATTTTTAATCACATTACCGACCTCATAATTTATTATGATTTATGTGAAAGGCTACGCTAGTACTATTGTTTGTTTTATCATAGTTTTTTTTTGCTCTAAAAAGTTATTTTATTGAAAGCTAGAAAACAGTGCCCATAACTGTCAAGCTCTCGTTTCTACAAGGATGACACAAAGAAACCTCGTTTCAGTTCAATTAGGTAATTGGAAATCAACCGCACGGAAAAAAACCGTCAGGAAAAGAACATCGCCTGTGCGGACGTGGGCTTATTGTTGCCAAAGTTCAAAACAACAGGAACAACAATCGCATCAACTTATCCCACTAAACTAGTTATTGTCAGGAGATAGATCACAATTCGTAGAACACACGCTAACACTATTTGTGTGTGATCGCGTGACAGCACGGAGCGGACGCCGCAGATGATGATGGCCGAAATCGGCGCACACGCAGCCGGAACACTTGACACTGTCGTTATTGATAAATTGCCGTGCCGTCAATTTGCTGCTTAATCTGTCGCTGACGCCTCGAGTGCAGCCTCACTGCCTCACAGCAGCACTTCCCTCGCTAATTTTTCTACGTCACTTTCTGAGATAACCGATGGATGCACCCTACGTGATGCGTGGTACTTTTAGATGGAATCCGTAATTTTTTATCATGACTAAATCTGATGTTGAAACAACGAAGGTGACAACGGGTCATTGAAGCTGGTTAATAAAACCACTTTTTTTTTTGGAAACTACGTCTGTGGAACTCGTTAGTTCCGTCGTCCTTAGCTGCGTTTCCACCAGAAATGAGCGAGGATGCGTGTGGAACTAACCAATCACATAGTAAGAATACCTCAAGATGCGAAAAAGAAGCGATGTTATTGGTTAGTTTCACACACATTCCACGCTACGCATCCTCGCTCATCTCTGGTGGAAACGCAGCTTAACTCTTGCGTGTCAGAAGTATAGTATTGTTAAGTACAGTACCTTAACAATATTATTATGTTACGTTACGACGCCGCCGCCGTTCCTGTCCGACTCAATTTAAAATAAGTAAGTCGTTAGACGTCTCTCTGTCACCCGTGGACAAGTATCCTGTTGCTCTATTCTATTGCATAGGTATTAGATTATACAATAGGTCGCAGGATCCTCTATTGTAAACGGTGTATTAGGAAAGGATAATGCGGGAAGACCGATGACAATATGGGTCAAAGACTTGGATGAGCTTTTCGAGAAAACTTAAACAAGATTTGGGATAAACTAAACACATCAGATTTGTGGTTAAAACTTGAATAAGATTTGTTAAACCAATACCTGAAGTCTTCCCTATTTTTCCTTTTGGATTGTCTGACAAGTAATTTAATTTTTGAAGGCGTTTTCATGGTAGGTTGAACCACAGTTTTTTGGTTGTAAAACTGGTTGAGACCTGTGAACTAATTACAAGAATTGATCTGTTATTCAGCGACACAGGTGCTATGATTTCAGAACTTTGGTTGAACACGGCTGAAGCGATTTTTGGAAGGAAACCGCGAGAAATGCCTAAGTATTTTGAAGAGAGTCTTAGAGAGAGGCACCACTGCGCGATGGCCATGATGTAAATGGTCATTCTTCATTGGTAACCTGATCATAGAAAAGTCAAGTTTAGGCCAATGCTTACGTAATAAATGACCTTTTAAAAACCAACTTCTTCGTGTTGTACTGTCGTATTTTACGTAACATCAATGTGAGGTCGGCGGAATGCATAAAATTGCATTTATTTTAGTTAGGTATTTAAGATCTCCGATTGTGTCTGAAGGCATTGACTGCTGTTATCTTATTAGAGAGAAATCAATCGATTATTACGGCAATTTTAACTAAGAACATAACTATGGGGACTTCCTTTAATCACGTGAGGTTCGAACAGGATGGGGAACAAAGAGCTACAAAAGTACAATAAAATAAAATATAATCAGCTGTTCCATAGCAGATTTTTTTAATATTCTATTAAAAATTTCTGTGTCCCGGGGCTTCGAATGATTTACTGTGTATGTACTGTGTGTGTGTGTCTTTGTGTGCACTAAATAAATCGAGTTTAAAATCATTTATGTCTCATAAGAATTACACTATTCACTTACATGAGAATACTAAAACAAAAAAAAAAAAAACAAAAAACATGAAACAAAAAAGAAAAAAAAAAAAAGTTTTTTCAATACACTTTCTCGAAAACTGGTTCTAATCGCACTACGATTAGGTTCAACATGCAATGTATTTCCCACGCGTGCGATTTTTAATATTTTTCCGCACGCGTGCGGAAATAAAAAATTCCACAGATAAGTAAGGGTTCAATAACTATATCTATAGTCGGCGGTGATTGGTTTTTTTTAATCCCAGCAAAGAGATAATGCGTCTTTACGGATGAAATATTTTTCGAGTATTTAAATTGTGTTTATAAATTGAATATCATAGATAAACATGATTATTTAAAACAAATATTTATTTTTATGAACAAATTAACATCTTAATGTGTTCTAAATTAAAAATATATATATATTTATTATAATATATTTAAAATTTTCTTTTATTTTTCATAGTAGGTAGGCTGTATACGGCATCATACCTTTGCATCTTCTTCAACCTGGCGAAAGCAAACGCAAAGCGCGGCAAAAAAGCAAATTAAATCATAGTTTCATATTAATTCCTGACAAAAATACTTTCCGTTCTAATATTTTATTTCTTCGAAAGTGTATTGAAAAAGGTCGTTTGATACGCTTTTACACGAAAGTTTCCCCACTTATATCAAAATGTACTATATCTATCTATTTATCTACTGAATAAGTTGTAACCGCTTTCGCGTCGGTTTCCCTTCGATCCTGTATATGAAATTGGTAGGAAACTTAGTACTTAGGCACCTAATTTTATTTTATAATTTTATGTTTGGGCTTACAGCTAACGATACAAAAAAAATATAGTGAGGCAATCAACGACAAGCCATTTACAAGCCTCCGCAGTTAGCAATAAACTATTGTTGCACAAACTAATATCTAAGCATATAATATCAATAACTAAGCATAATGTAAATTTAACTTATTTACTATTAAAATTCATTATAAACAACACAGCTTTTCGACAAGGCAGTACTAATTGTCGCTAAGCTGCTTGCTAAAAATCGATTGAGGGGCGTTCTTTCATTACAACTTGGTTATGTGCTTTGATTGAGCGAAGCAAAAAAGAATTGCTACGGTAAACTTTGCGTACTTAACCCGTTCTTATAGGTCATTTTTCCCAAACAAGTTTTAGCAATGATCTTGACGTCCAACATCCGCTGTTCTGACGAACGATGTCGTTTCACGAAACTACAGCAGGAAGGTGCGATCTATATCTGTTGTTTATGTTACTGGTTTTCGGCGCATTGTTTACTCTGCGTGAGATAAGCGGAAACATCTCTCAAAATGCATACGTCAGGGGTTAGTGCCAGCTTCCGTCACGCCATCTGCCAAATTGCTTGATAAGGCGAGCTATTCTTTTAATTAGTTAATTGGACATTTTTTTCAGCTTTATCTAGGTATTTGTGTATGTTGATGTGTCACAGGACAATTGGAATAGCTTAAAAAAAAAACGAATTTATATAAGGATTGGAAAACTAGAAACTGGAAAGGTTTTCGTAATAATTTTAATACGAGGTGAAATCAGGTGTTATTCGGATTAAAGATGAAATTAATTAAATATGAAATTAATTTTCTCTCAGATTAGCCAATGAGCATTCTCCAAACGCCCTTAACAGACTGTTTTTTTGTTTCCTTAGTTTCCGTTAAACCAGTATTTTGGAAAACGATTTTTCCATAATCCTATAATATGAAAATTTAATAATAATCAAGCATATAGGGAGCATTTGGCGTAGTGACAAATCAAGGACGAGGACTTCCCATTCGAAAAAAAAAGGACGAGGGCTGAAAACTCGACCCTAATTTAATAGTTTTTTGATTGCATTCGATTATGAAGTGACGTAGGTATTGTGTAACTGTCTAGCTCGACCAATTGTAGGGTTATCGTGTTAAACGCTTAATTTCTTCTTTCTTGTCAGAGTTCATTCACGAATTGATGTCAAATGAATAAAAAATCAGCAATTTCCATTAAAGGTAATTCCGCAAAAAACATTATTTTTTAGTAACGGTTGCTGTTTTCTATGGTTGAGGGTGTTTAACGATTCATTAAAAATATATAGATTGGTACAAAAAATTGTTTCTGTCTTAATTTTTGCTAGAGATACATACGAAGAACAAGAACCAGTCAAGTACCAGACGGACTCGCGCATGAAGGGTTCCGGAGCCCCCTTTAATCTATTTTTATTATTTTTTGTTACAGCGGCCACAAAAAAATACATTATATTACGGATTATGAGATACAGCCCGCTGGCATACAGACGGACGATTAACGGACGGACGGACAGCGGAGACTTAGTAATAACCTAAAAAAAAATATCATGAATCGTCGTCAGCTTTATTTCATGAATCGTCGTCATTAAGCTTTATTTCATGAATCGTCGTCATGTCGTCATCATTCATCAAGATTACAAGAAAAAGATATCAACGTTTTCTTAATGATATCAACTTCATTCTTCGCTATTTATTGAAACTACGTATTTTGCTTCATGTTTTGGTAGCTAGTTCTTATCTTTAAATTTAGGGCTACTTAAATAGAATTAAAACGGTGTTCATAATCATTAAACAAATATTTTCAATGTTTAATGTATGATGAAAATTTTTATCATCAAATTAATACTCCTTTGTCAAATTCTTTGATTTATGAATAAAATCATATCTCGAGCTAGCTTAACTTTGTTTTGTCTTCTGCAGAATACTTTAAGGTACAGTTCTTGTCTATACATACACATATTCAAATAAATAAAATTGAAGTTCTGTTTGTAATATCAAAATTACTGCTTTTTACTGAATACATATGAAACTATATACGGCACTTAAAATAAAAACACTTTTATATTTTATTTTTGTCGGTCTGTCTGTTTGTTCGGCTAAAATGGATGGACTGATTTTGACGGGACTTTTGCTGGCAGATAGCTGATTTTATAAAGTCTAACATTATGCTACTTCTATTTTAGAAAAATAATTAGGGTTCCGTGCAAAAGAAATAAAACCCTTGAAATTGTTAACAAAATCCGACTAAAATAGCCGTTTTTTATTTTTTTTGCACGGAACCCTAATTATGTTTCTAAAATAGAAGTAGCCATATTGTTAGACTTTATAAAATCAGCTATCCCTAAAATGGCTCGACGTATTTTGACGAGACTTTTATTGGCAGATAGCTGATGTCATAAGAATTAAGGCTACTTTCATGTTACAATAAGAATTAGGGTTCCGTAAAAAACATTAAACCCTGGAAATTGGTAGTAAAATCCCATTAAAAAAGGGAAGTAATATTTTTTTTTATAATAATTGCACGCAAACGAAGCAAGGTCGCGGGCAACAGCTAGTTTTAAAATAAAACAAATGATCATCAAGTTATGGCAGATTCATACCATTCGTAATTCAACTCCGTTTTGGTTCGTTACCTCACTAAAGTTATTTATTTTCAATTTTGTTATAATTTAGAAAATATCATTCATATTCATACACGTAGGAACATACAAAACAACACAAACATAAAAAATGAGGCAGTTTGTACGGTAATGTAAAAGATGTGGAGGATGGAAGCCACTAGATCGTAGATTACTAAATAAAATAAAGACTTCTATGATAATATTTGTATTTTTAACGTTTTACATAGTTTTTACCTATCATACAACCGTTCAAGCTCCCTTTTTTATATAGTAAATAATTATGGGTTACCAATGATATTATCATTGGTTGTTACTATTGTAGGTTGATTTTAAAATTAGAAATAATCTGATTTCCTTTACTTTTACCCTATTTATATTATATTGTTTGTTGATCCTTGAAACCAACTGAATAAAATGTAGGGCGTCATTCAATACGCATTTCAGAACCTGCTTATTCCGCCAAGACAGGTTCCTTATCCGGAACGAAATAAAGTAGGTAATGCACTTTTTGAAGAAATAAAAAACCAGTGAAGTGCGAGTCGGATTTGCACACAAAGGGTTCCGTAGCGTCAACCAATATAATAACAATATTTTTAACGCTCATTCATAGGTCAATTTACAATCAATAGCAAAGCAAGCAAGTTAAATTTGGTTTTCAATGTTCATATAGAAGCAAAGCAGAAATGAGAAAGCAGAAATGTTTAATGAGATGTTTACTGGTGCAGTTTCATATTGTCCATTCTTCTCCATAGAGATCTACGCTTTGGAATGGGCAACTACAGTACTTTCAAAAGTTATTAGGCCTTGTGTCTGTGATTGTAGCTTTGCCTTTGTTTTTCTGACATTCAAAAGTGCCTGTTATGGTCTAATTGAAATAAATGCTTTGAGTTTGAGTTCACGAAAAGTCCAATATCTCAAAACCTAAATATCTAATCTTGTTCAAGCCAATTTTTGTCAAAAGTTATTTTTACGCTCTACAAACAGACATTTTTTCAGAACTTTCCTCCACTTTGGTTGGACAAATTTTTGAAGGCTTACAGGTCTCATCAAACGAAGCATCAGGGTAGCCCGCGAAATTTATATTTTTATGCAATTTGCAGGTCAGTGTCAGGTTGTATTAAGTATAATATGATTCGCGACCGTAACAAATATGGTTTTACAGAGTTATAATCATTAAAATACAACCCTCTAAGTTCATTTAATCCCATGACTTTTTCCCCCCTATAAAAAGAAGTATTTTAAAAGCCTCGATATCAAATTTTAAGCGCTTTCGATAGATATCCCAGACAGTTGTATTGTAATACGTAGAAGTTTCGTTTTTCAACATGTATGGAGGGCCTAGTCCCCTATATATTTTTTCATGATTTCACTTCACTTTTGTGACTACTCTCCAAATTTCAACGGTGTGGTGCCAACAGTACCGGAGTAAAATGGCTGTGACAAACGGACGGATAGACAGACGGGACAGGACGAATCTTGAAGGGCTCCGTTTTTGCCATTTGCCAACGGAACGCTATAAAAGACAATTTAGTCAGGTGCATGTAGGTAACTATATCCTCCAATGTTAATAAAATTAACATACGCTGTAAAAATACAACATAAAACAAAACAAACCAAAAGAAGTTGCGATACATTTTCTGCACATTTGGTAAACTGGGAAACTCCATATTTGTCTTAACTATTTATTTCCGAAGGTGCCAAACAACTCGATAGGTTTTGATTAGTACGCACTTCTTCAAATTGAAGGAAATTGTTTGAAGCCGTGTATGTCATGACTTCATGAAGTTGCACCACAAATTACATTACTACAACCATATATTAAATAATTACGTTTTTCGCGCTTTCGCACTAGACGCATATTTTGTAAGTGGTGCAAGCCGGGACTTATATATATAGGCTGCGTTTCCACCAGAGATGTGTGTGAAACAGTGCGCAGATGTGCAGTGCGAGGCCAAGCACATCTCTGGTGGAAACGTTCACACCGTTCCACAGCTTCACTATGCATCCTCGCACCACCCAGCTACCTCGCACATATCTGGTGGAAACGCAGTATAGTGTTTAATGAGCAACTATTTATTTATTTAACATAACACCTGCCACCTGCATATTTACATTACTTATTACATCGTTTACGAAAAACACTGCCATTGATGTCGGTATCAGTCGAATGATTCGTAATTATTACTGACCCAAATGCAGGTATCTGTAGGTCTGAGTAATTTATTAATCAAATGAACTAGTATGATCACCTAATTTGCTAAACTGTACATGATACTTCGTTCAATATGACCACGAGCAAATATGACGTGTGCCTGTACCTGCTGCCTACTTGAATAAATCCCCTCAAACCGACGGCTTAGAAACTTTTCGCTGAACGTCGACGTAACAAATCTTTATACAAATAGTATTTAGGTGTTTTGCGTAGTATTTGCCTTAGGATCGTCGAAGTTTATTGCTCGAGGCCTGTCGCTCGATATATAGAGGAGACACTGACGTGTGGCCTCACACTCCTCCCAGAGTGTTCTCTGAGACGACCACTCTAGCCTTAAGTTCACTTTTTCATCCTTCATCCAAGTATTCGTTCATAGTCACATCAGTGGCGGAACACCCTCATCTCACGAAGCAGCAGGAGAGGCACAACAGACCGACCGGTAAGTAATCCATGATAATTGCCTCCTCACGATCCCCACACAGACCTCTGCCCGACCATTAGCGTAGACTTAGTCACACGAAAATTTTAAACAAACGTGTCAACGGTTCGTGTCGTATCTTCGTCATAATGTAAAAAAACGTTCTAATTTTTTTCCCTCATTTTCAATTAAGTGAAAATCTTTATTTTCGGCACATGTTTTACTCAATTCTTTAAAAATGAGATACTTTGAAGACCTACGCTTGTAAGAGCACGTATGAACAGTTACGAGTGGCCAGTGCGTCCTATTTCAACTAGTGCTCACTCTTTATTATCCATCATTATTTACTTAGTGAGATGAATCAGTTGAATGTAGGACAGGACCTTACATTTCCTTCACAAAACTAGATAATTCATCTTCGGTTTACTCTGTGTTCTTAATATCATTCATATTCATAAACTAACATTATTTTAAAAATAACAGATGATATCAATGTTTTGTGAACTTCATAAAAAGTGACGCATATATTTGCAATGAGTATAATTTAAACAAGTTAACCCTATATCCTTTGCGGAGGTGTAAAGTGTTCCTTAACAGGTTATTACACGCATTTACTACGAACAACTAAACCAACAGTTCTAACAACACTGAATGACCTGATTTAGATTCTGTCTCGAGAGTCTCGACACGCAGTTTGTCTGCGAGCATAATAAATAGTCTAGTCCTTTTTAATTGAAAAAATAGACCTTCAAAACAAAACACGTTTTTAAAGCATAACATAATGTTGAATTCCCATGACCAAACTTATCAAGATACTGACTGAAACTTGTATTGTAGTACCTAACGTGTGTAAATCGCATCAAACATTTACACGTTGCAAACACACACGATCTGATTGAAGTGATAAACAATGTATAATTTCTACTAATTAATTGTTCAGAAGTAATTCTATGAACTTCATCTGTTTTCGCGCGTTTATCTCATGTTGATACATCTTGAAGTGGCAGTTCGGTAGCTGACAAGACAGCATCCTGTGCACTATCTCTGATGAACAATCTCGAGCTCAAACAGGACAATAAAGGCAAACAATGATAAATTACTGCGACATACATCGCCGAGTCAATATTCGCGTTTCCACTGACGACATAAAAATATGATAATCGATGTTTTTAGTGCTAAAATTTGTGGTTGCCCGCGTCATCGTCAAAAAATACTTGCGTTTAGGCTAAGATCCCTGAAAAATCTTCCTTATTGTAACTGTAATGTTTCGTTATTGACATAACATTAAGCTAGGCAGATACATAACATACTTAATTTACTTAAACCTAGAATTTTCCCTTATCAGTCTGATGTAGCGCTAATTTTAGAGCAACATTAGTGAGAACTACCAAAATATTCATGACTCATTCTATTCTAGGTACTCATTACTGCACAAATAAAACTGAACCCCTTTACAAAAAGTTTTGCATAAGCACGGTAACCACCATAAACACCAGTTACTTTTGATCATCTTTATGAAAATAAAACGGCATTTCGAATTTCATGTAAAACGTTCATGAGTCTTAAACTCATAACCAAGCTCATAATATAAAGTTTGTAATATCTGTCGTCGAAAACTATAGCTACTTCCTCAAATTACGTGTCATGTTCATACATTATTTTCAAAATTATTAAGATGAATGTTGTGAGATTTCCCTGTTGCTAAAAATACGCACAAAAACCTGTAGGGTGTAAGGCCGTCAAGTCACTGCTTAACTGTTTGTAAGGTTAAAAAGTGAAGCATAAAAGGGTTAATCGTATTGATAAGACTCAGTTCATGTTTTATTATGATAATTTTATAAATCAACACTAAAACGCCATCTTGAATCGCAACGTTTCGTGGCCTATTATTTACTCTGAAACCCTGTGTGTCTACAGTGTTACAAGGATTTTTGAACATTTGTGAAATCTATACAAATAAATAAACCTAAAGTGTTTGTTTGTAATTCCAAACTACCAGCATACATTTTTAATATTTTTTTGTGTCTTTCTGTCTGCCTGATTGTACCGGCTATCTCTGAAAGGGATGGACCTAATTTGATGGGACTTTAACTGGCAGACAGCTGATGTTCTAACGAGTGACTTAGGCTTACTTTTATTTTAGAAAAAGGATTATGGTTCTGTGCAAAAAAACCCTTGAAATTTTAACAAAATCCGATTTAAATAACGGAGTAATATTTTTATAATAATATCGCGCGGATGAAGGTTGCGGGCAACAGCTAGTTGTTTCATATAACTGTATTGAAAAAAATGGCAGCGTTAGTTCCAATTTTTGCCACGGGCCAAAAGATCCGTGTACACATTTACCGTTCTATTTCTCCAATATTACCGCGATCACGTGACTATATTGCCAATAATTGACCTAATAGGATTCTATTTAGACGTTTCATAATAAGCACACGATGCTAAGCGCTCGCAATGCTATCGACTGATCGCAATGGAAATAAGAAAATTGTTCCATTTAGAACAATAGAGTAGACTATTAAATCCCTGCGTAATAAGTAGTAATAAGTAATAGCTGAATAATGGTTGTATATCACAATTGCTTCATGATTAATAAGTCGCCAAGCAATAAACGTAATTCTGTTCTTACGAAATTGACAAAGCCATGACTAGTGTAGTAACATTTACTTCTGGTTTGAAAAGTCATCTGTTAGGCCACATGATCAGAGGAAAAGACAAATGGAGTAAAATAATCACGCAATGGTACGCAAGGAATGAAAAAAGAAAGAGAGGTAGACCACAGAGAAGATGGGATGATGACATAAGACAAGTCGCGGGAATTACAAGGCTACCCCTTGTAATTCCCGCGACTTGTCTTATGTCATCCATAGGCCGTGGCCATCCATCCATCCGTGGCCATAGATAGAGCAGAATGGAGAACATTGTAGGAGGCCTTTGCCCACTGGCAAACGGACATACAAAAATGGAACAAAAGGAAAATTTATGAATATGATTAACAAAAAAATATTGTATTGTTTTTTCCGATTAAAGGCTTATTATTATTGAAAAGACATCTTGCAGTTTGTAGAACTTATCAACATAATGTCCTTGTTTTCATTAACACATAAAAAACCAGGCAATTAAAGCATATCTATTTATATACTAGAAAAAGTCATTGTTTTGGAAACAATATAGCTAAAAATGTAAGGAGACCTTGTCTGTTGTAGGTTTCCCCACAAATACAACAAAAAATAAGTGTATCAATCTTCGTCACGTCAATTATGTGCGGGTTGTCGTCAAAGATTTAATGTTAATTAAATAAAAAAGCTACACACCTACCGATCGAACATTGCTGTAAAAACATGCCAAAACGATGTACTTAGTATCACAAATTGACAACAATTGTTTTAGACTTTGATGATGAATCAAGAAAGTGGAGAAATGTACATTGCCAAAATTGGAACAGACGCCCCCATCTTGTTATCTCACTGCTGGGTCTCTATTGTCCCACTGCTGGGCATAAGTATCCCTATAGCTTACCACTTCTCCTTGTGTGTGACAATCTTCGCCCAATCCCAAACAAATGCCTCCAGGTCATGACGCCAGCGTTTTCTAGGCCTTCCTCGACGGCGACGCCCGTCTTCTGGCAATCACTGCGTGCCATCACTGTCCCGAAGCATTCTGCTGGCATGGCCCGTGTTGGGGTTGTGTTGAGATTGGACATGACTTTCAATATATTTTACAAATGTTTGTCATTTTACCATTAAAACAGCCATGCTGTAATGTAGAGCCAAATGTATTCTTTGTCACTCATTTCCTTATTTCGTTATAGATGTTTGTGTCATGCACCTTGTAAGTTTGTAACATACAAATGTATAGTTGAATAATTCGATTCGTTCTTGTCAATTGGCGCCGGCGCCAATAAGCTAGACATGCAAATATGTACTACTATTCTCAGATTAGCATACTCGTATAATCATCAATCATTATTTAAAATCTGTCACCTAACTACCGATAAGATTGACCCAAAATACTACAACTAATAGTTACTAGAGAAAGTCTAGTTCATAAACAGCTTTCTATTAAAATATTTTAGAACTAGCTGTTGCCCGCGACCTTCATTCGCGTGAAATTATTATAAAAAATATGAGTACCCTTTTTTAATCGAATTTTGTTACCAATATTGTTTTTTGCACGGCATCCAATTTATCATTCTAAAATAACGTAAAGTAGCATATGTTAGACCTTATCAGCTATCTGCCAGTAAAAGTCCCGTCAAAATCGGTCCAGCCGTTACAGAGATTAGCCGGAACAAACAGACAGACAAACAAAAATTGAAAAAAAAAATACTGTTTTTGTTTTAGGTGCCGTATTTGTTTTTATATGCAGTAAAATGCTGTTATTTGTATTGATTAGAGACGACCGCAACCATACCTCATGTGATTGAAGGTAAAGATAGCACTTGAGATACCCACATAATAATGGCCAATAATTCTGCCGACTGGATGTTTGTTTCTTTCGGCAAACTCAATTTTACCAGGAAGGTTTTATCAGTCTCAGCGTAGTAATAATAACGTCATAACGGTAGATATTGAATATTTAATCTAGTTTTAGAAAAGGTGAGATTACACTGAAAATGCACATTCCTAGGAATAATCAAAGTTATTTATTTGACACAAACACGACATATAGTTATACACACAGGGCACCTGCAACAAATTAAACTAATTAATATTTTTCAAGCTGCGCGAACGCTACGAAAACGCTACGACTTCGCTACGAGTTCGCTACGTGAACACTACGCTATTACAGCCTTCTGAAACAAAATGCGCTTGTTACACGGAAACTCATTTGATTGTTAATTTCCAAATAGGTTTACAATATTAGAAATAAAATCATTACCAATGCATCATCATGCAAAAGTTATCGAGAACATTTTCGAAAAGTCTTTAAAAAAAAGAAACCTAATTAGAAATAATATCTGTTTCTATGGAAAATTTAAATTCGGTCTAATTTAGCTGTAACATTATTTTTCGAACTATGTTTCCTGGTTATGTATGCGTACGAACTTCATTAAAATCCGTTCATTCATTTCGAACACTTGAAATTTTGTATGAAATGCCATAAGTCGTGAACGCTCTTAGGTACATACTTATGGTAAAACTAGAAGGAAATTCTAAATTCTTCTGAATTCGTTTGGCTATTGCTTCTTACCGTCGTGTGTAGAAGCCATTATTTGGGCCGAATATTATAAGCACTTAATTATTAACATATCAACTTGAGGTTTTATATACGTAATTACCTTCTTTTATAGTACCTACGTGTGTACATAGTAGAGGACTAAAAAATAACAGCCGCGGGTGGACCTCCAAGGCATACCAGTGCTTGACGAGGTCGATCCGTTGATGAGTGACCATCATTACATGATTAATTCCCTCCGTGCCTCGGAAAGCACGATTTGCCGTTGGTCCCGGCTGTCATTTGTTGAACTTTGACAGTCGTTACGAGTAGTCAGAAGCCCAAAACCAGTCTTACCAAGGGACTATCGTATTCCCAGTCAGTGGTTTGTGAAGGTCAGATAGGCAGTCACTCCATGTTAAATACTGGTATTCAACTGAGGCTGGGTATACTGGAAGCTGAACCCAACAAGCTTGGGAAGAAGGCTAGGCAGATGATCAGGGGGCCTAAAATGGAAGCTTCAATCACGTTAAAAATTTAAAATTCTTAAAATGGTCTTTATGGATATGACCACAAAGTCCATTTTAAGAATTTTAAATTTTTAACGTGATTCATATTATGATTCTGAGAAACCTTCCATTTTAGGCCCCCATTTCGTAGTAGGTAGTTCTCTTAGTTACGCACTTACCTACGACAAAAATCTTACGGGACTATGGATATCTAAAAACTAACAAACAAAGGTACTAGAAGTCTTCTTTAAGACAACAGTATCTGAGGTAAAACGTAGTTGCACCTACGTGTCAACTAACATAAACACAAAACTGTGGTCGTGATGTGGTTTCATTGTTATTACCACTAAAACTGAGTAATGACAAATAATGGTGGTATTGACAGTCCGCTCACAGATGAATAGTTCATTTTTTATATAAGTACCTTGGCGAGCGAGCTCTGCGCGGTTGAAAATATAGAAAACGAATTTTCCCACATGTGAGACCTAGCTAGACCTATTTTCGCCCCCGTAAACATAATTGCAACTTTCATCGAAATCGTAAGAGCCGTTTTCGAGAAAGTGATTACAAAACTATATGCAAATATTGCTCATTTAATAGTATAAGATAGGATAGCTGATCTGGCTGCCTTAGGTTATTTTCCTACTGCATAGATGAATTAAATCTTGTATCCCTTGCTATCGTTAATCACTATCTGGCTAGGTGCTACAAGCTCCAGAATACAACAGTTTTTTTTTGAGACCGGTCAGAAATTACTTGTTGATTTTCCTAAATCACAGTTTGGGTCATCTTCCAAGGAAGTATAGAATCATACATAGTCAGCCACGAACAGAAGAGAATACAGACCAAAAGTTGGTGAGAGAATCACAATTGCACAAAAGTAAAAATTACAAAAGACTAGTACAGTACCAAAAATCTTCCACGTTCCCGGATGGCAGCTATGCGGAGGAGTACTTACTTTGACGCCTAAAGTGTCCTATTGTGGTCGTTGTATATAAACTAAATACTACAAGTACTTAGTTTTAAGTACTACAAGTACTTAGTTTTAGTATAAAGTTAGTTCCTCTTTTTTTTCATATTTATTTAATCTTATTTTAAGTATTCAGAGGATTCTTTAACAAAATATATGAAGAAGTTAAAATAAAATTGGATGAAACCTTTCCTAATATTCCAGTTGCTAATTGTTCTAAACTCCAGGTTAGGTCACCTAGTCATGTAATCTAGAAGTCTCATAGCACCATAGCGATAGCCTTCACCTTGCTGGTCCGTGCTCGTTGGTCAGGACCACGTTGCGGCCTTGCGGGATCATTCCCGACTCTACCCGAACACGCGCGGGACGTGTGAGGCCGGGCGTGATCGATAGGGGCTAGTTATTATAATACTAGTGGAGACTGAACGGGTCAGCACGATTAACTCACCCCTTGCTGGAATGATCAGGAACGTTGAAAGTCGGAAGGGTTATGCTTACCCCGAGTGTAGTGAGTTAGAAGGGTGCCGAAAGGACAGATGCCTGCCAGGATTGCGGGACTGTTCGAAAGAGATACCGCGGAACTGGAACACAAAGGGCAAAGGAAGGAACATGGATGGGTTTTAGTCAGTAAAAGTCTGACATTCCCTCCTGCTCAGCCCAGAGCGGGAGGGGTTATTTGATGAGATCCCATACGAAAAAAAAAGTGTAGTGAGTTATTCGCGTTAGTGACCGAATTAACTGGAATTGTCTTAGAATTAGGTAACATTCATTGTTGAGACAGCATAAGTAGCTCTTTTGCTGTCTCAATAATGAATGGTACGGCCAAAAAAGTTAATTATTGTTTTGTTTAGGAATAATTCCATGTATTTTTTTTAAATCCTACTTATATTATATATGCGAAAGTTTGTCAGGTTGTAAGGATGTTTGTTACTCTTACACGCAAAAACTACTGATTGGATTTGGATGAAATTTGGCACACAGATAGTTTATAACCTGGATTAACACATAGGATACTTTTTATCCCGGTAGGATGATCCCGTGGGACATTACCGAACTCCACGCGGACGAAGCCGCGGGCATTGGCTAGTACTTACGTACACTAAAAGAACCATATTAATTTTTGGAGATGCATATACACTCATACACTCACACACACATACACACACCCAGATCCTCACCCCCTACTCACCCTCTCACACAAACCCAACTCACCCTCTCACAGTCACACACACCATTCCTCCCACACACTGTTTCTCACACCCATGCATTAGACATTAATACACTATCACTGATTGACATGTATTTTTTTAATTTCCTATTATATTTCTGTTTTGTTAAATTCTTTCATGCAAAATTGCAAATTTCTTTGTTCTGCAACGAAAGAGACTGGCCTCCACGACATAGGGACGCTAGTGTGGAGACCAGAGACCTATTTTTGATGTAATGTACCTCTGAAACAATAAAGTTAAAAATTATTTGTATACGTATACTCACGCGTTTCTCGCAATGGGCACCCCAATTACCCACCCCTTTACAGACCTGCTACAATCCTTAAAATAATTGTTGTTCCGTTAATTAAAAAACCGGAAAAAAATCCATGTATTTCACAAAACTAGCTCAGATATTATAATCTTTATCATCGTAACATAACATCACGCCTGTAATGGCTGAAGTGTTAGGCAGAATACACGAATAGTTCAGTAATAGTACACCCACATTTCGCCAGTTACGTTTAAATCCCATACAGTAATAGGGGGCGAGTATATTGCCATCAACCGGGCACAAATCCAGACTGCTACTGAGAAATTCCCGATGGACAAACCCATTGTCCGATCCAGAAATCGATCCCAGGACCTCAAGCTCAGCAGTCGCGCTTGCGACCTCTATAGACCGACATGCATGGCAGTCATAATTTTTATCGAACTCATTATTATTTCAGTGTATCAAGAACTTGTTTCTATCGCTTAGATTAATGTAAGTCAATACTAATAGGGGTTAGTTAAGGAGAAGCACCAGTCGATACTCGATAGGCAAACCACGCCATGCATCGGTAAATAGTAAATATTATCGTAGTGGCTACGTTTTTTTTTTGCTATAAGATATACGACCACACAAGTGTTTGCTTTTTTTTTCGTGTAAGTACTTAATTTAAATGTTTTGGGTACTTCCTAGGTAGACCCGCATCAAATACGTTAATTAATTGTGTTATTTGTTGTGTAGTCGAAACAAAAACAATACTGTACCCGATAACTTGTTTTTTCTATCGCTGTTTCTGTTATCAGCCTAGAATGTTCCCACTGCTGGGAAACAAACCTCCCCTCTATGAGAGATACGTATGAAGTATTCCACCACCCACAGCGGGGCGGTGGATATCACATGGTTTTGATGTCTTGGTTCAAGGTTAGGCCAGTTTCCTTCTTACAAAAAACTCGTACATAAGTAAGTACCTACACCTCCTAATGAATGATTTAAATAATTTACTATTGTTACTTCATCAACTTTGAAACAAGGCACTAGTAGACTTAATTAAATGTTTATAATAATGTAATATTAAGCGACACAATATTTTCCATTGAAATCGGAAAGCAAGTACTGCGCAGTGGTTCTCAGTACCGATTTTACCCAGAAGGAGGCTCTAGTTTAAGAAATAGTGTGAACACTATAATTGTCATTTGAATGCTTATTGCAATATAGTTGTTCATACAAACATGACATGAGTGAAAATGCCCGCCGTGTTTCTTTATTACTATTGTATATGCCTTTTTTTTACCGATGGGAAATCATCAAACAACTCCTCCCGCTCTGGGCTGAGCAGGAGGGAGTGTCAGACTTTTACTGACTAAAACCCATCCATGTTCCTTCCTTTGCCCTTTGTGTTCCAGGGCCGCGGTATCTCTTTCGAACAGTCCCGCAACCCTAGCAGGCATCGGTCCTTTCGGACCCCTTCCTGTTTGCTGACTCTCTTTGAGGCGCGCGTGGAACACGAACGCGCCGTCGACACGGCCTGTCGTATGCCTGCATTGGTAAAAATTCAGGCTCAACTTAAATGTCTCCCTAAACTACTTCCACTTCTCGCTATCTAGAGATTCTAAGGCTACTTGAGACCGGTTGTATCCCTATAATTAAAAAAAATACCCAATCATTTTTGTGCTTAAATAATATTAAAGAAGAATATACCTACGACTGCACCGTTGGTAGGTAATATGGTTTTTATTAGTGCTTACGTCTCGTTATACCCAATTAAATTCACTTTTTTCTTCACATGTACGAAAAACAACAAATTGTGCTAATAAACTCTGCGGTTATGATTTCATGAATTCTTATTTCTATGAGATCATGCCACCATTTTACTCAATGGGAAACTTTCCGGTTTTTAAGTTTATTATTTTGGCGTTTATAATGTGCCTGTTGTAACTTTAACCGGTCCAGGAATCAAGCTACGCTTAATTGCCACAACTACACCATTCGATAATAAGATATACATAAACAGGGTGTTATTATTACCATAATTATTTTGTTTATCAAAGATAAACTTTGTACAAAAATAAGACAATTAATTACCAATTTCAATTATGCATTCCTCAGATTCTTACAAAGTAATCTATAATCACCTCAATAGAGATATTATCACGATTATTATGGAAATAGATCCGCCGTAATGAGTTAAAATAAGGTTAATGTCTCATTAACAAATCAAAAGGTCAGACTGAACATTACCACAAAATCTTTATCGTGTCAATTAACGCCATAGCGTGACAAAAGCTGGGACAGTTACATTTAATGGTTTATCTATTATTAATCTCAATAACACACAGCTTAGACTGAAAGGATTACCTCTACTATTGTTTCTATAAATCAATGGTAAACAACTTCAATATTAAACTGTTCATTAAGTATCCTTTAAGCCATCTAATTATTTATCACCTTCTGTCAATTATGTTGTTTGCAAGGTTGATTAATAAATTATGATCATTAAAACTGTCAATCGTTTTAGTTTTAATCTGTTTATCTATCAAATCATTTTATTAAGTTGTCACTGTAGTGAAAGAATTATAGTGTACAAAAAATATCAATAAGATAGGCTACCTCTTTATTTACATTTACCTAGATTCCTGCAGGGCTATTGCGTATCTCTGTTGACAGTTCATACTGTTCATAGTTACGAGTTTTGATATTCAATGGATAGTTTTGCACGGGTAGCGTCAGTTGAAACCAACAAGAACGGTCATTGTATATCAAAACTCGCCAAGTGATCATGACTATGAACTGTCAACAGAGGTATGCAATAGCCCTGCAGGATGGCTAGAACACACTTGTTTCGCTTTTGGGCGCAACTGGGCTGTCCTCTTTATACTTATCATTGTTTATTGTTTCCTAAATTCAAACAGGAAACGCTTTTTATCACCTAATAAGCAATTTTGGATATATCACCCTCTAGGTACTACTGTTTCACACGTGTATGTTATTATAAATCGTAATGAGTACTTTACCGTCAAATGTACGTCATAAATCATTATTTGACAGTCGCTAATACACTTGAAACCACACTACTTACGACATCTGGCTTTTCCAAGATTTTAAGCAAACATATAATAATTGTGGAAGCTTCCTTAAAAAAAAGGAATAACTAGGTAGTAGGCTAGTAGGTATCATCATTCTAAACAGTCTTGTTATTATCAAATTTTTATATTCTACTGCACCACCGAGGGAATGTTGCCATAATTAGGCACGCTTTGCAAATAAAGCTTTTTTGGACTATCTTTTTTAGCAGAAAAGCTTTTTTTATTTTCGGAAATCATTTTATCCAAACTGGGTTTAAAGAAATCTCGCTGTCTCCTAAACTATAAAAAATCATTTGTGGTTCGGAAAACCCTAGATCAATAACGTGTTTCAAATACATTGACCTTACCATGAACTTGGCAATATTATGTTAGTAAATATAATATTTAGAACCTAGCACGGTCGCGAAATGCTTCCTAATTATTTGCTCTTTACCGACGTATTGCGAACAAAAATACCAAAATTGTGGTTAGGAGATATTTACATAAATGCATAAAATATACCATTTATTTTGAGCGATCTGCGATAAGTATTGGTTTAAAGACGACTTATATATCCACACGTGAGCATGACCATGTTATGGCAAAAAATGTCCTTTTCACAGAATTGGGGAAGTACTGATATTTAATTACCTACGTATCCGAAACGACATCAAATATTCAGAAACATTTACGAAAACATTTTAATTTTAAATATTCACTAGTCCTGAAATATTGGATCCTTGGAGACCTTGGATTAAAAATTTGGTTCAAATGTGACACAAGAAAGTATAGATATCGATTAGAAAAAAAATATAGAGACCAGTTTTAAAAGTAGCGCTACGAGTCAATGTAAACACGCCTGTTTTATCGGACTTCCAAAAGGATGAGGTTATCAATTCATCTGAATGTGTTTTAGGATTCCGTTGCCAAATGGCAAAAAATAGAACCCTTATAAATTCGTCCTGTCCTTCTGACTGTCTATCAGTCCGTCCGTATGTCACATACTTTTACTCTAAGACTATTGGCACCATACAGTTCCAATTTTGAGAGTAGGTTACGCTACACACAAATATTATTTAAAGTTATGAAAAAAATAAAAATGGAACAGTCCTCCATCCATGTACCTACAATATGTACATGAGAGATAAAAAAAAAATCCACGGTAAAAAAATGTATATCTGCTTTTTTTCTTAAGTCAATGTTTGATGAGATATTTGCTTGCTCAAAATTCGTAAAAATTGTGCCCCTAATTTCTAAAGTAAGAGGAGGAAAGTTCTGAAAAGAATTAAATTTGTAGAACGTAAAAAGAATTTTCAACGACCATTGGTTTGAATAAGATATTTTGATATTTAGTTTTCGAGATAAGGTACTTTTTCGTGAAACTGTAGCAGTAACTAAGTTTTTCAATAACATACTATGAAAAACAAATTTCGTTTTGCTGTTGAGTGTAAATTGACATAAGGATGAGCGTTAAAATATTGTTATTATATCGTTTGGTGCTACGGAATCCTTTGTGCGCGAGGCCGACTCGCGCTAGGCCATTTTTTTCTTGTTACTACCGTACAAACAAATGAATGAAAAATAAGAATAATTCAAACATTATAAACCTAAACTTTACTTTGAATTCTAGCACTGAAATTTTCCAAAAACTTCAGAACGATTGTGGTTTCAGTTATAACCGTCAACTTGTATTGTTTTTTTGTTATCGGTACTTACTTGATAAAAACTTATTAAGAGCTTTTTAAAGTTGCAAAAAATATTTGCGTTCCTAATTATTTACAGCGTGTTATTTTGTTCCGAAATAACCTTTTTTTCTGATTGTTTATTTTTTGGAGCTGACGACGGTACTTACTTGATTGAATTATTTATTATTGACGCCTGAGTGAATGTATAATATTTGAAATAAAAAATTACATACACATGTTCATAAATATTAATCTTTGAATGTCTTTTCCCTCCCTGCCTTCGTAGTTATGGTTACTTTTTAGTATGAGATGAACTAGTAATAAATATTCTATAATATAGTATAATTAATTAAATACTATACTATACTATAATTAACTAATTATATGTATATGTTAGTCAAGTTGAGTTAATAAAGGCACATTTATCATTTTATTTCAACTTGTTTCTCTTAGACATATGCTATGTAGTTAGGAATTCTTTACAAGAAAATTTTAAAAAAGGCAAAAAATAGAATAATTTGCTGTCTCTGGAGCCCTAACCACCTGTAGCTTGGACCGTGCTCCCGACACCGGCGGAAACCTATATTTTATTTCTATAAATGTTTTTTTTTACTGTTTTTTTTTTAATTTGTGAAAATAAGTTTAAAGAATGTATGAATGAATAAACGAGAAATAATAATTACTGTTATTGAGAATTAAGCAAATTCTTAACCATTGAGCCACATCAAATAGTATTAAACATATAACTAATTGGTTGATAAACGTTACATAAATGGCCATGAAATTATTAAACATGTATTATTCAAATAAATAAACGCTGTACAACAACATTAGTCAATTTACCTACGTTCTGATATTAATCTTCGATATCAGATTAAAATTGAGAAACAGTCTATTTCCTGAAGTTGAATGATGCAAAGATGACACCTTGAATCAAAATACGTTTTTCCTATTTGCGAGACACCAATCGTGTAATAGCTCGCGGAACTAAGCTATTGCAACCTTAAAATAAGTTAATTATCACAAACAATATGAGAGTGGGGCGGTGGTCGCCAGGAGGTGCAAAACTGTAGTCGCGAGCCTCCAAGCAGCACAATCCCGCGCCATCTCTGTCCGAGCACACGCCTCGCCGCCTCGCCGCCGCCTCGCGCCTCTCGCCCGCGCCTCTCCACTCGACCACAACAAACAGTGCGGCACAGCCTCCCGACCACTCGGCACCAGGCTACCTGTGAACCCCGGAAGCACATTTCCCCCTATGCGGACGTTCAAAACCGGAAGTGTCGTGAAATGTTTCTCAAAAGTGTTATTTGACGCGAGTTTTTACCACTTTTTGTGACGTTCATCATTTCTGCTCTAGGCTTCACTAAAACAATGCTCATATTTGGAACTTTTGACTGAATTTTATATTTTGATCCTGCACTACTGTTTTGGTAAGCAAAGCGATTGTTTTTCTTTTTGTCGAATACTTCACATCCGTTCTAACTTTACCTGCAAAATTAAAACTGAATGGTTCAGTGGACAGGTTCGCAGACATGTAAAACGCAGTATGTAGGAAATTAACAAAAACTGCGTATGCCTTGCAATGGATTTGAATAGTTGTATGCACACTATAATTAAAGGAACCGCAACAATTACGTAGTTAATAAGAACTTGCAATCGCAACAAAAAACTGTGTGTAAACAATTTAACACAAATAAGTGTAACATAACATACGTACGTCATATCAATTTACCGTGTGTGTTAGTATGGTTAGTTCCACTCATCATCAACGAACACGCTATCAGATTTGGGACCCTCGGTTTCTACAAAATTACGATTAAGGACAAGAAAACTTAGACAACCACCAAAGTGACATTACAAAAAGTGACATTTAAAAAAAGTTACATCTTGTATTAAAACTTTTTATAAAAATCACATTGCAAAGTGACATAACACAGTTAAATAACATAACAAACACAGGATCACGTAACGAGTGAGGCACATGTTGTTTGCTCCTGTTAGTACCATACCCGTGTGCCGGTTGTCACTCCAAATCTGACGCTAGTAAAACCTAACCGCCTAGCCTAGCGATTCATAGACAACACACTGTATATGCCTACGTCAGTTTGTTATGAACGCTCGAGCGTGTAAAGTGGTATAAGTAAACAGACCTGTAGGGCCGTAGGAAGCAAAACATTTCCTCAGTGTATTGACTTTATAACAGCTGTGACTCTGGTGCTTTTCAATAGTTATTTTTTGGAGTTGTTAGATTTTTTTAAAGAGGAACAAGTTCAGTAGGTTTACGTGATATTTAAAATTTTGGGAGTTACAGTCAGTCATCAGTGCATTTCAGACATGAGAAAAATGGTGAGTTTATATATGTATAAAAATAACTTGTCAAAAAGTGTCATGGTCAGTCAATTACATTAGTATGTAGAGTCCTTAACATACGTAAGATCATTTGAATCTATTTATTATCTGTTTGTTAATTTTTACACACATTTAAACACACATTTAAACAAAAACAAACATTTAAAATTATAAAAAATAGTGACCCACAGGTATCAGGTATTATTTTTAGATTATCTAATTTATTATTTGATTCAATTTTGTTCTGAAACTATACGTGAAAGGATCCTGCGACATAGGATAGTGTGGGTCACACTTAAATATTAATAAATAAATAATTCATGGTAAATACAAACTTACCTACTAACTATTAAGGTGATGACACTTTGCCGATGTTCAGCGTTTTATCTCAGTAAAAATGCTCTTGATTATCTATGCGACATTGATGGCTGATAATAACCGCACCGACTCTAATGGTTTTGTTCTAATTATAAAAAAATAAACCACCGTAATAAAAACATAATTGATTCAGTTTTAACACAGTTCTCGGTACTCGTTATCTCAATGCATAATTTCCATGAAGTCAATCTATAAATAAATTAGGAAAAATCAAATCTTATCTTTACCCCTAGGTGTCAAGAAAACATTAATCTTCATCCTTATCATGTTTGTATTCATCATCATACGTGAAAACTATAAATAACGAATGCGAACAACTTTCGGAAATATCTTTCGGCGTAACTAGAACCAGTACAACCTTTCTTTAGGGCACGTAGGTCGCCAGGTGACCTACACCTACGGAGTAGGAAGTGTCGTAGCAATTATAGCACTATACAAAACGTATGTATGTAGGTACGTACGCTAGAGGCCACGCATGTACTCACACCTACAAGTTATTCGTATCGAAAGACTAGCTTAACGGCTTTCTAAAATATGAATTTATTTCTCACAATTAATTCTTATTTTGTCGTCTGTAGTAAGTAAGTTAATATTTTAATTAGATTTCGTAAATTATTTCATTAAACATGACTTGTTACTTTTTTGCAAGTAACAGCATGTTATCCTTACAGTAGTACCTCTAATTTTTTTATAACATTAATTATGTGCGTGATGAAAAAATAACAAAAAACGGTTTTGTTTATGTTCAATGCATTAAATACAAACATACATAGATTCACGCCGATTTCCCATGGTGGTAGGCATAGAGCCAGAGACTTCTGAACGCCACCAGTTAAGATCCTTCAAACTCCTTTCGCCTAGTCCTCTTTTAATACAGCTGAAAATTGCCGGATGTCAAGCTTGATTTCTTTACATATAAAGCCATTGATACTTTTTGTCACTTGTATGAACCATATTCTTAGCAATTTAAACATTAAAAACAATAAGCTATCACGTGAGTTAATCTGATAGCTTATTGCTTTTAATAGGTCTTATACTATTGCCTTTTTTTCTCACATTTTGTCCTGTTTGTAACTTTGACGTATACTTATATTTTTTCTTAATTTCACGTTTGTTGGATTAATAGTTAAATTACGTACCTTTTAAACCGTACTGGTAGTTGCATATTACCTCATAGAGTAGTATGTCAAAACACTACTTCAAGTAGGTATATTTTTGTCATATACTGTGTTTTGAGAATTTAAGATACGCAATTGCATCATAATCGGTTCAGACGTTTACAAGAAAAAAAATGTTAGTATGAAAATATCATGCTTCGAGAAATCGTCCATACAAATCAGCAATTTCATACTTTAACGGCTCTAACCCCTAATACTCAAACTCAAACTCTTTATTGCATTCATGTGTACATACATATTTTAGTTGTTACATATACATAAGTACCTACTAACCTTAAGCTAGTGGTCATAAGCGCAACTGCTGAGCATGAGGTCCTGGGCTCAATTCCCAGGTCGGGCAAACTGTTATTGAGTTTCCCATCAGGAATTTCTCAGTAGCAGCCACGTAGTCTAGATTTGTGCCCGGTTGATGGCAATAGGCTCGCCTCCTATTACATGTGACTTAAACATAACTGGAAAAATGTGGGCGGACTATAGGTACACCTCTGCCTAACGCTTCAGGGATTACTAATGTTGTGATTAATAATGTTATGTGAATTAACGTACAAGTTTCGAGTTTATTCAGATTCGTAGAAATTTCAGCTGCCGCAGATTGCAAACTGAAGCGGCATTGAATTCCTGCCAGGGTTGCGGGACTATTCGAAAGAGATACCGCGGCCCTGGAACACAAAGGGCAAAAGAAGGAACATGGATGGGTTTTAGTCAGTACAAGTCTGACACTCCCTTACACTCCGCCCAGAGACGGAGGGGTCATTTGATGAATTCCAATAAGTAAAAAAAAAAGCTGCATTGAATTAATCGTAATACCCATTGGATTTTAACCTGATTTCCATAAAACAATGAGAAATGCGTGAAGTTTTAAGAAAAGCATCCGTATTTGGTCATTACATTATAATAACATTATTTAATGTATTACAGAGGGGTTTTTTTACGTTGATTGTATAGTATTTTTACGAGTCTATTCTATAATCAGCCTAAAATGATCCCACAGCTGGGATACAAACCTCCATTATATGAGACCTGGCTATAATCCACGGTGCTGGCCCTGTGTGGGTCCGTTGATGACAACGTTATTTTAGACTTAGAGCTTTTGCCACTACAGGATATTTCCAAAAATAGATCAGAATTAATCGGAACCAGAGGATATTGTTAAATCAAGTTCTCGAAAACGGCTGTAACGATATCGTTGAAAGTTGCACATGTCATAGGGTTTTATGGGGGTGAAAAACCGATCTAGTTAGGTCTCTAATCTGGGAAAAATCGCTTTCTCTGTTTTAACCCGAGCAGAGCTCAGTCAATTGCCATTCATTAAAAAAGTTAATTGGTAAATTATTTATTTATTTATTAAATCGAATGATTGCTACCAGAATTTTAGAAAATAAACAACGAACGTAGTAGGATTTGTTGTGATTTTCAGTTTCAGGCATTACACTTCAACTTATGGAGCTGTTTCAGTCCTTACTTGAAACAAATTAATGAAGTATCTATTTTTATCTCATATTAACTAGGCTGTAAATGCGGAATAGGTTATCTAGATCGGTCGTCAGTTAGCCGAGGTTATCCTACAAGTAGATACTAATATGATGCTAAGTTTATAAAAAAATGTGTGCATCTACCATTGTGTACGATTCACAATATTTATGTGACTTAGTTGTAAAACAGGTGCAAGTTCTATTATACTATACTAGCGAACCGCCCCGGCTTCGCACGGGTGCAATGTTTTACATATAAACCTTCCTCTTGAATCACTCTATCCATTAAAAAAAACCGCATCAAAAGCCGTTGCATAATTTTAAAGATCTAAGCATACATAGGGACAAACAGCGGGAAGCGACTTTGTTTTAAACTATGTAGTGATGAAAAAAATGAAGGTAACGCATTATTGGAAAAAATGTCGTAAACAATGAAAATTGCAGGCACGACACTTGGGAATGTTTTAACAAAAAAAAAACGTTCGAGCTATACAAGGTGTAACAGGACCCTTCACGAAGCCGTCAACCAAGCATTCTGTATATCAAACTAAGTAACTCTACGAAAAAATTATTGCTGGGAAACGATTTTTACTTTTTGGGTCAAAAATCACGTTATGCAGTAGGACACAAAACATTGTGCTGATGGATGCACTAATAGTAAGGTCTTGGAGGTATTTAAAAGCATAGTATAACATTAAAAACTTGTGAAAAAGTCGGAACTGTGACCCCAAATATCTCCGTAACTAGAAGGTTTCTAGGTATGATCTAGAACAAAAATATGATCGCAATGACGGGGAGAACAAGTGCCTTTCGGCTTCGTTAAGGGTACTCTTACCCTTTATAACTGGTGATTATTTTATTTTATAAAAATAAAATAAAAGTAGGAAAGGTTTATTAAGTAACAGTAGCGAAGGGTCAATTTTTATGAGGTACATATCGTTAACGTGATTTTATTATTTGTCTATAAAATACTGACAGCGCCATTTTTCAAAGGGAAGCCGGTAGGAATCGAGTAGTATGGAAGCTTCGCCACTGGTAGGTCATTTATCACGAGATTTCTTGTAATTTGTCTTTGAAATCACCCAAACCATACCAACGTAACGTAGGCACATAGGTACATAATTATATACGCAGGTACGTGGGGCGACGTCGACAGCCACACTTGCTGGCGGAGCCGCGCACGCAAACTAATCTGTTAGGTGAGGCGCCACTGACGCATGCACCCCACACTATCAGTCTCATAGCTAACACGTAGATTTATTCCATTCACTAAGTGAGGTCACAAAAAATGCGTTATTTGTGATTGATTAGGTACAAATTTTAATATTTTAATATTGTAGTCTGCAAAACCCAATCATAAAGAAGAATAAAACTCCTTGCATAGTTGGTAGAGTGATACCGGAGCGGACGGTAAACTTTTGTTTAGTACTTAACTAAACGTAAAAATATAGAAAAATGAATAACAATCTTTACCCAGATAGGTATTTGACATCTTTTGGCTTTTACAACATTTTGTATTTTAGGGAAATTTCTATCTGCGCTAATTAATTTTACTGCATCTAAGTGTGCGTCGGTTAATCGTGATCTCGCGGGAGATTTGTTTCTTTTACACTTGGTTGCCTCCAAACATTGATATTATTCTGCCTTTTTAATTGAAAAATATTATTGAGACAAGCTCGCGAGCCGCATCAGCTGGGCTATTGCGTTTATCTCTGTTGATAGTTCATAGTGATGATTACTTGCGAGTTTTGATATACAGTGACCGTTCTTGTTGGTTTCAACTGACGCTACCCGTGTAGAATTGTCATTGTATATCAAAACGCGTAACTATGAACTGTCAACAGACATACGCAATAACCCCGTAGCAGGCTGTTTATAAAATTGGATCGGGCCGCAGGAAAACGTGCAAAGGGCCCCCCATGCATCCCGCTGGCCGCATGTTTGATATGCCTGATGTACAGTGTACACACTACACTAAGTAACATTAGGTAGCCTTGTAATGATAGTCGTAAGATTGAGATACTAATTAAAAATACACCTAGGTACTGTATGGAAGTGTAATGTACCTGACCGGTTTCCCATTATTTAAATTTTTATACTTAATAGATGTTTACCTATATCTCAACGCGTCACCTTTGCGTAGTAATTATTTGAATAAAATAAAGCCGTAGCTGACACACGTGCAAATAATTGATTCGCATGTCGCCATAATTGATCTTATTCCAAGATGATGGATGTGTAATGCACTTAATATAATCTACCTTACTTATCACTTATTATAAATAGGTTAAGTTTGTGAGGTTGTAGGGGGTAATCTCTGGATCTACGGAGCCGATTTTGAAAATTCTTTCACTAAAAGGAAGCTACATTGTCCCCGAGTGCCATCATAGGCTATATATACAACATGCCCATTGGCTAATTTCCGACCAAAACACGAGCGAAGACGCGGGCAACAGCTAGTATATAATAAAGCTCATTTCGTACTTTATGACAATGTAAAAACGCCAAACGTCATTCATTACGTAGATATTGAAAGCGTTTTTATTTATGCGTTGCGTAGCTTGCGGTCTTTTTCGTCGGTCTAGCATTTGTTTAGAATTATGGCGTAGCAGTCTTTTTCGCGTAGCATTTGTTTTGCATAATGGCGTAGCAGTCTTTTTCGCGTAGTTATTATATTTGCGTACACCGCAGCAGTGTCGTATTAATATAACATGACGTCTACGTGTTTATATAATATCTGATTCTAACTTACGTATTCAACTTAGCAATAAAATAAATCTCGTTTTGGTGATTATTAAGATACTATTATAATTCCCATTTCAGAAAATCTGAGAAAAATCTTTGATAAACCATACTTACCATTACATTTTAAATTACTCAAAGATAAATAAAAGTAGTACCTAACTATCGATAAAAAACAAGCATGCCAACTTTAGCTCATTAAATTTCGCAAACTACCCATTATGTAATTAGGCAAAAGAGAAAAATATGTAAATGAAAGCTTATGTATATAGCCAAGCCTTAATCTAGTCGAAATGTCGCGTGTGACAGTAACCCTGATCCACTATGCACGACTACGGTTAGACCAGTCAATCATGACCCCGGCGAAATAGGGAACTAAAGCGCGTAAGTCTCAAAATTCTATAGTCGATTGAGAAAGCTTAAACTAGCTAGTCGCTATTAGCGTATGCCATTAATATATTCATTTAAATTAGGATAAAAATCAGCACTTTTAAACGTCAAAATCATAGGCAGTCCGCCTGCTCTTCGCATCCACTCCTTAATTTTTTTGTGGGGAGAATTTGTGGAACAGACTCACCAGCAATACCCTTATGAGATAGTGATATTTATACTACTGGATCTAATATGCATCGTTATTCTTTTATTAATATTTCTTACTTTCTATTCACATTTTATTAACAAAATTACATATAAAAAAAAAAAAACATTTAAAAACATAAAAATTAGTAGCCCACCAGCATCGGGAACAGGGTTCGAACTAACAGTGGTCAGGGCTCTTGGGAGAGAAACCTAACACACACACACCGTGTCCACAAGTACGTAAGTCCTCTTTTCGGCTGGCAGGTGAGACTTTGGCAGAAATACGTCCATTTTTTGTTTGGCAACTAGCGCCACTGCATACCAAAATAAACTGGTCGCCTTGTTGTAGACTGTCCTTACATGAAAGTAGCCGGTATAACAGTGGGCATACCAACTACACGTGTAACCAGTGGTTACGAAATAACAGATGTAACAAGCTACCGACTTGTGTTAGAAACTAAAATACTTCACATGTATAGTTTCCTTGAAAGAAATCATTTGATTTTGGAATCGATTGTCTTTTTGTTTTTTTCGCTTTAAAGGACCAAAAATAGAAAACAAATGCAACTAAAATCTTTTCATTTCAGACCAAATAGTTAAGTTTATGTTTTTTAAAGCGAAGCGAGCGTGCCGCGGCAGTAGCCGCCGAGCCGGTCCTCTCTATTGTCGGTGAATCATTTGGGTTACGGGTAGATGAGGTTATAACAGTATGATATTTCCTGATATTTACTTATTCATTACAGAATTATGGCTGAAAATGAATAAATATGAAAATTAGATCAAATGAAAATTCGGTCAACTGAACGTTATACATATCTATAAAGAGGAATATACTAATTGAAAATTATATGAAATTACCGTTATACTAAATGTTAATAGAGCAAAAGAAGGCTATATATGACATATAATTAGATCACATGAAATTAGGTTATTTGTTTGTCTGCCATATGAACAACATAAATAAATAAATATTATATCATGTGAACGTCAAGTAATATTAGACTATCTGTTATTATGCCATATATTACACACCCATTATTTATTTAACGTCGGTGCTTTTAAATTATGTACAGTCGCCAGCACATCAAATAATTACCATAAATTGTAAAATTTCTCCAAATGATTTTAAACCATCTAAAGTTGATGGTTAAGTTCAAAATCGGATGAGAAAATATGACAGTTTGAGGTAATAACTTGATGTGCTGGCGACTGCACCTACCTATTTGATCATGGTTTCGTCAGCGTGCGTCAAAAGGACGGCATTTAGTTTTTTCTTATGACATCTTTTTTAAATAAAATAGAGCGTAGTTTTATTTAGCAGTTAAAATTTGAATACTTTTTAATAAAATAATCGTAAAACCGAGGCCATTTAGAAACATTAACTTAACTCTAAATAATTCTAAAAAGACACTTTTATTATTATTTTTTTCCAATTTGGTAGGAGCCAGAGCTTAAGCTTTTGTGTAACATATACTTATATGACATTGAACTTTTAAAATAACGAAAAAATTAGTCAATTAAATAGAATATCTTGATGAATGAAGCAATGATAGAAAAAAAAACGGTGGAAATAAATACTAACTTTATCCACCGATATTAATTCATTAATTATTAATGTTTACCTGCAAAAGCAGGTAAATTAATAATTCTAAGCTTCCGGTTGAAGTAGTAGATTGACGTATATTTATTAAATTAAAAAAGTACGTAAGTAAGTTAAGCATACATTTATAACTGATAAACATATTTATATATTATTCTTGTACCTGTATAGACCATTCGTTTCATTAGCGGATATATCACTTCGTCTGTTTGTATCAAACAGCCTTGTGTCACATGTCCAATCACTTCATGATTACCACTATTACCAGTTCATTCATCTTAAATATTCTTTACATTAATATAGTTATTCATCGAAACATTATGAACCTTTATGATGTTAAAATGATCTCTAACTTTTAAACATTTTTTCCAAGAATTAGTAAGTACCAAACGATTTAAATTTTTGACGCCAAAGGGCTAAGTGAGAAAAACTTTTTTGTACTTCGGTGTAAATAAAAAAAAATCCTTTGGAAAAAAAATGTTCTATTTCTACTTTTTTTTTGGGTTTGCGTCAAGCAGATAAAAACGATGATAACTAAAATTTTGTGGATAGATTACATGGAGTACTTTTGCATAACATTAGTTGCATGAGTGGCGCTCCAGCCGGCCGAGCGGCCATTCGACCAGCCCACAAATAAGTAAATACGATCGTATCACGAAACTAGAACGAGCACAATGAACGCTCGGTTCAATGCAACTATTCAATAGAATAAACTTTTCAAATTCTCGCTCAATGGCCGCCGAATGCATCGTAACCTTATAACCTTCAAATCAATTTAGGTACTCTTCCAGGAGTGGGTAGGTATAGGTGGATTATTCCACTCTGTTCTACCAATTTGTCCCACAAGACATAGTGGAATGTTTCAAAGGATTTGATTATTTTAGTATGGAGCCTGGCGTGCTCTTTAAATTAATACTGTGAAACAGTAGCTTGGGCGCTGACGGGATTTTTTCCAGGGAGGTGCACCTTCAGTTCCAAAAAATTTCGATTGATGATTGAATTTATCATATGATAAATTCAATCATCAATCGAAAAAAAGTAGGATTCAAAAGTGAGCGAAGAGAGCTTCGAATTGGATAGGTTTTCTTTTGTCCTTCATTATAGAAATACGGTTAATTCTGCCTATTTATAAAGAAAAGCTTATGAACGCAAGGGACATATAGGAGCGCTCGAATATATTACTTAGGTTATTTTTGTGCATACATATGCAGAAACTAAAATAGGAGTATAAGCGAGCGAAGCGAGCTCGAATATTTTTGCTTTCTGGCTCGAATGCATTGGTTTTTCTATGTATATTCTTTTCCGTCAGGGGGGTGCAAGCGCACCCCCTTGCACCCTGCTGCCGGCGCTCATGAACCTGGCCGAAATATTCAAACTACTCTTGATGTCTGATTCCGCTCTCTCTGTACTCGAGTGTATTATAACGATGAATGGAAAAAATGGAATACAGGGCAAAATGGAGTAATCCCACTACGGAGGTGGTAGAGATATGTGACAATTAAAATTGGAACTCGAAGCACTAGCATCGTTTTTCTTGATAAATTTTCCTGTGTTATTTTCCATTATAGGTATTACCTAAAGATCTAAAGGACATTTTGTTCGAATAGTATGAACATTATTCTTAGATCTTTGATTGCTTTTTATTGTTTAATCGGAATAGTATGGTTTTCTTAATACCTAACCTATGTAGGTACTAAGTTTTTGTCCATTAACTACATTATCCTGTGGTATTTTACACTCTGTAATACTAATTTGTGGTTGTTCTCAGAATTGTTAAGCATTCGTTTGATCACAAATTGTTTATTTTTGCATTCCATGTAAAAAACGCGTGGGTATCATTAAACATCCTTTATTAAAATAACACGTGAATATTAGTTTCTATAAAATAATTCTGAATTAGGTAAAGTACAAGATGTGCTAGTAAAATCAGCAGGTCGAATGCACAATTGCAAAAATAAGCTAAAGAAATCTGATATGGTTTAAAAGATTCCGAGCTGCATCAACAATCGCATGATGCATGCAATGCCAAGGACTCCTGCCACTTGAGTACATTCAGCCAGTCTGTTGTAACATACAACAGACAATCAACTACCAGCCTACACTATGCTAATTGTAATTAAACAATTACGTACACTTTAAATGTCGAATGGAATTAATTTATTTTATAGTTACTAGTTTTTTCTTTTTTAATTTTATGGAGTCTGGTAGAAAACTAGTTTGAGACGACAAAGAGCTTCGGACAATGACCAACCATTTTTTTTAAAACTCAAATGTCATTCAGCCGGTTTATTAGACTATACTTTTTCTGTGAAAAAAGAAATTGAATAAGGTTGATGAAATAAGTATTTTTTTTTTGTTTTTAAAGGTTTTTGAAAAAAAAAATAGATAAAAAATAAAATTTGTATTTTGTTCTAGGATGTCCTCTAAGATTTGTCTTGCTTGATGCAAGGTTAATATCATCTGATTATTATAAATTACTATAAGAAACCAGTATTATGGCAATGAAAGGTCAGTAGGTAGGTACAATAATGGCATAACTGTTCATTTAGCATTGGTTGGTCAGGTCTGGGTTGCTCGGTGATGACCGAGCGCTACGGTGTTGACGGCTGCTTCCCGTCTTTTGTTATGTGCGACTCGTCATGGCTATGTAAAACTCCTATATCATCTTAGTTTTATGTAACATGACGTATGACACACGCAATATGTACGCAATAGGCTTACTCTTAAAATACAATTTTGTTTCACATTCTTTGATTTTTATGTTAGGCGCCATTTTGATTTTGAAATATGTGTCAAATGATTGTCTTTTTTTTTATTGTACCTGCTAATCATTTTTACAGTTTATTGCTCTTTTAACCTTTATCGTGATGCTTAATTATTTCAACTAACACACTTTTTATGCTAATTAAGTGTATTTCTCATTAAGCAAAAAACGTGTTTTCATCGCAATGTTGTTTCAACACATCAAACCGATAATAATTATTATTATCAAAAAACTGTTTTTCATGTATGTAATAACAATAAGATAACCCAGTTTGGTTCAGTTAAAAATCTTGTTCTTACCTGAAAGATAAGCGTATCTTTAAAAACATAAAAATTTGGGTTAACTCCTCGCGAGGAGAGTTTTCCAAATTTTCCTGAATGCAAGAAGGTAACTGTTACATCGGTATCATAATTGTTTTAAAATAATATATGTTTGAAAGCCTACTTTCTAAACTGATATTATGTTTTACTTTTTACTTATTTGTAGTATCTAATGCAGGTGGTACTTTTTCTTTCATATTCGTTTGAGTGAATACTTGGTAGGTAATAAAACTACACTAACTACTGGACAACAAAAAAAACTACACAAACTACTACTAATTTGCGTCAGACACGGATGACGAGCAAATAGATATAATTCTTAAAGTCATAAAACTAAAGTTTAAAGTCCTATAAAATATTTTTAAAACAAAGTTGAAAACACCATCGTATTTCGCAGGAAAAGCTCCAGCGCGCATTTTGCGCATTTAAATATAAACAAGATGTTCATTTTGCAGGATTTATTTATAAGGGGTGTCTGGTAAAAACACGATGACCACAGAAAACTCCATTATTTTTATGATCAACGTTACTCGTCAAAATTTCAATGTGAAGACTATAAAACTCGATTGATGTTCCGAATTTAGAACTATTTCACATGAAGGCTACGGGCGACTGTTTGCAAAGTTTTTGCACACAATGTGAGACCGACAATTGTGTTACGGAAAATTTTAATCAATGAAACGACAACCTGTAAGATTACGTACACTAACTCTTTACAATTGATGTGCCTATAAACCGTGAAACATGCACCAGAGAAATCAAGTCACATTACACCAAATAATCGCAATTCGCACGCAGTGTTGCACAGTTTTAAAATGAATAATTCCTGCCTAAACTAATAACAACAAAAAAAAAATTATATATATTGTTTTTTTTTTATAAGAAATATTAATAATGTTAAAAATATGTAAGAAAAATGAATAAAAAGAATTAAGTACAATAAGTATCTTCCTGAACCTGAATCTCACCTGTTTCGTCTCAAAGGAGCAATGTTTAGTTGACCAAATTGTGCCAATTATTGTAATTTATTGACGGACCAAATGGTGGCAATAATTACGTAAGCTTATATTGACGCCTATGAAGCAATAAAAATAATAAATAACCCTTTTAATCTCAAAATGACGTTATAGAGCACAAAGCTACGCAAGGCTCTCCATTCTCAATACACATCAAGGCTGTTGACAAGTAATAAAGGTGTTTTCTGTTTACACATACCTACAACATGTATTAGGAAATAGGGCCTTGTAGTACCTATTGTCATTGAAATACTAAACCAGAGCTAGGAGTGTCGCTTTTCAAAATTATTTGGAGCTACTCTACCGTGACTATTTTTCTATCACCCACAAGCGAATACCAGTAGTACCAGTAACTTTATAAGGTTTGACCCTCTTATTATTTATTTATTTTAACACATACATTTGTTTTAACAGGTAAGACCCAAGCTAACAAAGTAGTCATGAATTGCTAATTGTCCAGTCCCAAGTAACGGGTCTGGGTAGTAAGCACAGACTACACAGTGGACAACATACTAAGTGTCACCCTCTGGAATTCCGCCAACGAGCAAGAAAATATGTCCAAACACCGAGAGACACTATTAAGATTTTTTATTGCACGAATCACTGGTGCAAACTTTAATAGGTTTGTACGAGTTGCCGGAACTTTAAAAAGCCCCTCCCTCGGTCCCAACCGTAGCCTCCTGTCTGGAACGAGCAATCCCAACGATTCCAATATTTGTGGATTATTCAGCATACCACGGAAAACCATAAAAACATATTTTACAAGAGCGAGCTTGCGCCTTACTTCCAACTTATGTACCCAACCATCCCTATCACAAAGAGAGTTGGATACTTATGTGGGTAGAAAGGGTAGACACCAAACTGCTTCCAGTACAGGTATCGGGTTAATTTGTTCTGCATCTTTTCCAGCATCTGAGAATACTTCACTTCACAAGGATTCCAGATGATAGCACTAGTTTCCAAGTTGCTTCGCACCAAGGCATTGTAAAGTGCTTTCACTGCTGCCATATTAGTAAAGTCACGGGGAAAGATCCCCCGCGAAAGTAAGCCCAAGATCTCGCACTAACCCCACCCACGGTAAGACGTGACCGCCCATGCAATAATCATGGCGTCGGGGTACCTACTAAGGCCCGCGTGAATGACATTACGCTACACTTCGACACACTGAAGAGTAGTTTATTCTCTTCACTCCACGCTACCACCCAATCGATGTCTTGCTGGAGCATTCCGCAGCGTGACTCGTCTGTGATCTGCAGGAATAGCTTGAGATCGTCAGCAAATAACAAACAGTTAGCGATTAGATTATATTCAAACGAGAAGGAAATTAAAATTTGTGAAGCTTTAATATATTCGTAAAGCTTATAATTGTTGTTGCCGTAATGCAGAATTAAAACATTATAATAAAACTTTGTTTTATTTGAAGGAACAAATATATTTTCGGTATAGTGACAAGACAGATATAAAACACAATATGAAGGTCGTATACCTTCAGATATATCAGACCCAATATGAAGGTCGTATATCTTCACATCCACGATACTTTTTAGAGCTTGGACAAATCTTCAAGTCCAATTCTACAGCTTAACATGTTCAGTCGTGGTCCAAACAATGGCTTCGTAAACATGTCTGCCAATTGTAATTCTGTAGCGACTTGTTTGACGGCGAAGTCTCCATTTTGAATACATTCTCGAATGAAGAAATGCTTTATCTTGATATGTTTAGTTCTCCTGTGGAACTCATAAGGTGGGTTCTCAGACAACCTTATGGCAGACTCATTGTCGACGTAAATTGTTGGTTTTTCATTCAGGTCTGTTAGGTCCTTTAATTCCTCCAGGAGTTCTTTTAGCCATAAGGCTTCTCTCGCAGTTTCTGTCATGGCTACGAGTTCGGCCTCCGTTGAAGAGATTGCTACTCTTGGTTGTTTTTGGCTTTTCCACATGATGGGACCGGAGAATAAGAAAATCATCCCTGACGTCGAATGGCCAGTCGTTGTGTCACCACCAAAATCAGCGTCACTGAAACATATCAGCCTCTTCTCCCGGCTTTTCGCGAAGACAAGTCCTTTGTCTATAGTACCCTTTAGGTATCTAAAAATTCGCTTGACTCTCATTACATCAAACTTAGTAGGACTTTCTAGATGCCTTGACGCAACACTCACAGCGTAGCTTATGTCTGGCCTTGTAGCGACCATGAGGTATGCTAGGGCTCCCACAGCTTGACGATAGGGAAATGACGAATTTGATTCATCATCTTCTTCTTCATCTATGCCAATTTTTACTGCCGGCGTTGCAGCGACTTTGCAGTTAGTCATTCCAAACTTTTCAAGTATCTTCTTAGAATAAGACTTTTGGTTTAATGTAATACAACCATCTTTGGTTTTATTAATTTCAAGTCCAAGGAAATAAGACGCCGGTTTTGTGGTTATTTTAAACCTATTTTTCAGCTCTTCAATAAATTTCCTTCCAGCATTTTCACTAGTTGAAGCCACCAAACCGTCATCTACGTAAAGCGCAATTAACACTTGTTCACGTAAGTAAAGACAAGGATCTTTTGTGCTTTGCTTGAATCCTGAATTTATAAGATATTCTGATATGCAGACATTCCAGCATAGAGGAGCTTGTTTCAGCCCGTAGAGGCTGCGTTTAAGTTTGCACACTTTCTTAGTGCCATCATTGAATCCCTCTGGCTGCTTCATAAAGATTTCCTCTTTTACAGCTCCGTTTAGAAACGCAGTCGATACATCGAACTGTTGAAGTACCAAATTTTCTCGAGCAGCTATTCCTAAGACAGCTCTTATAGTACTGAGGCGGGCTACCGGACTGAAAGTCTTCTGATAATCAACGCCAGGTTTTTGTGAAAAACCTTTTACTACTAATCTGGCCTTATATCGCTCAATTGTACCATCTGGATTGTTCTTTATTTTGTAAACCCATTTACATGGCAATGGTTTACGATTTTTCGGAGGGTCGACTAATTCCCAAGTCTTCATTTCTTTCAATGATTCCATTTCATTTTGCATAGCCTCTAACCATTTGACCTTATCCTTGCTATTCATAGCATCTTTAAACGTTTGAGGTTCTGTTTCATTATCCATATCCATGACTGCCATAATATAATCCTCAAATATTTTAGGTCTGTTAATCTGTGATCTATCACGAAGATTGTATGATCTTCGTTCTTCTGGGACAAGAATGGATGCGTCGACATCTATGTCGTTTTCATTTGGTTGATCAGCAGTTTCACTGCCGTCATCAATCCCGAGAGTGTCATAATACAACTCGTTATCTTCATTTTGTATAGGTACCTCGTTAGAGCTTGCAATAACATTATCCTGTACTGCTTGCTGTCTACTATTATTTTCTTTTGTAGTACCTTCTAAATATATTTCTGTTTCATCTAGTTCACTGTCAGTCTCGTTTGATCGCTTGTGATCATCTATTTCTTGAAAAGGAACAGAAATTACATTTTTACCATCGTCGTAGAACATTTTCTTTAAAATTCGAACATCCTTGGAAACAAGAATGCGTTTCTTCGATGGGACGTATATTCTAAACGCTTTTGAAACTTCCGAGTAACCAGCGAACATACCAGGTATAGCTTTTGAAGCAAATTTGTGTTCATGTTTTCCTTTCTTTAGGATGAACGTTTTAGCACCAAATACATATAGATGATTAACGCAAGGTTTTCTACCTACCCATCTTTCAAATGGTGTTTGGTTTTCAATACTCTGGTTAATGCTTCGGTTTGACAAGTAATTTGCAGTATGAACCGTTTCTGCCCATAAACACATAGGCGCTTTTGATTCCAACATCATGCATCTTGCTTTTTCTATAAGGGTTCTATTTTTCCTTTCAGCGATACCATTTTGATGTGGAGTGTAAGGTGCTGTCAATCTTTTTGCTATTCCATTTTGCTTCAGAAATGAATCAAACTTCAAATTTCGGTATTCCGTACCGTTATCGGTCTGTAGGAATTTAATTTTGTTTCCTGTGAAGTTCTCTGCTTCTACCTTGTAGTCTATAAACTTTTGTAATACTTCGTTTTTATTTTTAATAAAGTATACTCGGCAGTATCTACTGTAGTCATCAATGAAACTTACAAAATACCTGCTGCCATTCAGTGAAGGTTGTTTAAGTGGTCCACAGACGTCACTGTGTACGATCTCAAGACGCTGACTCGTACGTGAATTATTTTTGTCACTCTTCTTGCTAGGCACTCTGCTCAATTTTCCTTCTATGCATATTTCGCATTCACCTAAAGAACTATTACGGTTGAAGTTTAATCCAATCAGGCTTTCATTCTTTAAGGCGAGCTTCAAGTCCCTTTCACTCATGTGTCCCATTTTACAGTGCCATTGTTTAATAGCATCTGACTCCACTTCTTTTGCTACGTCATTACTACATTCTGTAGCATTGGCTCTATGTCTGTCAACATTATTGTTTTTCGTTTGGAGATAATATAGACCATCGTCTTCTCTCACTGCTTGCATTTGTACTCCTCGCTTGTGATCATTAATTATTGCCTTCTTCTTAGTGAATAGAATTGTAAGTCCTACATCAGTCATTTTTCCAACAGATAGAAGATTAGCACACAGGCTTGGTACATAAAGTGCATCAGTTATTCCAATTTTTCCTTCTTCAATTTCTATTTCTGCAGGTCCTGACCCTTTTATCTCTGCAGTTTTGTCCTTTGAAGCGAGTTTAAGGGTTTTTGAAATTTTCTTCATCTCAATAAAAGGCTTATCCGAAAATGTCATATGTGACGTACATCCACTGTCAAGTATCCAGCATTTTTGGGCTTTGTCATTTATGAAGTAGCTACTGAAGAGGTTTGTTTGTTTATCGTCCATTTTGGTATACCTGTTCTTAGGCTTTTTATTATTTTTCTTGCCGATATTCTTATTTTTAGACCAGCATTTGGACGTGTCATGGCCTTTCTTTTTACAAATCTTGCAAAAGGTGTAGAAACTTTCTTCAGCGTCATTCTTTACGCTAGTACTAGGGATGTCACGACGGCGTGCATCACTCTCTTCTATAATTTTAATCTTTAGCTTTTCAGGGTCTGGAAGCGAGTCTTGAGATTCAATTGCAGTCCTGAAATTTTCGTATTCCGAAGAAAGGCTATAGAGCATCATGATTGACAATAGATCACTGTTGATATCAATATCCATATCTTTTAATTTATCAACTGTATCCATGAATTTCTTTAAATGCTCGCGTGTATCTGAACCTTCTTCTAGTTTTGCTAATATAAGTTGCTTTAGTAGGGTAGCCTTTCTGGCTGGACCCTTACTAGCATAGATAGATTCAAGAGCCGTCCACACATCTCTGGCAAATTTACAGTTTTTTACCTGTTTCAGTTCTGAAGGCGCTATCAACAACATCAGCTCCGATTTCGCCATTTCGTCATCGTCAAGAATATTTTGTGACGCACCTACCTTTGGATATTCTTTTACACATGCCCATAGTTTATTTTTTACTAAGTATGCTTTTGCATGTATACACCACGTATCGTAGTTTTCCTTTCCTAAAGGTTGGATTTTTACAATTGACATTTCTAATTTTTTCCTTTTCGTTTTTATTCAAATAACTTACATTTTTTCCGCTCTGCTACCATGTGAAGCTTTAATATATTCGTAAAGCTTATAATTGTTGTTGCCGTAATGCAGAATTAAAACATTATAATAAAACTTTGTTTTATTTGAAGGAACAAATATATTTTCGGTATAGTGACAAGACAGATATAAAACACAATATGAAGGTCGTATACCTTCAGATATATCAGACCCAATATGAAGGTCGTATATCTTCACAAAATTAGGTGGTTATAAAACTAAGTAAATGAAATTATCATCGTTAGGGCTTCCGTCTAAAGATTGACTTCGGTTTTTCCAAGTTGCACTTTTTAAACAGTGACGTTATCACTTCATATTGATGTAAATTATTATGGTATACTTAATTGACAACTTTGATTGTCAATGTTGGAAGATCTCGATGAATCGACTTTGCGGTGATTTTGCTTACCATACAATCGGCAATGCTTATCGGCAATCGAATTGATCATTATCGGCCCCATCTCCATGTCTATGCCCACGTTTGGTCGCTAAATGCCACTGTTTGGACATTAATACCCAATGATATTTTAAAGAAAGATACGCTACGTTCATACTGAGCGGCGCTCAAATATGGTGGCGGTGTTGCGACTGCGATAGATAATACGGAACGTATGATACAGAAAAAGATAGCTATCTGTAGTGAAGTTAGATGACGTCAATTAGTTGCATTTGTCTGCAACAATTTGCGCGCGCTAGTGCGATATCTACCTCTTTTTATCTATAATATCATTGTTAATACCACTGTCCATACCTTTAACACAACTCTTCACCATCAACATCATCATCCACAGTCCTTCTTTATCCAATGCTTGGTGTAAGCTTCTCTCTGCATGTGCCAAATTGCCAATAAAGAGACAGAAAGAAAATGTGTTTATTAGACTCGCACAGGACAAAACAATAAAACAAAATTAAATAAAAAGAGTACCACAATAAAATAAACAAACGACGAACCAATCTGCACGCTCCTTTTTTATCATTAAGCGGTGAAAAATGCCTAACGCATACCGCACGGTCCGGGTAGGCGGTTTGGCTATGTGAGGCTTGTGCACCCACTAAAAAACACCGCCGTGAGCCTACTGTCCCTTTGCAGTTGGGCCGCCAGAACTGCTACGTATGACGTTTGCGACCCATCCAGCGCAGCCCGCCTCCGGGCACCATACTCCTTTGGCGATGTCACTCCACTCCAGGACTCACCTGAGACGTTGCCACCAGCTACCACAAGTGAATCTGCACGCTCCTGTGCCAGCTTCACTTGTGTTATACGATGGCAATAATCGCCATCTGCATTACTCGCTGCAAGACAACACTCTCTTCCATTCACCTTTAAAAATGTGTTATTTTGTGTACTAATTACAGTTACTTGATTGTTTCAGACGAGCCGTGCGCCGTTGTAAGCGACCCACAGCCCAGTAAGAGTAGTTCAGACCGCGCCACCGCCGCCATACCCAGACACCCGCCCGCATAGGATGGTAGAAACTGACCCCGGGCCCAAGAAATCTCACAGTAAGTACATCTATGAACTTCAGCTAAAGCCAAAGGTAATTTAGAGTATTCAAGAGGAACGAGAAGCCATGTTTCCGCAATGCAAAAGGAGGATCCTCATATCAATATGATTGACCATCAGTCAATAGATTTTCACTGGCACCATGAAAGTGTTACTATGGCAAACAGAAAGAAAAGATCGAGGGGGACCACGGAAAAGCTGAACTCCTAAAAAAAAGTGACATTAACGTTGCCCCACACTAGGAATTTCTCCTGTATCGTGGGTGCGTTTGCAAACATTTAAACTCACATACACAAACAGCCAGACCCGGAACAACTACCTGTAGGCCATGCCAAATATTTGTCCCGTGCGGGAATTGAACCCGCGACATGCAGCGCAGCAGCCAATCGCTCAGCCACTGCGCCAACCGTGTCGTCTAATATTCTATCAGCGCTCACGATAATTCAAAGACAGACTTAAGCTACGGAAAAGCTTATGTCAATCGAGCTGAAGAAAGAAAGTCGTGGTAGTAACAAGAGACGCTCTTTAAGCAATTATCCCATCCCTACGTCTATGCCCACTTGTCTTTAAATGCCACTGTTCGAACATTGTTCAAAATCGGCTTTTCCGATAAGGGGGCGTTTATTATTTACGTCAGTCGATTTTGACGATTTTTACTATCCCCTCTTAAACGCCTCACGTAATTAATGGCTGCCCTCTAAATGAAATAGTACATTGTTCACCGAGAGGAGAAAGTAACCGATTACCGTCGAGGGTGTCGTTTGAAACGGGTGGGTGTCGCTTTAAAACACCCGAGATCGGGAATCGCACTTTCTCTCGAGTGATACATAGTGCTTTATACTACACCTACGAGGAAAATAAAAAACTAAATCTGCGCCAATGGCGTCTGCAATTTTCACATGTTCTTTTTTCAAATTGTTTTTCCTGCCGCCGCAGGGTCGCACTGCCAGCCCGACACCGTCCAACACACAGCTAGTGGCCAGTGTCATTTTGCGAACTTGGAGATAAAAACTCACTGTAAAAACTTTTTGGCTTTTGATATTTAGGTTACCGGCACATAGTCTTACCCAAAATTAAAAAAGAAAAACCACGTAAGAAATGGATTGGATGGATGGCGGGAGAGAAAAGTGTATGAAACACTTTTCTCTCCCGCTCAGATGCGTTTTCTCCCCGCATATTTGTTCGATATGCAATGACGTACTTTCTACCGTAAATTTGATAAAGTATCAAGGTACTTTCCAAGCAGGTGTAGTATAAAAACACAAACACCGCATATTATATTGGCTATTGTAATTTAACAGTTCAATGATATTACCTACGCTACGTTCGCAATGGCCTTCGTGTCAAACTTGAAAAGAAAACTTTTAGAATTGATATGGAGCAATAAACAAAGTTGTGACTATTTAAATGGGATTATCATTAAATATTGATACGTCCCATACACAATCCACAAGGGTTAGTGGTTTGTGTTAAAAACGACGCCATACATTTTAGAGCAAGAGAATAAAGAGTTCTGTTACATAAAACATTGTCATAAATTGAAGATTGAAGTGAATGAATGGTCAACACTTCATATTTATATTGTATAAAATGCTTGTTTTATTTCTCGTTTTCATTGTTCTGTAAGAAATAACACAATATCTGTCATATAAATCATCAGCTGTTTAAGAGGAAATGGTTTATGTTTTTACTTATAAATGGATAACTACCTCTGGACATAATTGAATCACCTGGTTTTATTGATAACTGTGTTGACTGTGTTTTGTCGCGGTTGGACGATCTACCGATTTCAATTACTGCCTGTCACATGAAACTTATGAAAGTAAGGCTAACAGTTTTCAGCCTGTAAGACCCACCATGACTCACAATATTAGAAATGTCCAAGTATTATTTGCTAAATATTGGTCACAATGTCATCTTGTTGAAGTCAAGTCACCTGTTCATTTCGTAACCTCACACAGAGATTAGATTATGCATATCTCAAGGTAATACGAGGTGACGAGGTACTGACTGACTGTTTAGCGCTACAACGTTAATAAAAAGTATTCCAATCGTGCCATAGTGGGTACAGTTGGCAGAAAAAGAAGAACACCCAAATATCACATATAGGAAATTCACATTTAAGCAACACATCAACATTTAAGCTTCACTACATAGTATAAAACAAAGTCGCTTCCCTCTGTCTGTCCCTATATAGGGTCTATCTATTCATACACGAAATCTCTTAAGGGGTCATTTTACTCATCATTATGAACAACTTCTACTATGGGACCAACCTCGAAATCGCGAAAAAAAAATCAGCTGTTCCCTACAATATGATCGCATTATCTCGTCAAAATGTACTGAACAGCTGATTTTTTTTTCGTGATTTCGGGGTTGGTCCCATAGTGAAAGTTGTTCATAATGATGAGTACAATGACCCCTTAAGAGCTTTCGTGTATGAATAGATACACCTTATATATGCTTAGATCTTTAAAACTTCGCAACGGATTTTGATGCGGGTTTTTTTTAATAGATAGAGTGATTCAAGAGGAATGTTTACACGTATAACATTGCACCCGTGCGAAGCCGGGGCGGGTCGCTAGTTCCTTCATAAAATCATAAGTTACAAACAATGGTACGAAAACATAAAATTTACTTAGATATGACTAGCTAGGAAATTATACCACGGGCACGTTGTAATGGCACTCGGGGATAATGTAGCTTCATATAAGTGAAGGAATTTACAAAATCGGTTCAGTAGGTCCAGAGATTAGATACCCCCCTACAACTTCACAAACTCACACACTTTACTTCTTTAGAATATGATTAGTAATTAATATTAGTCTAAATTATAAAAAGTTGCATCAGTTCGATGATTCATTCTAGGGGTGACAGGTCTACTCGTATTTAGCACTTTTCTAAGGGGCATGGCTTGGCACGAAATTGAAAGATTGTTTTAAAAACATATTTTTGTTTGCCTTGTGTTGCTACCCGTACATTGTGTCCTGACATATTGTGTCCGCGGCTGCGCCAAATATTGTTAGCGAGACCTTGCCGAACTACCGGTCACCTACCAATAACGATACCTTATGTATGCTTACAAATCGAGATGGCGCTTTGTACTACCTTTTGTACACAATGTTCTATTAGGTAACAGCTCAGCTGATACAGATGGCTGAAGGAAAAATACACTGAATTACATCTTAGACAATGAAGTGTATTGTTTATTTCTCTCGTGTAAGTTTTCATTAGCTTTTGCTACAATCACGTAGCACGTGTAGCTTAATGCCACGAGCCTAAAGATAGACAGATATAATGTTATGTATACAGGGTGTAACAAGACCCATAACGAAGCCGTCAACCAAGCATTATGTACATCAAACTAAGTAACTTTACGCAACAATTATTGCTGGGAAACTTTTCTTTTTTGGGGTGAAAAATCAAGTTTTATGGTATGACTCAATGTAACGGACTCAAAACATTGTGCTGATGGATGGATTGAATACTACGGGGGTCGTGGAAGTGTTTAAAGTAAAAATATTACATTAAAAACATGTAATCACTACATAGTATAAAACAAAGTCGCTTTCTCTGTCCCTATGTCCCTTTGTATGCTTAAATCTTTGAAACTACGCAACGGATTTTGATGCGGTTTTTTTTAATAGATAGAGTGATTCAAGAGGAAGGTTTATATGTATAACATTGACTCGTGCGAAGCCGGGGCGGGTCGCTAGTTAGTTTAAAAAAAAAAACTTGGGAAAAAGTTAGAACATTGACCCCCAATATCTCCTCAACTAGAAGGTTCCCAGGTATGGTCTAGAACAAAAAATTGATCGCAATGACAGGGAGAACAAGTACCTTTCGGCTTCGTTAAGGGTCTTGTTACACCCTTTATTTAAAATATTTATACTTATGCCTGTTTTTACAGGATAGACAAAGGTTTTTGGGTAGCTTTTGTCAATCGAATACATTTTTGAATTATTTATCACCGTTTTCTGATAAAATGTAAGTTTTTCTTGAACTCCGGACATCGAAAGAGAAATTTGTACCTTTCTACTTGTGCACTAATAGAGTTTACCAGTACCTAGTATTGGTGATAACTGGAGTGTCTCCAAAATCATCCTTTGATAATTGAATTCCAGAAATAACAATTGACTTTTGTTTGTTCCAGATTGTGATGTAAAAAGGGACCTTCAATTAAACGGCCCAGGTTCCAAAACCGCCGAGCTTGGTAAGTAAACTATATCAGAAACCATTACGAGATTAATAAACTAATTACTTTATTTACTGATCATCGTGGTAAAGAATTAGGTAGCAACATTTTTGCAGATTTGTGATTGCTATGCAATATTCTACATAATAATTGTGCAGGTAAACTGAACCCATTTAATACGATAGTAAATGTTATCATATCCACCCTGTGCATTGCAGGCATTCATTGAGTAATTTAATAATTTACCTGCACGTTTATTTAAATGCTCGCCACAATTACCAGGACCTGTTCAGTAGGTACATCTATAGCAGATTATACAGTGCATAAGGTAGCCATGTTTTTGTTGCTCGCGTACTATATTTTATAAGCACTTACATAAGTATGAGGCACGTACCTCATTTATTTATTTACATACAGAAATCGTAAAGCTTCATATGTATGCATTACACAGGCCCATATCTTACTGATGCAATAACGATAATCGATTTGTTAAGATCTTTTCCGGTTGATAACTTTATGGTCTTTAGTTTATATGCCTACGATCCGTTAAATGAACTATTATTCTAATGGATAGGATAATTTTATTGAGCTGTTCTGGATGCAGCAGTAAGACCCATAGAACTGCACTAGACTGTTTGATTTTCTCCAATAAGACCAACAATTAAGGACCATTATTTAACTGAATTTTCTGAACTGGACTTCGATGTTCTTATTTCCTTTATGTGATAATGTTCTAATTATTTTGTTCACAGACGTCGTACCGTCGTTAAAGACACAAGTCAAGCTCGACCCCGAGAAGGGCCCCGGCTCGGAAAAAGCTGACTTCGAAAGGGCTATCGAATTAACCGGTAAGCTAAAAATTTGTAGATTAGCAATACTTAATCGATTTAACTTTACCTAATGGCGTATCAGAGACACTTAATTCTCAAAGATTTAAATATCCTAATTCCATTAAAATAAAATTAATTGATTGTAAGAGTGTGTTGTAAGATTTATAGAAAAATGATAAATAAGTTATGTTCATTAACAATAGTACTTACGTATAGGTAGCATTAACGATGACAGAAAATCACGGACAAGCAATAAATTAAAATAACAAGTAATTAGCCACATCAAGACCTATTGAAGTAGAAAATATTTTTAGAATTAGCTCTGAAACCTCATTAGTACCTATCACCTAAAAATTTATTACATTTTTACGTGCTTCTACCAGTCTGTTTTTTTACAAAATATTGTAAAGTATTTAAGTTATGTAAATCATATCTTTCTTGATGAGCCAACAATCACATTGACTGTTTATATTCCGCTGGCGATATAAGCGTCGATGCAGCAAATATTTTCCTAAACAAACATAAATAAATACAAAGTAAAGGAATAATAGAGGTTAAGATTACAAGAACTATTAGCAAATAAAATATCAAATTAAAAGGATGTTACTTGATGTTTGTAAATCGATCAATTGTTTCCACCTACAAACCCTTAATACGCAACGTTAAATCTTAATACGCAATAACAATACATTGTTGACTTTCAATTACGTAATAAAAACAAAAACGAAACCGTACACGGCTTCGTTAGTTAGTAAAACAGTAACTTGAACGAACTTTTATGAATGGAGAGTGCTCGAATTGCATTCTTCGACGTATACGTCGTTCGGCGGTGCGCGGTGTAAACACGCCACCATTACCAAGAACCGCGTCGTACGATCAGTCTTATGATTACTCCTTGATTGAAACATGACCCCTTACACGAGCTTTGGCTAATGTTTTCAACGTGTTCTTCTGTTATTATCACTTCCTTACTTGTAAACAAAGGATAATTAACTCATGGTAATTGGGACCTTATACGGTGGCACTTAAGGAAACACTAGCATTTTGGTTAGTCTTAATGTGCTAGTTGATTTTGTCAAGTCAATAATAGACTGTCAAACATGTGACTGTCAAAAATCTCAATGAAATCGTTTACACTCGAATGATTCTTTTGAAACCGTCCAGACAATCGATGTGTCGGAAACGTATTATCGGTCAATACCAATAGAGGACATCCCTAGCTGTATGACTGATCTGTTTCCTTTTGCACAGGATATGGACGGTTCCACTACCTCCTCCTGGCGGTGTGCGGCCTGGTCAGCACCTCCGAGGAGATGGACGTCATCTCGATGTCCTTCATCCTCCCGTCCGCACAGTGCGATCTAGACCTCACCACACAGACTAAGGTAAGTGATCTTTACTTTACTGCCGCTCTACATTACCAATGCTACGTGTCTCTGGATTTTGCTAGGGTCAGAAGTGGGCCTGATTGTCTATGGTTCTTTTGTTTTAGTTATTTAGGGATGCTATCAGAGAGTTTGTTTTGTACGTATTTTAGATAACTCCAGGCATAGAGGTATTTGCAGTTTATTCAGTTTTTCACTGCTGACCTTAATTGTTGAGTTTCTGAATGGAAAAACTCTCTAAAATATTAATGGAAACACCCATTCAGAAAGTAAAAACTAAGTAAACACTCGTGCGGCCTACATACAGCTACTGTTTTTATTTCTGCCAGTAAATAAAGTCACATTATTATCACTATTATCATCGTATAGCAAACGTTGTTTTAAAAAACTTCTATGTAGTGAATATCCGTCAATGTTTCTAGTTTGTTCTTCGTGTGAAATGTTTTGTAAATATTCATTTTACAGATGGATTTTCTGCAACAGATATTTTTGGTCGGATAAACATGGAAGCATGGTACTGACTCGTCTATTACATATTTACAATCTATTTGCAGACATGGTTCACTTTGATACAAAGTCTTGCATCATTTTTAAAACGTTTTTATTTTTGTATGATACAAAGCTAATTTCTTTTACATTAAGGTTTAAACTTATTGCATTAGTGCACATGCAAATTGAATGATCTATTTTAAATGAAGTTAATCAATTAACATTAAGATAGAACTAATTTAACAATTAATATGAATCACTCTTCACGTTTCCATTTTCACAGTCACAGTTAAAATATCTCATGTACTGGAATAATCCTTCTTTCTCTAACAAGACAACATAGGTGTTGATGTCCGACTGTAATAAATTTTGTCCCCTCTACAATTTAGCTGGGGTTCCACTCCTATAGGAACTAAACAGCGTAGGTCTCGATTTGACCAGTGGCTAGCGTTTATCACTGGTTTCCTACTGGCCCGTGGACTTGTTTACACATGTGCCACATACCTAGTCTTGTATCACATATGTCACATAACACATTGTCTGCAATGGCCATTTCACGTGATGCCACCAAGAATGTTACGGTTCCAACAACCACGTGTATGCAACTTGCGATTTTAATTAATATCTTAGTTCAAACTAATTATCAGTGCAGTCTCAGGTAGGTATTCTATGGGAATACCAATCGATTTTTTCCATTGTTAACTTTGTAATCAATGTACTCATTCATTTGCCGAGTATAAGCATATTCATAAAGACCTTTTTAACACCCTTGCTCGTAAAGCTGATGTAATTCCACCGGTTTTAAATATGTAAAGCGGGTCATAAAAAACGCGTGTGTTACCAAAGCAAATAGTTAAGTTATAGTCCATACAAATTCCATACCAGTATTATTTGCCATTTCAAATATGGAACTGATCGCCGCCGCACGACTCCAGCTAGTGAGCAGCGCGCTGTTGCTATTCAAATTTCGAACTAATCGCCGCGCGGCGCCAGTCAGTAGGCAGCGCTAGCGCGCTGTTAAAATGGCGGGAAAGCAACAGTGTGCATTCACAGATTGAGTTTATTTAAAATAAAAAATAAACAGTTTATTCGGTAATTTAAAAACTTGGCTGCATGCTCTAGCGTCTCTGCCAACATTGTCACGCAGCCACGGCAGAAAATAATCCTCGCGCCATTTTTCTCAAATTTTCTTTTCTTTGTACTTGTATTGTGAATATCTAAAAATTACAACTTTCAATAATGAAGATGAGCAATAACAGCATGTAACAAAAAGGGTATAATCATATGGAATACTGTGGTACGGACCATCAAACTGAACAACTTTCTCTATGGGACCACCATCGAAATCGTAAAAAAATAATCAGCTGTCCCATACATTTGGGTCGAGTAGGTATTGAAATTTTCTATGGGACAGCTGATTATTTTTTTTACGATTTCGATGGTGGTCCCATAGAGAAAGTTGTTCAGTTTGATGGTCCGTACCACAGTATTCCATATGATTATACCCTTTCTGTTACACGTTGTATAACTTCAACTCCACCGGGTATACTAACAGAAGCGCGAACCGCATGCGACAGCTTGCTGCCGTCAATATCCAAGGACAGATACATAACCACGTATGAAAATTTCTTGAAGTGGAAAAACATGAAAAATGCCAAGTCATTTTGCGAAAATGTAGTTTTGGCGTATTATAATGAACTAGCTAGTAAAATAAGCCTAGCTCGTTGTGGACAACATATGTATTCTATGCTGAAAAGTACCCTCAAGATGAAAAATGGTGTCGATATTAAATGTTTTTTTTTTCTGTTTCCTCGCAAATGTGTTAAAAAACGTCGTACGATATACGTGCGTATTGGTTATAACTATACATCTTAACGCACTAATATCGTAATGTACTAAAAACTAGTGCGAGATGACCGTGACCGACCTTTCTTTTTTTCTGTTTGGAAATCATCAAATAAGTCCTCCCGCTCTGGGCTGAGCAGGAGGGAGTGTCAGACTTTTACTGAGTAAAACCCATCCATGTTCCTTCTTTTGCCCTTTGTGTTCCAGGGCCGCGGTATCTCTTTCGAACAGTCCCGCAACCCTGGGTGATCGATCATCAAATGCGACAATTTCCGTGACTGCCATATAATACAAGTCGATGGTTACTACTCTATCTTTGGAAATTCTAGAAGTGACATCCAGTTTCTGTCATCTCTGATGCAATAAATAAATACTCTACTTCAGAAAACAATAGATAAACAGGCTACAAATCAAACTGTCGTTTAATAAATAAACGGTGGCATTTAAATACGCCATAAATCAAATAGAATCTTGAGGAAAACCGAATGCCTGTCAATAAATAAGATTCTCGATCAGTAAACGTTTATAGCTAAGACTGGTGTCGTACAAACTTCAGTAGCACCTAGCATGTCGATTTCACACAGTGCGAATTATTTGCAAACAATCAAACATAGGTATGCTTGTTTGCGGGTGACAATCATTGATAAATGTTTGTAGTAACTTAGATGTTGGACACTTGTAGATTTCGAAACTTTATCAACAAACAAACTACGAATTTTATCAGATGGGTCTCTCATGGCCGCTCTTCGTTGTAGGGTAGTGTAGTATGGCTGTGCTGTGAGCTCGAATCTGGGCCAGCATGCAGTTAATGTAAATACCATTGCTGTTATTATACGGTGCAAAAAATCATCGACAACACCTACAAACGTACCTATACAGGGTGTAACAGGGCCCTTCACGAAGCCGTCAACCAAATATTAGGTATTTGCATCGAACTAAGCAACTTTACAAAAAAAATATTGCTGGGAAACGACTTATTTTTGAGGTCAAAAATCACGTGAGGTAGGACTCAATGTAACGCACTCAAAACATTGTGCTGAATATGCTGATGGATGGATTGAATAGTATACGGGTGTCGTGGAAGTGTTTAAAGAAAATCTTTCATTAAAAACATGTATTAATAAATATCTGTGAAAAAGTTGGAACTTTGACCCCCAATATCTCCGTAACTAGAAGGTTTCCCAGGTACGGTTTAGAACAAAAAAGATATCACAATGACGGGGAGAACAGTGCCTTTCGGCTTCGTTAAGGGTCTTTTTAAACCCTATAGACTAGAACCAATAATCCGAAGACATGCATATGACAATTTGTGGCATCCACCAATGCGATGCCGGCGTGGATCACGGTCCGCTTTTTCTCATTCCCACAGAAAGGAGCTGTGATCCATTCTCTGATCAGAGTGAGCATTAAAAGGTATCAGCCTTTTATTACAACATCTGATCACAAAAAATAAAATAACATATTCATCAGATTTTGTGCTGTATTCCCCTGATGATATGACCTTACGCTAACATTTTTCATTTCAACTGCATAAACTTGACCTTAACTTTACAAAAATATTTCGATTTGTTTGTAGTGGTATCTCACGTTCAGTATTTTAAAGTATACCAGCTTTCCTCAAGGCAAATCGTGTTATCCTGTGATCTGTCATGTGATATTAGCTTTAGTAGTTAGAGCATGTCAAGGTCTCTCAAACTATTTGAACATATTACGTAGGGTCATTACCTATTAGGTAGGTACACCTTAGCATTTTTAAACGGAGTCCATTATGAAATTTTGATCTTCTTTTGTAGCATAGTATTGAATTAATAGTGGCTTCGCATCAGTTTCTTTTTTTGAGATTTGATTTTAAAGCGTCAGTTGTGTTGCTGTCGGTGTAGGTGTAGATAAATGGTGCTCACGCGCTACTAAATAGTCTCCCATCTTAATAGAATCTACGTCGTCGTCCTATGTCTATGAAAAGCTGTGTGTTCTTATCGCCCAAAGTAACAAACTTCCTCACAAACTTTCATTCCCTATTTAACCCCTTTAGGTAATCAGCGCTAAAGCACCTGCTAGGTTATAGACACTAAGGAAATCTTGAGGAAAATTCCATGCGTACGTTGAACTGATGAGGTATTTTCTTCCAGGGATGGCTGAACAGCATAATCTTCATCGGCATGATGGTGGGCGCTTACGCGTGGGGCTCAGTGGCCGACTCGGTGGGACGCAAACGAGTGCTCATAGCCATCTCCATCGTCAACGCGCTCGCCATCGTCGCCTCCTCATTCAGCCAGAACTACGAACTCTTCATGCTCTTCCGCTTTATCAATGGTGCCGCGTAAGTACACTTTTTAAACCATTATTTATACTTTATGCTAGTACAGAATGGTAGTTCCTACATAGGAGGACTTAATGCCAGAAGGCATCGACTATCCACCATATCTACACAAAATTGGAACCCTACCTAAGTACCGTACTAATGCAGTACCTATCTAGCATTTATAACAAACAAAATAAATTAATAAAACCAAAACTTACCCGGAGGTGGTGAAACATGGCATAAAAGAAATTCGTGGATTCAATAGGTAGGTACCTACTACCTATCCCCTTAAGGTGGATGCGCGCAAGGGTTGCCCGCGAAATTTTAAATTTCTTAGGTTTATTGCAGTTAGCAGGTCAGTGTCAGGTTGTATGTTGATGAAAATATGAATCGCGCCAGTAATACGTATGGAGTTACAGAATTATAATCATTCAAATCATCAATACAACCCTCCAAGTTCATTTAATCCCATTGAGTGACTTTTACATGAATGAACTATTGAATAGGGTTATATGAACTTGGAGAGCTGTATTAATGAGTTGAATGATTTTAATTCTTTAACTCCATACGTTTTACTGGCGCGATTCATATTTTCATCAACATACAACCTGACACAGACATGCAAATTGCAATAAACTTAAGAAAATTTAAATTTCGCGGGCTACCATGAGGTCTAAAACGTCAACTATGCTATATGGGCGTAAGTTAAGGTGGATGCGCAAGGGTAGCCCGCGAAATTTAAATTTTCTCAAGTTTATTGCAATTTGCAGGTCAGTGTCAAGTTGTATGTTGATGAAAATATGAATCGCGCCAGTAACACGTATGGAGTTACAGAACTATAATCATTAAAATCATCAATACAGCTCTCCAAGTTCATATAATCACATTCAGTAGCTATTTCATGAAAAAGTCACTTTTTGAGATTATATGAACTCGGAGGGTTGTATTGATGATTTGAATGATCACACGTAAGAAAATTTAAATTTCGCGGGCTACCCTTGCGCAACCACCTTAAGGCACTCGTATTTTGTAAACAGGGACCTGTTTACAAAATACAAGTGCCTTTTATTGTTATCAGAGCAATACGCACAATTTAATTAGCTACACTGTAGGTAAGTAAGTAGGTACCTGTTTCAGTTATGTAGGTCATGATTAGCAGAAATCCTTGAACAAAAGCTGAATTTGTATCGGTTTTCAGGTCGTTACAAACTGCAATGAATTACATAATTACCTACCCGATAAAGAAACGTTAAAATGATCCAACAATAACGGTGTCTTGATTCCGTTTCGTCAGTTCTTATAGTTTTACAATTAAATTACTAATTACTCGGTTAATACACGACAACTAGGTATATGTACCTACTCGGCCATCAAGCCTTTCCAAATCGGCCTTAAATCGCAGCTTCCATAATATCATCTTATTAAGAGATATTAGAACAGAACTTTACCTTTAACTTTTCCTTTTTTTTTATTGGCCAAGGGTTCACCCCTTGGCCAATAAAACATTTCCGATCCCTAAGAATGAATTCCTGAGACCAATTTTCTTGCGTGACTTAAGTATTGTTCAAAAAACCTACTAGACTAGGTAGGTATAGTTTTCATATAACTTGACTTTCCTACTGAAATTGGTATCGCTTGCATCAACCAGGATATCTCGTAACGAACCGTTGTTGTGTACCTCAGGATACGATTAACGTAACGAACAAGAAATACTTTTTCAGCCAACCTTGCCGAACTATAGAAGATGTTTTGTATGAAATCGGACTAATTAAATGTATTTATGAGGGCGTAAGGAGTATTGCTCACATTATACCTACTTACAACAAAGTTAGAAAACGGGATCTTTTGCTTTAATGATAAACACGACGCGCCAAAAGATCCTTGTACAACTACAGCAAGAGCCATGGACTCTCCTCCCTGTCCTGTAGTGTTTATACTGCCTGATATTCACCATCACGGGCCATGTAGACCAGCTTATTGATTGTTTTTTTCTTGCAACAACAGTCTAGGTGGATCCGGTCCAGTGATCTGGTCGTACTTCGCGGAGTTCCAGCCGAAGAATAAGCGCGGAGCCATGTTGAGTTTCATGGCGGCTTTCTGGACCCTGGGCAATTTGTTCGTCGCTGGTTTGGCGTGGGTCATCATCCCTGCTGGTAATTATCAACATTTTATTGTTGAGTTAACACGCTACAGTTGCATACACGGACGTATGATCTGCTAACACTGTGTATTAGTTACTTTGAGGATTTCGACGACAGTTTTTTAAAAGTTTTTTTTTTGTTCCAGAAATCGGAGGTGTCACAAACGGATTCGTATACAACTCATGGCGAATCTTCTTACTGGTTATGTCACTACCCTCGTTCTTGGTAGCCGCATTACTCTTCTTGTTGCCCGAGTCGCCTAAGTTCTTGATATCAACTGGTCGCCACGACGAAGCCTTGGAAGTCTTCAAAGGCATCTATATGATGAACACCGGCCGTAGCAAGGAGGAATACCCAGTCAAGCAGCTGTTGATCGAAGAACCCTATCACTCAAAGCCAGAGAAACAAATTGAAGCTAATAAGAAGCCCAAGTCTAAGTTAAGGAAAATGTTAAGCGACATCGTGGAACACAGCAAACAGCTATTCGTGCCGCCTATACTCAAGTTTACTGCGATCTCTATCACAATTAATTTCACATTCCATATTGGGTGAGTAACAAAACAAACTCATTTAAAAAAAATGATGATAATTTTCAAAGCATGGGTCCTGGGTTCTAATCCTTGGCACCGTCTGAGTGTTTCTAATTTATCTATACCCAACTATAATAATATGCTTGCAGTATCTTCCAAAAAATAATCGTTTGGCTGGTGAGATAGAAAGAAAACATGTTTATTTGTGCCCACAACGTAAAACAAAATAAAAAAAGTATTGGCCAAGCTTTCGAACCTAACGATAACAGGTTCCCTTTTTACGTAGATCAGATACTAACCTAAACCTTGTTCTACAGGTACTACGGTCTCATGATGTGGTTCCCCGAGATGTTCAACCGTTTCGACGAATGGTCCAGGACGCACGATAACGCAGAGGCGGACATATGCATGGTAACCGCATACGTCACGCAGTACGGAACGCATTCGACAGCAGCCCAGTGCGACGCTCATATAAACTCCGATGTCTTCATGGAGTCGCTCATCACTGTGGCTGCTGCCATTCCATCTAATATCTTCGCTGTGCTTGGCATGGACAGACTCGGAAGGAAGTTCTTCCTTGGTAAGCTTTTTTAATATCATAGAGGGTAGTTGGTTTTGCTACGGTACTTACACATGTATGTAGGTATATCTCAAGCTACACTTGTACCTCAAGGGTTACGATTAAGGTAGCTGGTATTGGCTCTTGGATTAGTGGACACAACAAATCTGTTTTGTTCGGCATACTCCATCAAATACTTATATATCAGCGTATCATCTCAGTAAAATTTAAACAATCGTTAGTCCCAAAAATTAGAATTCTTATGTAGGTATACCAAAGTAAGTCTTGTCCTCGAAATTCACTAGAGAATCATAAGTACTCGTAACTTAGTAGTTCTAAAGATTTTACTTATTATTTTCAGTGTTCTCAACATTCTCCGCTGGCTTATGTTCAGCAGCTATGTACTTCGTGTACAATAAGACTAACAACCTAATCGTAAGCGCCATCTTCAGCTCGGTGATATCCTGCGGTAATGCCTCACTCGACTGTCTTATCACAGAAGTCTTCCCTACCAACTTACGGTAAGATTTAGTATCAACTGTCGAAAATTAAAGCAAATATGTACCTACCATAAATCAACTGAGTAGGTCATAAAATGACTTCTGGAAAACCAAGCGAAAGGGGTAGTGGTTGCCAGTTCACACTGCCAACGTCCAGATTAGCTTGAATATGAGCAATTGCCCATGTTTCCAGATCCGAGCAAACGGTGTGTTTGTTCTATGTCAATATTCTAGCTGGCGAAGTGTGGGGGTACTATAAGAACTCTCATCTGCGGCGTATAATTATTATGTATTTGAAGCATTGAAGAACAGGTTTTCATTGAAAAATATTTCTTTTCCAGCGCTACCGGAGTAGCGGTGTCGATGGTGGCGGCGCGTTTAGGCGGCATCATCGGCAACGTGGTGATCGCCGCGCTGCTGGACACGTACTGCCCCGCGCCCACCTTCATCGTGGCCGTGCTCCTGGCCAGCGGCGGCCTCATGTGCCTCTTCCTGCCCAACACCACGCGGCAGGCCCTCTCCTAACATCGCCACTACTCAAACAAAGTGCCCCACTCACACGACCTTTTTCTTGCCGTACAAAAATATTTATTTGTAATGTCAATTTCGAAGAAGACTAAATTACGGCATTTTGTCTGAGTACTTTGGCCTGCCATGTGATATATTATAACATTAATTTAAGATTTTAAGCGTTAATCTCATCGAAGATCATTGATGTAACTAGTGTTTTTTTACATATTTGTACAATAGTTTTATATTAATTTAAAAATGTTTTTATTTATGAACTAAATGAAAGTACGAACGATACATATTCCTAGTAAATAAAGCAATTGACTGTTGTAGGTTGTTATAACTTATTACGTTATACATTAATTTGTTTGAAATTGTAAACTAAAAGTTTCGCGTCAGATCTTTTATTGATATATTTGAGTATTATAGGATAAGAATCATTTCATTACCATGTTGTATATTATTGCAACTATTTTAATTTTACGAATTTATAAATCACCATTGTTATCGTAGTTTGTAGTTATGTAGTACGTAGTCAAATTATAAAAAACACGAGTTGTGATATAATAAAGTTTGAATCAAATCTTTGCATTGTATATAAGTGCATTTTTTCAGAACCATGAAACACCTTATTAATTACAAAGCAATATATTCCTAAATTCATTTCAGTGCCTTAGTTTTATTTATATAAGTAAAGTGTCACCAGAAAAGACATGAGTAAATCATCAAAGTTAAACAGTTGTTTCATTTGATAGGTTCTTGGGTTCAAATCACGAGTAGTTGCTGGACTATAAATAATAACAAAATATTGATTAAATTTATTTAATAAAACTACACAGAGGTTGGTTATTCTAAAGACTCTATTTTATAGTCTGACCTAGATTTTACATAGATCACTCAAACAAACCAATAAGTGCTTTTGACATTATGTTTAAAAATTACTTCAACAATATTGTACTTAATATTAACCCTACATTATTGATATAAAGAATTTTTTCCATTTCAACAGACGGTACACCGTCGCACTCACATGTCTCTCTTATACTTCAACATTACTTGTCCACAAGGGAACATAATAATTCACGATAACTTAACAGCACTTTCCATGTACAAGTCCGCGACAGCAGCACGTACTCCCTCGCTAGACGTTATAAAAATAATATATAACTACTTTTTTATATATTACACATACAATCCAACAATATCATAATTCAATTTAAATTTACAATCGTAAATCCTTAATCTAAATATTGTATGCAGCAATGCATTATACTTAATTGTTTTATATGACAAGTCCATCCCAGACATTTGTTTCACTTTTTTCAGTTTGCATTTTATAACTAGATATATTTACAATCATGTCTCTGTACGCGTTTCAAACGCTCACAATCATTCTCAGATAATAGCGGCACCATTTATAATTAAACTCGGTCAAAAGGGTGCACAACAGATAAAAATAAATTCATATGATATAAAATTTAGACTTGAAACGCCAAGATCGAACAAAGAAACAAGTTTAAACAATCTATTGCACTAGTAACATTGAAAGTTTAAAATAGCCACAAATAAATAAAAACTCTAAGAACATCAAATACGACAGCCACAACTTCAACTATAAGTGATGTTAGTGTTCGAATGGTCTGAGGTAAACCCTTCTATCTCTTCTAGTAAATAAACAGTATTCCTCAAATAAGTCTACTGAATACTTATTGCTCTTGATGAATTCAGAATCGCAGAATATAACGGTTATTTTTATAATGATTAAATCCTGATATGAAGTAAGAATACTGACACAACAATGTCCAAATTTTTTAATAAATGCTACTTGTATTATCTATGTAACAGACATCAGCTAGAGTAAATCATGAAAGTAAAAGCATGTTTTGCACGTTGTGATACCAAAAATAATTCTTGTAGGTAGGATTTTGCCTCGCATTTTTTGCACTAGTTATGTATTAAGAAAGAATATCACTTTTATGCAATGTGTACACGTCATATTTTTGATCGCGACTGTGCAGACATTTGAGAAATATTATTTACAATAAAGAAGAGACGAGAGCGTCCCTCTAACTATGGCGAGATAATTCGCTTACGGACAGCTGAATAGCCGGCTGCAGCGGGATCTCCGCCGAAGCTTCAGACGTGTCGGAGCCAGGAGTAAGCAGCCGGCGAGTCCATTGACCACCATCCTCAGTTTCTGACTCCCGCACGTCGATTGACGATGGAGATCCAACTGCCGAATCCACTGAAGACACAGTCCGCTCAGCTATGTCATCTGTCAATATTGGCATAGACTTCCCAACAGACTCTTCTTCCGTGAGAAGTGGCATTGAAATAGGACCTCCCATCGGCACGTCGTCTGTGGTGACGTAGGTCAATTCAGTATTAGGTGATGGCAGCAGTGATATACCAGCCCCATAGTTGTTATTGCTTAGCGGATCTGTCGTCTTAGCAGGCGCTATTCTAGGGTCTGTCACAGTGATAGGTAATTCTAGTGAGGTTGGGACTGTCGGAGCAGTAACACCGATTACTGCAAGACCATCCTCTAAATTAGATGGCACGGCCGGTTCGATTTCCAGTTTCGAGGGTACTTCTACTGGTGTCATGATAGGTTGGTTTAGTGTCGTACTAGTCTCTGACACTCGACAATGTACAGACACATTTGCGTTCAAATCACGGAAATCAGGGGCTTCGTCACGCGTTGAATCCGCTTGGAAAACGTCGCTATTGGCTAAGGCCGCCTCAAGAATATCTCTACGCTCGGGTTGCGTCGATTGTACAGGTAGGGGTTCCGGCATCGGAACTAGCTGGTTATTTTCTAGAATTAGAGGTCGGTTGTCAACAGGTGTTAAAGTGCCGTTTTCTTCAATGCAAAGGAAAAAACTGCCATTAGGACCACCAAAGTGTTCTCCAGGCACTGCTAGCAGCTGGCTGTCAGCCAAGCCCGCGGGCGGCGCGGTGACTGGCTCGGGTGGCGGCGCTGCGACGGGCTCCGGTTGCTGCCGCACGATAGCGGTCGACGGCAACAACTCTTCAAAGTTTTCAAATTCAGAATATGCATTTGTTGTGGCAACAGATACTGTATTTGATACACATGGCACAATGGATGGATTGTGATTAGTCAAAGGAGAAAGGGCTGGAGGCACATGTGACAAAGCCGGTGCAGGTGCTATAGCTATTTCTTGTTTCATTTTTTTCGCAGGTGTTGGCGATTCCGATACTGTTTTACGTACTCTCGGTTTATGTACTGTAGGCACGCCTGCCTCGTTCGGTGAAATTGTTATAGTTTTTTGAACAACAACTTTCTCTTGCATGGGCGGTGCTGACGTCTTTTGCTGTATAATTTGTCCGGTCCTCTGTAGATGTTCAAATTGAGCTGGTGTAAGTTGCATTACTGAACCAGATTTCTGTTGTAAAAATATTAACGGCTCTGAAGTAGTCTTTTGAATTGTCTGTACTAGTTTTTTTGGCTCCGACGCCATTATCCGCTTCGGGACAGGTCTGATTTCAGGCATCGGCGCTATGTTCTGTGTAGTTGTTGTTACTCTTCCTCCAACAATCAGTTGGCCCTTAGACGTTATTATTGCACTTTTTTGTTTAGGTACAATCCTCGTTTGAGTCTTTACCGGTGCGACGTGCTGCGTTTTTGCATGGGGCATTGTAGTTACTAAAGTTTTCTGTGATGCACCTGGATTAGTTGATATTCTATGAGCTATGGTTTTCAGTTGAGATACGTTGGGCTGTTGTTTCTTTGGAAAAAGCATCTTCTCATGCTCTGGAGTAAGGACTATTCTAGACTGCGCACCTTGAGCGTTAGTTATGATCATTACGGTATTTCCAGGAGAACTGTTATCAGATGCCGACGGAATTAGTTTCGCCGAAACAGGCTTGTTGTCCGTAGAAGTTATCTGCGGCTCGGATCCCTTGGCGACGAGAACATGAGCTTTTCCAGTTTGTGGATCTATGACTATCTTTTGTGTCCGGCCAGGACGCGGCGAACTTGGTGTTGGTAAAATTATGAATTTTTCTGATTTGCCTGTGCTCTGAGGAACTGACTGTATTAATGTTGGAGCTTGTTTCACTTCTTTAACATTAGTCTCGCCCTTAGTCATAATAATTTTCTGTTTCCCTGTAGTTTTGTCAATAACTAACATAGGTTTGGCTCCTCGTAATTTTGATGATTTAGAAAGAATATTTGGGGTACTAACTTTGCTACTGTCACTAACTGGATTCATTAGCAAAGTTTTCATTTCAGATTTATTCGGTGTTGCACTTATGGCAACTTTCTCATGTTCTACAGCATGCTTTGTTTTTACGAGTTTGGGAGGATTTGGTGTATGAGTTATAATATTTCCGTCCGACATCACAATCGGCATCTTCTCAATACTTTCAGGAGTTAACAGATCTTCAGATAATACGATAGGCATAGAATTTATATCAAACATAACATCATCAGCAGCCGAGTCATTGATTATCTTTGATGTTTCGTTTAGTGGAGGTATAAGTGAATTTGGAGGTTTAATTTTCTGTAATTTAGCCGGCGGTTTTGCTATTTTTCTTACTTTCTGTTGTATTATAATAGTGTTGGCATCAGACGGCGCTTCTGGTGTTGTCTGTATAGTGTACGTCTGAACAGAGCCGTCCTGCGCGGGGTTGTTGCTACGAGATAATATTATTTTGTCGGGTGTAGTTATTTCACTCATATTATTGATAATATTTTTGTTTGGCGTGGTACGTCTAATTATTATTTTCTGTTTCGGTGATTCGGATTTACCCTTAAACGACGTTTTAGCAACGTCGAAGTTTAAAATTTTCTCTTTTCCAGACATTAATGTTGTCTTAGTAGCTGCTGGCTTATTTGTAAATTTAGGAGTGCATGGCTCTTCTAAAATCTTTAATAGTCTTGATGATGAAGTTTCTACTCTCGAGCTTTTCCCGTTTTTATGTTCACTATTATTGTCATTAGACATGCTTGCCAATTTTTGTTCTACTGTGTGCAGGCTATCCAGGCCATTATTTTGTTTTGCATTAAATATACCTTTATCAGACACTGTCTTATTTTTATTAACAGTACTAGATAAATTAAGATCAATATTAATTTTGTGGTCAATTGATTCCGACATTTGGACAAGGGATTGAGCAGCATTTAAATTTTCACTTTTTTCTTGTTCAGTTTCAAACCTGATTATGTTTTCATTGTTTGAAATTAAAAGAGATTTCGGTTGGTGAAGTATTGGGTCTGGTTCTATAATTATTTCTTGAGGCTTTTCTTCTATGACCATTACTTCAACTGGATGAGCTTGAGGAACTTCGTCTTCGATAAGTTCATCACGTATTGGTACATTAAATTGTTCAGTCTGTAGATCGCTAGATGTTTTATTTTGAATAGCTGTCGACGGCAAGCTAATAAGTGTTTCTGCTATTTGAAGATCTGATTCAGTCGGAATATGTTCGATAACATTGTTCGTCACATTGTCAATGTCACAGGTCGAAACATCATGGTCAAGATTGCTAGAAACAGTTTCCGTTTGATCACTCACTGTTATGTTAACTTCATTAATAGTCGGTACATTAGTTTCTTCTGATGAGATTACAGTATCTTCTACAGCTTCGGAATGATGCGTGGTAGTAATAATATTCAGGTCATTGTTGATATCTATAGTACCTCTGTCTTCTAGGTATTTCTTGGGGCTTGGGTATTGCATACCATTAGCGTTGTTGTCTACATTGACACTTTCTCTGAAATCATTTTCGTTGCACGTCCCACTGTTATCTTTATTATCGTCTTCGAATAAATCTTCGGGAGGGTCGTCGCTGATTATCCTCGTCACTCTATCAGCTTCTCTCGACACGCTCAATAAAGCGTCTACAGCCGACGCAGTAGATTCATTCATATATGGCTCATACGATTTCTGCACAATTGTCTCAGGCAATTTGACAGCGGGTACTGAAGTATCTACTTCATCGGCAATTCCTTGAGCAATGTCCATTTTTTCGGCTTCGACTTGTTCAACTTTGTTATCTACAACATCTACAATGTTTTGTTCCTCAACCTGTTCTTCCATTTTATCATACACGACTTCTTCTGCAACTGTTACCTCTATATTTTCAGTGACAATTGGCATGTCTTCTACTTCTTCAGCTTTGTCTAAAGTTACTTCCTTATTTTGAGCTTCACTTGCTTCTTCTACTACATTTATCACTGTGTTCGTATGGTCCTCTACATGTTGAGTTGTGATTATATCATCCTCAATTATGTCTGTTCTGATTTCGGTATCATCAACATGATCAACTATGGTTGGTGCATCAATTATAATTTCCGTATTGTTTGTTGCACCAACTGCTATTTCTGTGTTTGTGGTATCTTCCATAATGTCAGTTTCGTTTCTAGTATCTTTCATATTTCTGTTTGAGTTGTTTATTTGGTTATCTACATTTTCTGTTTTATTTGTAGTGAACCCTATAGTTTCTGTTTTATGTGTAGTGTCCTCTATAACTTCTGCCCTGTTTAAAGTCACTTTAATAGGATCAGGTATATCTGTATTTACGGGTTTAATTTCTTGTGTCGGATACAGTACATCTTGTAGTATTCTACTTTCTTTTTCTTTCACCTTGGGTGAAGTAATTGATTGTGTACTGATTTTACTAGGTTCAGCCATATCAGTAAATTGACTGAAGTCTGCAATATCTCCAAAATTCTCGAAATTACTTTTCTCACGTAATTCAGCTTTCAACTTTTTGAGTTGTATTTTTGGCGCAAGACGTGCTACCTTGACGGGTTCGATAGGAGGAGATTCTCTAGCTTCTGGAGAAGAAACAACTTCTGAGCCATTTGTTTCGCTCTCAGAAATATCCATTCTTTCAACGGCGTTAGCATTTAGTTGTTCTGCGACATACTTTCCAATTGCATCTTGGCTTCTAGAATGTCGGCTTCGAAAAAATGTTTTAGTCTTGAAAATTGCTTTAGTTGGTGGTGTTTCAGCAGGAGGCTTATCAGATTTCTCTGGCGACTTTTCTTGTTTGTCCGGAGATTTTACGATGGAGGGCTCAGGAAAATTTTCCTCGACTTTTAATGGTTCTGGTGCTGACGGTAATTCAGGCACCGTAGTCTTATTAAGTAATTCAGCGACTTCCCGCGCCATATCATCGTCATCTAAACTTATGCTTTTTGTATCTTCTTTACGCTTCGGGTTTTTAACTCGAGGTATTTTCCTACCACCATCAGCTTCCAGTGGCCAGTCTTCATCTTCACAAAACTCATATTTAGAGTCACTGGATGATTCTGGTTTTTCACTTCTAGGTGAACTATTAGATTTCTTTTCAGTAGGCGAAGATAGTTCAGGCAATAACTGCACACTCGAGAGTTCAGCTGACGTTGGCACAGCTGGAGATTCTGTAGCTTCTGGCACTTCTGGCGACCCGGCCATAATAGTAGTTGAGGATTCGTCATTAGATTCTTCATCTCCATCGTCCCAGTCAGCTAGAAGGCTGCTTTTGATTTCTTCATCTGTTTTTACCTTTTTAGTTTCAGTGTGATAGTTGTCACTTTCTGGGCTGGATGGGCGCTTTTTATTGTTTTGTGGGTTCTTCTTGGGTTCTTTCACTTCCTTCACTACTACTTTTTTCTCCTTCTTTTCTCTAGGTTTTCGAGCCTTCGGTGTTTTGTTCGGCGTATCTGGAGTTGATTTGGTTGCTGGTTTTGTTATAACTTTCTTCCTTACTGGCGAGGGTGTATATGGTGTGAATGAAACACTATGTGTTTTACTGTGTAAAATTAAAACATTTAGACGTACTGTTGTAAATGGACACGCGTGGCAGGAATAGATTCCAGAGCTGGCTGCTGTTGGTGTGGATGCCGCGGAAGTGGATGCCGCGGGCGTGGAAGCTGAAGGAGTTGAACAAGACGGTACTGGATCGTCTATTTTGTGTGGTTTCTCTTTTTCTTCACTGCCTAATCGTTCTTCGTCTTTATTTTCTGATGGTACTACTGGCTCAGTACTTGTGGATGGGGTAGGAACTGCAGTTTCCGTAGATGGAGTGTCAGTGCTAGGTCTATTACCTTGTACCAATATGTGTACTTTATAATCGACTTTCTCTTTACCCTGGAAAAGAAGAAATAAAAGTACTATAACCATACAATTCCAAATCCATTACTAATACATATTTTTCCTCAAATCATGTGAAGTGGGAAAGAAATAGGAAACAGTAGTTTCATTACAATTAATATCACACTATAAATATTCATAATAATTAATACCTTTCTAAATGCAGTTGAAATCCTCGCTGGTTCAGCAGATTTTCCTCGTCCAGTGGGCCTACCTAAAAACAAATGAATAAAGTCAGGTAAATTCATGAGTTTAGGCCCTTTCTATTTTATTTCTTTTACTTAAAACCACAGAAATATTACCTTTTTTACCAGAGCCTGGAGTTTTCTTGTGAGGATCGCCAAAAATGCCTGCATAGCTGCATTCCTTTTTCTTTTCCTGGAACTCATCTTTTGTCAAGATTTCTATGTCACCTCCAACAGCAGTTTCAGCCCGGATCACATCTTCCGGAAACTTTTCCATGGGTCCACGTTTAGCTCTGAATGCATCTAAGAACAAAATTATACAATAAGTAAATGGACACAAAAATAATGAATAATTTTGGTGAATAAAAATACTTACATAGTCCTTTATTGATGAATTCGTTTTTACGACTGCAGTCATACTTGAAAATTGAACTGGCATTTTTGACATATTCACTGAAAGTGGAAAAACAATACATTTAGATAAGTCGAGAGAGATTATTGTTTAATGACAGTGATAGTGGGATACATTTAGGGGACTTTATAACCCTGGTTCAACTGATCCTTTTGTATTGGCCATTTGTGTCCCACTGTAGGACAAAGCCTATCCAGTGCTGTTATTTGCCAATCCTTATTAGAAGAGTCGAGTTAGTCCCGTCATCTCCTTCTGGGCCTGCCGCGTTGACGTTTGCTGCTGTTTGGGACCGTGTGGTTACTTTAGTTAGCCCATAGTTCTGTGTGTCAACACAGTGCCACGCCAACAGGCAATTTGAGTTTTGGAAAGCAGTATTGAGTTTAGAGTGTGTGAACTATTGATGCCTGGTGATTGAACATGTCTGCGCTCCATAGGTGAGGGTAGAAAGAACGGACATGTCCAAAAGTTTTCTCTTCGAGGGAGGGGGAGTTCCCTTCATTGTTTGCTTTATCAACCAATAGCTCTTCCAGGCGTTCTTGGTGCGGCTATTTCTTTATCTTGTCTTGCCTGGAAAGAGACTATTTGGCCGAGGTATATTTGGACACTCATGGACATATTCAATCCTCCCACCCCAATTCCTATGGTGCTGTTGATCATCTCCTTGTTCTTCGCCATATTCATCGCCAGTCCGACCTTAAGGTTGGCACTGCTTAGTTGGTTGAGCATTAGTCCTAACTCGGCTGCTGTGAAGGAGAAAAGAACCAGACTGACTGGTTCTTAGTAACATAATAGAAAGAAGTAGGAGGATTTTGCCCTTTGGCCTTTGGAAGGACAAGGACACACTTCAAGCTTAAAATAATTATGTTTTGTGGAAGCAAACACAGATGTGATTTGCAACAAGATAACCTTTTAACAACCAGAAACAAGAATAGATGTCCTAAGTGAGAATTTGATTTGCCTTGCATTCAAATGACTGGAAATAATCATTTTAAAGGTTAAAAAGGATCCATTAATACACAGAGTATAGTAAAGATTGAAAAAGAAGGACCGAGTGATCCTATCAGTTAAACAATGCACAATTTTAATCTAGAATCCTGGAAATACATACATAGACACAGGAGATGTTAGTAAACATCCAAAGAAGAGGCATAACATACATTTCCTAGTCTTCCAACTTCACTTGATTCTCATTTTACACAAAAAATTGTTGATCTATGGCGGATATTCCTGGAAAAACTTATTATTCACTCTTAGATTCTATACGCATTTGGTTAGTATCTATTTGATGGCCTTTAACATCAACCTAGCTAGCTACATCTAGCTGACTGAAAAGTTGTGTGGTAATTAGTTGTCATAGAATAGGCATGTCATGCAGAGAAAGAGGAAAATGTCATAAGGAAATTTTCAAGTATGGAAATTTTCAAGTATGAATGTAGATGGCTATGAGAACAGAGAAAGACCAAGAAACAATGGATGGACTATGTGACGGATAATATGGCTAGAAAGGACATGACTGCTGAGATGATGAGTTATAGAGAAGTGTAGAAGAAGATATGCTGTGCCACCCTCAACTAAATAGGTATGACCAAGTTTATACAGCTGGTCAAATATGCACAAAGCAATAGGAGTATGTGAGGATCATAGCAGGTGACATTCTGTAGTTTCTGCCTATTTGCGATAGGGGATCGCAAATGGGCTAGTTTAGTTTTAAGACCTATACATACAAATAAATAAAATTGAAATGTCTGTTTGTAATAGGTATCAAAATAACAGCTTTTAACTGAATGCATATGAAAGTATTCGGTTATTATACATTTATTCTGTATATTATAAAGTACGTTATTTATACAGTACATAAAACAAAAACACATTTTTTTAAATTTTCGTTTGTCCTTCTGTCTGTTTGTTCCAGCTAATTTCCGAAACGGTGGGACCGATTTTGACGGGACTTTTACTGGTAGATAGCTGATGTTATAAGGTCTAACATTGGCTACTTTTATTTTAGAAAAACAATTAGGTTTCCGTGTAAAAAAATTAAAACCCTTGGAAATTGGTAACAAAGTTCGAATCCAAAATGAAAATAATATTTTTTTTACAATAATTTCATGCAAACGAAGGTCACTGGCAACAGCTAGTAACAAATAATTCTGTATTGTAACATTTTCCTAGCTGTGTATCTGTAAACAATATGATAATTTAATCCCATTTGACTTTTATATCTTACTAGCATACAACAGGAGCTTGTTTTTCCTATTTTGATATTTAAATATAGAATGAATAAATATTTAAACCATGGGAAGCTCTGGGTTGGTTCGAAGGTCATGTTGAGTAATTCTAGGTGTATGTTTTATAACTATAATGGCACTTCTAGTCATAATCCATCAAATACTTGAAAACTACAAGGACATACAGTTAACATTACAGAATAAATTTTAAACTGCTTATGTAGTGACTCTTCTACCATCAGGGTAGCCATGTCTATGGTTAGCTGTTGTATATTCGGCAGCTGTTAGGCTCTTCAAAAATTTAATTTAACCATTAGATCTTAGACCATAATTAGCATAGCATTAACATATCACTTAAAAAATAATATTGTAGTATTCAATATTAAAAAAAAATCATTCCCTTTGTCCTATTCTTATGAAGAAGCTAAATTATGATAAAATATTGTTAAGAACTTTGAAAATAAATGTGTACGGAAGTGATTTATATATCTTGCATTTAAACCATACTGACATTTACTGTAAAAATCATATTACTCAAATAGGCTGACATATTTTTTCCTCAGTTTTTACTCATAATGTTTAACTTAAATGGACAGTATTACAGGTTACGAATATCATCATCTGCCTAGGCTTTTCTGTTATATTTTGGGGTCAGCTTCCAGTCTACCCAGATGCAGCTAATACTGACTAGGCGGGGCTGTTACTCCCTAGATATATCCACACTACAGGTTTTGAGTAAGAAGCAACCATTTTTACCAGAAACTTATTCCTAGATGTTCGCATTATTATTATGGAGTGTCAATAAATACATTACTAAATTCCTTCTGTTATATTGGAACTTTATTTTATGAATTTCATTCTTATTAGTGGTAGTAAGGCTATTATTACTGAAAAATGTTTATGAGATACATCAAGATTGACAATATTATTTTTTATCAATGGAGAATTTGCAAGTTGATGGGTAGTATTTGTTCACATAACATTTCGACATCACAGAATCTATATCCTAAAATGTCAAAAATAATTATCTTTCAGGATGCCTGGAATGCGCCCTAGCTCCCATTATTATGTAAATATTCATTCTGGCAAACTTTAAGAACAAAGAAACTATATACCACATGGAATTACAACTTTTAGGAGACATTAATTCTAAATCGCCATATCGCTCCAGGTTATACTTGCAAACTTACTAGGTGTCCTCCTGGAAGAACTTGACAACGGCTATAGGTGGCTTCCGAAACGAAGGCAGGACATCTGGTGGCAGCTTCTCCGGACCGACCACCTCGCCTGGCCAAAAGCAGGAGCCAAGCTTCACCCATACCACCTCCCCATCCAAATAACTAACTTCAGAGTTTTCACACATCACCACTAATATGTTCAGACAAAACGCACGACCATATTTTGTCAAGTAGTCACTGGATGCCGAGAGCAACAGTTATTACAACATTTCCTTCTAATCAAGTCATATATCAATCTTTAGTCACTGAAACAATCAAGAGTGTCTTCAATTAAAAGAAAATGATAGAATTTGTATTTTATTTGTCAAAACAGTAGCAAAATATTACTTGTAAATATCACCGACTGCGTACGAAATTATTTTACTTCATACGTATGTTGGTAGCATTGATTTAATGGGAAGATGTAATTAGAGTTATATATGGTTTAAAGTAAAAGGAATATTATTTTAAAATTTGGTATTTTTATATTATTTCCAAAATTAACAATTCACTAATATAAATAATAATATTTTATATTAAAAGATCCTCTCAGATAGTACCGGAAATGTTCAAAATGGTCGGCGTCAGCAGATACCAACAGTTTAAAATTAAAATGGGAGTTGCCAGCTACATAGCCCATAGACAGTTTATAACTTTTAAGGTATATTACACACTTACTCAATAAATAATACTAAAGCGTAGTTCCTTTCATTTTCAATTCGATATGTTCTAAGTTAAAGAAAATAATATGAATTCAGACTAAATTAATATTGTTGTCCCACAGGTTAAAGGCATCCCTCCCTTTTTACGGTTCCGTAGCCGAATGGCAACGGAAGCCTCATAGATTCGTCATGTATGTCTGTCTGTCTGTCCGTGTATGTCACAGCCAGTTTATTCAAAAACTATCAGGACTACACAGTTGAAACTTAGCAGGTAGATGTATTCTATTAACAGCTGTGCGATTTTTATACAAAAATAAAAGATTAGGGGGAGCTGCTTACATGGAACTGAAACTAAAAAATATTTTTTTCATCAAACCTATACGTGCGGGGTGTCTAATAGGTCTTTAAAAATGACATTGACGTTCTTAAAACCATTTTTTCTCAAAGTCAATCGTTTGAAAGATAGACACTTCCAAAGTGGTAAAATGTGTGTACTGTCCTCCCCTCTAATTTCTAAAGTAAGAGAAGGAAAATTCGGAAAAAATGTAGGATTGTAGAACGTAAACCAAAATATCAACCAAAATTGGTTTGAATTGGATGTGATGTTTAGTTTTGAGATATGGAACTTTTTCATCAAACTGCAGCAGTAACTTTGCTTTTCATTTACATACTATGAAAAACAAATTTAGTTTTGCTGTTGAATGTAAAACAATACAACATATGAATGAGCCTTCAAAATATTTTTATTATATTGTTTGGTCTTAGGGAACCTTGTGTGCGTGTGAGTACGACTCGCACTTGGCCGTTGTTTTTTTTTCAAATCAATTCACACCTGCTGCGCCAGCATGAAACAGTCCTACCTATCCAGCCACGTACTCACGAAGCCACAGTTTGGTGGAATTACCCCACAGTGTACGATATTTACAGCAAACGTGTCTGGCAGGGCTCAGTAACACAAAAAGAAGAAGATGGGAAAGGAGTAATTTTTAAATAATTTAGCAAAATCTTTTGTATTTCTTTAATCAGAAACATAATTTACATAACAAAAATATAATTTAGGTGGTTCACTATCTTAATCGTGTTAAGGAAAGTACCAGTTTAGTTCCATACTTATACCCCTATTACTTATAATTAAACTGAACATTATTCATTAACTGAAGTTACCAATTGACACTTCTTGTAGAAATAAAATTGTGATGGTTTAAAAATACTGCTTCGAAAAAATTAAAAAAAAATCATTTGCAGTAATAATGATTCGTAGGTAGGTAATATTTTTTTAAATCATAAATTATTATAGCATCAAACATTTTTGGAAAAACATTTTGTGATTTGTATCATGCCTAATTTTCGTAAGATTTAATAAAACATCAAAAATAAATTAAAAATCATGCACAAATCCCAATCACAATTTATAATGATTTTATCCGATCATGTGTTCTACATGTAACGCCTATTAAAATTATCCCGCATATTGGCGAACTATTTTGGCCCACTGTTGTGGGAAGTTTCGTTGGACGTACGATAGAGTGCGCTGTATCTGCTTGGTCTCTTGTGGCGTGCATTGAGGACAGGCTCCTCGAAGTACTAGCGGCGCAAGAGCTGAAAAAACAAGGGTGAGTTGGTTACATAAGACTATTTTACACGAAAACGAATTATCGTTTGGTGGATATACAATGTTAAAACCTTGAATCAGATAAATTGTGTATGTGGTATGTTGTGACAGTTGTAATGTGTTCAAATTTCAAAACCAGACATCGAGATGCAAAAAATATTTCAATTGAAAAACTCCTTAATCATTAAACACTGCACCCGTCTTGGTCAAAGGATAGCTGTTTTGATTTAAACAGATCAATTAAGGAAGTTTCAAAGAGTTTCTGGAGTTTTCAATAATAATAGGCAGGGAATAAACTTAGTTATCAACTTACTCTTGAGCCGTTTTCCGATGGGGTCGCAGGGTGCTTCGCCAAGGGCGCACTTGATCTGTCTCTGAATGAAGCGCTTGTCTTGAAGGGCGTCATCAAGGGCACTGTCGGAGACAGGGGGCCGCTGCGTCTGCGCTACTGACACCGCAGCCATGCAGCATAATAATAGCATGTATTTGATCTGGAAAAACAAGAAATAAAATTTTAGTGACAAAATAATTGCGACAGAAAGTTGTTTGTTCGAAAGACGTTTACAAAGGAGCGCTGTTGGCGAACATTTGTGAATTTTCCAACTGTTTTGTGAAATGAATTGAAAAAACAAGATTGCAGAGATAAATACGGTTTTGAACAAAAAAAAATGTACCTGTATACGTAGAGGTACGATATTTAGTTTTTTTTTTTTTTGTGAAGCTTATTTTTTAAGGCGCTCGTCACTGGGAGCAATCGCCTGTAATGTAACAGTCAGATTCGAACCCAACATTACAGTGCGCAACCTGTAACGATCACTTGTTTCTGTATAAAATCGAATCTTGGATTGTTAGATTATGCGAATGCTCCGGTGAGGGAGCGCCTGAAGGAGTCTGCCCACTACACCGCGCCATACCATGACCGACCGTGCTATGAACGTATCAGGCACGGAAAGAAACATGACACGGAGTACTATGTCCACTATAGAACGTATCAACAGCGTATAATACCCGTTTAAAACGGGTTCAAAGACTCGTTCAGGAATCGCGAGCCTCAAAAATAGAAAAAAAAATACAATGTATGGGTTTTTTCACAAGTTGAACACGCAGATTTATCGTTGAATAGGTACCCCGGTCGCTAGAGTGTAAATGCATAAAGGTCATATTAATTTATGAATAGGTAATAATGGTAGGTAAATGAAAGGCAATTGCATGTGGCTGAGACGACAATACTAGGCATCCTCATTAAGATATCCCTTAAGTGAGGTGTAAGGTCTGAAAGTGGCGCCGCCGCCGGTGACTGAAAACTTTAGTGGTAATCGACTATAGTGGTATGGACATGTGATGCGGAGGAATGAGGAAAATGTCGTGAGGAAAGTTTTGAGTATGTATAACCCAATATGGGTTTCTATATATATTACATTGGGTTGCTATAAGAGTAGCGGAAGACCAAAGAAACGATGGATGGACCGTGTAAAGGATGATATGGCTAGAAAGGAGGTGACTGCTGAGATGACGAGTATTTAAGAAGTATAGAAGAAGAATACACAAAATAATATATTGGGTAAGCGCAAGAGAATGATGATGAGGATGATGATAATATGAAAATGATAGGTACCTACAAACTTCAGCAACCAGGGGGCCTAAAATGGAAGCTTTATCAGAATCATAATATGAATCATGTTAAAAATTTAAAATTCTTAAAATGGTCTTCATGGTTATGACCACAAAGTCCATTTTAAGAGTTTTAAATTTTTAACGTGATTCGTATTATGAGTCTGATAAAGCAGCCATTTTAGGGCCCCAGCTGTGCGAACAATGGGGATGACAACTTGTGGAACTAATGGTGCTAGCATCGCTGGTTCTTAGCATCGTCATTGAAAACCTGGAAATGTCATTTTGTATTTCAAAGAGCTTGACCTCATTGGTCAGATTGGGTCACAGTGGTGGCGACATCTGAGATCAGCTTTCACTTTCCAACCCCATTAATCTTTTCACAAACGAAATGTTGAAATGGAAAGTGATGATTAGTTACACTCATTTTTTTGTCATTGATATTAACAAGAAGATTCGACACACAATTCGTAACCCATTCATGACGAAAAAGAAAATTAACATCAAACATTGTAGGTACCTATACCTACAAATTGATTTAACTAACATGTGGACGGTTTGTTAGTGTAATCAATTTATAATTCGTTAAATATTTAAATTGTTTTCATTAGGCGTATGGTGATAATAATAATATAGAGTTTTATCATGTATACTACTACTACTATCAGTGGTCGTTTATCAATGTGGAATGGTCATATGGACACATGGTGCGGTTCAGTAGAACAGCACACCTCGTATGACACATTTGATAACATAACATCGTGCTTTTACCGATTCCTGGAAGGGACAGGCAAACTTGGCTAAACACCTTAATTTCATTCACCATCAGTTATTGTATGAACGTGGATGAAGCAAAAGGCGAAGCATCATAAGGCTGACTTAGGCTGCGTTTCCACCAGAGATGTGTGTAAGAATATGCAGCGAGAGATGTGCATAAAACTAACCAGTCACCTAGCTTAGCTCAAAATGTGAAAAAGAAGCTTTACTATTGGTTAGTTCTACACACATCCCTCGCTACGCATCCTCGCTCATCTTATATGAGGAACCGCAGCTTAATAGCTGGCGACCTGTAGATACATGCTTACACATGGGAAAAAGACGTGACATCAATGACTTAAGTCCTTTAATAAAGGATAATTGAATATTTAGATAGGTATCTAATTCCTTACTATATAGTCACACCTGTTAAATAATAGGAAATTAATGTTCTACCTCCCTGACGTATTCTTTTCACGAGCGTGACCCTTGAACTCGAATTGTTATTAATTTACAAAAGTTCGATCGATGCCAACACAATACAGTCATGTTCGTCACTCGGTGACACAGCAGCCATCTATTATTCATTGGCTGTGCACTACCAACTGTTGCAAAATTTAGGAACTTTACGTGATTCGAAATTAAAGAGGTAACCTTGAAGTTTAAAATAAAATCTGTCGAGCTACTTTTTAATAACATACAGAAATATGATACTGCAATCTCAGGTCCAATTTGGAAATATTAATCTATAAACCATTCAATTTTGTCAGCGTAAAACTAATTCGCATTAATGTAGGCTAACGCCAAAATAAGCACGAAACAGGTTTTAACCAGAGGCTCGTAAACTCGTAATTAACCAGATTATGGGGCACTGTTTTGATTAAATTGATCGATCAAGCTTAACCGACTAGTTAGAACAATGATTGCACAAAGAACATGAGAGTTGTCAGAAGAAGGACAAAGCCATTTAGTTGGGATTCTCCGGTTTGCAAGAGTGTACAGTCGTAAACGAAAGAGAATGCAAATTATGAACTTACCACATGCGATTAGAATTAAGACATATCATGAGAAATATTTATATGCCAAACAAGTAACACCTATGCCTCAACCTTTGTGCGGACTTGTGACTTGTGGACGTGTGTTTTTGCGACTGTGAGAGAATGGAGCATTTGTGTTGATCGAAACGATCCGAAAGATCGAGGATCATTTTTATGGACAAAAGAAACTAATTGATATCTAGGTACACGAAAGAAATGTATTATTTTTACTGCAGCAAGGTCGCAGGTTCAATCACCGCGTGAAACAAGTGTCGTGCGTGATTATTAAGTAGGATTTCCGGGGTCAGTCTTCTACGATGAGAAAGATCTGAGTCTGTTAATCACTGTCCACGATATGAAAATTAAGAATAATAAATAAATACTTTTTACACACTTTTTACTTTTTATACAAAATGAACCATACATTATGCAACCTGATTCCAAACAAATCACTTTCTAATTTTCCATGTGAGAAAAATAAATGAGTGTCGCTAACTTTTGAATGGAACTGTACTACGGTTTCTTCTGTCATTCTGTGGTTGTACAAAAGAGTCTCTATCGAATGCTATCGAGACGCACGTGTCTTGTAAACTAATGAATTTGTAATCAAAATGATCAATGCTTCAGCAATATAATATATAAGTACCTACCTGTATCTGTCTACTACTAGTACGAGTAGGTGGACATGTAGATCGTATAGTGTGATGCGATCGATTGTTAGTGTTCCTACATCCTTATCTCTCGTTTTTATATTTGGAGCGCACGCGAGACTTGACCTATGGCATGACACATAGTACAGACAGACGCCAGCACATCAAGCTACTATAATCTGTCAAATTTCTTGAATAGATTTTTGTACTTTACTTTTTTATTTTGAACTTTTCGCTAAAATAATTATGTAGTTTCAAGGTTGATTGTGAAAATTTGACAGTTTCGGGTAGCTTGATATGCTGGTGTTTGTACTATGGAAAATTGAACGTGATGGCCATTACGAATTTTCCAAATTAAAATAACAGTAGGTACGAACAACCTTTACTATGGGGCCTAACTGAAAATCGAAAAAAAATCTGCAGTTTCCCACATTTTGACGACTTTGTGAACACAAGTTTGACATAATTTTTTGTCCCCTATTTCAGGGTTGGTCTCATACTAAAACTTGTTTGTAGTGATGAGTACAATGACCCGTTATAAAGAGGTTTATGTCAACACTGCCCCTTCGTAGTATTCGAACTTCATACCTTCCAAGTTTCACCACCTTCTTCTTCAGAACTGGCCAGAAAACCTCTTTTGTTGAATATGGATATTTTGTTTGTTCTTATTAAAAATAGCCGCAGAAGTTGACTCACTGTAATAATTATAACGATTGTAAGTCATACTATCTAACTGACTAGCTTGTGCCCGCGGCTTCGCCCGCATGCAGTTCGATAATTGCCCCACGGAATCATACCATCGGGATAAAAATTATCCTATGTGTTAATCCAGGTTATAAACTGTGTGCTAAATTTCATCAAAATCCGTTCAGTAGTTTTTGCGTGAAAGAGTAACAAACATCCATCCATCTATCCTCAAAAAGTTTCGCATTTATAATATTAGTAATTATAATTTTTGATTTTTTTTAACAAAAATTCTTAAAAATGTTAAAATTAAGAAAGAAAAATGAATAAACGAAATAATAATAATTAATAGGGAGTAAATAGAAGAAGTAAGATTATCACTAGTATTTTTAAGGTTTTAAATAAAGTCATGTTATGGCAATTAAAGGCATGGTAATTTAGAACAGCGAATTTGTTGTAATTAGTATTTTAGTAATGCACTATTAAGTTCATTAAGTACGCTTTAATTATCGTGAGTTTGAAAGCTTTATTAATGTAGGTAAACACGTGGTCTTATTTGTTAATAGCTTTAGTTACACTATACTTAATGTATATTAGCCTTACCTACTTTCGATAAATGCACAGCATAGCCTAGACCCTTATGACACGTAATTGAATGTCTAAATTAATATAATGAATGATGCAGAAATGCACTTTTGGAAATTGAACTCACTTGCAGGGAATAGTTTAGAAATATGCTTTTCAAGAGTCGCCTAGCATTAGTGTAAACAGGCATTAGGCCTTCGGCTAAGTTCTAGTCAGAACTTCCCAACCAGTGGGGCGCGCTTCCCTGGGGGGGCGTAGAGAGATGGCAAGGACCGCAGCATGCGTTTGGCACCAATATGGCACATGACCAGAAAACGCTTAAAGGGAGAATTTCTAGAAATTAAGGCCGATTCCGTTTCGTTCCGTTTTCCTCGACATACGTGTTTGACACGTTTTATGTCACAAAAAAAAAATGGGGAGGGGGCATAAAATGTTATTTATAATCTGGAGAGGCTAGTTAAAGTTATAAAATGTGTGTTATAGTTTTGATTTTCATCTGGAAGCTTGAAACATCTCGCACACACAGATAGAGACTAATCTAAAGAACCGTATCTTTATTAAAACCTTTTTTTTCAAATCAGAAAGAAAGACTAGTATGGTACCGTGCGTGCATAATCTTATTTTTGTACTGAAAATGAGAAAAAAAAACACATTTCGTGAGTTACCGCTTTTCGGCTTACGGAGTATACGGAGGCAGAATCAGACTGTCATTTGCAGACCTTTGTCAGTACTACGGGTAAATACTCAGGAGCCGGAACATCTGACAGTCAGTCTTACCGTGCGTATTTTCCCGTATTTTGGAGGTGTGTTGTTGTGGAGATCGGATAGGATCCGGTTGATGATTACCATGTAGTATGTTTTAGAAGATGTTAGACCAACCAACAACAATCAAAACAGTCTTACATGCTGTTTTGCGTATGCAAAATGTATGAATGAATGGGGTTTACTGCTAGGGTTGCCACCATTCTTTTGAAAAAAAAAGTAGTATCTTTCCGAAAAAAGATGCAAAAATATAGTACTTTTGGGAAATGCAGGTGAAAAACAAGTACACATTTATTTTTAATCATTCAGTTTTCTTCCATGTATATACTTGTTATTGCTCTTCGCTTTAGCCATCAATGATCTATTACTCTTAAAATAATTATAGGAATCTGGGTAATTTAGATTCATATTAAAATAAATTAACAATTCATTTTTTATTTTCTTGCCGCGAATGCGTTTTGTTCTGAAATTCCCCGTGCTGCGATGCGGGTGCGTTCCAGACCAGTCACAGTTAGTATAAAAAAGCACTACAGTTGAATTAGGGATAACAATATAGTAGGTATTTTCGTACTATATTATTTTTCTATAATATTATATAAGTAATAATAAAGTAGTATAAAATATTATACAATTGACTGAAATATAGTACGATACTATATATTATAGTACGGGTGGCAACCCTATTTACTACCTACTGAATATTACCAAAGATGACAATGTCGGTGAAACTTTTGCTGCAAGAACAGACATTTCCATATGAAATGAGTTAGTTAACTGTTTGCGGGACTAACGGAATGCTGACAGAACATATAACTGAATTTCTTTGTTGCCTACTTAATTATTTTAAGTGACCCGCAGTTTAAATTTAGATCCGTTATAAATTTACGATTAATTGACCGCAATCAATCAAGTTTATTATTTAATTGAAAATATGATAATATGGGCAAGTTGATGAGTTCGTGGCTTTGTTGCATAAAATAACCATGCTTTGTGGTTTTACATTGTGTTTCAGGACAACAGAGTTGCTTCTCGAACATCCTGAATCATGAACGAAGTTTGTATTTAATGGACTTATCATTGAATGGATCAAACATTATTTCTCCATTTTTTTTGTCCGATCACCAGTCGATAGAAACACCCACTCAACCATCTCACAAGCATACAGATAAAGCCTTGAATTATTCTGTAAATGCTATTTTTTTGTAAACGGCGACCATGTAATACATTCCAAACAATCCTATAATGGGACCCATCATTCTAGCGTTCTCACAACTGACGTAAAATTGCACCGACGCGCGACGCGACGTGATAAATCAACGAAATGGTCGCCCTTCGCCTACTTCTAAATGACTGGAGAATTTAAATAGGAGGATTATGATATAATCTCAAAACCTCAGACTATGTGAGTAGTGCAGGAAATCTTAAATTGTTTACTGAAATTATGGCTTCTCTGTTTGTTTTTGTGTGACTTGACTTTTAAGGTACCTAATAATTTTGTTGGGAAAGTGACATAATGGAAATTCGCCGTTTATGTGGAGAAGTCTTCGGGCCGACAAAATTTTAAAGTATTTTGTGCCAGCGACACGAAGAGCAACATTCCAACAATTACAATAGCTTGACATTTATTGTACATAGGTACCTACTTAACAGTACTTGCCTTAGGCAAGTTGTAGGGGTCCGAGTATTCTACCCTGCGAGACACTTAATAACAGCTCGCCGGTGGACTAAAGTCGTTAAAGGTTTTTAAGGGAAGTAGCCTATCAGGATGGCACTGACAAAGTAGTATAACAATGTGACAACAATATTTCAATTGTATCACATTTATCTGAAGTACCTACTATTATAGTTACATATAAAGGTCCGAGTGTTGACCCTGTTGAACGCCTCAATATGGCTCGCAGAGCGTAAAACGCGGCAGCGGTATTCCAAGAAATAAGAACCAGAAAATACTAAAAACTAAAACTCTTAACACTTAGGCGGTTTGAAAAGTTCCCGACCCGGCAAAGAAATCAAAGAAAATGGTTTTTTACCACACATATTCTGCCTTTGTCTCAAAACACTTATTCAATCCATGCCTAGCACTTCTTCATATCTTTCGTTTTACACTAATAAATAGGCTTTCGTTTGGCCGCAACTCACCTGAGTGCTTCTCCCTCTTATAAGCAGATTCCTCCAACTCTTCGCTTAAGCCACCGCTCCGACTAAGCTGTTACCTCTTCGTTCGTGGGAAATTTTATTCGCGTCAGTTACTGTTTTAAATCGGGGAGCAGATAATAGTCCGGTGGTGCTAAATCAGGTCAAAATGTGGGATTGTTATGGTACTTGGTATCGGAGTTCATGGTGCTTAGCCATCGCTGAAAATGACTTGTGTCTCGAAAGTAGTAGACTGAGTAGTGGTGTGCATTAGGTCGGATTGTTAGAAGAAAAGGTAATGATTTTGTAAAAACTGATAATTGTAATAATATAAAACATGACAAAAATACATATAGATACACGTGTCTGCGTCTAACTGTCTCATTGGACTCTTTGTAAGTAGTAATTTTGGTCCAAGTAAAGACCCTGTGGGATACCTAAGTAGAAATTGCGGCCCTGAGTTCGACAATCATTAGTTATTTCTTGAAAAAGTATTAAAGGAAGACAAGAAATGAACGTAACTAACTTTACAGTAACATTCATAATATTGAATTACGTTTTTACAAATGTATGTAAATATACTTACGCAGAAAAACTCGTGTACTCGTAAGGTGTCAGTACAAGAGTACCCAAACAATGGTAGGGAAAGGTTATTATAAAACAAAGTGGGTAAAATTGTTAAAGCAGTTGCGTGCTAAAATCTGATAGATGTCGTACAAATGACCTTCGAGTTAAAAAGGATCAATGGAACCAAACCAGTTTTTGGAAGCACATCGAAGAAGGTTTTAAAGTTGTTTGGGATTAATTTTTAAATAGTTTTAACCACCAAGTCCACAATGAACTAATCACTAAGTACTTATTTAAAATTAAGACCATGTGTAGGAAAAGCATATCAAGATTTCTTGGAAACTTGGGTAATTAACCATGTACCAATAATAGGCCTAATTATTATATCCACATAAGCCTTATCGAATCATAGGTAGTAAACAATAGAAGAATTTACTAAGAAACGCGCCAATTTGCACACATGTGAGTTATGTGGACATAAGCACGTTGTAACCGCCAACTAATCTACCCAAGTTACGCAAATATTCAGAAAATGACGCAGAAAATAACGAAATAAGTAACAAAGTAGATCAAAGTCCCTAATACGATTACAACTAGGACACCTCGACTTATGTAAGTGGTCATTAAGTTGACCAATACAAACACAAACATGACGCGTGCATAAGATTGCTTTAATGGTACCGCAAATTATTTAGGAAATTAGATAACAGCTAACTGCAAACTGCAATCTTAATGCAATTAGTTTTCCTTAATCGCTAATTACTAACAGAACAATCATTTTTCAGATATAGATCATTCAACATTCTGTCTTGTTATGTGTATCTTTAAGTGCGTAGGCTAAAAAGAACTAAACCATTTGAATTAATGTAGTGTAAGTAAGTACTAACAAAGTGAGTGAATATAGTAACATTGTTGTGCTATACATATAACACATGAACATAGTGTTTTAATATAATATATCAGACTCTAAGAAAGTGCTACGGACTTGTGTAAAAGTGCAAATAGACACTATTCTTAGTATTAACATTATTTATAACGTAGCATATTAAGTTAGAGTTAAATTACTTATTAGTCTTTTTAGGCTAGATTGTAATTAATTTATTAAGAATTCTGTCTTAATAACAAAGGGAAAAAAAAAAAATGTGTATCTTTGTGCCAAAAGAGCGAAAATATCAACAGAAACCTGTACTCTTATAAAATGTCAAAGTGTGTAGACCTTAACTGGTAGTAAAATCAAGAAACCAACTGTCCTTCGACAGCCTACCAACATGACCAAAAGCTCTTAACGTGTCACCAACTAACAGGAAAACAGATATTATAGAGAAATTGCGACTTACCTGCATGTTAGAGTGACGTAGATAGCAGTAGCTCGAAGAATCGAAACACTTTTACTTTCGTTGCACTAGTGAGCCGTTTAGTTAGCGATTGACCCGGATCTGTGTTATGATTTCTACAGTATTTCACGATATTTTCTCGAAGCCAGTGAAGCGTTTAAGCGTACGTCTGGTTGGAGAATGCTGGAGCGAGCCGCTGGTGCCGTAACCTCTTACTTAACTCGACAACCCCCCCTTTTCGACTTGCTGTACTTACTCGATGGTCTGCACCGAGATTGTGCGTCAACCACTCGACGTTACGTGAGCGCGCAGTGTGAATAAAACACTAATTATTGCATTCTTATATTATTTTATTTTAGGCACATAATGAGAACACGAAACGGATTAGGTTACATGTGTTTGGAAATAAAAAACGTTGTTACATAGACTGTACGGATGTAACGATTTTTTATGTTTTTCCTCTTGCCGAAAGTTCAATGTGTGATTAATGATCATATAAACACAAACAAAAATTAATGCACCTCGTAGACTAGAAGATGCATAAGTAGGTAGATAGGTTTACTGTTGCAGGTCAATTTCGTTAGCTGTTATTTGGGTAAACAAAACAATTACGTTGCTAATCCTTACATTAGCTGCGACGAATTCTATTATTCCCAATTCAATTAGATACTTAATTATCAATATTGAATTAACTTAGATATGGTCTACAATAATTCAATAATGAGCTCAATTTGTCAATAGCATTCTGATAATCAATTAATTTGGTACATAGGTATAGCCTTGTCGTAATTTTTCTGGATTTTCAATAACATTGATATTTTTTTAGGTCGACAGATTTATCATCTCTACATTAGATACTTTTTTACTTTATTTTGAATGCACTCACACAATCACTCTATTTTATTTGCTTTTACTATATCAAGAGTAAATGATGTATTTTCTCTCCACAATATAGGAACTCCTCCTAGTCTTAACTGAGTTATGAACAAACAATAATGAAAGGTGTAAAATTTTCCCATAATTGTTCATTTCTTACACTAAATCAGTAGGAATGACATATCGCCTTTTGAAACTGGGACACACGTCATGGTGAATGACTAATAGATGCAATACCCATATTTTAAAAAATCGTGTCAAAAACCGCCACTGAAACATTCAAAATTCAAACTTACAGCTACAATTTTCCATAAACCGCATGTAAAAAATTATCGACAAAAAAGTACAGACTAAATTTCGTGAAAAGAAAGTCTAAGTAGGTATTAGCCTGAAGACATCACTCAAACTATGGCAACTGAATGATACCGGATTTACCTCATGATGTAACTTTTGTTGGTGATCAATTGTGTAATAAAACGAATCTAATAAATAATAATTGCTGTAATGTGTCCCAAAAGTCTGTAGTAGGACACCATGTTCCATCTTTCATCCTACCCCGATTATGCGCCAATTCCTTTACATTGTTCCTTTCATATAAAAAATAAAGTTAGTTTATGTTTGGTTGGTAGTACTTATTAAGTGATGATTACATTCTTAATTTGAATTCAACCGTATTGGCGCACGATTTTCGCCCATTCCCAAGGGTAGTTCCGTTGGACAAATGCGAGCGTTCGTCGAATTTGTCGAGTTTCTTGCATCGAACACTGCGGGCAGGCTCCTCTGAGTACTAACGGAGCCAGAGCTGGAAGAAAATAAAGTAATGTCATCCTCAAAGTTTATTTGGTAGGTAGGTTGATTTGGTACTAGGTGCAGTACAACAGCACTAAATAAAAACTTGTGACCTGGCAAAGTGAAAAATTATTATGAAGAGAGATTATGACCCTACATTATAGCGTGCCTAATTGCTTAAGTTCTGTGGAATATGTAGCCTTTCGTTGTAAAAGGCTTCTTTAATCATGCATGGTATGATCTCTTTGATAACTCATTTCTTAGAGCATTTTTTAAAGCAGGAGTAATTCTAGTACCGCGGCCCTGGAACACAAAGGGCAAAGGAAGGAACATGGATGGGTTTTAGTCAGTAAAAGTCTGACACTCCCTCCTGCTCAGCCCAGAGCGGGAGGGGTTATTTGATGATTTCCCATCAGAAAAAAAAAAGCTGTAATTCTAGTGTGGGAAAGGGACAGAGCCATACAGGTTGTCTAGCGCCATCTCTTTCCAACACTAGAATTACTCCTGCTTTATGACGACAACGACATAGTAACCCCCCTGGTATAAACATCACCTGTATTCACCGAAGCACACCGAAGGTAGAGGTTCGGTTTATTTCTAAGTTCCATGTAAGGAACGAACTTGTTATGTATAGGTACTCTTCAGAAATAAGTAAAATCCAACTCTACTCGTCTATGCAGGCAATCGAGCATGCAAATGCAACCACAGCCAATAAAATTAATCAGTCGTAGTTACTTGAAAAAAAAAACAGCAGGAAAGTGACTAAGTAATGCTTCATAAAGAAATAAGTTCCGTTTCTTTTTTTTGTCCGAAAACCTTGTTTTCGGTGACCTTAAACTAGTTTGGTTTTGCATAGACAGTCAAACAATCAGCTAAAGACTTGCATCCGAAATTGAAGCATTTCAAATCTGATCGTATCAGATACCAATTTATTCAAATGAGATGTTTCGTGTTAATCGACATCATCGACATCAAAGTGTAAACTCGTATTAACAAAACATACAGACTCACGCATTTCCAAGCATAATAGCGGTAACTGAGTTTCTTAACAGAAAAACCCGGCAACACTTTCGATTGAACAAGGAATCAAACCTAGAACCAAGCACTTGCGCTTACGCAAGGTGCGTTTGTAAGTGACATTAATTACATTTGAAATTTTTACTAGAAATGAAATTTGTACTTTTGTATTTGTTACTTTTAGTAGCTATGGTTTTTGGAATGATTTGCATTAGGTATGCATATAGGAATATGAAATAATAAGATCGATAAAATTCCAGTTGTATGAAAAACCAACTTGGTGCAAGTGGAAACATATATATAGCTATAGCTTTACAGGCTTGCAGCCTTTCGTTATGTAGATACTTCGAGGGACCAAGAGCTATGTAGTTACACCATACAAGTAACATTCATTAAATCACAAGAACATTAATAAAATAACAGTCTTTGATCACATAATTTGGTTTGTTTTTATTAAATGTCACTTTAGTGCTTTTTACCGACGTTTTAAAGGGAGGAGGTTCTGCCGACACGTTTAGAGCTGCTGGTTACACAGTGAGAAGATAATTATGACTAACAAAACTAAATAATAATATATTATATTGCTGGCTGTGTGCTCACATTTCGTATCATTGTGATGCAAATAAATCACAGATAGTGCCCGCCCATAAAGACGCTCATTCAGTAGAAAAACATACAATCATGTGACTAAACTGGGGACAATAACTACATAAAAATAACCACGAAGGATGACCAATAACCACGAATATAATTGAAGCATTATTATCGTTATTAAATTGTACCTTCATATTTAATACCCACTACATAGGGCCTACAATATCCATATAGTTTAGGACATATTAATTAGGTACCTAACTACTACTATTAATTGACCCTATCAATATTATCGGTCGAATTATTTCGTCCTTCTACAAATGAAACATCTGAGATTAAACTAAAAATAATCCAGCGTGTAAAATCTAAAATCCCGCCCATATTACTACGAGTTTTAATATGAAGTACTAATTTTAAACTCACTTCGAAGCCGCCTCCCAACAGGATCGCAAGGTCCTTCAGCAAGTGCGCATTTAATATGTCGCTGCATCGTGCTCTTATCGGCCAGGGTCTGTTCTAACTGTGCGTCAGACATTTGAGGCCCGGCCTGCACATGCAAGCCGGCGACAAAACCCACGCTGATGACACATACAAATACGACGATCTGAAAAAAAAACAATGTCAACGGTTCCTTTAATGTCCTTTCATTTGTTATTTTATGTTTGACGTAAACTTTATGTCAATAAGAATAAAGATCACTGAAGGTACTGCAAAATCAGGCAGACGCCGACGAGGTAAATAAAATGAATGGACTGTAGAGGTTTTTGTTTGCAGATGAGTTGAGCTTTTTTTTTCATTTTATGGCTTTCGAGCCGTAAAAAGGTATGAGGTAGGGTCAATATTTTTGGTCGGTGCGACACGACGGTGCCTGCCTGCGCACCGTTTATTTATTAAAGTGTGTGTGGGATTATTTTTTAATAAATTTTAATTTTAAAGGGGTAGTTTTGATTGGTTTAAAATTAAGTAGGATGAAACCAATTGATAAAATGTTAGAAATCAAGGGAATTTATTAGAAACTAAAATGAGAGTTCAATTGCTCCTACACGGTTTTTTGTGATCCATATAATTCGTACAATATTTTTTTCTAAAATGGTGTACGGTAGATATCACTTGATCACACCATATTGTAAGCAGTAATTATACCTTAAAAGAGGGGGTCCATTGAGGTACTTTTTTTTTCAAATTTATTTGAATATAGCTATGAACCCAGGGGCGGCAGCGATGACTCACACAACCGATTTGTATTATGAATTTGATTACAAAGTTCCGTTGAAACCGATTGAATAACCACCACGCAACATTTTACTAACACGAGGTATATGAAATCGGGAATTCTATTATTTGTTATTGAAGTGTCTAGTTCAAATTAAACGTAATTATATTTTTACGTAAATACTAAATTACCTATTTAATTATATTGAATTCCTACCTTCATATTGGTAACGCCCACTTTAACACAGATTTATTAAAAATTTGTCAATGAACTTGAAGTACAGACAGAACCGCGGTGTCAAATATTTGGGTTACACCGGAGCAGCGATTAGGGAGCGACTGGCTACTCTACTACTATCATCGTGTTAATATTGTCACCGGGAATGTGGTCCTCCCCTCTTTGTTGTGTGATTATCTCGTTAGGGCACTCCGCTTTTTGTACTTCAACATTTGGGTTTAAACACATTCAATTAAATAGGAATCTACATAGTAAATGATTAAAACTACTATAGTAGCTAGGTTTTATTTGTAACATTTTAATTATCAGCTACGCAGCATGGTCGCTTTGTGTATCCTTAAGGAAAGTAGGGACACATTTAGAGAAAATATAAAAAGCAGGTAAATGTAATTATATGAATGACCGTTCTGGACATAAGCTTCTACTCTAGTCGTTGACGTGTGAGGCCCCGGTGTCCGCAAAATAGTAAGTATTAAGTATGTAGTCGGATTTCAAATAAGTACTCGGTTTAGGGTATTTAGAAATTAGACAAAGAACTTAGGTAAGAACCCTAACCTATATACCTAATTTTAGTGTTAGGTACATATAAAATGTATGTACCTACTAGGGCATGCCGATCGAGCTTTCGGTCCCATAGTAAAACCCGGGAAAAACCGGTTTTACTATGCGACCGAAATCTCGTTCCACATGCCCTAGTACCTACCTACCTAATGTTGGCGTACCTATTCTAAATAAATCAGGATTATTTTAGACTACACTGATTATTATCGAAAGTCTGAAGCCCTACAGACTAGCTTTTTTAAATATGTGTTTGTGTCGCTTGCTGCAACAAGAAATTTTAATATTTAATCGATAGCATGGATAAATGGGTGGCGTTATAATACCCATTCGTCTAGATAAAATGAGAATATAGGTAGGTACGACCAAATTATTTTGTTATCAGTTTTCGTTATTGTATTTGAATTTTTCCGGGTTCAGTGATTTTGTCACATCCATATCCAATAAAAATAGGTACAAATGGAGCGCTCCATTCATCTGTGGCACAGAGTCAAAATTATTGTGATGGTGTTGTGATGGTAATAATGGCTAAACAATAGCGGTAGTTGCCATACAACTCATACTAGTATTGCCATCTTATTATAACCACTTAAACGAACTTGGGGTGTTTTAGTATTTTAGAATAAAGTAGAGAAATAAAAAGGCCTTTATTTATTATCACTTATTTATTTGGATTGCGCAAGTATTTTAATTAAGATTCAATGCAAGTTAGTTACAGAGAAAGTTGTCGAGGTCAAACATTTTCGCAATATTCGCTTTTTGCACAGTGCCACAGATTATATAGATTCTGAACTAAAGTACTCACTAGTCTACAATTTCTTTCTTGTGATATTGATTTTTTGTACAATGACAGTAATGCGATTGTAATTTACTTGTAAATTATTACTTCAATGTTATTATTAAACCTGTAAATAAATATATCATTGAGTTCATGTGTGATTTCATATGAAAGTGCCCTGTAAAAGGAAAACTAAGAACAGTAATTAACGTGTAATTACCGATTTGTCACTATCATATGTTTGCAATTAGTGATGGAAGTTTGTTTACTACTGAAACATTAGCTAAGATTTTGTAAATTTTCGTTATGAACTCAGAAGAATCGCCAGGAGGTTCGTCGTGTGATGGTCAAGAAAATGGCGACGGGCTCGATGGTTCCGAGCGCCCACTCAAGAAAGCACGTTTTGCGTGGCAAGTTAAAGGGAAATATCACTTGAAGAATGACAGAAATGATCCAACTAAAACATCAACCACAGTATTCACAGCTCCTGAAATGGCTGGTCCATCCAGCAGTGAAAGTTATGCAAGTGATTGTAACATAGAACAAGACATGTCAACAGAAATGCATCAAAACTTAAACACTTCAGACTCTTTGGTTGATGAGCCAGATAAATCTGTTCTTAGGCCAAGTACAGGAAACCTTGGCTTTGAAGACAAACCTGACAATGTTTTCACACCAAATACAACAGTAGCAAAAGACAAAACAAATCCACAAAAAAATTGTAGGTCTCAAGAGCACAATGAATATCTAACAGCTCTCAACTTGATGGAAACACCAATTGGTAGGACCCAAGAAAAATTACCACAAATTATACGCCCTTTTTATGAATTTGATGGCTTGATGCCCGATACAGAAGAATACATGATTGCTAGTTGGCAATACAGACAGGTAACTAAAAATATTTTCTTTATATTTTTTTTTTACCTAAGATGATATCATCTTCTTTTCGAAAATTCTTGATCTTGTATTCAATGTTTTTAAATAATTATGGTATGCCTTTCTTTTACAGATTGTAAAAGTAAATCTTGATAACTCAATTAACTGTATCTTGGAAAACATGAATTCACATACCATAGATGGGGAAATCACTATGTTGGAACAAGAAGTAGAATGTGTTGAAAATGAAGGAATTCTCATGGCGATATCTGCACATGGTTTACAAAACACTTCGGATTCTTCTTCTTCCTTCTACTCTCGTCCTTCTTCTGAACGCTTAGAAGACATAAACGTCCCTATAAGGATAAGGTTTACACCTATTAATGAAGATGAATCAGATGATGAATCTCAAGAAGAATGCCAACATGAATATGAATGTACCTTGAACAATGTGGAATGGACAATAACAAATCAACTGAGAAATATGGATAATGAAACAATACCGTCTCCTACATTCCATGGCACATCCGGCTTAAATCTTAATTATGAGAATCTCCATAATAATGATGCAGTGACTGATGTGGCAATTGAGAGTGAAAATCATCATGATTTCCTTGATGCCGCAGTTTCAACTGCTATACAGAGTAAAGGCTTGACTACATCTGGTATAGATTATGGCTAATATTGCATCTCACCTTAATTTTTTTTATTAAGAATTTATTCATAATTCTCTAAGTATACTATACATATTATATTATGTTGCTTATAAAGACTTATGTTATGAGGCACAAATAGTATTTAACTGTAAAAATGGTGCAGTTCTGCCATAGAATCAGTATTTTTAACATAATATAAAATAGTGTCCACAAGTTTAAGTCTGTTTTATTACTATTTCATGTAAATAAAATGTATTATTACATTAGGTGTGATAATTATATATATAAAATTCTCAGAGAAACTGCATCTGCTGTTCTGATTTCAAATGTTGTAGCAAAGTACAAAAGTTTTGAATACCTTTAGCAAGTGACTGATTTGGAAGTGTGCACTTCAATTTTTTACATTACCAATGCATGTTCTAAATTAATGGACTGTCCAATATTATTATTTAAGTGTAATCTGTCCAATAATATATTTATACATTAAATATAATTTTTACAAGTTAGTATATCTTGATTTATATATTTTTTAAAGTTTTTGTCTAGGTATAGTCAATGCACTTTTGTTGTCATATTTTATTTAAAAATATTTCAGTTAAAACTGGTAAGTACCTACTTAGTAGATTAATTTGTTGTACTAATGCAGATATTTTTAGCAAGACTTAGATACCTACTTCTATAACATAGTGATAAGGTAAATGTATGCCATACTGACATTACAGTCAATAAAAATGATACTCAACCAAGTTTCGCTATTATTATTTGTTGTATAATGTTCTCTCTCTATTGCCTTTATACGGTATGTATTATGTATGAACCACCACATGTATGATTTTCAGAGCCAAAACGTGATACTGACTGAATAATGAATTTGTAGGATTTTGTAGTCTTCTTGGGTGACTTTGAATTTGGAATGAGTTAAAAGGATTGTTATGATATCAACCTCCTATAAAGATTTCAGTTAAAAGACAAACATTTAAAATAAGTTTCTCCATAACAAAAGATACACATTGCCGTTGGTGCAAGATACCCACGGGAATGATGTGATGTCTCCACTCTACATCTCGTGTTGCCTGTCGCATCAGTCAACGCCATTTATATCTATAAGCTAAAGTAAAGTATTTACAATATTAAAGAAGCTGTCTAGAAGCAACGACTGATAAGTAAAGAAATTGCAAGATGTGCATGAACCTTGAAAATTTCCAAGGGCCACACCAGTTGTCTCAAATCGACAACCCACAGGTAAGGCATATTGTAATCCTTTTTATTCTAATTGTTTTTCGAGAATCATTCTTTCGTGGGTACCTTTTACGTTCGGGAATCGAACCTGAACGCGCGACACATTTCACGAAGTGCCGCTCCGGACTTAGATCTATTTTCATTAACCGACTTCAAAAAAGGAGGAGGTTATATGTTCGTGTGTATGTAATTTTATTTTTTATTATGTATGTTACCTGATTTCTCGCCCATTTGTGGACCGATTCTCAAAATTCTTTTTTTATTTGAAAGATTATACTTCTGAGGTGGTCCCATTTAAATTTAGTGAAGATCTGATGCTGATCTTCGGAGATATACTATGGAACTCTTCAAAAATAGACGGCAAATCTGTCGTGATTGCTGCAATCGCTTCGATATTTATTGTTTATACAACATCATGACATAACATCACGCCTGTATGCTCTGAGGGGGTACGCAGATGTGTACAATACACCCAGATTTCCATTTACTGGGGATAAGCCCATTACCATGACATGTATTGTTCATCATATTCCCAACTATTTTGTGGTCGGCTTCCAGTCTTACCGGATGCAGCTGAATACCAGTATGTTATACACAACACAATAGCCACGACATAAATGTTAGTAAAAAATATTTTTTAAAGCTATTGAGACATTTGCGTATGGTCATCATTATCTCATGACGCTGAGCTGATGAAGGAAGTTACAACTCTTTAACGGTTAGGAGTTAGGTGATTTCTTGTTCTAGAATAATGTATAGATAATTCGACTTGTCGATATCGATAGTTGATTTCTCTAGACTTACAGAGTGAATGCTAGAAACTAGAAGTATTAATCATTTTAACTGACTTTAATAAAAGAAGTTGTTGTCACTTTGACGCGTATTTGATAATGTAAAATAAATTCATGGCGACATGGGAACATCTAAAAATGGAAAAATAAAAACTTTTTTGCAAAAAATAAAACTGACTTCAAAAAAACACAAATAAAAAGAATAAAAATAACAAACCAAAACACAAAAAAGTGAAAAATAACTTCAGCTTCAGAAGCCCTTTTTTGTGTTTTGGTTTGTTATTTTTTTAATTGTTTTTTTGAAGTTGGTTTATTTTTTAGGTACCTAATGTAGAGAAAATATAATTCTATACCAATATAATTATCTCAATTTCCGCAGAAACGCCTTTTATTTTTATACAAACACATTAAAACTACACCGACCAGTTAAGTAGATCCATAAAGTCTTATTTGATAGCCCTCACATAATAATACTACATCACTACTGCTGGGCCAGCTCCCAGCTAGTGAGGAAAAAAAATAGGTACCTAATTATTGATCAGAGTAAGCTTCAGGCATTCTGTAGTTTCTGTCTACCACGGGAAAAATGGCTTAACTTCATATGTAGGTATAGGTAGTAGGTAATTAAAATAAAATTCCTCAATAACAATTTTATTATTGCTTGTTATTATTCACATAATACAAAATAAACTATGCACAAGTTTAAGACCACTGATATTCTATTTTAGACTTCATAAAATATTGTGAATTACAACTCTGACATTCGCAACATTTGGGTTGCATGTATAGTGTAACACGTAAGTAACATTTAAAAGAGAAATTAATATACAATAGCAGCAGTCCTTCGTCAACTAATTGTGATGTGCTCACCGCATTAAAATTATTATTACATTCATGGCCGAATATCCTATGTAAAGTTCTAAAATATAATTAACTGTACAATTATCAGCAATTATTCGTCGAGTCATATTAAATATATTTACACAATTATAAATACTTATGTATTTCTCTCGTTTGCCAATCGTTTCAGAACGATAATAATATTATTTTTAGTACAAAATACAGGGTGCGATACAAATAATTTTGCGCACGAACTAGAATAATTTCAGTGTTCACACATGAGATATTCAAATCATTACAGAAAATATTAAAGTTTCGTGGATATTTCACTGTTTATTATTATGTACTTACTTAAATCAATGTCATGGTTGTGAAAAAAAATCAAGAAGTTGTTTATAATCTTAGCATGATTCAATAGGTAGGAATTAAAAAATAGTACATTAAATTCTAAGTACCGTACTGCATTCACAAACATTTTTGGGATAAAAAAATAAAATATTGTTTCATTGTACACAAATATTATTACCTAAATATGTTTTTCTTATATAAAATACAACATTCATCAATTGAAATCAGCGTTATCCAAAATGAGAAATCGTAATACGCTTTGGATAGTTATCTTTAGAAAATATCAATAATGCAAGTTTATAGAACATCTGTGTAGTACTCTCTCTAGATATCAAGTATGGTGTTTCTCGGAGGCGAAATTGAAAATATAAATATTCAAAAGAATTTGTAAAAATAAGTTAAAAACCATTAGACAAAGAACAGTAGGTATGATGCTAAACATACAGAGATAAAATGTATGAATGTATTTCATGCTTTGCACAACCTAAGTAGCAGTATAAAGTTTAAAGTGTGCGTCATAGTTATAAATCTAAATGTATAATACGAACATAATTATAGTCAATTCGAAAGTACATTGTGGACTATTTGTACTTCACACTTGTTTCTAGGGTCTCATCCTCCTAAAATGATCCATTTACTCATGTATCGCAAAAATAATGTACGATCGAGTTAATTGACGGTCTACCACTTCTCACCCTTATACCCTAGGTAATAAGGTTGAAAAGTCGTCGACCGTCAGTGAACTCGGTAGTACCCACTTTAAAGTGTAAACAGATGCAATTTGTGATATCTTGATTAGATGGGATCTCTCTTAAGTTGGCCATATAATGCCGGAATATCTCTGAATTCAGAAAACACATTAAAGTTTAATACTTTTCCACATAAAAAAAAAAAAATACACTTATTTCGGCTATAAGTATGTATAAAGCCAGCCTGTGTTCATATCAACTTTTGATTCTGTATTTGATAAGTACATACCTACGTAGCGACATTTCACAGAGCTAAAAAATATAATTATGTTTGATAGGTACTTAACAATCAAAAGGTCACATTTGTTGTGAATATAATTAGTTCTGTTTTGTTTTCATGATCTGTTTAAATTAAACTAATAGTCACCGTGTCCTCTTTAATTAACATTGTCAGATGAGTAAAATAGCAATTAAGATCCACAAGTTGCAATTAATAGTGGCAAGCATCCCCATACCACACTTGTGGATCATAGTCGAATTTTTTATTGAAAAAAAATTTGGAATCTAAAGTATCAAATCTACATTCGCACATACTTATAGAGAATCTTTCCTGGGGGATACATTACAGATTTCCACAACGCTGCATGACATTTTCGTGCAAAAATAGATGTTGGACCTGATTTTGGTGTGCACCAACTAAACTATTGCAATTCCATAATAGTCAATAAAAAAATGCAAAAAATAAACCGTCATCAAAAACACAAAAAAGTGAAAAATAACTTTAGCTTCAGAAATCGCTGACTTTTTTATTTATTTGTTAGATTCAGTTTTTTTTTGTGACACAGACTTCTGAGGCTAAAGTTATTTTTAACTTTTTTTGTGTTTTTGAAATCGGTTTTAAGTTTATGCAAAAAAGTTTTTTCAATTTTTTGTTGTAATATTCTATACTAATATTTGTGCGCTGCTCTCATGAGACAGCGAGGTTTCGAGTAACCGAAAATATCGATGTAGGTTAACAATTTTTAGATTTTTCAAAAACCACTCGACCGATTTCGACCTCCTGGGTAATATACCCTTTGAAACTAAAAAAGATTTTTCCAAATCGGTTCAGACGTCTTCGATACATAAAAAAAAATCCGACGAATTGAGAACCTCCTCCTTTTTTAAAGTCGGTTCTAAATAAGAAAGAGATTCGACTACACTAGTCTAATTATTGTTCTTGTCCGTTTCTAACTACGTTTGTTAGGAGAAGACAGCAACACTTTTATTTCGTTTAGTCGGTAAACAAAAGAATTAGCGCCGAACGTTGAAATAAATTATCCTTCATTGGTTAACAATTATTAATGATAATAATTTAAAAATAAGTGTATGTAACATGAGTTAATTAAAGTTATCATTTGTAAAGTAAGTCATGCAGTTGTACTTTATAAACAATGGGAACAGCTGTATATCTACCCGCCTAGCAATCCTCATATATTGAAAGCCTAATTAATTTAATCTGTAGTTGAATTTCGTGTGGTTCTATACAAAGTCGACAGTTAGTTTTATGATCCGAGATTAATTCAGGCTTACAGCATATTAAGACTAGTTCACCATAGTGGGCATGAACCTTCAATTGATTTCGAAATATTCAATTAGTGCTACAGATTATTGTAATGACTGGAACAAAGATTCGCAATATGTATATGCACTGGCTCCAAAATGTGTATAATAAAATCAAAATTAAAACATGCTGCACGCGATTACTTACTACGCGAGCACGTAACATCACAACCACGCGTGTTGGAGCCAGCATCTCCGGTGTATAATCTCAGTTCACTATTAAGCTACTTGTATATTTACACAACTAATACAAGTTAATTAATATTAAAAAAATCTCCAAAAGTTAAAAAATTGACAAACACATTTAACACCCTTATACTTAACAAAGCGTATGGATTCATCATATTTACAAGTACATAAAGATAACGCGCGTAATGTTACATGCAAACTAGGGCACCAAAATAATAAGTACATTATAATCATTATCAATATAGTGAAACTAGGATCGCCTAAGGTGTCTTACAAATTGTACTGACATAGTCAACCTGACAGTTGCAAGTCTGACTACTATAATACAGCGTGTAAAAGACCAAACAACGGATCTGATCTGCACCACATTCAAAATAGAATGCATGCATTTAGGTCACCATTTTCATAAGGCGGAGAATGTTTATAACTTATTTACCTAAAAAATATTTACAATATGCACAGAGACTAAAGCAACACGCATAACAGGCATCAAAAACTTCTTGGGCAGACATTTTTATTGCTTGTACTTGGAGTTCTGTATCCATTTATGTGCTACCAATACTTTAACATTTATTTGCTTCAACAGATATGCGTTATGAGGAACACATGTTATATATATTCCATACAAGGCTTATTAACCATGATTTTCTTAGATTTAGGTTAAAAATAAATAAAATGACAATCATAACAGACTAGACATAACAGGACCGTCTGCACTTTCATCAATAACTTATTCACCAACCGTTCTGTGGAGTTACTAGCAATCAAATTGTATATTGATTTAACATAATATTAAAATCGATTTTAAGTCTTCAATACATTTAGTTTCCTAATTTAATGTAACTATCCAACATGAGATCTTCCTTAGCTAGGGTACCAACAGACCAATGTTTAAGTTGATCAGACAGACCAACTTCATGCCCAAGCCTACTTGTGTTCACATTCTGTGTCCATCTTATTTGATGAAGTGAAATAAATATATCTTGTGATGTTAGGAGAGGGTTTTGACTTAAATGGGTGGCAGGAGGGGGGGCGAGGGGGGCACGGCGCATCGCTATGGTTTGAACTTCACCAGGGGTATGTTCTTAGATTGCAGGCACTTGTCACAAACCCATTCCGCGTACACTTCCGCTGTCAGCAACTGAAACGCTGGCTCCGTTAGCCCTGTGCAGCCCCTGAAATTATACATTTCAGTATTAATTCATCTGCACAGATATTTTAATAGTTATAAATAAGTGGAATGATATGGTTAACAGTAACATTTCCGCAGAGTAAACATAGCTTTTTTTACATGAAGTTGTTTGTTTGGTTTTACCAATGATGTGTCACTGGTTGGACTTATCTTTTAAACAGATTCATTGCAACAGTTAATTAATTAGGTAAAATTTTGTAACATCTTATCATCAAAATTTTGTAATGTAAGTGCACATAGCAAAAACATATTGATATCATGTTGGTTATTTGTTTATTCTTAGTGAACAATTCTTAGGATACTGTTAATAAGCTTGGCAGAATATTTGTTGTATAATTATTATTATAATTAAATCTCAATCTAGTCATATGTTCAAATTAGGCTCATAATCAGCACTTTTGGACATCAAAATTTACAAGAGACAGTCTCCCAAAACGCCGCCGGGAAGAAGTGGGGGAACAAACTCCCCAGCATATATCTGTCTAATAGGTTAGTGTTTTTGAAAGTTGTAAAATTGAAGTGGTTCTTACCTGTGAAACCAAAAGTTGCACCCAGATTCACATAATATAGCTTGATCATTGTCATGCACTTCTTTGTGACACACTCCACATGGGTATATGGGTGGAGCGTTTGGGTTCTGAGGATTAAACACCATTGGTTGGTCAGGAGGGTACACTTTACCAGCACTCACTGGCATAGGTTTTGGTCCAAACATACCCATGCTCTGGCCCATTGGACCCACTCCCTGCCCTCCAGGACCACCCATAGCCATTCCACTCATTCCAGCTAGTGGACCACAATTACCCATGTTTCCTGGACCTGGACCCATCCCCATAGATCCATTTCCTCCCATGCCCATTGGTCCACCATGCCCCATATGACTGCTTGAATATGGTGGGCCTGGCCCCATGGAGGTCATTGGCCCATTGCCACCCATGGGTCCACTCCCCATGCCTGATGGCATAGGACTTCCATGTCTCATGGGGCCACAATGCCCAGGTCCCATACCACCACCTTGCATTGGATTAGAAGACATTATAGAATTACTAGGCCCCATTGAACCATTAGAGCAACTAGGTCCCATTGGTCCATTCATGCGGGGAACATTCATGCCAGGTCCTCCACCACCCATAGGACCATTCATAGGCCCATTCATTGATCCTGCACCTAGAGGACTGTGCATAGGTGGCCCCATAGGACTGTTACTCATGTGACTGCCTGCCATTGAACCCATATTCATAGGGCTTCCCATAGGTCCCGATGACATTGGTGAGCCCATTGGCATAGAATTCATGGGACTCATCGGACTACCCATTGATCTAGAATTAGGGCCCATTCCAGGACCCATGTTGTGATTACTCATGCTCATATTGGGGCCTCCCATAGGTGACATGCCACCCATATGTCCCATAGGACTCATATTTCCCATTGGACTAATCCCACCTCTTGGAGGCATTTGTTGGCTCATAGGGCTCATACCATGTGGGCTCATGAGTCTCATTGGTGGGCCACCCATACCGTGCATCGGCCCCATCATTCCCATTGGGCCATTTTGACTCATCATTGATCCATTCTGACTCATCATAGGGCCATTATGTGATACGGTGGATGGTGAGTCATCAAAAGGGTTTGAGGCAACAATAGTATCTCCATATCCTGTTAAAGGGGGTGGCAGGAGATCTTGTGCCGTGGGAGGTGGTTGGGGAGGTGTTAATGCATTGTTAGCATTGGAAGTTTTCCTACGCTTCTTGGGGTTGCTTGGTGCTGGCGCCGGCGGGGTCGGCGTGTCCATCGGAGGCTTGAAGTCTGGAGGCCCGAGTCCTGGGCCTGGCAGCCTGTAGGATGGCATTCCAGCCAGATTGTGACTCATTCTGATATTATTCAGTTTCAGCTCTAACAACCATCATCATGAATCAATGACATAAACATTTTAGAAACTGTATTCGCACATAAGGCACCGCATTGTCACGAGAAAGCGCAATAACGTGCCGGAAGACTGGTTGTGTCTATTTCTGTAACAAAAAAATATTACAGTTGAAATCATTTTTCTGCAAGTAAAACAGGAACTAGTGTCGATAATGTTCAGTGATAAGGTGTTTCATTTCATTGATCGCCAAAATTCCGAAGACGATGATAGTTACGAATTTACGATTCTCAAGATTGACACTAACGTAAGTAACCTGCCAGTAATAAATGAAGAAAAACACAGTTCAAGAAGGAAATCTTATGAATTCTAAATATTCTAGGAAAGATAAACCAAAAACAATAATATAAAACTTACAGCATTATCAATTTTGCATCGGAATTACTGATTATGTTTTTTTGTCTTCATTGAAATCCCAAGGCAGGCGTGCAACATATGACAAAATACCAAAAGTAAATCACTTTATAGCGCCAGATTTTGTTGTTCACAGAAAGCTTCCTGGTTGTTTAACGTTTTAACACACACGAAGTTCACTTATAACAAGATTTAGTAATGCATCAAAAGCATTTTTATTTACGACTCACAGTGTTCCAAACAACACACGCCACATTCACGATGTATTTTCGTGAAGAAATTCTCGCAAGAGGGCGCTTTGGTCACTTAACTACTTTTTTTAAACGGGCAAAGGTAAGCATCATGCCCAATTTCATTCAACTTTTTGAGTTTCTACTCTAAAAAACTCATTATTATTTACAAAAAAAATAACAAAAAAGTATTTCAGGTATTACAGACTGGTAGTTTTTGTTGTATAATAAATTTGATAAAAAAATTGTGGTTATGAAACGAACTCGAACGAAAAATTCAATGTTGCCATTTTCATTCATTAAAAATAAAATAACTCAAATAGCCGACTATTTTTCTAAGAAAATAACTTTAGTTTCGAATTCGGTGACTTTTGTTCGTTATTGACTTTGTGGTTTTTTGTTTTGTTAGAAGTCGGTTATTTTTTTTATTTTACCCTTTTTATTTGTAATAATATAAATCCCGGTAAAATCTTGTCATGCATGTATAAATTTTACACTTTAAGGTGGATGCGCAAGGGTAGCCCGCGAAATTTAAATTTTCTTATGTTTATTCCAATTTGCAGGTCAGTGTCAGGTTGTATGTTGATGAAAATATGAATCGCGCCAGTAACACGTATGGAGTTACAGAATAATAATCATTCAAATCATCAATACAACCCTCCAAGTTCATATAATCTCAAAAAGTGACTTTTTCATGAAATAGCTATTGAATGTGATTATATGAACTTGGAGAGCTGTATTGATGATTTGAATGATTATAATTCTGTAACTCCATACGTGTTACTGGCGCGATTCATATTTTCATCAACATACAACTTGACACTGACCTGCAAATTGCAATAAACTTGAGAAAATTTAAATTTCGCGGGCTACCCTTGCGCTTCCACCTTAATTAAAAGTTATTATGAGATTGTGGCGAATCATACTTATTTGTATTTATTATCTATGGTTCCCACTACGGAGTTAACTCGGTTATAGCTGACAACACTGGTCGAGACACTATGGCTAATTGGCTAGACTAGAGATGACTGACAGAAACAAATACCGACACTTGGAACGAAAAGGTTTCTCAATTAAATCGATAACTGTGACTTAATATCATAAACATACATTAAGGTGCATAGTGTATGCAAAAATTATTAGGAGAAATATAGCGATCATACAATCTGGACCCCTAGTTTCATTTGAAGAAACGGCGCGAGCAGGCGCCTAAAAGATCATCAACATACGCCAAGAAGAAAAAATACGGAAGCTAACTCTTAAACTGTTCAAGCAAAGTCTGTTGATGAAAATATGGCATCACCACGTGGAGGTCTGAAAGAATCGCGTCAATTTCCCGAGTAATCACGGAGAAATCGGTGGATGACGGCCGAATAAGTCCTCCTTTTGAGGGTTCCGTAGCCGAATGGCAAAAAACGGAACCCAAGAATCGACATGTCTGTCTGTCTGTTTTTAATTAATGCGCTCGTTTTAATTTATTGCCCTCGCGTGCGCTCGGACCACTTGTGCATTAATAACACACTTTGCACTCGATACAACAATCTACTATTAAAGATGTAAACGAATCATTGGGCACGCGGCCAAAGTCGATCGATCCCTGTAGCACTGTACCGGGGTCCTAAAGCTCTTGAATGACATTGACAAGGAGATAGCATAGTTTGAGCTTATTTCAAACATAGTATCTGTGCAAACGGGAAAACATAGTTAAATGTACCATGTTTGACATAACGACGTATATTTTATTGACAAGCACCGCCACCTCAAACTGCATACTTAAAGTGGTCATACTGGACACACTAAAAGAGCCTTTTACAGCTATAGGTGCGTACTATTAAACAACAAGAAGGAAGGGACACTAAAAAGAAAAATCTGCCGTTCCATACATTTTGACCGTGTATTGAAGTTTTGTAGAAAACTGCAATTTTTTTAAATAACTGTATGTGGCTGACGACGTAAAATGAGATACAGACTGAGAGAATGTCTGGAAGGTAATCTCAGTACCACCAAAAATATTTTTCTGGCAGCGCAAGTAGTTGTCATTCCTATCGCCTCGAAGATCTTTGGTTTACTTTGGCTGCATTCCGAATTACAAAATAATCACTCACAGCGCTCACATCTATATTTTGCGTTCCGTTTTAGATATCACGATTATGACAGCTGAGAGCTGTCATCAATTTGGAACGCTCGTAAACGCGTTCACAGTGAACATAACCCCAAACCAAAACCTTTGACAAGACCTATTTTTGAAAATGGATGATATGTTGGTTGACTCTGCTGCACATACAACCCTCCAAGTTCAATTAACCCCATACAATAACTATTTCATGAAAAAGTCACTCAATGGGGTTAAATGAACTTGGAGGGTTGTATTGATGATTTGAATGATTATAATTATGTAACTTCATACGTGTTACTGGTGCGATTGTTATTTTCAGCAATATACAACTTTACTCTGATCTGCAAATCGTAAGAAAATTTAAATTTCGCGGGCAACTCTTGCGTTTCCACCTTAGCAAAACAACACAACCTGTGAAGAGAACTGTCATTTTTGACAGCGCTCACGGTGATATTTATTTGGGGCATGGTCGGTGTAATCGCAAGATGGCGCATGTCATGACGTCATCTATGACGATTCAAGGGATGTCAATATCGCGCTCACGGTAATACGGAACGGGTTTAAGGACGCTCAAAGCGATTACACCGTAATTCGGAATGCGGCCTTTCATTGATCTCCGCTGAAGCGCTGACGTAATACAGAGCGATAAAAACACTCCGTACATTACACTGGCCTTCCAATAGATGTCGTTGTGGCGCTATAGTGCACTGGGGAACCATTTAGTTATTTGATAGCTTAATAGATGTCGTTACGAGTACAGTATCCATATAAGTATAAAAAAATCCGCCCAACTGCGAGTTGGACTCGCGCATGAAGGGTTCTGTACTATCGTAGTAGGCGAACCCCTTTAATTTTTAATTTATTTTTACAATTTGTTGCTATAGCTTCCTTAGAAAAAAAAAAAATTAGTTGACTTAATAATTATTATTACATTACATCTCTCAATAGATACCTGTTTATATTATAGGTATTAGATTCTCTAAGGAAATACCTGCATTATCATTATACCAAAGTAGTTTGCTGAGAAATGTTATATAATTTACAAATGCTTCCTCTCTATGAGAGAGGAAGCATTTGTAAAAAATATTTTTTTCATCAAATCTATACGTACGGAAACTATAGAAAAAAAATAATAATAATTGTGTCTTTAAAAATGACATTGAGGTTCCTAAAATTCATTTTTTCATTTGTTCTCAAAGTCAATCGTTTGAAAGATAGACACTTCCAAAGTGGTTAAATGTGCCCCCACCCCTAGTTTCTAAAGTAAGAGGAGGAAAATTCTGGAAAAATTTAGGATTGTAGAACGTAAGTAAAACTTTCAACCAAAATTGGTTTGAATAAGATTTGATGTTTCGTTTTTGAGATATGGGACTTTTTTATCAAACTGCAGCAGTAAGTTTGTTTTTGATTAACATACTATGAAAAACAAATTTAGTTTTGCTGTTGAATGTAAAACAATACAAAATATGAATGAGCCAAAATATTTTTATTTTATTGTTTGGTGCTTCGGAACCCTGTGTGCGTGTGACTGTGAGTACGACTCGCACTTGGTTTTTTTCCTTTTGAGGTACGGAACACAGTACTTACCTAATATTTGTTGTAAAAGATAGAAAATGATAAGGTAGTACTCACAGAACTACATTTTGTTATAAGTATTACTTACTTACTTTTCTTTACTTACTAAGTAAATGGTCCTAGACTAACTTGTGCATAAATTATTACTTAGGTAGTAGTAGGAACACATAGAAATATAAAAAAAATATCTATGGTAGTACAACACGGGCTACCTAAGTTACCTACATTTGGATTTTGGTTAGTCATTATCGAAAAATAATATAATGTTAACACGTAGGTACTGGCTACTAAGCTATCAGTTTCTGCTTGGCTGGCTGTTAATGACCACAGATTTGAAGTAATATCACACCTAAACATAAATCTAAAAGGGAAGTAAATGCTGGCTGGCGTCTACGTTGCCATTGTTGCCTTAAGCTAATAATTGGTAGGTAGAAAGCAATATTCCTTGTAAGAACAAATGACTAACAAATGATTTATAATAAAATCCGAGTTGAAATGAATACCTACCGAAGCAACCGAAGTTGCTCACATCGCGAAGGCTGAGCTCGACTTAAATGCGCCGCTTAAAAAGATAGATGGAGGCCCATTATGCCAACTTGCAAGTCTTGCGACTGCAGCAGGCTAGCTCCTTTAGCTCCTGACTGCCTTTAAGATGATTTAAACCGACACTTCGTTAAATATACTGTTTTACTGTTGGGACTTAGGTCCTAGAAACGTTGTTATTTATGCAGATTAGTCCTGGTTGGTTATGGGCATAAGCATCTTTTAATTTTTCCACTTATGGGACACGGGCTTCGGCTATGGGAAGAAACGGGCCGTTATAATAAATAATAATAAATAAATATCGCCGGACATTCCACACATCGCCATCTAGGTGCCACACTAAGCAACGAGGCTTGTGTCGTGGACACCAGATAGTTGATAATACTACATAGATACTTTTTGAATATAAGACATACTTATTATACATAATTATAAACATCCATGACTCGGAAACAATTGTCCATGCTCATCACACAAACATTTGCCCCTACCGAGATTCGAACCCGGGACCCTAAGAACGTAAGGCAGCCTCACTACCGCTGCGCCATTCGGGTCGTCAGATGTCTTTGAATGTTTCTGGGACATGCTAGTTTAAATCAGCTGCTCTGTTTTTAAAATTCAGTCTTGTGCCAGTCTTTTAAGGTGGAAGCGTTAGGGTTGCCCGGGAAATTCAAATTTTCTTACGTTTTTTGCATTTTGCAGGTCAGTGTCAGGTTGTATTTGGAAGAAAAATGAGTCGCGCCAGTAACACGTAAGTAGTTACAGAATTATAATCATTAAAATCATCAATACAACCCTCTAAGTACGCTAATCCATATTGAATGAGTTTTCATAAAATAGTTACTGAATGGGAATTCATCAACATACAACCTGACACCGACCTGCAAATTACAAAAAAAAAAGAAAATTTCGTAATCGACCCTGGCGCTTTCTCCTTAAGTATTTATTAATTTTATATGGTCGTCTTCTGTTGTTTTAACTGGTCGGGTACTACTACCCAACTACATTTGCCGGAAAAAGAAGACGAAACAACTTTACAGTCCTGGCTTGAAACTTGATAAAATTCAATGTTTAAGTATTCTACGTCTAACAGTTACAAATTCACCCATACTAAAGTTGCAGTGAAACATTTTTACAGATCTCTACACACAACACGGCAAAAGCGTACCCACACGTCTTTTTACGTAGAAAACTTTGCTTTGCACGGGTACACCTCACGCTGTCAAAAATGCATACGTTGAAAATTCCCATTTCTCTTCGTTTCGCTTCAGGAAATAAATAGAAGGAGGTTTCTTTATGTGCTTGGTACTTACCTACATATTCGTAGAAGCGATTCTGATTTTATAAATTCCTTCTATTGTGGGATCAGATATAACACTCCGTTTTTTTAATGATTATATAGTTAGCAGTAATTGCCTAGTGGTGTGGCCGTGCATCGGACTGCCAAGTCATAGGTCTCAAGTTCGAACCGAAGTCACGAACCTCTGATTTTCGGATTCATGTGCGAATTGTATAATTATCTCTTGCTTCGGTGAAGGAAAACATCGTGAGGAAACCAGTTTGCCTTTTTTATGTTTTTTTTATTTTTTCGGATGGGAAATCATCAAATTACCCCTCCCGCTCTGGGCTGAGCAGGAGGGAGTGTCAGACTTGTAATGACTAAAACCCATCCATGTTCCTTCCTTTGCCCTTTGTGTTCCAGGGCCGCGGTATCTCTTTCGAACAGTCCCGCAACCCTGGAACCAGTTTGCCTGAGAGATATTTCTCGACGGCATGTAAAGCCAAGTCAGAGGCCCATGGGCGGCATAAAAGCTCTGACACCAGGTTAAGCACTAACTACACGATATAGAAGAAGAAAAAAGAAGAAGGAGAATGCTTATACAATGCTCTCTTGTTAAATCTCGTCATCTGAACTCAAGTACATGTTATTTAACTTACCTTGGTTATTGTTAGATATGGATTTGAATGTTAGTTTGTAGGTAGTTGGGATCATTTACCATGATGAAAGCTCAAATCGATTGATTCATATTTAAATGCCTTTCTTATTTACGAAGCTCACAACACCGGATTGCATACCTGCTTGACCTAGATAACTGTGAAGGCTCTTGCCGCACGGCCATTTTACTCAGAGAAAAAAATATTTAGCTTCTACGAGACGCACGACGACAAGGCATAATATAAGTTTCACTGTTATTGTGTCAATAGGCGTTCGTTTTCTCGGAATCTGTTGAAGAATTTTACCCCTACAAAAACTCGTATTAAGTTTCCTAAAAATGCCAATATAACACTGCTCTACTCATCTTCATGGAAGAAAATAATTTGTTCTATTAAAGAGATGCTCCATTTAGTAAATCAATGTTAGATCATGTTGCAATTTCTAAAAAAAGGATGATCTTTTTTAAATTGTCTAAATACCTATTTTAAGGGAACCAACGTTGTTGTCAACAATATCACTCCTTAGAAACTTACACCGGTATTCTTAGTCGTGGATTGAACTTAAGTCGGACTTGACACGCCTACATTCCGCCCCATTAGACATATTGACAGCTACAGTTTGTTTAAAATTTGACATAAACGCCCACTTTTCAAACGCGTATAAGACAAATTATAAACAAACTGCAGCTGTCAATATGTCTAATGGGGCAGAATGTAGGCGTGTCAAGTCCGACTTAAGTTCAGTCCACGACTAAGAATACCGGTGTTAATGTAAAGATACCTACTTATCCAAATATATATGTAGGTATAATATGACATAAAATTACGTAAAAAATACCTAATTATCTTATTTACACAAACTTAAGGATACAAGACGGTCTTTGTTGTTATTACCTACGTCAGCAAATTTGATTATTACCTATCCAAGAGTAAGATGTGAGTATGAATGTAATTTGCCAAAAATATAATGAATGCTTCTTACGATATCATGTAAGCACCTTACTGTCAAAACGAATTATTATGAAAAAATAGAGCAGAGCAAATCATGGAGTGGAAAAAGCGTAGAAAAAGCTATCGCGGCTTTTTCTTGTTCATATTTCTTGAAGTAATGGCCAGTTATATCTAACGTCAATTTGTGTTGGGTATTATTCGTATGTCTTTTATACTTTGACGCAAAAGGCGATGGTTTAGGTAATGTAGAAGCAGTATGTACTTATATATGTACTTAAAATAAAGCATTTACAGCTGGGCGTTCGTGAATAGGTTTTTACTCGTATTCAGGGTCACTTACTATTTGTGTTAAATCACCATTGGAGATTAAAGAACGAACCTAATGTTAAAAAATAATGCTTAGGCACTTAAATATAGACCTTCGTAGGTAGAAACTACCTACTTAATATTGGTTTAAAACCGCATTTTGTCCTCTAATGACATGATTTTAATAAAGACGAAGTTCTCAAAGCCTTATTAACTTAATAGGATTTAGGAATCTATAAATAGTTGACAAAGGCGTACGACGGAATCAAAAGGCAAGAGGCTAATTATGTCTGTGGTTCCTTACTTATTCCATCTTCATTATAATCCAGGATGAACTTGGTCTCTTCACATAAGTATGTACAACAAAATTAGGAAACTTAAAAATAACTTCTTACACAAGTTCTATTACGATAATTTTTAGGTGCAGATGAAGAACATATTTTTGACACACATCAAAGAAGGGATTTGTTGATGTATTAGATCATGATGCAAGAAGAGGTGTAAGACGACAAAGCATAAATATATATATATTTTTTAATATCATTCTGCTCTGTGCCACGGCTGGACAAATGCCTCCCCCATGGCTTTCAAATTTTGTTAAACATTTGCCTTCTCAGACGAATCTGTTAAGAATGAGTCCAGATCATCACGACAGCGTTTCTTGGACCTGCCTCGGCTATCTTCGCCCCATCTGTCCGGCTTCATCCTAGGAATGTGATTTTAATACTTGATAAACAATATTGAGGTGGTGATTGGTTTAATAACTCTAAAGTCTAATAAAATTATATGTTGTGTTGTGTACATACCTCCAAGTTCAAGCGATAGCAAGTACATTGATACTTTTTGTGTGCTAGAGAATGTTGTTGCAAAATTTGATAAATACGACGTGTTAATATTGGGGGATTTCAATTTAAATTCTTGTAGCGAAAGTGTTATTATGCAATATGAATATTTGTTATCTTTTTGTAAATTGAAGCAACACAATTCCGTCTGTAATAAATTCGGTAAGATGCTAGATCTGGTTCTGAGCAGTTGGGACGTTGAGGCGATTGATGTGAGTGGTGACGTGGAGCCTGTAGTCCCGGCTGATGCCTATCACCCACCGTTGTCAGTTATTGTGCGAAGTAAGTGCACTGTGAGGCCGCGGAGTCACGTGGCCCGTCGCCGTCGCTATTCGGTTTGTACTGTCGATACTAAGCCGTCAGAATGGAATTTCCGTAAAGCGGACTATCAATCTTTATATGCTGACTTATATTCGATCAAATGGGATGATATATTTTTACAAACAGACGTTGACGATGCTGTTAATTTTTTTTATAATAAGTTATATGAAACATTTAATAAACATGTACCTAAGAAAGTAAACAAAATCTGTGATAGGAAGTACCAATATCCGGCGTGGTTTACACCCGTCATAATTAAAACTTTAAAAGCCAAATATTTTCATTAAAAAAAATTTAAACAGTTTTACTTAGAGTTCAATCAAGAATTATATAAATTTTACAGACAGCGAGCTAAAGAGCTAATCGACCTGACATACAATGAATATATCCGACGAACAGAGGCGGATATAAAAAGGGATCCCAAAAGTTTTTGGAATTTTATTAAAGGTCAGCAAGCTCCTAGGCAAACGTGCACTGAGTTTGAATATGATGGACAGATTGTGGTTGGGGAGGATGCAGCAAATGCATTCGCTAAATACTTTAGTTCAGTGTTTTTGCCATGTGACCCCGTTCTATCTGCAGCTAATCCTGAGCTGGAGGCAGCAGACACGCTGTGCTCCTCGCGTATCGCTGTAGATGTGATTGACTCAGCCGACGTATCAGTAGCTATCCGCCGCCTAAAAGCCCATTCATCAGCAGGGCCTGATGGAATTCCACCGTTTGTACTAAAAGACTGCCTGGAAATATTTAGAGAGCCGCTTCTTTATGTTTATAACTTAGCCCTACAAACAGCAACGTATCCGGCAGAGTGGAAAATTTCACGGGTTACCCCTGTACCCAAGGGTGGCATCAGGTCAAAAGTGGACAATTACAGGCCTATTGCAGTTCTATCCGCCTTTGGTAAGGTGTTTGAGTCGATACTTAATCGGTACATAACTAGGCAGGTCAAGACCCAACTAGCCGAGTGTCAGCATGGTTTTAGAGCCCGTAAATCTACTGTTACTAACCACATCAATTTTGTTGACTATGCCGTCACTGAGATGGATAAAAATAAGCAAGTTGACGCGGCTTTCGACTTTAAGAAGGCTTTCGATCGTGTCCAAAATGACGTCCTATTAAAAAAACTGTCAGCCATAGGATTTACCCCAAAATTGCTTCAACTCTTCTCGAGCTATTTCTCTGACCGTCTTCAGTATGTCCAAATTTTTGGACACAAATCTGAGCCATACACAACTAGTTCCGGTGTCAGTCAGGGAAGCACCCTAGGGCCTACACAATTTATTGTGATGGCGAATGACCTGCCTAAGGTCGTCAGGACTGCGCGCTGTCTCATGTTTGCAGATGACCTGAAGCTATTTTTGGGTATAAACAGTGCACAGGACTGTGAAGCGCTACAGAGGGACATTGATATGGTAGTAAAATGGAGTGAAGCTAACCACTTAGAATTTAACACTTCTAAGTGCAAAACTATTTCTTATACCCGTTCGCGTACGCCCATTCAACATAACTACCACGTTTCGGGCGTCCCTCTGGAGCGTGTTAACGAGATTAAAGATCTAGGACTGACCTTAGATGCGAACCTGACATTCAATCAGCACATCATTAATATCTGTGGCAAGGCTTTCCAATCTCTTGGTTTCGTTATGAGGCAGGCAAACAAATTCAAGGATAGGAATGCTATAATTACGCTGTACTATTCTTTTGTACGTAGCAAACTGGAGTACAATGCGCTGGTATGGGGTCCGCATGAGCAAAAATATAAGCTCATGATAGAACGGGTCCAACGGAAATTTGGTCGGTACCTATATAAAAAAATATATGGATACTACCCCTATTTATATCCGTCTCTGTTTGTCGCGGGAATGGTGGGCATCAACACGTTAGAACTTAGACGTAAGTGTGCGCTGCTGATGCACTACTATTTACTACTAAATAATAGAATTGACGACGAGACTACTTTAGCTCGTTGTTCATTGTTTGCTCCGGACCGACTGCGACGGTCGCGGGCCTGTGCCTCGCGAGGCCTGTTCGCGGCTCCCTCTGTGCGTACCCAAACTGCTCGATATGCGCCCACAACCCAGGCGATGAATCTGCTAAACGCCCTGATTGCTCAGGAGCCGGATTTAGATATGTTCAGGACTAGTTATAAAGCTATGCTTAATTATTCCATTAAGTTTAGTAGTTAGTTTAGTCTTATGTTATTAGTAATAGTTATTATGTTGTGATGTTGGCTTGCTGCACGCTTTGGTGTAAACTGTAAGTGCAGCAAGTATCTATTTAAACAAATAAATAAATAAAAATAAAATAAATAAATTATAAAACGATACAATTTTATTTCCCGTTTTTCAGCTTACACTTTGTAAATAAACAAACAACAATGTGATATCATTGTTTTCACTTCCACGTAAGCTGTAAGCGTTTTGTGTTCCTTACACTTGAAAGTTATGTACGGTGCATAAATATTCATCAGGTAGTCATTAACGTCGGTGCTTAAAACTTAGCTAGATTCTACCGTAACTTAGTTGCAGTTTAGTTAGCAAAAATAGCATGAATTTTAGAAGGTTTCCTCAAGTATAGCCTTGGTTTAAGTTCTTTACGCTCGTGTCGTAAAATTTATAACGAACTTGTACGGAGGTAGAATAGTTTGTTAGATACGCCTCGGGTACGTTTAGTGTTTCTTTGCATACTTTCTTGTCATGGAGGAAAAGTTTCGACGTCATGTCGTAACGCTGTTACAAAGTTGGGACTGAGCATGTCTATTTAAGATTTTATTATTGTAGTTGCTATAACATTACTTCCAAATGCATGTATGAAGTCTTCAGAAAATCAGAAAAACTGTACCCTCTATAAAGCTAAACAAAACTGAAGTCTTCGTCTAAAACTTGCAAGCGATCTGAAAAAAAAAGAAAACTAAAATAAAAAGCGTACGCGCAAGTACACGAGGCAATATCTCATGAAGAACGCTATTATTCTTGCCACGTCCGTCTTGCAATTAGCTCGGGCGCTTCGTTTTATGTTGCCACAATAACTGCTGGTTCTCGAAGCTAGCTTAATGCAGGAGGCGTGTCTAATTCTACATCAAGTGTTGCTGTAAGGCGAGTGCTGTTAGATAGCCCCCTGAAATTCTTGCTCTAAAAATATACTTACAATAAATGTACGCCTTTTCTGAGTATCTAATCAGTATATTTCTGATAATACTTACCTAATCAGTTAATATATTATGATTCACGTTGTAAATCAATATTAAGACCTAATTTAAAACGGATTTTTTGGGATACTTTGGAGCTATCCCCTGGAAGGGGCGTTTACACGAAGACAGTTACTCGACCATACCGAGGAGCAAAATTTCCATAGGGAACTAAAATCACCAGGCAATTTGTCGTAATCATGTGTAACACATGTGTTTACAAAGAGAGTAAACAAGTGAGTGCAATAAATCCTCGTGTAAACGCGCCTTAATGCAGGAGGCGTGTCCAAATCCACAGTAAAGTGTTCCTTTAAGCTGGGGCTGAGGGTGCAGTGGTTAGCGGTTAGCTACTTACAAAAGTGATATGCTAATGTGTAACACAGTCTTCCTATTGTTTGAGAAATTGTTTAGAGAATACTGGACGTTGTGAGACAAGAAATGTTATATTTAGTAGAGAAAACATGGACACTGTGCGCTTTTGTAACTTTCTGTACAGGGTTTTTGTGTTGGAGTTCAGAAAGGATAACTCTTGTCTTTGAAACAGCAGATTAAGATTTTCTCTTCTTTTGAATAGAAAATAGAAGAAGAAAAACGTTTTATTTGGCACATGCCACAAGTGCACACAAGATAAAAAAAAACTTAAGCCTAAACACAAAAAAGCAAAAGATCATTATAGAGTGTCTCACGGCTGCGCCAAATAGGCCCAGGCCCAGGTCAGCAAAATGTCGGGCAAGTTATGCCCGAAATTTGCACTTGTGCTCGTAAATACATAAAGCAAGCTTGTTTTTATTTATCAGACAAATCTAAAGTGTAACTCTTTCTATAAACAATCTAATCGTCTCACCCAGTCTCCGGTCCGGTTCTTTCGCGTATCGCTTTCTATTTAACCTAACATTGAAAGTCATTTTTAACAGAACCTAAGTAGAGCTGTCAGTGCAGCGAAGCCTTGGCCTAAAAGCTCCACTGGCCGACGACTAAGGAGAATTGAATAAATAGACCTTAAGGATCGCCCGTTGCGATTCTCTCCTTTGTGAGCCTCAAGAGGGCTCAACACGGACTTCTACCGATTGAAAAGCATTTCTTCATTTACCCTACTTACTTAATCTTCAGTGGACGGATAAACAAAGTTGATGGACTAAGTTTAACTCACGAAGTGGGCTTGGAAACCGTTTCATTGTACTTAGTTAGTGGTTGTGATTTTAGAGTTCCTTTGAACCGGTTTGTGACTTAGACTTAGCACTTTCTTGTATGTGGACCAAGCTTGTCAGTGCTTACAGACATCATCTATACATATAAATAAACAAAACTGAAGTGTCTGTAGTTTCAAAATAACAGCTTTTTACTGAATGCCTATGAAAGTATATACGGTACTTATACTCGTAAAAATGTTTTATTTTATTTTTTATTTTGTCTGTCAACGACTGGACCGATTTAACGCGACCTTTACTGGCAGATAGCTGACGTTATAAGGAGTAATTAAGGCTCCTTTTATTTTAGAAAATGGATTAGGGTTCTTCGCAAAAATATTAAACCATTTAAATGGATTATTTTTGTTTTTTAGGGAAGTCATATTTTTATAATATTTTCACGCGGATGAAGGTCGCGGACAACTGCTAGTCAACCTATAATGTGCGTAGAGGAGTAGGCCGTAATCTGCAATGGGCGGGTAAATGGATGTCACGTGTCTTCGTTTTTCTTTTTTTTTTTTAACTTTGGGCCATGCCAGTTTCCCCACGATGTCATTCACCGTTTTGAGAACAGTGGTGATGAAATGAATTTCACAAAGTAAAGTGATTGCTTTGGCCTGCAAGTTAGGGCCACCACTGTCATCTCTCAATGACACATGATTTAAAAAATCAGAATTTATGCTTCCCATTGTGCTAGGAAGATGGGATGGCGCAAGAGTGTATACGCAAGTTGCATCCCACACCAAAGGCCTACCCAACTTCCATGGCAATATGGTCATACCATCTGGTTTCTTGCCATCGACGCGTGGCAAGCCAGTCGGTTCTAAGATAGCTGGCACCCCAGCGGTGGCAAGAGCACGACAGATGAGATCATTAATTCTAGCGTGCCGCGCAAACCGACCTGTACTCTTACTACAAGAAAGTCCATGGTGTCCGAGGCAGTCGACTGCTTCAAAACATTGACAGTGATGTGGAGCCCCACAAGGAGCGCCCAATCGCAAACATGTAGCGAGCCGGAAGGTTGTGTCACCTAACATAGTACCTATATTAGGTGACGGTAGTGCCTGAAGCCAGAGGCCCGACTCACCCACAGCCAGCAGACGGGCACCCTCAGCAGTATTGGTAGACGTATTAATAAGTTTATGTCGTACCAACCTGCAGAGCGGCTCATCCTTTGTCTCTGGGAAAACGGGTTCTCATAATGTTTCTCTCTCATTTGTCTTTAGTGTTAAACTAACACGTAGGTAAGAAATTTGAAAAAAGGAAAAGGAAAGAAAGAATAAAGTTTATTTGACGCCAGGCCCTTAGGCACACAGAATAAAAAAAAGATACAAAATAAAAAACACAAAAAATTTAAATTATTTCGATGTTCTGTCAAGACATAAAGACGACGAAGCAGAGGTGGGTTGCTAGTCGAGTTTAATTCGTGAAAATCTCATTAACTAGGTACTCAGTATCCTCAAGAGGTTGACCACCATTTCCTATACCGACCTGCTCACTGAATAGTCCCAGAAGACCACCGCCCTTGATGAAGATACAACTAATTTATACTGTGTTAATTTACTCGTCTATTTGTAATTTGGATCAGGATTTTGAATAAAACTTTGTTGGTTAGGATTTTGGGTCTTCCTTTGAGTGTAATTAAGTGTGGCATAGCATCTTCCAATCTAACTTTTATTTCAATTTGTATTACTGTGATTACTAATGAATAATAATCTAATCTTACTTATTACTACACTGCTGGGAAAAGCCTTTTTATGAACTCTTGTCCCGCGCCACATCGAACCTTCCCTCGCGGTATGAGTCCAGGTCGTCACCACCTCTTTCTGGGCCGGATTTGGCGGCGCTGTCCATCTGTAGGCACCCATTAAGTGGAGGCTTTATACGGTAATTAATATAAAAAAAGAATGTTTTAGCTAGAAGCGCCCTCATATTAAATAATCAATATAAGTTTCGTGTTTGGCTAACATTTTTATAACTTAAAGCACATTATCTTAAAAAGTCATTCAATGGGGTTAAATGAACTTAGGGGTTGTATTGGTGATTTTAATGATTACGATTAACGGATGATGCACTGTGTTGCACTTCGAGACAGAAACTTTTTGAAACACCGGGTATCCATATAATACATCACAAGACTATATAAACAAACCGATAACAGGCAATTTATTGCGTATGAGAATTTCGAGTGGCAGTTTATCAAGGCATTTGTTTTGGTTATTTATGAGGGTAAGCACATTTTTTTCATTTCTATGACACTTAACTTTAGTTCGTTACTGGAACACACAAAACGCGGGTAAGTTAAAATTAGATATTAAAATGGTCGTGCATTTAATATTTATTGTTTTATTTACGAATTAATTTGAAGTCATTTATGCTTCCAGAATTGGAAAACAACGCTCAAGTTGCTCAACTCTGCTTCGGAGTCAGGGGCGAACGCAGCTAGAGATTGCTGAAACTTTAAATGTATCGCGTACAACTCTCAGGAACGCCTTAATAAGGCACGACCAGACCGGCTTCTACACAAGAAGACCAGTAAGTGGTGTTATTAGATGTACATCAGCGCTGAATTACCGAAGTATCTCTCTCGCAAATTTGTGAAATTAATTCCTTGTAACGGTAGTGAGCGAACAATAAGAAGGAGAATGGAGGAACGGGATCTGCGTGCTTGAGGTCCAGAATAGGGGCTATCGCGTGTGAATTCACCGCCAGAGGCGCTAGTATAGCGCGAAGGCACCGAATCGAAGAATCGAATAAACATATAAGTTTTACAACAAAAAAAAAACCCTGTTTCGCGTTCCAGTTCAATAATAAACTTCATAAATGTGGGTGTGCTAATAAAATGATAAATGTTGCCAACACAAAGCCAACTTTTATTTAGATTTCCGTGTTTTAGACACATGTCGCCGTCCATTTTGCAGATATAATTAAATTAAACTACATATGTTGTCATGAATAAAATGAGTTCTAATTTAAATTCTACTTCCACGGAGTCATGCGGTTCGTATTACTATAATTAATTTTAGTTCATTTAGCTCTCGGGAATAGCACGTTAGCGAATATTATAATGTCTAATTTACTTATTAAATTTTGGTATAATGTGGAATGTATGTACGAGTACATGTTGCACAGTAGTGGTAAATCTCCCTGGAAAAACCATGATTTATTGTGTTTTTCGCAAAGGTCACAATTTCTTATGTAAAACGTACAGAACCCGAGCGTAGTTAAGAGGGCCCTTCCCGGTTCGTCTATCGTCAACGCGAGCATGGTCGAAAAGCTTGTTGTTTCATCCAGAGCCACAGCGGCGATTTTCTTTCAATTCCCCGTCTTATCCCGCACATCTCGTCTCCCGCGCACCTCGTACCGCCAACGCGATGACATTGAACGAAAAATAGTGTTCGAAAATTTCTTAAACTTGTTCCAGGAAATACGTGTTTTTGAATAAGTCTTACAAGTGTGTGAAATAAATATTTGACATTAAGAATCTCCATTACATGTGCAAGATTTATATCGAGATGTTTTCTTTACTTTTACAGTTTAAGAGTACATTATGAACGGCCAAAGTTCAGTTAAAGTTTGTGCAAAACAGCAATTTTTGGTAGGCTTATACTGGAATTTGGATCTACATTTTTTTATTATTTGCTACCATAAAAACCTAGATATAGTGCACAAAATACCTGTTAGTTAAAAAAATCAAAGATAGATGTGTAACAACTGCATAATCACGTACGAGCGTTTGTATGAAAAGTATGACGGGGACTTTTAGAAAGTGCGAAGCGGGGACAGGTCGGTAGATTTAAAATGAATGAGAACCTAAAGAATGACAAAGATTACAAAAAACTGGCCAAGTGGGAGTCGGACTCGCGCACGAAGGGTTCTGTATCATTATTTATATTGAGAAAAAAAACGGCAAAAAAACACGTTTGTTGTATGGGAGCCCCCCCTTAAATATTTATTTCTGTTGCCGCTATAACAGCGGCAGAAATACATCATCTGTGAAAATTTCAACAAGGTTCAAGAGATACAGCCTGGTGACAGACAGCCAGACAGACGTCACAGCGGAGGCTTAGTAATAGGGTGCCGTTCTAACCCTTTGGGTAGGGAACACTTTTTTTTTTTTACCCATTGGAAATCATCAAATAACCCCTCCCGCTCTGGGCTGAGCAGGAGGGAGTGTCAGACTTTTACTGACTAAAACCCATCCATGTTCCTTCCTTTGCCCTTTGTGTTCCAGGGCCGCGGTATCTCTTTCGAACAGTCCCGCAACCCTGGCAGGCGTCGGTCCTTTCGGACACCTTCCTGTTTGCTGACTCTCCTTGAGGCGCGCGTGGAGCACGAACGTGCCATCGACACGGCCTGTCGTCATAAGACGGACGGACGGCGAGCTAGCCCATAGCTCACCGTCCACAGGCCACTTGGGTACGGAACACTAAAAAACAAACGATGTCAGCAGAACTTACGAACACTTCAGCCACTAGGCTAGCACTAGGTGGAAAACACCCTCCATGACCTATCACGGAGGGTTTTCTCACACACTAAAGAATGGTTCGCCTATAAAACAAAATTCTTCTTTTTTTTTATCTACAATTTACACTTTATAAACATTGTTGACGATAGGAATGGACTGTATGGGATTATATATGAGGTGTGGTGCAATAAAACCAAGTAATGTCAATATAAATCTAATAAGCAAGTAGGAATATTCTATACAATGTGTTGAAGGGAAGACAAACTGACAAAATCACTTGAAACAAAATCAAAAATAGACAACTAAGATAACATACCAAGAAGGTTGTCAACATTCCACCCCCTTGTGCATGATAGTGCACAAAATAATGCAATGGGTCTCCTATGTGGAAATCTTGACAATCCTCTTGGTGGGCCGACGAAGTATGCCACCTGAGGTAGCTACGTCCACCACTCTAATTACTCCATCTTTGCCGGGAAAAGTTCCAGAAACACGGCCTCGTGGCCAAGTTCCTCTCGGCATGTTCTCATCCACGATGAATACAATGTCACCAATTTTCAAAGCTGGTTCTCTGCTGTCCCGACCTGCCGTGGTTGCATAGTGGGCAGAATCTCTCTGACCCAGCGATGCCAAAAATGATCAGCCAATCTTAAAGCTTTTCGCCAGTCCGCTCTTCTTAATAAATCCCGGTCGTCTAGAGTCGAAGGTAGAACTTGATTAGATGACGTGCCGAGCAAAAAATGAAATGGAGTTAATGTTTCTTGGTCCTCGTGACAAACCGAAACGTGACTCAGAGGTCTAGAGTTGACAATCGCTTCGGCTTCTAACAAGAGAGTTATAAGGACCTCTTCCTTGGGGGCTTGTTCTTCCAAAGTGGCATTTAGAGCCACCTTCACGCTGCGCACCAACCTCTCCCAACATCCACCAAAGAATGGTGCGGCGGGAGGAATAAACTTCCATTTTATTCCTCTATTGGCAGCAAAGTTTTCGACTTCAGGTTGGTAAAAATCACGAAGAATTCGGTTTGCACCAACAAAACACGTGCCATTGTCCGAATATATTGTGTCAGGAGTTCCTCTTCTTGCAACAAAGCGACGCAAAGTCATAATTGCAGAATCAGCAGAGAGGGAATGCACCAGCTCCAAATGAATGGCTCTGGAAGTCATACAGGTGAAAAGGGCAACGTAACGTTTTTCTCTTCTTCGGCCAATTGCAGTAGAGATGGGGCCAAAATAATCCAAGCCCGTAAATGTAAAAGGACGGCGATGGTGAGCAAGCCTTTGTGCCGGGAGATCTCCTGTCTTTGGATTCATTGGCTTTGTTTTCCTTATCTTGCAGAACAAACATTGGCTGGCTACACTCCGGACGATGCTGCGAATTCGAAGAATCCAATATTTTTGTCTCAACTCATTAATTACCATCTCATTATTGGCATGACCAGCTCTGCGGTGGAAATATTGCACCAACAAACGGACGACATGGTGGCGACCATCTAACAGTATCGGGCGCTTCACATCGGAGCTGACATTTTCGACGGCTCTAATTCTTCCGACCAATCTTAACAAACCGTCTTCTCCCATCATTGGTGAAAGCTTTGACAAGCGGCTAGACTTGGGTATCGTTTCGTCTCGATCGATGCACTGAATTTCTTCGGCAAACGCTTCTGCCTGTAGGCGTTGCAGGATATGCCTTTCTGCGGCTTCCATTAACTCAGCTGACAAAGGCAATAATAGAGTGGTGGACGCAGGTAAACTTGCACAATGGCGGTCTCTAACATCGGTGTTAGGGACAGTGAGTCTAGTACGGTCCAAAAATGAACGGAGTTTGGCCGCAGCCTGCAAAACGCGAGCAGTAGCGCGGAGCAAACGAAGCCAGTCACTGAAACGACTGAAATCTACTGTCGCAACCAGATGAGCAATCAAAAGCGTAGGAGAACGTTTACATTCCTCCCGAGCGATAGGTTGGCCAGCTGGTTCTATAGGCCAATCTTCTGGGGCCTCTAAAAGAAATGTAGGACCCGAAAACCATCGATGGTTGGGATTCAGGTGCAGAGGCTTTATACGAGTGGCATCGTCAGCAACATTCAAGTCGGTTGGGACCCATCGCCAATCTTGAACGCATGAATTTTCAGTTATTTCCCCGACTCTATGAGCCACAAATGGCTTGAATGTTCGTGCATCGCTCCTCAGCTAACCAAGAACGGTTCTCGAATCCGTCCACAGATATGTGCGCATGGGCTTCTTTTTGTGACAATCTTTGATCGTGACAGCAAGACGAGAAGCAATCAAAGCAGCTTGCAGCTCTAAACGTGGAATTGATGTTGGTTTTAATGGCGAAACTCTCGCCTTACTGGCAATAAGGGCGAGTTTGACGATGCCGTTAGCATACGTAAAACGCCAAAAAGCAACACAGGCATAGGCAAGCTCGCTCGCATCAGCAAACACATGCAATTCCCTGTATAAAGGTTCACCATTTTCATTAGCGTACCAGCGTGGAATACTAAAAAATGATACTTCAACGAGCTCTTCTAACCATTCACTCCACCTCATAACCTCTGAGGGTGGAAATGGTGTGTCCCAGTCAATATTTTTTCTCCAGGCCTCCTGGAGTAGGATTCGGCCCTTAACAACGATTGGCCCAAGTAATCCCAACGGGTCATAGATTTTCATAAGATGAGACAACGCTTTTCGCTTATTTAAAAAGCCTTGAAACCTACAACTTTCTAAACCGGTCCTAAAACCTATAGTATCTGATAAAGGATCCCATGAAACGCCTAAGACATTATTTATAATAGTGGAATTATTACCAAGTTTCACTTCAGTCGGTTGTGCGGCATGAAATTCTTTTGGAATAAGACGTAACGCTTCCTGATTATTAGAGATCCAGCCACGCATTTCGAAACAGGCGTTTCGATGGATAGTGACTATATCAGATGACAGCTGCGCAGCCTTGGTGACGTCGTCCACACTATCAAGATAATCGTCCATATAACAACTATAAACACTAGCGTTGGCTGCTTCTGGATACAAATCTTGATGAGACCTGGCGTTTTTGTTTTTAATGTACAGAGCAGTAAATGGACTGGACGACGCTCCAAAGATAACAGCAGTCATACGATACTCTTTTATAGGCTTTGTATTTTTGTATTGAACATCACGCCAAAGAAACCGTAATGCGTCCCTTTCCTGCTCTCGAATTCGTATTTGAGGAAACATTTCCTTAATGTCAGCAGACATTGCGACACGGCCCTCTCTGAATCTAAAAAGAATACCTAATAAGTTCTCTAATAGATCAGGCCCCTGGAGAAGCAAGGAATTCAAAGACACTCCTTGATTCGTAGCAGCCGCATCGTGAACAACCCGAAGCTTACGCTTTTGTGGGTGATACACGCCAAAATGTGGCAAGTACCACCTAATCCTCGTACTAGAATTAGAACTAGAAACTGCTCCAGGACGATTTGTTGTCGAAAAGGGCGCATTCTGTTTAGAACACCCTGAATTGAGACTGATTATATTATTAAGATTTTCTTGACCAGTAAAATTACGATAGTAAGTGGTAGGATCACACTCCTCCGCATATCCCTTAGTAAGCATATTATCAATAAACTGTTTATAAGGACCAGCAAACTCTGGTTCTCGGAGCATGCGTTTCTCTAGACTCAAGAAACGTGAGAGAGCATGAGGATAGCTGTCGGGAATAGACTGAATGTCATCTCGCCATGGGAGTCCTACTTCGTACCTACCAGTTGGCAAACGTGTAGTAGTCGCGTCTAAAATCTCAATAGCACGCAAATCCTGCTTACTATGAAGAGTCTCACGCTTGGAAATACCAAGTGAATCAAGTTTGTACTGCTCTTTTATGAGAAGTTCTAAACGTTCGTATTCCGATAGTTCGGCTTGGTCTAACTGACAGTGGTTAATAAATACGACTGGTTTAGTTTTACTAGAAGCTACTCCATACAATGTCCAACCCAACAAAGTGTGACAAGCGACAGGCTCATTGCGGCGTCCAGTGCGGACCTCGTGAGTTATCGATAGATGCCAGTGCTCAGCGCCGATAAGCACGGTCGGTACAGCGTCACTATAAATTAGAAAATGAGCTAAGTCTTTTAAATGGTTGTATAATTCAACCATTTGGTTGGACAGTGTTTGTGTGCTTAAATTTAGTGCTTGCATAGCCCTAGCACGACTAACTAAGTATTTGTTATTTTCATGTTTACCCTGTATGTAAAAATTAACATATGAAATGTTTGTACTTTTCTGTAAACCACCGACACCGTTGATAGTTATAAGTTCTTGCGGTCCTGATAACCCTATACGAGCAGCCACGTTTGAGTCAATCAATGTCGCTGTACTGCCGTCGTCAAGAAGAGCGTATGTTTCATAGTCGCCGGCTGGACCAGACACAACAACTGGTACTATTTTTAAAAACGCATTGGTTTGTGATGACATCTTGAAATGTTCATGGATACCTGTATTAGAAACCGTTACCTTTTCTTCCATTGGCTGGAGCGCGAGCGGGGCGGCTGATGAGGGTGACGTGCACGGAACGTCACTAAGAGACGCAGCTGCACACACAGTGTTGTTAAACGACTGCTTTTCGGATGCAGGCGATGACGTTAACGTATCCTGCCTACCATGTAAAAGAGGATGGTGGCGAAAAGAACAACCGTCGACCCCACAAGGATTTACTTTGCAAGATTTCCATTGATGGGAAACACGCCTAAGACATTTGTAACAAATCTTGTTCTCACGTAACCAACACCATCTTTCGTCAACTGCCAAGGATTTTATTTCGTCGCAGTTTTTAACGTTGTGGTTTTTTTTACAATAAACACATTCTGTTTTATCGTTACTTTTTATTTTATTGTGTGACACAGAATGAATGTTCTCGCGTTTTAATGGTTTATTGACAGACTGAATCACGTGCGATTGATGTGTAGCTTGCGAAAGACTTAAGTCAGGAGACAAAGCAAACTTAATATAACGCTCATGTTCACGAATTAAAAATTCGGACAAAACCTCTAATTTTGATACCAGAGGGTTTGATACCTCTGACGCATAGTCAGACCATCTCATTTTCATCATAGGGTTTAATTTACCTAGTATAATGTGAAAAAGTTCTGGTGAGTGTAAATAGTCACGATGATTGAGTAATTTTATCGTAGAAAGACTATTTCTGACTCTATTCGCAATGGTACCTATTTCTTTGAGGTCATTACCGAGCCGTGGCAGTTGTTTCAACACCTGTACCTCACCGAAGACAATCATCTCAGGGCACGCAAAGCTTCGCTCGAGGGCGCGCATGATCTCCTCCGGGTCCTCTGCAGAGATGAGCAGCGACGCGACGGACTCGCGTGCGGCCCCACGGAGCGCGCTTTGTAAGCGCGCAACATTCTCTGCGGGGGTGTATGAGAGTTTAGTAGTGTCAAAAAGTTTTCTAAATTGAAGCCACTGAGACGCATTTCCAGTAAATGCGAAAAGCTCTATTTTTGTTTTTTGTGTTTTATTCTGTGCGACAGCCAAAGACTTCGCTGCAGCGGCAGTGTCTGCGACTGCTTGTAAAAGCAAGGGAGAAAACTCATTATTACATACAGGTATATTGTGGCGCTGTTCCTCCAAGCCCGTATAAGAGGGTGGCAACACCGTGGCGGCCAGCCCGGGTACTTGGGGAACGAAACCTTCCTGATTATCGAGGTATGCTGCTAATAATGGAGCAGCAGCCTGAGGGTTCATTGATAAATGAGCAGGCTGTGAGACCTCTTTTGGTTTATTTCCTTCGTTTACTTGAATTGTAGAAATACTTCTTACCCATTCTTGCGTTCGTTTTTGACTCGTAGTACTTCGCCTACTTTTACCTTCAACCTCCGCTTCAATTTGTTCAATCTCCGCGCGGTACTCGGCCTCCTCCACTTCCGCGAGCTGCTGCTGTAGCACCTTCATGTTTTCGAACTGGCGGCGCTTGTACGCGGCTTCCGCGGCGGCCTTGCGTGCTTTCAGCGTGGTGGATGAAGCGCTAGAATTAGTCTGCGCAGAGTGCATGCTGTTCGCATCGTCACCGGCACTAACTCTAGACGCTACGGGCTCGTGAGTGGTTGTTGAAGGTTCTACAGGTGAATGACGGGCGATACTATGAGATGACATTGCCAAGGCTTTGGTTTTACTACGCGTGTTCATGTCGTAATGCTAAAAATGGTACTTACCGATGTGAAAATGACAAAATGTATATGAAATAAAACCGTCGAAGGACCAAAAATGTTGACGATAGGAATGGACTGTATGGGATTATATATGAGGTGTGGTGCAATAAAACCAAGTAATGTCAATATAAATCTAATAAGCAAGTAGGAATATTCTATACAATGTGTTGAAGGGAAGACAAACTGACAAAATCACTTGAAACAAAATCAAAAATAGACAACTAAGATAACATACCAAGAAGGTTGTCAACAAACATCATTTTCTTCATTAGTATACTTCACCATTTTTTTTTTTTTTTTTGTCTCGAGTATTATCGATCGCACTATCGTATTAATGTTTTTAGAGAATAGGAATGTAATATTAACCTAACCCTATCTTAAGAACATTATTAACCTAAATATTAATTATAAAATCTATTCATTTTGTTTATCAGTTTAACTTAAATCTGATTGTATAATCCGTTAATCTAATCATTTTGTAAGCCGTTTTACTGTACAAGCGGTGTTAACCTATAAGTGATTGTTGCACTCACAAATGTATTTCTGGTAATTGCAATGTAAATGCCAAGTGTAAACAATTGTTGGTTAACCTAAATAAATAAATCATTACGTACTTTTTCTTAACCGTAAAATACTCGTAAATAGTCATGTCTGCCCTACATTTCTGTTTCACCACATAAACATATCGGTAAAGTAAAACGGTTGCAAAGATATCAAAGAAAATGTTTTTGTTCTCTGTTTACGCGTTGATGTTAAACATGTCACTAAGGTTAAAGACGATTGATTTGACAAAGGAATGTATTTGTTGGCTGCCGAAATCAAGACAAAGTAGTGTCGGATTGACGTATTTCTTTTGGGAATTGCAAGCATTTTCATTACCATGGTACAGTGATGAGCACCAATATGTAAACACTTAACAACTTTTAAAAGTGTTTTTATCCTACTGTTCTGATTAAAATTAAAATTTAAACAGTTTTGTTGCAGTCCGGGCCTTATACATAGGCAGGTTCACAGAACAGTAAAAGATTTCTTGCAGAGCGTACACAGTCAATGATTAATGTTTATTACAAGTTAATATGTTGAAATTTTCAATGTTGAGATTATGAATTGTTGATTTATTAAACGTTTGATAATTAAAAGTGTTGACATTTTGAATCGTTCAGATTATGGTGTTGAGATTATGATTATTAATCTTAAGTACCAAACCCGAGTGCACAGCCGAGTGTAACACGAGTAAAATGAAACTTCTCGTGGTACTACTGGATCGCTTGGTAGTTCTAAGAGTTTTTTTACCCGTGGTACTACTGGTAGTAATACTGGTAGTATCACGGGCAACAAACGCTGAATTGGAACGATAGTCGATACTACACCATAAACGTATGAAAATAAGAAGTATGGTTAAATTTCGTCGTGACAAATCGAGCATCCATTGACAAACTCATTAAAAACTAAAATAAAATAGAAATAGGATGATTCATACCTTGTTCTTTCTTCCCACGTAGCACTTTACCGGCCATCATTCAACGAATACAAAACCTCCTTTAAGTAGTTAGAATCACAAAGGAATAGAAGAGGCTATTGGCCACAGGAACTGTAGGAGTCGAGTGGGCGAAGTGAGTGATTAAGTTGCTCAACTAATTATACATAACTTGCGTTTACTTGCGTCTTCATCTTAGTTATTTCTCACCCCTTTATGCGGTCATTGGACCAGTTTCCTAATAATATCTCTTCTTGTTTTGCAAAGCTTAAGTACCTACACTAGTTTATTAACCCCTCAATCTCCGTTCGTTCTAATAATTACCTACAGAGTACCATACCTCTGAAGTTTTCAGATTTATTCGACCTCGCCAAACAAACGCTTTCTCATTACACTGAAGGAACCCTTCAATGTAATGAGACCGAAGCGAAGAAAACTTTCCAATTTAATTGTCCATAACGTTTAATATCAGTTCTAATTATATAGCAAACAAAGTTGAAGTTTAATTATCTTTTATGTACTTAATACAACAAACACGCAACATCAATGAATATTAGAAAACTTTGCCGTGTTCCGTGTTGGTAGCGATAAATCAAATCTGTCGTAAGGAGCTAACACCTCGATTTGTTTCGTAACCTGTTTTATGACTAATTGGAGTTAAAGTTGTTCGAAGTTCACTACAAACCGCACGGGCGCCCGCATTACGAGCTGAACTTACCACAGCGAACTACGAATTTATTCACAGCGTGCTTCTGTCCTGACGAATGAAAGAAACTACGTCTTTTTGCCCACGACGCCGAGAACACTGCCATTTGGTAAAGTTTGGCGCATTAATTTTATAGTTGGAACAAAAAACAAGCTTCGTGATTCTAGTAATTGAGAGTAGTATAAAACTAGACTAGACTGTAATGTATGACGATGGAGATTTTGTGTTATCGTCACAGTTAGTCTGGTCTCGTCGGTTTTTAGTTAAGTGCTCATTTGTCAATACTTATCATGGTCTATATGACAAGAGTATGTGTTTGTTCAAACGAAAAGTTGGAGTAGCCAAGAGAAACTTGTCGCGATCAAATAGAACGCTGTACTCGTTTAGAGCGGTGCTTTCAGAAGTTCGAGTGAAGAATCGATTACATGAGCGAATTCTTGAAGTGGCGAGTGGGGAAGTGTACTCTGTTGCTGAGGTTCGTGTTCGATGAAAAGGAACATTATTCGTGTAGGTTTCATAGAATTCTTGTTTCGTTTGCCCAGATATTTGTGTTAAACTCGTATATTACTTGTATAATCTTACCGTCGATATCAACCTGTATTTTTCATTGAATAAACCAATAAGATTATGATATTTCTAATAGAGGCGCTTATTAATAAATCTTCAGCCAGAGTTCCTCAAATCAAAATCAAAGGTGTGAACTAGAACAGCTTCCAGGTAAACTCTGCAATACCTCTAGGAAGCACCTTGAAAGGGGAGTTCAACTGCCGTAACAATTGATCACGCGTTAACAACACTTTAAAAACCATAAGTTGGAACTTTTAGAATATCTTTTATCCCTCGTGTTTCACGGAACATAGCCTGCATTGGCCCAAACTTTTCCCGGTATTACCCTCTCTGAGTGCGGGTATTTATCATAAAAATTACACCACTTCGCACTGTGGAACTACATTTTCGCGGGAAGGGTTCTGATATAAAGGTGGAGTCGTTATGCAAATTTCTTTTAGGTCTTTGAGCTATCCGCGCGAATGTGGAATATACGAATTGGGTTTTCCGGTAGTGTGGTCGGATAAATCTTGGCGTTTTTATGATTGGTGTGCCGTGCGAAAATGTGACGTCTCGCTGCAGAATTAAAGTGGTTTTGTTGCAATAAAGTGCAGACGATAAGGACAAGGAAATTGAAAATTTCTACTTTGATATAGTTGAGGGAATAAAGAAAACTGGCTACGAAATTACTTTAACAATTTTATTGCACTCTATAAAACGTAGAAATGAGGGTCTCTGTCGGATAGGTCGCAAAATCTATAAAAATGTTAATTTTTACGTTCGCTTCCTGGAAGTGTCGTAAATGCGATGGGATTCCATCAGGTGGTTGGGCAGCATCATCCATGGCATACTGATAAGTGATAACATTTGATTACAAGCCTCAATTCGGCTGTAATAACCTGAGGGCTGAGGCGTTGTTCTCAATGAGCGAGTTTTCGTAAATTAAGCCCGTCTCTTTTAGGTTTTACATGAAAACATTTCAATTAAATTATACCAACAAAAGCATGTACAAAAAATTTCAACCTCATAATACTTGCTTATTAAAACATTGCCTCAAGTGCGACACTTTTTCTACCATTCTTTCACTATAATTAAGAGTAGTTACGGTAAAGCACATTATGATTCTGGGATTTCCTTTGTAAGAGAACATAAAATAAAATACTTTATTTAGAGAGATACTAAAAATATTTCTTACCTCTATAAAATAAATTGCTATCTACGGTACTCGCCTGAAAACAATCAACTTGTTCCTTTGCAGGACTGAAATTATTTTAAAATGAACGTGTCGGAAAATATTAATTTTGATATGACTGCATTTTATGTTTTAATTGTGCAGTGTTTTTTATATAATACCAAAGATACACTTACGTCAGGGTTTATTTAATTTCTTCTAAACTGTAGTCCTTTGTTTTCAAGAAAATAAAATAAACAATCACATACTGGCATGAATGAACACTGAATTTTTTTTTTTACTCTGTAATCTGGCCATAAATTTTCTAGAATGACTTTTAAGTTCCATTTAAAAAGACGAGGCCAATTTAAAAAATCCTTCTGCCAGCCTGGCACTTGGCAGCCTGCCTCGAAAGCTGGTAGCCTTGCTGTCATTGCTAATCCTTCGTTGGAGGTGTAAGCCAAAATTCTAGACACGCTTTTCGTCGACGAAGCATAGCACACAAATCACCGGTAAGTTATATTGACAGCTTCTCTTTTGACAGCATTTAGAACTTTTGTATTTCCCGGAGTAGCTTTGTCATGAAAACTGACTATGCCTAAAACTCGCTTACATATTTCCTTTTACAGTAATGCGAAACTCATCCGTACTTGCATACTAGGTGTACATTACATAACACCACGCGCAATCCCCGAAGGGTAAGTCAAAGTAACCTAGTCAGTTTGTTCCGTTCTCACAGACAAAAACGTGTTTGTCAGGTCCAAGAATTTTGTAAAAATTACTATTGAACAAACAACAGTAAAAAATAATAAAGGTACGCGTCACTATTTATTCTTTGTACCACCATGACGGTCTTCGGTTTCGAGAGCTGTTTTTTTTTTAATTTTCAACGCTACAAAGCTACATATTGTCCATTATCAAATTAACGAAGGGGTCAGTTCAGTGGTCAACCCACTAAACTACAGTTGCAATTGAATTAACTTCTATTCGAGAGCCAATGTTGTTGGGTGAAATATTCATTTTTCGTTGAAAACAGCGTAACAAAGCTTCAGCATAGAAAATAACCAATATTCGCCGAATCTAAAACATTTTCCCCGGCACAAATCCGCCAAATGAAGTGTCAGAAAATCAAGTTGTTATAGAAAAATATAAGCGGCAACAGTTGAATGTGTCAATCAATTCACGTGTTCGGTGAAACAAAATATATCAATCGAACTCTCTTCACTTCCAATTAGGTGAGTTTGAAACATGTTCAAACTGCTAGTTCATATAGAGGGTGTAAAAATACCCTTAACGAAGCCGAAAAGCACTTGTTCTCCTCGTCAATCGCGATATTTTTTTTGTTCTGGACCATACAAACCCTTTAAAACCTTCTAGTTATTGGAGGTCAAAGTTTATTTTTAAATACATATTTAATGTTATAACTTTACTTTAAATTATTCGAAAACATTGTGTAGACGACATTGAGTTTAGTACCTACCCCCTTTTTTTTTTTTTTTTTTTCGGATCGGAAATCATCAAATAACCCCTCCCGCTCTGGGCTGAGCAGGAGGGAGTGTCAGACTTTTACTGACTAAAACCCATCCATGTTCCTTCCTTTGCCCTTTGTGTTCCTGTTCTTTCGAACAGTCCCGCAACCCTGGCAGGCGTCGGCCCTTACGGACCCCTTCCTGTTTGCTGACTCTCTTTGAGGCGCGCGTGGAACACGAACGCGCCGTCGACACGGCCTGTCGTCATAAGACGGACGGACGGCGAGCTAGCCCATAGCTCACTGTCCACAGGCCCGCGGGTACCTACCCCCTGTACTACTTAATGAATCCATCTGCACACTGTTTTGAGTGTGTTGCATTGAGTTCTACCGTGAAACGTCATTTTCACACCAAATAAAAAGTCGTTTCCCAGCAATATTTTTTGTCTAGAGTTACTTATGAACAGAATGTTTGGTTAACAGTTTCGTGGATGGTTCGTAAATAGACACAGTAGATTTGGCAATCACGCTATACGTTATCTATGTAAAAAATACGGTATGAATAACACAAACTATGCTTCGAATTTGATCATTCAATATCAGTTGGTACCAAATCAGACCACTATAAATAGTAAACTACGCTTTATGTTAAAATGCAATCCTGTTAATTCGCAGTTTGATTTCGACATTCCGTTTAGAGAGAAAAAGGTTCACCCAAAGGTTGAAGGGATTCTTTGATTAAGGCGTGTTCGCAAATGTTGATTACATTTCAACGTTTTCGGATCTACCCGGGTGTGTTGTTAAGTGACTGTTTTGCGTGTCCCGGACTAGTTTTAATTTTAATTAACTTTGTTTTATTTATGAGGGTAAATAATAACTCGTGGCTAAATAAAACAGCCGCTCGGGTCGATCTTTAGGTTAAGCCGTGCTTGCCTAGGTTGGTCCGTGGATGGGTGACCACCCATTACATACCGAGTTTCCTCCATGCCTCGGAAAGCACGTTAAGCTGTTGGTCCCGGCTGTCATTTGTAGATCTTCGACAGTCGTGACACGAAGTTCGAAAGTCTGACACCCAGTCTTAGCAAGCGTTATCGTTTAACCCAGTACTAACTGGGTTGTGGAGGTCAGATAGGCAGTCGCTCCATGTAAAATACTGGTATTCTGCTGCATCAGGTTAGACTGGAAGCCGACCCCAAAATAGTTGGGAAAAGGCTAGGCAGATGATGATGTACTATTTATGAGGATGCTAGTGTGTTTGTTCCTAATCTAAGACTCACGACCCATTGCGAAACACACCTCTGTCACACTTTTGTGGCAAGATTTTTAAAAAAAGAATCATAATCTATTGCTTCGGTGCGAATAATTCGTCTACCCGACAAAATAAGTACCCATGATTTTGAATGACATTAGGATTGTAACTCTTCGACACAATTACACTGCTCGTTATCAATACAGCTGGACTTCATTGATTTTGATAAAACGTAAATTTTGATGTGCTATTTAATACGCTGACCACCCATAGCCTTCAGTAAATAATTGAACAGGTAATAATTGGTTGATCCACAGTGAAATTGAATATCTAAACGGCTAAATTGAAATCCTTATTCAATTTCTATTGCTGCGGAACAAGGTGGTGGATCGCTTCGCGGAAATACAGGGAACAATGCAACATAAAATAGCATGGAATAATATGTACCTATATACCTACCTACCTACATATAATAAAATGTTGAACTATCGTCCCGTTCACAACCTCAAGCGATGCGATTTGCGTCAAGCCACATGCGTGAGCGTCACTCGTTTCCTTTGCGTAAGTTGAGTCGCGTCGCAAGTTGAGTAGGTAGCGGTTACTCACGCTGCATGCTATAGGTAAGCAATTTCTTTCAATTGCTTACTTTGTGGCTAAATAAGAACAGCCGCCCGGGTCATTTTTATGTTTAGTCGCGCTTGCCTAGGATGGTCCGTGAATGGGTGACCAGACCACCCATAATATACCGACTTTCCTCCGCGCCTCGGAAAGCATAAGCCGTTGGTCCCGGCTGTCATGTGTAGATCTTTGACACTCGTTACACGTAGTCCGAAAGTCTGACAACAATCTTAGCAAGGGTTATAGGTTGACCCAGTACTAACTGGCTTGTGGAGGTCAGATAGGCAGTCGCTCCATGTAAAATACTGGTATTCAGCTGCATCTGGTTTGATTTGAAGACCCAAACAGAAAGGCCCAACATAATTGGGAAAGGTACGTAGATGTTTTCTCCGTAGTCACTGTTGTACATTACGGCAACGCATCAAGTTATACATTGCCAGTATAACATGACTTCGTTTTGTATGGATTTCCCGTCCAATGAAAGATCCGCTTATATTGGTTTTGTATAGCTTGATTGGTCGTCCTGCGTACGCCGCGTGTCGCTTGTAGCGTGCAGGTCGCTCACTTTTAACTCTAAACCAACATGGGAATGTTGGTTTAGAGTTGAGTTCTTATTAAATGTTTTCTAAGGAAATAAGCTGTGCAGTAATTCTATACGTGTAGGTAATTCCACATCTGATCAAATATCATCACGCCTGAATTCTCCGAAGGGGTAGAGCAGAGGTGTACCTGTAGTATTGCCACTAACAGAGCACAAGTTCAACCTCCTGTTTCCTGAGAAATTCCTGATGGCAAACCCAATAACACTTCAGTCAACAAAACAATATTGGTTCAGATAAATATTTTCTTTTATTCCACCATCAAATTTATATAATGTTTGTCTCAGAGACCTCCACCTTCAGACACCGCCTTCAATTAGACGTCGCAGAAACTTAGCGGACTCGTCAGCAATTTCTTCAAATTGGTCGCTGGCAGGACTCCAGACGATTAACAACTTAGTGCAAGCTGTTTAATTTCATGCCTGGATGCCCTCGTTTTATGTCGTAACTACCTTGGCTCCCCTCCCCCCCTCCAGCAACCCCCGCCGGTATCGAATGACAATGAACGTGAGACAAGCTTGGGGATCGATTCTGGAAGTTTGTATCATATGGAACAGTTTCCTCTGCGGTAGTTTGTGTCAATGTATATTGTCCATAGTTTGGATGAAGTTGGATGAATGTTTTAAGTGTTTGATTTGGATGGGGAGTGAGTTTCTCGGGACGGACGTAGGTGCCGTTGTTTTGAGTTTGTAATTATGATAGGAAACTGTCTATGATTGTTGGAGTGAGTGGGTAAATAATGTTATTTTGTCTGTCTTGTTTAGATTTAAGTTTTTGTTTACTTTATAATTAATTATGTGTACTTGTAGTATGAGTTTATTTGCATAAACTTCAAGGACATAAGTAACATGGAGATAATACTTCCCTCTAATGTAACAGTTTTATTTCGGAATTTAAAATTATTCCGGAGTTTTATATATATCTTACATCTCTGAAAATTAGTCATCTTTTTGCGAGTTCACGGCTCAATTTATTATTCATTTTTAATTGATATTTATAATACATATTACCACGTAGTTATAACAATAAAAAGTGGAAAATAACTTCACTTTCGGAAGTCGGTGACTTTTGTTTGTTTCATCGAATTTTTTTGCCACTAAACTCCGAAACTAAAGTTATTTTCCGCGTTTTAGTGTTTTTTGTAGCAGTGTTATCCTAGTGGTGTGACCATCGGACTGCTAAGTCATAGGTCTCGAGTTCGAACCCAAGGCACGCCTCTGACTTTTCGGATTCATGTGCGTATTGTACAATTATCACTTGCTCCGGTGAAGGGAAACATCGTGAGGAAACCAGCATGCCTGAGAGATATTTCTTGACGGCATGTAAAGCCAAGTCCGAGGCCCATGGGCGGCCTGAAAACTCTGACACCAGGTTAGGCACTAACCACACGATAAAGAAGAAGAACTGTTTTTTTTGGACGTCGATTATTTGTTTTAGTTGTGGTATCTCACACAAGTCCATGTCAAGTATCAATTTTACATTGAAACTAGAAATTATTAGCAAATCATCCACATAGAAAACGAAGAAAAATGCATATTATAGAGGATAACTCTAAAACTACCAAACCAAAGTTAATAATTCTTCTATCAAATGAAAAAATAATCACTTAAATCGAAGCAGTAATAACGGAGAAATCGGAGTACATACAAAAAAAAAGATGCTGGTAGAATACCTCCTCCTTTTTAATAAGTCGGTTAAAAAATAACAGTCAATGTCCAATACCTCATACATCATTTTACAATGACACCTACACATTTCAAAATGGCGACATCACCACGCTATACAGGGCGTTTTAATAAACTTTAAAGAATGGAACACGATCAAATCCCTCTTGTCGCGTCAATCCAATCGATTTGTTCCGATAATTAAAACCTATTGCTTTTATAGACCGACCGATGAAGCCGTAAAACAGTACCCTGCAATGGTCAGCTTTAGGCATGTCCTTGTCCAATTCATATCACACATATTCGTTTTTGTCGATCATATTTGTCAATGTTCAGCAGTAAGTCGAAAATGTAAAAATGTTACTTACTAATACGGAAAGTATCAAGTGTCTGAAAGATAAACTAATTGTAAAAATACCATGTTATGATTGGTTGCTAAATACTGATAATAGAACCTACATATGTTTATTTATAACAAAAAATAAAAATATTGTACAGCTATTATTTTCAGTGTCACGTTTCAAAGGAAATTGTATTAAATAATATTTTATTGAAAAGTATAGATTGTAGTTTCATGAATGATTCGATAAAAAAATTATAAATCTGGATTTAACATAAAAATAAAGTTCAGTCAAAAGTATCCTGAACGCATTGAATGAAGCGTCGCTTTTGTAGCACAAGGCGAGCTACGGCGTAGCACGACATGTACTACGTAGCAAGCTGAGCGGCCTACGGCGGCGCTACGAGACGTCTAGCGAGCGAATGCAGTGCTCAGAATCAACCAAATAAAGTTTAGTTATTACCTTCTTTTAGATCATTACAAAATGTAAATACATGAGGTGTACGGTAGCGTATATGAAAATTGAGGTGGGAATCCTACTAATATTATAAATACGAAAGTTTGTGAAATATATGGGTGTTTGTTACTCTTTCACGCAAAAACTCTTGACCGGGTTTGGATGAAATTTGGCACACAGATAGTTTATAACCTAGATTAACACATAGAATACTTTTTATCTCGATAGTACGATCCCCTGGGATGATTACCGCACTCCACGCGGCTAGCTTACGCCGCGTATATACTGGAAATATTAAATGATATTTCCAGCAAATACGCAGATGTCTCCATATCTCAGTCCAACAAACAAACGAATAAACATGATATATTTCCAGCAATATAAATTTTTATCTGAGCGCATATTGGATTATCGAGATCCAGTTAAAACCCATATTAATACACCCGGTATGCATTGCATATTTTTTCATCGACCGAGATTTTAGTGTGGCCGCATCGCTGTCTGCTTTCAATGCACAGTTGGTTTATGGATTATATGTATAGACTGCATGACAACAGAAAATACATTGAATAGATAGTATATTTTTACAACTTCCGTAGCCTCCCACACCCGAACCCACCGCTACTTGAGCAGCTGACGGTCGGTTCTCTTATTAGTCATAAGATCAACTATCGGTGTCAATTTCAGCCGGCTTACTATGACTTTTTCATTTGCAACGCTACCTCCCGGACTATTAGCGCTTGTGCCGCCGCGTGCAGCGCCGCGTTCGCCGCCGCGGGCGACGCTGCGGGCGACGCTGCGGCCAACGCAGCGGCCACCGCGGCGGCCATCGCTGCTCTTCGCGCACCGCAACACGCGCCGCGTCTCCGTAAACAACATCGTACATTGCCATACGTTTGTGTTTGGGCGTGCGGTACCGCGGGCCGTTGCACGCGCCGCCTCTCCGTAAACGGTAAAAACGCGCAACGCGCCGCGTCTCCGTAAATGAGCACTAACAGTTAACGGAACGTTGCTATCTCAAATAAACAGTTAAAGAAACATCAACTGTCAAACCTCCTACAGACAGATAAGTGACATGGATAGGATATTCCTGTCAATAATTCATTGCTAACTTATCATAACATTACGCCTGTAATCTCTGCAGGGTTAGGTAGAGGTGTACCTATACACCTCACTCACATTTCGCCAGTTACGTTTAAGTACCATGTAATAGGGGGCGAACCCATTGCTATCAACCAGGCACAAATCCAGAATCCGTGGCTGCTACTGTAAAAATCTCGATGGAAAAACCTAATAACACTTTGTCCGACCTGGGAATCGAACCCCGCTCGTCCTCATAGTCGCGCTTACGACCATTACAACAACGGGGCAGTATTATCATTCAACAACCTATTTCGTGATATCCCATGAATTAAACTAAAACTGTAAAAGTCAGGTCACATTAATAAACTAAAAGGTCAGCAAACGGGAAACGAGAGAAAAGAATTGTTCAATTAACAACTTGTGACTCAATCACGGCTGCAAGGTGGGTAAGTTAATACTGCCGACCAACACAGCGCTTTTATTTTAGCTCTCAAGTTATGAGCTTACAGCGTTTTTGTACCGGTTCGGAGCGGATTCTTGAAAGAACTATGCAGTGTAGTAGTAGTAAAATGAACTGAAATCTTGATTTTCTAGATATGAACCCACTCACAACGTTTAAACATACACTAACATAAATAAATAATATTAATAACAACGCCCGCATCCTGAGCAAAACTATGGGTCGCGTGTATTCACAATCGTCACGTTCATTTATCTATTCTTATATTTTAAAAGGGGTAAAATTTGCTTGTAACTTTGTATGTAATACAATTCTAATAATTCTTTCACTGGCAGATAGCTACATTATTCACGGATACTATAGACTATAAATGATATTTATCTCATGTATACTAGCCGAGCTATCACAATTTTTGCGGACGAAGTGGCGGGCGAAGTGCTGGTATATTATATGTCACTCATTTGTTATATGAAAATCAGAAAACGTTCTCTGTTAGTCGAACAAAACTGTTACTAGTTCGCACGCTTTGGTTAGGACCTGGCCATAGATTGCTAGCCGAAACCGTTTACCTCTTTTTAAGTTACACTGTGCTTCGACATTAGTGACTCGTCAACATTATCATTATACAAATACCAGATCACTGTATGTATGTACTCGTCAAAGGTCTTACAAACAATCTTGACAGCGACGGGGACGGAGCAGAAGCCAGCACCCGTCGTACGCAAGATGAGAGAGCCTGCGTTTCTGACAGTGCATAAATTACTGCATTCGTCATTAGGTTCATCTTTTTTTATTCTTTACAAATATTCCAACTCTATTGGTCCATCTAAAAGGGTAGAAATCCAACCCGCTTTTCGCTCGTACCTTACAACACTGTCCAAATTAAACAGTGTATCGCCTTCAGGCGTACGATGTAGCAATACGTGACCGGTCCGGCTCCCGCGACACCGGACGCGTGTGCCGTTGCTCAGTAGTTTTTCCGTGCAGGTATGTTGGCACCGGTCCGTTAGGTATTCTATTTTTTTACGGGGGCGGGTTATGGAGTGTGAGAGTGAAAAATGTGTTAAGATTTTTTCTGGTTCGTTGTGTAAGTGGTACGGAGTTATGATTTGAGTTTGCAGGGTTTTATGATTTGAGATCTACAGTAAAATACAATGTACCTTTTCGTGTTGTTCTCATACTTACTACAACTGGATTGAGGCAACGTTGTTGCGAAAAAAATTAGGTCTCGTCTCAAATTTGATTAACTCTCGAATTTTGTTAACTGCGTAACATACTATATACATATTAGTTTAATACTGTACATAAATGGTGTGTTGTATTTTGTTATAAATTCTATCTTGTTCTTTTTATCTTGTAAATACCTACGCATTGTTTTTTCCGTATTTGGCTTTACATGTTTCACACACTATTGGGTAGGACTTCGACCAGAAACATATAATTATTATAATAATCGCTTATACCCGAAACTTCCTACGTGACTGAACTGAATTGAACCGACGGTTCAGTTTTGACACACTAATTTCCATGTAATTAAATATAATTGAATAGTTATGTAATTTACACTGAAAAGTAACTATAGTGATATTAAGAAATAGTTGTCAGTTAAATAATTATTGAGATGTGATCAAAAAAATAGAAATAACATCTACAGACGTTTCTATCTATTCATATCTACATATACATACATATATACAAATAAATAAAATTATTTTTACTGAATGCATATGAAAATATACAGGGTGTAACAGGACCCTTCACGAAGCCGTCAACCAAGCATTATGTACATCAAACTATGTAACTTTACGCAAAAGATATTGCTGGGAAACGACTTTTTTTTTTGGGGTGAAAAATCGCCTTTTACGGTAGGACTCAATGTAATGCACTCAAAACATTGTGCTAATGGCTGGATTGAATAGTACGGGGGTCGTGTTTAAAGTAAAAATCTTACATTAAAAACATGTATTTAAAAGAAAACTTCTGAAAAAGTTGGAACTTTCACCCCCAATATCTCCGTAACTAGAAGATTCCCAGGTATGGTCTGGAACAAAAAAATGATCGCAATGACGGGGAGAACAAGTGACTTTCAGCTTCGTTGAGGGTCTTGTTACACCCTTAATAAGGTACCTACAACAAAAACAGCTGAAGAGCTTTTAAGTTTGTATAAAGCACAGGTCCGTTCCTGTATGGAGTATTAGAGTCACTTGTGGGATGGCTCAGCAAAATACCAGCTTGCTGCACTTGACTCGGTGGAACGCAGAGCTAAAGGCTTATAGGCGACGAGACGTTGGTAGCTACGGTTCACAGCCTAGCTCACCGGCGTAATGTCGCCTGCCTGTCGGTCTTCTACAGACTGTACTTCGGAGAGTGTGCGAAGGAGCTCCACGACCTGATCCCACCATCACCTTTTTACCACCGGACTAGCAGACGTACTGCGGCGTACCATCCACACTTGGTTGATATCCCGACGAGTCGTACTCAGCGCTTCTCCTCCACATTTATTATGCGCACAGGCAAAGTGTGGAACTATCTGCCATCGGCATCTGTGTTCCCTCCCACATTTAACCCGCCTGCCATCAAAGCAAGACTGAACAGGCATCTTCTGGGCACGCTCGTTCCATCATAGACCTCATCTATCGCTTTCCATCAGGTGTGATCGAGGTCAAGAGCAGGCCCATTCTGTAAAAAAAACTTTTTTTTTTAATTTTTTTTCTTTCTGTCTGTTTGTTCCGGCTAATCTCCAAAACGGCTGGACCGAATTTGACGGGACTTAGACTTAGGCCGCTTTATTTCAGAAAAATAATTAGAGTTCCGTGCAAAAAAATTAAAACCCTTGAAATTGTTAACAAAATCAGATTCTAGAAGATAAGTAATTTTTTGAATAATAATTTCACACGAACGAAGGTCGCGGGCAACAGCTAGTTTTAAATAAAAATTGATAGTTTGCTGATGAAAGATTGAACGAATAAAAAACAAAAGAAGAGTTACGTAACACCAGGGACTTAACGAATGGCGTCAAATACTTTTTTGGCAAGAGGCAGCAGTACTTTACGAGATCGACATCCAATTACCGACAGTGGCCCAGTCGTAGAATGGTTGGACATCCAACAGCAGAAACTAGACTTAAAATCGATAGCGGGCCGAATTTGATTGAATCCGCACCAACATAAGATGAGATAAGTTAGATTCAGAAGTTTGCAATACGGATTCAGATCCACGCTCGCATAAACAAAGATCAAAGTGAAATACTCAGACAAATAGATTTTATCTATGACATGAATCAGCCAGATAATGTTCCGCTTTTGTTTGTTACACGTAAAAATATGTGGTGAAAGGTTTTGTGCTCTCACTTTTTCCGTTGAGTCGCTTGTATTTATTCGTTCCAATTTTTATCGCGGACGAATCGGCTATTAGTCATTATGTACCAATACTCTTTGTTTTGTTCGATGATTGGAAATCGAAAAATACGGTTGGACAAGTACAAATACATTGTGTGTGAGTTTGGACAATTTATGCACGATCTGCGCTCTGATTGGGTAATGAAGGGATATGGGACCGTATTTGGTGATCGTTTTCCGGTTAACTTATAGCATTAAGGAAACTGGGTTGGTCCCATTCGGAACAGGATTTGTAACTATTTTATTTTATAAAGGAGCACGTTTTATTTTTACCTCACTGTTATTTCTGCCTTTCATACTCTAAGATAACATTTGATTCGGGTGTTTTGAAAACCGAAAACCCGACGTCCCATTCAATCTAAGAGTATTCCCAAATGAATGGATTGCGGACTTTAGATGGCCGTCGCTGTGGGTAAATCAGAAACTCGGTCCCATCTGTTCCGACGAGAAGACTAAGGCTTTGGCAAAAGGCTAGAGGATGGTAAAGTAATTACAACAAAGTGTAATGTATGCAGGGCTATCACGCCTCGGTTAATTGTACAAACTACTTTACAGCCCGCAAATCACATTATCAATCTTTTCAGACTCCGCCCGCCATCAACATGCAACGTTAACTCCGACAGGGCAGCATTAACTCAGCATGCAAGCCTCGAAACATATGTAATCCTAAGCATAAGCTCACAAAATTGTATTTAGCCTGCGCTTGACAGGCGCCATTTCAAATCCATCTCTAAATCCGAAACATTTTAGAGTAAAAACCTTGTTGTGAAGTGAAAAGAGAATTTAATTTAGCGCGAGCTGAGGGAAACACGTCAATACAACGGCTAGAGCTAGCGCAAGACTGGCCTCAAATGCAAACGTCGCGCCGGAATTAAATTTAATGATTTACAGCCGTTGGGAGTGTGCGCCGCTCGAAACTCGATTACAGGGGTTGTCAAAGCAAACAGAGTCGGGTGACCTTCTAAATTAATTGCGTGATTCGATGGATGTGACGCGGGTAAAACTTGCGCTGATTGAGTGGTCATTGGCGCGTTTGTGTGTCGCCCCCGATACTGTGTGGACACCGAATTGCGCTTTTGGTGGAGCTTGGAATGCTTGATTGGTAAATAATTGTTTGTATAGACTCGATTACCTATTTGATAGGGATGAACTTAACGTTTTAGACAAACACGTGGACCCTTGTCAATGATATTAGTGAGAATGTCATTCAATGATGTTATATTGATATTGGAGCACCTTTGACATTACCCTTTGGCTTGCTGAAGTAAACAATGTTTATTTTAAACAAGACTGGTCAGAGAATAATGAGCATGTAACTATTTTATGAGACATGAATTATTTTACTAAAATAGTTTACAAAAACGCGGTGTTTTTTAGAGTGACAAATTGGATTTTTTTTGGGTGTCAAATTATACGTTGACGTTTTTATCTAGAATTTATGCCATAGTCCCAATTTAAGTTTCGAACAGATGTCTATGTGTTTATAAGTTGGCAGTATATTGTACCATAGTTGTTCAACTAACTCGGCGACTAAACGCAAATGTTAAAAAAGTATTTAACGAGTATAAAAGTTATATTAATCCTGTAATAATGGTCTGTTTGTACGTGTATTACGGAGCAAGCCATGAAAAGAGTTCCCGGTAAATCGGTCGTGTTAAGGGGATGTGCTACGGACGTCCGCGAAATGAAATGTTTCTAACGTTTAAAAAAAATGATGGTCAATATCAAGTACAAATCTTGATCAAATAAAGATTCGCGACTGTAACACACACGTAAATACGGAATTATAATCATCATCAGATATACTGTCTTAGTTATTTATTTATTTATTTAATTATAATGGTTGAGTTTAAAACCAATAACAGTAACTAAAATTATAAAATAGAAGAGACAATTATGAAACATATTAAAATACACAAAATAACAAAGCAAAGCAAAATTTCAAGTGAAAATAAAAGAAAGAACAACACTTTCATAAATTCCTCTCACAGAACTTCTGACATACCAATAAAATCTTCGTCCATATATCCGCAAACTATAGTTACTTACTCGTATAAAATTTGGCGTAAAACGTCGTGATTGCTAGAAGCAGTCATTCCTTATTTGAACTTCAATGAAGTGAGAAGTGTATTGATGATTTTAATGATTACAATTATGTAAACAATATTGGTAACGGTCCCGCAGAATACTATCTGATATTGACCTAAAAATTTTAAAAAAATATGAGAAAATTTAAATCTCACGGGCTCCCCTGACGGTTCCACCTTAAAACACTTCATTATACATTTATTTCAAAGGATCCGCTGGGACACGAATAAAATTCTAATTAATATGTTACAACTTTGTTTCTAACTCAATTTTCGTCGTTAACTATTTAACCAAGGTGTATTTTTCGATTCTTTTATCAAGTTATATACATCCAAGTGAACGTTATTTTGTTTTCCGGAAAGCCTTTTAAAGGTAATTATATTTCTTCACATCAATCTGTCAGCTTTTGAGCGTGGTTTAGATATGCTAATCGCGATCAGTTTCAGTGAAAATTTGACTTCATTGAACAACTACTAAAACAGGTAACCAGCGATTGTCATTAGTAAGTTTCACTAGTAAAAGTCCTCCTCATTAAGGACTTTATTTCAATTCAATACATAATAATATGTGAAAATACGCCTTCCCTACGTATCCTGAATTGATTTTCGTAAACTAAGGTTGAATACAAGTTACATTGACCGCCGTAATAAACATTTTGTTATTTTACTTCAATCTTTTCCAGATTTCATCACAGTCGTTATCATTATACAGTTCATTGGTATTTCACATATACATCTCTATTTGCACAGCATCAAAGCTCTGTGGTTGCTCTTTTGCTCTTTCCATTTCTTAATTCATAAAGTAACAGCCAAGAAAAAAAACACTATTTTATCGGAATTTCTGTAGAAGTTTCCTTAGCAAGTATTTCCTACGAGTTCGTTCACCCCAAGACCGAGCGATACATTAATGATATTAATCATTCACTGTGTTTCTCGAGAAGAAAAATGACGTATTATGATTCATTAAGTTGGCTTGACGTTCTAGAACAACACTTTGGGTATCCTGTTTTATAAACAAATGGTAATACACAAATCTAGGATTATAGCTTTATAACTATATAACTATAGCCCGTGACTTGGTTCGCATAGTTACTTCAATATTGATTTTGAATAAATAATTCTCATTGCGGGGACACATTGGCCCTCTCTATGATAGCGAGTGGGCTGTAATCCACCACGTGGGCCCACTGCGGGTTGGTAGATGTCACATGTCTTTGAATTTTTGGCCTCTATTATATTTTCAAAACCTTAGTACACCTTCGCACTCTCTTGTGAACATATTATTTAACATAGCCCGAAGCTCTAGTTGAACTTCAGTGACTACGTGGCTGTAGTTCAAGCTACTCTTCTGTCTATCTGTCTGTCACAAATCGGTCACTAGACTGTTTTATATGTATAGTCTATACTTATACTAACACTAGCTTATGCCAGCGGCTTCGCCCGCGTGGAGTTCGATAATTGTTCCAAGGGATCATACTACCGGGATGTTTTAATCTATGTTTTAATCCAGGTTATAAACTACCTGTGTGCTAAATTTCATCCTAATCGGTTCAGTAGTTTTTGCGTGAAAGAGTAACATCCATCCATCCATCCTCACCAAATTTCGCATTTATCATATTAGTAAGAAGTAAGATTATATTTGTTTGTAAGTTTGTATGAAGTCATCTCCAGGACTAATGATCCAATTCTAAATTTTTGCACTGATAGGAAGCTATATTATTTTTGAGTGCGAGTGAGTGATAGTGACTGAGTGGTTCTAAATTATTTTTATATCATGCATATTAGTCGAGCTATCACACTTTTTGCGGACGAAGTCGCGGGCGAAGTACTTGTCTATACTAATATTATAAAGAGGTAAAATTAGTTTGTATGTAGTGGGTAATCTCTGGATTCACTGAACCGATTTTGAAAATTCTTTCACTAATAGAAAGCTACATTATCCCCGAGTGCCATAGGCTATATTTACAACGTGCCCGTGGGATAATTTCCGACCAAAACGCGAGCGAAGCCGAGCGCAAAAGCTAGTGAGTGCTAAAAGCCTCGTCAAAAATATGTCATAAAGCTGATTCTATTCATTGGTTCCAGCACCGTTCATCCATTTTAATGCCGAGTTTGTCCTAAATCGATAATAACCTTTTTATAATCTTCTGTATTACGGATTCAAGTCTAGTTTGCGTGAAACTTTCGGGGAACCTTTTTCTGAGTAGCACGTCTGTAGCCTAACGGATTGGCAACATCTTCGCACTTATTTTGGACTTATAGAGTAGTTATGATTTGATTTAGTTTTTACGTTCTGAGATTTACTGTTCTTCTTCTAGATCCTTTTTAGACGCAAATAAATATGTGCTTGAAGTTTCTTTTTAGATTAAGCGACTTGACTTTATGTTTGACTTTATGGTAGTTCAAAACTGGTCATAATTTAGAATAGCAGGATCTGTTGTGACATGTTGTCTGTGACGATCCTCACTTTCTTCGTACTCCGTCTGTCAAACACACAGTACACACACACACACACACAGTACAGTCATACTATGTATTTTCTCTTTTTTGTAACTTTTTAAATATTACTGTGTGTGCCTAATGTACTGACGTCGAATAAACATTTTTCTTTCTTTCTTTCAAACGATATTTAACGCAGTTTGCAAGTGTGATGGATGACGGAACAAGATAGGCTAGAGCGTCAACATCATCGGCTTTTACCATTGCTGGAACTTAGGCTTCCTCCTTTAGACAATAAAAAAGACTAAATAATAACATAATATCTCGCCTGTCTGTAATCCCAGAAGGGTTAGGCAGATGTGTACCTAGCCATCCATCAACCGGGTGTAACCTATTGCCATCAACCGGGCACAAATCCAGACTCCGTGGCTGTAACTGAGAAATTCTTGATGGAAAACCCAATAACAATTTGCCGGACCCGGGAATTGAACCCAGGACCTCATGCTCATCATTGGCGCTTGCGACCACTTGACCACCGAGACAGCAATAATACGCCTCCCATATTTCATCAACGCCAATTCCTCCAGAAGATGTGAGATACTCATATATGTATATAATGTGTATCTATTCATACACGAAATCTTTTAAGGGGTCATTGTACTCATCATTATGAACAACTTTCACTATGGGACCAACCCCGATATCGCGAGCTGTTCTGTACATTTTGACGAGTTGATGCGATCATATTGTAGGGAACAGCTGATTTTTTTTCACGATTTCGACGTTGGTCCCATAGTAAAAGTTGTTCATAATGATGAGTACAATGACCCCGTAAGAGATTTCGTGTATGAATAGATAGACCCTATATAGAGAGAGAGAGAGAATCCATAGAGATCTACGTATGGGCAACTACAGTACTTCCACAGTTATTATGCCTTGTGACTGGGCCTGTATCTTCATTTTATTGTTGTCTTTGTTTCGACAATTCAAAAGTGCCTGTAACTGGCCTACTTGAAATAGAGTCTTTGATTTGATCTTGCCTAGTAACTCACGCCAGCATCTGTACATAGTTAATAACATAATGAAGTATCCAACTATAGCTATCGATCTAAATTATATTTGTCGTGTTCAGAACCATTTTCAATGTGATGAATTATTGAGTTGCGTTGACACGAATCGACACCGTGTAATCCGCATTGCGGGTACCTATACGTCTAAAGGATTGTGGTCCCACGTATGTGTGTTATTAGCGACTAAATTACAATTATTTCAGCTTCAAAACTGACTGAATTTGTTACGGCTTTGATTATGACATCTTCGTTCGGGATTCAACTAAAATATTGTTTTGATTAAGATTATCTGGAAAATTACACAAGAGTTATTTTGTATTGTGTACTGCAACGTTCCTGTTTTGTAATTGACACGTTGTTAAAATAGATTTACAAAATGTTATGTATTCCAAGCGTGCGGTTCCGTGGTCAACGGAATAGCTCGACTAATAACGTTGATGACAAAATATGAAAACTCCACCGTATTATAAAGTAAAACTAAGTCACAAAGGTTTGTCTTTGTTTTCCCCTCGTATTCGTAACTTTATATCTCTCGCTAAAATATGAAATATTTCGTGAAAGCTGCTTCATAAATGACGCAGTAATTGGATGTAAAAAGACAGGGCGAATTAATTCAACACCAAGAGTTATTGTGTATTCCGACGACTAAGAACAAAATAAAGTTACAGTGATAAATATGCAAATAAAACAGAGGCAAAGCTGGATAATCCACAGGATGAATATAAATCGTGTCATCGTTAATTGAAGTCAGACATTCTGCTCGGAGGGCCATCGTGAATACCAATGTTTTTGTAGCTGATGCTCCGACGCAAATGCGTTTTGAATACGACGTTTTTAGTACCTATTGCGTGCGAAGGTTTCGCTCTCTACAATTCCCGCAGAAGTATTATCTCGGGTTGAAGTTCTTTAGTAAGGTCAGGTGCGTAGTACTCGCGTATGGCGTGCGTGTATGACCAGATGTATGAACGTGGACGAGGCGGAAGGATTATGTAAGGATCGTAGCAGGTCGCGTTCGGTAGTTACTGCCCAATGCGAAAACGCCACAGGCGCCTGTGGCATTAAGTCCGCCTCTGTACTTTGTTCTTGAAGTGTTAAATAAATAAATAACACAACGTGAGTTTATTCTTATTCTTTATTGCACACAAAATTTAAAAGTAGGACACACTAAATTACAATATATAGCTTATGTACAACGGCGAGCTTACGAGGGCCCTTCCCGGCCCGTCTATCGTCAACGCGAGCATGGTCAAAAAGCTTGTTGTTTCATCCAGAGCCACAGCGGCGATTTTCTTTCAACTCCCCCGTCTTACCCCGCCCCGACCCCGCACAACTCGCCTCCCGCGCCCCTCATACCGCCTAACGAAAACTAGTGTTCGAAAATTTCTTAAACTTGTTCCAGGAAATACGTGGTTTGAATACGTCTTACAAGTGTGTGAAATAAATATTTGTCATTAAGAATCTCCATTACATGTGCAAGGTTTCTATCGAGATGTTTTCTTTATTTTTACAGTTTATGAGTACATTATGAACGGCCAAATTTCAGGTAAAATTTGTGCAAAACAGCAATTTTTGGAGGCTTATACTGAATTTTTTTCTACTTTATTTTTATTTTTTGCAACCATAGAAACCTAAATATACTGCACAAAATACCTATTAGTTCAAAAAAATCAAAGATAGATTTGTAACATCGGCATAATCACGTACGAGCGTTTGTATGAAAAGTGTGACGGGTTGGCCGCTCTTAACCCACGTTCTTTCACTTTCTAACAGCAAACCTTTCTTCGATTGTGAGATTTGCGGATGAGGATAAACCTATGTGCACAAACGAACATTTCAAAACTTAAATTAAATTATTTTTACTAAACTAATACATAAAATATATATGTGCGTTTATGTATGTGCTATCTTAGTAGGACTTTCCTCGAGATTTTTCCAGTCGCTGTCCTAGAAACATTGTCCGCAGACACAATAAATCTACCCTTCTCATTCATTAGCTAAGAAATCGACAGCAGGATTATTTACCACTGATTTTGCCCTAAATAATGTACTACATCCATTCCGTCGCACTTTGTTAAACATGTTTATGTGTAGTACTCCTTTGTACCCTTCCGTTAGAGCTGTCATGGCCATGTTCCGTGGAATTGTAACATACTCTAACCGAGTAAGTTCCAGGAATCGAGCTCATTTGTTTCACCCCACTACGTTGGTCTCGTGACAAATACTAGTATGAGGTGGTGAGTTTTCGGAAGTGTACAGAAATGATCAAATAATTATACTAGCAATAGCCTATGCCCGCAGCTTCCCCCGTATGGAGTTCGGTAATGGTCCCACGGGATCGTACGACCGGGATAAAAAGTAGCCTATGTGGTAATTCAGGTTTTAAACTATCTGTGTGCCGAATTTTATTGAAATCCAGTCAGTCGTTTTTGAGTGAAAGAGTAAAAAACGTCCATCCATCCGTTCTCACAAACTTTTGCATTTATAATATTAATAGGATGTATTGTTTTACTACTGAGGACGTAGATGGTGGTTTTCGCTTCTGATATAGCGAAAATAAATATAGTTGAACATGCTGATGAATCTCAGGTTTTTTTTGACATTTCAATTCATGGTATTCAAGTTCAAATAAAAACTTATGCTGAGGAGATGGAATGAATGGAATTCTTCTGTAGTTTGTGTTCAATCAACTGACCAATGGTTACTGTTGTTAACATATAACATGCATAACGTCACTAGTGTTAAAAAGATTTGAATAAATCTATGTAAATAAAAATCGATTGCCACATATATAACGGAGCATCACTTGTGGACGGCTCGACCGATTTGGCAGTTTTTTTTTTGTTGTGTTCGTAATTATTAGGACAAGGTCTGTAATTTTTTTTTCCAACTGCATTTTTATATTTCCTGCACTAGAAAATTGCACCCGTGCGAAGCCGGGGCGGGTTGCTGGTAATAAATATATAAGAGAACATTCGTAGAATAATATTCTACGAATGTTCACGTAGAAAAATCAACGTTATATTACCAAAACGCGATGATTAAATCGAATCCTTAGCGATTCGAAACGAAAGCGAAAACAGCATTCCCTCATTCACGCTCACCAATACTAATACAAACAAACATAAAACCATCTCCTAAATAAAAAAATAATAACATTTTGATAACCTCTCACTCAGGAACATAGTATTTTTATCCAATCAGTTGCTTCGGGTATAATCGCAAAATAATACGATTCATATTCTATTATAGGAAAGGAAAAATGATACAGACCAACATCTGCGAAGGATCCACATAAATAAATCAGACTGTTTGCTGGGCAACTTTTTACTTAAGGAAACGAAAAATTGGTATCAAAGAACGTATTGAGAGTGGTATCAGTGATTTGTATTGATTGTGGTGAAGAATTGAGAACCTTAATGCACTTTCATAAACAACCGTTTATGATAAAACTTTATACATCCCGCATTGAATTGAGTAACGTTGGTGATCAATGGTCGTTTTATTCTCTGTATGAAAAAAGAGGCCTTCGCCCTATAAGGGGATGATTACATACTGATATTAATGTAATACTTACTAACTTTCGTAACATCGAAATCAAAATATTTTATTTCACATAGGCCTAGGTACATGGGCACATATGCGTAGAGAAAAGGAGCACGGTTCGGGTTGGTCGTTGCCTTTGGAGGAGAACCGGCAAGAAACTCCATGGTTACTCTTTTACAATTATTTGGTTTTACAATATTATTATATCACAGCATTAGTACTTAAATATGAGGGGACAGCGTAGGGCCGACAATAAGTCGTTGCTTACTACACAAAATATGAGGGGACAGCGTAGGGCCGACAATAAGTCGTTGCTTACTACACAAAATATGAGGGGACAGCGTAGGGCCGACAATAAGTCGTTGCTTACTACACAAAAAACGTAAAACAACAAAATAAAATTAACAAGCATCTAAGAATCTACAAGGCCTACAATGTTCGACCGTTCACAAACTATCTTTACAAAGAAAAGAAACATTATTCAACTATTACGCCTGTAACCCCAAAAGACTCAGGCAGAGTAGGTGCGCACCTCGCCATGTATTAGGGGGCGAGCTTATTGTCATCAACCGAGCCATACACCAGACTCAGGGACTGCTAAGAAATTCCAGATCGCAAATCATATCACTTTGCCGGACATAGTCATCGAACTTAATCCCCAGTGGATTAGAGGCGTAATTTTATGCTGTGTAACGGTCGTGACAGTTTCTTGTTTATTATTGGTTACGTATTTACTCACGTGTTGGTAATGAGTTTGACACGCGACCTCGTCCTGAGATGAAGGCTCCGTTCATGTAGAAAATTAGAGAGATAAACAATAAACAAATCGTACCTATGTTTACCTCCCGGTAAACACCTTGTTAGGTCGCTCTTGATTTATTATTTTGGTAGGAAATGTGGCATCTACAATGTTCTTCAGATCTCTATAATACAATTATATCATACAGATCTTTGTAGTACTGTTTTTATATTTACTAGGCGTTGATTTGAACTACTTATAAGAGAAATCAATCAAAAACAAAAATAATCTAACCTTTCGTTTGAGATGTTAAGAAACTTGAATTTTGTATGTAATCTAATCAAAATCATTGAATTGATAGCTGATAAAACGATTCTCAGTACATTCATTTACAAAAATGGCGCCAGAGAATTTTCCGATTCATTTCCATCAATCTAGTAAATGTATCCAGCCTCCGTATAGTTCTGCCAGTGCCTATTTCAAAGCCAGTGTTTGCAGCGAGCAAACTGAACGGGGCAAACAATCGTAGCTCACTCGGCATATCGCTTGCCCCCCAGCTGATGCCCCGACATCATAAAAATGAATTGTACCCGCCAACGTGACCAGAATCTGGGAAACTTCATGACTAAATAAATTCCTACGTATAATAGCTTCTTTTAAATTGCGTACGTAACTTTTTGTGGGTGTAACATTTGCGCTTTTCCAGTTTGTTTCTGTTACGTGCTTGCGAGACTCGTGATTTGGTGCCACGATATCTTTTTTAAATATTATTTCAGGAACATGAGAGCAAATCCATGATACTGTATATCACAAAAACCTACAGTGAAATTAATAAACGTCAGAAGCTAGGAGCACGGTTCCAATTTGTCGGTTCCTCTTGATAAGAACCGGCAAAGAACTCCATGGTCACAAGGTCTTTTAAAAATATTAGTCGCGAAAGGAAAGCAGAACTCTGCGTACCTACTCATGACCGGCATATGGTGGGCAATTGGCGTATGGCCTTATAGGGCACGCACAGTACACGTTGAATTTGCAATCCCAGTATATTATAACTGATAACGTAAGGACTCATCTGTTTGACATCATTTACACAATAGCACAGTTTCCACCGCACCGGGCGGGCTTTAGAGGTTTAGTACGAGAAATAGGAGCATCAAAACAAAAGACAATGGCTCGTCAAATTACCATCACATTCACGCCAAAAATCTTCCTCGAACTGTTACTAGGTTAAATTAACAATTATACAGGCCAGAGTCTCGTCCAGATTTCCTTGAAATCCTATTAAAAACATTCTTCACGGATCGAGGTCGCGAACTAATTAAGACCTCAATCATTCTCCTTTGTCGTGGTGAGACGACGAACTTAACTCTCAGAGAATCTCAGTCCGATCTTATTAGATGTTGGAACTTGAAAAATTAACTGGACTACGTAGTTTTTTTTGTTGTTTTATGGTTAACTTTATTGGGTTTAATGTGGGTGTATGCTGATCCGGCTAGGGTATGGACCGCTTTATTAGTAGGGGTATCCAACATTGGCATAGAGCTACAAGAATAGTAAGGTAAGGTACTCCTCTATAAGTTATAACATAACAGCACGCCTGTATTCCCCGAGAGCGGCAGGCAGAAGTAGCTCCGGCCCATCTCATAACTTTCCCATTTCGACAACTAAACAAAGACGTGCGAAACAAGTGAAAAAGTGTGCCAACTCGTAACTATTTTAATCTTCATACATTGAATCCCATTTTGTCAACCATACATTTCAACTGTTTTTTGTACAGTACAGTCAATCTTTTTAGGCCCTATAGTACACCCACATTTAGCCAGTTAAGGTTGTGTCTCATGTCGTGTAATCGGACACAATCCCAGATCATGCCTACTAGTTACAAAATCCTGATGGATTAACCCAGTAACTCCTAAAAGTGATAGCTTTAAATAGCCTACTTTATTCAGCTCCCACTAAATCTAAGGTCTAAAAACAGTTCTAACGTTAAACATCCAGAAACTAAAGCAAGGAGACAACAGCAGAATTTGTGCCTTCGGCAAATTCCAACACGATTGCTGCCGACATGAATTCTATTAAATGGGAAATTGCCGAAATTCCATTGTTGCGAATTTTCCGAACATTTCGGCGTATTTTACTTTGATATAGTGTAATGGCCATTAGAAATAATTAAACGGTGTTTAGAAAACTACTTGATAGTCGAACGTTCTTTGTAGGGAATAATTTAAGGTCGGGGAGGTGTTGCCTTGTCTCCAACAGTAATTATAATCTTCATCCCCCCGTTTTTCATTTTACACTAATGGCGTAACAGGATTGTGTCGAGAGAGAATCGAAAATGAAATTGTTTTATAAAATATTCGCGAGCACTCTCGTATCATTTTCAAACTCACAAATATATTTAGGTAGATAGAATTTTTGGCATTGATTCTAACAAATTGAGCGAGATTTAACCCTTTTGCTATCTACTACCGACAAATACTGGAATAAAAAAGTTCCACTTTTACATTGCAAAAAAAAATTAGTTCACTGTGATTTGGAGATGGACAAAACGTGCCCCAAAAGTGTACAAAAGTAAAAGTATTACAAATAATTATAATAAATAAAGTTAAGAATTTTGGAAAATGATTAAATACTAGGTACAGCATGATATTGGCTAGAACTCAAAAAGTCAAAATGTCAACTCCAAAAGTTTACTCGTAAACTCGAAAGTACCCTCAATGTTGCCATTCAATATTAACAAAGAACAGAGTAGGGAAAAAAAACTTACACCGGGCCTAAAATGTAAAAAACAAATAATTAAAAAAATTCAAAACACGCCTGCCATAACTAAAAGTGAATTAAAAAAGTGAACTAAAACGTAAAAAACAAGTTACAAGATTTTACTGTTAAATGGCCACAAGGTAGGTACTAAATAGAATATAATATTTACTGTGCAATTAAAACCCCATTTTGCCCAAAAGTGGAAAACTGAAAACCAATCTTTCCATCGAAGTCGGGGAACATGTAACGAACTACGAGTATTCCAAGGAACCGTCCCACGACTGCAATGAAAAGATTGGTTCAGAGTGGTCAGTTTTCCACTTTTGGGCACAATGGGGTTTTAATTGCACAGTAAACATTATAATCTATTTAGTACCTACCTTGTGGCCATTTAACACTAAAATCTTGTAACTTGTTTTTTACTTTTTAGTTCACTTTTTTAATACACTTTTTGATAAAGGCAGGCGTGTTTTTTTTTTTTTTAATTTTTTTTTTTTATACCTTTTAGTGATAAAACAATATTATTGCAACCGCAAAATCTTCATGAAACTTTATTTTTTAGGAACTCAATATCGTGCAAAAGATAACGCGAAATTATGTTTCGTATGATTTATTAATTCTTATGAAGACCTCTCATGCGATTTAGTTCTTGGAGAGACTTTTTGTCATGGGGCTCGTTGATAAGCTTTTGTGGATCTAAAACACCAATTGCCAAGCCTTCTAGCCTATGAGGCTGGTTACTGCTTAACCGTCTAATCCTTTGGATGCCTTGCCTCCAGCCAGGGGCATAAAACTTAGATACTAAGCGACCACACGCTAAGGGCACTAAGCGCTAAGGGACAAGGAGTCTACCCATAGCAAAGGCAGCTCGCTTACGAGCTGCTCTTATATGCGACGCAAAGGTCAGGTGTTGGTTGAGTATGACTCGCTTGCTCCTCTCCCAGGGAATAAGCGATCGGAATGGCCCCCCATTCCGATGTGCGATGCGATCCCCTGAGTGCGATGAAGTCGCATTTTGTGGAAGAGTATAGCTTGATTCTTATCGGGGTTAATCTCGATTCTCTACTTTTGGAACAATTTGCCTAAAGCGTTGGCTGCATTCTGTAGGTTACGGGCGATGGCATCTTGACCGAGCCTAGTATAGTAAATTGCCGTGCCGTCGGAAAATAGGGCTAATTGAGTCCTCGCTCCCGCGCTCCCGCGGGAACAGCGTGAAGATAAGGGAAGAAATAACGGAGCCCTGGGGAACACCTGTTCTGATGGGATGAGGAGAAGAGAAAGCAGTCCCAATGCGATAGCGAAAAGTGCGATCCAACAAATAGTCTCGTAAGATGAGCAGCGCTCAAATGTTCATCGATGCGGTAGACTTGTTCTATATACGAGTGTTCGGTCTTCGTCGGAATGAGGCTCTTCGCCTCGGCAAAGTCTTTGAGTCGCTTATAAATAAGCCTCTCTTAGATTTTACCGAGTACACTCAGGAGACTGATCGGCCGGAAGCTCGATGGCCTGGCTTTGGGTTTGCCTAGTTTAGGAATACCTATGACCGTGACCTCTTTCCACACTTGGGGGAAGATAATGTTGCTCAGGGCACCATTGAAGATGGCTGCCAATAAAACTATGAGCTGGGCGGAGAGGAGTTTAAACACCTTATTGGTGAATCCATCGGCTTTCCGTGGCTGAAGCCCATCTATGATGTCTTTCACTTCGCTGGGAGTGACTGAAGGATGAGGATCATCAGGGCCTTCTACGGGGGGTAGAGTTTCTCTACGTTCGACTTCCGTGACGACCAAGATGTCGCTTGTCTACTGGTTGATAGCTGGGCTTACACTGGGATTCTAGGCTGTGGGCCAGGCATTCAGCCTTCTCAGAGTCGTCAAAAGCGACGCTCCTTATCAGGGCGAGTGAGAGGAGGCATCGAGGCCTCATCGGTGGCACGCAACTTCCTTTGGAATTGCCAGAAAGCTAAGTGGCTGGGCTCGAGTTTGCTGAGCTCCTTATCCCATTGATTAGAACGATGCTCACTAGTGCGCTTTTTAACAGCAAGCTGTAATTTGCGCATATGAGCTTTGTACGCGTCGCAGGGAAAGGAACTGTAGGCACGGATGGCCACGTTCTTCTCGTTTATCACTGAGATCACGGATATTGTCTGGTAGTAACCAGCGCTGATCCCTCAGCGCTGGGACTTCCCGCGAACCATTCTTCAGCACAGATTGTACGTGTTCTGTAAACGAGTTGATGGTGGCCGTGGTGTTCTTCGACTGAGACTATATGTTCGGGGATACCATCCAGTAGAGGTGACATGTCAGATTTCAGCTTATCGTTTACTTTCATCCAGTCGGTAATTACAACGGTAGGCAGGGGCTGGCTGGGGCCGGAGGGACCAGAGCGAGGCATAAGGTGCATCAGCACTGGACAGTGATCAGAGTCGAGTTCATGCAGCTGATTATTTTTTTACGATTTCGATGGTGGTCCCGTAGAGAAAGTTGTTCAGTTTGATGGTCCGTACCACAGTATTCCATATGATTATACCCTTTCTGTTACACGCTGTAGATAAAAATAATTTAGCCGTAGTTACAAAAACCACTTAAACTTTTGTCCAAGACTGCTGAGCAATTTAATTCTTTAATATAATAATAAATATAATAAATATGCACCTTTTTATTTTTGTAGTAGGAGATTTTTACTATTAAATTATATAGATTTCATTTATGTACATTCATACATATTTTTGGCTATTTCCTTTGAAGCAAGAAAAAAATAAACAAATCATAAATAATTATTACATCAAATTGTTATGAAAATTTCCGAAACATATGTCCTATTATGAAATTCCGGTTAGTGGCAGGTAATAATTATAGTAAATATTTACGTGTTTATTTATTAATGTTTGGCAAGCCAACCATCCGTACCATTAGGGTTACCGCTAATTGAATAATTATTCTAGTAAACATGTTTATTACCTGAAATTAGTTATTAGATCTAGTGGCGCAGCTATTACTAATGCCCTATGTTGTCCCACTTCCCTTTCCCCTTTCAAACTTTCTAAATCGAATTTAATTGTACACCAATACTATAAATGAAATTATGATTGAATTTCTTACCCTACGTTTTTTTACCATAACATTTTTGACGAAACATGTCTAATATGTTTTGTTCAGCTGTAAAAGAAAGCATGGGGGAGAGGAAACTTTTCCAATGAACCATATTTCAGTCATTATCTGTCTAGTATTTTCCCAACTATTTTGTAGTCGACTTCCAGTCTAACATTGCACGTGTACGGGCACGCCTTTTATGCCTGGAGGCTTTATTTTTTTTTTAGTTTATTTTCTATCTTTTTTGGTATATTGGTGTATGCTAGCCGACGTGTGACAATAATTAAATTTATTCTTTGTTCGTAAACATAATTTACGCATTAATGTATAAAATCAGTTCTAACTAACCTAACAGAGGGACGTGTTGTTGGTGAGTTTGTTGCGCAACTTCTTCTTCAAATGCTAGGAAGTGGCGAAGGGTGGGCGTTTTGGGGTACTTTCTGTAGTTTTGATGTTTGATTTGATGTTCAAAAAGTGCTAAATAAGAAACTAATTTGAATAAATGACTTTTGTTTTTGGGATGCAGCTGAACACCAGTACTTTACATGGCGCGATTGCCTATCCGATCTCCACAACCCAGTACACTCCACACCATCACTGGGTACTACAATACCCTTGGGTAAGATTGGTTGTCAGACTTTTGGGCCACTCACTATCTGTAACGATTGTGAAAGATCTACAAATGACAGCTGGGACCAACGGCTTAAAGTGCTTTCCGAGACAAGGAGGAAACTTTGTGTGTAATAGATGGTCACCAGTCCATGGACCGACCTAAGCAATCGCTGCTTGATCCTAAAGATCGACATAAACGTCTGTTACTATTTAGCCACCACCTCCTCCATATTCTATTCTCCAAACATAAAGGGTGTAACAAGACCCTAAATGAAGCCGAAAGGCACTTGTTCTCCACGTCCTTGCGATTATTTTTTCTAGACCATACCTGGGAACCTTCTAGTTACGGAGATATTGGGGGTCAAAGTTCCAACATTTTCACAACTTTTTTTTTAAAATACTTGTTTTTAATGTAAGATTTTTACTTTAAACACCTTCACGACCCCGTACTATTCAATCTATCCATCAGCACAATGTTTTGAGTGCACTACATTGAGCCCTACCGTAAAAAGTGATTTTTCACCCCAAAAAAAAAGTCGTTTCCCAGCAATAATTTCTGCGTAAAGTTACTTAGTTTGATGTACAGAATGCTTGGTTGACGGCTTCGTTAAGAGTCTTGTTACACGCTGTATATCTGTATAATCAAAAATATACTAAGAATATTTCTGATATAATTCCCGTACTTCAACGAAGAGGCCTCAGGTCCTCAATGTCACGACCTCACAACGTTAATGCCTTTTTAAATCCAAGCCACTAGGGCACGTATTGGGTGTCAGTATCGAAACATCTGCCAATGGAAAGAAAACATCGGATCAGTTACGTAACGTAGGAGCTACGGGCCGTTGACGGTTAGAATTTGGCTTAGTATTCCGGGCCTTCAACACGGAAATAATGGATATACGTTATGTGATTTTGTAACAACACAACTACACAACTCACGCATGTTTTGTAGTTAGTACTACTTAAAGAAAAAAACAAAAACACTAAACACAAACCAAACTTGAAAACTTGATCAAAAATAATTGTCAATTAGTATTGACAAATATCTTTGATCAAGTTTGCATAAAGGTTTCTGCCCACTACACCGTACCATATCATGACCGTGCTATGATCGTATCAGGCAAAAAATATTTTTTTTGGTAAGTATGAGACTATGCCACTAGACCGTTCCGTCACTGAGCATTTGGTAGGCATTTGTAGATTTTTGACAGTCTTTAAAGGTAGTCAGTGGCCCGAAAGTCAGACAGCCAGTCTTACCAAGGGGTATCGTCTAATTTAATTTAATTTGGGCATGCATAAAATTGTACAATGTATCTTCAATAATAACTTAATGTTCGTATTATCCAGTACTAACTGGGTTGTGGAGGTCAGATAGGCAGTCGCTCTATGTAAAATACTGTTAATTCCGATTAGACTGAAAGCCGACCCCAAAAAAGGCTAGGCAGATGACGAGTACGTATGGTGCTTGAAGTTTGTGCAACAGTATTTTGAGTTATTTGAAATGAAGACATCCGCAAGAGAACCAAGGTTTAGAATTGCCAAACTGAAGTGGCAGTGGGCAGGGCACATTGCTCGCAGAACGGATGTCCGATGGGGCCGAAAAGTTCTGGAGTGGTGACCACGAACCGGAAGACGTTGCGTTGGAAGGCCTCCCACTAGGTGGACCGACGGCCTGGTGAAGGTTGCGGGGGGGGATCCGCTGGATGCGAGTTGCATGGGACCGGTCAGTGTGGCGACACTTGGGGGAGGCCTATGTCCAGCAGTGGACGTCTTTCGGCTGAAATGATGATGAAGATGATGATTTTGATTGTAGCTGTATTAATACAAAAATCTCTTGATAATCGCCTAAAATATTAATTTCAATCAGGAAAATCACGACAAACTAATGGGTACTCACAGAACTCGCCTAGATTCGTGAAAGCAAAACTTCGAAAGTGTCTAACTCCATAGAAAAGACAGCATTAATAACTGTTACGCCTGAATTAGCGTCTCTAAACTAAAGCCTGGGAGAAAAGTTAGTTTAAATTAAGAAAGGCTAGACTATAACTTATTCAGACAAGTTATGCTCCGCCATGCCGTAGTTTCAGGAAGGTGGGTGAGGTGAATTATTATAGATAATAGATATGGCCGCGTTTGGGAAATCGATGGAAGTTTTAACAAGATGTTATTTACTTGGGCTACTCCCGGAGTACCCTGATCCCCGAGGCCCCCGTTCCGGAGGACCCCGATTTTTTTTTTCTTGATAAGCTCCTTTAAAAGTCAGTTTAGCCTAAAAGTACCGCCAGCAGATGATATGTTAAATAAAATTTTATTAATTTTATTCCTACTTATCTTAACAGGAAAAAAACCTTCCCTGTATTGTATAATATTGCAATACCCTACCTACCCGCATAATCTACCTGCTTGATAGAGCTGTCGCGGAAGAAAAAACAATACAGATCATTAAAATCGGTCCAGCCGTTCTTGAGTTAAAAATGTAAAAAGTACCAGGCTGGCATCTTTTCTCTTACCGTGTTTGTTTTGTTTTACTTTCTTTGTAGTTAGAACTAGAAAGAGTGGCTAGGAATCCACCACGCGAGACCAGGGCGACTTGGTAGATTTTGCTTAACATAACAACACGCTTGCAGTAATCCCCGAAGGGCCTAACCCCAGATGTGACCAATGGAATGCCCACATTTCGCTAGTAAAGCTTAAGTCCCATGTAATAGGGGGCGAGCCTATTGCCAGCAACCAGGTATGAATCTAAACTCTGTGGCGGGTACTTAGAAATTCTTGATGGAAAAACCAAAAAAAAAGACATGTAGATATCCCACTGTCTTCGAATTTTTGGTTTTAGGATCTGAACCAAAGTGTTCATTTCAAATTAATTTATCAGTCCTGTACTTAGCAGTCGGTTGTACCTACATAACCAAGTTAGACAATTTCCCACAAATCATCTAATTTCAGCACTATTATTCTATTATGTGACTGAAATAATAACATTATTCAAATCACCTTCACTGTGTGCACGAATAGTTTGTCTTATTTACTGAGCATTTGAGCAATGTCCTTAAGTTGTGGACTTAAGTAGTTATCGTCCGACCCTTATGCCTCCTATGTACGTACATGCAGTTAAGCCAGAAATAGTATGCGCTTCGGCAATCCTCGTGTTTCTGAATAAGCACAATCATTGCACCACAGAATAACGCAGGCAAAGCTACTAACTTTTCCCTGCCATGATTTGTAGTAGTGCACCATCATTGGACGTTTGAATGAAGTTTCCTAAATAACATATTATCTACCCAGGTCGCACATCGTCACTTGTGTCTTGAGATTCGTCGAATTGCATAGAGTTTTAAGTCTATAATTTTGTAATACAAAATTGGTAGGTAGTTATATTGCATTAAAATTACAGAACAATTCAATATTAGATCTCTTCTTCTGTCATTTGTAGATTTTTGATAGCGTTATAGATGTCAGAAGCCAGAAAGTCTTAAGCAACCTTTTCAAGGGAAATAGTGTTATCCAGTTTCTGTGTTTTGAAGGTCTGACAACCAATCGTCTTATATACAATAATGATATTCGCGACATCCACTTAGACTGGAAGCCAACTTCACCATAGTTGAGAAAAGGCTATGCACTACTAATGAGACCTAATCACTTCTAGTGTTGCAATGTCCGAAGATCGACGATGATTCCCGAAGCGCATACTTTTCCTTGGGGATTTGTACTTCCCTATGTATGTCATGTTTGGACTGCAAACGTGTGCTGCCCCGGTAACTTCCTGTTAGTTACTTCAGATTGTCTTCTTCGTTTAGGAAACTTATTCTTTTGGGACATCAGTTTGGATTTTATGTTTGATTTGGCAGTGACGTAAGCGGGTTAGTCTCTATTCGTTATTTAGTTGGTGTTTTGGATGACCAAAATAGACTGCCTATTTATGACCTTATGTCAGAATTCACGAATTTCTTGGTTGATTGTATAATTATAAAAAAAAAATATCTGACGAGCAATTCGTGACTCGTGTTCATGAAATTTACGTTTTAAATGCTTCAATGAGTATTTTATATTACATACTCAGTTTAATTAATGGCACCTTATAACAACAGGAAATGTATGTTAAATTATGACATTGAAACTATTTAAAATTAAAACATGGATATTCTGGTTTAGGTTAGGTGTTTTCACACCATACGTAAAGTCACACATGTTAGGTACGCGTGCTGTAAAACGGCATGAAAAGTTTATTATTTGGGAAAAATATTCAAATTTTAATGCTAACCGAACCTACAATGAGCTAATACAACTTCACGTTGACACCGGAGCTTACGTTAACAGTAAGCCTGCTCACTATTGCCAGCTGAATAAGAGTATATGTGTGGTGTGAACGCGGCCTTACTTTTACGGACACACGTCTGCCTCAATAAAGATTTTAAATTAAAAAACAGCGTTGCTCGGTTTTACCGTGCTGCCAATATTTTTAAACAAACAGTTATATTAAAAAAGTGGTTAATATTAACCGGTATACGGTTAACATGTTACTTAAACTAATTTAAAGTTTATGACGGTAATTGCATACCTTTTGTGTTCACAGCATACCAATTTATTATAAATACTAGCGGCAACTTTATAATTATACGTTTGAGTAGTAGTTTGAGTTTTTTGTATAGGGATTATTGTGGTGGCTGGTGCATAAGCTAATCAAAAATAGTATTAAAACTATCAATTAGAAATATGTATACAAAATCAGTCTCCTAAACGTCTGAAATTTGGCAGTTATACATATATAAGGTGTAACAGAATAAACGCAAAACCTTTTAGGGGCTCATTGTACTCATCATCATGAACAACTTTCACTATGAGACCAAGCCCGAAATCGCGAAAAAGAAATCAGCTCTTCAATACATTTTGTCGAGTTATGCATACAGAAATGTGGCCGGTAATGGAGCCGTCTAATTTTTTTTTCACGATTTCAGTGTTGGTCCCATAGTGAAAGTTGTTCATAATGACGAGTACAATGACCCCTTAAGAGGTTTTGCATTTATTCTGTTACACGTTGTATACTTAGTTACTTAATGGGGTTCGCGTGGCTGAGTTCTGGGCCAAACACATTTGAACTTTTTGCCATCGATACGTTAAGAAGAAATTACTAAATCTTATTGACAAAATTAAAAACTTCAACAACCCAACCTCAGAACAAATATTACTAAAATTACGATAAAAACTCAACTGCCATCATTTTACTCGAAAAAAATAATTTTGTGTATTGTGAAAGAACCATTCAATATGTGAATTTGTTTCGGCAGATGGATCTGTCATGTCGTACGTCACAACAAGCGGGAATGTACGCACGAGTACACAGGGTATTAAGGCCCCGCCTTTTGAGTTTATTAAATTGGTTATCTTATTTATATTTTTTTACTAAGGATTTCTAACAAAAGGCGTACACAAAACACAATATAAATAATGGACAGCAATAGGCTGTTAAAACTGGCAAGAGCATTGACAGTTTTTGTAATTTCAAAAATGTTACCTACGAAACATTAATGGAATTATGAATTGGTTTGAAAAATTAGATTACTTAAAATAAAGTTAAAATTCGTTGCATTAAACAATCTACTATGTCTTATAAATAATTTAACTCGAAATATACTCGTGAATGTGATGTCTAAAATGAAGTTCGCCAAACTTTAATGTTATTAGGATTAGCGAGAATTTCTAATTAAATATGTTAGTCATAATAAATGTCGATTTTCATCAACAGTATGAATATGTTAAAATTTTAATTTTAACTAATAAATCCACCGTAAGTAAATTACCGTACAATTAATTAATAGTATTTAATTTAATTAAATCTATACCAATTATATTAAACAGGTAAAATTTGTTTGTAAGTTTGTATGTAGGGGGTAATCTCTGGATCTACTGAACCGATTGAAAATTCTTTCACTAATAGGAAGCTACATTGTCCCTGAGTGCCATAGGCTATATTTACAACGTGCCCGTGGGATAATTTCCGACCAAAACGCGAGCGAAGCCGCGAGCAACAGCTAGTAAATAATAAAACTTAACAAGTTTTCAGAGCGTGTCGCTTTGATTTTAGTTTACCTTGAATTTTCATCAAAATGGGGTTTGTAATTAATTTTGCCCAAGATTGGCAAAATATGTTTAGGTTTCTTAGAACGAACTACGAGTTTCAAACTTTTGATTGAAAAATAAACGAGAAAGTCGTTTTCTTCAATATATTTTTATCAAAGTAAAAGGTGAACTTCCCGAGATGTAAAATCACTGTTCATGTCCCCTCAATTTGATTTGGAAACTACGACTTTATTATGGTTTATAAAAATGTTGCCGTGTAAAACTGTTCTAACAAGATACAAAAGTAAATAATTATCACTTTGAAAGAAAGAAACAGAAAGAAACATATTTATTTGGCACACGCCACAGGTGCACAGAACAGAATAAAAGAAAAAATGTTATTTTTTACAAATGAAATATAAAACTTAAAACTACACAATAAAAAAATAAAAACCTAAAACTAAACAGAAAAAAAGAGATAATATTGTGTGCCTCGCTGCTGCGCCAAATAGGCCCAGTTCAGCAAATTGCCGAGCAACTAGTGCCCGACGCTGGTTTTCAACTGGACCTGAGATGGTGATGTGACGGACATATTATATCATATCATAACAGTTTTGTGCTTTGTGTTTCTAATTAGGTAAGTATGTGTGATATGTGTATGTATGAATAGATACTTAAATATAATCAATTTGTGTACAATATTATTACAAAATAAACCTACATATGAATAAAAAAGTGCAAGACAAAACAAAAAACATAAGGTACCTAAATAAATTAAACGGACCCATTGAAACATACTCGTATTAGAACCTGTTTCGCATGTGGGACTTGTAAAACGTCATCATGACTCTGTGCACTTAGTCGCCGCCGCTCACAAAATGCGATGTGTCGCTGCGGCGCCGCGGATATCACGACACCACCCTCCAGCTAAGGAAGTAAGGACACAAGTGGCGTAATTCTAAGCGAGCTGAACGTGAGCATGAGCAGAGTAAATTGTATACATCAGCTATTTATACTTTTGTGCGTTATTTTATTATTTAGCATTAGTCGACAAAAGGTATTGTGCCATGATCAAGCTAATTAAATAGGCAGGTCACTTTTTGCCACTAGTGGTTTTACAAAAACTGTGGCTGGTAAAATATCTGGCGAATGTGAAAATAAATGCAATAAAACAGTGACATGCCTCGACTTTTTGGCATAGAATTTAATATCGGGATTGTCACTCAAAAATTGCGTATGCACGGTTTAAACGACGGTTCTATTTTGGTTTACGGTTCCCATTATTATTGTTTCAATTAGAAAACTCATGATATAAGCATGAATGTGAATAGCTATCACCAAAGACCAAAGAAACGATGGATGGACTGTCTGAAAGATGATATACGGCTAGACAGGTAGGTGACTCTGGATATCGCAACTAATAGTAGATAGAGAAGTGTGAAATAAGAAGACGTGCTGCACAGACTCCAAAGATATTAAATTAAAGGCAGGAGTATGATAATGATGATAGAAAACTCATGATGTCTACCAGTAAGGAAGGGTCGGTTTTTGTAAGAGGTAAGCCGGAGTACATATCATTAATGTGAGTGATGTGTGAAGCCGGTAGGAATCAAGTTGTATGGAACCTTCGCCACTGGTCTATTATCAATCTTAACTTCCTTACGGTTGAACTACAGTTTAGTATAAACAGCCTATGCGTTCCCACTGGAACACAGGCGTCCTCTCTATGAGAGGGAATGGGCTATAATCCACCACGCGGGCCCAGTGCGGGTTGGTAGATTTCACATGTCTTCGAATTTTTCCATGGTTCGAGGTCATGCCGGTATTCTTACGATGTTTTCCTTCACCGATTAGAAAACAGAGGTGATGAAATAAATTAAACAAAGTACAGCGCCTGCCTGGGTTCGAACCCAAGACTTACTGCTCGTAAGTCGGGGCCGCCACTACTGGGCCACCGCTGATCTCGTTACTACAGTTTGTGTCACGCAAAATTCGGCTGTGCAATAGGTATCTAGCAATTCATATTAGTAAAAACCCCTATGAAAAAAAAAACAGTTGCTTGGTTTTACAATTTTAACAGCCAAAATCCTGCATTGCGCATGCATAGTTATCCGTGAAAATACATCAGCCGTATAGGGCATTAGCCCACCAGAAATAATACCCGGTCTAGTCAAAAGCACCTCCCTTTTCAATGAAGGATGAGGAACTTCACACCCTGTTCCTTATCCCATTCTATTCATCATCATCATTTCAGTCCGGAATCACCCACTGTTGGGAAAAGGCGTCCCCTTTCTTCTACAACTCTTCCCTGTTCTGTGCGTCACTCCTCCAGCCGCTTCCCTATACTATTAAGTAAGCAATATTTGTATATTCCTAAGTAGGTTCGGAATTGTATATACAGCGTGAATTTTTCAAGTGGTCGTGGATGGCCAAATCCGAAACTATGAGGAATAGCGAAAAATACTCAATAGTCTCGAGACCGATTTTGACGAAAACTAAAACTGCATCATTCGATTTTTGAAAAATTAATATTCCTAGCCAAGAATTGAACCCAAAAACTGGGAAATAATGACAAACGGCAAACTAAAGAAAAGAGTTCAGTTTAGATAAAATACATAACAGTTAGTACTAATCAACGAAACGTCGACCAAAATCACTATTGGCGCCAACTCAGTTGTAAGTTCTAATTTCAATTGATTACGATTTTTTTTCGTTTGCTGTGGCCTTTAGCCGCGAAGAGTCAACAAAATTGAAATAAGAACATAATGTTGTGAAGGGTTAGTCACCAACTCGACACGAGAGACTGGACACACGTGTGTCCTGTTGGTGAAACTCAAAATTAGTATCACTAAGATCGACTGCGCTCTGGGTGTCTTCAATTAGGAAAGAAGGAAGGAAATCAATTTAAAATATGAAAAAACATAAAATTTACCATTTTTTTTAGTTTTCTTCAAATTCGGGCTTCGAGACTCCTTAGAGCTTTTTTCGCTATTCCTCGTAATTTCGGATTTGGCCATCCACGCCCACTTGGAAAATTAACCCTGTAAAAGTCATGTCGTGGTGTGGTGTGTGGGTGTGGTGTATGGTTTCATTCACTTCCGGTAACATAGATGTTTATAATCACAGATGCGCACTCGCGACTGCTAAGGATGAGGTCCTGGGTTCGATTCCCAGATCGGGAAAAAAGTTATATGTCTCAGTGACCGTCTCGGACAAGAGCCCGGTTGATGGCAATAGGCTCGGCCCCTAATAAATGGGACTTAAACATAGCTGACTGACGAAATGTAGGTGTTCTATTAGGTACACCTCTGTCTAACCCTTTGGGATTACAGGCGTAACTTTATGTTATTTGTAATCACGTTTTCAAAAACGGCTCGAACGATTTCGATGAAAGTTGCAATATACGGGGGCGAAAAATCGAGCTAGATCACATATCTGGGAATATTCGTTTTCTCTATCTTCACTCGAGCAGAGCTCTGTCTCTCAGAAGCTAACTCTACTGTCGCCTAAGTTTGCATGAACCGTTTATCGGCCTCCCAGTTTTCCGTATGAAGAACACACTCCTCTAATTTTTATTAATACTTAATCTGTCTCACAAGTCTCGGTAAAACCACCAGCCCATTTTCGTCTCCCGTTTCCCTATCTCTTTCGTCCTGCGTCAAATCCTCTCAGAATGGAATGGCCACAATCGAAACTTTTTTAACTTCTTAACTATAAATCATGGGCCTAACTTCGGAGTCATCAAAAGCCGACGTCATGACAAATTGTCAAGATACCGCTAGCATTCATTAGGGACCGGTTTTGTCTATAAAGAATGGAGTCATGTCAGCTGTTTAGTGTATCGTAAATATTTCATACTTGATACGCGTTTTGGGTTTTTCTGGAATAGAGTGTTTAGTTCGGGTTCTCATGTATCGTAATGAAAAGTTTAGTTTGGTAGTGGAAAAGGTCCGTAGATTAATATTTATATTCCATGAACCTTTTTTTTTCTGTCAAAAGTTATCTAAATAGTTTCAGTGGTATTAGTAATATTTGTATTCATGTTTGGTCCTTGTGTACGCTCGTCGTATTGTAAGCAAAATTTGAATGAATCTGGAATTTCACTACCAATAGTGCAGGTATTTTATCGTGAAAACGATACAAGCGAACGAAACGTAACGATACGTTTTACGAGACAACTTTTAAAATTACGGAAGCTAAAAATTAGAATACATAATAATAGTACAGGAAAAATAGTCCTCTTATTTATTGATTTATCACTACAACAACTCTTGCTAAGACGTCATTCCTATATATGTTATAGTGTAGCTGGGCTCTTGGAGTTCCACATCAGCTGTTTCAGGTCTTCAAATTTTATACGACAACAGAGAGTGCTCATCAGGCTGAACAACTCTTGCTAAGACGTCATTCCTATATATGTTATAGTATAGCTGGGCTCTTGGAGTTCCACATCAGCTGTTCCAGGTCTTCAAATTTTATACGACAACAGAGAGTGCTCATCAGGCTGAACAACTCTTGCTAAGACGTCATTCCTATATATGTTATAGTGTAGCTGGGCTCTTGGAGTTCCACATCAGCTGTTCCAGGTCTTCAAATTTTATACGACAACAGAGAGTGCTCATCAGGCTGAACAACTCTTGCTAAGACGTCATTCCTATATATGTTATAGTGTAGCTGGGCTCTTGGAGTTCCACTTCAGGTGTTCCAGATCTTCAAATTTATTCTCTTAGCAGAAAATGCTCATCACGTGGAACAATTTTTGCTATGGTACCATTTTTGTATCTCTTATAGTTTAGCTGGTCTGTTGCGGTGCTGCATCAGATGTTCAAGTTTCCAAGATAAATTATAGCCTATATGTTGCCCAGATTTAATACCTTTACAACAAAAAAAAAATCATTTAAATCCGTCGAGTAGTTCCGAAGATTAGCGTGTACAAACAAACAGACAGAATTTTTTTTTTGGATTCGTGCTCTATTACTGTTTCCAAACCCCCCTCAATAATTATTTTTTTAATATATTCAATGTACAGACACAGTTTTTTTACTGTTTTATTATATGTATAGATATAGATTTATCACTTCAAGCACAAAGTACAGAGGCGGACTTAATGCCATAGGCATTTTCACCAGTCAACCTTTGGGTGATGCAGAGACAAACAGTGGTTGGTGTAACTATATATTTGCAAAAAAAATAATTTAATACTAAGATAAACTACAAGGATATATAAAATACTATAAATATATATATCAATATGAATGTAAATAGACAATCACACGAATATACTAAAATAAAATGACAAACAATGGAGAAAACATTCACGTTGTGACGAAACTGACAGCTTTTTCTGTATTCGCGAACTGATTACTCTGACTTACTTTACTGATCCTGATTTCCTGGGGAAGCGCATTCCACAGAGAAATAGACTGAACGAAAAATGGTCAGTCTCTTATCTTTGCTTACCACTGATAGCTATTCAGGGTACTCTTATCTGTAAATTTCCAACAGCCTACTCAATACATCTTAGGTACATTCAAACACATGCATCACAATCAGACTATTATTTTCTCACTGCTGGTAAAACAGGCCTCCTCTCTATGAGAGGGCGTAATCCACCACTCGGGCTCCGAGCGGGGGCGGGGAAGGATACACATGCATCGCTCGTGTTCATTTCCGGATTTTCTATTAAACAAAACGAATTAAACCGTGTACGTATTACACATGTATAAATTGAACGTTCTACACCAAATTTAAATTGGAAACACATGCGTTCAGAGAATCCATTACTGAACTCAGTACATCGGATGGTGAGATATGAGAATGTATTCATTTAGACGATATTTATTCTGTGTTACATTTCCGCGGCTTCATTTCCATATTGTGTGTGGTATAAGTTAGGCATTTCTGTACTGAAACGCATTTTTTATATACAACCTGTTTTTTTTTTTATATCCCATAACTCTAGGGTTATATTCTGTAGGTAAAAATAATACTAAAACTCCTAGAATAGGTGGTCCAAAAATGCATCGTTTCGGAGATAGCATCAATCATAATTAAATTAGGTCAAAAATTGTCACCAGTATGACGAATCTTTACTTTTGCGAGGTTGCCAAACTTCGCAGTAGTGTAGTAAAATAAATAGTAAAACAAAATATGTAGGTATGTTGGTATCGGGGCTTCCCGGCGGCAGCTAACCAATCATTCATACTTAAAGCTAAGAAAATGCGACGTTGTCATATTTCACGTAAGGGTGTTTTACATTAATAATCGTGACTTTGCCGAATTATTTTGTATGAAAAATGAAAAAAAAAAATAACGAAGGATTGGAACATAACTCATATGCCAGTTGATTCTTTGATATGGCCTCAATCATACCCTAGAGTTATGGGATATCAAAAAAAACACGTTGTATAGTGTAAACGAAGTTCACACTACGTTCAGTTTGTATTTCCCGCGCGTAATATTTTAGGTTCACAGGGTACAATCTGTGGTACGAACTATACAGCACGTACGTGTGCGTGAAAGTTAAACTAAATAAAATAACTAAAAAGGATTTGCGAATATTTGCTTTAAATGTTGGTTCTCTTTTCAGAGCAACTCAGTAATCCTGAAGTGATTATAAAATTACCTACATTATACGGAGTGGAAAGGACACCGATGCGAAAATGGCTAACACGTATTCGTACATCATTCCCACATATAAATTATCCATAGGTAATTAAAAAAAAAAAAGCTGCTGTTCCATACATTTTGGTACCCAGTAGGTATTCCACCCCGTATAGTTTAAGCTAGGCTTCCTGTTTATTACATTACCAACCACGTGATCGATGGTGTTTCCCATCGGTACAATGTCGAATTTCCAAACAAACATATAGCCTCCTGTTTTGTAAACTTATGACTTGCCGCTCAGCTTCGTATACATACTTAGATTCGCGCCTTTTTAGTGGCAAAATTACAACCACCGTTCGGGTCGATCTTCAGGTAAAGCCGCGCTTGCCTGGGTTGGACCGTGGATGGATAACCACCTATTACATACCGAATTTTCTTCGTGCCTCGGTAAGCACGTTAAACCGTTGGTTCCGGCGGTCATTTGTTCATCTTTGACAGTCGTTTCAGGTAGTCAGTGGCCCGAAAGTCTGACAACAAGTCTTACCGAGAGGTTTCGAATTACCCAGTACTAGCTGGATTGTGAAGGTCAGACAGGCAGTCACTCCATGTAAAATACTGGTATTCAGCTGCATCTGGTTAGACTGGAAGCTGACCGTAACATGGTTGGGAAAAGGCTAGGCAGATGATGTTCATCCGCGACCCGACTTCATCCACTGATTGCTAAAGGCCTCTCTTTGCTCATGTCTAGCTCAACGTTCTTGTACCAGCCTCATTCATGATATTATGCATGCGGTGGTATCAATGTCGTCTGCCCATCTCGCCAATGGGCAACCACAACACTGGTCTTTCCAGTCCTTTGGACGCCGGTCCACTCAGTCACAGCTTAACTCCACCTACCAAAAATATGATACCATCGTCAAAGCTTTTAGTATTCAGAGGTTTTTCTTATAATAAATACTTGTACATAATACATAAACCATGACGTCATTCAACCTTGAAACGGTCACTAAAAGGCCGCAAGCTAAAAGATTCATATTGTGACCGAAAGAGGATGTCTTGGAATGACATATACTGGCCGAATAGAGGATGTCCTTCAAAAAGGTCATGTCCGCTCGCTTAAGTAGCTTGCATATGTGTAGGCTGCTGTAGGCTTTTTGTGTAAATATGTTGATTACGGATGTATCATGGTGAGTTGGTGTTTTTAGGAGCTGTCTGAAAAAGTGTGTATCGTGTGTGTATACAGGGTGTAACAAGACCCTTAATGAAGCCGTCCACCTAACATTATGTACATCGAACTAAGTAACTTTACGCAAAAAACCTTCCTGGGAAACGACTTTTTTGTTTGGGGTGAAAAATCACGTTTTACGGTAAAACTCAATGTTACGCACTCAATACGTTGTGCTGATGGAAGGATTGAATATTACTAGGGTCGTGGAGGTATTTTAAGTAAAAATATTACATTAAAAACATGTATTTAAAAAAAAACTTGTGAAAAAGTTGGAACTGTGATCCCCAATATCTCAGTAACTAGAAGGTTCCCAGGTATGGTCTAGAACAAAAAAAATATCGCAATGACGGGGAGAACACGTGACTTTCGGCTTCGTTAAAGGTCTTGTTACACCCTTTATGTATAGATAGATAAGAATACACTTTATTGTAACCAAAATTACCACCATGAAAGTTGCAGAAAACTCGTATAGACTTAAGAGCGTTAACGTAGTAATTTTTTTTCGAAATGACTGTAGCGATTTTAATGAAACTTCATACGCATAAGCAGGATACATATGTATAAAAATCTGAGAAAGAACTTTTAGAAAAGTCGTTAAAAAAAAAAAAATTTTAGATTTTCCATAGAAACAGAAATTTCCAATTATCTTTTTGTTTAAAGTGATTTTGAAAAGTCCTCTCTTAATTTTTTAGACATATGTATCCTGCTTCTGCGTATTAATCGGTTCAGCCATTTCGAAAAAAAAAAAATACTTGAAAGTTTGTATGAAATGCCTTACGCCCAATGCCTTACCTTGACGCACATAATGAAAAAAAAAAATATGAATATAGAATCTACAAATTATATTTTAAATTGTAATTTAGGTTGATATGGCTTCTTCTTGTCCCACTGTCGTACACTGAGACAGGACGTATATGTGTTAGGACAAAAACACATTTGTTTTCTAAACATTTGGTGGCTTTCTACATACTAGATTGTTGGGGCCATTTAATTTTGTATGACTTTGTCTCTATTACAACATTGTAAGATGATGTAAGAATAACTTTTAGCTTTAGACCTACCATGACCGCAGCAGTATTGTATGTTCGGAAAGAGATGGAGCTAGACATCCTGTACAACTTGCATCTCTTTCACACACCGAAATGACATTAAAGTAATACTTCTTTGCTTTACAGTTTGGCAGAAGTAACATTTTAGCAATGCTTAAGATGTCACCACGAATAAAGGCTTTTTAATTTTTTTTTTAAGAGGTCTTTAGTGTCCAGGATTTCTTAAGTCTTTGTCGTCAAATCGAGAGTATAGACTTTCCTTGGCATTGTTAGACCTGGTGGCCTACCGTGACGTCTTAAAGCAGGAGTAATTCCAGTGTGGGAAAGAGATGGCTCTAGATGACCTGTCTCTTTTCTGTAGTATTATTATTATATTATTTCGGTTCATTGGTATCGTTTGCAAAGACTTCAGTTATTTATTCAAAACTTGTTCGTTTAGTATTGGTTAGTAAGTAACTTTATTGGAGTTTAACATTATGAATTGTCTGGTTATTTTAGTTTCAATAATTTCGTAATAGTACCAAAAATTAATATGTATATTTTGATTGTTCAAAATGCTGATGACATCAATATTGTATTATGTGAAAATTTAATTAGACTCTGTCGCTATAAATTACATGAACATTAATTAAATCTGTGTTTGAATTATTATCACCTATAATTTGAGTACGGCAGTTGTCTGTGTCACAGTTTCCAATTTTTTTATAATAATGTAGTGCTAGTCCTTCGCTACTCAACGATACGAGCATACACCAAGTGGCTTTTGGCCCTTTGTTCACCAACCTATGACTTCAGAAATCATCTTATGGAACCTGTTAAAGTGATCAATCAAGAACCCTGGCAGCAGTCCACTGCAGAACCTCAGCTCCTCCCAAGCTGCGCCATAACACCTTGTGCTCCACCTTCGAATCCAGCCTGTTCCAGTCATCGTTTAGGCTGCATTTCCACCAGAGATGTGCGAAGATGTGCATAAAATTAACCAATCACATGGCTAGCTTAGCTCACAATGTGAAAAAGAAGCTTTACTATTGGTTAATTCCACACACATCCCTCGCAACGCATCCTCGCGTCCTCATCTTATGTGGAAATGCAGCTTTACAGTCGTCGGTCCACCTAAAATGGGGGCGGCATTTCACGCTACGCTTGCTAATACGGGGTCTCCAGTCCAGGATTCTTTTGCTCTCCAACGGCCATCCGTCCTTCGACAAACATGGCAAGCCCACTGACACACTAGCTTGCAAACTCTGCAATATGCATATGTCAGTAACTAGTCCTAGTTCTCGATAATGTATCATTAGTGCCTAACCTGGTGTCAGAGTGTATACCTATAGTACTTATTGTACCGTATTTAAATTCCGTTTATTTTTATCGTGCTTGTTAGTGATCCTAAGTTTTCTACAATTTTTTCTGTATTTATTGTGAGAACCTGTAATTGGCTTTATGTTACTTAAGGAATGATAATTTTTATCTGTCTGTTATAGCAGTGAGTTCTCCTATTTATAAATAAATAAATAAAAATAAATATTTCCATCTCAGACCTCACCCCTCAAAGAATCTCCTAAAGAACGTGATACCTATTGAAAAATATGACACCAAGAAGCTCAACAACCACCAATGTATTCACACAAGACGTTATCGCAAGGCTTTCAATACACGACCAATACTAAAGGCGGCTGGCAGCATACCGCTGCGCTATCAAAATGCATTTTACATGCATATAAATAAAAACTAAATTGGCTGGTAACGGCATTGTCTGCGGCGTTGTGACTTCCGAAGCGAGGCTTCTTGTCATTTAGTTATAAGGTAAGTGCACAACGGTGTATGTGACACATCTGTGAGACAATGAAGTGGAAATGTCACAATTACGGAACTGAGATACGGTAATTTGCACGTATTGGTGTGTGCTGTTTACATTTTGGATGAGTGTAAGGCTCGTATTCTGGAATGATACTGAGACATCCATTTCTGTCAGTATTCAATAATCTTCATTTAAAATATTTGAGGCATACTTCAGAAAAGAATTTTCCATTCCATCAAAAAGTCAAAGTAAAAATAATCTTACAAAACTTTTTTGATAAATTAAAAAGCCGATACCAATTTTGTAGGAAAATAAGTACATAAGTCATTAAATGACTGGAAGTAACGGTCGCCGGTCTCAAAACTTCGGTTTCAATCATATTTGCCATTAAAAGTTTATTGAAAACAGAAAGAATACTTTCAGATCGACCTCCTTGATCGAAGCGAGTATTTCTTTATTAACAGCGTGGTGTTGCCAGAAGTTTCGCTCAAACTCCGATATATTTCACTTTAAAAGTTTGCAAGCGGCGACCTGTAATCTTTATTATAATAATGATTTATTTTTATTTCACGCAAATCTTTGGCTTTACGATATTTATCTATGTTTAATTTAGGAATCCAATTACTAATCCAGTTGCTTGTTCAAAACTTTACGTTACGTTTAGCGATCTGACAATGGCTAATGATTTTAATCGGTGGTGTCCAATTTGTGGTGGCATCTATTACGCATTATTCTTGACGTCACGCAAAGCCTACATGGCGCGATAATATTCAACAGCCTGAAAACAACCGTCGGTCGAAACCAGACAATAGCCGTCTGTTCGGAGGGCCACTCTGTTCATCATACTTCTATACACTCATTAGCTGCAGTTTTATCGACAATTCAGCTAATACATTTTACTGTCATTATATTTACTTGAGGTCAACAACCCAGACTAACACAAGATCACGTGTTATCTTCTTAATACCTCCATTAAACTCAAACAGCTTTTTCATTCCCATTTCAACCACCAGACGGCAGCACCAACACATAAAAAGCAACCATAAATGGTATTCAATATGGAGATAACACTGCAATCCTTGTGCACCCAGCTTAAGGTAACAAGGAATCCTTTGTTAGCCGTGAAGGCATTCGTGTTATCCCGTTTACACTTCATTGGTTCAGCTCAATGGGGAATATTCCCATTGTAGAGGAGATATGGCTGCGGAGGCTTCACTCCTGTTTGAATAATTCGGCTCGTGTAAGTGGAATTAGCCATGTGTTTCTTATACCTTACTAGCAGTTGCCCGCAACCGTCATCCGCATGAAATTATTAAAAAATATTATTTACTTAACAATTTTTAAGGATTTTCATATTTTTTCACGGAACCCTAATCCTTTTTCTAAAAAAAAATTAGCCTAAGCTTATTACCGCTTATAATATTGGCTATCTGCCGTTGGGAAATTAGCCGGAACAAACGCACAGACAGACAAAAATAAACATTCGTTATATAATAAAAACGTTCTCATGTGCATTCAGCAAAAAGCTGTTATTTTGAAATTACAAACAGACATTTCTATTTTATTTCTTTGTATAGATAACTAACTAGCTCTTGCCCGTGGCTTCGGTCACCTGGAGGTTAATAAAAACCTTCTCCATGCAAAATGTAGGTTTGCCACAATTTTCTTTGGTATCTAATAGGTCAAACGGTGTTGGAGTTCTCATGCTTCATTTCGAACAATATTTCTAGTCTATGTTTGGTTTCTAAAACGAAAATAAACGCTGATGTTCCTTGCGCCCTTATAAGGAACGAAAGAAAAAAAAATTGTTTGCCGCACATGCCGCATGACGTGCATACAAAATGAAAAAAAAAAAAAAACATACAACTCATAACACATAACAGGAACTAAGGTTTTCATTCTGTTAATGTAGTATCTCGCCTGAAAAAGGCTTCACATAATTCATTCCGATTAGCCAACTGTCCCTGAAGTGAAAAAAGTCTTTTTCTAGACTAAATAAAATCCAAGTCAAATAAATAAATAAATAAATAAACATCGCCGGACATTACACACATCGCCATCTAGGTGCCACACTAAGCAACATGGCTTGTGTCGTGGACACCAGATAGTTGATAATACTACATAGATTACTTAAAAAAAAAAACAAATAACTTATTCGCTTATGTACTAGTTTATGTCAAAGAAGGACGTGTAGTATCTGTAACTTCATCATCTGCTTAGCCTGTTCCCAACTATGTTAACTTTAGCTTCCAGTCTAACTGGATACAGCTTAATACCAGTGTAGCGGCACTACAAAAAGTACATCAGTAACAGGGTACAAAAAGTACTACAGACCCATCTATGACACATATGAAGAACTAACATCAAAACTATAAAATCGCGCTTTTAAAGTTATCCGCAACTTCAGACGATAATTTTAGTAAAACTCGACAACAACTGTCAGGCAGTAGCCCACCAGACACAACACCCATCTGGTCGATGGATCCTCCCTTTTCTAAAGGGCTAAAATGAACTTTACGCCCTGTTTTTCATATCCCTATACCAGTATTTTACATAAAGCGACTGCATATCTGACCTCCACAAGCCTGCTTATCAGCCACAATACAATACTCAGTAGTGTGTTGCCTCATATGAAAAAACCAAATGTAAAGATTTTATATTCCACCATCTTTGCTACAAAAGAATATACTCGAATAAGTACGACAAGGGATTATTTTATAATTATATTATACATAGATAATACACATAACGTAATTTCAACTAAATTGTTTGATGTATACCTACATATAGACATTCAAAACCTTCAGCTGAAACACATACGAAATATGTACTTACATATGATTAATTAAAAGCTGTATGATCACAGCTAGATATGTTAATTAGGTTTATGTAATTAATAGACTTAATTATGTATTCCGTTTAAATGTGCCTCGGTGCGTCGTATGAAATATAGGGGATGGGCGCGCAAATTAGTGGTTGACGTGGTTAAACTTTGGCGATATAAATATAATTAAGTAGGTTGGCTTCCGTGCGTAGAATTTGATACGAATTTTGCGGTTTTTCATACATATTTTTGACTGAAAATACACGCCACGTGTTTTAAGGGCTTTAAATACTCTTCACCTTGCTTCGTCCACGGCCTATCCACGCGTCGTACACCTGAAAAATTGGACAAACTCACAATCTACTCATGATATCAAACCACTTTGCCAAAGAAACATTTTTTTATACTCATTCGACGGTAATTGGCAGCCGGCCTGTGAAGCTTGCGCCGCTTACAGTGCGGGATTGTAAGCCGCGTGGGTGCTCTGCCTACCCACTATTGCACGGTACGCTAGTAATGTGACAGAACGGCGTCACGCGGCTAACAGCTGATAGGTCACACGGTGAACCACGCGCGAATTTCATACGGCTGTGTTATTGTCATAAAATGTGTGTATATAAATGTTTCTTTGGGAAAGTTGTTTGTTATCATGAGTACAATCACGTGTTTAAGTATCGGTCACTAATTACTAGTCACCCTATTATCGATGATTGTCAGATATTCGTCATCGTCATCATTTCAGCTCGGAATCACCCACTGTTGGGCATAAGCCTCCCTTTTCTTTTACCATTCTTGTATGTTTTGTGCATCCCTCATCGATTGATCTCTTTTGACGATATGGCTAACCCAACGCACTTTTGGACGGCCAAAGTATATTAAGCTCAACCTTTGCCGCCGTTCGGTCAAAATAAGCCACTGAAAAGCTGGTGGAAGCTTATTGACAGTAGTTGTAGAAAAAGCAATGAAGAATCATCATCATCATAATCAGCCTTTTATGTTCCCACTGCTGGGACACTCGGCCTCCTCTCTACGAGAGGGAATGGGCTATAATCCACCACGCGGGCCCAGTTCGGGTTGGTAGATGTCACATGTCTTCGAGTTTTTGGTTCTAGGACATGCCGGTTTGGCTTCGAGGAGCACTAAGAGCGCCTAGTTCCCCGAGTCGGGAAGGCAGTGGGTGCGTTGCACAGACTGTTACCCAATCTCGGGGGGCCACGAGAAGAAATTCGCCGCCTCTACGCGGGGGTCGTGCGATCGATGGTCCTTTATGGGGCACCTGTTTGGTCAAATAGGTTGTCAGGCGTCCGGCGCTGCAGGACTAAAATCAACAGCCTGCAGCGGAAAATGGCTATTCGTATCGCACGAGGATACCGTACTGTGTCCTTTGAGGCGGCAACTCTCCTGGCGCGTTTTCCACCGCTGGATAACCTGGCAGATATGGACACGAGGGTTTATAGCCGAATCCGGATTATCCGCCAAAGTGGTAATAGTGTACCAGGAGTCGCTGTTGCGAGGCTGAGGCGCCAGGAACGGCGACACGCGCTCGAGCAGTGGCGTGAGCGGCTGCAACAGCCGCAATATTCGCATAAGCGCGTTGTCGAAGCCGTACTGCCACACTTCGAAGCCTGGATGAAAAGAGGGGAGCGCATCTCCTATAGACTTAGTCAGGTACTTACCGGGCACGGTTGCTTCGGCGAGTACCTGAATAAGATTGGGCGAGAAGCCTCAGCCAATTGCCATCATTGTGGAAGTGGCCTGGACTCAGCACAGCACACGCTCGAGGAGTGCCCTGCATGGGACTCTGAACGACGGGTTCTGGTAGCCAGGATCGGGCAAGACTTGTCTCTGCCAGCCATAGTTGGGGCTATGCTGGCAGAGTCTGACAACTGGAGGGAGGTGACCTCGTTCTGTGAGACTGTAATGGTCCAGAAGGAGGCTGCCGAGCGGGATCGTGAGAGGGCCGATCCTGGTAGGAGAAGAAGTCGTCGGGGAGGCAACCGCCTCGTCGCTTAACACGCCGAAACCCCTCCTGCATTACTTAAAGCAGGTGGGACTTTGGGGTCACAGGCGTTCAGAGTGGGGACTCTGTGCGCTCACCGAGTGACCTTAGACATGACCGGCAGCACAGTGGTCACGTGCTGTCGTGCACACTTGCACAGCGAGGCTCAGGGGAGACTTCTGTATAGTCGCCCCAGGGATGTGCCTTTTCAGGCGTTGTACAAAGGGGGCTCCGGACAGGTCTTTTAAGAGGAAACGGTGCCTCCTCTCATGCGCAGATGGTGACCACCGGGGTGGTTTTAGTGCGGTAAAAATCCCACACTCCCCGGTCTTATCCCCAAAGACCGGCCGCCTTTTGAAGGTTTCCCCCAGAAAAAAAAAAAAAAAAAAAGGACATGCCGGTTTCCTCGCGATGTTTTCCTTCACCGTTTTTGAGAGCAGTAGTGATGAAATAAATTACACAAAGTAATGCGCCTGCCTGCGTTCCGCCACCACTGGGCCACCGCTGCTCCCCGAAGAATAATCAATAATATTTCTTTTTCTAATCTTTTGAAGGGCACCAATGCGATCTTTGTATTTCTTTATATCAAGTCCTTCTAGCAATACCATGGACATCATCATCATCTGCCGAGCCTTTTCTCAACTAGATTGGGGTCAGCTTCCAGTCTAACTGGATGCAGCGGAGTACCAGTATTTTACATGGAGTGACTGAGGACATATGGTGTGATCTGACCTCCACAACGTACTGGGTAATACGATACTCTTTGGCAACGTAACAATACCACTGACAACGTTTTTATAAATTCCTTATGATTGTTGCCTTTCCTTCTCTAAACACTATCGACCTCTAAATACTCTGTAATTGAAAATTCTAGCCAAAGACAAAGCTGTAGTTCTCACGTGCGTGTAATTCGACCAATTACAATTACAATTGCTTGAAAAGACAACAATATCAAATATAATATCTTAGTTCATGTGTTATTTCATTATATGTATTGTACAGTCAAGTTTCGGGTTCAATATCTATATTGTATGAGATAATTGTGGTAACCGTCCAATATGTGAATATTGTGACCGTTCAAACGGTTATTGATAATTTCTGTAGGGTCCTGTTGAGCGGTCGTTACGGGTGGATTCACACTGTGATTGTGATGCGTATGTCTATTGTTATGGAACGTTTCATTGAGTCCGCCATTATGACACTACTTTAATTTCGGTAGTCGTGGTCCTTATTAATAGAGGTTACCTATATGGAAGGTGCTTTTAATATTGGGTCCTTTTATTCACATGTTCCGGATTGAAGTGTTATTTTGCAGGCGGCGGTAACTTTCACCATATAATCAGGATAGTCTTAATCTATTCACATATTTACCACGAGTTTATCTATACTTCTATACTAATATTATAAAGGGGTAGAATTTGTAAGTTTGTATGTAGGGGGTAATCTCTGAATCTACTGAACCGATTTTGAAAATTCTTTCACTAATAGGAAGCTACATTATCCCCGAGTGCCATAGGCTATATTAACAACGTGCCCGTAGGATAATTGCCGAATAAAATGCGAGCGAAGCCGAGGGCAATAGCTAGTCGTCAATATGTCTAAAGTTTGGAATCAGATTGACTCAACTGAAGTTGACAAACCTTGGCAAGGACCATAAATGTAACTACAACCTGCCCAGATATACATAATCTATGCTTTACTATTTTACGTAATGTCTACAATGTTATCTTTGTATCGATGCTATGCGAAAGGTCTTTTCCATTTTACCCTGTATTGTACATGGGACTTCTTTCGCATATTATTTGGCACTCGCCAAAAGTGTAAGTTGTTCGATCACTACATAGTATAAAACAAATTCGCTTCCCGTCTGTCTATGTCCCTTTGTATGCTTAGATCTTTAAAACTAACGCAACGGATTTTAACGCAATTTTTTTTTAATAGATTGAGTGATTCAAGAGGAAGGTTTATTTATGTATCATTGCACCCGTGCGAAGCCGGGGTGGGTCGGTAGTCAATTAAATATGTTTTGTAGTGTGACCGTACTTCCAACTACCTTTTGACAACCATAAATCTATACTAATATTATAAAGCTGAAGAGTTTGTTTGTTTGTTTGTTTGAACGCGCTAATCTGAGGAACTACGGGTTCGAATTGAAAAAATCTTTTAGTGTTGGATAGCTTATATATCGAGGAAGGCTATAGGCTATAATATCATCACGCTACAATCAATAGGAGCTGAGCATCAATGAAAAATGTTGCAAAAACGGGGAAAATTTATTTTCTTTGAGAGCTTCCGTTGCGTGCGCTGGTTAACCGGTTAAAGTTGCACAAAAATAATGTAGGAGGGAATTATTCCTCTTAAAAATGTCTAAAAAAAAGTCCGCGACAGCACATGCCTATCTTTTAAGGTTGACTAACAATAACCATTTTTATGATTTTAAAATTTGGTCAAAAATAGTGCTTTATTTGCAAAGGTATTTTTACCGACATAGTATTAATCCTTATCAAAATAAATATGTTAGTCATCTTTAGCATTCAATTGTGACCAAAATTGTTCTTTACACCATTCAATTTAGATTAATATCTTAGGAGATATCACAGTTTTAAAATAACTCCGCATCAAAATAATGACCCGCGCGCGCTGCGAGGCGGGCTTCATGTTGTTGGGAAAACCAATGTGATTAGATTCAATGCACAAACATTGTGGAGAACTTAGAGAAGGTTTTAGTTTTTGTTTCATTGTAATCAGTGCTCTCTATCAAAAGATTTATGAATTTAAAGTGTTCAAGAAGAACTTATCAACATTGTGTAAGATACATGCAACGACATCGATTGCACCAAAATGGTACTAATTAAGAAACATGTGCTCACAAGATAACTTTTAAATCGGTTGACCAGCTTTACAAAAAAGTTCTTAGCTCTAGGTTCTTAGTTCTTAGTTCTAGATTAGTCTACATGACGCTATAACCCTGTAGAGTGTTTGTTCGATCGTTTTACATGCATTATATTTTAACGGTTTAATTTCGTGCTCGATAGATGGCGCTATTAATTTCACTCCCTTTTCTGAGTCGCGGTGTTAAGTTTTCCGTGAAAGATGACCCTCGCCCGTGTCAAATGTCTGAAGCTTGGTTTATTAACCAACGAAACAAAAAGAGGAGGTTCTCAATTCGACGCGTCTATATATTCTTATTTTATGTATGACCTGACCACGCATAACTTTTTACAGAGAAGTCCGTTAAGCATGATCTTTTGTTTTTTAAATTGAGAAATCGTGTTTGGGCTCATTTCCTGCACCTTGATGAGAACTTTAGATCTAGCTGGAGTATGATGTCATCGAAGGTCTGACGATGGAGACGGAAGGCACTTGCAAGAGGTCCTCAAGAGTTTGCAGCAACAATAACCCAAACAGGGTTCATTTCATGCACCTTGATGAGAACTTTAGGCCTTGCTGAAGTATGACTGTCATCGACGGTCAAACTATAGAGACAAATGGCAGTTGCAAGCGGTCCTAAACAGTTTGCAGCAGGTATAATGTTATTGGGCTCATTTCATTCGCTTTGATGAAAACTTTAAACCTAACTCAGAATGACTTTCATCGAATGTCTGACGATGGAGAAGGAAAGCAGTTGCAAGAGGTCCTCAAGGGCTTACAGCATCTATATCGTCTCTGGGCTCATTTCATGTACATTGATGAGAACTTTAGACCTAGCTGGAGTATGACTGTCATCGAAGGTCTGACGATGGAGACGGAAGATAGTTGCAAAAGATCCTCAAGAGTTTACAGCATCTATATCGTGTTTCGGCTGATTTCATGCACCTTGATGTGAAATTTAGACCTGCCTGGAGTATGTCTATCATCAAAGGTCTGACGATGGAGACGGAAGGCAGTTGCAAGAGGTCCGCAACAGTTTACAGCAGTTTTATCGTGTCTCGGCTCATTTCAAGAACTTTTATGAGAACTTTCGTTCTAGCTGGAGTATGATTGTCATCGAGTGTCTAAAGATGAAGACGTAAGGCTGTCGAGGGTCGCGGGCCTGTTGACGGTGAGTAATGGTCTAGCTCGCCATCTGTCCGTCTTATGACGACAGGCCGTGGTGACGGCGTGTTCGTGTTCCACACGCGCCTTTAAAAGATGTCAGCAAACGGGAAGGGATTCGAGAGGAGCGAGGCCTGCCAGGGTTACGGGACTGTTAACGCAAAGGGCAATAGACGAAACGTGGATGGATTTTAGTCAGTACAAGTCTGACACTCCCTTCCGCTCCGTCCAGAGTGGGAGGGGTCATTTGATGATTATCCATCGGTTATAGTATATAATAGGGATTTACTCCTTTTGAGAGCTTCCGTTGTGCGTGAACGGTTAAAGTTACGCAATTATCATGTATGTCGGAATTGTCCTTCTTAAAAAGCTCTAAAAAAATATCCGCAATGGCCATATGTCTAACTTTTAAGGTTGACGCACATTCTCTCTAACCTCTCTTTCTTTTATGTACCCACGCACGCAGACGAAGTTGCGCGGGTCAGCTAGTAAAGAAAATAATTTTACTTCTAATAAGTTTAGATTGTTAAACGACGGGTTATCGGTTTTCAACATCGAGATTGAATGTTTTTGGCTATACCGACATATTATTATTGTACACACTGGGACTTACAGCTTAGTACGGCCGTTATTCCAAGTGTGTACGATTTGACTACGTTTGAGACAGTTGAGCCTGGATCAGTATCTACCTAAAACTCAACTGACGCCAACCTAGCCCTACAGTAAACCTAGCACCCTAGTAAATGTTACCCTAACGCCCTAGCCTACCATACAAACCACACCAAACGTAAGTTACGTTGGTTACACGAGAGGGAAGTCTGTTACAAGGAGACCGAACCGAACCGAACCTCCGTCTGTTACCGTAGTAACAGACGGAGGTTCGGTAGGAAGAGGGTTTTGTGTACGTCGTGCAATGTACACAGGAAATGGTTTTCTCACTGCCGATCCCACAGACTCATAGGACCGATGATGGCTAATGGTGTCTTGGCTACAGTAAGAGGAGGTATAGGAGATAAATCACACTCGACTCCAGCTTGATGACTGATTTATTACAACAGTGAACTTAGCTATATACAATTTTTGTGGTAAATACACACTGATACCTATTTACTTGTGTGTCGTGTGTGTATCGAGCCGATGAAGCGAAGATCTCAATAGGCCACCTCTTAGCGCTGACGGTGTACTGGTGTTGGCGGCGCGGGGAACAAATGTGTGTCACTCTTTGTGTTGACGCTGTGATACTGTTGTTGGCGCGTGTAACTATGGTAGGTACGAGTATGTTCATGGTTGAACAATTATGATCATGTTTCCGTTGTGAGTTAATTTTTGAGAGAATACCTAAGGCTGTATAACATCGTCGATCAGGTATTGATATTTGTATGGGACGGCTGATTATTTTTTCGCGATTACGATGTCGGTTCCATACAGAAAGTGGTTCAGTTTGATGGTTCGTGCCAAACCCCTAACTACGAATATCTGATAGGTACATGCTGTAGAAGATCATAATATTAAACATGACGGCTGTAATCCCCAAATTGTTAGGCGGGGTGTCCCTGATAGTACACCCACATTTCTCCCGCTATGTATTAAATCCCATGTAATAGGTGGCGAATATTGTTATAATATTATTTCGTAATTAACATAAAATAGGTATAACACACAAATAGACCGCAATATACTAGAGACACAAATAAAATCATATTTTATATGTTGAAACCTTTCAAACCCAATTACTCGATATAATTACGATAATAAGCGTAATAATATTATCTTTAATTACAGATAGCCATTTTATTTAGCGGTAAACGAAATAACAGCGCTATATTATGTGGGTGTCGATTTTATTGGATGACTAGCTGATGCCCGCGACATTCGTTTACGTGAAAGTATTACTTCGCTTTGAATCAGATTTTGTTAACCATTTCAAGGGTTTGAATTTTTCTAGAATAAAGCTTAAGTGGCGCCGGTGACTGAAAAATTGTGTGGTAATCGGTTATCGTGGTATGGACATGTGATGCGGAGGAATGAGGAGAATGTATTGAGTAAAATGTTGAGTATGAATGTAGATGGCTATAAGAGTAGAGGAAGACCAAAGAAACGATGGATGGACTGTGTGAAGGATGATATGGCTAGAAAGGAAGTGACTGCTGAGATGACGAGTAATAGAGAAGTGTGGAAGAAGAAGACATGCTGCGCCGACCCCAAATAAGTTGGGATAAGGGCAGGAGAATGATGATGATGATGATGAAAGCTTATGTTAGACCTTATAAAATCAGCTATTTGCCAGTCAAAGTCCCTTCAGAATCAGTCCAGCCGTTTCAGAGATTAGCTGGAACAAACAGACAGACAGACCAAATGTGTTTTTGTTATTAGTGCCGTATATGTTCTCATGGGCAAAAATTAACACACAGTGGATACCAGATAGCAGGAAACGACAACGCGGCAGGCTCAGAAGGAGATGGCGGGATGAGTTGGACTCTTCATCAATTGGCCTACAATCGTGAAAAGTGGAAAGAGGAAGAGAGGCCTTCGCCCTGCAGTAGGACAATATAGGCTTATAATAATAATATTCTCTTAATATGCATTTACTAAAAAGCTGTAATTTTGATATTACAAACAGACAGTATTTTTTTTTTTTCGGATTGGAAATCATCAAATAACCCCTCCCGCTCTGGGCTGAGCAGGAGGGAATGTCAGACTTTTACTGACTAAAACCCATCCATGTTCCTTCCTTTGCCCTTTGTGTTCCAGGGCCGCGGTATCTCTTTCGAACAGTCCCGCAAACCTGGCAGGCATCGGTCCTTTCGGACCCCTTCCTGTTTGCTGACTCTCTTTGAGGCGCGCGTGGAACACTAACGCGCCGTCGACACGGCCTGTCGTCATAAGACGGCGAGCTAGCCCATAGCTCACCGTCCACAGGCCCGCGAAACAGACACTTCAATCTAATTTATTTTTATGGATGTATAGATTAAGTTTGACTGTTTTTTTGAGTAACACTTTATGCCGTTGTTTTTTTCTTTTTCGAATAGGGGTTTTTCCAGCAATTTTAAACAGCTATTTCATTAGTGAACCTTGTCGATGTTCCACAAATTCGCATGAAGCGCTTTGCTACATCTTTTATTATGCGCACAGCCAAGGAGTGGAATTCCCTGCTGCGTCGGTGTTCCCAAGTTCATATGACCCCAATCTTATTTAATTCTCGAGTTAATAGGCTTCTTTTGGGTTAGCTCGTTCCATATTGACCTTATCTCTGTCCTAGGATAAGATTGAAGTCAAAAGTTTATATTTAAAAGAAGATTTAAAGCATAATCATTATGTCTGTCACCCCTTGTCCTACTATAACCGATCGCTCCCCGAATATGTGCTCGTCATATTCATAAGTCACGCATTTGCTCAAGCAACTGAAAGGCGCGGTGAGCGCTACGACATCGACACCTTTTTTTTGCCTATGGGAAATCATCAAAACGACAGGGTTCGTTCCCCCCCCCCCCTCCCCCGCTCTGAGCAGAGCGGAAGGGAGTATCAGACTTGTTCTGACTTAGTGTTGGTGAAAACGGGGATTAGCCACTGAGTTACGTATCACTTAGTGTTGGTGGTGTTGGTGAAAATGGGGCTAAGGCATTGAGTTAGGTATCACTTTGTGTTCGTGAAAACGGGGATAAAGCACTGAGTTAGGTGTCACTGAATATTGGTGAAAACGGGCAATTAGGCACTGAGTTAGGTGTCACTTAGTGTTGGTGAAAACGGGCAATTAGGCAATGAGTTAGGTGTCACTTAGTGTTGGTGAAAACGGGGATTAGCCACTGGGTTACGTATCACTTAGTGTTGGTGAAAATGGAGATAGGCATTGAGTTAGGTATCACTTAGTGTTGGTGAAAATGGGGATAAAGCATTGAGTTAGGTGTCACTTAGTGTTGGTGAAAACGGGGATTAGGCATTGAGTTAGGTGTCACTTAGTGTTGGTGAAAATGGGGATAGTCATTGAGTTAGGTATCACTTAGTGTTGGTGAAAATGGAGATAGGCATTGAGTTAGGTATCACTTAGTGTTGGTGAAAACGGGGATTAGGCATTGAGTTAGGTGTCACTTAGTGTTGGTGAAAATGGGGATAAGGCATTCAGTTAGGTATCACTTAGTGTTGGTGAAAATGGGGATAAGGCATTGAGTAAGGTATCACTTAGTGTTGGTGAAAATGGGGATAGGCATTGAGTTAGGTATCACTTAGTGTTGGTGAAAATGGGGATTGGCATTCAGTTAGGTATCACTTAGTGTTGGTGAAAATGGAAAAAGGCATTGAGTTAAGTGTCACTTAGTGTTCGTGAAAACCGGCAATTAGGCACTGAGTTAGATATCACTTAGTGTTGGTGAAAATGGGGATTACGCATTGAGTTAGGTGTCACTTAGTGTTGGTGAAAATGGAAATAGGCATTGAGTTAGGTATCACTAAGTGTTGGTGAAAATGGGGATTGGCATTGAGTTAGGTATCACTTAGGGTTGGTGAAAACAGGGATAAGGCATTGAGTTAGGTGTCACTTAGTGTTGGTGAAAACGGGGATTAGGATTCAGTTAGTGGTGTCACTTAGTGTTGGTGAAAACGGGCAATTAGGCATTGTGTTAGGTGTCACTTAGGGTTGGTGAAAAAGGGGATTAGGCACTGAGTTAGGTGTCACTTAGTGTTTGTGAAACCGGGCCTAGCCTAACTACATTACCTAACCTAACTTGCTGACCTAACTTTCAAAACCTCACCTAAGTTGCTGATCTAACCTAACTAAGTAATACCTAACTCAATGCCTAATTCCTATTTTCATCAACACTTTCCATAAAGGTTAGGTCAGCAACGTAGGTGAGGTTTGAAAGTTAGGTTAGGTCTGAAAGTGAGCTTAGGATAGATTAGGTTTGTTTGTTAGGTTAGGTCATCAAGTAAGGTTGGGTTTGAAAGTTAGGTTAGGTCAACAAGTTAGGTTAGATCAGCAAATAGGTGAGGTTTTGAAAGTTAGGTCAGCAAGTTAGGTTAGGTAATGTAGTTAGGCTAGGCCCGGTTTCACAAACACTAAGTGACACCTAACTTAAAACCTTTTCCCCGTTTTCACCAACCCTAAGTGACACCTAACTCAATGCCTATTCCCATTTTCACCAACACTAAGTGATACCTAACTGAATGCCTAATCCCCATTTCCACCAATACTAAGTGATAACTAACTGAATGCCTAATACCCATTTTCACCAACACTAAGTGACACCTAACTGAATGCCTAATCCCCATTTTCACCAACACTAAGTGATACCTAACTCAGTGCCTATTTCCATTTTCATAACACTGAGTAATACCTAACTCAGTGCCTAATTGCCCGTTTTCACGAACACTAAGTGACACTTAACTCAATGCCTATTTCCATTTTCACCAACACTAAGTGATACCTAACTCAATGCCTATCTCCATTTTCAGCAACACTAAGTGATACCTAACTCAATGCCTATCCCCATTTTCACCAACACTAAGTGACACCTAACTCAATGCCTAATCCCCGTTTTCACCAACACTAACTTGCTGACCTAACTTTCAAAACCTCACCTAAGTTGCTGATCTAACCTAACTTGCTGACCTAACCTAAGTTTCAAACCTAGGTAAGGATTGAAAGTGCTGACTTACCCTGAATTTAAAATCTATACCTAACTTGCTAACTTAACCTAACTTGCTGACCTAACCTAACTTGCTGACCTGACTTTCAAAACCTCACCTAAGTTGCTTACCTAACCTAAATTACCCAACCTAACCTAACTTGCTGACCTAAACTAACTTTCAAACTTGCTGACCTTAAATAACTTTCAAACCTAAGCTAACTTAGTGACCTAACTTTCAAACCTAACCTAACTTGCTGACTTACCCTAAGTTTAAACCTAACCTAACTTGATGACGTAATCTACCTTACTGACCTAACTTTCAAACCTCACCTAACTTGCTAACCTAACCTAACCTTACTTGCTGACCTAATCTATTATCATTCCTAAGCTCACTTTCAGACCTAACCTAACTTTCAAACCTCACCTACGTTGCTGACCTAACCTATATGGAAAGTGTTGGTGAAAATGGGGATAAGGCATTGAGTAAGGTATCACTTAGTGTTGGTGAAAACGGGGATTAGGCATTGAGTTAGGTGTCACTTAGTGTTGGTGAAAATGGGGATAGGCATTGAGTTAGGTATCACTTAGTGTTGGTGAAAATGGGGATAGGCATTGAGTTAGGTATCACTAAGTGTTGGTGAAAATGGGGATTGGCATTCAGTTAGGTATCACTTAGTGTTGGTGAAAATGGAAAAAGGCATTGAGTTAAGTGTCACTTAGTGTTCGTGAAAACCGGCAATTAGGCCCTGAGTTAGATATCACTTAGTGTTGGTGAAAATGGGGATTACGCATTGAGTTAGGTGTCACTTAGTGTTGGTGAAAATGGAAATAGGCATTGAGTTAGGTATCACTAACTGTTGGTGAAAATGGGGATTGGCATTGAGTTAGGTATCACTTAGTGTTGGTGAAAATGGAAAAATGCATTGAGTTAAGTGTCACTTAGTGTTCGTGAAAACGGGCAATAAGGCACTGAGTTTGATATCACTTAGTGTTGGTGAAAATGGAAATAGGCATTGAGTTAGGTATCAGTTAGGGTTGGTGAAAACAGGGATAAGGCATTGAGTTAGGTGTCACTTAGTGTTGGTGAAAACGGGGATTAGGATTCAGTTAGTGGTGACACTTAGTGTTGGTGAAAACGGGCAATTAGGCATTGTGTTAGGTGTCACTTAGGGTTGGTGAAAAAGGGGATTAGGCACTGAGTTAGGTGTCACTTAGTGTTTGTGAAACCGGGCCTAGCCTAACTACATTACCTAACCTAACTTGCTGACCTAACTTTCAAAACCTCACCTAAGTTGCTGATCTAACCTAACTAAGTAATACCTAACTCAATGCCTAATTCCTATTTTCATCAACACTTTCCATAAAGGTTAGGTCAGCAACGTAGGTGAGGTTTGAAAGTTAGGTTAGGTCTGAAAGTGAGCTTAGGATAGATTAGGTTTGTTTGTTAGGTTAGGTCATCAAGTAAGGTTGGGTTTGAAAGTTAGGTTAGGTCAACAAGTTAGGTTAGATCAGCAAATAGGTGAGGTTTTGAAAGTTAGGTCAGCAAGTTAGGTTAGAATAGGGGGAAATAGGGGGTTAGGTTAGGGTAATGTAGTTAGGCTAGGCCCGGTTTCACAAACACTAAGTGACACCTAACTTAAAACCTTTTCCCCGTTTTCACCAACCCTAAGTGACACCTAACTCAATGCCTATTCCCATTTTCACCAACACTAAGTGATACCTAACTGAATGCCTAATCCCCATTTCCACCAACACTAAGTGATACCTAACTGAATGCCTAATACCCATTTTCACCAACACTAAGTGACACCTAACTGAATGCCTAATCCCCATTTTCACCAACACTAAGTGATACCTAACTCAGTGCCTATTCCCATTTTCACCAACACTGAGTAATACCTAACTCAGTGCCTAATTGCCCGTTTTCACGAACACTAAGTGACACTTAACTCAATGCCTATTTCCATTTTCATCAACACTAAGTGACACCTAACTCAATGCCTAATCCCCATTTTCACCAACCCTAAGTGATACCTTACTCAACGCCTTATCCCCACTTTCACCAACACTAAGTGACACCTAACTCAATGCCTAATCCCCGTTTTCACCAACACTAAGTGATACCTTACTCAATGCCTTATCCCCATTTTCACCAACACTAAGTAATACCTAACTCAGTGCCTAATTGCCCGTTTTCACGAACACTACGTGACACTTAACTCAATGCCTATTTCCATTTTCACCAACACTAAGTGATACCTTACTCAACGCCTTATCCCCGTTTTCACCAACCCTAAGTGACACCTAACTGAATGCCTAATCCCCATTTTCACCAACACTAAGAGATACCTAACTCAATGCCTATTTCCATTTTCACCAACACTAAGTAATACCTAACTCAGTGCCTAATTGCCCGTTTTCACGAACACTAAGTGACACTTAACTCAATGCCTATTTCCATTTTCACCAACACTAAGTGACACCTAACTCAATCCCTAATCCCCATTTTCCCCAACACTAAGTGATACCTTACTCAATGCCTTATCCCCATTTTCACCAACACTAAGTGACACCTAACTCAATGCCTAATCCCCGTTTTCACCAACACTAAGTGATACCTAACTCATTGCCTATCCCCATTTTCACCAACACTAAGTGACACCTAACTCAATGCCTAATCCCCGTTTTCACCAACACTAACTTGCTGACCTAACTTTCAAAACCTCACCTAAGTTGCTGATCTAACCTAACTTGCTGACCTAACCTAACTTTCAAACCTAGGTAAGGTTTGAAAGTGCTGACTTACCCTGAATTTAAAATCTAACCTAACTTGCTAACTTAACCTTACTTGCTGACCTAACCTAACTTGCTGACCTGACTTTCAAAACCTCACCTAAGTTGCTTACCTAATCTAAATTACCCAACCTAACCTAACTTGCTGACCTAAACTAACTTTCAAACTTGCTGACCTTAAATAACTTTCAAACCTAAGCTAACTTAGTGACCTAACTTTCAAACCTAACCTAACTTGCTGACTTACCCTAAGTTTAAACCTAACCTAACTTGATGACGTAATCTACCTTACTGACCTAACTTTCAAACCTCACCTAACTTGCTAACCTAACCTAACCTTACTTGCTGACCTAATCTATTATCAATCCTAAGCTCACTTTCAGACCTAACTTTCAAACCTCACCTACGTTGCTGACCTAACCTATATGGAAAGTGTTGGTGAAAATAGGGATTAGGCATTGAGTTAGGTATCACTTAGTGTTGGTGAAAATGGGGATAAACATTGAGTTAGGTATCAGATATAAGATTGAGTTAGAGAGAGATATAAGCATTGAGTTAGGTAGAAAGTCTGACAACCACTCTTAACAAGCGGTATTGTATTACCCAGTATTTACTGGGTTGTGGAGGTCAATTAGGCCGTCTCGGTCCATGTAAAATATTGCTATTCAGTTGCATTCGGTAAGACAGGAATCCGACCTCGACAGTTCTCTAGTCTAGTTGGGAAAAGGCTAGGCAGATAATGATCTACGTAATCTAAGGAGTTTTAGAACTTCTGCTTCATTATCATTAGAGTCTGTGCGTTGTCAGTTAGATAAAGAATGATTTGAAAATACATCTAAAATATTAATATAGAACAGAAGGTATAAGCAGACTGGAGGGTTTAAAAACAAAAATGTGATTATTAAATACATTAAGATTTGCAAAAACAGCGCAGGAAAAGGTACACAAAAATGTTAAAACAATTCCAAAGTGAAACATTTATTTCTTCCGAATAATTGCTCAGGAAGTGACCTACAAAAGGAGTGAGTGCGAAATTAAATAGTAATGGCGCTCTCTCGGAACGTATTCTGTATATTTACATTCAATGTCCGGCTTACGTTGAAGAATAATATTTGAAGGCTCTTGCCCACCCCCATCGGAATAACCCACGATATGTGAGATCTTAAGGATTGATGTTCGGATTAAACAAATCGTCGTCAATGCTTGTCACGCGACCGCCATTCTTGACCGCTCATGTCAATATGGCTGTCCGCATCGCCATGACGTTCCGCCAGAGTGAATACCAGCCAGCATCACTCTCGTCCGTGAAGTTTGCAATGTTAACCCTAGACGACGCCTTGCAGAGGCGCCGTCATATTATTATTTTTATTCAATGTTCATGCTACTTTAGGGCGACGGTTAACTTGACGGTTTAAAAAAAAAATGTAAACTAATTGTACTTCTTTTTTTATCGTGTGGTTAGTACCTAACGTGGTGTCAGAGTTTTTATGCCACCCATGGGCCTCTGAATTGGCTTTACATGCCGTCCAGAAATAACCCTCAGGCATGCTGGTTTCTTCAAGATGTTTTTCTTCACCGAAGCTAGTGATAATTATACCACCACCGTTGCCGTATTATGCGCGCCACTGCTTTGACAGACAAGTTACATAATAGAACATTGTTCACCGAGAGGAGAAAGTGACCGATTACCGTCGAGGGTGTCGTTTGAAGCCCGAGCCGTAGGCGTGGGCTTTGAAACACCCGAGATCGGGAATCGCACTTTCTCTCGAGTGATACATAGTGCTTTATACTACACCTACGAGGAAAATAAAAAACTAAATCTTTACTAATTAAAAATTATATTGAAATTGTTGCAGTTAGTGAAGCTTAATGTAACACTTTTTCCGGCGTCTGCAATTTTCACAAGTTCTTTTTTCAAATTGTTTATCCTGCCGCCGCAGGGTCGCACTGCCAGCCCGACACCATCCAACACACAGCTAGTGGCCAGTGTCATTTTGCGAACTTGGAGATAAAAACTCACTGTAAAAACTTTTTGGCTTTTGATATTTAGGTTACCGGCGCATAGTCTTACCCAAAATTAAAAAAGAAAAACCACGTAAGAAATGGATTTTCATACACTTTTCTCTCCCGCTCAGATGCGTTTTCTCCCCGCATATTTGTTCGATATGCAATGACGTACTTTCTACCGTAAATTTGATAAAGTATCAAGGTACTTTCCAAGCAGGTGTGGTATAAAGGGTATAAAAATACCCTTAACGAAACCGGAAGGCACTTATTCTCATCATCATTGCCATATTTTTTTGTTCTGAATCATACCTAAGAACCTTCTATTTTAGAAGATATGAGGTTCAAAGTTCGAACATTTACACAAGTTTTTTTTTGAAATACTAGTTTTTAAGGTTACTTTCGTTAACATTACTTTAAATACCTCCATGACCCGTTTACGATACAATGCAGCCGCCAGCACAATGTTTTGCATGCGTTACATTGATTTTTAAAGTAAAACGTGATTTTTCACCCCAAAAAGACAAGTTACATAAAGGGTATAAAAATATCGTTAACGAAGTCGAAAGGCACTTATTCTCCTTGTCATTGCGATCATTTTTTTGTTCTGGACCATACCTTCCAGTTTAGAAGATATTGAGGTTAAAAGTTCCAACATTTTCACAAGTTTTTTGTTTGAAATACTAGTTTTTAAGGTTATATTTTTTCTTTAAATATGTACCTCCATAACCTGTTTACGTTTTAATGCAGCTACCAGAACAATGTTTTGAGTGCGTTTCATTGATTTTTAGTGTAAAACGTGATTTTGTTCCCAAAAAAAAAGTTATATCCTAGTAATATTTTTTGCTTACTTAGTTTGATGTACAGAATGCTTGGCCGACGGCTTCGTGAGGGTTCCATTTACACCCTGTATAGTGTCGCACGTAAGAGAGCACTCCAATGTAATGAATTGATTAATGTGTGAATATGAATTATTATTAGTAGGTAATTTATTTGATGACGGTATTTATTTATTTGTATGTATGTATGTGACTTTGGTCTGCATACGGCTAACTGTTGGGCAAAAACTGCTTTAAAAGTATAGCCCACGGACTCAATACAGGGTATAACAAGATCCTTAACGAAGCCGTCAACCAAGCATTCTGTAGATCAAACTAAGTAACTTTGCGCATAAATTATTGCTGGGAAACGACTAGATTCAAATATTTTTTGGGGTGAAAAATCACGTTTTACGGTAGGACTCAATGAAACGCACTCAAAACATTGTGCTGATGGATGAATTGAATAACACGGGAGTTGTTGAGGTGTTTAAAGTCTCTGTAAAATCTTACATTAAAACATTTGTCTAAAAAAAAATTGTGAAAAAGTTGGAACTTTGACGATCAAAATCTCCGTAACTAGGTTACCCAGGTATAGTCTAGTCTAACAAAAAAAAATCGAAATGACGAGGAGAATAAGTGCCTTTCGGCTTCGTTTAGGATCTTGTTACACCCTTTGAAGACCTTAACTTTTAAAATGCAGCTTATTATTATTGTAATTGTGTCAGCAAAGGATCCTATTACATTTTTTATTAAAATAAAAGTTACGCTGTCATATAACGTTTCGTCTAGTCTTCCAATATTTTTCAATAATATCATGTTTCGGGAGGTTATTGAACTTTGAGTTTGGTTTCCAATTAAAAACAAATCCTCGAGAAAATATGGAACATGCTGTTTTTTTGGCGGTTGCTTATAAATATGTTATTACAGTTCTAACAAAATGGAGCAACATTATAAAATTAACACCTGCTCTAACGCTGACATCTAAACAGCGAACTTAGATTTAGCTCAGTTGCGCTTCACCTAAATGAACCATATTGGCAAAAAGTTACGGTTCTTATTCGTATAATACGCTTGGATCACAGTTCTTTGTAGAAATATTACATTATTTTTTTTTATTTCAGATAGCAGATTTTTCGCTGTTGCAAGTCACACGGGACTGGTCAATGCATGTGGCGACACTTGTGGAGGCCTATGTTCAGCAGTGGATGTCTTTCGGCTGAAATGTTCACAAAAACAATTTTTCATATAAAAAATAACATTAGACAAAAGTGTATCGTTGGTGCCTGTACTAATTAATGAAAATCATATCATAGACACCATACATATACATGAAACACACAGACACACACACATTACTTTATACAAATAAGATTAATTTTCAAAGAATCGAAAGGACTAGAGAACTGATAAGATTTTGATAAGATGTGCCAATAATATTCATCTTTCACTCGGATGTGAAGTGGTGTCATCTTTATCGCCACATACTAGCTACGCACGGCATCATTCTGACGACACACAAATCCTACAACCCGCAAAGCAGAGTTATCCGCGAGATTAGGATGTATAAAGGGTACAAGACCCTTAACGAAGCCGAAAGGACCTTGTTCTCCCCACCATTACGATCATTTTTTTGTTGTAGACCATACCTGGGAACCTTCTGTTACGGTGATATTGGGAGTCAAAGTTTTCCATAAGTTTTTTATAAACACTTGTTTTTAATGTAAGATTTTTGTTTAAACACCTCCTCGACCCCCGTACTATTGACCCGACCCGAAAAAGTTGGGACTTTCAATCATACAATCCATCCATAAGCACAATGTTTTGAGTGCGTTACATTGAGTCCTACCGTAAAACGTGATTTTTCGCCCCAAAAAAAAGGTCGTTTCCCAGCAATAATTGTTGCGTAAAGTTACTTAGTTTGATGTACACAATGCGTGGTTGACGGCTTCGTGAAGGGTCTTGTAACACCCTGTATACACCTATACGACTGCAACTGTCGCGCGGTACCCAGCAGATCAATACCCGTCTGGAAAGAGGATTCTGCCTTTTCAATAAAGTATGAGGAACTTTACATCATTATCATTCTCCGAAACTGGCAAACACTACTTCAAATTATAGATCAAACAATTTCTGTGAGTTTTATTATGACCACAAACCCCTAGTAATATTGAGAAGTAGTCACAGACTAGTGGTGTGACCGTTGGACTGCCAAGTCATACGTGTCGAGTTCGAACCCAAGACATGCACTTCTGGTTTTTCGAATTCATGTGCGTATTGTATAATTATCACTTGCCCCGGTGAAGGAAACATCGTGAGGAAACCAGCATGCCTGAGATATATTTCTCGACGGCATGTAAAGCCAAGTCAAAGGCCCATGGGCGGCATAAAAACTCTGACCCCAGGTTATGCACTTACCGCGGCCCTGGAACACAAAGGGCAAAAGAAGGAACATGGATCGGTTTTAGTCAGTACAAGTCTGACAGTCCCTGCCGCTCCGCCCAGTGGGAGGGGTCATTTGATGGTTTCCCATCCTTAAAAAAAAGATTAGGCACTCACCACACGATAAAGAAGAATAGTAATATTGGGGTAGGTAGTAAATTAATATCATTAATTAATATTATTTATTATTATCAAGTCAAAACATTACGCAAAAAAACGAAAAGTTCTTCTAACCCTCACAGAAATCAAAATAGGTCTACACAAGATATTTCCTGCCATATTATAAGGTAACCGCCTAACACGACTTTCGCGTGCACCATTTAATTATCGTAACGTTATTTAAGACAGTAACCGTTATTGTAATAGCTGTTATGATAACGACAATTACCGTTATAGGATAGCAGTTTTAGCGTGTAAGTGATATTTGGGGTTTGGCTCGTTCGTAATAGTTTCGTATGGAGTTGTTAAGTGGTTACGATATTTCGTCGTTTCGTGTAATAGTGTATGATTTGATAGTGTAGTTATTATGTTCTATGTTTTAATTATTATGTTCCTAGTAATTTCGTTGAATATTGATGAGTCTTGAGGAAGTCGTGGTTTAATAAAAACAGCCGCTCGGGTTGGTCTTCAGGTTAAGCCGCCCTCGCTTATGTTGGTCCATGGATAGGTTTACCCATTACATACTGAGTTTCCTCCGTGCCTCAGAAAGCACGTTAAGCCGTTGGTCCCGGCTGTCATTTGTAGATCTTTGACACTCGTTACAGAATAGTCAGTGGCCCGAAATTTTGACAACCAGTCTTACCAAGGGATATCGTATTACCTAGCACTAACTGGGTTGTGGAGGTCAGACAGGCAGTCGCTCCATGTAAAATACTAGTATGCAGCTGTATCCAGTTAGACTGGAAGTCGACCCCAACCTAGTTGGGAAAAGGCTAGGCAGATGATGATGATTGATGACTTGATGAGTCTTGAAGTTAATTTTGATACTGCTATTAACGGGTATAAAATATCCTTAACAAAGCTGTGAGGCTTCTTCCCGTCAACGCGGTGTTTTTTTTGTTCTGGGCCATGCCTGGGAACCTTTTAGTTACGGAGAATTTGAAGGTTTTTCAAATGAAATCATTGATTTCTTAACAATCATGGGTAAGAAGGCTCCGGCCCATCTCGTAACTTTCCCATTTCGACAATTAAACAAAAAACGTACGAAACAAGTGAAAAAGTGTGCCAACTCGTAACTATTTTAATGTATGAATACATTGAATCCCATTTCGTCAACCATACATTTCAACTGTTTTTTGTACAGTATAGTCAGCTCCCAAAGTTACAAGGAAACCATTTGTTGTTGTTGATTTTTTTTGTCCATCTCTGGCACACTAAAGTTTGTTACGAGAGAATTCAATTTTGAGAACATAGATTTTGATTGTTTATAATAAGATTCTACAATCCCGGACGATATCCCGTAAGTATAAGTTTAAGGTTCTCCATATTTTACCGTCAAATAGGCATGCAAGTAGTACACAAGTAGTACAGTAGTAGTAGGTTACAATATTATAAATGACAAAGTTCCAAACTTTTTCACACTTTTTAATGTTATCGCTTTACTATAAATACTTTCATGACCCCTGTACTATTCATAGCATCCATCAGCGTAATTTTTTGAATGCGTTATACCGCAAACCGTGATTTTAAACACAAAAAAGTAGTTTCTCAGCAATAATTTGTGCGCAGTATTACTTAGTTTGATGTACAGTATGTATGGTTGAATTTTCGATGGGTCGATTTACACCCTATATCGAGAAATTCTTAGCCCACACCGATCATCTCTAAACAATACCTGAAATATTACTGGCAGGGGGACTTGGAGGTACTGTGGAGTATAAGACAACAAATTACAATATTACATGTGCATATTTGCATAATCTGAGTGTTAAAAAATACATTGTTTCTACATCTAAAATCCTAAAGCCCAGACAACTCTATCAACAATAAACGCAACACGAACTCTATAATCGCCAACATCAGGCCCGAGACAATACAACCTTAATGTGTTGTTAGCGCTAGGCATTCAGACTCTACCAACTACTCTACTAGCGGACTACCGAGCTCTATGTCCACTTTGTCCCAAAACTTCACTGGAATTGAAACCTCCTGAAAGCTCTACAACTTCCGAAACTCTACCGTATTTTCCCACGTTTTTACCAAAACGTTACGAAATAGTTTTTCAATCTCACGGTAGTTGGATTCTCCAATGTTAGCGGTTTGGAAGATTTATTTTAATAGGTTTCTCGGTACTTTCTGTGGGTTAGCGGTAAATTTGTGGCTGAGCGGTATCGTATGTTAAGCTAATCTGCCTTTGGGATATGTAAATTTATGTGAAAATGGCATTTTTATTTATTTAAAACCGAAAACTGTATTTCACATAATTTTATTTGCTTCGTTGATATATCGCAGCTGCGATTGCCGAACATGGTGCGATTGCAGGTCCTGGGTTCAATTCTCGGGTCCTGCAAAGTGTTGTTGGATTTTTACATCAGGAAAAAGCTTCAGCGCAGCTTTTTTCTCTTAACAGCAGCCACGGAGTTTGGATTTTTGATGGTCAATATGGATCTTAAATTAAAATGCTGTAATGTTGGTATATTATAGGCAGGTATACGTTTGCCTAATCTTTTATAGAATACAGGGGTGATAATTACGTGTAAAAATACCGAAGAAAGTTTGGACTTGACCCATCATCATCGTGCAGTCTACATTCAAATATAATTGGGTCTAAAACAATAAGTTTTATTTCCTGCATATCTACTAGCCGCGATCTCAGAATTCGACCCGTTTCTTTGGCTTCTTATTGCCACCCAGATTTATTCCCAAAACTTTTCTCTTAGAATGTCTCTTGTTCCTCTACACTTTATGAATATATAACAGAAGACTTCATAAACAATACAAATATACCTTGTTAACCATTATTTGAGATACAATGTTTTTTTTTTTAAACTAGGTATTTTGTTTTTGCAATTCCTCTTCGAATTCAGTCATCAATCTTAACTTGCAAATGTTTATTCGGCTATAATATGTTAGCGCTCATTACGTAACCAAGTAAGAAATGTGCATTACTGTCAACCAAAAAATGAGTTTTGCTATAATGGGTGTAAAAATACCCTTAACGAAGCCGAAAGGCACTCGTTCTCCCTGTCATTGTAATATTTTTTTGTTGTCTAGACCGCACCAGTGGGAATCTTTCAGTTACAGAGATATTCGGGGTCAAACTTTCAAATTTATCACGAGTTTTTAATCTTATATTTTTACTTTAAATACCTCCACGACACCCGCGTACTATGAAATGCGCCCATATGCGCGTTGTTTTGCTTGCCCTACATTTAGTCCTTCCACAAAACGTGATTTTTCATGAGTACCATGTAGGCTTATCCTAATCTTTAAGGTTTTAATTGCGTTTTACTTTTTCTTTTCTATTTGTACATTGTGCTCACATAATAAAGAAGCAACAATATTGTACCCAGGACTATGTAATATCTAACTTGATTTGAAAAGAGTGTCCATGGAGTTTCTTGTCCATTCTTCGCCATGAGATCTACTATTTTCGAATGGGTAACTACAGTCCGTACACAGTTATTATGCCTGTGGCTGGATTGTGGGTAACTTATTGAGTATGAGTTCAACTCAAGAAAAAAGTCGTCTCTCAGCAATCAGTTTTGAGTACAGTTACTAAGTTTGATGTACATAATGCTTGGCTGACGGCTTCGTGAAGGATCCGCTTACACCTTGCATAGCTCATCACCTCATTTGTCTAGCATTTTTACAACAATGTTAAGGACAGCATCGTCTCTTACCGAATGCAGCTAACTACCTGGATTTAATTGGGGCCACTGCCTATCCGACCTCCACAATTCAGTAACTAGGTAATTATATTTATTATGAACATTAAATACAGACTACAAATAGAACTAAAATAATTCTGAAAAGAAGACTCAAAGCAAGTACCTGCATATATACAACGACGAAAATAGGACACTTCGGCGTCAAAGTACTCCTCCCCATCGATGTCATCCGGAAACGTGCCCAGACTGGCAGCATTGCCAAAGAAAGAGCCAGCCCTCTGGTCACACGAAGTGTCGACCAGTCGGCGAGATATGTCCTTAAAAAGGAGACGTGCACTCCGGCCTCATGACCCGAGCATTTTGACCCCATAAGGCTCAAAACTGTAGTTAACTGGGTTCAATGATTCACCTTTGGCAAGACAGGTTACTATATTTTCAGGCTTCTCGGGCGTAACGATTGCAAAAGATCTACGAATGACCACCGGGACCAACTGCTCTACGTGCTTTTGTGTTGACCTTGGTAGCTAATAGTAAATACAAAATAACTAACTTTTTATTTTGTTGGCCTGAACTGTTCCACTCCTGGGCAAAGACCTCCCCCGTTCCTTCCATGTTAATGCAGGGGATGAGACAGTTAATCCATCACGCTTGTCCAGTACGGATTATTAAGTAAACAGTGAACCTACTTACTCGGTCCATGAGCGCTACCGTTGACATTCAGATAAAGGTCCTCCGCTACCAACCTTTTTTTTTTTTCGGTTGCGAATTCATCAAATAACCCTTCCTGCTCTGGGCTGAGCAGGAGGGAGTGTCAGACTTTTACTGACTTTAAACCCATCCATGTTCCTGCCTTTGCCCTTTGTGTTCCAGGGCCGCAGTATCTCTTTGGAACAGTCCCGCAACCCTTGCAGTCCGCTACCACCCTAAATTGACGTCTTGTTTCTACTGGAAACCTAAACTAAAACTTTCTAAAAGTAGCCCCTCCACTGTTGGATGCTTTCATTTAGTTCCCCAACTATGTGCATCACTTTTAGGGACTTTTCATTCATTTTTTTATTGGGTTTGTCGACAACCGCTACGAGTACAAAAACACAACTTAATATTTTTCTTTGACTCGGACACGCGAGTAACATAATACTATCTGTTTATTTGTTATCCAATCAGCTCGAGTGGCACAGCGGTGTATTTCTGTTTGCCGTGTTCCTGGTCACGGTTTCGATTCCCAGATTGAACCAACATTGGTATAGCTGGCCACTGTTTGTTTGTCATACATACATACAAACGTACATTGTATACCTACGTGTGATTTCTGTATATCCCACAATCAGTATTACGACTTAGGAAATGCTAGTGTGAGGAAATTGTAGTTGAAGTTAATTTTATTTCCTAAAGGTAGTTCAAATGTTTGACGCAAATTTCAAACGGTCGGGAATTGATTAATAGTTTCTACGAGTACACAGTTTCCAGTTTATAGGCAAATTTCTAGGAACCTACTAAATCACCCTACAAAATGTATGTTGGCAAACGACATTTATCATTAAATACACCAGCTTTGAATTCGAACTTAAGGACCGGCTGTCAATAGTCGTACTATCATTATAATACAAATACTCAAGCAGCTCGATTTAAATAAAAACTGAAACTGCATCTTCAGATTTTTTTTAAATCAATATTCCTAGCCAGGAATCGAAGCCATTGATTTCGAAAAAACACACATTGTATTATTACACAATTCGATAGTGTCACTAATAAATATCAAATTCTGAGATGTAAGGACATACATGTAGTAAATGCAAATAGATCTTCCTAGAAAGCCATTGAATGTAGTCGCTGTGGCCCAAATTTTCTAGATGGCATGATCAAATGCAAATCAAATCTCGAGTGTGATCGATACTATAACCAAGGAGTCGTCGAAAGACCGAAAGTGTCCTCCTCATAGTAACAAACAGCAATGTCACTCAAAGGCAATAAAAATCGCAAAAGTGCAAATGAATTTCACTGACTTTACGCGTCCAATCTCAAGAAGAATATCCTTACCATAATGTTCATAACATAGCACCATTGTCTTTTTTATAAAAAAACAAACACCCAGCCACCCACGAAGGTTACTGAGCTGACGTCTACATTAATTCTAGATAACACAGAATAAGTTGTGGGTAGTCAGCAATAATTTTCCGCCTTGGCTCGGGTAGAAAAATCTCTAGGGTGTGTCACGCCGAGTTGGTTTACGCTGCGGCAATCAAGAAGCAAGTAGCAAAAGACTCGGTTTGGATAAACTTTGTCGGTGGTAAAGTAATCTAAGTACTAGAGACCGTCGGGAGTTCAGTGTGGCCATATTAAATGAGTTCAAATTTCATTTGTCTACCCTCTCCTAGCTTGCATTGCGAAAATTTAATGTAAGTTTATGTTGGATTATTGTGTTAAAAACTCCCATTTAACTCACAATAATGTATTACATAGCTTACTGAAACAGGCAATAAAAAACTGGGCAAGTGTGAGTCGGACTCGTGCATGTTGTTGTTATATCGGCAACAGAAATACACATTCTGTGAAAATCATGAGATACAGCCTGCTGATGGAAAGACGGCCGGACGGACAGCGGAGGCTTATTAATAGGGTCCGGTTTGTCAGCCTTCCGTTACGGAACCCTAAAAACGTCAATTTTTTTTGTTAGTATGAACACCGACACACGATAACTGACAAATGCTTGCACTGACTGGACGGGTCCACTCAAATCTGTGTGGTTTTTTCTTCAAGAGACCATCTCAGACACTAATCTGCATAGTCCTCATGTGAGTTAACCAAGATTATGTCTGGACTTTAAAAGAGACTATGACCTCTGAGTTTGTTTCGGCTGTTTCTTCTCAGAGTAGTTAGGTACGAAACACCGGCCCCATCTAGTTTAAAAAAAAGAGACGTGTAAAAGTGTTTTTAAATACCTATTTGCAAAATAAACATCATTTATCATTTACACCAACGAAACAAAAAATCAAATCAGAGACGGGTTATTCGAAAGACTCAATGAGTAAAGCCTGTTGTTTTGTTTGGTTAATTAGCGTCAATCAAAATGATTTCTTCACCAGTAGTGAAAAATGGTAATTAAATTCAAAATACTAATAACACATTGTGGTCTAATGTGTAATAAGCTGTTAATTTAATTAAGTGGCGGTAATTATTACATTACATTATTATCATAAACCTAATTCCCACGAAACATTTAAATTTCATTTAAATGTTTCAAAACCGCCAGATTTTTTGGTTTTATTTATTTTCTCTCGTATCTGCAAACAAGACTTCGTTTTAGATAATGCTTTGCTTTGACAAACGGATTGAACAAATAAATACACAGAAAAATTCAGTCAGTTTTATTCAATTACTGAGAATCTTTTAGCCAAAACGTTTGATAGAATTTACTGGCTAAATAAATATACAAAGGCTTTTTATTTAAGCCTGGATTTACAAAGTGATTATTCGTGGCCTATTTATAAGGACGTATATTTTTTTCATTCTTCTTCGTCTTTTTGTATGAATTGATTACTTCGCATCCGATTAGTAAGTTGCTGAAATTCTGACATGATGGTTTTTTTGTGAAGATAAGGTATGTGTGGACTGGCACTGAGTTTGGGAAGGTCTATAACACACATTTGGCTAGATTGTCAATTGTTTCTACAGCGGCCAATGGGTTAAGAGATTTACAGATTAGCTGCTTTAGCCCATGTCCAGATGGCAAATGTTGAGAAGTGTTCCACAATTCACATCTTTAGTCCATCCCACTGTCATTCAAAGAGGTTATTTTTCGCAAAAAGCTTTTTTTAACCGACTTCAAAAAAGGAGGAGGTTATAAGTTCGAGACTATGTATTTTTTTTTTGTGTATGTTGCCTGATTTCTCCCCCATTTGTGGACCGATTCTCAAAATTCTTTTTTCATTTGAAAGATTATACTTTTGAGGTGGGTCCATTTAAATTTGGCTCCGAAGATCAGCTTCAGATCTCTGAAGCTGATCTTCGGAGATATACTATGGAACTCTTCAAAAATAAACGGCAAATCTGTCGTGATTTCTGCAATCGCTTGGATATTTATTGTATGTACAACATCATGACGTAACATCACGACAAATGCTTGCACTGACTGGACAGGTCCACTCAAATCTGTGTGGTTCTTTCTTCAAGAGACCATCTCAGACACTAATTTGCATAGTCCTCATGTGAGTTAACCAAGATTAGGTCTGGACTTTAAAAGAGACTATGACCTCTGAGTTTGTTTCGGCTGTTTCTTCTCAGAGTAGTCAGGTACAAAACACCGGCCCCATCTAGTTTAAAAAACGAGACGTGTAAAAGTGTTTTTAAAAACCTATTTGCAAAATAAACATCATTTATCATTCATTTATCATTTATCACGCCTGTATGCCTCTGAGGGGGTACGCAGATGTGTACAATACACCCAGATTTCCATTTATTGGGGATAAGCCCATTACCATGACATGTTCATCATCTGCATCATTTTCCCAAATATTTTGTGGTCCGCTTTCAGTCTTACCGGATGCAGCTGAATACCAGTATTTTATTTATACACACAACAGCCACGACATAAATGTTAGTAAAAAATATTTTCTAAAGCTATTGAGACATTCGCATATGGTCATCATTATCTCATGACGCTGAGCTGATGAAGGAAGGTACAACTATTTAACGGTTAGGAGTTAGGTGATTTCTTGTTCTAGAATAATGTATAGCTAATGCGCCTTGTCGATATCGATAGTTGATTTCTCTAGAGACAACAGAGTGAGTGCTAGAAACTAGAAGTATTAATAATTTTAACCGACTTTAAGAAAATAACTGTTGTTGTCATTTAGACGCGTATTTAAACGCGGGCGTAGCCGCGGCGTGGAAAGCTAGTGTGTAATAAAGTTGCATAAGACATTTCATCTACCGTGTTCCCAGATATTTTTTTTCAATAATCTTAACCGTTGCATTAATGCACGCAATGCTTTTTCATCATGTGGTTTCTTCAATAGTTTATTTTGTTCTAAATCGCAAAGAGCAATGCCATCTAGTGTCTTTACACGGCTCAGCGCAACATAAACAACTAAAAATGGAAAAATAAATAAAAACATTTTTGCAAAAAATAAAACCGACTTAAAAAAAAAAAAACAAAAATAACAAACCATAACACAAAAAAGTGAAAAATAACTTTAGCTTCAGAAGCCGGTGACAAAAACACCTAATCAATCAAGCAAAGGTCAAGCTTCAGAAGTCGGTGACAAAAACAAAAATCCAACAAACAAAGGTCACCGACTTCGAAGCTTGCTTGACCTTTGTTTGATTGATTTGGTGTTTTTGTCACCGGCTTCTGAAGCTAAAGTTATTTTTCACTTTTTTGTGTTTTGGTTTGTTATTTTTTTTAATTGTGTTAATTTTTTAAGTCGGTTTTATTTTTTGCAAAAAAGTTCTTATTTATTGATTATGAAATACATTTATTTATGTAGTTGTGCCTTTGGTGCAGCATAGTTCTTCTGGCGTTTGAACGACATTGTCAGGAAGGAAAAAAGCAATAAGGCGGTCTTACTTGCAACTAACGCACCAAAATAACCATGCTGTACTATACTAAAGTTCTGTCTACTTTTTATGTGTTCTTAAACATTTTTGTCGCTGTCAGTTGAAACTCTTTGCTTGTTATCTCTCAGAACAAATTGTGCTAAGTTCCGGGACTGAGAACATGTCTCCTCGACTATTCTCATGAGAATCTACTAAGATATTAGGTAGAGGTACTATACTTATGCGAAATAAGTAGGGCACAGTATTTATCTACAAGTTTTAGGCTTACATTAGGATATTGGTTGAAGTTGACATCCTGTAATATATTAACGTAACAACACGCCTGTAATCCCCAAAGGGTTTGGCAGAGGTGTACCTAATAGTACATACTTTTTCCAGTTATGTTCAAGGCTAGTAAATTGAAGCCTCGCTTATTTTGTTTGGGCTCAAACGTAGAGATCAAAGTAGGGATAGGGTGGCTGGCCACGAGTTCCATACTGAAGCGAATGCGGAAAAAAAGGAATAATATGATCACTTTTCTAATGTGAACGTGTGTTTGGCCGGCAGGTGGAGACAATGGGGGAACAGGGAGGCGACGGCCCGGAGAGCCGTTAGCCGTACTCGATGGATGAGTATGGAGGACCGGCGGCGCGCGTCCGCAGGCTGACGGGCGTGCGTCAGCCCACCGTGTCGTTGCTGCGGCCGCGACCAGAGGCCGAACGCGAGCGGAACGCCTACGTGGAGGCTCCGTGGCGAGCGAATTAATATTTAAAGTAACCTATTTTAGTCTTCGAAATACAAAGGCAAAGACCCCTTTTATGGTTTCCAAAATAAGAAGCAGCAGTCTTTTGAATGTAAATTTAAAAACTCACATTTTAAGTACCTATTCGTTAAAACATTTAACAACAGTAGGCAAAGCGCTTATCGGCCATCGTTCAGACTATCGAAAAACAAAAACAAATGATATTTTTTGTACTAAAATCCAAAGGTTTTATAAAAACATACGCAAAACTCACTGAAAGCTTTTACTATAACAATATTCAGATCCATAGGGATGTAGCAGGTAGGTAGGTATATCAGAAAAAAATAACTGGGTTTGGAAAAGCTCAGTGAGCTTGAAACTGCATAAAAACGATAGCTATTTTGATACTAAAGTTTTTTGTCGTCTCGTACTGCTTCCATAAACCGTGTAACTTTGATGATATTTCAAAAAAAACTAGAGCCCTTATACTAATTAAAACAGTTCCTGGAGCAGGGTCTACACAGCGGGTAAAAAACCGTTAATATATAAGTAACTAGCGACCCGCCCCGGCTTCGCACGGGTGCAATGTTGTACATATAAACCTTCCTCTTGAATTACACTATGTATTAAAAAAAAAAACGCATCAAAATCCGTTGCGTAGTTTTAAAGATCTAAGCATACATAGGGAGGGACAGCGGGAAGCGACTTTGTTTTATACTATGTAGTTATGATGAGATATTTTTTGTATAATTTAATTAAACCAAGTTAACGAACGTTATAGAATGTTTTGAAATGAAATTGCTACTGAATACTATTTTAACATTTACGAAATTCCATTAAAACTTAACAGCGTAAAAACTATTACAGCTCATAATATTTTATGAAAATAAGCTACAACATTGCTCAAGTACCCATTAAATATTTATTTTTTATTATTGCTGCAGGAAAACTGGGAAAATAAAGGTGAATAACATGTTATATTTATGGAAAACAATAATAACTTTTATGCAAATGTAAGGCAAAAGGCTAATCAATTCATCTGTTACTAATTGTAAAATTCAGATCAAAGAGCTGATTGTTTTCTCAACGAAGTTAATCGGAAGAATACTGTGTAAATTCTTACCGAAAAAGCTTTTATTGGCTATCAAATTGGGAATATTATTAACTGTTACTGTGTAACAAACAATAATTATAAAATGGTGAAGGAAAGAAAGAATGAAAAAAATAATATTTACTTGTCGCAGGGACATGACGTGCATCATACAAAGTGAAAAAAATAACAATAAACATAAAAATAAAAAAAAAACGTTCGTAGCTTGCACTTCGTGACTGCGACAAGCAGGTTACAACTCAGCATGATGCTGTGCTATGGGGGGCCCACAGCACAGGTCTGGTTTTCAGTGGTCACCCGTGAAAAAACGTACGGAAGCCAAGACAGCATAAATATTTTTACATGTGTAAAAAAATAAAATAAACAGTACTTGGGTTATAACAATAAACAGCTACCTAGAAATATAATAAACACTACAAAAAAATACAAGTATGTGTGCAGGCTAAACAAAATGCATAAATACAGGAAAATATCGTAAAGAAATCGGCATGTCTTAGAACCAAAACAACGAATGTGAACATGCGACCTCTACCAACCCACAATGGGCCCTCGTGGTGGACCTATGTGAGTCTCATAACGAGGAGGCCCGTGTCCCAGCAGTGGGAATATTATAAACTGATTATCCTCGTACAATATTACAGAAAAAACAGTCAGAAAATGAACAGAAGTGTACAACACAATAAAAACTAACTCGAAAACAGAAATGATTAAAAAAAAAATACAAATAACAAAAGAGAGATATTAAAATCTGTGGGTCGCAAAAAAGAAACAAGTATTCTAATTAGCCACCTGATTATGATTCAGCCATAAGGCGAGCACCCCTTTTGTTCTCCGATATAAAAGAAATAATAAAACAACCAAATATTGTTTTACAAAACCGAGCCATGGAAAATATTTAAAATTTTTAAAGTCACTTAAACGTGACTTAATTCTTTGATGCCGCGATTAAGTTGAGTTTGATATTCTTTTTCTTTAAAGAGATTAAATACATTGATTTATTTATTGGTGAGGTTCTTCAGAAAGGTCAGGGGCGTAGTACTCGCAAACAGCGTGCGTGTATGACCAGACGTATGAACGTTGGCGAGGCAAAAGGAGTATGTAAGGATCGTAGCAGTTGGCATTCTGTGGTTTCTGCCTGCACCTATGGGCAAAAGGCAAGAGTTTATGTATGTATGTTATTGTGTGTGTTACCAGCCAAACCCAATTTCGGGTCAAACTAATTTGTCCTAAGCCAAACTAGAGACAATCATAAAAGTACAATCATAGAGCACTCCGACTAAATGGGTTAGGTTATGTTAGAATTGCCAAACACGCGCGAGCCGAGCGAGCGTAGCAAGCGGTGCCGCGGCAGCGGCCGGCGAGCGCCACATCCTAGAGATGAGCGCATTGTAATTGCTTTGTTTGGTTTAGACACGATGTTGGGTTTTACCCCTTGTATATATGTAGTGGAGGCTGTTTCCAGGTCGAGGATTCGTTGTAGAATTGAAAACCTCAACAACTTTCACAATAATTAAATTTTATTGCTGAATAGCACACAGAACACGTCGTTACAGTTATATTTTTATGGAGGCAAGAGAAACAGTGTTGCCATGAACAAATTAAAATAGACATCAGTGTTGTCAATAAACAAAATTAATATTCTGAATGTTACTACTCTTAACATATTGGGGGCCGCGAAATGCAAACGTCGGCTCTAGAAAATTTACTCACACAGCAAGTTGTATTTAAACATTTTAAACAAGAAAAATGGCAGTAAGTAAACTGCAAATCATGGAAGCAAAGAACACTAACTATAAAAGTATATTTAAGTATACAATTTTATAAAACTTACATCTTATAACATAGAAAACTAACATATAAAACTTTAAAAAATTACATATTTTAACTTAGAGATAATACACCGTATGGTATTCTTGGCGTCGTAATTTAAGCTAATAACTAAATTACACATCTATTATGGCCTACGAACTTATGACACTATTAAAGGGTATCATCATCACTGTTAAAGGGAAACAAACAAACCTTGGTAATTGACCTAGTATGTTTTCGTTTATTTGACGTCATTACCTCAAATGCTCTTACTTTATTATCATTTCCAGGGTACACCTGAGTTATACGACCCATAGGCCACGTGAGGGGGGGTGTATTGTCATCACGAAGCAATACTAAATCACCAACTTTTACATTAGAACATTCATCTCTCCACTTTGGTCTGGACTGCAAGTTGTTCAGATAGTATTTATGCCAAGTTTTCCAAAAAGATTGTACAACTTTGTTTGTAACATTCCACAGTCTAAGCTTTGAGATTGGTACCTCAGAGAGGCCTGGGGAGAGGAGATCCTGCTCAGGATATGAAACTAGCGCCTTACCCGCTAGAAAATGACCTGGGGTGAGGTACGTGAAATCATCACAGTTTGTTGATTGAGGCACTAAGGGCCTAGAATTTAAAATCGCTTCTATTTGCGTGAGGACAGTACACATCTCCTCATAAGTAAGTACAGTATTTCCTATTGATCTCTTTAGGTGATACTTAGTGCTTTTAACAGCCGCTTCCCAAAGCCCGCCAAACACAGGTGAATAGCTTGGTATAAAGTGAAAATTAATGTTATTTTGCAAGCCATAACCATTTACCCGTGCTTGATGGTCTTGAGAGCTTATCAGCCTATACAAATTAGTCAAGTGGTTCCTTGCACCCTTGAAATTACTTGCATTATCACAAAATACGTCATGAGGGAGACCCCTCCGCGATGCGAAACGTTTGAGACAGGCAAGAAATGTTGCGGTCGTCATGACTGATGCCAGTTCTAAATGAACTGCTTTTGTTGTAAAACAAACAAACAGGCAAATGTAACCCTTTGTAATTAGAGACCGTCTTACCCTTGATTGTTTTATGTCCAAAGGCCCCGCATAATCAATACCCACCTTTTCAAATGGACGCGCTTGACTTACTCTTTGCTCCGGCAAGGAACCCATCAACTGTTTGGAGGCTTGTGCCTTCAATTTGAAACATGTTACACATTTGTAAACAATTTTTTTTATATGTCTTAGACCATTTATCAACCAATACTTTTCATTTAAAACTGATAGTAATAGCTTAGGGCCAGCATGCATAAGCCTAATGTGCTCACTTTGAATGATCATATCAGTAACACGTGATTCTTTGGGAAGAATAATAGGGTGTTTTTGCGTGTATGGAATTGAAGAGTTGTGGAGACGCCCACGAACCCTAATTATGTTCTCTTTATCAAGAAATGGATGTAATGGTTTTAATGAATTATTTATATTGCTATTGTTTTTTAAAGAATTTATTTCTTTATTGAAATATTTATTTTGTTCATATTTTATTATAAACATTAAAGAGCCTTGTATTTCTTTATTTGTTAAGAAATTTGTTTGAATTCTTTCAGTTTTATTCTTAGCTTTACAGTTTTTATAAAAACGCCAGATGTATGCTAGTATCCTAGTCATTTTGTGTATACTTGAATACCTCTCAAACAGATCAAATATATTTTGTGTAACTGGATAAGCGATGGCACTGGAAAGCGTTGTGTCAACATTTGTTTTCATTTCAGGAATGCTGTCAGGTAAGTCAAATTTATTTTCAAAGTTATACTCATGGTTTTGTAAGAACGTTGGACCGCTCCACCACAACGTGTTGTCCGCCAGCGCCTGGGGGGCCACGCCCCGCGTGATGAGGTCTGCAGGATTATCGTTTGTGGACACATAGTGCCAAGTCCACCTGGCTGTTAATTTAGCCACAACCTGAACTCTGTTTGCCACATAAGCATTTAGCTGAGTTATCTGAGTACCAATCCATGCTAAAACGATTTGCGAGTCTGTGAATAAATACACGTCTTCCACATTTAGCTTTAAGCTTATAGCCTTGTGAACTTTCACTGTTAATTTTGCAAGCAGCAGTGCGGCATTCAGTTCCAGTCGTGGCACAGTTAGTGGCTTGTTAAGCGGGTTCACCCGGGACTTGGAATACAGTAAATATAAGCTTGCCTTACCTTTATTCACCACCCTTAAATATAAACAGCAGCCGTAAGCTGTTGAGCTGGATGCGTCAGCAAAACCAATCAATTGCACCAATCCATGCGTGGTAGGAATATTTCTAAGCAGTGTTATAGGACTCATGTTTTCTAAGCTTTTAGCAAATAATAACTATTGCTCCCTAAGATCACCTGTCAAGGGAGAATCCCAACCCACATTTGCAGCCCACAGTGTCTGGATGAAGCTTTTTGCAGTCACAATAATTGGTGCTATAAACCCTAGGGGATCATAGAATTTTGAAATGTAACTAAGTATCTGTCGTTTGGTTACTGGCCTGTCATTAAACTTTTCTGGACAGGTTACTGTAAAACAGTCGTTTTGAACATTATAGTCAATGCCTAAAGTCTTTAAATTGAAACTTTCCTTTTCAAAATCGTAATTATCAAAATGTTGCTCATTTTCTGGGATATCATGCAGAATTTGAGGAGTATTAGATGCCCACTTGTGAGTTTGAAAGCTACCTCTTTTTAGAATTTCATTTAATTGATTTTTGGCTTCTAGGATTGTAGTCAAGTCGTGACATGCATATAGTACATCATCAACGAATGTACAGTTTCTTAAGATAGATGAAGCAAGAGGCAACTCTGTTTTATACATGCAAGCAAGCTCATCCAGACACCGCGTGGCGAGGAAACTGGAACTTTTTAGCCCGTAGGTGACTGTAGTTAGCTGGATACATTTTATCTCAACATTGGGACTCTCTCTCCACAGGATATTCTGTAATGAGGTATGTGAAGGGTTTAAAGCGATACATCTAAACATTTTTTTTATATCTGTGGTAAACGCATGTTCACCAAAGCGAAATAATAAGAGTATGTCAAATAAATCATTCTGGACAACAGGACCATTTAAAAGTATATCATTTAATGCTATCTTTTTACTAGTCTTCATGGAGCCATCATAAACTACTCTTAATTTTGTTGATTTACTTTTCTCATTGAAGACCGCATGATGTGGTAGAAAGTAAATAGGATCATTTTTAAAATCATATTGCCTTACATCAATATAATGGCCATGCCCTAGTTCGATGATCTCATCTATAAATTTTTTATATTGTTGAAACAAATTTTCATTTTTATGTAATTTTTTCTCCAAGTTGACAAATCTATTGAGAGCAAGATTGAATGAATCGCCCAGATGGTCGTTTACTTGCTCTAGAGGAACCTTAACTGGTAAATCTACCTGAAAACCCTTGCTATCAAATTTCACAGATTTTTTAAAAATGTTTTCACATAGTTCAGATTCTGTGGAATTTTCATTAAATATTTGAGGAACCTCTTCTGTCTGCCAAAACTGCTTAATTGATTTGTTGATGCTGTTGTCACAACTTGTACATAAAGAAGCTACAAGAGGTACCTGTTGTGCGGCAGAGTGATGGTTTAAGCTACCTCCAAGTACACTGCCGAACTGCGTGTTTATGATGCACGGTGCTGGAGGGGTGGCGACACAGCCATCCACATTATGCAGCTGTTGGCTCGGCAACAGGGCCTGGAAGAAGACATCACATCCCATTAACATATCTATATTACTTGGATTATAATAATCACTGTCTGCCAACTTTATTCCAGGAGGCAGGGTAAATTGTTTAGTCTTTTGTTGCGGTAGTTTGCAAGTGATTTGTTCTACCACACTACAATTTACTGTTAACTTGAAATTTGAAATTAGAGAGTGGAGTTCAAGGGGAATGCTGTATTTGATTTTATTGTTGATATTTGTAATCCCCACTATGTCTATGTTGCTCTCCTTAGGTTTGAGCCCTAACTCCTGTACTACCTGAGATGTGACAAATGACACTTGTGAGCCTGTGTCCAAAAGTGCTTTGACATGTAACTCCGTCCCATCACTTCGTAGCAATTTGACTTTAGCTGTAGGGAGTAAAGTTTGATTAATAATATTCTTTGCTACGAGGACCACCGGATTCTCCTTGCCATTTTTCGTTGTGTCATCTTCATGTAGTAGGGTATTGTGAGCCTTTTTGCAGGTACTACACCTGCTTTGATGTGGATTCAAACATATTTTACATAATTTCCTTTGTGTAACAAACTCTAACCTTTCCTTAACAGGTAATAATTTAGACTGTGGGCAACTAAATAATTTATGAGAATACTTACAGTTTGGGCATGGATGAGATGCTGAGGCTGTTGACACATTCACCGAAGACTTTGTGCCCGCTGACTTTGAAGAGCAGTTTGGTGTAGCATTGAGGGGATGAGCACTTCCATCCACACTTTCCAGAGCCAACGCTCTCCTTTGCAAAAACTCTAACAATTCTGTCAATGATGTTTCTTTCTTCATGTCTCGATCCATCTGGAATGCCTTTGCTGTGTAAGGGTCTATTTTTCGATAAAGGATACACAAAAGAATAGGATCCCAGCCGTTAACATTTTTATCTAAGGTTTTTAATGCTGCAATGTGTTGTTTAATTTTAGACACAAAATCTCTAATGGCAGCTGCAGAAGGTTTAATGCTAGGTAAATCTATAATGCGATTGATATGATCATTTTTGATGAGCGTATTGTAAGCATACCTATCTGCTAATATTTCTAAGGCTTCTGGGTAACTTTCCGCAGACAGGGGTAAATTTTTAATTAAGTCTAAAGGCTCCTGTCTGAGAGAAGTACGCAGGTAATACAATCGTTGTACATTGTCCAGTTTTGGATTATTGTGAATGATTGACCTAAACACATTTATGAACGGCATATACTCACAATAATTTCCTGTAAAGGTAGGGATTTCTACACTGGGAAGCTTAGTGTGTGCCAGGGGGGCCGATTCCATTTTTTGTTCGCCTTTACAACTCGCTATGGCGTCATTAAGGCGTGCCAAAATCCCAATATACTTGTCTTCCTGTACTGCGACATTTTCACCGTCCTCAGGTTTTTTATCGAGTATTTTTGTTATATTTTTCATATTCTTGAAATGCAGTGATTAGGCGATCCTTTTTTGCCACAAGAACAGAACGAGATGTGGTCTGAAAATCTTTCGATTCTATAAAATTTCCAAGTCGTGTTATAGTTCCCTTGACGTAGCCCCTGGCACTTACCAGTGTATTTAAATCTTCCATAGTGTAATAACAAACAATATGCACTTATTTCTAACGTAATTAATGAGATTATACTAATCTAAGTACCAAGACAAAGTACGACGTAAATTACACAGTGAATTTCTAAACAAGATGTCTTCCGCTTCGATTTATTATTGATTGAATTGAAGTTCTTCGCAAATCCAATGCTGCCAACAACACGATGCGCGACGACCGATGCGTCGATAAAACAGACCCCACGCGATGAAGATGGCGCGCGGGATCTAACCCGGAGCTCTTGAGTGTGAAAGAGACGGAGCTATTTCTTCACTTCACTGTCGATAACGGGAAACCACCAAGTGCACCACCGAATTTTGCGTGTCTTCCACCGTTCCACGAGATGGCGCACCTAGCTGGTCGCTGTAGTTGTCGAACTTGGGACGACGGAAACGGAAGTCGACTGTGTCGGATGACGAATGACGATAATATGGAGTCCGTCTTGATTTTTATGTAAATTTAACCTTGAGGTATATGGTATTCCACTCAACAAGGCTACCACCATGGACGAATTGTCCTGTATGAATGTTGCGTGACTGACGTCACGATGATACTGCACGAAAATACTTGCGTGAACTGCTGCTGATTGATGCTGGAACTTTTCACTGTCGAAGGACCATGTTGGGTTTTACCCCTTGTATATATGTAGTGGAGGCTGTTTCCAGGTCGAGGATTCGTTGTAGAATTGAAAACCTCAATAACTTTCACAATAATTAAATTTTATTGCTGAATAGCACACAGAACACGTCGTTACAGTTATATTTTTATGGAGGCAAGAGAAACAGTGTTGCCATGAACAAACTAAAATAGACATCAGTGTTGTCAATAAACAAAATTAATATTCTGAATGTTACTAACTCTTAACACACGATGAACCAGTAACCCTGTTTGGCCTAAGAAAAACAAGTTTGGGCCGAAAATCGGGTTTGACCGGTAACGTATGTATATTATACAGGTTGAGTTTTTTCAAGATTGCGATAATATTAAATAAGGTCATTCTAAACCTACTGCGTCATACAATAATCTTGTTATGTTTTCAATAAACAAACAAGATTTTTTTTGCGGCCTCGTTGGTCTAGTTTTGGCAAGCGCGACTGTTGAGTGAAAGCAAATACTTCATGCGACGTTTGTATGTAGGGGGTAATCTCTGGATCTACTGAACCGATTTTGAAAATTCTTTCACTAATTATTAGTGAATGAATTTTCAAAATCGGTTTTCAAACTCGGGGATAATGTAGCTTCCTATATTTGCTATATTTACAACGTGCCAGTGCAGTGGGATAATTTCCGACAAAAACGCGAGCGAAGCCGCGGGCAACAGCTAGTGTAAAATAAAGGGAATATTCTACGAAGTCATTTTGAAAAGAGTCGAAAGCAAAGCCAATGTGATGTGAGGAATGTTATGAAATAAGAGGAAGGAAATGATGTCTTCTGACAATGGAGAATGGACGAAGAAAACTTGTATCGCGGATCCCAAATAGAATGGGACAAAGGCTGGAAGAAGATGTCATGTGAAAGTTTAGAAAAGTAATTTCACATAACGTGGCTGAAGTGCTAACACCACGTACAGATTTATTAATTTAATGTATGGAATAATTTAATGTTATTTAATTATTAGTGACATACCTAATGTTCCTATTCTCTCAATTTTTTCTCCGATTATTAACCAAATTATATGTAGTAGATTTAATTTAATTTTTTATTATGTTATGAATGTACTATTGTTTTAATTGTAAACCATAATTTGATTGTATTTTGATTCCATTAATGTTTGCATGCATGCATAAGGTAGATTGTACAAGGCTCACCCATTTTATTGTAACATCTTATTCATGTACCTGCAATCTATGCAAATAAATTTTACTTTACTAGACTTTACTTTACTCACGTAAGTAAAAAATAGCAACGTTACAGGAGAGTGAAAAAACAGCTTAGTGATGGTATAGCAGTACAAAACCATTTTTTAATCTGTATTCTATCAGATGAGATGTTTCTTGCTTCTGATTAGCTGAAACAACGCGTCTTTCGATTCTCTAGCAAATGGCATCAAAAACTCTCAACCGCCAAACGTTTACTTAGATACGTGGTGTGAAGTTAAAGTTCTAATTCAACGACGATAATGTTATTGCGTCTAATGACCGAGATTTTAAATTTTATGACAAGTCAGTTATGTGTCGCTTTTTGGATAAGACTTACCATGGACTCCTTAATTGTTGAGTCACTAAGATTTGTGTACTTTGTGTAAACTATGAGATTAATAATCCTTTCCGTTTGAGTTTGCCAAAGTAAGTTATAAAATATCACTTTAAAATTTAAAAAAAAGAAAGCTCAATTGCATATTAATACAAATTCTAAAAGAAAGAAATTGCCAATCCTATTTATAGCTACCGAGCAAAAAGCCGAACGGATGAAAAAAAACTTTTGTAATGACTTTCAAATGAATATTCATAAATGGCGAACTCTTACACTACGCTTTTCATAACATTTGCATAATACCAAGGAGCTTATATTTTATTTTTAAGTTTGCTACGTTTTGATTATCCACCTCTTTTTTAATTTACGGCCAGTAATTGAATAGGTTAAATCTTTATAACTTGTTTAATTTATGATGGTTTTCATTTTATTTTTGCTGTAAAATACACAGCGTGGCGGTGAAAGAGTTATTATATCAACGCCTTTTTAATGTTCCGTACATATTGAATGTATACATACAAATAATACAATTGAAATGTTTGTTAGTAATTTCAAGGAAAGTATACAGGATAATTGGTAATTCGGTGCATGCACTTGTGGCTGGACCGATTTTGACGGGACTGTTACTGGCAGATAGCTGATGTCATAAGGAATATCTTAGGTTACTTTTTAACCGACTCTCTTCAAAAAGGAGGAGGTTCTCAATTCGGTTGTTTTTTTGAGTTTGTTACCTCATAATTCCGTCATTTGTAAACCGATTTGAAAATTTCTTTTTTCATCTGAAAGGATATAGTTTTCGATTGGTCCTATATAGAAATTTCATCAACATCGGTAAAGGGATTTGGTTGTTTTCCTCACGTTAATTATCACATCACGCGACGTCGCGTGCAGGCGCTTTGATGTACATCACGCGACGTCGCGTGATACTTGCTAGTTAAATTTGACACACTTCCCGATTTCTGATTGAGTTGAAATTTTGCACGCATGTGTATATCGTGAGACAATGCAATATTATGATGACATGGAGCTGATCTGATGATGGAGCTGGAAGGTGGCCATCGGAGCTCTGTAATGAAACGACGCAACGCCGTCGGGTTTGGACTCGTTTGATTTGTCTTGACAAGTACTTTATTCTTAAATGGTAACCAGGGTCTGATGATGGAGCTGGAAGTTGGCCGTAGAAACTCCGTTATAAAACGGCAAAACCTCATCGAGTTTGGGCTCGTATGATTCGTCTTGACGAGTACTGTAACTAACTTCTAGTTACAATGTAAAAATTAATTCATAACAAGAATTTGTGTGGTAAACTACCACTAAAAAGGGTAAAATAAAAATAAAAATCTGCGAAAACTGAACCGACTTCAAAAAAACACTAAAACGTCTGAAATAACTTGACTTTCGGAAGTCGGTGTCTTTGTTTGTATCTTTTATGCCGAAGTCGGTTTTTATTTTAAAGAAAGGATTTTGTTTAAAGCCGTTGAAATTGTTAATTAAATTCAAATAGGGAAGTAAGATTTTTACAATAATTTCACACGGATGAAGGTCGCGGGCAACAGCTAGTAGGTAATAAAAGTACGTGTGTTATTAAACTTCAGTGTATGCCTAGTTGTCATAGACAACTTTCTCAGAACGAATTATCAGAGACTAAAATCACTTTTGAACTGTCGAAACAAAGATAACACTCAAATCTAGCTACACTCCCAGTCACAAGACCTAAAAACTGTGAAAGTACTGTAGTTGCCCATTTCCTAGCGTAGATCTCTATGGAGAAGAACGGGCAAGAAACTCCATGGACACTCTTTTAAATCAGCAATATGCGATTGGATTCAGATACGGCGTGGGATAAGTACAAATCATAATTAATTAACGCTGAATGTCTAAACGTAGACGTTACTAAACAAGGCATGTTAACAAGATCTTTTGAACAACAAGTCTCTCTTGTATGTTACATCAGAAACCTGCGTCAGCAACCTGACTCAAACGTCTAGGCTAGACAACATTGTTTTTCTTTGTACTGTGTTAACCTGTGTCACTTGTTTTCGAAATAAAACAAAGTTTTAAGCAATAATGTTATGTTTGCTTTAGAAAATATTTATTTTATTCACTGAAACTATGCAATTCCTTCTTTTCATTTCCGACAATTCAACAGTATTCTCAAAAGCTTCAAATAAAACATTGGGCTGTGAAAAACTACACACAATAACAAATATAAGGTAATAAGTTAGCGCGCACAAGTACTGAGAACTACTGATAAAATTATACTCAAATGTCCAATTTTTATACAACTACCCTCATTATCGTTCGCTATTTTATTATCTTCCGAGCAATATCTCACACATAATGACCATATACATGATGACCATATTGCCGAGTCAATACATATTCGATCCATAGTATAACACCAGCTTGCATTCAAGGTAATTACAGAGACAAATTGCCCCTTTGACAAAGTTAATGGCGCAACAGCTAACGGGCAATATTGATATACCCTGTGGTTTATGATCGGACCTAATTATTATTAACTGTAACTAAGTTAACAGTTCATCTGTCAAATGTTTCAGGAGTTGTTTTAACTGATTTAGTGAGTAGTTTGAAATTATTGAACAGTCTACCTGAACAACTACGGAACATAAAAGTTAAACATTGACATCTAAGATGTACCGTACAAGGTGAAAACAATAGAAAAATGAAACAAAATCATTTTTATCATATTCGGGGTTCTCCGGGACGGGTGCTTCCCCGTATTTTTTATAGAAAGGTGTACCTAATAGTATACCCACGTTTTGCCAGTTATGTTTTTTTTGTCCCATGTAAAAGGAGGAGAGCCTATCGCCATCAACTGGACACAAATCCAGACCAGACTCCGTCGCTGCTACTGAGAAATTCGTTATGGAAAATCCCACTATCACTTTACCACTAGACCAACGAGGCTGTCACAGATAGAAAAACGACTATCCTGATGAATAATTATAAATTATGAAGTTTTTTTTTTTTTTTGTAAAACGAAATTGTTATGCCTTTTAGGGCCAAAAATGGGCATGGGAGATGCCCCTTTTAGAGCAACTGAAAGCAATTGAAATTGAGCAATGAAAATTATTTTCGTTTTCTCAGTGTCTGAAATCGCATTCAGTACAATAAAACCTTAGTCTTCATTTAAGTAAAAAAAAAAACAAAAAGAAAATACCCGAAAAGCGAAACAAGTAACTACATTCGCAAATTTTCTCCAACTTAAGACCAATATGTACACCGAAACTCAAACTTGTAACTTAAACAAACTCCGACAAGTACCGATACTAACTACACATTAACTTAGCTGGCTTATTTATCTAGCTTCGAACAGGATATTACATCCAAGAATACTACTTTCATAGCGGTTACTTTGACTTCATAATCTTCTGAACAGGATATACTGGAATATTTTTGAAGCAGTGCGCAAAAAAAGTTTGGTGGTTCAGTATCAGTAATAGAACACATTTCCATTATTTGTTCAAAACTTTTTTATATTTTTTTATCCGACTTTAAACCAGCAAAATATGGACACCTAATGAAAGGACCATTTTAGCAGCCACTCAAACGCTGCTTGATCACGGTCAGTACCTATGCTTTATTTTCTAAATTTTGATGGTCCTAAGCCCACGAAAGTATGAAGGAAAAATTGGAATTACTCTTCAAATAACTTCAGATCACGGCCAAATCTTAAAAAAAGTCTAGTTGGAACCAGATAAAATCGGCGATCAGTACATTGAAACCCAGGTAAATGATGCCTGTGCATGATAAATAAACGAGCGTGGACCGCCGCCGCCGCCCGCGAGTTGGTGGCCATACAATTAATTTCAAAGTAAACATTTTTCGTTAACGATAACTTTATTTTTTTTGTACTAAGATTTATCAAAATAAAAAATATGTATTTAATAAAACTCATTTAAGTTTAATTTGTCAAAGTTTGCGCACTGAATAAAAATTGACCCTGTATATTACATCCAAGAATACTACTTTCATAACTGTTACTTCCCCTTCATAATCTTCATAAAGAGCATCCATCAATTACAGTTTTCCCTTTTCCTTAATCACATGCACACACGCTCACAACATACACACACCCATCACTTACACACACACACTTACTAACCCCTGATTGGATAATTAGTAATCACCATTGTTGTAAAGTGTATATTTATCTTTAAAGGCCGAAACACACCGGATCCGTACAAGTAGACGTGCACGTGCACGTGCACGTACCATGAAGTTGTAATATATGGAACTTTATAGAGACATGGCACACCGCTTGCGTGACGTACACGTGCGCGTCGACTACATGCGTAACGCTACGCATTGCAGCTGCCATGTGTCAAACTTGCTGCGTACCTACGCAGAGCGGAACAGCAACGTCACATTGATGCGTGCAGTAATGACGTTGTAGTCAATAGCATTCCGTATTGGACGACACACCGAACAAGTTTGAACACGCTCGTATCTTTGCTGCGCGTGACTACGCGCGTGACTTACGTACGTACATTCAGTTGTATTTGTTTTCAAGTTTTACCGATAGTAAGTGATGTTTTGTTTCGGTTTTAATGACGAATAATGAAATTAAAGAAAAACTAATTGTTTGTACAACACAAAAAACAAAGAGTAAAAAATATGTCATATAAAACTTAAACCCATTATTTTTAGGCACACCCAGGAATATTCTGTCACAATAACAGTAATATTGCTTCTTCTTCATCAGATGAACTACTTGGTCCATTTACCCGCTCTTCTTCAGACATCGTGCACAAGAATTGCTGGGTACGCAAAGGACCGGTGCGTTGCGTGCGTACCACGTATGCGTAAGCGTAAGCGTACACGTATGCGTAACTCGATGTGTCAGGGGTTCACGCGCGTCACCACGCGCGTGTACACGTGTACGTCACGCCACGCATCTGGTCTGACCAGGCCTTAAAACCAGACACCTACTTAAATTGGGGACCATTTCTGACCACTACGATGGTGACATCAACAGAAAAAGCTAGTGGAATTATTGAGATCGAAATATGCATATAACGACACCCACGACGTAACAAAGACTTAATAAATCAAAATATAATAATTATTTGCTGAGAGTTGAGCTCAAAATACTAAAGGGTGTAACAAGACCCTTAACGAAGCCGAAAGGCAATTGTTCTTCCCGTCATTGCGATCATTTTTAAGTTTTAGACCATACCTGTTAACCTTCTAGTTACGTAGATATTGGGGGTCAAAGTACAAACTTTTTCACATGTATTTAATAAAATAGATGTGAAAAAGTGGGGACTTTCAATCATACAATCCATCCATCGGCACAATGTTTTGAGTCCCTTACAATGAGTCCTACCGGAAAACGTGATTTTTCACCCCAAAAAAAAGTAGTTTGCCAGCAATCATTTTTGCGTAAAGTTACTTAGTTTGATAATGCCTGGTTGACGGCTTCGTGAAGGGTCCTGTTACACCCTGTATACCAAAGGTACATCTTCAATATCTACATGGTAACCTTTTTCTACATGAAGGCAAAGGAAAGTTAATTTATGGTAAAAGCTTTCATCCTGTATGTTAACTGGGTAAGTAACTTTTATTAGCAGACACAAAGCATATTTAATTACACTAATATATGTTCCCTTATACGAGAATAGTCGACCTAGTCCGTAAATAGATTAAAGCGACTATTCGTTTAGAAGTTAGATATTGTTGTTTCAAGGTTGGGGTCTCGTAGTAAGATATAAGTAGATGTCTGAGTAAAAGAAAAAAAAAGAAGAAGAGCTTGTTGGTGAATATTAACACCCGCTCGAGTCGCTTGCCTAGGTTGGTCCTTGGATGGGTGACCACCCATTACATACCCAGTGTCCCCCGTGCCTCGGTAAGCACATTAAGCCGTTGGTACCGGCTGTCATTAATAGATCTTTGACAGTCATTACAGGTAGTCAGTGGCCCAAGAGTCTGACAACCAGTCTTACTAAGGAGTATCGTATCACCTAGTATATTTTCAACGTTGAGAGGAATTATGTATTGAATTAATGATAGCTTAAGCGTCAATGTTCCAAAGAAGCAGTCAAATTAACCTTAAAAGGTCTTTTTGAGCATCTCCGGATTTAGCATAAGCAGAATCAGCCTATAATGTACCCACTGCTGGAACACAAGGCTTTCTCTCTATGAGAGGGAATGGGCTATAATCCACCACGCGGGCCCAGTGCAGTCTGATTGTGAATCTCATTTGGTAAAGAGAACATGCGCCTTTTTTTGTGCTTGCCGAACTTAAGTGGCAGTGGGCAGGGCACATTGCCTGCAGAACGGAAGGCCGATGGGGCCGAAAAGTTCGTTGCGTTGGAAGGCTTCCCACTAGATGGACCGATGACCTGGTGAAGGTTGCGGGGATCCGCTGGATGCGAGTCGTACGGGACCGGTCTATATGGCAACACTTGGGGGAGGCCTATGTCCAGCAGTGGACGTCTTTCGGCTGAAATGATGATGATAAAAGAAAACCAAATAACCCTGTCTTTGCAGTCGATGTAATAATGATGCTATCGAAAATGAAGAATGCTTGCTACCTATTCACTTGTGACTTGAAGACTTAAACGTAAAAACATTCGGGAAAAAAAACCACATTTGGCACATGTAGTGAGACCTCGAGCAAAAATCTAGTTTCTAATATCATGTGCCGTCTACATAATTGAAATAAAAAAACACCTACTCGTCTTTTTCAATTTATTTGTGACCTTTTTACTAAAAGGGCGATGTGTTTCTAAGTAAAATCTTTTCACACTCGTTAAACTAGCAAAAGCACTGAATTTTTTCAGGCTACTTGAAAATCAACGTAGGTTTTTCCAGACTGTCTAGATTTCATCTGAGACCTAAAGTTAATAAAGACTAAGAGCTTGAATAGGCAGTCGTCCTCATAATGTTGAAGTACGTTGTGATGTTATAGAAAGGTCTGCAATAATACTTTTAATTAAACTTGTTTATTATCTCCAACTTCATTTTCGGAGTTTTCGCTTCATTTCATTTGTTATTTACGTGTAAATGAGTTAAGTTCTAAATAGAAATAATACTAGTACATTAAAACTTTAGTTAGATTTGTTCACAGAGTAGCTAGCGCCGATTTATTCAGAGAATCGCTCGCGGGGTGAAATACTTCGATTCTTCTTACGATTATTATTACTTCGGAGTGTCCCCTTGGTCTGTGAATGTATCCATGTTATGATATGATATGATATTTGTAATTTTATCCACGTGTTTGCAATGAGTTTGACCTCCTTACTAATACGACTCATGACACGACCATGCGTAAGGGCTTGTTAAGAACTCCAAACTATTCAATGATGCTCCTTATAAATACATAAGTAAAACTATGAACTATTCCGATAAGTACATAGAATATTTACATACGGTATAATTTTTGCATATTATTTAATTGACTCTTTCTAATCTCTGGATGTTTTTAGCTGGACTAGTACACTGAAAAAAATGCATGCCAATCAAGTGATTTTTTAGCTTGATTGACGATATCTTGTTTAGATTAATCAAAACCTTAGTTGAGTTGATCATCACGACATGATTGCAGCAATACTAGTTCAAATGATTGAACGCTCAAACAAGTTTCTCGATTACCCTTAACATGACATCATTGTAGAAGAGTTAAAAAAGAGACAAGTTAAAAAAAAAAACCGTAACAAAATAAGTTAGTTGTGTCAATCAAGCATTTTAATTACTTCAATCAAGATCATTTGATTTGATAGCATCTATCATTGCAATTAATTGTATTAATCATACAACTTGATCAAATCTTGCGCTAAATGTTTGCGCTAAATAAGTTTCTTGGTTGTGTTTATCACTATTTGGTTGTGTTTATTACTATTTGACTTGATTGATGCAAATAGGTTTTGTGATAACTCCAATCATGATATCGTTTCAAATCTCAATCAAATAAAAGTAGTAGCTGTGATCATTGTGCTTGATAGACTCAGATGCAAACAAGTTACTTAGTCAATCTAAACAAAATCTTGATTGTGGCAACTACTTTTTTTTTCCAGTGTCTTTGTACACTATAATATTCATTCTTTGAAACTAATATTAGAAATACGAAAGTAACTCTCTGTTTTCTTTTCGCGCTTTATATACACTAGCCGGTCATACTTTCATACTACATAGTATGGCGATTACAAAAAAAAAAAAACATTTATATTTGAAAGTTGTAAAAAAAATACATGCTTTTTTTACTTATTTGTTTCCATACAGGGCTACATAATGATGAGACAAATTGGTATCATTTTTTATTTGAACGTTCACCATCAAACAGTGGAGTAATAGCCATACTACGTTGTATACGACCGGGAAAGTTGAAGTTCAAGTTTTGCACACAGGTAAAACATGATTTGGATATATTTTGGCGCATTTTTATCCCCGGGACTGCCTCGTTGGTCTAGTAACCGCCATCGCGACTACTAAGCATGATGTCCTAGGTTCGATTCCCGGGTCGGGTAAATTGTTATTGGGTTTTTGCCATCAAGCCTGGATATGTGCCCGGTTGATGGCAATAGGCTCGCCCCCATTACATGAATGTTGTATGCTGTCTTGGCTTCGATACGTTTTTTCACGGGTGACCACTGAAAACCAGCACTGTGCTGTGGGCCCCCCATAGCACAGCATCGACCTGCTTGTCGCAGTCACGACGTGCAAGCTGTTAAACTTTTTTTTGTTTCTGTCCTGTATATTTATAATATTTGTACATCCCCGTGAGATAGTTTCCGAACTGCACGTGGTGAAAGCCGCGGGGAAAGTCTAGTGCAGAATAAATCCAGCACAAGTTTAACTCCACCAAAATATGCTACAAGCTATATCACAATTTAAACGAGCCACAACTTTCCCTTTGATCCTCGCTTAAAGTAAACAAAGAAGAGTACTTTCCGACCACTACAAGCTAAAGTATGCTCGACTTCAGGTTCAAAGTAACATCACTGGTCGATCGCTATCATCGAAGCCTTAATTAAAAAGGGCACTTTACCAGCTTTGATAGAACCTTAGACTTGTGTTGAAGAGATCAATTAACGATGGTAAACAGGTTCGGGTTGAACTGTCAATATCAGCTGATGCTTGTATAAGTCAATGTACGGGTGGGTAGTTTTAAAAAGGCATTTTTTTTTAAATTAGGGTTGTCTTGTTAGTGATAAAAGGGCAACGAAAACGTGGATTAGTAATTCATTTTAGAAAGCTGTGTATGTTTGTGTGTATCACAAAAATACAGACTGATAACCGATTTTCATTAACGGTAATCAACACCTAAATAAATGCCTATTTGAATTCCATCTCCTGGAAAATCCAAAACAGCGTTTTATTTTTTTGAGATTTATGTTAGTTTTTATAATATGGGTAGTTAGAGCAGTATTTTATTTCTGAGCCAAATAATAAATAACATTTCCGGGCGATTTTAATTTGTTTTTTTTTTCAACTAGGTAACTCAGCCCAAAGAACTTTTTATAAAAAATGTCGCACAAGTACCACACATTCATTCAATAATTATTTTGATTTCGTATTTCTGGTAAAATGGATTGTAAACGTAGAATTAACCAATAGTAAATCCTGAATTTGATCACTAAAATGAACGCCACGAATACCACGGATGTCGCTGATTACAGTATTTTACATGTAAAATACTGTAATCAGCGACATCTAACCTCCACAACCTAGTTAGTACTGGGTAATACGATACCCCTTGGTAAGACTGGTTGTCAGATTTTCGGGCCTCTGACTACCAATGACGTCTGTCAAAGATCTACCAATGACAGCCGGGGCCAACGGCATAACAAACCAAAAGATACTTACCGAATGTCATACAAACACTTTCAGAAAAGTAAATATTCGAAGCCATACAAATGATAATATGTATGGACAAGATGCGACAGACACGAATTGAAAGGAACATGAGAGAGGAAGCCAGACTCCGCACAAAAGGTTTGAAGCCCCTATCAGATAATTGGATGTGCCTATTGTGTTTTGACGTTTTTGGGAATCAATCTGTGATATTGATGTTTATGTAGGTGTGGAAATGAAATAAGTTTTTGGATATACATATAGTAGTTATTGGGTCTTTCTAGGTAATGGCTATATTTAGTGTTTTCTAGCGACCCGCCTCGCTTAGTTGGCTTTTACTTGAAAAAACATCGAGATCACTTTATTGTATGCTGGTTCAGTATACAGCGTGTAACAGAAAGGGTATAGTCGTATGGAAGGGTGTGGTACGGACCATCAAACTGGACAACATTCTCTATGAGACCACCATCGTAATCACAAAAAAATAATCAACTGCCCCCATACAAAATTTCAATACCTACTTTACCCAAATGTATGGAACAGCTGATTATTTTTTTACGATTACGATTGTGGTCCCATAGAGAAAGTTGTTGAGTTTGATGGTCCGTACCACATTTTTCCATATGACTATACCCTTTCTGTTACATGCTGTATAAAATAATGTATGATAACCTTTTGTTTTTTTTTTCGGATGGGAAATCATCAAATAACTCCTTCCGCTCTGGGTTGAGCAGGAGGGAGTGTCAGACTTGTACTGACTAAAACCCATCCATGTTCCTTCTTTTGCCCTTTGTGTTCCAGGGCCGCGGTATCTCTTTCGAACAGTCCCGCAACCCTGGCAGGAATGTATGATACCCGAAATAATGTCTCTGAATGATGGTGTAAACCTCATCAAAATCAGTTGTATCATTCGGAAAAGCATCGCGCTCACACAGAGAGAAACGAGAAGCGACTTAATTTTATAACTAGCCTTTGCCCGTGGCTTCGCTCCCTTTATGTACGGAAATCAACCCACGGGACCGTAAATTAAATGACTCTCGGAGATAATGTAGCTTCCCGTTAGTGAAAGAATTTTCGAATCGGATCAGGGGACCTAGAAGGGCTGCTTTTTCAGAATCATAATATGAATCACGTTAAAAAAAATAAAATTCTTAAAATGGTCTTTATGTTGATGACTACAAAGTCCATTTTAAGAATTTTAAATTTTTAACGTGAATCATATTATGATTCTGATAAGGCAGCCATTTTAGGCCCCCAGTAGTTCCGAAGATTACCCTATAAAAAAATCTCTTTATTAGTATAGACATTTACGGATAGATTAACAGTAATCATAATGTTTCCATAATCTCAAGTAATTAGAACCATTTACTTTTGTACTCGAATATTAAGCAAACAAAATTACCAAAAACATTATCTTTTAAAACCTTCCATACTGAATATTCCTTGGCATAAGCGCTTACATAAACGTTACGATAATCGCTTCATCTGCAAAAGCGATTAAAAGGACATTCCTAACAAACAAAAACTCGAATAAAAATTCGCTTTCACACATGGCTGGCGAGAACATAGACATTTATTAAACTAATAAAAGGCCACATTAAACCGTGCTAATGGCCTGAACCGAGGCTGAGAGGCACCGAGCTACCGACGACGCGACGTTGGTACATAGGTGGCGGAGAGGTGGGGTTGAATTGCAGCAAATGACACTGTCATGTGAACGCTACGTAGGTAACTCGAATGGTAGTTTTTTTGCTTACTTTAGGTTATTTTCTTTTCTATTTTATTGAAAGGAAAAATTAAGTCATATTATCGAAGTGAATATACTTACCAACGCGAAATGGGGGATATCGCGTGTGAATTCGCCGCTAGAGGCGCTAGTGTAGGCGCGAGGGTACCGAAATGTCAGATGTCATAAAAAGTTCAAGCGTTGCGTGATTTTTAACATGTATTTTTACTAATACTCACGATTGTGGTCTAGATTGAGCTATTCCTGATTAATTAAGACTTGAAGATTTTAAGTAGCAACTTATGATCTTATTTGTTAGTACTTGGAGGTAAAATGATTTTTAAATGTGTCATGCTTGCTAATTTTAGGGAGAATATTGTAAACTGCTGTTGCCCGCGGCTTCGCTCGCGTTTTAGTCGGAAATTATCCTACGGGCACGTTGTAAATATGCCTTATTTATAGCCATATATACAACCTGTTTTTTTTGATATCCCATAACTCTATGGTTATATTCTGTAGGTAAAAATAATACTAAAACTCCTAGAATAGGTGGTCCAAAAATGCATCGTTTCGGAGATATCATCAATCATAATTAAATTAGGTCAAAAATTGTCACCAGTATGACGAATCTTTACTTTTGCGAGGTTGCCAAACTTCGCAGTAGTGTAGTAAAATAAAATATGTAGGTATGTTGGTATCGGGGCTTCCCGGCGGCAGCTAGTGAAGGGAAAGCTACCTTGTCGACATCGGTCATATTTCACGTAAGGGTGTTTTACATTAATAATCGTGACTTTGCCGAATTATTTTGTATGACAAATGAAAAAAAAAAAATAACGAAGGATTGGAACATAACTCATATATGCCAGTTGATTCTTTGATATGGCCTCAATCATACCCTAGAGTTATGGGATATCAAAAAAAACACGTTGTATATGCCAATCGGGAATAATGTAGCTTTCTATTAGTGAAAGGATTTTCAAAATCGGTTCAGTAGATCCAGAGATTACCCCCTACATACAAACTTACAAATTTTACCTCTCTATAGATAAATGTATCTGAAGTTAACACTATGTTGCTATACGTAATAAAATAAACTTTTTGTGAAGTTATTGGTACTTTTAAGATTTCGGGTCGAATGATTGCGTATTTCTATTCTATTGTATTATGTTAAATGTCAAAGTGTGTCTTAATTTAAGGGTGGAGGTGTAAGGTATTTGTATAAAATAAGATTAAGAAATTAGTTGTAAGTAGAAGGTAGTTGTCTACACATTTTTGTCTGGGTCACTTCGCTATTAAACGTCTTTTGGATCAGCTGTTGTTTCCTTGCATAAATAAGTAATCCGCTTAATATCTCTCACAAAGTATAAAATAGAATTATTGACATAACCTTACTGCCTGCTAACCTGCGACAGTGGCGCCATCTGGTGAGCTCAAAAACGATAGCCCCCATTGCTAAAACCGATCACGTATAACCATATTTATTGCTATATTAGTTACTAGCTGTTGCTCGCGTGAAATTACTATAAAAATCACTACTTCCCGCTATTTGAATCTGATTTTGATACCAATTTCATGGGTTTTAATTTTTTTGCATGGAACTCTAATTATTTTTCAGAAATAAAAGTAGTTTAAGTTAGACCATATTATATTAGCTATCTGCCAGTTAAGGTCCCGTCAAAATCGGTCTAGCCGTTTCGGAGATTAGCCGGAACAAACAGATCGAAAGACATTTTTTTTGTTAAAAGTACCTACCGTGTACCGTACTTTCATATGCATTCAGTAAAAAGCTGTTCTTTTGAAATAACAAACAGATACTTCAATTTTATTTTGTATAGATTAAGGAATAGCCAAAGCCATCGACGTGGAATCGCAAGCCGATCACGTATCACGCATTTTGTTGCATTTAGTTGGCGCGTTGTCCAAACTAAAACTACGCGAATGGGGGTCTTTTTAGTGTTCACCCAAGGGGTAAAAACGGACGCCTATTACCAAAACTCCACTGTCCGTCTGTCTGTCTGTCACCAGGCATCTCATGAATCGTGATAGCTAGACAGTTGAAATTTTCACAAACGACGTATTTCTGTTGCCGCTAAACCAACAACTAAAAACAGAATAACATAAATATTTAAGGGGGGCCATACAACAAACGTTGTTGTTTTTTTAGATAATCGCACGGAACCCTTTGTGCGCGTGTCCGACTTGGCCGGTTTTTTGCATTTCTGCAGGACCCTAAAGTTCTCTAAGACCGATCTAGTCGATTTTGCGTCGGTGGTATTCCCTAATGCTCATTGTATATTGATAAAAGATAATAAATAGGTAGCAGATATTACGATCTATCTCGATATTGTACCATTGCTTGATCTAGGAGACCAAGAACATACTGCACCGCTGGCTCCGAAGCTTTCTGTGATTCTGTTCGCCGGTTCCACGCGCTAGGGTGTTACACAGAAACAGATAAAATACACAAAGTAGCTTACTACCTAAACTCACCCCAGACTGCCACAACTCCTAGCTTGTATTAGCACTGCACAAAGTGTTTTCAATAGTTCCGCGTTATTAGTTTCTTCAAACAGCAAGTTCTCCGCCATGCTTATACGATATCGAAATCGATCTACGACACGAGATATGCCATATTACGATCACATGTGTTTTATTGACATAGCACATCCAGTTTATAATACAGTATCACTTAAATGTATACATGTGATGACGCTCTGTTTAAAGTTTCAAAGACTTGAAGTGCCATATTAATGGCCGTTTAGGTAAGTTATTTGTTACGAGCACATTAAAATAACATTAGTTTTCCTTTATTGAATCTGTAAAGTGCGCTATCTTGAATTTAATGTAGAATATTACTGCCATGTTTTTCACAGGATTATAAAAAACCAGACAAGTTCGACTCGGGTGGAAAGTGTACCGTACCTTTATAGATTTCTTATAAGTTTTCCTGTACACAAAGCAAAGAAGTATTTTTGTATTTTTTGCTAAATCTGCCCTGCAGTTTCGGAGCTAAATAACTTGAAAACCATTTAACTTAAAAATATAATTAAAATTTGAGATGCTCACACTAAGCCCTTTCATTTAATATGTAACACGATATAGTTCGCAAAACTTTTTTTTTACATTTTTTAATTTACCCCCCAAAAGTGGCCTCCATGTTTAAGCTTAATTAATTAACGTTACACGTCCGATTTTGGGTCACCGATTGAATACATATGTACCAAATTTCAACTCAATCGGTTCAGGAGTTTCGGAGTAAATTGGCTCTGACAGACAGACACGCGAGTAATTCTATAAGGGGTTCCATTTGTGGTACGGTACTCTAAAATGTAAATAAAAACATTTAGAAGGACGACGATGAGTACGCTGATTGGCTGATCATTACGCACTGACGAATGTGTTAAACATCAGTTTCGCTCGACCTATATTTTTACCAAAGAGTTACAAATATTTACGAGCGATAGACGGGAAATTTAGGGTATTTTTGTTAACTAACCTGCGATATAGGGGGGAGGGGGGGAATCAGGCAGGCGCATTACTTTGTGTAATTTATTTCATCACCACTGCTCTCAAAACTTTGAAAGAAAACATAGTGAGGAAAGCGGCGTGTCCTAGAACCAAAAATTCGAACACATGTGACATCTACAAACCCGCACCCGGATTATAGCCCGTTCCCTCTCTTAGAGAGGAGGCCATGTGCCCCAGCAGTGGGAACATTATAAGGTAATATTATGCTTATGCTTAACCTGCGATGTGTATTTCAAACGTTCTCTAACAATAGTTTTAAGAATTTCCACTTATATCCCAGACAAAATACCGCAAATCGATAGGTTGACCTCAATCTATCGAACAATATACTCCATTAGCCTTTCCACTTATTTTTCTGCTTAAAATATTGAGTATAAAAATACGGGAATAAACGGACCGCGGTTTATAATCTCCGGCAGCCTCACGAAGTAAAAACATCGACCACCTGTGCAAACAACCAGCGATTTAATGCTTTAGCTCAGCTTACGATGTTAGAACGTTATGTTAAGCTTAAAACTCTTATGGGCTGCACACACTACACCCGCTTAAAATATGGATGGATTCTGTGAGGAATGATATGAAAGACGAATGAGGAAACGATGACGAAACGATGATGATAATGGTGACTGCCTATCTGACGTCACGACGTCAGATAGGCAGTCACCATTATCAGCATCGTTTCAGCCGAAAGACGTCCACTGCTGGACATAGGCCTCTCCCAAGTGTCGACACATTGATCGATCCCTTTGCGACTCGCATCCAGCGGATCCCCGCAACCTTCACCAGGTAAATAGGCAGGCGCTCCATGTAAAACACTGGTATTCAGCTGCATTTGATTATACTGAAAGCAGGGCCCAACATACTTGAAAAAAGGCTTAGCAGATGATGAAAGCCGGGCTGCGCCGGCGGGTACGGCTTTAGTGTGAAGAACCCCTTATTTTATGCTTAAAATTCTTATGATAAATGAACCTGAGGGCTAACTTAAGCATACGATTACGACTAAGGCCAACTTGTTAGTATTCTAGAAACATCAGCCGGCCGTCGCCATAATTGAATACTAAAATTAGACTTCAAAGAAAGTTTAAGTTTATAATGGCATTAAGTTTTTGAAACTTATGAACGTAAAAAGAGTAATTTTGTCTTTTCTATATTATTATGTAAATATCAATGATAGTTAGTTACGATAGACGAGACAAAGTAAATAACATTAGATATTGCTTTAAGGCTTCACTGAGACATGGAATCATAGTTTTCTGTGGTGTATATCCTTTGTAAAAGTATAAATAAATAAAATTACGTTAGTAAAAGAAACTTATAAACGATGGTAGTTCCAACTCATTATTATTTATTTAGAGACAAGCTTGTTGTTCGAGAATAGAGTGGCGTTAGATATGTTTTTCGTATACATATTTAGATACTTCATTTGACAGATCTTTTATTCGCCTACACACAAGAACAAATTGCGAGTAGCATTTGGGTCACCAAATGTACCTACAGAAGACGACTATTTTTTGATAAGCCTAAATAACAATCTACATAATTACTGTTTTTTTTTCTTTAAATATATGAATTCAAGCAAACCTTAATTAAGGACCAACAACCCACAATAGTGTTGTGAATATCACCACGACAAGAGCTCACACAAAAATGAACGAAAATATTTTTTATCATTTACCTAAACACGATGTTATTTTGTTTTAATTTGTGTGGGTAGCCTTAAATGAACCACCTGTTTAGTGATTCGTAATCTGCCTAACTATATTGGGGTCGGCTTCCAATCTTACCGGATTCAGCTGAATACCAGTATTTTACATGGAGGGACAGCCTAACTGACCTCAACGACCGCTGTATAATGATTTCTAAATAAATGTGAATATACAGGGTGAATAAGCCGGCAATCAAACAATCTGTACATTAAACTAAGTATCTCTGTGTAAAAATGATTGCCGTGAAATTATTTTTTTCTTGGGGTGAACAATTACGGTTTAATGAATGTAATGCACTCAAAACATTGTATTGATGGATGCATTGAATTGGTCATAGAGGTGTTTAATCAAAGTTATGATATTCAATTAAATTTATTTAATTCAGACACAACGATCCATAATTTTGTTAGTATAACAATAAAGACAAATACACAACGCACAATATACTATTCCATCTAAACTTAACATTAAAATAACTAATAAAACTTAAATTAATACAATACTTTTCCATGTCAAATAAAATGTAAAAATGTCCAAAATCCAATTTAAAAATATAATAAAAATAAGTTAAATTAAATATGACATTTAAAACTTTACAAAAAAAAACTAACAGAAAAAAGTTGTTTTTTTTTCCTATTCAAAAATGCGTCTCGGCTGAGAATATTTTTACGTCCGTTATAATTAAGAAAAATTGACATAATTGACCACTACAAAATATGCTTTCATTTCATACTGTCATGTAAAATGTAGGTTCTCGTATAGTCGACAAAGTTAGCGGCTGACCACTTCTGAACCTTGTCAACCACTAACTTTGTTGAGTGTACATAATTATGACACAATTAAAGTACCTAATATTACAAAGACTTCACGATGCGGCTGGTGACCCAAATCGTTATTATTAATGGGTTTATGAACGTTCAAGTGCTTTTAAATAATGTAAAGAGTTTCAAATGATTATTGAATTGAACATTTGTTGGTGCCAAGTAATAAAATTATGTTAACTTTTTAGCACACCGGTGTATAATATATGTTTAGCAAACAGAAGCGAAAATGTTAAAAAAAGACAACGAGATACTCAACATAATGAATACAATCGTTTATTTTAATTAAGGAACAAAATATCAATCACTGAAACTGACCTAACCGCCACAAATCATAACGAATTCAATGAACAGGTATTTGTTTCGAAAAATAGCAAGAAGTATTCAAAATAGGAAATTATAAATCGTACGGCCCTTTGACAAGTCTCACGCGAACAGAGACAATTCGAAGCAGTTACTCCTTTCCGTGGAACTAACATGTGCTACGTACAACCTCATTTCTTCCTAATAACATTTCAAGTAAGCTATAAGGGGTGTAACAGGACCCTTCATGAAGCCGTCAACCAAGCATTATGTAAATCAAACTAAGTAACTTGACTCAAAAATGATTGCTGGGAAACGACTTTTTTTTGAGGTAAAAAATCACGTTTTACGGTAGGACTCAATGTGCCCAAACAACGCCCTCAAAAAATTGTGCTGATGGATGGATTGAATAATACGGGGATCGTGGAGGTGTTTAAAGTAAAAATCTTACATTAAAAACACACATAAAAAAAAAACTTGTGAAAAAGTTGGAAGTTTGACCCCCAATATCTCCGTAACTAGGAGGTTCCCAGGTATGGTCTAGAACAAAAAAATGACCGCAAAGACGGGAAGAATAAGTGCCTTTCGGCTTCGTGAAGGGTCTTGTTACACCCTTGATAGTATAATTTATTTGGCATATTAATAATTAATTAATAGTCTGCATTCATTTTGTATGATACCAATAATTCAAGTTTTTAATCAAATGAATAATTAAAGACTTTGATTATGTATATTTAAATTATCGTAATTGGTTTCATAAACAAATTACGATTGAAACTGTTTAATTAACTTTTGCCTACGACCTACGCCTGCATGGAAGTCTATAATACCATATTGCACTTGGAAATAGACTGGCTTTCTGTCAGTGAAATATTTTTTTTATCGGATCAGGGGGCCCAGAATGACCGCTTTGACAGAATCATAAAATAATTATTTAACATGAATTACGTAAAATGGTCGCAAAGAGACAATTCAAAATATTTCCTGGTCTATGACCATTTTAAGAATTTTGACGTGATTCATATTAATATCCTATTATATGATTGTGCTAAAGCGGCCATTTTAAACCCCCCAGTACTGAGATTCTCTTATACAAACAAACAATTTTACCTCTTTTAAGAATTATCCCATGGAAACGTTTTAAATATCGCCTATGACACTCGGGCATAATGTAGCTTCCCATTGGTGAAAGAGTTTTCGGAATAAGTCCCTACATCCAAACATACAAATTTTACATTTTTTTTTTTCTTTTTAGTTATCATTTGTAGCTCTTTGACAGTCATTACAGGTAGTCATGAGGTCCTAAAGTATGACAGGCAGTTTTACTATAGGGTATCTTATTACTCAGTTCTAACTGGGTTATGCAGGTTGGATAGGCAGTCACTACAAGTTAAATACTGGTACTCAGCTCCATCCGGTTAGACTGGAAGCCGGCCGCAACATACACAGTTGGGAAAAGATTACAGGCATTATATTATTTACAACAATTGTGCCCATTATATTTTTTTAAACAGAAAAATACAAAGTTTATCTTGACAATTTTTCAGCCAGAAATGTTCGCTAACTAGCCTTATATTACGCGGTCGGTATTAGCCGCTGTATGTATGACAGAAATCCGACGGCGGTGGTTGTGCGAAGCGACCGCGCGGAATGGCGGAATTCGTACACAAGTGCTTCTGACACAAGACAAGAACTAGAAATGAAATCTGCTAGTATTTAAGATGATTAGACTTGTCTTGTGGCTTTTTTGCTTTGTGAAGCTTTTCGTATTTTTTTATTTTATTAAATCAATTTACAAATAAATTGGCACCATTGGCTTTCAGTTACTGTTGAAGTATTATTTTGTAGGAAGCAACCAGGTACAGACGCCTACATGAATTGAATTCTCATTAACCAGATAGAGTCGGTTCCCAATCCAATGGCGCGCCAGGGAAATCCTATACGATCAAATGAGCAATTTTCGTATATTTCTAACCGACTTCAAAAAAAGAGGAGGTTATATGTTCGTGTGTATGTATTTTTATTTTATTTTATGTATGTTACCTGATTTCTCCCCCATTTGTAGACCGATTCTCAACATTCTCAATATTTTTTATTTGAAAGATTATACTTCTGAGGTGGTCCCATTTAAATTTAGTGAAGATCTGATGCTGATCTTCGGAGATATACTATGGAACTCTTCAAAAATAAACGGCAAATCTGTCGTGATTGCTGCAATCGCTTGGATGTTTATTGTTTATACAACATCATGACGTAACATCACGCCTGTGTACTCTGAGGGGGTACGCAGATGTATACAATACACCCAGATTTCCATTTAGTGGGGATAAGCCCATTACCATGACATGTATTGTTCATCATTTTCCCAACTATTTTGTGGTCGGCATCCAGTCTTACCGGATGCAGCTGAATACCAGTATTTTTGTCGATATCGGTAGTTGATTTCTCTAGAGACAACAGTGAGTGCTAGAAACTAGAAGTATTAATCATTTTAACCGACTTTAAGAAAAGAACTGTTATGTCTGCGGTGTATTTATGTCTGCGGCTTCTGAAGCTAAAGTTATTTTTCGCTTTTTTGTGTTTTGGTTTGTTATTTTTGTTATTCTTTTTAATCACGTTCTCGAAAACGGCTCTAATGTTTACGATGTAAGTTGCAATATAAGAGTTTACTTTTTCAAGTTCCTAACCTAACCCGCGACCGGGGTTGGATTTCGGGTCAGCATCAGAATAATCGGAAAAATCGATCCTGCTAGGTCTTACATCAGGGAAAATTCATTTCCTCTCGGTTACCTAGGTACTTGATTATTCAACAAATTGTCACCCTCTGTCAATTTACCCAATTCTAGCCTTTTCATGCAACTGTCAAAGTATGATATTATTTGTGATTTGAACAACCGGACTATTCTTCTTTTTAGCGTATCAACGGCAAAAAGTTCAAATTTGTTCGGCGCAAAATTCAGCTGCGCGAACTCCGCTCACTGATGCAGTCAATAGATCATCAAGTGCGCAGGTCACAGGGCATTCGGTGGAAGGTGGGCCAGTGTCTGTGGGAAGAGGCCGCATACGCACTTCACCTGAGCCATCCATGAACTTGAATGTTTGAGATTGTCTTTGATCTGGCTGATTTGGGGTCTAAGTCTGTTTGGAGATTTCCAAGCCGAGCAATGCGAGCTCAGGTGGAAGGCTCTCTGACGGTCCTCGATAGCAAATATAAGCGGAGTATTTAACCTGGTAGTCAATTTGCTTTGAAAATAGGTTCTCTAGTATAAGTTTACACAAACATTGATTTTCAAAGATACATATTAAGTTATTGGTTACTAAATAACCGTTCAAATATAGAGCTCGGTTTACGTTTCTGAACCTGATTATTATCTATCTTAATACTATAATTTCACGTCTAAGTTACATAAACTGAAACCCGCAATTGATACGTACGATCCCGCGAGTAATAGGTAAGGCTTGATTTACAACCCTCTGATAAGGTCTGGATAGTTCGACCGGGCTTCTCAATGAGGGGTACCTTTCAGGTATAAAATTATATAGTAGATCGAAATAATACAGCGGTCTCTGACACAGATGTATGTACCCATAGAAGCAGAGCAATATTCTAAAGAGTTCCGTAAAAATTTTGGTCTACAAATAAACTATAATTATTCTATAACATAACATCACGTCTCGTATTCCCCGAAGGGTCAGGCAGAGGTGTACTTACTTAATAAAATAAATAAATATCGCTGGACACACAGCGTCATCTAGGTGCCACACTAAGCAACGAGGCTTGTGTCGTGGACACCAGATAGTTTGATAATACTACATAGATACTTTTTGTTTATAAATATATACTTATTATACATATAAACATCCATGACTCGGAAACAAATGTCCATGCTCATCACACAAACATTTGCTCCTACCGGGATTCGAACCCGGGACCCTAAGAACGTAAGGCAGCCTCATACCGCTGTGCCATTCGGGTCGTAATAATAGGTACATCCACATTTCGCCGTTGATGTTTAAGTCTCATGTCATAGGGGACGATCCTATGGCCATATACCTAAGTATGGCCACAGAAAAGTGTATATGTTTGCAACATTCTGATATTTTTTTAAAACATGCTTCTTTAATTCCCGTTAAAATCAATTAGAACCTAAATGTAGTCAAAACCATTGCTTTCGTATGCGTATCAAGATTATCAGCTACTAACATTTATGCAAAACAGAACCTTATCTCCAAGCAATTAAGATCATTCCCTTGTTCACAGATTGTTTATTAATTGCTAATGAATCCCAATATTTGCTGGCCGTTTCATGATTGGTCGGTTAGCGTCGATAGCAATGCAATAAGCGTTCGGCATTCGAAGCAATTACTAACCAATTATGACATTTAATTAGTGTCGTATCGTCATTAATGTATACGACAATATTGTTTATGGTAGGAAAGGCACGAAGCCTGAATTTATTCCTGTTTGATGGCAATAGGCTCGTCCTCTGTTAAATGGGATGTAATATTAACATCACGCCTGTTTTTCACTAAGGTTAGGCACAGGTGTACCTGAAGTAGGTACAACTGCATTTCACCCAGTTTTGCTTGAGTCCCATGTAGTAAGAGACGAGCCTATTGCCATCAACAAGGCACAAATGCTACGAACTGCTGCCGAGAAATTTCTAATGGAAAAAACCAAATGATAGTAAAATCAATCATAAAATCAAAGCATTTTTCAAGTGGGCCATTCTCTGGCACTTCTGAACTGTCGAAACAAAGATAACAATAAAATTAAGCTCACAGCTCAGTCACAACTATACAAGGCATAATAACTGTGAAAGTACTGTAGTTGCCCATTCCAAAGCGTAGATCTCTATGGAGAAGAACGGGCAAAAAACTCCATACACGTTCTTTTAAATTAGAATATTGTAACAAAACCTTGGTTGCATCATTCATTTTGAGATTGTTCACTAGGTGAGAATGGTGTGGTAAGACGCGCACATTAAAAATTTCCACAGTAAAGACAAAAAGGGCAATTAAAATGTAAAATAATTAATTCAGTACTTTGGTGCGACCTGAAAATCTCAACAGTGGCGCTGACGACCTCATACCAACACAATACACAATACAATACAATCTCTGCCCGAGCCTTTTGAAAATGTAGGTGAGATGTTCTATTACATGTTGCTAGTTATAGTGAAATAGACTCCATCAAGAAAGCTTAAACAGTTCAGTTATATCGATTTTGTATTACGTTATCAATTACCAACAACAAAATACAGAAAACACAACTTCAATATCACTTAGCAACGGCGATTCAACATGTTATGAAATCCAAAAAAAGGCGGAGGCCATGAGTACCTCGACTACTCAAGAGGCTTTATGTCAAGGAGCGGAGTTTGAAGAAAATTTCTGTCTATAAGTGAATATTTTTTATGAAAACAAAAAAATATAAATTTGATCAGTTTATTTAACAAAAAAAAAAAAAAAAACTATCGGAGTCCTTGGTAACGGCTATGTTTTCATTACATACGTAACATAACTAAAGGGTTAGACAGAGGCGTACCTAATAGTACACCCATATTTCGCCAGTTAAGTTGATCTTAGGTTCTCAGGTCGAGCAGTGTTATTGTGTTAGGGAACGAGCCTATTACCATCAACCAGGCATGACTAAAAGCATGGGTGTGTCCAGTTGGCGAAAACATAAAAGTGATTTAATTTAAGTTTCAGTATGTGGGCAGTGGACACGCGTAAAAATCTTGGCATGTCCAGATGCCAAAAAAATAAAAATAAATAAATATTGCTGGACATTACCACACTAATTACTACACTACTACATTGCCACACTAAGCAACCAGGCTTGTGTCGTGGACACCAGATAGTTGATAATACTACATAGATACTTTTTTGTTTGTAAATACATACTTATTATACATATAAACATCCTTGACTCGGAAACAAATGTTCCTGCTCATCTCACTAACTCCTACCGGGGTTCGAACCCGGGACCCTTTTTTGCAAAGTGGGCCCAGTGCGGTTGATAAATGTCACAAATTATCAAAATTAAAATGATTAAGCTACTAGCTGTTGCCCGCGACCTTCGTACGCATGAAATTATTATTTTATAAAAAAAAAACCCGTCCATTTTACGTATATCGAATTTTGTTACCAATTTTAAGGGTTTTAATTTTTTTCCACGGAACCCCAATTATTTTTTTTTAAATAAAAGTAGCTTATCTTAGACCTTATAACATCAGCTATCTGTCAGTAAAAGTTCCGTTCAAGTTAAAAATCGGTCCTGTGCGTTTCGGAGATTAGCCGGAACAGAAGACAGACAAAAATGAAAAAAATGCGTTTTTGTTCTAAGTGCCGTATATATTTTCATACGCATTCAGTAAAAAGCTATTATTTTGATATTACAAACATACACTTCAATTTTATTTACTTGTATTGATGTTCTTTTATCCAAACGAAGCATTAGCCATAATCATCAGGAAATGTTACTAGTAGGAGGCACCTATTTATAGTCATTCCCCATTCGATGTCACAACTCCTTAAATTAGTTCCGGCAAATCGCAATCCAATTACCAAGGAAAGTATGATTAATGTACACCGCTAAGAAATGATTGATTACTTTTTCTAATTCCCTCCTATAATAATCTTTACAACAAATAAAATAATAATCCTGTTGGTAGCTTTCTCTTTCCTGTAAAGACTCTTCACTTAACTTAATTGATGTTTAATAATAATAATAGAAAAACTCCATTCATTAAATTAATTCTTAGAATTAATAAACAGGAGACAGAAATTCAGAGATACTCAAAGATTTAAAGGTTAGATTTTGCCTTAACGCTTCAATAACAAAAAACACATGCCTGTAATCTGTAATTTTAATCCATAAAATTTGCTACATTTTTCATTTTCAATAATGTCGTTTCCCATAATATTATTTGCCCATACTAGAATGCAGCATGCAAGCAAGCATGCAGCATGCCAGCAAGCAAAGAAGCAAGCATACATGCAACATGCAGCAGGCATGGTTTCTGTCACGGCTTCGGCGCTGCGAGGTCCGGTGCGCGGCGATCCCACGCGGGATTATTGTCGCAGATATTTTGACACTCACCACCTGCTATCACTAACTTTTACAGCACAACATATTGACTTTTTAAGACAATATTTTAATATAAGGTTAGAAATGTATATTTATAGAAATGGAAATATGCCTAGTAAAAATACTTCAAATTAAACAACAATAAACGTTTCTAAGTTATATTCAACTAGCAATCCGCTCCGACTTCGCACGGGTGCAATGTTATACATGTTAAACATTTCTCTTGAATCACTCTTTCAATTTAAAAAAACGCATTAAAATCCGTTGTCTAGTTTTAAAGATCTAAGCATACATAGGGACAGACAGCGGGAAGCGACTTTGTTTTATACTAAGTAGTGATGTTGCTTATGTCAAGTATCGATTATGTAATGTAATGTAAATCTTATAGAAAGTAATGATTATAACACATGTTGTTATGGAAACTTATTTAATGGCAAATAAAAGTTATGACTAATAAGTTGATATGACAAGCGTTATTGGTATAAATGATAATAGTTCAGTAAATATTATGAGGGGGGCCGATTATGGAAAACAATAATAGTACCTACAATTAATAATTCTAAGGAAAACAAGACAATACCGAAATGTGGGTGGACAAGGAAGGCCCCGTTCACACGGCGTTAATCTGTACGATATTTTGCAGCATAATTTTAAGTTCACATGGCAGTTTCATACTGTATTTGTTATTAACTGTATGCATATTGGGCTATTGACGTGTGTTCTATGTTCTATGTTAAGGGTTTGGTTTCCGCACTTAGTCCCTAAATTGGACCATGTGCGTGAGCCATGGTGGCCGTTACTCCAACCAGCCCACCTCCCTCCAGAAGCAGATCAAACTTCCCGGTCTTCTCAGGACATCCTCAAGGGATCTCGGTGTTCCAAGAGTATCCTCACGGATCTGGGTGACGCCGGTGCACTCGAGGAGTACATGCGCTACAGTTTCTTCCGCCTCCATGCACGCTCTGCACAGGGGGCTATCAGTGATACCTAGGGTGTGGAAGTGTTTGTTCAGTGAGCAATGTCCAGTGATGGTCCCCGCCACCAGTCGCAGGCTATCTCTGTCCAGGCGCAGAAGGCGCTTGGTTAGCTTCGTGTCCAGGGATGGCATAGCTTCCTTGGATTGCCTGCACCCTGGTGTCAAGGTCCACCATTTTCCCGCTTGCGTTTGAGTGTGTTCCTTTAACCAACTCCTTAGCTGCTTGAAGGGAATGGGCACAATGGGTTCGGGTCCGAAGGCTTTTGTGCTGGATCCCCTTCTGGCAAGTTCATCAGCCGCATCGTTTCCAAGTGATCCGCTGTGTCCTTTGATCCATTGTAGTGTCACAGTGTTGTGGTTTAGTACCGTAACACGTTCTAGGGCATTATGGCATTCTAGTATTAGTCTCGACGTTATCTGGTTTCTCTTTAAGGATTGAAGGACTGAGGCACTGTCGGAGAGTATACGAATATGGGTATTCGTAACTTCCCTGACCTCAATAGCGTGTGCCGCTTGGATAATGCCAACACACTCAGCTTGATAGACAGAGTTGAGCATTCCCAGGGGTTTGGATATTTTAATATTTAGGTCGTTGGAGAAGACTCCGACACCTGTCCCGTCTTCGGTCTTTGATCCATCAGTGTAGATCCTTAGCTCTTTTGGACCTGAGTAGTCACGCGTCTCCGCTGTGAGCTCTATGCTGTAGTGTTTATGAAAGCAGTGGGTCTTCAGGGTTCTGTCGCAGGGTGATGCCATCATGGGCTGCCGCTTGATAGCATCATCTTTTAAGCGTGTATGTTTGATTCTGGAATCTTTACTGAGGGTGCCGGATACTTCGAGCCTGAAAATCGCTAGGGTCGCCTCCTCTCTTACAACGAGGTGTAGAGGTGACAGCCCCAGCATCACCTGTAAAGCGGCAGTGGGTGATGTCCTCATGCTACTGGTGATTGCTACGCAGGCAAATCTCTGTAGCTTCTCGAGATCTTTTTGGGCTGTGCTCAGGTTGGTCCTGGGCCACCAAACTAACGACCCGTATGTGATGATTGGTCGGATGACTGTGGTGTATAGCCAGTAGGTGATTTTAGGGCTTAGGCCCCAATTTCTGCCGAGCAGTCTTTTGCACTGCCATAGGGCTATGCTGGCTTTTGTGGTAATGTAGTCGGTGTGTTTTGCCCAATTCAGTTGTTTATCCAAATAGATGCCCAGGTATTTGGTTTCAGTCGACAGGCTTAGGGTGGTCCCAAAGAAGCGTGGTAACTGTAAGGTTGCCAACTTTCTTTTCTTTGTGAAAAGGACGAGTTCAGTTTTGGTAGGGTTCACCGCCAGTTTATATTCTTTGCACCAGTCCTCTACCATTTTCAAGGCTTGACGCATAAGGTTGCATAGTGTATTTTCGTGTGTGCCGTTAATTATTATGGTTATATCATCAGCGTAGCCCACCGTGAAGTAGCCTCTGTCATTTAGACGCTTGATGAGGCTGTCTACCACGAGGTTCCATAGAAGTGGCGAAAGGACGCCCCCTTGAGGGCAGCCTTTCGCCACGATGGCTCTAGTAGTGTCATTCACCGTAACCTGTACGGCTCTCAGTCTGAGCATGTTTGTGATCCATCCTCGCAGGGTCGAGTCTACGCCGTGTTCCTCGAGGGCTGCGTTGATGCTATGAAAAATGGTTTTATCAAAAGCACCTTCTATGTCAATAAAAACAGCTAGTGAGGAGCATTTGTAGTCTACTGCACATTCGATCTTGGAGATCACACTGTGGAGTGCAGATTCTGTGGATTTTCCTGTGGAGTAGGCATGTTGTTGTTTGTGGAGTGGCAGCTCCTGAAGAGGTCCGTCCCGAATGTGTCGGTCACAGAGTCTCTCAAGGGTTTTCAGTAGGAAAGATGTCAGGCTTATTGGTCTGTACGCTTTAGGTTGTGTATAATCGGGTTTGCCTGGTTTGGGGATGAAAATGACTTTCACCTCTCGCCATTGAAGTGGCACATATCTGTGTGCTAGGCAGGCTTGGAAAATGACAGCCAGCCATGGCGTAAGGACGTCTACTCCCCATTGCAATAGGGCTGGGAGAATTTCGTCTAAACCTGCGGATTTGTATGGTTTGAAAGTCTTGATTGCCCATTTTATTCTGTCTTCGGTTACTACTGTGCGGGCTCTGGACCAGTCCTGGTCGTTTGGTGAGTGCATTGGTTCACTTGCCCATACTCTGTCCTCGGAGAGGCTGCAGTCTGGGAAATGGGTTTCCAGAAGAACTTTACTTGTTTCATGGTCCGACTTTGTGTACGTGTTGTCTGGGTTTTTCAGCGATCCGAGGGTGCGATCCTGATCGGTGGATAGGATCTTCCTTACTCGCGCAGCTTCGCTGTTCGATTCAATGTCTTCGCAGAATTTCCGCCAGGCTGCCCTGCTGGCAAACCTGACTTGTTTTTTGAAGGTGTACTGTGTTTTCTTGTATAGGTCCCAGTCTTCTGGGAGCCTGGAATTCTTGGCTCTGTTGAATTGTTTGCGCATCGTTTGCCTGAGCTTGCCGAGCTCTGCAGTCCACCAAGAGTTTCCCTTGCTCTTGGTGTTTGGATCTGGTAGTTTGCAGCAGGCGTGGTAGGCTTCGATGATATATTCTGAGAGTTTAATTACAGTGTCTTCAAGCTGTTTGGGATCCGTTAGATTTAGGGGTTTTTGGTGCCTTGTTAGCAGTGAGGCCAGAAGCCGTTTGTAGCCGGGTACGTTGGTACGTCGTGGGTTGCGCCTAGGATCGGGTTTTTTTGTGTTAGCTACTAGTGAGAAACGAATCCTCCTATGATCAGAGCAAGAAGGCTCGTTGGATACGTGCCAGTTAGAGATAAGTTTTGTCGCGCTTTCTGAAGCCAGCGTTAGGTCAATAATTGTTTGTCCGCGAGCTGTGACCCAAGTGGGTTCCGAACCACGGTTAACGATGTTAAGGTTAGTGGAGAATAGATATGTGCATAATACCTCACCTCTAGTGTTGGCTTTATTGCAACCCCAAAGCGGGTGATGGGCGTTCGAATCCGTGCAGATGACCAGGTCCAGGTTGGCGTCTTCACAGTACCTTACCAGGTCGGCCATCTCTTTTGGTGGGCAGTCTTCATCCTCGCCTGGCATGTAAACCGAGGCTAAGACGATGTCAGGTGCATCGCCGTCAGTTTTGAGCCTGACGACTGTCAAATCTCTGGAACATAATTGTGTGAGTGTTGTGGTGGGCACATCTTTGGGTATGTAGGCGCAGGTCCTTGGTTTTTCTGTGCCCTGTGTGTCGAGAATTAGCTTACCTCCAATGTTTCCGAGGCCGCATATTCTGTTATTTCGAATCCACGGCTCTTGGATTAGGGCAATAGTTCGGGGTTTCATCTCCAGCGCCCTGCGCAGGCAAGCCGTGGCAGTCTGGCTATGCTGGAGGTTGGTCTGGATGATGTTTAGGGGACTAGACGTGGGCGCCGGTGGCGGTGGAGTGGAGTTATGAGGAGACGGATCCATCGGATAAATCCCCCCCATCCTCCAGTCCATGCCGGTCGTCGCTCATTGACGGTGACGAGGTGAGCAGCTGTTCTGTCCACCCTGGTGGTGAGGTTGGCATGCTCCCAGCAGCGGCATCAGCCATTGCCGTTCTGGCCATCTCCTCCTCCAGTTGCGTCATGGTCATGTCGAGTTCTGTCGGTGTCGGTTGCGTCAGTGCAGTGCTAGTGGTCGTAGTCTGGGTGTCAGAGGGTTGGGTGTTGGGGAAAAAGCGCACGTATATCGACCCAAGTAGGTACGATACCCGCCGCTCCCTCCCCAAGACCTTTTCGACTTCCTCCGGTGGGATGCCCAGGGTCAAATAAGTCCCATGGTTATCACCACCGACTGATGTCGCCCTGTACAGCGACCACCTCCCTATGTCGTACCAAGTGTTCTGACGAGTCAGGACGCTCTGGAGCCGCGCTATGTCCCCATTGTACCTGGGTACAAAGAGCGCTGCTCGGACACGGGTCGGCACGTCGGACTGTCTCATGACTATCAGTGTCGCGTCTGTGTTGGGCAGTCTAATCTTCGGTACGTTATCTGTTAGCCAGGTCAGGGCGCCATCGTCCTCACACCACATCTGAACCGTGCCGTCCGCTACCCGAGGGTAACCGCGGAAGGCCGGGAGTGGTTTGGAGGGGTCGGCGTCCATGACGAGGTCTTCAAGGCTGAGCTTGATGTGCTCGGCCTCGTCAGTGGTCATGTCACGTGATGGAGGCGAGAGGCAGATCGCTACGGCGAGCCGCGCAGGAATATCCTTTGTAGCTCGTGCGTAGGTCCTCTGCTCCCCTTGAGCGGTCTGAATTTTGACTCGCTTGGCGTCCCCCTGGAGCGTGCTCGGCGAAGCCGTGTCGTCCGGGCGCACCCTCTTCGCCGTTCCCTGGCCACTTGGTCCAGGTTGCGGTTCCGAGGGGCATGGCACGGTGTTCCGTGCCAGGGACACCCTGCGCGAAAATCCAGATCGCTTGCCTCGCTTCTGTTTCGGTCTGTGTCGGTTTTGGGTCGTCTCGGTGCGGTTCCGGTTGTTTCCTCCGGATGGTCCTGGTGCGGGCAGTGACGTTCCGCGCTGGGTTTCCCCTTCGCGTAATGGTCCTTGCCCGCATGTTTCCGCGTCCGGCTGCTTTTCGCGCTGGGTTTCCCCTTCGCGTACTTGCGGCTGGTCGCGTACTCCCTTACAAGCAACCGTTTGCGCATCGCGCTGGCTATTGCCTTCGCGGATCTTGCTCAAACGGTTGTTGAGATCTCTTACTCTGTTCCGGATTTTTCCGCGCTTACGCTTCAGCAAGCGTACTTCATCCACAGAGATGAATCCAGGGCCACCGGATTCAGCTTCCTTTCCCGTCCCGTGGTGTCCAGAGTCTATGTCTCTCAGCCTTGCTTCGATCTTCTCGCGCTGGAGTGCCAGCGCGCGGAGTTCTCCGTCAAGGCTGGAGAGTCGTGCATTGTCGGTGTCATTGTCGGGGTTGTTCGTTATACTATTCCGAACGATGCTCTGTTGCCAGGCCCTCGTGGAAAGTATAACGGGTGTCAGGGTCGTAGGCGCGGAAATCGCAGCCGTCGTGTCAATTGGCGCAGAGGTCGCAGCCATGGTCGTGTCGGGTGGCGCGTGAGCCGCAGCCAGTGCTGTTGGCGCTAAAGCAGCCGGCCGCGCAGAAGGCGCGGCCCTAAGTGGCAGATTGGTGCCCCCCCCCAGATTACGGTGGGAGCTGGCCGACGGGTCGGCGTGGGATTCCCCGGCATTGCCGGGACCCACCTGGGGATTATTAAGACCTTTCTGCGACATTTGTTGAGGGTTTGTGGGCTTTTTTGGAGATGAGGTTACCCCTCCTCATGGACCGAAAGGAAAAAGGAAGGAGGGATTGGGCGTAGGATCATGGGAAAGGGGTTTCGGGTTACCCTAGGCCTGGGATTTTGGCTTCGGGGAAAAAAAAAGCGCCCGGGGGTTTTCGTTGCGTCTATTTCTTATGGAATTAGACCAAAAACAGGGCGGCAACCTCGTGAAGGTGAATCCCCCAGACTTGCCTTGAGGATCTACACGACTGTAGCGCTCACCCTCAAGACCCCGCCACCTCACTGCCCCTGAAGGAGGCAGTGAGGTAGGCCTGCAACTATACTACCAAGCAAAGCATTAGCAAAGCATGTCGTTGTGCAACCGCAAAAGCATAAGTACAGGCCCTCCCTTATTCCTCCCTTATTGACGTGTGATCCCAACTTTAAACTGTAAATGTCGTGCCGGACAGCGCCATGTGTACGCCCACGAAGGATTAACGTACAGTAAGTACAGACAGCGTCAGTAAGTGCTAACCCCTCAAGCTTTAAAATGTTAAAGCTTGAGGGGTCAGTACTTTCTGACGCTGTGTGTAAGTGCGTTTTCATTATCTACCTTACTTACCTTTACTAACAAGCAATAATCACCACGCATTGCAGGTCAATTACTGATCACAAGGTTGTTATTTATCAGGTCCCATAGGAAGGCGCAGTCTAATCCCTTTATGACACCAAAGGGGCGGGCTGTACTTAGTCCGGACCAAGCGGTGTTACTGAACACTTAGCATTAATTACTGTACTTCAAACTTTGACTCACATTCTTGTGAGAGGAGAGAGAGATGGCGAATGGATAGAATGAGACAGAGGATAGTGGTGGTTATGAGGTCTATGTCCAGAACTGGAAATTGTCTATTTTTAGTGAGTGACCTGTGTAGTTTCGGTTATGAAATCTAGTTTCAGCCACAGGTTCGGTTTCGGCCCCGTGGAAACTCGGTATTCGTGAATGGTCACGGGTTGTTCGGTTTACTTCGGGTGAGTTCGTCGCTTGTGATCAGCAGCTGAGTTCGCAGCCGTTCTCAGCTTTAAGTTGTTAATCTAATATATAATAACCCTCCTTTTGGGCCTCTCTGCAGTCGGGTAAAAAATAATGTTTGTTTATTATGTGCTGCAATACTGATCATCCGATTGCGGTACAATCTTGTCCTTTAACAAACTTTATGTTTGTCCTTGGCTAGCCCTTTGAATAAGGCGCCGTTCACAACTCCGAAAGACAAGTGCGCGCGAATTCACGCTACGACCCGACCCGTCAGGATCGGCGGTGACTTGTCACCACCGCGCCACACCCGCTGTGAAGTCGTGGCCGCAGCGCTAGTACATTTCACTACTTGAGGCGGTTATCACACCCAAGGTTGTAGGACTGTTCGGAAGAGATACCGCGGCCCTGGAACACAAAGGGCAAAAGAAGGAACATGGAGGGGTTTTAGTCAGTAAAAGTCTGACACTTCCTCCTGCTCAAAGCGGGAGGAGTTATTTGATGAATTTCCATACGAAAAAAAAGGAAAAAAAAGGCGGTTATCACACGACACCGCTCGTCCCCGCGGTCCGGATCTTACGTCGCATTTGGATTGTATGAAATCCGTTGATGCCCAACAAATGTACACCTCCCGGCCGCACGGACGAGCGGTATTGTGTGAGAATCGCCTAACTCTCAAGCCAAATCGCTCGTCAACAGTTTCTGTAGAGTGTGTAATAGGCACCAAGCCGTAGCTCCGCAAATCGCATCGCGATGATTCGCGCTCTAAATAACATATTTCATTAGTATTCTCTGCAGTCGTAGTCACCAGGCGCGTGTAGCGAGAGTATGTAGGTCGTGGCCAAAGCCAAAAAAATATCAGATGTAAAATATCCCATCAAATTGAGCACAATTTTCCCAAACCTTTACCATACAAATACATTTATTATAAGAAAGTAGAAATAGGGTTAATAGACTGACAAATTGATTTAACAGAGGGTTAAACGTTATTGCTACTTAAGAACACCTGCTTGACGGCAAAATGCCTTTGTAAAGACCTCTGTAAGACTGTTTTTGAACCTTAATAGAATATTTCCTTTATAATGTTATCTTAGGTTTTCGAAGTAAGTAGGTAATGCGTATTTGAAAGGCTCATTCAAGTGAAATGCCTTTGTGGAATGGAAATATATTTGAATGTTTAGTAGCCTTGAGATAAAAATAGGATGTCTATTTCTTTCAAAAGAATTATAAGTGGAAAATACCAGGAATGTTCTGTATCAAATTATTTCCAGTCTAGTTTCACGATGACATTGGTAATAATCAAGGTTGTATATAATAGTAATATTGTGTATTCAACTAGATGGAATGCAAAAAAATAACACGAGAAAAAATTCAGCAAGGAATAAGATATGTTCGTAGTCAGTGCTACGAGATTGCTACGAAGTACGTGACGTCACAGCTCCGATAGCTACGCGGTCGTAACCGATAACCGACGCGCTACGCACGGATATAACTGTAGAACTGCTAGCTGAAACTGTGAACGTGTTACTAAATTAATTCCTTCATTTCAACAAAATTTAAGAGAATTATTAAATTACAACATGTTAAATATATACACGTGTGGTCTCGAGACAAAGGGTTCTTCTATTCATATATTTTCTAGAAAAAGTATAATTTCATGTTATAATGGCTGTCTCGTGTCAAAAAGATGAATTTTATCCTTCGCTACGTTTAATTGGAATTGAGGAGTAAATAACTTATTAATGTGATTACTTGAGCGATAAGTAAATCTTAGCTGAAGTTATATTTTCTCATTGCGGAATATCAGATCTATGGTAACAATGGAAACGTATACTGTCACTGATATATCCCGTGATTGTTCATAATTTTGGGCTCATATTTCGATGCTGTTGCAAGCGCCATGATCGCGGGTGGACTGGAGAATGCAGGTGGATGGAAAATAGATTGTTAGGACCAGAGAAATCTGTCTACCCTCTTTCGTTGTATTTTTCCCGCGATCGTGGCACTTGCAACAGCGTTGAAATATCGGGAGCTCAAAATTATGAACAATCACGGAAGATATCCCGTAAGTGACAGTTTAGTCTAAAACCGCGAAAGCTTAAAACAGTGTTTGGTAACAATGTATTTTCATTGTCTAAAACGTTGGAATACTTTGTATACCAAAACTGATACGTTATATTGTAAACGAATAAGGAGGAGATAGAAAATGTGGCATTTACTCCACTGTACATGAAGGTTAAATAAATAAAAGAAAACTATGCTCAAAAGTTCATTCAAATACGCTTGTTTTTTTTTTTAACTCAATTTTTTTTGTTTGTATTGATATAATGCCTCCAAGTGTCAAGTTATTGAATACAATATTAAAATTTCAAGTATAGATCATTTCACTTTTGACGAGAACAATGTTTTAAAAAAAATATTATATTTCAAGAATATTTTTTAAAGTTTGCAAAACTATTTATCTCTTTTCGAGTTTTAAGCTGTCTTTCGTCCATGACCCTATTAATCTTATTTTTTTTCGATAAACCCTCTGGAATGATTTACGAATACCAAACAGACTTCCAAAGTTCGACAAAAGCAGTATCGAAATAAGTAATTGATTACCCCAATACAATGCAATTAAAGATTAATTGATTTATTGATGGGATCCTAATACATCAATTATTTACGATGCCTTCTATTATGATAAAGCTTGCTCAAAATCAGTAGGTTTTATTCACCTTTGTGTGCCTGCCTTGGTGTGATTGCAATCGTTACTGACTCTTGTGTTCGAGAGAGGAATGGAGATTTGATTTATAGGAAGGATGATTTTTTAAGTTTGCGTGAGTGACCAAATCCGAAACTATGAGGAAAAGCGAAAAATACTCAAAGGAGTCTCGAGCCCGATTTTGATGAAAACTGCATCATTAGATTTTTCGAAAATCAATGTTCCTAACTAAGAATTGAACTCGTTGATTTTGAAAAATACACTGTATTTTTACACCATTCGATAGTGTCTAATAGGGATCAAATTCTGTAAAGTAATGACATGCGGAAAATTTAATTAAAAGGTGAGTGTACGCTTAGGCACACCTTGTGTTGCTCCGCATCGGTGTCACTGCGGTGAAACTAGTTCTTCACTAAATGGGTTAGGTTAGGTTAGATTGGTGATCCAAGTCGGAGGCCATGGTCTTTCACGGCCCCCGGCGGGCGCCACCGCCGGGAGCACATATTGTGGTCGGGGGGACCCAAATTGCTGTCGAGTCCACCATGAAGTATCTGGGATTGGTGCTCGACAGCCGTTGGGACTTCGGCCCCCACTTTCGGCGTCTGGCGCCCAAGTTGATGGGCGCGGCGGGCGCGCTCGCAACGCTGCTTCCCAATCTGGGGGGCCCGAGCACCACCTGTAGGAGATTGTACTTGGGGGTTCTGCGATCCATGGCACTGTACGGGGCCCCGGTGTGGGCCTCTGACCTGACGGCTGGCAGCATCGCGATGTTGCGAAAACCGCAGAGGGCGATGGCCGTCAGGTCTATCAGGGGGTATCGCACAATCTCCTACGAGGCGGCTTGTGCACTGGCCGGGTCGCCACCCTGGGACCTAGAGGCTAGGGTCCTCGCGTCACTGTACCGGTGGCGCGAGGAGGTGCGGACGCGGGGCCGTGAACCGATGCAGCGAGAGATCGATCTGCGTCGGTGTCAGCTCCGCGAGGTCCTGGTGGCGGAGTGGCGGGATAGGCTTTTGCGCCCTACCGCCGGCCTCGCTACCATTGAGGCGATCCGACCAGTGCTCGAGGAATGGCTCGAGAGGAGGCACGGCTCCCTGTCGTTTCGGGCGACGCAGGTGTTCTCGGGGCATGGTTGCTTCGGGAAGTACCTGTGTCGCATAAACAGGGAGCCGGACGCTCGGTGTCATCACTGCGTCCACTGTCTGGAGGACACGGCGCGGCATACGCTGGCAGAGTGTGCCGCATGGGAGGAGCCACGCCGTGCCCTCATAACAGAAGTCGGAACCGACCTGACGCTGCCGGCCGTTGCTCGTTCGATGGTCGGGAGCGCAGAGTCGTGGGACGCGGTGATCTCCTTCTGTGAAACCGTCATCTCACAGAAGGAGGCTGCGGAAAGGTTGAGGGAAGTCGAAAGCACTCTCCCGACCCGCAGCAGACGTACCGGGCGTCGGCGGAGGGCGGACAACGCCCTCTTCCAGCCCCCCTAAACGGGTTCAGAGGGACGGCGGACTTGGGGACGTCCGCCGCCTCCATGTAACTGGACCCGAGGCGGTGGCGCGTAGTGTTCCACGCGCGCCCCTACTCAGGTCGCGGGGGGAGTACACCTCACTCCCCTCGCAGAATTGAGGAGGCCCGCGGACGCGGGCCGGCACTAGCCGGGGATCGTGGAAGGCGCACTAGATCCCATGATCCCCGGTGCAAGTGTGGGAAGGGAACACCGGGGTGGTTTTTAGTCAGTTAGAGTCTGACAGACCCCTCCGCCCGCCCCAGGGCGGGGGACATCCGTGAGGATTTTCCACCCCGAAACCAAAAAAAAAAAAAAAAAAAAAAAAAAGAAAAAAAAAAAAAGAAAAAAAAAAAAAAAAAAAAAAAAAAACAGGTTAGATTGGTGATCAACCACACGCGAGCAGAGCGAGCGCTACATCCAAGTTGGGCGCAGTTTAATTGCTTTGTTTGGGTTAGTGTATCCTGATAAGATAGACCAGTAAACCGGGTTGGCCTAGGACAAACTAGTTTGGCCTGGAATCGGGTTTGGCCGGTAACATATATAGGTAGGAACTTAGTTTTAGTCTTTCGCATTTTAAATAAATGTACGTTTGATTGATGGCACTCGCAGCGCAGTCATCTTCACAACATTATATTCTAATTTCAAACTCTTTACGGTTGAAAGAAAAGTAAACAATTGAAATTAGAACTTACTCGTATATGTGAGTTGGCGCCAATAGTGATTTTGTTCGACGTTTTATTCATACTATTTGGCATACTGTTATGTATTTGATCAAAAATGAACTGTTTCCTTTAGTTTCCGTATGTTATTTCTTCTCAGATTTTGATTCTTAATAGCTACGCTATCGAATGGTGTAATAGTACAGTGTGTATGTTTGTTTTTCAAAATCAACGGGTTCGATTTCTGGATTGGGATATTGGTTTCGTCGGGCGTCAGTTTAGTCGGGCTCGAGTTTCTTTGAGTATTTTTCGCTATTCCTAGCTTCGGATTTGGCTATCCACGCCCTCTTGAAAAAATCATCCTGTATAGTAAAATACAGTAGTCACCGCTCAGAGTTATTCGGGTAATACAGTGATGTTATGTTATGGTAATAACGTTTTTTGTACTTGGAACTTCTAAATATTGACGATAATAATTTTCTTTTGAAGTACTTTTACACGTGGTTTGGTAAACAAGTAATTTTTTCCCATGTATGGGCTCTTGTTTGGAACTCCAGTTTTCCTCAGAAGCGTTTCTTTTCTGATGTGGCTTGTGTGCGGAGTTTTCAATTGAAAAATGCCACCGCCAGCGAAATCCTACTAGGAAGTCTTGTTTAGATATATTTTCACCTGCTGTTACTTTGTTATTTATTGAGGTAAATAAGTTTTATTGTAAGTGTTGCCATAAATTGATCAAACTCATATAGATTTAGACTGTTTATCCAACAGCTTAGTTAGTTCTCGTTTCAAATTCGATTTTTCTATATTTTTTTTCATTTACTAAAGTCGAATTATGAAAATCGTCTAAAGCTTTCTTTTCAAAGTTTACTTTATTAAATAAATTTCGGCCAAAGTGTAACGAAGCACTAAAACAAAATATGAAAATTGGGCAGACACTGCAAAAATTGTTAAACCTTTAAGTTTATTTTAAATAAGAACTTTAAATGAATCCAGATTCATGACAGCTATGATTAGTAAGTGAATAAAACGAAAAAACCACGACGCAAAAGATTAAAAAGAGATCTCTAACTTTAAGATTTAACTTTTTCAGATAAGTGAAAACTTCAGTTTCCAAGTCGCAAAAATTTTATTTCCCACTAAGTTTCAACAAAAAGCGAGTCGTGACACCAGATACTCTCGAAGTTTCCACTCCTTTTCCATTTCCATTCAGTTTTCAAGTGAAGTGGACGTCATAAGAATCCCGTGTCCCGCAGAAATGGTTCTCCGATAGTATTCCTTACTATATTTCTTCTAAAAAATACTCGTAGACGGCTACAGTACGGTCACGTAGAATCTTGGCGTATTCATACTTGGTGTCACGGAGGAGTAGAAAACCAGAGTGATAATTAACTACTGTTCTTGTTTACGTGTCGACTTGATTCAATTTTAGTCAGGTCAGTTCTTGGCTGGCCACTACTGAACAACTTTTACATATTTCAAAGTTATACTGATCAATGACTATGTTTTTTGTTCCAACAGTGGTACAAATACAGGTCACTAAGCAAGCGTGATGATTAAAGTTTTTTTTGCCCTTGGTTGGTTCTAAAACGCTTGCTTAGCGCGAGTTATTTAAAAAACTCTCTTCTTCTTATGTTTTCTTTGATAGCCAGAATTAACGGCAAGAAGACTCGCTTAGTGGAACACGAAGTTCGGAACGAAGCTTGCTGACTGGATAATCTTTTCACCATGACATGAGCTATTCTTGTATAACTTGAGCTAAGGCGCGAGTGACGATGTGATTAATAGACTTGCATGTCAAACAACACATGGCGTTAATAATGATTTTGTTAAACTGATTGTAGCTTTATTAGTTTTCCATAATTATCTGTCTGTTTTTTAAGTTTTCTCTAATGAATGCTTCAAACCGTTGTAGTTGAGTACTTACATGAACGACGTTTGAAGCAAATTGAATATTTAATTATACTACTATATGATTCCATTTGCTACCTATTCCATGTTCACAGTATACGCCACACAAGGTACAAAACATAGCCGCATTCTGTTATGACATTTATCCGATTTCCCTTTGTGACCGCGCACGTCTCTATAAGGGTTGGTGCACAATTATTGTATCAAAGCGTTTCGTAAACAGACCATCGTCAGTTTTCACAGTTTTCCGTTCGCCGGCAATAATGCGATCATGCTACGGCGTTGTGCCCCGGCCGTACTGGCTTTGTGCATTATTGATTGGTTCAATTGTATTACTTGTTGTACATTTTGGTTTAGTTTTAATTGTTAGCTGCAATTTGCAAATATACGCTATAATTATAACTTATGTAATTATTTCTCATAATAATTGTCAGCGAATTTGAGTTTACCATAATTATCTGTTTTTAGTGTGTTATTCGATATACAGTTATTCGTGATTATGTTGTGGTAGTTGTAGCGAATCAGTGAACGAGGCTGGAATAACAAAACGTATCTGTTTTCAATGTGATGAAATTAGTTACTGATCCACTGAATAATAATAATTACTAGAATTATGCGGGCTTGCCTACAATAATTTACCTCAATATTTAACGCTTTTTTCCTTAGGCATAGATGGAAATTATACTTGTGAAGATCAAAATAGTTACCAAACGGGATTTATGTGATGCTATTTTGTTTAGTTGTCCAAACGGGACGTACGCTTACAAACATTCTCTCTTTTCTTCGTCCACATTTAAAAGACATTAGTATCTGTTGACTGACCTTTATAATGTTCTTGACAGCAGACTTTACACATACATAGCTTGTTGTACACACGGGAACATCAAGCTATACATTACAATATAACATGACCTCGCTTTGTATAGATTTCCCGTGCAATCAGAGATCTGCATAAACTGGTATTGTGTAGCTTGACAGGTCGTTGTTGAGCCTATTCAATTTATTTATTCAGTTTTAACTTTTGACAAAAATATTCAAAAAAGAAAAGCTTGCAGTTTTCTTTTGAGTTTGACCTGCCTTCGTGCCTACATGTTTCCTCTCGTCAAATGCAGACCATTGAACTGACTAAATTTCGAAACTAACTAAAAGGTCGGATGTTTAGTTAGGTACAGTTTAATGAACATTCATATAAACACATAAATTGTTAGCCTACTCTAAATAATGTCACTCTTGACATGAGAATTTCAAACGCGTTCAAATAGCGCCTCGTCGCACAAAGATTGTTTGCATTTATTAAGTGAAATAGTTTTCTAATTCACGACTATTTACTTTAGAAAGTTATTTAGAGTATTGCTATATTAAAATTCCTAAAGTTTCGATGAAAAGCGTAATTTAAAATGTTTAATCTATAAGTTTATAATAAGTTTCGCAGAATTTATAATTATAAGTATCAAAATGGGCTGTTTCTTAAATGCTAGACCTAGGATTTGTTATTTGTTATAAAAATAACCTCTCTTTTTATTAAAATATATATACTTTTTAAGTAAATACCACCTAACTATCCAAGGTCTAAAAACAGGAAAACGTTTGCAAAGTAAATGTCGATCATAATTATTTCGTACGGTTATAAGCAAAAGCGAAAGGCATTTGTTCCCCCGCGTTATTGCGATTTTTTTTTTGTATCAAACTATACCTGGGAACCTTTTAGATACGGAGATATTGTGGGTCAAAGTTTCACACAAGTTTTTTCAAAATACATGTTTTTAGTATAAGATTTTTTACTTTAAAAACTTCCACGACCCACGTAATATTCGATCCATCCATCAGCACAATATTTAGAGTGCTTTACATCGAGTCCTACATAAAGTGTGATTTTTCGCCTAGGTTGGTCTGTGGATGGGTGACCGCCCATTACATACCGAGTTTCCTCCGTGCTGTAGAAAGCACGTTAAGCCTTTGGTCCCGGCTGTAATCTGTAGATCTTCGACAGTCGTTACAGGTAGTCAGTGGCCCAAATAGTCTGACAAGCAGTCCTACCAAGGGGTATCGTATTACCCAGTACTAACTGGGTTGCGGAGGTCAGATAGGCAGTCGCTTCATGTATAATACTGGTATTCAGCTGTATCCGGTTAGACTGGAAGCCGACCCCAACATACTTCAGAAAAGGCTAGGCAGATGATGATATTCGCTACGTGTAAAATCCGCTACAACTTTCTGGCACGACTATGCGTCTAATTAGAATGTACATACTAATATTACTGCTTCTTTGGTCGAGTGAGTACCTCGTTGGTCAAGTAGTCGCAAGCACGACAGCTGAGCTTGAGGTCCTGGGTTCGATTCGCGGGTTGGGCAAGTATTATTGGGGTTTTCCATCAGGAAATTCTTAGTATCAGCCACGGAGTCTGGATTTGTGTCCAGTTTTGGGCAATAGACTCATCCCGAATAAGGGTGTTCCTTGTAATAACATAAGACATATAAATATAACTGACAAAATGTGGGTGTTCTATTAGGCACACCTCTGCCTAATTCCTCGGGGATTACAGCCGTGATGTTATGATGTTACGAATATTATAAAGAAAACAGTTTTTAAGTTTGGTTGTAAGAGGTTATCTCTGAAATTACTAATCCGATTTTAAAAACTCATTCACTGTTGGAAGGCTACACTATTGCCAAGAGAGTTTTTGATGGCTAGAAAGCTCGTCTAGAATACACCTAAAAGCAAATGTAAACTAATCATTCAGCAACAGTTTCAACTAACAAAAATCAAGCTAAAAATATGTGAGCAACAAATTGAACAAACTTGTGGTTCCAGCGAGTCGGTTTTTTTTGCTTATGTGGTTTAATTCTCCCCGGCTCGTACGTCAAATCGTTGCAAAACGAGAGTTTTGGTACGACGCCAGTTTCCGGAACCCAGTTTTATATTTCACTTGTTCAACATACAAACCGTTTCTTTTTCCTTTTTAGTGGCTTTTGCTTGAATGTTTATGGGGAATTAAGTTTTTAAAAATTGCATTTTAATTTTTCTAGCGACTTTTCCGAGCCGGAGATGTAATTTCAAGCTTGGTTGTTGGATGCTATATAATCGTCTAGAGAAAATACTACTAGACGCAGATAGTTTAGTGTGGAAAATTTTACAGTTCCAATAACTAAAGATCTATGCGGTGAGCGGGAACCTTTGTAACCTAAATTGCATTATTGCAGCACACGCCTAATGATTAGCCATAGTTCATGACTATCGTATATTGGTTTGAACCTACGCATTAAATTTTCCGAGTACAGCGATCACGCGTAGGAGAGTCTGGAGAGGAGCGGTGGCCCACTGGTGGCGGCTACGACTTACGAACAGTAAGTCGTGGGTTCAAACCCGGGCAGGGGCATTACTTTGTGCGATTTATTTCATCAACACTGCTGTCAAAAACGGTGAAGGAAAACATCGTAGGAAAACTGGCACGTCCTAGAACCAAAAATTCGGAGACATGTTGACATCTACCAACCCGCACTGGGCCCGCGTGATGGATTATATAGCCCATTCCCTCTCATAGAGAGGAGGCCGAGTGTCCCAGCAGTGGGAACATTAAAAGCTGATTATGCTATGCTATGTTATTCAATTTTCTTTGTATTTTTTTTTTTAATTTGTGTTGGGACACACCGTGAGGAAATGTTTATGTCTTGAACCAAATCGAAGACATCTAACAACCTGCACTGGGCCCGCGTGGTGAATTACGACACTATCACGGAAAAGAGGCCTGTGTGATTAGTTTTATCATTATTATCTATTTCTAAGCAACATCGTTGATGCTTTTTATAATTGGGGTAAGACTTGTGCCTCCATTTTGTACAGATCAAGATAGTCGGTTTACAAAGGTCCACGGTTACTTTCCGTGACATTATCTGCCTAACCTTTTCCTTCCTATGTTGGGGTTGGCTTCCAGTCTAACCGGATGAAGCTAAAAACCAATATTTTACATGGAGCAACTGCCTATCTGACCTCCACAACCCAGTTAGTACGTCTGTAACCCTGTAAAGATCTACAAATAACAGCCGACACCAATGGTTTAACGTGCTTTGCTAGTCACATAGGAAACTTGATATGGAACTCCCATCCACAGACTAACCTAGGCAAGCGCGGCTTAACCTGAAGATTAATCCGATGTGCTTAATTTGAACATCTTGATTGACATATTTTGCTGATCGCCATAACCGAAATTCAGGTCAAATTCATCTTGAACATTTTTTAGAAAGTTTCATAAAGCCTTTTACGAGCTTGACGTTACGGAGACATAAATAATAAATGTAAGACATATTTTTTGTTTCACTTATACCAAGGACGACCAACGACATTTAATTTGCATCGTCTGCGGCCATTTTATGTAACACGTGTTTGGAGTAATGTTTGCAGTTCTTCAGAATTTTAGATTAGCGTTGTAAGATGTGAGGATACAATGAATTATTCTGTTAGGAATATTTTTTGAGTGAGTATTAGAGCCTTCTTTATAAGTATAATTGTTTCATGGGGTATTAAGCCGAGAAAGAAGAATGGGTCAAAAAAAAAAATAGATATCTCATGGAATCAGTGTCTTTGGTCATGTTAAAACCCGCTTATGCCAATAATAATAATATATCTTTTAATTCAGGTAACAAAGATCCATAACATATATACCTAATAGACTATCATACATATTTATAAAAAAATATATATATATTATTTATATATATTTAACTATTGCTATCTATTGCTATTGCTATCTATTGCTTTTTGTGGATTATGCCACAAATCACGAAATGCAATTAGCGCTAACATCATTCTATCTCTATCATCTTCAAACGATTGGCAGAAACAGAACGATTTAATAATGTAAGCTGGTGTTTGTTGTTCTCCACGTATAATTTTGTTGGTATATCCCCCAGGGAAACATCCTGTTAAGTACTATCATACAGATAGGATTATGTTTTATCATCATTATTTTGCCATTATACCAATTCATTTGTGGTCGGCGCAGCATGTCTTCTTCTTCCATACTTCTGTATTACTTGCCATCTAATCAGTCACCTCCTTTCTTGCCGTATCATCCTTTACACAGTCCATCCATAGTTTCTTTGGTCCTCCTCTACATTCATACTCAAAACTTTCCTCACTACATTTTCCTCATTCCTCCGCATCACATGCCCGCCCATACCATGAAAATCGATTACCACACAACTTTTCAGTCACCGGCGCCACAAAGATTATGGTTTATACGAGTATAAATACAACATTCTTAAACCACCAATAACATAAATAACATTGAGATTAAACGTTTAAAGTGGCGTTTCTCACATGTTTATGAAACTGATTACAAGTTAACTTCTGTTCAGCACAGTAGTGGAAAGTTGTAGAAAGTTGAGCGGTAAACGGAATTTGTACTTCAATAAATATTTCAGTAGTGTACTTGGGAATCCACAAACATCTTATCTACAAAGTTTGTGGAATATTCCGAAAGTTTTACGCGCAAAGTATGAAATGATTAAGATATATTTTTTCATCGCGTTTCGTCGGATTTTTCTATTACAAAGAATGAAATATTACATGGTTTGTCGTAATTTTATTTTGTACTAGCTGTTGCCCACGGCTTCGCCCATGTTTTTTCGGAAATTATCCCACGGGCACATTGTAAATATTGCTTATGGCACTCGGGGATAATGTAGCTTCCGATTAGTGAAAGAATTTTCAAAATCGGTTAAGTAGATCCAAATCTCTACATACAAATTTTACCTCTTTATAATATTAGTATAGATTTAGGTAAATTGTGCCCTAAAAAGTTTACGTGTAGATAGAATTTACTATAGATTGGCTGTTAACGTATACCTTATGAGATGGTAATATTCTTTGATAGTTCTTGGCAACTGGTATCATCTAATGTAATGACAGACTTATTGTTTGCCCTCAGTTGTTCGTTAACAACAGGAGCCAAACAAAAAAAATGTACACAAAGGAGATTTAGAAAATATTTTTTTCTCTTGTTTACTCTTACTACGGATAAAATAAGTGTATTTTTGCGCCTGTCTATTGATATATTCAGTCTACGGTTTTAGAACATTTGCTTGTCATTAATGATGTCGATATTTCACAAGTGGCTCGAGTTTCCCTGTATGGTGGCAAGCTGTGACATCGCTTTTGATCGTACTTCACAATAGCACATAGTTAGAGGATGGAAATCGCTGCCAATTAAAGTAGTACGCTTTGAAACTTACGTGGATTTTTACCGTAATGATGTATTATTCAAAAGTTTTTACACGTACTTTAACATAATTATGTTGTTATGGTTCTTGTCGTGTCGCCTTCAGCCGTTCTGGCGTGATTGAGTAACAAACATCCATCCATCCAAATTTTCACATATTTTATAATCTATACTTCTATACTATATATAATATTATACAGAAGTAAACTTTGTAAGTTTGTATGTAGGGGGTTATCTCTGGATCTACTGAATTGATTTAAAAAAAATCTTTCACTAATAGGAAGCTACATTATCCCCGAGTGCTATAGGCAAAATTTACAACGTTCCCGTATATATATATAATATAGGAAGATTATGCCACGGAAACAAATTACCGGGATAAAAAAGTGTCCTATGTTCTAAACTAGGTCATGGTCTATCTGTGCCGGAAACATACGAGTTACCATCGCATTTATAATATAGTAATGTCGATTGAATAAGACTGCTTTTATACGATTTCCTTATACCATGGTAATCCATGAAGTAGTACCGCAATTTGAACGATTTACGTTGTTTGTGACATTAAAAGGCGAAATCGAAAATATTATTTTGCCGAAAACATGATCAAAAGCTAAAAAAACATCTTTTGCCAATCCAATGAGGCGTAGGTAACTCCGTCTCAACATTAAATGTTTGCTAAACAACATAAAACCCACGTAAATTCGCAAAGCCATGTTTCATGATTATAAATATTAAGCTTGCTTCAATAAACCCGGGTTATATTTAAAATATAGCGGCGAATAAAGACGATTACAATAAATAAGTCAACGTTGCGTTGGTATAACTAGCCAAGTCACACAATTTATAGTCGGTGTTGCGTTTCACCGCAAAAATGTTGGAATTTATTGCAATTCGTACTTACGGAGCTTTTGTTGGCTCACACGCGACCGACTGATGAGATCAACATGGACTGGGAAAAAAATATTATTACACTGGTAACAGGCAGCAAAGAGAAGAAATAGGAATTGGATAAAATGTACGCTAATATTATGTGAACATAAAAATCAAATCAAAATCAAGTCGAGGCTATCGGGTTTATTTTCAGAACCTGCTCAATTTGATTTGTGTACGGAACTTTAGCCAGTCCGTATGTCAAATATTGGTTTGTCGTATGCAAACCGCCTATAGTTCATATTAGCTGCGTGAACTCGTTTCGCATGAATGTAAATGATTTATATCTAGTATTCTGACTTCATTTACATGTTGCTATGTTAATAAACCTTTTTCTGTTTCCTTTATTTGCTGTATTTTCTTGGGTTTTTTGCTGCGCCAAAAATATGGGAACTGAAAATTATGTTAACAAGATTATTCGTCTTCTTTACGTTTCATGTTTGGAAATTGTTTTATGATATGTTTTTTGTTATGAGTAAGGCACTTTATTGGTAAAGTTTTGATATTTATAATGGTAACTTATGTAACGTAGCCATACTTTAATGTATACGAGGTGAAAACGGAGCCTTGACGATGCCGTCAACCAGGTGTTCTGTACATCAAACTAAGTAACTCTTCGCAAATATTATTGCTGGAAAACGACTTCTGTTTTTGAGGTGAAGAATCAAGTTTTGCTATTAGACTCAAAAGCTGTTAGTAAAACTTACGACTACTAACACAGTCCAGGCGACTGGCAATCATGCTTAAGATACTGTTGTTTCTGCCCCGCACCCTGCGCACCAGGGAAGCGCACCTTTTACGCATTGTTGTGTAAAAACAATCCACATGCGCATCTGCGAACATCCCCGACGCACTACAGAAGCGTGGCAGCCCCACCAGCATCCTAAACGCGTTATTATACTGTACGCGGAGAGCACTGTATGATCTTTGCGTACACCTGGCCCACAGGCTGCACGTGTAAAATGACGTACAGTACGCTCGAAAGAGCGTGATCTTGACTGGAAGTGAGCATCGTGCAAACCTTCGAGCCAACATGTTCGCTCTAACCGACAATGCCCTTTTTTTTTTTTTTTTTTTTTTACCGATGGGAAATCATCAAATAACCCCTCCCGCTCTGGGCTGAGCAGGAGGGAGTGTCAGACTTCTACTGACTAAAACCCATCTATGTTCCTTCCTTTGCCCTTTATGTTCCAGGGCCGCGGTATCTCTTTCGAACAGTCCCGCAACCCTGGCAGGCGTCGGCCCTTACGGACCCCTTCCTGTTTGCTGACTCTCTTTGAGGCGCGCGTGGAACACGAACGCGCCGTCGACACGGCCTGTCGTCATAAGACGGACGGACGGCGAGCTAGCCCATAGCTCACCGTCCACAGGCCCGCGTCTACGGTGGCCGGGAGCCACCACGTGGCCCCCGACGCCCGGTGCGTCTCCCGACCGACAATGCCCTCCGCTCACGTTCAACGTCATCATCGTCTTTAAGGTCAGGAGTCAATTTATATATGACCAAGGTATTTAAAATTCTGTGCTCTCTGCAAAGGAGTACCATACAGTAGCACAGGAGGCACTTTGTCAGGCCTTTTACCCCCAGCCTTAAAGGCCATGACCACAGACTTTTTACAATTGTACGCCAAACCATGTACTTTGGCGTACGCCTCACACTGGGCAACCAATTTTCTTAAGCCACAGACTGACGCACTCAGCAGCACCATGTCGTCAGCATAACTAATATTATTGACACAGATACCGTCCACGTAGCATCCAACCCTGGTACTGCTGAGCCATAATGAGCTACAATGTAACGCACTCAAAACACTGCAGATAGATGCATTGAATAGTACTACGGTCGTGGCGGTATTTAAAGTAAAGTTATACTTTAAAAAATATACTAATAACATTAAAAAATAGTATTGAAAAAAAAAAAATTGTGAAAAATTTGGAACTTTGACTTTCAATACCCCCGTAACTATAAGGTATAGATAGAAGGTAGGAAGGTATGGTCTAGCTTTAGAACAAAAAGAATGTCGCAATGAGAAGGGAAGGCAAGCGCCTTTCGGCTTTATATTAAGGGTATTTTCACCCATCGTGTAATTCATTTCATCACCGCTGTTCTCGAAACAGTAAAGGAAAACAACGTGAAAAACGGGCAAAGGGCTGGCTTTTACCTTGGCCAAAGGCTTAACGTTGCCATGCAACGTGGCAACGCCGCCAGTCTCTTGGGCACATTACCAGTTGACAGCGTTGAGGAGTTTTTTGACGCCATTTTTTAAAGTTTGTTGCTAGGTTATTTACTTTAGGTTATTTTAATTAACAAATGTAAAATTAAAATCATCACGTGAAAAACTAAAAGTTCGAAGTTGTGTAACATGTCTCCGAAGACATCGACCCGCATTGGACCCGTGTGGTAGATTATTGCGCGGCCTCCACTCAGAGGCTTGTGTCCCTCAGTAGGAATGTATAGGCTGATTGTGCTATGCTATGCTAATCCCAGCTTTAATTCAGTGTCATAAGGTAGCGCTAAACCGCACATAACATAACAACATGCCTGTAATCAATCTGTACCATTGTGTATGTGTTATAGGCTGAGCTGAGGCCCTTTTAGCATTATTAGTTTTGTTTGTTTATTCATTTTGTATAATTTTTAAGGTGTTTTTGTTTTTAATGCCAAATAAACACAATTTTATATCTTTCTCTTATTTTATTTTATTCCCAGAGGGTTAGGTAGAGCTGTATCTAATAAGTACACCCACATTTCGTCAGTGTAAAGAGGGCGACCCTGTTGCTGGTATCCGGGCAGAAATCCAGACTACGTACCTCTTGCTCAGCAGTCGAGCTCGCAACCACTAGGCCAACGAGATGATCCTCTTATTACATCACACATTGTTATAATTAGGTTCCGCTTTGTATACAGTAAATGATCAATCAAGGTAATCCAGAAATACAATTTGCCCAAAGTTCCGCTATTTGTGAAGAAAATTAAACCTTATAGAGATAGACTCGTGGTTCAATTAACAATGAACATCGAGTATGTGACGGCAACGCTTAGTTTAACCAGCGTACTGTGCTTGCGTAAATGGGACGCCTGTTTTGTTGTTCGGCTTGGCTTGCGTAATAACTGGTTTTAATCACATAATATACAGTGAAACTTTTTTGAATTTTATTTTATTTTGAATTTTATTTATTTTGGGACAAAAAACAGCTACAATACATAATGTTTACAAATGACATTATTAAAGATACGAGTATGTAGTATTAACAATATTGCAGCCCACTTCATTATCCACATGTTGACAAAATTAGTATTAGGTAAACAGTGCCACTGGATAAGCATTACTCAGATACATTTATATAAAATGAAAAAATTAATAATTATCAAATATACAATTAATTTGCCATTAGGTACAATACAATAGAATAATTAAAAGGGATGAAATAAATTAAATTAAGGATAAAGGACTCACACTACATATTTCATTAGCATAGATTTTAAAAACATGGGAAAAAAAGAAGAAAAAAAATGATTACCTAATCATCAAAATACAATACAATTAAATCGACAGTAGGTACAATACAATGCATTAAATAATGAAACGGTTGAAATGAAATAAATTAAGGGTAAAGGACTCCCACTATTTCTCATTGTCATTATTTTTGTTAACTTTTGACAATGTGATGTGGACACGTTTGCGTGGAATAAGTTGAGGGTCTGTAAAACTGGCACGGACACTTTGTGGTCCGTCTCCGGACACTGACAGATAATTTAGTGTGGGCACCGTGGGCAACAGCTAGTGCTGTTGCCCACGGTGCCCACAAACTTCGCCCAAGTAAAATTTTTATAAAAATATTACTTCCATAATTGAATCGGACTTTTGTAAGTTACAATTTCAAGGGTTTTGATTTTCTAACACGGAACCCTAATCCTTTTTCTAAAATTAAAGTAATCATAGTCCTTATAACTCCACTATAAGTCCCGTTAAAGTCGGTCCAGCCATTTCAGAGATTAGACGGAACAAATAGACAGACAGAAAAAAAACATGTCTTTTTTGGTATAAGTACCTTATATACTTTGATATGCAGTTAATAAAAAGCTGTTATTTTGAAATCACAAACGGACTCGTCAGTTTTATTTGCATAGATTTGTATGACCTCCATACCATCCCTGAACCACAACCCATGTCTGGAGCCACGTCGTCCTCAATTTGTCAGTTCTGGACCGACCGAATCTTTATACATTGGCTTTTTGTCCATTGAGATAGAATTGAAAACTGTAATTTTACCAATTCTCTTGAAACTTGAACGCAGGCAAAAACCTTGGAAAAGATTATCTTGAATCATCACTTCAATGAATCCTATACTATTGAATGAGCAATAAATTATTTGTATACTAGAGGATCTGATAGACGTCCTCCTGTCAAAAGCTGGACTGTGGCAGTCCAACAAACTTATCTTTTCTGGTCAAGTTCCGGTGATGGAGTCGCTTGTATATATATATATATTTGTAATCTCGATCTCGAAAACGGGTCTAACGATTTAGATGAAAGTTTCAGTATTGGGATTTTTGGGATTATGATTGTTGATCTTATGTACAAACCCGAGTCAAACTCAAACTCAAACTCAAAGCGTTTATTTCAATTAGACCTTCGCAGGCACTTTTGAAAGTCAGAAAAACAAAGGCGAAGCTACAGTCACAGACACAAGGCATAATAACTTGTGAAAGTACTGTAGTTGCCCATTCCAAAGCGTAGATCTCTATGGAGAAGAATGGGCAAGAAACTCCATGGACACTCTTTTCAATCAAAATATTGTTACAAGATCTTGGTTACATCATTCATGTTGAGATTATACATATATGTGAGAACGATGTAGAAAGACGTGCAGATTAAGAGCGTCCAGAGTAAAAGATTATAACTATCAACAATTTAAAAACAAAGTAGTTAAAATAAACCGTGGCAGCTAAGAGATGACCAGTCCCAACTGACAGCGCCCGTTCACGAACATGACGCATGCATCAGCTCCATTCAGCTCAACCATGTTGAAGGGAACTAAACGACCCAACACACCCGCCACTATCAGCGAGACATTTGAGTGAGCCTGACATTCTCTCAGCCACCAGGGCACATTCGAGTCAATGAAGGATAACTAAATGTAAATGGTAGCTTTACAGTACATAGTACTCACACATGTGCTATGCAGTTATATAATACTAAGAGATTGAATCTATACAATGCAAAGATATTTTTACAATCTTCTGCAGCTTCCACAATAATTTCACATGAGCTTCTGATTAGTTTGCCCCTATGGTTGAATGGTATGGTTGGTTGCCCTATGGTTGTATGAGTGTAACATGGGTAAAATAAAATTTCCCGCGGTACTACTGGATCGCTTGGTAGTTCTGCGGGTTGCTTGTTCACCCGTGATACTACTGGTAGTAATAGTGGTGGTACCACGGGCAAAAAACGGGATTTTCAGGGGCGTAAAATCGATTTTCTCTATTTTAGCCCGAGCAGAGCGCGGTCGCCCAGGTACTGTTTTAGCCCGAGCAGAGCGCGGTCGCCCAGGTACTGTTTTCATTATAACGTTGAATGTACTGTCGATCGACTATTATTCATTATACATTCGCCTGTAATGTAAATGTCCAGATTCAAGCATTACATTAGTGAGTGAGGAGAATTGAGAATTACAGTGCGCAACCTGTAACGACACTCTCTCGTAATGATATAGTCGATCTATCGGTGGAACATAGCATTGAATTGTCTTGTGTTGAGCTAGATAGGCATGTAATAGTGTGCGTTTACAGACCCCCAAATTACCTTAACTACTCTATGTTTGAGTCAGTAATGGAAGATGCTTTAGCAAAACTTGTAACTGGTAATAAACCAATAATTATATGTGGTGACTTTAATGTTAATATCCTAGAGAATAATGTAAATAGCAGTAGATTTTTAAATCTCTTTAAATCATTTAATTTGTCAAATGTGTTTTCAGAACCAACACGAATTACTACAAATACTGCTACATGTATTGATAATGTTTTTTGTTGCTGCGACTACTTAGATAAATCCATCGTAAATTACCTTCCTTCAGATCACAGCGGTCAGACCGTTGCTTTCACGTCCAATATACAATTACAAAGAATTCAGATACAAACTAGACAAATAACACCCAGCAATTTAGATAAATTTAATAATAATTTAATTAGTAAGTTATGTATACCGGGCCATATTTTAAATAATGTAAATGAATTGTATGAAGAATTTTTTTCGGTAGTGCACACCGAATTCAATAATACTTTAAAACAGAAAACTAAAACTATTGGCCCAAAGTTTATTTTCAGTGACTGGGCAACACAGGGTATTAGGAAAAGTAGGGAACGATTGTTTGAGCTGTACGGCCTTAAGCCTTACATCAACACAGAAACTTTTAATAAATATGTTGCTACTTACTCGAAATTTTTTTAAAATGCTTGCAAGGTAGCCAAATCGCTGTTCATTAGCAACAAGATTAAATCAGCCGATAATAAAATAAAGACGGTTTGGAAAATTATCAACAGTGAAACAAATAGAAATAAAAAACGAAGTAATGACTTCACACTAAACACCTCCAGTGGCCTCGTGAGTTCTAACAATGAAGTTGCTCAAGAATTTGTAAATTTCTTTACCAGTATCCCACTTAAAACTACAGAAACCTTAAATTCCTCACCCTTGCTTTCTGTTGATTTATTGAAAGCGAACGTTTCAGCCTGTCCGAATGAATTTAAATTTCAGCATATAAACCCCATAGCAGTCATAAAAGCTTTTAAGCAAATCAAGATCAAATTAACCGAAGATCTATGGGGTATGTCTATCAAAGCTTGTACCTCAATTATTGAGACTATAGCACCGTATTTAGCCTCAATATTTAATTTGTGCGTGGATCAAGGGGTCTTCCCGGATCTAATGAAATACAGTAAGGTAATACCGCTTTTTAAATCCGGGGATAGTAAAGACACCAATAACTATAGGCCCGTATCTGTGTTGCCGGTTTTCAGCAAGGTGTTTGAAAAGATAATGCTCAATCAAATGCTAAACCATTTTAACGCCAATAAAATCTTACACGAGCAACAGTATGGTTTCACCAAGGGACGTTGTACAACTGACGCCGGTGTTTCTTTATTAAAACACATATTTACTGCGTGGGAAGAGGCACAAGATGCCATAGGAATCTTCTGTGACCTTTCGAAGGCATTTGATTGCGTAAATCACGAAACCCTGCTATTAAAACTTGAGCATTACGGTTTAGGTAAACTTGCGCTCAGTTTAGTAAAATCGTATTTGAATGATAGACAGCAGCAGGTACAGGTAAATGGTGTCAATTCAATGGGTTTAAAAGTAAGAATGGGCGTACCACAAGGTTCGATATTGGGTCCTTTTCTCTTTTTAGTTTACATTAATGACCTACCCCACTTATTTAACAACCAACCGCAAATGGTATTGTTTGCTGACGATACTTCTTTAATATTTAGGATAAACAGACGTGCCACTAATCTTGACGACGTCAATAACGCCCTACTGCAGGTCCATAATTGGTTTACCGCTAATAACTTAGTACTAAATGGGAAAAAAACTAAGTGCATAAAATTTTCTCTGCCAAATGTCAAAAGTAGTGATTGTGACATAATATTGAATCAAGAGAAACTAGAATTTGTCGATAAAACTGTTTTCTTGGGAATTACGCTCGACACAAGGCTACAATGGGGTCCTCATTTAACATCTCTTGCAGGACGGCTGAGTTCAGCAGCATATGCTGTTAGAAAAATCCGTCAGTTTACTGATGTAGATACCGCGAGGCTAGTCTATTTTAGTTATTTTCATAGTATTATGTCATACGGTATTTTACTATGGGGACGGGCTGCAGACATTGAGTCTATATTTATTCTGCAGAAAAGAGCCATCAGAGCCATATATGATCTACGTAGGCGCGATTCTCTGAGAGAACTGTTTAAAGAAATTAACATCATGACAGTACCTTGTCAATACATCTATGAAAACATCATGTACGTTAGGAAAAATCTGCATTTATTTATTAAGAGAGGTGACAGACACCACTATAATACTAGAAAGAGGGACCAACTAGTTCAGCCAGGTTTCAGGCTAGCTAAAGTAGACTCATCTTTCATGGGGTACTGTTTAAAATGCTACAATAAAATACCTCCTCACATTCTACAACTGAATGAGACGAAATTTAAATCTTGTATAAAACGCACACTATGTAGGCAAGCATATTATAAGTTGAGGGACTATATTGATGATAAAAATGCTTGGCTCAATGCTGGTCCTGCTCCACAACCATAGGAGCAAACTAATTGATTACCATGTTAAGTTATTGTGGAAGCTGCAGAAGATTGTAATAATATCCTTGCTTTGTATAGATTCCATCTCTTAATAATATTATATAATTGCATAGCACATGTGTGAGTACTATGTACTGTAAAGCAACCATTTACATTTATTTATCTTTCATTGACTTGAATGTAGCCTGGTGGCTGAGAGAATGTCATGCTCACTCAAATTTCTCGCTGATGGTGGCGCGTGTGTCGGGTCATTTGGTTCCCTTCAATATGGTTGAGTTGAATGGCGCCGAGCCATGCGTCATGTTCGTGAACGGGCGCTGTCAGTTGGGAGTGGTCATCTCTTAGCTGCCACGGTTTATTTTAATTACTTTATTTTGAAAGTGTTGATTATTTTAATCTTTTACTCTGGGCGCTCTTAATGTGCACGTCTTTCTACATCGTTCTCACATATATGTATAATCTTAACGTGAATGATGTAACCAAGATTTTGTAACAATATTTTGATTAAAAAGAGTGTCCATGGAGTTTCTTGCACATTCTTCTCCATAGAGATCTACGCTTTGGAATGTGCAACTACAGTACTTTCTCAAGTTATTATGCCTTGTGACTGTGACTGTAGCTTAGCTTTTTTTTTTTTGTTTGACTTTCAAAAGTGCCTGTAATGGTCTAATTGAAATAAATGCTTTGAGTTTGAGTTTGAGTTTGACACTTGTAACAATCACTTGTTTCTATACAAAATCATATCTTGGATTGTTACACTATAACCGCATGTTCTAATAATCCGAAATGCTCAAAATTTTATCTTGGATTTGTTACATTACAGGCTATTGCTCCGGTGAGGGAACGCCTTCATATTCGTTATTGTACCTTTGTGGCAAACTTGCACCATTTTTTCTCAATTGTTTGAAGTTTACAGCGACAGAAAAATAATTTAAATATTCACATTTAGCGCGATTAAGCGTGAAGATGTGTGATTCTGCGGGTCTCTATGTTTTAATAAATCTATGATAGGTCAAAGTCAAAATATTTTATTTGTCAAACATAGGTGTAAAAGATATATAAATATAAAGTTAAGTGACCTCTATGTTTTGCCGTCAACGGCGTACAAATATTAAAACAAAATAATCAGAATTAAGTTTTGTGTATCATAAATTATTTCATTTATTTTAAATTGAGGAACGGAGGTACAAACCCTCCATACGTTCTTCAATCTAATTAAAAACTATTAGTTTTTTTAAAGCTTTCTATTTATGTGCTGACTCAAATGTAAAGAAAACTTTATCTGTTTTGACCTTGTAAGAGTTACACATGAACAGCACTGAAACAGTTCGTTAGAGAGCTACTCGAATTTTAGGAATTTACTTTTAAATGATTAATGAGGAAAGTTTTTTAGAGCTAGAATATTTTTGGAAAATTAATGGTCTATTTTTAAGTGTCTTGCTGAAAACTGTAGCTTTTACAGTAGTACCTAAGGTTCAAATTGCCCAGAAACATTTAAACATAATTTATTATTTTAACGTCATGTGCCCTTATCATGTAAGGCTTTATGATTGATCAATTTATGTTTTAAGACCAATGTTGACTAGTCATCGTAGATCGACTACGGTCTTGATGCGTTGCATGAAATCTCGCGAATACAGTTTTATGTAAGCCTAAGCATAATCAGCCCATAATGTACCCACTATTGGGACACACGGCTTAAAGAGGGAATGAGCCATAGTCTACCACGCGGGCCCAGTGCGGGTTGGTAGATGTCACATGTCTTCGAATTTTTGGTTCTAGGACACGCCGGTTTCCTCACGATGTTTTCCTTCACCGTTTTGAAAATAGAATACAATAAAATTTATTTGCGTAAAAACATGGTATAGAAAAATGGTACATAAATTTGGCAAGCATGAAACATTTACAAATATTAAATACATGTTTTTGATTAACATTATAGGCATGCAAATTTGTCGTGCATACAAGTTAGTCATTTAATTTTTTTGTCAAAAAATTCTTTTATTTCAGTTTTATGTAATTAATAATAATACACTATTACAGTTTTATGTAAGTGTATAATTTAAAATTTAGGTATAAAAGATTTTTACTTCATACTATTTAGTCTAAAAATATATATAATTTCGTATTACATTACATAATTATTGATTGGAAATATGGTGTGTGTAAATCCGATCTATTAATTAGCCAATTAATAATGTTCTATTAATGTTCACTCGTGTATTACACCGCGAAAATTATATTATATGTACCTATATTATTATTCTGTTTTAAACACTAACTAAGTTTATATACTAACTAGCAGTGCCTGAGGCTTCGCTCACGTGACCGTGTATTATTTGGGCATTATAAGAGAACTTTACATAGGAACCTGAAGTTGGAGTAAATTTCTTACATCCTCTGCAAATTATATACCTACTGATATACTGACTATCTGTTAATTAAAGCTAAGACTTATTAGTACATTTTTGGGAGCTCGTAGCTCAATAATATCAGCCGCTCGGGTTGATCTTCAGGTTAAGCCGCGCTTGCCTAGGTTGATCCATGGATGGGCGATCCCCCATTACATATCGAGTTTCCTCCGTGCCTCGGAAAGCACGTTAAGCCGTTGGTCCCGGCTGTCTGTGTGTGGTTTAAATGTTTGACAGTTAGTCCGCAGTTAGCTCGTTACAGTTAGTTAGGGGCCCGAAAGTCTGACAACCAGTCTTACCAATGGGTACATTATAAGGTATATTGCCCAGTATTGACTGGGTTGTGGCGGTCAGATAGGTAGTCGCTCCATGTAAAATACTGGTATAAAGCTGCATCCGGTCAGATTCGAAACAGATGATGATGATGATCCAATTCCGGGTTAAGCTCGCCGTTGTATAAAGGTTATATATTGTAATTTTGTGTGTGCTTCTTTTATATTTTGTGTGCAACAAAGAATAAGAATAAGAATGACCTATTAGTTTGGTTTAAGTGTTAAATGAACTCGAAGTCAAGTTGGGGGGGACTCATTTAAGATTACCATCGACACGCTAAGAAGTATTCATTTATTAGGATAGTATTTTGCAGATGTTATATGACTACACGTTCGGAAGAGTATGCGCTTGCGGTCATCTTCCTGATTCCGAATTATAACTAACTTCACGCCACAGTGTAGCCACAGAGGCCAAATTTTCTAAGTTTTTTTTTCAACGCTTTGTAAATAGTGCACCTATATGATTAAAGTATTATGAACTTTTTCTCTCCATTTCGGTCGTCAATTATTTTAGTGGTGATTCTAATTAGGCATGGAAATATCTATGGTTCTTACAGCTCAATATAAATGAGTTGTCCCGGCCAAATCATGACCAACTTATTGTAACGTGCTTGTCACTACGCCTGCTTTTAACAGGACTTGAGAAACGTCTTTTGTATTATTCATTTATTTGTGTACAATCATGATTACATTATTTTTGGACCTAAAATTGGCAACTACGTGTAAAAAAACTATCCAACATCAAAATGAAAAATCAAGATGTCAATCTTGATTTTTCAAAAAGAAAATGATACTTAAAGATTTTTTTTTAACTAAATAGAATAGAATATAGCCTTTTACACTCTAAAACCGTGGGGTCCACCCTACGGTGCTAGAGTTTCAACTCCAAACGGCTCGAAAATACCAATAAGGTTACTATATTTACGCCACTTGAGGTTCTCCAAAGCTGCAGCGGCAGCCCCAGCACAGCACGATGAGCTAGGACGATGGGATGGCGCAAGAGTATCGACACATGCTGCGTCCCACACTTAAGGCCTACCCATCTTCCATGGATACAAAGACAGGCCGTCCGGTCTTTTGCCATCCAAGAAATTGATATTATATTCAGGCAAGCTAGATTTTCATTTAAAATGTCGGCACGCTAGGTATTAAAATTCAAAACGCGGTTTGTAAAATGCAGAATGGATTTTGAAGTTGCCGGCTTCGCCACCACAATACATTGTTCCTTAAGTACCTCAGAAATATTATTTATTTGGACAGTGTTATGTAAATTATATTTAGTACTAAGTGGATGAAAAAGTTAAATGTGAGGGATTTTGCTAATAACATATTCATACTGTTGGAAAGATATTTCGTATTAACATACATATATCTACATAAGTCATTGCCACCAGAACGTGATGAATTTTATAACATGTAGTCGCAGTGGTCGGAAAAAACATATTGCCATTAGTTGTAATATGTAGGAGTTCGTTACTCCCTATAGACCAATAATGCGAATAGAATAAAATGATGCCTATGAATAAACAGAAGAAGATCGCGGTGAATGCCTGTTTAAAACTCGCACAGATTATTGAAGCATGGCACAAACGAAAAAAAAAACAAAAAAGGTTCTTTTTAGCGTGTTTGACGCCTTCACTAGAGTCCATCAGGTCACAATATTAAGTGCCCCATCGTTTGTGGAACAGCACCACATTTATACTCCAGGGTAGAGTCATCAATGAATCTCAACCGGAGCAGGTTTTCCTTTTTCCAGAAAAACAGTTAATTCGCCATAATATAAAATAATCATAATGTAGCCAAAAGCTTCGTACTTCTCAAAAGAAAAACGGAAAATGTAAAATACAACATGTATCCGAAAAGTGTGGTTATATTTGAAGACATACTGCGCTGACACCAAATAAATTGGGATAATGGGCAGGAGAACGAAGATTATCTAATAGTCTTACGGCAAGTATAACATGTCAGGATTCATTCCGCTATGCTTCTACATTATGTGGGCAGACGATGGGTTTCGTGCTATGAAAAAGACACTGAGAGCGACACCCTGTTTCTAGCAAAACTAAAGAATTACTTGAGATCACAATAACACGGGGCACAATGTATCGGGTCCAAGAGGTCTCAACTCCACCGCGATCAGACACTGACTGTAGTCCTGGCTCCGAGTTGTCACCATCAGGGCTCTGTAGAGAGCACGCTGTGGTGTGGGTAGACTAGTACGTAGGTCGCGTCATCCCACCACTACGTGCTTTTGATCCAATTTATGCCCATTCTAATGACCGTAAATCAGAGTAAAAGTCCTCACATACATAAGTCATAAGTAAAGTTCTGAGAATGTTTCCAAAGATTCTTGCAAATTTCAGTTCGTTGGAATGTAAAACGATCTCACACGCTAAACAAACTATTTACAACAACAGTTTTAGAAGATCTGGGAAAGTATCACTATGTCTCTATATGTACATAAAACTAGCTTTTGCCCACGACCTTTGTTCGCGTGAAATTATTTAAAAAATACTTCTCTTTTTGAATCCGACTTTTTTACCAATTTCAAGGGTTTTATTCTTTTGCACGGAACCCTAATTATTTTCGTAGAATAAAAATAGCTACTTAAGTTAGACCTTATAACATCAGCTATCTGGAAGTAAAAATCTCGTCAAAAACCATCCAGCCATTTCGGAGATTAACCGGAACAAACAGACAGACACACAAATTATAAAAAAAATGTATCTTTGCTGTATATATTTTCATAATATGCATTCAGTAAAAAGCTGTTATTTTGTTATTACAAACAGACACTTCAATTTTCTTTCTTTGTATAGATGTAGATGTATAAATGTGTCTCTTTGTCTTCACGCAACATTTTGGAATGTTTCATTGAGACGAACTCCGTGCGGGTCCCGGGGCGTGGCAACAATTAGAGTAGAGTCACGCGATTATTTAGCCAGTTTTAACAATTGCATACGAGCCAGTTAAAACAATCGACGGGAGTGAATTTTGTCCAAAATCCCGCACCGAATCCGCTTTAGTTTGACCAGGGGGCCTAAAATGGCTTCTTTATCAGAATCATAATATGAATCACGTTAAAAATTTAAAATTCTTAAAATGGTTTTATGGTTATGACCACAAACTCCATTTTAAGAGTTTTAAATTGTAAGCTTCCATTTTAGCCCCCTGAACTTTACTTGTGGCGGTAAATTGTAATAAACTTGGTGGAATTATTACTTGGATTTATTACAGAATGAATAATGTAATTAAATTAACTTTGACTTTGATTCCTGTACGCTTATTTCGAAAATTGTAATTTCTATAGTTCTAACATTAGTATTTTTGTGTTTGACATTAGTAATTTTCATAGTTTGACATTTATAATTTTCATAGTTTGACATTTGTAATTTTCATAATTTGACATTTGTTATATTCATAGTTTGACACTTGTCTTTTTTTTTAAATTTCTTGACATTTTCCCATCGTGACATATTTCAATGAATACAATTATTATTTAATTCATTAAAATTATGGCACAATCTAAATTTGCATGCTGAATTTAGTAGGCGGAATATGAAGTACTATGTATTATATTATGAGATCTGTAAGCACCATATTTCATGCAAATAAACGAATTGAATTGAATTGAATTGAAGGGAAGCCCACGCGCAAACGGTCACCTATTCAATATATCAGTAGGAGCCCCACCTTGAAAAGTTTTATGAAAATGTGGGTAATTTAAAAAAAAACTGTTGTTTCTAAAATAGTGCAATACCTATACGTTCAAGATGTATGTTTTTTTTTCTTTTTTTAAATTACATTACTATTTTTTTTTTGTTTAAAGTTTTTTTTTTTCTGAATGATGTAGCTACTAAGAAGTGGGAACCGTTTGAGCATCGGTGTCCCTTCCATTCTGTATTTATAACAAGTTTTTTTTATAAATTTTAGTCTTCTTTTTCACTTATTCAAATGGCCTCTAGCCAGCGCTACTACCTAAGACCGAATGTTTTACGAATCAAATCTGTCGTTACGTGCGAAGGTTTTATCCCTATCTATACACTACTACACGACCCGGCACTGTTTATCCGCAGCTTGGACATGTCAAAAGGGACTTAAAGGGAACATAACAGAGCATCAATCAATCAATCAATCAATCAAATCTTTATTTGCTTTGAATGTAGGTACAGGTATAAGATGTTGTACATAAATTAATGAGATCAGCTACAGTCTACCTTACGGCATGCAAATGATTACATAAATTAAAATAATAATAATATCAAAACAATGTCAACGAAACAGAAAGCAAAGTGAATTCAATCTACCTTACTGCGTGCAAATTATTACATAAATTGAAATATGAATAAAATCAAAACAATGTCAACAAAACAGATATTAAAGTGAAGTCAAATAATATTATAGGCAGGTACTTAAATAAGTCTTACATAGTCAAATTTGTAATAATCATAATATAAATAAATTCAAATCATTTAAAAAGTCTTTCACCGCAAAAACAGAAATTAAAGTCAAATAATATTATAGTCAGAAATAAGTCATAAATGGTCAAATTTGTAATTAAAAACAATCATAATATAAATAAATTCAAATCATTTAAAAAGTCTTTCACCGAGTAATAACATTTGCCTAAAAGTAGTGCAGTTAGCTTAGATTTAAAAACGTTTACCGAACAATCCTTAAAACCATGAGGTATTTTATTATAAATGACAGGACCCATTGTCATAATACTTTTCCTTAACAGTGCTGTTTTGTAATTACCAGAATGTAGTAAGTTTTTGTATTGGGATCTCAAGGGGCCATTGCGTGTTCTTATATTGACCAGTGACGGAAATAGGTTTAGATTAGTTTTTACAAAAATTGCCACCTCCAATATATACAGACATGGAAAAGTCAGTATCCTCAGAGACCGAAACACAGGTTCACAGCTGTCTGTACTTTTAAGGTTTGACATAGATCTTATACACCGTTTCTGGGCCTTAAAAATCTCCTCCCTCTCACTACAGTTACCCCAAAATATAATTCCAAATCTTAACACTGACGCAACCAACCCATGATAAGCAAGTAGAAGTGTATCATTGCTAACTTTGTGTGATAGATTATATAGTACGTAGGCTGATTTATTTAACTTCTTACAAACGTCATCGGCATGCGGTTTCCAAGTCAAATTGTTGTCAATCAGGATACCTAGAAATTTCGCTACACAAATTGTATCCACTTTTTGACCATTATAATTAACATTTATATCATCAGCGCGTATCCTTTGGTAGAAGTGCATTACTTTTGTCTTTTTTAGATTTATTATTAAATTATTTGTATCAAGCCAATGTATAATTGTTTCTAATGTGTTATTAATTTCCCTTTCATAGTTTTCTTTGTTGGTACACTTAATTATCACTGTGCTATCGTCTGCAAATAATACCATGGGTTGTCGTGTCTGACGTGGCAAGTCATTTATATATAGGAGAAATAGAGGAGGTCCCAAGACACTCCCCTGCGGTACACCGTATTTGACCTCCCTACCGGCTGATGTATATCTAAGCTCACATTTGGTTTCAAGGCATATTCTGGACATTTCCGTATGCTGAGTTCGTCCAGTAAGATAAGAGCTTATTAAGTCTAGGACATTTCCCCTTGTAATTATATAGTTTCTCCAAAATATATGCATACAGCATATGAGGTACAAACGCCAGAACATCCAGCTACTAAAATATGTCAAAACTCTTTAATAGATTTTCAACGTTATTGCTATTGCATTAGGTTAAAGGTTAATTGGGAAAATTCGACAGTTTAGGGTCGCTTGTTCTGCTGGGCTGCTGGCGTCTCTACGTCTGTGTGGGCGTAAAAGATAGGCCATAGACACTTTAATTATCACTCCAAATATTTATGGTTTCGGCGTAAGGGCGTTGACCGGCCACCTCGAACTATAAATTCAGTAGGTACATTGTTCTAAGTCCACTAGCAGACGATGTTTTCGTTGGTCACAAGAAAAGACAATACTGCTTCATACGAAAGTGCCTGAAAAAGAACACCTGCTTTTTAGTCTAGACTAGCTGTTTCCCGCGACTTCGCTCACGTTTTTGTCGGAAATTATCCCACGGGCACGTTCTAAATATAGCCTATGGCACTCGGGGATAATGTAGCTTCCTATTAGTGAAATAATTTTCAAAATCGGTTCAGTAGATCCAGAGATTACCCACTACGTACAAACATACAAACAAATTTTACCTCTTTATAATATTAGTATAGATTTATGTGCTGAATTTAGTAACAAGTTTTACGCCACTATATGTTTACTACACAATCAATCAACAAAGTAAATGCGAATAAGAAAGGCGTTTCCCACAGCATTTATACGACTTCCTAAGAGCTAACTTTCTTATCCTATCCGACGTTTACGACGACAAATGAATACAGCACACTGCACAGTGTGGAGGCAAAAACGTCTCTGTGCACGAATCCGTAATAACCCACAGTCACGTAGACATATATAGCCTCCAGCGAAACATGTTTGCGCCCCATCCACGACCGCAGGTGATGCGAATTGCGTGAAGCGACACGCGCGTGCGTCACATATATCATGACTCGTCGCATGCTGTAAGCAGTTTCTTTCATGAGTTTTCACAGTTGCTGTCGCAAAACACATGTCACTTAGCGAGTATCTTGTGGCCAAGCGGTTAGAGCTGATTTTTCCTCGGATATTGAAGATCTCCGGTTTATGACTGAGTATTCGAGGTATTGCTGAATTTCCGTTGCTCCTGATTTTCGTGAATGTCTTTGAGTTTCGAAATAGTGTAGTGTGGAGTATGGTAAATTGCGATTGTGAGATAAAAGAGCGGGTGGCGTCGAATCGGAACTGCCGAAAAAAGATAGTTCGAAGTTTGCCATGATTTGATTACGATTCGCTTCGTATCCTGGTTTATTTGGGCGAGTTCTGCTTTAAAGAAGTTCTTGTGAGTTTGTTAATGAGTTTTATTTGATTTGCTCACTACAATTAGAGTTATGTACAGACGCCAGCACATCAAGCTACTACAATCTGTCAAATATCTTTAATAGATTTTCAACTTTATCGCTAAAGCTTTTGGTTTAAGGATTATTGAGCAAATGTTACAGTTTCGGGTAGGTTGATTTGCTGGCGTATGTACTATAATTAAGGTATACTAACTACTATATGAATGAAGTTATTTGTTTCTACAAATGAAAATTATTAGATATTTTTCCATGATTTTATGAAACTGGCTTGGCAATGGCATTCACATAAAAATTCAGTAAGAAAATATTAATCTATTTCAAAAACTAAAAATCACGTGTTTCCAAATATTAAGAATACTGCTAAAACCTCAATATTTCAACCCCAAAAGTCCTTTTGCATAATTAAAGCATATTAATTTCACTCACATACGAACTCAGAAAATGCATCGCCATCCGTTTTACCGTAGAAAATGTAATTAAAAGACTGCTCGGTCTGCGATTGAGGCCAAAGTTACGCTACACTAACGAGGGGTGAAGTTAAAAAGGGTTCTTCAGCTGAAAATGATCCGTCTACCTTTTGTGGCACAAAGGGTTGCAATCGGAAAGTCTCCCGTCAATAATAAACACTATTCGTAATGGAAAAGATTTCGATTCGAAACGGGAGTGAAACCGGGTAGCGTCATAGAATAAGATGTTCGTGTTGAAGCAAAACACGTGTACTTCACGTGTAGTTGCAAATTTTATGCAAGTGTAAAATAAGTTATTTTTAGAATGACTTGTTCTAATGTTTGAAATTGTAACGCTTACTGGGGGCCTAAAATGGCTGCTGTATCAGAATCATAATTATGAATAACGTTCAAAATTTTAAATTCTTAAAATGAACTTTGTGGTCATAACCATAAATAAAGACCATTTCAAGAATTTTAAATTTTGAACGTGATTCATATTATGATTTTGATAAAGCAGCCATTTTAGGCCCCCAGAACTTTATGGGTGAATGTAAGCAATTTTTAAAGGTAAAGTATTTTTTTTTTACGTTTTTTCAAACTTTATTGCAAACACAGGTTAGGAATGAAATAGCTACGACTCGTTATGAAAAAGCCAATTTTGCCAATTTTGTTATTTTGACAACAATTGAGCGCAGACCTTGTAACCTTCGTCATGTCCGTGATTGATTATATTGTCCGTACGAAACGCTCTGGCATTTAAATGCACTAGGAGGAGGAGTTTCGCATCTACAAGAAATTCTTAGATTAATCCTTTAAGGTGTCATATGAGATGCTTTCACATGGCTCACGTGTGCTGGTTCATACAGAGATGTATTCAAGTTATTTCACGGATTCGGTAACAGTATTTTAACTATGACGTGATGGCGTACGTGTATGTCCAGATGTATGAACGTAGACGAGGCAAATAAGTTTGTAAGGATCGTAGCAGGTGGCATTGTGTGGTTTCTGTGTACCCCCATAGGACCAAGGCGTGAGCTTATGATTGCATGTATTTTAACAATTTTCTTGTTTCCAATGCCAATCCAAATGCATCAGCTTATAGTATTCTTTAAGCTGCGACGCCAGCCTACCGTCTGTGTGAGGGAGTGGGTCGTTTCGTTATCCATCATGCGGACACACTTTGCTAGTGAATGACATAAGACTATCATTATTGGTTCTAGGTCGTGTTGGTTTTTTTACAATGTTTTCTTAACTTTTTGGTGAGCAGTCCTTATTACAATTCTTTACATGATTTTGTACCTATGTATAAAATTTATACCAACTTAATATAAAAGAAATACGTGGTCATATAGGTGTTTATTTAGGTAGCTGTCCCAATTTTGGGTTTAATAGAAATTGGTATTTTGTACGAAACAACTGATTCTTTTTCTCGATTAGCATGTTGTCCCATTGAGGATTTTTTTCAGTTTGACACAGTGCAGAGGTACTGCACTAAAAATTTCTGATACATGCTGTAAACACATAATAAGTAACAGAGAATTTAACTGTTTCCAAACTACACAAGTATTGCTGTATAACGCAATATCTGAAGTTGCGATGTAATTGAAATGTCTGGAGGACTAGGCATGATTGACGGCTCAAAATTGGTTGTTGTTGGGTACTTTTACGAGTATATACTGAAATGTGTAGAAGGATTGATCGGAATAAGAAGTATGTAATACTAAAAGGTTCGTTGAGTCTAGATCACTTTTTTGTCATCATTTTTAATGATTGATACTCTTTCTTTGAGACAAAATAAATCAAGTCAATCAATATTTTAATCTGTTTGGGATGTAGAAATTATCTTTGATCGTTACTTGTTGGGCCCCCAATCATATTCTAAGAGGAATGATTACTAATACTTTGATACTATTCCAATATAATTCGATTTATCTAAATTACTTTTTTGTCTATCTAAATTTCACTCAGTAGTCAAGGTCGAACACAATAAATAAAAGTTTTGGAAGTTCAAATTAGGATAAAATCAACGTCGAGGTAAATAAATTAACAACAAAATGTTGTAATCTGGCGTATTCGACGTAGCCCCGCTACGCTCCTATTTCTGACTGCAGGGTTTAAAGTAAACTAGCACGAAGGGGATGGCAGGGCGTTAGTTCGCTCGCTTCGCACCCTCATCGAACCGAACCTAACTGGAGTCGGGGTGCCCCAAGTACCGAGCTCGCTTCGCTCGCTCTTGCCAAAAATACCAATAATTAAAAAAAGAGGGTCAAATATATATATATATTTTTTTTTTTTTGTATCAAAACATTATTATCGTGTTACCTTGAATGCAGTTCATTTATAATTTATCCGTCGATCAAGTAATATAGATGCAATAATTAATTTAATGATTAAACATAAAAGATGCTTCATTAATTTTTAAAAGTGCTCATTTACAATAGATCAATTATATTTTAGAGGATCAAATAATAACATTCCATTTTTAAATAAGTCGGGTGAATCCTGTGCAGTGGCCTAGCTAGTTTATTTCCATTTTAGAGTTTTCTCTACAGAATTTACCGCTAATTCCGTCCCGTATAATGTAAAGATATCCAATTAACCGTCCTCAGTAACCGATCACTACCAACCCGTGTAAGGGGTGACGACAGAAATGATATATGCTAATAAATAATACAACGGCGGCTATTTTGTAGCACGGTAAACTGTCTCTACGGGGTGCTACATACATGTGCGGCTATGTTGAACCAGAATGCCGACCCGAAGCCATCACTACACACATTCGACTTTCATTCGACTCGTGCTGGCGGCCAATTTAGTTCTGCATCTACCATCGCAAAATCTCAGGAACTGGTTTGTGGCCTGGTGAAGGTTGCGGGGATCCGCTGAATGCGAGTCGCACGGGACCGGTCAGTGTTTCGACACTTAGGAGAGGCCTATGTCCAGCAGTGGGCGTCTTTCGGCTGAAATGATGATGATGGGTTGTGGAGGTTTGATAGGCAGCCGCTCCATGTAAAATTCTGGTATTCAGATACATCCCGTTAGACTGGAACCCGACCTCAAAAAATATTATGTAATTTTGAAAAGGCTAGATAGATGACGATTACCATAACTGAATCATGTTTGGAGCAGCTAGCCGTGCGGCTTCTTTCCAAACGTCTATTTAAACGAATATATTCGATTTTGCCGTTCGGCTATGCCGAAGGAACCCGACCCGAATCTACGTGACGTAGCACCACTAACTGTTTCCGGCGACACCCGAAGTCTCCCGACTACTCCCGACGATAGATTCGCGTGTCATTTACTGCGTCCTCTCTTCCGTCACTCATCTCCATACATTTGCATGTTGTTTGTCGTGTGTCGGTTGTTGAGCCCATCGCTTTTGCCTATTTTAATCCCTTATGTATAGGCACGGTTTTCAGTTTGTTCAAAAGAAAAATCGATAAAGATGTGGATGCGTAGAAGCGTAAAGATAACGCATTTTTATATTTAATTTTTTTGTTTGTGATGTAGCATTTATTAAGGAATGGCCAGCACAGTCGCGCGATTGCTTGGTCGACGCAATGGTTTCTAAGAATTAAGAGGGGTTTACTAAAAGTATCGAGACGATCGTTATTAGTCCGATGACGTTCATTTTCTATAAGAAAAGGGCTTAACGAGGCAAACATTACAAGAGTGGTAAATGCGGGCAATCGGGCACTAGTTGCTCGGCAATTTGCTGAACTGGGCCTATTTGGCGCAGCAGCGAGACACACAATATTATCTCTTTTTTTCTGTTTTCTTAGATTTTTTTATTGTGTAGTTTCAAGCTTTATATTTAATTTTTATTATTTTTTCTTTTTTTTTTTTTTTTTTGTGTGCACTTGTGGCGTGTGCCAAATAAATATGTTCTCTTTTTTTTTCTTTTAAATGACACGAACTTCTTAAGATTTGTAGTTGCAATTTTTGTACAAACTATCTTAGTAACTTCATTTTCTTTTTATTAATTCGAAACACAGAACCTATACTATGTTTTCTTTAAAACTAAGTTACCTAACTAAAGCCTTCTCGTGACGTAAACTTTCTTTTTAAAACCTCGTTTTTTATGAAAACTCCAAACATTTTTAATAAACACTCAGAGAAATAAAATACAGTGGCCCGAGAAGTTAAGCTGAGCACGTTTAGCTTCGTTCCGGTTGGCAACGAAGGTAAGAGAGATTGTAGAGTTGTGTTAGAGGCGTTCCAGACTAGGTAGTAAGCAGCGGCATGACTTTGAACAAATTAAAATAGGTACTAAAAATCGTAATCAAATCAAATTATTTTTATTTCACATGGGCACCTATAAAACGTGGAGCATGAACGTTACCTATGGAGAAGAACCGGCAAGAAGCTCCATGGTTACTTTTTTTAAATAATTTGGTGTTACAATATTATCATGTTACAGCATTAGTGCTTAAGTATGGAGGACAGTGTAGGCCCGACAATAAGTCGTTGCTTACTACATAAAAAATGTAAAACAAGATAAAAAGTTAACAAAAGTTAACAAGCATCTGGGAATCTACAAAGCCTACAATGTTCATACATTCAAAAAGACAAAGCCGTAAATTCACTGACAGACAATACACAGCCTACGCCACTAGGTCTTCAAGCCTGGATTTTTGCTTAAGAGTTTATTATAAATATTACTGGCCATAGCTGACCTGGAAGTCTTTAAATACACCTCGGAAACAGGTTGGCCGAAGTACGAAAACAATAGACGACTCAGCCCTTTTTTTTGGATGGGAAATCATCGAACGACCCCTCCCGCTCTAGGCGGAGCAGAAGGGAGTGTCAGATTTATACTGACTAAAAGTAAAACCTTTGTGTTCCAGGGCCGCGGTATCTCTTCCAAACAGTCACGCAGTCCCGGCAGGCATCGGTCCTTGCGGACCCCTTCCCATTTGCTGACATCTCTTTGAGGTGCGCGTGGAACACGAACGCGCCGTGACGCGTCGACACGGCCTGTCGTCATAAGACGGACGGACGGCGAGCTAGAGATGACTCTGCCCTGGAGTGTAAATGTGGTGTTGTGCCTCAAACGAATATGTATTTATTTATTTATCGACACGTTAAGAACAGGGTCCACAATGTAGAATTTTTGAACTTCATCATTTTATCGGATGTAATATCTCATCGGGAACAGGTTTCTTAAAAATAATCCCCAGTGTTAATAAACATATTACGTCATACTTGTATTATCCGAAGGGTTCAGCAAAAGTGTAGGAATAGTATAGGTGAACAAATAGCCCTCGCAACGAGGCGAGTACTAAAATCTGAAGTCAATTGGAATGTTGCCGCTGGTTGGAAGCAAGTGCAACTGTTGAGATTATGCTATTAGGTTCCATTACGATATTTTTAGTATCAGCTCGGAGTTTAGAAGTTGGTGATATTGGTGGATACCCAAGTACCCAGGAAACGACGTCGAGCCAATGGTGCAGCGCCTGATCTCTCTCATGACCGAAAAAGGTGAGGTGGATTATTAAATCAAGTCTATGGCATATAATCTAGTGTAAGCCCTAATGACATGGTAATAAAACAATTAAGCTGCCTGCTCGTTAAAGCGGAGAGGACGCGACAAAATTCGACAGAGGATCATAAAGTTCAATCCGCTTATCTCGGTGACATGATAGTTATTTGTCGACCTTTGTCGCCTATATTCGCCTATAAGTTTAGTGGTTAGATATCCATTTTATTTTAAACACATTTATTGGTTTATTTAGGTCTTAAACCAATCAATCAAATTGGATTTTAAAACTAATTACAACCGAATTATTCAACAGCTGATGTTCACAATATTGTATTGGAAGTTTTGTTGTGGATTCTTCACAACAAATACTTGTTAATTTCTCTTGATAATGAACTAAAACGGGCTTCATATTTGCTATAAAAGCCAGAAAATGCTCATAAAATCTGAACTAAAAAATCTTGTATTCGCACTGCTCGTCAATCCACCGTCTGAACAACCCTTACCGCCACTGGCCTTGTTCATTTCACAGCTCTGGGTGAGCCTTACATTTAGAAAGATATAGCGGGCTCCGTGCAAGGGTAATAGTGTATGAACGTCTCAGCTCGGTGCAATTAGCGGCTTTACCTCCACGTCCTCATAATTTCCTGGTACCTCCTATCATTGCCAGTGAATCATGGAAGCTGTAAATTTTGTAGAAACTCGCACGCTCGCTGTTGAGTAAGAGTTAATTTTGTTATTTGATTTTGGTTTGTTTATAAGCGAACTTACTTTATAAAAGGGAAGATTTTTTTAACTTTGTCTCTATTAATTTTTCTTTTTCTTTACTGCATTTAGGTACTAAGAAATCTTACATGCGCAAACACGCAAACTCAAAATAACAATCCGTATGCCATACAAATATACAAGGAGTAAACGATAATTCACGAAGCTGTCAACCAAGCATTCTGTACATCAAACTAAGTAACTCTACGCAAGAAATATTGCTGGTAAACGACTTTTTTTTTGGGGTGAAAAATCACGTTTTACAGTGAAACGCGCTCACAACATTGTGGTAATGGATGCATTGAACAGTAAACTCGTCATGGAGGTAAAAACGAATATTAACAAAAATACTTGTGGAAAAGTTGGAACTTTGACCAATATCTCCGTAACTAGAAGTTTCCCAGGTATGGTCTAGAACAAAAAAAATATTGCAATGACGGGGAAAACAAGTACCTTTCAGCTTCGTTAAGGGTCTTTTTACACCCTTTATAATTGCGTCATGCAAGAATCGAACTCGCAATCCAAGTCACAGAAGCCGTTGCTCAGGCACTGCGGCATCCATTCCATGAATCCCGCCAATGTCATTTATGCACACATCAAATGTATCGGCTATTTTTCACCCATTTTGTACTGTTTTTATTTACGAAAACGGCCTTCACCCTTTGCCACCCATGTGTACATATGTACATACCTAAATATATAACCTAGCGTGATTGTAACGTAATAAAAACGCGATATTATACCTCCAAGTCTTTTTAGCTCTGTCCTCAATAAACTCTTATCTCGGAGGGACTGTGTTTTAGTGCGAAATAAAATGCTAGTATGCACTTTACGATGCGAATTTAGAGATACGGGGACCGAGACGTTGAGTGTATGGTAAACTTTAGCGCAACGAGCAAGATTTATGTTCGGGACTTGGGGTAATGAGGTGCGAACTGAGGTTGGACTTACATTCATTTTATGTTCTGATTTATTCTTATGTCAGAATAGTAATGGGAGATTTGATGTACCAGTAACAGATACAATGACAGCAAGGTAATTGAAATGATAAAAATAAAGGTTGAATTGACACTAGCTTGTTATTGCCTACTGCATTGCAGAAGCTTTTTCCCATCCATCAAAAGGTAAGAGCATAGATCACTATGCTTGTACAAGGTGGAGTGGCGATAGTTTCAACAATACGAAGTAACGTCTGAAGTGAAAAATGTCATCTTAAATTTGGAGGGCACTGTAGACAAACACACTGTTTTAACATGTGGGTAAATGGATTGATGAAGTATTGGTGGTAATTATTACAAAAAAAAACTGTTTTTTTTTTGTCTTTCTGTCTGTCTGTTTGTTTTGGCTAATCTCGATTTTGACGGGACCTTTACTAGTGGATTTTATAATATATAGAAGGAAGGATTTAGGCTACTTTTATTTTAGAAAATGTATTAGGGTTCCATGCAAAAAAATAAAACCATTGAAATTGTTAACAAAATCCAATTCAAATAGGCCTTATTTTTACAATAATTTCACATCAGCTACTTAATAATACAATGAAAGGATACTGCACACATAGGAACGTTAAAGAAATAGCCACCGAGTTCACACATTTATCAAAATATGTGCAGCCTAGGGGCAACCCAGACTCAACAATGGTTTGGATGACATTTTTATTGGACGCTCCTTACGATGTGATTCAAAACTGTTTCTCATGATTTAACTTTATTTGCCAACATAAATCTACTGAACTGGCTTAAAACATTACCGTAAAAATGGTTTCTGCATACGATCAAGTGTAAGAATATTTCTTAGGCCTTTTAATTCTACGATAAATAATAAGATATATATTTTTATAGGCTTGCCCTTAATAATGAAACTTAAACGCAACTGGTGAAATATGGATTATTATTGTTTGGTAAGACATACTAGAAGCTCACATTACCTTTACATTTTTAAGCTTGGTGATACCTTATTTATCTAGATAAAATACACCACTGTCTAACCCTTCGGCGAAAAACCGGCACCATGTTGTGTTAAAAAGATTATAAAAGCCCATAATAATAAGTTCTAAATAGTAACTATTTGTCAAATTCCATCAGTACCTAATAGATTATTACGTCCATAAAAACGTGCGTTCGTCCAGAAAACTCGATATATTTGCCAAAATAAAGGAAACTAACTGTATCAGCATCCCCTATTTCCCACGCATTATTAGAGTCAACTGGGGAAAATTGGTCACTATCGCAGCAGCCCTTTTTCCTCAATTAACGCGTGCCAATCTCGTATGTGATAATACCTTAGCATCGGATTTAATCTTTGTTTTTCTTACATTCCTAAATCAACAGTGTCGTTTGATTCCGAAGAAAGATATGTCATTTAAAGATTCGTTGTAATGACGTATTCTTTGCGATTTTCTTTCTTTCTTTGTGAGACGTGACTTTACGTGTAAGGCATTAAGTAAAGAGAAGCGGGGTGTATCCTGTGCCTTCAAAAGATAATAAGTCTTCGGTTTTTCAACGTACTGTGGACGATTACGGAGCGTCGTGATAATAATTTCAATGCAGTTATAATGAAACCTTCGACGTTCTAATTGCTAAGAGTCTCGTCGAGCACCCGAAGAGGCCTGAGGTTAGGCAGTTAGATTAAACACTTGATACATATGTGACGTGGACCGAGGAAAGTCTGACAACCAGTCTTACCAAGGTGGATACACCTTGGTAAGACTGGTTGACCTCCAACTGGTAACCTTCAAAGGCCTGGCTTTTGGAGGTTAGATAGGCAGTCGCTCCATGTAGAATACTGGTATTCAGCTGAATCCGGTATGACTGGTAGCTGACCCCCACATAGTTGGGAAAGGCTAAGCAAGTAAGCAAGTATGACTTAAGTGATACTTATGCCTGTATTCACTAATACCAGTTGATAGCTTCATTAAATCACGCTCATGGATTTTCAAATTTTCAAAGCTCTTAGTAATATTCCTCACTGAAGGCCTCACTGGTCGAGTGGTCGCAACGGCGACTGTTGAGCGTGAGGTCCTGGGTTCGGATCCCGCGTCGGACAAAGTGTTATTGGGTTTTTCATCAGGAATTTTTCAGTAGCAGCCACGGAGGAACATGGGATTCAAACATAACCGGTAAAATGTGGGTGGACAATTACATAGACTTCTGCTTAACTCTTCGGGGATTATAGGCGTAATGTTATTTTATATAAATAGTATACCATTAATTTAGTTGTGTAAGTGAAAATGAACATGATAGAACCTCATAAATGCGGCGCTAAGTAGTAATTGCCTAGTGGTGTGACACTTCCCGTGACCCAAGGGCTTGCTTTTACCTTGGCCAAAGGCTTAGCATTGCCATACAACGCCGTGGTCTTTCGGAGTGCCAAGTCATAGGTCTCAAGTTCGAACCCAAGGCACAACACACACTCCCTCCTGCTCCGCCCAGAGCGGGAGGAGTTATTTGATGATTTCACATCCGAAAAAAAAGGCATATTTATCACTTGCTAACAAAACAATTTAATTTATTCATGTATACATTAAAATTTATAAATTAAAATAACCTAAAGTAACTAACTTATTAATAAAATTAAAAAATGGCGTCAAAAAAGTCCTCCTCAACGCGGTCAACTGGTAATGTACCCAAGAGACTGGCAGCGTTGCCACGTTGTATGGCAATGCTAAACCTTTGGCCAAGGTAAAAGCAAGCCCTTGGGTCACGGGAAGTGTCAACTAAGCGTTTGGAAATGTCCTTGAAAAGGCTGTGAGCACTTGGACCCCACGGACCTAGAGTTTCAACCCCAAACGGCTCGAAAATATAATAAGGTTACTATATTCACTTGCTTGTGTGAAGGAAAACATCGTGAGGAAACCAGCGTGGCTGAGACAAATTTCTTGGCGGATGTTAAGCCAAGTCAGAGTCCCTTTTTTACCTGGTACTCTCCCACTCCTGAGTAAAGGCCTCCTTCCGTTCCTTCTACTTTTCTCGATTTAACGCCATTTCTCGCCAATTAACGGGAAAGTCATCCAAAGCCGCCATCTTCTCCTTGGTCTGCCGCGACACCGTCTAGCTGACTGAGGGCTCCAGTTTTGTGATATGACAGACATGGCCTGGTTAGCCGCTAACCACAAGATAAAGATTGAAATAGAATCTACACGATTAAGACAAATTAAACACTTAAAACCATTTGAAATAATCATCAAGTTTTGTAAATATTCGTTCTTTATTATCAAAATAAAGTTTATTTTCTCGGAAATGTTTTACTCCACCGTGTTACAAATAATTAAAACGACTGTAATTGATCAAGTTTGCCAAACTTCCTCAACGAAATATTGTTCACTTTATATTTTATCGTTTTGTTCCGGTTATAATGAATTGGGTAATTTCGATCATTACGGTTTGTTTGTGAACTTTCAGATTGTATGATTCCTGTTCTATCGGTGTGAGTGTTTAGTGTGTGACCAGATCTAGATGTGGACTAAGCAAAAACATATGTAAGTTTCGCTTTCCGCCATTAGAAAAAGGTATGAATTTATGTATGTATTCCACCTATAAGCTCGTGGGTAAATAAAAGCCGATCAAAACAATCTTCAGGTTAAGCCACGCTTGCCTAGGTTGGGTCTGTAGATGGGTGACCCATTACATACCAAGTTTTCTCCGTGCCTTGGAAAGCACGTTCAGCCGTTGGGCCCGGCGGTTATTTGAAGATCTTTGAGCAGTGGCTCGAAAGTCTGGCAACCAGTCTCACTAAGGGCTATCGTATTACCCAGTACTAACTCGGTTGTGAAGGTCATATAGGCAGTGTCTCCATGTAAATTACTGGTTTTTAGCTGCATCGCGTTCCACTAGAAAAAAGCTTTTTTTTTGTGTGGAAATCCTCAATGGATATTCTCAGCCGTGGGGCCAGTGGAGGGGTCTCGAAGACTTCTACTGACTAAAACCCCACGGTGTTCCTCCTCGTCACTTCTGGCTGGGTTGCGGGTACACAATTACATTCTTCACAACCACCCAGCAGTGACGGTTTGCTTGCGACAAACCTCGTCTCAGGCAAAGGGGAGGAGTGAACTGGTCCTCGTCCTGTCATTCCATGTGGGAGGCGCGCGGAAACACCACGCGACGTAGACTAGAAGCCTGTCCCAACATAGCTATAGTTGGCAAAAGGCTGCAAGATACTTGCTTATTGTATCACAATGGTTTATGGAGTACTAGCGACTCGCCCCGTCTTCGCACGGGTGCAATGTAGAAACACATATACATATAAACCTTCTTCTTGAATCACTCTATCTTTTGCCGAAAACTGCATTAAAATCCGTTTCGCAGTTTAAAAGATATAAGCGTACAAACAGCGGGAGCGGCTTTGTTTTATATTATGTAAAGAAGATAAAGAAACAATAGGTACTGTGCTTCCCTAATACATTATATACACTCGGTTCCAAGAATAACGGGTCAGTTACATAAACCCGAATATCTCCCGAACTACTTATGCCATCCTAATGAAACGAAGACTGTTCAATTGAGAATTTAATTATACAGATAAAAAATAAAATAAAACTTAGTTGCATCCACAATATTAATCTCTAAATTAAAAAAAAAACTAAAGTAGTCATATTTTTCTTAAGATTACATTTATTTACTTTAACCTCTCAAGCGTAACATGGCTTACAACAAAGGACCATGAATACTTTTACCCAGAATCCAGTAACACGGATATATATGCGATGGTCTCTGAATTCTTGACCTTGAATGGACTTAATCAATATAATGGTATCCTAAATAATAAGTTGAAAATATTGGATTTAATATTATGTAACACCTCCGTTACTGACGTAACCCGTTGTACCAACAGTTTATCAAAAGAGGACCCTTTACACCCCCCACTACAGTTTTATCTACCAGTGCAAGCAGAACTTTTATTGGAAGCAAAAATTGTGATAAAACCGAACTTCCATCGAGCGGATTATGAAAGTGTTCTGCATCACTTATTAGCAATTGAGTGGGATAGTGAGTTCAAAAACTGTGCTTCTGTTAATGATTTGGTAGACGTTTTTTATAGCTTATTAAGACAGACTATTGCTGACTGTATCCCTATGAAAAAAACGGCTACAAATAAATATCCACCTTGGTACTCACGTGATCTTATAATACGTCTTAGAGAGAAGTACAAATACCATATTCGTTTTAAAAAGTACAAAAATCCATTAGACCAAGAGTTTTTTGAGAGATTAAGGGATGAGTGCAATGTTATAATTTCAACATGCTACAAAAAATATATATCTAGTATAGAAAACAGTATTACAAAAAACCCTAAAACATTTTGGTCCTTCATTAAAACTAAAAGAAAAGGAAACAGTACATACCCCGCACAAATGTCTCACAACAATAAAATCGCATCAGGCGGACAGGATATATGTAATATGTTTGGAGAAAATTTCGCAAGTACCTTTACTGCCCCTACAGATAGTAATTCAAGTCGCGCGAACACTACTTTTCCCCTCTCTTCCGCAGCACTGTGCAACTTACAGTTTGATGGTAACGAAATATACCGTGAATTAATCGGATTGGACGAAACTAAGGGCGCGGGAAGTGACGGCATTCCTCCTATGTTTACAAAACGCTGTGCAAAGGCCCTAGTATCACCCCTACAAACAATTTTTAATAAATCTTTACGAGATAGTATTTTTCCAAACACCTGGAAAGAAGCCCTCGTGATACCAATATTTAAATCCGGGAAAAAGCATTTAGTGACTAATTATAGACCAATCTCAATACTGGTTACATTTGGTAAAATGTTCGAAAAACTTGTTAGCAGACATCTGATGTGGTACCTTAAACAACACATCACTGAATATCAACATGGTTTCGTCAAGTCTAGATCTACCAATACCAACCTATTGTGTTTTACATCGGCGTTGTCTAAGTGTCTTGACAATCGTATACCAGTGGACGCTATTTATACAGACTTTAGTAAAGCATTTGATACGGTAGATCACAGTCTTCTTATAATTAAATTAGCGCAGCTAGGTGTGGGCGGGACAATGATAGGGTGGTTTAAATCTTACCTTGATGATAGAGAGTCAAAAGTGGTGGTTAATGGTCACTTTTCTAACAGCTATATAGCAACTTCTGGAATTCCGCAAGGATCACATTTGGGACCTATTCTTTTTAACGTGTTCATCAACGATATCACTGAATGCTTTAAACACTCCCGTTTTTATTTGTTCGCTGATGACTTAAAGATAATGAAGCCAATTCAGAGTAACCTAGACTCCATAATGCTTCAAGACGACATCAATAGACTTGCAAACTGGTGTACACAAAACAAAATGCACTTAAACATCAGTAAGTGTCACTACATCCAGTTCACTCGTAATAAAAGGGTGTTAGACAATAAATACTACATAGACGGGGTTGAAGTACAGAAACTGAATAGTGTTCGCGACCTCGGAGTTCAACTCGACCAAGCACTGAAGTTTGATGTGCACATTCTAAATATTGTGTCTAAGTCCTTTAAGATACTGGGATTCGTTTTGCGAAGCTGTAAGGAATTTAAGAGACCATCTACAAAAATAAAGCTCTTCAACACTCTAGTCCGTCCAATCTTAGAGTATAGTTCAGTGGTATGGAATCCGCATTACGATGTTTATACCAAGCGCTTGGAGAGTGTCCAAAAGCGGTTCCTTTACCATATGTGCTACGGAGATCACTTGGCTAAACAATTGACTAGCTACTCTGATAGGTTGAAACATTATCATTTGGATACACTAGCCAGTCGTAGGAAGAAACTGGACTTCACTATCCTTCACAAAATATTTAATGGAACGATAGATTGCAGTGAACTTTTGAGCTCACTAGAGATTAGAGGTCCAACTCGGACTCCCAGGCATAATACCTATGAGTTATTCTACGTTCCTGGCTCAAAAACTAACTTGGGTCACTACGCCGCTGTGCCAAGACTTTGTAGGCAATATAACACATTGTCTAAGACTACAAATTTTGACATCTGTGATTCTCTTGCAAATTATAAAAAAAAAGCCTCATATAATTATCTAAGTACTTGTTAATTACCTATTTTAATATTAATACTATTTTCATTATTTTTATGTGTATAATTTTATTATTTTTTTATTTTAATTTTGATTTTAATTTTTTAATTGCTACTGACATTGTTAATTTTATTTACTTTTTTAATTTTAATTTTATATTTCCAACTTTATTACCAAATTTGTTTTGATTTTGAGTAGAATTTTGATTTTTAATTTTTGTTAGCTTAGTTCTACATTTTATTTTGCATGCTGTGGTCTCCTGTAAGTGAAGGAGTACACCTGCGTGATACTTTTTTCGTCGTTTACTTTTTTCATGTATTGTGTATATCTTTGTTGGAGATCCTAAATAAATAAATAAATAAATAAATAAATAAATAAATTTATGATTGTTTTTTTTGCTGTTTTTCATCAATTTCTTCATTTAATACTTTGTATTGCCTCCACTAGCTCTTCTGACGGCTTCCAGGCGATTAGGCATGCTGTACACCAAATTTCGGAGCCGGTGCTGAGGAATACCTTCCCATTCCTCCACCAGTGCTTGTTTGAGCTCGGGAAGCGTGATTGGTGGGGGGTTTCGACCTTTCACGCATCTCTGAAGCTCGTCCCAGGCGTGCTCGATGGGGTTTAAGTCCGGGTTTCGCGCTGGCCACTACATGAGTTCGATACCAACCTCTTCAAGGTAGTCATGTACAATTCTGGCGGTATGGGGACGCGCATTATCATACATTAATATGCCATGCCGGTCCATCCTGGCCATGAAAGGACCTACATGTTCATTGAGGATCTCTTCCACGTACCTCTCTGCATTTAGAGTTCCATTTTGAATGAGTACCAGCTCGGTGCGGGCCTCAGCAGAAATCCCAGCCCAAACTTGTACGGAGCCTCCACCGTACGCCACTTGTTCCTCCACACGCGATTGATGGAAGCGCTCCCCTGGTCTTCTGTACACCAACTGCCTACCATCATGCTTATAAAGCATGAATTTAGACTCGTCCGTGAACATTACCCTAGACCAATCGTCTAGTGTCCAGTTTAGGTGCTCGCGCACGTATCTCTGTCTTGCAATTCGATGTCCCCGTTCCAGTTTGGGGCCATTTGCGGGCCTCAATGGTTGCAAATTTGCTTCAGCAAGACGTCTTCTTACTGTTTGAGCGCTTAAATTGCCACCTCTAAAGTGAGTTTTTAGACCAACAGCAGTTTGAAAACGATTTCGGAGCATTGTAGCCACAAGTTGTCTGTCTTCCCTGGCCGTTGTGCATCTTGGTCTGCCATTTCCTGGTCTTCTAAGGTGTGATCCGGTCTCTTGGTATCGCTGGACTACCCGTTGAACAGTCGACAAAGATCAATCACGCTTCCCGAGCTCAAACAAGCACTGGTGGAGGAATGGGAAGGTATTCCTCAGCACCAGCTCCGAAATTTGGTGTACAGCATGCCTAATCGCCTGGAAGCTGTCAGAAGAGCTCGTGGAGGCAATACAAGTATTAAATGAAGAAAGTGATGAAAAACAACAAAAAAACAATCATAAAAAAATTGTAATCTTAAGAAAAATATGACTACTTTAGTTTTTTTTTTAATTTAGAGATTAATATTGTGGGTGCAACTAAGTTTTATTTTATTTTTTATCTGTATAATTAAATTCTCAATTGAACAGTCTTCGTTTCATTAGGATGGCATACGTAGTTCGGGAGATATTCGGGTTTATGTGACTGACCCGTTATTTTTGGAACCGAGTGTATTTTAAAGCTATCAGCAGGAGACATCTTACCTTTTCTATTCTCATCCTCTTTTGGAACCCTTCGTCTTTTATATAAGTACATTGTAACTGTCTACATTCACACTACTACGCAAAAATAGGACACGAATTGGAAAGACGAAACAAAAGACGTCTCTAAAGAGTTAATAGTTTCATCTCCTGAATACTTCTGAAAATCTTTGAGATCTCAAATATCCACAAAGAAAATGTACAACTTGTAAATTCCCAAATTGAAATGAGATTTCCCAGTCTTGTTTCCTTTACCTGAGATTTCGCTGGTCCAGTTATAAAACAAGACGAAAACTTTTGAGATTCCATTAATAATTTCATTATCCTATTTGTTTCCATTTTTAATTTTGATGGCAATTATAACTTTTTTGGATTAATAAATAATATATTTTTACAACAGAATGGGCAGAATCGTGAATGAAAAGATTTATGGTTGTATAATCATAATTCAGTGTTTCATTTATCTATCAGAATCAGTTTTTGAGTTACGCTTTCGTACACCCTACACCGTAGGAGTGGTGTTCCGTCGCTTCCACGGGCAAGTGCCACATGAACGCTCAGTGACATAGTGCACAAGTGAAGTATTACTAACATAGTTTTAAGGTTCTATTTGCTAACACAATTTGTATTTTAACGTAATATTTATGTTAGTCTGTGAGGTATATATCTATAAGGTACCATTAAAATAGATGGACAAATTTTAACGAATTTTAACGACAAATTTTAATTTTAATTTTAACGTTCAGTACGTCTAACCAAAGATATTCAACCAAAAAAAACACTGATTAAAGTGATTTTATTTTGACCTAATGGATGTATTTATTCTAGAGTGCCGCCGTCAATTTATTATTTTAAGTCAAAATAAAATCACTTTAATTTAATCAGTGTTTTTTTTGCTGGGATATCATTGGTTAGACCTACTGAACGCTGTGTTAAAATTTGTCCATCTATTTTAATGCCAAAGAAGCCTGAAAATAAATGGATATTGTTGTTGCTGTAGCGGCCAGTAGCGGCGTAGCACAGTGGGATGACAGTACGCGCTACGTTGTGCATAGTTCTATATTTTGTCTTTTGTTAGTAGAGACGCCAGCACATCTAGCTACCCGAAACTGTCAAATTTCCTAATCAACCTTGAACTTTCTTTAGTGATAAAGTTGAAAATATACAGGGTGTAACAGGACCCTTCACGAAGCTGTCAACCAAGCATTATGTACATCAAACTAAGCAACTTTAAAAAAGCAAAAAATATTGCTGAGAGACGAAATTTTTTTTTGGGTTGAAAAATCACGTTTTACGGTAGAACTTAATGTAACACACTCAAAACATTGTGCTGATGGATGAATTGAATACTAAGGGGGTCTTGGAAGTATCTATAGTAAAAATCTTACATTAAAAACACGTATTTAAAAAAAACAGCTGTGAAAAAGTTGAAACTTTGACCCCCAATATCTCCGTAACTAGATGGTTTCAAGGTATGGCCTAGAACAAAAAAATTTTCGCAATGATGGGGCAAACAAGTGCCTTTCGGCTTCGTGAAGGGCCTTGTTACACCCTTTACTAAATAAATTTGACAGATTGTATCAGCTTGATGTGCTGGTGTCTGTACAAGTAGGTTATATTTTTAGTAAATTTAAAACTTTAATCTTGCTTTCAACAGACAAACCAAAGTCTTACTTCATGAGGTTTGTGATTTGTTAAGCTTTTTTTCACGCAAATATTTTGGGCTGGCTATTGAATATTTTTGCTACTAACATTGATATTCGATGAGGTAGTTCAGACTCGCTACGCGCGACTCTGATTGAAATATTTCACAAATTAAAATTTCATAGTTTCGACCTCAGTCTGTTGTTATACATTCAGTTTAACATTATAAAATGTTTTGCATTTTTAACGGCAAATGAACCACCCTTTACTGAATATTCCAATAAAAACATCACGCATTGAACCATGCCTTATTTTAAACAGAACTTAAACCGCCTCGTTGGCGTAGTGGTCGCAAGCGCGAATGCTGAGCAAGAGGTCTTGGGTTCGATTTCCGGGTCGGGCAAAGTTTTATTGCGTTTTCCCACCAAGAATTTCTCGTTAGCAGCCACGGAGTCTGGATTTGTGCCCGGTTGGTGGCAATAGGCTCGCCCCCTAATACATAGGACTTCAACATAGCTGTTGAAATGAATGTGCCTACTATTAGGTACCCCACTGCTTATCTCTTCAGCAATTACAGGCGTGATGTTATGTATAACTCGCTGATACAGAGCACTTTATTAAAATATAATAACAATGAAATATCTAAGACACGTTACATTTATGGTGTAAACACAGACAGCTCAAAATTGTATCCATTTTGTTCGCCTGCTAACAGAATACAGCAATATTTTTAATTAAGTTAGTACCTAACAGATTCGACGCCATTAGTGATTCAAATTTTAAGGTACCTACTTAAGTACTTAAGAGAACAACTCAAGAGTAAAATATATTAAGTAAGTAACTTTTGTATACTTTTGTAAAACATTTTCAGTCGTTTCTTTCGTTGAAGTGCCTAATAACAATATTTTTTGCCGTACAATTAATTTAACGGCTCAGTAAGTATTTTCAACTGGAACTTAAATACAATCTTTCCACAAAAAAAATTGCCAGCCTAACGTAAAATTTTATTCTCCACAAACTTTCCTAATTGCGATCACAAAGAGAAGAGGAATTATTTTCAAATTAAATTCCTGATTTTTTTACGAGTTTCACGAATGGTCGAAGGTACTTTTGACCTTCATGGGAGCTCGGGGACTGGCGTTAATGGCGCAAATGGGTTTTACTTATTTTCTGCGCTTTAAACATGTTTTTTTTTTCATGTTCATAATTCGCCCTCATCGTTAAATTAATTTCAGGCCGTTAACACTCAGATATAACGTAGAAAATGACCGGTAACCCGATGTTTTTCAGATGAATTGGTGGTTAGTATTTACTGATCATTTTCCGAGTTAGTGGGTAGTGATGAGTACACTGGGTGTTAGCTTTACTCATCCTCTCACTTGATCCTCTTTGCCGTAATCCTTTAGTCGCTTTTTTACGACACCCACGAGTTGGCAATTTCTTTCATCTTTCTCTCAGAAATCACATTAAATCCAGCTAGTGTTACTTTAACGTCTATTTTTAACTACGTGGAAATCTAATCTTTTATCGTAGTAGATTAAAAAAGTTTGAATGAACTTCGTCCTTTTATACATATTCTTAGGATTTTTATCTCAACTCATGAAACAATTTGAGATAAAACTTGAATTTGAGCAAGCATAGTAAATACATTTTGTCTTCGTTTCGTTACAAAACTTTGCTTCTCAGCGTACTAATGCAACCCAAAAACTTCTCAAAATTGAACTACGTGAATCAAATGAAATATGTACTCGTGAATGCGCAACGTGGATCGCCATTTTTTACCTACACTGTATTTCGAAATATTGCTAGAGATAATGTTTTTTTTTTAATTTTTTAATTTTTTTGTGTCAGGACTGTCAACTTTTATTTCTGATTATAAGATTATCAAGAGTTATTCGTCGCAAGGTTTTAAATGACCTAATTATTGGAATTTCCGCTTCGTGACTTGATAAGAGCGATGGAAAAGAAATCCAGTATGAAAATGTGTTTGCCACAGGTATACTAGTCTATGAAAAGGTATGATGATCCAAAATATAGTTTGAATCCGCGATCTGTTGCCCATCTTAAAATACTGGTATTGCTGCATCCGGTTAGACTGGAAACCGACCCCTACTTAGTAGGGAAAAGCTAGACATATGATGGTCTGCTTTCTATCTTGTTAACGTAATTCTTTAGTTGTTTACATCTGTGAATAAAGGAATAAGGCGTTCTAGAAAAGTCCTTGTTAGGAACTAATTTTCAACCCTCTGCTCAGCGAGCGAAGTAGTAAATTCGACAGAGCTCTTTTATTCAGGTATTTATTTTGATGACGTCAAGTAGTGACAGCTAAAGATAAGTTTCTCATTATGTCACTTGCAAAAGAACTAGATCTTCATGGAAAGTATTCGACAGGTTGTAGTACTTGCTAGGCCGTCTGATTGAAGTAGTGGACTGCTGAGCATGACGTCGTCGGTTCGATTCTTAGGTCCATCCTCGGAGCCTCGATTAGTTCTCGGTTGATGTTAATAGGCTCGCCCCTAATACATGGGACTTAAACATAACTTGCGAAATGTGTTTGTACTATTAGGTACACCTTTGCCAAACCCTTCAGGGATTACATGCGTGGTTTTGTGTCCTGCTGATGTAAGCGTCGAATAACTCAAAAAGTATACAGTAATGACATGTAGATACTTTATATCTAGTCATAATAATTCCAGGCCTGTAAAGAAACGACATGTGTCAGAATTTCTCACGTCAGCTTATAAAGTTAGGTAGTACTTATCTCTTCGGTCGAAGCTTAGGGTTTCCGTGGAGTTCAGAGTGCATACTATTCTTTAGTCTTAACAGTCAGTCTCAGCTGTTGCTGAGAGTAATTGTAGTTCTGACTTGGTTTATAACAGGCATGGATGTATAATTTCATCATGAATGAGAAAACCAAGGATTTGAAATAACAATTTTATTTGAAAGTGTTTCTTACCCGTTATGCGATCGATCATGGAAAAAGAATCCTGCAAGAACGAGTTGCTACAGGTATACCAGTCTATGCAGTAGCAGCCTAGTGGTACCCGTTGGACTGCCAAGTCATAGGTTTTAGTCCAAGACACGCCCATCCAATTGACTGATTTTTGGATTCACATGCGTATAGCCTGAGAGATATTTCTCGAAGGCATTTAAAATCAAATCAGAGGCCCATGGGTGGCATAAAAACCGGCACCAGGGCAGGCACTAACCACGTGGTAAAGAAAATACCAGTCTATGAAAAGGAATACGGTATGATGATCCAAAATAATAAATTCCATGGAATTTGTTTCCCGTTCATCTCCATGGCAAGCTACGCATGGGAATTGTCAACTACAGTACTGTCACAACAATAATTGCTGTGACAGTACTGTAGATCGCCATTGCTCTGAAACCCTTGCCTCTGATTTTGCATCTCCTTCAAAATGACAGTCGTCATTATTTGCAATAACAATAAGGATGCTGCTGGGGGCGTACTGGCTGAAAAGGGAATGTAGCTTAATCTTTTGTTTTCGAAAATCACAGATTTTTACCAGAAATGATGAGCCAGTTTTAAAGACAAGGATATAAAGGTATTTATTTGCTCGATAGATTTTGCAATATAGCCTTCGTTAGCTCGGAAAGAGTGCTGAAACAGAACTCGGATTTGCGTTGGGCGCGAGAGACCTCTTTTCAATGCCTGATTTACCCAACAAGACCGCGATTTATGAACTTAAAAAAAAAAAAAAACAAGGTTATTAAGCATAATATAACTAATATTATGTTGGACTAAAACTAACAGCAATTCATCATTAACTTTAGTGAAGTCATTTCGACGTGCTGTCAGTTTTCTTGGACTGGGCCCATAACTAGATTCCTTGGATAGGCCCGTAGTTGAATATATGCTTTGAGTTTGAGTTTGAATATCAGTCTTTTAATTTTCATTCTACAAGGTTTCGCCTCAGGTGTCATGAAGATAAATATATGCGACTATAGATCACTCTGCTTGACAGCGTGAAAGTGTTTTGGCATATTAATTCCTTAGATGTCATAACTTTATAAGACGAGCAGGTGCTAGCTTGATTTAGAACTTATACGTAACATATTAATTTATAGTCTGATTTACTATAAAGACGCTGTCTCATCGGGACCATTCGCCTGTAATGTAACAGTTAAGATTCGAACATTCCATCAGTGAGTGAGGTGAACTGAGCATTAATAATAATAAGCTTGGCAGCTGGATCAAGGTCTTGATCCAGACCTGGACACGGCGCGTATTGTTAGGAGGTTCCTCTCTCAAGAGCCCTGACTATCGGTAGCTCGGACCCTGTTCCAAAAGCCGGTGGACTACAATATTTTATATTTAAAAAAAAATGAGATTTTAATATTTACAAATGTAATTTACATGGTTGATGAATGAATGAAGGAAATAATAATAATAATCAATTTATTTCAGGTAATAAAGACCTGTAGGTAAATAGCATAACCTAAATATACATATTAATAACATTTTTGTGAGTGTAAGCAAATTAAAACTATGTTAGTAACACTTCACTTGCACGATTTTTTCATTACCGCACGCAACCTGTATCTTTGATACAATCTGTAAAAAAACTTTCTGCGAAAACAAAACCGACTTCCAAAATAGAAGTTAGTTAAAGTACTCGTCAAGACGAATCATACGAGCCCAAACTCGATGAGGTTTTGTCGTTTTATAACGGAGTTCCTATGGTCACCGCCCCGCTCCATCATCAGACACTGGATACCATTTAGGACCAAAGTACTCGTCAAGACGAATCAGACGAGCCCAAACTCGACGGCGTTGCGTCGTTTTATTACAGAGTTCCTATGGCCACCTTCCGGCTCCATCATCAGATCAGCTCCATGTCATCATAATATTGCATTGTCTTGCAATATACACATGCGTGCAAAATTGCAGCTCGAAACAGAAATCGGGAAGTGTGTCAAAAACTAGCAAGTATCACGCGACGTCGCGTGATGTACATCAGAGCGCCAGCACGTGACGTCGCGTGATGTGACAATTAACGTGAGGAAAACAACCAAATTCCTAAACCGATATTGATGAAATTTCTATGGGACCAATCGGGAAGCATATCCTTTCAGATGAAAAAAGAATTTTTCGAAAAAGAATTTAAGAATCGGTTTACAAATGACGGAGTTCTGAGGTAACAAAACATTTAAAAAAAAAATTCTACCGAATTGAGAACCTCCTCCTTTTTGAAGAAAGTCGGTTTACAATCACTTGTTTCTGTATAAAATCGAATCTAAGATTTTTACATAACAGGCGACTGCTTTCACTGGGAGCGTCTATTTATTACGTAAACATTCAAAATCGAATCTGGGATTTGTTACATTATAGGCGAATGCTCTAGCAAATAACTTTAAGCATTTTTATATTCAGTTACCTTGTTTCTATTCATCCTTATCTTATATTACTTGGACACTGGTATATGACAGAGAATCAGAGTTGTCGACATAGCTCACAGAATAAGTAAGCTAAAGTGGCAATGACTTGCTCATATTAGACGTAGAACCGACCGTTGGGTTAGACGTGTTCTTGAGTGGAGACCGCGAATCAGCAAACGTAAGGTGGGACGCCCTCAGGCTCGGTGGAGCGACGATCTTCGCAGGATGGCTGGTAGCAACTGGATGAGAGCTGCTGAGAATCGAGTTGAGTGGCGTGTGATTGAGGAGGCCTATGTCCAGCAGTGGACTGCTATAGGCTGATGATGATGATATGCAAAAAGGTCGCTAACGGGCAGTTTCCTCCGTGCCTCAGAAAGCCGTTGGTCCCGGCTGTCAATTGTAGATCTTTGACAGTCGTTATAGGTATTGAGTGGCCCGAAAGTCTGACAACCAGTCGTACCCAATGCTATCGTATTATCCAGTACTAACTGGGTTGTGGGGGTCAGATAGGCAGTCGCTCCATGTAAAATACCGACCCCAACATAATTCGGAAAAGGCTAGGGAAGACAAAAATATAGAAGGAGAAAGAAACAAAACATACTTATTTGCAACATGCCACATGAGTGCAAACAAACAAAAAAAAAAAACTCAAATCTAAACAGAAAAAAAAAACATAATATGAGCTTCCTTTTGTGTAGCTGGCAACCAACGCACTTTAGATTCTCAGCCCTAAAAAAAAACTAAACGCACACATCAATACTCTATGATCTCTATCTGTGAGTGTCATTCTTTTTAGAGCCTCAAGAACCTACTTCTCAACTTTACCAATGGGTTAGGTGGGCAGGGTACATATATCTTCGAATAAAGTTCTTCGTATAATAATGATCGAACATCACAAGGTAAGCTTGTTTGATCACTTATTATACTAGACTTTATTCTCGATATATTAACATGCAGCTTCCTTTTGTGTAGCTGGCAACCAACGCAATATTATGTTTTTTTTTCTGTTTAGATTTGAGTTTTTTTTTTTGTTTGTTTGCACTCATGTGGTCTCCCGGCCCGCTGTCTCTCTTCCTATGGGGTATCTGTTTACCAACATTCAACATATAATAAAAATCATACGTGAAACGGTACTTAAGTACGAAACAGGCACTTAAGATAATAATATATATCATCATCATTAGGCCTCGTTTATGGTGTTGGATGATTTTGGCAGAAGATATCTATGTGTGTCAAGAAGAGTCATTTGGAGTGATAAGCCTGATCTAGTACACATTATAATTGAATTAGATAGATAGAACACTCGTTATTATGTACACCATACAAATTACAAGTATTAAAAGTAGTAATACTGCCGCGTTGGTCCAGTGGTCACAAGCGCGACTGCTGAGCGTGACGTCTTGGTTCAATTGCCAGACCGGGCAAAGTGTTATTGGGATTTTTTATCAGGAATTTCTCAGTAGCAACCAAAGTTAGTGGCAATAGGTTCGCCTCTGTTACATGGGAGTTAAACATAACTGACGAAATGTGGATGTGGTAACGAGTACACCTCTGCCTACCCCTTAAGATTACAATCGTGATGTCATGTTATTTAAAAAGTAGACATGTTACATAGGGAGATACAATGGGCTTTAGTTTTAGCAAGACTGGTTTATAAGTAGGTAACTATGAAAACGTCTATACCAACCTAACATAGTTTTTTTTTTTTTTTACCGCTGGGAAATCATCAAATAACCCCTCCCGCTCTGGGCTGAGCAGGAGGGAGTGTCAGACTTTTACTGACTAAAACCCATCCATGTTCCTTCCTTTGCCCTTTGTGTTCCAGGGCCGCGGTATCTATTTCGGACAGTCCCGCAACCCTGACAGACGTCGGTCCTTACGGACCCCTTCCTGTTTGCTGACTCTCTTTGAGGCGCGCGTGGAACACGGCCTGTCGTCATAAGATGGACGGACGGCGAGCTAGCCCATAGCTCACCGTCCACAGGCCCGCGCCTACGGTGGCCGGGGGCCACCACGTGGCCCCCGACGCCCGGTGCGTCTCCCGCGGTGGCTGAGACGTGAGGCTCTCTCCTTCTCACGTCACGCCACCTCCTTCGCTAGCATGACTGCTTCACAGAAGGAGGTGACGGCGTCCCATTCCCTCTCGCTCCGGACCATGGATTGAACCAGGGCCGGACGCGAGAGGTCGCCGCCGCCGATTGCCGCTACGAGGACACGGCGGTACTCCGCCCAAGCGGAGCAGACCTGCACAGTGTGCTCCACCGTGTCCTCCGGTCGATCCTCGCAGTGGAACCTAACATAGTTGGGAAAAGGTTAAGCAGATGATGTGCGTAGGAACTAGATAAGTTGTTGGATGGTCGCTCATCACATGTACCCTCATACCCTGTCGGTTATTGTCAAAGTCATCTAGTCGTCTAGTCGTCAGTGTGTTTGTCAGTCATCTTTGCTTACCGGGTAAATATTGTCTGGAACCTTAACCACTTTGAAGCTACACCTAAACACAACTCGTAATAATCATTCTTTTCCCTTACAATTTTTTCACCATTCTTTAGAATCGAAGAAACGACTATAATTCGTTTTAATGAAAGGTAATTTCGTCGGAAACGCTGAGGAATTCCTGTTAATAACTGCAATTTCCTTCAGCAATCGCGACGTAGCACGATGTTGGTGCTTGGTTTAGGGCGCGCGCACGTCAGGTTTTGATTGCTTTTTTCATACTGAAATATTTACGTTTAATTCCAAACACATTTCAGTGTTGTAGATGTATTAACTGCCTAGACTTATTCCCAACTATGTTGGGTTCGTCTTTTCGTTCAACCGTCTCTTAGCGACTGCCAGTCTGACCTCCACAACCCAGTTAGAACTGGGTAAAATTTGATACCTCTTGGTAAGACTGGTTGTCAGACTTTTGGCCACTGACTACCTTTAACGACTGTCAAAGATCTACAAATAACAGCGGGGACCAACAACTTAACGTACTTTCCGAGACACGGAGGAAACTCGGTGTGGTCAGACCCATCCACAGACCAGCCTAGACAAGCGCGGCTTAACCTGAAGATTGACCCGAGCGGCTGCTCTTATTTAGCTACGAACTCCTGATGAATGAATATTAAGGGTGTAACAAGACCCTTAACGAAGCCGAAAGGCACTTGTTCTGCCCGTCATTGCGATAATTTTTTTGTTCTAGACCTTACCTGGGAACCTTCTAGTTATGGAGATATGGGGGGTCAAAGTTCCACTTTTTTCAAAAGTTTTTCTTTGAAAAAGGTAAATGAACTGAATTGAATTGAATGAATTGAGTTAGAATTTTTAATGTAAGATTTTTACTATACACACCTTCACTACCCCCGTACTATTCAATTCACACATTAGCACAATGTTGACGGCGTCCTGAAGGGTCTTGTTACACCCTGTATAAATGATGATTCATAGATGACTCTGCCCTGGACTGTAAATGCGGTGTTGCCCCACAAACATTTGGTATCGTGTCCTGCCTGACCTGTTGTTTGCACATCACAGGAGCCACAAAAGGACGCTACTGAAAGTGCCAAACTCATCTAATTTTAGGCTGACTCGATTTAAATTGTCTTTTATTCATTTTCATATTTTTATTTTTTTATTTTTTTTTATTTAATATTTAAAAATGTAATTGATTTGTAAAAATATAAATAAAGAAAATAATTATTTATTTATTTAATCTTAAAGAAAGCTTACAGACTAATAACAATATTAAATATCATACATAAGTAGGGACATTTGCTAATTACAAGATTCCACAAAAAAAAAAAAGAATATCGTCGAATTGACGGTTAAACCAAGTAATTTTGAAAGAAAATAAGCCATCCGAACTGTGTAGGTATCTATTTTTTAAAGTTACATAATGCTTTTGTAGAATTATGTTTCATTTTAATTTTGACACTTAGTAGTAGCACAAGTTAATGTAACATAGTTCAAAAGTGACCAAAGTTTTCTTATGTAGCTACAAAGACATGGAATATTGGACATCAGGGAATATTCTCTCATACAATAACAGGTCCGCAGTCAGTATTGCGAGCGCAGAGTACTTATTGTACTCGGGTGGATGTTCGCTTTTCACAATATCGACGGGAAGCAATAGTGTAGTCAAGTTAACTGGTAACAAAGGAAGTAGGTGTTCGATGTTTTTTTTTTCCTTATTGAGGGAGGCTTCGTGGTAAATAACGTTTTCGTGAATTGATACAACTGTTTGGTTAAGAGTGTGTATTTTGATAATTGGCTACGTCACAAAAAGCATTTTTTGCGGGTTTTATAAATTAAAATAACGTTACGTAACTAATTTAAGAATAAAATAAAAAATGGCATCAATTAATTCCTCTTCAAAGCTGTTAACTATCCCCAAGAGACTAGCGGCGTTGCCATGTTGTATGGCAACGCTAAGCCTCTGGCCAAGGTAAAACCCAGCCCTTTGATAAATTAATTCATATTATGTCTGACTGAGAATAATTTCATTGAGTTATATCAATCTGTGTTCTATTAAAATAAAAATATTCTATTGCAATAACTAATATCGTGACATTAGGTGTAAAAAACGTACTTGGAAACCTTCGTAGTGCTGTTTTAATACCTTAATTGTTGCAACACCTAATTCAGTGTTGTTATCGCAATTCATACTCAAAATTTGAGTGCAACACAGTAATCTATACTTATATTATAAAGAGGTAAAGTTTGTGAGGTTGTAGGGGTAATCTCTGGATCTACTGAAACGATTTTGATTTTTTTTTTTTTCATTAATAAGAAGCTACATTATCCCCGAGTACAATAGGTTATATATACAACGTGCTCGTGGGATAATTTCCGACCAAAAGGCGAGCGAAGCCGCGGGCAACAGCTAGTATTTCATACTTTTATTTAATAAGGTGAAATATTGGACAGTTATTAGCGGAGTTGCCAACTTTGAAAACTCCCAGTTTAAACACTCGCCGCGGTCAGTCTGTAGATGGGTGACCCATCATCATGATAACATCACACCTTTTATGCCCTAATGGTAAGGCCTAGGTGTACCTATTAGTACACTTACATTTCGCTGGTTATATTTAAGTACCATCATATCAACCGGGCACAAATCCAGACTTCGTGACTGATACTGAGAAATTCCTGATGAAAAACCTAATAACACTTTGCCAGACCTCGGAATCGAACTCGGGGCCTCATGCTGAGCAGCCTAGCTTGCGACCATTAAATCAACGAGGCAGCCATAACTTCCTTATTCCGTGTCCCGAAGTTCACGACGTTGTACGCCGATCCCTATAATATATGAGTATCCATTCCATTCCCAAAACCAAAAGGACGTTTTACGACATTACGACGTCTGGTCTAACCTTAGATCTAACATTGATCTCACTATTGAAAAATATTTGGGCTATTGGAGGTCAGATGGCAGTTACTCTATGTAGAATACTGATAAACATATTACATTTTCTTTTCCCGCAAAATCTATTTACCTACTCGTATATTAGTGTGTTTAAGGACATGTAGCTTATTTTGCGTTTGTAAACTTGATCCAGTTAAATTGAACTTTTTATTTATTCAGTTTAGAAATTCTCATATAAATGGGCGCTGTTTATATTTGCAATACATTAGAAAACGTCACCGAGCTTCGAATAACGTGTTTACATTGCATTATTGCGAAAAGATGACAAATATTAATTTGTTCACAGGCTTGAAAGTAATCATAAAATTCTTCAAACGTTTCGTAGCAAAGTGCTACGCCGTAGCTTATTACGTAGCACGAGCGACGTAGCTCATCGCGTAGCGAGGTGAAAACGTTGCCGCGCGTAAGGCCCGGACTCCACCAAGGCGGTGACAAGTGAAGAAGAGAGGAGATGCGTAAAAGCTAAGGTGTATTCATGGAAGCTGTGCGGAGATGTGCAAAGCGGAAAGTACAGGCGGTGTGCAAAGCGGCACGCCGTTCACGAGACGAGAGAGCATTGGTGGCCCAGTGGTGGCGGCCCCGACTTACCAACATTAAGTCGTGGGTTCGAACCGAGGCAGGCGCATTACTTTGTGTAAATTACTTCATCACCACTGTTCTCAAAACGGTGAAGGAAAAAATCGTGAGGAAACCGGCATGTCCTAGAACCAAATAACTCGAAGATATATGTGACATCTACCAACCCTCATGGTGGATTATAGCCCATCCCCTCTCATAGAGAGAAGGCCGTGTGTCCCAGCAGTGGGAACATTATAGGCTGATTATGATAAGCCAGACGAGAAGAGTAAATAACGAAATGCTATTGGTGGTGTACAACACAGCTTCTCTCTTCTTGAGTCTGCTCCGCTTCGGTGGATTCCGGCTCTAAATCTACAAGACGACTCCGTTTAAGTGTATATTTGTTCCGAAGTCACAGGCGGTAATGTGAGCAACTTTAATACACGAACAAGATGCTAAGAACCATTCAATGTTAGTTGGAACATAATCGAAGATAACGTGTTTTCATGTGGTGCTTACACATAGAGTGCAACAGTTTAAACCACTTCTGTATAACGGTAACTGTTCACGATTATCGAGAAGAACCATATTATGCGGACACTTCGTTTTTACTTTACTGCAAATTGGATGCATTTGCACGTTGGTCACATAAATGTGACGTAAAGAGGTTTATGTTATGTCCTGATGCTACATTATTGTCGCAATCGAGCCTTTTCGTGACCACCTCCGAAGCTATGTCACGGATGGAAAATGAAAATGATAATATTCTGGTTTATTGATACTTTGAATTTGATCTAGAGGTGTGATGAGTTGATAGTGAATGGTGCTGTACTGGATCCATTTGATATTAGGAGTACACTGTGTCAAAATCATGACACTTGGTAGGCTAATATTGATGATCGTAGAATATAATAGACTAGAATATACTTTATTGTACACCAAAATTAAAACACAACTGTTTTACAATATTACTAAATCTGCGGTTACAATGGTGGTCCCATCGCTAATAGCGATATCAGCTGAAAATGTTATGTGTGTGTATGCTGTGTTTCTGAAAATGAAATATAAACCAGCGTAATATACCAATTAAATATACAAACATATTGTCAGCCAGAAAATAGACGAGTTAAGTATAATTTCGTCTAGTATTAGCAAGTACGTACTGCGGAGTTTCAAGAACCTCCAAGGCAGTACTAACAAATGCAATACCGCTGTAATTTGTCCCAGAAATGTCTCATTTCGTACGTAACATGCAGAAATACAAAACGAAAACAGAAAATGAAGTAAATTATTGTTGGAAAATGTAAATCATTACCTAGTTTTTAGTTTTCAATGTAATACATTCGCATTGTACGCATTATGTACTTGAGAAATGTTGGGTTCGCGTGTGGCGTACTAAGGGTCGTTTCCACCAAGCGGCAAAATCATCGCGCACTCTTATGATATCACTGAATACTGGACTGTATTAGTTTTGCTTCCAAGTAGAAAATTCGACGCAGACAATGTATCTCGTCATGCGCGGTCGAGGATGCCTGAGCGCCCAATTTTATACTTCAAGGCAATATTGATACATTCCTTTATTCAGTGACATTTTAATTTTAATTTTCTGCTTAGTGGAAACGGACCCTAGGTCCTTTGTATCCGATCAGATTAGCTACGACTAATCGCAAGCGGCGGCGACGCGATGAAACTTACGTTTATGGCTCTAATTTATCGTTCAGCCGGTCAAAGTAATTAACATAATTGAAGTTATTTAAGCAATTTTTCGGCTTCAAATCTTGATTAAAAATAATTTGATGTTAGAATTCGGTTTGCTGGGGAATTAATTTTTGTCACGATTTGTGAGATTTAACTAGGGCGTTGGCATGCTTGTTTGTTAACATTACTATCACGCCTATTTACTTAAAAGGGTTGGCAGTTGTGCCTAAAATGTCATGTTTAAGAAACCGACCTTTAATGTCAAATAGAGAAATAATCCAGAGTCCTAATTTATTTATTTTGTGATTTACCACATCGTTATTGGAGACCCACCACATTCAATAAAACATTTTTTGATTGAAACGAGAATGTTTTCCACAAACTTTAATGCTACCAGGAGCGAAACAATTCGCGGGAGAATTTGAGCTCAATATTCTACTAAACGACCCGCCGTACCTCCACTTCGCAACTTTGCCTAGCAACTGAAATTGTGGGCTCAAAACTAGCGATTGAATCCTCGCGATCATGCGTCGAGTTACATAGTTGTTTGCGTTTTGTGTATCAGGTTCATCACTTGTGAAAGTGAATATCAACTGGTAGAATAGTTTGCAACTGTTTTTTTTTGTTTTTCATCATCATGTTCCTGCCAATATTACTAGGGGTGGCTGCAACATGTTTTTTACTAACACTCTTTTATTAGCTTGGTACTTATGTATCTATGTAACGGAATCTTTGAACGTGATTTTCATCCACTTCAAAACGTCGGATTGAATTGAAACTTCACACACTTATCAAGGACCGATGACACTACAATAATTAAATGTGTTTGTCTAATTATCCTGATCAGGATCATCAGGATTAACGATTTTTTCCATATCTGAAAACACGGTAGTGTTTTGTGCCGTTTTTTAGTTCGGCTAGCTACAAAAGAGTGTTTTCTAGTTCTTTTTCAACTGTTGTTTTTCTTTCATTCTCTACTGTCTGCCTTCACTATATTTTCACTTAAGTCAGTTTCAAAATCTTACAGCTTTTAGATGTGTCAAATAGGCCTGTCTTCTATTTTGGGACAAGCCACGCAACTCTTGAAAGCCAGAATCACCAGAAAAGCGCCGAGACAATGAAGCTCGATGAAGTCCCACAGAAACAATTTAACTGTCTTGGATCCCGCAACGAAATTAGTCAGCAAAGAATACCGGAGGAGTAGCTCGGCACAGTCCACTGAAAACACCTACTAGGGAGCTATAACTTGTAATCCGTCTTCTCCATAACATCTTTCATAGCTGCTTCCTTCAGGGGGGTTACTATGACGTCTTCAAGCAGGAGTAATTCCAGTGTGGGAAAGAGACAGAGCTATACAGGTCGTCTAGCGCCATCTCTTTCTCACACTGGAATTACTCCTGCTTTAAGCCCTGCTCCTGCACCTGGTCATCAAACCATCCAGTTGAATATTTTTACCATTTCACATTAAGAACACTAAATCTGCACATACTTATCAAATACCTACAAGCCCCAGAACCAAAAAGACACAACCAAAACACGCGCCCAATCTAGTATCTCCTTCTTCGGTTTCAAAGTCGGTTGACAACACAATAAATCCTTTCGTCCCAAGACATACTTGCTTATCTCTGCCGCTGAATTCAGCGCCCCATTCCTCAAGCGGAACTGTGAAACGCTATTTACTAACGAATCGCTGCAAAACGGACGTCCTGAACTTTTGACACCTCCTCCATCCTTACTTATTGTCCAAATATTTCATTCAGCAGAGTGTATGGATGTGAGACGCTGATACATTTCTCCGCTGAAAGTTGGCACGCTGACTTAAAATAAACTTTGAGCTATTGTCTGTTGTTCCCATCGTCCGAAGTTTCATACAATGTGCCGTTAATTTCGGCAAGTGTTTATGTGAAATGTGTTTGGTTTGTAGTTCTGAAGTTGTTTTTGGTTGTGGTTTGTTCTTAAATGGATAATGGAGGAAGAGCTTCTGGTAGAGAATAGATTGTCTGTAGTAGTGTTTGTTATAACTTTATAAGATTTCGAGAGAAAATTGAGACTTTTAAAGAAACGTTTTTTTTCATTTGTCTAGACAAGGCAATAAAATTATTAAAGTTCACTTCTTTATAATTTACTATTAACCGAATGAAACAAAAAAGAAACATGCATATGATGTCAAGATTTCATGTTTGTTAATCAGCTGTTCTATAAATGCACTTTTGTTTGAAACAGCTGATTATGAATGGTGAATAAGTCAAGCCACAGTTTTTTTTTTTTAACACAGAACCTCTACCTCTGATTTTATAAATGTAAGTAAAGGGAAAATAAGGAAGCTTCTAGTAAACTAACCCGTCTTTTTTACAATGCCAACTAAACATTTCAAATAAAGCGTCAATTATTATTACTTGTCTTATTGAGAGAAGCGTGTTTTTTTTTTGTTTTTTTAGAAGAGAAACATGCTATTAAATAGAAGTCGTGTCAATTAACACCCATTATTAATATTAAACATCGACAAAAACAATGGCTTGGAGGTCTAGAATGACGTACTGATTGAATAGTTTTCTTACACCTGTATGCCTATTACTTTACACCACGATGTCTAAACCCCAAGTCCAGTATATCACAATTGGCTCTGGAGGCCTAAAATGGTCGCTTTAGCAGAATCATAATATTATAATAATATGAATTTCGTTACAATTCGTAAAATGGTCACAAAGCGACAATTCTTAACAGTAAATTTTTAACGTGATTCATTAATAAAATCCTATAATGATTCAGTTAAAGTGGCCATTTTAGGCCTCCTGTGCTCTATACCGTTGGATTGTTATGTGTGACACGGGATGGCCACAAATTGAATTGTCGTCCGCGAGCCGGCCATGTGTCAGTCGCGTAGTTTCGACGCTCACCAGTGCATTGTTTCCTAGACTATACATAATATGATTTTCTGGTGGATTGGAAGACTAATTGGGGAATGAGTTTATACAAGAACGTTGCAGTTTAAAAGATGATGTAGTGACAAAAATTGAAAAGAGTATGCTTAGAAGGTTTGGTCATTTGGAGAAGATGAGTGAAAGGAGACTAACAAAAGGTATTTACGAGGCTGGTGTGAGTGGAAACGTCGGGAGGGGACGTCCTAGAAGGACATACACTGACTTTATTGGTGGGGTTCTTCAGAAAGGTCAGGTGCGTAGTACTCGCAACCGGCGTGCGTGTATGAACGTGGACGAGGTAAAATGAGTACGTAAGGATCGTAGCAGGCGGCGTTCTGTAGTTTCGGCCTGCCCCCATGGCACAAAGGCGTGAGTTTATGATGTGTATGTATGTGGAAGACTAATTGGATCAGAGTTGAAGATTTGAGACCAGAATTATTTACATTGGCGTTGTAGGTAATTTGTCTACTAGAGTGTTTCATAATATATTGGCAAAACATAGTGCACATATTTTAAGACACTATCTGTAACCATACCTATGTTTAACAAAATAAATGATTGATTGATTGATTGATAATAAGTTACTATGGATGTACCTTGGTAACAATTATAGTTTCATTGGAATTCAGAACTGAGTAGTTTTTTTAAATTTAATGAATACTATTATATACATTGAAATTTATAAATTAAAATAACCTAAAGTAACTAACATAAGAATAAACTTAAAAAATGGCGTCAAAAGCTACTCCTCAACGCTGTCAACTGGTAATGTACCCAAGAGATTGGTGGCGTTGCCACATTGTATGGCAATGCTAAGCCTTTGACCAAAGTAAAAGCAAGCCCTTGGGTCACGGGAAGTGTCAATTAAGCGTTTTGAAATGTCCTTGAAAAGGCTGTGAGCACTTGGACCCCACGGTCCTAACTAAAATAAAACTATTTAGAACTTAACTTAATTATCTAGGTATATTCAACTACTAGCTGTTTCCCGCGGCTTCGCTCACGTTTTGGTCGAAAATTATCCACGTTGTAAATATAGCCTATGGCACTGGGGGATAATGTAGCTTCCTATTAGTGAAAGAATTTTCAAAATCGGTTCAGTAGATCCAGAGATTACCCTCAACAACCTCACAAACTTTACCTCATTATAATATTAGTAGAGATAATAGAGGTTGCAATCAAAGTATCGTGTAATTCAGAAGTTAAATGATGACTTTCAACGATTGCTAATTGTATATTTTAAGCTTCGCTTTGCCGTTTCTCAGTTAAATAGAGTTTGCAATTGTGAAGTATCCTCGAACATCACGAATGGTTGAAATATAAAATAAATCATTCTAAATATTTTTCAAACGCAAACTTTTTCATCGAACTTCAAAGTTGAGTTCGAACGTTGCATATAATGTTACACATAATTGGATAACACATTTTCGATGAATTGAAGAAACATTGGTAATTTAATTTTGAACGAGTCATTCGATCGCTATAGTTTCGTTTCATGATCCCAGTTAAACGTATTTGGTCTAGTTTCTTTAACAGAATATTGGATTACAGCTATGAATAAAAATTAAGAACTAGAATTTTTATGTGAATTGCAAACCCGCTTGCTTAATTTTATGCTGTTTCATTTTATGGAAAGTTCGGACTCATAATTACTATTATAAAATTTACGGCAAAGCTGACATATGACATATTTTTTTTATGAAAGCTGCCTGTAAGCTAGCAAAACTATATAATTTGATTCTGTAGAAAACGGTGGCTTGGATAATCTACAGTGTTTGTACTACCATAAGCATAGTACTACAATTAAACAAGTGGCGCCCAAAAACACGTCACTATTATGTCATAAATAGCAGTTTTGCATATTAATCAGCCTAGAATGTTTCCACTACTAGGAGAAAGCAAAATGAAAAAAAAAAAAGTTTTTTTATAATTTTCCCCCACACTAGGAATTTGTCTTGTAACGTAGGTGCGTTTAAAAACATTTAAAAAATAAAAAAAACAAACAGCCGGACCCGGGACAACTATCTGCAGGCCATAAGTACAAATATTTGTTCCGTGCGGGGATCGTACCCGTGACACGCAGCGTAGCAGTCGATTGCTCAGCCACTGCGCAAACCATGCCGTCAAAGGAAGTGCCATCAAATATAAAAAAAAACTAAATACAAAAAAAAAAAAAATTGACACTGTAATACATATACAACGTGTAACAGAAAGGGTATAATCATATGGAATACTGTGGTACAGACCATCAAACTGAACAGCTTTCTCTATGGGACCACCATCGAAATCGTAAAAAAAAATCAGCTGTCCCATAGAAAATTACAATACCTACTCGACCCAAATGTATGGGACAGCTGATTATTTTTCTATGATTTCGATGGTGGTCCCATAGAGAAAGTTGTTCAGTTTGATGGTCCGTACCACAGTCTTCTCTTCTCCCAAAGGGCGCCAACCGTGGGGTCCAAATTCTTTGTGAGAGAAAGTCGGCCCACATGGGCCCAATGCGGTTGTTAATCTCTCTATTCACACTAGATCGGACACAAACTACAACTATATAATAATCCTGTATCGCTGACACTGCTTAGTATAGCACAATCTGCGCACAACAACCGCATATATTGTTTGATATACGATATCCATTGTTGCGGCATTGCAACGTATGTAAGTAGCTACCTATATGTGTGATTAATTGCGTACGACCGGCGCTCCACGTCTGATTGCAGTAAACATTTGTCACTAATGGATGGATCGCTTATTCCTCATGATTCGACACCATCGGTTATTACGAATACCGGGTATCTGTTAACTCATTTGATGTTAGACTGGTCAGATTGTCGGAGTTATGGGCGATATTTTGCAGCGTATTTGTTCCTGGAACAGCGGCAGCGGGACGTTTTTGTGGAATCGTGTGATTCTCACGAACACGTGCGTTAGCATTCGATTTTGTTGGTTTTGTGGATCCAAATATTTGAAGTGAACAAATACATCCCTTTTGCAATATCGTATTTCTTATTGGAATGTATTGAATGATGAAAACTTTGAAGGAGACAGAAAAACGTAAAATAACTTTTCATTTTATAATGTTGCATGCATGAAAGCCTACAGTTAAAACCTTTAAATCAAAAATGATTGAATGAAAGAATATTAGATACTCTACCATTTTATTTTCAACATACTTAAACGTTAGATAGTTCGTCTAGCTATCTTCTAATGCTGCCCGTAAAAGTTAAACGAGGCATTAATTACAGGGCGCTCACAGACGAGTGCTATTAATAACTTGGAGCAATCGACCAATTTTGAACCTTATCTACACGTGCTTTTTTCTACGTGAGTTGGTTGAAAAGTGCATTTACGTAGCGAAAGATGCTTTTGTAACAACATCATGCGTGAAATCTTTGAACTGGCGGGTCTGTACTAAGACTCTCTCTCTCTCTCTCTCTCTCTCTCTAGTACTTGAAAATTCTTGACGGAAGCTCAATATCACTTTGCCCGGCCAAAGCATTCCATCCAGAACCTCTGATCTACCAGTAGTGATTGCCACGTTGGTCTAGTGGTCGCAATTGTGACAGCTGAGCATGAGGTCCTGGGTGCGATTGATCGATGATCGATGGAATTTCTCAGTAGCGGCCATGGAGTTGTATTTATGCCCGGTTGATAGCAATAGGCTCGCCCCCTATTACATGGGACTTAAACATAACTGGTGTAATGTAGGTGTGCTATTAGGTACACCTCTGTCTAACCCTTCGGGGAATACAGGCGTGATGTTATGTTATGTTATAAATTGTAACCTCTAGTTTCTACTGCTGAATCTGACAGAGCACCCATGGTACAGACCAACGAAGCAATCTCGTATATAAAAAAGTAGGAAATAAACGCCTTCAAAAAAATATCCTGGTTGAAAATTCGAACCTTACAAATCGCAAAGAAAGACTGCAAGCTATTCTTAAAATAAAGGGTGTAACAAGACCCTTAACGAAACCGAAAGATACTTGTTCTCCCAGTCATTGCAATCATTTTTTTGTTCTAGACCATACCTGGGAACCTTCTAATTACGGAGATGTGGTGGTTCCAACTTTTTCACAATATTTTTTTTAATTCTTGTTTTTAATGTAAGATTTTACTTTAAACACCTCCATGACCCCCGTACTATTCAATCCATCCATCATCACAATGTTTTTTGAGTCCGTTACATTGAGCCGTTACCGTAAAACGTGATTTTTCACCCAAAAAAAAAGTAATTTCCCAGTAATCATTTTTGCGTAAAGTTTGATGTACATAATGCTTGCTTGACAGCTTCGTGAAGGTCCTTGCTACATCCTGTATATACTATTAATATATGCTATTCATCTAGACAACAATTCGCTTCATAAAATCTTGACAACATTTCCCTTCATAAAATCTTGACAAAATTTCCCTTCATACATCTTGACAAAACATTTCCCTTCTTAAAATCTTGACAACATTTACCTTCATAAAATCTGATCAAAATTTAAATTCATAAAATCTTGATAAAATTTCCCTTCATTAAATCTTGACTAAATTTCCCTACATAAAATCTTGACAAAATTTCCTTTCATAAAATCTTGACAAAATTTCCGTTCATAAACCTTGACAGAACTTCCCTTAATAAAATCTTGACAACATTTCCCGTCATAAAATCTTGACAAAATTTCCCTTCATAAAATCTTGACAACATTTCCCTTCATAAAATCTTGACAAAATTTCCCTTAAACGAAATTGTTATCTGCTATGTATGCGTGAGCATTACTCTCTAGTTCGACAGTTACCTACAAGCTACATTTTACTACAAACAAGTTAATCAATTCTTCATCTGATTCATGACAGCGAATCCCTTGTAAGTCCAATTCATGACCTGCAAAAGAGAATATCACATTTAAAATCGCTTTAGCCTGAATTAATGTGGAAATTGGGTCGTTGACCCGGGCAATACAGATGTTTTCGCAACGAGTTAGGGGTTAACCGTAACATGTGTTTATAGGGATTTCTTGGGTTAAGTTTCTGTCACGGTAGGAATGAAATGAAAACATTTTTGACCTACTGTATATAAATAAAGCTTTTAATATTTTTATTTTGACAACGACTTTTCAGTAAATTTCTTTATGATTTGTGAAAATGCCTTCCACGTTGGTCTGTTGGTTACAAGCGCTTCTACTGAGCGGGTTCGATTGTCAGGTCGCCCAAGAGTAAGTGGATTTTTCCATCATGAATTCCATAATAATAAAAATAAGCCTTTTTATTCCAAAGACAAAAGGAAATTACATAAAATTGGTACAATTGGTAAATTGGTAAAATTGGACAATTTTCTGTTATGGCCCCTTACGGGTATAGGCCTCCTCCAATTGCTTCCATTTTTTTCTGGTGTTGACACTTCCAACCAGTCACTTCCTGCTATTTTTAGTATGTGATCGATCCAGCGAGCTTGTGGTCTTCCTTTTGTTCTTTTACTTCCAGAGCCTCTCCACTTTGTCTTCTTACATACTTACTTCTCTATTATTACCCGTCATCTCAGCAGTCACCTCCTTTCTAGCCACATCATCCTTTTTTTTTTGATATGAAATCATCAAATGACCCCTCCTACTCTGGGCGGAGCGGAAAGGAGTGTCAGACTTGTACTGAATAAAACCCACCATGTTCCTTCTTTTGCCCTTTGTGTTCCAGGGCCGCGGTATCTCTTTCGAACAGTCCCGCAACCCTTGCAAGCAGCGGTCCTTTCAGACCTCTTCCCGTTTGCTGACATCTCTTTGAGGCGCGCGTGGAACATGAACGTGCCGGCGATACGGCCTGTCGTCATAAGACGGGCGGACGGCGAGCTCGCCCATTACTCACCGTCCACAGGCCCGACACAATCCATCCATCGTTTCTCTGGTCTTCCCCTACGCCTCTTAATCCTATCGCACAGTATAACGTATATTTCTACTAACATGTTTTTGCCTAAACGTTTTTGCATTTTCTTTGAAAAATAAAATATTTTTTTCACCACTCCCGCACGAAAGAAGTGTCTTTCCTCTACGAAAAAAGGGAGGAAAGTTGGTTTTTCCTCACTGTTTGAACAGTGAGGAAAGAAACGTTCAGAAACTAACCTTGCCTGATTTTTTTATGTTAAGTTTTAAAGATATTTTAAAAAATAAATAATTTTATGCTTAGAATAGAAATATTTATAAGTTAAGATTAACGTTTTTTAAAAAAAATATCAAATTATTGTCAAATTAGTTCAGAAACATTAAAAAAGTTTAATAAAATATTGAAAAAATTACATCGTCAAAGAAGAACGGTCATTTGTGACCCAGACCCGACACGAATGAGACATATTTCAGTTTTTTTGTTATTTTAAATATAGCTAAACAATTTATTTACCTATGATGACTGAATACTTTCTTGCTGGGAGTGTTGAAAAGTTTTGTATGCAACATGAGAGCAAGTTCATTTGCTATTCGTTTTGTTGAGTCTTTCGCTTACTCAGGATTGAAATTTATAATCAGTCGCTGCGCTCGTGATTCTATTTTTAAATCCTTCGTTCGCTCAAGACTCAAAATCAAAACTCATAGGAAAAACGAACTTTCCTCACATGTTGGATAAATAACTATTCTTCAATTATTAAAGTCTACTTAAAAATTTTATTCGCTTACTCTAAAAATAATTCGCGCAACCGTAATTGCCTTCATTTAATTACCAGACGAGAAAGATAATAAAAATTGCAGACAGTAAAAATGATAGCATATTCTATTTATTCGTCCTGTGTCCTGCTTAATTGGCAAAGATTAAACTACGGAACCCGGGCTCATCCCGCTGGGACAGTGGGTCCCGAGGTTTTCTGGGTCCAGTACGACTCCTGATGAATAATTTAGTAGTTTGTATCTATTAATGTGTTGGTTCATACGCACGTGATGAGTTTCCCTAATAAAAATGGCAGCGCGCCTTGAATCAGATAGTTTTGCAAATGCGAAACTTATGTACCGCTAAAATGTGTGCTTAGGCCGAATATTTTATACACGGCTTCTTATTCGGCGATCGGCTAGTGCTGGTGAACCTAAATACTTTTGGGTATATGTTAATAAAAACGAAATGGGGTCTGCCAACAGGGACATAGTGTAGATAAAGTCATCATAGTACAGAAAACTTTCCACTACGAATTTTGATCTCAATATAATACCTGTACATAAAGGTTGTAACAAGACCTTTCACGAAGCCGAAAGGCACTTATTTCCCCGTCTTTGCGATCATTTTTTTGTTCTAGACCATACCTGGGAACCTTCTAGTTACTGAGATATTGGGGGTCAAAGTTCCAACTTTTTCACAAGTATTTTTTTTTAATACGTGTTTTTAATGTAAGATTTTTACTTTAAACACCTCCACGATCCTTTTATTATTCAATCCATCCATCAGCACAATTTTTTGGGTGCGTCTTACCGTAAAACGTGATTTGTCACCTCAAAAAAAAAAGTCGTTTCTCGGCAATAATTTTTGCGTAAAGTTACTTAGTTTGATGTACATAATGCTTGGTTGACGGCTTCGTGAAGGGTCCTGTTACACCCTGTATAGATATACATATTTTGATGGTAATAGGCTCGCCACTTATTACATGGGACTTAAAATATTACTGCACACCTCTGGCGTACAGGCGTGATTTTATGTTAAATATAGAGAATAATTCTGATACCGAATACTGATAGTCATTTGTGTTTGAGAACATCTATTACGAGTAGCCTACATTACATAAACTGTTTGATTAGATTCTGCAATGCCGTTTGCTACACCACCCCTGCCTGTCCCTGACTCGACGCCGAAGGCTATAGGCAATACTGCTGTGATCACAGGCCGGGGCTATAGACGCATAATGAAGAGGAAAATTGGTCCAAACCGATCCCTCCAGAGAATATTATATGCTCCAGTTTTAGATTACGCAATCTTGATTTTGAAAGCAACGGGAAGTATTTGGTGTTCGGATGAAGTTGCTCCGCGTAATTTCAGGAATATCTACATACCTACATATATGTTTAGTAGTAATTTGAATGCTACTGTGACATATCAACTTATGATTGGTAATTGTCACAATGACACGCTAATTGTTTGCATAATCTTTTGTAAGTTACTAGTTAGATAAGTACTTTTGCCTTGTTGGTTGAGAGGTCCAAGCGCGACTGCTGCGCATGAGGTTCTGGATTCGATTCTCTGTTAACGCAAAGTGTTATTGGGGTTTTCCATCTGGAATTTCTCGGTAGCAGCCACGGAATCTGGATTTGTGCCCGGTTGGTGGCGATAGACTCACCCCCTATTATGTGGGACTTACACATAACTGTCGAAATGTGGGTGTACTATTGGATACACCTCTGCCTAATCTTAACCTAAACCACCCTTATCTTACCTCCTCCTCCTTCCTCCTTTTACCTTTATGTATTTAAACAATATTCATGTAAATTGTATAATTTAATTGTGCTTCTTTCTGTGTGTTGGTGTCTTTTGTGTGCACTAAATAAAAGATTTATCTATCTATCTAATCTAATTAACGGCGTGATATAACGTGATGTTATGTTCAAAGTTCTATGGTCGTAGGAACCGAACACAGACAGGCGTATTGTTTTGTGCAATTTATTTCATCACCACTGCTCTCAATACGGTGAAGGAAAACATAGTGAAGTAACCAACATGTCATAGAACCAAAAGCTAGAAGACATGTGAGATTTATCTACCCGCACTGGTCCCGTGTGCTGGATTTTAGATCACTACCTCTCATAGAGAGGAGACCTGTGTTCCAGTAATGGGACATATAGAGGCTGATTATGCTGTGTGTGTGTATTCGTGCCTTAATAAAAAACTAGTTGTGTGGGGAAAAACGAAACTAGTAGTTTTTATCTACAATACACGTAATAGTATGTACAGACAGCTGCAGAGAAACCTCACCCCCTAATGGCGCTTTTATACATTTCTAGGGGTTGAGGTTTCTCTGCAGCTGTCTGTGCGTACTATTTAATCTTCTATACTAATATTATAAAGAGGTAAAATTTGTTTGTATGTTTGTATGTAGGGGGTAATCTCTGGATCTACTTCAAAATTCTTTCACTAATAGGAAGCTACATTATCCCCAAGTGCCATAGGCTATATTTACAACGTGCCCGTGGGACAATTTCCGACAAAAAAGCGAGCGAAGCTGCGGGCAACAGCTAGTTACGAATAATCGAAAACACGACTTGTGTTGTCTTCCAATAAAACTTATAATTAGATACCTACAGCCTTTCTAGATTAATGTTTGTACAAACATACAGAATTACATCTTATTTTTTTTTTAAACTGTAATAGAATTTAGAGTTTAATTTTAAAAAACAGGCCCTAAAACAGAATTATATGTGCTCATGAATATAGGCTAGAGACCTAATTAATAACATCTTAAAATTTTAAACGTTTGATATAAATAATTAGACAGACAGTTGCTGCTTTTCAAGAACTTTTCTTAAAACACTTGTGTAACTCCCATAATAAATATATTCTGATTGCTTGCCCGTAAACTTTTTGAATATTCAACTAAGTAATAAGTTTAATGTCGAACTTTTGTCTAAATATGTTAATGGATCAAATTATAAAATGAAATAATGTTGTTGATTTATTGTGATGCTTTCTGAACAAAGTTTGGTAAACCGCGTGGTGAAGCGAAAATAGGCAGAAGCTCTAATTAAAAAAAACCGGCCAAGCGCGAGTCGGAATCGCGCACGTAGGGTTCCGTACCATTATCTAAAAAAAAAAAATAGACACTATACGTCTCTAGTTTTTTTTTTATGGGGCTCCCATACAATAAACGTGTTTTGTTTATTAAATACCAGGGGGTATTTACCCCTTAAATAGTTATTTTATTCTGTTTTAGTACTTGTTGCTATAGCAGGAACAGAAATACATCATCTGTGAAAATTTAAACTGTCTAGCTATAACGGTTCATAAGACATTGCCTGGTGACAGACAGACAGACGGACAGTGAAGTCTTAGTAATAGGTTCCCGTTTTTACCCATTGAGTATTTCAATACTCAATGGGTTTTTTCTTTATTCCTTTTTTAGGGTTCACCCTAAAAAAGAAATAAAGCGTCGAAAGCTTTTGAATGTTTAAATTTTTATCCATTGTAGGTGTGAGGGCTTCGTTGGTCTAGTGATTACCAACGCTGCTGCCGAATATGAGCTCTTGGATCCTAACCCTGGTCGGAAGAATTGATAATTAAGGTGTTTGCGCAAGGGTAGCCCGCGATATTTAAAATTTCTTACGTTTATTGCAATTTGCAGGTCAGTGTCAAGTTGTATGTTGATGAAAATATGAATCGCGCCAGTAACACGTATGGAGTTACAGAATTGTTATCATTTAAATCATCAATACAACCCTCTAAGTTCATATTATAATCCCATTCAATAGCTATTTCATGAAAAAGTCACTTTTTGAGATTATATGAACTTGGAGGGTTGTATTGATGATTTGAATGATTATAATTCTGTAACCCCATACGTGTTACTGGCGCGATTCATATTTTCATCAACATACAACCTGACACTGACCTGCAAATTGCAATAAACTTAAAAAAAAAAAAAAATCGCGGGCTACCCTTGAGCTCCACCTTAAGTGAACCGGTTTCTTCTAGGCAAGCGTGTACCACTCAAGGCTACGTCATCGCTTCACATCAAACGGGAAACTGTTTAGCATAAAAAAAGAAAGAATTGACATTGGCTTGTTCCATCAGGACTTTCTAAGCAGCCGGAATGTAGACTTGTGCCTGGTGACGGCAATAGGCTCGCCCCTTTAAAATGGAACTGAAACTTAACAAGCCACTGCCTATACTTCGTCGGGGAGTATAGGCGTGATGATCTGTTATGCATTAATTTCGAAATCCGTTTCATACTGAAACCACTTCAAATATTTCAAAAGAATATGAGACGTATTTTTCACGATAGTTATTAAAAATAAATAATTAATATGTTACAGGAAAAGCTTCAGGAATAAATAATAATAAGTTACAGGAAAAGCGAAAACCATGTAGAAAGGAAATAGCTAACTGAATTAAAGTGCAGTTTTTAGGTCAACACACGAACTGTCACCACATTCTTCGAATCATAATGTGTAATAAAAGCACTCGTCGTGTAATTCCAAAAATAAAAGTACCGAATTCCTTGAAAAAACTTCTAGAACCAATTATTTTGGAACACAGTTTCGCGAAAATACATGTAGTCACAGAAACAACTAATGAACTTGGCTAATAGATACAGTTTTCGTAGAAGAAAAACAGTCACTAACAGAAGCTTTATCACTTAACATTAATAATGCTGACTGCCTCGTTGGTCGAGTGGTCGCACGCGCGACTACTGAGCATGAGGTCCTGAGTTCGATTCTCGGGTCGGGCAAATTGTTATTGGGTTTTTCCAGGAACTTCTCAGTAGCAGCCATGGAGTCTGGATTTGTGCCCGGTTGATGCCAATAAGATCGCCCCCAATTACGTGGGACTTAAAACATAACTGACGAAATGTGAGTGCACTATTACGCACCGCAAATATGCTAGTCATAACCGCCCTTATACTCGTTTCAACCCTCGTACGAGTTACACGTGTGGAGAAAAACGCGCGTATTTGCGCTCACACGCTTGTCCAAAAATGAGCATAGACGTGCCGAAAATATATGAATCTGAAACCGTCTTTAATTAGAATCAAAAGAATTCTGTAAAAATAAATCTTTTTACGTGCCTGCCCTACGTCTGCAGTTTTCATTAGGTTTTTATTTAATTTTTGTCTGCCTTTGATGAACAACAAACTAAAGAAAAAAAAAGTACCAACCGCGTGTCTAAAAATACATTGAAGACCAAATAGGTGTCCTCAAAAATATTCCACGTCCAAATATTTGCAGATCAATATTCTTCACAAATAAATAAAATTTCCATAATAAAATAAAATAATACCGCTGGGACTTATCTCGCCAATTGTACAATGACAATGAGAATATCTTGGAAGTGATCCCAAATATTTTGAGGACAAAAAATATGATAAACGACGATGAATAATGATTGTCCTTCTGGAACTGAACTATGACGTCTTAACTTATGGCATTCACATTGGTACTTATCTTAATAGTCAGATATTGGGACATCTATTGTCGGTTGGGTAGGGATTTGGAATATTTATTTGGTCCTTTTTTTCTGTATCTAGAATTTCGTAGACAAAGAGCAGTGATATATTTATTTCATCACCGATGTTCTAAAAATCAAGAAGGAAAATATCTTATGTATGTACCATAAGTAGAACCAAAAATTCGATTGCAACTCGCAGTTGTGGTCGTGGTTCTCTATATAGGTTAACTAGTAATTAGTGACTGATACCACAACACGTGATTGTACTAATGATAACAAACAAGTTTCCCAAAGAATTTTTTTTTATACCTGTTCAACCATGAACGAACCATAGTTACACGCGCCAACAACAGCATCACAGAGTCAGCATTAAGAGTGACATACATTCGGTCCACGCGTCGGCATCACCGGCACACCGTCAGCGCTAAGAAGTGGCCTACTTTGATCTTCGCTTCATCGGCTCAATACACACACGACACACATGTAAATAGGCATCAATGTGTATTTACCACAAAATTTGTATATAATTAAGTTAATTATTGTAATAAAACAGTCATCAAGCTGGAGTCGAGTGTGATGATAACTAGGGTGTTTAGTGATTATTGTAGGGCTAGGTTTGGGTTCAGTTGGGACTTAGGTAATTAACCAGGCTCAATTCTATCAAACGTAGCCACATCGTACGCACTTGGAATAACGGCCGTACTAAGCTGTAAGTCCCGGTGTGTACAATACCTATGTATTCAATTTTATCACAATAACACATCAGCCGTAAGAAATTCGCGCGCGCACGTGCCTTTGACCTATCAGCGTTATCTGCGTGATGCCGCGCCGTTCTGTGTCATTTCTATCGTACCGTGCAACAGTGGGTAGGCCGAACACCCGCGCGGCGAATTTCATACGGCTGTTGAGTTATTGTGATAAAAGAAAATGTTTCTTTGGGAAAGTTGTTTGTTATCATGAGTATAATCACGTGTTTAAGTATCGATCACTAATTACCCGTCACCCTATATACTCTTAAAGTCGCGGATAACTTTAATACCGCGATTCGGAATTTTGATGTAAATTCTTTATTCGTATATATATAGATGGCGCTGTAGTACTTTTGGTACAATGTTGCTGAAGTATTTTTTGTAGTACCACTACAGACCGACGTGGTGTATAATACCCCAGTACCACTCAAATAGGGGAGCCCTAGCTACATGCAACAGCCCAAACATTATAGGCAGATTCAGTACTGTAGAGAAAGGTCGCCTTGATAATAGCTAAACCCGGCTTGATATTGGCCTTGCCCCGCTTTTCCTCAATATTATTAGTTCTGAAATAATAGTTCAAAACAAAGTCGATTTCAAATCTGTCAGTCTGACCACTTGAATGTTCTAAATTATACAATTGATTGCAATGCGGGTTTTCAACATTTTTCACGGAAGGTATGTGTACTATTAATGCAGTAATATATGAATAACTTAGATTTAGCACAAAGAAATCTCGATCTTTTGACGCATTACCCGCCAGAAGCTGGGGTGGATCGCTCGTTAAGTATACAATAATTAATAAAATCTAATTGTAAAACATATTATCTTTACGATTGTAATCACCAAAGACTTAGGTAAGGTTAGGGTATACCTAATAGTTAAGGTTTACCTAATAGTACACCCACATTTCGTGAGTCTATTGCCATCAACCGAGCGCATATATATAGACCCCATGGCTACTACTGCGAAATTCCTGATGGAAAAATCCGATAACGCTTTCCCGACCCGACCAACGAACGAGCAAAGCATTCAAGCGGATCAAGCTCATTCTGAGCAGAAGTATTTGCGACCCCAAGACCAACGAGGCATTTAAAATCTCTTGTAATCACTTCATAGTATAAAACAAAGTCGCTTCCAGCTGTCTGTCCCTATTTATGTTTAGATCTTTAAAACTACGCAACGGATTTTTATGCAGTTTTTTTAACAGATAGAGTGATTCAAGAGGAAGGTTTATATACAACATTTCACGCGTGCAAAGCCGGGGCCGGTCGCTAGTAATGAATAAAAGACTAATCGAGAACAACAAAAAAATAACAACAGTACCTATTCAATTACAGAGAGAAAAAGCGTTTACAAAACTACACAAAAGCTGCTATAATTGCTTATTCAAACATTAATTTGGAGCTATTTTGAGTATTAACAAACTATTACCAGGTAAACAAACTCTGAAGTCTGAACCCAGGTCTAACTACTGAAAATGAATGCTAACTATGTTTACCTAAATACTCGTATTAAATATGATAAAACTTGTTGGTCGTCCACTCCATTTCAGAGAGGTGTCTTGGAGGTTTAGGCACAGTATAGATATGGATATCCATATTTATAGTTTTAGTTACTGCGCTGACGCGATATTTGAAAACTTTCATTAAATATTCAGACAGTTTACAATGCTTAGGCTACGAAACTACTGATAGGTGGCTTCCTTAATATCTAGAGCCTAGCGAGTCGCCATGGGAGTAGCGAAGTGAAACGAAGGTTTATCCAGCCACACTGCGCGCTTGGCGCCTTCACTAGTGTTTAACGAAGAAGCGCTCAGTGCGGCCGGTAAATATTGCTCATTAACCAGAATGAAAGAGACAAAGCACCGAGCGCGGGCTAACTCCGTCACTTTCTTGCATATTTTTTTTACCGAAATGTACTCTGTCCGTGAACCGGTTGTAGGGTATTAATACGGGTTAACCTTTACCCTAGGGTTTGCAACTAATAACATTAACAAAACAATCACATCATGTTTTTTGTAACTGAAAAGTATAACGGATGATTTCCACCAAAAAACGGTAAACGGTGTCGGCCCAGAATTGAGCTACTAGTTTGGCGCTTTCGGTAGCATCCATCAGTTCCTGTAGTGAACAAACAACACGACACGCAGAACACGATATTAAGTGCCCCATCGTTTGTGGAACAACACCACATTTAGACTCCAGAGCAGAGTCATTAATGAAACTCCACCTGTGCAGGTTTTCCTTGCTGCGACCAACCAGGGTCCGGAGTCTATTTTAAGACTTGCAGGTCAGCCATGGCAACTCATGTCCAGGTGGAAGATTTTCAGCAGGTGGAACGAATGGGTTAGGTAAGGATGCACTACCTCGCCACAGCTTTAGTCTTTCGGTAGACCGCGCGCCAGTGAATGGGGTAACACACTTCAAAAAACTGTTTCGGCTAATGTTATTAATGTTAATTCTTGCCTAATCTGTTGTTAATATTTGCTTGCACCGGGCTGGACAGGTCCACTCAAATGATTTCAGTCTTTTGAAGAAAGAACCACACAGATTTTGAGTCTAATCTGTGTGGTTCTTTCTTCAAAATACCATCTGCACTGACACTTATCTGTAGGTAAAGTCCTCATGTGAGTTGACCAAGATTATGCCTGTAATTTAAAGAGACTATGACCTCAGAGTTTGTTTCGGCTGTTTCTTCTCAGAGGTACGGAACACCGGCCTCATCTAGTTAAATGAATGAATCAAAAATATGTGTTTGTTAAATATTACCTATATGAATCAGAATCAGAATAAGGATCTTATAAATATTTAGAGCTCTTGCTATGTTTTGTCGTTACTGACATACAAATATGAATAGAAAAAAGCAATTGAAATTACAAATAAAATGTCAACTCAAATAAAAGATTACAAATATAAAATACCAACTGAAATAAAAGATTACAAATAAAATGTCAATTAAAATAAAATAAAAAATCGCAAATGTCAATAAAAATATATATTACAAATAATAAAATGCCAATACAATTAAAAACCATAATAAGAAAACCATAATAATGTAAATTAAGAAAAGTAAAATCACAAAGCAGAAAAATGTATACAAAAAAATTATCATTTAAATTATCATGCAAAATAAAGATCATTTATCATAACAAGTAAAAAAAAATCTTTCAATACGCGAATAGGAACAAACTGTGTTGATATCTCACGAAAGTTATAACACAAAGAGAGATATTCAAAAGCCATCTGTTCTGTATTTTATTGATCATCCTCTACCATAAAGGAATTGGATAGCCTTTCCCCTAATGGTAAAAATAGTTCTCTGGATCCGACAGTTAACTTTGCGAACGTTTTGGCTGATTCAAAGCGTGTCGGTCCCTTTTCCTAGTGCCCTGAATTTTCCTTTGGCGTTTATTGGATTACGAAAAAAATACATTGACAAACAAAAAAACGTTATTTCTATTTGAGAGTTTGTTTTTCGATTGAATTAGATCTTGTTGTTAGACAAATCTAAAATTTAATCAAAAATATTGTGATATTTTTTGAAAACAAATGTATTTTTTTTTCTAAATACCCACCCTGAAATAACTCGCTATCCAAAATCACTCTAACTATGAAAACAATGGTCCACTTTTTTCATCCGAATCATTGGATGTGTCTGTGTCCGAGTTGTTTTTTTTTTTAAAGCTATAATAATATCTTACAAATCCTACTAATATTATACGAGTAAATGCGAAAGTTTGTGAGGATGGATGGATTTCTGTTACTCTTTCACGCGAAAACTACCGAACGGAATTGGATGAAATTTGGCAAACAGATAGTTTATAACCTGGTTTAACGCAAGCGATGCTTTTTGTTCCAGTAATACGATCCCGTGGGACAATTACTAAACTCCACGCGGGCGAAGCCGCGGGCATAAGCTAGTACACAGAATAAAGATATTTTGATGTTTTATCAAGTCGTGAAAACTTTACGATGTAGGGGCAGGTCAACGTAACGTATATTTTTTTTTTGTTTAAAGCCCAAAGGGTTTTTTGACCTTATCCTGAAACGTACACGTGTATCACTCCGGGCAGTCCATATTATGAATAATACGGACTACACACGTAAACTCAAATATGAGATCAAGGACAACATCTTCAAAACGTGTCACAGAAAAATCATTGGAAAATCGGAACGGAAATAACATAATAATCCCACTTATTTATTATGTATCTGTACTGGGGCAAACCAATTATTGCATTACTAGTTTCCACCCGCGATGTCACCCGCGTATTTTTTTTTATTTACACTACTTCTTTTTTTAAATTCTATGGTACGCGCCTATTCTGTAACTATTTCATGAAAAAGTCATTCATTGTGGTTAAATGAACTTAGAGGGTTGTATTGATGATTTGAATGATTATAATTCTGTAGCTACATATCTGTTACTGGCGCGACTTATTTTTCATCAACATACAACCTGAAACAGACCTTCAAATTCCAAAAAACGTAAAATTTGAATTTCGCGGGCTATCCTGACGCTTTCACATCAGTTCAGTAGTTTTTGCGTGAAAGTGAAACAAACATCCGCACAAACTTTTCTTTACAAGAGTAGTATAAGTTTTCCGAAAAAAAAACTCACAAATTATTGGTCTATGTAGGTCAATAGATAATAGTTAATTTGTCGTATTACCTTGGTGAATGTCTCTAAGGAGACAGGAACGAGCTTCGCCGCTGTTATGACAAGTGGTCGTTGGGTCTTTGCAATGAATATCACTATGTTTTTCTTGAGAGTTGTCGGCAGCTCGATCCAGGGGCAGGCGAATATTTGGGTTGATATGTGCATGCTCTGAAAGAAGAATGATGGATTGATGATATCAAAAAATAGAACAAAACGATGAGTTCATGACTTTGTTACATAGCAGATTATAATGAGCATGAACTCTGAGGCGCAATATCCACGACCGATCGGGCAAGGGAATCGTGGCTTCAATCACGCCGTTCCATCATATTAGCACCGTGTTTCTGCACGATGATGTCATTCGTCGTGTAAAACTCGATTCCTAATATAAGAGCCTATTCATAGCGAGACTATTGCTGAGATTCTCTCGCCCCTAAGCCCAAAAGGTTGTCTTAGTCATCCTAAAATCCTCCTACTAAAGTTATAAGTTCCCAATCGTTTATGACTCGAAGGGGCATTTATGACTCTTTGGGAGATTTAAAACATTGCGCGTTGCTCCTTTCAACTTCATATTTGCATTTTATTTGATAGAGACTCGTTCGATTCTTATTATCAAATTGAGGGTAGTTGGTAAATCATCATTGAATTTGCTCTCGACCTACGTCACAGCCATTTAAATCCGTGACGAGTAAGTAGTACGATTTCACGCCCTGAGCTGGATGAACGTTTCTTCCTTGCTTTTTGTGATCGTGTCTTCAAGCTAGACGTTCTATAATCTATAGTGTTTGTGAACTCACTATCGTGTGGTGTGTGATTTTCAAGACCTTTGAACCCAGAAAACATCAAGGCTGCCTATCTGTGACGTGCCGTGCATGCTGCAGCTCTTCTGCTGACCTGGGAGTTGAGACAATGTAGGTGGTGTTCAATTGCCGCCTTGGAGATAGTAAGAACGAACGAATACCACCCACAAATACTCTATTTTCAATATTCTTAGGTTCACAAGCCGCCAGCAAAATCATTATTAAAAAAGTTTGGTCAAAAACCGAACAACTCCTTTCCCAAAAACTCGCGTTGGGCGCGGGAGACCTCTTTTCGACCCCAGATTTACGCAAAAAGAGCGCGCTTTATGAAATTAAAAAAAAAAAAAAAAAACGTAGTAATTAAGCATTTAGCAATTAAGCAGCATAGTGCACTAAAAATAATTGCAATTCCTTTATAACTTTAGTCAAAAAACATTGTAAATATGCGTGAATATTACGACGGGCTGTCGATGTTACGACTGGGCTCTTATAGCAACATGAAAAATTGAGTTGCTTTAGAAAAGGCAGATAATAAGGTGCTCAACCAACAGTGCATGTACCATGCCTAAATTTATCCCTAAACCGGTTTTTCAGTTAGGCTACAGTAGAGGCTTTGTTGAATACATACCTGGTAACCGGTAAGGATAACCCTTGGGTGAGGCTTAGAGCTCGTTCTAAAGGTCAGCCACGACTTTAGGAGGATAACTGAATTGGCTCGCACGTGCCGTAACAAGGGTCGAGGTGTGATGTCTCGGCTATCGAGTTTTATATGATACTTCCAACCCGTTGTTTTTTTATTTATATTTTTTGTGAGGAACAAATTGTTGTCTGGTCAAGGTGTTACTTCTACTGAAGTGAGGGCTATCGTTTTTGAGCTCACCATTACTACGTATAACAACAGTGTAAACTTCAGATAAATAAATTTACAATATCCTTAAAATTAGCAAGCATGAAACATTAAAAAAAACATTTTACCTCCAAGTACTAACAATTAAGATGCTAAGTTGCTACTTAAAATTTTCCAGTCATAATTAATCAGGAATGGCTCAATCTAGACCACAATCGTGAATATTAGTAAAAATACGTGATGCAAAAGCACACAACGCGCGAACATTCCATGACATCTGACATTTCGGTGCCTTTGCGCTACACTAGCGCCACTAGCGGCGAATCCATACGCGATCATTGATATATACTTTGGAAAGTAGGAGACGGTTTTGCTGTTCTTGTCCTCTGACAAGAACAGCAAAGGCGTCTGAACCGTCTGAACCGTCTAAACATGAGACTTGTGATGTTTAGAGATGTAATAACTCTTTATTACATCTCTAAACATCACAAGTCTCATGTAATACATAAGCGGACACATATCCAAACTCCGGACTACGAAATTTCCGAGGGATAATCACAATAACACTTTGCCCGGCCTGAGAATCGAACCCAGGATTTCTTCAGTTAAGTGAACTTTACCGAATGAGCACTACTTACTTAGGAACTTAAAAAGCAAGGCCACCTGCAGCTATACCCTGTAATGTCGTCAATAGTGTTCTGACATGTCCGCATGGTGCTCGGAGTTTTTCGGCCAAAGTTGTTTATGCTAGCCACTTGAGAGCATACGAAAGAGCAGCTCAACCAAGCTCTCGTCAACCACCGAAAGCCATCGAAAGCGGCTAGATGGCATCATCATTATCATCATACCTACAGGCTTCTATAGACTTATAAAAATACGTCAACCGAGACTTAATCATTTGCACTTTTCTAATTTTTAAAAGCTCTTCTGACATGTTTATTTCTTTTTCAAAAAACATTTGTTGAAATATAAAATATAAAAAAGCCTTTAAGTCTAGTAAAATAAAAGTATTAATGTTTTTTGTAAATTGGAGTTTGTTTTGTGTGTGTGTGTGTGTGGGTACGATTCCAAAAGTAGAACCAGCTGACCAGAAAAACTTGTTTAAAGCTGAGTAAAGTTGGTCGTTGTGGTACATCGTAAAGTAACTACTATATACTAAAATGTTCCCGACAGAGCTCTTCGTGTTCTATGTGTATAGAACACGAAGAGCTCTGTCGGGAACATTTTAGGTTTTCAGTGTCGATGTTTATTCAGCTTTTCACAGAAAAAGACATAGTAGCAAAACGGCGGTTGACTATTAGAAATTTTATATAATGAAATTGATTTTATATTGGATTAAAAAAATAATGGAAAGCCTTTCTACATTCTTGTTTTCAATTTATGTTATTTCTACTTAAACGAATATTAACTTTATTCTAGCGTAAATTATTGTAAGGATCAGAAAAACTAAATCACGAAGACAATATAGGTGGTGGTGGGTGGACTGCCTCGTTGGTCTAGTGGTCGCAAGCGTGACTGCTTAGCATGAAGTCCTGGGTTCGATTCCCAGGTCGGGCAAAGTGTTATTGGGTTTTTCCATCAGGAATTTCTCAGTAGCTGCCACGGAGTCTGGATTTATGGCCGGTTGACGGCAATGGACTCTCCATTAAATGGGACGTAAACATAACTATAGTCGCGGGCCTGTGGACGGTGAGCTATGGGCTAGCTCGCCGTCCGTCCGTCTTATGACGACAGGCCGTGTCGACGGCGCGTTCGTGTTCCACGCGCGCCTCAAAGAGAGTCAGCAAACAGGAAGGGGTCCGTAAGGGCCGACGCCTGCCAGGGTTGCGGGACTGTTCGAAAGAGATACCGCCGCCCTGGAACACAAAGGGCAAAGGAAGGAACATGGATGGGTTTTAGTCAGTAAAAGTCTGACACTCCCTCCTGCTCAGCCCAGAGCGGGAGGGGTTATTTGATGATTTCCCATCGGTAAAAAAAAAAAAAAAAAAACATAACTATAGTTATTCATATTATGCCTAGATATTGATTATGTTCTTAGTTATTAGTTTGTGCAAGAATAGTTTATTGCTAACTGCGGAGGCTTGTAAATGGCTTGTCGTTGACTGCCTCACTATACATTTTTGTATTGTTAGCTGTAAGCCATCCAAACACAATAAAATAAATCAATAAAATAAAATAACTGGTGAAATGTGGGTGAACTATTAGGTACACCTCTGCCTATTCCATCGGGGATTACAGGCGTGGTGTTATGTTATGAAATGTGGTTCTTATTGTCTACTTACTTTTACAGTGATAGTATTCCCAAAATAACAATCGATGAAAAGATTACAAATGAAAATCGACAAGTAAGCCAGGACCCATGCTACTTCAGTTATGTTCTTCAGGGGAGATTCAATCTGCAAGAAATACAGCAACATTAAATTAATTATAACTAGCCCGCGGCTTCTTTCATTAATATACATGCTTTATCTATACTAATATTGTAAAGAGGTAAAGTTTGTGAGGTTGTAGGGGGTAATCTCTGGATCTACTGAACCGATTTTGAAAATTCTTTCAATAATTGGATGCTACATTATCCCCGAGTTTCATAAGCTATATTTACTACGTACCCGTGAAATAATTTTCTACCAAAACGCGAGTGAAGCCGCGGGCAACAGGTAGTGTTACAAAAGATAATCAAATAAATTCTAATAACATAAATGTCGGTGCCGATACGCTTCGCGCATGGCACGCGACGATGTTGGTCGGTAATGTCCATAACATCTAGTGGCCTTAGTCTCGATACTTTTCATTACAAAGTTTTTTTTTTGCTTGATATTGTAGGCCCTGTCATGTTCATTTTCAACCCTGATTTTTATACGTTCATGGTATGGTACGCTGTAGTGGGCAGACACCTCAATAGGACAATAAAAATGTCGATGGTTTGAAAAAAGATGCGAGTGCTCCTGGTCCAGTCATAAGTGATATAAAAGCCAAGCTTTATATAATAATAATAAACGTTTATTTAAGATAACTAGGATCCAATTTGTTAGTATTATAATAACTTATAACTAGTGTTAGTAATACAACCTTAATCTACTCGCCCCCTGCCTGATCCATGAATAGAGGTATCAATACTTATATGTGTACTTGTGTGTATAGTTTCCAAGCTGATGTCCGCGATCTTCGTTTGCGTGAAAGTATTACTTCGCTTTGAATCAAATTTTGATAACAATTTTTTTTCAGTTCAAAGCTTTTAATTTTTTTCACGGAACCCTAATTATTATTCTAAAATAAAAGTAGCCTATGTTATAACACCAGCTATCTGCCAGTCAAAGTCCCGTCAAAATCGGTTCAGTCGTTTCAGAGTTTAGCCGGAACAAGAAGTCAGAGAGACAGACAGATAGTCAGTCAAAAAAAAAAGTGTTTTTGTTATTAGTGCCGTATATATTCTCTTGCATTCAGTAAAAAGCTGTTATTATTTTGATATAATTTTCAAGACACTTCAATTTTATTTATTTGTACTTATGTATAGATGAAATCTTACCGAAAATACCTGAACTGCGGTAGTGCCCAAAATACCAGTACTTAAAAATAACGTTGCCGACAACTGTCCACCAAATGCACCTTGTATCGTATTTACAAATCTGGAAGGGAACCAAAGCTGGCTGTTTTACATTTAAATAAATCAGCTTCATTTGCATATCTTTCAAGGAAGTTATTCGTATAATAAAATAACAAAAGACATTTAAAAATTTCACGTAAATAAAAACATGAAAAGCATTTTACGTAGGTAGTACTTAATTGGGAAATTATTTACTTACCGTACTATAGAGCAGTGGTGAAGAATGCATCTTTTAAAATTTTCTTTAAATGCTTCATTTTCATTGCAGTGCCTTTCAGCTGCCGTAGCTTTAACGAGGTCTTTCATATTTTCAAAGTTATAAATTAAAACGTCCAATTGACTGACTGGAAGGTAAATAAATCGTAGAGTACATAAAAAGTTTTAGACGTGGAAAGTATTTTTTTGCAGAATCAACGCCCTTTGAACGTAGATCATGTGATGTTAATATTCGAAACGGAACGAAATCTCTGTTGTCTTGCTTTACATGGAATATTTTTTGTACCCCGCGGCACGGGTTCGGATTTTGCTTTGCCGACGTGTAAACGATACTCAATGATTTTTTTGCTAATCCGACTTTATCCTCTTACATGGGAAAAATATTTTTGTTTATTATTTTCCCAAAATGTTGTCCCATGTTGGCCAAAACTCCCGTAAGCGATGAGTTTATCTCGGATGACTGTTTACTCGAAGAGATTTATGCCGTTATTTAGATTTTATGCATTACTCAAAGTCAAATTGCAAAATTAATTTTACTTGCACAAGACATTGCGGCCCAGGGCAATGTTTGTAGCGCCGCGAAGCCTGCCAGCATCATAGGCTTGTACAAAATCTGTAATTAATTATATTATATTATTATGTAATTAACAAAACAATGAGGAACAAGAATACCCTCAATAAAAATAATGGTAATAAGTGGAGAAATAATAAAATATTATAACAAATATAGAATATAGAAGAAATCTGCTAACTTATACCTGGTAAGCGCAAATATAATTAAAATACGATTCATTATTAACATCAATAAGTATAAGATCCATCTTCAGAGGCAAAGTTTCAAAGTTATGTAAAGCCGGTACGACGACGACGTGTACTGGAATAATACAGATACCAATTAATTAAATCGAAGAGCACGAGTACACAGCAAATAACCATGTCTACTGGTAATCATCTTTAACTTTAACAACTTTATTGATATTGTGCGTAGAAAAAGAAGGAAAATAATATTATTTACGTGTGCACTGGAAACATTCAGGCAATTATTTTAATTGCAGCTGGCAAGCTGCCTGTACACTTTATTATTTTGTCCTCAGTACCAACCTATACATACATCAGTGCACCTTAAGAATATACAACTACATATAATGTAGGTAGTGTTTCTTGGTATCTATTTTATATGTTATGAACTTTTGACATAGCGTGAAGTTTTGTCAATAAACAAACACTCTCCTTGTTGTCGTATGAGATTATATTACGAGCTTCGCTGCCAACATCTCTCTATTAAGCCACTTCCGAGTCTTCTGACTTTCGAGTGGGTTCATGATAATACCAAAATAATAGTTATTTTGTCAAAGCATTTACGATATTTGTTACCCTTTATATTGAGACAATTATGTTCCCACTGCTAGGACAAAGCATAGGCCACCCTTTTGTTAGAGGGAAGGGGTATAAAGAAGATGGCGGAGATCACTTGTCTTCACGTTTTTATTTTTTTCGAGGTTCATTCAAAATATTTTTAATTCATCGCTTTACGTGAACTGCTACGGAACTGTAAAAGTGAAAATTGTCACTCTTATTATAAAATAAATAATATCACTACATAGTATAAAACAAAGTTACTTCCCGCTGTCTGTCTTTCTCTATGTATGCTTGGATTTTTAAAACTACGCAACGGATTTTGATGCGGTTTTTTTAATAGAAAGTGATAGAGTGATTCAAGTGGAAGATTTATAATTATGTATAATATTGCACCCGTGCGAAGCCGGAGCAGGTCGCTAGTTATACAATAAATTGCTTATTAGTCTGTAGTTTTTATTAATATAGGAAAAAAAAATCTTTTTGAACCCAAATCTTTCCAAGCATACAATCAGACAATTCACTTACCAAGCACATCCGAACTACTACTAAACAGTAGAATCCAAAACAGCTTTCTAGAAAACTTGACAGCTCTCTCCAGAATATTCTTCTGTTCCTTCAAATGAAACTGAAACTCTTCACCCTGGAGTTGGTCTGACAGTTGCATGAGTACATCCCTACGCAAGCTTAAATCCAGAAGCCTTACGGAAATCAGCAACTCTGTCAGAATTAAGTTTATACTGAAACGGGGAACATTTAATTAGTGGGTTGTGGTATTTTGTTTTGTTACAGTAATAACCTGACCTTTGTGACTGCTAAGAAGATTACTTATAATTTATAAATTCGTTTTAGTCTTTAGTTAGTTCAGTTACTCTTAAGGCCTGGTCAGACCAGATGCGTGGCGTGACGTACACGTGTACACGCGCGTGGTGACGCGCGTGAACCCCTGACAGACCGGGTTACGCATATGCGTACGCTTACGCTTACGCATACGTGGTACGCACGCAACGCACCGGTCCTTTGCGTACCCAGCAATTCTTGTGCACGATGTCTGAAGAAGATCGGGTAAATGGACCAAGTAGTTCATCTGATGAAGAAGAAGCAATATTACTGTTATTGTGACAGAATATTCCTGGGTGTGCCAAAAAACAATGGGTTCAAGTTTTATATGACATATTTTTTACTCTTTGTTTTTTGTGTCGTACAAACAATTAGTTTTTCTTTAATTTCATTATTCATCATTAAAACCGAAACAAAACATCACTTACTATTGGTAAAACTTGAAAACAAATACAACTGAATGCGTAAGTCACGCGCGTAGTCACGCGCAGCAAAGATACGTGCGTGTTCAAACTTGTTCCGTGTGACGTCCAATACGGAACGCCATTGACTACAACGTCATCACTGCACGCATCAATGTGACGTTGCGGTTCCGCTCTGCGTAGGTACGCAGCAAGTTTGACACATGGCAGCTGCAATGCGTAGCGTTACGCATGTAGTCTACGCGCACGTGTACGTCACGCAAGCGATGTGCCATGTCTCTATAAAGTTCCATATATTACAACGTCATGGTACGTGCACGTACACGTGCACGTCTACGTGTACGGATCCGGTGTGTTTCGGCCTTAAATTAGCTCTGTCTCTTTCCCACACTGGAATTACTCATTTTTTTTTCCATGGACGTTATTTTGTCTCAACCTGGATATGATCAACTGTAAACTGTGATCAAATGTCTGAAAGACGACTTTTCCTAACATTCCTAGGCCCTGGCACGAACGCGTGGAGTAAATGTAACGTAAACATGACGATTTTTGAATCGATAATACAATTATCATATATTTAGCATTCTAGTTAAATTGTTTGCAAAAGAGCACAATCAATATCATCCATAGAAACAACATATTATACAGGGTATATGGGACAGCCCTCCGCAGACTGATGGGGTGAATTCAGTATATCATACTAAGATGACTGGTACAAGAAATTATTTCAGGAACGTTATGGGAATCGAATAAATTTGATTTGTTTTATTTCCTCATACGCAATGTATCGCTGCCGTGGCAAAACGCACGTCGCGAACGGCAAGCGCGACGGCGAGTTCGATGAAATCTGTAGCTACGCAGGAAGTGAACACCTGATTTCACGCGTAGTTCGTTAGAGTATTCCAACATCCATTGTTGGTTTTTGATTTTAGCCATATTATGTATATAAATTAATGGAGTGCTGCGTACCGATAATGTAATTTTACATTGAAATAAAGGTAAGTAGTAACTGAAAAACCAATATAAAAATGAAAATTTTCCGGAGAAAAATTCCGCTGGAATATGATTCAGAATAAGAACCTGAAAGCACCCTATCAGTATGTGGAGGGCTGTCCCTCACAGCCTGTATGTGAAACGAGTATTTTTAATTTATGCGTTATACAACCTGTTTTTTTTATATCCCATAACTCTAGGGTTATATTCTGTAGGTAAAAATAATACTAAAACTCCTAGAATAGGTGGTCCAAAAATGCATCGTTTCGGAGATAAATCATCAATCATAATTAAATTAGGTCAAAAGTTGTCACCAGTATGACGAATCTTTACTTTTGCGAGGTTGCCAAACTTCGCAGTAGTGTAGTGAAATAAATAGTAAAATAAAATATGTAGGTAAGTAATTCATTTTTATTCAAACCAATCATTCATATTTAAAGCTAAGAAAATGCGACGTTGTCATATTTCACGTAAGGGTGTTTTACATTAATAATCGTGACTTTGCCGAATTATTTTGTATGAAAAATGAAAATAAAAATAACGAAGGATTGGAACATAACTCATATGCCAGTTGATTCTTTGATATGGCCTCAATCATACCCTAGAGTTATGGGATATCAAAAACACGTTGTATATAAGGTCCCATTAAAATAGATGGACACATTTTAACACAGCGTTCAGTAGGTCTAACCAATGATAACCAAGCAAAAAAAAAACACTGATTAAAGTGATTTTATTTTGACCTAAAATAATAAATTGATGGCGGCACTCTAGAATAAACACATCCATTAGGTCAAAATAAAATCACTTTGATCAGTGTTTTTTTTGCTTGGATATCTTTAGTTAGACTTACTGAACGCTGTGTTAAAATTTGTCCACCTATTTTAATGGGACCTTATATACGTTACGTGAACATCGCGCGCTCGAGCTAAAGGCCTCAGCTTTCAATCAGTAATACCTTACATACCTGCAAAATATTTTCAGTATCGTATCAAACAGAGGTGAAAATGAAATAGTATAAATTGCCATTTTAAACGGCACAATAAAGTCGTCCTATCAGGCGTGCAGAACAGTAAACTGCAACCACATAACAATAAAGAACTGTTAAGCTATTAACATTTCGTCGTTGCATGTACCGTGAAACGTAACACGCGACTTTCCTATACTTTTATAGCTACTTATTCCGAGGACATTTTCTGCCAAAGATATTCTCTTGTCATCACAAGAACCCCTATTAATTCCGCCATAATATTATTATGTAAGTAGGGCGCACTGATAAGATTTGACCTTAACAAGTTAAACGAAAGCTCGAAAAAACTGGCTTTATTTAGGTTTGTCATGTATGTTACACGCGATTTTAGTTCCACGACAGATTTATTGTGTCGTTATAACATAATTTATGAGCACGGAAGGGTTCTTTACAGTTTTCAAAGAATTTCTTTTGTACCCGTTTTCGTGTAATCAAAATTGATTCAATCAAAATTTTATAACCATTACAAATTGTGTAGTAAGCTGTAAATAGATTACCCGTAACCCCATAAAAGTTCATCGATTTTTTTCTATGTACATTAACATAATATGATGTATTTTAGGGATCCGGTTGGGTGCAGCTACGAATATTTTACCCTTTTGGGCCCTTTAAGGGGAATTTTATGGGACCCAGGACAGGTTAACATCTGAAAAAGTATACTTCCCGATTCACTTCTCTCGATGGGAGATTAGTTCGCGCTTCAATTATTTATGAGTCAAAATTCATTTTGTACACGGCGGAGGGTTTATTTCAGCTTAACTTAATGTAAACGTTGAATGTCGGAAGAAGCAAATATTTACAACAAATAGCGATTTATTAAGCTATTCGAGCGTTTTATAAAGCGGGGTTTATTCGTTATGTTAAGCGTTAGCTAGTACTTAGGTATAAAGAGTGTAACAAGACCCTTAACGAAGATGAAAAGTACTTGTTCTCCCCATCATTAAGAACATTTTTTTGTTCTAGACCATACCTGGGAACCTTCTAGTTACGGAGATATTGGGGTCAAAGTTCCAGCTTTTTCACAAGTTTTTTTCTAAATGCATGTTTTTAACGTAAGATTTTTACTGTAAACACCTCCACGACCCCCGTACTATTCAATTCATCCATCAGCACAATGTTTTGAGAGCGTTACATTGAGTTTTACTGTAAAACTTGATTTTTAACCCAAAAAAGAAAAATCGTTCCCCAGCAATTATTTTTGCGTAAAGTTACTTAGTTTGATGTACATAATGCCTGGTTGACGGCTTCGTGAAGGGTCTTGTTACACCCTGTATTAGACTAGATTTTGCCCGCGGCTTGTCTTAGTTGAGGTCGGAAGTTATCCCACGGGTAAGTCACACCGGGATTAAAATGTCCTAACTCAGATCTCCTTGTATCCAAGTTAATTTTTTTCTTGTGTAATGAGGTTACAGACGGACTGAGATCTTTCGCATTTATGATATTAGTATTAATATGTAAAACGTTAATAAAGCTTCCAATTTTTATCTAATTACATACGTAAATTTATTAATTACATATTGTGGTTTTCCAGATCTCATCACAATCAGGTCATTACAAACTGTAAAGGCAATTAAGTGATTCGATGGACCGATTCTGTACACTCGTGTTTCGATCACGTATTGCATGTTAAGCTAGATAATGGCATTATCATGTTAAAATCGAGAAGCAGATCAAGCTCAGGGGGCCTAAAATGGCTGCTTTATCAAAATCATAATGTAAAACTCTTAAAATGGACTTTGTGGTCATAACCATAAAGACCATTTTGAGAATTTAAATTTTTTAATGTGATTCATATTATGATTTTGATAAAGCAGCCATTTTAGGCCCCCTGTAGATATAAACAGTTTATACAATTTTTTATGTGACTTCATGGGCTTCAAGAACATTTTTTTTTTAAATGATAAGGAAAAAATAATAATTTTGTTTTCTTTCTTTCTCAATATCGGATACCCATTAAGTATGTGAAGATTGACTCAGAAAATTCATTCACCACTATTCATATTACAGTGTTGAAGAAAATTAGTTTGGTACTCACATTCCAGCCACCTCTTGTATTTCAGCGTTCCCCGACAAAATCAGCCGCACCACATAAACCAATTGGCTGCCAGTCGGTACAATAAACACAGCAGTGCATACTACAATTCTCGTCAAAACGCAAATCCAGAATCTGACATTCTTCACATGGTACGGTATGTAGAACCATATGCCGAACAGTTTCAGCGTTCCGATTTGTAACGAAATGTGTCGGGACAGATCGGTTCCTACCGACTTCATTTTGAGAGTATTAGAAACGTAATGACAGTTAAATTAAGCTGTCTGTTTTAATAACGCTTTGTAGGCAAGTGGTGAACGATTGTTAGTGAAATGTTCGGTATACACGGTGTATAAGACAAATTGACTCGAAGTTTTAGTTCGGATTCAGTACATCATTTTTGAGTGTCGAACCTTTTCGTCTTTATAAAAAAGTATTTACATAAAATAGTAGGAGATATAAAATGTTAGCGGTCCCACGGCGCAACGACGACGCTTGGATTACATTCTACTTATATTAAACGTAAAGAGATAATATTTAGATTTTTTTTCCCCTTTTTAGAGGTTTTTTTTTGCGTCGGGGTATTCTTATTTTTTTCATATTTTGGCATTTTGATAGTGCTTAATACAATTATATTATAAGCCTACACTTCCACTTTTCGCAATCTACTGCAATTTTAGGCCAATCCTTTAAGAAAGAGTCCAGCTCATCCCCCCATATCCTTCTGGGCCTGTCGCTTTGTTCTTTCTTGGTATTAGGCATCCACTGAGTAATTATTTTTGCCCATTGCTCCTCCGACATGCGGCAGATGTGACCAGCCCAGTTCCACTTCAACCTAGCAGCTGTAAGGCCAGCAACATCTATTTGGAACTTGGAGCGAAGTATGGAGTAAGGAGTTTCTGATGCGGTCCGTAAGTTTGACACCCAGTATACTTCGCTGCATAGCTCGTTGGCAGATGATAGAATCCGAAGTCTAAGAATAATTAGTTCGTGAATTGGTAACGTGATATCGATTGTATTCTGCAAAATTAAAGGTTAATGAGTAATGGCTTCGCACAAAACTTATGCGAAATCAATAGAGCACATTTTAGCTTTTCGTCGGAATGAATCAACATAATTTCATTCCAGCCATCTAAGTTTCTTTCAATCATAAAATTATCTCAGCGGCTGATTGATATTTGAAAATGCTGAAGATTTTTAAACAAAGAGCGAACATGGTTTATAGGGGACGAATAAGATTCGTAGAAGTGATTTGGCGAGAGAAATATTGTTACTAAAATTTTATTGCATTCTCTGAAAACTACCTACTTTACGCCTAGTGTAGATGGACAATCATCGAAACGAATAATGATATCGAATTAAATTCGCACTTAAAAACCAGACGCCTTAGTGGGCATACACATACTGGACCTGATGTGTGAGGTTCTTCAGAAAGGTCAGTTGCGTAGCACTTGCAACCGGCGTGCGTGTTTGACCAGATTTGAACGTGGACGAGGCAAAAGGAGTATGTATTTAACGTTCGTACCAAGTGGCGTTATGGCGTGATGGGCAGACGACATTGTTGCCGTTGCAAGAATATCCTGGATTAGGCTGACACAAGAGCGTGGAGCTTGGCACATGCAAAGAGAGGCCTATACCCAGCTGTGGGTGAAGTCGGGCTGTGGATCTACTGATGGCGTTCTGTTCACGGTTTCTGCCCCATTAGAAATAAGGCATGACTTTATGTATGTAACTAGAAGACACAAAGATAAAACTAACACTTTAAAACCGATTAAAACACAGATTGCAAGACACTACACACTAGAGAGTGTGTAGTGTGTAAATCAGTATTCCAAAACAGTTGAATGTCTAATAGTATTCCAAGCTCCGCCGGCATCCAGCTAAAGCCAGAAAATACACAAAGTACATTTAAAACCGGTACACGGTTTTTATTCCGATTGTCATGACCTATTTTTCCCAATGCAGTGCGGTTATTCGCGTTTGTCGGGGATAGACTACCGGTAGCCTACTTGGTGTGGAGATAAGCCCTTGATACGTTTAGTCAAAGTGGGGCTGAGATTTTTAGAGTCTTTGAGGTAGATTTCCAAATGTAATAATTACAATGGCGACTGCTGAGTACGGGGTCCTGGGGTCGATTCTCGGATCGGGAAATTTGTTACTGGGTTTTTACATCAGGAATTTTTCAGTAGCATCCACGGAGTCTGGAATTATGCCCGGTTGATGGCAATAGGCTCACCCCTTATTACATGGGACTACAACATAACCAGACTGGCGAAATATGGGTGTACTATTAGGTACACCTCTGCCTAAACCTACAGGGATTGCGGGCGTGATGTAGTAACTGATAAATTTTCACGGGCAACGCCTTCTGCACTGCCACCTGTAAACATGATGACCTTTGGATTGGGTCAGAGAAGAAATTGGGCAGAATTTTGTAAGTCCGTACAATTTCGCGGGTTCTAGAATTACGCTTTTAATTCCGATACTCATGACCTATTTTTGCAAATGCAGTGGAGCTATTCACGTTGGGGATAGACTACCGGTAGCCTAGTTAGTGTTGAGATAAACCTTTGATATATCATTTGATATTGCCTCACTATACATTTTTGCATTGTTAGCTGTAAGCCACCCAAACACAATAAAATAAAATAAATAAAATATTGACTGAGATACGTTTTGTCAAAGTGTGCCTGAGAAAATTTGAATTAGAAGTCTTGGAGATAGATTGTGGAGTGTACTCAATGATGAATTTTCATCAAGATTTCCATAAAATGGTAAAACTTGAATGTTCATTTTCTGATAAGTTGAACCTGTGGAACCCTAACGTTTTTATTCTTCACATTATCGTCTAATTGTAATAATTGGCATTTAGTGAAATTATTTCTTAATTACACTTAAATACTAAATGATTTGATTAAAGTTCTTCAAGGGACAGTAGAGGTCAAAATTAAAAAAAGTTTTGGAAAAAATAACGCGCCGTTCCACAACTTACGGTCAAGCTAGCTCATGTTTGTAGCTACGCTTTATATGGAAATGTAAACGGGATCGTCATGCATGGCGATGCAATAGACGAAATAAACCCTGTGAAACAAATGAAATGTGGCAAACCTCACCGTGCACACCCTGCGTACTTACGGCCGTTTTCAATGACTTACTAACAGTTAACGGAACGTTGCTGTGTCAGATAAACAGTTAGAGAAACATCAACTGTCAACCCTCCGATAGACAGATAAGTGACGTGGATAGGATATTCCTGTCAGTTCATTGCTAACTTTGTTTATAGAAACACCGATAGCTACTAGAGTAAGGCATATAAACTAACCGTTATACGTAAGTAAGTTATACAAAACGGCCGTTAGTGGACTTAACTAATGGTAATTTTGAGGTAACCACTTTATTCTGATATAGTTATTGAATCTATTCTGACATCAGAAGATAATTGAACGTGCCATGGACTACAATGCATAGGGGCGTTATTTTTACCCGCTTTTTAGTAGTCTGACACTGAGTGGTGGTGCTCAACGAATGGAAAAGCCACTCGGTCTTTTTCAGTCCGTGTTGTAAAAGCTGGCCGGAGGATTATCTCAAATGGATGGAAAACCGCATCCTGCTGCAATAACAACAGTATTCTGAAATAGCTAATCCTATTTGTACATTTAATATTTCCAGAAGCGATTTATTTGGTTTTGTTATTGTTTTTTTTGCGCAATGTGAGTTATTTTACATTTAATTGACAGTCAAAGAGATTTAGAATCAAACATACAATATAATTGAGTCCTATTTATTTATTAAAACTTCATGTACAATAGTGGTACGTAAGCGGACTTAATTCATCTATTGTTAGTATATAGAAATGTAGTGTTTTGCTGGTTAAGGTGTTCAAAGATTGTATTGATGTTATTTTTCGTCAAGGATACAAAAAGATATCGATTATGTGAAGTATTTTTTTTTAGTCACATAACAAACATACGGTGGATTTGACATACACGAGTTATTATGCCAATAACAATTTTCGTCTGGCTCACATGATAGTTCCCGACTCCTGGCATCTGTCAGTTGATCAAGATGACAAGTCCCTGAACACGATATTATGTTAGACGTTTTTAGAAGGACATTACGAGGCCTTTTCAGACGGGTCTATTGATAGTTGAATGACGAATATCACCCCCAGAGAAGTATAGGTAGATAAAGTTTATTTTTACACATACATTTAACTTTGCTGGGTATTTTTCTGTTGGCCTAGCATGAATGCGCGTTGCACGTCGTACAATGTTATAATTAATTTGAAATATTCATTTCCACAGAAATGAGTTTACTCATATTTCTTTGGGTAATTGTGCTGGTCGCAAATATTTAAACGTGAAAGCTATAGGATACATCTTAACATCACGCATGTAGTCCCCAAGGGTTAATCAGAGATGCACCTAATAGTACACCCACATTTCACCAGTTAGGTATGTTTAAGTCCCATGTAATAGGGGGCAAGCCTATTACCATCAACCGGGCGCAAATCCAGACTCCGTGGCTGCTACTGAGGAATTTCTGATGGAGAAACACAAATAACATTTTGCGCGACCTGGGAATCGAACTCAGGACCTCATGCTCAACAGTCGCGCTTGTGACTACTAGACCAACGAGGCAGGCGAACGAGCTAGAAGGTGATTGTATTATCGATTAAATAACCGCTTGAATAGAAAGAAATAATAAATATTTATATGTCGCAGGGACGTGACGTGCATCATACAAAATGACTTTTTTTTAAATTCAGGTATGTAAAGACGTCAGCACATTAAGCTACCCGAAACTTTCCAATTTTCCCAATCAACCTTGAAACTAATGCTTTGGCGATAAAGTTGAAAATCTTTAAAAGAAATTAGACAGATTGTAGTAGTTTGATTTGTTGGCGTCTGTACGTTACGTTTGTTTCGCACTTTCGTGCTTAGTAGGGCCTCTAGATCTAATTAGATACCCAACAAGTCACTTCTGAGCTTCGTCCACTTAAAAGTTGGCATTTCCATAAATAAAAGTTTTCAAATAGGCATATATATAACAAAAAAAATATACTTTGGCCGTCAATGGATCCATTTCGTACAATTTACTGAATTAAAGTAATGAGTTTAATTTGATTAAGTGCTCACTCAATTATAACAGTGTTAAAGGCAATTACGATATCCGGAAAACTGTTTATTTTAACATACGGAAGTCGTATTTATTTTATGTTGGTCCTACTTAAGTCCTTAGTAAAGTTCAACGCAGTACGAAACGGTCTGCAGGTACCTACATAGTACCTCAAATGTAGGTACCTGCCTAGATACTCCTTCTGCGAAGCAGTCATGCTAGCGAAGGAGGTGGCGGGACGTGAGAGGGAGAGAACCTCACGTCCCAGCCGCCGCGGGAGACGCACCGGGCGTCGGGGGCCACGTGGTGGCCCCCGGCCACCGTAGACGCGGGCCTGTGGACGGTGAGCTATGGGCTAGCTCGCCGTCCGTCCGTCTTATGACGACAGACCGTGTCGACGGCGCGTTCGTGTTCCACGCGCGCCTCAAAGAGAGTCAGCAAATAGGAAGGGGTCCGTAAGGGCCGACGCCTGCCAGGGTTGCGGGACTGTTCGAAAGAGATACCGCGGCCCTGGAACACAAAGGGCAAAGGAAGGAACATGGATGGGTTTTAGTCAGTAGAAGTCTGACACTCCCTAATGCTCAGCCCAGAGCGGGAGGGGTTACTTGATGATTTCCCATCGGTAAAAAAAAAAAAAAAAAAAAAAAAAGGCAGTAGTAGAGGCTTTAGATACTATGCTATCGAAACTATCGCCTATTGCTACTGCTTGCTTGCATGACAAATCATTTACGGCGTAGGTTTATGTTGCATGTATAATTATACGGGATGTAAACGGATCAAACTAAGTAATATTACGCAAAAAAAAAAAACTGGGAAAAAACTTTTTTTTTGGGGTGAAAAATCACGTTCAATGTAGCGCGCTCAAAACATTGTGCTGATGGATGGATTGAATAGTAAGTGGGTCGTGGAGGTGTTTTAAGATTTTACATTAAAAACATATACAGGGTGTAACAAGACCCTTCACGAAGCCGTCAACCAAGCATTCTGTACATCAAATTAAGTAACTCTACGCAAAAATTATTGCTGGGAAACGACTTTTTTTTTGCGGTGAAAAATCATGTTTTACGGTAGGACTCAATGTATCGCACTCAAAACATCGTGTTGATGGACGCATTACATAGTACGGGGGTTGTGGAAGTGTTTAAAGTAAAAATCTAACATTAAAACAAGTATCTAAGAAAAAACTTGTGATAAAGTTGGAACTTTGACTACCAATATCTCCGTAACTAGAAGGTTCCCAGGTGTGGTCTAGAACAAAAAAATGATCGCAATGATGGGGAGAACAGGGAATCAAGGGTGAAAAGTACCTTCTCCTTTGATTTAACGTGACTCTTTTTCAGTCATCTATCTATCGTTTGCCCTAAAAGTACGATCCACTCCAATGAAAACTGCAATTTACACACAACAAATCAGTGGTAAACCACGAAATTACCACGAAAACCGTGTACCTCTACCTAACCTAAACCTTCCACTTGCTACCTGAAACTGTCAAATTTTGCCAATCAACCTTAATCCTAATGCTTTAGCGATAAAGCTGAAAATCTATTAGAAAAACGTGACAGATTGTAGAAGCTTGATGTGCTGGCGTCTGTACCTAGAACGATCATAGTAGCTTTCCTTTAGATTATCACCAGTGATCGGAATAGGTAGAGCTAATGTGCCTAAAGTTCAAGGAACAGAAACGAAAGTGGAGACTTCCTTACGACAATTTTTTGTTTTTCGGAATTAGGGAAGTACAACTAAAATTAATAAAGTAAAACAACTATCGAATTCATTTACTGTGTCTGTTTAAAAATGAAAGTGCACGATTTTTATCATTTAAAAATAAAGATAATCTCCTTATCTTCGTTTGAACGCCGTTAGTAAGTACCTACGGAAGCTAATTTAATTTTCATACCAGCTTTATTGATTAGAACTAACAAGGTAAAAAAAAAAAAACAATTTATAGGTTTTCCTACCATTTATTCATTTTGTACAATTATTGGAACTAAACGTAACTTTTTGAGAGCGTTCTCTTTGTTGTCGAAAACAGTTAAAAAGGAAAAATAATGAATTCAATTAGTTTACTGTACTGATTAATAAATAACATTATTATTAAATGTACTTAACTGATTCCGAGACATTTCCGGGTGTGAGAAAAAAAATAATCGGAATAAAAAAAATGTCGTAAGGAACACTTTTCGTTTCTGTTCCTAGCTTGAACTACCTATTCCGATCATTGATTATCACCCAATGATCTGTTATTTTGATAGAAACCTTCACTACCTACTGTTAATTTTGATTGATTTATGAATAGTCTGGTGGTAAAAACACAACTTATGTTCTAGCTGTGAAGTCTGTCGATTATTTTAAAGGCCTGTCTTACTCAATTCTTTGCCCGGAACATTAAAATGAAACAAGAAGAAAAGTAAAGAGAAATGAAGCCTCTAAATTTACTCGACATGATTTAATACACGAACAAAGTCGGCCTCAAACCGAGCTATATCAGGCAAGATATAAATATAGCGGCCTTGCATGTCAATGGGCAAAGGTGAAAGCTTTTGAAGTAAATGACGCAGAAAATGCATGAGTAGGTAAATAAAATAATAATGATGGATATTCTTAGTGATGATTATATTGTTTCAAAGATAAGGAAAAAGGTTTTTGCTAAAGTAGCGGTCTGTAAATTGCGTCGTTAATGAGTCTTGACATTGCCCTCGAGCTGTTTTACTCAAAATTTCTCCAACTAGTTTGAACTTGGGATTTTGTAAGGGTTTCTGAAAACTGATGTCGGTATTGAGACAGTTCAAAGACAAGCTGACGTATGACTTGGATGCGTTCAAGTCAGATTGGGCCAAAACAGTGGTAACATTGAGCAATACTCCGGAAATGTATGGGGAATGTGAGCAGTGCATCAAGGTATGCTGATGACATAAACACTAAAATATCGAACAAGTACTACATAGCGTGATAATAATTTGCAACTCCGACAAAACGAAAAATTAATTAGGACTAGCAGATATTGCTGAAAATGTTGCTATTAATTTCAATACAGTTCCACAAACCTGTATGTATTGGATGAGTCATGGCACATGGTTGGGGTAATCAGCCTATACGGGTCCCACTGTTGGGGCAAGGGCTTTCTCTCTGTGAAAACGTTTGGACCGTAATCCACTATACGCGGGCCCATGCAGCGAGTTGGGTGAATGTCACGTTAATCTTCGAATTTTCGGTTCTAGGTTATGCTGATTTCCCCCTTTGTTAGGCTTGCGTTTGCGATGATGCAGCCAAGGGTGGAGCATGCTTGTCTAAAAGATAACGATCCACTCGAACTTAGAATAGATCCAGATTTAAATGATCAGAGAACAGAGAAGCCTAATGTTTTCCTTCGCAGTTTTGAGTAAGGAAGTAATGAAATAATTTACCCAACGTACAGTAACGTAAGTACAGACGCCAGCACATCAAGCTACTACAAACTGTCAAATTTCTTTAATAGATTTTCAACTTTATCGCTTAAGTATTAGGCGCAAGGTTGATTAGAAAAATTTGACAGTTTCGGGTACTCGATGCCTTTTGTATTTGCCTGCTTATTGTTGACCTATCATTCTACATGTTCTCGTAAATCATAGCCTTTCTACTGGGCCATCACTATTTCTACATAGATAAAAGGCGACGACGTTAGCCAAAGATGGCTGGATGAGTGAACCCAACGTTCACTGTTTCACTATACCTATATCTCAGCTCCAAGCAGGTACGCCCTACTGTACTCTGATTTTTTTTCTCAAATCTACATAGCGTATTTATCCACTACTCACTCAATAAGCGAAAACTAGTAAACTGAACACATCAAACAGAACACATTGCTATAGATAATGTAATCAAGCATGTTCCAGAACATGTTATTAATAGTCCCTTTGAACATGCGTAAGAACCGCAAATACAGGGTTTTACATTGACATTCACAAACGTAGCGACCCTAGTGAGGGTCCCTCCTCCCCTGTTGATTACTTCAAAGTAACTATTATGTAATGAACTGATTTTAGCTGTGCTTCCATCTGAATATATTGACTGATAAAGCTAGATTACGAATTCAGAACATCATTTGGTTTTTTTTTTTTTTTAAAGGTACCTAAATGTATAGTGGCCAGCACATCAAGATAACACAAACTGTTGAATTTCTCCAAATGGTTTTAAACCATATAATGATGTCGGTTAAGTTCAAAATCTAATCTTTCATCTTATTTTAAGATAAACATCATCATCATCTGTCCAGCCTTCACTCAACGTGTTAACGTGGGGTCGGTTTTCAGTCTTACTAGATGGAGCTGAATAACAGTAATATATTATACGGAGTGACTGTCTATCTGACCTCTGACATGTTTATAGCTACCATAGTTATTTGATCCTGAGGATTACTAAATAGAGTTGTATAGCACACTAACATTGCGTCAGTTAAGTTAACTTTGTACTTACCCAGTAGGTAACAAGTCCATGTCTATCGAGGGTATTATTCAGGCTCTAGATTGACCCAAAATTCTCAGTAGCATCTCGAATCAGGATTTTTTTAGCAAAAAATTCAATACAAAGACTCGTAGCACTTTTTTAATCCGAGAATACGAGAATACGCTATGAAGGTAAAAATGGCCTCAACCAACGAGGTGGACTTTTTAGGCACGTATTCTCTCTGGTCACACAAAAAAGTTTCGTAACTGTCGCGTAGTGATGTTCTAGTTTTATCGACAAAGGGTCGTATCGGCCGGTGCGAGACGGAATAACTAGGGGTGCGGGCGTACTGCCAAAACGGACCGGCCTGTTCAACCTCTTTATTTGTAGTCGGCTTACCCGACAATCTCTTTGCACCCGCACTTACTTCAATATATTTCGATTACGGCTTTAATTCTGGGTATACAGAAGATGTTAGCCTATTTATAATCCTGGATTACTTAAATCTTTGTAAAAGTATTGAAAGTTAACACTTCTTAGGGCCACTTAACACACTGTTAAATGAATTAGTTAGTTATCCAGTCTCAGGGAAGAAAATAAAGTTTGATTATGAAATAAAAATAAAACAAGGCAATAATATGACCAATCATTTCCATCATCATCTACTTAGCGTTTTACCAACTATGTTAGAGTCGGCTTCCAGTCTAACTAGGATGCATCCAAATATCGATATTTCCAATCACTTCCATTAAGTAGAAATATTCAATATTTTTTAAAAATCGTACAAATGAATGAATGCTTTAGTAAAGATCTTCATAAAACTTATTTCCGTGAAATCCCCGTTAACGGCCACGCCAGTCGGAAGCGCTGAAGTATTTGATGAATTATTTCCTGTTGAAGAGCGAAGTTACGCGAAGCGTACTTAAAAAGTACGCCAACATTCTAACATGCGAATCTCACGTCGATTGTAAATCTCACGACCCACGTCATAATATTCTACAGAAGCGTACGAATAAGTAAATAAAATTGAATAATTTACGAGTAGGTTTTACCACAGAATGTCACAGGGGCGGTGATGTGAGATATCAAATTATAAGAGGTTGTGTGCACATGCGCTGTGAGCGTCGCCGGCCGCGGCCACCAGTCTGCTCGACGCTCGCGCCCTTTCCGAACGAGCCGCGCCATGTTCCGATTCCAAATTCGAAAGTCGAACAACTCGCGGATGCAACAATAAAAAAAACCATAGACATTATTAGTGAGTGTACTTAAAAATTAAACTTTTTTTTATGAATTCTGTTTATAAATATTTTTGTGTTTAATCTGTGACGTGTTGAACAGTTAAAACTTTTAATTGGCGTAGTTGTTCACATTTTTCCGCGTCTTTGAGTTTGATCAGCGGATTTGTGTGCAGTGCGATATATCTGGATAAGTTAAAAGTTTTTATTCGGTAAGAAAGAGGATGATTATTTTATTACCTAAGTAATATCTTTTTAGTACCGTTATTTATTGGTGCGTTACTTTTATTACGTACTCTTCGTATATTTGTTTCCATGAGAATGCTTTTACAAATGAATGGTTTCGAGTACCTATTCATTATATTAAAAATAACGTGTTCAGTATTTCTTAATTATCAAAAAATATACACGTTTAAATGTAGAATTATGGCTTCGATTTAGTAAAGTGAGAGAAAAAAATGCGACCATGAGGTGTCCCGTATTTGTTTTAACAATCATTATTGTGGATTTGACAATTAATATTGATTAGCAAAAGGTAGGAGTACCTACATAAAAGCATATAGATTATTCCTTTTATATGAATAGATGATTTAATGGAAGTCCCAGCAGTTGAATGAAATATAAATTAAAACCGTGTGAATCTGTAAAGCCGCGCTTGCCGAGGTTGGTCTGTGGATGGGTGACCATCCATTACATACCAAGTTTCCTCCGTGTCTCGAAAAGCACGTTAAGCCGTTGGTCCTGGCTGTCATTTGTAGATCCTTGACAGTCGTTGCAGGTAGTCATTGGCCCGAAATTCTGCCAGCCAACTGACTTGGTTGTTGGTTGAGATCAGATAGGCAGTCGCTCCATGTAAAATACTGGTATTCAACTGCATCCGGTTAGACTGGAAGCCGACTTGAACATAGTTGGGAAAAGGCTAGGCAATTATGATGATGGGTGAAGCATCCTCCTAAGCACGATCTGCGACTGTAAATTCATTCTCAAAATGGATCTGACTGCCATCCTCAGGGCCTCAAGGCCACAAGTTACAAGCTGTCAAACTACAGGGTCTATAGATCGATGCCTGCCTCTTTTACAGGCGAAAGAAAAATAAAAAGTTAAGTAGCTTTGGTCATGTCTAATTAATAATAATTATAAATGCATATTTATGCAGTCAGGATTTTACGCTACGTATATATGGGTATTAATTGGGGCCAATAAAATTAAACTATAAAACAGAATCATAATAAAATTATTAGCTTAATAATTGTGTACATCTGGACAGCTGCCATTTTAAACAATTTTTCTGTTCTCTAAAACTTCAATGACTTTGCAGGGTTGCTTTTTGGTAGCATAACTTAATCAAACACGTTTTTGACTTTCCCATCGTTTTCATTCCTGAAAAAAATACCTTTCTTAGGAAGAATTAACTTTTTCTTGGCTCTCTGGTCCTAAACATAAGGACGTCAGGACTAATCGGTCACACGTATGAAAATTATTATTAAAATAAACTTAGTGGCTATGTCACACTACCCGGCCCAGCCCGCAATGGGCCCGCGTGGTGAATTACGTCCCACGCCCTCACAAGGTGAGGGTGTCCCGACTGTGAGAACATGGGCTGATCAAGCTTATGCTTAGGAATGTTTATGTATGACAATACATATATACTACGGTTAGGATACTAAATATTATCTGTATTTAGTCTTTAGAGATTAAAAGAAAACCAAAAATGTTATAATAAGCGAGTATAGTCTACCTCGTATTTACCTTACCGTCATAAAATTGACCGTCACTTGTAGATAATTTCACGATTAGGTGTTTGTGACAGTTTTAGCTCTTCTTTAAGACTTCGTGAAAATTCTGTCCTCTGGAAATTGTTGGCAAAAGTGGTAAAGCATTACGAGGTCGACTATACAAGCTCGAGGATGAACTCGTAATAATGAGCGGTCTTATTAACGCATGCATATGATTGATCGAATTTAATGAATATGTTCTGAAACTCAATAAATTTATTCTTGAAATGAACACAACGTGTAAAGATCATAGCATTTTCCATGTAATTATTAACAGTCCGAGCGCTCACAGCCTTTTCAAGGATATTCCAAAACGTTTAGTTGACACTTCCCGTGACCCAAGGGCTGGCTTTTACCTTGGCCAAAGGCTTAGCGTTGCCATATAACGTGGCAAAGCCGCCAGTCTCTTGGGTACATTACCAGTTGACAGCGTTGAGGAGGAGTTTTTTGACGCCATTTTTTAAGTTTGTTGCTAGGTTATTTACTTTAGGTTATTTTAATTAATAAATGTAAAACTATAAAATAAATATAAATAAGTATAATTTATAATTTTTGGTAAATAAAGTTACTTTATTATTAACAAAATATTTCTGATACAGTAATACACCTGACCTTAAAGGTATGATTTCGAACCACGCTGCACGCAGCAGTGCTGTCGCGGCATTACTGGTCCCCATATAATCTCTATAAGCATATATGACATTACATTAGGCAGCAATGTCGCGGCAGCAATTGCAGCCTACATGCATGCCTGCAGCTTGGTTCGGAATCGTTCCTTAATAATAATCTCCCCATACGTTCCATAGATCTATGATACATTTACATACCATACTCATGTTTTACAAAATAAATAAATCTTATCTTATATCATTCTACTCAATATATTAGTAGCCATCAAAGCAGTCAATTTCAATTATAGGGAACTAATATGCTATCCAATACGATCTAATAGGACGGACTTTAGTCTGGCAACATCAAATTTGCCCAATCATCGATTACCGAACGAAATATAATAGACCAACTATTTGGTTAAATTAGCTGGCAAGAAACTGATGACGTCATCAAAATGATGTCAGGGTTGCCCTATTTCGCTAGTCATTGTGCCGGAAGGGATCAGTCCCAAATATTATTAGAAGGATTAACCGAATATCCTACTCATGTTTAAAAAATAACTCTTGTTTGTATCGACATAGGCGTCAATTCTGTAGTAACGAAACTGTTACTATAATTACAGTTGTAGTAGCTTCAGAGGAATTAATCGGTAAGAAATTACCCTTTTCAATATCCGGTGTTCTATAATCTCTTTCAACTATTATACATATAAAGAAGATAGTTGTGATTGTTAATTCACGGACTATTTAATTTGGTACTCGCTTAGGAGTTCGTAGCTAAATAATAACAGACGCACGGGTCGGTCTTCAAGGTTAAGCCGCGCTTGCCGAGGTTGGTCTGTGGATGGGTGACCATCCATTACATACCGAGTTTCCGCCGTACTTCGGAAAGCGTTGGTCCCGGCATTTGTAGGTCTTTGTCAGTCGTTACAGGTAGTCAGTGGCCCGAAAATCTGACAACCAGTCTTATTAATAATACCCCATAATAACAAGTACTAGCTGGGTTGTGGACATCAGATAGGCCGTCACTCCATGTGAAATAATTTGTACGACTTGAAGTATTAGAAAACTAAATTCGTACTGTTGGAAATTGTTTTCAACACGCTCGTATTGTTCAGGGAATGCATGTCAAAAACCCTTTTCCACAACAGTTATTCAGAAATTGCCTTAATTTAGTGTACACCCCCGGGGGACTTCCCAGACGGGGGTGATACGTTCAAAGTTATCTCACAACGTGAATTATGTGTCTGAGTAAGAATTATATGACAAAAAAAGTTCAAGTACGTCGAGTACTACGCGATAAGTGTTGCAAAGTGGGATACATTTTTCATATTTGTACGGACGTCCTGAATTTACGAGGTGTTCAGATTTTTTCGCCTCTCACTTTTTATATACCGTATTTATATTTTGTATTTTAACATCAAAAAAGGAAATGTGAAAAGTTGTTTGCAAACAGAGTATTTCATAACCAAATAGCTGGCATAATTTGGTGCATCGTTGCAGAAATACGATGTTTTGGAAAAAAAACTGTCGCTAATTTCGCGATTTTTCTGGAAAATCCCTTTAAAAAAAGACTCACTACACGAATATAAAGCTGAGTGGTACACTGTGTATCGTGTTGTTGAGCTCCCAGATGGGTTGAGCTGCACGATGGCCGATGCATGTATGCCGTCTCTCTCGACAGGTCAACTCAAAGCTATTCCTCTTTACTGAAAAGATCACTCTAGATTTTCCACCGTAAAGCTACAGTTACATCATTCAGATTCACGATGTAGATACCTGTGAGATTACGAGAGCTCGCCCAGTATTTAAAAAAATGACGATTTCAGATTAATCTATCTTGAGAAAAAGATGACATATTTATTTATAGCTTTTTCCTATGGATTTACTCGCGTCTAGATAAGAAGTCATCTCACGGGAAAAGAAAACTGAGATACAAAGTATCCTATGTCCTAAACTAGGTCATGGTCTATCCCTGTGCCGAATAACATCTAAATCTGTTCAGGCGTTAAGACGTGACAAGGTAACAGACAGAAGCGTTGACAAACAGATTAAGTTTATTTTCCTTTTTGAATATAAAAATGGATTAACGAAGTTATTAAACATATCAAACAACACAATTGCATCTTGTTTAAGTCTATTGTTAACTCAAGCAAAGCAAGCAATTATCTACGTGTTAACCTGCTTAATGCAATTAGTAGGCAAGTCGCTAGGATTTCATTATCTGAATACCGATTAACATTCTGCTATTGATTCTGGAACTAAGCCGCGATAATGTCCGTGCACTGAGCTCAAGCTTATGTTGAATTGCACTATGATATAGAAATTAACGGTATCTCAGTGCACACTAAAGTTATGTTGGTAATCTTAGTGGGCATTATAACCTTTATGTACATGCATACAAAAAATAGTTACATACTTGACGAACAGCCTTAACCTGTAAAAAAGATAGTGATTATTGTCATTAATTTTGTTTTATGCACTAATCTGCTATATACGTGAATGAGTACACTTATGTACGTAATACTTCTTGCTGTCCATTCATTATATTTCGTGATTTGTGTCTATTTCATGTTAGAGATCCTAAATAAATGAAATTAGAATGTGGCTATTAAAACAAACCTACCTACAAAAAAATCAACCCTTGAAGATAGTGTAATAAAAATTTGTATGGGACCAAAGACATACAAATTTGTATGGATCAAACCACTCGCATATGAGGACACTGAGGCCCTTCTGCAGCACACATCATAACTCACTCATTCACGCATTTACTTACTCACGTGTACAACATGTACAATTACACACCACACACACACATACATCCCACATTCACATATCACACATACATCGCGCACTCACATATCACACATACAACACACACATATAGATAAAATACACAAATCGCACACTAATTTAAATATGCTGATGTAAAGTTTGTAATGTTGTCTTCTGTATTTCTATGTTACTTTAATTTTCTTTTTCTTCTTTTAATCTTCCTCGAAATTATATAAATTATAAATAGTATTAGTAGTAGTTAACATAATTCATGTATGTACATTACGTAAATTTAAGTTACGGAAGAGTGGAGTGTCCTAATACAGGCATTTACTTGCTTAAAAGGACACTTCTACCACAAGCTATGTACTACAAACCTTGTTAAAGAAAATAAACTATTTGTATTTTATATTTGTATCTACAATTTACTGTGGCATAATGTCTTGAATTTCTTCGAACTAAACTTAATTGTTTTTGTTTCCGACACTAACATGGAAGAAATAATGGTCTAGTCTACAAATAATAATAATATAGACTGATAGAGAAATGCGCAAATCCATTGTATCCGAAGGAGCAATAAAATGAAATCGCCGATAGCTATTACGTCATCGTGTTTCAACAATAAATCATTGATGTTACAATTTGTCCTTTTGTAAGAGGAAATAATAATGTCGTTACTGTTGCTTATGGCTGTTGGAGGCCTATTAACCAGTTAGTTTTCTTTATTGCTATTCTGTAAGTGCTCCAGCTGAGTATGGCTTTCCTAATATGTATTAATGATTAGTATTGAGATTGATACGCTGATGGGAAACTTAGTACCGTTCTACACGATTGAGAATAGTTCACCTTTCTCTCTCTGTGGGTGTTTTGGTAGGTGGGTTATCCGAATGCGCACGATCAAAGCCGTGTTCGTTACGTGTTCATTTGTCACTCATTAGTTTGGAAAATTGGAACGCACCTTTTTAATTGGTTGGGGCGACCACACGTTCGAGTTTTCCGATCAAAATGAATGCAATGACGACTGTCGCGCGACTATCGCTTTGGTTCAATTTGGACGCGGTCTCGCATTGCAGTTTTTCGTTGTCTGTTCATTGCGAAAGCTTACATCCTTTTTTTGACATTAGACGGATGGCTTGGTGTCGATAGCTTCATTTTCTCAACAACCCAGCCAACTAGATGCTGGAACTGGGCTGGCTTTTAACGGATTGCCGCATTTAAATATAGCCACTAGAGAAGTCTAATTTGTTGGCTGTCATCTGGCATAATAATTCTTTGCTCGCCTTTTGGGACAAAAGGGCTCTTTGTCACAAAGTATTATAATAATTTTCCTTGTGTGCCGTGTCCAGTCCGTCAGGTTTACGTAACTTATGTGTTCCTTTACATGCAATGCCGCACGGTCCCCGGTTTTGGACGGCTCATTATAAAATATAATGAGAGCGTTTAACGCAGCTTTGTTTTGCTTTCAAATTCGATGAAAGGCAGTTTCATTATTTTGAATTGACATAAATGGAGTTTAATTTGTTACAGAATGATTAAGGAAAGGCCATGTTTCGAATAGTCCGGTACGGTACGGTTTGATTGTAACAAATAGTAGGATCGAGTTTATAAAAACAGTTAGGGTATTTATTAATTTCATATTTTTATTTAGTTTCATTTCCCAGGTCAGCATGGTGCCATTGGGTTTTCTCAATTATTTTTTTACAGCATATGTCTGGAGCCTGGATTTGTGCTGGGTTGATTCCAATAGGCCCGGCCCCTATAACATGGGACTTAAACAAATTTGGCCTAGTGTGAGTGTACTATTGATAGGCACATCATTTCTTTTTCTTTTGGTTGAGCACACGTGATTTTATGTTTTATAAACGTATATTACTTTATATAAAGGACTGTTGGTTGATTTTGCGTCATCGGAAAATATCTTTATGATAACAACCTATCAATTTTAAAGACCTACGATTATCGCTGTTATCGGAAGCCGGGGTGCTAACGATTTTGGCCTGGATGGTTGACGGCCAAATATTCCGACGATTACACAGTTATTTCATACGGTTGTCAATTGAACTGCTGAAATAATTATGATAGCATTCAATAGTGCAAATCTGGATGTGTAATATGTTTATGTTGACGGATTAATCGAATATTGATTTTAGTTCAAGTTCTAGTAGGGAATATAAACGTGGAGTGTTTGTTTGTGTATTTCTCAATAATACTTTATTTGCGGATCTGGATGAAATAAACATAGAATACTTTTTAAACCGATCTCTGATTTTTTTCGGTTTTTCTTCTCAGAGTAGTTGTTGTTGTTGATGTAGTTTTTTGTTTTTGACTTTTTGGTTATAGTTTCTTTTTTAAACCATTGATGATAGAATAAAAAATATTTGTATGATATAACGGGCGTTTTCTCTATGCTATGAGCGAGGGGTGAAATAATTACAAATGTGTAAACATTATCCTGAAAATGTAACTACGTGGCAACGTTCTGTATGAAAATCAATCAATGAGGGGGGGCACGTCGGTGGCCACGTGGTGGCCCCTGGCCACCCTAGGTGCGGGCCTCTGGACGGTGAGCTATGGGCTAGCTCGCCGTCCGTCCGCCTTATGACGACAGGCTGTGTCGACGGCGCGTTCGTGTTCCACGCGCGCCTCAAAGAGAGTCAGCAAACAGGAAGGGGTCCGTAAGGACCGACGCCTGCCAGGGTTGCGGGACTGTTCGAAAGAGATACCGCGGCCCTGGAACACAAAGGGCAAAGGAAGGAACATGGATGGGTTTTAGTCAGTAAAAGTCTGACACTCCCTCCTGCTCAGCCCAGAGCGGGAGGGGGTTATTTGATGATTTCCCATCGGTAAAAAAAAGAGGGGGCAATTAGGAAAAAGTTGTTTATGAAATCTTCGCGTAATCGTGTCAATTAGGTAAGTATTCCATTTATTTGCTCGAATATCAAAGACCCTAAAAATATGCTTTTTACGTATCTTTTACTAAAGCTATTTTTACGTACGAAACATTCACCTCGTCATAATAATATCAAGTGGTATTAATAAATAAATTGGTTACAAAGTCAAGATAGGCCGACTTTATTATCATTTTGTAAGGAGAGAAAATAATTTCGCGGTAAACCTTGTTATTCTTCTTTAATAATCAGAAACGTCTGCGTTTGAAAGAGGCATCGTTTTTTTCTTCATTCGTTACGAAGCCGCGTGTTTATTGTGTTATTGCCTGGAGGCTTTTAAGGTTAAACTTTGCTGTTTGTACTCTTGATTGTTTATTTTGATACACATCTTTATCACTACATAATATACACAAAGTCGCTTCCCGCTGTCTGTTTCTATGTATGCTTAGATCTTTAAAACTACGCAACGGATTTTGATGCGGTTTTTTTTTAATAGATAGATTGTTTGAAGAGGAAGGTTTATATGTATAACATTGCACCCGTGCGAAGCCGGGCGGGTCGCTAGTATAGTATAAAACAAATTCGCACCCGCTGTTTGTACGCTTAGATCGTTTAAACTAGGTACGCAACGGATTTTAATGAAATTTTCAGCAATAGATAGAGTGATATAAGAGGAAGATTTATATGTATAACATTGCACCCGTGCGAAGTCGAAGCGGGTCGCTAGTACATTATACGAGTTTGACTGCCTCGTTAGTCTAGTAGCATGAGGTTCTTGGTTTCGATTCGATTGGGTCAGGCAAAATTTTATTGGGTTTTTCAATCTGGATTTTTCAGTAGCAGCCACGAAGTCTAGATTTGTGCCCGGTTGATGGCAATAGGCTTGCTCTCACCAGGTACAATTCAGCCTATCCCGTCGGGAATTACAGGCATGATGTTATATTGTGTTTGAGCCTTTTATGGTAAAACTTTGTTGTTTGTTATCTTGATTGTTTATTTTGATACACATACATATATAAATTCACGGTTTTATTCCATGGGGGGAGGCAGTGACTATAGGATGCCACCTGCTACTATCTTCATAATGCTACGTCCATGTTATGTATTTTGATAGTATAAGTATAAATAGTATTCCTTATTTTATTATCACGCCATGGTGAGAAGGGTTAAGGCAGCAAGTAATTATTTATTATAATCAATTATATTATATATTGAAACCAACGGCTGAAGCGTTATAACCAGCAGTAGGTATAACTCAGTATAAATATAAATAAATAACTGGCTCGGCACTTTTCATCAAAAGGACTTTCCTGGAAGCTAAAATAAAGTCTACAAAACCCGTATTGGCAGCTCGCTAAGCCGAAATTTCAAGTATTTATATTGCAGAAAATTTCCAAGAAGACCTTCTTACCGACGAAAGCGGCATGAATACGTAATTAGAAAAGATCAGAAGTGAGCGATTTTATATCTAACAAATCTACTATAGGTTGGCGACAGCGTTAGCGAAATGTAAGACGTCCCCAAAATACAGATACTTGGATCCGTTAAACCTTTTTAAAAATCAGTAATAGGATTCAGGCTGGCGAAATGTTTTGCCGGCGCCTACGGCGCCTAAAGCGGCTTAGCTTAGATTCCCAGCACAATCCTCTCTGATTGCACAAATGCTTTCCCGAAGCGTTAAATTTTTACTACCGCCCGATCGGAAAGCGAGCGACGGACGAACTCGGTTTTTTTTAACACAAAAATTGTATAGCTTCCTTTTCGATTTTTCGTTCCTAAATGTGGCCTATCGCACAAGATAGAGAGGTTTGGAAGGACAAAGGGAAGGTCTTCGCCTAGCAGTGGGACACATGTCAGGCTAAGAAAAAAAAACTTTACTGTAAAAATATAAATTGCAGGCATTTCTTATATCAATATTAAATGTTCACATTTGAAAGTGTTATGCAGCGCACATAATACGCGTACCATCGTCGTATGAGAATTAGCTTTTAAACGTCTCGTAAGTAAAAGGCGCCGGAGGGCCATTAAAGTAATTCAGTGGCTCATAAAAGCATTGTGTTGTTTAAACAGCGTAATTATACGAGTTTGTTCATAACATTCTGACATTTTTCTTATCTTACTCTCATGTTTCCTAACGACTATTGCTTTTATGATCCTTATTTCAGCGTAACCTAAAACAGGAATATGTACCTAGCCCAAGTGCTCAACAAAATGTGTTACGAGTACTTCAAAGACTAACTTTTCCGTATCATAGAACCGGGAAGTTTCTAGATAATAACCGTGGGATTTCGGATCGAAGCTTCTGTTAGCTGATACAGATTTCCGCTGCTCCGATGATTGCACAAACGCATACGGAGTGGTTTTGGAGGGCCACAAAAGTGAACAAAAGGCACGCAAGATAATACGCCCAATATTTTTTAATATGTGTTGAGTTTGTTATCGCGATCTATGCCTTTTAATGGCGCTGCAATAAACTTTGTCGTGAACTGAATAAATTCCTTTCTTTCATATACATCTTCAAATTAGTAGGTGTTATAAAAACTTGGTAGTTATACTGGTAAATTACAGAATCAGGCGTTACTTTGCGGAAATCAATGACATTAAATGTTGTGCATATGTAGTTTTAATTTCGTGAATGAGCCACATAATGAGTCATTCGGGCTCGAGCGGTTGTCGAGTCAACACAACTCCTGAACATGCCTCATGGAGGGGTGTCCAGCTGTCTATGTTTCGACTACGACTTTGTTGCGCTAGTGTTGGAACAATTAATATAAAAAGCCTGCCCTAATCCGGATCAAATAATGGGAACAAATACAAATACACATATAATCACACATATATCACACACGCACCCATAAAGACGCAAACACACACCGCTCCACGCACTCACACACATTTCGGCTCCACCACATTCCACATCACCTCTCTCACTTACTCTGGAAATCAAATACCGAATCCCAAGATACAGACTAATGTCTTGTTTGGGGCTCACTAGCAACAAGACTATGTTAGGAGTTTTAGGCAATAGTTTAAGCCACTTGTAACTTCTCTTGTGTATATTGTAGGTACTTACTAATGTGGACCGGTGTTTCCTGATGGATAGTAAACGTTAGGGGTTTGATCCTTGCGGAATAAATAAATTGAGTGGACTGTATAAAACTGGTTTACTACGATACAATAAAATTATAACGTTCTTGTTTCAACAATGACAGTGACGTTTAGCTCGGGCGCGCGAAGGCAAGTGCACGGGCCGCGGGACGTGAGCCGTGGCCAGGCGCGTGCGGCTGGGAGGCGACGACGGGGAGCGGGCGGTGCGAGGGAAGCGCGGGTGAGCGCCTCGATCCTGTAGGTTGAGTTGCGCGTAGACAGCTATTACAATTTCATTGTTCTAAGCATCTATGGCCGTTGAATGATAAAATCATAATGTTTGATTTCAAACTCGATTATTATTGTAGGGTAGTAGTAGTATAAATAAATATAACGTATCCCAGCTTAACTCGATACAAATCGAAAAGTATGTACAAATTTTCAATCTGTAGTATCACAATTAACGTTCGTAATGATTTTAATTAATATTTATCATTTCGGTTGTATTTAATTAATACAAAATCAAATAAAATACATAATCCCGTAATCCGTGATGAAAACGGTACCTGTTTGTAAAATATAAGTTTTCGTTTGTATTGTTTTATGTACTGAGGTTTTGTTAACTGCGTTAGGGCGCGTTATTTTGTGCCTAGAATTGAATTTTACAATTTTATGAATAATAATTTTCGATACAGAAATAATATTGAATAATACCCAGACTTTAGTTGAATAATGTTAGTGGTTAAACCTTTGGGTAATACAATACAAGCACCCTGTAATAATTATGGTATTGCAGCCTTCACGCCTTGACAAAACATGATTAAACACGTAATTATTTTCTGTATAATTAAATTGTTTAAAGTTTAAACAATGAAAGATTCGGTCAAACCCATGCGGATAAATTTCGACTGGACACGGATAGTGGACACCTTCATACAAACACTTGACTGAAGAGTGTGTAAGTGTCTTGTGTCTTCAGCCGGTCCGTAATTTCTCCGGATCAGTTGGACTGGTTCTAGACAAGAAATCAATGAAGTTTAGATTATTATACTGTTTATCACCTTTTTTATTTAGTGAAGCAATCTAGCCAAAGTCACGAAAGGAAATCATTCAATTTTACACTTTTACATTTACAGGTGAAAAATAGACAACGTTAAATAATATTTACGTCCACCTTCGTATCTTCAAATAAAATATTTATAACGATAACATGATTTTCCTCACTCAAAAAATATTTATAATTTTCTATTCAAATTATAAACACATGATAGAACTGATATATTTCATTTACGGATTTACCAATTACATTAATAACTGAATCGTTCGTGACATATTACGGCACGACCTCATTGTTTATTTATTGTATTAACATACGTAATGATAAATCATGGAAAATAACAAGTGTTATTACATTGAAACGCGATCAATGTAATAACACTTGTTATTAAATATTAAATATTAAATGGACATTTTCATGTCCATTTAATATTTCATTCAGTCATGAAAAATGTATTGTGCGGTAGCGAAAATTCTGATTTCAGTTTAAGCCTTCTTTATCTATTTATTTATTTTTAGTTATACTCGCCGGCTCGCCCGCATGGAAGTCCGTATTTGTCCCATGGGATCAAACTATCTGTGTGCCAAATTTCATCCAAATCCTTTCTATAGTTTTTGAGTTAAAGTGTAATAAACATCCATCCATCCTCACAAACTTTCAAATTCAATTTTCAATTCTTATTTATTTATGATCTCCAACAAAAAATATGTAACAGAAGGTATTAAGTAGGTTCCTTTTCTCATAAATGAGACCACAGAATGCAAAATAAACTTATGAAGTAAACTAAAAGTATTTTGACGTTGTGAGACAAAATTGCAAAGCTTTGAAAAACCAACAAATTCGTACAGTCAACTGAATTAAAATGATCAAAAACTGTTGCGCAGATATACAAATACCCAAATAATCTTACAAAACTAAACCCAATTCACGACAAAAACACATCGGCCATGTTTTTCGGTAATTCAGCACACGTCCCGGTTCTATTTTTCACAGCACGACCAAAAATAAAACATGCTGGCCCTAGGGCTTGATTACACAAACGCGGATACGTTCCGAGTGAAAGAGCCGAGCCACTACAGTACAGCCAGTCACCCCGATCAAAGGCATTAGTGTGCACTCAGCCGAATAAGAACTTGGATCTAACGCGTTTTGATGTTTATACCCCTTAAAATTATGCAGGCAGGGCTTAATTAGCGTAATTGATTCAGTAAGATTATACGTGTTCGTTGTTTCCGTGTTGTTGTGAATTAGAACGGTTTCAGGTGCTGTGAAATAGGATTATGGGATTATGTGAAAAGGAAGAATAGTGTACTGTGTACTGCCTCGTTGGTTTAGTGGTCGCAATCGCGACTGCTAAGCATGAGGTCCTGGGTTCGATTCCCGGGTCGGGCAAATTGTTATTGGATTTTTCTATCAGGAATTTTTCAGTAGCAGCCAGGTTTTGTGCCCGGTTGATGGCAATGGGCTCGCCACCTGTTACATGGGGCTTAAATATAACTAGCGAAATGTGGCTGTACATTAGTTACACCTACACTACGCACAACGGACCGAATAAGAGTCCATGTGCGGAAAATGGAGTCCCTACTCTGCTCTATTCTAGGTACACCTCTGCCAAACCTTTCGTATAACAGGTGTGATGATATGAAGAATATAGTGTACCTTTTTGTTAATATCGTATTTCTAAGTACTAAGTGGGCTGTGGAGGTCGGCTAGGCAGTCGCTTCATGTAAAATACTGGTATTCAGCTCCATCCGGTTAGACTGGAAGCCGACCCTAATGTAGTTGGGAAATGGCTAGTTAGGTGAGGATTGAGGATACCAATGCTTTCACACACTGTGAATAGGTTTTTTTTTATATAAAATTGATCTTGACATGTCTCTGATATAAATATTAAACAGCCTATGAGTATTGAACTTTCAGAGAGCGAATCAGATATTTTTGATAAAATAAAATCAATAGGTTAAAGTAAATAGTTCTTAAGGTATGAAATCACTATCTATTCCACTTCAGTAAAAACTAAAATTCAAAATATAGGTATCTCCCTAATAAAAAAATAAAAAAAATATTCAAATACTCAATCAGTCAGTCAAAATCTAATCAGTCAGTAAGATTCTGAATACATAATTCATGGTGCAAGATTCCCCCTATTACGTAGTTAAGAAACTATAACTTGCACGTTTGGTCAAGACGTGGGTAAACTTTAACCGACTCTAACTTGTCTACTAGGTTGAAGTAACTTTGTTGAACTTATTCCTTCATTAGAACATCATATACGTTCCAAGTAATGTCTAACCCCAAGCATTTTTCTCCAGCACCACATTTCTAGAGCATCTATTTTCTTCCTTTCCACATCTCGCAAGGTCCACGTTTCAGCTGCGTAAAGAAATATGGGGAATATAAGATTATTTTAATGCTTATGTTTAATTATGTTTTTATATTTTGTGTGGACCATGTCTGAAATAAATGTACCTATTAATTAATATTGTCCCACTGCTGGGCAAAGGCGTCCCTCCATTCCTTCCAACGTTCACGATTCTGTGCTGTTATTTTACAGTTCTCAAGGATGTTGATGTCTATAATTCTTCTGATGATCTCTTGACTAATTCGATTATAATAAGCGTAAAGACCCTATCATCATTATTCTTCTGTCCTTATCTCAATTTATTTAGGGTCAGTGCATTCTGTCTTCTTCTTCAATACTTCTCTATTACTCGCCATCTCAGCAGTGGCCTTCTTTGAGCCATATCAATATTTAGCGTAAAGACCGTTTATGAAATAAAAAATAATATGTTCAGACCCCGTAACGATCGTACGTTGTTTTACATATAACCAGGTCAACCAACATCTGTTCGTATGCGAACTAATGAGCGCACTTCCAACTTTTTTACGCTAAACGGACCTGGCCGGGAGCCAAGATAAAGAAAAACGATATGTTTATTATGTCCAATGTGTAGCTGTGGGACTGTAGCTTAAGCGCTTGGCCACGACGCTACAGCGAAGGCAGACAAAACAAATAACAGCTTATAAGAAGAAAAATACGATTTTTTTCCTAATCTTTTTAGCAAACGGTTTTAATTGATACTCATAAGAGGGGGATGCATAAAAATAACTAGGCCGCCAACTTTGGGAGTCCACCATATTGAATTTGGAATGTCGTCACTTAGCTAACCATGCATTGTCATCCAAACTAAACATGGATGAAAAATTTCAGTTCAAGCGGTTGGGGATAAAGGTTTTAAAATTCAGTTGCAACATTTGACTTAATCAAACATAAAAAACATTGCAAGTTAAAAAAAAAGCTTGTAAAAATACTTAGGCCTTTTGCCCGCAGCGAATTTTAAAAATTTTGTAAACCCGCTTCTGTATAGAAGCAAACGTGCGACCGTTTTTTGACGTCATCGGGGGACCGGAGAGTAGAGAACGGTGGGCGCCGTTCTGCATCGCTGCAAAAAGTCGGTGTGTGTGAGGGTCTTTACGCGATTCGTGATGCAACGATACTCACGCGACAGACACATGTGACACACCTGCGTATAGCTTGACGCAACACGCGTCGCAAGTTGCATCGCCAGGGGTCATGAACTGGGCGTCAGGGTTATAGTTGTAGCAGTGTATGTGCCTCTGACTATTACTGCGCATTTCTCCGAACGCAGGACGCGTTCAGAATTAGTAACGCGTAGCTAGCAGTACTTCTTAATTAATTCTAATTAAATAAGTAGAAGTTTACTGCGGTGGAAAGGTTTATTGGGACGGTTTGTGTAGGCGAAAATTTGCGGGTTTAAAACCTGGGATTATCCAATCCCAGGTTTTAAACCCGCAAATTTTGGTTGTTTTGAATGTCGTGTTCTTTCTCCATTAAACGAACTAAGTTCGAATTTTCGTTCTCTTATTCGTCTGTTCAACGTTGCGGTCATTGTTGGGTTAATATTTTCTCTCATCCTATCTTGGATCCTGGACAGTGACAGTAAGCTTTCATGTCTTTTCGTATTTCTGCAGCATTTTTTCACATGATTGACAGAAGCTTTTCGGCAGCTTGTTTTAATTAAATACCACTAGAAGTTCCCCCAGGAACGTTTATTTTATTTTACTAGCTGTTGCCTGCGGCCTTCGTCCGCGTGAAAAAAAAAAAAAGAAAATGTTTTTGCAACATTTTTCATTGATGCTCCCCTCCTATTGGTCGTAGCGTGATGTTATATAACCTATAGCCTTCCTCGACAAATGGGGTATCCAACACTTAAATATTTTTTCAATTCGAACCAGTAGTTCCTGAAAATAGCGCGTTCAAACAAACAAACAAACTCTTTAGCTTAATAATATTAGTATAGATTTATTCGGGTAAATAAACAGTTATACATTAAAATCTTATACTAAGTTATAAATATACAAGAGTGAAAAATGTCGTAGGTTACATTTATAATGTACAACTTAGGACATTTTCAACAACATATTAAAAGTTATATCTAACAACGTTCAGGAGCAATAATATTCTGTAAGAAAAAACTAAATTGATGTCTTAGCACAACTTTGTTTCAGGATATATATATATTTCTAGCAAGATAATCATCATTGGCAACTTTGTTTGTCTCACTGATAAGTAGAAGCCCTTTTGCACTATACTTCCCTGGTCGGTGCGAGTCTTATTCAAGTCCTTTCCGCGATCTTGTGTGCCACCCCATTTGGCTGTTATATCTGGATATTATAAGGACATTCCTATTACAAGGACATATTTAGTACTCCCAACTAGGACTTTTCAATGGCAGCCACAGAATTTGGATTTTTGATTTCAATAGACTCGCCTTCTATTACATGAAACTTAAACATATAACTGGCAAAATGTGGGTGTACTATTAGGTACACCTCTGCCTAACACTTCGGGGATACAGGTCATCAACACCTTGTCATTGTCAGTTTGCCACCCTTTTGCTCAAAAGGCTTAACAAACCTTAGAAAGGAGTTTGTCCCAAACAGGAGCCATAGCTAACTAGACTCGGCTCGTCCGTCCAGCTTAACTATGACGAATGTAATTGCCAGTCCGTAACTTTTCCTCTGCCGCTTCAGAAAGCAAATGGAAATAAGTTAGTAAAAGTTTTCTTAACTATGAATAAAAGAAGCTGGAAGTTTCTCCGCTAGAGTATCTTTTACTTTTCCTATTATTATTTGTATTTATTTATTTGCTGTTTATGATAAGTTGAATGATATTTGCGCACTTACTTTTGTAATTGTTCGTTTTTCCGAGTTGTTTGCGGGTTATTTTCTTTATGAAATGTTGAGGTTTTGTGTTTTTTTTTCCGATATGGTATAATACTTTCAAATACTTTTGTACCTTCTGGAGTAAACAATCAAACTTTGTTGAATAAAGGTTCAATTAAACAGGTACGGACCACACCAAATTGGATACTGACAAATCATGCAGCAGTACAATCATATTTCAGTACATTATCTATCATGCTAAGAGGAATGTTTGGTTTTAAGTAAATGGATAAAATAAGAAAAGGGAACTTAAGTGGAAGTCTGAAAGTGGCGCCCGTGACTGAAAAGTTGTGTAGTATTCGGTTGACGTGGTATGGGCATGTGATGCGGAGAAATAAGGAAAATGTCTAGAGAAAAGTTTTGAGTATAAATGTGGATCGCTACAAGAGTAGAGGAAACCAAAAAAAACCGGCCAAGTGCGAGTCGTACTCACACGCGCATAGGGTTCCGTAGCACCAAACAATATAATAAAAATATTTTGAAGGCATTCGTTCATATGTTGTGTTGTTTTACATTCATCAACAAAACTAAATTTGTTTTTCATAGTATGTTAATGAAAAACAAAGTTCTAGCTGCAGTTTGATGAAAAAGTCCTGTATCTCTGAAAATACACATCAAATCTTATTCAAACCATTTTGGTTGAAAGTTTTTTTTTTACGTTCTATAATCCTATATTTTTTTCAGAATTTTCCTCCTCTTACTTTAGAAATTAGAGGGGGGGGGGACACATTTTACCACTTTGGAAGTGTTTTTCTTTCAAACGATTGACTTTGAGAGAAAATGGTTTCAGAATACTCCATGTCATTTTTAAAGACCTATCTATAGACACCCCGCACGTATAGGTTTGATGAAAAAAATCTTTTTTAGTTTCAGTTCCATGTATGGGGAGACCCCCTATAATCTTATATTTTTTTATTTTTGTATAAAAACCTTATAGCGGTTCACAGAATACATCTACCTACTAAGTTTCAACTATGTAGTTTTAATAGTTTCGGAGTAAAGTGGTTATGACATACACGGACAGACAGACAGACAGACCGACTTGGCGAATCTATAAGGGTTCCGTTTTTTGCCATTCGGCTACGGAACCCTAAAAACGATGGATGGATTGGTTGAAGTATGATATTTCAAGAAAGGAGGTGTCTGATGAGACGACGAGTAACAGAGAAGTATGGAAGAAAAAGATAGGGGCAGGGGAATGATGATCTATCAGAGTCTGGTCTCCGGAGCCGCGTTTAAAATTGGTCCAAACTGGATTCACGTAACCTTTACACTGCTTACATACATAGCAACAAACGACAACATGAATCGTGGTTACTACGATTTAGCGGAAACAACAAATCTCTCATAATATATGGAAATGCTTTCTCCCGCTCTAAATTTACACTATTTCGTATGTTTGTCGCTCTTGTTACCAAAATAGTGTTGTGACTTGCAAACTTCCTTTCACACCGTTCTGTGGTGGCTCTGTATTGTTATTGTTTTGTTTCGCAAAACAAAACAATAAGTTCTGACATCATGTTCTTCTATGTAATATAGGAAGGTATGTTCACTGTTGGTTTACTGTTTTCTCATACATAATAGTACCTATGTCAGTTATGATTGAGTGATTCAAAGCTGTGTAGGTTAAAAGAGTGTTTCAAATTAAATATGAGTAGCCTATGTATCTAAGCATTTGATTTTTAGTTAGCTTGGCCCTTAACGGTCCCACCATTACCAGTGTTTTCATTATTTTCGTGTTGTCGGTACCACCGTGGATAGAGCGTAAAACTTTTTGGTGTATTCCCATTGGCCCCACCACCCGTGGCTCCACTGGTGGGGCCAGCGGGAATTGATTAAAATAAAAAATTGTTTCCGTTGACTCTACCTTATTTTTGAGTAATAAAATATTACTCAAAAACATTGCATGGAATCGAATAGTGTTAGTACAGTTGTGCTAGTTATGGGCAGTAGCCTTATGAAAGTTCTAGGCTGGCATGCATCCAAGAAGGCATTTATTACTAGAAGACCATACCTATACCCAGAATTATTAAAATGCATACTACCTTGAGCTCATGCCAGCCTAATATACTTTTTGGGGAACATAATTTTGTGTCATATTATATGCCTCACTGGCATCAAACGGAAACTTTTTTCCCGTTTGTCGCCAGAGAAAAGATAAAAGACCGTGACCAGAGCTGTCGTAATATATGGATCCGAATGTCTATTAATTCCCACATATCATTAAGGTTTGTTTCAGTCCTTCATTTTTCTGATCTGAAGGTAGTGGTGCAGGGCCGTAGTGGGGCCAACGAAACGACGGTTTTGGTTTTTCCCGTTGACCCCACCAGTCCGACATGGCAGTCGGACTGGTGGGGTCAACGGGAATACAACATTTTTACATAACTTTACAAAATGTTCATTGAACCGAGCTATCCAACAACAAAAGTTCCAGCATTCACGTCCAGTTCAATTCGGTAGAGCTGCAAGCATTAAATGTGTCACTTGCAAGTTCACAGTCGATTGCTGGAAACGTGGTAATAATGTTAGTTGTGCAAGCGTTCACTTGGCAACTTATTACACTCATGAACAGACAGCAAGTTTGAAACAAAGTGTGTTCTTGTTAGCCAGTTTCAACTGCTTGTCTTGTTAAGTTATGAATAGGTTATGTGGATTTAAACAATCGCTGTTATTACTGAGTATTGATTTGGAAAGTTAGATGTAATATTATGACTCGCGAGTAACGCGTAGGTAAACTTGCGGTCGAAGCTTAATCCTTTCAAATAGTTTTTGTATTTCAAACCAAATTCCAGCTACATTTACAAGTAAGACATACACATTTAACATACCATCACGCCTGTAATTTCCGAAGGGTAAGGCAGAGGTGTAACTAGTAGTACACCCACATTTCGCGACTTATTTTGAATTCCCATGAAATAGGAGGCGAGCCTATTACAATCAACCGGGCACAAATCCAGAATCCGTGGCTGCTACTGAGAAATTCCTGATGGAAAACCCCAATAATGCTGCCCGACCCAGGAATCGACCACTACACGAACGAGGCAGTTAACGAGGCAACGAGATTGACTTGAGTCAATCAATAATTAAGTAATCAAATTGCAAACTCAAAAATGGCTTGACGACGGTTAAAATCTATTTTATAAGATACTTTATATGTAATTGTGACAACGACTTGAAAATAAGAAAAATACTATACATTAAAATTTATAAATTAAAATAACCTAAAGTAACTAACTTATTCATAAAATTAAAAAATGTCGTCAAAAAACTTTTCCTCAACGCAGTCAACTGGTAATGTACCCAAGAGACTGGCGGCGTTGCCACGTTGTATGGCAATACTAAGCCTTTGGCCAAGGTCAGAGCCAGCCATTATCTTTTTTATAAGATAGATCTTGTTGGAATAAAGCCACCACTAACTCGCTGATAAAACAACTCATTATCAGATAAAATAGTAAAAAGCCAGGAACATACACGCAGTAAACATAAAACTATCTACTCGAAAAAGCAAGTTGCATGCCAGTGCGACACTTCCATATTACGAGTATCACCAATCAGAAGTTACGGCATAATGGCAAGCAAGCTACTTTAAAACTTTTGTGCATGACTATACTTTATATAGCTTTAACACCATAAAGATTATGGTATTGTACATCCAACAGACAGACTTTCTAACTTTTAACTTGAGTTGTGTTGTTAAGACGAAACTTTAAGCCGGCGAGTAGTATAAAGGATGATTTCCACCAAACGGCTCGCATCGCATCAGCTCAGAAAGGATACGAATGAATGCGACAGCCGATCACGTCCGGCAAGATGTGGACGCATACGATCGCGTCTAGCAGGATGTCGACGCATATACGACCGTACCGTCGCTTGCGAACGTATCCATTTCTGCGCCTAGTCAAATAAGTTCATTCCTACCGTATCGGAAACGACGACAGGCGATCGCGCGTCGTAGCATACTTTCGGCTATGATCGCGTGTCACGAAAGATGCCCGCGGTCAGCTGCTGTGCGCGGCTTGGTAATAAAGACTTTAAATACTGTGTACACGATTTAATATCGTTTAAAGATTATAAAATCCGTTCCGATCCGATGCGATGCGAGCCTTTGGTGGAAATCATCTTTAATGCTAACTTACCTCATCTCGAATGCCGTTAGTGTATGTACTTTATAAAAAACCAGTTACTGATACAGACGGTGTTAATTTTAAGCAATTTTATTTTTTTTGTGTTGGAGTGCATCGTTTATAGTGGTCTCAAGCGCAACTGTTGAGCACGAGATTCTGGATTCGATTGCCAGGTCGGGCAAAGTGTTATTGGGTTTTTTTGTCAGGAATTTCTCAGTAGCAGCCACGGAGTCTGGATTCGTGGCTTATCGATGGCATTAGCTTGCCCCCTATAACATATGACTAAACATAATTGGCGAAATGTGAGTGTCCTATTAGGTACAGGTGTACCAGGCAGAGGTCTGCCTAACCCTTCGGGAATAACAGGCGTCATGACGTTACGTATGAATTATATTTGCTAACCTGAGGTTTGAATGATTCCCCTGTTGAACCAATTTTTTTTACACAAACCGTTTGCTAATAATAACGGTAAATAAACTGTGAAAGGACAGGACCAAAGAATTTGACTAAAGAACCATTAAAAGAAAAGTTGCCAGAGTAAAGAATTGTCACTATTTTTTGTTCGCAGGTCCATTGTGCGGGTCATTCGCCGAGTGAATGCTGAATGTGACTGGCAATGACAATCTAAAGAGTGAACTGTGAACTCCTAATGAAGATAAGTGATAATAAAGAGCAGTGTTTGCCCTAATGATGTGAAAAAAATAAAACTATCGTGATGTGGCTTGCGGCGTTGGTGTGTTTTTTCTGTCATTTGGGTAAGTCTTTTTATTCTTTTTCCTCGTTAGCTTTTAAGGTGTGGGAGCTTCGTTTTGAAAGCTATGTAAAGCAGGATACGGTAATTAAAGGGTGTATTTTCAACCGTTTCTGTGCATTGAATTTGTAATGTGTACTCTTTGAATTTGCACCGGTGCACGGTGAGTCTTTTGGGAGAATTGCCAAAAGAATTCATGGCAATTCAGTTAAGAATATCTTGGTCAAACGTACTATATGCAATCTATATCTTCTGTACTATAAAGACGTAAAGTTTATGAGTTTTTGAGGTTGTAGGGGGTAATCTCTGGATCTACTGAACCGATTTTGAAAATTCTTTCAATAATAGGAAGGTAGCTTCCTATTATTGAAATTATCCCCGAGTATATTTACAACGTGCCCGTGGGATAATTTTAGTTACTCCCTGAGTACCCCAATCCCCGAGGCACCCGTCCCGGAGGACCCCGATTTAGTTTTTCTTGATAAACTAAATTAAAACTCAGTTTAGCTTAAAATTACCGCAAGCAGATGTATGTTATCTAATATTTTATTACTTACTAAAATTATAATACCTACTTAACTATAAGGATCAGGAAAAAACCCCTCCCTGTATTGTATAATACTATAATACCCTACCTACCTACCTAATCTACCTGCGTGACATGAGGTGCCAAACCTAATTTATTCAAAAACTTTTTCCCGTGAACTATATAATATATTTTAACAGTTATTCTGCTATTCGGAGCAAAGATGAATCCAAAAAATTAGAGATCATTAAAATCGGTCCAGCCGTTCTTGAGTTATAATTGTTATAAATGGTTTAAAAATGTAAAAGTACCAGGCTGGCATGAATTCAAGGTGGTATTGTATTGTATAGCGGGCTGGTGTCCGCAACTCCACGTCTAAGCGCGTATTTTGCGTGCGGTTTCAAGGTGGTAATTATTGGTTCTGGATCTTTATCATAATTTTCCGCTGTATTTTTTAGATATTTTAACAGTTGTTCTGCTATTCGGGACGGAGACAAATCCAAAAAATCAGAGATCATTAAAGTCGGTCCAGCTGTTCTTGAGTTATAAATGGTGTAACTATCCCGTTTTTTTTTATTTACATATGAGTATTTATAGATTTTTGATAGATTTTATTAAAACTGTAAATAGCTTCATTAAAACTATGATTCGATTTGTACAAAAAATCAAATAAACGACTTTCGTCTTATGTACACACACATTTAAGCACTTTTTATGTCGACCGTACAAGTTGAAAACAATAGAAAAATGAAACAAAATAATTTTATCGTATTCGAGGTTGTCCGGGACGGGTGCCTCGGGGATTGGGGTACTCAGGGAGTGACCCTAATTTCCGACCAAAACGCGGGCGAAGCCGCGGGCAACAGCTAGTAAGTAATGAAGTTAATGACGAGTTGGTTAGTCTCATAGAGTAATTTTAGGTTTCCGAGTATTCTAAACGCACGTCAATCGACTTTACTGTTTTCCGAAAACCTCTTCAAATACAGTAAACGTGCGTAATGTCCACCAGGGAAATTGTCGACAAACGTCCATCGACGGTTTTCACTGTGTTACCGTACTATACACGTTCAATCACGGTAATCCGTTAAATTACATACGAACGAGGCAATGCATAGGGAATAGCGCACTACGAAGTACCTCGTTCAAAATGGCGCGAATGAAAATTGAAATTGGAATATGTCCACCGTTTTCGGCAAATGTCAGGGATTTTGGCAGTTCTTTTTTTTTATTATCTGACAAGCCGAGCGAAAGCTGACAGTATCTTTTTATTGTAATAAAAAGATTGCGCGCCGTGGATAAATCCTCAAAGAAAGTAAAAAGAAGACTTTTTTCTTGTCATCTGGACTAGTTTCTTAAGCCGTGCTTGCAAAGCATTTCTGCGACCTGAGTTGAGCACTATTTTTAGTAGAGGATAAAAAGTTATATTCTTTTAGCTTTATTTTAGTTTGGGATACTATCCACTAAGTAGGTATTATTCCTTCACGGATACGCCGAGGTGTCCATAAAAGCCTCTTTTAAAGATATAGTCTTTTGAAAAAACCAAGCCAAAGACACCTCTTTTCTGCGTGTTCAGGTAATTTGAGCATTTATTAAACCGTGGCTAGCCGGGTTTAGTGGCTATTTACTTTTGTCAAGATTTATGAATTTGCTATTTGTTTTTTTGACTTTTCCAGTACTTCCTTGCTTGCATTTGTCTGGAATTCACCATTATCCGACAAACTACTTTTAACTTCGTTGAAGTGAACCTTATCCAGCCACCGTTAATTAAAAATGGCGGCAAATATAACTGTTATAGCAGCACCGATGTTAATCATAGCGCGTTATATCGGGTTAGGTATGACACACTGCACCCCGATGCCGGCAACCCAGCCAATTAACTTGTCGCGTCCAAATAAAGATTGCACACAGAACGCTTGTGTTGGAAAATTAAAAAAAAAAACTGTGTTTTTTGGACCTGCGGCAGTAAAACCAAATGTATCTAGAATGCTCAGATTAAATTTATTATGTTTGTTTAATAATTTAATTTTTTTTGAAATAATTGACACTAAACAGTTAAAACCTTTGTTAACCGACTTCAAAAAAGCAGGAGGTGCTCAATTCAATTGTTTTATTCTCCATCATTTGATTTTCTTTATTTTTTTCTTCAAAGGATATACTTTCCGATTGGTGTCATAGAAATGTTATAAAAATCGGTTCTGTAGTTTGTTTTTTTTTCTTCTTGGCCTATGTTGTCATGATGGTCCCTAATAACTTTTTTTTTTTTCTCCACATGGGAAATCATCAAATAACCCCTCCCGCTCTGGGCTGAGCAGGAGGGAGTGTCAGACTTTTACTGACTAAAACCCATCCATGTTCCTTCCTTTGCCCTTTGTGTTCCAGGGCCGCGGTATCTCTTTCGAACAGACCCGCAACCCTGGCAAGCATCGGTCCTTTCGGACCCCTTCCTGTTTGCTGACTCTCTTTGAGGGTCCTTAATAACTTCTAGTTACAATGTAAAATTGATTCATGATTAGAATTTGTGTGGTATACTACAACTAAAAACGGTAAATATACTATGTTTAGTTGTACTAAACATTTTTATTCTACGTTATTAACAGAATAATGAAAAATCTTCACTCGTAAAATATCTCGTCTGTAAGACAAATGATTATGTATAGTGTTACCTACACATATTATGTTAATGAATCTAGGGTTTTGGGTGTTGAGTCGCATCATCGGAATCGAAATGAAGCGACTATCGTTTTTTTCTCCTAAGTTTCACAACCATAAACCTTTTTCTGGCCAGCTCAATCCGATTCCGTGTTGAAGTGTGATGACTTCATAACACGTCTACGGTTATATGTAAAAACGATATCAATGTAAGCCAATTTTATTTATAAGGGGCAAATACAATGACACTGCATCATAATAATCATTCATGTATAAACACAGTATCTATCCTCAACACTAGATTATAACCAAGAACCGAAATTGATAAAGCGCAGTGGTTGCAGCAGCCACACACAGTGCGCCCGAACCGCCAGCTGGTGATTCAATTAAGTTGTCAGTCCTAACTAACGTTGCTACGTAGTGACCTTTTAAATTATATCTCAGATCCAGAGTGCACTGAGAATTTGATAGTGGTACGAGTCCAATGTCGTTGTTGGTACTGTTTGGAATTATATTTAAAATAGCTGTGTTTATTTTGATGTGTAGGTATGCGTGAGAAAAAAAAGTTAGCGTGGTTCCCCAGGATAATTATAATCTATCTCCTTATTTATTTCCTTGCCAAATTTTATTACGATCTGATTAGCCGTTTAATCGTGAAAAGGTAACAAACAGAGTTATTTTCGCATTTATAATATCAATAAAAAAAAAGAATGAAAAAAAAAATATTAATGGGCGACCGGGAGACAGGCACGTGAGGGGCATGTACTTCAAATGGTAAGCCACACAAGTGACGTATGCCTCAGAACAAGGCATCAGACTTATAAAAAATCGCATTTAAAATGCGTATTTGAGAAGACATTGATTTTTCTGAAGCTTCGGTTATAGCAGTCTCATATTTAGATTATTAGACTGCCGTCGCAATGATCTACTTCAATCTCTATTTACACAATTTTAAAACTAACAAAAAAATGTCAACAGTCCTGTCGTAAACTGACACACAAACAAAGCTTTACCTCAATCAGCACGTAAAAGCATTGAACTAAGCAAAATAGGTCAAAGCCAATTAGCAGTGAAGAGTCTGGCCCTTCACGGCTTCCTAGTGTGTAAATTCGGGAGAACTGAGGTGCGACAGTGTACCCAGTGTACTAATGTGCAAACGGCGACACATCAAACTATACTTTTTCCAGTATAATCTTATCTCACTTTGTATGAGCTATCCGTATGCGAGATCGGCGAATAATGGTTTTGCCTATCTTGATTTGTCGTTGTTTGACATGACAACGAGTTTTACGATTTCGCTGCCATGCTTCAGTTTTAAGAGTGTTGGCGAAATGACAGGCAAGTCAGGCTTACACTGGACCAGAGCAAACTGTGGGATAATTGCGTATCATCTAGCAGTTGCTCTGCCTTTCATTTTGTCCACATTCGTTGCATTATTTATGTTGTCGAGTACACGATTTTTTCAATCATACGAAGCCATGGATTAAGAAATCCTTTAAAATTCCTTCGGGTTATGATTGAAGGTTTATCGTGCAATGAGAGATGCCTTTGAAAACAGTGGGACAGTAATAATAGGCTGGTATAATTATTATTATACAGAGTGGTAGGGACATCGACGCAGAAACGGTAACCACTTAACATCATTCCGAACGCCTGACATAGAAATGTTTCATTAGTAATAAAAAAAAAAAACAACTATACCATTTTTTTTTTGTAACTATTGCCTCTCGCAGTTCTGCCTATGAAGCTGGCTACTGCTTAACCGGTCCATTCCTGTGGATGCTTTGAATTTAAGGTCTCCAGCCAGGGGAAGTATACCATACATTTTGACCGTGTACTTATTGTATTTTTGTAGTAAACAGCTGACTTAAAAAAGAAATACTGATGCAGATTTTCCATGTAGTTTAATATGATGTACTGAACACTGTCGAAGTCGATTCCACCTCGTATATAAATCGGGAGTTCACTTATCAAATCAGCTTTAAGTAAAAAGCTAACAAAATATAAAAAGGAGCCATCATATCTCAGTACAGAAAGCTATGGATTGCATCTCTTAATCTTGCGGTTCAAGCACACGCCGTCTTACCGCGAGTCAGCTTAATACGTAATTAAGCTGCCACTTTGATTTACCCTATTAGAGGAACCTAAAGTTATCCCGCTGTTAGTTGCACTTACAGTTGTTGTAGTAGTTTGCAGTTGGACTTTGAGTTAGATAAAACACGTGTACCAAGATTGAGCTTTTTTTCTTTGTCATGTGAATCTAGGGGATTAGACAAATCTCGCGAATTTCCGATAAGAAGCATACCATCGAGAGAAGTCGAAGGCCTTTGCACGGGAATGGGAAAATACGGGCCAACTAAAAAAAAAACAAGAAAGATTTAAGTCTCATTTAAGATGAGTGTGAATGCAAAACTTGAAACATGTCGCTTGTTTGCGTCAACATAAACTCAAAACATTCGATTTTGCAATGTTGTGTACAATTAATTTAAAAATGAACAAAAGTATATAAGTATTAAATTAAGTAACGAAAATACGAAATACGTAAAATAAACCTTTAGTTTTAGAACTGATTCATCAATATTTAAGTGAGATCAATTTATTATCATTAGGTAGTTTTTTTTCTCTTTATTTATAACTAGCTGTTGCCCGCGGCTTCGCTCGCGTTTTGGTCGTAAATTATCCCACGGGCACGTTGTAAATATAGACTTATGCACTCGGGGATAATGTAGCTTTCTATTAGAGAAAGATTTTTTTAAATCGGTTATTACCCCTACAGAGATTACCCCTACATACAAACTTACAAACAAATTTTACCTCTATTATAATATTAGTATAGATCAGGGCTTTTATTCAGATGCACATGCCACTCACATTGGACCTTAGAATGTAAAGCGTAACAACTCTTACTTAATTAAACTGTAAGCAGCTCCGGAGTTAGGTGACGACAAGATATGATGGAACATACAAACATCGTACATATTTATCTCAAGCTCTCTAAATAGTATTTATAAGCTGATGCTTGCAACTAAAGTATCCTACTCCTGCCTTACAGGCAAAGCGTGACGATAGCCGGACCATTTTCATTTTGTCGATAATTCCTAATGTGATCAATTTTCTCGATAAGTAAGGGGCATCGCGGGCTATTCCAATACGGCTGTTCTGCAACATGTACGATCGAAATAATATGCATAGTTATGAATCACCATCTTCATTCTCCTGGGTCAGCGCAGCATGTCTTCTTCTTCAATACTTCTCTACTACTCGTTATCTCGTCAGCCATCTCTCTCTCTCTTTTCTGCCATAATCATCATCCTTCACACAGTCCATCCATCTTTGGTCTCCCTCTACTCTTATACCCATCCACATTCATACTCAAAACTTTTCTGTGAATGTGCCAATGAAGCGTCTGAGTTAGGATGACTAAAATTGAAGTAAAACAAACTCATAAACACCTTCAATTATAAAGGAGGTGTTTTTACCCCATACAAATGTGGCCAAACAATGTACCCTCACAATAAAGGTACGAAGTTATAGGAAAAAAATCGCAGATTCTGAAAAAAAAAATGGATTTATTCATGCATTTGTACCACCTGAAATTGTCGATCAAAGATGCTAAAACTTGCAAACCAAGAATTTTAATCTGGCAATCTCGTGATTCATTTCTCCGATGCTGCGTTTCGTTACTTCATTTTATACACGTATGAAAACCTAAAAAAAAATATGCTATTTAGAATTTAGTTTTGTATTAAAGATAGGTTATTTTGTCCCGGCACACTTTTTTTGTGAAACATTATGGTATCAAGAATTTAAAAAATACATCTATTTCACATTTCAGATTATTTTTTGCGTTTGGTTAGCTACTAGCCAAAAGACAGTGCTCCAGGGTCGATAATTTACTATTTTATTCCTTTTGTTGTTGTCGTTGTCAATATTGTCATTCAGATTATTCTAGCCCTTGTCAGACGACCGATCTCGAAAGAGTTTAATATTTTGACATATGGAATAGTTTGACAGCCGCCAGCGCTGTTATGAACGTTTCTTTGAACGCAGTTACGATTCGAAGTAGTGTTTTTCATATTCTTTTATTTCTTAACCTATCGAATATTGAAGGATTTAAAATACTGCTAATAACACAGTATATTGGAAAGAGTTTAAATAGTAATTTGTACCTCGGTACATGTTTTGGCCGAAAAAAAAACACCTCCTTTATTCTTAGGTCGTGAGTACAAAAAGCTCGTCATAAATTCCCTGTTCTAAGGAGGTAGGCGCGTCAAGTACTGTCCTGGCTTTCCCAGTTTGCTAGACATACAAACATAACGGACTGGTATGGCGTTTAAGGCACCAGTGTAACATACCCATTTCCCAATTTGCAAACACGTAACTTGAGGTAGACAAACTAGATAGAGAATATTTTAGTTTGAGCTATCTGACCTCTCTATACCTCTTGGAAATACAGATATTCTAAGTTTAGACCGATTCTCAGACATTCAGGCGTCTGGCTATATGTCATATGGTATGTATGACGGCGGGGTCCGATGATGTAAAGAGTTGTCCAAGTCTCAGAGGAGACTTGTAGTTTAAAGAATGATAGTTTGTAAACGGAATGAATATTCAGAATATTCTAGTTTAATCTCGATATAGGCATGTGTCCCACCACTGACGATTAGCGAGTAGTAGCTATACTCACAACTAGAAACGAGTTGGCGAGTAAGCAGCGACTTTGTAGTTAGGATAGATTTATCGCTGGCTGTGCACAAGTGCGACGGGCGAACGATTATTCGCGCGTAGTCACTTTTTCCATAATAGCTCTATTAGCTGCGACTAACCAATGGAGAGAAAATGGTTGATCAAGAATAATCAGCGATCAACTATTAATATACACGTAGGTACTTATTTATGTATGTACGGACTGCCTCGTTGGTTATTTGGTCGCAAGCGCAACTGCTGAGCACGAGGTTTTGATTTCCAGTTCGGGTCGGGGTTTTGCGATCAGGAATTTCTCAGTAGCAGTGACACAGTCGAATCTAGATTTGAGCCCGGTTCATGGTTATAGGCTCGCCCCCATTTCATCGGACTTAGACACAACTGGCGAAATGTGGGTGTAGGTACACCTCTGCCTATCCCTTCGGGGATTACAGGCGTGATGTTATGTTATGTTATGTATTTATGTACCTTTTTCGCTGACACGGGCCCTAAATCAATCGACAATTTTTGAGCAATGGCTGCTCGCTTCCTCGTAAGGTTAGTGCCTTACACCGGTATTCTTAGTCATGGATTGAACTTTTTTTTTTTTACCGATGGGAAATCATCAAATAACCCCTCCTGCTCAGCCCAGAGCGGGAAAAAGAGTGTCAGACTTTTACTGACTAAAACCCATCCATGTTCCTTCCTTTGCCCTTTGTGTTCCAGGGCCGCGGTATCTCTTTCGAACAGTCCCGCAACCCTGGCAGGCATCGGTCCTTTCGGACCCCTTCCTATTTGCTGACTCTCTTTGAGGCGCGCGTGGAACACGAACGCGCCGTCGACACAGCCTGTCGTCATAAGACGGACGGACGGCGAGCTAGCCCATAGCTCACCGTCCACAGGCATTTGACATAAACGCCCGTATAAACCCGACATAAACGGCGTTTATGTCCAATTATAAACAAACTGTAGCTGTCAATATGTCTAATGGGGTGCAATGTAGGCGTGTCAAGTCCGACTTAAGTTCAATCCACGACTAAGAATACCGGTGTTAGTCTCAGAACATTTTATACAGGCTGTTGTTGAAAAATCTTTCACACAAAACTTTGTCCAACCTGAGAGGCTGCTTGCCGCCGACTTTCAAAGATATTGAGTCGTCAAAGCGAACTTTGTGGTTTATAAAGTAGTTCAACCCACCACAGAATGTCGCCGCCCGTTCGCGAGCCAATTAAACTGTCAGTTCCTACAAGCGCTATTGGATAATACCAGGGCTGCACGAACAGCTGTTGGTATGTGACAGTTATAATAGATGCGGATTAAATAAGGTTTTATTTTTAGTGCGAGCTAACTTTAGCCCAAAAGTAGGTAAGTATGCGCTATTTATGTCATGTTGATGCAAGCTAGGTAAATAAAAATATTAGCTCATGCATGGTTAGGTAAAAAGATAAGATAGTCACCCCGTCTGGACCTAGGTTGACTGGCTAGGTTGAGCAGGATGAACGCTTTCACGCACGTGTGACTACAGTATTACACTTATACAAGGTGTCAAAAAATAAGGTGGTAATTCAGACCATCAAACAGGAAAAAGTAAACAAAAAGAAAACGTTATTTCGTAATAACTGTGTCAGCCGATGCGTTTTATTAAAGGACGAAAAAAAAGGTTCTCAATTCGACTATTATTTTTTGTATGGGAAGTACAAAATGTTTTTTTTTCGACCAATGTTCCTTAAGGAACGCTTTCTGTTACACCCTGTAGATGCGGCTTGAGCCGGTCGGAAAGAGCTTCATGCAATAAAAGCGAATAGTCCAACGCCGTGTGAAGTCTCATCGTCCTATCCGAAACTAGGTGAATGTAGTCTTTTTCGCTTTTATTACATTGACATAAAGGTTTTTCTGGCACATGTAACGTGACTTATGATGGGCACATTATCATCACCACCTGCCTTGCCTTTTCCCAAACTATGATAGGGAAAGAAGATGGTACCTAAGATGGACACATCATTTGAAGAAATGATGTATCTACGGCATGGTTTCGGCAGCAAAGCCTAACCCTAACGTGTGGGCGCGGTGTAAATGTAACGTAAAACATCGATTTTTGTATCGAAAATACAATTATCCTAAGCATTTTAGTTAAATTGTTTGTAACAAGCACAATCAGTATCATTCATAGACATGAATACATTCTTGAAAAAATGAAATTCTTATATTACGTGAAACGAGTATTTTTAATTTTAATATCGACGTATTTACGTTACGTTTACAACGCGCGCTCGTGCAAGTCTTGGCACTACATGTTCGATATTCGACAGTTTCAAGATTGGATCAAAAATGTCTTATGACTGTGAGACTGTAGTGATGTAAGTTTATAAGGAAAATATCAGGGGGCTAAAATGGCCGCTTTTAAGAATCATATCATCATCATAATCATTTCAGCCGAAAGACGTCCACTGCTGAACATAGGCCTCCCCCAAGTGTCGCCACACTGACCGTCCCGTGCAACTCGCATCCAGCGGATCCCCGCAGCCTTCACCAGGTCATCGGTCCACCTAGTGGGAGGCCTTCCAATGCAACGTCTTCCGGTTCGCGGTCGCCACTCCAGAACTTTTCGGCCCCATCGGCCATTTGTTCTGCGAGCAATGATTAAGAATCATAACAGAGAATTTATATGAGTTACGTTACAATTCCCAAAGTGGTCACAAAGTGACAATTCATTATTTATTAACTGCGTCTGTGACTATTTTAAGTATTTTAACGTAATTCATATTATTTAGAGTATATATTCTAGTTCGGTGCAGTGGATATCTGATACACGACGTGAAGCATTACGTAGTCAATATAAACAGTGCTCCGTTTGTCTAGGTTAGCCAGACAAACCGAGAGTAGATACCTGAGTAATATTGATCTTACCGGAAATTAAAATCTGGATCTCTCATCTACATTTATATATGTTACCTAGTTCGAATTCCAATTATGGATATAGCATCTATCGAATATGACTATGTCTATCTCCGTAGGTTTTGAAATTGTTACTGTGTATTAATAACTTTTTATACTTCGAACAACTGTAGTATTACTTCTGTAACTTTATGTAGTATATGGTTAGCATTTTAAAGTATCTACACTTAATATGTTCGTGAAAAAACTGACAAGCTCATAAGATTCGTTGTCCTCATTAGTATAATAATTATTTACTGTGGAATCAACCATGAAATCACGAAAAAAAAAACAGTTTGATATTACATTTGTTGACTATTCATAATTAATGTTCGGTACATTTTAGTATATCAAATAAAAATATCGCTGTGGGTATGCCTAAAAATTCTCCTGTTTTAACATCCAGCCCTGTCAGTGTTTACAGAAACAAAATAATTAAGTACTTTCATCTCAAATTTCGCCTAAAACCATTTTATATTTGACAATAAAGAGATAAACATGGAGTTGAATGAAATAAAACCAAATATTAAAACACGAAGATGACTAACAAACGAGGACACAAAACAAACATTTTTTCGGTAACAGTCGGTTTCGGTTTTTATTAAAAGGAAAGCTCCTTTTTATTTTATTTTAATGTGGCGGTTTCTGCGTATTTGGAAATTCCGATCGCAAAGTTGATTTAATAATGCTTAATGCTCCAATTTGATTTTGATTTATTTTTCTTTAACATTAGAATTTAATTGCGGTGACTTTTTTCTGTTGTTTCGTGTTTTTTTTTTACACGTGTAAAGTATTCTGTGGATATTAACGACGACTTTGTGAACGAAATTGACCCCAATCTTTATCTTTGTTCATTTTGATAGTCCTTCTGAAATGGCTTGATAAAGGAAATGTCTGTGACCGTGCGTTTTTAGGGGTCCGTACCTCTAAAGGAAAAAATGGAACACTTTTATGATTTCTCTCTTGTTCGTCTATCCGTGTGTCACCACCAATTTTCTCAGGAATGGGTGAACCTAGCAACATGACATTTATACCAAATACTGAGGTCTAATAGACCCTATTATGTGTATAAAATCAAGGTCCTGAGTAAACACGATAAAAAGTCATGGGCAAATTTAGATTTTCGCGACAACTTGTAAGTACCAAAATTTACCTTAATTTTCAACTATTTTGTTTTTCGGAATTTTCTCTTTACTTGTGCTGAAATTCAAAATTCTAGGTCAACCGAAAGTAGGCACCCTCTAGTTCCCGTTGACCTAGAATCACGAAATTTGGCAAAAAGCAAGGCCTTACATCACAAATAAAGGAAAATTCCAAAAAATAAAAAAAGTTCAAAAGTCAAGGGCAGGGGCGTGCCGTCCATAGAGGCAATTAGGCCTAGCCTACCCTACCGTTCCTACCAACAACGCAACAAATGCATTTATTATAACTATGTAATAAAATAATGCAAAATATTTAAAAAAATAATTAAAACTCCTGTTAAAATACTTATAGCAACTTGTCGCGCCCGTGTGACGTAACTGATAATAATACTACGACGCTCGCTCCCGGCTCTTCTAGGCAACGACGCCGCCGGCCTAATTTCCATTGATAAATTTACACACACTGATGCACATTTTCGTGTGTATGAACGGCACACATGTAGAGATCATAGATAGATTGGGGGCTCAACTCCTGCGAGTGTAGCTGGCCACTGATTGGCCACAAAGTATTACCCGGCTAAAACGGTATGCAGTGATGCAATTATATTTGGTAGTGTTTTTTATCGACAAAGTAGCAATTATATTTTTCTTAGAAAGTTGTAAGTCATATTTGTTTCATGTGACAAGCAAAATTTATTTCGCGATCTTGAATGTTTTGCTTTTTATAATATCTGACGGTTGTAATTCGCTTTGAAACGTACAGTAGTGTAAATATTATTTGTTGTATTTGTTTATTTACTTAAAATGGTGTTCTGTTGTGAAGTTTGTGCTGATAATGTGTGTTTATTATAAGTTAAAAACAGTAAGTATTCATAATCGTTTAATGATAAGATTCAAGTTGTGTCTAAAGGTGTAGGTACCCGAATTACGAGAATTAACCCAAAATTCATCTCGTACTCGTCATTTCAAATGAATCTTTCTTCTGTTTGCATTGTCAGAAAGAGAGTTCTTGTATTTATAACTTTGGTTTTTACAGGCTTATTTTCAATGTTTTTTTTCTAATATTCCAAAAATCTAAACTACATCATGGTAATTTTATTTTTTTGTTGACAGTGCACTCTGTTTTATTTTTAAGATTTTTTTTAACGAAGCTTCTACCTTCGTTTTTGTGTTGACTGAATGCCATTGAAAATTCCTGATATTTAAGCTAGATGGCGTTGTTTCTCATAAGCTTACTAAAAACACCAGGAGCGGGTGCGGGTGCGGGCGCCCGGAAGGGTGACTGAATATATCAATAGATGTGACTACTTTGAGGGTCATCCTAAGTAGAGTGACGCTGTGATGTTGCCGAGTTTTTTTTTTGGGTGTCAGTAATTCAGTATGCGTGGCCTACCCTCCGTGAGGAACCACTGCACGCCACTGGTAAAGGGTGTCCCCATACAGCCATAGTTGACGCCAATTAAGCTTTTTTTATTTGATTTTGTTACGGAACCCTTCGTGCGCGAGTCCAAATCGCACTTGGACGGTTTTTTTTATATTTACGAGAAGTTATCAAAGTGATAGCCATTAGCAATTATAAATATTTTTGGACTCTGGGTATTGATTTATTATAAGTATCAGATAGGTATTTTAATATCTACTAAACTTACAAGTGAATGTCTCGTTGGTCTAGTGGTGGCAAGCGCGACCGCTGAGCTGGTTGAGCCGGTTCGATTTCTAGGTCGAGCAAAGTGTTACCTATTAGGTTTTTCCATTAGGAATTTATCAGTTACAGCCAATACGTACACATAATTGGTGAAATGTGGGTGTACTGTTAGATAAATCTCTGCATAACCCTTAAAGATGAACCGTGATGGTGTGTTATGCATGTGAAGAAACTTCTCATTAAAACCAAGTAAGTAGTAGTATGCTTGCAATCGCAGCTGGTGGAGTTAATCTACTTTTCTCAGAGCAAAGCATCTACATACGTAATACATCTGTACGACTATGTATAGACATAGCCTTCTGCGAATCTTATGTAGATAAATTTTGTTTGTATATCCCAAATCTCTATTAAACAGACGGTGTCTGGTAAAGAACTTAAGCCGCGACCCCGGGTGAGGACAAAGTCATTGGATAATGTACTGATTGTGCACAATCCTAGCCATTTAGGTGGCAAATTAGGTAGACCCTTATCCTAAGTAGGTTTTATGCCGGCTTATCCGGGATTACATACAAACCTAACCAAATATCATTTTCACACTAAATAGAATTTCAGGGTCCGGTCATTGATTTATTTATTTCTTACTTGCTTATGCTCACGACTTGGCTCACGTAGAGTTCGGTAATTGACCCACGGTATCGTATTATCGGGATAAAATGTATCCTTTGTGTTATTGCAGGTTATAAATTATCTGTTTGCCAAATTTCATCCAAATCCGTTCAGTAGAATTTGCGTGAAAGAGTAACAAGCATCCATACATCTTCACAAACTTTCGTAAACAACATACCCTTTTTTTACCGATGGGAAATCATCAAATAACCCCTCCCGCTCTGGGCTGAGCAGGACGGAGTGTCAGACTTTTACTGACTAAAACCCATCCATGTTCCTTCATCGCCCTTTGTGTTCCGGGGCCACGGTATCTCTTTCGAACAGTCCCGCAACCCTGGAAACAATATACCCTAAGGAGGCCATCTATGTCCTCTTCTTTACTCTTTTTTTAAAATTCACACCTCCTTCTTATTTCATTGGTACGCAGATGTGACAAATAAATACAAAACCAATTTATGTAACTACGAAAAGTAACACTTTTTTTTGAGCAGTCGCGTAAAAACCAGACACCATTTTATTCCCACTACGTGAGCAGTCGTTACTTAGAGCTCATTTGTTTATTTTATTTGTATTCAAGCACAAGAAATTGTCCTTGGCACCTTTTAGATAAATACAAAATCTAGTGCGGATGTTTAGGGGTGAGACACCATGGTTCTGGTCGGCATTTTTCGGTACAGCCTGGCGGTAAAATCCAATATACCTAAATATGACGACCCGAATGGCGCAGCGGTAGTGAGGCTGCCTTACGTTCTTAGGGTCCCGGGTTCGAGTCCCGGTAGGAGCAAATGTTTGTGTGATGAGCATGGACATTTGTTTCCGAGTCATGGATGTTTATATGTATATTATGTATGTATTTACAAACAAAAAAGTATCTATGTAGTATTATCAACTATCTGGTGTCCACGACACAAGCCTCGTAGCTTAGTGTGGCACCTAGATGGCGCTGTGTGTAGTGTCCAGCGATATTTATTTATTTATATTTATATGTTAGGGAAAATGCCGATCGGTTAAGCCGACACGAACAGTGAGGGTAGATGCCGAACGAAATCTAACTATCATCGTGGTAATTGCTTCGACTTTAGACTCCGTTCACAGCCTCAGGTTATGCAACTTACGACGTGACTTATATCAAGAGAGACCCGTGCATCATTATGTTCAAATAATTTCTTTCATTTATTTTCTCTGCCATCCTCTCTCGCAAGACGCGTGACGCACGTGCGTAGCCAAGAGGTTATTGTTCAACAAATAGGTAGGTAAATCGAACGTACCGACCCGAACATGAACAACCTTACTAATGGGATAACAAATACAATGGGCAAGCAAATTGTTTAGGTGTATTATTCCATTTGTACAGTCCACGGCCTCCATTTTCGTTTCATTATTCCGTTTCCATCTTTAGTCGCTTCAATTCGTCTATTGTAGTTTGATCCTTCAAGTCATATTTAATTAGAATTGCTTGAGTGAAAGCCTTCGTAGTTAGGTTTATACAGATTATACGACAATGGGTGGCGAAAAGGCAAAGTGTGTTGGATTACGCTGCCAATTAAAAGTTAATTTGAGAATATGAGCTGTTATCTGACATGTTATTTATACATCTATACATACAAATAAATAAAATTGAAGCGTCTGTTTGTAATACCAAAATAATAGGTTTTTACTGAATGCATATGAAAGTATACGGGGTGTAACAAGACCCTTAACGAAGCCGTCAACCAAGCATTCTGTACATCAAACTAAGTAACTTGACTCAAAAATTATTGCTGGGAAACGACTTTTTTTTTTGGGGTGAAAATTACGGCGTTTTACTTTAGGACTCAATGTAACGCACTCAAAATATTGTGCTGATGGTTGGATTGAATAGTTCGGGGATGTGGAGGTTTTTAAAGTAAAAATATTAAATTAAAAACATGTATTTTAGAAAAACTTGTGAAAAAGTTGGAACTTTGACCCCTAATATCTCCGTAACTAGAAGGTTCCCAGGTATGGTCTAGAACAAAAAAAAAAGATCGCAACGACGGAATGATAACAAGTGCCTTTCGGCTTCGTTAAGGGTCTCGCTACACCCTATATACGGTACCTAAAACAAAAATATTTTTTAAAATTTTTTGTCTCTCTGTCTGTCTGTTTGTTCCAGCTAATCTCCAAAACTGCAGAACCGATTTTAACAGGACTTTTACTGACAGATAGCTGATGTTATAAGGTTTAGCAAGGCTTTTATTTTAGAAAAAAGTTAGGGTTCCACGCAAAAAAAAAAATCCCTTAAAATTTTTACAAAATTCGATTCAAAAAGGGAAGTAATATTTTTTTACAATAATAAGTTCATGCGAAGCAAGCTCGCGAGCAATAGCTTGTTATTCCATAAATCTAACTTGATTAGAATGACAGCTGACAAACTAAAGGGACTAGTCAGTTTGGTCATATCGAAATAGATAATAAAAAATGCATATTATTTATTTTACGCTATGTAAATCATCACCATCATCTGCTTAGAGTTTTCCAGATGATGATGATTTACATTTTACGCTATTTAAATATGGGTATTAATTAGGGCCAGTTAAATTTAACTAAAAAACCTAGTCTTAATAAAATAATCGGCTTATTGTTCATCCTGACAGCTGTCATTTTAATCAAGGTAAATTTTAAGAACTAAACAACATAAACCAAATCTTATGTGTGAGGTTTGTTGTTTTTCTACAGTTATTTGACATTAGGGAGGTGTGAACTAGACTTAGGTATTTAATACACCAGTGTTTTTAATTTCTTCAAAATCTAAATCAAAAGTCATCTGTTTAAATTAGGCTGAAAATTAGCACTTTTTGAACGTCAAACACGACAGTCCCCCAAAACACCTGCCCTTTGCCATTTTCTGGTGTTTTAACTAAGAAGAAGAAGACATTGGCGGAAAAAGCTCCCCGGGGTAAACAAGACCCTTACGAAGCCCAAAGGCATTTGTACTCCCGTCATTGCGATAATTTTTGTTCTAGACCATACCTTCAGAACCTTCTAGTTACAGAGAAATTGGGGGTCAACGTTCAAACTTTTTCACAAGTTTTATTTTTTTAAATACGTGACATGTTTTTAATGTAAGATTTTTGGAGGGACACCTCCATGATCCCCGTATTATTCAATACATCCATCAGCACAATGATTTCAGTCCGTTACATTGAGTTCTACCGTAAAACGTGATTTTTCACCCAAAAAAAAAATCGTTTCCCAGCAATAATTTCCGCATAAAGTTACGTACTCGGAGTTTGATGTACATAATGCTTGTTTGACGGCTTCGTGAAGGGTCCTGTTACACCCTGTATGTAGGTTAGAAGAACCTGATTTTATAGAATAATATCCGAGTAAATGATCAATTACTAACAGACAAGCTGTGTGTCTGACGATGTTTCCCATCTTCAACTTTTAAGGAGCCCTAGCGGATAAGTTTCCGAGAAAAATATGATACGACTAACTTTTAGTTACAAATAGAAGTTTCATACCCTTATCTGTAAATAAGTCAAAGTGATTACCTGTTTAAAAGTAATTTTCTGAGATACGATTTTTATTCTGTAGTTTAGTAATCGTTTGAAGTTAGAACTATCAAAAGCTAGAATTGTAAGCTTTACTTTTTTTGACAGTTCTTACTTCGTTAAAATTCTTGTCTATTGCATGGAAAGCGTTGCATGTAATTACTAAAACTCAAGTTATAACTTTAACTTGACTACACATACAAGTATGCGTATCAAATTCTTTGAACAAATTTTCATTATAAAGGGTGTAACTAGACCCTTAACGAAGCCGAAAGGTACTTATTTTCACCGTCATTGCGATCATTTTGTTGTTTTAGACCATACCTGGGAAACTTCTAGTTACGGAGATATTGGGGGTCAAAGTTCCAACTTTTTCATAAGTTTTTCTTTTAATTCATGTTTTTAATATAAGACTTTTATTTTAAACACCGTCACAACCCTTGTATTATTCAATCCATCCATCAGCACAAGGTTATAAGTGCGTTACATTGAGTCTTACCGTAAAGCGTGTTTTTCACCCGAAAAAAAAGGCATTTCCCAGCGAACATTTTTACGTAGAGTTACTTAGTTTGATGTACAGAATGCTTGGTTGACGGCTTCGTGAAGGGTCTTGTTACACCCTTTTTTTTTTTTTTTTTTTTTTTTTTTTTTATCGATGGGAAATCATCAAATGACCCCTCCCGCTCTGGGCTGAGCAGGAGGGAGTGTCAGACTTGTACTGACTAAAACCCATCCATGTTCCTTCCTTTGCCCTTTATGTTCCAGGGCCGCGGTATCTCTTTCGAACAGTCCCGCAACCCTGGCAGGCATCGGTCCTTTCGGACCCCTTCCTGTTTGCTGACTCTCTTTGAGGCGCGCGTGGAACACAAACGCGCCGTCGACACGGCCTGTCGTCATAAGACGGACGGACGGCGAGCTAGCCCATAGCTCACCGTCCACAGGCCCGCGCCTACGGTGGCCGGAGGCCACCACGTGGCCCCCGACGCCCGGTGCGTCTCCCGCGGCGGCTGGGACGTGAGGTTCTCTCCCTCTCACGTTCCGCCACCTCCTTCGCTAGCATGACTGCTTCGCAGAAGGAGGTGACGGCGTCCCATTCCGTCTCGCTCCGGACCATGGATTGAACCAAGGCCGGAGTCTTGTTACACCCTGCATGTAACTCTTTTTGCATATGAAATTTTAAAAATCAAGTGAAAAACAAGGTTCTAGACTCTTATTGTTTAAAGATAAGCTGACTAGTATGTATGCCGTTTTAGACATAACAGACAACAAATAAATGAACAATTTATTTGATGTCTACACGAAAAGCATTCGATGTTCTGTGACTGAAAAAAGTCTTATTCATCTTGTAAATAAGTAAGTACCTTTCTATAGAAATACATTTCAGAATATCTCAATTATATTACGACTGGCGTGGTAGACCGTTCGTTGCCATGGCAACTGGCAACAAATTATATTTTGTTGAAGGCAGGGATCGATTGGAATTGGCATCTTATTATACGTAGGGACCTATTTCGGATGAAGAAAATGTCTCTGCTACTTACTAACATAATTCTTATGTAACTTTTGATAGATATCTCGAAATGATTTCATAAGATTAGAAGAGCTATCACGATAGAGGTTTGGCTCGGGATCGTTGGTTCACACAGGCTCACAAGTTCGATTTCCAGTTAGGGAAATGAATTAGGTATCCATGGGTTTTTCATTTACGAAATTCTCAATCTGCTATTGAATATTTCGTATGTTTCGTGATGATTTGACTCGATTCTTATCTACTTATACTAAGATTATAAATACAAACTTATAGTTTCTAAGTTTGATTAAAAAGGGTAATTTTTGAAAGTTCTTTAATTAGCGGGAAAGACATTACCCCCATGTGTCTTAAGCGTATATTTACAACGTTCTCATGGACAAATTTTCAACTAAAATACGAGCGAAGCCGCGGCCAAAAGCTAGTTTAAAATCCCCCAAAGGTGCCAAAAGCTAGTTTAAAATCCCCCAAAGGTAGGTTTAGGTACGGTCAGCAACAGAAGTAGCATAACATTTCGGAATTTTAATTATTTGATGTACAGGACTCCAGCTATTATTTCGAAAGTTTCAGAAGATTATTTTTTAAAATATTCCTTACTCTTCAATACCTTGTTAGTAACGAATAAATCTAACAAGTTTTTATTAAAAAACCTGCTTTGAAACTTTGGGTAGTGTTAATCTACTTCTGATGCTGATTGTACTAATCGCACTATAGTAATGGCGTTGTCTGTAATTAATCATTAATATTGTCCCAATGCAGGGCAAAGGGCATTCCCTCCTTTCAAATTTCGTGATCCAGTGCGATTGCAGACCAATCCTTTGAGAAAGAGTCCAGCTCATCCTGCCATCTCCTTCTGGGTCTGCCGCGTTGTCTTAGTAGTTTAAAGTTAGGGAGAACCACTTTGGAAATTCAAGCGTGACATTAATGTATAAAGCAGGTAAGTTTTGTTGTCACCAAATCTTGATTTACCGAAAATCAAGGTATTTCACAACTACGCCAAAATAAGCATTACTAAATCTGTCACTCCTACTTTGTGGCTGCCTCCATTGGAGATAAGACATGACAACTTGACATCTTGGTACCTGACACATCCAGTTTGACATGTAGATACCTAAAATATCTAAGTACTGATAGTTAAGTTACGTCGTACTTGACGTAATTTAAACTTAATGTTCTAGCGATGCACATAGATGTTGGAATATTGTTTCATTGATGTAAGGTTGAACAAAGACATCGGTATTCAGGCAGCTGTCTTGTAATTAAGTACAGTTAGTGCCTTGTACTATATAACCCATCTTCTTTTTAAGACAGGTCATCTAATGTGGGTACGTACTTTAATACAATGTTGTGAATGTGCTGAGTAGTCAAGTCGTTGACATCTCTCTTTATAAATTACTAGCTGTTGCCCGCGGCTTCACTCGCGTTTTGGTCGGAAATTATTCCACAGGCACGTTGTAAATATAGCCTATAGCACACGAGGATAATGTAGCTTCCTATTAGTGAAAGAATTTTCAAAATCGGTTCAGTAAATCCAGAGATTAGCCCCTACATACAAACTTACAAACAAATTTTACCTCTTTATAATATTATTATAAATGTGTCTTAAAACGTAAACAGTTAAGTTAGATTATTTTTTATGGTTATTTGGCTAAAAAGCTCGCCGCCTCGAAGGAGACCGTACGGTATCCTCTTATCACCCTGGCGGCCATCGCTCTCTATGGTCTGCGCAGAATGGCCGTATTAATCAGGTTGTCCACTCATAAGTACACAATAAAAAGAACACTGGCAGGTTACAAAAATATACATATTTTGCATAGCACTTTGCCCGCGAGTTCATCAGCAAAAATTGTGATAGCTCGGCTTATACGCATGATATAAATATAATTTATATCCCTTAGTACCCACGAATAATGTAGATATCTGCCAGTGAAAGAATTTTTAGGATTGGATCAGTTCCGAAGATTACCTCTTTGTTCCTAACTCAACGATCAAAAGGACTCATCCTTAACTCATGAACCAAAAAACTGATTAAGCTCTATACATTTTTGCATGAATGAATTAGTAAAAATAACGTTAGGGTAGTCGTACTCAGAAGTATTTCTTACCTACATGTAAAACCCATTTCCATTTATCCTCCGGGTGATTCTAGATGACTCGCAGGAAATGGTCCGATTCCGTCTGGGAGCCGTAGTTTATTTAATGAAGAATTCTCATTACTATAATTAAGGATATGCAGCTAAGATTCACTTGGCAATGGAATTAAAACGAGGAAATGTACAAGGCGTGCTTGAGTGCGGTTTTTCTGAACAAGACTGTTAATTGCTTAAAATCCTAAGAGCAATGACGCTACCCGAGGTTAGTCTTTGAAAATAATATGAATTACTTTAAAATTCGTAAAATGGTCACAAACTGACAATTCATAATATTAACTGCGACTGTGAATATTTTAAGATTTTTAACGTAATGCATTTTATGATCCTATTATGATTCTGCTAAAGTGGCCATTTTAGGCCCCCTGGGCACAAATCCGGATTCCGTGGCAGCTACTGAGAAATTCCTGATGGAACAACCCAATAACACTTTGCCCGATCTGGGAATCGAACCCAGGACCTCATGCTCAGCACAGTCGTGCTTGCAACTACTAGACCAAAGAGGCAGTCCCATTATGACAACCAATACTATATATACGAAGACAACGCTATTACCATAGTGCAAAAAAACATCTTGTAAATTATAATGGTCGCTTGATAGTATTGCGTTGGTATTGTAAGTACATACGAATGAAGCACGTTATGTAATAAATAACTATAGTAGACATAGCCGTATTAGCTATTAGCTGAGGTTCTCGGCTTCGCCCGCTTGGTGTTCGGCAAGTATCTCATGGGATCGTCCTTCCTAACCTATCTCTTCGCCCATTTCATCCTGATCCGTTCAGCCGTTCTGGCGTGATTGACTAACAAAGATCCATTTATCAAAGTTTTCGCATTTATATAGTAGTAAGAATATATAATATATAGTAATATATAGTAGTAAGAAGTAACATGGTAAGATTGTGGTTTCTCGTATAGGAAATCAGTAGCAGACTGGAGTTAAGATTCGTACGGGAAATTGAATTATAGGCTGATGATGGTCTATGCTGTGTAGGTACTATTTATTTATTTATTTTTTTAGGGAAAAAAAAACAATTGTACAGTATAAGTTACAGTACATACTACGACATAAAGGTAGGCTAATGTATAATCCACGACGTTTCCACATCTTACTTATGAACACTTTTACACGTCTCTTTTTTTAAACTAGATGGGGCCGGTGTTTCGTACCTGACTACTCTGAGAAGAAACAGCCGAAACAAACTCGAGGTCATAGTCTCTTTTAAAGTCCAGACATAATCTTGGTTAACTCAAATGAGGACTATGCAGATTAGTGTCTGAGATGGTCTCTTGAAGAAAGAACCACACAAATTTGAGTGGACCTGTCCAGTCAGTGCAAGCATGTGTCAGTTATCGTGTAGCTCGACTTATACTCAAGGATAATGTAAAAGATACAGTGTAGACACAATATTTTAAATTACAATTCTTAAAAAAGGAGACGATAAATGAGAAAAAGTAATAATAAAGTAACGAAAAGAAGAGATAAGAAGTAAATTTACATTTCTTAACTTATGATAAGACTAAAGATAAACCTAAACCTAAAGTAAAAAAATAAAAACAATAATACGTAATAAAGAAAGGGCAACACAAACATGACTAATTATACAATTGCAAAGTACTGACTAAAACTTTCTTAAATTTTTGGCGGTCTAAAGCAAATATGTCAATAATAAAACTATGTAGTACTGGTTTTTCTTATTTTCCCCTAGCCTGCTCTGTCCCATTCCTGGGCGTAGGCCTCCACCTCCACTGCTTCCACTTCTCGCAAACCCGCGTGTCCTTCTTGCAGTTTGGACGGATCTTGTCCAGTTCATCCATCTCCTTCGTAGCCTGCCGCTATGATACTACTGTTATGAAAAGATTTTACTGTCCCTCTCTCTCTACTGTGCTCTGCGTCTGCCCTCTCTCTCTGAAAGTACAAGCGTGACAGTTTGTTATGTTTGCGAAAAACTTCAATTTCTATTAACAAGTGATGTTACTTTAAATAGCCAGCTGGCCCAAATATCTTTCGAAGAGGGTTTAAACGAAGCATTCATCTAGAGCGGCATATGGAACAGACCCCTTACGAACCAATAAGTAATCCAACGCTCTATTGTTGCTCATTGCAAGAAAGAGCATTGTCTACAATGAATGGACGTAAGGATTGACAACGTATAGTCGTTGAAATGTTAACATCATATAGCAGTGATAGCTTAGTGGTGTGACCGAGGTCTCGAGTTCCAACCCAAGACAGGCACCTCTCTTGTTTGGATTGCGTTTTGTTTTATTATCACTTCCTTCGGTGGAAAAAAACATCGTGAGGAAACCAGCATGCATGAGAGATATTTCTTGACAGTATATATAAAGCCAAGTCAGAGGCCCTTGGGCATCATATAAACTCTGACACCAGATTAAGCACTAACCACACGATAAACGGTTAATTCCACTTTGTTCACCTGAGTGATATCACCCGGGTGAACAAAGTAGACTTTTTGGTGTCCTCATTTCACCTTGGAAGAATTTCACCTAGTTGATATCACCCAGGTGAAATGATTCGACATAAGCGGAGGCCTGTGTTCACCTTGGAATAGATTCACCCAGGTGTATAAAGGCGACTTTTTTTATTCATCTTGTGGACTTTTATCACCCACCAGTAAGCTTATAAAAACTTTCAAATTTACAGACAACTATGTTAACATTGTTGCTAGTTCCTATAAAACGGTTTTTTTGTATTGAAACTGAACTCGATCAGCACATCTAAACCGTGTTCAAGAACTATCAGTGTCATAATTTCTATGGAGTAATCACATTGACAGCTGTTGGTGCGGTTCACTCGTTCATTTTCGTTTCTGTACCTGGCTCTTCTTTAGAGACACTAGAACCTACTGAGAAACTCATTATCCCAGTAATTAATGAGTTTATTCTGTTATAACTCTATTTTTGAAACTTAATAAACCCCTGTCATAAAACAAAGAACACCTATCAATTTACTCTCGAGAATGTAATCAGATTATAAAAATCCTAAAACCATCTTAATAGAAACACCATTTATTCAAATTCACCTCTCTTTTCACTTACTAAAAGATTAAATTTCATTAAAACATTATGAAGAAATTATTGTAACATAATACTAATTGAATAATTACACAAAAGGGTCTGCAGTGAGCAACGAACCTTAAACACCCAATTACTCCTGCTAAGCGAGGAGTACTGCTAAAAGTAATTGGAAGAACAATCGTATTAATAAGAGGAATATTAAAAGTTCCCTATCTTTTAATCCTATATAATTAATAAAGTAATGAACGGCAGAAATTTCATTAATGTTTAAGAGAATATTGCCTCTCGCGAGATTTTTGTTGAAAAGAAATTCCTTGGGAAGTTTGGCATTGGTTTAATTTGGCCTTTATTAATTCAGGATTGTCTTTTGTCTTTGAAGTGACTTCAGTAAAGGAGTACATAGCACAGAAATCAAATTAGGTAAATAGTAGTCTAAATCCAACCCGTGTAAGGTACATGGGTAGAACTCTTAACCTTTGAAATGTTGAAGGGCAATTAGGTACAATCTTGTATTATTTCAGGTTAACATTTACAAGGTAGCAAGAAAGAAAAAAGTGAAACATCTTCAAAGGTTCAATTAGCACAAAAAATATTTTCCCAAGTTTCTTGTTTAATTTAATGTAAACTCATCCTCATTCAGTTAATTGGCTAAATTACATACGAAACGTATATACTCTACACCAATCTTGGTAATCCGGTTAACCGTATGCTAGCTGAGAGGGGTTATTTATTCTACAATGTCTTTCAAACACTTGCCATAAACAAGGAAGAGTCCCAAATTCCCTCACAGACGCGACAAATTTATTAGAGGAGCTATACGCTTGTTCTAGCCCACACATTTTTTTATAAACCGTCACCGTTAGCTATGGTTATGAACCAACAATAGGACACGATATACTTAAATTTGAGTAATAACATATGCAAAAAAATATATGTAATAATAATAGACAAGAATTTAAAAGAAGTAAGAACCGTCAAAGAAAGCAAAGCTAGGAATTCTAACTTTGGACAGTTCTAACTTCATGCAATTACTGGACTACGTAAAAAAAGGTATCGTAAATAATAAGTTTTACTCAAGTACTCACTTTGTCGTGTTAATAGATACCTGTGTAAGAGATTCACGTATGACTCTGACCTGGGGGCCTAAAATGGAAGCTTTATCAGAATCATAAAATGAATCACGTTAAAAAATTAAAATTCTTAAAATGGTCTTTATGGTTATGATCACAAAGTCCATTTTAAGAGTTTTAAATTTTTAACGTGATTCGTATTATGATTCTGATAAAGTGGCCATTTTAGGTCCCCTGGAATGTGAATGTGGTGCTGCTCCACAAACGATGGAGCACTTAAAATAATTTTATGAGTTACTCAAATTCGGTTTATAATCAACTCGTACGAATCGGAAATCTGCGTTCGGCATCTACTTTTATTTTGGCCTAAACCAACCGGGTTTTCCCGAACGTATAACTATCATACGGTTCGGCTATACCAGAAACAGTGTGTAGCGCTCTTTACGTAAACAAAATCACAATATCGAACAATTTTCTCTTATTATACGCGTTACTTGCTGAGCCAGTTAATTTTGAGAGAGTAGCGAAGCGTAAGTGATAGGTCACGAAAGTCTTTGGTATACAGAAAACGCGTTTTTATCGAAGGCTTTGTATTTAAATCGGGGCGTGTATTGTGTGAAACTCCGTTCAATCCGTGCCCGAGTTTCGTTTATTTTGAACGATTTGAATGAATCCGTTTTTTCGGGTGTGAAGTGGAACTTTTTAGTGACCGTACCATATTTTTTTTTTTTTTGGGAGTATTTTGTTTTTGTGTGATTGTTTAGTGTTGCGTGTCAGTTATAAGATTTAACAGAGGAAAATGGTTGACGTAATGGGCTTTGTAAGCAATGGGAGTGCAACCTGTACATAATGGCACATTGTTAGGAACACAATTATTGTTATTAATATCGCTATGCTGGTAAATGTGTGTATTTTCGTTGTTCGTTATAACTTACTATTGTTTTGGGGTATTATAACGCAAGGTACACATGAAAAAATTGGCATTGGCAAACATAAAAAAAAAAACTATTAGTTACATGTACCTACTATTAATAATTTGAAGCTTAATATCTTATTCGATCAGGGGTTTAATCAACCCGGATAAACAAAAGACCAGTGAAAATTACTTCGCTAACATCCTTTGTTTGGCAAACCCTTTTGAAGCTTATATTAATAACAAACTTTTTGTATACTTTGTATTGTTATGTATCGATTTTCTATTGAGACAATAGACGCCATTATATTTCTCGGAATAGTATGCCGGACATCTGTAGAAAGCAGTTACCATGAAAACCAACATTTTGTTTTAATGAGGATTACTGACCGCTATCATTCGCTTCACGAAGTTAATTTGCAAAAAATCGTTTCGCGAGCTTTAAGATCAGTCAAACATACGGACTTAATATGGAGCTTCTGCGGACACCGAACACTGTCGTACTTATATAGAGGTATCCGCGTCCGCAGCCGCATCCTCAACTCGTCCTTACCAGTTAAACTGAACCTTTACGCAGCGAACATTTATTCGTGAAACGAACATTCGTTCGCAAGCAAAGCGGCGGTTTTTCGAGTTTTGTTTTATGTACTTCCGAGTTCACTGACTGTCGATCAATTTTCATCCTTATGCCATAAGTTATAAAGTTGAAAGTGGTCGGCCGTCAGTAAACTCAATCAATCAATCAATCAAAAGTTTATTGTGGATCATAGGTAGGTGCAGTACAGTTCTTAAATATTTGAAAATTTAGATCAGCTATGTCCCGCCCGTAGGGCATACAATAATTACATTTAGACGAGCTACTAATTAAATTAACATTATTACAAATTATATTTTCTAATGTAACACAATAATTAAAAATTAAAAAAACAAAACAAAGAATAAACCAAAAGGGAAATTAATGGAAATGTCAAATTATTATAAAATTAATTCCATATAAGATTCAAAAAAATTCAAAAGATAAAGTCAAACATAACAAATTAAAATAGGTAGGATGTCAAATTATACACATCAAATTAAAAAATAAAATTAGATAATCACAACAAACCAAAATGAGAAATTGTAAAATCATTAAAATAAAAATAGAATAAAGTGTATAATATTATGGGTCATCGAGCACATCACGACTGAGAGGGACTATATTTTAGTAAAGAATTGTCAGACAGAAATTCTTTTACAGAGTAGTAACTTTTTTTTACTAGCAGATCATGGAGAGTCCTTTTAAAATTATCATTTTTCATAATTGTTCTGATAGGCCCCGGTATATTATTAAAGATGCGAGAAGCTGAACAAAAGATGCTCTCATTCATTAGGTGAGTTTTACTGGCTGCTGTACGCAGCATGTCCTTAACTCGGTAGTACCTTCTCACCAAATAGTTCCGTTTCGTAAATAATCTTCGTCGTGTTGTAAAAGCTCGTACAACGAATGTTAGCAAAGCAAATTCATGAAGCGAATTCGGTTAGTAAAGTCCACTTTAGGCTGTCTCTTTAGCAGAACGAAGTAATAAATTAGGTAAGTCTGAATGTTTGAAGATATATTGCTGACTTGTTGAGAATTTGAGACAAATGTCGATGTTAAATTTACGGCACGAGAAAAGGTTTAGAGAACATAATAGTCGAACGTCGCCGATATTGGATTGCTATTATGTTCTTATAAATAACGATTCTTGAGAAAATGCTTCGTATGTTTTTGACGTGTGTACATAACTTTAAGTAATCTGTTGTTATCGCGCGGTATCTTCTCGTCCAACTTACCGCAGTGTCTCAAGACGAAACTCTATGTCCAGTGTGTGTGGCCAGTGACTACATACGGGACCGAAACGTGTCGCTCACAATGGGCCTCATTCGAAGGCTTAAAGTCACCCAAAGGGCAAGGAGAGGGCTATGCTCGGAATTTCCTTGCGTGATCGAATCAGAAAGGAAGACATGCGCAAGAGAACCAAGGTTACCGGCGTAGCCCGAAGAATTGCCAAACTGAAGTGGCAGTGGGCAGGGCAAATTGCTCGCAAAACGGATGGCCGATGGGGCCGAAAAGTTTTGGAGTGGTGACCACGAACCGGAAGACGTTGCGTTGGAAGGCCTCCCACTAGGTGGACCGATGACCTGGTGAAGGTTGCGGGGATCCGCTGGATGCGAGTCGCACGGGACCGGTTAGTGTGGCGACACTTGGGGGAGGCCTATGTCCAGCAGTGGACGTCTTTCGGCTGAAATGATGATGATGATGAGTCTGTTGTTCATTTTCAACGAAGAAAAATAATGAGAGAAATTATTAAAAAATATTGTTATAGAATTTAAATATACACACAGGGACACAAACACACACATGGGACCATAACTGGTGAAAAGTGGGTGTATTAACGGGTACATCTGTGCCTAACCCTCCGGGATTACAGGCGTGATGTTATGTTATGTGCAACATAAATAGTCTGCACACAAACATAAACTGTCATTCCTTGGCAGTTTATAAACATGGCTATAACACCAAAAATTGTTGGGAAAAAAAGAAAAGTAAATTTAAGTAACCAAAAATTGTTGTTAAAAAAAAGGAAAGTAAATTTAAGTAACCAAAAATTGTTGTTAAAAAAAAGGAAAGTAAATTTAAGTAAATTCTGTTCAAAATGTGAGTGCTTTCTAAAATAAAATATATCGATGGTCTAGAAGATAAACATGCTACTTAAAAAGCTACCAATTTTTCAGGACTGTTTTTATTGATTCAAAACTTCTAGGTACTATAACTTAAAATTGTACATAGAAAAACAGTTTAGACAGAAAGAGACGGAATTATGTAATTTGGATAAGTGCGATCGGTAGAGCATGATCACAAACACATTTTTTACATTTGGCATTAAAATATTACATTATCAAAATTTTGTAATTAGCATATTTGTCTTCTACGCCATCGATATTATGCTTTCGTACATATAATTACCGGTAAGCTCACGCTGTAAACAAAAACAAAATTTTAACACGGAGGAACTACAACACCCGTAATGAAAATTTTAATATTAGAATTTTGCAGCACCTTTTGTCCTCAACTCCGTGTAAAACAATGCCCTATTCAGCGCACCAATTACTCAAATTATGAAATTTAACAGACGAAAAACACTTGACTAAGCGAAACTGTGAAACCATACTCGAATAGGCACCCTAACAATTTTGTTCCGTTACTAGGTAGAGAAAATGTTCGTACAAAGTCCGATCAGTACATTGGCTCCCCAGCCCGTATAATTCCGGAAACTGGTCCACTCGATTTCCGATATATGAAGACGTTATCGATAGGCTGTCACTACTGGCGCGAAAAGTCGGATATGTTGGTAATTATATACCTAGGGAAGTATGTTACAGACATATGTTTCTTTGTATGAGAGAAACCGTGGAGTTTCTTACAAGTTCTTCTCCATAACGACCAATTCGAGCCATGTACCTGGCTTCTGACATTTTATAAGCATCCAAGTAGATTTGTGTGAATTAAAATATTTTAGATTTTGGTTGGACTCGTACCTTACAGACGCCCTTGAGATGTGGTGTTGAAGACGCAAGCTCAGGATAAGCTAGATCGCTCATCGGACTAACGTGTCAATACTCAAAGACTGTCGTCGCTTATGCAATTTATGTACGAATCCACAGATTCTTTGGACACGTTACCTGCAACAATAACTCCATGGAGCATTTGGTGATTCAGGGTAGAGTCGAAGGCAAGAGCAACATGATGGACAGATTCCATCAAATCTGTCACCAAGAGGGATCTGACAGAGTGTGCTCGTAATGCGTCCAATAGAGAATAGACCGGTGGAAAAGGATCGCGAAGGCAGCGACCGCAGTTGTGGGCGACCCCCCATGACAACGGCCACTCTGTCAAGAGTGGCCGTTGTCATGATTAAGAAGAGTATCTTGACACATCTCAATTATAGACACATCACATTTAAATTTATTTGTTTGTTTATAACTTTTTTAGTTTGATGTCTTGATGTGATTTTTAGTTGAAAGATTTGTTTTTCGTTAAAATAACCTTTATCACTCTTTGTTCCTGCCATTGTAAAAAGAAGCAGGTACACAAAAATCTGCCACATACATAACATTCCTTTGGCAATATGGTTGATACTTCAATCGCAAATATTACCGACTTTAACCTATTTCTTGTATTTATGCCGAAATAAATACAGTAATAATTTATTACGAGATAGGTCATTATTTGTCGTAAATACTTGCCAAATAAAAGATCGTCCCATTTCCAAGGCTGATCTTGTAAGAATTATTATCAATTTCTTTGTTTATCGTATTATTGTCGATACAGGAACATGTAACGGGAAGTTTTGTTGATTAGGTTATTACTGAATGGGTATCGAGTCATAATTGTACAATATAATTATACTACTATGGCAATGAGTTCTATATTTAGGTAAATACATACGCAGCAACTCGTAATCTTCTTTTTTTAATCTTTCCCTTATAATATTGTCATCTGATAATATTAAGAGGCAGGTAACAGAATTTCTGTGTCTGATTAAAATATTCATACACTGTTTTTGTATTCAAGTGTGATCAAGGTGTTATTGAAAAACTTTTAAGAGGTCAATGTCCTCATCTTTAACTATGAGACCAAAACCGCGCAATAAAAATTGACTGCTCCCTACATAATGTAGCAAAAAAATGGAGTTCTTTCAATTACCAACAGCGTATGATTGTAAACTAAAAATAGGCTAGTCAGGTTGAAATACCTAGCTTATAGCATACAGCTAATGTAGTACAATGAGTGATAGCAATTAGCTGACCCACCTTTGCATAAATGGTTGAATTTTTTTAATTTTACAATTCTTTATATTTTATTTATTAGAGCAAAGTAAATAAAATATAAAAGAATTATAAAATTCTATCGATTCGTATTATAAAAAATCTCAAACATTTATGCAAAGGTGGGTCAGCTAATTGCTATCACTCACTGTACATTTCTCATCACCATTTAAATTTGCCATTCAACTCAATCCTGTCGCCCGCAGTAAATATTTACGCACTGATATCATTTTAAGCCTATTAAAACATTAATTAAATTAAAATGAAAGCTTAGAAGCTTTTGGCTTTCATTGAAAGTGAGTGGATAATCAAAAGCGTCTTTCAAAGGAATCATCTGAGAGTAATTGCTAAGTTTAGAACTGTTTGGATAAAGCAAACAAGTCTCGCAGGTATGGAGATAAATTAGTGCCTTTTACGATTGGAAATCTCAATTCTCTTTAGTCTTAGTACTTCTGTTTGGCTGTTTAGATGATCTTTCATTTAGAAAGAAAGAAAAAGTATTTATTAAACTCATACAGAACAAAAGAAAAAAATGGTTGAATTGACAATGAAACAAAATTAGATCAAAAAGTAAACATAAGAAAAAGATAAATCAAATGAAATTAGGGGTCATGGGGAATTGGAATTTGGGGGAGGGGCATTTAGGTGTTTTGTCGTTTGCATTGTTCTTTGGTAGGTTAATGTTATGGATCTTGGTCAGTCTTGTCTTTGTGAATTGATAGTGTCTCGAGTGATGGTTCTCTATTAAACCATGTGCGGTAGGCCACATGAGAGTGGTAACAAAACTACTATCAGTTGGCCTCTTTTTCTGTTTAAACTGCGTAGGTACTACGTTAGGCCAGTTGATAAGCATAGTGCTACCACTATGCTTATCAACTGGCCTAACTAAGGAATTCTGTTCAAGATTGGCTGAAAGGGAATAATATATATTTTGAATTAAAAGCTGAGTGTTGACTTTATAATTATACAGCTTAACGAGATGATTGAAATTACCTTGCAACTTATCAAAAATAAAAACATTTCAAAATGTGTAACTATTGCCCGCGTGTCACGTTTTCCATGGCGAATTCGTAACTGTTCGTTCAATTTCGGTGCTTGCAGGAAACCTTCGGCTCCGGCCAAAACTTCAGCCCATTTTGGCCAACGCCGAAAGTTTGAATGTAATAGGTGGTTTTTGTGGACAAAGGTGGCTGAAAACGTGTCGCGGCACGGCAGACTTCGTTAGCCCAAAAAGTCTAAGGACAGTAACAAGCTAAAATTATTACTTAATTATTATTTCCTTTATTTAATTTTATACAAATGATTTACATTTTTAAATATTTCTTAAGTATAAAATCGGTGGTCAGGGCTCCAGAGAGAGAAACCTAACAATACGAGCCGTGTCCAGTAATTAATTATTATTGTTAATATTTCAAAAGCAGATCCATGGTCCACTGGCCGAGGCTGTGGTGGCTTCGGCTTTAAAAATCCTGTATTATTTATTTCAAGACAAAAGTTTAATTGCTGGCAGTTGGTAGGAATGGAACAGCTTTAAATTCTAAGGCTTTTATTCATTTTGGAACACTTGCACGTGGTTTAGCCTTTAAAATTTTGGAATACAAGTTTTTCGGCTACAAGCTTCAACTTATAGAACTGCAAAGACCAGTTCGGTTTCAATAAAATGGTTCTCTGTTACAAAACAAAACCCAAGATTTCTTTAAAATTGCTTGATATCACTGTTATTATTAGAGCTGAACTATAATGGGAATTGAACTAAACATAACGATTTTAACTCCTCAGTTAGCAGTTTGATGCAGTTTCGAACTCTAGCAGAAAGAAAGAGAAATTCGAAGCCAAAGATATGAACTAACTTAAGGTTTATCTGACGAACTTAAGCCATGTACCACCGGCTTATCTTACATAAATCGTGATAGCATAAGCACTGACGTTTGCTTACAAACACTATTAATCTGCCAGCTCACTCTTTCACTGTCTATCTCGCTCAAACTTTCCAAACTGGGGCAAAGATAAACAGTTGGTTCTCAATGTTTTCCGCTTATCCCTAGATCAGTGTAAAGGAGCAAAATTAGTTTTAAAATGTTTTACTGGCAATGAAGGGTAAAGTTAGGTACTGTTAGTAATCCCAAAGACTGTGTTTAAAGTATTTTACTAACTTGCGGTTTGAGACTTGGGAATGGGCTGTTCTCTTTACTTTACTTTCAAGTAGTTAAAGTATATGCGGTCGTTATTTTGTCTCGTGAGTGTCCTAAATACAACTAAGGACAAGAATATGACTAAACATATCGTCACACAGGTACAACATGTCGTCACAATGTATTAAATAGTGCTTTGTGGGAGAAATATTATGGAAACCCCATGTTAATGACCAGCGGATGATTTAAGCTTGTCGAATAGTGCTAATAAATTGATTTGATGGAATATAGTTATAATGCAATGCATACACAATATGATGATGATACATTCTGATTCCTTGTACATCTAAATACCTTATTATTGAAACAAGAAGACCTTTTTTAATCTTTTTCGTTTCTCTGGCACGAGCACGACTGACAAACTTCGTTAGCCCAAAAAGACCTGTAGGACAATAACAAGCTAAAATTATTACTAGGTAAATGTATGAAAACAAGATTACAAAAGTAGATCCTAACCCGAAGCCCGGGTCACTACGGGTCCCCAATTTTCGCAACTAGTACGTAAACAACTGGGTAAGTTAGTTGCTCGTTGGCTCGACCTAAAGCGATTTTATTTTGTGCAGAGGGTCAAGTGTGGCGGGGTGGAGGGTGCGGGGCGTGAGGTCGCGTATGAAAGGGGTTGCGTTAGTGGGCAATAAGTAATTTCCTACCTACACATTTTCCTTCGAAGTTGGAAAGCTGACAAAGAGTTGTGATTAATATTTTGTCGCACTTGCAGAAAGGCGACTTGCGTCAGGGTTTTTGTGAGCTTCTATTTTCTTTTTGGCATAATGGGTCAGTCATAAAAACGCCTTGATATACTGATCAAAAGTTAAATGTTTATAGATTGATTGTACTTAAAAGAGGTTTACAGATTGTTTATAAAGGAAATTGCTACTACCGGCGTGAGTTAAAAAGGCGCTTCTGATGGAAGTGAATGAGGAAAAATTATCTTTATTTCTATGTTTGGCAAGGCTTGTTTTTCTTTACATCTTTCAGAACATGTGCCTCTTTTTGAGAGAGAGATAGTTCTCGGAGTAGTTTGGCTGATACAAATCAGTGTTTTTTTTTAAATAAAAATACGTAGTAGTCAAGTGCCGCGCCTGCCGTTTAAAAATCTGCCCTTAGACTACAGCAGAGGCAGAGGTCAATTTTATTCATCTGTCCGTACTGTGAAGGGCAAGTGTCTGTGATTTTAACGACCTAAGTAAAATACTAATGTACTTACAATCTTTTAATTAATGTTCAACTTCAAGAATGGGACGTTACAGAATACATAAACATTGAATTAATTACAGTTTAATTAGTTAGGATTGCTATGTAACAGGCTTTGGTTTCAGACTAAGTATAAGAGTAGTACTCAAAGAATACTTATAATATGTTTGTGATGAAGTTGAACTAAATACAGAAAAATATTTGGAATTTTGTTTTGTTGGGCAATTTTTTTGTCGCAAAATTCTCATGGATTGGGTTCTTTCTTTATCGTGTGGTTTGTGCCTAACCTGGATTCACAGTTTTTATGCCGCCCATGGACCTACGACTTGACTTTACATGCCGTCGAGAAAAATCTCCTAGGCATGTTGGTTTCCTCACGATGTTTTCCTTCACAGAAGCAGGTGATAGTTACGCAATACGCATATGAAACCGAAAAGTCACAGGTGCGTGTCTTGTGTTCGAACTTGAGATCTATGACTTGGCAGTTCGACGGTCACACCACTAGGCTATCACTGCTGCCGTCTGGGTTGAATGGAGGGTTATATTGGAAACCTACCGACTAAAAACCCACCATGAGTCGGTCCATAATTACCATGAGTCGGGGTCCCGGGAGACTAGTACATTCACGCGCACCTCGACTACTATCAGCCCGCCAATGACCTTTATTACCCGTGGGGGTAAGCAGAGGTGTCCTGTATTATATTTTGCTAATTATTTTTAAGACCCAAATAACAAGGGGCAACTCTATTGCTATAAACCAGACAAAAATGCAGACTTTGAGGATATAAAACAGCAAGTGTATTATCACTACACATAGTATAAAACAAAGTCGCTTCCCGCTGTCTGTCCCTATGTATGCTTTTAGATCTTTAAAACTGCGCAAAGGATTTTGATGCGTTTTTTTTTAATAGATAGAGATAGAATGATACCAGCGCTGTAATTTTTTTTTAAAGTTACAGCACCATATTATGTCATCTCAGCATGGTGCTGTAACATGGGGCCTTTTGGCTTCGCACAGGACCTATTTAACTCGTTTTTCCTTATAACAATGTTTACTTTTTATATCATTTTGTTTTAATGTTATTTCAGAGTGTCATTTCAATCAATTTTTGTATTTTTTTTTGTATTGGCCTGTGTGAGTCTAATAAATACTTTTTCTTTTTATTCAAGAGGAACGTTTAGATGTATAACATTGCACCCGTGCGAAGGCGGGACGGGTCGCTAGTATTTCTATAAAATACTAGAAATGAGAAGAACCCATACAAAAGGAATTAAGCACTGAAATAAAACTTCAGGAAATAATATCGAAGCCAGTTCTAAGTTCCGTTTCAATAATCTTTTGGATCAACTTTTATTCGCGGTGTTAGGGTTGGGGATAGTAATAAGGAAGGGGTTTAAAACGACGATAAGACTTTCAAACGGTTTCTAATAAAATGTTATTTACTGAGGACCTGGTGGCCTACCATGACGTCTTAAAGCAGGAGTAATTCCAGTGAGGGAAAGAGGCAGAGCTATATAGGTCGTCTAACATCATCTCTTTCCCCCCTGCCCTCGAATTATACTCGAGAATAATCATAATGTAGATAAGCCGCTAAAATGCGAGACAACACCTCCAAAAAAAAAAAAAATCGGTCAAAAGGTGCTTCAAACCCGCCATACCACGATAGATTCTACGGCATTTGTTATAACCACTGGATAAACCTTTGACCCGCAAGTAAACTAAGAAACTGGATCTGACTCGTGTGATAGACCTACAAATTGACAATTTATTTTTACTTTTTACTTAAATTTTAAAATAATATAACGTACCTAAATAACTAAGTTAAAAAAAAAGCATAGAATATAGCGACTTAACAGTCGGGACCCATTATTGGGACGATTTAAGCCGGTCTATATATGTTAATGGGTCCCGACTGTTAAGTCGCTATGTTCTATGCTTTTTTTTTTACCCAGTCGGGTTTTTTAATTTTTTAAATTACCGTTTTTTTTTGTTTTATTATTGAATAATTTTTATTTTGATATACCCAGTGTCACTCTCACAGTATATACGAATCTAACGACACCTCTCAAGCTAAAATCCATCGAGCCGTTCAGGCCACAGAGCGTGCCAAACAATTATACATACATACATACATACTCTCGAAAAACATAACCCTCCTTCTGGCGCAGTCGGGTAATTAAAATAGCTGATTACTTTTATAGGCTAGATTGGAATCAATGATTAAGCTCCCGATTATTTTTAGAAAAGGATTAAAAAATGGTTAAGCCTCTGTAGCGATGCTTGCCCATTTTTTTGCCATGCTTTACGCCATTTATCATTGTAGGGTGAATACCAATTCAGGGCCTATCTAAAATTAAATTATATTCCGGAAAGATTCTACAACTTGCAGATACGTTATCAATCACGTACGATCTTTATCAATAAATCATAGCCAATAATTTATTTTGGGAAAGAGAATTTACATAGCGCAATTATAAATCATACGCCAAAATTCAATCTCCTTCATAGTAATCATGTTATATAAGTATTGTATTGTATTTATAGTTTTAAAACTACAACTTCTAAGTAGTCCGATGTCTGAAAACTCTATTTTTGACAGGATTAACTTCACAAACAATTCAAGGAAATGATTACAATTTCGTAAGAACTTAGGGTGAAAGATTCTTTGATCACATTGTATTTCCATATTTTTATTAGATTGTAACATCGACACGTGACAAGTGATTACACAGAAAATCTGAAGAGGCACTCGTTGGCAAATCTCTGAGGAATCTTAATGGGATGTGGTGATAGTAATAAGCGCAAATGGATGAGGGGATGGGATGGGGCAGTCGCAGACAAAATACGTTCGTCATATAAAGGGAGATTTTTCTGTTTGCTCCAAGCGCGATAGAAGTTTCTTTAATGCTGTATAAAAATAGTTATTAAAAATGTGAAACTAATCCAAACAAATAAATGAAATTAAAGTGTATCTCTGTAATTTCAAAATAACAGTCTTTTACTCAATGCATTTAAAATTATATACGGTACTTACATAAATAATATCAAAAAAAATATTAACTTTTTTTCTTTCTGTCTCTTTGTTCCGGGTAATCTCCGAAACGGCTGGACCGACTTTGACGGGACTTTTATTGGCAGACAGCTGATATTATAAGGAGTAACTTAGGTTTTTATTTAAGGGTTCCACGCAATAAAATGAAAACCATTGAAATTGTTAACAAAATCCGATTCAAATAGGGAAGTAATATTTTTAATAATTTTATTGATTTCCTTTATTTAACTTTTATACAAATTATTTACATTTTTAAATATTTCTTATAAAAAAACAATATAAAAACATTTAAAAATATAAAAAATTGTTGCCCGCCGGTATCGGGAACAGGGTCATTATTATTATTCATTTATTGATTTTATTGTTATTTTAGAAAAAAAGGAAGAAAATATATTGATTTAATAGTAGTATTTGTTTAGTTGTGTAGTTTTTTTATTATTTTACGAAATCACCAGTCCATTAAAAAGGTTTTAGTTTGATATCAACTACACATTGTGTCAAGGGTTCGTGCTATTTTTACTTGTATTTTCAATCGTATCTTTATATTATTTATAATTATAACACATTTGCTCGTAAAGGGTCTCTTATTTCACCAATTTCAATATCGTATTGTATCTCATTACGGACTTGTGCGTTATTGTAATGTAAAACGCACGGTTTATCAAGATGCTCCGTCTAAATAATAATATATCATTTAATTCAGGTAACAAAGACCCATAACATATATACCTTAAAGACTATCATACATATTTATAAAAAACCACAAATTGTACACGAAGTGACGGCGTCGTGTTGCGCTGCGCGGTGTCGCGTAGTCTTCTTCTTCTTCTTCCTTCCTAAAACGAACGGTATTTTTTTAAATCTTAGCAAGGAGTTTTATGTCCGAAAAGTGGTTAACATTTTTTATGAATAAAATTAACTTTGGGAGATAAAATAAATAAATAAACATTTAATTCTTTTTTATTTAATTAATTTTGACAATAAATTACAACTTATCTGTAACAAAAACACAAAATATTAATTTACTTTATTAGTAATACTGGCTGTTTTTTGTGACTTTGTCTTAAAAAGAAGCGCTGATGCACGCGCATCGCTAATTTGTGAGCAAGTAAAAATTATTCCGCGCGCTTTTTCTTTTCGCTGTATTGTTTTTATTTTAAAATGTCGTCAAGTAATGATGAATGAATTAATTCGACACCGCCAGAAGTCTCAGAGGCAGTTTTATTTATTTCAAGCAAATATGTTATAAAACGTGTATGACATACGTGCGCTTTGATAATTGCAGCATCTGCTTTCTTATAGCAATATCGCCTCGCCTGTAATTTTCAACTTACCGTACTTATATCACAATGTACTATTTTGTTTTTGTGTGATCTATGGCGTACTTTTAAGTGATAGGTAGGTATCAGATCGATCTCATTGACATGCCTATTCTTTTTTCAAAAGCATTGTAGTCTGCTCAGTGGTGCAGGTACAAGATTTACCGACTTGATAAAGATATGAATACTTACAAAGCTTTATGCGATTCGACTGTACATGAGAAGGATGAAGAGCGAGAGGTCGTCATCCTATCGTCGGCTGGGTTTGATGTAGGCTCCCCCAGTGCGATACTGGTGATTTGTTTTGGATGATACCCCCATTATATCCGAGTGGTTTAACGTGATAAAGCCGTTAGGTGCAGCCATGTACAGGTCTGGGGTTGTCTACGAATTTGCATTTGTATATTGGCAAACAGCAAAGTGTCTTCGAATTTGTTGTGTTGGCGTTTTTTGTTCTTTGTTTGTGTGCAAGTGTTTTGGAACGATAACTTTTTTTTAATGAAGTCTTTATCTTTCGTAAATTAACCGATGTTGGAAAATGTTTATAGCGGTTTTAAATAAATACATGGTTTAATATTTTAAAAATACATGCAAGATATATCTTAATCTTTGAACCATTTTCATTATACTATCTAAACTAACTTCTATGTGTTGCAACCAAGAAATATTGTAACGTTAAGAATCTCATGTTGGTTCTAGATAAGAAGGTACCTACAATCTCTGCGGTAAGGGCCCACCCTAATACTATGGGATGGATGTTGTCCTTCCTTAATGTGTAAATATATCATGTGAATCCTGTTAACTGCCACCCCATCAATTTTGGTCTCCGCTGGGGCACACTTAGGTAGAATAATAAAACATAGAAGATCATAGATAATATTATGTTATGATGTCCTTATTAGGTACTCACGGAAGTAGAAATAAAATAATAGATAGAATATACATTACTTTTATTGTACACCAAAAAAAGAAAAAAAAGTATTACCATTATTATTCTGTGGTATTACTAGCGATCTGCCCGTGTAGCATGACCATCGTAGAAACGGGTTTTGTCGACGAAGAGTCGAATTGAATTGTCATTTTATGACAGATTGTGGAAAGATTTCTATCGTCGCAAGCATGGCGATGTTAGAAATGTATGAAATGAATGAAAAGACATGCAAGTTGTATAGAAAAGACTTTGTCGAGTCCTGATAGACTAGAAATAGTATTGCCAGGCTAGGGTTGCCCGTACTTCGCGCAGATTATACGGCTTCACAAAACATCGAGATTTTTTTATTTAGTAAGTTTTATTATGAATGTATTTTAGAATTATACTTGCCAGAGTAAATTATTTAAATGTTGGTCAAAAACCACATCAATTTCCGTTGCATGGATAGGAAAACAACGCGGTCATAAGACATGAAAGGCACATAAGTTATAAGTTCATAAGTCAAGTCATAAGTTGTAAGTATAGATTACTCCATAAAATTTCGTTCAATTTACTTCCTAGTTACTAGGGTACCTTGCTCCAACAAAAGCGTATGTCACACAGAAAAGGGAATAGAGAACTTAGGAATGGAATTTATCATTCAAAGAGTTTCTTCGAAGCAAGGAGCGTAGGTTGACTCGTACCTAGTTATCTCGTAACGGGAACTGTCTATTACGAAGAAACGGTACCTAGCTTGTTCACCTTTTTTTTTTTTTTTTTTTTTACCGATGGGAAATCATCAAATAACCCCTCCCGCTCTGGGCTGAGCAGGAGGGAGTGTCAGACTTTTACTGACTAAAACCCATCCATGTTCCTTCTTTTGCCCTTTGTGTTCCAGGGCCGCGGTATCTCTTTCGAACAGTCCCGCAACCCTGGCAGGCGTCGGTCCTTACGGACCCCTCCCTGTTTGCTGACTCTCCTTGAGGCGCGCGTGGAACACGAACGCGCCGTCGACACGGCCTGTCGTCATAAGACGGACGGACGGCGAGCTAGCCCATAGCTCACCGTCCACAGGCCCGCGCCTACGGTGGCCGGGGGCCACCACGTGGCCCCCGACGCCCGGTGCGTCTCCCGCGGCGGCTGGGACGTGAGGTTCTCTCCCTCTCACGTTCCGCCACCTCCTTCGCTAGCATGACTGCTTCGCAGAAGGAGGTGACGGCGTCCCATTCCGTCTCGCTCCGGACCATGGATTGAACCAAGGCCGGAAGCGAGAGGTCGCCGCCGCCGATCGCCGCTACGAGGACATGGCGGTGCTCCGCCCACGCGGGGCAGATCTCCACCGTGTGCTCCACCGTGTCCTCCGGTCGATCCTCACAATGGTAGCACCCGGGCGTTTCCTCCCGCCCGATTCGGTGCAGGAACCTCCCGAAACAACCGTGTCCGGTGAGGACCTGCGTCAGGCGGAAGGTGAGGGCGCCGTGGCGCCTCTCTAGCCACTCCTCAAAGAGGGGACTTATCGCCACTATTGTGGCGTGCCCTGCACGGGGTTGCGATAGACGCTCTCTCCATGTCGCCATGAGATCGCGCCGGAGGTCTGTCCGCTGAGCGACAATTTGCCGCGGCAGCGGAGTTACCCCCCGGCGTAGTGCCTCCACGCGCCATTCGTGTAGGCGCGCGAGGACTATCGCCTCCAGATCCCATGGCGGCAATCCGGCAAGGAGGCTCGCCGCCTCGCCGGAGACCGTGCGGTATCCCCGGACCAGCCTTACGGCTACCACCTTTTGGGGCGCGTTCAGGTAGTGGGCGGCTCGCCGCCTCAAGGAACGCGCCCACACCGGGGCCCCGTAAAGGGCCATGGACCGCACGACCCCCGCGTAGAGCCTCCGGCAGGAGGCGTTTGGACCCCCCAGGTTGGGCAGGAGCCGCTTGAAGGCAGCCCCGGCCCGTTCCAGTTTGGGGGCCAAACGTCGGAAGTGCTCCACGAAGTTCCACCGGCTGTCGAGGACGAGACCCAGGTACTTCAACGTCGGCTCGACGCCGATGGAAACCCCTCCTACCGTGAGCATGGATCCCGACGGTGGCGCATTCCGAGGCCCATGAAAGCACATGGCCTCGGACTTGTGCAATGCCACCTCGAGACCCAATTGCCGGATCCTCTCCACGACCATCGCAACCCCGCGTGTCATTAGCTCGGCCGCCGCCTCGTGCGACCTCCCTTGTGCCAGCACCAGCGTGTCGTCTGCGTAGCAAACTACGCTGACGCCGTCAGGAAGGTCGGCGCGCAGCACCCAGTCGTACCCGATGTTCCACAAGGGCGGCCCTAGAACCGATCCCTGTGGAACACCGCACGACATCTCTCGCCGGTTCCATTCTCCGCTGTGACCAGGGTAAATGACAAACCTGTCCGACAGGTAGTCCCCGACCACACGACGAAGGTAGGTCGGCACCCGGTGATACCGGAGTGCCTCCCTGATGCAGCTCCAGGGCATGGAGTTGAAGGCGTTGGCGATGTCGAGAGACACCGCCAAGACCACCCCACCCCGGGACACCGCATCCCCCGTCGTGAGGGCTCTCACGCGCATGATGGCGTCCACCGTCGAGCGCCCCCTGCGGAAACCAAACTGGTGTTCCGCAAGATCCGGCCCCATCTCCGCTAGCTTGTTCACCTACTAGATTATATTAAATTCTTTATTTCAATACAGTGACAACATTATTACAGACATCTTAAAGTACAGACAGACATTATGTCCCAGAGATAGATCCTCTAGCTCCCAAACTAGGTTTTCACTTATGTTTTGTGATTCTATGATGAAGGTATATCTAGTTGGTTTTGAGACAATACCTGAGGTGATGAGAAGGTGAGGGAGGTGCTTTCGCGACATTGTCACCCCCCCCCCCCCTTTTTTTTAAATAATACATAAATATTGAAAAATTGAACAAATTGTCAATCACCTATCAAACAACCGTTACAAATGCCGTCAATGACATTGATCTGGATTACTGATAGTAATTATGTCAAAGAGACCATTTTCACAAAGTCGCGGGAAACGCTTGGACGCACATAACCTATTGTATTACCTCGTCTTAAAGCAGTGATGTTTTAATCTTATTCCAGAGTAGGAAAGTGATGGCGCTAGACACTGGATCTCACACTGGATGCTCACACTGGACATTCAAACAATATTCAACAATATTTATTATTGTGATTCGGGGCAGAAATAATGATGATGATGACCATTTTAAAAATCGCTGTCACATCCTATACGGGCCAACCATGTCTCTCCTTCATGTTGATGTCGAACCAATAACAAAACTCAACACAATTTTAGATGTTTTTTTTTACAAACAACCTACTCCATTTCGAAGATAAAATATTCATTAATAAGTAGGTATACATACATACATGTCATTCAAATAAAAAAAAGCGATGAGTTTCAAGACAAATTGTGCGATACCTTTGTCGTGTTTCTTTTCTGAATATAAGTATATTTTTTCACGTTTTCTATATGTAAGCTCTCGAATTTTCGATGACAGAAGGTGAGGTAGCCGACTCAATATCCGACTAGGGATGTGATTGATCACTGACACGGTAATCGAGAATCGTTTGATATACGTATATAGGGAATATACGTATTGGTACTGATTTGTATGGGAAATAGTGGTGGGGGACCTTTGATTATATAATGTCAATAAAAAAAAACAATCAAAACAAAGAAAATGAGCCATCAATTTCAAACACGTGTGCGTGCGGCAGCGTGCGGCCGGTGTACAGAGATAATAGATGCAGTGTAAACACTGTGCGTCTATGTCTCTGTGTGCGATCTTATAAGCCAACAGTTGGCTGATATTTTTTGACATGTTTGCGCACATTTGATGCTCTATATAGACATAACATAATCAAAGTGTGGAACAAACACATGAAGCTATCTTAATCTACTGTTATGTTTCAACATGCACACCTACATATGTGTTGTGGGTAGGACCATTATGCTCGAGCATAAAGATCGTAGGTGATGCGAATAACATACATCGAAGGCCGTAGCCGGTTGAGTGATTCATCACACAATTTATTTGATAGTTTATTATAACTTAAGTGCGTGAAAATTTATATTTTTAGAGAGTTCAATTGTTTTGTTTACTTTGTAAGAGATTATACGTCTACCTCTAACAAAGTAAATGTGTACATTTGTAATTTCAAAAAGTCTTCCACTGATAGAAAGATACTCTGTTAGATATATAAGATAGCTGTTGCGTGCGACCTTCGTTCGTGTGAAATTATTATAAAAACTATTACTTTTCTTTTTTAATAAGATTTTGTGAACAATTTCAAGGGCTTTTTTTGCACGGAACCCTAATTATTTTTCTAAAATAAAAGTAGCCTATGTTAGACCTTATAACATCAGCTATCTACCAGTGAGAGTCTTGTCAAAATCGGCTCAGCCGTTTTGGAGATAAGTCGGAACAAACAGACAGAAAGACAAAATTTTATTAAAAATGTGTTTTTGTTTTAAGTACCGTATAAATTTTCATATATGCATTCAGTAAAAAGTTGTTTTGATATTATTATTGTTATTTTGATATTACAAACAGATACTTAAATTTTAGTTATTTTTATAGATGTATAGATATGTGTTTTATGATTTATTTAACGTTCATGCGGATGAAGTCGTGGACAGACCATCATCAACATTCTCCTGTCCTTATCCCAATTCATTTGTGGTCGGCGCAGCATGTCTTCTTCTACTATACTTCTCTATTACTCGTCATCTCGTCAGGCACCTCTTTTCTAGCCATCAGCCTTCTTTAGTCTTCCTCTACTCTTGTAGCCATTCTCATAATCCTCATTTCACGTGGTATGTTCCATGAGATTGAGCAATTGATCATGACTGTTAAGTATGATACACTTTTGTTTTATTCCCAATGCTTTTTGCTACGCAAAAATAAGTGAAATGGCATGCTACAAAGATATATATTTTGGCGCTTGTATAACAATGAGGGGCGTTGGTGGTAAACGTTCGTTAAAGTGTCTCGTGAAATTTATTGAAAATTGAAACAAAATGTCATTTTCACTATGGGCCACAATATCCGTGAACGACACTGTGCATAACACTTAATAATGCGGTCGAGGCTTAGTGATGAGGTATAATAGGATTTCAATAATCACATTAGCTACCTTAGACCACTAATTGAGAGTGTGATAGATCCATAATTTGATTCAACGTTTGTGTATCCCAACAAGATGAAAATAATAAAAAAAAAACTGACAAGCCCGACTGAAAAACGAAAGTAAAACCAGTTTTTCATTCGGGTTTTTAAGTTTTTTTGAATTACTTTTTTTCGTAGCTTTTAAGTTTAGAAGGTACATATTGTGAAAGTTTTCGAAGACGATTCAACTGTTCTTTTCAATTTAATTTGTCGTTTCGAATTACTTTTAAACATAAGATTTTTTTTTTTTGTAATCACCTTTTAAAACATTTCATTTTGATACGACAGGTCTGAAAATAAAACGAATTATTTAATTTACGTGCACCTAGTAACACTCGCGCCACCAAGACGCATCTAACGCAGTATAATGTATCCAAATCGGTTCATCCATTTAGGAGTTGCGAGGTCATACATAAGCGAGAAAAACATTACCCCCCTGGGTCAGTCGGGTAAAAATAATGTCAAGACAGCGTCTTGAATCTGTCCTGGCCACGAGCTACACGCGTCTTGCGACAGCAACTGTGTAGAAAACAAATGAAAGAAATTGTCTAGCTCTAGAGCATGCCACGAGTCACCGCTCAGTGACTTCCAGAGCGACGATACTCCAGAAGAGGAAACAAATGACGCGAACACAAGCCACTTGACGCAATTCGCATCGCACGAGGCTATGAAGCAGTTTCATAAGCTTGACGGCACGCGCAACCCACCAACAACATGACCCAGGTATTTAATTAAAACTATTTACCACATTGAGTACTACGCCGTTCAGATATACTGGAAGTACACGACGACGCTGCTGTTTAGGTGCCATAAACACTAACACCTCACTCTTTTTTGAGTTGTATTTTAGGCCGTGCACCTCCGCATACTCCTCCATCCTCCGTATATTGCATAACAATAGAAATTGTCCTCTTATCTTTTACTTTGAGCAAATGTCGACTGAAGGATGGAGAAGAATGAACAATTTTCAAACGGTACCTACGAAAATACTTCACGTAATGGAAGACAAACCGTTATCTACAGAATTTTTTAAAATGGCTTCTTTTTCTGCAGAAATCTTGATCTCGGTCCTTTGTGACAGTTTTTCATATAAAATTCATTTTTATGTTTATTTATTTATTATTTAAAAATGAATAGTCTAACATCAAACCTCGTTTGTTCCTATAATGGTAGGTTGAAATCAATTTGAACTGTATTCTATAATAGAATAAAGTTCAATTTAAATGGCTTCAATGCAATGTTTGGTAATTTTCCAATCGAATAGTACTGTTTTGATACAATTAAAAGTAAGTTGTAGAAACTAGGTACTGTTTTTATTACCAATATTCATGCTGGTTTAAATTCAACCGGTTTGATATTGGCTGGGAACTAACATACATATCAAAAGGGATATTTAATATTACGTTTCAGACATAGATCAGATAGCGTTAGGTAGCGTTGAAATACATTTAGGAACATCGATATTACTGGCGTATTAATTTGTAATCGAGATTATTCGGATTCAGATATCTGATTTGCGTTAGATGTTCCCGAGAGGCTTCAGGAATTTCATTATTGTTTCAAAAAGGAAGCTTAGGTATTTCAGACGAAGGTACTGAAAGGTTGATTTTGATGGCAGAGACTCAGTCCTTCTTGACGGCCCAAAATCCAGTCTATCACCATTTCCTAGTAGAAGAGAAGAGTGTACAAGAAGTGGTAAACTTGGAATTCGGCCATTTGTTTCATGCTGGGGCAAAGAAGGCAACTTAAGACAGTGACGCTTCACATTCACATCATGCTTGCATTTTATTGTCATATTGTTTTTTTTTTTACTAATAGGCACATTATTCTATTCTTTTTTTTGTTGTTGTTGTTTTAGAATTAAGAGTCGCAACATTTTATTTTAGACTTTTATATGTGTTTGTTTATGCTTTCGAGCGTATGGCACTCGTGGCCTGCAGCCGAAAATCAGCGTCAGGTTGTACACCTTGTAAGTTGTATTGCCATCTAGCATTATGCTGACCTGAGGCCCTTTTCGTTTTGTTTGTTTATTTATTTTGTATAATTTTAAGGTGTTTTTGTTTTTAACGCCAAATAAATACAATTTTCTTTCTTTCTTTGTTACTTTCTATACAAAATACCAACATTTCCTAAGTCAAATAAAGACATCGTCTAAAAGACAGCGTTGAAACCATCTTGTCAACCACAAGATCGTGTTACGAACATAAGTGTACAGTATAAACATACCCAAACAAGGACAAACGAGGTTTGCTTCCAATATTAATGACTTCGTTAACAGTACCTAATTTATTTACTTTGTAAAATGTCGCTTACACTAATTACTCGCTTACGATTCGTGAATCTCTGGCGCGCATTACTCTTGCCAATTGAAGGCATTTGTATCGACGAAGCCTATTTGATATGTAATGAATTATGTATGTGTGGACTTTGAAAGTTTTGGTATACTAAATGCGACGCGAAGCGATATTTACATGACGCTGGCAACCTGAAAGCGTATTGAGAGTGTTGATGAATCATTTGCAATGGAGTCCGCATTGGCCTTGAAAAGTAATTTCGATAAATGTAGATTATCAGCGTAGCTTGAAACCGTAAGTCCTCTTCATAGGTCCCCACTGTAGCTCGTCAGCGTAGTTCGTAGGTGTGTCACACCTTTCGTAGCTAGGCAGTATCGCTCGGTGGCGTAGCGTCAGTGTAGCTCGGCTTCGTAGTTAGACGACAAAGTTTGGCGGCGTCGCTTATCAGCGGAGCTCATCAATCTGCCATATTCCAATTTTTCTGTAAATAACTCGCATTAGAGTACCCGCGTTTGGAGCTTTATTTGTTGCTACCGTGCCCGTAAATATACGATACCAAATTCCGATTTGCTTTCGTATTTTTAATTGAAATTGCGTTTGGATCGTGTGCTGATTGTTTGGAGTGGAAAAATGTTCGTCAGGAACAATTAAAATTACTTTTAATTACTCCCACCTTCTCCAAATTCCACTGCGAAGCAGAAACGTCGGAGTTAAAAAAAATCGATTAAGTCTGAATCGAAGTATTCGACAAGGAAAATTCTATAAACTCGTTGGACTGCCTTGCAAAGCTTATTCTTTTTCTGGCAATGAGACGGAGGCAATTAACTGGCAATAATTACATATAATTATCTACTTAAACTGCTGGATTTCATTGCCAATAAAGTAAGCCACAACCTCGAATGCTTATAGACAAGATTGTTGGAAACACTCTTGAACTGCCTATCATAATGATGAGGTATTCATATCCATTAATCACTGAACAGAAACTGCACGGAGCATGACATCAAAGTCAAGAGCAGTTGGCGCAAAAAACCACCGTGCAACTTATTCCTAGGAAGTTAGAAGAATCACGATCGTAAGATATGTCGTGTTTACCAAAAACGATGACGACAATAAGAAAACGATGGAAATAATAAAGGGTCTATGAAGCCGAAAGTTGTGTACTAGACCATACCTGGGAACAAAATTTAAAACTTTTCACAAGATTTTTTTAAACATGGTTTTAATGTAAGATTTTTACTTTAAACACCTCCACGACCCACGTACTATTCAATCCATCCATCAGCACAATGTTTGGAGTGCGTTACATTGAGTCCTATACCGTAAACCGTGATTTTTCGCCCCAAAAAAAAAGCTTTGTTCCCACTAGTACCGCCGAAAGTCGTTTCCGAGCAATAATTTTTGCGTAAAGTTACTTAGTTTCATGTGCACAATGCTTGGTTGATGGCTTCGTGAAGGTTCCTGTTACACCCTGTATAGTGTTTATGGCGTTAATTCTTAGATCATGATGAGACTTTCGTGACAAACAGCGGGGTTTAACATGTTTTACATGTGGGTCAAACAAATAAATCACCAAAAACCTACCATTTTCATAAGACTTTAGAATTGAAGCTTCAAAAACATGAATATGAAATTAAATGAGACCCATTCGTATGTATATTTCTGTTCATAAAACATTCTGGGACAATACGACGTCATATTATTTTATTCCGTCCCTCTCCATTCTATGCGCCGATCCATTTGTGAGAGAAAAAACACGATCGTCCCATTTCTCCTTTCGTATTTATTCGCAGTTACCGATATTTACAATGCTATAAAGCTAACCACAATAAAAATATGGTTGCCGGGTAATAATGGGTGCCATAAAAACATTTTATCGTGCCTGATCAACGTGCGTAGTGGCTAATTTGGCTCCTGCTAATTTTGATATATTTGTCGTGTAAATAAGAATTAGATTCCCATTTCTAATGGAAGGAGCGGCCGGCCATAAACATGGGTAGTTATTATCGCCTGTTTGTTATAGGCTGGTGTTAATGTAATAGTGGAGAGAGAATAAATTATTATTTCGCTGGACGTTTATTAGAGACTCTCGCTTTCTAAATAAACGAATTTTATTTTTAGAGTTCCGTTCCCTAATGCCAAAAACGCTGTTTGAAAATACTAAAAAAATGTGGGTTTGAAGAACGTAAAAAGTAATTTCAACGAAAACGGGTCTGAATGAGGTTTGATAATTAATTCTTGAATTATGGGCTTAACATACCATGATGAACAAATTTACTTTTGCTGTTGAGTATAAATTGATATATGAATGATCGTTAATATGTGGTTAATATATTGGTTGGTGCAACGGAACCCTTTGTGCGACTCGCACTTGGCGTGTTTTTATTATTTCACTGCCACGTTTCGTCACGGTTTTGTAGTAAATAACAAATATTTGAACAGTAACGAACTATCAACGGTTTGGTGTTAAACAAAACGATGGTTTAGAAAAATATAGGGCCGTGTGGACGCATTTGCCTACATTGCGATGTTAATTGGATTGGGTGTTTGAAATGTAAATAATCCAGCGTTGCCATGGAAACCAGGCTATTTATAAGGTTTCATGACGGACAAAAGCATACTGGCAAAACAGTTTAATTTATAAATTCAGTTTGTGAATGGGATACATCTATTATGAACGGCCAAAATAAAGACAATAGAAACATGAATGGAAGAACATGTTCCTAAAAGCTTATACACATTCGCATTAGTTACACTTCAGCCAACTTATCTGTGCAGGCAGGAAAACACAGAAATGAAATAAATGTACCAAGTTTGACATATCGATGCATTTTTTCTTGACGGCAACTTGAACTGCACACTTAAAGTGGTCATACTGTAAGAAGTCCCTGACGTCTATTCATGGCACTTCACAATCGAAAATAGACCCTTTTGGCTGACGTTTGGATACCAAACTTGTTACTCTAATTAAACTTACTACATTAATAATGTAAATCAGCCTTCAGACGATTTATAAACAGATTAAGAACTTTTTTGGGAGTTTGCCGTCGACAGTCTAAAAATATAGAAGACAAATTGTTGAATACGAACGAAGTACTATAGGACGAAGGCAGTCCATTTATGTATCCATTCCGAACAAAATTAACTATATAACTTATGATATATATTATCTGCCTAGCCTTTTTCTAACTAACCCAATTCGGGGTAAGCTGATAAGCTCGCCGTTGTAACATAAACTATATATTTTAATTTTGTGTCTATATCTTTTAATTTTGCGTGCAATAAAAGAATAATATGTTGGGGTCGGTTTCCAGTCTAACCGGATGCGGTTGAATATCAGAAATTTACATGGAGCGCCTGCTTACCTGCCCTCCACAACCCAGTTAGTACCGGGTAATACGATATCCCTTGGTAAAACTGGTTGTCAGACTTTCGAACCACTGACTACCTGTAACGACTGTCAAATATCTAAAATCGCCAGCCGGGACCAACGGCTTAGCAGGCTTTCCGAAGCACGGAAGAAACTCGATATGTAACGGGTGGTCACCCATCCACGGACCAACCTAGGCAAGAGCGGGTTATCCTGAAGATCGACCCAAGCGGCTGTTTTTAGGCATTTAGCAACGAGCTAACTTTTGCTATACATTAAGTTTAATAAAACTATAATGTTCCCAAAGGGACGCAGGCCTCATTTCTACGAGAGGTATTAGGCCGTAATCGACCACGCGGGCCTAGTGCGGGTTTATAGAAGGCACAAGTTTTCGATTTTTTGGTTCTAGGCCATGCCGGTTTCCTCACACTAAGTTTCTAAACTGTGTCCTAATACGGTTTACAGAGTAAAGTAGAACCTGTCGGGTCGAACCTATAAGTACAACTCGCAAGAACGGGTTGTTACAACAACATAGCAATAATAGAAGTTAAATAACTTGTTACAGGTAATGCCCTATTATGCGAATGTGAAGTCTCGTTCCCAAACATAACATTGTAATGTAGTACGACAATCTAGACCACAGTACATTCTTACAAGCCACTTACTTCTCGCATAAAGAATTTTTATAGGTGCCTATTCTAACTTTCATAGGACTGATGTATTCATTTTATTACCACTTGGTTTGTCGTACGTGTATGCTGTGGGATTTTCAAACCCGCATCCTCATTGCGTAACATAGTTTCTATCACAGTGTGAGGGATTTTGAAGGAAATTCTTTATTGATATTGTGCGAGTGCTGCACCCCTGATCAGACTATGTCCCACCTGATGGAGTATCCCGAATGCTGTTTACTGCAACGTTGAAGATCTGGGGGGTTAAAAGCAGGAGTAATTCCAGTGTGGGAAAGAGACAGAGCTATACAGGTCGTCTAGCGCCATCTCTTTCCCACACTGGAGTTACTCCTGCTTTAAGACGTCATGGTAGGCCACCTGAACTACGATTCTGACGCCACAATAAACGGGCCCACCTAGTGGGCCCAAACAGTATAATAAGGACTAGCTGTTGCCCGCGACCGTTGACCGCGTGACATTATTATAAAAATATTACTCCCTATTTGAATCGCATTTTGTTAACAATTTCTTGGGTATTATTTTTTTGCACGGAACCATAATCTTCTATCTATAATAAAATTAGCCTTTTTTTTTTTTTTTCGGGTGGGAAATCATCAAATAACCCCTCCCGCTCTGGACTGAGCAGGAGGGAGTGTCAGACTTTTACTGACTAAAACCCATCCATGTTCCTTCCCTTGCCCTTTGTGTTCCAGGGCCGCGGTATCTCTTTCGAACAGTCCCGCAACCCTGGCAGGCATCGGTCCTTTCGGACCACTTCCTGTTTGCTGACTCTCTTTGAGGCGCGCGTGGAACACGAACGCGCCGTCGACACGGCCTGTCGTCATAAGACGGACGGACGGCGAGCTAGCCCATAGCTCACCGTCCACAGGCCCGCGCCTACGGCGGCCGGGAACCACCACGTGGCCCCCGACGCCCGGTGCGTCGCCCGCGGCGGCTGGAACGTGAGGTTCTCTCCCTCTCACGTTCCGCCACCTGCTTCGCTAGCATGACTGCTTCGCAGAAGGAGGTGACAGCGTCCCATTCCGTCTCGCTCCGGACCATGAATTGAACCAAGGCCGGAAGCGAGAGGTCGCCGCTGCCGATCGCCGCTACGAGGACACGGCGGTGCTCCGCACACGCGGGGTAGATCTCCACCATGTGCTCCACCGTGTCCTCCGGCCGATCCTCACAATGGTAGCACCCGGGCGTTTCGTCCCGCCCGATTCGGTGCAGGAACCTCCCGAAACAACCGTGTCCGGTAATAAAATTAGCCTAACTTACTTCTTATAACATCAATCAGCTATCTGCCAGTGGAAGTCACGTCAAAGTCCAGCATTCCAGTCGTCTCGGAGATTAGCCGGAACAAACAGAAAGACAAACAAAAATTAAAAAAAAAAACCGTATATACTTTCAAACGCATTCAGTAAAAAGCTGTTATTTTGACATTACAAACAGACACTTTAGTTGTATTTATTTGTAAGATGTAATGTAGATGCAAAAAGAAGAAAAATAATTCGCATTGCTTAATGTTTTTTCTAAATTTTCCTGCTCCACTGCATAATATATAATAACGTACCTAATGATGAAATCTCGTAATGAATACCATTAGGATTTAGAGATTACACAATAGACCGGTGTTTCGGACTCAAAAAAGCCTTTTGGTTTTTATCTGAAAATACCTGAAACTCTGCTCAAACCCTAAGAGAAAGCAGCGTTATTAGACCCGTAAACAATAATGAACTCACACGAAGGATTCAAGCTCCAGGTAACTTGGTATCTTGGTATAATAGAAACACTGGCTTGCATGCAAATGACATAAAATCGACTGCATTCTAGCCAGCTGTGGCAGTGACGTCATACCTACGCGCTAGATACCTACTGGCACAGTAGGTAAGCACGTGACTTGATAAGTAGACAAACCACCGTCCTATGACCTCAAAAGACTGAGGACGATTCCTCAAATTTACACACTTCGCTGCAATATAAAAGATGAAACAATCATGGTGACTTTGCTTAGTTAGCTTTGCTTTGAATAATTTGGTCATGTTGATGGACTGTTGGAGGAGTTCATGGCAAAATAATAACAGACGCTCGGGTCGATCTTCAGGTTAAGCCGTGATTGACTAGGTTGGTCCATGGATGGGTGACCACCCGTTACATCCCGAGTTTCAACCGTGCCTCAGAAAGCACGTTAAGCCGTTGGTCCGGGCTGTCATTTGTAGATCTTAGACAGTCGTTGCAGATGGTTAGTGGCCCGCAATTCTGTCAACCAGTGTTACTAAAGGATATCGTATTACCCAGTACTAACTGGGTTGTGGTGGTCAGATACGCAGTCGCTACACGTAAACTACTGTTATTCGTTAGACTAGAAGCCGACCCAAACATAGTTGGGAAAAGGCTCCGCTATTTTTTTTTTTCCTGGTGGCATCTCTCAGTTCAGCCTCTGAGGCTGGCTACTGCTTGACCGGGCAAATCCTGTGGATGCCTTAAAAATGAATCTAAGGCCTCCAGCCAGGGGCATTATAATGCTTAAAAACTAAGCGACCACTCGCTAAGGGCACCCCCTGTGGGGTACGAGCCTCGGCTTAGGGCGTGGCTGGGGAGGACAGCAAAGGGACAACGGCTCGGCAGATGATGAGTTTGGTCATGTTGAGAGGATGAATAAAAGGCGACTGAATAATGGAAACGGCTTATGAAAACGCTCTAGACGGACATACTCAGATAAATTGAAGAAACAATCAGAAAACCTTCATAGATAAACTGAAAAACTTTATAACGCCAATCAACCCTTGCATATTCCTACTAATTGCTTCGCCCACGTACGCGTAGTTGCGATCTCAACGGACCTGACGTTGTAGAAGCAAATCGCTAGTGTATGTCCTTCTAGGGCGTTCCCTCCAGACATTTCCATTCTCATAATTCCTCAAAATTATGCAGTATAACATTTACTGCGCTATAAAAGAAGAAAACAATACTATCATGGTATATTTGCTATCTGTTTTTTAAAGCGAGTGGGTTTCGTAAGGGCGTGGTCCCGACAGCGGTTCCCCTTGTACGAACATCTAATAAAATAACATAGACACCGTTATCGTGTTGCCATCGACAGTTAATGTTCAGTCCCAATTGTAGCAGCAACAGTTGTGGACCGAACCTAGAAACAAAACCAGATTTATAAAATGTTTATCAAGAGTCAATTCATCGAAATTGACACAACATGTATAATATTTAATAGTTGAATACAAGGAATACCCATGTAACACCCACTGCTATCAAGATCAGAGACTCTATACTCGAAGTTGTAGATGATTATGTCTACCTGAGACAAACGGTCCAGCTAGGTAGGTCTAACTTAGAGAAAGAGGTCAATCGTCGAATGCGACTCGGCTGGGCAGCGTTCGGGAAGCTGCACGGTATCTTCTCCAACTTACCGCAGTATCTCAAGACGAAAGTCTATGACCAGTGTGTGTTGGCAGTGATTACATACGGGACCGAACCGTGGTCGCTCCCAATGGGCCTCATTCGAAGGCCGAATCAGAAATGAAGACATCCGCAAGAGAACCAAGGTTACCGACGTTGACCGGAGAATTGCACAACTTAAGTTGTAGTGGGCAGGGCACATTGCTCGCAGAACGGATGGCCGATGGGGCCGAAAAGTTCTGGAGTGGCGACCGCCAACCGGAAGACGTTGCGTTGGAAGGCCTCCCACTAGGTGGACCGATGATGAGGCGAGACGCAAGGGATCGGTCGCAAGGGATCGGACACTTGGGGGAGGCCTATGTCCAGCAGTGAACGTCTTTCGGCTGAAATGATGATGATGATGAATACAGTGTGTAAGGGACAGCCCTCTACAGACTGGAATGGGACTCCAATAAATTTGATTTGTTTAATTTCCTCATGCGCAACCATGGCAAAACGCACGTTGTAAACGGGAAGCGCGACGACGAGTTCGATGAACTCTGTAGCAAGGGAGGAAGTGTACAGGTGATTTCACACGTCGTTTGTTAGAATATTGCAACATCCGTTGTTGCATTTTTTATTTTAGCCGTATTATTTACATAAATAGAGTATTGCGTATAGGGAATGTAATTTAACATTCAAATAAAGGAATAATATCTGAAAAAACGTTAAAAAATATGAAAACTTTCCGGAGAAAAAATCCGGTGGAATATGATTCAAAATAAGTAGCTGAATGCACCCTGTCAATTTGTGGAGCCCAGCCCTTCAAATCCAGCCCAGCCTAGCCCTTTTAATGTATAAAATATGGGTCTACGTAAGCCATTCCAGCTTACGTATACCCATATTTTCAAACTAGAGCTACAGCAAATCGACAATGGGCAGCCGAAAAGGCACACGCACCTCAAAATTGAGCATTGACCCTTTCCGTAGCAAAACTGGCTTTCCCTTCCTGAAAGATCCGCATTTGCATCCAAAGCTCCTTGCAGCCATAATTTTCTGTTTACCTAATGAAGGGGCAGACCGCAATTTGGCCTCTCGAAAACTTTCGTGGCGAAACACTTGTCAGTTCTCACCACTTGGCTTGTCGTTGCCATTTCTAAGAGCTGTGTCAGCAACTTCGACTCGTTCCCAAACTTGCTCCCGGAATTTGTTTCATAAAGAAAATACGGAAATAGTTTTCTATAGGTACTTGAGAGAGTTTGATATTATGCTTTACAATTCGAACTTTCTAGTTCGAAACCTTCTTTTCGACTCGCATTAGGCTAAAGAGATACCTAGGCCCCGGAACACAAAGTGCGATGAAGGAACATGGATGGGTTTTAGTCAGTAAAAGTCTGACACTCCCTCCTGCTCCGCCAGAGCCGGAGGAGTTATTTGATGATTTCTCATCCGTAAAAAAAAGGCTAAAAACCAATGAAACTGGACACAACACAATCGGTATATTAGAAACTGCGATCAAAAGAGGTCAGTATCATAATTGCTGCGGAATTTTGACACTGACAGCTCTGAACGCAGTTTAGATGAGCTGGTCGCGTTCAGTTTAATTTGTGAAATTCGTTCTTAGTTGTATAGAGGAACTCCATTTATTCATCTTGAAAATGTAGAATAGAACCTCTAGTTTTGCTCTTAGACATTATATATAAGTACTCGAGATACCTGTTCCCTCTAAGTATGCAAATTAAGCACACAATTGAACAAAGGCTTTAAATATTAATGCTCAAAATAACCCGTAGACAATTAGAATAATTGTGTTTTATAGGGTTCGCTCACAATTAAATAAATAAACATGACTGATCTTACTGTTTCAATGTTTGGAACCCACTATAATATAAAAGTCCGTACAGGAAAACGGGCAAAAACGCAAAACATTTGCAACGTTTCAACGTTCCTAATCTATCAAGAACCCCTGCCTGCCATCGCTATTATAAACTTCACGGTGCACAAAACTGAAAATTATCAACATAATGAAATACCCCATAAAATAGGTAAGCTGAAAGCCCGAAGCGGTAGGTATTATTATCTCTCGGGAGCGAATCCCGGCACCGCATTGTGTCCCCACCCTTACAATCGCAGACGGAATTATAATTGAGAAACGAAAGCCGTTCTACGCAACGCCATCACAATTAGAACCATTTCAAGGAGGATGGTTATATCTATATTAAACTTTATACATTATTCATTGTGTTATAGGGTACTGCCGGGCTCGATAAAGATATTCTATTGAAATAGGGAGTTATGTGTGAGATTTGCTGTCATTATGACTAAGTGGCGTGAGTAATCAGTTTATTGAGCTTGTCAATGCTTTGATGCAGAATTGGATGGTAAGAGTTTATTGAAATAAATCGATGGACCGACTTTGATTGCATTATTCGTTGTAGTATACAGAACACAACTAGAGCTTGTAACTATATAATAACTGCTGCTCAGATCGATCTTCAGATAATCAGTGGTCCGAATGGGTTCTGGAGGTCAGATAGGTAGTCGCTCCATGTAAAATACTGGTTTTCAGCTTCATCCTGTTAGACTAAAAGCTGACTCAACATGGTTCGGAAAGGCTAGGCAGATGAGACACCGAACACTGCTGATTGCTGCGATTTCAATTCATTTTTATTTTTTTGATAGTGGTTTTTCAAGATTTTTACAATATTATCTTGTTCTTACTTACTAGATAGCAAGAATTTCAAGCTATTAGGTACCGAGTGTCGAAGTACATCATATATCTGACAAAACTTTAAAAACGTAGTGAGTGTACACGATATTTTTTTTAATTAATCATGATTCAAACTTGAAACGTATGTTTAGGGAATCTGTTTTTTGTGATAGTCAATAATTATTCATTTCTACCATAAAGAAAGGTAAACCAAAACAAATAATAATGCTGTTTGGGGCTAGAATGGGCACCGGAAAAACCTTCAGAAGAAGTTCTTCTTTGTTTCGATGATTCCCATAATTGATTAATTGTTTCATTAAATTTATTTCGACCAAAACTCAGCAACATCACCGGCGTTACGGTAGTGGCTTCGGTCCACTTAGGTCCCTTAAAGTGCCGGTTTACGGTATAAGGGAGTTACACAAAGAGCAGGTCAGGAGGTGGTCCATGGTTTGGTGTGAGACCCCACAGTCACACTCTGCTTCATCGGTATACCCCCACTTACCCCACCACCTGGCTTCGAAGTCGGAAGGAGTTATTACTAACTTTTACACTAACGTTACAGCTATTCTCAAATTCCTGTTGGATATAATACTATTATGAGGTTACATTACCTTCCGAGCTCCCCAAGGTAATATAAACTATCAAATGTTAAATCTCACGCTTCCTACTCGCTTGAAGCTGCAATATTGGGTAAAAGTGGGTGAAATCTTTCTGACAGCACAAAAATGCTTTGTCGGAACCTTGTATATAAGTATCAAAAGAAACGTGTTGAGTATTACCTTTTGTATAGTAAATAATCTCAGAAACGTGTAAATAATCTCTGTTGATATGAGTACTATGGGCAAACAGACATATCAAGCTGGAAGTATTTTCAGTAGAAACCACATGTAAGTCGTATTTTTTTTTGTTTTCATCGGTATTTTTTTTATTGTACGAGTATGTGTAAGTAGGTACCAAAACACACGTAAAGGAGCTAGTTCATAACAAAAACGTTGATATCTTCGCTTCCAGACGTGCGATTTTGATTGCTGTTATCAGCATTTTTAGACCTAGCTTGGCCTTCGCCTACGTTTTGACCAAACGGCAGTCACCTATTCCCCAATTCACCAATTTCTCCCAACCCACATTTAGAATATTTTCGTTTTTTCAAAATTTCTTTCAAAAATAATTTTACATTCTAGTTTCAATAGTACTCACCCTTCATCCCTGTGTTCTGGTCCGCGTTCCGTGAGCCGGCGCCCGGGTTGGAGGTTAAAAATGAAGGATTTTTGTACATTTATCCACAAAAAACTTACAAAGAGTAAGAAAGTTTATATGAAATTTCGGAATCCTATAAGTAGAAACAAAAGTAAGTATCAAAGTAAAAATAGGATTACCAAAAACCCTGGTTCCATAAAATACCTACTAAACCGTATCAGCTCACCACGCACGACGTAATTATCCGTTCAGATAAATCGTAAAGACGCGCAGACTCCGGTTAGGGACGATAAGCCCTAATTACGGCATCAGATAACAACGCGGCACTAATGACCTGACGAGAAATCAGAATAGAAGGGAACTGGATTGAAAACCGTTTTGTAGGTACGTTGAGGTATCTTTCATTTAGTGAAAAGGTTTTGGACTATAAGAAAGGTGGTTGGGGTAATTGCGCATCTATACATCTATTCAAATAAATAAAAGAAAGTTTCTGTTTTTAAATTCAAAATAACAGCTTTTTACTGAATGCATATGAAGGCATTTACGGTACTTTACGGTACAAAAAACTTTTTTTATCATTTTTGTCCATCTGTCTGTTTGTTCCGTCTAATCTCCGAAACGGCTGTACGGCTGGACTTTGACAGGACTTTCACTGGCAGATAACTGATGTTATAAAGAGTAACTTAGGCTACTTTTATTCCCTGCCAGGGTTGCGGGACTGTTCGAAAGAGATACCGCGGCCCTGGAACACAAAGGGCAAAGGAAGGAACATGGATGGGTTTTAGTCAGTAAAAGTCTGCTCCCCTCTCCTGCTCCGCCCAGAGCGGGAGGGGTTATTTGATGATTTCCCGTCGGTAAAAAAAAGGCTACTTTTATTTTAGAAAACCCTTGAAACTGGTAACAAAATCCGATACAAATAGGGAAGTAGTATTATTATAATAATTTAGGTCGTGGGGCACAGCTAGTCGCACTTATAATGACAATGCTACTCATTTTTATAGTTTATATATAGCTACATTCATAAGTTTATTTGTATTGTTGAGCAGACGAAAAGCAGAAAGCAGTGATAGTCTAGCGGTGTGACCGACGGACTGCCAGTCATAGGTCTCGAGTTCGAATCCAAGACACGCACCTCTGACTTTTCGGATTCATGTGCGTATTGTATGATATATTTCTCGACGGCAAGTAAAGCCAAGTCAGAGGCCCATGGGCGGCATAAAAACTCTGACACCAGGTTAGGCACTAAGCACACGATAAAGAAAGGGAGAGCCAACGATTTTTTCATCGGTCTTTAATAAAAAAAAAACACCTAGGTATTTCATAAATAAGTGAAATACCTACACTAGCAGTTTTTTTTAAAATAACTAGTGAGAAATTTCATCTTTCTGGGGTATAAAATCATTTGTTTGAAGACTCCCTGTATACACTATTTGTCGCTTTTCTTTCAAAGAACACTATCTAATTACAGTTAAAAGCAAGAGGTATACAAAATTATAAACTATATTGTGTAGTTTAAAATAAAGCCGTCAAGAACTTTACTCATTACTTAGAACATCTTTATTAACGAGTTTGTTAATACTTACGTATAACAATAATAAAACAATACAGATTTCAGCTATTGACAGGCATTCGAAAAGTTAGTTCAATACTCAACCTGAATCATTTGGGCCTTGAAATAATCCTACCTGAATTCTTTGAATTGGTAACCTTGAATTTAATTCGCAACTCCAAACTTTATATTTCAATCCTTTTGCTAAACCAGTCTGCCTTCATTCAACCAGTTTTTTTATTGTGCTTTGGTTAGTTTTTTTTTTTTTCTGAAAGCTCGAGTTAAAAATGACTCGAATTTTGTAATGAATTCTAGAATGTGAGGAGGTCGTAGCTGAATAATATGGGTTGGTCCATGGATGAGACTACCCATTACATATCAAGTTTCTTCCGAGCCTCGGAAAGCACGTTAAGCCGTTGGTCCCGGCTGTCATTTGTACATTTTTAACAATCGTGACACTTTGATCTTGAGCTGGCCTGGCGTCATACGGAGTTTCAGTAGAAAATACCGTACTACCTCTCATTTTTCTTGTGACACGTTTGGCGCCGTGGCTGAGCGATTGGCTGCTGCACTGCCTGTCGCGGGTTCGATTCCTGCACGGAACAAAAATTTTTAACGCCGATAGGTGGTTCTTCCGGGTCTGGCTGTTTATGTATGTGAGTTTAAATGTTTGTAAACGTAGCCATGATACAGAAGAAATTCCTAGTCTGGAGCAACGTTTCAAAAAGAAAAAAAAGGAATAAAAGGGAACAAATTTTAACCAGAACGTGTGGGCCAACGATACTATTAAATTCCTTACTAGCTTATGCCCACGGCTTCACCCGCATGGAGTTCGGTAATGGTCCCGAGGGACCGTATTACCGGAAAAAAAGTATTATCATATGTGTTATTTCAGGTTACAAACAATCTGTGTGTCAAATTTCATTTAAATCCGCTCAGTAGTTTTTGCAATGCGTGGAAGAGTAACAAACATTCATACATCCTCACAAACTTTCGCATATATAATATTAGTAGGATTTCGATGATTCAAACTGCTCAGATAGTTTTTATAACTTCATCATTGCCTGGGTCTGGTTTTGACATACTTCAGAGAATATCGGATGATTTCTCTCTAGTTCCAAATATAGTCAAACCCAAAGTATTTTCATTACTAACCGACCATTTCTAAGTACTTCGAATTGCTAAGGGCTCATTTACGGACACGCGGCACGTTGCGCGGCGCGTTTAGCGGCGCGGCCTGCTTTAAATTCAACATATGGAAATGTATGAGAGCGTTTACGGAGAAGCGATTTTACGCGCGTTTGCTTGTACTGCATGCGGCGCCCGCTGCGTTGCCCGCTGCGTCACTCACGGCGTTGCCCGCGGCGGCGCCCGCTGCGTCTCCCGCGGCGGGGAACGCGGCTGTGCCCGTGGCGGCATACGCGCTTGTAGTCCGAGAGGTACCGTTGCAAATGAAAAAGTCATAGTAAGCCGGCTGAAATTGACATAGATAGTTGATCTTATATGATTAATAAGAGAACCGACCGTCAGCTGCTCAAATAGCGTGGGGTTGGGTGTGAGAGATTTCGGCCACGTGGTGGCCCCCGGCCACCGTAGGCGCAGTCCTGTGGACGGTGAGCTATGGGCTAGCTCGCCGTCCGTCCGTCTTATGACGACAGGCCGTGTCGACGGCGCGTTCGTGTTTCACGCGCGCCTCAAAGAGATGTCAGCAAACGGGAAGGTGTCCGAAAGGACCAATGCCAGCCAGGGTTGCGGGACTGTTCGAAAGAGATTTAAAAACAAACAGAGATTTTAGAGAAACACTAAGGGCAAAAGAAGGAACATGGATGGATTTTAGTCAGTACAAGTCTGACACTCCCTGCCGCTCCGCCCAGAGTGGGAGGTGTCATTTGACGATTAACCATCCGTAAAAAAAGGTGATCGAAATGTAAACAAATAAAAAAATTACTCATGTGTAAAAATGCTCTGCAATATTCCTTTCTTCGTTTAATAAAAATGGTATTGAGTACCGCTTAACTTCGATGCAAAAATAATAATGTATTTTCCAAGAAAACGTGTAAAGCGTATCGCTGAAACTTTTCTAGGGGAAGTTATGTTTATTTAATTAATTTTAAATGGTATGAAACGCTTTATTCAAGTAGGGGTATAATGAAAACCTCGTTGAAGAAAACATTAAGCGTTTTACATGTTACGTCGGTATTCACATTTGCGATGTAATAAAACGTTAGTTACACAATTATAGAACGTAAAACAGGGTTAAATTGAAATGAAATGTGATGAAATGCGAGCGAAATGAAATGGAAATTTCAGAAACGGGTCACTAAAGGCGATGATATTCAACCGATCATTCCGCTAATGAAATCTTTGGGGCATATAAATTAACGTTAAATTGGGCTTTGGAATGTCATTATAATTTGTTGTCTCGAGTTTTCTAATACTTGAAAATGTAAAATGGAATTGGTTGGAAAATTGGTACGCCCTAATTCTGAAAATCATTTATATTTCAATTTTAGAGTAGTGGGGGCCTACGAGTCGTATAGATTCGAACCAGGAAACTACATTGTTAGAGATCCAAGATGTCCAAAAGCCAAAAAAATCATAGACATGTCTCCAACCAGTACAGGTGGCCTACCATGACGTCTAAAAGCAGGATTAGTTCCAGTGTGGGAATGAGATGGCGCTAGACGACCTGTATAGCTCTGTCTCTTTCCCACACTGGAAATACTCTTGCTTTAAGACGTCATGGTAGGCCACCAGGGCCCGCATGGTGGATTAATGCATACTTTATCTCATAGAGAGGCAGCTTGTGTTTCAACAGGGGGAACATTTCTGATCGATTGTATTATCTAAAACAGTGCATAACATGATAATAGCCCCCCTGAACGTTTTCGGTCGAGGCGGCCAGTTTCAGTAGAGATCAGCCATCGGCGCGGGCGATATTATAGTGCACAAGGGTGAGCGTAGGCCCAGGTGCACTCTCTCTTCCCTCACTCTCATAATCCGATAGGACGGCAATCCGACACCGGAGAGAGATCAGGTGCATTAACAACAGCTTAAGGTGCTTACCGAGGCACGGGGGTATCATACCGCCAACTTCAAAACTCCAGGCCACAATTGAGGAATTCTTAATTAAAAACCCCAATAACACTCTGACGACTCGGGAGCCGAACCCAGGACACCATACTCTGCAGCCGCGATTGCGACCACGAGACCAACGGAGCAGTTTTTTTATATTACAAATATCTTTTAGGCAATATTTCACTTTACAAAAGAATTAAACATCTGTAACCGAACTAGGCAAACACAAAGGGCAAAGGAAGGAACATGGATGGGTTTTCTCCTGCTCAGCCCAGAGCGGGAGGGGTTACTTGATGATTTCCCATCGGTAAAAAAAAAAAAAAAAAAAAATAAGCCTGTATTTCGGCTATCAGCCAGCACCAATCAATCCCTTCACATAATAATTAATAATGAATGGGAGTCAACAAGCAGAAACTGTAAACCTTTAGCTCGTTATTTAATTCAGCAAAAGATAACATTCAAATTCGAATAGATTCAAAAACTAATATTATTAGAGCAACGTTGTAAAAAAATAACTTAAATATAAATACATAGAGATGAAATAAAAAATCAATTACTATTTAATTTACAACAGTTACAATATAATAATATGTAGAGTAAGCACGTGCACTTAATTATTACACTGGTCATAAATACCATCAGGAGGATATTAATAAATAAAAGAAACACAAGCCTGAAACTCAACACACTCATTAGCGATAAATAATGTTTTATTTCAATGCTCATTAAGGTGCTAGCTCTGTTAATTGAACTAAGTACTGTATTTAGAAATAAACGTATTTTATTTTCTCCTCTCTTATTTTTATATATGGTGAAAATTTTATATCAGTGGTTAGTAATTATAAAACATTTAAATTAAGTTTATTAAAGACTTAAAATTATGTTACACATACTGTGCACTTTACAATGCTTACACCAAACTTAATTAAAAACTTAAGTCATCTGCCGACTGTCTTTCAGCGGCTGACGTCGTTGTTTTACATTTATTAGAGGCACTCCTGCACACACGTTCATTCAGATTTAGGTACTGTTGTGCGGCAAGATCGAACATACCTATGCGAAAAAGCCGCTTTGCTTAGCTGGTATCAAGACACTTGCGCGAACCCACTTGTGCGAATCGACAATACTGCGAATGGACTTTTGCGCGAATGATATTTACAGTGTATTTGGAGGTCAAAACTCAAAATGGCACCAACGATTTTTTCAAATTTTCTTCAAAATAAAAATAAAAATTCAATATAGCGTCGATGAATGTTTTAAATTTTTTCGTATAGCAACTTTAAGAAGTATTTTTTCACATTTCTCTTCAGTTAAGAATAAAACCTTTAAAATTCTTATTTACGTCTTGCAAGGTGAAAATTCCATTTAAATACTCGACACAACTCAGTGCCTTTTAAACCGTTAATATAAAACACTTTGATTCATGTCCTGTAAAATCGGATAGCACTAAAAGCTAGCTTGGAAAGGACATGAACAAGCTACCGATCAGATAAAGCCAGTTGTGACTCTTCATTGATCGCTATACTACTTTTCAATTGCTTTTGGAGATAAGACCATCAATTGTACTTTGTCATCTCTTTTTGGTTTTTTGATGTTGATGCAGTGAAAGGAATCATCGTCTATCTACACAAAAATTATATAAACATATACTTAAAATTGTGTCCTTTTCACATGGTAGTAAGCAAACAACAAAGTCAAAACAAAAGAAGTATGTAAGGATCGTAGCTGGTGGCGTTCTCTATCTCTTCATTTTAAGACGCTTGTATTAGATTCAGATTTTTTTAGTTTTTAAGCTTACAGTTTAAGGCATTTCTATTTTAATTAAGAAATTACTTACATCTATCTCAATATTAATGATATTGTTGCTTCTCATTTAATAAAAATAAGAACCTAATTCCAAGTCAAGTGTTTTGCAGAGCTTTATTGTTCAGTTCTTAGTAATATAGTAGTATAGCATTGTACGCAAACTAAGTTAGACATGATTATATTATTTAGTGTTTAGTTTACTATACCTAAGTTCTCATGTGTATTTTTCAAAATTTAAAGGACCTCATGTGTTAGCTTACGTTAAGTTTTTGGTTGTTTTTCACTAAGTTCATAATTATGTAACATTTTGTTTCTTATCACCTTTGTCCCTGATGGGCAGTATGTTGGCATCCCCAACATTTTATAAATTATATTTGTTGTCTTGCAACACTTTAACTGTCAATGTCAATATTTTTATGTCAGATCAACGTTCAGTTCAAAAATATAGCAACTCGATTGTCTCCATGAAACAAGTCACGGTTTTTTATTTCCACAAAACCTCTCTCTCAATATTACAACCCACAAGCCTTAACACCTGTAACTATGTAATAAAATCTTAGAAGTTAAATTTGACCCATTTGTTTCTGATTGAGCTAAAATTTTGCAAACATGTTAAGTTTATATGACAATGCATGGTTGGCTAAGTGGCGTCATTCTAAATTCAGTATGGCGGTCTCCCAAAGATCGCGAACTAGTTATTTTTTATGCTTTCTCATGATATAGGTATCAAACGAAAAGGTTTGATAAGAAATAAACGAGAAATAAAATTATGTCACTCAAAAGCGTGCTTTTAGTTTTTTTGACTATAATATTTTATTTACGTTTATCTTTCAGATAGTTTCTTAATTTATTTGTAAATTCTGTTCAATTCAGACCATGCCAGTCAACCGAATATAATTACTTATTAACTAATTTTCAAGTTTGGTGTCATAAATTAAGTGATAAATCGCTGGAGAAGTAGAGAGTTATAGTTGTTTCCATTGAGTATTGAAGACCTTTGTATTTTTATGATTGATAGTCTCATTAATTTACAATTTTGATGTTTTATTAGTCGCCTCAAATTTCTCTTTTTTCACAATTTTATACAATCAAATAGCAATCATGGATACATTTTTAAAATTTTAAAACGTCTTTACATCCTATAATACATAGCTCTACTCGGGTGAAAATAGAGAAAACAAATTTTCCCAGATAGGAGACCTAGCTAGATCAATTTTTCCCCCGTAAACTCCTACAATGCAACTTTCATCGAAATCGTTAGAGCCGTTTTCGAGGACGTGATTACAAAATAATATACAAATATTACTCATTTAGTAGTATGGGATTATAATTATATATTTGGACAAATGTTATTATATTGTAGAAGATTTTATAAATGGTAATGTTTAAATATTTCGTGTGCAATAAACATTTGATGTCATTTGTTAAATATTTTTAGGAAGTCTGTTTCTATTTTTATGTAAAATTTATTTTTTTGTTAGTGTTTAATTTTGTTTATTTTGCTTTTTCTGTTAGTTTTTTTTGTTTTACTTTTATTTTCTATAATATTTGTACGCCTTCACGGCAAAACATAGCGCCCATTATAATTAACCCAACACCTTTATGTAAATACCTATGTTTCACAAATAAATATTCTGATTCTGATTCTGACATTCAAAACATGAAACTGAAAACCAAACAAACCTATGTTAATCTTTTACATCCATTTATTTTACAAAAACAAAAGTTTCACTACACATTGTTTAGAACATTCACTCAGTATTCACATTTGTTTCTACCCTTATGTAATTGGGCTATCCCTGTACAAGAGAGCGCTTAAGCGAATTAGATGGAGCTTTCAAAGTCCTTGCTTAAGCTCAAGTGTTCACGTATCGCCGTTAACAGGGTTTTAACGGGATTTACCCATCCATTAAGCTGGTTCTCTCAAACTGACTGCTACTGACTTTACTTAGTACTTCGATCATGAAAATGTACTGAAATTCGTCTTAGTCAAAGTTAGATGTAAATTCAACGTATACAGGCTGTCCCTTTGCGTCCTGGACAAATTCAAGGAGGTATCTATATTAATTATTCTCGACCCGAATCGATACTAAAAATAAATAGTAAGCGTTAACCACCCCCTAGTGTCCATACTGTGGAATAAACGTTTGCGTTTGTGTATGTGACGGCGCGTTAATAGGGCTAGGAACAGACGGGCTGCGTTTTAATATGGGTTACACATAACGATTTCTGTAAAAAAAAAAAAAACCCTACCCTGTTTATTATCGATTCGGGTCGAGAATCATTAGTATAGATACCTCCTTGGAATTTGACCAGGAGGCAAAACGACAGCCTGTATATTTGAGAGTCTTTGTTTTTTATATCATATAAGGTCCCATTAAAATAGATGGACAAATTTTAACACAGCGTTCAGTACGTCTTACCAATGATATCCAAGCAAACAAAACACTGATTAAAGTGATATACTATTCTTATAATTTTGGATTGAAGCTTCGCAGAAAGGCTTTATTACAAATAGTTATGCTTTAGTTTGTTATGAATTGGCAAATTCCCTCTATTTCGTGAAACATCTATTTTCATAACAATATGTATAGATACCTCCTTGGAATTTGACCAGGAGGCAAAACGACAGCCTGTATATTTGAGAGTCTTTGTTTTTTATATCATATAAGGTCCCATTAAAATAGATGGACAAATTTTAACACAGCGTTCAGTACGTCTTACCAATGATATCCAAGCAAACAAAACACTGATTAAAGTGATATACTATTCTTATAATTTTGGATTGAAGCTTCGCAGAAAGACTTTATTACAAATAGTTATGCTTTAGTTTGTTATGAATTGGCAAATTCCCCCTATTTCGTGAAACATCTATTTTCATAACAATATACGGAGTGGAATCCCCACTGACGCGAAAACGGTTACCACATAATTCAGTACATTATGTAAGCCCCGGTCACATAGAAATGTTTTACCGGTTATTAAAACAAACAACTGTTTCCTACCAAACTGTAATACCTACACGGTCAACATGTACGGAACAGTTGTTTTTTTTTAATTACCGATAAATTGATGGCTTTTTCGCGTCGCCGTCAGTGTCTTTTCCACCCCGTATAAGTCATGACATATATTATAAAAATAACACATAACATCACGCCTATAATCAATCACGCCGAAGGGTTAGGCAGAGGTGTACCCTAATATAGTACACCCACATTTCGCCAGTTGTTGTAATCCGCCTTATAAAACAAACAAACAAAAACACACAAACACAAACAACAACCAACAAAACACAACACAACAAAACAGTGTGAAACAATTCTGAAACAATTCTGAATCTTCAAAATCTCTCACTCTTCCCCCCTCTTCTCTCTCTCTTCTTATATTTTTCTTCTTTTTTTTTCTTTCTCTTCTTTCTTCTCTTTCTTTTTCTTTTCTCTCTCTCACTTCTTATTTTTTTTTTTCTTTCTTTTGATTCTTTTCAGTGTTGTGAAACAATTCTGGTTTACAATTTATAGTACAAAATTGTTACAAAATGCTCATTATTGGTAGGTAAGTAGCTTATTAACTTTTTATCAGTTATATACTTATCGATACGCTAATAATAGCCTGTACCGACAATTTAATATTATAACGAGTGTAACAAGACCCTTAACGAAGCCGAAAGGCACTTGTTCGCCTCATCATTGCAATTTTTTTTTGTTCTAGACCATACCTGGGAACCTTATAAACTCAAACTCAAACTCAAAGCATTTATTTCAATTAGACCTTAGCAGGCACTTTTGAACAAAGGCGAAGCTACAGTCACAGACACAAGGCATAATAACTTGTGAAAGTACTATAGTTGCCCATTCCAAAGCGTAGATCTCTATGGAGAAGAATGGGCAAGAAACTCCATGGACACTCTTTTCAATCAAAATATTGTTACAAGATCTTGGTTACATCATTCATGTTGAGATTATACATATATGTGAGAACGATGTAGAAAGACGTGCACATTAAGAGCGTCCAGAGTAAAAGATTATAACTATCAACAATTTAAAAACAAAGTAGTTAAAATAAACCGTGGCAGCTAAGAGATGACCAGTCCCAACTGACAGCGCCCGTCCACGAACATGACGCATGGATCAGTCCCATTCAGCTCAACCATATTGAAGGGAACTGAACGACCCGACACATCCGGCACTATCAGCGAGACATTTGAGTGAGCCTAACATTCTCTCAGCCACCAGGGCACGTTCGAGTCAATAGGGTATATGCAAGAAATACAAAACTTTTTTTATTTCTATAAAATGCCTTGTATTGGACCATAAAAACATTGTGGTACACTTGTTTAATCCTCTAATAAAGCACTTATTTTACAATTTAATATTTTATTTAGCGTGTTTTTGGTGAAACGGAACGCAAACACAAAACGCATCGATTCCGGTAGTGACGTCACAATCCATGTGTCAAAGAAACACTTTTAATTGAAAAGTACTTAAAGTTTCACTAAGATTTTACTATAAAATTGTTATTGCAATTTTTGCTTAAATAAAGCCCTTACATTTTAGTAAAACTAATCTACTAAGGGCAAAAAATTAGATTTAAACAGGGCAGATATAGGTAAGTGACATCAAAGTCCTGACATGAATGGCCGCGATAGTCATGTGTCACGTTTGAACTGTCGTAGAAAATTGCAGGAGTTTAATATTTTTTTTTGTGCGACAAGCAGTAGTTGAACAGCATATTAATGATTTAAGTGAAAAAAATTACATGCATATTCCCTATTAACGATAACTAAATGTAAATGGTAGCTTTACAGTACATAGTACTCACACATATTATGCTATGCCATTATATAATACTAAGAGATTGAATCTATACAATGCAAAGATATTTTTATAATGTTCTGCAGCTTCCACAATAGTTTCACATGAGCTTCTGATTAGTTTACCCCTATGGTTGTGGAGCAGGACCAGCATTGAGCCAAGCATTTTTATCATCGATGTAATCCCCAAACTTATAATATGCTTGCCTACATAGTGTGCGTTTTATACAAGATTTTAATTTCGTCTCATTCAGTTGTTGAATCTGGGGAGGTATTTTATTATAACATTTTAAACAGTACCCCATGAAAGATGAGTCTACTTTAGCTAGCCTGAAACCTGGCTGTACTAGTTGGTCCCTGTTTCTAGTATTATAATGGTGTCTTTCACCTCTATTACTAAATAAATGCAGATTTTTCCTATACTTACAGAGATATTGGGGGTAAAGTTTTTTTTTTTAAACTCATGTTTTTATATAATGTAAGATTTTTTTCCATCAGCACAATGTTCTGAGTACGTTACATTGAATCTTACCGTGAAATGTGATTTTTCACCCCAAAAATAAAAGTCGTTTCCCACTTCCCAGCAATAATTTTTCCGTAAAGTAACTTAGTTTGATGTACTGAATGCCTGGTTGACGGCTTGGTTAAGGGTCTTGTTACACCCTGTATTTGACGTGTTCGAGAACATTTAATCCCGTGAAACTATTCAAAATATCCTTATATTGGCAGGGTACTCCTGGGCACCCAGATTCAAGCCAACACAGACTAAGTGCATTTGACTTCTGAGTTGGACAAGTACCCACATTTGCCAAGATTGCCCAACATAGCTGGGCTGCAGTTTCTATGCGTGAACTTTAGTTTGTAGAGTGTTCACGTTCAGTATGATCGATGAACGGACGATCCACGGGTTTGTGGGTGAATTGAAGTGTTATTATCTTTAAATTGATTCACGTTTGATCGTCTGCTGGCGTTATAGCAAATAGGAACGTTTCGAATATATTGGACTTTAAATGTGTTAGTCCACCGTATTGGTATATTGATTAATGTATACTTAATATAATATTTAATTAAAGCTAGATTCAAGGTAATTCATTGAATTATAGCTAAACTTTAGAGTACAACGGTACAGTTTTTAAATTAAGGAGAGAGTACACAACTTTCAAACAAAAGTTATATTAAGTCTACGTAGTAATTTACCTATGCATAAATTCAGTACCTACCTTAAAAGTTATTCATCTTAATTAATATTAACTGTGCGTAAATCAATAGGTTCACAAGTTGTTTCTAAGTTCCAAACCTCGTAGAACTTGTTCTCCAGTTACATAAATTAATTATGCTATTATAATGTTTTTAATCATTTATTCGTTATTATTCCATTATAATTTGATCAGCAGTCCATTTCGTTCCGCCCGGCATGCAAAACAAAGGCAATAAGAAAGCAAAAATATTTTCCAAGGGATTTTTATTTTCCCTCGCAATCTAGAACATTTTATGCTCAAACGTTTTGTTTCTAGGTCATCTGAAAGCGTCTACAAATTCACTTGTCCTCTGTTAACTCTGGCTCAAGGACTAAAACATTGGAGAGAACATTTTCTATTTTATTTGGAAGCCGTTGTGAAATATATTCGAATGTAAAGGTAGAGGTACTTAATTGGATATTCAATTCCGAACTTTTCAAAGTTTCGTTGAGATTTTTTACCTGTCATTAATGTTCAATCTGAATTTGACTCTATAATGTTGTGCCATCGAAAGTCAGATTCAATCAATTCGGAGCTTGATCGATAGATAAAGTTTTTGCATGCATAACAGAGGCAGACACTGCGCACTCGTGCGTAGATTCGTCGATTTTTTTTATCGAAAATACTTATTATCCTATGATATTTTAGCTAAATTGTTGACACAATAAGTATCACCCATATAAAAATCCATATAAATTCTTAAAACTATGAAAATATTGCACAAGGTGTCGAAATACCCATAATGAAGTCGAAAGGCACTTGTTCTCCCCATCATTGTGATCATTTTGTTGTAACGGACCATACCTGGGAACCTAGTCACGGAGATATTGGAGGTAAAAGTTCCAAATTTTTCACAAGTTTTTTTGTAAATACTAATTTTAAGGTAATAACATCCAACCCGTTTACTAATCAAAGCATCCATCAGCACAATGTTTTGAGTGTGCTACATTGAGTTTTACTGTAAAACGTGATTTTACACCCCAAAAATCGTTTCCCAGCAATAATTTTTGCTCAGGCTTACTTAGTTTGACAGCTTTGTGGGTCCGTTTAAACCTTGTATGTGTAAGGAGTATTTTTATTTTTTAAATCGACGTACGAGTATTTAAACGTTACGTTTGTTTGCACGCGCGCTCATCCTAGGGCCGATGCTATTATAGTAATCGTATTATAATTTTCGCCTTGAAAACGAACGTTAGTGATATTGGCAGATGTCTGAATGATGAACGTAGTTGGGAACTGAGTCGTGTGTCCGCCCGCCAGCTATTCAATCCTGAGACTATTTTCGTCAGGAGTGACTGTCAGGCAATTCGATAAACAGCCCTAGTGGAAGTAACAAATCGACCTTTTGACTTGAAAGGAAAGTGGCTTTTTACTTTGTAGAATACGAACCGCTTTCCGAGGCTTTGTTTTTTTTTTTTTTTTGTAAATCGCTGTTTTGTTGGAAATTAATACGTATTATTTTCGTCGTAAGTAGCTACTCAAGTTCTAATTTTGGAATAAGAGGGAACTAAAGATATTGGTTTTCTACTTAACCTTTTTGTTCCTGAATCTCAGGTGGTATTTTTATAGAACGTTAATTATTATATCTTCAGCTTTTCTTTTTCTATAAGATATAGCCCAGCCATTTCTAAGTCTTTACATTTAGTGAAATTATGTCAAGTAACTATACCACGTAATTTTGAGTAGTAGATAGATTCCATCTAAGATTCTTTTCTGCTATTTATAGATTTTTTGTAGTCAAAAAGCCCGTAATTTCGGCTACTAGGGAGACTAGTCTCACCAAGGGGTATCCCTATAACTATTTACTGTGTTGAGGAGGGACATTACACATTTATTTTGGGTTTGGCATAATCAGCCTATAATGTTCCCACTGCTGTGACACACGGCCACCTCTCTATGAGAGGGAATGGGCTATAATCCACCACGCGAGCCCAGTGCGGGTTAGTAGATGACTGTCACATGTCTTATAATTTTTGGATCACACACGCCGGTTCCCTCAAGATTTTTCTTCACCATTTTGGGAAGCAGTGGTAATGAAATAAATAATAAAAAAGTAAAGTAACAGCAAAAAATGCGCCTACCTAGGTTCGATCCCACGACTTACTGCTCGTGAGTCGGGGGCCGCCACCACTAGTCGGGGGCCATCGTTGCTATTTAGGGTTTGCAAGCTACAAAACCGAGTGTCAGTCAATGGAGTGGCATATCCCGTATCTACAAAGCACCGTTTGTTTGTGACATGCCTGGCAACTGTCGTGACACGAAACGGCCTGTCATGTTTCGCGTTTGGTACTACGAGTATACATATTTTCTCCATTTTGTGGGTATTTCATATTGTCGCATGACTTATTATTAAACTAATGTCCGCCGGGGATATGGGTTAGGCCTTTGCAAAGCAGTGGGACATCCATGACTACTAACTACCACTCGGCGTCTGGTTCTTGAAAGCCTTTTGAAATTAATGTTGTGAAACTATTATTCAAGTGAATTGATTGGTTGTTGCTATTGGCAATTATCTCCTTTTAGAAATCGAGTGTCATTTAGTTTTTCTTAAGAAAAGTCTAAAAATATTACTATGTAAATCATAAAAGTAAGAACAAAGCAGAGAATGTTTATTAATAATGTAAACAGAATAATTTCATTGAATCCACGACAAAAGTTACCTCATAATGCTGTTTAATTAAGAGCTACCTCTTCTGTATTGACTGCCTCATTGGTCTAGTAGTCGAAAACGCGACTGCCGAGCATGAAGTCTTGGGTTTAATTCCCGGGTCGGACAAAGTGTTATTGGGTTTTCTGGAACTTTTCAGTAGCAGCTAGTAGCAGCGGTTGATGGCAATAGGCTCGCGTCCATTACATGCGACTTAAACTTGGACTAGGGTCGTTGTGTCTAAAATAAATGAATTGAATTGAAATGAAATATGGGCGTACTATTAGGTACATCTCTGCCTAACCCCTCTTGGATTTCAGGCTGTAAGTACATATGTCTCATCTGCATTCTATAATCTAGAGAATTACAAAATTCGGTAGTACGGTTACGTTCTGAAAATCCCAGGATACACTTTACATGAAATAGAGTTAACTAGCTTGGCTTCGGATCACTAATGGCTAATGCTTTCAAATCCCTAGATGAAGGAAAAGTTAGTGTACTAAGTAACAGTTGATCTTTAGCTTTAACTTATTTAGCTGTAACTTTCAGCAGTCTGTGCTAAGCTAATATCTAAGTTCGTTTGGGAATATTCAAGATAACGAGCATTGAATAAATGTAATATTTAGTTCATTTTCTCTCGTAGCGATACGAAATACATGGCAATTACTAATACATTGGTAAACAAATTATTAACTTGTAGGTAAGAAAGATGGAAGTGTTGTGTGATATTAATAACATTGATTTCATTCTCAAAATTAAGAGCAGTGATAGCCTAGTGACGGTCGGTAGTAGACGGTCACACGACCGTCGAACTACCAAGTCTCGACTTCGAACCCAAGGCACACAATCTGATTTTTCGGATTAATTTGCGTATTGTTCAATTATCATTTGTTTCGGTGAAGGATAACATCGAGAGGAAACCAGCATGCCTGACAGATATTTCTCGACGACATGTAAAGCCAAATCAGAGGCCCATGTGTGGGATAAAAACTCTGACACCAGGTTAGGCACTAAAGACGAAAAAGAAAGAAAACAAATCTCATGATCAAAGCAGAAGCATTTCGTCTTAAGTGATACATCACACAACTTTTAACAAAGAAACTCTGAAAAAGTAAAAACAACAACATTTCTTCTTTTTCCCTTTCTTTTATGGCGTGAAATAATACATCATTAGATGGGAACTATCCCCATCCCTGGAGAGTAGTACTGTCGTAGAACATTGTATCGTTCCGCGCTATATTTCACCACCCTGTTTGTTCCCACGTGTAACGTCTCGACAATTTATTTCATAGTGCACTAGCATTCTCATCTAGTACATTTCCTTCACTGTTCTCTGAATTTGATTTAATTGTTCTTGTTACGTGTTCATCTTCTTTCATAATATCTTCATTTTCGTCTAAATAAAATATTTGGGCCCGATTTTACAACCATTTTTATAGCGGTAAGTTTATTTTGTTGACGTTTACGTCATTATTCTTCCTTCAAACGTTTCTACAGAGTTTATTGTGTTAGCTTTAATGTATTTAATGCATCGCTTGCCTCCATTTCCTTGATTAATTGTTTAGAACGATGTATAAGGCTGCTTTTCACACCTGCCTGTCATCCTCGCCTTAGATGTTTAACGTGTTCTAAGGGTGTAAACGAACGATGAGCGTGCAACTTCCAATTTGAACACATTTTCAGATAATAGAACGAAGCAAACAACACGAATTCTTCACAAAAGCGTAGTATAGGTAGAAAAAAATAAGAGAAAGTGCTCATCGATCGGTTTGCTTTGCTCTATAAAGCATCTAGTGAAGTGAACAAAACGTTCGAATTTGTAGTTAGAACGTTATAAAATTCTGTTTCTTTCGTATAAGTTAGAGATTTTATTTGCTTTTTATTATTTTAGGTAGGCCCTCATGTGTGTATATTTCAGCGCAATCTGACTACAATTTGGGTATTTTAGCTTTGCCTGACCCAATTTCGCGATGTAAACTTGGAAGTTTTGCAAAATAATCAAATTTTACGAAAATAATTAATTATGAAAGCGTGTAAAACCATTACCGACATGTTTAAAATAATTAAAGCTCTCGATAGAGTGTGGGTGGTAGATGACTAATAAATGGGATGTTATTTATTATATTTAATTACATTTTATTAGTATTTATATTGCGAGAGTGGAAATCAGAAATGAATACATAAGAAGAAATCTGAAAGTGTTGCCGGTGACTGAAAAGTTGTGTGGTAATCGGTTGTCGTGGTATGAGGTATGAGGACGAATGAGGAAAATGTCGAGAGGAAAGTTTTGAGAATAAATATGAATGGACTGCCTGAAGATGATATGGCAAGAAAATAGGTATCTGATAAGATGACGAGTAATAGAGACGTAGGGTAGAAGAAGACATGCTGCGCCGACCCCAAATAAGTTGGGATAAGGGCAGGAGAAATATGTTGATGATGATGATGAATGCTTGGGAGAGGCCTAAGTCCAGCTGTGGACTGTGATAGGCTGACTTGATTGAAAATATTAATCAAGTTTTTGGTGGGATGATATAAACAGGGTAAAATGAATTTAGCTAGCCAAACTCTGCAAACGTAAACAGTATCATGAGCTGAAATTTTGCACACACCTTTGGTTCTGGAGGCAATACATTTTTATGACGCACATGACCTAATCCTGCAGTCATAATCGTCTCCTCACGGGAGAACCTTTTCAACGATTAATAGCACGGACACGAAACTTTGTAAACGCGTTCAATGTTATCAGATAAACAATTTTTTAGGGTTTCGTAGCCAAATGGCTTAAACGGAACCCTTATAGATTCGCCATGCCTGTCTGTCTGTCCGTTTATATCACAGCCACTTTATTCCGAAACTATTAAGACTACACAGTTGAAGCTTAGTAGGTAGATATAGTAGTATTCTATGAACCGCTTTACGATTTTTATAAAAAAATAAAAGAACAAAACATTAAGGCTCCCCTTACATGGAACTGAAACTAAAAAATATTTTTTCATCAAACCTTTACGTGCGGGGTGTCTATAGATAGGTTTTTGCTTGTTTTTCATTAACATACTATGAAAATGAAATTTAGTTTTGCTGTTGAATGTAAGATGTAGTTATTTTCATAGTATGATGTCATACGGTATTTTACTAGGGGGACGGGCTGCAGACATTGAGTCTATATTTATTCTGCAGAAAAGAGCCATCACAGCCATATATGATCTACATAGGCGCGATTCTCTAAGGGAACTGTTTAAGGAAATTAACATCATGACAGTACCTTGTCAATACATCTATGAAAAACATCATGTACGTTAGGAAAAGTCTGCATTTGTTTAGTAAAAGAGGTGACAGACACCACTATAATACTAGAAACAGGGACCAACTAGTACAGCCAGGTTTCAGGCTAGCTAAAGTAGACTCATCTTTCATGGGGTACTGTTTAAAATGTTATAATAAAATACCTCCCCACATTCAACAACTGAATGAGACAAAATTTAAATCTTGTATAAAACGCACACATGTAGGCAAGCATATTATAAGTTAGGGGATTACATCGATGATAAAAATGCTTGGCTCAATGCTGGTCCTGCTCCACAACCATAGGGGCAAACTAATCAGAAGCTCATGTGAAATTATTGTGGAAGCTGCAGAAGATTGTAAAAATATCTTTGCATTATATAGATTCAATCTCTTATAATATTATATAATTGCATAGGCATTTGTGAGTACTATGTACTGTAAAGCTACCATTTACATTTAGTTATCCTTCATTGACTCGAATGTGCCCAGGTGGCTGAGAGAATGTCAGGCTCACTCAAATGTCTCGCTGATAGTGGCGGGTGTGTCGGGTCGTTTAGTTCCCTTCAATATGGTTGAGCTGAATGGGGCTAATGCATGCATCATGTTCGTGAACGGGCGCTGTCAGTTGGGATTGGTCATCTCTTAGTTGCCACGGTTTATTTTAAAATCTTTGTTTTTAGATTGTTGATAGTTATAATCTTTTACTCTGGACGCTCTTAATGTGCACGTCTTTCTACATCGTTCTCACATATATGTATAATCTCAACATGAATGATGTAACCAAGTTCTTGTAACAATATTTTGATTGAAAAGAGTGTCCATGGAGTTTCTCGCCCATTCTTCTCCTTAGAGATCTACGCTTTGGAATGGGCAACTTCAGTACTTTCACAAGCTATTTTGCTTTGTGTCTATGACTGTAGCTTCGCTTTTGTTTTTCAGACTTTCAAAAGTGCCTGCTAAGGTCTTTTTGAAATAAATGCTTTGAGTTTGAGTTTGAAACAATACATCATAATTATTATGAATGAGCCTTCAAAATGTTTTTATTATGTTGTTTGGTGCTACGGAGCCCTGTGTGCGTGTGTGTACGACTTGCACTTGGCCGGTTTTTTTTTAATTTTGATTTTATTAAAAGCTGATATAAAAAAAATAAGTTTTAATTTTTTTTATCTCTTTAAACAAACAAATATAACAGGCTTTCCTTCTGCAGCCCATGGTATTCAAATGTAGTGGCCAGTTTGAAGTCCAGGCGTGAATTCTATACAGAATATCTAGGACGCTTGGAAACCGGGTTAGGTCTAGTACGAGTAGCTCAAAAGCTCCGCTATCTCCAAAGCGGTTCATCTTTACATAGGAAACTACTTCGTAAAAAGTTTTCAAAAATGACAACAAGATCGTGAGTACAATGGTTGTGATTTTAAGGTGGTAATACTGTACGGACCAGACTGTGAACTGGCTACGATATGTGACGGACTTTGACAGATATTTCAGTAAATTATTTGTCCGTTGTCCGCAGTCTGTGGTGGAGTCCATTTCCTTCAATTTTACTGTAGTCTTAGAATATTATTATTAGAATAACAGATTTTTATTGAATGCATATGAAAGTATATACATAGTTTAAGGTAATTATTAAATACCAAAAAACATTTTTGTTTGTTTGTTCCGGCTAATCTCCGAAACAGCTGGACCAATTTTGACGGGACTTTTACTGGAAAACAACTTTTAAGGAGTAACTTAGGCTACTTTTATTTTATGAAGGCTTAGGGTTTCATGCAAAAAAGTAAAAAGCCTAATAATTGTTAAAAAAATCCGTTTCAAATAGGGAAGTAATATTTTCACGCTAACGACAAAGGTCCCGGCAACAGCTAGTTACACAATATATGAATGTCAGTAAAACATAAAATATTAATTTTTATAGAGCAGCTGAATTCTGTGGTATTTTCAACTTCTTTAATTAACACTGTTATGGTAATACCGACTGTATTCTGTGACTCGTATCGTGCAACTTCGCTCGCCTGACTTTAAATCCCGGTTTGACCCCTGAATGTTACGTTGAGAGCTAGCTTCTTTCACGAGCGTAAGAATTTTCCGGAGTGTTCTATTATTATATAAAATGATTAACTTGTTAGAATTCTCGACTTCACGCAAATACAAATAGGAATAACATAACTTCACGGCATCAAATTCCCATAGGACAAGATGGAGGTGTACCTACTTATAGAACTATGATATTACACCTGGGGGGTTACTATGACGTCTTAAAGCAGGAGTAATGCCAGTGTGGGAAAGAGATGGCGCTAGGCGACCTGTATAGCTCTGTCTCTTTCCCACTCTGGAATTACTCCTGCAAGTAGGTTAGTCCTAGAAGTAGGCCACCAGTTCTGTTTAGGTCCCAAGGCGAGCCTAAATCCATGCTCCAGGGACATTCAAAGGCTCTAGTCTATTACTGTCAAGTTTCTGAAGTGAATGTAGAATAACAATTACCTCTTTGTCTCGAATTCTCGGTCACGCAGTTCATTGATTTAAGAACAAATTATTTCATGTGACAATCAGGTTTTACCCGCGGGTTCGCCCGCGTCATACTCATCATCATTCTCCGGTCTTTATCCTAATTTATTTGTGCTCGGCGCAGCATGTCTTCTTCCTGCATACTTCTCTATTACTCGTCATCTCGGCAGTCACCTCATTTCTTTTTTTGGAGCACAGATAATCTATCACCTGGATTACAAATTGGATACTTTTTATCCGGTTGGATAATCCCATGGGATAGTTACCGAACTCCACGCGATCGAAGCCGCTGGCATAAGCTAGTTGATAAAATATTAGTATGGGTTACTTACCCCTAATTTGCTAGTCCAAAACAAACGATTGGACAAGTAATGTTTGCCTGATTGAACAATCAAAACCTAATTTTGATCCTAAAGTTCCAATTGATCCATTATGTATAAATGTTTGAATTTCCGAAGAAATACATCGATATTGAAATTCCTTGACCAAAATTCGATTAGCTGTTTACAATTTGTTGTATATTTACGAGTTCATTCAATCGAATGATTGACTGTGGTTGTAATGAGATCATTTTTTTTTGCTTTAATCGTAGGCGTCCTACAAAGTCGGTTCTTGTTTGTGGGGGCGAATATGCCAATGAAGTAGGAACGTGAAACTCACCATAGTCTACAGTAATTACATGACGATCTTAAAAAGTGTTTCAGACTAGTCAGTCTGAAACACTTTTTAAGATCGTCAGATTCAGTCGAATCTGGAAGATAAAGGACAGAGTGTTGCAGCGCTGCTTAGGTTAAGCCTATCTCGCAGTGGATTGCGATAGTTTGAGATGATTAATAGAACAGATACATGAAGAACAAAGAAACATCTCAAATCCCAATAAAAAAATAAAAAGGAAAATCCTAAATGAAAATCTGTCGGCGATTGACCAAAAATAAATTGACTAAATAGATCAAGATTATAACCAGTATAGTAATACTTAATCATATCTGTTACCATACATCTGAGCTAAATGAGCAGGTGAAGAACAAAACCTCACTTTTCCATATTTCAAAAAAGATAAAAGATTAGTCTATGTGCAAAAAAAAATTAAATTGATTAAAGCAAATAAAACCTTATCAAAAACACCCCTTTTCTTATAAATTTTCACTTGAAATTCAGAGTTTCGAACAAAACCACACTTTATACTCGAAAAAAATCAGTCTCCCTTGATTATTTTCAAAAGCTCATTAAAGTTTGAAAAGCTTTGAAAATTTTAAAAGATCTTTAAAGTAGTTGCTCATTAAAGCAATTAAAGTTATTCATATTTAATATGAAAAACTTTAATTGGTTAGTACAAAAAAAACTCGGGCAAAAATAAAAGATGTACAATATTTTATAATAATAATATGCTGCTATTACTGTCCCACTGCTGGGCAAAGGCCTTTTCTCAACAGAGAAGTCACGAGCATTGATCACCACGCTTATTATACTAAAATTATCGAAGTTAAAAATAAACTCAGGAAAAGCCGAATAATAATTTATTTATTTCATTTTTCATTTATGAGGAGTTGAATTATTTACCTACAGAAATATGAATTATATAATAAGAGAACCGTTGTCAATTTCAATCAAAACACTATTTTTGTTAAAATAGGAAAGAAATAAAATGGGTTGGCACATTATATGATGTGGGTACACAAGATAAACATTTTGATACTCTCCAGATCTATTTCGTAAATTATCTATTATTAAACCCATATCTTTTCCCAACATGGATGATAGACAGGTTCTCAGACAATGGCAAGTTTGAGGAAAGAATTTTATTGCAGTTGGGAATTTGGTTATATTCTTAAGGGTACGCTTTTGTCCGAACAAATATTTCCGCGGTTCTGGAATTTATTGTCTTTGGCTATTTCAAGGAACGCTGTAGACACACATAACTGAAATAAGATAATACTCAGTCTTCAAATGGATTTTTTTATAGGCAGTGCTGATATTCATACATACACATATTACACATATCTATTCATACATACACATATTACACATACTTACCTAATTAGAAACACAAAGCACAAAACTGTTTTATGTCCGTCACATCACCATCTCAGGTCCAGTTGAAAACCAGCGTCGGGCACTAGTTGCTCGGCAATTTGCTGAACTGTGCCTATTTGGCGCAGCCGCGAGACACACAATCTTTGTTTTTCTGTTTAGTTTTAGGTTTTTATTTTTTTATTGTGTAGTTTTCAGTTTTATATTTCATTTTTGTTATTTTTTCTTTTGTGTGCACTTGTGGCGTGTGCCAAATAAATATGTTTATTTCTTTCTTTCTTTATTTATTTCTATATGTACCAAAATAATTATCCTAGTATAAGCACAATCAGCCTATAATGTTCCCATAGCTGGGACACAGGATTCCTTTTTATGAGAGGGAATGGTCTATAATCCACTGAGCAGGGCCAGTGCGAGTCGGTAGATGGCACAATTAATTAATTATCCTAGACCGAATATAAAACAATCAAAAATGTACCTATCATTTAAAAATCTATTAAATGTAACTAATACCTTTTTTTTTCAGGTGGGAAATCATCAAATAACCCCTCCCGCTCTGGGATGAGCAGGAGGGAGTGTCAGACTTTTACTGACTAAAACCCATCCATGTTCCTTCCTTTTCCCTTTGTGTTCCAGGACCGCGGTATCTCTTTCGAACAGTCCCGCAACCCTGGATGTTACTAATACCTTAAAGGGCGAAAAGGTATTAGGTAATTTTAAGATTACTAAAATGTATTACATATTCATAGGACTATTTCGAAAGCTCTCATTTACGCTTTATTAATATTCGTTGCAAAAGACTTCGCTGTGTACAAACAGCTTTGGCTAGCAAGCACTATTTAGAACTTCAGCAAAACGGATGGGTCATAACTTTTGATGAAATTGGAAGATAAAACACGATAGCTCCAGTTTATCTTTGAGAGTTGTAGTATTTCATGAAACAGAACCCAATTTAAATTTCTGTAAAACAAACCTGAAAATATTATTCACGGTGATAAAATATTTATATTAAATACTTACAATATTTTACGAAATCAAGGCAAGCATTTCGTATTTTTTTTTCAATTATTGCTGAATATTCACGAGAAATGTAAAAATCCACCGTACAATTTTAAATTAAATAGTTAAAATAGCGTTTATAGAAAACTGTAAAAAATATAAAATAACAGTCATTGTCTGCCTAGTACAACAATATTAAAAAAAATACCAGAATTAAATTGTTGAAACCAGTCATAACAATTTTTTATACGGGTTTTGTTTAAAATATTCTCTTTAACCGACTTCAAATATTAGGAGGTTATGCATTAAATTAAATAGTCAAAATAGCGTTTATAGACATACTGTAAAACATATAAAATAACAGTCATTGTCTGCCTAGTACAAGAATATTAAAAAAAAATACTAGAATTATATTGTTGAAACCATCAAAACCAATACACGGGTTTTGTTTAAAATATTCTCTTTAACCGACTTCAAATATTAGGAGGTTATACTTTTAATGTCGACACAGATGGGACTGTAATATAATAGTTTTATTACGCTGACCTGATAACAATTTACGACTTTTTTATGAAGGGTCATCCCGTTTATTATTTCTTACTTCGCATTTTTGGATCCAACAATTTCCGATGAAAAATGGCCACAAGGTATATTCTTTTAATAAAAGTTAGTGGCCATGCCTGTATCGGCTTGCAGCCTAGGTGTTACTATACTTTGTTCATCCAGGCCATGATATGCGTTTGAATGTCGTTCCATGTTTTCGGCACCATCGTCACCTACGTTAGGGTCGGCTTACAGTCTAGCCGGATGCAGCTGAATACCAGTATTTTACATGGGGCGACTGCTTATCTGACCTCCACAACCCAGTTAGTACTGGTAAGACTGGTTGTCAGACTTTCGGGCCACTGACTACCTGTAACGACTGTCTAAGATCTACAAGTGTTTTCGGCACCAATATTTTTTATTTAACGGTCAAAGTCAAACTATTCATTTCACTTATGCCATTTAAAGGCACTTTTAAAGGTTAATTACGGAAATAAAGTTGTATCTATTGGCCATTCGCAAATTTAGTTTCGTATGGAGAGGAATGGGCAAAAACTTCATCATAACTCTTTTAAAATGTTTTACAATATTTTGTATACCTACATGACACATTAAAATAGAAATCAGTCAAATAAAGGGTACCGGGCAACTTTCGCCAACGTTCTAGACAAGTTAATCTTGTTTCTAGTCAGGTACACAAAGCCTAGTGACGCCGACAAACTCATGACAGAGTTATTGTGAAACACTTTGTAAAGTTATTATATACATTGTGTTTTACCATCTGGTATTATGTACCTAAGTTTGAGTATTAAAATACAAAAAAGGCATTTATTTCTTAATAATAGAAATTCATCTAAGTGAATGAAAATAGTGACTAGCAACGGAAGGAATAATAATCTACGTCTCAATTCGGGCGCTTTCAGGCTCGGTGGAGTGACGATCTTCACAGGGTATACTGGATGAGAGCTGAGAATCGAGTTGAGTGGCGTGCGATTGAGGAGGTCCAGCAGTGGACTGTCGTAGGCTGATGATGATCTCTAGTCAGCCCCTCCGGGGATATACTCGTAGCATAATCAGCATTTCTCTCTGTGAGTGTGGGTCGTAATCAGCCACGCATTCCCAGTGCGTGTTGGAGGATGTCAAATATTTTTTTAAATTTTCTTTTCTAGGACTTATCGATTTCCTCATTACTAAACAACAAAAAACAACAATAATTAATTATCATTACAATAAACTGATTAATAGTAATAATATTTTCCTTCAAAAACATAAAATCAATCAAAAACAAACAAAAAAAAACTAGAAAATTAACTTATTCTGAGACGTAAATAACAATTGACGGTACCTACCTAAGTATCTTCCTACTCAAATACGTCGTGGTGACCTACTCATTTAAATTGATTGAAAATTGAAACTGCCAGAAGAGATTTTTGTTTTTTCTTGATCTAAAATTTGAAATGTCAACACACAATTTCAAAAATCCATAGAGACCATCTTGACCCGAAAGAGTGCCCAAACGAAGACATCCTATTCGAATCGTGAACCTGTAGACCCCTTATCTCAATGACCGTTCTACAGCGTCTAACAATTTGTTCCCATAATGATATTACTCCCTAAGCATGAAATTTTCATACACATTCATAAATAAACATTCTAAGGCCCACTTTGTCTCCCAATCTTTCCATCAAATCAAACTAGACTCTAAATTCTATGCAAAACAATCTATTATTCAGTAAACAACCGCAATAATTTTGAATCCAATGTTCTCAGAAATTTTGTAAGCGTCGGTTAGTGATGTCTTTTAACGCAAAAACGACGTTTTATGTAAATGAACTGCTGGTCGAATTGCACCCCATGGATCCGTGTAGCGATAAAGCGAAATTAACTCTCTCGCTGTACCACAGCGAAAGAGCAGATGTTGCTTGAGTATTTTTACTTGAAAACGGCTGTTTAATAATTTATATGTGTTTAAGATACGACTTGTGTGTGTAATAAGGAATGAATGAGATGGGAATACGGAAAACAGGCACACACTTTAACATAAAAAAGTCGAAATATTTACTTATGATGATTTACTACAGTGAGCAATTTCTTATCTATACAAATATTATAAAATAATGTCGCTTTTTATGCCAGCCTGTGTGACCGTATTGTTCGTTTTAACTACGGTGTACATTTAGATGGCGTTTTTACCGTCATATAGAGAAGTTATTCTGGAAGGTATGTTCATATAGTGAAGTCGCAAAACCGTGCTTAAGCAGGGGCCAGTCACTAGTTAATTATAACTAAGGTTAAATTGTGCCATATTTCCCAACGATATGATAGGTCTAGATAAGGTTAGCATATGCTATGCAGCTGAGGACTCAAATATCGAGCAGCGTAGTAGCGTTCTCTATCTTAGCACACTCTACAACTGGATTAATCTTTATTGACGCTTAAAATGGCTCTACGATAGTAACTATACACATAATACCATGTCGCTATCCAACTTTCCAATTTATTTCACCACAACTGCTCTCAAAATAGTAAAAGGAAGCATCATGAGGAAACCGGCCATGTCCGAGGATCAAAAATGAGAAGACATGTACTGACCATCAACCCGCACTGAGCGCATGTTGTAACAAATCTACTAGATCCTGTTAAGAATTAAAGGATAAGAGTAGACTTGTACATTTAAAAATTTAATAGAGATATGGATGGTTTTACAAATGAGATAAAAAATACAAAGACGAGATAAAAAAGACGTATCAAACCCGCACTCTGGAAGCAGTTTCTGAGTTTATTTACACGATTAAGTAGCACTGTTGAAGCACGATGAAATGTAGCGGTGGAGATGTAGGACGATGAATCAGGTCTGCTCCACAGGAAGGTGGCGTTTGTAAGAACAGGAGTTGAGGTCCTGGTAGATCTTTAGAGTTGGATCACCAGCTTTTAGACCCAGCAGCTCCGCGAGATGAACAGCAGGGATGGCACAACGACAGTTTTTAATACTAAGATTGGGAGTAGTAGTCCCAGGTGTATCTTAAGATGGATCACCTTCAAGAATCTGTCTTGTCTCCAATTTTAAGAATTCTTCAGTCTCACATATAAGAAAACGCTCTCTCGTCTAGTCTAGTGTAGTCTCGACTCCTCGTCTGCTCGTTTTCACAGTCGTCTCCTTCCATTTTTGAATCTCAGATTTTCTTCTTGCGGCCATAAAATCATCTCATCTGACAAGTGTAGTCGGCCAGGACATAGCAGACTTTCTTCATAAAAACGTGAGTGTGTAAAGAATTTATAAATATAATTTAAAATTAAGTTATTACTAAACAATCATTATTATCTATAAAATACAATATTTCAGCTAAACATTGAAAAATATAATTTAGAATAGATAAACCAAAAAGTATTCATCATAGACTAAGCTAGTAAGAAACTCTATGACAGAAAGAATGTACGTCAGTTTGGCAAATCTGACGTACATGTCACAACATTGAAAATTATGAAAATTAATATTTTAGTTTAGCAAATACTATGAAAACGAATCGAATTTAGATCGATTCGCTGAGTATAAATAAAGAAAACAATAAAAAAGGATGATAAATGGTATATGGTATGATAATTGTAAGTATAGTATAAAGTGTAAGTATAGCATATACTACATTTCCCCAAAGACCCCGAGAAAATTTTTGGCCTAGAACAAAAATTTTGCAAAGGTTATAGTATTACAGCATTCACAAAACTTTCATAACTCATTCAAACACACCGACATCTTACGAAGTTAGGTCAGGTAGGATTCACATTCAATGATCACTACTCAACCTGATAAATTAATAACAGTAGGCTTATTTTCGGAGTTGTTAGCCGCTCACGTCTAAAACCATTAATAAGATGAAAATATAAAGATTCGTTTAACAAAGGCTTATTTTTATGGAGTTGTTAGCCGCTCCAATGAAAGTTAGTTTTAACAAGGGCTTATTTTTATGGAGTTGTTAGCCGCTCCAATCAAAGTTAGTTTTAACAAGGGCTTATTTTTATGGAGTTGTTAGCCGCTCCAATCAACGTTAGTTTTAACAAGGGCTTATTTTTATGGAGTTGTTAGCCGCTCCAATCAAAAGCCGCTCCAATCAAAAGTTAGTTTTAACAAGGGCTTATTTTTATGGAGTTGTTAACCGCTCCAATCAACTTCCAGAGTTGATAACAAAATAGTAATACTAACTTGCAGAGTTAGTTTATAAGAAGGTTAGGTAACATGTACCTAAAAGCACTTCTTAGAGTTATCTGATAAGAACAGATATAAAAAGAGAGGTTAAAGAAAATAAACTTCTTTAATGGTTTAAGAACCAATTGAATAAAAAAAAACTATATAGAGTTTTAATAAGCCGAAAAGAACTCTACAGTTAGAAGAAAGAAAGAAGATAGAGATGAATCATGAGTGTAATACGAAGGATAAAAAAATCATGTAAAAGATAGCAAAAGAAGGTAAAAATTGTGCTAGAGAGAACTAGAAGAGGGTCCGAGAGGTAAACAGGGTAGAAGAGTAAATAAGGGGAAGTGGGTTAAATCACAGGTAGACATTATGTCAAAGGTCATCGAGAACATAGTGAGTCATCGAGACAAAAGAGGAATATCGTGACTTTAGGAGGTCAACGAATCGAAAGAGGGAGTTCCAGATAAGGAACTCGTAGTCCAAACCTAAGTTCTTGAAGTTAAATAGAATTAACTTAAAGTTTAAAGCATGGGAGGATAGAGAAGGAAGAAAGAAGAAGTGAGGGAAATAGGAGGGCTATAAATTATGGGGTTTCACAGTGAAGGAGTCACAACAATAGGGGAAACCTCATCTGTCATAGTGTCATGAATTTACAAGAAAAGATGAAACAATTTTAAGATAAAGATATACTTCTACCTAACCCTGGAGAATTATAAGCGTGAAGTTATTGTTAAAAACGAAAAAGTTTCTAACACAATAAATGTATCGGTGGGAAAAATAGGAACTAAGAAAAATGTACCAAATTTATGTATGTTTCTATACAAGCAGCGCCACTCCAAATCGTAAAAATATCCGCGTCGCACTGTTCAAGTTACCTAGCAACACTTAAATAACAACTCTGACAAATTATGATGCCAAAATTAAAATAATATGATGAATAATTACGTAAATGTTTAGTTATAGTTGTATAAACGACCACAAGATATTGTCCTGCAGCCGTCGTAGAGTATCCCAGCCCCCAACTTATAAGTGACCACGAGTGGTTTTAAGAACACTTACAAGCGAAGACTGGGTACGATTACCCGGAAGTAACCGCAGTGGTGTGCAAGTGTGTGGGGTGCAGGGTAGTGAGGTATTAATAGAGAGTTATGTGTAGGTGGAAACGTCTATAGGATATTCTCCTATAGCACGTCGTAGAGTAAGCCAAACCCCAACTTGTAAGTGACCACGAATGGTTTTAAGAACACTCCACAAGCGAAGAATGGATGACAATTACCAGAGGGTAAAAGTAATGTGTGTGGGGGTGTAGTATAAGGTGATGTTCAGTACGAAGAAGTGTCAAGTAAATGATGAAGTATGAAGTAAGATGGAAATAATTACATACCAAATATAATCTCTTGTGTAAGTATTTTTTTTGAATTTTGAGAAGATTTAATGAGATCTAGAATTGATTTTACGTTAGGCGCCAAACTGTAACAAATCTACTAGATCCTGTTAAGAATTAAAGGATAAGAGTAGACTTGTACATTTAAAAATTTAATAGAGATATGGATGGTTTTACAAATGAGATAAAAAATACAAAGACGAGATAAAAAAGACGTATCAAACCCGCACTCTGGAAGCAGTTTCTGAGTTTATTTACACGATTAAGTAGCACTGTTGAAGCACGATGAAATGTAGCGGTGGAGATGTAGGACGATGAATCAGGTCTGCTCCACAGGAAGGTGGCGTTTGTAAGAACAGGAGTTGAGGTCCTGGTAGATCTTTAGAGTTGGATCACCAGCTTTTAGACCCAGCAGCTCCGCGAGATGAACAGCAGGGATGGCACAACGACAGTTTTTAATACTAAGATTGGGAGTAGTAGTCCCAGGTGTATCTTAAGATGGATCACCTTCAAGAATCTGTCTTGTCTCCAATTTTAAGAATTCTTCAGTCTCACATATAAGAAAACGCTCTCTCGTCTAGTCTAGTGTAGTCTCGACTCCTCGTCTGCTCGTTTTCACAGTCGTCTCCTTCCATTTTTGAATCTCAGATTTTCTTCTTGCGGCCATAAAATCATCTCATCTGACAAGTGTAGTCGGCCAGGACATAGCAGACTTTCTTCATAAAAACGTGAGTGTGTAAAGAATTTATAAATATAATTTAAAATTAAGTTATTACTAAACAATCATTATTATCTATAAAATACAATATTTCAGCTAAACATTGAAAAATATAATTTAGAATAGATAAACCAAAAAGTATTCATCATAGACTAAGCTAGTAAGAAACTCTATGACAGAAAGAATGTACGTCAGTTTGGCAAATCTGACGTACATGTCACAACATTGAAAATTATGAAAATTAATATTTTAGTTTAGCAAATACTATGAAAACGAATCGAATTTAGATCGATTCGCTGAGTATAAATAAAGAAAACAATAAAAAAGGATGATAAATGGTATATGGTATGATAATTGTAAGTATAGTATAAAGTGTAAGTATAGCATATACTACAATGTGCATTACAGCCCCACTCCTTATCATTAAATGACCCGATGAAACCCGCTCTAGGCGGAGCGAAACGGAGTGTCAGACTTGTACTTACTTCTTAGCCCTTTAGCCCTTTGTGTTCCAGGGCCGCGGTATCTCTTTCGAACAATCCCGCGGCCCCGGAGGTTGAAGGCCTGTATCCAGCCTGTATAGGTCCAGCTGTGGAAAGAATATTGGCTGATTATTAACCCAGTGCAAACTGGGTACGGCACGGCAGGTCATTTTCTTTTTACCCGATGTAAATTCATATGTAGCTAGTCGTGACAAGATACAGATTCCAATGTTCAGTGCCGCGAAGGGAAATCCCCTTCGATGCCTTGGGGTCGATCTCTAAACATAGGAATACGTATCTTTTTACCACCAGCTACGTAAGAATTTACATTGAGTAAAGATAAAATGCCTTGGCCTACCGTCCCTGGGGTGCGCTGGCCTTTAGTGTCCAATCTGCCAGTGCTGTATTAAAACCAGCCGCTTTCTTTGTCCCAGGTATTTCAGCGGGCGGCGGCGGTGACAGCAGCGAGGAAGCAACCACTAGCACCGTTGACTTCGCGTTCAATGCCACATCTAGCACCGAGAGCGTCGCCCAGCCATACTTCGATAATGCAACTAAACGAGACTACACTGCGGCCGTGGGTCAGCCGGCGTATCTGCACTGTCGCGTGAAAAATCTTGGAGATCGAGCAGTGAGTTACTTTTTAATTTTGACTTTTTCAGTGGAGACTGCGTTCCTGAAAGCGCAAAGTGGGCAGGCCCGCCACAAAATAGGGCAACGACCTGCTGAAGGAAAATACATTAAATAATCTGCTGTAATATCCGGAAAGCACAAGTCCGATTGTGTATCGATATTTGGGAACTGCTTCGTTAGTCAAACGCGACTGTCGGCAGTCGCACGCTCAGGCGTGGGGGGAGGCTGGGTTCGATTCTGGTCGGGTAAAAAAGTTTTTTGGATTTTTCTCTTAACAAATTCTCAGTGATGCAAGAAGTCTGATGGTGGTTGTGCCCGATCTGTGGTATTTGGCTCGTCCTTTTTTACACGGTAACAATATGGTTAGGTGGTGTAGGTTAAAGTGTCGAAATTGAAGTAATTTAAACTAAAATTAAATATTATCTTCACTTGGACCCAAGGACCAGTTCAAAATGGATAGACGTAATCTACACAAAAATAAATACTTTATCAATTGGTAAAATTTCGATTTATCTCTCAATCTCTGTGTTTATTCAATCGTGAATACTTCTTCCATCGTGGTTCCCTAAACAAGGCAGTTTGTTTTTTTTTTAAGAAACAGGACTGTTAACAAGCAAACGAGTCCTTTGAATCGTGTTCCGTATCAGCAATATAGCTATATTGCAGTAGCTACTGCGGTATACACAACGAGGATGCAGATTAACACCTTGCATAGGATTATTCGTGCAGGCTTTACGCTAACACTAAAGCGAGCGCCGAGACTGTCAACCAGTTTCATTGCGATAATACTAAATTTAACTGCATGTTGCTTAGACAGCTGGCTTTACTGTGTTGGTTTTGGTATCATGATCCTTTATTGGTGTTAAAACTTATAATATTATTATTGTGCATGTATGGCCAGAATCCAGATGTACCTATGGATGTGGACGAAGCAAGAAGAGTATGTCAAGATTGCGATCTACAACGTGGTTAGACGTAGATGCATAGCGTTCTGCATTTCCTACCTACTATCACCTGCTTAGCATTTTTTCAACTATGTTGTGGTCGGCATGGGTAAAAGTTTGTCAAGACCTTTTTTTATTCCAAAAACTAACATTACATTTTCTCAAAATCATTCCTATGACACAATGCAATAGATTAGCAAACAATTGTACTGATTAGTTATCGATACAATTAAATGTCAACTGCGACTTAAATCAATATATTTTAGCATTTAAACTGTGACTATAAAATATAGTAACAAAAAAAAACTATAAACGTAAGGTCCATTTAGTTTCGAATTTCTTATTGAAAAACGGGGCAAATCTTTCTTTTCCCAAAAAATCAGAATCGTTGAGACTGTTTTGTTTCACCAAGGCAGAAGGCTTCCTTAACGAAAATTAATGGTCTCGACCTCAATCAAGTATCAGTCTACTTTTTGTCTGGACCTTAACTACATTAAATATTTATCTAGTTAGGAAACCTTTAGTGTCGCGGCTTGTTTGTTCTTGATAATAAGTTTTTTTATGCTTTCTACTGGATTTCTGGAGTAATTTGATGGTGTTGGATATGGTGGGCATTGATTATGCCATTGCTTGACCATCTGCCTAGCCTTATTTGCAACTATATCAGCTTCCAGTCTAACCGAATACCTATCTGAGCTCGTCAACCTAAGACTGGTTGTCAGATTTTTGGCCTCAACTGGCTGAACCTGGCAAGCGCTGTTTAATCTTGAAGATCAACCAGTGCGGCTGTTATTGTTTAGCCTCAAATCTAGAGCTACAAGCATGAGAGACACCAAACAGAGGGCCAAACAAAGAAACAAAACAACAACAACTTAAATGGGAGACACCAAACAGAGGGCCAAACAGAGATTTGTGTCCACAACACTAATAGCGAAAAAGACGACATTCACCGCGTTTCGGTTTGGACGACCCGAGTCGAGACTACGTCGAACTATTGGCTTTTATTTTGAACACATTAAGGTTCTTTCTGAGCGACTAAATCTGAGTAGCAGGTTCCGTTGGCCAAATGTGTGTGATTCAGGCGGGTATATTGTACCGGTACATGTAAAGATGCCTGGCCAGTAGCAGTGATTCGCCTGCTCCTGACTAGGCGTTAAAATCGTGACCAGCGATAGCGTTTGCCCATTCCCAGATATCGTAGGTATCATGGAAATTTTATTTAATCTGGATCTCTTCAAGGCTCAAGTAACTAGGTTTTTTTTAGGCAAGCGTGCTCCACCCTAGGCTGCATCATTGCTTCACATCAGGCGAGTTGCGGCCAAACGCAAGCCTACGTCACGTAAAAATATGTTCAAAACTGAAATGATAAAGAAAGAAATATGCTAATAGTTGTTTCCGCAAGTAGACAACAAGAGGATTTGTAATTGACTTCCTTTCCTTCCTCTCACTTGAATGTATCAACCCGGGGAGGATGTTCGGGCGCCGTCGGCTATCTTCGTCAGGAGTCGGGTGGCTGCGCGGGCGACGGCGCGATCGGCTGCGCTGGGGTACGAGAAGGGCCGCGGGCCCTGCCAGCTCACTTCATTAGCAAGAACAACCGACGACACGCTCGCCTTTTTTCTATTACCTACTGTACATAATTTTGGATATACGTTGTCAGTTTACAGTTTTTATTTCAAGTTCAAGTTAAGACCCTAACACAATAGTTTCCTTTTTTTTCTTTTTGAGTCCTCTATGTACGAAAATAAATAATAAAATAAATAAACATCTGAACAAAAACATCAACGCTCCCAAGTGTTACAGTTACAGCCAGAATACACAAGCATAAACCCCATTTACAAAATTAATCTATTCTCTTTTATTAGCCTAGTCTTTCCGTGAAATAAAGTGGAAATAAAGGTTAGTTACCCACGAAAAGTCAAAGCAAAGAGAGTGACGAGAGCAGTTTCAAAATTAGGCTCACCCTCCTTAATAAAGTGAGCCTGCTTTGTGAGAGACATTGTGTACCTAAGTAATTACCTACTTTATTGAAAATGTAGCCTACTGCCGACTGCGTGGAGCAAAACTTTTGAGGAAATGTTTTAGATAAGGGAAGCCATTTATTTTAATGAAAAATGACGACCTTTTTTACGCTTCACGAAAATGTTCGTGTATATCACCATAACGTTGTACTAACATTTTTACACGGCATTTGGTTGGACAATAAAATGTTTTATGTGCTTTGTGGGTTATGATTGATTTTTTTTTGCGGGCAGGTATGAGGTGCTGGCGTACGTAACATAACATAACGCCTGTAATCCCCAAAGGGTTAGACAGAGGAATAATAAAATAACTGGAGAAATGTGAGTGTACTATTAGGTACAAATAGTACACTCACATTTCTCCAGTTATTTTTGTAACTCATGCCTATTCCCATCAACCGAACCAAATACACCGTGCCTGCTACTGAGAAATTCCTGACGGAAAAACCTAATAACACTTTTCCCGACCTGGCAACCGAACCTAGAACCTCACACTCAGCAGTCGTGCACCACTAGACCAACGAGTCATATGACGTCATAATTGCGATACAATGCTGGTCATTTAGGAACATTGTTTGCATAGCAATTACGAGCGAAATGTCTTGTTGTGACTCGCTCGCAATTAACATTGGATTGTTTAATGTATGCTCGGTGTAAATAAGAGGTCAGAAGTCTTTTACAAAGTTTTATTTAATTAAACATTTGTGGGAATAATACAACAATTATTTCTTGATTGAAAATCTGAACAAAACTTAAGAAGAAAAAGTTACAAAAGCAATTCAACGAAATCTTTTCTTCAAAATTGGTTTAAGATTAAGTTAGTTTCATCAGATTTTAATCGAGGTCTAAAAACCTGCATTCTGTTTATAATAAAATATGGCAACACAAAGTGATAATATTTTCATTCAGTAACTTGGTATAAAAAAAAAAAACTTTTACTCAACAGATTAATAGTAAACTCCGTGGAACCTTTAATCAAACTTCCGTATTCCCTTTTCAAACAGACAGCGTTTCCAGCCTGTCCTTTTCTTCACAAAGGACTTAGGGCAAAAATGTCTGACGACAGAACAAATAAGAAACACTATTTCAAGGAAAAGATCTGTTTGTGAAATAAGCAGTTTTTTTTCCTAAAACTAATAGGGCCGGGAAAACGTAAAGGATCGTGCGTGTATACTCGACTTTTTGCTGTCGACAAAATCTGTGTCGATAGTACCTAAGCAGAATTCATATCAAAGAATATTTTCCTTTGTTAAACATTGTTCTGATTTTATATGAGAGCACTTTTGTAATCATATTAGCTGTTGCTCGCACCGTCCCCTGCGTGTATTTGGAATTTCACCAGTTTACCGGGTGACAAGTAGCATACATTGTTTTCTAGGTCTGATACCCGATTAATTTTATGAACCAATCTTTATTTTTATCAACAAAAATAAATAAAAAGGTAGGTCGGTTTAGTTTCCTATTTATTTATTTATATAAACTTTTCTCACACGAAATAGTCACAGGCAAGTATTTATATACTGCTGCATTTTAAGTCCTCATTAAACCTTTGTCGTGTTTTTCAATATAATAATGAAGGGTGGTCAGAAGTTCAAATAACATTAATTTCACAAAAATACATCATTAATATCTTATGATGGATGTCCAAGGGTTCAAAATTCCACAAAACCGAAAGCTCGTTTGCCATAGAAATAAACACTGAAAAATGGACAGCAAATTATATTTTACAGGCAAAACGATAGACATCAAGTGTAGGTACTCCATTAAAATGTCACGCCGGCCATATTTCAAAATACGTGATCCATTTTCCACAGATAGCTGCAATATAACGCGATAAAAATGTATAAAATATTAACATACAAAAAAGGCTGAGAATTTATGTGCCTACCCGGGTCAGTAAGTACTGCCAATAAATAAGGAATTTAGGCATACAAAGCAACTACCTTTTTTACGATTTTCAAAGATCCACGAATGACAGTCGTGACCAACGGCTGGTACTGTCTGAGGCACGGAGGGTATGTACAGTGGTTACCCATCCACGGACCAACCGCGGCAAACGTAGTTTAACGTGATCGATCCACCCATGCGCCTGTTATTACTTAGCCACATAATTATCAACATAATTATTTAGTGCACAACTGTACCTAAAAGTGTATCTAAGAAGAATAACTGTTCAGGATTTTAAAAAGTGTTTTTACAGCGAACAGTGTAACACAAGCGAATAATTTCCAAAAGTGTATCTTTAAGGAAAGTGTATCTACGAGGAATAATTCATAGCTAAGGGCTCGATTCGTTCGTAGCTCGCCGTCCGTCCGTCTTATGACGACAGGCCGTGTCGACGGCGCGATCGTGTTCCACGCGCGCCTCAAAGAGATGTCAGCAAACAGGAAGGGGTCCGAAAGGACCGATGCCTGCCAGGGTTGCGGGACTGTTCGAAAGAGATACCGCGGCCCTGGAACACTAAGGGCAAAAGAAGGAACATGGATGGGTTTTAGTCAATAAAAGTCTGACACTCCTTCTTGCTCAGCCCAGAGCGGGAGGAGTTATTTGATGAATTCCCATCCGAAAAAAAAGGGCTCGATTCGAGATGGATGAAAGATAAAACGTCGGCACGGAATAATATTGACATCTGACAGTTTTTGTGTAGCAATTTTTGTAAAGGACCCTGCATGTATACCTACTGGACTTTTTGCCGTCTACAAAATCTGTGTCGATAGTAAGTGGAATTCAGTCCTTTGTTAAACATTGTTCTGATTTTATATGAAAAACCACAGTACTTTTATAACTATACTAGCCTTTGCTCGCGGCTTCACTCGTGTGTAGGTTATAAATATTACATCACGAGATTGCCGGATCTTGGCTTATTTGTGTGTCTATATAAATTATTTCAACCTTTAAAGCGTTAAAAAGTAATATACAGACAGAAAGACAAAATTGCCTTTTTTTAGTCCACACTATTGTTATAAAAAAGGTTAAGGTATTTGTAAGTTTACATGTAGGGGGTAATCTACGGATCTAAGTAATTCGATTCTGATAATTCTTTCACTAACAAGAAGCTACATTGTCCCAAAATGTTCATAATTATTTAAAACATTCCCATGGGATATTTTCCAAAGGTAACCCGACCGAAAGCGCGGGAAAAAGACAGTAGAAACTTAATATGAAATTTTGGTGGAATTCGGCCTTAAAAGATTAGCCAGTCAGCAAGGTTGTTAGTGAGGCTGGATATCCCTTAAACAGTGCCTCGAAATAGAAAAAGGTCTAAGCTTGGACAGACCGAAATAGATCCAGGCCTTCAGTTTAGTAGACCACGATTGCGTCGACACGATGTTTGTAATATACTAGAAAACTAGTACATTACAAACATCGTGGTTTTGGCAGATCGAAAATGAACTTATTAAAAAAGCTTTTTGCAAAATATAAAACCGGCTTAAAAAAAACACCAAAAAGTGAAAATGACTCTAGCTTCAAAAGTCGGTGGCAAAAAAACTGAATCAAACAAACAAAAGTCACCGACTATTTGCAAAAATATTTTTTATTTTTCAATCATTTTTTTTCTTGTGCATTCATTTTACATTTTTAACAATACATGTAAAATGAATGCATGTCATAAACTTAACCCCAATAAAATGGAACGTTATAACTGGCAAAATTTGGTATTATACCTCTTCAAAGCGTATGCTTTAGGCGTAATGTTATGTAATTGAATTGTGTAAACAAAACAAATCCAAGCGATTACAAAAATTACGACAGACTTGCTGTCTATTACTGAAGAGTTTCATTGTATATCTCCGAAGATCAGCATCAGATCTTAACCAAATTTAAACGGAACCACCAAATATTCCTCCAAACAAAAAATAAATCACACAAATCGGTTCACAATTGGCCAGTTTAAGATTTCGCTGAAAACATACGCATAGCACTGGGCAGCGCTCGGGAAACTGCGCGATGTCTTCTCGTCCGAAATATCTCAGTGCTTCACAAGTAGGGTTTATAACCAATGTGTGTTACCAGTGATGACTTACGGATCTGAAACGTCTCACAATAGGCCTTATACAGAAGCTCAAAGTCGCTCAGCGGGCTATGGAGAGGGCTATGCTCGGCGTTTCTCTACGTGATAGAATCAGAAATGAGGACATCCGTAGAACCAAGGTCGTCGACATAGCCCTGCGGATAAGCAAGCTGAAGTGGGAATGGGCAGGCCACATAGCGCAAAGATCGGACGGCCGATGGGGCAAACAAATACTGGAGTGGAGACCACGCATTGGACAGCGCAGCGTGGGACGGCCACCTGCCAGATGGACCGACGACCTTGCTAAAGCTACAGGGAGCCGCTGGGTGCAGGTGGCATTAGACCGGACACGTTGGAAATCGATTGGGGACGCCTATGTTCAGCAGTGGACAACAACGGGCTGAAATGATGATGATAATACACATAGAAAACAGACGATTTGATAACCTTCTCCTTTTGTAAGCCGGTTAAAACCGCCTCCATGAAAAAATACAATAACTTATCAATTTTCAGTCAGATTAATTTCATGAAAAACATAGACTAAATCATACTAAACACAGGATACATAAGTGAATGCAACCATATACACACAATATGAATTAGTCCCCAATTCGGGTCTACACATTTTGATAACAGAACAAATATGGCTTGCATACACGACGATAATGCATGAAGCTGCGTACTAGCGGATTTGAGTTTCAGTCTAAATTAACTTGAAATTAGCATACTAATCCTATATGCCTACATTAAACAGACCGATTTAGAATTTCATATAACGAGAACTCGCGGTGTAGTAGATTTGACTATAGTTTTAATATGCCTTGAAGGTTTTTCATAGGTATAATTTAATTAAAAGGCAACTGTCCAAGAAAGTGTATATTTCATGTTCTACATAATAGAAAGAAAAATGTTTATTTGACGTCAGTACATTAAGCACACACAAAATAATATTAAAACAAGTAACAAAAAAAGAGAAAATACATAGTATGACTGTACTGTGTGCCTCACGGCTACGTCAAAGAGATCCATTCATGCCAGACAGGTGATGCTGTCTGACGCTGGTCGCTGGCTCGTAATGTATATTGATGATACATAAACAATAGGTAATGATGAGCACAAAAGTATGGAATCAATATTTCTCAATTACGAGTAAGTACTAAATGTGTTAATAATAATTTATCTGAAACGTATTGAGCAGCGAAAAAGATTTATTATGCATTGTTGCATAATAGACCTCATTCGAAGAAAATTGCTCTCGTGTGGTTAATGCCTGACCTGGTAATAAATTATTACCAGGTCAGGCATTAACCACACAAGAAAGAAAGATAACTAATTTAATAATTGTAGTGCTAAAATTTAAAAACATAATTATTTTTTTCTATATTTGCAACGAAATAGGTTCATCGTCTCATTATTATAAATATTACCTTAAAAAAAATGCAAACGAAGGTCATTAATTGACTCAAAGTATCTTCGCTTTACATTTTAATTTCGCTGCCTTTGTCTATACGATATACACTGTATAGTAAGAATCTAATCAAGTAGGAAAAAAGGTCTACCCCGACACTACAACCTCATAACCTCACTCCGTTTAAGGAAAAACAGTACGAAGTTACTCTCTAATATTACATAATCGGAATATATGAATATTTTTGTTAGGAGCTACCATGTAGTACCATGCATCACTCGTTAACATATCAAAATGCTCATGTTTGGACTCCAACACTTGCGTTTAAGGCTAGTTTGTCTTCTAAAGTAAGTCTTAAAATGTTATGGAGGTCAATACATGAAACCATACTGCTTACTGCTTTACTACTGCTGACCGAGTAGTCGCAAGTACTACTGCTAAACATGGTGTGAGGTCCAGGGTTCGATTCCTGGGTCGGGCATTGTGTGCTGGGTTTTTCCATCATACATTTTTCAGGAGCAGCCCGGGGTATGCATTAGTGCCCGGTTGATAACAATAGGCTCGCACCCTATTACATGTGACTTAAAAAAATAACTGCAAAATGCGGGTGAAGGTACTATACAGGGTGAAATTTTTCAACGCCACCTGGAGGGAAAGTACTCTCAATACTGGAGATAGAAAATTTTACTCAAAGGAAAATTCCATTACTTTTAAAATAAATAAATGTGCATTCAAAGATTTTCTAAAATTCGCGTGCCACACTCGGGAATCGAACCGGCTAAATTCCAAAAAAATCATATCCTTTACTTTTTTGGCATCAATAGATAGGGTCAATCATAAGGATCAAATCTCTCTAACAAACATGATAAATTAAATGAAAATAAAACCATGAAATCTTAACTAATAAATTCAATGGGATAAGGTAAAGCACTTTTAATCAAAGGTATATTCAATAACTTATGTTAGTATTTATTAACAATTATCTTTGACGTCATGTATTAAAATGTCGTAGAATTATTTAGATAAGAAGATTGCAATTTGCACAAGCAAACACGTGCAAATTGCAATCTTCTTTCTTTAATTTATTAATTAGGTACTAACACAAGTAATGGGATGGACCTTTGAGTAAAAGTGCTTATAGGTTTTGATTTCAAGATTTTTCTTTCATTTAATTTGACAAGTTTGTTAGAGAGATTTGATCCATATGATTGACCCTATCGATTGATGTCATAAAGGTACAGGATGTTACTTTTAGGAATTTAGCCTGTTCGATTCCCGAGTGTGGCAGGCTAATTTTCGAAAATCTTTGAATGCAGATTTTTTAATTTTTTATAAATAAATGAATGTTTCCTGTGAGTAAAATTTTCTATCTCCAGTATTTAGAGTACTTATAGTATATGCTATACTTACACTTTATACTATACTTACAATTGTCATACCATATACCATTTATCATCCTTTTTTATTGATTTGTTTGTTTATACTCAGCGAATCGATCTAAATACGATTCGCTTTCATAGTATTTGCTAAAATAAAAAATATTAATTTTCATAATTTTCAATGTTGTGACATGTACGTCAGATTTGCCAAACTGACGTACATTCTTTCTGTCATAGAGTTTCTTACTAGCTTAGTCTATGATGAATACTTTTTGGTTTATCTAATCTAAATTATATTTTTCAATGTTTAGCTGAAATATTGTATTTTATAGATAATAATGATTGTTTACTAATAACTTAATTTTAAATTATATTTATAAATTATTTACGCATTCATGGTTTTATGAAGTAAGTCTGCTATGTCCTGGCCGACTACACTTGTCAGATGAGATGATTTTATGGCCACAAGAAGAAAATCTGAGATTCAAAAATGGAAGGAGACTACTGTGGAAAACGAGCTGACGAGCAGTCGAGAGGAGACTAGACGAGAGAGCGTTTCTTGAATGTGAGACTGAAGGAATTCTTAAAATTGGATACAAGACAGATTCTTGAAGGTGATCCATCTAAAGATACACCTGGGACTTCTATTCCCAATCTTATTATTAAAAACTGTCGTTGTGCCATCCCTGCTGATCATCTCGCGGAGCTGCCCTGGGTCTAAAAGCTGGTGATCCATCTCTAAAGATCTACCAGGACCTCAACTCCTGTTCTTACAAACGCCGCCTTCCTGTGGAGCAGACCTGATACATCGTCCTACATCTCCACCTCTACATTTCATCGTGCTTCAACAGTGCTACTTAATCGTGTAAATATACTCAAAAACTGCTTCCAGAGTGCGGGTTTGATACGTCTTTTTTATCTCGTCTTTGTATTTTTTATCTCATTTGTAAAAACATCCATATCTCTATTAAATTTTTAAATGTACAAGTCTACTCTTATCCTTTAATTCTTAACAGGATCTAGTAGATTTGTTACAGTTTGGCGCCCAACGTAAAATCAATTCTAGATCTCATTAAATCTTCTCAAAATTCAAAAAAAATACTTACACAAGTAGTTATATTTGGTATGTTATTATTTCCATCATACTTCATATTTCATCACTTCATCATTTACTTGACACTTCTTCGTACTGAACATCACCTTATACTACACCCCAACACACATTACTTTTACCCTCTGGTAATTGTCATCCATTCTTCGCTTGTGGAGTGTTCTTAAAACCATTCGTGGTCACTTACAAGTTGGGGTTTGGCTTACTCTACGACGTACTAGGAGAATATCCTATAGACGTTGCCACCTACACATAACTCTATTAATACCTCACTACCCTGCACCCCACACACTTGCACACCACTGCGGTTACTTCCCGGTAATCGTACCCAGTCTTCGCTTGTAAGTGTTCTTAAAACCACTCGTGGTCACTTATAAGTTGGGGGCTGGGATACTCTACGATGGCTGCAGGACAATATCTTGTGGTCGTTTATACAACTATAACTAAACATTTACGTAATTATTCATCATATTATTTTAATTTTGGCATCATAATTTGTCAATTTGTTATTTAAGTGTTGCTAGGTAACTTGAACAGTGCGATGCGGATCTTTTTACGATTTGCAGTGGCGCTGCTTGTCGAGAAAACATACATAAATTTGATACATTTTTCTTAGTTCCAATTTTTCCCACCGATACATTTATTTTGTGTTAGAAACTTTTTCGTTTTTAACAATAACTTCACGCTTATAATTCTCCAGGGTTAGGTAGAAGTATATCTTTATCTTAAAATTGTTTCATCTTTTGTTGTAAATTCATGACACTATGACAGATAACGTTTCTCCTATTGTTGTGACTCCTTCAGTTAAGCCCCATAATTTATAGCCCTCTTATTTCCCTCACTTCTTCTCTATCCTCCCATGCTTTAATCTTTAAGTTAATTATATTTAACTTCAAGAACTTAGGCTTTGATTTCGAGGTCCTTAACTGGAACTCCCTCTTTGGATTCGTTGACCTCCTAAAGTCACGATATTCCTCTTTTGTCTCGATGACTCACTATGTTCTCGATGTACAACCTTTGACTTAATGTCTACCTGTGATTTAATGTCTACCTTTGGCATGAAAGTCTACCTTTGACTAAGTTTTTTAAAAAAAAAAACTTGAAAGTCCCTCTTTTACTCTTTGAACCTCTTGCCCTTATTTACTCTTCTAACCCTGTTTAGCTCTCGGATCCTCTTTAGTTCTCTTTAGCACCGTTTTTACCTTCTTTTGCTATCTTTTACATGATTTTTTTATCCTTCGTATTACACTCATGATTCATCTCTATCTTCTTTCTTTCTTTTAACTGTAGAGTTCTTTTCGGCCTATTAAAACTCTATTTAGTTTTTTTTATTCAATTGGTTCTTAAACCATTAAAGAAGTTTATTTTCTTTAATCTCTCTTTTTATATCTGTTCTTATCAGATAAGTCTAAGTGCTATTAGGTACATGCTACCTAACCTTCTTATAAACTAAGTCTACAAGTTAGTATGACTATTTTGTTATCAACTCTGGAAGTTGATTGGAGCGGCTAACAACTCCATAAAAATAAGCCCTTGTTAAAACTAACTTTGATTGGAGCGGCTAACAACTCCATAAAAATAAGCCCTTGTTACTCTTAAAACTAACTTTGATTGGAGCGGCTAACAACTCCATAAAAATAAGCCCTTGTTAAAACTAACGTTGATTGGAGCGGCTAACAACTCCATAAAAATAAGCCTTTGTTAAAAGAATCTTTAGATTTTCATCTAATTAATGGTTTTAGACGTGAGCGGATAACAACTCCGAAAATAAGCCTACTGTTATTAATTTTTCAGGTTGAGTAGTGATCATTGAATGTGAATCCTACCTGACCTAACTTCGTAAGATGTCGGTGTGTTTGAATGAGTTATGAAAGTTTTGTGAATGCTGTTATAACGTTTGCAAAATTTTTGTTCTAGGCCAAAAATTTTCTCGGGGTTGTTGGGGAAATATAGTATATGCTATACTTACACTTTATACTATACTTACAATTGTCATACCATATACCATTTATCATCCTTTTTTATTGATTTGTTTGTTTATACTCAGCGAATCGATCTAAATACGATTCGCTTTCATAGTATTTGCTAAAATAAAAAATATTAATTTTCATAATTTTCAATGTTGTGACATGTACGTCAGATTTGCCAAACTGACGTACATTCTTTCTGTCATAGAGTTTCTTACTAGCTTAGTCTATGATGAATACTTTTTGGTTTATCTAATCTAAATTATATTTTTCAATGTTTAGCTGAAATATTGTATTTTATAGATAATAATGATTGTTTACTAATAACTTAATTTTAAATTATATTTATAAATTATTTACGCATTCATGGTTTTATGAAGTAAGTCTGCTATGTCCTGGCCGACTACACTTGTCAGATGAGATGATTTTATGGCCACAAGAAGAAAATCTGAGATTCAAAAATGGAAGGAGACTACTGTGGAAAACGAGCTGACGAGCAGTCGAGAGGAGACTAGACGAGAGAGCGTTTCTTGAATGTGAGACTGAAGGAATTCTTAAAATTGGATACAAGACAGATTCTTGAAGGTGATCCATCTAAAGATACACCTGGGACTTCTATTCCCAATCTTATTATTAAAAACTGTCGTTGTGCCATCCCTGCTGATCATCTCGCGGAGCTGCCCTGGGTCTAAAAGCTGGTGATCCATCTCTAAAGATCTACCAGGACCTCAACTCCTGTTCTTACAAACGCCGCCTTCCTGTGGAGCAGACCTGATACATCGTCCTACATCTCCACCTCTACATTTCATCGTGCTTCAACAGTGCTACTTAATCGTGTAAATATACTCAAAAACTGCTTCCAGAGTGCGGGTTTGATACGTCTTTTTTATCTCGTCTTTGTATTTTTTATCTCATTTGTAAAAACATCCATATCTCTATTAAATTTTTAAATGTACAAGTCTACTCTTATCCTTTAATTCTTAACAGGATCTAGTAGATTTGTTACATACTTTCCCCCCAGGTGGCGTTGAAAAATTCGACCCTGTATATCACCTCTGCCCAAACCTTAGGGGAAAAACGAGCTTGACATTATGTCATGTTTTGTAGGAAGCTACCATAAAGACGAAGATATCAAAATTGCTTCATAGTTTAGTTCTAAACTTATATTAAAAGCTAGTTTTGCTTTCAAATATAGTCCTAAAATGTAACCGAGGTCATTAATCTAGAATACAAGTCGAGATAAGAGTTGCATTTTATTTTAATGGCGGACGTTTAACTGTCTGTGCAGTTGTTTCAGCTGGAAAACTTTTAATAATCTGTTGTTGAGATAGAGGTTTTGCTTGCGTCAATTTTAAAACTACGTTAGAGTAGTATTGGTGAACAAATAAGGTAGACGTTGTTCATCTTTATTTAATGCCACAATATTTGTGTGATTGTGGCATTAAATAAAGATCAACAACAGTGTGTCCAGCAAAATCTGTTTAAAGATAGTAAAACGAAAAAAAAAAAAACAAATGTCTACCAATCGTTCTAATTAGTGTTATTAAATAAATAGAAATTCCATATTCTGTTAAAATGGTAACTCCATTGCTGCCGTCACAGTTATTACGTTTAGATATTGCAAATAATTGCGTTTAGATGTTCAGATTTTGTAAAATATTTGTGTCTTATTTTTTTACTTTGTGCCGCCCACTAAAAAATATATTAAGTACATAGAAAGAAAGGCCCCGTAATGCCTTCATATAATGTACATACTTTCATTGATGAACGCTTCTGAAATTAATTGGGTCCCGTTTCGCCAAAGTTCTTTTTCAGCATAGTTGTAGTTAGAAGAATATTTTCGGAATTACTGATCCGATTTTGAAAATTCGTGTAGTAATCGGAAGCTCCGCGGGTTATATAAAAAAAAAACCGATCATAAAGCAGGCGAAGCAGCGGGCAAAGCGTACTCGTTGATATTATTTTACACTTGCTCCTGTTATAAGCATACTGCACTGTTTCTATGTTGACAAGTTCTGTTTAAGTCAAAATTCTCGAAGACGCGAACCGTCAGGATATTAAATATCTTATGGATAGCTGTTTGCTAAAATCCCACATATTACTGTCACCTTCATCTATGGCGGAATTTAATATAAAGCTTCCTCTGCGTGACTGTACTTACGATTTTAGAATTCCAGTAATGTCGGTGTCAGAAGATTTAGTAAGCGGGTAGCGGGCTTAACATTATTTAACCTGTTTGGTGTGGGTGTCACATCAGCCAAGTGAGGCTGTAGAAGGAAGAAGTATGGGTGTTTTTATTTAAAGACTAGGATCAGTATTTGTTTGTGAATAATACAAATAATACCCACTAAACTAATGTAATAAATAAAAATAATGTCATAATAGTAATTTACATAATTATCTATAACTAAATTTAAAGTAATAGTAAAAGTTTGTAGATAGATAGAAAAGCATTATAGAGCGTCAAAAATCTACATCCGTCCATATCGCTGTCAACAGTATTCGCTGCATCGCTGGCAGCATTGCCACGTTGGATGGCAATGCTGATTCTTTGAACAAAAAATATACCAGCCCTCTGTTCACGGAAAGTGTCGACCAACCTCTTGGCGATGCTTCAAAAGACTAGGTGGGTACTCAGACCATGGCCCTAGTGTTTCAACCCCAAACAGCTCAAACACATAGATATTTTAAAAAAAAAGTACGCAAGAAATTATTGGGAATAAGGTCTGTAATGAAGTCGTTATATTTAAATAATATAACAACATGAACTCTTGAAATAGGATTTGGTATATTATGAACAAAACACATAGTATACGAACTTAATGATGATGGTTATTATTTATCAAACTAGCTGTTGCCCGGGACTTTCTTTCGCGTGAAATTATTATAAAAATTTTTGAATCGGATTTTGTTACCGATTTCAGTGTTTTTAATTGTTTGAGCAGAACCCGAAATAGTAAGACCATATTCAAATTCAAATAACCTTTATTTCTGATATATAATACATTTGACCACAATAACAATACATAATCACAAGACATCAGTAACCGGAATGAAACAATAACTATAAGCAATCAAAATCTAGTAAAGACCATTTCATATCAGCTATCTGTCAGTAAAAGTCCCTTAAAAATCGGTCCAGCCGTTTCGGAGATTAGCCGGAACAAACAGACAGACAAACAAAAATTGAAAAAAAAAAGTGTTTTTGTTTTACGTGCCGTATATTCTTTCATATGCATTCAGTAAAAATCAGTTATTTTGATATTACAAACAGACACTTCAAATTAATTTAGGTATTTGTATAGATTTGTAAGACCTCTTTTTCATTAGAGATTTGTGTAATATCCTATTGTATTCTTAGGTTTGGGTTTATTCTTCTACTTAACTAAAAACGTCCTTGAAGTGGGTGTTTTGGCTATCAGCGATAAAACCACCATCGTATTATCGTAAAAGAACTGTGTTACAATTTTGGTGTGCAATAAAGTTTACTCAATCTAACGTAGTAGTTATAAAGAAAGAGTTTAATTTAAATCATATTTTTACTCTATTTATAAGGATAATCCATCCTTAATTTTCTATTAGTAGGTATATGAGGTAAATGCACAACGATTTATGTCTCAAATGTATAGCTCCTGTATTCCAGGTCCAACACAGCAGGTGGCATCCACCCCGTTGTTCTCCAGGCGTTAAATGCGATTAGAATTTATTATTAAAATGAAAACTCCTGGAGACATTCTCCTCCGGTGTCTAGGAAGTGTTACATTTTAATGAGAGGTACTTGTGTTCACCTCAAGCATTCTAAGGTACTTCGTAGTTATTATAAGACTAGTTCCGTCATAGTAGCATAATTAGTACTTTTATTTGAGTTCGTACCCGTAGAAAATACAACGGGATATGACCTCTGTTTGGATTTGAAATATTTTCTGGTTTCTTATTTTTTGCTTCTTGACTACGAAAAACTAAAACCTACTAAGCAGCACCATAAGCTTGAGTTTCAGTTTTTCTTTATCATATACCTACGTCTTGTATCAGATTATTTACAATTTTGAAATAGAACTTTAAAAACTCATTTATTATCCAAAGATACATAACAAATTAAAACGCAAAGCTTCTCTTTATTTCTTCAAATTAAAATACAAAAAAACTCTTCTATCTGCACAGCACAAAAACGTCACGTCGTACATCTTAAAAGGAAAACATTTTCTGCCTCATAACGTTGAGCAGTAATGGCGTAGAACGATATAGTCCTCACTAAGATGGTATATTGTTACAAGCGCCATCTATTCGCCGTCTTAATATAAATAACTTTACTAATTAGTCGCCTCAAGTTGACTACGACGCCATACTATCCGTTATTAGGGAACATAAATTTGATTTATAGTTTGTATGTGCTCCATAAATTCTGGAAAATACTTACCTAAGTTATTTCATTGGGAGGTGCTCTGTTGTCTAATTAATTTCTATCCTATAACGCTTCTTGGAAGGTGTGAAATTCGATAGTCAAGCACCTTACTGCCTTTCATGGCTTTGGACGATTCGTATTACTTCAAGCAACTCGCATGCGTCATTTATTTCCGTTGTGTGAGTACCGTTAGGGCCTATGTACGAGTACACGTTGCGGTGTCCCAGCGGCGCGCGGCGCGGCGAAGTTACACGACGCCGCAAGACGCGCGCCGTCGCCGCGCCGCATGCACACCGGACTTGCTACCCGCGAGATGAGATGGCGAGGGGTGTATGCGTTGCGATGCCGCCGGTGCATACCACTCAGGTATCTATGGCAAAACTTGTGTTCGGCTGTCAGTAACTCTGTATAATCTTGGTGAAGGAACTGCCCATCATTGTTTCTTAATGCAATTAAGGGACTAATCGCGAATCTAAATGCAGCGAAATCTTGCCACACCGCTGCAGGCTGCCGCAACGCACCGTGTGAATGGGCTCTTACAGCGCAAGTAGCATCTCGGTGATTCATGGCATGCTCCAAACACCGTCTTGCATTTGCTCTCTCTGCAGTCACTGTCGTAATACGCGTATCGCGTGCTCGGGGCCAAGAGGTCAGTTCGAAGATTTGTGAGTCAGTTTAATGGGGTAATAAGATAAGTTATAGCTCCTGCCAAGTTTCCGAACAAGAAAACCTTGTTTTATTTTTGCTGTTAGTAAGACAAGCAGATTGGTCCAATGCAGCAAGTATACGGTAAACGTTTCGGAAATTGGACCGGTGGAGCTTGTGGCTAAGTAATAACAGTCACACGGGTCGATCTTCAAGGATAAGCAGCGCTTACCAAGGACGATCCGAGGATGGGTGATCCATTACATTACGTTTGTTTTTTTTTTAGTTTTTAATTTGTTTTATAATTTTATTTTGTATCTTTTTTGTATATGTGTGCTTAAGGAACTGACATCAAATAAACTTTATTCTTTCTTTTCTTTTTTTTTACATACCAAGTTTCCTTCGTAAATCAAAAAGCACATCAAGTCGTTGGTCCCAACTGTCATTTATAAATCTTTGACAGGCTTTACACGTGTCGTCAGTGGACCGAAACAACCATTTACACAGTAACTGGGTTTTGGCAGTAAGAGGCATTCGCTCTTTGTAAAATACTGATATTCAGCTGCATCCGGTTAGATTGGAAGCCGTCACAACATATTTGGAAAAAAGGCTAGGCAAATGATGAGACCGGCTGTGCTGGATTTCTTAGAGAATAAAACAATAGGTAACCGAGTGGAGCTTGTCTACCTCGAATGCTCTCAACGAAAATAGCCGTGGCATTGACACATATAGAAATACAAAGAGTTAAGAAAGAGTGTATAGATTTCCACTGAATGTTTTTAACTATACTTTTGTAACAGTCAAGAGAAAGATAAATTGTTTATTCGTTTACCAAATATCGATTCATATACCTAATTTATAGGTCTGGTAAAAATATTTGGTAAAATAAATACATGACTTAAGTTCGTATTTAACGGACAGAAGTCTTCCTATACTATAAATATAATAAAAATTTCCCAATTATATATAAATCACATGTAATAGGAATGTTAGGTAGCTTCTTGTCATCAATCGGCCACGAATCTTGACTTCGGGCGAGATGAAATTCCTGATGGAAAGACCCAATAATACTTGGTAACTTTTCCTGGGTTCAAATTCCTTATCATGGGAATCGGAGCAGACCGGGAAGGGCCATACCAATCGATAATACTTGTGCACAAGCAAACATTGACATTGTAATTTTATGATTTTATTTTATTTTATTAGGTATAATTTTAATTTTATTATTTAATTTTATTTATCTTTTATACCAATTATTTACATTTTTAAATATTTCATATAAAAAATATATATAAAAACATTTAAAAATATAAAAAATTGTTGCCCGCCGGTATGGGGAACAGGGTCCAAGCTACCGGTGGTCAGGGCTCCAGAGAGAGAAACCTCCTAACAATACGAGCCGTGTCCAGGAGTACCTACTGATTTCTGAATTAAGCCGTTGATCCAGCTGCCTAACGAGGGCCTCCCCAGCTAGCAAAAAATAATCTTACAAATATCCCACGACCATATTTTTTTCAGTTTTATGTCACACCTGTAGACACCTATAAGTGTGGATTTGGGCGCACTTTATAAGCATATTCACCCTTGCAATTGCCTTGTAAAGGTGTCGCGAAGTGTATTTTAAAACTTACAAAACTCTTGCTGATACCTTTATAATGACAAATAAACTTACAAGTCACTTACAATGGCGCGCTGTAAGGGTAAATAACCTTAAAGTCCTCTTACAAATAAAATAAAATACTATTTTAAGTGTAATATTGCTTGAGTACCGCCATGGGTTGAGAAGTCCTTGGAACTTTTGTAAAAAAATTAACAGTTGCATAAAAACATAAGTATTTTATTTAAAATTGACCTTTCCTACAAAACGCTAGCTAGTGTCTTAATTGTCACGCATTATATGCAATTATTTGGTTGCGAAGTAGATTTTCTCGATTACTTTGAAATTATAATAACAATATTTTAACGGGCCTTCTCAAAAATGTTTTTTTTACTATATTTCTTTTTTAATTATTTGTAAAATAATATCAAAATGTCGCCATTACGACCAACCACGACTCATGAGTGCTTTATTAGAGCAATATAAGACCAGTACTCTTGTGTGAAGTTTATATCGCACTCGTAAACGTCAAATTAAACCTAAAACCGCTATCTACACGGCCATGTCGTTCATAATTTTAGGATTCCTTAATAAGTAAAAGGATTTAAGAGAAACAAAATGATAATAATTATGTACTAAATATTAAAATGGTTTACCTGATTGTATAGCAATTTCTGGAGTCAACACAACAAAGAAAATAAACAACCCTTAATAGGGAATTCTATAAGACACTTGTAGGACTTTTTAAAGTGCTACTACTCTTTAATATATCTTAGGTGGGATAAACCACACTTTTAAAATACTAGTTTTACGGAAGTCTAATAAAACTCTTAGTATAATCACTTTTATGGTTGACTGTACTTATAAAATGTATTTATAATTACGAATTAAGAATCAAAGGCAATTAGACTTGTAAAAGGCGCTTATAAGGCCACTGCTCTTATTAATATTATATAACGTTTTCTTAAATACATCTTTAAGAATATGTTACAAGTATGAATGCTCTTAAAACTTAAATAGACTTATAAAATACCACTATTAGAGTTCCTGCCTTAATCAGAGCACATATAAACCTTATATGAAACCATAGCTCTTACAAGCTTTTGTTTGTAAGGGTATTTTGCTAGCTGGGTCCTCAGGTATTCATCGAGGCTCTTAGCAATTAAGCCATGGGCTGATACGACTATCGGCACAATGATCGCTGAGTCCATTAATAATTATTTTAATTATTATCTTTTGATTTATTTTACTTTATTTTCATTTGAATTTTATTATGGTTTTCTTGTATTTTATTTTTGATTTATGCCAATGTTTTTTTGTTTATATGCTTGTCTGAAATAAATGACAATTATTATATATTATTATTATTTACCCGTAAAATACCCTGTACTATTCAAAATATTTGATAAATGAAGTACCTACCTTCAAATTTTCATATTGTTCAATAATGATACTCATATTAACGACGGACATCATTATTTATAGATTACGTTTGAAAATTACGTCATAAAATTTGAAACATGTTAAAAATAAACCGTTAACGTTTCGCTGATACCGGCTAAGGGCGTCGTTTATTTAGAATTTAACAACATTTTCCCGGTCGATAGCGGCCTATGCCAACAGAGTTATGTAAATAAGCGCTCAACTGTAAAATGTTACGAAAAGGATCGCGTTCCGTGTTCACACCTTGTTCGTTCACTGTACAAAAATATAACCAATTTATTTCACAAAATAAAATGATTAAAATAAACAAAGGTACATTAGAATATCGTGCCTGTAATGCCCGAAGGCATAGGTGTACCTTTGTGCACCCATATTTCGCCAAACTCGACACGACGAAGAAGGTTTCGCTGGTTAGGTTTATGTCCCATGTAGAAGGATTATTCTAGCGATATCTATAGCGTCAGTTACGAACTAAAGTGACAAAATCTACATCGCGCAATTAAAATAATAGTTATACGGAAACCCCGAAAACAAAGACACAATACTCGTCTGGTGGGAGAATCCTTCCTTTTCATGGGTGATGAGGAACAAGGGTGTAAGGACACCCTATCCCTCATACCTCTTAACCATCAACCGGGCATAAATCCAAACCCTTGGAAGCTACGGAGAAATTTCTGATGGAATCCTTCACACTTGGCCTTACCTGTGAATCAAAACATAAAATACCTCATGCTCTGCAATATCGCTTGCGATCATAGGTCAACGAAAGTTTCCAAGTTATGAAATGAAAAGATATAATGATGTTGATATAACTCAAAATCGTAATTCCACAAGCAATAAATTACATAGTAAAACCAACGAAACAATTTCGGTAAAACTTGGCCGCACAACGCGGTCATAACTTTGGAACACAGTTACCGTAAAAATTGGGTAAACGTGGCAAAGTCTCTATTTGTCGGAGGCACGCGACGTTAAGCACATCACGCCTGTAGAGGTACGAATACGTACGTACGATATGTACAGGGTGTAACAGAATAAGTGCAATATCTCATAAGCAATTCTCACACGACACCGCTCGTCCACGCGGTCGTTCCGTGAAGCAGATCTCAAATCGCGTTTTTGTTTCGATCCTTAATTTCTTTCTCTGGAGAGTTGTCCAGTTTGATTTCTGAATCATCACCTAAGAGGTATTGCGCTTATTCTGTTACACCCTGTATATAACATTACAAGTCGTATTAGCTAACAAAAAATATACCACCAGTATTACTGAATAAATGATGATTCAAACGGGTAGATACGGGCAAATAATTGTGGATGTGCTCCAGACACAGACATACAAATGTGTATAAAAGGCACACCTTTTGGCCACAGCCAAAGCCGTATGGGCCGACTGCGGACACCCTGACAGATACTTTATCTGTCAGAGCTCAGTCTCCGAAGCCACCACAATTTATTTGTCCGTGTCGGTTGATAGAACCCTTACTCAAGTATCTGTCAGGGTCCATGTACGGAGCAGTGCACCCAAAGTGTTTAATCAATCCTTAAAACATTTCAAACGAACAAAAAGTACTGCAAAAACAAAACGATGTAACGCACTTAATCCTTTTCACATCCCTAATGAACGAAATTAGGGTTACGACAGACCTTAAATACTTTTCAATTATGACTTTATCACCCGGAAGCACTTACCAGAGAAGCCTTTGACAATAAACGGGACAAAATGTTTTAAAACAGCACTTGTTAGGGTTCCGTCCTTAAAGAGTGCCAACCTATTAGTAAGGCTTCGCTGTCTGTCTGTCCGACTGTGTGTCGATACTGTTGCGCCATTACATCTTTCAAGTTCACCGTGCTGTGCTGACGCTGGTGCTGCGGCTGCAGAGAACAACCAGTGGCGTAAATATTATTTTTTATAATAGTGGTAATGTTACCTTATTGGAAACGATATTTTTCTGAAAGTCTGGGGCCGTGGGGTCCGAGTGCTCACAGCCTTTTTAAGAAAATTTCAAAACGCTTAGTTGACGCTTCTCGTGACCCAAGGGCTGGCATGTATCAAGCAAGAGGCTACGTTGGCATACAACGTGGCAACGCCGCTAGTCACTTGGGGGGACATTACCAGCTGACAGCGTTGAGGAGGAGTTTCTTTATGCTCTTTTATAGTTTGTTGTTAGTTTAACTTATCGTAATAATTATATGTAGGTACTATTAAATATTGTGCGATAGTACGAAACCCTTCGTCTGCGAGTTTGACTGGCACTTCACCAGTTTTTATTTTCCTGTTTCCTGAAGTGTCCTAAGTGTTATTGCAATGTTGGTACGAAGTTTTCTGTTTGGAATAACTTCAAGATTTCTTGGAAAACACTGAATTTGTTTTTGTTTTTACTAAGTAACTTTTTCAAGGATACATTTTGATTTACTCACTTCGTGCGTGTTAACTTTATAAGGCACACGAGTTAATAAAAAGGTCTTGTGATAAAATTTTTGGTGGCTTGAAATTCTTCACCTACTTTTCGTGAAAGAAAATAAAACATTAGGTAGATTCAAGTTTTGAATATGTTTTCTGTCGCCAATTAAATTGAGAATTTCAAATGCAACTAAAGATAGTATACCTACGTTCCTTGTAATATTCACTTTTAAATTACAATAGAAAAAAAAGATATTGTTTCTCTCAGCCAGTAACACAATCTCATTTCAATAGCTTCATTTTTATTTGCCGTCTAAGATACTAAGTAGATCACCACTCACACTACTAACCAAAACACATACATACATAAACTCACGCATTTTTTTCCATGGGGTCAGGCTGAAACTATAGAACGCCATCTGTTAATGTCCTAACAAACTCCTTTGGCTAACAACAATAATATGTAATAGACAAAAATTCAATATAGCGAATAAACAATAAAGTGCAAAAGAATTCTATTATATATCTTTACCGAATTCAAGCTGCGGGTGTATATTGGCAATGCGGCTTAACAGTCCGCATGTGGGATTTGATTCTCCGAACAAGGCCGAGTAAGTGCAATGGAAGTAGAGTCCGACTGAACCTTCGGCTTTCGCCATAATAGGCCGAAGTTTTGGCCGAAGACGAAGATTTCTAGCGGGCGTCGAAATTGATAAAACTGGAACAAAAATGCGGGAGAGAGTGATGGAACACGTGACGTGCAGGGGGCAGGGTTACTCATTTCGATGTCTTATTATTTTTGACAAGTTACAAGGCAATTTTACCATATTTTTAAGCTATTTAAATACAGTCAAAATATATTTTATAATAAAAAAATATTATAAATATCATTTTGAGCAAATCTTGAACAGAATTTCTTAGAGTTATAGCATAGCCTAAGGTTGTACGAGCAATAGCCGATTAATTGGTTTCGTCTTCGGCTTTAGCCAGAAATCGACCTTCAGTCGGACACTAATAGGAAGTGTCGCGTGAGTCCCGCCGTCGAATAAAGCAAAGAGAATTGGGTCGTGGCCCACGAAGCCACACATTTTGGAACAAAGCCAGCCGCAACGGCGATTTTGTTTTATTTCACAAAAATAAAATACGTAAGTACTGTATAACGATTTAGCTCGGTTAATAACGGTTATGACTGCATGTGGAATAGCGGTTATTGGATAACGGTTAAAATTTTTCATCGCGTTTTTAAGGTTCATAATAAACAGATTAGGGAGGGCCGATGGTGTAATTCGGGACAGTGGAATGGCTTATAATATATTTTTTACCAGCGAAAGGTTAGGTTGCTGAAGCTTAAATTATTTATAAAATATTTACAGCCGATAATTTTGGTATTACTAACTCTGTTTAGATAATTCGAGAAAAATAAGTTTATTGAATACGCTTATATAATATTTTATGGGTTATTAGCATTCCGATCGAGTCGGCGGAAACCAATTTTATGTAATTACTTACACGTGCTGTATCGTACTTACATGTACTCGTTATATCGATTCTATTACCGGCTTGTATCCGACTTCCGTATTGTTTTAGAATATATTTTATAAATCATCATCTGCCTAGCCTTTTCCAACTATGCTGGGGTCGGCTTCTAGTGTAACTGGATGCAGCTGAATACCTGTATTTACTATCTGACTTCTAGATCCCAGTTAGTTCTCGATAATACGATACCCCTTGGTAAGACTTTCGAGTCACTGCCTACCTGTAACGACTGTCAAAGATCTACAAATGACAGCAATGCAGCAGACAATGACCAACGGCTTATCGTGCTTTCCGAGGCACGGAGGAAAGACGGTATGTAATCGGGTACCTATCCACGGACCAACCTAAGCAAGCGCGGTTTAACCTAACAATCGATCGGAGCGACTGTATACATTTTATAAAATATATTTTATAAATATAAATAATTATTATTTGCTAAAGAATATATTATCATTGAACAAATGCCAAAACATTTATTTAAAACTGAGGCGATAATTCTACTGAACATCGACATACAAAGTAACAGCGAATAAGAAAGCTTCTGAGAATTTCCCTCGAGACAAATTACCCAAAGCCGCCTCCATCAGCAGATTTGTACTCCTTTCAAGGAATTCTCACCTGATTACAGACAACAGGGAAATCAATGATATGTGAACAATTTGTTAGATTCCCTTATTCAGCCTAAAGGGAACGAGTTTGGTTATGTAAGTGCTTACATTACGAATCCAAGCAGGATTTATGATTTAAAGAACTGTCGTAAAATACAATGTCAATGTTGCCAAATATAAAAGTTTATGTCTATATTTATAGACAAAGTAATAACTTTCAGCGATATTGATTTGGTACGAATAACGTCAATTTTATTCAATGACTTACTTATTTTTCGCTTGGGATGATAATCGTCTTCGAAAAACTGGTTTACCGTCGTTGAAGTCTTATCACCACGTAAGTCAAAAATAGCAACTTTAAACGAGATTGAATAAATTGCATAATTATACTACGTACAATTCCATTTTTATATATTTGTGTTCACTTCAAATTACATATAAACGTTGCTTGTTTCTGTGATTGGCTGAAACAACTTGTCTTCCGATTCTCTAGCAAAGGGCATCAAAAATCAAAATGTCAAAACCGCCTAAAATGACTTACGTGGTGTCAGAACTTCAGCGACGATGAACGATTGGTTGTTGCCGCCGTCTTCGTCTGCGTGTATGTTGCACTACATATTTTATAAACTGTAAAATTATTCTTGTTGAAAACTAACCCTATCTTCAGGTTCCAGAATACCAGTCTAAAACATTTCTTAACGATTGGTTTGGTGAGTTTAGGTGTGAAAAGATAACGGACATAGTACAGAGATACTTTCACATTTGTAATCTAAGGTTTATCTGTTCATACACGTAACCTCTTAAGGGGTCAATGTACTCATCATTAGGAACAACTTTTACATAGGGACCAACCGCGAAATCGCGAAAAAAATCGACTGCCCCATACATTATTTTGTCTGTGCTTAACTCGACAAAATGTCCTGAACAGTTGAATTTTTTTCGTATTTTCGTGGTTGGTCCCATAGTGGAAGTTGTTCATAATGATGAGTACAATGACCCCTTAAGAGATTTTGTGTATGAATAGATAGGACTTATATAATTCACAGACTAGACGAATAATATACAGCGTGTAACAAAAACAGGTTCTCACAGTTTTTATGTTATAATAAAAAAATAATCAGCTGTCCCATACATTTGGGTCGAGTAGGTATTGAAATTTTGTATAGGACAGCTGATTATTTTTTTACGATTTCGATGGTGGTCTCATAGAGAAAGTTGTTCAGTTTGATGGTCCGTACCACAGTATTCCATATGATTATACCCTTTCTGTTACACGCTGCATTGTTCAGGGATTCTGAAAAGTCGCATTATAACATAAAAACTGTGAGAACCTTTAATTGGCTGTGTACATATACAACTGTTATAGCTGTAGGTTTTCCTGTTAATACATAAATAAATAAAAGTGAAAAAAGAAGCAATGATATTTTACAACACGAGTGTTTTACAAAAACATTCTAGAAAATCTGAGGCGTATAAAGATCGTATAGAAGCTGCCGGCACTGTCACGTCTCTCAATGCCAACTATAAAAGCGAGTAGCCAAGTTACGTGAGTGTTCGCCCAATGTGGGATAAAACTGAATTTATGTACATAGGCCGTTAAAAAAGGGCTGATATATATCCCTCGGGATGGGATCAAGACGAATTACCCAATAATATTGGATTTAGAACGTGACAAGTAACGGAAATCGGTTTAAAATTATCGTAATTTGCGATGAGACCTCTCTAGTTGAGATTTATTTGGCGTAACTTATTGGGTTAATTCCATTTTAATTTTGAACGTGAATTTACATTTCTAGAATATTGAATTTGATTTTATTTTTGGTTATTGTTGCCGGACTTTAAGTCACACTACGGACCTAGAAAGGCACTTGTACAAATCTACGCAGTTTTCGAAATCTAAATAAAATTAAAAAGGCAAAAATTTATGAAGACATATCTGGATTTCACTATAATTTCAATTGCTATAAATTCCTGCGCAGTCCTCGGCATATTTCAATAGACACTGTAACGTAAAAATCTAATCGTTTTAACCCAACGCTGTCATCCACAAGCGCGGCAAATAATGAATATTCACGCTTTACCAAGCACATCTATCTGCCACATTGAATAATACAAAAGCTTTTACAAATTCTGATAATGAGAAAGTATTTTGTATTCCAAATTTGTTACGAACAAAGACTTTGAAAGCGGAGATCGGCGGTTCGAAGCATTAATTAAATTTTGATCCGACAATTCAGGAAAGTCCCCCAACGCAGACGTCAATTGCCTCGAAATTCAACTCATCTGTAACAAAATATCGAAAATAATGCTTATTAAATAATAAATCTTTATCAAATTCAAACAAATATAATTTACTGGAAGGAGAAGTAGATAAAGCTGATGATTAAAGTCCTTTATTATCGTTTTTCATGTAATTAGTGAAACGTTAAACGATAATAGCTTGTTGTTTAATTTCAACAATGATTCGAGTGAAAGTTTTGCAAGAAGGTTCAGTCTTGAGTCGCTGCGAGAGTTAACTTCGCGTCGTTTGTAATCAAACTTGACAGTATATGAGACGAGGTCTATTTAAGCATCTACAGTTTATTTTATTTTCTAATTTATGTATTTCAAATTTTGATGCTGTCATGGCTTCCGTACGTTTTTTTCTCAGGTGACCACTGAAAACCAGCACAGCGCTGGTTTCTTTTTTATTTCTTTTTACTTTGTTACTTCTTCAGCATCTTTCTACTATGCGTGATTTTACCCCTGTTAGGAAAAGAGTTCGACAGTTGACTGAAATAAAAAAAATAACCATATAAATGTAAAACACGAACCGAACGAATGAATGGCAAAGAGAAAACAGTCTTTTCACAGTTTTATCTATGACAACAGCAACTTTTTTGTTACCGAAATAAAGGTCAATTTAATGTGGCAAACTTATTTCAAAGATAATAAACCACCACTGTACTTTGACAGTAATGCAAAGTCAAAGGAAAATTAACTGTGAAAAGACTGTACGTACTCTGAGAGTTCACGGACGGTCTGTCACTTTTCACTCTTATGCCCTAAGTAATAAGATTTAAAAGTGGTCGAGTCGAAGACCGTCATACGGCACACGGCACATGAAACTTGAAAAAAAAAAACCTGGCCTCGCTTTGTATAGATTTCCTATACAATGAGAGATCTGCATAAACTGGTTTATTTAACTTGATTGACTGTCGTGCGTACCGTTTTTTTTTATAGTATAATCCTAATACATGTTCCTTTTTGTTTTGTACCATTAAACCAGAGATGGTTTGTATTGGTACTCACATTCGCTAAAACAACACTGCTTAAGCACTACCAAACAAATATAAGTAAAAATGTAGGTACATGAAAAATACTTTTGCACGTAACTGATTTAGCCATAAACATCTATCAGTAAGTACGTGAGTTACATGTCATGTTTTGAATCCGAGTTGCTTGCTGTAATGCCGCTCATTAGAAAACCGATTCTAGTCAAGTATCCTATACAGGTTGCTTCGTTTTTATATTAGTGTTTTGCAAAGTATTTCCTTAGACTAAGTTTTTTATGCAGTTGTAAAAGTATTTTTTTTTGTATTTTTGCTTAAAGTAAACCTACATACAGGGCGTAACAGGACCCTTCACGAAGCCGTGAACCAAGCAATAAGTACATCAAACTAAGTAACTATACGCAAACATTATTGCTGGGAAACGACTTTTTTTTAGTTTGAAAAATCACGTTTTACGTTAGAACTCAATGTAACACACTCAAAACATTGTGCTGATAGATGGATTTAATAGTACGGGGGTCGTGGAGGTGTTTAAAGTAAAACTCTTAAAACAGGTATTTAGAAGAAAACTTGTGAAAAAGTTGCAACTTTGACCCCCAATATCTCCGTAACTAGAAGGTTCCCAGGTATGGACTAGAACAAAAAAATGATCGCAAAAACGGAGAGAACCAGTGCCTTTCGGCTTCTTTAAGGGTCTTGTCCCTTTATATCTCTTTCGTGAAAAGTAGAGTTATAAACCTTCCGTTGTCGGGATTATATACAGCAAAATATTGTCTTTAATTATAAACTGCAACAACAATCAGTTCCAAAAGATGTTTTCGTGAAATGTTGACAGTAAATTTCCATTATTTTGTACTCGACGGAAACGCCGAGAAAGTTTAATTAAATTGAATTATCTCACAATCATTTCACTAATTCATTCAAAAGGAAAGTATTTTGAAATCGTCGAAATAAGTGGATTTATTTATATTTTCGGAAATGTTCGTACCTGATTTGATTTATGAGTTTTTAGCCGATTGCGTCAGATGGAGGGTAATGTTTTTAGGCAACCGTACTTGATACTTAAAAACTGTGTCTATGATATTATTATAAATAAAACACACATGGTTGACTGGTAGAGAATGCCTTATGGCATTAAGTCCGCCTATGTACCACTATTGTACATGAAGTTTAAATAAATTTAGGTACTTGAAAGACCTAAATGTATTATTCAAAATGTTCGCGGTTGATCCACCTTCAATCGGACCCTGCACACCCAGTGAATGCAGTGATATGGTAGGGAAATTGTAAATAGCAAAAGTTGAAGTGAGAAGTGTCAAAGGGACAGATGTCAAAGTGACAGGTGTCAAACTATGAAATGTCAACTACGAGTGTAACACGGGTAAAAAAAAACTTCCCGTGGTACTAATGGATCGCTTGGTAGTTCTACGGGTATTTTTTTACCCGTGGTACTACTGGTGGTATTACTGTTAGTACCACGGGCAACAAACGTATCTTATTACTAAGCCCATGCCGTCTGCCTATCTGTTAATCTTTCTCAGAATTGCTTCATTTTAACCAACAAAGAGCCCCCTCACTCCTTACTGAGAAAACGCCCATGTTCAGCAGTGGGGACAACGTAATGTTGAAAATAGCACTGCAATATTCATTGAATATGTGTTTTCATATATAGAGAGATAAGAGAGAGAGAGATAGAGATATCAAAGATATACAAATAAGACTGATTAAATTTCTAGTTAGTAAAAATGTTAAAGATAAGTGCAACAAAAAGTATGATAAGTTATTTCCCATCTGTAAAATTTTACCCATTGATAAAAAAGTAGATTATTTGGTAGGAGTAGAATATTATTATAAAGATGAACATAAAGTTAATGTTGAAAACAAGTACAACACACGTAGGGTTAGAGAGAACAGACTGGTTCAACCACAGATAAGAAATTATTACGGTAAGAGAACATCTAAGTATTTGGTACCTAAAGTGTTTAACAAAATAGATTTATTACGAGACAAAGTTAAAGTTAGTAAAGGATCACTTAAGACAAAATTAAAAAACTTTATACAGGACAGCAAACAGAGCTAAATACCTACACCGTATAACATTGTGTATGATTCAAACATAACAGTATGATAGATATAAGTATTAGCTATGTAAGGAAGGTGGTAAATTGTGATGTAAAAGAGCGCCTCTCGCCATCAAACGTAAAAGTTTGGAGAGTTTAGAATTAAGGAACACCTCTGTACTATAGTTTCTTTAAATAATAATAAAAAAGAAAAAAAAAAAATATCAAAGTACAATGAAAGTACAATGGCCTTAATTAAGGTACGGAAGCTTAACGTTAAGAGTTGCACATTCCCGGATTTTCTGTTCCCTTTGCTCAACAACTTTGTGTATTGTCTTGCCAACATTGCAAACTTCGTGCAAGAGAAAATTACAGTGTGTCGCTACAAGTCCCCAGTGTACCTCGCCAGCGTTGCATTTAATTGAAGGCTCGAGCTGACCAACATTGTTTAAAACGACCGCCTCTCCGCATGTTGACTAACGTTGGGTCTTGCAGCATGTTCTACTTCGTAATCATCACAGGAACCGTGATATCGGAACAGGGATTTTGGAACAGTGATTCTGGGAACTGTTGTTGTGATAGGCTCGTAAGTAAATAAAAACCGGCAAAGGGCGAGTCGGACTCGCGCACGAAGTGTTCCGTACCATTATCCAAAAAAAAGTGTGTGGGAGCCCCCCTTAAATAGTTATTTTATTCTGCTATAGCGGCAACAGGAATACATCATCTGTGAAAATTTAAATTGTCTAGCTATCACGGTTCATGAGATACAGCCTGGTGACAGACAGCCCGACAGACTGACAGTCAGACGGACAGTAAAGTCTTAGTAACAGGGTCCCGTTTTTACTCCTTTTTCTTTTTTTTTTTCGGATGCGAAATCTTCATATAACTCCTCCCGCTCTGGGCTGAGCGGGAGGGAGTGTCAGACTTTTACTGACTAAAACCCATCCATGTTTCTTCCTTTGCCCTTTGTGTTCCAGGGCCGCGGTATCTCTTTCGAACAGCAACCCTGGCAGGCATCGGTCCTTTCGGACCCCTTCCTGTTTGCTGACTCTCTTTGAGGCGCGCGTGGAACACGAACGCGCCGTCGACACGGCCTGTCGTCATAAGACGGACGGATGGCGAGCTAGCCCATAGCTCACCATCCACAGGCCCGCGCCGTTTTTACTCCTTGGGTACGGAACCATAATAACAGTCGCACGGGTCGAGCTTCTAAAGAAAGCAACGCTTGCTGAGGTTGACCCGTGGATGAGATAACATCACGCCTGTAATTGACATTTCACCAGTTATTAAATCCCACAATACTGGTTATTTAGCTGCATCTAATAAACATCGTGAGGAAACCAGCATGCCTGAGAGAGATTTCTTCACGGCATGTAAAGCTAAGTCAGAGACCCATGGGCGGCATTAAAACTCCGACACCAGGTTAGGCAAACCACACGAAAAGAACGCTGCATCTAATTTGACTGGGAGCCGATCCTAACATAGTTGCGAAATTATCATTAACACTAGAAACGAGATATTTATCATGCTTACTGTTTGTTTTGAGTTCCCGATATTTCGGCGCTGTTGCAAGCACCATGATCACGGATAAACATGGTAAATATCCCATTGCTATTGTTAATGATAATGTAAGTGACTATGACAGTTTAAAAACTTATACAGTTGCGAAAAACCTTGGCAGATAACGTTTCCTGAACTGTTATTTCAGATCAACTGTTTGAATAGGAACATGGAAACTGTTATTATTTAACGTTTGTCCAACGCAAAGCTTCATTAATTATGTAGCGGGTTCTGGTCGCTGAAAGTGTTAGCACTAATGTTTCTTTCCACAGTTTAATTCATAATTGAATAATGAGAACGGGTTGAGGTAAATGAAGGTGTGGTAGTTTATTTTATGATCCTCCATTTTTAGATGGTCCTTTAACTTATAATCTTAGTAATATTATAAACGCGAACGTGAATTGGACTGATGCCTGATTCAGGTCGCTTGGACATACTTACATTAGAATAACATACAGACTATATAACTTGACTATATAACGAGGGCGAAGCTGTGGCGTCTTTACTTGTAACACTTATTTTAAGAAATCTGTAGAAAATTGTCCTCCAAAACAAAATTCAGCAATGGCGACCAATTTCAGCGGAGAGTAGCCATTGACGAGGGACACTTAATTCACTCTCATAGTCTGACTAGATCGGAGAGAGTTCAGGTGCAGAAACAATGACTTAACGTGCTTTTTGAAGCATTTGGGTATCACGTCGCCAACTTCCAAAATCGAGGCTGCTACTGACATATTCGTATGGAAAAATCTAATAACATTTTTCAGAATTAGAAATCAATCACAGGACCCTAAGCCCAGTGGCGGACCACGAGACCATTAAAGCACTAAAATCTCAAGAAAATAGGAATAATAAACAACCAAAGTAGTATGCTATAACAGTAAATAGAACAATTTTGGTTTCAAAACAGAATAAATTTCAGTTCCTACACTATTCCGAAAACTTAACTGGTTTACGACTAAATACAGACCGCTGGCTTTAACCAAGAGTTGTTTACTCCAAGTTTTAGTTAACTGCACAACAAGACATGTGTTTCTGTTTAAAAGATTTAGCAAACAACAACTTTAGGGTATATTTTTGTATTACAATTACTTTAAATGCTGGTTATTCGTTTAACGGTAAATGAGGTTGATTTCATCACAATATTTCTGTGAACGATGGAAACGACCATGACTTACATGACGAGTTGAGAATCAAAGATTTGAACCCACGCAAGGGACTTGAAACAGTGATTTAAAACATAATTATTATGAACAAAACCCAGCTAAGCCCCCAGCCCCAGCAGCAGCTGGCGTAGCCCTCCAATTAGGGGGCTACCCAACTGGGGGGCTGATTCCCTCTCCATAAAGGAGGCCCATAAGAAAACTACTAATAACTGATGTTTACCAAACAAAATCTAGACCTAATTACAAATCAATAAGATTTAATATTACAAAATTGTAGAAGCCGAGGATCATTAACATAAAGTTATCTTTGAATATTTTATTTGAAACGGGTGTTTCAAATTGAACGTGTCTTTAATAAAATATGAACTGATATATCGGAAAATTGATTGGAACGCCTTTCACATTTCCTGTCTTGCCTCTACAAACTCAACGCTACCCATACACGCAATCGTGATTCGCCTTTTAGGGTTCCGCATCAAAGGACTTAGGTATTGGTACTTCATTGAAATATAAACTTGTATGTCACCGACGTATATAAAAAAATATATCACGCCTATAGTCCTAGGGTTCCGTAGAGGTGACGAACCTACCATCATACATTCGCCATTTTGCCCATAAGTTAAAGCCCAATTTTAAAAAGGGGCGATCATATTGCCGTCAACTGGGCACAAATCTAACTCCGGGTTGCTTCCGGGAACAGAATAAAGGAGGTGTTTTTTCCCCCATACAATTGTGGCCAAACAATGTACCATATCATTAAAGGTACGAAGTTATAGGAAAAAAATCGCAGATTCTGAAAAAAAAATATTGGATTTATTCATGCATTTGTACCACCTGAAATTATCGATCAAAGATGCTAAAACTTGCAACCCAAGAATTTTAATCTGGCAATCTTGTGATTCATTTCTCCGATGATGCGTTTCGTTACTTCATTTTATACACGTATGAAAACCTAAAAATATACTATTTAGAATTTAGTTTTGTATTAAAGTTAAGTTATTTTTCCCTGGCACACTTTTTTTGTGAAACATTATGAGATCAAGAATTTAAAAAATACATTTATTTCATATTTCATGCGTTTGGTTAGCTACTGGCCAAAAGACAGTGCTCCAGGGTCAATAATTTACTATTTTATTCCTTTTGTTGTTGTCGTTGTCAACATTGTCATTCAGATTATTCTAGCCCTTGTTAGACGACCGATCTCGAAAGAGTTTAATATTTTGACAGATGGAATAGTTTGACAGCAGCTAGCGCTATTAAGAACGTTTCTTTGAACGCAGTTACGATTCGAGGTAGTGTTTTTTCATATTCTTTTATTTCTTAATCTATCGAATATTGAAGGATTCAAAATACTGCTAATAACACAATCTAATGGAAAGAATTTAAATAGTAATTTGTACCTCGGTACATGTTTGGGCCGAAAAAAAAACACCTCCTTTCTGATGAAAAACCCCATTAACATTAAGAATAGAATAGGTTATCTCAGCTATGAAAAATATGTAGAAACTTTTTTTTTTGTAATCGTTCAAACTGATTATTAATCCTACACGTGTTTTTAACAAATAAATTGATCTTATCATAAAGTTATTTAAAAATATCCTGAATTTTGTTACAGATATTGTGTGGGCAAACCGAGATTATGATAAACTTCCGTGCCATGTTGTGGTTTTCCTTAATTTCATCAAAGATTACGTTTAAAAATACACTAACAAACGAATCTTTAAATATCGAAATAGAAAAAGAGGACCCAGGATAAAGAGGTCTTTATTGGTGTTTTTGAAATATCATTTATCCGTCATCGTGAAAGAAATTTTAAATATAATTTAAAATAGAAATGTTAAGTGTATTTTTAAACAAAATGTTAAATATTTTTTTGATGTAATTTAAGGAATGTTAAAGTAAATAAATAAATAAATCATCGTGACGAAAACACGGCCTACAATTAAAAAAAAAACTAAGAACGTCGTCTAACTAGGCTCTTGTGGTGATTTTGAGCCAACTTGCTCTTACTGACAGGAATTCAGTGTTCCAACAGTGGGCACTTTGTTGGCTGGCTATGCTATTAACCTATTATATTGGCTTCAATAGAAACTGTCATGGTAATTTTAAACAGTCATTCGACCACAGCGCCATTTTGTCTGCAGTACATTTCACAAAAAAATCTCGCAAATAATTGCCAACAGTGCCCCTCAGTCAACGTCCTTTACCTGCCAACTGATACATCTTCATATAATAAAGACATGTGTCTACTTGTCCCCAGGTATCATGGATCCGCAAACGCGATCTTCACATCCTGACAGTGGGTGTTCACACATATAGCAGCGACGCCCGCTTCGCCGCACTACACACGGACAGCTCAGACGGATGGACGTTGCGGGTGGCGCCGGCGCAGCCCCGGGACTCCGGCTCGTACGAGTGCCAGGTGTCCACTGAGCCTAAGATTAGTCTGTCGTTTAGACTGACTGTTGTTGGTGAGTAAAAATTACTGTTAATAGTTGCTTGTATCATACTACAGCTGTAAAAGTCAACCACTGGTTGTTGGTTATTTCCCGCTCCGTGATGTTTACGAGGAGCCCTGGCGCAGCCAGACACTGCTGACTGCTGATCTCGTATAAGATGGCGTGGCATGGGAAATAATAAATGCAAAATCTCTTTCGAAATGCTGCAATATTATCGCTGTGAAATTGTGGAAAAACAAGTTAGTAAAAATAGGGCAAAGCAAAAAGAAAAACACAATTTCAAAAACAAAAGCTCATCGCGAAAGGCTCATTATTCCACATTCCTTTCATCAAACGCGTTTCTTTAATATAAGTTACAGAATAGCTTCAAGTAAGACTTCTAAGACTTTTAAATCATCGCCTTTCTATGAACACATTTGTAGTCAAAGAGTCTTTATATTTAATTTTGTCAGTCCCGTAAAACTAAACTGAATAAACCACATTGTAACAATTGCTATCTTGTTGTTTTAGCCGGAAAACATTTGAATATAACGAAATTTACATAACATTTATATTGCATAAATAACTAGATCTATTTTAATATTCGTGCCGGCCTTGTTGGTGCTAGTTAATTAAGATAAATTAACTACTAAACTTGCTCAATTGTAAATGAGTCGGAATGTAGACTTGTTTAATTGTTAGACGCAATTAGCTTCGCCGAGACAGCGAGCAATCCCTCTAAGTAAACGTTTGACGTTGAGAGTACTATACAAATTGACATTGAGAAACTTTCATTGAACACTCAGCTCAGTTCCTCCTATTCCATTTAATATGCAATGCAACTAAGGAAGATATTTGTTGCAGTATCAAAAGCAGAGATCCTCTCAGGACCAGAACTGTTTGTGAGAGCTGGGTCTGACATCAATCTCACTTGCATCGCACGACACGCTCCAGATCCTCCGAGGTAAGTATTTTCTCAGAAGCTAAAAAAATATATAAAACTGGCATGTAGCAAAACTGTATAAACTTATCTTATTTTACAGAGAAAATATTCTTGACATAGAGCAAACATTATAGCTTTAAAACTGAGCTCAAAACTGCTTCACTTCCGTTTACATATAGGTTGAAAATGGCGAGAGTATAAAGATTTTCCTCACTTTCGCCTCAAGTAATCGGCGAGGTGTTGACTCAACAGACAGACTGTGTGACTTGCCATGTTAGGAGCTGGCGACAATGTTCTTGAAGCTAGACACTCCATGCACAACTATTTGCTGACAAGCGCTCGTGTGATCGGGATAACAAACTGAATCAGAGTTTTGAACACAGGGTGGTGAGAATTTGATGCTTGGGCTTGGAAACAAACACAGTTTTCGAATTTATTTCATTGAACAGGATATACACCGTGTAAGAGAAATCAACGAAAATTCAGAACTTAATTTTGTAAATTCGCCCCAGAGCAGACATCTATAGGCGGCCATTAAAAAACCAGCCAAGTGCGAGCCGGACTCGAAAATCAATTATCTAAAAAAAAACACGTTTGTTGTATGGGACACGTTTGTTGTATGGGACACGTTTGTTGTATGGGACACGTTTGTTGTATGGGACACGTTTGTTGTATGGGACACGTTTGTTGTATGTACTTAAATATTTATTTTATTCTGTTTTTAGTATCTGTGAAAATTTCAACTGTCTAGCTAGTTCATGAGATACAGCTTTTTGACAGACAGCCAGACGGACAGTGGAGTCTTAGTAATATAGTCCCGTTTTTACCCCTTGGGTATGGAACCCTAAAAATCTGCTGTTTCTATACAAGTACAATGCCTACATGGTCAAAATACTCGTACTGGAACAGTTGATTTTTATTATAACAGCGGAATTTGTACGATGATGGGGTCTAGAATCTTTTTCTGAATTTACCTAGACACATAACACCCCGATTATATTTAACGATGTTTTAAATTCCTATATCTGTAAAATATTCTGTGCAGTTTTATCTACTGGTACCGAGGCTCAAACGTGGTAAACTACGCTCAACGCGGCGGCATCAGCGTGGAGACGGAGCAGCGTACGCGCACGAGTCGCCTGCTCATCGCACGCGCATCGCCAAGAGACTCCGGGAACTATACCTGCGCGCCGAGCAGCTCGGGTAAACTATAACTATTATTTACAACACCAGAAAGCATGGGCACTTATTTGATATGTTATATTCAAAACTCTCGAGGGGAGTTTACAGATGAGCGTTCAGGTGTCTGCCATAATTGCTCTAGCATAATGACACTGAGAGCTTTTGTATGGTGTTTAGATCGCATTCAAATGTATTCTTGAAATTAACCCTTAATCAATAAAAAATAACTTTTACTGATTGTTGCAGCCAAAATTTGCTTGACTGTGATATATTACACTAAGACAAAATTTAAAGCGATTTTGTGGGAGAATAAAGATAAAACATTAAAAAGTTTGAAATAAGACCTATTTCATAAAAAGCATGAGTTACAAATACTGTTTAAAAAAATATAAAATTACAATAAATACAGTACCTACGACGAAATCACTTTTAAAAGTTGCTAAGTGTATTAGTGCTCGTGATTATACACTAACATATAATTTATAGAAACACATAAATAACTTTGTAGCACAATTTTAAGTTTCAACATAGTTTACAGGAAAATTTCATAAAGCCAGAATTATGGCTCAGTTTAATTAAGCAGAGAGTACAAAAAATTCTTAACGAAGCCCCAGAAGTGAAATAGCTAGTCGTTTGCCATGGTTCCGTGTACTGTTAATTCCACCAGCGGCTTACAACTAAGCCACTTTGCACGGTTCTTTTATTATTTTGCCCTCACGGGACATGCGGGTGTTATAAAAAATATACATGCCACAATGGCCGTCCATCGGGTCTTTTATGGCGTACCTACATTTTTCACTCAGCATACTTCACTATATCTCTGTCCATAGCTGTGTAAAAACCATTTGTCTTTTTCCACGCTTTCCCCCTCCTCAAGTACTGAATCAACGTGTTCAAATTCACTGTGTACTCGGCGTTCTTATCGTCCATTTGTATTCCTTACACGCCATTAATATATTTTCCGCAATTTTCTTTTTTTTTTTAAGATAAGGTTTAAAAAACGTTGCTTGGTTGGCATGCAAATAGGAAGTGTGGGCCTATCATTGGTTTTTGAAATACCTTCTCTGGATCTTTGACGTATGATTTAATTTCCGCTGGGGGATTTCGTTGCATTTTCATTTCCTTTCCAGTTATGTCAAATCAGTTTTTTTTTTGTTAAAGATTCGGCGTCTGTGGTGGTTCACGTCGTGAGCGGTGAGCGGCCGGCAGCGATGCAGAGTAACTCCAAGCGAATATCACCTTTACCGCCTCTAATGCTCCTCTCAATAAGAACAAGTCAATTGAAGTCATTCTTAATTACAATCATGCTATACATTTTACTTATGTCTCAGATCTCAACGAATTCTCTCCAAAATATCAGATTCCTGTGGAACAATTACTGTATCAGAAGGTTTGTGACGAGATGACCAGCTCTAGCGAATGTTGGTAGTGTTGCATAAAATGCACAGCACAAACATTTTAACTAGGATTTTTAATTAGATTTAAGTCAAAGTGACGTATAAAGAAACGAATTATTGTAATAAGCATCTCTTTATGCAATGTATTTTTTTTATGATTAGCTAATTTATTTCTAAATCTGAAATATTATTTTTCGAATAAGCAAACACTTTTTTACTTCCTGAATCATTAATTGAGCGTAGTTAAGCAGAAAGCGAGCAACCCCGATTTTTGCGAAAATGAGTTAGAATGCCCATGACATAAGATTTACTTTCCTTTACATATTCCACAGACACAATTTTGTCAAACTACATCTGTACTCAAGATATTAAATTGTCAAATGAGACCATGTAGCATTTTCACCAATTTTTTGTGTTAAAAACGACTATTTTTGGTTTTGATCAAACAAAATATCCAGAAACGCGTGATTATTATTAAGCAGAATCCGACCATCGAAGTTGGCTGGCTTCTGCAAATTTCGTTTATAATATTTTAGTTTCATTTTTATATTTGCAGAAGCCGACCATCGCAATGGTCTAGTTCTGCAAAATAGTTTTTCGTGAATTTTATTGTAAATTAAGTATTAAGAATTATGCAGAATAAAACCATTATTTTGGCTTTCTATTTTTTTTTATTTTTCGGCCACATCTCAAAAAGCAGAATAAGACCATCCCGATAGAAGCATTCTGCAAAAGTGTTTTTATTTAATTGTTTCATAAAGCAGAACGCAACTACTACTTTAAACCGAAAATTCATGCAAAAACCAAAGTATTTTGGTATATTCAAATTGCTTATTTTGTAGCCTTTGTTGTATATTTTGATATAAATAAGACTTTTAACTCATTTTCGTATTGTATAAAAAATAGCAGCGAAAATACCTAAACACGGCCATATCTCAAAACGCGGTCTTCGTCGATGGTCGCTTTCTGTTTAACTACGCTCAATTAAGACTTAATTGAATTGTTTTTTTAATTGTTTCGTCTTTTATTTTAATTGACTGAGTAGATTTTTCTGGTAAATAGACCCTTTGTTGAAGAATCGTTAAATTATTTCTAATCAAGTTTTAAATTATATATAAATTACTTTATTAAAAAAAAATATAGTTTTATTTGTAAAAAATCTCATTATTTTAAAAGTATTTGTTAAAAGCAGAATCCTGGTTAATGATGCTCTATGTACAGTAAATAAAAACAAAGTTTATAAATAAATCCTAGTGCAATCAAAGTACATATAGAATTACCTAATCATTTTGAAATAATAGTACGCATTGAATAACGATAACGTTGTAAATCACTTACAGATGCAATTTTCCAATTAATTTCCATGTACTTGTTTTCTTGGTCCTTTCACTTTGAGCTTGTAAATATAATTCATTACAATTAACGAAAATTACGAAAAATTAATGTAAACATTCACGATGTAAAATTTAGAAGTTATACGAATTGAGGCTGTATGAAAGCGGTAATAAGGAAGAATTTTGACTTATAAAGTAAAAAGTATGATAGTTGGTTGCTACGAAAAATCGTAGCCCGTACTACGTAAACGGCTACGAAAATTTATTGTGCTACGCAGATTTTTCATACGCTACGATTTCTTATTTAATCTGTGGGCTGACCAAAGAGTATTATGATCAACTGAATTACCTCTTTAGAAAAAGAACCTCTTACCTCTTTAGATTTCAAAGTGTTTGGTCTAGGTCTGCGCTTCGCCATTTTTTTTACTATTGCTGTTGTTTTTTGTGTCACGAGGTAATTTCCTCTGCTACTTATCGTCTCATTTTGTACAAATTCAATAATTTACAACAATAAACTCTAGAATAATGTAAATAGTCCCATCTTTTATAATATTTTCATCCACCATACTAAAAAAGATAAAGATAGACATTGATGTTGTTTTCCTAATAAATTATAAATATACCGAAACATATTATCCAGCTGAAGTTTATAGAAAATAAAAACTACAACTAAAACTAATTTAAGTTTTAGTCAAGTAAATCTGTGAATACACAATTTAGTACATTGTAAATACGGTTTGTAAATAAATACGTTTTACGTGTTATTTATCGTTGAGTTTTAATTTGAAATCCTTTTTAAATATTCACTGTTTGTTTCATGAGAGTTAGTTTTTGAGACATTAATGTTTATTAAAATGTCGTAATGGCCCAGAGGTTAAGGCCTCGCCTCTCATGCATGAGGTTGCATGAGGTTGTGGGTTCAAATCCGGGCAAGTACCAATGTGACTTTTTCAATTCATATGTACTTTCTACGTTTATCTTGGACATCACAGACATTGGTGAAGGAAAACATCGTGAGGAAACCTGGACTTGTAAAAGTCTGAAATCGCCAACCCGTCTTGAGCAAGCGTGGTGATCAATGCTCGTGCCTTCTCTGTTGCGAAGAGGCCTTTGCCCAGCTGTGGGACAGTAAGGTCAAAATTCCAACTTGTTATTTTTTTATATTTTGTTTTTATTTTAAATACCTCCATGACCCCTGTTACATCCAATGCATCTATCAGCACAATGTTTTGAGTGCGTTACACTGACTCCTATCGTGAACCGTGTAGCAAATCTACTTGATCCTATTAAAATTAAAGGATATAAGTTGACTTGTACATTTAAAAATTTAATAGTGGAAGTTGATGAGATCAAACGTCAAGGCAGCAGTGTAGTTCTCACGGTCAGATGGCAGCTCTTGAAGAATCTCTTTAGTCGCCACCTTGAAGATTCTCTGCAGTCTCCACAACCAAAACACTTACACCACAAACAAAATTTGCATTTGCAGCTTTTTTTTTGCGCTGAGTTACTTAGATGTACAGAATGCGTAGATGACGGCTTCGATTGAAGGGTCTGTTTACACCTTGTCATAGCATTAATGCAACAAACATATTTTCATGAACGTGAAAAGGTAGGGTTTTTTCAAATTCTGCTTTCGAAACCTGGGCTACTTTAATGAAGTAAACTAGTTTGTACGGAAGTTTGAAAATTAGATTTCAATGAGTGTCCATGGAGTTCCTAGCCTTTTCGTGGCCATAGAAATCTACGCTTTGGAATGGGTGACCAGCTTCACCTTTTTGTTTTTGATTGACTGACTTGCCAAATCATAAGTATTGCAAGTGGTTATTTTTATAAACGCACTCGTTTGAGTTTGTCATCAATAGATTATGCAAAGATGACATCAAGTGACACTGTGTAGAAAAATGGTTATTTATATGTTGAATCAAACAAATAAATATAGAAAAATGTTCCAATAATTACATGTAAACCATGAAAACCTGTCACTATGTACAATTTTGCCTAAAAAATGATAAAATTGTTAAACTCGTACCCATGAAATTTAAATAAAATACCTGTGAAGTGTCAACATGTCAATTAGGACGTCGAAGAAATACTTGGGATTCATTTAAACACTCACGCCATTATAAAAACAGGAAAACATTACGGGTAAATAAATATCAACCTTTTAAATCAAACATTAATTTCAGTCAGAAATCTGTTACCTGTGAAGTAACGAGCTTTTATGTAAGTGTTTGGTAGATGTTTATTATGTACATGTTTATTATTTTAGGGTTTGAACCTAAAATAATAAACATGTGAATTTTATTTACTTATTATGGGCTAATAAACAGCTACATTTATTATAACATGTTTACATAATAAAACAATATAGGATTACCAATAGTATTAACAATATTGCTGCCCACTACATTAGCCACATGTCACAAAACTGAAATTATTTTAAAGTACCACTAGATTAATATAAACATGTTAAAAGTAATTGATTATTAAAATACAATAAACTAATTAATTATTCAAAAATATTAAAGTCTTACATTCAATTTAAAAAAAAATTGGATAATTTTAAGAATTCAGCCCAAGGCAAATAACAGGTGATTAAATAATATGTTGTTTGTAAAAATAGTTTTTATTTTCTTTTGTGACCACACGATTATTATCACAGCATAATCAGCCTGCAGTGTTCCCAACGCTGGAATACAAGTCACCTCTCTGCAAGATGGAGTGGGTCATAAACCACCACGCGGGCCCAGAGCATGTCAGATGTCTTCGAATTTTTGGTTCATGAACATTGCGTCCTCACTCCTCACGATGTTGCCCTTCACTTTTTTGTGCATATTTAGTTATTACCGCGGGATCTTCATTAGCACGCAACAATGGCCCACTTTTTTATAAGTATTTATAGTTTAAGTTTATTAAAAGAAACTTTTAAATTGTGCAAAATTGTATTTTTACTATTTACCAAAAATCAAACATGCAAGTCAAATACAATGAAATTGTCTCTCAACAAAAAACACCCGGAAGCAACAACCAATAACTTAAGAGAACATCAAAAAGAAACCATCGCTCAATACTTAATATTCCCAAACACCGCAAGTGTACCTACAAATTCCGCTTCCCGAGTTATAACATGTAAGTATGTAAATTGTGAACACACACGCACTTCAAAGGCTTGAAGAGGTCTATCAGGTAACTACTAAAAACGTGTCGATAGGATTCAACTCCACCGGCTCCAGTTTACTTTGAAATTTTATTTGACCCTCTTTATTTCCACCGGATGAATAAACACGAGTACCTATCTCAATAAAACGAGCCAAGAATTGACCCCTTTGTCGATTAATCGAATAAACCCGATAGACAAATAAGTCCTCTCGAGAGGACGAAACTTGAATACAAGAGAATTCTCAGTACCTCCCACGGGAGCACTTGACTCAACGATCATCGTAGCAGGCAAATGAAAAGAAAAACATGTCGCAAACATAGTTCCAGGAGAGCTTTCCTTATTTACTTAAGGCGGATTTTCTTTCGCAATCCTGTATTGTGAAGTGTTTTCCGAGATTATCCGGAGATAACCCTTGGTTTATCGCGGAAATTAGGGCGTCTTAAAATGTTGTGGAGATAAGCGTGACTGCCACGTACGCGTTGAAAGCGTTGCCACTTTGCCACGAGATACACGTTTAGGCCCAGACTCCACCAAAGCAGAAACGAGCGGGGATGTGCAAAGCGAAGAGGACAGAAGATGTGTAAAAGCTAGGGTTCCAACGATGCTGTGCGGAGATATGCAAAGCGAAGAGGGGAGGAGATGTGCAAAGCGGCACTCTGCTCACAGCACACCGCTCACCGCACGCCGCACATAGCGCACCGCTCACCGCAACGCCGCGCTGCTCACGTCTCTTCTCGTCTACACTGACCTAAGCAATTACGAGACACCCCCTCTTCTTTCTGCTCAACCGTTACTAATAAAGGATGATTTCCACCAAACAGTTCGCATCGCATCAGATCGGAAAGGATACGACGGATACGGCGACAGCTGATCTCGTCCGACAGGATGTCGACGCATACGATCTGCCCCGTACCGTTGCTTGCGAATGGAGCTGATCGTACGTCGCAGCATACTTTCGGCTACGATCGCGTGTCGCGGAAGACGCTCGCGGTCAAGCTTCTGTGCGCGGCTTGGTAATATAGCCTTTAAATACTGTGTACACGATTTCATATCGGTTAAAGATAGTAAAATCCGTTCCGATCCAATGCGATACGAGCCGTTGGGTGGAATTATCCTTAACGCTAAACGGAGAAGAAGAAGAAGTGTAAATAACAAATTTCCATTCGTGGCTTACAAACATGTCTCTCTCCCTCTCGCCTTATTTCGACTCCGCTTCGATGGAATTCGGCCCTTAATCGACACGCGTCTTGCAACAGCAACGTTACAAATGCAAAAAAGCTGTTTAAAGCTCGCCGCGAGTCTGCGTGAAGTGGCTTGAGGAAATCACGCGAAGGAAATAAGTACCGCGCGTGCTTGTCTCTTAATACAATTCGCTTCACTCGAGGCCGTAAACGCCTTTATCTAAAGACTTGTATATTAAAATCTAGATCTCTTCATAGTTCGAGTGAACTGGTTTCTTCTAGGCAGGCGGCTCATCGCTTCACATGAGGCTATTTAGTACAAAAAATAAATTAAGACGGCAAAAAACACGTCTGATACGTGATTCGACTGCTTATATCTCTTACTAGTCTCACATAAGAGTCATTGTACGAGATCATAAGTACCAAGGCAACATATTCGTTTGGTATCATTAAAGTTTTCATACCGCGGATTAAGGTCAAACACCGCGTGTACATTAGAGTCATATCTGTCGAGCAACGACATCTGTGCGCTGTGAATAAGTATTTGGGTTAACCATTTTCTTATTCAAATAAATTCAGATATTCAAGGCATTCAACTTGAATTCTTAGACTGATTATTCAGCTACTTGGAAATCTTGAAGTTGAGGGTGAATAGGTTACTACTAGGTGAACGTACATCATCGTCAACCGCATGTTCATTTACCATCGGGTAAGATAAAGGTCAAACGCGATCCACATAATATTATATCACGCCTGTAATATCCAAAAGGTAAGACAGAGGTGTTCCTATTTGCACACCCACATTGCATGAAGTGACTTGGGGCTTTGGGCTAGCCTATTGCCATAAAGCGGGCACAAATCCAAGCTCCGGGTGAAAAGCCAAGCAATCAATTATATAAACAAACGAACAGGAGGCCTAAAATGGTCACTTTAGCTGAATTATAATAGGATATGATCATAATAATGAATCACACATGTACACATTTACTATTATGAATTATCAACTTGTGACCATTTTACGAATTGTAACGTAATTCATATTATTATCTAACTAGCGACCCGCCCCGGCTTTGCACGGGTGCAATGTTATACATATAAACCATCCTCTTGAATCAGTCCATCTATTAAAAAAAAAACGCATCAAAGATCTAAGCATACATAGGGACAGACAGCGGGAACTTTATTTTATACTATGTAGTGATGATTCTGCCAAAGCAGCCATTTTAGGCGCCCCGCTTCTAGCTGCTAAACGTAAGTCTAACCATAACAGTTAACATTCTAACAGTGGAAAGACAAACTTGCGTTATAACTAGCTCTTTGCTTCAACCAAAAAAACATAAACACTCACCTCTAAAAATCCGTTCATAACAACGAAATGTATTTTAAATTAGACCGCAAAGTGTCTGTATCTTCTATTTCATTTACACACGTACTACCTCATACTACTCATATCATGCCTAAGCAAGTAATTTACGTGTCTCTTTTCCGTTAAAAATTTCACCTACAAAGGGTAATTTTCCGGTTTGTGAATGTCGCAAATTAGGCTTTAATTAAAATTATGCCAAAAATTTACGTCATTATTTCGCCTCCCTTTGTGATCGCGACCTTTTCGAGCTTTCATCGCTTCTCTTATCTTTTCTGACGAGAAAGGGACTTAAGAAAAAAATAATAAATACCAAACAATATTTTCGTTGAGCTAAAAGCGGTGGGTGATTTTATTAAATTTTTGTCCACAATTATGCCTTTTTGGAGATAGGCGCGTTCCTCGCGTTCGTAATGATCTGGGCTTATCCTTTTTGGCTAAGCTTAAAAAAGGCCAATGTTTACTGGTGGGCTTTTCTAAAAATATAACAACACAGTAGATTATTTCGGGTATCGAGAGTATCTTACATCGGCAAATATTTGCCGACGGTCGTCCGTTGTGAGATACTTTGAAGCCGTGAATGAGAAAAAAGCTATTTTTGAATATATCTTTCTTAGAATACCTATGGTTTTGTAAATAACCGACTTGATGCCATAATACCTACGTAATAAAGGTCCTCATTTATAGGTTAATCCTCGTTTTATCTAGCAGCAGAATGCAGCATGTCATCGCTTAAGGGTTTCTATGCGCGGTAGCGCTGCCTCCTCGGGATCATGACATGAATGCCTCCATAGAACACGTACAAGAGAATCTTTAATCGTACAAGGTACGGTCCGCATAAATCTTTTATAAGCAGGTATTGAATAAGTGGGAGATGCGATGGGAAATTGGTCCTGCATATATAATAGATACTAATACTAATTTGCAAATGGATATTTGAAATTTTGCTGTGAGAAGCGATTTTCTTCCCTCTATGTATATAAGTCCTTTAAAATACATATATACATAAACTCACACCTTTTTCCTATGAGGGTATGCAGAAACTACATAACGCCACCTGCTCCGTTCCTTACATTACACACTTCTTTCGAATCGACCACGTTCATACATATGGTCATACACGCACGCCTATTGTGAGTACTACGCACCTGAACTTTCTAAAGAACCTCACCAATAAGTAGTATGTCCTGACCCCGCCCGTCCTTAAAAATATTTCGAAAAACTAGTTTTTGCATTAATTCGCTTATTGCAGACAAGTACGACTTTTTACTGTAATATTTCTGTTAATAATGCTTAATTTTCATCATGTTTACATTTACTTATAATATAAATATCAACATGTTAAAATGTTCTTTTTAATTTAAAGCATGAAAATGTGTAAATAGAATTCTGTCATATTTAATAAATAATTGGCTACTGGAAAACGCATCGAAGGCCTGCAATGGGATAATATGTAGCGCCACGGAAAGGATATTTCTGTTTAAAATAAGCGTGTTATTAAACGTTAGCTTCTGGTAAAATTAGACCGATATTAACTTCCTGTAGCCTTTGATGTTTAACGACCTGTCCAATGAAATAAGAGTTACTGTGATCGCTGGATTAAACTAACAACTAGATACTTCTATACCTAAGGGGAATAGGTAGACTTTCGCCAGGCACCTGCGGTGTAGATATTTGTTTGGCATCCACATACAACGTGAACCATGCCTTAGGATAGGACCCTTTGACGAGTTAGTCATGGTTGCTGCTAGTAACCATTATTTAGCGTTGTCCTATGGACAATGCGGCACAGGTGTACAGGGTGCAATTTAAGTCATAGGAAATATTTTAATCTACGGCTCTACCCACGATACTGATTGCATTAGGGCGGCCGGCCGCAAACTATTTATTATTATTATTTGATGTCTGTTTACTTTTCGTTACGCGATGTACTGCGCTTTAAAATGTTGATACTTCAAGACTTATTGGGGTTTAAGAAGTATTTTTTCATTACTTTTAGTGTTTATTTGCAACAATAAGCCTTTGCAATGTGATTACTACATTTTTAAAGTTTTCCATACTTGCATTAATAATATTTTTGATTTGCGAATTATTAGCCCTAATGCAATCAGTATCGTGAGTAGAGCCTTAGATTAAAATATTGCCTATGACTTAAATTGCACCCTGTATAAAGGGTGTAATAAGACCCGTTAGCGAAACCAAAGGGTACTGTTCTCCCCGTCATTGCGATCATTTTTTTCATATAGACCATACCTGGGAACCTTCTACTTAAGGAGATAATGGGTTTCAAAGTTATATTTTTTTCACATTTTTTTTAAATATAATTATGTTTTTAATGTAAGATAATTTTAAACACCTCCACCACCTCGGTACTATTCAATCCATCCATCAGCACAATGTTTTGAGTCCGTTACATTGAGTCCTACCGTAAAACGTGATTTTTCTAAAAAGTCGAAAAAAAAAGTCGTTCCCCTGCAAACATTTTTGCGTAAAGTTACTTAGTTTTATTTTTATATTGCTTGGTTAACGGCTTCGTGAAGGGTCTCGTTACACCCTGAATTGTCACGGAGTCAATTTTGGAATTAACAAATTGTTTTTTATATGAAAATAAATAAACATGAATACAACATATTATTATGTGTACAAGTTCAAAAGGGGAAAAGTATTACACTTAGAACTGATATGGAGCTGGGGTACCCACACCAGTCACAATACAATATTTTAGAGTATTTTCAAACTGTACCTAGGTAACATGAAGATGATCTGACTTGCATTAATACAACCATTTTTCGGTATTTTTTGGCCAGAATTTGGTGACGAGTATTACCACAACAATTCATTATCATCAATCATGGTCGGCTTCCAGTCTAACCAGATGCACCTGAATACCAGTATTTTACATGGAGCGACTGCCTATCTGATCTCCACAATGACAGCCGTGACCAACCGTTACCGTGCTTTCCGAGGAACGAAGGAAACTCGGTATAGCACAATTCAGTTATTAATTAAACGTTTGTATGGAATGAAAACACTTAATCAAGCTTGTTGATCAATGTGTACTCGTTTTAAAAGACAACACACATTAACGCGCTTGTGCAATCAGTATTTAATCGTTTTATCCGAAACACTCATTAAAAACAAACAATGATTAAATATAATTAAAGCCTGTATCCACTATTTGCCTATTCAACTGTCCCTTGTAATCATTGTATTGTGTGTGATGAGTTTACTACAATCCTTTTTTATCTTTCTTTAGGGTTCCGTAGCCGAATGGCAATAAACGGAACCTTTATAGATTCGTCATGTCTGTCTGTCTGTCTCTCCGTGTATGTCACAGCCACTTTATTTGGAAACTAAGACTATACAGTTGAAACTTGGTAGATAGATGTATTCTGTAAACCGCTTTACGTTTTTTGTTTTGTACAAAAATAAAACGTTTAAAGGGGGCTAAACAGAAACTAATTTTTTTTTTCAAACCTATAAGTGGGGATGCTTATAGTTAGGTCTATAAAAATGACATCCAAATTGGTTAATTGTGTCCCCCCCCCTCTAATTTCTAAAGTAAGAGGAGGAAAATTCAAAAAAAAAATGGGATTGTAGAATGTATAAAAAATTTCAACAAAAATTGTTTCGAAAAAAAAATTGATTATTAGTTACGACATATGAATGCGCCTTCAAAATATTTTTAATATATTGTTTGCTACTACGGAACCGTATGTGCATGTGCGTGTGACTACGACTCGCACTTGGCAGGTTTTTTAATAATTTTCATGTTATTCAGTGCATATTACCAAGTTCGTCAGTACATCAACACCACATCCAGACAATGTTACGAATATTTGTCTTCAAACTCACATTCATTAACAACAGAAATTAAATCCGTTCTTTCACTTTCAGCTGCTGAATCAGCGCTTTAATCCAGACAAATTATAATTAAAAATGATTCGAGCCAGTGGCTATGAAAATGGTTTCGTGGGTAAATCGTAAAACCGATATTCAGCAATCGTGGTTTAAGTGAAGTTTTGCTGACAACTTTGGAAAATAATTTACTCTACACCTGATGGTTGTAAATAGTCTTTAGAAATTCCCTCACAAAATATCAAAATAGTAGTGTTTGCTACAAACAACTTTGAACCCACGACCTTTTAGACGACCGACGATTTCTTGGGTCATTGACACTAATATGTTTTAAGTTTCAAGTTGACTTCGAGCCTGACACAAAATTACGACAGTCATGACATATTTTTTTAATATAACGTTATCATTCGCCAGCCGGGCCAATGGGCCGGCCATACGAGCCGTAGAATCGATGACCGTTGCGGTAGACGACGAGACGTGTTCTTGAGTGGAGATCGTGAATCATAAGGTGACACGTCCTCAGGCTCGGTGGATCGAGGATCTTCGCAAGGTGGCTGGTGGCAACTGGATGAGAGTTGCTTATAATCGAGTTGAGTGGACTGCTTTAGGCCGTTGATGATGATGATTCTCCAACCCTTTTCAAAATTATATTTGGTATCACCGCAGCATTTCTTCGTCCGTCCATTCTTCTCCATTGATCGTTCCATCCTTATTTTGACCTTCTACTCTTGTACTCATTAAAATTCATAACCAGAACTTTCCTTGCGACTCTTTCCTCATTTTTCACGCTTCACCCAATTAAGAACAAAATTAAATACCTGTTTTTCTGCGCACCGTACCCTTCTAATTAGTCGTCTGCGGTAACGCTGTGTTATGAAACTTTCAATCAAATTAGAGGAAGGAAAGGATTTCAAAACTTGATTGAAAATATTTCTTCAAAGTTGTTAAATTTTGAGGAAACGCCTGTAATACCCAAAACGTTAGACACGACTTGTGCACGACATTCTTTTTATGCGTGTTACTCTAGAATATCACATACACCTGTACGAGTATGTGATATTCTAAAGTGACACGCACAGTAAGCTCCAAACAAATCATACAAGTCCGTGATTAGACCGGTCGTAATGTATGGATCAAAATGCTGATCTATGAAGAAGATGGATGGAGTACAAACGATTGCATTTATCTGTTATGAGAATGTTAAAATCGATGTGGGGAATGACAAGAATGGATAAAGTAAGGAATGAGCATCATAGAGGAATTTTTAAAGTGGAACCTATTATAGAAAAAAATAAAAGGTCTCGTCTGTCTTGGTATGGACATGTAATGAGGAGGAATGAAACGCATGTGACTAAAAGAGTGATGGATATGAATGTTGATGGATGGAGTGAGAGGTTAATAAGAGAAAAGAGTAAATGATGCCATGATGAACCGTCGGTTAGTGCGCTGAGCAGGATCGCCCGTCTCTTGGCTCCAGCTGCGTCATTCTTTGGGACGATGTCGTTTGCAATAAACCATTGCGTTATTCGGCCTTTATACGACTTCTATTCTTGCACGTTGTGATCGAATGTTGATAAAATACCGAAACTATTCATTGTCCGATTATAAAATTAAGATGTGGGTAATCTCGTCGCCACTGTTATACTCTTGGTACGGAAGACAAGTGAAACGAAGGACAGCTATTGACACACTGCTTTAATAGGATTTTTTAGACACAGCGTGGGCGCAGCCACGCACACATAGATATTGTTCCGTACATACACAACAATGTCTGACAGTGGAGAATGGAAGAAGAAAGATATCCCAAGTAGAATAGGACAAGGACAGGAAGATGGTGATTGGAGACGAGTACAAAGAAGAAAGACGGATTCTGAAGATTTATTTTAGTTTTACTCCTCGTGTCTATATAACATGGAACTAAAACATAACTGGTAAAATGTGATTGTACTAATACACATCTCTGCCAAACCCAATTGCAGGTGTAATGTTATGATTTTTAGTAATGTTACCATTATGATTATTTTCCTTTATAAGACAAGGAGACTCCTTGTTTGCGTGTATGTTCAAAAAAAAGACATTCAATCTGTTTAACACCCCAGGGTGTTAAGTATTTTGTTCAGCTTTCTTGTAACAGTTTTCCTCTCTGTATTTATTTGTCGACGAAAAACATTGAATTCTATAAATATCATTGGATCAGTTTACGTATTTCTCACTTCACTTTCTTTTTCCTTGTTTCTTTTTTCCTAAAAATAATAATGTCACAAAATATTACTTTGTTTTATTAATAAAGACGTCGATATTCTATATATGTATAAGGCATGGAATTCATAGACACGCCGAAATATTTACGTGAGATTTTTTTTTCATATTCACAGAAATTAAATCAATTATCTTCTGCGTAGCATTTACTAATTATGTTCCAAAAACTTTGTCTGGATTTATAGTATCTCTATTTACATCAAGCGACTGCCCAGATGGGCAGTGGTTGTCAGATGTTCAGGCCTCTGAAGTTCTGACTACGCGGAACGGGGCATCACATTACTAGGTTTCTGTAGCGCGTCAGAAATGTTCGCTGCAGCGCGTGCAGATGACTTCTTTGCGATCATACGCAAAAGATCCGCGTCACTACTGCGTCGGATGCGGGGTAGTGACAGCAGTCTTCTGAGCATTGTTGTTAGTAAAACTGAAGGCCACCTAATGGGGCACCTATGCGCAGTGCATGTACTGTTGCCAGGTATCTACAGGAGGTGGCGGAATTAATTGTATAAGTTAAGATTTATCGTTATTATTTATTGTGTTGTTTATGTGAATTATACTAACATAGGTTAAGGAATACTAACAAAATCTAGGGGTAATCTACCTGATTTAAAGGAAGGAAAATAAATAAATAAATATTACATAAAAATGAACAAAATAAAATTAGCTTCCTGATTAAAAGAAGAGACTATTTAATCATATCAAAGAAACCAGTTTTTCAAAGAAATAACAAACTTTCCAGCACGTTTTAGTTGGGTCTCTAATTCTGAGAAACCCGTTTTTGAAGTCAACAAAGACACGTCAAACCAGCGTAATGTGCTTATGTTGAAATTGTGTATGTAGGTCTTACTAATGAGATGTAATATAATGAGTATACATATCTTTTAACAATTTATTTAGAGACGTATTAAAAAGAAAGGAACAGAAATAGACAAACAAAGGTTATGGTTACTTTGCTTGCTTGGAAGTGTGTGATTATACTTGCGAAGTATTATATTGTTTGGTAAAGAAAACTTGACGTTTTGTCAAGTCAAAAATACCGGTCAGTGTTAGGGGTGGATTTGTATGAGATTGAGTATGTGCTTTATTATAGAGATCGACATTATTATTTTATTTTTCAATATGTTGCGTTTTTTTTTTTGCTTTTTTTTATCATCTCATGCTTTTTGACTAGAGCAACAATTTCTTTCCAGAAAAGTTTTTCATTCAGGCTACCATTTTTGATATAAATCTTTGTATTTAGAAAATCAAAAATATTGAATGCCCAAAAATCCGAAACAGTGCGTCGTAGGGCCATACTTCTTCGCCCTTAAATAGTTTTTATCGACAAGATCAACCCAATACATAAAATAGTACTTTTCCGTAAAAAAATACGAAAAACGGTCTAATAAAAAAAAAATACCAAATCCCATTTCTCGGAAACGGTGCGTCGTATGAACATGCTTCTCGGAAGTTAAATGGTTTTTATAGACAAGATTAACCCGAAACTGCCATAAAATTCTGATATTTAGGGGAAAAATCGTTTTTTTAAGTCTTTGCTCCATTGCGCCCCCAAGGCTACAATCCAAACAAAATACCAAAAACAAGCTTTTTAATAAAAATAAATATTATTTCTTATAAACTTATACTGTCATTTACGGGATGTCTTCCGTGATTGTTTATTATTTTGAGCTCCCGATATTTGGACGCTCCATGATCGCCATGATCACGGGTTAAATGGAGAATGCGGGTGGATGGAAATAAATTGTTAAGAGCAGACAAACCTGAACACGTAAGATATCACGTAAGTGACGTTATAAGTTTAGTTATAAACTGTGAAAGCTTATAAATTCTTGTTTCAGCCTCAATTTGAGTGTAATTCTGGTCATAAACTGTTTTCAGCTGTAACCCACTGTCTGAAACAAAAAACTCTGCTTCCGGGCATATTGTCATCGTAAAATGAAATTATTTTGTTCTGTTGCTCGACAATTTAATCGTTACAATTTGCATACGGCAAAAACGAATTGTTCAGTAACAGTTTTAAATGACATTTCAGAGCGTATTATATTTTTTTGTTGTGTTTTTCGGGAAATGTCGGATGTTCATTTTCGCGTGATTAAGGGAATTGAGAACGGTTTTATTACGTCAGTTTATTTGTCATTGTTTTCAAAGTAAATTGCCTTTTGCAAGTTTTCCTCCATAAAATATTAAGTTTAATAAACGAGTATCTTTTGGTACTTACTCGTATTCTTGAGGTAAATACCATTCAAGTAAGGACGTTTATTTACTGAAGAACAATTCAATAACATTCGCTGGAAATGCTACGACACTCGCTCGTAGCGCTTCGCTACGAGTGCTACGGCGTCGCTTCGTCAACATGCTACGAAACGTTCTACGGTTCGGATCACAATCCATCCTTGTTCTACAAAAAAATGTAAAAACCTGTTACAACATTTTTTACTAAAAGAACTCAGGTGTATACAAATTCTAGTTTTTATTAAAGTAAAAGAGATTGTTTAACAAAGCCTAGTCTAAAAGTTAATTACTTACAAAGTGTGTAGGTGGCAAAATATAGTGTACCTACAATTTTCCAGACAGTACCTACTCGTACTAAAACTGGGTTGTTTTACATAATAGGTACATACAGAAGTACATACAATGTGGCAAACCGTTGGATTAAAATGTCATTGGGGGGATTAACACAAATACTGTTTATTGCTATCCACATTGCCAGTAACTTTAACACTCACATTTTCAACCGAAGTCTTAAAACTCATTGACTTCACCGAAATTTTGGGCGACGCCGCACTTGCCTAGGTTGGTCTGTGGATGGGTGACCATTCACTACATACCGAGTTTCTTCCGTGCCTTGGAAAGCACTCTAAGCCGTTGGTCCCGGCTGTCATTTGTAGATCTTTGACAGTCGTTACAGGTAGACAGTGACCCGAAAGTCTGCCAACTAATCTTAGCAAGGGGTATCGTATTACCCAGTACTAATTGGGTTGTGGAGTTCAGATAGGCAGTCGCTCCACGTAAAATACTGTTATTAAGCTGCATCTAGTTAGACTGGAAGCCGACCCAGCATAGTTGGGAAAAGGCGCCGCAGATGATGATGACTTTACTTAAAAGTTTTATTTTTGTACTCATTTAAAAGTTTTGCAGTCTTTTTTTTTGCCTGTATACAGGGTGTAACAAGACCCTTCACGAAGCCGTCAACCAAGCAGTATGTACATCAAACTAAATAAGTCTATGCAAAAATTATTGCTAGGAAACGACTTTTTTTTTAGGAGTGAATAATCACGTCTTACGGTAGGACTCGATGTAACGCCCACACACATTGTGCTGATGGATGGATTTAATAGTACGGAGTCGTCGAGGTGTTTACAGTAAAAATCTTACGTTAAAAACAGCTATTATAAAATAAAAAAGTTGGAACTTTGACCCCCAATATCTCCGTAACTAGAAGGTTGGTATGGTGTATACGTGGTATGGTCTGGAACAATAAAATGTAATGACGAGGAGAACAAGTGCCTTTTCAGCTTCGTTAAGGGACTTGTTACACCCTTTAAACTCCCAATATTTTCATGAAATTGCTAAGTTTCGGTATGGCAATAAAATTAATTGACTTTCTGCATATATCCTGCACAGTGGTTGTTTAAAGATATTCTCGTTTCGCCGCGTCGGACGAGCGTGTTGCCCATTCTAACCGGTGATATAGTCATCTTATATGTCATATTCAGGTTTAGCTGTGTCTGACTTTTTGTACCCACATAAACTTCGTGTTTTTGTTTCATTTGTAAAAGCGATGAGTGGGCAAAGGGTTGACTCGTGACATTTCAAATTAAATCAAGTTCTATAAATTGTAGAAACGAATGTTCAGTGTATTTTATGTTTTATTTGGAAGGTGAATAGAGACTGCCTCATTGGTCGCGTGGTTGCAAGCGCGACTGCTGAGCATGAGGTCCTGGGTTGGATTCCCAGGTCGGGCAAAGTGCTATTGGGTTTTTCCATCAAGAATTTCTCAGTAGCAGCCATGGAGTTTAGTTTTACAGGCGTGATATTATGTATGTGATGTATTTGCCACATGTGATTCTGGTCGTTTTTTTTTGTTTTTTTTTTTCGGATGGGAAATCATCAAATAACCCCTTCCGCTCTGGGCTGAGCAGGAAGGAGTGACAGACTTTTACTGACTAAATCCCATCCATGTTCCTTCCTTTGCCCTTTGTGTTCCAGGGCCGCGGTATCTCTTTCAAACAGCCCCGCAACTCTGGCAGGCATCGGTCCTTTCGGACCCCTTCCTGTTTGCTGACTCTCTTTGAGGTGCGCGTGGAACATGAACGCGCCGTCCAAACGGCCTGTCGTCATAAGACGGACAGACGGCGAGCTAGCCCATAGCTCACCGTCCAAAGGCCCGCATGTGAGTCTGGCCTCTGTTTATGTTATTTGCTTTTCTGTATTTGCACTTATTCTTTCAACATAAATAATATAAAATCATGTCGGTAGATAAGACGTATTTTTCAGCCAATGAAGGCCAATTAAAAATAATCATGTTCACTAATTGATCAGCATTTCTTGACAAAATGTAAAGCTCGATTACCACTGACTCACTCACTCACTGATTGACATAATTGTTCTCCCAGGTGGTGGAGGGGGAGGTGTGTATATTTTGACAGATTCGTAAACAAGTAACTCTCACGAGTAGGAGAAAAGTGCCAAACCTATATAATTTTAATGTGTCATATTTTCAATGAGAGACTTAAAATAATAAATACATGTCAATAATTTAAATTAATGGGTGATTATTTTAAAGTGACGTCTGTAAGTGCAGCATTACGTAACTATTGTTGTATTTAAGATTTAAAAAATAATGAAAAGATTGACGATTAAGATAGGTAGGCCTTCGGTGTGGGATACAACTTGCGTCGACGCCCTTGCGTCATACATTTGCCTAGCACGGCGTGCGGTGCTGCAGTGTCTGCTGAATGTACTGAAAACCTCTACGTAGGTATGTGTTTGAGTCATTTGGGGTTGAAATACTAGGGCCATCCAAGTCTAAGTAGACCGCTTAGTCCAAGCAGCTGAGATACGCACAGAAACTGTTCAAACAAAGCGGTCCCCAGACTCGACGATACTTTCATTAAAATATACTAAAAAAAAAATACCACCGACACAAAAACTTCTAAAAAGGAAAAAAATCTAAACATTGTCCAATGTTTAGTTTTTTTTTGTGTCGGGGGTATTTAAAATTTTTATTTAATTTTTTATTCTCCAAAATAATAAAATCAAGTCGATTAACTATTTTGCATCAAACCAATAACACTTTTACCAAAAAGTTAATGCTTCTAAAGTCTAAGAAAACTCCCATTTAATTCTACACCGTATTATCAACCATCTACAGTAGAATGTAGGCATATTGAAAAAGTTTCATAAGATACCATGTTGTTATCTAGATAGACTACTTTCACCAAAAAAGCTAAACAAAAAGCGAGTTAATTACGGGCATGTAATTTGTACTGGAGTGGTGCTCATTACTGTTAGTTGAAGACTGTGTTCTTTGTTTGTATTTGTGGATGTAATATTTTTTGGTTAGGTAATGTAGCTAGGAAGGAGGTCGTTGAACTTAGATCTTGGATGCGGAAAAAAAAATCAGCATTAAATAAACATAGCATAACATCACGACTATAATCTCCGAAGGGGTAGGCAGAGGTGTATAAAGGACAAGACAAAGACAAAACAAGACCCTTAACGAAGCCGAAAGGCACTTGTTCTCCTTTTTTTGTTCTAGACCATACTTCTAGTTACGGAGATTTTGGGAGTCAAATTTCCAACGTTTTCACAAGTTTTTTTTTTAAATGCATGTTTTTAATGTAAGATTTTTAAACATCTCCACGACCCCTGTACTATTCAATCCATCCATCAGCACGATTTTTTGAGTGCGTTACATTGAGCCATACCGTAAAACGTGATGTATCACTCCAAAAAACAAGTCGTTTCCCTGCAATAATTTTTGCGTAAAGTTACTTAGTTTGCATAATGCTTGGTTGACGGCTTCGTGAAGGGTCCTGTTACACCCTGTATAATAGTACACCCACATTTCGCCAGTTATGTTTTAAGTCCCATGTAATAGGGGGCGACTCTATTGCCATCAACCGGGCGCAAATCCAAACTCCCTGGCTGCTACTGAGAAATTCCTTACGGAAAAACCAAATACCTCTTTCCATCACGCTCAGCAGTCGATCTTGCGACCACTAACCAATGAGGAAGTCAAGTTAAGTAAGGAGCCATATATTTTGCAAAAACCACAGATCATTAAAATATAAATATTTTCATCACCAAAGGATATAACATGATACGACATGGTTTCAATTTCCATTTACAATTTTCTGTTGCAACGGTATTAAACTTCATTCAGCTGAGTGCTACAGAAAATTATGGCGGCCGTTTAAAACTCCGTTTACTGCGGTTAACTAGAGGGCCGTTTTAAAACTTTACTATTGAAATTAAATTGTGGAACTGACAAATTATTTTCATGAAGCTGTGGGATTAGTTTATGAGTTTCTACTTAAAATGTTTTTTTTTTGTGTTTTCGTTCATTTTTCCGCTATTAACTATCACAGCACTGGATCTTCGTCTTCAGCCTAGGTTTTCCTCAACTATGTTGAGGTCAGCTTCCGACGGTTCGGCGTATTTTAAATGGAGCGACTGGCTTTGTGACCTCCACAACCCAGTTAGTACTGTGTAATACGATAGCCCTTGGTAAGACTGATTGTCAGACTTCCGGGACACTGACTACCCGTAATGACTGCCTTAATGACAGCTGGGACCAATGGCTGGTGACATTAATTGATTTGATCTGACATGTATTTATTTCTTATATTTTTTTTCCTCATTTAATTAAGTTTATTTCACTTTTTTTAACTTTATTTTTTTTTAATCATTCAGTTAATAGTTATTTACTGCACGAATAGTGACGCCTGTAAAATTGACAAAATGTATATTGTTTTCTATCACAAATGGGTCAATGACCCGAAATCAATGTTCAATCCAGGGCTCGGAAACCGGTTAATTTTCCAAACCGGTTTCGGTCATTGACCCCAAACCAGAAACCATGGCGGTTTAGGTTTCGGTTACCGGTATTTTAACCGGTTAGTGGGAGAACCCGTTTTTTACAAATTCCGATTCTGTTGAGCGAAATTAACTGGTTAATTTGAGATTCGGCGGTAAGTAAATAAGAGTTTTATCTACTACGCCATCTCTCTTACATCTACAATAATAAAGCTCTCGGTCTAGTCACTCTACGCCAACGAATAACGCACTCACAAGCAGATTGTGTTCGACCGCGCTCGTAGTTTCGTTCTAATTGTCGTGAGTGCAACAAAATACTTGAATGGAGTCTGAGTAAAACCGGTTTATTTAGGTTAGTGCGAGTATTAATTTAATATTTTCTGCAAAAACCGGTATCCAAAATGATTTAGGTTTAGCCTAAACCGTTTTTGTAATTAACCGGTTAATCGAAGGACGATATTATAACGGTTTTATGAACAATATTAACCGGTATTTCAAAACCGGTTCCAAGCCCTGGTTTAATCCCCTGCTGTAGGAAACAAATGGTTGATAATAATAACCACCACAGTCGCTAACACTTAGACTGAAAACTATAACACAATAATGACGAGGACATAAAATTATTTACACATAATATGAGGTGTAAATACATGCTGTATTTATAATTCCCCTGAAAATATTTACTTTGAGAAAACTGATCGAGACGATAGTGAGTAAGCATACCTAAGTTCGATACTTAGAACAAGGCAATAATGCCCTTAAATCCGAATAAAATACTTCGGATTCGGTTCACATTGAAGTTATAATCAAAGAAGAGAATAACGTACTATTCAAGGTCAATTTCTAAGGGTTGACGCTCATTCAAAACAAATACGATCTTGACAGTCCTTTGTTGAACTTTCAAATATTTTATCAACGTACAGAAACAATAACTAAGTTACATTACGCTGAAATAGAAAAAAAAACACAAACACGGACTCATGTTTAAAAAATACCGGTAGAAACCTTTTATTTGACGTATTTTTCCAGTAGCTCGTAACGTCCACAACACTATTATAATCGCCATAACACCAAACCGTGAAGGAAGATGACCATAATCACATTAACCACTCCTTGCAAAACAAATTGGTGGTTACACCACCACCGAATATACATTAAAATTTACAACATGTCGACTACCGAGCTTTGCGTTGTTAAAGAGATGAGAAAGCGCGTCGTACTCATTAAAAAAGTGTTTGTAGTCACTGCGGTTCGAAATTGGAATGTCTGAGTCAAGCTTAAATTAAAATTACATGACATTTTCCTTGCGGAATGGAAACGAAACGAGCAAAAATGGCGGCGTATTAAAAATCAAGATACGTCACTCTTTGTTACTCGCGTTTTACGTGAATGTTGAGCTAATTACTAAAGCTATTGTGGTTCTTCCACTGCAGTTTTTATCCTGTCACGCATTTTCTCCCGGGAGATGTTGATCCCATTTGTATTCGAGAATGTATTGCGAAGAATCCCAATGTAAATCGAGTAGGCATTTCGGTGCTTCAGAATTGCGTTGCGTCGTTTGCAAGTGCTGGTATAAATATTCCCGCCATTACGGTAGCTTAGTCGTGTGGATATTTGTGTTGTCGATTTATTTTAAGGTGGCTTTGAAATTCTATTTTAGAGAGGGTCTGGCTAGGTGTATGGAGGAGTGACTTGACTTTCAATGAGGAAGTTTGCTGGGGATAATAATTTCCTTAGTTTATAGTGCAGGATTGAAAGCGGAGCATGCGCGACTGGAGAAAATCTTAACCGTGGTAGTATGCGTCATTCCACTACTGGGCAAATAACTTACAGTGGTGTGGTCTGGTGTGATGTGGTCGTTGGTTTTTTTCCAGTTCGTCCCGCCATCTTCAACAAGTTTCAAAAAATGAAACATACAAATAAAAACGAACAAAAAATAATTAAACATAAAAAACAAATAAAAATAATAATACAAAAAAAAAACAAATATAATAAATAAAAATAAAATATATACACTACATTTAGTTCTTTAATTAATGAGACATATTCGGTAGTGAATAAATATTTCTCCCGAAGTTTGGTCTATTTATTTGTTTCTAATGGAAATCAATGTGGCGACATGAAAAATCCTTTTAAGAGTTTTAGACCCTTTTCTACTTACCTAGGGAGCAGTCTAATGGATCAGAGGATCCCTTTCGATCCTTTCTTTTGTTCAGCACACCGTTGGAAAGTCCCCATGGAGTATATGGTATTTGATGGATGTAATGGCAGGTGTTTCTCATTTTTTCAATTCATTTAACATTTCTCGGCTTTTTAGATAAAATGAGACGAAAACATATATGGCGTAACTTTGAATGATAAATTGAGGAATCAGGTTTTACGAGAACGTTGCGGTTTAAAAGACGATGTAGTGACGAAAATTTTGAAGAGTATGCTTAGATGGTTTGGTCATGTGGAGAGGTCGGGAGGAGACGCCCTAGAAGGTCATACACTGACCTTATTGGTGAGGTTCTTCAGAAAGGTCAGGTGCGTAGTACTTACTCACAACCGGCGTGCGTGAGTTTATTTAGGTGAATAGACGAAAAAAAAGTTATACTTACTCTTGAAAGTAAGCCAAGCAGTATCTATTATTATTCACAATGTTCAATATTCTTTAAAGTTAGGCTTTTTTTTTTTTCAGATTTTTAATTGTCAAATAAGTTCTTCCGCTCTGGACTGAGCAGGAGGGACTGTCAGACTTTTACTGACTAAAACACATCCATGTTCCTTCCTTTGCCCTTTGTCTTCCAGGGCCGCGGTAGCTCTTTCGAACAGTCCCGCAACCCTGGCAGGCGTCGGTCCTTACGGACCCCTTCCTGTTTGCTGACTCTCTTTGAGGCGCGCGTGGAACACGAACGCGCCGTCGACACGGCCTGTCGTCATAAGACGGACTTACGGCGAGCTAGCCCATAGCTCACCGTCCACAGGCCCGCGATTAAAGGTAGGCTGTAAGGTAAACTTTTTGTAGTAGGTAAAACCAATCGCATTATTATAATAATAATAACAGCCTCTCGGGTCGATCTTTAGGTTAAGCCGTGCTTGTCTAGGTTGGTCTGTGCCCACTACATACCGAGTTTCCTCCGTGCCTCGGAAAGCACGTTAAGCCGGTGGTCCCGGCTGTCATCTGTAGCTCTTTGACAGTCGTTACAGGTAGTCAGTGGCCCAAAAAGTCTGACAGCCAGTCTTATCAAGGGATACCGTATTACCCAGTACTAACTGGGTTCTGGAGGTCAGATAGGCAGTCGCTCCATGTAAAATACTGGTATTCAGCTGCATCCGGTTAAACTGGAAGCCGACCCCAGCATAGTTAGGAACAGGCTAGGCAAATGAATGATGATGTCAGCTAAATCACGGATCGTATAACAATCACATATAGCCAACGCACACCCTTTTTTTTTTTTTTTTTCGGATGTGAAATCATCAAATAACTCCCGCTCTGGGCTGAGCAGGAGGGAGTGTCAGACTTTTACTGACTAAAACCCATCCATGTTCCTTCCTTTGCCCTTTGTGTTCCAGGGCCGCGGTTTCTCTTTCGAACAGTCCCGCAACCCTGGCAGGCATCGGTCCTTACGGACCCCTTCCTGCAACGCACACCCTGTGCTTAACTTTTCTTAACCGAAATATGTAGGTATATTTGATTTGTTTTTTTTTTTTTTACTTTATATTTAAGAATCGTGATGTTAGAGGCCCTTCGTTATCTGGGGCCTTTATTATTTAATAATGAACTCACATTTGGCTATATTTTTTCGGTCAGTGTGGCGACACTTAGGGGAGGCCTACGTCCAGAAGTGGACGTCTTTCGGCTGAAATGATGATGATGATGATTTGGCTATTATCAACCAATATTTTAAGTAATGACAAGCCTCGCTTTTCTTCTTCGCTCTTACTTCATGTTTATTTAACGCACTATATAAGGTTTTACAGAAAATTCCATATTTGTCTATTTCAGGTAAAACTTTGGTACTTACGTCTTGGAAAAAATAATTAAAATATAAGTTTTTTGGTATTAAAATGGTAAAAAAGTAGTTCGATTTGTTTTTTTTTTAATGCAAAATTCAGAACAAAATGAACATGTGAGTTATTTGGATACAACTTAATCAAAGAGGGCCACGAATCCGAAAAATAAATCTAGGTCAGGTTGAAATATTTTTCTCTCGAAAATAAAATAATATCCGTACCGAGTACCTGAGTCCTGAATTTCAATATTATATGCATTTATTTCCATATTCTGAACTGCAATCTTTACGAACCTAATTTTCACAACTGGGGTAACCCTAATTCAGTTTCTTAAAGAAAATTCTTCTGCATCAACGTCTGACGAATCGATTCATGTTTACTATAGAAAGTTATGGAAAAGTGTACTTTGCTCTGTTTGAACTTCTAAAGTGACGGCGGAGGGGAAATTAAAAAATAATATTATGTTTCAGCCGTTTACTTTACTGAGAGAGTCGTAACATTTTATGGAAGAAAATGAACTTTATGGGTACCTAGATAAATATAATACCCTTCTTAATTCAAACACTAAAACAGAATTTATATTAAACGTCGAAAATTTCAACAAATAAAGTAAAGAGAACAATTCAATATAACATACGACATTTCTATATCTTAGATTAAATCAATTGAAAAAAAAACGAGTCAAGTGCGAGTCGTACTCACAGGCACACAGGGTTCCGTAGCACCAATAATATAATAAATATATGTTGAAGGCTCATTCATAATTATGTTGTAAGTATTGTATTACATTCAACAGCAAAACTAAATTTGTTTTTCATAGTATCTGAATGAAAAACAAATTTACTGCTGCAGTCTGGTGTAAAAGTCCCTTAGCTCAAAAACCAAACATGTAATCTTAATAAAACCAATTTTCATTGTTTTTATAATCCTAATTTTTTTCTTGAATTTAATTAATTAATGAAATTAGAGGGTGGGAGACACATTTTACACTACACTACTAACACTTTGGAAGTGTCTGTTTTTCAAACGATTGACTTTGAGAAAAAATGGTTTTAGGAACCTCAATTTTTAAGGACCTATCTATAAACACCCCACACCGCACCGCACCCGGATAATTTTTCGACCTTTAGTTATATGTATAGAGGGCCACCCCTATTTTTTGTATTAAAAATATTACATCCCTTTTATAACCGTAGCAGTTCATACAAGATACCTGCTCTCTAAACTTCAACAAACATTGTCGGAGTAAATGGCTGTAACATACGCACGGACACACAGACACACATACGGACAAGACAAGTGAAAAAAAAAGCAAAGTAAAAAAAGCTCGTTTTATGTCAGTCGTTTCACGGAACCTTAACGCGAGATTTTTTCAATAGGTTTAGATTCGACTCCTATGCTTCTAGACAGATAATGTACTTAGAATGAGGCGCACAGCGTGACTTGGTTTCTAGCGCAAATGGGCTTCACAATATCAAAATAGCTATTTAATAATTAATGTATTACACATATGTCGTAGACTTCATCATGTCAATCTAAGATATAGAAATGTCGTATGTTATATTGAATATAACATACGACATTTCTATATCTTAGATTAAATCAATTGAAAAAAAAACGAGTCAAGTGCGAGTCGTACTCACAGGCACACAGGGTTCCGTAGCACCAATAATATAATAAATATATGTTGAAGGCTCATTCATAATTATGTTGTAAGTATTGTATTACATTCAACAGCAAAACTAAATTTGTTTTTCATAGTATCTGAATGAAAAACAAATTTACTGCTGCAGTCTGGTGTAAAAGTCCCTTAGCTCAAAAACCAAACATGTAATCTTAATAAAACCAATTTTCATTGTTTTTATAATCCTAATTTTTTTCTTGAATTTAATTAATTAATGAAATTAGAGGGTGGGAGACACATTTTACACTACACTACTAACACTTTGGAAGTGTCTGTTTTTCAAACGATTGACTTTGAGAAAAAATGGTTTTAGGAACCTCAATTTTTAAGGACCTATCTATAAACACCCCACACCGCACCGCACCCGGATAATTTTTCGACCTTTAGTTATATGTATAGAGGGCCACCCCTATTTTTTGTATTAAAAATATTACATCCCTTTTATAACCGTAGCAGTTCATACAAGATACCTGCTCTCTAAACTTCAACAAACATTGTCGGAGTAAATGGCTGTAACATACGCACGGACACACAGACACACATACGGACAAGACAAGTGAAAAAAAAAGCAAAGTAAAAAAAGCTCGTTTTATGTCAGTCGTTTCACGGAACCTTAACGCGAGATTTTTTCAATAGGTTTAGATTCGACTCCTATGCTTCTAGACAGATAATGTACTTAGAATGAGGCGCACAGCGTGACTTGGTTTCTAGCGCAAATGGGCTTCACAATATCAAAATAGCTATTTAATAATTAATGTATTACACATATGTCGTAGACTTCATCATGTCAAGTCATCTCGACACAAATCCCTCTACCTAGAGGTGGCTGTTTATAATCCTAGTATCTATTAGGCCCATAGTTCACGGCGCAACTCTGAAGTAACTAATCAGAAGCAAATTGTCACAGCACTAGTATTTTAATGGCGGTTCGTACACGCGACTTACCATCAAATTATAAAAAAATATGTGATAGCCTGCATTCGGTTAGACTGGAAGCAGACCCCAACTTAGTTGGGAAAAGGCTAGGCCTGCCTCCATACAAATTTTGACGAAATCGACGTTTCGTATTCTCTTTTTTTTGTTCCTGAATAATGCCTCCAGAGCCATTTTTTTTTTTTTTTCTTAAAATCAGTGTCTAGTGTAGACATGCCCTTGTCATTCTTCAGCAACTAATAACATAAGTAAAGAAAATAAGACCCTCCAAAATTGACATCCATGATTATAGGACTACCAGTCAAATTCTAAAAGATTTTAACATAAAAAAAATTTTGGAAACTAGACATACCCCTCCTTAAAATTTTAATGTCAAAAATAAGGGAATCGGCTCAGTTTTCGAGGAGAAAAAAGATTCGAAATGTCGATCTCGTCAATATGTTTATGATATAATCGGTCTACGGTGGTAAGCTAGCAATAGTTTCTTCAAATACCTATTTTTCAAATTTCGTGCAGGCCCTGTCTACTCTTATAGTACGGAAATACAAAAGAAAACCGGAAATATCACTAAACAATGGGCACATAACTGGACCAGGTATAAAGGTACGTATGCAAAGCATCAAACGTTTGTAAAGACAGTTATATCGACCTATCATTTAATTTCACAATTTCCACTTCACTATCATAATTTTGTTGGCAAATAGGGTCTTAGGTGTCATCATCCCGTAAATGTGGTAATAATCGACTGATAGTGACATTAAGGTACCTACCGTCGTCTCACAGTATTATGTCAAAGTAGCCCTTTTCCCTTCAGTCCATTTTTATGGCTCATGTCAAAGATAAGCTGCATACTTTCAAGCTTTCTTGTCGTCCCTTCGTAGGGTCGATTGATATGAAAATGTTGCACGAAAATTGTTTTTGAAAGCGTTTCTGGAAAGGGCCTGTGCATGTATGGTTCTACACTATTTTTAGCTCTTAATAGAAAATTGTTTATTATAAGGTAATACTTAAGGAGGTACACAGGGCACAAGGAAATGTCACAAGTTTATTAAAGTATATCCTACTGGTAGTTTACATACATCGTGTTAGTGCCAGTGAGTCCCAAATCAGACTAGAGACAATCAGAGTGAATAAATTGAATAATTGCATTTTTTGGCCAATAAAAGTAATTTATTTGTATGACAAATGTGTAAAGAAGAATCAACAAACGAACGAAGCAAATAAAATCTACAAATGTAAATCTTATTGCGACAGTAGCTGCCTATTCCCAAAACCAAACGACTGCACCAAAACGCGAACACAGCCAATCAAAAAAACACTCAACCAAAAGAATCTCGAACTGTAACCAACTCTTTGTGTACAAAACTTCCCAACTTTCAGCTCAACGGTAACATAGCAATTCCCTTATCTTAAAAAGCGCTAAACGAACTTGAAAGTAGATAAGAAGCGCTGTGCGCTTTTAGTTATAAACTTTTATACGTGACGTATCGAAAATGCATCCGATGGTAAGAAGGCTTATACGAGTTGACTTTAAAGTAGTTTAAGCGCTAAGCGCGAATCGCATTTGGCCCCGCCCTCCATTATTCAGGGGGTGATCCACCCTACATGAAGCGATAAACTTCGCTAACTAAAAGATTCCACGAGACGTGCTGATATTTAATAAATTGACGTTTTCTTCACGTTGTGGTTTTTGAGCGACAGTTTCAACTTTTCATTTAAAGAATTTTTATACAAAGAGAATCGACTGTCATGGTATGGGCATGAGTTGAGGAGTGCTGAATCCCATGTGGCTAAAAGAGTAATGAACAATAATATATATGTGGATGGATCTAGAGGGAAAGGAAGACTAAAGAAAAGATGGATGGATTGTGTGAGGAATGATATGAAGCAAAAAGCAGTAAATTATAGCGTAACGATTGACAGGGGAATGGAAGAATTCTTTCTTCCATGTGTTGGGCCAGCCCTAAATATCGCATAAATGGTAGGAAGATGTTGATTTAATGAGTTTTGGTATATATGTTTCTTCATAACATAATACCCATTTCACCAAAAATTTGGCAGAGGTTTATTTATAATAACATCGACGTTATGTCAGATATGTTAAAGTCTAAATTAACCGGGAGTCGAGCTTGTTACCACCGACCGAGCAGAAATCCAGATTCTAGGCTACGCTGGCCGTGGGTGCCGAACCCATGACCTCACACTCAGAGAGAGAACTGGTGACCACAAGACAAATAAGGCAGTTCATAATTGTAAAAGGAAGTACATGTAACCGAAACTACGTGTAGGTGTCGCATTTTTAACAATGGCCTCACAGAAGGACAGACCTGTTGTCTAGTTATCTGTCAGTTCAGAAACTGTAACAACGAATGTTCCTGAATGCGACTGCCAAGTTGAACTGTGATAGTCGCCTGCCAAGCATAATAACACCGTATTGCAACCGCCATTGCAATCTGTCTAAGATACGACTGGTTGCTGCTGAGTCTAATCGATTCACAATACTCCCTAAGACACAATAGCAACGTAATCTGCCTAGAACGCGTGTGTTGCTGTCAAAGATGTGATACAATCACTTATCATCACGCTTGAAATCCTTGAAGGGCTAGCTAGAGGTGTAGAATATAGCACACTTACATTTAGCCAGCAATTTTTGAGTCCCTTGTACTAAGAAGTAATTCTATTGCTATGAACCGTGCATAGATTTAGGCTCTGGTCAAAACCCAATAATACTTTGCCCGACCAGGGAATCGAGCGCATGATCACATTCTTAGTAGCACTTTTTTTTTTTCGTTAGCTTGTACTGTCCCACTGCTGGGCAAAGGCCTCCCCCCGTTCCTTCCACTTTTCTCAATGAAGCGCTACTTCTCGCCAATTAACGAGAAAGTCATCCAAGGCGTCCCCCCATCTTCTCCTTGGTCTGCCGCGCCCCCGTCTAGCTGACTCAGGGTGCCAGTTTTGTGATATGCGGGCCCACAGCTTTGCCCACATCTGGCAGACATGGCCTGCCCAGTCCCACTTTAGTTTGGCAGCTTTATGAGCTACGTCAGCAATTTGAGTTCTGGAGCGCAGTGTGCTGTTTCTTATTCGGTCGGTGAGTTTAACGTTAAGTATATGCTGCGCTCCATTGCTTGCTCTTTATATTCTCTGTAAATTGAGAGGTCTGGCTCTTGTGATACAGGAACTCCTAGTACAAGAGCCAGGGCTACACTGATGTTTAAGCAATAACTTGTCAATAAAGATTTATTATTATTATTCCCTTTATTTAACTTTTAAACAAATTATTTACATTTTTAAATATTTCTTATAAAAAAAAAATATAAAAACATTTAAAAATATAAAAAATTGTTGCCCGCCGGTATCGGGAACAGGGTCCAAGCTACCGGTGGTTAGGGCTCCAGAGAGAGAAACCTCCTAACAATACGAGCCGTGTCCAGGAGTACTGCTTTCTGTATCAAGCCCTTGATCCAGCTGCCTAACGAGAGCCTCCTCAGGTATTCATCGAGGCTCTTAGCAATTAAGCCATGGGCTGATACGACTATCGGCACAATGATCGCTGAGTCCACATCCCACATGTCGACAACCTCGCGAGCCAAGTCAAGATATTTTATTTGCTTATCTTTCTCGGCTTTCACGAGGTTCTCATCATGCGGGACCGTTATGTCAACAATCATTGCGCGCCGCTCTGATCGATCCACCACCACTATATCAGGCTTATTGGCTAAAATAGTCCTGTCAGTGATGATGGATTGATCCCAGTACAATGTGATATTGCCATTTTCGAGAACTGGGTCGGGCACATACCTATAGTACGGCACTTCCGATTCCACAAGTCTGTATTTTAGAGCAAGTTGCTGATGGATAATCCTGGCTACAAGGTTGTGTCTATGCAAGTACTCTCCGTTGGCCAAACGAGAACACCCAGAGATAATGTGACGGATTGATTCACCTGGACGGTGGCATGCCCGACATATGTCAACCGTGCCGTCCTTCACAATAAATCTCCGGTAGTTATTCGTCATCATAACTTCATCCATAATTGCACAGACAAAACCTTCGGTTTCTCCGAAGAGGTCCCCAGAACGTAGCCAGGCTACGGACGCTGACAGGTCTACATCGGGCCCGTGCAGGGCCCGGAAAAAGCGTCCGTGAAGCTCCTTACTCTGCCATACCTCCCTGCGGTCGTTAGTGTCAAGCACTACAGGTTTGCGCCAGTTCTCTTTAGCCAAGGAGAGCGGGGTGAGGCCCTTGTCCACCGCGACCACATCTCGATGCATCCCCACGTCGGCTTCTAGGAAATATTCCCTGAGACTGCATATCTCGCGATTGTGGAGAGTCTTAGCGTTTAAAAAGCCTCGACCCCCACACTTCCGCGGGATATACAGTCTCATAACCGAAGAACGTGGGTGATGCATTCGATATGCCGTCAACAATGTACGGACCTTCCTATCCAGGGCGTCTAGTTCTGTTTGAGTCCATTTCAGTATGCCGAAAGAGTACATCAAAACCGGCATGACCCAACCGTTGAAGGCACGCACCTTATTTCCGCCTGCTAAAAGACTATTAAATACTTTTTTCAGGCGGCCAAAGAAGCGTTCCTTCAACGATTGTTTCATGTCAGCAACATTGATGCCCAGCGCTTCCGACATACCCAAATACTTATAGGTTTCGGTTGCTGAGAGGGATCTAAGATTTATGGAATCCGAGAGCTGGGTTCCCACAGATTCCACAATCTCCCCTCGTTTTACATGCATGACCGCACATTTGTCCACACCAAATTCCATCCTGATGGCGCTACTGAAAGTTTCAGTTACCTTCAGTAGCTCCATCAGTTGCAAATCGTTGGGGGCAAAGAGTTTCAGGTCATCCATGTAAAGGAGGTGAGATACAACTTGACCACCTCTCCTCAACCGATAGCCTAGACCTGAATCCTCCAGCAGCGTGCTAAGAGGATTCAAGGCTAAGCAGAACCAAAGTGGACTCAAACTGTCGCCCTGAAATATACCTCGCTCTATCCTTATCGGCTCGCTATTCCTCTGGATTTGCCGACATCCTGGATAGCGAAGGACTGTCCTCCATTGTCCCATACACGACATCAGGAAGGTGCGCAGAGTTGCATCTACTTTATACAACTCTAGCACCCTCATGAGCCATGTATGTGGCACGGAGTCATAGGCCTTCTTATAATCTATCCAACATGTCGACAGATCCCTTCGGGAACGGCGAACCTGTTGGCTAATGGCCATATCAATGAGGAGTAGCTCCTTAGTACCGCGGGACCCGTTCCTACATCCATTTTGAGAAGCGGACATGATAGAATTATCATCAATGTGTTTGTTAATTTTAGCTCTCAAAATGGATGTAAGAACTTTATAGACTGTCGGAAGACAGGTAATCGGTCTATAATTTTTAGGCTCCGCAGTACTACCCGATTTATGGAGCAGGTGGGTTATACCTGTTGTCAGGAACTCGGGCAGCGACCCTGACTCTAAGGCTGACTGGAACAGGGTTGCCAGGCGAGCGTGCGACCTTGTGAACCATTTGATCCAGAAGTTGTGCAGCCCATCCGGCCCTGGAGATTTCCAGTTAGGCAACGGACGGACTGCACGAACTACGTCTTGGGGGCAGATGGTGATTGCCCCCATTTCTTGTACTGGATCGCACGCTCGCTCGACCTCCCGGGTCCATTCATCCTCGGTATGGCTAACAGGCACCGACCAGATGCTGCGCCAGAACGAACACATGGCATCATCATCCGGCAGGCGCGTGTCAGCCACACCTTGGTCCGGTCGCTCCCAAGCCCTATAAACCCACCTTTCATCTCTTTGGAATGTGCGATTCTGAGTGTATCGGTCGACCCGCCGTTTATACCTACGAATACGGTTTGCCCATGCATACACTTTCTGCTTCAGGAAGTCGATGCGCTCTGTGACACGGGACATGTAGTCTCGAGGACTGATATCAGTCCCCGAGAACGCCCGCCTCACAAAACGCATCACTCTAGGGCGTGTATTGCCCTCCCTGAAGCAGATCAGTTTGCCGATGAGTGCTCTGGCCCCACCAATACGTCGTTCAATCCTGTACTGCCATGCTGGTATGGCTGGCTTAGGTCGTGTAGCTCTGTCATCAGAAAATTTGACGTGAGCTACACGACATGCCGCTACAGCTGCACAATACAGGATTGAATGAGCATCGATGAGGTCTTCGCAGTTATCAAAATAGTTTGACAACTGCGAATCCAGAACAGCCACCAGCGCCCTATTTTTGTTATGCATGGGCAAACGAGGTATGCGTGGCCTAAGGTCGGCTGGCATGAACCGATATTCCCGAATCGCACCCTCCAAAGCACTCCTCATTTCCTCATTGCACTGGGTACTTACATTAGTAACCATGTCATCACTTACGTCGTCATTGCGATTTGGTATTATGCTAGACTGTGGTGGAACCACAGCCTGCGACGGCGTGGCAATGACATGGCTACTCTGCATTTCAGTCCGCAAGCGATCAAGTACGGTGTCATCCAACATACGATTACGCTGGATGACTCGCACCTGATCCGACAGTCGTTGCGCCGACACGTTGACAGCTGGCTCAAGCACCTGAAACAGAGAGAGCATCCGAACACGGTACGCGGTCAGGTTGCTTCCTCCCTCTGTAGCCCCATAATATGCGCGCATGACATTCTCGTTTATGGAATGAGTCCATCGCATGCGCGACACATTTCCACCGGCAGCGGGGACCCTGTTCGGGGCCGGTTGGCCACGAGGTCCCAAGCCCGCTGGTGGCCGTCCTCTTGCTCGTCGTCGAGGCGATGGTGGTGGTGGTGTCGACGGCGGGGAGAAAAACTCGTCGCTCGAGCTCGACGCAACTGCAGCGACCGGCGACACGATGCTCACGGATGTGGCGCGTCCCGGCGGCTGCGAGGCGGAGCTGAGCGACGAGCCCGGAGATGGTGGGTGTGCCTGTTGTTTGGCTCGGCTTCTGGTCAGCATCTTAATATTATGACGTTTTATGGTTTTCCTTCAGATATTTTCATTTTTGGTATATTCCGGTAGTTTCATTTAATTTGGCTAATGTTTTTTTTTTTTTCTTCTCATAATTTCATTGTCTAAAGTTTTGTTGAAGAAATGTGGTAAAAATATTAAATTAAATTAGTTTCTGAAAATTTTATGTCACGTCAATTTGACATCCGAGCCACAGATTATTATTATTATTATAAACCTTGAGTTTGGACTTCTGGATGTTAGTCAAAGACCAAGTCTGTGCACCATATGTCAGTACGGGGACAATAGACATGTCCATTAGATTAGGTTATAAGGGGATGGGTAAATCGCCCTTGAATAGCTTTTTCATTGACCAGTAGCTCTTTCACTACTTGGCCCAAGTAGATGTATTCATGGACATGGTGTATTTTCTCCCCATCTATGTGCACGCTAATCGGTGAGCTGTTTGTCATGAGCTTAGTCTTCGACATGTTCATCTTTAGTCCAACCTCAAGGCTTGCATGGCTTAGCATCTTTTCCAGTTCCGCAGCTGATGAGGAGAAGAGGACAATTTCATCAGCGAAACGCAGATTTGTCAACCAGTAGCACTTGCGACCACTAAACCAGGCCAGTAATAGTGACCGTAGTTAATAAAGTTTCGTGAACAATTTACTAAACTTTCATACCTGCGACAGTATCTCCATGACAATTTTCCCTTGTACCATTATGTTAACACAATATAAAAAGCAAATATCAATATTCAAGGTCACTCACCCTTTCCCGCACGCCATATTGTTTCACTGAGGACCATAATATTTCCTAAAAGTCATCAGCGCACGCAGTTAACACAAGAAATTACGAATGGTTAAATAAAACATGTGACAACAGGGGCGAGTACAATGTACAGTCATGTACAGAGAGTATTTGGTTTCATTACGCTGTACTAACATTACGCCATCGCTGGCAAACATAAAGTGGGGTCGCCTTACGTACTGCCGCGTACAAAATTATTTAGTGTATGCTAATATTTGGCGAGGTTTTTGGTATGTAGTTTGTCGACTTGAGTTATTGTGTCTGGGAGGTACTGATAACGTTTAAGGGTTTATAGACTCGATACAGGAGCAATTACGTACTGGTATAATGTAGCGACGTGCGTGTTGATTTAATGCTCCAATGTGAAGTTATGTGTTGTTTGGTATGCTTCGGTATTGAAAGCGGTTAAGGTTACCTTTTTGATGCGGATATCTTGGTTAATACACTCAGCGGCACAGAATGTTGCCCAAGCACGTTACGTGGGTTATTATCGAAATGAAACGCGAAACAGAGTTTCTTTTTTGTTGTAAAACTGAAATGCTTACTCGATTATAAAATGCGAACGAATAATTTAAAAAAGAAGTTAACTTTATAAAAAACTAGGTGTTGCCCGCGGCTTCGCTCGCGTTTTGGTCGGAAAGTATCCCACGGGCACGTAATAAATAGCTTCCTATTAGTAAAAGAATTTTCAAAATCGGTTCTGTAGATCCAGAGATTACTCCCTACATACAAACTTACAAACAAATTTTACCTCTTTGTAATATTAGTATAGATTACCAAAATCACACAGCTCAAAGACATTAAGCTCTAAGTTTAAAACGGGCTGACATTGAGTCTATATTTATTCTGCAGAAAAGAGCCATCAGAGCCATATATGATCTACGTAGGCGCGATTCTCTAAATTAACATCATGACAGTACCTTGTCAATACATCTATGAAAACATCATGTACGTTAGGAAAAATCTGCATTTATTTTGTAAGAGAGGTGACAGACACCACTATAATACTAGAAATAGGGACCAACTAGTTCAGCCAGGTTTCAGGCTAGCTAAAGTAGACTCATCTTTCATGGGGTACTGTTTAAAATGCTACAATAAAATACCTCCCGACATTCTACAACTGAACGAGACTAAGTTTAAATCTTGCATAAAACGCACACTATGTAGGCAAGCATATTATAAGTTAGGGGACTATATTGATGATAAAAATGCATGGCTCAATGCTGGTCCTGCTCCACAACCATAGAAGCAAACTAATTGATTACCTGGTTAAGTTATTGTGGAAGCTGCAGAAGATTGTAATAGTATCCTTGCTTTGTATAGATTCCATCTCTTAGTATTACATAATTGCATAGCACATGTGTGAGTACTATGTACTGTAAAGCAACCATTTACATTTATTTATCTTTCATTGACTTGAATGTAGCCTGGTGGCTGAGAGAATGTCATGCTCACTCAAATTTCTCGCTGATGGTGGAGCGTGTGTTGGGTCATTTGGTTCCCTTCAATATGGTTGAGTTGAGTGGCGCTGAGCCATGCGTCATGTTCGTGAACGGGCGCTGTCAGTTGGGACTGGTCATCTCTTAGCTGCCACGGTTTATTTTAATTACTTTATTTTGAAAGTGTTGATTATTTTAATCTTTTACTCTGGACGCTCTTAATGTGCACGTCTTTCTACATCGTTCTCACATATACATATGTATAATCTCAACGTGAATGATGTAACCAAGATTTTGTAACAATATTTTGATTAAAAAGAGTGTCCATGGAGTTTCTTGCCCATTCTTCTCCATAGAGATCTACGCTTTGGAATGTGCAACTACAGTACTTTCTCAAGTTATGCCTTGTGACTGTAGCTTAGCTTTTTTTTTTGTTTGACTTTCAAAAGTGCCTGTAATGGTCTAATTGAAATAAATGCTTTGAGTTTGAGTTTGAAAAGAAAATGTTTTTGAGTGAAATTTACAAAATAAAGCTATGATACTTTATCAGTAAACCTGGAAAGTTGGATGGTTCAAGACAAATAAAGTCACTGTTACCCACTTGAGGTTCTCAAAAAGTAATCTTCAAAAAAGTTCTAAGTATTTAAGATTAGGGAATCATGTTCCTAAAACATGATTATGTAGTACCCTTACATACACTTACTTTTTTTGCCAGTAATTTTGTTTTAGAAGCAAGGTCACTTCAATCGCCAGTGACGATCCTGGCTTTGAGGAGTTGCAGTAGTTTGGGAATATATTGGCAGGATTTTCAACAAAAAAAAAACAATGTAACCATAAATAAATGCACACGAAGAAAATTGTTAAGCGAATTCTGTTCTTAAAATGATTGATATACCTAGTTTGTATTAAATCGACTGAATTGCTATTAGGAATTCCGTTTATGTATTTTAAGCTTGAGTAGGTTTCTAAAGGGTTCCTAGGTACTTCTTAAAAGCCTAACCAAGTATGTATGTAGGTATTATAATATTCATAAAGGACTGATTGATGTCTTCTACTACAAGCCTACAGTGACGGTATCAAATGTGAGGAGACGTTTCGCGAGAGCTTTGATGTTCATCCGCTATCGGGTGGCAGTTACAGTCTGGCCACGGCAAATTCGCTGCAGCGAAAATTCGCGCGATGCGGACAGCGAAGCGAATCTTCTTCTTTTTTAGGCTCAGAAGTGAGCTTTAACACCTTCACTGCGGATTGCACAAAATGGGCCCGATGTGGTGCATACCACTGCTGCGCACCGTGAAAACTAGATCTTTCTCGCTGATGTTAAACGAATATCTTCGGTATTTGTAGAAGTTCGACAGAGACTTTAAATACAGGTACAGAAATATATAATAGGTCAAGTTATAGCGCTTTAAAAACAGGTCAAAAACGACTGATACGCACAGTTGAAAAGGTTGAGGAGTTTATTGCTTTTTCGCCTTCAGAAGCGTTCATTAGTTCCTGTAATGAACAAACAACAGGACACGCAGGACACGTTTGCCGCTGCGCTTGGTATGGTTGGTATTTCTTTTTACTTTCGTTTTAGTAGCTAGATGCTTAACCGTTCGCAACGCGTCATTTTCCGCTGCAGCGAATGCCCCGTGGCCAGGATGTACCGGGAGGCAGTTAGGCGGTAGCAATGACTAGTAGGCTTGTAGAATCTAATTGAATAATACGTCACCACAACCAGCCATAGCAAATTGATTGGTGATCGTGTTTTGTTTTTGAACATTTACACTCGTAATTTATAAACAAGTCAAAGTTAAGATTTTTATTCTGTAGTTTAGATATTGCTTGAAGTTAGAGCTATGAAAATTAGAATTCTTACCCTGGTATCCATAGTCTAGTTAAAGCAATTACTTAAGTTTATGTAGTTACCAACCATTGCAACCATTTTTATGCAATAAATAGAAAAAGATTTGAACGAAGTAAGAAACGTCAAAAAAAGCAAAGCCAGGTGTTCTAACTGTTCGACTTTTAAGCAATTACTAGGGTACACCATAAAATTACTTTAACTTAAATTATCACTTCGACTTGTTTATGGAGATGGGTGTTAGTTTTGCTTTCTTTTACGGTAGAATATATTATCATACAAAAATTTCAGTATCCGTAAAATCTAACTAACTTTCACTCTTATAAAACAACACGACATTAAACTAAAACTTACATCTGTGTTATCTATACTAATATTATAAAGAGGTAAAATTTGTTTGTAAGTTTGTATGTTTGTTTATAGGGGTAATCTCTAGATCTTCTGAACCGATATTGAGAAAAATTATTTCATTAATAGGAAGCTACATTATCCCAGAGTGCCATAGATTATATTTACAACGTGCCCGTGGGATAATTTCCGACAAAAGCGCGAGCGAAGCCGCTGGCAACAGCTAGTATAATATAAAAACACAACACTAACAAGTATAAAAAGGGCAATGTCCGATTTTTGAATAAAAATGTATGCTGCTTTATGGCATTGTCCTTTAGTAATACTTATATTTACTGACCTTATCATGCCACCAGCACAGTGTGGTAAATGTGCCAATTATGCGTCCAAATATTACTAATAATATTATAGGAAATAATCGTTAAGACTAATACGCTTTAATCCATGAACTGGAAATGTTATGATTGTGACCTGATTATCCATTGAATGCAAACTATTTTACTGTTCACAGCACAATTTTCTACTAATGCGAATGAGAAACGTTATAGAATATCAGCTAAATGTAGCGATTGACTTCATTAACATCATGCCTATATTACAGCAACCTATATACAGCGACCTACGCGTTCAATACAATAATGCACTGAGAGTGCTGCTGCGGCTGCCGTGACGTAGTAGTGCGTCGGGGATGTTTGCAGATAATAATATTGATGGTTTTGCCGCCAATATTAGAAATAGATGTGCATCCCTGATGACTCGTGTTCGCGGTAGCACCAACAGTATTCTCAGTGTATTCGCAGTTCGGTGGGATTCCCCGATGGTGCGGAGGTGGATGCGGCTCCTTGCTGAATTGTGATTGTACATTTTCATCTGTGTCTGTAACCTACTAACACTTGTTACTAACCCTATGGACTCCGGTCTGAAATAAAAACTTTCCATTCTATAATCCTCGAAGGGTAAGGCAGAGATGTACCTAAGTAGTGCAGAGTTCTCCTGCATTTTAGCCTCTTTGCTAACACCTCAAAGCCATATGTTTCTTTTTGATTGCCAATTTTAAAATAATATAGACAGATGAGTTTTGTTTTTCATGCACGTCATTCGTGTTCTTATTTTGATCGTGAAATGATGTTTTGATTTAACCACTATGCACGACAGAATTTTGACACATGACACATCAGCTGAATCGGCGGGGTGATGCGCATTGTCAAGAAATTCAAGAATTTTCAGCATTCGATTTTATAATGAAAAATATGTCGCGGCAGCTGTTTCATACGATAAGTTTATGGTTAATATCTCCAAAAACGTGTTGATGTCGGTAAAATGGCGTCAGTCTATTGCCAAATATGTGTAAATTACATACCACTACACCCTTCCAAAAATAGGTAACTTAGATGCGCTTGAAATAATGTACATGGACAAGTTTCTCGTTTGCTAAAAAAACTCGAAAGGGCAAAATAAAGACAGTAACATTCTATCTGCGTTCTTATTTTTACCATTATTCATACAAAATTTCATAAAAAAACACGATCCAAGTCTTGACAAATATTACTAAAAACTCTTACCCTCCTATTAATAAACACAGACTAAAGTTATTCCAAGTTTAAACCTTTGAAAATGTATGGTTATTCCTTTGTTATTCCTGGTGTAATTTTATTCCGTGTTTATTAATAAGAGGGTTAGTGCTGACCGTAAACCCAAGATTCAACATTCGATTAAAAAGTTGCAGTCAGCCTAATCGATTACTCGCAATGAAATCAAGTTTGAAAAAAAAAAGTTGAAACGGAATAAAAACTCCTTGGTATAATTATACCAACAACAACAACGTTTCAACTTTTTAAATAATACTACTGATACTTTTTTAATTATTTGAAATTTCAAATAATTATATCATTTTAAAATTAACATTTATGCTATCTTTTAGAATAATCTTATTTAGTAATTATTCGATGCTTTTGGCTGATTTCAAGAGAAGGAGAATAAATCTCCTCTCCTCCTCCTCTATTCTATACTAATATTATAAAGAGGTAAAGTTTGTGAGGTTGTAGGGGTTAAACTCTGGATCTGCTGAACCGATTTTGAAAATTCTTTCACTAATAGGTAGCTACATTATCCGCATTATATTTATTATATTTACAATGTGCCCGTGGGATAATTTTCGACCAAAACGCTAGCGAAACCGCAGGCAACAGCTAGTAAATAGACAGACGGACAGATCGACAGACTGACTGACAGAAAAATTGACAGACTGACGGACCGACTGACAGACAGACTGGTAGACAGACTGACCGACAGACTGGTAGACAGGCTGACCGACAGACTGGTAGACAGGCTGACCGACAGCCTGGTAGACAGACTGACCGACAGATCGAGAGATAGACAGATAGACAGACTGGCAGACTGATTGAAAGACAGACTGACAGACAGGCCCACAGACAGACTGATCAACAGCCTGACAGACAGACTGACAGACTGACTGCAGACAGGCAGACTGATAGACAGATTGAAAGACAGACTGATAGACAGACTGACAGACGGACAGATCGACAGACTGACATACAGACTGGCAGACAGATTGACTGGCAGACTGATTGAAAGACAGACTGACCGACAGACAGACTGGTAGACAGACTGATTGACAGACAGACTGGTAGACAGACTGACAGACAGACTGGTAGACAGACTGACCGACAGACCGGTAGACAGGCTGACCGACCGACTGACAGACGGACGGGTCGACAGACTGACTGACAAACAGATTGACAGACAGATTGATAGACAGACCGGTCGACTGACTGACAGACAGACTGACAGATTGACAGACCGATAGATACACAGACTGATCGTCAGACTGACAGGCAGACTGGTAGACAGACTGGCCCACAGACGGGTAGACAGACTGACCGACAGACCGGTAGACAGACTGACCGACAGACTGACAGACGGACGGGTCAACAGACTGATCGAAAGACTGGTAGACAGACTGACTGACACGTCGAAAGACAGACAGACTGATCGACAGACTCACAGACAGACCGACTGACTGACTGCAGAAAGGCAGACTGACCGACAGACTGGTAGACAGACTGACAGACTGACTGGTAGACAGACTGGCCGACAGACCGGTAGACAAACTGACCGACAGACTGACAGACGGACGGGTCGACAGACTGATTGGCAGAAAGATTGACAAACGGACTGATCGACACACTGACCGACAGACCGGTAGACAGACTGACCGACAGACTGATAGACGGACGGGTCGACAGACTGACTGACAGACAGGTAGACAGACTGACCGACATATCGAGAGATAGACAGAGAGACAGACTGGCAGACTGATTGAAAGACAGACTGACAGACAGACAGACCGGTAGACAGACTGACAGACAGACTGGTAGACAGACTGACAGACAGAATGGTAGACAGACTGGCCGACAGACCGGTAGACAAACTAACCGACAGACTGACAGACGGACGGGTCGACAGACTTACTGGCAGACAGATTGATAGACGGACTGATCGACAGACCGGTAGACAGACTGACCGACAGATTGACGGACAGACAGATTGACAGACTGGCGGACCGCCTGACAGACAGACTGGTAGACAGACTGACCGACAGACTGGAAGACAGACTGACCGACAGACTGGTAGACAGACTGACCGACAGATCAAGAGATAGATAGATAGACAGACTGGCAGACTGATTGAAAGACAGACTGACAGACAGACTAAAAGACTGACTGACAGACAGGCAGTCTGGCAGACAAATTAAACGACAGACTGACAGACAGACTGACCGACAGACTATAAGACTGACTGATAGACAGATTGAACGACATCCTGTGGTGGCCAAAAATTACTTTAACCACTATGCACGACAGAATTTTGACACATGACACATCAGCTGAATCGGCGGGGTGATGCGCATTGTCAAGAAATTCAAGAATTTTCAGCATTCGATTTTATAATGAAAAATATGTCGCGGCAGCTGTTTCATACGATAAGTTTGTGGTTAATATCTCCAAAAACGTGTTGGTGTCGGTAAAATGGCGTCAGTCTATTGCCAAATATGTGTAAATTACATACCACTACACCCTTCCAAAAATAGGTAACTTAGATGCGCTTGAAATAATGTACATGGACAAGTTTCTCGTTTGCTAAAAAAACTCGAAAGGGCAAAATAAAGACAGTAACATTCTATCTGCGTTCTTATTTTTACCATTATTCATACAAAATTTCATAAAAAAACACGATCCAAGTCTTGACAAATATTACTAAAAACTCTTAGTGCTGACCGTAAACCCAAGATTCAACATTTAGAAATCTGAAATCCAAAAAAAAAAATTGCTTCAGATAATCTAATACTGAAGACATTTATCTTTATTTTTAAAACTTATAGATAGTCTCCTAACTTTCCGTTGAACTAACAGCGTGAGATTTGGCATTTACATTTACATTTTTTTTTCATTTTTTGCATTTACCCACGGGGAGGCCTTGCTTGGGAACCAAATAAATTTTTTTCTAAAGACCTGGGTATTCTATATCCAACCACAGATAATATAATACTTCATCCAACCGACCAAACAATAGAAAAATATTTATTTTTAAGTAATTCAACAAAAAAATACTTAAGTCTCTTTTTAAAATTTTTAGTTTTGCCGTTTCAGTAAACGGCAAAACTAAAAATTTTGCCTGGTGATACTGATGTATACCGCATCATTATATAATCATCATTAGATAATCCTGGCTGAAGGATAAAATACGATTGAAATTATGTCTATTCATCCAAATTGAACGAGTATCTATACAAAGTTTCGTATCTGGGCTATTAACCGTTGAGGAGTTCCCTCGTGAGGAGAAGATCCTGGCTGCAGGATGATGTCATGATAGAAATCATATTTATTCATCAAATATGAACGCATATAAATTTTTTCTTATCTGTGCTATTAACTGTTAAGGAGTTCCGTCATGAGAAGACGATCCTGCTTGCAGGATAAAGTCATGAAAGAAATTATCTATATCTATCAAAATCAAACGCGTAGATAGAGTTTTGTGTCCGCGCTATTAACCGTTGAGGAGTTCTCTCGTGAGGAACCGATCCTGGCTGCAGGACTAAGTAATGTTTCTCATAAGAATGTATTGTCACCAGAACCAAAAGTGTGTGCAAAATTTCAGCTCAATCGGTATAGGGGAACTGGTTTGAAATTCAGTTTCAAGATTGGCCAATACTTACTAACAAATTATGTAGATAATTTAAATACAATATAAAATTGAACAGCGAATGCATTCATAATTTAAATTTTTATAAGTCTATACTTATAAAATTTTAAATTATTCGTTTTTATTCTATAATAAAAACGGCGCGAATTTAGCCATAGTTAGTCTGTGCTGTTTGTTGTGTCGGTTTAAGTACAACAATTTACGAAAAACTATTAAAATGACTATTATAAACTTAAAAAAATAATTAGTGTTTATTTATAAACACTTTAATACACACACACACACAAGCACGTTGACGTCATCACGGTGACGTCGTCGTCGTGTTTTTATAAACACTTTTTTTTTTATGTTTATTAGTGTTTTTTTACGCTTAAAACAAAATTATTTTAATTTCAATCTATCAATTTTTTATCTATATATAATCGCTTCCACACATCAAGACAACAAAAAAAAAAAAAAAAATGGTCGTCAATTTCGAATATAAATTGAAGAGTGGTAATGAATATTACGAGTTACTGGTCCCGCATTAGTAAATTACTCTAAGATCAGGGCATTTTCATGTTGTTTAGAATAATTGGAATGATATTTTGTCATATTTGTTATCGAATTAATACCCGTCTGTGTGATGTAATGTGAAAAATAAAAATGTAAACACGCAAGATTGGCGCGAAACTTCGACTTTTGATATCAAAATTCGTCATTACCACTGCTTACTTAAATTGAACTCTGGATTAATTCGTCACATAATTAAATGACAAGTTAATCATTCTCAACATACTGGAGCTTGGATGTCCGAAAACCACTATTTTCATGATTTTTAGCCTCGGCCAGCACTGCCGTCAAAATGGCGATGACCGTATTTACGCACTTGGATTTTTTAAGGGTAAATTAAGAAACTTGCGCGCTAAAGACAGAAGTTTTAATGGCGAGGACATGTGAACTTTTTATCCAACTCTCTTAATTAGCGCACACTCATAGCATTTGATAATCGGAATATTAAATATTTACTTATTTAATGAGGATGACATATGACTTAAACGCTTGCCCCTTTAGGGGCCGGTACCAAGTCAGCGGAGGTTTGTGTGTCGCGCCCCCAAAGGTACCCGTACCGAACTTTATGGTTAAAATACACCTAAATGTCTTCATACTGTTACCTACATCCGATTATTTTTATTTTCGGATGGGAAATCATCAAATGAAGGGTCATGCCCACTCTGGGCAGAGCGGAAGGGAGTGTCAGGCTTGTAGTGACTAAAACCCATCCACAACAGTCCCGCAACCCTGGCAGACCTACATCCAATCCAATGTGATCAATTCGCTTCAAGAGCGTTCGCTAATTATCAACAAAATTGCTAAAAGGTCGCTTCATGAGCGTTTACCTAATGTCAACTAATTATGTATTGTTAATTTTTAACGCCTCAGTAGTTAGCCCATATTTCGCCAGCTATGTTTGAATTTGCATATAATAAGAGATGACCCTAGTGTGATCCGCCAGGCTCAAACCCAGAGACCGGGCTGTTCCAGAGAAATTCGTTGCAGAAAAACCCAATAACACTGGCCAACCCGGATATCAAACCCAGGACTTAATGCTCAGCAGAGCGCCTGTAACTACTATAGTTCACTAGACCAAAGTAGCAGTCCAATTAATTAGGTTAAGACTTACCAAGCACAAGTAAAATTGTCTTTCACGGAACCACAAAGCTTTATTCAGTGGTATTCCCTGAATAAAACTTTGTGGTTACTTAAAAAAGTTACCAGTAAATGAATCGAACCAAAGATCCGTAACTAAGTTCGAAAAATATTTTCTTCGCGGTTTTCCAGATTAGCTCGAAAATACAGCTTTAGCAAGCCGAAACTCTTTTAATACCCATTTTTATGACCCAAAGCGGTTGTAACGAGGCACACATGGCCACGTCATTAGGGTTACCGATCGAAACACCTTTTAATTAAAGGAGCAACTTTAATGAATATATGAGCACAGAATAGAGAAGTACAGAAGATCAGTTACAATAACGAGAGAAAATGCAGGGTTATTTTTCTAAATACATGTTTATAATGTAAGATTTTTTCTTTTCGCCTACACGACCCCCGTAGTATTCAATCCATCCAACAGCACAATGTTTTGATTGCGTTACATTTATTTATTTATTTATTTTCACAAGCTGTGTGGAGCCGACGTTCTGGATCAAACCACTTTGTGCCATAGGGCTGTCTACGAAACTTTCTTCTACCCATACCATTCACTTATTGGACTTCGATCGAAGGGGAGCGGATGCGGTTGATCAATTGTTTAGTTCTACGTTCTATCGGGAAAATGGACGGCTCTGTGTGTCAACCTTGAGTGCGTCAGGGGTGGCAAACTGTGGTTTATTTTATCTTTTACTATCCGACTGCGAGACAGTAAAGACAGCGTATTTTTTTATATAGATGTAAGTTTAGGTTTAATATTGTGTTGGATCGCATCCAAAATTATACCATACTAGTAGAATAAAATATTATGAATCTAAAAGTTGGTGTTGATATTTTGATGTCGTATGTTATTAAATCTAACAAAACAGCAGAATTGATCAGGCACAATTAAACAGGCAGGTGCCATGGACTAGAACATAAAATTCCCTTCTGCTTTAGAAAAATAGATGCTTTGGATTTCAATATTGCATAGCAGCATAAAACGTTCCTCTGCTGGGACACTGTCCTCCTCTCTATTTAACGTTGTTGACATAATCATTATTATGTGTGTACACTGTGTCTACATCTCTGGTTTATCTACTCGCTTTTCACAGGTATGCTGGAAGAGATTTCGTAAGAAATAAACATCATCTTTGTTCCTATTTATTGTTCCTTTCTTCTTTTCTGTATTTAGTGTGGTACATAAACTGTTAAGTAAATAAATATCTAATGCAGAAGAAAACATTGCAAGAAAAACATCAATACTTTTCTTTGAAAATTCATCATAAGTTACTTTAAACCATTCACTTATGGAACTCCGATAGTAGATTGGGTCGGTCGCGGTTGATCAGCTTCTAAATTATACTGAGAAAATATACGACTGTGGTTGGCAACCCTGAGAGAGTCAGAGACCCACGATGTCGAGGCGATCAACCGTGCCAAGAATAAAACGTTCGTTTATGCCGACTTTGTTCGGGATTTCGGTCGGGATTATAATGTGTAGTGATGTCATGATAAAGGGAAACCGAGACGACGGATTAGTAAATATCTTTGTTTTTTATTCTGTTCGGTTGGCAGCTTTTTAAACTTATTGGTTGGTTCTTCACTTGGTTAGCAATGACTTGAGATATTGTACGGGTTCACTGATAAAATTTTGAGTTTAGAAATAAAATTGAAAAGCGCCATGAGTCAGGAAACTATGGCAGCCATGGAAGTTACTGTTTTTCATTTCATTTACTTAAGGTGTAAGCGTCACCGGCGATCGGCGTCGGCGACCTCTCGCGTCCGGCCTTGGTTCAATCCATGGTCCGGAGCGAGACGAAATGGGACGGCGTCACCTCCTTTTGCAAAGCAGTCATGCTAGCGAAGGAGGTGGCGGAACTTGAGAGGGAGAGAACCTCACGTCTCAGCCGACGCGAAAGACACCGAAAGACATCGGGTGTCGGGCCTGCGGACGGTGAGCTATGGGCTAGCTCGCCGTCCGTCCGTCTTATGACGACAGGCCGTGTCGACGGCGCGTTCGTGTTCCACGCGCGCCTCAAAGAGATGTCAGCAAACGGATCCGAAAGGACCGATACCCTGCCAGGACTGTTCGAAAGAGATACCGCGGCCCTGGAACACAAAAGGCAAAAGAAGGAACATGGATGGGTTTTAGTCAGTAAAAGTCGCGCCAGTAACACGTACAACCTGAAACTGACCTGCGAATTGCAAAAAACGTGAGCAAATTCGAATTTCGCGGCCGCTCCCACCTTAAAGGTTGTCCGATTTCATCTTTATAAACACGTCCGTCCTCATTCATTTTTTATTTAGCTTATACTGTCTCACTGCTGGGCAAAGGCCTCCCTCAAGTCCTTCCACTTGCTCTTTTTTCGCGTCATTTCGAACCAGCCTCCGCGGTACAATCGACACCGCTTTCTGGCCTTTTATTCATACCGAGCTGAAGTGCAGAGCAGCAATTAATAGAATAGAATGTCTCTTTATTCAAGTATCCATGAATCAAAAGCTGTTAGTAAAACTTACGGCTATGTTAGTAAGCACTGGTAAAACAAACAACACAACAGATAATGGTGGATCACTGCTGCGACAACCCATGAGAAATTGCACAGCAGCGACCCACTTAAACACAGTCTACTGGCAAGCATGCTTCTTAACAAAAAATGTGTTGCTTAATAATACCGTTTAAATGTCTATGAGTAAAAAAATCAAAAGTGCATAATACTACAATATGGTGGTAGACGAAATAATAAAAAATGTATTTAAAAACCGGGGCGCTGTGAGAACTAAAGTCTCTTGATAATATATCAGTCACAATACCGACCTCACTACATTCTCAGAAATAAAAATACAAAGAAATCTGTCTTAGTTTACGAATCCTGTGTCCTTCACATAACCTTGAAAATGTAAAGGAAGGTTCACAATAGAAGTTGTATAGAAAACGCACGGACTGGATAGGGGAGCTTATATCCTTGTTTTCACACACAGAAACTGTGTCCTAAGTGTCCGGGTAATGAGGGCTATCGTTTTTGAGCTCACCAGATGGCGCCACTGCCGATTAAGGTCCTGTCAACAGCTCTATTTTATACTTTAAAGTACCAATAGCTTCATAAAACGTTTATTTTATTACGTATAACAACATAGTATAAACTTCAGGTTCATGTATTTACAATATTTTCCATAAAATTAGCAAGCATGAAACATGTAAAAATCATTTTACCTCCAACTACTGAAAATTAAGATTCTAAGTTGCTACTTAAAATCTTCAAGTCATAATTAATCAGGAATGTCTCAATCTAGACCACAATCGTGAATATTAGTAAGAATACGTGTTAAACAGCACGCAACGCGCGAAAAATCTATGACATCTGACATTTCGGTGCCCCCGCGCTACACTAGGGCCTCTAGCGGCGAATTCATACGCGATAGCCCCCATTGAGACATTGTTTATCTTATATCGCGAAATTTTATGTCCATCCAAGTTTCCAAAACATTTTTGTTTAAGGTTCTATTACAACGCATTATATTTGGAGGCATCCAAAATTCTAGAACCGACTTCAAAAAAGGACGAGGTTTGCAATTCGTTTGAATCTTATTTTTATATGTATATGTTCAACGATTACTCAAACAACGATCTAGAATTATCTTTTTTTTTTTTCAAGAAGTGGCATTAAAATTTTATCGAAATCGGTCGATCGGATTTTGAAAAACCGACTTAAAAAAAAAAACACTAAAAAAGTCTAAAATAACTTTATTTTCGGAAGTTGGTGTCTTTGTTTGTATCTTTTTTGCCACCGACTTCCGAAAGTCGGTTTTGTTTTCGCAGAAAGTTTTTTTTTATGTTACCCTTTTTAGTTGTAGTATACCACACAAATTCTTGTCATGAATTATTAGTTTATACATTGTAACCAGAAGTTAGTTAAAGTACTCGTCAAGACGAATCATACGAGCCCAAACTCGATGGGATTGTGTCATTTTATTACGGACTACCTGTGACCACCTTCCAGCTCCATCACCAGACCCATCTAGAGACAAAGTACTCGACAAGATGAATTATACGAATCCAAACTCGATGGGGTTATGTCGTTTTAATGGAGTTCCTATGGCCACCTTCCAGCTCCATCATCAGACCCTGGTCACCATTTAGGACTACAGTACTTGTCAAGACAAATCAAACGAGTCCAAACTCGACGGCGTTGCGTCGTTTTATTACAGAGTTCGTATGGCCACCTTCCAGCTCCATCATCAGATCAGCTCCATGTCATCATAATATTGCATTGTCTCACGATATACACATGCGTGCAAAATTTCAGCTCAATCAGAAATCGGGAAGTGTGTCAAATTTAACTAGGAAGTATCACGCGACGTCGCGTGATGTGACAATTAACGTGAGGAAAACAACCAAATTCCTAAACCAAATTTGATGAAATTTCTATGGGACCAATCGGGAAGCATATCCTTTCAGATGAAAAAAGATTTTTTCAAATCGCTTTTACAAATGACGGAGTTCTGACGTAACAAATATAAAAAAAAATACAGAGAACCTCCTCCTTTTTGAAGAAAGTCGGTTAAAAATAAACAAAAATCTAAAAATTGTATACATCGATGATATTTTCGTTTACTCCGAAACCTCGGTGTCTCACTGGAGCATTGCGCAAATATTTGTATACGATGTTACAACCAATATTTCTACTAGAAAATAATAGGCTTCCAAACTCAAATATAGCCTATGTTTTAATTAATAAAAACAACGCTCGGATCATGGAGCCCGAGTGCACGTCTCCTTTTTAAGGAAATATCTCGCCGACTGGTCGACACTTTGCGTGACCAGGGGGCTGGCTCTTTCTTTGGTCAAAGAATTAGCATTGCCATTCAACGTGGCAATGCTGCCAGTCTTCTGGGCACGTTTCCGGATGACATCGATGGGGAGGAGTACTTTGACGCCTAAGTGTCTTACTGTCGTCGTTGTATATATGTAGGAACTTAGTTTTAGTCTTCTTTTAAGCATTATTTTAGTTCTATTTGTAGTCTGTATATAATGTACATAGTAGTTTAATTAAAATAAAACACTGTATATAAAAACAATAATTAAAAATCTGTGGTAGCAAAGGTCACCTCAAATCCCTCAAAAAAAAAATCTGTCGGTTCTTCTACCAAATACTCTATGTGTGCCAACCGATCTAACGTATCTTGAAGATTCGTTTATATTGCTTGAACGAGTGTTGCGTATCTGCGTTTCCATTTGAATTATAATGTGGTCTATGTTCGGGAGTACTGAAGTGTTAAGAAAATGTGTTGTGTCTGAATATTTGAGATCGTTCTGGAAAAACAAAATAAACGGGACGAGAGATAAAAATAAGAGTCTAACATACCTATGTTATTTTTAGTGATATTTTACAAATAACTTAAGGTTTCAGATCAAAGAAAATTCGATAAAAATCTTATTATTGCTACAGAAAAGTTGAATAAAGATCAAGTTTTCAATTCAAATCATATTCGTTGGTTCAAAGTTCATCACATAAAGTTTATCCTTTCTTACCATTTCTCCATTTTATTTTAAATTCAAAACTCACAAATCATAAAGCTTAAAATACAAGCACATATTTTGAAACTCCACACGACCTGAAAAGTGTTGAAAGTTTGGAAGCTATTCAAAATTCAACCATAATAAAATTGCACTTTCGGTACCGCGAGAATTCTACAAAATAAAGTGGTTTGCACACAAGCTGTGTGCCTTTTTCATACGAGCACGTATCTGAGCACAATTCGTCGAAAATAAAGTGGTTTTCACACTAGCTTTGTGCCTTTTTCCCGCATCAGTACAATCGAGCAGGTGTCGATGGTCCTGTCATGTATTTATTGTTATTTTTACGCTCGCGTCGATACAAAATCACGAGTGAAGCGAAGCGTCAAGCTTTTTTCACTATGTTTTCTGCATGCCATAATTTACCCAAAATAAATATAGCCCCGTAAAGATTTTTTTTTTATTATTTTAACAATATGAACAACTTAATTAAATTGAATACTGAAGTAACACACATGCACAGGATGGAGAAGGTGAGTTCGTGACAGAGATGAGTGGAAGAAACTAGGGGAGGCCTATGTCGAAGGACAAACTGGTTGCTGAAGATTGTATTATTACTTACCTAATAGACTTATGTATTTTTTTCTTAATTTCTTTATTAATTAAATTTAAAATTATGTTTACTTACGTTTAAAATGTACTGTTTTTTGATCAGCAATAAAATACTTTTTTATTTATTATTTAACACACACGCAATTTTTATAAGCTTTCAATAATGGGCTACATATACTTAGCGACGAGCTACGCACGTATTGCAGTTTCTTTTTTAATTTAAATGTTAATTATAGTATGTACTAATTTTAAGGGAAGGATATGGTCCTGAACTGTATTGTTGTATTCCATCCTTGTGTGTACCCATATTTAGGCAAAATAAACGATTTAATTTATTGATTGCGCCAGTGAATAAAACATATAAAAGAAATTGTTGAGAGCACGCCGCACGCAGTACTCACGCGAAGTAAGCAAGTGACGTCAACGCATTTCGCCAGACGTTAATCGCAAGTCGCATCACCATAGGCCATGAATGGGGCCTTGTCTTTAATCAATTGTTTTTTGACGTCACTATTGGCGCAGTGGCTGGGCGATTGGCTGCGTGTCGCGGGTTCGATTTCCGCACTATATAAACAAATATTTTTTATGATTTTACAGGTAGTTGTTCCGGGTCTAGCTGTTAGTGTATGTGAGATTAAATGTTTGTTAAACCACCTACGGATACAGGAGAAGTTCATAGTATGGAGCGACGCTATAAAGACAAAAATACCGGCCAAGTGTGAGTCGGACTCGCGCACGAAGAGTTCCGTACCATTATCTAAAAAATATATATCTTAATTGGCGTCAACTATGTATGTATGGGGACACCCTTTTATTTTTGGAATGTTTCCTTTATTTGTGCTGTAAGGCCTTAGTTTTTGCCAAATGTCATGATTCTAGGTCAAAGGGGAGTACCCTATAGGTTTTGATTCCCTTGTGATATCGCATACTATGTGAAATAAACAGTCATATCTTTTGATCGCGTTGACTTACAAGTTTGATTTTTTTTATTGCTCCAAGGGTTAGCAAACTTGAGTAATTGGTATTAATTTCAGCTTGATACCGCCAGCCATTCTTGAGAAAAAGTGTCTTAACAGACAGACAGACGGACAACAAAGTGATCCTATAAGTCTATAAGGGTTCCGTTTTGCCAATTGAGTTACGGAACCTTAAAAAACTGACAACCATAAAGGAACCTTACTTTGCTGGTGTCAACAAAAGCTTGTCAATACTGGGTATTTTTTTTTGTGATCATACTGAATCTACCTGTACCAGTAAGGAATGTCCCAAACGTTAAGAAAAACAGTTTTGATCGTGAGTACTATGCCTTATGGTCTTCAGTCTTCCTTTACACCGTTAGTTCCTTAACATCGTTACTGGAAACTTTATAACTACCAGCGTTCTTTGAAACTATACGAAAACTGTGAAATTGTACTCCGATACTTTACCAACTCATAATTGGGGAATGGGGGTTGCATTATATTTTACTGGCGACCCGCCCCGGCTTCACACGGGTATAAACCTTCCTCTTGAATAACTCTATTAAAAAAAAAACGCATCAAAATCCGTTGCGCAGATTTAAAGATCTAAGCATACATAGCAGACAGACAGTGGGAAGCGACTATGTCTTATACAATGTAGTGAAGAAAGAAAGAAAGAAAAAATAATGAAATATTTTTCTAATTTAAAAATACAATTACCTGCTGAAGTTTTAATATGGCGTCTGTTGTTTAAGGAAAATATTTGTTTTGTTGTTTTCTACTTTGTTTTAATTACTTAGGTAACAACGCGGTTACAGTTCACCACGATTAATTTGTAAGATTATAATTTATTTATTCAAAGGAACTTTGTTTGTAGAACTTTATCATACTCATATACATAGCCTTGAACCGTTGGACTGCCAAGTTCATGAGTTCGAACCCACGGCAACCCCTTAATTTATCGAATGCATGTGCTTATTGTATAATATCACTAACTACTAGCTTCGGTGAAGGAAAAAAAACATACCTGAGAGATATTTCAAAAAGCCAAGTCAGAAGCTCATCGGCGGCATAAAATCTCTAACACCAGGTTAGGCACTTACCACAAGAAAACGAAAGATCGTATTGCATTCCTAATCGGGGTTCAATACGTTTAGAACGTCAAAGACAGCAACAATGAAAGGATTCCGGGTAATAATGGCACATTTCAAAGTGAAGGTGAAGAAAAATGATTACCCATCTAGTTCTAGTTGGCGCTAAGCAGTTGTTGAGAAAACACATTCGACGATGCGCGTTCTGTTTCTCGCTCTAACAAATTACAGTTCTGAGCGACAGAAAAGCATGGTAGCATGAAAAAATGCGGTTCCTTGCTGCTAGATGAGGCGCAACCCTAAAAACCGCTCGTGTGAACGACGCGGGCGAAGTCTAGGATGCCCTCAGTTGTCACAACATTTCTCGTATTGGCATAATTAAATATACTAACAATAAACTCGAAATACCTGTATAGTATAAATAAAGTGAGGACTTCTGGTCTAAAACTTTCTAACCCATTTAAATACAAAATTACGTTACAACTACCTCCATAATTATTCCACATTTAAACTTATAACCCAATTAAAAAGCGTCATCCCTTTTCGGTCCAAATTATGCATTCGGCCGACTGAGTTCAACTGTCCAAATACCTTACCGTATTCTGTTAACATATAGCTAACATGACGTCATTCAAATAATGTTAGACACGGCCTTAAGGTGGATGCTCGAGGGTAGCCCGCGAAATTTAAATTTTCTTACGTTTATTGCAATTTGCAGGTCAGTGTCAGGTTGTTTGTTGATGAAAATATGAATCGCGCCAGTAACACGTATGGAGTTACAGAATTCTAATCATATAAATCATCAATACAACCCTCTAAATTCATATAATCCCAAAGAGTGACTTTTTCATGAAATAGCTATTGAATGAAATTTTAAATATCGCGGGCTACCCTTGCGCATCCACCTTAAGTCTGTCATACATTGTCAATTCTGCTTGCCGGTATACCTCATGATTATTAACAGAGCTTTGTAAATTATCAGCATGATGATGATGAGCATTTCACTTGGAAAAACCATATCGCAATAATTAAAAAAGAAAAACAATCAATTCGTATTTGCTTTGAAAAGAATTAAAGTTATTACATCTTTGCGTACCGCCATAATGGTGTATCACGCATACGTCTGCTCAGTAATACGATACGGTATAGTTATGTGGGGAAACTCTTCCAAAATAGCGAAGATCTTCATCGCCCAAAAGAAGTGTATTCGTGCAATATTCAAAATGCAGTGGTCTGACTCATGCAAGCCTATGTTCAAGTCACACAATCTACTGACGGTCCCATGCATTTATATTTACGAAGTTTCCAGATTTGTGAGGTCCAATCTTGAACTATTTGAACGGAAAGACAACACAAATAAAAGGAAACTTACATTATTTCGATTTTGAAATGCCTGTTCCAAAGCGAGAACTTTTCCGGTTTATAATGGCTCCCCTAATTTATAATGATTTACCTAGGTCAATTACTCAACTACCCTTCAATAAGATTTGTGTTGCGTTGCGGAAGTGGTTGTTAGAAGAGTGTTTTTATTCGATTGATGAGTTCTTCCAAAAGTGTCCCTGTACATTTTATACTATAAAGCACAGACATATTTAACTGATAAGTAGACATAAACTCAAAAAATGTAGTAACCTAGTAATAAATAACTGTAAAACATGTACTATTGCATGCTATACATTGGCCAAATGTGTGTTACTAAATATTTTATAGAACTTCATGTACCTACCATATTTGATGCAATAAATGAATTGAATTGAATTGAATTAAAAAACACCTCAAAAATTAACTGGCTTTCAAAAAAAAACAGCATTAATATTGGACCATCTATTTGAGAGCTACGATTCCACAAACAAACATTCGGATTTAAAGAACTATAGACGGAAAGATCTTTATATGTCGAGGGATAAAAACGTGCCACGTGTCGATTTAAAACGGCCTCAAGGCCAATGCGCCACCACTCTCAGCGAATGGGTCATAACAAAAATCCATTTAGTAAACCTCCTAGCATGGGATCAAACCAAACTGACGCAAGCTTGCGTCTTCATGCACAGTAGGCTTTACACTCACCCTTATAGCCAGATCGAATCAATTTGCGACCACCCATTGACCTCCTCGTTGAAACTGTGAGACTAGGGAGCAGCTAAATTGGAACCGGGATTCAATCAGAAGAAAAATGGGGATGTTGGAATAAAGTACATCCAACTTGGTCCCCGTGACGCCCCCGTATTCTTATTCGGTGCTAAATTTTGGCACGATGCTTGTTTAGATGCGACTGTGAAGCCAATTAGTTTTTCCGCCAGTTTCTGTTGGTAGTGTTTTGTTTGCAAATTGTACTGTATAAAGCATCTAGGAGCAGAGACAATAGGTTGGTTGGCAGAAATGAAGTGAAGTTGGTTTTATCCTAATTTCTCAGAAATTATTTCAAAACAATCGCACGAATTTTTTAAGCGTCTAGAACTACATATATTTTTTAAAGTGACCTCTACTTTATAATTATTATTATATTTGTTTTACTTTAATTAAAACGGTCTAGGATAGCGACTATTGTTGAATTAAAACATCGTTTCATTACCATTCTAATTAAATAATAAAGCCTTCTACAATGAGGGCTATCGTTTTTGAGCTCACCAGATGGCGGCAGTGTCGATTGAGGTCCTGTCAATCATTCTATTTTATACTATAAAGTACCAATAACTTCATAAAAAGTTTATTTTATTATGTGTAACAACATAGTGTAAACTTCAGGTTCATATATTTACAATATTCTCCCTAAAATTAGCAAACATGAAACATTTAAAAATCATTTTACCTCCAAGTACTGAAAATTAAGATTCTAAGTTGCTACTTTAAATCTTCAAGTCATAATTAATCAGCAATGGCTCAACCTAGACCACAATCGTGAATATTTGTAGAAATACGTGTAAGAACAGCAAGCAACGCGCGAACAATCTAAGACATCTGACATTTCGGTGACCCCGCGCTACACTAGCGCCTCTAGTGGCGAATTCATACGCGATAGCCCCCATTTAAGCCTATTATACACCGGATTTACAGTTTAAATATCGAACGGCACTAGTTACTCGTTAGTCAGACCCCGATTTATTAACGATACAATTTACTTTACAAAAAGAAAAACGCCGACGACGCTCGCTTCCGTACTAAATCGCGAAAAACCAATTTCCAGCAAATAGTCTAACGTATTTTCGAAGCACTGACTGGTATACTAATCAAACAGTCATAAGATTTTCTCATGTTCCAGAAATTCAGGACATAATTTATGAGTCTCGATTTTAGGCCGAATATTTACTCTTTTCTCTAGGCTCGCAGACGTTGCAGAGTAAACTAAAAAAAGGAATATAGTGGAGTGGAATGTGATTCAGAAAAACTGCCTGGAAATGCAAAACTAAATTGGAATGTAAATCAAGTCCGCCCGTTCGGTGTTCCTCTCGATTCCCAATACACCTGATTACTGAAACGAACTTCGCAGCGAGCAAACAATACAAAACAAATATCTTTTAGTTCACTGTTCAGTTGTAGCCAATTTTTTACTTAGTCGACGTTTTGGGCACAATCAATAAGTTGCCAGCACACAATTACGACTTTTCAACCCGTTTTAAAACGTTTTTTTGCTGGGTGTAGAACCGACTTTAACCCCTACTTGACGTTATAACGTTATTCTAACGTTATTCTAGGTGTTTCGACAGTCTTTACCTGCGAAATGTAATTGAATAAAACCTTTTTAGAGTTCGTGTCTTGTGTTACCATTTGCCTACTTTAGACCTCCTCCTCATTTTTATTACGTAACACACCTTCTAGCACAATCAAAAGGATTTTGATAGGAATTCCTGATCCATTGCTTCTAAAGTTTGCACATTGTGTCTGCTCGCCGGCATAAATAACGCAATGAAATTTGTTGAATTGTCAAATAAAAGGCATTGCGATTGTAAATCACCCCGCAGTTTTCAAGAGGACGTAGGTATTCAAGTATTTTATTGATTTATTCTCTTGATAGACCCTTTTAGTTCTTGTCGTGGGAAGTAAGGAATGTGTGACCTTTTTAAGGCGGTTATGTTCTATCTGAATTCTTTTCTTTCGGGTTGAAGCGGGTTCTTTGGGTTTGACACGCAGGAATGAGAGCATAATCTCAAGGATACGTTAAATTTGAGGTTTTGAAGAAGTAGCTCAGCCATAACTACACACATTATCATAACATCACGCCTGTAATGAGGAGGAGGATAAGGAACAGTATATCGTTTATACAAGGTGTAAACAGACCCTTCACCAAGGCGTCAACCAAGCATTCTGTATATCAACTAATAGTACACCCGCGTTTCGCCATTGCAGTTATGTTTAAGTCCCATGTAATACGGGCGAGCCTATTTCCATCAACCGGGCACAAATCCAGACTCCCTGTCTGCTGGGAAACCACTTCTTTTTTTGGGTGAAAAATTACGTTTCACGGTTGGACTCGATGTAACGCACTCAAAACATTGTGCTGATTGACGCATTGAATTGTACAGGGGTCGTGGAAGTATTTAAAGTAAATTTATAACATTAAAAACTTGTACTTAAGCTGGAACTTTTAACCCATAGTATATAACTAGAAAGTTCCCAGGTATGGTCTAGAACAGAAAAATGATCGCAATGACGGGGAGAACAAGTACCTTTCGGCTTCGTTAAGGGTCTCGTTACACCCTGTATATCGGCAGTTACATTTAAGTTCCATGTGATCGGAGTATTGTCACTTGTGTTATTTATTCAAGGCAAATAGATTATACTTTAATATTGGTAAATTGAAGATTGACGGACCTTCTTCTTTTATTGAAACAAAAATATAGTTCATAAAATACCAATAAAATAATAACTGATATGAAGCAATAATTAAATAATTTGAGAAGATTACATCATTAACTCTGTAAACGGGATATTCAAAACAAACAGTATAAACATGGTAATTATCGCGTTTGTAGTGTTAATGATAAGATTACTACTACCTAAACATATAGCAACAGTTTTTATTTTAGGAGAAAATAATGATGACGTGTTTGGTAATATTTTTTTCCTTCAAATGAAATTTATTTATTTGTGAAACAAACTAATGTGCTCTGTGTGAGTGTGTGTGTGTGTGCTGTGCGTGTGCTCTTGTCAATGTAATGTACATTGTTGGTTATTTTGGCTTGTCAAGAATCCTATCTAATATTATAAAGGTGACAGTCAGTTTGTTCGTCATGCCTTGAAGCTTAAACGGCTTTAAATAATTCGATGAAATTTAACATTTGATACTTTTAATCCCGGTATGACGAGGCTGTTGGGTAACTATAATAATTTGAGTTTAATCCTACACTATTAGGTCTCCACCACACACACACTATTCACCACTGTGTGTTATTCACTATTGTACTTCCGTGTGTTGTGTCTTTTGTGTGCACTAAATAAATGATTTATCTATCTATCTATCTACAATATACCTACATCACCGGCTACAAAACTACCCACATTTTACGACAACCCCAAAATAAAAACCCCAACTATTTCCGTGAACGAGACCTTTCACCCACTGACCTAAATAATCCCTAGTGCATACTGTTAGCCCTAAATTAATTCCATGATCGACTGAGTAGATCACTAATACCGGGATGTAGTGGCGAGCCAGGAAGCTGTCAAGCTAATGCTCTGCTGAAATATTAAACGAAAAGCTTTAGCTTTGTATAGCTTGGTGAATTTGAATCAGCTTCGGGGGAATTATTTATGTTTGTAAAGTGGGCTATTGTTCTATGTGGGCAAGTGATTACTAAGATTATAATACCGTTTGTTGAGTGCATTAGTGTTCTTCAGATATTGTTGTCTTACCCGTTTAGTTTCGAACTCGAACGAAGATCATCATTTATTCATTTATTTATTACATTTCGTAAAGTGTAAGCTATTAATACTAAGTTAAGGGTACACTAGTCGGTCATACTTCAATGCAAAACAAACTTAGTATGGCGATATTGCGACAGTTCAAAAGTGCTAGTGGCCTACTTTTTTGAAATTACTACTACGATTTTGAAACTACTCCATCCACTGTTTGATGACGTAGACCTACACGTTCAAAATAAAAGATCACATAAATTTTTCTCATCATTATCTAGCCCTGTATGGAAACAAAAAAGTTTAAAAAAATATTTTTTTGAAAATGTAAAAAAAAAACAGCTTTTTTCAAAAAGCATATTTAAAATTGTAAAAAAAATATGTTTTCTTCTAAAAAAATGGTTTTAGGAACCTCAACGTCATTTTTAAGGACCTATAGTCACCTCACAAGTATATTTCGTAATAAAGTGGCTGTGACATACACGGACAGACAGACAGACATGACGAATCTATAAGGGTTCCGTTTTTTGCCATTCAGCTACGGAACCCTAAAAATGGTGATCGCGAAGATTTAAACAATATAAATGGTATAGGCCAAGACGTATTTTCGATTTAAAAAAAATCGTTAGCATTCACGTTTTGTTCACGAGACCCTCGGGACTCATAAACGAATCCAACAATCAAATCACATATCAAAACAACAACATAACTAATTTACCGTCCAAAACAGAACCTACTAATGACTGCCGTCATAAACAACTAATTACTATTGAAAACGTTCGTCGTAAACAAACATCGTGTGTTCTATCCAATGGACTTTCTCAAACCACATTACTGCCGCAGTTAATAGCCAATAAAAGGCTATTAAAAATATAAGCGGACCAATGATGGCAATTACTCACCGGTTTAGAGCAGCCAATTAGCGCGAAGCAAGTTAACCGTTCCGTTTTTAATGGTCAATAGACTCCTTTTGAGGTGTTGATGAAATTAGCGAAGTATTTTTGTAATTAGGACGGAGGTTGCGAAACGAAACGGATGAAAGAGCTCAAGATTGGTCGAGTTGATGAGAATGGAAAACATAATTCTTTTAGATCATCAACATCTACCTAGCCTTTTTCCAACTATGGAGTCGGCTCCCAGTCTTATCGGATAAATAAATAAATAAATATCACTGGACATTACACACAGAGCCATCTAGGTGCCACACTAAGCAACGAGGCTTGTGTCGTGGACACCAGATAGTTGATATTACTACTTATATACTTTTTGTTTGTAAATACATACTTATTATACATATAAACATCCATGACTCGGAAACAAATGTCCATGCTCATCACACAAACATTTGCTCGTACTGGGATTCAAACCCGGGACCCTAAGAACGTAAGGCAGCCTCACTACCGCTGCGCCATTCGGGTCAAATGCGATGCGGCTGAATACCACTATTTTACATGGTCTGCCTATTTGACCTCCACAACCCAGTTGGTACTGGGTAATACGATACCCCTTGGTAAGAGTGGTTACTCTTACCAAGGGGTATCGTATTACTCAGTAATAAGGGGTCTGACAACCATCAGACTTTCGGGCGACTGACTACCTGTATTGACTGTCAAAGATCTGCAAATGCTTAATGTAATTATTTTAGTTATAAAAAGAAAAAGAAATGGTCTTTAAAAGCCTATTTATTTTAATCGTTAGTCGAATCTCGCGTCAATTAAAATAATTGTGTTGTTGATATTTCGGTCAAACGTATCGTACCCTTCAATTTGATTACTGCGTTCCTATATCCATTCAGCTGTGTACCAATAAAAGCTGCATAATGATCATGGAACCAAGATGAAAGATAATACTTCAATAGGTTCTGTCGCTCACGAATGCTAGTTTTTTCCACGTCTTACGAGTACATAAAGGGTGTAACAAGACCCTTATCGAAGCCGAAAGCCACTTATTCTCCCCGTTATTGCGATATATTTTTTTTCTAGACTAGACCTGGGAACCTTCCAGTTACAGAGATATTGGGGGCCAATGTTCCAACTTTTTCACTAGTTTTTTTTTTAATACCTGTTTTAAAGTGTGGCGCTCATCGCTACTCCAGCAATTAATAACTTTAATAAGGATAAAATCGAAAATGTAAACACTCCACAATACAAGTAGTACATCTTATTTTCCCGTTACACAGAGCTGTCAAATTCGAACAAATATCAGATCATAGACAACAACAGAAAACACAATCATTGTCTTTGGGTATAAATAAACTAACAGTTATTAACAGGAATATACACATTTATTTAGTTGCTATATTTATATCACACATAATATCTATTTACAAATTTAACAATACTAATAAATATTTCCACTGAACCAAATATAAGCATACATTGTAATGTACTGGTGTGTACCTTTCCGAACGCAACTTCGGGCGCGTTCGGCAAAGCACGGCCTCCGTCGGAACATATGACTGGCTAAAAATCAATTAGGCATGGTCATCGAGTTCAGTACTCGTTTTGGTCTCCTGACCTGTACACGCTACTTGTTGCAACCAAATCTAGACTTGTGTCGTAGACCTAGATCTCGCTAATCGGCTCGATATAATCTCCGCAGCCTAGTGCCTGTATTAAGTAAACTGTCCTCTAACGTTTTAGACTATTTGTAGCATTAAGCCTACTAGAAGTGTAGAGAATTTTATAATATAGGAATTATATTCCGGACCGCCGTTTTATTCGTCGTTTCCTCCATACACTTCAAACGCAAGATTTTTACTGTAAACACCTCCTCGACCCCTAGTGCGTTAATTGAGTGCTACCGTAAAAAGTGATTTTTCACCCCCAAAAAAAAAGTCGTTTCCTAGAAATCATTTTTGCGTAAACTTACTTAGTTTTATATACATAATGCTTGGTTGACGGTTTCGTGAAGGGTCTTGTTACATCCTGTATGTACATAAACTCACGCTTTTTTCTCATGGTGGTAGGCAGAAACCACAGAACGCCACCTGCTACGATCCTTACCTTACTCCTTACGCCTCGTCAACATTCTTACATATGGCCATACACGCACCCCAACCTTTCTGAAGTACCTCACCAATAGATCACCCCTTATTCATTTATACTAATATAGAGGTAAAGATTGTGAGGTTGTAGGGTGTAATCTCTGGATCTACTGAACCGATTTTGATTTGATTAGAAATTCTTTCACTAATCGGAAGCTACATTATCCCCGAGTGCCGTAGGCTATATTTACAACGTGCCCGTGTGATTATTTCCGGCCAAAACGCGAGCGAAGCAACGGGCAACAGCTAGTCACTAATAATTAAAGCCAAAACAACATACGTCATCAGAAAATCCAGGATAAATACATTGACACCTGAAATCACTAAGTGGCTGCGGTAAGTGGTAAAACTGCGGTTGACCTGAATTTGGCTAACAAGGTGGTTAAATGTTTATCAAATTACATTATTTCGCTGACAGCATTCCCAGCGGATCAAAATTACAATGGATTATCTTTTACGTTCCGCGTAATCATTTACGACAATACAAATTCGTTTTATAAACCTATTTCTTGATTGGTTATGCGCTCGTCTAGGGAATATGGGAATTAGTCGAGAAATTAAATTTAAAGGGAAAAGACTGGATGATTATAATGAGGCTAGTTATAAACAAGTTTTATATACAATAGAATAGTGATTTAAAATACAATAGTAATTTGTTTCTCTCAAAATGGTACAATTTTTTTATCATAGGTCTAGGTTACAGGCAGATTCAAACCTTTGTGAGAGCTGGAGTCTATACTGGGTTCGAGACCTGTATGACAGATCTCCAGGCTCACACCCTTACAACTTTGTAAAAGCTCCAAGTAATGAGAGGGAGATAATAAAATACAAAACAAAGAGTGATGTGCTATGAGTGTCTATGGAGAATGTTGTGTGTCCGTGAGTGCAACATAAGTCTTCACGCCCAGCGCCTGTTGTACCTCATACAAGTTGTACTAGAGTTGTGTACACATGTTACCGGCCAAACCAGATTTCCGGGCAAACTAGGGCTCATCACAAAAAGGCTATCATAGAGCAACCCATCTAAACAGCATAGATTAGGTCAGAACTGTGACTAACCACGCGTGAGCCGAGCGAGCGTAGTGAGCGGTGCCGCGGCAGCGGCTGGCGAGCGCCACATCCGAGATGAACGCATTGTAATCAAGGAAAAACTAGTTTGGCCTGAAATCAGGTTTGGCCGGTAACATTTAAATCAACATCATCATCATTTCAGCCAAAAGACGTCCATTGCTGGACATAGGCCTCCCCCAAGCGTCTCCACATTGAACAGTCCCGTTCGACTCGCATCTGGCGGATCCCCGCAACCTTCACCAGGCCATCGGTCCACCAAGTGGGAGGCCTTCCAACGCAACGTCTTCCGGTTCGCGGTCGCCGCTCTAGAACTTTTCGGCCCCATCGGCCATCCGTTCTGCGAGCAATGTGCCCTGCCCACTGCCACTTAAGTTTGGCTACGTGAGTAACCTTGGTTCTCTTGGACATCATTCCTCATTTCTGATTTGATCACGCAAGGAAACTCCGAGCATAGCCGTCTACATTGAGCTTTTGGAGACTTTAAGCCTTTTGATGAGACCATTGTGAGTGACCACGTTTAAGTCCCTAATGTAATCACTGGCAACACACACTGGCAACATTTACATAAATGCATAGAAAAAGACAAGTGCTACGAGCAGGGCTACAACGTAGCTCACACAATAAACACGCCAAGCTACGGCGTAGGCGCGCAAAACTCGATTCAACGATCGGAAATTTTACTCTCTACTTCCTACGCCTTCGTAAGTTTTAAGAAACTTTCTTATTGTGAATAATTCACGTTCATTCATTTATTTTCTGTATCTTTTAAACCTTAGTTTGAACACGTGTAAAACGTACGAGTGCCGGGGGCTATTTTACACCTTGTATTTACCATGAAAACCCTCCAAGTATTCATAGAAATAACTTTGATCATAAATGTATACGGCCAAACGGGAAAAAACACGAGCTCAACAGAGTGAAATGAAAAAATTCTGTACCTGCATGCAAAGTGTTAGTAGCGGATATAATAAATATTAAAAAGCAGCTTTCCCCGCGGCTTTGCTCATGTGAACTTCGTTAAACCCTATTTTGCGTATACTTGTATAATAATGTGATAAATCCTTTTTAATATTTCATATTTGACCTTCTTTTCAAGGTGATTTATGTACCTTAAATCAAGATCAAATAAAGTTCTTTCATGTTTGTGAGGAAAAGGTAGGCTTAGTAGCTCACGACTTTATGGTAAACTAGCTGTTGCCCGCGGCTTCGCTCGCATTTTGGTCGGAAATTATTCCACGGGCATGTTGTAAATATAGCACTATAGCACTCGCAAAATTCTTTCACTAAGCAAGCGCGGCTTAACCTGAAGACTGATCCGAGCGGCTGTTAATATTAAGCCACGAGCTCCTCAAAGGTAAAGGCATTTAAGTACTTATTTTAAACTGACTGTGGCCCGCGGCTTCGCTCGCGTTTTTGTCGGAAATTATCCCACGGGCACGTTGTTATATAGCCTATGGCACGCGGGGATAATGTAGCTACCTATTAGTGAAAGAATTTTCAAAATCGGTTCAGTAGATCCAGAGATTAAAATTTGTTTGTATGTAGGGGTACATACAAACAAATTTTACCTCTTTATAATATTAGCATAGAAGTATAGATATGTGTTGCGGTTGATGGCAATAGGCTCGCTTTACATGGGGCTTAAAAATAACTAGCGAAATGTGGGTGTACTATTAGGTACACCTCTGCCTATCCCTTCGGGGATTACAGGCGTAATATTATGTTTAAAATTAAACGACACCTCTTCATCCCCAAACACATGACGTAATCAAATACAGAATGATACATCCATATATTATGTAAGAAATGGTTCAATGGTTCAATGCCATCCTTTATGAACTAAAGAGGAATCGTAAAAAGTGGCGTTTTGCAATATCACAGTCGAGACCACTTTTATAGTGATCTACCCTTACCTTATTAAGTCAGCAACCGACCCTTTTTCCGTCAGAGACCCTCGAAATGTTTATGAAAGTGAAAATGTCTTTAAATGCACCTGTTTACCCTTGTTACGGAAGATTTGTTAAGAATTGAATGTTAACTTGTAAAATAGGGAGAAAAAATAATCCTGTTTAATTGTAACCAAATTAATCATGGCCGTCGTTTTTATTCTGTTGACAGTTTCTATTACAGAATTATTATTGTTCAGTGTTTTGCCGACATTTTGTTTTACTTGAGTTACGGCATTGGTTTTTGTTTTGTTCTAACAAAATGTAAGTTAGTTGATTGTAAAACAATTGTTTAATGGTATGGCAATTGGAAAGGGTTTCTATAGTTCTATTTTAGTTCGGTTTTGGCTATTCTATTTCGGCTCGTTGGTCAAGTGGTCGCAAGCGCGACTGCTGAGTAGGGCATGCCGATCAAGCTTTCGGTCCCAAGTAAAACCCAGGAAAAACCGGTTTTACTATTGGACCGAAAGTTCGTTCCGCATACATGAGGTCCTGGCTTCAATTCCCGGGTCGGACAAAGTGTTATTGGGTTTTTTCTTCAAGAATTTAATTATTAACTAACAGTCACGAAGTCGGATTTGTGCCCGTTTGATGGCCACATAGGCTCGCCCCCTATTACATGGGGTTTAAACATAACCGGTGAAATCTGGGTGTACTTGTTAGCAGTGGCGTGCAGTGGTCCTTCTGGTAAGGTAGGCCACGCATACTGAATTACTGACACCCAAAACAAAAAACTCGGCAACATCACAGCGTCGCGTCGCTCTACTTAGGATGACCCTCAAAGTAGTCACATCTATTGATATATTCAGTTACCCTTCCTGGCCCCCCGCACCCGCCCCTGGTATTTTTAGTAATCTTATGAGAAACAACGCCATCTAGCTTAAATATCAGGAATTTCAATGGCATTCAGTCAATACAAAAACGAAGGTAGAAGCTTCGTTAAAAAAACCTTAAAAATAAAACAGAGTGCGCTGTCAACAAAAAAATAAAATTACCTAAAATTACCATTTTGGAATATTTGAAAAAAAAAAAACATTGAAAATAAACCTGTAAAAACCAAAGTTATAAATACAAAAACTCACCACATTATTCAAGGTTCAAATCACGACTTTCTGACAATGCAAACAGAAGAAAGATTCATTTGAAATGACGAGTACGAGATGAATTTTGGGTTAATTCTCGTAATTCGGGTACACCTTTAGACACAACTTGAATCTTATCATTAAACGATTGTAAATACTTACTGTTTTTAACTTTTAACAAACACACATTATCAGCGCAAACTTCACAACAGAACACCATTTTAAGTAAATAAACAAATACAACAAATAATATTTACACTACTGTACGTTTCAATGCGAATTACAACCGTCAGATATTATTTTTTTTTTTTTAAATCTTTATTTATTTACGGGGTTTTTTCTATGAAGAATATGTCACCCCGATGATTGCATACAATTAAATTACAAATATGTACCTATACTAAACTAGCCTACCCGCAACCTTATAACCTTAATGATAATATAATAAAGTGTTCTAGCCTCATCGGACAATGGTGAGGCCAGTACGCTATTATAGAAGCCTACATTAAAAGTATTGTCAAAAGCTTGGCGCCTTTGGACCCCCACACGATCACACTCCGTCAGGACATGATGCACATCTTCAATAACTCCACAAACATCACAATTTGGTGAATCGACTTTGCGCATCATAAAAGCGAAGCTATTGAGTGGTACATGACCGGAACGGAGTCTCAAAGCCGCCACAACTTCTTGTCTACTCATCTTGCTCTCGCTGAACCAAAGCACTCGTGGAAGAGATGGCTGGATAGTTCTGTACCAGATACCCTTAGTCAAAGACCTTTCATCAAAGTATTCTGACCATGACTGAATACATCTGTCTCTAACTAAGGGTAAAAGCTCAGTATGCCAGGGAGAACAATGATAAATTTCTCCATCAGACCCCGCTTCATTTGCCAAACGGTCAACCATCTCATTTCCCTCCAGTCCAACGTGGGATGGAATCCACTGCAATACAATTCTTCTGCGTTTGGTAACACAATCAGTAATTATTCTTAATATATTGTACGCCAGTGGAATGCCCCTAAAAGGTGAAGTACTTGTGCATCTCATCAGATGGAGAAGAGCACTTTTTGAGTCAGTGAAAATAACAAATCGATCACCGTCCAAAGATTCGATATAAGCCAAAGCTTCAGCTATAGCAATTAGCTCTAAGTGCATTATTGAAACTTTGGATAAAATTTTGAATTTAAAAGAGGCACCTATTTGTGGATCGAAAAAAGCTGCGCCACAGTAATTCTCGCGTCTAGATCCGTCCGTATACACACAGTAAAAGCCAGAGTATTGCGCATTCAGAGAAGTACAACATATTGTTCTAAGGTTATACGCATTATAACAATGCTTAGGTTTATCTACTGACTCTAAATTGGGCTTTACAATATCTGATAAGTCCATATTGCTGACCCAAGTGTCCAAGGAAAACATGCCAATTTTATTGCTGCAGTACATATGTTCCTGATTTAGAACATTGTGAGACAAAACTAACAGTGGCTTTTTCTTATTTCTCCAATAAGGATTATTGTAACAAAGACCATGTAGCTTATTCAGTAAATCGCTTAAAGGAAAACGGTAACACTTAGCTTTTAAATAAAATTTACCGGCTAAATATCGGCGGCGAATAAAAAGAGGAGGCAATATTAATTCGGATTCCATGACGTGGATCGGAGGTCAGATATTATAAAAAGCAAAACATTCAAGATCGCGAAATAAATTTTGCTTGTCACATGAAACAAATATGGCTTACAACTTTCTAAGAAAAATATAATTGCTACTTAGTCGATAAAAAACACTACCAAATATAATTGCATCACTGCATACCGTTTTAGCCGGATAATACTTTGTGGCCAATCAGTGGCCAGCTACACTCGCAGGAGTTGAGCCCCCAATCTATCAATGATCTATACATGTGTGCCGTTCATACACACGAAAATGTGCATCAGTGTGCGTAAATTTATCAATGGAAATTAGGCCGGCGGCGTCGTTGCCTAGAAGAGCCGGGAGCGAGCGTCGTAGTATTATTATCAGTTACGTCACACGGGCGCGACAAGTTGCTATAAGTATTTTAACAGGAGTTTTAATTATTTTTTTAAATATTTTGCATTATTTTATTACATAGTTATAATAAATGCATTTGTTGCGTTGTTGGTAGGAATGGTAGGGTAGGCTAGGCCTAATTGCCTCTATGGACGGCACGCCCCTGCTTGTTAGGTACGTACACCTCTGCCCTTCTTAGTCCTTCGGGGATTACAAGGCTTGATGTTATGTTACGGTACAGATTGGTACTAAAAATAACCAGTCTTCACAGGGGTCATACAAAGGCGATGAAAGGGACATGGTTTGTAAACAACAAGTAATTCGACGATCAATACAATTTCGAAGCGTATATTGAATCCTTGTCAAGGTACGCATTCATAGGGAATTGATATAAATTTTAATCTCCAAGCTCGGTTCTACTATCAGATTAATAACAAAAAAACACATACAATTATGCTAGTATTTACATCTAACATGTCATAGTTACAAGCACATTAGATACCTACTAGGTAAGGTACTCTTACAGGGGACTTGGGTGAACCATGGGTCGCTATGCCAAGAACGGGAGAATTCCGAGATGAAATACGCGAGTAATAACATAACTCGCTGAGATACCACGGATCTGGGTACCAACCTACCTACTATACGTTATAAAATTCTAAATAATTATATCTCAGTTGAATTGAATCCATTATGCAACAACCGTTAAAATACTGAAATCGTTTGGCGACATTCCCATATCAATAAAATTCTCCCATATCTAATGGTTTGCATCTTTATTTCTATTACATATAATAAAGTTAAGTGCCTTAAACATGTTCTACATATCGTTTTACCTGGTTACCACAATCGCGTAGTAATCGCAATAAAAAAATTCGCGACCTCGAAAGCTACACAACGTATTAGCATATATTATGCGTCTGGGAGCTCACACATACCGTCAATTTATGGGCATGTAATATCGGGACAATTGCCATGAAGGAAACGACACTGAGGAAATGTTACTGCCACGTCTCTCTAATTTATTAGACGTAATATTTGGGCCCGACCGACGCCGCCTCCTACAAGTCTCACCTGTATGTACTCCCTCCACACACGGCTTTAGGAACATAATCTTTATTACCTCCTGTAGTACTCAGAGTTCCTTTATTTTACTCTCTACCGCGGCCGTAATATATCCAGGATTACGTGGTGCTATGAAATATGCAGAATCTTTGAGCGGGACGAATGTATGATGTTTCTTTAAGAAGCGTGCGGGCATCAAATCACGTTGAGTTCTCTTTTTTTATTTTATACACTGAATATGCAGAATTTCACGTATATGTGCAGTCTGTATCATCAGCTATTGCTTGAATTATTGATTGTGACACCCCGCGCAACACATTGCATATGAATAATTAATATCGAGTTGTGGCTTCATTTCAAAATATAGTGTCACTGCGGTTTGATATTTTGCCTCAAAACACCCGTTACGAGTTCGCCAAATGTTATAAAATGCTTTCTATTTGAGTAAAATTTAATGTTTTTTTTGTGACAAGTTCATTAGCTTCATGACTGTGCAACATAACTGCTGGCTCACGCAGGTTTTTCAAATTACTTTCCTTTGTCGTCGAAATTGTTCGACGTGCCTTCTGAGGACAATCTATTCATTGTTGTTGGATCAACCTTAAGCCCATTCTTCGAATTTTATAAGGAAGCGGCACTAAAGCGGTAACAAAAATTTAATTTGTAATTTAAGCGAAACTACTGTGATGAATCTATTACGCAATTACAGTGAGTTATTGAAAGTTTTAATGGATGTTTATGTTAACAATACAAATTAAATGGATGAGAATGTTCTGTACACTTCATTACTGTTAGTTAAATATGGACAAATGATGTGGACGATACGTCGGCACTAATGAGGTCTACTTAATAAAGTTTGGTTGATGGAACAACCAATCTGTCCGCTCATTACCGTAACTTGTAACTTTAAAAGGCTTTGCCGATGAGTTCGCTTTTTCCTCACTTTGTCGAACTGCCAAAGTCTTGTTTGGACTTCCGTCCGTTTACTTTGATTCTTAATCCCGGTATTATAGTCTATTTATAGTTGTTTACGGAGCTGAACTTTGTTAATAATCCTGTTTGATGAACGTTATTGAAAATAACATCGTTGTTACAGATTTTGGCAGTAGCAAGCTATATTCCTGTCAGAAATTCAATAACTTTAAGTCCGTACGGATTCGGTTTTAAGCGAACATGAAGCTTTCATTACCATCATACTAATATTATAAAGAGGTAAAGTTTGTGAATTTGTGAGTTTGTGAGGTTGTAGGGGGTAATCTCTGGATCTACTGAACCGATTTTGAACATTCTTTCACTAATAGGAAGCTACATTATCCCCGCGTGCCATAGGCTATATTTACAACGTGCCCGTGGGATAATTTCCGACAAAAACGCGAGCGAAGCCGCGGGCCACAGCCAGTTTAAAATAAGTACTTAAATGCCTTACCTTTGAGGAGCTCGTGGCTTAATATTAACAGCCGCTCGGATCAGTCTTCAGGTTAAGCCGCGCTTGCTTAGGTTGGTCTATGGATGGGTGACCGGGTGGTCACGCCCCGCACGGAAAGCCTCCGTGCCTCGGAAATCACGTTAAGCAGTTTGTCTCGGCTGTCATTTGTAGATCTTTGACAGTCGTTACAGGTAGTCAGTGATCCGAAAGTCTGACAATCAATCTTACCAAGTGGTAGCGTATTACCCAGTACTAACTGAGTTGTGGAGGTCAGATAGTATGTAAAATACTGGATTCAGCTGCGTCGGGTTATACTGGAAGCTGGCCACAACATGGTTGAGAAAAGACTAGACAGATAATGACATAAATGCCTTTACTAAAGCGGTACTTCATAGTAGATCAAGGCACGCACGTAATTCGCTTTGAATAAAATGTTTTCGGAATCGTCTTCAGTGACCCACGGCTATGCTACGCACGGATGCGTGGTTGGCAAACAAAATGAACCGCACCACAAACGTGGAAAACCAATCCGTGCCTATCCTCCGCATCAGTGGACGGTTGGCTCAACTGTGTCCTACTAATATTATAAATGCGAAAATTTGTAAAGATGGATGGATGTTTGCTACTCTTTCACGCAAAAACTACTGACCGAATTTGGATGAAATTTGGCACACAGATAGTTTATAACCTGGATTAATACATAGCATACTTTTATTTCAATTACTGAACACCACGCGGGCGCAGCCGCGGGTATCTATTGTAGCCATATAAATCGAAACTAAAGTTATAAATTTAAAAGTAACTATCTCTGTCTGTAGGTTTACTTGTCTGTGTATGTATTACATTTTCATGATTTAACGGTTGCTCGGATTTAGAAGTTTTTTTTTTTTGCAAATATAGTACTAATAACCTGCGATAAGACATATGATATTATTATCCTTGTAGTACGTTACCATGGAATAATTTCGTAACGCGGGTGAAGGCGCAAACAAAAGGTAACATAACATAATACCTGTAATTCACGAAGGGTTCGGCAGAGGTGTACCTAATAGTACACCCACATTTCGGGAGTCATGTTTATAAGTTCGCTGTAAAAGGGAACGAGCCCCTTGACATCAACAGGACAAAAGCGAGTATCTAGATCTATTATTTATAAGTTAGGAGCTATCTGCACTACAGTTACTTTAGCTCTGTGTCTCTTGTCACAGTTGCACTTTGGTCACACCAGATCTTAAGTACGAAAAGTTAGTTATACGTCAACCATATTCTAAATTGTACCAAGTCAACGTCCCATTCAGTCTACGTGCCGCCCACGTTCAAGGATCTATCTTAGGAGTCACGTTCGCCAAAGATAGCACAGATGCACTTGTGTCTAATCCGGACACGTTGGTCTTTAGTTCGGCTAAGCTTTTATTTATGGTTCAGCTTATAACGTTGCATTTTCTGAAAGTTCAAAGGCGAGTGCTTTACCGTTGTTCAAATGTTTTTATACGGATTTCTTCTCAAAAGAAGATTACTTATTAAATGGTGTGAGTGTAGAACCCAGGTTATGTAAGAAATTAATGAGTCTAGAAATAATTAACGGTGAAACTTGGCATCTGTTTGTTTTTGTGCAGTGTTTGAATTCTTCTTCTTTATCGTGTAGTTAGTGCCTAACCTGGTGTCAGAGTTTTTATGCCACCTATGGGCCTCTGACTTGGCTTTACATTTCGTCGAGAAATATCTCTCAGGCATGCTGGTTTCCTCACGATGTTTTCCTTCACCGAATGAAATGATAATTATCAGACGTGCGTGTCTTGGGTTCGAACTTGATATCTATGACTTGGCAGTTGGACGGTAACATCACAATATCACTGTTTGCTGCAGTGATCGAATTAGTTATTGTTTTATCCTACTTTACCAATCATACCTACGCGATCATTGAAATGATAATACGTTTATCAGAGTGCCTTGTACGCAGATACATTATATTATCATCATCATTTCAGCCGAAAGACGTTCACTGCTGGACATAGGCCTTCCCCATGTGTCGCCACATTGACCGGTGCCGTGCGTCTCGCATCCAGCGGATCCCCGCAATATTATCAGACGTCCCAAAAAAAATTTACTACGTAAAAAAATAATTCTTCAGAAAAAATCACGACTCTATTTTACCGCAAAAAAAATACAGATTTAATCATTTAGGTCAATGGTTACATTAGCAATTCCTGCAAACGTCCAAATTTTCTGTTAACTTGTTCCCCTGTAATGTCTTTGTTGGTTTCGTGCCAACCAATTGAATGGAGTCTTCACTACGCCAGATTGGACTTTTAAAAGTTTCAACTTCTTGTACTAATTCGCGTTTAGTTTTAGTTTAATTCGGTTGAAACGTCTTAATACTATCTTTTATTATTATACTGTTTTAAGGCCTGGTCAGACCAGATGCGTGGCGTGACGTACACGTGTACACGCGTGTGGTGACGCGCGTGAACCCCTGACACACCGGGTTACGCATACGTGTACGATTACGCTTACGCATACGTGGTAGGCACGCAACGCACCGGTCCTTCGCGTACCCAGCAACTCACGATATCTGACGAAAATTGGGTAAATGGACCAAGTAGTTCATCTGATGAAGAAGAAGCAATATTACTGTTATTGTGACAGAATATTCCTGGGTGTGCCAAAAAACAATGGGTTCAAGTTTTATATGACATATTTTTACCCGACTGCGCCAGAAGGAGGGTTATGTTTATCGAGAGTATGTATGTATAATTGCTTGGCACAGTCTGTGGCCTGAACGGCTCGATGGATTTTAGCTTGAGAGGTGTCGTTAGATTCGTAATTACTGTGAGAGTGACACTGGGTATATCAAAATACTTAATTTAAAAATATTAAAAACCCGCCGGCGTAAAAAAAAACCTTAAAACATAGCGACTTAACAGTCGGGACCCATTAACGTATATAGACTGGCTTAAATCGTCCTAATAATGGGCCCCGACTGTTTAAGTCGCTATGTTCTATGCTTTTTTTTTTTACGCATTCGAGTTTTTTTTACTCTTTCTTTTTGTATTGTACAAATAATTAGTTTTTCTTTAATTTCGTTATTAATCTTTAAAACCGAAACAAAACATCACTTACTATCGGTAAAACTGGAAAAAAATACAACTGAATGCGTAAGTCACGCGCAGCAAAGATACGTGCGTGTTCAAACTTGATCGGTGTGACGTCCAATACGGAATGCCATTGACTACAACGTCATTACTGCACGCATCAATGCGACGTTGCCGTTCCGCTCTGCGTAGGTACGCAGCAAGTTTGTCTCATGGGAGCTGCAATGCGTAGCGTTACGCATATAGTCTACGCGCACGTGTACGTCACGCAAGCGGTGTGCCATGTCTCTATAAAGTTCCATATATTACAACGTCATGGTACGTGCACGTGCACGTCTACGTGTACGGATCCGGTGTGTTTCGGCCTTTAAAGTTCACGGTTACGTGTGGGGTTTTATTATGATCGAACATATACTATGTCTAGCGTGTAGGTATATTCAGGCAGCATAATTTGAGGTGTCACAGGTGGTTGGTCGCATCAAATTAAATTTACAGCTTTTGTAATAGTTTAGTAAATATATTGGCCCTTTAATGCAAGCGAAAACGTAAAAAAGTTTTTAAATTAATGACAGTAATTACTACTAACATTAACACTGTAACGGGATATTAAAAAAAAACAAATGCAGTTCAGTTTATCCGTGATCATGGCGCTTGAAACAGCACCGAAATATCGGGAACTCAAAACAAATAGTTAACATAGTAAATATCCCGTTATCAGTGTTAATGATAGCGATAGTGATAATGTCAGTGTAAAAAGTCATAAATTAATTACCATTTTTCACATGTTATCAAACAAATCAATCATTCGAGTTAAGTGCACAGCAGAATCGGTTCGTTATTAAAATAACAACACCATTTACAACAAATCCGTCCAAACCACAAATGACACAACTATACCGTAACGTAAAACTTAGTAGTCACGGCACCTAACTTGCCATTCCTCGGTCTCCTCGCTAAGCCTTCGTAATAACATAAGTGCACCCACTCTGACGGGGTATGCATGAAGTTAGGGAATTTCAAAGCCACGTCCCTGAAACTTCATCGTCACAGCGAATAATGGCGTGCGGATCTTGGAATGCAGCTTTAATTGATTACATGAGGGAGGATCCAGAATTTGCATGTAAGAGGAAGCGGTGTGAACGATAGTTGATTTTGAATTTTGATGGAAAGACGTTAATTTATTTGTCAGTTACGATATAAGGACTAGACAAAAAAAACTTTATCTCTAAAAAATGGGGACAGCTAATCTCCTTATATAGAAATTTGATCGAGTATAATGTGCACTTGGGTGTCAAAGGTGAGCTGTGGCACTCGTACTAGGTTTCCATCACCTTCCTCCGGACTAGCTAGGCAGAGAGATTGAATGAAAAGCGAACACCCTGTGACTATCTGTCACGTACTCTTAATTATTAAATAAATATTATAGTCTTCATTCTTAGTTTAAAAACTACTCACGGCATCTGCCACTTACAAACCCATAAATTTTTATTTTATGATTTGCCAGCCTGACAACTTACCGTAATTAATAACAAACGCAACGAGTCCTTCTTAGAAATTGTAGAAAAATATTGAAGAGCTTGTAAACTCTACGAACAAAAGTAGCAGGCGCGCCAAGGCGAATCTTAAAGAATTCTAAGAAACTCCGATTTCTACTCGCCGCTCAACATCTGGTTGCAATACACCACGGTCAAAGCATCCTAAGGGATACTTAAAACAATTGAGACATTTGTACAAAAAACCAGCATTTCTGGGAAGAAACGCGTGGTGTTTTTAGAGGCTGAGGCCGGGGGAAGTGTGATGAACGAGGCAGTCGGTCTTACACCGCTATAGGGTCCGGACGATATAGGCTATTTTAGTTAAGTTAGGAGACTTGGTGAATACTGAGAGTCTATGTCCAAGTGGGTTGTCGCAAGAGTGCGATAATTATCGAATAAGTTAAATATAGTTGGGTTAGAAGCCCTGTGTGTGTATGTGTGTTTGATGGTGAGCAACTGGGTGAGTCCTTTCTTCCAATAATTATCCTAGGCTGATGTTGTGATTAAAGTTCTTAAAACTACACAGACAGAAACGTGTTGCTGAGGAGTTTGTTGCGCCACTTCTTCTCCTCAGCTCCAACACTAGGAAGTGGTGAAGGGTGGGCGCTTTTGGGACTGTCTATAGGGTTTCAATAGTGTTGATCCCCAACCCTATTGCAAAATGTTATTGAGTTTTGATTATAAACTCTATTATCTGTTAATTCTTGAATTATATGTATTCATTAGTTCCGACCAACAATTCAGCCAATTTGCCTTTTGAGTTTCGAGACTCAACCCCAGTATGATCAACCATATAGTGATTCCAGAATAATATGTTCTTTATCTCTGACAAATGATTCGGTCAGGCTGACACAAGCACGTGTCTTGCAGATGCGCCAGTTGTACAGAAAGAGCACATGATCCATGGGGTGGGATTGGAATGGTTTGATACCACAACTATTATATACCCAGTCGAAAGACTGTTAGGGACCATGACTACTGATTAGCATGGTGATTGACGTTCTGCCGCTGAAAAGCCGCCCTTGTCACGTTCACCAGTTCGAAAGGACTGCTAGGGACAATGCTCACTAGGAGCATGATGTCGACGTATTGCCGCTGAAAAGCCGCCTACGTCACTTATGGAAATGTTGATCTGAGTGCACCAGGTGTAGATGTGAAGTATCGTGTAGTCACCACTGACCAATTACCTATTACGCTAGCGTAAGGGTTATTTACAAGAACTATTGGTTGTATATAATTATACTTTGCATCTCCCAGTTATGTTTTACCCTTTTGAAACCACTTTCAATATATTTCAATAACTATGAATTCCATAATCTGATTTACTATATCTTTCAATCCTTTCCTTGTTCTAATAAAGATACGAGGCATTGGACTTCTTCATGTTAAGGAATTCAGTTTTCTTAGTCGGTGGGAAGGCGACCAGTCAGGGACGAACCTTACAGGGCCGTGCGGATGGCGGGGCGCGGCCTCTTCCCCTTCGGGGGAAACCGACACTAATACTAATATAAATATGATTTAGGAAAAACGAAAATTTTATCAGCCTAGGGTAATTTAGGAACAGTCACAACCCCTTTCATGACCTCACGCGATGAGACTTGCGAGGGCGATTTTCATCCAGCGAAACGAACGTAACTATGTCGCTTGTTTCCTTCGCGGGAGTACCGTCGCGTCAAAATCGCGGGTCCGTGACTTATAATATGCTCTAAGTAGTTTATATCATTGGCTTCTGTCGTAGTTGCTATTGCAACTCGCTTGTGCGTGCAGGTCGTGGCCAACCGGTAAGGATGCTTCGAGGCACTAGCAGTGTAAATGCCTCCTAAGTTTTGAAAGACAACCATTTTTCTTCTTCCACGTCGACGCAAGCTACGGAACAATAACTCATGCCACTGTAAAATTCTAATCCATTGAGCAAGAACAAGAATACTACTGAGTGTTTTGCAATATTTTACACATGTAGTCAACGGAATATTTTATCAAATGACCTTTAGATCAAGTGAACATTTTATCATTTCTTTTTCGCTTGTGTTACCAAGCGAAGAAAACAATTGATAAATTGTTCTACCAAAAGTAAAATTACCATTTCATTTGTTGAAAGGCATTTAAGTTGTTTATTCAACAACAAATTGTTTGCTAATAACACTTCAGGCTCAAACAGGAAGTAGGCAAACAATTTGATCCTCGCTTTATGAAGGCCTTTTCGATTTAATCTCTTGTCAAACCTCGTCGTAACTATTTTGGTCAACTAATCACAGCGGCTAACACGGGTTATGACAGGGGATTTACTTTTCAGGGACCTCATCGAGCTGTCAAATGCCGTGATTATTTTACCTTTGATTAGAAATTAGATTTCTGGTTATTTCATTTTGCATTATAATATGGTATTTATATTATTATATTATGGTATTTTGGTTTTAAATCTTTTCTATATTTTATTGGTATTGTCAAAGTAGCTCTATTGTTTTTGTCAATTTAATTATTTTGTTTCGAAAAGTTCTAAATTGAAATAAAAAATTCAAGCGTCGTTTAGTTTTAACTATCCTATTCAATGCTGGTGTTTAGAGGCATAAACTGGCATAGATACGATATCAACATGAATGGTAGATTACTAAACCACCTGACCTAATCCTAATTTCTGGTGACCATCTCACATTACAAATATGATAATTTGCAATTGTACTTGCTGAGGGAAGTATCCAGATAGGGTTTTCAATGAACAAGGAAAAAACAAAACTTATGACGAATGGCATTGAAAAGACCAAATAGTATCCAAGAAGAAAGTGTAGAGTATGTGAACACGGAACAACTGTTTTCTTTCAGCAGACCAATGGACCAGGAATACTAAATACGCATAATCAGCTTATAGGAACAGGTATTGGTTACTCAAAGAGGTAACGAAAAATTACCAAGACCAAATATCCTTCAAAAGAAAACTCATCAATACTTGCATTCTCCCATGCCTTACTTACGGCTTCCAAACATGGACGTTGACACATAAAACCCTGCAGAAAATTACAGTTTTTGAGGGCATAGAACGCAGCATGCTGAACATCTAGAAAAAAGACAAAAAGAGAGCTAAATCTCGAAGATGGGCTGGTCATATGTTCCATGATAAAAACAATAAGTGGTCAAAACCTGTAACCGAATGGCAAATCAGAGATGGGTCTAAAAGAAGTAGAGGAAAACAACGCAAATGCTGTGATGATGACATCGTGGAGACAGCTGGTTCTTTGTGGGCTAGAGACACAAGACTATGCCTAGGGTGCATATGCGTCAATGGAGGCGCTGATCATTTAATTTCATTTCATTTATTCAATAACAATTACATTGTGTCTGAATGTGTTACATAAAAAGTTAAACAAACAAGAAAAGAAAAACATAACTCGAATAAAAAGAAATAGAAAAATACACCATCACTATCACAAATTAAATTAATACAAATCACAATAATAAACCAATGTCAACATAATAGGGAAAATATCCATTAACGAATTATTTAAAACCTACAATAACTTATAACAATGTTCAATGAAAATTAATTTGAAAAAGAGAAACTTAACTACAATTTCAATTCATCCATTGATCGAAAAAACGCAGCTAATGTAATAGTTAGATTTTGCTTAATTTAAATTAGATTGTAATTAGGTTTAGTTTATGGCTTTATTTATTAATGTGTACTCTATAATAAAATTCAATAAGAAATATCTACCTACTTTAAATCCAAAGGGGTAGCTTCGGTATTTGTAAAAATATTTCTAAGCAATTTACATTTTTGACAAGTTTTTAAACGTTTTTAAATAAGGCATGCAGATGTTACCCTTTCGCAGTCATTCTACAAAACAATATAGGTACATAATACGAATTTACAGTTCCCAAATTACAACAACAAACCAAAACAAGAGAACATACTGAACTGGGAATCGCTCAGATGAATCGTTTGACGTGGAATGTCATACAAAGTGAACTACCAATGAGAAATCGGATCGCTTTGAATGCAGTAATATGGCGGCTTCAGTGCTAAAATGTGATTGATGCAATCGATGCAGTGCACATCTCTCCGTCTGTATTTCAGTGAGAGCCGGCATGAAAGGGATGGGTAGGTAAGTATTCGCGGATTTGTATTTCGTTTATTTGATTTATTATTTCATGCGACGGAATAGGGTTGTGTTTGTAAGTTTGAAACTAAGTACCTTTAGGCTGCTTTTCCACCAGAGATGTGCTATGCAACGTTGCTATGGATGCGTTTGATATCCACCAGTCATATTCATTGGACCACATACGAGTAGCATAGCCCTGGTGGAAACTAATTCAACTAAGCTACGTTTTTTATATGGAAGGATGCGTGCTATGGATGCGAGCTATTGATGTGTGCTATGGATGTGAGCTATGGATGCGTGCTATGGATGCGAGCTATTGATGTGTGCTATGGATGCGAGCTATGGATGCGTGCTATGGATACAAGCTAAGCCCGTGCCTTCCCTATTACCGATATGTAGCATAGCTCGAGCTGCGCATCTTCCCCGCCCAGCTTCCCTGCGGAGGCGCATTTTCATAACAAATCTTACTCGTTCCGCTACACAGCTTATCATCAGTGGAAACGGTCACATAGTATCGTAATTTAGTTTTTACATTCTCGCAGCATAGATGCATAGCACATCTCTGATGGAAAGGTACCCTTATGGTGACCCAGTGATTGACCCCATTTACGTATCAAAGATCCTATGTTATGGTAGGTTTACTTTGTGTAATATATTTCACACTTAATTTTCTTCACTCCTATGACAGCAGTGTCGTAATATTATAGCCCAGCCTGCTGGAGAGAGGAGGGCTGCGGCTCAGCAGTGGGATCATTATATGCTTATACGTTTGTATTGACTGCCTTGTTGGTCTAGTGGTCGCAAGCGCGACTGCTGAGCATGAGGTCCTAGGTTAGATTCCCAGGTCTGGCAAAGTGTTATTGTGTTTTCCATTAGGAATTTCTCAGTAGCAGCCACGGAGTCTGGATTTGTGCTCGGTTGGTGGCAATAGGCTCGCCCCCTATTACATGGAACTTAAACATAACTGGCATAATGTGGGTGTACTATTAGGTACACCTCTGCCTATCCCTTCGGGGATAACAGGCGTGATGATATGTTATGTCTAAATTGGCCGATTTCAAACAATAACAAGTCGGTGAATATGTAAAGCCAGAAGCCAAGCGCTTAGGTAAATTTCAATTATGATCTCACTACGCTAGGTTTTGTTTTTTTTACAAATGAAAACACTGGCCTCATAATCCATTTTATAATAATTTATGTCATTAACAGTGTCCTTCGAGTTATCGTCAATTTCACCTAAATATTTTTGGATCCGACACCGAGAAAACACACTGTTTGAGCACGGTCTGTGTAATCGAATAGTCTACTCAAGATGTCTTGGACAGACGGTTTTGTTAGAGTATAGTTTTGTTACAGAAGGTCAACGGAGACGCACGCACACTTAGACACCTATGGTTACAACAGATATTGATTAACGCTGTTACGTTTGTTTCACTACTTTTGCTGAAAAGTGTAACCATTCCTAATTTGCGTCAGTTACATGTGTGTACACAGGGCATTTTTGCCTAACCTTTCGTAGAATATAACCGTTATGTATGCAGTTCGATGATTTCTCCATTTTTAAAAAACTGAAGTAATTATCGAACTATTTTGTTGGTGAAATTTCATACAATAATCTTGGTCTACTCAACTCAACCGGACGCTAGTCGCGATCGCAATTGCGCTTGCATTCACTAAAAATAGGTAAAGTAAGCGTCTACTTGTGCATGCGTTTTTGTTATATGGAGCTGAGTTTCTGTACCAATCGATTTTATGATTCTGTGTAGCTGTGTATCTTTCAACTATCGTGACTTCGAGGGAGCTCGTATGTAAAGATTATTTTCAAGAGTTCAAGGCCCTTCAACCTTCAAATTGTGTTGTAGTTTTAGTGCAATGTCTCATGTTTGTGGGTTTAATGACATTTTATAGGAATACTATGTATTATCTTTTAACTAAATTGGCTCTTAGGTGCGGATTTGTAAGAGTTGGAGTATACGCTTAGGGCCGCTATGAGCAGCAAAGAAAAAAATTGTTAAGGACAACGGACAGTTTCTTTTTTGTTTTTTTTTTTTCGTAATTTTATTGCAGTATCGGGTTGACCTAGACCATAGTAACTATTTAGATTCAGAGACAAATGGTTCTCCGGCACACCGTTTCCGAATTATGGCCCTTCGTTTTTATTTTAAATAAATCGCTGCATATTTACAAAATGGTAGCTCGGATGAAAAACTTTTCGGGAGAGAAATTGTTACTCTAGTCGCAGAAACCCAGGAATATTGAATATTGAAAAAAATTATGCGAAAATTTTTTTTTTAGTGTCGTTTGATCTCCAACCCAGTTTTGTTTAATTCCCATGTAATAGGGGGCGATCCTATTACCATAAACCGGGCACGAATCCAGACTCCGTGGCTGCTACTGAGAAACGTCTGATGGAAAAACCCAATAACACTTTGCCCCGACCCGGGAATTAGACCCAGGACCTCACGCTCAGCAGTCGCGCTTACCACCACAAGACCAACGAGGTAGTGAGGCAATTACCTAACTAATGTCTTCTTATTCGTCGTGTCTATGATTTCTTTAAACAAGCTTCAATCAGAACTCTGCTACTGGCTTTTAGAAAGTAACAGAAAAACAAAACACAAACGACATAGATTTTCGAACAATTACATATTTCGAAATTTAAACTTTCAACTGTCTGACTAAACCTTTACTCATTAACGAAACTAAACACCGGATGACAAGCGATTTAGAATTCACTGCAAGTGCTACCTCTATAGAATCTTGTATGTACAGATTAGGGTAATGAGATTATCTATTCAATCCGCCATTCATTCAATTTATATTCATTGAATCGTACAGAACAGAACATAAGGGATTAGTGGCGGCGAGTTATTTATAGATAGGATAACTGAACGATTTAGCGCTTTGTTTGTGTTGGTTAATTTCAACCGGTTTTAGAATTGACTAAACAAAGCATTGTTATCTTTTAAAAAATGATTCAAAGAGTTTATTACAATCAAAGTATAGGGTTTCTGTTGGTGAAATTAAATCCATGGGGGACTTGGTGACATTTGATGTTTAGGGGGGGGGACGTGCAATAATTAATTAATTAATAATTGTAAATCATCTGGCAATAAAAATATTAACAAGTCATTAAAGTACATTGGCGCCCAACGTGGGGCGTCAACTTAGGGTTGCCACAATAATAAACAAATATTAGAACGTAGTAAAAGCAAGTGGCCAACAAAAATATCACCAAGTCAATGAAGCTTTAATTTTACCAACGGCAACCCTATAAATGTATTTTTTTCAAATGAAGCTGATAATCATCACTTTTTGAAAATCAAAACATGAGACAGTCCCAGAAAACACACGCCTTTCACCACTTTGGAGTGTTTTAGCTATGAAGGAGAAGTGGCGAAATAAACTGCCAAGTAACACATCTCTCTGCTGAATTAAAAGAACCTGATAGCACTGTAGTACGTAAACAGTCGAAAATGAGGATATTAATCAACTCAGCCTATTGCAGTCAATTGCTGGTCTTAGTTCTTGCCCTCCATCTAGATCTCAAATTGCTTTTGATGTATAGTATTACCCTAACTGTGCCATGCTATGCTGTGACGTGCTATGATGATTCTTGCTAGCCGTGATAGGTCTTGAGTTCGAACCCGAGATACGCACCGCTTATTTTTCAAATTCATGCGCGTATATCCCTTGCTTCGGTGAAGGAAAACATCGTGGTGAAACGAAACCAGCATGCCTGAGAGATATTTCTCGACGACATATATAAAGTCAGAGGCCCATGGGTGGCATTAAAACTCTGACACCAGGAAGAATCTTCACAAGAATCTTTCTTTTTCGTGTGGTAAGTGTCTAAACACAAACCACACGAAAAAGGAAGATTCTTGTACCAAGTCACTGGACCGTCAGTCCATTATTAGCCTATTTGGGTTAAGTCCAAATTGTATTGTGTAATAGACTTAGCCAATCAATCATGGATATAATTGGCATATTAATTTCTTAGCACGCTAACTAGTTTCGCAATAATTGATTCCAAGGTTGTCAAACGGACTTGATTCGTATTCGTAGGTACTAATATTATAAATTCGCCAGTATTTCTGTGTGTCTGTTAACCTTTTCTTCGGCACAAATGTTACCACATATTGATACCTACTTACCAGTATTTTACATAGAGCGACTGCCTATCTGACCGTCGCAACCAGTACTGGGTAATACGATACCCCTTGGTAAGACAAGTTGTCAGACTTTTTGAGCCACTGACTACCTGTAACGACTGTCAAAGATCTGCAAATGACAGCCGGGACCAGCGGCTTAGCGTGCTTTCCGAGGCACGGAGGAAACTCGGTATGTAATGGGTGGTCACCCATCCACAGACCGACCTAGGCAAGCACGGCTTAACCTAAAGATCGACCCAAGCGGCTGTTATTATTTAAGCTCCCTTGACAGTTATTATCTATCAGTACTTAAACTTACCTATTGGAGTCATATCAGCTAATTAATTAGAATAGCTACACAGTTTCAGCCGTATTATATAACCAAAGTACTATATTTATACTAATATTATAAAGAGGTAACATTTGTTTGTAAGTTTGTATGTAGGGGGTAATCTCTGGATCTACAGAACCGATTATGAAAATTCTTCCACTAATAGGAAGCTACATTATCCCCGAGTGCTATATTAACAACGTGCCTGTGAAATAATTTCCGACCAAAACGCGAGCGAAACCGCGGGCAACAGCTAGTCTATTATGAAACTGCCCTTTAGCATGTGGACCATTCCCAGAGGTGAACCCGAAATTTGACACACGTCCTGCATCAAAGGCTCTTTGAAACCTCTCTCAATTAATATAGAACTGACAGCGAGACACCTGTAACATTCCTTAGGTATATATACATTATAATCCGCTTGTCAAACATTTTAGCCTTGAGGCACAAGGCCTTCTGGACTCAGTGTCCAGTCAGGGACGGGAATAATATTGCTTGGTAACGTTTTTGTATCATCATCATCACCATAACATAACATCACGCCTGTAATTCACGAAGGGTTACGCAGAGGTGTACCTAATAGTAAACCCACATTTCGCTAGTTACGTTTTAGTCCCATGTAATAGGGGGCAAGTCTATTGCCATCAATCGGGCGCATTTAAAGACTCCGTGGCTGCTACTGAGAAATTCCTGATGGAAATACCCAATACCATTTTGCCCGAACTGGGAATCGAACCCAAGACCTCATGCTCAGCAGTCGCGCTTGCGACCACTAGACCTACGAGGCAGTCGTCATCATCATATCAGCCCGGAATCACCAACTGCTGGTTATAGGCCTCTCCTTGCCTCTGCCACACTTCCCGGTTCTGTGCGTCACATATCCAGGTGTTTCCTGTGATTTTTACGATATCATCATATATGTTGTCCAGTTCAACAACGCGTTCAGGAAGATGTCTGCGCTCCCCCGCTGTTGCAGCGCATCGACTACGCATCTAGCACATCGTTTGCGGAAGCGCGCGTGGATTGCTTCCACGCTACTATGCGCAAGAGAGGCACGTCGCTGGTGCGGCGAGTGCGGGGGAGCGCTAACAGCATGCTGGCCGCGCTGGCGGTAAGACTTGATTGCTCCATCATCTCCCACTGTTGTAAGCGACATGTGGCAGGCTGATGCGACTCGACTAACTAACCTCATATAATGTATGTAAATTGTTAATTTAATTATGATTAATTTTTATTACTGTTTTATTTTTATGACTCACTGTAACTGAATTTATTTATTTGAATGCATGAATGAATTGAATTAATAATGTTGTGTATGTAATTTGACTGTATGAGTGTATTATTTCTATTATGAGTCAGTGTTGCTCGAATTAAAATGATTTTATTTATATACATTTTTGTATGGTCTTATTCATACATGTTCGAAATCAGGCTCAAGATGACTTGGAGGTTCCTGACGTGCACAAAAATGATTCTGCTTAGTTAGGAAGGAAAAAATGGCCGGAATAAGAAATGAAGGCTTGTGTCTGGCCGCAACTCGCCTGATGTGAAGCTAGGAAGAGGCCTAGGGTGGAGCATGCTCGCCTAGAAGAAACCAATTCTCTCGAACTTTGAAGACATCCAGATTAAAATGATCAGGAAACAGGGAAACTGGCAATGACTTCCACAGACTGGCGGTTCGCACAATAAATGTGGAAGTATAGCGCTTTGTTTGGGTCCACTTATCTTCAACCATATAACCGTATAGCCGGTCCTCTGCTCGAATTCGATTAAGGTAAACGAGGAAATTCACAGAAACCAGGGTTGTCATAAAATCATGCTATTAACTCATTCTTACTTATTTTCAGTAATAGGATTATAGGGCAACAATAAGTACTAGGTTTAGCTAGTACTACTCATAAATAAAGAGCTTAAACATTGCTTGTTTGAACAAAATTTATTTCGTAACAAATTATGCAACAATATGAGCGCTGGCCTAATTGTGTTGTGGTTAAAGTTTGTTTACCAGATCGGATATATTCAGATGGACAGAGTTCGTTTATTTTGCATAAAATAATTTACGGAAACCTGCTAACAATTTGTGACGTCACACCTCTGTATATATAAACAATATTATCAGTCATGATCTGCCAATTGTTTTGTTGTTAGCGTCGGATTCCAGTCTATCCGTGTGTCTGTGTGACTGAATGTGAATAATGGGTGTAAAAATATCCTGAACAAAGCCGAAAGCTATTTTTTTCTCCCCTTCATAGCAATATTTTTTTTTTGTTCTAGACCATACCTGAGAACTTTCTAGTTACGGAGATATTGGGGGTCAAATTTCCAACATTTTCAAAAGTTTTTTCTCCACGACCTCGGTACAATTTAATGCACCCATCCGAATAGCGTTTTAAAACGTGATGTTAAACCCCCCAAAAAAAAAACCAGCTGTAATTTTTTACACTTTGATGTACAGAATGTTTGGTTGCCAGCTTCGTGAAGGTTTATATACCTTGTGATTACTGAAACTGAAAGCAATATTTACGAGGACTGGCTGCCTATCTGACCTCTACTTGGTAGTACGATATCTCTTAGAAAAACTGTTTATCAGACTTTCATAGATCTAACTACTAGCGATGACGGTCAAAGATCTCTGAACAGCTGACAGATGGAACCAACTGCAGCTAAACGCGTTTTCCAAGGCTCCGAGATTTCAATGGTAGGGATGGTCACCCATCGACAGACTGAAACGTTTGCTTAACCTTGCAGTTCGACACGTGCGGCAGTTATTATTTAGCCACAAGCCGTATAAAAACAATATCAATTTTATTCTGACTTACTAAAAAAATGGATTTCTTTGGAAACCAATTTGTGTTCGACCTCCAGCTTTGTTGTTTCAATTGTTTACACTCCCGTGCAAAATAATTTCGTCTCAAGGATTTCCAATTGGCTTGAGCATTAACTCAGCTGTAATAACTGCGAAAATAGAAAACGTTACGTATTGCACTACCCGAAACACTCAAATTTTCCCAACCAACCTTAAACCTAATTCTTTAGCGAGAACGTTGAAAATCTATTATAGAAATTTGACAGATTGAAGTAGCTTGATATGCTGGCGTCTGTACTACGATAGCTCACTGCCCAAGTCATGAATATTCATTCCGGAATATCGTCGAGGGAGGTTCCTCGGAATAGAAGAATAATCCATAAATTTTGTTCTTCTTATAGCTATCTAAAATAACGGCTATCGTTCTCAAAACTCGATGATTGTTTAGGCTGACCTAGTCTTTAGGGCGCCTACAACTAGGTCCTTTTCAGCATCGAGCACGGCCTCGGGTTGCACGCAAGCACTCTTCACTTGTTCGCTCTGCAAGTCCCATCTCAATGACAGGTTCCAAACAACTATTTTCATTTGTTTTTTTTTTATAAAACGCGTTTCGTTTAATTGTGCAGCTTGTGGCCAGAGGTAAAAGTGCTTTCAACCGGTTGGCGCAGTGGCTGTGCGACTGGCTGCTGCGCTGCGTGTCACGGGTTCGATTCTTGCACGGAATAAAAATTTGTATGGCTTACAGGTAGGTGTTCCGGGTCTGGCGGTTCGTGGATGTGAGTATAGTATGTTTGTAACGCATCCACTAAACAGGACTAATTCTTATTGTAGGGCCACGTTTGCCGTGTCAACGGCGCGTTCGTGTTCCACGCGCGCCTCAAAGAGATATCAGCAAAAGGAAGGGGTCCGCAAGGGCCGATGACTACCGGGGCTGCGGGACTGTTCGAAAGAGATACCGTGGCCCCGGAACACAAAGCACGATGAAGGAACATGGTTGGGTTTTAGTCAGTAAAAGTCTGACACTCCCTCCTGCTCCGCCCAGAGCGGGAGGAGTCATTAGATGACACGCACAAGAAAAAAAAAATAGCCACGTTTAAAAGAATAATTGGTGTATACAGGCGACATCAGGAAGGTCTGACACATAAGCTGCATGTTTATTTGTAAATTAGTTTATACAAACAAACGTCATTGAATCATTAAATACTGAACTACTTTACCAGGCCAGCATAAGTGCCGTCCTTTATACCTTGCTACATACATTTTAATGTAAGTGTTATTGATTGATCAATGACGTAACACGATAATCCAGATCTTGTACTTACGTGCAGATATCACTACATTGTTATACGACTATTGTTTTCCGGTTCGCTTTGTACGAAGATTATATACCATCGTATAATATCCCAACCATCTCAGTTGAGATATTATACGGTGGTCAGACATCCAATCAATAGTAGCTTAAAGACGTCTGGTGCATTCCAGTTATATTACCAGATAATAGCCAATGGAACGAACGATCTCAGGACATTGGAAAGTAATAAAAATGGGCAAACTGTAGAAGAGGTAGCATCTAAGTTTTATATCTTTGCAGATACTGTCAGCCATTAGTATCAGAAAACTTATTCTTATTTATCTTTCTAGCGTCGTAAAATAAACAAAATGAATAAAACACGACATCTGCAAACAATTCCTTCCGTCTTACCGTTTGAAAGGGCGTCGCTAAGAATCGGAAGCGCGAAACGGAATAATTCCATTAGACAGAAAAAATGGGACAACTTTTTATTTCAGTAATTTAATTAAAAAGATTGGTTACATTCGCGAGAGTCGACAACACGGAATGTTCGGTTATTGTAGGAGAATTCTTTGTAATTCGACGGGGCGCACGGAAGCGCTCGGGAGAGCTCGGCTAGAGCCCCGGAAAATCTCGGTACCAACAAATTCGCCCGCCAACGAACATTTTGCAGTCTCACGACCAATTGCGCCGCTTTTTATGAGCCTCCGCTATTGTTAGGCGAATATTTAAAAAAATATCTCCATGATTTCCTGGAGAGAAAGGAAAAATAGCGCGCCAGCTGCTTAACGTGTCACGAAATTTTAATGGAAAAATGTTAAGGAAATGTCGTTGCAACAATAAAATTGTTACAAATGAAAATGCGTTTCGTATCCATGGTTTCTGAATTTTGCGACTGACCGTTTTTTTTATGGTGAATTAATCAAATTGTAGACTTTCTAGTGGTTTTATTGGTCGCAACTGTGACGCAACTGCTCAGCATGAAGTCCTGGCTTCGATTCCCAGATCGGGCAAAGTGTTATTGAGTTTTTCCATCAGGAATTTTCCAGTAGCAGCCACGGATCTCTGCCCGGTTGATGGCAATAGGCTCACCCCTTATTACGTGGGACATTAACATAACTGGCGAAATGTGAGTGTACTATTAAGTACACCTTTGCCTAACCATTCGGGAATTACAGGCGTAATGTTATATGAAGTAATCAAATTGTACCAGAAGGTGACTGTTTACGAAGAAAATGATTATTAGAGAAGTATTGAATGAGAAGAATTGGAGCGCCCACCCCAAATAACTTGAGATATCGGCAGGAAACTGATGATGATAAATCATCTCTAATGTCTAATTGCACAGAGGACATTTTACTAACACAACATTATATGACAAATATTGACAAGAGTAAGCTTAGATGGTTTGTTCATGTGGAGAAGATGACTAGGCAGGTGTGAGTGGCATCGCCGGGAGGGGACGCCTTAAAAGGGCATGACACTGACCTTATTGGTGAGGTTCTTCAAAAACGATGATGGCGATGATCGCTGGACGATTGGACTGCCCTTATATTAGAAAGTGTTTCAGCAGGCATATAGCCAGGGCATCTTATCGACCGATGTAATTTTTGCTGTGTTTTATTAATTTATGTTATTTCATTTTGTCCAAAATTTGCCATAATATTTTAAACTTTAATTTTTTTATTTGTATGTAAATGAAGCTCTCTCATTCTTCATTTAATTTGAATTTCCCGCGCATAAACTTGGACTGCATACGTTATCTGTGTTGACAGCAGACCTGCACTATGTTCGTTCTATGATTGGAATAGCTCTCTTTGGATTGATAGAAAAATATGTGAACACGTTTCCTGGAGAAAATCTCCCAATTATAGAAAACTATTGAAGCAATAGCATTTAATGTTGTTTCTCTTTACAGGTTAGTAATTAGTAACAGTGATTTGTACTTTAATTAGAAATAAGTTGTGTTTATAAAGGTATGTATGGTATACGCTAAACGTTCTCGTTAAAATAAATTTCTCTTTACAGAGCAATAACCTAAGCAGTTGTTTCAATAAACACATTACAAAACAACATTAAATGCTATTGCTTCAATAGTTTTCTATAATTGGGAGATTTTCTCCAGGAAACGTGTTCACATATTTTTCTATCAATCCAAAGAGAGCTATTCCAATCATAGAACGAACATAGTGCAGGTCTGCTGTCAACACAGATAACGTATGCAGTCCAAGTTTATGCGCGGGAAATTCAAATTAAATGAAGAATGAGAGAGCTTCATTTACATGTATTTTTTCATATCAATTTCCGATTAATTTATTTTTTATTTGATATTAACGTCGATTTGATTTTCTTGACATTGTATTTCTGATTTGATGACATTGTATTTATTTTTATTTTGTAAATTGTATTTGTTTCGTGTTTTTTTTTTAAATTTAATATTTCGTAACTTGAGTGATTGTAATATGGGAGAACCTGAATAAAATGGATTTTTTATTATGTATTAAAAAGGTCAGGTGCGCAGTACTCGCAACCGGCGTGCGTGTACCACTAGATGTATGAACGTTGACGAGGCAAAAGGAGTATGTAAGGATCGTAACAGGCGGCGTTCTGTAGTTTCTGCCTACCCCCATGAGAAAAAGGCGAGACTTTATGTATGTAACATTATATGACAAATGACAACTAAAATTAGAAATAGTAGGAAAATGCTGAAATACCGTCATTAAAAACCAGTTTATATTCGTAAACACTTTCCAGCAAGCCCCTACATTATATCTCACAAATTACATGAACCATCAGAATTATAAACGTGTCATTATTACAACGTAAAAGGTGTACTTAATTGTTACGGTTATGCCGTACTTCAGTAACCACAGTAAAGCTATAAACACACTGTTAAAAGCCCGTAATCGTGTACCGTGTGAAAAGGCTCTTTTGTTGATAATTTACTCCAGGGTAATGATTCTGCGGGCCTGTGGACGGTGAGCTATGGGCTAGTTCGCCGTCCGTCCGTCTTATGACGACAGGCCGTGTCGACGGCGCATTCGTGATCCACGCGCGCGTCCAAGAGAGTCAGCAAACAGGAAGGGGTCCGAAAGGACCGATGCCTGCCAGGGTTGCGGGACTGTTCGAAAGAGATACCGCGGCCCTGGAACACAAAGGGCAAAGGAAGGAACATGGATGGGTTTTAGTCAGTAAAAGTCTGACACTCCCTCCTGCTCAGCCCTGAGCGGGAGGGGTTATTTGATGAGTCCCATCGGTAAAAAAAAAAAAAATTGTAATGATTCTGAGAATCGAGTCCTATATTCGATGTCCACGAACAATTCCTCCGGATTTTATTTACAATTAGCTGTTGCCCACGACCTTCGTCCCCGTGATTTTTTTATAAAAAATAATACTTCCCTATTTAAATCGGATTTTGTTAAAAATTTCAAGGCTTATAAACCCTCCTCTTTCTAAAATAAATCTAATATGATATCAGCTGTCTGCCAGCCAATGTTCCGGAAAAATTGGTCCAGCCGTTTCGGAGATTAGCCGGAACATACAGACAGACAAAACTAAAAGATTTTTTGAAATAAGTACCGTATAGACTCACATAACTACTAACTCACATAAAAAGCTGTTATTTTGACATTACAAACAGAGACTTAAATTTTATTTATTTGTATAGATTTTTCGACCCATCCTGGGCCGAAATATAAATAAACACCTTTTGTTTTACTGTATCAAGTCCTTGGGAAGGTGATGTGTTGGAAACTGGCCCGAGGCAATTTTAGAATTCGTGTTACTGGGTACTACTGTAGGACTCGAAAATTAAAATTTAAAGAGTGCTTTTTTTAGAAAAGGTGCAAAATTGAATCCACTCCAAGTAATCAAAGTTAAAGGTTATCACAAGACTGTGTTATCGCCTAGCCTAATAGCCTATTCCTAACTATCGGACGGCGTTATTTATCCTTTAAAAAAAGACCAAATAGCTAAACAATCAAGAAACCTGGTTAAAACCTTAGATAAATGTCTAACATTATAAGGTGCCTCCATTTCCAGAGAAAACCAAAAACATCAGAAAGAACCATAACCTTATACGAACATTTTTATAAAACGTTAATCAAGAAATTATAAATTGTTCGATAATATCCACAGTATGTATCCGAAAGTTAAATCAATTCTGCGCGATATGCACATGTTAATTTCGGAAACACGGCCACCAATATTGTTGACACATTGTTTCCATTAATAGCGCTTGATTTTCAATTAATTTCTGAGAACAATTTATTTGTGTTTCCTTCTTCAATATCGATGAGTAATTTGGCCAAAATACTGTAGTTTTACTGGAATAGTGCGTCATCATGACCATAATGTTTTTGCTTTTCTTTTTACTTATTATCTTTTTTTTTGTCACCGTCATTTTAAAGATTTGTCCTCGATTTCGTTCCTGGGGAAAGTGCTATAACGTTTATTATAAAGGTATAATTATTGTCAGCTTGATAAAATAATCACATAGCAAAAATGTGATGCGGAGCAATGAGGAGAATGTATTGAGGAAAATGTTGGGTATTAATGTAGATGGCTATAAGAGTAGAGAAAGACCAAAGAAACGATGGATGGACTGTGTGAGGCATGATATGGCTAGAAAGGCGGTGACTGCTGAGGTGACGAGTAATATAGAAATATGGAAGAAGAAGACCTGCTGCGCCGACCCCAAATAAGTTGGGATAAGGGCAGGAGAATGAATTGAAAATGAAGATTCCTTCTCATAGAGAGGAGGCCGAGTGTCGCAGCAGTGGGAACTATAAAGGCTGATTATGCTTATGCTGCTAAATTCAGACAGTATAATTTAGGTTAGTGTAGTGGTCATAATCGCAACTGCTGAGCATGAGGTCTTTTTTTTTTTTTTTTCGGGTGGATATCATCAAATAACCCCTCCCGCTCGGGGCTGAGCTGGAGGGAGTGTCAGACTTTTACTGACTAAAACCCATCCATGTTCCTTCCTTTGCCCTTTGTGTACCAGGGCCGCGGTATCTCTTTCGAACAGTCCCGCAACCCTGGCAGGCATCGGTCCTTTAGGACCCCTTCCTGTTTGTCCTGTTTGCTGACTCTCTTTGAGGCGCGCATTGAACACGAACGCGCCGTCGACACGGCCTGTCGTCACAAGACGGACGGACGGCGAGCTAGCCCATAGCTCACCGTCCACAGGCCCGCGCCTACGGTGGCCGGGGGCCACCACGTGGCCTCCGACGCCCGGTGCGTCTCCCGCGGCGGCCACTTAAGATGCCTTAGACTGACTTAGAAAATAATTGATTGCTATTTTTTTTTATAATAACACTAGCTCTTGCCCGCGGCTTCACTCGCGTTAATTTATAAATTGACAATCAATTCGGATTGTACACAAGACTCTTAACACACTTCTAAAGTTTCTATATAATATAATTCAATCAAGACACATGGCGCCATCTGTTATCACCCGAACGTTATTGTTGTTTTCCTCGGGAACTGTAATTTTTTTCGGGATGAAAGGTACCCTATGTCCGTTTCTGTACATCTGACAACGTGTGTGCAAATTTTCAGGATAGTCGGTTCAGTGGTTTAGGCGTGAAAAGGTAACAAATAAACTTACTTTCGCATTTATATTAGTTAGAATTAGTTACGATTGAAACGATTTTTAATAAAAGCTAATTGTTTCCAGTACGTAGCAGTTTATTTTATCAAAACATATTTTCCCACGGAAGAAAAGACAAAGTAAGCACATTCGCTGTATCAATTACTTTATTTGCATGTAGATTCAGATAATGATGTCATTGACCTACATTTCTTTGAAACAAAAACAATTGAATTTTCTGGAAAAACATCAACGACTTTCCTCATTGTTTGGCCTCAGATTATGTAATTGAAAACACATTACATCATTTCAATTATCGCTTTAGGTTTTCAGATGAGGAATAGTCGAGAAAATTAACAGGAAAAAATACGGTTTATTTGGTAAAAGCGCTTTCATTTTTCAAGTCGTGATAGGTACATTATAAAGAAACTGCAAATGTGGTGGAACGAAAGTACAATAGCCGCTCTTTTTTGAATGCCTCGTTTCCTTTGAAGGCATTTTGGAGAACAATTTAATGGGGGAAACCAACAGATCCGAGTGTTGATGCTCGGATTATTTAAGTTTAGGAACTTTATTGTTAGCGTCTAGGGTCTGGTTGTAGTTATTCTTGGTCGTGGATCAGGAGCCTTGAATACTGAGAATAATATAACTGACCTTGAATCTAATTGGTCAAGGTTTTTTTTGTTTGTACAAAGCTTTTGCGTAACTTAAATCTAGTTTTTGTGGAGAGAAGCTTGAGGCTAAATAATAACAGCCGCTCGGATCAACCTTCAGGTTAAACCGCGCTTCCCTAGGTTGGTCTGCGGATGGGTGACCATCCATTACACAGGTACCGAGTTTTTTTCTGTAGCTCGGAAAGCACGTTAAGCCGTTAGTCCCGGCTGTTATTTGTAGATCTTTGGCAGTCCTTACAGGTCAGTGGCCCGAAAAACTGATAGGCAGTTGCTCCATGTAAAATACTGGTATTTAGCTGCATCCGGTTAGATTGGACGCCAACCCCAACGTATGTATTCGGGAAAAGGCTTGGCAGATGGTAATTTCTAGATATTGTCTGCGGCTTCGCTCGCATGGATATCGGAATTCATTCCGCGGGTACTTACTACCAGTTTAAAGAGAAGAAAGATATCCTATGTAAATCCGTGAAATGGTAACAGACAAATAGACAAAAGTTTCGCATTTATAATCTCTCGACTCGACTGTCCTTACATGAGGCGCTGCAGTGACTTGCACGTCACCTACAGTCGTCGGGTGTCTAAATAGATATATGTTTTGTGTGGTTATTGTTTTGTGTTGTGTTGTATTGTATTGGAATGTTTAATGTATTGTGTGTGTTTAATGTAAAATGTATCTATTGAATTTCTGTGTACGAGTCTTTGTTACTTGTAGAAATTAATGAATTATTATTATTATAATGAGTGATATTATGGTATGGATTAGAATAACTTCGTAAAACGTTTTGCCAATTCATCACCATCATCATCCACTGCCCCACTTCACCCACAGCTGGATAAAGGCCTATCTTTGCTTGTGCCAAGCTCCACGTCCTTGTGCCAGCCTCCTCCAGGATATTCCGCCGATGGCAACAATTTTGTCTGCCTATCTCGCCGCCGTTCCATAACGTTTTACCAGTTGGCACAATGTATATGAATATCCTTAGTACCTGATAAGGTACCTACCATTTCAGGTATTAAGGGTATTCATAATTTTATTTGTACCGTTTTTTCCTTCGAGTTGACATAATTTCACAGCAGAACTTATTAACTCGACAGCTCCCCCTTCCCCTCTCCCTACGACTTTGAAAACTCCGAACTTTTTGGCTGATTTAGGTTATTTCTACACCTTTCTTGATCTTTTAATACAACCATGAGTTGTTTAACTTATCCGTTATCAAGACGTGTTAAACAGCTACAAAAGTTTTGCGACGAGAAGAATATTGTCCAAGAATTTGTCAGTTCAACACAATATATTAGGTTTTGCTGCGTATCAGCATAATTTATCTTTAAAAGGCGACACAAGTTTAACTGTCAGTTGGACTTTAAACAGTATTAAAAACGAAAATATCTCTCCTACAATTCTTATTAACTTAGTCTACAAAGTAAAGTCTTTAACGCGGTATCCGTAACGGTATCACTGAAAGATTATTATGTAATTTAAATTGTTTTCAACTAAACAGTTTGTTTTTAAAATAAACCTTCACCATGGGGAAGGCAAATATCTTCAGTCGACAGGGACCACAAAATTTAAGACATTCGTGGTGTATCACGATCCACTCTCTTTTTTTTTCTGGTGGGGAATCATCAAATAACTCCTCCCGCTCTGGACTGAGCAGAAGGGAGTGTCAGACTTTTACTGACTAAAACCCATCCATGTTCCTACTTTTGCCCTTTGTGTTCCAGGGACGCGGTATCACTTTCGAACAGTCCCGCAACCCAGCAGGCATCGGTCCTTTCGTGTTTGCTGACATCTCTTTAATGCGCGCGTGGAACACGAACGCGCCGTCGATACGGCCTGTCGTCATAAGACGCCACACACACACAGGCCCGCGCCTACGGTGGCTGGGGGCCACCGCGTGGCCCCCGACGCCCGGTGCGTCTCCCGCGGCGGGTGGAACGTAAGGTTCTCTCCCTCTCACGTTCCGCCAACTCCTTCGCTAGCATGACTGCTTCGTAGAAGGAGGTGACGGCGTCCCATTCCATCTCGCTCCGGGCCATGGATTTAACCAAGGCCGGACGCCAGAGGTCGCCACCGCCGATCGCCGATACAAAGACACGGCGGTGCTCTGCCCACGCGGGGCAGATCTCCACCGTGTGTTCCATCGTGTCCTCCGGTCGATACTCACAATGGTAACACCCGGGCGTTTCTTCCCGCCCGATTTGGTGCAGGAACCTCTCGAAACAACCGTGTCCGGTGAAGACCTGCAGGACCTGAGGAATTCTTGATGGAAAAATCCAATAAAACATTGCCTGACCTGGGGATCGAACCTAGGACCTCGTGGTCAGCAGGTGTGCTTGCGACCACTAAAGTCAGCAGTCTGTTTCCCTGTTTAACTCATTGGAAAATTAAACAGTCGTCAGACCACAGAAGAGAGGCCATTTTTTAAAATTTTATTACAATTTTGTACGCCCCGCGGCGCGTGTGGGATATGGCACTTTTTAAATTAATTAGTAAAGAACAACGCACATATTTTTTGTACAAGTGCTTTGCCTTGTTTGGTTGTGAGGTATACAAACAAACAAACTAGCGACCCGTCCCGGCTTCGCACGGGTGGACATTTATTTTCCCCTAATTCCCCTCCCCCCCTAATGGGATAATGTAAGTTTCTATTAGTGAAAGAATTTTTGGAATCGGTCCAGTAGTTTTTGAGTTTATTCGTTACAAACATACAAATCTTACCTATTTATAATATTAGTATAGATGTAGTATGAAAGAGAGCGAAATCAGAGATCAGCAAAGAAACTTACTTGACTATTCTTCTTCTTTATGTCAACGGTAATAAAACTTCACTAACACGGCATCATCGGTGGCAGAACGGAGATAGCTTCAACTCTTGGGGCACATGAGGACAGGAAAGGAGGTGACGCAGTTCCATCAACCGGACAGAAACCCAGACTCCGTCGCTGCTACCGAGAAATTCCGGATGGAAAACCCCAATAACACTTTGCCCGACGTGGGAATTGAACCCAGGACCTCATGCTCAGCAGCCGCGCTGGCGACCACTAGACCAGCGAAGTAGTCTAGAAGAGCCAGTTGATGATTGTTCTAGAAGTGTATACTGTTAAGAAAAGATTTACACAAAATTTCCGCATGTTTTGATTCTGTAAATGTTTCCAAACGAACTCTGTCTGATCGCTCATACAAGAGAGATCAATAAATCAAATGCTCAGCTCCGTTTATCAAGCCGTCAAATGATTTGACTGCCTATAAAATAATTTTGTATTTACAAAGGATCCTGTACCCCGCTCTGAAGATATTTCAAGGTAAAAACCTTACCGTTTCATCTCAACGTTCCTGAGTTTTTGGTACAAGTATCTGAACGACTGAAGTATTTTCAATGGTAGTACTTTGATACTTGTTTGAGCAACAAATGTAGGCACTTATTGCTTATTTTATTTGCTGAATCAGATGCTTGTTTGAGAGAGAGATGATTTGTTTTTGAAGGTTTCTTTACTATCAGTAGTAAATGCAATGTGATACATGAACTTCTCATCATATTTTTTTTTTGTTCTTTTTAGGGGTTCGTACAAAAAAATAAAAAACGTAACCCTTATAGGATCACTCGGTCTGTCTGCCCGTCCGTCTGTCACAGCAAATTTGCTCCGAATCTACTAGACCAAATCAGGTGAAATTTGGTAGGATGGTTTAATCCTATGTCCCAAATACAGATGTGGAAAGTATTTTTTTTTTTTAAATAAGTGTCATTTTCGGGGGACAAATTAGGAAATAAAAAATAGTTTAAAACCTTACTGCGTCATATATCAAATGATAGGACTCGTTATGAGAATCTCAAATATATTTTTGTTATTATTTTAAAATAAATAGTTTTGATTTTATTCATGAAAGAAGACGAACATTTACTATTCCACTCCCTGATCTACGAAACAACTGAGCCTAAAATTAAAAAAAAAAAGATATAGTTCATTGCTTTTAGATTACATGAAAACCTATAAGAATTCTATCAATTGAAAATATAGGGGACAAAATATGAAATAAAAATAAAAAGTTTTGCAAACCTTACTGTGTCATATAACAAATAATTTGAAAGGGCTCGTTTTGAGGATCTCAAATTGTACGGAACCCTCTCCACGCGAGTTCAACTCGCACTTGGCCGGCTTTTTATGCTTCAGCTAGCTACATTCTAAATAATACTTAAGTACAGTTTGTCAAATTATAAACTTCAAAATCTTATTCTTTCTAATTAATTCTTCATCTGAAGCAGTAGTAAGTTGATACTTTTATCAGTATAAAAAGTACTTAGGTATATGTATACACAAGAAGCAAGTATGTATGTGTGTACGTACTTTTTAGTATCTAGTTCGTCACTAAGCCCACTAATCAACTACCATCTGTCACAAAAACTAGGTTATCACACTTCAATATTAAACCATTAGGAAATTGTTACCTTAACGATATAAGATACCAGTAGTCTCACACCTAAATAGGTGTAACGGAGCTGTGTTCAGCCTTGGATCACACGGTATAAAGCCGTTTTGTTCGCTCGAGCTTCACCTGAAAGCACCATTGTTCGATAGAAAAAGTAGTTTACAACGATTTCCAACGTTAGTATTATCTTGTAAACTAGCGTTTTCAACAACATTGTTCAAAGCAAGGAAGCTAACTAAAAGCAGAAAAGTAATATCGAATACAGATATATTAAATAGAAACGGGGAACCCTTTGAAATACGAGTATAAAGCAATTCCCTTTGACTTCAGCTAGTGTAAAAATATTGAACATACGTAGGTGATAAAATTGTATCGCAGCTCCAGGTGTGACATCCAGGCAATCAATTCAGTACCGTCCTTGTCTCGCCGACATGGGTTCCGCGCTCCGTAGGAAACACTCACTCCGGGACCATTACTCAACACTGTATTGTGTTGCCACAGGTTTTGTTTGCTCGCGAATTTTATTTTTGTATTGTCCCTTTGAAAATTGTCTGATATAGGAACAAAGCATATATTTGTTGCGACTAGCGTTTGTTCGCGACTTCGGTCGTTTAGTAAATTGATGCAAAGTTTAGTAGCGGGCTGCTTGTTCTAATGTGCGCGGTGATTTATGAGGTGTGGTAACACTAGGTAGCGAGTGGAGCAAGCTTGTATTTACGGTCTGCTTATATTAAATGCACTTGCTGCAGCCATACCATTTTGTTTTCCTGACGTTACCGTTTTTTTCACACTGTGTTTCCTCCATGCTTCGGAAAGCACGTTAAATCGTGGGTCCTGGCTGTCATTTGTAGATTTTTGACAGTCGTTACAGGTAATCAGTGGCCCGACAGTTTGACAACCAGTCTTACCAAGGAGTATCATATTACCCAGTACTAACTGGGTTATGGAGGTCAGATTATAATACGGTTGCTTCACGTAAAATACTGGTATTCAGTTGCATCTAGTAAGACTGGAAGCCGACCAATAAATTTGAGAAAAGGCTAGGTATACGATGACGACCGTTTTTTTTTGTTTCTTTCCAGCCAATACGTAAGCCGAAAAACAAATATGATTTTGTTCTCGTTATATTGAACCTGTGTGAACTGGAGTGTATAATAAGATATTGGGATTCTAGACTCAGGTAACTACATTACCTATGTTGGGGCTCGACCAAGCTTGAAGAAGATATAGACCAGAAATATCAATAATTACGTTAGAAGATAGACTTTCCGAAGATTTCGTTTATAAAAGATTATTGTTGACACAAAGATCTTTGGGGCTTATGTAGATAGTTCCTTTTTGTTCGTTTTAGTGCCCTGATCAAGTATTTTATGTTAAAGTATTCAAGTATTTCATTGTTTGTAAATTAGTTCACAGGTTATTATGTGTATTTTTGTATTGAAAAATAATACGTAGAAGTAAGAGTAAGTATCGTAACATAGTCGAAAAAAAATAGGAATGGACATGTTTTGAATCAAAACCACGAACTGTGAAACGCTATACGGAAAATTTTCCAGTTTGCTGACAGCATGCCATGTTAATTAATTAATTAATGTAATAAACTGTAATAAATAAGTAAATTAATGTAATAAACTGTATAATCACTATCAAAGTTAATTACTACGTCGAACACTAATCACAATTAAAATGAGTCACAAACAAACTGTTGCATTTATTGTATTATTAAATGATTTGCAAAACAGCCTTCGAACAAAAGGGGTGTTTATTTTCTAAAACAACAGAGCTCATACATAATTAACACCACCCGTTCCGGCGTGCCATTTTTATTTAGATTAATCGCTTTTTATTACAATGAAATAAACACATAACTGGGACACCCTGTATCCCCTAAAGATTTATACATTTATACAGCGCAGTGGGGAACATCATGTCACATCATGCGTAACAAAATTCAGGACCAACTTCCTTCTAAAGTAAAATGGTTTATAATAGAAATTGAATAGATAAAAGACACGATTTATGCAGATCTATTATTAAAGCGGCGTTTGGTGATCTAGTGGTCTTAAGTGCCTTTAGCGACGTGAAAATTGACTTTTTTTTAGACCACTTTTGAAAGTTAACTGTACCATCAACTTAGACGTTTCTATCAAGAACCGATTACAGAAGCCTTACCAAAAACGTCGAATGTAAATTCAAATGATTTTTGAATGGCGAAAACAATGATCCTATAGAATTGTATCAACTTTAGGACAAGCACCAATACATTATTCATAGATATAAATTAACATTTCGAACGAAGGAAATATTACACGCTAAACGAGCGTTTTCAGTTTTAATAACGTTATAATTAACGTTCTCTTTACTCCGCGCATGTGGGCTAGGTCACATGATATGATAGGCCCACAACACATCGCAACTCCGCAGTAGTCTTTACGCATTTATTTACCAGGAATTCGTCTTGAAATCTGACCTTGACAGCTTCTTGGGTCGAGTGGTCGCAAGCGCGACTGCTGAGCACGAGGTCCTGGGTTTGATTTTCGGGTCGGACAAAGTATTATTGGGTTTTCTATTAGGATTTTTCTCAATAGTAACTATGGACTCTGGACTTGTGCCCGGTTGATGGCAATAGGCTCGCCCCTTATTACATGGGACTTAAATATGACTGGCGATATGTGGGTGTATTATAATTGGTTACATCTCTGCCTAACCCCTCGGGGGTTACAGGCGTGTTGTTATGTCGTCTTGAAACCACTATGTAGCACATCGTTAGTCACCAACTCGATATAACATTGGTTATCACTTCATAATTGGACTTGACTCAGAGCAGGCTAACCAATAAGCTCACTGCTTTTAAGTGATATTACGGTACAAATATTTGTGTGGCGAACAAAGCCACTGATATTGGTTCCGAATCATGCCGTTTGTGCAATTGAAATTATTTTGCGTTTGCGCTCCTAATAATACTTGCAATTGAAGGGTTGACTTCATGCCTGCCGGGGCTGCGGGACTGTTCGAAAGAGATACCGTGGCCGCGGAACACAAAGGGCGATGAAGGAACATGGATGGGTTTTAGTCAGTAAAAGTCTGACACTCCGTCCTGCTCAGCCCAAAGCGGGAGGAGTTATTTGATGATTTCCCATCCGAAAAAAAAAAAGGTTGATTTCATGTTATTTCGTGTCAGTATAGAGGTCTCAGGCATGCTGGTTTCCTCACGATGTTTCCCTTCACCGTTTCTTGATGGCATGTAAAGCCAAGTCAGAGAGGCCTATGGGCGGCCTGAAAACTCTGACACCAGTTTAGGCACTAACCACATGATAAAGAAAGAAAGAATTATAGAGTTACTACTAGTACACCCACATTTCACCATCTACCTATGTTTAAGTCCTGTGTTATAGGGGATAAGCCTATCGCCATCAATCAGGTACAATCAAAACTCCGTGGCACCTACTGAGAAATTCCTGTTAGAAAAACGAAACAAAAATGCCCAACCCGGGAATCGAACCCATTTATTCAAACTCAGCAGTCGCGCAGACCACTACACCAAAGAGCATTTATGTAGGTTATGTTACAAAAACGGGTGCTAACTAATTAAAAATTAATTTACGGGCTTACAAATATTGAAGGCTAAATAGTGACTGAATAACAAAAACCAATAACCCAGCAGAAATCCTAACACAAAACTAAGAAAACAAAAATAAATGGAATAAAGTTTTACACCACTACAAAAGATTGTCGTTCTTATTGATTTTCAGTTTCAATGCTACTAGAATGCTTGTTTTCTGACAAAGCAGTTTTAGTTACAAAAGGTATCTTTGAGAAAATACGCTCACTTATTTAGTGTAACATAAAAACGGTCCAAAATTTAAAAAAAAATGCGGCTTAACTTCAAAATCTATAGTATAAAAAGTCGCTTCCCTCTGTCTGTCCCTATGTATGCTTAGATCTTTAAAACTACGTAGCGGATTTTGATGCGGTCTTTTTTAATAGATAGAGTGATTCAAGAGGAAGGTTTATATGTGAACATTGCACCCGTGCAGAGCCGGGGCGGGTTCCTAGTTTTCTTATAAATTAGATCACATTTAATACAAAAAAATTGAGTAAAATTGTTTTTGGTGAAATATGTTCTTTCTTGAATGTTTATGGTTACTTATAAATATGTATTATTGTAAATGTATTAGTGTTAGAATATAGAGCACAAAATCGCCGCGTCGCCTGAGACTAGAGGCACCTTTACGGACAATAATCATGTCAGCGAACAGGCGCAAGCTCGCTGTCACGGGGCTTTGTTAGAATTATCACGGGTCAGCAGTTTCTATGAATTAACGGTAATATTCCAGTGAATATTACCGTTTCAGCGTTCAAGCGTGTCAGTACACGCTTCTTGGTTTGAATGAAAAATGCTGACAGTACCGTCTATAGCAGCGACAGCAGAGGCGTCCCCGACCCCTGAGCTTATAGCAGCCTAGCTTGACGTGTATGTTTTTTTATAAGCACAATAAAGTAATTAGGAAATTTTATCTAACATACACAAGTTGCCTAGCTCACTGTCTCCAACATATATTTAGCTAGGTCTACAAATACGTTGGACATCAAAGGCTTGATAGGCCCTCGTCACATACACAAAACATAATAACACTTTACCCCCTAGACTATGTTTGTAAGACACCAATTTTCTTCTGCTTAATCGTACTCCAACCCCTAAAATACTGTTACGATCTGGGTATGTGATAAATTAAATACTACCGATTTAACAAGAAATAACTTTATTAATTACAAAACACTTAAAACTTAATCACAAATACACTATTGATCACTATTCACTTAGATATCGCACTTCTAGTTCACTTCGATTCGCTTCGTTGTGTAGCCAGAATCAGACTGACCGGTCCCGCAAACACGACGGCTATTTATATGACGACTGATCCTTCGAGAAAGTTCCACAACTTTCTCGAACCTTCTTCACATTCCATAGTGGATAAACATCCTTCGAGAAAGTTCTACAACTTTCTCGAATCTTCTAAACAGTTCCATAGTAGAACATTGTCCTTTAGAACGTTCCACATCTTTCTCGAATCTTCTAGACAGTTCTATAGTGGAAAATTCTAGACTCTAATCCTCTAAACTGGTCCTTACAGGAACATCCGAGACTTGCACGAAATCTAGAATGTTCTCGCTAAGCAACCGACGACGTAAAAATACAATACCCGCTAAGTTCAGAAGTCAACGGTTAAAATATACTGTGACACACTAACTTAAATATTATGCTCAAAAATTAGTTTACTTTCTGTTCATCACTTATTCTTCAATAAACATCTAAACATTTGTATACATTTGTCTTCGCGCTGCTGAGCATGAGGTTCAATTCCCGGGTCGGGCCAATTGTTATTCGGTTTTACCATTAGGAATTTCTCAGTAGCAACCACGGAGTTTCGATTTGTGCCCGGTTGATGGCAATAAGCTCGCCCCAATTACATGAGACTTAAACATAACTAGCGAAATGTGGGTGTACTATTAGGTACACCTCTGCGTAACCCTTCGGAGATTATAGGCGTGAGGTTTTGTATGTTTCTATTTGTGTTTTTAATTGTTGTTTGTATTCTAAACATTTAATTCGGTTTTATTTTTGCGAATAATCTTTTGTGAACCTTTGTGTCAACACACTCACTTACATAAACGATCGACTTAATCTGCTCAAGTTTAACAAACTAAACTGTTGATATACAGAAACTAGATCTAAAACTAAAACACTAACCAACAACATTTTGAAACGGAATTATTTTTGGAGTTGCAGCAAAAATGGCTGTTTTCGTTGTCCAAGTACGTTCCTTGGGAAATTGAAGCGAACACAACAGTAGTTTGGAGAGCAACAACGCTATTTTAGCAACAGAAATGCAATGACACTGTTTCCAGCTTATTGCTGTTGGTGACTGCGTAGTGGGGCCAACGTTTTGCAAGCGTGCAGTTATGAGCGAGAATTAACTTTTATGAGGGTACTGTGATTTATTTTTGGTACTTATATTGTGGTTTGGTGTTATGTTTGCGGATTAGTTTGGTTGGGATTAAAGATGAGGTTGATTTTTTTTAATTGTCGTATTGTATTGTATTGTATTGCATAGTATAACGGGCTGATGGTGTCCGCAACTCCACGTACAAGCGCACATTTTGCGTACGTAAATTAAATTAAATTGTCGTATCTGGGGTTATTTAGCCTGTCTCGGAAAATAATGTATATCGTCCAGATGTATCCAATCAAATCAGAAAGAAGAAGAATAAAGATTATTTGACGTCAGTTCCGCACACGTATTAAAAAAAAGAAACAAAATAAAAAAATGACGAATTAAAATCTAAAAAAAAGAGAAAATACTGTACTGTAAGTACTTATGTGTTAATCAATTAATTTACTTTTTTAAACCAATACCAGGTGTTATCTAGAGATTTTAATGATTTTTTTATTAGACAGCACTCAGTAATACAAGCAGAATATTCCATTAAATTGTCCGCTAAGTACGTAATATTCAAAAACAACAGATTAAGTAAGTATACACAAAAACAACAAACTTTAAAACAAAGAGCTCAGCATTACCTAGCCAAACCACTCTGCATATTTTAACTCAACTTATAAACCTTCTAAATCTAAAAACACAAACTGCAATTAAATGAAAACACGATCAACAACACAATTATCCGAGTTACTCTATAATGATTGCACCATACATCAGCAGCATCAGCAGTGACAACCCAGTGGTATCGCCGTTAACTTTCGAGTCTAAGAAGGTATTGGCATTTTTTATCACTTTTCTCATACCTAAGTGCAAACCTCATAATATTTATGCCAAGGAATATCATTGGAATGTACCATCAAATTGCACTGAGTAATATTCAAAAACATACATATTTTCACAAAACCACCAAACTTTCTGCCCAGTGTTTTCCCAACTATGTTGGGTTCGGCTTCAAGTCTAACCGGATTCAGCTGAGTACCAGTATTTTACATGGAGCGACTGCCTATCTGACCTCCACAACCCAATCAGTGCTGGGTAATACGATACCATTAAGACTTCGGACCGCTCACCATCTGTAACGACTGCCAAAGATCTACAAATGACAGGCAGGACCCGTACTTTCTGCGGCAGAAGCAGCTGCGGCTGAATTTAAACCCGGGCGGCTATTAACTTTTAGTTACAAGCTCCTAGAAAACAACTATGGATGAATAAAACTAAGCTAATAAACGTTCTGAATTCAAAAATATGACACAATAATTACCATCGACAACACAATTACAGTTACTCTATAATGATATCAGCTCGTCATTAATATTATAATAACGTCAATATCCATATAACTCGATATGCCACCTAATTAGTTATTACAAATTAATATTCTACGAACACTTGAGTGTATAATTTAGTGGTTCCTGGGGGAAATACTAAAGACAGCAATGCGGTAGACTACAATATGCAAAGGTATTTGCATACACATAGCGAGGTGGTCGTAATGGTGCTATGTAATATGATTGAGGGTAGACGTATTGTATTGCTTGGCTTGGCATATGTTACAGCTAGCTGGGAAACGACATAACATCACGTCTGTGTTCCGAAAAGGGGAGAAAGGGTATACCTTTTTTTGGTACAGACGGCAGCACATCAAACTTCTAAAATCTGTCAGACTTCTTTAATAGATTTCCAACTTTATCGCTAACAACAAACAGTTTTTTGTAGCTGGATGTGCTTTTTTTTTTTTTTTACCTATGGGAAATCATCAAATAACCCCTCCCGCTCTGGGCTGAGCAGGAGGGAGTGTCAGACTTTTACTGACTAAAACCCATCCATGTTCCTTCTTTTGCCCTTTGTGTTCCAGGGCCGCGGTATCTCTTTCGAACAGTCCCGCAACCCTGGCAGGCGTCGGTCCTTACGGACCCCTTCCTGTTTGCTGACTCTCTTTGAGGCGCGCTTGGAACACGAACGCGCCGTCGACACGGCCTGTCGTCATAAGACGGACGGACGGCGAGCTAGCCCATAGCTCACCGTCCACAGGCCCGCTGCTTGATGTGCTGGCGTCTGTACAAACCCGCCACTCTTTTTCCAACTCTTCTTCTCACTTTTGCAACTCCTAAAAGCTGTGATCAAGAGTGGCGGTCACCCGAAAGGCCTCGGGGCAATGAAATTCGACGAATCACGGAGAAACGATTCAACCGTCTTATTTCATTCGTTGTTTCTTACTTCTCCGCTACTTAAGTTCATGTAATAGGGAACTAGCATATTGCCATCAAATGACCACAAATGTTCGAAATACTACTAATAAATTCCTGACAATGACTGGAGTTCCCATTATTCTTCTCTTTACTCGCTCGACTAGCGGCACTGGCTTATCGACAGTAGTTAGTGGTCTAGCGAACAGATTACCAAGTCAGCAAGGTTTATAGAGAGGTTGCCTAGACTGGCAATATCAGATGAATATAGGTGTTGTGTAACTGGCTTTAAGTTCTCAATCACTGAGGTATTTAAAAGCCCCTGTAGCTGATACCAATATTCTTATGTTTTTAAAGTGTAACCACTAACACTAACACTATCATAAACATGGGATATTTACCATGTTTATTATTTAATAAGTTTTTTTTTTGTCTGGTGTATTTGGACGCCATGACGGCTGAACGAATTTGTTAGGACTTTTCATCCCGGCAGTACGTCCCTGTGGGATGATCCGATAACAAATCTGGTGATATAAATGTTATACTCAAGGCATGCAGCTTTCTCATGACATAACACACAACATGTTAAAAGAGGATTACTACAAGTTCCTGCGAACTTACTCGAACTGATATTAACTGCTTTCATGAATTATTTCACCAAGCGTAGCAATTAGTATTCTCTACAAGCTTGCGTTTATAATGATACTAGTTCCTACGCTTGCGTGGACTAACTCACTTATCCCAAAACCTAAGCAGAGATTATACCTTATTATTTATTTATTAAACTTTATGCACATAATGTAAAAACACTGTACAAAGGCGGACTTAATGCCTTGGGTATTTTCTACCAGTCTACCTTAGAGTGATGCAGAGACAAAACAAAAGTTGCAATAATGCAGAAAATTTTCAAGAATAAAATACATATAATAATATATAAGGTCCCACTTAAATAGATGGACAAATTTTATTTTATTTTATTTCGATCTAAAATAATAAATTGCCGGCGGCACTCTAGAATAAACACATCCATTAGGTCAAAATAAAATCACTTTAATCAGTGTTTTTTTTTTGCTTGGATATCTTTGTTTAGACGTACTGAACGCTGTGTTAAAAAATTTCCATCTATTTTAATAGGACCTTATATACATACATTCATACAAACAAAATCTACAAAGTAAAGAGAGATAAAAATATATAGATGGAGAAATACAACAAATTAACTGTGGAATGAGTCTGTCAACTTCTTACGTAAGTGTTCGTGAGCTTTATGTACTACGATGTGACATAAGTATTAGGAGTATCTCTTTGTCGGTATGAGTCCTTTGAATCGTAAAACACGTTAAGCCTATGTTTCAGAGTCCAGCGCCTGAATTATCTCAGGTAGTGTGGGATCGCCATCCTATTCGGACTTTGAGAGTGACAGCAAAGAGAGTTCATCCGTGTTTGCGCACACACTTCATCATCTGCTAGCCTTTTCCGAACTTTTTTGGGGTCGGCTTCCAGTCTAACAGGACACAGCTCAATACCAGTATTTTACATGGAGCGACTGCCTATCTGACCTCCACAACTCATTTAGTACTGGTTCCCTACTTGATTTCGAAAGTTGATGATTCGATTTTTATTATATCGAACACGGTGTGTCGATAATTCAGTTGTACGATGTTTTACTCGACAATACGATACCCCTTGGTATACTTCCCTTCCTTTGATAATTGTTCCGGGTCTGACTGTTTGTGTATGTGAGTTTAAATGTCTGTAAATGCACCCACGATACAGCAGAAATCCCTAGTGTGGGGCAACGTTTTTTTTTTGTAATAAAAAATAAAATAAAAAATACTGGTTGTCAGACATTCAGACCACTGACTACCTGAAACGACTGTCAAAGATCTACAATTTACAGCCAAGACCAACGGCATAACAGGCTTTCTGAGGCACGGAGATATGAAATCGATAAGTAACGGGTGGTCACACATCCACGGACTAACCTAGGCAAGCGCGGCTTACCCTGCACCTGCACCCACACACATTTGCGTTATAATATTTCCTACGTCTAGAGCTGGTCTCCTATTAAATTCCCTGCATCACTGGCTCCGTCTCCGCTGTGATTGGCTGGGGGACTATCAGGACCATCATTTCATTTAAAATACTAATTATTTAGTAAAAGTTATGGTTTTCAAGTTATCAGTCTAACGAACCGACACAGTTGAAATTTCTAAATTCTACCTAACATAACACCGCGCATGTAATCCCTGAAGGGTTAGGCACAGGTGAATCTAATAGTTCACCCACATCTCGCCAATTATGTTTAAGTTCCACAAGTAGAGGGCGGGCCTATTGCCATCACCTAAGCACAAATTTAGACTCCGTGGCTACTGAGAAATTCGTAATGGAAAAAACCAATTACAATTTTTCCGACCTGGGTTTCAAACCCAGGACCTCATGCTCAGCAGCTGCAATTACGACCACTGGACCAACGCGGCATTAAAGTACTAATTAGGTATTTAGTAAATGTAGCGGTTTTCAAGTTACCTATATAAGCATATTGAACCGACAGAGTTGAAGTTATTCAATTATAATGTAAGGATATAAGATTCAAATTATGCATTTGTCATCAAGAGTGTTTTCTGTAGTTGCCAACGAAAATACACAGCCAATCTTTGAACAACAAAGCAATTCTGGGAGCCAAACAACTCCCCGACAGTCCCCGACCTCAAATATGTTTACTTAAGTAACAATATACATGTCCTGGCTACATTGGCTAAATTCTTAGAATTTTGAATACGCGCAGCAATGTATACTGCAGTGAAAAGGCAGTTGTATGGCCAATTGAGCTGCACTACACTACGTGCGTTCCATGTTGAAAAGATCTGCAAAAGATTAGGTTTAAAAGTAGAATGTCTTTGGTAGTTTGTGTCCCTTTGAGGGAAATTCTTGGTCTTGTTGGTTTTTAGTGGTTTAAATTATACGTTTTTCTTTGTTTATTTTAGATTGTTATCCATTACTTACTTATTACCTACTGTTGTTGTAATGAAATTGGCCTTTGTAACTGATTATAGACCAAACTTGATAGTGTTGCCCTGCACTACGGGCGTAGACAGACAACCCTTTGTATATCTATGGTGTTGATCAAAAATCCTTTTATTTAATAAAATCATCATTGATGATTGTCGTTGATGTACTAGACAAGATGTAACAAGATCCTTAACAAAGCCGCCAACCAAGCATCATCCTAGGTAACTTTACGCAAAATATATTGCTGAGAGACGACTTGTCTTTTTTGGGGTGAAAAATCACGTTTTACGGTAGGACTCAATGTAACGTACTCAATACATTGTGCTGATGGATAGATTGAATAGTACGGGGGTTGTGGAGGTGTCTAAAGTAAAAATCTTCCAAATAAAACATGTATTAAAAAAAAAAAACTTGTGTAAAAGTTGGAACTTTGACCCCCAATATCTCCGTAACTAGAAGGTTCCCAGGTATGGTCTAGAACAAAAAAAAATATCGCAATGAAATACAAGTGGCTCTCGGCTTCGTTATTCGTCTTGTTACACCCTTTATAAATAAATTACTTATTTCAAAGTAAATGTTTGAATTTAGTAAATTTTGTCTCACTATGCGCGAAAACATGTTGTGTAGACATATTTTCACAGGGCTTAATAAGAGTTTTAATACCGATTCGATCGCATTACCGTAAACTTCAATTTGTACTGAAAAGTGTGCCCAATCACCATTCGTACTGTATAGCAACTAAAGTTTATGTTTCAATTTAATTAACACTACGCTAGAAACAAGATAAATATTTAATACTACCTTCCAACCGCGGTTTCGCCCACGTATTTTATTTTTACACACTATCTTAAGTTAAACTTTATGTGTTATTCTGACATGGTATAATTACTGTATTATATTTCCTTTATTTATCTTTTTTTTACAAATTTAATTTACATTTTTAAGTATTCCATAAAATATTTATAGTTATTATTATATTATCAGCCATTTGTGTCCCACTGCAGAGCATATCTAGGCCTCGTTTCGCTCCTTCCTTATCCCATGGGTCCCAAACGGCAACGCGGCAAGCCTAGAAGGAGATAGCGGGACGAACTTGCCTCCTGTCAGAAGAATTGGCGTCTAACAGCACTAGATAATTACTGTAAAGTTTCATAAAAAATCGTTCAGTAGTTTTGGCGTCACGGAGTAACTCACATCATTCCGTACTACCGCACTATCTCGTTTATAATAGTAATAATATAAAACACAATGAAGACATTAATAAAATTAATAATATCATAATAACGTTCAACAGGAGAGCATTATATCTCACACTAAATTAGCTCTAAAACACTTGCGTTGCAGTATTTTAGCACTAAATTATGTTAATACGCTGCTGTTCCCAGCATTTATTTAGTATAACATGCGTTGGTCGGTAATTTGATGTTATAATACACTGATACGACCACAGTGCAGCAGTGTGTCAAATTAGAATAAATAATGGGTTAAATAACAAGTAATATCAGGAAAATTCGTTGTTAAGGTGGAAGCGCTAAGGTAGCCCGCGAAATTCAAAATTAATGACTTTCATGAAATATTTATTGAATGGGATTAAATGAACTTAAAGAGCTGTATTGATGATTTTAATGATTATAATTCTGTGACTACATACGTAATACCAGCGCGAATCATATTGCCATCAACATACAACCTGACACTGACCTGCAAATTGCAAAAAAACGTAAGAAAATTTGAATTTCGCGGGCAACCCTGAATCTTCCACCTTGAGCGAAGTGACTACAATCTTAAATAGTCTGTATTCGTCCCATCTGAGTTAGGCAGAGGTATACTTAATTGTACACCCACATTTTGCCAGTTATATTGCAGTCCCATGTAATAGGGGGCGAGCCTATTGCCATCAACCGGGCACAAATCCAGTCTCCTTGGCTGCTACTGAGAGACTCCTGATGGTAAACCAAATAACACTTTACCCGACCTGGGAATCGAACCCGGGACCTCATGCTGGGCTCATGACCAAATGTGGGTGTACTATTAGAGACACCTCTACCTAACCATACGGGGCTTACAGGCGTGCTATAATGTTAATTTCTAAAAATGAATCCGTACTGTAAATCAACATTATAGGTACATCTACAAATAATGTTGTGTACTTTGAATATATGATAAATTAATCATTTGGTATGAATGGTTTCCGAATTTCAATGTTTACACGATAACCTATGTACCAATATTTTGATGTCAAATTACATTATTATTATGTCTACAATAACGTGTAATCGAAGTTCAGTAATATCATGGGGTTTGTAAATATTAGAGACATTGTGGCTCATTGGTAACTGTGCCGACTTATGAGTGGCTGGCCATGGGTTCAAAACCCAAGCAATGTTACTGTTTTATAAATATTTTTTATGCGTTGTATGTAAGATCTACAAATGACAGCCGGGCAAAACGCCTAAACGTGCTTTCCGAGGCACGGAGATTGATCCGTTTAAATCACACAAAAATCCGATTTTAACGAATTAATTATTTTTTGTGAAAACCACAACAAGAGAAAAGTCGAACCAAAATTGAATTTCAGCGATCGACGAAACCCTAAATACTTTTAACGTGCGCATTTATTAAACCTGCCAGTAGAAATTTTATTTGAGTTTGCGGTTTGATCCTTAGCGTAGTTAAATGTTTCGATAGTCAGCTTTTGGTGTAATAATCGAATTACATCTATTGGTTACTTACATTTTATTTTTTGTAACGAAATCTGATTTCAGTGAATATAGTAAATATTATTTACTTCACAAAAATATTACTTGAAATGTTTTTAAAATGACTTGATCCGAAACACTATCAAAATGAACTCATAAACATGCTAAATATTCAGTTTTTAGTTAGTGATTGTATTACTTGAATAGTTAAATAAGTTTGAGAAAGAACCCTTGTTCAGGCAATTGTTCAATTAAACACGACTATCTGTTGCCCAGTGACGCCTTATGTACTTCACAACTTAGATGATCAATGAAACACAATCTCGTAGTTCGTTAAGTGTAGAACTTTAGCAATAATTTTGTAACAAGTGGCAACGAGCAATATTTTAATATCTAAGACAATTAATAAGTTTAGGAATTGCAAATAAACAATTGTGCTGCTCTGAAAAACAAAGTTTATTTTAAACTATCACATCATCAAACAAAGAAACGACAAGTTATATAATTTTTATACCTTTTCAACCAATGTGTCCTGCCAACAATAACCTATGGTGCCGAGACATGGACGCTCACAAAGGAGCCTGTCCACCGAGTACGAGTGGCACAAAGGGCCATGGAGCGAGCCATGCTCGGCATAACCCTCTTAGATCGAGTGCGTAACACCGAAATCCGCCGTCGGACGAAAGTCTACGACGTCGGGGTTCGGGTGGTGCGCCTCAAATGGGCCTGGGCAGGACATCTGGCTAGACGCGGAGATGGCCGATGGAGCAAGGCTTTGACCGAGTGGTGGCCAAGGCTAGGCCATAGAAAACAGGGCCGTCCTAAAGCTCGTTGGGTCGACGACATCGTCAAAGTCGCGGGCAACACCTGGATAAGGGACATACGGAACCGGAAAGTGTGGCACCGGCGAAGGCCTATACCCAGCAGTGGATGATTCCAGGCTGATATGGTAATTTTTATAACAATCTTAATATTCACGTGGTTTTCAATAAGCTTTTTGAATCGTCTTTTGCCAGCCATTATTATAGTGTTACCACGCCATTTAAAGGGCACACGTTAAATATGCTCCACAGATAAAAATAACTAATACGAGTATTAACGGAGAACTTAATGAAAATAAACTTTATTTCAAGCAATAACTTTGGAATACGCTCGTAATTGTCCAATAACTAAACTGGCCAATACAAATACTCTGTTCATAACAACTCAAACTCAAAGCGTTTATTTCAATTAGACCTTCGCAGGCACTTTTGAAAGTCAGAAAAACAAAGGCGAAGCTACAGTCACAGACACAAGGCATAATAACTTGTGAAAGTACTGTAGTTGCCCATTCCAAAGCGTAGATCTCTATGGAGAAGAATGGGCAAGAAACTCCATGGACACTCTTTTCAATCAAAATATTGTTACAAGATCTTGGTTACATCATTCATGTTGAGATTATACATATATGTGAGAACGATGTAGAAAGACGTGCACATTAAGAGCGTCCAGAGTAAAAGATTATAACTATCAACAATTTAAAAACAAAGTAGTTAAAATAAACCGTGGCAGATAAGAGAACTAACTATAAAAACTGGGCTCCAATACACATAGCAATTATTTTTATCAGAACAATAATGGGTACGTCATTTAATTAAAGATTGTTTTTACTACCTTTTGTTGTACCTTATTGTTTCGGAAGTTTTTCTTGTAGTTTTCTTATGTTGTTTCTCTAAAAACACCTTGACATTGACAGCCAGTTGCCAAAATGAATCCTCCCTCTGCGCTGCGCTCGCGTCCCTTCGCTTGTCATGGACCATAGACAATAGTCTGTAGCGTTGACAAGCGAAGTCGGAACGTTCGGTGCGGCCGAGCCGATTATTATTAATATTTTAATTTAATCATTTTTGTTTGTATACTTACAGTGTTATTTTATATAAGTGAATATTATGTTATTTTATTTTTTTGTGTTAATGTATTCTGTGTCCGTAGTTGTGACCGTGACGTCACAGTGGGCCCTATCAGAATACCAGCGCTGCGGTATTTGTTTTTCATATATCGCAGCATCATGCTGAGATAGGAGCCTTTTTGGCCTCGCACAGGTCTTTTTTTATTATTTAGTTTTAGATTCTTTTTTTATTGTTATTTTTTGTTGTTCCTGTGCTTGTCCCAAATAAATATTTTTCTTTCTTCTCTTTCTTTCTTTCTTTACTATGTGAGCGTATTGGCAAATCACCACCGGTAACACTTCGCCTTTTCCAACTGTGTTGGGGTTCGACTTTCAAACTAAACGGTTGTAAACTTATACAGTCCTCCTCTGACTGCTGTTGCAAGCGCACTAACCACACGATAAAGAAAGAAAGCGCCATGATCGCCTGTTGCTTGCAACAGCGTCAAAATATCGGGAGCTCAAAATAATGGACAACCATGGAAGATATCCCGTAAGTGACGGTATAAGTTAAACGGTTGCAGTTAATACCAGTATATATCCATGGGGCGATTGCCAGGCCTTACCTCCACAACAGATTGGGTAACTCGATACGGTTTGGTAGCGTAATAGAAACTAACGCACGCCTGTTTTTTCAAAGGGTTAGGCAGAGGTGATTTACCCACAATATGAATTCGTCGAATATGAAGTTATTCATAAACGAAAAAAAAATATTCCAAAGGAAATTAAAAAAAAAAAAAAAAAAAAAAAAAAGTCGAGGGGCGAATTTTTTTTTTTTTTTATCTTTCTTCTCCACTCGTCTAGGTCCTCAATAAAAAAAGTCCCATGAAAATCCGACCACTATATACTTCGTTCCACCTCTTGAGTATTTTTTGTCTAATTGCACTCGGCTAGAAATCTTTAAGTCCCATGTTGTCTGGGGTAGGCCTATTAATGACTACCAATCGGGATCAAAAATTCAGGCTAATACCAAGCTAATACTGTGTCACCCTCTGCCTCGCCTTTTCCCAAATATTATATGTTGGAGGTGGCTTCCAGCCTAATCGGATGCAACTGAATACCAGTATTTAACATGGAGCTACTTCCTATCTGACCTCACAACCCAATTGTGCCCCCCGTGATACCCCGCGGTAAGGCTTTCAGGTCACTGACTACCTCTAACGACTGCCAAAGGTCTACAAAAGATAGTCAGGACCAACAGCTTAATATGCTTTCCGAAATATGGAAGAAACTTGGTAAGCAATGGGTTGTCACCCATCCACGGACCAACCTAGGCAAACGCGGCTTAACCTAAAGATGGACCCGACCGGCTGTTATTATTTAAACACGAGCTCCTAAGCAAGCTAATACTGAGTCCTGTCGGTAAAACAGTGTAACGTTTTTCCTGACCTGGAAATAGAACCCAAGACACCATGGTCAGCTGCAGCGCTTGCTTTAGTTTACGAAGGTCTAGAGGATCAAAATCACTGTCTATCGCTGCCGAAGCGATATCGCTGACGATACAACATTACTTTAATCCATGTTCGTAAAATACTGGCCATATCAAAGCACTAACTAACAAAGCCGTCTCCATACATTGCACCTGCAACCACTTCATAAATTATTCCAACAATCTAATTACGGTTTGTTCGATAACTAAGTTACAGCATCTAAGTGTCCTAACTTTCCAAGCACGGAACATCCTAACTTTTATATAAACTATACATTAGCCGAGTGTAAATACAGAAGTGAACATCAAAGGATTTTGTACCTTAACCTTTGTTGGGGAAAGTTTAGTTCCCATTGCCACTTTAATTCGTTTTATGATATTTTATATGCTTTGCTGGTTCGGTATTAGCTTAGTTTGGTATAATATTAGCTGTATTTGTAATGTATATTGGCAGTAATATAATTATTTATAACTTAATTACTAACTACTTAATTTCTTTGAAAATTCTGTTAATTAAGAGGCATAATATGATATTTTTGTGTTAGTCTTTTCTTTTATCGGAGAGTGTGAGTGATGGTATAACAGTCTGATAAACTTTTAGTAAATTATTCTGGGATAGACATTACATCATAACTACATAGTATAAAGTCGCTTCCCGCTGTCTGTCCCCATGTATGCTTAGATCTTTAAAACTTCGCAACGGATTTTGATGCGGTTTTGTTTACTAGATAGAGTGATTCAAGAGGAAGGTTTATATGGTAACATTGCACGCTTGCGAGGCCGGGGCGGGCCGCTAGTGAACAAATAATTTAATCATTTCATATTTATATTCTTCAGAAAGGTCAGGTTCGTACCAAACTGCTCGCATCGCATCGGATCGGAAAGGATACGAACGGATGCGGCGACAGCCAATCGCGTCCGGCAGGATGTCGACGCATACGATAGGCTCCGTACCGTCGTGGGTCGCTTGCGAACGTATCCGTTTCCACGCCGAGTCAAATAGTTTCATTCCTACCGCGTTGATGTGTAAAAGGATGTAGGTGAACGGAGCCGATCGAGCGTCGCAGCATACTTTCGGCTACGATCGCGTGTCACGAATGACGCCCGCGGTCAAGCTGCTGTGTCATCATCATCATCATCATTTCAGCCGAAAGACGTCCACTGCTGGACATAGGCCTCAGCGGATCCCCGCAACCTTCACCAGGTCATCGGTCCTCCTAGTGGCAGGCCTTCCAACGCAACGTCTTCCGGTTCGCGGTCGCCACTCCAGAACTTGAACGAGAAGCTGCTGTGTGCGATTTGGTAATATAGAACTTAAATACTGTATACACGATTTAATTTCTTTTAAAGTTTTTAACATCCGTTCCGTTCCGATCCGAGGCGATGAGGCCGTCCGCAACTGGCATGTTACCACCAACTGGGCATAGATCGAGACTCCGTAGCTGCTACCGAGAAATTCCTGATTGAAAAACCCAATAACACTTTTCCCGACCCGGAAAATCCCGGGAATCGATACCAGGACTTCTTGCTCAGTAGTCGCGCTTGCAGCCATTACAGACCAACGATATGTTTTTGTTATTTTCAACACGTTAAAGTATACTGTGAATCCAATTGTGCACCCTTGACTAAAATGTAAAGATGTCTCCTTGAAGACGAAACATCTAATCAAATCTAATAGATACACAAAACTAAAAATAATTAACAACTTCTTAAATCAACGATTGTTTGAGATACACGAAAAATTTCATTAATATTTCATTGTATCTCTCAATTGACGAGTTTCATTTCAAAATGTTCGCAGTCTAAAGGAAACTCGGAAAGTTCAAGTATTCCCAAACTCCTCAGCACTAATTGCATCTGCTTACAAACTCGAATTTGGAGTTTTAACGAATATTGTTCTTCAAGCAGTTCTTTAACTCAATAACTGTGAGAAAAAGATTCTTTGGTCAAAACCTTTGTTATCAAAAGCAACGTATTACTTCTAAACAATTTTATTTCCCCACTGCCTGCGGCGATTGTCTTTGTTTTACAAAGTAAAGGATATATCCTTAATGACACTTTTTATTCTGTTAATGCAAAAGATAAAATGTGGCGTCTCTTACATCGTCATACATTTGTGGAATGTTTCCTCTTTTATTAAAGGCCCTCGATTGTGTTTACGTAATCGGCGTAATGACAATACTTCAAGAGAGCAAAAACTGAAGTACTAAAGACCCTGGCACAAGTGAGCGTCGTAACCGTAACGTAAAAACGTCGATTATAAAATTAAATATACTTTATTTCATAATTTTAAGAATCTATTCATATCCATGGACTATAGCAGCTTATAGTGTATCTGCAGTTTGTTAAGAACAACTTTGAGAGGGATACTGACAGAAAAATTCAGCTTGGCTGGGCAGCATTTGGAAAACTTCGTCGGATCTTTTCGTTCCACAGAGCTAAGACTAAGGTCTTCACCCAGTGCGTCCTGCCTGTTATGACTTTCGGGGCCGATACGTGAACGCTCACGGTACGGCTGGTCCATAAATTCAAGGTTGCTCAGCGAGCTATGGATCGGGCTATGCTTGGAGTCTCTCTGAGGGATCCCATCCAGTTCCGTCCGACAGAGAATCGGAATTGTCGACATAGCTCACAGGATAAGTAAGCTGAAGTGGCAATGGGCGGGTCATATTAGCCGTAGAACCGATGACCGTTGGGGTAGATGTGTTCTTGAGTGGAGATCGCGAATCGGCAAACGTAAGGTGGGACGCCCTCAAGCTCGGAGGAGCTACGATCTTTGCAGGGTGGCTAGTAGCAAAACTGGATGAGAGTTGCTGAGAATCAGGTTGAGTGGCGTGCGATTGAGGATTGCCTGTCTCGGACGGACTGTAGTGATCGTGCTTGTTGCAAACAATTTAGAAAAACGCTATAGGATAATTATATTTTCGATTAAGAAATCGATGTACTTACGTTACATTTACACCGTGCGCTCGTGTTAAGGCTTCTGGTTAAAAATGTACGCTATATTTCAAATTAAATTACGGTTTTTGTTTGTGTCCCGAGACATTAGTGGAGGCGTCTCTTGACCGAAGGTAATTTTTGACCCTCATTTGTTTAAGGGAATCCGATGTACAAAGCATATTAGTTACAGCTACTTCAATATAAGGATTGATTTTGGTCACTGAAATTAGAATAGAATAAAGGGTATACGTATAGGAACGATTATTGTTCTCGTATTGAAGAGTTCATACAGGTTTTAGGTATTATGGTTTGAGGTATTTTTAATTAATTAAAGTTCCTGTTACTGAAAAATTTATTTTCATTCAAAACAAAAACAAATTGAATATCATTAGGGATATCTTCATATGAACATTAAGAGGAGCTTGCTAAATAATAACAGCTGCTTGGGTCGATCTTTAGGTTACGCCGTGCTTGCCAAGGTTGTTCCGTGGATGGGTCCCACCAATTACATACCGAGTTTCTTCCGTGCCACAGCACGTTAAGCCGGTGGTCCCACCTGTCATTAGTAGATGTTTGACAGTCGTTAAAGCCGGCCCGAAAGTATGACAACTAGTCTTACCAACGGGGATTGTATTACACAGTACTAACTGGGTTGTGGAGGTCAGATAGGCAGTTGCTCCATGTAAAATACCTATTGGTATTCAGCTACATCCGGATTAAAGTGGAAGCCAACCACAACATAGACGGGAAAAGGCTCGGCTCGGCTCGGCGGAAGATGATGGTAATATAAGTAAAATACCTACCGTCAATATAATACTGAACACGGGCAATCTTCATACAAAATATGTTTACTGAAGTATTTGTTACTTTCCGGGTGTCCGCAAGTTTATGTACCAGGATGACAGATCCTTAACCCTAGCAAACATCAAAGTTCCTCTAACTATCTAGTGCCTCTTAAAATTTTCCAAAATTACGCGTGCCAAACTTTTGATCATACTTTAACAACATGTTAACTATGAAACGTTTCGTGCATAAAGTGTTTCATTACTTCCCGTCTAACGTAGTTCGCGAATTATATACAGCGTGTAACAGAAAGGGTATAATCATATGGAATACTGTGGTACGGACCATCAAACTGAACAACTTTCTCTATGGGACCACCATCGAAATCGTAAAAAAATTATCAGCTGTCCCATACATTTGGGTCGAGTAGGTATTGCATTTTTGTATAGGACAGCTGATAATTTTTTTACGATTTCGATGGTGGTCCCATAGAGAAAGTTGTTCAATTTGATGGTCCGTACCACAGTATTCCATATGATTATACCCTTTCTGTTACACTCTGTATAGATGTATATAATGTTAGAGTTGGAGTTCCTAATTTGAAACAGTTTATTTCGATACAATTAATAGTGCCTGAATTAAAATGGACTAGCTATTTATTTGGTAAATAGCGTTAAAGTAAATAGCGAATATCAAAATGGTACATGTGAACAATTACCCAATTGCATCAAATAGTTTCTAGCACAATCTGAAGAAAATTTCTAATCACAGCATCCGTAATCCCCGGAGGATTAAGCAGAGATATACCTAATGCGTAATGGGTAAAATGTGGGTGTACACCCACATTTCGCAAGTTACGTTTAAGTGTAATAGAAGGCGAGCCTGCTTCCATCAACCGAGCACAGATCCAAAGTCCGTGGCTGTTACTGAGAAATTCGTGATGGAAAATCCCAGTGTATTGGGTTTTTGCCCGACCCGGGAGTCGAACCCAGGACCTCTTGCTCACCAGTCGTGCTTGCGACCGCTAGACCAACGAGGTAGAAATAAACAATAACCTTTATTATAAAAAATACGGTAAGCCATGCGAAAAATAACAACAACACCTGCTATATAAAAACAACAATAACATCTGCTATATAAAACATTTTTGCTCTTTTTGTAAATAAAAAGTTCACGTTTTAAGTCCGATACGATGAAAATAAATGATTTAAAAGCTATGTTGTTGCGTGTTTTTACCGAAAGATTGTAAAGAAGGATTAAATTAATTTCACACCCAGGCTCATTTCGATGGAAAAAATCTGTCGTTTATATATTCTGTGTACAGACGAAAATTATCCCTGACCTAATAATTTGTACCTACGTTAAATAGTTTCTGGTAAAATAGCTCGTGACAAACAGACTGACACTAAAGACGCGTAGGTAAACGCTCTCTTTTAACACGGTACACCAAAAGTTTTCCCGCGGGCATTAGTAAGGATTTTCCGCAACGGATTATGACAAAGTAAATATTTACTTTCAGCTTAGTTAAGTATACAGAAAATAAATAATAGACATAATTGGCTCAAAGCGACGATGGAGCGTTGTTGTGTTTTGTTTGTATGTAGTAGGCTGGATTTTTTCCAAAGAGAAAAGAATCCTTTGAAAGAAAGGATCAAGTATGATGGACCACAGCTTGATGGTGATAGCGTGGAAGACTTAACATGAAAATAATATTATAACTAACAATGAATATAGTACATTTTGATACAAGGGTGGAAAATAGGTTATTGCAAATTATCATTAACAAGCCCGAGCCGAAGGCGAGGGTTTTTAATCACACGAGTTAGCACCTAGTTGTGAGAAATAGTAAAAAATAAATCCAAAGTTATCCGCAAAATTAACGATCGAGATCTTAAAAAAAGTTACGACCGCGTAACAGAAAGATGCCTATTATATGCAAAAGATTTAATTTTCAAATCATAATAATAGCCTCTATAAGTACGCCATGTTTAACAACTGTATTGAAAATTAAATTACATATTATAATAAGTTGATATCATTACTTATGTATATTCTATGTCTATGTTAAGGGTTTGGTTTCCGCACTTAATCCCTTAAGTGGACCATTGTGCGTGAATCATGGTGGCCGTTAGTCCAATCAGCCCACCTCCCTCCAGAAGCAGATTAAACTTCCCGGTCTTCTCAGGACCTCCTCCGCAAGGATTTCGGTGTTCCAGGAGGTGGTTCAGACTACTCTGGCTTTGTCACGATGATTTCCATCACCGTAAATGATGGAGGTTGCATATTTTGTTCAGTGGATAAAGTCATTGTAGAAATATGAAACGCTTTGAAAGCAATTGTAAGTCTTGTCGAAGCCCTCAGGTGATCGGTCGTATGACCGTCACCGTCACCGTCAGCTGTCACTTAACAAGTAAACATTGAGCTCCGTTAATAATCTTAATATAAAATATTAAATAAAGTTATTTCTTAGTGTATTATCGTAAATATTGAAAAAACAATGTAAACAATAAGTGAATGTGTTATCTCACAAAAAATCTCTTTAACAAAAATGTTTGAGTGGCTTATGCAATGAACAGTGAACCCTGTCAAAACTACATTAATTCCGTGTTTAAGTGATCTAAAATTACATTATCGATCAATAATAATACATGGACACATACATAAGTAAGTGAAACAAAACATTCTTTCCCAATTTAACCAAAACAAAAGTGAAAAAAAAACGATCTGTCAAAAGTTTGAATTTTTACAATCTACGAGTCATCCTAACGAACTTTCATTAATTCTATAACACTAGAAACAGATACATAATTTCAACACATGAGTACAGAAGCCAAACGGCCGTTTGTGTAGACGTATCAACTGCAGTTTGCTTGGACGCTGGTTCGAATCTCATTGACAATCTTGACTTTTTGTAAGTTAGTAAATTGTATTCATCATCACGTCAACGAAATTGCTTGGTTGGCCAGTCAACACAATACCAATAAGACTTTAAAAAATGAATTTCTTCGAAAATATAACTATGCGTCGTACGCGAACAAAATCCGACTCAAATACCGTCATCAACCAATCACAAAATGACACTTTCGAAGATACAGTTAACAGTCTACCTGATTTATCAAGTGATGATAATAATGATGCACATCAACAAATAACAAAGTTAAAAGAACGAATAGACAAGCTTGTGTTGGAATTAAACAGTGCTCATCAGGAAATCGAGTCACTGTCTTTGGAGAACAATGATCTTAAACAAATAAATATTGTTTTACAAAGCAAGAACAAACATCTTACTGAAATTACACATAGCCCTATTAAAAAACACAAAAAGGCAACCCCAACGAAGAAATGTCCGAAAAACAATAAACAAACACAAACAGATCCTGCATTTATATCTAACCGGAAAGACGTAATGATAACACCCAATGCCATACAAAATAAAACAAGCACTGATAAGACAATGCCAGAACAAATCCAACAACATAAAAGCGAGAGTAAAATATGCATTCTGAGTACTAATAACAAAAATGACATAGCAAATATTGCCGAAAATACGATACACAAACATTCGGAAAACGTGTGCCATTATATAAGGACAAACTGTAAGACAGAACAACTATTGTGCGATATAGAAACTAAATTAAAAACATTTACAATGAAAGATTTCTGCATAATTCTGTTAGGAGAGGAAGACTTTAAAATTACGTATGACTATCTTCAACTGACCCTCCACATTAGAACGACCTTACAAAAAGTAAACCATACGAACATAATAGTCTGCACGCCGACATATAAGTATAATTACCACAAAAATATGTATAATTGGAGAATAGAACACTTCAATAATTTACTGTACCTTGATATAATGTCTCATCAACATGCGTATTTCTTGGACTCGAACAAGAATTTGGCAAATGATTATACTATGTTTACCAAACAATCAGGACTACTAAACAATTTTGGCATGCAGACAATCTTCAAAGACATTGACGATTTTATCGCTGATCTTAAACAATACGACTTATTGATGATAGACACCGATACAACACCCAATGACGAACATTTAGACACGCAGTTTTTTCTATGATAAATATATAAATATACTACATCAAAACATTGCCGGATTGCTAAATAAATCGGACGCGCTTTCCGTATGCCTAGAAGAACTTATGAAGAAGAATATTGACATTGATGTAATTTGCATAACCGAGCATTTCATGATGGCTGGTTATGAACAGTATCTGTCAATCTCTAGCTACGATCTGGCTTCGTGTTTCAGTAGAAAAGACATCAAAAGAGGTGGAGCATGTATCTTGATAAAAAAAGGACACCTTTGGAAAGAAATTCCTGAGGTTAGAAACTTAGCAATAAGTAGCACTTTTGAATGTTGTGCTATTGAATTAATCCATACTGACACTATTGTAATCTGCTTATATAGAGTTCCAAATGCAAATAATTTAACTACTTTTTTTGAGCGACTGTATAAATTGTGCCAGTTTATAACAAAGAAATATAAACGAAATATTGTAATATGCGGTGACTTGAACATTGATACTTTGAAGCGAAATAATACAACACTAGATCTAGAATGTATTTTGCTTAACTTCAATTTTAAATTAGTAATTAACCAGCCAACCAGACTATCCAGTAAAACATGCATAGACCACTTTGCGCATAATTTAGGTAAAAAATGCAAATATGACGTATTCGATTTTGCGTTGTCTGACCACACCTGTCAAATTCTCAAGTGTCCGGTGAAAAGGATATGTGTTTTAAAACATTGGTATGTTAAACGCCGCGACTACAATCAAGAAAATATGAATAAGTTCAGGGAATGTTTACAAAATGTTTCTTTCTCGGAAATATATGAACTTGACGATCCAAATACAACCTATAATATATTTCTGGAGACATTTACCCTAATGTATAATTTATGTTTTCCATTAAAACGTATAAAATTAACCGTACACAAAAGCCCACAATGGGTATCGCGGGGAATTAAAACGTGCAGTAAAAATAAAAGAACACTTCTGTGGCGTTACCGACTAGAACGCAATGAGCAAAACAAACAAAAGTTCAAAAAATATTCAGCAATATATAAAAAAATAATTAAGTTAACACAACGTGCTCAGAACAGCTATAAAATCAAATCATCATCTAACAAGTCGAAAGCGACATGGGAAATTATTAATAGAACAAAGATGAATATACCCAATAAAAACAACATAACAAACATTAAAATTGGAAATAAAAAAGTAACACAACCGCACGAGATAGCGGAAGCGTTTAACAACTTTTTTGTCGACAAGATAAAACCAATCAGAAACAGAGGCAAACAAGTGACATCAAATATCTCAACATCAAGTAATTCAATGTTTATGGCACCTAGTAATGAAAATGACATCAAAATCATTATTAAATCTTTAAAAAATACAGTTAGTGTAGGTAATGATGGAATTTCCACCAAAGTAATTAAGTACGTCTCAGACTACATAAGTGGACATTTGAGCTATATTCTCAATCTGTGCATAACACACGGTACTTTTCCAACTAGTCTCAAAACAACTGTAGTTAAACCATTATTTAAAAAAAATGACAAAGAATGCATGGACTCTTATAGGCCTGTTGCGCTTGTTCCAATAATATCCAAGATATTTGAAAAATACATTTACGCTCAGATTTATAAATACCTAGATAAACAAAACATTTTGACAGAGGAACAAAAAGGTTTTCGGAAAGGTAAAAGTATCAATTTAGCCATCTATGATTTTTTAAACAATGTGTATACGAATGTTGACAAAAGAACACCTGTGTGCTCGATATATTGTGACATGACTCAAGCCTTCGACTATGTTGATCATGATATTTTGTTAAGTAAACTAGACGCCTACGGCATTCGAGGTAATGTCTTAAATTTAATAGAATCTTATTTAAAGCACAGGAAACAGTACGTTGAATTATCTGAAGTAGATTTTAAATCTCAATGTCAACGTATCTACAAATCTAATATGCGAACCCTTACATATGGCGTACCCCAGGGCAGTGTTTTGGGACCACCTCTATTTATAATCTATATAAATGATATGCCGAAAGTTACAAGTCACCCTATGTCACTATTTGCTGATGATAGCACTGTGACCATTACTAGCACAAACGCTGAAACCTATGATGACGAAATAAGTAAGACAATCACCTCCATAGTGCAATGGTTAGATAACAATAATTTAAAGATAAATATAGAAAAGACGAAATTAACGATGTTTAGCCAACGATCAGACACAAAGATGAGTATATACTATGATAGCCAACGCATAACACAAGTAAACACATCTAAGTTCCTAGGATTAACAATTGATAATAAATTAGATTGGAAAACACACACGGAGGAGCTAACCAAACGAATTAGTAAGTCTGCTTATGCCCTATACAAACTTACCTCAGTTATGAGTGTGGACGCTTTAATTACAGCATATCATGGCTTGGTGGGTTCAATTCTTAGATATGGTGTTATTTTTTGGGGGAATTCAACCAATAGGGAAATAATCTTTAAAGCACAGAAAAAGTGCATCAGGACAATGTTTGGATTACAGGTTATAGATACGTGCAAGCCGTTATTTATTAAATTTAAAATATTGACTTTACCATGCTTATATATTTTTGAAGTTGCAGTATTTGTAAAGGCCAACCCTAAGTTGTTTAAAAAAATGTCGGAAATTAATAACCGAAGTCGAAGGGATAACAGTAGCTTATGCGTAAGAAGGTCCCACACAGCATTAATGTATAAGAGTGTTTTTTGCATGGCACCAGTCATATTCAACCACTTACCACGGCCAATCAAAGAATTGAATTTAAGCTTATTTAAGAAACGGCTAAAAGCCTTACTGGTGAACAAAGCATATTACAGTATTTCGGAGTTCTTAACAGACAAAAATGTTATGATGGAAACTTGACATGCTACATATGTATTGTTTGTCCTTGTTAATAAATTTGTATTGTAATTGTTGACATTAGTATTGTATATTGACATTAGTATTGTATATTGACATTAGTATTGTATATTGACATTAGTATTGTATATTGACATTAGTATTGTACATTGACATTAGTATTGTATATTGACATTAGTATTGTATATTGACATTAGTATTGAGAGACAGTGTGTTATTATTGTTTTCAGTCTATGTCTCGAAATTTTATTGACATTTTTATTTTTTTGTATTATTTAGATATTTTTTATTGACATTGATTTGTGTTGTCATTTATTATTAATTAATTTTAGTATGCGATTCTTAATAATTGTTTTTATTTTTTTACATTTGTACGCTCTCTGGCATAACATAGCGCACTCTTTATTACCTTGATACCATTATTATTGTACCTATGTTAAACAAATGAATAAATGACTTATGACTTATGACTTATGACTTATGACAGACGTTGAGGCGCTTCTTGACTTTGGTGCATAAATTAGCAGTGGTACATGATTAAGAGCATTGGTAACGGCCGTGACATTGCGTGTCGTGGGGTCGAATTTAAATAAGCAATTATTACTTTTTGTCTTATATTTTTTCCTCTACTGTTTAACACCAGAGCTCAATAAACGGTGAGGGAAACCGGCATGTCCTATAATCAAAATTGCGAAGACACGTGATATCAACCAATCCACATTACAGGTCGGCGGGGTAGATTATGGCGTCCTCATCTCCGAGATAAGAGGCCATTGGGAATGTTATAGGCTGCTTATGCTTAGGTTGTGCACAGAGTGACAGCACGGTTAGCGCAGTGGCTGAGCGATAGACTGCTGCACTGTGTCGCGGGTACTATTCCCGTCTTCTAATATTTATTTATGTCAAATTAGCTTCGACTAGAAGGTAGTAAAACTGTGAAACACACATGTTACATTTGGGAAACCCAATCTAGTCTGACCGGTCACCGTACTCGAAAGAAACTTCGACATTATTCTAACATAAAAGAAAATCTAATCATAAAACTCATCATTCTACCATTCAGTATTTTACATACATTATAATAATATCATGTTTTTATTGCTTTAGGCTTGAAGTAAACCTGACCTTTCTTTCATCCAGTAGATCTGGGTCCAAATCGTTTAGCCCGTTAAGGCTAGCCTGAAAAGGATACCATATTTTCTTATTTTTATAATAAAAATATAAGAAATGTTTTTGTATCATCTACGTTAGTAATTTACGTACGACAATACGGGAATGAATACATTTTAAAGGAAATTATGTTACATTATGAATTATGTCAAATGCCATAATTTAATGGATAGCAAAATTAGATCTTTTGTCATTTAAATAGCAATGATAGTGCTTCGCTTATCTTTAGTTGAAACGGTTGAGCAGAGAAGAGATGCCTCGTCACTTAGCGTGCCGCTAAGGCGAAAAGAAATGTAAGCTGCGTGCTGCGAGTGGGGTGCGGTAAGCGGTGTGCGGCTTGCGGTGAGCGGTGTGCTGGGTGTGGCGTGAGCTGAGCGGTGCGCTTTCGCTCTTACGCATCTCCCCTCCTCTCCGCTTCACACAACTCCGCTCGTCTCCACTTTGTTGTAGTCCGAGCCTTGTCTGAAAGCTGACCAGTAACTTACTTGGTATCCAATAAAATCTAAACGTTTTTTTCTAAAACGTTGTGGGATAACGAAAAAAAAATGATTACAAAAATGACCTGCCTTCGTCACTTTGGTCAGGTTGCAGATGATTAAAATCCAGCACTATAGCATTAGCCAATAGGCTACTTTCAAAATCTACGAAAAATATTCACGATTTTTCACATATTTTCGGTAAACCTATATTACCCACTCCCTGAATATAGGTTAAATGTAAAGTTTTAGATGAAAAATATCTTCTGGTGACGTCTCCACAATGACGTCATTCCCCACCACTATTCGCACGATTTTATCGCGTCAATCTATTGAAGATTCACGGTCCTCAATCAAGCAGGGACAAGCACTATCTATGAAATTTACGAGCTTTTCAGCGCAAGCGCTGCAGCGCTGGATCTATACTTTTATACGGTGGAAAGTAAACAGAGGTTCGGGTTCTGGGTCAATTAGTTTGTTTTTGTAAATAAGCATTAGGAGGCTTTTTAAAAAACTTTGTTTAAATTATTAATTACTAGCTCCGCGTGATCGTTGGAAAAATATACCACTGGAATCAAAATGACCCTATTTCCTAACCTAGGTCGTAGTCGTCCATCATCGAAATTGGGCTAACGGTTAAGGAGTGAAAAGCATAAGCATAATCAGCCTATAATTTTCCCACTGCTGGGACACACGGCCTGCTCTCTATGACAGGGAATGAGCTATAAACCAACACGCGGCCCCAGTGCGGGTTGGTAGATGTCACATGTCTTCGAATTTTTGGTTGTAGGACATGCCGGTTTCCTCCAGATGTTTTCCTTCACCGTTTTGAGAGCAGTGGTGATGAAATAAATTACACAAAGTAATGCGCCTGCCTAGCTTCGAACCGAAGACTTACAGCTCGTAAGTCGGGGCCGCCACCACTTGGCCACCGCTGCTCTCTGTGGAGTGAAAAGGTAACAGACAATTTGAGGTACATTCTCGCATGGCGATACTTATTAGGTCTTTGTTCAACACTAGAAAGAAGCCTTCCGTCTGAACTATGATGATGAATCACAAGATTGTCAAACAAGTATGAGCTTTAACTTATTTGTATCCTATAGAAAATCAACAAGTCTTTCCAAGGGGGTATCGTACTCTGCCAGGGTTGCGGGACTGTTCGAAAGAGATACCGCGGCTCTGGAACACAAAGGGCAAAGGAAGGAACATGGATGGGTTTTAGTCAGTAAAAGTCTGACACTCAAATAAAGGGGTTATTTGATGATATCCAACGCGAAAAACTGGGGTATCGTGCTACGTACTAACTGGGTTGTGGAGGTCAGGCAATCGCTTCTCGTAAAATACTGGTATTTAGCTGAGGCCTGACACATGCGGCGATCGGCGGCGGCGACCTCTCGCGTCCGGCCCTGGTTCAATCCATGGTCCTGAGCGAGACGGAATGGGACGCCGTCACCTCCTTCTGCGAAGCAGTCATGCTAGCGAAGGAGGTGGCGGGACGTGAGAGGGAGAGAACCTCACGTCCCAGCCGCCGCGGGAGACGCACCGGGCGTCGGAGGCCACCGTAGACGCGGGCCTGTGGACGGTGAGCTATGGGCTAGCTCGCCGTCTGTCCGTCTTATGACGACAGGCCGTGTCGACGGCGCGTTCGTGTTCCACGCGCGCCTCAAAGAGAGTCAGCAAACAGGAAGGGGTCCGTAAGGGTCGACGCCTGCCAGGGTTGCGGGACTGTTCGAAAGAGATACCGCGGCCCTGGAACACAAAGGGCAAAGGAAGGAACATGGATGGGTTTTAGTCAGTAGAAGTCTGACACTCCCTCCTGCTCAGCCCAGAGCGGGAGGGGTTATTTGATGATTTCCCATCGGTAAAAAAAAAAAAAAGGCCTGACTGTTAGTTGGACTAAGCTAGATAGGTTAATGGTGATTGATATAGAATGAGATAGTCTATAATACTCCTGAATAAGATGACGAATGAACTTTACCGTTTTCTGCCTAACAAAGCCTAATGTGCCCTCAATCCATGTCCTTTGTCTTACCTAGATTATATTATGACAGGGCGATGTACCCTGAAAGTAGGATGCGTAGGTTTTATACCTTTGTATGTACAGAGTGGAATTTTTCAACGCCACCTGGAGGGAAAGTACTCCAAATATTAGAGATAGAAAATTTTACTAAAAGGAAGCATTCCTGTATTTAAAAAAAAAATATATATGTCTGCATTCAATGATTTTCGAAAATTCGCTTGCCACACTTGGCAATCGAACCGGCTAAATTCCAAAAAAAAAACCCTGTACTTTTATGGCATCAATCGATAGGGTCAATCGTAAGGATCAAATCTCTCTAACAAATGTGATAAATTAAATTAAAGGAAAACCATGAAATCTTAACTTATTGCTCAAAATGAGCGCAATTTTGTTGGGTACACAAAATTCTTTTAAGTAATTCATTTTCAGTAACTTTTAATAGCGAGGTGTGATGAATAGTAAAAATTGTATTGCTAACGTCAGTTCTTAACTCGTTTACAATGCATAGGATTTTACGTCAATTTGATTTTTAACAAATCCCCATAAAAAAAAGTTTAAAGGAGTGAGGTCTGGTGATCTCGCAGGCCATCTGATTGTGCCGTTTTTACCAATCCAGGTATTGATAACATGCCGCGGGAGACGCACCGGGCGTCGGGGGCCACGTGGTGGCCTCCGGCCACCGTAGGCGCGGGCCTGTGGACGGTGAGCTATGGGCTAGCTCGCCGTCCGTCCGTCTTATGACGACAGGCCGTGTCGACGGCGCGTTTGTGTTCCACGCGCGCCTCAAAGAGAGTCAGCAAACAGGAAGGGGTCCGAAAGGACCGATGCCTGCCAGGGTTGCGGGACTGTTCGAAAGAGATACCGCGGCCCTGGAACATAAAGGGCAAAGGAAGGAACATGGATGGGTTTTAGTCAGTACAAGTCTGACACTCCCTCCTGCTCAGCCCAGAGCGGGAGGGGTCATTTGATGATTTCCCATCGATAAAAAAAAAGGTATTGATAACATAGCGGTTGGTAACATAGGCAGTGGTGATTCTGCTGTTATGGGCGGAACACCATTCGTCAATTTAATAAATAAATGACGTCAAAGATAATTGTTAATTAGGTACTTACATTAAGTAATCGGATGGACCTTTGAGTAAAAGTGCTATAACTTATCCCATTGAATTTATCAGTTAAGATTTCATGGTTTTCCTTTCATATAATTTATCATAATTATTTGTTATACAAATTTGATCCTTATGATTGACCCTATCGATTAATGCCATAAAAATACAGAATGTTATTTTTTTGGAATTTAGCCGATTCGATTCCCGAGTGTGGCAAGTGAATTTTCGAAATTTATTGAATGCAGATTTATTTCTTTTTAAAAATAAAGGAATGTTTCCTTTGAGTAAAATGTTCTATCTCCTGTATTTTGTGTACTTTCCCTCCAGTTGGCGTTGAAAAATTCCACCCTGTATATATAAGTACTAAAGTGACTAACGGCACAACAAACGGTGCGGAAGAGTAGATCATAAAATGTCACTGGCATGTTATAAAACTGATCGTTTCCAGAAAACTTTTTTGTTTTTTTTTTTAACATTTCGTTTAGATGAATTTTGAAGCACAGGAATAAAAGGTTTTCATGTTAAAAGTTAAACAAAGGATTATATAATACATATTTTTTTCCAGTCAGTTTTTTTATATTCTGCCAAAAACAAGGAACGAATAGAGCTTTCAAAGCTTAGCAAAATAAAATTTATAAATATCTGAGAGGTCGATTTTATTTACAACTGGAATGGCTGATTTTCCTTACCATAATATGTATTTTCAATAGAATGACTTAAATTGGGACACCATATTTGCAGTTATTTATAACTGGCGATGACAGTCGTAATCATTGCTGCATTGTAATGTTGCGAATTTGTTTGACTTTGTTTGATCAACAACTGACTGCCGAAATGTGGGTTTAGACCCAAGAAAACATAAAACAAAAAAAAAACTAAACAAAAAAACTTAAGGAACTTTTTTTTTGTTTTAAGTTTTCTTTTTTCTTTCTTTCTTTCTTTAAATCTCTGCGTTACATTTCCAGGATTACATACGTGATGTTTGTTTCATCAAACAACACAACAAATAGGTACTTACTTGATCAGAATCTTTCTTTCTCCTGATTTTTCGTCCAATAAAATACTGGTTTTCAGAATAATTATAACTACCGACTGGTTTCGCACTATTCTTGTGACATAGCCCAGGGGTCGAGTGAGGGAGTTAGTGCTATATTTGAAGTATGAAAGTGACGACTTTTTGTTCAATCTTTGCAAGCAAAGAGATTGATTTTTGCGCCGCTAGTAAAACTTAATCTTTTAATACTTAGAAAAGAACAATAATGGAAATGATATATGATTGCAGTTCAAGCGAGAATACTCTGTATCTATAATAATATATTATTAAGATGTTTTTAATAAGCCTGTGCCATAAATCAATAATGTAATTAATTTCTGAAAGTTTTTGTAAAAGACGGAAATCTTCTCTAGTTACAATAATTAATTATGTATTTTACATACATCTTATATCAAACTACTAACGAGGTTTATTGTTTTTGAAAGCTGAATAATCAGGAATTATTATTTAATAATTATTTTCCTTTTTTATATTATTTTATTTTATTCGCGGTGGACAAGGGCCTCACCCCGCTCTCCTTGGATAAAGAGAACGGCCGCAAACCTGTAGTGCTTGACACTAACGACCGCAGGGAGGTATGGCAGAGTAAGGAGCTCCACGGACGCTTTTTCCAGGCCCTGCATGGGCCCGATGTAGACCTATCATTGTCCGTAGCCTGGCTACGTTCCGGGGACCTCTTCGGAGAAACCGAAGGTTTTGTCTGTGCAATTATGGATGAAGTTATGATGACGAATTACTACCGGAGATTTATTGTGAAGGACGGCACGGTGTTCTCGTCTGGCTAACGGAGAGTACTTGCATAGACACAATATTGTGCCCGGGATTATCCATCAGCAACTTGCTCTAAAATACAACCTAGTGGAATCGGAAGTGCCGTACTCTAGGTATGTGCCCGACCCAGTTCTCGAAAAAGGCAGTATCATATTGTACTGGGATCGATCCATCATCACTGACAGGACTATTGTAGCCAATAAGCCTGATATAGTGGTGGTGGATCGATCAGAGCGGCGCACAATGATTGTTGATATAACGGTCCCGCATGATGACAACCTCGTGAAAGCCGAGAAAGATAAGCAAATCAAGTATCTTGACTTGGCTCGCGAGGTTGTCGCCATGTGGGATGTGGACTCAGCGATCATTGTGCCAATAGTCGTATCAGCCCATGGCTTAATTGCCAAGAGCCTCGATGAATACCTGAGGAGGCTCTCGTTAGGCAGCTGGATTGGGCAAGGGCTTGATTCAGAAAGCGGTACTCCTGGACACGGCTCGTATTGTTAGGAGGTTCTTCTCTCTGGAGCCCTGACCCCGGTAGTTTGGACCCTGTTCCTGATTCCGGTGGGCTACAATTCTTTATATTTTTAAATATTTTTTATATTGTTTTTTCTAAGGCATATTTAAAACTGTAATTAGTTTGTAAAAATATGAATAAAGGAAATAATTTTACTTTAAATAATAATACAATATAATTATTATAATTTTACTTTAAATTAGCTTATGGAAATCTTAGTTATATTTCACTTAAATACGCATTATATAATAATGTAAAATTACATTTCCATGCCCTAAAAAGGAAAAATATGGTTTGTGTCCAAACCATCACTACTTGTAACACCTGTATTTTAAACAAATAAATTATTCTTATTCTTATCAAATAAAATTGATCGTTTGTCCTCGTAATCCTCGTAAGTATTGACTAGATCTAGGAACTAAAGTAAAAAATCTCTGTTTGTTGTTAAAAACCTTTTCACGACTGAACGGCTGATTGGATCGTAATGAAATTTGGAAATGAGATAGACTATATCCTGCGGAAGGACATCTTTTTTTTAGCCTTTACTGTCCCACTACTGGGCAAAGGCCTCCCCTAATTCCTTCCACGTGCTCTTTTCCCGTGCCACCTCGGACCAGCCCCTCACGGTACGCGTGCAAATCGTCTCGCCACCTCTTTCTGGGCCGGCCTCGGCGGCGCCATCCATCTTCCGGCAACCATCTTGTGGAGATTTTTTCCCAGCGGTCATCGTGCATGCTGACGTGACCCGCCCAAACCCATTTTAGTCTAGCAGCCTTTTTGCCAACGTCCACTATGCTTGTTTTGGAACGCAGCGTTGTTTTCGAACCCTGTCTTGTCTTTTGACACCCAGAATGCTGCGTTCCATTGTCCTTTGGAAAACTCCAAGGCGGAACTTCTGAGACTCAGTGAGCGCCCAAGTCTGAGCACAGTAGGTTAGGACGGACAGAATGCACATGTCAATGAGCTTGCGCTTCAGGAAGATCGGAAGATCATCCTTCATTAGCGTCTTCATGGACAGCTTTTCCAGGCATTTTCGACTTGGCGATCGATTCCTCTTTCTTGTCTATTTTCGAAAGATACTAACTGGCCCAAGTAGATATTGTTGGAACCATCTTAATTACATCAAAGATGTTGGCATGTGCCTGATACACATACATGGAGTTCGTATATATGTCCCAGTATAAACTCTGGTAGTTTAGAATAAGTTTTCTAGACACATGTCACATTTATAAAATTGTCTTTTACTTCTGATCGTTTGCCTGTACGGAAGCGCAATATATTTTGGAGTCCAATATGGTATTTTATTGAGTAGTTCACGGAATAACCAACATGGTAGCAGAGCGTGTACTCTAATTACTATTTTCCAAGTGTGCGCATGTGATTTCGTAAGATTAATTTCAAAATTTATTCGCAAGAAAACAAAAGATGGCAACTGCCATTCAGAATGTTTCTATTGAAAAATTATCCGGGATCCAAGATTATCCATCCTGGAAATTTATGATGCGGATGGTGCTCATCCACGACGATCTTTGGGATTGTGTGGGCACAACTGAAAATAAAAACGAAGACGCGAAGAAACAGGAAAAGGCGCTTGCGAAAATTGCCTTGAACGTGAAGTCTTGTGTATTTCCACAAATTAGAAATGCTAAGATGGCTCGCGAAGCATGGGGCAACCTGCAGAAGGCATACGAGGACCGAGGCTTGTCACGATGGCTCGGATTACTTCGCACATTGTTCGCCACCAAATTAAGCGAATGTACGAGTATATACGTGAATAAGGTCATGGATACACCGCAACAACTGAGCGACATCGGAGTGGCTTTGGAAGATAACTTCGTGGCCGTGATTTTACTCAGCGGTTTGACAAGCGATTACGACCCGTTGATTATGGCTCTAGAAAATTCGAACACGTCACTGTCAAGCGAAAATGTCAAAGCGAAATTGCTTCTGGAAAATGCAAGACGCGATGTGAAAAGCGAAGATGCTACGGCTTTAGCAGCTCGGAAAGCACCGAAACCAATTAAGTGCTTTAGATGCAAAAAGAGTGGGCATATCAAAAAGGATTGTCCTGACAACTCTGACGGCAAGAAGAGTAGCCGGAAAAGCCAGGCGCATCTCACAGCGTTGGCCGCAGGAGTCAAGCGAGGCGTTTGGTACGTCGACAGTGGTGCGGCGCAGCATTTTTGCAATGATCGCAGTTTTTTATTGTGATAAAACAACTTACAACTGAAAAGTTAAAGAATGTTTTAATTGCTAATGGTGAAGCATTGCCGAGAGCTGGAAAAGGAACTGCGCAAGCTGTGTTAAAGGACACTACTGTGAGATCGATAAGTAATGTGTACTTAGTCCCTAAATTGTCTGCTAATTTGTTATCTGTTAGTGCGATGGATAAGAAAGGTTACGAAATTGTGTTTCGTTCTGGCGTGTGTAAAGTCTATGACAAAGGGGAGGTCTTGGCTCCAGCTACCCTGAGAGATGGTATTTATGAACTTGATATCATTGAAACTGTTTCTGTTTCGTGTAGCGAGCCATCCTCGCAGGCCATGTGTTCGTCTTTGTCTGTAGGTACAGGTGACAGCAAAGCGGTGCCATCACGTCAACTGAAGGTTGACAGTCGTCCTGTTGCCGTGAGCGTGGTGCACTGGAAGCCAGTCAACTCAACAAATTTAGCACCATCGTCTATCGCATCTGAACATGAAGCATGGAGTTACTGCGAAAAGTTATGGTCAAAGGTATTTCTTATGACAACAATGACTTTCAGCCGTGTGTTTCCTGCATCTTAGGTAAACAGACTAAGTTGCCATTTCCAAAGAAATCTGAGACTAGGGCCAAGGAAGTCCTTGGAATAGTTCACAGTGACGTCATGGGACCACTACCGTGCCAGTCCCTAGGTGGGAAAAGATATTTTCTGTTGTTCATTGACGACCTGTCACGAAAAACATTCGTTTATTATCTTAGGAGGAAGGATGAAGTTTTCGAGATGTTAAAAGAATTTAAAGCTCTCGTAGAAAACCAAACCAATAAGAAAATAAAAGTTCTTCGTAGTGACAATGGTGGTGAATATGTCAATTCTAATTTTCAGAAGTTCCTGAAAAAGCATGGGATTCGACATCAGACCACGGTTCCAAGGTCATCAGCTCAGAACGGAGTCGCAGAACGCGCGATCAGAAGCGTTACGGAGAAAGCCAGGTGCATGCTCCAGGGAGCAGGCTTGAAAAAGGAATTCTGGGCAGAAGCAGTTAACACCGCCGTCTACTTGAAGAATCGGTCTCCAACTAAGGCTGTGATGGGCAGTACACCGGAAGAAAAATGGACAGGTAAAAAGGAGAATCTAAGTTACCTACGCATTTTTGGTTGTCAAGCTTATGCCCTAGAGCACAAACGGGACAAATTGGATCCCAAAAGTAAGAAATATATTTTTGTCGGATACTGTGACGAGTCAAAGGGTTACAGATTGATAGATCCGGCGAGCCCGAAGAATGTCATAAAAGCAAGAAATGTCACTTTTCTAGAACATTATTTTTGGAATGACACTTCATCGGATGAGGATGACAGTTTACGTTACACTCAGATTGGTTTGTTTCCGAACAATGTAATTAATAATGTTCCCGTGCAACCCGCCTTACCCGATTTACCCCAAGAGCCCGCAGAAATATCTAACGAAAACTGTCAAGATAACAGCGCCATTACGATAGATGATTCTGAGAGCAGTAGTGAGACCCCAGTTGACCCTGCGGATGAGACGTATGTCCCAGGAGATTCCACACTGGAAGACTACGAGAACTCTACGGACGCATCTAGTGAGTTTGAGTCAGCTAGTGTAGCACGCACTGTGTGCAGTGACACGGGGGACCCTCAGACAGTACACGAGGCACTGAATGGCCCGGAAGCAAGTAAGTGGAAAGCCGCGATGGCGGAAGAGTATAAATCCTTCATCGATAATAAGTGTTGGCCTCTGACTGACCGTGATACGAAGCAACGGCCTGTCAAATGCAAGTGGATCTTTAAAAGAAAACTTGGCCTCGACGGGGAAATATTGAGGTACAAAGCACGTCTAGTTGCAAAAGGTATAAATACCCAGAAATACGGTATTGATTACGAAGAAACATTCTCCCCTGTAGTACGATATTCTACTATACGTACGTTACTAGCTTTAGCAACGGAACATAACATGAATATCGAGCATCTGGATGTAAAAACGGGGATTTTGAATGGAGATTTAAAAGAAACCGTTTTTATGGAGCAGCCAAATTAAAAGCGAAGATGATAAAGTTTACAAGTTGAATAAGGCCATATACGGACTGAAGCAAGCTTCGAAGTCTTGGTATGAGAAAATAAATGGCGTTTTGACGAGCAAAATGAAATTCAAACGTTTATCTTCCGAACCTTGTGTTTACGTCAAGTCTAGCGGGAAATCTATAATTATAATTGCGCTCTATGTTGATGACATAATGTTATTTTCTTCAGCTGGTTGCCTAGATACGGCAGGAATCAAAGAAGAATTAAAGCAGGCCTTCGAAATCAAAGATTTAGGGCCAGCACATCACATTCTTGGAATGAGGCTTTGCAGACAGAACCAAGAAATAACTCTAGACCAGTCAAGCTATATTAAGAAGGTGTTAGAACGATTTCATATGTCAGATTGCAAACCTGTGCACCTTTGGAGACAGGTCTGAAGCTCGTGAAATCTACAAAGAAGGATTGTACGCACGACTACAGAGGCCTGATAGGATGTCTGATGTACATAGCGGTATGTACGAGGCCGGATATTGCGCACGCTGTCAGCTTGCTCAGCCAGTTCAACGACGTGTACGACGAGACTCACTGGAAAGCGGCAAAACGCGTTCTTCGCTATCTAAAAGGTACGCCTGATCATTATTTAACTTTTCAGAAGTCAGGGTTGGATATCGTCGCGTATGCTGACGCTGATTTTGCGTCAAATGAGGTCGATCGCCGATCTTATACCGGTTATGTATTTAAAATAGGAAATTCTACCATCTCTTGGGAGAGTAGAAAACAAAAAACAGTGGCTCTTTCAAGTACAGAGGCCGAATATATGTGTCTGTCAGATTTTTGTATAGAGGCTCTTTTTCTACGCAAGTTTCTGTACGAAATTTACGGGGTACAGTATAGGATTACTTTGTTTAATGATAATCAGTCTGCATTGAAGTTGTGCACTAATTCTATGTACCATGCCAGAACGAAACACATTGACGTAAGACATCATTTCATCAGGGAAATCGTTGAGGAAGGTACAGTCGTTATAAAATACCTATCTACTGATGAAATGGTGGCCGATGTTTTAACGAAACCGTTGGCAAAGGAAAAACACGATAAGTTTGTATGTCGTTTATTTATATCGTTAAATAAATGACATAATGGTTCTAAGCAGTGGGTAAGGTATACTTGCAGAAGTATAATTTGTTTTAGATCCGTATCACATAGTTTTGAATATTTACTATTTATATGTGACGGATACTTTGATAAATTTATACTTTTGCTATGTTTTTGCTGTTGTAATGTTTTATTATTTTTAGACAGCGGATGTGTCTATGCTTAAATTATTTATTGTGTTCAATGTGTGTAGTTAATGTGATTTACATGAGTTTATATTGGTTCAAGGGCCAGTGTTAGAACCATCTTAATTACATCAAAGATGTTGGTATATGCCTAATACACATACATGGAGTTCGTATATATGTCCCAGTATAAACTCTGGTAGTTAAGAATAAGTTTTGTAGACACATGTCACATTTATAAAATTGTCTTTTACTTCTGATCGTTTGCCTGTACGGAAGCGCAATATATTTTGGAGTCCAATATGGTATTTTATTGAGTAGTTCACGGAATAACCAACAGATATACTGTGTATTTCCTGCCCATCTACTTCGGAAGGAAGGACAAGCTATCGTTTTTTTTTCACACACACACACATACACATCAAAATTTCCACGCGAACGAAGTCACGGGTAAAAGTGAAGCTAAACTATCACCCCATTTTGTCCTGTAAATTGTTCCATGAAGCCACAAAGTATTCAACTATAAATGTAGTTACATTATTTATTTCAGCAAATGGAAAAAGCTAAGAGAAAATTGTTCTTGATAGAGAAAAGTGGTCTTAGTAAGGCGATGTCTGGCTATGTTTGAGGTGTTAACAGTTTGCGATATTTCTCGAACCAAATAAAACCTTTTTTATAATGTTTTCGATATTTAAATATGCATATTCAGAGAGTCGCGTGCGTGTGAGACTTAGCGCTGTTTAAGACATTAAAAAAAGGTACATAAAACTTGTTTAAACATCAAAAATATACCTGATTTTACCCATCTACATATTTTTTACTAGTTTTGATTTATTTCAATTTTAACAACATATTTTTTAACTTCGTATATTTAGAATCTAAATGTTATAGAATACATATATATATATATTATATTTCTTACAAAAATATTGAGAAATCTGAGAAAGATTGTATGTGTCCCCCCACCCCGCGGGATACGACGTGGGTGGTCAGCCGGACGCGGGAGGTGGGGGTGCGCGGGTCACGCCAGATGAGAGGATTATCAAAATCGCTTTTCGTGTCTGTCTGTGTGTCCGCGTTGTACTTCTTCACTATTACGCAACTGATTTTGATACGGTTGTCTTTATAATTTAGAGATTTCATCCAAAGAGGTTTATGTGATTAATACGAGTATTTTAATATTATAGTATCAAGAAGCACGGGCGTGCCAGACACGATATATTAGAGGTTGTATTAGCAAGCAAGTGCTCGTACATATGTACGTACAAGATGCGACACAAAAATCTACCAATATCCCGTCAAGTTCAGGGAACTCAAGATCGAATCATGGCAAACAGTACTACGTCAGCAACAAGGCTACGTCACAGAAGACGACATCCATCATTTGTCCAGTATGCAACGATCATCATGGCATATATTTCTGCAAGGAATTCAAGGCAATGGCACCAGAGCTGAAAAGACCATATGTACGAGCACTTGCTTGCTAATACATTTGATAAGTTTCGATGGAAGAAAAATATTCTTGCTGATTTCTTGATAAAATATTTATTAATTGTAACAAAGGTGTTTACAATAAAACGGGCGAAAGTGTACTCAATTTTAATTCAATATTCACTTAACAATAAGTTGAAAATGCTTATGCTAGCGACCTAAATAAATGTGCGATGTAATCGTACATATTCCCGGACGAGCTAGGAAGGATGAGGAGGAACTTGATTTACAAAATTGAATAAAAGTTTAAAAATTACATGATAATACAAACAGATTAAAACTTGTGGTTTTAAATCTAAGGGGAAGTTCCTATATGTACGCGAGGGTTGCGAGGAACATGGACGCGCACGCTGTCGAGGTATCCACTTGTTTCACTTGTAACGCTGCTGCAGGGCGGCGCGGCAGGCAATGGTCTTGATGTTCTTGACTCCTCAGCGACGGACGGTGGCGGTGATAACGGAACTCGCCATCTACAGTGTGTACGGCGAGTTAAAATAATGATTACAGCGATGCCCATTATCCCATATAAAGTGTAGATCATAACTTAGTGATGAATATCGTGATTAGATAGATCATCAGGTAACATCACTTCAGCCTTTTTCATAGACTGTATCCTTTTGTCTACTTCATCGATTTCTTGTTCTAAATCTTGAGTTTTGTTCTCCAAAACTAGTTTAGGTATGCTGATATTGATGATGTGGTTAATAGGGGCAATCACTGGTGCATACATCTCTGGTTTGGTCCTCATTTCACTGAGGTAAGGTTTGTGTGAATATAAGGTAAAGTTGTCCGTTTTGATAATGCATCCCTGACCTATATTCAATAGTCCGGCTTGTGTCAACTGGTGTGCGGTTGCTTGATCGCCGCATATTGTTCGAACTTGACACCTATCACAACAAAAGTAAAAATAACTATTCAATGTGTAGGTTTCTTGCCAATTATCTTTACAGGAACTTGATATAGTTTTGCAGTCCGAATTTTCTGTTTCACAGAAGTTCTTGTCGCCTTTAATTTGATATATGGGCCTTAAGATGTGGCAGTAATAAACTCCCGATACAGTAAGACATGATCTCAAGTCTTCTTCTGACATGTTAATATAGGTATCTTTCTTCATGTTGATAGAAATGTACTCGGATACTGAGATGATACTGATCATATCATTTCGGCTTGTTGTCTTGGGGATCGGAATTATCTTGAGGATCTCGTATGAATCTCGACTAATAAGAGGTAGTTTTACGTCACAGTGAACTTGATCTTGTATGGAATCACATGTTTGTTTGAGCGATTGAATGTATTTATTGTATGTTGTAGTCGATTGCCAATATGAATCCATGCTGTAGTAAACCACAAGTTTCCAATCATCTCTGATTAACATCATGTTTGATACTTTGTCAAAATACAAACTTTGATTTGTTTGGAATGGGGTTACTTTCAAGTTACATTCTGAACTTGTGATGAACGTGAAGAATAACATCAGAGTAGTGACCAGGGTTGTGAAGTTAAACTTGGTTTTGGTTGACCTCCTTGTTGAGGGTTCTTTGACTTGTTGGTCATCCACTTCTTGCTGTTTGTCTCGTACCGTGTCGCACTGTGAGGCGACTTCTTTATGTTCTAAAAGTACTGATACCTTTAAAACGGGACGTTTCATAATGCCGCTTTTTGTTTTTAAGGTCACGACACGTACGTGACCATCCTTGCCTGGATGTAGTTCTACGACTTTTCCCAACCAGTAAAGTTATTTTCGTCTGACCTAGATTTGTTATTTTGCAATATACGACACATGCATATGCCTTCTGCGATGCGTCACAAAATCCATGTAACTCGATATTATTTCCGGCCGTGTCAGTACCTATCCATCGAGGTATGTGACATCGATTTATGTTGTGCATATCTTGTTTAATTTTTGTCCATTCTCGGTTAATTTGCTCTGGAATTTTGTCATCCCATTGCATGTTCTTCTCTTTCCAGATGTCTTGAAACAGTACTTTCATCTTGGTAGAAACTGGAGTGAGCCATCCGAGAGGGTCAAAGAGTTTGGATATCTCAGACAGTAGTTTTCGCTTCGTAGGATGCGTGTCAGTAGTATCGTCAATCCTTGATTGAAATGTGAAAATATCTTGTCCAGAATTCCAGTGAAGGCCCAATGTTTTCGTTGACTCAGCTTGTTTGAAGTCATAACGTTCTTGATCGAAACCCTTGTCGGTGGTTTCTTGTAATTCTTGATAATTAGACCTCCATTTTCGTAAATTGAAACCACCCGTCTTGAGAAGTAGTTTCAAATCTTGCTTTAATTGTTTTGCTGACTCGACAGAATCGGAACCGTGTAGCAAATCATCCATGTAAAAACATTCTTCGACGACTCGAGCTGCATTTGGGTAATTAGATCTCTCGTCATTAGCTAACTGCCTGAGAGTCATCATTGCCAAAAACGGAGCGGCCTTGGTGCCATAGGTGACCGTAGTTAGTTGATACTCTTGTACAAATTGATCAGGAGAATCTCGCCAAACTATTTTTTGTAAGTTTTGGTCGTCTTCATGTGCCCAAATTTGGCGAAACATTTTTTCAATGTCTGCGATAAAGGCTACGCGGTGTTGTCTCCACTTCAGTATTAGGGTCATAAGATCCTTTTGAAGATTGGGTCCTGTATGCATGCAGTCGTTTAAACTAGTCCCAGTAGAAGTTTTTGATGATGCGTTGAATACTACTCGGAGTGACGTAGTTGTTGACTCGTTACGTAGTTCGCAGTGATGCGGCAGAAAATACTCAAGTTTTTTGTTGCTATGTGCCCGTTTCATATGACCGAGCGATAAGTACTCATCAATGAATGCCTTATATTGTTGTGCCGTAGACTTGTTTCTGGTGAGCTTTCTTTCTATCTGATACAACTGAGCAACAGCCTTAGGTTTGGATTCTCCAATTTCCTTGTTGAAATTAGACTTTAGTGGCAGTCTCACTTGATATCTTCCGTCTTCCAACCTTGTTGTGGTCGATGCGTAAAATTTGGTACATTCATCTTCTTCATATGAAGTTTGGGTGTCTTCAGGTATATCTTCTATCTCCCAAAAATGTTGAATGTCTTGAATGTTGTTAAGGACTAGGTTACATTGTAGACTTTGTACCTCGCCGAACAAAATCCACCCAATGCGTGTTTCCTGAGCAACATAACCACTTGAATCCTCTCGATGAACATTGTTCATAATAATCTTAGCGTATATATCCGCACCCAATAATATGTCAACTGGGTTGCTTATATAGAACTGTGGATCAGCCAGTCCAATTTGTTTTAAAAATGCCCATGATGGCTTAGAAAATGTTGAGTTAGGCAGGTTTCTCGTTAGGCTCTTCATTATGAGAACCTTAGTGTTAAACTTGTAATTGTCGTCCAATGAGGTACAGTTGATACTCAACATTCCCTTGCATGTCTTATCATTCATGCCGACTCCTGTAATAACTCCCTTACATTTCTGTCGGGGCAGCCCTAGCTGTTGCGCTGCGTTTTCGGTGATCAGCGAAATTTGCGACCCTTGGTCGATGAGGGCTCGCATTGCTCTTTGTATTCCATCAGCTCCTGACACCTTGATAATTGCAGTTGCTAAAAGAACTGTCGACGCAAGCCTTTGCTGTGCAACGTGAGCCACGTGACTTGATTCTTGCTCAGGCAGCACGGAGCTAGAAACGTTATGTGACATTGTGCTAGCGTTTGTAAACACATCGTGTAACAACGTATTATGTTGCCCTTTGCATTTTTGGCAACGTCTACTTGACGTGCATTTTTTTTCGTTGTGATTGTACAAGCAATTTGTACAAAAGTTAAGTTGAGTAATTGTTTTTCTTTTCAGCTTTGGTGCCATTGCCTTGAATTCCTTGCAGAAATATATGCCATGATGATCGTTGCATACTGGACAAATGATGGATGTCGTCTTCTGTGACGTAGCCTTGTTGCTGACGTAGTACTGTTTGCCATGATTCGATCTTGAGTTCCCTGAACTTGACGGGATATTGGTAAAAAAAAAAAAAAAAAAAAGGCGTTCTGGTTCACCCTTAATCTTGCTTTTCAGGAACTGCATTTTCTGCGCAGCAGACAAATATGGGTTACCGTGAATTGCCTCGGTGAACAAGTCCTTAAATGATACCCAGTTCTGGTAATTCCCGTTAAATATAGGAATATCCAGTTGCGGCGTAGACTTTTCTCGATGTGATACAGACCATAATTTACGATTAATTTCTTTCTTGATTTTAAAACACATTTGCTCATGTTGCGTATATGAAGCCTCATAATTTTCGTCTGTTTCATCGAATTCGCTGTCTATTTTCCAATGGAGATCATCGATAGCTTTCCAACGCGTTTCTAGAGTTTTCAAAATGTCTTCAAACTCCCATTTTTCTTCTACGACTGACAGATCAATATTTGTTACTAAACGAACAAAGGCTTTGAAGTTGCTAGCTTGTTTACGCAACTTTTCATCAAACTTGCTATCAGTTCCCCGAGTAGTATACTCCGGAGTTGGCATTGGACTCAACGGGGTAGATCTGCCCTCCGCGGCCGCGGCACTTGGTTGCTGACGGCTAAACAGAGCTGGCTTGATCAAACCGGCTCTCTGAATCGACTCTCTAACCTCCAAGTAGAACGCCTTGGTTTCTTCATAGTGGTTGCCGATAAAATAGTCATGCGTTTTGTCTTCGTACATGCACAGCATATCATGATTGTTCTGAAACTCATTCCAATAGCTGTTTAGAGTTTCAATTCTTTTCTTGATGTATTCTGAAGTTTTGCGATCTTGACCATCTTTCTTAAAATTGGTCCAAAGTTGTCGCATGCCACTGAGGGCAATATGTTGCTTTTGAATTAATTCTTCCATCTTGATACTTGATAAACAGGAAATTCAAATAAATTTATTGATATTCCCTGCTGACTTGCGGAGTACTATCGCCGTCAACTTGCTTGATACTTGCTGTAGATCGATCTTTGTTTTGGATTGCTAGCTAGCTTCACTTGATGTACTTGCTGAGGCCTTGATGCCAAATGGTTACTTGATGTTTGCCTTGATGCTCTTTGTATTCTTAGACTGCTGTCTCATGTCACTTGTTCCGTTTGAGCGCCCTGATATCTTCTCGTGCGATCTTATGCGCCTTCTCAATTCGTGTCGGTGAGACCCGCTTGTGGGAGGCCGACTGAACCGATTCGCAACCACACGAGAAAATATTACTCACAACTCTTGAGCTCGAAGGACCATATGTACGAGCACTTGCTTGCTAATACATTTGAGAAGTTTCGATGGAAGAAAAATATTCTTGCTGATTTCTTGATAAAATATTTATTAATTGTAACAAAGGTGTTTACAATAAAACGGGCGAAAGTGTACTCAATTTTAATTCAATATTCACTTAACAATAAGTTGAAAATGCTTATGCTAGCGACCTAAATAAATGTGCGATGTAATCGTACAGAGGTTAAAGTATGAAATTGCCGATATGTAAGGACGATTTCGTGAAAAGTGATATTTCGATACATTTTTTTTTCTTTCGTACGTCTAAACCGATTATGTATGATGCAATTGCAATAGTTACAGTGAAAAAAGTTGCGTTGCATGCGTATTGTCTATGACAAAAATATACCAACTTGAAGTAGTGAAACCGATGGCACATTGAAACAGGTGTTTTGACACACTACCCTATGAGGTAATATGCAACTACTAGTACGGTTTTAAACTGTAAAAGGTACGTAATTTAACAATGAATGCAATAAAAATGGAATTAGGAAAAATATAACTGTCCCTCAAAGTTACAAACAGAACAAAATGTAAGAAAAAAACGGCAATTTCAGTTTAAGACTTATTACAAAATAAATATTTGAACATTGTCACCCAATCGGATTTCTAATTAAATAATATAAGTACCAAAGTATAGGTTTATACAACATCATCATTTGCCTAGCCTTTTCCTAACTATAAAAAAAAAAACATACACAACACATACGCATTCAACATACATACATAACACACACACACACACATAGTTATACATATATAACTATGTTAGGGTCGGATGTAGCTGAATACCAGTATTTCACGAGGAACGACTACCTATTTGACCTCCACAACCTAGTTAGTACAGTGTCAGGTAGTAGTAATAGGTACGATACTTCTTGGTAACACTGGTTGTCAGACTTTCGGGCCACACACTACCTGTAACGACTGTCAAAGATCTTCCCGTACACCCATCCGCGTACCAACCTAGGCTAGCATGGCTTAACCTCGATAGGCTGTTATTTTTAATAGTTAATAGTAAGTAAGTAAAATTTATTTGTTTAAACATGGTGTACATGATACATTGCATGCAAGATCATAGGTACTGAGATACAAAAAAATTCTAACATGTTCAGCCGCATATCGTGGCGTACAAATTGGTGGGAAGAGATAGGTATATAAAATATACACTTCTGGAAAATAAAAAGACTTGACCCTCGGCTCCCTTTCAAAAACAGCCCTACCAAACGCCCCATGTAAATCATTTTTCTTACCTTAGTGCGTATCAATCAAATTTTCAATTTCCTACCTCTCCGCCATTTTCATACTGTCATTTTTCACTGAAAGGCTTAAATAAAATGGTAGCTTCTTTTTATATTTTGGAATTCGTTGTTATTTTCTGTGTAATTGAATACAGGCAATTTCACAAATAGTCAAAACAATAAAACATTCAATGATAAACTAGAAACATAAATAAACCTTCGTTGTCTATGCCTCGGGCCTTTACAACATTTAAGCGATAAAATGTTTTTTTTTTTTTTTTACAATTGTAATCCGAATTCCAACATGAATTACTTCACTGAAACAGATACTAAATGTTCTCTTTTAAACACTAGACTATCTGAAATATTTACTTTTTGCGTGAAAATTACTGGTTGCCAATTTGAATTAAAAAAGAAATAATTGATACCTACCGTATTTGGAAAAACTTTTTTTTCGGGTTTGTTTTATTACCCCTGAGGTCCTGGGTTCGATTCCAAGGTCGGTAAAAGTGTTATTAGGTTTTTCCATAAAAAAATCTCAGTAGTGTGACCCCGCACAACTCGTCTCCCGCGCACCTGCTCCCGCAAAAATAGTGTTCGAAAATTTCTTAAACTTGTTCCAGGAAATACGTGTTTTTAAATAACTCTGACAAGTGTGTGACATAAATATTTGTCATTAAGAGTCTCCATTACATGTGCAAGGTTTCTATCGCGATGTTTTCTTTACTTTTAGAGTTTATGAGTACATTATGAACGGCCAATGTTCAGGTAAAATTTGTGCAAAACAGCCATTTTTGGAGGCTTATACTGAATTTGTTACTAAAAAAAATTTATTTTTGCTTGTGAAACCTAGATAAAGTGCACAAAATACCTATTAGTTCAACAAAATCAAAGATAGATGTGTAACAACTGCATAATCACGTACGAGCGTTTGTATGAAAAGTATGACGGGTTGGCCGCTCTTAAATGGCGCAAATGTGGGTGTACTAATAAGTACACCTCAGCCTAACCCTTCGCAGATTACAAGGTTATATTTGAATATCATTTTTACTTATTTTTAAATTGATTTAAACTAATTATTTTTCAATTCTTACATGTTTATATTTCTCCAACAAAAGGTAGTGAGTAAACTGCAAATAGGGAATAGTGACCTACATCTGATTTACCTGCTAACCTGCTCCAAATTACTAAATGTTGATATACTCATAAAATTACCGAAAGAGACGGTGAGCAGGATGCCAATTCTTTCCGCTCCAAAAAGCAATTCTATACGCGTTGAAAGTAGGTACTTATTTGCTTATTTCGACCGATTGCCTTTAGGGTAAGATACTGAATTTCTCTTATTTGGGTCTTGTTCTTAATAACATGTTCTTTTCTAATTAAGAGCAAAATCACATGGGAAAGAACTTGATTGTTAACGAAATATTTTTGCTTGTTATTAACTAAGGACCATGTTACACGCGGGCCTGTGGATGGCGAGCTATGGGCTAGCTCGGACCGTGTAACACATTACACGGGGGCTTATAATTATAAAGGGTGTAACAAGACCCATAACGAAGCCGAAAGACACTTGTTCTCCCCGAAATTGCGATCATTTTTAGGGTTCCGTAGCCAAATGGCAAAAAACGGAACCCTTATAGATTCGCCATGTCGTGTCTGTCTCTCTGTCCGTGTATGTCATAGCCACTTTATTCCGAAACTATTAGAACTATACATTTGAAACTGAAATTAAAAAATATTTTTTTCGTCAAACCTATACGTGCGGGGTGTTTATCTAGGTCTTAAAAAATGACATTGAGATTCCAAAAATCATTTTTTCTCAAAGACTCTCATCTGAAAAATTAAAAAAAAAATATATATCAAAGTTGTACAATGTGCCCCCCCCCCCCCTTTAATTTCAATTTTAAAGTAAGAAGAGGAAAATTCTGAAAAAACGTAGGATTGTAGAACGTAAGTCGCAACTAAAACTTTCAACCTGTAACCTACTCAAAACATCGTGCTGATGGATGCATTGACGTGACGTTATAACATTTAAGACTTATTAAGGTTCTGTACTCAAGGAGTAAAAACGGAACCCCATTACTAAGACTCCACTGTCCGTCCGTCTGTCTGTATGTCTGTCCATCTGGTTGTCTGCCACCAGATTGTATCTCATGAACCGTGATAGTTAGACAGCTGAAATTTTCACAGATGATGTATTTCTGTTACCGCTATAACAACACATACAAAAAATAGAATAAAATAAATAGTTAAGGGAGCTTCCATACAACGAACGTGTTTTCTCTTTTATATAATGATACGTATCACGTTGTGCGCGAGTCCGACTCGTACTCACCCGGTTTGTTTTTAAACGTGTGAAAAGGTTGGAATATCCTTAACTTTGACTTTCAATATCTCCGTAACTATGATGGCAATGACGGAAAAAACAAGTATTTCTCCTTTATGACACCGTTTCAAAACAATGTCACAAGTGTATGCTATGTGATGCTGCAAATATTCGAAAAAATAATAAAAAGTTTATGAAAACATATTTATTTTTCCTCGCAAGTGTTTAAAAACGTCGTTTTGTACGCATGAATATTTATCATGGCACTCACGGCTCCGTAACCAGCCAACCTCGGATGTAATGTGAAACTTTTTACACTTGCATCAAAATCTTGCACACCTTATTGTTGCAAATCCAACCCGGATTGGCAACAACAAGGTGTGGTTCTATGTTGTTCTATGGTTTCTTGTCAAATAAAAAAATATTATCGACTCGCTCCTGCGCGCGTAAAATCTACCAGGCGGTCAAATTGTACATAATTCAAACACATACGAGTACAATACACATTAACATTGTATCGACCCTTTCTAAGCTTCGTTTGCCTCAGACAAGGATAAAGAAAAGGTTTCGCGCAAACAAGTAAAGAATTTAATCATTTAAATATCACCGGCTCTCATAAGAATTCCAATTGTCATGAATTCTAATAGTAAATATTTGTCTCGCTTCTAACCCCTCTCCACCCGATGCATAAATGGAAGCCCCATACCAACTAAACTGTGCTAAGATGAGATTTGCACTCGTCATATCCTAAGCATTCTAGGAATATCAAGACTGCCTCGTTAGTCTAGTGGAAATTCTCAGATGGAGCCTGGAGTCTGGAATTGATAGGCTCGCTCCCCCTATTTCAATTGACGAATACGTCGGCCTTAAACTTCGGGGAATTGCGCGTGTGATAATATGTTATATTCTATGCATTATTATTGGCAATAGGCTCGCCTCCTATCACATGGGACTAATAACATTAAAACAAAACAAAAGATTTACAAAACATACATAAACTTCAAAACGTTACTGCGTATGCGGTTCGACGTACGTTACAATGTTGCAAAGAAACAAGCTTTACTAACAATATCAAACTAAACCTTCGCTCTCAAAGCAAATTGTACTCGAAACCCTCACATTCGCTCCCATTTTTCACCGTCACTACTTATTTACGTTTTTCCGATACAAACCCTTACATTGCTCGTGACACCAATCCACACTTCCCAATTTTCATTTTTTTCCATAAAAACGGGTTGAATAGTCAAAATATACGGGATGAGTTTATGTACCAGTGTGAATCTCGGGATTTATACGGCTGTATTCGCGGCACGGCGCGGCTTTAACTAAACTTACCGCATGTGAATGCATTCGTATAATATTACCTACATAGACTGGATGGACGGCGTAGATAAAATAATATCTGGAATAACGCATGAGATTTATTTTATAGGTACATCAGTATTTTATTTGTAGCTGGCAGTTTTTCATTGCGTGTTTTGAATTCATATGGAACCTTTTTCTGGAATTTAAAGCATGCAATTGCTATTGATATTTTGTTTGTTTAGCAAATCTGTTCAAATGTGCTTTTAAAACCAAAAATCAATTACGTAACATCACGCCAGTAACAAAATATTTATGCTGTCTTGGGTTCCGTATACGTTCATTCACGGGTGACCACTGAAAACCAGCGCCGTGCTGTGGGCCCTCCATAGCAGAGCATCATGCTGAGTGGTAATCTGCTTGTCGCAGTCACGTCGTGCAAGCTACGAACGTTTTTCTTTTTTTTTAATTTTTGTTATGCGTTGTATGTTCATTGTTATTTTTTTTTGTTTTTTGTCATTTTCATGCACGTCATGTCCCTGCGACAAATAAATATTTTTTCTTTCTTTCTTCTTAACAGTTTAAGCACATTTCGCCAGTTATGTTTTAAGTGCCATGTAATAAGGTTCGAGCCTATTGCCATCAACCGGGCACAAATCCAGACTTGGCGGCTGCTGTCTCAAGCACACTGAACGAAACATCAATGTTATTACAAAAAAAAATATTCGATAAATATCAATGTTTTCAACAGGAATTCTGTTCTTGATCTCTTTTCAAACAAATGTTTTCACGCCTGTAGTCATAGCAACATTTTTCTCGATAGGCTTTCGTCTTTGTGATAAGCCCATGACGTCTTTTTCCTTGATTATAATATAAATGCTTCACTTAAATAAATTATTATTCATCAAATCGGGAAGGACAAATTTTTTATACAAATTAAGTAACTAAATAAGTAACAATCACTAGTTGTTAAACGGAAATAAAATATAATTAATATTATGATAATAATAAATTAATATTATGTAAATAAGAAATACGAGCCACTATGTTCGTACACTCAACCGATTTCTATTTGTAAATGTATATGGTTGGTTTCAGCCTAAAAGATAGTAATTTTGGACCCTTTTGTTTTTTTTTTTTTTTTCCCGGTTGGAAATCATCAAGTAACCCCTCCCGCTCTGGGCTGAGCAGGAGGGAGTGTCAGACTTTTACTGACTAAAACCCATCCATGTTCCTTCCTTTGCCCTTTGTGTTCCAGGGCCGCGGTATCTCTTTCGAACAGTCCCGCAACCCTGGCAGACATCGGTCCTTACGGACCCCTTCCTGTTTGCTGACTCTCTTTGAGGCGCACGTGGAACACGAACGCGCCGTCACCACGGCCTGTCGTCATAAGACGGACGGACGGCGAGCTAACCCATAGCTCACCGTCCACAGGCCCGCGAATTTTGGACCCTATAGTTGGCGCCATGCGAACCAGGGCCGGGCCGCTAGTCCTACTTATATTATAACTGTGAAAGTTTGTGAGGATGGATAAATGGATGGGTGGATGGATGTTTATTACTCTTTCACGTAAAAACTGCTGAACGGATTTGGATGAAAGAACAGTGGCGAACTCTCAAACAAATTTTTGTTGACTTTTTTTTTGGCGTCTGCCTATGAAAAATATGTTAAAATATTGAGTTTGAATTCTTGAACAATTTTTTCTTCAGTTATACTTTTACAGGAAGTCAGGAATTAAAGATATTCCAGTTTGAAGTTTTAGAGGTTATGTTTATTCTTGTCAACAACAGACTAATCGAAAAAGAATTATAGAAATGCATTTATACAAAATAAACTACGCAATGCGTATTAAGAATATTAAGTCCAACCGACAGGTCTGGCACATGGCCCACATGGCCACATGAGACGTAAGTAGGTACTTATTTATTTAATAATCGTAGTCAACTATCTTAAGAGCAGTTAGTTACTTATATGATTAATTACCATGGTAAGAGTAGGTCAGGTATAGAAAAAAGAAACGTATTTTTTTTAAATATTTATTCCTCATCTTCTCTAATCACAGTGTCAACAAGAAAACCTGCGGGTGCTGAGATATTTGGTTCAGCTGTAGTTAACTGGTGCTCACCTTTTAACAATGATTCTGGTATGAATGGTTTTTGGCCACATCCTTCCAACAAAGCAATACCATTTCTAAAACCTCCTAAAATAAAACCCAAAGTGAAATGCAGCAGAATTCTCATTAATAAATAAATTAAAAAATATTTTGTAAAAGTTCAGTTGTCAGCTCAGTACAGTACATGTCATTAAGCATGTTTTTTTCTTTGGGGATTTTGATACGGTGTCATTTTTATGAATTAAAAAATTATAACCGCTATATTCTTAGCACAAACATTATTTTTTATTATAACATTTGTATTCTGATGCAGAAATGTATTTACTAAGTATAATTAATGCAATACGTAAATCCAAGCGTTTTAATGTAACTTGTCTAAGATTTATATTCCATGGCAACATTAAAAGTATAGCTGAGCCAAAAGTCATGAATTCAAGCCAGAAAGAAAAAAACTAAGCCATGATTATAATAGTCTGCCGTCAAACGGTGAATAGCCATAACTACTTTAAAGAGTACATGACAATTTTGTCTGAAGTGAAGTTTTAAAGAACTGTTGATAGTCTTTACTTGACTTATTTTATATGATAATTTATCTGTGGCTACGAGCGAATTGGAGCTTTATTAGCTAGACAGAAAGATAGAGAATTTCTTGATGAATCCGAATCAATTTTAACTCATTTTTGATAAAAATGTTAGCTACCTCCTTTCACCGTATGACAGGTAGTATCAACAATCTAGTCAATAAAGCTCTCAATTATGACGACTTTTTTTACAGACTTTCATAGGCCTTAAGCTTGATTTGATAAAACTTTGTAAATTATTTCGTCGGTATCTAGCACAGTGACATATGTAGACGCTTAATAATGTAATCAGCAATTTGTTCGCCACTGTTCTTTGCATACACGTCAGACAGCATCACCTGTCTGGCATGAATGCAGAAATGGACCTTTTTGGCGCAGCCGGGAGGCACACCGTACAGTCATACTATATATTTTCTCTTTTTTTGTTACTTGTTTTAATATTATTGTGTGTGCGCTTAATGTACTGACGTCAAATAAACATTTTTCTTTCTTTCATACTGATAGCTTTTATAAGGTATCAGTATGAAAGAACTACATACTACTACTATGAACCCGTGGGACAATTTTCGAACACCACGCGGGCGAAGCTGCGGGCATAAGCTAGTCTAATATAAATACACAATTTGTAAAGTTTTCGCGGTAAAAATGAGCCCACTGCGGAATACTACTCATCCAAAAAAAAAAGAATCATCGAAATCGGCGCTCAATTGGCGAAGATACTCGTATCACTGAACAAACGTACAAAAAAACACACACACACACATGCAGATGAATTGATAGCCTTTAGGAAGTCGGTTAAAAAGCACTGCAAATACAACTTTAGCAGCATGCCTATACCAATCACTTGGTTGTGAGATTGTGACCAACGGCCGCCAGAATCTACCTATAATATCTCCACTGCTGGGACAAAAGCTGCCTCTCTGTGAGCAGCACTGGGCCGTTTTCACCACTCAAGCCAAGCTTGGCCCAGGGTTGCGGGACTGTTCCGGAACACAAAGGGTAAAAGAAGGAACATGGATGGGTTTTAGTCAGTAAAAGTCTGACACTCCCTCCTGCTCAGCCCAGAGCGGGAGGAGTTATTTGATGATTTCCCATCCGAAAAAAAAAAAAATGCCTAGGTTGGTGTATGTCACTTGCCCGCTATATCGTCATCATTATTCTATGGCATTTGGGGTTGCATTCATATCCTAATGCATTTTGGGTCGGTGCAGCATGTCTTCTTCTTCCATACTTCTCTATTACTCGTCATCTCATCAGTCACCTCCTTTCTTGCCGTATCATCTTTCATACGGTACAACCATCGTTTCTTTGGTCTTCCTCTACTCTTTCAGCCAAATTAATTTTCAAAACTTTCCTCACGAAATTTTTCTCATTCTTCCGCATCACATGTAAATATCACGACATGTCATCAGCGCCACTTTTAGACTTCCCCATAAGTACTCATTTCTTATTTTATCCATTCGCGTTACACCAAACATTCCACTCATCATTCTCAAGTGCCCGCTATAGCTGGATACCTCCTAAAGCCGTAGGAACTGACATGTTTATGATTATTACTAACTTCCGCTCGCGGTTTTGCCCACGTATTTTGTTTTTATTTGCACAGATTCTTTATGACCATATGTGTTAATCTGATGTTAAAGCTATATTACTGTAAAGTTCATACAAATCTGTTCAGTAGTTTCATACAAATAATAATCAAATCAATAATATAAATGGTAGGTTAAAAAATCATTATGGACCCTGTCGTGCACAGTAAAAACATATATAGTAGGAGAGAGGAAGCTATAAATAGCCAAACTTATATCCAAACTAAACCCGATTATACCATATTAGGGATTCTTTAGACTTTATATTTTATCGTTTAAATATTCGTATATACTGCCTTTAATAGTTTTTTTTTTGTTAAAAATTGTTTTAGTTGTTTTATAAATATGTTTATTTTATCTTTTTTTTATTAATTCAGGTGTTTATTATATAGGGTGACTGGTAATTAGTGACCGATACTTAAACACGTGATTGTACTCATGATAACAAACAACTTTCCCAAAGAAACATTATTTTTTTCACTTTTTTCCCAATAACACAACAGCCGTATTAAATTCGCTGTAAGCCGCGTGACACCGTTCTGTCTCCCACTGTACTCTGCTTACCTACTGTTGCACAGTACGATAGTAATGAGACCGAACGGCGTCACGCAGCTAACAGCTGATACTTAGGTAACAGGCGCGCGCGCGCGAATTTCATACGGTTGTGTGTTATTGAGGTTAAAGTGAACGAGAAGGTATAAAAAAAAAAGTTTTTTTCGGAAAGTTGTTTCTTAACATGAGTATAATCACGTGTTTAAGTATCGGTCACTAATTAAGAGTCACCCTGTATATTTTAAATTACTTATGGGCTTGTTGAATGTATTTTTAGCCGAGAATGTGGAATGTTTAATCTTGATTTGTGTCGGAGTGTGTAACGTGATTGTATCTCATACATCCCCACATCACAAACTTTCGTGTTTACATAATTGTAGTAAGATTCGCAGCTTCAGACATCTTTTAAATTCCAGGTTTGGATATTTGATCATGCAAACATGAAAACCACACCAAATAAATTCCAATGGCTCAGAATAAAATGTTACTCACATTTTATTTTTCGATAGAAAAAAAAATGGTTCTTGTTAACGATTATCCCATGTTTCCAACCAATGGACTCTGCTATAAACAAATCGGTTTACTGAGCATGACTTTTCCAATCGAGTGGAAAGGAGACCGAACAGTAAATACGCAATTTGATGTTTTTCTTATACGTTGCTCCTAATTGGATCAAAGGTAGGATAAAGTTTGTTCTACTAACAATGGTTGAGAACAGCCAATTTCCGTTTTATTATGTGTATTTATGAATATGTTTTAGTCTTGATGTTGTTGGACTATTATGTGCGGGACTTACCTCCCCGTAATAAAATTCGGTTAAACTAAGCCCATGATACTCAAAGAATAAATAATGTAGCTTCCAATTAGTGACAGAATTTTCGGAATCGGATCAGTTATTTAGATGCAGGCCGGGCTTTCATAGTGCAACAAAAAACATTAGAGCCATAAGTGGAGCTGACTATTTAGACCACAGTATACCGTTGTTTAAAGAATTAAAGTTACTTCCATTACCTTGTCTCTACATATTTGAAATGTGCGTATTAGTTTTTTTTTTTTTTTGAGATGCTGCTTAACCGGGCAAATCTCTGTGGATGCCTTAAAAATGAATCTAAGGCCTCCAGCCAGGGGCTTAAAAATATACTTAAAGACTAAGCGAGCACTCACTAAGGGCATCCCCTGTGGGGTACAAGCCTCGGCTTAGGGCGTCGCTGGGGAGGACAGCAAAGGGACATGCTGGATCTGAATGATGTGCGTATTTGTAAAAAGATATTCATATTTATTCCCCATAAATGAACACGTTTCCAAAAGAATCGAAGAAAAAAACCCAAAAGAACTACTAGTACGGACCCAAAGACTTCGTATGTATAGTCGAACTGCCTACTGCATGGCGTTATAGAAAAATAAAATATTACATGAATTTCTACTCTGTTAGCGAATTCATTGATCATAAGTTTTAATAATTCATTTAGAATTCTATTAATAATATAAATTACCTATAGTATTGTAAATGTATAAATATATATATATTTTTTCTTTAATTTGGTTATTCATCATTAAAACCGAAACAAAACATCACTTACTACCGGTAAAAATTGAGAACAAATACAACTGAATGCGTAAGTCACGCGCGTAGACGCGCGTAGTCACGCGCAGCCAAGATACGTGCGTGTTCAAATTGTTCAGTGTGACGTCCAATACGGAATGCCATTGACTACAACGTCATTACTGCACGCATCAATGCGACGTTGCCGTTCCGCTCTACGTAGGTACGCAGAAAGTTTGTCTCATGCGAGCTGCAATGCGTAGCGTTACGCATGTAATCTACGCGCACGTGTACGTCACGCAAGCGGTGGACCATGTCTCTATAAAGTTCCATATATTACAACGCCATGGTACGGGCACGTGCACGTCTAAGCGTATTGATCCGGTGTGTTTCGGCCTGAAGACACACCATCGACCTCTTTGAGAATATTAAGTTTATTATGTTATGTAAATTGACGATTTTTATCGACTTATTTTTCCTTATAAGATAAATAATCAAAGGCTCTCAAGTCGAGGATCACTGACTTCCAAACGAACAACTATTGACTAGAGACGAAAAAGAAAATTACCTTCCTACGCTATTTTAAAATCGTTTTTTTTTTTGTTACTAGCAAAATATTTGAAAAGGTCAATAGACCTCAGAGACATTGTCTTAGGGTCTAAGCTGACCTTTATTCTAAGAAACTGGAAATTGCCTAAGATTAAGGCAAGTCCCAGATTCTTAGGAAAAAGGTGAATTTTTCCTTAAAAAAATATGATATACTGACTGCCTCCAGTGTCACAAAACTTCATATTTCAAAGTCACATCTATTTTCAAACCCGTAATCACTAATCCTATAGGTTACACAGGAAGGCCAGGCAAAACACCCACTGAACGCGTACAAAGGTTGTCGAGGGCTGCCGAAGGTTGCCGAAGGGTGCCGAAGGTTGCCGATGGCTGTAGTGTGTGGGCTCCATAACTGACGTTGCCAACGCATTTGAAAATGGTAGGCACAATATATCACTATGACAACTTTATTTATGCTTTCACTAAGCCAACTTCAAAACTAATTAATACTTACCAAATTATTCAAATGAATTTTACAATGTTTTGTAATACTCGTCACTCTCATTCCAATGTTCATAATCAAGCCGTGTCTTTAATTAATTTCGATTCAATTTCGCGTAAAACATATATTCCAATTACACAAGATGAATATGAAATGAGCAATAATTAGAACAACTGGTCCATTATTAAACGGTAGGTAAAGGATTCGTCTGACTAGATACGGCCATTAGCAATTTGAAATCCACATCTATACTAATATCATAAACAGGTTTGTATATGGAGAGAGTAATCTTCGGAACTACTGATGCAATTTCATTTTTTTTTACTCATGGGAAGCCACATTATTCCAGAATATCATAGCTTCCTATGCTCCCAACTATGTTGGGGCCGGCTTCCAGTCTAACCGGTAGCAGCTGAATACCAGTAAGTTACATGGAGCGACTGTCTATCTGACCTCCACAACCCACTTTGTACAGGGTAATACGATACCACTTGGTAACATTGGTTGTCAGACTTTCAGGCCACTGAAAGAAAGAAAAGAAAGAAAAAGTATTTATTAGCCCGCACAGGACAAAACATTAAACAAAAAAATGGTTACATTTACAGTTGGTACAACAAAATTATAAAAGTATTCATAAAACTAAAATTTAAAAAAGCAACGAAATTAGTCCTGTACGAAGCCAAAAGGCCTATCTCAGCATGGTGCTGTAACATTTACAAAACGTCACAGCGCTGGTATTCTGATAGGGCCCAAAGTGATGCTATGACTACCACTGCCACTGACTACCTGTAACGACTGTCAAAGATCTATAAATGACAGCCGGGACCAACGGCTTCACGTGATGTCCGAGGCACGGAGGAAACTCGGTATGTAACGAGTGGTCACCCATCCACGGAACAACCTAGGCAAGCACTGCTTAACCTAAAGATCGACCCGAGAGGCTGTTATTATTTAACTACGAGCTCCACGCCATGAGTGCCATAGGCGCATCGCGCGAGTGAAGACGCAGGCAAAAACTAGTTATAAATATTCCAAAATATTATTGAGAGACCAATTAGTGGGGAAAATCCGCATCGCTGATTGCCATCCCCGCACGGCAACCGTTGACGAACTGGAAACTTGACACTCATGATTTAAATAAAACCGGACAATATCTAGGAACGGTTTTTCGGAGATAAATTCACGGTGGATAACTCTGTTTTTTTGGCCGGAATAAGTGGATCTGCTGCCAGTTGTTATCAGTGTAGGATTGGAGCGTGTTCGGATATATAGAACTAGCTTGTGCCCGTAGCATCACGTGAGTGGAGGTCAAAAATGACCCCACGGGAACGTACTAACAAGATAAAAAGAATATGAAAAATCACGCTCTAATTAAATTCAGGGTTTACAAGGTATAATCGACTCCTCCTATTGTTGAAATCGGTTAAAATGTAGCCTATGTTACTCGGGCCATAATAACGAATCGATTGACACCTTATTTATCAAAATCTAATGAATAGTTTAGGCGGTACGGAGGAATATGCGTAAATACAAACATACATACATAGACTGCTAAACTCGTAACCCTTCGTTTCGGCTTCGTCGTAGTCGGGTAAAAACTAATATATCCCAACATAAGTCATGGTCTACCAATAGGCCTATCGTCTCAATCCGTTCTTAATTTCTGTGAAACAGTAATGAAAGAGTTATAGGAAGTACATAACATAGCGCCTGTAATCCCCGAAGGGTGAAGCAGAGGTGAACCTAGTACATCCTCAAGTCCTTAAGTCCCATGTTATAGGAGCCTATTGCCATCCACCGGGCAAAAACCCAGACTCCATAGCTGCTACTGAGAAATTCCTGATGGAAAAATCTAATAACACTGCCCGACCGGTAATCGAACCCAGTACCTCATGCTCAGCAGTCGTGCCGACTCGACCTATACGGGAGTCCAGGGTGAGGCAGGTAGACAAAGTGTCAATCTTAAAAGATTTAAAGATTCATAACAATTCTAAAAACGGGCCGTTTTCATAAAATACTCGCCAGGGTTGAACGACTGCCGAAGCCATAAAATACCTGTTAATTTCAAAGTTCGAACACTCAACCACGCAGCTTAAGACTTTAGACATCATTTAAATTCCCAACTCAAACTTAAAAGGAGCATAACGATTTCAAAAGACCTTCAATCCTTATTAATTTTAAATTCCTTTCAAAAGTAATCAGCGATCTCTGTGGGTCCCGAAGCGCTTTCCGCATTACTTAGCGCCCGGTCTGCGGTGCTCAGGACCACAAAGCGGTATCGAATAGAGGCCTGCCGCTTGATACATCACAGTAATAAATGCTGTAACCGCTTTCTGGTTCAATTTGTCTTCTATAGGACCATGATTCAAGGGTTCAGTTCAGCGATCATTGTGTTGTTCGGTTTCGGTTATTGGGTCAGGTTCATGAAAAATGTGCGTGATTAGTTATGAGCCCGCTGATATTATGGACGCGATCTACCGTGTAAGCAAGGAATCCCTCACTGATACAAAATATAGCTGCGTATAAAATAAACCAAAGGCTTTTGAGATTAACTTGCAAATATGTGCCATTAATTGCGTGAGTGGAACCCGTAGCGCCAGTTTGCCCAAATTAAATGTTTATTTTTTCAATTTCCCATGGGAATCTTTATTATTCTCGTGAAAGCGGTCCTGTTTCATTACTTGTGATGTAACGTAACTAAACTGTCCATCGGACTTCTAATAAATTCAATGAAACTTTGTATGAGGGAATGTGAATCTTTTATTCTTTCAATAGGTATTTACGAGATCAGACCAGAACATGGACGAAGCAAATGAGTATGTACTATAACTGTAACTTATTTTCCTGAAACTTTAGGGTTGAGAACGTTAGAAACAAATAATTTTATTAATCTTGACTTTAGAAACAAACTCAAACACCAACCAAAATTTCAAATCAAGTTTGATTTCATTACAGATGTTGATTGTAAACGCCCTGAACAATATTTTAAATTCATTATTAATAGGATAAATAAAACAACCTTTAATTAAAAGATTTTCCGGATGAAACTGGCTGTAAATAAAATGTTCGCTTTGAATCAACAATCAATTATTTTACCAACATAATGTTTGGCTACAAAAAATCTGTGTTTAGTACACGTTCAAACAATTTTTTAAACAAATACTTCAAAGCGAACATTAAACAATACAAAATTATTCAGAAAGTCTAATATAATAAAGAGCCTAACCTATCCGTTGCAAGGTGCTAATACAATTAACTATTCGTTCCTCGCTAGTACCTAAGTCATTGGGTGATCCGGTTCCGTAACTAGTTCAGGTTTGGTACAACAACAACATCTATTTATTTTCAGGCTACTTTGGCCCATAGCTAGAATATACCTTACAGACTAACATACATTTGGCACACACAACACTCATCCTCTCACCCTTCACACTCCCTCCCCCACACAGGCATACATCATACACTCACATACACACATCTCTCATCATACACACTTAACCATTCCCCACACACCATCTTAGTGACTAGCATATTCACTTTTTTGTTTTTGTTTTATGCCTAAATTTTGTACTTTTTTTTCATTTTTTTTTTCTTTTATAATTGTAAAAAAAAACAAGTTTGATAATTCATGTTAGTAAGTTATGGGGAAGAGAGGAGTCTCCTAACACAGGCTTTAGACGCCTACAAGGAAACTCCAAACACCAGTTTGTAAGGAAATCTCATACGCAATAAACCAATACACTTACGCAATAAATCACATTTTTTCTCCTTTTTTTTTCATTTTTCTCAACACATAACAACAACACTATGTATGTCTCAACAAACCACCATGAGAGTTCGTCAGAAAGACTCGCTACCCGCGCACATACATTCATACGCTTCTGTTTCTCACTATATTTTTTAGATCGTTCTATACAGGTGCATCAAACTAAGTAAGTGATAAAAATATTGCTGGGTAACGACTTTTTTTTTTTTGGGTGAAAAATCATGTTTCACGGTAGGACACAATGTAACGCACTCAAAACATTGTGCTGATGGATAGATTGAATAGTACGGGGGGGTCGTGGAGGTGTTTAAAGTAAAAATCTTACATTAAAAACATGTGCCCCAATATCTCCGTAACTAGAATGTCCCCAGGTATGGTATAGAACAAAAAAAAAATCGCAATGACGGGGAGAACAAGTGGCTTTCGACTTCGTTAAGGGTCTCCTTAACCCCTTTATAGGGTGACTGGTAATTAGTGACCGATACTTAAAACGTGATTGTACTCATGATAACAAAATACTTTCCCAAAGAATTTTTTTTTCACGCGGCTAACAGCTGATAGGTCCAAGGCGCGCGCGCGCGGATTTCAAACCGCTGGTGTGTAATTGTGATAACAGTGAATGAGATTTAAAAAAGTTTGAGAAAGTTTTTTGTAACCATGAGTACAATCACGTGTATAAGTACCGGTCACTAATTACCAGTCGCCATATTTACACATACTCGTGGTTACATGAACAAGTTCGGAGTTTTCTTTGTGATGAAGTACCCGACGACATAACGTAACATAAAAATGGCGTGCAATACACAACGACTTACCGCTTGTAATATCACGCTATACTTATACAAACACACAGCTTTGTAATAAAACAAACCTGCCTCAATGTGTCCCATCTGCAGCAGAAAGGTGCTCGCACAAGTTTGCACATCTTACCGTAAAAGCTACAATACCCAGGTCGTCTCGAGCCATTTCATTTTTCACATTATTTCCTCTTTCATAAAAGTTGATATTTCGTACGAGCACTGTTGCGTACACGAAATACGAAATTCGTACATTTATTCATGACTGCAAGCTGGCCACTTTAGTTTGCCGCTTTGTTTTACAAATACACAAGACGGGACTTTAGCGCAACGGCACACTGACGGTGCATATGTATTCGTTCCGAATGTATTTGGATCACCATCTGTTACATTCGTGAGTAGCTCCGTAGGCACGTACTTCTGAGTGGCAATTCGTTTCTTTTGATAGTAAAGGCCGAGTGTCAACCGGTGCTGGGTCCGAATATCCATTTGCCAGAACATCGTGAGATAATCGCGTCGTTTTTTCCTCAGGAAATCGATAGACCCAGTTGGAATCAAGGAATTTTCAAGGGGCACTTTAAATTTAAATCAGCCAAGCTTATAAAGGCGATTATAATCGAATCGAATTTCTGATCAAGCAATTTATCGGATTGAGTACTATCTTGATCGTGGCGAGTTAGAAAAGCAATTGATTGGCTCCATTTCATAAAGTTGCGGGTGTGAGTCTTGAGAACAATTATAAGTGCCCGGCTCTGCATAAATTATACGTTAAAAAGTCACTGAGTTTATTCAGTAAAATATTTTAAAGTTCGCAAGCGCGACATGTTTTAGTTATTGTATCATTTTTTATTTAATTTGCATTTTTATTCTGAAGTACACGACAATTCCAAGTATTTTGTGCTATATTCTACTGAGCATATTTCTCTCTTTTTATGAGAACGCGAATGATAACTTATATATAAGCATCGTACTTTTGTAGGTTATGGGGCCAAACACGTAAACTGGGGGATAGTTTTTTTTTCAATATAATTTCCAAACAGACTCTATCAAGTTTCGGTCGAAGCAATAATAATATGGGCAATTGCAGACCGGGTGTGGACACCCGATTCAGATACTTTAGTAGTTTATCTGTCAGAGGCGTATGTGTGTGTGTGTAGGCCATGTAGAATCCTATAATTATGCTTGTTAACTTTATAACTTCTTGTACATTTTGGTGACCGGAAGACGTTGCGTTGGAAGGCCTCCCACTAGGTGGACCGATGACCTGGTGAAGGAGCAGTGGACGTCTTTCGGCTGAAATGATGATGATTATGAAGACATTTTGGTGAAGTAAGCAACGACTTATCGTCGGGCCTACGCTGTCATCCCATACATAAGTTCTAACCCTGTGTACATACATAATAATACTGTGAAAGAAAATAATTTTAAAAGACTATCCATGGAGTTTCTTGCCGGTTCTTCTCCATAGGAAACGACCAACCCGAACCGTGCACCTTTTTGTCGACGTTTTATAAGTACCCTTTGTGCTTTAGATCAGCTGCATTTTAGACCGCTTGCTAATTAGACGATTTTTGCTTAAGACCAATTTGTACTTAGACCAGCTACTTTTAAAACCACTTGCTAATTAGACCAGCTGCTTTTTTAGACGAAATGATACTAACCCATTTAAGCTATGTGAAACAAAATATTTTGATGTGGCCTAAGCGGTTTGACCCGAACCTTTACAGTTTCACGATACCCACGCATAGTCATGATAATTACTGTCTTCATCGTTCTTGTTATTTCTAAGAAAACACTCAAATTAACACTTAATTACCACCCTCCGATTAAAAAAAAACCTGTAATACCGGCTTCCGCGGCGCGTGTAAATAATAATTGCGTTTTGTAATAAAAATAATTTTCCTTTACCAACTAAGCTCCCTGATTCACAAATGTCTTTATTATAAATTAATAGCTTCGGGCCGCGACTTCAGTACACTTCGTGTTTTAGTATCAAATGAGAACGTCTTGTTACAGTACCCTGTATTTAAAAGACAAAAGAATATTTGTCTTTTAAATACAGGGTGTAACAAGACCCTTAACCAAGCATTATGTACATCAAACTAAGTAACTTTACGCAAAAAATATTGCTGGGAAACGACTCTGTTTTTTTTGGGTGAAAAATCACGTTTTACGGTAGGACTCAATGTAACGCACTCAAAACATGGTGCTGATGGATGGATTGAGTTTATAATAACAGAGTTTGAAGTTATTTATTTTTTATTTTTTTTAACTTGTGAACAAATTGAAACTTTGGGGGTCCCCAATATCTCCGTAACTAGAATGTCCCCAGGTATGGTCTAGAACAAAAAAAATACCGCAATGACGGGGAGAACAAGTGGCTTTCGGCTTCGTTAAGGGTCTTGTACCCTTTGGAACTTCTTCTTGGACCCTATATAGCCTTTAAAACACTCGGGAATAATGTAGCTTCCCATTACCGAGTTTTCAGAATCGTATCAATAGTTTCGTAGATTTCTCGCTACATTCATTCAAACTTTACCTTTATAATAATTAGTGTAGATCTTAATTTTAAAGAAGTATACCGCACATTACATACCGAGTTTTCTCCGTACCCCGAAGGGCACGTTAAGCCATTGGTCTTGGTTGTCAATTGTAGATCTTTGATAGTCGTTACAGGTGGACCAAAAATCAGACAGCCAGTTTTACCAATAGGCATCGTATTACCCAGCTAGTACTAACTGGGTTGTGGAGGTCAGATAGGCAGTCGCTCCATGTTAAATACTGGTATTCAGCTGCATCTGGTTAGACTGAAAACCGACACCAACATAATTGGTAAAAGGCTATATAAGGCTAAGACTTAGTCATGATAAAAAATCGCATTAAACTCCGACAAGCAGTTTAGAAAAACATCGCACTAACACAGACTAACATGAAAAGTGACTTTTTTTAAATACCGTAAAAGAAGGTTTTAGTTGCCACGTGCATTCCGCGCGTGTATTCTTTATGACGGAGAATTTGTACCTTTTCAACAAAATTACTTACAAACTAACAAAGCATGTAACTTGTGCTATTCACAGAGATTGGAATATCTGATAAATACCGAAGTAACTTCATCGCTAAAATTTCTTTGTGAAGAAATAATAATGGATGTATAAACACCCTTAAGGTGGAGGCGCAAGGGTAGCCCGCGAAATTTTAAATTTCCTATGTTTATTGCAATTTGCAGGTCAGTGTCAGGTTGTATGTTGATGAAAATGTGAATCGCGCCAGTAACACGTATGGAGTTACAGAATTATAATCATTAAAATAATTAATTCAACCCTCCAAGTTCATTTAACCCCATTGAGTGACTTTTTCATGAAATAGCTATTGAATGGGGTTATATGAACTGGGAGGGCTGTATTGATGATTTAAATGATTATAATTCTGTAATTCTATACGTGTTACTGGCGCGATTCATATTTTCATCAACATACAACCTGACACTGACCTGCAAATTGCAATAAACGTAAGAAAATTTAAATTTCACGGGCTACCCTTGCGCATCCACCTTAAGAGGCCGGCGACCGATGCGTTTTTCATACAAACGTAATACCAAAATAACTTGTAAATCAAAAACATTCTTAAGGTACTGTCTCTTTATTCCGATCGAAATACAAAATATCTAGGTTCCCAATGAAATATTTTGAATGGACACTGATTTAAACAAGAGTTATGAGAAAAATAAGTTTTCTATAGAAATTTTAAATTCCTCATATCTCGTCTTTATATCATTGTCCTTTCAAAATATTTCATTGGGAACCTAGATATTTTGTATTCCAATCGGAATAAAGAGACAGTACCTTAAGAATGTTTTTGATTTACAAGTTATTTTGGTATTACGTTTGTATGAAAAACGCATCGGTCGCCGGCCTCTTAACAAAGCCGAAAGGCACTTGTTCTCCCTCTATCATTTTTGTGTTCTGAACCATGCCTGGGACCTTCTAGTGACGGAGATATTGGAGGTCAAAGTTCAAACTTTTCCACAATTTAAGTTTTCGTGATCAAATTTTTGGTCACCCATCCACGGTCCAACCTAGGCAAGCGTGGCTTAACCTGAAGATCGATACAAGCAGCTGTTATAATTTAGCAACGAGCTCCTCCAGCTCTCTGTCCACTACAAAAGATCTTTACCTAAGGAAGCTAATTCAAAAATTAATAAACTATCCCAGTGTGTGTATATAACTTAACGGTCTTCACACAAGCTACGAGTATGTAAATTGGCTATCCGTACTACATAAAGCAGCACACAATTTCAAACTCTGTTCTCTGCTTTATAAAGTACAAAGTTGTATGGGGAAATGTTGCCAGAGAATGGATGACTAGCTCAACCGTTGTTTGTAGACAACCACATAAACAGGTACTCGCTGAAAGCGGTCAGTAAAGGGCAGTAGGTATCCCTCTAGCCACCCGTCCTCATTGTACCATACATAACTTGTATGTGGTTAATGCCTGACCAAACTTAAAGACAGTTTCTTCTGTGTATTAAGATATTTATTAAAAGTTACAAATCTTTGAATAAATTGGATTGGTGTAGGATAGGCTTTTTTGCGTGATATCACAACTTAAATACGTTTAGTGTTAAACGCATTTAAAAGATCGATCTGTGTTTGTCAATCGTTTGAAAATGACGAGACAGAACTACGAATTATATATTTTAAACGCTGAACCAGTGAACTGTGGTGCAAGTGGGTTTGAATACCAATGGGAAATCATCAAATAACTCCTACCGCTCTGGGCTGAGCAGGAGGGAGTGTCAGACTTTTACTGACTAAAACCCATCCATGTTCCTTCCTTTGCCTTTTGTGTTCCAGGGCCGCGGTATCTCTTTCGAACAGTCCCGCAACCCTGGCAGGCATCGGTCCTTTCGGACCCCTTCCCGTTTGCTGACATCTCTTTGAGTCACGCGTGGAACACGAACGCTCCGTCGACACGTCCTGTCATCATAAGACGGACGGACGAAGAGCTAGCCCATTACTCACCGTCCACAGGTCCGGCAGTATCAGGACCTAAAATAATAATAAGTTAAATTAAGGGGAAGTGTTAATGGGTTTTTCCATCAGGAATATCTTAGTAGCAGCCACGGAGTCTAGATTTGTGCCCGGTTGATGGCAATATGCTCGCCCTCTATTACATTGGATTTCAACTTAACTGGAGAAATGTTTAAGGTATTCAGCTGCGTCCGGTTGACTCCAGGCCAACCCCGATCCGATATAGTTTGGGATAGGCCAATCAGCTGATGATGAGAATCTAAAATAACAGAAGTCATTAGAAGCTGATTTAACCAAAAAATCTTAAGGCCTGGGCAAACATTTTTGATAATAATGTTACGGTTCCAAGGCACAGTTTGATAACGGCATTTATCAGGGATATATTTGCTACCTACCCACTTACGTATATATGTAACCTCCACCACTAAGACATGGGTCACAGTATCTTGACACCTGTCACCGTATGTTAGAAGTGTATGTTTGGCTGATACGGTTTCTTAGACTCCGTAAGTAATAACAGCCACAGGGTCGATCTTCAACTTTGTTGCTGAAGTCGGTATGTAGATGGAAGACTGTAAATAGAACACCGAGACCCGTCCGAGTATAGGAAAGCACGTTAACCCGGCTACCATTTGTAGATCTTTTACAATGGGGGCTATCGCGTGTGAATTCACCGCTAGAGGTGGAGTGAAGCGCGAGGTCACCGAAATCTCAGATGTCATAGAAAGTTCACGCGTTGCGTGCGTTTTTATTACGTATTTTTACTAATAATATTCACGATTGTGGTCTAGATTGAGCTTTTCCTGATTAATTATCTCTGAAGATTTTAAGTAGTAATTTAGGATCTTATTTGTTAGTACTTAGAGGTGAAATGGTTTTTAAATGTTTCATGCTTGCTATTACACTATGTTGTTTACGTAAGAAAATAAACTTTTTATGAACTTATTGGTACTTTAAAGTATAAAAAAGAATTATTGTCTTGACCACAAGCGACAGTGGCGCCATCTGCTGAGCTCAAAAATGATAGCCCTCATTATAACGACTATCCAATAAGCCAGAAAGTCTGACCATCAGTAACTGCGTTTGGAAGTCAGGAAGGCATTCGGTTAGACCGAAAGCCGACCCCAACACAGTAGAGAAAATGCAAGTTAAATGGATGATTAAAAGTAAGTAATTTATTCGCACTTTGGAATGTATAAAATTTCTATAATGAGCTTCCTCAGAATTCCAAGGCTAAGGCATAACGATAACCTGCCAGGGTTGCGGGACTGTTCGAAAGAGGTACCGCGGCCCTGGAACACAAAGGACAAAGGAAGGAACATGGATGGGTTTTAGTCAGTAAAAGTCTGGCACTCGGCACGGGAGGGGTTATTTGATGATTTCCCATCCAAAAAAAAAAAAGGCATAACGATAAGATTCTTTTTCATATTCTTGCGTAGATTCCGGGCAGTAAAGCCATATAATGTTAGCTTCCGTGTTACAGTATGCACTTAGTAGGCATAACATAAGCTCTAATAAGCTGGATTATCATCATGCATATCGTATTATCCTTCCAGTAAAAGCTTCATATGTTGCATTAGTAGCAGTAATAGTATTTTAGACCAGAATCATTTTATTTGCCTCTTAGAGAATTTTAGTTTTAGTGATTGTTTAATAAAGGGCTCGTTTTGTGGGTTAAAATATGATGTAAATATGTCGGATTTTCAGTATTTATTCCGTTAGGCTCATATATCATGTGGGCAGAAGACGGGTTTCGTGAAATGAAAACACACTGGTTGCGATACACTGTTTTTAGCAAACTAGCAAATTAGTTGAAATTTCAACTTAATACAATAACACGAGACACAATGAATCAGATACAGTTCCGGGTTGTCTCAACTCTGCTGCGATCAGACACTGAATATCGTCCTCGCCTCGAGCTATAAACATCATGGCTCTGTAGAAGCACGCTGTGGTGTGGGTAGACTTGTAAGTAGGTCGCGTGATGTCCACTGGCGTACTTGCAATTCATTCTAAGTCCATACCGATGACCGGATCCGACCAATATGTTAAATTTTACACAACATAACGTCAACGTTTAGGAAGAAGTGTATCTATAGTCTACAAATTGTTTGCCAATTGTTTTAATCTTCAATAATAGGGAAAGAGTCATTGCCATCAAAAAGAGCGCAAAATCCAGATTGCGATCTATTGAGAGATGCCTGATGGAGAAAACTAATACATTTCCCGACCTATGAATAAGAACCAGGACTTCGTGCCTTGCAATAGCGCTTATGCAACCACTGGCCCAACGAGGCAGTTACAAACTTGAATAGCTAAAATATACCTACTGGGTGATTTTTTTTGTCCTACTTGAACCAAAAGACTTAAAACAAATAACAGCAAATATTACCATTTTGCAAGAACACCTTTAAATTAAAAGGTGGCGAACAAAACCACCTCAGCATCTTTATTGGCAAAAGCCACGGTGTATTAAATAATAACGCTTTGAACACGCTTTCTTTGGTTCAAAAGTATCACAAAGAAGAAACGTGAAGGATTATAAAACACTGTCTCCTAAAATATTCCTTTTTCTTTTCAGAAATCCCGATTATGTTACGATTTATGTTCGAAAGACAATGTCTTCTCGAAATTAAAATAAACTGCGTATTGGAGTACATTTCGTGTCACTTTTCTTGATAAATTCCATTGTACTACGGGCCTGGTTACTGAGTGCATTTCCGTGTACAATGTTACGGGGTTATGCCCATTTTCATAGGTGCTTTTGTTTCTTTGAATTTAAAATATCTACGAGTATGATGGTTTTTGAGACATATAATAGTGTTTGCCACGTAAGATTTTTTTTAGAATATTTCCTAATGTTAAAATTTTATGTGATTTAGATATACAGGGTGTGTAACATAGGCAAGACCTCTCATGTGGTGTCTCAGACCATGAAACTAATCATCTTTTGTTTTTTGACTTTTGGAAATTCATAACTTCGTTTTTAGTTGCCTGACCTTCACCTGGACCGATGACCTGGTGAAGGTTGCGCGGATCCGCAGAATGCGAGTCGCACGGGACCGGTCAATGTGGTGGCACTTGTGGGAACGTCTTTCGACTGAAGTTATTATGTTGACGATGATGAAACCTACATGTCGAGCTAAACGCGTTAGTGTCAACGGAAATTCTAATTTATTTTTGGAAATTTCTAGAACTCGTAGAACAAAAGTTGTTCAGCTTCATGGTTCGAGAGAACACACGGAAGGTCTTGCGATTATTAAGTTACACCTTGTATTTGCAACAATAACTTTGGTCCTTGTTATATCGCAAAAATATAACATTTCATTTCAAAAATGGTCCTATGATATTAGTCAGAGTTTGAATAGAAAAATACGTTTGTAGTTTAGAATATTAGAATTGTAAATCCAAAGATTTCCAGTCCAATTCCAATCTGTTGCGACGAGTGTTTCGGCAGACTAGAGACACTTTGAAAAACTCGTCCGAATTACTTTTGTCCATTAAACACAATTTATTTAAACCTGTAAAATCGAACAAGGCACAGCCTCAGGCCTTACCTGAGGTTGTTCGAAGTCCAAATCTCCGATCAAACTTCTATATTCGGCCAAATACGTTTTCATAGATCTGAAAGCCGAATAACTTATTCAAAACACAAAGTAAACTTTGGACAAGTTTGTTTGGGACCACCCACGGTCCTAAAATAGAAGCAGTAGCCTATCTTATCGCGGTTGTAAAAGAAAGATTTAAAGTTGGAGAAACTTCTGGCCCTCATTTCTATCATCTGTAACGGCTATAATTTTATTTACGGCCGCCATTCGTTTCGTTTGCCGGACATATTTGGTTTTCGTCGGTTTGTGTGTTTCTGGGGAGGTTTTATGTGTCCCGTATTTTATTGCAGTCCTGTTCACATGTTGAAAACTAATCATAATGGTTTTAAGACGAGTATGTGTAATGCCTCGTTGGTCTAGTGGTCATAATCGCAACTGCTGAGCATGAGGTCTTGGGTTCGATTACCGGGTCGGGCAAATTGTTATTAAAACATTTTTCCTAAAATAATGTGCCTCACGGCTGCGCCAAATAGGCAAAATGCCGGACAACTAGTGCCCCCAGGGTTGCGGGACCCCAGGGTTGCGGGACTGTTCGAAAGAGATACCGCGGCCCTGGAACATAAAGGGCAAAGGAAGGAACATGGATGGGTTTTAGTCAGTAAAAGTCTGACACTCCCTCCTGCTCAGCCCAGAGCGGAAGGGGTTATTTGATGATATCCCATCGATAAAAAAAAAAAGACAACTAGTGCCCGACACTGGTTTTCAACTGGACCTGGACATCTTCGTGCGGTTTCTCCGGCCAATCTCTCACAAACGCCTCTAAGTCAAGTTAAAAACTTACGTATATAAAATAAAACCTGTAGGATTATCTATGCCTCATGGCCGCACCAAAATATTTACTTATTTTTATCATCGTGATTATAGACTTGATTAAGTTTATAATACAAGTCTTTATGAACACAATAGAAATACCTACACACCTACCTACCTTGTAAACTGGCCGCTCCGGATCGATTCTAAGAGCTCTGATATTACCGAAGTTTGTTTAAAACAATCAGTTCTTCTTCTATAAGTTCGATGTTACTGGTAACAAAGGCAGTTCATCCGTGTAATTTGCTGACAAAGTAAACACGAGGAAGTTGTGATGGGTCGGCATTTTGAAGCTCTCTCTATTGTAATTTTCTGATGAAAAGTGCTGATTATCAACCTATTTAGTTTGAGAATAAATTTGGATAAGATAAAGTTGAACTTTGATAAAGAACGAATCGTGCAATCGAAGGAAGGTGGTGGCCCAATATTTTCAGCGTATCTTCCTCTATTATTTTAAAAGGATTTTTTTGATAAACGAAAGGATAGCGCGGCTTTTTATACTTGCATTTTGTGATCATTAAAAAATTAGAGCAATCGAAAAAAACTAAATTCTCGTTGTAATTATTACGAAAAATCATATCTCAAATTCTGATAGCAAAACCCACTACGCAAAGCCTGGCCCTGCCAATTTATCACACACGACTTTCCCTAAACCCCTTCGCATACTTTTTCGTTCCAAATATCATATCCGCAATCCATTGCGCGTCAAAAAGCACACACGGGAATCGCAGGAGCCGAAAACATTTTTCAACCTCTCGAACGTCGTTGGTCGGAGATTTGCAGTTATATGGGAAGTGGGAAGTATAAAAGGCGATACAAAGTCTCGGGAGGAATCTGCAGATTGTTTCGCACGTCACCGTAGCTGGTTCAATAGAGAGTTATTTTCTATGACGATTTCTCGTTAGGCATTCGTTGTTAGTAAGTTTATTTGAAGGTATTGGTTATTTTATTATATTTGGTGTGCCCTATAGTGTCTGTAATTGTGTACTAGCTTTAGGTAACTGTTGTAAAATCTTGTTAAATATTAAGGAAGGCAAATAAAATATGAGGTCATACGGACCTTGAGTTTTGGGGAGTTATTGTTTACGGTATTATATAAGAGTTAAGGTTTACGGTAAAGGAAGGCAGTGTTTTGTTTTGTAATAGAATATTGTCATGCGAATGGGCAGTGACCAATGCTCGCGCATTTCAAACAACGTTTTTCAACGTTTTTCTTTTGAGGAAATAATATAAAGAAAAGAAGACTCCTTTCTTTCTTTCTTTTTCGATTTATTCTTCGTTCGGCCCACAAAGTTTCGTCCCACATGAAACATTCCTGGGTCGTCCCAAACAATATGCTTCCTTCGTCCCAAAACATAATTTGAATTATTTTATTCCAGCTTCGTACTATTTTATATTCCTTCTACGGCCCATATTTTTTTAGTGTCTAACCTGGTGTCAGAGTTTTTATGCCACCCGTGGGCCTCTGACTTGGCTTTAGCCCTTGGCTTTATGCCGTTGAGATATATCTTTCAGGTATGCTGGTTTCATCACGATGTTTACCTTCACCGAAGCAAGTGATAATTATACACTACGCACATGAACCCGAAAAATCAGAGATGCGTGTTTTGGGTTAGAACCCGAGACCTATGGACCTGGCAGTCCGCCGGTCACATCATTAGGCTATCACTGCTAGAAAAGTAGTTTCATGACCGAAAGAAAAAAAACCGTATCAGATCTTTTTAAAACATTTAAATTACACCTCCTAACTAACACTTTCAATGATTAACAACCAAGGACCACCACTTTAAATAAATAAATATCGCTGAACATTACACACAGCGCCATCTAGGTGCCACACTAAGCAACGAGGCTTGTGTCGTGGACACCAGATAGTTGATAATACTACATAAACTTTTTGTTTGTAAATACATACTTATTATACATATAAACATCCATGACTCGGACAAAAATGTCCATGCTCATCACACAAACATTTGTTCCTACCGGGATTCGAACCCGGGACCCTAAGAACGTAAGGCAGCCTCACTACCGTTGCGCCATTCGGGTCGTCACTTTACTAAGTACTAAAATATTTCCACAAAAGACTTTCTCCGTCCGCGTGGAAACTTCTAAGAACCACTTTTGTGGGATAAAAAGCTACCCAGACTGGATTCTTACTCAACACCTATTGCAATTTCACTCTGCTTTTACGGCGTTATTAAGTAACCAACAGACGTTTCAACATTAAGTCCCAGAAAAGAAAGACAACTAAGTATTTTTGTGTTTTATTTTGTTTAAATATATTTATGTTGAACACCTCATCAGATCTTTATGACTAAAAGAGTGATGAATGATGGAAAAAGGGAAGTAGGTTATATAGTGTCGTTAAATATCAAACTTGCTTAAGTCGCACATAAACTACTTTCGGCAAATCGCTCATTTACTATAATCACAATTATCTTAGAGTTTATCAATGCCATACCGCCTAACTATTTAGAGTAATGGTTTAGAAGTAATTTTATGTAAACAAATATGTAAAATATTGAACTATTCTAGACTAAAAACTGGTTTTTATGTTGGACATAAGCACGTATGTTATGTACCACACAGATTTAGGCTGGTTTGAAACAAACTGTTGTTGACTTATGCGATTATGAAAAGACACAGTGTGACTTAGGCTGGTTCGAATTAACTAAATTATAAAGGGACGTACTTAGGGATAAACTTAGGTTTGAGTTTTGAAGGACCTACGTAGGTGTATTGAATTAAAATAAAAAGGTTATTACGTATTTTTTTAATAATGTACAAAGAAAATAAAACTTTAAGTACTTTCAAATTATTAAAAAATACAACTCTGTTATCAAATTATAAAAATTGAATAAACACAAATTTGTTATCAGATTATAACAAAATCAAATCACAAAATCAGAGATCACTAGGTTTTACATTTATATCACAAAATCAAATATATCATTGGAAAATAAAGATTCACATTTGAAGTTTGTTTTTATGGCGTGTTTGCACTTAGGTTTTTCCGGCAAGGTTTTCGCAGAATACCTAAAAAAAAAATTCTTTATGAAAAACTTGAAACGGATAGGTATGTAAGTACATACAATTATGTGGACATAGGTACAGTTGTAAAGTGAAAACATAGTTTCATTAAAATAATCTTTCTTTCTTTCAAAAAACGTAGTATGAATGATAAAAAGATTGTCGGTAAAATATTAATAGGTATAATAAAATAAAACTGTTCTCATTAATGTAGCTGTGCCCCGCCATTTCATCCGCGTAAGTCTGATATCGGAATCGGAATGAAAAGTAGCCTAGGTGTTATTCCAGCATCTACACACCATTTTCATCGCAATCCGTTCAGTCCTTTTTGTGTGAATAGAGTAACAAAAATAGACACATACCTACACAAAAGCTTTCGCATTAATAATATTAGTAGGATTCATAAACTTACTTAAAAATCTTACCAATCACTCAATCAACGTAGGTACTGAGTCCGACCCTGTCTTGACCTCGGGGTCGGACATTCGTAACCGTTACTGAGCCATCACCCAACTTAAAACAAGCTAAATTTTAAGAATATACTTACAAATTTCGCTTCTTCTTAATTCGATTCTCAATCTCCTTTAAACTGAGCTTCTTTTTAGCTAACTCAGGCTCCACAACAGTTATTCTATTCTCCATAATTCATAAAATTACACGAACACATCGCCGACACTTTAAAGTTTATCACAAGAATGGCAGCCATGACACGTCACACGGCGTCTTCTGATTGGTCGAATTGGACGTAAGCGAGTTTGATCTACACAGAACGTGTGACTAGGCGGTTATGAATTATCAGTAAGGTTTTAAAGCTCTATTTATATGGGATTTTTTGGACTTTAGTGCATTTGAATAATACTAATGTATTCAATTTTGTAGAGAGTATCATATTAGCCACAGACCTCAAAATATCCTGGTAGGGGACTTAAGCAAGTTTGATATTTAACGACACAATATATATATCGCCGGACATTACACACAGCGGCATCTAGGTGCCACACTAAGCAACGAGGCTTGTGTCGTGGACACCACATAGTTGATACTACTACATAGATACTTTAGGTTAAAGAAAATATGAATGGATTTTGTGAGGAATGATAATATAGGGTGTAACAAGACCCTTAACGAAGCCGAAAGCACTTGTTCTCCTCGTCATTGCGATCACTTTTTGTTCTAGACCATACCTGGGAACCTTCTAGTTACGGAGATATTGGGGGTCAAAGTTCCAACTTTATCACAAGTTATTTTTTTTTAATACGTGTTTTAATGTAAGCACTTTACGTTAAACACCTCCACGACCCCCGTACTATTCAATTCATCCATCACCACAATATTTTGAGTGCGTTACATTGAGGTCTACCGTAAAACGGTATTTTTCAACCCAAAAAAAAGTAGTTTTCCAGCAAGAATTGTTGCGTAAAGTTACTTACTTTGATGTACATAATGCTTGGTTGACGGCTTCGTGAAGATTCTGTTTACACCCTGTATGTAAGAAAAAATCTTTCTGCAAATAAACCGATTTCCAAAAAAACACTAAAAAAGTCTAAAATAACTTGACTTTCGGAAGTCGGTGTCTTTGTTTGTTTCATTGACTTTTTTGACACCGACTTCCGAAAGTCAAGTGATTTTAGACTTTTTTAGTGTTTTTTTGGAAAGTTTTTGATTTTACCCTTTCTAGTTGTAGTATACCACACAAATTATTATCATGAATTAATTTTTAAATTGTAAATAGAAGTTATTAAGAGATCGTCATGTCATCAACATAGCCCAAGAAGAAAAATACGTATTAACACGCTCATTGCCAAGTCAAAATGCTGAACTTACCTAGATGGCCAAAATAAAAATTCGTTGAATGTCTTTCCTAGTGGCACAAACCAAATACCAAAACTCAATACGCTGCCGCCGCTATTTTTTATATAACTAGCTTCGGCCAGGAGCTAAAAAAAAAAAACAACAAGAATTGAGAATCTCGTCCTTGTTGAAGAAAGTTAAAAATTAGTAAATGATAAAGTGACGGCTGGCAGAGAAGTAGTGCGCCGACCCCAATTCAACATGTAATAAGGGCCTGATGATGATGATGATCTCATCTATAAGCTTTCGAGACTACATGTCCTTAGTTTTTTTTATTGGTCTAAAACATTGAACATGTGTTACTAACATAGTTTTAAGGTTCTATTTACTAACACAATTTTTATTATGTCTATGTTAAGGGTTTGGTTTCCGCACTTAGTCCTTAAAGTGGACCATTGTACGTGAGCCATGGTGGCCGTTACTCCAACCAGCCCACCTCCCTCCAGAAGCAGATCAGACTTCCCGGTCTTCTCAGGACATCCGCAAGGGATCTCGGTGACGCCGGTGCACTCGAGGAGTACGTGCGCTACCGTTTCCTCCGCCTCCATGCATGCTCTGCACAGGGGGCTGTCAGTGATACCTATAGGGTGTGGAAGTGTTTATTCAGTGAGCATAGTGTCCAGTGATGGTCCCCGCCACCAGTCGCAGACTATCTCTGTCCAGGCGCAGAAGGCCCTTGGTCAGCTGTGTATCCAGGGATGGCATAGCCTCCTTGGATTGCCTACACCCTGGTGTCGAGGTCCACCTTTTTTCCGCTTCTGTTTGAGTGTGTTCCTTTAACCAGCTCCTTAGCTGCTGGAAAAGAATGGGCACAATGGGTTCGGGTCCGAAGGCTTTAGTGCTGGATCCCCTTCTAGCGAGTTCATCAGCTGCATCGTTTCCAAGTGATCCACTGTGTCCTTTGATCCATTGTAGTGTCACCGTGTTTCGGTTTAGTACCGTAACTCGTTCGAGGGCATTATGGCATTCTAGTATTAGTCTCGACGTGATCTGGTTTCTCTTCAAGGATTGAAGAACTGAGGCACTGTCGGAGAGTATACGAATATGGGTATCCGTAACCTCCCTGACTTCTATGGCGTGTGCCGCTTGGATAATGCCTACGCACTCAGCTTGGTAGACCGAGTTGAGCATTCCCAGGGGTCTGGATATTTTAATGTTAAGGTCGTCAGAGAAGACTCCGACACCTGTCCCTTCCTCGGTCCATGATCCATCAGTGTAGATCCTTAGCTCTGTTGGGCTAGAGTAGTCATACATCTCAGCTGTGAGCTCTATGTTGTAGTGTTTTTGAAAGCCTCAGGTCTTCAGGGTTCTGTCGCAGGGTGATGTCATCATGGGCTGTTGTTTGATTGCATCATCTTTTATGCGTGTATGTTTGATTCTGGAGTCCTTACTCAGGGTACCGGATATTTCGAGCCTGAAAATCGCTAGGGTCGCCTCCTCTCTTACGACGAGGTGTAGAGGTGGCAGCCCCAGCATCACCTGTAAAGCGGCAGTGGGTGATGTCCTCATGCTTCCGGTGATTGCTACGCAGGCAAATCTTTGTAGTTTCTCGAGATTTTTTTGCTATGCTCAGGTTGGTCCTGGGCCACCAAACTAAGGAGCCGTATGTGATGATTGGTCGGATAACTGTAGTGTATAGTCAGTAGGTGATTTTGGGGCTTAGGCCCCAATTTCTGCCGAGCAGTCTTTTGTACTGCCATAGGGCTATGCTGGCCTTTGTAGTAATGTAATCGGTGTGTTTTGCCCAATTCAGCTGTTTGTCAAAATAGATACCCAGGTATTTGGTTTCAGTCGACAGGCTTAGGGTGGTCCCGAAGAAGCGTGGTAACTGTAGGGTTGCCAACTTTCTTTTCTTTGTGAAGAGGACGAGTTCAGTTTTGGTAGGGTTCACTGCTAGTTTGTAGTCCTCCGCGAGAGGACGCCCCCTTGGGGGCAGCCCTTCGCCACGATGGCTCTAGTGGTGTCGTTCACCGTAACCTGTACGGCACAATTTGTATTTTATCATATGTATGTTCTGTAAGGTAAATTTGAGCCAAAGAAGATATATATGAATAGATATATATGAGCCAAAGAAGCCTGAAAATAAATGGATGTTGTTGTCGTAAAAGATTCAATTAAACGAAATCATTCAGTAAATTGTTAAATATCTCAACTTTTATTTTACCTAGACGAAGCCTCATGTAACATAGTTATAATGCTTAAATTTATGTAACACAGTATAAACACAGGTTAGTAACTAAAGCATTTCATACCTGCCAAGCCGTTTATCACGTCATCTTATTAAACCCATTAGCATTTAACACGTGTACTGAGATCAAACATTAAGGTATAAGTACGTACTTATACATAATGTACTTACAATACAAGACAAGACATGTACTTGAATACACTATTATCAAATTGTTCCGGGATATAGACAACTATACAAGGAAAAAGAGGAATGCTAGAAATGCTAGACTAACTCCTTGAACTAGTCGTCGCAAATGCAACTTTAAGGTCAGGGAGGTTACCATGATGTCGTAAAGCAGTATTTTTGTAATGACAGTCCAGTCTGGGAAAGGGACGGAGCTATAGAGGACGCCTAGCGCCATCTTTTTCTCACTCTGGAATAACGTTAAAACTTGGTGTGCCACCAAGACCTCAAGCTCAGTAGTCGGGCAAAGTGTTATTGGGTGTCCCTTCTGGAATTTCTCATTAGCAGCCACAGAGTCTGAATTTGTGCCCGGTTGAAAGCTATAGGCTCGCCGCGTTTCATGAGGCATACAAACAACGAAATTACACCTCTGCCTAACTATACGGGAATAACAGGCGTAATGTTATGCTAGAAACGCCAGTGAGATAGGCCATAAATTTTGCTCTGAACCAAAGAGAATAGATACAGCTTTCAACAAAATAAAAAGTAGAGATGCCAAATGAAATAAAGTTCAATTTTAGAATAATAACTGACCCCCACATGCAATGGCCCACCTTCCAGCTTGAGCCGCATGCCCTGACACCCGCACACTTACACATAAACTAGAAAAAGAAGAAGAAGAAGGAAAAAAGAAAAGAAGAAGAAAGAAGACAAGAAGAAGAAGAAAAGAAAGAAGAAGAAGAAAGAAAATAAAAAGAAGGAGAAGAAGAAAAGAAGAAAGAAAGAAGAAGAAGAAGGGATAATATCCCGGGAAGGTATCCCGTAAGTGACAGTTTATGTGTAAGTGTAAACCGTGAAAGTTTAAAACATGTGTGTACCCGCACACTTGTTGACCTTATGTTTGCATCGGTGAGCCGAGTTCACGTAGCTGAATTTGAGCAAGGATGTCGATGGCAAAAAAACTTAAATAACATATTTTGGCCGCTTAACAGCCGCTCGGATCGATCTTCAGGTTAAGCCACGCTTTCCTAAGTAGATCTGTGGAGAAAAGCACTTGTTCTCCACATCATTGCGATATATTTTTTGTTCTAGACCATACCTGGGAACCTTCTAGTTACGGAGATATTGGGCGTCGAAGTTCCAACTTATTCACAAGTTTTTTTTTTTTATATATACATGTTTTTAACACCTCCACGACCCCCGTACTATTCAATCCATCCATTAGCACAATGTTTTGAGTCCGTTACATTGAGTCCTACCGTAAAACGTGATTTTTCAGCCCAAAAAAAAGTCTTTTCCCAAAAAGAATTTTTGCGTAAAGATACATAGTTTGATGTTCATAATGCTTAGTTGAAGGCTTCGTGAAGGGTCTTGTTACACCCTGCATATCCGTCTATCGTCACCAACTTTCACATTTATGATAGTATTATGAGTGGTTATTATTTTCTTTTATTCAATTATATACATATAAATTACATTTTTAAATATTTCTAAACAAATTAATATTAAAAAAACATTTAAAAATATAAAAAATAGTGGTCCGCCGGTATCGGGAGCAGGGTCCAAGCTACCGGTGGTTAGGGCCCCAGAGACAGGAACCTCCTCACAATGCGAGCCGTATCGAGGAGTACTGCCTTCTGAATCAGGCCCTTGATCCAACCGCCTAAGGAGAACCTCGAGAGATGTTCGTCGAGGCTTTTGGCTATAAGGCCATTGGCCGTCACAACAATCGGCACAATGATAGCGGAGTTCACATTATGAGTGGTTTATTATTATGGTGGTTTGGTCTGGAACACCGCAATCGCACTGGTGTAACATCTATTCCTTTTAGATCTGTGATCCACATTGTGTTATAGACTATTTTAGGAAATGTAATAAGAATATAGTGGAGGGAAATGCGAAGGGATCAAAGGGCCATGAGTATTATAAAGAAAATTAAAGCCGATATTGGGTTTCTTTAGTTTTCTGTCACGAAGATTTTTCCGGTCGCTTACGTTCATTGTGTGTTTAGCAGCTAACGTACAGTAAGTATAAAATTATTATGTTTTTTTTTTTAAGATCGGCACCCTAGTTTACATTGCGTTTTATTGTTTGAGAAGTCACACAGATCAGTTGAAAAATCACAAAAAAAATACCCTTAACGAAGGGCCCTTGTTTTCCACTTCATTGCGATATTTTTTTGTTCCGAAACATACCTAGGAAAATTTTAGTTACTATAGCTTTTTATAGCTATTGGGGGTCAAAATTTCAACTTTTTCACAGATTTTTATAGACAAGTATTTAATGTTACTTTAAATACCTCCTTGACCCCCTGTACTATTCAATGCATTCACTAACACAATGTTTTAAGTGCGTTAAATTGAGTCTCACCGTAAAACGTGATTTTCACCCATAAGCCTTATTCTATTGAAATTTTGTTAGTGTCGCAACGAAACATTATTCGAAAATAATAAAATTCTTATATCAACAAATTACGAAATTCAAAGTAAAATTAAACTAGTGTAAAGTTGTCAATTACAAAAAAACATTTGCCTATTAACATAACATAACAGTAATATAGCCTGTATCATGTACCCGGAGTTCATTTACCAACAACTCCCTCCACTGTTAGTTCCACAACCCGATAGCGAGGAAATAGAAAAAGTTTTGATCAACTAAAAGTTCAGTTCGGTCTGGTTTTGTCTAAGGAAAAATATTGAATAACCTCACAGGGCATCCTGAGACTCGCTTTACGGATCTACTTAGCAAAACACTTTTCCAATAAGGAAAAAATACTTTCACAGTGCCTAATATTGGTGGAGATCAGAAGATTTTCTTTGAAAAACTCAAGTCATGCGTTTAATATTTCTTTTATATTCCACAGATCCGCATAACGCTTACATAATGTCTATTCGCCTCTAAACGAAGTTGTTTTTTATTCTTTAATTTTCTCAAGTATTTTGTCATTTCTTTTGTCAGTAGTTTATCTAAGACTCCAGTTGTTTTCCCAAAAAAAATATTCTGTAGCTAGGAGGTGTTTTTAATACAATCTGAAGTCCCTTAGCTCCCATGGAAAACACAGGATCCTCAGATAAGACGGGTGCTTTGTTTAAATGGCTACTGACCAACGGTGCTTGTCGGGGTGTTGTATGAAACTATTTTAAGTCCGTCACATCACCATCTCAAATCCAATTGAAAACCAGCATCGGGCACTAGTTTCCCGGTATTTTTCTGAACTGGGCCTATTTGCGCAGCCGTGAGATACTCAATATTTATCTTTTTCTTTTTGTGTTTAGGTTTGAATTTTTCAAGAATTTATTTAATGTTGTGTGCACTTGTGGCATGCGTTCAATAAACCTACTTTCTTTCTTTATTTTTTTTGTTGTAAATCATAATCTTACGGATAACCTGTTTCCGCGATAAATGAATTTGCGTGTCGTATAATGCGTAGTTGTCCTGTGGCTTGTTACATGCCGGCCACATTCTAACGAAACTATTACAAAAAAGAAACAGCCAACAAAAAAACACTGATCAGATCTCAACCAAGTTCAACACAAGCTGAGACTGAAGCTTCGAAAATCCACGCCCATTAGGTGCATGTTCCTTTGACAACTAGGTCGAAGCGTGTTCCTTACACAATCCAAATGTTCTGAGACACCTCAGGCTACTTTCTACTCTGCCTACACCACGTACCTCCAACTATCTTCGGACGTGATGTACCAAACGACTTGGGAACTAGTCCTAGACATGGTTGAATGCATGCGGGTCCGTGCGGGACTAGGCGTCAAATTTTATTACAGTGTACTTTTCTTACGTATTTGTTTAGATTTTATTCAGGACTGACTCAGATTAACTAAAAACGCTGCTTCAGTTTGACAGCGTGTCGAATAATTCTGTCTTTTTATTAAATTTAAGAAACAATGAACCGTATGCCCAATGAGTGATGGGTCAAAATAACTATTATGTAATTGTGAGTAACACAGCCAGAATACGACGAGGCGACCTCGTAGAAGATGGCGGAACGAGCAAGACAAAACCATCGACCAGTGGTCCACATTAGCTCTGGACCAAAAGTAATGGAAGTCATGGCGGAGGCCTCTGTGTTGCAATAAGGTGACACACGCTAACAGTTTCGAAGCAAATAAAAAATGGAAGGTACTGCCAAATACTACGAGAACGTATTGTATTGTATTGTATTGTTGAGGGCTCCCTTTTCCGCATTTAGACTCAAAGGCGGTCCATTATGCGTGGGGTGGGACGGTTGGCTACAGGAGCCAACCCAGCTCCTTCCAGAAGCACAGAAGTCTCCTGGGACGTTCACAGACTTCTAGGAGCGACCTCGGACTGCCGAGGATTTGTGCCCGTTGGTCAGCAACCCCCTTACATTCCAGGATTACGTGGGCTGCCGTTTCATCCGCGCTAAGGCAGCCCCTGCACAGCGGGCTGTCTGTCGCGTTGAGGGTGAACAGATGTTTGTTGAGTGGGCAGTGGCCTGTGAGCATACCCACCACAATTCGCAGTTCCGTTCGTTGGAGACTGAGTAGTCTGCTGGTCAGTCGCGGTGTTAGTGCAGGTACCGCCTCTTTAGACTGTCTACAGTTGGTTGTAGATGCCCAGCGGGCATTGTGTTCTGTTTGGGTTAACAGACGCATCCAGGTCCTGATCTGACTGAATGGAACCGGCAAGTGGGGCTCGGGGCCGGCCACAACCCCTTCCGAGCCCCTCCTAGCAAGCTCGTCTGCTGCATCGTTACCCAATGATCCACTATGCCCCTTGATCCATTGCAAGGTGACCCTGTTGTGGTCGGAAATGGTTTGCAATGCTAGGTGACATTCGTAAATAAGGCTGGAAGACATAATATTACTGTCTAGTGCCATTAGGACAGCCATGCTATCGGAGAGAATTCTAATACCGCGATTGGAAATCTTTCTTTTAATGACTGCGTTGGCAGCTTGGGAAATCGCTACACATTCACATTGGAATATGGAGCTTTGATCCCCTAGCGATAGTGATATTTTGATATTGAGATCCATGGAGAAAACACCAGCACCAGTACCGGTTTTGGTTTTCGAGCCATCCGTATAAATACGGACTTCGTCGGCTCCTGAGTGGTCTCGCTCGGTCTCAGCTAATTGTATTCGATAGAGTTTATCGAACACGTGGACTTTGGGGATTCTATCACAGGGCGCGTCAATGAGCGGTACCTTACGCAGCGCTCTGTCCCATATTGTGGTGTGAATGCCCCTTTGTTGTTTCCACATGCCTGAGTGTCTTAGTCTGATTGCCGCCATACAGGCCTCCTGCCGAATGAAAAGATCCAGCGGCTGCAGACCAAGCATTATCTCCAAGGCATTAGTTGGTGCTGTCCGCATACATCCAGTGGTGGCTGAGCAAGCCAGTCTCTGGAATGACTGCAGTTTTTTACTGGTGGTAATGAGTTCAGTTCTGGGCCACCAAACTACCGCACCGTAGGTGATTATAGGTCTGATTACGGCTGTATATAGCCATAGTGTAATTTTCGGCGAAAGGCCCCAGGATTTCCCTAGAAGTCTTCTGCATTGCCAAAATGTTGCGCTAGCCTTATTAATCTTGTGGTCCAAGTGTTTGTTCCATAACAGTTTGCTGTCAATAATAACGCCCAGATATTTGACCTCTTTCGTAAGGGACAGCTCGGTACCAAACAGTTTGGGTAGTTGTAAACTGCCAAGATTGCGTTTGTGAGTGAACATAATGAGCTCCGTCTTTGACGGGTTCACTGATAGTTCGTGCTCCGAGCACCATTGTTCGACGATCTTTAAAGCCTGCTTAGCCAGGTTGCACAAAACATTCTCAACAGGTCCTGTTAAGAGAATGGCAAGATCGTCTGCATAGCCTACCGTATAATAGCCATGGTCGCAGAGTCTGCTTATCAGCTCATTAACCACAATGTTCCATAGGAGGGGTGAGAGAACTCCTCCTTGTGGACAGCCTTTGGCTACCACGCCTCTGGTCGTGGTATTAACGGTGAATTGGATAGCCCTTTGTCTCAGCATGTTGTCAATCCACCCGGCAGTCGTGTGATCGACCCCATGTCTGGTCAGGGCAAGGCTTATGCTGTTGAAAGTAGTTTTGTCGAAGGCACCTTCCACGTCTATAAAGACGCCAAGGGTTGATTGTTTACCGGATAGTCCATTTTCAATACGTGATACAACGCTATGAAGGGCGGACTCAGTTGATTTGCCCATACTGTAGGCATGTTGGTTAGCGTTGAGTGGCTTGTTTGACAGCGCATGTGTTCTGATGTCCCTATCACAGAGCCTTTCAAGCGTTTTCAACAGGAAGGATGTGAGGCTGATTGGCCTGAAGGACTTCGGCTGCGTGTAGTCACTCTTGCCGGGCTTGGGGATAAATATGACTTTAACTTCCCTCCATTTCAGGGGAGTGTAACCGTGTGCGATGCATGCTCTGAACAAGTTCACGAGATGTACCACCAAGCGATCGTCGCTCCATTTCAGTAGTCCTGGGAATAGACCATCCAAACCAGCTGATTTGAATGGAAGGAAGCTGTTGATAGCCCACTTCACCTTATCGTGTGTGACGATTCTTTGGGCCTGGGTCCAGTCGGTATCGGATGCCGAATTGCTGGTCCCCGCTTCCCAGCTTTCCGTCTCAGTAATGACGCAGCCGGGGAAGTGCGTTTGAAGCAGCAGTTCGCACGTTTCGTCGTCCGACTTGGTGTATGTGCCGTCCAGTTTCTTTAAAGAACCGATACCGCGCTCAGGTTCGCTGATCAGGATGTTCTTTATTTTGGTGGCATGACTGTTGGACTCTATGTTCGAACAGAAGCGTCTCCAGCATTGGTTTTTCCTGAGTCGGATCTGCTTCTTGTATTGGAGTTGGGTTTCTTTGTAATTGTCCCAATCGTTGTCTAGTCGGGTGTTTTTGGCTCTGTTAAACAGCTTTCTTACCTTGCGACGAAGTTTCTCCAGTTCCGGGCTCCACCAGCTGTTCCTACCTGCGGAGACCTTCCTTGGCGTCACAAGTGGGCATGTTTTTTCAAAGCAGTTCAGCAGAGAGTCTGTGAGTAGATTATTGTGGGTGTCAATCTCCGCGGCGTTGTCATAGTTAGGAATTGGGATCCCCTTCAGTTTTTCCGCCGTTTCGGCAAGGTACCTTACGCGGTCCATCGTCCGGGGATTCCGTCGCGGCACCGCGGGATTTACCATGATGCTAATCGTGTAAATGATCCACCTGTGGTCAGAGCAAGATAATTCTTGGGAAACATGCCAATCTGAAATATGCCGCGATATGTGCTCTGTTGCTAAGGTGAGATCAATGATGGTTTGGGCCCTTCTCGTAACAAAAGTTGGTTCAGAGCCCCGATTCATAATTCTTAGACAGGTGGTAAAGAGATAGTTAAGAAGTTCCTCACCGCGTGCGTTCGACTTCTCGCAGCCCCAGATGGTGTGGTGCGCGTTGGAGTCGGCTGATATGATGAGCTCCAACCCTTCCCTCTCGCAGTGGGCCACCAGTGCAGTGAGCTCCGGGTTTGGCACCTCCTCGTCGCCCGGCAGATAGGCGGAGGCAAGTACCACTCCTGGCAAGTTGAGGGCTGGGTTACCCAGGAGCCTGATGGTGGTCAGGTCCCTGGAACAGAACTCGGTAAATAGAACTGATGGTACATTTTTTGGTACGAAAATACAAGTTCTTGGGTTACTTACGGTTGTATTCAGAAGGAGCTTGCCCCCGATGTTGGATAGACCACAGATTCTGCCCTTCCTAATCCACGGCTCCTGGATTAGGGCTATGGTCATGGTGGGTAACTCCAGCGCCCTGCGTAAGTTGGCCGTGGCAGTAAGGCTGTGCTGGAGGTTGATCTGGACGATTTTAATTGTTTCGAGGGGGGGAACTGCCTGGTCCATCGCTGCTACCCTCCAGCAGTTTCTCCTCGTCGTCTAGACCCTCCCCCTTAAACCAGTCCAACTTGTTCGCCGCCAATGCCACAGCAACAACGTCGACCAAGGGAGTGGCTGGCGGGTCCTCACCAGACGCCTGCAATGATGCGGGGTTGGTTTGACCCACCATAGGGGGGGGTGTGCTGTGTACCGGACCCAAGCCCCGCCCGGCTGCTTCCTCCGCCACTTGGACGGAATTCGGCCCCCGCTCGGTCTCTGGTCCGGTATGAAGGGAGGCAGGAGGTTCGGTTGGCATTCCCTTAGGACTGCCTGCCCTCACCTCCTGCTGGAACAGCAGGTAGACCGACCCCGTCTTGTATGAGACACGGCGGTCTCTCCTGCTGATCTGATCCAGTTCCGATTGCGGGACCCCAAGGACTATGAACACACCATCCTTGTTGTCCTGCTTCTCGGCGTGGTAGAGGCTCCAGGAGTCGACGTTGTACCAGGGGTTCTGACGCCGAAGCCTGATCCGCAGTCTATCCACGGTCTCGTCCGTGAAGTTGGGCAAGAAAATCCCCGCTTTGATCCTATGCGGGATCTCAGATTGGCGGCGGACCACCAGTCTGGTACCCGCGATAGGAGAGGGGAGCCCAACGATGGTGCGGCGAACCCACTCCAGCGAGAAGTCATCCTCGCACCGAAGTTTGAGGACTCCCTCGCTGAGGAAAAGCTTGCCGCGGAAGGAGGGAGCTCGGTCAACGTCCGTCGATGAAGACGGGGCGAATATCGCCTCGTCAAGCGCCAAGTTGATGGCAGCCTGGACGGTGGCCGAGTGCTCCTCAGATAAGTCATGGAACGGCTCAGTGGTGACGGCCACGGCAAGGTCGTTGGACCCTATCGCGTCCGCGTAACTGGCCGCTCCATGGTGATGGCGTCCGTGCGGGAGACGCCCGGGCGTGGCACCAAGTTTGGCACGTTTGCCTCCGTCCCGGGGTGACAAAGTGTCCTCGGGACGAGTCCGCTTAGCGGGCTTGGATTGGCCACTGGCCGCCCCAGAGGCATTCGCGGTGCGCCACTTTTTGCCCGCACGCTTCCCGCGGGGCCGATTGGTACTCTGTACCTGCTGGCGGGTTTGGTGGGTTTGGGTTGCCTGTCCAGCACCTGCCGGTCCTGCTGCAGGCCCTGTTGGGCCGCGCTGAACCGGATTGGCTGGACCGGTAACGACCGAACCTGCTGCAGGCCCTTGCGGGCAGCGCTGGTTCGAGTCGCTAGCTGGCACGGTTGTGCCCGCGGCTTCCCGCTGGTTACCCCCCGCGCCCGCCTGCCGGCGAGCCCTCCGCTTATCAGCGCGCGCTTTCGCGCGACGCGATTTGCTGGGCGACGCCTTCGACCCGGACTGAGGGGTATCAACCTTAGGCGGCCTGGTCTTAAGGGCCACGTTCCACAGAACCTGCCTCTGCGAGGCGACTCCGGGCATCGCGTCCCTCAGGGCCGTAAGGTCGATTGAGGTAGCATTGGCACTGGTGGAGCCAGAAGGTTCCACCTGTACCATTGTTGGTGGTATTTCAGGCGCGAGTGCAGCCTGAGGAGGCAAAAGCAGCGCAATGGTTGCAGCAGGCAAACTTGCCTCCGCGCCTTGCGGCGCAGTAGTACTCGGCGCATCCTTGGATGCAGCCCGTGAGTGGTTGTTTTTAATGCCTTTTTTTTTACCCATTGGTAAGAAATACAAGACTTCATCCTCAGCAGTGTTCCACCCTCCTTGGAGCCCGCAAAAGGGGACGCTGTAAAAACAGACGCCAGAACTACCCCGAGGATATAGGTTCCCTCCTCAACAAGGCGAGGACGAACATCAGTCCGAAGTGCCCGGGTACGATTAGCCCCAGTGTGGAAGGTTATAACCACACAAGGTCGCACCGGTCACCGCGGGTGAGCCGTCTCGCCTCGAACAGATTCAGGAACCTCGCCTGACATCCCTCAGACGGGTATGCCACAGCCGATTGACCATAGTTGGCTAGCCTATGGCCGCCCGTTTTGGGAGAAATCCAGGCCAAAGAGGCGTGTTGCTGTCAGCGGACACTGACTCCGGTCCACTGACGAGCTCAACCATCCAGGACCCCTTCATCCCCCCATACGGGTCTCCACGCACGGCACAAACACGTGGGAGGTCATTGCTATCCATCATCTGCTCTTGTTCGATGATGGACACCCAGGGGCATGACCTCGCCACCCCTGTGCTGATATCGCCTGGTGGTTTTCGTTGCGTCTATTTCTTAAGGAACTAGACCAAGGAACAGGGCGGCAACCACGTGAAGGAGAACACACCAGACTTGCCTTGAGGATCTACACGACCGTAGCGCTCACCCTCAAGACCCCGCCTCCTTACCGCCTCTGAGGGAAGCAGTAAGGTAGGCCTGTATCTATACTACCAAACAAAGCGCAAGCAAAGCATGTCGTTGTGCAACCGCAAAAGCATAAATACAAGCCCGCCCTACGAGAACGTACCACGAGGTTTTTGTTACAAAACGAAATAAAAATACCTTCACAACAATCATTCCTGATTGCGTATAGCAACGCAGAGCCACTTTGACGAGTAAAAGCAAAACAATTCTTGGTTGGTCAGTTATTTTACCAAAAACGTTTTGTTATTTTATTTACTTCGCGGTAGTGCCAAAAGTTTAGACTTTTTTCGATTCGAATTTTGTTCCTGGACTAACATTGTGAGCGTTTGATTTATAGTTGTTGCAAGTATTGGTCTTGATTGATTACGTCTACCACAAAACATAACATAACATCACACGTCCGACGCGACGGTGTCACCCGCTCAACGCAAAATGCTCCCATACATCTCCATATGTTTGAATTTAAATCGGACCACGCCGTACAACGCGCCGCGTGTCCGTAAATGAGCACTCACTGTTCTGATTAAAATTTCATGTTGTTACGATATGTTCGTAACAACATGAAAATGTATTTTAGAACTCACATTTTTATGAAAAAGATCCTATCTTCAAGTTACAATCGTTATTTCTCGCAAAAATTGCTTTTAAATTTAGGATAGTGTGTACCTATTGATGGTCGGGACTGTACCTAATAACACACCCACATTTCGCCAGCTATGTTGTAACATAGTCCAAAAACAACATTATTATTTATTAATTATGCACGTCATTTAAAACAACAAGCATATTTACCCATAACTAGTGTACGATAGGTGGTCTTATCTCACCAGGCGATCTCTTACAGACAATCTTTAAATACAGATTCAATTACTTTAAAGAAGACCATCATACCCAGTTACCATAGCTTAATACTGTTGGCACACTACAAAATGCACATCATCGTACAAACTGACGTATGAGCACAAAGGATAAAGATCACAAGTACCAAAGATATAATACAAGAAATATTTTGAGTGGTCCTTCGTGGTTACCCAGACACAGTTCTCATTACTCACGCTATTAGATCATGGAACACTGAAAAGGGGTTTAAACCGTGACGCTCGGGCATGACTAAATTGCGCATATTATACAAAGTCAAATTATTATCTAGAGAATCTTTGTAAGCGTGATAAATATCGATATCTAAACATGATAAAACAAAAAATATGTGGTTTTTTTTTGGAATCATCGATTACAGTAGTGTATTTGCTTGAAATTTCAATACCAATCACGTCTGCACAGTTTCGATAGCTAATTTAATTAGAGCCTCTATATCGATGTAAGAACATACATTATTATGTCATCATCACCAGCCTACGACAGTCCACTGCTGGACACATGCCTCTTCAATCGCACGCCACTCAACTCGATTCTCGGTAACTCTCATCCTGTTGCTACCAGCCTCGCAGCGAAGATCGTCGCTACACCGAGCCAGAGGGTTTCCCACCTTACACTTCCCGATTCGCGGTCTCCACTCAAGAACACGCCTACCCCAACTTCCATCGGGTAGAATTGCTGGCCCATTGCCACTTCAGCTTACTTATTCTGTGAGCTATGTCGACAACTCTGGTCCCCGTCTACCATAGCAAGGAGTTTCAATAGAATATGAGGTCAGCTCAACGGTCATCGGTTCTACGGCTACGGCATTATTATGTAACTTTGCATAAAAGCAACATTAATATAAATTGTTTGAACACTAACATATTGTATTAACAACACACAAAGTCCAATGTAACCTAACCCTACCTCAACTCCTTGGGTTTATAACATTGCTTACCAAAGACAAACCTCGAACTTTCATACTCGTAGATACTGTATGCAAAATAAGGTTAACCCCGCCGAAGAGGTCAATGATCTATCTTCCACGAGAAAGCGAATGCATAAACAAGACAATTAAGGTACAGGATTATAAAGATTGATTGGAGATTTTGTATTAAAACTGTTCTCCAGTCCAATGAAGATGTATTAGCTCGATGTAAATTGAACGATTATGTTGATCGGTGCAAAGGCGTATATACACTGGGAAATTAAGGGGAGGGACATGGAATCCTTATCGATATCGATGATAAACAAATATCTCCATCTTTAGCTTTATTCCAATTTCAGCTGTTGCATCTCACACTAATTCTTGCTATGTTTTAATTTTATAATGCAACGAATACAAGGTGGAAACAAACCTTTCACGAAGCCGTCAACCAAGCATTATGTACATCAAACTAAGTAACTCTACGCAAAAACTATTGCTGGGAAACGAGTTTTTATTTGGGGTGAAAAATCACGTTTTACGGTAGGACTCAATGTAATGTACTCAAAATATTGTGCTGCTGTATGCATTGAACAGTACGGTAGTCGTGAAGGTATTTAAAATAAAGTATTATCAAAAAAACTTGAATTTAAAAAAAAAAACTTGTTAAAACGTTGGAACTTTGACCCTCAGTATCTCCGTAACTAGAAGGTTCCTAGGTGTGGTCTAGAACAAAAAAATGATCGCAATGATAGGAAAGAAGCGCCTTTCGGCTTCGTTAAAGGTAATTTTACACCCAGTATAACATTATCAACATAGACAAAGTAGATTAAAATAATAAATATATAAATAAGTTTAATATGTTTAGTGGCTAAAAAGTCAAAGTAAGAACAAATCTAAGGCTCCTTTCATAAATACTAGATCATTCCTGAATGAAAGCACGCTGTTGGAATGTGAACGCTCCACTCAGTGCAGAAAGTAGAATTTCCCACAGTGCAACTAGGAATTAATGTAGGTGTCACTTTATTTAGTGAAAACAAGCTTAAATTACTCTCAAACTTGATCAAAATATGGGACTATCTCGAAAAAATACTTTTCCAATCAAAAAAACATTTTTTGGCGAAGGTATCGAGTCGAATTATGAAACTCCATTTTAAAGTCGGCTCATGATATAACGAAACTAGCATCAATTTATTATTTTCTCATCAATATTTCACATACTGCTTCTGCTAATTCGAATGCTCATAGCGTAGTAGTACTCGGAATAGTACTTACCTAGCCTAAATCTTTTAGAAGGAAAACAATAAAAACTAGATTTCTTTAAAAATAGTTGAAGTGATACTCAGGTATCACTATTATACAGCAAAATGCTAAAATCAAGGTCAAACGTGACTTCGGAAAACTGTTGCAGTAAATAACTTTTGGAAAATTTTATGAAAGACTTTTCTTTCTTAATGAATCTTTCATTATACCTAATTCAATATTGTTCTAATCACCACTACCGTGGCGGTGATTCCATGAAATGAGTGAAAGGCTTATGTAGTCTACATGGTGGATGGTATACTGAAGCACAAACATCACAGTACATCATTCTGAACTATTTATGGGGGAAATATGGGTGTGCACACGGCTACAAATCAAGCTATACAGTTCCAGTTTATGCTGATCTCGTATTGTATAGGATTTCCATACAATGCGAGGTCAGCTTATACTGGAAATGTTTAGCTTGATGTGTAGCCGTGTGTACTATGTTACACCTTTGTCTAACCCTTCAGGGATTCATCACCATCATCTGCCTAGCCTTTTCCCAACTACATTGGGGTCAGCTTCCAGTCTAACCGGATGTAGCTAAATACCAGTATTTTACATGGAGTGACTGCACGATGCTGCTGATGACGAAATATTTCATTCTTTGTCATGGCGTAAAAACTGTTTGCGAATTTTAAGACAGTCTTTAGTTTTAAACAAAACTGTAAACCGCGACCTTCGTCCGCGTGAAATTATTGTAAAAATATCATTTCCAGTTGCACGGTTCCTTATGACATTAGCTATCTGCCAGTAAAAGTCGCATCAAAATAGGTCCAGCCGTTTCGGAGATTAGCCGGAACAAACAGAGAGACATCAAAAATATGACTAGAAAAAAAAATAGTACCGTATATACTTTAATATGCATTCAGTAAAAAACTGTTATTTTGAAATTACAAACAAATACTTCAATTTCATTTATTTGTATAGTTAAATATTGATTGCCCAAACATACAGCAACGATTATTGCTATTTACAACAACACACAAACTACCAAACATTCCACAAACATCATTAATCTTCCGCCAACCACATCGCCAACTCCCCAGAGTAGTGACATCCAACTTGATGACAAGTTTATCGTGATAATGAGCTAATAACGTATCTCTCTTGTTTCTATAATCGGGATTATGGTTGAGACGCCATTAACATTGACCCTCATCAAAACTTTCTTTGATGTACCCTTGTTGGTAGATCGCTGGATTAATTTTCTGCTTTTCGTGAATGTTAATTATGCATATTTGGCTTCGCCAGCTAAGATGTATCTGTCACGTCTTGCAGAAATGTTTTACTTGGAATTTTTTGAGGTCGTTAACCGTGGAGCAATTAGCCACTTTTTTCTTTTGGTGTTTCGTAATTTTCTTGCTTGTGAAGTGACAGTATCATAAATTGCACCAACATTTAAGGAAGAAGTTACTTAAGGGGGAGCGTCAGAGGCGCCCGCGAAATTCAAATTGTCTTATGTTTTTTGCAATTAGCAGATCAGTGTCAGGTTGTATGATGAACAAAATATTATTTGCGGCCGTAACAAGTATGGCTTTGCTGAGTTTTATTAATCATAAATAAAACCCTATAAGTTCATTTAATAACTTTGAATGACTATTTAATGAAAAGGTCATAATAAGAAAAATTTAATTTCGCGGGCTACCCTGGCGTTTCCACCTAAGAAGTATGATTTACACGAAAAAAATACCATAAAAACTGCACTTTAATAGCAAAAGTACTGAAATCAACCCCAATTATCTTAGAGTTTTATCGCCCAAACAAATATTAACAAATTAATAAAAAACTACAACTTAATTTGCATTCCTCACTACACACACAGTCCCCAAGAACAGCAATTTCCCTGTAAGCACCTATTACACGAACTGAACAGACGAGCAAGTAACGCAACTATGTGGTCCACATTTAGAGGCACCTGTGTTTTGTTCCAAACTACTTGATTAAATTCCGCACTGGTCCGTCATATCCAACAATGATATATGATAAGTGTAAATCTTGTGGGTGCTCTATATTCGGGCTGTGTCGCCTTTCGGCATTACGCGCTCTCGCAGGGTCGGAAACCTAAATCAAACAAGAATATCGATTATTTCATTACAAATAGGCGTTCTAGATTCTTTCGTGACTCAGGGCACGTCGACGAGCTTTAATGGGAATGTAACAATACAGAAATATAGATGTTGACACAGATTGTATAAGGCCTTAATGTTGTGTAGGAAGGGGTCCGCAAGGGCCGATGCCTGCCGGGGCTGCGGGACTGTTCGAAAGAGATACCGTGGCCCCGGAACACAAAGGGCGATGAAGGAACATGGATGGGTTTTAGTCAGTAAAAGTCTGACACTCCGTCCTGCTCAGCCCAGAGCGGGAGGAGTTATTTGATGATTTCCCATCCGGAAAAAAAAAATGCCTTAATGTTGTTTACATTTTGTTTAAGTCATAACACATCGCAGTTTAGTTTATCTTCCGCACTGCTAACGGATGCGAAAATCAAATTAAAATCTTTTGAACTGCATAACGATGTTTGAGGTAGAGGCTCTTCGAGCATCATGCGCAGCACAATTATTGTCATACTAATAAATCTATACTAATAATTTAAAGAGGTGTTTTTATGTAAGGGGTAATCTTCGGAACTACTCATCTGATTCCGAAAATTCTTTCACTAACGGGAAGCTACATTTCAAATGATCTCGTGACTACATTTCGTACATAACTTGAGCGAAGCCGCGGACAGAAGCTTGTTATTAAATAAATATGAATAAAATAATAGAATGTTGTGCATTTCTGTACTGACTGTAAATAAACGTATTTTCGATATATTTTATATTTTTGTATTCCTGTTGTATTTATAAATATTTGTTATGTATTGTATGTTTATTGTTTGTTTTAAGTTTTTGTCATATTGTATGCAGTATAAATTATCTTTCTTTCTTTCTATTTTTTTTCTTTATTTCCATAAGCTAACGAGAACTAAATCGAAGGTGGTGCTCTGCAATGTATCGCTGTATGCTATGGCATTCGTCCTGCATCACATTAGCCTAGAAACCCTCACAAATTCTGAGAGGAATTATTACCCCAAGAATGTCTATAATTCGATTAGATTATAGCCGTTCTAGATCCTTTGTTTTTTACGGAAAGTATTCCGATCATTCGCGTAATACTCCAAGACTGTAATGAAATTATGAGGCGGTGATAGCTGCTGCAGGCAAACGGGTGGAATGAGATTATTTTGAACCTGAACGGGTACCCAACCCTATTAATAACTTGCTGTTACACGACACGTATTTGGTAATATGTGTGTAATTTTTTTAGGGTAAATCGTGGATTACATGTCTTTTTCCCGTTGGATACTGATATAAAGATAAAATTGAGTGTCTCTATGTAATATCAAAATAACAGCTTTTTACTGTTTTTTTTTTTACTTTTTACTGATTTTTTTTTTTACTTTTTACTGATTTTTTTTTTAATATAAGAAAGTATACAGGGTGTAAGGGATAACCCCACACAAACTGACAAGGTGCGTTCAGCTCCATAGTCTGAATATTCCACCAGAATTTTTCTCCGAAGTTTTTACTTTTTTTACCGTTTTTTTTCAGTCACTATTCCTCTATTTCAATGTAAAATTACATTTCCTGTCCGCAGCATTCCATTTATGTAAATAATACAGCTAAAATTAAAAGTCCAACGATGGATATTGAAATACTCTGAGGAACGACGCGCGAAATCAGCTGTTCAATGTTCTATGAACTCTGTAGCTAGGCATGAGCCTAGCTACAGAGTTCATAGAACTCGTTGTCACGCTTGCCGTTTGCTACGTGCGTTTTGCTACGGTAACGATACATGGCGTATGAGGAAATAAAACAAATCAAATTTATTGGACTCCCATAACGTTCCTGAAATAATTTCTTGTACCGGTCATCTTAGTATGATATACCGAACCGATTCAACCTATCACTCTGCGGAGGGCTGTCCCTTACACCCTGTATACAGTACGTAAAACAAAAACACTTTTTTTTTTCAATTAGGTCTGCCTGTCTGTTTGTTCAGGCTAATCTCCGAAACGGCTGGACCGATTTAACGGACGGGACTTTTTCTGGCAAATAGCTGATGTTAAAAGGAGTAATTAGGGCTACTTTTAGAAAATGAGTTAGGGTTCCGTGAAAAAAAATTAAACCCTTGATATTTGTAACAAAATCCGATCAAAAAAGGAAAGTTATATTTTTATAATAATTTCAGGCGAACGAAGGTTCAGGGCAACAGGCCAACAGCTAGTGTTAAATATACTTTATTTAACACATTCAGTGCCGGGAACCCACCTGGTGGGTTCACTCAAGTCGCACTTGGGAGGCCGATTATTATCGCTACAGACGACTTCCGAAAGTAATTTTAACTTTTTTTGTGTTTTGTTTATAAATAGTTTTTTTTTGCAGCATTTATATTTGTATATCGTGTTTATAAACCGTGAAGTTTAAACGAGCGAGTTCATCTCAGTGTGAACACGGTTGCTCGAAGTACGGCAAGGGCACATCTATGATTTAAATCGATGTTGTATTTAAAATAACTGCACTACTTGTGGTCATTAACCAAACAAATTGTCATCAAATCCGTTTTTTGTTTGGTTTAATGTGTTAAGATATCGATATCCATCACAGCTGCGAAGTATCGCTAGCTAATTTAATTTAACCCAGTATTACAAGTGAAGAAATAGAATATGTAATTAATAGTTACTGGGTGGTTCAAACAAAACTAACTGTCAAAGAAACTACCTACAAATGCAAATGCAACGTTTGTAATCATTCAAAAGTTTTAAAATGTTATTTATTAAAATCTAAAAGAAACAATAATTGCGATTACGAAAATTAAATTTAAAAAAAAAAACATGAAAATCTCACAAAAGGTTGAACACCCCTGTCACGGGATCAGAGCGAGCGATTTTACTTTTTTTTTTTTTTTTTTTTCTTTGTTATTGCACTTCCCCTACCCTACTAGGGCATGAAAATACCCCCACAGATAGCTAATATAGCGATAATACCCCCTGAAAACTCTATTTTACCACTTATTTTAAATCTTAATCCCAAACCTAATGCCGAGAGCCCTCCAGGTGGGTTCTCTTTTGCGCAAACGTAATGCCACGGACCCACCTGGAGGGTCCCCTTACAATATGTATGGTGGGATGGCACATGCGCACTATGAAACGGGGGTGGACTCGAATGTGTTAAAAGAACATATACAAAACGTTTATTGACTCACTTCTAGTCAACACTCGAACCAATCCCATATCCTCATTACAAAACCTCAACCACTATTACGAACAATTGAGCAGCTTTTGGTCTTTTGATCCGCAAACCGAGTTAAGTGCATTTGAATTTCCAACCTAGTTGAAAATACTCGTGCAGGTGGACTTCGGTTACTCGCTTAACATCACATTGGAGCCTAATACCCCCATTAGCGTAGCGTACTAAAGTGCAGTTCTACCGATATTTCCAATACGATAAGAACGTTTGCTTGGATTTTTCACGAAATATTATTTCGTACAGGTATATTTTATTTGTTTTAAAGCATTTAGGATTGTAAATCCTTAATGGTATTGTTAATATTTCGCAGAAATGTGTTGCATGGATTCCGACTGCGTTAAAAATTGTGGTAGGTGTATGTAAATGAATTTATCGTTAAAAGTGCAGATTTTTTTATTTGTTGCGGTACAATAATTGTTAATGCTTCCAAAAATGATTAAAATACAGAATCTTTTTCACCTCGAGTCGTATTATATTTAAAAGCTTTTATTTATCTTGCCTTGTCAGTAAGTATGTATTGGTCAAATCTATAAACTGAATTTTAAACCAGCCCCTACAGATTGAGCTGAAATATTATACACAGTTTAAGTTTTGATATGACTGGCATGACTAAATTCTATAGCCAGGATCATCTCCTTATGAGAGAACTCCTCAAGAGCTAATAGCACGGACAGGAAACTTTAATTGTTAAAGTTTGATGGATAGACATGATTTTCTTCTTTTAGTACTTTTAGTATTTTTCAAAAAATATTTAATTCATTTTCTTTCCAATTAATTTGTGTGATTGCTACGTCGCGTCGTAGCACAGCTACGGCGTAGCCAACGCTACGAACTCAGCTACGCTTATGAAATTTTCGTAGCACTGATCCGCTATGTGTCCAATACGCAGAACGTTCGTATATTTTTTTCAGCCATCATTATCTTTAAGCCAAAGAGACGCTACAGAAACCCACTTTATTGAGTACATAACAATTTATTGACCTCATTACTTTTTACGGTATTTTCGTATCTCTCGAAAACATTTGAAGATGGTAACTTCAAAGATTATAAAAGCTTTAATATTTCTTTAGTTCTCCGAATAAAGTAAGATGTATAGGTAGATCTTAGCCTCTTTTGTATCGCCAATTCTATTTCCTGTTAAAGTTCCGTGACATACTTTATGATAAGGCAATCCTATCTTTTTAACCATATTTTAGGAAAATATTCTTTATCTGCAAACCTGTCGACAGCAGTCGATTTCAAACTTTTTTTACGAAAAACGAGAAATACTTGTTTATGGGGAAATAAGCTTGCTTGTTGTTGACTGTCACGTTGGTCTAGTCGTCGCAATCGCGACTGCTGAGTATCCTGGTTGAGGTCCTGGGTTCGATTCCCGGGTCGGTCAAATTGTTTTTTCTCTTTGATGAAACGTGGGCAAAGTTTTTTTTTTTAAACTTTGCTCCACCCTAGGAATTTCTCATGTATCATGGGTGCGTTTACAAACATTTAAACTCACATACACAAACAGCCAAACCCGGAACAATTACCTGTGGATCATACAAGTATTTGTTCTGTGCGGGGTTCGAACCCGCGTTAAGAGGGCCCTTCCCGGCGCGTCTATAGTCAACGCGAGCATGGTCGAAAAACTTGTTGTCTCATCCAGAGCCACAACTGTGATTTTCTTTCAACTCCCCCGTCTCACCCCGCCCCGACCCCGCACAACTCGTCTCCCGCGCACCTCATACCGCCTAACGCGATGACATTGAACGAAAAATAGTGTTCGAAAATTTCTTAAACTTGTTCTAGGAAATACGTGTTTTTGAATAAGTCTTACAAGTGTGTGAAATAAATATTTGTCATTAAGAATCTCCATTACATGTGCAAGGTTTCTATTGAGATGTTTTCTTTACTTTTACAGTTTATGAGTACATTATGAACAGCCAAAGTTCAGTTAAAATTTGTGCAAAACGCCAATTTTTGGGGGCTTATACTGAATTTGTTTCTACATTTATTTATTTTTTGCTACCATAGAAACCTAGATATAGTGCACAAAATACCTATTAGTTCAAAAAAATCAAAGAAAGATGTCTAACAACTGCATAATCACGTACGAGCGTTTGTATGAAAAGTATAACGGGTTGGCCGCTCTTAAACCCGCGCCAACCGTGCCGACAGATATTAGGTTTCTCCAGCAGGAATTTCTCAGTAGCAGCCACGGAGTCTGGATTTATTCCCGGTCGATGGCAATACGGTCACCCTCGATTACATGGGACTTCAACTTAACTGCCGAAATGTGGGTGTACTATCAGAAACATCTCCACCGGAACCTTCGGGAATTACATGCGAGATGCTATGTTATGGTATGTTAGCTTGATTGTGGGGAAACTTTATAAAATACAAAATCCCTTAATCTTTGTGAAAGACTGCTTCGTTGGTCTAATCATAGCAAGCGCGACTGCTGAGCGTCAGGTTCGATTACCAGGCAAAATTTTATTGGGTTTTTCCATAAAGACTGTCTCAGTAGCAGCCTCTTAGCCTAAAGTTTGATGGCAATAGGCTCGCCCCCTATTACTGCTAAAATATAGATTTACAAGTACTCCTCTGTGTATCCTTTTGGGAATCACAGGCCTGATGTTGCGTCAGTAGAAAAGAAACAGTCAAATCACAAAAAACTTTAACAAACAAATTCAGTCAGAAGTATGTTCGGGTGCGTCGTGCAAGGCGATCGCAGGTAGCTCAAGCTGTCGTGATACAAACGAACTTCGGGCTCGGGAGGATATACGAGTGTTCCTTCACTATTACACTTTCACACTACAAGCAGTAGTTTTGCATCATTTGTTTATGCTTAGAACTTTAAAGTGATCATTTAAATTAATACCAATGAATAGGCAGATGTATGAACGTGGACGAAGCAAAAGGAGTATACGGGGTGTAACCAGACCCTTAACAAGCCGTCGACCAAGCATTCTGTACATAAAACTAAGTAACTTTACGCTAAAATTATTGCTGGGAAACAACTTTTTTTTTTGGGATGAAAAGTCACGTTTTACGGTAGGACACAATGTAACGCACTCAAAATATTATGCTGAGTTATGGATTGAATAGTACGGGGGTCGTGGAGGTGTTAAAAATCTTACTTTACAAACAAATATTTAAAAAAAAAAAACTTGTGAACAAGTTGGAACTTTGACCCCCAATATCTCCGTAACTAGAAGGTTCCCAGTGTATGGTCTAGAAAAAAAAAATGATCGCAATGACAAGGAAAACCGTGCCTTTCGGCTTCGTTAAGGTTCTTGTTACACCCTTTATAATTTATAATCGTAGGAGGTGGCGTTCCGTAGTTTCTGCCTGAAAAGTGGTGACTACTGATATGACGATTTAAAAAAAAGCTAGGAAGAAAAAGACATGTTGCGTTAATACTAAATAAATTTGGACTAAAGCAATAATTATAATGAAGCCGATGAATGGTGAATTAGGCAACTAACCATCGGCGACCTGCCTTCAATGAGAACCTACAATCACAAAAGTGCTTTTCTATGGATGAACGAAACGTCAAAGACACCCATTAAAATATAATACGCACTAATAACTGTCGTCATTAAATAAGTCGATGGCGCTCCCAAAAAGCGAATCATGGCCGCTCATTTGAATAAAAAGAACGCTCCAAGGACCATTGTTGAGGACCAACGGTTTAATATTATTAAAAAATGAAGATAATCCAGCGGTATAATGATCCCCGCATTATTGAGGTGGATGAGGACTGCAGACGGAGGGCCGAGAGGAGCAATGGGAACCATTTAACATGTCGCCTCCGCATAGCCCGATAATTGGATTCATTGCTCGCCAGGAGAAATATGGAGGCCATTTATTGCGCCAGGACGTATTGACGACAGTAGGAGCAGATAATTCTGTAACATTAATAACCTTATATTATTGCTTTGTTCCATCTTGATACTGATTATAAGGAATTACCAGATATTTGAACGATATTGTCGGCGAAAATCTCATTTCGGCGACATTTTCTGCGATGAACGGGGGAAATGGAGACTAATTGACGTCGTCGGTTGTAAGCACGTTTTGACGAAATAATATCATTTCAATGCAGTGGCAAAGGAGAGAATTGTTACTACAATACTTTGGAGGATTAAAGGAGTATCGAAAGCTTTAGAACCTTAAATGAAATTATTTGGGAACACTACTCATTATTGTCTACATATCCTTTTCTCAACTATGTTAGGATCGGCTTCCAGTCTAACCCGAAGCACCTGAATACCAGTATTTTACATGGAGCGACTGCCTATCTGACCTCCACAACCCAGTTGGCACTGGGTAATACGATACCCATTGGTAAGACTGGTTGTCAGACTTTCGGGCCACTGACTACCTGTAACGACTGTCAAAGATCTATAAATGACTATATTATATTCGCTACTGTATTGAGAATATTCAGATCGCGGGGAAGACCTGGATGAGATTCGTAATGACCAGGGAACATGGCACAGAAGAGAGATAGCCTGTATTGAGCAGTTAGTGAAACAAGGCTGAAGGCTGCCAATGACGATGGTGATGACTACTGAAACAGAGTAAACATGAAGAGAGTCATGATTTTTTAATTAAACGAGCATTTCTGTTTTATTTTCCTATCGTTTCAACATTATAAATTTATTGAATAATAATTTGTCTTCCTCAACGAGTTATTGAATACTTGAAACGTCTTATAACCTTGGCTGGGGATGAAATTTGATAATACCTGTCACGAATTCAATCGTTAATATTGGAAATCCTTTGTTTGTTATTGATTGAGAACTAAAACTACCTAATAAATAATCCTGTTGTTAATAATTTCTTGATTGTCGATGTTTTGATCACAGTAGCAGATTTCTTATACAGCTTGATTTTTTGACCAAACAATTTGCAATTTCTCGCATAAAGAATTTTTAATTCTAATGCGTAACTGAACTTTGATTAAGATAAAACGTGAGAATTTGTGTTTATCTTTTTATCTATATCATGTATCGTAAATCTGTAAATGTATTATTCCATTTATCAAGATCAGTCTCTTTTCCTGTACCTTCAACAATTTAGATACTTGCCCTACTTCCTCGTATCTATATACCTTATACATAGTGCCTGTATACGGCACAATTAGGTGTCATCAAAGTGCTCAGTGTGTAACACTAGCCGCTTGTGAAACAGGATCTAGGCATAAACACCTAGCTATTAATATTGTTTTTCTGTGCCAGGGTATTGTCCGCATGATAATGAATGACGAACAAAGGTCAATATTATATTACTTGAATTGTTTCTACGCATTGAACGTCTATTTGTATCGCTTTTGTTTAATCTGGAAGTTCTACTAAAATATTTAAATCGTTAGATTTCTCGTTTGCTGAATCGTATTGTCTCGCTCAGTTTTACTGACCGTTAAAAGGCAGATCCGTTGAAAATTTTAGAATGGGAGAGGGACCTTCCTGTGGGTCCACTACCAGACGAGGGCCTGTGAACGAGTAACACTTAAATAATAGTCTTAATTAGCAAAACACAAGTGACACATTAAAGTACACAGCAGTCATTAGGGAACAGAAAAATTGGCAAACAGAGGTAGTGTGCAAGAGACTGGTACAGTACAGTCAATACAAAATTTGAGCCCTTACTCCTAAGCTAGGAAGATCCTGTATCTTAGAAGGCAGTGTCTTCGCATAAATAGTGGACGAACAAATTATGAGTGTACTAGCAGAATCAGATTACATATAGGTAAGTTACAGACTAAAAGGTAACAAATATATCTATAGAAATAACTTTAGTAATTTTAATTAAGTTAAGTTAAATCTAAATCGATAGCGCACCTAATCTTATCTCAAAAAGATTGAGCGTTATTTTTAACGTAATATTTGATGAATGCATGTTAAATTAATTAGGTTTATTCTTTTTTACTGAAAATTTTGAAAAAAAAAAAATACTTTAATTAACTTCCACGTGTAAACATATATATAAAAATATATATGTATATAGCGTGAAAGCGAGATGTATGAGCTCCCTTTTCGAAGTCTGAAGTACGGTCTTCTTTTTTTTTAGCATGTCGATGGCAATCTAAAGAAATCGGCCCAAAATTTGATGACAAGTTTGGCTCTTTCAGAAGTGTCCATCAGCTCCTGTACTGAGCAAACGAGAGGACAGGCAGGACAGGCGAATACGGTGCAAATTATGATTTAAATCTTTAATTTAATAGAACATATAAATTTACTGATTTTCTGTATTTTTATTTATTTATTGACACACCAACGACTTATTCACTAAATCATTACATTATTATATTCTATTTCAACAGCTTTGCGGTGAACGCATCACTTATAGGTGTGCAAAGCACTTGTATAATCAATAATAAAGATTAAAATGGAAACATGCTGATAACAAAATTAACATTTACAAAGTTTACATTGAATTTAAAATGTCAAGTAGTTAAATTAAATTACAGTATAATTAAAAAAAAATAACAATAAAATATAATTAACAAACAAATAAATTGGAATAGAAAAACAATAAATTATAAATTAAAACTATAAAATTACAAATAAATTAGGACGTAATTGTTACATTAATTATAATTAAAATTGAAAGAATATAATAGATTGAAAGAGTTCAAAAAATAATATTGTATTGTTTGAATCGGCTATTGTGGCTGAATAGATCTTATACGTACATAGCGCACTTAACTTCACAAAGAAAAGAGAAATAAAGCCATTAATCAAAAAATAGTTTGCAACATAAGCTTGCTTTGGAAAATATAGCTCACTTGATGAAATGGAAATTAATGGATGAATGTTAATTTAAACAGGTTTGTGTTACTTGGCTATAGAAATGGTTTTATTTTAATTTATTTACGCCACTTAATAAAGTCGAATATTCTATGTCAAATAATCATATTATTTCATTTATCTCAACGTTATAACATTACACCCATCCACTAGGTAGACCGATGACCTGGTGAAGGTTGCGGAGATCCGCTGGATGCGAGATCCACGGGACCGGTCAATGACAGTCGGACGGACTCCTATGTCCAGCAGTGAACGTCTTTCGGCTGAAATGATGATGATGATTATATTACTGGTACTAGTCTGGCACTTGTTAATAAAGCAATTGATTAGTATAAGGGCAGAAGAATAATGATAATGCAAGCGCTATATCTGAGCATGACGCTCTGCGTTCGATTCTTAAAAAGCAAACTGTTAATGGGTTTTTGCTTTAGGAATTTCTCAGTAGCAGCCACGAAGTCTGGATTTGTGCCCGGTTGATGACAATAGGCTCACCCCCTATTACATAATGTAGGTGTATTAAAGGGTACACCTCTGCCTAATTCTTTAGGGATTACATGCGTGATGTTATGTTATTGCAAAACTGAATAAATAAATAAAACTTATTTATTAAACTTATTTATATTAACTTATAAATAAATAAAAATTAACAAAAGGTCTATGGGACTGTATTAATATATTTATATCTATAAAGAAGCCATATAAACATTGTTTTAAACTTTCACGGTTTACAAGTACACATAAACTGTCACTTACGGGACGAATTATCGGGAGCTCGAAATAAAAGACAATCACGAAAGATATCCCGTACGTGACAGTTTATGTGAAGCCATATAAAGCTGTGAGCTCCCGTACAATCAGCCGTTTGGTCAAAAAAGTTATGGATGAAAGTGGCGTAATTGACACTAGCACATTAACATCAGCAGCCTTCATTCAGCAAGGGGGTTTAATATATAGACGATATTAGACAGAGCAGTGAAACCCACCCTAAGAATAATCTTTTTTAAGCTCAACTTCTACTAATGCACTTTCCCAACTAAAGCTGGCTAGAAATCTCTCAAAATATATCCCCGAGTGTGGATCCCTAGAAACTTAAATATCTTAAGTAAAACGTGCACTTAATCAGGGAGTTTCTTTACTTACGAACATTTGTTTGGTGCAGCACTACTTACAGAAGCAAGTAAGTCCTTATACTAAATAGTACTTTGAAAAATAAACTATTGTCTGGATTGCAAGAAGTATAAGTACGAGTAGTAGCAGAGAAGTATTGTATTCTTTTGTACAGATTGTTTTTGTTATTTTGTTTTTGGATTTATTTTGTACGGTGCAATAACAAAATGTTTGGAAGAAACACATGGTTATATAAGTACTCGTATCCTTTCTGTCTATAAAGTTTGCGCACCATAACTGAGGCAAAGTCGTCCTGAGGTAATCGACAAACGTGCGATGTAATTGTAACGTAGTTTCGAACGACTTTTGAACCAAAATTACAAAACTAATTAGCATTATGGTATGGTCTATAAATATGTTGTGCGTACACTCACCCGCCCACCTGGAGCAGTGCATTCCAGTATAACTTGGCCTTTTTTTTCGGATTATAAATCATCAAATAACTCCTCCCGCTCTGGACTGAGCAGGAGGGAGTGTCAGACTTTTACTGACTAAAACCCATCCATGTTCCTTCTTTTGCCCTTTGTGTTCCAGGGCCGCGGTATCTCTTTCGAACAGTCCCGCAACCCTGGCAGGCATCGGTCCTTTCGGACTCCTTCCCGTTTGCTGAAATCTCTCAGAGGCGCGTGTGGAACACGAACGCGCCGTCAACACGGCCTGTCGTCATAAGACGGACGGACGGCGAGCTAGCCCATAGTTCACCGTCCAAAGGCCTGCGCCTACGGTGGCGTCTGTCAAGTCATCGGTCCCAATTTTGAACCCAAGACACACACCTCTGATTTTTCGTATTCATGTGCGTATTGTATAATTATCACTTGCTTCGGTGAAGGAAAAGACCGTGAGGAAACCAGCATGCCTGACTTGCTCTCGACGGCATGTAGCGACAAGTCAAAGGCCCATGGGCGGCATAAAAACTGTGACACCAGGGGCCTAAAATGGCTGCTTTATCAGAATCATAATACGAAAATTTTAAACTCATAAAATGGACTATGTGGTCATATCATAACCATAAAGACCATTTTAAGAATTTTAAATTTTTAACTTGATTCATATTATGATTCTGATAAAGCTTCCATTTTAGGCCCCCAGGTTAAGCTCAAACCACACGAGAAAGAAAGAAACCTAAAAACGGGGTTGTGGAGATCAGAAGGGCACTCACTACATGTAAACCATTGTTACTCAGCTAAGCAGGAAGCCGACCCTAACATAGTTGGGAATGGACAGCTGATTTTTCAAAGTAAATTCTCGTTGATTTGAGGCATAGTCCGAAAAATAGCTCATAGACTCGTCCCCTGTCACATGGGATCGTCTTACCCTATCGGGGGTAAACCAACCGTACGGTATGCGATAAAATCCCCTTTGCCTTACCCTTCTGAGATTACACGTGTGTTTATCGGAAGTATACGGTAAACAAATTTTAATAAAATGATTTATTTACTACTAGCTTGTTGGCCGTTAAATTATGATGAAAATATTACTTCCCTATGAATCGGATTTTATTAACAATTTCAATGGTTTTCATTTATTTGCATGGAATCCTAATCCTTTTTCAAAAATAAAAGTAGTAATTCCATCCAAACCGGTCCAGCTATTTCGGAAATTAGCCGGAACAAACACACAGGCAGGCAAATGTATGTCACTACAGGGATCCAGCAGAATATCAGCGTCAGGTGCATGCCTGACACATGCTGAGCTGGACTCCCATTTGGTGCAACCTTGAGGCGCACACCGCACCTTGTTTAAATACTCGTTATTTTATTGAAGTTAGTCATGGTGTTACCATACTTATTTCATAAATTATGTTTTCCTTTTTGCCAATTGGCACCTTATTTTTTTTTATAGGTATTTAAAGAATGTTCATGTAAATTTTATAATTTAATTGTATTTCCGTGTGTTGTGTCTTTTGTGTTAACTAAATAAATGATTTATCTATCTATCTACAAACAATGTTTTTTTTTTGTTGTATGTTCATACTTTCACATGCGTTCAGTAAAAAGCTATTATTTTGAAATTACAAACAGACTATTTTCTTTTTTGTGTGTATACAAGATTGTCACTGCTCTGAAAATGGTGGAGAACAAGATCGTAAGGAAACCGGTATTTCCAAAACCAAAAATTCAATGATCGCTGTCGCAGAGCAGAGACTTGTGTCCACGTGGGAACGATGGTCACGTTAAACGCTAATTAATATATTATTCTAAGATAATATGCGTAACATCACGCCTGTAGTCCCCGAAGGGTTAGGCGGAGGTGTACCTAAAAGTACCCCCACGTTTTGCTAGTTATTTTTAAGTCCCATCCGATCACGAATCCAGACTCCATGGCTGCTACTGAGAAATTCCTGATGGAAAAACTTAATAACAATTTGCCTGACCCGGGAATCGAACTCAGGACCTCATGCTTAGCAGTCGTGATTGCGAACACTGGACCTACGAGGCAGTCAATGCTAAGATAGATAGATATCAATTTCGATGAAGTTTTGCTTCACAATGAACCAAGTAAAGGATAAACCTATTGAGGTTTTTGTGATGTTTCTGTTTACATTTTGTTTTGTTCTATAATTAATAAATAATAAAAAAAGTAAAGAAATCGTCAAAACAGCGAAAACCCCAAAACAATTTAACCAACGTTGATAACGCAATCCCTTATCTCATCATCGTTCTGTTGCCCTTACCCCAATTCATTTGGGGTCGGCGCAGCATGTCTTCTTCAACCATACTTCTCTATTACTCGTCATCTCAGCAGTCACCTTCTTTCTAGCCATATCATCCTTTACACAGTCCATCCATCGATTCTTTTTTCTTCCTCTACTCTTATACCAATGATATTATAATGAAAGATACGCTACGTTCATACTGAACGGCGTTCAAATATCGTTGTGTTGTTACGACTGCGATAGATAATACGGAACGCATGATACAGAAAGAGATAGCTATCGCGGTTGAAGTACTTAAATTACGACAATTGTCTGAATTTGTCTCCAACAATTCACGCGCACTAGTGTGATATCTACATCTTTTTATTTATAATATCATTATCTTATATTTATCCACATTAATACTCAGAACCAATCCTTTAACTGAATGTAAGTACGAATCATAGGGACACTGTTTACAAACCAGTGTACGACTATTTAGCGAGCTTAGCAAGTGGCAAGTCAACTGAGAAATATAGGTCAGGCGGCTGTTTGTCGACAATAAGGTACCTACCGGCTAGCCACTACTTACGCGCTGCTACAGTTGCTGACTTAACACAGTATGGTTGAAAGGAGCTCCATAGATGTTTGGGATAGTTTGGTGGATAGCCTCGTCAAAGTTATAACAATAATAATAATTTATCTGTATCAGACACAAAGATCCATAATTTAGTTAGTAAGCACACTTAAAAATTATGTTAGTAGGAAATTAAATAATCAGAGACACAATACACACCACACAATATCATACAACTAAATTGTACACAACATTAAATTTAAATTAAATTAATACAAAAATATTTCGTCAAATAAATATAAATAGTAGAATGTCCGATAAAAATAAAATAAAGTGAGTTCATTTTAATACATAATAATCAACCTTAATTTTAAAATTAAAATACGTTATGTAAATATTAAAAATTGATAAAAAAATTGAAAATGATTGATCGTTTTTTTTTTTTGATTTGATTTGTAATTGATTGTTATGTGAAGGTACAGTTTTGGCAACTTGTACGTTAGTAGTTTAAGTTTTTTTTCTTTTAATATTTTTGTTTTAAACAACGTGTCTCGTCAACGGCAGTCGATTTCTTTTCGCGTTTGCTTTGTTGGTCCCATAGTGAAAGTTGTTTATAATGATGAGTCCAATGACCCCTTATGAGGTTTTCCATTTATTCTGTTACACGTTGTGTAGTGTGGGCTTGTGCCAAATATAATGTATTTTCTTGCCCTCTTCCTTTAATAAAATATTTGATCCTGCCATCTACAGTTTTTTTTTAAAAACGTTGCCCCACACTAGGAATTTCTCCTGTGTCGAGGATGAGTTTACAAACATTTAAACTGACATACACAAACAGCCAGACTCGGAACAACTACCTGTTATTGGTCATAAAAATATTCGTTCCGTGCGCGGATCTAACCCGCTACACGCAGCACAGCAGTCAATCGCCCAACCACTGTGCACTGCTGCGCCAACCGTGCTGTCAAAGTTTATAACATTATAAGCCTCTTATCCATGACATGGAGTGGGACTCCAGAACCCAGTGCGGTTTGATGAGTGTCATATGTTTACGAATGTTTTTTCATTGATTACCTCACGATTTCCTTTACTTCTTGAGAGCAGTGCTGATGAAATATATGTCAGAGAGTTAATAAGTTCATCAAACCAGTGGACCACAGCTGTTCATACACCTCTGCATGCAACGAAGACTAAAATGTAACGGATTGTTCAGCAATGGAATAATATCAGACGAATATTATATTCAATGCAATAATTTATATCCTTCTCAGTAGCCACTACAGTCATTAAATCAACACATAACTGCTTTACGTGAAGCAACGTTGTTAGAATATGTAATGACACGAATACATAAATGCACAAATATTCGCTTGGTAACGATTCATATTTCCGAACTAATATAATATACGATTTACTGACATTGATATAAACCGATATTAGTTTGTGTTTGAGTTGGTTAGTGATTTCTTGTGTGTAATCAATATTGGTAGATTATTAGAATGTATTAAATTGGCAGGTAGTGATCTAAATTATATTGGTATTTACATAGCAATATATTTCAAATCCAAGTTACATAAATGGATTGTAAGTAATTGTTTTTATAGTGTTAAAGAATTTATTGATAAAAAGTATCTGATAGGCTACTGACTTCTAGAAAGTGTTGCAATTTTTTTATTTGCATATATTAATGTTAAGATTTGAATAAATACCAAACCATATATTTTATGTGATAATATAATATATATGGTTTGGTATTTATTCAAATCTTAACATTAATATATGCAAATAAAAAAATTGCAACACTTTGATGATTTCCCATCCGTAAAAAAAACCCACTCTGGGCGGAGCGGCAAGGAGTGTCAGACTTGTACTGACTAAAACCCATCCATGTTCCTTATTTTGCCCTTTGTGTTCCAGGGTCGCGGTATCTCTTTCCAACAGTCCCGCAACCCTAGCAGACCTCGCACTCGATTATAATCTATGTACTACTCTAAGCCAGCTCAGGAACAAAGTGTTTCCACTAACCCTCAGTATGCTGCTCCTGACTAAAGTAGTTGTATTTAAAACGCTTCATGAAAATTCAAAGCTACTTCATCATAATAATATGTAATTTTGTACAATTCTGATTTTTTCAATGAGAAACGAATAAGACATGTTTGTCGACTTGTTTGGACATTTTACTTTACTTGCAAGCAAAATTACCAATATTTTTGTTTTCACGCGAATTAGAGAACATCCGTTTTCTCAAAAAACATTGCATTTATGACTAACTAGCGACCCATCACTGCTTCGTACGGTACATTATATATAAAAATAACCTCAATTTTATATTCTAACACTTTCAATACATTTGCGAAGTTCCACGATTTTCTCTTTTACAGCATTTTTAGTAAATCTGAACAACAATAGCGAGCTTAATCCCTAAATATTGTCGCTTAATCCTGTATTTCAATTGTGTCCAATAAAATGTTTGTGGGGCTCAAGTAAAATTTATGAACGTTTTTCTGAAAAAGCTGCAGCATTGGACAACAAAAGCTTCAATTTATATTATTTATTTCTTATTTCTCTTGCGGCAAAAACGGTCTCATAAAAAGACAAAAAGCAATACATTATCAAAGCGTAATAAAATACCTAGAATCTAAAAACCCGTTACCCTTGTATGCACAATTTAATAACATGGCTTGATCTTGATCTGAGATTAAACGAAAACATGACTTTGTTTATTCCATAAATTGGTACAACGAACGGCAGATTCGGTTACAGATCATATCTAAAGGTTATACATACAGAGGTAGTAGGTAGGTATTAACAGTACATATACATAGGTATAGCACACTCAAGATGGGAGACAGTTAGCTGCTGCAAATTGGTACGGGGGCCCGTGAGGGCCTTTTTTTGCACCTTTTCTGGTACTTTATAGAAGTACGTCCGGTGCACCATGCCGCTTCCAAAGGCCTTTTTTATCGACTTAAAAAAGGAGGAGGTTCTATGTTCGGCTATACTTTTTTAATGTTGGTTTAAATGTGTGTTCCTCGATATTTCCGTATTATGGGCCGATTTACGTGATTCTTTTTTCATTTAGTAGCGGAAGGTCGAGCGGTGGTCTTATATAAAGGATGTTAGGCAAAATGTCCCAAATGTTGCGCACTTAGAGTAATATATGTATGTAGATATCTTTAATTTGATTCCTAGGATTTGTGAGGCACCAGACTAATGATTCATTACCCGGTTTTTGCGAAATTGAGAACTAAATCGTATTCCAAATAAAATAAAAAAGTGTTAATTTTGTATTTATTCAAATCCCCGTTGATATGCAAATGCATAAAAATGTTGTATGGATTGAATATTTGTAACATACTTAATAAAATACATGAAAAAAAAAGCGAAGGGTCGGAATGGGGTTCATGACATGAAAAATGTTGAAAAACACTGGTCTCACTCTTTACGGGGACATTGGGATTCAAAGTTCCAACTTTTTTAAAAACATTTTTTTAATGTTATAACTTTAAATACTTCCGCAACCCCTGTACTATTCAATGCATCCACCAGCACAATGTTTTGAGTGCATTACATTGAGTCATACCGTAAAACGTGATTTTTCACCCATAACAAAAAGACGTTTTCCAGCAGTTTTTTTTGCGTAGAATTAATTAGTTTGATGTACAGAATGCTTGGTTGACGGCTTTATGAAGGATCCGCTTACACCTTGTAGACCACAAAATTACACATATGGTTCGATACACCCTACCGCAATCGAACTCCCTAACAATCAACTATTGGTACCCTTCGAAGGTAAACACAGACTTTGAACAACAGAGAGGTTTCATTGTAACCGTATACCTCTATGTTTACCCCTCGGACTATGCAGGGGCGAATTGAGGGTACTATAGCACGAAATAACTTTAAGGTGCATTATAATTATACCGAATCGAAAGAAAAGAACTTGAGCTATCTCGTTCCACACACGCTTGAGATTTTCCAAGTTCAATTAAACCTCGAATACGGCTACGGATTTCTAAGAAAGCTGTACTGCCACAAAATAGTCCAGACAGTACTATGACGGACGTTAAATGGTGTGGTGCCGCCATTTTTAATGACAGCCATCATTGCAACGGATGTAAAAGACAGCCGTCATTTTCATGACAGCTGTCAGCGGTGCTGTCATGAAAATGACGTCTGTCTGTCATTATGACCGTTAACGACGTTAACGACCACAAACCAATTGGGCAAACCGGTAAAACCCGGTTCTAGATAAAGTTTGAATGGCAATAGCAACCTCAGACGTCACTAATTTAGTAACACAATGACTCGACTATTTATTGATATTATAGTAAATAAAAATGACTTAGTAAAAATGTAATAAAAACAAACACACAGACACACAAATACAAATAAACACTTTTTCTTTCTTCTTTCTAATAAGAAAAAAAGTAAAAAAAAAAACTGAAAGTTAAGTTATTAGGTTTTCAGGTCTAAAATTAATGTTTTTTAGAGAGAAGTTTTGTCTTGGAATCATTGATAAATGGTGCAACTAGGATAGTTGTGAAACCAATGCTGCAGGGTAGGCCTCAACTCTCAATAGATCGGAGGTTATCGTGCTAAACCGATTTTGTCGATGAAACCTTTAACCTGTGTCGTACTATACGAAGAGTAAAGTTTGTTCCGATACCTACTCGTTGGTCTTCAGTTCGATCGGAATTAAATTATAATTGGTTTTGTTCAGGTTTGCAGAAACGTCAGTTTACGTTTATGAATTAATAACTTACGACTGTGGAAGGGTAAGTTCCCTTTACATACATTAAGGAATTAACTTTGAAATGGGGCGGTAAAGGCGGGTATCTTAGCCATTGTAGCAACAGACAAAGAGTCATAACAGACCGTCCGTGACTTTTTGAGTTTTTTTAAGTGTATAGTCATTTGGTCTAGTGGTCGCAAGTGCAACGGCTGAGCATGAGGTCCTGGTGTCGATTCCCGGATCAAGCAAATTGTTATTGGGTTTTTCAATCAGGAATTTCTCAGAAGAAACCACGGAGCTTGGATTTGTGCCCGGTTGAGGACAATTGGCTCGTCCCTTATGTGACTTAAACATATCTGGCAAAGTGTTGGTGAACTATTAAGAATACTATAACTATAAGAAACTCCTAATGGATAAACCTAGTAACAGAAAAGCATCATTATCATTAAAAATATATCAAAACATTGAATAAGTACAGACGCCAAGCACATCAAGCTACCGAAACTGTAAAAAAAAAACCAATCAACCTTGAACCTAATGATTTAACGTTAAAGTTGAAAATCTATTAAAGACATTTGACAGGTAGTCTGTACAATGAGTTTGTTACTAAAATTTCAGCCTCAGAACATTAAAAGAACATCTCTTGTAATTTTACATCAAGGATTTTGGTAACTATGTACCAAAGTTTATAAAATAAATCTAATAACATCTTGATAACCTCGATATTAGGTAGTTAATGGGCCGTAACGAACACGAAATATTTTATAACGAAAATTCAGATGGGATTTAATATTACCATTATTTTAGATGTAGTTTACAGCCAGGCTTATCAAAGCTTTTGAATTTGGAATAAATTTACCTTTTACCCTGTAAGTAAACATTAAGCGAATAATTCGTTTTACTTTTAATACATCATTGTTTGCAAGTTTAATTTAGTTGGCAACATTATAGTGTATTTATAATGATGCTACATCATTTATAATGCTTGTTTTAGTGCTGTTCTTTATATGCCTGATATTTTTTTATGAATGTTGCTGTTTTTAATTTTAAAAGTATTAAAGCTGGATTTTGTATGTAGTATTCAAAAATCTGTCGAGTTGAGGACCTACTCCTTTATGAAGTCGATTATACAATTAAGGAAAGTTATTTACAAACTACAAATCTATAATCTATTATAGTAATAAAAGTATGTACAAGTATCAAAAGTTAAATTTAATAATATTTTTTAAGAAGTTGAATTTACTATTTACCTCTACTTCTTCGTCTTGTTCTGGTGCATCTCCAATTACTGAAGGACAATTCAGCAGCCCGATTCTACGATACCGTTTAAATCTTTATTGGTGGAAGTCCACTATCATATTTGCCATTTTGGCAGGTACTGCGCTGATTCGTGTTGTTTAATGATTGTGTGATTATCGTACTCAGCGGTTCTGCTCCACATTAATTTATCATGCGCACAGGCAAAGTGTGGAACTCTTTGCCAGCATCTGTGTTCCCTGTCACATTTAACCCGCCTGCCTTCAAAGCCAGAGTGAACAGGCTTCTTCTGAGCACGCTCGTTCCATCACAGACCTCATCTATCGCTTTACATGATACGTGATCGAGGTGAAGAGCAGGCCGATTTTGTAATAAAAAATAAATAAAAATAATAATGATTGTGTTAGACGTAACATCACCAATTTTAACTTCTTAATCAACATCGAACTGCTTCAAGGTGGCGCAGGAGAAAAGTACCTGGAAGGATATGGAGGACGCCTTTGCCCAGCAGTGGGACAAACAAGGCTATTTAAAAAAAAAACTACATCTTCATTTCAAAAATAAAAAGAAGACTTGTGCCCATAGTCCTCCTCCCCTTATTTCTGTCATACTTCTTGGTTCAATGCGTCCCTCATCCAAGAATAAACCGTCAGTATTGTTTTCTTATTGACCGTTTTACTTAAAACATTATACGTCATACCCGATATAAATTAAATTATATCCTTCCTTCCTTACCTTAGGTGCGTATTACCGACCACAACGACTAAATTATAAGGAAGCCTTTTCCGACCAAAATGCAACGTCATACGATGACGATATTAAATTCCACGTAACACACTCCGAGCATTGAGCTCAAAATAGACATTCCTATAGGAAAGAGAAAGCGAGGAAAAACAACTTTAGTTCCTTTAAAGGATTTTGAGCTACTTCTTAAAGAAAAAATACACATTACAGTTGAACCCAGTATGGTTCATAGTGCTAGGAATCGCAGTTGGCATATAGAGATGCAGCGGCTTTCTTTTGTTTGTGGTTTTATAATGAACAACTTGCTGAATATTATATCAACTTTGGTCCTAGGAGTTCTTCATCCCCGTTAGAAAAGGGAGGATTTTCCGACCAGACGATTGTTATGTCTGGTGGGCTAACTGCTCGACAGTTGTTGTTTTTCTGTTTTCTTAAATAACTTCAAAACCACTTATCTTAAAATTATTTTTTTTTTAAATTGAGGTGCTGCCTTTTCTGTGGGCGGTGAGCTATGGGCTAGCTCGCGGTCCGCCCGTCTTATGACGATAGGCTGTGTCGACGGCGCGTTCGCGTGCCACGCGCGCCTCAGAGAGATGTCAGCAAACGGGAAGGGGTCCGAAAGGACCGATGCCTGTCAGGGTTGCAGGACTGTTCGAAAGAGATACCGCGGCCCTGGAACACAAAGGGCAAAAGAAGGAACATGTATGGGTTTTAGTCAATAAAAGTATGACACTCCCTCCTGCTCAGCCCAGAGCGGGAGGAGTTATTTGATGATTTCCCATCAGAAAAAAAAGGTATAAAATAATTAAATTAAATAAAATAGCTTTATTGATTCCTTACACTGTATGTACATCAATCCATTATTTACAATTAATTGTTTTTGGTAATTAAATTATGCCCAATTGACTGTTAAACATTTACATTAATTTATTACATATTTCATTCCTTCATGCTATAAAATCAACAGAATTTATTATTATTTTATTAAAAATTAAAAATTATTTAGAATAACATATTACTTATATTGATTTTCTCATGCATTTTTTTTTTTATTAACAAAAGAAACACATTATTTTGTAGGAATTTCATCATGCTAATTTTTAATATAACCTATTATTATTAACAATCAATAATATTTAGTAAGAATTTCATTATTTTATTTTCTTCATGCAAAATTAATTAATTAAGTAAATTAATTATTATTATTAACAGTTTAAAATTATATAATAAAAAAAATATTCATTCCAATTTATCACATATTATTTATTATCATGAATACTATTTTAATTGATATAGCTGTTTTATTTGATATAGCTGTTGTCCGCGGCTTCGATCGTGATGTGTTTTGGTCGGAAATTATCCCACGGACACGTTGTAAATATCCCATGGCACTCAGGGATTATGTAGCTTTCTATTAGTGAAAGAATTTTCAAAGTCGGTTCAGTAGATCCAGAGATTACCCCCTACAACCTCACAAACTCACAAACTTAACCTCTTTATAATATTAGTATAGATATAGATGTATCACGATATAGTTCGCACACTATATCGTGTCACCGACTTACTTATTACTTACAAAATTTTACTCAATCGGTCCAGTAGTTTCGGAGTAAGTTGGCTGTGACAGACAGACACGCGAGTGGTCCTATAAGGGGTTCCATTTTTTCCTTTTGAGGTACGGAACCTTAAAAAATCACAGAGTTTAGGGTAAATATCCCAGTTTTCCCAAACTCAGACACATAAACATTAAAACATAACAAGACAGACTATATAGCCCCTTTCTAAAGAAATAATACAGCTACATAATATTCTCACAGCAGAGACTTATAACTGTAGAGCACGTCTCGGAACTAACGCTCATTAACTATTGAACATTTCTCCACTGAATTAAAAACTTCGTTCAGAATTCTTGAAAGGCGTGAGTTTAAGCCGGCTGTGATTTTAAGCTAAGTTTGTAGCAACAGTTGGACTTACTTACAGGAATACCCTGTTCGTAATAACTGAGAAATTGTAGTCAAATATGATTACAACTATGCTGTTTAATTTCTTAGAAATTATCATTAGGATAGGCATTATTATTTTTGTCTGTAAAACTTTTTTTTAATTAGCTGACTGCCTCGTTGGGTTCAATTTAAAATTCATCTGGGTTCGATTCCTGGGTCGATGAAATTGTTATTGGGTTTTTCGATCAAGAATTTCGCGTCGCTGGACCATTCGCACGCGCGTCATGCTAAAATAAAAATAACGCGGCACTCACGACTGACAGCACCTCGACGTCCGCTTAGGGGTCTCGTCGTTGCTCCCGTGAGTGTGCCGCTTCGAACGTTAGTAACGTAACGTAGTTTCTGTACTGTCCATATCTATACCGTGCCCCAACGTTCATCGGTTCTACGGCTAATATAACCTGCCCATTGCCACTTCAACTTACTTATTCTGTGAGCTATGTCGACAAGTCTGTCAGATCACCTCACCTCGTTCCGTATGCGATCCCAATACGATATTCTATTTGTTATATTATAATTTCTGAGAAATATAACTACAAAATTGTGGTCAAATATGATTACACTCATGCTGTTTAATTTGTTAAAAATTTATCATTGGCATATAAGTATAATTGATGCTTGTAAAAGATTATATGAACTTCATTCAACGTTATAACATCAATAACTATTGAGAATGTCAAACACCGTATGTTTGCCTGACGATTGTTAGTTACAGCTTCAAGTAGAGGAGTTGCAGCTTGATTTTTAGTTCTCACCAAATAGGACATTCCCTGTATAGACGCTGAACATTTGTTCAGCGTTTTTTTCTCGGAAACTCAGAGAATACCTTCAAGAAAGTCCTTCAAAGATCATACGGGTCTCAGACTTTGCACACAAACTGAGGACAGTTAATTTTAGACCGGGATAATAATGAAATTCTGAATTTTTGTAAATTATGTTCAAAAATTAAACCTTCTTTCCATTCAAGAGATCGAAGAACTCATAATTAATGCCGCGGCGATAAAATTAACTGAATTCTTGGAACAAGCCTGCTATAAGCCGATGCAAAATTAAAACCAATTAAATTTCTTATTATTCGGTAATCCATATTCGGTTAATAACCTGTAACGCTTAATATCCTGCAAATCCAGGGGGCCTAAAATGGAAGCTTTATCAGAATCATAATATGAATGAATCACGTTAAAAAAATTAAAATTCTTAAAATGGTCTTATTGTAATGAGCACAAAGTCCATTTTAAGAGTTTTAAATTTTTAACGTGATTCTCACAAAACAGCCATTTTAGGCCCCCTGTTGTTTGTTCATTACAGGATCTGATGGATGCTTCTGAAGGTGCCAAACTGGTAACTCAGTTCTGGGCCGACACAATCTAGATTGCCATCGACACGCTTAGGACCCTACAACCGTTTGTTAGTATAATCTACTCATCTTTTCCCAAATCCCTTGTCATTGTAAAATAACCAACATAATCGTTGCTACCCGTCTGTTTGTCAATACACTGGAGCCATCCCATTGGGTTTCCCTCGGTACTATTTGAGTGCGGAACCTTAAAAACGAATAATATACGGAAACATGTCCCGTGGGACGGACGACATTGGTCAAACAGAGCAATGCATGTTGAGAGTCCCTAAGGCATGTAATTTGCGAATGTTTGCGTGTTACTAACGGAGGATATTTACTTACTACTTGTATGATCCTGGACATTACCTTAATAAACTGTCAAGTTTATTTACCTTAGTTAAACAACCTTTTGATCTGATGGTACTTTCCAAAGGTTGGCTACTATTATATATTATGGAGGCGGCACGTTTCTCAGAAATACAATACTCGATGACCACGGCTTGAATTTACTACATTTGAATATCAAAGTTCAAAGTCGATTTGACAGTGATATTATAGCTATCTGATATCCAGAGTTGAGGCGTACAAATAATCTACTAAGAAACTTAATCTAATTCATGGTTTTTCAATCGACTAATGACCTCGTTCACGGCTTCGAGCGATGCGACTTGCGATAATCGACACGCGCGGGCTTCACCTGTGTCCGTATTATGAGTACCGTCACCTCAAGTTGAGTCGCGGTTAGTCGTTACATGCTCAAAACAACTTTTTTTTTGTTTTGTTTTCTCTGCAGTCGCTGACCCAAGACGAGTGGTGTTTGTGGCCAAGAGTTAAGGTATGCATATCTTCGTATTTATGTTTTCTTAATACGAAATCAATTGACACTGATGACAAATGCCATAACACATCACGAGGCGGTACGTTTACATGTAAAATTATTCGCCACATTATTTAAACCAAATTTGAAGTCAAAACCAAATAGAGCTAACGTTAGGAACGTTAGCTTAACTTGGTTTTGAAGACAACATAAAGCAAGCCACACGGGTAAAGCGTGAGAGCTCCGACATACCCCAAGCATTCCCAGTTAAGGCTACGTACGCACTGCCAGGGACCTTACTTACCACCTACCACCGCCCACCGCTTTTCTGGTGGACAACACTATTGATAATGACTTTCAGGAGTTGCAGTGGTTTGAGACAAATTTGGCGAGCTTGTTCCAATTTTAAATAAAAGTCCATCCATCGTTTCTTTGGTCTTCCTCTTCTCTTACAGTCATCAGAATCAGAATTATTTATTTGTAAAACATAGGTATAAACATTAAGGATCTTATAAATATTTAGAGCTCACATATATATACTCATCCACATTCATACTCAATACTTCCCTCGCTACATCAATCCTCCGCATCACATATCCATACCATACTTAGCGCCTAGAGCCTAGAGACTTAACATCTGGCTACTTGCTAGCGAAGGCATCAAGCGTGCAGTGCGGCCGGATGCGAAAATTCTAGAACGTTCGTTTCACTTCACCACTTACTCGCTGGCACAGATAATATTCGCTCGCTAGGCTCTTGGCTTAAGCACAAACTTTATAAAGGATGTAACAAGACCCTTAACGAAGCCGAAAGGCACATGTTCTCCCTGTCATTGGGATATTTCTTTTGTTCTAGACCATACTTGGGATCTTCTAATTACGGAGATATTGGGGGGGCACAAGTTTTTTTTAAATATATATTTTCAATGTAATATTTTTAAACACCTCCACGACCCCCGTACTTTCAATCCATCTACCAGCACAATTTTTTTAGAGCGCTACATTGAGTCCTACCCTAAAACGTGATTGTTCACACCAAAAAAATCATTTCCCAGCAATAATTTTTGCGTAAAGTTACTTAGTTAGTTGTACATAATGCTTGGTTGACGGCTTCGTGAAGGGTCTTGTTACACTCTGTATTATATACGTATTAGCGTTCTCAAATCTATTATCTGCCTAGCCTTTTCCCAACTTTATTAGTCGGTTTTCAGTCCTACCGGATGCAGCTGAATACCAGCATTTTACATGGAGCGACTGCCTATCTGACCTTCACAACCTAGTTAGTACTGGGTAATACGGTGCCCCTTGGTAAGACTCTCAAATCTATTTTAGTGCAAAATCAATGCTTATAGACACTTAAAGTCGAAACATTATTTTACTATAGTTAACAATACCCACATTTACATTCACAAGCAGACTATTCGCCACATTATTTGAACCCAATTTGACTTCAAAACCAAGTACAGTTAACATTCCCACAATAACATAAAGCAAGCCACAACGGTAGTGTGAGAGCTCCGACGAATCCCAGGCATTCCCAGGTCGAGAGTTTTCGATGCTAATACAGGACTTTTATTACTTCGCATTAGAATATCGAATATTCCTCTTTGGACGCTGGATGCGCCTTCATTACCATATCATCTGCTCTGCGGAAAATCTTTCAACTTTAAGCGGAATGTTTTTAGTTCATGATTGCTATTTAAGTGCACCAGGGCTTGTGGTGTCTTAGTAAATTGAATAGTTTTGTTTTTCATTTTTTTTTCCTTGATGGTTTAAATTGTTTGTGACTTAGAAGTTCAATTTAACCGGCCCCCGGTTTCCGATTGAGCTGAATTTTTGCAGACATCTAATTGGGATAACAATGCATGGTTAGTTAATGTCATTCTAAATCCAATATGGCGGATTTCCAAGGATGGCTGACTAGTTATTTTTTACGCATTCCCATGATATGGGTATCAAATGAAAGGGTTTGCTGAGAAGAATACCAGAAATAAAATGACATCAATTATAAAGAAAACCTACTTATAAAATAATTTGAAGCGTACGAATCACTTCTTCTTGTTCCACGCGTACGGACCACTTAAGACTGGAATTGTTTTCCGTAAATAGAAATAGATTCGCCTTTGGTCTTAGTGCACAGAGCCAAAATACTTCTTTTTTTTTTACTAGCCTACATCTTGTCCCACTGCTGGGCAAAGAAATCCCCTTTCTCCTTCCATATCTCTCTGTCCTGTGCGATCTCTGGCCCCGCAAATATGATCAGTTGATAAAATAAATTACAATAATAATTTATTTACTTTAGTAGAACAGTTATTCTAGCTAACCCGCATTTTTAAATTATTATTTCATTTCATTCGAAGAACTTTACTTCTAACGCTTTACTTTATCGACTCCTGCTTTTATTATGAGTCGTCCTTTTTCTATTTCTCTGCCGTTGAGTTGAGAACTCAGTCAAAGCTAGACTTCGTTTTCTTTAATAAAACTTTGCCTTCCCCGGCGCTCGGAGTAAGCTAGAGGAAATAAAGAACGACGGTGTAAATCATAACTATTAAGCAATACCTACGTAGCCATATTACTTGATTTATTACTTTTTCACTGGTAAAAAGGAAAGATAGGTAACAGTTTACGCAGTACATAATGTATTTATGTTTAACTAGCGACTCGCCCCGGCTTAGAAGGGGTGCAATGTAGATACTAATGTGGTACGAATGTACATAATAGGTCTTTAACTATGAAATTGCCGTTTTTCTCACATTTTGTTCTTTTTGTAACTTTGACGTATAGTTGTTCCTAATTCCATTTTTATTGGATTAATTGTTAAATTACGTACCTTTGAGAGTTTAAAAACCGTACACTAGTACGGTTTTTAAACTCTCAAAGGTACGTAGTTGCATATATTACCTCATTGGGTAGTGTGTCAAAACACCTGTTTCAATGTGCTTTCGGTTTCACTAATTCAAGTAGGTATATTTTTGACACACACCGTGTTTTAGAGAATTTCAGATACGCAGTGCAGCGCAGCTTTTTTCACTCTAACTATAGTTTGCAATTGCATCGTAATCGGTTCAGACGTTTCCAAAAATATAAAATGTTAGTATGGAAGTGTCACTTTTAACGAAATCGTTCATACAAATCGGCAATTTCAAACTTTAACTCCAAATATAAACCTTCCTCTGTAATCACTCTATCTACTGCTGAAAACTGCATTAAAATTCGTTGCGTAGTTTAAGAGATCTAAGCGTGCTGACAGCGGGAGCGACTGTTTTATACTGTGTAAAGAAATAGAACTATTTTAGTGGATTTTCTGTGGAGTTCATCATCATCATTTTCCTGCCCTTGTCCCATTCATCATTAGGGGTCGACGCAATACGTATTTTTCTTCCGTTCTCCCCTGTCAATCGTAACGTTATCATTTACTCTTTTTTCCTTCATATCATTCCTCACACAATCCATCACAACACGGTCACGCCAACAATAATTCAGTCCAGAAAAGTATCAGAACCAACCTTCGATACGAGCGGACGTGTTAATTACAGTGAATCGGCAGTGACAAAAGTCGACAAAAGTCGCGGAAAAGAGAGGAAGAGAAGGGACATGCAGCACTCACCAGGGGCAGGCCAGCAGGATCCAATCTCCTTCGACTACCACACAACACAGTATCACCACGCGGGTCGCGTGACCAATATTTGAATATAGTTTTAGTTCTTATGACACTGGGTAATCAAACACAAGGGTGCGTTTGGCGGAGCGGGAACGTATTGAATATTGCAGAGAAGGCTCGAGATGATCCTCGTGTCTTCGCGGGTGATCAGACGAGAAGGCTCGTCATGCGGTGCGTAGGTGGTTCAAGAGATCCGTTACACACGTGCGTTCATGTGCAATTTCTTCATCGAACTGTCAGCTGTCAGTTCTCGTTCTCTCGTTCTCATGTTCACATCTTGAATAATGCTAAAAGCGCTGCATGTGCAGGTTGGGAAAAGGAGCGGGAAATACAAACTGCCTCATATTATAAGAGTGAATCTATCTAATCAGTGTTGGCGTAACCAATTAGAAAGGTTAAGATGAGCAACACTTTAACAAATGATGCCGGTATTTCTAGAACATAAAAACAAAATCTGCATGCATTCATCATTAAAATTCGTATTTCAGGTTATTATACGGTCGTGGTCGGTTCGTGACACAGGTTTGTACGGTTACAGTTAATTCGTGGCTAATTGGCTAATCAATCGACCAACACTCTGCACAATATAGTCGATACCACACCGGGTTAATTTCATATCGACACCTTATCATAATAACAACAGGTATCATGAAAAGTGAGGGCACATGAATAATAATAATATAAAATATGTGGGGATATGAATCAATTATTAATTTATATTATTTATATTATTATATAGAATTTATATTATTCGCATAAATGAACTTTGTGCCGAACATATTTTTAAAACTTTTAGACAGCACTCCGTTAAGAAAACTTGAGAGCTGTTTAAATGATTACTTTTCAATAAAATCCTATGGAGCAGAAAATAAATACTGCTTTTAAACTCATTTTTAACTAGCTGTTGGCAGCGAAATTCGTCAACTTGAAATTATTATTATAAATATTACGGGATATTTGAGTCGGATTTTGCAAAAAATTTCATGAATTTTATTTTATTTGCACGGAATCCTAATCCTTTTTCTAGATAAAAGTAGACTATGGTAAAACATCGGCTACCTGTCACTAAAATTCCCGTCAATATTGGTCCAGCCGTTTCGGAGATTAGCCGGAATAAACAGAAAGACAAACAAATATTTGAAATGATTGGTTTGTTACAAGTACCGTAAATACTTTCCTTAAAATATATTTCCTTATAATAATTAAAATTAAAGTATCTGTTTCTAATTTCAAAATAATAGCTTTTTACTGATATACATTCAGTAAAAAGCTATTATTTTGAAATTAGAAACAGATACTTTAATTTTAATTACTTGTGTAGATACGAACAGAGACATCATTAGGTGCCTAGCCTTTTCCCAAATATGTTGGGGTCGGCTTCCAGTCTAACCGGATGCAGCTGAATAGCATTATTTTACATGGAGCGACTGCCTATCTGACCTCCATCACCCAGTTAGTACTGGGTAATACGATACCCCTTGGTAAGACTGGATGTCAGACTTTTTGGGCCACTGACTACCTGTAACTACAGTCAAAGATCTACAATTGACAGGCGGGACCAACGGCTTAACGTGCTTTCCGAGGCATGGAGAAAGCTCGGTATGTAATGGGCGGTCAGCCATCCACAGACCAACCTAGGCAAGCGCGGCTTTACTCGACCTGAGCGGCTGTAATTATTTTGCCACGAGCTCCTCTTATTTTGATACGAACAGAGACGCTCGTACAAAAACTAAACCAATCTAAAGATACCTAAATCATATTACACTTTTGTTGTTAAATGTACATTATGTCGAAACTCATTAATGTCTTGTTCGAACTTAAACAAAGAATTCAAACAGTAACATTTTGAACAGAGTTTCGATAATACAAATTATGATAGCATTTTCTTCGGAAAGTCAATTATTTGACAGGAAAGATTTTATATTAATGATGAATTGGTATAACATATTTGCCGACTGCTAAGCAATTTACATTTTTATTGACATTTTGTTTGATGTTTCAGTCGAATGATCATTGATCAAAAGTGAGATTGCAAAAATTCTAATTAAAATATACATAATTGTTTGATGCGGGTTGAACAGCTCGCATTTTTCATGAATAAATTAATGTCCACGGTGTGTTTGTTAATTAAAACATATCTTTTTTATCATATTTCCTTTTTATTTTGGCTCTTTTAAATAATCTTTATTCCAAAATACTTGAATACATTATTACCCAACCCTGACCTTTATTTTATTCTGAATCGATACCTGAGTGTTTTATGCGGGGCATCGGTCGATTCGACGTTGCAGTTTACTTCCCAAACATTATAAACAAATTGGCTTATGCCGCGGCCTCGCCCGCGTGGAGTTCGGTAATGTCCCACTGGATCGTACTACCGGTACAAACAGTATCTTATGTATTAATTCAGGTTATAAACTATCTGTGTGCCAAATTTCATCGAAATCCGGTCAGTAGTTTTTGCGTGAAAGAGTAACAAAGTAACATCCATCCATCCATTCATCCTCACCTACTTTCCCATTTATTATAATACTAGCGACCCGTCCCGGGTTCGCACTGGTGCCTATGTTACTCAGGGTGAATGTAGCTTTCTAATTGTGAAAGAATTTTTGTAATCGGCGCAGTATTTTTTGAGTTTATTCATTGCAAACATACACACAAAAATACAAATCTTTCCTCTTTATAATATTAGTGTAGAAGATTAGTAGGATAGTTTAATATTATAGTAGGATAAGTAAAACTCAGTAAACGCTACATATTCAGACCGATTTATAGCTGTTCAACATTATTGCATGGACATTCTGAAATCAATTTTATTGACATTACTCAAAAGTTAATATTGACGTGGAGATAACTTGAATTGGAAACACAAAAACGTTCAGTCATGCTCAGCTTTTAAACGCTTCAGCTTCTTTCTATTTCACATCATCACCATCACCAGCTAGCCTTATCCCAACTACGTTGGGGTCAGCTCCCAGTCTAACCGGATGCAGCGTATACCAGTATTTTACATGAAGCGACTGCCTAACTGACATGACCTCTATAATCCAGTTTCTGGAAGTATCATCAATAGATTAGTCTTACCAAGTGAGAACCCTCTAGGTAAGTAAGTTTTCACATTGCAGCTAATTCCTCGATAGGTATCACAACCAAATTCTTCTAGTTCCTGGTGCTAGGTACACCATCATCATCATTTCAGCCGAAAGACGTCCACTGCTGTACATAGGCCTCCCCCAAGTGTCGCCACATTTACCGGTCCCGTGTGTCTTGCATCCAGCGGATCCCAGCAACCTTCACCAGGTCATCGGTCCACCTAGTGGGAGGCCAAATGTGCTAGGTACATTTGGTAAAAATTCACGTAATTTCAAGAACTGTATGTGAATTACCCATGAACTTTGTGTTTGAGGCATCAACTGTCCAAAAGCGATTGCAGGTGGAAATCGGGCGAAACTGACACTAAATGGATTACCTTTGAAACTTTTTGCCTTTCAAAGTTGTAATGTTTTGGTACGTACTATGTATGCTGTCAATCGTGATCACTCCGGGCATGATTGAATGCTAGGGTAACATGTATGGACTGTAAATGAAAAATACAGACACAAAAATGCTTGTACGCGGGACGACCAATCAAGCTATAAAAACCCGTTTATGCAGATTTCTCATGGTACGGGAAATCTTTACAAAGCGAGGCCATGTTATACTGGAACTGTGTACTATTCCTCATACAGGGTATATCTTTTAGTTTGATAACAATTAATGTGCATCAGCAGAATAATAATATTTCTGGGATTATCTTGACAGCTGAAGGAGAATGGGCGCTTTTTTATGTGCTCAGTCCCCTTCCAGTCATCATTCATCATTCTCCTGTCCTTATCCCAACTTATTTGGGGTCGGCGCAGCATGTCTTCTTCTTCCATACTTCTCTATTACACGTCATCTCAGCAGTCACCTCTTTTCTAGTCATATCATCCTGCACACAGTCCATCCATCGTTTCTTTGGTGTTCTTCTACTCTTATAGCCATCTACATTCATAGGTACTTAACATTTTCCTCACTACATTTTCCTCATTCCTCCACATCACATGTCCATACAACGTCAACCGATTACCACAAAACTTCAGCCAGTCTCCAGGCTGATTTTGCCTTTTTGTTATTTTCATACTTCCGAGACTTGAGCTAGTAGACCATACAATTGTGTTGGTACCACCATTTAATGAAGACAAATAAAATACCAAAAACCTTAAAGAAACCATTAGAAAATCATAAAGTATCATTAAACTACCACCACACTACACTCATCATCATCACCAGCTTACTGCAGTCCACTGCTGGACATAGGCCTCCCCAATCGCACGCCACTCAACTCGATTCCTAGCAGCTCTCATCCAGTTGCTACCAGCCACCCTATGAAGATCGTTGCTCCACCGAGCCTGAGGGCGCCCACCTTACGTTTATACCGAATCACGGTCTCCACTCAAGAACAGGCCTAACCTAACGGTCATCGGTTCTACGGCTAATATGACCGGCCCATTGCCACTTCAGCTTACTTATTCTGTGAGCTATATCGACAACTCTGGTTCTCTGTTGGATTACCTCGTTCCGAATGCGATCCCTCAGAGAGACTCCAAGAATGGCCCGTTCCATAGCTCGCACCACACTACACTACTATCACTATGTTGGGGTCGGCTTCCAGTCTAACCGGATGCAGCAGAATACCAGTATTTTACATGGAGCGACTGCCTATCTGACCTCCACAACCCAGTTAGTACTGGGTAATACGATACACCTTAGTAAGACCGGTTGTCAGACTTTTTGAGTCACCTGTAACGACTATCAAAGATCTACAGATGACAGCCGGGAACGAGCTTTCCGAGGCACGGAGGAAACTCGCTATGCAATGGGCGGTCACCCATCCCCAGACCAACCTAGGCAAGCACGGCTTAACCTAAAGATCGACCCAAGTGGCTGTTATTATTTTGCCACGAGCTTAAAGATTTTAAAGATACATACGAGTCAAAAATAACTGCCTTTTACCAGAGAGATAGGCAACCAAACCAAATTAAGATTGTCTTTATACCGTTTCTCAATCAACTCAGCAGTTAAAAATAATCCAACTTGAACTGTAATGTGTAATAAAAGAAAACAAACGTATTTTCAAGAACTGTATAATAACTTTTGTCGGGTTAGCGCAATTTTCAGTGATGGCATTGTATTGGCTTTTACTGCGTCAATATTTCACGAAGTAAGTGTATTTTATTCGGTTGTTAGTGTGCAGAGCTAACAAGCAAACAATACTTTATGGTTTTAGAGAATTACTACGAAAATAAATTGAGAATGGATCGTGGAGATATTGTAGCCAATCGTAGGGTGTGTGAGATTGAGTTGAGGTTGCTATGGCAGTCCGTGGATGGGTGGTTATTCCTACACATCGAGATCAATAATGTGATTGCGTATCACACATGGCTATTCCATCAATGGGGATGGCAACTGTGGAACTAATGGCGCTAGCATCGCACGTTCCAAGCATCGTCATTGGTTGAAAATGTGTCAATGTTATTTTATATTTCAAAATAGCTTGACCTCATTGGTCAGATTTGACTTGCCTTCCCCATTGTTAAAGTTCAACAACAATATTTGCGATATTTACAACATGAAGTAATAGAACACTGCCACTTACGGAATATCTTCCGTTATCATTAACACTAGAAACGGGGTATTGGTTATTTTTAGTCCAAGAAAGAGAGTAGACCGATTTGTCTGCTCATAAACACCTACAGGCAATAACTTCAGTTTATCCGTGACCATGGTGCTCGCAACAGCGCCGAAATATCGGGAACTCAAAATCAACACAAACATGGTAAATGTGTCGTTTCTAGTGTTAATGATAATGTTAGTTGGTCACTGGCACTGACAGTTTTAACTTATATGTCTTCCATTATTTTCAATTATTCTGACCTCCCCATATTTCGATATTGTTGCAAGCACAATGATGGCGGGATGACTGGAGAATGCGGGTGGATAGTAAATAAATGCAGACAAAGCTGTCTACCCTCTTTCGTGGTCTTTTGCTACGCCAACTACTGGAACTCTAAATAAGTCCCTTAAATGACAGTTATAAACCGTGTTTAAAGCTATAGATTAGGAATTTCCTTCGATATCTTTTAAATCGTGTTTGAAAGTGTGGTATTTAGTTACTTTGAACTATACAGGATGTAACAAGACCCTTAACGAAGCCGTCAACCAAGCATCATGTACATCAAACTAAGTAACTTTATGCAAAAATTATTGCTGGGAAACAACTTTTTTTTTAGGAGAAATTTAAATTACGTTTTACGTTAGGAGTCAATGTAACGCACTCAAAACATTGTGCTGGTGGATGGATTGAATAGTACCGTCGTGGAGGTGTTAATAGTAAAAATCTTACATTAAAAACATGTATTTAAAAAAAAAACTTGGAAAAGGAAAAAAGTTGGAACTATGACCCCCAATATCTCCGTAACTAGCAGGTTCTCAGGTATGATCTAGAATGAAAAAATGATCGCAATGACCGAAGAACAAGTGCCTTTAGGCTTCGTTAAGGGTCCTGTTACACCCTTTATAACTTAGAAACTATTTGGTCTTTACAATTTTGGTTCCTATAATTGAACACAATTTAACACGTCTGAAATCGGAAGTTCATCTGGAAGTTTTGGTTATACTTCGTTAGTCGTTCGTTATCTATTCGTCGGATAGATTTAAGAACTAAATGAATAGGTCTGGACTATAAATGAATAGAACTAAATGAATATAACCTAGATAACCTCCAAGGAGTCCAAGGTATTCTAGGTAGGTAGGTACTCTACGACATACAACACTTTGAATAAACTAAAACTCTTATAACCAAAATTTCAATGTACCGTATACCGTATACAAAACAGAATTCATCACCATTCTACTTTATTTGGCATGTGTAGCATGTCTTCTTCTTCCATACTTCATATGTGTGTACGGAATTTTATTACCGAATTCAGTGAAACTACTTGACTGTATTGTAGTACCTACCTAATTTCCATAGAACTTCCCTTTTTACTGCCGTCGATCTCGCAAATAGGATTCACGGATTTAAGGATAATCTTCGTTTCAATTCTGAACTCACGTGAGTAAAGCCAAGGCGTGTTACATGAAATACATATCAACTAGATCATATAAGTGAGTAAATCAAAAGTTGAAGGAAAATCATTATCATGAATTTGCAATTTGATTGTATGATTTGCAAGGAATGTGATGGGACTTTATGATTGTTGAACAAGGACCTTGGATTTACATGATTGTATTTTCTACAGTTTAAGAGCGCTAACGTCTTAAGGCATTTCATACAAACTTTGAACTCATTTGTTTCCGAAATGACTGAACTGATTTTAATAAAACTTCATACGCATAAGCAGTATACATAGGTCTAAAAAGTTGACGGAGAACATTTACGAAAAAAATTGTAGCAACAAGCGTGATATTATGTTATATTCAACGAATAAAATTATACCTGTAAAATTAATGAAATACAACTGAACTGGTTGATTTGCTTTGAAGCAAATCGAAATTGAAGCAATCGTTTACGATAAAAGTTGAAAATGTTTTTATTTTTCGGGTGTAAAGATATGTTTGATGCAGCTGAGGTAAAATTGATCACTGGAATCTGTTGCATGCAAGAAGCGCATGCTCGGTCGACGTTTCTAGCTTGAGAAGTCCTCTGTCCAGAAGTTGACGTCTTTTGGATTCGTGGTGGTCATGATGAAGGATATACTTACCAATGGGATACTTACTTATGCTGAAGGCTAGCAAGTGTAAATTGATTTCAAAGCGTTTTGTATTTCTATTATCACTTTTAACAGGTTTGACATAATTTTCGGTAGTCAATCCAAATTTTTTTGGCTTTTTAATTATTATTTTTATCCTAGTACGTTTGGCCACAACTCACCTGATGTGAAGCGATGATGCGACCTAGCGTTAAGCAGGCTATCTAGAAGAAACCGATTCACTCGAACTCCGAATAAATATCATATATTAAATAATATAAATAAACAAATAATAATATGATAACAACAATAATAATATGATATATTTTAAAGATCAGGGAACAAAAACAACAGTCTATTATTGTTAATAGAATGTCATTTTGTCCAGACACTGAACACAAACTTAAAACTCTTTTCAAATACAACCAAACCATAGAATTCTCCAACATTAACAAAACGTTTAGCGTTCCAGGTAATTTTCAAGCTGTAAACTTATAGCAATGAAATATTTTACGAAATAAACGGTATTTAATAGCCATTCCTTTTGGCATTCAAAAACCCCACGTCAACGCGAAATTAAAAGGAAAAATATTTTTATCTTTCACCGAGGTTGGGTACATGAATTTTTCTCGAAGTAAATTTTTTGAAAGTTTACTCAGTTGGTATAAAAGTCCCACTTAAGGTAAAGTGTTTTGATACATGAAACTGACTGAAAGGAAATTATTATTCTTACAGTGCTGTTTCCGTACCTGTGAAAAGTGTCTAGAGTTCGCGCTAATTTTGTGTCAATTATTGCTAGAGATTTGCTATTTTAACCTTTTGATTGTCTGGCGATTTTTATTAGAGAAATTATTGTAAACGATAAAGTTTGTAAATAACGTCTCGAATTAGCGGCAGTTCATTGCAGAAACTGTAAGATATTAGCTAGTAATAAAGGAAACTGCAAGGATGTCTGGTACGAGTGCTCCGTATATTTCAACTGCCAAAACTAGGACTACCCACCACCCATTATTATGTACTAAACCACCTACAACAGCTATTCGTATACACTTCAGAAACCATAAAACCGGAAAAGTCCTAGAACCTAAAAACCTAAAAACCTGGGTGTAATTTATTCCCATCGTAGACGTATAATTAATCCAAAGAGTTAACAAAGGGATAAGACAAATGGAGGGAACAAAGAAACAGAAATACATATATACCAAGTCAAACACATAACCCTCCTTGGGCTTCACCGCAGTCGTGTAAAAATATGAAAGTTGAATGCCCAAAATGTAACAGTAAAAGTTCAAAACCTTTCACTGCTTGAAATTCACTACAGTTTCCTAGAGCTTTTTTTTTAAATTACGTGGAATCCATATTTAATAGAATTGGCCTAAAATAGGTTACCTTAACGGTTATTTTCGAATAAATATTTAAGTGTACTTACTACCAACCTAATCTAAAAGACTATTAAGAAAAATGTGTATATTATGTAGTACTCGTAAGTCATATTGATCCAAATTACTTTGATAATTCGTATAACAGGATTACAGCGGTCTTGTAATAGGTGCATTACGTACGTACAAAAGCCGCATGGGCATGGATGCTCCGATGGGTAACAAAGGAAAGCTATTTGTAGCGGTCAGGGTCTGCATATTGTAATGATTAAGGGCCTAGGGAGACTTGCTGTAGAATTATCGATTACACTGACTTCGTGTACGTGTTATTTGGGCTATTCGGGTATTTATGTACGACCTATTCACTTAAGCATAAGGAGTATGTAAGGATCATAGCAGATGGCGTTCTTTAGTTTCTGTCGACCCCTATGGGAGAGGTGAGTTTCTATCATGTCTTGATCAATCAAAAGGTGTGGGAATTAACCGAATGAACGGTAGCAACGTGCTACGCCGTAGCACATCGCGTAGCGGGACGCTACGAATGTTTTTGTTTTGCTACGGCTCCAACGTCGTAAGACAAGATAGTAGTTGCTTGTATGACGTAAGTTATGTACTATCAAAAATATTTTAACCGCATGCGGACGTAATTAACCTCTTCAAACTGATATTTCCACGTGTGCTATTACAAAATAGTGCAAATCTTTTAAACGGTAGTAACAAAAGTCTTAAAATATAAAATTGACTGCTTTACAGCTGAAAGAACAAAGAAACAACCGAATAAAATACTGAAAATTCCGAAAATCAATAGAGCATTTGCTGACGTAATATTTTTCCACCAGCTTAAATTGCGTTTCACCGAAAACTACAGTTAGTCATTTTCATCCTAACCTACCAAAAATGTAGAATGTAGAATAATGTAAATATATCTATAAAATAAATTAAACAGGAATAAAATCAACGTCAAGATAAATATCAAAATGCTGTAATAAGGCGTAGTCGACGAAGCCCCGCAACGCGTGGCTCCTATTTCTATCTGCAGGGTTTAAAGTAACCTAAAATCGTCGGGATGCCCCCAGTCTTGAGATCGCTTCGCTCGTTTTTGCATTTTAAATAATAGAGCTTAAGAAAGCGATTATTTTAGCAAAACATATTTTCGGAAACTTTATTGGAAATTTAATTTATTATTTTTCGTAGAATTTTAATTTGAATAAACTCACGTTTGTTTGTTAAACACAACATTTTTGTCGGCTAATTTTGTATTAATTTTTCGGTAATTCGTTTTAACCAAGTATTAGTAGTGGTCGCTCCCAATGGGAATCATCAGCAGGCTTAAAGTCACCCAAAGGGCAATGGAGAGGGCTATGCTCGGAGTTTCCTTGTGTGATCAAATCAGAAATGAGGACATCCGCAAGAGAAGCAAGGTTACCGACGTAGCCCAAAGAATTGCCAAACTTAGTTGGCAGTGGGCAGGGCACATTGCTCGTAGAACTGATGGCCGCTGGGGCCAGAAAGTTCTGGAGTGGCGACCGTGAACCGGAAGACGTTGCGTTGGAAGGCCTCCCACTAGGTGGACCGATGACCTGGTGAAGGTCTGCGGGGATTTGCTAAATGCGAGTCACACGAGACTAGTCAATGTGGCGACACTTGGGGGAGGCCTATGTCCAGCAGTGGACGTCTTTCGGCTGAAATGATGATGATGATGATGCTTAGTATTGCAGTCAACCACAGATCGTTAGAAGTTAATTTATTTTCGGAAGCTTTATTAAAAAAAATAAAAAAAAAAAAAAAAAAATTTAATTTCGGTACTTGGAATTTTCTAAACAATTTGACTGGTAAATGATCGGAATGAACCTTAACGATGTTGACTACGCAGAAAATGTTCAAAGTTATTTCACTTAAACTACAAAATGTTAAAGTTGATATGTAAAATAAATAAAGTACGAAGACCTTTTACAGGTTTGGTTTTCAGGTAAACTGTTTAACGGTTGATGAAACAATGTTTAAAGTCAAAGAGCCTTAGTACGAGCTCTTGGTGCAAACATATCGTAAACACGTTGATTTTAAAATATGTCGGTTTCCATCATTAGTTTGGAATTAATCGCAAGTATACCAATGATGACATCACGCGACCTACTTACAAGTCTACCCAAACCACAGCGTGCTTCTACAGAGCCATGATGTTTACAGCTCGAGGCGAGGACGACATTCAGTGTCTGATCGCAACGGAGTTGAGACGTCCCGGAACTGTATCCGATTCATTGTGCCCCGTGTTATTGTGCTAAGTTGTAATTTCAAGTAATTTGTTAGTATGCTAAAAACAGTGTATCGCACCCATTGTGTTTTTTCATTGCACGAAACCCATCTTCTGCCCACATGATGTACTAGCCTTGCGTAGTAAATCCTCACAATCCGACATATACAGGGTGTAAACCAACCCTTCACGACGCCGTCAACCAAGCATTATGTACATCAAACTAAGTAACTTTACGCAAAAATGATTGCTGGGAAACGACGTAGGTTGAATAACATTCATCATGGGTCTGGCTCATAGGTCTTTTGTAAAAAAAAACTCAGTAGATCCACATCTTGAAATCAGGATCCAATGAGAAAAACAATTGTCAATAGATCCATCATGGATCTGGCCAATGGATCTTCTGAGATTGAACGCTTTTTTTGGGGAGTGAATAATCGCGTTTTACGATAGGACTCAATGTAACGCACTCAAAACATTATGCTGATGGATGGATTGAATAGTACGGGGATCGTGGAGGTGTTAAAAGTAATAATCTTACATTAAAAACAAGTATAAAAAATTGGAAGTTTGACCCCCAATATCTCCGTAACTAGAGGGTTCCCAGGTATGGTCTAGAACAAAAAATGATCGCAATAACGGGGAGAACAAGTGCCTTTCGGCTTCGTTAAGGGCCTTGTTACACCCTTCAGATGATACTGATTGTGCTTGTTGCAACTAATTTGAATAAATTCTATAGAATAATTATATTTTCGATTAAAAAATCTATTATTTATACCGCACGGCGCGCTCTCGTGCCAACGCCTCTAGTCTACCTTTTTTATAATGCGTGAGATTTGCTGTGACAATTTAATTTCCTTTGGCTTTGATCTGGAACGTAACAACGTAATTAAAACTATAAGAATAAAGCACAACGCACAGTATAAGCATTAGCATCACAGTCGCCTCAACCCGAGTCTACAAGATTATTTCTATGAAACTCTATATTGCAGCACACACTTATAAGCATCGTTACAGCATCGCCTCTGTTCAGGATCAGCAAGTAAATAGCAGTGACTGAGCTAACTGGCCAATGGGCTGACCATCAACTTATGGTTAGCCGTCACGTCACCTGCTTAGAGTCGTCACCACCTTCACTCAGCTGTAAATAGGTTGTCAGCCAGCTGACCCAGTTATGTGCATATGTTGAAGGACGGCTGGTTGACGAAAAGACGATGAGATGAGGCAATAATGATCCCATGCAGTATTACAGTGCATTGAATCTTGTATGACCACTGATTATTTTTTACGGATTACGACGATGCCCAAGACCTATAAATATGGGCCATATTTGTGATATACACTGTAAGTGTGCACTGACCTTTAGAACGACTACGCTTTAAACACTGCTCAAAGGAATAACCCAATTTTCATTCAATTTAAATATTAGTTCGAACGTCGAGCACAAAATGAAATTTGCGTCAACCTCTACTAAAAGAAGAAAAAAAGTGTTATTTTTTAAGTTGAAGAATGAATAAACAGCAATATAGTTACTTCGCTTTGCTGGACTTATCTTTGTCAGTTTTGAGAAATTGTCTATTGTATTTTTTTTTAATAAATTTTTTGCATGCCCAAAAAGCATAATATGGTACTTTCTAAGCTTATTTTAAGCTAAAAGAATTAGTAGCTACCTCTACTTGTTCTTAATATTTAAATGTAAGAATCTACGTTAAGCGGCTTTATTCATATTTGGAAATGTCAGTAAATCATAGTTAATAAGTCACGAATGAATGTCCATTTCTTTTTCATTCGCTTTAACAAAGATGATGTTTATTTTTCAAGCTATAAAAACATGCAATAAACGAAAGAATAAAAAATGGATTTCGTCGCAATTTCCGGAGCGAGGTCGATCCATCAACTCGGTTCAATGCAGACCTTTGTTGGACATGAGTTCTCTATTGAAAAGAAGGTAACGCCCGTGGACACAATTTACCAATTTAAAAGAAGTTTGCATGGAAAAAATTGCCCGTACTTTATCAGTTTAAATGAAGACCAAATATGTTTTTTTATGGGATGTTTGAGTAATTTTACCATCGTTTACGAAAATATTTAATCATGTTTTATTCTAAAAACCTGGAATTTCCTACCAATTGTGAACATAATTTCTCTGGAGGACCATCTAAATCGCGGCGAGTATGCACGTTGGTAAATTTATAAGACTAGGGTATCAGTGAGTCCTGCAGTTCACTACTTCCCGATCCTTTGAAACAAACAAATGTTAATGTAGGGTGGAGTAGCCCCGAGTTAAATGGTTCGAAAAACTCAAAAGGTGGCTGGGTTACACTGCAGGATATAAAAGCCAGGGACTTGTGACTAGCCGTCGACTGCAATTGATTGACTGAAAACACCTATATCCTACTAATACTATTTCTGCGAAAGTAAGTTTGTTTCTGACGTTTTCACGCCTAAACCACTGAATCGATCATCCTGAAATTTATTTTGCATGCATATATACAGGGTGTAACAAGACCCTTCACGAAGCCGTCAATCAAGCAATAGGTACATCAAACTAAGTAGGTAACTATACGCAAAAATTATTGCTGGGAAACAACTTTTTTTTTTAGGTGATAAATCACGTTTTATGGTAGGACTCAATATAACGCACTCAAATCATTATGCTGATAGATGGATTGAATAGTACGGGGGCCGTGGAGGTGTTTACAGTTTAAAAATATCACGTTAAAAACATGTATTAAAAAAAAACTTGTGAAAAAGTTGGAACTTTGACCCCCAATATCTCCGTAACTAGAAGGTTCCCAGGTATCGTCTAGAACAAAAAAATGATTGCAATGACGGGGAGAACAAGTACCTTTCGGCTTCGTTAAGGGTCTTGTTACACCCTTTATACGTTGTCAGGTGTACAGAAACGGACATAGGGTACCTTTTATCCCGAAAAAAAAGTATTGTTCCCGAGGAAAAATACAATAACGTTCTTATTAGATGATGCCACGTGTCTTTCGAATCATGATTGAATTATATGATTACAAGCAGAGTACAACCCGAATTAATAGTCAAATTCTAAATTAACTCGAGCGAAGCTGCGGGCAAAATATAGTAAATAAATAAATCTCTCCGGTAACGCATCAAATAAAATAAATCTCGATATATAAAATATATCAATTGGCATACATTTTATTGGATATGTTTACATTCAGTTTGAATGATATCTGATGTCGTAACAATATCATAACACGTCGTCAGGAAGTTACAAAATAGATTCTTGGATATAAAACTCAATGAGTATGTGCTTTACGTGACGACAGATGTTCTCGAAACTTCCAAACTTTATCCTATAAAATACTTTTCGAGTTACGAGTAATAGCATCAAACGTCGAATCTTACGAACAATTGCGCAGAAAACGTGTGAGAATAATAAGAATAAGTGAGTAGCAAATTTCTCTAGCGTCGGATAATATTTTCAAGGATTTCACTTCATTTCTTAAGAGTGCTTTTAGTGTGGGGCGTATTTACCCTGTGGGGTAAGTGTTCCGTTTCGGGCACATCCGGCGGGTGACACGCCCTTTACATTAGCTCCCAACACTATATCACGAAATAAATAGTAAAGAAGTTCAGCTCCATACAACTCACGCACACATAGACACGGTTCACGTATATTGAGTGCAAGTGCACTCGCGACTATCATTAAATGACCCGACAGGGCGGCCTGACCACCCCTCACCTCTTCAGTCTGTACTTATACCGGTTGATGGTTGAGCTCAGCAACACTCATCAAGGTTGTTATGTAGACGGAATATGCGTCAACAATATTAGTTATGCTGATGATATGGTGTTGCTGAGCCTATCGATTATCTCAATGATGAATCTGCTCATGATACGTGAAGGGTACGCGGAGGCCCATGGACTCAGATACAATGTCAAGAAGAGTGAAGTACTGGTTTTCAAGGCAGGCACTAAAACCTACCCAATTGCATCAAAACTAAAACTCTGATTAAGTCCCATAAATCAGGTCACCTCTAGCAAGTATCTGGGCCACTGGGTATCCGAGGACCTAAAAGACAGCCTGGATATTGAGCGCGAGCGCACAGCGTTAGCTGTCCGCTGCAATATGTTGACTCGCAAATTTGCAAAATGCTCGACGGACGTAAAGGCTACGCTGTTCACGGCGTACTGTCAGTCGTTCTATACATGCGGTCTGTGGATCAACTACACGCAGAGGGCATACAGCGCTCTGCGCGTCCTCTACAACAATGCATTCAGATATGTTGATGGGGTTGCTGCGCTACTGCAGTGCTTCCGGCATGTTTGCAGAAGCTGGCATAGATGGCTTTCACGCCATTATGCGCAAATCAAATCATTTATTTTGCTTAAATATGGGTACACACAAGGATGGAATACATGCAAGCGATGCGCGTCCAACATGCGCAGGGTACGCGTCAGCCCCAACAGCATCCTGAGCACTATAGCGGATAGATGGGACAGTCCCATACTGGGGCATTGGGTACGCCTACATGCCACTGTGGCGTATAACAAATAATTGTGTTGTTTTTGTTTTTCTGATAGATGTAAGTACTAACAGTAGTTTCTAAGTTGTGTGTTGTACTAACTAAATGGACTTGTGGTCTAAAATAAAAGAATTATTATATTATTAAATTTGTTTGTGATCTTGACGCACACATAAACACGTTTCATGTACAGCGAGTGCAAGCGCACTCGCGACTGTCATTTGTTTCAGAACGCCATACGTAAGTTTATGTCTGCGTGCTCCCGTTTTCGCTTGTTGTATAGAGTCGGACACGGGTCGCCCTGAAAAGCTCTTAAACCGTTGGTCCCGGCTGTCATTTGTAGATCTTTAGTCTTTACAGACATAACCCGTAGTCAGTGACCCGAAAGTCAGGAGGAGGTCAGATAGACAGTCGCTCCACGTAAAATACTGTTATTCAGCTGCATTCGGTAAGACTAGAAGCCATCCTCAACATGGTTGGGAAAAGGCTAAGCAGATCATGTCTAACGTCGACCTTCTGAACAGTACTATTCTGTGATTATATTCTGCACTAGTTCGTTTATCCTACTCCTCGGTTGTTGTTTATGATAACGGTAAATCACTTTATAGTTGCGCGTTAAGAACACATGCAGTCGGGAGCGTAATTAACTGTGAAATTATCTTCGCTTGCTTTATTTACTTGGTATGTTTCGATATTGAAACGTTAGAAATACATCAAAATAACAGTGTCGTGTACCTCTTGAATGAACTTTATGCTGTTCTACCTAGGTGAATACCACCAATAGGACTATCGGTATATTGGATTTCTTCAGACTAAAACCATGAAAATGGTTTGGCTGTTCGCATCTCAACCTAGTTAAGGTTTTTTATACAAGGTGTTTTTTTTATGTCCCATAACCCTAGGGTGTGAATGAGGGCTTAGCAAAGAATCAAACTGGCATACGAATTGTTTTTCAATTATCATCATCGTTTTCATACAAAGTCACGATTATTAATGTAAAACACCCTTACGTGAACGTCGCATTTTCTTAGCTATCAATATGAATGATTGGATTGAATGAAAATTAATTACTCGTATTCATCAATGAAGTGCTATGTTTTTGTGAAATAAATACTTTATTATTATTATCTCCTTTATTCAATTTTATACATATAAATTACATTTTTAAATATTTCTAAACAAATTAATATTAAAAAAAAACATTTAAAAATATAAAAAATAGTGGTCCGCGGTATCGGGAGCAGGGTCCAAGCTACCGGTGGTTAGGGCTCCAGAGACAGGAACCTCCTCACAATGCGAGCCGTATCGAGGAGTACAGCCTTCTGAATCAGGCCCTTGATCCAACCGCCTAAGGAGAGCCTCGAGAGATGTTCGTAGAGGCTTTTGGCTGTAAGGCCATTGGCCGTCACAACAATCGGCACAATGATAGCCGAGTTCACATTCCACATGTCGACAACCTCGTGTGCCAAGTCGAGATATTTCATTTGTTTCTCTTTCTCAGCTTTCACGAGGTTCTCGTCATGTGGGATGGTAACATCGATTATCATTACGCGGCGCGCTGATCGGTCTATCACCACTATGTCAGGTTTATTGGCGACAATAGTCCTGTCAGTGATGATAGACCGATCCCAGTACAGCGTGACATGGTCTTTCTCGAGAACTGGGTCGGGCACATACTTGTAGTACGGTACCTCAGATTCCACAAGTTTATATTTCAAGGCAAGTTGCTGGTGAATAATCCTGGCTACTTGGTTATGCCTGTGCAAGTACTCGCCGTTAGCCAGACGAGAACAACCAGAAATAATATGTCTGATGGACTCACCCGGACGGTGGCATGCCCGACACACGTCAACCGTCCCGTCCTTCATAATATATTTCCGGTAGTTGTTCGTCAACATAACTTCGTCCATAATCGCACAGACAAAACCTTCAGTTTCCCCAAAGAGGTCACCGAAACGTAGCCAGGACATGGATGCTAGAAAATCTACATCGGGCCCATGAAGAGCCCGGTAGAAGCGTCCGTGAAGCTCCTTGCCTTGCCATACTTCCTTGCGGTCATCGGTAGTAAGTACTACAGGTTTGCGCCAGTTCTCTTTAGCCATGGACAGCGGGGTGAGGCCCTTGTCCACTGCGACCACATCTCGGTGCATACCCACCTCGGCTTTTAAAAAATATTCTCTGAGACTGCATACCTCGCGGTTGTGGAGCGTCTTAGCGTTTAAAAAGCCTCGACCCCCGCACTTCCGCGGGATATACAGTCTCATCACCGATGATCGTGGGTGATGCATCCGGTTTGCAGTCAGCAGTGTACGGACTCGCCTATCCAGGGTATCGAGTTCGGTCTGAGTCCATTTGAGTATGCCGAAAGAGTGCATTAAAACCGGCATGACCCAACCGTTGAAGGCGCGCACCTTGTTCCCGCCCGAAAGAAGGCTATTTAATACCTTCTTCAGGCGACCGAAGAAGCGCTCCTTCAACGATTGCTTCATGTCAGTTACGTTAATGCCTAACGCTTCCGACATACCCAAATATTTATAGCTTTCGGATGAGGAGAGGGATTTCAGGTGTATGGAATCCGAGAGCTGAATTCCTTCGGATTCCATAATCTCCCCTCGCTTTACATACATGACTGCACATTTGTCCACACCAAATTCCATCCTGATGGCGCTACTAAAAGTTTCAGTTACTTTCAGTAGCTTCATCAGTTGCAATTTGTTGGGGGCAAAGAGTTTCAGATCATCCATGTAAAGAAGGTGAGATATGACCTGACCATCTCTCCTCAACCGATAGCCTAGACCTGAATCCTCCAGCAATGTACTTAGAGGATTCAGGGCTAGACAGAACCAAAGTGGACTCAAACTGTCGCCCTGGAATATTCCCCGTTTAATCCATACAGGATCATCGTTCCCCTGAATCTGTCGACATCCTGGATATCGAAAGACCGTCCTCCATTGCCCCATACACGACTCAAGGAAGGCGCGTAGAGTTGCATCTATCTTGTACAACTCCAGCACCCTCATGAGCCATGTATGTGGAATCGAGTCGTAGGCCTTCTTATAATCTATCCAACATGTCGACAGATCCTTGCGGGATCGACGAACCTGTTGGCTAATGGCCATGTCGATGAGGAGTAGCTCCTTAGTACCGCGGGACCCGTTCCTACATCCAGTTTGAGAGGCAGACATAATGGAGTTTTTGTCAATGTGTGTATTAATTTTCGCTCTCAAAATGGATGTAAGAAGCTTATAGACCGTCGACAAACACGTGATCGGTCTATAATTCTTGGGTTCCGCGGGACTACCTGACTTATGGAGCAGGTGGGTAACGCCTGTTGTTAAAAACTGCGGTAGAGACCCAGACTCTAAGGATGACTGAAATTGAGATGCCAGACAAGTGTGTGAACTACTAAACCATTTGAGCCAGAAATTGTGCAGTCCGTCCGGTCCCGGTGATTTCCAGTTCGGTAACGGACGAACTGCTCTGGCTACATCCAAAGGTGTTATTAATATTGGTTCCATTTCTGGGATAGGTTCACACACTTGCTCGACATCACGCATCCAGTCAGCCTCAGTATGACGGACGGGCACCGACCAGATGCTGTGCCAGAAAGAACTCGTGGTGGCATCATCCGGGCGGCATACGTCCATCATACTTTGCTCGGGTCGCTCCCAAGCTCTGTACACCCACCTCTCATCGCTCTGGAACATGCGATTCTGCGAGTACCGATCAACCCGCCGCTTATACCGCCGAATACGGCTCGCCCATGCATAAACTTTCTGCTTCAGGAACTCGATGCGCTCTGTAACACGGGACATGAATTCTTGAGGACTGATTTCAGTCCCCGAGAATGCCCGCCTCACAAAGCGCATCACACGTGGTCGTGTATTACCCTCCCTGAAGCAGTATAGTTTGCCAATGAGTACCCTGGCCCCGTCGATACGGCGCTCGATGCTGCGCTGCCAGGCCGGTACGGTTGGTTTTGGTCGAGTAGCTACGTCACAATTTGGGAACTTGACATTAGCTACACGACATGCCGCAACAGCCCCACAGTACAGGATCGAGTGTGCATCAACGAGGTTCTCGCTACTCTCGAAAAGATTCTTGAGTTGCGAGTCCAGGGCACACACCAACGCCCTATTTTTCTTATGCATGGGTAACCGTGGTAATCGGGGCCTAAGTTCGGTAGGAGTGGATCGATATTCGCGAAGCGCATCCTCCAGTGCGCTCCTCAATCGGTCGTTGCACTGGCTACTTACCGTGGCAACCCTATCATCCTCCTCTACAACAGCAGGGTTTGACCGTGGTGGGGTTGCGTCAATAGCTAACGCTTGCACCGCGGTTTGTGCCGGAGTTAAGACGATACGGTTGCTCAGTACCTCTGAGCGCAGCCTATCAAGTGCGGCGTCGTCCAACATGTGATTGCGTTGGATGACCCGCACCTGATCCGACAGTCGTTGGGCCGAGACGTTGACGGTTGGTTCCAGTTCCTGGAACAGAGACAGCATCCTAACACGGTACGCAGTGAGGTTAGTTCCCCCCTCTGTAGACCCGTAGTATGCGCGCATGACGTTCTCGTTTATTGATTGAGTCCATCTCATGCGCTGCACACAACCACCGGCAGCGGGGACCCGGCTCGGGGCCGGATGGCCCCTAAGTCCCAAGCTTCTCGGTGGCCGGCCTCTCCCCTGCCGACGTACAGGTGTTGGCGACGTCGGCGGAGAGAAATACTCGTCGCTCGAGCTCGACGCGACTGCCACGGCCGGTATCACAGCACTCACGACGGGGCTGGATTCCGGCGGCGGCGAGGCGGAGCTGAGCGACGGGTCCGGAGGTGGTAGGCGTGCACGTCGACCAGCTGATCTCGTCAACATTGTTGTTTCATCTCATCCCATTTTTTATTAGTCCGATTTTAGATATGACATACGTCATTGTTGATCACAGTTTTTTTTCTATGGTGTTTATTGGTAAAAAATGGCTTAATTTCATTGTGTACTATTTAGAAACGGAAAAAATATAATATATAAAAGGTAGATTAGGTTCCAGACTGTTTAAAATAATTATTTATCAACGAAAATTATGGAATGAAATTTACAAGACGTCTTGACGTTTAGTGTTGCCAGTTATTATTATCTCCTTTATTCATATATATACATATAAATTACATTTTTAAATATTTCTAAACAAATTAATATTAAAAAAACATTTAAAAATATAAAAAATAGTGGTCCGCCGGTATCGGGAGCAGGGTCCAAGCTACCGGTGGTTAGGGCTCCAGAGACAGGAACCTCCTCACAATGCGAGCCGTATCGAGGAGTACTGCCTTCTGAATCAGGCCCTTGATCCAACCGCCTAAGGAGAGCCTCGAAAGGTGGTCGTCGAGGCTCTTGGCCATAAGGCCATTGGCCGTCACGACAATCGGCACAATGATAGCCGAGTTCACATTCCACATGTCGACAACCTCGTGTGCCAAGTCGAGATATTTTATTTGTTTCTCCTTCTCAGCTTTCACGAGGTTCTCGTCATGCGGAATGGTAACATCGATTATCATTACGCGGCGCGCTGATCGGTCTATCACCACTATGTCAGGCTTATTGGCGACAATAGTCCTGTCAGTGATGATAGACCGATCCCAGTACAGCGTGACATGGTCTTTCTCGAGAACTGGGTCGGGCACATACTTGTAGTACGATACCTCTGATTCCACAAGTTTATATTTCAAGGCAAGTTGCTGGTGGATAATCCTGGCTACTTGGTTATGCCTGTGCAAGTACTCGCCGTTAGCCAGACGAGAACAACCAGAAATAATATGTCTGATGGACTCACCCGGACGGTGGCATGCCCGACACACGTCAACCGTCCCGTCCTTCATAATATATTTCCGGTAGTTGTTCGTCAACATAACTTCGTCCATAATCGCACAGACAAAACCTTCAGTTTCCCCAAAGAGGTCACCGAAACGTAGCCAGGACACGGATGCTAGAAAATCTACATCGGGCCCATGAAGAGCCCGGTAGAAGCGCCCGTGAAGCTCCTTGCCTTGCCATACTTCCTTGCGGTCATCGGTAGTAAGTACTACAGGTTTGCGCCAGTTCTCTTTAGCCATGGACAGCGGGGTGAGGCCCTTGTCCACTGCGACCACATCTCGGTGCATACCCACCTCGGCTTTTAAAAAATATTCTCTGAGACTGCATACCTCGCGGTTGTGGAGCGTCTTCGCGTTTAAAAAGCCTCGACCCCCGCACTTCCGCGGGATATACAGTCTCATCACCGATGATCGTGGGTGATGCATCCGGTTTGCAGTCAGCAGTGTACGGACTCTCCTATCCAGGGTATCGAGTTCGGTCTGAGTCCATTTGAGTATGCCGAAAGAGTACATTAAAACCGGCATGACCCAACCGTTGAAGGCGCGCACCTTGTTCCCGCCCGAAAGAAGGCTATTTAATACCTTCTTCAGGCGACCGAAGAAGCGCTCCTTCAACGATTGCTTCATGTCAGTTACGTTAATGCCTAACGCTTCCGACATACCCAAATATTTATAGCTTTCGGATGAGGAGAGGGATCTCAGGTGTATGGAATCCGAGAGCTGAATTCCTTCGGATTCCATAATCTCCCCTCGCTTTACATACATGACTGCACATTTGTCCACACCAAATTCCATCCTGATGGCGCTACTAAAAGTTTCAGTTACTTTCAGTAGCTTCATCAGTTGCAATTTGTTGGGGGCAAAGAGTTTCAGATCATCCATGTAAAGAAGGTGAGATATGACCTGACCATCTCTCCTCAGCCGATAGCCTAGACCTGAATCCTCCAGCAATGTACTTAGAGGATTCAGGGCTAGACAGAACCAAAGTGGACTCAAACTGTCGCCCTGGAATATTCCCCGTTTAATCCATACAGGCTCATCGTTCCCCTGAATCTGTCGACATCCTGGATATCGAAGGACCGTCCTCCATTGCCCCATACACGACTCAAGGAAGGCGCGTAGAGTTGCATCTATCTTGTACAACTCCAGCACCCTCATGAGCCATGTATGTGGAATCGAGTCGTAGGCCTTCTTATAATCTATCCAACATGTCGACAGATCCTTGCGGGATCGACGAACCTGTTGGCTAATGGCCATGTCGATGAGGAGTAGCTCCTTAGTACCGCGGGACCCGTTCCTACATCCATTTTGAGAGGCAGACATAATGGAGTTTTTGTCAATGTGTGTATTGATTTTCGCTCTCAAAATGGATGTAAGAAGCTTATAGACCGTCGACAAACACGTGATCGGTCTATAATTCTTGGGTTCCGCGGGACTACCTGACTTATGGAGCAGGTGGGTAACGCCTGTTGTTAAAAACTGCGGTAGAGACCCAGACTCTAAGGATGACTGAAATTGAGATGCCAGACAAGTGTGTGAACTACTAAACCATTTGAGCCAGAAATTGTGCAGTCCGTCCGGTCCCGGTGATTTCCAGTTCGGTAACGGACGAACTGCTCTGGCTACATCCAAAGGTGTTATTAATATTGGTTCCATTTCTGGGATAGGTTCACACACTTGCTCGACATCACGCATCCAGTCAGCCTCAGTATGACGGACGGGCACCGACCAGATGCTGTGCCAGAAAGAACTCGTGGTGGCATCATCCGGGCGGCATACGTCCGTCATACTTTGCTCGGGTCGCTCCCAAGCTCTGTACACCCACCTCTCATCGCTCTGGAACATGCGATTCTGCGAGTACCGATCAACCCGCCGCTTATACCGCCGAATACGGCTCGCCCATGCATAAACTTTCTGCTTCAGGAAGTCGATGCGCTCTGTAACACGAGACATGAATTCTTGAGGACTGATTTCAGTCCCCGAGAATGCCCGCCTCACAAAGCGCATCACACGTGGTCGTGTATTACCCTCCCTGAAGCAGTATAGTTTGCCAATGAGTACCCTGGCCCCGTCGATACGGCGCTCGATCCTGCGCTGCCAGGCCGGTACGGTTGGTTTTGGTCGAGTAGCTACGTCACAATTTGGGAACTTGACATTAGCTACACGACATGCCGCAACAGCCCCACAGTACAGGATCGAGTGTGCATCAACGAGGTTCTCGCTACTCTCGAAAAGATTCTTGAGTTGCGAGTCCAGGGCACACACCAACGCCCTATTTTTCTTATGCATGGGTAACCGTGGTAATCGGGGCCTAAGTTCGGTAGGAGTGGATCGATATTCGCGAAGCGCATCCTCCAGTGCGCTCCTCAATCGGTCGTTGCACTGGCTACTTACCGTGGCAACCCTATCATCCTCCTCTACAACAGCAGGGTTTGACCGCGGTGGGGTTGCGTCAATAGCTAACGCTTGCACCGCGGTTTGTGCCGGAGTTAAGACGATACGGTTGCTCAGTACTTCTGAGCGCAGCCTATCAAGTGCGGCGTCGTCCAACATGTGATTGCGTTGGATGACCCGCACCTGATCCGACAGTCGTTGGGCCGAGACGTTGACGGTTGGTTCCAGTTCCTGAAACAGAGACAGCATCCTAACACGGTACGCAGTGAGGTTAGTTCCCCCCTCTGTAGACCCGTAGTATGCGCGCATGACGTTCTCGTTTATTGATTGAGTCCATCTCATGCGCTGCACACAACCACCGGCAGCGGGGACCCGGCTCGGGGCCGGATGGCCCCTAAGTCCCAAGCTTCTCGGTGGCCGGCCTCTCCCCTGCCGACGTACAGGTGTTGGCGACGTCGGTGGAGAGAAATACTCGTCGCTCGAGCTCGACGCGACTGCTACGGCCGGTATCACAGCACTCACGACGGGGCTGGATTCCGGCGGCGGCGAGGCGGAGCTGAGCGACGGGTCCGGAGGTGGTAGGCGTGCACGTCGACCAGCTGATCTCGTCAACATTATTGTTTCATCTCATCCCATTTTTTATTAGTCCGATTTTAGATATGACATACGTCATTGTTGATCACAGTTTTTTTTCTATGGTGTTTATTGGTAAAAAAAGGCTTCATTTCACTGTGTACTATTTAGAAACGGAAAAAATATAATATATAAAAGGTAGATTAGGTTTCAGACTGTTTAAAATAATTATTTATCAACGAAAATTATGGAATGAAATTTACAAGACGTCTTGACGTTTAGTGTTGCCAGTTAAAATTATTATTATTATTATTACACACGAAAAAAAAAAAAAAAAAAATGATACTTAAATTAGTTATGATTACATATTCTAGGACGTTTTATATTATTTATACTTATAGAATATAACCCTAGAGTTATGGGATGTTAAAAAAACACGTTGCAAGTATACAAGGTCTAATAAGACCCTTCACGAAGCCGTCAACCAAGCATTGTGTATGTAAATCAAACTAAGTAACTTTACGCAAAAATTATTGCTGGGAAACGACTTTTTTTTGAGGTGAAAAATCTTACGGTGGGACTCAATGTAACGCACTCAAAACAGTGCTGATGGATGAATTGAATAGTATGGGGGTCGAAGAGGTGTTTAAAGTAAAAATCTTACATTAAAAACATTGTATTTAAAAAAACAGTTGTGACAAACTCGGAACTTTGACCCCCAATATCTCCGTAACTAGAAGATTCCCAGGTATGGTCTAGAACAAAAAAAATATCGCAATGACAGGGAGAACAAGTGCCTTTCGGCTTCTTTAAGGGTCTTGTTACACCCTTTATACAGGGTGCAACAAGACCCTTCACGAAGCCGTCAACCAAGCATTATGTATGTACATAAAATTAAGTAACTTTACGCAAAAATATTGCTGGGAAACGACTTTTTCATTGAGGTGAAAAATCTTACAGTGAGACTCAATGTAGCCCACTCAAAACATTGTGCTGATGGATGGATTGAATAGTACGGGGGTCGTGCCGGTATTTAAAAAAAAAAATACATTAAAAACATGTTTAATAAAAAGACTCGTGAAAAAGTTGGAACTTTGACCCCCAATATCACCGTAACTGGAAGGTTCCCAGATATGGTCTAGAAAAAAATAATCACTTTGACGGGGAGAATAAGTACCTTTTGGATTCGTTAAGGGTCTTGTTACATCCTTTATTTGTACGGGGTGGAAAGTTTTGAAGCTTGACAATTTTTTGTCAAAACAAATCTAGTTTTTTTTTTTCAATACTGCATTGATAGATTTTTGATGTATCTTACTTGAAGTGGCAATCGAACCAACTTATATGAGAAGAAAAGACTATTGTGTTTTATTTCATCGTTCGTTTCACTTTTCACCCTGTATTGCCAACACCACGACATCGATCTAATCAAAGTCATAAATTGGCTTCAGTAAAAGATATTGCCAAATAAAGGTATATGTTGTTTATTGGTAAACCCGAAAATTAGTACAACCCTGAGTTATGACGTTTTAAAAAAAAATAACATGAGGCTCATTGGGGACTAAATAATAAGCTGGTGGATACCAAGGTTCATCGCAGCAAAGTTGCATGCTGGTCGGTCTTCATGCTGGTCAGCCCAAGGGCTCCACGAGCTCATTCCACCATCTCCCTTCTTCCATCAGTCCAGACGTAGTGGCAGGTTATCACCCATACCTTGTCGATGTTCCACACACTCGCACGAAGCGCTTTGCTACATGTATTATTATGCGCACAGCCAAGGAGTGGAATTCCATGCCTGAATCGGTCTTCACGAGTTTATATAAGTTAGTTAGTGAGTTAATAGGCTTCTTTTGGGTTAGTTCGTTCCATAGTCGACCTCGTCTCTCTCCCTCGTGTTCTCAGGACAAGATTGAGATCAAGAAAAATCTCGGATAAAAATCGGAGCTTTTACTCCCAGAAACCAATAGGTTTTCATTAGGTTTCATATACTCGTATATAGCAACAGCCAGTATATCGAACTATTATGTTGCTCGGTCGTCATCGAAATATTTACTTGTATTTGTATGAGTCACGCGTATCTGTGCCAACACTGGACAGCTCAGATATTAATTGTTTGTGTTGTATGTATGTATTTTTGTATGTTTGTGTATGTATGGAATAACCCTACGATGCAGTTAATATCAAGAAAATTAAGGTGGAAGCGCAAGGGTAGCCCGCGAAATTTAAATTTTCTTACGTTTATTGCAATTTGCAGGTGAGTGTCAGGTTGTATGTTGATAAAAATATGAATCGCGCTAGTAACACGTGTGGAGTTACAGAATTATAATCATTTAAATCATCAATACAACCCTCCAAGTTCATTTAACCCCATTGAGTGACTTTTTCATGTAATAGTTATTGAATGGGGTTAAATGAACTTGGAGGCTTGTATTCATCATGGTCAGCAGTATCGCTTGCGAGCAACGAAGACTATCTCGTTGCTCGCGAGCGCTACATCACTAATACAACAACCTATGCACAGGGTGTAAAGGGACAGCCCTCCACATACTGATGGGGTAAATTCAGTATATCACACTAAGATGATCGGTACAAGAAATTATGTCTGGAATATCATGGGAATCCATTAAATTAGATTTATTTTATTTCCCCATACGCAATGTATCGTTACCGTAGCAAAACGCAAGTAGTGAACGGCAAGCGCGATGACGAGTTCGATGGACTCTGTAGATAGGCAGAAAGTGAATAGGTTTCACGGGTCGTTTACATTGAAATAAAGGAATGGCAATGTATCGTTACCGTAGCAAAACGCAAGTAGTGAACGGCAAGCGCGGTGACGAGTTCGATGGACTCTGTAGATAGGCAGGAAGTGAATAGGTTTCACGGGTCGTTTACATTGAAATAAAGGAATGGTAACTGAAAAACGCCACAAAATAATAATAAAAAAACGGAAAAAAAAATCCCGTGGAATTTGATTTAAAATAAGGAGCTGATTGCAGCCTGTCGGTTTGTGTAGGGCTGTCCTTTACACCCTGTTTAAGTACCTCTATGATAAAGACAACCCACCTTGATGTACAGACTATTCAGAACTATAAAATAAGTCGAAACATAATTGGCGTTTTTTTGAAATTATTTTAGCACTAGCTTTCTTCTACACCCACAGCGCATTCGTTACACTTAAAACGACTTGGTAAGCGAGCTTGTTATCACAGCCAACATCCCTAATCACATCTGCATAGCGAAAAGGCATGTTCTAGAATGTACAGCTACCATTAAAACGCACTAATTATAATCTCATACGCGTCTTAACGCGGAATTTATTCCCTAAAACAGGGATTGGAAACCTTAGGCAACCGTGCCATAAGTGACACGACAAAAAAACGGGGCTTGGCAACAATAACGACCATCGACACGCAAAAGGCTCACGGGGCCAGAACCACGCTGATTGCCCCGTTGGTATCATGGTCCCAAGTGTGACTGCTGAGCTTCCTGGGTTCAGTTCACAGATCAAGCAAAGTGTTATTGGGTTTTAGAAATGTCTTTGGAGTTTGAAAGCTGGCAGCGTGATATCCCATAAAGCCGTTAGTGTCTCCTTGATCGTGTCCGATTGCCCTCGCATCGGACTATGTGAGTAAAAGAACAGAGAGCACCTGCTGTTCACATACTTTTGCACTAAAATATCTCCTTCGTGCTTAGATTTTTATCTAAATTAGTAAGTACGCAGACGCAAACTGTTTGCTATCCCTGCTCCTATTAGCTGGCGACTGCAATGGTTACGCAATTAGTAAGCAGTTGCATGTTATGTGATATGGTTTGTGCACAAACGAGGCTTGCTTACACTGTGAATATGTAGTTTCTCTATTCAGTACAAAAAGTTAAATGGATTGAATAATGTAACTGCAGGTTAATTGCATTACACTTATATTAAAGAAAGACAGAAAAACCGGCCAAGTTTGAGTCGTACTTGCGCATGAAGGGTTCTGTACCATCGTAGTAGGGAAAATAAATTAAAAATTAAAGGGGTTAATATAATAATTCCAGCCTATTACTGTCCCACTGCTGGGCAAAGGCCTCTTCTCAACAGAGAAGGCACAAGCATTGATCACCACGCTTGCTCAAGACGGGTTGGCGATTTCAGACTTTTACAAGTCCAGGTTTTTTTTTTTTTTTTTACCGATGGGAAATCATCAAATAACCCCTCCCGCTCTGGGCTGAGCAGGAGGGAGTGTCAGACTTCTACTGACTAAAACCCATCCATGTTCCTTCCTTTGCCCTTTGTGTTCCAGGGCCGCGGTATCTCTTTCGAACAGTCCCGCAACCCTGGCAGGCGTCGGCCCTTACCCCTTCCTGTTTGCTGACTCTCTTTGAGGCGCGCATGGAACACAGGTTTCCTCACGATGTTTTCCTTCACCGATGTCTGTGACGTCCAATATATATAATAAACTTTGAAAGTTTATTTAAAAAAAAAATGGGATTGCAAGGCTTACAAATATTGCATTTATATAATTTTTTTAGGTTCAACTATACAATATAAAGATGGGTGAAGTACTGTACTCCTAGATAGGCTAGAATTTAGCCTGAGAGGCAGTGCCGATCCCCTAATTGGCGGATTATTATATAAATATTGTGTGTTTAAAAGTTTTTCTTTTTTTTCCGAGTTTGAAATAGCATCTGAACATAAGTGTAGTTACTGCACAATAGTTGTCTATAATAAATAAATAAGTTTTGATTCATCTAATTAACTAATAACAATTTACAGCAACAATACCTAAATGTGATAAAAGAATAAATTCAACCAAAGGAGGTGTTTTTTCCCCCATACAATTGTGGCCAAACAATGTACCTTAACAATAAAGGTACGAATTTATAGGAAAAAAATCGCAGATTCTGAAAAAAAATATATTGGATTTATTAATGCATTTGTACCACCTGAAATTGTCGATCAAAGATGCTAAAACTTGCAACCCAAGAATTTTAATCTGGCAATCTCGTAATTCATTTCTCCGATGATGCGTTTCGTTACTTCATTTAAACACGTATGAAAAACTAAAAATATACTATTTTGAATTTAGTTTTGTATTAAAGATAGGTTAATTTTCCCGGCACACTTTCTTGTGAAACATTATAGGATCAAGAATTTAAAAAATACATTTATTTCACATTTCAGATTATTTTTTGCGTTTGGTTAGCTACTGGCCAAAAGACAGTGCTCCAGGGCCGATAATTTACTATCTTATTCCTTTTGTTGTTGTTGGTGACAATATTGTCATTCAGATTATTTTAGCCCTTGTCAGACGATCGATCGATCGACCGATCTCGAAAGAGTTTAATATTTTGACAAATGGAATAGTTTGACAGCCGCCAGCGCTGTTAAGAACGTTTCTTTGAACGCAGATATGATTCGAGGTAGTGTTTTTTCATATTCTTTTATTTTTTAATCTATCGAATATTGAAGGATTTAAAATACTGCTAATAACACAATGTATTGGAAAGAATTTAAATAGTAATTTGTACCTCGGTACATGTTTGGGCCGAAAAAAAAACACCTCCTTTAGTTCATAATCTCGAATTCACAATCAATATCAAAATTAGAATTAAAAAAAAACAAAACAAGATCAAGATAGAATCAAAACCAAATTAAAATCATAAAACACAATTTTTTTTTTTTATTAAAATCAAAATAAACACAAAATTAAAATCAAACTCAATAATTATGAAAAACAAATCAAATTTAGGATTATATTCTATTTTATTATTATTTATACAAGACATAAATCTACGAGTGTGTGGGTGTGTGTGAGTGCGTCTGTGTCGGTGCATTGTGTTAATTGTATATATGAGTGTATGTGAGTGTGTGTTTATGTGTGTTTTAAAATGATTACTTTGTGAGGAACAATTCAGTGTCATCATAATTGAGGTTTAAAAGGAGTGTCCGTACAGTTTTTTTGCAGTTGTAGAATGAGAGTTTAAAGATTGGGCATTTTTCATTAATTTTATTATAGAGGGATGGAGCAAGATATAAAGAAAATCGCTTTACGAAAGAGGTACGTGGAGGTGGAATAGTACAGATTATGTCTTTCCGACGTTTAGAGATATGTCTATAATTATGGTGTTCTGGAATGTTGGAGTGAAAGAATATGTAAAATGTACTGTTGTCGAACATTTAAAACATTCCAGGATTTATAAAGTTCGGTCGTTGGAAATAAGATAGGGCGAAAGGTAGCAACTTTAAGTATGGCTCTGTGAGCGATCTCTATAGGCTTCATCACTGTCTTTGCAGCTCCACCCCAGCAAGAAATACAATAGGTGACTAGTGATTGGCAAAGAGCAAAGTATACATTCCGGATAACTGAGGCGTGTGCTACATGTCGCAGTGTTTTAAAAATGTAAATAAGTTTCCGTACGCGGCCGGATAGGGTATTGATGTGTGATTTGAAATTTAAGTGTTGGTCAATGAAGATACCAAGGTATTTTATTTGATCTACTGGAGTAAGTGATGGGCACTGGCAGGCTTGCTGCGACATACAACTACACGAGTGAGCTTTAAGGAACATAGAGGGATTTAGTTGGGAATTTGAATTTATTGAGAAGGTGATAAAATTAGTTTTAGTGGTATTCAGGGTCAAAGAGTGTGTGTAAAGCCATCTTAGTGTGGAGTTAAATCCTTTTTGCGCAATTGACTGTAGTTCCAACCATGAGTTAGCGGTGAAAGTTATTGCAGTGTCATCTGCATAAGACACTATTTGGGCATTAGGTATTTCTAGGTTGCAGAGGTCGTTAATGAATACAAGGAACAAAGTGCGGCACTCCGTATTCGATAGCAACCGTATCGTTATGGTAATTGTCCATAGTCACAAATTGTGAACGGTTTGTTAGGTAGCTTTTAAATAAATTTAGTGGCAGGCCCCTTACACCTATACATTCTAGCTTGAGTAAAAGGGTCGGAATGGGCACAGTGTCAAAGGCTTTTGTGAGGTCTAAGAAAATGGTCAGGACTTTTTTATTATTGTCTAAATTCTTCACTATGCGATCAATCAATTTGTGTATTGCGTCACTTGTGGATTTGTTTTTACGGAAGCCAAATTGTTGTGGTGACAGAATATTATAATGCTCAAGATAGTGAATGAGTCTTTTATTCATTAAACGTTCGAGTATCTTTGATAAATAACTAAGTACCGATATGGGGCGGTAGTCATTTACTAGGCACCCATCGCCGCCCTTGAGAATGGGATGAATGGCTGCCTTTTTGAAGGAAGTAGGAAAAATGGCTAAGTCAAAGCAAAGGTTGAAAATATGGCATAGTATAGGTGCGAGGGGTGTAGCATAACGCTTTAAGAATAAAGTGGAGATACCATCCCAGCCGGTAGCCGCATTTGTTCGTAGCATATGTATGGTTGATATAATTTCGTCAGGATCTATCTGTTCAAGTGAAAAGTGGGTAGGTGATTGTTTGCTGTTTATACTATCTGCAAGATTCTTTCCTATACTTGCAAAAAATTGGTTTACATCATTGCAAGACTGTATCGGAGATGATGAAGCTGATAACAACTGTGTGTAAGAGTGTTTGGTTTTGGTAGTATTTGTGATATTTTTAATAGTTTCCCAGAGTTTTTTAGGGTTATTCATAGCCTTATTTAATTCTAGAGAATCGTAGTTTCTTTTCGCTTTTTTTAATAATGCTGTACAAAAATTTCTGTATCGTTTGTACGTGGTACTGATTGTGATGTTGTCAGGCGATTGCTTTACTTTTTTATGTAGAGAGTCACGGTTACGTATACACCTCAGCAAACCTGGCGTTATCCACGGTTTCAGAGTTTGTTTCTTAGCAGGCACCTTTATTGTTGTAGTGCAGTCTTCTATGGCTGTTTTAGTTAGCCTGATAAAGGTATCTGCAGCATCATTTGGATCTGTCATAGACAGAATGGATGCGAAGTCTAAATCTGCCATAACTATATCAAGAGCGTCGTAGTTTATTTTATTTATATATTTTGTGGAATTTGATTTAATAGTAATTTTGTTAAGGCAAAACAGAGAAGAAGAGTGATCCGTTACAGTTGAGTCGTAGACAAGTGTTAAAGGTTTATGCTTAGAACGAATCATAAGGTGGTCTAAACAGTTACTTCCTCGGGTAGGGTTCGTATGTGCAGGTAAGAATCCATGATAAGCTAAGGTATTAAGATACTCGTGAGTTCGTGTATCTGATGAGTTGTGTTTAATATCTATGTTAATGTCTCCTGTTATGACTACAGTTTTGTAGTTAGTTAGCGACTGAAGTATTATATTGAGTGCAGAGAGGAATGTTTGAATATTATCGTTTGCGAGTGATCGGTATATGCAAAGTATTGCTACATCTGAGTCTAATTTTATTATTAAACCAGAGGCAGACCCGAAAAAGTCAGGTTCTTCGTAGGCAGATACAAGAGTGGATTTTACATAGACGACCACTCCGTCGCTCTTATTGAAGTGTTTGGTGGTGTGATAGGTAATATAATTTTGTAGAACGGGAATGTGGTTGTTACTGGATCATTTTAACCAACATTCAGTCAGTACTAGGAGTTCACACTGAATATCGATACGGTGTAATAAGGTTTGTAGATCAGGAAAATTTACATTAATGGATCTAATATTTTGTGAAAGGATTTTCAATTGATATGTAGATTGTTCAATATACTTTTGTGTCTGCTCTGGGGTGCATGTGTGTGTATCCGATACAGAAAAGTGATACACATTATCGATTAAATCATACGTTTTGTTAGACGTTATTAATGTAGGTGTCTGGGTCTGGTTTAGGAATAAGGCAGTAATTGCCAGGTATTATGGCAATATGTGGGAATATTTGTAGTGTATTTTTAATGAGTGTGTAAAAGGTATATTTGTGAGGGTTGTATTTGTGTGTTGTGTATGGTGTAGAGTATGTCATGTTTACAATGAAAATTAGTTTTATAAAGAATTCAATAAACACAGTATAGAAACGTAGAACATAGGAAACATTATTTAGGCAAAAGTTAGGGCAAAACAGGAATAATAGTCATGCGTTATCCTTTGAATGCAGTTGGTTGAGCTGTATTTCACTTTTTATAACGATAGACTGACTTTCTGGATCCTTTTTCAGCATGATACGTCCGTTAGATGTCCAACAAAATTGGATTTTGTTCGCTTTAGCATAGTTACGAGCTAAGTAGAAGAGTCGTTTGGAGGTGGCGGTCAGTTGTTCTGCTACAAATACGGGGGTATTCGGTACCATGCCTAGACTAGCGGAGCTCAGTTTGTTGTTAGAGTGGTGCTTATTATAAGCTTTGACAGCTGTCAAAAAATTACTTTTGACGAGGGTATTTGTAAATTCAACTGTTATTGTAGAATTTGGGATTTCTTTTTTTTGAAGGTTGACGTAGCACATCGCGTATGTCGGATCTCGAGTTGTTTCGAGCTCTAGTTGTTTTGATAACTCCAGGAAAGAATTGTAAAGCATCTCCTTAGTTTCATTTGGCCTTTTTGGAACGTTACGTAGTTCAACACTAGTTTTCAACATGGAACGGTCGAAAGACTCCAGCTTGTTCTCAAGCTCAGCCAACTTTGGATTCATTGAGGTTCTTTCTCTTTCGAGACCCGTTATTTTCAACTCAAGTGAAGTTAATTGATCAGATATAGATGTCATGGATTTTTCTATTTCGGTATTTGTTCCTTCTATGTTATTGTTAATTTGTTTAACTTCAAGGATGAGGTTTTCTAACTGGTCCATGCGAGTGTTTTGTGAGCATACCATACTGTGTAACATACTCTTGATTTCCTTCTTGAAGTCATCGAAGCCATCATTCACCTCCGTCGTAGGAGGACAACGCCGCTTACATCTTTGGGTAATTTCTGTAACGGGATTGATTGGGTGTCCATCGTCGTCGTTTAATTTTAGTAAGTCCGATTCGGAACGTGAAGGAGATTGTTGCTTATTTGGTGATGTTTTCGTTAATTTAGGCATTATGAGTCGGGTATTCTCAGTAATATTAGAACAGTTGCTGACGATTTACAAAAAGTGAAATGTATCAGTCGGATTTCGGAAAGTACATGTGAATTGAAAAACTCACATTTGTACTTGCCCGGCGAGGCCTTAACCTCTAGGCCATTACGACATACACATGAAGGGGTTAATTTTTATTATTTCTACACACACATTCTGGAAAAATTTCTACTGTCTACCTTTTACGGATCATGAGATACAGCCTGCTGATAGACGACGGACGGATCGATATACGGAAGGACGGGCTACGGAGGCTTAGTAATAGTGTCCCATTGGTTACCCTTCGGGCACAGAACCCTAAAATCGAACAAACTTAGTTGTTCCAATAAAATGCATTTAACAAAAAAAAACTTAGTAAGCGACGTAGGTCCTTGCTACATTTCAACAATATTGAACGTAAAAAAACTTGTAAAAAAGACGTTGTATCCATTTTAAAATAAATATAATTTGCATTTCCTAAACTGGAAAATGTATACTGATCTGTAAGTCTAAAAACAGCCTGCTATAATAATTGTGGTTTTATTCCTTATCCTGTTTAAAGTATAATTAATGGAAGGGACGCCAATCCAGCACGTGTGTGTCAAGTCGTGTTCAAACAGTGAATGTGCTTTTTCTATTCCATATCCAGAAATATGATATCTTTAATTGAACTGGCGTGAAGTTGCACAGCTAATTGGATAAATAGGATCAGGGGAATTGTGGCCAGTATTTTTATTTTAAACTAGCTGTTGCCCGCGACTTTGCACGCGGGAAAATTTACGGTATTACGGAACCCTAAAAATGAATTTTAGAATAACACACAGTACAGCGTAGTCAAATTTATCGTGTTAGTTTCTTTTTAGGAGAAAAAAAAATAGCCTATATCCTTTCCCAGAATAATCTCTTACTAAATCTCATTACGATCCGGTCATCCGAGAAAAGGTAACACAAAAACAAACAAAGTCACTTTCCTATTTATAATATTAGGTATGTATGCTTTAATAATAATACTAGCCTATTACTGTCCTACTGCTAAAGGTCTCTTCTCAACAGAAAAGGCACGAGCATTGATCACCACGCTTGCTCAAGACGGGTTGGCGATTTCAGACATTTTTATATGTCCAGGTTTCCTCACGATGTTTTTCTTCACCGATGTCTGTGATGTCCAAAATAAACTTAGAAAGTACTTATGAATTGAAAAAGTCACTAGAGGTAGAGGTGTACCCAATAAGGCACACCACTGCTAAACCTTTGGGGATTACTGGCGTGATGTTACGTATGCCTACATAAACTTTGTACCACTCATGCTCTCATCTCTAACTTTAACCCGAAAGAAAATTACCTACGTCAGAGCAAAGTGTCTGGAGCAAACACGCGCTCACATAAAAACTCGTGGAATAACCGACTTTAACCCAATAAGCTAACAGGACAATCAAGTTCTCTTCAAAATCTTACACCATTACCATTAGCAAAACTTTTCTAAAGCCACGCAAGGAAAAAAATATTCTCTATACATCAATCTACCCTCAATGATAATCTCTCCCATCCTCGGAGGACAAACCACAGAACAGTACAGAAGGCCAGGACAATACGACGAGCGAAAACACACACACACATAGACAAGCTTCACGTATAGCGAGTACAACTGCACCCGCGGCTGTCATTTGTTCGAGAACGCCGGCCGTACGCATCTGTGTGCGTGCGCCTATTTTAGCTCGTTGCTTGGAGTCTGAGGAGCTCAAGGCTAAATAATAACGGTCACACTACCAAGATGTGTAATTGACTTTATCTACCAACTGTATCTAATGGGTGTAAAAAGTCCCTTAACGAAGCTGCAAGGCATTTTTTTTTTGTTTTGGGCCATACCTGATACGGAGACATGGAGGTCAAAGTTTCAACTTTTTCACAAGTATCAAAAAAATATCTACAATAACTATACTATTCAACGCTCAATGTTATTAATGCGTTTCATTGAGTCATACCTTTTTTTTTTACCGATGAGAAATCATCAAATAACGGGGTCCCGCTCTGGGCTGAGCAGGAGGGAGTGCCAGACTTTTACTGACTAAAACCCGTCCATGTTCCTTCCTTTGCCCTTTGTGTTCCAGGGCCGCGGTATCTCTTTCAAACAGTGGCAGGCATCGGTCCTTACGGACCCCTTCCTGTTTGCTGACTCTCTTTGAGGCGCGCGTGGATCACGATCGCGCCGTCGACACGGCCTGTCGTCATAAGACGGACGGACGGCGAGCTAGCCCATAGCTCACCGTCCACATGCGCCTACAGTGGCCGGGGGCCACCACATGGCCCCCGACGCCCGGTGCGTCTCCCGCGGCATTGAATCATACCTTAAACCGTGATGTTTCAAGCCAAAAAAACAAGCCGTTTTCCCAGAAATATTTTTTGCATTGAGTACAGAATGCTTGATTGACGGCTTCGTGAAGGGTACACCTTGTATGTGTCCGTCCGGGGAATCCAATTAGAGGACCTTCTGTAGGCACCTATTATTCCATGACCAAACTGCTGGATTAAGGTCGCAAACTTTTTCATTTATGATAGTAGGTCAGATCCGGGCTATAATGTCATTTCGCCACTTATCTGCCGGTAATGTTGCTTTTTCTTTGAACTACTTTCTATACGTAGTCGCATGGACAATCTTATGGATAACGGACATAATGAATATCATCTTTAAGTAGGGCAATTGATCAATTGAAATTAGTGGTATCTGCAAATAAACGAGACTTTGCTGACTTAGGAAGACATTATTTCTAAAATTAATACTGTCTGAGCAAAAGAAAACAATAAAACCCCTATAAGCTGTACTGTAAGGCAGTTATCACACGTCACCGCTAACCCGCGCGGCTTGGCGGTTTTTTTTTAATTCCTGATGAAAAATTTCTATGTGCGGGGGGAGGGTTCGGAATGATGTGCCTAACCTTGTACACGTGGTAACCGTTTGTGCATCTATGTCACTTTCACCCTGTTTATTGAAAAAGTAACAAACAAAAACTATACATAAATGTACTAAAAATTCTGTTTGTTGATTAAACAAAACCTTTGAAACCGTTTTTAAGCTGACTTTTTACGCGTTTGGATACACGCGGAAGCGGAATCCGCGTTCGGATAAACGTGAAGCGACATTGATCATATTTTTTATTATTATGAAAATAATTATCAAGGTATAATTATTATAATCAATGATAGTTATCACTTCGGCTGTCATGGTATGGACATGTGATGAGGAGAGATGAATCGCATGTGATTAAAAGAGTGATGAATATAAATGCTGATGGATGGAGAGGGAGAGGAAGACCAAAGAAACGATGGATAGATGGTATGAGGAATGATAGAGAAAGAAAAAGGAATAAAATGAAAGCGTGACGGTTGATAGAGGAGAATAGAAGAAAAAAACCGGCTAAGTGCGAATTACACGCACATAGGGTTCCGTAGCAGCAAACAATATAATAAAAATATTTTGAAGGCTCATTCTTATGTTGTAGGTTTTGTATTACATTCAACAGTAAAACTAAATTTGTTTTTCATAGTATGTTAATGAAAAACAAGGTAATGAAAAACTAAGTTTCAACGGTGTAGTCGTAACAGTTTCGGAAAGTAGCTGTGACATACAGGGACAGACAGACAGACATGGCGAATCTATAAGGGTACCGTTTTTTGCCATTCGGCTACAGAACCCTAAAAACATTTTGCGCCGACCCAAGTAACATGCGACAAGGGGCCTTACTCTGCTATTGCAATAGTGTCAGAATGGTCTATAATTGATTTAATAAGGCCCCTAGCCCACGGCGTATTGAAGCACGTTCGAAACTCGTTTGACGTGCGTACAAAGGGTAATTCGTCTGCGCGGGGCCTTATTAAATCAATGATAGACCATTCTGACACTATTGCAATAGCAGACTAAGGCCCAAGGACAGGAAGATGGTGAGGATGTTAGTTATAACTTTGAACACTGTACAATACACACACAATATCAACACAGGTCAACGGTGATCTAATCTTTGCACCTAGTTGCGGTCAAGGCGTTCGGCTTGAATACGCTATTGCATTTTGACTTGAGAATCTCACTTACCGATGTCTAACTATCTTAGGAACTTGGTTAGACCTACGGATCGAATTAGGCACGCGTCATTGGCTTCTTGCAAAGGAAATGTTGGAGGGAAAGATAAAGTTTGAACGAATGGGTGTAATTGTGGATGAAATTTTGCTACAGTATTACTTTTATGTACAGAGAATTTTTGTTATTGGTACATTATTTCAACCTATCTTTGAATGTTTCATTATGAAATACAGCATTATGAGAATAATCCATATCCATTACTAAAGTAAAGCTAAGTAATCTTTAGTAAAGCTAAAGAACTATGGACCTCTTTTATAAACATTAGAGCACTTCAACTAACTTAGATGTAAACTTTTTGTTTATGACAACGTTGCAACGCTTCAACTCTAAAAAACCAGCCAGTGTCAGCTTTAAAAACCAAAATAAAACCTACCAGATTTGACGTTTATTCATGGTAGTCCAAACAGTGACGTCATAAAAAAATAGATTCCTCGTGCGTATACGAAAATACACCATCTATGTTTTTATACCATCACTATTTTGACCACCCTGTAAAGGTACCTACTAACAAATGACGGCGAGACAATATTTATAAATATGTATTTGAAGTTAAAACTATACTGTCGTTGGTACTAATAAAATAAACTTATATGAACTTATTAGTACTATAAAGTACGAAATAGAATTAATGTTAGGACCTTACTCGCCAGTGGCGCCATCTGTGAGATCAAAACAGATAGATAGATCAGAAATGACGTGTAAAAGAGTACCATTTACGAGTATCGTATGTCATACATAAATATTTGAGAAAAAAAAAAGTTAAACAAATCTTCTTCAGACAGTGTCTTTTTTACCGCTATCAGGATGGGATAATTAATTGCCAGTGATACGGTAATGAAACTCGTTCCCCGAGGAGAAAGTTACAATTTATTAGTTTGTCTTCAACCGGTTGATTTAGGTGACCTATTTCCGATAATGGCTTTTGCAACACGATAAGTCTTAAGTGGTATGGACAGAATGCCTTTTTTACTGAGATTGATGAAAAAATGTGTGTTAAGGAAATACGAGAGGTATTTTTAACCTTGTGAAAATAACTAACGTACATACATGTACGTTAGTTATCTTCGTTTGTTAAGAAAGCTTTACATATCACGCCGTAGAGTTATTCAGAGCTGTTACTTTATCACAGAGATACATATCCACATTTAACCCGTTGTTTGTCGGATTGTCAGGATTGATTCCGTTAGACTCGTTCATCATGTGCAGAAGATGGGTTTCCTGTAATGGAAACAAACTGGGTGCGATACACTGTTTTTGGCAAACTAACAAATTATTTGAAATTACAACTTAACACAATTACACGGGACACAATGATTCTGGTACAGGACGTCTCAACTCCGCTGCGATCAAACATTGAATGTCTTCCTCACCTCGAGCTGTAAACTTCACGGCTCTGTAGAAGCACGCTGTGGTGTGGGTAGACTAGTAAGAAGGTTGCGTGATGTTACCACTGGCGCACTTGCGATTAATATTATGTCCGTACCGGCCGTAATGACCGGATCCAAAATGTTTAAGTCTATTCAAGTGTATGTAATAGGGCAGAGCCTATCGTCATCAACCTGCTCACACAAATTCAGACTAAGGGCTTCTACTGAAGAATCCCTGATGAAAAAACCCTGTAACACTTTGCCAGTAAGTAGCGCTTACAAACACTGCACCACGACAAGACTGAACCAACGAGGCGAACGATATTATTTTGGTGAATAAGTATTTCCTGTCCTGGGGTCGATTCCTCGGCCCGTGCAAAGTGTTTTTCCATCAGAAATTTCACAGTAGCAGCCACGGAGTTTAGGTTGATGCCAATAGGCTCGCCCCTATTACATAGGACTTAAACATAACTGGCGAAATGTGATTGTACTATTAGGTACACCTCTGCCTAATTCTTCTTTGATTACATGCGTGAAAGTATGTTTGTAAGGTATGAAAGGACCAGAAAATTCCCATTTCTCGAGTCCAATAACTACGACACTAACAGAATTGAAAGCAAAAAATGACCTCATCTCTGTAAAACAACAGTAGCGAATTCAATATTAGCTTTAAACTAGTACTATTTATCCAAGACCTCCGGGTTACCACAGATATACATCGTCAAAGAAAAATAAACTCCACATTTATTCCCTGAGCAAATTTTCATTTACTTTTCTACTTATGCTTGTGCCGTCTTGATTTCCATTTAAACGTCGTTCGTTTCAGTCCCCTGAAAGTAATGATGCCTTCATAACTATACCTACGTCTATACTCTATGGTATTGAAAACATATTTTAATCTGCCGTCTTCCCTTGCCTTATTGTGCCGTTGCAGTCTCCATCGAGATGAAGGTAGAAATTTAATATGCATATATACTCGTGTTTTGGATTTGACGTGTGTAAGGAAATACGTTCTGCATTTTGTGATTGAATATTTTTGTGCTCATATGTTGACATGAATGAGATGAATGTAACATTTGAACATCGTCATTCTTGGGTGTCTGCACCATATAGTTTCTAGTACATTCTTCCGCATAGGAAACATGGCTAAATAATAATAGTCGGATCAATCTTCAGGTTAAGCCGCACTTGCCTAGGTTCGTCTGTGGCTGGGTGACTACCCATTATATACCGAGTTTCCACCTTGCCTCGAAAAGCACATTAAACCGTCGGTCCCAGCTGTTATTTGAAGAGCTTTGACAGTCGTCACAGGAAGTCAATGGCCCGAAACTCTGACAACTAGTCTTACCAAGGGCTATCGTATTACCCAATACTAACTGGGTTGTGGAGGTCAGATTGGTAGTCGCTCCATGTAAAATACTGGTATTCAGCTGCAACCGGTTAGACTGGAACTTTTAACTACAGTCCTGTCACGGTTAATACACCATATAGCTGTACTGTAACTTCATCTTTTGGTTTTTGACAATTCAAAAGTAACAGGACTATTGAACCAAATAAGTTTGAGTTTGAAAAGACCAGGGTCCCAAATCCACCACAATTTACAAACATTTCAGTGTTCTGCCGACAATCTGTTTTTGACATAATCTGTACGGTTAATCATTGAAAACCACCATTCGAGACCTCTGAGCCGTCTGAATTAGTTGAGTTGGGGCCCAGTATAGAGTAAAGTACCTAAGTTGACGTGGACCCCCACGTCAACTTAGGTACTTTAGTACCGAAGAACCAATTATTGAGAAAAACAATGGCAGTTCGAACAAGGTTAATGTTAGTCTGAGACCTATTTTTGTTATGTCCTTGGATGAACACAAATAACTGTTAGTGAAATATTATTGTTCTATCTGTGTTTTACAATGTCACTAGATCGCCCTGCCGTGGGTCAATATACGTTTATAATAATAAAAATATTTGTAGTTTTGTTTGTGGAGTTCTTTTTAGTTCTACTAATAAGTGGAATGTTCAACAAAATGAAACCACTGGTAAGAGCATAAACTCTTGAGGACAATATACGCGAACAAACGCTCGCCACACAGTGTTTAGTGTGACAAATTCCTGGATGACGTATTGTTGCGTAAATATGAAATTTGAGCGAGGGTGAAACTTGCATTGTACTGAATTGCGCTGTAGCGGATTTCATTCCACCTGGCGTTAGATATTTATATACGACTAATTTTATAAAAAGGTATTTGTTTGTAAGTCTGTATGTAGGGGGTAATCTCTGGATCTACTAAACCTATTTTGAAAATTCTTTCACTAATAGGAAGCTACATTATCCCTGAGTGCCATAGGCTGTATTTACAACGTCCCCGTGGGATAATTTCCGAGAAAAACGCGAGCGAAGCCGCGGGCAACAGCAAGTAAGTATACGATAAAAACAAAAAAAACTACAAAATGACACAGTGGGTGGTCCTATCACAAGTCATAAACAGGTATTCCTGGCTGACAACCTAAAATGTACCTTCTATTAAACATCTAAACTCTGTAAGTAGTTTGTATGTATTCATGTCGATAGTTAAATAACGAGGGCAAAGGTACAAGCATCCAATTTTAACAACATCTAATAAAATCGCATGACTATTAGTTTAGTAACTCATTTGCCCCTTAAAGAAAAAAGTAATATATATTGAAACCATTTGTAAATCGAAACCTTAAATTAGTTTTTTGTGACCAAAAAAAAGCAATAGTTTCTAACAGAAAAATCTAATTACATTCTAACAATGTACTCCGCATTTACAATCACGGCCAGTTAATAGCGGTGAGCTGAATGACGCAGTTCTATCAAGCAACCCTTGGTAAACTGAAAACCATGACCTTTCAAAAAAACCTTTTTAAATTGGAATCCGTGCTAAGAAACTTTTCAACAACTTTTATATACGACTCACACCCTTGGGAACGCATTGGATCGTATAAAATGGTAATAAGTAAATGCCGAATTTTATTTTCAATGGCCATGGTTCGCTATTGTCTTCGAATTAAAGGCCGCCATTTGCGTAGGTGGAGAGATTTGGTAGCGAACTACACACAGCAACAACAACATCCATTTATTTTCAGGCTTCTTTGGCCCATAGATATATACCTTACATACTAACATATATATGATAAAATACAAATTGTGTTAGTAAATTGAACCTTAAAACTATGTTAGTAACACTTCGCTTGTGCACTATGTCTTTGTGCGTTCAGGTGGCACTTGCCCGTGGAAGCGACGGAACACCACTCCTTGCGGCCAAAAGTCCTCCTCCAAGACGAGGTGCAGATAACACGTTGGTACTCGCACCACGAACGCCTTAAAGTTGACGTTGCGGCGCGACTCAAGCAGCTGCACTCTCGCCACGTAGGTACTTGGTTTTCCGACGCACGTACTCCATGATGTCCACCGCCGTAGTGGTGTAGTGTAGGCGGGAGATGTACACCGGAGTGTTCGGCATCGCGGCACGAATAGGCACGTTGGGCTCCGACGGAGCAGTACCGCAGCGGTTCTTATTGGTACGTTGACGGCGCTTCTTCCTCAACACCGTCACGAAACCATCATCAGCCCGAAACGATGCCTTTTCAGGCACGGGCTTCCCAGCGGGAACAGTTACGCCCGCGACTACGCTAGCGAAATCTCCATGTCGAGATTTTGCAGGCGCTGCAGAAACAGGCAGCGCGTCGACACACAGCATTAGGTGGCCAAAGTTTGAAGAAGAAGAAGAAGAATTGTGCAAGCACGTCTTCATCCTACAACAGATCCATATAGGTATACATAAACATACTCCTTTTTCCCATGGGGGTTGGCAGAAATCCCAGAACGCCACCTGCTACGATCCTTACAAACTCCTTACGCCTCAGCCATGTTCATACATCTGGTCATACACGTACTCCAGTTGCGTATTCGCAAGTTGAGTACAACGCGCCTCACCTTTCTGAAGAACCTCAACCAATAAGGTCAATGTATGTCCTTCAATTAAGGCGACCCTTTTCGGAGTTGGAACTCACATCTGTAGATACCCTGCTGTATAAAGGCCGTTCTCGCATCATAGTCAGCCTATGCTCCCACTCTCAATCTAAATCTCCCGCCAATATTCCTACGACTTGGAGGTGATTGAACGTGGGTGGTGAAGCGAAATCCCCTACGGGGGCGCGGGCCCAGTACTGGTTGGTGGATGTCAAATGCCTTTAAAGTTTTGCTTGTAGGACATGACAGTTTCCTCTCAATATTTGCCTCCACCGTTTTAGCTAGACACGTGCCAAGCTAAAAATAATCACTGCATTTAAGTGTAGGACGTAAAACCGTAGGTGCCATTTCTGAAGCCCAATCAATCAACTTAATGCTTTTGCAGTTCAGCGCTTGTCATTTATCTCTGACAGTTTATCTGGCACGTGCTACGTTACCCACTACGTTACCTACATTACATCTTTTTACGTTCAATCGTTTGTTCTAGAATAATCTACGGACCGATCTAGATATGACTTGATTACATAATTATCTAGTATGTCTTCTTCTACGTATCGTATTCTTCTAGTGTTAAATAAGGTTCGACCAGAATTTTACCACCTCAATAGCGTTAGTTTGAGTTGCACAAGGAGCAATACAGGAGGAGGGTCATTATCAAGGCAAAAAGAGGGTGGCATCAAATACGGCTCCACGAGTGACGTTACTAACCGCTTGGCCACGTGCCACGCGTTTGAACGACTGCGTATTGCGACGGCTACTGTGGAAAAAAACAGTTGAAAGAGGCTGCACGAGTGACAGCGACGTGACGAAAAAAAGTGAAGTGACGGGAATAAGTAACGCGAAGGAAACAAGTGACGCGAAGGACACAAGTGACTCACGCTCGTGTGCACCGTGATGCAAGTCGCCTCACCTGACGTCTCGAACAGGGAACAACCGTTTATCGAGCACACCCTGAGCAAAAAAAAACAAACCTGCTTACTACCTGTCTGCCTAATCCCTCTACGAGAAGCAATTCTCGTATATTTCGAGCGAATACCAGGATAGTGGCTCCATATCTTTTCGTTTCCGTCTTAAGAACGGCTCATGATGTCATGTCGTGGTAAAAGTATTATCCAGTCGGCAAGACTCCTAGCGCGGTTGACTATCCAGAGTGCGCCTGAGGTACTTACATATAGTGCTTTTGGTCGTCCTTTGATACAAAATTCAAACTTTTAAAGGACGAAGACTCCACTATGTAATCCTCTTAAAGTCTAAAATATGCTAGTTTCCAGTGAAGCACGTTTCCCAACGTTTTAGATCCAAAGACTGCAATAGTGCGTAAATAGTGACAGATTGTTGGCTCAGTGCCTGCGAACACCATTAATTTACTCTTCCTCCCACCTCCTTTCCTCAATGTTAGCTTTTAACTTCGCCAGGGAAATTAGGCAGTTGTCTTACAAACAAATATTTGCACGGAAATTAGATTTAAATGGGACAAGACGTGCCCGTTGTTGAACTTAAATTAAATTTTATTTTATTTTAACATCAATGTTGAACTCACTCCATATCAAAGCAAAGCGTTTTAAAGACATAAAAAACGTTATCTAGGAATTAATAACACAGTTTAATAACCGATTTTATATAGTTGTTCGTCGAACAGTATAAATTTCGAAATATTTTCACAGTTTAACTCTGTTTCTCTACTTACCTCTTCAAATGAAAACGTGTAAAGGATATCGTTCAAACAAATAGTCCATTCTAGACCCTCCATTTTGTACTATTCAATTTCGGTAAGTATATTATTATTATAGTACTTCGGATATGAAGAAGGGTGTGTTTCAATTCGAATGAAAACGGTTGAGGTGAATTTAAACGAGCAGTTTACGGGAGTTTGGTCGATAACGAATGAAATGATAGATTTGTCTGCGGTGCTTTTATTTTCATTTATTTTATTGAACATATTCGTTTTATGGCCTCTCTTTCTTTATAAAATTAGGTTGGTATGTCTGCGGATTTTCTGGAACAATAGAATTTAGTTTCTGCTGAACCACAATTCCGAAATGGCCTGCTCCCCGTCCGTGTGTTTGTGCGTGTAAGATTTATGTTTGCAAACGCACCTAGATGCAAGAGAAATGTGGGACGATGTCCTTTTAATTGTTTGTTTAAGAATCAGTCTTATGTCCATTACCAAAGCTTTGAAAACTAATGGCATTTTGAAACAAGCATCATTTAATCAAAAATGTTTGCAGCAATTTCTTAACAATTCAAAGGTGCAGGCCATCTTGTCATTTCTTAATTTTCTACATTGTAAATTGCTGGTGACATTTAGCAATCATGCCAGTATATTTTTGTTCTTTAATATCTTGAGTTTCCACATTCTCCCAGATAAAGCAACGACATAAAACGAAAAATATTCACCGTGCATGACATTCAAAATAATTCATATATCACGTAAGTCGTGTTCCCGCTGACAAATGCAAACATACCCGGAAACAAATAACAAACGGCGATATTCGCGCCATATATCCACGTCCCAACGAAATGGGTGCCAGGTGCTTCGTTGAAAATTTCATAATAGTTTAATTTTCGCGTTCGTTCGTCCGAAAAAGCAGATTTTCAACTGTGTTAAACGTAGGTACGTTTTAAGTTATGACTCGATTTTGTATCTATTGTTTTGATAGCCGCCATGTTGAATTGGCGGGAAACCGTTGCGCTGTCATGTTTTGAAATGTTTCGTTGCATGATATTGAAATTGGAATGGTTTTTTGGGTGATTACAATATTTTTACTCGACTGCCAAGGAAGGGTTATGTTTTTCGCGCGTTTCTTGTATGTTTCTTTGTTTGTATGTAAATTTCTTTATTACCTCGTATATTCCAAATGGCTGGGTGGATTTCAATGATTCGCCTCAAAACCCCAAGAGTCCTTAAACAGGTGTAAAAAAAAGGATTTTTGGCGTTAAATTGTAAGTCATAAATTTTTTATTTCATCCACGCCAAGAAGAGAATTGAATTGAGAAGGGTATTGTATCAAAATGAAGAAAATTAAAAGGAGATTACAAATAAATATACTCGGATATACAACGTGTAACAGAAAGGGTATAGTCATATGGAAGGCTGTGGTACAGATCATCAAACTGAACAACTTTTTCTATGGGACTATCATCGAAATCCAAAAAAAATAATCAGCTGTCCCATACATTTAGGTCGAGTAGGTAGGTAGTTAAAATTTTGTATAGGACAGCTGATTATTTTTTTATGATTACGATGGTGGTCCCATAGAGAAAGTTGTTCATAATGATGAGTACAATGACCCCTTAAGAGATTTCGTGTATGAACAGATACACACCTTATACAACCTGTTTTTTTTGATATCCCATAACTCTAGGGTTATATTCTGTAGGTAAAAATAATACTAAAACTCCTAGAATAGGTGGTCCAAAAATACATCGTTTCGGAGATATCATCAATCATAATTAAATTAGGTCAAAAATTGTCACCAGTATGACGAATCTTTACTTTTGCGAGGTTGCCAAACTTCGCAGTAGTGTAGTAAAATGAATAGTAAAATAAAATAAATGTAGGTAAGTAATTCATTTTTATTCAAACCAATCATTCATATTTAAAGCTAAGAAAATGCGACGTTGTCATATTTCACGTAAGGGTGTTTTACATTAATAATCGTGACTTTGCCGAATTATTTTGTATGAAAAATGAAAAAAAAATTAACGAAGGATTGGAACATAACTCATATGCCAGTTGATTCTTTGATATGGCCTCAATCATACCCTAGAGTTATGGGATATCAAAAAAAAACACGTTGTATATATACAATTTGTAGTCAGGTTTTTTATACTTTTAATTAAACGTTACTTGTTACTTTGTGCAATCTGATGCCTTTCATAAAATATACACATATAAACGTAGATCATATATTCATCACATTTATTTGGCATTGTTATACAAAATTATAGTGTCATTAATTACGATATCAAATTAATATCATACCAACATACTTCACCAATTAATTACTATTAATGAAATTATGGACCAAGTAGGTATCAGATTGTAGCTCCAATTACTTACCTGTAATTAAGAACATGTGTACTGGTGAGGCATAAAGAGGGAGTGAGAGCTTGAGTTATATACAGGGTGTAACAAGACCCTTCACGAAACCGTCAACCAAGCATTCTGTACATCGAACTAAGTAACTTTACGCAAAAATTATTGGTGAAAATCAACGACTTTTTTTTTTGGGTGGAAAATCACGTTTTACGGTAGGACTCAATGTAACGGACTCAAAACATTGTGCTGATGAATGGATTGAATAACACAGGGGTCGAGGAGGTGTTTACAGTAAAAATCTTACGTTAAAAACATGTATTTAAAAAAACACTTGTGAAAAACTTGGAAGTTTGACCACCAATATCTCCGTAACTAGGAGGTTCCCAGGTATGGTCTGAAACAAAAAAATGATCGCAATGACGGGGAGAACAAGCACCTTTCGGCTTCGTTAAGGGTCTTGTTACACCCTTTATAATATGATCAAGCGATAAATCAAAAAAACTGAAGAATCTGTGGACGGTCAACAAGAAAAGTGATGAACTTGTTAACATATTGAATCGAAACTTTAAGAACTCTAAAAACTATATTAAGCAATAAACTGCATGAATTCATTAACATTGTTATGAAATGGGCCAACACCTTTGAAAACATCGAGGGGAAACCGGTATGGCAGTGTGGTGGATTGCAGCCCATTCGCTCTCATAGGGAAGAGGCCTCTGTCCCTTTAGTGAGCACATTAGACGCTGATTGTGCAAGAGAAAATAAAAATGATGCTGCAGACTCTATTCACGAGTTATCTATGTCCTTACTATACCCATTGCTAAACCCTTGATAAATGAGAATACTTTGCAACTGAAGAACTCACAAGTGGCGATATAAAGAGATAGCTTAGTCCTAGAATCTAGGTTACCTACAGGTAAAAAATACTCTAAACTTTTAAAACCACTGGAAACTGATACCATTTTTAAAAGCGATGAAAAGGAAATATCTTTTTTCACGTTTTGCGAACTTTTTCAATAGAAAGATCCATCTCTGAATTCATGCTATAGGTAATCTTTGAATATTCAATGTTTATAAATCACATCAATTTAAAACCGTAGTAACTTAAATAAAATGAAAAAGCGTGAAAAACCTTAGTTCTAAACGAATTTCAGTGACATTTTTGAGATGTCCATCCTGTTTACTGTCAGATTTGACAGCTGTTTTAACCTTTCATCTCGATCTATTTAGGGTTCCGTAACCAAGGGGTAAAAACAGGACCCTATTACTAATTAAGACTCCACTATCCGTCTGTCTGTCAGGCTATCTGTCACCAGGCTGTATCTCATGAACCGTGATAGCTAGACAGTTGAAATTTTCACAGATGATGTATTTCTGTTGCCGCTATAACAACAAATACTAAAAACAGGATAAAATATTATATTAAAGGGGGTCCCATACAACAAACGTGTTTTTTTTAGATGATGGTGCGGAAACGAGTCCGACGCACTTGACCAGTTTTGCATCCTTTATGCAAAGAAAACGTCGCTTTATTTTAGTAATAGGTAGGTACACTTTAACCAATTTATCTGTACAGGCGGGCAAATACAGAACTAAAATAAATGTACCAAGTTTGACATATCGATGGAAATTTTCTGCAAACTTAAAGTGGTTATACTATACTATGTCATCGTATTTTTTAATGATGATTGATTTTAGTTTTATTTACTTATTTTATCCTTCTACAACATATTTTTGAGAGAAGTGAAGTCGTATCTCAAGCATTTTCTTTTAAATGTTGTTTTTATCTTCTTTTCCTTAAGTAAACAAATTAAGAAGAGAAGCAATGCCCAGTAAGTTCTGTTGCGTGAGGTAAGACCTGTAAAAAAAACCTGCTAACACATCGAAGTGAAATTAATACGGCCCTATCCTAACCAATTTATATTTGCATAGTAATCAAGTTTATTGGGGACCCAACATAGTTGTTATTTGGACATGAATCATCTATGGAAATAATTAAAACTGAAGAGTCTGTTTGTCATCTCAAAATAACAGTTTTTTTACTAAATGCTTAAGAAAGTATATTTGGTACTTAAAAAGAAAAAGCCATTTTTTATTTTTGTCTGTTTGTCAGTCGGTCTGTCTGTCTGTTTGTGCCGGTAATCTCCGAAACAGCTGAAACGATTTTAACGTGACTTTTACAGGCAGATAGTTGATGTTATACGGAGTAACTGAGGCTTTTACTTTTATTTTAGGAAATGGATTAGGGTTCAGGGGGAATTAAAATGAAAACCCTTAAATTTTGTTAACAAAATCCCATTTAAATAGAAGAAGACGTAATATTTTTATAATATTTTCGCGAACGAAAGTCGCAGGCATAGCTAGTCAAAAATAAATTTAATATGGCCACAAACCCCTTTTCATCCAGCCTCTTTGATCTCCCGAACCCCACAAACGACTCGGTGTAAAATTTAAAATGAAAACTGAACCCCTTTATCCCGGGGATGTCCCTGTCAACTTTGCTTCAACCAACTTTAATTTCAACACCGTCAGTACTTTTATTTCACGCCATTTTTTTAGCAGGCACTGAGGAATTGAAAGGCGCTACAAACAGCTTTTATTGAAAAAGGCAACCTTTTGAGAACGGTATATTCCTCACTTGAGAAACGTTTATTAAAATGCGAGCAAGCAAATTGGGAGAGAAAATTGCTAATATAGCCAATATAGGTCGGAAACGTCAAAGCTTTAGTCCGTCTTTTTCTTGGAAACTCGCGACTGATACATAAAATAACAGTGCATGAAAAAACAAAAAAAAAATGCGTTCAATTTTATTTCAAAGTATGATATTATAATCAAACACATTCTGGTAAAATAATATCGCGGTTAACCGTTTGTGGCATAAAGTACGTAGTCATTTCATTTTAATATCTAAGAAATATAATTCCTATGCAAACATTAATACGACACTCTCAGCTCATGTCAAGGATTTCAAAGCCGTAATCACGATTTTAATTTATTCAGGATTATGTAGTAAGCCTACTTCATGCAGGCTTTGTACCTACTTAAAGAAAACTGCCGGAATACTTGAAAATGATCGTGTCTTCTAATTATTATCTACAAGCAGTACCTTGCGGCCCTTGCCACGTGTACCTACTTAAAGTTTTCACTCTCTAGAAGGAAGAAAACACCATTCCTTTCTTCTGATATTAAGCCACTTATTCACCTTTCGAAATCCGAAAACCATTTCTTTGATAATTATTTACTAGCGTGAAGTTCGATAACTATCCCACGGGATCATATTACTGGGATAAAAAGTATTCTATGAGTTAATCCAGGTTCTAAACTACCTGTGTACAAAATTTCATGAAAATCTGTTCAGTAGTTTTTGCGTGAAAGAGTGACAAACATCCATCCATCGTCAGAAACTTTCGCATCACTACATAGTATAAAACAAAGTCGCTTTCCGCTGTCTGTCCCTATGTATGCTTAAATCTTTAAAACTACGCAACGGATTTTGATGCGGTTTTTTTTAATAGATAGATTGATTCAAGAGGAAGGTTTATATGAATAACATTGCACTCGTGCGAAGCCGGGGCGGGTCGCTAGTTTATAATATACTAGCTGTTGCCCGCGGCTTCGCTCGTGTTTTGATCGGAAATTATCCCACGAGCACGTTATAAATATAGCTTATAGCACTCGGGGATAATGTAGCTTCCTATTAGTGAAAGAATTGTTTAAATTGGTTTAGTAGATCCAGATATAGTAATATTAGTATAGAAGTATATTATTATGATATTACTATTATTAATATAGAAGTAGGAAGGAGGATTAAAATAAAACAAAGGGTTACCCCCACACTGGGTCCGCATGGTGTATTGTTAAGCCCAGCTGTATGAGCATTCTAAGGTGGTTATGTTATATGAATGATAATTATGTATACTAAGTAGCTGCAACTTTCTTACTTTAAAATGCCAACGAAGTCAAAAACACCAAAAACAAATTACAAAATAAAACGAAACGTTATTCTCAGGTCGGCCATTTTGTTGTGACGTTTACCAAAATGGCCGCTGCGATGGCCAGTTGTCCGAACTTCCCTGCGTCACCAGTGCCAGTTTTTACGGCACTTTAAAGGCCCCTACTCTCTTGGGTACGCTAAAGACCCATATTATTCGGAAACATCAACAGGATCAACGTCTTAATACCCTGTAAAAAAGGGAAAAAGGGACTCCAAAGATGTACTTTAGTTTATTTGAAACTTTATATGGCAATTTAATTTGATGAACGCGCATCCATACTATTAAGCGATAATACTCTGTCTGTCTGTAACCTTTTCACGCCAAAACGGCTGAACAGATTTGGCATACGGATAGACATGACCTGGGCTACGGTCAATGGATATTTTTTAGCCTTCTAGTACATTCCCAGGGAAAAAAAATCAAACGTCCATGCCGCAAGGCTGCGGACAAACGTTGTTGGTATATCAACTTAGTCTTCAATGTCAATAAACCAGTGATTATAAGGAGCTTAAAGCAAGGAGAAATAAAATCTCATTCATTACGGCATCGTGTTACGCAACACCCAGACGTGATCAAATAAGTATACGTTACGTAAACCAGAGTAGGCCATACACATATTTGTTAAGGTCAAGTCTAAACCGCTGCCCTAACTGTAGGAAGCCAAGTGCTTCACAAGTTCTGCGAGTCAAGTTGGCAAAGGTTATAGGCCACGTTTATTTAGGTGCACTGCAGAAAGAATACTAAAATTAGATGGAATGGATCAACTTGCTTGGAGGTTAACTCGATTTAAGTAAAAACAATCAAAGTTAATTGGTGAGGCAGTGTGGATTTCCTATTTAACGTACAGCAAAACGGTTCTCCTCTGCCTAGTCCTTTGGGCATTACAAGGGGGATGTTATTTATGTTTATGTATATATATAATAACAAAAACTATCATTTGATAGGTGGTGCAAATAACTGGCCAAGTGCGAGTCGTACTCACACGCACACAGGGTTCCGCAGCACCAAAAAATATAATAAAAATATTTTGAAGGCTCTGAATGAGCCTTCAAAATATTTTTATGTTGTTTGTTTTATGTTGTATTGTTTTACATTCAACAGCAAAGCTAAATTTGTTTTTCATAGTATGTCAATGAATAGCAAAGTTACTGCTACAGTTTGGTGAAAAAGTCCCATATCTCAAAAACTAAACATCAAATCTTATTCAACTTAATTTTGGTTGAAAGTTTTATTTACGTTCTACAATCCCACATTTTTTTAGAATTTTCTTCCTCTTACTTTAGAAATTAGAGGGACACACAAACACACATTTTACCACTTTGGAAGTCTCAAGTCTCAAATCTTTCAAACGATTGACTTTGAGAAAAAATGGTTTTAGGAACCTCTATGTCATTTTTTAAAACCTATTTATAGACAAGCACGTATAGGTTTGATGAAAAAAAATATTTTTATCTATTTAGTTTCAGTTCTATTTTATAGCCCTTAATCTTTTATTTTTTTATTTTTGTGCAAAAATCGTAAAATGATTTACAGAATACATCCTACCTACTAAGTTTCAATTGTGTAGTCCTAATTGTTTCGGAATAAAGTGGCTGTGACATACACGGACAGACAAACAGACCGCCGGACAAGGCGAATCTCTAAGGGTTCCGTTTATTGCCACTCGGCTACGAAATTCTAAAATGGGTGGTTAAGAAGTGGACACCACTTTAATATTGTATCGATACAATTAAACCTAATGTTCATATCACATGCCTGCGCTTTCCCAATTATGTTGAAATTGGCTTCCAGTCACATGTACTAGATTTTACATGGAGCGACTGCCTATCTGACCTCCACAACTCAGTTAGTACTGAGTAATATGATACCCCTTGGTAATACTAGTTGTCAGATTTTCGGGCCACTCCGACTACCTGTAACGACTGTTAAAGATCTGCAAATGACAGCCGGAACCAACGTCTCAACATGCTTTCCGATGGCGTGGCATCACTTTGGGCCGTATCAGAATACAGCGCTGTGACGTTTTCGTAAATGTTATAGCCCCATGCTGACAGCCTTTTGGCCTCGTACAGGACTAATTTCGTTGTTTTTTTTTTTTTTGTTAACTTTTTTGTAATTTTGTTAATTGATAATGTAATCATTTTTTGTGTGTTTTGTCTTGTGCGGCCTAATAAATACTTTTTCTTTCTTCCCGAGTCACGGAAAGCCTAATTTTGTTAATAAAATAGGCACCGAAAATATTACGCAGTGCTACATTTATCTTCATTAGACACCTTTTGGACTACAATCTCACTAAAATAACCCACTCTGTTTAAATATACTGAGTATTTCCATTAACTTATTGCCAACTTAAATGCTCACTATAATGACCCAAGGTTAAGTTGCACAGTCAAATCGTTTCTCTACATCGTACGATACGGAACCAACTTTAAAAGGGTTCGCAATATAAGTACAGAGTATTTTTCCTCGCGTATCCATTTAGGTAAATAAACACGGTACGACAATAACGAGTTCTTGCACCAGTCACACATTTTGAAACACCCAATACCTATCCATGTAAACACATTACATTAATTTCAGAAAATTGGTATCTACTGAGATACATAAGTCATTTCTAGGTATTTAAAGATAAATCAATATATTATCAAAGTTGCTGTCTTTCTCTGTCTGACGTCTGAATGCTGACTGAGTCGCTCTCCACGATTCCACGGACTTTGATGCGGTTTTTACCATCACATAGGGTATCATACGTTTATATGTCAAATACAAGAACATTAATGAACAACGCTGCATTCCGAATTACGCTGTAATCGATTTGAGCGTCCATAAACCCGTTCCGTATTACCGTGAGCGCGATATTGATGTCCCTTGAATCGTCATAGATAACGTCATGACATGCGCCATCTTGCGATTACACCGACCATGCCCCAAATAAATATCACCGTGAGCGCTGTCAAAAATGACAGTTCTGTTCACAGGTTGTGTTGTTTTGTTATGGTGGAAGCGCAAGAGTTGCCCGCGTAATTTAAATTTTCTTACGATTTGCAGATCAGTGTAAGGTTGTATGTTGATGAAAATAATAATCGCGCCAGTAACACGTATGAACTTACAGAATTATAATAATTCAAATCATCAATACAACCCTCCAAGTTCATTTAACCCTATTGAGTGACTTTTTCATGAAATAGTTATTTAATGGGGTTAATTGAACTTGGAGGGTTGTATGTGCAGCAGAGTCAACCAACATATCGTCCATTTTCAAAAATAGGTCTTGTCAAAGGTTTCGGTTTGGGGTTATGTTCACTGTGAACGCGTTCACGAGCGTTCCAAATTGATGACAGCTCTCAGCTGTCATAAATTCATAATCGTGATATCTAAAACGGAACGCAAAATATAGATGTGAGCGCTGTGAGTGATTATTTTGTAATTCGGAATGCGGCCCAAATCACGATGTTTTCTCAAGAAGTAAAAGTCGTGGAACGCAGAGGCAGGTCTTTTGTTGATTTGCAAAAAAAGGACAAGTCAAGAAAAACACACTTTAACATTCAAATTCAAGTTTAAGTGTAGTCCGAAACTTCAGTGTAAAGTGCTTACCGTATCTCATGAGGGAATAATAAATTAAGACGGCTTTGTAAAGTTTTAATGAAGCATTTTTATGATGAAACACCGCAGTCAACAATGTGTAAAACATTGTTGACTAACTTACATAAAAAAGATTCGAGATACCAATTTTATGTACGGAAACTTACACTGTCACTTGCGGAAATATCTTCCGTGATTTTCAACTATTGTGAGCTCCCGATATTTCGATACTGTGGCAAGCGCCATGATCGCGGCATGACAACACAACACGAAATATGAAGGGTGTAACAAGACCCTTAACGAAGCCAAAAGGCACTTGTTCTCCCCGTCATTGCGATCATTTTTTTGTTCTAGACCATACCTGGGAACCTTCTAGTTACGGAGATATTGGGGGTCAAAGTTCCAACTTTTTCACAAGTTTTTTTTTAAATGCCTGTTTTTAACGTAAGATTTTTACTGTAAACACCTCCACGACCCCCGTACTATTCAATCCATCCATCAGCACAATGTTTTGAGTGCGTTACATTGAGACCTACCATAAAACGTGATTTTTCACCCCAAAAAAAAAGTCGTTTCCCAGCAATAGTTTTTGCGTGAAGTTACTGTGTTTAATGTACAGAATGCTTGGTTGACGGGTTCGTGAAGGGTCTTGTTACACACTGTAGATATCCCTTATGTGTGTACCTAAGTTTAAACCGTATAAACCGTAGTATAAACCGGGAAAGCTTAAAACAGTGTTTATCTAAGGAAGTTGCTTTCTGATATGAACATTTATTCCCGAAATTTTACACGCGTCGCCGCGTCACTGGATTAGGGTTGGCTTATACAGGTAGGTAGCTACTTGTTTTTCCGCGTTGCTATTTTAATGTAGTTAAATAGATAATGTTTTTAGCAGGATTGTAATAGGTTTAAAAATACCTATAATTAACGAAGCTGAAACGCCTTGGTTCTCTCCGTCATTGCGATAATTTTTTATTCTTTATGCACCATACCTGGGAAACTTCTAGTTACGGAGATATTGAGGGTCAAAGTTTCAACTTTTACACATTTTTTTCTTTTTATAATACAAGTTTTTATTTATTTATTTTACTATTTATGTACACACAGTAGATTACACAGGAAAATAAAATTATAAAATATGAGTACAAAGGTACTGCTTATTTCTTAAGAAATTAAACAATTGAATTGTTTTTAATGTTATAAGTTCACTTGAAAACCTCCTTTTTTTTTCGAATGGGAAATCATCAAATAACTCCCCCCGCTCTGGGCTGCAGTACGGAGTGTCAGACTTTTACTGACTAAAACCCATCCATGTTCCTCCTTGATTTCGTACTATTCAATGCATCCATCAGCACAATGTTTTGAGTGCGGTAGTCCTACCGTAAAACGTATTTTTTTCTTACCAAAAAAAGTCGTTTCCCAATTATTCGTTTGCGTAGTTATTAATTAATGCTTGGATGACGGCTTCGGGAAGGGTCTGTTCACACCTTATATGTAGATAGGTATCCGACACCCAGCAATAGCACCGACAAAATATATTTCTGTAGGATTTTTACTTTTGGAAACCAATTACGTACTTTCCGCAAATACTGTCTTACAAGATAGTAGTAGAGAATCTTCCCAGTTATTAGATTATCATCAGACGTCTCAGTAAATACATTATTAATAATCATTAAACTTCTCTTGACAAAGGAAAATTAGCACGTCTAATAACTTGCTTTAATCTGGATAATCCAGCTTAACTAACACTCTAACTTAATAAAGTGGAAACACCGAATATTGGAAAAGTTCATTCAATATTTGAAAAAGATAGAATTAAATGAAAACCATTTCGTCTGGTAAAAAAAAAACAACCTTGAACACTGTGAAGGGTATTTTTATCTGCGTAATAATCCTTACTGACAAGCCCGAGAGGTCTACAATTTATTTGTCTTCATTTTCTCAACTCACCCCGAAACCGTGATTTTTTCAGGTAGTATTTTTGAACGGAGCTCGTCCAAAATGGGCTCTTAGACAAAGTAATACATTTTCTAAGGCTTCATAAAAGAAATTGACTTAAAAATACTGACCTACGGGGCCTTAATCTCGGTAGAGACGGGACTTGTACCCTGCGAATAATCTTGTTTATTTGCTCCGAGTTTAATGAGATTGCTTCGCTTGAGTAGTCGCGGCGTCACTACGTCAACTGTCTCGAAATGTCTCAGACACCAAATGTACTTTATTCCCATCTTGAAATATTGCTTTTTAGGGCTCCGTAGCCGAAGGTTGCTAAAGGAACCCAATTACTAAGACTTTGCTGTCTGTCTGTCTATCACAGGGCTGTATCTTTTGAACCGTAATGGGTAGACACCTTTGATTGTGTCGCCCTACAATCAAAACAAAGAAAACGAGACAACAATTTCAAACATGTGTGCGTGCGAACTTATAAGCCAACAGTTGACTGATATTTTTTTACACGTTTGCGTACATTTGGTGCTCCATCTAGACATTAAATAATCAAAGGTGGACACTTGAAATTTTCACTGTGTGTATTACTATGCCTGACATAACATCATGTCTGCGATCCCCAAAGGGTTTGGCAATAGAACACCTACATTTAGCCAGTTATGTCCCACGTAATAGGAGGCGAACCTATTGCCATCAACCGGGCAGAAACCAAACTCCGTGACTGCTACTAAGCAATTCCTGGGGCCTTAGTCTGCTATTGCAATAGTGTCAGAATGGTCTATAATTGATTTAATAAGGCCCCTAGTCCACGGCGTATTGAAGCGCGTTCGAAACTCGTTTGACGTGCGTACAAAGGGTAATTCGTCTGCGCGGGGCCTTATTAAATCAATGATAGACCATTCTGACACTATTGCAATAGCAGACTAAGGCCCCTGGTTACGAGCGCAATGAAACGCGTACAAGAAAAGTGTTTTTTTTTCGGCGGTCTTACAGAACCTTTCGAGTGCGAGTCGTTCTCGAACTTGGCGGGTTTTATTTGACAGGCTTTAGTGAAAGGGACATCGCGTTAGGCCGGTCTCGGACGAGATATCGTCGGCTTCACAGATTGATATCATGCATTAAGTGACAGATTGCAAAACCAGTTCGTTGGCAGTCCGGTATAGGGAGTGACCTATATCCGTCCCTCGATTTAACGTCCCGAGACTCAGTGTTTTCCTTTCATTTATTGAGAACATGTTGAACTAGAACGTGGAAAGATGGAGCCTAAGACTAGTTGCAGAATAATTCACGATCAACTTCATGAATTTTTCAAAGATTACATTAGCAATTTTACTGCCCAATCTATGTACTGTCTATACTAATATTATAAAGAGGTAAAATTTGTTTGTAAGTTTGTGTGTAGGGGTAATCTCTGGATCTACTAAACCGATTTTGACTGACTGACTGATTTTGTTGCCCGCGGCTTCGCTCGCGTTTTGGTCAGAAATCATCCCACGGGCACGTTCTAAAAATAGCCTATGGCACTCGGAGATAATGTAGCTTCCTATTAGTGAAAGAATTTTCAAAATCCGTTCAGTAGATACAACCTCACAAACTCGCAAACTTTACCTTTTCATAATATTAGTATAAATTTAAATCAAACACAAATTTTCACACAAATAATGTGTATTATTGTAATGTGAACACAAATATTGTTCTTAGTAACATCTAAACAACTATGTTAGTAACACTTCTCGTTAAAATAAACCTAATTCGAAAACCTTATAACTACGCCCGCTTTCCGCTGCACCAGACCAGCAGCTGTGCATACCGGTCCAGTGCCCCAGGAACTGGCAATCAGGCTTATCCACTATCACCTTTAGAATGTTATTGGTGCTCCTCAGAATCCTTCGCATCAAGGATGCTGTTCTATTTTGCAATAATAGCTTGAAAGCTGCCTGTATGTGCTCCAGCAAACATGCCCGATGCGCTACAGAACCGCGGGAGCCCCAACAGCACCCTAAAAGCGTTATTATACTGATCCAATGTTCTGTGGATTTTTTTAGTAGGCATTATGAACCTATACACAGTATGACTCATTTAAGAGCAAAGATCAAAGGATTTAGAATAGGACAAAAATATAGGATCAATAAACGGGAGAGAATTAATGAGAAGATACAAATGAGCAAATTACAATGACGAAAAATTACAATTTAATATTATTCAGAATAATGAATGAGACTATACATTTATATACAAAAAAACTATTTGTACAAAGTAAACTAAGTATAGAGGTAGGAAAAGGTATACGGAGAGACAAAAGGTTACTAAGAAAGGAAGAATGATCATAAAAAGGACAGGAGAAAAATATGTGATCTAAGTCGCCTACATCTGTGCCACACGAACAAGCGGGGTCGTCAATGATATGTAGTTTGGCAAGATGGGCTGGAGTGCAATCATGACCCAGTCGCATCCAAAAAAAAACGTATTTAGAATGTCATTCTTTCTCTGTAAACTTCAAACGATTGACATAAATCGAATGATTCTTTTTTAATACTTCAAGCTCTTAACGCATTTACAATAAATGATTTATTGTGCAAGCGGGCCCAAATTCTGATTTCAAAAACTTCTCAAAGCCAACCAAAAAACTGTTTGACATGAGTATTTTAACAAATTTTATTTTATTCCCTAAATTCCCTTAACGCAACTTTAAATAAGTTTAACAATAAAGTCGTTTTAACTTTTTTAAGTGGTCTGAGTTACAGAGTAATCTAGTTAGGATTGTGAATAAGAGTTAAATTGTCCTAAACTTTTGGGACATGTATCAACTGGTTCTAAAAGAGTAAGTGTGGGTTACGGTCAATGACTTCTGGAGCCAGACACTCTGGAGAATTCGTCGCGTTAAATATATAAATAAATAAGTAAAAAAACTGACCAAGAACGAGTGGGATTCGTACTGACGGTACCGTTAGAAAATACTACAGAATAAACACAAAACAATAGCTAGCAGAACTGTTTTATCTGTACCGTGATTTAATGTACTTACATACGTACCGTACTGTCGATGTTGAGAATATTCCAGCATTGATAGAATTTATTGCTTGAGTGTATTACGGTTTTCTAAATATGCTGGAAACTAATAAAAATGCCGTGAGAGCGGTCAATGATGTGAAAAAGAACTGGCTGGATATAATAATAAGAAACGGCTTTGTGAAAACCAGACGGCGTATACCGAGTCAGGGGTTGGTCGAACCGATTGCGGACTGGTTGTGGACAACAAAAATTGACAGGTACTTATTTAGTACTTACTTATACAAGGTGTAAACTGACCCTTCATTCGCATTCCCAAACAAGTTTTTTTAACTTACTAGTTACGCAAAAAATATTGCTGGGAAATGTTTTTTTTTTTTTGGGGGAAAAGTCACGTTTTGAGGTAGGACTCAATGAAACGCACTCAAAACATTGTGCTGATGGATGTATTGAATAGTACGAGGGCCATGGAGGTGTTTAAAGTCTTACATTAAAAACATGTATTTAATAAAACATTTGTGAAAAAGTTGGAACTTTGACCCCCCATATCTCCGTAACTTACCCACTTACTACTACATTACTTTCCCAGGCATGGTAACAAAAAAATCGCAATGACGGGGAGAACAAGTGCCTTTCGGCTTCGTTATGGGTCTTGTTACACACTTTATCTACCAGAATCTGGCGTCCGGAGCGGAGTCTGCAATATGTCCTTACCAGTTTAACTTAACATAACACGATGACATTGGGAACTTTGTCCACGGAACCCTGAAAATATATATTTGACAGTGACGTTAACACAATGGACAATGTTTTTCAGCGCTGCCCATTGTCTAGTGCTGTGCCAATCAACGCGCTTTTGTTTTTTAATCCTACACCACAAATTAACACGGTGGTCACATATACAAAACAAACAAACGCAATTTAGAAAGGGATTATATTTGTGCTGAAGCTTTTGACGTCTCGTTATATTGTTAACAAAGTTTAGACTTTGTTAACAAAACAATGAGTTAGTTTTACTTATCATTTTAAAATAATTACTAATTTTCTCGTTATTTTTCTTGGGATTTTATCATTTCACCTTTCCCTTCACCCTATTCACCGAGTGCACTACCTACATGAGGTCGACAAGCGGATGTGCGATTAACGCGTGTGCGACAAAACTTTACTGCGTCTCACCATAGTACGAAAGCACGCGAGTGCGACAAACTAAAGTTCGATAGCAAGAGTATCGCGGGCTCCACGGGTGAGTCCAAGATACTCCAGAATCATAGCAAGCTTCTCAATACAGCAAGCACACACCTGTAAAACGACAATCTAACCGCCTCGATGGTCTAGTGGTCGAAAGGGCTACTACTACTGAGCAAGAGCTCCCTTAGTCGGGCAGAAGTGTTATTGTGTTTTTCCATCAGGAGTGTCTAAGCAGCAATCCTGAGTCTGAGATATGACTGTGCCCGTTTTAAGGTGGATGCGCAAGGGTAGCCCGCGAAATTTAAATTTTCTTACGTTTATTGCAATTTGCAGGTTAGTGTCAGGTTGTATGTCGATGAAAATATGAATCGCGCCATTAACACGTATGGAGTTACAGAATATATAATCATTCAAATCATGAATATAATCCTTCAAGTTCATTTAATCCCGTTGAGTGACTTTTTCATGGAATAGCTATTGAATGGGGTTATATGAACTTGGAGGGCTGTATTGATGATTTAAATTATTATAATTCTGTAACTCCATACGTGTTACTGGCGCGATTTATATTTTCATCAACATACAACTTGACACTGACCTGCAAATTGCAATAAACTTTTAAAAAAAAAAAAATCGCGGGCTACCCTTGCGTTTCTATCTTAAGTCAATAATAAGCTCGCCCCCTGCTCGCCCTTTATTACTTGGGACTCCAACATAAGTACGGCGGAAGGGTTATATGTACACCTCCGCCTAATCCTTTGGTGATAACAGGCGTAATGATATCTAATGTACCTATGCCTGTAACAGTCAATACAAAATTTCACTTCAAACATCTTACCTTAAACTAAAAATAAAACTGCGCAACAGATTTTTAGTACACAGATACTTTGCCTGAATGCCTTTGCCGATGTCAAAGAGCTGACTATTGAAAAGCTAACATTAAATAGATCAGTTTTAATTAAGAATTTCTAGAAAATCTAAAAAATCTCTAATCTAATAAATCTTCATTCACTTTATTAACAACAGCATCCTCTGAAAGCGAATAAAATTATTTGAACATTTAAAAGGTTAGCAAAGTGATTTCGTCGCGCTTACATAGGCTTTGGTCACGTAGAAAGCGGGTTGGCATGAGCGGGTGGCTACTATTTACCGGGAGACGAGACTGCATTTTTTACGGACGGGCGGTATGTATTCACGCAAAGTGTACTCTTTAAAATAATGTGTTGAATAGTTTGAACGACTACTGTGATAAATAAATAATAAATATAGTTTAGAGTAAAAACTGAGTTGTGGAGGTCAGGTAGGCAGTCGCTCCATGTAAAAATCTTCAGCCACATCCGGTTAGACTGGAAGCCGACCCCAAGATAGTTGAGAAAAGGCTATGTAGATAATATAATAATAACAGGTTCGGGCATTACTATCAGTTTGATGTAGTGTAATCGAAGAGTTGTGTCCGTTCGTGGTATCATTGATTGTAATCAACGACATGTACAGGTACACGGTCGGTGCTGAACGGTGTACAATATACGCTGAAAGCCGTAGCGTGTCGCAGCACTCCTAGCTTAAAGACAAACAGAGCGCGACAAATCCGCCTACTATAAGACCGTAGCCTAAATCGGTGCCCAGCTCAGATAGTTCTAAATCTCAGAGTTACAATAATATAGAGATACATGGGCAAAATTCTGTCGTCGCTGCGAACATTAATTTCGTTTAGTCTTGCCTCGCTTTCCCTTTTTATCGAGATAAAGATTAGAACTTTATGTTGTGTAAGACCAATTTGTTGCAATAAAATCAACGTAATGGATTTGGGCATTTTGGGTGCCGAAAGATATTTTAAAGGCCGAAAAATATTTTAGATTTTATGCAAAAATAAAAATGCGACCTTTTTAGCTTCTCAGTTGACACTTTAATTATATTTTAAGCAAGTAAAGAATGTAAAATAAGACATTGCTGAATAACAGAATATAATATTTTATTATGCTCTGCGTTAATTAAATTACGTACGGCCAAGTAAAAACAACATGAGCCCATGTATGTCATGTTTAAAAATTACAGTGAGCCGACGCGATGCACTTACGGTCGGGCACGTATTTATTACACATACATATTTTTAATCACCACCAACGCACCTGAGGCATTTTTTGGGAGTTTTTATTTTGGGTACCTTGTTTTCTGTATCTACAAAATTTCGACAAGGTTTATTCGTTTATAATCTTTGATTATGTCTAGATGCAGCCTCGAATGTGCGAAAACGTGTCAAAAAATATCAGCCAACAGTTGGCTTATAAGTTCGCACACAGAGAACACACGCAAAGTGTAAACACCGTGCGTCTATTGTCTTTGTGCACCGCGAGCACGCTGCCGCACGCACACATGTTTGAAATTGTTGCCTCGTTTTCTTTGTTTTGATTGTAAGGCCACGCTCCATCTAGACATATAATCAAAGATTATAATAGGTAAACATTAGGTAAGTTATATTCAATAGCTCCACGAGCTCATTCCACCATCTCCCTTCTTCCATCGGGAATCCAGACGTAGTGCAGGTTATCACCCATACCTTGTCAAAGTTCCATACATTCGCAGCGCTTTGCTACATCTTTTATTGTGCGCACAGCCAAGGAGTCGAATTCCCTGTCTGCGTCGGTGTTCCCAAGTTCATATGACCCCAATATATTTAAGTCGCGAGTTCATTCTTTTAGATTAGCTCGTTCAATCGTCGACCTCGTCTCTGTCTTCAGGACAGGTTTGAGGTCAAGAGTAGGCCCATGTTATTTAAAAAAAACCACAATATTGTAAGAAGTCCTTGCAATGACGCCTTAACAATATATAGTAGGTAGGTACTACACCTTCACCAAAATTATTAATCCCAATGCCAATAACAAAAATACCGTTCTAGCAATATCAAACAATAGACAGAATACTTCGACCTCCTCACAACGGAACTAAAACAATATCAATTGTCTCGAACCTTCCCTCTCCCAGTTCAATACAATCACTTCAGTAAACAGTTTCAATTCGATAGCCAACGGACTCGACGGTACAACTAATTACAAACACGGATCCTGAACTTAACAAGTTAGGTGCTTATTCCTTTCACGACAATTCCTCCCTCCCCCAAGTCCGGATGGGGACTGAATATTCATAACCGGTGAAATATTTACGGGCCTGGCCCCCTTAGACCATCTCTCGCGTCTCTCGTCCCTATCTAACTAAGTTCGGGGTGATTGCGTTTAACTTGCAACTAAACGGGACACTATTAATTTAATTGTGATGTATTAACAATGGCGAAGTTGTAACTTCCTGGTTTAGTCTAGTGTATTTTGTGGGATTGGCCTTATGGGATTACATTGATGCTGCTAGTTATTAGCGAGGGGGTCTAGACAAGACGTAACAATCGATTCAGTGTTTCGTAAAGTGCGGACACCGAACGTTAACAGTTTTTTAGTATATTCTGTCCCACTGCTGGGCAAAGGCGTCACCCATTTTTTTCTAATGCTCTCGGTCTTTTGCCTTCTCAGGAACGAGTCCAAATCGTCACGCCAGCATTTCTTCCTCGGCGGCGGCGACCTCTCGCGTCCGGCCCTGGTTCAATCCATGGTCCGGAGCGAGAGGGAATGGGACGCCGTCACCTCCTTCTGCGAAGCAGTCATGCTAGCGAAGGAGGTGGCGGGGCGTGAGAGGGAGAGAGCCTCACGTCTCAGCCGCCGCGAGAGACGCACCGGGCGTCGGGGGCCACGTGGTGGCCCCCGGCCACCTTAGGCGCGGGCCTGTGGACGGTGAGCTATGGGCTAGCTCGCCGTTCGTCCGTCTTATGACGACAGGCCGTGTCGACGGCACGTTCGTGTTCCACGCGCGCCTCAAAGACAGTCAGCAAACAGGAAGGGGTCCGAAAGGACCGATGCCTGCCGGGGTTGCGGGACTGTTCGAAAGAGATACGGCGGTCCTGGAACACAAAGGGCAAAGGAAGGAACATGGATGGGTTTTAGTCAGTAAAAGTCTGACACTCCCTCCTGCTCAGCCCAGAGCGGGAGGGGTTATTTGATGATTTCCAAACGGTAAAAGCATTTCTTCCTCGGTGGCGAGCACCGTCTTCAGGCACCCACTGTCTGACGATTCTGACCCATCTGTCCTGACCTATCCTGAAAATGTGACATTGAAAAAAAAAAAAAAAGAAAATGCGACTTTGCAAGATAATGTACCTACAGAAATTTCTGTCAAACTTCGGACCTTTAACCTTAAATTACTGGCAATAGGATTGATTTGAGCTTTTCAGGGGCTTATGCCAGTCCCATATCCCTAGGCCCTCAGGGGGGTTACTATGACATCCTAAAGCAGGAGTAATTCCAGTGTGGGAAAGATACAGAGCTATACAGGTCGCCTAGTGCCATCCCTTTCCCACACTGGAATTACTCCTCCTTTAAGACGTCATGGTAAGCCAACAGGTATTGAAAGAGGAGGTAGCTACTGATTAACTTTTCCAGTTAAATTAAAACTCTGACGGAAAAAGTTAGAATGGAACTATATGTGAAAACTCAGGATTTCGTTATTAAAGTGTAGTACTATGTAGTACTATGTATACTATGTAGTACTCCTTTAACTACCAGAAAAGTAGAAAAGATAATCCATTTTAATTAGTAAGATGACACCTGTAATGTTCCACTTTCGCCGTTAGAGATTACACGGACGTAAAACTTTACAACTTTGTCTCTAATCAGACATCGTTTCGGCCGTCTTTTTGGTGTTGCCAGTCTAAAAAAACATCAGGAATTTTCTATCAAATGGATCATTGTCGTGAAATCAAAAGCCTTTAAAACAGGTTTTCATAAATTACCAAAAAAATCATCCATCAAACTGCTTTATTCATCTAAAAAATAAAAAGTAATTCATCAATAGATATTAAAAATACGTCAACGCGGACCATGGGCCAAAACAGGTGTTGCCAGAATCACTTTTTAAAAGCTTATTGCGACAAAGGTATTAAAATCGCTCATTCGGAAAATCAAATTTCCGTGGCAATAGGCTGGTATCCATAAAAAAAAAACGTTTTACGGCAAAGTCGTGTCGTACAGGTATCGAGTCATTGTAAATTTAAAGCCGAATAAATAGGGCTTCTTTTAAATAAATTGGCATTCAGAAGTACCTACATAACGCCATTTTGGAAATCTCTCTGAAGTCATGCTCAAAAAATATAAATACAGCATAAGCACCTAATATAACTCAGGTTACTTTATTTGAAAATGTTTGAAGTGTGAGTAAGTGAGTATTATTTTATGTTTGAAGTATGTGCCAGGAATAAAGTTGAAGACCTACGTTTTCCCTATGTTTAATAAAAATAAAGCAATCTCTTAGGTAATCTAATAGAAAGTCTTAGATGTTTTCAGTAAAGAACTTTGGTTCATAAATTCACAACTTGGATAGAACAATTCCGTAATTTTAAGGAAAAACTTCTTCGAATTTGGAAATTTTATTAAACAAGACATAAAAATGTTTATTATTAGATTTTAGTAGGTACATTCTAGTATATTCTTATACCTTTTTATTTTTCCTGTTAGGTAAGTAGGGAATCAAGAATTTCTTAGTAACAGTCTCGGAATTTGGATTTGTGCCCGGTTGATGGTAATAGGCTCACCCAATCACATGGCACTTAAACATAACTGGCGAAATCAGGGTGTACTATTAAGTGGTACACCTTTGCTTAAACCTTCGGAAATCACAGGTGTGATTATATGTTAGGTAGGTATGTACATGAGAATGGGACTCTTAATACCTCTATTTAAATAGCCAACCGTATTTAGACACTCGGCCTACCCTTCAGAAAAAAAGATACCTAGTTACTTTGAATTTAATAAAAAATCCAACACATTCTTCTCCACAATTATATAGGTATCGAACGATAGCGGTAATAAAAGAAAGCACCTTATCTTCTCGAACGTAAACGCGTGATGGATGGCCGAAAGAAACGAAACTATCTTTACTTAGTTTGGGACACTACAAAAAGAGAGCTAACCGACATTGACATTATGATATCGACTGTGCGTACGGACCTTATTACACGCATATGGGTTTATTCAACTATGAAAAAGATGAAAATTAATCATTAAAAGGTAAAATTATAAAAAGCAGGTCACCACATATGCTGAGGCTTAGGTGTTTACCTGAAAAATTGAGGTATTTGAAGAAAACTACGTGATTCCAGTGGCTCGGTATAATGGGGACAGAGCAAGGAGTAGAATACTCTAAGAGTAGAATTTATATAGGTACAGACCAAGGGTACAGACATGACAACAGCCATAGATATTCACAGCCCGCCGAATTGACAGGGCATAAACAATATACAACTGTCTATACATTACAACTATCAAGGACTGAAAGGTTTGATGTAGGTACGACAAATAAATGACGATATCACTAGTGACGAAGTGTGAGTGCAACTCGCATTACGAGTGCTTTCCTACTGCACTGCAAAATGATTTCGAAAAAAGAAATATTTGTCTCAATAATAATTGATGAACATGAACTCTTGAACGAACAGATTTTTTTGAAACAGGTATGTAAAGTTAATTAACTTGGGCCAAAATTTTGGGTTTTGTAGGTCAGATAGGCAATTGCTCCAAGTAAAATACAGGTATTGCGTTGCACTAGATTAGACGGAAAGCCGAGCCTATCCTTGGGATATTAGATATTTGTACAAAAACTTGTCACAAAAATAGTGACAACTAGCTGTTGCCCGTGGCTTCGCTCGCGTTTTGGTCGGAAATTATCCAACGGGCACGTTGTAAATATAGCCTATGGCACTCGGGGATAATGTTGCTTCATAATAGTGAAAGAATTTTTAAACCGGTTCAGTAGATCCAAAGATACAAACTCATAAACGTAAAGTTTAAAGATAAAAACTCATAAACTTTACCTCTTTATAATATGAGTATAGATTTGGACAGCATATTCTATACCATGATTACCATGACTGTAATCCCTTACATTGGTAGATAACTTCTTCAGGTTACCGACAAGTTTCTAATCATGTAAAGACCATTAAATTTTCCAGACAAATAAGAGTCAATTCAGAGATTAAAGTGGAATGAACTCCACTCGTCATTACTTAATGCACCTTAGCAATGCTTTTAACCAACACGTTTAGTTTCACGACTACAAAGGTTGAATGGATACCGCTGGGGGTATTTCTTTAGCGCGAAGAATAAAAGCACGGGTGATTATGATTGTGGGAGCGAGTTCATTGCATAGAGACGTTGTTGTTGAACTGAGCAGCAGTATGCTTAGAATTTGGTATGAACCATCAAACTTAAGGTGAAAGCGTCAGCGTTGCATGAGAAAATAAAAAAAAATCTTACGTTTTTTACTATTTGAAAATTTGAATTTCGCGGGCAACCATGAAACCATCATCGTTATCGGGAAAAAATATTCAGTATTCCCATGACAACATTTCAATAAGTACCTCCTCGACTCAAATGGGTCAGCTAATTCAGCTGACCCTGATTTGATTAGGTGTGACCACACTTTTCCGTTATATTATGTTAAATTGTGTATTGACATTCTCCGAACATCACTAACAAGAAGTTCAAATGGTGTAAAGGTGCACCTGTGGCCAATTTGCAAAAGTATCGCTAGCTAGCGCTAATTTTAACTGACTAATATGCTAGCTTGAACTTTTTTATCTTTATACAGAGTGTAACAAGACTCTTAACGAAGCCGCCAACCAAGCATTATGTACATCAAACTAAGTAACTTAACGCAAAAAATATTGATGGGGGACAACTATTTTTTGGGGTGAAGAATCACGTTTTACGATAGGACTCAATGTAACGCACTCAAAACATTGTGCTGACTGATGGATTGAATAGTACGGGGGTCGTAGAGGTTTTTACAGTAAATATACTTTAAAAACACGTATTTATAAAAAAAAAACTTGTGAAAAAGTTGGAACTTTGACCACCAATATCTACGTAACTAGAAAGTTCCCAGGTATGGTCTAGAACAAAAAAATATCGCAATGACGGGGAGAACAAGTGCCTTTCGGCTTCGTTAGGGGTCTTGTTACACCCTTTATAGAGGTCACTAGTAATATTATCTGAAAGCTTTATTAGAATTATTTAAAATAAAAACGACACATTTAAAGACGTGTTATAAGCCCCGCCATTCAATATTCCCTCGATGCCAATACGTAGCTAAGCCCAGACTCGTGTCACATCGAATTTTAGATTAAATTTTCTAAAGGGATTCTGCATATTGGACGAATGGCAATTTAAGGTCCCAATGGAGATCAAAACTATTGCTGTTGAGTTATGATTATTACACACGGGGCTTTTATTATAATCTAGCAGGTAGTTGAAATGGGTGGGTAGTGAAATCTTCATTTAACAATTTAAGTCCCTTCAGTGTAGATCTACCTAGTCTTTTAAAACTTCCTTGGTGTTTGTTTAGCCATATAGGTTAGATGACATGAGGATTTTAATACAAGTTTAAAAAAAAAACAGCTGCCTGGTGGCTAAATAGTGCTACATGATTATTTTGGCGCGCTGCGTTACCACCATATTGTTTTTTCAGTATATTTACCACAGACAATATCATAAAGTTTTCCACCAGCACTGCTGAAGATATCAGCCATGCCACAGAGGACTTTTTTTATATAGATTCATGCAGTAGCGGCGCGGTTGGGCGACTGCCCGGGGCGCCGGATATGGCGCCCCTTTATATCTCATTCCGTCGACAACGAGGCATAAAGGGGCGCCACAGACGCCCCTTTTATGCCTCATTCCGTCTTCGCCATCGAGGCCCGTCGCGACCTCCCGGTCCTTGCCCTCCCCGACCCTGGCTCGAGCCAGCCGGTGATACTGAGTCTGTAGTAAATCAGCTCATAATTATATCATTCAGATCCACCCTGTCCCTTTACTGTCCTCCCCCAGCGACGCCCCTAAGCCGAGGCTCGTACCCTACAGGGGGTGCCCCTAGCATGTAGTTCATTTAATTTAATTTATTCGTTAACAATTTACAACAACAACAACTTGTATTGTATTTAACAATTTAAAATACAATTTTAGTCCCTCAATTTATAAGTTTTGTTGCCCTGGCTGCAGGCCTTACACTCAAGGCACCCACAGGATAGGCTGGTTAAGCAGACTACAGTCTCCTAGGTTGATCTGCAGGATGCCATTCACCAAAAAAAAAAGAGGCCCCTTTATTTCCCCTCACACACTCACATTGTTTTCAGATTTTTCTATCGATGAATCGATGGAAAATTTGAACTATCACTTAGGATTATCTACAAAACAGACCTTCACGAAACCGTCAGCCAATTCTGTACATCAAACTAAGTAACCCTACGCAAATTGTATCTGGTAAACGACTTTATTTTGGAGTGCAAAAATCACGCTTTACGGTAAAACTTAATGCAACGCACTCAAAACGTTGTGCTGATGGGTGCATTGAATAGTAAACGAGTCATGGAGGTATTTAAAGTAAAGTTATACCCTTGTAAACAAGTTAAAAAAAAAATGTGAAAAAGTTGGAACTTCGACCGTACACGAGAACGTAAACGCAAAGAATATAATTAACTACCCATTCATAAACAGGGTGGACACTGACGCGAAAAAGGATACCACGTATTCAGTGCATCATTCTGAACACCCCACAGAAGATGTTCATCTGAAAAATATCTATGTGGGGGGGTTCAAAATGATGTACTTACTGAATACATGGTTACCGTTTTCGCGTCGGTGTCCAAACCACCCTGTTTATGAATGGTTAGTTAATTATATCCTTTGCGTTTTTTCGTATGTAGTGCAGTCATATTAGGGGTTTCACCTCGGAATGAGAGCTGTAAACTCGTATACACTTTTATTTTGGTGTTTTTAGAACACCAAAATAAAAGTGTATACGAGTTGTCTCAAAGTCTCTTAAAATCTCGTGTTTGCGTCGTAAGTTATTCAAAGTCAAATGTCACAAAATCAGTTTTTCACGATTATTTCGGTTTTTATAGCTGTAATGATGTTAATATGTCTTGCAAAAATCGTAGAGCATAAAATTTGCGACAAATTTTGTTTTGAATAATTGTTATTCGCCCAACCGTTTTTGAGATAGAGGGCTGAGAGCTCGCAGCGCTCAGCCATGGTCACTGTAGTGCAAGGTCAACCGTGAACCGTGTCGACGGCGAATTGCCGTGTTGACTGCGCGTTCAAGTTCCACGCGCGCCTCAAAGAGCCGATGCCTGCCGGGGCTGCGGGACTGTTCGAAAGAGATACCGCGGGTCTGGAACACAAAGGGCTAAGAAGGAACATGGATGGGTTTTAGTCAGTAGAAGTCTGACTTCCGTTCCGCCCAGAGCGGGAGGGGTCATTTGATGATTTCTCATCCGGAAAAAAAGGTCACCACTAACTATATGACTATGGCTGAGCGCTGCGGGCTCTTAGCCCTTTATCTCAAAAACGGTTGGGCGTATGAACATTTTTTCAAAACAAAATTTGTCGCAAATTTTATGCTCACATTAAAAAAAAAATGTTATTTAACATGATTGGAGCTATAGAAACCGAGATACACGCGACTTACGACGCAGACACGAGATTTAATGAGACTTTTGAGACAGCTTTTAGAACACAAAAATGCAGGTGTTTACGAATTTTCAGCTTACTATCTCTCATTCCGAGGTTGACACCTTTTTTGCGTAAGTGACTAGAAGGGTTTGAATTGCAGTTAGGGGGCGCCGTAGAAATCTCGCCCAGGGCGCTGGTAGTGCTAAAACCGGCACTGGATTCATGCGACAAAAGAAACATGCTGCACTACTGTATGGTCGGACCGAATTTAAGTCATCGACACCAGAAGTACAAAAAGAAGACTGATCTTAATTCAACAAAAAAATATATGCAACGTTGGAGGTTTCACGGTAGTTATTAATTAGGTGCCTACTTAGTTATACAATGTGTAACAGAATAAACGCACAACCTCTTACGGGGTCATTGTACTCATCATTATGAATAACTTTCACTATGGGACCAACACTGAAATCGCGAAAAAAAAGTCGACTGCCCTATACATTTCTGTGCGCATAATTCGACAAAATGCATTTCGTCGAATTATGCGCACAGAAATGTATAGGGCAGTCGACTAAAAAAACAGCTGTTCAGTACATGTACTGAACAGCTGTTTTTTTTTCGCGATTTCGGGATTGGTCCCATAGTAAAAGTTGTTCATAATGATGAGTACAATGACCCCTTAAGAGGTTGTGCGTTTATTCTGTTACACATTGTATAAGCGTACAAGATACTACAAAAAAACCAATGAAATTTAAGATGGGTAAGCATGGGTATAAAAATTTATCGTTCCATTTCTGTAGCAAATAAATCGCAGCTGGTACAGAGCATTCGCCCAGTCCAATTTATGTCGATATTGTCGCGAAAATATTTCATTTAGTTTGTGCGCTGCACGTCGCGACGCGGCCCGCGGGCTTGAAGCTACTAGAGCGGACCAAAGGGACGGGACCTCAATGAATTCAGGAATTCTACGTTTGAATTCTTTTTACATGACTCGAGTTGTAAGTCTTCACAAGGAAAAAATACATAACTAGGTACTTAGAATGTAATATGCTATTGCTGCTTTGCTGTTGCAAAGTTACGAGCTTTTTTATCTGTTAGGTACACTTTGGAATTTATTGCAAATTTTCTGCCATGCTGATCAGTAAATAGCAGACTGAATTTTATTATTGTGTTGTAACGTCTTACCACTCTTATAGAGGACGTCACACATTTTGTCACATTTTGTCTGCGACAAACGAACTGAACTTTGTAAACGCCTCGTCTAGTTCGTCGGAATAGGATATAATTATGCAAGAAATACAAAACGTTTTTTATTTCTTAAACATGCCTTGTATTGGCCCATAAAAACATTGTAGTACACTTGTTTAATTCTCTAATACAACACTTTTTTTTACAATTTAATATTTTATGTAGCGTGTTTTTGGTGAAACGGAACGCAAACACAAAACGCATCGATTCCGGTAGTGACAGAAACACTTTTAGTTGAAAAGTACTTAAAGTTTCACTAAGATTTTGCTATAATATTGTTATTGCAATGTTTTCTTTAATAAAGCACTTACAATATAGTAAAACTATTCTATTAAGGGAAAAGATTAGATTTAAACAAGGCAGATAGAGGGAAGTGACATCAAATGGCCGCGACAGTCATGGACGTTTGAATTGTCGTAGAAAATTGTAGGAGTTTAATTTTTTTTTTTTTGTGCGACAAGCAGTAGTTGAAATTAACTTTTAATTATTTTTTTGGGTTGATAGTACTGCATTTTATTGAGTTAAGTGAAAAAAAATTACATGCATATTCCCTATTGAAAATATACCTACCTAGTATTTTAAAATCTGCTCGAATAAGTTTAGGTGAATATTTATTCCTTTATTTATTTTATCTACAAATTATTTACATTTTTAAATATTTCGTATAAAAACAATATAAAAACATTGAAAAATATAAAAAATTGTTGCCCACCGGTATCGGAAACAGGGTCTAAGCTACCGGTGGCCAGTGCTCCAGAGAGAGGAACCTCCTAACAATACGAGCCGTGTCCAGGAGTACTGCTTTCTGAATCAAACCCTTGATCCAGCTGCCTAACGATCAAAGCCTCAGGTATTAACCGAGGCTCTTAGCAATTAAGTCATGGGCTGATACGACTATCGGCGCAATGATCGCTGAGTCCACATCCCACATGACGACAACCTCGCGAGCCAAGTCATCATATTTTATTTGCTTATCTTTCTTGGCTTTCACGAGGTTCTCATCATGCGGGACCGTTATGTCAACAATCATTGCGCGCCGGTCTGATCGATCCACCACCACTGTAACAGGCTTATTGGCTACAATAGTCCTGTCAGTGATGATGGATTGATCCCAACCAGTGCAATGTAATATTGCCATTTTCGAGAACTGGGTCGGGCACATACGAGTAGTACGGCACTTCCGATTCCACAAGGCTGTATTTTATTATCTAGAAGCCCAATCTAGGTCATTTTGACCTACACGCAAACGCATATAATTTCGATGTCTTTCGAAAACCTTCTTCAATCGCTGTGATTGATCAAACCAACATAGTAGCCGCCAAGAGCTAACACGAGACGTCTGCGTCGCTTTGGTAAGTACCTCCATTTCTGAGTTTTCGTAATGTTGTAGGTCAATTTGACTTATGTTTGGGCTTTATGTAAAATCAAAATCAAAATCAAAGCATTTATTTCAAGTAGGCCAGTTACAGGCACTTTTGAACTGTCGAAACAAAGATAACAATGAAATGTAGCTACAGTCCCAGTCACAAGGCATAAAAACTGTGAAAGTACTGTAGTTGCCCATTCCCTAGCGTAGATCTCTATGGAGAAGTAACTTTTGCATTCCTTTTCGTATTTATAAATTGCTATTTTATGAGATTGAACGTTTTATTTTCTTTTATAAATGGCAGTCCTTATTATTTTTAGGTCATGTTCATAACACATGATAGCATCCTCTCGAAAACTGAATATGGCAGATATGTCATCTCTTTTAGAAAATACTGACGATTCGGACCCGCGTGATACAAACTCGGAAAAAGACGAAGTCATAAGAAATGTGGATGACGAGGTGGCAGGCTATGTGGAATATTTAAACGAGCCAGCTAGCCAGAACATTCTTCACTATCAATAAACAGTGCATCGTGGCTAAATATTATCAGAAGCTTAGCAATCTTCAGGTTCAGCCGCGCTTGCCTAGGTTACAGGTAGTCAGTGGCCCGAAAATCACCTGACAACCAGTCTTACCAAAGGGTATCGTAGTCCCTTATAGTTCGAACTGGGTTGTGGAGGTCAGACAAGCAGCCGGTCTAAGTAAAATTACTGGTAATATTGGTATTTTTTGCATTCAGTTAGACTGGAAGCCGACTCCAACATATGATTGGGCTTATAAGGTTAAGGTGCGCCCTAAACGCTTCATACGTTTTTAATTTTCCATTAAGTCCTGTGTTTTCCGTTATCTGTAATTCCATTACTTAACTTATGAATAAAAGCCATTCGATCTCGTTTCTTAAAATAATCAAAACCTTTATTAGAGCCAATACGGTTGGAATAATATTTTATTAGCGCGTTTTTGGGAATACTAGACTAAAATCACAAGATTTCCATTTTAAAAAGCTATACTATGTCATTACTTCTAAATTGTCTATAAAATAAGATTTGACCTAAAGGTCCAGTTACCAGGTCATAAAATCCCAAAAAAAAAAAAAAAAATCTAAATTGTCTATGTCAATCTCAGATTCATTCGTTCGTTCGCGTCACCAGCGCCACTTTCTGTCAGGTCTGTCTGTCTCTTCAATCCAGTGTTGCCAGAAGGTTATATTCTTACATTTTTCGTAACTTTTGACCCCCTCGCGTAACATGTAAATAATTTTTATATTTTAGTCTATTTTCGTAACTTTTCAGAACGAGATTTGTAATACTTTTTTTGCATTGAGGCGTTCTTGCCTTTTATTAAAAGTGCTCCCTTATACTTGGTAGAACAAGTACGATAAGAGGGAGAATATACGTAGTTAGTTGACTGTAAAACTAACAGATGCACCACGTCGTAGTTTTGGTTCAAACTAATAGAATATGTTAGGTAGTAACAACATTGAAGATGGCTTTGCGAACAAATGAAACTAGAGTCTGTTTTATTTATCATCAGATTAAATACACCATTAGACATCATAGATTCCTTTGTATTCTGACATTTTGCTGACATCAATTTGCCACTGACCTCCACCCCAAAATCACGTCAATAAAAAATTAAAAAAAAAAACAATAATGTAACTTTAGCAGCAAAAATGTAACATTTTAATAAACAAAGGCCCTGGCAATAGTGGCAATACTGAACACTGCTTCAGTCTTGTGTTGTTTATGTCAAATTCAAATGGACGCTAAGGCACTTTTCTTGTATTTTTTAGTTTTTTACTGAATTAAATGGCGTTTAATCGTTACAAATAAATTCATATTTCATAGAAAAAAACAATGTAAGTCGTTCATTGTAAATAGATTATTCTGTAAAGGTCGAACAAATTGCAACATGGAGGGCAAGAAAATATCCTTTGGTTTTATAAAAACTAAAAAGGTTGAGAAACCGTTCACACCAATAATAACTGAAGAGAAAAGGGACTACATAGAATGTGTTGAAGAGAAATCAATTAAAGTCGTAGGGTAAGTGATCAAATCCTGTTTATTTTGCATTTAAACTAACCTAAAAATAGACATTTTGGCTTTTGATATAATTTGTTTAGCGTTCATGTTTGTTTCCGTAGACTCAACCTTAAGTTTTTCTTCAAGTAAGTTTCAGCAAAAACATTAAGGAAAAACACATATTATACCAGAAATAAAACATATATCTCAAATCTTGTTTAAAACCGAGCCATCTAACTCCTAATCTACTCCTAATCAACAAATCTGTTCCAGGGGGGAAACAGTAACAGAAGATTTGCCGCTAGTAATTCCTATGAAACCAAACACACTCATAACTGCAGAGAAACTAAAAGAAATAGCTGAGAAAGTTGAAAGTGCTGTTCAAGAACCTGAAATAAAAGAGGAACCTGTAATAAAAGAAGAGAGGGTTGAAGAAAATGAGACGTTGGAACAGATGGCTGTTAGGGAGCTGATGCAGGAAGCTAGCAAAGATGTTAAAACAGAAGTTCCGGATAACTTGGCTATACCTACACCTGCAAAGCCTGTCATGACTGGGGAGAATGAGGTAAATAAGTTTGTATTGTTACTAGAAAACATGTTACCGGTACTCCGGTTTATAGTCTGGTTAAGCAGCATCAACCTCCGAGAGTTGTTGCGCTGCGAGTGGTCCCTTAAAAAAAAAAAAAAAAGGTAGTCCGGTAGTCATTTGTAGATCGATGACAGGTGTTACTGGTAGTCAGAGGCACAAAGGCTGTCAGCCAGACTTACCTAGGGGTATTGTAGTACCCCACTTTTTGGCCTAAACTGTGCACCATTTTAATAAAAAAATGTTATTATTTGATTTACAACAATGGAAGTGGTTTAATACCTAACCGGTGCTTTAAATTATATTTTATCATGATAATTTTGTTTTTGCAGTAATGAAAAATATTTCTGTAAATAAAACAATTTATGTTTTTGTTACAGTCAACCTTAGATGACTATGAGTCGGTACCTATTCAACAATTTGGCATGGCAATGCTACGAGGAATGGGATGGACACCTAACAAAGAAGGGTATGTCAAGTTCATTTTTATCTATTTTATCTAGTAGTGGTACTTAAAAACCTAAAAGCTTGGTTGGCTTGCCCTTTTAGCTTGGCGTGGGTTTGGCCACTGGGAGTGGTGTTAACATAGTTTTAAGGTTCTATTTACTAAGACAATTTGCATTTTATCATATGTACGTTACTATATAGATAGTACTGCATTAATATGCAGTACTATCAACCCAAGAAAATAATTAAAAGTTAATTTCAACTACTGCTTGTCGCACAAAAAAAATATTAAACTCCTGCACTTTTCTACGTCAGTTCAAACGTCCATGACTATCGCGGCCATTCATGTCAGGACTTCTATGTCTCTTACCTCTATCTGCCTTGTTTAAATCTAATTTTTTGCTCTTAGTAGATTAGTTTTACTAAAATGTAAGTGCTATAATTAAGCAAAAATTGCAATAACAATATTATAGTAAAATCTTAGTGAAACTTGTAAGTACATTTTGATTAAAAGTGTTTCTTTGACACTACCGGAATCAATGCGTTTTATGTTTGCGTTCCGTTTCACCAAAAACACGCTATATAAAATATTAAATTGTAAAATAAGTGTTGTATTAGAGAATAAAACAAGTGTACCACTATGTTTTTATGGTCCAATACAAGGCATTTTAAAGAAATAAAAAACGTTTTGTATTTCTTGCATATACCCTATTATCTATGGGCTATATTAGCCTGAAAATAAATGGATGTTATTGTTGTTATAACCTAGTTCACTTCACAATGTTAGGGTTTCTGAACAGTCTGCTTGACGTATTGTTAGACCGTAGGTATGCCACTGCTATTTTCTGATGTGTTAGTATAATGACTGCCTCGTGCCAGGTTGGGCAAAGAGTTATTGGGTTATTCCATCAGGAATTTCTCAGTAGTAACCATGGAGTCTGGATTTTTGCCCAGTTGATGGTAATAAGCTGTCCCCTATTAGATGGGACTTAAAAAACTGGCAAAATGCGGTTGTACTATTAGGTACACCTCTGCCTAAACCCTTCGGGATTAAAGGCGTGATTTTCTATATTTTAGTATAATACCACATAATAGTGGGTGCCAATCTGGGTTGGGCTGATAAAAATAAATGTAGCTTAACAGATACCTAGCAGTTAATGCCCTAATTTCTGCAAACCCATGGTAAAGGACACTGAACTACAATAGGAATGAATTAAAATATAGTGTTAATCAACATTATGCTCTAGTATTTCCAGTTAAGACAGAAAGACATTAGATAACATCAATCAATCAATTGATTGATTTCTCAATTGATTTGTTTGCAAGCAGCCTAGTGTCAATTAGTTCTGCACTGTCTAAAAGCTGTGTTGCTTCATAAGAATTTTAATAGTAGTTACGCATGCATGCCTGCTTGTGCAGTTATTTAATTTAATATTTAGTCCTATTCTTTCTTTGTTACTCGTATTACATTATGCTTAGTTATTCATATTATGTTTAGACATTGATTTTGTACTTAGTTATTAGTTTGTGCAGCAATAGTTTATTGCTAACTGTGGAGGCTTGTAAATGGCTTGTCGTTGATTGCCTCACTATACTTTTTTGTATTGTTAGATATAAGCCACCCAAAAACAATACAATACAAATAAAATAAATATAAAGCATTATATTTTTGCTTAGTATAGCAGTGCATAACAGATTTGAGAAAAAGAAATGCCATCCATTGCCATTAGGACTTCATGCACCAATCTCTTGTCTTTGATTTGAAGCAAGAAAGAGAGAAAGAAATATTCCACATCAACTATGATTTTAGGGAACTAGATTTGTTAATTTAATTCTGTCTAATATTACTATTTTCAGGTCCAAATACAAGCAACCTGAACTCCGTCCAAAAGGCTTAGGTTTAGGAGCTGACAAAGTAATCAAAGACAATCAGAAGAAACAGTCGAAAGACAAGAAACAAGAGGATTTAGCAATTGTGAAGAATGCCTTTGTTAAAATTACTACTGGGAAATACAGCGGTTATTATGGCAAGGTAATATTCGTATAAGTAATTTTACTATGGTATTTTATTGAGACACTGCCTTCTCATAGTCAGATGGAGTATTATACTGGGTCGGAGGGAGACTGACTCACAAAATAATGCTTACCACAGATTCAGTACCTACCTACATCATCCTGAACATAGAAAATTTTCATCACCAATAAAAAAAAGTGTTTACTACAAAAGTGTTGCCGTTACAATACCTTCACGGGCAAAATGTATGCATCAGTTGATTTTTTTTTAATTGTCAATGGGAAATTTCTATGTGGTTCAGAGTGGTGTACTAAATATGTGGTAATAGCAAAACTGTATTATTTAAATCAGAATGAAAGCAACAATGCCACTTTCAGAGTGCCAGTGGCTTTGTAGTGATAGCCTAGTGGTGTGACCCTTGGACTGTCAAGCCATAGGTCTCAAGTTCGAACCTTAGACACATGCCTCTGATTTTTCGGATTCATGTGCGTATTGTATAATGATCACTTGCTTCGGTAAAGGAAAATATCGTGAGGAAACCTGCATGAGAGATATTTTTCGACGGCATGTAAAGCAAAGTCAGAGGCCCATGAAAGGCATAAAATTGACACCAGGTTAGGCACTAACCACACGAGAAAGAAAGACACAGGTTCTAGACTTCACACCCATGTGGAGTATTTATAACACACTTGTGACATTGTCGCAGTTAAAGTCTACTTGTGTTTTTCCTTGTGATTGATGGTATTTTTTTCTTAAACAAGCAACTCCATTGATAGGTAACAGTATGGCGGGATTAGCAAATGCATGGTTAATAGCAGTATTTGGTTGAAATGGCTAAAATCCTGTTTTACTGCTCCGCTGCCCAGACACTTGTAGTTTTTTTGCATCAGTCACAACCATATATCTTATTAATTCAGATGTTGCTATTATTTCAGGTTGTGAGCTTAGATGAGGACAACGGCCGCGTAATGGTCGACATTGCGGTAAAGAAAGAAACGGTCAGCCTCAGTGAATTCATGATGCATGCAGTCACTAAGACAGAATATGATAAGGAATCTAAAGTTATAAGTAAGTATAACTGGAATACAATTAAATATACAATAAAAATATGCTGACCAACTATTGCAACTTGCTAGTTCAGTACCCGGCCGTTAATTTGGCACTTCGAGTTTTAGTAAGGGCGTCCATTTATTACTTTAGTCGGTTTTTCGAGTATCAAGGGGGAGGGTGAAATGTGAGATTTGAAATTCAAACATCTTTTTCCCAAATGTATATCTACATTACCGTATTCGAATTTTTCGCCTGGCTGTGCCAAATTATGCCGACTCAATCATGAGTGGAGCACCCCTTATAGTATAGATTTGCCATATTAATGACCGTGTACTGTAGAAACTTTAGTTGATTAATTTCTTTACAGATACAATTGAAGATGTCACTAACAGCTTCAGACGCTATTTTCGCACAAACCCTGCTTTTTAAATGGGCCTGCAAGATACGATCCATAAGTTTTATTCATAACACTAATCATAAATGTATTCACTACAATTTTAGACGCGGATTCATTCGAAGAGTACAAAAAGACAGAAAAAGTAACACAAAAACCGCCCAAGCAGGAAGAAAGAAGTTCGACCAGTCAGAGGAGTAGTGAACTTAAAGAGAAAACAGAGAGAGAGAGAGGTAATGATGATCCCCGACGGCATAGGGAAGACAGAGAAGAGAAATCATCAAACGGCAAAAGTAAGGACAGAACGAAGGAAAGAAGAGACTCCTCTAGCAGCGAAGATAGGGCGAGACGCAGGGAGAAAAAAGAAAGGAAAAGATATAGCAGTAATGACTCTCTAAGCTCTTCTGATGATGATAAAAGAAGAAAAAAACATAAGTCTAAAAGTAGTAGACATCGAAGCAGTTCGGAAGAGCCACGCAAAAGAAGTTCAGAAGTGAAAAGAGATATTGATAAGAAACGCAAAGGGAAAAAGAAGAAGAGGGACCGGGATCGGTCACCGAATTATAAAAAGCATAGAAAGTAAGAATCAAGTGCAAATAAAACTTAAAATTAATGTGGTTTTTTTTTCCTCGCAGCGGATTATTTATAAGCCTTTTGGCATACTACTACGCTCTCGACGGTTTACTCGTGCAAATCGATGGCGAAATAGATGAAATGGCGGCAGGTTACGGGAACAATATGTGACTCCCGTATTCACCTTAAACTCAAGGGGAAGATTTATAAAACCATGGTTAGACCTGCTGTCTTGTATGGATCAGAATGTTGGGCCACAAAAGGGATGAATGAAAGGTATTCGCATGTGGCTTAAATGAGAATGCTAAGTGGGATGGGAAGGAAGTGGCGCTGGTGACTGAAAAGTTGTGTCGTAATCGGTTATCGTGGTATGGACATGTGATGCGAAGGAATGAGGAAAATGCTGAGTATGAATGTAGATGGCTAAGAGTAGAGAAATACCAAAGAAACGATTGATGGACTGTTGTGTGAAGGATGATATGGCTAGAAAGGATGTGTCTGATAACATTACTAATAATAGAGAAGTATGGAAGAAGACTACACTTCGCAGACCCCAAATAAGTTGGGATAAGGGTAGGAAATTGATAATTGCGAAAGCTACATTATAAGACACCTGTGAGAAAATTGGGATTAGTTTTTATTTTTCCAAAATGGTTTAAACGCCATCTACCTTAGCCACAAGAGTTACTACCGTTAATTATTGCTAGCGCCGCAACGTTACAACTAGTTACCAAAAAGAAAAATATAGATGGCGTTGGTCATCTTAGTCTAGTAGAGCAGGCTGCCCAGTAAATTTCGCTGTCGCTCAAAGTAACCAACTAATGATACCTAAAGAAAACCTATCGAGCTGCTAGGCACTGGCCTAGCCTAGTAGGCAGCATCGTAACATCATCATTCTACTGCCCATATCCCAACTTATTTGGGGTCGGCGCAGCATGTCTTCCTCTTACATACCTCTCTATTACCCGTCATCTCGGCAGTCACCAGGCAGCATCGTAACGTGACTCGAAAGCTTGTAGGTAGGTAAGCAAACGGTCTTGAATTCTTGATTATAACTTAGGAACTAGGCATTCGGGCCGAAAGTTTCTGGAGGCCATCCAACACTATTACCACGAACCAGAAGTACCTAGTGGTGTTGGATGGCCTCTCTTGAGGTGGGCCGGTGACTTTTTGAAGGCTGCAGCTATCCACTGTGGATTCTCATAAACAGTGGATAGCACAGGACGGATCGACACGGTGTCGCTTAGGAGGAGGCTTTGTCAACTGTGGAGGCCTTTCAGCTGTTATGAGTTAAAATTAATAGTTATTTATTCATTAATTTCAATTAATGCGGCGTTAAATAATGAGGAGGATTACTAAAGGCAACTTTTTGTACCGCCCTTGATAATAACAAATAAAAACAATTGATGAGTACAGTGTTTGGTAACCAATTACTTACGCCATCCATGTTCAGTGGATAAATAAATTAAAAAAACTCACTGCGTTTACATCGCTGCAAATGACAGGTCGATTAACGAGCTTTAGATAGGTAGGTACAACCCCTGTGTCGACCAATATATGCATCGTAGTAGCTGTTATCTACTCGTATGTACCTACACCTAAGTAGAACATCACACCCCGAGGGATAGATAGGGTGCGTACAGAACAATACACGGTGTAAGGATTCCAGCATCGACGCCAAACTATTGCTGCTATTGCCATGAATTCAGTAGGTACATTGATTCTAGACCCCACATTATAGAAATGTTCAATTTTGATGGGTCTAGGATTAGAATCTTGGCCTGATTTCATGCTTAACAGTACAATACCAACCACATTTTTCGCCAGATAATCTTGCAAGTATAGTCACTTACTGGACGCCTGGATGGTGGAAATCGCCGTCAAGTTAGACGAGGGTGGTGGTGTGACGATCTGATTCCCGGAGTCAAAATGATCAGAGATCGCTTATATGATAGAGAGGTTTGTAAAAAGAAAAAAATGAGAAGCATTCGCCCAGGAGTGGGACACAAATTACTAGGAAAAAAAAACTTTTAATAATGTTTCAAGTCCCACATCTGCGATCGTGCAATAGGGGCGGCCTCCAGGCACAAATCTAGCTCCGGACTGTTCCTGAGACATTCCTGAAATCCTGATAAGTATAGAAATCCCAATTACTCTGTCAATGCAAATAATGTTATCGACATACCTATTATGCTACCATAGTAACTAGGTACTAAGCAGGAAAGTCGTAAAAAATATAGGAAGGTAGGTACGTACCTACCTACTTAAATGAAATAACGTTGTTTATTAAATAAATTGCGTTCACGTTAAGCCTCTCATAAACCTACACGTCAAACGCCGAGGTTGATAGAAACATAAATTATTCAAAACGTTGGCAGAACATCAATTTCCTTCTAATCTATATGAACCTAGCTACTTAGGTACCTAAAAGCTCGCAAATAATAAACAGTAGGTTTCTCACCGTTAACTAAAGATTAATATACCGTAAATATCGACATCGAGCCTACTTACGAACATGGTCATGCATAGGTAGGTACAGCACAGGATAGAAAAAACTCGATGTGGCATATTTCACACTAGCTTCTGGTGTTCGGAAATTGTCCCAAGGGATCGTACTACCGGGATAAAATGCTGTGTTAATCCAAGATTATAAACTAGCGGGTGCCAAATGTTATCCAAAGCCATTCTGGAGATCTTGCGTGAAAGAATAACAAACATCCATCTATGCTCACAAACTTTCTCATAAACAGGGTTACCGACGCGAAAATGTTACCACGTAGTCAGTAGGTACATCATTCTGAACCTCCCCACACATAGAAATTTCTCTACTAATTTTTTTTTTTTAAATCAGTTGTTTCCTACAAAAGTGTGTAATAACTACACGGTCAAAATATATGGAACAGCTGATTAAAAAAAATACCAAAAAAATGTTCGATGTCGGGGAGTTTAGAATGATGTAGCAGGTAGGTACCTACTGATTACGTGTTAACCGTTTTCCCTTCCACACTGTATACAAGGTGAGACATAATAAACACAAAACCTACCGTGTGGTCTGTCGGACCGTGAAACTGAACAAGTTTTGTTCTACGAGCTCTTGAAATTCGCAAAAAAATAATGGACTTTGTATAGGAACTGACGCGATCAGCTGATCAACATGATTGCGTGTGATTGTATGGTAAAACTATAAAAAAGTTATGAATTTCCAAAAGTCATAGAACAAAAGTGGTTCAGTTTCATGGTCTGAGTCACTACACGAGAGGACTTGCGTTTATTATGTCACACCCTGTATAATAGTAGAAAGATTTTACATACGCGGTGGAACTGTGTATACCATAAGGTAAATTCAATATCCATTTCGGAGAATTTCTCATTCTAGGCAGGATACCGTCGCCGACGCTAAGTAGATTAATACCTGGCCTAGGCAAAAGGTTAGATAAGGTAACAAGGTTCCTACTTTATCCAACCAACCTTTTTATTCAGTTTTTTTTCCTCGTTTTTCGTAAACTTTTTGCCTTGGTAAAAAGATTATGATATTCTAGTCAGCAAGTTTTACCTCAGAAAAAAGTATAAAATACGAATAGAGCCTCGTCGCACTTTTAATAAAACCTCATGTTGTACCGTAGTACTAAGATAAAGCTTTTGTATGTTGTTAGTGCTTCTATTAATTAGTAACTTCGTTTCATTCTACGTCAAAACAAACTACCTACTTAGAATAAAATTAACTGAAAAAGTACTGAACGAATACCAGAAGGCCTAATTAAGGAGTTAAAAACTGTAAAATACCACCTTGAATTCATGCCAGCCTAGTACTTTTTGTAAGGTGAAACTAATAATCGAAAAGACGATTTAAAAAAATAGGAGTGAAATGTATATAGGTATGCATTAATCTTGGCAGTGTCGTCGTAGATAGTCCGGTTAAGCAGCATCAACCTCCGAGAGTTGTAGCGATGGGTGTCACTTAAAAAAAAAATGGCAGTGTCGTCGAAGGAGATGAAGATGTCCCGTTTCAAAACTTGTGCAAATATTCCGTACCTACCTACATTTTTTTTTTGTCGGATGGGAAATCATCAAATAACCCCTCCCGCTCTGGGCTGAGCAGGAGGAAGTGTCAGACTTTTACTGAATAAAACCCATCCATGTTCCTTCCTTTGCCCTTTGTATTTCAGGGCCGCGGTATCTCTTTCAAACAGTCCCGCAACCCTGGCAGGCATCGGTCCTTTCGGACCCCTTCCTGTTTGCTGACTCTCTTTGAGGCGCGCGTGGAACACGAACGCGCCATCGACACGGCCTGTCGTCATAAGACAGACGGACGGAGGGCGAGCTAGCCCATAGCTCACCGTCCACAGGCCCGCGATACCTACCTACCTTAAAATAAAAATGAATTGTATTATAGTTTGTTCACTTCACTTGGAACAGTGACGAGTCGGGCATAAGCCGATATAAGGTGCAGATATCGTATTTATTACCCAGGACTAATTGGCTTGTGGAGGTCAGATAGGCAGTCGCTCCATGTAAAGTACTGGTATTCAGCTGCATTCGGTTAGACTGGAAGCCGACCCCCAACGTAGCACGGAGTACACACGAATCACATGTAAAAGTCATGCATTATCTATCCTTGCTTTCTACAGTGTAAAATAAATCCTATTTTTTTTTTTACAATTTGTGCCTGCCTTTGACCTCGATCAGCCTGATGGAAAGCGATAGATTTAATATCTGTACCACCATAACAAAATCATCCTTTAGCCTATACCTACTGCTGTTTGTAAGGTACCTGAGGGTAATAAGGCCTATCTAATTTCGCTTCGCTTTATTTATTTATTACTTTAAAATAGCTATTTTTTAAGGTCGGCCAGTATTGCTTCTTATAAATTTAAACAGACGTAGAAATGAAATAAATGTGTAGGTATAAGCGTCATATTATATATTACAATTTAAACAAAATTCACGTACAAGGTAGCCTAATAAGGCCCGGGTAGTTTATTAACGCCCTACCCGTTTTCAAGTTTTCGGAAAAATGTAAAACCATTAGAAATGATTCACTATTAATATTTAAACGGTAAGTACTCATCGTCGTTTAGTTGTATTAGGTATTATTATTTCTGTGAGAAAACAATTTTAAGTAAAATCGGTTCCCTATAATTGAATAGGCTTAATTGCGCGATGCGCATAGCCCTTATTAGGCGCAATTTTAATAAGTCTAATTATTAAGAAATTGTTGAGATCTAGTTTATGTACTGAATTGGTGTTAGCTTTTAGTTATTATTTTGTACGTTCCCTTTAATAACCAAAACGTTTACACTGTTGTAAGTCCATTATTTTTCATATGGGCGTTATTATACTCCAGGCGTTATTTGCCTCCGGTACCTTATGTGACTCTCTTGTCTCATGTATTGGTGCCCAAAATACAGGCTTGGCCTAGTTTGGGGCCAATGTAAAACCTTTTTATAGTAATTTTGTGCAATAAAGTTTTTGTATTTGTATGTAAATTTTGACGTTCAAAAAGTTTAGCAGCCAAAATAAGGTTGTAATGACTTGATTTACTGTTTTAAATCAAGTCATCACAACCTTATTTTGGCTATAACTAACTTTATACAGGCTACCTCTCTGTGGGAGGAAGATCCATCATATTCACTAGCTGTTGCCCGCGACCTTCGTCCGCATGAAAATATTATTAAAATATTACTTCCCTTGAACCGGATTTTGTTAATAATTTCATGTGTTATTTTTGCACGGAGGCCTAAACCTTTTTTCAAAAAAAAAAGTAGCCTAAGTTACTTTTTATAACATCAGCTGTCTGCCAGTAAAAGTCCTGTTTAAATCTGTTCAAACGTTTCGGAGACTAGCCGGAACAAACAGAAAAAAAAAAAAAAAAAACTTTCACACGCATTCAGTAAAAAAACTGTTTATTTTTAAATTACAAACAGACACTTCAGTTTTATTTATTTGTATTGTATGGAGATATTATAAGTAGGTATAGTAATCGTACCAACATGAAAACAATCAAATTACCCCTCATATGTTGTATAACCAACATAATATGTTACACGTGCTCGGAGATATCAGCTTTTCCGGACCATAATTAGGTTACGAGCTGTCGATACGATACAGGCACAGGCGAGGTGAAATAAACCTTTACTTGACTGGCCTGACCCAATTGATGGCCCTCGAGCTCAAAGTCGACCCGTTGTAAATAATGATTTTACGGAAAACATCCCCCTTTACGTTGGGTAGGTAGAAATTGTCGATGATTATAATTAAATCGTAGTTGCTTTAAAATTGAGAAGTGGGAATTAATCTAAGTGGCTGTGACACACACGGACAGACAGACAGACATGGCGAATCAATAAGGATTCCGTTTTTTACCATTCGGCTACGGAACCCAAAAATATGTTAAAGTTGGTAGGTAATTAGATTTTAGATGATAAGCGTCAATCGTCAGCATTAAGAAGAAGCTGAAACGCCGAGGGTGATTCATCGAAAATCCTGGAGCTTTTTAACAGTCGCACTGAAACACATAATCATAAAGCCAATATAGACAAGTGGGATCTATTTCTAGAGATTTAAATCAAAACATAACATCACGCTTGCGATCCCCGAAGGGTTAGGCAGAGGCGTATCTAATAGTACACCCACATTTTGACGTATCTAATAATAAACCCACATTTTGACGTATCTAATAATAAACCCACATTTTGACGTATCTAATAGTAAACCCACATTTTGACGTATCTAATAATAAACCCACATTTTGACGTATCTAATAATAAACCCACATTTTGACGTATCTAATAATAAACCCACATTTTGACGTATCTAATAGTAAACCCACATTTTGACGTATCTAATAATAAACACACATTTTGACGTATCTAATAATAAACCCACATTTTGACGTATCTAATAATAAACCAACATTTTGACGTATCTAATAGTAAACCCACATTTTGACGTATCTAATAATAAACCCACATTTTGACGTATCTAATAATAAACCCACATTTTGACGTATCTAATAATAAACCCACATTTTGACGTATCTAATAATAAACCCATATTTTGACGATCCGAATGGCGCAGCGGTATTGAGGCTGCCTTACGTTCTTAGGGTCCCGAATTCGAGTCCCGGTAGGAGCAAATGTTTGTGTGATGAGCATGGACATTTGTTTCCGAGTCATGGATGTTTATATGTATAATAAGTATGTATTTACAAACAAAAAAGTATCTATGTAGTATTATCAACTATCTGGTGACCACGACACAAGCCTTGTAGCTTAGTGTGGCACCTAGATGGCGCTGTGTGTAATGTCCAGCGATATTTATTTATTTTATTTCGCCAGTCATGTTTAAGTCACATGTAATAGGGGGCCAGCGAAATGCCGTCAACCGTGCACAAATCCAGAATCCGTGGCTGTTACTGAGAAATTCATGATGGAAAAACCCAACATCACTTTGCCCGACTCAGGAATCGAACCCAGGACCTCGAACTCAGGAGTCGCGGTTGCGACCGCTAGACTAACGACGCAGTGATTTAAATCCAGGGTAAAAAAGCCGTATCACAACGCCCATAAAAATAGAAAATCTATATACATATAATAAAACAGTAAAAAAACTGTGTCTGTACATTGAATATATTAAAAAAATAATTATTGAGGGGGGTTTGGAAACAGTAATAGAGCACGAATCCAAAAAAAAAATTCTGTCTGTTTGTCTGTATGTCTGTTTGTTTGTACACGCTAATCTTCGGAACTACTCGACGGATTTAGATGATTTTTTTTTTGTTGTAAAGGTATTAAATCTGGGCAACATATAGGCTATAATTTATCTTGGAAACTTGAACATCTGATGCAGCACCTCAACAGACCAGCTAAATTATAAGAGATACAAAAATGGTACCATAGCAAAAATTGTTCCACGTGATGAGCCTTTTCTGCTAAGAGAATAAATTTGAAGATCTGGAACATCTGAAGTGGAACTCCAAGAGCCCAGCTACACTATAACATATATAGGAATGACGCCTTAGCAAGAGTTGTTCAGCCTGATGAGCACTCTCTGTTGTCGTATAAAATTTGAAGACCTGGAACAGCTGATGTGGAACTCCAAGAGCCCAGCTACACTATAACATATATAGGAATGACGTCTTAGCAAGAGTTGTTCAGCCTGATGAGCACTCTCTGTTGTCGTATAATATTTGAAGACCTGGAACAGCTGATGTGGAACTCCAAGAGCCCAGCTACACTATAACATATATAGGAATGACGTCTTAGCAAGAGTTGTTCAGCCTGATGAGCACTCTCTGTTGTCGTATAAAATTTGAAGACCTGGATCAGCTGATGTGGAACTCCAAGAGCCCAGCTACACTATAACATATATAGGAATGACGTCTTAGCAAGAGTTGTTCAGCCTGATGAGCACTCTCTGTTGTCGTATAATATTTGAAGACCTGGAACAGCTGATGTGGAACTCCAAGAGCCCAGCTACACTATAACATATATAGGAATGACGTCTTAGCAAGAGTTGTTCAGCCTGATGAGCACTCTCTGTTAACGTATAAATTGAAGATCTGGCACACGCGTTGTGGAATTGAAAAAAAAATAAAAAAAAAATTGGAGATCTGGAACACCTGATATGGAAATCAAAGCTATCACTAATTTCACTGTATAATTATAAAATAACATAAGCTGGGAGTACCTCCACGTGGTAAAGGCGGTAACAGTTTAGGACTGATTTTCGATGAAAATTCGATGAATCATTGAAAATTTGACTCTACTGGCCAAAACTCCCATTTATTATTTTATTTTATCAAATAAATAAGCCTTCGGGCTTATGTTATTTGAGTGTTTAATTTCCTTTTCCATTTATTTTCGTGACACGGTAGCCTACCCGGTAACGCAGGGGAGCAGTCACTTAGATTTTAATTGATCAAGTATCTTCAGAATTGGGCCCATCCACGGGCCAACCTAGGCAAACGCTTAACATAGCGGACAGTCGCGCATCATGTTCCGCACTTATCTCTAGAGACCTAGAAGCAGATGCGTAGATACGCTGAGAACTAATGCGCAATTATCTATCCGTGAACGTCTGCGACTCACGAGACAATGCATGGTTTCTTCACTGGTATCTAGAGACCTGGATGTAAATGCGTAAATACGCTGAGAACGCAGGTGTGCTTCGCGATCCGAAGAGGTTTCTACGGAGCGAGTTGCAGCCTGATGTTCTCGAACAGCATCAAGTCTCTCCTGACGCTCTTCGGTAGATTCTTGGGATCTTATGATCCTCAATCTTTTAGCTCCTTTGGAACGTTGGGAAAGATTTGACCTCTTTCTAGGCATAGTTATAGTTTAAATTTGAAGATACCTGATCAATTAAAATCTAAGTGACTGCTCCCCTGCGTTACCGGGTAGGCTACCGTGTCACGAAGATACATGGAAAAGGAAATTAAACACTCAAATAACATAAGCCCGAAGGCATATTTATTTGACAGAATAACGGGCAGAAAAGGTATTTGTTGTATAGGTATTAAGTCTGGGCAACATATAGGCTATAATTTATTTTGGAAATTGGAACACCTGATGCAGAACCGCAACAGAACAGCTAAAGAATAAGAGATATAAAAATGGTGTCATAGCAAAAATTATTCCACGTGAAGAGCATTTTCTGCTGTGAGAATAAATTTGGAGATCTGGAACCCTGTTGTGGATCTCTAAAGCCCAGCGACACTATAACATATTAAGAATGACTGAATGACGTCTTAGCAAAAGTTGTTTAGTCTGATGGGCATTTCCTGTGGACTTACGAAAATGAAAGATCTGGAACGTCTTCAATCGTCTCGCTCATCCAGTTGTTTTCCCGTCCCCGGGCCTCAGAATTCTACATCAAACGTTTCGATTCGATCTTCGATTTTCTTGACGACCCCGTTGTCGCTGGCAAAAGCAACAGGATCCGCGTACGAAGTCGCGGGCAGAAGCTAGTTGATAATAAAGTTATAGAGATGATAATCTAAAGATAATATAAAGATGATAATATAAATGTTAGGTTTGTATTTTTGTCTTGACGTTATTAGCAAAGCTTTCAAGTCTCGAAGCTACAAAAATCCACAAACAACTTTCCAATCTCAACAGATGTTTCTCTTTTAAAACATTTATGCATAAAACAAGAAGAAAATTGCTTACCGGCTTGTACTCGTAGCATGCAACCTTTTACAATCCTACCAGCTTTACATTATAAATGCAATTTTCCAACAAGAATTTCTGCAAACCCAGGCAGTTTATCGTGCTCTAGATTCCGATGGAACGTTGCAGTAATACAGATAGTGATGTCTTTATAAATACGGTATTTCCTATTTCTTATTGAATGGTAAGATAACATCGGAAGGCTTCGGTGGTCCCAACCCCAAGAACCCCAGGATGTTGCGTTACCGATTCGAAATTTTAGCTAACATACTAATTCATTGTTTAATTTAAGTACTTAAGGTGGAAGCGCAAGGGTAGCCCGCGAAATTTAAATTTTGTCAAGTTTATTGCAATTTGCAGGTCAGTGTCAAGTTGTATGTTGATGAAAATATGAATCGCGCCAGTAACACGTATGGAGTTATAGAATTATAATCATTTAAATCATCAATACAGCTCTCCAAGTTCATATAATCACATTCAATAGCTATTTCATGAAAAATTCACTCTTTGAGATTATCTGAACTTGGAGGGTTGTATTGATGATTTGAATGATTATAATTCTGTAACTGCATACCCCAGGCAGCAATTTGTCGTCCTCACGACGTACATTCAAAGTCATTTCTGACGTAATTGCCCAAGTAACACATCAAAGCAGTATAACGGCCGACTTACAGCATTTCTGTATCGTTTTCGCATTTTGAGTTAGTTCTACAGTAGCATTACAAACGTTTATACGGCTACTGTAATGCTTATTTGGGCACAAATTATACGGCTTTAGATCCTAAATATGTTCACAATAGTTGTTTAGTTGCATTACAGGCGCATTATATTAGTATTATTGTGGCCAAAGAACGTACCAATCGCATTACAGAAGCATTATACTAGCAATATTATTGATAATGAAGATGTTGTTTGCATTACAAAAGCATTAGACTAGCATTTGAATGTAGTAAAAGAATGATTGGAGCTTTTTAAGTGTTCACAGTTAGAACTTAAATAAACCCTACATCATTGCAAAAACATCTCTAATACCACGGCACAAATGTCATAATACAATTAACGTGGAATATAATATGGACGAAGACTGTCAAAACTGAGTGAGTGCCACCATATTTGTTTGCATCAAAACCAATTTACTGGGTAAGTTTTTGACTCTTTTGTTACTTCATGCCTGTAAATATATTCGCAATGTAGTTTACTGTAAATGTCTATATAAGTTTCATTGAAAATTTTCACGCGCCTTCGATATTTTGTGGTTTTGATAGAAAATGTCATATTAAAATATGTGTGAAATCATAAAAAAATTGTGTATTCCTAGTATAGAACGAATTTTGCTTAATTAAAATAATAGTATTGGTTGGGCAATATTAAATCAAGTTATATCATTATGTTAAAGATCTTTTGCTTTCATTAATAGGTCCGAATGATAATTTTTTTGGCTATAAAATATTTACAAAATGGTGTCGGGGTATAGCAGCCCGGTGAGCCTTTAACAAGGCTAATTAATGCTGCCAGCTGTATAAATACTCACACGTGAACCATTATTAAGCCAGAGGCAAGAGAGAAGGCTTTTGATGAACCACTGTAGTGGCATTGTCTATAAAGTAGGTCTATATGGGTTCACCGGTATACCAGTAGTTTTGATGTAGACTGAAGTAATGCCATTACTTGAACGCAATTTTGGGGATCCTTGAGCAAAACAATAAAACCCATTTCAGAATTTATACAATTTGATTCGTTTGCCAAGTTGATAAAAAGGCGTCATTAAGATATTTTTCCGTAACTATTTTATAGACAGGACCGTTATTTATTTCATACCCGGTGTAGTGTAGTACGTAGTCAGGTACAGTAGCCATCAAATATACCTGTACACTTTAAAATGGCCAAACTTTTCAGAAAACGCAGTAATATATTTTTTATGGGTGATGCTTTTTAAAAATATTGTTTTCTTATTTTCAGTGATTTTTATACCAACCAAACAATGCCGTACAAAATGGAACAGACGATAGAGAGAAAGGAAAAACAATACGAGGTAGTCTTTGTGGGAAGAAAATGGTAAATTGTGGTGGCCGCCTAAAAAGACACAGTACAAATTAATGAAAGATGAGCAATCCAAGCCCGATAAAAAGAATGGACATTATAGGAGTGCTATTTTAAAAGAAGCTGAATTATCAATCATGGAAGAACATTCAGACACAGACGCGAATGACACAGGCACGTTTGCACCCTGGACGACAATAGTTCAAAATCAAGAAGTAATGAAAATAAAAATCCACCATAAAAATTGCTGTTGTTTTATTGATCATTTAATATGTGCTTTTCCCCAATATGTCCGACAAAAGGTTCTACGAATACAGTAAAATGAATGTATAAACAGTTTTACGCATTACAATAACTCACGTATATTTGATTAAAGAGCTGCTAGCTGTACCAGACAGCTAAGTTGATCTTAAAAAACGCAAGCATTACATTGATTCACGTTTATGCTGTTCAGCAATACTAGGCTTTTACTTACCACTCAAAAGTGCTATTACACAACCAAGGGCACTTAAGATAGCTCAAAGCCGTATAACGGTTTTACGGTGCATTATAACGGTAAAAGTTTAAGCTTTTAAACAGCATTAGGCATTATCTTACTACTTAAAAATGGTATTGTAGAACCTAAGGCACGAAAAACAGCTGAAAGTTGTATAGTGGATTTACGTGGCATTATAATGGTTCATATTTGTGCTGTTAAACGGCATTAGGCATTTATTTACTACTTAAAATGCTATTGTAATTCCAAATACACTAAAAACTGCTGAAAGCCGTTCAGCTGCGTTGTGGTTTGCTGCACTAAAACTAAAGGGTTTACAAAAGCATTTTGATATGCTATTATCCAACCGTTATACAGTGTAAAGCATCCTAATGGTTTTGAAATACCAATATAAAGCGTCAAGATGCTCGGTGAACTTATTTATGAGTTTATAAGGACCTTAAGTTCTACACAAGTTTGCTATTCGTTTGTTAGAATGCTTTCTGTGTTACTTGGGTGACGTCGTGAATGGTCGTCGCATGGACGTACAAAATGACGTGTATATGTCATAGCCCCAGGACCTACCCTTGCGCATCCACCTTAAAATAAATGCCCTACACCTAGCTCAAAACCTAGCTTCAAGTTGGTATTGAAATCACCTTGTGGGCCTTGTGATTCTGATTTGAACATTTTTGACAAATTAGTGAGGTACTTCACTGATCAGTCATGTCAAGTAAGGCATGAACACGATACAGCGACAAGCTATTTAATTTACGAATTACGATGTTACTTGTGCTCTGCTCATTGACCACTTATAAATAGGAAGCCGAATGAAGACTAGCCAAATGTATTATACAAGGCAGGGGCTAGGCCCCCCCTAGAAAATATCTCTATATACGCCAATGATGAGGTCGGTATTTCATATCTGACTACCCTGAGAAGAGCCATCAGAACAAACTCAGAGGTCACAGACAGACTCAGTCTCTTTTCAAGTCCAGACATAAACAAGTAATTCTGGTCAAGTCATACATATGTATGACTTGACCAGAATTACTTGTTTATGTCTGGACTTAGTGCTCATATGAGCACTATGCATATGCATATATGTGAGTGTAGTTAACTCATAATCCGCAGTAGCAATTCAACTAGAAGTTACTAGCTACAAAGTCTAAAATGAAAACTTAATGCAAATAATAAATCACTTAAACTTTAAGTATCAACAAATTCTCGTGTTTCATCGACTCGGGTGTTTCAAAGCGAAAGCTGAAGTCTACAAAAGTAATTCTGAATTACAAACTTCAGTAGTTAGTAAATGAGGAGCCGTTCCAAACTTACTTAGTTATCGCTGGCTCGTTTTCAAACAACTCTTGCGAAAGTTTAATAATAATTTTATGAAATGGAAATTAAAAATTACATTATTCACAACTCTGCTATGAGTCATTGTAATAAGCTTGATTGATTATGTCATGGGGCTTTTTAATCAAATAAATTGGTGGACTTACCTGTTTTCTGCTATAACTCAGCCAGGTGGGACCAGCTGGGACCGCACCCATCCGGCTATAATAGCGTCAAATTAGACTGAAACCTAGTTAGTATTGGAAAGTAATTTCGCCGAATTGGGTCGTCACATAAATTGGTTGAGATATAAGGTGAACAGATGAACAGAACAGAACAGAACATGAACAGAACAGAACAGATGAACAGATTAGGGCCAAACTGGGCCAGAAATCGCTCAAAACTGGCAGAAGATTGACTAGCACATGCCATCGCGGGTATATCCTGGATATGGCTTTACAGGAACGTGGAGCTTGGTACAAGCAAAGAGAGGCCCATATACCCAGAAGTGGGTGAGGTCACACAGGGCGGAGGCTGGAACAAAGGCCTAAGTCTCTGCGAAGTCTGTAATCCACGAAACGGGCCCAATACGACTTGGTGGATGGCACATAATATGTCTAGGATTGTTTTATTCTAGAACTGTTTATCAATTTGTAAACCCACAACTGTAGAATAAACTAGCTTTTGCCCGCGGCTTCGCTCGCGTTAATTTAGAAATTTACAATCAATTCGGGTTGTACTCTGCTTAATAATCTAATTAAATCATGATTCGCAAGACACGTGGCGCCATCTATTATTATAAGAACGTTATTGTTGTTTTCCTCGGGAAAAGTACTTTTTTTCGGGATGAAAGGTAACGTATGTCCGTTTCTGTACATCTGGCAACGTATATGCAAAAATTCAGGATAATCGGTTCAGTGGTTTAGGTGTAAAAAGGTAAGAAATAACACAAACTTACTTTCGCATCTATACTAAGTATATTAGTTAGGATTAGGATTAGTTAGGATTACAAGCATAGCCCAAAAAAGACTGGGAAAATTCTTCTAAGTAACTTTTTATTGTACAAATCTTTCTACAAGCAAAAAATTATGTGACCACTTAGTGTAATCGATTCCATGACCGGTCGTAAGTAGTCGTGCACTTGCCAATATTGCCGTAATTGGTCCCACGCACGTTCAGTAAAAATGAGAGAAAATTACTTTTTTTAAAATTATTCAAGGAGTAATTTGTGGGGTAAATGCCATAAATAATTGTGGGGCAAGGGCTTACCGAGGAAAGGGAAGTGGTACGTTCTACCGGAAATTGCGAAGTTCCCTTATGAACGTGTTCAGTTGGTATTACGAATTATACAAAGTGGAACAAAGTGGTTATAGTTGGAACACTTCTATCCAGCAAAATAGATTATACAAAGGAAGTCTCAACGAAAGACTGGCTCGTTAGTCTAGTCGCTAGCGCGACTGCTGAACATGAGGTCATGGGTTCAATTCCTGGGTCGGGCAAAGTATCAAACTCAAACTCAAAACATTTATTTCAATTAGACCATTACAGGCACTTTTGAATGTCAAACAAAAAAAAGCTAAGCTACAGTCACAGTCACACACATAATAACTTGAAAAAGTACTGTAGTTGCACATTCCAAAGCGTAGATCTCTATGGAGAAGAATGGGCAAGAAACTCCATGGACACTCTTTTTAATCAAAATATTGTTACAAAATCTTGGTTACATCATTCACGTTGAGATTAGGTTCATATCATTGGGTTTTGCCATCAGGAATGTCTCTGTAGCATTCACACAGTCTGGATTTTGCCCCGTTGCTGGCAATAGGCTCGCCCCCTATTATATGGTAAGTACTTTAACATAACTGGCCTAATGTGGGTGTACTATTATGTACACCTCTGACAACCCTACAGAATTACAAGCTTGATGTTACGTTGTTATATTCATTCATAGTTTTCCCATAACCCTATACACAAAGCAACCTGCCTGGCGTAGTGATTATCACACTTTAATTTACGATAGTGTGTAGTAAACGTGTCGTTACGACTACATGATTCACGCACTGATATTTATAGCTGCGTAGTAAACTCTGCAGTCACGGAACGTAGTCCGCATAATGGCTACTTTTTGCCATAAAACCTCTTATCGTGCCGTTTTGTTACGGCTGAGGAAGATTACTAAGGGTATAAGGATAATATGTAAGTATGTAATGAAACTATTAAATTTCTATTTGATTTATAAAGATGGATATTAACCTATCCTTTGGATACCTACGTATCCAAGGGGTTACCAACTTCTACGTGGAGGTTGTTATGTGATTTAAGCTGATTTTAAATGAAATATTCGTAAAAGAAAACGTGATTGTTAATAAGCCTAAGATTTTCATTACATTTTCTATTTCTACCCGTGGGAACCTGGAAACGATCCTTATTAGTGGTCGTAAGCGCGACAGCTGAGCATTCGGTTCCCGGGTCGAGCAAAGTTGTATTAGGTTTTTCCATCAGGAATTCCGGTTGATGGCAATAGGCTCGCCCACTATTACATGGGACTTAACATAACTGGCGAAATGTGGGTGTACTATTAGATACACCTGTGCCTAACTCACTGGGGAAGAGACCTTTTTTTTTTTGATCGGATGGGAAATCATCAAATAACTCCTCCCGCTCTGGGCTGAACAGGAGGGACTGTCAGACTTTTACTGACTAAAACCCATCCATGTTCCTTCTTTTGCACTTTTTGTTCCAAGGCCGCGGTATCTCTTTCGAACAGTCCCGCAACCTTGGCAGGAAGGGATTACAGCCCTGATGTTACGTTATTGCTTTAATCTAGCCTTTAAAATTCCACTACTAGCTTCTTACTTGGTTCATCTTTAAATGACTCAAAAGTAGTCTAGTAAAGTCTCCTTGTGAAATTCATAGCACAATATAGAAAACCAAAACAACCAGAGTGAATCCTGCTACGCTAACCTCCAGAGTTACAGCGCGGAGTATCCACGGTGCTACGACCGCAGAATATCCACGAAATTCAATAACCATATTCACCGTGCTACTAGAAGCCCTTCAAACACTTCTTTTGAAATAACAAACCCCAGTTTATCGTTGACCTAAATCTTATTTAAATGTAGCATACATCCTGTATACACCCTGGATAGTAATGTCGGGTAAAAAAAAACTAAATTAGTTTATAAAATCACTTTATTTTTTAGAAGAAATTTTCTGTAGAATCACACCGGAAGTAAGGTATTACAGGCAGGATATCACATTGAACATTTATCTTTTAAACACTTAATTTATTTGTGAACATTTAACTACAGAATTTACACTGAAAATATATATTAACTGTTATAATCTTTTTGTAAAAGAAATATTTTACACACTGTATACCATTTGTGTTCGATTGTGAAATAGTTTTTTACTTTTTTTCTCTCAAGTTAGACAATCAAGGTTTTTAATTTTGTAATACAACGTAAAGTTAGAGTTACGTCTATTGCTTTTAACATGTACCTAACTTTTAAAGATAGCTTAACAAAATTTAAGACATATTTTGCGCTCATTTCGTTCATACTTTGTGCATCAAAAAACTATAATTAATGAAGGCAAAAATCATTATAATAAAATCATCCCTTAACTTTTATCGAAGCAACATTTCATTGCATGAAAATTCAAGACTTTAAAAAACACAATTCCCAGTGGTTTTTAAAATTACATTGTAGTAGATAAGTATAAAATATGTTATTTTATAAATGATTTATATATTTATTACAATAGGTAGATAGTACAAAAGTTACATATAATAAATAGGTGTTGCAGGTAAAAATACATTTTTTACAAATATTTTTTCAAGTTTGAAGTAAATTATCTTCATCTACCAATATTGTTGCAGAAGAAAATTAACAAAAAGTTCATATCTACACAAAAAAATATATTGTGAAAAAGTGAGTAGATAAATACATTCAGTTCCTACTAATAACGAAGACGCGTCATGCCTACTAATAACATTTCATTCAGATATTATAATTACGTCAATAGATATAATCTTATGTATATTTTTATACATTTACCAACCTGAGTGGATTATGGCCCACTCACTCTCATAGAGAGGAGATCCCAATCCCAATAGTAGGAAAAGAAAAAAAAAAATGAGGGTTATCGTTTTTGAGCTCACCAGATGTCGCTACTGGCGAGTAAGGTCCTGTTATTAATTCTATATTATAATATAAAGTACCAATAACTTATATAATATAATAGTGAAACGGCTGACTTACAATATTGTCCCTAAAATAAGCAAGCGTTTTAATGATTTTCAAATTTTTCATTCATTTAATCCTAATCTTCCTAACTTGCTACTTAAAATCTTCAAGACATAATTAATCAGGAATGGTTCAATCTTGACCACAATCATGGATATTAGTAAAAAAACGTGATAAAAAAGCGCGCAACGCGCGAATGCTATGTCATATCTGACATTTCTGAAGACCTTACTCTACACGAGCGTCTCTAGCGGCGAATTCACGCGCGACAGTCCCCATTAAACTGCATCATTGATGTTCGATAACCATGTCTGAAATGCACAGAACAAATATTGGTATCCAAGTGTGATTATTTATCTTGATATTCAACTTATTACAAAATCGACGCGTCCTCGCTATTCAAAAGAGTCTTTAGAGAGGTATGAGGAACGAGGTGTAGTTAAAGGTCCTCATATATCACTAGGTTTTATTGAAAAGTTTTACAGCTTGTATCCAGACATTTAAAACTTTATCTCTAAAATACACCTTATGAACTATAAGCGTAATCACACCGATCACATAACACCATGTTACACCGTTTTAGGGATACTAAATAGGAAGACTAAGGTTTTTATGGTTTGTCACGGGCGCAGCCAGGGTTTTTGAGGGTCGAAAAACACCCTGAGAAGATTGAGGGTTGTATGATCAGTAAATTGGCGTCAAAAATCTAGTTGAAAATCCTCCCTATAATAGAAAATGTTGTTGAAAACCTGGCTCCGCTCATTGAAGAAATCAGAAGTATTTCTACATTATTGTATTTGGAAAAAACAGCTACTGTGTTACGAGTTCTCCGATTAGCAAGAGAGTGCTTAATAATTCGATCTTGATGCAAATAAATACTCAAGCTGTACACTTACCCCCCTATTCATTAACGTGTTCTATGATATTGCTGTCTTGTTTTATTTGAGATCAAATGACAAAGATTGATTCTGAAGAATGCGTCACGCTTCTGTTGGTGCGTGACTATAGTCGGAGCAAACGCCGCCATATTGTTTTTTTTTTTCAATTTCCACAGACAATTTCAAAAATGTTTCCTGAAAAGCTCAGCGCCTTTCTGACAAAGTCATACACGCGCCAAAAAATATGGGAGTTTCGAACTTCAAAATGTCAGAGAATACACACATTTTTTTTGGTTAACATTTATATTTACTGGCTAAACATCTTTGGTTAACAATCAACTACACAGTCAATCAAATTCTGATACTACGTTTCACTCAGTTTTAAAGATATGTTAACTATTTAGTCAAAATAATAAAACAATTAATAATTACATTAATTGCTATGATATTGGATTTATAACACTTATTCATTGAAACTAGGTACTATATAATATAAATCTACAAACTTTAAGTTGTTTTCAGAGTTCTTTTATGGTCGATCCAATCTTGCAAAGGAAGGCCCAAAATCCTTAACGTTCATTCAAATAAAAACTTTGATCATCATTATTTTATCCTTCATTTTAAAGGATTTTCGCTCTTATAAAATGCTGTTACAAACTTTACAAAACTCAAATTGTTTCTTTGGGTCCAAATATTGTCATTGCTCGAGGCATCCTTAACAAGTTGTCAAAACAGGGCAAAGAAAACATGAAAAGTCGACGATCAAAGAATTCCGAAGGTCCAATTAAAATGTATAAAGGGCGAGAAAAATCAATAAACCTTTAATCTTTGTAATCCACACCCAACCCTTTTAACTCGATATCGAATAACTAAAGCTCGAGCAGGTCCTTGCTGTGTTTTCAAATTCTCGTTACAAGTGGGCTCAGAATACAAACTGAACCAAGGGTGCAAATGCCTCAGACAACACAAACAACCTTTGAATGGTGAACTTTTCATTTATTTCGCCTTTTTATTGAAGAATCAGTCTGTTTTAGGGGTGCGAAGAACCCCCTTACTATATTGCTGCTTCTAAATTGTTGTTGTTGTATTTATTTGTATATGTGACAGAAAACAGAAAATATTTTCCCTCAAAAATAGTAAATTGCTTTGAACCTAGCCAAGTTGTGTGTAGCCACAATGAGGGAAATCAGATAATAGTCTTTCTGGACACCGCGTTTAGTGTGACGCCAAGATGTGTGTATGTGCCTTCTGGTGTTATCCATGTTTCAAGTTCCGAGTTCAAGTTGTTGTTACAAGTGAGATGTGATCGGGTTAACGCTTGGTAAACGGGTTGTTGCGGGCAGTAGTGCGGGCAGCGGCGGCAGCGGTCTGCGTGCAGTTGCACAGAGCATCGAACATTCGCAGGACGAAGCCTCGCGCCCGGCCCAGTCGCCTCTTCATATTACCTGGAACAATAGCAAGGTTAATGTTAATAACGTGTCAGTATAATAGTTGATGTTGCTGCCATGTACAGTTAAACCACTAGACTACTGAGCCAGTAGCTTTAAATTCGTTCCCTAGTAAGTAATATTAAAACTGTCCTGATCCAGCCTGTCCCTTGCTTTTCTCCCCAGCCACGCCCTAAGCCGAGGCTCGTACTTCACAGAGCTTTACACTCAAGGCACCCACAAGATAATCCGGTTAACCAGACGACAACCTCTTAGGTTGACCTGAGAGATGACATACACCAAAAATATATAATTTTATTACTATGGCAATACACAGTAGACCAGGGGGCCTAAAATGGCTGCTTTTTCAGAATCATCATACGAATCACGTTAAAAATTTAAATCTATATATATATCTTAAAATGGATTTTGGTGTCATAACCATAAAGACCAATTTAAGAATTTTAAATTTTTCATGTGTCATATTATAATTCTGATAAAGTTTCCATTTTAGGCCCGTTGTACTGAAATGGTTTTAACAGCTCCACAATATTAGATCTCATCGTCTCGTGATTGTATTTCCGAAAATAGACGATGATTATCGAAGCGCATACTTTTCCTGGGCGATCTGTACTTTACTTCATATCACGTACTATGGAATTCTGCGAGATTGTCTCTCTACAGTGTTTTTTTTTTTTTTTATGATGGCATCTCGCAGTTCAGCCTATGGGGCTGGCTACTGCTTAACCGGTCTAATCCTGTGGATGCCTTGAATTTAAGGCCTCCAGCCAGGGGCAAAATGAGCTTACAAACTAAGCGACCACTCGCTAAGGGCACCTGCGGGGTACGAGCCTCGGCTTAGGGCGTCGCTGGGGAGGGCAGCAAGGGGACAGGCTGGATCTGGTTTAGGGGCTGGTTTAATGCTATTGGTTCAGCATCGCGGGCTGGCTCATGCAAGGGTCGGGGGGGGGGGTACGTCGCGACGGACCTCGGCGGCGAGGTCGGATTATAGCGATAAAGCACACGGGAGTAAATAGGATCGCCCTGCGTTTTGAAAAAAGTACGTGTATGACAGTCAGTTTCTAAAGTTCATATTGAAGAACGGGTATTGAACTGTTTTTTAACAAATGAGTTGTAGAAATGAAAGAACGTAGGTAACAATATTTTTCTCAAAAGGCACTACCGGCGTTAAATTATATTCCGTCGATGTGTTTTTCCTATAATGGCGCATATTGGCACGACTACCGCCTAACTTTTACACTCCACTGGTGGAATATCCAATATTACTAATTGGATCGCATCGCTTTTTAAGTAACTTCTCGAAATGTCATTGACGAAGATAAGATTATCGAATAGGACTTACGCAACGACTAACTTGATTTTTAAGTCGCAGAGAATACAGTGGTCTGATACCTATCACTTGTAAAAAACAAGTGCAAGTTCTGTCAAACCGGGACGGATATAGTTTGCATGGGATGCTACGGTATTAGTTTATCCAAACCTAAACGACTTAAAATTATTTGGCTTGCCTAACTTCCGCCGTTTTATTTTATTTTCTAAATAGCAGCTATGTAATAAACCAGTATTAATCAATAGCTGACATCAATATAAAAAGTTTTGTATGAGACAAAATCTTCTAAAGCATCACGTTTCCGAGATATTAACTATCAACGTTACAATCTTCACCATCGGCACTTTGATAGCTTAATTTAGGAAAAGTGACACTTTAGAAGTTTTTGTCTCATCCAATTCTTGTTTTTATTGATTCCAGCTATTGATTCATCAGGTTGTATGCGATTACGTCACGCCTTTATTCAAAAGCGTGTTAACGACAAAACAATAAAAGAAACTCTACAACGGTCACCAATCACATGTATTCAGACCATTTTTTACTGCATTCCCGCAATACTGCATTTACACTGCAGTGATGGAGCCATTACCATTAATACTGCTCTGAAAGCTCTAAACCGTAATCAAACAAGCATTGTTTGCGGCGGTACGACACGGCTGAAATACGAGCACGTGACATGTGCCACATGACGTCATGACGGAATGACACGCGAGACAGTACTTTGTGAGCTGTGAACAATGGTTCTGATGGTAAAACTTTTCAGTGAAAAACTTGTCACTGAAAGTGTAACAAACTTTTCACTTGAAGGTTTAAGTTTTCTTTTAAGTAGGTACCAATAAGCTATGTATTTTTAAGGTAGGTACTTTAAGGGAGTAACGTTTTCTTTCGATATATGTATTGATCTGTCAACAATTTTTTTCTTAATGTCCGTTTTCAATGAATGCTGTAAGAAACACTCGTCTGAACGCATCCTCCTTAAAGGTATTTCCTTATAGGGTTTCAATCTAAGAACTAAAGCATAGCAAGATTTTCTTGACAGTCATGGCTTCTTAATAAATTAGTTTTCCTTCCAGATTTCTAGAGCCCAAACATCCGAGAGTTAATAAAACAAAGATTGTTTGTCGCCCAAGTGGAATACGAACCCTGACATATGACGTCACTAGAGTGTTAGTCGTCAAACATTGCATTAGAGCAAACTAGGTGGTGAGATTATAAGATTTCTCGTCCATTAAGATTTTAATTACTGTAAGTAGGTAGATTGAAAAAGTGAAACATTTTTCTATTTTTTTTCTCTTTGCCGTGTTTAAGGAGCTGAAACAAAATGGGGTCATTTGATTTCGGTCAAATGTTTAATCCAACCGAGCAAGCGAAGCAAAATTCGTCTGATATCCTTTATTTCCACGGTTTATAAAATCATCAATAAGACTTCAAAATACCTCTGGAAGCGCAAGGGTAGCCCGCGAAATTTAAATTTTCTTAAGTTTATTGCAATTTGCAGGTCAGTGTCAGGTTGTATGTTGATGAAATTATAAATTGCGCCAGTAACACGTATGGAGTTACAGAATTATAATCATTCAAATCATCAATACAGCCCTTCAAGTTCATATAACCCCATTCAATAGCTATTTCATGAAAAAGTCACTCAATGGGATTAAATGAACTTGGAGGGTAGTATTGATGATTTGAATGATTATAATTCTGTAACTTCATACCTGTTACTGGCGCGATTTATATTTTCATCAACATACAACCTGACACTAACCAGTAAATTGCAATAAACGTAAGAAAATTTAAATTTCGCGGGCTACCCTTGCGCATCAACCTTAATATAACTACCTTGTCTTTAGGTTCCACAAAAATGCCTACTGTCTCTTTTAACATTCTTAAATGCTGTCAGAACGGTGTGTTAATGTGGTGCTGTTCCACAAATGACGCGGCACTTAATATCGTGTCCTGCGTGTCCTGTTGTTTGTTAATTATACGAACCGATGGATGCTACTGAAGGCGCCAAACTCGTGACCCACTTCTGAGCCGACACAATTAAGATTGCCATTAACAAGCTAAGAAAAAAATGGTGAAGGAAAACATCGAGAGGAAACCAAAAATTCGAATACATGTGACATCCACCAACTCTTAGGAAAGGAATTAATGAAAGTGAGAACCTTTACTTTGTTATTTTGTTTATTTTAATTGTATGTATAACTCTTTTTGTTCTTTTTTAGTTACTATAATTGGTTTAACAGCCGTTGTAATAAAATAAAATAAATAAATAACTCTTACTCGGCCCGCGTGATACGAGTACATTTGGCGTACTCCCTCTTAAAGGGAGGAGGTCAAAATGTATACATTGGCAGATTTTTTATTTTACCTATGAAAAATGTCTGTGGCCAGGTTCGGAATCATGTACTGAATACGTGGTAAGCATTTGTGTGTCGGTGTCGTTTCTACCCTGTATATCACCGTGTGAGCGGGGTCTTAAGTGGAAGGTAATCAACCACGCTTTGTTTGTACAACGATTGTAAAACAAGCGCCTGTCAACTGAAGCCAGCAGCGAGAATGGCTTCAAAGAAGCGAGCGCGAGATTATAAGATTTCAGGTTAATTAAGATTTTCATTACTTAAGATTACAAAGGTTGAAAGGTTAAGTAGCGTGAAGCTTTTTTTTTTCTTTAGAGGTGCTTCTTGGTTTCCATTAGTTGAGCATTTTTCTTTGTAAATTCGCCTGGAACCTTGGTCCAGACTCCAGTCTCTAATTAGCATTTGTGTTGTGTTTTTGGTACCAGCTACTTAGGTATGTCTATGTATTTATTAAAATGAAAAAAAGATTTACTAGATTTAAATAGAAGAATACGTTTATTTTGTAGTTACCTACTTATTAGGTTAATTTTCCCCTTTTATCTCAAGTGATCTCAATCCGTCCTTGGCATATTACGACGGGTACATAGGATAGGATGTGTGAGCATAGATAAGTAGGTAGCAATACATGGTTAAAAGCTTACTAACACGCGCCAGTAATTGTCCCATTGCTGAACAAATACCTTTTCTCATTCACAGAAGCAATGAGCATTGATCCCCACACTTGCTTAGAGCAGGTTAGAGAATTTCATTAAATAAATTACTATTTTACTAGGGCAGCCCGCGAAATTCAAATTTTATTTCAAGAAAAAGTCATTCAATGGGATTAAATGAACTTAGAAGATTACATTGGTTGATTATAATGATTATAACATTTATAACTCTGTAAAGCCATATTTTTTACGGTCGCGAATCATATTTCAATCAACATACAGTCTGGCACTTACCTGCAAATTGCAAAAAAAGGAAGAAAATTTGAATTTCGCGGGCTACCCTGGCGCATCCCCCTTAATAGATTTTTTATCTTCTTCTGTCAAAACCTTTCTTAATAAACCTTTAAACCTACTTTGCTGTTCCTTTCTTTTTTAACTGCTAAATACATAAAGAACAAACACCCGCTAATCTGTGGTCCCGGAGATTGGCGTGTGATTGTTTGTAACATTAGGGGTCCAATAGTATCCTATCTTTCAAGATAGGATTCTTTTGGACCTCTATAACTAGGCCAGGGCCATGTGAAGCAGGGGCGGATCCTTAGTTAATTTAAAAGATTCTTTAGTTTATCCCAAAATAACTCGGAGAGTTCTAATAGTACAGACGTACCTAGGTACTACCGGGGATTTTCTACTACACTGAAGAAAATATTCTTATAGCTATGAGGACTCCTAACTGATAACTGAAATTTTAATAGCAAAAACGTGACTCCGAAGTTCCGAACTCTTTACATAGTTACATTTTCATACATTGTCTTCACACTGTTATGTACACTTTTCTGATTTTAGTTTAAACAATGTCAAAATTATCGTTTATTGTAATATTAACTTCGCTAACTTTGTGTAGTGCATACAAATTATTGTTGGTGTTCCCTTTTCCTAGTTTGAGCCATTCGGTGTTAGGGGAAGGTTATGTCAGAATTCTGTTACAGGCTGGACATGAGGTAAGTTTTAACTCAAAATTTAAACCAAATTAAAAATCGACTAGACTAAGATAATATACCGGGTGGAATAAACCGACGCAAAACGCTTATATCGCTGACAAAAATGCTTGGCTCAATGGTCCAGCTCCACAAGGACAAGGACGCATAAGTTGATAACATTAATTAATATTGTTGGAGCTGCTGACGATCTTTGCATTGTATAGATTCAATCTCTTTAGTATTATATAAAGCCCATATTGTGTGAGTACTATGTACTAAAAAGCTGTCGTTCACTGGAAACCTACGTCCTTTCTCGACTTGAATGTGCCCTGGCGGTTGAGAGTATGTCATGCTCACTCAATGTCTCGCTGATGGTGGCGCGTGTGTCGGATCATTTAGTTCTCTTCAAAATGGTCGTTTTTGAAGTTGAATGGTGCTGATCCATGCGTCATGTTCGTGAACGGGCGCTGTCAGTTGTGACTGGTCATCTCTTAGTTGCCACGGCTTATTTGAATTAATTATTTTATTTTATTTTTTGAATTGTCTTTTTTGTTTTTACTATGGACACTTTTAACGTGCACATCTTGCTACATCGTTCTCACATAATGTACCATCTCAATATGAATGATGTAACCGAGGTTTTGTAACAATATGCTGATTTAAAAGAGTGTCCATGTACTTTCTTGCCCGTTCTTCTCCATAGAGATCTACGCTAGGGAATGGGCAACTACAGTACTTTCACAGTTTTTATGCCTTGTAACTGGGACTGTAGCTACATTTCATCGTTATCTTTGTTTCGACAGTTCAAAAGTGCCTGTAACTGGCCTATTTGATATAAATGCTTTGATTGTTTTTGATTTTGCTTACCACGTATTCAGTATATCATTCTACCACATAGAAATTTTACATGCACATATTAAGCCACGTAGAAATTTTTAATTGGTGGTTTTAAAAAAAACTAATGTTCCATACATTTTAACCGTGTATAAAAAAATAATCAGCTGTCTTATACAAAATTTCAATACCTACTCGACCCAAATGTATGGGACAACTGACTATTTTTTCAGTGTGTTTCAATTCTTCCTACAATAATATTGTAATACTTTCAGGTCACATACATCACTCCCTATCCAATAAAAAATGCGACAAAAGGATTACGACAAATTGAAGTGACGAATAACACAAAGATTTATCCAGGTAAAAATCAATTTTACTGACAGACCTTAACCCTTCAGTTAAACAGGCTGTGAAACAGCTTGCCATAAGGGACATTTCGACACGACAAAAAGAAAAGTCTTCAAGCGAGGAGAGCCTGGGGAAAACCAGTTTAGCATAAAATATGGTCCACATCCGCCTCACACCTTATGCATCGAGTCAAAGTCACCCAAGAGAAAAGACTTCGACTTTCCCACGTACAGTCGCGAGCACTATTCTGTATCAATACACTGGGCAACTTTTAAAATTGATTTTCTCCTAGTGTAGTATTGTTTTTGCAGCGGTGTTTGTAGCGGTTGAAAGCAAATGTAACGACAAAAAAATAAAAAAATAGTCTATTCAATTTTGTTTGCTTAGATGGTATGGTCATGTGGATAGGATGAGTGAAATGTGACTAACAAAAGGTATTTGCAAGGCAGATGTGTGTGGCCACGCCGGGAGGCGTTTTGTGGTTTTTGCCTACCCCCATGGTAAAAAGGCGTGAATTTATGTGTGCATTGTATTTGTTGTTACACAGTCAAGACCACTATTGTGTATTTTTACACTGAGCTACTTAAAAAGTGATGTTCTCCTTCTGAATTGTAACTAATGTATTTTTATGTTGTTACGAATATGACGAATATCTAAAGGTTGTTACAAGACCCTTAACGAAGCTGAAAGGCACTTGTATTTTTTTGTTCTGGACATTACCTGGGAACCTAGTTAAAGTTCCAACTTCTCCAGTTTTTTTTTAATGCATATTTTGAACGTTAGGTTTTTACTGTAAACACCTTCACGACCACCGTTCTATTCAATCCATGAGCACAATGTTTTGAGTCCGTTACATTGAGTCCTACTACCGAAAACCGTGATTTTTCGCCACCAAAAAAAAGGCGTTTTCCAGTTTTTTTTTTGCGTAAAGTTACTTAGTTTGATGTACAGAATGCTTGGTTGACGGCTTCGTGAAGCGTCCGATTACACCCTGTATAGCAGCAACAACCCTTTATGTAAAATATTAGTATTGAGCTTCATCCGGTTAGACTAGAACCCGGCTCCCAGATAGGCCGTCGCTCCATGTAAAATACTGGTATTCAGCTGACCGGTAAGTTAGACTGGAAGCCGAAGTCAATAAAGTTGATAAAAAGGCTAGTCAGTTGATGATGACTATCATAAGTAGGTCTTATAACAAAGTTGCAATCGTTATTTCACGAGAAAATTGCTTTTGAATTTTGCTAAAACGTTTTAGAGCTCGTGACTGTACAGATCCAGCACATCAAGCTACTACAATGTGTCAAATTTCTTTACTATATTTTAAACTGTATTACCAATCATACTCAAAATCAAAATCAAAATTCGATTGGGACAGTTTCAGGTAGCTCGATGTGCTAGCGACTGTACACACTGCCTGTCACTTATTTATTCATATTTATGCGAGCATTTTGCCCTGAAATGGACAAACTTCATCCACACATCAGTTTAGTATTCAAATTTCTTAAGTTTCAAAGCCTTTACGAGGCTTGGAGTCACAAATGGAGTTGCCAACTCAGTTTTGTCATCTTAAACTGGGAGATGTCTATTTGGGTGGTGTAGAACATTTGTTAACAACTCGCCAGTATTCATGTTGGTATGTAAAGTCGGGGAAATTAGTTTTGTTAAGTAGTTCTAACGACTCACAAAGTTATATTAATAGTCCGTATAAAAAGACCTGTGTTTTATTAAAGTGGTTTGAAATGGCTCTAACACGGTACATTTTGCAAATTGGTTAACTTGAAATAGGTCGGTCATGAGCAACCGATACATTGATCAGGTAGCAGCGGCCCCTTATTTTTCCAAGAAACATAGCATAACATATCATCACGTCTGTAATCCCCGAAGGGATAGGCAGAGGTGTACCTAATAGTACACCCACATTTCGCCAGTTGTGTTTATGTCCCATGTAATAGAGAGCGAGCCTATTGCCATCAACCGGGCGCAAATCAAGACTCCGTTGCTGCTACAGAGAAATTCCTGACGGAAAAACCCAATATCACTTTGCCCAACCAGGGAATCGAACCCAGGAACTCATGCTCAGCAGTCGCGTTGGCGACTACTAGACCAACGAGGCATTCCAATCAATAAAACTTTTTTTTTAAAGATTTTTTAAATTTACAGAAGAAGCATCCAACATTACCTATCTTTTAAAAAATAAAGACAATATGAAAGACATAGGAACAGTTTTCGATGAGATGATGAAGATAGCGAATGCAACAGTCATGCATACAAATGTGCAGAAACTATTGAATGACAAGAAAGAAGAATTTGATGCAGTTGTCGTCGAGTGGATGTACAGCGAAGTTTATGCTGGGTAAGTGGAGCAATTTTAAATATTGAAACGCTTTTATTACCTTCTTCTGTAAATATGAAAATAAATCTTAGAAGTTAAATTTGACCCACTTCCCGATTTCCAACTGAGCTGAAATTTTGGTTTACATAAATGACAATGCATGCTTTGGTTATATAATGTCTAGATGGAGCATCAAATGTTCGGAAACGTGTCAAAAAATATCAGTCGACTGTTAGCTTATAAGTTCGACATAGATGCACAGTGTTTACACGGTGCGTCTATTGTCTCTGTGCACCGCGAGCACGCTCTGCCGCACGCACACATGTTTGAAATTGTTGTCTCGTTTTCTTTGTTTTGATTGTAGGGCGACGCTCCATCTAGACATTATATAATCCAAGAATCCATATGTGTATAAGAATATTTGTGTATAAGAATACGAGAATTAAAATGACGTCTGTATAAAGTGTGTTTTTAGTTACAAACAAATCTGATTTCTTTGGCGGCATTTACAACGCTACATACGAACTACACTAACCCCCGAATCTAAAGGGTGTAACAAGACCCTTCACGAACCCGACAGGCACTTGTTTTCCCCATCATTGCGATCATTTTTTTGTTCTGTGGCCATACCTGTGAACCTTCTAGTTACGGAGATATAGGGGGTGAAAGTTGCAACTTTTTCACAACTGTTTTTTTAAATACCTACGTGTTTTTAATGTACGATTTTTACTATAGACACGTCCACGACCCCCGTAGTATTAAATCCATCCATCAACACAATGTTTTTAGTGCGTTACATTGAGTTCTACCGTAACACGTGATTTTTCACCCCGAAAAAAAGTCGTTTCCCAGCAAAAATTTTTGCGTAAAGTTGCTTAGTTTGATGTACATAATGCTTGGTTGACGGCGTCGTGAAGGGTCCTGTTACACCCTGTATAAACAATTCAAATACAATTAAAATAAGATAAATAAAATTATTCCGTCGTTGAGTAATTGCTTGAAGGTAGAACTACCAAAAGTTGTTGCTTTGCTGTGTTTGGTGGTTCTTACTTCGTTCAAATTCTTGTCTATTGCATAAAAATTGTTGCATATAATTAATTACTTAAAATCAAGTTATTACTTTAACTTGACTATAATTATGTAGTAGGGGTAGAACCTGACGGCACAATCCTGATCGCGCAAGCAGAGTTTTCCGCTTAATTAAATGAAATCTACTGCCCGACCACAATCGTCGGGCATTAGCAGACACCTCCCGTCTGGTAGGAGGATCCTCCCTCCCTATAAAGGATAAGGAGCTTTCCTCCCTGTTCATACCTCTTCATTATTCATGGTAACTGCTCCAAACAAGCTAAGTACCTATGCTTGTACGAGGAGTGGGTTCTTGTCAATAGTGGAACGGCAGGGAGTGTGGGGAGTAAGCGCCTTAACCTTTGGGCTATATCTACTCGATTGATCACCTATTACTAGTAATTATTTTGACTAGAAACATTTCTTGTCAATTGTACTCATCTTTTGAAGAAGTCCGTCAGAAAAAGAAACTAAACGAAACCAAATAAATAGGCGTCGTCCTAACTGGCCACGATCGTACGAAGGCACGATGCGTTCTCGTTCGAAAATGATCGTACGATGATTGAATAAATCGCGCGATCGTACGATGCTGTCGCACGATGGTGTCGCGACGCCATCAACTCACCAGCGCCATTTTAACAATGGCAGAGATGCTCATTTTTTGCTGTCGGACAATATTGCTTTGCTAATTGCAAACGACATTGGAAAAATATATCAATTAAAACACTCAGAAGAGATCGGTGTATTTGATTATATGATCGTACGATCAAACCCATCGTACGATCGTTATTAAACATTGCCCTTGTTCGTGCAATGGCTTGCGAGCTACAATTAGGACACTCGGAAGAAATCTGTATGTTTGAATTCATCGCACGCGGACTTGAGAACGATTCGTGCCATCGTACGATCGTGGCCAATTAGGACGACGCCTTAGGCTTAGGCTTACACTGTCACTTACGGGATATCTTCCGTGATTTTTGATTATTCTGAGCTCCCAATAGTAAATAATTGAAAATCACGGTAGATAACCCGTAAGAGACAGTGTAAGTTTATTTATAACACACACTGATTTAAGCAATCACGATGCTTAAATCAGTGTTTGAATCCAAATAAATATACAGCAGCTTTTCACGTTTATAATTATTTTACCGAAAACTTTATTTCCACATGAATACTCCAATCTACTGGAACAAACTAAGCACTCGCTAAAGTTTTAAAACTAAATATTCATGACAGGAGAGTTCAGTAACTATCTGGTCGAAACACCCGGCTTTTAGTACACGATGACACGGTTCGCTTCACGTTCCGACCGGGGACACTTCGTATTTCTTTTTATAGCGAATATGTGAAATGGATTCCTGCCTGCCTGAACTAAATTTCAAACCTGTTGGCATTTTGACATATTCACGCTTGTAAAAAGGTTGCAATCAAATCCATGTTTCATATAATCTCTGTTATATTTAGTTAGCTGTGCCCGCGACTTCGTCCGCGTGGACTTTGATCTTTCTCAGCCTGTTATTATAAAAGGCAATATGACTTTGTTTGTTTGTTAGTATGACAATTAACACCATTGTTTTAGTGTGTTGATTGCGTGTTGATTTCGTGCGCTGCTTAAACGGTTAACCTGCCTAGGTTAACCGTTTAAGCAGCGCACGCAACGGAAGCTCTCAAAAATAATCTTTCCCCGTTTTTGCAACATATTTCATTGATGCTCCGCTCCTATTGGTTTTAGCGTGATCATATATGGCCTATAGCCTTCCTCGATAAATGAGCTATCTAACACTAACATATTTTTTTATTCGAACCGGTCGTTCTTGACATTAGCGCGTTCAACCAAACAAACAAACAAACTCTTCAGCTTCATAATATTAGTATAGATAAGACATCATCCCTGTTTAGCATGACTTCTGTAACTTTGTGTGTTTTGTAATGCCGAAAACTACATAATTGTTGCAAATGCTAGCTCTATGGTAAAATTTGAATGGGCCCCGACTGTGAGTCGTTCTGTTCTGCATTAGAATTTATGATTTGTTTTATGTGTGTATCGATTATAAAACTATTTCAATTGTGTAGTTATTTTGTATTACTTAACAGAATTCTAAATTACTGGGCTTGTTTCTTTCTTTTTACTTTTTATTTTTATTTGAGTTAATTTTTTCACGTATTATTTTTTGTTCTTGTTTTTTTGCTCTTTTTTTGTTACCTATTTTTGTACCTATTTTTCGTGGAGCTCGTGTCTAAAGAATAACAGCCGCTCGGGTTGAACTTAAGGTTAAGCCGCGCTTGCCTAGTTTGGTGCCTAGTGGATGGGTGACACTGACCACCCATTGCATACCGAGGTGCCTCCGTGGCTCGGGAAGCATTTGTAGTCAAAAACATTTGTAGATCTTTGACAGTCATTACAGGTAGTTTGACAACCACTCTTACCAAGGGGTATAGTATTACCCAGTACTAACTGGGTTGTGGCGAAGAGATAGGCAGTCGCTCCATGTAAAATACTGGTATTCAGCTGCATCTGGTTAGATTGGAAGCCGACCCGAACATAGTTGGGAAAAGGCTAGGCAGATGATGATTATGCCTATTTCATCATCTTCCACAACCTTCACCCACAACAGGCCTCTTTGCTTGTGAAAAGCTCCACAGTCCTGTGCCAGCCTCAAACACATAGCCGCGATGGCAATAATTTTGTGTGCCTCTTTAAGTCCAGACAATCGCATTTTATCCAACATCGGTAGCCTTCTCTGCAGGGCCAACAAGGACTCGCTCAGCCAGCGCAAGACCTCAGAGTGGCTCTGACCTCAGAGCCATCCGCAAAAAGATGTGCGAGATCATCACCCGTGATGTAACCAACTCTGAGCTCCGTGAGGTTGTCAACAAGCTGATCCCTGACTCCATTGCTAAGGACATCGAGAAGGCGTGCCATGGCATCTACCCGCTTAGGGATGTCTGCATTAGGAAGGTCAAGGTTCTCAAGAGGCCGCGTTTCGAGATCTCCAAGCTTATGGAACTCCACGGCGAGGGCGGTGGTGGCAAGAGGGGCGAAGCCGGCGACAAGTCGGAGCGCCCTGAAGGCTACGAACCTCCCGTTCAAGAGAGCGTTTAAGTTAAAATACATTAAAAAAAAAAAAAAAAATGCGTATCGCTGTTGACAGTTCATAGTGATCATCACTCGGCGAGTTTTGATATACAGTGACTGTTCTTGTTGGTTTCAACTGACGCTACCCGTGTAGAACAGTCATTGTATCTAAAAACTAGCCAAGTAATGATCACTATGAACTGTCAACAGAGATACCCAATAGCCTTGCTGGTCTTACAATGTTAGCCTAGTTCCTGACACATTGAGTGAATGCCATCGGACCTTTACACACGATTAATAAACACTAGACCGACCGACCTTTCTACCGTCGACCGCTTACCTACTATCGGAGTGTATGGACAAACTGAATTTAAATAACAAGATCAGAAACATTTTTGGCCTGTGATATATCTACTCCAAATTGACTGAGTTTCGGACTTTAATAAAACTACTTTGCTATTCACGGCTACGACCTTTACAATGAAAAAAAATTGCTAATATTCTCGGGTCGGGTACTAGTATTCTCTGCAATTCTCGGGCCAGCTTCTAGTATAACCGGATGCAGCTGAATACTTACTTCACTTTACATGGAGCGACTGCCTATCTGACCTCCACAACCCAGTTAGTATTGGGTAATACGATACCCGTTAGTAAGACTGGTTGTCAGAGTTTTGGGCCACTTTAACGACTGTCAAAGACCTACAAATGGTAGCGGGACCAACGGCTTAACATCCTTTCCGAGGCACAGAGGAGACTTGGTATTTAAAGGGCGATCACCCATCCACACCAACCTAGACAAATCGACCGAAGCGGTTGTTATTATTTAGCCACGAGCTCCTCGAAGTAATTACTAATGTTATGCTGGTCATAATTATCATTTTTTTTTTTGTAATTTTTGTATATAGTATTTGTATTCAACAATATACTATCATTTCAGATTCTCATCAGTATTCAACTGTCCACTAATATGGTCATCTCCTGTGGAGCCGAATGAGTTCCTACTGAGTCTTTTGAATGAGTATCCAGAATCTTATGCTCCATCACCGTTGTCTTTCTGGCAAAGAGTGGAGAAGCAGTTTCAGCAATTACATGGAAAGTTTCATAAATGGTAAGAAAAGTAGAAATAGTTTCAAGTTCATCACATAACAGTTTATGTCGCGAGCCGCACTATCACGGTATCGGAAGATATATTTGGGCAAAACCTGCCGCAATTTGTTCAAAGAGTACAAAGCCTAATTGGAAGAGGTGTGCAACTATAAACATTGTCATTTTTAATGGCATTTCATACAAACTTTGAACTCATTTGTTTTCGAAACGACTGAACCGATTTTAATGAAACTTCATACGCTTAAGCAGGATACATAGGCCTAAAAAGTTGACAAAGAACACGGTCGCGTTGCCACGTTGTATGGCAACACTTAGCCTCTGGCCAAGGTAAAAGCCAGCCCTTGGGTCACGGGAAGCGTTAACTAGGCGTTTCGTTTTTTTTTTATAGTTAGTTTTAAAAACAATCCAGACGGTAACATTAATCTAGGTCTTCAAAGTTTTCTGACTGAAGACTGAAGTTTTGTTTCAGAAGAATAGAATTAAGGCAGTATCAGATTACAAAGAAGCAGCGGAATGTTATCTTTATTTTCTTTTACGAGCTTAGGAAAAGTTCCAACGGTCGGTATTATAATAGAAGGCAAGCAAGCGCCTTCTGGTATTTAATAAAAAGTTTTTTATACATATTTTACGTAGTACAGTATTTTTAGGGTTCCGTAGTCAACAAGGAACCCTTATTATAGTTTCACCATGTCTGTGTGTCTGTCCGCAGCTTAGCTCAAAGACTCTTAGTACTAGAAAGCTGTAATTTGGCATGAATATATAAATTATTTAGACAAAGTGGTAAAATAAAATTTCGAAAAGTATTTTTTTTAGGGTATCTCCACGTAAAGTCCCTTTTAAATCTCGCGTACCGCATTTTGAGGGATGTCGTTGGATAGGTCTTTTATATTGTTTGCTGCTACGGAAGCCTATGTGCGTGTGAGTATACGACTCGCACATGGCCAGTTTTTTTATTATTACAATAAAAATCATTCGTTCGAACGCAAATCCGCATTTTTTTATGGGCAACTACGGAACCCCACATTTTGCGTGGCCCGATACGCAGTTGGCCGGTTTTTTTACCCTACTATTAAAAATGTTTCTTTCCTTTATTTCTTTTTGAAAATAATTATAATTGCCGTATTTTTGTAACTGGTACTATAATACTTGTTTCTTTGCCGTGCGGGCCATTAAAAGCAAAGCTTAGATAGTGACATGAGTAACAGATGTCACAGGAAGGTGTCAAAATCACAATCATCTTTATTCTTGTTGCAATAAGGTTGCTGATGGGGCGCTGCTATCAGACTCGCGCACCATATTAATAGGGGAGCTCCCTTTCATTTTTAATTTATTTTTATAATTTGTTGATAAAGCGGCAACAAAAATACACATTCTGTGTTTCAACTGTCTATCTATTAAGGATCGTGAGATACAGCCCGTTGACAGACAGACGGACGGACGGACGTACAGCGGAGGAGTAATAGGGTGCCGTTGGTTACTGTCTTGGTACGGGATCCTAAAAAACTGTGAATGGACTAAAGTTTTAAAATCATAAGGTCATCACTTAATTGCCGAATTTCAAAGATGCGAAAGGACAATCTCCTTCTCTCGAAAAACCAAAAAAGGGATCGCGTTTGACTACGAAACACCGATTGCCGCAAATAGTTTTTTCTCTAACCATACCTACATAGTTATTTATTACATTAAAAGAAATCTATTTATTTCAGGTTCTCCCATATTACATATTAAGTTAAGAAACATGAAATAAATACAAATCACAACATGAAAGTAAATTCAATGTCATTCAATTAGAAACACAATGTCAAGAAAATCTGGAAGTCTCTGATCTTTTCTTCCGAATTGAATTGACCCTAAAAGGGCAAGGCAAGTCAAAGCTGATTGTAGATGGCGTGTCCATAGCTTCTCTGACCAATGAGGTCAAGCTATTTTGAAATATAAAATGACATTGACACATTTTCAACCAATGAAGATGCTTGGTACATGCGATGCTAGCGCCATTAGTTCCACAACAGCCATCTCCAATTTGACATGAAATGAAATTGATTTTGAATAATAAAATTTAAATTGTTTTCACGTGTTATTACAATCATAAGGTACTGAAATACGTTAATATTTATATTTTAATAAATTGATATTTTAATTTAGTGGTTTGTGTAATATTTTTTTTTTGTAATAATATTTATGTCAATTGGCAAAACGTAGCGCACAACCTAATTTTTAAGATCTTGTATGTAATTATTACCTACCTATGTTTATGAATAAATTATCCTGATTCTGAAATCAAATCAAATCAAACAAATTTCAAATTAAAAAAAAAATTATATAATATAAAATACAAATAAAATGTTAGGGTAAAATTTGGATAAAATTAATAACATACAATAGTAAAACACAGCATTTGCTATATATGCCTATACAATGGCTGGCTTAAAACAAAACCTTCTAATTACAGTAAAGTTCTAAAAATGTGAAGAAAAATAACCATTAGTTACGTGTGAATTATTAATAGCCGTGCCATACGAGTCACGTAATTTTTTATGACTTGACAAATGGATCGTCCGTCCTTTAGTGGAACGATTTACATTTTTTGATATGGACACAATAGTTCCATATTGATTTGTAGAATAGTGCAGTTTTTATCATTTTTTGCAGACACTCGTTTCTCTTTGTTGTGATTCCAACGCAGCGAGTTGAATTTCTCTTTTATTTTGCATTGAATTATTTTTGTTTCAATATTTCTTATTGAAACAAAAATAATTCAATGCAAAATAAAAGAGAAATTATTATAAATAATAATAATAATGTTGTATTTTTTTTTAGTTTACAATTATTATTTACTGTATATTTTTGTTTTATTAATTTCTTTAATTAAATATTTTTGTTAATTAACATACCTACCTAATAGTACACCCACATTTCGCCAGTTCTTTTAACTCCAATGTAATAGGGGGCTAGCCTATTGCCATCAACCGGGCAAAAATCCAGACTCCGTTGCTATTACTGAGAAATTCCTGATCCAAAACCCAAATAACAATTTGCTCGACCCGGGAATCGAACCCAGGACCTCATGCTCAGCAATCGCATTTGTAATCACTAGACCATCGAAGAACTATTGAGTTCGCAAAAAACAAACGAAATTAGACCAATTTGCCATTGGATAGAGAACAGTATTTCTTTTTACTTCCATAGTAATTGATGACCTATAAATCAGTGTTCTAAATCTATCGTTTTACTACCACCACCAGGCTATCAGTGACTCATTGTTTGGGAAATCAGCTAAATCACTACGGTTGTTACGGCTGCAGGCATTGTATACTTCTGCCAGGGTTGCGGGACTGTTCGAAAGAGATACCGCGGCCCTGGAACACAAAGGGCAAAAGAAGGAACATGGATGGGTTTTAGTCAGTAAAAGTCTGACACTCCCTCCTGCTCAGCCCAGAGCGGGAGGGGTTATTTGATGATTTCCCATCGGTAAAAAAAAAAAAAAAAAGGCACTAGCCACACGAAGCCCGTGGACCACAAAAGAAAAACCAAAAAAATCTGAAAATTAGAATCTTCAAGCTTCGAAATGCTTTTTAAGTAGTTTATAATCTGCCTATATGGATATAAAACCAATCCATAATTTTTGTTCTTTACTATCGATCTCAGATTAATTTTCGTGAAAACTTACAATTTGAAAACCCCCATTTTTTAACAACGTACGCCGCAGTTGAGTCTCCCGTGGACTTCTGCGCACCTGGACTACTTTGGGAATCACTGGTTTAGGCGATGGCTAAGCTACGCATGTGTATTTTGTAGTTTCTCTTTGTATGAAAATGTACACGGGATCATAATTGTAAGGTCCCATTAAAATAGATGGACATATTTTAACACAGCGTACAGTACGTCTAACCAAAGATATCCAAGCAAAAAAAAAACAATAATTAAAGTGATTTTTTTTTTACCTAAAATAATAAATTGCCGGCGGCACTCTAGAATAAACACATCCATTAGGTCAACATAAAAAAAAACATTTTTTTGCTTGGATATCTTTGGTTAGACGTACTGAACGCTGTGTTAAAATTTGTCCACCTATTAATGGGACCTTATAAATACATATACAAAATAACACAACTGGCGAAATGTGGGTGTACTACTAGGTACATTTCTACCTAACCTTTCGGAGATTACGAGTGTGATATTTTATAAAATTTATAGAATAAATATTATTGGACCACCTCGTTCGTCTAGTGGTTGCAGGCGCGACTGCTGAGCATGAAGTCCTGGGTTCGATTCCCGGGTCGGGCAAATTATTATTGGATTTTTCCATCAGGATTTTCTCAATACCATCCACCGAGTCCTCAGTACCGACTCCCTGTGACATGGGGCTTAAACATAACTGGAAAAATGTGAGTGAACTAATAGGTACCTCTCTGCCTAACCCTTCGGCGAATACAGACGTGATGTGTAAGCGGGAGCGTCCACTGTGATCCACGTTTCGCACGAAGCAAAGCAACTTAGCAAAGTTTCAAACACTGTTTTAAACTTTCACTTACACATAAACTGTCACTTACGGGATATCTTCCGTGATTGTCTATTATTTTGAGCTCCCGATATTTCGACGCTGTTGCAAGCGCCATGATCGCGGGTTGACACCAACACACACACACACAAAATCGCTTAAATTATTTGGCTGCCTAGATATTTTGTATTTTCTAATCGATTGAAAAACCAATGTCCTTCAAGATTATTTTCAAGTAGCTGTTGCGTGTAATTAGTACCTTCGTTCGCGTGAAATTATTATTATAAACAATATTACTTTTCTTTTTGAATCCGATTTTGTTGACAGTTTCAAGTTTTTTTTTCGCGAAACCCTGATTATTATTCTAAAATAAAAGTAGCCTATGTTATACCTTATAAAATCAGCTAACTGCCAGTAAAAATCGGTCCAGTCGTTTCGGAGATAAGTCGAAAAAAACAGACAGAAAGAAAGACAGACAAAAATTTAAACCTTTTGATTGAATTGTTTTTGTTTTAGGTGCCGTATATATTTTCAATAATTCATTTAGTAAAAAGTTTTTGATATTACAAACAGACATTTCAATTATATTTCATTATATGTATAGATGTAGGTAATGAAAGGTCTATTAACAAAAAGTTTATTTTTCGATTCAACATGAACATTTTCGTAAAACCTACCCACTTATTAAAGTAAACTATAGGCTACCTTTTACTCAATACCAATACCTACCTACAATTAACAGTGTTACCTTTTACAGGTTGCTAAGCGGCAAAGGGGAATCCGTATTCAATAGAGCCTTTGGTCCAGCGATGGCTAAAAGAGATGGAATTTTACCTCCCTTTGAAGTGTTAAAGCACAATGGATCTCTTTTGTTGGGAAATTCGCATTTTTCCACTGGACAGACGTTCCGTTTGCCACTAAATTATATTCAGATTGCTGGCTACCATATTGAAGAGAAAAGGAAATCTTTCTCAAAGGTAAAAAAAGAATGTTCAATAGATAAAGATTGAGAAAAATAATCATCATGTCTCACTGCGTTCTTCATTTAAATTGCGCAATTTTAAATCAAAGAGTTTTAATGATTTTTTAATTATTTTAAATCTTAATATACTGAAATATATATTAAAAAAAAAAAACATTTTATTCAGGGCTTTTATACCCATTGCCATTTATCCCAATATACTCAGACTTTAATCACACTACAAACACAAAAAACAAAACCTTACAATTTAGATAAAAATAAAATAAATTAAAATAACGAAATCTCGACGATTTATTAAGTCTTAATTAAAATCGGAGCGGATCAGGGGCGTATCGCTAGTAAATTGTAAAAAATATTCACTTTGTTGTGTGTTTCTATTTATAGCCTACTTAGGCAAATATTTACGAAATTTTGAAGGTAATCCAAATTAATCTCATTTAAGAAAATAAATACTTTAATAAACAAACAAGAGGTAACAATTCCAAATTACAGTAATAAGTATAATACGACGTTCTCAAAGGAAACATAATAATATCTTCTGAATATATAATAGCTTGTTGCGAGCAAAACGACAAGATCAGACGAACACAAAGTGAAACATGTTTAATGTATGCTTATTAATTTGTAATATCATGGCCTCTGAAGATGGATGGATTATGCGAGGAACGATATGAGGATAAGGGAGTGAATTATGGAGATACGGTCAACGGCAAGATGGAAGTAGAACACTCTGTTGTGCCGGAAAATGATGATGTTAAATATTGATGTGTGATCATGATGATGTGTGTGAATGATGGTGTGTGTGTGTGTGTTAATCCCCTGAAATTTGATATTACTGTTATCTATTGGAAACCTCAAAGTGACATCTAGGCTGGCAATTCTTTCTCCATTTTTCGTGTGGTTAGATGCCTAAACTATAGTGTCTGAGTTTTAATGCCACCCATCACGGGCGTCTCACTTGGTTTTAGATGCGGTCGAGAAATATCTCTCAACATGTTCGGTTTCCTCACGATGTTTTCCTTCACTGAAGCTAGTGATAAATATTCAACACGCACAATGAATCCGAAAAATCTGAGGCGCGGACCTTGGGTTGGCGGTCCGACGGTCACACCACTAGGCTATCGCTGCTTTTGAGGGCTGGCAATAATACAATTATTCAAGCAATCAACGAGTCTAGAGTTTTTCTTTCATGCTGCACTCAGCCTAAAAATGGAGGAGACGATGACGACATAGGTAGTCAGATACGCGAGAATGAAATACGCACCACATTCATTCACTCAATACAAACACAGAAGACGCCATTCGTGCTGAAAACAGACGCAGATAGAATAATATTGTCAGACAAAAAGTAATCTTATGAGAGGGCCATGACCTCAATATTGAAAGACGCAAAATGACTCGTTAAGCAATCAATAAAAACATACCTTTTCCTCAACATCCATATTCATATCCTACTAATATTATAAATGCGAAAGTTTATGAAGATGGATGGATGTTTGTTACTCTTTCACACAAAAACTACTGAACGGATTTGGATGAAAATTGGCACACAGATAGATTGTTACCCGGATTTACACATAGGATACTTTTTGTCTCGGTAGTACGAACCCAGGGGACAATTGCCGAACTCAACGCGGGTGAAGCCGCGGGTATAAACTAGTTTTATAAATGAGGAAGTCATTCTGTTTCTCTGTATGTCTATCTGTCTCTTTGTCTATTACCACGTGGACGGATTTCAATATCATTTCATATTCATTGTCCCATGTATCTTCTCTCATCTCAGGCTATCTATGACTTCATTGACAAAGGATACTTTTTATAGCAGTAGTACAATTCCGTGAAGTATTTTCCGGCCTTTATGTGGGCGAAGCCACGGGCAAAAACTAGTCATAATAATAATGAAATCATGCCATACAATATTTCTTTCGCAGAATCTACAAAAGATTATGGATGCTTCCAAGAAAAGCGTGGTATATTTCAGTATGGGACCGAAATTGAAAGGAAGTACCCTCCCAGAAAATGTTATTGAAGATATTTTGGATGTTTACGAGACAGTAAATATGACAGTAATATGGGAATATGAGAGGAAAATTGAGACACCGCAGAATGTACATTTGTTTTATCGAGTTCCACAGCAAACTATTTTGGGTTGGTTGAAAGACATAGATTTGTTCATTGCTTTAGATTGTTTCTACTACAGGTACTTTAGTTAAACTGTGTTTAAAGTATTTACTAAACTCCTTTGTTTGACAAAAATAGCTTGATCCTATAACGTCGAAACTCGAAATAATTTCTTTAATGAAATGCCTTTAGAAATATTTCTAGAATTGGCAGTTTAGGCAAAATCCTTTTGATACTCGCTTCGACATAACATACAGTGAAGAAGAAAATACCACAATCGAGTTACCCAAAAATGATTTATTTGATTTTCAGCACATCCAAATTGTGTTTTATTCATTACGTCTGGAGACCTTCAATCATTTATCGAAGCTGTACACTTCGGCGTTCCTATTATCGGGATTCCAATATTAGAAGATCAATTCAATAATGTGGAAAAAGCAGTAAATAAAGGTTTTGGTAAGAAAGCAGATATTACAGATATAAAGACCTTGAAAACGGCCATGGATGGCGTGTTAAGAAATAACAAGTAAGTGAATATTACAGAGATAGTACAACTTTATGAGGGTAGTATTTAGGTGAAACCATTTCAAGATTCCATGCGCCACATATTAAGTGTAATAGGGACCTTTTCCTGGTTCCGAATTACCCTATTTATGAACGAAATGGTCAGTCATGTAGATGATGATCACATTCAACAATTTGGATGGTTATACCTACAGGAATGATATATGTGTGTGAAAGTTGATATGCCTGGAAAGGGGTGACTTCTGAGGTGACGAGTAATAGAGAAGTATGGAAGAACAAGACATGCTGCGCCGACCCCAAATAAGTTGGGATAAGGACAGAAGAATGATGATGATGTCAAGCTACGTATTCTAAATTCTCATCTTACAATTTTTTTGACTTTTCAATAAGATTTGTGTTTCGATGAAAAATAATTTGTCCTTCGTGTTTTCAGGTATCAACAAAAAGCAAAAGAACTCTCATCATTGTACCATGATCGCCCCATCCCACCAAGTAAAGAACTCTTATTCTGGATCGAGCATATCATTCGAACAAAAGGGGCTCCCCACTTACAATTACCTATATCAGATTCTTGCTGTACTCGTAGTACTCCATATTTCGAACTGTCATTTGTTATTTTAACACCTATAGCATGTTTCTTTGTTTTGATGATATTTCTTTTGCTAAGAAGTAGAAAACACGATGATATTGACTTCAAAAAGTTTATATAAGTATGATTATTATGATCCATTTTTGTGTTAGTGTCTGAGTAAATGTCATTTTTCTAGTTGACTAATGTAATAAAAAACAAAGACGGACGTTTATATTCTGTTTACGTTCCGTTTGCAAGACTCATAATTAAATTCTCATATGCCATTTCCTTTTCCGTACAGATAATAAAACGATTCACCAGCAAAATTAATGAAACTCTCATTTATACGTTTTTCAACATTTAATATCTTTATACCTACCACCATTACCAAGCGTGCCTTTGCCGACTTGCGTTACAAAGTCTACACGTTTCAAAGTTAACTGTAAAGAAAAATAAGCATGGAATGCTTTTCCAAGAGCCCGCACCATATTTTCAATGAAAAAAGGAATACAATGGAAAGACGTGAGTTTCTGATACTTTCAAAGCTTTGAGTGATCTTGGTTCAAAGGTTAAGCCTCGTTCACATAAGAATGTGAGGAGTGTTACTCGACTGTCGAAAGGCGAAAATATCCATGGAAGACACCCGCCTGGCAATTTTCTCGAACGATACGATCTGTGTTTTTACAAAGACGTTGTTTATACATTAATTGAAAACTGCAAGCACAAAGTACAGAGGCGGACTTAATGCCATAGGCATTTTCGACCAGTCAACCTTTGGGCGATGCAGAGACAAACAGTGGTAGGTGTATATCTGTTTTTTTTTTGTTTTTAATTTAGTACTAAAATATACTGCAAGGATATACAGGGTCTAAACAGACTCTTCACGAAGCTGTCAACCAAACATTGTGTACATCAAACTAAGTACCTATATATACGCAAAAAATATTGCTGGGGTTTTTTTGGGGTGAAAATCACGTTTTACGGTAGGACTCAATGTAACGCACTCAAAACATTGTGCTGATGGATGGATTTAATAAAAAGGAGGCCATGGAGGTGTTTAAAGTAAAAACATGAATTAAAAAAAAAAGCTTGTGTTAAGTTGGAACTTTGACCCCCATATCTCAATAACTTGACGGTTCCCAGGCATGGTCTAGAACAGGGATCCCCAAACTATTTTGGACAAGTGACCCCTTTTCCAAAATGAACTGTTACCTCAGACCCCCATGGCCAAATTACCTACTTTTAAGATCAACCCCCTTATTCATAATGGTCCGCTAACTTAAAACAGCTGCTACAGTGTGTTATTTTTCATTCTGACTTAGGTCAATAGAAGAAGACAGAGTGAGAATTAGCAATGCTTTAAGTTAGCAGACTATTATGAATAAGGGGGCCTATCTTTAGTTTTTTCCTATTGACACAAAATACCTAGGTACTAAGGTACCAATTGGAAAACTTTGCACTTGGTTAAGTGAGTAAAATTGACTTCATTTTCGTATCAAAATTTAACAAAATAAAAAGACATACAATTCAGTAAATATCAAGTTTAATTTATAACGATTATTACAAATTAGGTACTTAAAGAATTTTAAGTAGGTAGGAAATTATATTTAAAAAAGTATTAATTCGCAAAGAGAAAATAAAACATTCAGTGTGATGGATGAACCTGGTGACTATCTACCAATCTAGCTACATCCGGTTCAATATTGGTGAGTTGCAGCCTTAAATCTCCACGTTCGTTGATTTTCAAACGGTTTCTTTGTTTCGTCAAAATCTTTGTTACCACACTGAAGCTTTTTTCAACTAGGTATGATGATGGAAAAGCGATAAGGTATTTTTCAGCAATGTTCCACAATGTAGGATACTGTGTTTCAATGTTGCGTTGCAACCAGAACTTCTGATAGCCTTGGTTGAACTTCTGCTTAAGCTCTTCGTCTGTGCTGATGGTAATCAACTCTTCTTGCATTATCACATTGGCTTCTTCTATGGCTGTGGTATTGTACGGATTTATTATCCATTGAGGAATTTGTAAATTTAAAAGATCCTCAAACCTCTCCGTAAAATCCTTGTGTAATGCGTCCAAGTGAGTGACATATAATAAAATGTCATCATCTTGAAGCGTTTCTGGTAATTTTGACAAATGCAGAAACTGCGAATATTCTTTTCTGCCTAAATTTTGTTTATAAAGGATTAGTTTACCCACGAAGGCCGATATTATTGATTTTGTTTTAATCAAGTTAAGATCGTCACCCTGCAGCTGCAAATTAACTTTGTTGAACATTCCAAAGATATCAGTCAAGTAATAAATATCTGTTTTACAATTGTTCAGATTTTCTTTCAAATTCGGATCTTTTTCTTGTAAAAACTCCAACACATATTCAAAAACGGCTGAAAATCTTTCTAAGCAAGAGCCTCTTGATAGCCAGCGAACTTCAGTGTGAAGAAGTAATCGAGTAACGACTTCGTCGTTTTCCTCACATAGCTGAGCAAATAACCGAGAGTTCAAAGAATTGCTTCGAATCTTGTTGATAGCATTTATTACATATTGTAAAGACTTATGCAATCTAGGACTCAGCTTTTTTGCTACTAAATGCTGCCTGTGAATCACGCAGTGAATGACCAGTACATCAGGCAGTTGTCGCTTTAAGTGAGCTATAAAACCACGATGACGACCAACCATAGACGGTGCACCATCAGTCGCAACAGAAACAATGTTCTTCCATGGAATAGCTTTGTCAGTAAAAAAATGTTCCACGGCCTGAAAAATTGATTCTCCTCTGGTATCAGTCTCTAAATATGTAGCAAAAAGCAGTTCTTGGCACATATTTTCATCTTTGATATATCGAACATATCCTAACAACAGAGCTTCATTGCCGGGTAATGTAGACTCGTCCAACTGGAGAGAGAATCTGTTGGTCTGTAAGAACTTGCATAAAATGTTTTCCACATCGCGTCTCATCTCGTCTATGCGTCTCTGAACGGTGTTATTGCTCAAAGGTATTCTCTTTAAAATATCATGTGCGGGTTTGTGCAATACATTGTTAAGGACCTCCGCAATGGCTGGTAAGATAAGCTGCTCTCCAATTGTGTGGGGTTTCCCCGACTTCGCTATTAGTAAAGATATATTATAGGACGCTCGTAAACCATCATCGTCTTTAATAGATGATGACGCAAACATCGATCTTATGGATGGCCTTTTGTCTAGTTTTTCTTTAAGTGCTTGAAAAAATGTCAAGGGCTTACTTTTTTTGTCAGCATGTACTCTCGATAAGTGGTCATCCATTTTTGAAGGCTTCATGTCATCGTTACTGAATACTTTTTCACATATGAGACACATCGGCAAGTGTTGATTTGATGGAGATGCAATAAATCCGAACTTCAAGTAGTCCAAACTGTATTGTCTGCATTTTTTTTTCGTGTCCGCCATCATAAAACTCTCAGTAATCCTGCAAATAAAAAAATAAGAAACTAAGTACCTAAATTAAAAACAATACCTAATAAACTGTTAAATTTACTGGTAAATTTTTACAATTGAAACAACTGAGGCAACTGCAAACTGTTGCAAACAATCTACAGATAGCTCAACTAATCACTATCACACAGTGTGCAGTGGGGCAATGCTGATGCGCTGTGCCGGATAAAAACTGTTTGGTACTTACCCTGTTAATTTTTCATAAACTGCAGATATTGTGTGGTTACGCTATTAACTCGCGTAGGGAGCTCAGCATTTTGTAAATTCTTTTTCAGTCACTTTACTTCACTTAATTTAGCTATGTAATAACTTTGTAATCTCTTGAAATAAATGAGTACTTATATGAGTTATTATCGTTCAAGCTCCAACGAATTTCAAAACGCAAATGAACTTTCAACCTAAGTGCAACCTCGTTAAATAGTAAAATATCAGGAACATGTTTGGACTTGCAACTTGATCATGAATTCGTTCGTGTTAAATCGCGCAAGCGTCAAATAGAGAGCAAGTCAAAACGCGCCTGAAAGACGTACGCTCGAACTCATTATCTTGCACAAACTTGTCCACACTGACTTGCCGAGTTTTTCATCTTGTACGAACTTGAGGCTTTATATTACTACAACAATGCTATTTCCTACATAAATATTAATTATTCTTAGTACACGTAACACAACATAAACAATACAGTACCTACCTACCTATCTTGAAAGTTTTAAATAAGAACTTGTGTTAATTTAATAGGGGTCGATTTTTAGACCTCGTCGACCCCCATAATCAGTTTTCGTTTATGTCGACCCCTAGGAAACCGATATCGACCCCAAGGGGTCGATATCGACCACTTTGGGAATCCCTGGTCTAGAACAAAAAAAAATATCGCAATGACGGGGAAAACAAGTGCCTTTCGGCTTCGTTAAGAGCGGCCAACCCGGCCATACTTTTCATACAAACGCTCGTACGTGATTATCCAGTTGTTACACAACTATCTTTGAGTTTTTTTAACTAATTGGTATTTTGTGTACTTTATCTAGGTTTATATGGTTGCAAAAAATAAAAAAATTGTAGAAACAAATTCAGGATAAGCCTCCAAAAATTGCTGTTTTGCACAAATTTTAACTGAACTTTGGCCGTTCATATTATACTCGTAAACTGTAAAAGTAAAGAAAACATCTCGATAGAAATCTTGCACATGTAATGTAGATTTTTAATGACAAATATTTATTTCACAGACTTGTAAGACTTATTCAAAAACACGTACCTATTTCCTGGAACAAGTTAGAGACATTTTCGTACACTATTTTTCGTTCAATGTCATCGCGTTAGGCGATATGAGGTGCGCGGGAGACGAGATGTGCGGGGTCGGGGCGGGGTAAGACCGGGGAATTGAAAGAAAATTCGCTTCTGAAGCTACAAGCAACAACAAGCTTTTCGACCATGCTCGCGTTGACGATAGACGGACCGGGAAGGGCCCTCTTAAGGGTCTTGTTACACCTTTATGTTCACCTTCAAAGCCGAGCCGAATTATTCTTCATATAATCGCCCACTAGTCTCGTCTCAAGTAACTGTTATCGTGTAAGCAACACTTTACGTGATGGGTAAACATAGAAAAGAAAACATTTAGTCGTTCCTATCGCGTTAAATGTATAAACGGGAAGTTTAAATACACGTGAAATGTTTTCATAATACGCCTCCAGGTCTATTTACTCTTACCGAAAGATTGTGTAATGTTAGCTGAATGTTTTATTGAAAGTATATAATGTAACTGCTTGGGTAACGGTAAATCGTATTTATCTACTCAAAATTGTTGAAGGAAAACATCGAGTAGGATTTTCTCTGGATATTTTCTTTCTCCGCTTTTGGCATGGCTTGTAACTACAACAAATAAGAAGAATGAACATGACAATCCACCCACGGATCCCACTCTCTTTCACAGAGACGAAACTTTTGTCCCAGCAGTGGGATTGTTAAAGGCTAATTGTGTTTAGGCCTCGTTGGCCTAGTGGTAGCAAGCGCGACTGCTGAGCGTGAAATCCTGGGTTCGATTCCCGGGTCGTGTAAATTGTTATTGGGTTTTTCTATCAGGAATTTCTCAGTATCAGCCACAGCCCACATTTGTATTTTGGTTGATGGCAATAGGCTCGCCTCATATTACATGGAACAACATACCTAGAGAAAACTGGGTGTACTAGGTACACCTCTGCATAACCCACCAGAGATTACAGGCGTTATGTTATGTTATGGTTAGGCTTATACCTATACTTGGTAGAAGACTAAAGTTACTTGGCCTGTGAACTAAAATGGGATATGTTCCAAACACTAAAACTCATCAAGGATATGAATTTCAGTCACAATTAAAGACCGTGAAGCAACTATTTTCCTGGGAATTTAATCAAACCCTGATTTTATTATTACCCTGCTACATACATAAATTGTATGGGTACGTTTGTATGTACAATACAATTATCCGATCACGTATAAAGCTAATTAGGAAACAGAGCGAAGCGTAATTAATACGTATAGTAATCTCTTTCGTTAATAATACGTGAGTTATTGTAACGTATTAATTACTCTTACTAACTGTTGTTCATATAAAAAGGGGATTCATGCATGCCTCAATTACAGCAGCCTAACGGTTCAATAGACGGTTAAGCTACGTTCAACGATACGATACTGGATGGGTGACCATTCATTACATACCGAGACGCTGTCATATTTTGTCATCAGATCATTGACTTTCGTTACGAGTAAGCTGAAGCCCGCATGTCTGACAACCAGTATTGCCCAGTCGTTGGGTTGTGGAGGTCAGATAGGCAGTCGCTCCATGTAAATAACTACATCCAGTAAGACTGGAAGCCGACCCCAATATAATGGGGGCTATCGCGCATGAATTTGCCGCTAGGGGCGTTAGTGTAGAATAAGTTCTTCAGTCATTTCAAATGTCATAGAGTATGCGCGCGTTGCGCACTTGTTTGTCACGTATTTTAACTAATATTCATGATTGTGGTCTAAATTGATGAGCCATTCCTGATGAATAATATGACTTGAAGATTTTAAGTAGTAAGTTAGGATCGATTGACGACCCGAATGGCGCAGCGGTAGTGAGGCTGCCTTACGTGCTTAGGGTCCCGGGTTCGAATCCCGGTAGGAGCAAATGTTTGTGTGATGAGCATGAACATTTGTTTCCGAGTCATGGATGTTTATATGTATAATAAGTATTTATTTACAAACAAAAAAGTATCTATGTAGTAGTATCAACTATCTGGTGTCCACGACACAAGCTTCGTTGCTTAGTGAGGCACCTAGATGGCGCTGTGTGTAATGTCCAGCGATATTATTTATTTATTTTATTATCGAATTTTTTAATACTTGGAGGAAGAATGATTTGTAAATGTCACTGTGGGACAATATTGTAAATATGTACCTGAAGTTCACACTTTGTTCTTATACGTAATCTTCTTCTTCTTAGCGTGTCGATTAACTCAAATAATACCCGACCAGTACATTGCCACCTTCACAGCTCTGTCGGTGGCTTCGTTTAAATCCTGGAAGGTCCAGGTGGCTGTGCAGGATTGGCAGGAAAGGAGGTGGGGCATATCCTGCAGTTATACGTAATAAAATAAACTTTTAATGAAGTTATTGGCCCTTTAAAGTATAAAATAGATTTAATGATAGGACCTTACTTGACAGAGGCGTCATCTGGTGAGCTCAAAAACGATAGCGCTCATTGGGAAAAGGCTAGGCAGATAATGAATTTATAATTTTTGAAACAACTACCTTGAGTAACGAAATGAGTTATGACATTAGAAAATCAGTTCTTTTTTTCATTCAATCACGACTGCAAAGTTTTGCTAGGTAATTTTATTTAACTCTATTAATGCAAATAACAGTTAATTAATTTATCATAATACATAGTTCAAACAACGATGTAACCGACGATTAATCTATTCAATTCAATTACCTCTCAATGTAATTATGCCTCCATCTTGGATTGTAACCCCGCTTCTCTATTGTTCAGGGGATATTGTCTTTGGTTGACAAATCAAATCTTCAGAGAGATAGAATACGCATTGTATCGACAAACAATTGTAAGGGTTTGTGGTGTTCGATTGATAAGTTAACCCTCGTTGGCAAAAGCAACATATACTCGTGGTGGTTAAAAGAGGGTGCTTATATTGGTAATACTTAGAATTGTACATTGCGACTGCTGAGCATGAGGTCCTGGGTTCGATTCCCGAGTCAGGCAAATTGTTGGGTTTTTCCATCAGGATTTTTTCAGTGGCAGCCACGGAGTCTAAAATTGTGCCCAGTTGATGGAAATAGGCTCGACCCCTATTACATGGGACTTAAACATAACTGGCGAAATGTCGGTGTACTATTAAGTTCCTACACTTTTGCCTAACCTTTTTTTTGGCTTGGTGTTATGTTATCTAAACTAATATTATAAAGAGGTAAAATTTGTTTGTAAGTTTGTATGTAGGGGGTAATCTCTGGATCTACTGAACCGATTTTGAAAATTCTTTCGCTTATAGGAAGCTACATTATCCCCAAGTGTCATAGGCTATATTTACAACGTGCCCGTGGGATAATTTCTGACCAAAACGCGAGCTAAGCCGCGGGCAACAGCTAGTGTGTTTATAAACTCAGGTTTTTAAGGTAAAAGAAACCACTGAACACCACCTTCTACGATTCTTACATGCATACTCATTTATGTTTCGTCCACGTTCATACAGAAATGTGTTATAAAATGAATACCTTTATAAGAACTATAAAACAAGGCATAACTGTAGGAATTTCCTAGGATTCATGCCTCGAAATAAACCTCTGATCTTTTCACAAGGAAACGCTGCCTTTAGCTAGCTTATAAGGTACAAAGAAACAGCAGATGCAGTGAAAATCTGTGTTCTTATACAAATTCACCCTTATGCCCTAAATAATAAGGTTGAAAAGTCGTTGACGTCAGTGAACTCGGTAATACGTATGGAACTTAATCATAACTATACCCTACTACCTTCCTACGTGCAAAAACGAAGCTTGAAAAAAAAAACAAATGACAGACTCACACTGTCGCAATTCCCTCGTTTTCGCAACAAGAGCAAATAAAAACCGGCCAAATGCGAGTCGGATAGGCGCACGAAGGGGTCCGTACAACAATATAAAAAAAAGGATTTCTTGTATGGGAGCCCGCTTAAATATTTATTTTATTATGTTTTAGTATTTGTTGTTAAAGCGGCAACAGAAATACATACTCCGTGAAAATTTCAACTATCTAGCTATCACGGTTCATGAGATACAGCCTGGTGCCAGACAGATAGACGGACAGTGGAGTCTTAGTACGTTTTTACCCCTTGGATACGGAACCCAAAAAATTAAGGCAAAAACACCTACATCGGCTTTGAAGCAATCCTAGCGTGTCTACCTGCAATATCCTCAGTTAATATCACAAAGTGTAGAACATCACATTCCTAGATTGTCTTTTGTCACGAATGTCGACGACGGTGACGAAATATCGATTTGAACCCAAAAGACGACTCGCGTCTCCCAAAGTCGATGCATAATTTGGAGCTTTTGTCAACCCGCCTCAGACTGCGCGATAGTCGCTTTAGACTGCGATTAAGGTGATTACAAATAATTGAGGTAGACAAACAGAGAGAAGAGCTTTTGATTTTAATTTAAGATAAGTTTTCTAGCAAAGGATTACTAATTTTTCAAGCCATTCACTGCCTGTAAACGAAGTTGCTTTTGATTTTGATCTTACCTTAATTGATTGTAATTTTATTTTTTTAAATTATTTTAATTTTGATTTAACTATGTGTTTTAAAAAAAATATAGCCGAGTGTGGCGAGTACTTAGGTACTCATCTGATTTAAAGCAGACACTCAACGACAAATAAGTAGTGCATGATGTGCTTACCTGTAAGAGGTTGATACACATGTCTGTGACTCTATTGAATGTATCATGTATCTTTGAAGCAGTGTATTCAATTGTTGGAGACCCAAATAAATTAAATAAAATAAGAAATACCTGCTTGAAATATAGTGAGTATTAGCTATTGCTCGCGACCTACGTTCGCGTGACATTATTATTATAAAAAATATTACGGCCAGTAAAAGTCCCGTCAAAATCGGTCTAGCCGTTTCGAAGATTAGCCGGAACAAACAGACAGACAGGCAGACCAACAGAAATACAGACAAAAATGAAAAAAAAACGTGTTTGTTGTGCCGTATATATCTCCATATGCATTATTTAAAAAACTGTTATTGTAATATTACAAACAGACACTTCAGTTTCATTCATTTGTATAGATGTATGTATATTCTATACATTTACTATGCGTCACGTAGAAAATTAAAAGTTATATTTTCATCACGTTTACGGTAAGCGTAAGGACGGTAGACCTTGGAACTCAAGCCTGATCGATAGGTACCTCTTACGAAAATAGAATTCCTATACATAGAAAAGTAATTAATTTAACCGCCTTCATTCCCTCATATGAAGAAAATAATTCCATTTCAAGCCACATAAACGTAGGAAAATATATCAAGAGGTATGACGTAAGGTCTGCTTCACACATTTTAGGGTTGACCTAATAAGAATAACTTTGAAAATGTGCGTAGAGCCCGTAATAAGACAAATTAAGACACATAGCCTATCTTCGGTTTGAAGATCAGAGTGAGATAGATAATGTCCAGTAAAAGACTGCAAATCAGAGCATCTAAAAGTAAAAAAAATGAGGTATATACAAAGCCAAGTAAAATAAAAACTATAACTTCATTATCTATAAATTATTATTCACGAATAATTTAATGCGAGACCAACTCAAGTTCCACTTCATTTATAATTGAATAAAATCTTCATACTCGAGAGCTCTTTATACCTTACTTACAGAAGCCAGCCAGTCTTATATTATGAACCGTAAACACAGATCGTTATCACTGAATATGCAAATACTGGCTGATAAGGCTGGCAGGGGAGAAAGCGCAAACAGAGAAAAAAAAATAGAGGCTGAAATTGAATTTCGAATTAGCATCTATTTTTTAAGAAAAAGAATTTTGATGTTATTTCATTCTTGTTGATTTAACCGGGTTTTACGTATTTTGTTTTCATTTCTTTTGAAAGATATATTTATTAGGGATTTAATTGCTAAAGTGGGAGCAACTGTATTAAAGGTGTAGGCACGACGACCAATCAACCTATACATAACCAGTATAGGCGGATCTCTCATTGTACGGGAAATGTATAAAAAGCGAGGCCATGGTATACTGGAATGTATACCTGATGTGTCGCTGTGTGTTATTGGCCAAATCCTTCATTGGTAAGTAAATTCATTGTAATTTACGTTTCAGTCACGTAAACTTACTTAAAACAATTACTGTAAAATGGTTTTTTTTTTTCAAGTAAAAGAACTAATTCTCTCGAAAGTGGAAGTCTCACTTCCGTTTCAATACAAGTTCTTAATTTCGAAAAACCATCATCAAAAAATTTGAGGAAGACCAAAGAAACGATGGATGGACGGTGTGAATGATGATACATCTAGAAAGGAGGTGACTGCTGAGATGACGAATAATAGAGAAGTATGGAAGAAGAAGACATGCTGCACTGACCCCAAATAAATTGAGAAAGAGGATGACGAATTTCGAAAAACAAAGGTTAAAAAAGAATTGCCAAATAAATCATCAATCATGTTTGCTGGCTGGTCTATTATGGACAGAGCTTTACTTTACCAGCTAGACCGACTGAAGTTTCTCGGAATACAGAAGTTATTTACTCAAACTATCGCTATGTTGTTGGCACTGCATCCCCTGAGGCTTTGAAGTTACCGAGCTTCTAAGTTCTAAGTGATTGGATGGCAACCTGTAGGTATGTACTTGTTAATAGCTAGGTACTATATACTGGTATCCATCGTTAACTCAATTCAGCAGACCATAGCAAGACATGGAGTAGGTAAGCTACCTATAAAATCGAAACTTTGGATTATTAAATAAGTTAGAAATGACTCGTAATAGAAGAGAATACTGAAACTAATTTGAATCAAGCATGTAAACTTAAATTGTAGGTAAATTAAAATAACTTCTTTTCATTGTCAATTGAAGTTAAAAACTAACTTATGTTTTAAATTTTGAGTGCTATTTTGAGTTAAAGTATAAGTAATCAAAAACGTAAATCATGAACCAGGCATTACACTGTTTAATCCATTTTCTGTCTTAACTGAAATTTTTGAAACACGTTAAGTACCTTTCATAGAAACATTCTCGCGGGTTTTAGGAGACGTGAAAATCAAGTTAAAATCAAACCGTCCCTGAAATCAATACAGGTACTAGGTTCCTAAAAAAAAGCTATTTAGGGAAAACATTACACCCGCCTGTCATGTTAATCTGCTAAACTTTGGAAACATTATCTAGTCTGTAAACTTTGATATTACTGGCGACACAGTAACAACATTGAGTCTACGTGGTCCTGTTGTAGACTCAAATATCTTTTAACTACTAGGTACTTTGAATCGTTCAGGAATTATGGAAGCCGTGAAGCATAGCAAACCCTAACGACCACAACCGCAAACAGTAGCGCCCAAGCCGAATCACTCCATCAAAATTTAAACCATCACAGAAATCAATATAGGGGGACTAGAATACGTAAAAAATCATTTCTTAGTAAAAGCTTTTCAGGGAAAACATTAAAATCTCCTGTCACGTCAATCTGCTAAAGTTTGGAGTAATAATATTTTACGACTGTAAAATTTGATATTACTGCCGAGACGGTAACTTTGAATGTCAACGTAACGATAATGCGTCTACGTGGGGTTGTTATAGACACGATCTGTTTGAATTACTACTTGATTCGTAATTTACAAACAGCATTAATTTGGTAATGTTCTCATATTGAGAGAAATAATCAATTAAAACGAGTGTCTGTACTGAAAGAATCTGTCTTCAGCGGTCATTTTATCGGAAAAGGAATGTGTTAGTTAACTTTCTTTAAGGAATAGTTACTGGGAGATAGCAGGGGTAGCGTTGGCAGACCAAAAGCCTGATGGGTATGCCGCATACCCATCTGGCTTTTGGTCTGCCAACGCTTTGGTGTCGCATACCGTATGCGACCTCAAAGATAAGATCAAGGGCAAAACCTGGGTGAGACTCACACAGACCAGAGAATTATGGCGCAAAAGGGAACAGTGGGTGGAAAAACGCTGCCAATTGATGATGAATTAATCTATAACGCCACCAGTATCTTGGGTACATTACCAGTTGACAGCGTTGAGGGGTTTTGTGACGCCATTTTTAAGTAAGTTTCTTTAGGTCAGTTTAATTTATAAATGTATATAAAATAAATTGATAAATCTATAATGTAGTTAGGTTTAAGCCGAAGAGGTAAAAACAGAAACTAACACCCACATCAAGAAACTCCCTGAAGTCTTGCAAAGGCAATATGTTAAAGCAAGTTGCCTACACAGTAACGAATATCAATAAGATTTTGTAGTCCCGATAGACTGGATCTAAGCGAGAATAAATTGAGGCAAAAACCATATCGGGTCTACCACGAGAAAAGCGAAATATATGAAAAGAAGACTTTGAATCACAAAACCGTGTAAAAGAAAACGAAATCCCTAAATAAATCACGGATTTCATCCGAACAATATGAAGTAATAAAATACAGAACACCCGTATAAACGAAATATGAGAATAAATGAAATCATCGCCGTATCACTGAAGGTTTCCTGTTTATATCAGTCGTGGAGGAAAATAACAATGGCACCCGACCTTCTTTGCGTGATCTCAAAAGCGGTCTTATTTATTGCGGTCATAGTACCTACTTAGATACTGTCCTATTAGAATTAGTAGTTTAATACTGGAACTAGAGCAAATGTGGGTAGAATTAATTTGGGTTAGATACTTATCAATTTGACTCACCATTTTACTAAATGTCTGTTGAGAAACCACGCTACTAACTTTTAAATATTTATGGACCAGAGCTGTTATTTATTGTTTTCATGTAATTCAATGAAAACTTTGAACCAAGTAATGGCCGAGCAGCATATTTAAATTGCATTCAAGAATATGAAAGTATCAATATTCCACGATATTTATAATACCGAAATTCCTTGATCGCGGTTAGATATAATTGATCACGTTTAGTAAACTAAACGTGATCAATTATATCTAACCGCGATAAAAGTGGAATTCGCTCTAAAATGTATAAACGACTTCCATTTGCCAGCAGCTTGGCGTTATTTAAATTTAGAACCTCATAATGTAGTTTTTACCATCCAATATTCAACATACCGTTGGCCATGGGGTTGATTCTAGAAAAATCCTTTCTTAGTTTTAGATACAAACAACTTCACGCCTGTAATCCCCGAAGGGTTTGGGCAGAGGTGTACCTAATAGTACACCCAGATTTCGCCGAATGCCATTGTCACGGATTGTACATATAGTACGTGACAAGTAAGCGCGGTGTTCTGTACGCCAAACTACACAAATATGTGACAAAATAGTTGATGAAATACTCCGTTCAAAAGGTTAAGTCCCATGTAATAGGGAGCGAGCCTATTGCCATCAACCAGGCACAGATCCCGACTCCGTGGCTGCTACTAAGAAATTCTTAATGGTTAAACCCAATAACACTTTGCCCGGCCTGGAAATCGAACCCAGAACCTCATGCCTAGCAGATAGTGGTATAAATAATTAAATTCCTACCGCATAATGCCTGTCTCCATATCTGGTACAACGTGACGTAAGATTGTGGCAGGTCAGATTAACAACATGACAAGTTAATAATAGTCTAGTGTGTCCTCCTCCAAGATTTACCACCCACTCTTATCTCCGATTATCTTGAAGGCAACTATTACAAGTGACTAGCTGTTGCCCGTGGATTCGCTCTCGTTGTGGTAGGAAATTCTTCCATGGGCACGTTGTAAATATAGGCTATGGCACTCGGGGTTAAGGTAGCTTCCTATTAGCGAAAGAATTTTCAAAATCGATTCAGTAGATCCAGAGATTACCCCCTACAACCTCACAAACTTTACCTCTTTATAATATTAGTATAGATATAGTACTTAGGTTGACTGGTAGAAAATGCCTGTGGCATTAAGTCCGCCTCTGTACTTCTTGCTTAAAGTGTTAAATAATAATAAGTAATAGGTATTTGATTTCAATCTACAAAGCATGACTATTTTCCGTCGAACTTCAACGTTTTCATACCCAGTAATGTCGTACGTGACATATCAAACGTTTGCGGGGCCGCGAGATTTTTCTTCTGATTGGAAAATTAAAATCATTTCGAAAAACACTGCGAGTTCGCAACATAATTTTTTGCCGAAAACGGCTTGCACATCCACACCTACTGATCATTATAAATGCTAACGTAATTTTCTCAAAGGCTCGGGCAAAGTGTTATTGGTATTTTCCATCAGGAATTTCTCAGTAGCAGCCACAGAGCCTGGATTTGCACCCGGTTGATGGCAATTTAGCACATGAGTATACCATGGGCTGGGATGGATACGTTTTATTAAGGTAGTACGATTATTTTAGACCTCCAGAAGGTGAGCAAGTTATAAAGATCAACCGGACTAAATAAAGAGGATCTCCCGGTTCTTGCTACAAACGAAACTACAGCAATTACTGGACGACCGTTAATTATAGCATTCAATTGAAGAGCCCAGGGGCCCAGTGTCAGAATGGTCTATCATTGATTTAATAAGGCCCCGCGCAGACGAATTACCCTTTGTACGCACGTCAAACGAGTTTCGAACGCGCTTCAATACGCCGTGGGCTAGGGGCCTTATTAAATCAATTATAGATCATTCTGACACTATTGCAATAGCAGACTAAGGCCCCTGTTCGGAAGTGGGCGTATACGGGCTATTGTTATTGTTTTAACTACATAAAGTAGCCGACCAATGCGATGTTTTGATGCGATGAATTGTCAGCTTTATTAAACAGAGCCCAGGTTGACATTCAAATCGTGTAGAATTATCAACATTCTATTTTAGACCAAAATTGTACCCAGCGGGGCCTAGACGGAGTACCCAGATGGGCCTAAAGCGGCCATTTTAGATCACGTTAAAATTCTTAAAATGGCCAGAGACGCTGTTGATATTTTGAATTGTCACTTTTGTGACCATTTTATGAATTGTAACGTAATTCTTAATATCCTATTATGATCCTGCGAAAGGGCCATTTTAGGCTCCCAGTGATAATGATAAAACAAAAGACAATAATGTGTTGGGATTACCATAGATACCAACATTCTAGCAAGCTAGGCAGGTACATTCTTTGTTGCAACGTTATGAGCTCGCTTCTAGGTGGTTTTCTGAAGTTGACTTCAAGAATAATGGGAAAATATTAGCAATTACATTAATGAAGTCCTTCCAGGATTTAAACGAACCAGCCAACGATAGAGCCGTGCTGGTGGCTACATCCTGCTCGGATGTAATTTGAGTCCACACGTAAAAATGAAGCCATTTCGTTTAACTTCATTTTCAATGTTCTCATAGGTCGCTTTAGTCTAAGCGTGTTCCGCTATTATAAACAAAGCAAACTCTAAAATATCAACGTTATTTTACTAACCGACTCATTTAAATTATGGTAATCGTATCTACTTAACAATTAGTATAATTAGCTGTTAAAATGACTCGTACGTCGTGTACACGTTAATTGCTTCGACTATTTTTAACTGTCGTTAGCGACTAGACAATAATTTTGTAATACAATGGGTCATTAGAATGTCTGTGTTTGGAATAGTTTTAAACCGATTAAGAGGCAGCACATTATAGATTGTATTTGTCGGGTGTGTTTGACTACATAGTATAAAGCAAAGTCGCTTCTGTCTGTCTGTCCCTTTGTATGCTTAGATCTTTAAAACTACGCAACTGATTTATGCGGTTTTTTTAATAGATAGAGTGATTCAAGTGGAAGGTTTTTAAGTAGGTATAACATTGCACCCGTGCGAAGCCGGGCGGGTCGCTAGTATTCAAATATAAAACTGTGTGTGTACTGTGTATCTTTTTTCCAGTGGACAGGGATTTTTTTTGCGAGGTTTTTTGGTGATTTGCATTTTTTTGAGAATTTGTGTGAATATTGTGCAATGCAGCACAACACTTTGTTTATCGCCCATATCTTATTTATATCGTGTTATCCGAATAGTTACATAGCTTCTGACACTTAAGATGTGGTAAGATAGCAATGCTCTTGAGTCTTACTTATTTATTGGCTAGATGTACCTATTTACAGTTATATTTACAAGTTAGTATTACTATCAATAAACTAGAATAATCTCAATAAACCCTTACATAAATAACTATAATAAAACACAAATTTTATGATGTTAAGTATTAATTTAATTTAGTTCTTTACTTAAATGAACGTAGGTATATCACTACCTACCTAATTTACTTGAAATCATCAACATAATTTATGTACTTTTTTTTTTTAAATATCAGTCCAAAAAATGTTTTATTACAACAACGAAAGTGCCTTGTTCAGTGTCCGAAATTCGAAGATATTCAATTTTAAAATGAGAATATCTGTCCACTTTTTGTGTTCTTCTGACCTTGGTATTGTTTTCGTCTTGTACTTATTTGTATCCGCCTATTTGTAATTTTCAATTTATCATATCGCCTGGAAAGTTTCCAGCCTAAGTTAACTTCTTCAAGTTATTTAGATAGGTCTTATAATACTTGTTTATCTGAAACTAAATTATATCTGCTGGTACACAACTTTCAAGTTAACAATTAGTTTTAGACGAAATTAGATGTAAATGAAATTACAACAAAAATATGACGAACTAAATTAATCGTTAGAGACAACAGAATTTTCTAAAATAAACTTGAATTTAATTTACCCATTGTAACGTTGAGACCCATTCAGGTCTTGGTAGTTCCAACGTGGTTTGATCAAAAATAAAAATAAATCCAATTACTCCCAATTACTTCTGACGTTTAACGACTTTTTGCAGAGGTACTTGAGAGCTAGTTATAAAATTACAAGCCTCAACTGTACCGAATGTCTCACTGAATGCCTACTCGCTTTTTCTCTTAACTGGGGCTCGCTTTATACACAAACGGCGTAAGGTGAAGGCGCGGCGCAGGCATGATGCCGCATCAAAACGTTTTCATACAAAATGTAGGTACGCGACGTGTCGCGAATTACACTCAAGCGGCGCAGCGCAGGCACGCCGTCCTTTTTTTTTTCGTTATAAATTCCACGCCTGCGCTGCACCTGCGCCGCGCCTTCACCTTACGCCATGTCCTTTCGTTCTTGTACGGCTTATAAATACTTACATCGTATATGTACAGACGCCAGCTCATCAAGCTACCCGAAACTGTCAAATTTTCCTAATCAATCTTGAACCTAATACTTCAGCGATAAAGTTGAAAACCAATTAAAGAAATTTGACAGATTGTAGTAGCTTGATGTGCTGGCGTCTTTTCTTACACAATTAATGTCATCAATTCTGAAAATGGTACGACTTAATATCTGATTTTCCATCCTTGGCCAGTTAACATCTTAGTCAGCCATTATCATTTATCATTGAAGCAAAACCTCTTTTGTGGTATCATGCAACAATAATCATAATACACTTGGGATCCAAGGAATGAATGGCCCCGATTAACAATAGGAGTAATGGCACGAATGATGACGCGGGGATTTCCGAAGGAAGGATGGCAATTCTTGTAAGTCGAAGTTAGGGCGAAATCAGTTGGGTTCTGACAGGATACGGGAAGCGAAGTGTGAAAATCTCTGTAGTGGAAGGTACGAGTTGGAATTCTAAAGGAATGGGGTCTTTACTTACAAATATTAAACCTGTACATACATGTAACTACTTCTCTTTATTTGAATGAACACGTTATAAATTAAACTACTACGCAACGAATTTTGATGCGATGTGTCAAGAAAATGTATGTCTACAAATAGATTAAAATACTTATTTGATCAAGATACTTCAATAATAGCGATTTAACATAAAATGAATTATCTTTTGAAGATAAAGCACCAAAACTAAATTACTTTTCCATTTCTAGAACATGACCGCAATAATTCATGAATAAGAAACCACCATAAAAGATACTTCAGAAGGTTATCGTTTTTAGAAATAAAACAAACGTATCACGATTCACGAATGATCTTCAGAATAAATAGCGTAATATTCTTGCAGTCCTATCTATTTTGAAGATCATCGTTTCGCCTTTGAGGTGAACCCTATTTGTAAATAAAATAGTAGGTCAGAATAGCGGATCGTGAAGAGTACAATCTTGATTTTAAACTATTACAGTGTTGGGTAAGACAATGGTAAAGACACTGTAAAAGATAAGCTTAGGTATATGAAAAATATGTAAACGTATGAGCTCGAAGTTATGAATTAGTAGGTATAGGAAGGTGAACAGAGGAGTTATGCTAATATGTGAATTATCTTTAATCCGAAAAGAGAGAACAAAAATATTTAGAAGAACGCTTTGGTAAAAATATTGCTGCTCGCGGTAGAACTAATAGGAAATTTTGGTCCCACTAGTTCTACGTTTTTGTAACACCTTATATCGTAGGACTAATGGGAACAAAAATTCCCATTAGTTCTACCGTCAATTGTGTAATAAAATACCGTAGAACTGTGTAGTAGAACTACTGGGAATTATCCCTAAATACAGGGTCCGTGGAAGGAACCGATGCACAAACGGTTACCACGTATGCAGTACGTAGTCCACTTATATCATCGGCAATGGGGGCTATGAATTTGCCGCTAGAGGCGCTAGTGTAGCGCGAAGTCACCGAAATGTCAGATTTGATAGTGTTCGCGCATTGTATGCTTTTTTATCACGTATTTTTACTAATATTCACGATTGTGGTCTAAATTTAGCCATTACTGATTAATTATGACTTGGAGGTAAAATGATTTTTAAATGTTTCATGCTTGCCAATTTTAGGGAGAATATTGTAAATATATATGTACCTGAAGTTTACACTATGTTGTTATACGTAATAAAATGAACTTTTAATGAAGTTATTGGTACTTTAAAGTATAAAATAGAATTATTGACAGGACCTTACTCCACAGTGGCGCCATCTGGTGAGCCCAAAAACGATACCCCACATTGAAAAAAAAAAACATCTTTTTCCTCCAATAGTGCAGTTTCTACGTGGTTAAAATGTATGGAATAGCTGTATTTTTGCCGATGAAATATTTCAATATTAACAGTTTGTGCGTCAATGTCCGTTGCAACCTATATTCATAGTGATTTCAGAGCAAAATATACCAAACAAAATCAAAGCATTTATTTCAAGTAAGCCAGTTACAGGCACTTTTGAACTGTCGAAACAAAGATAACAATGAAATGTAGCTACAGTCCCAGTCACAAGACATAAAAACTGTGAAAGTACTATAGTTGCCCATTCCCTAGCGTAGATCTCTATAGAGAAGAACGGGCAAGAACCTCCATGGACACTCTTTTAAATCAGCATATTGTTACAAAACCTTGGTTACATCATTCATATTGAGATGGTACATTGTGTGAGAACGATGTAGCAAGATGTGCACGTTAAAAGTGTCCATAGTAAAAAAAACAAATAATTAATTAACAACATAATTATTAATTTAGTCATGTAAATATTTCATAAAGCATGTAAAGAGGATTGACAAAAAGACTATCGGTACGATATACATTGACAAAAAAAAGCATATATGAACACCAACATGTTCAGTCAACTGAAACCATCTATGTGAAGACCAAATCATTGAAACGGAAAAGCATTATGAAAGCGCAAAGCCAGTAAAATAGATATTGTAGGGAAAATCGATACCCTGGCGTCCCGGGCAATACAAGACACGTTGTTTTAATTTACCAGAATATTAATAAAGACATTTTAAGAATGACTGGCTGTCTTGGACTGTGTTCTTAACACATTCAGTGCCGGGAACCCACCTGGTGGGTTCACTCAAGTCGCACTTGGGATGCCGAGAACCCACCTCGTGGGCTCATTTTTAATGTACGTTTTTCTTAGCGAATACAGCATCAAATAACGTAAAAATAAAAACAGTTGTATATTTTAACAAGATTAATAAGAATACGCCGTGGTTTCAAATTACAAGCATTTTTATTTTCAATCAATTTTCGACCTCTTCCTAGATGCCGAGAACCCACGTGGTGGGTCCTATTTCAGGGATGAAAAACCATAGGCACGATTTTAATATTTTCTAAAAATAATTACTTTTCCATTTTAGGACACGAAAATGAGTTCCCAATCGAGGCTTTTTAGTGTTCGGCATCAAAATAGACAAAAACTAATACTTATTACTGTGAGATTTAGTCTGCCTGCCCGTTTATCTCTCACAGGCACTCACAACTACATATTTCAGAAACCATTATCGCTACAGACTTGACATTGGGAATAAATAATGCTTAGCATTTTTCAATTAAATTGCCTAGACTACGATCCCCTTCGTGTTAGGTTTCTTTAAACCTCAAACATACAAAATGTCGATAAAACATGCAAAAGCACCGACTTCCGAAAGTAATTTTAACTTTTTTGTATTCTGTTTTTAATTCGTTTTTTTTTTGCAACATTTTATTAGTATATCGTATTTATATGCCGTGAAGTTTAACCGAGCAAGCTCATCTCAGTGTGAACACGGTCGGTACGGCAAGGGCACATCTATGATTTAAATCGATGTTGTATTTAAAATAACTGCACTACTTATGGTCGTTAACCTAACAAAATGTCATCAAATCCGTTTTTTGTTTGGTTTATTATGTTAAGATATCGATATCCATCACAGCTGCGGAGTATCGCTAGCTAATATAATCCGGTATTACAAGAGTTACTGGGTGGTTCACACAAAACTAACTGTCAAATAAACTACCTACAAATGCAAATGCAATGTTTGTAATCATTCAAAAGTTTTAAAATGTTATTTATTAAAATCTAAAAGTAACAATAATTGCGACTACGTAAATTAAATTTAAAAAAAAATGCATGAAAATCTCACAAAAGGTTGAACACCCCTGTCACGGGATCAGAGCGGGCAATTTTACTTTTTCAATTTTTTGTTATTTCTTGATTATTGCACTTCCCCTACCCTACTAGGGCATGAAATTACCCCCACAGATAGCAAATACAGCGATAATACCCCCTGAAAATTCTATTTTACCACTTATTTTAGGATTTTAAATCTTAATCTCAAACCTAATGCCGAGAGCCCTCCAGGTGGGTTCACTTTACCGCAAACGTAATGCCAGTGACCCACCTGGAGGGTCCACTTGCAATATGTATGGTGGGATGGCACATGCGCACTATGAAACTGGGGTGGACTCGAATGTGTTAAAAGGCGTGGTGGTCATATAGTTCTTAAAATCTAACTTCATTAAAATCACAGCTGTCAGGATGAACTTAAGCCGATAATTTTATAACGGCTTTGTCTCCATAATGATTAACATAGCGTAAAATAGTGCCTGAAAATCTACTAGTCCGTTTAGTTTGGCACCTGTGATTTTAATCAAGTTAGATTTTAAGGAATATAGTGATAGCGTAATTAGCCTGCGAAGTTTCCATTGCTGGTCAGCAGACCTTCTTTCTTTAAAAGGGAGGGGGCATAGGTAGTCCAACACGCGGACCACACAATTTTTGGTTTCAGGCCAGTGCCCTCTTAATGTTTTCCTTTACAATTTTGAGAGTAACTTGTGATACCTAATTAGTAAAATGGTGTGTTTTAGAAGAATCTTTTGCTGTAAATGTAGTTACATTTACAGCAAAAATACATCGGTAAAATAGTTATTTTACCGATGTATTTATGTAGTATCGGTAAAATAGTTATTTTACCGATGTATTTATGTAGTTATTGTTATCAGGCTATTACCTTGTATGTATTACACGTTATGAGACCACAATTAACACCTGTTCGCGATCACGTTTAGAGCAATGTTCTGCCTGACTTTACTTGAAGCTGAAAAACTACGACCACTGCTGCGGCTGTGCCGTTGTGTAATTTCGATAGCAAGCGGAATAAAATGAAAACTTCACTCATTTTACAGGGTGTTAACGGACCCTTTATGACGCCGTCAACCAAGCATTATGTACATCAAACTAAGTAACTTTACGCAAAAATTATTGCTGGGAAACGACTTTTTTTTTGGGTATTTAACTCACGTTTTACGGTAGGACTCAATGTAACGCACTCAAAACATTGTGCTGATGGATGGATTGAATAGTACCGGGTCGTGGAGGTGTTCAAAGTAAAAACCTTACATTAAAAACACATATTAAAAAAATCTTGTTAAAAAAGTCTTTGAAAAAGTTGGAACTTTGACACCCAATATCTCCGTATGGTCTAGCTTGACCAAAAAAAGATCGCGTAGACAGGGAGAACAAGTGCCTTTTGGCTTCGTTAAGAGTCTTGTTACACCCTTTATAGGTTTATTGACTTTTAGTTTTTACAAATAAAAATAAAAGACAGGCTAGTTCTGATTATGTCGGTCGCCAGAGTTCTTTTATTTGTGAATTCTTTTTAATTGAATAAAAGTGAACAGAACTGCACTAGATGGAGGTTACAACGTCAAGACAAACTAACGTCAAGTTCGCATTTGTATCGTGTAGTAGCATAAGCATAATCACCCTATAATGTTCCCACTGCTGGGACACACGGCCACCTCTCTATGAGAGGAAATGGGCACAGTGCGAATTGGCAGATGTCACATGTCTTCGCATTAATAATAATAAATAATCATATATCTTTTATTTCAGGTTACAGAGACCCATAACATAAATACCTTAAAGAATATCATACATATTTATAAAAACCAGAAAATATAAACATTACATTACACATTACATTTTGCATTAATTTGTATAATTTGTTTGATCATCACTGCTCTCAAAAACGGTGAAAGAAAACATAATAAGAAAACCGGCATGTCCTATAAAACCAAATCGTGTAGTATCTCATTTATTATGAGCCTGATGTGTCTCACGGCAGGGCAAAGGTCTCCCTTCCGCTTAAATTTTTTCTGTGTCTGCCTATTTGGGCCCAATCCAATGTACTATCTCATTAAATAACCGAAGTATTTAATGGATCCATTATATAGGCCTTACCTTTTACTATGGATTAAAGAAACTCATAACGAAAGGTATGAAAGTTAGTGCCCATATAAAGTTAGCGACGGACTTAAATCTATTATGTCTGGCAGCCTGGTAGCTCTAAAAACGCCATAAAATATACGTCGTGTGCTGGCCTATAAAAGCCTGTTAATAGATTAAAAGGTATTTATTACATTTAATAGTAAATAATATACTATCATCTAGACATATTAAAATTTCAGAAAAAAAAACGCGTCACCATATTTTCAACTTTCAGATTTGAGTTTTGAAAAATCTTTTCTTAGAGTCCGAGTTTGTTTTAAAACATTAATGATAAAATTGATAAATGATGTTTATTAAGCAAATGTTTTTACAAACACTTTTAAATTAGATTGGGCCGGTGTTTCGTACTTCTTTAATTTTTATTATTGCTTCGTAGGTTTTATATTAAGATTTGTCTTGGCAGTAGGTTGAACTAACTTGTTAACAATAATTTAATTATCTAAATCCCTTAGGTACATCATAACTTTCGTTATCAAAGACAAATTGGGACTATAATTAAAAGGCTCAAACGACATAAATGGTCCCATCGTTTTAATTGGTTTAGTTTGTAACATTAATTAAGGCATTATTTGTATTAACATGGAGAATGTGTGTGTGAGAATGAACCTAACATAATTGAGTATAATGTAGAAAATAGATGACGACCTAAATAACGATGATATATGGATGAATTGGGTGAATGATAAAATGGTTAGGAAGGGGATACATTCTGAGATGATGGCCAATAAATAGGTAGGTATAGCAGCACAAAACAAGGTGTTGAAATAAATATTGGTTTAAGGGCAGGGGTTTTGGTTTGGGTTTGGGGTATCGAGAGTCTGACACTCCCTCCTGCTCCTGCCCAGAGCGGGAGGAGTTATTTGATGATTTCCCATCCGAAAAAGAAAAACAAAAAAAAAAAGTACAGCAGACGAAGAGACATTCTATCTGCTGCGATGGAGTAAATCAAAATTGTATTGGATTCTCATAATTATGATACCGAATAGCTTAAGTCTGTAGCGGCATTACAAAAAGTACTACTGACATCAACATTGCACAAAAAGTACTACAGCGCCATCTATGACGCATAAGCATAATAATAGCATAATCTGGCTATAATGTTCCCACTGCTGGGACTCAGGCCTCCTCTCCATGAGAGGGAATGGGCTATAATCCACCACGCGGCTCAGTGCTGGTTGGTAGATGTCACATGTCTTCGAATTCTGGTTCTAGGACACGCCGGTTTCCTCACGATGTTTTCCTTCACCGTTTTGAGAGCAGTGGTGATGAAATAAATTACACAAAGTAATGCGCCTGCTCCTGACTTACTGCTCGTAAATCGAGACCGTAAAGGAGCCACCGCTGCTCTCTATGACACATTTGCAGAACTAACATTAAACTTGTGATTCGCGCTATTAAAGTTACCCGCGACTTAAGACTATAGAAAAACCTGACAACAGCTGTTGGGCACCCGTTTTCGTACCCGTTCTACGTATTCAAATCCAAATGTATTGTTGTATTTTCTACCAAAACAATAACAAAAGAACTGCCCCTTTGCTTAACAAACTTCTCCTAAGTTAGGATCAACCCGAAATCTTCAAGCTCAGAATAAGGCACTTGAATGATATCCCAACGTAAGATACTTAAGCGACCTAAGTCCCAAACTACTTAGACGTCTACAACAGGAGCTTTATTAAAGGGTTTTCCCTGAAACTTTGGTTTATGTTGAATTTAGTTAAGCCTTCGTTTCATTTCAATCGTATCAGCTGGTTTCAGAGTTTCAACACTGGTAGCATCCTTTTAAACAGTGAGGTTCTTATTATTCTTTTTAGTTTTTGTTTCGTATAGCGTTCATTTATTTTCAATTGTATCTGTAGTTGGTTACATTGCATGTAATAAGCACAAGATAATGGTAATAGTGGTAGTTATGAGGACTATGCAAATACTAATCTGCATAGTCCTCATGTGAGTCAACCAAGACTATGTCTGGACCATAAAAAACTTAAAAGAGACTATGACCTTCAGAGGTCATAGTCTCTTTTAAGTTTTTTTATAAACAGCCGAAACAAAGTCAGCTTTGTTTCGGCTGTTTGTTCTCAGAGTAGTCGAAACAAAAAACGAAACACAGGCAGTATATAGTTTAAAAAAAATACGTGTTAAATTACCATTACATGGTCTAGTAATGCAATTTTGTCCCTCTCCTGCATCTTTCATACTCTTGTAAGTATACAGTGTCCAAACAAATATAGAAATCTTATCTTATCCTGTACAGTTGCTATTTTTGACTTACGTTGTGATAAAACTTCTGCAATGTGCACCTCATAAATACCTACGTTTCATTTAATTCAGTATTTTGAGTACACCATATCCGAATACTGATCTAAGAATGTGGCTAGGTAATAAATTAATTTGAACGTTCGACTGGGAATCTTTGGAGTTAACGGAGGAAGATAATAGCCAAATTCTATGCTTCAACGGGTTTCGCTCGATGGAAACAGACTAACTTCGGATACAAGACAACATTCCTACTTGATTAGCGTTAAAAAAATAGCCCTCAAAGATATCTTGCGCAAGGACGTAAATAAAAGTCCTGAAACTAAAGGATAAAAAGAAATAGGACAAATCCGCAATCCCGGTACCTAATGTAATCGACCAAGTGCGGAGGAAACAGTTCTCAGTGTGGAGATGAAGTGCTTCCGTTCAAACCTACGTACATTTACTACTACATTTCGTAATAAAAGTCTACCATACAGGGCTGCCAAGTTGGGATGTTCTAGTTTTCTATGAGTATTGGCAGTACTATTCCTACCAGAGGGCCTAAAATGGAAGCTTTATCAGAATCATAGTATGAATCACGTTAAAAATTTAAAATTCTTAAAATGGTCTTTATGGTTATGATCACAAAGTCCATTTTAAGAGTCCGACTCGAATCGCCTTTGCCGGTTTTTTACCACACTACGGGATGACATCGACGTAACTGAAATTGTTGAAAGTATAGAGGTATGTATGAGGTACAGAGTGTAACTGTAAAATACCTTAATCTGCCTTAACTGCCTAGCCTTTTCCCAAATGTTAAGGTCTGCTTCCAGTCTAACCGGATGCAGCTGAATACCAGTATTTTACATGGAGCGACTGCCTATCTGACCTCCACAATCCACAACTAAGTAAGTAGCCAGACTTTAGGCCCACTGACAACTTAACGACTGTCAAAAATCTACAATTGGCAATTACAATTAACGCTGCTTAAAAGATGTAGGACTTTGAATGATAACAGGCATTATGCGTAGTTTGTGCATTTTTGACGTGAGCATACCATATTATGCAAGCCTATGTACAGGTAGGGACCGAACTCCAAATCTCTCGCTCGCTAGTTCACATCTAAATCCCTGGGCCTTAGCTGTTTGAACACTGATAGAGAACGACCAATGTTTTAAAACCAGGAAGGTTGCTATGACGTGTTAAAGCAGGAGTAATTCCAGTGTGGGAAAGAGACAGAGCTATACAAATCGTCTAGCGCCATCTTTTTCACACTCTGGAATTACTCATGCTTTAAGACGTCATGGTTGGCAAGTTTATTGCTAAAACCTCGTTTCCAAAGTAACAGCTGCGTACTGAACGATTTCAATCAAAAACCCAATTTCCGTAACGATAGTTTTATATCGAACAGTCGAGTCGTAAAATCTCGGGATCTCGGGACAATTTACCGTTTGCCGGCCTCCCGGGAAAGTGCCAGCCCTAGTTAGCACCTGAGCAACTGTTATACGAATGTTTCGTATTAATAACGATCGGATAAAACGAGTAACTCAATTAATTGTTGTTTTGTAAGCTCTTTGATAAAGTAGAATTATCCATTAAATTACAGAATACAGTAAATTTGTACTTACTACGGATGTAACATGGCTTATTGTTTAAAGTATTACCTACAGGTGTGTACCGACCGAAAGGATGCATTTATTTATTTATATATTATTCACAAAATCCACAGCTCTTTAAAATTTTATCTTAAACTATATAAACGAATCCAACAGCTAATTACGGATTTACAATTTAATAGCTATACAATACATTGTTAAGAGTACAGCGTGAAAGAGTGTGTAGGAGGGTGCATGAAGAGTTGCAAATGTGTGTGTGAGTATATCATAGTGGTGTGAGGTGATTGTCTGTATACCTTCTATTGAAATTAAGAGAGAGAGAATGTTTCAGTAAGATTTATGTTTTTGTATGAGGGTAAAACTTGAAACAGTTTCACGAAAAAAATAATAAATCAAAGATAACCTACCTTCTTAAACAAACTCGAGTACGCAACGGAGAGAAGTGTTTTTTACCCTATTCTTATTCCACTGTCCGTCTGTTTGTCTGTCTGTCACCAGGCTGTATCTCATGAACCGTGATAGCTAGACAGTTGAAATTTTCACAGATGATGTATTTCTGTTACCGCTATAACAACAAATACTAAAAACAGAATAAAATAAATATTTAAGGGGGGCTCCCATAAAACGAACGTGTTTTTTTAGATAATGTTACGGAACCCTTCGTGCGCGAGTCCAACTCGCACTTGGCCTATTTTTAGTTGCACTGGCGATGTGAGCCCAGCCCACCCCTATTATAACTTGGCTTTGGTGGAAGGTATTAAAATAAGGAGGACTAAAGAACCCCGAGGGTGACAACGGCACGAAGATTTAGTACAGTTATCACTAAAGAACGTGCCATAATATATTTTTTTGCCACCGAAATTCTAGCACGAAATAAAAAATTCTGTTACCGAGTCAGTCCCTAATCTATCTAGATTTTGGTGAGTTCGAATATGAGTACCATGAGATCCAGGTTCAAAATAAATACTCTACTATCTACAGCGTGTACCAAAAGGTGTGGACATATATAAGGATGTCATTCATGAAACTAAATAACTTACTCAATGGGACCAACATCAGAATCGCGAAAATTTAATTTGTTGCCCCATCCATTTGGGGAGGAAGCCTGAAAGTGGCGCCGTTGACTGAACAGTTGTGCGGTAATCGGTTGTCGTGGTATGATTTGATGCGGAGGAATGAGGAAAACGTCGTGAGGAAAGTTCTAAGTATGAATGTGGATGGGTTTATATAAAAAAAAAAAGTAAAGATAGTCAGTGGCTCGAAAGTCTCACAACCAGTCTTACCAAGGTGTATCATATTACCTAGTTCTAACTGAGTTGTGGATGTCAGATAGGCAGTCGCTCCATGTAAAATACTGGTATCCAGCTGAATCTGGTTAGACTGGAAGCCGACCTCAACATATGTAGTAAAAGAAGATCAAAGAAACGATGGATGGACTGAAGAGAGTAGGGGTGTGTGGTAATAGAGAAGTATGGAAGAAGATGACATGCTGCGCCGACCCCGAATGAATTGGGGTAAGGGCAAGAGAATGCGATGATGATACATTTGGGTCAAGTGTGGAGTGAGGAGCTCATGGCTAAACAATAGCAGCGACTCGGGTCGATCTTCGGGTGAAGACGCGGTTGCCTAGGTTGGTGTGGGGACGAGTGACCACCCATAACATACTGAGTTTCCTCCGTGCCTCGGAATGCACGTTAAGCCGTTGGTCCCGGCTGCCATTTGAAGATCTTTGACAGTCGTTACAGCTAGTGGCTCGAAAGTCTCACACCCAGTCTAACCAAGGAGTCAGGCCAGGCCCAGGTATTACTCAGTGCTAACTGGGTTGTGGAGGTCAGATAGGCAGTCGCTCCTTGTAAAATACTGGTGGATGTAAGAAGACCCTTCACGAAGCCGAAAGGCACTTGTTCTCCCCATCATTGCGATTATTTTTTTGTTCTAGACAATACCTGGGAACCTTTTAGTTACGGAGATATTAGGGAGTCAAAGTTCCAACTATTTCACTTTTTTTTTTGTAAATACGCGTTTTCACTGTATGATTTTTCCTTTAAACACCGCGTACCCCCTACTATTAAATACATCCATCAGCACTATGTTTTGAGTGCGTAACATTGAGCCTTACCGTAAAACGTTACGTTATTTGTCACCTCAAAAAAAAAGTCGTTTTCCAGCAATAATTTTCGCGTAAAGTTACTTAGTTTGATGTACATAATGCTTGGTCAACGGCTTCGTGAAGGGTCCTGTTACACCCTATATACCACACCATTATAACCACACCTTTCTGGTACACGCTGTATGTGTGATCAAGTTTATTTATAATGTATGCAAGCAATGTTTTGTCAGCACAGCTTTTCTATTTTTTATTTCGCAAGCCCGGAAAATCCTAATCCTATGTATGGACAGACCCTAAGACTCCATTTGTATATTTTATCTGATTGAAGCTCATGTTGCCTTTATAAATATAAAGTTGAATGAGTTTCCCTGTCTCTGTTTATATATACATGTTACGAGATTCGCTAAACCTTTCATGAATTAAATATTTCTCATGAACTTTTCTTTGCGTTGAAAAAATAAATGAAGGTAGATCAGAATAAATTATTGTTATAAACACAGAACACGAAGTAACCGCGCCGGCCAGCATTAAGAGACGTCAGTACCTACCCAATAATGAACTTAGTACAGTCGCCAGCGCAATAAATTACCACAAAATGTCTTTGTCCAAATGATTTTAAACCATAAAATGTTGACGGTTAAGTTCAAAAACGAATGAGAGAGTTCGTGGAAACTTGATGTGCTGACGACAGTACGTTGAGCTCACCATTTCATCATCATTTTTTCTTTTTTTTTTTTGTTTATTGTTATTTTTTTTTGTGTTTTCATCATTTTGCATGATGCACGTCATGTCCCTGCGACAAATAAATATATTTTTTTTCTTTTTTTCTATTTCTGTCAAGAACCGTCATTCAAATCCATCATTTTCAAAACATCATTTGTGTATAGTTCGAAACAAATAATGTTTGGAAACTAGCATTATTTTTTGTACCTAATTTATTTCATCACCATCATCTCTCTAAACGGTGACGGAAAACATCGTGATGAAACCGGCCATGTGCTAAAACCAAAATTTCGCAGAGATGTGACATCTACGAACACGCACAGCCTATTCGCCTAATTCTCTTTCATAGAGAGGGGGCTTGTGTTCCAGCTGTGAGTACTACCGAGTTCACTGACCGTCGACCGCTTTTCAACTTTATTACATAGGGCATAAGAGTGAAAAGTGGTAATACAGAAAGAACCAAAAGCCGCGTTCAACTGTATTGCAAGCCGCCACGCTGTGTCCTAATACAAAACAAGCATCCCCCACCCGCCTCACTTCCCATCCGCGTAACGTGGCTAGCTCAGACATTATTGGCCCATTTTTGGGGTAAACGTTTAGAGTATTGGAGGTATGGTAATTTTAAAAAGCCGTAAATTGTCGTTTTTCCACAGAGTAACTGATCGTCTGCGTGTCAAACTACTCTTAAAAGAGTAATTTTTGTCGCTTCAGTATTTAGGCGTGCTTACGGCTTCTGGTTCTTTATATATTCTGAGAGTAGCACGTACCTATAGGCTGTGCAAACTGACCGGACTGAACTGCAGCCTGACTGCGGATACTTTGACAAATATTTCTGTAAATTATCATTTCAGCACATTTTATCGCTTATGAACTATACCTATATATTATTCATTTTTTTCAAAATTTTAGTCTCAGTGGTTTCGGAGATCAGGGGGGAATGGTAAATTTTCGTCTGCTTTGTTTGTTTACGAATTGTTGGCTGTGTCACTTCTAGTCTAGCAGCAGGCACTGAGATGTCTCCATGCTCTATGATTTCAACGTTTTGCAGAGACCAAATGGAAAAGTATTTACTGTCAGGTAAAAAAAAAAAACGATCAAGAAACAAAAACTAGGACAACGAGTTTCTACTTAGTGCTAATTATATGAATCCAATGAACGGTAGTTAAAAATAGAACCTATGCAGTTGCTTTTGGAATTCTAATGCAACGTAACAAAAAAGAGAGTATGAAATAATCGCAAAAGCAGTGCACTTTCAATTGAATTGAAACCCTTTGTGTAACTAGATAAAGGACAATGTAGTTCCGTTTACATACGCAATGTTACGTCACGAGTTCACGAATATACTCACAAAAGGGATGGTCAGGCGTAGCTGTACGTATAGTCAGTTATACAGTGTACACCCACATTTTTCCGTTCACAATTTTCAGTTATGTTATAGTCCCATCTATAAAACTAGGCCTAAAAGAACACCTTAGTTTTATTATTCTTTACAACTGAGTATGGTTACTTTAATCCCAATTTTACTGAAAAAGTCCTAGTTCTCGTTTTTTTTTCACACACACTAGCAACAGATTAATGCTTAGATGTTATTGCGATAATGGAATTTCAAAGCTCGGCTCAGCACATAGAAGTGAAATTCTATTGGAAGTCAAAAAAGTCTAACGCTACTTTAGAAAGAGCAAAACCTAATCACAGTTTCCAACCAGGCACAGTCCGGAACTGATAAAGCCAGGCAGAAAAAAGGAAAAAAACAACTAGGATTTATTTACCGGTACAAGTGTCCTAGATTGATACTTGCAGTGCCCTAGTGCGATATATAGGTCATTATGTCACGGCTATTGATCACTACACCTTTAGGTTCGCCAATTTAATATTACAGGCAGATTACTAGAGATAATATGATATTACATTACGCTCGTATTTTCCAAGTGTATTCACGATGTAAGGGACAACGTGGTACAATGCTTTACCAGGGATAAGAAGGTATATGTTTTTAGAGCCTCCAAAGTTTAAATTGTTAGTTGGGAATAATCTATACATACAAATAAATTAAATTGAAGTGTCTGTCTGTAATATCAAAATGACAGCTTTTTACTGAATCCATATGAAAATATACATATACGGCACTTCTTAGAAAAACACATTTTTTTTAATTTTTGTCTCTCCGTCGATTTGTTCTGGCTCATCACCGAAATGGCTGGACCGATTTTGACGAAACTTTTACTGGCAGATAGCTGATATTAATAGGTCTAACATAGGTTTTTACTCTAGAAAAATAATTAGGGTTTCGTGTATAAAAATTAAAACCCTTGAAATTGGTAACAAAATCTTCTATAAAAAGATTAAAAAAGTGAACTAATATTTTTTATAATAATTTCAAGCAAACGAAGATTGCGCATACCCAAACACAAACCTGTTATGATTTTCTATTAGGAATCTCACAATCCCTAATGGGTAACCTACAAAACAACCTAGGACCGCGGGCTTATCACTTCTATCAAAATCCTGTGTACTTCTTCTTGTTTAAATCTCTAGAGATTTAAACAAGATTTCACGCAACCTAACTCATCATCATCGATCCTTTTCCTAACTATGTTAGGGTCGGCTTCCAACCTAACTGGATGACCTCCTTGGTAAGACTGGTTGTCAGACTTTCAGACCACTGACCACCTGTAACGACTGTCAAAGATTTACAAATGACAGCCGGGAAAAACGGCTTAAAGTGCTTTCCAAGCACGGAGTCGAATCTCGGTATGTAATGGGGGGTCACCCATCTACGGACGAAGCAGGTTAAGCAGTGCCTGCCTAGGCAGGCACTGCTTAACCTAAAGATCGACCCAAACGGCTGGTAATTAAGCCACGAGATCCTAACACGTAACTTGGGTATCTGTCCCAAAACTTTACCGAGAATCTCGAAATTCTCAACACTTAAGATGATTTATGAACATTAGACCGTTCCGTCATTAGGAGATATACCCGTGCCTCGGTTAAGGGACAACTCAACCTTTGTCAACGTCCTCCTGAAGTGGGTATCATTACAGCTTCCCATTATTACAAGACTGCGTCGGTGTCTAGTGGTCGCAATCGCGACTGCTGAGCATGAGGCCCTGGGTTCGATTTCCGGGTCGGTCAAATTTTTGTTGGGTTTTTCGATCAGGAATTTCTCAGTAGCAGCCACGGAGACTGGATTTGTGCCCGGTTGATGGCAATCGGCTCGCTCTCTATTACATGGGACTTGATCATAACTGGCGAAATGTAGGTAAGTATATTCGTACTATTAGGTACACCTCCCGCACACAAAGTACGCGCTTAGACAAAGACAAAGACATTTATTCGTAGGATACGGTAGGCACAAAGCTGTTAAATAGAAATAGCATGGTTCAGGACATATCCGCCGCTAGACGCGGCATACGAATATTTACATTATTTACACTTGAAAACACTAAAATATTAGCACATTAATGAAATATCTTAATTTTAACTTTTTTCGTACATATACCTTTAATAACTTACTTACACTATTAGAACAAAACAACAAAAAAAAACAAAACTAAATGTCTAAACTCTATAATCTAATACATAAAATATAAAACACAACATTAACATTAACCTTGGATATAATACTAATATTAGACGTGGAGTTGCGGACACCATCCCGCTATACAATACAATACAATAGGTACACCTCTGCCTAACACTTCCGGATTTACAGGCATGATGTTATCTCAGGTAATACAGGTTTGGTAAAACACCGTTAGTATAGTTTATCTCTCGACGAATATCGTTTCTAGCAGTTCCCACAAGATGGTGATCTCAAAACATGCAATGAGTAAAATCATAAAATAATACACTGTAGAACTATCACTGTAAAATATACACTGGGGAATGATACTACGTGAATTTTTCGTGATAATAGTTATAGAAAAGATGTGTCGTAATCGGTTGTCGTGGTATGGACATGTGATGCGGAGGAATTAGGAAAATGTTGCGTATGAATGTAGATGGCTAAGAGTAGAGGAACACCAAAGAAACGATGGATAGACTGTGTGCAGGATGATATGGCTAGAAAGGAGGTGACTGCTGAGATGACGAGTAATAGATAAGTATAGAAGAAGAAGACATGCTGCGCCGACCGCAAATAAGTTGGGATAAGGGCAGGAGAATTATGATGAATAGTTATCAGACGCATCGGAAAGTTCTTAAATTTTTGACAGTCGTTATGGGTAGTCAGAAACTCAGAACTTAGGGTTCAGCCTGACAACAAGTCTTTGTTATAGATGAGGGTTTACTCCGACGTTCTATAGACATATACCTACTCTATGATAAGCAACAAAAACTGTCATGTCACTTTGTCAACATCAATGGTAACTAAGCTAGAAATTAACCCAATATATTTTATTCACATCTCAACAGTTTTGCCAAGGCATCTGGTGTTACTGAGTTGAGAAGAGAAACCATCACTCCATGTAAAATATTTTAATTCAGTTGCACATGGTAAGGCTGGATGCTGACTCTCTAGTTGTGGACGGGCTATGTATAAGTAACAGAGAAATCACGACACTCTTTGGGAAGTTCTGTCATTGTTTCTGTCATCATTTGCCAAGGTCGACTCTTTTTGTCAGACAAAACAAAAGAATAGAAAAATAACAACGAGAAACATAATCCGGCAAAATAAATAAAACATAACACAACCACTGTTCAGATAAATATTTATGTTAGAGTACACTACGCAAATAGACTTCAGTTCCTAAATATTTGGAAGTCATGTTAATATAAACATCGTGTTTGTTCTATTACTATTTACTACCAATGTTACACGGATGAAAAGGAAACAATATATTTTGTTGTTTGATGTATTTGAAATAAAGAATTTACTCGATTTTTACATCAGATGTTTTAGGAGATTGCGGGACTATGTCTTCCTTTGTAATTGGCAAGAAGTAACGTACAAACGGGATCTAAGAGTTTTGCGTAGCATATATATGATACAGTACACATTAGCTATAATAATTAATATTAGTTTCATACACATTCTACAGTCCTTTGTTGTAGAAAACTTTCGTCGCCTTGGGTGATAACGCTAATGCCTTTGTCTTCAGATCCGGCTCAACAGAATCGAGGCTCATTGAGGCTCTCTGCTCAAAGAAGGCACAGCCCAACGGTGTACCGACGACCACATAAAAACACACTAGTGATACTTGGAAGGGACTTACAGCCATTGGGTAATGGCGGAACAGGTTCCGTTGAACAGCCATGTTTGTAAGGATTGCCACCATAGTCTTGGCGGGAATGGCCATACCCACTCGAGATAAGCACACTAGGAACATTCCTGTGCTGCTTTCTTGGACTCGCCGACCCTCATCCCTTCTGGGGGGTGCTTCTCATCATAGGGATATTGATGAAGTTAGCGCTGGTCACGGCAAAAAAGGGAACTAGCCGCGCGAACACTGGGTTCATGGTCCTGGCTTTATCGTTCAGGTTCACGGCAGTAGTTAGGGCTCCTACGCATGCCGCGAAATAAGAATAAAGTATTTGCTTCGTTGTGATAACTGCGTCGCCTGAACGATTCGTGTAATTAACTATTGCGTTAAAATTCTGATTGAACCACTGCCAAAACACAACAGCGGGCCTTGTCTTGTAGAACGTTATCATGCATGATGTAACGAAAGTATTCATGGGCGCCTGCGCAGACATGCGCCCGATCCTGATCATCTTCTCACCGGTGTCGGGATGGAATGCACTGTCAGCCAGATATTTCATAGCCCAAAGTTTGTCCTTGTTGAAGCCCTCTGGCATTTTTTTTGTTTTCTTCGATCCACGATTTTCTTGGCGTCATCTTAACTCTTTGTCGGAAGCAAAGAAGTTCATTGGATTGGTGAGCTAAATAAAGTGCTGGGCGCGGCCCCAATATGTGCTCTGGCCCCATCTGGGCTTGCTCAAATCTATATCGACCATATTTTTTTACGCAGATTTGCAGACACGTAATCGATAAAAAAGACACCGAAATTTTATTTCGAATTTCAAAAGTGACATTGTTATCTTTGCAATGTGTGGCCGTGTTGCAACCGAGTGTCAAAATGACAAGACGTATTCTTTTCAAACCGAATTTTGATTTAATTTTTGTAAAAAATTAACCCAACTAAATTAATTTTTAATAATAAAATGATAGGGAAAAAAAACGATACCCGACTTCATAAACCTAGACCCTAAATTGAATATATGGAAAATATTGCGCAAGTAATATTCAGGATTAATTTTCCAAGTGGGCGTGGATGGCTAAATCAGAAACTATTAGGAATGGCGAAAAATGCTCAAACGAGTCTCGAGCCCGATTTTGATGAAAACTGCATCATTGGATTTTTGAAAAATCAATTCTCCCTGTATAAGTAAATGAAAATACGTCAAAAACGATTTCACCTTCGATTTCCCCGCTGCCGGTGGAAATGTGTCGCGCATGCAAATGACCGATGCAAATGAACATAACATGCGCGCTTATTATGGGGCTGCTGAGGGAGAAGCACTTGACTCCGTACCGTGGTAGGGTGCTCTCTCTGTTTCAGATGCTCCAGCTGTCAGGGATCGGCGCAACGACTGTCGGTTCAGGTGTGGGTCATCCAGCGTAACCATATGTTGCATGACACCATACTTGATCGACTACGCTCCGAATCACGGAGTAACGCCTGCTTCGCCAATGATCGCGGTGCAGCTGCAAATATTTCCAGTGCTCCGCCGACAATCGATCATCCTGACATTGTGGTGATAGGTCGATTATCAGAATACCAGCGCTGCGGTATTTGTTTTTCATATATCGCAGCATCATGCTGAGATAGGAGCCTTTTTGGCCTCGCACAGGTCTTTTTTTATTATTTAGTTTTAGATTCTTTTTTTATTGTTATTTTTTGTTGTTCCTGTGCTTGTCCCAAATAAATATTTTTCTTTATTTGATCGTCGCGCAATGATTGTTGATATAACGGCCCTGCATGACGAGAACCTCGTGCAAGCAGAGAAAGATAAACAATTCAAATAGCTAGATCTGGCTCGCGAGGTTATCGACATGTGGGACGTGAGTAAAGTAGTAATTGTGCCGATATTCGTGTCGGCCAATGGCTTGATAGCCAATAGCCTCGACCAACATCTGAGGAGGCTCTCGCTTGGCAGCTGGCTCAAGGGCTTGATTCAGAAAGCAGTACTTCTGGACACTCTCACAAGAGTTGGTAGTCGGTAGGCCGGACCTGATACTAGTAGACTGCTACTACTAGACTAGTACTACTACTACTAGTAGTAGAGTACTGTTTTTTTTGTATATTTAAAATGTTTTTTTTTTTTTATAAAGCGTATAGTACAATTTATTTAATTTAAAAAAACATTTTTTTTCACACATTTTTTATAATGTTTTTATATAAGAATATTTAAAAATTTAAACGATTTATGATAAAAGGGATAATTTATTTATTTTACTTTAAATCAGGTAGATTACCCATAAATTTGTTAGTATTCCTTTTTTTCTTTATAATAATGATTATAATTCTTTTCAGTCTATAACTTTTGATAAATCGCGTATTTCAATAGGGCGTTGACAGGATGGGGGTTTCCTTTCCTGAAATTGTATTCTCAACCTAAAAAAAAATACTACCTTTACACAGTAGCACTACAAAATAATAGTGAATTAGTTAAAGTCAGTTAATTTTCCCAAAGTTCTCAAACTATTGGTCTACAATATACAGCCATTTCATAACACCAACGAATAGCTGAACTACCAGATTCATATCTCGTACCACAACGTGCCGAGTTCTGGGAAATAGAAACTACTAGGTACGAAAGTTTGGCACGGAAGCCGAATATTTCGCGCTCGCAACGAGGTTCTATTCACTCGTGCAGTCAACCGCAATGGATTTTGTGTTACAGTTTCGGAGTTCACAGTTTGTATGTCATGTATGTAGTTACATACGTTATAACTTTGTAACTGAGTAGACCAAGTAAATATCCGTATGTAACTACGTACTGTCGAGTGTCGAGGTTTTACCCCTGAATGTTGCATATTATTATGTTTTTATATTTAACCAGAAGTATTTGAGTCTACCTACAAAATGAAATGAACTGTGTGGCTTTATTATCTATACTAATATTATAAAGTGGTAAAGTTTGTGAGGTTGTAGGGGGTAGTCTCTGTATCTACTGAACCGATTTTGTAAATTCTTTCACTAATAGGAAGCTACGTTATTCCACAGGGCTAGCTATAGGCTATATTTACAACGTCCCCGTGGGATAATTTCCGACCAAAACGCGAGCGAAGCCGCGAGAAACAGCTATACTAAAGAGATAAAATTTGTTTAGAAGTTTGAATGTAGGGGTAATCTCCGGAACTAAGAATCCAACTCTACATTTAGTGAGAGAAAGCTACATTATTCGTGAGTGCTATACGCTATAAATTATTTTTTTATCATGCATATTAGCCGAGCTATCACACTTTTTGCGGACGAAGTGGCGGGACTCGTAATATTATAAAGAGGTACCATTTGTTTGAAGTTTGTATGTTTGCATGTAGGGGGTAATCTCTGGATCTACAGAACCGATTTTGAAAATTCTTTCACTAATAGGTAGCTACATTATCCCCGAGTGCCATAGGCTATATTTACAACGTGCCCGTGGAATAATTACCGACGAAAACGCGAGCGAAGCCGCGGGCAACAGCTAGTATTTTTTAAAGCTATAATCAGAACAATAAGAATCACAAATAGTGTCGTGAAATCAGACACATGCTTGCAACAAGAGTAGCTATGCAGTATTTTGAGAACGTGGTGTACCTACCTACTTGTCCTCCATGCATTGTTAATGGCCTATTTAAAGTAACTAAGTCACACTGTTATGTGTAGCTGCGCTCTAACAATGATGGTGTTTTGTCTAACTAACACCTGCGTACACGAACGGAAGAAGTAAACGACAAGTCGACAATCAAGAACCAATAAATAGCCTACGAAGCGATAAGCCGGGAGCAACAGGCAGTTTATTTCGACGGTAAGTTCTGAAAATCAGCTGAATTTTATCTGAAGGGAATCAGTACATAGTATAAAACAAAGTCGCTTCCCGCTGTCTGTTCCTATATTTAAAACTACGCAACGTATTTTGATGCGGTTTTTTAAATATATAGAGTGATTCAAGAGGATGATTTATACGTGACATTGCACCCGTGCGAAGCCTGGGCGGGTCGCTAGTCAATTATAATCAGTCAGTAAATGTAAAAAGAAAAATCCTTTAACTTATTAATTTCCTCACTTTCCTGACTGCTGAGGTTTCTGACTCTTCCTCATTATTTACTCTTTCTTTCTTTTTCGTGTGATTAGTGTCTAGTGTCTAATAATACCAGGGTATCACAGTTTTTATGCCGCCCATGGGCTTCTGACTTGGCTTTACATGCCGTCGAGAAATATCTCTCAGGCAAACTGTTTTGGTTTCCTGAAGATGTTTTTCCTTCACGGAAGCAAGTGATAATTATACAATACGCACATGAATCCGAAAAATCTGAGGTGCGTGTCTTAATTGTGTCCGAACATACCATAACTCTAGGGTTATATTCTATCTGCCGGGGCTGCGGGACTCTTCGAAAGAGATACCGCGGCCCCGGAACACAAAGGGCGATGAAGGAACATGGATGGGTTTAGTCAGTAAAATTCTGACACTCCCTCCTGCTCCGCACAGAGCGGGAGGAGTCATGTGATGATTTCCCATCCGAAAAGGACTATTTACTCTGTGCTTGAGGTCTATGACTTGGCAGTCCAACTTTCACACCACTAAGCTATCACTGCATATCACTGAAGGCAGGGACTGAATTACCCAAAAATTAAGGTACCATTAAACTTCAGTAAGTATGACGTCGCGTTAAATAAGGGTTTCCGAAAAACGGTGCCGTTTTTTTTTTCAGTTGCCGAATTTTTGGTTGAGAATGCATACCGGTATGTTTCAGTAGAAATACTATATCCTTTATAAATGTTTGTTTTAAAATACGGACAAGTGCACAAGCCAATCATCCGTTTTTTTTCATGCCACATCGGACCGTAAAAAATCGGACTGCCGGACAGTAATATTCCTTGTAGTGTTATGTTCCACAAACGCCCTAAGGGTTAAATAACGGTATAGCCCAACCTTTATGGAGAAAGGTATCGGTATAGCTCAACATTTATTTCAAAGCGGTACCGATATATTTTTGAGGTATCGTAACCTCTAACCGTAACCGCTTTCAGTCCCTGCTGAAAAGTGAATAATCTCCTTTTTTCTATTCTATGATTTAATGGACTGTCACTTTTATCCAGGGACTGAATTACCCAAAAATTAAGGTACCATTAAATTTCAGTATGACGTCATACCGTTAAATAAGGGTTACCGAAATATTTCGGTACCGTTTTTTTTTTTCAGTACCGGAATTTTGTGTTTGAGAGTGCTTAACGGTATGTTTCGGTATAAACACTATTACATTTATAAATGTTTGTTTTAAAAGATGGACAATTGCACATGCCAATCCTACGTTATTTTCATGCCAAATTGGACCGTAAAAAATCGGACTGCCGGACAGTAAAATTCTTTGTAGAGCACGAACGCCCTAAGGGTTAATTAACGGTACAGCCCAACCTTTATTTATGAAAGTATCGGTATAGCTCTACCTTTATTTTAAAACGGTACCGATATTTTTTTGAGGTATTTTAACCTCTAACCGTAACCGCTTTCAGTCCCTGCTTTTATCGGCAATTATATTATCCTGACTCTACCACCTCATTGCCAACGTCTTCTTAGCATATTGCCTTCTATTTCAGTTTATTTTATCAGCTATGATAAACTCGTAATTTTAAATCAAATTAAACTGTTGTAACAAAACTCTCAAGGAAAAATTTAATACCGACCATTGCTGCACTTACGTTAAGTGGTTCTAGATTGAAGCACGCTGTTACAATCTGCGGATTATGAGACAGCAATCTGCTGGAATTGCTGGTTGCTACGAATGCAACGCGTTTAATTTTTTTCATTTGATTGTCGAGTACCTAACCACTATCAGCTTTGTTATTTTAATTGAAAAAATGTTAGCTATTTACTGCCTCGTTGGTCTAGTAGTCGCAAGCGCAACTGCTGAGCTTGAGGTCCTGGGTTCGATTCTCAGGTTGGGCAAAGTGTAATTGGATTTTCTATCAGGAATTTCTCAGTAGCAGCCACGGAGTCTGGATTTGTGCCCGGTTCATGGCATTAAGCTCGCCCCCTGTTAGATGGGACTTAAACGTAACTGGCGAAATGTGGGTGTACTATTCGGTACACCTCTACCTAACCCTTCGGGAATTACTGGCGTGATTTTGTGTTATGTTGGCTATTACTAACAACCATGTAAGAATATAGATACGGGGTACTGTGTTTTTGGCATGCATTTCTTATTTCTCTTTTCACATGATGAGTGAGTTTCTGCTTTAGAAATTGAATCTGAATTGGATGTTTAGCTGCAGTGAAGTCGTACAGTTGTTTTTTCTATCAGTACCTAAGATATTTCGGAAACAATCATAATCATTTCGAGTAAACTACTTAAATGGGGATTCAAAATGAAAAATGATATGAAAAAAACAAAAGATGATTTTCAAATACCTATTCAATGATACCACACTTGACATAGTTCGTCGACTTTTTTTTAACAATATGGTGTCTAGTCGTCGTCAGATTAAAATTTGTTAACTTGTCATAATCTTGCGAGTGTCACTAAAGACATGACGTATTTAGTGACACTCGCAAGATTAAGACAAATCGATTGACATAGGAACCACCAAAATCGACTTACGCGTTTGGTCTCTAAAGCGCTACAAAGGAACAAACATATGTACATACATACATAGTTGTTATCTTGTCAAGCCATTGAATTTAAAAGAATTCAATTCAAAGACTACTATTTTCGCCGACAGCATTTTTTTATCGCTTTTTGTTCTACAAATCCCACAAAAACAAACCTAATTCAATGTCCCCCAAATTTCAACCCTTCAAACACCTCTGTTATAAACCCGTTAACGTTTAAAATTTGTTTCTGTGGCATCTAATATCATTATTATGGAAGTCCTCAATGTATTTCACTCAGCGAGTCACAATCTGAATACCAAACAGTTCAGGGTTGTCGCTTTCTTGACTTGAATGTAATGTGATTTCTTTGGTGTCGCGTGACTTGCGATTTGTGTGAAGGCAAAATGTATTTTCCTTATAACAGGGTATTGTTTAAGTAGTTATGTTACTTAGTATAAAACTGGGTTAAAGTCCTTTACACAATGATTGTTTAGGGCACTGAATTAACATAACATCACGACTGTAATCCCCGAAGGGTAAGGCAGAGGTGTACTTATTTATATACCCACGTAACACCAGTTTTTTTTTTTTTTTTTTTTTAACTTTGCCCCACACTAGGAATTTCTCCTGTGTCGTGGGTGCGTTTACAAACATTTAAACTCACATACACAAACAGCCAGACCCGGAACAACTACCTGTAGATCGTACAAATATTTGTTCCGTGCGGGGATCGAACCCGCGACACGCAGCGCAGCAGCCAATAGCTCAGCCACTGCGCCAACCGTGCCGTCAGTTATGTTTGAGTCCCATGTATTGTATTGTATAACAAGCTGGTTTCCGCAACTCCACGTCCAAGCGCGTATTTTGCGTATTTTATTTAAGTGCCATGTAATAGGGGAGCCTATTGCCATCAACCGGGCGCCAATCCAGACTCCGTGGCAGCTACGGAGAAAATCCTGGTGGAAAAACCCAATAACACTTTGCCCGACCCAGGAATCGAACCCAGAACCTCTTGCTCAGCAGTCAGGCTTGCGACTACTAGACCAAACGAGGCAGTTTAAAATTAGTTTAAAGTACAAGCATTTATTCATCAAAGTTCCTATTGTTTGGTACACATGGCACGGCCCCTCTCTGTAGGAGAAAATGGGCAATAATCCACCCCATGAGCCCAATGTGGGTCACCTACCTGACTTCGAATTTTTCAGGAATAGATTGATATAATTCTTAACTACTTGAATGATGGATTACGTTCCAATCACGAGGGCGAAAGTCAAATAAATCGTTTGACTTCACTCAATACCTTTGATTGATGAGGATACTCTTAGACATCTCTTCAATTAATTGGAGTATTGAGTCCAAAAGATGAAGATAATCTCAAGTAAAATACACTCATACTGAGTAAAAAATAAATAATTTGAAACTTACCCGTACCTGCATCTTGTGATTCCTGTAACAACAATATAAAATAATATATACGATTGGTCATAACTCATAAACAAAAATATCAGCAAAATGTTACAATTCAACGCATAAGCTTGCAAGTCATAAAAATCTAGTGATTCGTAAAATGTCAGTGGGCCGCATCTCTCCATATATAGATAAAAGTGATAAATACAGTGATCGTACAAAATCAGCATTGGTCTAAAATGGCCGCTTTGGCAGAATAATATGAATCATGTTAAAATTCTTAAATTGTTCACAGACAGTTAATAGTATGAATTGTCACTTTGTAACCATTGTACGAATTGTGTAACGTTATTCATATGAAATTATACTATTATGATTCTCGTAAAGCGGCCATTTTAGGCCCCCTGATATAAATTGCAATGAGAAAATATGTGCTGATGGTAAAATAATCACTGCCGTGTAACTATAATGGTCAAAGTCACGCAATCTATTCAGAATAAAGGACTATTAAAACTAATGAGAGCATCTAGAACAAGTTATAGGTAATTAGGTAAGTAATTACTAAACAATTTATTCTGAAGAAAATACGCTTCGTAAAGAGAATATCGTAGAGACGAAGAATATTGAAGAAAGTAGATACGAGTTGTAAAACTTAGTTCGTAAAATTACTTTGGAACATAGGGAAATATTTTTAAGAGTTTTCCTAACAAACTTACGGTTCATATCGAATTGATATTTAGGATTATCCCAATTCATTGCCGTATGAGTTGTGGCCTAATTATCCATCGATAATTGCCAGATTATTCAGCACAACTAATTTGATTGATGTTCTGTCAGTCTAGAATATCGATCAAACACCAATTGGCTGCATAATAAGTACTTCACATCACTTTTATCAGATAAAATATAAACCGATTGGTCACTATATAATCACATGAACACCACCGAGGTTTTACCAAAACATATTCTGGATTTTTATGAGGTAAATTCTGCAGTAGAGAGTATGAAAGAAAATCTATTAATCAATCTCGAACGTGTGTTTACTGAACGAGGAGTCTATGAGGTTGTAACGGAAGAAACGTTTACTTTATTTGTTCTGAACGTTTATGATAAATTGAACTTGAAGGATCAGCCTAAAGATGTGGAGCCGTATCGATTAAAGTATCGTTTAAAATAGCTCGATGAACGATGGGTGAAGATTCTCTATATCAAAAGGCATGCAAAAATATATTGCTTATTGAGTTTGATGTGTTTCAAGACATACTTAATTATGATGGAATAGCATTGCTATTTGGAAGAAGCCAAATGTTGCATTCTACAGCAGCACTACGCCACTTTGAACACTTACCGCCCTATCAATTCCATTTATTTCATTTCCTTACGATATTATACATTGATACTTACGAATTTACTTCTATCTTTCTCTTTTTGTTTTAATTCAGCCTCTTTCTTTGCTTGCTGTATGAGTTGGTCTACAAATTCTGTGGCCTCCCGAAGTTTCTCCGGGTCATTCTTGAAAGCGGCAATTTGCTCACTCAGAGCAGAGTTTTCATTATCCTGAATCATTTTGATCAGAATATTTATTTTTTGTTTTTTCTTAGATAAACTGCTGAAAATCCTTTCGAACGTCCGTTTCACAGAACTCAAACAAACAAAACCACTATAAAAGATCGAATTTTAAAACGTCAGTCGGGAATAGCGCGCGCGTTCCGGCCATAACTTTCGTACGGAGGGTTGTCGCCCTTACTTATTTGGGGACCGCGTTTCGGGGGTGGTGTCAGTCATTATTTGTGCAGCCCTCTGGGAGGGTTGTTTGAGAGCGACGGACGTGTGGTAGCGTCGAGGTCGGCGGAGGTACTGCCGGGCGACGGTGACTGGATACTCGATCATGCGCCGACCGACGGAGCGACTCACGTACTGCGCTCGACAGATTAGCACTAATCATAAACGCATCTTCAGGTTAATAGATGACCCCGTATCGGCGGCTAAAACGCTCTTAAAACATGTTATGTATATACTACGAACTATGTATGTGACTTTGCAGAAAATTCAGGTATACACTGACGTAGACATATAATTAATATAGATAAAATTATTAAGAGCAAAGAATGGCAATGCTAATTCTTTGACCAAATAAAGAGCCAGCCGTCTGGTCATGCGAAGTATCGACCAGTCGGCGAGATATTTCTTGCCGTCCTAAGTTATTTTAAGACTTCATTACCATACAAAAATATATTATTATATTTGACTTCAGTATAAATATAGACGCTGCAATTAGCTGAAATGTAATTGCAGTTAGCTGCAACCTCTAAAATACAATTACTAATTGCATCTACACAAGCAGTTTCTTTGTCATATCTCTGAGAACAGATAATATCTATAAAGTAAAGAGAAGATGTTATGTTTATTCAGTCTGAGTGAATGATGGTTGACTATCTCTGTGAGACAGGTGTTGACGCTTCAGGGCCTCATCAAAAATGTATTTTCTTTTACATACTGAACTTTCACGTACACGTTTACGTTCCGGTTTTACGTATAACTTTTTCAGGGAAGGGGTTACGTAAAAGATATTCCTACTAATATTATCTTATTAATCATCGTCATCTGCAGTCTGCATAGCCTTTTCCCAACTATTTTGGGGTCGGCTTTCAGTCTAACTAACCTCACTACACCACCACTAGTCTAATTTAAGTCGTTAGTATTGGGTAATACGATTCCCCTTTTTAAGACTGGATATAAGACTTTTTGGGCCACTGACTACCCATAACGACTGTCAACGATCTACAGATGACACCCATCCACAGACCCTCCTAGGTAGGCCTAACCCATCCTACTTCCTACTTAATATTATAAATGTGAAACTTTGTGAGGATGGATGGAGGGGTGTTTGGTACTCTTTCACGCTAAAATTACTGGCCGGATTTGGATGACATTTGGCACACAGAAAGTTTATAACCTGGATTAACACATAGGATACTTTTTATCCCGGTATTACGAGCCCGTGGGACAATTACTGAACTACACGTAGACGAAGCCGCGGGCATGAGCTAGTCATTTATGAAAATGTCTAAGCAGCAGGTATGAATTTCATTTCAGCGTTGATAGTTAATGATAAGTGGTGAAATAAAGTAGCTACTGTTTTTTGTTTATATAGTGATAATTGTAGGCACTGATAAGAAAGATTAATGAGTTAATTTAAAAATGACTTGAGTTCATTCAGCTGCTTATCATATCTGTTCATTGTATGTTCATGCTTATGGGGGGTTTATACGGGTCTATTTCCGCTACACGGCAAGGCCGGGTGTATTCCCGTTGACCCCACCGTATTTTTGAGAAGTAAAATATTACTTACTCAAAAACATGGGATCGAGTAGTGTTAGTACAGTTGTGCTAGTTATGGGCCGTAACCTTACGAACAGGGGCCTTAGTCTGCTATTTCAATACACGGCAAGGCCGGGTGTATTCCCGTTGACCCCACCGTATTTTTGAGAAGTAAAATATTACTTACTCAAAAACATGGGATCGAGTAGTGTTAGTACAGTTGTGCTAGTTATGGGCCGTAACCTTACGAACAGGGGCCTTAGTCTGCTATTTCAATAGTGTCAGAATGGTCTATCATTGATTTAATAAGGCCCCGCGCAGACGCACGCCCTTTGTACGCACGTCAAACGAGTTTCGAACGCGCTTCAATACGCCGTGCGCTAGGGGCCTTATTAAATCAATGATAGACCATTCTGACACTATTGCAATAGCAGACTAAGGCCCCAGTACTATGCGGGCATACATCCAAGAAGGTATTGTATAACAAGCTGGTATCCGCAACACCACGTCCAAGGCCGTATTTTGCGTGCGGAAGAAGGTATCTATTACCAGAAGATCGTAGTATACCCAGAATTATAAAAAATTATACAACCTTGAGCTCATGCCAGCCTGGTACTACTTTTTGGGGAACATAAATGTTTCATATTATATGCCTAAAGGGCAACAAACCAGAACTTATTTCCCGTTTGTCACCAGGGAAAATATAGAAGACCGTAAACAGAGATCAGTATGGATCGGAATAATCGGAATGTCTATTAATTCCCGCTGACATCATTAAGGTTTATTTCATTCCTTAATTTTTCCGATCTCAAGGTAGTGGGGCAGGGTAGTTGGGCCAACGAAACGACGGTTTTGTGTTTTCCCGTTGGCCCCACCAGTGGGGCCATGGCAGTGGGGCCAGTGGGTATACACCCAAGGCCGCACGGCGAAAATGGACCGTCTGATTGGCAATTCGGCTCGGCCGCAAGTGACTTAGCCACTTATCCGACTTTGGCCACGCGACAACCGGCTAAAGACTCAACCGGCCGCATGCGCATGGTGACTAAAATCGACCGTGCAAATGGTCAGTTACAGGCGATCGCACGCCGCATGAGGAGTGTTTTGTTTATACGTTTTCTTCTTCCCTTCTGTTTCTTCTTCTCTCTTTGTTCTTCTATCAATTCTTGAATTACTATTTCGATGCTAGCACGTAAAACACTAAGAAAATGACCTAGTCGCTTGCGATTTCACTCAACTGTGTAAATGGGTTAGCGATGCCGCTTTGTGAGGTGATTTGTGAAGCGATTAACCGCACAGCGAAAATCGACCCGTGTAAATCCCCCATTAGGTGACCGCTATGCGCTGATAACGATTTCAGATACAATACGTCTAATCACCACGCTTGACAGTTGCATTGTTGATTATCTGGAATTTGCATTTTGTTTGATAATGTATGGATAAGGTTGCCTATTGCGATGACTACTATCTTCATGATAAGCAAATGCTTTTTACCCCACAGGTGAAGGTGGGATTTTCTTCTGTTTTCTAACCACATACATGAAACATACGAGTTAAAGTGAGGCCTATAAAATCAAAGGCATAGTAAAACGCTAAAAAGCTTGATTTTTACTCTGTACTCAAATACATATGTATAGGTAGTTTTATAATTTTATAATTTAAGATTATTATTAATAAGTATTCTCATTCTTTATAAATCTGATTTAAAATATGGAATGTCGTAGCTACCTTGACACCATTGAACCTTATTTCTAAGCCTCCGCTGTCCGTCCATCCGTATGTCCGTCTGTACATCCGTCTGTCTATCAGCGGGCTGTATCTCATGATCCGTCGTAGACAGTTGAAATTTTCACAGAATGTGTATTTCTGTTGCCGCGAAAACAACAAATAATAAATTAAAGGGGGCTCTCGTACTACGATGGTACGAAACCTTCATGCACAAGATAGACTCACACATGCCCGGTTTTTGGAGGTTCCTGAATATTGACAAACTTGGATTAAGCTGCGTTTGACTTTAAAGGCCTCTTACATACCTTTCAGTGCCTAGGTAAAATAAATTATAAATAATACGTATGTTACACCTTTAGGTACCTTTAGTTGGTACTTCTCGTAATACCTACTTTGTGAAGAGTACTAAAATACGTAGTTCAGAAACTTTGTAATGTTACATATTAATGTAGACAGCTTGGAAACTCCTAGCATAGCATAAGCATAGCATAATCAGCCTAGAATGTTCCCACAGCTGGGGCTGGGGCACACGGCCTCCACTAATCCACCAAGCGAGCAAAGGTCGCAAAAAAAAAATTAAAAGCCAACGCCCAAATTGATCAAATTCAGCTGTAGATAAAGAAGAAAAACCAGCTCTACCGAGATTTTTTTGGAACTGATAAAAATAACAGTAGTTATAAAAAAGTTAGTCGTTACCAAAAGCTTACTCTGCTACCCATCCTACACATATGATTCCTTAACAACTTCGAGGAAACCACCAAGAACTAGACAATAAAAACAAGACGATAAAAAGAAAACAACTCAGAGTAAAACACTCATAAATAAAAAATCCGTATAATTCGCGATTGCACCGAAACAACTTGCCGATTCAATATTCTTGGCTGTAACTTAAACATGATGTTTTACAAAACGAATTTGATTGGCCGACATACTGTCAACTTGATTACCATTGCAAATTTGCAAAGGTATCGCTCTCAACGGAGTACTGCACAGAGCAGTTAAAAGAAATAGAGATTACTTTACGACACGAGTTTAAATATATTGCAGGGTGCAATTCATCGCTCATTCAAGGTGAGGTCAAACCGACAGGATCAGAATCCGAACTGGATGCAGACAATGGACTTTGACAGATATATATATATAAGGTCCCATCAAAATAGATGGACAAATTTTAACACAGGGTTCAGTACGTCTAACCAAAGACATCTAAGCAAAATAAAACACTGATTAAAGTGATTTTATTTTGACTTAATGGATGTGTTTATTCTAGAGTGCCGCCGGCAATTGATTATTTTAGGTCAACATAAAATCACTTTAATCAGTGTTTTTTTGCTTGAATATCTTTGGTTAGACGTACTGAACGCTGTGTTATAATTTGTCCATCTATTTTAATGGGACCTTATATTTACGGTACATTATATCCGCTGTCTGGAGCAGAGGAGCTCATGGAAAAATAATAACAGCCACTCGGGTTGATTTTCAGGTTAAGCCGAACTTGCCTAGGTTGATCCGTGGATGGGTGACCACACAGACATACCGAGTTTCCTCCCTGCCTCGGAAAGCACGATAATCCGTTGGTCCCGGCTGTCATTTGTAGATCTTTGACAGTCGTTAAAGGTAGACGGTGATCCGAAAATCTGACAACCTGTCTTACCAAGGGGTATCGTATTAGCCAGGACTAACTAGATTGTGGAGGTCAGATAGGCAGTCGCTCCATGTAAAATACTGGTATTCAGCTGTATCCAGTAAGACTGGAAGCCGACCCAAACATAGTTGGGAAAAGGCCAGGCAGATGATGATGATCCGCTGTTTGGAGTCCAGGGGGCCTAAAATGGAAGCTTTATCAGAATCATAATATGAATCACATTAAAAATTTAAAACTCTTAAAATGGACTTTGCGTTCATAACCATAAAGACCATTTTAAGAATTTTAATTTTTTAACGTGACGCACTACTTTCAAAGACTTTGGTTCGATGAGGGTATTCCAGGGAAAAGAAGTTTAACTGCGAAGCCACATGTCAAATGATGACCCTCCTGCTGCACCTACACTTTGAGGGACACGTCTGGTCTGACCAGACGTGCGCCACTGTTAACTTTGTCACTGCTAGCTAACGTTGTCGAAGTGGCAGATTTCTGGTCGAAACTTCACTTAACTGCTGGTTACCTTGCTTGCTTGCTGTACTTTACTAGTTTGAAGAATAATTTTTGGCAATGGATGTTATTGCCTAAAACGCCTGTTTGCATGTGCGTTCGGGAGAGTATAGTCCGTGGACAATAATTGTCCATTTACCTTCAATTAAAATGTAATCAGGATCAAGACGTCTAGTTACATTTTCAGATGCCATAATCAATTCTAAAGGAGAATGGGCAATTGGGCCTCGGGGTAGATACTAAGATACCCATATTTTGAGGTAAATTCTCTTATATAGCATTGTAATCATAACGTGTCAAGTACCATCTCTATCTTTTGACCGCACTCTGTAGTGACGCAATGATCTGCTTAATCCATCTGTTTAATACACAATAGGAAAAAAATATGTTTATGAAACTCTTGTATTACTAATTGGATTTTTATGAATTATATTACAGAGATCATGTTTTTTTTTTAAAGGGGTTCTTTGGCGCTCCAGCTATAGGTACTTCGGTAGGTATTCACAACGACCGAAGCCTTGATGTGTGCCAGGATAAAAAATCTCGCCTAGAAAACTTGTATCTTATATCCTTCTGCCATTTTTTCGACGTACCGACAATATTTCCAGTACAGCCTACAAAAGAACTTTCAAATTCCCTCCATACATTATTCGTCAGACTCTTTCTAAAGGTGCCAGTTCCTCACAACATATACTGATATTTTGAGAACATTCTGCATATTTATGTGGCACACGAGATAAGATCCGAATATAATAAGATTGTAACAAACTCTGCTCTACTTATTGAATACAAACATGAGGATACCTATAGGTATGCATGCATGCGGTACATTAGCTACGAATGTACTTAGCTGATATGTGTTTGAGATTCCTAATCTTGAGGTCATGTCCTTGTCTAACTCCTGTGCTCCATTTTATCATACTGCTTTTCACACAATTATAGTATTCTAGCGACCCGCCCCGGCTTCGCTCGGGTGCAATGTTATACATATAAAGCTTCATCTTGAACCACTCTATCTATTAAAAAAAAAACACCATCAAAATCCGTTGCGTAGTTTTAAAGATCTAAGCACACGTAGGATAGCGGGAAGCGACTTTGTTTTATACTATTTAGTGAAGTAACTCTAGCCTTTTGTCCATGTGAGTTACGCAGAAACTATAATGCATGCCTCGTTGGTGTAGTGTTCGCCAGCGCTACTACTGACCATGAGGTATTGGGTTCAATTCCCAAGTTGGAAAAAGCGTTATTAGTTTTTTTCCACCAGGAATTCCTCGGTGGCAGCTGGGATTCTGGATTTGAGGTGGAGAATGGCAATAGTCTAGCCGCCTATCACGAAATGTAGGTACAACGCTGCCGAACCTTTCATCACCACGTGTAAATCCCATTACAGGTGAAGTTATGTTATGATACAATTTTTTTACCTAGCTTCTGTTCCTGTCATCTTCTTTTTAAGTTTTCACAAAGACCCGTAGGTTAACCTTAAGCACATCAAATGAGAGCCACAACACTCAATGAACTCGCTTTCATTAGGTTGGATTATATCGCTGTATTCCAACCTAATTCCTTAATATGAATAAAACATAACATTTCTGGAAGTTAAGCACTCGATACGCCTTGTATCAGTAATCTTCCAGAATCCAGACATAAGTCCATATTTATTTATGTGCCTACATAAATAACCTCTCCTCGAGGTGGAGCTCGTAGCTAAATAGTAACAGCCGCTCGGATCAATCTTCAGGTTAAGCCGCGCTTGCCTAGGTTGGTCTGTGGATGGGTGACCACCCATTACGTACCGAGTTCTCTCCGTGCCTCGAAAAGCACCATGCCGTTGGTCCCGGCTGTCACTTCTAGATCTTTGACAGTATTTACAGGTAGTGTGACACGAAATTCTGACAACCAGTCTTACCAAGGGGTATCGTATTACCCAGTACTAAACTGGGTTGTGGAGGTCAAATAGGCAGTCGCTCCATGTAAAATACTGGTATTCAGCTGCATTCGGTTAGACTGGAAGCCGACCCGAACATAGTTGGGAAAAGGCTAGGCAGTTAAGGCAGATTAAGGTATTTTACAGTTACACTCTGTACCTCATACATACCTCTATACTTTCAACAATTTCAGTTACGTCGATGTCATCCCGTAGTGTGGTAAAAAACCGGCAAGGGCGATTCGAGTCGGACTCGCGCACGAAGGGATCCGTACATATATCTAAAAAAAAACACGTTTGTAGTATGGGAGCTTCCCTTAAATATTTATTTTATTCTGTTTTTAGTATTTGTTGTTATAGCGGCAACAAATACATCATCTGTGAAAATTTCTAGCTATCACGGTTCTTGAGATACAGCCTGGTGCCAGACAGCCAGACAGACAGTGGAGTCTTAGTAATAGGGTCCTGTTTTTACCCCTTGGGTGACGGAACCCTAAAAGTAGTATACCATAATACAAATCACGTTAAAAATTTAAAACTCTCAAAATGGACTTTGTGATCAAAACCTTAAAGACCATTTTAAGAATTTTAAATTTTTAACGTGATTCATACTATGATTCTGATAAAGCTTCCATTTTAGGCCGATAGGAATAGTACTGCCAATACTCACAGAAAACTAGAACATCCCAATTTGGCAGCCCTGGATGTTAGACTTTTATTACGAAATGTAGTAGTAAATGTAGGTAGGTTTGAACGGAAGCACTTCATCTCCACACTGAGAACTGTTTCCTCCGCACTTGGTCGATTACATTAGGTACCGGGATTGCGGATTTGTCCTATTTCTTTTTATCCTTTAGTTTCAGGACTTTTATTTACGTCCTTGCGCCAGATATCTTTGAGGGATACTTTTTTAACGCTAAGCAAGTAGGAATGTTGTCTTGTATCCGAAGTTAGCCTGTTTCCATCGAGCGAAAACCGTTGAAGCATAGAATTTGGCTATTATCTGCCTAAGTAGACTCCAAAGATTCGAACGTTCAAATTAATTTATTACTTAGCCACATTCTAAAATCAGTATTCGGATATGGTGTACTCAAAATACTGAATTAAATTAAACGTAGGTATTTATGAGGTGAAATTTGCAGAAGTTTTATCACAACGTAAGTCAAAAATAGCAACTGTACAGGATAATATTAGATGAGATAAGATTTCTATATTTGTTTGGACACTGTATACTTACAAGAGCATGAAAGAAGCAGGAGAGTGAAAAAATTGCATTACGAGATTAACATCAGATGATGATTTGAAGCCCTGTTCCTCATACCCTAAAGGCCTCGCCACTGACTCCGGAGGTAGGTATATACATACTGCTACAGACCTTTTCTACGCTCATCAAAACCCTTTCGCAACTTTGACTCAGCATTGGAGACAGGGGTGACACTTTGGTGGGTGACACAATGAATTTATCATTAGGTATGTCCCTCGCTCACCCTTGTCTCCGGCATGACACGGGAAGCTGATGCCGTCTTGTGAAAAGAATAATGAGGGATTGCACACACAAAAGGGCACAGGACAATAACAGCAGTTTCAGGCCGCATGACAGTCGTTCTAAACCAAAATATAAAAAAAAATACTCTTAATTCATTATTTACTCGTTATTTCACATCGCTTTTGTGTAGCGGTTCATAGAAGACGCCCGTTTTTTTTTTTTTTTTTTTTACCGGTGGGAAATCATCAAATAACCCCTCCCGCTCTGGGCTGAGCAGGAGGGAGTGTCAGACTTTTATTGACTAAAACCCATCCATGTTCCTTCCTTTGCCCTTTGTGTTACAGGGCCGCGGTATCTCTTTCGAACAGTCCCGCAACCCTGGCAGGCGTCGGTTCTTCCGGACCCCTTCCTGTTTGCTGACTCTCTTGCTGTCCAAATTTCAATAGTGTGACATACAGACAGACGGACAGTAGAAACGAATCTATAATGGAACCATTTTTTTACTATTTGGCAACGGAACGCTAAAAAGGTTGCCTTGAGGAATTCGTGATTCAATCAGTGGAATAAGGTACTTCACTGATTTTCTTAATTAACGAAAAAGGTTAAAACAAAGATTCTGAAAACAAAACAGGCGAAGTAAACACTAAAGAACAGGTTTCAAATAAACAAGTTGATGTTGTTTTTGTAAGTCATTATTTCTGCGAACCATTCTTTGGATTGTTTTAAAATCTTCATTCAGCGCCAGCTTTATAATCGTAAATTTTACCAGAGCTCATAAATTGTATTTTTCGGTTTGTTAGTCGAATGTTTACAAAAATTGTTTTCCAAGAATATTAAAATAACGCTTTTTCTTCAAAAAGCGTTGTTAGCCGCACGTAGGTACCTAACTAGGCACTTTCTGCTTTAAGTGTGCTTGGTATACACAGAGCATTTCCACCAGAGATGTGCAAGGCAGGGCGAAGCTGTGGAACGGTGCGCAGATGAGCGGTGCGAGGATGTGTATCGGACTCTTTTCAGAAGCGAGCGATAACCACACCGTCTAGCGACTGCTAGTTTTTCGCTCGCTTCCTTTCCTAGCACAACACATTCCTCACACACATCCCTCGCAACACATTCCACACATCTTTTCCTTGTTTTGTATGTACAAAAACCTCGCTCCGCTGAGCCCTTTCCACTAGAGCTGCGCTGAGCAAAGCTAGGTAAAAAAAAATGATTCTATTGGTTTATAAGTATAACAAATCCCTCGCACGTCTCTGGTGGAACTAGACACACACAAACAGCCAGACCCGGATCAACTAACCGAATATAGAAGAGGGCTTTGCTTTGATTTTATTTAGCAGAATATTCTAGAATTGTATTTATAAGAACATTATTTGTTTTAATTTAGGCCATACAAATATTTGATGTGTGTGGGATTCGAACCCGTGACACGCAGCGCATCAGCCACCTTGCCAACCGTGCCGTCAAAGCACTAATAGTCTTTTGAGGTTTCGATTTTAGTAATGATTCGAATCCAGTCATTTTGACACGAGGGGCAAAATAAGATCTCCGTTACTGTATTCTGCCTGCAGACCTCTACAAACACCAAGTTGGATTTGTTTCTCTTTGTGGAATAGAAGGTTAATATTCTCGAAAATGTAGGTGTACGGCGAATAGAACAACCAATCACTTAGTTACTGCGGCAGTCAAGCGAATTGTAGGTTGAAGGTACACGGAGCACTCTGTGCGCAAAGTAATTGGAACACTATCACTGCACTGTAAATACGAACAGAATTGACTGGTGTAAACAGAGTACTTTAGAATTTTTGTTAAACTCCGGGTGTAGTAAACTATCCAAATCATAATTGAAAAGTCAAGCTGTGTAGAAACACGCAACCGGTTTTAAATTTAGAACTATTGCAAGTTCTAAATTCAAAACCGGTTGCGTGTTTCTACACAGCTTCAACTACTAAACTTGGTCTTTGACGGAGGCTCAGAAGTCAAACTCAAGGTTTGCCAAAGAGCGATGGAGCGTAGCATTTTAAACATCAAAATCACCGATCGAATACGCAACACCACAATACGCTCCGAGACAGGCATCGCCGATGTTGACGATAAGTCTGCGAGGTTAAAATGGGACTGGGCGGGTGACATTTCTAGAATGGATCGTAACAGATCACAACAAAAAAATGTAAAACTCTACCCGTGCCTAGTTCTATATTCAAACGCTCTAGTCAGAAACTAGGTGTAAGTGTGACATTATCATGAGTGCGAGGATCGACATGCAGTACCTACCTTGATTACATATGTCTAGAAGGAGCAGCCAACTGTTAGCTTATAAGTTCGCACACAGAGACATCTATTGTCCCTGTGCACCGCGAGCACGCTGCCGCACGCACACATGTTTGAAATTGTTGCCTCGTTTTCTTTGTTTTGATCATAGGGTGACGCTCCATCTAGACATTATATCACCAAAGTACTCTACCATATTATCATCATCATCAGCGATCAGCATCCTAAACGTGGACGAACCGAAAACAGTATGCAAGCATCGTTGCAGACAACTCGGCCTGCAGCAATAAACAGCTGGATTTAGGGCTCATCACCACTGCCCTCAAAAGAGGAAACCGGCATGTCCCAGAACCAAAAATACGAAGATATGTCATCATCATTTCAGCTGAAAGTATAAAATAAATATCGCTGGACATTACACTCAGCGCCATCTAGGTGCCACACTAAGCAACGAGGCTTGTGTCGTGGACACCAGATAGTTGATACTACTACATAGATACTTTTTGTTTGTAAATACATACTTATTATACATATAAACATCCATGACTCGGAAACAAATGCCCATGCTCATCACACAAACACTTGCTCCTACCGGGATTCGAACCCAGGACCCTAAGAACGTAAGGCAGCCTCACTACCCCTGCGCCATTCGGGTCGTCAAAAGCTGAAAAACTGGAAAGCTGGAAGCTGGAAAGTACGTCCAATGCTGGACCTATGACCCGAAGACAATGTGGCATCTACCAACCCGCACTGGGCCCGCGTGTTGGATCACGGTCCACACCTTCTCACAGAGAAGTATCCCAGTAGTGTGACCGATACAGGCTGATTAAGGATGTCCCACAAGTTGCATCAGAACATCAGTTCTCCTTTCTGTTCCAATCACGATTGTAGGCTGGGTGAGAATGGACGCAAAAGGGTAAGAACGGGTTGCTTGTGGTGTAACTTGGATGAGTTCTACGTCCGTGGACTGAAATAAGCTGAGTTGATTGATTCTCAACCAGTCTAGATCAATGACACTAGATTCCCTGTGTTTTTAACTACATTATGTTTGTGATGGGTCGTTAATACGGTTAACAACTGCTCGATAAATAAATGAAAGACGAACTGACCTTATAAGATAGTTGCTGTGGCTTTTACAAGCAAGGTCGGAGACTTACATAGTTTACTGTATGTGGAGATTGGAACTATAATGTCTATTTGATTAGTAGAATTTTTTAGAAGTTTTCTAGGTGGTTATTAGTTGCCCACTTACTGATAAAAAATAACTCGAGAGCATACAAATGAAAAGCTTCCAGTAATAAGATGACTCTAGGTAGGTACCTACCTTTTTTTCCGGATGGGAAATCATCAAATAACCCCTCCCGCTCTGGGCTGAGCAGGAGGGAGTGTCAGACTTTTACTGACTAAAACCCATCCATGTTCCTTCCTTTGCCCTTTGTGTTCCAGGGCCGCGGTATCTCTTTCGAACAGTCCCGCAACCCTGGAGGTAGGTACCTACCTAACTTGCTCATTTTTATATACATAGGTATGAGCGTTAACGTCTTACGGCATTTCATATAAGCTTTGAACTCTTTTTTTTTTGTCCTGATGACATAAAAAACATGACAATAGATAAGTTTAAGGTGGATGCGCAAGCGTAGCCCGCGAAATTTAAATTTTCTTACGTTTATTGCAATTTCTAGGTCAGTATCAGATTGTACGTTAATGAAAATATAAATCGCGCCAGTAACACGTATGGAGTTACAGAATTATAATCATTCAAATCATCAACCCTCCAAGTTCATATAATCTCAAAGAGTGACTTTTTCATGAAATAGCTATTGAATGTGATTATATGAACGTGTAGAGCTATATTGATGATTTGAATGATTATAATTCTGTAACTCCATACGTGTTACTGGCGCGATTCATATTTTCATCAACATACAACCTGACACTGACATGCAAATTGCAATAAACGTAAGAAAATTTAAATTTCGCGGGCTACCCTTGCGCATCCACCATAAAGAAGCTCATCAAATTATTAATTGACAAATGTCATTATAATGTAGACGATTTTTTGAACGACCAATTATTAGAATAATGCATTTTTTACCTTTTGTTATGAAGTACTATAACTATTTATTAATTTTATTGTATGTGATGTTCCTTTTTTATCCTTTTTTTTCATGTATTACTTAATTTAAAATACGTTTATGTACTAATATCTTTTTTTTTAATGACATAATGTAATGAAACTTAAACACCTATGTTTCACAAATAAACTGATTTTTTGAAATGACTGAACCGATTTTAATAAAACTTCATGGGTTGTTCTCAAAAAAGTGGCTCTGTAACCTGTCAGGCAGTTTTTAGTAAAAATGTGTGATTTTTAAATGCTTTTTTATTAAATCCTACTTAATATTGTACCTAATTAAAGAGACTTTTCACAAAGAGGCTGAGTAATATTCAAAAAACCGATTCTTACAACAAAATGAAATTGTAACATCTGTTGCACACTAACCTGCCATGTCCAAAAAATATTTACTCAGTCCCTATAAGAGCTGAATTTTGTCTATTAATGTGATTTTTTTATTCCCTTAGAACAATTCAAAGAGAAATACCCAGAATGGATTTTTATAAAACAAAAAACTCAATTTGATACATTTTCTCATTCGAGCGGTTCCACTTTTTTAAGAACGACCCTCATATGCTTAAGCAGGATACAAATTATGTCTAAAAAGTTGACAGAGGACATTTCCGAAATGTCTTGTAAAAAAATGATAATTGGAAAATGTTTCTATGGAAAATCTAAATTCGGTCTAATTTAGCTGTACTTAACACTATTTTTCGAATGTTGGCCAATGTTAACGGTAATTTTTAATTTAGTCAGGGGTTGCAAACCTGCGGAGGTAATGTTATCTACCTATAGATTAGTCATCGAATACTGTTGTAATACTACCTAAACTAAGGCTAACTCTCATTTACTAAACGCAAATATTTAGTTGGTTTACGGAGTTTATAATTAAGCTAAACCGCGAAGCCGCTTCGGATACAAAATAGAAATTTTGTTGAGGGAAGTAAGTAACTGAAAATCAGCTGAACTTGACTTCTATGCTAAAATATAAGATACATAATTACGATAGTAACGAATCCTGTCTTATGAGCAAAAGGAAACGAAGACAATTTATGATGTCCGTCTCCTCGTATAATTATCTTATTTTGAATGACAAACTTCAACATTTAAATTATAATGTATTATGTATTAGGTAGATACTGGCTTGTATGGATCATTATTTGTGAATTTTATCAAGTTTGCCCCGCTATCTAAGACATGTAGTAACAACATGTGTAGTGTGAACAGCATCACGAAGAATTGTAAGTTAATCGCCAGCTGTGCAGCCTCAATCTACTCAGGGGGTCTAAAATGGCCGCTTTAGCAGAATCATAATAAGATAATAATATGAATCACGTTAAAATTCTTAAAATGGTCACAGATGCAGTTAATAAGGCGAATTGTCACTTTGTGGTCATTTTCCATTACACAATGAAATTTTAAGACGGTTGGTATAGACCTTATTATTCTGTAATTATTTCATGAAAAAGTCACTCAATGGGGTTAAATGAACTTAGAAGGTTGTATTAATGATTTTAATTGTGTAACTACATACGTGTTACTGGTGCAACTAATTTTTCATCAACATAGGTACAACCTGACACTGACGTGCAAATTGCAAAAAACGTAAGAAAATTTGAACGAAACACAATTATTAGCACTCCTCGACCAGGGTCGAGAAAAAAAAATACTCATTCTTTGCCACGGACGCTGACGGCTGGTGAATTTTTAAGTAATTTTTCTGTCGCAGCACAGTGTTCTGTGAGTCAGTGAGTGGGCGCTGCACACGTTCACCAGCAGACCAGGGGCCTTAGTCTGCTATTGCAATAGTGTCAGAATGGTCTATCATTGATTTAATAAGGCCCCTAGCCCACGGCGTATTGAAGCGCGTTCGAAACTCGTTTGACGTGCGTACAAAGGGTAATTCGTCTGCGCGGGGCCTTATTAAATCAATGATAGACCATTCTGACACTATTGCAATAGCAGACTAAGGCCCCTGAACGCCGCGCGCCGCCACCGCGCAGCGCACGCTCACCTTCTAGTCGTAAGTACTCTGTTATTGCTATTTTCTGATACTAATATACATTAAAATGATCGTAAAGAATAGGGCTACAATATTTTGTTAAAGTTAATTCGTTTTAGAATCTCGAGTTCCCAAATTTCGCCTTTGAAAAAGTGAACGTTCACGATGAATACAATGGCTGCCGATTTAGAAGAAATTTAATATGTGTTAATTTTGATGCAAAAATGTATGAAGACGGAAGAATAATATTCATAATTAGTATATTGTTAAATTAAAGCTAAAACAAGTAGTTTCTTAACGATTCTTTTAATTAAATAATTGTGTTCAACTGGGCACGACCGGTACCCGCTGGCTGTTCTTGTTAGTGTCTAGGATTTTGTACGGACAGGTGTAAAAAACTTGCGCACGAAGGGATCCGTACCATTATCTTAAAAAAAAAACACGTTTGTTGTATGGGAGCCCCCTTAAATATTTATTTTATTCTGTTTTTAGTATTTGTTGTTATAGCGGCAACAGAAATACATCATCTGTGAAAATTTCAACTGTCTAGCTATCACGGTTCATGAGATACAGCCTGGTGACAGACAGCCAACCAGACAGACAGACCGACAGACAGACGGATAGTTCAGTCTTATTTATAGGGTCCCGTTTTTAACCCTTGGGTACGAAAGCCTAAAAATGATTATTTTAAATTGTGGTGTTTTGTTTGCGATATAAAATTAATGTTTATGTCTGTATTATTAGGTTCGCGCATGAAGCTTGCACTTTTAAATTTAATATAGAAAAAAAAAAGTAATAATAAAATAATAATTATCTTCAGAAGCCTGTGACATTTGTTTGTTTCATTCAGTATTTTTTGCCGCCGACTTCTGAAGCTAAAGTTGTTTTTCACTTTTTTTTTGTTTTTGAAAAGGGTTTTATTTTTTTGCAAAAAAGTTTTCAAAAGCCGCTCGACCGATTTTGATAAAATTTAAATGGGACTTCCTGGGAATTATACTGGGAAGTATCGGTTGTCGTCTTCGAGAAATCAGTGAACATACATTAAAAAAGATTCCGACGAATTAAGAACCTCCTCCTTTTTTGAAGTCAGTTAAAAATTAAACCGGTTCGGTGCTATATCATAAAATACCAATCCTAATGTTTACAAAAGAATAACTGAGATAGAATAGGGTAATTTAGTCAAAATGCTGAAGCTTTACTTACTCACACACACACACACCCACACACACACACACAAACACAAATACACACATACATACACACACACATTGCGCTGCGCAATAAGCTTATGCTTGTCCTGCACCAATTTATTGTCATTCAAAGGTAGTTGAAATAACATACGGATTTTTATTTCAGACGTGATAGAAGAAATGCGCCATGGGCGGCAGGTGACGCTGAGAAGGGTGGCAGCGTTGTCACCTGCGACAAAGAAGGAGCTCCTGGCCAAGAAGAGGACAGTGGAAACTGTCAGGATGCTCCTTTCTGATGCGCCTCCGAGAAAACGCCGCACCCAGTTAGTTTTTTTAGTACTTGTTGTTTAATGTTGTCATTCGTGTCTATGTGTTCAATGTTAGGTTAAAATTTATTTAGCAAGCCATCTCCGGAGCGGGAGCTCTGCGTTTTTGTGCCTAGCGTAGAGCCGCTTGGCGCCGGGCCGTCTTCGGCCGCCAAACCGGGGCCGGGGCCTTCCTGGGAGCCGAAACCAAGACCTTCGCAAGCTGGGCCTTCTGCTTGGTCTTTTGTAAAAAAAAAACTCAGTGGATCCACATCTTGAAATCAGGATCCAATGAGAAAACAATTGTCACTAGATCCCATCATGGATCTGGCCAATGGATCTTCTGAGATTGAACGTGTTTTTCACTACCTGTATTCCAATTTTTGCTGTATTATATTTAGAGCAATAAAAACATTTTAAAAGCAGCAGAGCCGCAAGCGGGGTCTTCCTGGGAGCCGCTACTAGACCGTCCTGGGAGCCGCGACCGGGTCCTTCATGGGTGCTTCAAGCTGGGCCTTCTGCTGCTTTTGGTATGTGTCTATTTCACTACCTATATTCGAATTTTTGCTGTATATTTAAACAATAAAAACATTTTAGAAGCAGCAGAGCCGCAAGCGGGGTCTTCCTGGGAGCCGCTACTATGACTGTCCCGGGAGCCGCGACCGGGAACTTCATGGGTGCTGCTTTGGGTATGTATATTTTTCACTACCTATATTCCAATTTTTGCTGTATTATATTTCATCATCATCATCAACATCATTTCAGCCGAATGACGTCCACTGCTGGACATAGGCCTCTCCTAAGTGTCGCCACACTGACCGGCCCCGTGCATGGTATTATATTCAAAGCAATAAAAACATTTTAGAAGCAGCAGAGCCGCAAGCGGGGTCTTCCTGGGAGCCGCTACTATGACCGACCCGGGAGCCGCTACTATGACTATCCCGGGAGCCGCTACTACGATCTTCATGGGTGCTGCAAGCTGGGCTTCTGCTGCTTTTGGTGTGTATATTTTCACTACCTATTTTCGAATTTTTGCTGTATTATACATATTTAAAGTTTTTTTTTAACCCGGAGCCGGACCCAGTGAGGAAGTAATCATCAAGTATGGTAAGTAACATTGTTATGCACTGCTGGACAGGCGCGGATCCAGCCCTCAAAAAAGGTTGTGGGCACGCCGCACTAAACTGGGCAAAGCAACATCGAAACAAAAAAATGGGAAAAATCTTCGTGGAGTGGAATTTCACAAGAAAAAACTAATAATACGAGTATGCAAGAGCAAGTGCAATTAGCTCGATTTTTTTGCACCTGCTTCTGTTAGGTTAAATTTTCAGATCAATAGAATTCGAAAATTTTAGCAGCTCTCCTCCGATTTGCAACACTATTTATACTAATTTATGGTCGTTATGACCATGAATTTTCCAAGTGGGTGCATGTGGATAGCCAAATCCGAAAATATGAGGAATAGCGAAAAATGCTCAAAGGAGTCCCAAGTTCGATTTTGATGAAAATTAAAACTGCATCATTAGATTTTTGAAAAATCAATATTGTGAATGTTGTGAAGATCGACTGCGCTGCGGGTGTCTTCAGTCAAGGAAATTAATTTAAAATAGGAAAAAACATAAAATTGAACTCTTTCCTTTAGTTTTCCATATGTCATTATTTCCCAGAATTTGATCCTTATTAGCGACACTATCGAATTGTATCCAGTGTGTGTATTTTTTTACCGAAATCAATGGGTTCCATTCCTGGCTAGGAATATTAATTTTTCAAAAATCTAATGATGCAGTTTTAGTTTTCCTCAAAATCGAGCTCGAGACTCGTTTGAGTATTTTTCGCAATTCCTCGTAGTTTCGGATTTGGCCATCCATACCATGATTCAAATAAATGTTTGTTTCAGTCGATGAATTTGCTGGCGGTGATGATGGCGATGGCAGAATAGGTACGCCATTTGACGACTCAGTCCCAAATTCTCCGTGTTCTTTGGACAGCGACCCAAGTCACTTGTCTACAGCTGCTTGCAAACTTGAAACAGCGTCACAGAAGCCGAAAAAGGGGATTTTCTATATCGAACTCGTTTATCTATATAAGGTCCCATTAAAATAGATGGACAAATTTTAACACAGCGTTCAGTACGTCTATCCAATGATATCCAAGCAAAAAAAAAAAAACATTGATTAAACTGATTTAATTTGACCTAAAATAATAAACTGCCGGCGGCACTCTAGAATAAACACATCCATTAAGTCAAAATAAAATCACTTCAATCAGTGTTTTTTTTGCTTGGGTATCTTTGGTTAGACGTACTTGAACCCTGTGTTAAAATTTGTCCATCTATTTTAATGGGACCATAAATAGAGTTCACTGTACTTTAAAAGTTTACCATTAGTATTAAGTACCTACTGATCTGTAATAAAATAGGTAATAATCATACACTGAAGTTTACCTTATTATGGTCTCATATTAAACTACTCGCTTATATTAACGTGCTGTGGCACGGAAGAAACTCCGTTTATAGTAATGGGTAATTAGTTGGTCACCCATCTACAGACCAATCTAGGCAAGCGCGGCTTAACCTGAAGATTGATCCGAGCGGCTTTTATCATTTAACAACATTTGACTTTGACTTTTAATCTAATTTTATTCAACCATAAATATCCAAAAAAGTACAGAGACAGTACGTACTACTTACATCCGGCATAGAATTTCGATAATATTTCTACACCGTCGATAAACATTATTTTAGTTAAAAAGTATAGACGAAAATAAAGACTAGCGCGAAATCGGCTCAACCCGAGATTGTCTTGGTGTTCTCGTCGGGCTGACTGACCAAACATTGTTGTCAGTCCCTCGAGAATAAGAACCCACAATGGCAGGTGGCAGACAAGGACAACGTAGCGGTACAGCCTAGACCGCTGGGTCTACGAGAAGCATTCAATTTTCGGAATTTTTCACAAGTGATAACTAAACCGGTGGTATTACGAAAGCAAGCACGAAGGGAGGTTTAACTTCATCATAATGTCCTCTTGGAGCAGGAGATCCCAGGGCCGTCAGACCGTTATTATTCTAACCGCCAGACATTACTTATTTTCTCTGATTAACTAGGTATGTGATCATATGTGGCATCGACTACTATTGGTATGTACTGTGAACGTATGCATACCTGCTAACTTGTGCCGACGGCCAATTGTTTGATTAATGGTATAGATATTCATAAAACCTCAGTGCTGATTTTAATTTATGCTATAGAGAATATTGTTAAAAATTAAGGTACTCAGGGTTTTTTTTAATTCTTATTGTAAGCAGTTCGAACAATATTGTAGGATTGCAATTAATCATTTGTATGGGTTCAATAAACCAATGCGGTCATACAGCGACATTTTAATTGTGTCTGCGGGATGTTTGGCCCACCTATCTGTCTTTAAGTGGTCTGGCTCAAAATGAGTACTCTCATTTGATCCATCTAAGCTAGATAAAAGACGTAAAGACATTCTGGCCCACTCCCCACGAGTCCGTACGGTTTTTGCCAGGCGTCAGTATAACACTCAATCTACTAAAATTTATAATAAATTGAATCTCATATTGAATATTTACCCCATGTTGCGGTATGAATGCAAAAATACTTTATCGGAATGGTTAAAATCACAAACGTACGATGAAATTGTACTTTTACTAACCAAAATTTGCTAGAGTAAACCCTGTAACCAATTTTAATATACATCAACCGATCAATCATTAACACACACACCTATTCGCACCTACACACCCTGTATATCCATCTTCCACACTCACACACCACACACACCCACAAACACTACACATACCTGAACTTGCTATAATAATGTTGTAATATCCTTCAAGCTAAAATTTGTTTTTCTTTTCTTTTGAAATACGTCTCAACATTGTAAACCCATGGGAAGTTGCGAGGTAACCCCATCACAAGTATTCTTATAACTTAAAGGGGCTGCCTCAATTTTGTGCTGTAGAACAATTGTATGAGAAACAATAAAAACTTAATTATTACCTATTATAAAACTTTATTATTATTACTTTTCCATGCTTCGAAGTGCCTGGCAGAAATTTTTGTGTTTGTGTGAAGCATCTGGGAGTGTTATTAATATTTTTTTAGCTATCTTCTTCTGTACAACATAATTATTAAAAAAACAGCAATCAGGCTTCAAGATTTGTATTATTTTAACGCAACATTAGCACCTAATATCTAACAATTGGCCATCAGCACAAGTTAGCAGGTACGCTTAGATTCACAGTACATACCAACATATTTGATGGTTTCCAATCCGAAAAAAAATAAAAACGGTACTCGATGCCACATCAGAAACTAAGTAACATCTGGCGGCCCTGGGATCTTGCTCTATAAGAAGTTCCATTGGGCGTTTGGCTTGTGCTTATAAATCATGAGGTGGTCTTGGGTCGAAGTTGGTACGAAGGTACGAATTAAAACTTTTGCAACTGCTGCAAAACAGTCGTGCCTTCGACTGCGTTATGAGGCTCCTTTATTTTTGGTTATCACGTCCCAACCTAACTTATTTTGGGGGTTTGCATGGATCACAGGGTTCTGGTGGCGGCTGTGGAGGCTCTGGCTTTTCCACCTTACAAGGTTCGAGACTACAGGGCGGTCTTGAAGGGGGACAAACGGCGGATTTTTTCATTTCAGCACAAGGCACCACCGTCGGGGGGGGTTCCTCGCAAGGAGCCTTAGGAAGCCTGAAAACAGGCGAATCTGGCCGAGGAGGACCGCAAGGCGATTTATATGGTTCTTCTTTATAGTAACAATGAGCGTCCCACCACCACACGCATCCTGGTACTGGTAATTGGCTAGGGAACTTAATCTGTAAAAAATATTGAAAAAAACAAATGCTTTAATAATTTGTTACATTCGCAAACAGTGAGTGTTTACGCGATAACAGCCTGTTGATTACAATAGGTATACCTACGCATTGAGTTGCTGTCAACACTGAACTGTTTCCAGTTAGGAATTTGACAGTGTGTTGATGTGTTTACTTCCAAATATAACTGCAACATTGCGTCGCTTTCGCCAAAAACAGCGCGTAAGCGGTGGAAGCGCAAGGCTGGCCCGCAAAATTTAAATTTTCTTACGTTTATTGCAATTTGCAGGTCAGTGTCAGGTTGTATGTTGATGAAATATGAATCGCGCCAGTAACACGTATGGAGGTACAGAATTATAATCATTAAAATCATCAATACAGCCCTCCAAGTTCATTTAATCCCATTAAGTGATTTTTTCATGAAATAGCTATTGAATGGGGTTATATGAACTTGGAGGGCTGTATTGTTGATTTAAGAGCGGCCAAACCCGTCAAACTTTTCATACAAACGCTCGTACGTGATTATGCCGTTGTTACACATCTATCTTTGTTTTTTTTTTACTATAGGTATTTTGTGCACTATATCTAGGTTTCTATGGTGGCATAAAATTAAAAAAAAGTAGAAACAAATTCAGTATAAGCCTCCAAAAATTGCTGTTTTGCACAAATTTTACCTGAACTTTGACCGTCCATAATGTAATCATAAACTGTAAAAATAAAGAAAACATCATGATAGAAACCTTGCACATGTAATGGAGATTCTTAATGACAAATATTTATTTCACACACTTGTAAGACTTATTCAAAAACACGTATTTTCTGGAACAAGTTTAAGAAATTTTCGAACACTATTTTTCGTTCAATGTCATCGCGTTAGGCGGAATGAGGTGCGTAGGAGAAGAGTTGTTCAGGGTCGGGGCGGGGTAAGACGGGGGAGTTCAAAAAAAAATCGCCGCTGTGGCTCTGGATGAAACAACAAGCTTTTTGACCATGCTCGCGTTGACGATAGACGGGATAGACTCTTAAATGATTATAACTATACGTGTTACTGGCGCGATTCATATTTTCATCAACATACAACCTGACACTGACCTACAAATTGAAATAAACTTAAGATTTAAATTTCGCAGGCTACCCTTGCGCTTCCACCCAAGTCGCTCCCACTGTCTGTATGCTTGGATCTTTTATACTTCGCAACGGATTTTAATGCAGTTTTCAGCAATTGCACCCGTGCGCAGCCGGGGTGGGTCGCTAGTAATATTTAAAGAGTAGGTATCTGAATTATCAAGTTATCTAACGTTTTTATTACGATAAAATGGAATATATCAACCCGATAATATGTAATTAATACAATGATTTGAACATTACAAAAAAGGTAGCAGCATTAGTAGTAGGTTTATCAAAGCATACTTTGATGCATCTGCATCTATTAAAAAGTGCGTTTTTTAATTACAACTAGCTGTGCCCGGCCATGCGCCACCTTTTTTATAGTACGTTACCCCAGCAGGAAAGTGGCTCCTAGAGTGATATGAGTGGAACGAATAATTAGTGAATTACCTGCTGTGCGTGTGCACCACACAAACATTTGGTACGATTTGTCGTTTTGAAAAAAAAACGGAAAACCCGATTCCTGCTGGGGTAACGCTCTTCCAGCAGGAAAATTCTAAACGAATGATCGGAGAGAGAAATATTGTGCATGGGTAGAGAGCTTATGTTCGTGTAAAGAAGTCTACCAAAAATATATGTTGTGCGTCTTCAAGTTTCCGAGATATTGCATTTCCTGCCGGAGTAACGTTTTAATAATAATAATAATGAGCGATACACTCACAATCGCGCAATCCAAAGCGATGAAAGGTGGGTATATCGGGCTTGGGAACGACCGGTCCAAGGTGTGACTGACACGCGACTGCCGGATGATGACGCTATGTGTTCATTCTGGCGCAGCATCTGGTCGGTGCCTGTCAGTCACACTGAGGGCAATTGGGAGGTTGAACAAGTGTGTGATTCAATACCAAAAATGGGGGCAATCATCATCAGCCCCCAAGACGTAGCTCGTGCAGTCCGTCCGTTACCTAACTGGAAGTCTCCAGGGCCGGACGGACTGCACAACTTCTGGATTAAGTGGTTCCAAAGATCGCACACTTGCTTGGCGTCCCAGTTTCAATCAGCCTTAGAGTCAGGGTTGCTGCCCCAGTTCTTGACGACAGGAATTACCCACCTGCTCCATAAATCAGGTAGTACTGCGGAGCCTAAAAATTATAGACCAATCACTTGTCTTCCAACGGTCTATAAAGTTCTTACATCCATTTTGAGAGCTAAAATAACCAACGTATTGAGACTAATTCTATCATGTCTGCCTCTCAGAATGGATGTAGGAACGGGTCCCGCGGTACTAAGGAGCTGCTCCTCATTGATATGGCCATTAGCCATAGGTTCGCCGCCCCCGAAGGGATCTGTCTACATGCTGGATAGATTACAAGAAATAATGAAACAATCGTTGAAGGAACGCTTTTTTGGCCGCCTGAATAAGGTGCTAAACAGTCTTTTGTCAGGCGGAAACAAGGTGCGAGCCTTCAACGGTTGGGTCATGCCAGTTTTGATGTATTCTTTTGGCATACTCAAATAGACTCAGACGGAACTTGATGCCCTGGATAGGAGGGTTCGCGCACTGCTGACCGCAAATCGAATGCATCACGCAGGGTCGTCGGTGATGAGACTGTATATCCCGCGGAAGTGTGGAGGTCGTGGCTTCTTAAATGCTAAGACCCTGCACAACCGTGAGGTATGCAGTCTCAGGGAATATTTCCTAGAAGCCGACGTGGGGATGCACCGATATGTTGTCTCAGTGGACAAGGGTCTCACCCCGCTCTCCCTGGCTAACGAGAACAGGCGCAAGCCTAGGGTATTAGACACTAATGACCGAAAGGAGGTATGGCAGAGCAAGGAGTTTTTTTTTTTTTTTTTTACCGATGGGAAATCATCAAATAACCCCTCCCGCTCTGGGCTGAGCAGGAGGGAGTGTCAGACTTTTACTGACTAAAACCCATCCATGTTCCTTCCTTTGCCCTTTGTGTTCCAGGGCCGCGGTATCTCTTTCGAACAGTCCCACAACCCTGGCAGGCGTCGGCCCTTACGGACCCCTTCCTATTTGCTGACTCTCTTTGAGGCGCGCGTGGAACACGAACGCGCCGTCGACACGGCCTGTCGTCATAAGACGGACGGATGGCGAGCTAGCCCATAGCTCACCGTCCACAGGCCCGCGTCCACGGTGGCCGGGGGCCACCACGTGGCCCCCGACGCCCGGTGCGTCTCCCGCGGCGGCTCGGACGTGAGGTTCTCTCCCTCTCACGTCCCGCCACCTCCTTCGCTAGCATGACTGCTTCGCAGAAGGAGGTGACGGCATCCCATTCCGTCTCGCTCCGGACCATGGATTGAACCAGGGCCGGACGCGAAGAGCAAGCAGCTTCACGGACGCTTTTACCGGGCCCTACATGGGCCTGATGTAGACTTCTTAGCGTCTTTATCTTGGCTGCGCTTCGGTGATCTCTTCGGGGAAACCGAAGGTTTTGTCTGTGCAATAATGGATGAAGTTATGATGACGAATAACTACCGGAAATACATTGTGAAGGATGGCACGGTTGACATATGTCGGGCATGCCACCGTCTCAGACAGCAGACAGACTGTTAGTCTTTCGGTCAGTCTATCTGCCAGTCCGTCTATCAGTCTGTCTGTTAGTCTGTCGGTCTGTCTGTCTGACAGTCTATCAGTCAACTGTCTCTCAGTCTGTCTTCAATTTGTCCGTCGGTCAGGCTGTCTGCCAGTCTGTTTGCCAGTCTGTTTGCCAGTCTGTCTGTCAGTCTGTCTGACAGTCTGTCTGTCTGCCAGTCTGGTTGCCAGTCTGTTAGGCAATCTGTCAGTCAGTCTGTCAGTCTGTCTGTCAGTCAGTCTGTTAGTCTGTCGGTCAGTCTGTCTGTCAGTCAGTCTGTTAGTCTGTCGGTCAGACTGTCTGTCAGTCAATCTGTCTGCCAGTCTGTTTGCCAGACAGTCTGTCTGTCAGTTAGTCTGTCTGACAGTCTATCAGTCTATCTGTATGTCAGTCAGTTTGCCTGACAGTCAGTCTGATAGCCTGTCGGTCAGTCTGTCTGCCAGTCTGGTTGCCAGTCAGTCTGTTAGTCTGTTGGTCTGTCTGTCAGTCTGCCTGTGACCTGTCAGTCACTCTGTCTGTGTGTCTGTTAGTCGGTCTGTCTGTCTGCCTGTCAGTCAGTCTGTCTGTCAGTCAATCTGTCTGCCAGTCTGTTTGCCAATCTGTCTGTCAGTCTGTCGTGTGCTCTGGACTCGCAACTCAAGAATCTTTTTGAAAGTAGCGAGAAGATCGTTGATGCACACTCGATCCTGTACTGTGGGGCTGCTGCGGCATGTCGTTTAGCTAATGTCAAGTTCCCAAATTGTGACGTCGCTACTCGACCAAAACCAGCCATACCAGCCTGGCAGCGCAGGATCGAGCGTCGTATCGACGGGGCCTGGATACTCATTGGCAAACTATACTGCTTCAGGGAGGGTAATTACACGACCACGTGTGATGCGTTTTGTGAGGTGGGCATTCTCGGGGACTGAAATCAATCCTCAAGAATTCAAGTCCCGTGTTACAGAGCGCATCGACTTCCTGAAGCAGAAAGTTTATACATGGGCGAACCGTATTCGGCGGTATAAGCGGCGGGTTGATCGGTACTCGCAGAAGCGCATGTTCAAGAGCGATGAGAGGTGGGTGTACAGAGATTGGGAGCGACCCGAGCAAAATATGACGGTCGTGTGCCGCCCGGATGATGCCACCACAAGTTTCTGGCACAGCATCTGGTCGGTGACCGTCCGTCATACTGAGGCTGACTGGATGCGTGATGTCGAGCAAGTGTGTGAACCTATCCCAGAAATGGAACCAATTGTAATTACACCTTTGGATGTAGCCAGAGCAGTTCGTCCGTTACCGAACTGGAAATCACCGGGACCGGACGGACTGCACAATTTCTGGCTCAAATGGTTTAGTAGTTCACACACTTGCCTGGCATCTCAATTTCAGTCATCCTTAGAGTCTGGGTCTCTACCGTAGTTTTTAACAACAGGCATTACCCACCTGCTCCATAAGTCAGGTAGTCCCGCGGAACCCAAGAATTATAGACCGATCACGTGTTTGTCGACGGTCTATAAGCTTCTTACATCCATTTTGAGAGAGAAAATTAATATGTACATTGACAAAAACTCCATTATGTCTGCCTCTCAAAATGGATGTAGGAACGGGTCCCGCGGTACTAAGGAGCTACTCCTCATCGACATGGCCATTAGCCAACATGTTCGTTAATCCTGCAAGGATCTGTCGACATGTTGGATAGATTATAAGAAGGCCTACGACTCGATTCCATGGCTCATGAGGGTGCTGGAGTTGTACAAGATAGATGCAACTCTACGCGCCTTCCTTGAGTCGTGTATGGGGCAATGGAGGACGGTCCTTCGATATCCAGGTTGTTGACAGATCCAGTTGTATGGATTAAACGCGGAATATTCCAGGGCGACTAATGTAACTGAAACTTACATTAGCGCCATCAGGATGGAATTTGGTGCGGACAAATGTGCGGTCATGCATATAAAGCGAGGGAAGGTTGTGGAGTCTGTGGGAACCCAGCTCTCGGATTCCATAAATTTTAGATCCCTCTCAGCAACCGAAACCTATAAGTATTTGGATATGTCCGAAGCGCTGGGCATCAATGATGCTGACATGAAGCAATGGTTGAAGGAACGCATCTTTGGCCGTCTGAAAAAAGTATTTAATAGTCTTTTAGCAGGCGGAAATAAGGTGCGTGCCTTCAACGGTTGGGTCATGCCGGTTTTGATGTACTCTTTCGGCATACTGAAATGGACTCAAACAGAACTAGACGCCCTGGATAGGAAGGTCCGTACATTGTTGACGGCATATCGAATGCATCACCCACGTTCTTCGGTTATGAGACTGTATATCCCACGGATGCGTGGGTGCGGGTCGAGGCTTTTTAAACGCTAAGACTCTCCACAATCGCGAGATATGCAGTCTCAGGGAATATTTCCTAGAAGCCGACGTGGGGATGCATCGAGATGTGGTCGCGGTGGACAAGGGCCTCACCCCGCTCTCCTTGGCTAAAGAGAACTGGCGCAAACCTGTAGTGCTTGACACTAACGACCGCAGGGAGGTATGGCAGAGTAAGGAGCTTCACGGACGCTTTTTCCGGGTCCTGCATGGACCCGATGTAGACCTATCAGCGTCCGTAGCCTGGCTATAGTTTCCGGAGACCTCTTCGGAGAAACCGAAGGTTTTGTCTGTGCAATTATGGATGAAGTTATGATGACGAATAACTACTGAAGGACGGTACGGTTGACATATGTCGGGCATGCCACCGTCCAGGCGAATCAATCCGTCACAATATCTCTGGGTGTTTTCGTCTGGCTAATGGTGAGTACTTGCATAGATACAACCTTTTGGCCAGGGTTATCCATCAGCAACTTGCTCTATAGGTATCTCTCTCTATATAGGTATGTGCCCGACCCAGTTCTCGAAAATGGCAATATCACATCACATTGTACTGGGATCAATCCATCATCACTGACAGGACTATTGTTGCCAATAAGCCTGATATAGTGGTGGTGGATCGATCAGAGTGGCGCGCAATGACTGTTGATATAACGGTCCCGTATGATAAGAACCTCAAGCAAATCAAGTATCTTGACTTGGCTCGCGAGGTTGTCGACATGTGGGATGTGGACTCAGCGATCATTGTGCTGATAGTCGTATCAGCCCATGGCTTAATTGCCAAGAGCCTCGATGAATACCTGAGGAGGCTCTCGTTAGGCAGCATGATCAAGGGCTTTATTCAGAAAGCGGTACTCCTGGACACGGCTTGGATTTGTTAGGAGGTTCCTCTCTCTGGAGCCGTGGCCGCCGGGTAGCTTGGACCCTGTTCCTGATACCGGTGGGCTACAATTTTTTATATTTTTAAATGTTTTTTACTACGTAATCTTTAAAAAAAATATTTACTTAATTTAACTGGCAAGCAATAAAAGGCTTTTTTATTATTTTATTTTATTTATAAACGTCAAGACGGATCGAATACAGTTTTTAGCTAGCTTATACGTTTTGTCATTTAGGCGCTACGATATTTTTTCGGGTTTTCAAGAAACCGCGATTACTTGAAAATCATAAATATTTTCTTAAATCTTATTCTGTGTATTACGCACAAATATAGAGCTACTCGTGTATGTTTATTCTACAGTCGCATATACAATGGTTTTAGAGGTGCACGATTCTGCAAAACGTTACTCCAGCAGGAAATGCAATATCTCGGAAACCTGAAGACGCACAACATATATTTTTGGTGCACTTCTTAACACAAACATAAGCTCTCTACCATGCACAATATTTCTCTCTCCGATAATTCGTTTAGAATTTTCCTGCTGGAAGCGCGTTACCCCATCAGGAATCGTTTTTACCGTTCTTTTCCAAAACGACAAAGCGAACCAAAATGTTATGTGGTGCACACGCACAGCAGGTAATACACTAATTATTCGTTCCACTCATATCACTCTAGGAGCCACTTTCCTGCTGGGTTAACCCTTTTTTACCCTACCCTACCTCCTACCCCCTAATCACCTAGCGGTGTGAAATAAGCTTTACGGCCTATTCTCATACCTACCAAATATACATAAAAAAATCTTAAAAATCGGTCGAGGCGTTTTGGAGGAAAGCAACCACAATCACCGTGACACAAGATTTTTATATAATTACTAGCTTTTGCCCGCGGCTTCGCTCGCGTTAATTTATGTTGAAGGAGGTTTCATAGGCTGTATTGAAACTATACTTTTATTTATTTTTAATAACTGTTACTATGACTGTGTCACTCATGTTTTGTTTTTTCGTTGTGTAAAATACATTATTTGATTTGTTTCTATCTTTGTTTCAATAAACAATCCAGACTCTTCAACATGGTAGCAGAGCGTGGTTACCAAATTATAGAAATTATCTAAAATATAAGGTTCTAAGAAGATTTCCGAAAAATATTTACGTAAAAAATATTTTCCACAATTTTATCAAAAATGTCATCATCAAGCTCAACCAGCTGTAAGATCGACATCGGGCAACTAAAAGGAAAAGAAAATTGGGCCACATGGCGCTACAAAGTCACTCAGCTTTTAAGGGGCAGCCACGGCGGATTGAGTGCTGTCGAGAGCAAACTCGCAAAACCTATCCCAGGGTCTGCAGCGACTGCAGAGAAAGTGGCTACGTATGAAATGGAAACTCAACACTACAACGAAGTTGACAGCCATGCCGTCCTGTCGTTAACGGCCAACATGACGGACGAAACGCTGCAAAAAGTCATGAGGCTTCAAAATGCTCAAGAGATTTGGGACGAGCTACATCGCTTTTCGACTAATTGTCTGATGATAGGACGTACACGTACTCGCTGGATTTCTACCATTATTGTAAAGATCCGACACATGATATGGCTACGCATATCTCCAAGGTGAAAAATCTATGGCATGATTTGAAAACAGCTGATGAAGGAGTACTAGTGTGACCTACCGGATGTCCTCCTAATTTACAAGATTCTCGACACACTCCCCGAGAATTACTTCAGTTAAGAAATCAACATGGTTGCTAATTTCAAAGTCAGATCGCAATATAGAGAATCTAACTGCCCAATTGAGCCAATTTGAAAAAAAAAATAGCCAGTAATAGTAACGGAAATTCAGATGTATTGAAGGTCCAACCAAACCAAAATAAAATGTGGTTATTGTGGAAAACCAGGCCATAAAGTTAAGAGATGTCAAAAGTGGATCACAGATGGAAGACCACCGAAAGCTTCTACTACAAGCAAAGCTAACCTGACAATTATAACAGCAGAAAGTCACCAAGCGTTAAAGAAAGCCGCTGTTTCCAAGACAAATACCGAGAGTTGGTATGTTGACAATGGTGCCACAGTCCATGTCACAGGTCGTAGAGACTACTTCACAACTTTCGAAAGTTTTGAAGATTCTACAACGGATTATACGTTGACCACAACAAATGGTGCTGTTGTTAAAGTGATTGGAAGAGGTACAGTTGACTTGATTGCCTATGTGCATATAGAAAAGCAAGACATTCGACTAAATAATGTATGGTATGAACCGGGTGTTACTTAAAACCTGTTTTCGGTAATTGCGCCACAAGACACATTGGAAAATAGCGAATTTACATCTGAAGAAGAAAGTGTAGATAGGGTCCTTCGTGATAGAAGCCAGTTACGACCACCTACGAGGTACGGTGACTTCGTATTAAATTTGAGTTCCTTCGTTGAACCCAAGACTTACAAAGAAGCATTGACAAGCCCACAGAAGGAGAAATGGCTGAAAGCTATGGAAAGCGAGATGAAATCGCTGTCTGAAACTAAGACCTGGATTTTGGTGGGTTTAGCCAAAGGTTGAAAACCAATTTCATGTAAAAAGATCTATAAAGTTAAGACAAATGTGGATGGAAGCCTCGACAAATTCAAAGCTACGCTAGTGGCTAGAGGATTCACTCAAAAGGAAGGAATTGACTTCTACGAAACTTTCAGCCCTGTGGCAAAGCTAGCAACAGTCAAACTGATCATAAAAATCGCAGTTGATGAAGATCTTGCTCTTACACAGTTTGATGTTGCAACGACATTCCTCAATGGTTCACTTGATGAAGATATTTACATGAACCAACCGGAAGGTTATAGTGGCGGAACAAACAAAGTGTGTAAACTTCTGAGAAGCCTGTATGTCTTAAAGCAGGCTCCGAGATATTGGAACAGATGTATCGTGGATTACTTAATCAGTATTGGATTTAACCTTTCGTATGCCGAGTATATAGACACAATTAAAAAGCTATTGTGTCTCGCGTAGATCCACGTTCCCGGCACACGAAGGGTTAAGCAATGTCAAAATGATTCCTGTTTATTTGTGAGAGTTAAACAAGGTGCCAAGATCATACTTGCATTGTATGTGGACGGACGGTTTGATCGCTGCCACGAACCCTAAGGATTCAGAAAGATTTTTAGCTGAATTAAAGAAACGGTTCAAAATAACCGTAAAACCTAAGTCATACTACTTAGGTATGGAGATACTAAAGCATGAGAACGGTATCAAGCTTACGCAGAAGCATTATGCTGAGAAATTGCTAGAACGCTTTGGAATTAATGAATGTAAATCTGTGAGCACTCCTATTATCAAGGATGCTACAGCACAACCAACCAACAAATGAGGTACTTAAATTCCCGTACAGAGAAGCAGTTGGAGCACTTATGTATCTGATGACTGGATCTAAACCGGACTTGTCTTATGCTATCAGTGTTGTTTCGCGCAATCGCGAGAATCCCAGCAGGGAGGATGTTACAAAAGTAAAGCGTATATTCCGCTACATCAAGGGTACTGTTGACTATGGTCTAATTTACCGAAAAGGAAATAAAGGACTCCTATGCCACAGTGACTCTGACCATGGCGGAGATAAACAGACAGGACGCTCTACATCGAGTATCCTCTGCACGTACTCCGGTGGAATTATAGCCTGGGTCAGCAGGCGCCAGACCTGCGTAGTGATCTCGAGCACTGAAGCCGAACTTGTAGCGGCCAGTGAAACTGCAAGGGAGATGATCTGGTTGAAAAGGCTGATCATAGAAGTCTCCCAACTGAATGGGACTCCAAGCCTTCTGGTGGACAATGAAGCAGCGATAAAGATATCCCAAAATCCTGAACTGCTCAGGAGAACCAAGCATATAGCGCTTAGGCACTTCTACATCAGAGAATTGGTGACCGACAAGGAAGTCCAAGTGAAATATACTCCAACTGAGTATCAATAAGCAGATATGCTGACAAAACCAGTAAGTGGGCCAAGGCTTCTGCTACATCTAAAGAAGATTGGTCTGATGAACACTGATTAGTAACAGTGATATCAAAAAGAGAGGATGTTGAAGGAGGTTTCATAGGCTGATATTGAAACTATACATTGTATTGTATCCATTGACGTACTTAATATCGAAACCTTGTGATAATTGATGTAATATTATGATATTTTTCGTTTTCTATTTTGATTTAAATGATTTGACATTAATTTATAAAATGGAATTTTAATAATATTCTAATTGTTATTTAAATATATTAATTTGGTTATGATTTGCATGCCAATGTGACGGTAGAATATGGAGAACTAACTTCTATGACAACATCTATGTACCAATTTGTATACCCATGTTTGCAAACAAATAAATGATTTGATGATTTGATTTATACTTTTATTTATATTTAATGACTGTTACTATGACTGTGTCACTCATGTTTTGTCTTTTAGTTGTGTACATTATTTGATTTGTATCTAATGTATCTAATCCAGACTCCTCAACAATTTAAAATTTGACAACTTAGCGGTGTGAAATATACTTTACGACCTATTCTCATACCTACCAAATTTAAATTTCATAAAATTCCGTTGAGCCGTTACGGAGAAGTGCGATCACAAACACAGTGACATAATCGTGACACGAGATTTTTATATAGGTATAAGAATATTTAACTTACATGTCCGCCTCCTGACATGCATGCGGTCATTGGGTTATCTCCCATTTTGCAGCCTTCGGCTATTGGTGCCACCACCGGCGGTTTAACAGAGTTCAAGACATCTCTGTCAAGATACCACTGGGCTGCATATTTATATTCCGGCCCTCGAGGAACGTCAGGCGCAGGAATAGTCCTAGACGCAATCGTTGGCGGAAAGCGATGATGAAATACATATTTCCGACCTAATAAAAATTCACGTATTTTCTTTATTCCTATAGACACATCCCTGAAATCCCATTTTGCCATTTTGGTCTATCCACTCAAAAAAGTTTTTTCAGACTGCCATTAAAGTGACAATCATGCTGACAGTTTGCTTTTAATTTGCACACACCTTTTTATATCAAATTCAAAGGTAATAAAAAGATTGTTTGTACCTATACCTACATATTCCACCTCCTTTTTACTCGCCTGCGGGGAAGCCATGGCGAAGCCCAAAAGGAGGGTTATATGTTTGACCTGTATGTATATATTTCCGTTAGGTACCTACTTTGTTTCCTCGTAACCACTAAACGGATGATCCGATTTGAATAAGTTATACGTCGTTAGATTCATCTTGATACCGCGAGTGTAATTGCACTAAAATAGAAAAAAAACTTTGATTTTCATAACCATAGTATGTCAATGAAAAACAAAGTTACTGCTGGAGTTTGATGAAAAATTCCCATATCTCTAAAACGATATATCAAATCTTATTCAAACCAATTTTCGTTGTAAGGTTTTTTTACGGTCTACAAACTAATTTTTTTTTCAGAATTTGCCTCCTCTTACTTTAGAAATTAGTTGGAGGCTCGCATTTTACTTGTAAGTGTCTATCATTCAAACTGTGACTTTTTTATATTTATTTTTTATTTCAAGTAGGCCAGTTACAGGCACTTTTGAACTGTCGAAACAAAGATAACAATTAAATGTATCTACAGTCCCAGTCACAAGGCATAAAAACTGTGAAAATACTGTAGTTGGCCATATGCTTACTTACATAGTGTGCGTTTAATGCATGTTTTGAATTTCGTCTCATTGAGTTCAAGAATACTTTGTGGAAATTTATTATAGCATCTCAAACAGTACCCCATGAAAGGTGAATCTAATTTAGTGAGTCTGAAGCCTGGCTGAACTAATTGGTCCCTATTTCTAGTACTGTAATTGTGTCTGTCACCTCTTTTACTAAAAAGATGCAGATTTTTTCTTACGTACATTATGTTTTCGTAGATGTATTCACAATGTACCGTCATGATGTTAATGTCCTTAAACACTTCCCTTAGAGAATCGCACCTACGAAGATAATATATGGCTCTGATGGCTCTTTTTTGCAGGATAAATATTGACTGAATGTCTGCAGCCCGTCCCCATAACAAAATACCATAAGACATTATACTATGAAAGTAACTAAAATAGACCAGTCTAGCGGTATCTACATCAGTAAATTGACGGATTTTTCTAATAGCAGATGCTGCTGAACTTAGCCGCCCCGCAAGAGATGTTAAATGCGAACTCCATTGTAGCCTTGAATCAAGCGTAATCCCCAGGAAAACCGTATTATCTACGAATTCAAGTTAGTTTCTCTTTATTCAATATTATATCACAATCACTACTTTTAACATTCGGTAAAGCAAATCTTATGCATTTAAGTCTTTTTCAAACATAATTATCTAAGTGGGGGTTTACTATAAACTTCTGCCTACTCCATCGGGGATATAGGGGTGATGCTATTTTATGTTACGTGTTGTTAAAAGTCTGTATGTCAACTTAAACTCTAAAAGAAACCGTTTCTTAAGCAAAAATAAATAAAAATATTTTGACGATTTAAAAAAAAACGGCATATTATTTTTCGGCGAATTGGGGACCAAAAAATCATAAATAATTAGAACTATAACCACCTGTAAAGATATTACGGTTTTCTTTTCCGTTTATGAGATAATTCGATTTTACATACTAGCTTCATAAAATTTTTCGTAAAAAATATATAATTCCTTCGTTTTTGAGTAGAATTAACTCTGGTGTCATTGTTATTTATAGTTATAATTAATAGAAGCGATATCCGGCAAAAAATCCGTCACTTGCAAATTAAAATCCCTAAGTCTGTGAAAGCCGATTTTCAGCACAAGGTGCGTCGCGTCTCGGTGTGAACTGACCCTTAGCCAGTTTTTTATGATGCCTACAGGTATGCGCGTGTTGTAGTTCATTTCGGTTCCGTTTGCAGCATAATATTGTTATTACTTTATTGTTTACTTTCTTTATTGTTTACTTTCTTTAGTAGTACCTCATGGCAACGGGAAGATAACTGAAGTTTACTCATTTGGCTTATGCATGGGCCATACTGTATACGCACACTGTGTTCACATATTTTCGATGATCAAAAGGCCGTATCCAACAGTTCGTAGAATGGAACACAAACAATGCTATCAAGTACGTTCTGAACATTACATTATTTTTACTGTTGTGTTCTGAAAAATATGATTTCGATACTAAATGTTTTGAAACCCTTTGATGCACTGTTATACATATTAATCCATTGATTATTAGAATCAATGCATTCATATTATGTTTAATAAGATTCAATAGTGGATTAGTTTGAAGTTCGAGTAGGTAAACTAATAATATTATTAGTTGCAAAGTAGACATCATCCAGTTTTAGAACGTAGACTGAACTCCCGCGTTTTCTCACTTATGTCAATTACTGTCAAAAGTAAAGTTCATCGTGTTTTGTTGAGAGTATTGTATTTATTTAAATTGTTTGTAAGTATTTTCGTACATTAGAAACTTATTTAATGTTATAATATAGTTAAGTTTAGCGTTTTAAGATGAAAACCAGTAAGTCGCCGGAGAAAACAGAGATAACGCCGTCAAAAAAGAAGCTGAAGCAAGCGAGACTTCCCTTCAAGCTTATTAGTGATGTATCTCCGACACCGGCTGTTCCACAGACGAGGAAGCGAAAGCTTTCAGCTCCTGACACGGAACAGATTACCAAAGTTGGGAAAATCAGTAAAGAAAATGACTTAATTGAAGAAGCAGTTATAATTAGTGACGATGACAGCAAAGGTAGTGAGAACCCGCCAAAGGAAGATAAAGCTGTAAATCCTTTTGTCAAGTTAGTGGACACAGCTTGGAAGAAGAAGCTTCAAAAGGGGAAGAAGAAGAAAAGTGGCAAGAAGTCTACAAAAACTGTCAGTAATGGAACTTTGGATGTTGAAAGAGGAACTGACAGCACTGACAATACAAAAGCCGATTTTGAGATGATGGATGTTGATGAACCTCCTTCTACACAGGTAAATGGCTCTAAAAGTGATACTGAAGATACTGAATCTAAAAAAGAATCAACTAAATCATCACCTAAAACGAAACTCAGTAAAACAAAAGGAACTAGGGCTGATGATGAAATACTTGTTTTAGAAGATTCAAATAACCCTGATGATATGAAACCTACTGAGACTGAGAGCACAGAAAATGATATAACTGCTATCAGTGATGAAGATGAAAAACATTCAACACAAGATCAGGATCACATAAATACTTCTAATGTTGAAGAGTCTACAGAAGAAAACATTAAATCAAACAAGCAAGGTAAAAAATCACCTACAAAGAAAGTATCAGGAGACCAGACAACTCCAAAACGTAGCAGTGCGCGGAATAAAGCTAAGACTGAGCAGAATAAAAACTCTACAGGTTCACCTAGCTCCAAACTCAATGATTCCATCTGTTCTAATCCGACAACACCAAAACAGACTCCTAAGACTAGTCGGAGTTCCTCTGTCACTAATAGTCAGGGAGATGTGTCTCTGAATGAATCTACATCTTCTGTGAACTTAACACCAAAACAGGTAAGATTGCATGTTCCTTACTGTTGGGATGCCTTGTAGCTAGAACCTTTTCAATACACCTTTTGATCCTCATAATGAACCACTCAATGAGTCAAACATTTTTAAAAGTTTAAATTGAAACTGACAATTATAATCAGTTTTTAAACACCTTTGAGCACTTGCTTAAAAACTCAATATACATCAGGCAGGTAAACCTTTATTATAATAAATGTGATAGTTCGAACAAAGTTACAAACATCATCAATCAATCACACCAAAACTGCTGAATGGATCTGGATTAAATTTGGCACAGAAATAGACTATAGTATGGAATAGCCGGAAGTTGCAGGTAACAGCTAATACTTCTTAAATTAAAAGTTTACCTTACTGATTACCAGTAAATTAAACAATACTTTGTGTTTGCTTCCTAGGTGCGCAATAGAATACTAAATTAAAAGGCATAAATAAAACAATATTCAGTGTTTTCCCCAGTTGATTTTATTTCAATAACAAAAAAGTAATCTTTATTTGTAGGCACAGAAAAAACTGGAATTCGCCAAAAAGCGTGAGGAAAAAGAGAAGGAAAAACTGGAAAGAGAAAAGAAGAGACAACAAGAGAAAGAAGAACGGGCTAAAATGAGACAAGAGAAGGAAGACCAGAAAAAGAAGGAACGGGAGGAAAAGGAAGAGGCTAAGAGAAAGGAGAAGGAGGAAAAAGAGGAACAGAAACGAAAAGAGAAAGAGGAGAGGGAGCGTGCTAAGGAGTTAGACAAGAGTAAGTAAAATCTAATTTATTTTGTATTTTTCTGGCTTTTATATTACAATTCCCTTGGAGTAGCAGTTGAAATGCAGTATCATCTGGATTTGTTTTTTTTTTATTAGGTGAATTGCTTGTCATTACACCAGGTAATGTAGGGTTCAAAAGGAGCCTACAAGAAAAATAAAGCTGCTGCTGATTAATATAATGTAGCATACATTATATTAATCCATTCATAATTTAAATTCAATGCAACGGGCAAATGTGCAAAAAAACTATAATAGTAAGAGGACTCCCATCTATATCAGAAAACTGTAATTAAAACTACTAGTGCACCTCTGCAATAAAGTCAAAAATCAAATGTTACTTTTACAGAACAACGAGAAGAGAAAGAAGAACAGAAGCGTAAGGAACGTGAAGAAAAAGAGGAGCAACGGAAAAAAGAGAAGGAAGCAAGAGAAGAAGAAAAACGCAAAAAGCAAGAGGCTTTAGACCTAGAGAAGCAAGAACAAGAAATGAAAAAGAAGAAAGCCGCAGAAGCATTTGTTAACTTCTTCGTTCCCAAGCAAAAATCAGAGAAAGAACAATCAACCGAAGCTTGCATCAGCAAAACTAACATGTTATCAAACTTTATGATTAAAAATGATATGCGATTAGCTCCACAAGTCCGAGTAGATTTGAGTGATGACAGAAAGGAGGAGTTAGTCAATTTTATTAAAACTCAGAAGGTGTCTGAAAAAGGTCTTTACTTGAAGTGTTTGAAGAATGGGACGACTAAGCCTCTGTCAAGTGGGAAGACATGGCCATTGAGCGATAAGGACGATGATGATGTTATGATTGTTGGTAAGTTTCTTACACATTTTTATTAGTCTTGTACATACTGCGACACATCGAGCTATACATATCCAGTATAACCTGACATCGCTTTGTATGAGCTTCCTGTACACTGCTTGATTGGTTGTTTTGCATAATATTGTGTGAATAGATTAATAGAGTAGTTGTTGCTTTCACATTGTAAAAGATTTAAGTTTTCTTTGTAGCTCTATCTTCTTCATAAATTAAGCTAATAATAGCTCTGTTAATATTACTTTCGTCTTGGTCCCAGATTAATGGAATTAGTTTCCAACAAGGCAAACACACACTTGATTGTCTTTCTGATGTTCATGTTCAGTTACATTTCTGGACTTGCTTAGGGCTTCTATATATATATATAGGGTATTTTGGGGTGCAGTGTTTTGTTACTTTTGACTTTATAAATGCTGATTCGCAGACCAATTTTGAATACGAGACGACGACGAGTCTGGACTGAAATTCCCCTTTTTTTTTTCTTTAAAAGTACAGTTAATTTATTCTTCGTCTTCCAGAGGATGAATTACCAATGCCAGATGATGCCGGTGAAATCTTGACGTGCGAGCCAGCTCAGCGCGAGAAGCTTAGACCTAAGCTGCTTAGTTTCCACGAGAACCGACGCCCACCATATTGGGGTACTTGGCGTAAAAAGAGCGCCAATGTTGGCCCTCGACGTCCCTTTGGGCAAGATGAGGTGTGTATTAAACATAAACGTATGTCGTCATCGGCCTAGCCTTTTCCCAACTATGTTGGGGTCAGCTTCCAGTCTAACCGGATGCAGCTGAATACCAGTATTTTATATGGAGCGACTGCATAACTGACCTCCACAACCCAGTTAGTACTAGGTAATACGATACTCCTTGATAAGACTGGTTGTCAGACTTTTTTTTGAGTCACTGACTACCTGTATTGTATTGTATTGTACAGCGGGCTGGTGTCCGCAACTCCACGTCTAAGCGCGTATTTTGCGTGCGGGTGGGAAATCTATTCGATCCACCCTAACTCCCCGAGAAAGGCCAGCAGCGCCTTGATGTTGCTGGTAATCTCGCAGAGAGTACCTGGGTTACCGAAGTACTTTGCCCTGTATGTTGCAACCCCTGGGCAGTGCAGAAGCACGTGGGCTGCTGTCTCGTCCACCTCCATGCAGGCTCGGCACAGGGGGCTGTTCGTGACTCCTATGACAAAGAGGTGTTTATTAAAAGAGCCGTGTCCAGTGACGGCGGCTGTAACTGTGCGCAGCTGTAGTTTGGACAGCCGAAGCGCCCGTTTGGTGAAGCGGCCGTCGATAATAGGAAGTGCTTCCTTGGCCTGCCTGCACTCCCATGGTCCAGCAATAGCTTGATAACTTGTGGTGTTGTTCACTAGTTCCTTACCTGTGTGCGTAGGTATCCGAAAGGGAGTGGCACGATGGGTTGACTACCTGTAACAACTGTTTAAACATAAACGTTTGTATTACATAAATATACTTCAGAAATACATCTATTTGTGCAGCGACTCAGAAAATATTGTTAATATTTTATTCATCCTGCTTAGCTGTTTTCTGCTGCCTGTAGTATCCTGCAATTTGTATGTCGTTCTTTTCGCGTGTAAATCCTCATGGATGTCTTCAGCCCTATGGCAGGAGAAAGAGCCCATTAGACATATGCTGAGTAAAACCACTTGTTGTTCTTTATCTACCTGTCTAGGGCGTTTGAACACATACGCAGTTTCCACTGGCCAGAGCCTGCATTTTTCCTGGCTGATCAGTTTCCCGTAATAGTTGGAACTTCACACAAAAATAAAGTCTAAAATAATTCCAGAAACAAGTAGACTACGAAGCAGACAGCGACGAAGAATGGGAGGAAGAACAAGAAGGCGAGAGTATCGACGGCAGCGCTGCCGGCAGCGACGACGAACAAGATGCCGACGAGTACGAGGTGGATAACGCCATGTTTGTGCCGCACGGGTATCTTAGTGATGAGGTAAGTAGGCGCAACATTGCAATGCTACTGTTTACTGTATTTTAATGAATGGCTTGATGTTAGCCTTCACCAGTAAAGGTGCAAGCCGATGATCATTAATCTAATGCATACATTTTGTTTTCAATGCTTTCGGAAAGGACATTCTAGTAGGCTGTGACTCAGAAGTTTCAAATAAGGCAGTTTTTAAGTCGTTTAGATTCAGTCACTTAAGTATAATAATATTATAAAGCTGAAGAGTTAATCTTGGGAACTACTGGTTGGAAGTGTTGGATAGCTCATTAATCGAGAAAGGCTATATAACATCACGCTACGTCCAATAGGAGCGGAGCATCAATGAAAAATGTTGCAAAAACGGGGAAAATAGTATTTTATAATAATTTCACGTGGACGAATGTTGTGGGCAACAGCTAGTAATAATAAGAATCTCATTTACAGGAAGCAACAATGGACGAAGACGACATGTTGTCCCTCTCACCAGAAACACAAAAACAAAGACTGAAACATTTAGAAGACGAATTTGAGTCTGAAATGAAGAAACCTACAGAGAAACTGAAGCCGAGAATGTACGGTTTACTCTGGGAAACAGCTGATGGTGGGAAACCGGAGAAATGCGTTGACGCACTGTGGAACTACTTCGGAAAATTGGCAATGATCATGAATGACCCAACTCCATTATTACAACCAGCCAGTGAGCCCGAAGAATCAGAGAAAAAGAAGGTCAAAAAGAAGAAGGCACCTAAAGAAACTACAGACGGCGAGCCAAAGCCGAAAAGCCCTAAACAAGACAAAAAGAAAAAACCCAAACCAGAGGAAAAAGAAATTAAAACTCCAAAATCAGAAACTAAAAAGGTTGTTCCAGAAACAAAGAAGAATCAGCCCGGTATTAACATGTTTTTGACAAAATTAAAATCGACGTGAATCATTGCATTCTCATTGATAAATTTGTTAATTTAGGTTCATTTTAATTAGGTTTGAAATTTTAAAAGTAATTTTGTTTAAGTTATGGCTATCGGCTTTTCTTAAGACTTCTATCTCGTATATTTTATAAATAATGACTAGTGGTAAATGGGACAGAGTTTTGTTTTCCAACAGTTTTGTACTTCTTCTCGTGTTGAAATATGTTTCACATTCTGTCGCTTTAAGATAACGCCAAGGAAATGCATGTAACACTGGCTTTGCCCATTTCGTACTAGAATTTGTTATATAATATTTCTATGATGGTGCGATCAAATCATAGACTGATGCATAGTTCTAAATAAATAATAATTATATTGTAATGATGAGTAGATACTACATATAAATATTTGTATTGAAATGCATATGCTGTAAATATCAGTAGAATTCAGCTTAGTATGGACAATAGTATGTATGATATAGAAAATTATTATTCATTAAACATTGATTTTAAAGCATCTTATTATTCAAGTTTCCTAGTTTGAATTCCAATAGATTGCTAAGTAGGTAAATATTATCAATCTCCTGCCCTCATCCCAATCATATATGATGCTCTGAGATCCCAAGTAATTGGGTGACCCCAGATGAATTGGGATCTCAGAGCATCATGCATGCGTAGCATGTCTTCTGCAATACTTTACTTCTCTATTACTTGTAATTTCAGCAGTGACCTTTCTAGCCATAGCATTCTTCACACAATGAGGGCTATCGTTTTTGAGCTCACCAGATGGCGCCACTGTCGAGTAAGGTCAAAGGTAAATAATTCTATTTTATACTTTTAAGTACCAATAACTTCATGAAAAGTTCATTTTATTACTTATAACAACATAGTGTAAAGTTCAGATACGTATTTACGATATTCTCCCTAAAATATAAGCAAAAATGAAACATTTTACCTCCAAGTACACACGGCTACACATCAAGCTATAAATCTCCAGTTTATGCTGATCTGGCATTGTATAGGATTTCCGTACAATGCGAGGTCAGCTTATACTGGAAATGTATAGCTTGATGTGTAGCCGTGTGTACTAACAAATAAGATCCTAAGTTGCTACTTAAAATCTTCAAGTTATAATTAATCAGGAATGGCTCAATCTATACCACAATCGTGAATATTAGTAAAAATACTTGATAAAAAAGCACGCAACGCGCGAACTCTCTCTAACATCTGACATTTCGGTGACCTCGTGTTACACTAACGTCTCTAGCGGCCAATTCATCCGCGATAGCCCCCATTCATAAATCGTTCCAAAATAAGTAAATGTAAGTAGAGTTAAAATTAGTCTCAGTTATGACAGAAAAAATATATGTTTAATGGCCTTGCACAGGACAAACAATAAAATAAGTTATGGAGGCTTGAATGTGTACTGGCTGTAACCTTTTCATGCTAAAACGGCTGTACTGATTTCGGCGCATATAGGTAGACCATGACCTAGATTAAGACCGATACTTTTTATCCTGGCAGTACCTAAGTTTCTTTGGGATAATTTGCATTTTATAAAACAAAATAAATTTTAGTACAGTCTTAGCTTAATTCAGTTAGACGCCAGTAAAAAAAAACAAACGATTGAGTATTTCTTTGTATCCGTCAGTAGGAATTTCCAGTGCAGGTCATTGACTTGGGGCCTAAGAAAAGTACCGTTTCGATGAGCACCCGGCCGGCCTTTTTATTGTATCATGGAAATGGTGAAGTCTTTGATTATTTTAAAGATGATTTGGAGTTATAGAATCTTAAATAAACGTGAATCAGGCATTTCATCTTTTAGACATGCCAAAGCCGCTGATCTAGTGGCTTATCATCAGGGTTGCCCGCGAGATTGACCTGCAAATTGCAAAAAACGTAAGAAAATTTGAATTTCGCGGGCTACCCTAACACTTTCAGATTATGCAATATGTTCGAAAGACTATCCCCGAAAAACTATTGCATTTTCTTCGTGTGCGTTTCGACCGCGCGGCCACGGCGTTTTTTTTAAAAAAAAACTATGCCAAGATTATGTAAAAGTTTGTAAAAGTTGATTCCCCAAAACCATTAATTTGTCAAAGTTATGGTTAAAAAGTTATAAGGGTTTGAACGTGGCCGCGCCATCGAAACGCGGAGAACCACGCGGCCACGGAGATCTCTAAAACTAAGCGTTGCAGAGACCTGAAACTTAGGTAAATAACAGATTGAATTTGTAAAAAATTTGTAAAAATATAGAAAAAATTCCAAGGTTTATATTTTAGGAGCTGTAAGACTAAAACCCCATGGCCGCGCCATCGAAACGGTAAATAAAACATTATCGCCGATATCTCGCTGAAAAGGCATCGCAGAGGTCTGAAGTTTTTTGTAAAACTTAGATTTGAATTTGTCAAAACCAGTAAAAATACAGAAGAAAATCCTAGGTTTATATTTTAGGAGCTGTAAGACTAAAACCCCGTGGCCGCGCCATCGAAACGGTGAATAAAACGTTATCGCCGATATCTCGCTGAAAAGGCATCGCAGAGGTCTGAGGTTTTTTGTAAAACATAGATTTGAATTTGTCAAACATTATAAAAATACACAAAAAAATCCTAGGTTTATATTTCAGGAGCTGTAGTACGATATCGCTTATAACCTTCAATTCGTTTTGAATGGTTCGATAGGGTGACCATGACTTAGTGTTTACAGAAAACTTTCCACCTATTGCATTACCTAGAAATTGTTTCTCAAGGATTCTAAATTAAATTAAAATGAAACGATAAGATACAAAAACATATGTTTATTTCTTTAAAAATCACATAAATCACAGATTGTTTATTTACACTAAGATTTTTTTTTTTTAAATCACCTAAATCATTGATTGTTTACTTACACTAAAATATTAAATTTCTTTAAAAATCACATAAATCACAGATTGTTTACTTACACTAAGATATATATTTCTGACAAAATCACAGATCACACACACACACAATCACAGACAACAACAACACAATCACAATCACAGAACAACAACAATCACAGAACAACAACAACAACAACAACAACAATCACAGAGACTTACACCAAGATTTTTTTAATATTTTGTTTAAAATTACTCTGTTTTTTTTTTTAATATCCTAATCATCTGTTAGACCATATGTTAAATTATGTATTGTCATAGGTTGTTCAGAACTTGAGTGCATTCCGGTTTTATTATCGTCGTAACAAATCATTCCGGAATTACTTAATAAGCAATGACACTTGTAATGACCAATAAGCCCTACAACCGGGGGAACATATTCCACAGCACCTATCAGTCTATATTTCTTTTGTTTTATTTCGATGTTGTGAGGTATTTCAACGAAGTCCAGATTGTAACAGCAGAACGTAGTTTTCCAAAGATAACAAATGTCCGAAACAGTGCGCAAATCAAAGTCAGTAGGAATGCCAAAATTTAAAAACACCAAACGAACACCAACGAGTAGTCCGTGCGAAAGTAAAACGACGACTACAACAAAAAGCCTTTGGCGGGGACGGGGCACGACTACGGGATATCTCTTTTAGAGCGCACATATTGGACTGATGTGATTGGTTAGACAGCCGATCTCCGTCTCCCGCACTGGACCCGCACTCCGTTCGCTCCTGTGTACTGTAGTGTGTGCAGCCTTTATTGTTGATTCCTTCAGTGCAATTCAATATCGTTCAATTCAGTGTCGTTATTCTATGTTTAATCATTTTAAAAATGCTGCCGCAAAAAAGTAACAGTTTCAAATATGAAAGCCCGAATGACATAAAATGATATTATTTTTTTACTTAAAAACAGTGTTAAGGGTGGCTCAGAAATGAAAATATTTCAACGAACTTATCTTGTACCTACACGAAAAAGTAGCAGCGGTGGTATTTAAATTTCTAAACTAGCCACATCACTAACTTTTTATAATATATATATTTAAATATATATAACATCTTTTGAGTTTATCAGGGTAAATTGATTTTGGAATCCGTGAGTTAATTACAGGGGTTATTTCTGGCATAATTCATACATTTCAAATCCTTTAGACAAATTCAAAACAATTACTTTTCTTAATTTTAGCGCTTTTTCAGCTATTAAGCCACCATTGCTTAAATAGCTGAAAAAGCACCTAACTGAATCATCGGTGATTTAAGTGTTTTTTATAATTAAAAATAAATAAACTAAAATGAAACGATAAAATACAAAAACATAATTATGCTGAAATAGACATACGACTCTTCATTTTAATTTAATTTAGAATCCTTGAGAAATAATTTCTAATACAATATGTGGAAGCTTTCTGTAAACAATAAATCATGGTCACCCTATCGAAATATTCAAAACGTATTAAAAGGTCTTAAATTATGAAAAAAATGTATTTTTTTACTTATTATCGGTAGTTCTACTTATTCATCAGTGTTTTTACAAAAAATATCTACCTAATACTTAACTCCTTCGGTAAATAATCGCGACTTATTTCTAAACGATATCGTACTACAGCTCCTGAAATATAAACCTAGGAATTTTTTGTGTATTTTTATAATGTTTGACAAATTCAAATCTATGTTTTACAAAAAACTTCAGACCTCTGCGATGCCTTTTTAGCGAGATATCGGTGATAACGTTTTATTCACCGTTTCGATGGCGCGGCCACGGGGTTTTAGTCTTACAGCTCCTAAAATATAAACCTAGGATTTTTTTCTGTATTTTTACTAGTTTTGTCAAATTCAAATCTAGGTTTTACAAAAAACTTCAGACCTCTGCGATGCCTTTTCAGCGAGATATCGGCGATAACGTTTTATTCACCGTTTCGATGGCGCGGCCATGGGGTTTTAGTCTTACAGCTCCTAAAATATAAACCTTGGAATTTTTTCTATATTTTTACAAATTTTTTACAAATTCAATCTGTTATTTACCTAAGTTTCAGGTCTCTGCAACGTTTAGTTTTAGAGATCTCCGTGGCCGCGCGGTTCTCCGCGTTTCGATGGCGCGGCCACGTTCAAACCCTTATAACTTTTTAACCATAACTTTGACAAATTTATGGTTTTGGGAAATCAACTTTTACAAACTTTTACATAATCTTGGAATAGTTTTTTTTAAAAAAAAACGCCGTGGCCGCGCGGTCGAAACGCACATTTTTCTTCGGGGTAAATTATAAAAAAAAATAACTGTCTATGATTGTTTTTAGGGCTGTCAAAAATCTGTCATATCCATTAACTGTCGGACCACAGTGTCGGAGTCGGATTGTCGCTCGTTGGTTGACGTTTGACAAATTTTAGTTTTCCGATTTCCTTTATCGTTTTTCGATCGTTATAAATTGTAATTACGGCATTATTTTTATTTTCTATAAACAAATATCATAGTATTGTATGTTTACGTGGTTTTGAGTAGTGAAAGAAATGCAGTGACGAAGGAATTAAGTCTCCAAATCCTGTAAGTAGAATACAAATTTTTACTTGCCTACACCCTTACAATAACTCACCCTGACCTGAGTCACTGTACTGTTATTTTTTAGCTAATTTCGGATCGCGGAGTCATGTTTTACTTGTTAAATCCTCTGGAGTTCTCTTTAAAGTAGTAGTCTGCGTTTTAGTCATACCGCTTGTTAAGAAACTAATGGGCGAAATTAATTTTAGCTTCACAGCTACACTTTTGTTTTGAAACGTACAAAATTCAAGAATTCACGATTATTTTACATGATTCATTGAAATTAAATAAACAGGTTTGACCTTTATCTTGCCTGAGCTTCGTTTTCGACAACTTTGGGCTTACCATTGTAAGCAAACATTCAAGTATTACCTCTTCCCTTTTCATGGTGTTATTGATTAATGTGTTATTTAGGTGACCCTCTTCAAAGCTATCACTATTATTATTAGATTCAACTGACCTTTGCCTTATTGTAAAATGTTTAGCTGTTTTTCTTAAAATGTTAGCTTTAAATAATTTAGTCTACACATTTCAAAATGTCATTCAATGTCTGGCATTATGTAGGTTGTGTTTATTGGTTATTCACATAGCGTTTTAGATAAACAATACCTGCTCAAATCCAATATTGACCACCATTTTTTAGTATGCCTATGGTGTGTCCTTCCTGATGTTTTTCCTTCTAATATAGTAAAACAGGGTGAATAGAAGCCAATAGGAAATGGCAAAAAAATTACAGAAATTACATTAATTAAATGTTATTTAATGCCTGAGAGGACTTACATTATTAATGAAATTAAAATAAACAATACCATTACTTTGTAACTAATATGTTAATAATTATTAAATGATAAAATTCCTTTCAAAGTTTAACTAAGTGTTACTACTGTAAAGATATTATGCTATATAGATTAGATTATCCTTAACATTCCAGCTACCAACTTGGAGCAAAACAAGGACATTTCATGGGTTAAAGCGGTAGACATTACTTATCCAAGATGAGTAAAATGTCGAAGAACAAGTTGAACTTGACCCTGCCACCAGGGTCAATCGACACGGCTCCAGCGGTCACACCATCCAACATGACGCCACAGCTAAAGTCTGCTACTGCTACGGAGTAAGTATTTATAATTGGATAAATAAATCACATGTTCTAGGATTGGTTGATGCCATATTGATATGATATAGAAGAGGCCTGTCTCCAAGCAGCGAACCATATTAGGCTGATTCATCATCATCATCTGCTTGGCCTTTACCTAATTATTATGTCGGGGTCGGCTTCAAGTCTAACCGGATGCAGCTGAATACCAGTATTTTACATGGAGCGACTACCTATCTGGTCTTCACAACCCAGTTAGTGCTGGGTTATAAGAAACATCATTGGTAAGACTGGCTGTCACACTTTCGGGCCACTGACTACATTTGGCTGACAATGATCCTCAATATTTCAGGGGGTTTAAAGTCAAAGTCAAAACATTTATTGCGAACTAAGTGTACAATGTGGTGTTATGTTAAGTTAGTACTTATAATTTAGCAGCCTTTTACAAGCATTGCAATTTATCACATAATCATAATTTATCATCATTTTTATTTATCTTTTTTTTTGCATCAGAATTTATCATGTTGCATTTTTTTTTGTTTTTTTTTTTTTTGTTTTGACTTTAATTTTGGCCACCCACCAGTTATTAGAGTTTTTTAATAAAATCACTATCTCAGCCTTGAATTACCCACTATTCACTGACTCCGTTCAGCCAGTCTCAAGTGTTGTGCGTATCCGGATGCAAAGCAATGTTTTTACTAATTGGTAAAAAGCTTTGGGTGATGCTTATGTTGACTTTGAATAGTTATTATTTTGTAAGTTTGCAGGATTTGAATGTTTGAATTTGCATTTATACAATTTTATTAGAGACTAGTTGTTGCCCGCATCATTCGTCCGCGTGAAATTATAAAAATATTACTTCCCTATTTGCATCGGATTTTGTTAACAATTTCAAAGGTTTTAATTAACCCTGATCTATTTCTAAAATAAAAATATCACACACATCAGCATCATCTGACATCAGCTGCCAGTAAAAGTCCCGTCAAAATTAGTCAGCCGTTTCGGAGATGTTTTTTTGTTACAAATACTGTATTTAAAGCAAGTATTTGAGTAAAAAAAACTGTTATTTTGAAATTACATTTCTTTTTTATTTATTTGTATTTGTATAGAGAATAGATTGGTACCTACTTACGTTTCAGCTTTCAGACTACACCAAATTTTGAACTAAAGTTTGAGGATTTGGACTATTGCTCATAAAAGAGTTCTATCATAACCAGAACTTTTTTATTTCATTTATCTTAAAAGCCACAAAATAATAGGTAACATACAATTGTTGTAGGCGGCAGGGTTTAGCTGGGAAGTCCAAGACCAGCATTGAAGCGTTAACGGAGAGGCTGGAGCAGATTGAGATGGACGACACTCAGCGGCGCAGGATAGAGGTGTTTCTATGTCAAAAAGAGAAGATTGGAGAGCTTAGTGATGATGATTTTGAGAAACTGGGGGAGTTGGGTAAGACAATACTCATTATACTAGTTTATTTTGTTGTCAGTTCTAATTTTAATATATCAATCTTGTAAATGGGGTCACGATGATGTCTACTGACCCAATATTCTCTAGGTTACGATCTGATTGAAAAATAAGGCTTTCAGAGAGATGACCCAAATTTAGCAAAGCATTCCAGAAAATTCTATTCATAATTAAGTGTCAATTAAATTATTCTCAGGCCAAGGCAACGGCGGTGTAGTAATGAAAGTACGCCACAAATCAACAGGCCTAATCATGGCTCGTAAGCTTATCCATCTAGAAGTGAAGCCAGCCATCAAGAAACAAATCATACGAGAACTGAAAGTACTGCATGAGTGTAACTTCGCCCACATCGTGGGCTTCTATGGGGCATTCTACAGCGATGGGGAAATATCGATCTGTATGGAGTATATGGATGGTGGGTCGCTGGATCTGATACTGAAGAAGGCTGGCCGGATTCCTGAATCGATTCTAGGTAAGTTCGTAAAAATAGCCTTTTTTATTACGCTTTCGTTTCCATTCCACCTACTGCTGAGTAGAGGCACCTTCACTTTTGCACCATGCTCCCCTGGTCTGTATGATTCTGATCTAGGACGGTCACTGCAATTTTCTGTGGACACCATCAGCTAAGGAGGCTGATTAGGATTAATGCTGAGTATCGAGTTGTATTGCAAAAGTTTAAAAAACTAACAGCTTCAAGAGAGTATGATAAATAAAGTACGCCTGCATCTCAATACAATGTAACTGGCACTCATACAATAATGCAATTTCCAATTGGTATGCATTGTGTACTGATTTTGTGAAGTGGAAGCTCAATTGCATTCATTGCCAGACACTTTTGCGCTTGAATGCACACGGATGTACATTGTACAAGTCAGTCTTAATTCTCAATGCATACATACATTATATGGTACAGTCTGTCAGCTCTTGATAAAGTTAATTCATTCATGAGTAATTTAACCAAGCATGTACGGCATGTTTATTTTAGTATGACTCAAAGAGGTGAACACTTGAACAGTCTGTAATGTACCATCAAGGCCGAAAGTCTGATAACTAGTCTTACCTAGGGGTATCTTATTACCCAGTACTGAGTTGTGGAGGTCAGATAGGCAGTCGCATCATATAAAGTACTGGTATTCAGCTGCATCCGGTTAGACTGGAAGCTGACCCCAACATAATTGGAAAAAGGCTAGGCAGATGCTGATGTCTTAATCTAGGTTATGATCTACTGGTGCGCCAAATTTCATTGAAATCTGATCAGCTGTTAGAGCATGAAAAGTTAACTGAAAGAGAGTAAGTTGCTTCCGCATTTTTAGTTTGGAAGTATGACTTTTTATGCAAAGGATGTTTATTTTTATTGTATGACTCATGGAGGTGAAGGTTATGAAACATTTTTCTAATAAAAGTCTGCCCATCATGTAGGACTATTGTCAAGATTATTATGCCTTAACAATGAGTCATGAAACTGTTAGTTCATTACACAATGTTGGCGTTGTCTTTGCATTATCATGCAGATTGTTCCTCTTCAATAAACACGACTAAATATTTATTCTGAGTTTTTTAGAGTTCATTTGTTATCTTAATGGTGGTTGATATGCAAATAAGTGGCACAAAAACAAGGTTTTCTTCTTTTTATCAATGAAATTGAAAATGAAATCGTGTTCAATGTGATAAGACGCCTTGTTATATAAAGCAAGCTATTGTCGTTTAAAAAGCTTTTTTGGGGTCTCAATTGTTAATTTATGTGTCTGCTTTAAACGAATCTACTGTTTTTTGATTGACATTATTTACAAAAACTTAGTATATTCTTATCTGTATGCCTGTACAGTCTCGATCAACAATATGTAAACACTTTCCTGAATTTAAAATCAATTTAATAACGATTGTAACTTGGAGATAGTATATTTTTCATAAAAAGATGAGTTCCAAAATACTATGTTCGGTAAACATGAAAGGACAGCCGCAAGAGAAGCAAGGTTACCGACGCGACGTAGCCAAGTAAGAATTGCCAAACTTAAGTGGCAGTGGGCACTGGGCGGGCTGGCACTTTGCTCGCAGAACGGATGGCCGATGGGGCCGAAAAGTGCTGGAGTGACGACCGCGAACTGGAAGACGTTGCGTTGATAGGCCTCCCACTAGGTGGACCGATGAGGTTGCGGGGATCCGTTTGAGACGAGTCGCACGGGACCGGTCAATGTGGGGACACTTGGGGGAGGCCTATGTCCAGCAGTGGACGTCTTGCGGCTGAAATTATGTATGAATGATGGCTGAACCTAATGCCATTAGTTGGGACGAAATCCAGACTCCCTTGTCTTCTTCTTTTCCGTATACTTAGTGCCTAACCTGGTGTCAGTTTTTATGCCGCCCATGGGCCTCAGACTTGGCTTTACATGCCGTCGAGAAATATCTCTCAGGCATGCTGGTTTAGTTTCCTAGCGATGTTTTCCTTCACCGGAACAAGTGATAATTATTTAATAATACGTACATGAATCCGAAAAATGCGAGGTGCATGTCTTGGGTTCGAACTCAAGATCTATGACTTGGTAGTCCGACGGCCACACAACTAGGCTAACACTGCTAGAGTCCCAAAATCCATAAACACTGTACTGGACCTGGAGCATTGAACTTAATACATAGCACCCAACCACTAGTCGAGCGAAGTACTTAATTTACTATCACTACTTCCCAGGAACAATAACATCAGCAGTACTGAAAGGCCTGAGCTACCTCCGAGACAAGCACGCCATTATGCACCGCGACGTGAAGCCCTCGAACATACTGGTGAACAGCAATGGCGAGATCAAGATCTGTGACTTCGGAGTGTCGGGGCAGCTGATTGATTCCATGGCCAACTCGTTTGTGGGGACTCGGAGTTATATGTCGGTAAGTAATATGATGGTTGACTTCGTCAAAGACCAACCTCTTGTTTTCTCGTTAGGAGATATAAGGAGCAAGGAGCTGGTGGCTAAATAATTACAGCCACTCGGGTAGATCTTTAGGTAAAGCTGTGTTTGCCTAGGTTGGTCCGTGGATGGGTGACTACCACCACCCATTACATACCGAGTTTCCTCTGTGCCTTGGAAAGCACTTTAAGCCGTAAGTCTCGGCTGACGATTGTAGATTTTTGACAGTTGTTACATGAAGTGGTCAGTTGCTCCATGTAAAATACTGGTATACAGCTGCACCTTGTTAGATTGGAAACTGACCCCAACATAGTTCTGCCATTAACAATTAACTTTAGTCAATGATTGTTGATCTGCCAGCCTAGTGGTGATATCAATATGGTGCTATAATCACCAGGTAACTACTCACTGCTAAGCAGTTATTGCTTATGGGCCAGTAAATCATACTATGAACATAGATAACCCTGTTGTAGACCAAAATTGGTACAGAGTTCTGTTACAATATTCCTAAATCCATGGCCAATCTATGGTTACTTACCTATCTATCTTCTCTTTTCAACATACTCGTAGGTCAAATGATTAAGGTACAAATGATTTCTGATAAGACCTCGTGAATTTTTGATTCACACAGAGATTAAAAAAAACTAGTTGAAAAATGTTTTTTTTTGTTTAGGCTATTTTGTCCCATTGCTGGGCAAAGGCCTCGCCCATTCCTTTCCAACTCTCTTGATGTTTTGCTTTCTCTAGCCAATCAGTCAGTGTCGAGTCCAAATCGTCACGCCACTTTCTTGGGCCTGCCGTCTTCAGGCACCCACTGTGTGACGATTCTGGCCCATTTTTCCTGGCCCATCCTGGAAACGTGACCCGCCCAGTCTTATTTTGACCTCGCAGATTGATCGCCGCTTTGTCGATGCTTGTCTTGGAGCGTTAGCGTTGCGCATTAGATCAGTGACTTTGATGTTTAAAATGCTACGCTCCATCGCTCTTTGGTAAATCTTTAGTTTGGACTACTGAACCTCCGTCAAAGACCAAGTCTGGGCGCCATGGGTTGTGATAATGGATACACAATGTCGACGAGTTTACGCGTGAGATAAAAAATAAAAATGTTTATCTGGCATAAATTGAACTACTTTTTCTTAAAAATTTGCTTGCAACAACTTTTATATGTCAATTTCTGTTTACAGCCGGAGCGACTCCAAGGCACGCATTACTCAGTGCAGTCAGACATCTGGTCTCTCGGCTTGTCTTTAGTCGAGATGGCGATAGGCATGTATCCCATCCCGCCGCCTGACGCGAAGACCTTAGCGGCAATATTCGGTGGGCAGAACGAAGATCATTCTCCCGGGCAGGTTGGTATAGAGCTATTGACTATTGTTAGATTAGTTATTTGTTATCATATTCAGAAATGTCTTAAAGTTTAAAGACACAAAGGTTTTAAATATATCTAACGTCTTAAAAATACACACATTTTGACTTTCCCTAGGTAAACTATCGAACGTGAAAAGTGCTCACTTTACAGGACAGCGATTTGAAGTTTATTTTATGGGTTACTTTTTCATTAAAGACTATATCTGTATAGAATGGGAAATTTCTCGAAAAACAAAATGGCAGCATTAGTTTATATTTTGGCCACGCGCCGAAATATCCTTTTACAGCTATATTTTTACAAACCTCTCAAGCTAATCAGAAAATCTCAAGCTAATTAGGGATTGCAAAACCAGAATACAGGATCTTGAAATACCTAGCCCCCATTTTTTTGTCTACTGGATATTATAAAATTTGTTTGGGATTTATTTTTGACGCGTTACTACAAGAGACACCTACCGTACTACATGTACCATATTGTACTTATGATTAAAAGTAGTTTGTTATCAGTTTCCTGTTCACTGTTAACTGTAGTACGCTATAGAAGAAAACCATACAATGAATATAGTTACATACTTCGATGTATTTTGCATATTGAGGATATGGTTATTTTTTACTTTTCAAACAAGTTGTATAATCAACTAGCTGTTGCCCGTAGCTTCACTCGCGTTTTGGTCGGAAATTATCCAACGGGCACGTTGTAAATATAGCCTATGACACTCGGGTATAATGTAGCTTCCTAATAGTGAAAGAATTTTCAAAATCGGTTCAGTAGATCCGGAGAACCTCACAAACTTTACCTCTTAATATATCTTTATACTAGCTGACCCGCGCAACTTCGTATGCGTGCGTGCGTGCATAAAAAAAAGAGAGGGTTAGAGAGAGTGTCTGTCAACCTTAAAAGATAGACATAATATGCTATTGCGGTCATTTTTTAGAGCTTTTTAAGAGGAACAATTCCGACATAAATGACTATTGCGTAACTTTAACCGTTCACGCAGCGCACACAATGGAAGCTCTCGAAAGGAATAAATCCCTGTTTTTGAAACATTTTTCATTGATGCTCCGCTCCTATTGGCTGTAGCGTGATGTTATATAACCGCCTTCCTCGATAAATGGGCTATCCAAAAATAAAATATTTTTTAATTCGATCCTTTAGTTCCTGAAATTAGCGCGTTCATTGTTCAAACAAACAAACAAACTCTTCAGCTTTTAAATTAATTTCTCGGAAATATTTGCATTAATCGCTAAAATATTCTAATTATGTTTTTCCAAATAAGGGTTTCCCTCGACAGCCTTAAATCTTCATCCTTAGGCAGTCATACACCAGCTAGTTCGAAAGTTCTCATCAAGGTGCATGAAATGAGCCGAGACACGATAAAACTGCTGTAAACTGTTGCGGACCTCTTGCAACTGCCTTCCGTCTCCATCGTCAGACCTTTGATGACAGTCTTACTCCAGGCAGGTCTAAAGTTCTCATCAAAGCGCATGAAATGAGCCCAAACATGATATAGATGCTGTAAACTCTTAAGGACCTCTTGCAACTGCCTTCCGTCTCCATCGTCAGACCTTCGATGACGTCATACTCCAGCTAGGTCTAAAGTTCTCATCAAGGTGCTGGAAATGAGCCCAAACACGATTTCTCAATTTGAAATGGGTTGTATACGGTTAAGAATCATTGCTTAACGGACTTTGTGATCATAAATAAAAAATATATGTAGACGCGTCGAATTGAGACCTTCCTTTTCTGTTAAGTCGGTTAAAATCCAAGCCTCAGAAATTCGACACGGGCGAGGGTCATTCTTTCACGGAAAATCTTAACACCGCGATTCAGAATATGGAGTGAAATGAACAGCGCCATCTATCGAGCACGAAATTAAACCGCTGAATCTAATGCAAGGAAAGCGATTGAACACGCACTCTACAGGGTTATAGCGTCATGTAGACTAATCTAGAGTACCTTTTTCAATCATAACTTTTTCTAAAGCCGAGCCGGTCAGTCGATTTAAAAGTTATCTTGTGAATACATTTTTATTAATTAGTACCATTTTGGTGCAATAGATGTCGTTGCATGTATCTTACACAATGATGATAAGTTCTTCTTGAACACTTTAAATTCATTAATCTTTTGATAGAGAGCACCGATTACAATTAATCAAAAACTAAAACCTTCTCTAAGTTATGCACAACATTTGTGCATTGAATCTAGCCACATACTAAATATGATTAGTAATATTTAAATCCTCCGGGAACACCACCGGGCCGGTCTTTTCCGGGCTATAATGCCTAGTGTTAATCACCAGAATATAAGGTATCCTGATAGCAACTGTTATTCAAATCTGTTAGCCGTTTGAGCGTAATTGAGTTAAAACCGTATTTGAGTTATTTGATTATCCCACGGGAACACCGCATTTTTCCTGGATCAAATGTAGCCTATGTGTTAATCCAGAATATAAGCTATCTTGGTACCCAATTTCATCCAAATCTGTTAAGCCGTTTGAGCGTGAAGGAGTAACAAACATACACACATACATACATACAAACTTTCGTCTTTATAATATTAGAGTGATTTGTATAGATTTGATACTTATCGCGGCTTCGCTCGTGGATATCGGGAATTATCCCATATTCATTTACACCTGGATTAAGATCTAAGACCCAGGTTACACCACGGGTATGCACCAATAAGAACCGCTGCGGTACTGCTCCGTCGGAGCCCAACATGCCTATTCGTACCGCGAAGCCGAACACTCCGGTGTACATCTCCCGCCTACACTACACCACTACGGCGGAGGACATCGTGGAGTACGTGCGTCAGAAGACCAAGTACGTGGCGAGAGTGCAGCTGCTTGAGTCTCACCGCAACGTTAACTTTAAGGCGTTCATGGTGCGAATACCAACATGTTTGTGTCTGCACCTCGTCTTGGAGGAGGACTTTTGGCCGCATGGAGTGGTGTTCCGGCGCTTCCATGGGCTAGTGCCACATGAACGCACAGTGACATAATGCACAAGTGAAGTGTTACTAACATAGTTTTAAGGTTCTATTTACTAACACAATTTGTATTTTATCATAATATGATAAAATACAAATACCCTATATACCTTACATACTAACATACATATTATGTATGTTAGTATCTAAGGTATATAGGGTCCCATTAAAATAGGTGGACAAATTTTAACACAGCATTCAGTACGGCTAACCAAAGATATCCAAGCAAAAAAAAAAACTGATTAAAGTGATTTTATCATTTAGTGATCTGTTGTTATTCTGATCTTTCCCAAAAACTTCTAAATAAATTGGATCGACTTCTCAATAATAAATTGTATTCGCTTTGTTTTTGGCCTTCGTAAATACGATCACATTTCTTCCTTCCGGTCTCAGCTTAAATGGTTGCCTATCCGACTCAGGAGGTCCCTCAGATCTCTCTGCATGCTCTTCACGATTATGAACGATCGATGTGCTCCCGATTATCTAAAAAAATACTTCAAAGTGCTGGGCAGCTCTCACAATCGTAGCCTTCGAGCTTCCAAGAATCTACTTCTCCAAATTCCTTCACACCGCACCGGTTTTAAGTCAAATTCTTACGCTATCTCTACTATAAAGCTCTGGAACGAACGCGCTACGTTTTGGCGTTAAGAAAGCTGAAAACAAATTCACTTTTAAAAGAAAAGTTCGTAACCACTATCTAAGTCAGAATAAATAGCTTTCAATTTGAAGTCGAGTCACGGTAATTATTATTAGGTTTTTCGTTTTATATTTTGGTATTCGTTATAATTTTTATTAGTTTATCTTATATGTATTATGTGTATTAGTATCACTATAAGTACTTATATACATATTTTTTTTTTTTAGATACTTATTTTGTACCCTACCACAGCGTTTTCTTATTGAACCCAAAGGTTGACTGGTAGAGAATGCCTAATGGCATTAAGTCCGCCTATGTACCACTATTGTACATGAAGTTTAAATAAATAAATTTTATTTTGACATAATGGATGTATTTATTCTAGAGTTCCACCGGCAATTTATTATTTTAGGTCAAAATAAAATCACTTTAATCAGTGTTTTTTTTGCTTGGATATCATTGGTTAGACTTACTGAACGCTGTGTTAAAATTTGTCCATTTTAATGGGACCATAAATATCTATGGGCCATAGTAGCCTGAAAATAAATGGTTTCAAAGAGAGAAAGAAAGAAAGAATAAAGTTTATTTGACGTCAGTTCCATAAGCACACATAATACAAATAGATCAAAATAAAAAAATAAAACAAACTAAAATTAAGATAAAAAAAGCTAAGAGAAAATACATTGTACTTATGTGCTGTGTGCCTCAAGGCTGCGCCAAAAAGGTCCATTTCAGCATTCATGCCAGACAGGAGAGGCTGTTTGGTTGTTCTTGTTAAAGTCTACCCCTGTGCCGAATTTTATTTAGGGACAGTTCAGCCTAGGGGTGAAAAAGTAACAAACAGAGAGAAAAACGAGAGTTTTTTTTCGCATTTATAATATTAGCACGGATGATAAAAATATCGTTTGCCAAAACATACCACATCTTAATAATGATGGTATTTTACATTCCAGGCGCCAAACTCCCCACGCCCGATGGCGATATTCGAGCTGCTGGATTACATCGTGAACGAGCCGCCTCCGAAGCTGCCGGCCGGGATCTTCTCCGATGAGTTCAAAGACTTCGTGGACCGCTGCCTCAAGAAGAACCCTGACGAACGGGCTGACTTGAAAACGTTAATGGTACGTACCGGATTTGTTGTAGGTACATCAGCCCAAGATGATTCTGATCATCGTACGTACTATTTTTGCTTTTTGCTTGCAGCATCCGGCCGCTATAGAAGCGCTTAGTTAAAAACTTTCTCGTCCTTAGTCCTTTTTTGTGTTATTCTTATTAGTCAAAAAAGGGTGGTCAAACATCTGTGATAATTAACAGAGCCTGAGAATTTTTGTAAAACAAAAGATAATGTAAAAAGCTTGAAACCTTTTATTTTTGTTTTACTATTATTGTTCCGCACAAAATGTGATGGTGATGATACATTTATTTGCATTTTTTTTTTGTTTTTGTGGATATCGTGTGTACGGGATTTTGTTTTAAAAGTGAGCAGATTCTTCTTGAGCTTATGGTACTTCTTTAGCCTATGGTGACCCCACGGTGGAACTCAGCGGGATAATTGCGTAAATTACTCACAAAACTCACAATCCTAATGGACTTTTGAAAATTCAACAATTCTTTTTGTTTTTACAGTGTCAAACAAAACAATTTTTCAAACGAAAACGTATTACGAACTTCCTTCAATATCCAAAGGCGTTTGTAGAAATTGTGTATCGCAACTCTTGTCTTTGAGAGGGAATGGGTTAGAATTTATCATGTGGACCCAGTACGTATAGGTAGAGGCCAGGCGTACATGAAGCTGCTGAAAAGTGTAACTAATGATGGCGTGCGAAGTTTCATCTCTTATCTATACTTCCATACTATCTATACTAATCTATACTTCTATACTAATATTATAAAGAGGTAAAATTTGTTTGTAAGTTTGTTTGTAAGTTTGTATGTAGGGGGTAATCTTGGGATCTACTGAACCGATTTTGAAAATTCTTTCACTAATAGAAAGTTACATTATCCCCGAGTGCCATAGGCTATATTTACAACGTGCCCGTTGGATAATTTCCGACAAAAACGCGAGCGAAGCCGCGGGCAACAGCCAGTATTAAAAAAGCCGTGTCTTAATAAGGGGAAGGCTAATTGTCTATCCAGTGGTGGACGTTCGGCTGCTGTCGGCTGTATTCAGTATCTATCTATATTGATTCATTGTCCATATTTTTCTATAAAGTTTTGCCGTTTGCCCAGGAGCCCGCAGAGATGTTATGTCTAGTAATATTATTTCTGTACACAGAACCACGAGTGGATCCGCAAGGCGGACGCGGAGAAGGTGGATATCGCGGGGTGGGTGTGCAAGACCATGGACCTCATGCCCTCCACGCCTAATTCTAACGTGTCTCCTTTTTCTTCATAAGCTGCAAGAAGTGCATACTTTCATCAGCGAAAAAGGGTTAGAAATATATCTTTTTTGCATGCATGCTTTTTATTTGTTTTTGTCATTGACCGATGACCGCTCATCATAATCTTTAATGGTATTGATTTTAATAATGAAAGTAAGTAGTTATTTATGATTTTGTAACTGTTATACAACTTGAAAATCTGTAAACTTTGTTAGCTTGGTTATGCTCAGACTTACACGTGATTCTGTTTATCTCGCACATTTGTTGTTTTGATAGTGACTAAGTGACGTTTACAGAATCTCGTCTTTAATCTTCAGTCTGTTGTCTTCGATTTTTTTTTAAAGTTCATGTCACTACAATTAATACAAAAATTGCCTGCCCTGTCTCCTTTTCAACTTTATAGCGTAAATACTTCGGATTATTTCCAGTATGATGCGTTTCACTACAACTCAACTCAAAATACCGCCGTTGCACTCCGGGGTCTTGCAGTTATTTGTGTTGCTTTATTGATCTGTTTTTTTATTACTTGAAAAACTTGCAGGTCAAAACATTTCCCAGGAGAAAGCGGGCGAAACAATCACTGAAGACGCTGGCGGTGAAGAATAGCTGCCCTGAGACCACGCGATGACAGAAAACAGTGTGTCAACTCTAGATACCATTGTCCAGTACCAGAATGAGCCACAGGCAGGCGAACACTCCACATCATAGAGACGTGATCCTACTTCCTTGATACAAACCTTCATTTTAGAAATAGAGCTATTAATATCGATACAAATGACATGTATTCAATTTACGCGGAGTGGAGAACACATGGAGTGCTTACCACGAGCATAAGTCAAGAATCGAATAACGAAGAACTCACAACATGTTGTCGCGGCGTTTTTGATGGCATTCCATTTGATACCTACTCCGTGACATTAACACATCGTAGCTCGTTGGTACTTGATACATTCGTTACAATGCTGTACTGGAAGTTTCTTACATCTAGTGTATTTCGTAAACGTAGATCAGATTTATTCTACATATCAGGGTCGTCACGTCTCATATCAAATGTTTCATTAACACATTAGTAAAACTCTTTGGGAGACATCCTGTCATCGAATCGAAATTCAAAATTGATAATTTAATTTATAGAATTGGCTAAAATTTAAGGTAAAATCTGTAGGGAATTATTGAAAACAATGTGTTACGCTATCGCTATGAAGCTGCTTGAGTAGTCGACGACACAGTCAGCCTTCATCGACATCAATGTCGATAAGAAACATTAATCGAATGAATAATCGAAAACATAATCGAATTAGAGGTGTAACTGTTTCATCGGCTACACATCGAATGTGTTTGACTTTCCTTTTCATATACAGGCTATATGATTACGAGAAAGTTGATAAAAAAGGTAAACGTGTGTACTGTAATCAATAGCACGGTGTCAGATGCTAGATAGGGGTATAATACTAAAACATAGTGCATTCGTGGACGAACTAATCGAGGTTTTATAACAAAAAAACGACAACTAATCGATAAATGGTCAAGTAGAGTTGATTTAACTAGTCTCAAGTCGAAAAAATGTTAGTAGTGTTTTGACATATTTTTCTTTGCTGAAAGTGCGTAATTCATGTCAGCTGGTACCTGTTATTTGAATAGATTTCGGATGCGTTTTATTCGACGCGTCCGGAGCGTTGGAATACTCAAACGGCCACGGTTTCGCGGGCGTGGGACTGTTCCAAAGCTCAAATGTATCATCTTATAATCTGTAAAATAGAATGCATTTTTTAGAGATTACACTAAAGATAAAAAAAAACGAAAAAATAAAAATCGTAGGTATGTTTTTTATATTATTGACGTGATGCACTTTTTCCCGTTTGGTTTGTTGTGTTATTTGCTTCGTTTTAGTATGTCCGCCATTTATTTACCCGCCCTGTCCCGAGCACCTAGTGTAGATAGACACAGCTACTCACTCATGTAATGTTTGCGTTGAATGTACGAGTGAATGATATCATTCATTCTGTATTTGACGGGTTCATTCATTTCGCACACGATTATTCGTTCTATGTAGGTCGTAGTTACACTATTTGAATTCGGAAGAATCGAGCGCGCATTTATGCTGATTCGCTGCACTATTTAACATTAATTTTGAATTCCCAGCGTATGTACACCTCCTTAGCTTTGTGATCGCTATTATTTGCCTGGTCTTCCTATAGTATTTAGAGAGTTATGTGATTTAAGATAATTATGTATTGTGTGTTTCAGGGTTTGCGAAGTGTTTTGCCTTTTATTACCTATACCCAGCATTTATTTTTTATTATTGTCATTAAATTAGATAATTTGACGGTGCTTTTATGTTATCACTGATGTAAGTGATCATATTTAAAAAATAATAAAAAAAAACGTAAAAAAAGATTTTTGTATAAATGGTCTACTCGTGATTCATAAGTAGGTTTTAACATTACTTTTTTCTAAAAAAAAGTTAGTAATCATTTGTCTGTAGTCGTCGTGCTAGGTTAAGTTGAACGTATAATTATAGATATTGTATTCCAAAATTATGTTACCTCTAATGAATTTACGATGCGAAAAATTAGAATGGCGAGACCTCATTCTTAAATGAAGTAAAGTCAATTACATAGATGCGTTTTTGTATACAACGCGAATATACTCGAATATACTCCGCTCTCAACTTGGTAAAATAGTGAATAATAAATGTATGCTGAAACGTAGAAACTACAAAGTACTCCTTTTAGTTGATAAAGTAAATACTTGATTCGTTTCGCTATAATGTTTGTTTAGGATTGAGGTTTCACTTATTGTATGAATATTTTATTAAAGGTTTTATTGTAATTTCGTGAATAAGTAGGGGTAAGATCCCCGCTCTAAAGTTCAGTTGTCTTTCAGTCATATGAAAGCATAACCAACTTCCAAAGACAAAATTCTTAACTTTTAGATTTCTGACTGTGACTACTCTACGTGTTTGTGTTTATAATTAGACGAACTAAAAATGGACGAACAACAATATTCTGAAATAATTTTACATTACATTAAAATTAGCAGACTCAAAAATAAATAAAAACGGAACACCATAATAAGTGATATTTTTAGAATAATTATCGATTTGATAGTTAAAAGTATTTTTTTATTTATTTATTTGACTAACGCTTCTCTATAGAAGACGCTTTTACCTATAGTCATTTTAAACGTTTTAATCATTTCGAGGCACATTATAATGGAACAACTCGTTTTAAAATTATATCACAATCGATCTCTATGGTCTAGCGTTCACTTAGGCGATTATCACAAATAAACGATTAAGAATCTAAGTATATAAAACCGGTCTTAGTCGATTTTCGGAAATCGCCTTGTGAATGACTATTCGATATTGTCATATCGTAAATCAATTCATGAATGTAACTCCAGATTATTTATATAAGCTTCTTCGTAAGATATGTCTGTAGTTAGGTACTTATGTACAATTAAATGTTAATAAAAACCTTCACTGTTTTAATTAATTTCCCAATTTAATACAGAGTTAATGTTTGCAATTAACTCGATGAAAAACTTAATAGCAGAAATTGTAATTACTGGATGAATAGCAGGCGACGAGTTGAGTCGACGGACGCGGCCCCTGGCGTTAAACATTAAAATGAAATATGCGAAGTTGAATTGCAAAGTGGTTGCAAGGGGTGGGTCTCGTTGCCGCTCATTATAAATGTGCGTAAATATTGTTTCTGTGGAGGGACTTTTGTCGGGACTCATTAAGAAGCCATTACGAGTTCAAGCTTATCTGACTCACAATTTATTTGAATGTCAAAAAATGGCGTTGATTGGGCGTGAAACACATTGTCACCGCTACAGTAGGTAGCTATAAGCGCGTGTTGCGTATAAGTCAAGAATCAAAAACCTACGCAACTTTGCTAGAGCTGTGTAACGATTTTGGTAAGTATATTCTATATAGTTAACTAGTATAAATCGTATTTTTTTTTCTTACGTTTTACATTCGAATCTTATTTCTATTCTTTTTGACATAAATATCTCTTTTTCAAATAAATATTTAGATTTACCTCACCCTGTATATCGTATGCAAATTCACGATTCGATGGGCAATAGATTCGTCGTTATCGCGTTGAGGAAAAGGGAAAAAGAAATGTCCTAATGTAAGATTACTGCCTACTAGAGCGTAGCAACGGATATCTGCGTAAAAAATAACGTGTCAGAATGCGTAAACGTGTAAGTACCGTGTGGATGGAGAGGGAGAGGAATACCAATTGTGTGTGGAATGATATGAAGGAAAAATGAGGAAATGATAGCGTGACGATCAGGGGATAATGGAAGAAAAAAAACATGTTGCGCCGAGCCCAAATAACATGGGACCAGGTGGCCTACCGTGACGTCTTAAAGCAGGAGTAATTCCAGTGTGGGAAAGAGACAGAGCCTATACAGGTCGTCTAGCGCCATCTCTTTCCCACACTGGAATTGCTCCTGCTATAAGACGTCATGGTAGGCCACCAGGTCAGGAAGATTATCGTGAATGCGTAAACGTATACCTACCTAGCTATCGACAACACAGACAAACTAAACGCTTATAAAATCAGTCTTGCAGTCCACTGCTGATCATAGACCTACCAACCTGCGCCTTAATACCCCGTCTCCGACCTTCCACTTCCAGTCTATCCCAGCCACATTTATAAGGTAATCAGTCAATCTAGTTGGAGGCCGTTACACGCTAAACTTACCGGTACGCAATCTCCACTACAAGATTCGTTTGCTCCGTAGGCCATCGGTCTTTCGACAAACGTGGCCAGCCGGCTGCCACTTCAGCTTGCTTACTCTGCAATCTGTGTCAGTTACAGTTCATGAAATGAATGAGAACTTCAGTGGCGTGCCTAGGGGCTAAGCTAACAATACAGCAAATCCATAAGTCACGCAGACTGTTCAGAACCTCGTAACATCATGAAGAGTACTAGGTTATCAAGGGTAAACCAAGATTGAAGAATTGTATGAAAGAACCCCTATGAGAGAACGTTGATAGGCAGGGATTCACCTAGTTATGTAGTACAAGCTGTTGCCCGCGGCTTCGCTCGCGTTTTGCTCGTAAATTATCCCACGGGCACGTTGTAAGTCAATGGCAGTCGGGGATCATGTTGCTTCCTATTAGTGAAAGAATTTTCAAAATCGGTTCAGTAGATCCAGAGATTACCCCCTACAAGCTCACAAACGTTACCGCTTTAAATTATTAGTATAGATACGAGTAGTATAGATCTAGAAGTCGTTTTTTCAAGTCCTACGACAAATTGGCCGTCGAAAATCACGTTGTACTATCACGTTAAGCTAGTCATTTATTTGCACTACTAACTTAACCGTCTCTTAATCCTAGTACCTAAAGGGTTGGTGTCGGATATCACAAGGTTTTCATGATAAGTGCTGAAGTTTGTTGCGAACTTGGCGGGGCCGCGGGATGTGGCGGGCTTCCAGCCGTGGCTACGACGAACTTTGACATTAGACACCCACTATACAAACTTTAGCTGGGTTCATTAACAATTATATAAAACCCTTTGTAGGTTTGTTCACTACAGTTTTGTTAAGTCCACAAATACCCTTTATGTAAAAGTGTCGTTATTTCTATTACTGAACGTGCAATGTTTGAACTTCGAACTGGAATTTTTTTTTGTTTTAAAAGCTATTGGTTTCCGATATTTCAGCGTGAAATTACAGCTTGGAAACGAATTGGTCGTGGTCAAAAGTTCTGAAACTAGAAAGCATTTTTCGTATTGTTTGTAATGTTTCATCGCAGTAACTTTATAGATAAGTCCTACTACTAAAAAAAAACAATTTTTAATTAGGTAGATACCTACCTTTTTTTGAGAGAATAGTTTTGCAGTTAATCTGACAAAACAGTCGCTGAAATTAGCAGCAAATTCGAGTGCATTTGTAAATCTTAGAGACGATTAAGTTTTTTTTAACCGTTTCCAAATCCATGAATTACTAGTAATTGGTTTAGAAACTCAATAATCATCGAGCCCTACAATCTCGACATAAAAAATAACGATCGCAAAACAACAGAATTCGATCGCAAAGTCATAACGATGAGGATTTATGGTGGAAGCCGACACCGTCGGGTCGCGTCCGGCTTGCGTCCACCTTAAATCGGTATCGTTATGGGTTTGCGACCGAATTCGGTTGTTTTGCGATCGCTATCTATGTCGAGACTGCAGGGCCTGGATTACAAATATTGTTTCGAAACTTTGCACCTCTAATTTATGGGAGTCTAAGTTCAATACCCCTATCTCCCTAACCTTTCTCGAATTTACAATGCAATGCAAATCGCAAATAATCTCTCGATATATTTAAAGAATAACGAAAAAAAGCGGGAGGAGTATTTCTGTAATACGCGTCACTTGTCATCCGAATCCCGAGCCAGGAAGCATGGGAAGTGACGACCATCGCATAAGTAGGTCAATCGATACTCCTCGGCAACACTCATTATAATAACAATCGTGTAATCACAACTTTTTGCTTCCCATCACTAGTTTAGATAAACAGGATGAATATCGGCAGCTTGATGAATTATGTTTTTGTTTGCGTTTCGATTTGTTTGTATAGGGAAATAAGTCATTTGCTTAGTTATGGGTGATTGTCGAAACAGTAGGTATCTAGTAGATTTTTTGATATGATATGAAGAAACGTGATTCCATAATACCAAATTATGGGATGACGTTTCTTCAACTGAGAACTTCTTAATATAGATTACCTACGTAAAGCGAGATACCGTACCCATTTGTACTGTTCAGTAGCCGAATGGCAAAAAACGTGACCTTGACCTTGATTCTCCATGTCTGTCTGTCCGTGTATGTCACAGCCACTTTATTCCGAAACTATTAGGACTACACTGTTGAAACTTAGTAGTTAGATGTATTGGGTAAACCACTTTACGATTTATATACAAAAATAAAAGATTATGGGACTCCCCATAAATGGAACTGAAACAGAAAAATATTTTTTTTAACAAACCCATTCTATCACACTATATCACAATATATCTAAAACCATTTTTTCTCAAAGTCAATCGTTTGAAAGATAGACACTTCCAAAGTGGTAAAATGTGTCTTAATTTCTAGAGTAAGAGGAGGAAAATTCGAAAAAATGTGGGATTGTAGAAAGTTTAAAAAAACTTTCAACCAAAATTGGTTTGAATAAAATTTGATGATGAGTTTTCGAGATATGGGACTTTTTCATCAAATTGCGGAAGTAACTTTGTTTTTCATTAACATACTACGAAAAACAAATTTAGTTTTGCTGTTGAATGTAATGCAATACCTACAACATATGAATGAGCCTTCAAAATATTTTTATTATTTTGTTTGCTGCTACGGAACCCTATGTGCGTGTGAGTACGACTCGCACATGGCCGGTTTTTTTTGTATGTAAACTGTCTTTTTACGAGTATCTCCAGCTTTCCACTCATCCTTATGTCTTCTCCAGCATATCTCCTACAAACGCCTGTAAGACATCACACCAGCGCAGTGTTCCCCAGGCATCCCTTGGCGACGACGCCCGTCTTCTGGCACTGGCATGCACCGTGTGATGAGGTACCGGACAGCAAATAAAATAAGTAGGTATCTACTTTCTTATGGCTTGCTCTCTTGCTGCTGTCATATTAAAAGATGACACGGAAACCTCTAGATTAGGTCCTAGGGTAATGGATACCTAGATTAATTCATCGACTCAGCATATTGGAGTCCACTGTAGGACATGGGCCTCTCCGCAGCTGCAACACGGTACCCTGTCCTCCAGTTTCTGCATCCAATCTGAACCAGCTATGTTTTTAAAGTTGTCAGTCTACCTAGCTGGTGGAGTCCAACGTTTCCCCTTGAAAGAGAACGAAAGAAAAAGTGTTCATTTGACTCGCATCATCATCGTCATCAGAGACAGCAGTCTACTGCTGGACATAGGCCTCTGCAATGCACGCTACTCAACTCGATTCTCGGTAACTCTCATCCAGTTGCTACCAGCCACTCTGCGAAGATCGTCGCTCCACCGAGCCTGAGGGCGACTTTTTTTTTTTACTTATGTGAAATCATCAATTGACCCCTCCCACTCTGGGCGGAGCGGCAGGGAGTGTCAGACTTGTACTGACTAAAACCCATCCATGTTCCTTCTTTTGCCCTTTGTGTTCCAGGGCCGCGGTATCTCTTTCGAATAGACTCGCCACCCTGGCAGGCATCGGTCCTTTCGGACCCCTTCCCGTTTGCTGACATCTCATTGAGGCGCGCGTGGAACACGAACGCGCCGACGACACGGCCTGTCGTCATAAGACGGACGGACGGCGAGCTAGCCCATAGCTCATCGTCTCACGTTCCGCCACCTCCTTAGCTAGCATGACTGCTTCGCAGAAGGAGGTTACGGCGTCCCATTCCGTCTCGCTCCGGAGGTCGCCGCCGCCGATCGCCGCTACGAGGACACGGCGGTGCTCCGCCCATGCGGGGCAGACCTCCACCGTGTAGGGCGTCTCACCTCACGCTTGCCGATTCGCGGTCTCTACTCAAGAACACGATTGACGTTTGACTCGCATAGAACAAAATAATAATACAAAGTTAAATAAAAAGAAAACTATCAAAAAATAAATAATAATTAAAAAGTTATAATTAAAAGGCTATCTCAGCATGGTGCTGTAACATTTAAAAAATGTCACAGCGCTGGTATTTGCAGATAAGCGGTCTCAGCTCCGCTCGTTTGCTCCGTCGGCCGTTGGTGCTCCGACAGATATGGCCAGCCCACGCCATGTATATTCTGCAAGCTATGTCGGTAACTCAGAAGACGTAGTTCTCGTTATGCCTGCGTGAAGATGCCCTGAGGGACGAACTAATGACATTTGGTTGGTAGATAATTTGACGGCCATTAATTACATGCCCAACAAATTAATTACGCGTTTGAATCATGCCATCAAAGTGACTTTAGGTATTTGGTGCTGGTTTTTTTACTTTAGGCGCTGGACCGAGGGCTGAAAATCCATAAGATTTATTTTATTCAATCATAATTTAGGTGTTGCTTTGTACCTATTCGTAGTTACGGAAGTAGGTAGGCTTTGGTTAAGTAGGTACAATTTGGGAACAGTATATTTTGGAAATCAATTTGAAACCTGGAATATAGTTCGAGTGAAGACAAAAAGTATTAATGAGTCGATCCACGAGTTCTTTAGCCCAAGAAGATAATCCTGAATAAGTCATCAACGAATAGGGAGAGCACCTTAAGAGTAAATTAGTCTGGGATTAGAGATCTGATCTGTAGGAAATCCGAGGACGGCTGGAAGGCGTTAAGGAATGGAGCCTATCGTGGGTACAGTTGGCTACACACTGTCCTGTCAGCTTGTCAAGCATGTATGCACAATCATTTTCGAGCATGCTTGAGTGTCTGTTTCGTTAATGAATTTCTGGAAGCGGCGTGAAGATTGATTGAAATTTCAAGCCTCGTTCTGGAAGCTTGATTAGAAATAGGTTCCCCAGTAGCACAGATTTGCTGTCTCAGAATACATAAATAACCAAGCCGTAAGCGCGCCTAATACCTACTAAAGCGACAAAAACTACGCTTTTAAAGAGTAGTTTGACACGCAGACGATCAGTTACTCTGTGAACGTCGTATGGCGTAACGTGTTTTACCGGTGTCCAATAAATAATTAATGATTAATAAATAATGTCTGAGCTAGCCACATTACGCGGGTGGGAAGTGAGGCGAGCGGGGACGCTTGTTTTGTATTTGGACGCAGCGTGCGGCTTGCAATTACAGTTGAACGCGGCTTCTGGTTCTTTCTGTATTCTGATTTTGCTCTATAGAATACTTACCTACCTATCCTTTCAAAAAACGTCCAAAAAAATTTATTCAGATTCGTCAGATTTATTGAAACTCCACAATATCTTCAACAAGTTTTGCCTGTTAAGTCGTCGTTTTGGTTCAGGCCTCATACGATGAGATAAAAATCAACGTGGCTGAACAGTGAACAGCCCGTTGTTAGTTTTTGGCCCTCTTGAAAACTAAAAGTGGGTCCTGCCAGAAGGGCTCCTGTCAGAATCTTTTCATAGTATAGTCATCATGCTATACTCATATACTATACTCGGCTTATAAGTATTCATGCTGAATATGCATGCCATGCTGAAAAGCCATCTGGGCTCTCCTACCTAGTTTCATGTAGGTATATCAATTGCATTGTCGTCGTTCATCGTTCAATCAACAACTGGTGCTGCTCTGGCTTTCATGTATTGATGTTACAAGAAAAACTGCTGAGGGATGATAGGCTTTGAAAAGTAAACAGTCTTTCTTACATGTAGCATATGCGTCATTAATTGCCTGTTGGTGAAAGCTTCAGGCTTGATAAACTTAAAACTGTGTGTATACCTTAACGGCCGCCAAGCAGATATATCTACCCTTCGTGTTCCGTAGCCGACGAAGCTCGAAGGTAATCTGCCGGACGGCTTTTTATTTTTTTGTCAGTCGAACACACAGAAATCTTAATAATAAGGCAAAAGATTTCTGTGGCCGAACATAAAACCGTCGCTTTGAGATTTAAGCTTACGGTTGTGATTGTGATGGATCTCTGCGGAATTGGCTGTCAGTTTTTGGGACCTGCATTCGAACATTTAAAGAATATGTTAGAATGGTTCAAATGTGGTGAGTGACAAAATGGTGATTTTACAGCATAAATCTTTGACCGTTAGCAAAACTCTAAGCCTCGATCACCCTTCGACTAAAAACGAAAAATAAATCTGATAGCAAAAACGCGGTTCTGCGAAAAGAAAATTAAATAAAACATTAACTTTTACTTATAATTTTTTGTTAAAACGTGTTTTCCTGAAAAAAACTGGGTTTCCCTTGGGTTGACCCTGCTTAGGTAAGTAAGGCCTAGGTAGGTACAAGATTTTAGTATTCGGATAAGAAGGATGAAAAAATATCTAAGATATTTATAGAGCCTTCAAATGCGACGTGATCAATGAAAAGACTTGATAAATATAAAAAGAAAATCTTTCTTGGCGACAAGGCGACTTTTTTTGTAATAAGAATCTTAGAAAGATGGATTCTTATTCTTTATTGCACACGAAATGAAAAATATACACATTAATTGCTATAATATGCTTAAGCGTATTCTTTAGGTATTTTGTCTCCGGCATTATATAAAATTAGTTCTAAAAATCTGGCATGATTTCCACATAATACTTACATCACACCAAGTACCCAAACAAAGCGCTATGCTTCCACCAGTGGCGAAGGTTCCATGCAACTCGATTCCTATCCGGCTTCCTTTTGAAAAATGGCCCAGTCAGTATTTTATAGACAAATAATAAAATCACATTAAAGATATGAACTCCGGCTTACCTCTTACAAAAATTGACCCTTCGCTACTGGCTTCCACGTTTATTCTGCCACCCGCCAGTCTGTGGAATTCACTGTCTTTTGACTCCTTGGCGAAGGCCTCTCCATTAATTCCACCAATATTACTCAGGTATCTTCTCGCACGTGGCCAATAATTGAAACCAAATATTAGGTACGATTAGACGGTTTTCTTTTAAATGGGAAGGAGTTTCAATAATCTTTTTTAGTGCACCTCCCGACCCAATAACATAACTTCCAAATTCTATGTGTGCTTCTGATTTATTATCAGTCAGCCACGCGCCACGCCATGATATTTGCAAATTGAAGTTCGCGAACCTGCGAACAATTTTCGCAGTATAGCTACGTGTAAATATTTATGTTCTAAAAAGTTCCTTTCCAATCGAGATTTGATTGGAGTGGCTCAAAAGTATTTGGATTCGGGATACTCGCAGTTAGTTTGAGTACTTCTTCAGGAATTATTGACGCAAAGTTTCTGAGATGTTTGCTTGTCTGAATCAAGCGAAGGTCGCTTGAAATCAGGATCTGTTACCTATAGTAAATTCCGATTTATTTTTGGACTTTATTCTGAACAAAGTATTGCACTTAACTTTATTAGCTTATGTAAAAAGCCTTAGTCGGTTCTTATTTATTTAGGCACCCAAGAAAATACATTGCTTTGTTCATACAATGATGTACAACTAATTTCTGAATATCGGCTGTAAACACTGAAATAAAAAAGTATTAGATTCAACAATACCTACCTAAAGAAATGACCTGAAGTGTGGAGGTCAGACAAGCAGTCGTTCCATGTAAAATACTGGTATTGAAGTGCATCCAGTAAGACAAGGAAAAGGCTAGGCAGATGGTGACCTACTTATGAAAATGATCAATGACTTGCATTGAACTATTATTATGTATTCTTTGTCCTAAGTATACAGGGTGTAACGCACCCTTCACGCAACCGTCAACCAAGCATTATGTACGTACATCAAACTAAGTAACTTTGTATAAAAATCACGATTACGGTAGGACTGTGCGTTAACGCACTCAAAACATTGTGCTGATGGATAGATTGAATAATACGGAGGTCATGGAGGTGTTTAAAGTAAAAATCTAATATTAAAAACATGTACCTATTTAAAAAAAAAAAAAACTTGTGAAAAATTGGAATTTTGACCCCCAATATCTCCGTAACAAGAAGTTTCATAGGTGTGGTCTAACAAAAAAAAAATATCGCAATTACAGGGAGAACAAGTGCCTTTCGGCTTCGTTACACCCCTTATTCTGAAGCCTCTCAACAATAAAGTTTCAAAGAAGTTACCTCGAACGCACAAACGCTTTTAAACAAACCGACGAGTTTATAGAAATGCAGGAAATAATACAATTATCTCCAAAATTAAATGAACAGCAAAGCAAGCTCCCCCTTTCAAATAATCAAAATCTTTCAAGAGTACACACGTAACATGTGTTACTTTCAAACGGAAGTTTGTTAATTTAATTAAACAAAAGACTCTGCTTTTGTTTACATAAATCGTATACTATACATATATTTACTGTCTGCTAACATAATTATTAACATTTAGATACAGTACTAGGTTGAACGAAGGATATACTTAATCATTTAAGTTCACTAACGAATCTATACAAATAAATACAAATGTAGTGTCTGTAGGTAATTTCAAAATGTCCATATTTTTACTGAACGCATATGAAAGTATATACGGTATATACTCATAACAAAAAACAATTTTTAATTTTTTTGTCTGTCTGTCTACTTATTCCGGCTAATACCCGAGTGGGCTGGACTGATTTTGACGGGAATTTTACTGGCAGATAGCTGATAATATAACTTATCAATTTGAATGAGAATGAATATGAACGAACATTTGATTGATGACGCAGAACGGTGTGATCAGTAGATAGACGCTCGATGAACAATATTCATCTATTCAATTATCCAATTGAACAAATAATTGTTCATTGGGGGTAATTATCCAATTATGATAAAAAAATAAGGCCATTTTTCCATATAATTTTGACAGGGGCGAGAGACTGATGGAAAGATAATCGAAGAATTGAATCTTTTATCAAGCCAGGTTGTAAACCTACAGGGTGTAACAAGACCAGTACATCAAACTAAGTAACTTTATCAAAAATTATTGATGGGAAACGACTTTATTTTTGGGTGAAAAATCACGTTTTACGGTAGGATTCACTCAATGTAACGCACTCAAAACATTGTGCTGACTGATGGATTGAATAGTACGGGGTCGTAGAGGTGTTTAAAGTTACAATATTATATTAAAAACATGCGTTTAAAAAAGTTGACTCCCAATATCTCCGTAACTAGAAGGTATGGTCTAGAACAAAAAAATGATCGCAATGCCGAGGAGAACAAGTGCCTTTCGGCTTCGTTAACGGTCTTGTTTCACCCTTTATGGACCCTATACGATTTCCAGTAGCTACCTACATGTATGGTGCCTATGTATGGTCTCTTGCGGCGCAGATGTGAATAAATCACGAGCTTATTGTCATTGAAAACATAAATTACATTTTCGTTTTTTCTTTACTTAATTTTCCAGATGCTGTGGAAAGGGGAAAACTGTGTTACGGCTTGGGGTAACCTTGCGAGTTGATTTTCATTACTTTTCAGTGGCATGATCACTGTATTTTAAATGGATTTACAAGACTTTATTTCACCACTATGTCGTTTGATCAATGCCAAAGAACGAGAAATAGATACTTTACTTACGTTTGTTTATCTCTCAGTGGCCCGAAATCTTACCAAGGGGTTCCATATTACTCAGTACTAACTGGGTTGTGGAGATTAGATAGGCAGTCGCTCTATGTAAAATACTAGTATTCAGCTGCATCCAGTTAGACTGGAAGCCGACCCCAACATAGGTGGCAAAAGGCTTGACAGATTGATGACTTACATTTGATTACTTCTCACACTACGTCTGTTTTAGAAACCCACCGTAATCAATCTTAATACTAACACCAACCTACATAATTTTTTCAAGTTATTAAGGACTAAAACTTTGGCCCAAATTATATTCTAATAAACCTAGATAGTTCACTACTTACAAACTGTAACGTAAACATAAATTATGTGCTCGGGTAAGTTTGTGACAAAAAACTAATTGTCCCTCTTTAAAACAAGCACCAAACTTTTTCATGTTTATTTATTATTTGGTTTTGCCCTCTCATTTTTCGCTAAAGACGATACTTAATTATGAAAATAATTTCACTCCAGATCGGTAATTTACGCTTTCTTAGATTATATTCATGATTTATTCGTTTATTTTGCGACGCAAACGGCAATGACTCAAAAAGATTTTGTTAATAAACACCGTCAACACTGTTGACATTGATCGTTCTTAGGGTTCCGTATCCAAGGGGTAAAAACTGAACCCTATTACTAAGACTCCACTGTCTGTCTGTCTGTCAAACAACAACATATAATAATAACACCAAATAATAATAATAAATAAAATTTGTTTAGAAATATTTAAAAATGTAATTTATATGTATATAATTGAATAAAGGGAATAATAAATAATAAAAAATATCTTGACTTGGCTCGCGAGGTTATCGACATGTGGGATGTGGACTCAGCGATCATTGTGCCAATAGTCGTATCAGCCCATGGCTTAATTGCTAAGAGCCTCGATGAATACCTAAGGAGGCTCTCGTTAGGCAGCTGGATCAAGGGCTTTATTCAGAAAGCAGTACTTCTGGACACGGCACGTATTGTTAGGAGGTCCCTCTCTCAAGAGCCCTGACCATCGGTAACTCGGACCATGTTCCCGATGCCGGTGGGCTCCTATTTTTTATATAATCTTTGTTACTAAAAATATTTATAAATGTATATAATATGTAAAGAAAATATATGAAGGATAAATAATAATAAAAGCATAAAATAGATATTAAAAAAAAAAAAATGTTTGTTGTATGGGACTCCCATACAACAAACAATTTTTTTTCTTAGATAATGGTACGGAACCGTTCATGCGTGAGTCCGAGTCGCACTTGACCGGTTTTTTTCCATTTTTCTCTCTAACATAACATACCATATTATCATGAAGATGGAGCTCAGGGCAATATAATAACAACCGCTAGAGTCGCTCTTCAGGCTATGCCGCGCTTGCCTAGGTTGGTCTGTGGATGGGTGACCACCCTTTACATACCGAGTTTCGTTCGTACCTCGGAAAACATGTTAAGCCGTTGGTCCCGGCTGTCAATTGTAGATCTTTGACTTTCGTTGTAGGTAGTCAGTGGCCCGAAAGTCTAACAAACAGAGTCTTACTTAGGGGTATCGTATTCCGGTTAGACTGGAAGCTGACCCAACATAGCTGGAAAAAGGCTATTCAGATAGTAAGCATGGAGATGAATGCAACCCGCATTTTAAGAGTGAAAAATGCAAAGAAGCTCTTTCAGATGTTTATTCAATCTTTTCCTATTGACATAGTGTTAAGTTTATATAAATAACAATAGTGACTTCATATTGCGCTTAACTAAATCTGAATTCAATAGTTAATCAACAGTATTTCCGTCTCTAAGACTAATTAAAAAAATACGGCAGCTAGCAGTTAATTTACAAAATATTCCTTTACATTTTGAAGTCAGTCAGATTTTCCAGTTATTTCAAAGCGACGCTTCCGTACTTTATGAAGTACGTACAGCCTTAAAAGACCAAATAAATTGAAGGATATTGGATGGAAAAGCTCTCTTTGACGAACATCGTTCTAGAATTAAATTGATCACAAAGGAAGTTATAACTTTACCTGTGAAACCAAAATGGATGCCTTAGTTTACCCGTTTTTAGGCGTTGGTAAAATATTGTTTAAATGTTCAAAAATTATGTCAGAGAAAGAGAAAAATGTCATAAATTCAGAAAATGTTATCCTGTGTCAATATTGTTGGAGTTTAGAATAAGAATTCCCTTTATATTACAATTTTAATTTCTAATTTCCCTTGTGCCCTCGTCCCAGAGGTTCCGCGAAGGGGTAAACTCCATGAAAATTAAATTTTAAATTATAAACGCTATGAAGTTATGAAGTCTTCAAGAGTTTATGTTAGAGTTACCAAGGAGTTTCTACTTTGCCGTGAAGATAGAATTCTCGTCGTTTTTCCTTTGTTTAGGACTCTTAATTAATTAAGATCTTATTGACGCAGAGACAAAGGTCACAATTGCTTGTAATTTTCTGTAATTGAGTTGGTGTCTATGTGAGATTGATGTTTATGGGACCGTGTATAATGCCTCGTGTCTGTTCTGTACGTGTTGCCAGGCAGGCGGCCATTTTTCATAATTAACAAGTAGTAGCAATAAGAATGTCAGAATATCTCAGACATAAGAATTTCTCATAAGCTCAAGTTTTACTGTACACACATTCGCAGAATACTAACTTGTCTTTGTAATTAAAAAGAGTCAAGATTACTATGAAATATAAATTCTTTGTTTTTGGATTTGGTTTAATTTCTTGGGTTGAGAGCGAATGAACAATTAAATTACAAAGTTAACGCCGACCGCAGCTCAAGTGCTTAGTAATTATTATAATACTGGCTCAAAAAGAAGAAAATATTTAAAAAATAAGAAACCCAGTCATAAGTCCGTGTCGTAAGTCCTTAAGAGGGCCCTTCCCGGCGCGTCTATCGTCAACGCGAGCATGGTCGAAAAGCTTGTTGTTTCATCCAGAGTCACAGCGGCAATTTTCTTTCAACTTCCCCGTCTTACCCCGCCCCGACCCCGCACAATTCGTCTCCCACGCACCTCATACCGCCTAACGCGATGACATTGAACGAAAAATAGTGTTCGAACATTTCTTAAACTTGTTCCAAGAAATACGTGTTTTTGAATAAGTCTTACGAGTGTGTGAAATAAATATTTGTTATTAATAATCTCCATTACATGTGCAAGGTTTCTATCATGATGTTTTCTTTATTTTTACAGTTTATGATTACATTATGAACGGCCAAAGTTCAGGTAAAATTTGTGCAAAACAGCCATTTTTGGAGGCTTCTACTGAATTTGTTTCTACAATTTTTTATTTTTTGCTACCATAGAAACCTAGATATAGTGCACAAAATACCTATTAGTTCAAAAAAACAAAGATAGAGGTGTAACAACTGCATAATCACGTACGAGCGTTTGTATGAAAAGTATGACGGGTTGGCCGCTCTTAATTTAATTGCTCCGCTTCAACAAGCATCATTTTACTTTACCAAACTCAAACTGTAAGACTAAACAAGTGAATAGCACCCTATATTATTTAAGTAAGGAGGGAGGGGTCCCGCATTCATAAATCAGGGAAGCAGTGTCAAAATAGGAGGCGCCTCAGAAACAATAAAGGTGCCTTGAGTACGAAAGGGTATGAATTAGACCAGCTTTAAACTTTAATACTTAGGTCCTTTTTTTTGTACACGCAAGATATCTCGATCCCCCAATTACTACGGCTCGCACATCGGGCACGTGGAAGCATGTAGTTCTGATGTCGATGTTCAAAATAAATCCGAAGTTGTTGGGATATTTTGCGTACCTACTCGCGCGTAGAGAATAAAAACAAATACGACGACACGGTTGACGGCATGGTTGGCGCAGTGGCTGAGCGATTGGCTGCTGCGCTGCGTGTCGCGGGTTCGATCCCCACGGAACAAATATTTGGATGATCTACAGGTAGTTGTTCTGGGTCTGGCTGTTTGTGTATGTGAGTTTAAATGTTTGTAAACGGACCCACGATACAGGTGAAACTCCTGGCGAAATGTGGGTGTACTATTAGGTACATCTCTGCCTAACCTTCGGGGACTACAGGCGTGATGATATGTGTGGAAAAACATCCTCTTACCATCCATAAACATGATTGCGCGAACACATACAATTGGTATGCGCATAGCACATTACCGTGTAAATCCTAGCAACTAGCGAGTAATTCGCTGAAAATTGATAGGCCGTAAAAAGCGATTCTGACAATGACAGGAGGATGACAGCAGGAGCATCGAGCCGCGAACGAGGATAAGTATTGAAAAGAAAAATATTAGATATTTTACACAACTTTGCGATGATTTGGTATTTTTCTGACTTATCATAGTTTTTTAAGCGGCTGGCTATATAGATATTACAGTGTAGTAGATAAATCATTCATGTGTTTTTTCTCGGCATAGTTTGCGCATTGGAAAGCCCAATGACTCTTTTGCTAAAATACTGAGTAATATAGCATGGCCTACCTCTATCTACAAGTTTTCAAATATGTTTTTTGGATCCGTAACTAAGACATTTAGAATCCGTGCTTTACGTTCTTTGAAAAGGAACATTCATTATTTTGCCAAACACCATGTCGAACTCAAAGCGATGGTTGAACCAAACGTCGTTCGCATCTATAACAATAATAAAAAAAAAATTGAATTGGATACTTATAGGGTAAAAGCTAAAATTGAGGAGTGGATAAAAGATCAAAGTTACGAGACAACTGAAAGTCTACTTGCCTGGATCTGTTAAATCATTTGTATCTCACATCACAAATAAGTAAGCTGCCCCCACTAATTCCATCCACAGACATAGATGCACACGCACTCAACACACCCCACACACCCTCTCACCACACCACACTACACCACATCACATCACATCACATCACATCACATCACATTACATCGCATCTCACCACACCACCCCAAACCACTCTACACACCCCTCTCCCTACACATACACACACTACACTTGCACATGACACAACTCCGCACACAAATACACTTCTCACATACTTTTCACACTTATTATTACTTAATTAAAAATACTAAAATTTCTATAGATATATTTCTTACCTTTTAGTCTGTAACTTATATGTAAACAGATTCTGCTAGTACGCTCATATTTTGTTCGTCCAATATTTATGCGAAGACACTGCCTCCTAAGATTCAGGATCTTATAGTTTAGGAGTCAGGGCTCAAATTTTGTATTGACTGTACTGTACCAGTCTCTTGCACACTACCTCTGTTTGCTAATTTTTCTGTTTACAAATGACTGTTGTGTACTTTAATGTGTCAAACTTGTGTTTTGCTAATACAGACTTTATTATTATTATTATAATGCTAGTGCGTGACTTGTTATTATCATTCTCCTGCCCTTATTCAAATTGATTAGAATGGATAATTTATTTGGTCATGTGGCATGTCTTTTTCATCCATACTGCTCTATTACTCGTCATCTTATCAGACACCTCCTTTCTTGCCATCCTTCACACAGTCCCTTCTATCGCTTCTTTGGTCTTCCTCTACTCTCATACCTATCCACATTCATACTCAAAGCTTTCCTAGTGACATTTTCCTCATTCCTCCGCATCACATGCCCAAACCAAGCCAACCGTAATATTACCACACAACTTTTCAGTCACCGACGCCACTTTCAGACGTCCTTTTATTTTTTATTTATTTTACTCATTTTTTATTTTATTCATTCGCGTAACACCACACATCCCCCTTAACATTATCATCTCAGCCACATGAAAATGCTTTTCATTCTTCCCTTTTGTGGCCCAGTATTATGATCCATACAAGACAGCATATCTCACCATCGCTTTAGTGCCTTACTTGTTATATTGAAATTTGTGCTAAACTGTATTTGGTAATATGCAAAATGCGCTCCATATTACATTATATATACCCCAAGGTGTATTATTACAACGGAGAGGGATCGTTTTGAAGTTAGTGATAGTCACAAGTTCCTTACAAGAATACGAGTTTGTCGCTGAATTTCCGCGAAGATGATTATTTATTTGAACTCATAGCTCTGTAAAGTAAGGCCAACAAAGTTTCTGAAAACATTAAGACGGGAGTGTCTCATTTCAACCTTATCATCTACTTTTTAAAGCTCATAATGAGGTCTGTCTTTTATATAATAACTTGAAAAGTAATGTGTAAATTACTTTTGAATGCAAGTTACATTTTTCTTTGAGTTTCTTTTCCTTGGCAATTCAAGTGACTTTTGCTCTGAAAATATGTGGAATACTTAAAAGAATTCAATTTTTATTCAGAAAATTCTATTCATGGAACGAACTGGTTCTCTTAAGAACTTGTTGAAAATTGAAACAGCGAAAGCATTTGACATTTTAATTACAAGGTATAATTAGCACGTAAATGAGAAATATCGCGAAGGAAAATTCAAGTGATTCAATGAGAATACTGACTCACCAATTTTAAAGAATTTTGTGATCCTTCCTGACAATCTATATAATAGAGTTTCGAAATAACTTTTATTCTGCAAAAATTTCAAAATTACGATGAAGTATGTCTGATATGGTTGATGATTGTTTTCGATCGTAAATCTGTGGTATTAAACTAAACTTCATAAGAGAAATCATGAAATTGTCATTGCAATATGCATGCGTAAAAAGCAATTGTACAAATGTTTTACGAATATATCTATTTATTTTCGTTGGATATAAATTAAATGCTACAGTAAAGATTAGGGTAATAAAAGAGTTACCTATATTTTTTGTTAACGGTACCGAGTAAAGAAACATTATACCGAGCATTTTTTTTTCATTTATAAACATATTAAGCTGCTTTTCTGAAAACCGAGTCGGACTCCTTTGATCACCGTTCTCTTTTACCTAACGTACGGTTCTGACCCTAAAATCCCTTCACCAAAGTAGAAACCTCCTGGAACTTCCACTCGAATAAACATCAGGGTTACTATAACTACATTAATGCCAACTTTAGAAATCCACCGAGAGAATATTTATCTCAACCCAAATCAATTAAATGCTTCAATGAATTGTCTGCCGCACAATACCCTATTTTGTAACAAAATCATTCTTTAAGAAATATACGAGGCCTCGTTAAAAATATATTCTGGTAAGTACTAAATCCTTCAATATCCGATCCGTAAAGATAAAATAATCGGCCTGATATTTTTCGTTCGTTATTTAAAAGTAAAAAAAAAAACTTTCTGGATTTAAGCTAAGTTTTAAAGAGTTCCACTGAATATTTAAGAAAAGAACTTTTAGCTGAAACCTTTTTGCATTTTGAGTTTTTAATTTGGCCACGACCTTGCCTGCCTTTACGAAATTGTAGTAAGTAAAAGTGAAACGAAATTTTTCTCTGCCCCGAAAGCGAAATCACGATGAAATTTTAATTTGATTAGGAACCTGTCGGGGTTGAAATTGTTGGGTTAGCGAGGCATCATGAAATTCTCCTCCAACAAGATGCGAATTACATTTGTTTATCAATCTCGGGTCAGCTTCACGCTCGTTGGAAAATACTTCAAATTTCAGACGAAATAAATAACGTTAAAAACGACCTCTTGGTTTAGAAGCTTAGCGATACGTTTATTTTGAAGAGGACAAAATAAAAGTGACTGGTTGTAATGAATGATGAATGAAGCAATTTGAATTTAAATTGTTTTTTGATTCGTTCTTTTATTCAAAGCCTATGACCAACATCACAATCGATTATACCTATTCGCCTATACCCTGGCCTATGTAATTAAACAGCTGCAATGATCTCCTAGATGTGCAGTCTGACTCACGCATTCACTCAATCATTTTATTGTTAAGGCTAGCGTGTAAAAATTATAATTATATTTAAAAACCATAGATATCTGCGGTGAGTAGTTAGGTACACATCTGATTTTAAGTAGGCACTCAACAACAAATAAGTAGTGCATGATGTGCTTACCTGTAGAGGTTGGTAAACTTGTCTGTAAATCTATTGGATGTATCTCATATCTTTGAAGCAATATATTCAATTGTGGGTGAGCCAAATAAAATTTTAAAAAAACTTACATTATTTATCTTTCGAAAGAAGAATAAGTATGTAAACCTTTCTTCAGTTAAACATTAGCTCCATGTAAAATATTGGTATACAGCTGCATCTGGTTAGACTGGAATGTAACCCCAATATAGTTGTCAAGAGACAAGGAAGATAATGAGGTGAGCCTATCTACTGCCTTAATGAAAACCTTATAACTGCGTAAGTGAGCTTAATTCGTGGAACTGAATTTTGGGCCAAACATTTTTGAATTTTTTGCCATCGAACAATTAATTCTTCTTATCATAGCATCACGCCTGTAATCCCCGAAGTGTTAGACAGACATGTGCCTAATAGTACACCCACATTTCGTCAGTTATGTTTTAAGTCCTATGCAATAGGGGTCGCACCTATTGCCATCAACCGAGCACAAATCCAGACTGGCTGCTACTGAGAAATTCCTGATGGAAAAACTTAATAATACTTTGCCCGACCCGAAAATCAAACTAATGACCTCTGTAGTCGCGCTTGCGACCACTCGACCAACAAGGCAGCAATTCTTAGCATAAATGGTGAAAACGAATGATATTGACTTGAGAGACATATTCGAATTAGTGTCAATGGTAACAATGTAGATAAACTGTATTAATTGTTTTATTTTCTGCAACACGATTAAATTATATGGCTCTGATGACTCGTGTCTGCAGAATAAATATATAGACTCGATGTCTGCAGCCCGTCCCCATAGTAAAATACCGTATGACATAATACTATCAAAATAACTAAAATAGACTAGCCTCGCGGTATCTAAATCAGTTTCACTTCCGTATGCTACTCCTAAAATAATATTTAAGCTGATCTTACAATAACAAACTACCTTGTACAAAGATGCCTAAACAAACGTAATGTTTCTGAATGATGAAACAGCCTAAATACACGAGAAACATCACATAACATCTCGCTTGTATTCCCTGATGGGTTGTGTATTGTGCACATAGATACATTCGCCCGTGACGTACTTTCAGATTTATTCAGTATCTTCTCTGGTCAGTGTGTCTTTAGGGGTATGGAGAACAGGGTGTAAAGTTCTTCATCCTCCATAGAAAAAGGAGGATTCTCTGACCAGACGGGTGTTATGTCTGGGCTCATGGTGCCCAACTGCCCAACATTGTTTTCGGGTTCTGCCATGTACTCTTAAGACGTGGATAATTTTACTTGCGCGATGTAGGATTTAGATGTATTTCGATGTTTAGTTCATCGTCTGTGTCAGAGATGGCGCTGTAGTACTTTTTGTTATGTATATGTTGCTGTAGTACTCTTTACAGTGCTGCTACATGTCCTAATGAACAGAATTCACTCTATTGTATATGTTACAATATATTTAGAAGAACGGTTCTAAGCTCCAATTTCCCTTTTGCAAGGTTCTGCAAAGTTATTAATAGCTGCAGTGATAAAATCGATTTGCACTTTGACAGTTTGGTCAAATTGAAAGCCAATTTTCATTATCTCCCTTAGTAACCTTTAGTTAATTTATGCTTCTATTATGTTATGGTTATTAAAAATTCTTTGTTTAAGATTTTAAGTTCTAGTTATTAGTAACTTAAAACTAGATTAGTTTTTTTTTTTTTGTACATACAACTTCCCTAAGCATGCGGTGGTTTACCTATAAGTGATTGTTACACTGATGTATACGGGGTTGAATCAGTTGTGTCCTACAAAAGTGGATTACCTACCCAGTCAAATGTATGGTACAGTAGATTTTTTTTTAATAACCGATGATAAATTTCTACATAGAGGGGGCTCAGAATGATGTACTGAATACGTAGTAGCCGTTTTCGCGTCGGTGTCCTTTACACCCTGTATAAATATTTTGCATGATACCAGTGCGAACAGCGGGTATGAAAAAATGTCACCGGTCTCATAATGTCTAATTACCCGTGTAATATAACACTGCCTTTGTTATATTGATATCTTTTCCAGTTAGATATTTTTTACTTACCTACAGTACAGCCTAAAATTTGGAATTGGTCAGGGCCTTTTGTATATATGAAGTAATATTATGTTTGACCCCTGACCATCTAAAAACACCTACGTAATTGGTAAAAAGAGCGTGGGGTACTGTAGGATATTACAAAAACGAAATCCAAAATAAACAAACTTTTGCGAACCGCATTCCTCTCAGAATGGTTCCGAAGCGTTTCTCTTCACCTTCTAATTCCAGCCAGGAATTTTGTGGAAACAACATCGGTACAAAAATTTTAAGGGTCTATTTGAACTGGCAAAAACGTAAGCTACAGTATCAAATTAGCCGAAGGGACCACATGCCCGAAATTCCCTGTAAGTCGCGGCGTTTCACCTTAGTGGCTATATTTTACTGGATGCCCCTCGGGTATCCTCGTAAAGGGAATTAATGAAATCCTGCCCGTTCAATAACGTAGGGGACTAATAATATAGCTTACATTAATTACTTTTATAAAAGTAATCAATTTAAAGGTAATGCCGTAAAGTTTGCATTAATATTTAGCGGCAGAACAAATCCCGGAGACTTTAATGTACCTTTTAGAATTTGTAGGCGTAATTTTGATGTTATCTTTCATACTTTGTATGAATAATGGTTGTTGAATGGGTTTGAAGATTTTCGTAATATTATGTCAAATAGTGATGGGGAAGGGTTGTTTAAACCGTGGTTAGAGGAAACTGGGTTTACGATGACGTCAAGCCGAAATTGCGAGTTAAGGCGAAGAGAGCGATCTGGTTGTTCACCATGTTTTGAAGATTAAAGAGTCTTCATCTTCGTTTCATTTGCTTTTTTTGAAGACGTTGCCCCACACTAGGAATTTCTTCTGTATCGTGGGTGCCTTTACAAACATTTAAACTCACATAAACAAACAGCCAGACCCGGAACAACTACTTGTAGGCCAAACAAATATTTGTTCCGTGCGGGAATCTGACACGCGACACGCAGCGCAGCAGTCAATCGCTCAGCCATTGCGCTAATCGTTTCGTCAAGACCGTGTCGTTTTTGAAGACGATGTCCTGATTTAAAATTAAATTCCGATTGAATCAACAAGTAGATACCTACAATTTCTACAGGTAACCACACCAAAATCAAGCCAGAATCTAGATTAGGTTAAACCCGTTTAAGCCCACTCACAGACCGAAGCTTAAGCCTTTACTTTATATTAATCTAGCTTTTGCTCGCGGCTTCGCTCCTGTTATGTACGGAAATTAACCCATGGGAACGTTCTAAATGTAGCCTATATAACACTCGAGGATAATGTAGCTTCCTGTTAGTGAAAGAATGTTCGGAATCGGATCAGTAGTTCCAAAGATAACCCCCTAAATACAAACTTACAAACAAATTATACCTGTCCGTTAGTGTACGTCAGTTATACCTGTGTCTTTGTCATATTAGTTTAGAATATCTCATTAGTCTTTAACAAGGAATATTAATGAGCAGCTACATAAATTTTCTTTTACATTCTTGGCTGCCGAACCTTTGTTGGTAAAACGTTTACTTTCCTAATTGCTGTATCAGCCAGAAATATATTAAAATTCTTCAGGATTTTCTACGAGATACATTTATTTGTTTCATTCTTAGTAATGAGGATGGCTATTTGTTTTATTTACGTCCTCATTAACCCTCTTAGGGCTGCTAGGATGAACTGAATGTCTGGTGGAATTATAATGATTCTGTTGTACAAATTGTAAGGGGACCTAATTTTGTTAGAACAAGAAAATTAGTACAAATACTTTTTTTCCTTTTGGGGTTTCCTCATGGCATAATAATAGCAGCGGCTCAGGTCGATCTTTGGGTTAAGCCGTGCTTTCCTAGGTCTGGTCCATGGGTGGGTGAATTACATACCGTGTTTTCTCCGTGCCTCGGAAAGCAGATTATGCTGTTGGTCCCGGCTATCATTTGTAGATCTTTGACCGACGATACAGGCAGTCAGTAGCCTGAAAGTCTGACAACCAGTCTTAAGAAGGGGTATAGTACAGGGGCGTGCCGTCTATAGAGGCAATTAGGCCTAGCCTACCCTACCATTCCTACCAACAACGCAACAAATGCATTTATTATAACTATATTAATCAAAAATAAAAAAATAAAACGCCTGTTATAATACTTAAAGCAAATTGTCGGGGCCGTGTGACGTAACTGGTAATAATATTACGACGCTCGCTCCCGGCCGTCTAGGCAAGGCCCCAGCCGGCCTAATTTCCATTGATAAATTTAAGCACACTGATAAGTATTTTCGTGTATATACACGGAAATACGAACGGCACACATAGTAAATAGGGGCGTAAACTCCTGCGAGTGTAGCTGGCTAGCTGGCCACTGATTGGCTGCCCCACAAAGTATTATCCGGCTAAAACGGTATGCGGTGATGCAATTATATTTGGTAGTGTTTTTTTCATTGACAAAATAACAATTGTATTTTTCTTAGAAGCCATATTTGTTTCATGTGACAAGCAAAATTTATTTCGTGATCTTGAATGTTTTGATTATTATAATGTCTGACGGTTGTAATTCGTTTTGAAACGTACAGTAGTGTAAATATTATTTGTTGTATTTGTTTATTTACTTAAAAATGGTGTTCTGTTGTGAAGTTTGCGCTGATAATGTGTTTGTCAGAAGTTAAAAACAATAAGTATTCACGATTGTTTGATGTTAAGATTCAAGTTGTGTCTAAAGGAAAATGTGTAGATACCCGAATTACGAGAATTAACCCAAAATTCATCTCGTACTCGGTATTTCAAATGAATCTTTCTTCTGGTTGCATTGTCAGAAAATCGTGATTTGAACCTTGATTAATGTGGTGAGTTCTTGTATTTATAACTTTGGTTTTTACAGGCTTATTTTCAATGTTTGTTTTTCAAATATTCCGGTCAGACGCTCAAAATTGGGTACGGAACGAAAACTAAACTATTTTTTTTGTTTACAGCGCCCTCTGTTTTACTTTTTAGGTTTTTTTGTAACGAAGCGACATCCTTCGTTCTTGTATTGACAGAATACCATTGAAATTCCTTATATTTAAGCTAGATGGCGTTGTTTCTCATACGCTTACTAAAAAGACGATGAAGAAGACTAGAAGACAGATGCGGGGGCCTGGGAGGGTTAGTGAATATATCAATAGATGTGACTACTTTGAGGGTCATCCTAAGTAGAGCGACGCTGTGATGTTGCGAGTTTTTTTTTTTTTGCTTGGCCTGCCCGCCTTCGGGAAGCACTGCACGCCACTGGATAGTATACTTTTAATTCATACCCATATCATGTATCATTTAGAATGACGTCACTTAACTAACCATGCATTGTCATCCAAACTAAACGTGTTTGCTAAATTTCAGCTGAATCGGTTGGGAATAAACATTTTACAATTCAGTTGCAAGATTTGACCAGAACCACATACAAACATTGTAAGTTAAATAGTTTTCAACTAGCAATAATCGCACCTCGGATTAATCTCAGTGGCTTGTAATAAATAATGAAACAACATATTATGAGCTTTGATCTGTCAACCCTATCTTAGCCCTGGGACATGAGGCGTAACATCATCGTTGCTATTAGCTATACCTAATGCTCTAGTATGTGTACCGTGCATTAGTTTAATTGGATTATAAGGCTGAATAGTAATCTGGCTTGCTTTCATGACCGTCTTGAAAGGAGGTTGGGTCTGTTCATATCTCACTAAACCATATAAAGTAATAAGTAATAACTAATAAAGGTATGACTTATTCAGGCCCCGAGAACCCGAGCTGGATGTAGATATGGTCAAGATAAGGTATATACTTAATATTGTTTCGTAAAGGACACTTATTCACGTTTCAAACAAATTGTACACAAATATTAAAGTAGCTATAAAAGTAGAGGAAGACTAAAGAAACGATGGATGGATTGTGTGAAAGATAATATAGCTAGGAAGGCGAAGTACGTAAGAAGAAGACATGCGGTGCCGACTCCAAATAAACTGGGCTAAGGGCAGTTGAAAAAAATTAAAACTTTTTTGCAAAAAATAAAACCGACTTCAAAAAAAACACAATAAAAAAAAGAAAAAAATAATAACAAACCAAAACATAAAAAAAAAAAAATACTTTAGCTTCAGAAGCCGGTGATAAAAACACCAAATCAATCAAACAAAGGTCAAGCTTCAGAAGTCGGTGACAAAAACACCAAACCAATCAAACAAAGAAGTCGGTTTGTCAACCTTTGTTTGTATGTTAATACAAAAAAAAATACATACACACGAATATATAACCTCCTCCTTTTTTTAAGTCGGTTAATGAAAGTGAGTAAATACTCGTATTCTTATGGGGAATAACAACCTAAAAATTTTTAATATTCGTTATGATAGTTAAAAATTTTTCATTACACATTCACATTTATTTTAAAACCCTCTCGCTGCAATTGTACTTTTTACGATATTTTTTTGCTGTTGTGATAAAGTGAAAATGTTAGAAATAGAAATAATGCAAAGAAAAAAACCGGCCAAGTGCGAGTCGCATGCACACGCACATAGGGTTCCGTAGCCGCAAAAAATATAATAAAAATATTTTGAAGGCTCATTCATATTATGTTAAGTCATAAGTCATAAGTCATTTATTCATTTGTTTAACATAGGTACAATAATAATGGTATCAAGGTAATAAAGAGTGCGCTATGTTATGCCAGAGAGCGTACAAATGTAAAAAAAATAAAAACAATTATAAAGAATCGCATACTAAAATTAATTAATAATAAATGACAACACAAATCAATGTCAATAAAAAATATCTAAATAATACAAAAAAATAAAAATGTCAATAAAATTTCGAGACATAGACTGAAAACAATAATAACACAATGTCTCTCAATACTAATGTCAATATACAATACTAATGTCAATATACAATACTAATGTCAATGTACAATTATACTAATGTCAATATACAATACTAATGTCAATATACAATACTAATGTCAATATACAATACTAATGTCAATATACAATACTAATGTCAATATACAATACTAATGTCAATATACAATACTAATGTCAACAATTACAATACAAATTTATTAACAAGGACAAACAATACATATGTAGCATGTCAAGTTTCCATCATAACATTTTTGTCTGTTAAGAACTCCGAAATACTGTAATATGCTTTGTTGACCAGTAAGGCTTTTAGCCGTTTCTTAAATAAGCTTAAATTCAATTCTTTGATTGGCCGTGGTAAGTGGTTGAATATGACTGGTGCCATGCAAAAAACACTCTTATACATTAATGCTGTGTGGGACCTTCTTACGCATAAGCTACTGTTATCCCTTCGACTTCGGTTATTAATTTCCGACATTTTTTTAAACAACTTAGGGTTGGCCTTTACAAATACTGCAACTTCAAAAATATATAAGCATGGAAAAGTCAATATTTTAAATTTAATAAATAACGGCTTGCACGTATCTATAACCTGTAATCCAAACATTGTCCTGATGCACTTTTTCTGTGCTTTAAAGATTATTTCCCTATTGGTTGAATTCCCCCAAAAAATAACACCATATCTAAGAATTGAACCCACCAAGCCATGATATGCTGTAATTAAAGCGTCCACACTCATAACTGAGGTAAGTTTGTATAGGGCATAAGCAGACTTACTAATTCGTTTGGTTAGCTCCTCCGTGTGTGTTTTCCAATCTAATTTATTATCAATTGTTAATCCTAGGAACTTAGATGTGTTTACTTGTGTTATGCGTTGGCTATCATAGTATATACTCATCTTTGTGTCTGATCGTTGGCTAAACATCGTTAATTTCGTCTTTTCTATATTTATCTTTAAATTATTGTTATCTAACCATTGCACTATGGAGGTGATTGTCTTACTTATTTCGTCATCATAGGTTTCAGCGTTTGTGCTAGTAATGGTCACAGTGCTATCATCAGCAAATAGTGACATAGGGTGACTTGTAACTTTCGGCATATCATTTATATAGATTATAAATAGAGGTGGTCCCAAAACACTGCCCTGGGGTACGCCATATGTAAGGGTTCGAATATTAGATTTGTAGATACGTTGACATTGAGATTTAAAATCTACTTCAGATACTTCAACGTACTGTTTCCTGTGCTTTAAATAAGATTCTATTAAATTTAAGACATTACCTCGAATGCCGTAGGCGTCTAGTTTACTTAACAAAATATCATGATCAACATAGTCGAAGGCTTGAGTCATGTCACAGTATATCGAGCACACAGGTGTTCTTTTGTCAACATTCGTATACACATTGTTTAAAAAATCATAGATGGCTAAATTGATACTTTTACCTTTCCGAAAACCTTTTTGTTCCTCTGTCAAAATGTTTTGTTTATCTAGGTATTTATAAATCTGAGCGTAAATGTATTTTTCAAATATCTTGGATATTATTGGAACAAGCGCAACAGGCCTATAAGAGTCCATGCATTCTTTGTCATTTTTTTTAAATAATGGTTTAACTACAGTTGTTTTGAGACTAGTTGGAAAAGTACCGTGTGTTATGCACAGATTGAGAATATAGCTCAAATGTCCACTTATGTAGTCTGAGACGTACTTAATTACTTTGGTGGAAATTCCATCATTACCTACACTAACTGTATTTTTTAAAGATTTAATAATGATTTTGATGTCATTTTCATTACTAGGTGCCATAAACATTGAATTACTTGATGTTGAGATATTTGATGTCACTTGTTTGCCTCTGTTTCTGATTGGTTTTATCTTGTCGACAAAAAAGTTGTTAAACGCTTCCGCTATCTCGTGCGGTTGTGTTACTTTTTTATTTCCAATTTTAATGTTTCCAATTGAGTTTTTATTGGGTATATTCATCTTTGTTCTATTAATAATTTCCCATGTCGCTTTCGACTTGTTAGATGATGATTTGATTTTATAGCTGTTCTGAGCACGTTGTGTTAACTTAATTATTTTTTTATATACTGCTGAATATTTTTTGAACTTTTGTTTGTTTTGCTCATTGCGTTCTAGTCGGTAACGCCACAGAAGTGTTCTTTTATTTTTACTGCACGTTTTTATTCCCCGCGATACCCATTGTGGGCTTTTGTGTACGGTTAATTTTATACGTTTTAATGGAAAACATAAATTATACATTAGGGTAAATGTCTCCAGAAATATATTATAGGTTGTATTTGGATCGTCAAGTTCATATATTTCCGAGAAAGAAACATTTTGTAAACATTCCCTGAACTTATTCATATTTTCTTGATTGTAGTCGCGGCGTTTAACATACCAATGTTTTAAAACACATATCCTTTTCACCGGACACTTGAGAATTTGACAGGTGTGGTCAGATAACGCAAAATCGAATACGTCATATTTGCACTTTTTACCTAAATTATGCGCAAAGTGGTCTATGCATGTTTTACTGGATAGTCTGGTTGGCTGGTTAATTACTAATTTAAAATTGAAGTTAAGCAAAATACATTCTAGATCTAGTGTTGTATTATTTCGCTTCAAAGTATCAATGTTCAAGTCACCGCATATTACAATATTTCGTTTATATTTCTTTGTTATAAACTGGCACAATTTATACAGTCGCTCAAAAAAAGTAGTTAAATTATTTGCTTTTGGAACTCTATATAAGCAGATTACAATAGTGTCAGTATGGATTAATTCAATAGCACAACATTCAAAAGTGCTACTTATTGCTAAGTTTCTAACCTCAGGAATTTCTTTCCAAAGGTGTCCTTTTTTTATCAAGATACTTGCTCCACCTCTTTTGACGTCTTTTCTACTGAAACACGAAGCCAGATCGTAGTTAGAGATTGACAGATACTGTTCATAACCAGCCATCATGAAATGCTCGGTTATGCAAATTACATCAATTTCAATATTCTTCTTCATAAGTTCTTCTAGGCATACGGAAAGCGCGTCCGATTTATTTAGCAATCCGGCAATGTTTTGATGTAGTATATTTATATATTTATCATAGAAAAAACTGCGTGTCTAAATGTTCGTCATTGGGTGTTGTATCGGTGTCTATCATCAATAAGTCGTATTGTTTAAGATCAGCGATAAAATCGTCAATGTCTTTGAAGATTGTCTGCATGCCAAAATTGTTTAGTAGTCCTGTTTGTTTGGTGAACATAGTATAATCATTTGCCAGATTCTTGTTCGAGTCCAAGAAATACGCATGTTGATGAGACATTATATCAAGGTACAGTAAATTATTGAAGTGTTCTATTCTCCAATTATACATATTTTTGTGGTAATTATACTTATATGTCGGCGTGCAGACTATTATGTTCGTATGGTTTACTTTTTGTAAGGTCGTTCTAATGTGGAGGGTCAGTTGAAGATAGTCATACGTAATTTTAAAGTCTTCCTCTCCTAACAGAATTATGCAGAAATCTTTCATTGTAAATGTTTTTAATTTAGTTTCTATATCGCACAATAGTTGTTCTGTCTTACAGTTTGTCCTTATATAATGGCACACGTTTTCCGAATGTTTGTGTATCGTATTTTCGGCAATATTTGCTATGTCATTTTTGTTATTAGTACTCAGAATGCATATTTTACTCTCGCTTTTATGTTGTTGGATTTGTTCTGGCATTGTCTTATCAGTGCTTGTTTTATTTTGTATGGCATTGGGTGTTATCATTACGTCTTTCCGGTTAGATATAAATGCAGGATCTGTTTGTGTTTGTTTATTGTTTTTCGGACATTTCTTCGTTGGAGTTGCCTTTTTGTGTTTTTTAATAGGGCTATGTGTAATTTCAGTAAGATGTTTGTTCTTGCTTTGTAAAACAATATTTATTTGTTTAAGATCATTGTTCTCCAAAGACAGTGACTCGATTTCCTGATGAGCACTGTTTAATTCCAACACAAGCTTGTCTATTCGTTCTTTTAACTTTGTTATTTGTTGATGTGCATCATTATTATCATCACTTGATAAATCAGGTAGACTGTTAACTGTATCTTCGAAAGTGTCATTTTGTGATTGGTTGATGACGGTATTTGAGTCGGATTTTGTTCGCGTACGACGCATAGTTATATTTTCGAAGAAATTCATTTTTTAAAGTCTTATTGGTATTGTGTTGACTGGCCAACCAAGCAATTTCGTTGACGTGATAATGAAGACAATTTACTAACTTACAAAAAGTCAAGATTGTCAATGAGATTCGAACCAGCGTCCAAGCAAACTGCAGTTGATACGTCTACACAAACGGCCGTTTGGCTTCTGTACTCATGTGTTGAAATTATGTATCTGTTTCTAGTGTTATAGAATTAATGAAAGTTCGTTAGGATGACTCGTAGATTGTAAAAATTCAAACTTTTGACAGATCGTTTTTTTTCACTTTTGTTTTGGTTAAATTGGGAAAAAATGTTTTGTTTCACTTACTTATGTATGTGTCCATGTATTATTATTGATCGATAATGTAATTTTAGATCACTTAAACACAGAATTAATGTAGTTTTGACAGGGTTCACTGTTCATTGCATAAGCCACTCAAACATTTTTGTTAAAGAGATTTTTTGTGAGATAACACATTCACTTATTGTTTACATTGTTTTTTCAATATTTACGATAATACACTAAGAAATAACTTTATTTAATATTTTATATTAAGATTATTAACGGAGCTCAATGTTTACTTGTTAAGTGACTGCTGACGTGATGTTGTAGGTATTGAATTACATTCAACAGCAAAACTAAATTTGTTTTTCATAGTATGTTAATAAAAACAAAGTTACTGCTGCAGTTTGCTTTTTTATCTTAAAAACGAATCATGAAATTTTATTCAAACCAATTTTGGTTGAAAGTTTTTTTTACGTTCTACAATCCTAATTTTTTTCAGAATTTTCCTTCTCTTACTTTAGAAATTAGAGGAAATTAGAAATGTGTGTTCCCCACACACATTTTACCACTTTTGAAGTGTCTATCTTTCAAACGATTGACTTTGAGAAAAAATGGTTTAAAAACCTCAATGTAATTTTTAAAGACCTATCTATAGACACCGCGTATAGGTTTGATGTTTTATTTTTTTAAGTTTCAGTTCCATGTATGGGCAGCCCCCCTTTAAACTTCTATTCTTTTAATTTTTGTACAAAAAACGTAAAACGGTTTACAGAATACATCTACCAACCAAGTTTCAACTGTGTAGTCCTAATAGTTTCGGAATAAAGTGGCTGTGACAAACACGGACCGACACACAGACATGACGAATCTATAAGGGTTCCGTTTTTGCCATTCGGCTACGGAACCCTAAAAAGCTAAAAATCATAATATTAATTTAACCTTTTGCCTGCAGGCTCATTCCACCCATTACATAAGCTCTTTATACTAAGCTTTTTATTTAAATTATAAGTAGATAACGTAGTACCTAGATCAGTCAGCTTACATGTGATGTGAGGGACTTTAAACCGTTCGGAAGTTAAGAGTTATGCAAAATATTATGTAGTTTTAGTTCCATGAAAAAGAACTAAAACTAAAGGCCTGGATGCAGGTTGCAGCAGCGCCCTTTCGCCGGAAAAAATGAACACATGCAGAAAAAAAAATTAGCATGTCATGCAGCCAAACCTATACTCGACACGTGTTTGGCCCCTCCACGAAACAACTTGGGGAGGTGTGATGATTCGATGACCGCCGGGTGCGTTGGGGGGTTAACGGCGTTAACCCCCCAGCGTTAACTTAACGCGCTCGAACGCAAAACGGCTGATTCTATAACTTGTTAAACTTGTGAATTCTACCGTGATACGTAGCCAAAGGCAAATTCATCATCTGCCCAGCCTTTTCCCAACTATGTTCAAGTCGGCTTCTAGTCTAACCGGATGCAGCTGAATACCAGTGTTTTAAATGGAGTGACTGCCTATCTGGCCTCCAGAACCCAGTTAGTACTACGTAATACCGTTACCTCTTGGTAAGACTGGCTGTCAGAATTTCGTGCCATAGACTAAAACGTCTGTCAAAGATCTATAAATGACAGCCGGGACCAACGGCTTAACGTGCTTTCCGAGGCACGGAGGAAACTCGGTAATTCGGTATGTAATGAGTGGTCACCCATCCACGGACCAACCCAAGCAAGCGAAGTCAAAACCAAATTACAAAACCGATCTTTTTACCGAGCTTTTTACTTGTTTGGACATTAATGTAGAAAAAAATAAAAAATTTACCCATGAGCGGAGTCACGAGACACATTTATAATTATTCTAATCCACAAGCCTAAAAATGAAAAAGGTGACGGGCACGTTTTTTGTCACGTTAGCCAAAGTTAATATAAAACGTGACGTAAGCCGCAATTAAGTAACGAAGTACTCACTCCTGGGTAGGCACATTCATGGTTACAATTTGACGTTAAAAGCATCTTTATGTCGTAGCAGTACGAGCGGTTTTCATAGGTACAAGTGACGTGCGATTGTACGTAGTATCGATATTTTGAAAAAAAAAGCTTTGTAGGCTGGAACATTGTGTTGAATAACAATTTCGTAGATTAAAAGTATGCGGTGGCATTGTGTATGCACGGAGTAGGTAATGATTGGAAAGCTATAGGTCTGATTGAGGATGATGTAGCAACGACCGTCTAAAAAGAAGCCTTTCAATTAAAATAATGTTACGCTTAATATTAGTTTTAAAACTGTCATAGTCACTAACATTATCATTAACACAAGAAACGGGATTTTTACAATGTTTACCTACTTTTAGTTTTTGAGTTCCCGATATTATTAGTGACCATGGTGCTTGCAACAGTGCCGAAATATCGGGATCTCAAAACCAACACTAAACATGTCAAATATCCCGTTTCTAGTCTTAATGATATTTGCACTTAATATTGTCGTTGTGCTTTCCATTAATATGGTCCTGATGCTAAATGACGGTTGAATATCCATACAGGGTAAGTTTCTAAAGACCAGCCAAATTCTCAGATATGATGCAGTACGACATTCTGAGCCCGCCCGCATAGAAATTTTTCATCGGTTATTAAAAAAAAAAACAGCTGTTCCATACATTTTGACCGTGTAGGTATTGCAGTTTTGTAGGAAACTGTATATATAGTGATTGGTGTCATTGGACAAGTTCAGCGTTCAACGGCGTCCGATATTCTTACTTTTTTTTACTACTATTATAAATGCGATAGTTTGTGAGGATGAATGGGTGGATGTTTGTTATTCTCTAACGCAAAAACTACAGAAAAGATTATATGATATGGATAAAAATTGGCACACAGATAGTTTATAATCAGAATTAACACATAGGGTATTGATATCAGTTTTTTTCACAGACCCAGTTACCGAACAGCACGCGGGCGAAACCGTGAGCATAAGCTGGTGATTTATAATTCACAGTACACCAAGAAATCAAGGTGTTCGGCGTAGGTGTTGAAACATGCGCACAGTAGCCTGAATGTTTACCATTCCATTTATTCACTACTCTATGTTCATGATACTAAAGCAGTCCTAAAGTCCTTAAGTTAATCCTCAGGCATTGTAATTTTATTTCACTGCCATAAAAACGTTAAAATAGATTTACTACGTGCAATTTAGGTTAACCAAATGTTGTTTCATAATAATTGAATTTGGAAAAATTATGTTCTTAATCCCTGAGTGGTGGACACCTTACCGTGGGGTCGCAGTTGCTATAGAAAATATTGATATTCAACTACAGTTGGTTAGACCGGAGTCTGATCTGAAAAAGGCTAGGTGGGTGAAAAGTGGAAAATGTGGCATACTGAATGAACAATATACCCAATCATAAAAAAAAAATTGTTACCTACATATTGTCCGTCAGTAGGTAGCTATTTGTACAGCAAGTTGATTATTGTTTTCACGAATCCAACACGCTTTTCATAGGAGTTTTTTTTTTTCTGAATGACGTGTAAAAGTCGCTCCGTTAACGAATGCTGGTGTGTAAATCACCAGCCTATATAAAAGCCAGAGCAAAAATCAACGCAAACATAAATTGCTCCGACGAACTTTTTATTTGCTGTACCAGGGTTACATGAAAAACCTGTCAGTGCTTTTCTATTTCGAGGCACAGCCGTATAAACTGTAGCTCCGCTATTCATGCAGTCCTGTTAGCTACGGCGTCATATTTTTCACATTGCGTACTAAAATCGATTGGCTTGCTCCACCATTGAACGAAGTAAACAAATATACAACCTTTTATATTATTAGGAAAGCGTTAAATAACAGCTATTCACTTTATTTACACCATTTACAAGGATTCTGTAGGTTTAATGGCAAATATTGTGCCACCTGAAAGCAAGGGTAAAATATTTTGCTAGTAAAATTCGAACGTTCGTTCAAACGCGTTCGTTTGGTTTTTAAAGCAAACAGTTTTAAATCTAAAATTGCAATTAATAATCTCTTAGATTTGCGGTTAAGCAAAGGTTAAGCAAAGATTTAAACTTTAATCAGTGAGTGGTCAAAATATATGCAGAACTATGTAGTACTAATAAAAACAAGCTTTAAATATAGGTCCGATGTCATTATTTTTCGTATTCTTTTAAATTAATTTAATTGATGCCCATGAAAGAGGCCTATACCCAGCAGTGGGTGATTCCGGGCTGATATGATATGATGATGATGATACCCATGGGGTGCATAAAAATAACAAGTCCGCCTTCTTTGGGAGTCCACATATTGACACTTAGCTAACCATGCATTGTCATCCAAACTAAACGTGTATGCAAAATTTATGCTCAATCGGCTGGGGATAACTGTTTTAAAATTCAGTTGCAAGATTTAACCGAACCATCAACCCAAACAACTATAAAAACATTGGAAGTTAAATCAAAGCCTGTAAAAATGCGATTTTGAGTTTTCATAAAGACCTGCCTACTTACACCTATCAATCAATCAAAACCTTTTCATAAAACATGAAAAAATAAACTGTGAATGTAAATAGGAATTTTATACCTACTGTAGATATTTATACCTTTGTCTATTGTCTATCTAGGAATGAATTCTGGCACTGTATAAACAAAAAGGAAATAAACAATAAGGTTCAAATTAGAATAAGAAAAGAAGAGACGGTCGTCGTAAGTGTGGCATGTATTCCAATAATGATTTCAATCAATAAACGCCTTTAAGCTTGTAAACTGGTATCTTACATTACCAACCGCTATTCTAGTACCTATAGCCTATATACTAATGTGGAATAGTCCATAATACCCTAGCTCAAGTACTTTATACAGATGTGTATACGAAAGTGGTAGCACAGTAATCCAGGCTCTCATCTTGGGTCTCGTAACGTCCCAAACCTTGCCATCGGAAGGTTTAGTAGACACGTTCCGACTTACGGAACATTTAATGATCGGTAAATAAGTACTTCGACGTTCCGAAACAAAATAGAAGAAAGCGAAGTATTTTGTGACGATGTAGAAAGGGTCATCGGTTTTGCGTACCCTTTAACAGAGTTTTGGTGAAAAACTCGCAGTATCTACTTAATTTAGGAAACAATGTTTTCTTTTTGTAGTTAATAAATCGGTTTTTTTTTTTTAAAAAGTTTACACTGACTTAACTTTGCTTACTTTAAAATAGAAAGATATTGCTTTTGTTTTAGCTTCGCTCTCGTAGATGCAGAAATAACTCTTTTATCTTTCTTCTTTTAGTGATTTTTCATTCCTTTTTTTCGTTCTATCATATATTTTAACACAAATAAATAAAATTACGTAGTACATGTATACCGTACTTAGAACAGCTAACAGTTTTGTTTAAATTTTGTCTGTCTTTCCAAGTTCCGGATAATTTCCAAAACGGCTAGACCGATTTTGACGGACTTTTCCTGACAGATAGCTGATGTAATAAGGAGTAAATTAGGGTTAACTAAAACTTAACTTTTAAGTTACTAAAAAGGATTAAAATTAAAACCATTGAAATTATTATAATAATTCCGCGCGGGCGAAGGTCGCGAGCAACAGCTTAGTGTTTAAATATAGATAGGTACCCTTATGTCTGCGAAGTTTCACTAGCGAATTTAATTTGACCTTCTGCAAAACCAACCCAAAACTAAAACTCCACTACAACAATATTCAATAACCACAGCATACATAAGTTGAGAAAGATCATTAGTTTCAGGTAATACGAGTATGAACCATCCGCACACAGAGCCCTCTGATTTACGTACAAATTAAAGTGGAAAGTATGTAAATCCGGAGGGGCGAGCTTGTTGACCGTGGCCTACATCTGGCCCACACTTGGCTGACCGACTGGGGTCATTCGTTTAAAAGCTATTTTACACGAGGGGAATTGCTCGCCTGTGGACGGGCGAGAATTCGATATTCGGGAGGATATTATTGCAGATTTACTTGTTTAGATTCAAGTAAGAAAAGTTGAACACGATTATGCCATAGCGAGACTAGCATGGCGATCTTCTGGGTCTATGATTTGACAACTCGAATAAATATAAAACACTTTTTGTCTTAAGTCAATGGTTAAAGTAAAGCCGTAAAAACTTGTTGCCCTCTAATTTTAAAGCAAGATGAGGAAAATTTTGAAAAAATGTGGGTTTGTGGAACGTAAAAAGAAGTTTTAACGAAAATATTTTGAATAAAATTAGATATTTAGCTTTTGAGATAAGGGAATTTTTGATAAAACTGCAGCAGTAACTTTTTATCATGGTATGTAATACCATGAAAAACTAATTTAGTTTTTCTGTTGAGTGCGAATTGACATATGAATGAGCAGTAAGAACCGCTCCGGCAAGGCTCCTGTGGAGCCCAACGTTAAGCTACGTGCCGCGAAGCCGAACACCCCGGTGTGTCCCACATCTCTCGCCTACATTACACCACTAGGGCAAAGGACATCGAGGAGTACGTGCGCCAAAAGTTGAAGTCGTGTACTTCAAGAGTACAGCTACTGGAGTCACGCCGAAACGTCAATTTCAAGGCGTTTGTGGTGCGTATACCAACGTGTATGCTCCATTTGGTGCTGGAGGAAAGTTTTTGGCTGCAGGATGTGGTGTTCCGTCGCTTCCGCGGACTAATTCCACAGGAACGCAGTTTATAAGTTGCTAATACTAACAAAAAATTGTATTAGTATGTATATTTAGATTAAGGTATTTATCTATGGGTTTTTGTTACCTGAAATAAATGGTTTATTATTATTATTAAAAATATTGTTGTTGTATTGTTCGGTGCAACTGAACCCGATCTGCTCGAGACCGGCTTCACTTGGCCTGTTTTTTTTTTTTTAAATGCTGTTATCTTTACGAGGTGATTCTCTCCATTCGACGGATGCCACACGGTTAACTGAATGCTAGTGGTTAAACTTGATTTGCGACAATAATACCTACTGCTACTAGATAAAAATGCCGTTAATGTGAAATAATTACCATGGACGCACGGTACGTAGCAATAGTTATATTATACGAGTCTACTATCGTGTTAATGTCTTCTTTCAATAATCTGTTATTTGAAACGAGAAACTCTCTCCATGTAAATGACCCAGAATTCGCGCCTCTTCATTTTCATTAGGCACTGATGCCCGGTAAAACCTCACGAGGCTCCGGTTAACCGCAGGCCTTTTTACACGTAAATATGGACGTTGGCACGATGGCTGTAGAGATCTGAGTGGAATAACAATTAAATTATTTGGATGTTTTTGTTAAAATGACCTCAACTGGACTGGAAAGGACTTTTTTTTGTTTTATACTAAAGTAGCTGTTGCCCGCGGCTTCGCTCGCGTTTTGGTCAGGAATTATCCCACGGGCACGTTGTAAATATATTTTATGACACTCGGGGATAATGTAGCTTTCTGATAGTGAAAGAATTTTAAAAATCGGTTCAGTTGATCCAGAGATTACCCCCTCCATACAAACATACAAACAAATTTTACCTCTTTATAATATTAGTATAGATATACAGGGTGTAACAGGACCCTTCACGAAGCCGTCAACTAAGCATTATGTACGTCAAACTAAGTAACTTTATGCAAACATTTTTGCTGGGACTTTTTTTTGGGGTGAAAAATCACGTTTTATGGTAGAACTCAATGTAACACACTCAAAACATTGTGCTGATGGATGGATTGAATATTACGGGGGTCGCAGAGGTTTTTAAATTAAAAATCTTACATTAAAAACATGTATTTTAAAAAATACTTGTGAAATAGTTGGAACTTTGACCCCCAACATCTCCGTAAGTAGAAGGTACCCAAGTATGGTCTAGAACAAAAAAATTATCGCAATGACGGGGAGAACAAGTGCCATTCGGCTTCGTTAAGGGTCTTGTTACACCCTTTAGATAAGTTTGCGTTTGGCATCAACTCGCTTCATGTAAAGCGATGTTGCGCTCTAGGGTGGAACACGCTTGCCTAGAAGAAATCGATTCACTCGATGTTTGAATAGATCCAGATTTGAATGATCAGGGAACAGAGAAGCCGGCAGTGAATGTCACAGACTGGCGGTCGTTTATTTTGTGGAACTTGAAAAGCTGCCAAATACTAAGGTCAATAGCTGGGCAATCGAATTGTCTGATAATTGACTATATGTCAATACCCTTATTTTGTTTGGCTTATATTTTTCTTTTATAAAACCGAGAGCCATATTTCAGATTGAGATAGTACCTGTCTACTTTATAACACAGCATGTACATTTTACCAGGAAAATACGTGTTTTACGTCTACATTATTACTATCCGTGCAGAGTATTAAAGTTTCAAAATAACTTCCCTGAATTTTGTGGATGAAAAATGTTTTTGTTTTTTAATATAAAAGGTAATTTTTCAGGAAATAACAAATATTACTGAGCGGTTTACACCGCAACACCGATAATACCTACCTTTCAAAATATTTTGATTGATGACCACCTCCTTTTAGTTTGGCCTGCTTGCTTCATACATATGAAATGCATTAAGAAGAACACGCAGTATCAATGAAGAGGTATGTAAAGAATTCACTGAAAACTCTCTCCATATCCTGAAATTTCGAAGTTTGTCGTTTTATTCAAATCAAAATGTAGCTCGTTAACAGTATTTCAGTAATGATTGCTTCTGCAAAATGAAAGTGTTCAAAAGAATAAGAATAATTTAGTTTTAAAAAGTATTACAAAAAGTGTACATTTAGGCGCAGTAGTATAATTTTTCATACAATGGTTAAATTAGTGCTTATAAATAAATTATAACTAAAATATATTCAACAGTTGCAAGTAATGATAGTTCAATTCAGATGAAAGAAAGAAAGCTACATGAGTATTGTATCGTAACTGAGAATATTTTCAAAACTTTGGTGCTTCTTAGGGGACCTCTTCTCTATTCCCTGATCATTTTAATCTGGATCTATTCAAAGTTCAAGTGAATCGGTTTCTTCCAAGCAACCGTGATCCACTCTAGGCTGCATCATCGTTTCACATCAGGCGAGTTCCGGCCAAACGCAAGCCTATTTATTTAGAATTAAAAAATAACTTTTTTATGTCCCTATACATTACTTTGGCACCTAAAATGGTCTAAAAATAATACTGAGTTCAATTTTCTTCGGCTGCTCGAATGAGGTTTGAGGCAATTAGTTGCAGCACAATAGCAAGGCAGCTTTCAACAATCACAATAGCATTGCCATTTGTATACAAAATTCACTGTGTTATTATTTGAAGAGCAGAAGAATTAAAAACATAATTAAGTATGATGGTGTTGGTTGTCAGAATCATCTTCAAAATCCTTCGGATTGTGATTGAAGGGCGTTACGTAATTTTAATGTAGCTTTTTGCGTCAAAACCCGGTTAAGTTACCAATATGTTTTTTTTTTACCATTCATTCACCTTACGGCCTTTCCAAGCGACGTAATAAATACAAATGACGATCACAAATTCTCCAAACGTGTAAAGGTCAATAACCTTCCATTTAAAGTGTTCATACAGGAGATTCGTTTCCCCAAATGGCGTCGAAATCCACCATTAACGTCCCATTGAACACACTTACGGCGAACGAACATTCAACAAATCTGTCTTTAGCACCGTTTTGACTCAACTACACACATTCGAAGACACTTAAGGACCCCATTGCAATAATTTCGTCCGAAATCAGGTTATACTTACGACTGTGTAGGTCGTAAATGTTCGTAAATTCCCATTAATATCAATAATAATGAAGGTATATTGCTTTCAGTACTCGTTTTGCATAATAATAGCGTTTCTAGATTTAATTCTGATTAGTTTGATTATTATTCCGTGTAATTTGTTGTAGGGTTTCAGGAGTCGGTATTATGAATGGTGGTATTGTGGTCAAATCGAAGTTATTTAATGACATAGTCCTCTTGACTGTTTTCCGTCAGAGCGGCAATCTCAGCGGAGCCTATAACCATTAACGCAGGAAATATTACAGTGCTGTACTCTTTTATTCCACTCGGACTGTGAAAGTGATTTAATACATTATTTACAGGATCTTCAGGGTTTGCAGGATCTTCCGATCAGACGGTGTTGTGTCTGGTGGGCTACTGCCTGACACTTGCTGTCAGTTTATTCCTACATAGTCTTAAGTCGCAGATAACTTTTTAGCTCGATTCTGAATTTTGATGTTCTTCATTTCAACATCAACATTATCTCATCATTTAGTTCAACATTATCTCTAAGATTTAAATTATATTTATTGTGCCAATTCCAATTTTTGATTATTATTATTTGTGGTAAAGATGGCGCATTATTCATTTTTGTACTATGTTGCTGTATTACTTTTTTGCAGAGCCGTTATAAAGTCAAGAGTCTGGAAAAGTATACTCCGTTAAAGCCGACCCTTCAAACACACAATTCTTTACTATTCATAAATGATCATGAATAAGATAAAGATTTATTTTCTCACCACAATACATAGGTACATTACAAGGTTTTGTGAACAATACATGCGTTTTTCATACTGTGGGAGACTGGTGCGTAAGCTAGACGAAATCCTATATTTCAGGACTCCAGGTCTCCACCCCTTCGGAAGCACATTTAGACCGAATTATGCACTGGTATACAAATTATACCACCAGACCAAAAAATATAAACACCTACACGTCATTACAACAGTGGTGATTACTAATTATCAAATCAGGGGTTAGTACGTGTGTGTGTGAGTATGTGAGTGTGTGTAAGTGATGGGTGTGTGTATGTGAGTAAGGAAAAGGGAAAACTGTAATTAGATGAATACATAATTAAGGCCCCACTCTCTTGCTCAACATAAGCATTAATTCCCATCAAAAACCAATGAAATACGACTTTCTGGCAACAGATACTCAAGACGTCAATGACCTTCACGCACCACTTTCAGGATCTTCCACACTAGCGTACTGGCCACTCACAGTTCAATTGTATTTTTCTCCACACAATTAAGCATTCTCTGCGCCGTATTCACAATTATGGTAGTAAATGAGCAATATATCACAGAAAACAGTCATTAGTAGTCATTACTCGCTCACAGTCCATTAAGTCTTTAGTGGTAGTACTAAAATATACTAAAAGTTTCCACTAAATAAAGGTTTTATGGGGCCCTGATTAGATTCATTTAGTTACTGAATCTTGTCTAAGAATGTCGTTGGAATGTTTTTGATTATAATTTGTACTGATTGACACTTATTTTTCATGTTGTATCTGAAGTGCTAATCTGGGATTTAATATAAAAAAACATCTCTTAAATTGTTTTAATGTTTCGATTTGACAGCAATGCACTAGTTTTGATCTTTCATAAATATATCTGTAATCTGGTCAGACATGATTGGCTCACCTAAATAAAGGCTCCCCCACATAGGCGCGTTATTATCGGTCGATAAAACCGGGTGCGTTATTGCGATATCTGTTTTTAGTACATTATGTATTAGGACGGCTACGATGTTACACACTGCTGCGATAATAACGATGCAATAGAAGTAGGACACTTGCGATGCTTTCTCCGTCCTGCGATATTCCGATATGAGTTCTTAGAACATTGTGTATTGGGACGCATTTAACGCCTGCCAAAAAGAACTTTAACGCAACTTACCATTCATTAGTAAAGTAGTCATTCTAACAAGCTTAGTAATCTAAATAGTGATATCCTGTGGCGATTAAGGTCAAAGACATTCAAATATTTATGAGCGATAGACGAGACCAGACGAACAAAATCGTATACAAATACTTGTTACTACTTACTAACAATTCGCTCTGTTTAACCCGGCGTCATCGTCATGGGGGTGTAAAACTGTAACAAGGACGTCGGGGTCGGTCATTCTGACCCAAGATTTTGAAATGAGATTTTTTTCATATTTTTAAATAAATAAAGTCAATTTTTGTTATATAAGTTTTATATTTATATAGATTTAGCAATTTAAACAAGAAATTTATTAGTAACACTTATTTGTGTTTATTAAAACTCAACATAAAATATTACTTGAAAAAGCTTATACTTAAATAATTTCTTATTTCTTAACAGTCTTATGTGGTTTATTTCAATCAAGATATTTACATTATTTACAAACTACAAATCTATAATCTATAATAGTAATAAAAATATGTACAAGTATCAAAAGGGTTACAGGGCGTCAAAAAATTCGTCCACATCGCTATCAACAGGAAAAGTGCCCAGAAGGCTGGCAGCATTGCCACGTTGCATGGCAATGCTGATTCTTTGGCCAAAAAATAGGCCCGCCCTCTGGTCACGTGAAGAGTCGACCAACCGCTTGGCGATTTCCCGAAACACTAGGTGGGCACTCGGACCCCATGGGCCTAGTGTTTCAACCCCAAACGGCTCAAACACGTAACTACCAATTAAATTATTGTATTTGCGCCGTTTGAGGTTTTCAGCACAGTCTTTAATTTTTAAAGGAACTTTAATGAACTTAATGTCATACGCCCCACTTGATTAGCCTTCGTGTGTCAAAATCGAAAATGTTCGGGATCAACATATTTGTACGAAAATATTCCCACTGTCCTCTATAACTCTTTTAAATCTCTTAGATTAAGATTCATTGCAGCATCATAATTAAATACATTTATGTGCAATCCGCGACATCTTCAGGCTTAATTAATATATTATACCTATGCGTTGCAGCCGACATCTAATATAACTATCATAATGTCGGTATTGTTATCCCGTGTAAGCCAACGTTTGAGGTATTAATTCCCATGTATGGTATATGGCATTGGCTTGAATAGATATGATCTTCGCTTTCATGTGATCTAAAAGCTTTGCGTATATATTGTGGCTTGGGACAATAGGCATGGCTTGCCAAAGGAATTTTGACGTTCAATACGGTATAATATCAATGCATTATGGTAGTGTGAATGTGTGTATATGAAAATATAGGTACAAATACAAAGCGACTGAGCAATTTCAGGTTGGTTTAATTTTCTTAAAAAATTGTAGGTATTTGTGAGTATACTGTATGTACTGTTGATATAGAAGAAGTAATTAGGAGTTTTATTCACTCAGTATGAGTAACAAAATCTAGCAGGTTGTTAATCTACTATGAAATCTCATGTTTGCTCTATAATTGGTTAATGATAAGAAAGTACGAGAATAAATATATAATAATAGATACGGTTTTTTTAGCCAGTCTTTTGTCCCACTGCTGGACAAAGCTGCCTTCTCTCCTTGCAAACCTCTCTATCTTGTGCGATATCTAGCCGTGTTCGTCCTGCAAACAAGATCTGATCGTCACCACCTTCGCCGTGGTCTAACCTCATCTGCGATTTCCTCCGTCAGGCGTCCAGTGGGTCCATCTTTGCCCATCTCTCCGAGTGCATGAGTGCTACGTGGCCAGCCAATTCCCACTCTAGCTTGGATTACGGTAACGATTACGCATTAAAATATTAATGGGACATATAAAATGCTTTGCTGTGAATGCTGTTGATGTTCGAGTAAATCCGCTCCCGAAGTTTCGACTAATTATTAAGTCATCTATTAAGTTTCTGTAAGCAACTCTAACGTACTTCAATTTAACCAACATTCCAAACCATAAACCTAAGATAACTTGAACAGAAAACTTCAATTACACCACTCAGGAATTCAACCCAAGACTTCGGAAGCGATGCTTGCAACGATTACAGTAATGAAGACATAATAACCTGACTACAGAGATTATAGAAGTTTGCCTTAACTTGCAGTTTACTGCCGAGTTATAGTTGTAAAGTGGATTACATCGCGGCCAGGACGGTATTACATATTAAGAAGAATAATAGTTTAGTTTACTTTTAGCGAGTAGTTAATGTAACTGTCTTATCATCTGTTTAGCCTTTTTCACAGCTAAGTTGGGGTCGGCTTCCAGTCTAACCGTCGGATGTAGCTGAATACCAGTATTTTACATAAAGCGACTGCCTATCTGACCTCCACAAACCAGTTAGTACTGGGTATACGATACCTCCAGGTAAGACTGGTGAATTTCAGGCCACTGACTATAATAACTGTCAAAGAAAAGTCTACAGATGGGCCAACGTCTGTCGTACTGTCTCTTAAGATACAGGTCTCCTAGTTTAAGAGACAGGGTTCATACTTATTTTGTATGCATAGACTTATTTTTTGTAGACTTAAATGTTTTGTGCACAAAACTAAACTATATGCTTATTGTATTTTTTTGTCACCTTGTTTTGATCTGTGTCTGTGTGTATTATTCGGATAAATAAACAATTTTATTTTATTTATTATTTATTATAACGGCTTTAACGTGGTTTCCGAAGCCGTGAGGAAACACCGTATGTAATGGGTGGTCACTCATCCACGGACCATCCTAGGCAAACGCGGCTTAAGATCGACCCGCGTGGCTATTATTACTTAGCTACTAATATAACTGTAGAATTTCTAAATTATTTTGCAGTTTCTGAAATCATAGGTACAAAAATTGGTTAATTACTTAAAAATCCCCGCTGGCTGAATCAAATCTTGCATCTCTTGTAGTCATGTATCACTTGCTCTTTATCTTTTGGTTATGTTATATTTTTACATTTTTGCACTCAAATATCTCGCAAATTATATCACTTACAACATTCATCAAAGACTTCGTATAATCATTATTGATTTACTTTTTTACATTACTAAGCCTTCTTTCTTTTACACCGTTTCTTATTATTTACGCCGTCAGTCTTTTCGACAGCTATAATTTTATCATCGAACTGTCTTGTAGTCTTCGCCGCTCCTTGAATCGTCTGAGTCTGAAATTACAATTGATTGTTGAAATATACCTTTCACTAACGCTCCAACTACCTATGTACAATAATAAAGTACATTGAAGTCCACTGAAACCCCTGAAATCCAGAAATCGCGAAAACAAATCAGTTGATCCGTACATTTTATGAAAATGAGCGAAGTTCACATTTTTTTTCATTTTTTTTTTCTTGTTTCATAAAAACTCAGTGTTATTTCGTAAAAAATGTTTTTTTTTTTTTTATGACGAGTACAACTAGTATACCTACTATTGGCAACAGTAGACACATAGTTCCACAAAGAACTAAGTCTGATTTGCAAAGCACCTACATAAACCCCGTACTCAACTGTTCGGATCATAGGATAAAAGTTTCGGGTACGGCTCCTCGACTACCTGAATCACCGAGCCACCGCTTTACTCCGAAGGATTTAGTTCAGGAGAGCTGTTTTAGTTTTAAACTCTTGTTAACCCTTGTCATTCCAGTCCAAAATATTGTAGGATTCTCGTTGTTTATAGTTTTGATTAATGATAATGTGAAGAGCCTCTCGTACTAGTAAATAGTGCAGAACTGCTTAAACTCCTACTCTTTTGCTAAAGAAAAAGGGCTGCTTTTTAGTTCTGTGTTTTCCCGCTTGTACAGATAAGTTGGTTGAAGTGTACAGTGCTGCAAGGATCCTTCGGTGTACGAATGACATTGACAGGGAAGCGCTGTATTGAAATTGATTTGGGAAATGTATTGAAAAACGAAGATGATAGCGTTAGGTACTTGCAGTATGAGCTACGCACCAAAATATATATTTTCGCCATATTTTGTACCTAGTGACCGACTGCCTTGTTAGTCTAGTGGTCGCAAGCGCAACTGCAAGAGCATGAGGTCCTGGGTTCAATTCCCAGGTCGGGCAAAGTGTTATTGGGTTTTTCTATCAGTAATTTCTCAGTAACAGTCATGGAGTCTGGATTTGTGCCCGGTTGATGGCAATAGGCTCGACCACGATTACATGGGACTTAAACATAACTGGTGAAATATAGGTGTACCATTTGGTACACCTCTGTCTACCCCTTCTATGTTGACGATGTTATGTTTGTTGTTATTGTCATGGAACCATATTGCGCTGTTTCCAGAGCATTAGTCCTTTGTCGACGATGCTATTCAAAAGTAATGAGGACGAGAACCCACTAACCCACTATGACTTAAAACCATTATGATTCAGCCTTAGAAAGCTATTTCAAAAATCATCCTCTTAATGTGGTGGGTCAAACAGGGGTTAATACACAGAAACTAGTAAATCTAAACATTTCATTCTAAACTTTTAGTCAGCCAAAACTTATCACTCAAAAGCTGGACTACCAACCTCTGACATACTTATACAGCTGTACCGCCATACATGAGGTCAGTGGAACTGTAGCACATTAACTGAAGTGACTAAACATTGGCGTTAGCCAGAAAACTTATGCTCGTGTACCAAGGAGCAACTTTTTACTGGATGAAACGTATTCCACGTAACTTCATCAACATTCTCATGCCCTTATCCCAATTCATTTGAGGTCCGGCGTAGCAGGTCTTCTTCTTCCACACTTCTCTATTACTCGTCACCTCAGCAGCACCTCCTTTCTTGCCATATCATCCTTCACACAGCCAATCCATCATTTCTTTGGTCTTCCTCTACTCTTATCCCAAGTAACTTAAATATTGGACCAACCTTTGACACTTCTTAAATTTGACCCCTTATCACAACTCACCGCCTCAACCTGCCGTAGAAGTGGCAAAGCTTTGTATCAATAGGATTTTAAGTATTGTAGTGCCAGCGACAAATAAAAAGTATAACAGCGCCATCCGTGACGCAAAAGAAAACTAACATCAAATTCTAAATAGCGCCAATAAAGTTATCCATAGATATATAAAAAACTCGACATCTGTCGGGCTCCCCGGATATACCACCCATCAGCAGGGCTATTGCGTATCTCTGTTGACAGTTCATAGTGATCATCACTGTGCAAGTTTTGATATACAATGACATTTCTGCACGGGTAGTGTCAGTTGAAACCATCAAGAACGGTCATTGTATATCAAAACTCGCCAAGTGATGATCACTATGAACTGTCAACAGAGATACTCAATCGCCCTGCTGGTCGGAGCATCCTCCCTGTTCTATAGAGTATTGAGGAAGTTTACACCCTGTTTTTCGTACTCCTATAGCCTCGGTCTGCTGATCATAGTCCTTTCTTAAATTGTGCCACAACATCCTGTCCTTCACCATTCTGAGCCAGTCTGATACTGTCACCTTTTAAAGGTCGTCGATCCACCTAAGTTTAGTAAAGTCATTGCAAATCATAAACACGCATCATGCGAATTTTATTTCAGTGTCATAAGTTTTAAAATGCAGTAACTCAGCAGTGTTCTTGAAATGCAACAACTACAACCAAACATTAGCCGGTCAACTTATAGACATACTCGTAGCTATGGTATACACGCCAGTGGAATGAGGCCTCTCATTAAAGTCTGGCCCGAGTCCAGGCTAGGACAATAGAGGACGCACTTAACTTGATATATTAGCCTTGTTTGTTTGCGGACAATTATTCTAACTCGCCCTGTGTATGTATGTATAATTATTGGAAGTATTTAGGTCTGAACGTGTGTTACTGGAGCTTGTAAATTAGGTATCGTTTAGGAATGTTGTCTCTATCTAATTTATATTTGTGTAGTGTTTTATTGAGCACTATTTGTTAGCCGTAATTTCTCTCGCAATCAAACTATTCGAATATTTGACACACTCTTGAGTTCGCCTACGCGACCTCTTCGTTATCGTGTGGTTAGGGTAACCTAACCAGGTGTAAGAGTTTATATGCCGCCCATGGGCCTTTGACTTGGCTCCACATGCCGTCGAGAAATATCTCTCAGGCATTCAGGCATGCTGGTTTCCTCACGATGTTTTCTTCACCGAAGCATGTGATAATTATACAATACGCACATGAATCCGAAAAATCGGAGGTGCGTGTCTTGGGTTTGAACTGGAGACCTATGACTTGGCAGTCCGACAGTTACACCACTAGGCTATCACTGCTGACTAGGCTACTTGATGTTGTGTCAGAATTAAGAAGAAGTTTTAAAATATAGTTTTGGGGTTATCAAACGAAACACTGACAGTTATATTTTGGATTAAAATATATGCTTATTTATTTCACGCTCTGACTGCGGCTGTAAAAATAAGCCTTTTTCGTTTGTGGGTACGAAAAAAGAACGGATCTTTATCAAAAATGTTACCAGTTAGCGTAATAATGTCGAAATCGCTTTGAAAGCGTTTCGTGTTTCTCAACGACTTTCAACTCTATTTCTATAAGCTTAGGTATCGGAAGGTAGAATATTTCAGCCCAATAACATTTTCAAGTCTGAAAGTATCGCCAATTGACGATGTTGTGAGGAAAAGTATGAATGTGGATGGCTATGAGAGTATAGGAAGACCAAAGGAACAAAGAAAAGGCTGTGTGAAGAATGCTATGGCTAGAAAGGAGGTGACTGCTGAGATAATGATTTTGATACCCTACCTCATAGGTTTGGTTGAAAAAAAAAATATAGTGCCAAAAATCCGTCATTTTTTTTTCTAAACACTTTTCTAAGGACACTTGGGTTTACGAGACGAATCTAATGATACCTTAATCATCGAAATCCATCCAGCCCTTTGGAACATACGAGGTAATAAAGTTTACAAACAAACGTACAAGATACGCGCGGAAAACACAACTCTTCCTTGGTAATCGGGTAAAAACATTCTAGAAAATTGACGCGTTACATGTCTATCTAACACCCAGCCCCTATTTCACACTCTGCCTCAACTGTATAACAATTGGATTATAAATCAGTAGCTGCCACGCCAGAACAGCATGTTATATCATATTGATAATAAGTAAACACACGCCATGCGGGCGAGACTGAAGACGTATGGTATAGGGTGAATAGACTTTTGGTTTAAATTTACAGGATATAACTGCATAAACATTTTGTACAGACCCAGCACATCAAGCTACCCGAAACTGTCAAATTTTCCCAATCAACTTTAAACCTAATGCTTTAGAGATAAAGTTGAACATTTATTGAAGAAATTTGACAGATTGTAGTAGCTTGATGTGCAGTCTGTACTTACATAATAGCGTGACGTGACGGCTGACAACGGATAATTGTGAAAGTTTAAGAACTACGAACTGACTACATAAAAATCGCGCTCTTAAAAGAAATAAATATAGTATCAACTTGACAATATGTTTTAAAATGTGCTAATTAAGCCCTTTAATTTGAAATAGATATAGCACCTTTCACATTTTTTTTCTTCGATTTATGTGTTGATGTACTTTAGAGGTCGCCGTTTTGAATTTAGTGTGACGTCACATAATGGTACCTCATTAATTTGACGAATTATGACAAGGGATTTCGAAGTTATGCGAGGCAGATGAACATACATACAGGCTGAACTCATTACCCTCCACCGTAGTCCGTGGTAACTGAGTAAATCACGACTGACAGGGGAGAAGTGATTTAAAAAACGAATTGCAAAGACCAAAGTTACACAGGATGTAATAAGACCCTTAACGAAGCCGTCAACCAAGCATTATGTACATCAAACTAAGTAACTTTACGCAAAAATTATTGCTGGGAAACGACTTGTTTTTTTGGGGTGAAAAATCACGTTTTACGGTAGGACTCCATGTAACGGACTCAAAATATTGTGATGGATGGATTGAAGGGGTAGTACGGGGGTCGTGGAGGTGTTTAAAGTAAAAATCTTACATTAAAAACATGTCTAAAAAAAAAAACTTGGGAAAAAGTTGGAACTATGACCCCCCAATCTCCGTAACTAGGTATGGTGTAGAACAAAAAAATCATCGCATTGACGGGGAGAACAAGTGACTTTCGGCTTCGTTAAGGATCTTGTTACACCCTTTATAGGCTAAGGGTAGGAAGATAATGACTGAATGATGATGGGGAAAATACGGAAAAGAATCAGAATCAGAATGTTTATTTGTTAACAGGTAGTTACAGCGTGTGTGAGATGTTACATTTTCATATGTGCTCTATGTTTTGCCATTTGGCGTACAAATATTATCGTCAATTTAAAATAAATTGAGTTGATTACGTGCAATGAATACTATTATCAATTAAATTTATAAAAACAAGTATTTCAAAGCAAGTCGAATGTCAACAATAAAATTTAAGAAATAAATAACAAAAATGATAAATGTCAGAGAGCAAAAATAAAAATATTAATTGTAGAAGATAATGTCAATTACATTTTTTTTTTTAATTAATACTTGAATGTCAACGCAATTAGTAAATCAATAAACTGTTCCTAAAATGTCAAATAAAATCTAACAATAAAATCTAAGGAAGTACATGAATGTTAAGAGGAGAAAGAAACAGAAAAAATCTGGAAATCAGTGGTCTAAGTTGATGACAGGTTGAAAAAAGGTTGCGAACCAGTAAATTGGGCACAGTCGCCAATGAGGGCTATCATTTTTGAGCTCACCAGATGTCGCCACTGGCGAGTAAGGTCCTGTCATCAAGTCTATTTTATACGTTAAAGTACCAATAACTTTGTACTACGTATAACAACATAGTGTAAACTTCAGATACGTATTTACAATTTTGTCCACAAAATTAGCAAGTATGAAACATCATTCTGCCTCTAAGTACTTATAAAAAGATCATAAGTTAAAATCTTCAAGTCATAATTAATCAGGAATGGCTCAATCTTGATCACAATCGTTTATATTAGTTAAAATACGTGATAAAAAGCGCGCAACGTTCAACGATCAACGTTCTATGACATCTGACATTTTTGAAGACCTTACTTTACACGAACGCCTCTAGCGGCAAATTCATGCGTCAAAAGGTGTGATAGAGCAGTTTTTTTTTTTAATTACCGATGAAATATTACGATGTGGTCCCCCAGTTCAGAATGATACGTACTAAATACGTGATATCCGTTTCTGCGTCAGTGTTCTTTCCAACCTGTATAGGCATATTTTTATTTCGGGGTTGTTATACACAATTTCAATAAAGGTACCAATAAAACACGAGACTTAAAACCTAAAACATCACATCAAGAATCTAAATGCTTACTTAGGTAGGTACTAATCTAATCTAATGAACCTTTTCCGTTCAAAATAAAAGCAAACACAGTTAGGATAAAATGAGCAAAGAGATTTGGACGACCAAAGTAAGGTAATTAGGTTCGTCCTAATGCCGAGCCCTAAGGCATTACAAGCTATGATACCAGTTTAGTATTTCGGTTTCGAAATATAAAGATTACCAACGGTGTATTTACTATATTTAGCTGATATTTCATTTTTCTGGAAAAAATGTGGTGGAGCGGAATATAAGCTCGACCTAATTTTGAAGAAGTTTGGATGATAAATGAGTTTCCGATGTTCTTTCGTTTTTATTATGTTAAGTATTTTGTCATTAATGGGTAGATTATTTTTAAAATACAAAGGAAAATTACCAGAGTTTCTTTGCCTCGCAACCGTATATTTGAATAAGGTAATTTTCAAAACTGTACTCTTCACATTTATGGAGTTAGACACCGTCTATTTGTATTCTATTTTTTGTATTAGGCAACAATGGCCGTATAATTAAAACAAAAGTTATAAATACACTAACAGTTTCTTTAATTCGTTTTTAATAGTTTTACAAAACAATATGCGTTAAAAAACGTTAAAAAAGGAAGTGGAGGTGCTAACCAACTTATAATACAAAATTGTACCACAATGTTGCCAATGGTAATAATTCAAAAGTATTTAGTTATATGTTGTTAACAGTTACTCCAAAACCAAACACAGCATGGTAACCCTACACTAAGAAGATCGGACACATGCCCTGAGTGGTGTGTTTCCGGAGATTACGCCGCGTTTGATGTACGCCTATTATCAGATCATGAACACTTAGCCACACCATCCTGTACTATCACTCTAAGCACTTAATTAAAGCCAGGAAACGGTGCAAGACTAGGTTACCTGATTATTTCCTTAGATAGTAATGGAAGATTTTAATGCAGATGTTGGTTGGGATATGTGATAAATTTGTTTTTGTACGTTTATAAAAGGTATAACAAGACCCTTAACGAAGCCGAAAGGTACTTGTTCTCCCCGTCAAAGCGATCATTTTTTGTTCTAAACTATACCTTCTAGTTACGGAGATATTGGGAGTCAAAGTTCCAACTTTTCACAAGTGTTTTTTTAAATAGATTTTTTTAAGATTTTTACTGTAAACACCTCCACGACCCCTACTATTCAATCGATCCATCAGCACAATGTTGAGCGTGCGTTACATTGAGTCCTACCATAAAACGTGATTTTTCACCCCAAAAAAATCGTTTCCTAGCAATAATTTTTTGCGTAAAGTTATTTAGTTTGATGTACATAATGCTTTTTTCGCGGCTTCGTTAAGGTTCTTGTTACACCCTGAATGCTATATACATGTTTCTTTCTTTTGTCATCTTGAAATGTTTCAGAAATGAAATATTGATCAAGTTTAATAATTGTAGACGTGATTTGCGGTCAATATTCATGATGATGAGAGCGAAAAGATAATTTAGGCTTTGATTATATAACGTTTAGATGGAGCGTCACCCTACAATCAAAACAGAGACAACAGAGTCTCTGTGTGTGAACTTAGAACAGTCGGCTGATATTTTTTGACACGTTTTCGCATATTTGATGCTCCGTCTAGACATTATCTAATCAAAGATTTTATGCAGCTTTGAGTCTTAATTTCATATTGGCTGCTTCAAATGTTTTTTCACTCCCAATATCATCAATATTACCTACCTCTAGAAGTCTTCAACTAGACTCAGGCTGTCAGACCTCGAGAATAACATCGCAAATCAATGGTTTCCTTGCATACATAGTCATATCGACAGCAGTAACTTACAATATCACACGTACATATGCCGTAGAATTAATTTTCTTTACTGCAATGCAGCTAGCAGAGGTGCATCATAAGTCCAAATTGAACGCAATTTACTACTGCGGATAGCTCTCACATAGCGATAGGCAAGCTGAATAGGCCGCATTTCGGATAATAGTAACATAATTCCGTCACCGGCCTGTTACGGTGGGTTCACACATGAGCACGTGCAACACCGCGCGCAAATAGTACACGCTACGCGCCAGGACGTGTCACATTACACGTGCGCGCGCTTCTCCATACTATGTTCCTGGGATGCATGCGGACCGTATTTTATTTTATTTTATTTTATTTTATTTTATTCTATTCGGGAAACTTACAACTAATATAAACAATATTCATAAACAATACAAATTTGAAGGCCATTTACAAGTTTCCACAGATAAACACTTGAAACAAAAAAGAAAACAAAAAAAAGGTAGGTAAGAAATACTATAACATAAAAATACTGTAACATAAATTGGAAACAAAACAAAATACCGCGATCGAATAATACAAATTACAACCTAAAAATAATTTAAAAAAAAACATAACTAAAATCTAAATTCAGACGTAAACGATTACTTGTCTGTAAAAAAGCTTTTCACTAATAAATGCTTAAGCCGAGAAACACTGGTATTGAAAATGTCCAAATCGTGTTCAGTCGTGTTAAGTTTATTAAAACTTCTACTCGCACGGATCAGAAACGAATTCTGCCTGTACGCGGACTTTGAATGAGGGACATGCAACAAACTAGGTTTGCGAAACATTTTGCAGTGTGTAACTAAACCTAAACTACTTAACAGCTCAGGGCAATCGATAGTACCATTTGCTATTTTAAATAAGTATGCCATATCAGCAATGCGTCTGCGCTCATACAGCGGTAATATATGAAATCTTTTGCATCACGCTACATAATTGGGAGTATATTTCCTGGTTTTGTACTGCAAGAAACGTAGGAACCGCTTCTGAATACCCTCAATTCGGTCTATATAAATATTGTAACTAGGGTTCCACACTTGCGAGGCGTACTCTAAATGGCTGCGGACAAAAGCACAATAAAGGATTTTATACGTTTTAACGTTTTTAAAATCAGCTGATAACCTTAGTATAAATCCAAGTGCTTTAGAAGCTTTACTGACAACGTTTTCAACGTGTGCATCAAAAAGCAACTTAGAATCAAAAGTGACACCCAGGTCCCTAATAACGCTTATTCTATTTATATTAGTATCATGCAACTTATACTGAAACATGATTGCGTGTGGTTTACGTGTGTAGGTACTAACAAAACATTTAGAAACATTGAGTTCGAGTTTATTAAGGAGGCAATAACTTTGAAGTCCATCTAAATCCCGCTGTAAACTAAAACAGTCGGAAAGTTCTGATATAGGGCATAGAATTTTCATATCATCAGCGTAAAGAATTATTTTGGAACGGGTAAAGCACGAACCAATGTCATTTATGAAAATAATAAAAAGTAAAGGACCCAAAAGGGATCCTTGTGGTATTCCCGAGGGTATTTTAACAGTTACGGAACTGTATCCATTCAGTACAACTGTCTGACAGCGATTCTCAATATAAGACTTAAACCATCTGAATAAATCACCTCTGATGCCCACTGCAAGCAGCTTACGCAAAAGGACACCGTGGTCTATACGGTCAAATGCCTTACTGTAATCAGTATAGACAACATCCGCTTGAGAGGGTTCAGACATGGTGGAGGACAAGTAGTCGGAACAGATAAGCAAATTGGACACAATAGAACGGTTTTTTAGGAAGCCATGCTGACAGTCATTAAGTGATTGTTTAATAGCACCATGAACTGAAGCGTAAACTATTTTTTCTAAAACCTTTGCAAACAAACAAAGCTTAGATATTGGCCTATAGTTTTCAACATTATCCTTAGGGCCTTTTTTATGGACGGGCGTAATAAAAGCTGTTTTCCAAACATGCGGCACCATTCCCTCATTAAGAGAACGACGAAATATTAGGGTAAGTGGTAAAGTTAAGCTTCGTGCGCACTTAATTATAAGTATAGCAGGAATACCATCAGGCCCTGCTGACTTATTCACGTCAATAGCCCTCAATAGCTTCAGTACTTCAGTTTCGCAGACTTCAATACAGCTTATATCAGAGGCAGACGTTTGATAAAGACAGTGCATGTCGCTATCCAATTGTGTTCCATCGGGGATAGTGCTCTGGAGAAAGTTAAACTTAAAAACTTCACTAAACATGTTACATATTTCATCACCCTGTCCCGACGACTTCTGTCCATACTTCATCACCGATGGATAAGTACACGAAGATTTTTGCTTGCTCTTAACGAAAGACCAAAAAGCTTTAGGCGATTTATTAATACTATTTTCTATAGCCGCAATGTAACTATCGAACATTTCTTTTTCTAATTGTTTAGCACGATTTCGCAAAGTTAAAAATGAATCAAAGTCTGATAAGTTTCCATATTTCTTAAACTTGGAGTGATATTTAAATTTTTCTTTAAGAATTTTGATTAGAGGGGTTTTATACCAAGGGGGGTAATTAGACATAGATTTGATGATTTTAGTTGGTATGAAAGTTTCACAGATTTTATTTAGTCTGACGTACAACAATGACATAATTGTATTGTTCGTATTAACTAAGGAATATTATAACTTGCACGCGAATTGCTCACTATCCGCTCGCGAACATGTCCAAAGGTGTCTATACTATGTTATTAATAATAGTCCTTCTGACCGTTTTCGGTCACGGCGGCCAATCTCACCGCAAATTAGCCATCGGCGCGGGAGATATTATAGTGCACAAGTGTGTGCGCAGACACAGGTACCCTCTCAGTTCCTTTGTTACTAGACTACACTATGTTACTGATGCACACGAATCGCATTGTTCGTGCATGTGCGAAGTTATAGACGCGCCTTTATAGTGCTCATAGCGCAACAATTAGTGAGTTCGCCGGCTATTTTGACCACTGTGCGATATTGCTAATAATGGGATGGTATTCGTATCGCTAAGCGTACTGTGAGCTGTGGGGCCTGCACACTTTAAGAGCGGGTTAATGTTAGCTTCGTATGTCGGCTGGCTATTGCGATGCGGTTAGGTGAATTGTTTTGTGATTACTGGAATTTTAGATAGTTTGTATGAGGGATTAAAATCACGTATATCGAATGTTCAATAAACCTCAATCTCAATAATACGTAATTATAGAACGCCTTCATTTGGCTTGAGGGCCTAGATGTGTCATTCTATTGGCGGTAAAGTCAAAAATGAAAAGGGTTGACATAGCTTACCGAAAAACTTGTGTAAATCATGCTGAAGGTCGCTTTGAAAGCGATTAACTTATCTAGACCCTCCTGTCATTGAAATTTGTTTGAAAATAACATAACAGCACGCCTGTAATACCCGAAGGGTTTGGCAGAGGTGTACCTAATAGTACATCCACATTTCACACTTTGTTTAAATCCCATGTAATAGAGGGCGAGTCTATTGCCATCAACCGGGCACAAATCCAGACTCCGTGGCTGCTACTGAAAAATTTTTGGGTGAAAATCCCAATAGCACTTTGCCCGACCTGGGAATCAAACCCAGGACCTCATGCTCAGCAGTCGCACTTGCGACCAAACGACGTACGAGGCAGTCAAAAAAATTGTTTAAAAATAGACTTCCGATATTATTTGACCTAAATAAAAATCATGCCTTTTCATCTGGGCATGGCAGATATTGCATAGTATATCGGCTCTACGATATGCACAATTGCACATACTCCTTTTACTATTTTTAATCTCATATTCATATTTCTGAACGCAGCTCAAGATTTTTCCAAGCTTTTAATAAAAAAACTCACGACCACACAAATAAATGAAGAAGTCGCTTTGCCAGATATAAATATTTGCCATCACACAATTTTGCGAACCAAAATGTTTGTCGACAAAAATAAACACGAAAAAATCTATTTCTTTCTGAAAACGGGTTGAAAGTAAACTTAGGGATTTTGGAGCTATATAGATAGTATTTGTCTACATATAGCAAAGGGACTTGGCGAAGATGTAGGTACATGTATACATCTACTGCCATAGACGGCCGATGCCAAAAGAATGCTAATTTAGCAAAATTTGCATTTCTTTTTATTTCCTATGAATCCTATTAATAAGACTCCACTGTCCGTCCGTCGGTCTGGCTGTCTGTCAGGCTATATCTCGCTAGACAGTTGAAATGTTCACAGATGATGTATTTCTGTTGCCGCTACATAACAATAAATACTAAACAGAATAACATAAAAACAACATTTTTTTTTTTTTAATGGTTCGGAATCCTTAGTCCGACTCGCACTTGGGCAGTTTTTTATACTAAATAGGCTTGCGTTTGGCCGAAACTCGCCTAGTGATGTGGTGACGCGGCGTAGGGTGGAGCATGCTTGCCAAGAAGTATCTACTAGTAACTAGCTTAAGTCCGCGGTTTCGCCCCCGTGGATACCAGTAATTGTCCCACGGGAAATTTTATCCGAATTCGTTCTGCAGTTTTTGCGTGATAAAGGAGCAAACATCCATGCATTCTCACGAACTTTCGCATTTATGATACTTAGTTTATATTATATAGGTAAGATAAGAAGTAAGATTCAGCGATCTTTTTGTCTGGCAGTTACTGCAAGAGATGCTATACAATTATTGCTATCTTTAAGAATGAAACATGTTTATTGACAATAATGGACCCGTCAACCGTGGACGTTAATGAATTGAGCTCCTTTAAATACCTTCACGATTTGACGTTAATTTTGCTCTACCCGCAAAAATACATACAATAGAATGTTATTTTGCAAGAATGGGTAAAAAAGTAAAGTAAAATAATAAAGTTTTATTTTTCAAAATTAAAAGATCATTTTGGCTGTAGCGTTAATTATTTCACCTGAAAAAACAAGGAATATTTTTAATACCCATTTCCTCATATTCTAGAAAGTATTTAATTCAGGGAATCTGTAATACTGAAGCGAGGTTGTTAGTCAGCTTTTTTCTGGTATTCATAATATTTTCTCCCTGAAGCCACATTGCTAAAGAGATGGTTGTGCACTTTATTTGGTGTCATATATTATTTAATGAAGTTTGCGATTCAGCGAAAATCTAGTACAAATCTGGCACACTGTCGTTTAAAAGCTCTTTCTGGAAGCACGAATATTGTGAAAAATATATTCATTATATTTTTATTTATATATATTTTACAAAGGGGCAAACCGCAATTAATTTTTAGGGTTCCGTACCTCATTCGGCAAAAAACGAAACCCTTATAGGATCACTTTGCCCGTCTGTCAAGACCCTTTTTTTTGTGAACGCGTGGAGGTATCAAGCTGAAATGAATATGAAATACTCAAGTCTGCTACCCCTTAGAGCAGTGAAAAAAATCTTGTAAGCCAACGTGATCAAACGATATAACGAAACGGTAAATATGTAGTTTCATAACAAAATACCTACAAGTTTATACGACACCCTAGGTGCGCGAGCCCAACTCACACTTGAACCGGTTTTTAAAATATTTACGAAAATTTTTGTCCCTTTTAGAAATCAGAAAACGGTCCACGAAGCTCCTAACTGAAACTTGTAAAATATATTTTTGATGTTCTCTAATCATGCCGCACCGATTCCACTATCAAGTCAAGAAAACCTGCTCAGGTGATTATTAATATAATAAATAAATGAATCATTTATTTCGGACAACAGTGATCCATATTTTGTTAGTATTACACACAGCTTGTATTCTAGTGATAGTAAAATTGATATAAAAAAATGATGTATATAAATTAATGACTCTGCGTTGGAGTGTAAATGTGGTGCTGTTCCACAAACGATGGGGCACTTAATTTCGTATCCTGCGTGTCCTGTTGGTTGTTCACTACAAGAACTAATGGACGCTACTGAAAGCGCATAACTAGTAGCTCAATTCTGGGCCGAGACAATTGAGATTGCCATGGACACGCTATGAAGAATTATCAAGTTTTCAAATCAAATCAAATCATTTATTTTGCTTAAATATGGGTATACACAAGGATGGAATATAATAATAAAGCTCAGAACCATATCCTACCTAACAGGCGTGCAAATAAGTACATAATTATAATTAGAATTTAAATTAAAAAAAAAACATGAGGAATTAGAATGTCAATATAAAAACAGATATCACCTTACAGAATTCAGAGATCAAATTAATTACATTCATCATTTAGGTACAGATACAGAGATGTCATATTATCAATTAAGTCAATAAAGTCTTATCGGTCAGAAATTCTTCAATTGAGTAATAACATTTATTAATTAATAGATCTGTCAATTTCTTTTTGAAAAGCGGAAATGTCTCATTTTTTATTACTTACATCGGGTATTTTGTTAAAACTTATATGATACTTTTCTTTTCTTTTTCACCCTACATGTACCTTCTAATAGGTGAATATGGTCAAAAACCCACACAAAAGGCACCACATTACCAATGCAGGTCACACCACATTCTATAGAGAGCTGACACATCCCTTGCGTTCTGAATCGACTGAAGTAAAGGAGCCATTACCATTAATGCAGTTTGAATAGCGCCAACACCATTAGTGTCCGTGCCATGTGCCTTTATGGTGAGCTTCTATGTGATGCTATGGTTTTACGCTACTGATAAGATTGCTACTCGTATCGACCTGCAGAGTGTACGTACAACATACAAGATGTAATTGAAATAACTATTGCCTATATCTCGGCAAATATAGGGAACAGCAGATTTTTTAGGGTTCCGTAAACGAATGGCAAAAAACGGAACCCTTACAGATTCGCCATGTCTGTCTGTCTATCTGTCTGTTTGTCTGTCCGTGTATGTCACAGCCACTTTATTCCGAAACTATTAGGACTCAGTTAAAACTTAGTGGGTATAGATGTATTCTGTAAACCGCTTTACGATTTTTATACAAAACAAAAAAAAAAAAGATTAAGGGGGGCTCCCCCATACATGGAACTAAAACTAAAGGACTTTTTCATTAAACGTATACGTGCGGGTGTCTAACCCTCTATGTTCTATAGTGAGAGGAGGAAAATTCTGAAATTTGTAGGATTGTAGAACGTAAATAAAACTTTCAACCAAAAATTGGTTTGATACAGATTTGATGTTTAGTTTTTGAGATATGGGACTTTTTCATCAAACTGCATCAGTAACTTTGTTTATCGTTAACAAACTATGAAAAACAAATTTAGTTTTGCTGTTGAATGTAAAACAATACAACATATGAATGAGCCCTCAAAACATTTTTATTATATTGTTTCGTGCTACGGAACCCTGTGTGCGTGTGAGTACGACTCGCACTTGGCCAGTTTTTTCGAGTTATTTTATTTTCGTCTTGTAACACTGTTTTTTTAATTATGTTGAGGTCGACTTCCAGTCTAACCAGATGCAGTTGAATACCATTATTTTACATGGAGCGACTGCCTATCTGACCTCCACAACCCAGTTAGTACTGGGTAATACGATACCCCTTGGTAAGGCTGGTTGTCAGAATTTATGCCTCTGACTACCTGTAATGACTGCTAAAGATCTACAAATGACAGCCGGGACCACGTGTTTTCCGAGGTACGGAGAAAACTCAGTATGTAATGGATGGTCAGCCATCCACAAACCAACCTAGACAAGCGCGGCTTAACCTGAAAATCGACCCGAGCGGCAGTTATTATTTAGCCACGAGCTCCAAGAATAGTATGTGTGTCAAATACATTGCATTGTGAACCAAAAAGGGTCAATGAGAAAGACAAAAAAAAATGCGATTTTTGCATTTATTTGACTGCATCGCATGACTCATCATCGATGCAATTATTTGTCTTATCAAAATATTATATTGGTTAGGCAACAGGCCTGTTAACTTCGTGTATTCAGTTGGATCATCAAATGTGCCTAAATACGGCAACCTTTTAAATTGTGCAAAACATTTTCTTGCTAGGTTATTAAAAGCGCCATTTTATTGCGCAATCAAAAAGTAGAACAAGGACCATTATAGAAACCAAAGAACACTTAATTTACCGTAATTGTGAAACCGATATGATTCCGCCTGATTCTCGGAAGTGTCCGTCCAGAAGTAATTGAGGAAAATGTGCCGGATAAAGAGGATGAAATAAACAACTTAGCGGTGTTTCACACGGTCCGGATATCGGGTAGTCGGTGCCGGGTACCCGTGGCAAAAGTGTATGGGTAAGCCGGGTAAATTGTGCCGGTTGAAACTATGCGGAGTGTGTGGAAAGGCCTTAATTTCTTATTGTAAACTGGAGCTTTTCTTACGGCTGTCTTGTTAAGTAGCGGGGAAATCAAAAAGAAAGTGCTGTCAAAATGACATCTTATTGTAAACTTAAGTAAGAAAAATATGTCTTTTAACGGCCGTTTTCTTTAACTAACTTACGTATAACGGTTATTTAATATGCCTGACTCTAGTAGCTATCGGTGTATCTATAAACTAATTTAGCAATGATTTGACAGGAACATCTTATCCACGTCACTTACCTGTGGCTCGAAGGGTTGACCTTGAAAGTTGATGTTTCTTCAACTGTTCATCTGAGATAGCAACGTTCCGTTAACTGTTAGTAAGTTATTGAAAACGGCCTTAATGGTACATATTATGAGGGTTGGAACTTACAAACGAAAATGGCTGTTTGTGATTGAAATTTTAATTTTTATAATTCTAATTTCAAAAGTATGCTAAATATGATCTAAATGGATGGAAATAAAGGATTTTGAACTTGAATTTGAATTGCAGTTTTCTAGGAAACGGCTGTTGTGGTTCAGAATGATGAACTAAACACGTGGTACTCGTTTCAGCGTCGGTGATCCTTACGCCCTGTATACTTCTTAAGACACTAATTAAAAAAAAAAAACTTTGAAAAAAATGTTTCCTACCGACACGCGAAGAAGACGCCGATCAATTACAAAGCAAACTCCAAACTAACTAAGCTACTAAAATTACCAACTAGCTCTGAGACACACAGCCATTATACAATATAATAATATCGTCGGCAAGGACGGTGTGACGTCAGTTCCGGCGGCGGTGACGCTATTTCCGGGTGTCAAGTCCCGCCGTCAACGCTTCCGCTTCGGGCCGCGCCCGAGTGAACAAACATTGGTTTTTATTTAGATACCTCTCGTGTGCTCGGATTGACTTTGGAAACGATTCGGTTGGTACGTTTTTTGCAGTACGTTTGTGGGATTGGATTTTGTAGTTACTAGCAGCTCCCGATTAAGGGGGAAACACAAGGGTGGCCCGCGAAATTCAAATTTTGAATATTTTGTTCAACATACAGGGTGTAAACAGACCATTCACAAAGCCGTCAAACAAGCATTCTGTACATCAAACTAAGTAACTTTACGCAAAAATTATTGCTGCGAAATGGCTTTTTTTTTGGTTTGAAAAATCACGTTTGACTGTAGGGCTCAACGTAACGCACTCAACACATTGTGTTGATGGATGGATTGAATAGTACGGGGGTCGTGGAGGTGTTTAAAGGAAAAATCTTACATGAAAAAAAATGTATTAAAAAATATTTGTGAAAATGTTGAAACTTTGACCCCGAATATCTCCGTAACTAGAAGGTTCCTAGGTATGGTCTAGAATAAAAAAGTGATTGCAATGATGGTTAGAACAAGGGCCTTTCGGCTTAGCTATGGGTCTTTTTACACCTTTTATAGCCTGACACTGACCGGCAAATTACACAAAAATCGTAAGAAAATTTGAATTTCGTGGCCTTTCCTAGCGCTTCCATCTTAAACTAAGCCTGATGGCTTATAGTGAATATGGCTTGGTTAATCTCAACAATAATCTTCTTCTCAGCCAGTTCTTCACACTTTGTTGGAGTTCACTTCTGACATGGAGTCGTCTGTTGCAGGGCAGAGGTCACTTTAGCTGCATGTTTTGGGGGACACAGACTATTGCTTTCTGGTCCCCAAAATGGTCACGATGGTTTCCATGTCCAGCTGTGTGACCGGGTTATTCTTCTAAACTTTTTATCTGCAAAGGATTTTGACGCAGTCTTCACTATCAATTAGTGAATTTGTATGTGTAAAAATACGTTAACATTTAACTAAGATATACTAAAGGAATCTTCATAGTTTAACAAGTTTTAACTACCTTACCAAGCAGGAACAGCTCGCAGTAGAGTACTTGCAAAATAACCATAATCCCAAATGAAACTTCAGTCAGTCCAAAAAAAAACAAATGAATGCGTTTCAGACTACGTACTGTATATTAAAACCCACCCACAAGCGATACAATCGCTTTTTTTTTTCATCAGCAACATTCTGCCCCCGTAAGCCAAAGGCAGTAACTCAACAAATCTATGTTTCTAGACAGGAATACATAATTATGTGAACATTCAGTTCTCTTTTTTAGTACGAAAGTAGTATTTTAGTAAGCAGTGATAGACTAGTGATGTGACCGTCGGATCCTAAAGTTCGAACCAAAGACTGATGTTTCGAGTTCATATGCGTATTGTATAATTATCACTTGCTTTACCAGACGCCTGCCTGACCAGACCAAACCAGCATGCCTGAGAGATATTTCTCGACGTCATATAAAGCCAAGTCAGAGGCCCATGGTTAGTACAAAAACTCTCGACACCAGGTACCAAACACACGATAAAGAAGAAAGGTGTACGAAAGTGAAATATGCATTTCTCGTGCTGTTTTTTCAAGTGTTGGTATAAAGATACGGTTATTTCAATAAGTCCATCCGACACGAGGTGTTTTAAGCCACGGCATGAAAAAACAAAAACGATATTTCGATTTTCTTGAGTTACCACGGCTTACGAAGCCAACATTGTGGTCCCTCATCGATATTTGCATTGACTGAGAACGATTTGCTTTTGCGTTTGAGTTTATAAGAATGGGATACGCTCGGCTCGTGTGGAGTTTATTGAAATGTATGTGTGGTCATGTGAAAGGGTATATACCCTTGCCGGGGCCGAATGACCTTGTTAAATTGGAGAGGGAAAGGAAATAGGTTATAAATCGCCTTTAATAATGACATTAGTGAGCAATACCGATGATACTTTGAAATCTGTTTGAAGTTGGCGGAATGGTTACTCAATTACCGAGTGCTATGAGATGTACCTATTTCTAAGACGCGGGCGAAGTCGTAGGCAGAAACTAGTAGTGTCCTTATAACTTTGTGGATGTGCCAAATTTTGACGGCACGATTGGCGCAATGGCTGAGCGATTGGCTGCTGCGCTGCGTGTCGCGAGTTCGGTCCCCGCACGGGACAAATATTTGTATGACCTACGGATAGTTGTTCCGGGTCTGGCTGTTTGTGTATGTCCCACGATACAGGATAGGGAGTGAAGAGGAGTTTCTCGTAGTGAGGGTAAACGTTTAAAAAAAAATTGGTTCAGAAAGTACCGGGTGTGGTAGACGGACACCGTGACAATTTCACGACAGAAAATAAATTGCTAGTTTGATAAAAACGTTGTTACATAACTCTTCCATCATTCAATTCTTGTAACCCTTCGACATTACATATTTTGCGTGACAGAATCCGAGCCGTGTTATAACGTTCACTGTGACGGTTACGTGACGCCGTGATGGAGGCGTGAAGGATGCCTGACGTTGTTTGTCATAACGTCCCGTGAGTGTGACAAATAATAATTCAAATACGTGCTCGATATCTTTTACGATTGTTTTCAAGATTTGATACTTGATTTTGTATCGTGGGTGGATTGGGAGTATATGGCCTGTCGTTTAGACGTTCGACAATGTAATTTACATTTTAATTTTTTATTTGATACAGTCAAGTCATTAGTTGACTGCCTCGTTGGTGTAGTGGTTGCAATCGTGACGGCTGCGCATGAGGTCCTGGGTTCAATTTCTAGATCGGGCAATATGTTATTGGGTTTCTTCATTAAGAATTTCTCAGTAGCAGCCATTTAGTTTGGATTTGTGCCCGGTTGATGGCAATCGGCTTGCCTGTTATTACATGGGACTTAAATATAACTAACGAAATGTGGGTGTACTATTTACACCACTGCCTAACCCTTCGGGATTTACAGGCGTGAAGTTATGTTATGTAGTCTTTCGCAGATCTTTGACAGTTGTTACTTGTAGTCTGAAAGTCGAAAGTCTTTCCGATGGGGTATCATGTTACCTAGAAATTGGTCTGAAGAGGTCACATATACAGTCGCTCCATATAAAGTACTGATTTCAGCTGCATCCAGAATTCGATCCCAACATAGTACAGGAAAAGTCAAGCAGATGATAATTTCATACAGTGTAGTGGCTTAATTGGACATTGTGACTGCAAACTTAAATGCAATGCGCTTACATCAATTAAATTCCTTTATTTACAGATAGAGCCTGCTAATCATAAATAAGTACACATGATTGCCTAAAATTGGGGCCCCATCTGAATACAATACCAGCGCTAGAACATTATTTTTTTAAATCTCGTGGCACCATGCTGAGGCCTTTTGGCCTCGTACAGTAGTACACAGATACCAATAAGTTTCATTTATGGTTTAGTTTTACAACATTTTTATTTTTTGTCAGTCTCATTTATGAAATTTCGTTTTATTTCCCTTTTACATATTTCATTTTTTACTGTTTACCCTGTGAGTCCAATAAATACAAAAATTAAACATGGATGCCAACCATTTCAAATACAAGCGTTACCAAATTATTCTTCTTGAAAATTGCGCCTTCCCCATTCATCCTTCGTTATCTAAATCAATGCAAACAAGCTCAAATTGTCACAGCACTCGAAAATACAAGAGAGCTAAAGGAATAACACATTCATTTCAAATCTTATGAATTTTCTTTACTTTGCATGTCATATTTTGTGAACGTGCGAAGTGTTTGCATTCAGTTTAACTTGTCGTACTCTGATTGTACGTACGGATTTCTTTCTTTCATATGTTTGATTTTCTTCTTACGTTTTGTTTGTTAGAATTTGTGGGAATGTTTGTCAGTCGTGATAAATGCATGTTAGTATGTTGGAATTGGAAAACTGAATATTGTAATAGATAAATAGTGTAATAACTCAATGATTTTGTAATATTTTCAATAGAATATTGGTAGTTGCTGATAATCGTTTTTAACAAAATTGATGACTGATATCTCATATTTATTTTTTGATATTTTGCAGCTTAACTTCATGAAATTGCGTTAAACCTCTTGTGTGAAAATAATTACCGTTTCTCGTGTAATACGACAGAACCTATTTATCAGTTCTAGAATATGACATAGCTGTAGTAATACCAAAACATATAATAGGTACCTACCTAAAAACATAATGAGCCCTCATATCGGACCATACTTTAAAATACTATTTTTAATAAAAAATACCAAAATAGACTTGAAATCATAACGAATTTCAAGCCACAAATTGTTACATGCTCTTATCACGTCAAGCCGGGAGTAGCAACATAGCGACAGCCATTAGTTTCAGTTTGTGGCCCAGGCGACACCGCGACACACCCCATATACGTCTCACATGCACAATATGTCGTAGACACGTCTCCGAGACGTGATCTATCGCCCCCGAGACGAGACACCACACCCCGTTATGAGGCTCTAATAAAATTATCTGGAATGTTTGTTGGTTGGAGGAAAATGGTTGTTTTCGAGAAAGATGGAAAATGAATTTTTTTATAAAAATTGGTTTAACGGACAATGCAAGCATAACAAGCATAGCTTGTGGTCCTGGGTTCGATTCCCAGGTCGGGCAACGTGATATTGGGTTTTTCCATCAAGAATTTCTCAGTAGCAGCCACGGAGTCTGGATTTGTGCCCGGTTGATTGCAATAGGCTCGCCCCCTATTACATGCGACTTAAACAGAACTGGCGAAATGTGGGTGTACTATTAGGTACACCTCTGCCTAACCATTTGCGGATTACAGGCGTCGTGTTATGCAAACATAACACCAGCGTGGTCTCAAAAAATACACCGTTTGTAATAAATTTCCAAAGTTAATATTGTTATTGTGTACGCTATCTAACAGCATTAGGTAACCCTGTAATGATAATCGTAAGATAGCGAACATAAACAGAAAAAAACGCTCGGGTCATGGGGCCCGAGTGCGCGTCTACTTTTTAAGGAAATATCTCGCCGACTGGTCGACACTTCGCGTGATCAGAGGGCTGGCTCTTTCTTGGTCTGGTCAAAGAATTAGCGTTGCCATTCAACGTGACAATGCTGCCAGTCTTCTACGTTTCAGGATGACAGCGATGGGAAGGAGTTCTTTGATGCCTAAGTGTCCTATTGTCGTCGTTGTATTTAGATAGGAACTTTACTTTTAGTCTTTTTTAGTTCTATTTGTAGTCTGTATATAAAGTGCATAGTAGATATCCTTCCTAAATATATTATGTCAGATATATTAATAAACAGAAAAAAAAAAACACAATCCGCCTGTAATGTTCCCACGGCCGGGACTCACAGCGCGGACCCAGTACAGGTTGGTGAACGTTTCTTCGATTTTTCATACTGTTTTCCTTTGCCGTTTTGCGAGCAGTGGTGACGAAATAAATTATTACACAAACTAATGCGCCTTCCTGGGTTTGGTCCCACATCCTAGAACTCGTCAGTCGAGACCGTTACCAATGGGCCACCACTTAAATAAATATTACCTATTTATACCTTTGTACAGGTCAATGTTAAAAGACAATTGACCCTTAATATTCCTTCAAGAAATATCAGTGACACCTTCGTTACAAACTACAAAAATTGTTCAAAATTATCAAATAGCCCTAGACTTTCCTAATTGATTTACAACTTCTGTGGCCTGTGACCTTTGATGTGGAGGCCATTAATTTTCCACATGGAGCTTTTAGTATTACTGGAGCATTTAGGTTTGATACCGTTTGGAAGCTCGCCAATTCGTGGAGGAAAATGAGCGTAAAGACAGATAGAGCCGGTGACTTATGGTGTTTCGCTTGAAATGGTTCGACCACGCTGCTTTAAGACCTTTGTATCCTTTGGTTTTATATGAGTACTTGGTTGGCTGGAAGTGGTCAATGGTTTTTTGGAGAAAGTGGTAAATATTTCGAGTCCATAAAGAAGGTTGTATGTTAAGAAAAGAGAATGCCCGTTCTCGGGTTTAGAAAAAAGTTATTAAGAATTCTTTAAGGCACTTGTAGGTGTTGACAAGCTTAAATAAAGGAAATAATCTCCTTGTCAAAAAAAGACATAATTAATCTGACGGGAAAACTTTTCCGCTTTGCATTGAAACAAAAATAGAAAAAGGGCACGCCTTCTCCAAAAGAATAAAAAAGCTTGTTTTATTTTTAATTTTCGCACGTCTGAAGATTCTCAACGTTCTCTGACATTCGTGTTAATGATGTTAATCCAGCATTTTGTGCATTGTGATTTGATATAAAGCTTAAAATAATCTTAAATAAATAAATGAATTAATTCACATTTATTAACTTTGCCGGGACTAAGTATATTTTAACCCACTTTCAAAAAATTCCACCAACATCTTTTTTTTTTTCATGTAAATCTGTACACCGATTTCTTTGTGATTACTGGTCCGATTTTCGTGATGCTTTTTTCATTTGTGGTTCCGTATAAATGTTATTAACTTTATTGTGGTGGTTTATGAGTTATCTTCTAAATTACACATCTTTTCTTCTTCATCTAAGTTGATGACATGATGGTATCATACTTCTCGTTACAAAGTATACATTTTATATATTATGTTTTTTTCCTTAGTGTTAATGGCACAAATCAAAATTTCGATTAAAAAAAACAGGTGTTGTTAACCGAACCGTTTATTTTGCAATCAAATACACAAAACAACCCTTAATCCATTTTTATAAAGCAATATTTAGCTCGAAAAAAAAAACTTACATTTATGAATTCCAGTTTCGTCACTTTTGTTTTGACAGCGTCTTTGAAATCCCAGAACATAATAATAATTATGCGCAAAGAAAGAGCTTTGAAGTTGGCAATTTTTTTTTTTTTTCTACACAGCAGAGTTCAAAAATGTTAATAAATACTTCACAGAGTATTTGTGTTACCAGTCGACAAAAGAGATATTACTGCGTTATAAAATATTAAAAAGCAATTTTATTATTTCTTGCTAGTTTAAGACAGGAGTTCTTAAGAACTCCCGTCCGTCCGTCGAACAAGTCTTTAAAGACTTGTTGTAAATAACTTAAAAGTGAAATAGAATGGACTGGCTTGTACAATTATGGAACTGCTTCTTGCTCTGCGTCAGCTAGAAAATAAATGAGACAAATTGTCGCTTTTAAATTGAGTAGGTACTCTACTTTTCAGTGTCTCATATTACCGACCCCTTATGAAACTTCCAAGGTACTGTAGTGCTTCGAGCATGTTTGCGGAAGCGAGGGTTCCTGATTTCTACGCCATTATGAGGTCGAGGGTCGCGTCCTTTGGGAAAATTTTGAGACGCTCCCGTAATAGCATTTTAAGGGTTGTCTCGTGCAACCTTGCAAGCCCTGTATTAGTGCACTGGATTTCTGTTCATATATGCGGGTACAAGAAATTACAAAAAAAAATATGTACCCAGTTTACTGTAATAATGTAAAATAAATATTTTACCCAGTCAGGTCAGATAGGCAGTCGCTCCATATAAAATACTGGTCACCCGACCGACGCTGACTCCAACATAGCTTACAAAAAGCTAGATAGATAAAATTCTACTTTACTGCTTGTACAAGTAGTATACTTTGGCATTGTCATGGACCTAAAAGGAAAATCACGTCTAGAATTACCTATGCTCTGACTGACTGGGACAAAAGCCATCAATCATCGCGAAGGTTGCAGTATTAAATATTTGGTCACTTTGTGACTATTACTGAGAAATTCCTGATGAAAAACCCAATAACACATTGCCCGACCCGAGAATTGAACCCAGGAACTCATGCTCAGTAATCGTGTTTGCAACCACTCGACCAACGAGGTTCAGATTATTCGTCGAAATCATTAAATAATAATAATTTTATTGTAAATTTGTAACCAGATTAGATTAACCACAAATTTCCGTTTTAAAGCACACAGTCACACTCACCGATATTTAAATACGAAGTTGTGAATCCATTCATTTGTAATTCTGTATTTCATATTTGTCGTTCAACAAAAATGAATTGTTGATGCATTTGAAAATGTACATTAATATAAATAAACTTGATTAACGCAATAAAGCCTGGAGTTTAAACCAATTAGCGTGCGTAATTAATGGCTAGTACAGAATGCTTCTTTTGTTTCAATAAATGTTGGTGAAATTAAATGGTTTACTCCCATCTCGGCACCCATAAATTTCGGCACTCTGTCAAAAATGGAAACACAGTATCAATATAGTAAGTAAATCAACTTTATTATTTATTAAGGGCCAAGTCCAGCAAGATTGACAGCCTGTCGAAATATTCAATTAATTCAAATATAAAATATGGCATTGTCTTGTTTCCAATGGTTATAACCAGACTATACGGGGTGGAAGCACTGACGAGAAATTGGTTACCTACCACATATTTAGTACGTCATTCTGAGAAACCACATATACATTTTTCATCGGTTTAAAAAACTGCCGTATCCATACATTTTGACTGTGTAGATATTGAACTTTTGTAGGAAACAGCAGATATATTTTTTTAAAACCAATGAAACATTTCCCAGAATGATGTACTGGATACGTAGTAAACGTTTTTACGTAAGTGTCCATCCTGTATGCAACCTAAAATTGTCGAAGTATGCATCATAATTGCAAAAACGTGCCAAAATATGCAATGTATAATTTAAATAAGCGCTACAAACTAATTTGACCAAGATGAACGTCAGAACTACATATACCTGTTAATCGAATTTCAGCTATTCATATGCGACAAAAGTGCAAAGTCGGTAAACAACTAAAGTTGGCAAAAGACATGCAAATTATACACTGCAGAAAAAGTTGGCAAAACACTAATTAAATGTATGAAAAGGAAAAAGATCAGCAAAGAGCGAAAGTCGGCAAAAACCGAATAGACCGTAATTTTATGAAAGCTGCAACTTTTTTTGTGGAAATACCTTAATAAAGGCAAGAACAATTCGATATTTTAAGCGCACCGCATTGTTCTCTAACAATTAGTTCTCTATTAATATATCGTTGTAAAAACAACATAGGTAAATTAAACGTACTGCGGAATGAAAAATCCGGAATTTATTCCGGAAATTGTAGTTGTGCATCTGGGAACCGTATGTATTTGTGGTAAACTGTTAACATTATGCTGTCTGTTATATTGGGTTGGCAGCTGATCGTATTGCAGTGGCTTAGAAAGGAGAAAATGAATCGGCTTAATCATATTTGTGCACATTGTGTTTGGCGTTCTTTGATTTCTGCCTACCCCCAATGTAAAAAGGCGTGAGTTTATGTATACATAGTGTTTATACATAGTGTTTATTTCCTAATTACTTGTTCCATTTACCAACGTCACCAGATATTTTTCACAAAATCAGAAGTAGACAAAAACACACTGACAAACCAAATCGATTAATTAAAAACGACAAGCAGAATCTGTCTTCATAACCGAAGGTATGCAGCCCCTGCTGTTTCAATTTCCTACAAGCTGATAGCAATCAAGCGAAGCCTTGAATCGATGGCATCGGGTACATTGGGTACGTCGCCCGGCGTCTCGCATTCCCTCACGCGCCGAACGTCTTCATCCCGGCCGTTATTGGAAAATTCCACACAAAATTATTATACGTCTATTTATAGGCAAACAAGGAGGATAATGTACAAGCAGCTGAATTGCAACTGTTTTTCAATGATTTTATGAGCTGAGTCTATTCTATCTCTTTTTAAGGTTCCGTCAAATCGGTACGGACGAATCGCGGACCGACTGCGGACACTGCACACTGACAGGTAAGAGATGGAGTTGTACAGGACCTGTCGACCACGACTTAAGCTTTGTCTCTTTTTCACACCGATGTAAGATTAAAACAATACTGCTACCAGTACATTATCTGTCAGAATCTGTTGTTAATGTGTTAATTATTATGTCCGTACGGTTGGTCATCTTTTTTGTTATTTTATCCAAAGTCAATTTTTTTCATTAGGTAAAAGCACCTTATCCACGCTTACATAATCAGCCTATAATATTCCCACTGCTGGGACACACGGCCTCCTCTCTATGAGAGGGAATGGGCAATAATCCACCACGCGGGCCCAGTGCGGGTTGGTAGATGTCACATGTTTTCGAATTTTTGGGTCTAGGACATGCCGGTTTCCTCACGATGTTTTCCTTCACCGTTTTTGAGAGCAGTGGTGCTGAAATAAATTACACAAATTAATGCACGACTTACTGTTAGTAAGTCGGGGCCGCCACCACTGGGCCACCGCAGCTCTCTCCAATCCACGCTTAAATAACAATAAATATCCAGGACACTATAGTGTAAAGATGAATATTTATACCTGTATACTAAAAAGGTTGTCGAACTGTGTACCTACATCTCAAATACATTTGATTGTTGTCATGTAATATACAGATTCTAGACATAGGTTTTGGCTTCCAATTTGTCCCCGACCTTGTTATTGTGACAATAATATTTTATTTCGCTTGGCTGTTTTATGTTTCGGTACTCGAGTAAGGAATGTCTTATTAACTTTTATCATATCTGTGACAGTAACGGCTGCCATTTATTTTGTATTATTTTTATTACAAATATAAAAATGAGAGTTATTCTTAATCTACATATTTTGCTAAACATTTTAACCCTTCGCGTGCCGGAACGTAGATCCACGCGAGACACAATAGGTTTTTAATTGGCATACGAAAGGTTAAGTCGGAGGTATATTATTTTACAAGCTGTCGCCCGTGACCTTCGTCCGCATGAAATTACTATAAAAATAGTTTTCCCCGTTTTTGCCGCATTTTTCATTGGTGCTCCTCTCCTTTTGGTTGTAGCGTGGTGTTATACAGGGTGTAACAGGACCCTTCACGAAGCCGTCAACCAAGCATTATGTACATCGAACTAAGTAACTTTACGCAAAAAATATTGCTGAGAAACGACTTTTTTTGATGCAGTGAAAAATCTCGTTTTACGGTAGGACTCAATGGAACGCACTCAAAACATTGTGCTGATGGATGGATTGAATAGTATGGGGGTCGTGGAGGTGTTTAAAGTAAAAAAAAAATATTTCAACAAAAAAAAAATACAAAAATTATAAAATTAAAAAAAAAGGTGAAAAGTTAGAACTTTGATGCCCAATATCTCTGTAACTAAAAGATTCCCAGGTATAGTCTAGAACAAACAAATGATCGCAATGGCACGGAGAACAAGTGCCTTTCAGCTTCGATAAGGGTCTTGTTACACCATAAATGGGCTATTCAACACTATAATAATTTTTCAATTCGCGAACCAGTAGTTCATGAGATTAGCGCGTTCAACCAAACAAACTCTTCAGCTTTATAATATAAAAGCTATCTATCTATATAGCACTTATTTCGGTACCAAATTATTATGAATTCTTACCTCTTATAACTGAAGTTCTAGGCGGCTCGTTATTAAGCCTCTAACCTCGAGCGACAACCCTGTTGCAACGGCGACTGCAGATAAGACAAATGAACGTAGTTGCTTAGAACATTCCACAAATCACCGCGACGCGAATTAAGTAATCGCGAAGTAAACAATTGAAACACGCGCGTGACGCCTAACGCAAGCCGAGGATGGGGCCTAAATCTTTTAGCACTTGTAGATCTTCGTTTTTCTCAGAAGTTCCTTGCCTTGGAAAGCACGTTTAGCTGTTAGTCCCAGCTGTCATTAAGTAGATCTTTGACAATCGTTATAGCAGTGGCCCAAAAGTCTAACAAGCGGTCTTACCAAGGGGTATCGTATTACCCAGTACTAACCGGGTTGAGGAGGTCAGATAGGCAGTCGCTCCTTGTAAAATACTGGTATTCAGAGAAAAGCCGAAGCAGATGATAATTTTTAGCCACAGAACACTAATTTATGTACATACCAACACGCACTCTGCGAGTTATTATATCGAAATAGAGGCATCAATGGATCTGGTATTTCTTAAAGCGTGAAAAGATTTATGAGACAGATTACGTATTAATTTACGAGCAAAAGGATCGAGGTTAGAAAATGTCGAGTAATGAAATAAAATATTCTTAGTGCCCAAAAAGAATTTAAAGAATAATGTGCGGTTTTTCATTTCTTTTTGTACCTAGTCTTTATCGAAAATGAGATAGATATTATTTTCATTTGTTAAATGCCATTTTAAGGTCCTTATCTAAGTGTTAGACGTCCTTCATAATTTCTGTTTTACATTTATCAGAATATTCTTTTGTCATTTTTTGTAAAAATGAGATTCGTGCTTTATAAAAGTGTCGAAAATAAAATATTATTTGTACCGAAAGTGCGTGACACCAACGATGTCACATTTTCGATATCTTATCGATATGTCATTTAAACAGGGCTGACATAAAAACGATACGGTATTGCAATAAATCCAGTGCGTATGTTTTTCGTTCGGAGTGAAGTTTTTAATCGAAATGCACAGCCTCATTTTTAGTAAGAAACTGACTAAGTATGGTTATTTGATCTTACTTTAGTGATCAACTTGTGTACGTGTAGACTTTCTAGAATTATGTAAATGGATGCCCATAACAAAAACGTGCAAATAAACTTAAAAATATTACCTTTCACACGCATCTATATCATTACAGTAGTTAAAATACTATTTGAAATGAGAAAGTTTGTGAGGATTTATGGATGGAAGTCTTTCACTAAAAACTACTGTACAGATTTTAATACTTAATAAATAAAAAAGTTTCTGCGAAAAAACCGACTTCCAAAAAAACACTAAAAAACTCTAAAATAACTTTCCTTTCGGAACTGTTTTTGGTTTCATTGACATTTTTGCCTCCGACTTCCGAAAGTCAAGTTATTTTAGTCATTTTTAGTGGTTTTTTGAAAGTCGGTTTTTTTGGCAGAAGGTTTATTATTTTACCCTTTTTAGTTGTAGTATACATACCACACAAATTCTTGTCATGAATTATTTTTTACATTTTAGCTAGAAGTTATTAAGAGATTGTCGTGTTATCAACATAGCCCAAGAAGAAAAATACGTATTGTCAACGCTCATTGCTAAGTCAAAATGCTGAACTTACCTAGATGGCTAAAAAAATTCGTTGAATGTCTTCCCTAGTGACATGAACCAAATATCAGAATCCATTAAAAACTTCGCAGCGGTCGCTATTTTATGGCTCGCGATTTTATTTTGAGGCACCATTACGCAACGTCGCGTCGCATGATGTACTTCAAAGCGCGTTCACGCGACGTCGCGTGATGTGACAATTAACGTGAGGAAAACAACCAAATTCCTAAACCGATTTTGATGAAATTTCTATGGGACCAATAAGCAAGCATATCCTTTCAGATGAAGAAAGATGTTTTCAAATTGGTTAACAAATGACGGAGTTATGAGGAAAAACCTAACATACAACCGAATTGAGAACCTCCTCCTTTTTGAAGAAAGTCGGTTAAAAATTCGCGGGTGACGCCACATACTTTTTTGTAGCATTAATGTTTATTGGCAGAAATAGTAATGAGCTCTTCATCTACACATAGTATTTAAAAAGTCTATTTTATTGTCTGTTTGTGTGACCGTTAAGATCTTCCAAACTTTACAATCAATTTTGACGAGGTATTCACTGCTACGAGTAACTTACCTTACTTACCAAAGCGCTATTACAACGGAGCAGGGATGGGTTGTTAGTTTGAAGTAAGTAAACAAGCCAAACTTTCCAGCTAACAAAAAGTTTGAAAATGCGAAACTCTTCTGTTTTAATATTTGAAATTATAACGAAGTGTCATTAGAGTTTCAAATATCACAGTTTCTGGTACTTTTAATACCATTAAAAATGGTAAATACTTGAAATGTTAATGTAATGAAACATTGTTACCTCTGGTTTCCTACGTAGCGTCCAAACTCGTAATTAAAAAGCTCTAGGGCTTTTATGTCAAAATTTAAAATGGCAGGTCGAGTCGTGGCAATTATACTAATTGGCTCAGTATACAAAAAGTTGGTGTAATTTCTGTATATGGTATTTATATTAGGTTCTTTTTCTGTGCTATTTTTTATCAGTCTTTTTGTATCAAACCTCAAAAATCTTATATAATAAGTGAGATAATGATATGGACAGATTAGACCCCAAGAAAAGAACTTCGACTAAATATACACTTTTTTTATTAGCCCGTATTGTCCCTCTTCTGGCCAAAAGCCTCTCTCCATTCCTCCACTTCTCTCGATGGTGTGCTTCTTGTCTCTAATTCGCGAGTATGCCATCGAAGACGTCCCGCCATCTTGTCCTCGGTCTACCGTCAATAACTAACTGTCTCAGGTTTCCAGTTCTGCGTTATACGGGCCCACACGTGTGCCGGAACCCGGCAGACGTGGCCTGCCCACGGTGTTCCAGCTCCGGTCGGTTAGTTACTATTCTAGATAATGATTTAACTAATCCATGAAATACCTGTGTATGTGTATCTTTCTGTACGAGTACGTGTGTGGGTGTATCTTTTGATGACAAGTAGTACTAGCCTAAACGTTATTTGTAAGAAGCTATAAAACCCAAAATTCACTTACAACAAAAGTGACTTTTTCGTAATATAAGTACCTACTTACATTATAACATGTAAGTAACCTCATTTAGTATCCTTGGTGACTTCGACGTAAAATAACTATAAAGTGAACTACACAAATACTTTTAGCGTCCAGTTTTTATACGTCATAACTTTGTATCGCACTTTTCATAGAATTTTACGATGTTTGTATTTTAGGCGGGCTACAAACGTATTTGGTTTCGTGCGAAAATCGGCATAACCTATACATCATCACACCTGTATATCGAAGTGTTAGGTAGAAATGTACCTAATAACAGACTTACATAATAACAGTTATGTTTAAGTCTCAGGTACGAATGAGTATATTCGAGGAAGTATGGACATGTGATGAGGATGGAGAGGGAGAGGAAGACCAAGGAAACGATGGATGGATTGTGTGAGGAATGATATGAAAGAGAGAGGAGTAAATGATAGCGTGGCGGTTGACAGAGGAGAGTGGAAGAAAAAAACGTGATGCGCCGACCCCTTGTCACATGAGACAATGACAGGACGATGATGATGTTTAAGTCTCATTGTAATAGGGGGCGAGCATATTGCATGATTGCAAGTCGCTTGGTGGTTTACTATGACGTCTTAAAGCAGGAGTAATTCCAGTGTGGGAAAGAGACAGAGATATACAGGTCGTCTAGCGCCATCTCTTTCCCACACTGGAATTACGACGTCATGGTAGGCCACCTGGACTGTGTTTATGTGGGTCGCTGTTGTGGAATTGCTCATGGGTTGTCGCAGCAGTGATCTACAGTTATGTGTTGTGTTGTTTGCTTTTTGTCAAAGCTTACTAACGTAGTCGCAAGTTATACTAATAGTTTTTGAGTCTTGGATACTCGAATAAAGAAAAAATCTATTTTTCTATGTTGCCAGTTACCGGGCACAAAATTAGACTCCACGATTTCTTCTGAGAAATTCCTGATGGAAAAATCCAATAACACTGCCCAGAATGGGAATCTAAGAGAGAACCACATGCTCACCAGTCGCGCTTGTGACCACAAGAACAACGAGACAGTTCTAGAACCACAAAGTCGAAGTCATGTGACATCCATCAACCTGCACTGGACTCACTTGAGAAATAGAGAGTTCACTGACGGTCAATCACTTTTCACCCTTATGTTCTAAGTAATAAGGTTGAAAATTGGCCGACCCTCATTGAACTCTGGAGTACATTACGGCCCACTGTCTCTCACTGTAAGCCCAGTATCCCAGCAATGAGAACATTATAAGCTGCTTCTGTTACGTTAGACCCTGTATTTGGGGCCCCTTGATTTGGCTATACAAAGTAATGCAATAAGGGTTACTATTGCATGGCACGGCTATGTTTGCGGAATTGACTACTCGTTCTTCCGACTATGTGAATGTGCATACAAGTAACACACACGTATCGGTACTATGGGCACTACGTAAATGTGTACGTACGTCGTACTGTCTACTGTGTACTGTAACAACCAGTACAAGCTAGTCTTGTCATCTTCATCTGCATAGCCCGATATGACGATCCGAATGGCGCAGCGGTAGTGAGGCTGCCTTACGTTCTTAGGGTTACGGTTTCGAATCCCGGTAGGAGCAAATATTTGTGTGATGAGCATGGACATTTGTTTCCGAGTCATGGATGTTTATATGTATAATAAGTATGTATTTACAAACAAAAACTATCTATGTAGTATTATCAACTATCTGGTGTCCACGACACAAGCCTCGTTGCTTAGTGCGGCACCTAGATGGCGCTGTGTGTAATGTCCAGCGATAGCCTTTTCCCAACTAAGTATTTTGGGGTTGACTTCCAGTCTAACCGGATGCATCTGAATACCAGTATTTTACATGGAGCGACTGCCTATCTGACCTTCACAACCCAGTGACTACTGGGTAGTACAATACGCCTTGGTGAAACTGGTTGTCAGATTTTCGGGCCACTGACTACTTGTAACGACTGTCAAAGATTTACAAATGACAGCCGGTACCAATGAAACTCGGTATCACTCATCCACCAACCGATCTTGGCAAGCGTGGCTTAACCTTAAAGGTAGATCCGTGCACCTGCAATTATTTAGCTACGAGCTCCTCGCATAGCTGGTCTCGTATTCTATTGAAACTCCTTTTATGCATGGCTAGCTCAAGGTCAAAGCCACTGACGTCTTGACGATATGGCCATAAATATGTAAAGACTTCTAAAGCGATTTTCTCCAGAAATATCGAATTTTGACTTAGTTATAAAATCCAACTCCTCGCTGGTCAAGCGGGACTGCTGATCATTAGGTCCTGGGTTCGATTCTCAGGTCGGGCTAAGTGTTATTGGGTTTTTCCATCAGGAATTTCTCATTAGCAGCCACAGAGCCTGGATTTGTGCCCGGTTAATGGCATTAACCTCGACCTCTATTATGGCGAAATGTTGGTGTATTATTAGGTACACCTCTGCCTACCCCTTCGGGATTACAGGCGTGATGTTATGTTATGGTCAATCTCAGCAAAGAAGCTGAACGAAAAAAATAAAATCTAGGTTCCAAAATACTACTTAAAATGTTCATAATCCGCGGGAGACGCACCGGGCGTCACCACCACGTGGCCCCCGGCCACCGTAGATGTGGGCCTGTGGACGGTGAGCTATGGGCTAGCTCGCCGTCCGTCCGTCTTATGACGACAGGCCGTGTCGACGGCGCAAGAGTGTTCCACGCGCGCCTCAAAGAGAGTCAGCAAACAGGAAGGGGTCCGTAAGGGCCGACGCCTGCCAGGGTTGCGGGACTGTTCGAAAGAGATACCGCGGCCCTGGAACACAAAGGGCAAAGGAAGGAACATGGATGGGTTTTAGTCAGTAGAAGTCTGACACTCCCTCCTGCTCAGCCCAGAGCGGGAGGGGTTATTTGATGATATCCCATCGGTAAAAAAAAAAAAAAAAATGTTCATAACGATTACACATTCTCATGACCTTACTGTAATCGCATATTGTTCAAATCATAATGCCTATTGAGATGTCTGTTTTAACTGTAAACACGCATTTTTCTGCAGCTCAGCACTGATCAACTAAATCTAGTGGTAAATTATACCTTGGCTTAAACGTAAAGTAACCACTACAGAAATTGGTACCGATAATGTGCAGCTCGCCTTACTCACAGTGTAAGTCCTCATATAATAAAAGTACTACAAAGTACTGGTAACATTTTTATCAAGTCTAGCAATATAGTAGCTTCATGGAATTTTCCAAACTGATTACCGAAGTTCCTGAACATTTTAGACAAAGATCTCAAGAGATTATTCAGATGAGCCTAAACGGTAAAGTTTGACCTCTGAGTAATATTCAAATCTTCGATCTAAAATATTATGATGACAGTACCATTGAACAACTTATTTTATATTGTACCTATTCAAATGTATGTATTGAACTAACATTTTTACAACTAATCTTTCGAAATCTTTACCTTTGTTCAGTATTTCCTTTTTCTCACTAACAAAATACATTGATTCTGAAATATGGACCCGTATGAAAAGTTAGGATCGCTAAACTTCGACCTAAAATTCATTTTCATTTTAGTAAACTATAAACCTTACTTTGAGCAGGGTTTTATACGAGCTGGATCGGGATTCGTAGCGATGTGCTACGCGCTACTTATGTTGTAGTCAAGGTGCTACGGCGTAGCAGCCGTAGCGCTATCAGACTTTGTAATACAAAGTTTATTTGAAAGCAAGTTTTAATAACAATTTGCTTTGAGATAAAGCGGAATAGGATACGGAAGTTAACAGGTTTCTTACACATAGTATAGTTAAAGCTTGCAAAACTGCATTGAATGTTTGACTTCTTGACATTTTTACAGGCACAATTTTATTTTATTTACATACACTTAATTGTAATATAGTTTCTGTCAGCATTAATTGACAATGCGAATTTTTGTATCGAAGTTACGACCTTTTTTAACAGGTCTTGCGTCTTTCAAAGAATTATTTATTTAACATTTCAAGCACAAAGTTCAGAGGCGGACTTAATGCCGTAGGCATTTTCGACCAGTCAACCTTTGGGTGATGCAGAGACAAGCAGTGGTAGGTGTATTTCTGAAAATAGTTTGAATTCATACTAAGATAAACTAAAATAATATACAAAATACTAGAAATAATTATCAAATACTATAGGTAAATAATTACATATCAAAATTTATATGGTTGGGACCATATAAATTTTGATGACAAAAAAAAAAAAAAGATGGAGAAATTTTAACACAACGTTCAGTCCGTCTAACCAATAATATCCAAGCTAATACTAATAAACACTAATACTAATTAAAGTGATTTTATTTTGACCGAAAATAAAAAATTGCCGGCAGCACTCTAGCATAAACTCATCCATTAGGTCAAAATAAAATCGCTATTGTTTTTTTTTTTGCTGGGATATATTTGGTTAGACGTAAGTACTGAACGCTGTGTTAAAATTTGTCCATCTATTTAATGGGACCTTATAATATATAAATGTAAATAAACATTTACACCGATATACTAAAATAAAAAGACAAATAATGGGGAAAACATTACCTTTGTGACGAAACTGCCAGCTTTCGGTTCTTTTTTTCGCTTTTAAAATTCTTGTACCTCCTCGAGAATCCCTGTAACCAGCCGCTCGTATGTAATTTGTACGTTATACAATTGATATAAATGTTTCGTACAATTTTGTTACAAAAAATACTTCCATTTCATTCCGAGGAATTAAAAACAACATCATCTGTTTAGCCTTTTCTCAATATTTGGCTTCCATGATAATATAACAATGGAATTATCAAAATTTTGCGTGCATTGACAGAATTGGGTTCCAATGTAAAATACCTAGATTTAAATCACACAACAAAGTTTGCCCTACCGTGTGTAAAGAGTTAAAAAGCTGTTTGCCGACTTACAGTTCTCCATTTTCAAGATGGCGGTTACACCACGTTGAGCTATTGTCACTTTTCAACATAACGCAGCCGTTTTAAAGGACAATTTTACATTCTACATTTTGAGCTCTATTTTTTAATTAAAAAAATAATTTCCTCGCCTCGTAATGAAAAGATAACTGCGCTTATTATTTTGTGACAGTTTTGAGTGTCAACTTAAGTAAATGGGTCGCTGTTGGGCCGTGAATGTGCTGTCACTTTAGCTGTAGTTTTTTTTTTGTGGAAATAAAATTAGTTTAAAAAACCGGCCAAATGCGAGTCAGACTCAAGCACAGATAATAGTACACTTTGTACTATTATCTAAAAATAAGCACGTTTGTTGTGTGGGAGCCCCTCTTAAATATTTATTTTATTCTGTTTTTAGTATTTTTGTTGTTGTAGCGGCAACAGAAATACATCTCTGAAAATTTCAACTGTCTTGCTATCACGGTTCATGAGGTACAGCCTAGTGACAGACAGTCAGACGGACAGATAGACAGACGGAGAGTGGAGTCTTAGGAATAGGGTTCCGTTTTTACCCCTTGGTTACGGAACCAACGCAAAAGTTGATAACATTAAATAGTATTGTTGGAGCTGCTGAAGATTGTACAACTATCTTTGCATTGTATAGATTCAATCTCTTTAGTATTATATAAAGCCCATATTGTGTGAGGACTATGTACTAAAAAGCTGTCGTTCACTGGAAACCTACGTCCTTTTGCGACTTGAATGTGCCCTGGCGGTTGAGAGTATGTCATGCTCACTCAATGTCTCGCTGATGGTGGCGCGTGTGTCGGATCATTTAGTTCCCTTCAAAATGGTTGAGTTGAATGGTGCTGATCCATGTGTCATGTTCGTGAACGGGCGCTGTCAGTTGTGACTGGTCATCTCTTAGTTGCCACGGCTTATTTGAATTAATTATTTCATTTTATTTTTTGAATTGTCTTTTTTGTTTTTACTATGGACACTTTTAACGTGCACATCTTGCTACATCGTTCTCACATAATGTACCATCTCAATATGAATGATGTGACAAAAACGAACACAAGGAAAAGAAAGTGTATCACCAACCCATAAAGCGACACAGAGAAACAAATACTCGGTCCCCAAGGTGAGGAATTATTTTGGTCAAAGGACGCGGAAATGGCTAGTTCCAACATTGTTAAACGAATTACCTAAGGAAATTTCTACCGAAACAGTTTCTAAAAATGCCTTAATAAATATTCTGCGTAAGCACTATTTGGGTCTGTGTCCCTAGTGCTGGAACCTTACCTAATTATTAATTATTAAGAAGTCGCTTCACTTGGCGTATTTGCCCGGAGATTCGCGTAATGCTTGCATTATGGAAAGTATAGCGTAGTTCAACCGAAATAAAGTTCATTTTTGGCGGCTGGTTTGGGCGAGTGTCTGTGCGGGTGCGTCGGGTGAAGTATACATATTATGTACCTCCTAACTTGTCGGCCATGCTAGCAGGCGCGCGCGCCGTGCTGCTGGCGGTCGGGCGGCCGTCGCGGTGACTCACTTGCGCTGGGTAGCTGGTCTCCCACCGGGGGGGGGGGGGGCTGTGGCGGTGGTCGGGACCATAGATTTCACCAGACTGGTCGGGACGCTAGGAGTATGTGCTCTCGCCGCACGTGCTGGGATGGCGGGCAAGTCGATATACTCGAGCTGTAGATCATTTTAATTATGTACCTACGTTTCTTTTCAATAAAACACTGAGCAGCTCGAGTATGTGTGAAGTTGGGTGTGGTGTGATGCGTACGTCTATGTAATAAAACTATGTGTCCCCTTACCTTTCACCTTTTATAATGATGCATTAGTGTTAAGAAAACTTAAGAGCTGTGTCCACGAGAACACTGCCGACAAACTGTCCTGCAGTTTGGCAGAAGATTTGGAAAATACTCTTGTGTAACTTTTAATGGAAAAAAAAAAAAATGTAACCAAGGTTTTGTAACAATATGCTGATTTAAGAGAGTGTCCATGGAGTTTCTTGCCCGTTCTTCTCCATAGAGATCTACGCTAGGGAATGGGCAACTACAGTACTTTCACAGTTTTTATGCCTTGTGACTGGGACTGTAGCTACATTTCATTTTTATCTTTGTTTCGACAGTTCAAAAGTGCCTGTAACTGGCCTACTTGAAATAAATGCTTTGATTTTGATTAATTATTATATGCGGTTCGTTGGACAGAATTATATACACACTGATATAAACTCAAGCCTTTTTAACACGTTTTTATTAACTTCACCTGTTACTATGTTAAAATAGCATCGTAGATGTTAAATTTGACCCACTTCCCGGTTATCGATTGAGCTGAAATTTTGCATACATGTTTAGTTTGGATGGCAATGCATGGTTAAATAAGTGACATTCATCGAAACAGTTGGAATCCAATATAGCGGACTCCCAAAGATGGCGGACTAGTTATTTTGTACGCAATCCCATGATAATAAATTAAAAAAGCCTTATATTTCTTGCAATTTTAAATGGCTTACATGATGCTATTCTACTTACTACACTATTTTCTACTAATCTAGCTATTAAAAAGGTTTTTGTTTTTATAATCTGCAAGGACCCCTCCGCAGGTGAAGGCCTCCTCTGAAGAATTCCATTTGATTCTGTCCTGGGCCTTTTCCATCCAGTCTGGGCCAGCTGTCTCTTTAATGTCGTCTTCCCACGTCGTGTCGTATTCCTCTGTGGCGTTTCCCTTCCGGGCCTTTCCACGATGTGACTCTTATGGTCCATCTGTCGTCTACTAGTCGCACTACGTGTCCCGTCCATTTCCATTTAAGCTTTTTAGCATATTTTAGAGCATCGGTGGCTTTTGATATGTTTATTTTTTTGGTGTGTCGTATTTTTTGAATTTTTCAAATTTTTAACATACTGCGCTCTAGTCCACGTTGGCATGTGATGTTGTCATGTGTGTGTGAAGATTTTATTTTTTATCTTGGACGTGTATATGAACATGTTGATGTCTATCACTCAAATAAGATTTTACCAAACTAAGTGCAAGTTTACCTAGTCCGTAATGCTCAAGTTTCAAAAGTAATGTGTCGTGATTTACGCAATCAAATGCTTTGGAGAGATCACAAAAAAATCCCATGGCGTCTTGGGACTCTTCCCATGCAGTAAATATGTGCTTTATTAAGTTTACACTGGCGTCAGTCGTACAACGTCCCTTGGTGAAACCATACTGTTGATCGTGTAGGATTTTGTTGGTGTTAAAATGATTAAGCATTTGATTCAGCATTACCTTTTCAAAAACCTTGCTAAAAACTGGCAACACGGATACAAGTCTATAATTATTAGTATCTTTACTATCCCCGGATTTGAAAAGTGGTATGACTTTACTGTATTTCATTAAATCAGGGAAAACTCCTTGGTCTACATACACACGTTTGCTATCATCAAACTTTAGAGCTTCTGCACTTTAAACTAGAGTTAAAACTTAGCGCTCTGCTAAAATCTTAAAGCGACGTAGATTAGCTGAACATTTTATTGTTTTAATCATCAACATTTATTGCTGTTTTATGGCTCGCTTGAAATAGGTTGGTTTACTTTAAACGGAGTGTTAACTCTCATATATTTTATGTGCCATAAAGCGTTACGTTGTTACAAATAGGAGTACGAGATAAAGATGTTTTGTATTAGTCTGTTTTGATACATAGAACTTGTAAGGAACATACCAGATAAGAAGGAGATTAATGGTAGGTATATAACAATATAATCATCCAATAAATATTCGGCCATCATTCTGAGCGAGTGAAAGAACCAACCTCTCTATACGTGTTGCCAGTAAAAATAAAAATAAACCTTAAAATGTAGCTAGTTCGGATACATACAACATTCTCATAAAACATGTTGATATCTATATTTATCTCTCTCTTTTTAACTTCTTTTAGTTGACAACATGTTTTGAGAATGTTTCGCCAGTGCGAAAGCACATTATTGCGGCCATTGCTGGGATACTATGGCCCTTTTTATGCTAAATAGGTTTGCAAGATGTTTTTCTTCGCCGAGGGCGAGAATAAGAACTCAAGACCTAACGACATATAAGGGGGTCTGTAAATGAGTTACCTACTGAAATGACAGAAGCAACGACAAAAACGTCAGAATTTACGTTCTGCTTCAAATTAAGTTAGTGATTTACCATTTTTTTTTTAAATAGTTTTAAATACTTCGACGCAGCTACGGCAGCTATTGATATATTGCAATTTGTCGTTCGTTTAACTCGCTACCTGCCATCAGTGAGACTAGTTCTTTAAAGGTCAAAGGTGACTTTATAAAGGCTAATTTTTTAATTAGAACGTAAGACGGCTCGTGCTAGTAGTTCCATATTAAAACACAAGTTTAATTATAAAGCAGTGCTGGTCTTAAATAAAGGTAGAACTTCCAGTATCTGGTGTGTTTTTCTCCTAATGAAGTTTATTACATTTTACATTTTATTGCGAAATAGGTAGGTGATTTTATTTCTGTATTTAGGTGACCATTTTTGATATATTTCTGAGAAAAATGAGTTAAATATATTTCTATTTACATAATTGAGTACACTTTGAAGGAACTTTTCCGTTAATAAACACCAAGAGATCTGCCGAATCATCTCCCGATTCAATTATTTACGACGAAAGAGACACCGAACAAAAAATAAGCAACGCAATTTTGCTCAAAATATAACAAAATCATAATAAATCACGTTTCTCTTCGCCGCCTTTCACACAAAGCAGAAAAGTCTTTTATTTTCAAAGTGTACCCTCCAAATTGCATTTGCCGAAAGATTGGCGACATTCAGAATTCAGTTGTATAAAAAAAAGAATGCCAATAGACAGAATGTTCGTTATTCTGACCACGTGCCTTCTATAAAAACGCGTTGCGAATACTCCTGGCGTCAGACTGTGGTTGACATTCCAATGTTCAGAACTTGGACTACTTTAGTATGTGGTGGAGAGGAATTCTTATTAAAACAGATTTATAACTTCATTTAATTGTTTTTTTTGCATGCCGGGTTATTTTTTTATGGTCTGTTGGATATAATTGCCTCAGAGACACGAGTAATATTTAGCGAGCTAAATGACGACAGAAAGCTTTTCTAAATTTTAACCCAGTGACTGTCGCTTTACGAATCATTTGATGCGAATGCTGTTAGATCGATATTTCGAAAGGGAGGGATAATGTAGGATTTCAGATCAACCTTAGTTTATTTATCGTCTTTTTTTTTAATCTTTTACTTTTGAGGACCTCAAATTTGGGTATTAGAAGGAAAGAAAAAATATCGATGAGGCGCAAGGACATGATGTGCATACAAAATAGCAAGAAAAAAAATTATATACAACATTTTAATCAGTTCTTTTTTTAACTTTACCCTCCCTAAGAATTTCTCCTGTATCGTGGGTGCGTTTACAAACATTTAAACTGACATACACAAACAGCCAGACCCGGAACAACTACCTGTAGATCATACAAATATTTTTTCCGTGCGGGGATCGAACCCGCGACAAGCAGCGCTGCTACTAATCGCTTTGTCACTGCGCCTACCGTGCCGTCAAATAACGATAAACATACTAAGCGTATCAAATATTTATAAACACAGCAGGACGGAAAAATAAAGATGACAGCTAGCACGTCGTCACTGCGAAAAGAGGGTTACCACTCAGCACGATGCTGTGCTATGGGGGCCCACAGCACAGCGCTGGTTTTCAGTGGTCATCCGAGAAGAACAGAAGCCAAGCCAGCATTTATTTGTAATACAATAATAAGAAATGAATATAAACAATTCGGTTTTCACAATTTTATATTAATTTGTACTTCTAGATAGTCTTACCAAAAACACTTCCCACGATATGGATATTCTAGAAGACACGTCAGTGGCGACAAAACCAGTATAATATGGCCTCTTATTCTATGAAAACTCCAAACTACGCTAGGCCAGCTCAAGATGTTACCGACGTGCTTATTCGATTCTTAGCAGACTGTATCCTAGGTACTTTTTCTAACACCTAAGATAACTTCGCCTACAGCGGTCAAACTCAAAGACTTCAGTTTGCATAACTAAATTCCTTCGGGATATCGATGCACCTTCGTCGACTTCATCTCTTGCTGCTCACGTTCCATCCGTGAACTGCTTTGAGCACTTTCATCCTTATACCTTCAACAATAAGGTTGAAATGTGGTCAATTGCCAATGTCCGCGATACTAACAGTGAACTGCTAACTTTTAGCGCAGTACTTATCTAATAAAAATGGTATTGTAGGTAAAATCCGGGGAAAGGTTTTATATGCTAATATGTTATACCTATGACGTCGAAGTGTCTTGTGCGTTGACAGTCGTGGTGGTTGCGGGTTCGAAACCCTGCAACTTTAATGCAGGAACAGTACACATTTCAGTTCAATTTTTGTAAACTAAAATACAAGGTGCAACCGGACGCCTCACGAAGTCGTCAACCAAGCATTCTGTACATCAAACTAAGTAACTTTACGTAAAAATGATTGCAGGGAAACTACTTCTTTTTCGGGGTCAGAAATCACGGTAGTTACTGCAGTATGATCAAAACATTGTGCTGATGCATTTAATAGTACGTAAAGTTACAACATTAAAAACTAGGATTATGAAAAAGTTGACCCCCAATATCTCCGTAACTAGAAGGTTTCTAGGTATAGTCTAGAACAAAAAAAAAACGCAATGACGTGAATGAACAAGTGCCTTTCGGCTTCGTTAAGGGTATTTTACGATTTCGTAGCACGATGCCTAATAGGTACTTTTGCACTATGATTACTTTTTTTTTAAGTAATGGGTAGCCTAATGTCAAGAAATGAGGTGTCAGATGACATGACGAGTAATAGAGACGTATGGAAGAAGAAGATATGCTGCACCGACCCCAAATAAGTAGGTGATGATAGTTGGCCGCACCGTCCACGATATGTCACGCGCGTGCGGCACTTGTTTCGTACCACCCAGATCGGGCAGGTCACTACTAACATCTGAATTGAACTATCATTACTTGCAACTAATAATATATAATAATACCAACCTATTTCTGTCACTCTGCTGGGCAAAGGCCTCTCCTCAACAGAGAAGGCACGAGCATTGACCACCACGCTTGCTCAAGACGGGTTGGCGATTTCAGACTTTTTATAAATCCAGGTTTCCTCACGATGTTTTCCTTCACCGATGTCTGTGATCTCCAAGATAAACTTAGAAAGTACATATGAATTGAAAAAGTCACATTGGTACTTGCCCGGATTTGAACCAACAACCTCATGCATGAGAGGCGAGGCCTTAACCTCTGGGCCATCACGACTATTTACAACTGTTGAATATATTTTAGTTATAATTTATTTATAAGTACTAACTTAACTATTGTTTGTAATACTATTTAAAAAAAAAATATTCTTATTCTTATTGGGTCGTAGTGGTATGTTCGCCAGCAATTTCTTTCATTTGTTTTCTCGCAATCATGGTGATAACACGTGTGTCGCTTGAGCGTATATCCCGTCGCCAAGGGAGACTTGGAAGCAGAAGAGGTATATTGCGACAAATGACAAGACTAAATAAAATGCATATTATTCCTCATGATCGCCGTAATTAAGTTCAGTATAGCATAACACAGATGCCTCTAAAATGAACTGTGACAGCATCAACAATGCGTCCGCAGTTTCTGAATTAACCTGGACACTCATAAATTCCTGTGATGAAAAACAGGACATTAACGGTCTGGAATAGCTCGGATACAGTAAATTTTCTAAAAATAACCTTTATCAAATATTTCCTTATCCACCAAACTTCCTTTTCTTCGTACGGTCAGCAGCAGAAGTAGCTTAACATTTCGGAATTTTAATTATTTAATGTACAGAACTCCAGTTATTATTTTTAATGTTTCAGTAGATTATTCTTTTAAATATTTCTTACTCTTCAATACCTTGTTAGTAACAAGTAATATCTAACAAGTTATTATTAAAAAACCTGCTTTGCAACTTTGAGTAGTGTTAATCTACTTCTGATGCTGACTGTACATACGGCGGCACATGAAGCTATAAATTTCCAGTATAACTTGGCCTAACTTTGTATATATTTTCTATATAATGTGAGATCCGCATAAGCTGGTTTTGTATGTCTTGATTGGCCGTCGTGCGTACCTCTAGTAGGTATAATAAATTCTTGAGTGAGAATAAGCCTTTTTCCTCAACTGATCTTGTCCCATGTGGCGAGAAACAGATGAGCATCGTTTATTTATCTCTAAGCTGGACACGGAAATATTATCTTAGGAGTTAATAAAGAATATTTATATGCGAGCAGCGAGACTGTTTTGCTGATGAGTCTATGGTATTGTACCATTGAGCTGGGAAGGAACAGGTGCTCCTTGTGGTTGAGTCTTTTTGTCTATGCTCTCTCAAATTTTTCAAGTATGTACTGTTTGGTATGTGGTATGAGAAACAATAGTAGATTATAAACCGAGGGGATAAAGCACTGTTTTATGTCACGGGCGCGATATTGAATTCTGAACGTAACGAAGGACTCTAGATTTAATTCCCGAGCGCAGCGAGGGTGTTATGAGTATGCACATGAATCCGAAAAATCTGAGATGCGTGCCTTGGGTTCGAACTCGAGACCTAAGACTTGGCAATCCAACGGTCACACCACTAAGCTATAACTGCTATTCGTTAACTGAATACTAATCTAAAACTACTTAAACTAAAACTAGCAATAAACTCACCTCATCGTGAATAATTTTGCAACAAAATTACAATTAGCGTTGTTACAAACAGACTTCAGTACTATTTAATCGAAGTAACAACAAAATGATCGGGAGGGTAGTCATTAAAATGTAATAGTGAAAAGGGATAGTTGTTGGAACATTTGCATGCTTTTGGTACGCCTACACTGGAAATTAGTAGAGGACCCACAATTCCTGAAATTTGTTATAGATTAGTGTTGTTACCCATTCGATATCGTTAGATGTAATCGTTTTAATTAGGGTTCCGTACCCAGGGGGTAATAACGGGACCCCATTACTAAGACTCCACTGTTCGTCTGTCTGTCTGTCACCAGGCTGTATCTCATGAACCGTGGGTTTTTTTATTGGACTTTTGCTAAGCTTCAATACCTACACATATTTAGCCTTAGGATTCATATTAGATGTAATTTTAGCCCAAAACATAAACCAATTTAAAACTCAACTAGACAAACATATATCTAGCTTATGGTCGCGGCTTCGCTCGCGTGGAGTTCAGTAAATGCCCCATGGGATCATACTACCGGGATAAAAAGTATCCTTTGTGTTAATCCAGGTTATATACTAAATGTGTGCCAAATTTCATCCTAATCCGTTTAGAAACACAAGGAGTGAGAGAGAGAGAGAAGACTAGTACAACCAAAAATAACAAACGATTACGAAAAAAGAACGTCTAAATATTTAGAGCCAAAAATATTTAATAAAATAGAATTATTAAGGAATACACATAAACTGTCACTTACGGGATATCTTCCGTGATTGTCTGTTATTTTGAGCTCCCGATATTTCGACGCTGTTGCAAGGGCCATGATCGCGGGTTGACTGGAGAATGCGGGTGGATGGAAAATAAATTGTTAAGAGCAGACAAATCTGTCTACCCTCTTTCTTTGTCTTTTACTACGCGCACTACTGGAACTCATCACTAAGTCACGGCAAAACACACTCACAGTATCACAAGGCGTCCTTATTACGATGTCAGCTGCTACTTTTGAGCATACTCAAAACTGGATTCCACGTACTGGACAATTTGAAGCCATCCTCTCGATTGAAATTTTTATATTTTCTTATTTCAATTGCTTCTCTTGTCAGCCTTGGTAAGTAATGTTTGTCCGTGTCCGAAGCCCAACATTAAAGACAATCTCGGAAGATATCCCTTAAGTGACAGTTTATGTGTAAGTGTAAACTGTGAAAGTTTAAAACAGTGTTTACTATGGAATAAATAAAATAAATAAATAAATATCGCTGGACATTACACACAGCGCCATCTAGGTGCCACACTAAGCAACGAGGCTTGTGTCGTGGACACCAGATAGTTGATAATACTACATAGATACTTTTTGTTTGTAAATACATACTTATTATACATATAAACCATGACTCGGAAACGTCTATGCTCATCACACAAACATTTGCTCCTACCGGGATTCGAACCCGGGACCCTAACGAAATGAAAAAACTCAATCAATCTGTCTCAATCTGTTGGAATGACTCAAACTTAAGCAAAGGTGTGTTAAAATCAAAACTAAAGAACTTTTTTCTGGAGAACGCGGACACAGCGGTGAGTTCTAGACCGGAGTGGCCAGCTCCGGCTGGTCACTGGTCTGGAATTCATTGTCTGGTATATGTTGGTGTCGCTCTGCCGCCGAAATGAATTCAAAAATCTTTGTTTAATCGATTTTAAGTTAAGTTTATAATTTAAAGTTATGTATGATGATAAATGAGCGCTTCTCGCCATCAAACTGTAAAGTTTGGCGAGTAAAAAGACTGTAAAATATAACTTGCTTTTTTAAGAGATTAAAAAAAAATAAAAAAAATAAGTTTCTGCGTGAAAGAGTAACAAAATCCATACATCCATCCATTAGCACGACTGCTAGAAGAAAATCTAGTGAAGAACAGGCCGCTATCAGCTGTCTTAACTTACGAGTAAGCAAATAATAAACTAACCAGTGATCAAGTTTACGTAACACTCCTTCAAAGTATTTTTAAAGAAAAATCGTAATCCATCTCATTACTTTGTAAATTAAAAAAAAAAACTTTTGCTAGACATCTTAAGTTACACAATTAATATTTTAAATTGTCTTTGAATGGGGTTGTGATTGTGAGTGTGTTTCGCAATTACTCTACAAAAGGTAATCGGTACCTTCAATTGATATATATTATGCATATTTTAAGGAATCTCAAATAAATCGACACGTCGGCGTCGGTCGGCGTCGACACGGTTGGCGCAATGACTGAGCAATTGACTGCTGCGCTGCGTGTCATGGGTTCAATTGCTGCACATAAAAACTATTTTTATGGCCTACAGACAATTGTATCAGCAGGGTTTTTATCTCTGTTGACAATTCATAGTGCTCATCACTTGGCGAGTTTTGATATACAATGACAGTTCTGCACGGGTAGCGTCAGTTGAAACCAACAAGAACGGTCACTGTATGTCAAAACTCGCCAATTGATGATCACTATGAACTGTCATCAGAGATACGCAATAGCCCTGTTGGTCTGGCTGTTTGTGTATGTTTGTGTAAACGCAGCCACGATACAGAAAACAAATACTAGTGTGTGTGTAAAAATACATCCAAGGATGTAGAAGAATAACAGTGTATTCACAAGTATTCGCCAATCATAGACAAATAAATATAATACGATACCTTTATTCCAGCGAAACTTTATTTTCTGTTATGAGAACGTATTTCCTACGAACGAAAAAAAATGTTCGTTCTGAATTTTTTATGCGTCGATATTAAATCGAAATTGGACCAGCCCTAGATTACGTACCGACATTACTACCGGCCTATAGTTGGAAACGTAAATATTAATAGAGTTTTCAATCCAAAACGAAACTCTTCTCTCTGAATTTCCTGCGAAAATGATTGTTCCCCGTTTATATTCTGAGTGGCGTCAAATTGCCAATTCGCTCTGTTTTAAATCTCATTACTTTATCGACATCAAAATTCGGAAATCTGTTTCGATTTTAACTGTTATTAAGTTAGACTTTTGAATTGATATTTTGTGAAAGTAATTTATCTAGTCCTAAAATAAAATAGAAAATTCAACAATCAACTTGTTGAATTTTCAAAAATAAAATAACTGAAATAACTAAATACCTGAAAAAGAACCTCAGAAATGTGGGTGGTCTTTTCTCCATACAAACGCTCTCGCCTGTTTTCTTTCTGGTTTATGACTTTAGTTAGAGCTATGACTTTTTTACAGTTAAATAAATATCAGCCTTTTCTATGTCCCTATGTTTTCTTTGTTGATGATCCCTTTTCAAGTTTTCAGATATTCTTAATACAACGTCCTCTCCACAAAGGAAATAAAAGAACTTTATAAAACACAGGTGCTCTTGTCGCTAAAAGAATTGCTGACACATAAAGTTTTGATATGTATCACAATTAGATACACGGTTGATTTTAGTAGGTACTTATTTTGACATAAAATACCTATAACTCTGGAGCCTGAAATAATAAGGGACCTCACGCACGACTATCGGCCACACGACTATCGGCCCACTGACCGGCCGCTAGCTTGAACAAAGAACAAAGCTGGTTCGACGCCCGGTTTAGCTAGCAAACATTCTTCCTGGTGGCCTACCACGTCTTAAATCAGTTGTAATTCCAGTGTGAGAAAGAGATGACGCTAGATGACATGTACAGTTCTGTCTCTATCCCACACTGGAATTGCAACTGCTCTGAGGCGTCATAGTAACCTGTTCGGAGCTTCTGCGGCCAAAAGTCGTGCTCGTGGCCGTATATTGCGCGAGGCTCATAATAGGAACTTTACAAATACACTGCTTTTGGAGCTGACATTTAAAAAAAAAAAAGTAGAAGAGAACGCTCGGTCTGATATATATAATATAATTATTTGTTACACAAAAAGCTTTTATATTTACTCCTAAGATAAAAAGTAATTGACGGTTGAAAAAACCAGCCTTAATTAACAATTTACACGTGTACCGAATTAAATTGTGTTAAAACCTTCAACCTAAGCTCATGGCAGGTACCAGCTACGTTTCATAAATAAATACAAACACTGTTTACCATCGTAATAAACCAACGTAATTTAGTTCAGAACTTCAAACTTGTTGGTAATGAAGTTGGTGGAGATTTTGTCACGAATAACTAGAGGTATGCTCAAGTTTGTTTCCCTCCATTTAGAGTGACTCATTTATCATAATAAGTATTGTGATTTTGACAGGTATTTTAATGTATTTACATGACAAAAGACATTATTGTTGTTTACCTTTAGGATATACCATAAATAAATAGTCGGTTTGATGCTAGTTATCCAAAAACTTATTTATACAACGGTATTTTTAAACGCCCTCAATAAGCAATAGGCTCGCCCTCTAATACATGGGACTTTAACATAACTGGTGAAATGTGAGTGTGTGGTATTAGGTAAACCTTCTGCCTAACTGTTCAAAGATTACAGGCGGAATGTTATGTTATTTTTGAACGTTTAAAAACTAGATTTTATCAAACGAATGCGTAATGGATGCCGGAAAACATTTTCTTATTTCTTTTGAATTCAGTTATACACTGCCCTCAGAACCTTTCTTGAGTTTCCTTACAGACCATGCTATAGGAAAGACGCTATGGTCGATACTTTAGCTGCAGTCAGGGCTGCACGCGAATGTACGTGTATCTCCCAGATATTTGAATAGGTAATAATAATAATAAAGCTAAAGCAAAAGAGCATTACACAAGCTGAAATATCACTAGCCTCCACACTAGGATTCCCTGTGTCGTGGAGACTAGTCTCCTTCGTCTTACAAAAAATAAATATTAAGTATGGCGTATTATACAGTAGCATCGTACAGGTAAGATTACTTAGTTAGGCTACAGTAGAAAATATGCAATTCCAGAGCAATAGTAAAATATAAGTAAAAGTTAAATTAAGGGTATGAATTAATTAGAAGTGTGTCGTGTGCATGTGTGTGGTGTGTAAGTGAGGTATGGGTGTGTGATGAATGACTGAGTTAAGGTGGATTGAGACCAAGCGAAATAAAAAACATAAACCAGCAGATTGGGCACAGAATGAAAATTCTTACGTTTGGTCCGACTCTTCCTTTATGTATTTGTGTCATGAATGTATGTGTTGTAGTCATGGGTTAAGGAACTTTTCCGTGCTTTCATAGTCCATTCCTGCCAGAAATTTCAAGAGGTGAGTTTTGAATTTATTTCTAGTCATCGGCATTACATCCGTTTCCCTATTAAGCTTACTGTAAATAAAGGGAATCCCATATAATGAAAACATCTGTTGCCGAAACCGAGTCTACATTTAGGAATCTGCCATCGAGGCTTATCTCCATTTCTAAGATAGCGCACTTTGGGGTAGGTTATTGCGCTATGGGCATTTTTGAATATTAGCAATGGTAAGAACCGTGAGGTTTAAGTTGGTAGGAATCCGATATAATCCTTCGTTTAAGGTCTATTCTCACATACCAGAGCCGTACACGGGACGTGACAAGGCCGTGGCCAAATGTATGTAGGCACTGAAGCTTTGTCGCCGGGCGGCCCGGGCACGGACGTGTGTGAACGAGTTCATAATTATAAAATGTACACACCGCTATTTTTTTGAGGGCACGGTCCGTCCACGGCACTGCCTTGTTATATGTGGATAGACCTATAAACCAGAAAGATTTTGCCTACAGAAAAAAAGATAGGTACTACTTATCGGTAGGTAATATGGGGAACCATACCATATTTGCAAGTCAACGCCCACAAATTACGTATTTACCGGACCCAACAAACACGTAAATTATGTAAGAATCGAACCTCGACACTACAAAGGGCAGATGCTTCACTGCTCAACCATTTGGGTCAAGTGTATCCGCCTAGTAACGAATCTAGTCCACTATTAGCATAACAGTGGGTGGGTAATTAACCGTATTGTAGGGATAACAAAACCAGCCGAGTGTACAAAATGTCTTTAATTTCTCTACGTTTTGGGTCTAATTTTTTCTTGTTATTTAATGAATTAGATATAATTAAACATGTACAGAATACGATACGGTATATTTTTCGGTTGTATTTTTTTCATTTGCTGTAATGATTCTTATGATTTGAAATGTTGAATCTTTATTTTTAGGTAAAGTATTTTTATGAGTGAACAGTTGACGGTAATGGTGGAGAACTTTGCCAAGCAGTGGGACAAAATAAGGGAAAAAAGTATGTTTTTCTTATCTATACTAATATTATAAAGAGGTAAAAGTTTGTAAGTTTTTAGGTAGGGGGTAATCTCCGGAAGTAATGATCCAATTCTAAATAATCGTTAATAAACAGAAAGCTACATTATTCGTGGGAGCTATAGGCTATAAATTATATTTATATCATGCATATTAGCCGAGTTATCACAAGTTTTGCGGATGAAGTCGCGGGCGAAGTGCTTGTCAATAATGCTTTAATGGACCAGAATACAAAGAAAAAATCGAGCTGCGCCGACCCCAAATAAGTTGGGCTAAGGGACAGGAAAATGCTGATTATGACTAACACATAAGTAAAGCGATCTGCTTTTGATATAATATGTGCATATTTTTTATTACTATTTTAAGTTTTTTTTTTTAATATTTTGTCAGTTTAAAAAAAAGTTTAAAAAAAATCATCAAAAAACATAGCTTAGTATTCTCGCACATAGTGACCGCTTCATTACGGTGTGTTGTCAAGCGTCCGCCACAAACTGTGCAGTCGAATTTATTTATACATTTTCTTTGATCCCGTCGAGTCGTTGCACACTTGGCACTTGAGTCGTCGCGGCCGAGCCTCAAGAGAGCAGTGACTTGTGGTTGTCTCCAGCCACTGCTTTTTGTGAAGTAAAAAGCATACAAAAGCGGCGGGCAAATGTCGTTTTTTTTGTTTGAAAAAGAAAAAAAAAAACTTGTGATCTTATGGATTTATAGCAGTATTATGGACGAGCTTATGCTCTCGGATTCACTCGCGTGGGTACAGGAATTGTCCCACGGGATCGTATTAAACATATATCACATGGTTATCCAGGTTATAAACTATCTAAAACATATCCATGTTTACCCAGGTTATGAACTATCTGTGTGCCAAACATTCAAATTTGTTTTGTAGTTTTGGCGTGAGAGACTAACAAACATCCATCAATCCACCAATCCTTCAATCCATCCATTCATCCATCCAGCCAGCCATCTATCCATCAATTCATCAATCCATCCATCCTTCCTCACTGATGAACGTCGTCAAATCCGTCAGTTAGTGATAGTGAGAACAGTCGATCGACAAAATTACACCATTTCTTTTTTTCTATCTAAACAAATAATTTGAGAGTCTGTTTGTAATCTCATAATAACTGCTTTTTACTGAGTGCGTATAAAAGTACATACGGTACGTATAACAAAAAAAAACATCTTTTTAAATTTTTGTCTGTCTGTCTGTTTGTTCCGGCTAATCTCCGAAACGGCTGGACCGAAAGAAATTAAAAGAAGTAATTTCGGCTACTTTTATTTTTGAAAAAGGATTAGGGTTCCATGCAAAAAAATTAAATCCCCTTATGAGCGTTAACTTCATACGGCATTTCGTATAAACTTTCAAGTCATTTTTTTTTCGAAATGACTGAACCGATTTAAAAAAAAAAAATACTTGGAAGTTTGTATGAAATGCACTGCAATGCAATATCTGATTGACATACGAAAGTAATATTTATTAAATAGGTCGCGGGCAACACTAGTCCATCAATTAAATCGACTAGGCTATCGCTCATCTTTTGTTCTTAACACAGTTTTGTTCTTGTACCTGTCGGTCGTGTATAACAACAAACGCTTCATAAAACAAAGGAAGAAGGAAGCAAATTGTTCAGATAATTTTGACGGGATACCTCCGGCCGTCTACGGGGTGGACTGACGTTATGGACTGTTTATTTTCCACAGCAGTTCTGCCGCTATTGTTGGAAACCCTTTAAGGGGAATTGGGGGAGTTTGTAATGGCGGTTGCTGTGGTTATTAGAATTTGAGTTATCAGTACTGTTTTACGTTCTATGTTAACAAATACGTGAAGTGCAGAAAATGTGTTGCGAAATTTGATAAGAAATCCGACAAGTATTTTAAATGGTTGTGTTTTTTCTGATATCTCGCATCATACATGACACATGTATTTTATTAACTACGATATCCGCAGTGAAGATTATGTAAAATTAAGTGGTTATGATCAAAATCGTGTATTAAAAGGAGAGTAGGTACTTATGTAACATGCCGTGTCGACGCGTTCGTGTTCCACGCGCGCCTCGAAGAGATGTCAGCAAACAGGAAGGGGTCTGAAAGGGCCGATGCTTGCCAGGCTTGCGGGACTGTTCGAAAGAGATACCGCGGCCCTGGAACACAAACGGCAAAAGAAGGAACATTGATGGGTTTTAGTCAGTACAAGTCTGACACTCCTTTCCGCTCCGCCCAGAGTGGGAGGGATAATGCCTTTTGATGACTTGCCATCAGAAAAAAAAGGTACTTACGTAACATGAAAAAGACGAGCAATTGTAACCCAGGCCACAAATATGAATTTAGAAGCGCGGTGTTAACGTAAAGTATATATTTAATTTTTTTATCGGTAATACAATTATACTATAGCATTTTAATAAAATTATGAAAATATAATATGTGATATGAGTGTTTTTAATATTAAAGTGGACCTATTTACGCCCAAAATTCATAAAGAACCAGAAGCCGTAAGCGCGCCTAGTACTGCGACAAAAACTACTCTTTTAAAGAGTAGTTTGACACGCAGACGATCAGTTACTCTGTAAACGTCGTGTCGCGTAATGTGTTTTACCGATGTCCAATAAATAATTCATAATCAACAAATAATAAATAATGTCTGAGCTAGCCACATTACGCGGGTGGGAAGTGCGGCGGGCGGGGGACGGTTGTTTTGTATTAGGACAAAGCATGCGGCTTGCAATTACAGTTGAACGCGGCTTCTGGTTCTTTCTGTATTCTGAGTATTTACGTTACGTTTACACCGCGAACTCGTGCGAGGGCCTCATATCTTTTTACCCTTTAATAAAAGAAACCGAATGCATATCCATTTTTCCTGTAACCTATATGTGATAGTCCAAAATTACTTAGAAACAGTTCGAAGTCCCCGATAGTTTCAAGAGGTCTCATCTAGAACTACCTTAACCTCGAGGCAATCTGCATAACGAGTTGAGAAGACATTTCCCTCCGAATTTACTTCCGAGTATCTCAAAACGGACAGCCAGACGAAGTAATGACAAAGCAAGATTAACGAGACACCGACCTTTCCACTGAACACCAGTTATTTCCTTTAAAAACTCCGTTAATTGCACAAAGATAACGTTATCGAATAAATTAAATTCCGTTTTTAACGTTAAACATCCCGCCAGAGATTTATTTTGGGTAATTTGCGCTTTTTGCTAACATTTCGCGTTTGAATTAAGTCGGTTTAAAAATAAAAAGTCAGCTTAGTTTGGTTCTTACTAATTAAACGGCCATTATTAAGCTTCTTTGTTTTGGACAGTTGTTCTCAAAATTAAAGTAGGCTTTTTGAATTTTTTATAAAGTAAGAAAAGCGTTGCTCACCAATCTGCACTGGGCCCTTAATTATGGTAAATTAAACTGTGGAAAACATCATGAGGAATCCAGCATGTTCTCTAATAGAAAAATCGAAGACGCGTGACATTTAGCAACCTGCGCTAGGCCCACGTGGTGGACTTATGGCCAACTCCCTCTCATACAGAGGAGGCTTGTGTTGCTGCTGTGGGAACTTTATAGGCAGATATTCGTAGTCGCGCATGAAGGGTTCCGTACCAAAATAAATTAAAATTTAAAGAGGGCTCGCCTACTACGATAGTAGGCGGCCCTCTTTAAATTTTATATTTATTTTTATTATTTGTTGTTATAGGTTTCTTATAGTTTAGTTTTCCTGTAATCTATTATAAGATAGTTAGAAGTGTACCAATAAAACAGTTACAATAAAATATTTATTTGTCCTTAAATCTCACTGTTAACAACTGATTTTACTAACTGATTACAATAAATACTTCCTTAATTTCTTAACTTCTAAATCTATTCACTTGTACACCGGTCGGTATCACTCCGCAAAATACACTGCTTCAATATGGCCGACCGCAGTAAAGTAAGCTACGGATGAAGTCAAAACACAAACTATTCTTCCACAAAAAAGTGGTGGAAGTTATTTTTAATAAAACAATTAATAAAAAATATTTTAAATAATCCAATAACCATGATCTAACATGGTCACTAAATTATTTCAAACATTTTCAGACGAAATACATAGCAAAAGCTGACACTATAGGCAAAGAACATTTTTTTGTATTTTTTTCTAATGGTAAATTTTCGCCTCAGAACTATTTATTTTAAAATTATAAAAATAAAATATTTGAAATGCTCACAATGAGTTCTTGCATTTGATATGTAACACGATTTATAGTTATAAAAAATCTTTCATATTCTAATCTACACCCAAAGGCGGCCCCCATGTTTAAAGTTTATTAATTTACCTTACACGTCTATATTAGGTCACTGACTTATATGTGTGTGCCAAACTTTAATACTTTGTTGAAATTTGGTAAACTACTGGACCGATTGAGTTGAAATTCAACTCAATCGGTCCAGTAGTTTCGGAGTAAATTGGCTGTGACAGACGGACAAACAGTGATCGCGAGTGATCCTATAAGGGTTTCCGTTTCTTTTGAGATACGGAAACCGAAAAAAATGAGTTTTCCTTTTTCTTGAAATAGGTATTACCGAGTTCACTGACCATAAGCCACTTTTCAATCTTATTGCTTAGAGCATAAGGGTGAAAAGTAGTCCACTGTCAGTGGATTCGGTAGTACATCGATGTTAAAACTATTTACCAGTCATTTAGACTTGCAGAGTCAATAAATAGTGGATAAGGAATAGCAAAGTTTGACTGAAAACTCACGATGAAAAAGTACGGTAAAGAGGTAAACTATTATGAAACAAAACTCATTTCGTGTTTTCATTACTTGCTCAATGCTCAAGTTCCGAGCAAATTGGCAAAAGCGTTGCATTTCCAATGGTTTACTTAGTATATAGGTACAGCAAACTTTGGAAACCAAGTAACATTAAGTGAACGGCATGTTTAAGTTATCAGCCGAATAGGAAATGTTTTAATTAGTTTCCTTAAAATTATATTATATAACTCTTACTTAAAATTATATTATGTAACCCAGTTTACGCAAATCAAATCAAATCAAAATCAAATCAATTTATTTGTGTAACATAGGTAGTGATTACAGTTCTTAACTTGAAGATAGATCGCCATGTTATGCCAAGAGGCGTACAAATAAATGGTGGCATGCGAAATGGAATAAATTATCAATCACTTAAACACAAGATAAAATATTTGGTAGGTATGTCAAAATTAATAGAATCATGGTAAAAATAAAGATGATAAATGTCAAAAAATTCTAAATGTCACAATATGGAGTAATTTCTACAGTCAATGCTTAAATAAATAATCATACTCCTCTGTTTCAGTCCAATACTAACCCCACAAGATCTACATTAATTTCAATGTATCGTCCAAGATTTTTATTATGTCCTTTTTTTTTTTTTTGGATACACACTTGCTTTTTCAATTCACTTTTGACATTGGCAGAATGGTCGACATCGGCTTTGTTTGCCATAAGAATAGAATAGAATAAATAATCATACTTAAATACAATTAGTCTCATTATTCAATTAAAAATGGGTTATAGTGAGCATTCTCCAGTCGAATAATTAAATAAGTCTACTCTAGTTTATCATTCGGAAATTCATCAGTCGTATAGTAACATTTTTCAATTAATATCAGTTTTAATTTTTTTTTGAATTGTGTTTTTTTTTTTATGACTTCTGGTAATTTATTGTAAATACGCGGTGCCATGCCTAGAACGCTCTTACTCACTAAGGCAGTCTTACAACGCTGATTGCATAAAGAGTTTGCGTATTGGCTACGAATCACAACATCTCGTATCGTTGACACTTTATCGAACAACCTCATGTTTGTTTTGACGAAAACACAAATTTCGAATATATATAATGATGGTAAGGTGAGTATTTTCAGCGATTTAAAGAATGGTACACAGCTATCATCAACTTTCAGACCACACATTGATCTTATGCATCTTTTTTGTGCCTTTTTGTATCTTTATCAGTAGAATTGCCCCAAAAAACAACACCATATCGCAAATTAGAGGCTACTAGGCCATGATAAGCAACTAGTAGCGCATCCATATTTATTTTCCTAGCAATTTGGAAAAGTGCGTATGCTGATTTATTTATTCTTTTACTTAGGACATCTATGTGGGCCCTTCAGTTAAGTTGGTTATCAAGGAATAAACCTAAGAATTTTGCTACTTTAACTTCTTCAATGTCACAGTTGCTATGTCTGATATTTACTTTTGGTACTTCAGTTCTTTGGTGAAAGTGCATTATTTTGGTTTTCTTTAAGTTTATAACTAAATTATTTTTATTAAGCCAATCAATTATGTCCGATAGTGTATTATTTATGTCATCTTGATAAATATTGCGATCAATGCATTTCACTATGGCAGTACTGTCGTCTGCAAACATCACCATCTGATGTTTAGTCACCTTTGGCAGATCATTTATATAGATCAAGAAAAGAGGTGGCCCAAGGACGCTACCCTGTGGGACACCAAACTTTATTAATCTAGGCCGAGATAAAAAACTCTTTTCAAATTTAGTTTTTTCACATACTCTTGTAATCTCTGGGCATTGCATTCTGTTAGAGAGGTAGGATTCGAGTAATTTTAAAATGTTACCTCTAATACCGTAGCTACGCAGTTTGCCTAATAAGACGTCGTGCTTTACGTAATCGAAGGCTTTGGTCATGTCTGTGTAGATAGCACAAGTAGGAGTTTTTTGGTCTACTGCCAACATAGTGCTACGTAAAAAATTAAAAATAGCCATGTTGATCGTGGTATTCTTTCTAAAGCCATATTGTTCCTTTCATAATAAGTTAAATTTATTGAGATAGCAATACAGAGACTTATAAATGTTTTTTTCGAAAATTTTGGAAAATACAGAAATTTTAGATATAGGCCTATAGTGCCTCATATCAGTTTTCTTTTCTTTTTTATGAAGTGGTTTAATAATAACTTTCTTCAAGTCTTCAGGATAAACTCCGTCAACAATACCAAGATTGCGCAACTTCAAATTATAATAAATAATAATTATATTATAATTGATGACGACCCGAATGGCGCAGCGGTAGTGAGGCTGCCTTACGTTCTTAGGGTCCCGGGTTCGAATCCCGGTAGGAGCAAGTGTTTGTGTGATGAGCGTGGACATTTGTTTCTGAGTTATGGATGTTTATATGTATAATAAGTATGTATTTACAAACAAAAAGTATCTATGTAATAGTATCAACTATCTGGTGTCCACGACACAAGCCTCGTTGCTTAGTGTGGCACCTAGATGGCGCTGTGTGTAATGTCCAGCGATATTTATTTATTTAATTTGAAGTTGCGCGTAAATTGAGATACAGATCGTGGCACGTAAGTTGAACCAAAATGGTGGTCGTGCGCGCAGGTACAATTATGGATTGAGCCCCGAAAATGTGTTACGGCTCGCGGACGTAAGTTGAACTATGACCTTGAATGCGCAGTAACACAGTTTCGGCAGAGGTAAATAGTACACGCACATTTCGCCAATTATGGTTTACTCCCATGCAATAGGGGGCGCGAGCCTATTGCCATCAACCGGGCACGAATCCAGACTCCGTGGCTGCTAGTCTGCTACTGAGAAATTCCTTATGGAAAAACCCAATAAAAATTTGCCCAAGCCAGGAATCGAACCCAGGACCTCATGCTCTGTAGTCCATTGTTGCATAATCCTGTAAAATCTCTCAGCACGCGGCCTTATGTACAAAAAGTGAAAAAAATACCGTTAACTAACAAACTCAACGTAAGAGTATGTAACGAAAACTCGTACCAGTGATTTATAATTTTAACAACTTCATAAAGTCGTGATGAAGATTAATACCCGAGTTGAGCACTACTTATTGGAATTTGAAAGAGGGTAGCCGGACGACGCGTTCCTTTGCAAAGTTTCACTATACATTGATAAATTGCAACCACGCTTGCGGAATACGGTGACTGATAGCGCAGCCAGTTATACCGAAATGTTGTTTTAGCGTAGAGATTGTTTTTACTTGACTGAGGAGGATAATGTGTTTATCAACCTACATGAGTATGTTAGGTTTGTCCTTTTTCTATTTAGTTTGATGTTTATTATTTATTTATTTATATATTTGATGTTATGTCATACCTCTGCGCAGAGACGTTCTTCAGAAGACCATGGGCGCGTTGTAAATATAGCCTATGGTACTCGGGGATAATGTAGCTTCCTATTAGTGAAATAATTTTTAAAATCAGTTCAGTAGTCCCTACACCCAGTAGATCCAGAGATTACCCCTGGTAATCTCTGGATCTACTGGGTGTAGGGACATACAAACTTACAAACAAATTTTACCTCTTCTTAATATTATATTTATTTATTATTTATAATATTAAGTATTGAAGTATAGATTATTGGTTTGCATGGATCAGTGTGATTGATGTATGGTTTGCCGGTAGAGATTGATCGAGATCGTAAATAAACTATTTTGAAAGTATGGGACTATTATACCAGCACCGATCGGTTCGGTACTGAGAACGGTCTTTATGCCAACACCCAATAGCTTGCCTCTAATTCGTTTGTTAAAACAACTTAATTAATTCTATTTCTGGGTACTCAAATTAGAAATTTTCTCATCCCAGGTATTTTAGTCAGTATTATTTAAAATAATATTAGCTAAAAACGAAAATTTGTATACAATATTACACTGGATATTGTTTTCCTGAAACAATATTTAGATACATTTGCAATCACTTAATAACAAGCTCCGGTTCAAAGACTAGAAATTAAATACAAATTTAAGCAATCTACGTATAGATTTTGTGCTAATTACTAGTTCAAACAAGGCTAACTAGGCCTTTGGTGTGGAACGCAACCTGTGGCGACACCCTTGTGCCATCTCACGTTGCAAGCACGGCGGGCTGTGCGGGCGCTGCTGCTGCGACTGCTGAGATCCTCAAGCGGCGCAAATACTTTAACCTTTTCGGTAACTGTTGGGAATCGCACCCAACATAAAGCGGACGGCGCGCGCAGGCGGCGTGTCTGTTGGGATTCGCACCTAACGTACACGCAGCCGGCACGCGCAGACGACGTGACCTACCTACGCGTCATCGCCATCGGCGAGCGAGCGGAGGTGCGGCGTGGGGAGCCGGCCGAGCCGGTGGACACTCGCTTCCTCGAACACCACGCGACGGACGAATCTCAAAAATCATTCAATTTCATGTTTGTCCGGGACAGTTTAATGTTGAAATCTAAAACGGCAATAAACCACGCCTATTAATTTAAAATACAGTCCACTTTCATTTATCCCAACGAGCTGGTCGAAACATTGGTCCTTCGAGCCGGATCGTTGGGATAAATGAAAGTGGACTGTCCTGTGGACCATTTGTTAGGGACCTAACTAAGGACTGAACTCAAAAAGCAGTGGACTGTAATTTAAAATAGTATAATCCAAAATAGGTACAATGATGTTGGTGAACGTAAGGAATGTGCGCGCGCGTCGTCTTCAGAGATCAGTAGCGAAGCTACAGTTTTGAGCCGTTTGGGGTCGGGTCATGGGGCCCGAGTGCGCTTCTCCTTTTTAAGGAAATATCTCGCCGACTGGTCGACATTTCGCGTGACCAGAGGGCTGGCTCTTTCTTTGGTCAAAGAATTAGCATTGCCATTCAACGTGGCAATGCTGCCAGTCTTCTGGGCACGTTTCCGGATGACATCGATGGGGAGGAGTACTTTGACGACTATTGTCGTCGTTGTATATATGTAGGAACTTAGTTTTAGTCTTCTTTTAGCATTATTTTTGTTCTATTTGTAGTCTGTACATAGTAGATATACACAATATAATAAAGTTCAAACAATAGAGTTTCAGAGATGCGAAATCGAACTTGACACCTAATTGCTAATCAATGTCTCTTCAATTTTGATGTATTAGCGAGATATTTGGCAGTAAACACACAATGACAGGTAATAGTTGCTGTTTGCCTCATAGGCCAAGCTGAGCTTGAGGTCATGGGTTCGATTTGCGGGTCGGACAAATTGGGTTTTTCAATCATGAATTTCTCTGTAGCAGTCACAGAGGCTGGAATGATGTGGCCAGTTGATGGTAATAAGGTTGGCCCATAACTTGGGACTTCATTAATATCACTTGCTAAAATATTAGTTATTCGAAGGTGCCCGACTTGCGACCACTAGTCCAGTGACGCAGTCAAATTATGGATCATCATCTGCCTAGCCTTTTCTTAATTATGTTGCGGTCGGCTTCCAGTCTAAACGGATTTAGCTGAATACCTTTATTTTACATGTAGAGACTGTCTATCTGAAATCCACAACCCAGTAAGTTCTGAGTAATACGAAACCCCTTGGTAAGACTGGTTGTCATACTTTCGGGCCACTGACTACCTGTAAGGACTGTCAAAGATCTACAAATGACAGCCGGGATCAACGCCTTAACGTGCTTTCCGAGGCACGATGTAAGCTCGGTATAAAATGTGCGGTCACCCATCCACGGACCAACCTACGCAAGCGCGGCTTAACCTGAAGATCGACAAGAGCAGCTGTTACTATTAAGCCAGGAGCTCCTATAAGCCGTGCAGTCAAATTATGGATACATTAATAAAAACCTTTTTATTAGTGTATGCATAATTTGGTACCTACCAACACCAACAAAGAAGGTACCCTAGGTACACACTACACGTAACATCAAAAACGATTCAAAGAAAACAAGGCTGCGCAGCGTAAAGATAGTAATCCAGCATACAAACGATGCAATAAAACACAGTTTAGCTTGTATATTGCATCCGAAGAACAATGAAATCGTTAGTAGCACGTGTGTGCGAGCTCCAGCAAAAAGGTCCTTAAGTGTACTACGTACCCAATAAAATATATTTCATTGAAGTCTGAACTAACGTTGTAAGAAAACGTTTTCTCTGAACTAGATTTTTCTTTGAAAACTTCTACTTAGGTTTTATGTGTATTTTTTGTCAATTTTATTAAAAAGACGGAAAATATTTATTTAGGACAGACTTGTACACAAAATCGTTACGTCACTAGATCCATCATGGATCTGGCTAATGGATCTTCTGAGATTGAACGTTCTTAAAGCTACACATATGGAAAAAGAAGTATACATACGGGGTTTAAACGGACCCTTGTAACAAATCTACTAGTTCCTGTTAATAATTAAAGGATAAGAGTAGACTTGTACATTTAAAAATTTAATAGAGATATGGATGGTTTTACAAATGAGATAAAAAATACAAGTGTTTATAAAAAAGACGTATCAAACCCGCACTCTGGAAGCAGTTTTTGAGTATATTTACACGATTAAGTAGCACTGTTGAAGCACGATGAAATGTAGAGGTGGAGATGTAGGACAATGAATCAGGTCTGCTCCACAGGAAGGCGGCGTTTGTAAGAACAGGAGTTGAGGTCCTGGTAGATCTTTAGAGTTGGATCACCAGCTTTTAGACCCAGGACAGCTCCGCGAGATGAACAGCAGGGATGGCACAACGACAGTTTTTAATAATAAGGTTGGGAGTAGTAGTCCCAGGTGTATCTTTAAATGGATCACCTTCAAGAATCTGTCTTGTCTCCAATTTCAAGAAATTCTTCAGTCTCACATTTAAGAAACGCTCTCTCGTCTCGTCTCCTATCGACTGCCTCGTCAGCTCGTTTTCCACAGTAGTCTCCTTCCATTTTTGAATCTCAGATTTTCTTCTTGTGGCCATAAAATCATCTCATCTGACAAGTGTAGTCGGCCAGGACATAGCAGACTTACTTCATAAAACCATGAATGCGTAAATAATTTATAAATATAATTTAAAATTAAGTTATTAGTAAACAATCATTATTATCTATAAAATACAATATTTCAGCTAAACATTGAAAAATATAATTTAGATTAGATAAACCAAAAAGTATTCATCATAGACTAAGCTAGTAAGAAACTCTATGACAGAAAGAATGTACGTCAGTTTGGCAAATCTGACGTACATGTCACAACATTGAAAATTATGAAAATTAATATTTTAGTTTAGCAAATACTATGAAAACGAATCGTATTTAGATCGATTCGCTGAGTATAAATAAACAAATCAATAAAAGAGGATGATAAATGGTATATGGTATGACAATTGTAAGTATAGTATAAAGTGTAAGTATAGCATATACTATACCCTCCACAAAGGCGTCAACCAAGTATTATGGACATCAAACTAAGTAACAAAAATATTGCTGGGAAACGACTTTTTTTTTGGGGTGATAAAATCATGTTTAAGGTAGGACTCAATGTAACGCACTCAAAACATTGCGCTGATGGATGAATTTAATAGTACAAGGGAGGTGGAGGTGTTTAAAGTAAAAATCTTACAGTAAAAACCATAGATATATTAAACAAGGAGATATACCCGTTAGACGAAAACGTACCGAAACAGTGTGTCTTCTGTTTGCCCCTTCCACGCGGCAACTACTACACATGCAGCTCAGTAAAAGCACTAGATACACAGTCGCGCATACCCTCGCATTTCTTCAAACAGAACGTACTACACAATCAATTGTAAACCTTATCCCATGAAACACAGCGTGTATTTACCATGCACCGTACAACTTACCCACACAAAAACATCGACCGCTATCGTTTGCTGTGCAAAAGCACGCTACGCTAGTGATTGGCTTAATCGGAAACCTATCGAAACTTCATGTGTTCGAAAAATTGGTCTGATGAATAAAGTACATATGTAAATCAATGAATATTGTTGTACTGACATAATGGAATCGATTCCTACTGTAAGTGTGATACGCAATTACTCGTAGGAAAAAGCTTTTTTTTTTACCCGTGGAAGAATTCTAGTAGTTAGCGTTAAGTGTTCGTGCGTTGCTGTCCCCCACATAAATCTTAATAATAAGGCAATAGAAATACTACCTACTGTCTTTTATAGACAAACCATAAAAACACACTATCACCTACACATGCATTTTGCATTGTTGCAACGAAAATTAAACTTTTAGCGATGACATTACGCAATATTTAAAAAAAACGCATAATCTCAGAAGTTGCGGCCCCTGTAACCAATAATAAACGTGTTCGAAAAGCAGAGAATGATATCGCGCGCTCACTCTTACTTAGGAATAGTGCAGTGCAAAGCTCGCAATGTTCATGTCGATAATTTTCCATTGAGCGTTAGCCACCACTATCCACCAAGAAGTATCGCAATAATAATAATAGATAACTAATTTATTGAAAGTGTTTCATTCCTCGACTCGCTTTTAGACGATTTATTAATGTGAAATATGAATGAAGAAGTAGTTTAAAAGTACGGAATGACAGATATTCGTCGATAAACGACTTTTCATAAACTATTTAGATGGGAAGAAAACATACATACTGAGATGTAATAATTAAATATTTAACGAAAAATCATAATTAGTTCATTCCCATTTCTGTAAAACTAGTTATTAAGCCAAACGTTATAAATTATCCATATAAAATAGTAGTGGCACGTCACTAATTCCTAGCCAACATGCGGCGTGTGCCTAGTATTTACGTCCGCGGCGATATTATTTATTGCGCATGACTATAATTTTATTGCTGCTTTTAGCAGTTGTAATAATAGACATGAACAAGCTTAAGCATTAATGGATAGTGAATTGAGAAAAAAAATCGTTTCTCTGTGATAATCGTAGTAGTGTGGTGAAAACTTTTGATTTGATAATATTTATTGAAAATGACATTGAATTTCAAAAATTTAGTCCTTACATATGAAATTTTATCCCTTTATTTGTAGTTACGTGTTTGAGCCGTTTGGGGTTGAAACACTAGGCCCATGGGGTCCGAGTGCCCACCTAGTATTTCGGGAAATCGCCAAGCGGTTGGTCAACTCTTCACGTGACCAGAGGGCGGGCCTATTTTTTGGCCAAAGAATCAGCATTGCCATACAACGTGGCAATGCTGCCAGCCTTCTGGGCACTTTTCCTGTTGACAGCGATGTGGACGAATTTTTTGACGCCCTGTAACCCTTTTGATACTTGTACATATTTTTATTACTATTATAGATTTGTAGTTTGTAAATAATGTAAATAACTTGATTGAAATAAACTTTATTTGTAAATTTACAAATTTTGGAAGAATTTCCACAGTTGGATATGCTGCAAAACACCATGTTTACCTCTCCGCGTCCTAAACAACACAAGTTACCGCAACAAACGCTCCACGCGCACTCGTGTTCTACGAGACACATACACGGCGACAAGGTCACGCGTCTTTGCGACTTCTATTGCCTTATTATTAAGATTTCTGTGGTGTACCCTTCCCACCCTGTATGTAGGTATGAGGTCTAAAAATCTAAACAGAAAAAGATTTGCCCGTGGGACATCAAAGCATCCATCTTTAAATCGGCATAGATATAAAAGTTAGAACTACCCGCTCTGAATTTATATTTTTGTTTATTCGCCATGTTATTTCTGGATCCCCTAGAGGTTAGACCAAAGGCAGAGTGCCAAACTTTTTGTAAACAAAGTTGAAATTAATGTTAACGTATTCGATAGAAGCTCCTCGACGGTTTTTGAATTATTCCAGGCTAAACTTTGCACGTGCCTTCGCCCACGTGGAACTCGAAATTAACCCGCGGGAACGTAGGTACTACTGGGATAAAAAAGTATCTTATGTTCTACCTACCTAGAAGTCGCAAGACGCAAGGAAAACGTATGGTAGAGGTACTGGTCCATGAAAGAGCTATTCAAGGGCGATTTACCCGTCCCCTTAAAACGCAAGCTAATGGTTACGTGTATTCCTCCCATCCTGACATATGGTACACAGACTTGGGCTTTGACTTACGTCCAGAAATCCAAATTCAAGATTTGCCAACAAGCGATGGAGTGCAGCTTACTGAATGTAAAAATAACTGACCAGATAAGGAGTACCACACTGCGTTCCAGAACGCAAATAGACTAAAATGGGACTGGGCAGGCCATGTTTGACAGACACAGTTGTGTGCTGAGCCCTGAGACAGCTAGGCGGGGTCGCGGCAGATCGAAGAGAAGACGGCGGGACGTCTTGGATGGCTTCCTCGCGAATTGGCGAGAAGAAGCACACCATCGTGATAAGTGGACGGAATCGCGGAGTCCTATGCTCAGGAGTGGGACAATACAGGCTGATTAAGAAAGAAAAAAGGTCCCAGATCATAGTCTACCTGGGTGCCAATTTTCATCGAGGTCTGGTTATGAAAAGGTAGAGACATATAGATTAACGTTCTATTTATAATATTTTTATCTGCCTAACATTTCCCCACTACGTTGGGATCGCCTCTCAGTGTAACTGGATGCAACTGAATATCAGTATTTTATACAGAGCGACAGGTTACCTGAACTCTACAACCCAATAAAACTAGCAATACCTACCTAAATTAACGTCATTACATTGTAAGAAAGAAAGAAAATGTATTTAATAGCCCGCCCAGTACAACACAAAAAAAACTGGCTAAATTAACACGTTGCACGTCACATGATTGTCACTTTTGTACGGTACGGTACGCTCGCGTTTTGGTCGGAAATTATCCCACGGGCACGTTGTAAATATAGCCTATGGCACTCGGGGATAATGTAGCTTCCTATTAGTGAAAGAATTTTCAAAATCGGTTAAGTAGATCCAGAGATTACCCCCTACATACAAACTTACAAATTTTATCTCTTTATAATATTAGTATAGATTAGTATAGACTATAAACTACTATAACACTATTTTGTTGATAATCATGTCATTTAGTTACTTATCAGAAAAATACCCACAGCAGATCAAGGATTTATTTTGCTGTAATATGAACGAACGTATTTGAAAAAGAACACCTATAGTCGTCCCGCAGGACCTATCGTGATGTATCGACGCCGCAACCGACCTGTAACCGCACTTTGCCGCCATTTTTATTTTCCTTTACGGAAAATGCAGGCATCTGCATCTGTGGAAATAATCGTGTGGAAAACTTTTATTAGAATTTTCTACTGGAACTAATTGTGCAGTCTTACCGTGGGGTATCGTATTATCCAGAACTAACTGGGTTGTGGAGGTCAGATAGGCAGACAGTTCATGTAAAATACTGGTATTCAGTTGCATTCGGTTAGAATGGAAACCGACCCCAACGTAGGTGAACAAAAATTAGGCTGATTTTGATATTTGGGACAAATGTGCTTCGATTTGGGTGTTTTCTTTTCCGTAGTCTCCTTAAGAAAAAATAGTATAAAATTAACTTTTTTCTGAAGTTTCCAACAGATTTTTACATTGATCGTGGTAGCAAGCCAATTTAGCGAAATTTTAATCACTAGTGGAGTCAACGAAACTATTGCGTAACGATCCTGAAACCAATTATTGCAAGTACACTTATAATTACAGCCAGTTTTGAACATCTTTTTACGAGTTTTGGCCCTTAAATTTGGTACCTACAGCTATTAGAAGTCAGTACTGTCAAGTCAAGAATACAAAACAAAACTTTAAACGATTACCAAGAAAAGCCAATTGAGAAAAATACTTCAAAGAGAACTGGAGCTCACGTAAAAATAAAATTTCCACAATAGTTCCCAAGGAATTTACCGCGTAGCTTGCCCACAATTTGCTACATCACTCGGAATAATTGCTACGGACAGGCTTTCAGAATTCATATGAAAACGCCTCGTGTGGAAACGAAGAATGTTGCTCACTACTTTTTTTAAGCTACTATATGATATCGCTAATAGTACTGGCTAATAGAATTCTTCCGAAAGGCATTGTTGGAGGAAGGTTGGTGACCTCTTGATCGTGTTGTAGGCCGCTTAGGGCATGATCTAATCTAGAGGACGATATAATTATACAAGGTGTAAGCAGACGGCTTCACGAAGCCGTCAACCAAGCATTAAAACAAACAAAATAAGTCTACGCGAAATGATTGCAAGGAAACGACTTTCTATTGGGTTGAAAAATCATGTTTTAGGGTAGGATTATGAAACGCACTCGAAACTTTGTGCTGATGGATGCATTGAATCGTACATTGTATGGGGGTCGTGTAGGTAAATTTAAAAAAAAAACTTGTATTTAAAAAAAGTTATAACTTCGACACCCAACAAAGAAAGAAATTAAAGTTCTCGGGTACGATCTAGAATCAAAAAATATCGCAATGATGCTGACGGAGAGAACAAGAAGATTTTCGGCTTCGTTAACGGTACTTTTACACCCATTATAGATAGGTAGGTATTTAGAATTTTTTATCAACATTCTTTTGCTTGGCAAAGAATAAAAGGCAGGTAAACTAAGGGTGAATCTATACAAACAAATAAATAAAATCGAAATGTCTGTTTAGTAAATGTTAGTTTTTTTACTGAATGCATGTGAGAATATATACGGCACTAATAACAAAAACTCATTTCTTTTAAATTTTTGTCTGTCTGCCTGTCTCTATGTCTGTTTGTTCCGGCTAATCTCTGAAACGGCTGAACCGATTTTGACGGGACTTTAACTGGCAGATAGCTAATATTATAAGGTCTAACATAGGCTACTTTTATTTTAGATAAGTAGTTAGGTCTCCGTGAAAAAAAATTAAAACCCTTGTATCATATTGTTAACAAAATCGGATTAATCTTCGGAATTCAGAATCGGAATCGGAAGTAATACTTTCACGCGAACGAAGGTCGCGGGCATCAGCTCCAATCAAGGTCAGAATAAGCAAACACAAGAACAGCTCAAGAACGTCCATGGAACAACCTCAGTTCTGCGTTTGTTAATACCTACCTACCAATACAATGTCCACCCACTATAAATCGGTTTTAACACTACTCGTACCTTTTGAACGTCTAATTTGTAACCTGAAAAGCAATTTAACTTATGAACGCCTATAAATGCTGAAACTGCTCTTTGACTTTGCAAAGAAATTTAAACTTGTAATAACCGTTTTCAGTTACAACGAAAAATTACGAAAAGACCTAAGGACGGATTTGCCAATAAAAGTGAACATCTGAACAGTTTACAAGAGCGCCCCTGGCTGGAGGCCTTAAATTCAAGACATCCACAGGATTAGACCGGTTAAGCAGTAGCCAGCTTCATAGGCGAGAACTGCGAGATGCCATAATAAAAAATAAAAAAAGTGTACAAGAGCCGACAATAGATCAATATTCACAGCAATTATGATACTGACACTTCTTGGTCGCAGTTTATGTGGCGATCGCGTTCTGCTTCATTGGTGAGATTGGCCATATGTAATAAAATGTCATCACGCCTGTAATCCCCAAAGGGTTTGGTAGAGGTGTACCTACTAGTACACCCACATTTTGGCAGTTATGTTTAAGTCCCATGGTATAGAGGGTGAGTCCATTGCCATCAACCGGGCTTAAATCCAAACCCGTGGCTGCTACTGAGAAGTTTCTGATGGAAAAATCCAATACAACTTTGCCCAATCTGAGAATCGAACCAGGATCACATGCTTAGCAATCGTGCTGGCAATGACTAGTCTAACGAGAACATACCTTGTAGACGTCATTTAAAGTTCATTGTAACGGAGACTACATGAATTCGAAGCTCAAAAGCTGACAAACTGATTGATTAAACTTTAAATATTAATACACCCGCCATTTTGTCAGTAAGTAATTTCATGAGAAACTAATTTCGTACAATGCCGTGGAATTGACGCGGTATTTTCAAGCTGCCTGTCCAATGGCTCCATTAAAAATGTTCGGGATGAATATGACGATGCACGAGAAGAATTTTATCGACGAATTTTTTTTTTATATTGATTTTTTTTTGTAGTTTCTTATGAATTTTGTTAGATGGAAAAAGTTAAACTAGACTTAGATATATTTTATCATATTGAGACTAAACTTTAGTATTTAAATAATATACGAAGTTATTAAGATATATGTTGCCAAGAATCCCCAATAGACCAATTTCTTGTGTCAGTTTTTGCTCGAGATATGTCCATGATCACAGACGAATGCGTCTATAATTTTGTAGATTTATGTTCTAGATATGATTATCTGTATCTTCATAAAGATTTATACGAACTGAATATTTAATGGCTTTATTACATATTTTAAATAACAATTTTTATAATTGGCTGGATATGTAACATCACGCCTGTAGTCTCCGAAGGGATAAGCAGAGGTGTATCTAATAGTACACCTAAATTTCACCAGTTATGTTCAAGTCCCGTGTAATGGTGTAATCCAGACTCCGTGGCTGCTACTGAGACACTTTGCCCGATCTGGGAATCGCACCCAGGATCTCATGCTCAGCAGTCGCGCTTGCCACCACTATACCAACAAGCCAGATAGGAGAGGATGATATCGCTTATTTCTTATACTTAAATAAAGCCTGTTCCAAATGTGACTATGTATAAGATACATTCTCCAACCTACTCGTATAAATTAGAAGATTCTTGATACAATCTCCTCTTCCTTTATTTATCTGGTTTGGAACGAATATCGAGGCAATATCCGGTAAACAATGCTTACATAACAAGACTATTTATTGGCAATAAAACTTTGCCCATATTTCTTTGGTAATTACTCACTAGAGCAATCTTTGTATAGGCCGGCGAAAGAATGGATATATAACATGTATCTTAATAAAGTATCTACTGATTATTGTCAAGGACTTGCGGAATTATTTTATTGGACTATATTTTATATCAATAGGTATTTTTGGAGGTCAAATAAGCAGTGGCTTCATGTAAAATACTGGTATTTCGCTGCTTCCGGTTAGAATGGAAGCCGACCCCAACGCAGTTGGGACATAACCCGGCGGCAGTGAGGCAGATGACGATGGTCTTTTTGGAGGATGGTATCTGTTATGATTTTTATTCTTTTACTCTTTGACATGTATCATTTCGAGATTTATTACTAGTTGCTAATTTTATAGACACTGATTATTATATATTTTTTTTGTTTTCTGTAATGTTTAACTTAGCCATTTATATATATATATGTTTTCTCGTTAATTGCACCTCTACTGACTGAAATGATATATTTAAAAATCTCAATTTTAGAATTTTGAAACATTTGCACGCCCTACTATGTGGCCAAACATGTCAGAACTTTTTTTTTATTATTTATGTTATCCTACATGCACTTTTTTATTATTGTATGTGACACATGTTTTGAGCAAATAAATATATCTTATCTTACCTCTGTTGACCTTGACCTAGGACATTGACATCCTTGCTTTTTTGTTTCATTGCTTAGGAGTTCGTAACGACATTGCTGCTTGCCAAAAAAAATTGATTCCGAAGTTAGTATTATATACTAGCTGTTTCCCGCGGCTTCGCACCCATTTTGGTCGGAAATTATTCTACGGGCACGTTGCAAATAGCCTATAGCACTCGGGGATAATGTAGCTTCCAATTAGTGAAAGAATTTTCAAAATCGGTTCAGTAGATCCAGAGATTACCCCCTACATACAAAATTACAAACAAATTTTACCTCTTTATAATATTAGTAGCTATTCCGGCCAAACCCGATTGCCAGCTAAACTAGTTGGTCCTAGGCCGAACTAGGGCTCATTACAAAAGGACAATCATAGAGCACCCCGTCGAAATAGGTTAGGATACGTTACAACTGTGACCGAGCCGAACGAGCCTAGCGAGCGGTGCCATGGCAGCGGCCGGCGAGCGAGAAATCCAAGTTGGGCGAATCGTATTGTTTGGCCTGAAATCGGGTTGTAGTGGTAATATATACATAGCAAAATTAAAAAGCGATTTTCTCCTGTTGTATTGATTATGTTTTTCCACGAGCACAGATAAGGCGAGGCATCCGCGTCATCGTTGTGTGGTTGAAGTTCCACGAATCCGAACAAAACGCTATGCTTCCACATCAATTGTGCGAATCACCAGTCTTCTGGCTTCTCTATTCCCTGATCATTATAATCTGGATTTATTTAAACTTCGAGTGAATCGATTTCTTCTAGGCAAGCGTGCTCTATTCTGGGCCGCATCATCGCTTCACATCGGGCGAGTTGCGGACAGAAGCAAGTCGATTCAGTATTAAAAAAAAAACATAGTATTTTGGAAGCCATACTATTATGAAAAAGGCCTTATCTCAAAGTAGAAACCTTTTTTTACGAGAATATATCTTTTGGATTTTGCTAAGTTTCATATTTTCATTGCTCGTGACTGTACATGCTACTCAAGGCTTATGGCCAACTGGTTGCGGGACTGTTCGAAAGAGATACCGCGGCCCTGGAACACAAAGGGCAAAGGAAGGAACATGGATGGGTTTTAGTCAGTAAAAGTCTGACACTCCCCTCCTGCTCAGCCCAGAGCGGGAGGGGTTATTTGATGATTTCGCATCCGAAAAAAAAAATGGCTTATGGCCAACTTCATCATTTCAGATGGTAAGCAGGGGCATAGGTACTTAAATATGTCGAACATTATCTGAATATTTACTTACATTTCATTTACTTTGCCTCGTTGGTCTGGTGGTCGCAAGCGTGACTGCTGGGCAAGAGGTCCTGGGTTCGATTCCCGGGTCGGGCAAAGTGTTAATGAGTTTTTCTGTTCCATCAGGAATTTCTCAGTAGCAGCCACGGAGTCTGGATGGCAATAGGCTCGCCCCCTATTACATGGGACTTAAACATGCGATTGGCGAAATGCGGGTGTACTATTAGGTACACATCTGCCTATCCCCTCGGAGATAAGAGGGGTGATGTTATCTACAGGACCTTGACTTTGAACTTGTAAGTTTTTATTCTAAGCTTATTATTTTGAGTAGGCAAAAAAGATCTGCATTAGGTACAATCAACCCAAAATGAATCTAATCATCTTACGGACTATTTTTGCTTGCAGCATCCGGCCGCTATAGAAGCGCTTTGTTAAAAACTTTCTCTTCATTGGTCCTTTTTTGTGTTATTAGTCATAAATATGCTATTAGTCAAAAAAAGGTGGGAGAATTTTTGTAAAACAAAAGATAATGTAAAAAGGTCGCATATTTTTTTTTGTTGTACTACTATTGGACCGCACTCTCTTTGTGCGGACCAATAGTAGTAAGGGTGGTGAACAGATGTGGGTATCGTGTGCACGGGATTTTGTTATAAAAGTGAGCAGATTCATCTTTTGGTGATGGTACTTCATTATAAATGCTTGTACACACAGCATCAGTAAGTACTAACCCCTCAAGCTTTAACCTTTTAAAGTATGAGGGGCCAGCATTTACTGACGCTGTCTTTACCATCAATTACTCTATATCTCCAATTTCTTGAGAAAACAGGATTACATTCGTCACTATCACAGACAAAGGCGTCTCAATTTAATAATAAAACACACAACCAAATCTATTGCACTATTGTTTAGGCAATATTATCCGTTCCTTCCAATATCGACTAACACAAATGAATGTTCGACACAAACGGTATTTACTGAGCAAATGGGAGGGACCCTAATCCCACTTACTATAGCCTGAAATCAACACCCTCATTGGATTTAATGGAACTACTCGTGCATCGCTTTGATATGGAGGTTTTATTTAAACGACAAACTTCATATTGCTTTTTTTTTTCGAATCACGTTGAGTTCCTTGTCAATAGATTCGATTATGTTTTTAGGGTACGGCCGATTTAGATTGAATTGATTGATGATCCTAGGAACTGCGTTGTTCCCTACTTAATCCATAGTTCGATTTTCAATGGATTTTCATATTAAATACCTGCTAGCTGACCCGCGAGCGCAACTTCGTCTGCGTCACATAAGAGAGAGAGAGAGAGAGAGGGTTAGAGAGAGTGGGTCGTAGGCACAATTCTAAAGGAGCACCCCACACACATCATTCCACATAATAAAAATGCGCGCGCGGTACATCTAAAATTGCATCACTTCATCTTGCCATTATTGTTTACCTGTTGTAGAGAAATATAGGGTGACTGGTAATTAGTGACCGACACTTAAACACGTGATTGTACTCATGATAACAAACAACTTTCCCAATTTATTTTTTTATACACACGTTTATCACAATAACACAACAGCCGTATGAAATTCGCACGCGCGCGTTAGTTACCTATCAGCTGTTAGCCGTTTAAATAAAATGTTTCTCTGGGAAAGTAGTTTATTATGATGAGTACAATCACGTGTTTAAGTATCGTTCACCAATTACCAGTCACCCTATATTATTATATAGTAATGTAGTTTTAAAGGACAACCTTTAACAAAAAACAAGATTTAATAAAGAAAGGTAGCCACGTTTCATTTCATTTTTGAATCGCCATTAGTTTATACTTATATGATATCTGATTAATTATACCTCCATTTGAATCATCTAAAGGCACAATATCTCACGTATTTGGATCCTCCATTGCTCAAATCCTTAGGCTTAAGTAAGTTTATGTTATGAGACAGGATATGATCTACACAAACAGCTCAGCGTTATAGTAATGATTATTAATAGCCTCCTACTATTAATAATTATTAAGTAAATAAGTCCTACGTAATAACGTTCTGTTTAGTGGGTGTAGAGGCTGCGGCTGTGTGGCTGCGGGACTAATCGAGAGAGATACCGCGGTCCTGGAACACAAAGGGCTAAGAAGGAACATGGATGGGCTTTAGTTAGTACAAGTCTGACACTACCTTCCAAAAAAAAAGGGTGTAGCGGCACAACTGTAACTGGCAGCGCTTAGTTATCTAATGATTTCTCTCTAGAGTACAGCATAATTATTAATTTTCTGGAGAAGCTCTTGGCTAAATAATAACAGCCGCTCGGATCAATATTCAGGTTAAGGCGCCCTTGGCTAGGTTGGTCTGTGGATGGGTGACCACTCACTACATTCCGAGTTTCCTTCGTGCCTCGGAAATCACGATAAGCCGTTAGTCCCGGCTGTCATTTGTAGATCTTTCACTACTTGTAATGGTAGTCAGTTGCCCAAAAGTCTGACAACCAGTCTTACCGAGGTGTATCGTACTGGTATTTAGCCGCATCCGGTTAGTCTGGAAGCCGACCCCAAGGTCGGCTTCCAGACTAACCGGATGCAGCTAATGCGACTGTCTATCTGACCTCCACAACCTAGTTAGTACTGGGTAATACGTTACCCCATGGTAAGACTGGTAGATAATTATTATTTAGATAATATTCCACCCGCCACCCACCTTTCCGCCACCCAAAGTTGGGAAAAGGCTTGGCATCTGCCAAGTCTTTTCCATTAAAAATAATGATGTAAATAACAATTATGCTGCACTCATCATCTGATGAGTGCAGCATAATTGTTATTTACATCATTATTTTTGTTATCCTGTCAAGTGTCACATTGCTGCATTTTAATCATAAAATATGGGGTAATAACTACTCAGGAAATATACATAATAATATATTCGTACACAACAAGTATATGTAAACACAGGTGCACTCTCTCTTACAGTCCCTGGGGTATTAACAAATCTATAATTAGGTATTATTATAAATCAGTTTTCCGTTGTCATACATGCACATGACGTAACATAATTGTTCTCCAAAAATGGCTTTCTATCTCCCTGAATTCACTACAATATGTGCTGTAGACTGTGGTTACAGATGTTGGCTTGGTATGGGCCATATGATGCGGAGGAATGAAGAAAATATCGTGAGGAAAACTTGGAGTATAACGTGGACGGGTATAAGAGTAGAGAAAAAACCAAAGAAACAATGGACGAACTGTGTGAAGGATGATATGGTAAGAAAGGCGTTGTCTGATGAGATGACGAGTAATAGAGAAGTTTGGAAGAAGACATGTGCTGGGCAGGAGAATTATGATGATGTGGTGCAGACTGTGTATTTCAAGGTTCAAATTAAGTGTATATTTAAATCAAGCTTACGCGCAAATTAATACAAAAGCAGATAGACTGAGCTTAGTCTATTTCTGCCGCTCATTCTCACAAAGTAAAGATCAACAATTAATGAAATGTCAATCATTAAAGCTAACTCGATCCGTCCAAGGAATTCGACTGCCAAATATAGATAGAAATTGGAAGTCAATTACAGCTACAGTTATAACAGAACGTTTGTGCGCTTCGGTAATCTTCATGTTTTCGTATTAGAAGGACGGAGTAACCTCTCTCAGCGACAAAGTTTCTACGTTTTTGTGGTAATGTATATATCGTTGCGCGTTTGTATTAAGTATTTTTGCTGTAAGGTTACCTATTCCGGGCGTCCTTGTCATCTGTTACTCAAAAAAACCTATGTTTTTACAATTTACATTGAGTTCAAACTATAACTTCTTTCTTCTTCTTGGTAATACAATATAGACATGTCCTTCCGTGGTTTTAACAGCTCTGTAATAATATTCCCGGATTAATAATGGGTGTAAAAATACCCTTAACGAATGCATGCAATTTTTTTTGTTCCTGGAACATGCCTGGGAACTGTCTAGTTACGGAGATATTGGGGTCAAAGTTCCAATTTGTTCACTGGTTTTAATAAAAATACAATATTTTGGTGTTTTATCTTACTTCAATTTCTCCTGACTTTTCACCCCAAAAAAGATCTTTCCAGAAATCATTTTTGCGTAGAGTTACTTCATTTGATTTACAGAATGCTTAGTTGAAGGGTCCGTTTAGAGCACGCCACAATAGTGGCGATAAGTCCCCTCTTTGCGGAGTGGCTAGAGAGGCGCCACGGCGCCCTCACCTTCCGCCTGACGCAGGTCCTCACCGGACACGGCTGTTTCGGGAGGTTCCTGCACCGAATCGGGCGGGAAGAAACGCCCGGGTGCTACCATTGTGAGGATCGACCGGAGGACAGAGTGGAGCTCACGGTGGAGATCTGCCCCGCGTGAGCAGAGCACCGCCGTGTCCTCGTAGTGGCGATCGGCGGCGGCGACCTCTCGCGTCCGGCCTTGGTTCAATCCATGGTCCTGAGCGAGACGGAATGGCACGCCATCACCTCTTTCTGCGAAGCAGTCATGCTAGCAAAGGAGGTGGCGGAACGTGAGAGGGAGAGAACCTCACGTCCCAGCCGCCGCGGGAGACGCACCTGGCGTCGGGGGCCACGTGGTGGCCTCCCGCCACCGTAGGCGCAGGCCTGTGGATCCGTCCGTCCGTCTTATGACGACAGGCCGTGTCGACGGCGCGTTCGTGTTCCAAGCGCGCCTCGAGAGATGTCAGCAAACGGGAAGGGGTCCGAAAGGACCGATGCCTGCCAGGGTTGCGGGACTGTTCGAAAGAGATACCGCGGCTCTGGAACACAAAGGGCAAACGAAGGAACATGGATGGGTTTTAGTGAGTAAAGTCTGACACTACCTCCTGCTCAGCCCAGAGTGGGAGGAGTTATTTGAGGATTTCCCATCCGAAAAAAAAAGGGTCCGTTTACACGTTGTATGTCGAATATCCGAAGGTAGACGAGAATTACCGAAGCGTATACTTTTTCTGCGAGACCTGTATCTATTTGAAACAATTACCTTTGTTCTACGGATTACGGACAGTCTATTTTAGTTCACCACAAATCTCAAGGTGGCCGATAATGACACGTGTCGTTATAATTATTCCTGATCCTTTGTTTTGGAATTACCTATAACGAGACTGTGTTTTTCTTTTGCAAACCAAATTATACAACTCCCACTATCTTCTACGTCCACAATGAAATAGAAAACAACAATGACTTAAAAGTCTTCAAAAGTTTTCCAATAAATATTTTCAAGCAGCCCACGTCCAAGAACAGTATGAAATGGTTATTACAGATTGATAGTAGGAAAAAGTGTGGAAGAGTCTAAAATACCTTTAATATTTTGTTCTTTCACTGCTAGCTCTGAAAATAACAGTTTTAACTCGTAGGCCGTGTTCTAACAAAAGCTAAAGTCTCGCGTAAATGCGACGTGGAGTTCTGCGAATCCTAATGTGTGGTGGTGCCGACAGAGTCGCTTTCCGATTTTCAGCACATGCACGCGTCATGTTATGAAGGCAGCGATCGCGTATTCGCATGACCTTCGTGTTAATTTTGTTCGGCGAACCCCAACAAGGGTCTAACCAGAGGGCCTTTCGTTTTTTTCGCACAAGTGACGTATGAACGTGATGAACACAATTTTCGCGCGACGATCGCTTTGGTTAGGACGCGGGGTAAAACTTCTTCAAGCTAATATAAGTTTGAAATTCATTTATGTGAGTTTTATATTGCAGAAACTAGTTATTGCGTGGCTGAGGTTATTTGAAACTTGGTAATGAAATTATTTATGACTGTTTCTTTGGTCTAGTGGTTGCAAGTTTGACTGTTAAACATGGAGCTCCTCGATCGTGGGTTTGACTATCAGACTGCACAAAGGGTTATGGGGTGTTATCATTAGCAAATTGTTTGTTTTTTTTTGTGTTTTGTTCTGTGCGGGCTAACAATAGTAGATTGTTGCATCGAGCGCAAAGTGAGTCATTAATGCACCAGTGTTATGTATGTAACACAATTAACACGAGTGCATTAATTACTCACTTTAGCAAGGTGCGTAATCTACTTTTCTTTCAACTACCAATCTACCCACCGTGATAAATTATACCTACTCAAAATAAAAACTCAAGTTAATGGAAACAAAGTATCTCGCGACTTTTGTGGCAAAAGGTTATTAACAATTTCATTTGCTGCTGTTTTCAACTTTCTGGAGTTTAATTAATATCGATATCGCTATTTCCATATTTTTTTTAACTTTTCTTGCTAAATACGAAGTATCAAAGTTTTACAATATAAGGTACAAAATGCGCGCCATTTGTTTTTTTTTTTTTACCTAGTCGATTTTATTCAGCTGATTTTTATTTTCAGCCAGTATCTTTTTGATCAAATGCATACATTTTTTAGTAAATTTAATGGGAGACAGTAAATCTCTATGGTAAATTGATATCAATTTACCATAGAGATTTACTGTCTACTACGTAGTTGAAAGAAAATACTTTTTCTTTCCTTTCTTTCAAATTCATAGTAGCCTGACTCAAAAACTGTTGGCGTAGGTACCTAAGTACTATCTATTCATACTCTGTTTTTTATTGGAGACTAGCGACCCGCCCCGCCTTCGAACGGGTGCATTGTTATACATAAAAACCTTCTTGAATCACTCTGTCTATTTGAAAAACCACATCAAAAACCGTTGCGCAGTTTTTAAGATCTAAGCATACATAGGGACAGACAGCGGGAAGTGACTTTGTTTTATACTATGTTGTGATGTCCCTTTCAAGTTTGATGTAGGTACTTAGACAAAGTAAATACAAAATAGAGAACCAGTAATTTTTAAAAAGGTTTAGAGATAGGGATCATGCATGGGATCAAAATACATCTTAACATGAAATAAAAATGATTACCTATGTCATGAGTTTATTTATTGAAGACACATCATAGTACTTATGGTAAATCCTTTTAGCGGCTTTTGCTGGTACTTCCAGGAAGGACTTACCGATATTTCCCAGAAGGTCAAAAATCTCCAAAGAAAACAGAAAAAGCCGCTTCGAGTTTCACTAAAAGCTGTCCCCAATATATTGTAGGTAGTTCGATAAAATATTGGTAAAATACGAGGTAGTACCAAATCCGATACGTTTGACATCCATAGTTAGAACACATGTTACTTATCGTTGATACAGTAGATATATTAGTCCGAACATACAGTATTTCAACTAGGAACAAATGGTCGGAACTTTTTTTTTAATGGCATCTCGCAGGCCAACCTATCCTGTGGATGCCTTGAGTGTAAGGCCTCTAGCAAGGGGCATACAACTTATAAACTAAGCGACATTGCGCTAAGGGCACTCCCTGTGGGGTACGAGCCTCGGCTTAGGGCGTCGCCAGGGAGGGCAGCAAAGGGACAGGTTGGATCTGTCATAAACAATCATTGAAAGGTTTTACACGCAATCTAAGCATGCTTCAGTCTTCTTCTTTGCGTGTCGATAGACTCAAATTATATTCGGCCAGTGTGTGTAAACTGCACACCCCTATTGCAAGCTTCGTTTAAATCCTGAAAAGTGCAGGTGGCTGTGGAGGATGAGCAGGAGAGGGAGCATATCCTGCAGAGGGGCTCAACACTGGCATTGTATTTGGCACCGTTCGAGAATACTCCCTTTGACCGGATTATTTCTACAGCTGCCAACCTGGGTCTGCAATCAGTCAAAAGATTTACATGTTGGTCACTGCAGTTCGTGTCCGAGAGGAAGATGTTCTGCTAAAGTGGGGAACGGGTGGGATGTCTGTTCGTCCATAATTTACATATCCTACGCATGCACTGTCTTCTCAGGATTCCGTATGTCTCCCGAAGCTTCTACGACCTTTTAAGCGTGAAGGTTTACATGTGTGTAAGTCGGGGCTGTAGCATTGAGTGAAGTGGTTGCGTATTATGTGCGACACATTACATAAAGTTTAGTTGACAGTTGATTTACTGGATATTTTTATGCTGCGTCGTTGATCCGATATTAAACAGGTACACCAGAACCCAAATCAGGCGGGTGTTTATGATTCACGCTCTATACCTACAGATGGCGTTTAAGTCAATCAAATAGGAGGATTATTCAAAAATATTTCAGAAACAAAATCGTCGAGGAGCTCTTGGCTAAATACATAATAACAGTCTTTCAGGTCGTTCTTCAGGTTAAGCCGCGCTTGCTTAGGTGGGTCCGTGGATGGGTGACCGCCCATTACATACCGAATTTCCTCCGTGCCTCGTAAGGTTCTGGGAGTCATTTGTAGATCTTTGACAGTCGTTACAGGTACTCATCGAAAGCAGCCGCAGTCGAAAGTCTGCCAAAAAATCTTACCAAGGGGTATCGTATTGCCCAGTACTAACTAGCTTGTGGAGTTCAGATAGGCAGTCGCTCCATGTAAAACACTGGTAAAGGCTAGGCAGATGATGATTTCAGAAACAAAATCACCGCAGCTTTTACATAAGCTTCAACCCTGAACCTTCGGAGCGAAGAAACCTAACATGGCTCAAAAGAATATTCAGATTACAGTTGATTAAAATCTATGAAAAAAGGAAAATGTAAAACTCAACTATAGACATAATTTACGGACCAACAAAATAATGAAGGCTTAAACAGTTCAACGTTAATTCCATTGAAATTCATTCCACGTTAGCTCAGAAGGCCTGTAGATATATAGAGCATCACGGATATTTGCGGTGCTCGAAAACGAGATACTAGCAAGCTGTCACTATTTACGTACACTTGTGATCTTTAAGCCTCAGTACACGCTGTGTGCGTTGACAGTTTGTTGGTGGTTACCACCACCACCGCCACCCATATTTATTCTCTGTTTATTCCCAGTCACAAACTGGGAATAAACAGAGAATAAATATGGGTGGAATATCGTATATGTATATGGCATGTTTTTCTTTGAGTAGGTAGCAAATAACACGGAATCTTTATCATAATTAGTGCCTTGCCTTTTCCGAATTGTGTTGGGGTCGGATTACAGTCTAACCGGATGCAGCTGAATACCAGTATTTTACATGGAGCGACTACCTATCTGACCTCCACAACCTAGTTAGTAGGCACTGGCTAATGAATACGATACCCCTTGTTAAGACTGGTTGTCAGACTTTCGCGCTACTGACTACCTGTAACGACTGTCAAAGATCTTCAAAAGACGGCTCTTCGGATCTTGCTGCTTGTGCTTTCCGAGGCACAGACAAAACTCGGTAAGTAATGGGTGGTCACCCATCCACAGACCAACCTGGGCAAGCGCGGCTTAACCTGAAGATTGATCCGAGTGGCTGTTATTATTTAGTAACGAGCTCCTCTTTTTCGCATATTAATATATGTATCATTATTGTTTATTAAATCTGAGCTCTTTCAGAATCTTCTTACGATGTCGATGGCAATCTAAATACAGCAACGAGTTCGGCACCTTTAGTAGCGTCCATCAGCTCCCGTAATGTGCAAACAACAGGATATTAACGCTGAAAGGCAGTTAAGCTTAAAATCATCCCTGACAAATTTCAGAATTCACAGCAGTCAAGTATTTCTAATTTTAGATTTAATAGACGACCCAAATCAGACAAAAGGCATTCCTGATAGAACGTAAGTATCAAAAGACGGATAATGTCTAAGAGGAGATTAAGAAAATAATTAAACAAATACCCGAAAGACCTCCTGTTTGAATCAATGAAAGGATTCATTACAAGCGAACGCTTTCATGAGCAGAGACAAAGAAGTACAATGGCATGTTTAAGTAATTAATATTTAATTAATATTCTCGTTCGGTACAACGCGCGGTCTCCAATTGATCACCACAGTTTAATGAAAAGGTGACATTCATCCACGTAGCAATTCATCATTGTCATGTTTATAATTCATCTTCATCCGAGCAAGGTTTCCTCAATTAATTGTGGCCCGCTTTTTTAGGAGCAGAGGAAATTGCCTCCTTATTGCCCACTTCTACGAACAATGAGCAATTTTGTTGAAAGACTAAGTTGTCGGGAGAAAAAGATCAAGGGTCGGAAATGATAGGATAATACGCATAATATGTTTTTATGGACTTTATTAGGGGCTATTACTGGAAACATAAAGCGATCAGCTACAGACGTTATTTTCCTTGATGTTACGTTAGCATACAATTATAATAATACGGTTTAAGACATTTATTTCTCAAAAAGAATACAATTCACTTAATATGAGAAATACAAGGTAATCTTAAAACGAAATATAAGAATTACTTATGTTAGGTTTCGGAATTTTACTAGTCAATTTCCTATGTTTTCAGAAAGAATTTTATTTAAATGTATTAATTTATTAGCTTTATTCGTGTGAACACATCTTAAATGCTTTATATTTTATTATGTAAACTGGTAACATTAATTTGATTGTAAGATGTATGGCGCGAAAGTGAAGCGGTTCTCTGATTGGATCACGAGACTGACATAGCGTGATGTTGTGAGCCAATCAGGGCGCTGGATTTTCCCTCCAGAACGGCGGGATTCTTAGTCAGGAGCTGGTGGCCCGAGCGGGCATTCTGGGGCTGGACGTCGAAAACGACTGACAATTATTAAGATAGTTGCTGATCCGTTATTGCTGTAATAGTGTGTACTGTGTAAATGTAACAAAATTGTTAATAAACCTATTTAAAGTCGTTGGAGTTTTACTTCAAGTGCTGCCGCCTTTTGGTTTACTATACTTATGAAGAAGGTAGGTTACTCGTAAATAAATAAGCTAATTAATAGACACACGATTTTTACAGGGTTGTGGGAAAAAAATTAGTGAACTATTACATAACGATTCTTGAAGGTAAGTCAATAGTAATTAAACATTGAGTTATTTATATGACGTAATGTTTCGGAAAAACAGAGAAGGTATCTTAGTTATCTTTATACTTAACAAATTAGTAAATAAAAATGGATACAGTACATGTAAGTTAATTGGTGTGGTGGGTTAAATTTGAAACCTAGAGAAATCACTTCCGATATTAAAATACATTTTCATAAGACCGACATTCGAATTTAATAACTCATTCATGGGCCACCTGTGCCGTAAATTATTAATAAATTCTTTCGTTCATTACACCTGGGTTAATTCATACAATGATTAATGACTCTGGAATTATGTATTTTCAAGTAGAATTTAATTAAGGTAAAGACAACACAGCACTTTGTCGCTTTTATCGTCGATCAAAGAGTAACACCCAGAGGAAATTATCTCTGGGTTTAGAATACTGTGCGCTAGCTTTACAACGGGTAGTAATTGCATAGTCGGACTATAAAGTCTAAACCATCTGGCTCGCACTCCGCCCCAGACAATTTGGGTCCCAGCCTGACGCTAGAAATGTATGAGTGTGCGTTAGATCGTTTTCACACGTTTATGAATCTCTAATAAACGTTTCCAAACTGCTACAGGACCGTTTTATGAGCACAAATTGACTTACTCATCTAAAACATGGACGATTTGTGAATGGGACTAAGTTTCAAATGGCGGCAAATGGGTATTTCGGGTTGCAGTAATTGAAATATCGTACTTAGATACTAATTCAACGGACCAATTTGAGTTTCACTGATTGTGTGTTGCGGACTAATGACCGAATAAATAAGGATTAACGCGACTAGCTGTGGATAAGGTTTTAGGTAACGTTAGGGTTGAATTTTTCGTTATAAATAATTACCTTTTGCCTCGTAATTTACCGCCTTAGATTTAGTCTAGATTGATAGCTAGTAGAGCCTTGAAATGTGTCGAAGAGACAGATCGATAGACCTATGTACCAATCGACTCATTTATTAGATTAGACTGTGTGTGTGAAATATGACGCGTGCATAAAAACTGAGATCAAGATCTAATGATCCTCTGATTGAACGTCATTTTCCACAAGTAAGAACATGAAAGAAAATGATCACATTCTCCGAGTAAGATGTTTTTTTTTTTTTAGAAACTTTGAATGCTATGAAGAAATGATGTGATACGAAAACGTTGCGGTTTAAAAAGCTGAAGTGACACCAGTTCAAGAGTCATGATAAATGATTTGGTTATGTTGAGACGCTGAGTGAAAGGTGACAAACAAAAGGTTTTAAAATGGCTGATGTGAGTGGCAACGTATGTGTACCTAGACCATAGTGCCGATGTTCTTCAGAAAGTTCAGGTGCGTAATACTTGCAACTCCAGGTAAATGATCGTGGACGAAGCAAAAAGGGTATTTATATATTTAACACTTCAAGCACAGAGTACAGAGGCGGAGTTAATGCCATATTTATTTTCTACGAGTCAATCTTTGAGGGAGCACCGGTGGCCAAATGATGGCGGCCCCGACTTACGACGAGTAAGTCGTGGGTTCGAACCCAGGCAGGCGCATGACTTTGTGTAATTTATTTCATCACCACTGCTCTCAAAAACGGTGAAGGAAAACATGGTGAGGAAACCGGCATGTCTTAGAACCAAAAATTCGCAGACATGTGACATCTACCAACACCACACCGACAGAGGGAATATTATAGGCTGATTATAATGACTCTTGATACTCTCTTGTTGTAGACGATTATGTTTACCTGGGACAAACGGTCGAGCTTGGTAGGTCTAACTTCGAGAAAGAGGTCAACCGTCGAATCCGACTCGGCTGGGCAGCGTTCGGGATGCTGCGCGGTATCTTCTCGTCCAACTTACTGCAGTGTCTCAAGACGAAAGTCTATGACCAGTGTGTGTTGCCAGTGATTAAATACGGGACCGAAACGTGGTTGCTCACAATAGACCTCATTCGAAGGCTTAAAGTCACCCAAAGGGCAATGGAGAGGGATATGCTCGGAGTTTCCTTGCGTGATCGAATCAGAAATGAAGACGGATGTCTTGCAAGAGAACCAAGGTTACCGACGTAACCCGAAGAATTGCCAAACTGAAGTGGCAGTGGGCAGGGCACATTGCTCGTAGAACGGATGGCCGATGGGGCCGAAAAGTTCTGGAGTGGCGACCGCGAACCGGAAGACGTTGCGTTGGACTCCCACTAGATGGACCGATGACCTGGTGAAGGTTGCGGAGATCCGCTGGATGCGAGTCGCACGGGACCGGTCAGTGTGGCGACACTTGGGGGAGGCTTATGTCCAGCAGTGGACGTCTTTCGGCTGAAATGATGATGATGACTCTTTGGGTGATGCAGAGACAAGCAGCGGTATTAGTAATTTTTTTTTATTGAATGCTAAGATAATGATGATAATAGAGTATGTGGGGATCGCAGCAGGTGGCGTTCCGAAGTTTCAGTCTAGCCCCATTGAAAACCCGTATTCGTTTATTTATGTGCATATGTAACTTTGTATGGTACATACATCATCGATAACAATGTATGTACTATACAAAGTTAGGAGCTCGTGGCAAAATAATAACAGCCGCTCTGTTCGATCTTTAGGTTAAGCCGTGCTTGCTAAGGTTGGTCTGTGGATGGGTGACCGCCCATTATATACCGAGTTTCCACGTGCCTCGGAAATCACGTTAATCCGTTGGTCCCGGCTGTCTTCTGTAGATCTTTGACAGTCGTTACAGGTAGTCAGAAGCCAAAAAAGTCCCACAACCAGTCTTACTAAGGGGTATCGTATTGCCCAGTACTAACTGGGTTGTGGAGGTCAGATAGGGAGTCGCTCCATGTAAAATACTGGTATTTAATTGCATCCAGTTAGACTGGAAGCCGACCCCAACATAGGTGGGAATAGGCTAGGCAGATCATAATCATCGATAGTAATAGTGACGCGCGTCAGTATGTGAATCGTTTAGCTCAAGCGTGGCCCCGCACTTACACAAGTGTTAGTACATATACTAGGTAATTGCGTCGAAGCAATTCCGTCGTTAAAGACAGGTAATTTAGCCTAAAGAGCCAACTTAATATTGTTACTCGTGCGTAAACTTTATCAATTCTAGGGCATGTGTTGGATGTATTAACAAATAGAATACGTGATGTAGCTTACGTATGAACGGAATAATTTTAATCAATTTGAATATTACATAACTTCACGCTTGTAATTTTCGAGGAGTTAGGGAGAGGTGTATCTACTAGTATATCCACAATTAGCCAATATGTAATAGGAGTAAAGAGAACTACTGAGTGACTGTAGTACTCCTAAGAAATTCTCGAAAAACCTAATAACACTTTGCCTAGCTAGGAAATCAAACCCAAGACTTAATTTCCAGCAGTAGCGCTAGCGACTACTTGAAATTTGGGGATAATTGAGCATATTTTGTAAATATCTTTGACAGTCGTTACAGGTAGTCGGTGGCCTGAAAGTCTGATTATTTATTTAATTATTCATCAACCAATTTACATTTGTGTCGAACAGTGGTTTAAACAATTAATGTAACACAAAAAAAAACATCGTAAAGCAAGAAAAAAAAAATAACACTACATTCCACATTATGGTCTCAACATTATTAGTGTTATAATAATTTAACTTAATATTTATTCAAAATCAATATAAATTCAATTCAAATAAATGTATGTCAGTGGAATTCATTAAGATGTAATGTCATGATAGAATATTGGGTATGTTACTCAAAGTTATTAAAATATAATCACATATTAGTTCGAACTACTTTGAGAAACTCTTCTATGCTGTTATAACATTGCTTCAATAATTTCATGACTTCAATTTTCTCTTGAATTCATTTGGATTCATAGAGTTTTTTAAGTTGTAATGGTAAATGCAATTATTGTACATAGTTACTGAGGCATGTTTAACGACATTAATAGGCTGTATGAAATCAGGTAGATCCTTTCTCCGCGTTTTTATTCTGATATGTCTCTGTTCTTCTGTCTTCAGCATAGTATAAAACAAAGTCGCTTCCTGCTGTCTGTTTGTCCCTATGTAGGTATGCTTAGATCTTTAAAACTACGCAACGGATTTTGATGCGGTTTTTTAAAATAGATAGTGATTCAAGGTTTTTAAGTACAACATTACACCCGTGCGAAGCCGGGGCGGGTCGCTAGTTTTTAATAAAAATGACTAAGCAGGACCAGAATATAGAGGCATAGTACTGTGACAATGTGCAATTTCTTAAAATGATCTCTTCAAGACTCAAGTTGAAGCTCTTTATGCAGATAATTAAATCAGCTTTAATATTGTATTGGTAGCTGTTGCCCCAGAACTTTATGCTATATCTAACTCTAGACTTTGAGGTGAGCAATGGTTAATGCATCTCTAAGACTCCTGAGAGCATAGCAAGCACTACCAATAGTGACCACTTCCAATTCCTTCTTCAAATTTAAAACTCTAAGAAGGAAATGGAAGTGGTCACTAACACTATGAGTAGTGCTTGCTATGCTCTCAGACAGCCAGTCTTACCAAGGGGTATCGTATCACTCAGTACTAACTGGGTTGTGGAGGTCAGATAGGCAGTTGCTCCATTTAAAATATTGGTATTCAGCTGCATCCAGTTAGACTGGAAGCTGATCCCGACATAGTCGGAAAAAGGCTAAGTAGATGAATCTCGTTTCTTGCGAAAACTTCACTAAACTTAAACCTTGTATCTTTCGATTTATTTCAGACAATTTTTCTGAAACAAAATGCTATGAAAATAAGGATATTTTCGAAGCATTTTCATATCACCAGCCAAATAGCACCGTTTCAAGTTTGTGCACTGTCCACATGAATGCTTTCGTGAATTCAAAATGGCGGCAAACGAGGATATGTCTCCTCTGCTTCATTTCCCGCCATCTCACACATGGATTGAATACATTCTAAATTTACTCTTACTGTCGCAAAATATGTGGATTTCAGACAATATTTTGTAGGAAACATTTATTTTTTCATTTAAACTTCATCTATACTATTATACTAATCTATATCTATATTAATATTGTAAAGAGGTAAAATTTGTAAGTTTTTAAGTTTGTATGTAGGGGGTAATCTCTGGATTTACAGAACCGATGTTGAAAATTCTTTATTCTTTTTAATAGGAAGCTAAATAATCCCTGAGTGCCATAGGCTATATTTACAACGTGCCCGTGGGATAGTTTCCGACCAAAACGCGAGCGAAGCCGCGGGCAACAGCTATGTACAGTAAAAAGGAGGTGACTGCTTAGTTGACGAGTAATAGAGATGTCTTGTATGGTTCTTTAGCACTAAATAGGCTTGCGTTTGACCGCAACTCACCTGATGTAAAGCTGTAATGTGGCCTAGAATGGAGCACGCTTGTATAGAAGAAACCGATTCACTCAAACTTTGAAGAGATCCAGATTACAATGATTGGCAAACATAAACCGGTATAAAATTCCATAGCCTGGCGGTTCGGCTCACATTAAATGTGGAAGCATAGCGCATGGTTCGAGTCCATAGGACTTCAACTATATAACGGCGACGCTTCGATAATAGAATGGGGAATGATAGAAAAAGCTATGCTGCGCCGACCCCAAATAAATTGGGATAAGGGCTAATGATGCGAAGATGCTGTACAGTATTGTAGTGGAACATAGCCAGGCAAAGGTACCTCGCGCACTACGCGGCTATGAACACGACTTCTGACCACAGAAGTTTCGACCAGGAAGAATGTTTGGTCGCGACGCGAGTTTTGTTTAATATAGCAGCTGGTCTTCCGACAAGTCGTGGTAGTGCGCGAGGCCCCTTAATGCCACAAAACATTTTCTACCAGTCAACCTTGTAATAGGGTACAAAATTGTGTAACCGGGGTATTCTAATAAATTAAAAAGTTGCTGATTCGGTTGCTTTACTTAAGGGGTAAGGGTTTTCGATAGGCCTCTTAGTTGCAGATAGCCAGTACTACTTAAGAAGGCAACAAGGGTTGTAGGGCCTTATTAGCCATTCCTGTTTTAAAATTTTTCTTTTCTTTTTTGGAGATCCAACAAAAAGCGCTTGTGCCTTTTGAAACTAGAGTTATAACGTGTACAGAGCCATGCCTGCCTAGCCTTTTCCCAAGGATGTTAGGGTCGGCTTCCAGTCTAACCGGATGCAGCTGAATATCAGTATTTGACATGGAGTGACTGCTTATCTACTATTACTATATATGATGACGACCCAAATAGCAAAGCGGTATTGAGGCTGCCTTACGTTCTTAGGGTCCCGGGTTCGAATCCCGGTAGGAGCAAATGTTTGTGTGATGAGCATTGACATTAATTTGTTTCCGAGTCATGGATGTTTATATGTATAATAAGTATGTATTTACAAACAAAAAGTATCTATGTAGTATTATCAACTATCTGGTGTCCACGACACAAGACTCGTTGTTTAGTGTGGCGCCTAGATGGCGCTATGTGTAATGTCCAGCGATATTTATTTATTTATTTATCTGACCTCCACAACCCAGTTAGTACTGCAACCAGCAAACCAGCAAACCATTTTGGGCCACTGGCTACCAAACGGCTGTTACAGATCTACAATTGACAGCCGAGACCAACGGCTTAACCTGCTTTCCGAGGGACGGCAGGAACTCAGTATGTATTGAGCGGTCACCTATCCACGGACCAACCAACGCAAGTGCGGCTTAATCTAAAGATCGACATGAGCGTTCTGTTATTATTGAGCCTCGAGCTCCTCCAAAGGCAACAAACCTGTGGATGTAGAATGCCTTGTAAAGAGACTAGGACAGAATAGAATAGAATAGAATACTCTTACAGACAGTAACTTACACACACAGACAGACACGACAGACAGACACGGACAGTAACTTTATCAGAACTACACAAGGTCCACCGATGTCCATTTAGGCACACCTACCGATTTTCATTTGAAAACAAACAATGTTTTGTGTGTTGGTAGGGTTTGTGGTGTAAAATGTAACAAAGAGGATTTTTACAGCCTTTGTGTTCGACATAATATGTAAAGCTTCAAAGTGCTAGGTGGACCCATATTGTTTTTCCTTCGATTCTTTGTAAAACACGCAAAACTGCCACATAAATTCGAAGTATAAAGTAGCTGAAGGCAAAAAACATTCCTACTTATCCACTGTCAAAGCTGCTGTGCCACGTTTCAGAACTTTGCAGTATGAATGTAATTATTAATATTATCGTACAGTTTCCTTGACATACTGAAAGTAATCATCATCATGGCACCCTTGTTGTTCCACTCAGTGATAAGTACCTATAAGGCTAAGATTCTTTAGTGTCATGCTTCTCTGATCCAATCTCTTCCAAGTCTCATCTTCAGTAGGCCACCAAAAATCGTCGACTAAAAATAACAAAAATAGGCTCGCACGCCACGTTAAATATTCTTTTGCAAAATTGAAATGCCATGACCAGTTGTTAATTTTAATTATCCTCTATTTAAAATACAACGCTTTGAAAACGCTTTTTGTGCATACGATTTATGATAAAAAATAAAACAATCATTTTACGTAAAAAATTATACATAAAATGGAAATCATAACCACAAAGAAATACAAGGCTTTACGAACTCACTTGAAAAACCACCCACATACTTTAATTACCAAGCCCGCAGTCTCCTCTAACGGTTTTATTTGGGCATAGCAACTAGCTAAACGGTTGACAGAGAGCCACTAGCCCAATACAAACAAGATGGATCAACTGCCACCACCCTTTGTGCCAAACTTTGGACAATTAGCATAAAGGCCGGACAAGACCTTCGGGCTCCAGTCACGACAAACAATATAAGTATACACAATGTAGACACTGCTTATAAATTGAAGTACAGCTGGTCGGTTGGTGTCGTGAGAAATTCGGAGGTTTTTTTTTAATAATATCACCTAACATTGTGCCTGTTTTATCCTTATTGGAAATATTTCCATGTTGTTTATGGCACACCCATATTTACTCAGTAACTTGTTTTAACGCCTACGTGATAGACGGCGATTCTATTGATTTTAGGTACCCGAGCATAAATTGGAACAGATACACACACACGGACACTGCTAGGTACCTACCGACAATTTCCTAATGGAAATAACCATGACCACTTTTCCTGGAATATAATACAAGTTCTCCGAGCTCTGCATTCGCACTAGCAACAGAAGACAGTGGCCACGCCAGCTGCACTGTTTATTATTATTGTTTCCCTTATTATTACAAATTATTTACATTTTTAAATATACCATAAAAAAAACCGCCAAGTGCGAGTTGAACTCGCTTGGAGAGGGCTCCGAAAAATGCCAAAGTCAAATGTTTCATGAATAAAATCACAATCATTTATTTTAAAATAATAACAAAAATATGTTTGAGAACCTCAAAACGAGCCCTTTCATTTGACATGTGACACAGTAAGGTTTGCGAAACTTTTTTTTTAATTTCCTATCTTGTTCCCCGAAATTGACTTTATTTTCAATTGATTGAATTCTTATAGGTTTTCCTGTAATCTACAAGCAATGAACTATATTGCGATTTTTTTTTCAAAATTTTAGGCTCATTAGTTTAGATTCAAATCAAATTGGCTGTGCCAGACGAACGGACAGACAGACACACGCGCGAGTCATCCTATAAGGGTTTAGTTTTTTTTCATTTTTTGTACGGAACCCTAAAAAGATGACCTTTTAGATTTTTTGCTAGCTGCTTTTGCAAAATTAAAACGATCATTTAATCCAATAAATGCCCTTATTTAGTAGCGCGCCCGTGGCTTGCTGGCAACGATCCCGCCTATGTATTCACAAAACGAAGATACACGAGCGTAGCTTAGCCGTGGGCTAGTGTGTAGGAGGCTCTTATTAAGCTTGTACGTACTAATATTAAAATTAACAAAAAAAAAAAAATTGCCTGGTTGGTCGAGTGGATGCAAGTGCGACTGCAAAGCATGAGGCTTGGATTCGATTCCCGAGTCAGGAAATTCTAAATAGTAGCGACGGAATCTGGATTTGTGTCCGATTGATGGCAATAGGCTCGCCCCTTTTTATATGAGTCTAATAACTGGCGAAATGTGAGTGTACTATTAGGTACAACTCTGTCTAACCCTCCTGGTGTTACAGGCGTGACGTTATATTATGTACAAAAAAACTTAACCCCATCAAACTCTCTCTAGCGCATTCCTAACTTATTCGCCTCCCGAGACCAATACGTGCAATTCTCAGCATTCAAACAAAATGTAGGTGACCTATATAAGTAGGCAATTACACTGTAACTAATCTCATCACGTTTTAGTAGCTAAACTGATACCTTCAGCTTTCCCCGAGGCCTCTTTGTTGTTAATAAGTAGCTAATTAGTTTCTCTGCGGTAAATCCTTTGGAAACTTAAACATCGGGAAACGGAAATGGATACAAATAAGGGTTTGGAGGATAAGTTTGAGCTGCGTCGGTAGTGATGAAACTAGCCTGGGTATGTGTAGTTGTGTTTGATTGATAAATGTGGCATAAGCATAATCAGCCTTTAATGTTCGCACTGCTGGGACACACGGCCTCCTCTCTATGAGAGGGAATGGGCTATACACCACCACGCGGGCCCAGTGCGGGTTGGTATTAGATGTCACATGTGTTCGAATTTTTGGTTCTAGGACATGCCGGTTTCCTCACGATGTTTTCCTTCACCGTTTTGAGAGCAGTGGTGATGAAATAAATTACACAAAGTAATGCGCCTGCCTGGGTTCGAACCCACGACTTACTGTTCGTAAGTCGGGGCCGCAACTGCTGGGCCACCGCTGCTCTGATAAATGTGGGTTTCAGCCTAACTTGATCCCCTATGGGTTAGGTTTTTTAAAGTTTTTGGTTAGAAAAAGTCTTATTTGTGAATTTTAATAGGACATAGTTTTTATGGATTGGCCACATAGCGCGAAGATCGGACGGCCGATGAGACAAACAGATACTGGAGTGGAGACCAAGTATTGGAAAGCGCAGCGTGGGATGGCCACCTGCCAGATGGACCGACGACCTTGCTAAAGCTGCAGGGAGTCGCTGGATGCAGGTGGCATTGGACCGGACACGTTGGAAATTGATTGGGGACGCCTATGTTCAGCAGTGGGCTCAAATGTTGATAATGATAGTTTTCAATACTCCTGAAACATTTATCTTATACTTTTTGTACGCGTGTATGTGTACGGCGCTCGCACCAAACACCACTCGTCCGCGCGGTCGGACGGTGAAGCGGATCTCACGTCGCACTTGGTTTGTATGAAATCTGTTGTTGTTTAACACACGTACAAGTGTCGTGTGAAAATCGCTCTTTTCTTTATTCTGCCTGACACTTTTTCATCACTTTATAATCCTACATGGCCAGCCATCTTTATCTTTTGTTTTTGTTCATCCCACGTGGTCAACTCTTCTTTCTTTATTTTTAGTTTCCTCTCCTGAATATCCATGATTTTACCCGACTGCGTCAGAAGGAGGGTTATGTTTTTCGAGAGTATGTATGTATAATTGTTTGGCACGCTCTGTGGCCTGAACGGCTCGATGGATTTTAGCTTGAGAGGTGTCGTTAGATTCGTATTTACTGTGAAAGTGACATAACTAATGTGTGAAATAACTAATACCATTAAATAAACGACTTAACAGTCGGGACCCATTAACATAATCGTCCCAATAATGGGTCCCGACTGTTTAAGTCGTTTATTTAATGTTATTTACGCAGTCGGGTTTTTTAAATTACCGTTTTTTTACATGTTATAATTTTTATAAGCCTATATGGTCCCACTGGAGGGCACACGCCTCCCTTCCCTCCTTCGACATTTCGCGATCTAAGGCGATTGTAGGCCAAATCCGTTGAGAAAAAGTCCAGCTCATCCCGCCATCTCCTTCTGGGCCTGCCGCGTTGTCGTTTCCTGCTATCTGGTATCCACTGAGTGGTAATTTTTGCCCATTGCACCTCCGACATGCTACAGATATGATCAGCCCAGTTCCACTTCAACCTAGCAGCTGTAAGGCCAGCATCGGCTATTTGGGTTTCGGAGCGAAGTACCTATGCAAGTAATGTAAATTTGACACCCACCATATCTTTGATTTTCCTCCCTTCTAAAGTAAGTTATTAAAAGATCGTTGGTTAGTATCAACGCTAACGTAATAGAACTTCTTGTAATTAAAATGTAATATTTTCTGCTTGGTGCTAACAGGGCAAATTGCCAAGCTTCTCTTTCCACTTTACTCGGTTTTGGAGTCTCATTAAACTGACATTTTGAAGATTGTTTCTGAGTAATAGGATTAATTCGTTGTGTAGTTTACTGTGAAGTATAAGAGACCATTCTCGTGAGGCGACCAAGCGTTAAAGTTAAAAGATAGGCATCAGTATTTGTCCTTAAAACAAATAATCTCAATGCCATTCGTGTTGTCAACTTAACAATATTTACTGTCGGGCAGACGACTTTTTCAACAAACGTATAAAACAATGGACTAAGATGGAAAGCCTGCGCAGTTAAGTTTTATTCACAATTTTTCCTAACGAGTCACACTGTGACTTGTTACAGTGACTAACGAGTCACTCACAGGGAACAAACGGTATGTATCTATGGGCCAAAGTAGCCTAAAAATAAATGGATAGTGTTGTTGTTGTAAGGCATACAAATACACACATATACATACAAATTACATACAAATTTGCTCAAATGAAACAATTAAATGAAATCATAGTATAAATGTCCTGGGGCCTTAGTCTGCTATTGGAATAGTGTCAGAATGGTCTATCATTGATTTTATAAGGCCCCTAGCCCACGGCGCGTTGAAGCGCGTTCGAAACTCGTTTGACGTGCGTACAAAGGGTAATTCGTCTGCGCGGGGCCTTATTAAATCAATGATAGACCATTCTGACACTATTGCAATAGCAGACTAAGGCCCCTGTAGTGAAGACCGCGCCTCTAGGGTAAGATGGAGTGACGATCTGGTACAGAACACTTCTCTTCTTGTGGTAGGTGGAAACAGAGTACTGACGCAATTTGCTCGAAGATAGGCCTCAAATAAGTCTTTAAAAATCATGTGTTTCCTAGAAAAGTGTAATACCTTCACGGTCAAAATGTATGTAACAGCTGTTTTTTATTTAGTAACCGATGAAAATTTTCGATGTCTCCGTTCAGAATTATGTACTGAATACCCGGTAACCGGTAGTTTTTCGGTGTCTCTACGGTGTATAAAATGTATAGGTATAATCGGCCCAACATGAATCTGAGCATCTCACGGACTATTTTGCTTGCAGCATCCGGCCGCCATAGAACCACTTAGTTAAAAACTTTCTCTTCCTTGGTCAGTTTTTGTGTTATTGCTATTAGTCAAAAAAAGGCGGTCAAATATCTGTTTTCATTAGCAGAGCCTGGAATTTTTGTAAAACAGAAGACAATGTAAAAAGGTCGACCCTTTTTTTTTTGTTTTACTATTATTGGTCCGCACTCTCTTTGTGCTGACCAATAGTAGTAAGGGTGGTGAACAGATGTGGATATCGTGTGCACGGGATTTTGTTTTAAAAGTGAGCAGATTTATTTTGTGCCAATGGTACCTACGCTTAAAAATAAGAATCGGAATATAATATTTTTTCTTAAAAAATGTTATGTAAAACCCAGTGTGCAGAAAAACCTCATAAAAACCTTATTAGTTTTCAAATAAAACGACTTTTCTAGTGTTTAACTTTTTTATTAAGGCACGTACAGACCGTAGACGTTTCGTGCCGACACAAAAACTTATGTTAACTTGTAACGGAAGAATAACTGCCGGAGTTACTCCAGAAAACTACTTTTTCTTAACTTAGGCTGTGTTGTAAGTAGGGCTGGCAACCGTACCAATTTGGCAAGGCAGGCCAGTATGTTTGAACTTGCCTTGATATTTCAGTTCTAGGTAGGTATTATTATTTTGTTTATGAGCGTAAATGTTTGCTCACCCCTTGCCCAGAAATATTTCAGGATTTTATTTGCAAATGTACAGACGCCAGCACATCAAGCCGCTACAGTCCGTCAAATAATAAATAATAAATAAATATCGCTGGATATTACACACAGCGCCATCTAGGTGCCACACTAAGCAACGAGGCTTGTGTCGTGGACACCAGATAGTTGATTATACTACATAGATACTTTTTGTTTGTAAATACATACTTATAATACATATGAACATCCATGACTCGGAAACAAATGTCCATGCTCATCGCACAAACATTTGCTCCTACCGGGATTCGAACCCGGGACCCTAAGAACGTAAGGCAGCCTCATTCCCGCTGCGCCATTCGGGTCGTCTCTAAAATTTGTTTAATAGATTTTAAATTTTATCGCTGAAGCATTAGGTTCAAGGTTGATTGGGAAAAACTGACTGTATCGGGTAGTTTGATGTGCTGGTCGACCTCTTTCATGATAATTTTGTGTAGTGTGTAAATTGTAAAAGCGAGAGGCGTTCGTAGCTAAATATTAACAGGCGCTCTGGTCAATCATCAGGTTAAGCCGCGGTTGCTTAGGTTGGTCCGTGGATGGGTGACCGCCCATTACATACCGAGTCTCCTCCGTGCCTCGGAAAGCACGTTAAGCCGTTGGCCCTGGTTGTCATTTGTAGATCTTTAACAGTCGTTACAGATAGTGGCCAGAAAATCTGCCAACCAGTCTTATCAAGGGGTATCGTATTACCTAAGTATTAACTGGATTGTGGAGGTCACATAGGCAGTCGCTCCATGTAAAATACTTGTATTCAACTGCATACGGTCATACTGGAAGCCGATCCCATGATAGTTATTTTATCTTATTTATTCGGGAAAATAAAACAGATATTCATTAAAATCTAATACTAAGTTATAAATATAAGGTCCCATTACAATAGGGGTGGTTAGACGTACTGAATGCCGTGTTAAAATTTCTCCACCTATTTTAATGGGACCTTATACACAAGAGTTATAAATACCTACGACATTTTTCACAACATATTAAAAGTTATATCTATCTGTCAGTACTAACTGTGTTGTGGAGGTCAGATAGGCAGTCGCTCCATGTAAAATACTGGTATTCAGCTGCATCCGGTTAGACTGGAAGCTGACCCCAACATGGTTGGAAAAAGCTAGGCAGATGATGATCTAACAGGTGGCCTACCATGACGTCTTAAAGAAGGAGTGTTTCCAGTGTGGGAAAGAGACAGAGCTATACAGGTCGTCTAGCGCCATCTCTTTCCCACACTGGAACTACTCCTGCTTTTAGACGTCATGGTAGGCCACCTTACATACACCAAGTCTCACAATGTTCCCAATGTTGGAGGTTAGGACATGTTCGGAAAATGTGCCCCTCGAAAAACGTGGTTTGTCCGAAGTGTGGTGGGCATCATGAGAATTGCGATACCTTAATGTTTTCTTGTGTCAATTGCAAAGGTAACCACATATCACTCAGCAGATCTTGTCCCGTTTACATGAAAGAGACAAGACTGAGAGAAATAATGTCTGAGTTTGGATGCACATATAGAAAAGCCCTAGAAAGTTATGTGCCCCCCGAAAAACCCGCTCCCCCTGAAACTATCGTCCCTCATCAAGTTATGGTAACCCAAGAAAATCGTTCCTCTTCTATATCTCCCGACGACGGCTCTTTACAAACCAGAAATCCTACCTTTGCCGAAATAGTCCAAACAAAGGCCACAGTCCACAAGGCACAGTCCCCTGTCACGGCTAGTAGGAACAATGAATTCCCAAAGCCTCCGAAAAATAAAAAGATCCCTCTTAAAGAAGACTGGATGTTCTGGACTGCAGATGCAGACGAAGGAGACGTTCATCAATTACCCATTGATGAAGAAAGTAAAGATGAATGTCCTTCTTTCAAAGAGCTGTGTAGCAGAATTAAGGAGGTTATCTACCTCAAAAAGACAGGTCTAATTTTCAAGATAAAGTGTGTATTCCAGTTGTGCATAGAATGGTTAACGCTAGTGTCAGTGAGTTTTGTTTCAGAATGGCCGTGGATAAAAGCATTGTTTAACTTTTTTATTCCTTGTGATGGCTAACAAATCAATTAAATTAAATATCTTGCAGTGGAATGCCCAAAGTATTAAGCCAAAGTTAGCATCGTTTCATGAACTCTTGTGCCAAGAAAAAGTACATATTGCTGCCCTTAGTGAAACGTGGCTTGAACCAGAAAGTAACTTTAAAGTTAGTGGTTTTGATGTTTATCGCGCGGACCGGGATGACTCATACGGTGGTGTAGCTATTATAGTACACAAATCTGTTAAGTCGCAGCTGCGACGCGTTCTCGTCAATAATAACGGAGTTGAGGTAGTGTGCGTGCAAGTATTTAATTGTGGCCCGTTTGAGAATATTGTTTCTGTTTATTGTCCATCGAGAATCGTAACTACTCAGCAGGACTGGGATAGTCTGTTTTCAATATGGCCATCCAAAACGTTAATTCTTGGGGACTTTAATGCCCATCACGCCAGTTGGTCCTATAAAACTGACCGCAGAGGCAGCCTTATTCATGACTCACTAACGGACAACAACTTTATTTCTTTGAACGATGGAACGCATACACGAGTTCGTTTAGTTGATAACAACCTACAACAATCTTCCCCAGATATTTCACTCGTTTCTATAGATATTGCGTTAAACTTTAATTGGACCGTTTTAAATGAAAATCTAGGCAGCGACCATTTAATGATTAAACTTTCAACATTGTGTACGTCATGCCTTCCTGCAGTTATTAAAAGGAATTTTAGAAAAGCAGACTGGACTTCATATAAAAAATATTTGGAAGAAAACTTGCTAAATTTATGTTTACCGGATGACCCCCAAAAAGCGTATGATTCATTTTTAGATATTCTGAATGACGCTGCTAATAAATCCATTCCGATGTTTAAATTTAATCAAAACCCTACTTCAAATTTCACTCCGAAACCATACTGGACTGCTGAACTGTCACAAGCTGTGGCTCATCGTAGGTTGGCTTTATCCAAATTTAGGCGTAACCCCACACCCCAAAATCTGGATAATCTTAATGGTACGATAAATACATCCCAAAGGTTAATCCGACAGGCTAGGGGAATGAACTTTCAAAATTTTTGTTCCTCAGTTGATCACACTACATCCTCTAGTGAAATGTGGCGTAAAATGAGATGGTTGAAAGGTTACCATTCACCTAGACGTTTTGTAGACGCTCAAAGTGCCACAAATCTTTTAAATTCTTTAGCACCCGATTATGTGTCCCCATCTAGCCCTACCGTCCACCATAGTAACCCTGCATTAGAATGTGAGATCTCTATTCAGGAGCTAGATAAATGTATCAAATCTAAGGATACATCTCCTGGATGCGATGACATATCTTATTCTATGATTAAGAATTTACCTGATGTAGGTAAATCGGTATTACTTACTTTATATAACAACTTTCTAAATCACAGTTTTGTTCCCTATCAGTGGCGCGACATTTGTATTGTACCTATTCCAAAACCTGGTCGTGACCCTAGTAACGTTTCTTCACTCCGACCTATATCATTACTGTCGTGCTTATGCAAAATTTTCCACTATGTTTTATATCGAAGATTGGAATGGTTTTTTGAAAAAAGTGACACATTTTCTGTGAACACAGTTGGCTTCCGTAGGGGTAGGTCATGTTTAGACGGCTTAAGCGGCCTAATCACCACAATTCAAACTGGTTTTTCCGAGGGTTGTTCCACTATGGGTTGTTTTTTAGATATAGATAATGCGTACAACAATATAAATAATTCTGTTTTAATAAATGTTCTAGATAGCTTTAAAGTTGGTTCCCGCATCTGTAGATATCTATGGAATTTTCTCCATAGAAGAGTACTTAAGATTAAAATTGATAATAGCTACATTAGTAGACATTCCGGTACTGGTTTGGCTCAGGGTGACCCATTATCTCCAATATTATTTAATATAGTAACGTCTCATGTTTGTAAACGTGTGCAAAACAACACTTGTATATCTCAGTACGTGGATGACTTCGCTATATACGTGCAGTGTTCTTCTATTAGTGAGGGACAACACAAGATCCAGTCTGCACTTGATCTCATCAACAGCATGTTGATACAAGTAGGATTAAACATTTCCGCCACTAAAAGTAAAATCTGTTTGTTTAGTAGAGGTTTTAGAAGGCCAGTTATAGAAATATATTTAAACGGGACTTTGTTAGAGTTAGTAGACCACGTCAAGTACCTAGGACTGTGGCTGGATAGAAGCCTTCGATGGAAGAAACATATTGGTGAGGTTCGTGAGCGAGTGCTTAAATTAATTAATATTTTTAGGGTTTTAGTGGGACCTGGGTGGGGTGTTCATCCCAACCACTTGAGAAAATTGTATATTTCCCTTATTCGTAGCCGTATCGACTTCGGCAGCTTTTTAATGGACAATAGCGCCGACACACATTTAATTAAACTGGACAGATTACAAAACATGTGCTTGCGGTTGATTGGTGGGTTTATCAAAAGTACTCCGATCCACGTCATGGAATCCGAATTAATATTGCCTCCTCTTTTTATTCGCCGCCGATATTTAGCCGGTAAATTTTATTTAAAAGCTAAGTGTTACCGTTTTCCTTTAAGCGATTTACTGAATAAGCTACATGGTCTTTGTTACAATAATCCTTATTGGAGAAATAAGAAAAAGCCACTGTTAGTTTTGTCTCACAATGTTCTAAATCAGGAACATATGTACTGCAGCAATAAAATTGGCATGTTTTCCTTGGACACTTGGGTCAGCAATATGGACTTATCAGATATTGTAAAGCCCAATTTAGAGTCAGTAGATAAACCTAAGCATTGTTATAATGCGTATAACCTTAGAACAATATGTTGTACTTCTCTGAATGCGCAATACTCTGGCTTTTACTGTGTGTATACGGACGGATCTAGACGCGAGAATTACTGTGGCGCAGCTTTTTTCGATCCACAAATAGGTGCCTCTTTTAAATTCAAAATTTTATCCAAAGTTTCAATAATGCACTTAGAGCTAATTGCTATAGCTGAAGCTTTGGCTTATATCGAATCTTTGGACGGTGATCGATTTGTTATTTTCACTGACTCAAAAAGTGCTCTTCTCCATCTGATGAGATGCACAAGTACTTCACCTTTTAGGGGCATTCCACTGGCGTACAATATATTAAGAATAATTACTGATTTTGTTACCAAACGCAGAAGAATTGTATTGCAGTGGATTCCATCCCACGTTGGACTGGAGGGAAATGAGATGGTTGACCGTTTGGCAAATGAAGCGGGGTCTGATGGAGAAATTTATCATTGTTCTCCCTGGCATACTGAGCTTTTACCCTTAGTTAGAGACAGATGTATTCAGTCATGGTCAGAATACTTTGATGAAAGGTCTTTGACTAAGGGTATCTGGTACAGAACTATCCAGCCATCTCTTCCACGAGTGCTTTGGTTCAGCGAGAGCAAGATGAGTAGACAAGAAGTTGTGGCGGCTTTGAGACTCCGTTCCGGTCATGTACCACTCAATAGCTTCGCTTTTATGATGCGCAAAGTCGATTCACCAAATTGTGATGTTTGTGGAGTTATTGAAGATGTGCATCATGTCCTGACGGAGTGTGATCGTGTGGGGGTCCAAAGGCGCCAAGCTTTTGACAATACTTTTAATGTAGGCTTCTATAATAGCGTACTGGCCTCACCATTGTCCGATGAGGCTAGAACACTTTATTATATTATCATTAAGGTTATAAGGTTGCGGGTAGGCTAGTTTAGTATAGGTACATATTTGTAATTTAATTGTATGCAATCATCGGGGTGACATATTCTTCATAGAAAAAACCCCGTAAATAAATAAAGATTTAAAAAAAAAAAGTGGTAGGCCACCAGTGCGCTATTCTAAACTGTATACAATGTGTAACAGAATAAACGCACAACCTCTTAAGGGGTCATTGTACTCATCATTATGAACAACTTTTACTATGGGACCAATCCCGAAATCGCGAAAAAAAAAACAGCTGTTCAGTACATTTTGTCGAATTATGCGCACAGAAATGTATAGGGCAGTCGACTTTTTTTTCGCGATTTCAGTGTTGGTCCCATAGTGAAAGTTATTCATAATGATGAGTACAATGACCCCGTAAGAGGTTGTGCGTTTATTCTGTTACACATTGTAGTTAGGAAAAGGTGCCGCAGATGATGTAAAATGTAAAAGCGAGTTATTTATTTAAGTTTTTAAAAGACTTACCCAACATAAAGTCTTGGTTTTACACTGTTATTCATCATCATTTTACTGCCCTCATCCCAAATTTGTTGCTGAGTCGTAACATGGTTTTTCTTTCACACTTCTCTTTTCGTCGATATCGCAGCAGCTACCCCGTTTCTAACCATAATAATTATCATCTTTTTCACAGTATATTCATCGGCTCTTGGTTTTATCCATAGAGATTTAAAAGACTTCAAGAGCGGACATTGGGAATATTTTCATACAAAAATTTAGATCCTGAACATTTCCGATTTTGGCACACAATGCTACCTGGCAAGCGGGTGTATAACACTAGACAAGAGACTTGTTACTAAGTAGCATAAAGTATTTTTGGTTTACGATTTCCTTCGTATTGTCACAGTATAAATGTATTGTCTTTTATGTGGACCGTTTATCAAGTTGAAAACAACTGAAAAAACAAATGTAACATATTTATCGTACGAGTATTCGGGGTTCTCCGGGTCGGGGGGCCTCGGAGATCGGGGTACTCAGGGAGTAACCCGTCCCGTCTATCGCTCGTACATTTTTGAATGTCTTTGATATTTATCCTTCCTATACTTATCATAAAAACCAGAATACAGCAATGCACCTTATCGGATGCTCGTTGGTCTAGCGGTCGCAAACACGGCTATGAGCATTAGGTCTTGGGTTCGATTCCCGGGTCGGGCAAAGTGTCATTGGGTTTTTCCTTCAGGAATTTCTCAGTAGCAGCCACGGAGTCTGGATTTGTGCCCGGTTGATGGCAATAGGCTCGCCTCCTATTACATGGACTTAAAAATAACCAGCGAAATGTGGGTGTACTATTAGGTACACGTCTGCCTAACCCTGCGGGGATTACTAGGCGTGATGTTACGTTATGTAAAACCAGAATACCAATGTAACTTAGCAGAAAAATTGTGGTACCTAAATCTGTTACGTATCACAGCTAACAGCCACTAACTAAAGTACTAACACTTTCCTAAAGTCAGAAATCACATAACACTAACAAGATAAGGTAACGACATCTCCACTCAAACGATTCCAATCCCTAAATGCCCGAAAATTTTTTGTCACCCTCCCACCTTACCTGTCAAGGTAAATACGAGATTTTTCTCACACGCTCAACCCGTCGTGTTTCAAAGCTCAACCCTTAAGCTCTGGCGGACACACATCCGAGATTCCTGTTACGATTATTAAGCTGTTGACAGATGACTAGGTTTTGGACGACAGAATTTAGAGGTTGCATCGCTGTACTTAATCAAATGACCAAAACTTACTTAATCAAAGGACTAAATCTAGTAGTACCATTCACATTCGTTTCATTGGGTTATGATTTAATATTTTTGATGTTGTCGATGCCTGCTGTACTTTTTTTTTTTCAAATAATAAACGATGTGTTAAGTGATGTGTATGTGGCATTGTGGCATTAATTCCGCCGATGTACCACTCTTGTACATGAAGTTTAAAAAATAAATAAATGTGCTCGCAGTGACCACCATGTCGTATGATTGTAAGCATGAGGGGTGCAGGACCCTTGCCTAAAATTAACCTACTAGTAGACTTTATTTCTGTCACTGTCGTACAACTGTCAAACAGCTAGTGAAAGATAGAGACGGAACATATCTAATTCAATGTACCCACAAGCTAAGTATCGTTTAAAGATTTCAGCCTTATTTTTGGCTATTGTAAAACAGTTCCTTTTAAACTCAAGTCGAAGTAGAAAGGATGTGATACCCATAGGTGACACCTTTAAGTTGTGTCGTACTAAAGGTACCACAATTATATTTATTTTTCCTGAGAAAATACGAGTTCCATAAAATATCCTTAATTAACACTCTCTTTCTGTCCAAACCTATTTTATCTTTATGAAAACGAGGGTAGTCGCCATGAATTTGTGTATCAAGAAAATGTCTGATGCTTTTTGTTCCGTTGCTCGAGAATTTTCCTCGTTCGTAAAGAAGAATAAGGAATATATTTTCGTGAGAAAATTAAGTAGAAGTGTCTTGATTTTGTATATGTTTATTTATTATCTGGACGAGTATGTACTTAGGTAGAAAGGTCTACAGTACGTATAGCTATGTATACATATATACAATGTGTAACAGAATAAACGCACAACCTCTTACGGGGTCATTGTACTCATAATTATGAATAACTTTCACTATGGGACCAACACTGAAATCGCGAAAAAAAAGTCGACTGCCCTATACATTTCTGTGCGCATAATTCGACAAAATGTACTGAACAGCTTTTTTTTTTTTTCGCGATTTCGGGATTGGTCCCATAGTAAAAGTTGTTCATAATGATGAGTACAATGACCCCTTAAGAGGTTGTGCGTTTATTCTGTTACACATTGTATAAAACTGGTGTATAAAAAGGGATATCGTGTTACCTAGTAACTCTGATTGTGGAGGACAGATAGGCAGATTGTCCATGTAAAATATTGGTATTCAGTTGCATCTGGTTGGACTGGAAACCGACCCCAATGTACTTGTGCAAGCAGTGTACAGTCACGAGCACCAATATGTATACACTAGGTACTCTAAATTTAAAAGCAATTTTTGCGACAAATAACGAGTTTAACTTGGATATAGGATCTTTTCATAATAATATGAATTAAAAATACTATGTTTGTAACAACATGAAATTGTAATCAGAAGTCAGAACAGTAGGAGAAAAACCCTTTTAAAATTTGTTAAGTGTTTACGTATTGGTGCTCGTGACTGTACTTAATAAGGTGTCGGTTTTCATAATATAGATTTTATAATATATCTTGTTTCGGATTTTTTTTTTACAGATGGCTGTTTCCGGCTGATAGATATCACTTACTTAGTAATAATTACACCTGTAAATAATATTATTTTATTTATCATCTAAGCCTGCCCACGCAGATACAAATAACAAGCGTCGCCATAGCTTCAATTGTGAAGACTGAATGATAATACAATATGAAACGCGTAATGTCGTAGGAAACGTGTCAAAGTAACTGATATGTTTTCCGGATAAATAAAAAAGGTATATAAAAAACATTATTACGTTGGACTATACACGTTGCTGATCAGAACTTCTACCATGCCATAGAGAAAGGAATGATCAAAAAATAACTAACTCCCTAGTAGGCAAAAGGCACGATGGGGTTGAACAAACTATTCCCCTTACCGTGAAAACACTTGACTATCGTATTTTGCGCGAATTTCTAAAATCAAAATGTTTTATTTCTCATTGACCTACATGGTGCATTCTATCATTGCTTTATTATCATTATTGGCTACCAATAAACAACAACACAACAACGCCACAACACAACACAACACAACTACAATAACAACGCCACAACACATAACAACTACAACAACAACACTCACACAACAACTACAACAACAACACTCACACAACAAACAACAACACACACACAACAAACAACAACGCCACAACACAACAACAACACACACACACACAACAAAACACAACACAACAACAACACCCACAATTATTGGGGAGTTTTATTCAAGTCTTCCCCGCGATCTTCGGTAGGTCGTCCAAACATCTGGCTTTCTTCTTGGTCTCGCTTCTCGCTAGAACTGATATTGGGGTGGCGTCCAAGGTTTGGTCAAACACTACGGAAAAACTGCAGACCGGCTGTGGACACCATAGACTTACAGAGCCTTTAGTACATTATCTGTCAGAGTCTGATGTCCGGAACAGCGTCCGTAATTTATTCGAACCTACTTAGAAACATTTGTGTAACCACACAATCGCAAACTGACCAACAAACATCTGACCTCGTTAAAAAAATCAGCTAGCTAAATAATGAATTTGCACGTGCGCTCAAACAGGAAGTCGTTTCGACCCACGATTACGTTACGTCTGAATTCATCACGTTTTTCTTCCTACACCGTCTAAATATTTCAATTGATACCGAAACTCTTTTGAGATCTTATAAAACTCTATTACTGCAGCAGGTTTTTGTTTTTGAATTGAGCAGTAAAACTACTTACTTACTATTGTAAGTATAGTATAGATACGGTAGCTATTGCTACCGTATCTATTTTCAAGAAGCTTCGTTCGTCTAATGTTCGCAATCCTGACTGCTGAGCATGAGGTTGTGGGTTCGATTCCTGGGTCGGGTAAAATGTTATTGGGTTATTCCATCAGAAATTTTTCAGTAAATAAATAAATAAATATCGCTGGACATTACACACAGCGCCATCTAGGTGCCACACTAAGCAACGAGGCTTGTGTCGTGGACACCAGATAGTTGATATTAATACATAGATACTTTTTGTTTGTAAATACATACTTATTATACATATAAACATCCATGACTCGGAAACAAATGTCCATGCTCATCACACAAACATTTGCTCCTACCGGGATTCGAACCCGGGACCCTAAGAACGTAAGGCAGCCTCACTACCGCTGCGCCATTCGGGTCGTCAAAAGACCAGTAGCAGCCACGGACTCTGGATGGCAATAGGCTCGCCCCTATTACACGGGACTTATAAGTGGCGAAATGTGCGTGTATCTACTATTAGGTAGGTATACACCTCTGCCTAACCCTTCGGGGATTACTGGCGTGATTATTTGATTCAAAAGACAGTTTCAAAGTATCAGGTTCTTATTCCTATTCCCATCAAAACTGTCTCCTATACAATAACAGCATTGAATGTTCCCATTGTTGGAACATGGGCCTCCTCTCTATAAATGACATAGTAGAGGTCACCATGTCTTCGAATTGTTGGTATTATGACATGTCGGTTTTCTCCCCACGTTTCCTCACCACTTTCAGAGCAATGGTGATTAAAAAAATTACACAAAGTACCGCACCTGACCGGGTACCACAAATATATCAAATCCAAGAGATAAAGGAAATATAAATCTATTGGTGAAGCCAGTAGAAAAGGTGTAGCAAACGGTTTCGTAGACGGCCGAAGGGAATTAATCAATCAATTAAAGTTCTCAAAGCCCAATACCGGACATAGGCCTCTCCCAACTGATCAACCCTGTGGCTATTTAAATTACTTTACGGATTACGGAACCCAAAGCCACAAATCAGAGAGGTACAGCAGGGAAACTCCACACAACTAGGGAAAACAGGCACAAGCACACGTAGGTGGTCCCAATAGATGTCAGTAGTAACAAACTAGTATGAGCTGGCCTCTTATTCTATTAATACTATGTACTGCGCCAAAGTATAATTACTAAACTGCGCGATACTAGCGTTCGACTATCCGTACACCATTCTCAAACTATGTCAAACAAATGACAGTCGCAAGTGCACTTGCACTCGCTGTACGTGAAGCGTGTCTATATGTACGTGCGTATATGTTAGACCATCCATTTCGTATCGAGTTCCCTCCGCGCTTCGGAAGGCATGAAAGCGGGGGTCCCGGCTACCATTTGTGAGATCTTTGACAGTCGTAACAGGTAGACGGGGCCTGAGACTGGTTGTCAGACCAGCCTCACCAAGAGGTATCGTATTACCCGGTACTACCTGATTTGCGGATATCAGATAGGTAGAAGCATCATGTTAAATACTGGTATTCAGCTGCTACCGGTAAGATTGGAAGCCTATACCAACGTTGTTGCCTTTTTAAAATTTATTTTTTGTTGTGTGCACTTGTGGCACGTGCCAAATAAATATGTTTTTTTTTCTTTTTTGTTGGGAAAAGGCTAAGCTGCCGATGATATGGAGCTGAGCTTCTGTTTTCTCTATTCTGTGGTAGGGACGCAGATCAGGAACGAAAGGAAATTAATTAATTATATTATTGACTAGCTGTTCTCGCGACCTTCGTTCGCGTGAAATTATGATTTCCTTTTTTGATCAGATTTTGTCAACAATTTCAATGGTTTATTTTTTTTTTTAAATAAAAGTAGCTTTTGTTGGTCTTTATAACATCAGCTATTTGCCAGTAAAAGTCCCATCAAAATCGGCCGAGCTATTTCAGAGATTTGCAGGAACAGAGACACAAAAATAAAACTAAAGTGTTTGTTATAAGTGCCGTATATATTTTGTATGTATTTTTATTAAAATAACAGTTTTTTACTGAATGCATATTCAGTAAAAAACTGTTATTTTGATATTACAAACAGAAACTTCAATTTCATTTATTTTTGTGTATCGATGTATAAATTCCAACTTAGAAGAAATATTCAATTCGTTGCAATAAACGTGAGATCGTAACATGACGATTATTAATGAGGACACGTACTTGTGATTAAATGTTAACCACGTTAATGTAATAATTAATGAGATAAAATAAACATGATTTATTAAAGATTTTTGAGGCATCTAAGTGGAATATGTTTTGTTCGATCCTATTATGTTTTCATTTTCGTGCATGCGACTTTTATATAGGTACAATATTCTTCTGCATCTGCATGTGCACTGCCCCATTGGTCTAGTGGTCGCAAGCGTCATGATATATTGTGTCAAATGCATGTGATGTGGTGACTCAGGCAGTAGACGCAGTAGCTTTTCTTCTCAAGTGACGATGGTAATGACCTACCTATACATGCTTCATACTCCTTGTTGCATACTAGCAATTGCCCACAACCTGCGACTGCGTGAAATTATTATAAAAAATTACTTTTTAATTTGAATCGGATTTTGTTATTTCAATACTTTAAATGTTTAACGCATCCCTTCGAAATATTTTTTCTTAAATAAAAGTATAATTAGTTACTTCCTTATAACATCAGCTGGCTATGCGTGAAAGTCTCGTCAAAAGCGGTCCAGTCGTTTCGGAAATTAGCCGGAACAAACAGAAAGACAGACAAAATTGAAAAAAAAAATGTTTTTGTTATGAGTGTATATATATATTTGTGTGTGTGTATATGTATTTTTATATGCATTCAATAAAAAGCTGTTATTTTGATATTACAGACAGACACTTTAATTTTATTTATTTGTATAGAAGATATGTACTTATACAACGTGTTTTTTTTGATATCCCATAACTCTAGGGTATGATCCATATCAAAGAATCAACCGGCATATGAGTTATGTTCCAATCCTTCGTTTTTTTTTTTTTTTTTTCATTTTTCATACAAAATAATTCGGCAAAGTCACGATTATTAATGTAAAACACCCTTTTTTTTTTTTTTTTTTTTTTTTTTTTTTTTATCGATGGGAAATCATCAAATGACCCCTCCCGCTCTGGGCTGAGCAGGAGGGAGTGTCAGACTTGTACTGACTAAAACCCATCCATGTTCCTTCCTTTGCCCTTTGTGTTCCAGGGCCGCGGTATCTCTTTCGAACAGACCCGCAACCCTGGCAGGCGTCGGCCCTTACGGACCCCTTCCTGTTTGCTGACTCTCTTTGAGGCGCGCGTGGAACACGAACGCGCCGTCGACACGGCCTGTCGTCATAAGACGGACGGACGGCGAGCTAGCCCATAGCTCACCGTCCACAGGCCCGCGTCTACGGTGGCCGGGGGCCACCACGTGGCCCCCGACGCCCGGTGCGTCTCCCGCGGCGGCTGGGACGTGAGGTTCTCTCCCTCTCACGTCCCGCCACCTCCTTCGCTAGCATGACTGCTTCGCAGAAGGAGGTGACGGCGTCCCATTCCGTCTCGCTCCGGACCATGGATTGAACCAGGGCCGGACGCGAGAGGTCGCCGCCGCCGATCGCCGCTACGAGGACACGGCGTTGCTCCGCCCAAGCGGAGCAGACCTGCACAGTGTGCTCCACCGTGTCCTCCGGTCGATCCTCGCAGTGGTGACACCCGGGCGTTTCCTCCCGCCCGATTAGGTGCAGGAACCTCCCGAAACAACCATGTCCGGTGAGGACCTGCGTCAGGCGGAAGGTGAGGGCGCCGTGGCGCCTCTCCAGCCACTCCTCAAAGAGGGGACTTACCGCCATTATAGTGGCGTGCCCTGCACGGGGTTGCGACAGTCGCTCTCTCCATGTCGCCATGAGATCACGCCGGAAGTCTGTCCGCTGAGCGACAATTTGCCGCGGCAGCGGAGTTTCCCCCCGGCGTAGTGCCTCCACGCGCCACTCGTGCAGGCGCGCGAGGACTATCGCCTCCAGATCCCATGGCGGCAATCCGGCAAGGAGGCTCGCCGCCTCGCCGGAGATCGTGCGGTACCCCCGGATTAGCCTTACGGCTACCACCCTTTGGGGCGCGTTCAGATAATGGGCGGCTCGCCGCCTCAAAGAACGCGCCCACACCGGGGCCCCGTAAAGGGCCATGGACCGCACGACCCCCGCGTAGAGCCTCCGGCAGGAGGCGTTTGGACCCCCCAGGTTGGGCAAGAGCCGCTTGAAGGCAGCCCCGGCCCGTTCCAGTTTGGGGGCCAAACGTCGGAAATGCTCCACGAAGTTCCACCGGCTGTCGAGGACGAGACCTAGGTACTTCAACGTCGGCTCGACGCCGATGGGAACCCCTCCCACCGTGAGCATGGATCCCGACGGTGGCGCATTCCGAGGCCCATGAAAGCACGTGGCCTCGGACTTGTGCAATGCCACCTCGAGACCCAATTGCCGGATCCTCTCCGCGACTATCGCAACCCCGCGAGTCATCAGCTCAGCCGCCGCCTCGTGCGACCTCCCTTGCGCCAGCACCAGCGTGTCGTCAGCGTAGCAAACTACGCTGACGCCGTCAGGGAGGTCGGCGCGCAGCACCCAGTCGTAACCGATGTTCCACAAGGGCGGCCCCAGAACCGATCCCTGTGGAACACCGCACGACATCTCTCGCCGGTTCCACTCTCCGTTGCAACCAGGGTAGATAACGTACCTGTCCGTCAGGTAGTCCCCGACCACACGACGAAGGTAGGTCGGCACCCGGTGATAACGGAGTGCCTCCCTAATGCAGCTCCAGGGCATGGAGTTGAAGGCGTTGGCGATGTCGAGAGACACCGCCAAGACCACCCCACCCCGGGACACCGCATCCCCCGTCGTGAGGGCTCTCACGCGCATGATGGCGTCCACCGTCGAGCGCCCCCTGCGGAAACCAAACTGGTGTTCCGCAAGATCCGGCCCAATCCCCGCCAGGTGCCCGGCGAGGCGGTTGGCAATTACTCTTTCGAAGAGTTTGCCCACCTCGTCGAGCAACACAATGGGCCGGAATGCGGACGGAGAGTCCGCAGAGCGCCCCGGCTTCCGGATGAGGACCAGCTTCCCCGTCTTCCAACGAAGCGGGAACTGGCCTCTCTCCAAGCATGCGCTTAGGAGCCCCTCCAGTCGGGGCCCGAGAGCCTGCAAGGCCAGGACCCAGGCTTTGCCAGGTAAGCCGTCGGGTCCTGGGGCGGCAGTTTTGGCCTTAAGCCTGCCTACCGCCACTCTCAGGTCTACCCCAGTCACCTCTGGAATGTCGTCATCGTCCTCAGTGTGGTCCGCTTCCGGCACCGCAAGTGGCGGAGCCATGGGCGGGGGAGGATGTTCCCCTCGCGAAGGGAACAGAGCGCTCACCACGTCCTCCACGAGCTCAGGCCGGAGACTCTGCGTCAGCGGAGGGGCCCTGGTGCGGAGTTTATCCCGCACCATCTTATAAGGGCGCCCCCACGGATCTCTGTCGAGAGTCTCCAGCATCTCCTCGCGGGCCACATCCTTGGCCCGCAGGACAGCCTCTTGGAGGGCGGTCTTCGCCGCTCTGTATCCCTCATACAGCTCCGCCTCAATGGCTGCCGCATTCGGAGGGCGAATGCGGAGCCTGCGATGCCTGGCGTACAGGTGTCGTGCGGCGACGCACGCCTCGCGCAGAGACGTCAGCTCTCGCGACCACCAGTACACCTGACGCCGGGCGCTTTCAGACCGAACCCGGGGCATTGCCACGTCACATATATCGGACATGGCCTCCTGGAACCAACCCGCCTCGTTGTTCACGTCGGCAGGCCTGACCGGTGATGTCACCCAGGCCTGCACGATCGAGGCTTCCAGGAGGAGCTCCCGGTCCAGCTGCTTCAGCGCCCATCGCGGACCACTCGGGGTCTGTAGGACCGGCGCGCTTGGGGTTTGGGCGGAGACGTCGAACCGGATATACCGGTGGTCGGAATAGGTCTCCACCCCCTCCATGACGCGCCAGTCAACGACACGCGGTGACAGAGCGGGGCTAGCGAACGTGATGTCCACCACCGACTCGCCCCGCATCCGCACACACGTTGGGACAGAACCCCTATTAAGGACGACCAGGCCTGCCTCCAGAGCCCAGTCTTCCACCATCCTGCCCCGCACGTCTGTGCAACGAGAACCCCAAGCCAAGTTCTTGGCATTGAAGTCCCCGAGCACAAGCACGGGGAGGGAATGGCTTCCGATGACGACACTCAACTCCCTGAGGGAGTTGTGGAACTCGGCGAGAGTATGGCTCGGGGAGAAGTAGACACCCGCTACAACGATCTCCCCGAACCGTGCTGCTACGCACCCCTGACCCTTCCTGACACTTTCATGGGTCGGGGTACCGGCGGCGGCCGACGAAATTATGGCCACTGAGCCACTAAGGTCCTCCACCCAGTCGTCCCTGGGCGGGACAAAGTAGGGCTCAGCGACCACGGCGACATTAATCGACCACTGCGCCATGCTCTGGAGCAACAGATCCTGAGCGCAGGCGCAGTGGTTGATGTTCGCCTGGAGGAGCCGTAATGGGGCCGTTATTGACACTCCATTACGGTCTCCTCTCGGGCCCCCTGTGAGGGCCCCGCTGCGGAAGGAGCAGCGACGGCAGTGGTGGCGGCAGCGGCGGCGACAGTGGCGGCGGCTGAGGCGGTGGCGACGGTGGCGGTGGCGGCGGGGGGCCTTCCCTTGCCTCTGGAGGCCTTGGTGGGAGGAACGCAGGCCTTGCTCCCAGATGTAAAACACCCTTACGTGAAATATGACAACGTCGCATTTTCTTAGCTTTAAATATGAATGATTGGTTTGAATAAAAATGAATTACTTACCTACATATTTTATTTTACTATTTATTTTACTACACTACTGCGAAGTTTGGCAACCTCGCAAAAGTAAAGATTCGTCATACTGGTGACAATTTTTGACCTAATTTAATTATGATTGATGATATCTCCGAAACGATGCATTTTTGGACCACCTATTCTAGGAGTTTTAGTATTATTTTTACCTACAAAATATAACCCTTGAGTTATGGGATATCAAAAAAAAAAAAAAAAAAAAAAAACAGGTTGTATATTATCTACTATAGGTACTTTTTAATTATTATGTTAAAAAAGCCGTATATTATGCTCTTTCGTTCCCAAACATGCCTTTTTGTATACTTTTCGACCAATTTAAACTTTCCACCTCATTAAATTTTTTCCTACTGACTGCACATGATTTAAAACCACTATTTGTATGTTAATTTCTTCACCACGCAATTGCGTCACCAATTACGGTACGTTTAATGAAGTATCGGTCTTTTATCGATAAAAGAAATGATTGAACCGTAACCCGTATAAATCTATACTAATATTATAAAGAGGTAAAATTTGTTTGTAAGTTTGTAAGTAAGTAGGGGGTAATCTCTGGATCTACTGAACCGATTTTGAAAATTCTTTCACTAATAGGAAGCTACATTATCCTCGAGTGCCATAGGCTATATTTACAACGTGCCCGTGGGATAATTTTCGACCAAAACGCGAGCGAAGCCGCGGGCAACAGCTAGTGAAGAGATAAATTGAGTGGGCACAGTGTTCATTATATCAAGCCAGCAACCCTCTACAGGAGAGGCAGAGGTGTAAACTGAATACAAATATTACGCCAGTTATTCTTATGTCTCAAGCATATGCTTGACAGTCTATATAGCATAAGCATAATCAGCCTTTAATGTTCCCACTGCTGGGACACTCGGCCTCCTCTCTATGAGAGGGAATGGGCTATAATCCACCACGCGGGCCCAGTGCGGGTTGGTAGATGTCACATGTCTTCGAATTGTTGGTTCTAGGACATGCCGGTTTCCTCAGGATGTTTTCCTTCACCGTTTTTGAGAGCAGTGGTGATGAAATAAATTACACAAAGTAATGCGCCTGCCTGGGTTCACAATCCATATAGACAATCTATATAGATTGTAGAGATAAAAATAATAGTCAAAATAATAGACATGTCGTGTCAAACGACTCGTATGCGAATACACTGCCATCAATCTATCAGGAATACCATCTTTGGAATGTAGAATAACATAACTTTACATTACACCTTTAATCCCCGAAGGGTTTCGGCAGAGGTGTATAGTACACCCACTTTTCGCTAGTTGTTTTAAATCCCATATAATAGGGGGCGAGCCTATTGCTACTACCGGGCACTAATCCAGACTCCACGGCTGTTACTGAGACATTCCTGATGGAAAACGCAATAACAGTTTGCCCAACCTCGGAATCGAACCCAGGACCTCATGGTCAGAAGTCACGCTTACGACCACTAGACCAACGAGGCAGTTAATCGAGGAATGCAGAATTTATCAAGAAGAACCTAATGGAAGACCTAATGGAAGATGTTTTGGGTTCGATCTACAGATCGAACCCAAAACATCAAACCCATAAGAACAGTCGATTAAAACAGCCAATCATGCACCAATTACGCAACAATTAATGAAGTATCGATATTTTATCGATAAAACAAACGATTAAACGATAACCGATGGCCTCAATATTAAATCGTGAACTCAATCGAGTGGGCACAATGTCCATTATTCGATACATTAGCTTTATTGGACAAAACGATTCTAGTGTTTACTTTGATATTTCAAGAACGTATGATTGTTGGTTTGGTTAAACCGATATCAATTTAGGACACAATACGTTTATTTGGGAATTGAAACTTTTATAAGAGCCATTGACGTCTTCATGTAAATAAATGTTACCGGCCAAGCCCAATTTCAGGCTAAACAAATTTGTCCTAGGCCAAACTAGAGATAATCACAAAAGGACAATCATAGAGCACCCCGACCAAATAGGTTAAGTTGGTTGATGGACCAACCACGCTCGAGCCGAGCGAGCGTAGCGAGCAGTGCCGCGGCAGCGGCCGGCGAGCGCCTCGTCCAAGATGAGCGCAATGTAATTGCATTTTATGGTTTGGACATGATAGACCGGTAAACCGGTTTGGCCTAGGAAAAACTAGTTTGGCCGAAAATCGGGTTTGGCTGGTAACATATACATACTTGTATATGTAAGCTCGTTTATCTTCGAAGCGTCTTTACAAAGTATATTTGCTTTGCCGTGTCGTGTTAACATTCGTCAAGAAGAGAAGTGAAGGAGAGAAGAGTCTTCTTACTTAACTTCTCTTCTTTGTAAACAAAATGAATTAATCAGTACCCCGGGCCTAAACAAAGTTGGAGCCATACATTTTATCAGTGATATCGGTGTTGGATGATTTAAAAATAAATTGATAAAGGTAATCTAAAGAAAAGTTTATGACAATTCTCTTTTTAAAATCGATTTAGAAATACAAATCGTTTTGAAAGCTTTTGCCACTAGTCCGAGGCCTTTTGAACCCTACGCTTCATTGCTAAGTGATAAAGATTCGAAACCTACTTGTAGATGACTTTGAATCTTTGCTCTTTCTCACTATTTCATCGATAACGATACTATTTGCACCTGAAAACCTAAATCTGGATGAAGTAGGAATAGCTACTTTAACAGCCTAACTTTTCAATTAATCCTTCAGACATATTCCACGGCACGAAGACTTCTATTTATGGCTACATCATTATAACCGTCACGGAACATGCTGTGAAAAGTATAATAGTAAGTTGGGAGCAGCGTGATTTAGTACTTAGGTATCTAAGGTAGAAATATTGCACCGTTCATAAAGGGTGTAACAAGACCCTTAATGAAGCCGAAAGGCACTTGTTCTACCCGTCACTGCTATAATTTTTTTGTTCTAGACCATACCTGGGAACCTTCTAGTTATGGAGATATTGGTGGTCAAAGACCCAACTATTTCAAAAGTTTTTTTTTATATACATGTTTTAATGTAAGAACTTTACTTTAAGCCCGTTTACGACCCCAGTACTATTCAATCCATCCACCAGCACAATATTTAGAATGCGATACATTCAGTCCTACCGCATAACGTGATTTTTGACCCCAAAAAAAAGTCGTTTCCCAGTAATAATTTTTGCGTAGAGTTACTTACTTTGATGCAATGGGTTGACGGCTTCGTGATCGGTTCATTTAAACCCTGTATAGACATCTTACATTGAATGACTTGGAGTCCTAAATACAAGCTATTAACATATTATTTCTAAACTGTTGGTCTTACGCAAAGATTCCATAGCAAAATGCCCATGGTCCTTTACTAGCTGGCTGAAGAGTGTAGCTTTGTGCTCTACAGATGGCATTAGACTAAAAACATTATTGACGAAACTACCTGTTCTACACCCTCCTTGGTGAAATATGGTAGGCGTATGGTGGCGTGGCGTATTATATTTGTTGAAAAATTGGTGTCAACAGGACGCAAACAACTTTATTATAATTGAATTGTGCTTTAAGTAAACTTAACACCTCGTGTAAAACATGAACAGTGAAATAATAATAAACTCACTGTGGAATATAGGATAACAATTGAATTAATAATTTATGAGCACTTCAGAATTCACGGAACTCCCTTTTTATTTAAATAATTGTTTTGTTAGGAGGTGTCGGTTACACGAAATGTAATAGCCATAATGTTGGAGAGCATTTTATTTAAATTATTTTGCAATTCTGACGCCTATTTTCAGTTAGGTACACCAAGTGACATGGACACCTACATACAAGTGCACGGTTTTATTTTTAATGTGCGGCTCAGCCCTGGAAGTTGATATTCGTATAGTGCACTAATATTTAGGGCTCATTTACGAACAGGCGGCGCGTTGCCGTTTAATTAAATTCATGATATGGAGATGTATGAGAGCGTTTACGGAGAAGCGATTTTAAGCGCGTTTTCTTGAAATGCAGCGTTTCCCGCAGATGCCACCGCCACGTCGCACGCTGCGTTCAACGCGGTGGTGCCCGCGGCAGTGCAAGCGGCGGCACACGCGCCAACGCATTAATGGTAAATGATATACCGCCGCGTCGGACGCGGCGTTAAATACGAAATATGGCAATGCCCGCTGCTACGCCAAAATAGAACTTGATAGTATGATTGTATGTTCGATTTTAATCGAACTACGCGTGCGGTAACGCGGGCCACAGCACGCGCCGCCTCTCCGTAAACGGAAAAAACGCTCAACGCGCCGCGTCTCCGTAAATGAGCACTTAGGCTTTCAATAGTACTAGCTTACGAATTTCGCATACTGCGCCACGATTCGTAATCCCGGGATAAAAAGTATTCTATGCGTTAATCCAGGTTAAAAACTATCTGTGTGCCAAAGGAGGTATTTTGTCCCCCATACAATTGTGGCCAAACAATGTACCTTAACAACAAAGGTACGAAGTTATAGGAAAAAAATAGCAGATTCTGAAAAAAAAAATGGATCAATTAATGCATTTGTTGACCAGAAGCCGAGCCAAACAACAGGCACACCCACCATCTCCGGGCTCGTCGCTCAGCTCCGCCTTTTACCTTTCTTTTGAATAAAAGAAAGGTACGAAGTTATAGGAAAAAAATCGAAGATTCTGAAAAAAAAAATGGATTTATTAATGCATTTGTACCATCTGAAATTGTCGATCAAAGATGCTAAAACTTGCAACCCAAGAATTTTAATCTGGCAATCTCGTGATCCATTTCTCCGATGATGCGTTTCGTTACTTCATTTTATACATGTATGAAAATCTAAAAATATACTATTTAAAATTTAGTTTTGTATTAAAGATAGGTTATTTTTCCCCGTCACACTTTTTTGTGAAACATTATGGGATCAAGAATTTAAAAAATACGTTTATTTCACATTTCAGATTATTTTTTGCGTTTGGTTAGCTACTGGCCAAAAGACAGTGCTCCAGGGCCAATAATTTACTATTTTATTCCTTTTGTTGTTGTCGTTGTCAATATTGTCATTCAGATTATTCTAGCCCTTGTCAGACGACCGATCTCGAAATATCAATTGTAACCAACTCATTTCAATTCTACCCTCATTTCGTCCTAACCCTGTGGCCATGAGCTACGCGTATGCATGACGGCCTGGCCACGGGAACGGGCGACGCGAACGGCGGCGCGTCTGGCGTGGCGGCAATCCGTGCGGCACATTATTCAGGCCACGGGCAGTAGCGTTCGCCGCCGCGACCACTGTACACCGAGAGCGATATATCTTTTTCAAAGTTATCTCGATATTGCTTGGAAAGTAGTCGTTTTTTGGTTCAAGACACAATATTTGGAAGAGATTGTAAGAATATACAACCAGAACTGGACAAAACGATAAAATTTTAAGTGCTGCTGAAAAATTGGTTTTGACGTTGAAAAATTGACAGACGCCATCAGTGTTGTTCCGTACACGGTAAAACGACTATAACCTTTTTTGTTACAAACCGACAGAACTTTTAAAAAATACGGCAATTATTGGAACTTCACACCATACAAACAACTACAATTTTAAAAAGAATTATGAATAGACGGCGGTTAGTGTAGAATACGGCAACCGCACAAACAAAATGAAAATTTTAGCTCGCCGAAAATACCTTACCTAAATGGCTGCCACTCGCGGATTGTTGGGTTGAGAGAATTTATAAACGTGTATTTGTCGATAGAAATAAGTATATAATATGCCCTTATGTATTTTAAATATTCAATGTATGTTATGCTTAAAAAAAATTGTAATTTTAAAATTATATCAAATAAAATTATACATTCAGTTGTTATATCTTGTAAATATTAGAGATTTTGAAATTATATCATATACAATGTTAAATTGAAGTCGTTTAAATCCTTTGAAGGGGTTATTGTACTCATTATAACAAACAACTTTTACTATGGGACCAAACCTGAAAGCGCGACAAAAAAAACAGCTTTTCAGCACATTTATATTCGCCTAACTCGTTAAAATGTACTGAACAATGACCCCTTCAAAGCATTTAAACGACTTAAATTTAACATTGTCTATATATAAGTGTCCTTATATCATTAATATTTTATATATACCTGACGGCGCCCCTAAAAGGCGTCGTCTATGGCCAGCATTGCAAACTACAGACGAGAGTGAAGTGAATGTGATAATTTTTTGGTTTATTGTAAACACTTAAAAAAAAACAAAATAAAATTATTCATACTTTGGACTAATGGCGAAACCTATATTTTATTAATTGTTGTAAAAAATACAAAGTGGTATACAATATCAGGATACATATTTGAGGCCTTGTGTATCCGCTGAAGAAAGACTTGATATTATTTTAAGGTGAGCAGGTTCATTTTTTTTAAACATGTTTTAATATTTATACTTTTGGACATGCGAACATGATTAAACAGGATTGTACATGACATTGGCATTTACCGTTTTCTCCGGTTCTGGTTGTATATTCCTAAAAATATAATCAAAGGTTTCGACACTCATTCGGGTACAATTGAAAAAAAAAACTGGATTTATTATTATTTGTCGTACTTCTTGTGGAATTCTCCATCCATACCCCAAGTCTTATTTAAATCATGTACTCCACAATCTCTTCTGAATATTATGTCTTGAACTAAAAAATTACTACTTCCCAAGCAATATCGAGATAACTTTGTTCAAGACATTTCGCTCTCGGTGTGCCGCATGGTTTGCCACCCCGTCGCCGTTCGAGTCGCCCGTTTCCGTGGCCAGCCCGTATTATAGTAATAGTAATTAGTTCATTAAAAATGTATCTATGTTTCACATTATATATAGACACCTTATTTTTTTTTTTTTTTTAATCTTTATTTATTTACGGGGTTTTTTCTATGAAGAATATGTCACCCCGATGATTGCATACAATTAAATTACAAATATGTACCTATACTAAACTAGCCTACCCGCAACCTTATAACCTTAATGATAATATAATAAAGTGTTCTAGCCTCATCGGACAATGGTGAGGCCAGTACGCTATTATAGAAGCCTACATTAAAAGTATTGTCAAAAGCTTGGCGCCTTTGGACCCCCACACGATCACACTCCGTCAGGACATGATGCACATCTTCAATAACTCCACAAACATCACAATTTGGTGAATCGACTTTGCGCATCATAAAAGCGAAGCTATTGAGTGGTACATGACCGGAACGGAGTCTCAAAGCCGCCACAACTTCTTGTCTACTCATCTTGCTCTCGCTGAACCAAAGCACTCGTGGAAGAGATGGCTGGATAGTTCTGTACCAGATACCCTTAGTCAAAGACCTTTCATCAAAGTATTCTGACCATGACTGAATACATCTGTCTCTAACTAAGGGTAAAAGCTCAGTATGCCAGGGAGAACAATGATAAATTTCTCCATCAGACCCCGCTTCATTTGCCAAACGGTCAACCATCTCATTTCCCTCCAGTCCAACGTGGGATGGAATCCACTGCAATACAATTCTTCTGCGTTTGGTAACAAAATCAGTAATTATTCTTAATATATTGTACGCCAGTGGAATGCCCCTAAAAGGTGAAGTACTTGTGCATCTCATCAGATGGAGAAGAGCACTTTTTGAGTCAGTGAAAATAACAAATCGATCACCGTCCAAAGATTCGATATAAGCCAAAGCTTCAGCTATAGCAATTAGCTCTAAGTGCATTATTGAAACTTTGGATAAAATTTTGAATTTAAAAGAGGCACCTATTTGTGGATCGAAAAAAGCTGCGCCACAGTAATTCTCGCGTCTAGATCCGTCCGTATACACACAGTAAAAGCCAGAGTATTGCGCATTCAGAGAAGTACAACATATTGTTCTAAGGTTATACGCATTATAACAATGCTTAGGTTTATCTACTGACTCTAAATTGGGCTTTACAATATCTGATAAGTCCATATTGCTGACCCAAGTGTCCAAGGAAAACATGCCAATTTTATTGCTGCAGTACATATGTTCCTGATTTAGAACATTGTGAGACAAAACTAACAGTGGCTTTTTCTTATTTCTCCAATAAGGATTATTGTAACAAAGACCATGTAGCTTATTCAGTAAATCGCTTAAAGGAAAACGGTAACACTTAGCTTTTAAATAAAATTTACCGGCTAAATATCGGCGGCGAATAAAAAGAGGAGGCAATATTAATTCGGATTCCATGACGTGGATCGGAGTACTTTTGATAAACCCACCAATCAACCGCAAGCACATGTTTTGTAATCTGTCCAGTTTAATTAAATGTGTGTCGGCGCTATTGTCCATTAAAAAGCTGCCGAAGTCGATACGGCTACGAATAAGGGAAATATACAATTTTCTCAAGTGGTTGGGATGAACACCCCACCCAGGTCCCACTAAAACCCTAAAAATATTAATTAATTTAAGCACTCGCTCACGAACCTCACCAATATGTTTCTTCCATCGAAGGCTTCTATCCAGCCACAGTCCTAGGTACTTGACGTGGTCTACTAACTCTAACAAAGTCCCGTTTAAATATATTTCTATAACTGGCCTTCTAAAACCTCTACTAAACAAACAGATTTTACTTTTAGTGGCGGAAATGTTTAATCCTACTTGTATCAACATGCTGTTGATGAGATCAAGTGCAGACTGGATCTTGTGTTGTCCCTCACTAATAGAAGAACACTGCACGTATATAGCGAAGTCATCCGCGTACTGAGATATACAAGTGTTGTTTTGCACACGTTTACAAACATGAGACGTTACTATATTAAATAATATTGGAGATAATGGGTCACCCTGAGCCAAACCAGTACCGGAATGTCTACTAATGTAGCTATTACCAATTTTAATCTTAAGTACTCTTCTATGGAGAAAATTCCATAGATATCTACAGATGCGGGAACCAACTTTAAAGCTATCTAGAACATTTATTAAAACAGAATTATTTACATTGTTGTACGCATTATCTATATCTAAAAAACAACCCATAGTGGAACAACCCTCGGAAAAACCAGTTTGAATTGTGGTGATTAGGCCGCTTAAGCCGTCTAAACACGACCTACCCCTACGGAAGCCAACTGTGTTCACAGAAAATGTGTCACTTTTTTCAAAAAACCATTCCAATCTTCGATATAAAACATAGTGGAAAATTTTGCATAAGCACGACAGTAATGATATAGGTCGGAGTGAAGAAACGTTACTAGGGTCACGACCAGGTTTTGGAATAGGTACAATACAAATGTCGCGCCACTGATAGGGAACAAAACTGTGATTTAGAAAGTTGTTATATAAAGTAAGTAATACCGATTTACCTACATCAGGTAAATTCTTAATCATAGAATAAGATATGTCATCGCATCCAGGAGATGTATCCTTAGATTTGATACATTTATCTAGCTCCTGAATAGAGATCTCACATTCTAATGCAGGGTTACTATGGTGGACGGTAGGGCTAGATGGGGACACATAATCGGGTGCTAAAGAATTTAAAAGATTTGTGGCACTTTGAGCGTCTACAAAACGTCTAGGTGAATGGTAACCTTTCAACCATCTCATTTTACGCCACATTTCACTAGAGGATGTAGTGTGATCAACTGAGGAACAAAAATTTTGAAAGTTCATTCCCCTAGCCTGTCGGATTAACCTTTGGGATGTATTTATCGTACCATTAAGATTATCCAGATTTTGGGGTGTGGGGTTACGCCTAAATTTGGATAAAGCCAACCTACGATGAGCCACAGCTTGTGACAGTTCAGCAGTCCAGTATGGTTTCGGAGTGAAATTTGAAGTAGGGTTTTGATTAAATTTAAACATCGGAATGGATTTATTAGCAGCGTCATTCAGAATATCTAAAAATGAATCATACGCTTTTTGGGGGTCATCCGGTAAACATAAATTTAGCAAGTTTTCTTCCAAATATTTTTTATATGAAGTCCAGTCTGCTTTTCTAAAATTCCTTTTAATAACTGCAGGAAGGCATGACGTACACAATGTTGAAAGTTTAATCATTAAATGGTCGCTGCCTAGATTTTCATTTAAAACGGTCCAATTAAAGTTTAACGCAATATCTATAGAAACGAGTGAAATATCTGGGGAAGATTGTTGTAGGTTGTTATCAACTAAACGAACTCGTGTATGCGTTCCATCGTTCAAAGAAATAAAGTTGTTGTCCGTTAGTGAGTCATGAATAAGGCTGCCTCTGCGGTCAGTTTTATAGGACCAACTGGCGTGATGGGCATTAAAGTCCCCAAGAATTAACGTTTTGGATGGCCATATTGAAAACAGACTATCCCAGTCCTGCTGAGTAGTTACGATTCTCGATGGACAATAAACAGAAACAATATTCTCAAACGGGCCACAATTAAATACTTGCACGCACACTACCTCAACTCCGTTATTATTGACGAGAACGCGTCGCAGCTGCGACTTAACAGATTTGTGTACTATAATAGCTACACCACCGTATGAGTCATCCCGGTCCGCGCGATAAACATCAAAACCACTAACTTTAAAGTTACTTTCTGGTTCAAGCCACGTTTCACTAAGGGCAGCAATATGTACTTTTTCTTGGCACAAGAGTTCATGAAACGATGCTAACTTTGGCTTAATACTTTGGGCATTCCACTGCAAGATATTTAATTTAATTGATTTGTTAGCCATCACAAGGAATAAAAAAGTTAAACAATGCTTTTATCCACGGCCATTCTGAAACAAAACTCACTGACACTAGCGTTAACCATTCTATGCACAACTGGAATACACACTTTATCTTGAAAATTAGACCTGTCTTTTTGAGGTAGATAACCTCCTTAATTCTGCTACACAGCTCTTTGAAAGAAGGACATTCATCTTTACTTTCTTCATCAATGGGTAATTGATGAACGTCTCCTTCGTCTGCATCTGCAGTCCAGAACATCCAGTCTTCTTTAAGAGGGATCTTTTTATTTTTCGGAGGCTTTGGGAATTCATTGTTCCTACTAGCCGTGACAGGGGACTGTGCCTTGTGGACTGTGGCCTTTGTTTGGACTATTTCGGCAAAGGTAGGATTTCTGGTTTGTAAAGAGCCGTCGTCGGGAGATATAGAAGAGGAACGATTTTCTTGGGTTACCATAACTTGATGAGGGACGATAGTTTCAGGGGGAGCGGGTTTTTCGGGGGGCACATAACTTTCTAGGGCTTTTCTATATGTGCATCCAAACTCAGACATTATTTCTCTCAGTCTTCTCTCTTTCATGTAAACGGGACAAGATCTGCTGAGTGATATGTGGTTACCTTTGCAATTGACACAAGAAAACATTAAGGTATCGCAATTCTCATGATGCCCACCACACTTCGGACAAACCACGTTTTTCGAGGGGCACATTTTCCGAACATGTCCTAACCTCCAACATTGGGAACATTGTGAGACTTGGTGTATGTAAGGTGGCCTACCATGACGTCTAAAAGCAGGAGTAGTTCCAGTGTGGGAAAGAGATGGCGCTAGACGACCTGTATAGCTCTGTCTCTTTCCCACACTGGAAACACTCCTGCTTTAAGACGTCATGGTAGGCCACCTGTTAGATCATCATCTGCCTAGCTTTTTCCAACCATGTTGGGGTCGGCTTTCAGTCTAACCGGATGCAGCTGAATACCAGTATTTTACATGGAGCGACTGCCTATCTGACCTCCACAACCCAGTTAGTACTGACAGATAGATATAACTTTTAATATGTTGTGAAAAATGTCGTAGGTATTTATAACTCTTGTATATAAGGTCCCATTAAAATAGGTGGAGAAATTTTAACACAGCATTCAGTACGTCTAACCACCCCTATTTTAATGGGACCTTATATTTATAACTTAGTATTAGATTTTAATGTATATCTGTTTTATTTTCCCGAATAAATAAGATAAAATAACTATCATGGGATCGGCTTCAAGAATGACCGTATGCAGTTGAATACAAGTATTGACATTGAGCGACTGCCTATCTGATCTCCACAATCCAGTTAATACTTAGGTAATACGATACCCCTTGATAAGACTGGTTGGCAGATTTTCTGGCCACTATCTGTAACGACTGTTAAAGATCTCAGGATCTCGTCATCCGTGAAATCTAGGTCTACATCCTTGATTAAGCCATAGCAGGTAGACAGCTCCATAGCTTTCTGGAACCTCCATCCTTTCTCCAAAAGCTTCTCGCACATAAGGAAGTTCTGAGCAGCCGATTCACACTCAAATTGGAAGCGTATTTTAAAAGGGCTTAAATATTTAACTTCCCTAATCTTGGTTATATTATTATCTTTCAAAATACGCGCCATTGCAAACTGTTTTGGAAGGCGTTCTTTATGCGAAACGTATATTTCATACTTTTCCTCTTTTACAGGATGTGTACTTCCGTGACAGATCTTTTTTTTACTCGTCTTAACTTCTTTCCAACCTTCTTCGTCTTCAGTACTGTCTTCTCTTTCCCTCTTTTCCGCTCTTGACTGCTCCTCTTTGTATTTACCGTCATCATCAATATCATCCATGTCCGAAGAATCATTCAATAAGTTTTGTATATTATTATCATTACTGAATGTGGGTGTATCACGGCGCGGTGAAGCTCTTACGTCATCATTCATGGCGCGATCGTGTGCACACGCAGCCGGTAGGCCCGGCGCACACCTGTGGCACGTGTCACTGCAATGCGTAAACAACTCTTCGCGCAGAGGGGATAGTAATTAGATACGCGACAAAAAACACAACCAGACCGCACGAGTGCGCGTACGGCTATCGTATAGACACCTTATTACTTATGTATTATTTCGATTTAAATAGGTACCTACACATTTTTTCAGGATAACTTATTATAAAAAAAAAAACGATACTACTTGATTTTATTAATGTTGGAGAATATAGTAATGGGTCACTGTAGGTACAATTAAATAATAGGCGAATCTGCTCTTAATAATTGACTATATTGCTCGACCAACAAGTTATATAAAAATGACGCGCGTACGCGCTTCACAAGTGACCCGAGAAGAATGCTCATATGCTGAGGCGCCGGCGTCGACGCGATGTGGCGGCGCGGCCCTCCTCCCCCGCGTCCCGCAGGCTCCCCGCTGCACCGCACAGTGGTTTATTTTACTGCCACGCACAGTGGTGCGTTAACAATTAACGTCAATTATTTACGGTTGGTACACATCACTATTTGAAAATTGCAAAAAAATGGCAACCCACGTAATGTCCGTTTTGTCTCGGAAATAAAAAAGACAAACTATTGTTTGGTTCCTGCACTATTCGCCGCGTCTACCGCGCGACGCCGTGGCATGCTTCGTACTGATCCATACATTTGTTTCTGCCGCCCGCCGCACCGCTAGACAGAAATTCACTCGGCAAATTTCGCCGGTCGCGCCGCCGGTCGCCGCTACGCGTGGCATGGCTAGTACATTCCTGTACATTTGTTTTAGTCGCAAGACGCTTCGCCGTTCGCACTGCGCGAATTTTCGCTGCAGCAAATGTCCCGTAGCCAGGCGGTTAAAGCGACAAACAACTTGCAACAGCGACTGGGGAGAAATTGAAAGCCATAAGTCACTGCAACTCGACGCTGCGGAGCTGCGATACTCGCCCGAAGGAACAAGTGCCGCTCGCGCGTCTCTTTTATATCGCCTGTGGCCGTGAAAGGAATCTTGGGCCACGAAATACAGATAGATGATCGGCTATGCATGACAGTTTAACATCGCCATAACTCACGCCTGTAATCCCCGAAGGGTTAGGCAGGGGTGTACCTAATAATACACCCACATTTCGCCAGTGTAAACCGACATAAAATTTAGGACATAATACGTTTATTTGGGAATCGAGGCTTTTATGACAGTCATTGACGTTTTTATGTATGACTATATCTGTAATCTTTGAAGCGGCTTTGCAAACTGTATAGTTTGCTTTGTCGTGTAGTGTATAGTCACACTCGTCAAGAAGGGAAGTGAAAAAGAAAAGAATCTTCTTACTTAACTTGTCTCCTTTGTATACAAAATTAATTAATGAGCACCGCGGGCCTAAACAAAGCTAGAGTCATAAATTCTATCAGCGAAAACGGTGATAAATGAGGCAACACACGACAATATGGTTGCTGTAATGGGTTTACAACTTGTTATAAAAAATAGAAAAGAAATGCAACATGTGCATGCGACCTGCAACACACGCCTATGCTTGTGCATCGTACCGCGCGTAATGAAGCGGTAAAATATCTATTTCGATATTCTCAAGCTTGCATGTACAGGCCAGGATAACTGTAAAGCTTTTTCCTACACACGTTCATGCATCCCTGCACAATTTGACTGTACAAGCAATACTGCACATGAATAACCTATCATCAAAACAAATATCAAAGTACCCCTGGGGTAAATTAGGTGCAATTTGTTTTCACCGCTTCAAACTGACTTTTGAAGTGCAAAGCGAAACCGCTATAAGCGTTCGTTTCGTGGCCCTCGGGTAAATCTTTGACAGTAATCAAGGTAACTTATTAGTTATTCAAATCAGTGTCCGGTATAGGTCATGTTAGTGCCATTCAAATAGAATTAGACTGGGTACGCAAATGCTCAGAGATTTGGCTCACTCCCAAATATAAAGGCTAGTTCTGTTTTATATTGAGTTTATTTGTATTCAGGGTGGGTGACGGTTTAATTTTCATACAGTTAAATTCGTGTGGGTTGTGGTCAAAATGATTTATAAATTGTAAACATATTGCACCAATTATAATTTCCTTTATTTACTTTTTTTACATATTATTTACATTTTTTTTTAAATTATTTACATTAAATATTTTTTGTAACAAAAATTGTATAAAAACATTTGAAGGTATAAAAAATAGTAGCCCTTCGGAATCGGTTACAAGGTCAATTATAATTGTTATTATTGTGAGAAATAATTAATGTTAATTAATGCTCATTAATGAAAAGCATGTAATCAATTGTGGTAGAAATAATAAACGAATACTTTAGTTTTTACCGAGCTGTTATTATGTTGTTCATCATCATCTGCCAAGCCTTTTTGGGGTCGGCTGTTATATGTTGATAATTTATGTTATATTCAATGTAAAATGCATTTATTGACGAGGAAATTTCACTATTATAAGTAGAATAAAATACTATGTACATTATATACAGACTACAAATAGAACTAAAATAATGCTAAAAAGAAGACTAAAACTAAGTTCCTACATTTGTACAACGACGACAATAGAACACTTAGGCGTCAAAGTACTCCTCCCCATCGATGTCATCCGGAAACGTGCCCAGAAGACTGGAAGCATTGCCACGTTGAATGGCAATGCTAATTCTTTGACCAAAGAAAGAGCCAGCCCTCTGGTCACGCAAAGTGTCGACCAGTCGGCGAGATATTTCCTTAAAAAGGAGACGTGCACTCGGGCCCCATGACCCGAGCGTTTCGACCCCAAACGGCTCAAAACTGTAGTTACCGATAAAGTATTTGCGCCGCTTGAGGATTTCAGCAACCGCAGCAGCAGCGCCCGCACTGCCCGCCGTGCTTGCAACGTGAGATGGCGCAAGGGTGTCGACACAGGTTGCGTCCCACACCAAAGGCCTACCCACCTTCCAAGGCACCAACGTCATGCCGTCTGGTCTCTTCCCATCGTCACGTACCAAGCCGTTTGGTTCTAATACCGTTGGTACGCCGGCGCTGGCAATGGCTCGACGAATAATGTCGTTAATGCTTGCGTGCCGTGCAATGCGACCTGCGCTCCTGTAAGGACAGGCCATGGTGTCCGAGGCTGTCGACAGGTTCACCGCACTGACACCGATGCGGAGAAACACAAGGTGCGCCTAAGCGTAGACTCATAGCGACACGGAACGATGTGTCGTCCATCAGAGTTCCAATGGTGGGTGACGGAAGTGCCTGAAGCCACAAACCCGACTCCCATTCTCCCACGGCCAGCAGACGGGCACGTTCCACAGTATTGATAGACGTATTTAAAAGGGTATTCCGTATAATACTGCAGAGCGGCACGTCCCACTGTCTCTGGGAGGACAGGTTGTCGGGCAAATCCGTTTTGGGACAAGCCATTTTCCAAGCGTTTAACGCATCGGTCAAATATGGCAACTCAAAATCAACCAGTGAGGATGACAAAATGTCCCTGGTTAATTTTTCGGTACCGTAGACCGAGGAGAGGAAGGCTGGTAAACTTATACTTGAAATTTTGCGGACGCCGAGACCACCCAAGCGAATGGGGAGTGTGGCTTGCTGCCAGGCTCGGTCGTCCAGGGCCACATTAAATATTGAAGTTAGAGTGTTCCTAATAATTTTGTCTACTTTGTCTAAAAGCTGTGGATGTTTCCAAAGATGAGAGGAGCGAAGGCTATACGTGAATTATGGTCCAAAACAACAGTATCGAATAAGTGTGAAGGCCGAATTAATGTTAATTTTGAAAAGTCTCTCTGAAACATCCGTGAAATTTCGATTTTTTTCTTCAATGAATGATGGAAAAGATTCGTCAAATATTGGTGACCCTAGGAGGTGAAGAGAATTTTTTCCAGTAATTTTGATATCTGGTGCTAACGAGTTAAATTTAGAAATGGTAGTCTGTCTGTCAGTGGTTTCAGGAAGGTAAATTTCGCACTTCGAAAGGTTAAGGTCTAGGCCAATGGAACTAAATTTTTCTTTAAAAAAAGTTAAATCTTTTAGGACTGTGTCAACATCACCTCCCAGGGTTCCATCATCCAAATACCATACGTTGAAATTAGAATTTAGCTGCCGAATAATTGGATTAATTGCTAAACTAAAAATGACTGGCCCAAGAGAGGGTCACCCTGTTGGCATCCAACGGCTGATTCCAAAAGGTTGTCTTTATAAAGTAATTTTGAGGGATTCCTGTAGCAATGGTAAAGAAAACTGTAAACTTTGGGTTTTTCTTTTTGAACCTCTGTCAACAAGGTGTTCCTGTTTACGGAATTGAATGCATTTTTTATGTCAACCTAAAGGATGACCTCACCCTTATCACTGTGAAGGTAAGTGGAAAGTGCGTGTACCGCAGCCTCACAGCCCTCTTTGGACCCGAAGCCAAGCTGTAGGGGCTGGAATTTGCTGGCCAGTGTTTCACTGTAAAAGACGCAGCAAATTTTGGCTGCGATACGACGGTAAGTTGTAAGTTAAGTAAGTAAGTTATAAGTTGTATTCAATATTGGTTATTTTGACGTGGTTGTATTTTTTAATGTGGTTAAAGTGTAAAATCAGCCGCTCGCACTAGGCGGGATGTTTCTGCCTCTGGTTATTCAGCATGCGAGTTTAATGGGCAAAAGCGAACATAACACAGGATGCCTGGCGGCTAGTTGTTTTTTTTTCCATAATTGGTTATACATGTTTGTGCTGTGGCCAGTTTACGAGCTACTTAAATCTCAGTTTAGAAACTCAGTTTTAGAGCGTTCATTTGCTTAATTTATTTCAATACCACTGCTCTTACAACGAAGAAGAATAATATCGTGAGGAAACTGGCATATCCTAACCAACATTTTGAAGACATTGGATGTGATCGTAGCGGACAGTACAAAAACTAATACAGCAACATAGTACAAAAAGTACTATAGCGCCATCTATAACACAAATGAAGAACTAACATCAAAATTCTGAATCGCCCTATCGAGGATATCGTATTACCCGACATTATCTCGGTTGTGTTGTAAAGTTCGGATAGGCAGTCGCTCCATGTAAAATACTTATATTCAGCAGCATCCGGTTAGACAGGAACTTGCCTCCAACATAAAGGCTAGGCTGATGATCGTGACGGAAAGAGTTATCCTGGTGAAGGTATAGGAATAAAAACCACAAACCTCGTCAACATAAAAAATATATTAATATATAAAAGGGGTAGGCAGGTCTATGGCCAGAATTTCCCTTCCCCAAGTTCGCTCGCGAGTCGCACGGTACTCTCCTGGCTCAGCCCGGTGTGACGAAGACCGTAGCGGTGTGCCACGCCGCAGATGCCAGAAGGGGTGACGGTCGGTAGATGTTCGCAAATTCTCGGTGCGACAACGCAGGCAAACACTCGTATGTTACCGACGCGGAGCGTGCGGAAACCCGGAAGTTCCGGCCAACTTGAGTGGATATACCAGCTGGTACTTAAGCCGGAAACGTCAGCCGGAAATCTAAATGGAAGTGTCAGCCGGAACTATGGACCTTGGAAGATAACGTCCAGTGTGTCACAAGATGGCCAATAGTCATCTGTACTGATTGTGACACCAAGGCCATAAGCAAAGCGAGAAATACCCGTGCGCCAATGAAGGTGATGTGCGTTAGTCACAATCAGTACGAAGTTTACAATATGGTAGTGCTTCTCGCACGGTATGACTTGCACATTTTGAGTGTCATGGAAAAACACGGATTATCAAATTATACTAAGCTTAAGGCAACTAGATTTTATAATAACTATAATGAGCATAGCAAAAAGTGAGACAGAATAGGCACACATCCTGAGTTGACCTAGATAGTAAGGTACATAAAATATAAACGTGATTAGGCTGTTCAACACACTCAGTATGGGGGTTACGAAGACACAGAATTTAATGCGGTTTACTGCTAATTATGAGCAATAATAAACTGCCTGCTTTAGGCCCGAATAATGTCGGACTTGTATCCTTGTTATTTACCCCCGACGCAAAAGAGGGGAGTTATAAGTTTGACCGCTATATGTGTGTGTCTGCTGTGGCACCGTAGCTCTTAAACGAGTGAATCCGATTTGGATGCAGTTGTTTCTTGGCGATGGTTCTAGATTATGTTATATCAAAATAAATCAAAACCGGTTAACTTCGGTTTCGGTTTCGGCAAAAAAACATATATCGGTCGTATGCACATGTTATGCACAATTGATGGCACACAGCTGAAATTTAGATGAGGGAATCAAGAAATACGAACACAAAGTTATTACTAACAAATTAAAGCCTAAGACCCGTTTTCACCAACCCAAAGTGATACCTAAATTAATGCCTAGCGCCCGTTTTCACCAACACAACCTGATGCCTAAATTAATGCCTAAGACCCGTTTTCACCAACACAAAGTGATACCTAAATTAATGCCTAGCGCCCGTTTTCACCAACACAACGTGATGCCTAAATAAATGCCTAAGACCCGTTTTCACCAACCCAAAGTGATATCTAAATTAATGCCTAAGACCCGTTTTCGCCAACACAAAGTGATACCTAAATTAAAGCCTAAGGCCCGTTTTCACCAACCCAAAGTGATACCTAAATGAACGCCTAGCGGTCGTTTTCACCAACACAACGTGATACCCAAATAAATGCCTAAGACCCGTTTTCACCAACACTAAGTAATGCCTAAATAAATGCCTACGACCCGTTTTCACCAACACTAAGTAATGCCTAAATAAAGGCCCGTTTGCATCAACCCAAAGTGATACCTAAATTAATGCCTAGCGCTCGTTTTCACCAACCCAAAGTGATACCTAAATTAATGCCTAAGGCCCGTTTTCACCAACCCAAAGTGATACCTAAATAAATGCCTAAGACCCGTTTTCACCAACACAAAGTGATACCTAAATTAATGCCTAAGGCCCGTTTTCACCAACCCAAAGTGATACCTAAATGAACGCCTAGCGGCCGTTTTCACCAACATTAAGTAATTCCTAAATAAATGCCTAAGGCCCGTTTTCACCAACCCAAAGTGATACCTAAATGAACGCCTAGCGGCCGTTTTCACCAACACTAAGTAATTCCTAAATAAATGCCTACGACCCGTTTTCACCAACACTAAGTGATGCCTAAATAAAGGCCCGTTTTCACCAACCCAAAGTCATACCTAAATTAATGCCTAGCGCTCGTTTTCACCAACCCAAAGTGATACCTAAATGAATGCCTAGCGGCCGTTTTCACCAACCCAAAGTGATACCTAAATGATGCCTAGCGCCCGCTTTCACCAACACTAAGTAATGCCTAAATAAAGGCCCGTTTTCACCAACCCAAAGTGATACCTAAATGAATGCCTAGCGGCCGTTTTCACCAACACAACGTGATACCTAAATAAATGCCAAGCGCCCGTTTTCACCAACCCAAAGTGATACCTAAATGAATGCCTAGCGCCCGTTTTCACCAACACTAAGTAATGCCTAAATAAATGTTTAAGGCCCGTTTTCACCAACCCAAAGTGATACCTAAATTAATGCCTAGCGGCCGTTTTCACCAACCCAAAGTGATACCTAAATGAATGCCTAGCGGCCGTTTTCACCAACACAACGTGATACCTAAATTAATGCCTAGCGCCCGTTTTCACCAACCCAAAGTGATACCTAAATGAATGCCTAGCGCCCGTTTTCACCAACACAACGTGATACCTAAATGAATGCCTAGCGGCCGTTTCCACCAACCCAAAGTGATACCTAAATGAATGCCTAGCGCCCGTTTTCACCAACACAACGTGATACCTAAATTAATGCCTAGCGCTCGTTTTCACCAACCGAAAGTGATACCCAAATAAATGCCTAAGACCCGTTTTCACCAACACTAAGTAATGCCCAAATAAATGCCTACGACCCGTTTTCACCAACACTAAGTGATACCTAAATTAATGCCTAGCGGCTGTTTTCACCAACCCAAAGTGATACCTAAATTAATGCCTAGCGCCCGTTTTCACCAAGACTAAGTAATGCCTAAATTAATTCCTAAGGCCCGTTTTCACCAACACAAAGTAATACCTAAATTAATGCCAAAAACAACGGGTTTTTAAATGAATGCTTAAGGCCCGCTTTCACCAATTCTAAGTAAAAAAAATACTTAAGTAAATAATACTTATTAATTAGGTAACTACTCCTAGTTTAAACTAGGATAAATAAGTATTAGTTTTATTTTGTAGTGCCGACTAGTGCCACAGGGCACTACACATACCCTGTTGGAACTAACAGCAACCAATCACCAAACAACACCAAACACCAAACCATCAAATACAACTACGACCAAGGTGAAGGTGAAGAAAAAAAAAAGCATCATCAATCACCATACTAACATTGGAAAATATTGAATCTGTTGAAATCTCACTCATTCGTTCGGATACACGAAACGCGCGCCAACATTGGTAAAACAGCTAATTTATGTCGTTTAGTTTCTTCGTACGACCCTAATATTTTTAACGTCTGTGGTTTGTTTTGACAGGTGTTGAAATAAGCTATGTAAACAAAAGTAACGATACAAATTTACCACAAGAGGTCTAGTGGTCTTTATAAGACCACATTGTACACTTAGTTCGCAATAAATGTTTTGACTTTGACAATGATGACTTTCTAATCAGGACACTGATCACACTTGTTTAATTTACTGAAACTGATACCAATGTAGTGGGTAGCTAGGTACTTCTAGAAACCATTCTTCTTAAAAGTCATTTTATGTTTGTTTTCAGCGAACAGCGAACAAGAGATTGTCGCGAATGTATTTCAGATGATACGTACGACTCGACTCTTCGATGCAATTTCTCGCTGTGTGCCTTCAGTTTAGAAATTGTATTCAATCAGAACGGCTAGGCACTACGTATGCATCACGGGAGTAACTACGTTCGTAACTACATCGGCTATATCTGTAGGTATATTTTGTATTCATATTTGTGTTATATGTATTTTGTCTATTCTTGTATTTATGTAAATGTTTCATATATTGTTAGTTTCGTTATTTTTGCTTTAAGTTTTAGTACCTATTCTATTTTCTCTTATTTTCAACTCATGTAAGTAGCTTGACGGTCTACCAGATGCAACTAAATTTTACTATATTATGTAGCGACTGTCATTTCGTTTCCACGACACATTTGACGGATTTTTTTGAATCAGCCTTACCGGTCGCTTTTTTGCTCTACTGATTGTTTTTTTTTATCACTAATTTCATTTGGAACTAATTTTGAATTTGTTATCACTAGTTCCACATTATTATTTTAGGCACTTTTGCTTACTGAAGAAAACTGAATTTATCGCACTATTTTAATATGTATATTAATCAACTGCTATTATTTAGCCACTAATCAAGAGTCACTCAGGATAAAATGAACCTATATATTATGTTGCACATGTAGGTATATAATCATGAGCACTAATATGTATCCAAATCAAAATTCAAACGAGACAAATCTCGTCTGAATATTGATTGTAGATTTATTTTGTTATGGATATAGTTTTTCGAAACCCATATTACTGTGAAAAATATCTTATCATAAAGTTATAATTAGTTCCACAAGAGAAACAATATTTGATTTTGATTCGTGAAAAATATTAGTGCTCGTAACTTGGACTCCAGGGGGTTTATTTTCAAAAAAGACACAAAGTCACTCACATGAGAACAATGCTTTAATAGTAGATTGGTGCATCAAGCGCAACGTGAGTTATTAATGCATGAGTGTTATGTTGTCACTAAATTTACATGAGTGCATTAATTACTCACTTTAGCAAGGTGCGTAATCTACTTTTCTTTCAACTACCAATCTACCTACCGTGATAAATTATACCTACTCAAAATAAAAACTCAAGTTAATGGAAACAAAGTATCTCGCGACTTTTGTGGCAAAGGGTTATTAACAGTTTCATGTGCAGCTGTTTTTATAGTTTCTGGAATATTTATTGAATACATGTATTCGCTGTCTATTTCCATTTATTTTAACTTTTCTTGCTAAATACGAATTATCAAAGTTTTACAATTTATGGTACAAAATGTGCGCCATTTGCATTTTTTTTTACCAATTCGATTTATTCAGCCGATTTTTATTTTCAGCCAGTATCTTTTTGATCAAATGCATACTTTTTTAGTAAACTTAATGGGAGACAGTAAATCTCTGTGGTCAATTAATAACTAAATAGAAAATAAAAAACAGTGCATTAATGAAAAACTCTGCAACAATGAGATTTCATATAACATTTCTGCACTGTTTTGGTCAAAGAAGTCGTCCTTTGTGACTTTTGGTTTTGTAGTGATTAATGATAACATTATTACGTAGTTGAAAGAAAAAATAGTTATATTTAAAATTACCAAGCATATTGGTGGCTTCCCAGCGAGTCACACCCAATCGTGTCACAGTGTGACTCTTTGGGATTATATTTACCATAAAGTCACACTGTGACTCGATAAATAATTTTTGCTTAGAGTTACTTAGTTTTATGTACAGAATGCTTGGTTGATGGCTTCGTGAAGGATCTGTGTACACCCTATATATTAGAAACTATTGAATCAGTGACCTGATCCCATATGGCGCATTTGTTTTACGTTTCAAACTCACCAATCCTTGATCTATCTGTCTATCGTACAACTGTGATAATATATCAATGCGACACTATAGCGTCACGTGGAATACATTATTCAGCCTGGGGTACTCTATTAGGCTAATTGGCTATTAGTCAAAACGAACATTACTTCGGTAGACTAAAAGCATATACTTGTAATATTGAATATGGACCAGTGTGATTTGAGCTGCAGGTGTTTGGTCAGTTTGTTCAGGGAAGGGATCAAGTAATGCTGGTTAGAGGATTCTAAACAGTATGTAGTGCATGATTTGGTGTATTTCCTTCCATTTATCATTTTGTAGTTATTATACATGTTCGATTGAGTAGTACATCATAGTTTTGATTCAAAAACAGTCATATTGTGGATTAAAAAAAATAAAAGAAATCTGGAAGAAAAGAAAATATTTTTAAGTACTATACTTATAGATTTTTCAACTTGAATGATCCACTTATGAATACACAATTTTGGACCATTTGTTAATGTTGAACAGATGATAAACAAAAATAAATTTATTTGTTTTAAAATTCGTTCAATATAAAGCGTGTAACAAGACCCTTAACAAAACCGAAAAGCACTTGTTCTCCCCATCACAGTGTTCATTTTTTTGTTTTAGACCATACCTGGTGACCTTCTAGTTACGGAGATATTGGGGGTCAAAGTTCCAACTTTTTAACAAGTTTTTTTTCTATTACTTACATGTTTTTAATGTAAGATTTTCACATTAAACACCTCCAAGACCCCCGTAATATTCAATGCATCCATCAGCACAAAGTTTTGAGTTCGTTACATTGAGTCCTACCGTAAAATATGATTTTTCACACCAAAAAAAAAAGTAGTTTCCCAGCAATAATTTGTGTGTAAAGTTACTTAGTTTGATTTACAGAATGCTTGGTTGACGGCTTCGTTAACGATCTTGTTACATCCTGTTTACGTACAACATTATACCTTTTAATGTTTAAAATGCAACCCGCAACTATTAAATATTTAAAATACAATCCCCGATACACATTGGTTTGGGACGAATAAATTATATTAAGCCTTATTTACTTTTCAAAAGCAATTATTCATTGGGATCGGTAATGTAATCGTTCACAGGTGTACATGGCCATTCTCTATATCCAGAAAAGCCAGTAAATTTTCTAATGCTAAAAGGCCCTAGTTTGAGTTTTGACGTTTTTCGTAACGTAAATACGTCGCTTTTTTAATCGAAATACAATTAACCTATAGTATTTTATTTAAATTATTTGTAACAAACAATCAGAATCATCCATCATAATCAGCCTATAATGTTCCCACTGCTGGGACACACGGCCTCCTCTCTATGAGAAGGAATGTGCTATAATAAACACACCGGTATACATCTCGCACCTACACTAAACCACTACGGCGGAGGACATCGTGGAGTACGTGCGTCAGAAGACCAAATACGTGACGAGAGTGCAGCTGCTTGAGTAGCGCCGCAACGTTAACTTTAAGGCGTTCGTGGTGCGAGTACCAACATGTTATGTCCACCTTGGAGGAGGAGTTTTGGCCGCAGGGAGTCGTGTACCGTCGCTTCCACGGGCAAGTGCCACATGAACGCACAGTGACGTAGTGCACAAGTGAAGTGTTAATAAATATTTTAAAGTTTCTATTTCCTAACATAATTTGTATTTTATCATAGGTATGTTAGTATGTAAGGTATATAGGTATCTATGGGCCAACGTAGCCTGAAAATGAATGGATGTTGTTGTTATAATCCACCACGCGGGGCAGTGCCAGTGCGGCTTTTAAAAAAGAAACGCGTATTTTTAATTGAACAAATCGACGTATTTACGTTATGTATACACCTAGCGCTCGTGCTGAGGCCTATGAATTCTGCCACTTCAACAGCAGCATAAACAAGTAACATTTCATTTTAAATAAGTATCAAAAAACTCGACATAAAACTGAAAATTAAAAATAAAAAAAATAAAAAAATAATAATATTAAAAATAAAATTACGAAAATTAAAAAGGAGATTACGTAATAACGTAATCTCCTTTTTAATTTTCGTAATTTTGTACCTTACTCTAGGTTTCGTTGAAAAAAAAAAATGACGACTTCTAATTTAGCGCCAAAAATCCGCCTTTTTGTTTTTTTTAAACAATCTTAATCGTCGAAATCCATCTAGCCATTTGGAACATACGAGGTAATAAAGAAATTTATAAAAAACAAAGAAACGCACAAGATACGCGCGCAAAACAGAACCCTTCCTTGACAGTCGGGTAAAAAGGTTTTTTTTTAGCCTGAGCTGTCCCACTCCTGGGCAAAGATCTCCCCCCGATTTCTACACATTTCTCGGTGTTGTGCTCCATCTAGTCAATTTGTGAGGAAGCTGTCCAAGGCGTTCTTCTATCTTCTCCCCAGTCTGCCGCGACCCCGTCCCAAAGCTGTGCTGATGAATAATAATAAGATTTTTTATAATTTCAGAATGTTCAACACCAATGTAAATGCGACTGCTGTATATCAAGTTAACAAACCTAAATCCATTAGACACTCTTAATTAACTTTAGTGTGCTTTTACACCAAAGCCAAATAGAGAAAATAAAACTCACACAAATGTTAGTACTGGAAAATGTTTCTATTTTCACCTGGAGAATTAACCTAATTAGGTTTTGTACACAGTCCATACAGGGCTAATTAAATTAGCTAGTGAAACTTTACATACAATGAGTAAATTAAATAAAGGATATCGATATCAATTAATGAGTACATCATCATCACCATCATTCTCCTGTCCATATCCCAATTTATTTGGGATCAGCGCAGCATGTCTTCTTCTTCCATACTGTTAAGTAGTTTAGGTTTAGTTACACACTGCAAAATGTTTCGCAAACCTAGTTTGTTGCATGTCCCTCATTCAAAGTCCGCGTACAGGCAGAATTCGTTTCTGATCCGTGCAAGTAGAAGTTTTAATAAACTTAACACCACTGAACACGATTTGGACATTTTCAATACCAGTGTTTCTCGGCTTAAGCATTTGTTAGTGAAAAGCTTTTTTACAGACAAGTAATCGTTTACGCCTGAATTTAGTTTTTAGTTCTGTTTTTTTTTTTTTTATTATTTTTAGTTTGTAATTTGTATTATTCGATCGCGGTATTTTATTTCCAATTTATGTTATAGTATTTTTATGTTGTAGTATTTCTTACTTACCTTTTTTTTGTTTTCTTTTTTGTTTCAAGTGTTTATCTGTGGAAACTTGTAAATGGCCTTCAAATTTGTATTGTTTATGAACATTGTTTATATTAGCTGTAAATTTCCCGAATAGAATAATATAAAATAAAATTACTTCTCTATTACTCGTCATCACAGCAGTCTAGCCATATCATCAATCACACAACCCATCCATAGTGTGGTGTTCACTAGAAACACTAGTTTGGGTTTAGAATAAAACCACGGAATTATCAGTAAGTAGATGAACTACGTAAGGGTACGTGCACTCGCTCTCGGGTATAAGTGGGCACTGGTTACACGGACCTCAACGTGGCTCACGTACGTTTATTTGTATATCACACATAGTACACAAAACTAACAAAAATATTTCCATAAGTCATCTTTCAAGTAACTTCACTATCCGCGACCGCTTGCCCTGTCGGCTACTATACATAATTACTCGAAATTATGTAATATCTAGCTTTCATTTGTGTCATGCCAGAACTTATCCTTCGGAAAAGTGCTCCTGAGACAAAATAGAATCCTAGGTCTGATCCACGTTTTAACCGAAATCAATTCAGCCATTAAAGCATGAAAAGTTAACAAACAGATATCTGTAATCTTTTCATGCAAATATTAGTACAGATTGGAATAGATACCGTTTCAGATTTAATTGAAATCCAACACAAAATTCCTGTTCGCTATTTAAATTTTGGCCATCCACACACGTATATTTGTCAAATTCAACCTTGTAGGAGCCCGCGGCGTAGCAACAAGGCGCTTGCGCTATCTTTGAGGTAGTAGCGTAGGTAGGTACCGCCTCACGCCGCGCACGCGCCAGTCCGGCTCGCATCGCTGTCGCATTCGGTCACGTTTTACATTGTTCTCCCTGTACTGTGTTTTTTTTTTACATCTAGTTTGTATAATCGTAATAACACTGTGAAATTAAACATTATTTGTGCACCATACGGCGTTAATTCGTCACCTATCCCACTAAACCCAGTATTTTATACCTATTTCAAAATTCCAATGACTCATACATACACCCTGTACGATGACCGTTAGCTGGCCAATCATTTAATTGGCTCGGTGTATGAAAGCACACAGCCACATAGCATAGCCGCATTCAATTCGTCTAATGCACCATTCGTTTCAATCCACATTGATAGCTTTCCACTACAGTCTGTGTTTATATGCATTTCCAAAATAGACCAGTTTATTGGAAAGTCGATAAAACTGTTGGTATTGAACATTTTGCTTGTTTATCTACTGAAAATGTTTAATGGATTTTACTAGAGAGAATTTTGCTGGAGTGTTTTTTAGCAAAGAAAAATGTTCCTATGTTTTTTACAACTGCCTACATGATTATGATTTTAAAGTAACGTTAAAAAAGAGGTTCTTAGGTTTTGTTTGATTGAATGTCTTTTTTTATAAAAATTGCTACTCATGGTTTTACATAACATAACATTACGCATGTAATCCCCGAAGTGTTAGGCAGAGGTGTTCGTGTGCCTAATAGTACACCCACATTTTGCCAGCTATGTTTAAATCCCATGTAATAGGGGGCGAGCCTATTGCCATCAAACGGGCACAAATCCAGACTCCGTGGCTGATACTGAGAAATTCCGGGTGGAAAAACCCCATTAACAATCTGTTCGATCCGGGAATAGAGCCCGGAACCTCATGCTCAGGAATCGCGATTGCGACCACTAGACCAATGAGGCGAGTCACGGTTTTATGACGTAATAAAACATGAAGTTAAATATAATACAAGTAACTATTATGTACACACATAAACATCACTAACATAGTATAAAACAAACTCGCTTCACGCTGACTGTCCCTATGTATGCTTAGATCTTTAAAACTACGCAACGGATTTTGATGCGGCTTTTTTTAATAGATAGAGTGATTCAAGAGGAAGGTTTATATGTACAACATTGCACCCATTTGAAGCCGGGGCGGGTCGCTAGTTCTAGAATAAATTCTCTATGATAGTGAAGAGCACTAAACTCCCTGGCGGAGTTTGAAATAACAATGCATTTGCACATACTCGTACAGGCAATATGACAGGCAGGATTAAACTCGTTCAGAAAATGTACAAAGCACGGATTTTCAGAAATTTTGCAATAAAGCATCAGTATTTTATGGCTCGTAAAACTCAACAGTATTTTTCACACTTTAACGCTCATTAATGGGTCATTTAATTATTTCGATAAAGCGAGGATTTTCTGAATTGTTGCAGATTTATAGTATTACAATAAAGTTGGTAACTGCATTCAGTGTTTTAATTTTATTTCAAGTAGCCTTTATTAGCAAGCTGTATGACATCAGAAATCTCTAGATAGCACATAAACTGTCACTTACGGGATATCTTCCGTGATTGTCTTTTATTTTGAGCTCCCGATATTTCGACGCTGTTGCAAGCGCCATGATCGCGGTTTGACTGGAGAATGCGGGTGGATGGAAAATAAATTGTTAAGAGCAGACAAATCAGTCTACCCTCTTTCTTTGTCTTTCACGGAAGATATCCCGTAAGTAAAAGTTTATGTGTAGTTGTAAACAGTCTCTAAATAGCTTTGCTCTTTAGCTAAGGAGGACACCTATTCTACCTGTTTCATACCTCACGGTCGTGAGTTCGACCCCTCTACAAGACAGGTGAAAAACTGGATTTTAGTATACAATATCCTATACTATTAAATGAACAATATTTGTATATTTGTTTTTGTGTGACTGCCTCATTGGTCGAGTGGTCGCAACCAGGACTGCTGAGCATGAGGTCCTGGGTTCGATTCCCGGGTCGGGCAAAGTGATATTGGGTGGTTCCGTCATGAGTTCACAGCTACGGTGTCTGGCTTTGTGCCCAGTTGATGGCAATAGGCTAGCCCATATTACATGTGACTTAAATAGAACAGGCGAAATGTGGTGTGTGGTGTTCTATTAGGTGCACCTCTGCCTCTGGCGAAAAACGATATAGCTAGGCCTCATATCTGGGAAAATTCGTTTTCTATAATGTTCACCCGAGCAGAGCTCGGTCGTCCAGGAACTGTTTATAAATGGTCGGTCTGTACGAATGACTGTGTTCGTTATGATCAATATCTCTCATTACACTTAAAGCCTCATCAAATCGATGATTTAGAATGCATAATCCGCCTATAATGTTCCCACTGCTGGGACACACGCCCTCCTCTCTATGAGAGGGAATGGGCTATAATCCACCACGCGGGCCCAGTGCTGGTTGGTAGATGTCACATGTCTTCGATTTTTTTGGTTCTAGGACATACCAGTTTCCTCACGATGTTTTCCTTCACCGTTTTTGAGAGCAGTGGTGATGAAATAATTTACACAAAGTAATGCGCCTGCCTGGGTTCGAACCCACGATTTACTGTTCGTAAGTTGGGACCGCCAGCCACCACTGGGCCACCGCTGCTCTCTGATTTAGAAAGTTGAATCCACAAATATTCCTTTCTTATGCTATGGCTGATGATTGTAGCAAAACGAGGTTCTAAGCATCGGTGGCGTTTTAGTTTCGGCCTACTTCCCCATTGATAGATGTACGTATGACTCAAAGAACACATACATACGTAATGTATGTGTTCTTTGAGTCTCAAGTCGAGAAGTGAGCTTTAGCTTAGTGATCGTTCAAGATTGTTTCATACAAAAAATGTTTCCATTCAATATTTTTAAGCCGAAATTCAAGAAAACATTCGCTTGTGTAAGCGAAACGGTGTCATAAGACCCTCAAACGGTTCGCACAGGTGTAGTAAGTACCTTTTCAGTTCATTTCGCTTCTCAACGGGAAATAAGGCTTCGCACGGGAAGTTGGCTATCAACATAGTACCTTCAGAAGGTTGTGTCTTCACACCGACCGGAAACAGTCGCACGCTTACACGTATACGCAATGGTGATCACCGTCTATCTCAAGTTCCCAAGTTCGAAGAAAGGGGTCCGCAAGGGCCGATGCCTGCCGTGGCTGCTGGACTGTTCGAAAGAGATACCGTGGCCCCGAAACACAAAGGGCGATGAAGGAACATGGATGGGTTTTAGTCAGTAAAAGTCTGACACTCCCTCCGCCCAGAGCGGGAGGAGTTATTTGATGATAACCTATCCCAAAAAAAAAATGTCGTGAGCGTGTATGTACGTGAAGCATGTATATATGTGCGTGCTTTTTCATTTTGTGTAAAGAAGACCTTCTGTCTTGTACATGCGCCTGGTATCAGCAAGTTCAGTTCACACCATATTACATCATAAAACCATATTTCTCCAAGATCATTCGGATTCCATTTGGGACACAAGTCCTTCACATATATTTATGGGAAAGAAAAATGTAGAAAACTTTCTTCTTTTTTTTTCGTATGGTAAAGTTGTCATCGGAGAGTGATTTATTGCAAGAATCCTTGCAAGGGGTCCGTTAACTGATGTTTGGGACTTTTATCCTGGAAAGGCATGTGTATATTTCCTTCACTCAGTTTCTGAATGGAAAAGTGAAAATTGAAAACTGGTCACTTTAGCATTACCATTGGTGAATCCTTTGAAATTCAAACTTTCTTAAGATTTTCCTTACGAAAGGCCAATGACCAATTTGGATGGACCAACGGTAACTTTTATTTTTAGACGACCACTAACGGAACTTAAGTCATGTTGTAGAAAATAACGAAACAAACGTTTGTATGGCGGTAATATTCAAAACTGAACCCCGATTGAGTTCAATCAGTTTATACAGCGTGTAACAGAAAGAGTATAATCATATGGAATACTGTGGTACGGACCATCAAACTGAACAACTTTCTCTATGGGACCACCATCGAAATCGTAAAAAAATAATCAGCTGTTCCCATACATTTGGGTCGAGTAAGTATTGAAATTTTGTATAGGACAGCTGATTAGTTTTTTACGATTTCGATGGTGGTCCCATAGAGAAAGTTGTTCAGTTTGATGGTCCGTACCACAGTATTCCATATGATCATACCCTTTCTGTTACTCGCTGTATATGGTGATTTTATCGCATCAGAGCGAAATCTAATAGTGTGGGTAGTATAAAGTTGTCAAAGGAATTAACCTTGATTTTGAACGAGACTAAAACCATCTTAATGTTGACTGCGTTGGTTCTTGGTCTAGTGGTCGTAATAGCGACCGCCGAGCATGAACCGCACCAGGGAAATAAACCTGGGTGAACCCACCCGGGTGCGGCAAATTGTTATTGGATTATCCCATTAGGAATTTCTCAGTAGCAGCCACCAAGTCTGGATTTGTGCCCGGTTGATGGCAATAGGCTCGCCCCCTTTTACACACCACACTTTACATAAACATAACTCGTTTAACGTGGGTGTACACCTCTGCCTAATCCTTCGGCGTTTACATAACAGGCGTGATATTATGTCGTGTTAAAACCATATTTTAATTTTTTTAATCATACTTTGAGATTTTGTAGACATGAAGTAAGTCAAAGAATGGCACACTAGATTCTATTTCCACTGTCATCAGATTAACCTGTCTCTGAATATAAATCAATCACCCGCCGAGCCCTTTCCTAACTCGATTGCGGTCATGCACCTCACCATTCACTATAAAAGTAGCGGATGTCAATATTTTACGTGGACAGACTGCCATTTGACTTCCACAACCCAATTACTTGGCTATACCGACAGAGTATAGTTCAATGAAGCCCTGAACGCACCTAGAATATCTTGCCTAGGTACATACGAGGGTGGGTCAAAAAGTTCGCGGAATCGAGGGGCTACAGAGTCCCAAAGGTATTTTTTTAAAACTATTCTACTCTTTGACTCAATTTATCATAATACTCGTATACTATGTTTTAGCCCGCTCATTTCATTAACCTTTGGGATATCGCAGGATAAACAAGTCAATCGGGAAGAAACCACAAGCTGTCTAGTGAGAGCAGGGATGAATTTATGAACCAAATTCTGACTGGGTATGAAACTTGGGTCCGTCATTATGAACCTGAATTGAAACAAAGGTAACATGCATTGGCCTAAAAAAAAATTAGAACCAGCTAAGCAGTTGAAGTTGTCACAAACGGCCGAAAAATATATGGCTACAGTTTTTTGGGATTCAGAAGGGTTTTTATTGATGGATTACAATGGTAAAGATATTAATATCACGGGACAACACTTCATCCATATTACAGCAAAAATAAAAAGAAGCTATTATGGAAAAAGGAAGAGGAAAGTGATGTCGTGATGAGCTCCTCTCGCGCGACAACGCAACCCGTTCACAAGAGACATGTTGCAATGGCTGCCTTACACAAATGCGGATCTGAAACTTTGAACCACACTCCCTATAATTCAGATATGGGGTCCTTACGACCTTTAGTATTTGTATACTGATGACAAAGAAGTGCAGTCGAAAATTTCTGCTTATTTTGAATGTCTTGACAAATTATTTTTTTCGCAGGGATATTACAGAAATTATTTAAAAGGTCTGAGAACTGTATTAAACTTAATAAGGACTATATTGAAAAGGAAAAATAATTGAATTTATAGTTTTAACCCGCGTCCCTTTCATTCCGCTAACTTTTTGACCTCCCATCGTAACATATCACCACGCCTGCTATCCCCAAAGGGTTAGGTAGACACTTTTCGCCAGTTATGTTAAATCCCATGTAATAGAAGCCCTTTTGCCATCAATAGGGTACAAATTCAGACTCCGTTGCTGCTACTGAATCATTCCTGAAGAGAAAAACCCATTAACACTTTGCCCGACTTGGGGATTGATCCCAAGACCTCGTACGTACGACCACTAGACCAACGAGGCCTAGAATACTGTAGCCTTTTTGCCTGCCTCTGTTGGGGTATTCTCGTCGTTGACTGATAACCCGGTAGTTGTTGTAGGGAGGTAGTTAATTCACACCAAACCACTGCTAGGTTCAATAGTATAATTACGTTACGATTGTTTAGTTATCCGAGCCGCACTTGATACAATGGTAATATTGATCGACCCGCTCTTAGCTAAGTTTTATTGACGACTGAATTTATATTAAAATATAATTAACTAGCAGTTGCCCGCGGCTTCGGTCGCGTTTTTGTCGGAAATTATCCCACGGGCACGTTGTAAATATAGTGCCTAGTGCACTCGGGGATAATGCAGCTTCCTATTAGTGAAAGAATTTTCAAAATCAGTTCAGCAGATCCAGAGATCATCCCCTACATACAGACAAATTTAACCTCCTTATAATATTAGTATAGGTAAAGTACGTTTAGCGTAATTCATTACGTGCACAGAAACGTACTTTTGCTGTATGAGCATTATTGGCTCGTACACCTCGTTGATAATAGTCATTCTTCTAAGTGTAGGGTCGGGTGCGCTGTTCTGTATCCGCAGCAAAGTGGTCCAAATTTGGAGTTTGGTAGTACGCAACTAGGCAGTGTGATACGTGCCTCGAAAAGTATGTTGAGCCATTGGTCCTGCCCCTGATCTCCTTCTCCAGCCAGCAGCAAGAATTCCTGTCCCATAGGAAAAAGAGCAAAGATTTCTGGGTATCAACGCGTTTTTTTTTAGCTATTTATTTATTTAAAAAAAAAATTTTTTTTTTTTTTACTTGATGCTAGTTGCACGGGACCGGTCAGTGTGGTGACACTTGGGTGAGGCCTATGTCCAGCAGTGGACGTCTTTCGGCTGAAATGATGATTATGATGATGATTTATTTATTTAGGGGCTTTTGGTCTGACATACCTAACCATGTCAGTCCCATCGTGACACATATAAGTGATAACAAGAATACTTAAGGCTATAGTCTGCTTCTGAAAAACCCAGAAATTCACATCAAAAACAAAAACAAATCGTGTGTGCGGGGGACCTCCCCCTTTGACATCTAGTTGTATTAAACTGTTACCAGACCATATTACATAAAAAAGAATTGTAAACAAACTTGTAAATTTTAATAGCTTCTACACTACATGGATTCAATATGAGACTTTGAAAAGCACCCAGATCTATCCTGTTGCTGTTTAATTCGGTTCATTGTTGCTGTTTCCCCGGAAGTTGCGGTGTGCGACATGCATTTCTCACCGCTTATCAAAAACACCGACCAAGTGTGAGATTAACTCGCGCACCGAGGTACAAAATACCAACAAGTTAATAATAACTTGTAGGTATTTTGTTAATAAACTACATATTACGATTTTCATTGCTTTTTGCTAAATTTTATGATTCTAGGTCAACGGGAAGTACCCTATAGGTTTTGATTCCCTTGTGAAATCGCAAAATATACGACATAACGGTGATATTTTTAATGGCGTTGACTTACTAGTTTGATTTTTTCACTGCTTTTAGGGAAAGCAGACTTGAGTAATTAATATTAATTTCAGTTTGATACCTCCACGCGTTCTAAGAAAAAGGGTTTTGAGGTTAAGTTTGTGCCGACTGAGGTATGAAACCCTAAAAATACTTATTATTTCGCGAAGTTGCAACTAAACGCACTTTCCGAATGTATCAGTATGTAGTGAATGTGATGTTATCCACGTACTGACGGACACAGATAAGCCTAGTTTAATTTTCGGTGGATACACACGGCATAGGTACACGTTTTCACATCCAGGAATTTGTACAGTACTGGATGTGAAAACGTGTTTGAACAAAAATAACACCTGGATGAATCTTGCACAGAAGAAGAAAGTATGGGACAGAAGGAAGAAATCCTATACACCGCATTAGGTGGAACAAGGCTGCCAATAATCACGACGATGATGACGACCAAGATGGTGATGCCATAATTATTATGAAAAAGTTATGTGTACACCAAACCATTTATTTCAAAGAAAATAGAACTGTAAGAGTTTAATGACATAATTCGCGATAACTTGCATCAGATTTAACGGTAGTGTAGCGTCGACATAGAACAGGCCACACGCAGTCATCTTTCTGAACGTTCGATTTGCCTGTACCACGTTCTTCCAGAGACGACCATGGCAGTCTAAAAATAATTATAATAATTTTAATCTGATTAGTCTTTTGAACCTATCATTGCAAACAAAATCCTATTGGATCCACCAAGGCGCAAAATTCATCGCATTTATTTAAAATTCTTACTTGTATAGTTTCTGTTCTTTATTAACTGTATACACGCCGTCTCAGCTTCTTCAACAGTTGCATAGAACTTATCGCAGTAAATACAATGTGTAATTACTAATACTAGATCCTTCATGAGAAATAAAATAAGACCAAGACTCCGAATCAAAACCTGGAAAATAAAATAATTATGAAAAACAAGTATAACTTCGCACATAACCAAACAAAGATCAATCTTAGGACATTAAACATTTTTGGCTTACATTATTTCCCATTTCAGTAAATTTGTTCATCTCGTAAACCATAAAAACTATCAAGTTGACATAGCATAAAGCGCGTTGAAATGTGACGAATGTACGATATAACACCTGAAAATACTAACAATGTATTCCTTCTTTGGTGATAACTTGAAAATTGACAGAGTAGTAGCAGACAAGGTGTAAATGGTCTCTTCACGAAGCCGTTAAGGCGAGGTTACAGTACAGTGTGTAGGTATGCACGCACGACCTCACCCCCCGCAAAAACGTGGCAAATGTCGGCAGCGAGACGAGCGTAGCCCCGCGCGGTCGGGCATTTAGGTATGCCACAGCGTAGCGGATTACATTTTCGTGAAATGGTGGTTAATCGGTAGATAGGAAAAAGAAAATAAAATTATGTTTCTACATAGTGCGTACAATAGGGTATTTTCATGAAAAAATCAATTTAGTCCGTCAGTTGGATTATCAAAAAATTTTGGATACGTATTTTTTCTTTTGCCATGTAGACGAAAAGTGACCACGATACAGCGCGTTGAAATCTAACGTGACATCACAATTTTTGTTAATTTTTTACTATCCAGTGACGTCACAAGCCCCCTTTTTTTTTTTTTTTTTTTTTTTTTTATCGATGGGAAATCATCAAATGACCCCTCCCGCTCTGGGCTGAGCAGGAGGGAGAGTCAGACTTGTACTGACTAAAACCCATCCATGTTCCTTCCTTTGCCCTTTGTGTTCCAGGGCCGCGGTATCTCTTTCGAACAGTCCCGCAACCCTGGCAGGACAAGCCCCCTCTCTTGAACTTTGATGCCGTGAACTGTCGGCTGGCAAACTTAGTGCGGCATTTTACTGCATCGTATACGGGAAAGCCTTTGCGTCTTTTTAGCTTGTCAGAGTCAAGGTGTAGCATAGAGTGTTTCCGTAAGACAGTGCAGAGTACAAATAGCTATCTTACAGTCAATGGTTCGGCTTGTGAGTACAGTTGTGTGGTCGGGAAATATCTGCGTTTAAAGTTAGCTCTTTGAGCTCTTTCAACTTGGAGTAAGGAGGTTTTGTAGGTTCCGCCCCAAACAGGGATAAAATCTATACTAATATTATTTAAAAAGCTGAAGAGTTTGTTTGTTTGGTTGAACGCGCTAATCTCAGGAACTAGTTCTAACTACTAGTTCCAATTGAAAACTTTTTTAGTGTTGGATAGCCCATTTATTGAGGAAGGCTATAGGCTATACATCATCACGTTACAACCAATAGGAGCGGAGCATCAATGAAAAATGTTGCAAAAACGGGGTTTTTTTGTCTGAGCTTCCGTTGCGTGCGCTGCGTAAACAGTTAAAGTTGCACAAAAATAATGTATAAGGGAATTATTCCTCATAAAAAGGTCTAAAAAAAAGTTCGCACCAGCGGACGTTTTAAAAATAATGCTTTATTTGCGAAGGTGTTTTTACCGACATGGTATTAATCCCTATCAAAATAAATGTTAGTCATTTTCAGCGTTCAATTGTGACCAAAATTGCAAAATTGGAAATCTACATAGCCTAGCCTACCATAGGGTTTATGTTCGATCGCTTTCTAAGCATTATAATTTAGCAACTCGATAGATGAGGTTATTCATTTGATGCCATTTTCTGAATCGCGGTGTTAAGATTTTCCGTGAAAGAATGACCGTCGCCCGTGTAATATGTATCGATGTAGGTTGGTGCGTGTCGTGTCATTAGTGTTGTAAAAGTATCTTATCTCTAAATTGGTTATTCTATAATTACTAGCTGTGCCCGCGATTTCGTCCGCGTGGACTTAGACCTTTCTCAGCCTGTTATAAAGCAACATGACTTTGTCTGTTCGTAAGTATGACATTTTACACCATTATTTTGGTATTTTTTGATTGGGCAGGTTATAGACTTTATTCAAACTCAATGCACTTATTTCAAATAGACCCGTAACAAAGTGCCTGTGCAAGTAACAGGCTGAGAAAGGTCTAAGTCCACGCGGACGAAGTCGCGGGCACAGCTAGTATAAAATAATTGACTGAGTAAGACTGTGATAAACGAGCACAGCTGTATATAGTTCTTTAACACTGTAAATTACAAAATGTAATTATACATTATAGGCCTTTTCTAACTGATTGATCAATATAGCTAACTAAATCAATAACTTTTGGAGTCACCTCAACGTCTGCCTGACTTTTTCCTAAGATTTGGCGTCCAGTCTAACTGGATGCATCTGTAAGATTTTAGAGTCAAATAATACTATGTAGATTGTGTTTGCCTGATGTCAAGCTGTGTGTGTATCTGTGCGGCATCGCAACATTATTAAGTTCGAGAAGTTTTAGTTTTATTGATTTCATAAATTAAATAAAGTTTTGAACTTACCAAAACTCGGAAAATGTCATAGTACAAACTGTAAGCTTTCAATATATTCTCGTATATCCTGAACAGTTTGAGACATTCATAATTATTATCGTTTTCATTACTTATTGTCACAAGATCTTTGATCCACTGCTCTAGATATTTCCTCAGTATTGTTATAATTCGGATAGCAATCACAATACTTAGATCAAATGGGACAGACATTACGTCGCAAATATCATCAATAAATAAACCGATGTCAAAAGAAAATGAAGGTTTAAAATACATGACATTTAAAAAAATATGAATAAAGATAGTGGTCGTAGTTGAGACCCAGTTCCAAACAATGAAACTTCTGATACTCTTACTATAGTCTATGCTTCTATGTATAGTTTGGATCATCAATACAAGTAAAACATTGTTGTTCTTATGCACAAAATCTAAAACAAACATCATATTAATCCCAATTAAATTGATGACAAAGTTGATGACAGCAGAAATTGAGAAAACATCGTATTTGAATTGTGTCTTGTTGACATTCGTTTCTTTTACAGCGAAAATCCTAAAAAAACCCAACACATTTAGGGACAGTATTAAACAGAACGCGAATACGTGATATTTTTGTCCACTTGCATAAATACGACTATTTTTCACTTCATATTTTGATGTCAGAAAAATATTCATCGGATAATTGAAGGAGTGCGCTACTCTTTTTATATCTTTTTCCAGACTGTTATAATGTAATAAGACATCTCGAATATTTCTTCGTGATCCAGACATTTTGGTCAGTATTGACTTCTCGCTACTACTATACAATACGTAATGAAAAACCTCTGCGAGTACAATGTGACAATTACACCAAACAAATTGTGTTTTAGTTTTGTCTAGATCAATAAAAATGATAGAAGTGAAGGGCGTACTCAATAAAATATTAATATTGAGTGATTAATGACGATAATTTAAAAATCAAAACCCGCCAAGTGCGAGTCGGGCCCGCGTATGAAGGGTTCCGTACCATCGTAGTAGGCATAATAAAAATAACTTAAAAATTAAATGAGGCTCTCATTTAATTTTTAAGTTATTTTTATTATTTGTTGTTAAAGCTTTTTATTAGGTTTTCCTATCTGCCGCAAAGAACTACTTTTTTTATTTTTTTCAAAATTTTCGGCCCTGTAGTTTCGAAGTGAAGTGAATACTCAATTTTCGTCTATTTTCTTAAATAACTTAAATAACTAAATAATAATGAGCCCTTTAATTTAATATGTAACACGATATAGTTTGCAAACCTTTTTTTTTCGTTTTTTAATTAGCCCCCCCAAATGTTTAAAATTCACTAATTTACGTTACACGTCCGTCTTTGGGTCATCGACTTAGCTCCTATAGCATTCATAGAAAACGCTCACAGTTGTAACCTAAACTTTTTTTTTCTCTTGAAACGGTGAGAAAAGCCTACACATAACGCACAGCCCGGGGAGACGGCTTGGTTATGTGGGGGGCTGAGCAGGAGGGAGTGTCAGACTTTTACTGACTAAAACCCATCCATGTTCCTTCCTTTGCCCTTTTTGTTCCAAGGCCGCGGTGTCTCTTTCGAACAGTCCCGCAACCCTGGCAGGCATCGGTTCTTTCGGACCCCTTCCTGTTTGCTGACTCTCTTTGAGGCGCGCGTGGAACACGAACGCGCCGTCGACACGGCCTGTCGTCACAAGACGGACGGACGGTGAGCTAGCCCATAGCTCACCGTCCACAGGCCCGTGCCTACGGTGGCCGGGGGCCACCACGTGGCCCCCGACGCCTGGTGCGTCTCCCGCGGCGGCTGGGACGTGAGGTTCTCTCCCTCTCACGTTCCGCTACCTCCTTCGCTAGCATGACTGCTTCGCAGAAGGAGGTGACGGCGTCCCATTCCGTTTCGCTCCGGACCATGGATTGAACCAAGGCCGGACGCGAGAGGTCGCCGCCGCTGATCGCCGCTACGAAGACACGGCGGTGCTCCGCCCACGCGGGGCAGATCGCCACCGTGTGCTCCACCGTGTCCTCCGGTCGATCCTCACAATGGTAGCACCCGGGCGTTTACTCCCGCCCGAACCGCCGCGCCGTTAGCCTACTGTTACCTTCGCGGATGAGCTGCGAGAACTGCTACGCATGACTTTGCGACCCATCCAGCGCAGCCCGCTTCCGGGCACCAAACTCCTTTGGAGAAGTCTGGGCTCACCAGAGACATCGTCACGACTCATGAGGGCCATGCAATGTGACGAAGATAGACTCCCCGATCTATCGCCCCCTGGCACCGCCTAGGGGGGCATCAAGTCGAAATGGCGTCTCTTCTGCAGCCCTGTCCGTCTGCGACGAATCACGTCAACGAGGGAGACCTCCTCCCTAACGCGCTCCGCCACCTCCTTCTGCGTAATGATATCCTCGCAGAACCCAACTCATTTAGACGAGGTGCTCTATGATCGGCATTTTGTGATGAGCCCGGGTTTTGCTGTTATTTTTTAGTTTCAGTTCCCTTAATCTTTTATTTTGTATAAAAATCATAAAGTGGTTCACGGAAAACATCTACCCACTAATACTAATTAGTTTCGAAATAAAGTGGCTGTGACATACACGGACAGACAGACATGACGAATCTATAAGGGTCTAAAAACTTTCAACTAAAATTGGTTTAAATAAGATTTGATGTTAAGTTTTCGAGATATGGGACTTTTTCATCAAACTGCAGCAGTAACTTTGTTTTTCATTAACAAACTAACAAAAAAAAAAATTAGCTTTTTTGTTGAATGTAAAACAGCACAACTTAAGAATGAGCGTTCAAAATATTTTTGTTATATTGTTACGGAACCCTGTGTGTGTGTGAGTACGACTCGCGCTTGGCCGGTTTTTAAAGATATATAGGTTTGATGAAAAAAACATTTTTTAGTTTCAATTCGATGTTTGGGGAGCCGCCCCCCATTTTTTTAATTTTAATTTTTGTTTACAAATCGTAAAGCGGTTCGTATAATACATCTGCCTACCAAGTTTCAACTGTGTTGTTCCAATAGTTTCGGAATAAAGTGGCTGCGATATACGGACGGACGGACAGACAGACGGATAAGACGAATCAGTAAGGGTTCCGTTTTTTGCCATTCGACTACGGAACCCTAAAATGGCCCATGTGGACGTGTATCAACTGATAATTAATGACGGTGATGGATCAAACATTAATCATATATCGGTAGGTTGTTCATATTCTCTATGAGACTTCTCAAACGTCTGCCCTGCGATAAAATAGCACGATAAGCTCATTTCAATATAATTATTACAATATATTGAATATTATTCTATTTATTTAGAGTAAGTCGACCTTCTCTGTATAATGTTACAATTGTTCACGGATCGCGTTTATGTCTGTTAGCCATTAACGATATTAAATTAAAACAAATCTGTTTTGTAGACTGCCTCATTGGTCTAGTGGTCGCAAGCGCGACTGCTGAGCTTGAGGTCTTGGGTTCGATTCCCGTGTCGGACATAGTTCAATTGGGTTTTTTCATCGGGAAGTTCTCAGTAGTAGCCACGTAGTCTAGATTAGCGCCCGGTTGATTGCAATAGGCTCGCCCATTATTACATGGAACTTAAAAAATAACTAGCGAAATGTGACAAAGTTCAGATTTGTTCATGTCTATGACATTTTTTTTTTTTTATGAGCTTTTTTCCGCGGCTTCGCTCGCGTTAATTTAGAATTTGACAATCAATTCGGGTTGTACTCTGTTGTAATAATATAATTCAATCATTATTCGACAGACACGTGGCGCCATCTTTTATCATAAGAACGTTATTGTTGTTTTCCTCGGAAACAGTACTTTTTTTTCGGTATGGAAGGTTGCTATGCTTTTTGTCCCTATGTCCGTTTCTGTATACCTTATAACGTAGATGCAAAATATCAAATATCGGTTCAGTGGTATAAACGTGAAAACATAACAAACAAACAAACTGACTTTCGCATTGATAATATTACGGATAGTTAGGATTGAATACTAAGTTAATGATGATTATAGAGTATGTGAGGATCGCAGCCTAGCTCGCCGTCCCAGGCCGTGTCGACGACGGCGCCTTCGTGTTCCACGCGCGCCTCAAAGAGATGTCAGCAAAAGGAAGGAGTCCGCAAGGGCCGATGCCTGCCGGGGCTGCTGGACTGTTTGAAAGAGATACCGCGGCCCCGGAACACAAAGGGCGATGAAAGAACATGGATGGGTTTTAGTCAGTAAAAGCCTCAAAAAAGCCTAAAGACCTCCCATCCGAAAAAAAAGGGTCGCAGCCTTGTTTGACAAAAAACTAAAAAAATACTTCGTCAACTTAATTGGATTTTCGAATTATAATCCTCTGCCCACACGAAAACCAGCTCAATATTATGTTACTGTGGCCTTTGAAAGACCTACACAAAGCTTGCTTCGTTCAGTGTTGAGTTTCATTATCAAATTAAAAGTTTTTATTTTTACAACGCTCCGTTCCGCTTCTAGCATTTTGCTGGGTAGCTGTAAAACCGTATGCGTGACCGTTGCCGTCATAAAGGGCTTAAGTCGAGAAAATGAATTAATAAAACAACATGTACGACGTAATTAGTTTAATTTTGTTGCCCTCGAAGCTGAGCATGGAATTAAATGATTAATGTGATGAGTGGAATAATAAGAAATGGAAATAGAAAGTATAAAAAAATATTTGTTGCTGAGGAAATAGTTTCATATAGTACAGGATATACACTTACCATATTATGATGATATTTTTAGAAAGGTATGGTACTTGCAATCGGTGTGAGTGTATGACCAGATGTAAAAACATGGACGTAGGTGTATCAAGCGGTCGTAACAGGTGGTGTTCTGTAGTTTGCATCTACCTGACGCGTCATGACGTATGGGTGTTCAGTAGGTACACTGAATTATGGTAGTATAAAGGAATTATACCACACCAATATTTTTGATGAAATCATCTGCCTAGCCTTTTCCTATCTATGTTAGGGTCGGTTTCCAGTCTAACTAATAGCAATATTTGAATACCAATATTTAAATGAGGCTATCTGACCTCCACAACCCAGTTAGTACTGGATAATACGAATATCCCTTGTAACATTCGGTTAATCACGATATTATAAACATATATTTAAAAATACAAAACGAATTATTGAATTGTTTGGATATTTTATAACGCTTGCATTAATTTTGGATTTAATAAGAAGAGCGGAAATGAGGCCGGTGCGGGGGGCGACGGCCATATTGTAAAAAAGGAGACGAGAATGGGAATAGAAAAACAGTGAAGAAGAGTGAGCAAAGGTGTGAAAAGCGGAACAGTGCTCCATCCAGGACTCCAAGAAGATCTGTTAATACTTGGTAAGACTGGTTGTCAGAATTTCGGGCCACTGACTGTCTGTAACGACTATCAAAGATCTACAAATGACTGCCGGGGATAACGGCTTAACGTGGCACGAAGCACGGAGGAAACTTGGTATGTAATGAGTGGTCACCCATCCACGGACCTACCTAGGCAAGCGCGGCTTAACCTGCAGATCGACCCGAGCGGTTCATATTATTTAGCCACGAGCTCTTGCGAATATCTTTGACGACATACAACAATTTTTTTACCAATTTGAAAAGACTATCGAACGTTTCATAGTAACACGAAATGTTCGATCTCAGAAACTTTGTATCATTTGGTTTCAGTTTTCTATTAAGTACAAAATCCCGAGTGTTGTACACCAAACTATCCTTGTTATCCAGAAAGTTTTAACAACACTTTGATATAATCTTTGCGATAGATACTTCAGACTTACCCCTCCACTGTAACATTTTCTCCATTTTGTCGAGAAGTCTTTGGCAATATTTTTTGTTCGGTAGAAGAAAATCCATAAAATTCATGTCATTTTCTTCTGGACCACCTGTGATTTTAAAGAAAGAAAACGAACGAAAATGAAATGTATGTGTCTCGCACAAGTCAAAACAAAATGATTAAATTAACAATAAAGCCCTGACCTGACTATAGCCTGGACCCTGTTCCCGATACCGGTGGGCTACAATTTTTTATATTTTTAAATGTTTTATATTGTATTTTTATTATTGTTTTTTATGTAACTGTGAGTCGTACTCACACGCACATAGGGTTCCGTAGCACCAAATAATATAATAAAAATATTTTGAAGGCATTGTTCATATGTTGTATTGTTTTACATTCATCAACCAAACTAAATTTGTTTTTCATAGTATGTTAATGAAAAACAAAGTTGTTGCTGCAGTTTGATGAAAAAGTCCCATATCTCAAAAAATAAACATCAAATCTTATTTAAACCAATTTTGGTTGAAAGTTTTTTTACGTTCTATAATCCTATATTTTAAAAATTAAAGGGGGGGACACATTTTACCACTTTGGAAGTGTTTATCTTTCAAACGATTGACTTTGAGAGAAAATGGTTTTAGGAACCTCAATGTAATTTTTAAGACCTATATATAGACATCCCGCACGTATAGGTTTGATGAAAAAAATATTTTTTAGTTATTTTTTCTTTTTTACATGGAACTGAAACTAAAAAATATTTTTTCCCCTCCTTTATCTTATTTTATTTTGTATAAAAACCTTATAACGGTTCACAGAATACATCTACCTACTTTTTTTTTTTTACCGATGGGAAATGATCAAATAACCCCTCCCGCTCTGGGCTGAGCAGGAGGGAGTGTCAGACTTTTACTGACTAAAACCCATCCATGTTCCTTCCTTTGCCCTTTGTGTTCCAGGGCCGCGGTATCTCTTTCGAACAGTCCCGCAACCCTGGCAGGCGTCGGTCCTTACGGACCCCTCCCTGTTTGCTGACTCTCCTTGAGGCGCGCGTGGAACACGAACGCGCCGTCGACACGGCCTGTCGTCATAAGACGGACGGACGGCGAGCTAGCCCATAGCTCACCGTCCACAGGCCCGCGATACATCTACCTACTAAGTTTCAACTGTGTAGTCTTAATTTGTAAAGATATAAATAAAGGAAACAGAATAATATAAAAAGAAAACATAAGACATTCAATAAACTAAATTGGTCTTGTAGCAGGCCAAAAGGATGTAGCTGTCTGTAACACTTATAAAATATCACAGCTCTGGTATTCTGCTAGGGCCACGGTTAGATACGAATAAAACATTATATTAGCTAAGAGACCTAAATTATAGTAGGAGTGGGTCCTTCTCATCTTCACCTAGCTTTTTTTTTTTTTTTTTTTACCGATGGGAAATCATCAAATAACCCCTCCCGCTCTGGGCTGAGCAGGAGGGAGTGTCAGACTTTTACTGACTAAAGCCCATCCATGTTCCTTCTTTTGCCCTTTGTGTTCCAGGGCCGCGGTATCTCTTTCGAACAGTCCCGCAACCCTGGATCTTCACCTAGCTGCAATATTAAGTTGAATGTCAGACTTCGAATTAACCACATAAAAATCTGTATTTTACTCGAGCTACTAAGATTTTAACAGTGCATGGTTCTAAGAATTTAGTACGGAGTCTCCATATAACAAGAGGTCAGCTTATATCAGTTTTGTTACTTCGCAATTTTATCAACTTTGTAGCCAACAAATTAAGTCAGATTTTACACCGTGCACTAACTGTGCCTCGACATCCAATTAGCAATATAAAGGTCAACTTAAGTTCATTTTACAGTAATACAGAGTATGCGACACAATTTAGCCTCATTCATCGGCCTGGACGTGAACCACTAGTCATATTTACACGAGAGGAGGAAAAAGCGGGCCAAGTAAAGTAGTGCACTTTAGGTTCTGTATAACTAAAACTATTATTGTATTATATGAACAAGAGATAACGCTCCCACAGCTGCCATAGGACGTCCACATGTCAGAAGAGAAGTTGCGGGCGCAGTGCAGAATTACAAACAAGAGTCTGATACTAGACACCCACTATTTGGCTCACATCATTGATAGTTGCAAATTAAAGGGTAGCTTGTGGCTAAATAACAAGCCACCAGTAGCGAAGGGTCAATTTTTATAAGGTCAGCCGGAGTAAACATATCTTTAATGTGATTTTATTAGTTGTCAATGGAATACTGACTGTGCGGTATACGTACATACCGTCAAGCTGCAAACGCAGCAACCTACTGTTCTCTTTCGTATTTAAAACAATGTTTAATAGTTGTAATAACAATGTTGTATAGTGTTACCAAATCTGTGTGTGTTTACGTGAACTCACCTAACTCCAAGTATGTACTTACTTGCCGTTTCTTACTTAAACTGCAAGTGTAAGGTACCAACTACTACGGGACCTTACACTGACTGTGCCATTTTTCAAAAGGAAGCCGGTAAGAATGGAGTTTTAAGGAACCTTCGCCACTGCAAGGCACTTGGATCAATCATCAGGTTAAACTGCGCTTGCCTAGGTTGGGCCGTGGTGAGCACCCATTGCATACCGAGTTTCCTTCGTGTTTCGGAGAGCATGTTGAGTTGTGGCTTCCGGCCGTCATTTATAGATCTTTGACAGTCGTTACAGGTAGTCAGTGACTCGAAAGTCTGACGACCAAAGGATATTGTATTACCCAGTACGAATTGGGCTGTGGAGGTCAGATGGATAGTCTTTCTATATAAAATACTGGTATTTACCTGCTTTCGGTTAGCCTGGAAGTTGACCCCAACGCAGTTAGGAAATGGCTATGATAGTTGGTCGTTGTAAATTAGAATAACAGTTTCCTAAAATTGGCGATTGAGACTTAAGTAATCTGTATTTCAAATGGCTACTTATTACAAAAACATACAGACATAGACGGAAGGTAAAAGTGACGCTTTCCGTACACCGTTCGATCCAAACGGTGTCGACGAACAGCTTATCTTAACCTTTACGGAGCCCGAAAAAGGCGGGCCAAGTAAAGAGGCTAAATTACCTAGTTACATAAAAGTGAAAAACGACATTCGCTAGGAACCCGAACAGAACCGTGGGCTGTATTTCTCAACAGTATTTTATAAGCGAGTTCTGCTCATCTCAGATCATTTGTCCGCGTAATTGCGAACGCTTTGCCTCTCTGTGATGCGACGCCTTGTTTTAAAAGGAACCTCTTTTTATTTTTATACACCTCTGATTCTTTACGCTACTAGATTGGCTGTGAAGGGAAGTAATACAAAATGGTTGTAATTTATTCTAGTTTATTTTTGTGTAATATTTTTCTTTAGTAAGACAAATATAGCAACATTTTTGGTGAAAAGATCCTTGTATGTTTTCGCGGCCGTATTTCATGATTTACATACGTTTATGACGTCATTAAGTCCCTAAATGTTGTACTTAGTAATTCTGGCCCTTTTATGAATTCACACACACATATTTACATTTTCTAGTTAATACAATGTGTTAACTAGAAAATGTAAATATGTGTGTGTGTCTGTGTTGTGTATGTGTTTCTGTGTGTTTGTTGTATGTGTGAATTTGAATTTGAAATTCTCTGTTCGCTTTGAACGTGAAGAGTAAAAATAATATTCCGTGAAAGTCATGTCCGAAATATAAGACACATTAATAATGTTATCAAAAGTTCCATATTTTTTCCTAAAATGATTTCAGAATACAGACGTCTTAAGCCTACAAGGTAGCCTACTTTGACTTATTCAATTAGTTTTCGAAGAATCTTTAGGAAATCTCATCTCGTCCGTCGTCGTGACACTAAATATTGCTCCTAATGTCCTAGTTCATGTTTCGTTGACGGCAATTACTTTTACTTAGATACTTTTGATTTTCGAAGGATAAGCTAGTAAAAATAGATGAAAAAGTCGTGTGTTGATAAAAGCAGCCGCTCGGGTTGATCTTTAGGTTAAGCCGTGCTTGCTTAGGTTGGTCCGTGGATGGGTGACCACCCATTACATACCGAGTTTCCTCGGTGCCTCAGAATCCCGTCATTTGTAGATCTTTGACAGTCGTTACAGATAGTCAGCAGTTTTACCGAGGAATATTGTCCGTGGAGTTTTTTGCCCATTCTTCTCCATAGAGATCTACGCCTTAGAAGGGGCAACTACAGCACTTTCACAAGTTATTATGCCTTGTGTCTGTAGCTTAGCCTTCTTTATTTTTCTGACATTCAAAAGTGCCTGTTAGGGTCTAACTGAAATAAATGCTTTGAGTTTGAGTTTGATATTACCCAACTGGGTTTGGAGGTCAGATAGGCAGTCGCTGGAAGCCGACCCCAACATAGGTGATGAAGCTAGTAAAAAATACTAGTTAATATAGTCCCTTGCTTGACGTAGGCATCTCCAATCGTACGCTATTTGACTCCATTTTCGACTACATCGTAGGATCGGAAAAAACCGATACGGTCAATAAACTAATGCGGTTCCGGACACGCACACCTCCATACCAGTACTTCGGTACTGACTGAAGTATCTGTGTGACTATCCGTACTTAGTCCGCAACAGTTTGGCTGACCTCTTATTTATTATTTGCTAAACACTATAGTAGCAATGTAGTGTTAGTAGGCATGTATTTTAAATGGAGTGTCATACTGAACTTCGTTTAAAATAACGATGCTTTGTATGTATAAAGTTTAAAAGAACGATTTGCGCGAGTTAGAAGGTACGCTGTGATGAATTACTTAACAGAGAATGTTCATAATTGTGATGTACGGAACTTCAAAAACTTGTTATGACATGTACCACTCCACCATCTAGCGTATACCTGCAAAGATCATCGCTGCATTTAGCCTCAGATAATCTTAACTTAATCTTATCTTTCTTGCATTTGCCAGTTTGCATTTCCGCCGATATTGTCTCAAGAACACGACCCTAGCGGTCATTGGTCGGTGGTTAAGTGCCCACGGTAGTAAGTTACGACCGAGGTGATCACTGGCTAAACGTTCGGTGTATCCGCCAAGATTTGATTTGATGCCACTATCGTTTTATGCGATACTTGGCTTGTAATAACAGGTTTACGGTAGCAATAATAGACACTAGTAATAAAGAAAATATGATAGTTCGAAATTGGTAGGAGTCCGCGTAACTGATTAGTTTCCATCGCTCGTCAGTTTATTTAATTCGACAGTTTCGTTGATTAGTCAGTTTTGCTGATTAGGCAGTTGTCTGAATTCGATAGATGCGTCAACTCTACAGTTTCCATAATTTGCCAGTTTCATCAGTTAGGTACACTCGAGGATCAAATGTAATAAACAATTAATGTGGATAATTTAACCTGCTGTAAGGAGGGCTTCCTTACAGCAGGTAAATTTATCCAAATATAAATCAAACTTCAAATTGTAGTTTTAAAGTAAATTAAATTAATATGAAAAAAAACCTTAAATTCTTACTTGCGTCTGTTAAACATGATTGATTTTGACTTTTGCCATTTAAGCATTACTGAATCCTACTTGTAGAATAGTTGAATCAGCTTTCTTTATGAACGATCTTCACCGCGACCGTACCTAGCAACTATTAATATTTTATGTGTATTAAAAACACATTTATTTGCGTTTGTGTTCTTTATTTTATTTTATTCCATTCCCTGGAGAAGAAACGTAGTAAGTGTATAAAATAGGCAATCTGTCACAAAGCCACGGTAGTCCATCAATTCCCCTCTGGGAAGACCCATGTCTTCGACCTGTACGATTTATTTAATCAAATAGCCAATATTAAAAGGAAGGGTTAGCTAGCTATTTATTCTTATAGCAAATGGAGTCTCCAGTGGGGATAGAAAAACGTGCATGAGAGAATTTTCAAGAAGACGTCTGTGTCGTAGCCCGGATCTTTCGCGTTCGACTCTTGCTTTTGTAAAGGTGCTACGCTGGGCGGGGATCGTTTTTTTTTTTTATAATTATCGCTGGACATTACACACAGCGCCATCTAGGTGCCACACTAAGCAACGAGGCTTGTGTAGAGGATACCAGATAGTTGATAATACTACATAGATCGTTTTTGTTTGTAAATACATACTTATTATACATATAAACATCCATGACTCGGAAACAAATGTCCATGCTCATCACACAAACATTTGCTCCTACCGGGATTCAAACCCGGGACCCTAAGAACGTAAGGCAGCCTCACTACCGCTGCGCCATTCGGGTCGTCTAATTGAAGCGACCTTATTGGTACTGTACAAATCTGGTGGCTTCGAAAAAGTTTCAACTAACTGCTGATCTTGGGTTTGATTCCCAGGAATTTCTCAGTGACAGCCAAGGAATCTGGATTTGGGGCCGGTTGATGGCAATAGGCTCGCCGCCTATTACATAGGACTAAAACATAACTGGCGAAATGTGGGTGTACTATTAGTTACACTTCTGCCTAACCATTCGCGGATTACAGGCATTATATTATATTATGAAAAAGATTCAACCAAGAACTGCGTTTCCGAGTTTTCCTTGCAGCAACTTATTCACCAAAGCAAAAAATAAAACTTTACAGTACACCCATCAAAAATTGCCTTAACGAAATATTTTTCTGTGCCCAAATTGCCCTTTTTGAGAGAAGAAGAGGCCATTACTTCCCTCTTTTGTTATAACGAGGTTACTCCAAGTTCGTAAGTGACACCCGCGACTCGCCATTGTGCGAAGCAAGTCAAGGTGACGCGAATAAATAACAGCATGAACAAGTTATATTACCAAGTTTACTGTTAAGGGTGTATTTAATATGAATAAGTTATTTTAATGAGCAAGTTACGGTGAAATAAGGGATGGATGTGAAAGTTGCTGATAAGATCAAAGGCCCTAGTACGAGCGCGCGGTATAAACGTAACGTAAATACATCGCTTTTTGAATCGAAAATACAATTATCCAATAGCATTTTAAATTATTGTTTGCAAGAAACTCAATCAGTACCGTTCATAGTGAGAAATAAATTCTTAAAATTATTAATTTCTTTATTGATTATTAGGGCCTGTTGAATTGCCAGTCACATTGGATTTTATAATGTAAAACGTAACAACACAAACTTAAAGCGTAGGCCACCGACGACATTCCGGTAGTGACTGGGGTAGACCTAAGAGTGGCGGTACGTAAGCTCAAGGCCAAAAATACTGCCACGGGACCCGACTGGTTACCTGGCAAAGCCTGGGTAGAGAGCCTCCGAGGCCAGGGTCTCGGAGGCTCTCTAGCCTCGACTAGAGGGGCTCCTAAGCGCATGCTTGGAGAGAGGCCAGTGTCCGCTTCGTTGAAAGACGGGGAAGCTGGTCCTCATTCGGAAGCATGGGCGCCCTGCAGACTCTCCGTCCGCATACCGGCCCGTTGTGCTGCTCGAATAGGTGGGCAAGCTCTTTGAAAGAGTAATTGCAAACCGCCTTGCCGTGCACCGTACGGGGATGGGGCCGGATCTTGCGGAAAACCAGTTTGGTTTCCGCAGGGTGCGCTCTACGGTGGACGCCATCATGCGCGTGAGAGACCTCGCGGCGGGGGCTGCGGTGTCCCGGGGTGGGGTTGTCTTGGCGGTGTCTCTCGACATCGCCAACGCCTTAAACTCTATACCCTGGAGCTGCATTAGGGAAGCACTCCGGTATCACCGGGTGCCGACCTCCCGGGTCCTACCTTACCTTACCTACCGAGTGGAACCGGCATGCTAGCGAAAGAGGTGATGGAACGTGAGAAGGAGAGAACCTCACGTCCCAGCGCGCGTTCCCGCGGTTTCACTTGCGTTATGGTCAGAAATTATCACTCTGGAACGCTTTTATAGCCTATGACTGTTATGGATAATGTAGCTTTCCATAGTGAAAGAATTTTCGGAATCGGATCAGTCGTTCTGGAGATTACTTAAACCCACTAAATAGAAACTTACAAACAAATTTTACCTCTTTATAATATTAGTATAGATTTCTAACGTGATAGTTCTTATCGAGACACTAAAACAACATCTGAAGTGTCTGTTTAAGGCTGCCACATTTTGAAACCTCATCAAGACTCTCACAAGCTTCAGGCGACGTTATTCAAAAATGTTTGTTCCTCCCTATACAACTTGTAACAGAAAGGGTATAGTCATATAGAAGAGTGTGGTACGGACCATCAAACTGAACAACTTTCTCTATGGGACCACCATCGTAATCGTAAAAAAATAATCAGCTGTCCCATACATTTGGGTAGAGTAGGTATTGAAATTTTGTATGTTGATTATTTTTTTGTGATTTTGATGGTGGTCCCATAGAAAAAGTTGCTCAGTTTGATGGTCTGTGCCACAGTCTTCCATATGACTATACCCTTTTTGTTACATGTTGTATATCCGTCTGTCAATATCATTAGCGTTATCTACTATTCTTATAATAAATAAATAATAATAAACGTTCCCAACGCAATATCTTCAATGGATTCAGGATTTCTTTAAGCTCAACATTTGCTTCAGCTATTTATTTTCCGCTCCTTCTAAAACTTGGCAAAGGTAAAATCTAAACTGCAAGACGATCTATTCATCTTGCTCCGTGCAATTTACATACAAAACAAAGTTTTTTATTCGTCTTCTTTACTGGATCCATTTTTGGGAACATAAAAGAACTTTCCCATCTCAGAATAACGACTCTTTGGTGAATTTATTGGGGTTACTTTGGAAAAACTTGATACACTTATAACACAAAAAGCAATTGGGTATTGTTGCCCAGGGGGCCTAAAATGACTGCTTTATCAGAATCATATTACGAATCACGTTAAAAATTTAAAATTCTTAAAATGGTCTTTATGGTTATGATCACAAAGTCCATTTTAAGAGTTTTAAATTTTTAACGTGATTCGTATTATGATTCTGATAAGGCAGCCATTTTAGGCCCCCTGTTCTTGTTAAAATCTATATCTATACTTAATATTATAAAGAGGTAAAATTTGTTTGTATATTTGTATGTAGGCCATAGGTTATATTTACAAATTGCCTGTGGGATAATTTCCGGCAAAAACGCGAGCGAAGCCGCGGGCAACAGCTAGTACATCTACAAGAATAAATAAAATTGAAGTGGTGCAATATCAAAATTATAGCTTTTTACTGAATGTGGTGGGTAAATTCACCAATTTATTAGACGATTTGAAAAATTTAATATTTCTTTGTGAAATGGAGTATTTAGTGGACTGTATAGAAGATGCTGGATATCGTCTCGGGGAATCGAACAAGCGACAATTTGGATAGGTGGAAAAGCTCACGTACCTTCGAGCCACATGTCTGCTCCAATGCTGTGCTCAACGATTTTTCTTGACGCACGCTGTGATGGTCTTCTGATGCACCAGGTCGGAGATGGACCCCGGGGCCGCTAATATGAAAGATTCCGGCGGAAAGCGGTTTCAACCTGCAGCTACGTAGTTGGGTTTTCGTGCGAACGGTTTCTTGTGTCGAGGTGGAGTGATGGCCGCCCGATCGATGATCAGTAGGTGAGCTTAATAAAGGAGGGAAAGAGATGGGCATATATCGTCGCTTGTTTCTATGATCTATGTCATATGAAGTAATCAATGGATGAGAGGTAGAATTATGAGTAAGACGACTAGATCGCGTCACCAGAATGCTTAAAAGAAAATATACCTACGGCACTTCCAAACAAAAACAATTGTTCAATTTTTGTCCGTCTGTGTGTCTATTTGACGAGACAAAAGGAAAAAACGGAACCCTTACAGGATCACTCACCTGTCTCTCTGTCATGGCCAATTTACTCTGAAACTATGGACTGATTGAGTTAAAATTTAGTACATATACATATGTAAGTTGGTGACCTAAACGAAAACTAATGAATTTTAAACATTATTTTATGTTTAAAATTCATTAGTTTTCGTTTAGGTTTAGTTTCGTTAGGACTTTTGGGAGTAAATCAATTTCAAAAAAAAGTTTTGCAAACGTGTTACATATCAAATGAAAAGGCTCATTGTGAGCATCTCAAATTTTTTGATAAATTGTTTTGAAGTTATTTAAGAAAACAGGCGAAAATTGATTTTTTCGGGGGCCCTTAGCTCCGAAACAATAGGGCGGAAAAATTTGAAAAAAAAATGTTCTTTGCCTATAAATTACAGGAAAACCTATATGAAAGCAATAAAAACAAAAAAAAAATACAAATTAAAGGGGGCTCGCCTACTACGATGGTACGGAACCCTTCATGCGTGAGTTCGACTCGAACTTGGCCACTTTTTGTATTTAGTGTATACATAAACAGTTAAATAATTGGTGAAATGTGGTACTATTATAGGTACACTGCCTATCCCTTCGGGGATTAAAGCATGATGTTATGTTTAGGTATGTATTCATAAGTAATATATCTTAGAAATAAGTAATTGGATGGGTCTTGTTTTTGTAGCAACGATTAATTAGGTAAATAATCATGATGTTTGTTATAAGTCGGGTTTGTTATTAAGTAGGTGGGTATATGTAGTTTCGCTGTGATTTCGTTCTGCTCAAAGGTCAGAGGACAAATATAGAGATGTCGTTATTTGACCTATGAAGCTCCAATGTCTATCCTGCACTGAAGAAACGATGGCCCTTATGGTTATACAGGGTACAAGAACGGCCAAACAAAAAAAATGTTAACATAAAAGTATAATAATGCTACGCTAATAACAAATATTAAGAATATAAAATATATTTATATACAACCTATTTTTTTTTTATATCCCTTAACTATAGGGTTATAGTCTGTAGGTAAAAATAATACTAAAACTCCTAGAATAGGTGGTCCAAAAATGCATCGTTTCGGAGATATCATCAATCATAATTAAATTAGGTCAAAAATTGTCACCAGTATGACGAATCTTTACTTTTGCGAGGTTGCCAAACTTCGCAGTAGTGTAGTAAAATAAATAGTAAAATAAAGTATGTAGGTAAGTAATTCATTTTTATTCAAACCAATCATTCATATTTAAAGCTAAGAAAATGCGACGTTGTCATATTTCACGTACCTAAGGGTGTTTTACATTAATAACCGTGACTTTGCCGAATTATTTTGTATGAAAAATGAAAAAAAAAAATAACGAAGGATTGGAACATAACTCATATGCCAGTTGATTCTTTGATATGGCCTCAATCATACCCTAGAGTTATGGGATATCAAAAAAAACACGTTGTATAAGGTCTATCTATTCAAACACGAAATCTCTTAAGGGGGTCATTGTACTCATCATTATGAACAACTTTCACTATGGGACCAAACCCGAAATTGCTATCAAAAAATCAGCTGTTCAGTACATTTTGTCGAGTTTTGCGCCGAGAAATGTACTGAACAGCTGATTTTTTGATCGCGATTTCGGGTTTGGTCCCATAGTGAAAGCTTTTTTCATTTATTTATTTGTTTAAATAGATACTTGCTGCACTCACAGTTTATACAAAAGCGTGCAGCAAAACAACAGTACCAACATAATAACTAACTAAACTAACTACTTACTACTAAACAATTGTATGCAATATACAGCGTGTAACAGAAAGGGTATAATCATATGGAATACGTGGTACGGACCATCAAACTGAACAACTTTCTCTATGGGACCACCATCGAAATCGTAAAAAAATAATCAGCCGTCCCATACATTTGGGTCGAGTAGGTATTGAAATTTTGTATAGGACAGCTGATTATTTTTTTTCGATTTCGATGGTGGTCCCGTAGAGAAAGTTGTTCAGTTTGATGGTCCGTAACATGGGACTTAAACATCAAAATGTGGGTGTCAATAGCTCTCTATACGACTGAAATTAACCACAACACTTCGGAAATGTGTTATACAGGGTGTCCCGTAAATAATGGATCAAACGTAACGGGTAGGTTAGCTTACCTCATTTCCAACAACTAATTTGAACAGTAAAAAAAAACCGATAAGGTAGCCAAGATATTTTTTTTTCGATTTTTACTATTTTCTGTACCAGCATTCAGTGTTTTTAATGCTGTTGCTGCAAATGCAACATATTGTGCACATGTACATATTATTTAGGTGTGATTTTTGTCAAACATTTCTGAACAGTTAACTAATGTTATAAGATACCATTTTTTTAAATAACATTTTATTTGCCTTAGAAAAAAAATCTTGGATTGAAAAGTTTTGTTTTTACGATGAAAAGACCAGAATTGGAAAAATTCTCCTGTAAAAAAAATGTATGACACCAAAGTGTACCATTATTTTAAAAACTTGTAAAATTACTAAGGTTTGCAAATTGGTATAAAACTTACGTCTAGTCCTTGCGGTTACAAAGATATTGCTATGAATGTGATGAAGAAGACAGAACAGAAATTAAAATGGTACAATCTAACTTTTCTTTCTCGTAATGGCTTATGCTTGTAATCTAAGCATGTGGTTAAGCGTGTAGCGTAATTCCGAGCCGATGACGTCATCTGTTCAGAATTTGGGACCGCTACCTGCGGAGTTGCACCTCACTCAGTGTGAAAGGGATAGATAGCGCCGCTTTTGTATTTTTGGTAAATCGGTGTCTTTGTGCAGGTATTTTTTTTCCTTCACCCTTCACTCATACAGGGCTTCATTGTTGCATGATTTTATTTGTTTAGTTGACACGAATCTCTCTTCGAGTTGATACGTACGTCAGACTACTTTCGCTCCCGCTGTGCCTAACTGTTGTGTTCCTTAAAATTAAACTTGTGCTGTGTATTTGGACTTTGCTTTGCCTAACGATTTGGAACTGTTTGTGTTTTGGACGAATGACTTGGCAATCCTACGGACTTCGAAAACAATCGTTTGTGTGTGGTTGTACGTGTGTGCTGTAATACGATGCCTCGTTACGAGTACACGCCACGGGAGTATGCCGAAATGCATTTTATCTACGGAGCAAGAGAAAAGAAGGAAGCAAGAGGTAATGTCAGGGCGGCCGCAAGATTGTATCGTGAAAGATACCCGAACCGGGATCGACATCCCGACTATCGCGTATTCATTAGAGTGCATAACGCGCTTCTTGAGGGAAGAATTCTTGGCACCGGTGTTGGGGGTGCCAGTGAAGGGCGACCGTCACAAGTCAATGACGAAATTATTATTCGAGAAATCGAGGAAGATTCGTCGGTCTCAATTCGCGTCATAGCGCAACGCACAGGTATTCCAAGATCGACGGTAGATCGAGTTCTAAAAAGGCACCGGTTGCACCCATATCACGTGCAACGTGTTCAAACGCTGACGTCACGTGATTACCCGCAAAGAGTAGCATTTTACCAAAGGATGCTTAGAATGATACGGGTGGACCCACAGTTTTTTAATAAAATTTTATGGAGTGACGAGTCTTCATGCCGGCGAGATGGATATCTCAATTTGCATAATTTGCACAGTTGGCAGCTGGTAAACCCACATTTGATGCGAGAGGACAGGAGCCAACATCAATTTAAAATAAATTTATGGGCAGGAATAATAAATGGGCAAATAATAGGGCCCTTTGAACTACCAGCAACTCTAAACGCCGAATACTATCTGCATTTTTTAAGGAATGAGTTGCCAACGTTATTAGAAAATATTCCAGAAGACGTGCGGCAAGCAATGTGGTTACAATATGATGGTTGCCCCGCTCACTATGCGACGGCAGTAAGGGCGCAACTCAATGAAACTTACCCTGACAGATGGATCGGCCGATTAGGACCAATTTTGTGGCCTCCGCGATCTCCGGATTTAAATCCCTTAGATTTTTTTTATTGGGGATGTTTAAAAGACAAAGTTTACAAACAGCGATTAACGTCGGAAGAAGAAATACGTCAGCGCATCCAATCTGCTGTATCAGAAATAAACAACAGCCATTTTGTCCGTCGGATAAGAGCTTCCTTTATGAGTATGCAAAGTCTGCACCTCCTAGGTGCGGACTTTGCATTCTCGTAGGGGGACGTCAGTTTGGACATTTACTGTAAAAACAAAATAAACGATTTATTTGTATTTTTTTTTTATTTTAACCTCCTAATTTTTTTCATACGCTGAGATACCTAAACATTTTTAAGAAAATAGTTGAATTGTGCACACTTTTTCAAATTTTATTTTATTTCGTAATTTTGCACCTCTGTCAGATTCATAGCAATATCTTTGTAACGACAAAGAATAGGCGTAAGTTTTATACCAATTTGCAAACCTTAGTAATTTTACAAGTTTTTAAAATAATGGTACACTTTGGTGTCATACATTTTTTTTACAGGAGAATTTTTCCAATTCTGGTCTTTTCATCGTAAAAACAAAACTATTCAATTCAAGATTTTTATTCTAAGGCAAATAAAATGTTATTTAAAAAAATGGTATCGTATAACATTAGTAAACTATTCAGAAATGTTTGACAAACATCACACCTAAATATGATACCATTTGCAGCAACAGCATTAAAAACACTGAATGCTGGTACAGAAAATAGTAAAAATCGAAAAAAAAAATATCATGGTTACCTTATCGGTTTTTTTTTTACTGTTCAAATTAGTTGTTGGAAATGAGGTAAGCTACCTACCCGTTACGTTTGATCCATTATTTACGGGACACCCTGTATATAATTAATTAAACAAGAACCAGAAACCAAGCACTTATTCAAGTTACTTTTTTTTTCTAAATACATAACAAAATATTACGCCTGTAACCCCCTAAGGGTAAGGACAGAGATGTACCTAATAGTATACACCCACATATCGCTGGTTATACTTAAGTCCTATGTTGTAAGGGGCGAGCCTATTGCCAGCATCCTGGCACAATCTAGACTCCGTGACTGCTACTGAGAAATTCCTGATGGAAAAACCCAATTACACTTTGCCCGACCTGGGAATCGAACCCAGGACCTCAAGCTCAGCAGTCGCGCTTGCGACCACTAGACCAACGAGGCAGTCTAAAAATATGTTTATTTTAATTTAATATCGTTAATGGCTAACAGTACTGAATGCGATCAGTGACACCTATGTAACATTATACAGAGAAGGTCCACTTTGCCCACGTAACATCTACCTAGGCTTTACAGTTATGTAGGAGTTGGCTTCTAACCAGATCCAGCTGAATACCAGTATTTTACAAGAAAGAGGCCGGTGAGAATGAAGATCAGAGTTTCCAACTTTTTTATAATAAAATTCCTCTCCTTTTCTTAATAGTTTTATTCTTTATGAAAGAATTGATAATAAGTTTATTTACACTAATCAAGTATTACATTTATTAATTAAAATAACCTAAAGTAAATAACCAAGCAACAAACTTAAAAAATGGCGTCAAAAAACTCCTCCTCAACGCTGTCAACTGGTAATGTACCCAAGAGACTGACTTATTCTTTATTGAACATAAAATTGTAGGACACACAAAATTACAATATATAGCTTATTTACAACGGCGAGCTTAACCCAGAATTTAGTTTTCTTACAGCAAACCTTTCTTTGATTGTGAGATTTGCGGATGAGGTTAAACCTATGTGCACAAACGAACATTTCAAAACTTAAATTAACTTAATTTTAATAAACTAATACATAAAATATAATATACGTAATGCCTGCCATATACAATGTGTAACAGAATTAACGCACAACCCCTTAAGGGGTCATTGTACTCATCATTATGAACAACTTTCACTATGGGACCAAAACTGAAATCGCGAAAAAAAATCGACTGCCCCATACATTTCTGTGCGCATAATTCGACAAAATGTACTGAACAGCTGTTTTTTTTTTCCGGGTTTCGGGGTTAGTCCCATAGTGAAAGTTGAGAGGTTGTGCGTTTATTCTGTTACACATTGTATATAGATAGACACATTCACATTAACATATTCACATTTTTTCCTAAAAATTCAAAATGTGCCACTAAATTCCTAGGTTTTTTTTTACGATTGCTAATGGCGGTAACTAGACAGAACCATTTCGCTAATTATCCGAACAACAGACGTCATTTATTAGACAAATTGAACTGAAATAAAACAATCGAAAGTTAGGCTGCGCCTTTTACAGGTCATTCGTATCTATATCCAAACACTAGCCACGGGCCACGCTGTGGTACTGACCGCACCCATTTGCCCAACAAATGAGTCGCGTTAACTGAAACTAAAATGTAGCGTCATTTTAGTGCAAATTGAAGCTTGAAATTAAATACGGTAACATACTGGGATGTGGATAGAAACTGAAATTATTTATGTAATAATTCGAACACATGATTCATATTGTAAATGATGACTGATATTATGATATGAAGTAAAAATACTTTCAGAACGACTAACAAAGATATTCCAAAAAAAAACATACTGCGCAAACTCTAAATAATTATAATAATATCTATGCATAGTGAAACTACGGTTACGTAAACGGCCGAAGGGATATATACAAATAAATAAAATGGAAGTGTTTGTTTGTAATATCAAAATAACAGCTGTTTACTGAATGCATATGAGAACATATTTAGACGGCACTAATAACAAAAACACATTTTTTGTTCAATTTTGATCTGTCTCTCTGTCTGTCTGTTCCGGCTAATCTCTTAAACGGCTGGACCGATTTTGGCTGGCAGATAGCTGATATTATAAGGTATAACATAGTCTACTTTTATTTTAGAAAAATAGCAATTAGGGTTCCATGAAATTTTTAACAAAATCTGATTCAAAGCGAAGTAATACTTTCACGCGAATGTCGAAACGAATGTCGCGGGCAGCAGCTAGTTCAATATATTATTGTAATATACAGGGTGTTACAGGACCCTTTACGAAACCGTCAACCAAACAGTATGTACATCAAACTAAACTTTACGCTATAATTAAATGATTGCTGGGGAACGAATTTTTTTTTGGGGTTAAAGACCACGTTTTACGGTAGGACTCAATGTAACGCACTCAAAACATTGTGCTGATGGGGTCGTGAAGGTGTTTAAAATAAAAATCTTGCTTTAAAAACATGTATTTAAAAAAAAAAAGTGTGAATATGTTGGAACTTTGACCCCCAATATCTCCGTAATTACAAGGTTCCCAGGTATGATCTAGAAAAAAAAAAATCTCGCAATGACGGGGAGAACAATTGCCTTTCGGAATCATTAAGGGTCGTCTTACACCCTTTATTGGGAATGAGCTTATCGTGTTATTTTTTCGCAGGGCAAAGGCGATTGAGAAAAGTCTCATAGTGAACAGGAACAAGTAAGCAGGGCTTGGACCGGTTTTGAAATACCGGTTAATGTTATTCATAAAACCGTTATAATATCGTTCATCGATTAACCGGTTAATTACAAAAACGGTTTAGACTAAACCTAAATCATTCTGGATACCGGTCTTAACAGAGAATATAATTTGCATACTCGCGCTTACCTGAATAAACCGGTTTTAACAACGAAACTACAAGCGCGGTTGAATACAATCTGTTTGTGAGTGCGGTATTCGTTGGCTTAGAGCGACTGGAGAGAGAGCTTTGTTATTGTAGGTGTAAGAAAGATGGCTTAGTTGGTAGAACTCTTATATACTTACCGTCGAAACTTAAATTAACCGGTTAAACCACCGGTAACCGAAACCTAAGCCACAATCATTTCTGGTTTAGGGTCAATGACAGAAACCGGTTTGGAAAATTAACCGGTTTCCGAGCCCTGCAAGTACCTAAGTACTGATAATTATATGAGTAATGTTGGATCCATCATCAACATTTATCAGTTAATATACACATAGGCCTTTTTTAGGGTTCCGTAGGCAAATTAAAAAAAACGGGACCCTTATAGATTCGTCCGTAGGTATTAGACTATTGTCCGTCTGTAGGTCACAGCCACTTTATTCTGAAACTATTAGTACTACACAGTTAAAAGCTGGTAGGTACATGTATTCATGAACCGTATTGCGATTTTTATTCAATCAAAATCAAAATCCAAATATTTTTATTTCACATAGGTCTAGATGGGCACTTATAAAACGTCGACAAAAAGGTGCACGGTTCGGGTTGGTCGTTTCCTATGGAGAAGAACCGGCAAGAAACTCCATGGTTACTCTTTTCAAATCATTTGGTGTTACAATAGAATTCAAAATAAAAAAATTAAGAGATAAGGGGCTCGGGGATACAAGAAACAGATTTTTTTTTCATCAAACCTGTTCTTGCGGGGTGTCTATAGATGAGTCTGAGATGACATTGAAGTTTTATAAAACCATTTTTCTCAAAGTCAATCGTTTGAAAGAATTCCTAATTTTTAAAGTAAGAAGAGAATTCTGAAATAATTTAGATTTGATATTTAGCTTTTGAGATATGGGACTTTTTCATAAAACTGCAGCAGTAACTTTGTTTTTCATTAACATACTATGAAAAACAAATTTAGTTTTGCTGTTGAATGTAAAACAATACAACTTGTGAATGAGCCTTCAAAATATTTTTATTTTATTGTTTGGTGCTATGGAACCCTGTGTGCGTGTGAGTACGACTCGCACTTGACCAGTTTTTTTACATTATCAAGTAGCAGGTTTATAACAAACCTACTCGATATAGCGACACTCTAATCATGATGTCTTTGTCTATGACAACAGCCAAACCCGATTGCATGCCAAACTAGTTTGTCCCAGGCAAACTAGGGCTCATCACAAAAAGCCGATCATAGAGCACCTCGTCTAGATGAGTTGGGTTCCGCGAGGACGGCGTTTCGCAGAAGGAGGCGGCGGATTGCGCTAGGGAGGTGGACTCCCTCGCTGACGCGATTCGTTGCAGGAGGACAGGGCGGCGGAAGAGGCGCCGTATCGACCTGATCAACCACCCTAGGAGGTGCCAGCGGGTGATAATAGATCGGGGAGTCATTCGTCCTCATTAGTCGTGACGATGTCTCTGGTGAGCCCAAACTTCGCCAAAGGAGTTTGGTGCCCGGAGGCGGGCTGCGCTGGATGTGTCGCGAACGTCATGCGTAGCAGTTCTTGCGGCTCATCCACCAAGGCGACAGTAAACTAAGCAAGAAGTATTTTATTTATATATTTTGTTTTGTACCCTTTTTTTTTTTTTTTTTTTTTTTTTTTTTATCGATGGGAAATCATCAAATGACCCCTCCCGCTCTGGGCTGAGCAGGAGGGAGTGTCAGACTTTTACTGACTAAAACCCATTCATGTTCCTTCCACACCCTACCCCACCCTGCCACAGCGTTTTCTTATTTAACCAAAAGATTGACTGGTAGAGAATGCCTTATGGCATTAAGTCCGCCTATGTACCACTATTGTACATGAAGTTGAAATAAATAAATAGACTCACGGCGGTGTTTTTTAGTGGGTACAAGCATACATAACCGGTATGTGTAGGCATTTCTCACCGTTTCAAGAAAAAAAAGGTTAGGTTAGAATTCTGAGTGTTTTCATGAATGCTTTAGGAGCTAAGTCGGTGACTCAAAGATGGATGTGTAATGTAAATTAATGAATTTTAAACATGCCAGCCACTCTTCTGTGGTAAACTATATCGTGTTACATATCAAATGAAAGGGCTCATTGTGCCATCTCAAATATTTTTAAAATAATTTTAATATAAATACTTTGGAAGTTATTTAAGAAAATACGCGAAAATTAACGATACTCCCTTCACTCCTAAACTACAGGGCCAAAAATTAAAAAAAAAATTACAAATAATAGTTCTTTGCCTATAGAGGAAAACCTATGAAAAATCTTTAACAAGAAATAATAATAATAAATTAAAAATTGAAGGGGGTTCGCCTACTACGATGGTACAGAACCCTTCATGCCCGAGTGCGACTCGCACTTGGGCGGTTTTCATTTTTAAATAATCGATATTAATTACTCAATATTAATATTTTATTGAGTAAGTCCTTCACTTCTATCATTTTTATTGATCTAGGTAAAATGGACACTATTGACACAATTGATCGATTTTCACATATACTCGCAGAGAGGTTTTTCATTACGTATTGTAAATTAGTGGTAAGAAGTCAATACTGACCAAAATGTCTGGATCGCGAGGAAATATTCTAGATGTCTTATTACATTATAACAGTCTGGAAAATGATATAAAAAGAGTAGCGCACTCCTTCAACTATCCGTTTAATATTTTTCTGACATCAAAATATGAAGTGAAAAATAGTCGTATTTATGCAAGTGGACAAAAATATCGCGTATTCGCGTTCTGTTTAATACTGTCCCTAAATGTGTTGGGTTTCTTTAGGATTTTCGCAGTAAAAGAAACGAATGTCAACAAGACACAATTCAAATACGATGTTTTGTCAATTTCTACTGTCATCAACTTTGTTTCTGTCGTGTTTGGGTTCAATATGATGTTTCTTTTAGATTTCGTGCATAAGAACAACAATGTTTTACTTATATTGATGATTCAAACTATACATAGGAGCATAGATTTTAGTAAGAGTATCAGAAGTTTCATTATTTGGAACTGGGTCTCAACTACGACCACTGTATTTATTCATATTTTTTTAAATGTCATGTATTATAACCTTTCATTTTTTTCTGACTTCGGTTCAATTATTGATGATGTTTACGACGTAATGTGTGTCCCATTTGATCTGAGTATTGTGATAGCTATCCGAATTATAATAATACTGAGGAAATATCTAGATCAGTGGATCAAAGATCTCGTGACATTAAGTAATGAAAACGATAATAATTATGTATGTCTCAAACTGTTCGGGTTATACGAGAATATATTGAAAGCTTACAGTTTGTACAGTGAAATTTTCAGAGTTTTGGTAAGTTCAAAACTTTATTTCATTTATGAAATCAATAAAACTAAAACCTCTCGAACTTAATAATGTTGCGATGCCGCACAGAGTAGTTTGACACAATCTAGTATTATTTGACTCTAAAATCTTGCAGATGATGAGGTGACTCCTAAAGCTATTGATCACATTTCACTAGACCTAGAGCTAACTGAAGTTTCTCCGGAGGAGCGCCAAGACCGGTGGGCTGGAGCTTTATTGATCAATCAGTTAGAAAAGCCCATATATAATAATTACATTTTGTAATTTACATTTTTAGAGAACTACATACAGCTTTGCTCGTTTATCACAGTCTTTGTCGAAATTGTGACGTCACGTGACAATTATATTTTCTTATAAGTGGAAACATAATTTTATTTTCTTTTTCTTACCTACCCATTAACTACCATTTCACGAAAATGTAATCCAGAAACACTCGAACACTCCACCAACTGCATTACGCTTTGGCATACCTAAACGCGCGACCGCGCGAAGCTACGCTCGTCTCGCTGCCGACATTTGCCGCGTTTTTGCGGGGGGTGAGGTCGTGCGTTCATACCTACGCACTGTACTGCGACCTCGCCTTAACGGCTCCGTGAAGAGTCCATTTACACCTTGTACGCTACTTCTCTGTAAATTTTCATGTTATCACCAAAGAAGAAAATATACATTATTAGTATTTTCAGGTGTTATATCGTACATTCGTCGCATTTCAACGCGCTTTATGCTATGTAAACTTTATGGTTTACGAGATGAACAAATTTACTGATATGGGAAATAATGTAAGCCAAAAATGTTTATTATTCTAGGATTGACCTTAGTTTGGTTACGTGCGAAGTTATTTATTTTATTTTCCAGGTTTTGATTCGGAGTCTTGGTCTTATTTTATTTCTCACGAAGGATCTAGTATTAGTAATTACACATTGTATTTACTGCGATAAGTTCTATGCAACTGTTGAAGAAGCTGAGACGGCGTGTATACAGTTAATAAAGAACAGAAACTATACAAGTAAGAATTTTAAAACCACTATTTGTTGTTGCGGCTTGGTGGATCCAAGAAGATTTTGTTCGCAATGAGAGATTCAAAAAAATAATCAGATTAAAATTATTATAATTAATTTTATTTTTAGAAAGTCATGGTCGTCTCTGGAAGAACGTGGGACAGGCAAATCGAACGTTCAGAAAGATGACTGCGTGTGGCCTGTTCTATGTCGACGCTACACTACCATTGAATCTGATGCAAGTTATCGCGCATTATGTCATTATGCACCTACAGTTCTATTTTCTTTGAAATAAATGGTTTGGTGTACACATAACTTATCATAATATGGTATCACCATCGTGGTCGTCATCATCGTCGTGATTATTGGCAGCTTTGTTCCACCTAATGCTGTGTATGGATTTCTTCCTTCTGTTCCATGCTTTCTTCTTCTGTGCAAGTTTCATCCAGGTGTTATTTTTGTTCAAACACGTTTTCACATCCAGTACTTTACAAATTCCTGGATGTGAAGATAAAATTAAACAAGGCTTGTCGGAATCGGTCAGTACGTGGATAACATCACATTCACTACATACTGAAACCTTCGAAAACCGCATTAAGTTACAACTTCGAGAAATATTAAGTATTTTTAGGGTTTCGTACTTCAGTCGGCAAAAACTTAACCTTCATAGGAGCACTTTGTTGTCTGTCTGCCCGTCTATCAAGACCCATTTTCTTAGAAACGCGTGGAGGTATCAAACAGAAATTAATATCAAATACTTAACTCTACTACCCTAAAGCAGTGAAAAAGTCAAACTTGTAAGTCAACGCGATCAAAAGATATCACCGTTTATGTCGTATACTTTGCGATTTCACAAGCGAATCAAAATCTATAGGGTACTCCCGTTGACCTAGAATCATAAAATTTGGCACGAAGCAATGAATATAGTAAATATGTAGTTTAATAACAAAATACCGACAAGTTTATACGGAACCCTTGGCTCCGGTGCGTGAGTTCAACTCGCACTTGGCTTGTATTTTTGTTAGGTGGTGAAAAATGCCTGTCGCAACACCCGCACACCGCAACTTCCGGGGAAACGGATTGATTACGTGGGGCTTGCACCCATTAAAAAACACCGCCTACTGTTGTCGCCTTGGCGGTTGAGCCGCGAGAACTGCTATGCACTACGTTCGCGACCTATCCAGCGCAGCTCGCCTCCATACTCCTTTGGTGATGTCCAGCAGCAGCGCCACCACCCATGAGGGCCGTGCAATGCTACGAAGATAGACTCCTAAATCTGTCGCCCGGGTACCTCCTGGTCAGCGAGAGAGTCTTCTTCCCTGACGCGCTCTGCCGCCCCCTACTGCAAGATGACGTCCTCGCAGAAGGATGCTGTTGCCTCCAATACCTTCCTGCTTGTGACCATGACCTTAAACTCCACATAGGCCTCCCCTAAATATCGTCAAGTCCAGTCCACCAGACCATCTCTGTGCTGTTGTACTAAGTCGAGTTATGGAATTTATGAAAATAAAATCGTTATAAATATTTTCCACGAACATAGAAAGAAAACACTTTGATCATGAAGTCAAATTAAAATAAAATGTTTTCCATTACGAATAATAATTTGTGGCGCCATTCCTCGAACTTCGGAAAATTATTTCGAAATAAATAATTACTGAATCGGAAATAAAGCCACAAAGGTCAAAATATTTAGCACGTGTACGGTTTTAATATTAATTACGGTACTAATTGGCTATTACGGCCACTTCAAAGAAACGGCCGTATTTATGCTATTGGTATTCTGTTACTACCTATAACCTCTTCTTCTTCGTGTCGATGATTCTCATAGTTATTTCATTAAATTTGTTTCGACCAGAACTCGGCCACATCGACGGCATAAGTTTGTTTTTTATTATTGCAATAAAAATCATCGTTCGGATTCAAATCGGACCACAGGAAGTGGATTAAATTAACGTTGTAAGACGGAACCCTACATTGTGCGTGGCCCGACACGCAATCGGCCGGTTTTGTGTCATAGAAAACACCAGTTTTGTATAGAGATGCCTTCCCATGCATCAGTTCAGCCGTGGGAAGCTATACGGATATCATGGTACTTATCAGAAAGAAGAAAGAAAAAATATTTATTTGTCGCAGGGACTTGACGTGCATCATACAAAGTGACAAAAAATAACAATAAATTCTAACAAAAAAAAAACGTTCTGCACGTCGTGATTGCGACAAGCAGGTTACCACTCAGCATGATCTGCTAGTTAGTCACAAAGCCAGACCTGCAACATACTATAAAAAACAAATACTATAAAAAAAAAAAAAATGGATGTACTATAGGTACCTCTTCATCTCTGCTTTATACTTCTGGGATTAGAGTCGTGAAGCTAAGTTACGTACTATCCCTATTCTAGAGGTCGTAGGCACAACTAACGGGCAGCAGCCACGACGTTTGGACTTGTGCCCGGTTGACAGCAATAGGACCCTATTGCCGTCAACTATTACAACATAACTTACGAAATCTCGTAGGTACGCTCGCGTAGCTCTGCCTAACCCTTCGGGGATTTAAGCATTATGTTATGTTTCAACCCAGAAACCAAACACCTAATACGAATGAACTATCATAATAACCCAGTTTAACAATTATAACGTTAATTGACGTAATTACTTGAATCTAATTGCAAACGTGTTTGTGCTTATAATATGCTAGTTACTCGGTTCTTATTAGAAGCCTGTTCGTATCCCTTTGATCTCCTTACTGGTAATTACTTTAATATGTGTCTGGTGTGAATCTACTGAAGATTATACGCTTGTGCAGGTTTGTGCCACGGAGTAGTAAAAACGTGGAGTGTTCATAGTCTTATTATTAGTAATTGTGCCAGAGACTGCCTGCGACATCTAGGGTGTACACTAAAGGACGCTTAGCCAGAGCAGTACCTACTTACCTATACCAAAGACCAGTGAAAGACATAAAGACTCCAGAACCTGCTCTAACTAAATAAATGGGATCTTGAACAAGGACGCTGCCTCAATGCATAAAAGAATGCGAAATTTTCATAAAAAAGGCTTATGAATAAGTTAATATTAATTTACATCAAAGTTAAGTCAATGTACGGTCTGCGAATCTTTAAGTGAATCCTAAAACTTAAGGGGTGTACGACGATATAACAGAATATTAACCACTAAATAAATGACAAGGTTGGACAGCAGTTACAGGCAATTTATGTGTGTAAAGATAAGATAAGCATGTTTGTGTACTAAGAAAAACGCGTTCAGTTTTTCAGGTTTTTTAATTTGTTTTTTTTTTTTCTGGAATTCTAGTCGATAAAAATCAGGACAAATGTAAAACAAAGATGTCTAACTAGTAGTAATATAAAGTCCCGCATTGCCAAAAAATATGTTGATTAAATGATTTTTAACGGGCGAATGTCAATTTACTCACAGCATTCGATTTGTTGGTGCAGAGATGTTAATTGCCAACTCGTAGGTACTCCATAAGCTAGCTACTCTGGGGCGTATCGGCAAGGAAACATTAATGTCTTGGTTTCTGAAAATCTCGCAATATTATATTTAGCAAACTGTATTGCATGAAAGCGCAGTTTACATTCGATGAAAATTAATAAATAGTATCATTAGTAAAAGCAAAGCAAGTTTTTAATGGGTGTATACCTACTCGGTATTCAATGCATGGCTTGCGAACAAATCAATGGCTGACATTTCACCCGCCGTGAATCACCCGCGTGTTCTCAAGAAAATTCGAAATTGCTTCGTCTTTTTTTGTGGTGTTCAATGCTCAAGAAGGTTGTGACGAACATTTTGAGTTATTGAGCTCCCTACCTTTAGGCGTACTGCGTAAAATCTGATGTTTCTTTGCAGAGCCCCGTATATTCTATAACAACGTGCCAGTTTCAAAATTTGATCGTATTATTTTGCTTAATCCGCGTAAACACGATGTTTTTATTCACTGTTATTATATTTCTGCCTTCTTGGATTTGAAAACACAACTCGTATGTCGCAGCTACAGCTACTGGGCCACATAAATTATCCGAAACTTGAAATTAATAAATGTAGCAATCCTTGGCTAATTATAATGTATTTCGAAGCTAAATCTATCGTTAGTCGGGTGCACACGTGGAGTACGTGAGCGTTGCTTCTCCTGTAGTATAGGAGACACGAATGAAAATGGTGCACTCATTGATTTTAAAGTGAAAATGCCACAATTTGACAAGATGGAAAGCCGACCTTAACATTGTTGGGATAAGGTTAGACAGATGATGGTATTGTACTGTTTAGTTTTTTCTTATCTTAGAATACTAATTCCTAATAATATGATAAATGCGAAAGTTTGTGAGGATGGATGGATGGATGTTTGTTGCTACTATTTCACGCAAACACTACTGAACGGATTTTGATGAAATTTGCACACAGATAGTTTATAACCTGGATTAACACATAGAATACTTTTGGGACATTTATCGAACTTCATGCGGACGAAACTGCGGCCATAAGCTGGTAAGTAAATATTTGTCAACAACCTCACATTAAAAATCGTAGCCCTCAATTTGAGAAATAAGATAAATTGGTTGATGGAAAAAGCTCGTCTCGAACCCAGGACTTCGCGCTCAGCAGTCGGGCTTGCGACTACTCGACGCAGTCAAATAAGTTAAGTTTATTATTGATCAAAAGAAACAGTATTAGACGAATCCTTACAGATTCTTACAGCATAAGTATATAATAATTTCGTCTCTGTCTCACAATCTAAAAAAAGACACCTATGTGAAAATAATTAGAGATTTTGATCGACCGATACATGTGTAAAGAACAGAAGCAGGCATTGATTGTGTCATCTGAGTGGCTAAGCGGCAAATGCCATGGTCAGTTCCATGAATCGGTGACCGCCTCACATATTACGTCGGATCTACTTCCTAGAAAGGCCAATTATTTTGTTGGTTCCAGTTTTAATTCCTGGTCCTACTACTGAGGCGAACCCCGCGTGGAATGTAAAACGAAATTAGCTCGCGCTGATTCTGTCAGTTATAGCGGGGTTGTTCAAACTGGCGTCAATAGTCGTGCGATTTCCAAGTCATTAAAACGATAGGTCTCGCGCAGTTGTGTCCCTCTTCAAGCGCGGGATTTGCTTTGGTTTGACCAGTGCCTAATACTTTTTGAGACATATAAGATATGTACAAATACTTTCGTAAATAGTCGTGTCGTTTCGAGTAGGTGAACACGACGCAATTTGACTTAGACCCCAAACCTTTTCTTATTATGATCGTGTTTTCAATAAAATAATTATTTAATAAACAAAATATCAAGCGAAATCTAAACCAAACTAATTGTTAAACTACCACAACTGGAACACAATTAGAACGAGAAAATAATTGAATCCAAGATGGCGGCAGAGACGAAAATCGAATCATAAAAGCAAAACTCTGATAATTTGATCCAATCTAATCTGAGAATAGACAATCTTACGGCGCTACGTTAATTTAGATCGTAAACAAACCATATCAATTGAATTTTGGATTGTGGCAACACTCTTTGAAACAAAAAGTTGAGGATCGTATTTTAAAATCGAGTTTCTGTAGGCAATTGGTCAAGTTGCTTTGAGAAAAGATCTAATACTAAAGGAAAGAACGAAACGATTCCGAAACGAAGAAACGAACAAACGATTTCGAAGTATTGACTTGCTCGCCATCATGAAGTCGTCTAGATTAGAAAAAAAGCTCATGAAGATAGAGGGAAGAATATTAGGTCGACCATGTCTGACGAAGAACCAATAGCCGGTTGCACATGGTTCCTAAAATCTTTCATTTTCACGTGGTTAGTGCCTAACCGAGTGTCAGAGTTTTTATGCCGTCCAATGGGCGTTTGACTTGGCTTTACATGCCGTCGAGAAATACTCAGGCATCCTGTTTTGATTTCCTCACAATATTTTCCTTCAGCCAGCAAGATAAGCAAGTGATAATTATACAATACGTACATGAATCCGAAAAATCAGAGGTTTTTAACACGCCCCCAACTTTGTGGACCATAAAAAGGTGACTGAGGCTGATTGGATACGAAACGCGGAAGACCGGGGTACTATGATGCAGTTTGGGTGAGGCCTTACGATTGCCTGAGTTGATTGATTGTTTATAGATTATTTATTTTTTTCTGTTTTCGTTGCCCCACTAAGATAAGCGTAGACGATATATTATTTGCAGAACTGTGAACCAATATAATATCCAGAACTGATGCGTTGGGTTCCAAGAATAATGAAGTGCCAATGGTGGCAACTGCAATACCCCGAACATGATTAATTAGGACTACGTAGAACCGGCTATTAAAGCCAGCAGCGTCAGGTGGAAATACAAGCCTTTGTGACGATTGTAAAGCCTAATCAGAATTGCAGAAACACTGGACTCGGGAGTTTTTTTCGAAAATAAATTTTCAGAACTAAAACGTACGATACAGAAAGCCAACATTTAATAAACCAACCATTACAAATATACTTCTGAGTATCTACTTATGTCAAAAGTTAATAAGATAATTACAAAGCCCTCCAATTAATTTACCATTATTTCATCTTGGAGTAAATTCACTACGGATTACTAAGCGTAAACCGTTGATACACGTGTTACCAAAGGGTTCCAACGCCCATCAAATATATGAACATTTGAAGGGCGCTGGGACTCTTCAAATGTATGGGCATCATCGAATTAGTAGAACATTACTCGAAGAAATCATAAGAAGCAGCTGAGCTTCCCATGAAAGAACTCATTCATTAAAGTATTACCTACAAAAGACTGATTCTGCTGTTTAGTGGTGTTCCTTTTTGAGCGACAGGTGCGTGAGTGCCAGTGTTATTACAGGCATTAAACATTTTACTGTTGTCTCTGAGATATCAACGCTTGCGATGCCTCTGGTACTGCTGCTACTGGTGAGTCGCCTGTTTATTTCATCATCATCATCATTCACCCCCTTTTTTTTTTTTTTTTTTTTTTTTATCGATGGGAAATCATCAAATGACCCCTCCCGCTCTGGGCTGAGCAGGAGGGAGTGTCAGACTTGTACTGACTAAAACCCATCCATGTTCCTTCCTTTGCCCTTTATGTTCCAGGGCCGCGGTATCTCTTTCGAACAGTCCCGCAACCCTGGCAGGCGTCGGTCCTTACGGACCCCTCCCTGTTTGCTGACTCTCCTTGAGGCGCGCGTGGAACACGAACGCGCCGTCGACACGGCCTGTCGTCATAAGACGGACGGACGGCGAGCTAGCCCATAGCTCACCGTCCACAGGCCCGCGCCTACGGTGGCCGGGGGCCACCACGTGGCCCCCGACGCCCGGTGCGTCTCCCGCGGCGGCTGGGACGTGAGGTTCTCTCCATCTCACGTTCCGCCACCTCCTTCGCTAGCATGACTGCTTCGCAGAAGGAGGTGACGGCGTCCCATTCCGTCTCGCTCCGGACCATGGATTGAACCAAGGCCGGAAGCGAGAGGTCGCCGCCGCCGATCGCCGCTACGAGGACACGGCGGTGCTCCGCCCACACGGGTAAGGCGCAATGGTAGCACCCGGGCGTTTCCTCCCGCCCGATTCGGTGCAGGAACCTCCCGAAACAACCGTGTCCGGTGAGGACCTGCGTCAGGCGGAAGGTGAGGGCGCCGTGGCGCCTCTCCAGCCACTCCTCAAAGAGGGGACTTATCGCCACTATTGTGGCGTGCCCTGCACGGGGTTGCGACAGTTGCTCTCTCCAGGTCACCATGAGATCGCGCCGGAGGTCTGTCCGCTGAGCGACAATTTGCCGCGGCAGCGGAGTTAACCCCCGGCGTAGTGCCTCCACGCGCCATTCGTGCAGGCGCGCGAGGACTATCGCCTCCAGATATCATTCACCCCCCCCTGAATTCACCCTCTGCTGGGTATAGGCCTCTCTTTTCTTGTGCCAATCTCCACGTTTCTGTGCCAGCCTCACCCACGGTCATCTGCCCATCTCGAAACCGGACGACCCACATTTCTTTTCCCAGTTCTTGGACGTCATTTGGTGACAGCTGTAACAAGCGTGGGTACTAGTTGTCCCGTCATTTTGCTGAATCAGTTTTTTTTTTTTTTTTGTTTAGCTTTAAGTTGTTTATTATTTTGGTTTTCTTTTATTATTATTTTTTGATTTTGAGTGAACTTGTGGCATGTGCCAAATGTATGTTCTTTCTTTCTTATTTCTTTACTCCAGCTGTCATCACAACTCTTTACTGAACCCGCCTCTTTCCCGCCCAACTCCAGTTGAGTTCCATAACGATATTTGTTTCCAATGGGGGTTTTTTCACCAATAAGATCAGTATATGAATCATCCAATAATGTTAAGCAAAATCTACGGTAGAATTAATGCACCATTTTCAAGCGAAGGAGTTATAGACAAAAGAGTTCCGCATAGCCAGATTAGTTGGTGAACTGTAGGCACGTTGCAGATATCTGCAATCTGCATACACGTTCGTACTTACAATTTATTATTCTTTGAACGTGCTACACCGTATTTTTTAACCGATACACTGGCATCGAATCTTTAAAAGATCGGATATGCTCGGGCATGGGAGCGAAGATCCAGTTTGCCTTTGTCAGCGTCCCTCTGATCAGCAGCGATTGAATGTCAGCCGATGGCCGTGACCAAAACGATGAAACGTTTGTCTTCGAACACAAACAAAAATCTCACAACACGATTTGCTACCTTGACTTTAAATTTCTTTTAAAAGACTGACCTGTAGTAAATTCTCTGCAGATTTACGGTACGTCTGCGTAGGTAATTTGGTCCAGCAGCATTTAGAACAGGATCTTTATAATTAATTTGAAAACATAATCTCGATCCGTGTATGGAGATGCAACGGACACAAGGAAATATTTGTGTATGTACGTACACCTTTCAAAGTTTAACTCATTTGTGTGTTGGTTCTAGGAGCAAACGTTACCAACTAGGTTTAAACATCCCGTTTACTAACATAAATAGCAACTCTCAGCACTAAACGTGGAAACTGAATAGCTTAAATAATTACGTAAACTAATAAATAGCCGACATCGTATCCCAGTGAGGATTCAACTGAACTTTTGTCTCGAGTTTCCTCGCTTCACCTGTTTGAAAATTCAGCTTATTCGCTCCTTACTCGGATATCATAGTTCCTTCCCCTTTTAGTACAAACTCCTCGTAAGGGTGTATGTCCATTCCGTTGACACCTAGAATTGAGATTGTTTTGGACCAAGTTCGATGCGATGGCGAACGTCAAGATCTAGTGATTCTAGTGTCTACCGCGACCGATCTTGTAACATAAGACAAAAAATTGTACGCTTAGCATCGGCAATATCGGATGTACTCGTAGTTGGTATGCACAGTTTTTTTTTGTTTTGTAGGTTTTTGCGATCCGTCATGAACTCAGGTCGAATTCTAGAAGTAGCGCTAATATTCTCACAATCTCAACAACCGACATAATTGTACTCGGATGACACATGTGTGATTCACACCTAGTCTAGCCACCTGGTAATGTAAAGCCAATCAATCAGCTCAGCAATTGCAGCCACTGCTGTACAAACGCACGCAGTGCTACTATACTCTGCCCTCTACCTTCCCCATTCAGTCTGTTCCAGTAAACTCTCCAGCTTCGTCGGTTGGAGCTTGCTTATACACGGTTTCCACTCCTGTAGTCCTATGGTCGTTCATTGGAGTATATCGTTATTTCGCCAAAGTCAGCGTCACCAAGTTCACGATGACGGCGGCAATGGAGACACGCCCTTACTATCTCTCCCTAAAATGCGTTTATTACAGTGCTGGAAGTTTGCAACATATATTTATCACTCCTAGAGGACCATTCACAATTCTCAGTTGCATACTGAAGCAGCTTCGTGTAAAGTTTAAGTTTTTACTTTGTAACTCCGAGTTTGTCCAACAACAAGTTTGCTTTGGGTAGCAGTTGGCAACAAGCAACAAGGCAACAAGTTGCTGTAAAACTATGTTGTGTGGTTATTCTTCTCCTTACTCTTTGTACAGCAACCGTTGCATGATTAGTGTGTTGTAATTAAAATAATATTTGAGTTGGTATTATGTTTGTCTGAGGTTATTCGTGTTTTATTTTGGATTTTAGTTAGTTTTGTTTTTATTTGGTAGGGATCCAATGTTGCTGAGTACTTTTAAAAATACTGAAATTTTCAATTTCAAATAAAATAATGTTTATTGGTTTTCAGCAGTTGTTGATTGCTTTTAGTTCAGACTCGTTTAAAACGTGAAACCGTTTTACAATGTATTTTTTATATATGTTTTTTTTTTTTTTTTGGATTCCGTGTGTGTACTATTTACAAACTATAAATAGTTCTTCAATAATAATAAAATATGAACAAGTATCTTAAGAAAATAATTACAATTTGTCAAAAAAATCGTCCACGTCTTTGTCAAAAAGAAAAGTGTCCAGAAGGCTGGTAGTATTGCCACGATGGATGGCTATTTAATATTGTTTCTTTTGATCTGGTTATCCCTCATTATCGTTCATTCTCACTAACATTAACCTACACCTAAATGATTGATTACATATTTTAGTATTGTTGGAATTTCAATAGTCGACGCTCAGCCGAGCATTGAAGACCCAATAGAGAGCTTTTATAAAGGCATTTGTATCTCGTCTAATGTTAGTGAAAATGCGCATAAATCTCGCTTAATGATCCACCTATTAGATGTATGTAACAGCTTTTAAGTAGGATATCGAATTAACCCGAACAAGCTCTTCATTGCCTAAGTACAGAACGTAGTTAATAATAATTTATTAGTGTGTGGTACATGGATGGTAATGGTACGGAACATTTTGGTTAATTAATTGTTCAGTACACATGCGAGCAGAATTTGAGGGACGACGAAATGTTGTAATGTATTTTATTCAATTACACTATGTGTTGGGTGGAATTTAAAGGGTGCATGTTAAATTACCTACACACGTCACGTTACACGTCAAGTTATACACATCAAGTATAACCTGACTACGCTTTGTATGAGCTTCCCGTAATGAGAGATCAGCTTAATTTGGTTTTGTGTAGTTTGATTAAGGATAAATAAAAGTAATAATTCTTGACGATAAAATTGTTGTTGATGATATAGTAGTTTATTTTTTTCCAAAAGTACGCACTTTTGCAAAAATAAAACAGAGATTTTGGTATGCAAGATTTGTGTCTGTTAATGGACATGAAACTTCTAATGAATAAAATTAAAAATTACGTAAACTGAACTTTTCAGGGTGTGTTGTAAACAGCACATCACATAACCGTCATCCAAGTATTCTGCTTTTCCTGCTGACTGTACAGGTTTTCATGGCGCTTACGCTTGCAACAGCGTCGAAACCGAAAAAGATATAGCTAGCTACAACGGGTAGGGCCTTCCCTATCTCAAAATTCCAACCTGGACAACTATGTAGTTATAACATTTCAGATATTACATGGGCGCAATAATCTTCAGCCATCTTTACACAAAACCACTGCCCGCAAGCTACCTGTATAATCAACACCTCCTCATTACCCGTAGATACCCGTAGTACAATAAACGTCCTCCCTTTTGTGTCTCCTTAATTGTGTCAGTAAGTGTATTATCACATCGTACGACGTCCCACTGTGGGGTACTTTGGCGTATCAGTCTACATACTCGCCTCACTACTTAGCCTGTGTATATTATACTCGGTAAATATACGTTATTGGAAAATTCATAATGTACAAAGATCACGACTATAATCCCCAAAGGATTAGGCAGAGGTGAATCGAACTCCCGATTTCATGTCCAGCAATCACGCTTTCGACCACTAGACCAACGAGGCAGTCAAGATATGTATGTATATTACTTCTTCATATAATACACGCATATAGCACATCAAGCTACAACAATTTATCAGATTTCATGAATAGATTTACAACTTTATCGCTGACGCATATAGGTTCAAGGTTGGTTGGGAAAATTTGGCAGTTTCGGATAGGTTTCTGTGCTGGCGCCTGTACATAATGATTGTTATTTTGTCGTTATTGGCAAACTCATCAATGTTTCAAGTGCTTAAACAAACGTTTACTAATATTTTAATTAAAGTAAGCCACTAGTCTGAAGTTGCTGTTCAAACCATGTTTGCTATAAAGGGTGTAACAAGACACTTATCGAAGCCGAAAGGCAATTGTTCTCCCCGTCATTGCGACATTTTTAGGGTTACGTGCCTCAATCGGCAAAACGGAAGCCTTATAGGATCACTTTGTTGTCCGCGTGTCTGTCTGATAAGACCCTTTTTCTCAGGAATGCGTGGCGGTATCAAGCTGAACTTAACACCAAATACTCAAGTTTGCTACCCCTTTAGCAGCAGGAGGGAGTGTCAGACTTGTACTGACTAAAACCCATCCATGTTCCTTCGTTTGCCTTTTGTGTTCCAGGGCCGCGATATCTCTTTCGAACAGTCCCGCAAAAGTTTGCTACCCCTTGAAGCAATAAAAAAATCAAACTTGTAAGTCAACGTGATCAAAAGACATGACTTTGACCTAGAATCATGAAATTTGGTAAAAAGCAAGGCCTTACAGCACAAATAAAGGAAAAATTAAAAAAAAAGTTTAAATTTAAAGTGAGTACAATTGACGCCAACTAAGATATCTTTTTTTTTAGATAATGGTACGGAACCCTTAGTGCGCGATTCCGAATCGTATTTGGCCGGTTTTTTTGTTCTAGACCATACCTCGGAACCTTCTAGTTACGGAGATATTCGGGCTAAAAGTTCCAACTTTTTCTAATAATTTTTTAAAATACTTGTTTTTAATGTAAGACGTTTACTTGAAACAACTTCACGACCCCTGCACCTATTCAATCCATTCATCAGCACAATGTTATAAGTGCGTTACATTGAGTCTTACCGGAAAACGTGTTTTTTCACCCCAAAATAAAAGTCATTTCGCAGCGCAATTTTTTGCGTAGAGCTACATAACTTGATGTACAGAATGCTTGGTTGACGGCTTCGTGAAGGGTCTTGTTACACCCTGTATACTACTTCTTCATATAATACGTAGTACAATCATAATGATTGTTAATTTACCGTTATTGGCAAACTCATCAATGTTTACAAACGTTAGCTAATATTTTTACTAAAGAAAGCCACTACTCTGAAGTTGCTGTTCAAATCGAGTCCGCGATAATGTTTGCTATATACTGAGCTGATTGTTTATATATTTCAATGTAGATTTTTAGCTAGTTTACTAAAAGTCTCACCAGTAACCCGTTTGCTAAAGTAGATAAATGTTCCATTTGCTGTTTTATCGTTTATACAATGTTCTGCTAGTTATGATAACCAAATTATGACAATGTGTATTAAAAAGAATTAATATACTTACAGAACTAAAAAGGATTTTTGACCATAACGGTACTCCTTCAACGCAATCATTCGCCTGTATACAATCCTAGATTCGATGTTGTACAGTACTTGGTAAAGTTAGGGAAATTAATTGTTAAGAAAATTGGCAACCAACTTCTAAGGTCCGTAAATAGGGAAGACCGTTAAAAGCTAATTGTAGATGGTGTGACCATAGCTAGGTCTCAATCTGACCAATGAGGTCAAGCTATTTTGAAATAAAAAGTGACATTACCAGATTTTCAACCAATGACGATGCTTGCTTAGGACCAGCTGGCGCCATTAGTTTTACAGTGTTACCATCCCTATTAAAATCACAACTGTCATTCTTTGACAGTTGTATGAAATGGCTGGATTACGGCAAACTTGCTTAGGGTGTCAATTTACTTGACAATCATTATCTTAAAGAACTCGAAAGAAACTGGTGAAGGTTGTTTTTCCTGTGAATTTCCGAGTTTTGCACAAGCCGATTTTGTACTTTTGACCACCTCGTTGATCTAATGATCGACTGCTGAGCACGTCCTGGGGTTGGATTTCCTGATCGAGAATTCGGAATTTTTCAGTAGCAGCCACGGAGTCTGGATTTGTACCCGGTTGATGGCAATAGACTCGCCCCCTATTATATGGGACTTAAACAACTGTCGAAATGTGGGTGTACAGTCACGAGCATCAATATGTATACATACACATACCTAAATTTAAAAGCAATTTTCGGGAGAAATACCGATTTTAACTTGGAAATAGGATCTTTTTCATAAAAATACGAGATCCAAAATACTATGGTCGTAATAACATGAAATTTTAATCAGGACAGTAGGAAAAAACGCTTTTGAAAGTTGTTAAGTATCTACATATTGGTGCTCGTGACTGTACTATTAGGTACACCTCTGCCTAGCCCTTCTGGGATTACAAGCGTGATGTTATGTGGTGTGCTGATGAAGATACAAAGTAAAACCTAGCATACAAATAAGAAAACGAAACTTCTCCAATTACAACTTATCAGACCCATAGATATTCTCGTTCGTATAATTTCAAGGGACTCGAATAAAACTTGGAAGTCGTATAAAACGCTACTGTTGTAAAGGATTGCATTGGAACGACGTGAAAATAGACAAACAACGATTTGAAACGATTCGGAATACTTCCTCCCTTTGTCCCAATCTAAAGTTGGGTGACACGCGGCAAGTTATGGAGTCTGTCTGGTTTATGGTCTAAATTATAGGCGGTAGATGTGAAATTAATATTTTTATGAGCTGAACACTTTAAGTCAATCACAAATTCACTATTCACTTAGATTTCGCACTTCAATTTGCTTCATTGTGTAACCAAAATCTGACTGACTGCTTCCGCAAACCCGACGGCTATTTAAATGCAGACCCATCCTTCGAGAAAGTTCGTAATCTAGAATGTTCTCGTAAAGCAGCCGATGAAACAATATCAAGCAGTCTTGAAAGGTTCTTTTTTCAATCTTCAGTTGACGATCATTCTTCAGTTAATCGATGGCGTGTGATTGGGGACCCATCATCGGACCAACCCAGGTAAGCGTAAGTTAATCTGATCTGTTGATCGTCCCGAGCGGCTGTTATACTCAGCCACTAAACGAATCAATAAATCTAGTTAACTTTACATTTTTACTTCTTTATTTTGCTCTCACTCCTAGTTAATATTACAGCAATCTACATTTACTACAAGCACCATACTTCGAAACTAACATAAGAAATGTCACAGAGCAATAAACACGAAACAGAGCACACAACAATATATATAACTAAAACAAACTTTTTATGTGAAGACTGTGTACTAAAATAACATATAACGCTGACTCCCGAATACATATACTTTCCCTGAACACGATTCACGAGATTACCCGATGTTTTTGTTATTCTATTTTCCGTGATAACACAATCAGTGAGCACAGTCATCGTGACAAGTGCTTCGAACTAACTCGCTCGTCCCTTGGGACTGAAGTGTTAGGGATGAAATATGAATCCTCCTTGGACGTGCTTCCCGAATCACCGAATATTGGGTCTCAGCAGACTGGCTACATATATCATGAACGTTATTTATGTGCGGTATTCGAGCTTTCGAAACATTACCGTCGCTTGGGGTAGGTTTTTGCGATGGATTGCGGAGTAAATTGAATGCAGTCAATTCTTTCGATCGTATTCTTGAACGTATAAGTTGAGATTTCTGTTCTTGATGGTACTAAGTTACTTTATTCTACTTCTAGTGAATAGAAGGAGCATATCAAACTCCCCAGATAAAAGCTAATACACAGAATGTCTTAGGTAATGGACAGGCACTAAAGATTTTCTACGTGTAAATGTAATCAACCTCTACATAAGTAGGTAAGTACATGATTCACTTTATTTACTGGTCGATATTTAGTGAAAATAAATTTCCTATTTTTAGAACGAATTCTTAAAAGCTTCTTAGTCATTACGATCGGAAAAGATAAGATTTTTATAAAGAAATCAACTAGAAGCTCACCTAAATGGGTTTATAAATAAACTCTTATCTTTCAAAACTAAGAAAATAGTATTAAATACAGATCGCTCATTTGAGATCGGGCATGAATGGCGGAGGGAGCAATGGTGACTCAGCATTTACGACCCCGACTTAAGGTGGATACGTCGTAGGTTCGAACCCAGGCGCATTACTTTGTGTAATTTATTTCATCACCATTGCTCTCAAAACGGTAAAGAGGAGGTACGGAGGAGCTCGTGGCAAAAAAATAACAGCCGCTTGGGTCGATCTTTAGGTTAAGCCCTGCTTGCCTAGGTTGGTCTGTGGATGGGTGACCACCCATTACATACCCAGTTTCATCCGTGCCTCGGAAAGCACGTTAAGCCGTTGGTCCCGGCTGTCATTTATAGATCTTTGACAGTCGTTACAGGTAGTCAGTGACCCAAAAAGTCTGACAACCACTCTTACCAAGGGGTATCGTATTACCCAGTACTAACTGGGTTGTGGAGGTCAGATAGGCAGTCGCTCCATGTAAAATACTGGTATTCAGTTGCATCCGGTTAGACAGGAAGCCGACCCTAACATAGTTGGGAAAAGGCTAGGCAGATGCATGCTCTCAAAACGGTAAAGAAAAACCTTGAAAGGAAATCGGTATGTCCTAGAACCAAAATATCGAAGACAAAGACAAAGACATTTATTCGTAGGATACGGTAGGCACAAAGCTGTTAAATAGAAATAGCATGGTTCAGGACATATCCGCCACTAGACGCGGCATACGAATATTTACATTATTTACACTTGAAAACACTAAAATTAGCTCATAAATGAAATAAAAAATAATTATTATCTTAGTTTTAACTTTTTTCGTACAAATACCTTTAATAACTTACTTACACTGTATTAGAACAAAACAAAACAAAAACGAAGACATGTGACATCTACCAATCCGCACTGGGCTTCTGTGATTACAACCTGTCCCGACTCTTAGAGAGGAGGCCTATGAACCAGGAAGTCTGGATTATGAAGTTATGGATTATGCATAAACGGCGGTAGATGGAGTATTTGCAGATCGACAGCTAGATAAGATCTGATTATGATACAAAAGGAAGGACGCCTTTACTCAGCAGTTCTGCAGTGGGTGGAAAAAGGATAATCCGTCAAACGATGGCCTACTTCACCTTGTATCGACCACTTACACTTCTCTTATACAGGATGGGACACTTTATTTTTTTCGTTTGGGTAATCATCAAATAACTCCTCCCGCTCTGGGCTGAGCAGGAGGGAGTGTCAGACTTTTACTGACTAAAACCCATCCATGTTCCTTCCTTTGCCCTTTGTGTTCCAGGGCCGCGGTCTCTTTCGAACAGTCCCGCAACCCTGGCAGGCATCGGTCCTTACGGACCCCTTCGTGTTTGCTGACTCTCTTTGAGGCGCGCGTGGAACACGAACGCGCCGTCGACACGGCCTGTCGTCATAAGACGGACGGACGGCGAGCTAGCCCATAGCTCACCGTCCACAGGCCCGCGGGATGGAGCAAGCTTGCATTGAAGAAACCAATTTATTCGAACTTTGAATCATCATCATCTGCCTAGCCTTTTCCCAACTATTTTAGGGTCGGCTTCCTGTCTAACCGGATGCAACTGAATACCAGTATTTTACATGGAGCGACTGCCTATCTGACCTCCACAACCCAGTTAGTACTGGGTAATACAATACCCCTTGGTAAGACTGGGTGTCAGACTTTTTGGGTCACTGACAACCTGTAACGACTGTCAAAGATCTACAGATGCCAGCCGCGACAAACGGCTTTCCGAGGCACGGAGGAGCGACTGTCGCAACCCCGTGCAGGGCACGCCACTATAATGGCGGTAAGTCCCCTCTTTGAGGAGTGGCTGGAGAGGCGCCACGGCGCCCTCACCTTCCGCCTGACGCAGGTCCTCACCGGACATGGTTGTTTCGGGAGGTTCCTGCACCTAATCGGGCGGGAGGAAACGCCCGGGTGTCACCACTGCGAGGATCGACCGGAGGACACGGTGGAGCACACTGTGCAGGTCTGCTCCGCTTGGGCGGAGCAACGCCGTGTCCTCGTAGCGGCGATCGGCGGCGGCGACCTCTCGCGTCCGGCCCTGGTTCAATCCATGGTCCGGAGCGAGACGGAATGGGACGCCGTCACCTCCTTCTGCGAAGCAGTCATGCTAGCGAAGGAGGTGGCGGGACGTGAGAGGGAGAGAACATCACGTCCCAGCCGCCGCGGGAGACGCACCGGACGTCGGGGGCCACGTGGTGGCCCCCGGCCACCGTAGGCGCGGGCCTGTGGACGGTGAGCTATGGGCTAGCTCGCCGTCCGTTCGTCTTATGACGACAGGCCGCGTCGACGGCGCGTTCGTGTTCCACGCGCGCCTCAAAGAGAGTCAGCAAACAGGAAGGGGTCCGTAAGGGTCGACGCCTGCCAGGGTTGCGGGACTGTTCGAAAGAGATACCGCGGCCCTGGAACACAAAGGGCAAAGGAAGGAACATGGATGGGTTTTAGTCAGTAGAAGTCTGACACTCCCTCCTGCTCAGCCCAGAGCGGGAGGGGTTATTTGATGATTTCCCACCGGTAAAAAAAAAAAAAAAAAGGCACGGAGGAACCTTAGTATGTAATAGGCGGTCACCCATCCATAGATCAACCTAGGCAAGCACGGCTTAACCTAAAGATCGGCCCGAGTGGCTGTTATTATTTTGCCACGAGCTCCTCTTACCTAATAGATCCAGAATAAAATGATACACATTAGACAGAACAGATTGTAAACTATAATCGGTTCATACCATATTTGCCAGGTCAATTGAATTTGTAAATGAACTCTTAACGTCTATAGAAAAAAAAACTAGGAAAACATTACCTAAGTGCTACTTCGATAACAAAATAAAGAATTTCTCACAAAATCACTATAATATTGGTTCGTTCCGAACGGTTTACCGGCTTGATTGTGAAGCCCTCTCAGCGGTGAGCACGCAATCGCAGCGATTTGTTGTTCCGCGGGAACGGTTCGCCTGAAGATGCTCTAAAAATACACGGACCAGTAATAGAACCATTGTAGATATTAAAAACTGGCTTGTACTTGAGAATTGAGAGTATGGTTTCTGTAAAAAGGTTAGGTACGTACTTCACTTGGGAAATAATTTGCTCAAAGGTTAACTTGGGGAAATATTTGTAAGCTTGCTCAATTAGAGTCAATGGAAATGACCAGAACTTGTGGCTTAATAATAACAGGCGCTCAGGTCGATGTTTAGGTTAAGCCTTGTTCGGTCCGTGGATGAGTTCCAATACGTATCGAGTTTCCGCCGTGCCTCGGAAAGCACGTTGAGCCTTTGGTTCCGTCTGTCATTTGTAGATCTTTGACAGTCGTTATAGGTAGTCAGTGACCCGAAATTCTGATAACCAGTCTTACCAGGGGATATCGTATTGACCAGTAATAACTGGGTGTGGAGGTCAAATAGGTAGTCGCTCCATGTTAATACTGGTATTCAGCTGCATCCGGTTAAACTGCAAGCCGACCCAAATCTAGTTGGGAAAAGCGAAGCAGATGATAAAAGACCGGAACTTTTATGGAAATTCTTGCTAAGCATTCTGTGAAATAATTTGAAAGTAGTATTTGACACCTTTTGACACGTAACTATTAAATCAAATTCAAATTCAAATATTTTATTTCAGACAAAAATCCATATAGTGTTAGTAGAATAACTTAACCTAATGTTAGTATTAAATTAGAAAACATAAACAACTAATGCACCATTGAACTGTTCGCTCAATGGTGCACCAGTCTATTTGGGTAAGACGTGTGTCTGAACTCTTACCCACCTTCGTAAAAGGGGAGAGTCCCACCGGTCTGAAAACCCATTCAGGATGCTATTGGAGGATGAGCGCAAGCGCGCCATCATGTAAGCGCACCGCTTCCGCATGATCGCTGCGAACCCATCGACACACACTTCCGCGAACATCCCTGACGCGCTACATCGCCACGATAACCCCAACAGCATCCTGAATGCGTTATTGTACTGCACGCGCAGGTCGCTGTATGCCCGCTGGGTAAACTTGGTCCACAGGCTGCACGTGTAAAACGACTGGCAGAAGGCCTTAAAAAGCGTTATCTTAACAGAAACACCAAAAAAACCACAAACACCAAAACCATTCACCAACCATTAAAACCATTTCACGTTAACTTCACGATAAAATTGTCCATACTAGGACAATAAGCATAGCCACTTTCTTCCTCTGAACCTCTATCGCAAAGCAAAGGGTAGAATTCAAACGATCCCGTTACAAGGAAATCTATCGTCAAATATGCGAATTCTCACAGAAAACAAATATCATTTTCAATTTCCACCATCTTTTACGTATCAACATAAAATGAAAATAGAGCGTACAATTTCTCCGCTAATGATGCTCTTATATTCACGAAGCACCAATGAAGAGCTTTAGGAGCTCGTCTTGGAGTCTCTCTCCTCCATCATTTCATTATACGTTGTAGACTAATAGTTTTCTACCTTTAAAACGTCGCCATCTTAGAAGGTTAAAATATCTAGACGCTCAAATTAACTTCGTACGGTGATAAAAAATGTATTAGACTTCGTGTAACGAGTTTTCACAAAGAAAATGTTTATTTTCTTAGTTTTTTCAAGCTTTTTAATAGAAATTCTAAAAGACTATGGAAATTAACGGCAGTGTGCATTTCTGAGAGAGGCAATTACTTATGCTAAGTTATTTTAAAGAAAAAATATGCGAGCAGAAAGGGGAGTGCCATTTTTCCTGCCAAGAAAGAAGATTACCGCAATTTTAAATGGTAATGAGGCCTGTACACAATGACTGAAGTTGGTGCATTTGTGACGTCAGATTGATGGTGATATTAGTATGCAATAATATTTGCTAATGCTGATAACGATTAAGGAAACTTTAGGCATTTTAGCTGACATTACTTACTAGATGACGTATATATATATTATTTTGTGTATCTATCTATATATATGTATGTATTATATTTATTATATTTTATGTATTAGTTTAGTAAAAATAAGTAAATTTAAGTTTTAAAATGTTCGTTTGTGCACATAGGTTTATCCTCATTCGCAAATCTCACAATCAAACGTAAGGTTTGCTGTAAGAAAACCCAATTCTGGGTTAAGCTCGCCGTTGTACATAAGTTATATATTGTAATTTAGTGTGTCCTATTTTATATTTTGTGTGCAATAAAGAATAAGAATAAGAATAGATAGGTTTTGCTTTTAACATAACATAGCGCCTGTTATTCTTGAGAGGTAAGGCAGAGGTAAACCCCTAGTACACTCACACTGATTCTATTTTTAATAAAATTTATGTTTATATAACCAGCTATAAAAAATAAAACAATAAATATCCCGCTTACATCCACCCAGAATAATAATTTATCACTTAACGCAACTTTTTTACGCCCGAAATTTTAAAATATGGCGACAACTTTCACGACCAGATTACACTTTTATTAAAAAAAAACTCGCGAATATGACGGTTCACAATATTAAAAAGTTCAGGAGTACGATTTACAACTGAATAAAAGGTAGCCTCGACTTATTTTGCATAACTTTCGGTCTGATTCATCTAAAAGTTTTTAGGGCGCATGTACACGATCCTTCCAACCGTCTTATTACTTAATCGGCATGAAAAAATGTGTAATGTAAGTGTAGAATGTTAAACGCCGTTTAAATCTTGATCGAATCCATAGATAAATTACTATAAATACGAAAATAACTCTCACTGACTGCTCGCCTACCTTTATGGCTCTGGGTAGACTATGACCTTACGGTCTATATCTAACCCTGCTGTCTGCCCATTCTCTATGTCATAGAAACTTTTTCGGTTCATCCCGATACTACGTTGTTGTGGGATATACCTTACCAACACGAGCGTAAAAGCTAGTCAAATTAGATTTTCCTGGAAAACTGATTATAACAAATTTCAAACAGGCCACATTTTCGCTTTATTCGCTTCGCTACAAGTGTTGCCAACAGAATTCACAAAGACTATAAGTATTTACTAATTACGTAGGCATTTTAAGCAGTGAGTAACTAATTTCGGTAATTTGTAAAGAAACACGCCTGAAGAAACCATATCTAGATCTTAATTACTTTTTAGGCTTCAGTCATCTGAAGAAAACTAATCAAATAAATAAAACGAAAGTGTCTGTTTGTAATTTCAAAATAACAGCTACAATACATTAAAAAAAAAACATATTTTTAATTTTTGTCTGTCTGTCTGTTGTTTGTTCCAGTTAATTTCCGAAACGGCTGGACCACTTTTGACGGGATTTTTAGTGACATGTAGCTGATGTTATAAGGAGTAACTTAGGATAGCTTTATTTAAAAAAAAAACCGGTCAAGTGCGAGTCGTACTCACACGCACATAGGGTTCCGTAGCACCAAACAATTGAATAAAAATATTTTTAAGGCTCATTCATATGTTGTAAGTACTCATTGTTTTACATTCAACAGCAAAACTAAATGTTGTTTGTTTTTCATAGTATGTTAATGAAAAACAAAGTTACTGCTGCAGTTTGATGAATAAGTCCCGTATCTCAAAAACTGAACATCAAATCTTATTCAAACCAATTTTGGCTGAAAGATTTATTTACGTTCAGCAATCCTCATTTTTTTCTGAATTTTCCTCCTCTTACTTTAGAAATTAGAGTTGGGGGACACACATTTTACCACTCTGGAAGTGTCTATCTTTCAAACGATTGACTTTGACAAAAAATGGTTTTAGGAACCTCAATGTCATTTTTAAACACCCCGCACGTACAGGTTTGTTGAAAAAAAAATTACTTAAAATATACAATTTTATACAAAAATAGTAAAGCCGTGTACAGAATACATCTACCTACTAAGTTTCAAGTGTGTAGTCTTAATAGTTTCGGAATAAAGTGGCTGTGACCTAAACGGACAAACAGACAAGACAAACATGGCGAACCTATAAGGCTTCGACTTCGGCTATAAAAGAATACGGGTTCCATGCAAAAAAATTAAAACCATATTGAAATTGTTAACAAAATCTGGTTCAAATACGAAGTCATATTTTTTTAATAATTTCACGCGAAGATGAATCCTCTCTAAGAATTCTCGCGCACTATTACATGGAACTTCAACATGCCTAGCAAAATGTGGATGTGCTAACAATGGGTACAACTCCTGGCTAATACTTCTGGAAAAACATGTGTAACGTTATGTGTGGTAAATGCAACATTCTGAAGCACAAGAGCAGATACCCATTTCCCAGGTTTGTGGGCTGGAAAATTAAAATAAATAAATGTATATTACAAATTTTTATTTTTTTATATGTTATGTATATTTTTACTAAAATATATATATTTTTTGCTACGTAAATACTAACTGAGCAATGTCTATATAACTTTTCTAATCATTAAAACTGAAAACGTTATGTGCTTTTCTTAATTACACATATCATCCCGCTTTGGTAGATAAAGTTAGGCACAAAATAACTATAAAGTTAGTTTGAATAAGACTTTTAAAGAATAACTGTTGAACGTATGATTTATTTGATTGTGATAAAGATATATTATGTAGGTATTATATATACAGAAAAAAATGCATTGATGTCGGTTAGGTAAATAAGATTTATTTATTTACTTAAGAATTTAAGCACACAAATGTGTACATAACTACACTTTGTTACTTAATAATGACGTGGATTTTCATAACAACTGAAACGTTTTAACCTGACGAAATAATTATGGGTGAACACGAGACCAGGGGCCTTAGTCTGCTACTGCAATAGTGTCAGAATGGTCTATCATTGATTTAATAAGGCCCCGCGCAGACGAATTACCCTTTGTACGCACGTCAAACGAGTTTCGAACGCGCTTCAATACGCCGTGGGCTAGGGGCCTTATTAAATCAATGATAGACCATTCTGACACTATTGCAATAGCAGACTAAGGCCCCTGTTCTCTGCTAAACCTTTCAGAGATAACTGGCATGCTGTTATGATAAGTGAAACGTTCACGTATGATTTTGACATAAAATTCGCACGACAAACTCGTGTCTTGCGTACTATATCACAGGTCTATCATAAAATATCAGCATCCTACTACTGATATCCCTTGGTAAGACTGGTTGTTAGACTTACGGGCCACTGACTACCTGTATCGACTGTCAAAAATCTACAATTGACAGCCGGGACCAACGGCTTACCGTTCTTTCGGAGGCATGGGAGGAAACTCGGTATGTAAAAGCGACATTATGGGAAGAAACGTTTAGGGAAAAACTGTAATGGATGGACACCTATCTACAGCCCAACCTAGGCAAGCACAACTTAACCTGAAGATCGACCCAAGTGGCTGTTATTATTTAGCCTCGATCTGTCATCAAATATAGACTGACATAAATCCCCAAATAACTTCATCTTACTCTAGATAACAACTCAAACCAAAATAAAACAAAGCTGCTCCGGTCAACTTTATTTTATAAACAAACAACACAAACTGCTTGCGTTGCACATTTAGACGTTTTTCAGTATGTCGTGTGAAAGTTGCAGTCATGTTGGTGAATAATGTGCTGTCCCAACAATTTTGTTTACTATCATTTTGTGGGAAATCCTGGTGTGGTTTATGTTGATTAGTTTTAGTATGTGTGTTGAAATAGTGGTTGTTGGTGGTAGTGAATAAAATATCACCATGTGTTTGTGTGTGTGCATGACTGCCTCGTTGGTCTAGTGGTCGCAAGCGCAACTGTTAAGCACGAGGTCTTGGGTTCGATTGCCAGGTCGGGCAAAGTGTTGGGTATTTCCTTCAGGAATTTTTCAGTAGCAGCCACGGAGTCTGGATTTGCGCCCGGTTGATGGCAATAGGCTCTCCCCCAATTTATTTATTTATACACTGATGATTTGAAAAATAGACCATTATACTCCTACCCTTGCACTACCTAGCGTGCTGCCTCTGTTCCGCATGGTATTTAAGAAACATATCGGAATAAATTCTCTAAATCGTGGTGAAAACCCGACACCTAATGGGTGTAAAAATAACCTTAATGAAGCCAAAAGGTTTTGCCCATCCCTGCATTTTTTTTTTGGTCTCGACCATATCTGGAAACCTTTTATTTACGGAGATATTAAAGGTTAAAGTTTCAACTTCAAAAAAATACTAGTTTTAACGTTACAACTTTACTATACCTCCATGATCCGTGTACTACTCAATGCATCCACCAACACAATATTTGGAGAGCGTTACATTAAGTTGTTTACCGTAAAACGTGATTTTACACCATTAAAATGAAAGTAGTTTTACAGAATGATTAGTTGACAGCTTTGTGAAGTTAACACCGTGTTTATGTCTATTCGCGGCGTCTCAAAACTCAGTTCTTCGAAGCCATAACCGTATCATCATTCACACCATCCATTCAGAATTTGACAGGTCTGTCTTTAAAAAAATAGCATGCGAAAATACTTTACAGTGTAGTAGAGCCTATGCCTATTTTACTAAGCTTCTTTTTACTTTAATACACTCACACATTTTACTTTGCAATAAAATAGCCTCCACAAGTGACGGGGCTTAAGCCATCGTCCGGCGTACCCTGGGCATTCAGCCGCGTTACCAACCTGCTGACTGACTAATCCCTTTGCCACGGCATGCAGTAGCTAATATTCTGGGGTAGTTCGTGCCGACACAAGATATACCAAGAATGCACTCTTACATTAGAAAATGAATATAATGTTTCATATGATTTATATACTACAAGTGGAAACTCGTAATTGTCTATATTTTATTTAAATTATTACTCACTGTCGGTTTAGCTGTAAGTTTTCTAAAAAATGAAATAAATAAATAAAATGCGACCCTTTGCGACAGTATATTTGTTGGTAAGTTGGTTTGTCGTTCTTTTACTCAGAAATAGAGCTACAAATCCCCGTGATATTTTGCATTGGCATAGTCTATAGACCGCAAAGGGCTATATACCACGGAAATAATCCTCGTGGAGCGAAGCGTCTGCTGCTATTTGATACTTTTTTTTTAAACAACTACTTCTTTTTCTATTCATAATTATTATAAACATTCAACAACATGTCGTCATGCGAATATGTCTGTGTGACTGTATTATTCTCCTAAACTTCTATTCTATTTATTACAAAAGGTTTTTGTGTAGGTATAAAATATTAACATTTACCTGACAAGTATCAAAAACAATCTTTGTTTTTTTATCAAGCTTTAAGTCCGTGTAAAACAGGGGCGAGTCGCTATTCGTATTTTCCTCACATAAAGGGTGTAACAAGACCCTTAACGAAGCCAAAACGTACTTGTTCTCCCCGTCGCGGCATTGCAATAATTTTGTTGTTCTAGGTCATAATATCTGGGAACCTTCTAGTTACGGACATATTGGGGATCAAAGTTTCAACTTTTACACAAGTTTTTTTTTTTAAATACATGTTTTTAATGTAAGATTTTTTACTTTAAACACCTCCACGACCCCTGTACTATTCAATACATCCATCAGCACAATGTTTTGAGTGCGTTACATTGAGCCCTACAGTAAAACGTGATTTTTCACCCCAAAAAATAAAGTCGTTTCCCAGCAATAATTTTTGCGTAAAGTGACTTAGTTTGATGTACAGAATGCTTGGTTGACGGCTTCGTTAAGGGTCTTGTTACACCCTGTATGTCTGTGTGACTGTATTATTCTCCTAAACTTTCATTGTATTTATTCCAAATGGTTTTTGTGTAGGTATAAAATATTAACATTTAACTGAGACATATTGAAACAATCTTTAATTTTTATCAAGCCATAAGACCGTGTAAATCAGGGGCGAATCGCTAGTCGTATTTTCCTTACATATATTATTATTATGCTTTAAGAGCAGCCATAATAAAGCACTTAATGCTTTACCACTTACCATTAACGACGGAACATTTCATTGCTATCCATGATGTGTTAATATTATGTGTTAGATTGCATTAAATTATGTAGGTTACAATAGATGGCCCATTTCTGCAAAGACATCTCCGTATTGAAATAACATGCTGTAATATTGAGACCGAAAACTTGTTTTGACTATCAAAAGTAAAATAAGCTCCATTCAAATATGTAGTTTAATAAAGGCAAAAATGAGGGAGAAATATACACTTTAAAAATAAAATAAACAACAGAAAACACTAATGGTTGGTCAGGGGTGTACAGTACGTCCACATTCTAACAGTTGGGTTGAAGTTGCATTTCTATTAAATGCTCTCTATGGCGCGAATTATAAAAAAAACGAAGAAAAGTGACGGCGCGGCGCAGGCGAAGTACAGGCGTGGAAAATATAACGAAAAAAAAAACAACGGCGTGCCTGCGCCGCGCCGTTTGAGTGTAATTCACGACACGTCGCTTACGTACATTTTGTATGAAAACGTTTTGAAGCGGCATTATGCCTTCGCTGCGCTGTCACCTTACGCCGTTTGTGTATAATTCGCACTTCAGGTTGCAAGCTTATTGCCATCAACCATGCGAGCACTAATTCATACTGCTACTGAGAAAGTCCTAAAAGCCAAAGAAGTTACCCGACTTGGGAATCGACATTAGCACCTTATGCTCAGCATTTTCTCTTGCACAGGGCCAACGAAACAGCTACAAACAATAGAAAGTTAAAATGATTGTAAGCTTTGTTACAAAGAATGTGATAGGCCGCACACCACATAGTTGCGTAATAACAATAACAGTAATATGCAGCCGTCATTTCCCTAAAACTCGCAAAACATTGTTATAGCCATCATAAAAAAAGATACATGGACAGATATTATTAAACCAGACAAAAACAAAACCACGCTGTTTTCATGCTGTTTTGTTGTGCACAAAATCTATGAACAGTATTTTTTTTAATCTCGCTTTGTGTTCGTACTGCAACTGTCAGTGTCAGTGTCACAACGTTTTGTCAAACGATATGTCAAAGCAGAGATGTCAAAACTAGATTTATATTCGATAACAGTTTTACAGAGTTGAACAGATATCATACTAAACTGCATAAAATAAAAACACATTTCATGGCTGCAAAGTTGGTGACAGGGTTTGCGAAAAACTAAATGGAATATTGCTATTTTGCATTTGGAAGGTGATTCTGTGAAAATGATTGCAATGTTTGAATAGGAAACTGCAAACTAGCAGTATTAGTTACATTTTCGACTATTTTTTAGAGTTCCGTTGCCAAATGGAACCCTTATAAATTCGGCCTGCCCGTCAGTCTGTCTGCCTGTACGTCCGTCTATCTGTCACAGCCTTTTACTCCGAGACTGTTGGCAACACATAGTTAAAATTTGGAGAGCAGGTGTCTTCTTATGAACCGGTAAACAAAACTGACGTGAAATTACGGATTAAAAAAAAATAAGGTTTGCCTTGCATACATGTAACTAAACGTTCAAAAAACAATTCTTCAAAGTTTATCGACAGCTACTCAAACAGTTTTTTTCTTAGCCATTGAAATGACCGCGCAGCCGCCCCGCGCGACCCTCACGCGTCCCGCGCGCAATTTTACGTTTTGCCGCGCCTCGCACGGCGCCGTGTCCAACTCAAAGCTTATGTCAATGTTTGATAAGATTTTCGCTTCTAAAGCCGTAAAAATAGGGTTGATATGAAGATTCGAATGACATTATTGTGACGCACGCTATTTCGAAAAACTTTACGAGTGTAGTAAAACATATCGAGTCGAAAACCGCTATATCGAATGATGTTGCCACGAACACGCTGATTCGAAAAACTGTTTGAATGGTACGCTTGTACGAAAGTCTTGGTATCGAAATCGACTGTTGTGAATAGCATATTCCAATCTGAATTTTTGACAGTTTTATCATCGGATGTAGTTCTTGGAAATCACTGGGTCGCAAATTCGATCCCCAGACAAATTCAGATTCATTCGAATCTTCATATCACACCTTAAAAAATGTGTCCTCCCTCCACTATAAAAACTCTGACACCAGGTTACGTAGTAACCACACGATAAAGAAAAACCTGATTTCTAAAGTAAAAAGAATAAAGAATAATCAGAAAAGAATATTGCTGTGTAGAACGTAAACAGAAATTTTAACGAAAATAGAATTGAATAAGATTTCATATTTCTTTTGAGATAGGGACTTTTTCGTGAAACTGCGCAGTAGTAACTTTATTTTTCATAGGAATACTATTTAAAAAAAAAAACAAATTTAGTTTTGCTTTTGAGTGTAAACTAACGTTAGGGTATTGCATTTTATTCTTATTAAAATATGCAATAACTAAAAAAAACGTGATCCCTAATTCTCCAAACTTGCAACAGCGCCACATTTACTCCCGAAATTGCCTAACGAGCTTCACCGATTTTATTTCCAACTTTAGAGCCCGTATGTAACTTGTGTCAGCAACAAATATTGCAACAAAGGGTCGCGGTCCAGTTCGTTATAATCAAAGGGAAAGACGAAGGCCTTTAGTATATTATTCAAAAGGAAAATCTAATAGAAGAACTACGTACAAGTTTGAAATATAGCTCCAGGGTTTCCGAATATGTAACGAGCCAAAAGGGGTATACTTTTTTCCCGAATGCATTCTCCTTTGTTAATGTTTTATGTAGTCCATATTGCTGTGGTTTTATTTTGCCTGTTTTGTTTTGATAGCTGCGAGTGTGTAGTATAAAAGTAAAGTGCTAAAAGGATCTTTTTGATTGATCCGATCCATCCTGTCTCTTGCTGTCCTTCCCCAGTGACGACCTAAGCGAAGGCTCGGTCCCGGCCCTAGAACGAGTCGCTTAGTTTTTCATTTTTGCAGGATAGTAGACGGTTAAGCAGACGATAAGGTCCTAGGTCGACCTGCGAGATGTCATACCTAAAAAAATATATTATAGTAAAAAAAAAACTTAAAAAACACGCTTTCTCGTATTCATGTCAGAAAATTTTTGATCAAAATTTGATACCCATATCATGAAAATTCATTAAAAAAAACTAGTCCGTCATCTTTGGTTGTGGAGTCCGCCATATCGGGTTTAGGTTAGCGTCACTTAGCTAACTTACACATCACAAGATTTTTTACATAGTTGGTTACAGGTGAAGCTAATAAAAGTGTGTTAAAAAAAGGATCTTCAGGAGGGTGTTTTTTAAACTTAAAAGCAAGTCTTTGGAAAAAAACATGATCGCGATTTTAGTTCCAATTTTCGACGCATGCCAAAAGGCCCTTGTTCTACATGTTACAGTAATTCTTACGTGGAGAAGGAAATTCCCGGAAAATTTAATATCGAAATAGAAGGCATAACTTTTTATCGACAGTGATGTTAACATAACAAATAATGTTATGATAGATTCTTAGAAGATTATTGCTTACTTTTTCTTAGTAAAGCTCCTAAGAGTATTTTTGGGCAAAAACTTAAAAGACGGAACATTGTTACTGTGTGAAAAATGGTGAACGTAAATTATTCAGCGTTTCTTCTGTTATTACGGCACGGCACGGTCAAAAAAATGCAAGCAAAAAAATAAACATGAGTATTGATGGATTTTTTATTCTTTCTATATGAATGTGAATAAAAATACTGCCATCGGCTATAATAATATGGAAAAATTATGAGCCGAAATATTAATTTTGAAAAAGGTTTACCTTTATTATAAACTAGTTGCTGCCCGCGGCTTCGCTCGCGTTTTGGTGGGAAATTATCCTACGGGCACGTTGTAAATATAGCTTATTAATATTGCTTCCCCTTAGTGAAATAATTTCAGTAGATCCAGAGATTACCCTCGACAACCTCTGCACACACTCAAAACTGTTGGCCGTTGGCTGTTGGCCGCAACTTCGTTTGCGTGGAAATTTTGATATGAAAGTGTGAAAAAAAAAGTATCCTATGTGCTATTCTAGAGTATAATCTATCTCTGTGCTAAACTTCATCCTGATCCGTTAACCCAGAGTGGGCGTAATTGAATAACAAACATACATCCATGTATTAGCCGAATGCATGCGCCGCATATATTTGCTGTAGCCGATCTCACTAATTTATGTACAACATCTTATACCTGTACCGACATTCAAAGCAAATAAAGATTTGATTGATTTGATTTGATTTATTCAAACATTCGCTTTTATAATATTAGGATAGATACTGGCTGGCTCTCTACGTTAGAAAACAAAATAAATAAAGAAAAACAAAACACCACGGGTTTTCCCCGAAGGGTTAAGCAGAGCTGTACCAATACACATTTTACCACTTAAGTTTAAGGCTCATTTTGGGCCAGCACGCTGAAAATTCCTGGAGAAAAATCATGTGAATGTTTCATAGAAAATAAATGTGAAGCATCTGTAATTTTAATGCATTTTATGAAGAAGGGCGTTCATTGTCAGTCCAAGATATTAGTGTGTAAGCGTTTATAGCGTTGCTCTATACAGTCTGTCCATTTCCAAGATTTCCGATAACGCCGGGAGTGAAGTTGACAGTTATTAAATAACAATAATAACAAAGGCACGGTGAGAACGTGCCAGTACGAATTCACTAGACATAGTTTTGATATAAATTGCCTTTTTGTGGCCTCACCAGCATTTTGCCAGTCTATTGTTGATCTAAGTGATTTTTTTAGATTCTTTTACTTACACTTTTATCTGCTTTTTCTCGATCCAATAAATTCTATTTACTTTTGATTGTCATTTTTTTGTCATCTATTTTATTTCGATTTAATATACATCGTATCGATAGACATAACATAACATGACGTTTGTAATCCCCGGAGGTTTAGGCAGAGGTGTTCCTAAAAGTACACACACATTTCGCCAGACGTTTTTTAAGTTCCATGTAATAGAGAGCGAGTCTTTTGCCTCCAATCGGGCACAAATACAAATTCCATGGCTGCTAATGAGAAATTCCTAATAGAAATCTCAATAACACTTTCTCAACCTGTGAATCGAACCCAGAACCTAATGCTCAGCATAGTAACTTGCAACTACTAGAGCAACGGGTCAGCGAAATACTTACATACCCGTTTATAAACTCTTTGCTCCGTATATTTGTTTAGAAGACCACTATCATGTCTCCCACTGCGCAGAGCTCACGAGGATTTCAATTTCCTGCACCGAGGCTGAGCAGTTGGTATATACCGAAGCGCTTTTACCTCAAGTCACCACAATGCGGGTAGTAGTGAAGCTGGAATCTCAAGGTGATGAAATATGAATTTGTGGTTGAGAATTACTGCTTCTGACCATATTTGGTTACGGAGGCCAATCTTAGCGGAGGTTAGACATCGGCATGGGAGATATTATAGTGCACAAGTGCGTATAGATTCTCCATTCTCTCACTTTCATAGTCTAATGGAACGACAATCCGAGAAGATGGAAGAGAGATTCAGCATTGCATTTATGATAAAATAGCTTTGTCTGTTGTCTTTATTCCAATTATTATTTATTTCCAGTCGGAAAAACATTGTTTCAACTCTATTGGTTGGAGTTCTTCTAGCCATAATGAGCCATAATCATCTTTTATACAGTCCATTAGTCGTATTCTCAATTAAGTAATTCGTCATAGCGTACCTTCTGACTCACGTAAATCGTACTTAAAAACTTTATGTAAACGGTACATCAGTATTTTAAATTTCGAAGTTCAGTATGACCGTCTTTTTGTAGATCTCGTTCTACTCTAATAACTGTAGAGGAGAGAAAAACCTAAGAGACGATGAATGGTTGCGTATAACGTTCGAATGTTGTAAAATTCTTACTCAATACTCACCTCCTCACGATATCTTCCTCCTTCCTCCCGTCACATAACATTTATAAATGTACATTAAACAGACATGTATGTTTATCTCTTTCACGGATGACTGCACGCAACGTTGCAGCAACGACGTCGACGTCGGATGGCAAGTTACAGATTGACGTAATTATCAGTTTGACGGCAACATGCGTCTCCGTCATCCGGCGACGTCAAGTCATTTTTTGTTGTTTGAATATAAATTGTATGGAGGAGGGTGGTGTATGGATGATGAGGTTTACAGTAGGTGCTAATATTAATGAACTTTTATTTATTAGGTAATACAAGTAGTCTAACAAACGCAACATAATATCACGCCTGTAAACCACAAAGGATAAGGTAGAGGTGTCTAAAGGGACAACACCTTTAACGAAGCCGAAAGGCACTTGTTCTCCCCATCATTGCGATCATTTTTTGTTCTAGCCCATACCTAGGAACCGTCTAGTTACAGAGATATTGGGGGTCAGAGTTCCAAATTTTTTAATTTTTTTTTTTTTTTAAATACATGTTTTTATGTAAGATTTTTTATTATGATTATTACTTAAAACACCTCCAAGACCCCCATATTATTCAATCCATCCATCAGCATAATGTTTTGAGTGCGCTACATTGACTACTACCGTAAAACGTGATTTTTCACCCCAAAAAAAATCCGTTCCCCAATAATCGTTGCGTAAAGTTACTTATTTTGATGTACATAATGTTTGGTTGACGGCTTCGTGAAGGGTCCTGTTACACCCTGTATAGTGCACCCACATTTCGTCAAAATTAAAATATTGTAATATAGTGATATCACTCTGGTGAACATAGTGGAATAAACTATTCACATAGGCCTACATAAGTACTTATAAAACGTCGAGAATATGTGCACGGTTCGGGTTAGTCTTCCCTACGCAGAAGAACCGGCAAGAAACTGCCATGGTTACTCTTTTAAAATGATTTGGTTTTACAATATTATTATGTTACAGCGTTCGTACTTAAGTATGGGAGGTCAGCGTAGGCCCGACGATAAGTCGTTGCTTATTTCACAAGAATGTAAAACCAGATAAAAGTTAACAAGCATCTAGAAATCTACAAGGCTTTCAACGTTCAAAAGAAAAAAAGAAACTACATGATATGTAGATTCTTTTTTACCGATTGTTTGTCAATGTGTGAACGTTGTAGGCTTTGTAGATTTCCAGACGCTCGTTAACTTTTACCTGGTTTTAATTATTCAATTTTATAAAAAGACTTAAACAAGTGGGACAAATGTTGTAGTACCAAAAAAATGCGTTCTAAATATCTTTAGTGGTAGCATGATATCTGGCCTTATTTAAGAATTAAATAGTTAGGTTATTAGACCACTGGGCCACCTGGGTAAAATACTTAGGTAACATTTTTATTTAGGTTAAGTTAACTTAATAAAAAGATTGAAAGATTTTTTTCTTTAGCAACTTACCTTCATAATTTAGTTCTAAATCAGAATATTTAATCAATTTTAAGCGAATTGCTTAAACTGGCAGGCAAATAAAGTTTCTTATTTAAATAATTTAATTTTGTGCTTATCTTCTGAATAAGCGTTCGTAATTTGTGCTCAAGAGTAATGAAATTACTTATTCTAACTTAATTGAAGAATTCAATGGTTCTAATTATGAAGAAATTCAGAAAGTATTGGAAACTAAAGTATTGTTCAATTATGAAGCACCCTTAACAAATTAATCTAATCTGTATTGATTACATTTTAATTGACTGAAATTAAAATGTCTAGAGAATAATTTCACACTTAACACGAACTAACCGGAACAAACAGACAGACAGACAAAAATGGAATAAAAGGTGTTTTTGTTATAAGTATACTATTTCCATATGCATTCATTAAAAGCCGTTATTTTGATATTACAAACAAACACTTCAATTTTATTTATTTGTTAACGAGCCTATAAAAACTTCGCATGTGGGGTGCGGACCCAGTGTGGCTTGGTATATATTACATGCCTCCGAATTTCTGGTCCTAGGACAAAACGTTTCCCTGACGATGTTTTCCTTCCCCGTTTTGAGAAGCTGCATTGATGAAATCGATCACACAAAGTGCCTGCTTGAGTTTAAAACCACGGCCCATGTCGTACTTGTAAGTGGCGACCTTTGCCTCTGAGCCAGTACTGCTTTTTTTTTTCTAAATCCGTCTCAATAGTTATTACTGACATCTACTTGAAACGACGGAGGAGCTCGTGGTTAAATGATAACAAGCGCTCGGGACGATCTTCAGGTTAAACTGCGCTTGCCTAGGTTGGTCCGTGGATGGGTGACCACCCATTACATCATTACATACCGGGTTTCCTCCGTGCCTTGGAAGGCACGTTGTCAATTGTAGATCTTCGACAGTCGTTACAGTAGTCAGTGGCACAAAAGTCTGACAACCAGTCTGACCAAGGGGTATCGTATTACCCAGTACCTACTAACTGGGTTGTGGAGGTCAGATAGGCAATCGCTCCATGTAAAATACTTGAAGCCAACCCCAACGGCAACGGCCAACCCAAAGGCTAGGCAGATGATGATTTACTTGAAAGGTCCCACAGCAATGCCATATAACTCTTCCTAAAATATATCCCACATTCACCTCTATTTCATCGCTTTAAAATTTCCTACAAAGAAAATAACCGTTGTAAAGGCTGCATGTGCCGTTGTATGCTCACTTAAGGTCAACTGCAGGCACTTTCGCTGTTATTTATGCATCTATACACGTAAAGCGAGCTCGGGGCACACTTTATGAAGAGAGGCAGAAAATAAGCACTAATATGAGCAGGTAAGCTGCGTAGTTTATGTGTTGTGCACGTAACTTGGGCGAGTTGTTAAATTAACTTTGTGTGTATGGAATTAAAGTGTCGTTTAACGGTTTTGAACTCATTCATTATTGCCGGATGCTATTCGCACGGGACCGGTCAATGTGGCGATACTCGCTACTCGCTCCGAGGTCAGTCGCCTCGTGGAAAGCCAGTATTCGTCCAGCTGGTCTATATTGACGTTCATTCAGATGTAAAACCAGCGCTGTGCTGTGGGCCCCCGTGATGCTATTTAAAAAAAAAACTTTGTTTCTGTCCTGTGTATTTATAATATTTGTTATGCGTTGTATGATTATTTTTAATTTATTTCTTGTATGCACGTCATGTCCCTGCGACAAATAAACATTTCTTCTTTCTTTCGTTCATGGACCTAAGTCTTAAGAGTGGTAAATTATAGAGTTGGAACCGCGATGATGTAGTGATATGTCATCTAACCAAAAAAGGCGGTAGAATTCTGAGGAGGAAGTTCAATTATTGATTGATTCATTCATACTTGGGGGCGACCTATGTCCAGCAGTGGACGTCTTTCGGCAGAATAATGATTCATAATTGATTTAAACAGAATCAATTATGTTTTTTTACACTTAAATTAGATCATGGCCTTTGTTTATCTGAAAATATTACTATTTGTACTAATTTATACAATACAAACAAATATTACTCTGTCATGAAATTCTCATTATAGAATATTTGCAGTGTGTATTAAAAACATATCCACCTCGACTGCTTAATTGGTCTAGTGGTCGCAAATGCGACTGCTGAGCATGAGGTCCTGGGTTCAATTCTCAGGTCGGGCAAAGTGTTTTTCCATCAGGAATTTCTCAGTGGCAGCCACGGAGTCTGAATATGTGCCCGATTGATAGCAATAGGCTCGCCTATTACATGGGACTTAAACATAACTAGCGAAATGTGTAGGTACTATTAGGTACACCTATGCCTAACCCTAGCGATAACAGTCGTGACGTTATGAACCTTTTGCTTCTTGGAAGTCCTATTTAACGAAGAAAAAAATGTTTTACTTTCCTCGAATTTGCCTAAACACCCAAATCTTTAAGCCCGGCGCACAATTCTGAGCACCTGCGACATGTTTTCTACACACAAAAGAACTTTTTCTTCGCTACGTCAAGGACATTATTAGGTAAGATAAAGGTAAGTTAGTAATATGTATTGTTTGTTTACGGTTACGGTAATTTTGTTAGTAATACTCGTAGTCATGTTACTTCGCGCCAAGACATTACTTAGACTGGAGATGTATTATGTTTATAGGTACTCTTTGTCATTTTGTAAGGCGTGTTTTAGGGAAAGATGTGTTTATGTCGCAAGATAATTGGATGAAACATTTTTTGTTGACAAGCTCCAACGAGGATTGAATGAAATAATTAGCTCAACCTAGTTTGCAGGATTTCAGTATGAATGTAGATGGGTATAAGAGTAGAGGAAGACCAAAGAAACGATGGATGGACTGAGTGGAGGATGATGTGGCTAGAAAGGAGGTGACTGCTGAGATGACGAGTAATAGAGAAGTATGGAAGAAGTAGACATGCTGCGCCGACCACAAATAAGTTGGGATAAGGGCAGGAGAATGATGATGAATCAGTTAGCCCTACATTTGGATCGGAAGACGTTGCGTTGGAAGGCCTCCCACTAGGTAGTCCGATGACCTGGTGAAGGTTGCGGGGATCCGCTGGATGCGAGTCGCACGGGACCTGTCAACGTGGTGACACGGTCTTTCGGCTGAAATGATGATGACATTTGGACCGAGAAGGTGTTCGGTTTAAAGATATTTATTTCTCATAAGAACTTATAAATAACAGTTCACTTATAATGAGATACAGAGTTATTTCTTAATAATAATATAATATTTGCCTCTGGGGCCTTGTTGGTGACGTTATAGGGTACATACATGTTTTTTAAGTTTACTTTTAAATATGTTAAAATTATCGCATTTCTTTAAGTCTTCCGGTAAATCATTGAACAGTTTTGCTCCCTCCACTAACACTGTTTTTCTGTGTTAGCTTATTATTTTTATCAAATCAAATCATAATTTATTGGTTAACATAGGTAAAAGAGTAAAGATGTTTTGTTTGATAAACAGAGCGCTATGCTGAGGATTACAAATTATTTACTAAAATATTTGAAAATCATGCAAAATTATGGTATTAAATTAGGAAATAAATTGAACAATTACTCCAATCATGTCAGACCTGAATGAGGAATTATTAAAATGTCAAAGATCTACGTAAAAATAATTTAAATGTCAAAGTTATTCAATGTCAATATTAATATTTGTCTCAGTGTATCTCAAACCTCAATATTTGCAATTAAATTAATTCGTCATTCAAGTATATCGCGATTTCAATGTTAGTCCTATGTAGAAAGCTGTTCGTGTTTCGTGGTCTGCAGCACACCTCCAGCTTGTACATATACACCCTATTTGTTACACGTCAACATCAACTGCCTAGCCTTTTCCCAACTATGTTAGGGTCGGCTTCCAGTCTAACCGGATGCAGCTGAATACCATTATTTTACATGGAGCGACTGCCTATCTGACCTCCACAACCCAGTCAGTACTGGGTAATACGATACCCCTTGCTAATACTGGTTTTCAGACTACTTAAGGACTGTCAAAGATCTACGATTGATAACCGGGACCAACGGCCACTGCTTGACATGTTTTCCGAGGCACAGAGGAAATCCGTTATGTAATGGTCACCCATCCACGGATCAGCCTGGGCAAGCGGCTTAACCTGAAATTCTACCCGAGTGGCTGTTGTTATTTAGCAAAAAGGACCATTGTTCTAATTGATTCTACAATTAGAACAATATAAAGCACAAATCAGGGTTTCAAAGCTAAATAGAGTTTTTTTTTTTTCCTGTGAACTTGTTTTTTCCTACCTACAGCTAAAGGAAATATTATTTCCTCTTTGATACTGTTATCCTCAAATAAAAAGACCACAGAGAAAATTTCAGAAAATTAATTGAAAATAACATAAACTCGATACCATTTAAATGCAGACTTGACGTTGTTTATTATTGCATGCTTGCATTTGCATGCTGTGTCTATCGCATCATATTGTGCACTATGCTTGTATCTTATTGCTTGTATTATTAGGATAAAAAGTGTAACAATTGTAGATAGGCCAATAAATAAATAAATTATTTCTTAATTGACTGCCTCGGTGGTCGAGTGGTCGAAAGCGCGATTGCTGAGCATGAGGTCCTGGGTTCGATTCCCGTGTCGGGTAAGGTGTTATTGGGTTTTCAATCAGGAATTTCCCAGTAACAGCTACGGAGTCTGGAATTGTGCCTGGTTGATGGAAATTGACTCGCCGACTATTACGTGGGACTTAAGCATAACTGGCGTAATGTGGGTGTACTATTAGGTATACGTAATTAGGTACACGCTCATGATACGTGATGGTATGTTTATGTAATTTCTCCGTATATTTTCCCTAGTAAACATCTGGTACAAACAACTTAATAATACTAAATAAATGGTGCGTTTAACGTCTTAATGCGAAGTTATTAATTCCTTCCTCGTTGCGGGAAAGACTTCATTTGCCGGGAGCACTACTTTCGCATTAGCTTAGGTTCTTAATTGTCTACGATAATGTATTTATTACAATGTATTTCATAGATAATCGAGAAGAAAACATAGCATGAAGAAAGTATCTAGGTAAGAAATATCTGGATGTCGATGTACTTTACATATCTGCATACCTCTACAGAAATTAAAGCGATTAAAAGGATAACTAGTGGCTAATTTTTCTAATACTAGGTGACATCTTAATAATTTCCACCAACAATAGAAGAACATTTTTGGATTTTCAAAGCTCGGCTCAGTGCTGATAGTTGAACATTCAACGGTGCAGTAATATTTAGGCATTTATTTAGGCGTTGCTTAGTAGTTGTGAAAACAGGCCTAGCGACGGATGAGAATATACGACGTGTGTAGCCAATACTAACAAAGTTAGGAGATGAATATTGACTGAAACACATGTAGCGCTACGCCGTAGCTCGCGTAGTAATCGCATAGCTATGCCAGCTACGGCGTAGTCTCGTAGCTGATTAATTGGTTTGGTTATTTTTGAGAGTACGTCACATGAGAACAAGTTTACCGAAATGTCAGTTTCTTTTATACCCTTGTTAGTCCAAATAAGGTTTGCTAGGAATGAAAAATTGCCCTAAAAAGTGGAAAAACTGAAAGTGATTTTTTTACTTTATTTTAATATCATAATATTGTCTATCAGACCCAAATTTTTATTGAATTCAGAAAACCATACTCGACCTACTTACTAGACCTTAAGGGGAATATTAGTTTACAAACCAAAAGTCCGAATTTAGGCCTAGTCATGTAGATTTTGAGCCTTTGATAAATGGTACGTCCCGGCCACAGGCGGTTATGACTGATGGCCACTTCTTGCATAGCTTCATCAACTTTTTACCCGACGCCGAAGTTTGAAGGGGAGTCATGTTTTTCATGAGTTATGTTTGACACCTGACCTGATTTGACGTAGTAGAATTTCGGGTTGGGAGGTAGAGTATGTGTGTGTTGTTGATTTGTGTGTCGTGAGTTTTGGCTATGACCTTATTTGTTTCTAGTGAAAATTTCTTGTTCTGGGAGAATGTAGACAGATACGAGGCCAGCCTAATGACTGTTTTAAAGACAAAAATAATGTCAAAATGGATGCAGCGAAAGGTGGCAAGTTTACGCTATTCGGTGACAATATAACTGAGGAATTCAAGGAGCTGGTGCCTCCTAAGAAGATAGTATTTCTAGAAAGCCAGATCGCAGTTGGGTTCAGAAAATATACTTTCCAAATATCTGCAGCGTATGTGTACTCTCGGTTCGATTCCCTCGGGTCTCGGAAAGTATTTTTGGTAATTTCAATCCATCATCTTCCACATCTCAACTTCACCCATTGCTGGGTACTGGTCTCTCACCTTTGCTTGTGACTATACAAACCTAAACTTTATCAAATAAGTTCAGTAGTTTTAGCCAGAATTTAGCTCATACACATCTTTTCCATTGGAATATTGTTCTGACTTAGCATTTCAAACTACAACTACGCCCTCAATATTTGACACATACATCCCACTGTGAGTATATCTCGTTAACCCTACACTGCAGCGGCCTATTATTCTGTCCACACCACAATAGTTTGCAGCACACAATATAAGCAAGCATTGGCCCCGACGTTCACGAATATAGATTGGCTTGCGACAGGTTGTGATGTGCTTGTAGGAGTTATGCAAATGTTCAAAGCTTATACACCAACCAACCAACCAACCAACCAGCTTATACCAACTTACTCAAAAAAACGTATGCTTATAGTACTCAAACCTCGGTTGGTTCTGTATAAATTTTTGTACCTCTAAAATAAGCAGAATCGATTAGCATCAAAAACGGTTTTTTCCAAAATCTGTGAATGCAGATCGAAACATCTCAAACAGTTATGGATAGTCTTTTTTTGATCCTTATCAAAAGCAGGATCGATTGCCATCAAAAAAGATTTCTCCGAAAATGGCCTATTATCTTGCGGATCGTACACTTTTTCCAAAATCTCTGAATGAAGATCGAAATTTCTCAAAAAGTTATAAATAGTCTCCTGAGACGGTTTCCCAGGAGCTATAATGGTTTTAGACCTGCCCTTACTACCTACTCCATCTTAACATTCCACTAATTGCCCAAGTTAACACAAAGGATTGTCAATCATTATTGAAAATGTAAATTCAAAATTTGCCTGATAACTCGGTGGTTCGATAGTGGCCATTTTTGTGCCTTTATTAAAATCGCATTAATGAACGGTGAATGTGGATAGGCTATAAGAGTAGAGGAAGAGCAAAGAAACGATGGATGGACTGAGTGAAGGATGATATGGCATGAAAGGAGGTGTCTGATCAGATGAACAACAGAGAAGTATGGAAGAAGAAGAAGACTTGCTGCGCCGATCCCAAATATATTGTGATAAGGGCAGGAGAATGATGATGATGACCGGTAATTGGAAGTGTACACAAGGTGTCTTTTCAGTCCGGAGGACACGGTGGAGCACACGGTAGAGGACTGCCCCGCGTGGGCGGAGCACCGCCGTGTCCTCGTAGCGGCGATCGGCGGCGGCGACCTCTCGCTTCCGACCTTGGTTCAATCCATGGTCCGGAGCGAGACGGAATGGGACGTCGTCACCCCCTTCTGCGAAGCAGTCATGCTAGCGAAGTAGATGGCAGAACGTGAGAGGGAGAGAACCTGCCTCAAACCTCACGTCCCGCACGAGACGCACCGGGCGTCAGCCCCCGTAGGCTCAGGCCTGTGGCCTATGGGCTAGCTCGCCGTCCGTCCGTCTTATGACGACAGGCCGCGTCGACGGCGCGTTCGTGTTCCACGCGCGCCTCAAAGAGATGTCAGCAATAGGAAGGGGTCCGCAAGGGCCGATGCCTGCCGGGGCTGCGGGACTGTTCGAAAGAGATGGCCCCGGAACACAAAGGGCGATGAAGGAACATGGATGGGTTTTAGTCAGTAAAAGTCCTGCTCAGCCCAGAGCGGGAGGAGTTATTTGATGATTTCCCATCCGAAAAAAAAAGCCGTTCGTGTTGCGAATACCAACATGTTACCTGCACCTTGTCTTTTTGGAGGAGGACCTTTGGCCGCAAGAAAATGCACGCACACATAGACACGCTGATATGTACCGCGTGTAAATATACCAACAGACTCGCGTTTCGAGCATTCGTTTAATAGAATTATATTTATTTTAGTAAATTAGTTGGATATGGGGCTGCGGGGCTGTTCGTAAGATATACCGTGGCCCCGGAACACAAAGGGCGATGAAGGAACATGGATGGGTTTTAGACAGTAAAAGTCCTACACTCCCTCCTGCTCTGCCCTTAGCGGGAGAAGTCATTTAATGAAATCAAATCCGAAAAAAAAAAGTGTCTTTTCAGTAACCGACCCCGAGTTCAACATCTGAAATATCACCTTAAATGCGGGCCACACCACCAGTTAAGCGCAGGCCACACCGCTAGCTGACGGGCGGGCGAGCGACGCGAACGACACCCTTTTCATACTTTGTTCGTATCTTTCGATAGTTCGCGGTGTGAACGAAAGTAAGAAAAGAGGTCAAACGACGCGTCGTTCGCGTCGATCGCCCGCCCGCCAGCTGGTGGTGTGGCCTGCGCTTTAGCGAGCATGCGAGCCAGCTGGCGGACGAAGCGAGGGTAAACTACGCGAAGATATGGCGAGCTAAATTAAGTGGGTTCACACCGAAAACTACGGACGGACGGGAGAGCGAGGGGAGCGTTCGGTCTCGAACCGGGCGAGGCAGGTGACGTGAAAAATAGAATCACTGGCATCGTCGGATATTTTGTTCACCCGCCCGGGTCGCTCGCTCGCTCGCTAGCTGGCTGTGCGGCCTGAACTTTAAACGTATCACATTCACCACTCAAGGATATAAAGCCCACCATAATTATCTCAATGTATGTTATTTCTGCAAATAACTACGTTCATAAATTGTAAGCTGAACGCCATCTTATGAAGCGGTTTATCGTGGTTTATCTTAACTTGTGATATGATATTCTCGTTTGACATCTAACCTGCCTGTTCTCACTTAGAAGTTTAATGACAAAGAACTTGTTATAACGAGTTGTCTGGTTTCATTACAGTTTGGATAGTCTGATTATACTCTGTGGTGGATTTATGGATATTATCTCTCTAGTAAGTATAAACAAACTTGCTTGAATACAAGCACACTTGTTTATGAAAGCACATCCGATCTGATTCAGCAATATTTGTGGAGCTACATAACTTTACTTTCGGAAGTCGGCGACTTTGTTTGTTTCATTGACTCTTTTGCCACCGACTTCCGAAAATAAAGTTAATTTAGTTTTTTTTTGTTTTTTTGGAAGTCGGTTTTTTTTTTGCAAAAAGTTTTTTTGTTACCCTTTTTTTTGTTCCACACAAATTTTTGTGATGAATCAAATTTACATTGTAACTAGAAGTTATTAAAGGATTATCATGTCAACATTATGCCAAAAAAAAACAAAAGAAACTACTGAACCGATCATAATGAAATTTCTATATTATTCTAGGCTTGCATTGAAGAAACCAATTTACTCGAACTTTGAATCATCATCATCTGCCTAGCCTTTTCCCAACTATTTTAGGGTCGGCTTCCAGTCTAACTGGATGCAGCTGAGTACCAGTATTTTACATGGAGCGACTGCCTATCTGACCTCTACAACTCAGTTCGTACTGGGTAATACGATACCCCTTGGTAAGACTGGTTGTCAGACTTTTTTGGGTAACTGACTACCTGTAACGACTATCAATGATCTACAAATGACAGCCGAGACCAACGGCTTAACGTGCTTTCCGAGGCACGGAGGAAACTCGGTATTTAATGGGCGGTCACCCATCCACCGACCAACCTAGGCAAGCATGGCTTAACCTAAAGATCGACCCGAGCGGCTGTATTTATTTTGCCACGAGCTCCTCGATCGATCGATGATCGGATACATAGCATCCCTGAAATATGAATGGTGAACCTCGGGTTAGAAGTGGTGTTACTAAAGAAGGCCTATGTCCTATAGTTGTTTGAAAGCTAATGAGTAATCTTATTTCTTACTAGCTGTTGCCCGCAACCTTCGTCTGCGTGAAATTATTATTTAAAACCCGAACTTTTGTGAGGCTGCCTTACGTTCTTAGGGTCCCGGGTTCGAATCCCGGTAGGAGCAAATGTTTGTGTGATGAGCATGGACATTTGTTTCCGAGTCATGGATGTTTATATGTATAACTAGTATTTGCGTGTTGCGCGAGGTGCAAGCACCTCGCGTGCTTTGTCCTTGGTAGATGTTTCACTTTTAAAACCCCTAGATGTAGTAAAAATGTCAAACATAACCTTATAGTAAATCACTTTTCAAAGTCTAGTGAAATGCCAAATAAAGCCCAAAATGACCCGAAAGGTTTCCACTTCATTATGCTCTTAAATGCAGCAGTTTTTGCAGTCACCATCTTGGATTATGATGTTGACCTCACTATCTACTTTAGTATCCTCGAAAACCATGAAAACGACTCCTTTGATGAAAAATTTGAAATTTCTCACAGCTACCATCTTGGATTTTTATTTTGACCTCACTTTTCCCTTAAGCAACCTCGAAAACCATGAAAACGACTCCCATGATGAAAAATTAGAAAATAATCGCAGCCGCCATCTTGGATTTTGATTTTGACCTCACTATCGGCTTTAGCATCCCCGAAAACCACAAAACGACACCCATGATGAAAAGTTTGAAAATTACAGCAATGACCATCTTGGATTTTTATTATGATTTCACTATCGGCTTTAGCATCCTCAGAAACCATGAACACGACTCGCATGATGAAAAATTAGAAAATTATCGCAACCGCCATCTTGGATTTTGATTTAGACCTCACTATCGGCTTTAGCGTCCTCGGAAACCTTGAAAACGACTCCCATGACAAAAAAAATAAAAAGTAATCGAATACGCCATATTGGGTTTTGATTTGGACCTCACTATCGGCTTTAGCATCCTCGAAAACCATGAAAACGACTCCCATGATGAAAAATTAGAAAATTATCTCATACGCAATCTTAGAATTTTGATTTAGACGTCACTATCGGCTTTAGCATCCTCGGAAAGTAATAAAACGACTCCCATGATGAAAAATTACAAAATTATCGCAGCCGCCATATTGGATTTTGATTTTGACCTCACTATCGGCTTTATCTTTCTCGAAAACCATGAAAACGACTCACATGATGAAAAAATAGAAAATTATCGCATACGCCATCTTGGATTTTGATTTAGACGTCACTATCGGCTTTAGCATCCTCGGAAACTATGAAAACGACTCCCATGATGAAAAATTACAAAATTATCGCAGCCGCCATATAAGATTTTGATTTTGACGTCACTATCGGCTTTACTATCATCAAAAACCACAAAAACGACTCCCATGATGAAAACTTAGAAAATTATAGAAGCCGCCATATTGGGTTTTGATTTGGACCTCACCATCGGCTTTAGCATCCCCGAAAACCATGAAAACGACTCCCATGATGAAAAATTAGAAAAAAATCGAAGGGGCCATTTTGGATTTTGATTTTGACCTCACTATCGGCTTTAGCATCCTCGAAAACCATGAAAAGGACTCCCATGATAAAAAATTAGGAAATTGTCACAGCCGCCATCTTGGATTTAGATTTTGACCCCAATTCTGTAATAATCAGCGACCACGAAAACCATGAAAATAACACCCATGTCGAAAATAAATAAAAATTAAAGCAAGAGCGCGTACACTCTAGATAAAAACTTTGATGTTGACCTATTATCGACTTAGTTTGTGAAATCCCAATAAAAAAAATTAAGATCCATTTCAGCACTTTGATTTTGAAACCCCTTAAGAACCCCTAATACAATCTAAAACCTTATTTAAAAACTGACCTGTCCCCCATTAGAAAAGGGTGTTATTTATATGGTTAGCATAGTATTCGTATTTTTGTGAGCAGAAAAATATAATCTGTGAGCAGAAATAGGTAATTGATCAGCAACTCATGGCCAGCAAACATTCCAAAATCAATCACCAATTGATGTCATTCTGGATGGCTGTAATTATTTTTGTACAGCATATTAATTATTTAAGCTGCAATGAGCTGCTCCTGTTTAATACAATTTTGGTAAGCACGCAGAAGGTAATCAAAAAAATTAATTTTGAGCTGCATATAAAAGTAGCAAAAATAATTTACTTGTCTAAAAATAGAAAAATTACGCGATAAAAATAAGTAGTAAGTAAGTAAGACCTACGGCAAAACTACACTAATGAATGAAAGCACATTCCGTAGGGCCAAAAAAATATTTAATAAGCTACCCGAAAAAATTAAAATGTTAAATCTGGACAAATTCAAAAAAGAACTATTTAGAATTTTGACTAATAAATGCTATTACTCATTAAGGGACTATTTCGACGACAATTCTATAATTACTGCCTTATAACACCCTACCTGACCTGTTTTAATGACCTTGAATATTGTTCGACAGGTTCATTATTAATTATTATGACATGTAACTTAACCATTTGACATTTATTGAGAAATTGATTGTATATATTTTTTTTTGTCTTTGACGTGAAAGTTGACATAATTTCACCAATTGTTATTAACTATTAACTTAATCAATTATATTTGTACGCCTCTGGGCAAAACATGGAGGATCTACCTATTTATAACATCTCACACTATGTGTAACTTGACCTATGTTCACAAATAAAGCTTTCTGATTTCTGATAGAAATTACGCTGAACAGATGATCTGATCGGGCGTAAATAAAAAAAAAGCTGCCGCCCTATCTCCCGTCAGCCATGTCGTCGGAGCTCCGCCGGCCTTCGGCCTACGCTCCTCATGTCCCAAAATCGGACTTTTGGGACCAATTAGTTATTTTGCTCACCATGTTTTAAATATGCATACTAAGCAAATACACTCCTTATAGACATGTTTTCTCTGCTGATGAAATCTTGCTGATCAAGTAGTTATTTTGCGGACTGAACGTTTATTATGCAAACTCATGTTATTGTGAGCTGCCTATTTATGATTTAATTTTTGTCCTTTATCAAAATTATTTGCGGAACAAGGATTGCTGCCTGATTTTTTAAATTGCAAACGTAATCTTTGTATGTCGACCAAATTATTTAAATGCTGTTTTTTTGTGGCTCTCCAAATTTTATAATTGCTAACATTCAATTCCTTTCTTAAAAAAAAAAAATTACCCCAAGGTTTGCTTGTCGTCGCCCCTGAGTTACACTCAACCTTTGTTACGCTACGGAGGTCGCCGGCTCGCTTCGCTCTCCACCTCCCCCCTTTCCTCTACCACCACAGGACAGGTTTCGATGCCTACTATAATATTTGTTCAAACACATAATGGCTATCTCTAACCGTTACGTAGTTACAGCCCTTTTAATTTATGGGAGGTTGGGGAGAGGATGGGAGGGTAACAAATTTCAACGCCCCTCAATAATAAAGATTAGTAGTAAAAATCAAAAAGCTGCTACATGTCCTAGTTTCAGAGATATGATGGGGGGAGGGATGAAGGGGGGAGAGGGGGTAGTTTTGAAAAATGATTTTGACCAACTCTGGGTACGATTTTATGAATCGAAAAAAATGTTCAAAGTCACTTAACTTCCGAGATCCGCCTAAAGGAGGGGAGAAGGGGGGCAATTTTGAAAATAGGTTTTTACTTTTCCCAGCCCCCTCTATACGAATCTGTAAAAAAACAGAACACGGGTCTCTTAGTTTCCGAGATACGATAGGGAGCGGGCAGAAGGGGTCTAAAACGGGGAGGTTAGCACTTTTATCCTACTCGTGAGAGTTACTTGTTTACGAACCTGTATAAAATATACCCCCCTCACCCTCCCACATCTGGGAGAATGATTATGTCAGTCCGTGAGTGTTATGCGAGGGCTGGGAGGGTTGAACGGGGGGGAGAGGTGGAGTTTTGAAAATTGATTGTGACCAACTCTTGGCCCCTTTTTATGAACCTGAAAAAAAATATTCAAAGTTCCTTAACTTCTGATTTCTGCCTAACGGGGGGGAGAAGGGGGCAAGCGGAGCAATTTTGAAAAATGGTTTATACTTTTCCGAGTTTTCTATGCGAATCCGTAAAAAAAAACAGAACACGGGTCTCTTCGTTTCCGAGATACTTTAGGGAAGGGGGGGAGCGGGCAAAAGGGGGCTTTGGCACTTTATCCCTACACGTGGGAGTTAGTTGTTTACGAATCTGTCAAAATATACCACTCTCCTCCTCAACCATCTAGTAAACCAATTGTGTCAGTCAGTGGTAATCGAGAAACCGGAAATGGCACGTCCGCCATCTTGAATTATTAGTAGAAAAGTAAACAGTAGTAGTAGAAAAGTAAACAGGATTCAAGCTACCTGTCAGTAAAAAAACGGTGGCTGTACGTTGACTTTGGTACAACAAAAGAATTCGCCAAAGTCGGGTCTGACCCGAAAATTCAAGCCCCACTGGACTTTCAAGATTTTGAAACCCCTTAATTATGAATACGAAGAAAGAAAGTTTACTTGTCGTCGCCCCGGAGATACGATCCAATCAGCCATATCCCTACCAACACCGGACAGGTTCCGACGCCTACTATAATATTTGTTCAAACACATTATGGCTATCTTTAACCGTTATGAAGTTACAGCCCTTTCAATTTTAGGGAAGTTTGGGGAGGGGGGACAAATTTCAACGCCCCCCAAAAATAAAAAATAGTAAACAGAAACAAAAAGCTGCTACGTGTCCTCGTTTCCGAGATAAGGTTGGGGGAGGGTTGAAGGGGGGGAAAGAGGGCAGTTTTGAAAAATGCTTTTGACCAACTATGGGCCCTTTTTTGTGAATCTGAAAAAAAAAATGTTCAAAGTCTCTTAACTTCCGTGATCAGCCTGAAGGGGGGGGAGGGGGGGCAACGGGGGAAATTTTGAAAAATGGTTTTTATTTTTCCGAGCCTCCGCTATACGAATCCGTAAAAAAACAGCACACGGGTCTCTTAGTTTCCGAGATACGATAGGGAGAGGGGCAAAAAGGGGGGGTTTGGCACTTTATCCCTACTCGTGGCAGTTACTTATTGACGAATCTGTCGTAATATACCCCCGTCCCCTTCTACCATCTAGGAGAACAATTATGTCAGTCAGCGGTAATCGAGAAACCGGAAATGGCACGGCCGCCATCTTGATTTTCTGAAATGTCACAATTTTTCTGAAGTTTTTTTACTGACCGTTTTTTTACTGACAGGTAGTTTATATCCAGGTTGGATATAAACTACCTGTCAGTAAAAAAACGGTGTCTGTACGTTGACTTTGGTAGAACAAAAGAACTCGCCAAAGTCGGGTCTTACCCGAAAATTCAAGCCCCAATGGTTCTCGGGGTTGCCACCTGAAAGTAATCAAAATGGTCAAATGTCATTTGGGGGACCCCAATGTTGCCGGCTAGTCAAAGTCTCCATTCAAAATGACAATATTTCTACTTTTCATGTTTTTGGGTAAAATCTGGGAGAATACCCTAGAAATGGGGAAAGTTTTTGCACTACGTCATACAATAAACCAACCCATCTCCCATCCTTCATACTAAGTTTATGCAATAATAAAAATAACAACAAAATATTATTGTGTTACGCGCTTACTGTCGCTCGAATCACTGTGCATACATTGATGCGTGTGTGAGTGGGGCGAGCGCGTCTACTGCTGCGTGAGTAGAGCTTCAATACCTAATTTTCTCTCGCGCCCGTTCCGTAACAGACCCTTAAAAGAATTTAAAAATCCATTACAGCACTTTAAAGATTTTGAAACCCCTTAAGACCCCCCTAATACAATCTAAAACTTTATTTAAAAACTCTGACCTTTCCCCATAAAAAAAAAAACGTGACCCTAAAGTTTGCTTGTCATCGCGCGTTGCCTTTGAGTTACGCTTCATCCACTCAACCTTGGTTACGTTACGGAGGTCGCCGGCTCGCTTCGCTCGCCACCTCCCCCCTGCGCTGTACTCGTTCTCTCAGGTTCGCTCCACTCAAGACCTACCTACCACCGGAAAGCTATCGTGACTTTATCCCTACCACCACCGGACAGGTTTCGACGCCTACCATAATATTTGTTCAAACATAATGGCTGTCTCAAACCGTTACGAAGTTACAGCCCTTACAATTTTAGGGGAGGTTGGGGAGGGATGGGGAAGGAATATAAATTTCAACGCCACTCAATAATAAAGAACAGTAATAAAAATCAAAAAGCTGCTACTTGTCCTACCTTCTGAGATAAAATGATGGGACGGGTGAAGGGGGGGAGAGGGGGTAGTTTTGAAAATTGGTTTTTACTTTTCCGAGCCACCTCTATACGAATCAGTAAAAAAACAGAACACGGGTGTCTTAGTTTCCGAGAAACGATAGCGAGGGGGGAACGTGGCAAAAAGGGGAGGTTTAGCTCTTTTCCCGTACTCGTGAGAGTAACTTGTTTACGAATCTGTCAAAATATACCCCCGTCGCCCTCCACAATCTGGGAGAACAATTATGTCAGTCAGTGAGTGGTATACCAGGGGGGAAGGAGTTAAAGGGGGAGAGGGGGGAGTTTAAAAAAATTAGTTTGACCTACTGTGGGCCCCTTTTTATGAATCTGAAAAAAAAATGTTCATAGTCTCCTAACTTCCAAGATTCGCCTAAAGGGGGGGAGTAGGGGGGCAAGGGGGAAATTTTGAAAAACGGTTTTTACTTTTCCAAGCCTCCTCTATACGAATCCGTAAAAAAACAGAACACGGGTCTCTTAGTTTCGGAGATACGATATGGAGGGGGAGGGAAGGGGCAAAAAGGGGGGGCTTGGAACTTTATCCCTACTCGTGGGAGTTATTTGTTTACGAATCTGTCAAAATATACCCCCTCCCCCTTCACCATCTGGGAGAACAATTATGTCAGTCAGTGGTAATCGAGAAACCGGAAATGGCTCGGCCGCCATCTTGAATTTCTGAAATGTCAGAATTTTCCTAAAGTAACCAGGATACAAGTTACCTGTCAGTAAGAAACGGTGGCTGTACCTTGACTTTGGTGGAACAAAAGAACTCGCCAAAGTTGGGTCTTACCCTAAAATTCAAGTCCCAATGGCTCTCGGGGTTGCCAGCTGAAAGTGATGAAAATGGTCAAATGTCATTTAGGGGACCCCAATGTTGCCGGTTAGTCAAAGTCTCCTTTCGAAATGTCGTTATTTCTAATTTTCATGTTTTTGGGGCAAATCTGGGAAAATACCCTAAAAATGGGGAAATTTTTTGCACCAGGCAACACTCCTTGATGAAACACAAGACCGGTTGATACAACACAATTCAGTCGGGGGATGCCAGCTGTCCCATTTATCGCGTCGAAAATTGCGATTTTTCGTCGTTCTTACAAGATGGCCGCCACACTGTCCGCCATCTTGTTTTTTTGAAAAGTCATAATTTTCCTGAATTCTCAAGGATATAGGCCACCGACCGGTGTTCTTGGTGTTGCCAACTCTTGAGTTTGGTAGAACAAAAGAACTCGCCAAAGTCGGGTCTGACCCGAAAATTCAAGTCCCAATGGCTCTCGGGGTTGCCAGCTGAAAGTGATGAAAATGGTCAAATGTCATTTGGGGGACCTTAATGTTGCCGGCTAGTCAAAGTCTCCATTCAAAATGTCGTTATTTCTACTTTTCATGTTTTTGGGGAAAATCGGGAAAAATACCCTAGAAATGGGATTTTTTTTTGCACCAGGCAACACTCCTCGACGAAACACACGACCGGTTCATACAACACAATCCAGTCGGGGGATGCCAGCTGTCCCATTTACCGCGTCGAAAATTGTGATTTTTCGTCATTTTTACAAGATGGCCGCCACACTTTCCGCCATTTTGTTTTTTTGAAAAGTCATAATTTTCCTGAAATCCCAAGGATATAGGCCACCGACCGGTGTACTCGGTGTTGCCAACTTTTGAGTTTGGTAGAACAAAAGAACTCGCCAAAGTCAAAAAGTCCCAAAAATTAAAATATTCAATGGCTCTCGGGGTTGCCAACTAAAACGAACCAAAATGGTCAAATGTCTTTCGGGGGACACCAATGTTGCCGGCTAGTCAAAGTCCCCATTCAAAATGTCAATATTTCTACTTTTCATGTTTTTGGGGAAAATCGGGAAAAATACCCTAGAAATGGGGAAAAATTTTGCACCAGGCAACACTCCTCGATGAAACACACGACCGCTCGGTACAACTCGAACCCGTCGGATGTTGCCGACTACCCGAAAAATCGTTTTGAAAAAAGTCGAAAATTCCAACGGTTCACAAAATGGCCGCTACATCGTCCGCCATCTTGGATTTTCAAAATGTCATAATTTTTCTAGATTGCCATGAATATTACCTACAATTCGTCAACGTCGAAATTGGCGACTTTGGAATTCGGTAGAACGAACCAATTCGTCAAAGTCGAGTGAGAAAAGTCGAAAATTTCAAAACGTCCTGACGCAGCCGCCATCTTGTTTTTTTTTTTTTTACTTTTTTTTTTTCAAATCATTCCAAATCTACTATAGGACCTGCGAGTCAAAATTCGTCCAAGTCTTTTCTCCACCGAAACCGGAAGTGGACCCGGCCGCCATCTTGGATTTGAATCTCCTCTATAATTTTCCTCTACTCACTTGGTGTTGCTACACATAATTGCAAAACATACCCCTGACCCATCTCTCACCCATTCCGAGAAACGACATGTCAATCAGTGAGTGAGTGGTCTTGTAGTTTTATATAATATAAACTAGTATTTGCGTGTTGCGCGAGGTGCAAGCACCTCGCGTGCTTTTTTCTTGGTAGATGTTTCACTTTTAAAACCCTTAAATGTAGTAAAAATATCAAACATAACCTTTTATTCTTTCACTTTTCAAGTTCTAGTGAAATGCCAAATAAAGCCCAAAAGGACCCGAAAGGTTGCCATTTGATTAAGCTCTTAATAAAGTAAAAGTCTAGAGAAAGCCTAAGAAAACCTATTATTGTTGTTTGATTGAACTTGAACAATTAACTAAAACTTAAAAATGATGTGAGTACATGTACTTTTGCACCATCGAAAAACGATACTCATGATGAAAAATTTGAAAATTATCGTAGCCTCTATCTTGGATTTTGATTTTGACCTCACTATCGGCTTTAGTATTCTCGAAAACCATGAAAACGACTCCCATGAAGAAAAATTAGAAAGTTATCGTAGTCGCCATCTTGGATTTGGATTTTGACCTCACTATCGGCTTTAGCATCCTCTAAAACCATGAAAACGACTCCCATGATGAAAAATTAAAAAATTATCGCATACGCAATCTAAGGATTTTGATTTAGACGTCACTATCGGCTTTAGCATCCTCGGAAACTATGAAAACGACTCCCATGATGAAAAATTACAAAATTATCGCAGCCGCCATATTGGATTTTGATTTTGACCTCACTATCGGCTTTATCTTTCTCGAATACCATGAAAACGACTCCCATGATGAAAAATTAGAAAATAATCGCAGCCGCCACCTTGAATTTTGATTTTGACCTCACTATCGGCTTTAGCATCCTCGAAAACCATGACAACGACTGGCATGATGAAAAATTACAAAAATTATCGCAGCCGCCATCTTGGATTTTGATTTCGACCTCACTATCGGCTTTGGCATCCTCGAAAACCATGAAAACGACTCCCATGATGAAAAATTAGAAAATTATCACAGCCGCCATCTTTGATTTTGATTTTGACCCCAGTTCTGTAATCAGCGACCACGAAAACCATGAAAATGACACCCATGTCGAAAATAAATATAAAACAAAGCAGGAGCGCGTACACTCTAGTTAAAAACTTTGATGTTGACCTATTATTGACTTTGTTTGTGAAAATCACAATAAAATAAAGTACCTAAATAATTTTAAAATCCATTGGGCACTTTAAAGATTTTCAAACCCCTTAAGAACCCCTAATACAATCTAAAACCTTATTTAAAAACTGACCAGTTCCCATTAAGAAAAGGGTGTTATTTAAATGGTTAGCAAAGTATTCGTATTTTTGTGAGCAGAAAAATATAATCTGCGAGCAGCTCCTATTTAATACAATTTTTGTAAGCGCTCAGAGGGTAAGCAAAAAAATTCATTTTGAGCTGCATATAAAAGTAGCAAAAATAATTGACTTGCCTAAAAATAGAAATTACGCTGAACAGATGATCGGATCGGGCGTAAATAAAAAAAAAGCTGCCGCCCTTTCTCCCGTCAGCCATGTCGTCGGAGCTCCGCCGGCCTTCGGCCTACGCTCCTCATGTCCCAAAATCAGACTTTTGGGACCAATTAGTTATTTTGCTCACCATGTTTTAAATATGCATACCAATCAAATGTACTGCTTATAGACATGTTTTCTCTGCTGATCAATCATGAAATCTTGCTGATCAAGTAGTTTTTTTGCGGACTGAATATTTATTATGCTCATGTTACTGTAAAATTATTTGTGGAAGAAGGATTGCTGCCTGATTTTTGAATTGTAAACGACATCTTTGTATGTCGATCAAATTATTTAAATGCTGTTTTTTTGTGGCTCACCAAATTTTATAATTGCTAAACTATTAATTACTTTCTTTAAAAAAAAAAACGTTACCCTAAAGTTTGTTTGTCGTCGCCCTGACTTACGCTCCAATCACTCAGCCTTCGTTACGCTACGGAGGTCACCGGCTCGGTTCGGTCGCCACCACCCCCCTTTTTTGCACTCAGCCTTATCTCTACTACCACCGGACAGGATTCGACGTCTACTATAATATTTGTTCAAACACATAATGGCTATCTCTAACAGTTCCGAAGTTACAGCCATTTTAATTTTAGAGGAGGTTGGGGAGGGGAGGGGAGGGTATAAAAATTTCAACGCCCCTCTAAAATAAAAATAGTTAAAAAATCAAAAAGCTGCTGGGTTTTCAAAAATTATTTTGACCAACTCTGGGCCCCTTTTTATGAATCTGAAACAAAATGTTCAGTCTCTTAACTTTCGACATCCGCCGCCTAAAGGGGGGAGAAGGGAGGCACTTTTGAAAAATGGTTTTTACTTCTCCGAGCCTCTTCTTTACGAATCCGTAAAAAAAACAGAACACAGGTCTTTAATTTCTGAGACACGATATCGAGGGGGGAGGGGGGCAAGGGGGCAGTTCTGAAAAAAGTTTTTTACTTTTCCGAGCTTCCTCTATATACATCCGTAAAAAAGCACAACACAGGTCTCTTAGTTTCCGAGATACGATAGGGAGGGGGGAAAAGGTGGGGTTTGGCGCCTCTTAATCCAGTGAAAACCCTTCAAGCCCCTAAAATATTCTAAAATTCGAAACAAACTCATACACCTCAGTCGGATGAATCGTTTGTACGACCTCAATCGGTAAATTTTTGGGAAACCGGAAGTAACGTGGCCGCCATTTTGAATCACAGCCGTCAGTCAAGTAAATAATTATTTTACAAAGACCTAAACACCTAAAATTCGACACAAACTCATATCCCGCCGCAGTGGGATGGACCGCTTGAACGACCCCAGGACAAGGTTTCGGAAACCGGAAATGGCACGTCCGCCATCTTGAATTTCTGAAATGTCACTATTTTTATAAAGTAACCAGGATACAAGCTACCTGTCAGTATAAAAACGGCGGTTGAACGTTGACTTTGGTAGAATAAAAGAACTCGCCAAAGTCGGGTCTGACCCGAAAATTCAAGCCCAATTGACTTTTAAGATTTTGAAACCCCTTAAGAACCCCTAATTCAATCTAAAACCTTTTTCAAAAACTTAGCCCTTTATCCACTATAAAAACGTTACCCTAAAGTTTACTTGTCGTCGCCCCTGAGTTACGCTTCACCCACTCAACCTTCGCTACGCTACGGAGGTCGCCGGCTCGCTTCGCTCGCCACCTCCCCCCTTCGCCCCACTCGGTCTCGTAGGTTCGCTCCGCTCAGCCATATCCCTACCACCACCGGACAGGTTTCGACGCCTACTATAATATTTGTCCAAACACATTATGGCTATCTTTAACCGTTACGAAGTTACAGCCCTTTCAATTTTAGGGGAGGTTGGGGAGGGGAGGGTATACAAATTTCAACACCCCTCAAAAATAAAAAGTACTACAAAAATCAAAAAGCTTCTACGTGTCCTAGTTTCCGAGATACGGTGGGGGGAGGTTTGAGGGGGGGAGAGGGGGTAGTTCTGAAAAATTATTTTGACCAACTCTGGGGCCCTTTTTACGAATCTAAAAAAAGAAATGTTCAAAGTCTCTTAACTTCCAAGATCCGCCTGAAGGGGGTGGAGTAGGGGGCAAGGGGGGCAATTTTTAAAAACGGTTTTTACTTTTCCAAGCGTCCTCTATACGAATCCGTATTAAAACAGAACACTGATCTCTTTGTTTCCGAGATACTATAGGGAAGGGGGGGGAAGGGGGTGAAAAGGAGGGGTCTGGCATTTTTCCCCTATTCGCGAGAGTTACTTGTTTACGAATCTATCAAAATATACCCCCTTCCCCCTCCACCATCTGGGAGAACAATTATGTCAGTCAGTGGTAATCGAGAAACCGGAAATGGTAAGGCCGCCATCTTGATTTTCTGAAATGTCACAATTTTTCTAAAGTAACCAGGATACAAGCTACCTGTCAGTAAAAAAACGGTGGCTGTACGAACTGAGTTTGGTAGAACAAAAGAACTCGCCAAAGTCGGGTCTGACCCGAAAATTCAAGCCCCAATGGCTCTCGGGGTTGCCAGCTGAAAGTGATGAAAATGGTCAAATGTCATTTGGGGGACCCCAATGTTGCCGGCTAGTCAAATTTTCTTTTTGAATTGTCGTTATTTCTACTTTTCATGTTTTTGGGGAAAATCGGGAAAAATACCCTAGAAATGGGGAATTTTTTTGCACCAGGCAACACTCCTCAACAAAACACACGACCGGTTCATACAACACAATCCAGTAGGGGGATGCCAGCTGTCCCATTTATCGCGTCGAAAATTGGGATTTTTCGTCGTTTTTACAAGATGGCCGCCACACTGTCCGCCATTTTGTTTTTTTGAAAAGTCATAATTTTCCTGAAATCTCAAGGATATAGGCCACCGACCGGTGTACTCGGTGTTGCCAACTTTTGAGTTTGGTAGAACAAAAGAACTCGCCAAAGTCAAAAAGTCCCAAAAATTAAAATATTCAATGGCTCTCGGGGTTGCCAGCTGAAAGTGATGAAAATGGTCAAATGTCATTTGGGGGACCCCAATGTTGCCAGCTAGACAAAGTGTCCATTCAAAATGTCAATATTTCTACTTTTCATGTTTTTGGGGAAAATCGGGAAAAATACCCTATAAATTGTGATTTTTTTGGCACCAGGCAACACTACTTAAGCAAACACACAACCACTCGCTACAACTCGAACCCGTCGGATGTTGCCGACTACCCGAAAAATCGTTTTGAAAAAAGTCGAAAATTCCAACGGTTCACAAAATGGCCGCTACATCGTCCGCCATCTTGGATTTTCAAAATGTCATAATTTTTCTAGATTGCCATAAATATTACCTACAATTCGTCAACGTCGAAATTGGCGACTTTGGAATTCGGTAGAACGAACCAATTCGTCAAAGTTGAGTGAGAAAAGTCGAAAATTTCAAAACGTCCTGGCGCAGCCGCCATCTTGTTTTTTTTTTTTTTTTACTTTTTTTTTAAATCGTTCCAAATCTACTATAGGACCTACGAGTCGAAAATCGTCCAAGTCTTTTCCCCACCGAAACCGGAAGTGGACCCGGCCGCCATCTTGGATTTGAATCTCCTCTATAATTTTCCTCTACTCACTTGGTGTTGCTACACATAATTGCAAAACATACCCCTGACCCATCTCTCACCCATTCCGAGAAACGACATGTCAATCAGTCAGTGGTCTTGTAGTTTTATATAAATATAAAGTATTTGCGTGTTGCGCGAGGTGCAAGCACCTCGCGTGCTTTGTCCTTGGTAGCTGTTTCACTTTTAAAACCCATTAGTAAAAATGTCAAACATAACTTTATAGTCTTTCACTTTTCAAACTCTAGTGAAATGCCAAATAAAGCCCAAAAGGACCCGAAAGGTTTCCGCTTGATTAAGCTTTTAAATTAAGCTTTTAAATGTAGTAAAAGTCCAGATAAAGCCTAGGAAAACCTATTATTGTTGTTTGAATGAACTTGTACAATTAACTAAAACTTAAAAATGATGTGAGTATTATGTACTTTAGCACCATCGAAAAACGATACTCATGATGAAAAAAATCGTTAATTTTTGCAGTCACCAACTTGGATTTTGATTTTAACCTCACTAACGGCTTTAGCATCCCCGAAAACCATGAAAACGACTCCCATGACGAAAAATTAGAAAATAATAGCAGCCGCCATCTTGAATTTTGATTTTGACCTCACTATCGGCTTAAGCATCCTCGAAAACCATGACAACGGCTGGCATGATGAAAAATTACAAAAATTATCGCAGCCGCCATCTTGGATTTTGATTTCGACCTCACTATCGGCTTTAGCATCCCCGAAAACCATGAAAACGACTCCCATGACGAAAAATTAGAAATTTTTTGCCGTCGCCATCTTGGATTTTGAGTTTAACCTCACTATCGGCTTTAGCATCCCCGAAAACCATGAAAACGACTCCCATGACGAAAAATTAGAAAAATTTTGCCGTCGCCATCTTGGATTTTCATTTTAACCTCAATATCGGCTTTAGCATCCCAGAAAACTATGGAAACGACTTCCATGATGAAAACTTAGCAAATAATCGCAGCCGCCATCTTGGATTTTGATTTTAACCTCACTATCGGCTTTAGCATCCCCGAAAAACATGAAAACGATTCCCATGACGAAAAATTATAAAATAATCGCAGCCGCCATCTTGAATTTTGATTTTGACCTCACTATCGGCTATAGCATCCTCGAAAACCATGACAATGACTGGCATGATGAAAACTTTGAAAAGTGTCGCAGCCACCATCTTGGATTTTTATTTTGACCTCACTATCTGCTTAACCATCATCAAAAACCATGAAAACGACTCCCATGATGAAAAATTAGAAAATTATCACAGCCGCCATCTTGGATTTTGATTTTGACCCCAGTTCTGTAATCAGCGACCACGAAAACCATGAAAATGACACCCATGTCGAAAATAAATATAAAACAAAGCAGGAGCGCGTACACTCTAGTTAAAAACTTTGATGTTGACCTATTATTGACTTTGTTTGTGAAAATCACAATAAAATAAAATAAATAATTTTAAAATCCATTTGAGCACTTTAAAGATTTTGAAACCCCTTAAGAACCCCTAATACAATCTAAAACCTTATTTAAAAACTGACCTGTTCCCATTAAGAAAAGGGTGTTATTTAAATGGTTAGCAAAGTATTCGTATTTTTGTGAGCAGAAAAATATAATCCGCGAGCAGAAATAGCTAATTGATCAGCAACTCATGGCCAGCAAACATTCCAAAATCAATCACCAATCTAAGTTATTCTGGATGGCTGTAATTATTTTTGTACAGCATATTAATTATAAAAGCTGCAATGAGCTGCTCCTGTTTAATACAATTTTTGTAAGCGCTCAGAGGGTAAGCAAAAAAATTCATTTTGCATATAAAAGTAGCAAAAATAATTTACTTGTCAAAAAATAGAAATTACGCTGAACAGATGATCGGATCGGGCGTAAATAAAAAAAAGCTGCCGCCCTATCTCCCGTCAGCCATGTCGTCGGAGCTCCGCCGGCCTTCGGCCTACGCTCCTCATGTCCCAAAATCGGACTTTTGGGACCAATTAGTTATTTTGCTCACCATGTTTTATATATGCATACCAATCAAATATACTGCTTATAGACATGTTTTCTCTGCTGATCAATCATGAAGTCTTGCTGATCAAGTAGTTTTTTTGCGGACTGAATGTTTATTATGAAAACTCATGTTTTTGTAAAATTATTTGTGGAACAAGGATTGCTTTCTGATTTTTGAATTGTAAACGACATCTTTGTATGTCGATCAAATTATTTAAATGCTGTTTTTTTGTGGCTCACAAAATTTTATAATTGCTAAACATTTAATTACTTTCTTTAAAAAAAATCGTTACCCTAAAGTTTGTTTGTCGTCGCCCTGACTTACGCTCCAATCACTCAACCTTCGTTACGTTACGGAGGTCACCGGCTCGGTTCGGTCGCCACCACCCCCCTTTGCTGCACTCAGTCTTATCTCTACTACCACCGGACAGGATTCGACGTCTACTATAATATTTGTTCAAACACATAATGGCTATCTCTAACAGTTCTTTAGTTACAGCCATTTTAATTTTAGGGGAGGTTGGGGAGGGGAGGGGAGGGTATACAAATTTCAACGCCCCTCTAAAATAAATATAGTTAAAAAATCAAAAAGCTGCTGGGTTTTTAAAAATTATTTTGACCAACTCTGGGCCCCTTTTTATGAATCTGAAACAAAATGTTCAGTCTCTTAACTTTCGAGATCCGCCGCCTAAAGGGGGGAGAAGGGGGGCACTTTTGAAAAATGGTTTTTACTTTTCCGAGCCTCTTCTATACGAATCCGTAAAAAAAAACAGAACAAAGGTCTCTTAATTTCTGAGATACGATATCGAGGGGGGGAGGGGGGCAAGGGGGCAGTTCTGAAAAATGTTTTTTACTTTTCCGAGTTTCCTCTATATACATCCGTAAAAAAACACAACACAGGTCTTAGTTTCCGAGATACGAAAGGGAGGGGGGAAAAGGTGGGGTTTGGCGCCTCTTAATCCAGTGAAAACCCTTCAAGCCCCTAAAATATCCTAAAATTCGAAACAAACTCATACACGTCAGTCGGATGAATCGTTTGTACGACCTCAATCGGTAAATTTTTGGGAAACCGGAAGTAACGTGGCCGCCATTTTGAATCACAGCCGTCAGTCAAGTAAATACGTATTCTTCAAAGACCTAAACACCTAAAATTCGACACAAACTCATATCCCGCCGCAGTGGGATGGACCGCTTGAACGACCCCAGGACAAGGTTTCGGAAACCGGAAATGGCACGTCCGCCATCTTGAATTTCTGAAATGTCACAATTTTTCTAAAGTATCCAGGATACAAGCTACCTGTCAGTATAAAAACGGCGGCTGAACGTTGACTTTGGTAGAATAAAAGAACTCGCCAAAGTCGGGTCTGACCCGAAAATTCAAGCCCAATGGACTTTTAAGATTTTGAAACCCCTTAAAGAACCCCTAATACAATCTAAAACCTTTTTCAAAAACTTAGCCCTTTACCCACTATAAAAACGTTACCCTAAAGTTTACTTGTCGTCGGCCCTGAGTTACGCTTCACCCACTCAACCTTCGTTACGCTACGGAGGTCGCCGGCTCGCTTCGCTCAGCCATATCTCTACCACCACCGGACAGGTTTCGACGCCTACTATAATATTTGTCCAAACACATTATGGCTATCTTTAACCGTTACGAAGTTACAGCCCTTTCCATTTTAGGGGAGGTTGGGGAGGGGAGGGTATACAAATTTCAACGCCCCTCAAAAACAAAAAGCTGCTGCGTGTCCTAGTTTCCGAGATACGGTGGGGGGAGGTTTGAAGGGGGGGAGAAGGGGGAGTTCTGAAAAATGATTTTGACCAACTCTGGGCCCCTTTTTACGAATCTGAAAAAAAAATGTTTAAAGTCTCTTAACTTCCGAGATCCGCCTGAAGGGGGTGGAGTAGGGGGCTGGGGGGCAATTTTTAAAAACGGTTTTTACTTTTCCAAGCTTCCTCTATACGAATCCGTATTAAAACAGAACACTGGTCTCTTCGTTTCCGAGATACTATAAGGAAGGGGGGGAGAAGGGGGTGAAAAGGAGGGGTCTGGCATTTTTCCCCTATTCGCGAGAGTTACTTGTTTACGAATCTATCAAAATATACCCCCTTCCCCCTCCACCATCTGGGAGAACATTATGTCAGTCAGTGGTAATCGAGAAACCGGAAATGGCTCGGCCGCCATCTTGAATTTCTGAAATGTCAGAATTTTCCTAAAGTAACCAGGATACAAGTTACCTGTCAGTAAAAAAACGGTGGCTGTACCTTGACTTTGATAGAACAAAAGAATTCGCTAAAGTTGGGTCTTACCCTAAAATTCAATCCCCAATGGCTCTCGGGGTTGCCAGCTGAAAGTGATAAAAATGGTCAAATGTCGTTTGGGGGACCCCAATCTTGCCGGCAAGTCAAAGTCTCTTTTCGAATTGTCGTTATTTCTACTTTTCATGTTTTTGGGGAAAATCGGGAAAAATACCCTGGATATAAGGAAAATTTTTGCATCAGGCAACACTCCTCAACGAAACACACGACCGGTTCATACAACACAATCCAGGCGGGGGATGCCAACTGCCCCATTTATCGCGTCGAAAATTGTGATTTTTCGTCGTTTTTACAAGATGGCCGCCACAATGTCCGCCATTTTGTTTTTTTGAAAATCCATAATTTTCCTGAAATTTCAAGGATATAGGCCACCGACCGGTGTACTCGGTGTCGCCAACTTTTGAGTTTGGTAGAACAAAAGAACTCGCCAAAATCGGGTCTGACCCAAAAATTCAGGCCCCACTGGCTCTCGGGGTTGCCAGCTGAAAGTGATGAAAATGGTCAAATGTCATTCGGGGGACCTCAATGTTGCCGGCTAGTCAAAGTTTCCCATTGAATTGTCGTTATTTCTACTTTTCATGTTTTTGGGGAAAATCGGGAAATTTACCCCAAAAATGGGGAATTTTTTTGCACCAGGCAACACTCCTTGCTGAAACACACGAGCGGTTCATACAACTCGACCCAGTCGGGGGATGCCAGCTGTTTCATTTATCGCGTCGAAAATTGGGATTTTTCATCGTTTTTACAAGATGGCCGCCACATCGTCCGCCATTTTGTTTTTTTGAAAAGTCATAATTTTCCTGAAATTTCAAGGATATAGGCCATCGACCGATGTACTTGGTGCTGCCAACTTTTGAGTTTGGTAGAACAAAAGAACTCGCCAAAGTCGGGTCTGACCCGAATATTAAAGCCCCAATGGCTCTCGGGGTTGCCAGCTGAAAGTGATGAAAATGGCCAAATGTCATTTGGGGGACCCCAATGTTGCCGGCTAAATAAAGTCTCTACTCAAAATGTCACTACTTCTACTTTTCATGTTTTTGGGGAAAATCGGGAAAAATACCCTAGAAATGGAGAAATTTTTTGCACCAGGCAACACTCCTCGACGAGACACACGACCGGTGCATACAACATAATCCAGTCCGGGGATGCCAGCTGTCCCATTTATCGCGTCGAAATTTGTGATTTTTCGTCGTTTTTACAAGATGGCCGCCACACTGTCCGCCATTTTGTTTTTTTTTTAAATCATAATTTTCCTGAAATCTCAAGGATATAGGCCACCGACTCGTGTACTTGGTGTTGCCAACTTTTGAGTTTGGTAGAACAAAAGAACTCGCCAAAGTCAAAAAGTCCCAAAAATTAAAATATTCAATGTTTTTTGGGGTGACCAATTAAAACTAACCAAAATGGTCAAATGTCATTTGGGGGACCCCAATGTTGCCGGCTAGTCAAAGTCTCCATTCAAAATGTCATTATTTCTACTTTTCATGTTTTTGGGGAAAATCGGGAAAAATACCCTAGAAATGGGGAAAAATTTCGCACCAGGCAACACTCCTTGACGAAACACACGACCGCTCGGTACGACTCGAACCCGTCGGATGTTGCCGACTACCCGAAAAATCGTTTTGAAAAAAGTCGAAAATTCCAACGGTTCACAAAATGGCCGCTACATCGTCCGCCATCTTGGATTTTCAAAATGTCATAATTTTTCTAGATTGCCATGGATAGTACCTACAATTCGTCAACGTCGAAATTGGCGACTTTGGAATTCGGTAGAACGAACCAATTCGTCAAAGTCGAGTGAGAAAAGTCGAAAATTTCAAAACGTCTTGGCGCAGCCGCCATCTTGTTTTTTTTTTTTTTTTTCCTTTTTTCATAAATCATTCTACATCTACTATAGGACCTGCGAGTCGAAACCCGTCCAAGTCTTTTCCCCACCGAAACCGGAAGTGGACCCGGCCGCCATCTTGGATTTGAATCTCCTCTATAATTTTCCTCTACTCACCTGGTGCAGTTGCACATAATTGCAAAACATACCCCTGACCCATCTCCCACCCATTCCGAGAAACGACATGTCAATCAGTGAGTCAGTGAGTGAGTGGTCTTGTAGTTTTATATAATATAAATAAGTATGTATTTACAAACAAAAAAGTATCTATGTACGAGTAGTAGTATCAACTACCTGGTGTCCACGACACAAGCCTCGTTGCTTAGTGTGGCACCTAGATGGCGCTGTGTGTAATGTCCAGCGATATTTATTTATTTAAAATAATATTACTTCCCTATTTGAATCAGATTTGGTTAACAATTTCAAGGGATTTTTTTGCACGGACCCCTAATGCTTTTTCTAAAATAAAAGTAGTTTATGTTAGTCCTTATAGCATCAGCTATCTGCCAGTAAATTCTGCAAAATCGTTCCCGCCGTTTCGGAGATTAGCTGGAAAAAACAGACAGACAGACAAAAATTGAAAAAAATGTGTGTTTTTGTTATAAGTGCCGTAATATTTTCATATGTAAGTAAAAAGCTGTTATTTTGATATTACAAACAGACACTTCAGTTCGATTTATTTGTATATAAGGTGTATCTATTCATACAACTTTCACTATGGGACCAACCCCGAAATCGTAAAAAAAAAATCAGCTATTCAGTACATTTTGACGAGTTAGTGCGGTGATATTGTAGGGAACAGCTGTTTTTTTTTTCGCGATTTCGAGGTTGGTCCCATAGTAAATAAAAGTTGTTCTTAATGATGAGTACAATGACCCCTTAAGAGATTTCGTGTATGAATAGATACACCCTATATTTATGTATAGATACGTATTCAGTAAAAAGCTCTTAATTTAATATTATACAAACAGACACTTGAATTTTATTTATTTGTCTAGATCACAAACATATTAGTATAACAACCAATCGTTGACTGTAGCAAACTTTTTTAGCAATTTCTAAGGCAAAAGCGACTGGAAAGAGCCACACATAAAAAAGTTGCAAATATAATCAAAACCGACATTCATATTCACATCACATGGTCAATATAGTTTGATTGTACCACGTCCTAACGTCAAGACTAATATAAAAGAGTAACAGCGGAAAATATTCTAAATATCCTTAGGAAAGAAATAGTCGAAAAGAGAATGGTAACTATCGTATCTGCAATAAACAAGACCCTCCACATTCTGTCGCCAACTTTGGAAAAAATATTGGGCATACAAGAACAAACTCTACCAAACCACACAGATCCCTCGATCCGAAGAAGATGGACTGGTGCAAGTGGCATCTTAAACTGGCAACTGTAAAAACCTCGTATGGTAAATATTTACAGAAATGTAATACTACCCTTAGGCCTGGTATTACGAAAAGTCAATTTATGCTAATATAAAACTTTTGTGGGAGATACATCGTACACTATATGAGCTCGAAAATTGGCATGTACTATTTATGTGTGTTATATAAAAAGGGGAAAATTCTCATATATTAGTCACAGCTAGTTTTATCTTATCAAACCGCGCTGGGGTATGTAATATTATTTGGTTAGGGTTGCCACACACAAGTTTAACTGGACATTATATTAAATTCTTCCTTTCTCGCCTTCGTCCAGTTTGCGCATTTTTCTTTACGTGTTATGTAGACAGCGGTCTCGTGGAATTCAAAATACCTTTGTACCAGCTGCTTTCGTAAAAGAATTAGAAGAATGTAACTGAAATAACTGTGTTCGTGTTTAATTTGCATTGGGCTAGTGCAAATTTTTATCTCAGGCAAAATCTACTCTATCCCTTTCAAATAAATTTCAATTCGGGTTTTCCATCTTTGTCAGTAAACAGCGCTAGTTCAGTTTCAGTACAAGTTTGCGTAAACAGGATCGAGTAAGTATTGAGCAGTTTGTGAGATAAACTTGATGTTTCTTACTAGCCTTATATTCAAATAAGCAATTATGCATAGAATACATACTCGTACTAAACTTACCTTCATTTGATTTGGCAAAACCCTTCCAACTCCTCTTCATGAAATTAATATTTAACTAAGTATATTCAAATATCTTTAAGTAAACTATTCCATTTCAGAAATAATCCATCAACTGTAGTTAATATTTCAAGCTATTTATAACATCTCTAGTGCTGTTTATTTAACCTTAGGTACCTGCTCGTGATTAACAAGTTTCTAATTCAAATTAGAAAATCGTTCTGCCAAAACTTGTATCTTGAGGACTCAAAATTTAATTCTAAACCAACTTAGGCCCTTATATGGTAAATCTGTCTAAGTTGTTACCCAAACATTATGAATAATATTATATTACCCCGGGCTGCATCGGTTGATTTAGTGATCGCAAGCGTGTCTCCTAAGCAAGAGGTCGGGGTTCAATTCCCAGGTCAGGCAAAGTGCAATTGGGTTTTTTTCCAACAGGAAATTCTCAGTAACATCCATGAAGTCCAGATTTGTGTCCGTTTGATGGCAATAGGCTCGCTCCCTATTACATGGGACTTAAATATATCTGACGAAACGTGTGTGTACTACACCACTGTCTAACCTTTCGGGGTTGACAGGCTGTTATTGGTAAGGAACTGACGTCAAACTTTATTATTTCTTTCTTTAAGTTATGTTAGTATGTTAGTCTATACTGTTCACTGCTGGGCAAAGGGCTTTTTTTAATATTTTTTTTCGAATGTGAAATCATCAAATAACTCGTCCCGCTCTGGGCTGAGCAGGAGGGAGTGTCAGACTTTTACTGACTAAAACCCATCCATGTTCCTTCCTTTGCCCTTTGTGTTCCAGGGCCGCGGTCTCTTTCGAACAGTCCCGCAACCCTGGCAGGCGTCGGCCCCGATCGCCACTACGAGGACACGGCGGTGCTCTGCTCACGCGGGGCAGATCTCCACCGTGTGCTCCACTCTGTCCTCCGGTCGATCCTCGCAGTGGTGACACCCGGGCGTTTCCTCCCGCCCGATTAGGTGCAGGAACCTCCCGAAACAACCATGTCCGGTGAGGACCTGCGTCAGGCGGAAGGTGAGGGCGCCGTGGCGCCTCTCCAGCCACTCCTCAAAGAGGGGACTTACCGCCACTATTGTGGCGTGCCCTACCCATCAATTTTCCTTCATCGCCCTTTGTGTTCCGGGGCCAAGGTATCTCTTTGGAAGAGTCCCGCAGCCCCGGCGGGCAAAGGGCTTCCTCTACTCTTTCCTCTTTCAGACATGGTAAAGTCAATTGCCCAAAAACCTTCACTTTATTTCCAAAGATCAGTCGGTCTATTAACCGAAATAAAACTTTATTTCACAGCCCATCTGACTAGATAAGGGCGAGTTATTAACTATTCATAAAGATAGATAGTCAGTCATATAAAATTACGGGTCTAGCTATCAGCTCGGGCCCTCACCGAGGCTTTATACATTTATTCAAGAACCTTATCGACAAATTATTCCAGGGATGATATGGGATAGATTGCTGAAGCCCCAAAAATCGTCGTTAGGTAAGAAATGGTCGTAAAATGCTCGTAATGCCTCATCTATATACCTTTTCTATTGTCTGTCAATAACTACTAGCGGTCTAAATAGACCATCGAGAGGGTTTTTGGGGCAACGACCCCGGAACCCTTTGGTGGGCTAGAAAGACATCTTGGGACTTATTTTTGTTCGTAAACCGAGTTTTGATATATAAACATTTTAAACCAAATTGCAACTTTTACTGATCATAGCCTAGCCTAGCCTAGCCTAGCCTAGCCTTTTCCCAACTATGTTGGGGTCGGCTTCCAGTCTAACCGCATGCAGCTGAATATCAGTATTTTACATGGAGCGACTGCCTATCTGACCTCCACAACCCAGTTAGTACTGGGTAATATGATACCCCTTGGTAAGACTGGTTGTTAGAAATTCAGGCCACTGACTACCTGTAACAGCTGTCAAAGATCTACAAATGACAGCCGGGACCAACGGCTTAACGTGTTTTTCCAGGCACGGAGGGGACTCGGTATGTAATGGGTGGTCCTTCATTCAGAGACCAACCTAGACAAGCGCGGCTTAATCCGAAGATCTATACGAGTAGCTGTTATTATGTAGGAACGTATATACGGTACTTATATCAAAGACACATTTTTTTCATTTTTGTCTGTCTGTCTGTATGTTTGTTCCGGCTAATCTCAGAAACGGCCAGACTGATTTTGACAGGACTTTTACTGGCAGACTGCTGATGTCATAAGGAGTAACTTAAGCTATTATTTTAGGGTGAGATTTAGGGTTCCATGCAAAAAATTGAAACCCTCGAAATTGGTAACCAAATTCGATTAAAAAAAGAAGTAATATTTTTTTAATAATAATTTCACGCAAACTAAAGTCGCGGACAACAGCTAGTTAAGTATATAAAAAAAAAACGTTTTCTACTTAGTGTCTATAAATATTTAAATGAATATTTTAGTCTCTACTTAATATTTAGACAGTGAGCAGACCGAGTTATCAAAGGAGAATAACGGTTTCATACATAAATAATGAGGTTAGAAATAAACATTATTAGTTCACGTTCTAATGCGCACTTTGAATTATCTTTGCTGACTAAATCAAGATGAATGCTTCAGTAAATTCGACGTTTGGTTACAACAGTGTGTGTAGTGTAAGCAGTGGTATGTTTGCTAAAGGAAAAGACATTTGAATATACTAAAGGCCAAATTGCGTCAACCAGAGATATCCTGGTTTGCTCAGCAATTTTGAATACGGGTCTTTGTAAGAGGACGTCTTAGTCGTTGTTTTAGTGAACACGTCACTCACTGTTATTTCTGGTTTCAACTTCACTCTTTGAGGAGTTGTGATATTTTTTGTATGAAAACCATGATTGTAACCATAGTAATAGGTCAACTGCCTCGTTGGTCTAGTGGTCGCAAGCGAGACTGTTGAGCATGAGGTCTCAGTTTCGATTCCCAGTTCGGGCAAAGTGTTATTGAGTGTTTCAAATCAGGAATTATGGCCCTCTATGCCTCTCTTCAGCCCTCTATAACATGGGACTTAAACGTAACTGGTGAAATGTTTGTGTACACCTCTGCCTAACCCCTGGGATATGACGATGGCGTGACGTTAGCTCTGGTTTAAAACGTTCTTACTTACTTGTTCTACTACTTTGATTGACGCTCTGGAACCTTACGAAGTTACTATTGACGAGACAACGCGTAAAAATTCTTAATCTGCTTGCAAGAGCCAATTGCTTATTGCTGGCTCATCTTGTTGTATGTGTCAAAATTGGCAATTAAGTAATATCATTTTGTCGCACCCTTCATGAAGCCGTCAACCAAGCATTCTGTATATCAAACTAAGTAACTCTACGCAAAATATATTGCTGCGAAACGACCTTTTTTGAAGTGAACAATTACGGCTTACGGTAGAACTCAATGTTACGCACTCAAAACATTATGCTGATGGATTCATTGAATAGTACAGGGGTCACAGAGGTATTTAAAGTAAAGTTAAAATACTAAAAACTACAGCCTCGGACACCATGGCCTGTCCTGCTACAGGAGCGCAGCTCGCATTGCACGGCACTCAAGCATTAACGACATTATTCGTCGAGCCCTTGCCAGCGCCGCCGTACCAGCGGTATTAGAACCAAACGGCTTGGTACGTGACGATGGGAAGAGACCAGATGACGTTGGTGAATTGGAAGGTGGGTAGGCCTTTGGTGTGGAACGCAACCTGTGTCGACACCCTTGCGCCATCTCACGTTGCAAGCACGGCGGGCTGTGCGGGTGCTGTTGCTGCGGCTGCTGAAATCCTCAAGCGGCGCAAATACTGTAACCTCATCGGATACTACAGTTTTGAGCCGTTTGGGGTCGAAACGCTCGGGTCATGGGGCCCGAGTGCACGTCTCCTGTTTAAGGAAATATCTCGCCGACTGGTCGACACTTTGCGTGACCAGAGGGCTGGCTCTTTCTTTGGTCACAGAATTAGCATTGCCATTCAACGTGGCAATGCTGCCAGTCTTCTGGGCACGTTTCCGGATGACATCGATGGGGAGGAGTACTTTGTCGCCAAAGTGTCCTATTGTCGTCGTTGTATATATGTAGGAACTTAGTTTTAGTTTTCTTTTTAGCATTATTTTAGTTCTATTTGTAGTCTGTATATAATGTACATAGTATTATATTTGTTTATATTATTAGATATTTGGATAATATACCCAAAAACTTATTTTTTTTTTTAAACTTGTGAAGATGTTGTAACTTTGACCTCCAATATTTCTGTAAGTAGAAGGTTCTCAGGCATGGTCCAAAGATTCGGAATGACGGGGAGAACAAGACGTGTCTTTCGGTTTTGTTAACAGTCTTTTTACATCCATTATAGGTATCATAGAATATGTATTAAAAAAAAAAGTGTTTAATTGTCTTCAGAATTGGCAACAATCAAGGTTTAAAACAAAATATGTAAAGAAAATAGGTTTACTTTAATATATTTTTTTTAATTTGGCGCGCTTCGCGCGACTCTTGGTATATGTCAAACTTTTTAGTCTGTACTTTTTGTTTATAGGTTAGGATTATTAGAATGTTGTGTTATGAAAAAGGCATAAAAGTAAACTTTTGTTGGAATATATTTTGTGTACAAAGATTAGAATTGGTGGAAAAATAAACTTATACCCTCTTATTAATAAACACGGAATGAAATTACACCAGGAATAACAAAGGAATAACCATACATTTTCAAAGGTTTAAACTTGGAATAACTTTAGTCTGTGTTTATTAATAGGAGGGTAAATGTCGTTTCTTTGTTTTCAGGTAAGGTTGTTACAATAGTGTACTAATTATGATGTTTTCTTTGATAAGAAATTAACAATATAAATCTTTGTTTTCAGAAGCAACACATTCGTTCATTTTATCCTAAACCATAAGATATAGGGATATAGTCTTATAAATATTTTAGCATTTTTATCAAAATGGCTGATAATTTCTTTAGTATAAGCAAAAACTGTTGGAAATGTCCTTCAAAAGTTATCAATCTCTCTTTAACTCAAGTCAGCCTTACTTCTGAGATTTCCGAACAAAAGTTATTAATCTTGATTATTCCGCGTTATTATTTTCACAGTATCGAAATACTGGGTTGCGAAACTTCCATGGATTAGATTTGTATGAAAATAATCTGAATAATTGATTTGAAATTATCCCTTTTCCCGAATGACAGGCACCCATCAGCCCAGCACCAACTCACTATAAGGGCTTTGAAAAGGCTATTGTTATTTTGTTTTGTTATGTATTTTAAAGTGGACACACCCACGATTTCTCTTTTGCTTCAAATAAACAATCTTGATTGACGTTTGATATGACAACTGGATTGGCTCTCGGAATTAACATTAGCGGATTTCTTGACTTGCGTTTAATTTTGATACACTTTTAATTTTTGTTTTAGGATCAAGACGTACTGTGCAGGTGGATGTGTGGTGTGACAAGAATGGATAAAGTAAGGAATGAGTATATAAGACGAAGTTTGAAAGTTGCGCCGGTTACAGAAACGTTGAAAGAGAATCGACTGTTCTTGGTATGGGCATGTGATAAGAAGAGAGAAATCGCATGTGACTAAAAGAGTGATGAATTTAAACGATTGATGGATTGTGTGAGGAGTGATGTGAAAGAAAAATGAGTAAATGATAGCGTGACGGTTGATAGGGGAGAGTGGAAGAAAGAAACGTGTTGCGTCGACCCCTAGTCACATGGGACAAGAAAAGAGATGAACAAGGCATTCTGTGCCAGTCATGAACTGTCGATTTTGGGTTAGTAGAGGCAGTTAGCTGTTGCTTGCTCCTAAAATGAAAGCGTAGCATAAAATATTGTACATAACTTTTATTCGAATGGGAAATCATTAAATGACTCCTCCCCATCTCCCTCCGCCATCGAAGACACTTTGCCTAAGCAAAAAATCAAGTACAGATACAACATAACGCCTGTATTTCACGAAGAATTAGGCAGAGATACCTATAGGTACCTTTTTTTTCCGATGGGAAATCATCAAATGGTCCCGCTGGGCGGAGCGGAAGGGAGTGTCAGACTTCTACTTACTAAAACCCATCCATGTTCCTTCTTTTGTCCTTTGTGTTCCAGGGCCGCGGTATCTCTTTCCAATAGTCCCGCAACCCTGGCAGGCATCGGTCCTTTCGGACCTCTTCCCGTTTGCTGACTTCTTTTTGAGGTGCGCGTAGAACAAGAACGCGCCGTCGACACGGCCTGCCGTCATAAAACGGACGAACGGCGAGCTAGCCCATTACTCACCGTCCACATGCCCGCAGATTGTAACTACCTTACATTACAATAACACAACTTAAACATGACAAATAAACCGGAATTATCACGCGCTATACGCAAAAAGGAATAACATCAATTTTCATAAAAGACGGTGAATATGCAAATAAGCCGTAACATTTATTTACAAACGCGTTATTGCCGGTATTACACGGTATTCCACGTTTACCTGTTTTTATTTATTTGAAAATATGAGCTTTTACCCCTTTACCCAAACAGAGCCTTTATGTTATGACTTTGTGATATATCTTTGAATATATAAATATTATCTTGTATTTTTCTTACTGGGATGTTTTTGTTCTTTCTAGGTTACATGTATATCTATATAAATTAATAAAATAGACGTATCCTACATAAAATATTTTTTTTTGTTATTCTGTCTGTTTCTGCTTATCTCCAAAACGGCTGGGCTAATTTTGACGCGTCTTTTACTGGAAGATAGCTGATAGGTAATATAAGGACAGGCTAATTTTATTTTGAAAAAGGATTCGGGTTCCGTGCAAAAAAAAAAACCCTTGAAATTGTTAACAAGATCCGATAGAAATATTTTTTATGGAATTATTTCAGGCAGACCAAGGTCTCGGACAGCAGCTAGTTTCTAATAAAAAATATGGGATTATAAACAAGTGGAATAGATTTGTAGTTTGTAAATAATGTAAATAACCAGATTATTTACATTATTTACAAACTACAAATCTATCTTAAATCTATATTGTTGATAACAATTTGCCTGACCCAGGAATCGAACCCAGGATATCCTGCGCGATTACGACTACTTGCGATTGAAACGTAAGTTTATAATTAATAAATGAGCTTTCTGCTCATTTTATAACAAGGGTACCCCGCCCTCTACCTACATTCCAGACTAGAATTTTATATTAAGACTAGATTGCGGGTAAAATTGCTTTATCTAAAGTAGGCTACTAGATTATTAATAAGCTAACTAGATACTTAATGAAAATAAAATTAAGCTCTTTATTATAAAGAGGTATATTTTATTTTTAGCTTCAAAAGGAATTTTCTTTAGTTACCTATACTAATATTATAAAGAGGTAAAGTTTGTGAGTTTTTGAGGTTGTAAGGGGTAATCTCTGGGTTTACTGAACCGATTTTGAAAATTCTGTCACTAATAGGAAGCTACATTATCCCGAGTGCCATTAGCTTTATTTACAACGTGCCCGTAGGATAATTTTCAAACAAAACGCGACTGAAGCCGCGGGCAACAGCTAGTATTAGAATAAGATCCCAGGGCCACCAGAGTTCACCAGACGTCACGTATTTTCTGACGAAGGAAATGTGGACGATTGAGTAGTGTTAGTATGTACTAAGAACGCATGCCTACCTCCTAGCTTGCTTAGACGGCCAATTATCAGGTATCAGGTAATCAAAGTACATAAAAACATTACTTACCTCACGTAAATTCTCAAAGCTGATTTTTACGTAAAGTTTAGGCAATATCCTTAAAAATAAGTCGCCAATACTCCCTGACACTTTTCGCCGGCCGTATTGCTTTGCAGACGCTTTAAAGCTCGCAAAATAATTAGTTAACTTCACGTAAATTCTGATGCTCCATTTTTATATATGTCCACCAGACAACTATTTTAAAACCTTTTACAAGAAGGCAGACCGATCCAAGGGGCCCATCATCCCATAAACTCTATTTTAATGCCTCTGTGGGTAGGAGCGCGAGGGCACCATATGTTTTTATGTACATGTTTTTATGTACTTTGATTACCTGATACCTGAAAATTGGCCGTCTAATCAAGCTAGCAGGTAGGCATGCGTTTTTAGTACATACTAACACTACTCAATCGTCCACATTTCCTTCGTCAGAAAATACGTGACACGTACAAATCCATAATCTATAATAGTAATTAAAATATGTACAAGTATCAAAAGGGTTACAGGGCGTCAAAAAATTCGTCCACATCGTTGTCAACAGGAAAAGTGCCCAGAAGGCTGGCAGCATTCCCACGTTGTATAGCAATGCTGATTCTTTGGCCAAAAAATAGGCCCACCCTCTGGTCACGAGAAGAGTCGACCAACAGTGGGCACTCGGACCTCATAGCCCTAGTGTTTCAACCCAGTCATAACTAGCAATTAAATTATTGTATTTGCGCCGTTTGAGGTTTTCAGCACCTGCAGCAGCAATCAGGAATTTCTCTGTAGCAGCCTGTGTTTGATGGCAGCAGGCTCGCCCCCTTGTACATGGGACTTAAAAATAACTGGTGAAATGTATGGGTAATATTAGGTACACCTCTGCCTTACCCTTCGGGGATTACAGACATGATATTTTGTATGCATTTTATGTTTCGTAAATGAAGAAAATTAGGTATAAGTACCTTTTCATAATTATGAATGACGTGGACTTATGTCTATTAAAACCTTTACGATTCATTAGTAGATTGAAACCTTATTTTGTTCATAGTATAAAATTGGATTTTACTGCTACCCAAACAAAACCCATTTGTTTATTACATAAGTTCCGGTTAATGGACTTCAGATAAACGGATTAAGTGTTACGCACCTGATATAAAAGCTTCGGTTAGTTTACACTACCATAGCCACACAATATAATTATATATGTCGCAGATGTCAGGATTTATTCTGCCAAGCTTCTACATCATGTGGGCAGACGATGGGTTTCGTGCTATGAAAAGACACTAAGAGCAATACACTGTTTCTAGCAAAACTAACGAATAATTTAAGATTACAACTTAACACAATAACACGGGGCACAATGAATCGGGTACAGTTCCAAGAGGTCTCAACTCCGCCGCAATCAGACACTAACTGTCATTCTGGCTCCGAGTTGTCAACTTCAAGGCTCTGTAGAAAGCACGCTGTGGTGTGGGTAGACTGATAACCGTGTACTTGCGATTCATTTTAAGCCCGTACCTGTGACCATCTCCGACATATGCATCCCTTTTGTTTAACACAATAAGGAGTTTTTAGTACAATTCAAATTGTGACTTCAGGCTACGGGGACTTGCGACATGGAGAGAGCGACTGTCGCAACCCCGTGCAGGGCACGCCACAGTAGTGGCGATAAGTCCCCTCTTTGAGGAGTGGCTAGAGAGGCGCCACGGCGCCCTCACCTTCCGCCTGACGCAGGTCCTCACCGGACACGGTTGTTTCGGGAGGTTCCTGCACCGAATCGGGCGGGAGGAAACGCCCGGGTGCTACCATTGTGAGGATCGACCGGAGGACACGGTGGAGATCTGCCCCGCGTGGGCGGAGCACCGCCGTGTCCTTGCAGCGGCGATCGGCGGCGGCGACCTCTCGCGTCCGGGCTTGGTTCAATCCATGGTCCGGAGCGAGACTGAATAGGACGCCGTCACCTCCTTCTGCGAAACAGTCATGCTAGCGAACGAGGTGGCGGAACGTGAGAGGGAGAGAACCTCACGTCCCAGCTGGCGATGGCCCTGGAACACAAAGGGCAAAGGAAGGAACATGGATGGGTTTTAGTCAGTAAAAGTCTGATACTCCCTCCTGCTCAGCCCAGAGTGGAAGGGATTAATTGATGATTTCCCAACCGAAAAAAAAAAAAAAGGCTACGGGGACTTCAAGGTTAAGCACTGCTGGCCGCAGTTGGTCCATGGATGGGTGACGATCGATTAGCCATTTTTCATTTGCAGATCTTTGACTATTGTTATGGTTGATCAGAATCCTGATACTCCTTATAGTCTTACAGTTACTAACTGGGTTGTGGAGGTCAGATTAGAAGTCGCTCCAAGTAAAATACTGTTGTTCACATTAATCCTATTAGACTAGAAGCCGACCCCAACATACTTCGGAAAAGGCTAAGTAGACGAAACGCGATGATTATTTCTTTTAGTTAAAACTTTCTAAGAATTTCTGCGTTCCTGGTAGATAGATCATGTTATTTTACATGTACAAGTGCTTGGTGAAGTGGTGACTTCATTGCACAGTAGTTTGAAACTTCCCAAGTATTTCTGCGTTCCTAGTACTTCAACACAATATGTATAATATGGCTTTTGTGAAACAAATAGCGAGTTGGATCACTAGGAAAAACACTTTGCCCAACCCGGGAATCGACCCAGGACCTGATGCTCAGCAGTAGCGCTTGCGAACAATCGACCAACGAGGCAATAGGTTTCATATTTTATTAAATCTCAATAATAATAAAAATTTATTTATTTCAGGTATCAAAGACCCATAGATAAATACCTTAACCTAAATATACACACTAATAACAGTTTTATATTATATGAGCAACTTAAAACTATGTTATTGACACTTCACTTGCACGATGTTATGTGCGTTCTTGTGCAAATTTCACAATGCCAACTGAACAGATATTTTAAGTGTAGTTAAGGATAACAGAATACCATACACTAGATTTGGAAGAAAAAAACAAACAAGTGTCTGAGGTGACAACGTTAAAATAATTTATTTGGTCCAATCCCGAATCAGAGCACATTTGCTGTGACAGTCGGACAGGCCGATAGACACACGAGTGAACCTAAAAATAGACTGATTACGATTCTGTTTTTTTTTAATGTATGAAACCCTAAAACATCGATTTTTACAAAGACTTTATAGCAATTTGTTATCTTAGTGTCCCAGAACAACTGAGATAATTTGCACATGAGTAACTTAACCGAAGTTGAGAATGTGGGCATCTAAACCAAAACTAGCTTTTCGTTATATCACGAGCAGGCTATTACCGAGACTTGGATTAAGTTTTGGTATCAGTCAGACACTAAAACTTAGGCCTAGCCTTAATCCCACGAACAGATAATCCGTACAACAATCGAAAAAGCAATTACTCAAAAATTGCCTGAAACAGCAACTATGACTGGTTAGATAAACACCGTGGCATCGGTCCAAGTCTAAGGTACTTTCATAGTTAGTTAACCTTCGACGTCTACAGCCCAATAGCGACCTTATTGTGAACAAGATAAAGAACGCTATAATTGTAACAGACTTGTCAGTGATAGCAGACTAAAAACAACCTTATCGCTTCGAAAATAAAGATCAATGTAATTTTGATAACAGTGCAAGGATGGATGTAAAATAACTTTGACAGGACTGTACATCATAGACGCACATCGGACGTGCTCTATCAGGTTTACGGATCTCGGATCACAACAGGCCCGTCTTAAATCGGATCGTCCTACTTAATCTGGAGGACGGCTATGGGAACGCAATTGTAAGGTCGTCTACTTTTTGTAGGCATTCGATTTCGGTGTGCGATTTGAAATTGGAGATAGAATCATGGGTTGAGATCACGTAGGATTTGACTAAATGAGGTTTTTATACGTTTTTATCGGCACAAACGCTTTCCACGTTTTCAGTACTTTATTCTGACCCCCATAGAAAGTTTTGGTCGGCAATTAAAAAAAAAAATTGCCGTTCCATACATATTGACGGTGTAGATATTGCACTTTTGTACAAAACAGATGAACAGCGTTTTGGGGTCCAGATCATTGCAATGACTGAAGCATTTTGTCCAAAATAAAATATACGTATCACTGACATGAGTGTTGTCTCCTAGATATATGATCTTCCTAGTTTAGGAGTCAGGGCTCAAATTTTGTTTACCCATCTCTCGCAGAGTACTTCTGTTTGCTAATTTTTTGTTCTCTAGTGACTGCTGTGAACTTTAATGTGCCAAACTTGTGTTTTTCTAATAAAGACTATTATTATCTCGTTTATTCATTAAACTAAAAATTATTTACATTTTTAAATATTCTAATATAAAACAATATAAAAAAAAAACATTTAAAAATATAAAAAAATAGGAGCTCACCGGCATCGGGAACAGGGTTCGAGCTACCGATGGTTAGGGCTCTTGAGAAAGGGACCTCCTATTATTATTATTTCGTTTATTCTTTTTTCTTAACTATTTTTAACATTTTAAAATATTTCTTAAAAAAATCCCTATAAAAAATAGTAGTCCGCCGATGTCGGGAGCAGGGTCCAAGCTACCGGTGGTTAGGGCTCCAGAGACATGAACCTCCTCACAATGCGAGCCGTATCGAGGAGTACTGCCTTCTGCATCAGGGCCCTTGATCCAACCAATTATTATTATTATGTTCGTGGTATGTGATGATTTGTGTGGGTTTATCTGTTTAAAAAAAAAGTTAAAAAACTCAAAACAACTAAAAAAAAAAGCTTCTCGTACTACAGGCTCACGTTGGTAAAAAATAATAAATCTATGTCATAAAATCCATGCGCCAAATACCAAGACCAATTGAGGCATTGAGTATACTATAATCATAAAATAATAAGTAGTTTCATTTTATGCGTTACACAAGTGTGTCACAAACTTTATTCTGAACCTAAGCAGTGAACAAGTGTTATGTCCCGTTCAAAACCTTAGACCCCGTTCACGACCTCAGGTACTGCAAGTTATGACGCGACTTGTGTCAAGTGAGTAATTTGTCTCGTTCTCGAGATTATTACCGGTTGCTCTGCATAATGCGTGCCGTGAGTCGTGGCATTCTCTGTACTTCTTTTAATAGTGTTTAGTCGCTTTTGCAAGACGTTAGAAAAGAGGTTATGATGACACGAATTGCGACAGCAAAAACGTGCGTGCGGCTCACTTGTTTCCTTCGTGTGGTTCCCAGTCGCTCCATCACGTCGCGGGTGACGCCAAGCAAGCTTTAAACAATTTCCTTCATCAGTTTTGTCCTCATCAGTCTCTCTTGCAAGCCTGTGCGTGAAACTTGTGGACATGCGATGCAACTTACGACGTGACTTGAGTCAATTAGCAACTGGCTGCTGCGCTACGTGACGCGGGTTTGAATCCCGCACGCAACAAATATTTGTAGGGCCTACAGTTAGTTCTTCCGGATCTGGCTGTTTATGTATGTGTGTTTAAATGTTTGTGGGTGATGGAGGGCTTTGTTTCTAAAACAGTCGTGTTCATGAGTAGTGATCGTTCCAGAAGACGCATCGCGTGTGATTCGTCTCTGCATGTTCGAAGCAAATTCTTACATTTATTGTCTCAGCGGTCGCTGCCCCAAAGCGTGCCTCTTGAATGTATAGGTCGTGGCAAAGCGTTTATAATTTGACTGAGGTCACTCCGAAAGGCTTCGGCATGGCTCCGGCACTCATTCGTGAAATAGGTCAAGAGACGGATGAACAGTTCCGAGGCTATTTGTCATTGTCGCCGACTTTCACATAAAAAAGAAGAATTGCTCTCGTGAAAGGCCGAAGGACCCAAGTTTGGCCTGTTTTTGAAATGTGTTCGACGTTTCCGTTGACCACAGGCATCATAGACAGATGTCCTCTTTTGATATTGTTGGGGTTTTCTGATTTATTTTTCGTAACATACACATAGATACTATACATCAAATTTAGGCCCACTTCCACTAGAAATTGCTGAATGAGTTCAGCGCTAAAAGTATCTGTTTTGTTCAGTCGTGTGAACAGGGCAGAGATAATAATTTTTAACATAAATATGTGCAGAGTGGGCCTTAGCATTTGTCTTTCAAATATAGGTAGGTTTCCATGTTAAACCAAAAATGTATTGTATTTTTTATAAACGATTAGGAAAAAATATGAGAAAACACCCTCAGAACATGTTTCAGAAATTTTAACGTTTTATTTCAAATTGATGACGACGACGAAACGCAGCTCTTACACTTTTCACACCTAACGAACGTAATAGGATTGTGCAATTTCTAAAATTAAACCTATAGGTGCATATACCTACCTTTCAACTGATGCATACAACTTGAATATTAATTTCACTGCAAAACACCGATACAATTAGTCTCAAATTGAGTTCAAACTGCTAAAGGAAACAGTTGGTTCCGGTAACTAAGTTATATGCCAACTAACTTTCGCACTATCTTGTTTATGCAACTAAGGACGTACACACACTGAAGTCGATACCTGTTATCAGAAACTTTAGTAAAGGTAGCAGAAGTTGTGTTACTTTCATACAACATGTAAACGCTTCAAAAAATCGTCAATTAAGTATTCTGTACATCAAACTAAGTAACTCTACACAATTTTTTTATTGGGGTCAGAAATCACGTTTTACGGTAGGACTCAATGTCAGATGTCTCACTCAGTGTCATGCACGATGCATTGAATAATACAGAGGTCAAGGAGCTGTATGCTGTCGCGGACTTTTTTAGACCTTTTTAAGCATTATTTTCATGTAACTTGTACTATTTAGTAGCGCACGTCACGATAGGACGATTTTTACCGTCTAAATTCCAAATATCTTCATTCAGGTAAATTCAGGCTTTCTTTCGCAAAATGTATAAAAATTATAGCCTTTTCACTTAATCCTTCTTTCTATTGGTGAAAACCGTATCAAAATCTGTTCAGTAGTTCCTGAGTTTACCTTGCACAAACAGATCCTCTGCCCAACGGGGGATTTTAATTTATAATAAGTAGTGATGATGATATGTAATGATGATGCACGACTCGTCATTGTTCCTTTTCGTCATCGAATAACAAAAGATCACGATCCACAACTATTAGCCGGTTGCGTTCACTTGACCATCAGGACTTTTTTATCAGAGGAACGGGAATCATACTATAATCTCACGGGTTATACAATTTACAGCCCAACAGAACTTCCAACATACTAACAAATGTGTGTGTTAATGAATAAATAACTAAATAAACTTTTGAGTTAGAGCGTGCGCCTATTCACTTGCTGGTGGATTGTATTATTTTACAATAATTACAATTGTAGTGGAGATTGCGCGGGCGCCCCGGGGACGGCCTCACGCTATACATTCAATTTTAAATTCGAGGTAAGCGTCAGCAAAAACGTTTCAGAAAAGAATCTACATTGTGACCATCACAACTAACGACCTAAAGAGCAAAATGTGGGTGGTCTTTTCTCCATACAAACGCTCTCGCCCGTTTCCTTTCTGGCTTATGACTTTGAAGCTATGATATTTTATAATATCCTTTTCTATGTCCCTATGTTTCCCTTTTTGATGATACATAATTTGTATCAGCACTAGAACCTTTACAAAATGCTCAAAATAGCCTACAGTCGTACTAGCCTAGCCTAGTCAACAGAGGCCTAGTATACAAATTTGAAAACTATAAATGAAAAAAAAAAACATAGGGACACAGTATATATCCTTCTCATTCAGTTTATGAAATATCTTTTAAATTGGTCGAATATTGGAGGAGGAAATAGTCGAGAGCCAAACCTCGAATTATGACTTTTTACTTGTCGAATCTAATTATAGATTCGACAAGCTAATTTAAAAGATATTTCATAAACTGAATGAGAAGGATATATACTGTGTCCCTATACTGATATTTAAAACAAGTAAAAAAAAAACAGTTTCAGTTTTTAGAATTTTTAGGGCAATTTTTCATTCCTAATAAGCCTTATTTGGACTAACAAGGGTATAAAAGAAACTGACATTTCGGTAAACTTGTTCTCATGTGACGTACTCTCAAAAATAACCAAACCAATTAATCAGCTACGAGACTACGCCGTAGCTGGCGTAGCTATGCGATTAATACGCGAGCTACGGCGTAGCGCTACATGTGTTTCGGTCAATATTCATCTCCTAACTTTGTTAGTATTGGCTACACACGTCGTATATTCTCATCCGTCGCTAGGCCTGTTTTCACAACTACTAAGCAACGCCTAAATAAATGCCTAAATATTACTGCACCGTTGAATGTTCAACTATCAGCACTGAGCCGAGCTTTGAAAATCCAAAAATGTGCTTCTATTGTTGGTGGAAATTATTAAGATGTCACCTAGTATTAGAAAAATTAGCCACTAGTTATCCTTTTAATCGCTTTAATTTCTGTAGAGGTATGCAGATATGTAAAGTACATCGACATCCAGATATTTCTTACTTACTTTCTTCATGCTATGTTTTCTTCTCGATTATCTATAAAATACATTGTGTTTATATCGTAGACAATTAAGAACCTAAGCTAATGCGAAAGTAGTGCTCCCGGCAAATGAAGTCTTTCCCGCAACGAGGAAGGAATTAATAACTTCGCATTAAGACGTTAAACGCACCATTTATTTAGTATTATTAAGTTGTTTGTAGTAGATGTTGACTAGAGAAAATATACGGAGAAATTACATAAACATACCATCACGTATCATGAGCGTGTACTTAATTATGTGTACCTAATAGTACACCCACATTTCGCCAGTTTTTTTTAAGTCCCACGTAATAGTCGGCGAGTCAATTTCCATCAACCAGGCACAATTCCAGACTCCGTAGCTGTTACTGGGAAATTCCTGATTGAAAACCCAATAACACCTTACCCGACACGGGAATCGAACCCAGGACCTCATGCTCAGCAATCGCGCTTTCGACCACTCGACCAACGAGGCAGTCAATTAAGAAATAATTTATTTATTTATTGGCCTATCTACAATTGTTACACTTTTTATCCTAATAATACAAGCAATAAGATACAAGCATAGTGCACAATATGATGCGATAGACACAGCATGCAAATGCAAGCATGCAATAATAAACAACGTCAAGTCTGCATTTAAATGGTATCGAGTTTATGTTATTTTCAATTAATTTTCTGGAATTTTCTCTGTGGTCTTTTTATTTTAGGATAACAGTATCAAAGAGGAAATAATATTTCCTTTAGCTGTAGGTAGGAAAAAAAAGTTCACAGAAAAAAAAAAAACAATAACTCTATTTAGCTTTGAAACCCTGATTTGTGCTTTATATTGTTCTAATTGTAGAATGAATTAGAACAATGGTCCTTTTTGCTAAATAACAACAGCCACTAGGGTCGAAACTGATCCGTGGATGGGTGACCATTACATAACGGATTTCCTCTGTGCTTCGGAAAACATGTCAAGCAGTGGCCGTTTGTCCCGGTTATCAATCGTAGATCTTTGACAGTCGTTAAGTAGTCTGAAAACCAGTCTTACCAAGGGGTATCGTATTACCCAGTACTAACTGGGTTGTGGAGGTCAGATAGGCAGTCGCTCCATGTAAAATAATGGTATTCAGCTGCATCCGGTTAGACTGGAAGCCGACCCTAACATAGTTGGGAAAAGGCTAGGCAGTTGATGTTGACGTGTAACAAAAAGGGTGTATATGTACAAGCTGGAGGTGTGCTGCAGACCACGAAAGTGCTGAAACAACTTTCTGCAAAGGACTAACGTTGAAATCGCGATAAAAATAATAAGCTAACACCTACTCGGTCCAAATGTCATCACCATCATCATTATTTCAGCCGAAAGACCGTGTCATGCCTTTAAGGTTTAAATTGTTTTTTTTTTCTTTTCTGTCTCTACATTGTGCTCACATATAGAAGCAACAATATTGTAACCCAAGACTAATGTAATATCTAACTTGATTTAAAAAGAGTGTCCATGGAGTTTCTTGCCCATTCTTCTCCATGAGATCTACTATTTTGGAATGGGCAACTACAGTCCATTCACAGTTATTATGCCTGTGGCTGGACTGTAGGTAGCTTATTTTTGACAATGTAAAAGTGCCTGTCACGGGCCTATTTGAAATAAATGCTTTGAGTTTGAGTTCGTTGATGTTGACGGGTCCCGTGCGACTCGCATACAGCGGATCCCCGCAACCTTGACCAGGCCATCGGACTACCTAGTGGGAGGCCTTCCAACGCAACGTCTTCCAATCCAAATGTAGGGCTAACTGATTCATCATCATTCTCCTGCCTTTATCCCAACTTATTTGGGGTGGATGCAGCATGTCTTCTTCTTCCATACTTCTCTATTACTCGTCATCTCATCAGTCACCTCCTTTCTAGCCATATCGTCCTTCACACAGACCATCCATCGTTTCTTTGGTCTTCCTCTACTCTTATACCCATCTACATTCATACTGAAATCCTGCAAACTAGGTTGAGCTAATTATTTCATTCAATCATCGTTGGAGCTTGTCAACAAAAAATGTTTCATCCAATTATCTTGCGACATAAACACATCTTTCCCTAAAACACGCCTTACAAAATGACAAAGAGTACCTATAAACATAATACATCTCCAGTCTAAGTAATGTCTTGGCGCGAAGTAACATGACTACGAGTATTACTAACAAAATTACCGTAACCGTAAACAAACAATACATATTACTAACTTACCTTTATCTTACCTAATAATGTCCTTGACGTAGCGAAGAAAAAGTTCTTTTGTGTGTAGAAAACATGTCGCAGGTGCTCAGAATTGTGCGCCGAGCTTAAAGATTTGGGTGTTTAGGCAAATCCGAGGAAAGTAAAACATTTTTTTCTTCGTTAAATAGGACTTCCAAGAAGCAAAAGGTTCATAACGTCACGACTGTTATCGCTAGGGTTAGGCATAGGTGTACCTAATAGTACCTACACATTTCGCTAGTTATGTTTAAGTCCCATGTAATAGGCGAGCCTATTGCTATCAATCGGGCACATATTCAGACTCCGTGGCTGCCACTGAGAAATTCCTGATGGAAAAACACTTTGCCCGACCTGAGAATTGAACCCAGGACCTCATGCTCAGCAGTCGCATTTGCGACCACTAGACCAATTAAGCAGTTGAGGTGGATATGTTTTTAATACACACTGCAAATATTCTATAATGAGAATTTCATGACAGAGTAATATTTGTTTCTATAATTGTCCCCGAACATTAATATTCCCTGACGCCAGATAAACAAAGACCAGGATCTAATTTAATTGTCAAAAAACTTAATTCATTCTGTTTAAATCAATTATGAATCATCATTCTGCCGAAAGACGTCCACTGCTGGACATAGGTCGCCCCCAAGTATGAATGAATCAATCAATAATTGAACTTCCTCCTCAGAGTTAAGAGTTAAGTACATGAAAGAAAGAAGAAATATTATATCATGTCCCATCGACAAATAAATATGTATTTGTCGAAGGGACATGACGTGCATACAAGAAATAAATTAAAAATAATCATATAACGCATAACAAATATTATAAATACACAGGACAGAAACAAAGATTTTTTGTTAAATAGCTGCATGATGCTTTGCTATGGGGGGCCCACAGTACAGCGCTGGTTTTACATCTGAATGAACGTCAATATAGACCAGCTTGACGAATACTGGCTTTTCACGAGGCAACTGACCTCGAAGCGAGTAGCGAGTATACCGGTCCCGTGCGACTAGCAGCCGGCAATAATGAATGAGTTCAAAACATTAAACGTCACTTTAATTTCAAAGACACAAAGTTAATTTAACAACTCGCCCAAGTTACGTGCACAACACATAAACTACAGCTTACCTGCTCATATTAGTGCTTATTTTCTGCCTCTCTTCATAAAGTGTGCCCCGAGCTCGCTTTACGTGTATAGATGCATAAATAACAGCGAAAGTGCCTGCAGTTGACCTTAAGTGAGCACACAACGGCACATGCAGCCTTTACAACGGTTATTTTCTTTGTAGGAAATTGTAAAGCGATGAAATAGAGGTGAATGTGGGATATATTTTGGGAAGAGTTATATGGCATTGCTGTGGGACCTTTCAAGTAAATCATCATCTGCCTAGCCTTTGGGTTGGCCGTTGCCGTTGGGGTTGGCTTCAAGTATTTTACATGGAGCGATTGCCTATCTGACCTCCACAACCCAGTTAGTACTGGGTAATACGATACCCCTTGGTCAGACTGGTTGTCAGACTTTTGGGCCACTGAATAACGACTGTCGAAGATCTACTGCCGTCATTATTAAAAAGGGCACAACTAACATTTTGTAAATATTGAGAAAAACGATGTTAAAATATTTTTTGAATTTTTTTAAAAAAAACACTACTAAACTATGTTTTTCGAAATTGTGTGAATGTAAATAGTTGCATTTATATAGTACATATAAGACCATAGCAATAGTTTATTTTTATTTTTGATGCATATAATAAATAATCAGCTTATTTTTTTTCAACTTAACATAAAAAATAACATAAATAGAGAAATGTTATGTTTAAAAGGCATATACAACCAAATGTGCCATTTCAATGTAAAATTTTGAGTAAAAATTTAAAATGTTACAAAGAAAAGGCTCTTTTATTCAATTGTACCTTTTCACTGTATAATTATTAGAATAGATATGCACAGTAAAATATTAGAACTAATTTTTAATATTTATACTTTATACTTCTTGATGAATAAAAACAATCTCATTGTGAATTTTCCTGTGTCCGTGCAGTGGGAACGTGTAGGTACATAAGCTGATAATATTTATTACGTTATGTTAGGAATAAAATACGGCAGATATGAGAAAATCAAACATTTATTTTAAAAAGCTTACAGAAATATAAAAAGTAAATCGTACTTTCAAAGATAGGAACCATCAATTATAATGACAACAATTTAATGTATTAACTAAGTAATTTTAATTAAAATCACAAATCAGGATTAAATTCTTTTTACAAAAAATAACACTTAATATGAAATAGCTCTTGAATAAAAATTAGGTAACCCAACCAGTAAGGAACGTCAATAATATTTATCAACATAAAGAAAACATAGTTTACAGAAACAATAATTATCATAACAATTATGTATCAACTATCTAAGTAATTTAAATTTTTATCACAATCACAAAGTGGAATTAACCTCTTATTACTAAAAATGGCACTTTTCACTTCTCTCTCTCTCTTGAGAGCTATATAAAATTAGGTTACAAAATAAGTAGGAAACGTAAAATATTTTATCAAAATTAAAAAAAAAAAAAACAAAACATCTAGTTAAGATGGAAAAATAAAAATACTAAACTTGAAAATGAGAAACATCAAGGCACTATATTAATTCTTATACTACTTAAAAACTCGACTAAAGTGAGTATCAACAAATCAGTCTTGCATTGTTTTAGTCTTCTTGGTTTTGAATCAAATCGACTGATTAATCATTTACAGGTAAAGTTTCCCAAAAAACCTTTCTGTTAGTGGGCGTAAGTGGACAAAGCTTTGTGAGCATAGCTGATTTCCTTTCTGAAAAAAAAAAATGTAGTATAATTATTTATTACTAGCTGAGCCCCGAAGGGTTAGTTATTGTTTTATTAACTAGAACTGTGTCAAAAAGCAAATCGTTTACACGCGATCGAAACGTGATTATTAAATTTTTAGGGTCCCGTAGTCAACAAGGAACCCTCATAGTTTTGCAATGTCCGTCTGTCTGTCTGTCTGTCCGCAGCCTAGCTCTAAGAGCCTTAGTACTAGAAAGCTGTAATTTGGCATGCATGTACAGATTAGTTATGCCGACAAAGTGGTAAAATAAAATCTCGCAAACTATTTTTTTTTGGGTATCTCCAGCACCTACACGTAAAGTGGGGATTTTTTTTCTCGGGTCCCCCTTTTGTGGCAAGTAGTTGGATAGGTCTTTAATAAATACGGCGAGTTTGTTCTTAAAAATTTTTCGATTAAGGAATTCGTTTGTGAAATATTAAGCTTTATAGTGAAAATTCGACGAAAAAGTCTAACAAATTAGACTCGAGTCTCCCCCCTCCCTCTACAGGCTAAACGGTTGTGTTTGGTTGTGTGAAAAAAATCACAGTGGTAATGAAAATAAAAGGAAAACTATCACAGCTAAGTAGGCTTTACAAGTTTACGAGTAATAGTCGACCAACTTATAAAATGTAGTTGGATACCATATTTTCCTGAACATAATGTATGCACAGATTTTTCAACAACAAATGTAAGTTTTTATTTTTATTATTACAATAAAAATCACGGAGAAAAATCCGCATATTTTGATGGGCAACTACGGAACCCTACATTGTGAGTGGCCCGACACGCACTTGGCCGGTTTTTGTTACGAGAATTGATGCACGCTGATGAATTATTGAAGCGCGGCTGCGTGGTTTTGATTTTCGCTATACCAAAATATTTTAATAACGACTAACCCTTCTAATAATAATGAAATAACGAAAAAACAAACGAATTTAAGTTATTAGGGTATTACAATAACTAATTATGGTATAGGCATAGAAATAAATAATGAAAAACAATCTTACCAGGGCGCTGCACCGACAAGCGTGGACTCGTCTCGAAACGTCAGGCACAACTAAAGGAATTCCCTGCATACCTTGCCCCCCTCACTAAATCTCCGTTCAGAGATGTTTAGTAGTAAAGGCATAATCGCCAAAGTGCCTTTTTTTTATATCAAATTTTAAGGCGTAGTGTAAATAGTAAAGACATAACTGCCAGTTGTGACTTTTCTTCTACATTAAATGCTAAGGTGTTGGTATAAAAAATAAGCACAATTGCCACATAAGCCTTTTATATTTGACGAACGCCTATTACGCCTTTTCAAATAAATATATTAAAAATGTAAAGGTGAAATAAAAGTCATATCTCACAATGCGCCCTTTTCCTGTACTAAAACTTAAAAAATGTTGCAGTTGTGCCCTTTAAGCTTGTGCTATCTCCAGTTAATTTTGTTGCTAAAAATCACAAAAAAATTAGGCAGATAGGCCTTTTTTTCCTGATTCCGAATATATATATAACTCAATTTCATGAAAAATGTTAGTTGTGCCCTTTTTAATTAAAACGGCAGTGTAGATCTTCGACAGTCGTTATTCAGTGGCCCAAAAGTCTGACAACCAGTCTGACCAAGGGGTATCGTATTACCCAGTACTAACTGGGTTGTGGAGGTCAGATAGGCAATCGCTCCATGTAAAATACTTGAAGCCAACCCCAACGGCAACGGCCAACCCAAAGGCTAGGCAGATGATGATTTACTTGAAAGGTCCCACAGCAATGCCATATAACTCTTCCCAAAATATATCCCACATTCACCTCTATTTCATCGCTTTACAATTTCCTACAAAGAAAATAACCGTTGTAAAGGCTGCATGTGCCGTTGTGTGCTCACTTAAGGTCAACTGCAGGCACTTTCGCTGTTATTTATGCATCTATACACGTAAAGCGAGCTCGGGGCACACTTTATGAAGAGAGGCAGAAAATAAGCACTAATATGAGCAGGTAAGCTGTAGTTTATGTGTTGTGCACGTAACTTGGGCGAGTTGTTAAATTAACTTTGTGTCTTTGAAATTAAAGTGACGTTTAATGTTTTGAACTCATTCATTATTGCCGGCTGCTAGTCGCACGGGACCGGTATACTCGCTACTCGCTTCGAGGTCAGTTGCCTCGTGAAAAGCCAGTATTCGTCAAGCTGGTCTATATTGACGTTCATTCAGATGTAAAACCAGCGCTGTACTGTGGGCCCCCCATAGCAAAGCATCATGCAGCTATTTAACAAAAAATCTTTGTTTCTGTCCTGTGTATTTATAATATTTGTTATGCGTTATATGATTATTTTTAATTTATTTCTTGTATGCACGTCATGTCCCTTCGACAAATACATATTTATTTGTCGATGGGACATGATATAATATTTCTTCTTTCTTTCATGTACTTAACTCTTAACTCTGAGGAGGAAGTTCAATTATTGATTGATTCATTCATACTTGGGGGCGACCTATGTCCAGCAGTGGACGTCTTTCGGCAGAATGATGATTCATAATTGATTTAAACAGAATGAATTAAGTTTTTTGACAATTAAATTAGATCCTGGTCTTTGTTTATCTGGCGTCAGGGAATATTAATGTTCGGGGACAATTATAGAAACAAATATTACTCTGTCATGAAATTCTCATTATAGAATATTTGCAGTGTGTATTAAAAACATATCCACCTCAACTGCTTAATTGGTCTAGTGGTCGCAAATGCGACTGCTGAGCATGAGGTCCTGGGTTCAATTCTCAGGTCGGGCAAAGTGTTTTTCCATCAGGAATTTCTCAGTGGCAGCCACGGAGTCTGAATATGTGCCCGATTGATAGCAATAGGCTCGCCTATTACATGGGACTTAAACATAACTAGCGAAATGTGTAGGTACTATTAGGTACACCTATGCCTAACCCTAGCGATAACAGTCGTGACGTTATGAACCTTTTGCTTCTTGGAAGTCCTATTTAACGAAGAAAAAAATGTTTTACTTTCCTCGGATTTGCCTAAACACCCAAATCTTTAAGCTCGGCGCACAATTCTGAGCACCTGCGACATGTTTTCTACACACAAAAGAACTTTTTCTTCGCTACGTCAAGGACATTATTAGGTAAGATAAAGGTAAGTTAGTAATATGTATTGTTTGTTTACGGTTACGGTAATTTTGTTAGTAATACTCGTAGTCATGTTACTTCGCGCCAAGACATTACTTAGACTGGAGATGTATTATGTTTATAGGTACTCTTTGTCATTTTGTAAGGCGTGTTTTAGGGAAAGATGTGTTTATGTCGCAAGATAATTGGATGAAACATTTTTTGTTGACAAGCTCCAACGATGATTGAATGAAATAATTAGCTCAACCTAGTTTGCAGGATTTCAGTATGAATGTAGATGGGTATAAGAGTAGAGGAAGACCAAAGAAACGATGGATGGTCTGTGTGAAGGACGATATGGCTAGAAAGGAGGTGACTGATGAGATGACGAGTAATAGAGAAGTATGGAAGAAGAAGACATGCTGCATCCACCCCAAATAAGTTGGGATAAAGGCAGGAGAATGATGATGAATCAGTTAGCCCTACATTTGGATTGGAAGACGTTGCGTTGGAAGGCCTCCCACTAGGTAGTCCGATGGCCTGGTCAAGGTTGCGGGGATCCGCTGTATGCGAGTCGCACGGGACCCGTCAACATCAACGAACTCAAACTCAAAGCATTTATTTCAAATAGGCCCGTGACAGGCACTTTTACATTGTCAAAAATAAGCTACCTACAGTCCAGCCACAGGCATAATAACTGTGAATGGACTGTAGTTGCCCATTCCAAAATAGTAGATCTCATGGAGAAGAATGGGCAAGAAACTCCATGGACACTCTTTTTAAATCAAGTTAGATATTACATTAGTCTTGGGTTACAATATTGTTGCTTCTATATGTGAGCACAATGTAGAGACAGAAAAGAAAAAAAAAACAATTTAAACCTTAAAGGCATGACACGGTCTTTCGGCTGAAATAATGATGATGGTGATGACATTTGGACCGAGTAGGTGTTAGCTTATTATTTTTATCGCGATTTCAACGTTAGTCCTTTGCAGAAAGTTGTTTCAGCACTTTCGTGGTCTGCAGCACACCTCCAGCTTGTACATATACACCCTTTTTGTTACACGTCAACATCAACTGCCTAGCCTTTTCCCAACTATGTTAGGGTCGGCTTCCAGTCTAACCGGATGCAGCTGAATACCATTATTTTACATGGAGCGACTGCCTATCTGACCTCCACAACCCAGTTAGTACTGGGTAATACGATACCCCTTGGTAAGACTGGTTTTCAGACTACTTAACGACTGTCAAAGATCTACGATTGATAACCGGGACAAACGGCCACTGCTTGACATGTTTTCCGAAGCACAGAGGAAATCCGTTATGTAATGGTCACCCATCCACGGATCAGTTTCGACCCTAGTGGCTGTTGTTATTTAGCAAAAAGGACCATTGTTCTAATTCATTCTACAATTAGAACAATATAAAGCACAAATCAGGGTTTCAAAGCTAAATAGAGTTATTGTTTTTTTTTTTTCTGTGAACTTTTTTTTCCTACCTACAGCTAAAGGAAATATTATTTCCTCTTTGATACTGTTATCCTAAAATAAAAAGACCACAGAGAAAATTCCAGAAAATTAATTGAAAATAACATAAACTCGATACCATTTAAATGCAGACTTGACGTTGTTTATTATTGCATGCTTGCATTTGCATGCTGTGTCTATCGCATCATATTGTGCACTATGCTTGTATCTTATTGCTTGTATTATTAGGATAAAAAGTGTAACAATTGTAGATAGGCCAATAAATAAATAAATTATTTCTTAATTGACTGCCTCGTTGGTCGAGTGGTCGAAAGCGCGATTGCTGAGCATGAGGTCCTGGGTTCGATTCCCGTGTCGGGTAAGGTGTTATTGGGTTTTCAATCAGGAATTTCCCAGTAACAGCTACGGAGTCTGGAATTGTGCCTGGTTGATGGAAATTGACTCGCCGACTATTACGTGGGACTTAAAAAAAACTGGCGAAATGTGGGTGTACTATTAGGTACACATAATTAAGTACACGCTCATGATACGTGATGGTATGTTTATGTAATTTCTCCGTATATTTTCTCTAGTCAACATCTACTACAAACAACTTAATAATACTAAATAAATGGTGCGTTTAACGTCTTAATGCGAAGTTATTAATTCCTTCCTCGTTGCGGGAAAGACTTCATTTGCCGGGAGCACTACTTTCGCATTAGCTTAGGTTCTTAATTGTCTACGATATAAACACAATGTATTTTATAGATAATCGAGAAGAAAACATAGCATGAAGAAAGTAAGTAAGAAATATCTGGATGTCGATGTACTTTACATATCTGCATACCTCTACAGAAATTAAAGCGATTAAAAGGATAACTAGTGGCTAATTTTTCTAATACTAGGTGACATCTTAATAATTTCCACCAACAATAGAAGCACATTTTTGGATTTTCAAAGCTCGGCTCAGTGCTGATAGTTGAACATTCAACGGTGCAGTAATATTTAGGCATTTATTTAGGCGTTGCTTAGTAGTTGTGAAAACAGGCCTAGCGACGGATGAGAATATACGACGTGTGTAGCCAATACTAACAAAGTTAGGAGATGAATATTGACCGAAACACATGTAGCGCTACGCCGTAGCTCGCGTATTAATCGCATAGCTACGCCAGCTACGGCGTAGTCTCGTAGCTGATTAATTGGTTTGGTTATTTTTGAGAGTACGTCACATGAGAACAAGTTTACCGAAATGTCAGTTTCTTTTATACCCTTGTTAGTCCAAATAAGGCTTATTAGGAATGAAAAATTGCCCTAAAAATTCTAAAAACTGAAACTGTTTTTTTTACTTGTTTTAAATATCAGTTCATCAGTATCAGTTCATATTGTCGATCAGACCCAAATTTTTATTGAATAATCAGAAAACCATACTCGACCTACTTACTAGACCTTAAGGGGAATATTAGTTTACAAACCAAAAGTCCGAATTTAGGCCTAGTCATGTAGATTTTGAGCCTTTGATAAATGGTACGTCCCGGCCACAGGCGGTTATGACTGATGGCCACTTCTTGCATAGCTTCATCAACTTTTTACCCGACGCCGAAGTTTGAAGGGGAGTCATGTTTTTCATGAGTTATGTTTGACACCTGACCTGATTTGACGTAGTAGAATTTCGGGTTTGGAGGTAGAGTATGTGTGTGTTGTTGATTTGTGTGTCGTGAGTTTTGGCTATGACCTTATTTGTTTCTAGTGAAAATTTCTTGTTCTGGGAGAATGTAGACAGATACGAGGCCAGCCTAATTACTATTTTAAAGACATAAATAATGTCAAAATGGATGCAGCGAAAGGTGGCAAGTTTGCGTAAACTTATTTATTATATTATATTCGGTGACAATATAAGTGAGGAATTCCAGGAGCTGGTGCCTCCGAAGAAGATAGTATTTATAGAAAGCCAGATCGCAGTTGGGTTCAGAAAATATACTTTCCAAATATCTGCAGCGTATGTGTACTCTCGGTTCGATTCCCCGGAAAGTCTTTTTGGTAATTTCAATCCATCATCTTCCACATCTCAACTTCACCCATTGCTGGGTACTGGTCTCTCACCTTTGCTTGTGACTATACAAACCTAAACTTTATCAAATAAGTTCAGTAGTTTTAGCCAGAATTTAGCTCATACACATCTTTTCCATTTTAATATTGTTCTGACTTAGCATCTCAAACTAAAACTACGCCCTCAATATTTGACACATACATCCCACTGTGTGTATATCTCGTTAACCCTACACTGCAGCGGCCTATTATTCTGTCCACACCACAATAGTTTGCAGCACACAATATAAGCAAGCATTGGCCCCGACGTTCACGAATATAGATTGGCTTGCGACAGGTTGTGATGTGCTTGTAGGAGTTATGCAGATGTTCAAGGCTTATAAGTACCAACTTACTCAAAAAAACGTATGCCTATAGTACTCAAACCTCGGTTGGTTCTGTATAAATTTTTGTACCTCTCAAATAAGCAGAATCGATTAGCATCAAAAACGGACTTTTCCAAAATCTGTGAATGCAGATCGAAATATCTCAAACAGTTATGGATAGTCTTTTTTTGATCCTTATCAAAAGCAGGATCGATTGCCATCAAAAAAGATTTCTCTGAAAATGGCCTATTATCTTGCGGATCGTACACTTTTTCCAAAATCTCTGAATGAAGATCGAAACTTCTCAAAAAGTTATTAATAGTCTCCTGAAAACCGTCTCAGGAGACTATTTATAACTTTCTGAGGAGGTTTCCCAGGAGCTACAATGGTTTTAGACCTGCCCTTACTACCTACTCCATCTTAACATTTGACTAATTGTCCAAGTCGACAACAAAGGATTGTCAATCATTATTGAAAATGTAAATTTGTCTGATAATTCTGTGGTTCGATAGTGGGGGCCATTTTTGTGCCTTTATTAAAATCGTATTAATGAACGGTGAATGTGGATAGGCTACAAGAGTAGAGGAAGAGCAAAGAAACGATGGATGGACTGAGTGAAGGATGATATGGCATGAAAGGAGGTGTCTGATCAGATGACGAACAACAGAGAAGTATGGAAGAAGAAGAAGACTTGCTGCACCGATCCCAAATATATTGTGATAAGGGCAGGAGAATGATGATGATGACCGGTAATTGGAAGTGTACACAAGATGTCTTTTCAGTCCGGAGGACACGGCGGAGGACTGACCCGCGTGGGCCGAGCACCGCCGTGTCCTCGTAGCGGCAATCGGCGGCGGCGACCTCTCTCGCTTCCGACCTTGGTTCAATCCATGGTCCGGAGCGAGACGGAATGGGACGTCGTCACCTCCTTCTGCGAAGCAGTCATGCTAGCGAAGGAGATGGCAGAACGTGAGAGGGAGAGAACCTCACGTCCCGCACGAGACGCACCGGGCGTCGGGGGCCACGTGGTGGCCGCCAGCCCCCGTAGGCTCAGGCCTGTGGACGGTGAGCTATGGGCTAGCTCGCCGTCCGGCCGTCTTATGACAATGTTCGTGTTCCATGCGCTCCTCAAAGATATGTCAGCAATAGGAAGGGGTCCGCAAGGGCCGATGCCTGCCGGGGCTGCGGGACTGTTCGAAAGAGATGGCCCCGGAACACAAAGGGCGATGAAGGAACATGGATGGGTTTTAGTCAGTAAAAGTCTTACACTCCCTCCTGCTCAGCCCAGAGCGGGAGGTGTTATTTGATGATTGCCCATCCGAAAAAAAAAGGCGTTCGTGTTGCGAATACCAACATGTTACCTGCACCTTGTCTTGAAGGAGGACTTTGGGCCGCAAGAAAATGCACGCACACATAGACACGCTGATATGTACCGCGTATAAGTTTACTAACAGACTCGCGTTTAGCATTCGTTTAACAAAATGATATTTATTTTAGTAAATTAGTTGGAAATGGGGCTGCGGGGCTGTTCGTAAGATATACCGTGGCCCTGGAACACAAAGGGCGATGAAGGAACATGGATGGGTTTTAGACAGTAAAACTCCTACACTCCCTCCTGCTCTGCCCATAGCGGGAGAAGTCATTTGATGAAATCAAATCCGAAAAAAAAAATGTCTTTTCAGTAACCGACCTCGAGTTCAACATCTGAAACGCACACCACCACCACCACCACCAGCATCACCTTAAACGCGGGCCACACCACCAGTTAAGCGCAGGCCACACCGCTAGCTGGCGGGCGGGCGAGCGACGCGAACGACACCCTTTTCATACTTTGTTCGTATCTTTCGATAGTTTGCGGTGTGAACGAAAGTATGAAAAGAGGTGAAACGACGCGTCGTTCGCGTCGTTCGCCCGCCCGCCAGCTGGTGGTGTGGCCTGCGCTTTAGCGAGCATGTGAGCCAGCTGGAGGACGAAGCGAGGGTAAACTACGCGAAGATATGGCGAGCTAAATTAAGTGGGTTCACACCGAAAACTACGGACGGACTGAGAGCGAGGGGAGCGTTCGGTCTCGAACCGGGCGAAGCGGGTGACGTGAAAAATAGAATCACTGGCATCGTCGGATATTTTTTTCACTCGCCCGGGTCGCTCGCTCGCTCGCTAGCTGGCTGTGCGGCCTGAGCTTTAAACGTATCACATTCACCACTCAAGGATATAAAGCCCACCATAATTAACTCAATGTATGTTATTTCTGCAAATAACTACGTTCATAAATTGTAAGCTGAACGCCATCTTATGAAGCGGTTTATCGTGGTTTATCTTAACTTGTGATAATTATGATATTCTCGTTTGACATCTAACCTGCCTGTTCTCACTTAGAAGTTTAATGACAAAGAACTTGTTATAACGAGTTGTCTGGTTTCTTTACAGTATGGATAGTCTGATTATACTCTGTGGTGGATTTATGGATATTATCTCTGTAGTAAGTATAAACAAACTTGCTTGAATACAAGCACACTTGTTTACGAAAGCACATCCGATCTTGTTCAGCAATATTTGTGGAGCTACGTAACTTTAATTTCGGAAGTCGGCGACTTTGTTTGTTTCATTGACTCTTTTGCCACCGACTTCCGAAAATAAAGTTATTTTAGTTTTTTTTTGTTTTTTTAGAAGTCGGTTTTTTTTTGCAAAAAGTTTTTTGTTACTCTTTTTTTTTGTTCCACACAAATTATTGTCATGAATCAAATTTACATTGTAACTAGAAGTTATTAAAGGATTATCATGTCAACATATGCCAAAAAAAAACAAAAGAAACTACTGAACCGATCATAATTAAATTTCTATATTATTCTAGGCTTGCATTGAAGAAACCAATTTACTCGAACTTTGAATCATCATCATCTGCCTAGCCTTTTCCCAACTATTTTAGGGTCGGCTTCCAGTCTAACTGGATGCAGCTGAGTACCAGTATTTTACATGGAGCGACTGCCTATCTGACCTCTACAACCCAGTTCGTACTGGGTAATACGATACCCCTTGGTAAGACTGGTTGTCAGACTTTTTTGGGTAACTGACTACCTGTAACGACTATCAATGATCTACAAATGACAGCCGAGACCAACGGCTTAACGTGCTTTCCGAGGCACGGAGGAAACTCGGTATTTAATGGGCGGTCACCCATCCACCGGCCAACCTAGGCAAGCACGGCTTAACCTAAAGATCGATCTGAGCGGCTGTAATTATTTTGCCACGAGCTCCTCGATCGATGATCGGATACATAGCATCGATGAAATATGAATGGTGAACCTCGGGTTAGAAGTGGTGTTACTAAAGAAGGCCTATGTCCTATAGTTGTTTGAAAGCTAATGAGTAATCTTATTTCTTACTAGCTGTTGCCCGCAACCTTCGTCTGCGTGAAATTATTATTTAAAACCCGAACTTTTGTGAGGCTGCCTTACGTTCTTAGGGTCCCGGGTTCGAATCCCGGTAGGAGCAAATGTTTGTGTGATGAGCATGGACATTTGTTTCCGAGTCATGGATGTTTATATGTATAATAAGTATGTATTTACAAACAAAAAAGTATCTATGTACGAGTAGTAGTATCAACTACCTGGTGTCCACGACACAAGCCTCGTTGCTTAGTGTGGCACCTAGATGGCGCTGTGTGTAATGTCCAGCGATATTTATTTATTTAAAATAATATTACATCCCTATTTGAATCAGATTTGGTTAACAATTTCAAGGGATTTTTTTGCACGGACCCCTAATGCTTTTTCTAAAATAAAAGTAGTTTATGTTAGTCCTTATAGCATCAGCTATCTGCCAGTAAATTCTGCAAAATCGTTCCCGCCGTTTCGGAGATTAGCTGGAAAAAATAGACAGACAGACAAAAATTGAAAAAAATGTGTTTTTGTTATAAGTGCCGTAATATATTCATATGTATTTAGTAAAAAGCTGTTATTTTGATATTACAAACAGACACTTCAATTCGATTTATTTGTATACAACGTGTAACAGAATAAACGCAAGACCTCTTGAGGGGTCATTGTACTCATCATTATGAACAACTTTCACTATGGGACCAACACTGAAATTGTGAAAAAAAAATCGACTGCCCCACACATTTCTATGCGCATATCTCGACAAAATGTACTGAACAGTTGATTTTTTTTCCGCGATTTCGGGTTTGGTCCCATAGTGAAAGTTGTTCATAATGATAAGTACAATGACCCCTTAAGAGGTCTTGCGTTTATTCTGTTACACGTTGTATAAGGTGTATCTATTCATACACGAAATCTTTTAAGGGGTCATTGTACTCATCATTATGAACAACTTTCACTATGGGACCAACCCCGAAATCGCGAAAAAAAATCAGCTGTTCAGTACATTTTGACGAGTTAGTGCGATGATATTGTAGGGAACAGCTGTTTTTTTTTTTCGCGATTTCGAGGTTGGTCCCATAGTAAATAAAAGTTGTTCATAATGATGAGTACAATGACCCCTTAAGAGATTTCGTGTATGAATAGATAGACCCCATATATGTATAGATACGTATTCAGTAAAAAGCTCTTAATTTAATATTATACAAACAGACACTTGAATTTTATTTATTTGTCTAGATCACAAACATATTAGTGATATACGCTATCTCTACTATAAAGCTCTGGAATGCGCTACCTTTTGGCATTAAGAAAGCTGAAAGCAAATTCACTTTTAAGAGAAAAGTTCGTAACCACTATCTAAGTCAGAATAAATAACTCTCAATTTGAAGTCGAGTCACGGTAATTATTATTAGGTTTTTTTTCGTTTTATATTTTTGGTATTTGTTATAATATTTATTAGTTTATCTTGTATGTATTATGTGTATTAGTATCACTATAAGTACTTATATATTTATTTTTTCTTTTTTTTATATAGTTATTTTGTACCCTACCACAGCGTTTTCGTATTGAACCCAAAGGTTGACTGGTAGAGAATGCCTAATGGCATTAAGTCCGCCTATGTACCACTATTGTACATGAAGTTTAAATAAATAAATAAATAAATAAATATAACAACCAATCGTTGACTGTAGCAAACTTTTTTAGCAATTTCTAAGGCAAAAGCGATTGCAAAGAGCCACACATAAAAAAGTTGCAAATATAATCAAAACCGACATTCATATTCACATCACATGGTCAATATAGTTTGATTGTACCACGTCCTAACGTCAAGACTAATATAAAAGAGTAACAGCGGAAAATATTCTAAATATCCTTAGGAAAGAAATAGTCGAAAAGAGAATGGTAACTATCGTATCTGCAATAAACAAGACCCTCCACATTCTGTCGCCAACTTTGGAAAAAATATTGGGCATACAAGAACAAACTCTACCAAACCACACAGATCCCTCGATCCGAAGAAGATGGACTGGTGCAAGTGGCATCTTAAACTGGCAACTGTAAAAACCTCGTATGGTAAATATTTACAGAAATGTAATACTACCCTTAGGCCTGGTATTACGAAAAGTCAATTTATGCTAATATAAAACTTTTGTGGGAGATACATCGTACACTATATGAGCTCGAAAATTGGCATGTACTATTTATGTGTGTTATATAAAAAGGGGAAAATTCTCATATATTAGTCACAGCTAGTTTTATCTTATCAAACCGCGCTGGGGTATGTAATATTATTTGGTTAGGGTTGCCACACACAAGTTTAACTGGACATTATATTAAATTCTTCCTCTCTCGCCTTCGTCCAGTTTGCGCATTTTTCTTTACGTGTTATGTAGACAGCGGTCTCGTGGAATTCAAAATACCTTTGTACCAGCTGCTTTCGTAAAAGAATTAGAAGAATGTAACTGAAATAACTGTGTTCGTGTTTAATTTGCATTGGGCTAGTGCAAATTTTTATCTCAGGCAAAATCTACTCTATCCCTTTCAAATAAATTTCAATTCGAGTTTTCCATCTTTGTCAGTAAACAGCGCTAGTTAAATTTCAGTACAAGTTTGCGTAAACAGGATCGAGTAAGTATTGAGCCGTTTGTGAGATAAACTTGATGTTTCTTACTAGCCTTATATTCAAATAAGCAATTATGCATAGAATACATACTCGTACTAAACTTACCTTCATTTGATTTGGCAAAACCCTTCCAACTCCTCTCCATGAAATTAATATTTAACTAAGTATATTCAAATATCTTTAAGTAAACTATTCCATTTCAGAAATAACCCATCAACTGTATTTAATATTTCAAGCTATTTATAACATCTCTAGTGCTGTTTATTTAACCTTAGGTACCTGCTTGGGATTAACAAGTTTCTAATTCAAATTAGAAAATCGTTATGCCAAAACTTGTATCTTGCGGACTCAAAATTTAATTCTAAACCAACTTAGGCCCTTATATGGTAAATCTGTCTATGTTGTTACCCAAACATTATGAATAATATTATATTATTTTTATTTTATTTTATTTTATTTATTCGGGAAAATAAACAGTTATACATTAAAATCTTACATTATGTTATAAATATATAAAGTTTATAAATGTATAACCTACGACATTTTCCACAACATATTTAAAAGTTATATTTAAAAATGCGCTATTCTAATATTTTAATACAGAAAAACAGTTAAAAATGAACTTACACATAGACAGGCATGCAAACAACAAAAAAAAAAACAAAAAAAGAGAGAGAGATAATGAGCAAATAATATAAATAACTAAACTAACTATTATATTCTAAAATTATTTTGTTGGTAAGATTTCTAAATTTTTGAGCAGAGACAAAGAAGAAGTCGATGTCTTCAAAGATCTTATTATATTGGCTGGTAAGGCGGCGTAAGGGCGCTCGCAAGCCCGCGTTTGTGCGACAGGAACTTACTGCAAATAAAGGTCTGGCGCGCACCCCACGGCATATAGTTGTTCTGGGTACTACGTAGCTGATTTTGTTGCGAATATCAATACAGTCATAAGTATTACACAGATCAAACAAGAACATTGTTTCCAACATAATTCGTCTGGACTTTAAACTTTGCAGGTTATACTTCCGCAAAAGGTCATTGTAGGATGCATAGGTACGATGGCAACGAAAATGCATGGCATTACCCCGGGCTGCATCGGTTGATTTAGTGATCACAAGCGTGTCTCCTAAGCAAGAGGTCGGGGTTCAATTCCCAGGTCAGGCAAAGTGCAATTGGGTTTTTTTCCAACAGGAAATTCTCAGTAACATCCATGAAGTCCAGATTTGTGTCCGTTTGATGGCAATAGGCTCGCTCCCTATTACATGGGACTTAAATATATCTGACGAAACGTGTGTGTACTACACCACTGTCTAACCTTTCGGGGTTGACAGGCTGTTATTGGTAAGGAACTGACGTCAAACTTTATTATTTCTTTCTTTAAGTTATGTTAGTATGTTAGTCCATACTGTTCACTGCTGGGCAAAGGGCTTTTTTTTAATATTTTTTTTCGAATGTGAAATCATCAAATAACTCGTCCTGCTCTGGGCTGAGCAGGAGGGAGTGTCAGCATTTTACTGACAAAAACCCATCAATTTTCCTTTTTTTATTTTTATCGGTGGGATATCATCAAATAACCCCTCCCGCTCTGGGCTGAGCAGGAGGGAGTGTCAGACTTTTACTGACTAAAACCCATCCATGTTCCTTCCTTTGCCCTTTGTGTTCCAGGGCCGCGGTATCTCTTTCGAACAGTCCCGCAACCCTGGCAGGCGTCGGCCCTTACGGACCCCTTCCTGTTTTCTGACTCTCTTTGAGGCGCGCGTGGAACACGAACGCGCCGTCGACACGGCCTGTCGTCATAAGACGGACGGACGGCGAGCTAGCCCATAGCTCACCGTCCACAGGCCCGCGTCTACGGTGGCCGGGGGCCACCACGTGGCCCCCGACGCCCGGTGCGTCTCCCGCGGCGGCTGGGACGTGAGGTTCTCTCCCTCTCACGTCCCGCCACCTTCTTCACTAGCATGACTGCTTCGCAGAAGGAGGTGACGGCGTCCCATTCCGTCTCGCTCCGGACCATGGATTGAACCAGGGCCGGACGCGAGAGGTCGCTGCCGCCGATTGCCGCTACGAGGACACGGCGTTGCTCCGCCCAAGCGGAGCAGACCTGCACAGTGTGCTCCACCGTGTCCTCCGGTCGATCCTCGCAGTGGTGACACCCGGGCGTTTCCTCCCGCCCGATTAGGTGCAGGAACCTCCCGAAACAACCATGTCCGGTGAGGACCTGCGTCAGGCGGAAGGTGAGGGCGCCGTGGCGCCTCTCCAGCCACTCCTCAAAGAGGGGACTTACCGCCACTATTGTGGCGTGCCCTACCCATCAATTTTCCTTCATCGCCCTTTGTGTTCCGGGGCCAAGGTATCTCTTTGGAAGAGTCCCGCAGCCCCGGCGGGCAAAGGGCTTCCTCTACTCTTTCCTCTTTCAGACATGGTAAAGTCAATTGCCCAAAAACCTTCACTTTATTTCTAAAGATCAGTCGGTCTATTAACCGAAATAAAACTTTATTTCACAGCCCATCTGACTAGATAAGGGCGAGTTATTAACTATTCATAAAGATAGATAGTCAGTCATATAAAATTACGGGTCTAGCTATCAGCTCGGGCCCTCACCGAGGCTTTATACATTTATTCAAGAACCTTATCGACAAATTATTCCAGGGATGATATGGGATAGATTGCTGAAGCCCCAAAAATCGTCGTTAGGTAAGAAATGGTCGTAAAATGCTCGTAATGCCTCATCTATATACCTTTTCTATTGTCTGTCAATAACTACTAGCGGTCTAAATAGACCATCGAGAGGGTTTTTGGGGCAACGACCCCGGAACCCTTTGGTGGGCTAGAAAGACATCTTGGGACTTATTTTTGTTCGTAAACCGAGTTTTGATATATAAACATTTTAAACCAAATTGCAACTTTTACTGATCATAGCCTAGCCTAGCCTAGCCTAGCCTAGTTCCCAACTATGTTGGGGTCGGCTTCCAGTCTAACCGCATGCAGCTGAATATCAGTATTTTACATGGAGCGACTGCCTATCTGGCCTCCACAACCCAGTTAGTACTGGGTAATATGATACCCCTTGGTAAGACTGGTTGTCAAAAATTTAGGCCATTGACTACCTGTAACAGCTGTCAAAGATCTACAAATGACAGCCGGGACCAACGGCTTAACGTGTTTTTCCAGGCACGGAGGGGACTCGGTATGTAATGGGTGGTCCTTCATTCAGAGACCAACCTAGACAAGCGCGGCTTAATCCGAAGATCTATACGAGTAGCTGTTATTATTTAGGAACGTATATACGGTACTTATATCAAAGACATATTTTTTTTTCATTTTTGTCTGTCTGTCTGTATGTTTGTTCCGGCTAATCTCAGAAACGGCCAGACTGATTTTGACAGGACTTTTACTGGCAGACTGCTGATGTCATAAGGAGTAACTTAAGCTATTATTTTAGGGTAAGATTTAGGGTTCCGTGCAAAAAATTTAAACCCTCGAAATTGGTAATTAAATTCGATTAAAAAAAGAAGTAATATTTTTTTAATAATAATTTCACGCAAACTAAAGTCGCGGACAACAGCTAGTTAAGTATATAAAAAAAAACGTTTTCTACTTAGTGTCTATAAATATTTAAATGAATATTTTAGTCTCTACTTAATATTTAGACAGTGAGCAGACCGAGTTATCAAAGGAGAATAACGGTTTCATACATAAATAATGAGGTTAGAAATAAACATTATTAGTTCACGTTCTAATGCGCACTTTGAATTATCTTTGCTGACTAAATCAAGATGAATGCTTCAGTAAATTCGACGTTTGGTTACAACAGTGTGTGTAGTGTAAACAGTGGTATGTTTGCTAAAGGAAAAGACATTTGAATATACTAAAGGCCAAATTGCGTCAACCAGAGATATCCTGGTTTGCTCAGCAATTTTGAATACGGGTCTTTGTAAGAGGACGTCTTAGTCGTTGTTATAGTAATAGGTCAACTGCCTCGTTGGTCTAGTGGTCGCAAGCGAGAATGTTGAGCATGAGGTCCCGGTTTCGATTCCCAGTTCGGGCAAAGTGTTATTGAGTTTTTCAAATCAGGAATGATGGCAATTGGCTTGTTTAAGTCCCGTGTAATAGATTACACGGGACTTAAACGTAACAGGCGAGATGTTTGTGTACACCTCTGCCTAAACTAAGATGATCATGGCGTGGCGTTTTTTTTTTTTTTTTTTTTTTTTTTTTTACCGATGTGAAATCATCAAGTAACCCCTCCCGCTCTGGGCTGAGCAGGAGGGAGTGTCAGACTTGTACGGACTAAAACCCATCCATGTTCCTTCCTTTGCCCTTTGTGTTCCAGGGCCGCGGTATCTCTTTCGAACAGTCCCGCAACCCTGGCAGGCGTCGGCCCTTACGGACCCCTTCCTGTTTGCTGACTCTCTTTGAGGCGCGCGTGGAACACGAACGCGCCGTCGACACGGCCTGTCGTCATAAGACGGACGGACGGCGAGCTAGCCCATAGCTCACCGTCCACAGGCCCGCGTCTACGGTGGCCGGGGGCCACCACGTGGCCCCCGACGCCCGGTGCGTCTCCCGCGGCGGCTGGGACGTGAGGTTCTCTCCCTCTCACGTCCCGCCACCTCCTTCGCTAGCATGACTGCTTCGCAGAAGGAGGTGACGGCGTCCCATTCCGTCTCGCTCCGGACCATGGATTGAACCAGGGCCGGACGCGAGAGGTCGCCGCCGCCGATGCGTGGCGTTAGCTCTGGTTTATAAAGTTCTTACTTACTTGTTCTACTACTTTGGTTGGCGCTCTGGAACCTTACGAACTTACTATTGACGAGACAACGCGTAAAAAATCGTAATCTGCTTGCAAGAGCCAATTGCTTATTGCTGGCTCATCTTGTTCTATGTGTCAAAATTGGCAATTAAGTTATGTCTTTTTGTCGCACCCTTCATGAAGCCGTCAACCAAGCATTTTGTACATCAAACTAACTTGATTCGGCTGGAAGTGATAACAAAAAACTTTGGTCCGCTATTAAAACTATTACCAACCTGAAAAATTCAAACACACCACCGTTGGAACTTTTGCATACCAAATCATTCCCACAAGATTCAGTTAACGCAGTAAATTCCTATTTTGCAAACGTGGGTATGAAGTTGAAAAGTAAAATTCCAACTGGTCTTTCTCCACTCCCAACGATCGCGGCAAATGTTAAATTCTCTTGTAACTCTTTTGTGCTTTTGGAGACATCGGAAGAGGAAGTAGAGGGAATCATCGATAACCTTCGCTCAGATTGTGGAGCAGGGTGGGACAATATACGGTCAACAGTCCTTAAGAATTTAAAAAAATATATAGTCCCTCCCCTCACTTATATCCTGAATAGATGTTTAGCAGAAGGCATTTTTCTAGATTCCCTTAAAAAAACGATTGTTATCCCTATTTTTAAGAGCGGTAGCAAGGAAGATGTGGCTAACTATCGTCCAATTTCTTTGCTCACCTCTATTTCAAAGGTATTTGAAAGGATTATTAATAGCAGATTTGTGAAATTCTCAGAAGATAAAAACATCTTATCACCTAACCAGTATGGCTTCAGAAAAGGAAAATCTACAACCGACTGTATCGATACATTCACGCAATTTATTGTAAGTAAATTGGATGATAGGAAAAAATGCTTAACTATATTTCTGGACCTTCAGAAAGCTTTTGATACTGTGTGCCCGCGTATATTAATATCCAAGCTAGAACATATGGGAATAAGGGACACACAATTAAAACTATTCGAGAACTATTTACAAGATCGATATCAATCAGTTCGGATAGGCGATACTCTGAGTGAAGAAAGACCGATAAATATTGGAATCCCACAAGGCAGTATCTTGGGCCCTCCTCTCTTTCTTTGCTATATCAATGATCTTTGCCAGCTAAACATTAGAAACTGTCATGTTATGTCTTATGCCGACGACACTACATTAACGTTTTATTGTAACTCATGGGATGAAACTTTTGTTGCTGCCCAAGAAGGTTTCAATATTGTAACTCATTGGCTTGCTCTCAACAAACTGACCTTAAATGCCTCCAAAACTAAATACATTGAATTTACAATACATAATGTTGCATCAAATACTAATAATTTTGGTGTTTATGCACATACATGTAATCCTGTACCCACTAACTGTACCATGTGCCCAATGATTTCAAAAACAGAATCGATAAAATACTTAGGCATAATAATGGATAAAAACTTATCTTTCAAACAACACATTTCACATCTGGTCCAGAAAACTAGAAAACTCGTTCATATTTTTAAAAATCTTAGGCATGTTGCGCGTTGGAAACTGGTTAAAACTGTGTACGAATCCCTTTGCCAATCAATCTTATCGTATGGTATTTCCACCTGGGGCGGCTCTTATAAAACCAATATCCTAAACATTGAAAGAGCTCAACGACTTCTCCTAAAAATTGCTCTCTTCAAACCACGTTTATACGCTACATCAACCCTCTATAACGAAGCAAAGGTATTAACAGTCAGGCAGCTTTATATACTGCAAACAGTTATAAAAAAACATTCCTCTATAGACGTCTCAACGGCTAGAAAGAAGGCTAATACTAGGCGATCCTATGAAGTCTGTGAAACAACTCCGGTAAGAACATCTTTTACCCATAATTTCTTCAATTTCAGAGCAAGCAGACTGTATAATAAAATTAACAAAATTCTTGCAATTGTTGATTTGCCTAGGGTAGAATGTAAAAAGAAGCTTATACAGTGGCTTTTAGAACTAGATTATGAAGAAACGGAAAAATTGGTTACTATCTTATCTTAGTCTAGCGTTTTTAATAAATACATACTCCCTCCCCTCACGCACACATTCGTATACCCATCTATCTTTACACATACACACACACACTACACTATCTTACACTCTCTCACACAACACCACAAAACATACACAACACCTTCCACTTCACACTCACACTTACAAACACACACACACATGTACTTTTATCTCTATATTTATTTTATTTTTAATTAGTACCTTTTCTTGTTATTCTTACAATAGTCATTCATACATGTCTTACGTTCAACAATTGTCATATAATCCAAATCTCGGCGAGGGGGGCCAGGAGTCCATAGCACAGGGTATCCTAGTTTGGATTCCTGACTCCCACAAACCTTTGTACCTACAATTTTTGAAAGACCTCTATACTGTAATTGTACTTTGTGGGAGAAAATAAATCTTTATTATTATTATTAAAAACTAAGTAACTCTACGCAAAATATATTGCTGCTAAACGACCTTTTTTGAGGTGAACAGTTACGGTTTACGGTAGAACTCAATGTTACGCACTCAAAACATTATGCTGATGGATTCATTGAATAGTACAGGGGTCACAGAGGTATTTAAAGTAAGTTAAAACACTAAAAACTTGTTTTTTTTAAACTTGTGAAAATGTTGTAAATTTGACCTCCAATATTTCTGTAAGTAGACGGTTCTCAGGCATGGTCCAAAGATTCGGAATGACGGGGAGAACAAGACGTGTCTTTCGGTTTTGTTAACAGTCTTTTTACACCCATTATAGGTATCATAGAATATGTATTAAAAAAAAAAAGTGTTTAATTGTCTTCAGAATTGGCAACAATCAAGGTTTAAAATAAAATATGTAAAGAAAATAGGTTTACTTTAATATATTTTTTTTAATTTGGCGCGCTTCGCGCGACTCTTGGTATATGTCAAACTTTTTAGTCTGTACTTTTTGTTTATAGGTTAGGATTATTAGAATGTTGTGTTATGAAAAAGGCATACAAGTAAACTTTTGTTGGAATATATTTTGTGTACAAAGATTAGAATTGGTGGAAAAATAAACTTCGTTTCTTTGTTTTCAGGTAAGGTTGTTACAATAGTGTACTAATTATGATGTTTTCTTTGATAAGAAATTAACAATATAAATCTTTGTTTTCAGAAGCAACACATTCGTTCATTTTATCCTAAACCATAAGATATAGGGATATAGTCTTATAAATATTTTAGCATTTTTATCAAAATGGCTGATATTTCTTTGGTATAAGCAAAAACTGTTGGAAATGTCCTTCAAAAGTTATCAATCTCTCTTTAACTCAAGTCAGCCTTACTTCTGAGATTTCCGAACAAAAGTTATTAATCTTGATTATTCCGCGTTATTATTTTCACAGTATCGAAATACTGGGTTGCAAAACTTCCATGGATTAGATTTGTATGAAAATAATCTGAATAATTGATTTGAAATTATCCCTTTTCCCGAATGACAGGCCACCAGCCCAGCACCAACTCACTATAAGGGCTTTGAGAAGGATATTGTTATTTTGTTTTGATAAGTATTTTAAAGTGGACTTAAAACCACGATTTCTCTTTTGCTTCAAATAAACAATCTTGATTGACGTTTGATATGACAACTGGATTGGCTCTCGGAATTAACATTAGTGGATTTCTTGACTTGCGTTTAATTTTGATACACTTTTAATTTTTGTTTCAGGATCAAGACGTACTGTGCAGGTGGATGTGTGGTGTAACAAGAATGGATAAAGTAAGGAATGAGTATATAAGACGAAGTTTGAAAGTTGCGCCGGTTACAGAAACGTTGAAAGAGAATCGACTGTTCTTGGTATGGGCATGTGATAAGAAGAGAGAAATCGCATGTGACTAAAAGAGTGATGAATTTAAACGATTGATGGATTGTGTGAGGAGTGATGTGAAAGAGAAAGGAGTAAATGATAGCGTGACGGTTGATAGGGGAGAGTGGAAGAAAGAAATGTGTTGCGTCGACCCCTAGTCACATGGGACAAGAAAAGAGATGAACAAGGCATTCTGTGCCAGTCATGAACTGTCGATTTTGGGTTAGTAGAGGCAGTTAGCTGTTGCTTGCTCCTAAAATGAAAGCGTAGCATAAAAGATTGTACCTAACTTTTATTCGGATGGGAAATCATTAAATGACATCTCCCCCTCTGGGCGGAGCGGAAGGGAGTGTCAGACTTCTACTGACTAAAACCCATCCATATTCCTTCTTTTGTCCTTTGTGTTCCAGGGCCGCGGTATCTCTTTCGAACAGTCCCGCAGCCCTGGCAAGCATCGGCCCTTTCGGACCTCTTTCCGTTTGGTGACATCTTTTTGAGGTGCGCGTAGAACAAGAACGCGCCGTCGACACGGCCTGCCGTCATAAGACGGAAGAACGGCGAGCTAGCCCATTACTCACCGTCCACATGCCCGCAGATTGTAACTACCTTACATTACAATAACACAACTTAAACATGACAAATAAACCGGAATTATCACGCGCTATACGCAAAAAGGAGTAACATCAATTTTCATAAAAGACGGTGAATATGCAAATAAGCCGTAACATTTATTTACAAACGCGTTATTGCCAGTATTACACGGTATTCCACGTTTACCTGTTTTTATTTATTTGAAAATATGAGCTTTTACCCCTTTACCCAAACAGAGCCTTTATGTTATGACTTTGTGATATATCTTTGAATATATAAATATTATCTTGTATTTTTGTTACTGGGATGTTTGTTGTTCTTTCTAGGTTATATGTCTATATAAATTAATAAAATTGACGTATCCTACATAAAATATATTTTGTCTTCCTATCTGTTTCCGCTAATATCCAAAACGGCTGGGCCAATTTTGACGCGTCTTTTACTGGAAGATAGCTGATAGGTAATATAAGGAGCAGGCTAATTTTATTTTGAAAAAGGATTCGGGTTCCGTTCAAAAAAAATAAAACCTTGAAATTGTTAACAAGATCCGATAGAAATATTTTTTATGGAATTATTTCAGGCAGACCAAGGTCTCGGACAGCAACTAGTTTCTAATAAAAAATATGGGATTATAAACAAGTGGAAATCGTGTTTAGGTACTGTATTAAATACAGTCCAAGATCCCAGGGCCACCAGACTTCACGTATTTTCTGACGAAGGAAATGTGGACGATTGAGTAGTATTAGTATGTACTAAAAACGCATGCCTACCTGCTAGCTTGATTAGACGGCCAATTTTCAGGTATCAGGTAATCGAAGTACATAAAAACATTATGTGGATGGTGCCCTTGCGCTCCTACCCACAGAGGCATTAAAATTGAGTTTATGGGACGATTGGCCAAGGGGCCAACTATTTTAAAACCTTTTACAAGAAAACAGACCGATCCAAGGGGATCGGTCTGTTTTCTTGTAAAACGTTTTAAAATAGTTGTCTGGTGGACATATATAAAAATGGAGCATCAGAATTTACGTGAAGTTAAGTAATTATTTTGGGAGCTTTAAAGCGTCTGCAAAGCAATACGGCCGGCGAAAAATGTCTGGGAGTATTGGCGACTTATTTTTAAGGATATTGCCTAAACTATACGTAAAAATCAGCTTTGAGAATTTACGTGAGGTAAGTAATGTTTTTATGTACTTTGATTACCTGATACCTGAAAATTGGCCGTTTAAGCAAGCTAGCAGGTAGGCATGCGTTCTTAGTACATACTAACACTACTCAATCGTCCACATTTCCTTCGTCAGAAAATACGTGACGTCTGGTGAACTCTGGTGGCCCTTTTTTTTCCCGATGGGAAATCATCAAATAACCCCTCCCGCTCTGGGCTGAGCAGGAGGGAGTGTCAGACTTTTACTGACTAAAACCCATCCATGTTCTTTCCTTTGCCCTTTGTGTTCCAGGGCCACGGTATCTCTTACGAACAGTCCCGCAACCCTGGCAGACTCTGGTGGCCGTGGGATCTTATTCTAATACTAGCTGTTGCCCGCGGCTTCAGTCGCGTTTTGTTTGAAAATTATCCTACGGGCACGTTGTAAATATAGCTAATGGCACTCGGGATAATGTAGCTTCCTATTAGTGACAGAATTTTCAAAATCGGTTCAGTAAACCCAGAGATTACCCCCTACAACCTCAAAAACTCACAAACTTTACATCTTTATAATATTAGTATAGGTAACTAAAGAAAATTCCTTTTGAAGCTAAAAATAAAATATACCTCTTTATAATAAAGAGCTTATTTTTATTTTCATTAAGTATCTAGTTAGCTTATTAATAATCTAGTAGCCTACTTTAGATAAAGCAATTTTACCAGCAATCTAGTCTTAATATAAAATTCTAGTCTGGAATATAGGTAGAGGGCGGGGTACCCTTGTTATAAAATGAGCAGAAAGCTCATTTATTAATTATAAACTTACGTTTCAATCGCAAGTAGTCGCAATCGCGTAGGATATCCTGGGTTCGATTCCTGGGTCAGGCAAATTGTTATCAACAATATTTAAGATAGATTTATAGTTTGTAAATAATGTAAATAACCAGATTATTTACATTATTTACAAACTACAAATCTATAATCTATAATTGATATAAAAATGTGTACAAGTATCAAAAGGGTTAGAGGGCGTCAAAAAATTCGTCCACATCGCTGTCAACAGAAAAAGTGCCCAGAAGGCTGGCAGCATTCCCACGTTGTATGGCAATGCTGATTCTTTGGCCAAAAAATAGGCCCACCCTCTGGTCACGAGAAGAGTCGACCAACAGTGGGCACTCGGACCTCATAGCCCTAGTGTTTCAACCCAGTCATAACTACCAATTAAATTATTGTATTTGCGCCGTTTGAGGTTTTCAGCACCTGCAGCAGCAATCAGGAATTTCTCTGTAGCAGCCTATGTTTGATGGCAGCAGGCTCGCCCCCTTGTACATGACACTTAAAAATAACTGGTGAAATGTATGGGTAATATTAGGTACACCTCTGCCTTACCCTTCGGGGATTACAGACATGATATTTTGTATGCATTTTATGTTTCGTAAATGAAGAAAATTAGGTATAAGTACCTTTTCATAATTATGAATGACGTGGACTTATGTCTATGCTTAAAACCTTTTCGATTCATTAGTAGATTGAAACCTTACTTTTTTCATAGTATAAAATTGGATTTTACTGCTACCCAAACAAAACCCATTTCTTTATTACATAAGTTCCGATTAATGGACTTCAGATAAACGGATTAAGTGTTACGCACCTGATATAAAAGCTTCGGTTAGTTTACACTACCATAGCCACACAATATAATTATATATGTCGGAGATGTCAGGATTTATTCTGCCAAGCTTCTACATCATGTGGGCAGACGATGGGTTTCGTGCTATGAAAGACACTAAGAGCAATACACTGTTTCTATCAAAACTAACGAATTATTTAAGATTAAAACTTAACACAATAACACGGGGCACAATGAATCGGGTACAGTTCCAAGAGGTCTCAACTCCGCCGCAATCAGACACTAACTGTCGTTCTGGCTCCGAGTTGTCAACTTCAAGGCTCTGTAGAAAGCACGCTGTGGTGTGGGTAGACTGATAAGTAAGTCTCGTGATGCCACCACCGTGTACTTGCGATTCATTTTAAGCCCGTACCTGTGACCATCTCCGACATATGCATCCCTTTTGTTTAACACAATAAGGAGTTTTTAGTACAATTCAAATTGTGACTTCAGGCTACGGGGACTTGCGACATGGAGAGAGCGACTGTCGCAACCCCGTGCAGGGCACGCCACAGTAGTGGCGATAAGTCCCCTCTTTGAGGAGTGGCTAGAGAGGCGCCACGGCGCCCTCACCTTCCGCCTGACGCAGGTCCTCACCGGACACGGTTGTTTCGGGAGGTTCCTGCACCGAATCGGGCGGGAGGAAACGCCCGGGTGCTACCATTATGAGGATCGACCGGAGGACACGGTGGAGCACACGGTGGAGATCTGCCCCGCGTGGGCGGAGCACCGCCGTGTCCTTGCAGCGGCGATCGGCGGCGGCGACCTCTCGCGTCCGGGCTTGGTTCAATCCATGGTCCGGAGCGAGACTGAATAGGACGCCGTCACCTCCTTCTGCGAAACAGTCATGCTAGCGAAGGAGGTGGCGGAACGTGAGAGGGAGAGAACCTCACGTCCCAGCTGGCGATGGCCCTGGAACACAAAGGGCAAAGGAAGGAACATGGATGGGTTTTAGTCAGTAAAAGTCTGATACTCCCTCCTGCTCAGCCCAAAGTGGAAGGGATTAATTGATGATTTCCCAACCAAAAAAAAAAAAAAGGCTACGGGGACTTCAAGGTTAAGCACTGCTGGCCGCAGTTGGTCCATGGATGGGTGACGATCGATTAGCCATTTTTCATTTGCAGATCTTTGACTATTGTTATGGTTGATCAGAATCCTGATACTCCTTATAGTCTTACAGGTACTAACTGGGTTGTGGAGGTCAGATTAGAAGTCGCTCCATGTAAAATACTGGTGTTCACATTAATCCTATTGGACTAGAAGCCGACCGCCAACATACTTCGGAAAAGGCTAAGTAGACGAAACGCGATGATTATTTCTTTTAGTTCAAACTTTCTAAGAATTTCTGCGTTCCTGGTAGATAGATCATGTTATTTTACATGTACAAGTGCTTGGTGAAGTGGTGACTTCATTGCACAGTAGTTTGAAACTTCCCAAGTATTTCTGCGTTCCTAGTACTTCAATACAATATGTTTAATATGGCTTTTGTGAAACAAATAGCGAGTAGGATCACTAGGAAAAACACTTTGCCCAACCCGGGAATCGACCCAGGACCTGATGCTCAGCAGTAGCGCTTGCGAACAATCGACCAACGAGGCAATAGGTATCATATTTTATTAAATCTCAATAATAATAAAAAATTATTTATTTCAGGTATCAAAGACCCATAGATAAATACCTTAACCTAAATATACACACTAATAACAGTTTTGTTAATATGAGCAACTTAAAACTATGTTATTGACACTTCACTTGCACGATGTTATGTGCGTTCTTGTGAAAATTTCACAATGCCAACTGAACAAACATTTTAAGTGTAGATATGTATAACAGGATACCATACACTAGATTTGGATGAAAAAAACAAACAAGTTTCTGAGGTCTGCGTTAAAATAATTTATTTGGTCCAATCCCGAATCAGATCACATATTTTGCTGTGACAGTCGGACAGGCCGCTAGACACACGAGTGAACCTAAAAATAGACTGATTATGATTCTGTTTTTTTTTAATGTATGAAACCCTAAAACATCGATTTTTACAAAGACTTTATAGCAATTTGTTATCTTAGTGTCCCAGAACAACTGAGATAATTTGCACATGAGTAACTTAACCGAAGTTGAGAATGTGGGCATCTAAACCAAAACTAGCTTTTCGTTATATCACGAGCAGGCTATTACCGAGACTTGGATTAAGTTTTGGTATCAGTCAGACACTAAAACTTAGGCCTAGCCTTAATCCCACGAACAGATAATCCGTACAACAATCGAAAAAGCAATTACTCAAAAATTGCCTGAAACAGCAACTATGACTGGTTAGATAAACACCGTGGCATCGGTCCAAGTCTAAGGTACTTTCATAGTTAGTTAACCTTCGACGTCTACAGCCCAATAGCGACCTTATTGTGAACAAGATTAAGAACGCTATAATTTTAACAGACTTGTCAGTGATAGCAGACTAAAAACAACCTTATCGCTTCGAAAATAAAGATCAATGTAATTTTGATAACAGTGCAAGGATGGATGTAAAATAACTTTGACAGGACTGTACATCATAGACGCACATCGGACGTGCTCTATCAGGTTTACGGATCTCGGATCACAACGGGCCCGTCTTAAATCGGATCGTCCTACTTAATCTGGAGGACGGCTATGGGAACGCAATTGTAAGGTCGTCTACTTTTTGTAGGCATTCGATTTCGGTGTGCGATTTGAAATTGGAGATAGAATCATGGGTTGAGATCACGTAGGATTTGACTAAATGAGGTTTTTATACGTTTTTATCGGCACAAACGCTTTCCACGTTTTCAGTACTTTATTCTGACCCCCATAGAAAGTTTTGGTCGGTAATTAAAAAAAAAATTGCCGTTCCATACATATTGACGGTGTAGTTATTGCACTTTTGTACAAAACAGATGAACAGCGTTTTGGGGTCCAGATCATTGCAATGACTGAAGCATTTTGTCCAAAATAAAATATACGTATCACTGACATAGATGTTGTCTCCTAGATATATGATCTTCCTAGTTTAGGAGTCAGGGCTTAAATTTTGTTTACCCATCTCTCGCACAGTACTTCTGTTTGCTAATTTTTTGTTCTCTAGTGACTGCTGTGAACTTTAATGTGCCAAAACTTGTGTTTTTCTAATAAAGACTATTATTATATTGTTTATTCATATAAACTACAAATTATTCACATTTTTAAATATTCTAATATAAAACAATATAAAAAAAAACATTTAAACATATAAAAAATAGGAGCTCACCGGCATCGGGAACAGGGTTCGAGCTACCGATGGTCAGGGCTCTTGAGAAAGGAACCTCCTATTATTATTATTATTTTGTTTATTCATTTTTCTTAACTATTTTTAACATTTTAAAATATCTCTTAAAAAAATCCATAAAAAAAATAGTAGTCCGCCGGTGTCGGGAGCAGGGTCCAAGCTACCGGTGGTTAGGGCTCCATAGACATGAACCTCCTCACAATGCGAGCCGTATCGAGGAGTACTGCCTTCTGCATCAGGGCCCTTGATCCAACCAATTATTATTATTATGTTCGTGGTATGTGATGATTTGTGTGGGATTAACTTATTAAAAAAAAAGTTAAAAAGTCAAAATAACTGAAAATAAAAAAAAACTTCTCTTACTATAGGCTCACGTTGGTAAAAAATAATAAAACTATGTCATAAAATCCATGCGCCAAATACCAAGACCAATTGAGACATTGAGTATACTATAATCATAAAATAATAAGTAGTTTCATTTTATGCGTTACACAAGTGTGTCACAAACTTTATTCTGAACCTAAGCAGTGAACAAGTGTTATGTCTCGTTCAAAACCTTAGACCCCGTTCACGACCTCAGGTACTGCAAGTTATGACGCGACTTGTGTCAAGTTACATGCGTGAGTCATTTGTCTCGTTCTCGTGATTATTACCGGTTGCTCTGCATAATGCGTGCCGTGAGTCGTGGCATGCTCTGAACTTCTTTTAATAGTGTTTAGTCGCTTTTGCAAGACGTTAGAAAAGAGGTTACGTGCGGCTCACTTGTTTCCTTCGTGTGGTTCCCAGTCGCTCCATCACGTCGCGGGTGACGCCAAGCAAGCTTTAAACAATTTCCTTCATCAGTTTTGTCCTCATCAGTCTCTCTTGTAAGCCTGTGCGTGAAACTTGTGGACATGCGATGCAACTTACGACGTGACTTGAGTCAATTAGCAACTGGCTGCTGCGCTACGTGACGCGGGTTTGAATCCCGCACGCAACAAATATTTGTAGGGCCTACAGTTAGTTCTTCCGGGTCTAGCTGTTTATGTATGTGTGTTTAAATTTTTGTGGGTGATGGAGGGCTTTGTTTTTAAAACAGTCGTGTTCATGAGTAGTGATCGTTCCAGAAGACGCATCGCGTGTGATTCGTCTCTGCATGTTCGAAGCAAATTCTTACATTTATTGTCTCAGCGGTCGCTGCCCCAAAGCGTGCCGCTTGAATGTATAGGTCGTGGCAAAGCGTTTATAACTTGACTGAGGTCACTCCGAAAGGCTTCGGCATGGCTCCGGCACTCATTCGTGAAATAGGTCAAGAGACGGATGAACAGTTCCGAGGCTATTTGTCATTGTCGCCGACTTTCACATAAAAAAGAAGAATTGCTCTCGTGAAAGGCCGAAGGACCCAAGTTTGGCCTGTTTTTGAAATGTGTTCGACGTTTTCGTTGACCACAGGCATCATAGACAGATGTCCTCTTTTGATATTGTTGGGGTTTTCTGATTTATTTTTCGTAACATACACATAGATACTATACATAAAATTTAGGCCCACTTCCACTAAAAATTGCTAAATGAGTTCAGCGCTAAAAGTATCTGTTTTGTTCAGTCGGGTGAACAGGACATAGATAGTAATATTTAACATAAATATGTGCAGAGTGGGCCTTAGTATTTGTCTTTCAAATATATGAAGGTTTCCATGTTAAACCAAAAATGTATTGTATTTTTTATAAACGATAAGGAAAAATTATGTGAAAACACCCTCAGAACATGTTTCAGAAATTTTAACGTTTTATTTCAAATTGATGACGACGACGAAACGCAGCTGTTACACTTTTCACACACGAACGTAATAGGATTGTGCAATTTCCAAAATTAAACCTATAGGTGCATATACCTACCTTTCAACTGATGCATACAACTTGAATATTAATTTCACTGCAAAACACCGATACAATTAGTCTCAAATTGAGTTCAAACTGCTAAAGGAAACAGTTGGTTCCGGTAACTAAGTTATATGCCAACTAACTTTCGCACTATCTTGTTTATGCAACTAAGGACGTACACACACTGAAGTCGATACCTGTTATCAGAAACTTTAGTAAAGGTAGCAGAAGTTGTGTTACTTTCATACAACATGTAAACGCTTCAAAAAATCGTCAATTAAGTATTCTGTACATCAAACTAAGTAACTCTACACAATTTTTTTATTGGGGTCAGAAATCACGTTTTACGGTAGGACTCAATGTCAGATGTCTCACTCAGTGTCATGCACGATGCATTGAATAATACAGAGGTCAAGGAGCTGTATGCTGTCGTGGACTTTTTTAGACCTTTTTAAGCATTATTTTCGTGTAACTTGTAGGTACTATTTAGTAGCGCACGTCACGATAGGACGATTTTTACCGTCTAAATTCCAAATATCTTCATTCAGGTAAATTCAGGCTTTCTTTCGCAAAATGTATAAAAATTATAGCCTTTTCACTTAATCCTTCTTTCTATTGGTGAAAACCGTATCAAAATCTGTTCAGTAGTTCCTGAGTTTACCTTGCACAAACAGATCCTCTGCCCAACGGGGGATTTTAATTTATAATAAGTAGTGATGATGATATGTAATGATGATGCACGACTCGTCATTGTTCCTTTTCGTCATCGAATAACAAAAGATCACGATCCACAACTATTAGCCGGTTGCGTTCACTTGACCATCAGGACTTTTTTATCAGAGGAACGGGAATCATACTATAATCTCACGGGTTATACAATTTACAGCCCAACAGAACTTCCAACATACTAACAAATGTGTGTGTTAATGAATAAATAAATAAATAAACTTTTGAGTTAGAGCGTGCGCCTATTCACTTGCTGGTAGGTAATTAATTTACAATAATTACCATTGTAGTGGAGATTGCGCGGGCGCCCCCCGGGGCGGCCGGGTAATCTGCATGCTATGGTTTAACTAGTGCCTCACGTATAGGATTCAATTTTAAATTCGAGGTAAGTGTCAGCAAAAACGTTTCAGAAAAGAATCTACATTGTGATCATCACAACTAACGGCCTAAAGAGGAAATGCGGGTGGCCTTTTCTCCATACAAACGCTCTCGCCCGTTTCCTTTCTGGCTTATGACTTTGAAGCTATGATATTTTATAATATCCTTTTCTATGTCCCTATGTTTTCCTTTTTGATGATACATAATTTGTATCAGCACTAGAACCTTTACAAGATGCTCAAAATAGCCTACAGTCGTACTAGCCTAGCCTAGTCAACAGAGGCCTAGTATACAAATTTGACAACTATTCATGAAAAAAAAAACATAGGGACACAGTATATATCCTTCATAATCAGTTTATGAAATATCTTTTAAATTGATCGAATATTGGAGGAGGAAATATTCGAGAGCCAAACCTCGAATTATGACTTTTTACTTGTCGAATCTATAGTTGTCCTTATCGCACCAATGTCGAAATCGCACTCGTAGAAGCAACAGCGATAGTTTCTTCAAATACCTACCGCATTTCCTCTTAAGATTGATGCCTTATACCATCTTTCTCATTCCCAGAAGTGACTGGCCTTGCACAGCTTGCACTAGAAGCGAGATGTGTGATAAGTTAAGCGTTACGTTTCATGTTCCTATTACTTACGGTTCAGAGTGGTCTCCAAACAATTCTCGAGGAGAAACGTGGACACGTACAAACCGTTATGCTTAAGACGGAGACGTTTGAACGCTTTGTAATTGCCCGGTGCGGGACGGCTTTGCTTAGTGCAGTGCGGAACAGCCGAAGGGAAGGTGCTCTCACCAATACTCACCATAAAGCCATGGAAGACACTTTGCCTAAGCAATAAACCAAGTACAGATACAACATAACGCCTGTATTTCACGAAGAATTAGGCAGAGATACACCAATAACTTTTTTTTTTGCGGATGGTAAGTCATCAAATGGTCGGGACCATTTGATGACTTAGGGGCGGAGCGGAAGAGACTGCCAGACTTCTACTGACTAAAACCCATCTATGTTTATTTATTTATCACTTCAAGCACATAGTACAGAGGCGGACTTAATGCCATAGGCATTTTCTACCAGTCAACCTTTGGGTGATGCAGAGACAAACATTGGTAGGAGTACCTATGAATAAACTACAAGGATATATAAAATACTATAAAAATTACACATAAACATCAAAATATATATATGTGTAAATAGACATTTAAACAAATAAACTATGACCCTCCCTACTACGACCACGCGAGACTACGAGACTATGGTCCCTTTGCCCTTTGTGTTCCAGGGCCGCGGTATCTCTTTCGAACAGTCCCGCAGCCCTGGAAAGCGTCAGTCCTTTCGGACCCCTTCCCGTTTGCTGACATGCCTTTGAGGCGCGCGTTGAACATAAACGCGCCATCGACGCGGCCTGTCGTCATAAGACGGACGGACGTCGAGCCTCAGGCCCGCGCCTACGGTGGCCGGGAGTCACCAAGTGGCCCCCGTATTCACCTATACCTTCACCCACTTTTCGCCAGTTAGGTTTAAGTCCCATGTAATGTCACCTGCATTACATGGACTTAAATCATATTTTCATCAAATTATCATAAAGAGCAAAAATATATTGTAGACTGCCGCTTATAAAATTAGCTGAAAAACCCAATACAACTTTCACCGACCAGAAAACCGAACGCGGAATCTCGTGTTAAGCAGAAGCGCTTGCAAGATATTAATCTTCTTCTTCTTCGTCGTGTCGATGATTCCATTTTTTTAATTTATTTAAAAACTAGCTGTTGCCCGCGGCTTCGCTCGTGTTTTGGTCGGAAATTATTCCACGGGCTCGTTGTAAACATAGCCTAAGCAATCGGGGATAATGTAGCTTCCTAATAGTGAAAGAATTTTCAAAATCGGTTCAGTAGATCCAGAGATTACCCCCAAATTACATACAAACATACAAACTTGCAAACAAATACCTCTTTATAATAGGTATTAGTATAGATTACCTATAACAATTAAATATTTATGTAGGATGATAACGTAGGCTATTTTATTTAAAACATAAATGAGCCTGTATGTACATATTTCATACCAACTCACCAAACCGTTGATAGCTTGAAAGATCCTCCTAAATTATTAACACGCCCTCCAGAGGCTGTTTATACGAATTTAAAAAGGTTAAAAGGCTCTGAATAAAACAAAAACACGTATCTAGCCTAAAATCATTTATCGGTGTGAATAATAAAAATCTAATCCCATAGTGTATCTAGCTCGGGGCCTGAACCGCAGCAATCGACTCGAGTTGTTTACGATTTCATTTTGAAATGCATTCGATTAGTTTAATCGATTAGTCGTATTAACCCGCACATGTATTTTATGTGCCTTTGTTTACTTTTAGTGCATTGTGAAATGTATTGGTTTGCATTTTAAATGGCTACCTACGTACTTTAGGAATATTATTTGGAAATTGTTGTACCCGAAGGTAGCTCATAGCTAAATAATAACAACCGCTCGAATCAATATTCAGGTTAAGCCGTGCTTGTCTAGGTTGATCTGTGGATTCCCATTACAAACGGAATTTCCTCTGTGCCTCAGAAAGCGCGTTAAGCCGTTGGTCCCGGCTGTCATTTGTAGATCTTTGACAGCCGTTACAGTGGCCCAAGTCTTACCCCGTACTAACTGGGTTGTCGAGGTCAGATAGGCAAGCGCTCCATGTAAAATTCTAATATTCAGCTGCATCCGGTTGAAAGCCGACCCTAACAGAGTTTAGACGAGAAAAGGCTAGGCCGATTAGGAGTTTTACCCGAAGTGTTAAGTAGAAGTGTATAAATATAACGGTAACCACATTTAATTTTTGCCAGTTATGTTAAGTCTCATGTAATATGGGGCGACCAATCGAGCTCTTATTCAGATTCCGGTGCTGCAACTGAGATATGCCTGATGATAAAACCCAGTAACACTTTTGTCCGAACTGGGAATTGAACCCCACCGTAAGACCTAGACTAGTAAGACAGTCAGATTCAGTCATGAAAAATATACACCTACTGACATACCCGTGACTACATACCCGTGACATATACATTTTTGTGTAACGGCAACGTTAATTCAGAGCAAATTATAACCTAAATCTGCAAAAGACAGCGAAGATAGCCAAATTACAGGCTAAAATAGACACCATTATCAAGAAATAGTTGTCGTGTGATTTCCCAGAACATATCCTCTAGCTTATTCGCAGAATTGGACAAATATTGCTAGGTTACTTTTGATACGTCATGCTTAGATTACAAACTATGAGGGGTCCTAAATTTATGTTCGTGTTGGCACATTGGCTTCGGACTTATTCGTTTAACAACAAATCCTTTCCGAAGCAAAAAAAAACTAGTTGACTAAATTTAAAAGATTGGTTAATAAGCTACTTCTGTATTTTAACGTTACGTAAACAAATTTTAACGTTACGCAGTCCAAAATGGCGATGCCAAGTCTACAACCGCTTGCATAACCATTTACGTCAAAACTAGCTTATGCCTGCGGCTTCGTCGTCGTGATGTTCGAAAAAAAGCTTTACAAGCTACTTATGTATTTTAACCAAAATACAGATTATTCAGAAAAAGAAGACCCTCAACGAAGCCGAAAGGCACTCGTTCTTCTCATAATAATTGAGTTAATTTTTGTCCAGACCATACCTGGAAACCTTCTAGTTACGGAGATATTGGGGTTCAAAGTTTTAAATGCATGTTTTTAATGTAAGATTTTTACTTTAAACACCTCCAAGACCCCGTACAACTTAATCCGTCCATCAGCACAATGTTTTGATTGCGGTACATTGAGACCTACCGTATAACGTGATTTTTCACCAAAAACAAAAGTCGTTTCCCAGCAATAACTTTTGCGTAAAGTTTCTTAGGTTGATGTACATAATGCTTGGTTGACGGCTTCGTGAAGACTCCGGTTACACCCTGTATGTGTGTAACATCCCTGATCTACACGAATCCAACAATTCCCAGTATCTTAGACACGTGAAATGCTTTTGAGCCATTTGCATTCCAGGAACCGGAATGTCTGTAGTGGTATAGAAGGCATATTGTGTTGCTGATGCAACAATGGCTTCAAGTGACTGCGTTCAGCTTCGATTAATTGACTGAATGTCAATTCCAACCCTATTGGGTGTCACGGAATTGGGATTGTGAGAGTAAGATTCTGTGATAGATGTTGAAATGCTAGACCATCACTCAAGTGGGTAAAGTGCAACTGCATATTTCAGATTACTGTGGGCATTATTTTTTATCATTGTTTAACGTGTCTGACTTCATTCCGATTCAGATTTTATAATATAAAGGAGATGTTTCATTTTTGTATGGGATTCGGCCATATCATGTACAGTTTATAAAAGCTGGGAAACAAACCTCTGAATAGAATAAAGTAACATTTATTACATAATAATATATGGTTTTTATGCACGCAATAACAATTAAAAATGTTTGACGTTTGTCGTGAGTGTTGTGTCAGCTATGCCAGGTTGAGGAGATGAAGTTTGCATAACTTGTACAAACTAACTAACTAAATTATACAAAGCAAAAGTCGTAGGAACAAAACATAGAACATAAAATAACATCGTAAACCACGAAAGTCGAGACGAATGAGACTCGACTGACAGACACTGATGGGTTTTATCAAAACAAAATGTAATTTTGAATATTTCGTTCAGAAGTACACTACAGAAAATTAGTACCTTTTATATTTTTTTAACAATGAAATCATCACAGTTGCTTATAATTAGTCGAAAATGATGTTTATGAATATAATAATGATTATTTATTACAAGATCACATACTTTTCGTATTTAACATCGACGTGAGATTAAGTTTATAGGTGACATGATTTCAGAACGAAAGCAGACAATGCAAAAAGTAAGACGCCATGTTGAATAGAATATGGCAATTGAAAAACTATTACTTTTCAGGCACAACAAATCAGGCTTAAATTCTCTAGAGAATATTTTTGATAGCTTCGTGGTATTTTTTCCTCTTTTTTGATAAATGTACATCTTATGGCCGAAAATGAAACATCTCCCTTAAACATAGGGTACTTTGATAAAACTATTTCTTAAGTAGGAGTGTGGTCTCAACACAGTGTCACAGCATCAAGCTTTTACAGATAAATATTATAACCCCATTTGAGATGTCATTTCAATTAAATTCAAAAATAGATTTAGTGGGATGTTGCCCAACATAAATTGACAAACCATTTAAGCAAAATGGCAACATTAAACACCTTGTAGTTCGTTTATTCTATTAATGATTTTCTTTCTGTCTTAGTATAAATCTATATAAGCTACCTGGTGGCCTACCATGACGTCTTAAAGCAGGAGTAATTCCAGTGTGGGAAAAAGATGGCGCTAGACAACCTGTATAGCTCTGTCTCTTCCTTACACTGGAATAACTCCTACTTTAAGGTGGATACGCAACGGTAGCCCGCGAAATTTAAATTTTCTTGCGTTTATTGCAATTTGCAGGTCAGTGTCAGGTTGTATGTTGATGAAAATATGAATCGCGCCAGTAACACGTATGGGGTTATAGAATGGGTTATAGAAAATATAATCATTAAAATTATCAATACAACCCTCCGAATTCATTTAATCCCATCGAGTGAATTTTTCATGAAATAGCTATTGAATGGGGTAATATGTTTTTTGTTTAAACTTCGCGGGCTACCTTTGCAGTGTGGTCATAGTAAACGGGGGTCATCCACCATAGTTACCTATGGGATGGCACTAATATTTTATTTGACGTGTTCTTTAATTTTTGACGTACTAAACCGATTATTGAACTGACAATTATATAACAGCTTATTTAAAATAGATGACTTTTGATTGTTTAATTTTTTAGCGTAGGTGCCACGTTTTTCTTTGTAACATGTGTCATGATACCATGAATTTTTAAATCTTTGGGAAAGTCCTTAGTATAACCAGTCACCCTGTATTTAGACGTAGTGACTAGTGTGTTTATTTATTCAACCGTGGGACCTGCATAGCGGCATGGTGGATATAAAAGAAGCAGTGAGCGGATCCTGCCAAAGCGGATCTATTACGTGATTGATGCCGATAGTGGGGCACGGCTTTGAGTTTGGCAGATAATGTAAAGGTATGTGAATGCTGGCATAGAGGTTGGAAATGCAGTACAAAAGAAAGATTGGAGTGAAACCAGTAGGTTATGGATGGATAGAAAAAATGCAAAAATACTTTATCGGAATGGTTAAAGTCACAAACGTACGATGAAATTGAACTTACTTAACTTAAAACCTGTAATCAATTTAGACATGATTCAACCGATCAATTATTAGCACACACACCTACACACAACCACACACCCCGTATATCCACCTTCCACACTGTGGGGGAATTTTAGGTGACTCTTCAAAGAAACTCCAAAAATTGCAGATATTTAGTCAAACATGTATTGCCTTGATGAAGAACAAAATGGAAGAAAAAATGACAAGAAAGTACATAAAATCCTTACATCTAATTACAATCTAATTTGCACGCAACGTTGATTCTTGCTCATTCCAAACGAGCAGGCGTTAGCTCGAACATGCCCCCGGACGTTGGAAGCTGCAGAGGCGCTTTCAACCAAGCGCAGAATCAACGGGTAGTGGGCAAATCCTATTGAATGCTCTTCTGACGATTCCAGTGGATGTTTTGACGTCTGCCACACGAACAATTCCATCTGATCCCGGGTGAACGGCGACGACTCTCCCCAATCTCCATTTAAGAGGAGGAAGATGGTCCTCCTTTATGATGACCAAAGAACCCAACTTGAGCATATCTTTGCTGGTATGCCACTTTGTTCTTTGCTGCAGCTCGGACACAAATTCCTTACTCCAACGAGCCCAAAAATGCTGGCGTAGCTGCTCGATTCGTTGGAAACGAGACAATGAAGCAGTGGAGTGGTTCTGTAAATCTTGCTGCGGGGGTGATGTCAGTGGTCGACCAACAAGAAAATGACCCGGAGTCAGTGGTGTGCAATCCGCTGGATCGGATGACAGCGGCGTCAGTGGACGTGAATTTAATATCGCCTCAATCTGGACTAACGTGGTGTTAAGTTCTTCGAAGGTTAAGTGACAATTTCCCAACACTCGCCTGAGATGATATTTAGTTGATTTTACACCCGCTTCCCAGAGTCCGCCAAAATGAGGAGTATACGCGGGTATAAAATGAAATTTAATTCCGTCATTAGCCAATTGCTCGCCCAAGGAATTGCAATTAGATTTAAGAAAATTTGAAAGTTCGTTGCAGGCACCAACGAAAGAGGTACCGTTGTCGGAGTAGATGTCACTGGGTTTTCCGCGTCGCGCGATAAATCTAAATAAAGCTAGTAAATACTTATTGCTGGTTAAGTCACTCACCAGCTCTAAATGTATAGCCTTGGTGGTGAAGCACACAAAAATGGCTATGTACACTTTTACCAGCCTACATCCCCGACCCTGCCTACTAGCAGCCATGATGGGACCAGCATAATCCACACCAGTGCTTTCAAAAGGATAACCGCCTGGAAGGAGACGCTGCTGCGGTAAATTACCCATTAAAGGAGTAACTGTTCTACCCGACATGCGACAACAACGCACGCAATTACGATAACAGCTCTTTGCTAGGCTTCGTCCGCCTATAGGCCAATATGAATCCCTGATTGAAGCCAGCAATAACTGAGGGCCTGCATGCATAAGCTTTATATGTTCAAATTCGAATAGTAATTTCGTAAATTTATGAGTGGACTGTAAAAGAATAGGGTGCTTTTTATCAAAAGAAAAAGTTGAATTTGCTAAGCGACCTCCGACACGCATGATTTTATTATCATCTAAAAATACGTTAAATTTTATTAGGGCGCTTTTATGAGGCAACTTCTGATTACTAATGAGTAATTTGTACTCGGGAAATGATTCAGTCTGACTTCTAATTATTATAATATTTAGTGCATCCTGCAACTCGATTTGTGATAGAAAACTGGGAGAAGGAAGCTTCCTACACAATTTTATAAATCTTAAAACGGTTGCTACACTACGGATTAACCTTAAATAACTAGAAAAACGATTAAAATCGATGATTGCATCACAATGATTATTAGTACTAACACTGGCGCTCAATAAAGCGCGAGGTCGAGTTTCAGGCAGCTTGTCTGACTCTGATGGTTTATTTTGAGACGGCCAATGAGACTGGACTTGCTTCAAAAAACTGGGACCACTCCACCACAAGTACAAAGATTGCAGTTTACTAATATCCACGCCTCGTGATATTAGGTCTGCAGGGTTCTTGGCGGTTGGGATGTGTCGCCAAGTCCAGTGCCCTGTCTTGTCTAAAACTTCAGCAACGCGATTGCGCACAAATGGCTGAAGCTTAGAAGGTAGCATCTGCAACCATCCCAACACGACAGTGGAGTCAGTCCAGCAATAAACATGACTAAACTTTAGTCTCATTGAGCTCACAACCTTCTCGCATAAACGAGCTCCGACTACTGCGCCACACAATTCCAATCTTGGAATGGTGGTCGGCTTAACCGGCGCCACTCGAATTTTAGCAGCTAAGAGACGAACCATGTACTCACCCTCATCATTGGCACTACGTACATAGACGCACGCACCATACGCACGCTCAGATGCGTCTGTGAATACATGTAGTTCCAGTATATTATGTGCATCACATATAACGTGCCGTGGAACACGATAGTTATTGATGAGCGGCAATGCTTTGACAATAGCATTCCAACTAGTATTAAGTGGCGGGGATAATGGCTCATCCCACGACAGCTTGTCTAACCACATTTGTTGTAGAAACATTTTCATTGTGACTACGCAAGGAGATAAAAGTCCTAGGGGGTCAAAAATACGTGCTATGGCAGAAAGTACATCACGCTTTGTAACAGAATCCTTAGAGGGTAACGTTAAACTTGAAAACCCAAATTCGTCGGAACTAGAATACCAGTTAAGCCCTAACAACTTATTAGGTTCATTAGATCCCATTTCTAAATCTAATGACGACTGAGAAGCTCCGGAGACTAAGCTAGGGACGTTGGATCTCCACTTTCTAAGCGGCATGCAAGCAGATGCTAGTGCGTTGGTGACCTCCGTGCGGATAAACATAACCTCATTCAAATCATCACTTCCTGTCAAGAGGTCATCAACGTAAAAATCATGCATAATGACGTCAGCAATCTTATTTCTGCTACTTGAGGATGACTCACCCATTGAACGCGAAGAGATCTTAGTGTCATTGGATTGATAATCCATCCCTATTTGCTTGAGGCAACGTGTAGCAAGAAATGGTGCACTAGCCGTACCATATGTGACGGTATTCAATTTGAAAACCTTGACAGGATCGCATGCATTATCACGCCACAGAACCTGTTGGAGGTACCTATCAGATGGGTGGACGTATATACATCTATACATTTTCGCAACATCAGCTGATAAGACGAATTTGTGTTGTCTAAACCGAAGAAGTATAGATATAAGATCGTCCTGCACTGTAGGACCCACCATCTGCACGTCATTGAATGACACCCCTGACGAAGTAACACAACTTGCATTAAAAACAACACGAAGTTTGGTGGTTGTGCTACATTCACGCAGTACCCCGTGGTGTGGTATGAAATATCCACTGGGACTATTACTATTTTTATTTTCGGTCATATGTCCCAAAGTCTCATATTCAGACATAAAGTCGCGATATAATTTACCAAACTCTGGCTTGGACTTTAGTCTGCGTTCTAAAGAATATAGACACTTAGAAGCCCTTTTGAAAGATTCTCCTAAAATACAAGGATTTTGCTTAACAGGAATACGAACACAAAAATGTCCGCTGTCTAAACGTGTCGTATTCTTGACAAAATGCTCTTCACACAACTTTTCCTCGGGTAAATATTGCGAGGATTGTGAACTAATCTCTTCTAGATTCCAAAATTTCTCTAAATCGGTGCGAATTTTATTTACATCACCGTTACTGAGGGAATCAGTATGAGTTAAATTGCACGAAATATTATTCGACAATAATTTACCATTATTATAGGTAACAGGGCCAGAAACAATCCAGCCTAACAGCGTTTCACACAACACGGGCTTACCTACTCCTAGTCTAATTCTCTGTGAACCAACCAAGTCCCAGAAGAGATCCGCTCCTATTAAGACATCTACCTCTGAAGGCCTGTAAAAGTTAGGGTCAGCCAAACAGATATTATCTGGAATATTCAGGTCTGAAATGTCGACTTCACGACAAGGCACAACAGTCGTTAATGATGGCAAAACAAAACAATAAAACTTAGCAACATAACTATTATCTAATGACGTCATTTTTACATGACATGTTTTGCCTACGCGAGAACTTACGTTATTAATGCCATAGACCGATCCATTTATCTGACTAGTTTTTAAGTTAAGCCGTGCACATAACCGTTCCGTCATAAAACACGACGTACTACCGCTATCAAGCAGGGCCCGCACTACGTGCTCACGATCATTCTGATCACATAACTTGATTAGAGCGGTGGACAATAACACATCGCTTTGTTTAGGCTCACTACTAAGCGAACTGAGATCCGCAGACAAAGTTAAATTATTTGCACTCACATTAGTGCTAGCCACGGCGTCAGTGGGTGATGACGTTGCTGCGGAATGGGACGAGCTACCATTTGATTTGTTATCATTATTGCTAGAATTCGCCGTACCTTTATTCTCCGACGAATGAATCAAAGTATTATGTCGGCGTTTACATATCTTGCATCCCGGCTTTTTGCATCGGTTAGCAAAATGACCTGCATGAAAACAGTTATAACACACTTTATAGTTAGGTATTAATTTGAGTCGGGCGTCGGTGCTAAGTGAAAGGAATTGTGAACAACTACTTAACACGTGATCAGCTTTACAGTGCGGGCACAACTTACTTAATTCGGTGCTGGAATTAGAATCTTGTGATACAACCATAGATTTCATCTTACTAGAATGAGAACTAGGCTTACCGGGAGTGGGATTAGTGCTATTTCGTGCTGTTTCTAATGTTTCTAATAAGTCAGCGCGAAAGCGAATAAATTGAATGAGTGCAGCAAATGTTATTGTGCTATCCTTGTCTATACGACCTTTGTGCTCCTCCCACTCACGATAAGTTGACCGATCGAGCTTCTGAGTTACCATGAATATTAATAAAGTGTCCCAATACTTGATGGGCTCATCTAACGCTTCCAACGCACGGAGATTTTTATTAAGTTGATCAATCAATGCCTTCAACGCAACAGAGGATTCCTTTGTAATAGCATTCAAATAATAAATGGACGACACATGATTTTGAACTAACATTCTTTTGTTATCGAAGCGATCACAAATTAACTTCCAAGCTGAATCGTAATTACTTGCGGAAAACTCAATCCCATGGATTACAACAGCAGCAGATCCTTCCAGAGACGCTCGTAAATAATGGAATTTGTTAATTTGATCAATTTCATCGTTGCAGTGAATGAGGCTAGTAAAAGTGTCGCGGAACTCCAACCAATTGCTAAAACTCCCATTAAATTTAGGTAACTGAATCGTGGGTAACTTAACAGGCTTACGTTGACCAATTCGGGTACATTTTGCACTACTTATGGACTCATTATCGCTGTTATACTTACATAACAGCTCCTGTGCTCTAGCCAGTGCCTTGTAATACTGTGAATCGAATTCAGTACGCTCAGAGACTTGAGCTTTTAAATCATCTACCAGACATTCCAATCGCAACTGTACCTCATCGTATTGCTCATACAAGGCCTCGATTCTTCCAATCCGTAACTGCAATTCCTTGACCTCACAGCTGGTCAACTCCTTGTCGCTGGATGCATCAAGGTAACTGATAAATACAGTTAAGCGTCCCTTTATGCTTCCTCGTTTTTTAACAAGTTCTCTTTCTTCGGACATACTGGGAATCGAATGTAGTCAACCTGGAATTTGTACAATAACAACTTAAGGTATACTTTTATGCAATACTGAAATAACTTACGATAGGAACGTCGTAGGAACTTACGTCTAGCTAATATTGTAATTAAACAATATAACAAAGATGTTAACACTATAAATATTGACTTCTACCTGTTGTAAACATGAAGTGAATAGAAATTGGGATTTTTAATTTAGACTTTGATATAAGCTACATAAATTCCTCGAAACTTGAACACCTCATTACCTATCGTCCAACTTTATGCAATATAAATAACAAATGAATAGGTAACTAAATTGACTAATACGGTATAAATAACTGAATAAAGACTAACTAAGACTTGTAATATCATCTAACACCAATCTACGCACTAATAACTATTGACTATGAATAGATCTAAAATACTGCTATACAATTATAAATGTAGCAAAATATCTACTGAACTTTTCAATATATTATTTGGAAAGAACGTATAATCGTATTTGCAAAATAAGTATCACTAAACAAATGATAAGTACTAGAAACTATTCACAATGTATCAAGGTAAATAAGTAACATAAAACAATATTCAGGAATAAAAACACTAACCTTTTTAAATCCTTAATTATGGTTAAATACTACCTGAACGAGTGTTGGGTGATGATATTTTAACTCTAATATTCTTAACACCGTAAATTAGCTTGAAGTCCTTTGTTCACAGTCACGTTGCCGGCTTATAACCTCGTCGGCTTATATCTCCCGGGTAATATTTATGCAAATCCACTGATTTTTAGCAAATCTTCATGTGATTACCAATCCGGCTCGAAGGACCAAAATGTGGGGGAATTTTAGGTGACTCTTCAAAGAAACTCCAAAAATTGCAGATATTTAGTCAAACATGTATTGCCTTGATGAAGAACAAAATGGAAGAAAAAATGACAAGAAAGTACATAAAATCCTTACATCTAATTACAATCTAATTTGCACGCAACGTTGATTCTTGCTCATTCCAAACGAGCAGGCGTTAGCTCGAACACACACACACACACTCACACACCACACACCTACAAACACTAGACATACCTGAACTTGCTACAATCATTTTGTAACGTCTTTCAATTTTATTAATGCAAAGCCTTGTAATGAAGCTTGATTAATTGCGTCATTATTTATTAACGAAGAAGAGTATCACAGCTTCGTCAATTGACACAATCATGAAACATTCAATAATTAACACACACAATCAAATCAAAACACGTAAAAATGAAGTGATGTAATAAAAATGTAAAACGCTCTGTATAATTGTAGCTACAAACACGACAATTAGCGCCCGAAAATTTCATTTAAAATTAAAGGGTACATTAATTTTAAACGTGGGCGTTTAAAATTCAACATTCACAGTTATATAAAAATGTATTCATTCATTTAAAAATAAATGACCGGAAGCGAATGTTCCAATTTGCTTTTCCAATTCATGTGACGAGTAAGCTTGTATACGGATGTGGTCCGACAAACGAACGTTTTTGTGAACATATGAGACACGTGCGACCACAGCGAGCGACCACCGACCAGTGACCACACAGCAGAATCTGCGACCACGACCAACATGGCTGACATTTTCTGTTTTATTTCGCGCCAAGCATTTAATGACACTGGATACGCAATTTTGTGGCTGTAAAACCAGTAAAACTTAATTCGAAGCCTTTTATTTAAATGCGACTGTATTGTTTCGCACAAACAGGGAAATTCATTGTTTATCTAATTGACACACGCACTGTACAGACTAGCTATCCTAAGATGATTTACAGTGTATTATTTGTTAAAATTTGTAAAGCCAACCAGGGCGGCATAATCGGATGTGCGACAAACCCCTAAATAAAAAAATAAATAAAAAGTCTAATTGACACACTACGTCAATTGGCTGAGGGTATTCTATTCAGTATTCCACTTTACGTTATTAGTGTTTTGATCAAAACGAAAATTGTCTGCAACTAAAAATTTCTATCGATGTTTTGCAACAGTCAGTGCAATATTGGGTGTTCTTCGTAACGTGACGATGATAATCCATATTGAGCTGGCACAGAAAATCGCCGCCTTCGCCCAGCCGAAATCCCTTGTTCGAGCGAGCAATGTCGTGTGAGAATCGCCTAACACAAGAAGTTCAAAATAATCAGTTTATGCTTTTACGGGAGAAGATTTTACTGCTTACGTCGATTAACTCGAAAATTGACTTCAATAATTTATCTTAAAATCAAAAAATGCTAGAACATGTTCAACGATTTTAAGAATGAAATCGTTTATGAATTTCCGTTCTAACCTGTTGATTCGGAACATTTACCATTTTTAATATCCCTTTCAAATAAACTTAACATTCAACAGTTTCAATGCCCATTCCCACAATAAGCGTCGTACGAAGCAATAATCTTATGCCATATTGTGTCACACGAACATATTGGAGGCCCGGAAGGTACTTTAACCGCGATATGAGCACGAAAACCCGGGAATGCAATAACTATTTGACATAACGGTAGCAAGTCGGCTACAAATATGGATGATAACTACAATATTGTATGCCGTCTACCCTCAAAATGGGAGACCCGAAACCATTTGAGGACGCTTATTAAAAAAATTACTGTTATTTTTAAGCAAACACATTGAAAATCCCTATTTGAGGTTAAATTAAATGTAAAGGTCTTGTGCATGGCTTTTTTGCTGGCGTAACCGGCTTCAAAAAAAGTGGAGGCTTTTAAATTTTAGGAAAAGTTTTAAGTAAATTTTTACTTCCACTGTACCAATTTATTTACGATTAGCTTTTGCCCGCGGCTTTGCTCGCGTTAATTTGGAAAAAAAAACTCTTAACACACTACTAAAGTTTTTAATATAATTCAATCATGATTCGAAAGACACCTGGCGCCATCTATAGTAATAAGAACGTTATTGTCGTTTTTCTCGGGAACAGTACTTTTTTTCGGGATTAAAGGTACCCTACATCCGTGTCTGTACACCTGACAATGTATATACAAAATTTCAGGACAATCGCTTCGGTGGTTTAGGCGTGAAAAGGTAACAAACAAAGGTAACTCACTTTCGCATTTATAATATTAGCTAGGATTTTTGGAAAAGTTTTAAATCTATTGTTGCTACTACTGTTCCAATTTATTTACAATGAAACAAGTATAATAAAGTGACTTGTATCTTTGAAAATAAGTAGGAAATAGTTTTGAAAATTGCTTAAATAGTATTAAGCAATTTGTGACCGTTGATGGCCCTTAACATAGCTCTAAAGGCGGTTTCAGATTAGCGTATTTTCGGTACGCGCGTATACTCGCGCTTTTTGTTTCTCGAGTGACTTGTACGGACATTGACGCGCTTATATGCTCGCTTATGCGAGCATATTATAAGCGAGCCTCGAGAGACTCTGCTTGCTCACCCAACGCGAACACGCCGAGTATTCGCGCTAGTAAGCGCGTTCGATTTTTTAAAGCACATGTGGCGCGTGTGCCCTCACGAGCTTATGCGCACTACGAAATACGCTAGTCTGGATCCGCTCTAAGTAGCTTATCAATCCAACACATGGGAAATCTGTTAGCGAGACAGTGCTGTGCAGATCAGATTAAGTTCGGAGCTGTTGAGTGGTTGTCATTCCTATACACGTGAATATGTCCGTCTGATCCGGTGTTGTTGAGTTATGTATATGGGTGAAGTCCAAAATATTGACGCAAATGACACAATAGTGACACAAAATGTTGTGCGACAGTGATACAGAAGTCGCACAGAAATTTACACTATAGTAGCACAATAGTGGCACAAAATGGTAGCAAAAAACTACAAAGTTGAGGTTACATTAGGAGATTTATAAACCTAAAATTTATAAAAATAGAAAAATAGACATCAACTAACATTTTTGGAAAAATTAAGTACGCTTCGACGAAATTGAAACAAAATTATAATCTTGAGCAAGTTTTATTAAAACTCCAAAATTTAAAGTAGGTAAGTAGGTACTAGGTTTTAACATAAAAAACAACAAAAAATAATCGAAAATGAAATCCTTGTTAAGAACTATTTAACAAAAATAAAATCAGTTTAAATAGACAACAATTAGGAACTTTTATATAAAGCAAATAAGTCACGCCATTAAGACGTTAGCAAATAACGTTAGCAAATTATTATAATATTAATTTATAATTATGTGAGCAAGTTTTACTAAGTCCTTAAAATGTAACGTAAAAAAAAAAGAATTTACAGCAACACAAAATTATAGAAAATTCAACATTATGATCTCTTCATTGTATAAAGGGTGGCAGGGACATCGACGCATCGACGCAACCTCAGCATACATCCACCCTCTGCATCTGTAGATCAGCGTCACTTCCACCTTTTTTAAATATAATTATGCTTAATATTTAAAACGTAAATTGCACACCATGTGTGCTGACACAATAGAAAATCGATTGTCTGTTAATTGGCGTGCGACGGGCATATTCATAATATATAATACTATCCCAATACTCAATTATTGATTGCTTTCTCAAAATAATGCTAAACAACTATAGAACTGAGTGTATCCCAACCTTATAATGGTAGCACAATTGTGGTAGCACAGAAATTGTTCAACTGGTGTTACAAAAGTAATACAAAAGTGTCACAATTGTGAGGTAGCACAGTGAGTAAACATTGATTACTCCGAAACTACACCGTGAATCGTATTGAAATGAACATTACACAAAACCCCATGGTTTTATTTACCTAGAGCACTATTAAATCGCTATTAAAACACAAGACTTACCGTAAAAATCGTCAAAAATCTTGCCGAAAAATTGCTGACCACCGTAAATTACTTTGAGTTTGACATTGCGAATGATTCTATATGGCCGTTAAGCTGTAACTGTCATAGACAATTACGCACAGTGTTGCCAGTCCTCCAAAATGAAATCCTACCTTGTTTCAAGTCTATAGAAACTGCCAATGAAAACGGTTGCACAAAATAAGTAGCACAGTTGTTTAAAATCGCACATAAACAAAAAGAAACAGTAAATAAGTATAACATTGCGGTTATTTCCTTACAGTCTTTGTGAAAAGGGTTGCCGAGTATACGCTATTTCTGTAGAATTCAACATTCAGCCTCTAGGTTACATAGAACTTGTTCAGAAATATCCTCAAAGTTTACCCTCCAAAATTATTATGCCGTTTTGTACATAATTTGTTCGCGTTAGTGGAGAAATTATTTAATTTACTCTGCTATTGAGTATTATTCTATAACTTTGAGTATTTGGCATGCTGGACAAATAACCATTTAATTTAGTATTCATTGTCGTAAAATTCTATCAGACATAGTTTTCAAGAAAAAAGGTTGGAAAATTTTTGATTAGGCAAATGCGTCAAAATTTTGGTCTTTACCCATATACCATTTATACATATATATATATATTATTCTAGATACGATCTAAATGCAGTGGAATTCCTGACAAGAGTGTCCGTGCATGAACTTCACTTTAATAAGCAGAAAATTGAGCTACTATGCTAACTACATTTAATTTGTGATGAGAGCCTGGTTCCATCCTGGTATCCTAGTACGGACGCCAGTCTTTCACAAAGGACTATATTTTATGCAATTTTGTTAATAATTTTTCTTATACCTCTATAACTATATTTCTTATAGCTTTGTGAACCTTTGTGAAGAGCAAAACATTAAGATATTGATTGATTGAATATACTTCGATTACTCGAACTAACCCAGGTAACAGTCACTAACTGTGAAAGTGTTTTCGGGAAATCCCAATAACGCTTAAAAAAATACACATACACACTTTTTCACCTAACCAAAAGTCCTAACGGGAAACTGTTACTTTTTTCTCAGTAACCTTGCTCTTTTTAATGGAATGTAACTGATTTGTATCCCTTACAAAAATTCAGGCGGGGTTTTATGGTATACCAGCTATTGCCTTCGGCTTCGCTCGTGTTTTTGTCGGAAATTATCCCACGGGCACGTTGTAAATAAAGCCTATAGCACGCGGGGATAATGTAGCTTCGTATTAGTGAAAGAATTTCCAAAATCGGTTCCGTAGATCCAGAGTTTACCCCCTACAACCTCACAAACTCTCAAACTTTACCTATTTATAATATTAGTTTTGATATATATAGATAGATACAGTCTGTCCTTCGTAGGCTCAGCAGAGTAAAGTGGTCTTCTCAATCAAAGGCACAAGAAGTGATCATCAAGGTGTGACGCCTGTTAGTTGCATGTTGGCGATTTCAAATCACAGAACTTCATGTTTTCACAAGTGGTCTGTAGATTGTCTTAGTAAAGCTTAGAAGAACGCCATTATTTTTTATACTTACCAGACTTCGAATTAGCATTTTCTTGTTTGTGAAGCAAAGTCCTTTAACCGCCAAGCCAACACATTTCCCTTCCATTAGATTAACTACTGGTTTAGCAAGTCAGCTTACCTCGTGGGAACGTTGCTGTGCCAGTATACTTGCTCACTTACTTAGCTAGTCCACAGCGTCTCTGCGGGCCGACAGACAACGATCAAAGTTTGTTTAGAAAAAATCTACATAAAAGAAAGGAGCTCGCGTTTCCTGCTGTGTGGGTGTCCTATGAGACGTACCAGGAAATGTTTTAATCTTGTGTAATGGGAACCGAGAATATCATCGCAGGATTTACCAAGGACAAAATGCTTTTTTAACTTTAGCGCGATGACAGATTTGTGAATTTTGACTGAGCTTTAGTTTGAAAATGTAAAATATGGGTCTACTATTCGGTACACATTTGCCAACCCCCTAGGGGATTACAGGCGTTATGTTAAGATATCTAGTTTCAAACTGGAAAAGCAGTTGTTTACCTACAATCATTATTATATTAGATATTATTATGTTAATACTCGTAGATGTTGATGATGTTATTAGATATTTATATTGTACTCTGCCTCAGTGTTTTCATAGTTAACCCAAAGGTTGACTGGTAGAGAATGCATGAATTTAAGTCCGCCTATGTACCACTATTGTACATGAAGTTTAAATAAATAAATAAATATTTGAACAACTGTTTAATTGTGCTTTTACTTACAACTTGAAATATATCTAAAGTTTAAATATGCCATACAAAATTCAGATACAAACAGCATCGTGAATAGTCAATCCAGGGGTCGGTAACGACGCGGCAAATTGTCGCTCAGCGGACAGACCTCCGGTGCGATCTCATGGCGACATGGAGAGAGCGACTGTGGCAACCCCGTGCAGGGCACGCCACAATAGTGGCGATAAGTCCCCTCTTTGAGGAGTGGCTAGAGAGGCGCCACGGCGCCATCACCTTCCGCCTGACGCAGGTCCTCACCGGACACGGTTGTTTCGGGAGGTTCCTACACCGAATCGGGTGGGAGGAAACGCCCGGGTGCTACCATTGTGAGAATCTACCGGAGGACACGGTGGAGCACACGGTGGAGATCTGCCCCGCGTGGGCGGAGTACCGCCGTATCCTCGTAGTGGCGATCGGCGGCGGCGACCTCTTGCGTTCGGCCTTGGTTCAATCCATGGTCCGGAGCCAGACGGAATGGGACGCCGTCACCTCCTTCTGCGAAGCAGTCATGCTAGCGAAGGAGGTGGCGCAACGTGAGAGGGAGAGAACCTCACGTCCCAGCCGCCGCGGGAGACGCACCGGGCGTCGGGGGCCACGTGGCCCCCGGCCACCGTAGGCGCGAGCCTGTGGACGGTGAGCTATGGGCTAGCTCGTCGTCCGTTCGTTTTATGACGACAGGCCGTGTCGACGGCGCGTTCGTGTTCCACGCGCGCCTCAAAGAGAGTCAGCAAACAGGAAGGGGTCCGTAAAGACCGATGCCTGCCAGGGTTGCGGGACTGTTCGAAAGAGATACCGCGGCCCTGGAACACAAAGGGCAAAGGAAGGAACATGGATGGGTTTTAGTCAGTAAAAGTCTGACACTCCCTCCTGCTCAGCCCAGAGCGGAAGAGGTTATTTGATGATTACCAAACCGAAAAAAAAAAAATGTGTCGGTAACGACCCAAAACTACTTGAATACTTCTACTGAGTATCTTCAGTACAAGTAACTTATACTGGACAAGTAAAGCGTGATGTCGTCATGTGTGGAAGCAGGCCGTCACAGAGCACGGATAACCCGAGGTGGCAGTGTCTAGAGATGTCAGTTCTAATTCTAACCGGCCAGTTCCGTAAAAACTTTGAAAAAACACGGGTATGTACGGTACATCCAAGTCACGTGTTTTTTTTTTTTCTTTTAATCGATTTTCTTATTATAACTTGGTGGTGACGCAGTCGTAGTCTTTCACACCACTCTGTGAAAATTTCAAGCATCTACGTATTAAGGTTCAAAAGATACAGGTTCAATCCCGCTGCCATCTTTTGGACCCTAAAAACGTTATATCAAAAAATGCTTGAATGAAGAAAAGAAAGAAAGAAAATACATTTATTTGGTACATGCCACAATATCACAGAATATTAAACAAAAATAATATAAGAAAAAAAATTAAATCCCAACAAAAAATGTAGCACTGTATTCACGGCTGCGTCAAATAGGCCCAACCATAGTGCAACACTTCCACGGACCGCCGTCAATTTCTGTACGTAATTTGTGTTTCAGTGCGAATAACAATAGACACGTTTATTTGTATGCAATATTTTAACAATGCCGCCTCTAACAGCCATCGCCGAGGCACCTCCGTACTCTACGCCTTGCATAATTCATCACTAAATTACTTCTCGCGAGCGACACACGGAAGTTGTGGATGGCACGGATCAGGTGCTTCCCTTCTAATGGATTAATTCACTCATGTATTAACTTTATGGATGTATGGAAGAGGATATGAACCCTGGATATTGAATTAAAAGTTTATACGGGTGATGATATAAATAGGTATCTTGCAACCGGCGGCGTGTGAGATTTTTATGAACGTAGAGGATGTGATAGAAGTAAACAAGTATGCAACGATTGCACTAGGTGGTGTACTGTAGTTTTGCCTGTCTCCATGATATAAAGATGTGAGCTTATGTAGTGTAAATTATCTCAGAAAGAAAACCACAGATCTCCACCGAAACTTATATTTTCTAAACTTATTAACCGAATCCAAACTTATCAGATCAAAACTTATTAGGTCAAAACTTATTGCAGCACCAAAACTTATTTTTAAACTCAATAACCATTAAATAACCAATTTAACCAATTATACAATATAACCGATCAAATAACTCGACGACATCCGACACAGCCGTTCGATTCGAAAAAACATCCAACCAACAATGCCACCAACTGTCAAGTCACTTTTGTTTCTTTTCGGGTAAACTTATTGGTGTTGCCAGTGTAAGCAAAATAAAAACCCCGAAAACTACTGTAATCGCGCAGTACTGCGCAGGACTGCCCAGCGCTGCTCGATATAAAATATTAGGAAACCTTACAGTAGATATGTCTGTATGGTATAAATACAAGGTGTAAACAAACCCTTCACGAAGCCGCCAACCAAGCATTTTGTACATCAAACTAAGTAACTCTGCGCAAAAATTATTACTAAGATACGATTTTTTTTTGGGGTGAGAAATCACGGTTTACACGGTTAGGACTCAATGTAACGCACTCAAAACATTGTGCTCATGGATGCATTGAATACTACAGCGGTCATGGAGGAAGTTGTGAAAATGTTGGAACTTCGACCTAAAATATCTCTGTAAGAAGGTTCTTAGGTATGGTTCAGAACAAAAAAATGATCTCAACGATGCGACGGCGAAAACAAAGCTTTTGGCTTCTTTATGGGCCTTTTTACACCCATTATGAATATCTGGATCTTTTGTTTGCAGGTTCATTGATATTAAAACTCTTTTTTTTTTTAAAACGTAAACAAATGATTTCCAATTATTATTTTAAAAAGAACACGGTTCTGTGTAAGATCTAAGAGAAAGCCAATTAGTACCTTTACCAATTAAGAATTGAAAATAAATACTCCTAAGACAAAGACTCCTCTTTATAGAGTATCTTAAAATAGATAATAATCAGACGATCTCGGCTCGTCTATAAAACTTTGCAAAGAAAACTAAAAAGAGTGTTAGGAAAACTATTAATTAGCAAGGAGTTCGCAACAAATAATTAAGGTTTTTATCACAAGTTCACGACTGTCGGCAAGGTAAAGAAAATTTTCCTAGTTAGCAAGACAACAAAAAAATTAGATAGACTTTTGATAGAAGAAATTTTATTTAATAGAAACCGGCCAAGTGCGAGTCGTACTCACACGCACATAGGGTTCCGTAGCTGCAAACAATATAATAAAAATATTTTGAAGGCTCATTCATATGCTGTAGGTATTGTATTACATGCAACAGCAAAACTAAATTTGTTTTTCGTAGTTTGTGAATGAAAAACAAATTTACTGCTGCAGTTTGATGAAAAAGTCCCATATCTCGAAAACTAATCATCAAATTTTATTCAAACTAATTTTGGTTGAAAGTTCTTTTACGTTCTACAGTCCTACATTTTTTCAGAATTTTCCTCCTGTCACTTTAGAAATTAGAGGGGGACACACACATTTTACTACTTTGGAAGTGTTTACCTTTCAAATGACAAAAAATGGTTTTAGAAACCTCAATGTCATTTCTAAAGACCTATCTTAGACACCCCGCACGTAGGGTTGCCAGGTCGCCAAACCTAATAGCCGGACAGACCAGCCAGTTTGGCCGGACATTTGGGAAGAAAGGCCGGACACCCTACATTATTGAGGATTTTGTACTATGGGCGACGGGCGGTACTTAAGTCGTATTTAAGTCGACTCTCGTCGCCTGCGCTCGGTCACGCTCGGCGCTCGCTCGTTTGCGAAATGTAAAAAGCCTAACAAAAGCCGGACAAGCCGGACGCCGTTTATTTTGGCCGGACACACAATCAAAAAGCCTACCTATGTCCGGCTTTATCCGGACGCCTGGCAACGCTACCCGCACGTATAGGTTTGATGAAGAGAAATGTTTGTCAGTTTCAGTTCCATGTACGGGAAACCCCCCTTAATCTTTTTTTTTTTTTTTTTTTTTGTTTAAAAATCGTAAAGCGGTTTACAGAATACATCTACCTACTAAGCTTTAACTGTGTAGTCCTAATAGTTTCGGAATAAAGTGGCTGTGACATACACGGATAGACAGACAGACTCCATAAGGGTTCCGTTTTTTGCCATTCAGCTACGGAACCCTAAAAAAATGATTGCTTCGTTGGTCTACTCGCCCCAAGCGTGACTGCTGAGCTAGAATTCCTGCGTTCGATTACCAAGTCGGGAAAAGTGTTATTAGGTCTCTCCATCAGGAATTTCTAAATAAGAGCCATGGACTCCGGAGTTGTGCCCGGCTGATGGCAATGGGCTCGCCCCCTAATAAATGGGACTTAAACATAATTGGCGAAATTTGGGTGTACTGTTGGTACACGGTACACCTCTGCCTAAACTAAAAATGATTATGGTTTAATAAATTTTTGCATCTATCCATCAAGTGAAATTGTGGCACTGAGGTATTCGAGGTGTCCTTCGTACACTCTGCTGCCCGTAGAGAAACCCAATAAGCTTGTCCCACTTATCACCCTATATGGGCTAGTGTCTGGCTCAATCTTTCACCTTGGTATGCGGTATAGGGTATTTCAGTTTAACGCTTACCGATTCAAGTAAAAAGACAGACAAAACGACTGATATCACGAAGACGGTTTTTTTTTCAAATTTCGAGTGTTCGGCGTTTAAACTCTGACACCGTGTAGTTCGAGTGCTCACAACCTTTTTTAAGGAAATTTCTAAATAGTCATAGTCAACGGGAATACACCATTCTTATGCTTCGCATGACCCACGGGCTGGCTTTTACCTTACCCAGAGGCCTAAGCGTTGCCATACAACGTGGCACGCCGCCGCCAGTCTTTTGGGCACATTACCAGTTGACAGGAGATGTTTGAAGCTATTCTTTAGTTTATTGTTAGTTTAGTTTATTTTGTCAAATTTTAATGTAAACGGGAATTTAGACATAAAGCCTCGTTCTTGATGCAACCCAATATGGCTGTCGACACCACACGCTATACAAAGCTACACAAAGGCGATACAATACCTCTCCATAGTGAACTGGAAGCGGTTTGGTAGCTTTAGAACGCGGTTTGCTAACGCTGAATTTGAAACTAACTCTCTGTTCATGGACAAGGCTTCATTGTGAGGTAAAGTACAATATGGTGATAATTGAAATATGAATATTAACACAATCATAATAGTTACGGTACGTACACTAAACGGATATTGACTACTTGAAGTGTATGGCAAGGTATACAGGGTGTAAACGGGCCCTCCACGAAGTCCTCAACCAAGCATTCTGTGCATCAAACTAAGTAACCCCATGAAGCCTTAAAAGAATTATTGTTGGGGAGCGGCTTTTTTTTTGGAGGTGAAAAATCATACGGTAAAACTCAATGTAACGCACTCAAAACATTGAGCTGCGTTTGACAGAGGACTTCAGTAATTCTGCATTTAGCTAGTTTCATACGTGGAAGATGGTGGAAGAGCCACTGACGCACAAATGCTTACCATGTATTCAGCACATCAATCTGACACCCCTGATCTGATCCTACATTAGCTATTCCACTTTTGTAGGAAACACCTGTGATTTTTTTAAAATTACCGATGAAAAATTTCAATGGCGGGAGGGGAAAACAAAACTAGAAAAATGTCGTATTGCTGACCTCCTCTGTCAAACGCTTCTAGGCAATACAAGCGTGTTATGTTCAAATATCTCACCCTTATGTCACATACTCGTACATCACTCCAACACCGCCATATTGCGCGGTACCTGTCCACCGCAGCACAATTATATAATCATAAACTAGGCTGAGTTAATGCCCATTTGGGACCACAATGCGTATACCTGGGTAACGCGGGATTGCAATTAGGTACCGCGGTTTATTAGTACAGCATAAATTCTTTTTATGGTCGCCTATATTTTGGCAGCTAAAAATATTCCTGTACGCTCTTTTGGCTAGCGGTCATGTTATTAAGGTTTGGCGAAAAATTGTCGCTTTTTGAATATTACTTTCTATATTTTTAGGTTTTAAAACGTACATTTTATAGGTACCTGGTGAAAAGAGATAAAGTTACACGCCCCAAAGCATTTAAAGGTCGGGTGTTTCCTACCGAGTTTCCTCCATGCCTTGAAAAGCAGTTGGTCCTGGCTGTCATTTGTAGATCTTTGACAGGTAGTCAGAGGCCCGAAAGTCTGACCACCAGTCTTACTGGTTAGACTGGAAGCCAACCCTAAAACCCAAACCCAACATAGTTGGGATATGCAAGGCAGATGATGACTTTGGGTATTTCCGATTTCATAACAAAATAAAATAGTAACGTACTTGCATATCACGTCCGTATAGCCGTTTTCCGATTCTGTGTATTTACCAGTGCAGCTAGTGGAGGGAGCAGCGGTGGCCCAGTGGTAGCGGTCCCGACTTACGAACAGTAAGTCGTGGGTTCGAACCCAGGCAGGCGCATTACTTTGTGTAATTTATTTCATCACCACTGCTCTCAAAACGGTGAAGGAAAACACCGTGAGGAAACCGGCATGTCCTAGAACCAAAAATTCGAAGATACGTGACATCTACCAACCCGCATTGGGCCCGCGTGGTGGATTATAGTCCATTCCCTCTCATAAAGATGAGGCCGCGTGTCCCAGCAGTGGGAACATTAAAGGCTGATGGTGCTATTATGCTTACCAGTGCAGCAAATGACTGCTGAACTAGAAACCGTGCTGAAAAAGGTGGCTGGGACTGGTTAAGGAAGCTAGATGATGACAGTTGTGGTATAACTTGGGTGAGACCTGCGTCCAGTAGTGGAACGCGATAAGCTGAGTTTATTTTGGATCACCATTTCCATCGCCAGATTTCCACAGAGAATGTGTAAGTACAATACTACCGTTAAATGATGTATTAAATGCCTGTAATGTGATGTGGTCCACAGATGTGTATATAATATACCATTTGGTTACAGTAGACACTATGTCTTGTTCCCGAAGGAAAGCCGGCAGGAATCGGCTTCTTAGGTGCCTTCGGGTCTGCTACAGTAATATAATATGTATGTTATAAATTTGAAAATCTAAAACAATATTCCAACTATTCACCTGATTGCTATTCCCAAATTTCAAATAGAAGGTCGCAAGTTCTTACGTGGTAACTTATTATACCTATCTAGTTTATAACCGGCATCCATTAGAGCTCACCTGGGAATTCTACGCATCTGTTATAGGGCACTTTGCACAGTCCTTAGTGCGGCCACGCTCCAGGGATCTAATTAATTTCTTGTTCATATTTGAAAGGTGTAAGGACAAAAGGTTTAGAGGACTCGGGAATTCGCAGTCGACGAAAGAAAATTACGTTTAATTCAGCACTGGTTTAGTTTATTTTCTCATAGTGGAATTTACAAGACAATAGTTTATGTAGTAGTACATTCAAACTCAAACTCAAAGCATTTATTTCAATTAGACCTTAGCAGGCACTTTTGAAAGTCAGAAAAACAAACATTATAATTATACATTATACTGCCAACATTTTGTTTTTATAAATCCGGAATGCTTAAAATTCTGATAAATTTAGAAGTCTAAAGAAGAAAAAACCTTTGTTTTTCGGCAGTCGTTCATTAAATATACTTTAGAGCTCATCTCAAAAATATACCAGAAAAGGGTGACTATAAAAAAAAACACAAAATCTAAAATACTTTTGTAAACACGTAGCATCCAACTAAACAACCACATCAACATAAGCCGACTAAATCCGATCATTGCCGATCTCAAAACGAATATAGACGAACAGATTGCATTTACCATTCAGCATAATTCCCTGTCCTCGCTTCTCGAACGGGGATTAATCGAAAACAAGCCTTTTGCACGTACAAAGCAAATGCACCAACATTTTGAACCTTTTTCCGTAGATCCTGCATGCAAGATCTCATGATAGTCGATTAGAACGCCTTTTTTCTACCAGACAGACTTGTAATTGGTTTTTTAATACAGTTCCATTTGTTCCTTTAAGGTCGGCGCAGATAGAGCAGCAAAATGCTGGAGTGGTTTTTCATTGATTATTAACTGAGCACCAGCCAATGACCACCTGTAACGACTGTCAAAAGTCTAAAACTGACAGTCGGGACCAACGGCTTACTGTGCTTTCCGAGGCACAGAGGAAACTCAGTATGTTATGTCACGTATGACAATGTAGTAACTGCTGGACACAGGTCTCTTCTCTTGGAGAGGAAGTGGGAGCTAGTCCTTCAAGTGGGCTCAAGTGGGTTGGCAGTAGTAACATTTCTTGGAATTCTAGTAGTCAGTTTGTTATTGAATGACAACTAAAATATATTTCAAAGAGCGACAAGAGGTGACTCACTTTGTCGTGTGTTCGATCATTCTATTTTCAAAACTAGCAAAGCGAGTATTTTGCTGAGTTGTCTGTGCTAACCCTAATAAAATGTATAAAAACCCCCAACGCAAAAAAGAAAAGCGAACATTTAAAAAGTCAAAAAGAATGCATAGCGTTGAGCCATCAAATTCGTTAAGTATATTATATTTTAATTAGGTATAGAAATTGATGGATGGCACGTTAAGGTTTGCTCGAAAAATACCTAAAATAGGAGATTGCATACTCATTACTGTTATATTATTATTGCTCATTATTAGTATTGCTTTAAGCTTAGCGGTACCCCGCCGTGACATTATAGCGCAATATCAACGAGCAAACCTTAACGTCTAAAAACCCATTATGCGTCTAAGATCCTTACCGCAGCTAACAAAAGGGGTGATTACCTTGAAACGGCTGAACCGATTTTGATAAAACATGTCTAAGAACCATCGCTAGAAAACCTGCTTTCAAATAAAAAAAACCGCATTCAAATCGGTTCACCCGTTTAAGACCTACGGTGCTACAGACAGAAACACGGACAGACACACACACACACATAGCGGTCAAACTTATAACACCCCTCTTTTTGCTTCGGGGGTTAAAAATAGGAAAAGTTGAACCAATAGAATAATAAATAGAATCCCGATGTGAAATTTACTAATAGAGTAATCAAGAAACTACTGATTGATTGGTTCATTATCGTGTCGGTTCCACGATTGTCGAAAGTGTTTTGTGCCAAAAACACTATCGAATACAAAGCGATAGTTTGCGAGGGGATTATGCTAACGAAATTGTTTTTGATAGATAAAATTGGCTGTGAATTTGTCAGTGAAAACAGTACTTTTTTTATTTCTGACCCATATTTTTCTTTTAAAAGTAGTCAAATAGGTATGAAATACTTTTTTTTATACAATAACTAGCTGACCCGACAGATGTTGTTCTGTCAAAAACTAAACTGCTGCAAACTTATCTTTTCTGGTGGTGGTGGTGGTCAAGTACTGGTGATGGTATCGCTTAGGTTATGCATTGTTCGGTTCGTTCGGGTCGTTTGGTTGGTGGTCGTGATGAAACCTTTTGTGTCACCAGAACAGATACTATACAGCCACAAACGTGTAACTTATGCAACACTAAAAAAAACGTAGTTCATTATACAATAGTATACACAATTATCAACTACTGAAACTTATGTAGTAAACGCATACCCATTACTTATAGGGCTTAAGTCCTGCTCGAAGTAAACAATTCTGAGAAAAACAGGAATTTCATAGAAGCTGAGATCAGTAAAAGTGGAAAAAGCAGCGATCAAAAAAAAAATTAACCTGCTATTTCTTTAATAATATAAGTAAGCAACAAAAAAACTAGACTATGTACTGCCGAGACACTGAAGCTCGACGAAGTCAAAGAGAAAAAATTACTGTCTTGGATTCCGCAACGAAATTAATCAGAAAACGATAGAGAAATAGTAGGAAAATCATAATTTCCACTTACCTCCTTAACAGCAGGAGACAGAACAAAACAAGGCCGATAGAAAAAAGGGACGTTTACAACTGGGATAAGCCTAGTTGCCAAGCACCAGGGCACCATTGATCTTCTATTTCTCTAAAATAAGCAACAAGTTTTTTTCTTTATTTTTTTTTAGATAAGCCTGCACTCTATTCTTAAACCATTGTAACTCCTGAAACTCAGAATCAACCGTGGCGACCACCAGAAAAGCGCCGAGACAATGAAGCTTGACGAAGTCACAGAGAAACAATTTAACTGTCTTGGATCCCGCAACGGAACAAATCAAAAAATAATAGCGAAGGAGTAGGGAAAAAAGATGATTCACACTTGTTTTCTGCACGTGGCAAAGGTCGAAGTGAGGTTTTAAAAGCCACATTAGAGTACATTGTGATGCATTATAGAAACCACAATGGAGTGCTTCAGAAATTCCTAAAAAAGACGTTCATCATAATGGAAAAAATAAAACACATGTCATTATGCTCACATTATTTCGAAGCTTCATAAAGCGCTTTTGTGGTTATCCGCATTTTTTGAGAAGGTAAGAGTAATGCTTAATGTAGCTGAAAATTGTATGGCGGAAGTGACAATTTGATGGGCCATTACCTACCATAACGTTACACCATAGATTATTCTATCTTTAGTGAAGATTTAGAGACCATTTTGAACAATTGATGATAAATTGAGGACATCCATGTTATGATTAATGCGCTAGTAATTCAGTTTGTTTGTTTGTTAAACCATGACTTAGGCTAGTATAAAGAATACTGTTTGTCCCGTTAAGGCATTACGTCCCCACGCATTAATGGCTGACACATACGCGAACGGAGCCGCGGGACACATCTAGTTTCTAATATAATATTTTGGCTAGTGAATATGGAATGAAAATAAGCTGGTAGTTCTAGAAAATATTGGCGCACTCTACACAAGTGGAGTGCACTTTATTTTCCGTCAATATTTAGTTTCTTAAATTGTGGGGCAAGTATTTGAAACGCTGGTTTATTTTTGTGAGTAGGTTTAAGTCCCGTTTGTACCACAAAAAAACTAAATGCATTTAGTGTTAAACATAGGCATTTAAGATATAATAATATTTTATAAACGTATTTAGTGATGCCTCGTTGGTCCAGTGGTCACAATCGCGACTACTGAGCATGAGGTCCTAGGTTCGATTCCTGCGTCGGGCAAATTGTTATCGGGTTTTTCTATCAATTTCTATTAGCAGCCACAGAGTCTGGATTTGTGCCCGGTTGATGGCAATAGGCTCGCCCCCTATTACATGGGACTTAAGAGCGGCCAACCCATCATACTTTTCATGCAAACGCTCGTACGTGATTATGCAGTTGTTACACATCTTTGTTTATTTTTTAATAACTAATAGGTATTTTGTGCACTATATCTAGGTTACTAGGGACGCGAAAAAAAAAAGTAGAAACAAATTCAATATAAGCCTCCAAAAATTGCTGTTTTGCACAAATTTTATCTGAACTTTGGCCGTTTATAAGGTACTCATAAACTGTAAAAGTAAAGAAAACATCTCGATAGAAACCTTGCACATGTAATGGAGATTCTTAATGACAAATATTTATTTCACACACTTGTAAGACACACTTGGAACCCTATTTTTCGTTCAATGTCATCACGTTTTAGTCAGTAAAAGTCTAACAATAAAAAAAAAAAAAATAGGACCGAGAAGGGCCCTCTTATACGTAACTGTCGAAATGTGGGTGTACTAGTAGGTACAGATCGAGTATGTTTGTTATGTGTATACAATGATTTATCCATAAATCAAATTAAAATGGAATTAAAACCATTGATCAATTTCTTTGAATAGTTTCTAGATGACAGAGTGATTTTTTAAAGACGTTCAGCGTTATACGCATTTAGTGATTTATTGCCTGAGCAGGCCTATGTACACTCTATCAATGTTGCTAAAAACAAGTATCCCTCTGACCGATTGAACAAGTCTTATCATATTTAACGATCTAACCTAACCTAAATAAAACCCTTTTTATATAAATCCCCATTTCTCAACCCCAAATACGATAATCCAGACAAAACCTAAGCATCCAATTTCTTAGAATCGAGAATCTTCACAAACACCACAAGATCGATGACAATTTAAATCGGCGAATAGTGACGCGTTTACATTGTACGGTTGGGCCGTATTCGGGTAAAACCTGGCTGAGGCTCGCTCAAACCAAGGTAGAATAGCACAAAAGGGGTAAGCAGTGGCTGAGTGCCATTAATGATGTTCTTCTTCTAAGCGTATCGATGGCAAAAAGTTCAAATGTGTTCAGCCCAAAACTCAGCCACGCGAACCCCGCTCATGCATTATGTAGATCGTCAGTTGTGTAGGTGATAGGGCACGCGGTGCAAGATGGAAGGTGGGCCATTGTCTGGCAAATATAAATATAAATTGATGATGTTGATGGTTAGGGCGTATTCGGTTGCAGCCTGGTTTTCAGTTGGCCGTATTCGGGTGCATCCCGTATTCGGTCACTAGTGTAAATTATTATTCGGTAATCCGTGTTTGGTCGCAGCTCGATTTCAGCTACCGATTAGAGCAAATTGAGAAACGATTGGACGTATTCGGTAGCAGCCTTATTTCTTTTTAAGATTTGTTTATCCGTAGCTGAACATGCACAACCAACCCTATGACCACAACTACTACAAGACTTTGCGATTAACGAATTCGTATAATCCGAATGTGGCCGACGCATTCGCTCAACGTACCTAATGCAAACAGGCCATTTCGGTCCACGAATTTAGTTTAACCGTATGCAGTCCCCGAATTCGGCGAGCGACCTAGTGTAAACGCGCCGTAGCTCGCGTCTCTCCGCGGCCCGCAAGCGATACTAAACGGCAATTTACATTAATTCGCTATATTTTTGTTGCTACTCGTTCTTCGTAATCCACGTCGTATTATGCAAACTGTTCCTCGTGACCTGGTTCTAAACGGGAAAACTGTTCACTTGTAGTAACATAATAGGGACTCTATTGTTATTGATGCTAAGTTGTAATTGAATTTTATTGGATACTTTACTTTGTCTGGAGCTGTAATGAAGTCTGAAAAAAAATACCACGAACTCGCCACCAACACCTTTGTGTTGGTGGCGAGTTCGTGGTATTTTTTTACTTACTTAATATTAATAATAAATTATTTATTTCAGGTAACAAAGACCCATAGATAAATACCTTAACCTAAATATACATACTACTAACAATTTTTGTCAGTATAAGCAACTTAAAAACTTAAAAAAACCACACAAACTATTGACTGGGCTCAATAAAATATATATCTATAAAACCATAGAAACTATAGTAGATACCTATACAGGTAAAGTTTATGAATTTAGATGTAGGTCGTAATCTTCGGAACTGCTGAGCCGATTCCGAAGACATTATTCCAAAGTGTCATCTTACTATCCTACTATAATATTACAAAGTAAATACGAAAGTTTGTGATGGATGGATGTTTGTTACACTTTCACGCAGAAACTACTGAACGGATTTGGATGTTTGGCACACATATAGTCTAAAACCTGGATTAACACATAGGATACTTTTTATCCCGTTATAGTATGATCCCGTGGGATATTACCGAACTCAACGACGGAATGACTGATGTCCTTTTGCTTAACTCGAGCTTTTACTAAAATAAATATTAATTTGGGATCCAATACAAATCAGTCGTTATTGTAACATGATTATAGTCCGAACGTAGATATTTAATACCTCAACACTAAATTTAGATCCTCAACCAAAAGCAATGCGAGAGCTTTTCGTTTTGAATAGCCTCTCGAAGCTAATATACATATAGTACATATGTTTATATGACCACTGGACCCCTTATCCGTCTTCAAGGATTCCTTTCTGACTACTTTCCTTGAGTATCGTAACAAGCAACTTAAGAATGATAGAAGGATATTCAGAATTATGAATAATTCATGACAATACGATTATTTCTATTGCGGTCACAAATTCACTGGAAGAGGGCCCAGTGGGATATTGCTCTGGATATAGCCGTTAGCTAAAAAAGATCAGTATAAGAGGGCAATGTTCGACAGTGAAGATCTTTAAACTGGACGAATTTATTGTTTAATCAACGGCACAAGGATTTGGAAAGCACCGGTTAGTGACCCAGGAACTGTATTGTTGAAGTTAGATAGGCTTAATGTAAAATATGCATATTCATCTTTATCTCTGGAAGTTGATCCCAACGTAATTGGGATTAGGACTAGTATCTAGATATTAAATGAAGACTAGGGATTTCCGAATCTGCATTAATTTGTTGTAGCCGGTCATTTTTTGCAGCTTCTTGTCCTATTATGAAAAAAAGAAGACCAGTAACATGTAAATAGCTTTTTCAACAATAACGTTCAGCTCAAGCTAAGCCTATAAAGCCAAAAATCATTTCCATAAACCAGTTTATATACTAGCAAACTTATTCCTTTTCAATCCCAAGACCCCGACTCCCAGAATGAAGTTCTAACAAGTCTCAGCGAAAGTAAGGCTATACATGAGGAATATATCATAATAAACAGGGAACATATATCCGAACGATCGGATCTCGTGTGTAGCCGAGGACACAGTACAGATAGATGGAGAAGACTGAGTTCACACAACAAGGGAAAAAATCGAAGTATTCTATATCACATAAACCTACACGGGCACATATGAAACGTCAAGAGATAGATCTATAAGTAACGTTGGCGTTTTCTACGGAGAAGAACCGGTAAGAAACTCCACGGTTACTCATCAAAACATATTTATTTAATGTTAGTCTGTTACAGTATTAATTGCGAAGCCGATCACTCCGCCTACACTACACCAATACGGCGGAGGACATCGTGGAGTACGTGCGTCAGAAGCCCAAATACATGGAAGAGTTGCAGCAGCTGCTTAAGTCGCACCGCAACGTCAAGAATGCGAGCGAATACCAACATGTTATCTGCACCTCGTCTTGGAAGAGGACTTTTGTCTGCAAGAAAATGCACGCACACATAGACACGCTGATATGTAACGTGTGTAAATATACCAACAGACTCGCGCCTAGCATTCGTTTAACAAAATAATATTTATTTTTGTAAATTACTTGGAAAAAGAAAGCGATGGCGGAATAGATCGGAATGTAGGTACAGAACAAACACTGGATGGTTGAAATAGCGGCAAGTCACGGGCACAATATGCGACTCCCGCATTCCCCTTAAACTCAATGGGAAAATGGGGGGGGGGGTATATTAAACTATGGTTACCTACCATCTCATATGGATCAGAATGTTGACAGGCCATCAGGCGTTTAATATGTTGCTGACCTTCTGAACCTATCTTAGTTGTGTCCAGGATTTACGATGTTCTTCAGGAAATGAGACGATCAATGGGGAGCCCCGACACTTTGACATAGTTCTCATTGTGTGACAAGATTAAGTGGTATCATGTTCGGGTTAATGTCAGCAACTTAGATTTTATTGGCAGCTGCGGTATGTTCAAGTAATTATAACTTAAACGGTGTAAGGAGAATAGTTTGGTAAGGTTTTAAATAGGATCTGAAGATGTGGGTTTTAACAGTTTTGTTAATCAAAGAGAGCAACTGTTTTTTTTAAACTTTATAAAATTTCTACCTTCAATTCTGTAATACAAACTACTAAGTATTCAAGTCGGATTTCAAATTCGGCCCTGTTTAAATTGGGTCCAACCGGCAATCTGTTGCTAAACCTTTCGATGATTCACAAAATATTATGCCAACAAGTAAAATGTTTGTTTTCACTTCAATAAATATTATTCCGAATAAGATGAAGACCAAAATACCGATGGATGGACTGTGTGAAGGATGAAATGGCTAGCAAGGAGGTGTCTGCTGATATGACGAGTAATAGAGAAGTATGGAAGAAGAAGACATAAATATATGCTGCGCCGACCCCAAATAAATTGGAATAAGGGCAAATTAATGCTGATTAGGTATTCCGAATGTATACTTTGCCATTTTGTATCGATACCAAACTCGAAAGTGTTCGTTTCACCTATATTTTATGCGGATACGAAATATCGCATTAAAAGGTCGTTAGACGCTATCCCAGTGGGTTATTGATGCGATTTTTTTACCCGAGTCCGCAGGTGGGCAGGTACATTCCAGCCTAATGATCACCCGGTGTGCCGACAACTTTAATACGATTTTATGAACTTTTGTGTATTTTATTTTGAAGCTCGTCTTTTCATATTTCTTCGGCCATTCAGTACCATTCAATAATAATTGGCGATTAAAAATAAATGAAAATGCTCACTTTGCGTTATTAATCAACATGCTGAATTTACGCAAAGGCGTTTCATCGATCGGAAAGTCACTTTCATCGTGTAAACTTCATTTAAATTTTGATTTAGATAGAAAATTGACTTTACTTACAACATAACTCAATCAAGTTTCTTTTAAGACAAGACTCTTAAATGTAACGAATTTGATTTTGTGAAAACAAAAATAAATCAGAGTATTTTATTATTCCAAAAGGTCAGAGTTTGATTGAGTTGTTTTGTGAAGACGAACTTCGTTTCGTTTACATAAATCTTAAATATCCAGAAGGCGTCCAAAAATACATTTGACCTTTTTCCTTTATGACTGATTTTGTGTCTATCGTTTTATAGCCATCTTGATTTTGCCTATGAATTTGTCCGAGTTGATTTCGAACGTAGATTATCGATTATCAATTTTAATACCCTGTTTGAAACCGGTTTAGAGTGGTTTCAAATTAACGTGATATCGGCACGTATCAGCTGAGCTTGTTTTTAAGAGCGCGTGTACGCGCGTATAGTCGCGCTTTTTGTTTCACGCGCGACTCTTACGAGCGTTGGCGCTCTTATAAGCTCGTATAAGCGTGAGCCGTGAGAGACCTCTTCGCTCGCACCCATTCTCCCCACGCGAACATTTTGATGTGTAAGAATGAATTTTGGGTTGGGTTTAGAATCCAGTCCCCTGAGTTTGAGGATTCTGTCACTGTGGGGGGGGGGATCAAGGGGGTTTATCTGAAGCGCCCCCATGCAATTTTAGCTGCCGGAGCAGCGTCGAAGTATTTAAAATTAGTGTCTAAAAATATTGGTAAATCACTAACTAAACGTGAAACGGACGTGAACGTACATTTAACTAAATTCTATCGTTTTTAACGTTGCATCTGTCAAAATCATCTCAAAATGCGTAAAATGAGGACCTTCCCTCCCCAAATTAATAATGTCAAAAACATTTCGAAAACGTAACCTCAAAATAAGATTTAAAAAAAACTATGTGCCGCCGGCTGGGGAGGAAGTGGAAGGGAATCTACAACCAATCCAATTCAGGGGACGGGATTCTAAACCTAACTCTGATTTTTTATACATTGGCACATTGTGTGGGATAAGTTTGGAAAAGTAGTGTACTGAAATAGATCCAAACATGAATGTATCAGCTGGAATACCTACAGATCCAACGTGTTTTAGCCTTATGCTTGTGAAGCACTGCACCATAGAAGCTAAAATACGGGGTTGCCCACATTCGCTCTACAAACTGATTGCCTAAAGTGTAAGCATGCAATCTTGGTTTCCATTTGATGCAATATCCACTTAAACGAATATCAATTGTATGATTTATACAATTGACATACGTCTATGCCAACTAATTTAATTCAAAATGAATGGAACTAAAAAATCCTGAACTTCACCTGTGAATATCAAAGTTATTTTTAACAAGACCATTTTTTTACCTGTTTCAAACTAAACCTTAAACTCCGTTTTTAAATAAATGTCACAAACGAACATTGTAACAAATAATTTTGATCTAAAATAATGCTAACAACGTGGCTGAAATATCAGATATAGATAATATCACACTATTAGTATATTCCTCATAATTTAATGTGACACCATGTTCCGGAAACATTTGTCCAAAATATAGCCATTAAAATGTGTGCACATCGTTTGCATAATTATATTATTATTGTCAACCGATTTTCTGTCACGAACAATGGGAATGGGTCGTGTAATTTTTTCATTGTAGGGATGCACAATAGTTGCATACAATGTATCGATACTTTTGGTTCGATCCAGTTCGATTGCTTGCAAATAAAGACAATGTAGCACTATAGTTTTGTATCGATCTGATCATTAATCATATTAATTTGTCCAACCTGTTGACATATTTATTTATCGATACTGTCGTAGAGCAGGAGCTGGCAGCATAGATGGCATGTGATTTTATAACATACTAGCTGTTGCCCGCGGTTTTGCTCACGTTTTTGTTGGAAATTATCCCACAGGCACGTTGTAAATATAGCCTATGGCACTCGGGGATAATGTAGCTTCCTATTAGTGAAAGAATTTTCAAAATCGGTTCAGTAGATCCAGAGATTACCCCCTACGTAAGTAAAAAAAAAAAAAAAATTGGATAAATTTGTTTGTAAGTTAGTATGTTTGTACATACTAACTTACAAACAAATTTTACCCTTTATAATATTATTAGTATAGATGAGATTAATTTAGTCGTGTTCTGTCGTTTTTGGACTATCATTATGTCAGTCTGCTGCTGAGTTCTATTGCGTTTTTGGGTAGTTTTCATTGGTATTTAAGTAAAATTGATCAGATTATTGTCATTCTAGAACAGTATTTTTTTTTTAAACAAATGGATTGTTTATACAGTACTAATCCAAACTAATCTTATAAATGCGAAAGTAACTCTGTTTTAAGGGTTCCGTAGCCGAATGGCATAAAATGGAACCCTTATAGATTCGCCATGTCTGTCTGTCTGCCCGTCCGTGTATGTCACAGTCACTTTATTCCGAAACTATTAAGACTACACAGTTAGTATGTAGATGTATTTTTCTATGAACCGCTTTACGATTTTTATACAAAAATAAAAGATTAAGAGATAGTTCATGGAACTGAAACTAAAAAATATTTTTTTCATCAAGCCTATAAATGCTGTTTTTTCTAAAATTCAATCGTTTGAAAGATAGACACTTTCAAAGTGGTAAAATGTGTGTGTCCTCCTTCTAATTTCTAAAGTAAGAGGAGGAAAATTCTGAAAAAAAAACTAAGATTGTAGAACGTAAATAAAACTTTCAACCAAAGTTGGTTTGAATAAGATTTGATGTTTAGTTTTTGAGATATGGGACTTTTTCATAAAACTGCAGCAGTAACTTTGTTTTTTATTAACATACTATGAAAAACAAATTTAGTTTTGCTGTTGAATGTAAAACAATACAATATATTATTAATGAGCCTTCAAAATATTTTTATTATATTGTTTGCTGCTACGGAACCCTATGTGCGTGTGAGTACGACTCGCACTCGGCTGATTTGTTTGTTTTTAACAGAGGTAATACCCTCCCTAAACTTAGGTGCCTAACAACATATTTAGTTTAATATCTCCAAACAGACCACGAATTGGCAAAAGTCCTGTAAAATACTAAAGGTTCTCTAAAAGAAGCTATTTTCAATGGTGTAAACAAGTTTATACTAGCCAGGCACTGTCTTAACAAACAGTAAATAGTCTGGCATCACTTATGGATGGGATGATTGTTAAAAATAGCATTATTCTGATGAATTTCTACTCCCAAACGCAACGGCACTGCTGAGTGCCGTTGCGTTTATGCCAGACTGGCATAATGATAGTCCAGAAACACGTCAAAACACAACTACACTAATCTCAACTATACAAATAAATAAAATCGTAGTGTCTGTTTGTAATAACCAAAATAACAGCTTTTTATTGAATGTATATAAACGTACATATATACGGTACTTATGACAAAACCACATTTTTTAAAAATTTTGTCTATCTGTCTGTTTGTTCCGGCTAATCTCCGAAACGGCTGGACAGCTTTTGACCGGATTTTTACTGGCAGATAACTGATGTTATAAGGTCTAACATAAGCTACTTTTATTTTACAAAAAAATATTAGGGGTCCGCGCAAAAAAAAAAATACCTTGAAATATTAACAAAATCCGTTTCAGAAAGGGTAGTAATATTTTTTATAATAATTTCAGGCGAATGAAGGTAGCGGGCAACAGCTACTTTGTTATAAAATGATGTGCGATGTATGCTGTCAGCTCCCAGTCTATATTCGGATCGAACCGTGCATCACTAGTCGTATCGTTATTTTCAGTGAATAGTTCCAAATATATATCGGTCTATTTGGCCAACTGTGAAGTAAATACGTGATATTAATAATTTTGCTCCAATTAACTGCTTCCAATTAACCATACAGTAGCGCTGTTGGTTCCTAAAATAGAATTTTAAAGGGCTTAATTAGGTATAATAATAGTACTACACCTGCCTATTATTTATATTATTTATTGATAATGGTGTTAATTCTCTTGTATACCAACTAAGCTAAAATTAGAGTACTGCTATCTCTTTCAAAAAGGCAGTGCGAGACAAGGACAGCGACGCTTTCATGACGCGTTTAGGATGTTGCACTAGCTTAAGTCTTGAAATTTAGCTGTTTTCAATGGTCTGACTCTACAAAATTTCAATACCTACTCGAGTCAAATGTATCTGACAGCTGATTATTTTTTTGTGAATTTGATGGTGGTCCCATAGAGAAAGTTTTTCAGTTTGATGGTTCGTACCACAGTCTTCCATATGACTATATCCTTTTTGTAACACGCTGTATGGGCAAAGAACAATTTTTTGTATTTTTTCCAAAATTTGCGGTCCTGTCGTTTCGGATTTAAGGGCCCGAATGGTAAATTTTTGCCTCCTTTCTTATACCTTCAAAACGGTGAATTTTAAAATTATAAAAAAAATATATGTGAAATGCTTACAATGAGCCATTTTATTTGATATGTAACACAATATAGTTTGCAAAACTTTAATTTTTCTTTCCTAATTTAGCCCCCTAAAGTGGCCCTCATGCTTGAAATTCACTGGTTTGCGTTACACGGCCATATTTGGGTCACCAACTTACATATTTATACCAAATGTCAACTCAATCGGTCCTGGAGTTTTGGAGTAAATTGGTTGTGACAGACGGACAGACAGACACGCGAGTAATCCTATAAGGAGTTCCGTTTTTTCCTTTTGAACGGTACGAAACCCTAAAAAATTTAAAATAAATTACGTTTTTTTGTTAGCTACACAACGTAATCAACAACATTGTTTTCTAAAAATAAGATAAAAGTACAATTCTCTTGTTTGTGTAATCCAAGTACATCTTGTTTACATAAAAACCTTGTTTATATACTGATTTGGCCTCTACAGAGATAATTACAGTCTCAGTTTTCGTAGCAGAATTTGTGCGTAATGAAGCGTCTAAAAACATAGGTCTAACATGAAATCAAAGGCTCTCATTACTAATTAGAAACTCAAAGAATTACTCGGTGAAATGAAGCTGTTTGTTCTTGACTAGGTATTTTACTAACGAACGGACTCTCAAAGCGATCTTAAGATGTTTACAGATTTGTTAGATTTTTGATGATCGTTATTGCCGCATGATATGCTCATACTAGATGCTGTGTGTGTGTGAAGATCTGTCTTGTGGTTTCTTAGTTGCCGTCATCTGATAACGAAAATAAAATAAAAAACCCGCTAAGTGCGAGTTGGACTCGCGCACCGAGGGTTCCGTATAAACTTGTAGGTATTTAGTTATTAAAACATATTTACGGTTTTTGTATTGTTTCCTTTACATGTGCTGTAAGACATTGCTTCTTGCCAAATTTCATGATTATAGTTCAACGGGAAGTACCATATACTTTTTGATTCCCTTGTAAAATTGCAAAATATGCGACATAAACGGTCCTATCTTTTGATCGCGTTGACTTACAAATTTGATTTTTTCATTGCTCTAAGAAGTAGCAGACTTGAGTATTTGATATTAATTTCAGTTTGATACCTCCACATATTCCTGAGAAAAAGGGTCTTGACAGGCGGACAACAAAGTGATACTTTAAGGGTTCAGTTTTTGCCGACGAAGGTACGGCACCCTAAAATAAGCTTTATTTACTCTGACCTGTTCAATACATAAACAGGTCAGAGGCCCATGGGTGGCATGAAAACTCTGACACAGGTTAGGCCCCAACCACACGATAAAAAAGAAAGAAAAAAGAATACATAAACAAGTAGTAACATTAACTTAAAACTAATAACATTTTCTAATGGTTGTTAACCCTTCATTCCCATTAATCAGCTACCAGGTCAGGCTTTTTTTTGCGACATAGGCCTCCTCTATTTCCCTCCATTCATTCCTGTTCAGAGCAGTTCTTCGCCAACCTTTTAACCCACCTTTTCACCTGTCTTGTTCTAAGTCTTTTTCCATTTAAAGATTAAGATAATTGAATACAAAAACATCACCTCTACAATCCTCGATGGGTTAGCAAGAGAGCTCATAGGAGGAACACCAACCAAGAAGCCAAATAAGGAGGTCCTCAATTCGGTTGTAATTTTCTTTTATGTTTGTTACCTCATACCTCATACCGAAAAAGAGTTTCTAAGTGAAGAGAGTCATTCGTTCATTAAAATCGGTTCAGTGGTTTGTTTTTTTTTCTTCTTGGCTTATATTGACATGATGGTCCTTAATAACTTCTAGTTATACTGAAAAATTGATTCACGACGAGAATTTAATAAATATAATACAACAAAAAGGGTAAAATAAAATACTTTTTGCAAAAAGAAAACGACTTAATTTTTTTTGCAAAAAGTTTTTTGTTTGATCACAAGTATCGCTCGTCAAACATCAAGCCAATCTGAAGGCACCTTTATAAAGTGTCTACAAGATCAACTTTATTAGAAGATGAATATTTTTCATTTTCCTTTGCTTGTGCGAGTTCATAAAACACTAATTAATTTGATATTGTTGTTTGTATAATCTTGCTAAATTAATGAATACCTCTATATTAATTAAAAATGTCTGCATAAACAAGTCAAAGCTCGAACTAATTTACACAATTATTTGACTCAAATTTGTACCTAAAGATTTTTTTTATAATTCGGTTTAACGAAAGCACCAATTAGTTTTGTTAAGGAGTTTCTGACTTATACGATGCTTGTTATGTTTTTATATACGTGATTAATTAAATCTATCCTATCTAGATTTGAGTGAATCATCCGTGAGCTATATAGATTGAGCTATAATAAGATAAGCTAAGGAATCCTTCCTAAGTTCCTAATCCTAACTAATATTAAAAATGCGAAAGTAAGTTTGTTTGTTTGCTACCTTTTCACGCCTTAACCACTGAACTGATCATCCTGAAATTTTGCATATACTTTGTCAATTGTACAGAAACGGACATAGGGTACCTTTCATCCCGAAAAAAAGTATGGTTCCCGAGGAAAACAACAATAACGTTCTTATGGTAATAGACGGCGCCACGTGTTTTTCGAATCATGATTGAATTATATTATTACAAGCAGAGTACACTCGGCTACACATCAAGCTATACATTTCCAGTATAAGCTGACTTCGCATTGAACGGAAATCCGTGAGATCAGCATAAACTGGAAATGTACAGCTTGATGTGTAGCCGTGTGTACAACACGAATTGATTAACAAATTCTAAACTATCGCGAACGAAACAGCGGACAAAGATATTAAACGTTAAATACTGCGTTCGTGTGATTCCCGGGATTCATTTTTGTTTTTTTTTTATGATTTGGCAATATCGAGCTGGCTGACTGTACGAGATACTCGTAGATATTTCGACACTCTCTTTGGTCCTCTCTGTCCTTCATATCTTTAACCACAACAAAATCGAATAAAAAAAGGTGTATAATCATCTAATTTGTATCACTGTTTCCAGCAAAGCACCTAAAGATAACACAAGTACATTCAAGGTAGAAGTAAATGTATTTTTCTCAAACGAGGACTGCATTTGCGGAGGACGTGACCAGAATGCGAGGAACAGCCTAGTGGTGCAGTCGGTGAAACAAATTCACGGCTAAAACTGCTTATGTAAGAATAATAAAGAGAACTTCTTATTTTCGCTGTACCATTGCATTTTACTGCCAGTGTTATTGTATTATTGCGTGCTCCCGTGCCTCGGAAAGCACGTTAAGCAGTTGGTCTTACGCCTGATCTCTCTCCGGTTGTGTCGGATTGACTTAGGTGACTATTCATCCGCAAAATATTTCATCCGCGGATGAAACGTTACCCTTTTAAAATTGTAAGGCGACGAATCATCCGCAAGTTCGGATGAGTCGTCGCATAGTTAATATTGATGTGGTCATATTGTTGCTTACTATGAGTCTGATTTTTAATCCCTGAGACAATCAAATGACACAGTCATGTTGCCGGCCCATCGGACTATGAGAGTAAAGGAACAGAGAGTGCAGCTGTGACAGCGCACTCACTTGTGCACTATAATAATATCTCCCGCGCCGATGGCTAATCTGCGTTGAGATTGGCCGCCTTGAAAAAAAACGGTCAGGACTATATTATTGCCTCGTTAGTCAAGTGACTGACTACTGAGTATCCTGGGTTCGATTCCTAGGTCGGACAAAGTGTTATTTGGTTTTTCCATGAGGAATTTCTCATTAGCAGCTTCGGATTTTAGATTTGTGCCCAGTTGATGGCTATAGGCTCGCCCCTTATTACATGGGACTTAGACATAACTGGCGAAATGGGGGTGTACTGAGTACACGTCTGCCTAACCCTTCGGGGACTACAGGCTTGATGTTATGCTATGTTATTAACTTAACATATTAAAATTTGTATTTTAGCATCAGAAATTCGCTGATGACTAAAAGCAACAAACCGGTAGTTATGAATATCAGTTTTGAGCTTAACTAACTATAACAGACTATTGAGGGCACTCGACTGGGATCCGCGCGTATTTTCAATTGTTTCGGTTGATTCGCAGCCAATGAGCCGATTGTTGAGTGATGTCGGCCATTGGCAAGTACTGGCAAGTATTGTACGCAATCTGAGTGTGGAATCTGTGAATAGTGGACTAATAAAACCTTGATTGGGTTCAGCATTCATCAATTAAGGAAAAAACTCTGTTCAGATAAATACATATTGGATCGACTCGAGTAGGTAGATGCTATGGATGACGAGCATAGGCTCTTCATCCGGGTAACATTTTCTTAACCATATTAGGGTTGGTTTTCATGTATAAAATCTACAATACAATAATTGGACGGTACTAAAACATACACGATCCTAATAAGTAATAAATCGACACTACCGGCTAGACCCACTAGTGTCGAAATGATGTACTGAATTCCTCATAACAGTTAGTGCGTCTAGATCACGTAGATCCTGTATTTTTAAAGGTTTTCTTTGAAAATGGCAAAGACAACCAAGTTTCGTAATACAGAGCAGACCAAAGTCGATCTGCACAAATATTATTTAGCTCGATTAAGATGGCAGCAAGGACTGCGATTCTACATATAAATGTATTCTCCTTTTTTCTTCCTGGATAATGCCTCTAGTGCAAACATTTTTTTTTGCTTAAAATCTAGGTCTACTGTAGACACGTCCCTGTAGTTTTTTCAGCTACTAATACGTATAGGATGAGGTTGGCACAGGACCGTGGAGATTGGCACAGGAGAAGGGAGGCCTATACCCAGCCGTGGGGGAGTTCGGGATGTGGATGATGATGATGATACGTAAAGAAAATATGACCCTCCAAAATTGACAAAAATGGCCCATTTTGTCGGCCACCATACCAATTCAAAAAGCTACAACATAAAATAAATTGATAAGAACCTAGACACCTTTAAAAAAAAAGTCGTCCAAAATAATTGAATCGGCTAAGTTTTTGATGAAAAAAAAGGGGAATCCGAAAACTCAAAATACTTTTACTATAATCGGTCTGGCTGCAGCTATTCCTATCGCACTCTACGGGGACAGGCTTGACGCAGCGCGACGGCAATAGTTTCTTCAAATAGCTATTTTTCAAAGTCCTCACAGGCCCTGTTCCCTCTTAACACATATTTGCCACATGGTTATTGCTTAGCACATAGCAACTCTACAATACGTGCATTATCTTGATTGGCTGTCCATATGAGAACTGCACTCCAGCTGCCCTAATTTCACCACAGCGGCCAGTTTTCTCTAGTCAGCAACCTGAAAGAAGAGGGGACACAAGCCATACAAAATTAACCTACGTCCTACATCAAAGAGAAGTATCTCAAAAAAATGATAAAAATGGTTATAAAAAGATTGCATACTTCCATACTCCATCCTTACAGTCTAACATAAAAAAATACTATGAAAATTCGTTCAGGGGCAGTAATTTCTACAATGAATATATATTACAATATTGAGAAATACTTGGATATCTTGACTTGACTTCAATTATTGAGTTCCATCATCGAACAACAGAAGTTTCATTTCACTTGTTCGACCACCGAACATTGAACTAATGTGAATTATAACTTGATTCACGACGCACAAAACGACCGAATATTTTTTATTTCAGTTTTTTTTTTCTTCAACTGAGAAACACTTTCGCTTCACGAAACTCATTTTAGCGCAGATTGGTTTTTCTCATGTAGCATTAACCACAAAACACCACCATTGAGCCTTAGCTAAGGACACGCCATATACACTCAGCTTTGGATTTAATTTTGACGCGTCGATAAAATTTTCGCTCCAGAAAGTAAGGGCAATCTTAAATCTCCTTGTAGCAACCCTAAAACGCTTGGGTGCCAATAAATTCTGTTACCTGAACGCAGGAACGAATCTGTGAGTAACCGTTGACTGCAAACAGCTTGGATTCTTGCACGTTCATTTGTTTTTGTACAAATCGTTTGTTTTACCCACTGCAGTGACAGGGTTCTGTTTTTGTACAGGGAATAGACCACTTTCGCAATACCTATCATTTTATGTACTACCGAACCACTTTTCACCCATATGCCTTAGATAATAAGATTGAAAAGTTGTCGACCGTCGGAGAACTCGGTAGTATCTACATTTACACATATGTACATTAATAATTTATTAGAATACAAAAGAATAGGTCTTTATTTGCTTAGAATGTAGGTACATAAAAATAAGTTCTTAATAATATCATAGGATCCATGTACATTCTGCCTTAATATAGCATGCAAATGTTTATTACAAAAAATTATCATTTAAGAAATCCTGCACAGAATAATAACATTTCTCTACAAGTAATTCTGTGATTAGTATTGTAATCATTTTCTTTAATATTTCACAATTTGATACTGACATTATTTGTTAAATTTTGCATGCCAACTCTCAGGCAGAATGTACCCGGCTCACTATATTTTATACCAACTTGATTGTACAATACCTACATTCTATGCGATTAAATGTTTTGAAAAGGAATACTTTAATTGAAGATTGAGAGGTTTATTTCCAGGTCAGGCAGTGTTATTGGGTTGTTCCATCAGGAATTTATCAATAAAAACCCGGTGTCCACTTTCTGTGTCCAAGCAATCTGCTCACCCCCTATTAAATCATATCATCATTCTTCGGCCCTTATCCCAATTTATTTGGGGTCAGCACAGCATGTCTTCTTCATCCATACTTCTGTACTATTCGCCCCCAAAGATAAACATAATTAACAAAATGTGAGTATACTATAGGTACACCTCTGACTAACCGTTCAGATATTACCTTCGTGATGTTACGTAACGTACATTAAGAGGCCTAAAGGTAAAATAGAAAGAAGATTGAAGATATATGACAGGAAATTGCCGGGAAATGTATATTTTAATGGTATTTTTTTCCTTGTGATCTTATAATGTTTGATATAATTTATTCGACTGCCGTGTTGGTTTGGTTATCGCAATCGCAACTGCTGAGCAAGAGGTTCTGGGTTCGATTCCCGGGTCGGGCATAGTGATAGAGGGTTTTTCCATCAAGAATTTCTCAGTAGCACCCACGGAGTCTGGATTTGTGCCCGGCTGATGGCAATAGGCTCGGCCCCCTATTACACAGGACTTAAAAAATAACTGGCAAAATGTAGGTGTAATATTAGGGTACATCTTGTAATGATTGTATTTTTACATGGTTTTTATACTTGCATTTTTATAATATTAACCTGAAAAAGTAACATTCCTGCTCTTCAGTTAGCTGCATGCTCCAGGTAATGAGCATGCAGCATAAAAAGCAGCATAAAAAGTATTTTTTACCTTGTAACTCATATTTTTTAAGCTTTTCTGTAGATTTTTATCACTCTTGAATGTTTGTTTACTTTTCTTATGTCAGGTAATGACAGGCCTAGGTTTTTATTTTTAATTCATTGCTGGAGCCTAGTTTTAGGTCGTATAGGTAATCCATATCGACCTCGTTAAATTTTTATTTTTATTGTATGTTCTAGAAACTTTTTCATTCAGAAATTGTAAAATGTCAGTTATCTGGAGATGGCTGTGAAGCGGTATTCTTCGTCCAGAGCTGAAACGCATCACAAGTCTTCAAATTTATAAGTTTTAAGAGGAAGTCCTCTAAGATTTTATTCATGTCGCATTATTAATAATATCATCGCACAGCGCGTACCCGTGGTTGTTCAAGCAACAGCTTGAGCTATAGACGTACTAACGCCCTCCGTCCATTTCTACTGATGGAAGACGAAGTCTGATGTCCCTCGGCCTCTACTGCAGCCGAGAGGGCTGCCGTACTCCACGTTTCTCGACCACTTCTGCAGCCGAGAGAGCTGCGGTTCTCCACGTCCTTCGGCCATTACTGCTGCAGCTGAGAGGACCTCCTTCCTCCGAAGACTGAAGCCTGACGTTCCTCGGCCACTGCTACAGCCGAGAGGGCCGCTTTTCTCCACTTCATCATATTTTCTTATTAATTTCCATTTCCCAGCTTGTCTGGTCTAGTGAGGATAGGTATATAGCTAGCTCCAGCTCCATTTAATTCCATCTTTTAAAATATGTCTGTGTATTCTTTATTAAATTCTGTTATTGTTTCCCATCTTTTCTTTTAACCCGTGCTCTCCTCCAGAATAGGTAGGTGAGTATACCTTAACTGTGACCTCACAGTTTCCCTGCTCTAGGAAACTGCAACGTTGCAATCTCTCCCTAACCCTTAGCGGATTAAAAAACACTAAGAATACCAAAACAAAGCAGAAATAACTGAGACAACTTCATCCGATACAACATTAAAACATATCGAATCGTCCATATTTCATCTTGAATACGTTCAAAGATACCTATTCGAACACAAAGGAACGTTAAACGAAACATTTTTCATAATATATTTCATACTAAATCTTCCAGCTTCGCGCAGACATATTGAGAATTTGATAACAATTTTATCGACATTTTTAATATCCGTTAAAAGTTGGTTACACAAAATCACGTTCTTTGTGTACCTACCTTTTATACCAGAGACCATTGCCATTGACCATTGCTTCGCACGGTACTTACAACATGATTTCTATGTTTATCGTCGCACTAGAACGCCATACATGTACTACACCATAGCATAGAAGTTGGACATCGCAGTTGTACCACGGGTCGGGAGTGAATAATCAGCCTATAATGTTCCCACTAATTTCCAATCGCCAACAAGTCTTGAGCAAGCGTGGTGATCAATGCTCGTGCCTTCTCTGTTGAGAAGAGGTCTTTGCCCAGCAGTGGGCCAGTAATAGGCTGGTATTATTATTTTTTATTATTTAATGTTCCCACTGCTGGGACACACTGCCTCCTCTCTGTGACAACCCCAATTAAGGAAAAAATACTGCATCTTGACTAAACATGAAGCTTTCCTATATAAATATAAGCTAAGTATGTATTACATAAAGCTTTCGGAATAAACATAACATCTCGTGTGTGTGTGTGTGTATGTGTGTGTGTGTGTGTGTGTGTTAATCCCCGGAAGGTTAGGCAGAGGTGTCCCTAATAGTGCACCCACATTTACCCAGTTATTTTTAAAACCATGTAATAGGAGGCAAGGTTATTGCCATCAACCGGGCCCAAATCCAGACTCCGTGGCTCTTAGCTAATTCTTCATGGAAATCCCTAATAATAATTTGCCTGACCCGGGAATCGAACCCAGGAATAAGCTCAGCAGTCCTGCTAACGACCACTAAACCAATGAAGCAGTTGGAATAAAATCTCTATTTATATTATCGCATCAAATCCTTCGCAGAACAACGCGGCTACATAGACAGACACGAAAAGTGTTTTTCAATATACTTTCTCGAAAACTGGTTTTTATCGCACTACGATTAGGTTCAACATGAAATGTATTTCACACGCGTGGATTTTTTAATATTTTTCCGCACACGTGCGGAAATAAAAATTTCCACAGATAAGTCCAAATGGGTTCAATGACTATAGCTATAGTGCCGACTATAGCTATAGTCATTGACCCCATTTGGACTTACCTGTGTTTTTTTAATCTCTCCAAAGAGATATGCGTCTTTACGGCATAATTATTTTTTGAGTATTTAAATGTGTTTATAAATAGAATATCATAGATAAACATGATTATTCAAAACAAATATTTACATGTAAGAAGAAATTAACATTTATTTGTGTTCTAAATTAAAAAATATTTGAATTTTCTTTTTTTCATATTAGTCTGAACAGCTTATCATACCTTCTTCTACAACCTGGCGAAAGCAAAGCGCGGTAAAATAGCAAATTAAATCATAGTTTCCTAATAATTCCTGACAAAAATACTTTCCGTTCTAATGTTTTATTTCTTCGAAAGTGTATTGAAAAACGTCGTTTGATACGCGTGGGGATTTTTTACTGCAGTTCTCGGCTCCAAAACACCCTCGCCTACAGCTCGGGTGTTAATTCCGCGCTCGAATGCAATAACAAAGTTTCCCCACTTATATCAAAATGAACTATTTTATTTTTTCACTATGCTCGCTTGTCTGCCCTCAAGGAGATCGGAAAGAATTCCACGAAACCCTACTCATCTGCCTAGCCTTTTCCCAACTGTGCCGGCTTTCATTAACCAGCTTTGCAGCTGAATACCAGTATTTTACATGGAGCTACTGCCTATCCGACCTCATCAATCCAGTTAGATCTGGGTAATAAGATACCTCTTGGTAAGATAGGTTGTCAGACTTTCGGGCCACTGACTTCCTGTAACGATTGTCAAAGATCTACAGATGACAGCTGGGACCAGCGGATCAGCGGCTTAATGTGCTTTCCGAGACACGGAGGAAACTCGGTATGTAATAATAAATAATAATAATCGTTTTATTATCAGGCATCTGAGGCCCATAGATAAATACACAAAATAATCCGCGCGTAATGCGTGGTCTACCGTCCACAGATAGACAAATTCTTCTCCTCCCCACAAAAACGTGCTGTAGGAATAAAATCCTTTTGACCCAACCCAGGTCTATGTGCCAAGCTCTACCTAGCTATGTGCCAAGTTTCATCCAATACCGTACAATCGTCACAGACAGACAGAGGTATTCACGACTTTATAATATTAGAATGGATAAAATATATTGTGATGGACACAATATGGGAGCACACCTCGGTTATTCAAGCCTGTGTGAATAAATCTTCGCTTTATGAAGCTTCAATGTGCGGACAATGAATGCTATTTTTTTGTGTGCTAGTTTCTTTCAAAACACAAGGATTAAGAGTTTGATTGTTCATATATCTGTGTATGCAAAGGAATCATATACCAAGATACTATTAACAAACGCGGAGTAAAGTCACAACCAGAATAATCTACACATTTACAAAACATTTTTTAAGGTGTAAGTTCAGCATTACCAGACTCTACGTTAATTTTTCGAGGGGGTATGTGTTTTAAGAAATATATAATCCTGGAAATTGTCTTAATTCTTAGACAACTATCACTTCTTATCTTTATCGGTACCCTAACAACTAGAGGTAAGTATCCCTCAATATCATATGCAAGCACTCAGTCTTATCCAGTGTAAAAGACAATTAACCAATTTCCTACTAGTACATAAACAGCAGACTCGGGACCATCGAAAACCGCCGTTTCAACCGATCGTTTAACTAACGAACGTACCTAATAGCAGATCTCTCTAACTAGCCGTTAATGTCAAACGCCAGGTGCAATATGTACCCGAGCTAGTTTAATTAAATGGCATTGTACTAAGCTCCGGCTCTGCTGGGATCTTCGTTACGTCCCGATGTAGAACAAGTGGAGCTTCTAACAACATTATTAAAATATCTTGTGTTTTTGAATTTATGGAGTTGGAATATTTAAAGTGTTTTGGGTTCTGAAAATGTGATTCTAAAATTGAGCTTTGTGTTTCTTAGAATATCTTCACTCGTATAGTTTACAATCTAAAAAGCTTGTATTATTTTACCGTTCCAATTCAACCTACGCGTGTATTATTTCTAGCTCCGAAAGTAGTAATCTGTTGTGATTGTATCTTGAGATATTCCTGCCAAATGAATCCTATCTTCAATGTTGTTTGCTAGATATAAAAGAAAATAATCTAGCTAAAACTTTACTAAAATGAATGGTTTCACAGACATTGCACTAAATCGACCAACCCATCTACTAAAACAAAGGAAAACTAACATCCAAGAAAGACTGCGCTAAAATGAAATGATGCAGTAACATAGTGTTAGTTCAAGCGATAAGTATAACTCTGGAATGGGCGCTTGGCACGAACGCTATGCATTCACGTCGCGGTGATACATCATGTTTTCATGTCCATCGAAAGCTCAGCACGCTTGACGGAGAGGGTTTGCTACAGTGCTTAAATTTTACTGAAAAATGGGCGGAGATTTGATATTAGTATGGTGTAACTGGCCTAAAAGCTTCTACATTGATTTTTATAAGAAAATTATACTTATGACTAGCTGTTGCCCGCGACCTTCGTTCGCGTGAAATTATTATTAAAAAAAATCTTTTTGAATCGAACTTAGTTACCAATTACAAGGGTTTTATTTTTTTTCACGGTACCCTAATTATTTTATCAAACAAAAGTAATTTAAGTTAGAGTTCCCTTATAACATGAGCTATCTGCCAGTAAAACTCCCGTCAAAATCGGTCCAGCCGTTGCGGAACAAACAGACAGACAGACAAATAAGTATTGAAAAAAAAAGTTTTTGTTACAAGTACCGTAAATACTTTAATTTATGCATTCAGTAAAAATCTGTTATTTTGATATTACAAACAGACACGAATTTTATTTATTTGTAAAGATTGTATAGAAGTATAAATGATGCCTTGTAAAGCAAGCACTAGGTTCGAGCCAGAGTTAATTTTATCTGTCTCGGCTCTTCGTGGATTTGTTAATAACAAGTTGTTCAGAAATTACAACTGAGAGAGCAGAAATAAGAATCAAGACTTTGCCCAGGTGACAGACAACTAAGTCATATTCTTAAAGAATCAAAGAATTATTATTTTTATGATCCTGCTGTTCCCACTGCACCTTCCTTTTTTCCATTCATCAATCCTTTAAGTACCAGTTCAGCTCATCACGCCATCTCCTTCAGAGCCTACCGCGTTGCCGATTCCTGTTGTTGAGAACCCAATCCGTAGTTATTTTCGCCCAATTCTGATGCGAAATGCGGCGTATATGGCCTGCCCAGTTCCATTTTAATTTGGTGGCTGTGTTTCCTACGTCTGCTAATACACTAAAATGATTGTAGAACTTGCTTTGAGACAGTGTCAACTATACACGAACATGATACCTACTTGTATATTAAGTAAAAAAGGTAGTAATTCTGATTATGTAATTTCAATTCAAACAATTAATTACACATCATTAGATCGTAGATCACCAACCCCATCATTCGTAACACCACATCAGCCCACGAACAGTACACTATCGTAACATTTCCACTCACGACTCAAATGAGCGCTCGGCACGCGATGCATCCACGTCCCAGAGTTAAATCATGTGTACCTCCAACAAAATGAAGGTTCTTCTCGTTACGTACCGCTAATGTTATGAACGAGGTTTTCTGTAGTTTCTACTGCGTGATATATTGGCTGATTATAGACACATAGGATGTGTTAATATTATTTACATCTTAGTGCTCATTTACGGAGACGGGGCGCGTTTAGAGGCGCGTCGGGCGGCGCGTTGCGCGGTGCGTCGCGCGGCGCGTTGAGCGTTTTTTTCGTTTACGGAGAGGCGGCGCGTGCAGCGGCCCGCGTTACCGCACGCCCAAATACAAACATATGGCAATGTACGATGTTGTTTACGGAGACGCGGCGCGTGGTGCGGTGCGCGAGGAGCAGCGGTGGCCGCCGCGTTGGCCGCGAGTCGCCCGCCGCGTCGCCCACCACGTCGCCCGCGGCGGTGAACGCGGTGGTGCACGGCGCTAATAGTCCGGAAGGTAGCGTTGCAAATGAAAAAGTCATAGTAAGCCGGCTGAAATTGACATCAATAGATGATCTTATATGACTAATAAGTGATATAATGAGAAATAATAGTGTGGAAGGTTACAGAAGTTGTAAAAAAAAAGTCGAAAAACGCCGGCTGGAACTTTTTTCATAATAGTATATTTTTACAACTTCCGTAACCTCTCACACTCAAACCCACCACTACTTGGGCAGCTGACGGTCGGTTCTACTATTAGACATATAAGATCAACTATCTATGTCAATTTCAGCCGGCTTACTTTGAATTTTTCGTTTGCAACGGTACCTCCCGGACTACAAGCGCGTGTGCCGCCGCGGTCAACGCCGCGTTCGCCGCCGCGGGCACCGCCGCGTTCGCCGCCGCGGGCGACGCAGCGGGCGCCGGCGCGGGTACCGCCGCGTTCGCCACCTCGGGCGCCGCCGCAGGCAACGCTGCATTTCAAGCAACCGCGCGTAAAATCGCTTCTCCGTAAACGCTCTCATACATTTCCATATGTTTGAATTTAAAGCGGGCCGCGCCGCGTGTCTATAAATGAGCCCTTAGGGTTTCACAATCCGCATTGGAACTGTGTGGTGGAGTATAATTATGCACACAGGGGAGGCCTGTGTCACTGCAGTCGAAACGGAACATTTTAGGCTGAATATGCTTATTTGGTAAACGGTATCAACATCAGCATTTTTGCCTAGCCTTATCTCATCTTACGAGCATTAGATCTTGGGTCGGGCAAAATTTAATTGGGTTTTTTGCATCAGGAATTTCTAAGTTGCAGCCACGGGTTCTGGACTTAAGCCCGATTGATGGCAATACGCTCTCCCCTTATTACATGGGACTGAAACATAACCGATGAAACTTGTTAGGGGCACCTCGGCCTAACCCTTCGGGGATTATAAGATTGCGTGCCAGTATTTTAAATAGAGCAATTACATAATAGTACTGTATCTTTATGAATATTAATGTAAATATTCCCTTGCAGCAGCGTAAAGGGTCTGTATAATGAATCCTCAGAATTCTAAATAAGGAATAACAAGACTAGACTCACCAAGTTACAGAATTAGTATGCACTCCAGCACTACGATACTTTTAGCCGCCACATCCTAATGTACTTTCCTAGGTAGTCCAACTTCATTCAGGTAGAATCAACTTTTTAATTGAGTTGGCAACGCGAATACCGTTAGGCCCATCGTCCACGACGCTAGTCAAAACAAAAAAATTAAAAAGAGTAGCCAGAATATTTCAGCACTAGTATTTCAATGGTAATCTGGGGCGTTACTATAACGTCTTAAAGCAGGAGTAATTCCAGTGTCAGAAAGAGACAGAGCTATACAGGTCGTCTAGCGCCATCTCTTTCCCACACTGGAATTACTCCTGCTTTGTAGGCCATCTGTACACGACGCGACTCAACATAACAAAAAGCCTGTTTTACTGAAGACTGGCAGAGTACACCCGTCATAAGGGACGACCTTATTGTCATCAACTACGCACAAACACCAGACACCGTGCCGCTTCTGAGTATTTCTAATAGAATAACTCAATAACACTATTTCTGGCTTGCGAATCGACCTCAGGACTTCATGCCAAGACCTCAAGCTTGCTTGTAGTGGTTTCTAGACCAATGAGATAGTCAGACGCCACTTCCTAACGAGTTATTAACTAGTTTGTGATTGGTTCCATTTACAGACTTCCATTGAAATGTCTACTATTTCCGATAGGAAATACTCCTTAGTCAACCCACAGTAGGAACTTTACGTTGTGTAGTACCTCATTACCACTATTCTCTAAAAGATGAAGGAAAGTATCGCGGGGAAGCTGACACTTTCTAGAACCAAGAATTCGAAGACGTGTGACATCCACCAATCCTCACTATACCGCGTGGTGGATTACGCCCATTCGTTCTCATAAGAAGCTTTTGTCTCGGCATGCAGAGGGAACGAAAACGATTTTTTTTTTACCTATATGTAAAAAAGAAAAGTTTCTGTATTTTTGCGTATCTTTTTTTACAAGCTTTTAATTAACTTGCAATGTTTGTTTAGCGCAAAACTTGCAACTGAATTTTAAAACAGTTAGTTTGAATGGCAGTGCATAGGCAGCTAAGTGCCGTCATTCTAAATCCAATATGGCGGACTCCAAAGGATGGCACACCCATGATATGTGAATTAATTAAATGGGTTTGCTGAGAAGAATACGAAAAAAAATGACATCCATTATTATTTGAAAGCTGGTTTTCAAAAATGATTTTTTACTGTTAACTTGATGGTTTTTGTGACTTTTTTTTAAATGTTACAGCACCATACTGAAATGGGACCTTTTGGCCTCGTACAGAACCACTTTCGTTTGTTTTTGTTTTCTTTATTAGTTATGTTACTTTTAATATAATTTTGTTTTACTGTTTAATTTAACCTTTTTTTTGTTTTGTTATGTGTGGGTGCACTAATAAATACTTTTTCTTCTTGTACAAACAAGAAGAAAGAAGATGAAAAAGTATTTAAAGCTTTTGAGCAGCGTCGTGTACGATCCCTCTTAGAGTGCGACTTTCGAATGCTACAGAACAGTTACAAGGCGGCCCTTTATTACCCTTTGTTGCCAACTCCGAAGCCCCAATAGACCTTCCGATCGAGTTATTCGTAATGGTATTACCTCTAATAACTATGAATTCTAATAATAGACTCGTTACGTTACGATAGCGACTTAATGGCTGGCTGAACTGCCGGTAGCAATAACTTTAAACAAATGAAATGGAGTAGGAAGTTGTTTAAGCACGGTTGGGCTTGTACTTAATTAATGTTGGCATTGGCTTCTTGCCTTACGGGATAAGAAAGGACCTTATCGGAGAATTTAGAATAATGTGTTGTCTATTATATTATTACACAAGACGAGAGGATGGGAGGCTTAGAAAAGGCTGACGTGACGGCTTAGAGGTGTTTCTAAGAGATTGCTGCTTGCTGTTGAAAACTGCACAGATAGAAGATTATAAGGAGACCTTTGCCCAGCAGTGGGACAATATATGTATGTTGAAAAATAAATTTAGGTATTAAATAACAAACTTTTCAAGTTGAACTAACAGCTGAACATTGAGATGATTATTATTGATTACTGTGTTACCAGGATCTTGTCAAAATCAAAAGCACAACAATATCACGCCTGTGTACCTGAAGTGATAGGCAGAGGTATACTACACCCTCATTTCACCCGGTATTTTTACGTCCCATGTATAATGAAATTGCCATCAAACGAACTCAAACCCAGACTCTAGGCTACTAGTAATTCCTCACGGAAAAACTTTCTAGTAGGTACTTTGCGTGACATGGGAATCGTATCCAGGACCCCATCCTCGGCAGTAACTAACTTGCGACCACTAGACCAACATCGGAGTCAGAATCATGAAGTATAGTTATTTATTTGAGCAGTATCACTTTAAATAGCATAATCAGCCTATAATGTTCCCACTGCTGGGACATACGGCCTCCTCTCTATGAGAGGGAATAGGCTATAATCCACCACGCTGGCCCAGTGCGGGTTGGTAGATGTCATATGTCTTCGAATTGTTGGTTCTAGGACATGCCGGTTTGCTCACGATGTTTTCCTTCACCGTTTTTTAGAGCAATGGTGATGAAAAAAATTACGCAAAGTAATGCGCCTGCTTGGGTTCGAACCCACGACAAAGTCGAAAAGTTCGTAAATCGGGGCCGCCACCAATGTGCCACCGCTGCTCTCGCACATTAAATGTTAAAGAGTAATTGATGACCTAATTATGTTCTCTCACCCTCTAAGCACGGAAGATTGCGCCTGTATTTATTTTATGGGTCACCAATTTAAAGTCAGCAATGTAACCAATAAAGGAGCGAATGTCTACATTGCTAACAAGATGGCAATCTTATTTGCATAATGCAAGGATTCCTATCTTCCCTTAACAACGAAAATTCTGTTTTAAGCAAATTGAAGCCTCAAAATTGAGCGATTTAATGAGGATCAAAGCTTCGTAGGTTTTCTTTAGGAAGTGGGGTTAATTTGAAATAACATATTCGAGGGGGAAAATTTTAACAATGAAGTGGCCTAAGTGAAAAGTGAATTAAGTGGGAATGGAAAAAGAGTTTTTTATAAGTGCGTGTTTTTGAAAGGAAAGTAGATAAGTATACTCACCTGAAAAATGAAATTATGTTTGGAGATTACGGTCGCCGTAGTCTTTTGAAAAAATAATAGTGTAGGGTTGCTGTTGGTGAAATTAAAGCCCCATTGACTTGCGTGGCTATCGCCTTTCAGACCTCCCCTAGCTGTCTAGTTCCTGTTGACTGCTAGGCTATCGAAGCAGGAACTAGGTTTACTTAGGATCAGAGCTGGCTGCGTGGCTGCCGCGCCCAGAACCTCTAGCTAGTGAATGACAATTTGTTTGAAGACAGTTGTGCTTATAAAGCGGTTTCGATTTGCATGTCTGCATCATATCCTTGTGTGGTCCTCTATGTTTGTAGTGCAGATAACTCTCGGGGTGGCGCTGGTTCAGTTTGTTACACACCAAGATTGTAGATGGCGTTACTTATCTATTAGACTTGCTGTCTTCGATGTTATTGATCCGCTCATCATAGTACTCACACCGCCATCTAGTGCTATTTGCACTAGATGGCGGTGTGAGTTTGTTACAATAGGTATTTGTTTTGGCTAGATATTCAGTATTGAAGTCTAATGGATTACTACTATGTATAAGATATATTATGTACACAAAATGTCTTCCAATATATATAAACTAGAAGATGCTTAGATTTCTTAGTTTACCAGGTACTTATGCTACACGCAATGCAATAACGATGAAACTATGAATATCAAAAAACTACTGTATAAACAAACGTCATCACTAGTCATCCGTCTAATCTAATTTATGTTGTGATCCAACCGATCACACTTCACTCTGGAAAGGACAAACTGCGGACTCTGGACTATGACAGATAATGTACTAAAATATCTGGTGGAGTCCGTACGCAGTCTGCAGTATAGTCCGCTCAGTTTGACCGCAACTTTAAGGTACCGTCAAACCGGTAGATTGCGAAATTGGCTTCGGATACCGTACACTGATGGATACTTTTTGACCAAAAGAAACGAGCGCTTTGCTGTGGGCAGTCATCACATTCTTGTCGCAGTCACGACGTGCAGGCTATAGACTGATAGACTTATTTGGTCTGTCCTGTTGTTTTTATGATTTATTTGTTTTTGTAAGCGACGAATAAATGTTTTAACTTTCGTTTTTCTTTCGGTTTGCATTCGTCTTTCTTTCGTATTTCTTTTGTCTTTCTTCCTTCTTTCCTTCGTCTTTCTTTAGAATTGTATCTACCACAGTCCAGTGTCCGCAGTTTCTCCCAGTTTGATTGTATATGTATCATTAACTATGTTTCTCACTATACAAGCAGTTAACAACGCCAAAGTATTGGAAGCAAGCGAAAAAAAGAACTCAATTAAAGTTGTACGGTATCGGCAACTCCCTCTTTGAAAAGTTGAAAATTTTGAGGCATACATTTTTTATAGCTGTAATTCCAATCTAGTATTAGGTTTTGTACTGCCTCGTCTGCATCGTTAGTTTATAGTCGCCACCGCGACTGCTGAGCATGAAGCACTGGGTTCGATTCCCGGGTCGGGCAAAGTGATATTGGGATTTTCCATCAGGAATTTCTCAGTAGCGGCCACGGAGTCTAGATTGGTGCCCGGTTGATGGCAATAGGCCCCTTTTACATGGGACTTAAACATAACAGGTGAAATGTGGGTGTACTATTAGGTACACCTCTGCCTAATCCGTCCGGGATTACATGCGTGATGTTATGTTATTATTATTCTATTATCCGGCTTTTAATTATTGCACAGTACAAAATGAAACTTGACTTCGGGCTTAGGCGAAGGTTGGATAAAGTTTATAACACTCCCAAATGTAAGAATAAATTTGCTCAAAATTTTCCAAATTATCTTGGGCCCAGCCTATATAAAAAATAAGCAAATGATTAAAAATAAGAGATCTAAACTGTCGCGAATGTAAAAAGTCTATTGATGAATTTCTTAAAAAACTAGATTACTATGAAGTGGAAAATATTTTGGGATGATCTATAGTGACACACAAACCCACACGTACGCACGTACACACACAAGTTTTGTACAAGTAAACACTAAGTATGGCATGCTGAAGAAAAAACAAAGAAAAAGTTTAATTTTTAACTCATTTTACCTTTTTTAAATTTTTGCTTTACTTAATATTATAATTGTATTTTTATTATTTTTTAAATCAGTCTTTTTTTGCCTTATAAAATAACAAGACAGCAATGCAAATATTTGTGAACAAACTCAACATATAAAAATTTTCCATATACTATGTGAATTTACACTACTACCTACAAATTAAAAAACTAAGTGAACAACAATTTAAATGTTTGATACATTTTACCCTCAATTTTGCTTTATATTATTAAAAAAGTGAGATTATCTAATTATTTTCTCTCAAATCGACTCACTATAATATTGTTAAATGAGAACGAGGAAACCTGTCCCACCGTAATACAGTTTATAACTAGTACGGGGGTCAGTGTGAATCGGTTTCGTAACAACCAGAATTTATTATTGTGTACTGACTTACTGAGTTACTATTTGGGAGTGTAATCTTTTAGCTTCATAGAAAATAAGCATTAGAGTTAATTTTTATAAGTTTGTTATTCTTTTGGCAAAATAAAGATTATGATTATGACTTTTATTCATAATGCGCGCAGCGTGTTACATCACCATCATCATTTGTCTTGTAATAGCTTAGTGGTGTGACCGTCGGACTGTCAAATCATAGGTCTCAAGTTCGAACCCAAGGTATGCACCTCTGATTTTTCGGATTCATGTGCGTGTTGTATAATTATCACTTGCTCCGGTGAAAGGAAACATCGCGAGGAAACCAGCGTGCCTGACAGATATTTCTTAACGGCATGTAAAGCCAAGTCAGAGGCCCATGGGCGGCATTAAAACTCTGACACCAGGGAGCCTAAAATGGAAGCTTTATCAGAATCATAAAATGAATCACGTTAAAATTTAAAATTCTTAAAATGGTCTTTATGGTTATGACCACAAAGTCCATTTTTAGAGTTTTAAATTGACGTGATTCGTATTATGGTTCTGATAAAGCAGCCATTTTAGGCTCCCAGGTTAGGCACTAACCACACGATAAAGAAAGATCATCTGCCTAGCCTTTTCCCAAGTATGTTGGGGTCGGCTTCCAGTCTAACCGGTGTAACAAATCTACTATATCCTGTTAAGAATTAAAGGATAAGAGTAGACTTGTACATTTAAAAATTTAATAGAGATATGGATGGTTTTACAAATGAGATAAAAAATACAAGTGTTTACAAAAAAGACGTATCAAACCCGCACTCTGGAAGCAGTTTTTGAGTATATTTACACGATTAAGTAGCACTGTTGAAGCACGATGAAATGTAGAGGTGGAGATGTAGGACGATGTATCAGGTCTGCTCCACAGGAAGGCGGCGTTTGTAAGAACAGGAGTTGAGGTCCTGGTAGAGCTTTAGAGTTGGATCACCAGCTTTTAGACCCAGGGCAGCTCCGCGAGATGATCAGCAGGGATGGCACAACGACAGTTTTAAATAATAAGATTGGGAGTAGTCCCAGGTGTATCATTAGATGGATCACCTTCAAGAATCTGTCTTGTCTCCAATTTTAAGAATTCCTTCAGTCTCACATTCAAGAAACACTCTCTCGTCTAGTCTCGTCTCGACCCCTTCGTCAGCTCGTTTTCCACAGTAGTCTCCTTCCATTTTTGAATCTCAGATTTTCTTCTTGCGGCCATATAATAATCTCATCTGACAAGTGTAGTCGGCCAGGACATAGCAGACTTACTTCATAAAACCATGAATGCGTAAATAATTTATAAATATAATTTAAAATTAAGTTATTAGTAAACAATCATTATTATCTATAAAATACAATATTTCAGCTAAACATTGAAAAATATAATTTAGAATAGATAAACCAAAAAGTATTCATCATAGACTAAGCTAGTAAGAAACTCTATGACAGAAAGAATGTACGTCAGTTTGGCAAATCTGACGTACATGTCACAACATTGAAAATTATGAAAATTAATATTTTATTTTAGCAAATACTATGAAAGCGAATCGTATTTAGATCGATTCGCTGAGTATAAACAAACAAATCAATAAAAAAGGATGATAAATGGTATATGGTATGACAATTGTAAGTATAGTATAAAGTGTAAAGTATAGCATATACTATACCGGATGCAGCTGAATACCTGTATTTTACATGGAGCGACTGCCTATCTGAGCTCCACAACTCAGTACTGGGTAATAAGATACCCCTTGGTAAGACTGGTTGTCAGATGTTTTGGGCCACTGACTACCTGTAACGACTTTCAAAGATCTAAAGACGACAGGCGAGACCAACGGCTGGCTTAACGTACTTTCCGAGGCACGTAGGAAACTCGGTATGTAATGGGCGGTCACCTATCCACAGAACAACCTAGTCAAGCACAGCTTAACCTAAATATCGACCCGAGTGGCTGTTATTATATTGCCATGAGCTCCTAACCAGATGCTGCTGAATACCAGTATTTTAAATGGAGCGACTGCATGCCTATCTGTCCCCCACAAAACAGTTACTAGGCAACATGATATCCCTTGGTATGGACGACGGCGGTTCTTTATTTTATCAAGCTATACAAAACCAGTTTATTCGGATCTCTCATTGTACGGGAAATTTATTCAAAGCGAGGCCATGTTATACTGGAAATGTATAGCTTGATGTGTAGCCGTGTGTACGACTGGTTGAAAACGAATATGTATCTGTCGGAGTGGCAGGATTTATTCCGCTAGGCTTCTACATCATGTGGGCAGACGATGGGTTTCGTGCTATGAAAAGACACCGAGCGATACATTGTTTCTAGCAAAACTAACGAATTACTTGAGATTACAACTTAGCAAAATAACACGGGGCACAATGAATCGGGTACAGTTCCAAGAGGTCTTAACTCGGCCGCGATCAGACACTGACTGTCGATCTGGCTCAGAGTTTGTGACCAACAGGGCTCTGTGACAAGCACGGTGTGGTGTGGGTAGGCTTGTAAGTAGGTCGCGTGATGTCACCACCGCGTACTTGTGATTCATTTTAAGCCCGTACCAATGACCGTCTCCGACATATCTATAAACGAAGCTGTGGTTAATTCCTACCAAATATTCAGGCATTTAGGTGCCTAATTTAAAAATTTCTTCAGTTAGATCTATACTAATATAATAAAGAGGTAAAAGTTTGTGAGGTTATAGGGGGTAATCTCTGGATGTACTAAACTGATTTTGAAAATTCTTTCAATAATAAGAAGCTACATTATCCCCGAATGCCATAGGCTATATTTACAACGTGCCTGTGGGATAATTTCTAACCAAAACGCTAGCGAAGCCCGCGGGCAACAGCTAGTTACTAATAAAATAAAAAATTAAATTCACATTAACAATGTTCCATTTAAGAAGAAAATTGTTACTTTTTGTCTATGGCGATTTCTTAATTACTCTTTTAAAAACACAGACCAATCGCCCTGTTTCTTTCCGCATCACTGCTGCTCCGAACATCCTCAGAACCGTTCACAAATCACTGTTAGAGCCAGTTCCGCAATAGAAGGCGCTATACCTAATAAATAACTCGGGTTCCGTACTGGACTCCGGGTTAATTAGCGTCACTTGTTTATGGCACTTTTTTAAAAAAAGGTGCTTCCAAACACCACTCCGTAATTACTCCAACTTTTACGGGAATACGGGGTAACGAAATTAGTTTACGTACAGTCTTGAGCAAAAGTACCTTACAACTACGTTAAATTCCGTATTTTTTTTCCAGAAGTATAAGTTTAAATTTTATGGTAAATAAAATATTCGTGCTTCGTTGGCCTAGTGGTCGCAAGCGCAACTGTTGAGCATAAATAAGGTTCTGGGTTCAATTTCCGGGTCGAACAATGTGTTATTGGGTTTTTACATCAGGAATTTCTCAGTAGCAGCCACGGAGTCTGGAGTTGTGCCCGGTTGATGGCAATAGGCTCGCCCCCTATTACATGGGACTTAAACATAACTGGCAAAATGTGGGTGCACAGTCAATATCAGAAGTAGATTAACACTACGCAAAGTTTCAAAGCAGGTTTTTTAATAAAAACTTGTTAGATATTACTCGTTACTAACAAGGTTTTGAAGAGTAAGGAATATTTTAAAAATAATCTTCTGAAACATTAATAAAATAGATGGAGTCCTGTAAATCAAATAATTAAAATTCCGAAATGGTAAGCTACTTCTGTTGCTTACGGTACCAATAGGTACTCCTCTACTTAACCGTTCGTATATTATAAACATAACACCACGCGTGTGGATTACACGTTATGTTTATAATATTTTCACAACCATGTTCTTCGACCGTCTCACTGGTTTGCTGGTCACAAGCGCTACTGCTGTACATCATGGTCCTGATCACAGTGTTATTGGGTCTTTCGGTCTGGAATTTTCCAGTAGCAACCCTGGAGTCTAGATTTGTGGCAAGTTGATGATTGGATGGAAACACAACTTGCGAAATATGGGAAGATCTTCTTAGGGCGCGTTCCCACTATGTCGTGACGATTTATTTATCGTTGGATATTATTATGGAAAAGTCATGGGCGACAGTTAATTGTGTGGTCCTATATGTGAACACCTCCATTTAAATAAACAAGCCACGACGCTTTAAACAACACGATAAACTGCCGTCACGACATAGTGGGAACGTGCCCTTACTGTCATCAATGTAACTTTTTCACTGTTTTGTCGTAAGTAAATTAAAAAGAGCACTAATATGAAGTTTAAGATGCAATCTGAAACAATAAACTATATGTTGTAAATTAGTTTAAGTAAGACATTGTTATTTAGGAGGAATCAACATACTCCCAAAATACAGGCATTCCTTGCCAAGGTATAAGGTTCCAACTAAATATGTATATAGTAATATATATAATTACCCATAGACTAAAATACACAACAATTTTGTACACAAGATTTTGGTCACGGATTTACTATGTACCCTTTGATTATATAATGTCTAGATGGAGCGTCGCCCTACAATCAAAACAAAGAAAACGAGGCAACAATTTCAAACATTTGTGCGGCAGCGTGCTCTGCGTGTCTGTGTGCTAACTTATAAGCTAACAGTCGGCTGATATTTTTGACGTTTTCGCACATTTGATGCTATGGAACATCAAAAGTAGACATTATATAATCAAAGCATATACCTATAATTCTTTAGCTTTAGTTTGTTTAGCTCTTGTGCGTAATTTATAGTTATTGGTTCAATAAACATTTTATTTATTTATTTATTAATTACTAGTGAGATGTACATGTTGATGTCTTTGCTCAAAGTTGCTATCGTTATGTAACGAGGAAATTGATTTTAAGTTTTATGTATTTGTAAGGTAGATATTTAGGTATGCTCGTAACTGTACCTACACGGAAATTGTTCAGGAAAAGTTTTCTGGATGATTTTTATTTCGTTTTCTATTGCAAGCTGTAATTTCTGAGCAATTTGGGAGTGTTTTTTTATTTCAGTTGCGCGCGTATCTTTAATTTTTAAATAGGCAAGTGACATTGGTGTTGTACTTTTGACGGGAAACCAGTTTTCCTTTTTCCTGCTTAAATTTTCACGGAGTCTTTCTACTGGTGACCGAAACCAAAATAATCTGTGATACATTTTTAAAACCTGGTTCTAAAAAGAATATCTCTTTATATTGGTGGGTCTACATACGAATCGCACAAAAATACCGTACACAGGCATCAAAACAATTTTTGTTCAGTCGTAAAGTTAAATATAAGTACAACATTGCTTTTGCCGACGATTTCAATCATTCAGAAGTTATCCCAAGGGAACCTGCTACCAGGATTGAGTCCAATCTATGTGGCTACAATATTAGTATGAAAACTCTAGCCTACCAAGCAACTAACCCGTTACACTTCAATACAATCCATCTTCAATATCTAGACCAAACAAATATTATTTTTAACTTTATCGGAAAGCAGATACCGAGTTGTAACTTTTGCGATCTCAATACCACAATTTGTTACGCACAGGTGGCTATAGGCTATAGGCCTGCTTTGATATATAGTGGCTATAGGCCTGCTTTGATTTGTTTTTGGTATGGCATCGGCTATTTTTAACCACATTCCTAATTCCATAAAAAAGGAACCAGTAACAACGTTCAAAAAGAAACTAACTGAACTTTGAATAAATGAATAAATGTTACAACTCCGTATCGGATTTTTTAGCTGATAAATTTTTGTTGTGTGTGAATGTTTGTATGCTTGATAATGAACTGCATCAATATTTGCATGCAAACATGGTAGAATGTACAGGGATTTTTAATATTATTGTAACCACCATATTGTAAATAAGTATATACGTTCTGAGCAAATAAATATTCTATTCTATTCTCCCTAAATTCTAAAGAAACGTTATTTTTCTCTCTTTTTATTCTCAGGTAGAAGAACAAAGTAATACACTTTCGAATTTATAATTATAGTATGAAAATACTATGGATTCGTACATGCTGGTCTTTGTCACGAAATTTCAACAAAATCACTTCAATCATTAAGACGACTCAGCAAGCATTCCTCCGAATTTTCATTTTCTTTTTATTCATAAGAAGACCTGACACGGCCAGCCTCAGCGCTGTTATTTCGCCGCATTTTTGACAGGACATAAAAAGTGACATGGTGACAAATTCGTGGAGGCGCTCGCTCAGCGGGAGGCCTCCCTAATAGGATCACTGTGAGGGTTCCATAAATAATGCCCTCTTGAGTTTACAAGGACACGGAATTCGAGGAAATGAGTATTCAAATTATACCTACTAAAATATTAATTTTGTTAACAATGATAATTTTCTATTTAGGTACTTACATAGATTCTTTATGTAAATCTTTTGTCGACCATGAGTCCCCCTATGAATTATGATGACCGGTTAGACGCGAGCAACGTTTACAAGATTGATGATCGTGTACGTTATTTTTGACTGCCTCTGTGGTCAAGTGGTCGCAAGCGCCACTGCTGACCATGAGGTCCTGGGATCGATTTCGTGTCGGACAAAATGTTATTGGGTTTCTCTATGAATCATTTCTCAGTAGCAGCCCGAGGTCAGAACTTGTTCGCGGTTGATGCCAATAGGCTCAACTTCTATAAAACCACATCCCTTTCTCGAGAATTACAGACATTACATTTTGGTGTTATTTAAAATATACTCAGTTACCAACACTCCTTGTTATACAGCGTGTAACAGAAAGGGTATAATCATATGGAATACTGTGTTACGGACCATCAAACTGAACAACTTTCTCTATGGGACCACCATCGAAATCGTAAAAAAATAATCAGCTGTCCCATACATTTGGGTCGAGTAGGTATTGAAATTTTGTATAGGACAGCTGATTATTTTTTTACGATTTCGATGGTGGTCCCATAGAGAAAGTTGTTCAGTTTGATGGTCCGTACCACAGTATTTCATATGATTATACCCTTTCTGTTACACGCTGTATAGTCAGTATATGACCTCTGTTGATCATGCCTCCCCCAATGACCTCTGGTGACCGGTCAGAGGGGACATAGACTAGGTAATGATGATTACGTGGAACCACACTTGTCAGTGTCAAAGTCGTAGATTGACGATTGGTATGTTATTTTTAGTAGAAAGCAAGACGCTACTTATATGTCACCTTCTTTGTGCCAAAACAACGAGGCAAAAAATAATAAAAAAACTTTTTTGCAAAAAATAAATCCGACTTCAAAAACAAAAAAACGTGGAAAAATAACTTTAGCTTCAGAAGTCGGTGACTTTTGTTTGTCCGATTGAATTTTTTTGCCAACGACTTCTGAAGCTAAAGTTATTTTTCCACGTTTTTTTGTTTTTGAAGTCGGTTTTATTTTTTGCATAAAAGTTTTTTTATTTTTCCCTTTTTTAGTTGCAATATTCTACACAAATATTTGCTATACATTTATTTCACATTGTTAACAACTCCTTTCATGGCAATAGGCTTATCCCCAATAAAATGTAACTTATATCGTTATCATACCTAACTGTCGAAATCTGGATGTACCGTACACATCTGCGTACTCCCTTTGTCCCTTTGTTATGTTCTAATATTTTGTAAAAAATAAACATCCAAGCGATTGCAGCAATCACGACAGATTTTCTGTCTATTAATGAAGCGTTCCATTATATATCCCGGAAGATCAGCATCAGATCCTGACTTATACCTTCCATCATCAGCTCAGCAACATGAGATAAAGATTATCAGGTACAAATATCGTTAGAAAGTACCTATATGACAAAAATTGTTAAATGTCAGGATTGCCCTCGATTTCCCTGGGATCCCATCATCAGATTCTAACTTTGAGACAACGGGACCACCTCAGTAGTATAGGCTTTCGAATAAAAAAAGAATTTTGACAATCGGTCCACAACTAGCGGAGAAATCGGTGAACATACGGGACACAGTTAAACGTAGAACCTCCTCATTTTGTTTGAGTCGGTTAAAATATCGTCAAAAGAGTTTTAGTGAAATATTAGTGAACCGCTAACAATACATTTCATGGTAATAGGCTTATCCCCAATAAAATAGAACTTAACATTCCTAACTATCGAAAAGTTGTACAGTACACATCTGCATACCCCCTAGAGCATACAAGCGTGATATTATGTTATGATGTTGTATAAACAATAAACATCCAAGCGATTGCAGCAATCACGACAGATTTGCCGTCTATTTTTAAGATTTCCATAGTATATCTCCGAAGATCAGCATCAAATCTTCACCAAATTTAAAATAGGACCACCGCGAAACAATATTCTACCAAACAAAAAAAGAATCATCGAAATCGGTTCACAATTGGCGAAGATATCGCTGAAAATACACAAAAAAAAGAAAAAAAACAGACGACTTGATAACCTTTTGGAATCGGTTAAAAACAAACTGTACCTACTGAATTTGTTACTAGCAAAAGAGTTTATCCTGATACGGAAATTAGGTTTGTTCGTGGCTACATAATAACAGCCACCCCGGTCGATCTTCAAGGTTAAGCCGCGCTTACCAAGGTTGATCTGTGGATGGGTGGCCATTATTACATACCGAGTTTCCTCCGTGCCTCGGAAAGCACGTGAAGCCGTTGGTCCCGACTGTCATTTCTAGATCTTTGACAGTCTTTACAGGTAGTCAGTGCGCCAAAAGTCGGAAATCCGGTATTACTAAGGGGTACTGTATTACCCAGTACTAACTGGGTTGTGGAGATCAGATAGGCAGTCGCTCCATGTAAAATACTGGTATTCAGCTGATCCAGTAAGACGGGAAGCCGACCCCAATACATTTGGCAAAAGGCTAGGCAGATGATGACTGAAATCAGGTTGGCATATGTCTTAGGCTTAGCAGCATGCTGGCATTACAAGTTGGTTAAAGCTGGTAATGCTTTGACATTACGTGAGAGAGGGCTTCGACTAGCAGTGGATTGCGATAGGCGGAATCGATTGATTGAAACGTGGTTGCCAGGCATGATGTTCTCGTTCGGTTCCCAATCAGGCAATAATTATCTTGGTCAGGTTTCAGTTACAAAACAAAATAGTCTGGAATTGAGAATATTATCTTGGTACTGTAGGGACCTTAACCTTTGTGGTCACTAAAGAATTAACTCTGGCACGTTAGAAAGAAAAAGGAAATAAACAATAAGGCCGAATAAGGACAAGGAATGTTTTCACAGCTTAGGCGTCTGTCAATGTAATGTTTTCATTCCAATAACTATCTGAATTCAACGTCTAAACGAGCCTTTAATTTGATAACACTTAACATAGATCACACAGCCGATCCTTATAGTACCTAATTACTCATCTCCAAAATAGGAGCTAACCTAACTCTCCCGAGACCAAACTTAAGTTTATGCAAGCGTAATTTGGTACCTTCCTAAATAGTTCCATCAAGACTTGATACGCATACATAATACCTCGCAATCTTCCAAAGGTCTTTAGCTATCTGAACTCAACATACAAAGGCCCAAACTTGAGTTAAATTCTCGAATAATTAGTACTACGAGTATATAACTTGCTCAAAGTACGCCTAGAATCAAGCAAAGCACTTCCTCTTAGTTTAGAATCAATCTAACTCGACTTTAACTCAGATTCCCATAGTTAAATGAACTTGTGAACTAAAGTCAGCGGAAAATTGCAGGCATTTAGTTTAATCTTAGATTTAAATTGTGTTCAACAATCAGTGAAGACATTATTACAGCAACTATGTGGCTTTTAGCATTGAATCTTCAATCTCGCTTAGTTTTGATGTTATAGAATACTTAAGCTTGTAATTTATCTTCAAGTTCAGCAAATCGTCTGCTGAAGTTTGTAGACGGTGAAATGGGATACAGTTACTTGTTGACAGAATTCTCTGTTTGATTAGCAATAATTATTGATTTTATTTGGGTGTCTTCTAGGTGACACCGACACAAAGGTATTGTCTTTCTTTCTTATTTTATCATCAGCCTGTCCGAGTCCAGTGCCTCTCTAATCTCTTACCTATCACGAATCACAGGAACTTAATACAGGGTATAAAGGACCCTTCACGAAGCCGTCAGGCAAGCATTATGTACAGACGCCAGCTGCACATCAAGCTACCCGAAACTGTCAGATTGGGAACATTTGACAGTTTCGGGTAGCTTGATGTGCAGGTGGCGTCTGTACATAAATGAACCTTGAACCTAATGCTTTAGCGATAAAGTTGAAAATCTAGTAAAGAAATTTGACAGATTTAGTAGCTTGACGTGCCGTCTGTACATGAAACTAAATAACTTTACGCAAAAATTATTGCTGGGAAACGACTTTTTTTTGGGTGAACAATCACGTTTTACGGCAGGACTCAATGTAGTGCACTCAAAACATTGTGCTGATGGATGCATTCAATAGTACCGGGTCATGGAGGTGTTTAAAGTAAAAATCTTACATTGAAAAAATGTACCTATTCAATAAAAAAACCTGCGCAAAAGTTGAGACTTTGACCCACACGGATATATGGGATCCATAACTAGAAGGTTCCCAGGTATGGTCTAGAACAATCATAATATCGCAATGACGGGAACAAGTGATTGCCTTTCAGCTTCGTTAAAGGTCTTGTTACAACCTTTAAACAGTATAAGTTCTAAGAAGTATGTACAATCACACTTCTACAAAAATTCTGTACTATGGCGAAGTAAACACACATGAAGTTCGTCCCTCACCAAACAGATGGCGTTGCATGTCACTTTGAACATTCTAAAGATTTTTGAGGGCATTGCCGCGGTCACTGGGACGCTGATCGGCCCGGATTTAAAGTGGGTAAGTAGTTTGGTACACAAGTTTGAGCATTAGGCACGTGTAGGTAGTATTCACTGTTTAAGATAGCGAGGTCGACAGGTAAAACTGATGATGATCGAGATAAAATCTGAAGTTCTACAACTCGTCAATTGTTTCTTTCTGTGATGCTCTTTAAGCATTGAGGGCAAATTGTTATGAACATCTGGTAGCCACTTCTCATTTTCAAGCCTGTGAGCGTTGCACCGCAGAGCTTTCTACAGCCCGACCGACCAAGACTTTCTACCGAAAAGACTGCGTGACATGCATCAAAGTGCTTCTGAGCTTCGTCGTTCAAATCCGTCAAATATAATGTTGCGGAGGGATACCACGATTCCCAGTAAACTTGTCTTTGTTATTGCTAAACCTGGTCAACACACTCAGATGTCCTGAGGTACTCTAAGGGCTCATTTTGGGACACGCGGCGCGGCCCGCTTTAAATTCAAACATATGGAAATGTATGAGAGCGTTTACGGAGAAGCGATTTTACGCGCGTTTGCTTGAAATGCAGCGGTGCCCGCGGCGGCACACGCGCTTATAGGCTGGGAGGTACCGTTGCAAATAAAAAAGTCATGGTAAGCCGGCTGAAATTGACATAGATAGTTGATCTTATATGACTATGACTTATGATCGGTTCTCTTATTAGTCATATAAGATCATCTATCGATGTCAATTTCAGCCGGCCTACTATGACTTTTTCATTTGCAACGCTACCTCCCGGATTATTAACGCATTTGCCGCAGCGTACACCGCCGCGTTCACCACCGCGTTCACCGCCGCGGGCGCCGCAGCATGCGACGCGGCGGGTGACGCGGCTGGCGACGCAGCGGGTGGCGCGGCTGGTGACGCGGTGAGCGACGCGGCGGGCACCGCGGCGGGCGACGCGGCGGCCAACGCGGCGACCACCGCTGCTCCTCACGCACCGCACCAAGCGCCGCGTCTTCGTAAACAACATCGTACATCGACATAATATTTTTGTGTTTTGGCGTGCGGTAACGCGGGCCGCTGTACGCGCTGCCTCTCCGTAAACGGAAAAAACGCTCAACGCGCCGCGTCTCCGTAAATGAGCACTAAGTCTACTAAGGTTGTTAACACTAGTTAGATTATTAAAGCAGAACCTAAAATAATAAATTTTCTTTCTAGCAACGTAACAAGACACGATTCTTTCCAATTAGCTATCCAGAAAGTTGTTCTTATTAACAAAGATATAATCTCAGCATAACAAAAGAATCCTGATTAGGGATGAGCATACACGTATTATTATGATGGTACCTATCTCTTTTTGCTTGGAGGTTATTAGGCAGGTTACATGGAACGTCCTATATCCTATTGACTAACTATTGGCTATAACGAATGAGTTTCCTAATGAAAATCTCTGATAAAGCAATAATGACATTCAATGTAAGTAGAAGATATTAATATGCTAGGAAGGTGAATATTTCTCTATTCGCAGTAGGTATTAAAAATTGTGATAATGGCTTCCGAGCAGTGTATCCGCAATATTGCATTGCTATCCAAATATGAAATGACTACTTCGAATTTGCAGCTCTATGAATTAGTGAGATATTAATCCATGCAAATGAATTTATGTTCGGCATATTGAAAATCTCCGACTTCCAACTACGTGAAAATAATTTTCCGAATGTGGTACTATAATGATTATTTCCTTTGCAACTATACAGGTAAAGATTATTATTTTGATTTGGTTGGTTATTTTGAGTTTAATTATTGACTGTTACCAATTAAATGTTAACTAGTAAACTAGTAGTTGTAATGTGAACTAGTAGTGAGTCCCATACACTGGTGTCTATTATCTAAAAGCAGCAGTTTCATCCGGCTCGAAGGACCATTGTTTGAGTGTCAAGCTCAAGTGTTGGTGCTATATGGTCTCGACTAAATAAATCTGCTGCTTTTCGATATGAAGACTGTATTGACTTGGTGGATTACAAATAAAAATGGCCGATGTATGCGCACGGTAAGTGATGGCGAGCGAGTGTCCCTCGGTATGGTCGGGGGCCTAGCATTAGGTTGGGCGTTAAGATGACGTAGAATCAGTGAGAAGCGATGCTACTGGCCGGTGCGATGTGAAGGTCTGGAACAGAAGTGTCAGTGACAGGAATAACCCCGTATTTAAAAACCGGCCAAGTGCGAGTCGTACTCACACGCACATAGGGTTCCGTAGCACCAAACAATATAATAAAAATATTTTGAAGGCATTCGTTCATGTTGTATTGTTTTACATTCATCAACAAAATAAATTTATTTTTCATAGTATGTTAATGAAAAACAAAGTTGTTGCTGCAGTTTGATGAAAAAGTCCCATATCTCAAAAAATAAACATCAAATCTTATTCAAACCAATTTTGGTTGAAAGTTTTTTTTACGTTCTATAATCCTATATTTTTTTCAGAATTGTTCTCCTCTTACTTTAGAAAATAAAGGGGGGGGCACACATTTTACCACTTTGGAAGTGTTTATCTTTCAAACGATTGACTTTGAGAGAAAATGGTTTTAGGAACCTCGATGTAATTTTTAAAGTCCTATCTATAGATACCCCGCATGTATAGGTTTGATGAAAAATATTTTTTAGTTTCAGTTCCATGTCAGACCCCCCTTAATCTTATATTTTTTTTTATTTTTGTATAAAACCATATACCTACTAAGTTTCAAATGTGTAGTCCTAATAGTTTCGGAGTAAAGTGGCTGTGACACACGGACAGACAGACAGACAGACAGACTTGGCTAATCTGTAAGGGTTCCGTTTTTTGCCATTTGGCTACGGAACCCTAAAAAGCGAACGTCGTGTTCATATTGTTGGGCCAAACAAATGATTTCTTCGCCGACGAAGTCCCAGCGCCTTCGTCGGTAAGCAGTGATGGCGATAGTTAACCAATTTTGGTTTTTGGTAGGCTGTTAAAAAAACGATCCAAAACAATCTAAGTTACAAAATCAGTCCTTGATAATGAAACTTTCAGCCATACATTGAAAAACCAGTCTATAGACACATGCAAGTTTTACTTACCAAGCTAGTTTAAATGTTGTTTGCTACTGCATACATTCAAAGCCTGCTTCTATTTTGCGGGACAAACTTATAAGTTATGTGTGCGATATGCGGACTGTAACCGCTAACTTACTTATTTAATGTTGTTATTCCTTAATGCATACAGTGTGTTTGTATTTATTTTGAATTATTTTATAGTAAACTTGCAAGGTGTCTTGCAGAAATATGAAACATTTATGTAGGTACGTTTTCATTTATTGGAATTTTTTATAAATTGAGTCAGACTTAAACATTATTTTAACAGTAGCAAAAAAATCGGCCAAGTGCGAGTCGTACTCACACGCACATAGGGTTCCGTAGCACCAAACAATATAACAATATTTTGAAGGCTAAAACTACATTTATTTTTCATAGTATTGTAATGAAAACCAAAGTTACTGCTGTAGTTTGATGAAAAAGTCCCATATCTCAAAAACTAAACATCAAATCTTATTCAAACTAATTTTAGTTGAAAGTTTTATTTACGTTCTGTAGTCCAAAATTTTTTCAGAATTTTCCTCGTCTTACTTTAGAAATTAGAAAGATAGACACTTCCAAACGATCGACTTCGAGAAAAAATGATTTTAGGAACCTCAACGTCATTTTTAAATACCTATCTATAGATATCCTGCACGTATAGGTTTGATGAAAAAAATATTTTTTAGTTTCAGTTCCATTTAAGGGGAGATTGTAAAGCGGTTCACAGAATACTTCTACCTACTAATTTTCAACTGTGTAGTCCTAATAGTTTCGGAATAAAGTGGCTGTGACATACACGGATAGACAGACAGACTGACAGACATGGCGAATCTATAAGGGTTCCGTAGCCAATATGTAACCGTAATGTAGCCGTAGTAATCTCAAACTGGTAGTAAACTAAGGTTGGTATTAGTACCAACCTTAGTTTACTACCAGTTTGAGATTGTATTTAATAGGAATATCAAATAGGTACCTATCCAATTCCTATTTAAGCCTCCCGAGCTACATACGCGTTCCAATCTAAGATCTTTTGGCAACTATATTTATGTATAATACATAAATTGCCAGAGTAAAATTCGCGTTCACATGGCCTTCAGAAAAAAGAACCTTGAGAAAAAAAAAACAAATAATTTGCGTTTTTCCTTTGTCTTATTCCCTAAATTATTCTCTAGAGATGGCACAAGAGAATATCGAGAAATCAAGAGCACGATGACGTAGCAAATTGAAGTCGAAATACATCAAGGAATTTGTACTGTCTGTTAATAAATTTAGAAAAAGAATTTAGATATTTTCTGAGTATTTTTTTTGGTTCATTGTGCTTTTCAAGGCGACGACGACCGCGACGTCTTGTGTCGAAGCATAATCCATCATTTACCTAAAACAGACAGATCCTTTTTTCAGATAAATTTATGGGTATCTTCTTCGGCAAAAACCTGGTATTCTTGATGTAAAAAGAGAATTGCAAGAAAAGAAACATCGTTTTCTTTATTTCAGGTATTATTTCGACTAGGTACTAACAAGATTACGCCAGATGTATACCTTCCCAAATTCTAGTTTGATGTGACTGTCATTTATTTGACGAGCTTAATGAAAGCACCTTCGGATTTGAAAGTAACTTATTACTTTCTTACATTCAATAATATTTCACCAGATCCGTAGTAGCAACGAACCTTTTGCCATGATCCAGGCACAAATCCAGACTCCAGCAGGGCTATTGCGTATCTCTGTCGACAGTTCATAGTGATCATCACTTGGCGAGTTTCACGGGTAGTGTCAGTTGACACCAATAAGAACGGTCATTGTATATCAAAACTCGACTAGTGATTATCACTATGAACTGTCAACAGAGATACGCAATAGCCTTCCAGAATAGAAAACCTGAAAAGTATTTTTTGGAAACCTGCTTGAAATATTTTATCATAATTCATAAGTTTTGGGCTCACATCTTACTTTAAAGTTAAGAACTAACAATCTAAACTAACAATCCACAGTTCCAATAAAATATTTTGTGTCACGTTGAATTTTCCCCGTGATTTCTGCTAAACGAAGCGAAACGCGATAAAAACTGCACACACAAGGCGTTTGGCTGCCGCCGCTGGCACTAGATATAATTTATCGGAGCAAGATTTTAATGTGAAGTTTTTATTACTGTTTGAACGAAATATATTTTTCAGCCGATACCGTAACCGAATATTCGGCTCTTCATCTAGTTTCGGCCGAAACCGGTACCTAATCTTAAGCGTTGAAGTTATAATTCAGTTGAGTTGAAATAGAGAGGCCTGCCGCTGTATTCACAAACGCTTCGATTCAAGAAGTCGTATGTCTATCTCGCTCGCTTTCTTAATGCGAAAAAAAGATAGACTCAGGTTTTTTCCTAGCATTGTAGCAAATCTTAATGGAATTGATCCCAGCGGTCTTTCAAAACGAACACGTCACAAACACGAGTTTTGGCCGAGGTGAGTTTTCGAACTTTTTAGGGCCGAAACGGAAACTGAAACTTCGGCCGGACACTAGTTTTATTATAAAATATCGAGAGAATAATAATATATCATATCGCTTATTTTGAAGAGGGACCTGGCAACAAGCCCAGATTCCACTTGAGGCAAGAGATTAAAGAAATCTTTGAAAATGTTTTACTGCAGGTAGGTATGGCCTTATGAAGTAAATAAGAACTGCCAATTATTACTTATCTCCATATCGAAAAGTGATGGTAAACGGTAGGGCTGGTGAGTTGAATTAATGAATATCCTCTTTATTTAGTACTAGCGACCCGCCCTGGCTTCGCACGGGTGCAATGTTATGCATTTACACCTTCCTCTTGAAACACTCTATCTATTAAAAACACCGTATCAAAATCCGTTGAATAGTTTAAAAGATCTAAGCATACATAGGAACAGGCAGCGGGAAGCAACTTTGTTTTATACCATAGAGTGACAGTGATAAGTTACTGTTGATACGCCAATATCTTGACGTGGGGTGTTGTAAAATTGGCTTTTATTTTAATCTAGCAGATGGCGTGACAAGCATCAAGTGTCAAAAGAATCACTAAGCAACATGATGTTTTTGACCAATTGTCCTTTTAACCCAATTTATGGCAATGGTACCTACTTATTCAGCAAAGCAAACACTATAAGTTATCTCGATAGATTTCAGCTTTTTGAATAAAAACTGCCAGTCGATGCATTGAAATTTCCTCTACCACTCACTGTTTCTCCTTTATACAAAGAATAAAATCGCTACAATATTAGCCCTAGTTCACAAAATCGGTCGATATTGGCTATCAGTGACTGTATCCGAGAGTTAAGCCGGGATACAATAACTAAGTGAGCAAACTAATTGTAAGCTGTAGTAATACACACCACTTTGTTGATCGGATCAAAAGTTTGCCTGCGTGTATGTTATGAAAACAGGTCAGTGTTTAGTATTGTTTAGATAAGATGAAGAGCAAACACGGAGTAAGATGATGTCGCCTGCCGCTACGGTGTGCAGATCGAACGAAGGGCTCATATCTGTAGATAAAGTTATCTACATTTCTGAAGACGGTTTACAACAAGTAAAGAAAGAAAAACATTTGCAAGTTTGTCAATGAAAAAAGAAACACATTGTAAATAAATAATTTAAAACTAACCTACAGCACAATAATGGATTTTGTGTGTCGCACGGACGCGCCAGACGCGTTTATTTCAGCAATAATGCCAGACAGATGCTGTCTATCTGCTAGCTACAACGCCGCTGTGGTTTTAATTCAGAACGCGGCGCCACAAATTCGGTATTTCTCTTCTTCACTTTCAATTGTCAAAAAAAAACATGCCATTTCACTCGTTTAGTGAAAGTCATTGACGGCACTACGGTTTCGGCTCGTCCACAGCTTTAGTCGTCGCTAGAAACCAGTCGTGTCCCTGCAGATGATTCCCGAATCTAGGTGTACATGTGATTATAAAATATGTTATTTCGTTTTCATTTACGTTTTTCAAGGATTTTATTCTGAGCACCTTCCATCTAAAATCCTATAGATATCTATCACTAACTAATTTTCATAAAATTTAAATTTTCAACATATTCAAATTGATCAAGCTCCCTTAAATAAAGAAAAAAAAGTGACACCTAGTGGGCGTAATATAAAATATATGTATCACTATTTTAGTGATATATATTTTTTAAGTGTTTCTGTCCTCCACTGGTGGACAAGCAGGTGGAGACATCGGTAATCATCGGTCGCTGTGGTCTGTCATTGAGATTGGGGTGGCTTTGATGCTGCGTTCCAGCTTTAATCTGTTAATAACACGTGGGGCACCGCAACTACGCGTAGAAACTTGGTGACGGGTGTCTTGACTCGACGGATTACGTACAGAATATCCAAGATAAAGAACCGAGTGACCGCGCAGCGCTTGTCCGTGTGTGATTCGCCATAGGTGATTCACGCTTGACCGCGCGGACGAGCAGTGTCGTGTGAGAATCGCCTTAGTGTAATCCGCATAGACTGTAGACTACGTACCTGCTATGTATGTGTCAATCTACCCTTGTCTATTGATATAAACAAGGGTCGATTGATATCTGTATAAATCGGGGTAGGTTTAGTTTCAACCACCGAACATAATGTCAGCTCTGAATAAAGGTTGCGTAACTTTGGACTTAACCAAAATGTCTAAAATAGTGATTTTAATTGATAAATCGAACTTACTTAGGTAACAGACACTTGGCCTGTTTTCTAGCACAATACTCAGCCATGAATCTCGAATAAAAGGCAGATTAGAGACTTGATTAATTTAAAATCCATCGATTTAAAATTAAGCTCCGTTCTAGGCTAAGTGTCAAAGCTCTTGGCGATTATTAGGTACCAGTTCAGAAATGAAGAAAAAATCCTATAAGTTTGACGTCATATGTCAAGTGCCATCTCAATGACTCGACGAGCACATAAGAGGTTTGAATCGCGTTATACTTTCCACATACGATCACGATATCATAATGTGGAAAGTATGAGCACCTATAGTTCATATTGAACCTGAAGTAAGTATGTAGTCAAATTTGGTCGGTGATCACCGTACATTCAAATGCACTCGACCTCGTCATTTACTGCTATATCCCCCACCCGTATTTAGGCCATTTTCAGACGTGAAATGATTTGTTTACTAACCTATGGTGCACCTACTTACTACACTAATTTCAATGTCCACCTTATAGGAATAAACGAACATGAATTCATACACTTTTAGTGAACATTAGTTTAATGTTCAGACTTTTCAAAATTGCCTGCCTCAATGATCCATGCCTAACATCACCATTTTGTAGCTAATTGGGGTTTGACCCGCTTGGCTCATATTATTTAGCCACGTGCTCCTCAGTAGTAGGTCAGGTAATTCATGGAAACTGTCGAATGCGTAGTTAGATATAGGAGCCGTCAGTATTGTAGCCCTCAAGCTATTAATATGACGAGGAAGTTTTACCTAGGTACTCCAAAATCATTCACTTCCAAAGGTATTGTTTGCACAACAATTCAATATTAATTTGTTGCGACCAACATGAAGCGCTATTGTTTCGAGTTCCATTAATGTGATTATTTGAACATAATATTTTCCGGAAATGCTGGAGTGGATTCGATATTTACATTACGCGGTATCGTTTTTTTTTGTTCTGTTTTGTAATGAATATGGTTGACATGCTATATAAAATTAATTGCATTGTCCCGGAAATATTGCCTTAATGTTTGCTCTGTGTATTGATCAATCTGGTTTTTTGTAATAGTATTTTGATCACAAAATGACTGTGTTATCTAGCAGTAAGTATGTACTGTAGAGACCTTAACCTTTGTGGTAATTTAGGAATTAACTCTGGCACTGTCTATTACAATAAGGTTCAAATTTGAATAAGCAAAGAAGAGACGTTCGAGGCGGACTTCAGAAGTGTGACATGTATATACCGAGTATAATGGTTTCTTTCCAATAGTTATTTCAATCGACGATATAAACGGCTTTCATTTAAAGTAGGATACCAGCTGGTAAACTAGTAACTTACAGTAGGTACCTAGTTCATATCATGGTAGAAAGCCAGCCAACAAGATTCGTACCAATCCTGCAGATTCAGGCTGCGTTTTGCGAAGGTAAGCATCATCACTCGTTAAGGCTCTTTAATGCACTCCCACACTTCAAACATAACATAGGTACCGTAAATGAACTCGTATTTTTAATTCGAAAAAATATTTTCCAAGTGTAACGAAGCGTTCATCTGCAGGCATATGAAAAAATCCTTTTCATCGACAACCGTAACGATATTCCACTACGAGTATCGTATGTAAACGACCATCCATTTTGACTTGCAGACTTCAGTTACATTCGAAAAGATGTCGACAGGTAAAGATTGGATCGATCGTTTAGTTTTCCCAGTAGACCAGTCAATAGACTATAAAGAGCGTAAAAGCTTCCGACTATAAAAGAGCTTTTAGATAGGTTCACATGGTTTGTTTTATAACTCAGCAGAGGCGTAACGCAGGACAAACACTGTTTATGAGCTGTTAGCGTTATCATAGTGAGATTTGATGTTGCGACACGCCCTATCTCACTTTCTATGATTTTATGTGAAGAAAAAGAATTAGGTCATGCGGTTGACACGTTTTTCGAACGCGAGGGATCTTTGAAACCAATCTTCATTCGATTATTGGTATTAAATGAGTCGGAAAGGGATGTGGAAGGATCGGATCTAATTATAGCTCCCTTTATATTATTTACAACGCCGTCGTTATAATGTTCGCACCCTTTCTTATAATATTATTTCTGTTATCAACTTTCTGGGAGATTGTATCCAATTAGCGGCAATACTTTTTGATAGAAAAAAATGTTAAAGGGAAAATTAAGGCTCATTAGATTGAAATTAAGTTCGACGTCGGGGAAGTTGAAAGTTTGCGAAATTCACAACATTAAAGAGAACTAAAGAAACGGACCGTTCGTGGGTTGTGTTTCTTTTTTTATTTTAATGAAAATGCGATCCATTTAAGCGGAATAATAAATTGGTGCGCGCACAATGGGCGGTATTATTGAAGTCGATGGGGAATCGGTACGTAAGTACCACATAAGCGACATGTGAGGGGGGAAAGATATTATTTTTCTCCCCTCTGTGTAATTATTGGTATTTTTGGATGAATCTTGAGTCACCTCGTGACAACGGCGCGAGGGTTAAACGTTGATTTAGTTTGTTTACTGGAAGTGACTTTTGAATCAATTACATTTTAGTTTCTTTCTTTACAGCTAAATGAAAAATGTTTTATGTACGTTTCTCAACAATCAACATATAAAAAACAATAAACAACATACCTGTATATGCAGGATTGTTACGAAGGCAAACATTAATGATCTCTCCACTCAGGAGTCATAGTGCGATAATTATATTTTTTCTTTCAATACGCCGTGCTACGGCTTGCTACGCGACGCTACAAGGCGCTACGAGGAACTACACGACGCTACGCGGGGCTACGTAGCTTGAATGACTGGTTCTAGACGTACCTACGTACGTATACTTTTTAAATTTACATTGACCTCTGAGTCAGCTTCGGCCTTTATTCACAAAACTAGATAGGATCTTGTTATCATTTATTTACGCAATAGATCTTTCATTTTATATTCAAGGAGTCTTCTATTTGAAATAAATGCTTTCAGTTTGAGTCTTTTTCAAAAACCAATGCTGTTTCATTTCCACTGAGTTACTTAAATAGTCGACCAAAAGGAGAAAGTCTTACGCACATCGCAAACCAAGGTTGCTTTTTCTCTATTTCTTTACGTATCGGGTAAATAATCAAACTTAATGAATTCTCTTTTTACTGGGAATTATTATCAAAAAATGGTAAAGTAATTACGAAATTGATTATAATTACTTTCCATCGCTCCCTTTTGTTTTACCTGTGCGAGTCAAATAAATTCTTTCTTTTATTGCTACCATAGAAGAAGGTTATTCACAAACGTCCGTTTTCAATAACTTACTAACAGTTAACGGAACGTTGCCATCTCAGATAAACAGTTAAAGAAACATCAATTGTCATCCCTCCGAGAGACAAATAAGTGACGTGGATAGGATATTCCTGTCACTGCTAACTTTGTTTATAGAAACACCGATCGCTACTAGAGTGAGGCATATTATTCTTAACTAACCGTTATATGTAAGTAAGTTATAGAAAACGGCCGTTAGGCAATGCGATCACAAAATTATTTTCTATGACATTTCTTCTGACACCCTCTGTACATACAGTATCTTAAGAGTCTCCTTGTATGTAGTCCAATGTTTGTATTAGCAACTGCCCTAAAAGCTTCGTTGTAGCAATTCCAAGTACCGTGTCCACAATATAGGGTAGCTTGCCCTGATACTGCTACCTCCGTGAGGGCTTATATTACCCAATACATTACGTTTATTGATCGTTCGACGGACGCGTTATTTTCGAGGGATCTCGGTTATAATGGCGGTCAGAGTCCGTGAGAAATACATCATCTTGGTTGCGGTGTTTTTTTTTTGTAAGAGGATATTAGGTAGGATCATGGTGTGCCAGTATTGATGGACCAACTTGTAGGAAACTATGCTGTAGCAACCCTTTTAAAAGCCCATATATACCAATAACTTACGTTTTGCAATTGTTTTTTAGAATGAATCTTTGTTTTCAAAAGTGCTTAGACACTTCATATTTTTTTTTTTTTTTGTAGGTATTGTTGGAATTTAGCACTCGACGCTGATTTGAGCGTAAAATTCAACTGTGCAGTTTATCTATCGGCCATTAAGAAGTCGTCTAGAGAAGAGCTTGTGGCTAAATAATAACAGCTACTTGGGTCGATCTTCAGGTTAAGCCGCGCTTGCCTGGGTTGGTCCGTGGATGGGTGACCACCCAATACATAATGTTTCCTCCGGGACTGTTATTTGTAGATTTTTGACAGTCATTACAGGTAGTCAGTGGCCGGAAAGTCTGACAACCAGTCTTACCAAGGAGTATCGTGTTACCCAGTACTAACTGAGTTATGGAGGTCAGATAGGCAGTCGCTCTATGTAAAGTACTGGTATTCAGCTGCATACGGTTAGACTGGAAGCCGACCCCAACAAAGTTGGGAAAAGGCTAGGCAGATGATGATTAAAAGTCACCTAGTGATCCTGAAACTGGACATGTCTAAATACTCATTTTCTGTACCAACTCATCTTTAAATTAAGTAATCAAAAATCCACGCCGCATGCATTTCATACTCGTACGTTTTTCAATAAGAGATGGTAGAAAGCAAAGTAATAAAACAGCATATGAAAATAGGAACTCATTTATTTACATACAAAATATTTACACAGCACCAAATGTTCTTGGTACACATACAAACAGAATGGCATCTTGAGCAAATACACCTAAGTTATTATTAAATCGATTATAATGACGTCACTTTACTAATAAAAAACTAAACTATCAAAATTATTATGAGTCTCTTTGAGCGAATCTCAAGCCTTAAAAACTAAGTAAGAAAAGAAAATAAAGAGAAATGAGTAAGTTTTTGAGCAAATTAAATAACTTCAATTTACGACATATCGCCATCTTGGGCGGGGGTGAATTGTCGCCCCTTTTAGAAATAATAAAAGCCCCAAGCTCCCAATGTCCGAAGGCTACGGGGATAGAAAATAATTTTAAGGATCATAAGATTTTATCATTATTTTTGGAATGGAATGTTTCATAATACTCTATTTTATTTTATAATCTAAATTAATTAAGAAAAAAAGTTGTAAAAATATAAAAATACCAATAAAAAATAGACACAACCAATATTCATGAAGAACCGCGGGTAAAGAAACCCGAAGAGGTAAGGAAACAGAATTTATAGAATACCTTTCAAGAGTTGTAACATCTCTTTGGAATAATTTCAAAATAACTTCAATGTTTGTACGAATTAAAATCTCATTGAACTAATACTAACGCTACATACTAAATTTTTGTGACAACCGAATGATAAATATCACAACACGAGCCCTGCATTAGTTTTGCAATCTCCTAATCACTAACCGCCACATGATCTATGCTGAGTTCATAATACTTAGGTTGGAATGTTAACAATTGCTATAAATTCAAGTCGTCATCTGACTCGCTGTCGCTAAAATCTTTTAAAGCCTTATGTATCTCTTCCTCGACCTCCATCTCACTCTGCAGTTTCTCATCTACCGCCAACTTATTATAGACTACATTTGGTTTGTAATAGCCGCCGCAACAATACCTCTTCGCGGCACACGATAACATGAAGTACAAACAGGCAGAACTGACTACGAACAAGACAACAACAAGAGCAACATTCAGCCTATAATGCCAATTAGCGTCCTTTATTTGCGCCACTACCGTTTTCTGGTAACAGAAGTATTTAGATTCGGTGTCTGTTAAGTTGAAGAGTTGAGCGTCGTCTAAGCAAGACAAACATTGATTGTTGTGAGGGCCCACGCATGTGGCGCATGTGTAATGACACGGCAGGCACGTGAGAGGGGGCTTAGCGTCGCTCTCGTTAGATGCAGGTTCCATGTCTAAAGCTTCTAAAGCGCTCTGCTTTGGGGCGTCGCCGTACTGTCTTTTCATTATAGCCCCCTCGGAATAATAAGTAAGATTACGTCTTCTTGAGGTCCGTTCCATCAGAATTTCACTGGCATACGTACCGTCTGGACAACGTTTGTAGCATCGACCGGAGAACAAATGCAAGCCCTTCGCGCACTCTAATGAAAGAAAGAGAACAAAGATATTTAATTACATGAAACAATAGAGCGACAGTCCTTCACCACCCAGCACCTGTTCCAGCGTCCATGCAGCTTGCGATCTCTTGCCAAATGATGCTGATGCGCGTCCGAGCGAGACTCGATGTCAGTTCACAGAGAGGGAAGCAAGTTTAGGAAACTTAGGAAAGGTAACATAGAATCTTGTCACTGATCTCAAATAATTTTGGTCATACATACTTTGTCGAATCATACAGTTGACGAAAACAAACGAATGTTAAAAAAGAAGTAAACATGCAAAGAGACGTGCACAAAATTAAATGAAATCAGACAGAAAATAAAGTTTAATTTCATGTGACGAAGAATGAGAGGTGTGAAGTAATTAATAGTAAATGATTGTCAAAATTGTGCCAGTGCATAACTAAATCGACATGTGAACTAAATGAAGCGTGGTTTGCGGTGCTAACTGATTAAAGCAAGCTTAATCTAAGCAAAGCAGAACATGCAATAAACAAATGTAATAAAAATAAACAAAATAAATCTAGTGAAACACAGTTTGTTTTCTTATAACAACACGTAATGCGACTAACTGCTTATATCTATTATCAGAGACAAGACACTATAACAATACTGATGTCAAAATGAAAACCTGAGTAAATTTTGTAATAAAAGATTGTTTTATTATTTCCCGTTCACATTAGATTCAATATATACAAATTATGCTTCAACATTTACATTAATAGATACAGTTCATTCGGCTGCTACTTAACTTCGAAATTGGTGAACAATTTTACATTTTACACAACTATTATAAAAATGAGCCTTTTTTGATGATTTCTAGTCCATCGAGCGATAGTTTTACAGTAGACCAACATTCTTTTTGACTTGGAATCTGTAGAAAATGAAGTGTTAGAATTGATGATGGAGAAGTATTCTAGATACTTATCTATTATTATTAAAATTACGATAATTTTACTACCAGTCGATGAGAAATCATGAACGTTCAGTCGTTTTCAATTTACAGGTTTGTGAGCAAATTTGTACAAGTCTCCAAATTTATTTATATCGATACATACCTACATATTATTTACAATTATCTTTCTAATGTTCTATGCTATATGGATTGGCAATCTTTGCTATGATCACAACCACAATATGCAATTATGTTAAACCTACAAGTTACGTCCAAATACATGAAAACTACATTCAATTTATGTAGTGTTTATCGTAGCATATTTTTGTGTGATTGAAAAGCTGAGCTGATACCAGTAAAATGTGAAAAATTAAGCCATTTCCATTAAAACAAGTAAACATAAAAACAAAGTAAAATCGAATTCATTGCAATATTTCTTCCATATTAAAACATTCTGCTTTCATCTCATGTTTCCGAAAATTATCTAAACGCTTCAAAAATCATGATTGGTAGCGTGACAATTCCTATTTATGCTACGACAAACACGTCGTCGAGAATAAGGACAATTTAAACACGAAACTTATTATAACAGATATGTATTCCTGTTCAAACATACGTAAAGGCGATCTTTTCATTATAACAGATATAGAAATATAGGTATTCTTCATTTAACTAGGAAACTATTTCAAAATATTCATGAATGTTTATGAATAAACAAAATAGAAATAGCTGCGAACAACTCTACAACATTATAAAGCAATAACTCACTGAAAAATATCGCCAACACGATGCTTAAATAAATCAAAACATGATTTATTCTAAAATAAATTTATTCTATTACTTTATTATAATATCTAAATATAGTCATTAATAAATAAATTATGTTATAAACATGTGAAGGGATTCAGTAAATGCGCTAACATTTGGTATCATTTCCATATTTCAACGTAGACCGATTCGTTTTTAAGTGAAAATTTAAGTTGCACAGTGAACTAGCAGTAATTTCAAAGATAAAAAAATAGCTACACGTTGTCAAGCTGCAAAAAAATGTACTCCCGAGTAATTTTAAGTCGTACAAGTAATATTACTTTTGACCAAAATCTTACTCATTTCGATATCAAAATGGGTACAATAATGGTCATAGTGCAAAATAAGTACGTAGAATGGGCCTAAGTTAATACACCACATAGATAAATAAGAAGGCCGTGTTTACACCAAATGTATAGTCTATCACCGACATTGAAGCGTCTTTGATAAAGTCTGAGAAACAAAAGACAGTCAGTTGCCTGCTCAAGTTGTTTTTTTCATACATTTTGAACACAGAGGAAGGAATCACCCGGCAGGTTCTAGAGGTGGCAATACCAATAAAATTCGTGACACTAAAAGCAAATGCGTTGAGTGCAAAACTTCTGTCATGGACCAGCTTCAAAGCCATCATTTATGTCGTAGTGCGAGTAAACGGTGGCTCACTGGTTTATATGGAAAGTATTGATAATGCCGGGTCTAGTAGCGACCGCAGATTAAGAGGCGTCCACGTGTCATTGAAAAAGAATCTCAGAGTCGGCGGGCTACGGTACGTTTTGGTGTGAACTCCGCCTTTCATATGATTTTAAGAAAAACTTTTTACATTGTTCACTCATACTCACTTAACGTTTGCAATTGCTCGTGAAAAATGGACGTTATCGATTTGATATCGTAATTATACATTATATATTATACGTAATTGCACTTGTTCACTAGCTCTTCATTTATATTTTTGCCAATAAAGTGATGGTTTTATACAAATGAACATTACTTATATAGTAACATCTAGAGAATTACATTTATTTCATTTTATTTTAGCTGTCCATGTTCAAAGTTTGATGTTTTTCTATATGAAAAGTTTTTGGGAGTGTTACAATGTGAAGTCCAGACATCGAAAAAGCTATTTCTTGTGTTTACTTAAAATTACTTCATTGTTTACGACATTTCCTTAGTTTCCTGTTTTCTGATAAGATCAGCATAGCTATTCACAAACGCTTTGATTCGATTTCGATTCGACAAGTCGTATGTCTATCTTTTTTTGGCATTACGACAGCGAGTGAGATAGACATACGACTTTCAGAATCGAAATCGGATCGAAGCGTTTGTGAATAGCTATGCAGGTGGCCTACCAGACGTATTAAAGCACTATTGTTTTAATCTTATTCCAAAGTGGGAAAGAGATGGCGCTAGAAGTGCTCTATAGCTCTGTCTCTTTTCAATACTGGAGTGACATTACAACAATACTACTTTAAAACGTCATGGTGACCTCCGTGTTTCATTGATTGTCAAAAATATTTATGTCAAGTGATTGATTTGCCATTTTTATTTATTTCAACCAGTCATAAAATCTGTCATGATATTTTATATCAGAGACTTATGTCTGTTTTCCTTTTCAGTAGCACTAAGCGGCACCCAATTGATTGCATTGTTGGATTTTCAACCTAACTCCGAAGAGTTAGCGTCAAAACTTAAACCGCCAACAATACGTTATTCCGACATACATTTACCTGCCGTCTAGCATAACTAAATACAAGAACTAATCAACCTTACAGAAAAAAAAATGGTCTACATCTTTTCCTTATTTTCTTGCGACATAATTTTTCTTAGTTTGCATTCTCAAACGTTTGGACTCAACACGATAATAGCGGCAACTGTATACTATTAAATTATACATCCCTTAACGAACAGTACGTAAATCTTAAGTACGAGTCTATGTAGGTACGAGACGCGGCATTATTTCCTAACTATTGGTAAACATACTAACATAAGTTTGGCCGTGAGCACGCCGATCTGGTCTGGTCATCTGAAGAAATCAGTAAAGGAGTATACTCGTATCCTGTCTTTCTAGATCGAGCCTTCAGGAAAGGCAAGGTCACACAGATGTTTCCTTGTATGACCTGATTTTAAGTTCAATGGTCAAGTTAATTAATCAATAGCCAAGGTCTCGCCAAGGCTTACCCTTAACTGGGTTGTGGAGGTCCGTTAGGCATCGCTCCATGTTCAGCTACATCAGATTAAGCTGGAAGCCGCTCCCAACATAGTAGGTAAAAGGCTAGGCAGATAAGACGATGATGGTCGAATAACTCAGAAAATAAAAAGAGAAGGACGGAAATCGTCAAGTCTTTTCCAAACTCAATAGATTTGTAATAAAAATACTATAGAACCAGATAAATAAATGAACAAATAACTGAACTAGATTTGAATTGAATAGACAGCCCATTCAGAAGTAATCAGCCAAACCTGCAGGGATTAAGACTGAACCAATAGCAAAACAGTATTATGGGATTTCCAATGAATTCACCGTCCAATACTGTCAAAGCTGTAAGTCTGTATATAGCTGCCTATAGCAGTTAGGCTCTGGTTACCTCCAAAGCTTTTGAAAGCTGTCCTTTTGCAAGTATATCCGCAGATCAAAGCAATGTTTCAGCTTGTTTTGTTAGTTTAGTTGCCTTATTTTTTTTTTGCTAGCTGCTTTAATTTCTAGGGACAAGAAACCGATGTCAATTATAATGAACAGTCATTTGTTTTGTTCAATTTGTACCTACCATAGCCATTGAAAATTTCTCTTTACATAAACTTGTAAGCCAAACATCTGTCTTATTTGATAAGGAATAAAGGTAGACCCAGAAAAAATCGGCAGGCATACAGCATCGCTACTTCCCACATTGTGATCGGACAGCAGCATAATCGTAACTTAAAAACAAACATATCAATAATAACAGATTGTACTTAGATATAAACCCGGTAAATTTAACTAAAATCACAATGCCTTAGGCGCAGTACTAGGGACCCAGAGGGGCGACAGAGGTCGGCGTTAGGCGTCGCAAGCAGGGAGCGCGCGGGGGCCGCGACATCCGCGACTCAAACCACGCGCGTCTTAACTCTAACCTTACGCTAGCAGTTAGTGCACAATCGGGATTACTTACTCTATGGGGCTGTCTGCGTTGAGACCTAATACTTGTAGACTGTAAACCCAACGCGTCGGCCATTGACATTAACATGATGATGAAGAGGCACAAACCTAGGCAGTGTAGCGACTGTGGCGCGTGTGTTGCGCAACCTGAAGCATTGCCCGTGTACTGTCCCGCGCTGCCTGAGTCGACCGTTTCGGGGGGACTATCTTCGCTTATCTGTTAAAAAAAAAAGAAATAATGCGTTAGTTCTAAAAAGAAAATCGATCTCTTTGCACTCGAAGATGTTCAAAGAAATACGATTTATTTCATGAGATACCTTGATAGGATAAGTACAAATAAGATTCTATTAGATACGCTACGAAGTGAAGTGTGGTAGTAAAATAGCGGCTAACTAAAATACACATTAAAAAAATATATTTTACTTCTAACATTAAAACATTGTTTACCAAAAAAATCTAATAAAAATGAAGGATTTCAGTTCAAATGTTATTAATACTACGTTAAGATGGTCAAAATAACAAGCTTTAAACGTTACGATTTTAATAACAAAATACTCAATCAAACGTAGTTTTTAGGTACATTTTGTTATAGACATACACTTTTCATACCATATAACTTTACCGAATTCTTCATTCGTTTTCACCATTTTCCGAATATCTATGTCGAATGGAAAAATACTTTATTGAACTCATTATTTGCGTACTTCACAATTGTTTTCTTTTAAATTGAACTTACGTTATGTAAACATACTGAACATGGGATCAATAAAAAAAAAGTTCTCGATTTAATTTGAATAAATTGCTAGATTTTAGCGGAGCATTTATATAGCGGAACATTTAGCATTTTAGCGGTGCACTCTGCTGTGTATTTAGTAAAAATATCCAAATAAACAATTATGCAAACAAATCCTTGACTAATTTCCATGATAATTTCCTTAATACTTAATTTGTATTTTTTTCTGAGACGAAATTGTTCACGAACACTAAATTGTTTTACACTAAGTATGTGATTCAAATTAAAAAGTGATTTTCTCGTGGAAAACGGTTGCAACTTTGAGATCTACCTTTAAAAAAGCATGGCTTCTAAAAACAATGTTCGTATCATAATAAAAATACGATCAATACAAGGAGAAAATCACTTTCAAAAGTTGATAAGTGTTCAGGAGCATAGACCTCGCGACTGTATACGAACTAAATTCCTAATTTTCACTCAGACTCGTCTGGTCCTTGCTACCATTTGTTCAAGTAAATATCTTCCAATGCACACTAAACAGAGAACAATCTCCATAAAGCTTCTCATTTCATCATCGTCTCTCGTTTATCAAATAACGTAAAAACCGTCTGTACAGTATATGAAGAAATGTTAGTTCTATTACTTGAAATAACAGGTTTTATCACAGGCATCGCGGGTGGCAACGTCTTGATGAGTTCAAGCTGATGTTTCTGTGTAAAGATGCTTGCATATAGATACGGTTCCCCAGAACAAGTCGGAACGGATCGGTACCGGTAAAATAGTCCCATACTTTCTGTATGCTCTCGTATTTAAAGAAAACAAAACACAGCGCACAAAAACAGAAAAAAGAACCGAGCAAGTGCGAGTCAGACTCGAGCATGAAGGGTTCTTTATTTTTAGTTTATTTTTATTATTTGTTGTTACAGCGGCAACAAAAATACACATTCTGTGAAAATTTCAACTGTCTACCTATTACGGATCATGAGATACAACCCGCTGACAAACAGACAGACGAGCGGAGGCTTAGTATTAGGGTCCCGTTGGTTACCCTTCGGGTACTACTGAACCCTAAAAATGAAATTTCCAGTCCCGATTTGTCGGTCGGAGTAAAAATGAAACTATTTAATTTTTTTCAAGCACCTATTTTTTTATATGCGAGCGCAAACAGAACAGCATGATACTATTATACCAGCACCGATCATTACCGAACCGGTCCAACTGGTCCGCACGAAGAACCCTCAAGAAGAACATCTTTATGCAAGCACCCTTAGTTGGTGTGGGTCGTAAATTTCCGAATCGCGTGAGGATATTAGCCTAGATACAAAACGCAGTAGTTTTCCTACCTAATAAATAATCTAGGGCTATAAATCTTCGAAGTAGAAATAAATCATAACAGCAGTAATTTAAGTGTAATGTGGTGGTATTTATCATTAGACTACGAACTACGCTATCTTTTCTCAAAGATGTCTCAAATCTGTCACCGAGTAAATTATTTGACTATATTTTGTTTAAATGAGAATTCAGTCTCGTGTTATTTTTAGACTTTAAGATAGTTTTCTTGGGTTTGAGCTGAAACACCTTTGTATTGTTATCTTTTCTTTGAATTTAAATCTTGATATTCTCAGACGACCTTTAGGAAACCTACGAGGGATAGAAATCTGATATTTTAATGATTGAATTCGTTTCGGTCTTTAAAGTCACTGGTAAATGATAAATGATGTTTATTTTGCAAATAGGTTTTTAAAAACACTTTTACATATCTCTTTTTTACTAGATGGGGCCGGTGTTTCGTACCTGACTACTCTGAGAAGAAATAGCCGAAACAAACTCAGAGGTCATAATCTCTTTTAAAGTCCAGACATAATCTTGGTTAACTCACATGAGGACTATGCAGATTAGTGTCTGAGATGGTCTCTTGAAGAAAGAACCACACAGATTTGAGTGGACCTGTTCAGTCAGTGCAGGCATTTGTCAGTTATCGTGTAGCTTGACTTATAACTCAAGGAGCTCAACGACACTACTGGGGTGTTGTTCTTACTCCACAAAGGATTCTTTATACATGGTGTACACAGACTCTTCACGAAGCCGCCACTGACCCTCAACCAAGCATTCTGTTCATCAGACTAAGTAACTTTACGCAGAAATAATTTCTGGAAAACGATTTTTTTTTGTTGGTATGAAAAATCACGGTTTACGGTAGGACTCAATGTAACGCACTCAAAACATTGTGCTGATGGATGGGTTGAATAGTATAGGGGACGTGGAGTCTTTAAAGTAAAAAAACATTAAAAATACATTAATGTATTTAAAAAAAAACTTGTGAAAATGTTGGAACTTTGACCCCAAATATCTCCGTAACTAGAAGGTTCCCAAGTATAGTCTAGAACAAAACAATGATCGCAATAACGGGAAGAATAAATACCTTTCTGCTTCAAAAAGGGTCTTGTCCCTTTATGTGGTTTCCACCATCATTGAGAAGATTATTCCGTAAGATTGATGTGTTACCAAACTCCCGTACAATACAGAAAGGTCAATGTTTCCAAAGTCGTGGAATAATAAAAAACCGTGGTTCATTTATTTTTAGCTTGCGAACATTGGCTGAAAATAAATGAACTATCTACGGAATCGATCAACATAAGAGGTGCTGGGGGTCTGTAAGAGACTATGGGGAGATAACCTAATGTGAATGAGCGGAAAATTGTTTTGTGTCAACCTGAACGAATTAGTTTATTCTGCACCTTTGTTTTCCTCTTAGCAACATCTAACGTTATATGTCTGTATAACATGGAGCCTGTAATCCCCAAAGGGATGGGCAGAGGTGTCTAATAGTACACCCACGTCCCATGTAATAGGGAGCGAGCCTATTGCACTCATCCGGGCATTAATCCAAACTACGTGGCTGCTACTGAAATATTCCTGATGAAAAAACCCAATAGCACTGTGTCCGACCCAGGAATCGAACCCAGGACTTCATGCTCAACAGTCGAGCTTGCGACCACTCGATCAACGTGGCAGTCAAAGAGGCCAGTATCTTGTCTTGTCCTCTATTTTTCTGTAATATTTTCAAAATCATTCATAATTAACAGACAGTGTTTATGAGATTCTTGAATATCAGATTAGACTCATTGTATTAACAACTTTCGACACTCAAGCCGAGGGTTGAAAAATCAAACTACGTGCTTTTATACAGTCATTAATTAAGATAAGTGTGTAAAAGAACAAAAGTCTTGTAAGCATGATTGATTTCACACATATTTTTTCCCATCTTGGTATTATTCTATTAATAATAGAGTCCGAGATAAAGGCACAACAAACGTTGTTTTTTGGTGAATGGGTGTCAAGGGAACAACAGCTGTTTGCGTTTCCTATTTCGGTCCTAAATGTGACGTGTTTCGGTTGAAGGGAACTGTCTGCTACACGCACTATTATGTCATGGATGGTGCGTCTAAAGCTATGACTACATAAATAAATTTCCGCTTTCTGCGTCCTATTCGAGAAATTATTCAATGAAAGGCATATTCAAGGTCAGACGGCTGTCAATTCGTATAAAATTATATAGAAACTCAGAAGGTAGTAAACAGGGCTGCTGGGCGACTGAAAGCCCTGCAATTAATTCCCAGGGTTTTTATAGTACTCAGTAATAGCCTGAAGTTTGGAAGTTGGCTGTATCAAACTCCCATTTTTCGGACAGCACATTAAGCCGTTGTTTCCACGGCTGGTCTCACTCCGGACGTATTGAATTGCCGTTTCATCGTTTCGTAAGGAAAGAGAGAGTGCACCTACGTTTGTGAGTGTTTTAGAGTGTACCTAGTGTTCATTTCTGCTACCCACATGGCAATGCCTAACCTCACTGCGAGCTCACAATCAATTTGCGTGGTTATGGTGACCACTAGAAAAGCGCCAAGATAATGAAGCCCGCCGAAGTCCCAGAGAAACAATTTAACTGTCTTGGATCCCGCAACGAAATTAATCAGAAAAGAACAGCGGAGGAGTAGTTTGTGTGGTTTATGTTAAACTTTCAGTGTGTGTAAAGGTTTGCCAATGAGAACCCTCAAATTTTCGACACGTTTTAACAGGCTTTTCGCAACATTTATTCCGCTTGTTGTCCAATCAACTTGTTGATGTTAAAAATGTACAAGCAACTGTACTAATTGGCGAATCGAATCAACCGTTAAATTAGTCCGATAACACAGTATGCTGCATTAGCAAATCTAACGCCAGCAGCAAGGATACATTAGCCAATTAGCCGAGCCGATGGACAGTCATTGTACAGTGGATTGACTTGGCCCGAACATGTCTGTCTGTTATGTTTTGCTTTGTGGTTCTGTCTTATAGAATCGATTTCGTATATTTGCTGTGATATAGCATTATTAGCGGTTTAGCTTTTAATGTGCTCACTGCTGGGACATGCAGTTCCTGAGAGAGGGAGTGGGCTATGATCAACCAAGCGAGCCCAATCCGTTTTGGTGGTTGTCATATTCCTTCGACTTATCTATATATATTTATCTTAGGACATGCTCGTTTCTTTACGATGTTATGAGAGCAGCGGTGATGTAATCAATTACACTAAATAAAGGGCCTGCCTGGGTTCAACTCACAATCTTGGACCTGTACCACGCGAAATAAGGATGCTATCAAAGCCAAATAACTGCCTTGGATGTCTGGTTGTACTTGTCTGCACTGTACGTGTTAGGGAAACTAATTACGATTGATACAGCAGCAAATCTGCGTCCTAATTGCAATACCTCTCGTGGGCATGTTGCTTTATTCTTGTCGTCGGGCCTACGAACGTATCAAGCATGTGGAACAACGGATTCTGTTGCAGTCAGTCGATATTAAAATAATTGCAATTGGGAGTGAGCTATTGTAATAGACTTTAGGGTTAGGTGTTACAGCCTAGCCTTCTTCAGTCAGCTATTTTTCAAACGCAAATAATAACAGCTAGCATAAGCATAATAACCAGCTCATGAGGAGCTCGTGGCTAAATATTAACAGCCGATCGGGTTGGTCTTCAGGTTAAGCTGCGCTTGCCTAGGTTGGTCCGTGGATGGGTGACCATCCACTACATACCAAGTCTCCTCCGTGCCTCGAAAATCACGTTAAGCCGTTCCCGGCTGTCATTTTTAGATCTTTGAGAGTCGTTACAGTGGCCCGAAAATCTAACAACCAGTCTTAACAAGGGATATCGTATTACCCAGTACTAACTTGGTTGTACAGGTCAGATAGGCAGTCGCTCCATGTAAGATACATTCAGCATTCAGCTGCATTCGGTTAGACTGGATGCCGACCCCGAAGGAAAAACGCTAGGCAGGTGATAAGCATAATAACCTGATGTGATGGAGATCTCTTCTCTACGAGACGAGATGGCTGTAATTCCACTAGCGGGCTTAGTAACTACTATTTTTATTATATCTATTACTTGCACCTATTAATATATTTGAGTCATAGTTTACTAAGCGCTAATTATAAAATTGTTTAAGAAATTACACTACAGCACCCAAATGTACTTTTGTAATATCTACTTTTTTAAAATAAATTATTTTTATTCTTATTCTTATTTTGACATCATCTTCCTGTCCTTGTCCCATTCTATTTGGCGCAACACGTTTTCTTCTTCTAATCTCCCCTGTCAGACGTCACGGCATCATTTACTCCTTTCTCTTTCATATCATTCCTCACACAATCCGTCCTTCTTTTTTGTGGCCTGCTTCTCTCTCTTCATTCATCAACATTCATTTTGTCTCATGCGTTTACTATTTTGTAATACGTAACTACTAATATATTTGGTATAGGCTCTTTTTTATACGAAAAATGGGGTTTACCTTGGATTTTTATGTCGGATCGTCAAAATAAAGGACCCCCCCCTAACACAATTTTCACGGTAACTTTTGGCCATTGTTATTTTTCGCCATTACTATAACGAAGATTTGTATTGCGTTCAAACGTGTGTAAATTGCTTTTTTTACTGTCTGTACATTTGTAAGAGACACATTTTGTTCGTCAATAAAATTTTATTTTATTTTACCGTATTTTGAACGGTCTTTGATAACAGTTTGAAGTATTGTAGGTAAAGACATCATCATTTATACGTATTTACCTTAAATACTCATAGAAAATATAAAATGAGCATCTTTTTCTTTTATTTCTCTTAAATTATGTCAGGCCTACGCTTAAAGATATTTAGGATAAGTATTCTACAGATAAATTTTTATGCTGAACCAAAATAATACACAGACAGACTGACTGAATATTAGACTGCCTCGTAGGTCCAATGGTCGCAAGCGCGACTGCTGAACAAGTGGCTTTGGGTTCGGTTCCCGGGTCGGACAAAGCGTTATTGAGTTTTTTCATCAGGAATTTCTCAGTAGCGGTAACGAAGTCTGGATCTGTGCCCGATTGATGGCGTTAGGCTCACCTCCTATTACATCAGACTTTAACATATCTGGCGAAATGTAGGTGTAATTTTAGGTACACCTCTGCCTAACGCTTCGGGGATTAAAGTCGTAATGTTATGTAATTTAATTCAATGTTCTGGCAAACACATTGGCACACAAGTTTTTAGAACAATAACGACACACATAGCTATTGTATAGTTATTGAATTAAGTCCAAATGTTTGCACTCTGTATAACAATAACATGAGGACAATGCAGTTGTATGATATGTATCTCTACAGTATATGAGAACAAAGATGGATTAGACATTGCCACTTATTTTGTTTGTTTAAGGTACTCAATCTACGGGCCTGTGGACGGTGAGCTATGGGCTAGCTCGCCGTACGTCCGTCTTATGACAACAGGCCGTGTCGATGGCGCGTTCGTGTTCCACGCGCGCCTCAAAGAGAGTCAGCAAACAGGAAGGGGTCCGTAAGTACCGATGCCTGCCAGGGTTGCGGGACTGTTCGAAAGAGATACCGCGGCCCTGGAACTAATATATCATCAAGTGACCCCTCCCTGGGAACTCTGGGCGGAGGAAGGGAGTGTCAGACTTGTACTGACTAAAACCCATCCATGTTCCTTCTTTTGCCCTTTGTGTTCCAGGGCCGCGGTATCTCTTTCGAATGGTCCCGCAACCCTGGCAGGCATCGGTCCTTTCGGACCCCTTCTCGTTTGCTGACATCTCTCTGAGGCGCGCGTGGAACACGAACGCGCCGTCGACACCGCCTGTCGTCATAAGACGGACGGACGGCGATCTAGCCCATAACTCACCGTCTACAAGCCCGCGCCTACGGTGGCCGAGGGCCACTACGTGGCCCCCAACGCCCGGTGCGTCTCCCGCGGCGGCTGGCACGTGAAGTTCTCTCCCTCTCACGTTCCACCACTTCCTTCGACCTAACTGGTCCTAAGATACGAATTTCAATATCTACCAACTATACAGCTGTACAAGATGTACAAGGATCTTTGTGTCGCTTGACGAAAATTAGAACTAACAAAAAAAACACAGGAACCTGTAACTGGCTCCTCTACCAACATCTTTCGAACGACGATCCTTTTCGAAGATCCTTGTAGCATTGTACTACTCCACAAATGAAATTATTTTACAACTTCCATCATTGCATAATGCTACTGTAGCTCCAAAAACAAACATTTCCATAGTGCATCCAGACAGAAGAAACAAAATATGAATCAAGGATTTGTTTGCACAGAGTAAACAACAAACAGAGAGTTCCAACTCACCGTGTGCGAGTGCCAGACGAGCGTGAGGTCGTCGTCGAGTGCGTTCTGTCGCACTTCTTCGACTGACTCGGCGGCTTCACTCGCCCCGCTCCATGTAGTCCCACCTCCATTAGGTGACACCTCCGGAGCTACCAACACCCCGCCCGCGCCCGCTCCCGCTCCGCCATTCAGTGAGTTCGTCTCAGGAGACGCGTCATACTCTTGAGGCGGTGTTTCCGTACCGTAGAATATCAACTCCCATTGTGTTAATGGACCCGCTGCGGAAATTAAATCATTTTAATAGGTAAGAATTATAGTGGAGGAGTGATGGTGGTCTACAATTAAAGCTCTAGTTTTTGTTATTACGCAGTTATACACAAAGCGTGAATGTGGATACTATACCAGTAAAACGGGTTAGTCACCAACTGGACACGAGAGACTGGACACACGTGTGTCCAGTTGGTGAAACTTACAAAGGCTTAATGGACGGTAACGACTACAAAAGTAAAACAAACAAAACTCAAAAATTCACACACGAAATTAACCATTACCGTCTACTCCACGTATTTACTTAATCGAAAACAAAACTCAATTCAAACTGAAACTGTTTGATTAAATAAAAATTTCACTACAAAATAAAATGTAAATAATGCAAAAACACGACATGCAAAAGAGCGGCGGACTCTGGAACAAAGGTAATTGACGTGCAGGTTGAAACTAGCGGCGAAAATAAACGGTCGGAGCAAAACACGGACACGACATGCATGGCGGTACCGTGGGCTTGAAGTGGTGCGGGGTATATGCGCTGTATCTTGGGGTACTGCTCGAACAGACTGGACATCTTGCGCCCTCTAGCGTCCGCCAGCGGGTCGCCCAGGTCGGCACGCAGGTTCAGACTCAGGTCCGCCGCAGTCGACGTAGTCACTCGCGCGGTCGTGCTCTCAATAGGCGATCGTGTCGCCGGCCGACTTTGTTTCGACTTTTGTGAATTCCTATTCGGATTCTTTGAATTCTTATTCTTTTTCCGCTTCACCAGCCCAACAGTGTAGGTTGGCACGATCGGCACCGGCTTCCCTCTATTGTTTTTGCGGCCCGCCTGTACCACTATGGGTCGCGTCGCGTTACCCTTGTTGCGTATTATTGGATTCCGGAACGGTATGGGATCGTTTTTAGCTGCAGGCGTGCTAGTTCCATATAAAGTTAAAGACCAATCTTGCAATGTTGCTCGCCCTATGACGTGGAATTGAACAAACAGATATTGATTTACAAACATTTTAGTCTACCGAGGTTTAGTGAAAATCTTTTCGCTCAATAGAATGATAAGTAGCTGAGCTGAATAAACAATCTCTGGAGCTGTCGTCTTAAGCCTTTCTTGGGCCTTTAAAATTTCCAGACCGCCGACTTTTGTGACAAGCCATTCGTTATAAATGCGGTCATAAAAACTTTGCAGATTAAAGTCAGAGTTTCTGTTATTAAAGATTCATTAAAGTATGTAGGTACTTATACAGGGTGAGTATTTAATTCTAAGATTAGTTAACACGATGATTGAATTAGTACGAAAATTCGCCTGTCAAATTTGGCACCGGTTGAAAACATGCACCCTGTATAGTGTTATTTGGCTTACCCATATATCTTCCCTCGTTGGTGACTTCTATGCGCCAGACGCCCAGAGGCGACTCGCCCCACATGTGCACGGACATGAAAGGCCACGAGCTGAAGCCAGCGCGGGACGAGTCGTGCGGCCTGCCGGAAAATTAACCGTCTAATTACACCCAGCGAGCGCTAGTTAGCGTCTTGTGTCTTTAATAAAGTGGACAACTAACAACACACTGTACATGATTAATCGTGCAGCGAACATAATGAGAGAAAGGAATATATTTCAGTAAAGGCCTCCGCATAGATAAGCACTGCACTTAACAAGCATCGTCTCATCTCGAGCCATTAGGGATTTGTGTCAAGAAACTCTATGCTACAACGCACACTATTAGCACAGTAACGGCATCATCATACTCGGATCAGAATCAGCTAGTAAAAACGAGGTAAGGTGATGTCAGTCTAGTGCAGTACTATTAATAAGATAGCAAATTTCCAGTCTATAAACAAAAATAATCACTAAAAACAAAATAAACATTCTAAAAATTTCCAATTTCCCCGTCTATGCTAAATTAATAACGATGTCCGTGAGCATATAAAGTCGTGAGCTGGGAACTAGAACGGTAAACAATGACGGACGTAGCAAAACATTATCACGTCTATTTTAAACTGAATAGATGGCGCATTTTGTATTTGCGGTCACGTTGTTCCATGTCACAGCACATCATAGCGCCGTGCAGTAGCTTTGACAGTGCAGTGAGTGTTTAAACAGTAGGCTAACTCTGAATAGTTCTTGAAGTATTTTATTATGTGTATAATTTGAATAGGCAGTTGAAGATTAGTCTTGGTTGGTTAAGAGGTATTTTTACACGACTGCCCAAAATAGGAGTTTTATGTTTTCGGGGTTCCTGTTAGTTTCTATAGTCCACGATAACTTCTAAACGCCCAAACCGATTTCAATGTCACGTACGTTGAAATCGGTATCGTTAGAATCTTTTCGTTTCCAATCATCAAGGCAAGGCCTGTTTTCATATAGAGAAAATACGAGCGTTTAATTTAACATTAATTAAACAAGCCATATAACATATTTTAAAGGTTTTTTTTTTGCTATCGTTCATTAGTGTTATTGAGCAATAATTAGTGGTAGGTGCCTTTAAGCTATATACAACACCTAATTCATGCGTTTATGTTTTTTTTTAAGGGATACACTTTTTTCATCGTCATTAAACCTGTAGCAACTAATAACAAAATTTTCTTTTTTTATGGAAATCGGTAAGTGTAAATCACCCGTATTAAAACGCAGCCCATCTAGTCCTAGCCCAATAAATGCGCCGTCACACACAAAAACGCAAACGTTTATTCCACAGTATAATTATGGCCAGTATGGAAACTAGAGTGTGGTTTAGGCTTACAGATTTCCGTAAAAAATAAAAAATAAACTACCCTTTTTACTATCGATTCGGGTCGAAAATCGTTAGTATAGCTATAGACAGATACCTCTTTGAATTTGACCAGGATGCAAAACGACAGCCTGTATAGCTACGAATAAACGTTTTCTCAAAGCAAGTAGGATTTATCTTGCGAAACGTTTCTCGGTAGCCATTCGATAAATGTTTGGCTTTAATACAAACACTGGCTTTGAAACGCTTTATATAATGACAGAATTCAGGGCGAAAATCGAAGCTGGGTAGGTAAGAAGTATTTAGGAAACTAGACTACAATTTCAGTGATTGGAAAATGATTTTTTTGCGTAACCCGAGTTAAGCAAAAAATTGAATCTGACCAAATCAACCTATCCAAATCGACCAATATTTTCGCAAAAAAATATCTTTAGAAAACCACTTGTTGTGGCCAGATATTGAATCCCTTACCAAAAAAAAACGAGTTACTATGTTCACAAAAGTGACTGTTCATATTATATACTAGCTGTTGCCCGCAACCTTCGTTCGCGTGAAATTATTATTAAAAAAATATATTATTTCCCTTTTTTAATCGGATTTTGTTGCCAATTTCAATGGTTTATTTTTTTTTGCACGGAACCCTAAGTGTTTTTCTAAAATAAAAGTAGCCTATGTTAGACCTTATCACAACAGCTATCTGCCCGTCAATATGAGTCCAGCCTTTTCGGAGATTAGCCTGAACAAACAGACAGACAGACACAAATTGAAAAAAAATGTGTTTTTTTTATTTATGTACCGTATATTATTATTATCATTACATTCAGTAAAAAGCTATTATTTTGATATTACATACAGCCACTTCAATTTTATTTATTTGAATAGATTTATACATTAAATTCGGCACAAGTGGAAATTCGTTGGAAATTCAAATTTTGAGTTGGTTAGCTCGTGGTTAAGCAAAAACGGCCCGTAGTTTGAACGCAGATTAAATTACACCTGCCGCGGTCAGCTCGTGGACGGGTGACCAGTAACTGAATTGTGAGGAAGGTCAGGTAGGCAGGCACTTCATGTAAATTACTAGTAACTAGTAGAATTCTGGTTAGACTGAAAACCAACTCTAACATAGTTGAGCAAAGGCTAAGCAGATGATCAATAGAGTGTAGTGCCGCTACATCAAGGGGTAAGTATTTTTCATCCCCCATAGAAAAGGGAGGGGGAGGGGGAGGGAAGAAAGCGGGTGTTATGCCTGGTGGGCTACTGCCCGACAATTACTGTCCGGTTTTTCTATATCGTCTTACGTGGCAGATAGCTAATAGCGCGATTTAAAATTTTGATCTCAGTTCTTCATTTGTCATACAGGCTGTAACAAGACCGTTCACGAAGCCGTCAACCAAGCATTCTGTACATCAAACTAAATAACTTAACGCAATAATTATTGCTGGGAAACGACTGTTTTTTGGGTTGAAAAATCACGTTTTACGGTAGGAATCAATGTAACGCACTCAAAACATTGTGCTGAAGGATGCATTGAATAGTACGGGTGTCGTGGAGGTGTTTAAAGTAAAAATCTTACAATAAAAAATGGATTTAAGAACTTGTGAAAAAGTTGGAATTTTGACTCCCAATATCTCCGTATCTAGAAGGTTTCCAGGTATGGTCTAGAACAAAAAAAAAATCGCAATGACGGGGAAAACAAGTGCCTTTCGGCTTCGTGAAGGGTCTTGTTACACTCATGGCGCTATAGTACTTTTTTACAATGTTGCTGTAGTACTTTTTGTAGTGCCGCTACAAGAGCTTATGGTCCACTGTTCATAACTAGAAACATATCCAGTTTGGACCTTACAGTACCAGATCAAAACATTCACCTTGTATATTCTACATAGACGTATATCTTCGCCATTCAATGGACGCAGTAAAGCTGCCAATGTGAGAGCCATTGTGTACTGGTGCCATTATACCTCAATTACTGTGGAGCTGCGATCTACATAGCAACGACATTTATGTTGAATGAACTGGACGAATCTTGTGTTGCTATCGGGGTTTCACTGGTACTGTGTACTTTGGTTTAACGAATATGGTCTAAAAGAATATGATGATTTTTGAGACAGTCTTTCGCAAAGTCTACTAACTCTAAAAAGTTCAGAGAGTTCTGAGTTACAAAATGTGATACGAAGCACGAAAGATAATCGTTTTGTGTTTGTTTTTATCGTCACGAAGGTTAACATGCGTTTTTTTTTCGTTAAAGTCCTTCTCTCACTCGAAGTTATTATATTTCAACTGTTAGAAGTAAGCTAACAATTTTATTATTGAAGTGTAACCTACTTGGAAATGGACTTTCATGTTTAGTTTCGTTTTGTTTTTTTTTTCCACAATTTTTGGAACACAAAGCTTTGTAGACTTCGAAGTCATAACAAAGAGAGCTTTAAAAAAAAAAAAACATTTTTTTTTTACTTATAAATGCGATATTTATTGTTTTGGTACGTCCATCAATATTACAGGCACTTATCAGTGGAGAGCCTAGGAAATTGAATGCTTGAGCAAGCACATAGGGTAAGCTACTGCTTGCAGACACCTTTAGGGATCCCGCGCACTACTCGATTATGACCACGACTTGTCGCAAGACCTGCCGCTATCTCGAACAAAACTGGTCAGACGACCGGTCTGTCGTGCGACCAAACTTCTTCCCGGTGTCGACCAAAAGTCGCTGTCGTGTTCGTGGTCGTGACCGCGTAGTGCGCGAGGTCCATTCAATAATTAATATTGGTCGGTTATAAATTCAAGCCACTTTTGGGCTTGTGTGAAGGTACCTCCACTAGCACTACACACCATACCATTGTATACAAACCTGGGTGCAAGCAGAGTGACTTTTGTCCCAGCAGGAGAGGTCAGCACGATGCGCAGGTCACCTCGTCTTGCAGCAGACAGCGACACGCGCGCTTGTACGTGTTCCAAGTAGTTAACGCCTGGACACGCTCCCACGTCCAGCTGGAGAAGAATGGGTGGTTAGATGGATAGCCGATAAAGTAGAAGCTCGTTCGGCGAAAAAGGGAATCGATTCATTATCAAAAATCTTATTGTTGGAAGGTGTATGAAATGGCAAGCTTGGCTAAACGGCAAGTTGATATAGTGAGTCAATTTGATGAATTTTTAATTTCCCTGACTACATTCAGCATGCGTGTTCTGCTTTGAAGGGTATGGGGTGTTGATGCTATAATTCATTTGTACCAGCGATGCCTTTGGGGGTACAGATATCCGACTAATCCGTGGGCCTCCTGAATGTTTGCCTTTATGTATCTTGCCTCATGCCAGATTTACGTTTAAACTTAAATAGGTGAATTTTGCATTTCATAGTGCAAAAGTATAAATCAGTCTGTTTAATAAATAAACCTAATAGGTATGTAGCTGATTTTTTATTTCTGATTTCGATGGTGGCACCATGGCGAAAGTTGTTTAGTTTGATAGTCTCAGTCACACCCTGATTTATGAGCACACCTTTCTTGCAAAGAAAAGTCTTTATACAGCGTGTACAAGAAAGGTGAACAATAACGCAATAACGTGAAGAACACAGCATTGAATGCTATGTTGAACTACAAACAGCTTTTAAAGCTTTAACGAAAAAAGTACGATATGAAACTAGATTTATGAGATCCTGGATTTTCAATATACGTAGCTCTGTATTTTTTGCACATGCAAAGCACACTCCATTCGCTGGCTCGGTTGTAGACATCACTTCATTCGGGAGATGGGCTGAAATGCAATAAGCTGAAAACATGCATTTCGCTCCGTATATACTGTACGGCAACTGCCGACGTACGAGAATTTCGCACAAGATACATTTGGGACTAAATTGTCCCAACACCAGTAGGAACACTGCATATTTTAATGACGGCCATACATTCGTTGATTTACTGAATTTAATATGACAGTGGACTTGGTGTAATGAATGTACCGCACACAGATGTTGAATGGCTATGTATGGTAATGTGTGGGAATGCTTTTCCGACTCCATTAGCATAAACTGGCGAACTCCGATAGTGATACTAAAAGGCTTCGTAGCGCATAGTATCACATATTTCAAGTTCTCGTTGCAATTGTTAATGATGGCCAATGTTCAGCGTTTAAGAAGCAATTAAAAATGATTATGGCGAAAGTTTTCGCCTTTAGCGTTCTATTATGACCTTATCGGGCAATTAAACTTCGGAAACGTACTAACTTTTGGAGTTTTGTATTAAAATTTCAGGAATTTCAAACGAATCTGAAGAATCTTTATGAGGTTTGGTTGTAATGGTGTCGCAGAGGAGTTAATTCGGCTTATCCGGTTGTTTCATTAATTTAAGCGTGTAATATGACATAGGCTTTTACCCATATTACTCACTGCGACTTCGGTGTCAGCCACATTTGTGTGTGCCATCATTCGAGTTACCGAGTTCGCGTCCAATCACTCACCATCGATTACATTTATTTGGTACGACTGCTTTTTAAATGGATATTATGTGCACGTAGATTGGATGTAATGCCTTTATTATGAGTCTTTATATGTAGATTGAACTAGTAAATCTTGATGACATGTAGTTGTGTCAAGGTTTTATGGAATTGGCCTTTGGGAATATCCGAACACGTTGCATAAAGACCGTTTGGATTTGATGTAGGGTTAAATTCAAACACTGGGTTGTTTGAATTTATCTCTTTATCTAACTTAATCTTACCTGCAGTGTAATAGAATCTCTTGGTACTGTGTTGCACTTAAGAGTTTGTGACTCAGTCCCCCAAGTCTAAAGCCAGTCGCTCCATACCATAATCCTTAACTAAATGGAGCATACCACAACCTGCAAGTTACTAACCTGTAATGAAACAGAAGCCCTCGGTGGTACTGCTCTTTGCGGTCTTGGAGCAGCAAGTTCGCACCTCCGCTGCGGCGGCACAGTCCGCCAGGTCTTCGCCAGTCGCACCATGCCAGTGGCATCAAGAAGCCCGTAGCCGAAGGAATGGGAGACGTTGCGGCCGACACCGTTTACTCGCCATTCGCCACCGATGCTGAGGCGTTCGGGGCGAGCCGTGCGAACCACTGTTGAAAAAGAAAGCATATTTTACTTGATTCATGAATGAGTGCAGGGTATTATAATTTCTACTCGAAGCTCGTAAGCACGTAGGTGATTAAAATATCGTGTATATTTAAGTTTACACTTTAGATTATTTTTTTACTACAATTATTGTTAACAGCTGTTTTACAGTTTTTATAACTTTACAGCATAATCGATCTTCTACGTTATGCCATGATAAAATTTAATGGTTCGATGGCGTTAGAAGCACAGCATTAATTTAATTGTACCTGGCTTCAGCATTAAATCTCAAACAAATCCTATACAGGCTGTAACAAGACCCTTCACGAAGCCGTCAACCAAGCATTATGTCCATCAAACTAAGTAACTTTACGCTAAAATTATTTCTGGGAAACGACTTTTTTTTTGGGGTGAAAAATCACGTTTTACGGTAGGACCCAAAGTAACGGATTCAAAACATTGTGCTGAGGGATGGATTGAATAGTACGGGGGCCGTGGAGGTGTTTATAGTAAAAATCTTACATTAAAAACATCTATTATTTTTTAACTTGTGAAAAAGTTGGAACTTTGATCCCCAATATCTCCGTAACTAGAAGGTTTCCAGATATGGTCTGGAACAAAAAAAATGATCGCAATATCGAGGAGAACAAGTGCTATTCGGCTTCGTTAAGAGCGGCCAACCCGTCATACTTTTCATACAAACGCTCGTACGTGATTATGCCGTTGTTACACATCTATCTTTGATTTGTTTGAACTAATAGGTATTTTGTGCACTATATCTAGGTTTCTATGGCAGCAAAAAATTAAAAAAATGTAGAAACAAATTAAGTATAAGCCTCCAAAAATTGCTTTAGCACAAATTTTAACTGAACTTTGGGCGTTCATAATGTACTCATAAACTGTAAAAGTAAAGAAAACATCTCGATAGAAACCTTGCACATGTAATGGAGATTCTTAATGACAAATATTTATTTCACACAAATGTAAGACTTATTCAAAAACACATATTTCCTGGAACAAGTTTAAGAAATTTTCGAACACTATTTTTCGTTCAATGTCATCGCATTAGGCGGTATGAGGTGCGCGGTAGACGAGATGTACGGGGTCGGGGCGGGGTAAGACGGGGGAATTGAAAGAAAATGCCGCCGCTGAGGCTCTGGATGAAACAACAATACGAGACGATAGACGGACCGGGAAGGGCCCTCTTAAGAGTCTTGTTACACCCTTTATACCAAGGCATAAATTGAACGAATCAATGTTGTACCTATCCCAACAATTCCGAAGCGAAATTAGATCTATTTTAGCAACTTGCAAGTCACGGATTATATTCGAAGTTGCGAGATAGTTCTCCTATTCTATTATGGTCTAATACTGTTTAGACTTAGCCTAAGACTGATATTACACATTCAATAATCTCAGTTTACCAATCAGCTTAGCCATCATAGCTAAATAGGTCATCAAAGGGAAATGCAACTGATTATGCATGTGCCGAATGATAACATTGTCCATTGGCAGTAACACCCGCTTTCAGTAAACCATGATGATACCGAAATGTAATGCGTAGACGTAAAGCAGATCCATCAGTAATGACTAAGCAGTGATAGTCCAGTGATGTAACCGTAGGACTGCCTAGTCGTAGGTCTCGAGTTCGAACCCAAGACGCGCCCCTCTGCTATTTTGGATTCATGTGCGTATTGTATAATCATCACTTGCTTCGGTGAACGAAAACATCGTGAGGTAACCAGCATGCCTGAGAGATATTTCTCGACGGCATGTGAAGCCAAGTCAGAGGTCCCTTGGGCGGCATAAAAACTCTGACACCAGGTTAGGCACTGACCATACGATAGTGAGTGTAGTGAGTAATGAATGACTAAGGCTGCGACACCGATGCATATTGCTCTATCAAGCTTGAGGAACGGACTTCGAAACAAACTAACAGACCACAGATGTAACCGATGAAACTGGAGGTTACGTTAGGAGGTACGTTAGACACTGCCTAATTCGATATTGCTGAAATTTACTTTACGTCCCTATGTGTCTATTGGTCTTGTTTTGTTCTGTCTCCTGCTGATATAGAAGTGGAAATTATGTTTTTCATGCTCCTCCGCTATTCTTTTGTTTTTCAGTTAAATTGTTTCTCTGGGACTTCGTCGAGCTTTATCTATTCAATACCTAACTTCAACTTAAAAATTAATAAGCAAATTCTTGAAAAATCGTGTACAAAAATCAGAACAGTAATAGGTAAGTACTAAGGTAATGTCAAGTAAAGGAGCCACGAGTAGTACTCAAGAGCTCTTTACTAAAATAGAATGTCAAACAAAAAACAAAAGCGGTTCAGAAACTACGTTACGCAAAATACCCGCTTCAGTCCAACTTGTCGTGGACATTAGAAAACTTTGGCATCCAATAGGCCTTGCGAAACAAAAGTTCTTTTAACACACTTTGAAGTGTTTAGGCAGAATTCCCGAGACAATTTGGCTCTAAGCATGGATTATCCAGATGAAAGAGTACTAAATGGAGTACAAGATGTCAAACAAACATGAAAAACGTTGAAAACAGCTTAAGTATAAACAAAGTCATCATCCTAGCTTTTTCCTTGTTAAGGTCGGCTTCCAGTCTAACCGCATGCAGCTGAATACCAGTATTTTGCCGCTTAGTCGTGTCGTTGAGCTCCTTGAGTTATGACTAGAGCTACACGATAACTGATAAATGCTTGCACTGACTGGACAGGTCCAGTCAAATGTGGGATTTTCTTCAAAAGACTATCTCAGACACTAATCTGCATAGACCTCATGTGAGTTGACCGAGATTGTGTCTAGATCTTAAAAGAGACTATGACCTCTGAGTTTGTTTTGGCTGTTTCTTCTCAGAGTAGTCTGCAGGTACGAAACACTAGCCTCATCTAGTTTGACACAATATGACGTTTAAGAGTGTTTGTAAAAACCTATTTGCAAAAAAATAAATGTCATTTATCATTAACGCATGAAATTCTTTGTCACTCTTAATGCAAAAATGATAAAACTTTTTACTAAGAATCAACCGTAAACAGATTTTCATATAGTTTAAAACAGATTGGTATAGTGTATACCAAAAAAAGTTCTTTAAACACACTTATCGAACTGTTAAGGCCGAAATCCCGAGACGATTTGTGTCTAAACGTGGATGATCCAGATGAGAGAGTATTAAATGGAGTAGGTACTACCGAGTTCACTGACGGTCGACTACTTTTTACCCTTATGCCCTGCGTTATAAGGTTCAAAATTTTTCGAACGTAAGCGAGCGCGGAGTACATGCCAAACAATATGAAAAAACGTTGGAATCAGCTTATAAACAAAGACTCGTACATAAATGATTGTCTATCGTTCGACAAAGCTTGAATAAAGGGAGCAGATAAAACACGTATATTCATTTTAGTCTACTAGCTTTTCCACGCCACTTTGCTTGCGTGATGGTCGGGAATTATTCCACGGGAATGTACCATTGGCACAAAATAAATCTGCTCACTTTTAAAACAAAATCCCGTGCACACGATATCCACATCTGTTCACCACCCTTACTACCATTGGTCAGCACAAAGAGAGTGCGAACCAATTGTAGTAAAACAAAAAAAAAAGGGTCGACCTCTTTACATTGTCTTCTGTTTTACAAAAATTCTCAGGCTCTGCTAATGGACACAGATATCTGACCACCCTTTTTTGACTAATAGGAATAACACAAAAAAGGAACAAGGAAGAGAAAGTATTTAACTAAGCGCTTCTATAGCTGCCGGATGCTGCAAGCAAAAATAGTCCGTAAGGTGGTCAGATTTATCTTGGGTCGATTGTACTCCTCATCTACTTAGCCTTCTCCCAACTATGTTAGGGTCGGCTTCCAATATAACCGGATGCAGCTGAATACCAGTATTTTATATAGAGTGACTGCCTATCTTACCTCCACAACCCAATTAGTACTAGGCAATACGATATCCCTTGGTAAGACTGGTTGTCAAACTTTCGGGTCACTGACTACCTGTAACGACTGTCAAAGATCTACAAATAGCAGCCAGGACCAACAGCTTAACGTGCTTTTCGAAGCACGGAGGAAACTCGGTGACGTAATGGGTGGTCACCCATCCACGGACCAACGTAGGCAAGCGCGGCTCTACCTAAAGATCGACCCGGGCAGCTGTTATTATTTGGTCAGATGCTCCATGGGAGCGTAATACTACGGGATAGAAAGTATCCTATGTCCCACCCCAGGTCATCATCCACCTGCGTGCCGAATTTTATCAAATTTCGGTAAACCGTCTATGCGTCAAAAGGTAACAGACAGACGGAGTTACTTTCGCATTTATAGATTACTAGCTGTTGCCAGCGACCTTCGTTTGCGTGAAATTATTTAAAAAAATATTCCTACTCTTTTTAACATTTTTAAGGGTTTTAATTTTTTCTGCACGGAACCCTAATTATTTTTCTAAAATAAAAGTAGCTTAGGTTAAATCTTATAACATCAGCTATCTGCAAGTAAAAGTCCCGTCAGAATCAGTCCAGCCGTTTCGGAGATTAGCCGGAACAAACAGTCATACAGACCGACACACAGACAAAAATTGAAAAGAATGTGTTTTTGTTAAAAGTACCGTATATACTTTCATAAGCATACAGTAAAAAGCTGTTATTTTGAGATTACAAACAGACATTCAATTTTATTTATTTGTATGTATAGATGTAGGTATAAATATAGATTGCGTAACGTTCAACAAAGCTTTTACACAGAGCACAGAAAATACACGTATTTTTATTAAATTCTGTGTTAGTTTTGCATCAGCATTAACGGAATTTTGGTTGGATTTTACTTATGTGTATTTAAATCTGAATCAACATTATTGCATGCGTAGATATTTATTTTATGCAAATACATATTATACCAAATTCCACTTAAATTATTACGTTATATTGTAAAAACTGAAATAACACAAATGTAATTTCTTTAATTTTCGAAGTGTTACAGCAAAGGTGTGTCCTAATGCACCCACATGTCGCCAATTATGTCTAAGTACCAAATAAAAGGAGCCCATTGCCATTAACCTTCTTTGAGGAATTCCTGTGAAAAACCCAAAAACACTTTGCATGTTTAAATCGAACGACATGCTCAGCAGTTGACCAAGAATACCAGCCTTATCAGAATACCAGTGCTGAACTTTTTTTTTAATGTTACTGCACCATGCTGAGATAGCTGGCTTTTGGCCACGTACAGGACCAGTTTAATTTGTTTTATCTTTTTCTTATGACTGTTTATTTTTTTATATGATTTTGGTTTAATGTTATTTCAACCATTTTTTTGTTTGTTTTGTCTTTTGTGAGTCAAATAAATACATTTTCTTTCTTTCTTCAACAAGGCAGTTGATAAAATATTTTCGTGAAACATGTGAATAACACATAGGACATCAGATTTGTATGGAATTCGGCAATCTCATAACCCTTTCGTACCTTTCATGTTTTATAGAACTAATCTAATAAAATGAGGGATTTCCGATACAGATTCCGTACCTTTTATGAGATGTAAATAGGCAGCAAACTTTATTATTAAAATGTCTGTACTTTGGTTTTCGACTGTAGGTAGGTATTACACGAGAAGCGAGAGTTCAGCAGAGGTGTTCAGACCAACCAAATTTTGCCAGTATGTTTACAACACCATAATAACAGAAAAAAAAGTAACGGCCACCTCGGGTCGATCTTAAAGTTAAGCCGTGTTTGCCTAGGTTGGTCTGTGAATGGGTGACCGCCCATTACATACCGAGTTTCCTCCGTGCCTCGGAAAGCACGTTAAGCCGTTGGTCCCGGCTGTCATCTGTAGATCTTTGACAGTCGTTATAGGTAGTCAGTGGCCCAAAAAGTCTGACAACCAGTCTTACCAAGGGGTATTACCTAGTACTAACTGGGTTGTGGAGGTCAGATAGGCAGTCGCTCCATGTAAAATACTGGTATTCAGCTGCATGCGGTTAGACTGGGAGCCGACCCCAACATAGTTGGGAAAAGGCTAGGCAGATAATAATATTTACAACAACAATAACATTCATTTATTTTCAGGTTACCTATGCCCTTAGATATTTCCTTACAGACTAACATACATATGACATAATACAAGTAAATATAAACTTAAGAATATGTTAGTAACACTTCACTTGTGCACTATGTCACTGTGCGTTCATGTGGCACTAGCCCGTGGAAGCGCCGGAACACCACTCCATGCGGCCAAAAGTCCTCCTCCAAGACGAGGTGTAGATAACATGTTGGTAATCGCACCATGAACGCCTTAAAGTTAACGTTGCGGCGCGACTCAAGCAGCTGCACTCTCGCCACGTACTTGGTCTTCTGATGCACGTACTCCATGATGTACCCCGTCGTAGTGGTGTAGTGTAGGCGGGAGATGTACACCGGAGTGTTCGGCTTCACGGTACGAATAGGCACGTTGGGCTCCGTTTACGTACATGCCAAAATGTAGGAAGTAATTTAAGGGGCGAGCTTTGGGTATTAACCCATAAATCTGGATTTCAGACTGAACATCATAACATGACGCCTGTAATCCCCGAAGGGCTAGGCAGAGATGTACCTAATAGTACACCAGTTCCATGTAATAGGAGGCGAGCCTCTTCCCATCAACCGTGCACAAATCTAGAGCACAATCTGCTACTACGAAAAACCCAATAACACTGCTCAACCCGAGAATCGGACCCAGAACCTTATGCTCAGCAATCACGCTTGCGACCAACAAGGCAGGCGGTATTGTGACCACCCACTGGAGCTTCAATAACAGTGAAATATTTTTAGAGGTCTTGAAATATTTGATCGTTTTTTATTTATCGATGTCATAGAACAACAATCGGCTATTTGTCGTGCCTCAGTCGAAAGCTCGAACCGAAGGCCGACAAAAATAGCCTCAAGAGCCGTAAAGAAAATTGCCAACTAAAGGATCGCGAGAATTATTGCTAGGGAGGGTTAGAAATCCACACAGATCATCGGGTTTACGTCCACATACTTCATATTTTATTATTTGTACTATAACACGTTATTTGGTTTTCGTGGTTTGATAAATAAAAGATCAGTGAGCAAAACTGGCCGTTTGTTGACTGCCTCGTTCTAGTGGTCGCGAGTGCTATTTGCTGAACATGAGGTTCTGGGTTTGGATCTCAGGTCCGGCATAGTATTGTTGGGTTTTCCGTGAGGAATTTCTCAGTAGTAGCCTGGTAGCTACCTTTGAGCAGAGTTGATGGCTGGCCCTCTAGTATATGGGCCCTAAACATAATTGGCGAAATACGGGTGTACTATAGTTACGTCTCTGCCAAACCCTTCGAAATTACAGGCGACATATTATGTATGTTTTTAGTGTGATAAAAAACCATGCGTATTGCCCCTTTCGCTATAGAGCCTTTGATATAATGTGAAGTCGGTTGTTAGGTTTAAAGCCGAGAGCCAATATGGCTTGAAGGATTGAAGTATAAAAATTTTATAACTCAATCTGTCACACTTATCGCAGATTTATTTGTCGTAACCTTCGATTTTATGGTTTGAGTAAATCTATATTGAAAGCAAAGGGTGCCGTTCGGGTCGGCAATATTCTGCACTGCCGGACAACAAAATCGAGTTTAGATATGATTTGTCTCGAAAAAAGCCGCTCGGCTTAACTCGAATTGTACTTACCCGGATACGATTTAGAGATGGTAGAATTGGAATGGTGTTTACCGGTCGGCACGAATGAAAGACGAATATGTGTAGTAAATACTATCGGGTGGGCGTCGTTGTTCGATAAATACTACTGAATTTAATCTCCAGATCCGAATAAGTACAATGTACCTTTTCTTGCTGTTGACTTTCCGTTAAGGAGTCTGCACAATATACCGTACCATACCCTGACCGTGCTATAAACGTATCAGGCACGGAATGAAACATGACACGCACTACAATGCCCACTGGAACGTATCAACATAGTATCATAGCCGTTTATAACGGGTTTAAAACGGTCATTATACGCGGTTAAACCCTATTCGTTGTATTGGAAAGTATGAGACTGCCCACTAGACCGTTACGACACCGTCGCTATGCCGTCGCGTGCTATGCACGAGCGTCAACAATTGTCGGCGAGAATATTTTGCTGGTATACGTTACGTGCATAGCACGCGACGCTGTCGGTCGGTGACGGAACGGTCTTGTGGGCATAGTCTCATACTTTGCAATACAGAGTATATTTTGTTGCCTAATACGTTCACGGTCTCGGTGTGGTACGGTGTAGTGGGCAGAATCCTTTAAACTTACTTAACTTTGTAATTCGCCATCAAATTACTTTGAATAATTTAGATAGTGCCTTAGTTCATCCCTAACAATATGGCAGCTGAAGGAAATAAATCGCTGGGCGTCTTGGTTGGTCTTAGTCCTTAGTCGATTCGGGCAACAATAGAATAGAATCCTATTCATACATAATTGAAACTCGCGAACTATGCTCGGACAGGAGAAGTGGGGCTTTTGATATTGGAAGCCGATCGTCTTTGAGTCTCTAAAATCTTGGAAGCTCTTGTGTATTTCGACACAATCATGCAAGCATCTACCAAAACGGGGTCAGCTGCTAATCTAAGGTATCTGAACCAAAGCGATGGTCATGTTCATAAGTCACAAATTGTTCGGAAAATCAAATAGGCTCTGGTGGAGCGATAGTTCGTGTTCGTTGAGCAAAATTAACGTATCAGTCGTGTGTTCGCATGACGACATTTTTGGTTAGGACGTGGCTTTAGTAACTGGTTAGAAAACTAAATACTTAGTAACTTAGTAGTGTTTAAAGATGGGAGGGGAAAATATGTATATTATGTTATCGGCCAACCCGATTTATGGCTATTATCTAGTTTATCCTAGACCAAAATAGGGCTCATCACAGAAGAACTTAAATGGGTTAGGTTAGGGTAGAACTGTCGCGGTCTGACCGCGGTGGTCGGACTGGACCTCTCGCTTCCCGGCGTGGTCGACGCCATGCTGGGGAGCGAGGAGGCCTGGTCAGCAGTCGCCTCCTTTTGCGAGGACGTAATGTCGCAAAAGGAGGAGGCGGAGCGCGCGCGGGAGGACGATCCTCTCGCTGCACCGCTCCGCAGACGAAGGGGTCGGAGAAGGCGCCGTCCTCTCCCTCCCCATGGTGACGGGCGGGCGGCAGGCGCGGGGTGCCTTCGCCCGCATTGCACCCGTCACCTTCGTCTGTCATTCCCAACCCCCCACACCCGTGAGGGTGTGAGGGGTCCACCTTGCAATCGTCGGCGGAGGACTGGACGTAAAGGCTATGCCAGTTTCCCAGTCCCCCGCCAGTCGGACGAAGCGGGAATGCCGCTGGGTCGTTTTAGTGGGTATACCGGGTCCGCCCGGGGAGTCCCACATACCCTTCCCATCCCCCGATGGGAGGGTATGCGTAATGCATTTTTTCCCAGCGACAACTAAAAAAAAAAACAAAAAAAAAAGGGTGGAACTGTGACCAACCACGCGCGAGCCGAGCGAGCGTAGCGAGCGGTGCCAAGGCAGACCCAAATTAGGCGCATTGTTATTGACATTTATGAGACCTCTTTCGTTTAGCGGTTTGGGATTTGCTGGCATTTCAGGGAACATTTCCTTTTCAGGTATATGCCCTCTGCCATTACCTTCACGCATCTTGCGCTTACCTTCGAAGTTACAGTAATATGGCGGCAAGATACTTACCAATATGTTGCATATCTCTCCAGGTAAGGTCTCTGTTGGCTTGCAAAGCTAGTGCACAGATTCCGGCAGCGAGCGGCGCAGATGCCGATGTACCGGTGTGTCCCGCAGTGCAAGAGTGGTGCAAGTCTGTTGTAACCACCTGTTAAAAAATAGTGGAGAATTAGATGAAGATTGTGGAATTCAGGATTTTTCAGGGGCTTTTTAGGTCCCGATTTGCCGTCTGTCAAAGAGGTGACGTCATGTCAGGTGGCGAACCATGACGACCAAAAGCAGTATTGTTTTAATCTTACCCAGTGTGGGAAAGAGATGTCGCTATACAAGACATCTGATGATAACCCACTAAAGTCTTGATGACGAGAACAGAAATCAGTTCGATAAAAAATAGCTTAAAATAGCTCATCTGCCTACCCTTTTTTTCCAACTATATTGGGGTTGGCTTGCAGTTTAACCGTAATGCAACTGAAAACCAGTATTTTACATGGAACGTCTGCCTATTTGACCTCCACAACCCAGTTAGTACTAGGTAATACGATGCCCCTTGGTAAACCTGGTTGTCAGACTTTCAGACCACTGACTACCTGTAACGACTGTCAATGATCTACAAATAACAGCAACGACTTCACGTGCTTTCCGAGGCAGAGTAAACTCGGTATGTAATGTGTGGTCACCCATCCACAGACCAACCTCGGCAAGCGCGGCTATACCTGAAGATTGATCCGAGCGGCTGTTATTTTTTAACCACGAGCTCCTCATTCACAGTTAGTTTTTTTTTAATTTATTTTTAGGGTTCCATAGCCGTATGGAAAAAAACGGAACCCTTATAGATTCGTCATGTCTGTCTGCCTGTCCGTCTGTCTATCCGTGTATATCACAGCCACTTTATCCCGAAACTATTACAACTACTCAGTTGAAACTTAGTAGGTAGATGTATTCTGTAAACTGCTTTACGATTTTTATTCAAAAATAAAAGATTAATGTGGGGTCTCCACATACATGGAACTGAAACTACAAAATATTTTTTTCATCAAACCTATACGTGCCGGGTGTCTATAGATAGGTAAAACCATTTTTTCTCAAAGTCAATCGTTTGAAAGATAGACATTTCCAAAGTGGTAAAATGTGTGTATCCCCTCTCTCATTTCTAAAGTGATAGGAAGAAAATTCTGAAAAATTGTAAGACTGTAGAAAGTAAATAAAAATTTCAACCAAAATTGGTTTGAATAAGATTTGTTGTTTAGGTTCTTAGTTATGGGACTTTTTCATCAAACTGCAGCAGTAACTTTGTTTTTCAATAACATACTACTATGAAAAGCAAATTTAGTTTTGCTCTTGAATGTAAAAGAATACAACTTATGAATGAGCCTTCAAAATATTTGTATTATATTGTTTGGTGCTACGGAACCCTGTGTGCGAGTGAGTACGACTCGCACTTGGCCGTTTTTTTTTAAATAACATACTAACGTACCTAGTTGATTTTTGAAACACGATATCGATATTACAGAAATATACTAAGTTATTTTCCTGGAAGGCTTGGTACCAACAAAAGCTTTTCACAAATAGCTTCCAAGAAAAGTAAATTCTAAATTGAAAAGGTCAAATCACATTAAATCATTCCTATTCTTGGTAAATTAAAATCTTTTCCCTGTTGCTACAAAGGTTTTCCATCAAGACAACCAATTAATTTAACGCCCTACAAGTTTTCAAACGGCCAATAGAGCCTGATTTAGATCTATTTTTATCAGAATCCTTGATAACTATAAATCGAATGCTCTAAAAAATATATACAAATAAAATACACCCCCATAAATAATAACGTTACAATACAAGAGGAATTGGGGGAAAGGGAAAAAAGGCAATCTCGCTGTATGTGAAATATACAGGTTGTTGTAAAAATAACACTAACTTGAACACGCATTTTCTGGCTACCACAAACAACTGTGTCCTGTTAACTTAGTCCGAATAAAATATGTCTTTTATACACTTTGTGGTATATTATTTTTGGAGCTGCGAAGTCTTTGTGCAAAATAACACATCCTGTTTTTTAAACTTCACGTTTTTAGATTGAACTGGTACATAGAGAAAAATTTAGCTAACCCACATTTGCGAACTGGAAAATGCTTTTCACATAATATAAAAACCTGACGATGTTTTTCAGTTTTTCAGTGACAACGATTTAATTGCGAATGAGTCATTATTATTTTGCTCTATTCTACTTTGAAATAATATAAAAGAATTTGCATACCAACCTGCAAAGTTTGCAAATGGAATATGTATATTTTGAACTGATATTCCAAGCATAACTTTCATGAATGGTTTCGGTTTCTTTGATAAAATATCGGTAGGTAACCCAATGGTGGCAGGTATATCTATAACTTTGCATTTGGGATTTCTTTTATCTTGATATGAGGTCCTCTAACATATCGGTTGAATAAGTATCCACCGGCTACTATTCGCCCCAATAGTTTATCTATTCGGAACAATTTCGTTTGACCCAAAAGTTTATATAACTTTGATTGAGTAGTCACGTCCTTTGTATCGTAACTAAAGGACGAATACAAAAGTCCACAGGCGCCCTACGCTTGGAATTAACGAGACCCACCTTATAATTTACATTGAAATGACATAATTTTATTTACCTCTCGTCCTGCTAAAAAGGCAAAGGACGTTATGTAGGTATTCCGTGTAAAACCGTGTAGGGAAGGGCGTAACTACTTTTTGGGTAAGTGGGATCGAGGGTCCAAATACGTAAAAAGGTAGAACCCTCAGTAAAAAGATAATAATAGCGAGTTTCTTTTTGAAATCCGAGGGAGTGAATGAATATATTTCGTGTTGCTGCTAGTAAAGATATTTCTACACCTACTTTTAGGTGTGGTGTAAATAATAAGTAGTTAAGCTTGGATTAGGGATAAGAATCAAAGAAAACGAAACACATTCAGCGAGAGACGTGTTGTCATAACAAAGTGGAATAATAAAAACATGCTGTAAATAGAAAACGTGTCATTGATCTTGGACAACCCAAGTCTGACGTCAGTTTTAATAGAGATCAAACGAACGCGCTACTTCAACTTTAGTTCTTATTTGGTAGAAATTAAATCTTGCAAACATAAAGGCTATTCCTGGGGCTAATTTAATTTTATACGACGGAATAATATGTCTAAGTTTTGTCCCCTAGTGTATTTCTAGACTAGTCCATTATCGAACAAATGACTAACTTTATTAGGGTACATGAAACTAAAAAGTTGTATACCTAGGCTATCTATTTCTGTTACCGCCAAGACGACAGTACTGATATTGACAAATGATGTTAACCATCAATTTGTCTTAGTGAAACGCCTGTCTCTAGATATTAGTTACTACTAATATAGTAGGATGAAGCTAGATTATTTAGGTATCTTACTCAAAAAGGATTGAGAACTGGGTAAAATATATTGGGAAAACTCTCAATTTTTTTATAAACAAACTGCTCTTGAGATTGCTTAACAAGAAGGGGAGAAAAGCAGCTAAGGCCCTATTTACATGCGATCATTACAGTACAAGGAAAAATCTTGAAAACCATTCCTTTCTTTTCCTTTTCATTAAAAAGCTGAAAATATCCTTCTTTAATGAGACTTAAAAATAACTTATTTACACACGTAAAATCACAAGTTTTTCCCATGGTGGTGGGGGTGGGTAGAAACTTCATGCTCCTTTTGGTTCATCAACATCTGCGGGCCTAAAATGGCCGCGTTAGCAGAATCGTAATAAGACAATAATATGAATCGAGTTGAGCAGCGGTGGGCCAGTGGTGGCGGCCCCGACTTACGAACAGTAAATCGTGAGTTTGATCCCAGGCATCCATGCTCACGGTAGGAGGGGTTTCCATCGGCGTCGAGCCGACGTTGAAGTACCTGGGTCTCGTCCTCGACAGCCGGTGGAACTTCGTGGAGCACTTCCGACGTTTGGCCCCCAAACTGGAACGGGCCGGGGCTGCCTTCAAGCGGCTCCTGCCCAACCTGGGGGTCCAAACGCCTCCTGCCGGAGGCTCTACGCGGGGGTCGTGCGGTCCATGGCCCTTTACGGGGCCCCGGTGTGGGCGCGTTCCTTGAGGCGGCGAGCCGCCCACTACCTGAACGCGCCCCAAAAGGTGGTAGCCTTATGGCTGGTCCGGGGATACCGCACGATCTCCGGCGAGGCGGCGAGCCTCCTTGCCGGATTGCCGCCATGGGATCTGGAGGCGATAGTCCTCGCGCGCCTACACGAATGGCGCGTGGAGGCACTACGCCGGGGGGTAACTCCGCTGCCGCGGCAAATTGTCGCTCAGCGGACAGACCTCCGGCGCGATCTCATGGCGACATGGAGAGAGCGACTATCGCAACCCCGTGCAGGGCACGCCACAATAGTGGCGATAAGTCCCCTCTTTGAGGAGTGGCTAGAGAGGCGCCACGGCGCCCTCACCTTCCGCCTGACGCAGGTCCTCACCGGACACGGTTGTTTCGGGAGGTTCCTGCACCGAATCGGGCGGGAGGAAACGCCCGGGTGCTACCATTGTGAGGATCGCCCGGAGGACACGGTGGAGCACACGGTGGAGATCTGCCCCGCGTGGGCGGAGCACCGCCGTGTCCTCGTAGCGGCGATCGGCGGCGGCGACCTCTCGCTTCCGGCCTTGGTTCAATCCATGGTCCGGAGCGAGACGGAATGGGACGCCGTCACCTCTTTCTGCGAAGCAGTCATGCTAGCGAAGGAGGTGGCGGAACGTGAGAGGGAGAGAACCTCACGTCCCAGCCGCCGCGGGAGACGCACCGGTCGTCGGGGGCCACGTGGTGGCCCCCGGCCACCGTAGGCGCGGGCCTGTGGACGGTGAGCTATGGGCTAGCTCGCCGTCCGTCCGTCTTATGACGACAGGCCGTGTCGACGGCGCGTTCGTGTTCCACGCGCGCCTCAAGGAGAGACAGCAAACAGGGAGGGGTCCGTAAGGACCGACGCCTGCCAGGGTTGCGGGACTGTTCGAAAGAGATACCGCGGCCCTGGAACACAAAGGGCAAAGGAAGGAACATGGATGGGTTTTAGTCAGTAAAAGTCTGACCCTCCCTCCTGCTCAGCCCAGAGCGGGAGGGGTTATTTGATGATTTCCCATCGGTAAAAAAAAAAAAAAAGGCAGGCGCATTACTTTGTGTAATTTATTTCATCACCACTGCTCTCAAAAACGGTGAAGTGAGAAAACCGGCATGGCATGTCAAGCAAAATTTCGAAGACATGTGACATCTATCAACCCGACTGGTGGATTATAGCCCATACCCTCTCAAAGAGTGGAGGCCGTGTGTCCCAGCAGTGGGAACATTATAGGCGGATTATGTTATAAATCAAGTTAAAATTCTTAAAATGTTCACAGACGCAGTTAATATTATGAATTGTCATTTTGTTACCATTTTACGAATTGTAACGTAATTCGTATTATTATCCTAATAAGATTCTGCTAAGGCGGCCATTTTAGACACTTGGTCATACAAGCACGCTGGTTGCGACTACCTAGTATTAGGCACCTTTTTAAAGAAATTAAGAACATAGTTAGTTATTAAGAACAGCTTACCTGTTTCTCATTAATAGCCCCGCTGCTGTAAGTCGCTGCTAGTGTAGAACTACACATTTCTGAGTACCAAGGCACCTCTCCCCGTTCCGTGGCCGAAGATATTGATAGCGTCCAAATCGAGTTGGTGTACCCATCGCAGTTGCAGTTATCGTGCTCGCGTCCGCCATTTCCTGAGGCCCATACGAAAATGGAACCTTTGCCATTACGACCCTGTGGACGGAAATAAAGACATTAGTCTATTAGTCAGTAGAGATACTTTTTCTTTTATCATGGCAATGTACAGACAGGACAAATTAACCCATTATTTCGTGTATTGACACGATTTCATACAACTGATAGATTATAAATTACAGGATTTATGCAGTGATAGCCTAGTGGTGTGACCCTCGGAATGTGAAGTCATAGGTCTCAAGTTCGAACCCAAGACAGGCACCTCTGATTTTTCGGATTCATGTGCGTATTGTATAAGTATCACTTGCTTCGGTAAAAGAAAACATCGTGAGGAAACTAAACCAGCATGCCTTTTTTTTACCGATGGGAAATCATCAAATAACCCCTCCCGCTCTGGGCTGAGCAGGAGGGAGTGTCAGACTTCTACTGACTAAAACCCATCCATGATCCTTCCTTTGCCCTTTGTGTTCCAGGGCCGCGGTATCTCTTTCGAACAGTCCCGCAACCCTGGCAGGCGTCGGTCCTTACGGACCCCTCCCTGTTTGCTGACTCTCCTTGAGGCGCGCGTGGAACACGAACGCGCCGTCGACACGGCCTGTCATCATAAGACGGACGGACGGCGAGCTAGCCCATAGCTCACCGTCCACAGGCCCGCGCCTACGGTGGCCGGGGAAACCAGCATGCCTGAGAGATATTTCTCGACGGCATGTAAAGCCAAATCAGAGGCCCATGGACGGCAAAAAACTCTGACAAAAAAGGTTAGACACTAAACACACGAGAAAGAAGACAGGGTTTGAAAACACTGACATGTAAACTGATATTTAATTTGCCGAACAATCGCTTTCTAAGATGTAGACGTGTACGTGGACATTTCTTTCACTACATTTCTGTGAAAAATAGGGTACCTACATTTGTGGAAGTATCAATGTAATAACATTTCTTAGTACATTACAAAGTCGTTTCTTCGGGGAAATAAGGCATTTGGGCAAACGTGACTCGTGTGTAGAGCTAGAGGGAGATTTATCATATTTGTGTTAGTTCATGTCTGAGTTAATAGGTGGCGCTACGTGATGGTTTTGGCAAGGCATTTCTCTTGAGGTTGCGGGACAGTTATGATAGATTAAGACTAGCAAACAGTCGATTTGTATTCTAGTGTGGTTTGTTATCGATTGACAAGATACTAAATTATTGTCTCAATATCGTGTATCGTAGGGCAGTATCATGTATCGTGGGGCAGGTGTTTACATTTTGTGAAAAAAAAAATTGTAATAGAAAATGTTTGTAATGAATATCTACATAAATTTCAAATTGACCAATTACCAACGTGTTTGTGTACAACAAGAACAAAACGAGCTAAACGAGTTTATTTCGCTTTTCCGATGAATTTGACGTCCACAAAGAGATTCTCACGTTAAAAATTCTATTCACATAATTTTATATAAAACAAAATGTTATTGTTTGGAATAAAAGGATATATTCGGAAAATCTACGGGCATTTTTATCCCCATGGGGGTTCCGGATCGGCCGTCAGCATAGACAATTTTTTCGATACAATATTCCGAACGAAATAAATCATAGAACAATTTTTGATTCCAATCACTAGGTTTGTATTTATCTGAACACGCTTGAATGATTGGTTTGACGTACTGCGGCAGCATAAATGAACATCCATTTTTTAAAGTGTAGTTCCATGGAGCGGAAACGTCGGAGGCAGGCGTGGCAAATGACGTACAAACGAGGAACGTACTCGCAGCTCCAGCTGATCATATTCAAATGTCACGTCATTTGCCATAGCCAAGCTACCCGCCTGCATGATGGTTTTATTACACAGTCGTACCACACATTCATTCAAACCAATGAACGAAAATTCCACATCTACATACATTAACATAAAGTCGATTTGTGTTAACGCGCAATTCAGCGATCAAAAGGGTCAATTAAAAAGTTTTCAGGAATAAAACCGGGCTTCAGCTGAAGTCTGGCTTCACAGTATTTTAGAATAAAACCGCAGCACGAAGTGAAAGATACTTGAATATCCAAGCGTCTTTTCATCCGGTTCACTGAGCCCACATTTTGTTACGAGAACTTAGAAATCTTTTGTTATTGAAGGACAGACAAAACGAAATATGGGTGAATAAATTTAGATTTATTCATCGCTAGTTCTTATGACTTGTCAAAACATAAAGATTTCTTTTTTAATTGCACAAATGATGGTAAAAACCGCATCCAAATCATTTTTATTTTATAAAAACAACGCAGTCACACAAACAGACACGTAAACGACTTTATTTTATAACTTGTGCAAGCTTTTGCCTGCGGTTTCGCTCGTGTGAACGACCGAAATTATCGTATGGGAACGTCCTACCGGCTTAAATACGCTAGTCATGGTCTATCCCCGTATGTAAAATATCATCAAACCTGTTCAGCCGATATGACGTGAACGCATAACAAACGAACCAACTCACTGTCATATTTATAATATTCGTAAAGATTTGGAATTAGGATAGACTGACAAACAAGGTGTAAACGAATCCTTCACGAAGCCGTCAACCAAGCATTCTGTACATATAACTAAGTAAAAATATAAATAAATATCGCTGGATATTACACACAGCGCCATCTAGATGCCACACTAAGCAACGAGGCTTGTGTCGTGGACACCAGATAGTTGATACTATTACTACTATAGATACTTTTTGTTTGTAAATACATAATTATTATGCATATAAACATCCATGACTCGGAAACAAATGTCCATGCTCATCACACAAACACTTGCTCCTACCGGGACTCGAACCCGGGACCCTAAGAACGTAAGGCAGCCTCACTACCGCTGCGCCATTCGGGTCGTCAAAGTAACTATAAGCAAAAGTTAGGTTCGGACTCCATGGAACGCACTCGAAAAATTGAATTAAAAAAAATGTTTTTGAAATGTTGGAACATTGACCCCCAATATATCTGTTACTCTGTGGTTCCCAGGTATGGTCTAGCACAACAAAAATATCGCAATGACGACGGCGACGAGGACAATAAGTGCCTTTTGGCTTCGTCAAGGGTATTTTTACACCCATTGGATGTTTGATAATGACACGTATCTCGTAAGCGTGTAATTAGTAGCTATGCCTGTGATTGGCAGCTACAAAGTCATTGACATAGGTCGCTGCTCCGGCCCGCGAGCTGGACAATTGAGCGGGATTCGTTGGATCAATACTGTTCAGGTATTAACCTGTGGTCATTTCGATTCGTAGAATGATTCGTTAGGGGTCATCCATAAATGACGTCACACGAATTTCATGATTTTTTGCCCTCCCCCCGTCCTTGTTGCAGCTAGTCACATTTGTGAGACTCCCCCCCCTCCCTAGTGTGACGTAACACTAATAGAGCGAGTGGTCGACAAAACAATTGGTACTTATCTTATATTTACACAGGTATAGTTGTATATCTTTTTGAGGTTTTCGTAAAGTAAATAGTTTAAAGTTCGTGTTTTAACCCTTAGGTTATAATAGATTTTGAAATGTGACGTCACGAAATTTAGGACCTCTCCCATCCCCTTGTCACACAATGTCACACTTCGTCGTCCCCCTCTCTGCCCGTTAACGTGTGACGTAATTTATGGATGGCCCCTACAGAGTAATGGTTCTTGTTAAATGTGGGTATTGGTTATCATATTCCTCTCGTTAAAATTAGAATGATTAATGCCAGTCTCAAGTATCAAAAAAAAAAATATCTTTGTACCCACATAGAAATTTTTCGTCGGTTATTAAAAAAACAGCTGTTTCTTATAAAACTGAAAAAACTACACGTCAAAAGGGCGCTACGCGTCGCGCGGACGACTGATCAACTATCTATGTCAATTTCAGCCGGCTTACTATGACTTTTTCATTTGCAACGGTAGGTACCGTTACTATAAGCGCGTGTGCCGCCGCGGCACCGCCGCGTTCCCTGCCGCGGGCGACGCACCGAGCGCCGCCGCGGGCACCGCCGCGGGCACCGCCGCGTTCCCCGCCGCAGGCGACGCAGCAGGCGCCGCATGCAGTACAAGCAAACGCGCGTTAAATCGCTTCTCCGTAAACGCTCTCATACATTTCCATGTTTGAATTTAAAGCGGGCCGCGCCGCTCAACGCGCCGCGCAACGCACTGCGTGTCCGTAAATGAGCCCTTAAAGTTGACTACTTGAGATATATTCACAAAAAACGTGTGACTTTTCTACGCATAAACGTTTCATTTCCCTCTCATTTCCTATTCTCGTTCCATTTACCACGATTTGAAGCACTCGAAACTTTAAATAAAAGACACATAAAAACTTGCGACGCAGGTGTATTAAGGCGCAAGGCAAAAACTTTTTTCTCGACTACATTACACGTTCTATTTAAATTCGGAACCCGAAAAAACCGCAGAAGGTAGGTAATAAAAAAACGTTAGCAAGAAAACTTTTTAAACGCACTTCGTTTTACATAAACAACAACCTCCAAGCTTTTTAGGGTTAAAAAAGGGAAAGAGCTTTAAGTAAATTGTGTACTGTGTGAACACTTGACCATATAGTGTGGGAAATTGAGTGAAAGAGAAAGAAAGAGAGTGAGAGAGAAAATAATTGCATCATTACAGAAATTGCTTTAACAGTGTCGCTTGCCTGCTCGGGTACCCTTTCCTAACTTAGTTACTAAATCGGCGTGGATTACAAAAGGATTGAAAATAAACCTTACCATTGACAAAATAAGTGTGAATGTCACATGCCAGTGAAAATTGACGAATTAAAGTTCAGGATTTAACAGAGGCTGGTGTAGTGACTTTTCATTATGACTGTACCGCGTTGTAGGTACAGACCCGCAGAAAATTGTGTGTGAATCTGAGATCTTGTTTATTTCACTTAGCAACAAAATCGACATGGATTAAAAAAGGAGTGAAAGTAAACACTAGAACTGACACAATAAGTGCCAATTTCACGTGACAGTGAAAATTGACGAATTGAAGTTCAGGATTCAACAGAGTCTGTTGTGACTTATCATTATGACTGTACTCATAGCGTTGTAGGCACGGACACATAGAAATGTTGTCTAAATCTGATTTTTTTTTGTTTAACATTAAAAAATCGAGATGGATCACAAAATGATTACAAATCAACCTTAGGATTGACACAATAGGTCTCAATGGTAACATATCATTGAAAATTCACGAATTTAGTGGTGTTGTGTGTTTTCATTAAAACTACGTACAGCCGTGTACGTTATTACGTAGGTACAGACGCGCAGAAAATTTTGTGTGAATCTGAAATCTTGTTTATTCCACTGAGCAACAAATTCGACGTGGATTACAAAAGGACTAAGAAGAAAGCCTAATACTGACGTAATACGTGTCAATCTCGCTTATCAGTGAAAATTGAAGAATTAAAATTCAGTATTTAACAGAGTTGTGTTTAAATAAAGACTGTACCTACAGAATTCTATGTACACGCACAGACGCGCTGAAAATGTTGTGTGAATCTGAAATCTTATTTATTCAGTAATTTCGTTTATACCTGAGATTCGGTATTCGGTACGTGATGACAGGTATATTCACGGAGGAGTTCTTACATATTATGTAAATCAAGTTATGTAGAAGATGTGTAGTTGTGTTTGTGCACATTTCTAGTAAACGAAAATGGTATATCATGCGAGGAAAGTGGAACACTACAAGATAAGATATAGATAGATATATACAACGCATAAGATAAATTTATTTAAAGTTCGAGTTTTAGGATTCACAACATAAATCTTTTTTTACTGAAATTATTGAAGTTAGAAAGAAGCACAGTTAATGCGGATTTATGCAGGGTAAATAATCGGCGCCAGTGCTGACACCAGAACTGACCAAACTGTTTAATACCTTTTTCCCATGGCATCTGGCATTTAAAGAATCTGGCATTAGTAGAATCTGGCGTTTATAGAATCTGACATTTGAAGAATCTGGCATTCATAGAATCTGGCGTTTTAATCTCGTCTGGCATTTCTAGAATCTGACATTAATCGACGAATCCCTCCTTTTGCCTCGTCCACGGTCATACATCTGCTCAGAACCGACGCATGCTGTTTATTGAAGTCAGTGGAGCAAAATTAATTTTCTAAACCAGTAGAATTTACAACGACTGAATTTTTTGATTAAAAAAATTGTTTTGTAAGGAATTATATTATCTGACATGTCTAGGTTTTAAAAACCATAAAACTTAAATGTAACAGGTTGGTGGCTGTCCTGAAATTCAGAATTCACTAAAGAACTCACTCAAGAACGTTTAATTTTGACCATTTCTGTTATAATTAAAGAGTTCTTGTTTAATGTTTTTTTCATTCTATAGAAGTAAATACTCTAGTAAACTAGAACTAGACTTGAAATAAATTAGACAGACAAAAGCCTAATTTGTCTAATCCTATTATCTGCGTACCGAGAAACGAAAACATTCGTTGTATTTGATAATTAAAATAGTCGTTTGTTTATTTTAAATAATGTTATATCTTAAAAGAGTTATCAAAGGAAATTAAATTAATTACGAAAAAAACTTCTAAACATTGGTATTTTTAATATTTTTGATCTTTACCGTAGTACCTACATAAGTAAAAATAATTGGAAACAGACACAGTTATAAATTAAGGTTAAATATTTTTCATGCTTTTCTTTGCGTAATACTGTTTGTATGGCATAGTTGTAAGGACGCCTTATTTGTCATGTGTATCAGTCCATTAGTTATTAAAATTGTGTCTTCTTTAGTATATGGAGGGATATTTTAACATAACATGACGCCTGTAATTCCCGAAGGTGTAGAAAAAGGTGTATATGAGTACACCCTCTGTTGCAAGCGCCATGATCGCGGGTTGACTGGTGAATGCGGGTGGATGGAAAATAAATTACAGCTTCGAAATATCGGGACCTCAAAATAATAGACAATCACGGAAGATATCCCTTAAGTGACAGCATAAGTTTTTCTTTTTTAATTTCTCGTTTTCTGTAATTATTTCTAAAACATCGAATTAAGAGGCTAAGATTTCTTTTGAAATTGGTAACTGATGCTTATGACTACTAGACCAACGAGGCAGTTCATATGGCAAATAATATCCTATTGAGACTGTATTTTAATATTAAAGCATTCCAAAATAATAGTCAGAAAAAGGTTATGTAACCAACAGCTACTAACCTATTATAAAGCAAATGTAAGGGGCACTAGTAATTCTAGGTTATAGAATTCGTTGGTCAATCAGTACTCCAGCACGCCTGCGGTCTTCGAGTTCGGCACGGTTCCGTACCTTTGATGTGAGCACGTTTGCCGTTACCGCCAGTTATGTTATGCTGAGATTGAGTTGGTTATGACCCACTTTCGCTAAATCTAGGCGGGACCTAAATGAATGCCTAAACAAAAGCATGGCGGATTTTCGACATTCGAGTCTGAGATGAAAGTAGTCCAATATGGAGGATCTCGTTGACCTTCGGCTTGCCTAGGTTGATCCGTGGATGGGTAACCACCCATTACATACCGAGTTTCCTCCGTGCCTCGAAAAGCTAGTTAACCTGTTGGTCCCGGCTGACATTTGTAGGTCTTTGACAATCGTTACAGGTAATGGCCCGAAAGTCTGACAACCAGTCATACCAAGGGGACCGTAGGTATTATCTAGTACTACTGGGTAGTGGAGATCAGAAAGGCAGTCGCTCCATGTAAAATACTAGTATTCAGACTGGAAGCCGACCCCAAAAGTTGGGGAAGGCTAAGCAGATGGCTCAGAGCCGAAACTTGTCCAACATTTCGCTTTAATTTAGGCTATAATTAAGGTATCACTTAAACTTAGATAGTGAAGACTTATAAGGTTATTAAATCGATACAGTTGGTGCCTGCTAACGCTTATGGCAACGATATACGGTTCAATCAAATTGATTCACTTCGATTGAAAGCGCAGAAATGTAAGGTATGACCGACTTTCATGTTTACTCGAATCAATTCAGATGCTTCGTTCCATCATCCAAATTAAAAGTCCAGGATATGATTGTAGTTCTCTATTACTTTTAGACAAAGTAAATTTCATGAGTTTCGGAAAGAGATCTTCACACAGGAATACATAGACCACGAGAGAGAAAGAAGAGAGATATACAGACGATGCTCTAAAAATCTGAACTTTTACTTAAACCGTACGTTTTACGTAGATTTTAAAACTATTTCATCAAGTTTCGAATAGATCTTGAAGCATCTTGAACAGTAAAAACATTGTATACAAACTATTTAGGTACGTGTACTTTCTCGTTAGAACCACAAGTTATATTACCTTGCCAAGACACATCTGTTGGGGACGCTTTTGCATATTGTTATTTACTAATAGCCACATGCAGTATATTGCAGAAATATATTATTTATAAAATTACTTTGACACTTAGTTTACGGGATATCTTCCGTGATTTTTAAATTATTGTGAGCTCCCGATATTTCGACGCTGTTGCAAGCACCGTGATCGCGGGATGAATCCAGTCTTAGTAAATCATATCGGGTGTTCACAATAATAGGGATGATTCCTGAGTAAAAAAAGTATGATTCTGATTTAGTCAGTCAGTTAGATTATAGAAAAATATTGATACGTATTTTTTGTTTTATCAAATCAATAAAAAATTACGAAGATAAAGCTCATCAAATAATCGAAGTGGGGGCTTGTGACGTCACTTGTCACGTCTACACATCAAGCTATATTTCCACTGATCTCGCATTGTATAGGATTTCCGTACAATGCGAGGTCAGCTTATACTGGAAATGTATAGGTTGATGTGTAACCGTGTGTACGTAAAAAGTGTACATACAAGTGACGTCACGCGAGTTTTTGACGCACTGTATCATCTTCATTCTTTGTTTAAGTGAAAAAAGAAAAAAATACGTATACAATATTTTTTGGAAATCTATCTGATGGACTAATTAGATTTTTTTAGTCATCTACCCTATTGAAAATCACGGAAGATATCCCTTAAGTGACAATGTAAGTTTAGTCTTAAACCGCGAAAGCTTAAAACAGTGTTTGATTATTTTTTGTGATGTTAGGTATGGGCTAAAGAATCTCAGATCTTACCTTTGTTACCCCTTCAATAAACGCCCTAGTGGCGAGTTCTCCTGGTCCATCGACAGTCTTCCCATCATCGTCCGGGCCCCACGAAGCGCTGTAGATGTCCACATGCTGGGGGTTCAGGCTCAAGGAGCGAGCTTCCACAGCATCTGTGACGTCACCATCCAGCATTCGTACTCCTGAGGAAAGAGAGACATGTTTAGTAACGGGAATGATTCTGTAAGTAGTTTAATTTAGAATTTAATAATCAGCTTTTAAGGTTCACATTGCTGGGACAATGACCTCCTTAATAAGAGAGAGAATTCGTGTTCAAAGTTGTAGGATAAAACAAAGAACGATCTTCTAGTAGTAGCAAGAGCAAGTCCATTAAAGGCCTGGTCAGACCAGATGCGTGGCGTGACGTACACGTGTACACGCGCGTGGTGACGCGCGTGAACCCCTGACAGACCGGGTTACGCATCTGCGTACGCTTACGCTTACGCATACGTGGTACGCACGCAACGCACCGGTCCTTTGCGTACCCAGCAATTCTTGTGCACGATGTCTGAAGAAGATTGGGTAAATGGACCAAGTAGTTCATCTGATGAAGAAGAAGCAATATTACTGTTATTGTGACAGAATATTCCTGGGTGTGCCAAAAAACAATGGGTTCAGGTTTTATATGACATATTTTTTACTCTTTGTTTTTTGTGTCGTACAAACAATTAGTTTTTCTTTAATTTCATTATCCATCATTAAAACCGAAAGAAAACATCACTTACTATCGGTAAAACTTGAAAACAAATACAACTGAATGCGTAAGTCACGCGCGTAGTCACGCGCAGCAAAGATACGTGCGTGTTCAAACTTGTTCCGTGTGACGTCCAATACGGAATGCCATTGACTACAACGTCATCACTGCACGCATCAATGTGACGTTGCTGTTCCGCTCTGCGTAGGTACGCAGCAAGTTTGACACATGGCAGCTGCAATGCGTAGCGTTACGCATGTAGTCTACGCGCACGTGTACGTCACGCAAGCGGTGTGCCATGTCTCTATAAAGTTCCATATACTACAACGTCATGGTACGTGCACGTGCACGTGCACGTCTACGTGTACGGATCCGGTGTGTTTCGGCCTTTAATAACATAATATCACGCTTGTAATTCCCGAAGGATTAGGCAGAGGCCGCAGAGGTGTACCTAATAACACACCCATTTATGTTAAAGTATCATGTAATAGTGGGCTAGCCTATTGCCATCAATCGGTTACAAATTTAGACCTCGTGTCTGCTACTAAGAAATTCCTGATGGAATAGCCCAATAACAATTTGCCCGAGCCGGGAATCGAACCCCGGACCTCATGCGAGCTCTAGATGGTATCGGGTCTGATAGTCCTAGTATGGGCGCTACTTTTAGAACCAACACACGTACGCGGTGTGCGTCTTTTTTTCAACTGCCATGGCAAGGTACAATACGCTCATACGAAGCGTGTTCTATAAAAAAAATCTCACCGAAAATCTCGTTATTCGATTAAAAGTACTAAAAAATACCCTTCCATTTCTAGAAATATTATAAAAACTGTAGGACTAACGTGCCATGAAATAAAAACTTAACTTTTATTATTTATTTCTATTTTTCCACGCTGCATTGGAAAACTACACGTAACTCCGGCCAGACTAATGGGTTATTCAAACTCGAGGCCTAAAAAGTTGTTAGCTTTAGTTGGACAGGCTCTCGTGTGTTTCAAATTCAAAAGGACGTGGCAGCGTATTCGGACAAAAGTGTAATTAGCATAAAATGTAAAAGTCCCTGAGCAAAGATAAATGTTAATCCCAACAAAAACATGTTTTGTTGTCCCGTTTGTAACTGTAATTCGTGTTAATTTAGAGTTCCGGAGATGTCAGCTTGAGTAATTTATTTCAGCTCATCCCAGAGGATGATGTTTTGAAACATTCAGATGTAAACTTCTAATGGCATAAAACGTGACACTTCCCGAATAATAAATTATATCAGGCACAGAATCTTATCATTTCATTTCACCTCCATTCATGTGATGAACGTAAACTGTTTTATAACCTTCCAGAATCGCTCCCTGTTTCTTCTTATCATAACATAGCACGCATGTATCTGGGTCTCCGAAATTCTCAGAATTTCGTCTAGCTGCCTTTGATCGCATGTTTGATATAAATTATAATTACAGAGTCCTTTACTTACAGTGGATTTTACGACATAAATGTAAAGAGATTATCCCACTGTATAAATATAACAGACTATAACACACTATGTCGATAAATATTCAACTAAATCCAAACAAACAAGTGTACTTATTTGCGACGAAATCCCGAATGTATGCACCGAGGCACAGTTGCAGATGGCGATGATAAACGTAATATTATCATAATACAGTTTACTAAGTAATGTTTACATCAGTATGGCGATTGCGATAAACTTTGCAAGTTATACTGCGAAGGGACAAGTTAAACAGTGTTTGTAAAGCGAGTTACACAAACGAATATACTTCGTAGCTACGCAGACTTGCTAATAAGTTTATATCCTGCAGCGATTTCATATCGCTACACAGTACGCTCTGACACGGAAAAGTTCATATTTTCTTGTTTGTACAAACATTTCGCTGAAACACATTTAGGAGAACTTTTCAACGTCACTTTGGTAAAAGATATGGCCAAATATTTAACAAGTTTGTGTATTATTAAAGCGAATTATAACTTTGGTGAATCCATATCAATGTGTGAAATGTGAAAATAAGTATCGGTTTGTCTGTATGCTACGGTTTCACGATCAGATTTCTATGATACTTGGCACACAGCTACACCATGGTTTTAGTTTGAACTTAGGATACTTTTATTCACGTAGACTAATTCCCGAAAATACGCAACACGAAGCCACCGAAAAAGTCTAGCAGATTTTAATATAAAACATAATAACGTTTAATTATTTATCCTGCGTAAATACGCAATCGACCGATTTGGTATCTGCTATAATTAAATATGTATTGCAGAAATACTTCTGTTAAATGTAGGTACGTAATTCCTGAATTCGGTGCATCTCAAATACCGACCTGGCGATTGGATGTTTGTTACCATCAAATTAAAATAATGAGCTGATTAAATTTTTTTCAGCTTTTATTCATTGTTTATCTCGGATATTATTAACTTAATATTCAGCACAAAACCAACAGTATCTAACCATTTTATCGGCATTTTACAACCCACATTATATACCCGCTGTATATATAAAAAACCTAATAAAAACTTACGAGGCAACATAAAAACATGCATGCATACGGCGTAACAGTAAACTTGAAAATATACTTTTTGTTTCTTTGTCTTTCCATAACACAATGAATTTTCGTGGGTAATCTTGAGAATTTCTTTCGGTGAACCGTTGTTATTGGTCGTTTTACATGACTGAGTGTACTTAGGAGAAAGTACATACTTATATATTTAAAATAAAATGTGCAATGGTTTACGAAATATAGTCAATGTTCTGTAAAATGGAATGTTTACCCAGGCGCAATCGTAATAACAATACCCACACGTTACAGGAAGAACGTTTTGGTCTTTAAAAATACAGGCATATGAAACTACCAATTTCAAGCCAGCGGGCTGTGCGGTACACACGGCTACATAAGCTATGATGTGCAGCCCTGTGTACTTGCATAATAATATATCGAAAGCACCCCTCAAGTCGAAATGTCTATGATTAGAAACATCATGACAAGTTGGGCATAGTCCGTTTGATTTTGTTCTATTCTAATAATAGTTATTTTCGGCCTTTTTCGTCCCACTGAAGGGTTTGAGGCTCCTCCTTTCCATGCCTTACTATTTTCGATTCTATAATTATACATTGAAGTCGCTTTTCAAGTCTGTCTTTTCTGTGTTACCACATTGTTCTTCATAACTTTGCAATTGATTTGATGCGGTTATTTAGAGGATCCACCCAAATCCACTGAAATTCACTGCTTGGTGTAGTGGTTGCTAGGGCGACTGCTGAGCATGAGGTCCTGGGTTCGATTCGCGGATCGGGCAAAGTGTTATTGGGTTTTCCCATCATGTTTTTTTTTTTTAAATTTATTAATCTCTTACAAAAACAAGTTATTTTTTAAAGTCTTTTTACTCGCCAAATTTTACAGTTTGATGGCGAGAAGCGCTCGTTTATCATACATCTTAACTTAAAATTATAAACTTAACCTAAAATCGATTAAACGAAACTTGCTGCTACATCTGCTTATTGAATTTATTTCTCGACAACGGCAGAGCGACACCAACATTTATCAGACAATGAATTCCAAACCAGAGTGACCAGCCATTTCTTAGTAGCAGCCACAGAGCATGGATTTGTGCCCGGGCGATAGCAATAGGATCGCTCTCTATTACATCGGACTTTAACATAACTGCGAAAAAGCGAAATGTGGGTGTACTACTCTGACGACCCGAATGGCGCAGCGGTAGTGAGGCTGCCTTACGTTCTTAGGGCCCCCGGGTTCGAATCCCGGTAGGAGCAAATGTTTGTGGGATGAGCATGGACATTTGTTTCCGAGTCATGGATGTTTATATGTATAATAAGTATGCATTTACAAACAAAAAGTATCTATGTATCTATCAACTATCTAGTGTCCACGACACAAGCCTCGTTGCTTAGCGTGGCACCTAGATGGTGCTGTGTGTAATGTCCAGCGATATATTTATTTATTTACTGTTATAATAGGTACCACAATTCTGCATAACCCTTAGTGGATTACAGGCTTCATGTGCTGTTATGTTATGAAATCCCTTCAGAATATTAATGTTTTGTCGAATCATAAAAACCGTGTCCCATCGCTAATATCGTATAAAAAAATGGTTAAGCAAGCAAAACAAAAAACCTTATTAAGTAGATTCTAATCCATCTATCTTGCTGAACTATTCTTTATTACGCAGACATAAAATTGTCCTACAAAACATGGAGGTTGATCTATCTTCTTTATTTCTTATGGTCCGTAATCCTTTGGGATGTTATTGATGATGTCACGTTTTTTGAACGACACTAAGCGATGAGCATATCCATTGGTAGTGAACTAGGGACCTCTTTATAGATCCTTTATTCTGTTTCAACAATAAAATGTTATGACTCTCTTATATTTTGAGTTCATAACAATATTTCTGTACACAGGGTGAATTTTCCGAAACTGTGACGAATATCGAAAAATACTCAAAGGAGTATCGGACCCGATTTTGATGAAAAAAAAACTGCATAATTGGATTTCTGAAAAATATATCTTCCTAGCCAGGCATCGAAACGGCTGGTTTTGAAAAAAAAAAAACAGATTCCTGGCTAGGAATATTCATCCACGCTCACTTGAAAAATTCACCCTGTTTCAGTTTGTTTCTCTGTAGTGTAATTGTCACCAATATATGCTACGGCTGTGCATACTGCACAAACGGCCCTAATGGGGGCTATCGCGTATCAATTCGCCGCTAGAGGCGCTAGTGTAGCGCGGGGCACCGAAATGTCAGATGTCATAGAAAGTTCACGCTTTGCGTGCTTTTTTAACACGTATTTTTACAGATATTCACGATTGTGTATTCACGATTGAGCTATTCCTGATTAATTAAGACTTGAAGATTTTAATTAGCAACTTAGAATCTTAATTTTCAGTAGTTGGAGATGAAATGATTTTTAAATGTTTCATGCTTGGTAATTTTATGGAGAATATTGTATATACATGAACCTGAAGTTTACACTATGTTTTTATACGTAATAAAAGAAACTTTTCATGAAGTTATTGGTACTTTATAGTATAAAATGGAATTTTTGACAGGATCTTAATCGACAGTGGTGCCATCTGGTGATTGTACCTGATTAAGTTCCATTTGGTTATCATCCAGTTACTCCCAATGACCTTGCGAAGATCTTAACTAACTATCCGAACTATTCAACGGAATCCGCCAATTCACGGTTCTATATTAGGTACATACGGCGACACATCAAACTATATATTTTCATTATAACATGGCCTCGTTTTGTCTAAACTACCCGTACAATGAGAGATCCTCATAAACTGGTTTTGTATAGCTTGATTGGTCGTCGTACGTACTCCATTCACATGTACAGTTTGCACTTACAAACTAAGGAGACCTAAGACAAATCTTGACAACGCACTTGAAGAGCACATCAGTCGTGCAAAGTGTGAGTCTTAGAGCACTCTTGTGCACTCTCGAGGACAATGGTCCATGTTTGTCACACCTTAAGCATCCATTAGATGGTGCATGGAGAGAAACAAAACAATGTTATTGTTAATTTAGCATTTTTTTCATAACAATCATATCTAAAGAAACTAATACAAAGATAGTCAAGACTGGTAAAAAGGAAACTATTTTTAATCGACTTCCCAAAGGAGGAAGTTATCAATTCGCCAGTTTTTTTTTGTTTTTATGATGTTTGTTCAGTTTTTTGTTTGAAAGAATATTATTTCGCGGTGGTCCCGTTTAAATTTGGTGAAGATCTGATGCTGATCTTCGGAGTTAAACAATGCAACTCTTCAATTATTGACAGCAAATATGTCTTGATTGCTGCAATCGCTTGGATGTTTATTGTTTACACAATATTATAACATTACATAATGCCTGTATGGTCTGAGGGTGTACACAGATGTAGGTATACAGTGCACCCATATTTTGACAGTTTGGTATGTTAAGTCCCATTTTATTGAGGACTAGCGACCCGCCCCGGATTCACACGTGTGCATAGTTCTACTTAAAAATCTTTCTCTTGAATCACTCTATCTATTTAAAAAACCGCATCAAAATCCGTTGCGTAGTTTTAAAGATCTAAGCATACATAGGGACATACAGCGAGAAGCGACTTTGTTTTATACTATGTAGTTATAAGCCTATTACTGAAATGTATTGTTAACAATGTAATTTAAATGCATATCAAATATTTGCATAGGATATTACAACTGAAAATGAAAAAAATAAAAAAATTTTTTTGCAAAAAATAAAACCGACTTAAAAAAAACCCGACTGCGTAAAAAAATAAAATAAAATAAAAAGCATAGAATATAGCGACTTAAACAGTCGGGACCCATTTTTTTCACGCGGTCGGGTTTTTTAGTTTTTTAAATTACCGTTTTAATTTTTTTTGTTTTATTATTGAATAATTTTTATTTTGATATACCCGGTGTCACTCTCACAGTAAATACGAATCTAACGACACCTCTCAAGCTAAAATCCATCGAGCCGTTCAGGCCACAGAGCGTGCCAAACAATTATACATACATACATACAAACATACATACTCTCGAAAAACATAACCTTCCTTCTGGCGCATTCGGGTAAAAACACAAAAAAAATAAAAATAACTTTAGCTTCAGAAGTCGGTGACAAAAAAACTGAATCAATCAAGCAAAAGTCTTCTTTTCTAAAAGACTTCTCCCCCTTAACTCTGAAACTACAAGGCCGAACATTTTGAAAAAAGACAAGAATAGTTATTTGCCCATATATCTTAGGAAAACCTATAAGAAAGCCATAAGAACAAATAAAAAATTGAAAAAAAATGAAGGGGGCTTGCCTACTACAATGGTACGGAACCCTTCATGCACGAGCCTGAATCGTACTTAGCCGGATTTTTCTTTCATAGTGAGTCAAATCCATAAGAATATGTATCTTTCATTGGTACTTGCCCGGATTTGAACCCACAACCTCATGCATAAGAGGCAAGGCCTTAACCTGTGGGCCATCACGACATTCAATTCTTTTTCAATTCATATGTACTTTCTAAGTTTATCTTGGAAATCACAGACATTGGTGAAGGAAAACATCGTGAGGAAACCTGGACTTATTAAAGTCTGAAGTCGCCAACCCGTCTTGAGCAAGCGTGGTGATCAAAGCTCGTGCCTTCTCTGTTGAGAAGAGGCGTTTGCCCAGTAGTGGGACAGTAACAGGCTGGTATTATTATGTATCTTACCTCCAACACTGGCCCCATAAGCGACCCCCACAGCACACAGCGAGTTGTTAGCAGTAGCAGCGACTTCACCCGCGCATCTGGTACCGTGGCGGTTCGAGTCGATCATGTCGTACCGCGGCTGAGGGTCCGAGTCGTGGGAGTTCACGTCATATGATGCCATGGGATCCTGGTAAAGAGAATGGGAATTGATAAATACACTAGTACAGTTGTGCACCACCTGACCGTTTGTGGTCATGGCGGCCAAACTCAGCGGATATTACCCATCGACGCGGGAGATATTATAATGTACAAGACGGTGTGCAAATACAGGTGACTTTTTTCTTTAGGGCCTCTTGCAGTACATCTCTATAAGGTTGAAAGAAAGAAAGAAAGAAAGAAAAATATTTATTTTGGGACAAGCACAGGAACAATAAAAAAAAGAATCTAAAACTAAATAATAAAAAAGACCTGTGCGAGGCCAAAAAGGCTCCTATCTCAGCATGATGCTGCGATATATGAAAAACAAATACCGCAGCGCTGGTATTCTGATAGGGCCCACTGTAACGTCACGGTCACAACTACGGACACACAACACATTAACACAAAAAATAAAATAACATAATATTCACTTAAAAATGATTAAATAAAAATATTAATAATAATCGGCTCGGCCGCACCGAACGTTCCGACTTCGCTTGTCAACGCTACAGACTATTGTCTATGGTCCATGACAAGCGAAGGGACGCGAGCGCAGCGCAGAGGGAGAATACATTTTGGCAACTGGCTGTCAATGTCAAGGTGTTTTTAGAGAACAACATAAGAAAACAACAAGAAAAACTTCCGAAACAATAAAGTACAACAAAATAAGGAATGAGTATATCAGTGCCCAGCGTATATACTAAGTTATAACAGAAAAGGTAGTCGGTGGGTCGTCTTAAGGTGTAAATATATTTAATAAAGTGCGTCGGTGTTGGTGTTGCTTGTGTACATGGTAGTGATCCAGGCAAAAACTCCGTTACGATACCAGTACTAACTTCATGCAGTCTTAGGGTAAGTAAAATTAGTGACAGGTTTTTGTTTGTAACTGTAGCAAGTGTTGTTTATAATTATATCTAAAGGTCCCCACTGTTCTTATAGCACGGAAAGGCGGTGGCAAGTCGTTCCAGCAGCGGGACGCAGCGAATTTAAAGCTACCACGAAATGCAGCAGTTTTGTGAGATCCGGCCAACAAGAGGTATGATGAAGCCCTAGTTTTAATTCTGCTAACATCGCGCGACCAAGTCAGTTTATTATATAAATAAACAGGTTTGCTTGTGAGGATAGTGCCAAAGAGAAGGGTAGCCAGGTGAAGCTTTCTACGTGCTGACATTTTCATCAAATTACCCTTATTCAAAAATGGTGTGATGTGGGAGCGAGGTGGAACATTGTAGCAGAATCTTGCACAGGCATTCTGTACCCGCTGGATAAGCTTTTCGCTTCTACCGAGAATGCACGTCCCATACACAGTGTCAGCGTAATTCAGCTTAGATAGAACAAGTGACTCACACAGCATGACACGCATATCCACACTTATGTAGGGACGTACACGATATAAAAGCTTGAGTCGGTAGAAACAGTTGCGCACTGCCTCCAATATGTGAGTTTCGAAATGCAGCTGCCCATCAAATACTACCCCAAGATTACGAGCTTCCAGAACCCTTTCCACACGACAGCCATCAATCCTGAGGTCCAGATTGCAAGCAAGCATTTTGTTCAGGAAATCCCTAGATCCCATAACAATAAACTTGGATTTACTTGGATTCAGGACCAAGGAGTTCCTTCTGGACCAACATGAAATCTTTTCTAAGTCCTCATTTATTCTGCTCACAGTTTCAGCAGTATCCTGGGAGCGGAAGGAGAGGTACAACTGTAGATCATCTGCGTAAAGGTGGAACTTCGAGTTGATAAGGCAGTTGATGATGTCAGCAGTGTACAAAATGAAGAGAAGCGGGCCCAGGATCGATCCCTGCGGCACGCCCCTGTCCACGCCCCTCGGACCAGAGGACATGGTTTCCCCGCTGTCACTAGTCACCTGCACGAACTGTGATCGATTCTTAAGGTAACTCTCAAACCATTTGACCGTTTCGACATTACACCCATAATAAGACAGTTTGGAGAGAAGAAGTGAAGTGTTGATAGAATCAAACGCACGTGAAAAATCCAGTAAGACGAGCAAGGCTCCCATACCCTGGTCTCTGGCCTCAAGTATGTTACCAACAACATCCAGAAGAGCTGTCGCCGTGCTATGAGCCTTTCGAAACCCGGATTGAGCTACTGGTAAAATACCATTTTTCTCAAGATATGCCCTGAGTTGGTCAGAGACAACTCTCTCCAGGATTTTGGACAGACATGGCAGTAGGCTTATCGGTCGGAGGTCTTTTACACTAGTGGGGTTTGATACTTTAGGGATTGGTCGAACAATTGCCATTTTCCACAGATCAGGAAAAGAAGAGGTGACTATAGACCTGTTGATGATAGCTGTGATAACTGCAAGTGTTCGAGGCAGAGTCAATATCAGCATCTCCAGAGAAATGTGGTCAGAGCCCCGGGCGTTCGACTTCAGACTATGCAAGATCCTCATCACCTCATCCTGCTGGACTGGCTCAAGCTGGAAATGAGTGTCACCGTACCTGTGGTGCTCAAAATAAGTCAAATCTGCAGTAGCAACATTACCACCGCCTGGCACATCCAAAAAGTGCTGATTAATTGATTCTGGGTTATTACAAAAAGGTGGCAGTCCATGGTCAGGTTTTTTGGAAGTGGCTACAGTTGATTTAATATGACTCCATAACTTCTTAGGCTGTTTGATATTATTATTAATGTATGTTTTAAAATATGCGCACTTCTCACTTTCGAAAGTAGCTCTAACAAGGTATTTCATCTGTTTGTACGATTGAATGTGATGCTCAGTTTTTGTTGTTTTAGACTTTGAGTGGCATTTGTCACGCAGCCTTATCATTTCCCTGACAGTGTCTGTTATCCAGGGATAAGATTTCTCTTTAATCAATACTTTTTTAAGGGGAGCATGCAAATCAAATAATGTCAAGATGTATTGATTAAACATGGCCACCATGGAGTTAACATCTTCCAGACTTTCAATATATTCCCAGTTCATTTTATTTAAATCGTCATTAAAAAATTCTGGGAGGATGTCTTTGAGTGGCCTATAAGTAACCCAATGAGGGGGAGACTTCTCTAATTTAAAGTTTAATTCAACAGATATAACTGCGTGGTGACCAAGCTCCGGTATGTGTGATACAGAGACCCCACACACACGGGCATCAGTACACACGACATCAATTAGGGTTTCGCTGTGATCTGTGAAATGGGTTGGCTCGGTAATAATTTGTTTAAGTTTGCAGCAATGTGTAAAATTGTTCAAAAGTTTAGTTTTATTGTCAGTTTGGTTTAAAATATTAATATTGAAGTCGCCCAGCAAGACAACCTTGTCCACATTAGCAAAAGAGGAGAGCGAATCAGTAACCGCATCCAGGAAGACATTGACATCGAGCCACGGCGGCCTGTATGCAGTACCGACGACAACTGATTGCGAGTTGATGTTAAGCCTGAGCCACATCTGCTCGACCTGCGTTGCCGGCGGGTGCGGCACGGTGCGCACGCACAGCCCGCGGCGCACGTAGAAGCCCACGCCGCCCAGGTTGCAATACTGCTCAACTGAACTATTCAGTGGAGACCTCAAATGAATTAAAGGCCCTCAGTCTGGGATATAGGTGACACTCCCTTTTTTCATTCTTACAGTCCGATGAGACAGCAATCTAATACGAATGGAGAGCGAATGTGCGCAGGGCCAACAGTGCCGAGTTTTTTTTTATCAACGTTGTTATAAACTAGAAACTCCTGTATCGTAGGTGCGTTTATAAACATTTAAATATTTGTTCCGTGCGGGAATCGCACCCGCACCGTCGTTTACATGGACGATGGATTGCTGGTTTTTACAGTTACACCTCTTTTTTCAATTAGATTCGTAGGTACTTGTTAAATAGCAAATAAATTATTCTATTGACTTTCCCTAGGTAGTCCTACCAGTAAAGCGCCCGGTAATAAATAGGCCACGGCCGCCAATCTTGACTACAAAGGCGGCCTGTTCAAGTAAGTCTTAAGTCTTATTGACCTTATAGAGAATTGAAAGGCCTTCCTCAAACGAAGTCTTTCACTCTTGGAGTTTTCATCGCGTCTTTAGTCTTTCTAGAGATGATTTGAGACGTTGCACGTATGGGGAAATGAATTGCCGAAACAACACAAGTCCCAGATTATGGCTTATCATAAATTCAGCAGAAATATTTAGTTAATCTGATAACATTCATACAACAAATTTGTTTGTACGGCGTTATTAAGTCTATAAGTCGCTTACGTTTTCAACAGTTTTAGGTTTCATGCGTAATGATGTATGAAAACAATACATGATGTTTTGGTACTAATACCAGTATTTAAGGGTGTAACAAGACCGCTGGCAATTATCGTCAAGGGTTGTCCCAAAATATGACATACCAGCTATTGGGTCAATCTAAGTTAGCTAGAGAAAGTACGACAGAAGTGACGGGAGTAAATAATACTATACTGTACCTAAACACGATGAAATAGTACTCGTATAAAGTTAAACCGAAATAAAAAAACATGTTTTTTTTTTCTATATGTGGAGTTTTGGTAGATAACCTAACTAGATCTTGTATCTCAATGCAATGTTGTTTTTGCAGCTATTTATTTACGAAAAGCATGGTGGACAAAAAATTAGGCCTCCAAATTAAATCGGCTGTCGTGACTATGTTTGAAGATAATGACTATTATAATAAGTACTTTTTTTGTTAATTTGTCGTTGATTATTATCTAAATAACGTACTTTTACGCTGAACAACTTCATTCGTATATTTTTTTAAACAAAATGTTATTAATGAATAAAACGTAGAAATAGGGGTGGCCAAACTTTTTTGTCTACCAGGGTAATATGTTCTTCCGACTTCCCGCGAAAAGAATTAATGAATGGCAGTATATCTACTAGCTAATAATACTCAGATTATGTCAAACTGACGTCGATCGACCGCTGTCTGGTTACTCCCTAAGGCAAGGCTCTTACGTACATCGCACACAAATCGCATCGGTATACCCGCGACCCAATTACCCATTTTTTTTCCGAACGCCAACAGTGGAATTAAAGCCAGCGAGATGAATCGTGTAATTTGAAACTCCGAAGCTTTTGTTCTCAACACAGAACACAGATGTCACTCTACGCCCTTTTATCGCAAAAGCGTGGATCCCCCACTTACTCGTTCCCGTTCCGATTCCATGGGTGTTTTTCAAACGTTTCCTGCTAACATACGTTGAAAATGCGCCTCTTATTTGCCAATAAAGATTTGAGTAAAAAGTACAAAGGGAAGAGAAGTACCGACGTCATAAAACATACAATGAGACGTTTTCGAAGAAATTCATTTGTAATTTCGTGAGACGTAATCTGGAACATACTGTTTTACGACGTGAACCAATCCGCATCCTACAAGTTTGTGTTTATATTAAAGCAAGTACTTAAAGAACAATAGCAGAATATCGTGCACTTACGTAATTAGCAACTAAGTCTGGGTGATCGGTCTCTAGGCCATCGTCGAGGATGGTGACTACTACGCCACGGCCAGTGATGCCTTCCCGCCATGCTGGTATCACGTTCATGTCCAAACCTCCTCCTCGATTCTAAATAACACAGAAAAAAACAAGATTAATAAGAAGATTCAAAAGAAAAATTAATGTATCCAGTCGCCAATATAAATATTTTGTAAATAGGTACCTACTCATATTATCATTAACCACAACATGATTTACGAAATGTTTTGGCAAATCATCTACAAACAAGAAGTAATAAAATAAAACCAATGACCCACTTAATCTTCGGCGGTCGTAAACTCATGAAATATACCACAAAAACTAAATGCACGGGTAAAACCAATTACTCAGTCTCCATCAGCGAAGATTTTTAATTTACAAAATTGTTACTAAAAGCGAATTTGTTGAAATATATTTGCAACAGTAGCAGAGGCGAATGAAAATGAAATATCAGAGCAACCACTGGAAATTTGTATTGACGGACCGTTTCACTGATATCTATACGAAATTGGTTTTTATATCAACTATTTCGGATCGCTCGAATAATAAAAGCGAACAAAGGCTAACAACGCATCCTAAATTGGAATTACTTTTGTAGATTGATTGGCGAGCGTATAGATATATCTTTGTTTGTAGCATGTGTTTGTGTTGTACCTATGTTGACAAGTTTATACAAATTGGAGTTGGAAATTGTGGGACTGATAAATCGTTATTTAATACCTCTATAACTTATGAACATAAAGTCACGCCCGTATTTTCCCTGAGGATTAAGCACCGGTCATAGTAAATTGGTAGTTATAGTACACCCATATTCCGCCTGTTAAATAAATGCATAAGGTATTAGGGGCACAACTAGGGATGAGCCCAAGACCCAATAAAACTTTACCCGACCCGGGAATAGAACCCAGGACCTCATGCTCTAAAGTCGCTACTGAGAAATTCGTGACTATAACACCAATAATACTTTGCCAACCTAGGATTCCAAAGTCTCAAGAGGCAGTCACAATATCAATTTTCATGATCAGTACTATTTATTTATTTATTTACTATAAAGCAAAACAGCGCTTGCTATAACATGTTATACAAATTAAATCACTCGAGCCTCCCAAGATGCTTAAAGATATGAAATCAAAAACATTTGAACCCTCGTTACGCTCTTAAAGCGATTTTATGTAAGAATTAGGCAAATTTCTCGCGATAGCTTAATAAAACTCAAATTTTTGGCTTCCACTTCGTCAATATTTAAGAAGAGCGTTATAAAGTTCCCAAAGAAAATTAAACTTTTCTCTCCGTTCGGTTGAATCGGTAAAGAAAAGCAAAAACGACGCGAATCGAGTGCTTACACAGTGTAACTTGACAACTTTCTGGGAACTCCGGCGATATTCAAAATCTTAATTGAATGACACCTTTGCAGCAATTATTATAAAGTCAATAGCAATTACAAATTGGTTGTACCTTGTTAATTAATAATTATACAGGGTGTAACAGGACCCTTCGTGAAGCCGTCAACCAAGCATTATATACATCAAACTAAGTAACTTTACGCAAAAATTGGTGCTGGGAAACGACTTTAATCACGTTTTATGGTAGGACTCAATGTAATGCACTCAAAACATTGTGCAACACAACAATGGATGCATTAAATTAAATAGTAAGGGGATCGTGGAGGTGTTTAAAGTAAAAATCTTACATTTAAAAACATGAATTAAAAAAAATCTTCTGAAAAAGTTGGAAGTTTGACCCCCAATATCTCCGTAACTAGAAGGTTCCAAGGTATGGTCTAGAATAAAAAAACAATCGCAATGACAGGGAGAACAAGTGCCTTTTGGCTTCGTTAAGGGTCTTGTTACACCCTTTATTATGTATTTCGTCAATATCTTGTTTCAAAAACTTTTGTAGATACTACCGAGTTCACTAAAGGTCACGACCACCACTTTTCACCTTTATGCCCTAAGTAATAAGGTACCCAGGTAACTTAAACATTTATAGGTTGATGTAAAACCAAACAAAAAGTATAATTACTTACATAAACAGAAAACGAGTCAAGCACTTGTTAAATAACTAGCTTTATATTTCAGATTACCACTCTCGCTTTTAATATTGACTTAACTACACAGTAGTTTAGGGTGCTGTTATGAAACATTTTTATTTACTTATTAACTTTGATTTTCAAAGCTAGCTCGACCTCCCAAACGTTTGCAAACGTTTTCAACTGTGAAAAGTAATGTTTAAAGCTTTCCAGGACCCACATTTCATTTTCAGATAGTTGGGTTTGCAAAAGGAACAGAACTCGGTCCCCATATTAATCGCATTGGCACTCTTCAAAGTCACTCTTAAATCCGGGCACTCAGAGCAAAGTGCCTGGCTCTTACAACTGTGAATATACATATAGTCTTAATATAAGGGAAGTGTTGGATCCAAAGAGCTCTTGTACATCGATTGATTGACGTTGCAGCAATGATTGATTCAATAAGTGACCTGATTTCGGCCATCGAGATCTCTTTGTGTATCATAGAGTTAGGTACCTACATAAGTGTTAGTTGAAACCGACATTGGTAAACGAATCTACATGCATTCAGGACAAGCCTAACTTTGTTAATCTAGCAGTAAATATATGTTCCTGAATCCCATTTATCCATTTCCAATTCAGAGTTTCTAGCCAGTTGGTTACACAAGAATGCGGTGTTAACATCAATCAACTCAGCCTACCTATGTATAACAGTATAATGCCCGACAAAAGCCTCTCCAAAACTGTGCTATGAAACCCGGTTGTCCAGCTGCTTTATTGAGGCTGTCCAAGCCACCTTTAAAAGTCGTAAATGTATCTATTTGAGAGGCCTAAAATAGGTACTCTGCGATATTATCCATGTTTCACAAACTATTAACAAGTTCCATGAACCTTTCAAGGCTAGAATACTTACTAAATACCACATGTGAGGCCATTTCGGGTCGTTAAGTTGAAACTTGGAGTCGGCTGCTCTTGGCCGTCCCTTCACCCGAGACGGTTGGAGCTCTCGTTTCGAATTCGTGTCGCGCTTCGACGCGGCTGACGGCGCTGGCGCATCCGATGACGTTGTCTCAGCTGCGACAAGACAAAAAATAAGTCACGACTTTTAGCACGCTTGGTTGGAGTGAGGTACTGATATCTGGGATAGTGTGTCGACGCGGTGTTGTGTTGGTGTTATTGCAACGTTAAATCTTTGCATTTTAGTTTTCCTTTTCGAAGATTTTTCAAAATTTGTTGGCCCAAAACTTTACCACTTCTGAGTTTACTAAAATTTCGAAAGTGACAACTAGTTTACTAATGTTTTATTACACCTAAACTGTCACTTTACGTGATATCTTCCGTGATTTTCTTTAATTTTGAAGATATAAGATATCCCGTGACAGTTTATGTGTAGTTGTAAACCGAGAAAGTTTAAAACAGTGTTTAATAGTTTATTCATTAGGAATAAGAACATATTTTTTGTTTAGGTAGGATTTTGAAGTCATGAACTACTTCATCATTTACAATTCAGAGCTTGTGGCGTCCGTTTGCATTGCTTCAAATAGAACACATCAGATGGATTAATCATCGACATCTTTAGAATTTTTACACTGCCGTTAAATGATTCTGCGTCTATAAAGAATGGTTGGTACAGACAGCTGCAGAGAAAACTCACCCCCTAGAAATGTATAAAAGCGCCATTAGGAGGTGAGGTTTCTCTGCAGCTGTCTGTACAAGCACCCAAATCATTCCCTTATATCTGAAAACTATTCCAGACTGCAAAAAAAAAACCACAAACTAAAGCCAACATACCTGTAGAATGATATGAATCTGGTATAGTCTGGAAGTCCCTCTTCCTTCTCGAGAGAGCACGCTGTTGCTTCGCCCATCGCACTCGGGTGTCTCCTTCTAACATGCCGTGGTGATCGTGAGCTGGTGTGATGGACCGCTTCACGATGGCATGGTGGTGGAAGTGGTAGTGGTTGTCGAAGATCTGGAGAAGATAGAGAAGAATATGTTAGAAATGTATGGAATATCGATTGATTACTTACACAATAACGTAAATAATGCAACTCGTTCGTTAGCAGCCTTTAATTTTCCCACTGCTGGGACACTCGGCCTCCTCTCTATGAGAGGGACTGGGCTATAATCCACCACGCGGGCCTAGTGCGGGTTGGTAAATGTCACATCTGTCTTCGTTTTTTTTTTGGTTCTAGGACATGCCGGTTTCCAAACGATGTTTTCCTTCACCGTTTTGAGAGCAAAAGTGATAAAACAAATTACACAAAGTAATGCGCCTGCCTGGGTTCGAACCCACGACTTACTGTTCGTAAGTCGGGGCCGCCACCACTGGGACACCGCTGCTTTCAATAATGTTACTAATGTTGTTGAATTAGCAATAAATACTTGTATTTATAATCTCAACATGAATGATGTTAGCAAGATCTTGTGAAAAATAATGATTTAAAAGCGTGTCCATGGAGTTTCTTGCCCATTCATCTCCATGGGGATCTACGCTTTAGAATGGTCAATTGCAGTACTTTCACAAGTTATTATGCCTTGTGACTGAAACTATCGATTCATTCTTTTGTTTTGACATTTAAAAGTGTATGTTATGGTCTAATTGAAATAAATGCTTTGTGTTTGAGTTCACCATAAAGGTATGTTACGCAATGGGGGCTATCGCGTATAAATTCGCCGCTAGAGGCGCTAGTGTAGCGCGAGGGCACCGAAATGTCAGATGTCATGGAGTGTTCGCGCGTTGCATGCTTTTATAACACATATTTTTACTAATATTCACGGTTGTGGTGGTCAGATTGAGCCATTCCTGATTAAGTAAGAGTTGAAGATTATAAGTAGCAACATAAGATCTTATTTGTTTGGACTTTTAGGTAAAATGTTTATTAAAAGTTTCATGCTTGCTAATTTTAGGGAGAATATTGTAAATAAATGTATCTGAAATTAAAACTATGTTGTTATACGTAATAAAATAAACTTTTTATAAAGTTCTTGGTACTCTAAAGTATAAAATAGAATTATTGACATGCCCTTTCTCGACAGGGCGCCATCTGGTGATATCAAAAACGATAGCCCTCATTACATACCACTGCGGTACTAAATCTGAGGGTCACACAGCTAGGCTGCTACAATACAAAAAACAGTCTAAGCTATACCATATAATCTAGCATACAATCCCGCTTGAGTAACCCGATGGGATACGTAGACTTGTTTCTGCAGTTCCCGCACATTTCGCTGTCTCAATTTATGTAATAGGAACGAGGTTACCGTAGCCTGGCATAATAAAAAAAAAACATTCCTACCAAAAATTCAAATAAATTGTAATTAAACTCAGTTAGTAAAGATACAAAGTCATTTATTCTGTCCGCAGTCCAGTCTAATGATGCAGTAAAAGCTAGCGTATTTCTCAACAGTAATAAACGTGAATGAACTAATTAAGTTAATTTGCAAGCTTAATTATAATAATAACCCAATTTCAATTCAGAGTGCAGTACGAAATATTTACGAAAGCACCACTACGGGTTTACGTGACCGCTTTCAAATTAACTTTGTTTATCTAATTCTTTGTTAGGACTAGTCGTCCACTCTATTGATGCTGAACTTTAAAACTATTAGCAGTAGATGTTATTTTGCCTTTTTACATTAATTTTAAGTGTTACAAACACTTCGCCTCTAAAATGGAATCCAAAATCTGATCGAAGAGGTAGAACATAATTTTAATAAGCTAATTTACTATTCTTATTTTTAATGGTGGTTTGAAGCATGAAGCAGATCGGCGCAGCGGATTAAAAACGAATTCTACAACTGAATGAAATGACGCAGAAAATTACAATGATGTCAATGCTAACACAGCCATCCATACGCTTTTTACAACCAAACATAAAGTCGTAACCATGAATACATTTTCATTTCAATACGTATTTTTTGTAACAAATCGCTATGATTTTTAATTACTGGTTTTAATTGCACCTTCCACGATGTTAAATCGATTACAAAAAATAACGTCGCAAATAAAAAATTCGTTGCCAAGCCAATCCAATTTAGCGCAGAAATATATTTTTATTATTCTCAATTAGGAGTTTTAATACTTTTTCCTCAACTCAACATTGCTGAAAAGTACTTCAGTTCAACTAATGACGTTAATTTACAGTTCAATAGAACTGGGTTCAGTCAGCTAGGTTTAAAACGTGTTTTGCAATACTCCGGGTTCCAACTGACCAGTGACTCGCGCTGTGTATTCGTGCATTATAATAGTAGAATGGAATGCCAGTTTGTCACTTCTAAAAATCCTAAACAATGAGAAATGCGTGGAAAATGAATTTAAATGGTTCAGTGGGAAATGTTTTTAAATATACACGTAGCGTGTCGGATTTTGGAATATGTATATTTCGCAAAATTCAGTCGAATGTATGTATATATTTTCACAAAATCAAATTCCGTTTTAAAACTGTAATAAGTATCCTGGAACATTAATATAAAATTTCCCCCAGTTTCAATACAATTTATAACGTTTTCCATATTTCAGTTTTTCGTCTTGGCATTTAAAATTTATGAAAAGACGCTCACAGTCTCCAGAGTGTGAGTAGCCTGTTATGAAAAAAGACCTCGACGGCGACGGTTCTATTTGTCCAGTTTTAAGTTCTTTTAATTCCAGCTTTAGGGAAAAGTCATATTTATTCTACGCTGCTATTCGACATGAGTAATGATTTTAAGCTACTTGAAAAATTGAGGTTTGTCGAAAAATTTTGGCAAAGCCGTCGTTCTACACGATTGCTGAAATTTTCATATAACTGCCATCTCCGCATTGCGGTGTCGTACTGATATGTTATTTGAATTTCATTACATAATTCCAAATAATACGCGATGACATTTTATTTCGATTTACGTGTAATGTAAGTACGTGAAGATTTCATTACGATCATAACATGAACGTAATAATAATGATAAAAATGTACGATTTCGACGTTATTTATTTATTGCGAACACGAATTTACTTTATGGTTATAATTTCGAATAAAACAAACTCAAAATAATATCTGGCGCGTTTAGTCGTTCCATTTCTAGCGAAATAGGGGAAAGGCGTCCTTTCTGGAAACATTCAGGTTTATTTGATTATTCAATTAATTTTAAAGTTTATTTTCCACAGTTGGTGTGCTGGCTTTTTTTCCAGCAGTCCCCACGGGACAGATACGGGGCCATCCTGAGAGGCTATAAATATTTTTGGCTTGCGAATGGGTTTTTAGCGTAGTAACCTTTTTCGTGGAAAATAAAATATTAGAAAGCAGATAACAGTTGAATTTGGAAACAAGGGTAGAATTTTTTTTTTTTTTCATTATTTAGCCAGGTTTCTGTTTACTGCCAAGTTAAGCTAACGTGAACATTAATACTTAATTCTGCTATAGAGCAATATTGACTCGAAACTTTCAGAGCATTTCGTAAACAAAATAATTTTAGTTGCTCATTCAAAAATAAATAGTTCAATAGTGAAAATAGACGGGCAAATTTTATATTCATCGATACTGATTGTCATCAAAAAACACAGTTCAACCAACCTAACTGTGCGGGCGGGAAAACGCAGAACTAAAATATATGTACGAAGTTTGACATATCGATGCAATTTTTGTTGACAAGCAACGCTACCATGAATTGCATACTTTTTTTTTTCGGTTGGGAAATCATCAAATAACTCCTCCTGCTCTGAGCTGAGCAGGAGGGAGTGTCAGACTTTTACTGACTAAAACCCATCCATGTTCCTTCCTTTGCCCTTTGTGTTCCAGGGCCTCGGTATCTCTTTCGAACAGTCCCGCAACCCTGGCAGGCATCGGTCCTTTCGGACCCGTTCCTGTTTGCTGACTCTCTTTGAGGCGCGCGTGGAACACGAACGCGCCGTTGACACGGCCTGTCGTCATAAGACTTACGGACGGCGAGCTAGCCCATAGCTCACCGTCCACAGGCCCGCGATTGAATTGCACACTTAAAGTGGTCATACTATAACATACCATGCCAATATTGAAAATTAAAAATGTGTGAAAGGTATTTATGTCCATCTCTTGTAAAAAGTATCAATGAAGTACGTACCTATATGTAGAAAGAGAGAGACAGGTGTTGGCTGAAAAAACAATTTTCCAAAAAAAAACAAACTAAGTCCTTTGTCCCACTCGCTCATTCCCTTTACAAACTTTTACAGCTGTTTGTTTTCTGTTTTCCTTTTATGTAACTCAACACGATGTATTTTAAAGCAGTCTTTACGGTCAACGAGACACGGGTGTATGGGATCCTGAGCAAGAGTGCCTTCGGGCGCCGCCGCGCTTGCCGTATTTATGAACTCACGTGGAAATAGGGATTTCATGCAGCCAACCCGATACAATATGCAGGGAGCTCCGGTGTCTTATGTACTTGAACATTTTGGCAGCTTACCGGCTTTTAACAAAGGATTTCGTACGTCAAAGCGATGTCGAAGGCGTTCGCAATAATTAATTTTGTTGCGCTCAAAATTTTCGGGAATTCATTGGGAAACGAGTTGCGTAAGTTTTAGCTACATGTTTATATGTTTGTGAACATTGTTGCAAACATTTAATTCCAAGGAATTCTGGGCTTTAGGCTTTGTAGCTATGAACATAATTTAGATAATGTTAAACTTTGTTTGTAAAATACGGTCAATGAAACATGGGTGTATAGCAAGGGATCCTGGGAAAAGCTTCGCGCTTACCGTATATAGGAATCACGTGGAAAAAGGGATTTCATGCAAACAACTCTATACAATATGCAAGGAGGTCCACTGTCTTACGTACTTGGAAAATTAGCAGCTAACTAAACTATGACTATGTCGAAGGCGTTCGCGATAATTAATTTGTTGTGCTCATACATTTGTGCCGTGTAGGTTCATTTGGGAAACCAGTTGTCAAGTTTTATTTAAGTACATGTTTTTGTGTTGTGTAACAATGTTTCTGGCAACATTTGTTATTGCAGTGTTCTGTTATTCGTGACAAACAAAAGAAAAGTTCGCAACACGACTTAGTAGGCGTTTCAGCCGCTGAGTTTCGTCCGGTCGAAACAGGAATTTCATTATTATTAATATTTTTAGTGATGTTTCGGACGAATCCTTTTCTAAAGGCAAAGTAATGTCGGAAACATAGTTAAATAATCAAATGCTGTTGGCAACAGTGTTACAAAACATTGAGATAATTAATGTTTTTTTAAGGCTTTGGCGGTGTATATTACTTTTAAACATAAACTGTCACTCACGGGATATCTTCCGCGATTGTCTGTTATTTTGTGCTCCCATAAGTGACAGTTTATGTTTAGTTGTAAATCGTGAGAGTTTAAAACAGTGTACATAAATTACTTTTTTCAATGTTTATCTTCTACAAATGAGCCATATATAAAAGTATTAGTTCTGTTCTAATAACAAATAAAACCACTCTAAACCATTGCTAAAAACGTATAAATCTTGGCAAATCTATCGAAGAGTTTACTGTACTAGAGCTTTGTACGCATGAATGATTAATTTAACGAATGCAAAGCCACGTTCGCTTGCGTAACAAAAAATGTCAAACATTTTACAAAAATGTTCATGCAACCTTGAAAATAGATTCATGTATTCAAAAAATACTGACGTGTTGCTGTAGCAATTAGTAGGTATGTAAATACCTCCCTAATCTAATCTTAGTAGTTTTAGGTTCTTATAACTATTTCGCTAAATTCGATTATACTTACAGACGGTTCACGAGACTCCTCAGTTTTCCTGTTTATCTCTTTACGACTATTTTGCCATTACTTAAAGATGAAATAGGTATTTCAAATACCCTTTTTTATTATCTAAAACCAAACGACATCCAATATTTCTCTAATCTTTCTACTAAAAAAGGACGTTTCTTTGCTACAATATTTTCGTCACAAAAAGGGGTTTAAGTTTCGTGTCAGTGCACACAGTCCTTAGAAACGGTTTCACCCTTAGGGGGAATCGTGACCTGTGCCGACTTAACGGGGGAGAGTGGTGACAAATGACACGGACACCTTTCTGTGATATTCATCCTTCTTGCTTATCCTTTGAGCGTTAAATTGACGAAAATATGAATTTTCAATGTTCATTGTAGATAGCTTTAATACTTGTCAGTTTTTAGTCGAGTCATTTCGGATTTTATATAGATAAAGCACGTTTGTTTATTGTTAGGTTTAAAGTTCTGTTGTTTCCAAGGATCTCTAGATATCACTACATAGTATAAAACAAAGTCGCTTTCTCTGTCCCTATGTCCCTTTGTATGCTTATCTTTGAAACTGCGGTTTTTTTTAATAGATAGAGTGATTCAAGAGGAAGGTTTATATGTATAACATTGACCCGTGCGAAGCCGGGGCGGGTCGCTAGTTAAATATATGTTGACACTGCTTGCAAGACAAGATTTATAAAACATCATTAACTACAATCGCGGTTTAGTTTCTAAACATATAAACAAATACATGTTTTGGAAAATCAACTTTATTACCACTAGCTAACTCGAACAGACTTAAGGCCGTTTTCTATAACTTACTTACGTATAACGGTTAGTTAATATGCCTTACTCTAGTAGCTGTCGGTGTTTCTATAAACAAAGTTTGCAATGAATTGACAGGAATATCCTATCAACGTCCCTTATTTGTCTCTCGGAGGGTTGACAGTTGATGTTTCTTTAACTGTTTATCTGAGATAGCAATGTTCCGTTAACTGTTAGTAAGTTATTGAAAACGGCCGTTTATATATTTTTGGCAGCCAATACCAAACAAGCAAATCTCCAGAGCAAAATAAAACCCAGTCTTTTAATAAAAATTCTATATTCCCTAGTTAGCTTAGGAACTTAGAAGTAATCTTTATTCGCAGTTGCTGCAAGCTGGGTTTCTTTTATTAAAACTGTTGACACTAAGCTGGCTAAAGGCTTACGTACAGAGTGTGCGAGTAGCGAAAGATTGCAGACACAATTGGCGATGTAATCCCTATATATTCCATAAATGGGCACTCCTGAATAAAGACCGATAGTGAAGGGAAAAGGATTAAACATAAATATACAGATTTGAATCATGTAGAGTAGAAAATTATGTAATATTTTTAATTTATAAAATGTACTTTGTCATTCGCGAACTGAACGGACATCTAAGCTAAGTATCGTAAAAATTGCTCTTGGACGTAGTTTAGGTACTGATCGCGTTCAATTCTATTGGTGAAATTTTCCCTTAGTTGTTCGATAAAATATCTAGAATTACTATTTTTATATTTTATATATTATATTTATTATATTTCCGAATAGAAGTTTGTAAGCTTATAGCTGAAAAACTACAATAGTTACGTGCTATTCACAACAACACTCACTGCTCTCTTTGGATTCGCATACCAAAAGCCTTTCAGAATTACATTCGTCATGTTCCATCCGTATTTTTTTCAATCAGACCATTCTACACTCAACGTTTTTCATCTTTTTTTTCTCTTTTTCAATTGCAATCGGGAATGTACAACCACAGGCTGCCACTCAGTCGTGTTTTACGTTTCCGAACGCACCCAATAAATTCACCACGTATAGTTTTCTGTATTTTTAAATAAGCGAATGCAAATGGTGTAATGCCTTTGAATAAGAACTTTATCTGGCCTTTTATCTAGTTAAAAACAGAAAACATTGTAGTGTAAGCGTACATAGGGGAATATTAGGTTTCTTGTTCGAAAGTAGCAACTGGCTGGAAAGTATTTGTATGTATGAAGAGAGCAGGGTTTCTAGCAATCACATTTACAACAACACTGTTGTTTTAACAGTGTTGAACAAGTTTTGTACCGCAGTTTGAAGAACAAGAAAACTTGGAACAAGCTTTTATTTAACGTTACCAGAGATCAGTAAACAAGAGCAATTATCGGTAGCCGTTTCTTATTTCTTGTTGATCAATATGATGGCTAATATAGCAATTAAATATCGTGTTACTTAACCAGAAGATGCTTGGCACTTAGCTTAACTTTTAGCTATACGCCTATACAGGTTTATTTAGTCCAAATACTACAATTAGTATTAAGATTGGTGTAAGCACCAATTACATTAGAAATTTTGTTGTCTACGGACAAAGTTAAAGTCGGGATCAAACGCATTTTTTTAAACGTTGCCCGACACTAGGCATTTCTCCTGTATAGTGGTTGCGTTTACAAACATTTAAACTCACATTCACAAACAGCCGGATCCGGAACAACTATCTGTAGGTCATACAAATATTTGTTCCATGCGGAGATCGAACACGCGACGCGCAGCGCAGCAGCCAATCGCTCAGCCACTGCGCAAACCGTGCCGTGAAATTCAATTTATGTTCTATATTTTCCTAAAACGAACAAAGCTTGAAAAAAAAAATCAAAATCTATGCTGGTTTCCACTTCATGCAAGTGACATGTTAGTGACGTCAATTTCCGCACATTTCATTTTATTGACGCCTCGTTTGACTGTACAATATATGAAAGCTAAATAGCATATTATTTCGCTTCTAAACGACAAATACCCGTTTTGAAAAGAGGGCTTTGATTACTTCAAGGGCCTAATTCCCGGATCGGATCAAAAGTACTAATAATTAGGTTTTATTCGAAAATCTTTCTTTTATGTCGGATTTATTCGACAAAGTGGAACAAAAAATGTGTAGGTATTACGATTACTAGGTCCTAATTCCCAGGTCGAAATTAAGGCAGATCTTTAGGACTTTTACGTCGAGGTTTGGGAGGGGATTATTAAGTCCTTACCTAAAAGCGGAATTCGTTTCAATGAGATGCGGAATACATGAATGCCTTCTATTTTTTGAAACACACCAATAGTACATGCAAAAAAAATGCGATATGTTTTCTAAGTCTAAATACGAGTAGGTAAGTCAAATAAGTAGATAGCTAATACTAGTTTTTATGAAACCGTTATGATGCCCTAAAACGTACATTTATTATAACTTATGACCTAAGTTATAAAAGTAAAGTTTAATAAAGTAATCTCTGGATCTACTGAACCGATTTTGAAAATTCCTTCATTATTAGGAAGCTACATTATCGCAGAATGCCATTGATTATATTTAGGTCATAGGGATAATTTCCGAGCAAAACGCGATCGAAGCCGCGGGCAACAGTTAACAGTTAGTCTAGTTAAGAATAATAACAAAGCAGAACTATACAAAACAAATATTATTGAACACTATCCTGTAGTACTATGAATTTTAATTGTTGTCATCATTCGTTTTCATTAAATTTAGTAGGTACACGCAACAGAGCATACAACTCAATCCAGTGTCTTTCAATAATTTTATTTGTATTGGCGTGAAAAAGTTACAAATCTACCCAAAACTATAAATAAAAGACGCAGTTTAAAATCTATCCCAAACGATAACAAACAGGAAAAAGGATTCAGTAAGCCTGCAAACGTACCAGAATGGAAAACGTACTTCAAAGTCAAAAATAAAATCGAATTGTGTAGGTACCTGCACATAATCTTGTTTAACGAATCCTTGTACAGGTAGCGCGTGTCCGGTTTCCATGGAAACGGGAAAAACGGGGAACACGGACCGACCTACACCAAAAACGGATCTGTGAAACTCCCCCGCCAGAACATAAAATATCCGAGCCCTCCAACTTCTGTAAAAACGTAGGGTTGGAAAAAAAACAGTTTTTGATTTGAAAATCGACTGATTTTATGTATTTTGGTAATCTTTAAGTAAGACTTGTTTTAACAGTAAAGTTGGCATAATATTTGACTATTTTACAGGTAAATGCAGATTGCATCAGCAGAAAGGAGAAAATGATGCCGTGACGTCTGACAGGGGAGAATGCAAGAAGAAAACGTATTGCGCCGACCCCAAATAACCAGACGCGGAAAATGATGAGGTACATACACATTGCAGTACAATGTCAGCTATTGAAGCCGTTCCATTTCTTGATTGATAAGATCTTTGAAAGTAAGGAGAAAAACCTTAGTATAAATGAATTGCTTCCTGTTTTTTTTAATGAATTGCAGACCATTACAATTCCTCTATTTTTTAAAAGCACTATATGAAATTTTTTATATAAAATTTTGATTACCTATAAATAAGTAAAAATCCTTTTGATTCTTTAGATAAACCAACCAACCCTGGACTACCTCGTAAAATAAAAGGCGAGCCGAACCGTTGTTAGTTATTAACGTTCGACAAAAGCGGGTAGTGCAAAAACTTTACTTTGTATCCAACGTGTTCTCATTTATTCACATATACGGAAACTTTCGACGTAGACGGTCGTGAACGTCAAATAATTTATGGCTGTTAGTGTCAGAATTCAGAACAAAATGCATTAAATTGTTATTGTTTTTATACTTTTGACAGTTGACAGGGGAAAGTCTAACAACCAGTCTTACTAAGGAGTATCGTGGCATTTAGTAATGAGGTTAGATAGGCAGCCAATTCATATAAAATACTGGCGTACAGCTGCATTCGGTTAAACTGGAAGCTAGCTCCAACAGAGTTGGAAAAATGATAGGGAGATGACGATACTATGGATAGTTAAATCGAGAGGGTTCCGTACAATGCCAAAGTCAAATGTTTTTATTCAATTGTGGTATGTTTTACAATAGGTCGATTTTACGATACTTTGAATAGTTAAAAAAGGAGAAAGCTTTTTCTTTAGACAGTATTCAGCATTTTAAAAGTTCATGAAATGACCCAGATTAACACTAACATTGAAAAATATGCCATAATTCAAAAATCAAAATGAAATATGAATAACAAAATCAGTCACCAAAGGTTATTGTAAGCTTGTTGTTACTTAGGTACTGACAATAAACAAGGGAAATACAAAGCTAGTAACTAACAATTCAACTAGTTCAAATGTCATTACTTTAAAGCAGTAAAAGAATTAAGTGTTAGCTCGAAGTTGCCAGTTGCCAACTTGCCAGTGTTGCCACTTGTAAAAATTCTGATTTAAAAAATAGTCACGTGCGAAATGAAGTTGAGTAAAATTGTTGAGTATCATAGTTTTAATGAAGTTACTAACTAGTTCATATTTTAAGTCCATTTGTATGTATAGCAGTGTCTCTATCTAGAACTTATAAGTACTTTAAAAAATAAAGTTTTCAGAATTTTTAATCTGTGTAGCTTATTTAAGCGTTTCTTTTTAAATTCAAGATTAGAAGGTACAATTTGGACTATCTAGATCATCACCTGCCTGACTTTTTCCCCAATTATGTTGGAACCGGCTTACAGTCTACCCGGCTTCAGCTGAATACCAGTAGTTTCCATGAAGCCCTATTAACTAACATTGTCTATCTTTTATAAATGAGAAAGTTTGTGAGGATGGATGGATGTTTTTTACTCTTTCACGCAAAAACTACTGAACGAATTTGGATAAAATTTGGCACGTAGGTAGTTTATAACCTGGATTAACACATAGGGTACTTTTTATCCCAGTGGTATGATCCCGTGGGACAATTATCAAACTCCACGAGGGAGAAGACGTATGACAAAAACAAAACTCGTCTTGCATTTTATAAAGATCCCACTCACACCCTTTGATATTTCATAGAAAGCCACAAACTAATTCAATACTTATATCATTCGCCTTTTCCTTTTCAAAAAACCTCAAAGATATTGGTTCTCCCAAATGTTATCATGAGCGCTCAAGAGCCTCTTTTTCCAATAATGTTACGAACCACTATAAAAGGAAAAACATACAGACATAGTGGCGATAGTTGTCATGACAGCGAGCGAAGTTTTTACACAAACAAAACTTATTATTCCAAATTAAACTCGCATTCAACCTATGTGTGTATAAATCAATGACATCGGTGTAAGAGATACAGATGTAATTGATCTAAACAAAAAAAAAATACTTAAATAAAAAGCACGTTGGATTTAGGTACCCTGTTAAAATCAAATGTTACAAGCAAAATATTTAAGAAAACTAAATTTTGGTACTTTACCCATTCTACACAGCCGACCGGCCGTAATTATCATAAATTAAACTTAGTAAATCACTTTGGGGAAAGACTTAAAACCTGGCTGACTTGAATAAAATTTTACAATTTCGATGTATTATTTCCAAACTGGCAAAATGCTCCTTCCGCGCGCTTTTCGTCGTAGCCAACTCGCTTGTTCATTTGTTTTTTTGTGCATTATTAACTGGCACGGGAAACTCCGTTCAGCCTGCTTTTATTTTGCGGTGGAACAGGGGAATATTTAAAGTTATCTTTATTCATCAGATTCAGTACATTCGTAAAACATTGTTGTATATTGGTTAAACATACAAGCAGATGTTGATTTCATAAATAAATTCTACGTGAAATATTAATGGAAATTATTACAACGCATTCCGAAATTGGAATCGGTTATTATTCATACAACCACAGCAGCGGAATTTATAAGCATTATGGGCCCTAATATTTTCCGCGCAATATCGCTGGAACAAGTCAAAGGGCTTATGTGTAAAACAACGCGTTTTAGCTTTCGCGCGGCAGAATTATATTAGTACCTACCTGTTTGTGCACCGGGAATAAACCTCTTTGCCCGCTAATTCGAGAGTGAAAATAAATGTTTGAAAAAAAATGCTTGAGCTGAAGCCAAGGGGTAACAGCGTAGTTTTTTTTAAATTTAATTAAGAAAAAAAGTATGCAGAAGTTTAAAATTTTTGGGGTCAATTTTGCTACTGAATTTGAACGCGATCAACACATTTAAACCACGTTCAAGAGCTATCAATGTCATAATTATTGTTGTGGAATATTGACATTGTCGGTTTAGAAGTGTTGTTCGCGATGAGTATGGGCAAATTCGCCCCAAGAGACCTCATAAATCAAACAGTCACAGATATAGGTGCATGACCTGCAAGTAGAACTTTTGATTGCGACGCCATTTATAAGTGGCAGGATATTATGACTATCATTCCCTATTACACTATAGGGTCAATCGAAGTCAAATACCTTATAGATGTACATGTACAGTCTTGTCAATGAGCATTAAAATACTCACACACTTAGTAAAATTTAAAAGCAATTTTCTCGTGCATTTCAGAATTTGAGATAAGACAATGTCGTAATAGTATGGATTTCAAAATACTACAGGGTGTAACAAGACCCTTCAAGAAGCCAACAACCAACCATTATGTACACACGGCTACACATTTCCAGTATAAGCTGATTTCGCATTGTACGGAAATCCTATAAAATGCGAGATCAGCATACACTGGAAATGTATAGCTTGATGTGTAACCGTGTGTACATCAAACTAAGTAACTGTACGCAAAAATTATTGCTGGGAAACGACTTTTTTTTTGGGGTGAAAAATCACGGGGTAGGACTCAACGTAACGCACTCAAAACATTGTGCTGATCATAGAGGTGTTTAAAAAATCTTATATTAAAAACAAGTATTTCAAAAAAAACTTGTGAAAATGTTGAAACATTGACCCCCAATATTTCCGTAACTAGAAGGTTCCCAGGCCAAAAAAATAAAAAATATCACAATGACTGTTAAACAAGTGCCTTTCGGCTTCGTTAAGGATCTTGTTCCACCCTTTATATCCGTGAAAACGTAAAACGTTAATCAATACAGTAGAAGAAAATTACTTTTAAAAGTTGCTGCGTGTATTAGAGCTCGTGACTGTGCATAAAGATATGATCTTTGCCTTCACTAACATTAATCTTTAAGATGTTCAGCCATAAACTCCACAAATGGTGCAAGAAACGTGTTATTGCAAACATTGCTCTATGCCCTGGGCTCGCCTTACATGACACATAAGACCACGTCTTTAATCCTCAAAGAGTTAGATACCAGTGGCGAAGATTCCATACAACTCGATTCCTACCGGGTTCCCTTTGAAAAATGCCACAGTCAGTATACATAGACTAATAATAAAATCACATTCAAGATATGTACTCCGTCTTACCTCTTACAAAAAATGACACTTCGCTACTGTTAGACACATATGCACCTATAGTGAGACTCCGTGGCTGCTACTGAGGAATTCCTGGTGAAACCCAATAAAACTTTGCTCAACCTGGGGATCGAACCCAGGACCTTATTCTCAGCAGAATTGCTTACTACCAGCGAGACCAACGAGGCAGTAATAACTTGTCATAATAAATCACCATCATCATCTGCCTAGCCTTTTCCCAACTATGTTCGGGTCGGCTCCCAGTCTAACCAGATGCAGCAGAATACCAGTATTTTACATGTAGCGACTGCCTATCTGACCTCCACAACCCAGTTAGTACTGGGTAATACGATACCCCTTGGTAAGCCTGGTTGTCAGACTTTCGCCGGCTCACTGAATACTTAACGACTGTCAAAGATCTAAAAATATCAACCGGGACCAACGGCTTAATGTGCTTTCCGAGGCACGGAAAAATCTCTGTATGTATTGGCTGGTCAACCATCCACGGACCAACCTAGGCAAGCGAGGCTTAACCTGAAGATGTTATTATTTTGCTACGAGCTCCTCTCGAGTCGAGAGTTTCTAGTTATTATCTAACCATGAGGTCCTTAATAAATACACAATATCTTTTACAAACCTCACTGCAGCAAATAATCCTCTGCCAGAAATAATGCTACAAACATAAGAAACTTCTTCTCAACGATTTGAAGTAACGTTTATTTTTCTTCAATTTCTTTCATTATACAAAGAAGCACAATGAAAGTTTCGCAATAAAATAGACCGGAGTTATTTACTCTCCCGGGAACATTTGCTGCAGACGATGCACAATATTGATGTAGGAGAGGTTTCCGAGATTCTAAATTGATACCTGAAGTTTTACGGAGAAAAGATGGCTGCGGGAATGTTTTGCTCTTTGTGACGGTCAATTGATCCTGGAATTGTATGTCAGATATGTTTCGAAGTTTATGGGAGTGAGGATATGAAGGTACAGTACCCAGGCGTGAATTATATTATTATTGTCATAATCGTATTACAGTGACGGATCTGATACGAAGTTCAATGCAACATGAGTGTGTTTTTCAAGAAAACCGTATAATATTATTAGTTGCTATTTTATTCCATCTCAAATAAACCATTCTGATCACAAAAGATTTATGTAAATTTTCAATATTACAGATTTAAGATGATTTCAGCGTAAGAGTAAAAAACTTATTCAAAATAAACAATAAAAATATTTGAAATGATTGCCCTGTAAAGCTTAACATTATGTCAAATCGGTCGCTGTTTTTACAAATATGACGATATAGAGCGCACTGGACGATTTCAGCGCTGGGCTGAGCGTCCACGCTGAGATTCCAACAGTTCAGGCACTAATTAGGCTTAAGCATAATGCGTTAAATTGTAAGCAGTATGTTTCGGTACACAATCTTTCAACAGTTTACAATCGCGCGAGATAGATTACAATCTAGCGGGATATACAATTTTACGGTGACATATAGATATTCAAGTAGAAGTCTAAGTAAGTGCTAAGTAATAAAATCCCTTTAAATGATCTACTATACCTACGGCATAAAATATCTATCGAATACATTTTCCAGGAAATAATGCCATCATCATCTACTTGCATAATGGATAAAGCCAGCGATTTTCAATAACCGCAACATAATACAAACACAAAGTTTTCCTCTTCAGCCATCCATTATGAATTTTAAAAATAGGATGAAAACGACGAGGCTCTGCTGGTTTTGCCTATCGTATGATGATAATAATCTATCCTTGTTAAGATTGAATAATATCGTTGTTAGATAGACTATTGGACTGCCAAGTCACAGGTCATTTTTTTTTCGGGTGGGAAATCTTCAAATGACCCCCTCCCCCTCTAGGCAGAGCGGAAGGGAGTATCAGACTGCTACTGACTAAAACCCATCCATGTTCCTTCTTTTGGCCTTTGTGTTCCAGGGCCGTGGTATCTCTTTCAAACAGTCCCGCAGCCCAAGTCATAGGTCTCAAGTCCGAACCCAAGACACGCTGTGATTTTTCGTATTGTATAATTATCTCTTGCTTCTATTGCTTCGGTGAAGAAAAACATCGTGGGGAAGCTAATATGCCTTTTTTTTTCTTTTTCGTATGGAAATCATCAAATAACCCCTCCTGCTCTGGGCTGAGCAGAAGGGAGTGTCAGACTTTTACTGACTTAAACCCATCCATGTTCCTTCCTTTGCCCTTTGTGTTTCAGGGCCGCGGTATCTCTTTCAAACAGTCCCGCAGCCCAAGTCATAGGTCTCAAGTCCGAACCCAAGACACGCTGTGATTTTTCGTATTGTATAATTATCTCTTGCTTCTATTGCTTCGGTGAAGAAAAACATCGTGGGGAAGCTAATATACCTTTTTTTTTTTTTCGTATGGAAATCATCAAATAAGCCCTCCCGCTCTGGGCTGAGCAGGAGGGAGTGTCAGACTTTTACTGACAAAAACCCATCCATGTTCCTTCCTTTGCCCTTTGTGTTCCAGGGCCACGGTATCTCTTTCGAACAGTCCCGCAACCCTGGAAGCTAATATGCCTTAGAGATATTTCTCGACAGCATGTAACGCCAAGTCAGGGGCCAAAACTTTGTCACCAAGTTAGGCTCTAACCACACGATAAAGAAAGAAGATAGACTATTAGGTGGAAAGGCAAGCAGCGTTGATCCCATAAAAACCGCACCTACGTATTTTCTGCCTTGAAAATAAAACTAGAGCTATTTTTTGTACTACTCGTATATTGGTAATCTCTATCCATCCCTAACATGCCTTTTAAATCTAGTTACACTTTGCCCTGCCTAGTAATCGAACCCAGGACCGCATGCTCAAAAGTCGCGCTTGCGACTACCAAATCAACGATGTAGTTCAGTAGAATTTGCAAAATTAAAGCTTAGCAATACAGTAAACCTATATACCTACAACCTATACCCAGTAGTAATATGTTAACTAGGATTTTATCTCCAGAAAAGTTTACAGCAATGTCAGTTCCTCACAGTACTACCAAACAGCACTTATCAGTGAAGAACACAATAACCCAAACGGCCATTGTGAATGCATAAAAGTAACAGTTCCGATACGGTACAATAGTCGCCGCATCGGTGAACAGTGACGACACGGTCGCAACCAGTCGTGCTGATGGAAGCACTGATTTCAACGGCGACTGAAATTCATTGGAAATAAGATCGGAGCAAACGCAATGTACTGAAAACGTGCGCTATTGTGGGAGGCGAGGCTTTTACGACTATACGGCTATACACCTTCCCCTTCACTCCCCGCCTCTCTCACGTCTCGACTTCCCCCCTTTCACCCTGCACAGCTGATCCCTCCCCTTCTTTCAGCAGACGGCGTGGCGCTATGGCCCATTGTAAGTACACTTTCGTACGACTTGCATCGGTTTCCTAAATCATCTTTCACTAACGAAGCACTAGTGTTAATTTCGCCGTAGTTAATGATTTCTCTTTAATAAGTCTTTCAAAGTTGGAATATGGGAAAAGTATAGCACTAATCGTAAATTAAGAGGGGTTATGGGATATATCGATTCATTTGTAGATAAAAATAATGGGATGTTCTAACATTAATATGAATAAGTACCAAAGTGACGACACTTAACATAATTTAGTGACCGTAAAAGGTACGTAAAGATAGAGCAAATAGATTCAGTTTATTACTCCTGGGAAGTTGATAAAGTGGCTTCTAAAATATCATGCGAACACTATTATAATTTACCGTAAAGTTCAGTTTTATGTTTAAACGAAATTACTATCATGTAGATGTCTCAATACAGACTTAAACAAGTTTTAAATAAACAATAAGAACCTGGTCTTGTTTTTTTTTTTCTCTATATTTAAATGGGCTTGTTTAATTGGAAGAAGTCGCCTCCGTAATACAAATTACAAAATCCAACACATATTTCAAAACACGATCACACCGTAGATTCATTAAGGCTATTCTATTTTTAAATGCCCATTTGGGCGAGCCTGTTCAGCAGTCTGGCCCTTGACAAAGGGAAGGACAAAATGCTGTTACACCTGTTGTCCCAAGCGTGACTGCTGAGCAAGAGGTATTGGCTTCAATTCCCAGACGTGTTATAAGGCTTTTCCATGGGAACCTCGCAGTAGCACGAAGTCTAGATTTGTGCCCGTTTGATGACATTAGGCTCGCAGTCACAAGACAGGTGAAATGTGGGTTTATTATTTAGTACACCTCTGACTGGAGCGAAGTATACTGGGTGTCAAACTTACGGACCGCATCAGAAATTCTATACTTCGCTCCAAAACCCAAATAGCTGATGCTGGCCTTACAGCTGCTAGGTTGAAGTAGAACTGGGCTGGTCACGTCTGCCGCATGTCGGAGGAGCAATGGGCAAAAATTACCACTCAGTGAATACCAAATAGCAGGATACGATAACGCGGCAGGCCCAGAAGGAGATGGCAGGATGAGCTGGACTCTTTCTCAAAGGATTAGCCTACAATCGCACTGGATTGCGAAATGTGGTAGGCGGAAAGGGAGGCCTTAGCCCCGCAGTGGGACATTATAGGCTTATAATAATAATAATAAAGACCTCTGACTAACCCTAGCGGGAATACAGGCGTGATGATGTTGTAGGTATTTGCATATATACGAGGTTCGTCTTGAAGTCGTAAAGGTAGATGCACTAGCTTCCCGTGAGTATGAAACTTGTTTAATCATGGATGAGGGAACTAGTTTGCTAATCAAACGACTTTCCTTCTGCAAAGCCACTGACTGCTATGGACTACCGAGTTCATTTACGGTCGAATTTTGAACCTCATTATTTAGGGCATAAGGGTGAAAAGGTAAACTAGGTAGTACTTCATTTAGTTACTAGATCGGGAAGCTTTAGGTTTCAGAATAGGTTAGATAGAAGAAGCCATCGATCAGCTCAACATGAATGAATCAATGGATAAGCTCAGTTTTAGGAAAAGCGTCAAGCGTGCACAGGTCACATCACCAAATGTTAAAGACAAGTGTCACCAGCATTTATGTTTACTAATACTCTTAATTTTTCTCCGCAAAAACAGCTGAACGGATTTTAATGAAACAACACCCAAGTAGACCATAGCTTGGGAACTAGAATGTAGGATACTCTTCATTCTGGTAATACGTGTCACGCGTTCAGAGAAGCGGTGAAAAACTAGGCCAATATAAGCAACACTATTCATTTAGAAGAGAACTACAATGATATTCTAGAAATCATCATCTGCCTAGCCTTTTCCCAACTATGTAGGGGTCGGCTTCCAGTCTAACCGAATGCAGCTGAATACCAGTATTTTACATGGAGCAACTGCCTATCTGGCCTCTACAACCCAGTTAGTACTGGCTAATACGATACTCCTTGGTAAGACTGGTTGACAGACTTTCGGGCCACGGAATACTTAACAACTGTCAAAGATCTACAATTGCCATCAAATTTACAATTACCATCTCAATATGAATGATGTAACCAAGGTTTTGTAACAATATGCTGATTTAAAAGAGTGTCCATGGAGTTTCTTGCTCGTTCTTCTCCATAGAGATCTACGCTAGGGAATGGGCAACTACAGTACTTTCACAGTTTTTATGCCTTCTGACTGGGACTGTAGCTACATTTCATTGTTATCTTTGTTTCGACAGTTCAAAAGTGCCTGTAACTGGCCTACTTGAGATAAATGCTTTGATTTTGATTTTGATTGACAGCCGGGACCGTGCTTTCCGAGGCATGCATCCACGGACTAACCTAGGCAAGCGCGGCTTAACCTGGAGATCGACCCGAACGCCTGTTATTATTTAGCCACAAGCTTCTCCAATGCTTTTCTAGAAATACAGGATGTTATTTTAAATCCGGTACTAAAGAACAAAGAGGTGAGTGTAAAGTCGGGAGAACGGTACAACAAAGAAGGTTTTTCATAGACGTAGGTAAGATAATGTAAAATGTATGAGAAAGATTCAAGCACCGCGCTTGAGGTTACTAATTGTAATGGATTCCCGCTTCCGGGTTGCGGTATCAGTTAACACAGTGTAGACCAAATCCTTTTATCAAACATTTTCACATTAATTTTGCAAAACCGAGAATGAGAGAGCACAACAAAATGTACAAGTAAGTATCGTTTTACATTATTCGGTAGTGCTACTAACACAACGCGTTAAAACAAGAATAAAATTAACTCAATGTTTTCGTGGTGATTTTAATTACATTAAGAACCCCTAATGTCATGTTCAATAACCTCAGCTTAGCTTAAATAGCCTGTAATGATCACACTGCTGGGAGACAGGCCTCCTCTCTGAAAGTGCGTGTCTTAATTGACCCAGTGCAGGTTAGTGAATGTAACATAAGGTTCGGTTTTTGGTTCTAAGTCAGGCCTGTTTCTGTTCACCCAACCGTGATCACAAAAAGTTTGGTGATGACGATTTTCCTACACGATTCTTGAGAACACACTCTACGTGTGAATTCCATAGTCACCTCATTAGTTGAATGACCACATTGCACTGTCGTTCCAAAAATATTGCAACAGTGATAAATCATGTGTGGAATTTAATTTTATCGTTAATCAAGATAAGGCGTATTCTTACGAAAGGTAATTCCTTGTTACTGGTAGAGAATTATTTTAATCTACAAGACGATCTCGGGTTTTCCTTCAAAGAGATTATCTGATACGTGACAGATATAACATGCCTTTATTAATGATGAACGCTAGATGGCGCTGTGTGTAATGTCCAGCGATATTTATATTTATTAATGATACCTTTTTATTGTTCACCTAAATAACGCACGGCTAAATCATTCTTGTTGTTTTTAATTATTGTAATTTTGTGTTAATTATTTGTAGTACGTTTAGACACGTGTATGATTTTTTGAAAATGAAACATGCAGCCGTGCTTTTTTAATTAATATTTTCAGATGTGTGGGTGTAACAAAATGTGGGTCGTACTGTAAAAGCAATAATATGAATTTGTTAAACGAAGTTGGGCTAAGCACGTTTATTATAATATTAAAATGTCGTCCTAACTAGTCCTAAGCTAGGCCAGCTTAAGGTCATCCTCTCAAGTGTTTTTTTACCTCATACCTGCTTGACTGTACAGTACTATTCAATGCGGGTCTTCAGCACAATGTTCTGAGTGTGTTACATTGAGTGTTACCGTAAAACGTGGTTTTTTTACCCCTACATATTTTTACCGCAATATTTTTTGCATTACTCAAAACAGGCATCAATCTTCAATATGTATATAAATCTCGTGTCACGGTGTTTGTGGTCGCACTCCTCCTCCGAATATATGAAAATATATCTTTGGCGACATCATTCAAAACTACAAAAAAATCTCATGTAACCGTTTTCAAACCACCAAGTTTTCTTTAAACCACTCACTTTTCAGCCAGTTTTTCCGTAATAATTGACTGCATAAGAAGTTCATTAGTAAACTCAACACTGGAAAATCTGTTTGGCGTTCAAAGGCAGTCATTTTCCAGGCGGTTGCGCTTCTATAGCTACTTAATAAAGTTATTGTAAGTCGGTTCCGGCATTGATATTGAAGTTAAGGTTATATTGAAACTAGTTTACGTAACATTGTTGTGTCACGACAACAATGTCGTGACATTCCTTTTGACCTGACAGACAGGCAGACTTTTGGCCCGTCTGTTTGACTGTGAGAACTTGAAAGAAACTCGAAAATATATATAAAACACTAGCTTTTGCCGCGGCTTCGCTCGCGCCCTAATCATCTAGCGGTCTGAAATATACTTTACGACTTATTATCGGTAAGATATCCACCAACTACCAACTACCCATAAAATTTCATAAAAATCGGTCAAGCCGTTTCGGAGGAGTGCGACCACAAACACCGTGACACAAGATTTTTATATAAATAAAAGATTGATGCCTGTTTTGAATAATGCAAAAATTATTGCTTATTTTGTTTTGGGGTAACACTTCAGGTTTTACGGTAAGACTCAATGTAACACACTCAAATCATTGTACTAATGGATGCCTTGAATAGTACGGCGGTCAAGGAGTAATTATAGAATTAAAAAAAAAAAAAGTGGAAAAGTTGGAACTTTGACCCCCAATGTCTCCGTAACTAGAAAGTTCCCAGGTATGGTCTAGAACAAAAAAACCGGCCAAGTGCGACTCGTACTCACACGCACATAGGGTTCCGTAGCACCAAACAATATAATAAAAATATTTTGAAGGCATTCGTTCATATGTTGTATTGTTTTACATTCATCAACAAAACTAAATTTGTTTTCATAGTATGTTAATGAAAAACAAAGTTGTTGCTGCAGTTTGATGAAAAAGTCCCATATCTCCAAAAATAAACATCAAATCTTTTTCAAACTAATTTTGGTTGAAAGTTTTTTTAGGTTCTATAATCTTATATTTTTTTCAGAATTTTTCTCCTCTTACTTTAGAAATTTTACCTCACACACACATTTTACCACTTTGGAAGTGTTGATGTTACAAACTATTGACTTTGAGAGAAAATGGTTTTAGGAACCTCAATGTCATTTTTAAAGACCTATCTATAGACACCCCGCACGTATAGGTTTGATGAAAAACATATTTTTTAGTTTCAGATCCATGTCTATACGTGGAACTGAAACTAAAAAATATGTTTTTTAAGAAAATATGTTTTTATGTTTTTTAGATTAAGGAGTTGTCTATACCCTCCTTAATCTTTTATTTTTTTTATAAAAACCTTATAGCGGTTCACAGAATACATCTACCTACTACGTTTCAATTGTGTAGTCCTAATAGTTTCGGAGTAAAGTGGCTGTGACATACACGGACAGACAGACAGACTTGGCGAATCTATAAGGGTTCCGTTTTTTGCCATTCGGCTACGGAACCCTAAAAATGGGCGCAATGACGGGGAGAACAAATGCCTCTCGGCATCTTTAAGGGTATTTTTACACCCATTATTATTTCCTAAACAGAACTAAAATTCCTCTATTGGATTTTCAGCTTTTAGAGCTGAGCTAACAGTTGAAAATCCTACAGTTGGTTTCTAAATAGTAACTTATTTGGGTCTTTTCTAGTGTTAATAAAAACATACATAAATAAACTTACTTTTTAATTGAGTTCTAAAGCTTCATAATTTAAACGAAAATAAATCAAAAGAAGACAAAATAAACGAGATTTTTGCTTTAATAATTCAAATTGTGTACTCAATTTACCACAGAAACAACATTCATCATAAAATTTAAATAATTAAACCATTAATTAAGCACGTTATAATGCAGCTCGGCTTTTAACGCAAGAAAATAAACTCTGACTGAACTAAAATACGGGTATCTTTCGGGAACTTTCGATTTAATTTGCTAAAGTTCTGACTTGGCGTAAATTCAGTGGTCGGCGACCTTTCAACTATGTAACCGGGGCTGCACAATGTAAAGAGCAAACACAATATGGAGACTACAAAAGGTTCATTTCACTATACAGCTACTAGACAAGCTTTTCCAAAACAGGAGGTTCCAAAGAGGTTATGGACTTAGCAAACTGTTTGTTTAGTTACCGCAAGGCTCTTGCTGCCAGTATATTGGGTCATTGTTTTTGGCTTGCAGTGTATCGTTGGTGGAGCAGGATTATTGAACCTTGTACTGACGCTGATTTTAGGAGAACGTGGACTGCAAAGAAGATGTACACTTGATGGGTGATTTATTGGGAGGAAGAACACCATTTGCGGAAGCAACACACAATACATAGGTACACAAACACACGCTCATAAAACACCACTCATACACTGTCACACAATCACACATTCGTATACTATTCTGATCTATCTTAAATAAGTACTATTACTATACGTTTGACAATCTGGTTAATAAAATAAAATCGGAAGTATTGTAATATATTGCAATCTTTGGCTCATCGCATCACTTTTGTTAGATTTCCTAATATTTATCTTAGTGGGGACCTGGTGTCCTAAAATACAGGCCTCGGCTTAGTTTAGGCGCCAGTCTCTCACAAATAATATACTTTCTCCAGTTTAAATATGTTACGTATATGTTATTTGTGGAAGAGATTTTTTTTTTTTATAATCAGCGTAAAAAATTCTGTGACCTAGATGTTATATATCTTCGATTTTTTTATTCCAGGGCATACTGGTTCGCGGGCCTGTGGACGGTGAGCTATGGGCTAGCTCGCCGTCCGTCCGTCTTATGACGACAGGCCGTGTCGACGGCGCGTTCGTGTTCCACGCGCGCCTCAAAGAGAGTCAGCAAACAGGAAGGGGTCCGTAAGGACCGACGCCTGCCAGGGTTGAGGGACTGTTCGAAAGAGATACCGCGGCCCTGGAACACAAAGGGCAAAGGAAGGAACATGGATGGGTTTTAGTCAATAAAAGTCTGACACTCCCTCCTGCTCAGCCCAGAGCGGGAGGGGTTATTTGATGATTTCTCATCGGTAAAAAAAAAAAAGGGCATACTGGTTTCCTGACGATGTTTTTCTTCACCGATTTAAGAGCATTAGTGATGAAATAAATTACTTAAAGTAAAGTGCCTGAGTTTGAGTTCTAAACCAAAATCAGTCATCATCTGCCTAGCGTTTTCCCAACTATGTTAGGGTCCGCATCCAGTCTAAACGGATGCAGCTGAATATCAGTATTTAACCTGAGCGGCCTATCTGACCTCTACAATCCAGTTGGTTCTGGGTAATACGATACCCCTTGATAAGGCTGGTTGTTAGACTTGCGGGCCACTGCAGCAAAGCAGCCGAACCCTAAAACAAGTGTGACTTCTAAATGCAGTACCTGAAGTTGTGTTCCTAATTTAGTACTTAAGTCATTTAGCCTAACGTTTGTTTTCCTGTAAACAGGTTACGTTGCACACCAGTAACTATATTAACACGGCACATATCCCGGGAGCAACATTTTCCTTCCGCACTACACGGTCCATGCAAACACAACACTTGCCTCGCCTTTCGGCGTAATATTTTGCAGTCTGTGTAAATTGAATGTTTACACAGCAAATAATACAATTTGCTTTTACTATATGTCTATTAACGAGTTCTTTGGTCTGTATTTCAGATTAGATATCAAGAAGATCTTTAAAAAAAGTATTAAAGTAGACGAAGCAAAAGGAGTGTGTAGATATCGTATCAGGTGGTATTCTGTGTGTCTGCGTACCCTCTTGGAGAATAGGCGTGAGTTTATGTAGGAACTAGCTGTTGCCGCGACCTTTGTTCCCGTAAAATTATTACTTGCCTATTTGAATCAGATTTTGTGATCAGTTCATGGTTTTCAGTTTCATGTTTTAGAAAATAAAAGTAGCCTAAAATATACCTTATAACAGCAGCTATAGTCCATAGTCCCGTCAAAATAAGTAGAGATCGGAGATTAACCGGAACAAACAGACAGACAGACAATTTTTTTTTTTTTTTTAAGTATAAATACCCCTAATATGCACTCAGTATAAAGCTGTTATTTTGAAATCACAAACAGAAGCTTCAATTTGAAAATACTATACAATAATAAAAAGAAACGGTACATATCAAATCCGTCAGAGCGCAGTAACATAATAGTTTTGGCCGTCGAAAACCAAATAAAATGAACTCGAACCTTTTTCCAGCTGAAATAACCTTTAATATCGAATATCTTAACGAGTATTGTGAGGATATTTGATATGCAAGGTCCTTTTATTTGGGTCGACACAGGATGACACAATAGTTGGGGATTTTAATATTTCTCTTATTGATCTACTAGCTCGTGATTCCCAGCGCGATAGCTGAAGGATCCTGAATTTGATCCTAGTTGGGATTTTCCATTGGAAAACTTCGTGAGGAGACTGACCATGTCCTAGATCTTTTTTTTTTTAAGGTAAGTGACATATACCGACAATAAAATAACTACCAGCCCACATTCGCGCACGTGGACTACAGTCCATTCTCTTTCATAGAGAGTGGGCTTGTGTCAGCAGTGGGAACATTAAAGGCTGATTTTGCTTTTATACTAATCAAGTGTGTACGGTTAACGGCGAAAGGGGCTTGACCAATTTCTATAGGCCTTTGGCCACTCATAAACAAACAGTTCAGCAAATAATATGTGATTTATTTAATAGCTCATATCAGTAAGAATAAGGATATAAACCTAGTTTTGTATCAAGATATATGATTCGGAATCCATTTTTAAAATAAAACCAAAGTAGTCTCTGTATAACGAACAAAAACAACATTCACGATGCAAAGAAACAAAGCGAATGATAGCTGTCATTTTGACAAATTCACACATTTTTTAAGCATCGTGCTGCCATATAAAAAAAACTATTATATATCGATCCATTTGACATCGAACAAAATATTCTAGGTTCTCCAGAAATAATGTATAAACGTCACGTTTATCATTGTTTGTGTCCTAAATCATCTAAATGGTTTATTAACATTTTTAATTAACTGATATAACGAAGACTATGTCCAATAGAGTGGAGAGATTGCACTGTATTTTAAATCGATTTGAATTTGTTGTTTTATGGAGTTTTGGTTTGACAACACTGAAACCAAATCCAAAGCCGATTCATGTGAACATCAAAAATAATCAAAAATATGTTTTTTTACAGTGCTAATTGACACAAAGTTATTTGCATCAGATATTTACTAAAATAGAATTAAATATATTGGTAAATTATTTTTTTGTATAGCATTGTGTTTAAAAATGTCCAAGTTCAGACAATGCCCTTTGGGTGTAAAACACTTTAATCTATCTCTGCTAAAAAGACAGATGTGACGTCACATCATAATAGTGTCTAATATGTAAAAAACACTCTTCCTCGACGACTCGACGGCTCATTGGTCTAGTAGTCGCAAGCGCAACTGCTGAGCATGTGGTCCTGGGTTCGATTCCCAGGTCGGCCAGTGTTATTGGGTTTTTCCATCAGGAATTTCTCAGAAGCAGACATGGAGTCCAGATTTGCTCAAGGTTGATGGCAATAGGTTCCCTCTACTACAAGTAACCCCCCCCTATTACAAGTAATTTATACACCACTGGCGAAATGTGAGTGTAGTATTAAGTATACCTCTGCTTAAACCTTCGGGGATTATAGGCGTGATACGCGCGTACATAATAATGTATATAAAAGTCAGTGCAATGAACCTGTGGGTACTACCTAACCAGGTACTAATTATATTTGTCACCTGCTACAGTCTCTTCCAGTTCCCGTTACAGCGTGTCAGATTTATATTTTAGCATCTTGGTCACCAAAGCGTGTTCACTTCGTTAGTAGGCAAACTCGTCTCTTTAGAAACTTACCGGTGGAAATTCACTCAAAGCTTGCGCTACATTGTAGTTAAAATAACACTATACAGGGTGGACTGGGCACACCGATTCACAAAAGTTTGCCACGTATTCGGTACATCATTCTGAACCCCAGACATTTTTCATGGGTAATTTAAAAATAAACAGCTGGTCCATACATTTTGATAACCTCCCCACATTCAACAACTGAATGAGACAAAATTTAAATCTTGTATAAAACGCACACTATGTAGGCAACCATATTATAAGTTAGGGGATTACATCGATGATAAAAATGCTTGGCTCAATGCTGGTCCTGCTCCACAACCATAGGGGCAAACTAATCAGAAGCTCATGTGAAATTATTGTGGAAGCTGCAGAAGATTGTAAAAATATCTTTGCATTGTATGGATTCAATCTCTTAGTATTATATAATTGCATAGCACATGTGTGAGTACTACGTACTGTAAAGCTACCATTTACATTTAGTTATCCTTCATTGACTTGAATGTGCCCTGGTGGCTGAGAGAATGTCAGGCTCACTCAAATGTCTCGCTGATAGTGGCGGGTGTGTTGGGTCGTTTAGTTCCCTTCAATATGGTTGAGCTGAATGGAGCTGATGCATGCGTCATGTTCGTGAACGGGCGCTGTCAGTTGGGACTGGTCATCTCTTAGCTGCCACGGTTTATTTTAACTACTTTGTTTTTAAATTGTTGATAGTTATAATCTTTTACTCTGGACGCTCTTAATGTGCACGTCTTTCTACATCGTTCTCACATATATGTATAATCTCAACATGAATTATGTAACCAAGATCTTGTAACAATATTTTGATTGAAAAGAGTGTCCATGGAGTTTCTTGCCCATTCTTCTCCATAGAGATCTACGCTTTGGAATGGGCAACTACAGTACTTTCACAAGTTATTATGCCTTGTGTCTGTGACTGTAGCTTCGCCTTTGTTTTTCTGACTTTCAAAAGTGCCTGCGAAGGTCTAATTGAAATAAACGCTTTGAGTTTGAGTTTGAGGTGTAGGTATTGCACTTTTGTAGGAAACATCTGGTTTTTTTAACGTTTTTGCGTCGATGTCCCTTCAAGTTTGTATATGCGTGGCTTATATACGAACCACTTAATAACGTCAAACAGAGTCCAGGTAAGCAAAAAGTACAAAAGTATAATATATTTTCCTTGTGTCTCTATATCTATGTATAGTCAAGTTAAAGTAATCACTTGAGTTTAAGTAAAGTAGTCAAAGAATTTGAACGAAGTAAAAACGGTCAAAGAAATCAAAGCTAAGAATTCTCTTTTACTCAAGTAATTTTGTTTTAAGTCTGATTTGTTTATAAAAACGGGTTGTAAGAAAACTTAATCATTACTTAATTCGAATATAATAAACGCGAAATTGACTGTCTGTTAACTTATAACGCTTAAACGGCTAACCCTTTACATGAAAATTGGCTCTCCGGTAGATAACGACCTGGGTAAGGAACTAGGTATGTTCCCGTAGAATAATTTGCGCCCTCCACACGAGCGAAACCGCGGGAAAAGGCTAGTAGTTTATTAATAAGATTAAACAGAAATATAACAAATCATCGTCTGCTTAGTCTTTTCATACCTATGTTAGGGTCGGCTTCTAGTATATCCGGATGCAGCTGAATAGATGCAGTATTTTAAATGGAATTCGTCATAGGAAACTTTCGGAGTACCGTACATCGTGATGATGAACATTCTGAATTAAGTAATTCGTCACAGCGTACCTTCTGACTCACGTAAGTCGTAGTTTCAAACTTTTTGTATACGGTACATCGGTATTTTAAATTACGAAGATCAGTAATACAGTCGGATCGAATGCCTATCCCACCTCCACAACCCAGTTTGTACTTGATAATACGATAACCTTTGGTAGTCATGGTTGCCAGACTTTCAGGCCACTGACTATCAGTAACGCCTGTCAAAGATCTATAAATGACAGCCGTTGAGGGAGCCCGCGTAATTTAAATTTTCTTACGTTTATTGCAATTTGCAGGTCAGTGTCAGGTTGTATGTTGATGAAAATATGAATCGCGCCAGTAGCACATTTGGAGTTACAGAATTGTAATCATTCATATAATCCCAAAGAGTGACTTTTTCATGAAATAGCTATTGAATGGGATTATATGAACTTGGAGGGCTGCATTGATGTATTGAATGATTATAATTCTGTGACTCCATACGTGTTACTAGCGCGATTCATATTTTCATCAATATTCAACCTGAAACTGACCTGCAAATTGCAATAAACGTAAGAAAATTTAAATTTCGCGGGCTCCCTTGCGCATTCACCTTAACGTGGTTTCTGAAGCACAGAGGAAACTCGGTATGTACCTAATGGGTTGGCACCCATCTACGGACCAACCTAAAGATCGGCAAGCACGGCTTAACCTAAATATTGACCCGAGCAGCTATTATTATTTAGCCACGAGCTCCTAACAAAGGTCAGACAGAAATATAACAAATAAAGGGTGTAACAACAACTTTAACAAAGCCGAAAGGCACTTGTTCTCCTCAATATTGCGATATTTTTTTTGTTCTAGACCATACCTGGGAACCTTCTAGTTACGGAGATATTGGGGGTCAAAGTTCCAACTTTATCACAAGTTCTTTTTTTCAATGCTTGTTTCTAATGTAAGATTTTTACTTTAAACACCTCCACGAACCCCGTACTATTCAATCTATCCATCAGCACAATGCTTTGAGTGCGTAACATGGAGTCCTACCGTAAACATGACCTTTCACCCCAAAAAATAATGTCGTTTCCCAGCAATAATTTTTGTGTAAAGTTACTTAGTTTGATGTACAGAATGCTTGGTTGACGGCTTCGTTTAGGGTCTTGTTACACCCTGTATAAACCTTAATAAAACATCTAGAATTTTTAAGTTTCAACATGTCTCCTTAAGTTAGAAAAGGTTTATATGAACCGCTTTCAACAAGATTCATGTCTGAAGTGGACCTCATTTCGCAACGACCTCATTTTAATGCAAAATGCGATCTCTACATTACGCGCATTACGTATGTCCGAAAGTACGTACTCCACGTATTTCAGTTCTCGTCGGATTTATTCTCCGGACTAACTTATAAAATTTACCTAACCCATTTGGTTGGAGTGTTTTAGCTTCGTTAACTGTTAAGAAAAGACCCGAAACCTGAAAAAGCCACGTTTATTTAGAAAACAGTATTTTGATAAAAGCTCAAAAATTCTTTATTAATGAACATCAGTAACATAATAAGGTCAATAAGTTTTTAGAGGATCAAGTAAATACAGGATGTAAGGGACAGCCCTCTACAAACTGATACGGTGAATTCAGTATATCATACTAAGATGACCGGTACAAGAAATTATTTCAGGAACGATAAAGGAATCCAATTTTGGTTTGTTTTATTTCCTCATACGGAATGTATCGTTACCGTGGCAATACGAACGTAACGAACGGCAAGCGCGACGACGATTTCGATGAACTCTATAGCTAGGCAAGAAGTGAACAGCTGATTTCACGCGTTGTACGTTACAGTATTTAACATCCATTGTCGGTATTTTTTATGATTGCTTTTTTTAATATTAATTTTCATAAATGGGCGAGAATGTAATTTTACATTGAAATAAAGGAACTTAAAAACGATAAAAAAATAATGATTCTAAATAAGGAGCTGAATGCACCCTGTATTTTCCAAAATTAATTTTAGCAGTACCGTTTACACAAGGTACCGTTTTATTGTAACCCGTAAAATATCAAAAGACATTAAAAATTATATCCAAAAACGATCAAAATAAATATGGCAAACGATTCTAAAACGAATCCTTCGCCATATTTATTTTGAACTCAAAGCAGACATCAAGAGTCCATTAATTTAACGGTTGCAAAGTTAATAAAATTCGCGTACTTCGTTCAGTTAAATGTGCACATAAACCATCAGAAAAAACAGTCCGGTGCGAAATAACGGCTGAAAATAAAACATGGTACATTTGTTATGTTAATAGACACCCCGTCTGTATAAAGGATGTACTAAATACCGTGAATTTACACGAAAAATATTAGCGTGTGAACGATAATTGTTGTCTAGAGGCGTTAATATAGTTGTTGTCGAGAAGGCCTGTGAATTGATATGACAAATATCGGTAAATATGGCGAACACTTACACGACTATGGTGAGCATGTCAAGCTATTGGTCCCGGCTGTCATTTGTATATCTGTGACAGTCGTTACAAGTAGTAAGTGACAAACAGTCTTACCAAAAGGTATTGTATTACCCAGTACTAAATGGGTTGTGGAGCTCAGATAGGCAGTCGCTCCATGTAAAATACTGATGCAATATTCAGCTGATCCGGTTAGACTAGAAGCCTATCCCAACATACAGGGTGTCAACCAAGCCTTATGTACATCAAACTAAGTAACTTTACGCAAAAAATATTGCAGGCAAACGACTTTTTTTTTGAGGTGAAAAATCGCGTTTTACGGTAGAACTTAATGTAACGCACTCAAAATATTTTTACCTTTCGGCTTCGCCTTCTTTAACTCGTTACACCCTATAATTGGGAAAAGGCGCCGCAGGCGGCGGTCGTTGGTCTAGTGGTCAACCAAGCGCCGCAGTTGAGTGTGAGGTTCTGTGTTCGATTTCCAGGTTGGGTAAAGTATTATTGGACTCAGTAGAAGACCGGAGTCTGAATTTGTGCCCTGTTGAAAGCAATAGGCTCGCCCCCTCTTACATAGGACTTAAAAATAACTAGCGAATTAAATTGTACTAAAGGTAAACCTCTGCCTAATCCTTCGCGGATTACACGCGTGATGTTATGTTATGAAAATCTCGATAATACGGCGAAAAAGTCGTTTTGTTGGTGATCTGTCAAATTGACAGTTGAAGGACCGATCCGTTATGTTGGTATGACCACACGTTTCAACAATGGGTCATGTTATGATGACATGTCAATGCGTTCGTTAGACGGATTGTTTATCGAAATGTAAAATATTACATAATAACATCACTGCTATAATCTCCGAAGGGTTAGATTAGGTTGCACCAAATAATACACCCACATTTCGCCAGTTTCAAGTCCCTTGTAAAATATTAATGTCAGTTAATCTATTGGAAATCCTATAAAAAAACCATTGATTATAATATAATGTCTAGATGGAGCGTCGCCCTACAATCAAAACAAAGAAAACGAGGCAACAAAATCAAACATGTGTGCGTGTAGCAGCGTGCTCGCGGGGCACAGAGACAATAGACGCACAGTGTAAACACTGCGGCTATGTCTCTGCATGCGAACTTATAAGCCAACAGTTGGCTGATATTTTTTTACACGTTTCCGCACAATTGATGCTCCATCTACACACCATATATAATCAATCTAATAGTACAGTGTACACCCACATTTCGCGAGTTACGTTTTAAGGTCCATGTAAAATATGAATGGCAGCTGTTATTCCATTGAAAATCTTATAAAATACATATGTGAAGACTGGCATAACTTTACTGTTTCCTAAACAAAATGAAACAAACATAGCTTAAAGACGAAAAAATGTGTTTCAATTTTATACAAGAAAACTGCGACATTTCGTGAAAACCTGGAACAAATAAATCAAAACTTTAAAACTTTCATCAAAGATGGAAATATTTATTTACAAACTGGGGCTTAGTATGAAATATATCTTTCAGAAACAAGAACAAGAAATGTTTTAAATAAAATACCTACATTACATTTTAATGACATAACATTGCCCAAAATCTGAATAAGTTAGGACTTATTACCATACAAATAAGGGTCACCTTGTAGCCAAATACGTGACAATTTTGATAAAATAAATAAGTAGTGAAATCTGGCACGTATGCCTTTGAATGAGTCCAGGAACCACCTAAAGCGTTCTGGTGAATTTTCGACGCCCTGTTCAGCACCGAGAATAGAAATCCAATAGTGGAATAATAATCACTGAAGCCTGTAATCCCCGAAGGAATCGGCAGAGGTGTAACTAATAGTAGACCCACGTCAGTGTTTTAAGTCCCATGTAGGGAGCGAGGCGAACCTATTTCCATCAACCGGGGACAAATCCAAACTCTGTGGCTGCTACTGAGAAATTCCTGAAGGAAAACCTCAAAAAATCCTCTGCCTGACTCAGGAATTGAAACCAGGACCTCATGCTCAGCAGTCGCGCTTGCGACCACAGACCAACGAGTCAGTCTAGTCTCTGTATTTATCTCGACATCAAAATTACAATCACTGGTTCGTATAAGCACAATCTTAGATATATAAAAAGTCTCGCTGAAAGTGGCGGGTGTGTTGGGTCGTTTAGTTCCCTTCAATATGGTTGAGCTGAATGTGGCTGATGCATGCGTCATGTTCGTGAACGGGCGCTGTCAGTTGGGACTGGTCGTCTCTTAGCTGCTACGGTTTATTTTAACTACTTTGTTTTTAAATTGTTGATAGTTATAATAATCTTTTACTCTGGACGCTCTTAATGTGCACGTCTTTCTACATCGTTCTCACATATATGTATAATCTCAACATGAATGATGTAACCAAGATCTTGTAACAATATTTTGATTGAAAAGAGTGTCCATGGAGTTTCTTGCCCATTCTTCGCCATAGAGATCTACGCTTTGGAATGGGCAACTACAGTACTTTCACAAGTTATTATGCCTTGTGTCTGTGACTGTAGCTTCGCCTTTGTTTTTCTGACTTACAAAAGTGCCTGCTAAGGTCTAATTGAAATAAACGCTTTGAGTTTGAGTTTGAAAAGTGTCTGAAGTGGAAAGGCCCCGAAATACAGAACACTCGGCTCTTCTTATTTACTGCAAAAAGTTTAAGTCAGGATATAAAGATAATATACCCATAGATAAAATATATAAAAAAAATTGATTTAAAAAAAAAAGAAAATATGATAGATATGCGTAAAATTGGAAGTAGGTAAACAAGAACCTTTTATATTAGTAAAATAACATTTAGGTGTTGCTTAATGTCAGTAAAAACGGGCATTAGAGCGATGGAAACACTATTTAGCAAGGCTAATGAAAATTGAAAATTCATGAGTATCCTAAATGTTTCTTTGTGGAACGTTTGTAATTGATACGCCCACAGCCACTAGGAAAAGGAACTTTTGAACGATTTCAGTACGACTTATATTCTTGAGCCGAATTGTTGACTTTTGTTTTTAGTGCTTAAAGCCAAGGCCAAAGGGAATGAAATGGATTACTAGTCGTTTAATTTTGTATGAGGTTTAACTACTTATTTTAATTCCGTAATCTTAGTTGAAACTCTCGACTCGAGAGGAGCTGGTGGCAAAATAATAACAGACGCTCGAGTCGATCTTTAGGTTACGCCGTGCTTGCCTATGTTGGCCTATGGATGGGTCACCGCCCATTACATACCGAGTTTCCCCCGTGCCTCGGAAAGCACGTTAAACCGTTGGCCCCAGCTGTCATCTGTAGATCTTTGACAGTCGTTATAGGTAGACAGTGGCCCAAAAAGTCTGACAACCAGTCTTACTAAGGGGTATCGTATTACCCAGTACTAACTAGGTTGTGGAGGTCAGATAGTAATATTCAGCTGCATCCGGTCAGACTGGAAGGCGACCCGAACATAGTTCAGAAAAAGCTAGGCAGAAGATGAATCTTAGTTGAAACTCTACTTTATAAGTCTATATATTAATTATTTTTGTATTTGATTTGTCTTTGATGTATTGTCCTTTACGTCAACCAAAGTTCGTGGGACTCAACGGATTCTAATTACTGGGGCCTTAGTCTGCTATTGCAATAGTGTCAGAATGGTCTATCATTGATTTAATAAGGCCCCGCGCAGACGAATTACCCTTTGTACGCACGTCAAACGAGTTTCGAACGCGCTTCAATACGCCGTGGGCTAGGGGCCTTATTAAATCAATTATAGACCATTCTGACACTATTGCAATAGCAGACTAAGGCCCCTGTTCTATTATTAGATGATCTTAGTCTACCTACGTAAAACTAGAACCCAGATTTTACGAAAACATTTAGTATTTCACTACTGAAGCTGATTGCGACCAATATTCCACGCCAATTTTGAACTCAGTTATTCGCCCTTAAATTATGTTGGAATTGCAACTCGTTTTCATTTCCGTTTTATTTCCACACAAGTGCGCAAAACAGAACGTTATTCCTTTATTTCTTTTCACTCTCACACCCAGATAGATAGCGATGGACATCTAAATCGATTGTGTGGCTCTCGGAATTAGTTTACACACACGTACAGGACTTTATTTATACTGCCAGCATTCTGCCAGTGATATACAGGGGCACATTGAAGGCTGACGTGACACTTCGACTTATTGCACGCCCGAAAAGCGCTGTTTTATGCTCGTGAAAAACGACCAATATACATATTGGCTGAATTATAGCGTACAGGTGCCAGATCGACGCTTTGTTAGATCGTATTGTTTGGGGCTAAGGAAATTTCAAGGTAGGCAGGTCTTGTTATTCGTGACACGTTACGTCGTGTGTCTGATTGATGGTTTTAGGATGCCAATAGGGAGCGGGGGCGTGTAATAGGTATGTTTTCGGCATAAAATTAACCAGCTTCTTAACAAAATGTTTGTTATTACTAAGGATCGGATATTCGTATGCATATTTACCTAAAGTACATTTTTTTCCGGCAAAGGGTACAAAAATATGGAAGCGGCTTCTCTTATTTTTTATCCGGGTTCGCGGAATTTAATCATTCTTTAGTGTGTATACAATGTAGTGCTCAAAAGCATAATGATTATTTATAATCTATTTAAAATCGGTGATGAAATTAAAAATAACAAGTTAAAAAATACTAAAACTATTTGAATTCGCTTTATGTGAAATCGATCGCAAAACATGACACATAATACTATCCTGAATAATGATTCTGATTCATAATTCTGATAAAGATTCTGTCTGAACACCTCCCGTATATCTATACGCATACGGTATACTCATGGCGATATAAGTAAGTACTAAAATTAAATATAGGTTGTTTTTGACGAGAGTAGCAGTTTTTCTTACATCGAAAAGGACAAAATGGTAAACTGACGCCCGTTCCATACTAGTCAACACTCAAACTTTAGGTAAATATGCATCCGAATATCCGATCTCTAGTTATTACACACAGTTTGTTAAAGATTGTCTCTTTGGTCTATTGGTCGGAAGTGGGACCGCTGAGCATGCGGTCGTGGGTTCGATTTCCGGGTCGAGCAAAATGTAATTGAGTTCTTTCAATAGAATTATTCCAGCCACGGAGTCTGGATTTATGCCCAGTTGGTGGCAATAGACTCGCATCCTACTACATGGGACTTCAAACATAAGTAACTGGCGAAATGTGGGTGTACTATTAGGTACACCTCTGCCTAACACTTCGGGAATTACGGGCGTAATGTTATGTTATTTTATTCGTTTTTCTTCGTCTTTTTTCTTTATCGTGTGGTTAGTGCCTAACCTAGTGTCAGAGTTTATTTTATTAAAAGTCATATAAGTTAGGCAGATCTGTCCCTGATCTCAACGTACAAAACACGAGATGAAGAAGGTAGGAAATACGTATTTATTCATCAGTCTATAACAGACTACTGGTGGCCTACTATGACGTCTTAAAGCAGTATTGTTTTTATCTTATTCTAGAGTGGGAAAGAGATAGACCTATACAGAACGTCAAGCTCCGTCTCTTTCCCTCTCCTCCTAGTTGTCAAACGTCTCCCAAATCACAAGCTATTCAACTCAATCTACGACTACTCTGATGACTCTGAACCAGCTGTTACCAGTCACCCTAAGAAAAACTTAAAACTAACTTAACTATAACTTGATAGCTCCACCTGTTACCAAAACATTTAGCTATCAAGATAAATTGAAACACTTGAACTAACAAGTATTAAATCTAGAAAGATCGGTAACAAAATTGAAATTTCTTGGATCTTAGTTAATACGTGTGAGCAATATCAAAGAACTGCTTTGACATGTCGTACAGTCTTTGCACAGCTACTACACCTCCGTTCCTGCTTCGCTGTTAAAATCGCTTTGATCTCTATGTGCCTAGCAACAAGGTTGTTGTTAGGTTGCACTGACGAGTCTGTCAAAATGATAGTGACCTTTGTTTTCGTAATCATAAGGTTGATGTTGCACTGAGATGGAGAGGGAGAGAAATAAAGGAAAGATGGATTGATTGTGTGAGCAACGATATAAACGCTTGCTTGTCAAAGCCAGGCTCCAAAGCCTTGAACCTCGCCGCAAAGTTGCCAGCCTATCGATTTTTTTTCGGTAACATTTCGGATAGTGTGCCTTGGAATTGCAGAATCTAATTCTCTCCCCATTCTTTCATCGGACGAGCCGATATACGGCGAAGCGTCATCGTTATATGGTTGAAGTTCCGCGGATCAGCACAAAGTGCATATGGTTCCACATTGATTGTGCTAGCCGCCAGTCTGTGGAATTCACTGCCGGCTTCGCTATTCCCTGATCATTATAATCTGGATCTATTCGAAGTTTTAATGAATCTGTTTCTTCTAAGGAAGGGTGCTCCACAATAGGCCGCTCACGCTTCACATCAGGCGAGTTGCGGCCAAACGCAGGCCTATTTTGTACAAACAAAACATGAAAACGATAGCGTAAATGATGAAAAGTAAATGATAGCGTGACTGGGGAGAATGGAAGATAAGAACATGTTGCGCCGATCTCAAATAACATGAGACAAAGACAGGAAGATGATAATGAAATTTGCTGTTGGACTGCCACTGTCACAGGTAAATTAACTGTCAAAGGACTGTACGTTCATATTGAACATGATACAGAATGTTCATTTACGGAATTTCATATCAAGGGTGATAATATTAAATTGAAATATAGGTCAAAGTTCGAGGTTGGTAAATGCTAATGCAGAGTGCTATTAATGCTACAATAAAATGGTGTACGACGGTTTGGCACGCCATGTATTAATAGGCGCTTTGATCTTGATGGATAAATCGCGTCATTACATATTTAGTTAATCAGTGTCTATTGTATAATGGAGGCACCTACAGGAGTTATGTTTTGAGGGAATATCGGATTTATGTTAGGTAGGGACTTCATTGATGATAAGTTATTGGGTAGGTAGGTAGGCAGCCAAACACCAGGTTTCTGAAACGAAAATCAATTTAAGAAATAGTCAAGAGCGCGTCAACTGCTGCGATTATTTCAATGTCAAAAGCAGCAAGTTGCATCACTTGAATTTCGTTTAATTTTGACGCATAGATAGATAAAGTTCCAGAATCCAGATTTTTGCCTGTTCACACAAGACACCGGTCGTCCGCGCGATCGAGCAGTGAAGCGGATCTCACGTTGTCGCATTGGGGGTCTAAAGTCGCCGCTTTATCAGAATCATTATACGAATCACTTTAAAAATTTAAAAACCCTTAAAAAGGACTTTGTCGTCATAAACATAAGGACCATTTTAAGAATTTTAAATTTTTAACGTGATTCATATTATGATTCTGATAAAGCTTCAATTTTAGGCCACCTGTTCTTCAATCTCTTCTCCTTCTTCTTCTGTTCTATTATTATTAAGTAATGGACACATTTCACCATTTCAGAGCGACTTTCTCGCACGTGCCAGTTCTTGCTTGATGTCTCTCAAAATAATTATTAACAACTTTTCATTAATTAAACACTTGAAACTTTGTTAAAATCTTCTACGTAGATACTTGAGAACGTAACAGTAATTAATAACTTCATCAGTTAAGTAAATTCTTAGTTAAATAATGAAAATTAATTGGTTTAGGAACTTTACACGTAGTTGTATAACATAAAAAACATGGCGTTTAAATTGACACTGAGAAAATTCATTTCTAATATTAGAAAATTATGCATTAGGAACTTGGTCTGTGTGTCTGTACTCTGTATATTTTTACCTTTCAACGCCCTAACGGTAGAACAGATTTCGATTAAATTATAATCCAGTCATTATAAACATTTGGAAATGCATGTGAACCGAGAAGGCTAAATTTTGGATATTATGTGGGCTAGAAAAGCTTAACTTCAAGTTGGCGCCCAAGATTTCCTATGTGCATTTTCCGCCATCTTGAAAAAAGTGTTAAATTCAGTTTGTTTACAATAACTCGGTTCTCTGTTGAGATACGAAAATTTTTATGCAACACCTTTCCCCTTATTTTCTTTTTCATTTTTTTTTTTAGCCTTCTCGGTTCGCATGCATTTCCAGCCTGTTTTTTCCGATGTAATGACTGGATTATTAGGCACACAGGTAGACCTGTATTAGGTTTGGTTAGGACATATAACTATCCCGGTATTATATTTTAGCCCAGTAGTAGATCCAACTTCCACGCGACAACATAGCATAGCGCCTGTAATCGTACAGAGGTTAGGCAGAAGTGTATAGTAAAACCACATTTCTGGCAGTAAGAAGGGACGTGGCGCTAGTCAAGTACGTGGCGAGCGTATTGCTAGGGCTGCTGCACCACCCCGAGGTACTGGCGGCGCTGCGGTTGCGCGCGCCGGATGGGTGCGTGGGAGCGCGCCGCTGCCCCGCATTATTAGAAGTGCCAGCGGCTAGGACTAACTTACTCAAGTTTGCCCCTATGTCGCGAGCTGCACGTATTATTAATATTATAACGGTATCGGAAGATATATTTGGGCGAAACCTGCCGAGATTTGTCCAGAGAGCGCAAATCATTATTGAAAGAGGTGTGCCACTGTAAACATTGTCATGCTCAATTAATTAAGTTATTTTTTTTTCTGTGTGTAATCTCACATGTCTATATTTTATGTTTTTCTATCTTAACTGTTTATATATATATTTTTTTTTAATGTTGTATGTCTTATAGCATCGTATTGGACAAGTCTGTAAGGATGTTATAATTGTTGGTAAATAAATAAATAAATAAAATAAATAATTTCGCCGTACTAGTCCTAGTTTACCTACAACCTCAATACAAACCTCATAATATGGCCGCTTAAAACCGATACACAAAATAAAACCACAAGACATGTTGGGTCTCTAATCTCCGGAGAAAGCTGACGACATAATAATATGAAAACTTACGAGTAACATGTGTTCGAAAACTCAATATCTTACATCGACTACAACGTTCGTAATACGTGATCCTAGCACTCCTTATCCGAAGAATTTTTATTAAGAAGCCTTGGGACGCACTAACAGAAAACATGCATCGAAGTAATGGAATATCTGAAGCGATAAGTTTTCCTTGCCTTTTCATAAAATAAAATGGTTCAGTCACAAAGAACTTTGCACTGTATGGGGTATTTTAAGTTGGGTTAAAAGGTGTTTTGTTCAAGATTTGCTGCCTTTGGTGAGTTCTATAATAAGGAGTAAGTTTTTTGATTGAAAAGTCACGAAAAAAAGCTTTTGCTGTCTCATTATTAGGTCCATTGTTTTGGCAGCACAAGGAAACTCAAAATATTTTTTCAGTTAATATTAATCAAAATGTAGCAACATTTTTTTTGTTTTTTCTCGTAGCGATAGCACGTTTTTACCTTTTTTGTAAACTAAATTAACTTTAAAGAAAAAACACCCATTCTAAAATTCTTTAGAAATAGAATAATTTAATAAGGCTCGCGACCAAAGTCGTATCGCCCGGGAAGTTCTAATATGCCTTATAAGAAACGACAAAACATTCACATGTTGTAGTATCTCCATATTCCAAATAGTCACATGTTTTAACGAGCATCTAAACGCATAATGTAAATGAGCCATAATATCGTCAGACGAACCCTAGATAATAGGCTTTCGACGCCTTTATGAAACTAAGTAATTGCAGTTACTCGGTTTTACCAAGTTCGAGTAGTTCGCGATGTCAACGAAAGTACAAGTAAACGCTCAACTGAGGAACTAATATGCGTCACATAAAACTTTATTAAACGTTAAAGTGTTAAGTTTGGAAGTTACTTGTAACTTGTAAGACATTAACTTGAATTGGAGGGGAACTAACCGAAACTCTGATAAAGTATTTTATACTTTCGTAATTAAACAACAGATTCTGTTTCGGTTTACTTCCAAATTGGTACATGACTACAGTCGTGTCCTTTAAAAAAAAAACAGATTTTCATGTTCATACATTTTACCTGTAAGTGACTATTCAAACGTGATGTTAAAAAATTGGTCAATGTTTTAAACGTATTCAGAATTTAAAAGGCATTTTAATAAATTGTTGGGATTTTATGACAGAATTGTTCCAACAGTAAATAAATACATGTACTGTTTATTTTTACATCTGACGTTCAGAATAAATAAAGCATTTCCCCAGCTGACGTAAACCTCTTACTCGTAAATCTACCAATTGTAATTACTGGGCCGCAATCCCATTTTATCTAGGTCATCGAATCTTCTTCGTCGTCTTTCGAATATATCCGACCCTCTTCATTCGCATCAGACATTCCAGGATAATTTTTGCAAGGGAACACACTTTCCCACTTATGTGAATTTTCGGTTGAGAAAGTTTCTCCATATTACTCTAAGTGATTGTACAGAAACTGAACTATGTAGGTACATATCGATATTGGATGTAGAAATAAAACTGTATTGGACACTTTCGGTTGGCAGAGTAAGTTTAAAGTTTGGAAGTACTTTTGATATGAGCGAAGTTTTAAATGGGTTTGTTTTTTTTTTGCTGGTGTCATTTACTTTTTGAAGCTGGCAACACTGTCCAATATGTTATGCGCTCGCCGAAGCGCGGTGTGTCATTAAATATGCACGCCACTTGCACACTTGCACCTACTAGGTGATAAATATCGCATCTGTTGCCACTCCACCGGCTGGTACTAAGTATCACGCAAACAATTTTCAATATTTGCTGCTGGAAAATTTTCAGCTCCATTTTTAGGAAAAATATTTTTTCTTAAAACTCATGCGTCATTGTTATAATTAGGCAAGTGGTTTTTATGCTCAAAGCTTCTATCCCCGTTTATTAATTTGACATAACAAACCACTATGAAGTAGGTACGTTCGCGAACCTTCTGCCCAAAAAAATCATTAAACTTTTTGACATTTGCATGACAGCGGTTTTCACTTAACCGGTCACTTTCGTCCTAAACCCTCACTAAGGTAGACCGCATTATCACATCAAAATATGATTAACCTTTGGCATGAAGCCGGCAAATGGATGGGACACGGCTGTCAAAGGTTTAAGAGAAAGGGACTCAAAAAATCACGCATCAGTCCCGTAAAAAGGGTTGCCATCAAAAAGCTTTTAGCCACCCAGATATTTTCGGTTTTATGTTACAATACGCGGACAAATCCTGTGGTCATACTTTGGCGATCGTGGGGATCATTAATAACATAACATTACCCGTAAAGAACTATTAGTTAATATTTGACATTACGCCTGTAATCACCGAAGTGTTAGGCAGAGGTGTACCTAATAGTAGACCCACATTTCGCCAGTCATGTTTGAATTCCATGTTATAGGGGGCGAGCCTATTGCCATTAATCGTGCACAAATCCAGACTCCGTGGCTGCTACTAAGGAATTCCTAATGGAAAAGCCCAATAGCTCTTTGCCCGACCCGGGAATCGAACCCAGGACGTCATGCTCAGCAGTCGCGCTTGCGACCATTAGACCAACGAGGATCAATAATAACCGGTTTATGTCTAGTGGTAACAGTTTAATGAAAAAGGGCCCAACAACGTCAGCATAAAGTTGACCTAGGTACTTATAAATTCGAAAATACTAAAGTAGAAAAAGATTTTCAACACATACTCGAAGAAACAAAGTCTTAAATCGCGGGTTCTTTAAAACAAAAAGAGGATACTCAATGAACTGTATCCTTAACCATACTCAGCCATTAATTCATCTCAAAATTTTGGTTTAGGAGTTTTTAACTTATAAAACAATTTACAACTCCAAACCATTAAGCCAAAGTCACATTTTTTGTTTGTTCCAAGTTAGAACATCAGATATGAAAAATCATTATGATTCTTGAATTAAGAAAAGTCGAGATGTAAATTCTATTTTTTTTAATATCATCTTTGAAATCAAAGTTTCATTGCGCCCGAATTTGAATTTGAAATATCGCTGTCTTACGTTTAAGATTAATTCATAAAGTCGGCCTTACTCAAACGGGCACAATTGCTAAACTTTTTGACAAGTAAAGCGCTTGAAATTAACGTTGAGCTAAGTTTTGGCAAAGTTCGCGCGAATTTGTTTGCAAAGAGATCCGCACGAGACATGGCAATGACAAAAAAAAAAATACCAGACACATTTGAATTTGGAATTCGGTGACGCCATAATTCCTGTACATTTTGTCTCGTTGCGTTCGGTAACCGCTTTTTGTATTCGTTTGAGAAATGACCTTGTCAGCGGCTATAAAACCGATGATCCGTAACAATTTATAAAACCGTGTTTCTGTAGCACAAATGGCCAATCTCTCAGAATACATTTTAAAACCGTATTATGTATCATAAAATTTGTTTTTAACTCAAAGGGCAGTCGTGTTCTATTAATGGCTATTGATTTTATTTCTCTGTTTTTATGGCATCGTAGTTTTATTGCCGGTACGGATAAGATAGTTTTATCTATTTTTTGTAAATGGAATTATTATTATGCTCAAGGTAAACCATTAAAAAAACCTGACATTACGAATATAGGTGAATTAGGTGATTAGTGAGTCAAACCTAGATGTAATTCATAACAAATACGAACGTAGCGAAGAAATACATTTAAATATTTGGGGTTAAATATTGAAATTGCCGATTTGTATGTACGATTTCGTGAAAAGTGATATTTCCGTACTAACTCTTTTTTTCTTGGAAACGTCTGTACCGACCATGTATGATTTGCGAACTATTGTTAGAGTAAAAAAAGCTGCGCTGCGCTGCGTATCTTAAATTCTCAAAACACCTAGTCTATATCAAAAATATATATGTATACCTACTTGACGACCCGAATGGTGCAATGGTAGTGAGGCTGCCTTACGTTCTTAGGGTCCCGGGTTCGAATCCCGGTAGGAGCAAATGTTTGTCTGTTGAGCTTGGACATTAATTTGTTTCCGAGTCATGGATGTTTATATGTATAATAAGTATGTATTTACAAACAAAAAGTATCTATGTATTAATATCAACTATCTGGTGTCCACGACACAAGCCTCGTTGCTTAGTGTGGCACCTAGATGGCGCTGTGTGTAATGTCCAGCGATATTTATTATTATTTACTTGAAGTAGTGAAACCGACGGCACATTCAAACAGGTGTTTTGACACACTACCCTATGAGATAATATGCAACTACTAGTACGGTTTTTAAACTCTAAACGTAGTTTTAACAATTATTCCAATAAAAATAGAATTAGAAAAAGAGATAGATAAGATATATACGTCAAAGTTACAAACAGAACGGACGGAACGGGAATACACGCACCAGACAAGACCCGTGTGGTCAGAGGATCTTCCCTTCTCTATGGGGCCCGTTTAGAAGGCCCGCTTTCATCTCGTCTCCTTCGACAACAGTTGCTTTATTCTTTGTGTAGCTTTAAGATTGCTAATTACAGTGATAATGTGGAGTCCCACTGAAACTTGGGTCTTTCTGGAAAGTTGATAAATGAGTGAAGACCCTTCCTTAAATTACTTTTGAAACTGTTGTTAATTGATCCCTTTCCGTTCCATTTGAAAGTATCTCTCACCACTTTATTTTACTAAGTGTGATTGAAAGTTTGACTCCGGTCGATTGGGAAATTAATGTGAGAAGTCAGTCAGGGCTTAGTTTCTAAATTGACGGTGCGTTCGTGTTCCAGGCGCGCCTCAAAGAGAGTCAGCAAACAGGAAGGGGTCCCGAAAGAACCGATGCCTGCCAGGGTTGCGCGACTGTTCGAAAGAGATACCGCGGCCCTGGAACACAAAGGGCAAAGGAAGGAACATGGATGGGTTTTAGTCAGTAAAAGTCTGACACTCCCTCCTGCTCAGCCCAGAGCGGGAGGTTTTTTGATGATTTCCCATCGATAAAAAAAAAAAAGATCAAGATGTACTTGTGTGACAAAAATCTAAATCCGAGAGTTTTTAGCAGCCATACAGCCCTGAGAAGTAGAAATAGTCAAGAACTTGTCCAGCAAGGGGACAGTTAAGAGCGGCCAACCCGCCATATTTTTCATACAAACGCTCGTACGTGATTATGCCGTTGTTACACATCTATCGTTGAATTTTTTGAACTAATAGGTATTTTGTGCACTATATCTAGGTTTCTATGGCTCCAAAAAATAAAAAATTGTAGAAACAAATTCAGTATAAGAATCCAAAAATTTCTGTTTTGCACAAATATTACCTGAACTTTGGCCGTTCACAATGTACACATTAACTGTAAAAATAAAGAAAACATCTCGATAGAAACCTTGCACATGTAATGGAGATTTTTAATGACAAATATTTATTTCACACACTTCTAAGACTTATTCAAAAACACGTATTTTCTGGAACAAGTTTAAGCAATTTTCGCACACTATTTTTCGTTCAATGTCATCGCCTTAGGCAGTATGAGGTGCGTGGGAGACGAATTGTGCGGGGTCGGGGCGGGTTAAGACGGGGGAGTTGAAAGAAAATCGCCGCTGTGGCTCTGGATGAAACAACAAGCTTTTAGACCATGCTCGCATTGACGATAGACGCGCCGGGAAGGGCCCTCTTAAGTCTGATGTAGGTAGTTACATACTAGTTATAACAACTAAAGTATATTTTACGTCTCGAATAAGCTAATAAATAAAAGGAAATGTCGTATTCAGATCTTTAAAGTACGTAAGCGCATAAAATTATACGCCCGCAGACAGTTGTTGTTTAAAAGTCTTGTTTGTACAAAAACAAAATGTCAGCCGTCTCAAAATAAATTACAGGCTTAAAGATAATAAGGAAAACATCGTGCAGAAACGGATATTGCCCGATTAAATTATTAAGAAAATAAAAGGGACATTTTAACGTGTCTGTCTGCGTTGACATCTGACATTTAGAAATATCTCTGTCCTTTGATAACATGGAAAATTATTATAAACAAAGTGTCTTGAAAATCGGGACGTCAACAATGTCTCAAGTTTATATCTTGGCAGCATCAACACCTCATTAAATTGTTGTAAAATGTTATAATTGGACGCTCGTAAAAGATCTAAAATCTGACTTTATTTTAGGTTTTAACGTCAATTTGGTATTTTTATGACTAACCTTTTTAGATTAAATACTTTTGTCTACACAGTAATTGGTACTTTAATGACCATTACCCTTCACAATGTTACAAAGGAATTGAAAATCCAACCTAAAATTTTATCGTAATCGATAACAAACCTTTAGATTCCTATTTATCCTTATCTGTGATCCCCTTTTAAATGACCCACTGGGTATAACCGTATGACCTATAAACGACGTAAGCTAATGACCAGAGGAGGCACCCATAAAATATGATCCGCATACGAGAAAATGCCCACGTTAAAGCGACCGACTACATAATGCACGCTGTTATCGGAACCGCGTCCGCATGTAGGATAATGAATGGCCACTTTTGTGCTACCATAGTGCATTTAAATTTAATTCTCTCAATAGAATTAATTCAGAACGGCGCTGCCAAGAAAACTGTTGAAGTAACAAAATCGATTGCTATCTCCTTTATACTAGATTTTGTAGAGTGCACTGCAGAGGTTCTTGTTACGCTTAAAGGAAAAAATAACTTTAAAATACCGAGTAAAAATATAAACGGATAAATAAATTAAAGTGTCGACGACGTAGCGCGTCTGCGTGCATACGTTTTTAAAATATAAAGAACCTAATCCCTGTCGCCATATAAGATATGATAAACATATAGCGGCAATGCAATTTCTCGCACGCTACCCGTTTAATAATTTTACTAGAACGACCTCAGGACTCTGGCCTTTTTCCAGCACAAGCGACCGACTGGCACAGAAACTCCTATGTCATAAACGTTTACTAACGTATAGATGAAAAAGGGGGAGTTTTCACAGAGGAAAAATATTGTTACGAAGTTGTTAAAAATACGCTGGAAAATGTAGCCGAGCTAGGAGTTAGTAAAAAGACAGAAAACTTCATTGAAACTGTGCAAACCGTAGAAAGGAAATCGTATGTGTCTTTAAAAACTGCTAATCGAAAATTGGGAAGGTTTCTACTACAAGGTTGGAGCCTTGAGTAAAGATCAATGGAAACACAAAAGTGTTCTAAACAATCTTTAACACAATATTCAATCTATCAGCCGATTAATTGACGTCTCTTCATACTTTCAAAATTGGATCGAACTCCTTAAAAAGGACGCAATTTCCCCAAAATCGGGAGGCCGTTGACCGAAATAAAAATGATAAAGAAAAGTAAAGTAACTAAGAGCCTATACAAACCCAATCAATAAGCTATTGAGGGCGACTCCTATTTTTCGGAGAATAAGAAATACGACAATTAAGCTATCGAAGTAAAAAAACATGACGACCTTGTAGATGTTTCTTTTACTCTTAAATTAACAAGATAAAAGTTTAAATCAACAGAAGACGGACTAATAGATAGGAAGAAAGAAATATGTACCGTACATAATTTTATTATCTACATTCAAATTTATTCAGGTGACACCAAAGGCTCTAGAAGCGTATAATCGCATACTTACATGTAAAGAACCATGAATATGAAACACAAAAAGATAAAGAATCATATCGCCATGACGTTCTATAGGCCCCTATACGATACGAAAAGGAAAAATATATTTAGGAAAACCCGAGTTCTATTTAGATACAACGGTAAGTGCAGATGCCCGCAGTGATAGATAGCGTTGTCATGTTGAATAATAAGCCAGTGCAAAGCCGAGTAATTAAGACTGATCTAGCGATTCAACTGAACTCTGATTAACCTTCTGACTTGTGGGAAAATATAGAAGGATATGAATGTGGCGTGGATTCAGAGCATGGAATCATTGTTTACCGTTCCACCTGTGATGTTTTGTGTGTCATACATGTCGTGATTATGATCCCCGGTCACCTTAATTACAATTAACAACAATGCAGTTGGTGAAGCCGTAGTTGCAATGATATTGTGAAATTGCAATGTGATATCCTATTGTATCAGGACAATGTGATAAAGAATCAAGTTGCTTTTTTTGTCGAATCTCTTCGTGTCCATTCAAACAGAATTTAATCGAAGTTCCAATTTAGTGAGGAAGTAATTTAACTCGAAATTGTTAAAAGTAATTTAGGCATATTTTAACTTTGTCACGTAAGCTAGAAACTGGCTTGCTTCTTAAGTTTGGCAGAAACGGCGACGGAATCCTCTGGCGTAAGGCCAAGCACATATCGACCGTCCATACTATAGCTCCAACGCACCAATTTTGACTGAATGCAATCGGAACGACGAAAATTAAGTATTTGCTTTGAAATATGTACCTACAAACAAACAAACACACAATGGTAATGTGTGCGACTGTTCCAATTTTAGGAATCAATTTAGGTGGTATTGGGGGAAAAATTGGCGGTTGTCGCAATTAACTAATTGGGAATATGGGGACATAGGCTGAGCCCATGATTTAACATCAAAGGCATTGAAAAAAACATCCATTACTGAATTGGGTGTTGTTGACTTCGGCCTAGTTTATAGTCTATCGCCCTTTTTTGTACCTAACACGTGCACAGACCTACAGACGCCAGCACCTGACAATATTATGTACAGTGACTCGTGACCGAGCATTGAAACTAACCTTATGGCACTTGTTTAGTCTTATCGAAGTCCTTTACTTAGACTTATCTTCAAAATCATGATTCAAATTATTTCAAGTTTAGTCAACATTTCTCACAATTGAGACATCAAAAACTGTTGCACCATGATCAATACTTTCAACAATGTTTTAACTATAAGTTTTGTTCAAATAGTTTGCTTCGTATTTACTCAGAAAGGCTGCCAAGTTTACTAACTAAACAATACAATTTAATGTTCAATTACAATACAGCAATTTGAATTTTCAAAGTGTTTATTTACATTTTAAGTTTACAATACTTGATGTTTACTTGGACTATTGGGATTATATTATAGAATTCAGGAGATCTTCAATAATTAGGTCACTAGATGGTGTCGTAAAAGAAGACTTAGGGTTACCATAAAGAGGGTGAGCTGAAGTGTCCTTAACTGGGGAAATGTAGAGCGAAGCCCTAATTCTATTTCCTTCTTCTGCAGTATCAATACTATGAGTAACTTAAGCTTCTATATGTTGTATGTATGCTATAATATGTACAACGCGGCAGTGATCGAGTCTTTCACACCTTCTTCCTCTTCATAGCATGATGAAGACATTACAAATGTTGCCGTCCCAAGACTTAGTTAAATATAGTGCATTGTCAAAATCAAAATCAAAATATTTTTATTTCACATAGGCCTAGATGGGCACTTATAAAACGTCGACAAAAAGGTGCACAGTTCGGGTTGGTCGTTTCCTATGTAGAAGAACCGGCAAGAAACTCCATAGTTACTCTTGTCAGTTATTATGTCAGTACCGTCTATTATTTCTGCAGCGCAAAGGTATAATAAAGCCACGCAGGACTGTCTGCAACATCGTTTGAACATTTGGCGATCATTAGTTTAGATGAAAACGGGGTTAGAGACAATTTAATTCAACAGAATAGACAAACTGACTAGGTGATAATGACCAACATCTCGTCAAATCGTCTATTGTGGCTCTTTAGAAATCCACGTTTAGCTTTGACCATTCATGAGCTGTTACGACGAAATTCAATTGCCAAATAGCTCCTGACAATGTCTGGAATGTTGTTACTGTCTCCCATTTCATTCCGGTAGACGAAACTGTAAACATTGTTGATGCTACATCAAACTACGTAAGGTCTAATTTAGCGTACGTTTCTACAAAATCATAAATAAAAATAAACTACGTATTTTATCCATTATTGAAATTAAATGAACCGTAGCGAAATAAATGAAACTAGTCCTTATCGACGTGTTTTGTTTTTTCAGGTGGAATAAAATTGAAACCTCTACGGCCCAAACTTCGTTTATTATTTAGGGTGAATCTATATTTATGAGAGCCTCGTTGGTATATTGGTCACAAGTGTTATTGCTGAGCGTTAGGGTGGAGTTCGACTCCCAGTTCCAGAAGAGTAACTAGGTTTTTCACTCAGTTAGCATTTGTCTCCGGTTAATAGTTGACGGCACGGCTGGCACAGTGGCTATGGGCTGTGCTGCGCATTCGATTCCCGGACAGAACAAATGGCCGACAGGTACTTGTTCTGGTGGTTGTTAGTATATGTGAGTTTGAATATTTAGAAACGCACCCACGATATAGGAGAAATTCCTTGAGTGGGGCAACGTTTTAACTATTAAAAATTAAACATAGCAATAGGTTCGCCCCTTATTACGTAGGACTTAAACATAACTCGCAAAATGTGAGTGTTCCATAAGTACCACTGCTAAACCCTTCGGAAAGAACAGATGATGTTATGTTATGTGCTGTATGTTTGAGTGAGATAAACACTGTCTGACTCGCTAGTCTAGTGGGTGCAAGCGCGACTGCTGAGCATGAGGTCCTGGGTTCGATTCCCAGGTCGGGCAAAGTTTTTTTGTTCAGGAATTTAGCAGGCATGGAGTCTGGATTTGTGCCGGTTGATGGCAATAGGCTCGCCCCTTATTACATGGGACTTAAACATAACTTGCAAAATATGAGTGTTTTATAAGTACACCTCTGCCTTACTCTTGGGGGATTACAGGCGTGAAATTATCATTTTAAAGATTTTCAAACACATTACCGCAGTACCTTCAAACCATACAAAAGTGAACTATATGCAATTAGCGAGACAGCACCGAAACACCAAGCGTTCGCAATCGGCACCATCACTGATACTCGATTAATTATCTCGCTTTTGTTTGTTTCAGTCGATTGCGTCGCTATCACGGTATTAGACGAAACAAGTCACGCTTGAATTCTTGAAGAGATAGGCAGAGATTTATCTACTTTGGTTGGTTCATGTTTTTTGTTTACGTTTTGGTCCCTGGAGTCTCTACTGTGACTGCAAAAAGCGTTTCACATCGAAGAGATGTAAATTTTAGTTTGCTTAGATTAGATTAGATTTAAAAAAAAATACTTATTATATATTATTTGTGTAACTGGAACTCACGACACAGGGAATCCTAGCGTGAGTTTCAGGAATCAATGCATTGAATATAATTCCTTAAACAATAAACTATTCTTATTCATTCTTATTCTTATGTTTATTTTCAGTAAATATTTTAAACACTGTTACTGTCACATAAGGGATATCTTCCGTGATTATCTGTTCACAGACAATTTTTTTTTTTTCGTTTTAGAAAAAAAAAAACTTATTCCTCATTTACCTACTTACCTTGTTATCAATCACTTCAACAAACTATGTGTTTTAATTTTAAGTAAACGCAACTCCGGCCCCCAAGATACATTTCTATATATGTTAAAATTTTACTTGTTACGTTGATTCATAGCGCTAAGTTAGGTTAAGTAATTTTTTTTTTTTTTTGTAACAATGGTACCTATAATAAATTTATTCATATTCTTAATCACGGAAGATATTCCGTAAGTAGTAATTATTTTATTCTCAATACAGCAGCAACGGAGTCCGGATTTGTGCCCGGTAGATGGCAATAGGCTTGCCCCCTATTACATCGGACTTAAACATCATCATCATCATCTGAATAACCTTTTCCCAAGTATGTTGGGGTCGGCTTCCAGTCTAACCGCATGCAGCTGAGTACCAGTATTTTACATGGAGCGACTGCCTATCTGACCTCCACAACCCAGTTAGTACGCCTCGGTAAGACTGGAGTCAGATTTTCGGGCCACTGACTACCTGTAACGACTGTCAAAGATGTACAAATGACAGCCTTAAGGCTTGACGTGCTTTCCGAGGCACGGAGGAAACTCGGTATGTGATGGGAGGTCACCCATCCACAGACCAACCTAGGCAAGCGCGGCTTAACCTGAAGGTTGATCTGAGCGGCTGTTATTATCTGGCCACGAGCTCCTCATGAGACTTAAACATAACTGGTTAAATGCGGATGTACTATCAGAGGGGGCTAAAATAGCTGCATTATCAGAATCATAATACGAATCACGTTAAAAATTTAAAACTCTTAAAGTGGACTTTGTGGTTATAATTATAAAGACCATATTAAGAATTTTACATTTTTAACTTGATTAATATTATGATTCTGATAAAGCTTCCATTTTAGGCCCCCAGGTACACCTCGGCCTAACCCTTTGGGTATAACAGAGGCAAGGCCAGAAATAAAATGACATAACACCACGTTATGTCATTTTATTTCTGGCCTTGCCTATGTTATGAAAAACAATACCGAGAATCTGCATTTTTCTTCTTATTACCAGTAAGTTTATCTACATTTTTGGTTTTACCCGAAGCCACCGGGTAGCGGGGAAATCCTGCATCCATAACGTGTCATGATCAATATTTATCAAGTTACTGATAACACGTTATACGGATATAAGTCGTCTTAAATATGTATCTAGTAATACGTAGGCACTTCTACCTGATTCTTAATGTTTCAGTTACTTAATGCGTGGAGACGGCCACAAAACACCTTTTTTTAAGTTTTGTACAATTTTAAAACCCAAACGAAGTTAATTTTAATTAAACTGCGACATGGTCAGGTTACTGTCAGAAACTTAGAGAATGACATAAAATCGCCTAAGAGTGAACCCAAAACCACAACAATGGAAATAGAACCAACATAGTCGAAATAAAGACCAAATTTTTATTTGTAAGCACTCGTTCGTAAATTAGACTTTAAACTTGACTTGACTCGTTCAGACTTGTTCCCAACTCTCCCATTCAATTGCGTCTCGGCAGCATTGTGTCACACTTACTATCTTATCAACTGTTTTACTCACAAGCGTGAGTTCAGAGTTATGTCCCTTATCAGGAGTTCTCGAACGAATATCGCTCATCTTGGTCTAATAACATAAATTTAGAATACCTATAAAGTTTTACAAGCACGTTTAGTCTGAAGTAAGCCGAGATGGGCCTCTTTAAGCAGTAAGTATGTCATTGGCATGCGTAGCTACAGACTGTAAAATTGACAGTTTACTTGATACATCTTTTACGTTGTTATATATAACGTTTTAATATTGACTTCGAGGATAATGGAGTTTAAATTACAGTCTTTATATTTTACGGTTTGTACAGTACAGGCAATATCCATAGCGCCTTATGTCTTATCCGTTATCACGATAACTAACACAACGCAATGCGTCAACGCAATTGAAATGCGATTAATTGTTAGGACTGCGTTACGCAATCAGGGTGCTGAGCGAATCCTTTTACTCGTGGTTGCTAGCGAGACTTCTGAAAATGGGGTCCTCGGCTCGAATCCCAGGTCGGGCAGTATTATTGGGTTCTCCATTAGCAATCTTCAATAGCAGCTCGTAGTAACAAGTCAGTGGTGTGACACCAGCGTGCCTCGAAAAGCACGTAAAGCCGTTGGTCTAGCGGCTGATCCCTCCCCAGTTGAGGCAGATTGCCGCTCCACTTGACTTTTGGTGAAAGTAAAGAGAGTGCAGGCGCAATCTCTGTATAATGAATGTGTAAATATATGTGTAGGTAAACATATCCAGGCTGTGATTATACACAACATATATCTCGCTTGCTTACTTGACTAATTTCTAATGAAACTGGCCGCCTTAACCGCAACTCGGTCGACACTTCGGGAGAAAAAATATCACTAACTGCAACAAAGGGATTCGAGCAAAAAGTAAGGGATATCGTCCATTGGTGATATTTCCGAGTAATTAATAACAGATAGCGTTATCAGCGGGTCAACTCCGCACAACGTACAGGCGCAATACTAAATTAGACATAATACAATATTGACTTGACCGAGACACCTTTGAACATTTTAATATTTGCTTGCAACTGCACCTACACTTGGTGGAACCTTCTTATCATCAGCATCATCCGCAGCCTGACCTCACCTACCCACAAATCGGAAGAAGTAAAGGAAGGCCTAAACCCCACAAAGTATAAGCCTCTCTTTACTGTTGCTAATTTTCGAGTTCTTGTGCCAGGAGCGAATGACGGCGAAACCGTAAATATTCAAAGGGCGATGTTGAATTTGCAATGCTGCGCTCATTGCCGAGGGTTGAAAATCTCGTGTGTAATTTAGTGTTGCAGGTCAAGACGGAGACAAACTGATGCCGGTTGCTTAGTTTGTCTTTTATCTTATGCCTAATCCAAAGATTTGTAGGTCATGAAATCTCTCACGACATCAATGTTCTTGTCAGTTTTCTAGATTAACCTAAACACGCGAGAAAGTGATAAGTGGTGCATGCAGTCACGTACTTAATTATAGTCATAATATTATCATAATTAATTATTTCCGTCAGCGGGAGTTACCCAAACATAACTGCAATCTTGTGGAAGGCAATTTCTCCATTTTTGCAAATTCCTTTCAACTCGGCTAACCTCAGAGTCTTTAAACAGACTCCAGGTCAGCTGAAGCAAAAAAAACCTGCTCATTTTAAGATAACTTTGCCCAGGAGTGTAAATGAGTCTCTAGTGGGTAAAAGTTCTGTAGCAATGTGCCTAGTCCGGTTCTCTGCAAGCTACAAGAACTGATGGATGGATGATTTCCTACAGCACTACCAATAATTGTAATCTACCACCATAAGTACGACCACAGAAAGTTAGAGGCACTTAAGTTACACCAAAAACACGACAATACAGTACCTACGTGAAGACGGGTCGGGTCGCCCAAGCCGTTATCATGAACACGGCAAACCCCCAGCTATCCTTTCGCTGACCTTACAACTGGTGCGGAATAAACGAGGTATACACGGTATGTTGCTTCTTATTTATTAATCGTTAGATAAAGGGAAGGAGGCACATGTGTGTATATTTTATTGAACAGGAGTTGATATTTCCTGTTTAAAATCTAATGATTGAAGGTTGTTTTTGGCAAGTTCGTGTTCACTGTTTACTAAGCCGTTAAGCCGATGGTCCCGGCTGTCATTTGTAAGTCTTTGATAGGCGTTAAAGGTAGTCATTGGCCCATAAGTCTGACAACCAGTCTTACCGAGGTGTATATTATTACCCAGTACTAACTGCGCTGTGGGGGTCAGATAGGCGGTTGCTAGATGTAAAATACTGGTATTCAGGGTCAGTGGGTAGCCTTAGGGGCGGACTTTTAGGAGTTGGAGTATATCCTTAGGGGCGCTATGAGAAGCAAAGAAAACAAAAAAAAAATTTTTTTGGTTAAAAAATTTTTTGGTCAGAGTGTCGTCATGCACTATGAAAAAAATACTTTTAAATTTCGCGTTCAATTTCGAGGTAGCGCTCGCCGGCTCGCCGGCTCAGCAGATGATGTTGACATAATTAGTGTTCCTGTGAACCCAATTAAATAATTAGGTACGTGTGTAATAGGAGAGCGTTCGAGCGTACATTACAATTTACCTCGGCTAACTGTTATTGATCGAAATCGGCTAACAATTAATTTCCATTCGCATAACACATTCAACATCCTGAACAGAATGTAAACCAATTAAGGGGGCTTAGAGAAAAAGGTAATATTTTTTAAAGCTTTTCATATTTCTGGAATTTCAACAGTTTTAACATATTAACTAGCCTTCTTTCACTAATCTGTCAACTATTTGTATCCTAGCTGTAAGTTTTCTTCAGAAATAAAATAAAATTAAATAAACTTTCCGGGACCTTAAGCCAATCCAATATTGACATAATGTTACTTTGTCTGTTCTAGGTCGTCTCTGCTTTAAATTTTATTATTGCCAGAATTTATGAATGAATAAATAAAGTCTTTAAATTTTAAATCTACACAATTTAATCGATGTCTGTTCGTCCCGTGTTGAAAGCCTTCTCTAACACTCTCCATTTTGTTCTATCTTCTTCTGTTCTAGTCCGAATTCTCCCACTATTTCTAATGGTTTCATCATCCCATCTGCGCGCCCGTTGTTTCCTCTTTTTATCTCTCGTAGACCATGTCATCATGGTTTTGCTCCATTTATCATTTTCTCTTACCGTATATCCTACCAGAATATCGTGCTTTTATACAGGTTCTATTTAACTTTCTCACTGCGTAGACGTCATTTCTTCTGCAAATGACGGCCATAAAAGCAACACCTCGAAACTTTAACTCGCCTGTCCCATCTCAGACATGAAAATGAAGCAGAGTTCTTACTGCGAAAGTTCTCTTGCAAATGCGCCTTACATTTTATTTTATTCTGAAGTATGTCGACACTTACGTGTGTGTACAGTCACGATCACTGACTTCTGTCACTACTTCGTTACACCTTTGGCAAAGCGGTTATCACGTGGTGACTTCTGTAGTGGCAAATGTGATTCGCCTCTTGGTACATCGAGCACTAACTCTAAAGGTGAATCTCAGCAACCAAATTTAAACAGGTTTCAAGAGTTTTCAATGTCATTATTGGCCCTAACAGCTCTTGGACTCGGGTTAGTAGTACTGATCCCATCCAGTTTAATTGCTGAAATTCGCTTTTAACTAAATTCAAAAGCGATTTTCCCGCGTAGTAACAATTGAGATATCAAAATATTGAACTACTTCCTAAACACTATATTCACAATATTATAAACTTACAATTAACGTTGTAGGAGAAAATTACTACTTATTTAGAGTAAATAGTTGCTGACTGTCAGTGCTCGCACGACTGTACCTGCAGGCGTTTGCGTTAAGTGCACTATGTTTCAGCGTTAAATTAATAAATAACATAATTTTTAATAGGATTATCTTATAGAGATGTTGTTGATGTAATAAGTTATTTTTTTGTCCGTGAGTAGGCTCCATAATGTTTTATTTAAATCTGTATTTTTTTTCCTAGGGACCTTCTTAATTCCTTTTAGATTTAAAGGTGAATTATCAAAACATGAAACTTTCAAAATGGAATCTCAATCTTATCTCATAAAATTTAAGCTTATGTAAATTAGAGGATTTATTGACAGATTGAGACCGAAATTAGATGAAACTATGGATGACATGTGTGAAGGGTGATACAGCTAGAAAGGAGATGACTGCTGAGAAGATGGATGGAAGAAGAAGACATCTTATATACCCCGAATAAATTGGGTTAAGGACAGAAGAAATATGATGATGAAACCGAAATTATTAATTAATAAAATATATAAATAAAAATATATCATTAATTAAATATTTATTAATTATTATTAGTTAATTATTTGAAGCATCACTTCGCCGTATCTCTTATATAGTTCTCTTATAAGGTGGTTGCGTTATATGGTTGAAATTCCACGAACACGTACAAAGCGCTATGCTTCCACATTTATTGTGCGAACCGCCAGTCTGTAGAATTCACCGCCGGCTTCTCTGTTCCTTAATCATTATAATCTGGATCTATTGAAAATTTTAGTAATCGGTTTTTTCTAGGTAAGCGTGCTCCACCCTAGGCAGCATCTGCGGCCAAACGCAAGCCTATTTAATGTAAAAAAATCGAACGTTCTTAAAATACTAGAAAGGCTCCTCTCATAATTATGATACTGTTTCCGAATAGATTAGATATCAATGTGACCTTTTTATTGTCGCTCGGTAGTTTGTATTTTAACAATCTTAACTTCCCATCATAAAAATAATACGCCTTTGAGCGCCTCGATTATTATTTTAAAACTCTGAAATGAGATAAAGCATGTAATAAACTTAATTATCGATGTACTCGTATGTTCAATTATAATTATTATACCTAAGTATAATCCCGATAAGAGAGTACTGTAAATGCGTAATTTGTTCACAGTAGCGCAGACATATAGCGTTTGTAGATAAGACATAATAATATAAGCAACGGTAAGTGCAAAGTTGCCAGCATAAGAAGGCCACACTACCCCAAAAAAAATACATAAAATAAAATAGGAGGTAAATTGGATTTACTTGTTTGAATAATGATTTATCTAATCAACATAATTAGATAAAGTATTATTTGTTTATTGATACCATTTTTTTGTAAAGCGCTTTATAATGGATAGTTTTGGCAACCCCTGTAATGCCATAATTGGTTTATCCTAAAAAATAACAGAACATTTGCTTGTTTTACGTAAACATAATAATAATGCTTTTAAATTCATTGTTACCAAGTTATCTTCCTAAACAAGACAGAAAAGACTGACGGGGTGCCAATTCACGTTTTATAGCAAGGGATTAAGGTGCATATTGAAGCAATCAAGTGTGGGATGACAAAGTGTGCTTGAGTAAGTGACCCGGAAGATTTTAAATTACGTTCGTTGAATATTTTATTTGGAACTTCGATACTCCGATATTACTGAAGCGTGTAAGATATATGGTTTTTTCATCAGGTCCCTAATTCGGGTGTATCAGTACTATACAACGTGTAACAGAATAAACGCAAAACCTCTTTAGGGTACTCATCATCATTATGAACAACTTTCACTATGGGAACAACCCCGAAATCGCGAAAAAAAAACAGCTGTTCAGTACATTTTGTCGAGTTATGCGCACACAAATGTATGGGGCAGTCGATTTTTTTTTCGCGATTTCAGTGTTGGTTCCTTATTGAAAGTTGTTCATAATGATAAATACAATGACCACATGAGAGGTTTTGCGTTTACTCTGTTACACGTTGTATATGAGAGCAGCGGTGGCCCAGGGGGCGCGGCCCCGACTTACGAGCATTACTAATGGCCATTACTTTGTGAACCTAATTGATTTCTTCACCACTGCTCTCAAAACGGTGAAGGAAAACATCGTGAGGAAACCGGCATGTCCTATAAACAAAAATTTGCGTAGAAACCACTAGGTTTTGCGAGAAATAAAAGAGTTTTTCGCCTGCCGAAAAAAAATCTTTCGTAAAATAATTTTTGGTAAAAAATAAGTAGACTATAAAAGAAGCTAGAGTATGTTTAGAAACTTCAACCAAAGTTTTTTTCCTAACTTAAACACGTTTCGGTTTTAGCACCACGCAAAAATGAAGGAACATATAATATTAGTTGATTATAAAAATAACCAAACAAAGTAAGCAAGATAAGATAATATTATCAGCTAAAAAAGTGTTTGCTAGTGCAAGAATATGTATAATTATTTTACCAGTAACTTCGTAGAACTTTGCAACACAGCTTTCTCAGCATATTACCTGAAAGAAAAGAAATAGAAATTATTTTAGGAAACACTCAACTAATTAATATTCTTTATAATTTTGTTTGTTCTTCCAGAACAACGCGATAAAGTTGGAAATGATTTATTTTTTTGGGTTCCTTAGGAAACGTGCAAATGTCAAAACACAAAATATAATTATTTTAATTTAAAGTCCTAAAACACACGTATTATAAGGTAAAATATTCATCACATAATTTTATTTCAACACGCAAACTGTTTCTATTAATGTAGCACAATCATGATTCTAGACACCACAGAGTAGAAATATTTCATTGATTATAAGAAATATCTACTGTTTCATACAAAACCTACTCGTCAAAACGTATGGAACATCTGACTTTTTGACATTTCTTGCACCTTATAATTGCCCATAGGTAATCCCTAAAATAGTAAAAGCATTTTCAGTAACTAACGTAGGTTTACGTGAAACGCGTATTAAAACATTGACGTTTAAACGTTCAGTGACATAAAGCCATCAAATCAAAATACTGCGAAACTCCGCACCAACAACTCCAACTCGCACTTGACCGCTTTCTTCGTGTCCTCGAGTCGCGTCTGTTATCATTGAAGGCGTCCATTAAATAATGAAACGCTTCTTAAAAGCCATTACGAAGATTATTGGAAACATGGAAAAGTAGGTAAGCAGGGAAAAAATAAAGACACAAAAATGTTAAGACGCTGAGAATTTCGTAGGCACAATAATGTTTGAGGAAAGACGACGACGCGCGACGTCAGGATATTTTCGAGACGGTTTTTTCCTTTCCATAATGTATAGGACGCTTAGGAACTGTTCAGAATTGAATTGTAAATACTGGTTCATCATCACCATTATCCCAATTTATTGTGGGTCGGCGCAGCATGTCTTCTTCTTCCATACTTCTCTATTACTCGTCATCTCATCAGACACCTTTCTAGCTATATCATCCTTCACACAGTCCATCCATCGTTTCTTTGATCTTATAGCTATCCACAATCATACTCAAAACTTTCCTCACATTTTCCTCATTCTGAATTTTAAATACTGGTACTACCTGTACATTAAATTCGGCGAAGTTTAAAGCCCTTTTCATCTAAATCTACTGGGTCTGTTGAGGTTCTCACCATTTTTTTAGTAATACTCCGTACACGTAAACGAACGCTTATATAAAAGTTCTCTGTTGAATTTTCCGTGCGCTGGATTGAAATTTCAATAGTGCAATAATTTAAGTAGTCGCTTTGTGATAGTGAAAATTAACTGTGAACGACGATTAACTTACTAGATATTCTTTAATGCCCAGACTAGTGGTGAGAGCCTACAGATGGCTAAGCTAGTCTGCCAAAATAAACCATGAACACACATACATACATATTATCCGCTAATAGTAATATCTGAATGAAATAACACCACTCACAGACCTCTCTGAGGATTCTCCATCCACTCTCTACCCTTCAGTTCTAAATGAACTGGCCTCGCTTATTAGAAACAGTACATGCAGTGCATAATACAATTTACTTCTTCTATAAGAGATTTCTAGTTCCACAAAAACATTGATACTTTCTCCTTCACAATGGGATCTAAACCAAACAAATCCGTTCAAGAGTAACCGCGAGAAAAAAAAGCTTACTATGACTTTTGCAATAAAAAATTCGACTCATTCAATTTGCCTTTTAAACAATAGTTGGTATAGAAGTAAGACTTTCCGGGACACTCTCAAAACTCCACTCAGATGCGGTTTATTAACGAAGTCTCCGTAGAAAGAGCATGAAACTTCCGAGCAGCTTGCCACAGCTTACTCGACGATCGAAATGACTATCCCGTCGAAATGTCCGTCCATTTCAAAACTTTTGAACCTGACGATCGTGCTAAATCTAAAATTGGAATTTATATTGAAACTTTGGGAGAACATGTAATTTCAAAGAACGAGGAAACGAGGACTTCATATATTGTAGGAGTTTCACATTACTTCCTCACAGTTGGAATGGAAAGAAAACACCTAGGACGGAGTTTTCCTTTTGAAGTTGAATACTGAGAATTGATCTTTATCAACTTAGTTAAAATGAGCCTGCCTATAGACAGTATTCACAGGCAATACGAAATAAACAGAAATACTATTTTTCATCAGCTAACAAGCCAAAAAAAAAGGTTTGTCCACCTGATGAAAACAAAATAAATGGAAATATATTCTGCAAACTTTACATAGTCCGATGGGAAAAAATAAGAGCAAACGCATATAAACTCCGGACTACAGCATCCGACGTCATTGATATGCAACAGGAGTACTTTGAGGACGCTAACAGCTGTTGGCAATGAATTGTGCGAACACACTAGGGACGCAACGGTGTAAAGTTGCAAATTCGTAATCTTGAGGCGATTGCCGATTTCCGGAACTAAACCAAATGAAAGACCCAACTTGGAACTTGGAAGCAGGATAACTTGGACCGGAATGCCAGACTCGCGGGATGAGCTAAGTTAAATAGGAGGGTATTGGGAGCACCGAGTCAACGCATTTCGGAGCTAGTAATCAGGACATTTGCCGAGAACAAAGCAGCTTTATTTTTTCATCCAAAAGATTTGCAAACTTTATCGACGATGCTGATGAGTTCGGAGTTCGTAATACGGTTTACATATTGATGTTTAATTTTCTGCGATTCGAAGCGATTAGGAAGTTTTATGAATATTTGATTATCTGGCTCTTCTAGTACCTTCATAAATCAGAATTTGAAGAGATTTGTCTGGTGAATAGCTAAGTGACTCGAAACTAGACCAACTAAGAATCTGTTTGCAAGTTGCTTAATTATGTAAACTTTGTGAGTCGTTTTCACTGCGCGCTGTTTAATTCTGCATTGTGGATGGAAAGTTCTGATATTGTTCCTTTCCCCATTCTTATTATTAAATCGTTTAACAGGTCATCAACTGCTACATACTATACACTGCAATTCTGCAAACTCTTATCATATTCCGTTCATCCTATGACGCGACCAGTATCTTTGTTTCCATTTCCAACTCTTATATTTTTGTCTTGGATTCTCTGAGCAAATCTCCATGAAAGCCATGTATGCTGTGTTAAATGATGAGTTGACATAGTGCATAGAACTTCATGCAGTAATATCAGTACGGACAAGTTAAGTCGAGAGCGACACCATCGCAGATGTTCGCAGGAGGCGTGCGACTAAATTGGGTCACAGTCGGGTGGAACTAAGCGGTGCATAATTAATAGCACCATCCATTCGCAATCTCTTAAACCCCTCAGATATCGCTTACAATCGCTCACCAGCATAAATTAATAAATGTGTCAACGCTGAAGCCGAGACTGGAGATATTTCTACTGGTCAAGTTACAAGAGATTTACAAATTATAGAAACAATTAGCTTTTGATTCAATTATTTTTTCGATTTTGATTTTGAACCCCTGATACAAGGATAATGGAAGTTATACGATAATGATGATCTAAAAACCATAATACGTCTACAGCATTCCCGCTGCTGGGACGCAGGCCTCGTCTGTGAAAAGAGTAGGCCTTAATACCAACACGAGCCCAGTGCTGGTTGGTCGACGTCACATGTCTCTAAATTTTTGTTCCTACGACATACTGGGTTCCTCAAGATATTTTTGCTTTCCTGCACCATTTTAACTGAATCGAATTTTAGAATTAGTAACTACCAACACCACCATACTGACCTCAACATGGTTAATAAATACCAGTAAAATGATGATGGTGTTCTACCAAAGGCTGCTTAATCAGGCTAACATTACTTACCAGTTTTATTAGCAGCCCCATTTGGCAAATTGCCAAAGTTAATTAAATTCAAAAGTTTATCAGCAATCACTTGGAACTCTGAAACCGCTCTGAAAGCCTTACAAATTAGGTCAGCATAGTACATGAGTAAATGAAAACAATTCTTGAATTTCAGTGATACCTTTAATTAATCTAATTGACATTGATATTGTCGTTATTCACCTTATTTTACTGAAAATAAAGTTGAAAATGACCATACAGGTTTGCATGATTAAGAGTCACAAATATACTTGTAGCAAGTACGGTAGTCAACGAAGTATATTCAGGAATCCTTGCCAGCATCGATATCAATATTCTTTAGAATAGGAATACCTCTTCGCATAACATCACATATTTTACGAAAATGTACATACCAATGTTATGTATTCAGAAAGTTTTCGAGTAATTTCAATACACATGACATTTTTACGATATTCGGAATTTGTTTCTATGGAAAAACGACCTACATGAATATTTATATATTTGTATATATCTCGATGGACTCATTGACCTGTTCACTCAAGCAAGCGTATATCGAGTCTCTAAAGGATGATTTCCAACAAACGGCTTGCATCGCATCGGATCGGAAAGGATACGAAGGGATGCGGCAACAGCCGATCACGTCCGGCAGGTTGTCGATGCATACGATCGGCTCCGTACCATCGCTTGCGAACGTATCCGTTTCTGCGCCTAGTCAAATAATTTCATTCTAACCGTGTCGGATACGACAACAGGCGAACGGGGCCGATCGCGCGTCGCAGCATATTTTCGGCTAAGCTCGCGTATTGCGAAAGATGCCCGCACTCCAGCTGCTGTGCGCGACTTGGTAATATAGACTTTAAGTACTGAGAACACGATTTAATATCGTTTAAAGATTATAAAATCTAAAATCTGTTCCGACCCGATGGTGGAAACCATCCTTAACCCTGCATTTGAACTACAAGGCTGAATAAAAAACTGTTTGATTCATCATCATCATGTGGCTGTTTTTGGTCCAAGTATAGGTCTAACCGGATGCAGCTGAATACTAGTTTTTACATGAAGCGACTGCCTATCTGACCTCCACTACCCAGTCAGTCCTGGGTAATACGGTACCTCTTAAACTGGAAGCCGACCCTCACATCGTTGGGAAAAAGCTAGGCAGATAATGATGGTAAGACTGGTTGTCAGACTTTTGGGGCAACTGACTACCTGTAACGACTGTCAAAAATCTTTAAAAGACAGCCGGGACCAATGGCTTAACGTGCTTTCCGAGGCACTGAATTATGTAACTATTGCCAAAGACCCCAAATGATAGCCGGGACCAGCGGCTTAACGTGCTTTCCGAGGCACGGGGGAAACTCGGTATGTAATGGGTGGTCACCCAACCACGGTCCAACCTTGGCAAGCACTGCTTAACCTTGAAAATTGACTTGATTGAATTCTCCAAATCTGTTTTATTCATTAGATTCAAATGAAGCTCTTACACATAGTTGAAAACTCCACATGGTAGGTATGTGCAGTTCCCCAGGTCGGGCGAAGTTAAATTGGGTTTTTCTATTATTCGTATAAATATGCAGCGTGAGGTTTGAACTTTAGCTCTAGCCGCTGTTGCTTTAACTCATTAATGGTTTTACAGAACAAGTGTTGTAGCTGACAATTTGTTTTTTTTTACTAGAGTGTAATAGAACAGACAAAATTGACAGGTAGGTGCATTTATGACGTTTCTTCCCAACCAGTCACACTGTTACTCGATAGGACAACTTTCTGTGTTTATTCCCAACGGATCACACGCCAAGTGAAGAGTGTGACTCGTTGGGAATAAAATATTCTCATACAGTAATACTATGACATATTGTCACTACTTCTTACCCAATCAGTAACACCATTGAGACTCATCATTTGTTCATGATTTTTGATTAATTCAAGATTTGTTTGAATGCAAATATCGAAACATAATTTTTAAAAATCAACCATATTTTTATTATAATTACCAATCACAAAATATCAAAATAAAATCACAGCATAACAAGATAAAATCACAGTATAAACTATATACTTTTATAAAGGGTGTAAAAATCACCTGGCCTGAATTCGACTTATTCTTGACTAATGGGCAAAAAGGCAAGTAAGAGAGAGATGTGGATAACTATAGAAGAAATACCCAAAATAAGGAGAGGAATAGTTTGTACACGTGCGAAAGGCACTGGGCCCTCATGGTGGGGTAACCGTTCGTGCGTCGACGTCCATTCCACCTTATATACCTCCCATAGGGATGACGCCAGTGTCTCATCAGTGGGAACTTCAAAGGTTTACTATACTATGCTAAATGCTTGTATCAACGCTGCTTTCAAAACTTTTCTTTAAAAACCTCCTTACTATTGGTCGCTTTACGTCATAAGCTACTTAAAAGTTTAAGAATAAGTTGTTGAAAATAGTTGGAATAAACTTCGATATTGTAATACGTAACCGTTGTTGCATGTCTCATATCAATCATCATAAACTGAACAAAATAACATGACTACCACTTCAGCAACCATTTACGAACCAAAATAAACATCTTTATAGCTTTCGGTCACACTTCGTAAACCAGAGTAGTACTAGTAGCAGAGATTCGGTCGCCGACATGGCCCTCTAAGCGCCTCATTAGCTGCGTATCGACCGAAACAGTCCCAAGTCGGGAGCCATTTACCGCCAAAGCTTAAAACCATCACGCCTGTATCGTGAAATGACGGCATTAGGCTGCGTTTCCACTAGAGATAAGCGGGGATGTGTAGTGAGGGTGTCAGTAAAACCAATAATATTGCTTCATTGTCTTTGCTAGCGGGATGAGCTCGTGGCTTAATAATAACAGCCGCTCGGGTCGATCTTCAGGTTAAGCCGCGCTTACCTAGGTTGGTCCATGGATGGGTGACCACCCACTACATACCGAGTTACCTCCGTGCCTCGGAAAGTGTAGGTCTTTGACAGTCGTTACATAATTCAGTGACCCCAGTCTGACAACTAGACTTACCAAGAGGTTTCGTATCACCCAGTACTAACTGAGTTGTGGAGGTCAGATACGAGTAGGCAGTCGCTCCATATGCAATACAAGTATTCAGATGCATTCGGTTAGACTGGAAGCCGACCCCATCATAGTTGGGAAAAGGCTAGGCAGATGATGATGTCTTTGCTAGCGTATTGCGCACATAAGAAGACCAATCATGCCCCAGTGGTAATAGCCCAGACGTGTCGTGAGTCGTGGCTATGAATTCGAACCTAGGCAAACGTGTTACTTTGCATTATCAAGTTCATCACCACTGGCCTCTAAATGGCGAAGGAAAATATCGTGAAGAAACTGGCAAGTCCTAGAACCAAAAATTCAACATTGGTGACATTCACGAACATTGATGGATAATCCGTCAATGTTCGTGAATGTCATCTTATATCCCTGAGTCAAAAGTGCGAACGTTACAGGCCGATTGTGCTATGATAACACTCCTCGAGCCAAAGATTGCAGGGTAAACAGGGGGTTTATATGCTTCTCTTTATAAGATCTACATCTCAATTATATTGACATGTCAGCTAAAATATGTGTGTTCAGCAATTGTCAGTTCAAGAACTGGGTCACAGACGTCCCGGAGTGTGCCACATACTTAATTTCATTGCACAACTCCAAAACTGTGCGAGGGATTATATTTTTCTGAAGTTGGTACTCCACATTCCTCTGATTTTGTTTTGTTTTGTGTGCATGTTTAACTTTATGGCACAATGTTGTTGTTTATTTTGGGGGTCTTTGCTGCCCATGTAATTAATTTGAAAGTACTTTGTTTGTTTTTGAAATTGTTTAATTTGTTATTCATAACTTTGAGCGTGTTTGAGCTGCATTGTTTTGGTTAGAAGCATAAAAAGTCTGGAAGCGTCTGCGTTGTTTTCTACAAAAACCGCTTTAAAAAATCTTAGATTACGTTTGTTGTAAATAAATTGATTTAAAACTCATAATAAAATTTTCTTACTAACTGTGCTTTTTGACACGCAAAATACTGATGACGAATCGGGAACATTAAAATTAAATAAAAATTCATTTGTTTTCTTATGATGACGAATCCTTCTTGTATAGAAAAAAATGTGGTGACCAGGCGGAACAGTGACGAGTCGGGCATAAGCCAATCAATACACAAGACAGTTAAATAAGGAGTATTAAGATCTAAAAAGTTACTGCCTTGGTGGCCTTCCATCAAATAATAATAAAACATTGGAGGAATTTTAAAACAGTTGTCCCTAACCGATTGAGCTGAAATTTTGCATTCACGTTTTGTTTGGATGACAATACACGGTTAGCTAAGTGACGTCATTCTAAACCCAATACGGCGGACTCCGAAAGATGGCAGATTAGTTACTTTTTATGCACTCTCATGATATTGCGTATCAATTAAAAGGATTTGCTGGGAAAATTAAGAAAAAAATAACGTCACACCTACATTTAAAAGCTTGTTTAAAAAAAATATTTTTGACTATAAGCTTCTTTATTTTGCCATCGTCAATGGTAGAATGTCACTTTATCTATGTCCTCTGGATGATATCAATTGCAACACCAGAGCAAGAAACTCAAGCACATCCTATCACACATCCCACTCTAAATACCAACACGATATTATTCACCTGCAACAAAGCACGGAACTTAAAGTTTGACAGTGGAACTTTAAATTGAGTTTAACGCGGCATCGTCCACGTCAGGTAGGTAGGCATCCTAGCCAAGTGAAGCAATACAAAGTTTATTCATCAGACTTCGCCGGGTTTACTAGGGAAATAGAAAAAAAACGAAATGGAGATGTTTGTACCTTTTTACTGCAGATTTGAATTTCGTTTCTTGTGTATAAGTGGTGGGTGGATTGTTTGTATTTTTTTTCAGGTTGTGTTTATGTAATGCAAAATGAAAGGGTCATAAGTAGATCCCTGTGATGATCCCATTAAACTAGTTATGCCTAAACGTCTTTCGCGAAAGCTCTGGAGCCAGTTTGTCTAACAGACCCTTTTGAGAACAGATTTGTGGTGATAGCATTAAAAACTATATTAATTATTGGTCAAATCGAGAATGTTAGTCATAAACAGACATTAGCAAAGCAATAATCAATTAGTACGCAGCACCCATTCACAGCAACCTCAATACAAATTAAAAACAAAAGAATATTGGCAGGTAACCAATAAACCACCAATACCCTCAGATCTTTTTTAAAACGCATTAATTTCTTAATAATCGCAATACAAATTGAGGTTACGATCATAAACAGCGACACAGGCGTTCCAGTTCATGAGAAATTGAAAGATTCCGTATGAAATAGGTCACTATTGACTTTGAAGCATACCTACTGCCAAGCTCAAGCATTGTGAGGAAAAAAGATTTCGTCGGAACTGCTATTCGAGTTTGAGAAATAGTCTAAGAGAGAGAGAGATGCATAAAACATTTATAGTTGCAATGGAACAGCTAAATGTTTGTTTGAAATAAAAGTTTTGTAACGAAAAGGAGCGATATTGCGGTTCAGTATTTTTATTGTTTTAGCTTGACTTTTTTGCGGTTGGAGCTATGAAGTGTATATCAGTTTGGGTCTTAGTTTTATCTTCATCCAAAGCCTTCAATATACAACAGAATCTATTGAGTTTTGATACTGGTATAGGAGTATGAAGAACTGGGTTTATAGTTCTTCATTGCCTTTTGAAAAGCGACGATCCCCTGACCAGACGGGTCTTGTCTCTGGTGGGCTACTGCCCAAAAGCTGTTGTCGGGTTTTTTGTATATAGTCTTAAGACGCGGAAAACTCTGTCTGCGCGATTTATGTTGACATTAGTTCGTCGTTTGTGTCTTAGATGGCACTGTAGTACTTTTTGTACTATGCCACATGCTTGACTGCGCGATTTATGTTGACATTAGTTCGTCATTTGTGTCTTAGATGGCGCTGTTGTACTTTTTGTACTATGCCACATGCTTGCTGTTGCCTTTTGATTAATTTTTCTAGCAATAAATCTTGTTACTAGAAGCAAACGCCTACATCCTTTGAAACTTTAGTAAATTCATCCACTTTACTTTCAATTTAGTAATGGATATCTAATATTAACATAGGGATCCGAAAATAGATGTAGAATATGCTCGCAAAAATACTGCCTGTTTAAAATAGGCTGAAAATTCAAACCCCGGTGATTTGTCGGAAATTGAGGCATCAAATATTTACAGCTGTTCATCACGGCTGTAATCCCTGAAGGGTGAGGCAGATGTATACACACGGTGGCACATGAAGCTGTACGTTTGCAGTATAACTTGGCCTCGCTTTTTATACATTTTCTATACAATGAGAGATCCGCATTAACTGGTTTTTTATAGCTTGATTGGCTGTCGTTTGTACCTAATAGTAGGTACACCCACATTTCGTCAGTTTTGTTTAAGTCCATTTCCATCAATTGGGTTCAAATCTAGACCGTGGCTAATAGTGAGAAATTCTTGATAGAACCACCCAATAACACTTTGCCCGATCTGGGAATCAAACCCAGGACCTCATGCTCAGCAGTTGCGCTTGCGACCACTAGACCAACGAGGCAGCCCATTTGATCATGGGTGTTCATTTGATGAAAAATCCACACGATAACATTCTACAGGACCAAAATATATTACTGCTAACATTTCAAGCTACATTGTTAATGTTTTCACATTTAGAGATAATCGCCTAAGCGTCGTGTTTATCTAACAAAGTGGCGCATCTGTTAACTCAAATCTACGAATATAAACTCGTATTGAGTATGTTTGTTGACGTTATATCTTGATTTGTATGTTCTACGATGGGGAAAATCCTTTTAGAAACTTTATCAGCTCTCCCGTTTTGATATTTTGGCAATCCTAGATTTTAACTCCCGGAGCCGAGAATTTCAAATTCATGTGTTTCAGGCAATTAATCTGTATCTCTGACAATAAATTAACCAGTTCTCTTTCTTTTCTCGTTGTATTGTATAGCGGGCTGGTGTCCGCAACTCCACGTCTAAGCGCGTATTTTGCATGCGGGTGGGAAATCTATTCGATCCACCCTAACTCCCCGAGAAAGGCCAGCAGCGCCTTGATGTTGCTGGTAATCTCGCGGAGAGTACCTGGGTTACCGAAGTACTTTGCCCTGTATGCTGCAACCCCTGGGCAGTGCAGAAGCACGTGGGCTGCTGTCTCGTCTACCTCCATGCAGGCTCGGCATAGGGGGCTGTCCGTGACTCCTATGACAAAGAGGTGTTTATTAAAAGAGCCGTGTCCAGTGACGGCGGCTGTAACTGTGCGCAGCTGTGGTTTGGACAGCCGAAGCGCCCGTTTGGTGAAGCGGCCGTCGATAGTAGGAAGTGCTTCCTTGGCCTGCCTGCACTCGCCATGGTCCAGCCATAGCTTGTGGTGTTGTTCACTAGTTCGTTTCCTTACCAGTGTGCGTAGGTATCCGAAAGGGAGTGGCACGATGGGTTTGGGTCCCACCGCTGCCATACTTGATCCCCTTCTAGCGAGATCATCCGCTGCATCGTTGCCTCGGGAATCGCTGTGTCCTTTTATCCATTGGATGGTTATATTCTTTTCTCGTTAAAAGTCTACGTATTTATTTCGTCTATCTTACTACTGGCAAAAAAATACAGAAAGTCTTATTCGGTAGGTACAGTAAAAAACATCTCTTTTGTTTTACAATTTCATTTTATACAGTTTCTTCATCTAGATTAGGTACACCGACGGCTTCATTGTCGTCTGTAACCCAATTCTCAACAACAGATTTAAAGAACAACAAGATTTCAGTCCATTTGTATAATTAAATGTACCTAAATTAAAGACAGCTTCTATTTAATAATTAGGTTGGAGCTTTACTCGGGAGCAGAGGTTTAGTAACTTTAATATGCAACTTTATAGTAATGCAAACCGTATGTACTTTGAAAGTTGATTCTGTGTTATTTTGATGTTATTTGCCTTTAAACGTAGGTACCACAAATATACTATACAAAGATAATTGATTGATTAATAACTGACTCCTGTAACATAGGTCTCACCTAGCACAGGAGTCAGGGTTTCAAATGGAAATGTATAATTTTTCTTTGTGTCAATAAAAAATATTTATTATTATTATTTATTTATTATAATTCGACGTACTTTTGCGCTCATTTCGGAAACTCAAGAATGCGTCCTACAATAGTAAGCCTAAGCTTCAATGCTAATTGAGGGAATACTGAAAAATTCTTCAACAAAGATGCTAAAATTAATTTGCAAGAACCCCTTTGTTAGCCTCTTCGCAATGTGTAGACCTCGGCAAAAGATAATCCACCGTCTTTCATTTCGAGTATCATAAAACACGCCTAAGGGATTACGCCAAGGGGATTGGCAGCCTCCGTCAGAATACTGATCATACTGCTATCGCTAATCTGGCTGCCAAACCTGGTGATCAAGACAAGATCCTCCTAAAATTGCTAGAGCCAAAGGCATTTATAATAGACCGTTAGGACTAAATTACCTATCGTTACGATAAAACTACGTGATTTTTCGCAGTAAAATTAGTATTTCGATGTACTGTGTGCCAGTCTTTGATCCTTTATTGACATTCGACAGTCCTCTTTAGTTCGTTTCACTCTTAATTCCCTTCTAAAAGATTATAGGGGACGACAAACAACTGCCCAAATTCGCATTACTTAGGATTACTTATGTTCTCTCTCTCTTAAAGTTTTAAGACAATCTTACTGACGTACATAATAGTCAATCCTCGGAAAAAAGGTATCGGAGTCTCAAAGGACAGAGGAAATAGGATTATAAGAACAAATGCTTTAGCGGTATCGGGGAGGGTCGTCCAAGTACTCGTATTGCTGCCTATTTCCTTATTCGTAATAATTCAGTGTAAAATTTTATGCAGTTCGGAACCGATTTGTGGATGAAGTTAATAATTGAAAATTTCCGTGACGGTGTTATTGAGAAAGTTTAGCGAGTCGATCCACAATTTCTTGATAGTGAACTCAGAGGCGGCAGTCGACACTGCGAAAATTGGTTTTTGAAATTATGTTTTTATTGAGTTCTTGTCTTTAAACCGGTTTTATATTATAGCGACTTCAAGCAACGTAATCTCTCGCTAAGCCAATAACACCGAGTTCCTTAGAGGATTCTGAAAGGGTTTTGTTTTCCTTTTCAAGGTGCCGCAGAGACCTTAATATATTCGTGGAATACATTACCAAGGAAGATAAGCGGGTTTCTTTTCTTTATATACCTAGGTAGGCAGTAGCGTGCCTAGGCGCCAACAATACGGCGAGCCCCTAAGGCAAGCAAACTTATTCAGTACGGTTTCTCATGAGTTCATGGTGATAAGGTTAACACAATGAAGAATAGTAGATTATAAGGGCAAGCCAAGGTTTTATGCATGTATGAAAGTACCGTAGGATCTACTAGACACTATAGTATCATCTTCATCAACATTTCAGCCGAAAGACGTCCACTGCTGGACATAGGCCTCCTCCAAGTGTCGCCACATTGACCGGTCCCGTACGACTCGCAACCGGCGGATCCCCGCAACCTTCACCACGCCATCGGTCCACTTATGTGAGGCCTTCCAAAGCAAACCCCTTCCGGTTCGCAGTCGCCACTCCAGAACTTTTCGGCCCCATTGGCCATCCGTTCTGCGAGCAATGTGCCCTGCCCACTGCCACTTAAGTTTGGCAATTCTTTGGGCTACGTCGCGTCGGTAACCTTGGTTCTCTTGCGGATGTCCTCATTTCTGATTTGATCACATAAGGAAAGTCCAAGCAAAGCCCTCTTCATTGCCCTTTGGGTGACTTTAAGCCTTCTGATGAGGCCCGTTGTGAGCGACCACGTTTCGGTCCCGTATGTAATCACTGGCAACACACACTGGTCATAAACTTTCGTCTTGCGGCACTGCCGTGAGTTGGACGAGAAGATATACAAAATAGTATAGTCGAAACTAAATGGAATACTGAAAAAGGAATTGCTCCAAGATTAGCGTAGCAATCTGTTAGCCATTAGTATTTACTCGGACATTAAAGAAGATATTAGCATTAACTATCTTCATTGTCTATTAAAATAACAACAAGCAAAAGAAACACAACTTAATTAAAAGGCAGGTCTTAGAAGGCTTCCTTCGTTCGTAATGGAACACAACTCATTTACGTGCTCAAATGCAAATTCTTGTAAATTCTAAATTGAAATGAACTTTTTGTTGCCTAGCTGTTATTCAACTTGATTTATTTCACGGGGTTGCCATGTCAGTGGGGCTGTTAGAAAAGGGGCCTTTTACCTATAAAGCCCCGGGGAAAAAATGCACCTTTTACGTCAAAATATATGTATACTGGCTTTTTCCTAGTTCCCGCGTGTGATACAGGGTTCCTTAAATATTGATGCAATACAACAGGAGAACAGCGAATGAACGGCTGAATGATAGATTACTGTACAATGCTTTGTTCTGGGAAAATGTTTTGTTTGTGTTCATGCATGTTGGTCTTGCAACGTTTTTCTCGTGAAACGATGAAATTCCAAGCGGTGTGGAGTTGTGGACGCTACGTAAATATGATAGCATTTCAACCAAAACGTAATAAAAAACGAAATTTAAAAAAAATTGTTTGTTGGTAGGCGCATCACCCGAGAACAACTGTTTTTTCCCATTTTTAGGGTTCCGTAGCCAAATGCTAAAATGGAATCTTAACTTATAGATTCCCGGCTGCGTGTCCGTCCATGTGTCACAACCATTTTACTCCCAGACTGTTGGCACCACACCGTCGTAATATGGAGAGTAGTGGTCTTGACCGACAGACATTTTTCAGCCATTTTTAGATATTCGTAAAGCTGGAATCTTGAGGTTTAATAATATAAAATACAATATACAATACACATTGGGTTATAAATAAAATAATACTGACACTTTCAAAACATGGGACGCCAGCACATACGAACAATTCTCGGTGACTCTGTTCTGATGACTTTTAGATTTTTTTCGTCAACTATGTGAGCTTGGACACAAGTCTTTTTGCCACCGCTACACAAAAAGGATGTGAAATTATGTTACATACCTACTATGAAAACCTAATTTAGAATTGCTGTTGAGTGATTTACATATGAATGAGCGTTAAAAATATTGTTTAGTACTACGGAACCCTGTGTGTGCGTATAAGTCCCACTCGCAGGTGGCCGAGTTTTAAGTTTTTTTTTTTATGTTTGATAAAATTGTGAATAAGGTTTTTAGGAAAATTAAAATGGAACAGAAAATTGAAAGTCAAACTTTATTGAAGTCTTTACAGGGGGCCTAAAATGGCTACTTTATCACAATCATAATATGAATCACGTTAAAAATTTAAAATTCTTAAAATGGTCTTTATGGTTCTTACCACAAAGAGATCCATTTTAAGAGTTTTAAATTTCGGTCCAACGTCGGTCGGATCAGCTTTTTGTTTTATAAAACCCACCCTAGAAATCCAATTTTAATTAAAACTAGGCACATAAAACACAGCATATTCTGTGAAATCAAAATCAAAATATTTTTATTTCACATAGGCCTAGATGGGCACTTATAAAACGTCGACAAAAAGGTGCACGGTTCGGGTTGGTCGTTTCCTATGGAGAAGAACCGGCAAGAAACTCCATGGTTACTCTTTTCAAAGTATTTGGTATTTCAATATTATCATGTTATAGGATTAGTACTTAAGTATGTCGGGGGGACAGCGTAGGCCCGACAATAAGTCGTTGGTTACTACACAAAAAATGTAAAACAAGATTAAAAGTTAACAAGCATCTGGGAATCTAAAAAGCCTACAATGTTCACATATAACATAAAAAATAAATAACACCACTAACCGCTTCTGGTTCCACTGGAAGCCAGCCGCAACATAGTTGGGGTGGAACTGTGTAAGCTAAGAAAGTTGGGGCACCCTATCTTTTCCCGAGGGTGTCGTAAAAGCAACTAAAGGCCTATACTCGTATCAAGGACATTACATCTAATTACAAACTGCGAAAACATAATTTCTCTTGGGACGGTAGTTAAAACAAGAGACCTTGCTAAGAGTCGGCTGAAGATTGAAAAGGACATACTTAGGTAGGATATGTGACGTCAGAATCACAAACGTCAAATTCAAATATTATTCCATTAATTTTTAGATATTACATAGTATTACAAGCGGTTAAAATATTTTGACTGCCTGATTGGTCGTGTGGTCGTAAGCGCGACTGCCCAACGTGAGGTCCTGGGTTCGATTCTCGGGTCGGGCAAAGTGTTATTGGGTTTTTCCATCAGGATTTTTTCTCGATAGCAACCACGGAGTCTGCATTTGTGGTTGATGGCAATAGGCTCGCCCTTGTTACATGGGACTTAAAAGTAACTAGCGAAATGTGGGTGTACTGTATTTGTGTACACATCTGCCTCCTTCAAGGATGTTATGTAAAATGTTTTGAGAATCTAGATTTCCAATCCAGACATCATGTTCCTAATATTAGGCTACCTTTCATTTCTTATTATTAAATGCACACTGAAAGAGGCTTAAAATCTGATTGTATTAAAAAAGTTTAATTTTTATTCAAAAAAACCTTGATACTTACAAATGACCTTTCCAATATTCATAAACTCGAGATTAATCAAAAGAATTGAATTTCGCCCGAACAATAATCCTATTAAAACCAATCCAACATCTGAGGTTAAGCGAACACTCGGAAATTATTCAGAACGATAAAAAGTATTAACGAGCGAATTCAAGCCATAAAGAACATTTCTAAAGGAACGCTTTGCCTCCACACGTGGCACATTAATCTATCTTTGTTTACGTCATTAATAACAAAAAGAACAATAAAATTCCTTCACCCCCCTGTAAAATATCTGCGAAAAGCAATAATGCTTGAATGGTGCGATACGTCGAAGACGACGGTCGTGGCACGCGGGGTCCATACAAACATTTATTTTGTCCTGGCAACACCTCCCGAAACAATATTGAGGCCATAAAGAATGGAGTGCGGATCTCGGCAAGACGAGGGTGCTTCGACGAATAATGAGAAATATTCCCCCACGTTACATAAAACTTGCACCTACTGTTAATTTGAAAAACATTCCACAAATGCAAACGTATTTATTTTTCTCGGAAGGCGGAATTAATTCCGCAAAATAAATTGTTTTGGCACAAATTGTTTGATTAAAATTCCTGTACTTTGGAATGTTCCGATAAAAAACGTACGTCTTATTTTTTTATTATTTTAAAGGTAGCGTATGTACAGTCGCCATCAGATATATCTTAGCGGGCGAGGTACTCAAATATTTCGGAGCAACATTACTTTTCAATAAATTAATTACACTAGATGTGGTTAATAACATCAGAACATACAATTTGTCATAAATATAAGAGCGGCAGCGAACACAATAATATAATCCACAAATAGTTGTCAAAACCATTTTTGACAACTAAAAAGTCAATATAGTAACGAATTTAAACTGTGTGATACAGACTTAAGGTATGTTTTCCATAAATGTTCCGATCTTTATGATCATCCTTGAAAGCTCACCTTTTAAGTTCTGTGCTTTCTGATATTTTTACCTCAGTAGGTGTTCCAAATTTATTGGAAAGTAATACTGCTCCGAAATATTTGAGTACCTCGCTCGCTACTGTATATCTGATGGCGACTGTACTACGATTAGCCGAGGGGATCTATGTTTCAGAGGAAATCTGATAAACCAAATTTCCTGTCGCGGTCTTCGTCTACAACTCCCCATCTGACACTTGACGAGGAATGTCAGGATGAAAATTAATCAAAAATAAAATCTTGATGCAACAGATGACAGCTGTAATATTTTCAGAGGAATTTCTATAAATTAAATGGTAACCCAGTGTTCGGTCAACGCTCCGGAGCCAGTTATTTATACCATGTGCGACATCTCTACATATCATATATCAAACCACTGGACATCCACGATCTCATCACAAAGTATAAAGTAACGACCACTCTAAAGCTGTTTACACACTTTAATTCAATCTCTAATGACAAAATTCCAAAACACTTTAAGTAAATAAACTCACAAACACGACAGACTTCATAAAAGCAGCTTCATTAAACATGCTGCATATTTTATAGCCTAACATTATATTATCTGTGGCCTAACTGTCCTAGAGGAAATATACGCACGAATAGAATTTACAAGGAAGTACAAAATTGGCCAAGTTTGACATTAAACGTCAGACATTTAATATAAAAGTTATTTAATGTACTTCCTTGGTTCTATTTAACATGGTAACGAAACTCAGGCTAAATTTAGTTGAGGGGAAAGTAAAAATATCAAAGTTCCTTTTCAAATAAACTTGCGTTAGAATTTGGTCTCGAGTTACAAACTTTGGTTGGGTTACAAATTCTAGGAAGTTTCGCGTTTAAATTGCAGTTTGCTACAATCTGTGTCCATAAACTGGTGATTAGTGTTATTTGGTTTTTGTGTACAGACGGCCAGCACATCAAGCTGCTACTACAATCTAAGATTTTCAACTTTATCACTAAAGCATTAGGTCAAAGGTTCATTGAGAAAATTTGACAGTTTTGGGTAGCTCGATGTGCTGGCGTCTGTACCGTACTGTGTTTATTAACCAATGTTAAATCACGTCATTGTATTTGTTCTCATAATTATGAAACACTTTTACTACGAGACCCGATCAGAAACCTTGAAAAAAAAGTACCCCGTTCTCAACACTATTTCGATGTCAACACAAATGTACTGAACAGCTGATTTTTTTCGTGTTGTTCCTACAGTAAACAGTTGTTTGAAAAGTGCAAACACGTGTTTCAATATCGATCACTGATTCTAATTTTAGTCACCCTTTAATGTCGCCATTTTCCCTATCATTCGTCTTGTACACCGTACACGTAATGCTACCAACACATTGTGCAGGGTCCGCGCAGTAAACCGGCGCGGCGTGACTTGCATTTCGCGCTTGACAGACACCGTGACACCATATTAATAAATTACATTAACATTTGCTGTTTTGTCAGCCTGTGCAGAAGTACGTTTATAGCTGCAAGTTTGTATTGCTTTAAAGGGAGTAACAAGACCCTTAACGAAGCCGAAATGCACTTATTCTCCTCGTCATTGCGATTATTTTTTTGTTATAGACTATACCTGGGAACCTTATATGTAGTTACGGAGATATTGGGTTGGTCAAAGTTCCAACTTTTTCGCAAGTTTTTTTTTACGAGTAAATACATGTTTTTAATGTAAGATTTATACTTTAAACACTTCCACGACCCCCGTACTATTCAATCCATCTATCAGCACAATATTTTGGTGCGTTACATTAAGTTCTACCGTAAAACGTGATTTTTCACACCAAAAAAACAAGTCGTTTCCCAGCAATAACTTTTGCGTAAAGTTACTTAGTTTGATGTACAGAATGCTTGGTTGACGGCTTCGTTAAGGGTCTTGTTACACCATGTATAAAACCAGTAAGGGCACTCTAAGGCTCCGTCCACGGCTATGCGCGTTCATCATTTTTCGTGTGAGTACCGTAACACCGTAAGACGTATCGCAGTGACTCGTGGCAAGATCTAAACATCTTCATTTGTTTTTGCCGCATTCGCTGTTGCAAGACGCTGGCGCGTGTTTCTCATGGCCAAGATGTATAACTGCAGGTTATTATATAACTGCAGGGTATATTGCCATACTAGTTGTTGTCCGCGACCGTCGTCGTCCACGTGAAATTATTATACATATAAATATTACTTCCCTACTTGAATCTGATTTGGTTTCATGAGTTTTAATTTTTTTTGCAAAGTAAATAGCTTCTTCTAAAATAAAAGTAGGCTAAGTTACTCTTTATAACATCAGCTATAAGTCCCGTTAAAATCGGGCTAGCCGTTTCGGAGATTAGCCGGAACAAACAAACAGAAACAGAGATAAAATTTTAAAAATATTTTTTGTTGTTATAAGTACCGTATATACTTTCATAAAGACTTGTAGTCGGTTCACCCCGATGAACCACTACAGCAACTTAAAAAGGATCCCTGCAGAGATAGGCCACTATCGTAGAGTATTCGCCATATTGGTCCCAAGGTGACGAGGGGCGAGCCTATCTCCATTTATCAGGCATAGTTCTAATCCAGGGCTATAGCAACACTTCTTCATGAAAAAACCAATTACATTTCAGCCGAAATCGAACCGAAACTCGAAGGACTGAAAGCCGGGCTTATGTCCCAAAAGACCGAGTTACTTAAAGAGAAAAGGTTGGTTTTTAGAATACCTAAAGAAATCTTTATCCCCGATTAAAAGACTATTAGAACCATGTACAATTAAGACGTAGTAATGATGAAGCCTGACCAAACAGTGCTAATATACGCCGCTGTTTGCCCTGATTCTATTTAGACAAAGTTGTATTAGACTCGAACTGATCCTACTGCACTGTGTGCAAACAAAACTTAGACTTAGTCCTCGGGTGCACAGAGTTTCATGCTGATATCTCTGTTCTTTATAGACTAGATTTAACGCTAATCATTATTTTAATAAGTATTTTCTAGCGGACTGTTGAGTGGTCGCAAGCGCTACTGCTGAGCATGAGGTGCTGGGTTCGATTCTCGGGTCGGGCAAAGTGTTATATAGGATGTTTCCATCAAGAATTTCTCAGTAGCAGCCACGGAGACTGGATTTGTGCCCAGTTGATGGCAATATGCTCGCCCCCTATTATATGGGACTAAAACTTAACTGGTGAAACGTGGGTGTATTTTTAAGTACGCCTCTGCCTAACTCCTCGGGGACTACAGGCGTGACGATATGTTATGTAATATTGAATGAAACATGATTAAGTATCACAGAGTAATTAATCTCAGTCCCTCCATATTACCTAGTACTTACCTAATAACTTTAATCAATTACTGTGAAATTACATCATTTGCCGGAATCCAAAGGAGTAATAGCTCAAATTTAAGTTTAGGCGAAATGTGGGTGTATTATTAGGTACACCTCTACTTATCCCTTTGGGGATTACAGGCGTGGTGTTACGTAATTTTATAACTAGCCAAATTATACTATGATGAAAATTACCATCGTTCTTCTTTGACCATCTTTGAACTATTTTAAATATTGATCAGTACCTTTCTTCATAATAAAGTGTTTAATACCAATTCATTTGAAAATAGGTTCTTATTACTGTATCAAAATATACAGGCTGTCTAGACAAATGCCCCTGCTAAGATGAAATACTGGCAACACTTTTAGAAATATTGATCCATAAAATAAAACTGCCATTTAGATGACAAATAAAAAGAAACCTCTAACAAAGTTCGAATAAGTCTAAGAATTTGAAAATATATAAAAACGCTCAAAAACCAATAAAATAAAGAGATACATTAAGTTTATTAGACCTTTTTTAGAACAGCTGTTTATTTAGTTTCTAACTGTTACCTATGTCGAGTTTCTTTGAAATGTATCGCAAATAATTCCCAATACAATACGATCAAAGAAAGGTATTTTTTTTTTCTTTTAAACAAGTCTAGCATGTAATTTCAAAATGGTATTGGGGGCTTAGGAGAATTAAAGAAAAACATTACCTAATATAAGTATGCCCACTTTCACGGCAGCCGCGGTCATGAAACTAGGGAGTGAGACAACACAAGACTCTGTCATTACATTCACCGCACTTCTCGCACGAATTACGACCACGACTTCCACGAGTATTCGTATAAAGGCCAGCGCGCACTAGGGACGGCATGGAGGAGCATTTTACGTAGCTAGCGGTAATAAGATGCAAATTCCAATGTTTAGAGATCGACCTCAAGGCATCAAAGGGGGTTACCCTTCACGGCATTGAACATTGGAATTAGTATCTTGTTACCATCAGCTACGTATGTATTTACGTCGAGTAAAGATAAAATGCTCTGGGGCCTTAGTCTGCTATTGCAATAGTGTCAGAATGGTCTATCATTGATTTAATAAGGCCCCGCGCAGACGAATTACCCTTTGTACGCACGTCAAACGAGTTTCGAACGCGCTTTAATACGCCGTGGGCTAGGGGCCTTATTAAATCAATGATAGACCATTCTGACACTATTGCAATAGCAGACTAAGGCCCCTGGTCTGCTGTCCCTGCTGTGCGCTGACCGTTATACACAAGTGGTGGCTACCACGAGACTTGAACCTTAATTATAGTGAAAAATATATTTTGTTGCTTGTCTTAATAGTTACACGATGTTTGTAACAGGAAAGTAATTCATCTTAGTTTGGTTGCTGTTAAATTGTTTCCGTATAATGTGGTTGAACACGCAACGCATTATCGGATCGGATACTGGGGTCAGTCCTTGAAACGGCATGTTTTTGTTATCGCTTACACCCTGTATTATGTAAAGGTATCTTTGCTTTATGTTTGTTAAGTGGCGTAACTCTCTTTGTACGACCTATGGAGTCAAGATACATATAGAAATTGTTAAAAATACCGGCCAATTGCAAGTCGGACTCACACACGAAGGGTTCCGTACGATAATCTAAAAAAAAAATATCTTAATTGTCAACTGTGTGTGTATCCCTTCCTACCCTTTAATTTTCTTAACTTTTACTTTTTTACCTTTTAACGTTTTTTTGTTGGAATTTTTCCTTTATTTATACTGTAAGGCCTTGCAAGTAGGTCACGTAGTCACGTAGGTCAAAGGAAAGTACCCCTATAGTTTTGATTCCCTTGTGAAATCGCATACCATGCGTCATAAACAGTCATATCTTTTGATCGAGTTGACTTACTAGTTTGTTTTTTTCATTGCGCCAAGGAGTAGCAGACTTGAGTATTTGGTATTAATTTCAGCTTGATACCGCTACGCATTCCTGAGAAAAAGGGTCTTGACAGACAGACGGACAACAAAGTGATCGCATAAGGGTTCCGTTTTGCCGAATGAGGTACGGAACTCTAAAAAAAGCCCAAAGATTTAAAGCAACGAAAGAAAACCAGCCCTTTTACAAATTAGACGTGCTGCGTTAAGACTCAACTATTTAAAGGTTATCATAAAATTATTAGAACCTATACAGTACAGCCGTCACACATAATAGTATTAAGTACTTCACGAAATAATTTCAAGAAATAACAAAGACCAATTTCCAACGAAAGAACCGCCAGATTTGGCTTCAATTAGGTCATAGATACCCTTAGATAGTCGCCCATTCCTACAGGATATTTCCTTAGTAAATCGTCCTTTTAATTTTCCTATATTACGGTGTACACAAGATTCTCATTTGCCAACTATTGTCCGCAAAGATATTGCAATAGACAGTTAGACACATCCTTTAAACGACCGCCTGTACATGACAATGGCATCGTGACTCCGATATATCGTCGGAATAACTTCGACCATAGATTAGTTAATCTGTTTAGAAGCGAATTTATGTTTCCTTGTGCTTGTGCTGACAGAATCACCTACTGCTGCCTGTCATACGACTATAGTCTTTTCATAGAACCTGTGACAAGTTGTCACAATGCGAATGACGGTCTGCGCAGGTATAACGGTTCACGCTAACGTAAAGCTGCGCAAAACATAATTTTAGGTACCAGCCGGGCGCAGAGACGAATCGCCTTGACTGTATAATGCGCAGACTATCATGTTTGAACTGAAATATACAGGTGAAGCTAATAAAAGCGTGTTAAAAAGACTGTAAACACGGCTACACATAAAACTATACACTTCCAGTTTATGCTGATCTCGCATTTTATAGGATTTCCGTACAATGCGAGGTCTGCTTATACTGGAAAAGTATATCTTGACGTGTAGCCGTGGCCGTGTGTACAACAAATGCTAACCAAAGCCAAAGCCGGATTGTCAATTTTGCAGACAAATGACGATCGGCACGGACATACGCCGCAAATGACGCTATTCCGAATCCGATACAATCTTGACTGCGTTAAACGTATCGTACGCGCCAAAACTAGACGAGTAGGCATTATAATGCTATCAGACTAGAATATTCGCTTCTATCTATTCTTAGTCTATGCTTCGACAGTTATGTTTAGCAGTTAATATGAATGGGCAAGTAATTAAACGATACAATAGAGTAAGGTGGGGCAAGACGACGAAATATCCAAGTTAGTAAGTGGAGTTTAGACTGAACTATGGGAGCTACAGCAATTAACGTGTTTAGCCTTTGACCGCAGGTTATTGATCAATCTTGGCACAGATAACGTTCTGAGAAGAATGAAGCTCGCTGTTGGTGAACGGCCATTTACTAGTTAGTTATTAGTTAGTAATTTGGAACAAGACTGGACAATTTGTTAAACTTCGAAAGATATCGTATAAAAAAGAATTAGTCGAATTAAAATTGTCTGACAATTGAAAAGTCGGCTCATAAACAAATTATTATTCTATAGAATACATACGGCCGAACGTAACATTTTTTCAGGTTCTTTTCGCGGAATTTCCAATAAAATCAAATCGGTTATTATTCCAAAACCCAATGAATCCGCAAAAAGTTTCAAAACTTCTAATTTTGTTGAAAAAGTCAACAAACAGATGATGAAACAATATTAATTTTGTGAAAACGATTCCATCAAAATTTGATTTTACGAAATTGCCTCTACACGTTGTTGATTTTAGTGAATTCTGTAAATAGTTTATTATTGTTGGTATCACCCACAAAAGCTTCATGGAAACTGAACAAAATAGTTTAGTTTCCATAGCAAGGCAATTCGGTAACAAAATAAATTCTGCGAACAATTTCGTTACACTGCAAATGTGGCTTTAAATGCATTAACGTTAGCTTTTGTCGTTGATAAAGGAATTTAAACTGAATGAAGTAAAAATTCTGCTTCGCAACCAACGAACATTATGATCGGCCCGAGGTTTATATAAATATGTATCGCTGTGTATTTTCATATGTCTGACAAACTAAACACAAAGCTGAAGCTGTATTATTTGACTGTCAAGACTTTGATTTTGACATAGGGTTGAAATGAGATTTGTTTAGAACCTATATACATATATAACTGTATTTTTAGTTACTAGTCTTACCAAGGGGTACCGTATGGTTGCGGGACTGTTCGAAAGAGATACCGCGGCCCTGGAACACAAAGGGCAAAGGAAGGAACATGGATGGGTTTTAGTCAGTAGAAGTCTGACACTCCCTCCTGCTCAGCCCAGAGCGGGAGGGGTTATTTGATGATTTCCAATCGGTAAAAAAAAAAAAAAGGGGTACCGTATTACATATTATGTACTAACTGGGTTGTGGACGACAGATTGGCAGTTGCTCTATGTAAAATACTGGTATTCAGCTGATCCGGTAAGACTGGAAGTACAATGATCAGGTTGAAATCAGCACTCTCAACAGTGCCTAAGCGATTGTTAAGTTATAACGCAATTTAATAGCCAAAGATTACTTCAGAACAAAGACCAAACAAATACTAACTTACTTGAAATTCGGTTTACAAACAACAATAGGGGCGAAACAATTTAGAGATAATGTCATGGCGACATATTTTCCGAAGCGCTATCTAGTCTTATTTCAAGCACGATTCTTTGTACAAAGTGGCTAATATTGCACGGTTACATCCCCCCGGGGGAGTTATCAAATGGGGTGTAAGCGACGACACACCTGGGGGACATTCGGGGTAATCACCGGTTTTAAAACGTACCTACGACTTCTAAAGGTACAGTCACGTGAAGTAAAATGTTCACAGTTTCAGATAGTCTATATCGGTGCCTCCGAAAGTATTGATTAAAATCAAAGGTGTCGTAACTTAGTCAGGAGTCTGTTGCGCTACTTTTAGTTCCCAGAAAACTATACTCTACGAAGTGGTGAATATCGGGCGTTTTGCGGGACAGTCTTATGTAATATAAAGGTTTAAAAAGTTGCTAAATCTCAGTCTAATTACCCCTCTGAGGAAGGGTAATGTGTTTTTCAGCCTACATTCTATGTTTGTCCTTTTGTGGCACTCAAGAGACCAAACACGTAGGCCGATTTTGATGATTCTTACGTCAATCGATTTGTCATGTTGCGATTGTCACTAAAGACATCAACTCAGATGACAGTAATCAAAATTCAATATGGCGACAACTAAACGCCATATTGTGAAAAATACAAAATTAAAATCGACGAACTGTGTCATGTATTGGGTATTGAATGGTGTATCATTGAATAGGTAATTGGAAATCATCTTTAGGTTTATCATATAATTTAACTTTTTTTTTAATGCTTGCATGCTTGTAACATTTTGATGTAGTTCTTTTCGGAACAGGTCTCTCCCAAAGCTACGCCGAAACATGCGGTTCAACGCCTTCCACATATTTGAATAATACTATCAACGAACGCACTATAGGTACTATTGTACTTAGAGAATTAAAAATATTCGAATGGATACCGTGCGAGAAAATCGCTTTTATATTTCGCACGACTGTACTTTCAGCTTAAAAACGTACATTCATCCTAAGAATAAAATGCAATTAGTTTCCGTAGGGACTTTGGTGATCATAAATTATTGTCAAGAATGAAATTTTGGGTGACACATGATATGTGGTTCGCAAATGAGCGTTTTTGTCACCTTTGCAATGAATAAGATTAGTTGTCCACGGCTCTGTGGGCGTTTTTATAAAAATAATCGTAGCATTTCATAAAAGTAAGCACAAGCAATATGAATGTGCGTTTATTTTTATCGCTCCCATTTTAAAGGCACCCCCGACGACAAACATTAGGTTTTTTTATACTATAATAAACAGCACCCCAATTGTGTGACACACTTTCTTTCACAATCCGAAGGAAATTCCTTATCCACAGCTTCATGGGTTTGACAAAATAGTCCGCTTGAAAACATAAATAACGCAATGGATGGACAAGTAAATTGATAGGCTTTGTAAGTTTCGTCAGCCAATCGCAGCCGAATATTTGTAACTACCCTGCATCCTGGAGAATGTCATCTGTGTTTCGAGCGCCGAATTCACCAATCTCCAATTCCCATGTGAAAAGCTTAGTACATCCAAATCAAATTCAATTTAGATTCTTCATAGACATTAGGTTCAAATTCTTTGGCACTAACATCTTGCTGACAGTTTAAGATGCAGATTGTGAAATACGAACATCTATTTATCACCCAGACCTCGTTGAAAGACGAAGAAAAATTTCTTCGAACTGCACCTAAGCTATAAATTCTAAACTTGTTCAATACACTTAGTACGTCAACTGGGAACTAGGAACTGTCACGCCAGGCGTGAAGAACTGGCGTGAATAGTGAACTGAGCATTTATCACGTTGAGTCACGCTAGATTTTGTACCGATAACCTTAGGACATTATGCTTCTATTCCTCGAATTAGGGGTAGGCAGAGGTATTAAGTAGAAACAGATTTTGCCAGTTGTGGTTGCGATGTCCGACAATTGGACTCGAATCCTTAAAATCGGTTGCTATGGAGAACTTATTACGTAGTGATAAATATTGTATATGTTGGAGACGGTCATTGGCACGAGCTTAAAACCAATTACAAGTACGCGGTGGTGACATCAAGCAACATACTTACAAGTCTACCCACACCACAGCGTGCTTGTTACAGAGCCCAGATGGTCACAAACTCTGAGCCAGGACTACAGTCAGTGTCTCGGCCGAGTTAAGACCTCTTGGAACTGTACCCGATTCATTGTGCCCCTTGTTATTTTGTTAAGTTAAAATATCAAGTAATTCGTTAGTTTTGCTAGAAACAGTGTATCGCTCTCTGTCGTTTCATGACACGAAACCTATCGTCTGCCCATATGATGCAGGAGTCTAGCGGAATAAATCCTGACACCCCGACATATACAATTACGAGTTTTCGGTACAAGTTCACATTAATTTTTTTGCCAGCTTTAAACGAATCTACTATAATGTCTAGGCTCTCGTATGATCTTTCTCACATCATTTCTTGGGCACATACTCAAAACCAGCACCGATAACCTTAGAACCTGAACTTAAAATAGCTCCAACTCATGGTGCGATGCAGGCGTGAGTAACACGCAATCAATTTCGTACGTCATTCATGTATGCTAAATAGGTACATTTTTGTTACAGCTGGAACATGTACCAATATTAATAGGCGTTGAGTAACGAAATTTGATTGTGTTACAAACCCTATCCAAATCAGAATCTAATAATCAATGTCACACCAACGCCTATACAGAAGATGTAGCTACCTGTATCCTTCAAGGAAAGGTAGCTATTCATACATGCATGAAAACAGTCGTATATGATTCAATATTTATTTTGGCCATCTAATCTACATCTACACTATAACAATATTATAAAGAGGAAAGATTTGTATTTTTGTGTGTATGTTTGTAATGAATAAACTCAAAAACTACTGCGCCGATTTCTAAAATTCTTTCACCATTAGAAAGCTACATTCACCCTGAGTAACATAGGTACCCGTTCGAAGCCGGGACGGGCCGCTAGTATTATATAAATTTATTTGAGAAAGTTGTATGTTGTTGTTGTAGTTGTGTGTTGTTGTTGTAATATGACGGGTAGACTCAACTCTATCTAAATCGTCACCCTTTATTGTTCCCACTGCTGGCACACAGGTCTCCTCTCTATGAGAGCCAGCGTGCGGATTAAAACCCATTCTGGGTTATCCACCACGCTGGCCCAGTGCGGATTGGTAGATGTCATGTATTGATTTGTTTGGTTTTCGGACATGGCGGTCTCCTGACGATGTTTGCCTTCACCGTTTTGAAAGCAGTGGTGATAAAATACATAGACAAAGTAACGTGGCCGCATGGATGCAACCCAAGTTCTGCTTCGCGTTAGTCCGCAGGACTCTCTGGAAAACGAACAAATTCAGCACATGATTCTAGACTCCCTAGGAAAAATTCGAACAATATTGAGTCTAGAATAATGCACTGAATTCTTGGTAACAGTTTGTGCGCCGGTGATTCACCCTGCATAGCCTCCACGCCACTAGTAACAACCATAAAGAATGTCCGGCACACAGAACAATTAAAATACCACCTTGAATTCATGCCAGCCTAGTACTTTTTGTAAGGTGAAACTATTAATCGACAAGACGATTTAAAAAAATAGGAGTGAAATGTATATGCATCATTTTGGCAGTGTCGTCGTTGGCGATGAAGATGTAGTCCCGTTTACAAAACTTGTGTAAATGTTCCTTTCCTACCTACCCTTTGTTCACTTGACGATACTTTAGCATCGATGATGAATCTATGAAAACAAAAATATTTGAAACAGTTGTGAATCGTGATCTTTTGTTTTTCGATGACAAGTTGGAACAGTGACGCGTCGGGCATAAGCCCCCCTGTACATAAACACCATTCAGTGCCGCTATAAAACTGGTCGACTGTCTAATCTTTTAGTCAGGTATCAGCTGTATTATAAAGCAGTGATAGCCTAGAGGTGTGACCGTGGGACTTCCAAGTCATAGGTCTCAAGTTCGAACCCAAGACGCAGACCGTGACTTTTCGGATTCACGTGCGTATTGTATAATTATCACTTGCTTCGGTAAAGGAATACATTGTTAGGTAGGAAACCAGCATGCCTGAGAGATATTTCTCGACTGCATGCAAAGCCAAGTCAGAGGCCCATGGGCGGCATTAAAACTCGCAGGTTAGGCACTAACCACACTATAAAGAAAGAAGCCGTATTGTATTACTATTGTTAACCTAGGAACAAATGATTTTGTCTTTAACGTAAATTGCAGAACCTAACCTAAGACTACTTAATAACTAGTTTCAACCAATCTTAAGCTTTACTAGTTTCAAGCAACACTTGATTCTGGAGTTAGGTCTATATAATATTACTTTAGAATAGATATAGATAAAATCCTAAGACCCAAATAAAAGTAAACACTCCGCCCCAGCGTTTTTCGTCTTTAATTTTTTTAAGGAAATACGAATTTCCTCAAGGAAATTGATTCTCAGATCAATGTCGAGTCTCGAGGTTCTTAGAAAATATCCTATCATCGGATAAACTTGAACTGTCGAAATATTTGCACTGATCGACTATACAAACTTACTTACTTAATTATATTATTAATCTCATCAGTTCTTTTATAAAAATTTTATTCTAAAATGTATTATTAGCCCGCGGCTTCGCCCGCGTGGAGTTCGGTAATGTCCCACGAGATCGTACTACCGGGATAAAAATAATAATAATAGTCTTCCTGACCGTTTTCGGTCACGGCGCCCAATCTAAGCGGAGATTAGCCATCGGCGCGGGAGATATTATAGTGCACAAGTGTGTGCGCAGACACACGTGCACTCTCTGTTCGTTTACCGTCATAGTCCGATGGGACGGCAGTCCAACACGACCGGAGAGAGGTCAGGCGCAGGACCTTCCGAGGCACGGGGTTATCATACCGCCAACTTCCAATCTCCGGGCTACTACTGTGAGAAATTACTAATGAAAAAACCCAACAGCACTAAAAAAAAAAATACTTTGGATTAATCCAGGTTATAAACTATCTGTGTGTCAAATTTCATCCAAATCCGTTCAGTAGTTTTTGCGTGAAAGAGTAAAAACATCCATCTGTCTATCCATCCTCACAAACTTTCGCATTTATTATTAATACGCAACTTTTAAATGTATATAGTATACAATAGTTACTACATTTCTCCTGTTTTTTTTTTAAGAAATTAATTAACATCAACATCAGCATCCGCTGATGTCAATGATAAAAGGTCAGCATCAGCATCCGCTGATGTGAAAAAAATATGCATCAGCAACAACCCTGGTAGGTACAACACAATGGCAATGACGTCAATGAAAATGAGGCGAGAGATTTCCCCATGTATGTGCAGTTATCTGTGGCATTTAAAACAAATAACAAACTGTTGGAAGAAGATACAACTGTGTTTAGTAATGCTGAAAGTAAAAAGATTAAAGGTATAGCTTTCTTCTGTAAATCTAGAAGCAATATAGACGAACCCAAGAACCCAGTAGGCATGACAATGGATAATGCTATTTGTTTAATACTTTAAACATAAAAAATTTAAGGTAGATGCGCAAGGGTAGCCCGCGATATGTAAAATTTCTTACGTTTATTGCAATTTGCAGGTCAGTGTCAGGTTGTATGTTGATGAAAATTGAATCGCGCCATTAACACAATATATGGAGTTACAGAATTATAATCATTTAAATAATCACCATAATGAACAGAGGCTGACTGCCGCAGAAACATACAGCGGTAATACTGGTAATTTTGAAATCAATATTAATGTTGTGTTGGTTTACCTTTTTTTTTTTATGTCCTGTGCGGGCTAATAAATACTTTTTCTTTATTTCTAAAGCTTATATTCAACATTAGCTGTGTTGCCCGTGACCTTCGTTCGCGTAAAATTATTACTTCGCTGTTCTAATCGGATTTGTTATCAACTTCAAGTTTTTTTTTTTTTCACGGATCCCTAATTCCTATTCTACATGAATTAAAAGTAGCCTACTCCTTATAACATCAGCTATCTGCCAGTAAGTCCCGGAACAAAAACACAGACAAAAATTAAAAAACAAAATTGTTTTTGTTTTAAGTGCTGTATATATTTTCATAGTATGCAATCAGTAAAAAGATTTTATTTAGATATTACAAACAGACACTTCAACTGTATGTATAGCTTGTCAAAATATCAAACTCATCTATTGCAGAAACAGAGTCCGTTGGGTGCAAACACTCCATCATCGAAAACCCAAATCTCCTCCCCCATTATTCCAACCATCTGCACCACCTTTATTTCCGCCAATCCTAGCACCAGCTAAAGGAAATAGCCGAGACGAGTTCGATATTTATCTAGTTACGTTGAAAATACGATTGAAGCTCGGATTTCTTAGTCGAGAACTCAAGATTAAAGACTATTGTAGTGAACGAATCTGGTTTCTAATAAGTCTCCTATTTGTTGCTGGATTAATGTTAAACTTTCATGAGAACGGATGAATATCCACCCTGGGCTTAATCTGTTTGGGCTGGAAAGTAATATTCGTGTAGGTTTTCTTGAGCTATTGTATCTTTTCTTCCTTTTTGGGGATTCTTAGGCCTTATTGGCGCTAGTCCCTTTTGCAAGTGCCTTTAATTCGTCCTCTTCTTCAAGGACGTCAAAAATGATTACCTATAGTCACAAAATATAAGACCTTATACAATGTATTAAGCTGCATCCGAGTAGACTGGAAACCGACCTCAGCATGGCTGGGAAAAGGCTAGGCAGATTATGATTAAGCCTTATACTTTGCTTTTGATTGAACTTTTCGATAGCCTAGGCCCTAGGTCAATATCATAAACACTTGACTGCTCCATCGTTGTAAAGTTGATAGAAAGTAACTTCGTCAAGGTCCCGTCTAGCTGTAAGGTATAAGTATCACTTTACAAGGTGTACACGACCGAGGCTCGTACCCCACAGGGGGTGCCCTTAGTGAGTGGTCGCTTAGCTTATAAGTTCATTTTGCCCCTGGCTGGAGGCCTTAAATTCTAGGCATCCACAGGGTTAGACCGGTTAATCAGTAGCCAGCCTCAGAGGCTGAAATGTGAGATGCCATTTCCAAAAAAAAAAAACTGTACACCACCCCTTCACGAAGTCGACAACCCGTCCAAAATCTCTTCGGCGTTGAAAGGTATCAAATATAGACTATTACGGACATACAGGGTGTGAACGGACCAATCACGATCCATCAACCAAGAAGCATTCTGTGCATCAAACTAAGTAAATCCGACGCAAAAGTTATTGCTGGGAAACAAAATTTTTTAGGGCAATAAATCACGTGTTACTGTAGGACTCAACATAGCGCACTCAAAACATTTTGCTGGTAGATGCCTTAAATAGTAGAAATATTTAAAGTAAATAAACAACATTAGTTGGAACTTTGAGCTCCTTAACTAGAAGGTTCCCAAGGGTGGACCACACTGAACAAAAAAAAAATTAAAAGGGTGAGAGAACGAAAGTGCATTTCGGCTTCGTTAAGGGTATTTTTACACCCATTATGTTTTGTATTGTATTGTCGTCTACTTCAAGCTCTTGCTGCGAAGCACATTACCTAAAGCAATTGAGTACTTAACGATGCTAAAGGCAAAGCTCAGTAATGAAATATCCATGATTCATATTTATTATTCCTCTCTCTCTCTAAATGAGAATATTACAAACCAATCAACCGTTAATGGTTGCGTGTTTATCTGCGAAAATTGTTACAAGCCATGGAGAAGATAAATTGCAGTAATAAATAGTAAATAAGAATTAGATATCCGTAACTTTACTGCGAGTACACACGATATGCATTTTATATATCTTGGTATGTTATAGACCAGTTTATATAATAGTAAAGCTATTAGGGCGTACGCTAAAACACGGTGCAGCGCGGGCGCACGCTCTCGTGTCTGCATTGAAAATAAAAATGAGCATTTGAGCAACGCTGAAAGGCGCGGGCGCGTGTGACTTTGTGACGGGTTTTCTAAGGATAATTTGACTGCAGGCTCCAGCTCCGTGCACCCGCGCGAATTTTAGCGGACAGTTAGGGTCTCAAAGCTGAGAGATTTAAGAAAACAGGCAATATTTCCTTTTGGTTTTCAACGGAATCAATAGAAAAAGGGAGGACAGGAGTCTTAGGGTTGAACCTCATCTATCAGCACGCAATCTACCGCACGCAGCAGCGTCGACGACAACGTAATGCGCTCGGCAGCACGCTCTATTTCTTGCTCCAGCAAATGACGGTTCTGAGTAACAGAAAAGGATAGGAGCATCAAAAATGCGATTCCGCGCTGATAGATGTGGCGCCACTCTTAATAGATTTAAGTTCTATATACCTAAGTATATTTTGGGTTCGATTCCCGGGTCGGGCAAAAGTGTTATTGCGTTTTTCCACTACGAATTTCTCAGTAGCAGCCACGGAATCAAGATTTGTGCCCGGTTGATGGTTGGCAATGTCAATGTGGCAACACTAGAGCGAGGCCTATGTCCAGCAGTGAACGTCTTTCGGCTGAAATGATGATGATAAAGGCAATAGCAAGCTCGCCCCCTTCATGGAACTTAAACATAACTGGTGAAGGTACTTTTAAGTACGCCTCTGCCTAATCCTTCTTCTTACAGGCGTGATGTAATGTGATGTAATAGGTACTGAAATATTGAATGAAACATCATTGAGAGGAAATGCGGGTGGTCTTTTCTCCATACAATCGCTCTCGCCTGTTTTCTTTCTGGTTTATGACTTTAAAGCTATGATCTTTTTACAGTTAAATAAATATCAACCTCATCTATGTCCCTATAATCTGTATCAGCACTAGAACCTTCACAATATGCTCAAAATTGCCTATTTGGACCGCCGTTAACAGAGGCCTAGTTTACAAATTTGACAAGTATTAATGAAAAAAGAAAAATATAGGGACACAGTTTAAATCCTTATTATTTAGTTTATGAAATATCTTTTAGATTAGTCGAAATTTGGAGGAGGAAATAGTCGAGAGCCAAACCTCGAATTATGAGTTTTTACTTGTCGAATCTGAAGTTGTCTTTATCGCACCAATGTCGAAATAGCACTCGTTGAGCGGCAGCGTAGTTTCTTTAAATACCTACCTCATTTCCTCTTAAGTCGCAAAGAATAATTAATCTCAGTCCCTCCACATTACCTAGTACATAACTAAAAACGTTAATCAATTACTGTGAAATTACATCATTTGCCGGAATCCAAAGGAGTAAAGCCAGAGGAAGTAACCTAGCTCAAGTTTAATCCAAGTTACTAATATTACCTAGAAGCTTTTACTAGTAATTTTACCGCAGCCTTCTAAAGTTATACTCGCGTGAAACTAGAGGTTCACCTACTAATATAAGACTTTAGTTTACGCATGTATATATGTACTTATGTACGTCGAATGCCTTCAAAAGCGAAACTTCAGATGAATACCTAGTTTTAGACTATATTAAATTTATTAATTAAAATAACCTAAAGTAAATAACCTAGCAACAAACTTAAAAAATGGCGTCAAAAAACTCCTCAACGCTGTCAACTGGTAATGTACCCAAGAGACTGGCGGCGTTGCCACGTTGTATGGCAAAGCTAAGCCTTTGGCCAAGGTAAAAGCCAGCCCTTGGGTCACGGGAAGTGTCAACTAAACGTTTAGAAATATCCTTGAAAAGGCTGTGAGCGCTCGGACCCCACGGTCCTAGAGTTTCAACCCCAAACGGCTCGAAAATATAGTTACCAATGAGGTTACTATATTTACGCCGCTTGAGGTTCTCTGCAGCCGCAGCGGCAGCCCCAGCACAGCACGATGAGCTAGGAAGATGGGATGGAGCAAGAGTATCGACACATGTTAGACTATTAGACTTTATTATTTAGACTTGGTTAGTTTAAACAATACCCGAGTAAATTCACGATTGAGTCTGAAACTTACACTTTCCTTTCCTTTTTTATTTAACATCATAAAATCACGCCTATATACTCCGAAGTGTAAGGCTGAAGTATACCTAATAGTGCATACTAAAGGTCTATCCACACATATCATGGCCGTGCCCGGAACGTGACAGGGCCGTGCCCGGGACGTGACAGGGCCGTGCCCGCGACGTGAACAGGGTCGTGCCCCGGACGTGAACAGGGCCGTGCCCGGGACGTGACAGGGCCGTGGCCGTATGTATGTAGGCACTGAAGCTTCATCGCCAGCCCGGGCACGGACGTGTGTGAACGAGTTCATATAAAATGTACTCCACACACCGCACAATGTACCCCAATGTACCTGAATTTTTTTTTTTGGGCACAGTTCCTCCAAGTCCCGGGCACGGCCCTGATTCGTGTGGATAGAACTTTATAGGTGTACTTCACAATTTAACACACAAGGTTATGTTTAGAGTCCCTTGTAATAGGGGCGCGGCGCGGCGAGCCGTGGGCCAATATAACTATCTTGTGGAGCCTGACACAGCCAAAAGGCGACGCGGTAGACTTCACAGGAAATGCACAGGAACAAGTTGGACTGCTGGACAGCGACCAGTGGACAACGACCAGTGGTCCTCATTTGCCTTGGATTGAAAGATTTGGAGGTCGTGGGGAAGGCCTTTGCCCAGCAGTAGGGTGACATAGACTAACAATAATAAGGGCAAGCCTAAAGGCATCAACCGGGCACAAATCTAGAGTCCGTGATTGCTTCTGAGCAATTCCGGATAGAAAAACCCAATAGCACCTAATTCTTACTACATAATATTTATAAAAATAAAATAAAATAAAAATAAAAAATTTTTTTTTTTTTCCCAATCAACCTTTTTTTTTTCGGATGGGAAATCATCGGAAATCATCAAATAACCCCCCCCCCCTCCCGCTCTGGACTAAAACCCATCCATGTTCCTTCCTTTGCCCTTTGTGTTCCAGGGCCGCGGTATCTCTTTCGAACAGTCCCGCAACCCTGGATCAACCTTGAACCTAGCTTTAGCGATAAAGTGAAAATCTTGACAATTAATGACATATTGTAGTAGCTTGATGTGCTGGCGCATATGAAAAAACATTTCAGATAACATTACTATATCCCTGAGAAGCCCGTAGCTACATAATAACAGTCACTCGGATCGATCTCCGGTAAAGCTGCGCTCGCCCAGGTTGGTCCTTGAAATGGGCGACCACCAATTCGAAAAGATTAGCCCTTGGTCCCAGCTGTCAATTGTAGATCTTTGACAGTCGTTACAGGTAGTCAATGGCCCGGAAGTCTGACAACCAGTCTTATACCAAGGGGTATCGTATTACCCAGTACTAACTGGGTTGTGGAGGTCAGATAGGCAGCCGCTCTATGTAAAATACTGATGCATCCGGTTAGACTGGAAGCCGACCCCAAGATAGTTGTGAAGAGGCTAGGCAGATGATGACTATATCCCTATATACAAAAATACTTACTATGATAATTTATACTCTTGTCTTTGCTTTCGTGTAATGTATTTTCTTAATAGAAAACGCAACGTGAACTATAAAATGAAAAAAAAAACATCTTAATCGTGTTAATGTAAAAGTAATCCAAAATCGGTTATAATGAAGGTTTTTTATCGCTTAATTGTCACGGTTTTGTTATCGAACATAAACCGTGAACTGACGTCCAAATTGAGTAATATTCTAGAAATACTTAATATTATGCCTTATGATTTTACTAACACTATAATATTGCGCTGTGGAAATTTCAACTTTCAGCGCTGAAGTAAGAGTCGAAAATGAAACAGAATAATTTTATTTAGGAATTACTTTAAGTGACGCCTAGTGTTAGTAAAAACGAGCATTCATTCTGATAACATTATCACTAAATGCAACAATTAGTATTCTTGTATCATTTCTATTTTAGGGAATGATTGAAACTTATAACGCAAGTAGAGGCGGTAAAGTCAGTTATTGACCTTTATTACTACGTATATATGAATTGTATTGTGCAATGCCTTGTTCTAGCGTACTGCTAATTTAACTAAACTCAAATGTAGCCTAGACCTAAATAACAATTGACGATCGCGAATACGAGCACGACAACATCATTTTTAATTTGAACAGTCCAATATTCGAAAATTCAAATTAAAAATAACCATGATGTTGTCATGCCCGTATCCGATCTTACATTTAAATTCAGTCAACTAACTCTCACTGCAATTTAGATATTTTATTCTAAATTCAAGCTGTGCCTCATAGGGCACCTTGGTCACTGCTGTCTTTCATTATCTATGGCAGTCGTTACAGGTATACAGAAACTCCTTAGTCTGACAAACAGTCTCAACAAGGGTATCGTTAACGATATCCATAGTGAGGCCAGTTAGTAAGTCGTGGAAATAACATGCAGTAACCAGGGACTGCATACCGATATAATTTTGATATCGATATCAAATTATCGATATAAATACTGATATTTCGGTATCTCTTTATCGATATTGATACCGATATTTTTATTCAGTATACTAATATACACGGTTAATTTTAGGTCGTTCTGGAACCGAAAGCCATAAACTCGATCATCGAACTCGAAACGATTGGCACTATTTTTTTCAAAAAGTAACAATAAAAAAAATCACGCGAAATTAAATTTAGTGTTTTTTTTTGTGAAATAATGAGAACTCGAAGTAACGCTTCCTTGCACTAAACGTATATGTGTGTGTAAAACGTATCCACTATCGGCAGCACATGCGAACGGTACCCAATGAAAAATTCATTCATCGATCAGACAGCTTGATCCGTAAGCCACGCCCCCGCCCCCACGCTAAACACAGTTTAGCCGCCGACGCCCCCGCCCTTCCTTCATAGTTAGTATCGTCGCGCGTTTCGCTGTATTAGGTCACTCACGCGCAACCTAATCACGTGCTAAAAATGAGTCGGCAATACGTGTACTCCAACGTGGAGTATTGGGCAATGGTGGATTTTTATGGGATGGCGCACCATAACCTGGAAGAGGCTAGACGGTTGTATGCTCAGCCGGAACACCTGAACTCACTGCGCGCACGTGGAATCACAGACCCTCAAGTTCCCTTCACCTCCACCATCCTAGCTGTAACCCAGCGCCTCCTCGATCATAGACAGTTTCGAGCACCCACACACGCGCAGGGCCGCGGTAGACTAGCATACTCGGCGGAATTAGAGGAAGACATACTGAAGTACTTCGAACGCGACCCACGTCGTAGTACCTACCACAATGGCGGCTAGGCGATTCAATGTTAGCCAATATTACGTTTGGAAATTATTAAATACTGATGGATTACATCCGTACCATTTTCGTCGAGCGCATGCTATTTACGAAGGCGACGGGCCAAGGAGAATCGCATTATGCCAGTGGTTATTAGAAAATGTCACTGCCAACATACTCTGGACGGATGAATCGTTATTTACACGAGTGGGTCTGTATAACGTTCACAACGAACATTATTGTTCGTTTTTAAACCCGCATCTCATTCGCGAAGATAACCATCAGGTTAGATTCAGCGTGAATGTTTGGGCAGGCATTATAAACAATCAAATAATAGGGCCTATTTTTATTGAAGGTCATTTATCTGGTGGTTCTTACAGCAACAACGTGGTACTCACGACCGCCCTATATCAAACTCATGATTAGCAAACCTTCAATACAAAGCAAAATAAGAAGTATCTGTGCCTCGAATGAATTTAATACTTACACTAGTGTAGGTACCTTCACCGTCTCGAAAACAAACGATGCCGCCGCGTTAGATAGGTATACATTAATAAAATAAAAATACATACGCGATAGATAAATTGGTACACAAATAAAAATACGAAAAGCGAATTCAGATTTTATTTCATAGCAGTTAACGGTGAAAATTAAAAATTTTACCAAACTAGGTAAGTACGCAGTTTACTAAAATTATTCCGAGAAATTTATTGTCTCGTGTCCGACCTGACTTTACAAAGATGCACAACCGAATTACACGGTTAACTTCATAAAAATAAGGTCTTAATTCCAACTTAATACCTTCAATACCTCCTAATACCTTCAACTAATAATGAACTCTATTCGACAGACGAAACGATTCATTTTTCTGTGCAAATTGCCTGCCTTTGTAGAAGCCGCCACCATTGACGCAAAAAATGTTTTAGGCAGTATTATTTTATGGATCATATGGTAGGTTGTGGGTTCAAATTCGGGCAAGTACGTATGTGACTTTTTTAATTCATAATTATGCACTTTCTAAGTTTATCTTGGACATCACAGACATCGGTGAAGAAAAACATCGTGAGGAAACCTGGACTTATAAAAGTCTGAAATCGCCAACCTGTCTTGAGCAAGCGTGGTGATCAATGCTCGTGCCTTCTCTGTTGAGAAGAGGTCTTTGCCCAGCAATGGGACAGTAATAGGCTGGTATTATTTATTTATTATGGTAGGTAGGTATGCTTATTAGGTACCTAGCTTGATTGGTTCCCAAGAGTACTCGTCGTGTCGGTGTCTAGTAGAATAGGTACGGTACAAGTACTAGTGATTTCGTGATGCGAGAGTGGTGAATTAAATGCCAATTAATTTCTCTCGTGTCGAGATGTGATAGTGGTAAACACCGTGCCGTGCTTCTGATATTAACGAGAGATGATGTAGGTAAATGAAGTTATACAAAACCTAAATCGTATCTGAAATGAAATAACTACTTGCATCCGGTTATTAAATTCGTTCGACGTCCATTGAACCCAACTGAATCGCACACGCACAGCTGTTCTTCGTCACCCAGCGATCGCGTACGATATTGCGTTTATGAATGAAATAGTGGAAGCGCTACTAAAGATTTAACTCGAATGACAGAAAAAAAGTGATAAATTCCTAACTTCTATAATTGATGTCCTAAACAAATAATAACAATGCCAATAGTAACTTTTACTCGACTGGAGTTACGGTGTTTCGGCTCCAGAACGATGTAAAAATAATCGTGTATATACTTTAATGTGCCTATATCAGTATCGATACCGATACTAAAATACCAATATTTTACCGATAAATGACCTTCATCCGCGGCCGCGTCATATTTGCGATTCACGCCATCCGTCTCCCGGCCCGCCTAGGTACGGTCGTGCGTGTGATACCTACGTGAATTTAGGTTTCTAGTGATTGGTGGGTCAAGATGGCTGGATTGGCTGGTTTGTATTTTTTATCTTTAAAGTTTATTTTTTCGTTTGATTCCGACCGGAAAGGAACATGATGAACACAAACATCGAACACGAAACATTTGGTTCGTACGTGTGGACGCAGATTAGCCAAGCGAATCCGAATACTATACCTACGCACACAGTTCGGCCTGTGTTCACGCTCAACCACCCCGCTCTCTTTAGTAGCCTTGGATAATGGATTCGCCATTGGAAGTGGTCGACAGTGAGTGCAGTAGCCTAAAATGTTTTGCGATTCGTAAGATTCACGAAATATTGTTTCTAAAAGAAGATCCTATGTATGATGTAGAAACAGTTTTGTAGGTACAAAAATTACAAAACTCAAACTCTTTATTGCATTCATGTGTACATTTTGTTGTTACATAATAAGTAGGTAAGTTCCAACATGAAACCCGGTTAGGGCACGGCAACATAATAGATTGGACAAAACAAGCATCCAGTGAGTAGGTATAAGTACTGGATTGCAAGTTTGATAAACAAATATAATCATTACTAATATTATTACTAGTATTAGGTTTGTGTAGTTATTTTAATCAATATCATGAGGTTATAAGATTATTTTATTTATGGGGGTATTCAATATTCAAAAAAAGCGAAAAAAAAACTGATACGCCGCGAAGCCGCGCGCCTCCGCCGCGCCGCGCGCTCTCTTCTTGAGTTCGGTGTGAAAGAAGTGTGAGTAAAGTATACAATTATAGAGGGAATCTTTAAATATCTTAAATATTAATTAAATAACTAAAGGTTAAGTAATAACGACGCAGCACGGGATCAACCGAACGCAAAATTCGTAGGTATCATTTCCGCGGTTTTTTTTAGGATGGGATACCATCATCAATCGATCAAATGACTCCTCCCGCTCTCTTCGTTACGGAACGCACATGACATGCGAACAAAGTGTTCGATGTTCGTGTTCACCATGTCCTTGTTCGTGTCTAAAGTCTAATAATAAGTACCTATTTATCTTATTTCGGTATAAAGGTAGATAAGGAAGTAGCAATGTAATGTAAAGTAATTAACTTCTCATCTAATCATCTAAATCGAGTAAAATCGCTTTGTTTTAGTTAAGTTAGTTTTTTGTTTCACACCGCACGTGCGCGTCGGCGATGAGTAGGTATAATCTATGAGAAGTCGCGTGACTGAAACCGCGCGGGTGTTCAGCACTATAAAACCTGACATGGCGCCGATCGCCAATACAAACAATCAGCATGAGAAGAAAACCAGCCTCATCACAGAAATTATCGGAGTAGGTAGAGCAAATTTTTTGTACTTGCGATACGTTGTCATAATATGGACTCTCCAGGAATCTTGGGATTTGAAGATTTTTCCGGCGGTTTTTTTTTTTTTTTATGGCAAAGCATTTTTAGGCGACGAATAAAAATAAAACTTAATGGTATGTAAATAAAGTTGAATTATTAATGTTAAGGCTGCAGCACACGGCATGCCTAAGCATGATGTGGTATTTTTTTGTAACATTGGAATTTCAATTTTATTTCCATACCATCAAGTTAAATTTTTATTCGTCCCCAAAAAAAACCTTGCCATGCTGCGGCCGCGCCGCCACTGGGCGCGGGCCTTACACTTAGAATCCTGGGGAATGTCCATATTAAGATCAACGTTTGCGGTTATTGAATTAAAGTAGTAGGTACCTACTCCGATCACTGCTCATCACCAACGCGTGGCTCACCGTAGCTACACCTACATCATGCTAAAAAGTTATTGTATATTTGTCAAGATAATTTTAATTTCTAGGAAAGAAGTTACCTATCATTACTATTGATGAATCTGATGAGTCTGACGATGAAACTCAATACTGTAGTCAGATATCACAGGTGGTTAGTTACGAAGATGTGGAAGTTCAAACGACCATAGACCATGTAAAAACCATTTATAATAATCAATGTCCCTTCGATACACGAAATACAAACTTTGCAAGGCTAGTAGCGTATGAACTACAGCGTATGTCAAAAGAAGGACGTAATTATATTCCAGATATGTTAAATATCATCAGAGCATTAAGAGGCGCTCCCTCACTATCAGAAATTATGAAATTTGCCCCCAAAAGGACTGACGACTCTAAAAGTGACGATGATTTATTACCAAATCATCCAGTGTTACCATCAAACGTGCGATCTAATAAGGCTGGTTTGTATTTAACTATAGTTTATTAATCTGTGACTTCATCTGCGTATATTATTATAGCCTAGATATGTCCTTTCTAAAGTTAGCGTAACAAATAAAAAAACTAACTCAAATTATATAATCATTCATCAATTACATAATATTAGTTAGGAGGTTAGAATATTCTAAAGGATTGATAATCATTGTTTTACAGGAAAGAAGAGAGCTATTATTGAATTGGATGACGATGAAACTCAATGCGATATTAAGTCACCCTCACCACCATCTTCACCGTCCATTATATCAGGAAGGCAGGAACGTATTTATACAAAAAAAAACATTAGATGCACTTACAATAAAAGTAATGATGTATTTACACAAGAAAAGGCAATTCAAGCTACTGAAGCCGAAATAATTGACGCTATGGTATATAGACAATATAAAAATAATAGAATTTCTTATACGACTGAAACTTTGCCTAAAATAGATTTTCACAATGAAAACCCTTTAGATGAACGAAACGAAGATGTTGCAAGGCTTGTAGCATTCGAATTGGAACGTATGTCTGAAGAAAGTCGTTCCAATGCATATCCACAAATACTGAACTTCATCAGGCTTGTAAGAGGCGACACCCTCGACAGTCATTCAAATCCAATTGTATTATTTATTCCGACTACAAGTAATTTTAGAAGAGGTGACGATTCGACTAACCCGGAAATCCCATTAAATACGTATTTTGAGGAGGTGGAATAATTTAGTTGAAAAACCGTTAATGAAAAAACTGATTTGAAAAGTAAATGTTTATTAATAATGTTAACTATCGTTTATAATTATAACAACTTTGGCAATAATCATCATTAAATCTAGACAAAGACACTAACAAACAGTCGTAAGAAAAAAATAAAAAAGTCGGACTGGTATAGTCGGTCTGACAGTAAAGGTAAGTTATTTCAATTTTTTTTATATAATGTGTTGTTCCTAATAAAAATAATATCTTCAATCAAATTGCGATTTAAATTGAAACGATACCTTGATACCACAAATTTCAAACTGGAGAATAATCTTTCCACACTGACTTGTGTAGCTGGACTAGCAAGAACGACACAAGCTAGTTTATAGAGCGTAGGATATTTATTTTTATTCATTTCCCAGTATTTTAAAATCTCTTCAGTAGACTTTAGTAAAGGCTCACTCAAAAACGCCGTTAATTCTTCATTTATGTTTCTAAATGTACAAGGTAACATCTCCGTATTATCGGTGCCTCTTCTTAAAAGAGTTCGTACATCACTTTGAGCTTCGACATATCTAACACTAAGAAAATCTTCTAACTCAATTCTTGCGCTATCTGCGTTGGTTTGGGCCAAAGATGTCAAATTCGTTGAAGAAGACTGGGGCTCATTTTCTTTATCGCTGTTGAGGTTTTGTAAATGATGATGTAATTCTAATAATTTTATTTTTGCTGTATCTCGCTGATCATCAGAGAGCGTTGAATTTACTCTCCCGTCGAGAAAAACGGCACAAAGAAAAGCGTCATTGTTAAATAACGTGTACTCTCTGTTGTCCATAGAATTAATCAGCAATGTGCTCAGAGCTGTGTTAATATTTTTTAATTTAATTTTACACAACAGCCACTGCAAATAAAAGTCACCTATTGTGAGCTGCTCATGTTGTAGGATTTTTGACAGTTCTTTAGCAGGCAAGAGGGATGTTACATAATCTTGTAGTATATTCCAAGTCGTTTCCGGTAAGCTCAAAATAGAATCGTGAGCATTGTCGCAAATTTCTTTTAGTAATATTAATCTCTGAATCATATCAACAGTTGAGTTCCATCTAGTAGGACAATCTAGGATAGATTGATTCTTTCCTGCCTTGGCTATTTCAGCAGCACATTTTTGAGTTCGCAACTGTTTAGCAACTTTTCTTGCGTCATTAATGACTTGTTTGATTTCAGAACTATTGCAAACTTCTAGAACACACAACTGTAACGTATGTGCTGCGCATCTTATTATAGCTATATTCCTTTGCTGAGTCGTGTTTTCATGAAACTGCATTGATAGTGACGAAGTAATTGTTTCAGTGTAGTAGTTTTGTCTATCAATATCGAATTCAGTATCAGCGTCATAATCAAAGTCAGAATCTGAATCCATTGAGATATTTTCAGTATCTTCTGAATGATTCGCACTTTGTTCCTCCATCACGATATCATTTTGATCGCTAATGTTTTCCATGCTATAATTTCCATCTTCAGTAGAAATCCTCTGATTTGGAACATTTCTTCTTTCATTTAGTAGCTTACTCATCTTGAGCATATTTGCTCCATTATCTGTTGTGAAACTAAAGATGTTATCTAGATCAATCCTGAACCTTTGCAAAACAAACAAAACTTGTTCTTTCAGGTGTTCTGAAGTATGTCTTTCCAATAATTCTATCATTGCTAAATTTTGTAGTACAATAGTCCCTTCTTCTAAATATTGTGCGTTTATTCCCATGAAACTTCTGAGTGAAAGTGATGCTACATCTACTTTTACGCAAATCATTTTGGCCTGCAGGTCTTTCGCCATACTAATACGTAAATTTCCAGCGGTTTCAATAATATTGTTTCTAATTTTTCGAGAACACACTTTTGTACCACAGTCAGGTATCAAAGATAGGATATTTTGGAATGCTTCATCGTTAAGGAGAGCTAAAGGACGGCCATGAACAGTTACAAGATCAGTGCAGTGTTTGGTAACTATTCCCTCATTGACTGTCGTTTTAGCGTTATCCTTTTGTGTCATATTGAGTGATATAACTTCTTCAAATTCTGATTTATGAATTTTAAGATGTTTCATGAGATTGGAGCTGTTAATGCTCTGCAACAAAATAAAAAAACTTGTGTCAAAATACATTAAAATCTACGTAATTCCCAGAATTATTTAGGGTAAGTACTTGTTTATACTTTTCCGGAGTCTGGTTTTAGTTTATATCAAATAGGTAATCAAATACCTACTTGAAAGACACTAAAACGCGACTGTATCTATGCATTAGCTGATTTTCCCCGTAGATTCAAACCAAAAACATTATTTTTCGGTTTCCGACGTGAAACTGCGAATCCCTAGACACTAAGTTTCGTCATAATTTGTCCGGCCGTCCGTATTCAGCCATTTTAGTCGCAGTTCGCAGCCTATTAGATTAGTGTTAGATAAAGTTTTTAATTTGGAGTGTCCATATTAAGACAACGTATCGCAAGTAGGTACCTACTTACGTTGTTTTAATTCACTCCACATTATAAACTTTATTTTTAAATAATTTGTACGGGCAGGCTACCCTGGAGCATGCACCTTAAGGTTGTTGCCTCAGGTAGCCTGCGAAATGTGCAGCTCAGTATCGGATAGTATGATAATACAAATTAAATTCGCGGCAAAGACATGTATTTACCTACACAGTTATAGGCACTTATCAAAACCATCAACAAAACTCTTTATCTTAGTGTAGAGGTAAAATGTGTAAATGGCACATTTTCGAAAATTTAAATTTCCCGGTCTTTCTGAGGCAACCACCTTAAGGTGGATGCGCAAGGGTAGCCCGCGAAATTTAAATATTCTTACGTTTATTGCAATTTGCAGGTCAGTGTCAGGTTGTATGTTGATGAAAATATGAATCGCGCCAGTAACACGTATGGAGTTACAGAATTATAATCATTCAAATCATCAATATAGCCCTCCAAGTTCATATAACCCCATTCAATAGCTATTTCATGAAAAAGTCAAACAATGGGATTAAATGAACTTGGAGGGTTATATTGATGATTTGAATGATTATAATTCTGTACTCCATACGTGTTATTGGCGCGATTCATATTTCCATCAATATACAACCTGCAAATTGCAATAAACTTAGAAAATTTAAATTTCGCGGGCTACTCTTGCGCTTCCACCTTAATGCTCTTGCGTCAATTATTTTTTATTACCATGCAACCTGATACTGAACTGCTAATTGCAAAAAACGTAAGTACCTAAGAACATTTGCATTTTATCATCATCCCCACTAAGTTGATTTTATTACCTACTTGTTATTTAATCGTGTGTGTTACCTATTTACGTAGTTTATTTTATTTAGTTAATAAAACTGATAAACCTTCAAAATAAATAAGCGATGATAGGATTTATTACATCAAAATTCTAGTTATGTAGGTACCTAGTTTAATAAGTAAAATACCTAGGTGACCGAGCAAATATAAACTGACAACGAATTTTCTCAGATCTATCCATAATAAATAGCAGTATTTTGAAAACAACAATAAGTTTCTTTCGGCATGCGGTATCAGTGCGCGTGGCCGGCCGGTCTTGTCTTTAATTAAACCAGGGCTTGGAACCGGTTTTGAAATACCGGTTAATATTGTTCATAAACCGGTTATACCGCACTAACCTAAATAAACCGGTATTACTCAGATTCCATTCAAGTATTTTGTTGCACGCACGACAATTAAAACGAAACTACGAGCGCGGTCGAACACAATCTGCTTGTGACTGCGTTATTCGTTGGTGTAGAGCGAATAGACCGAGAGCTTTATTATTGTAGATGTAAGAGAGATGGCGTAGTAGGTAAAACTCTTATTTACTTACCGCCGAATCTCAAATTAACCGGTTAATTTCGCTCAACAGAACCGGAATTTGTAAAAAACGGGTTCTCCCACTAACCGGTTAAAACACCGGTAACCGAAACCTTAACCGCAATCGTTTCTGGTTTGAGGTCAATGACCGAAACCGGTTTGGAAAATTAACCGGTTTCCGAGCCCTGAATTAAACTAGTTCAAGGTCAACGGGGTGCGGCTAGAGATCGCTTCTATTTTTTGAGTTCAAGCAAAAATGTAATTACAGGTGGGGGGTGTGTTCGCGATAATACTCATATACGGTCAAATACAGAAGCAAAATAAGCAATGTAAATAATGATAATGACATGTCTTACCTATCGATTCAATAAACAATTAAGTAGGTAGGTATGGTTTAGTTTGTCAACTCCACAGATCGCGGCTATTTACAACAATTTACTGAATTGAGTTATCTACGGTCAATTGACCATAACTTATGGTGCTTACTACCTACATGGTGCTAGTAACTGGAGCCAGTAAAGGCGCGGGCTATTTGCGGGAGCAGTAGGTATAAATGCACAAGTTAATCGGTCGTACTTGTACACGGTGCAAGTTGGTGCAAGCAAAGCGCGAGTTACTTGCTCTCTCTTCACAAAAGCACAATTGAACAAAACAACAAATAGACTTGAGCGGGTAGCCCGCGCGCGACGCATATCGCACGGGTAGCTCGCGTTGGTACATGCACATGCTCGAGTCGCTGGACCTGGGGGCCTAAAATGGAAGCTTTATCAGAATCATAATATGAATCACGTAAAAATATTAAAATTCTTAAAATGGTCTTTATGGTTATGAGCACAAAGTCCATTTTAAGAGTTTTAAAATTTTAACGTGATTCGTATTATGATTCTGATAAAGTGGCTATTTTAGGCCCCCTGCTCATCACCTTTCCATAGAACATAATTAAGTGCAAGTAGGTGCCTAAACATGCGCATGCGCAAGCTACATTTACCGTGTACAAGCACCATTAGTGGAGATTCTCAGCTGGTCTAGTAGTAGGTATATCTACACAGAAGTCACACACACGTCACTTTATCTATAACCTACCAATAGGTAGATACAGTTTTCTGCTTGTAACTGAAACAAAAACTTACAGAATGTAATTAATAAAGTAAATAACTTACATTTAAATCCTTGTTGCACACCAGGCATTTCGATTTCAAATTGGTTTTGTCTACATTAAAGTGCCTATAAACATTATTTTGCTTTTTACGCCCCATCGCGTCAACTACAGAAACGTATACCTACGTCAATACAGCTAAAATACTGAAAAAAAAATTTTCAAAGCAAAGCAGCACGGCGTCCACGGCGTCGGGCGTACACGTTGCGTTTGATGCATTGCATTGTTGCCGTTCTGTTTCGCGCCGAGATCGCGCGCCGCCGCCCGCCCTCGTGTCGGGCGATCTCGCAACTTCGCGTTGCAGCCTGATATCAGTACTGAGTATCGATATAATTATCGATATTTTTATATCGGTACTCAAATAACTGATACAAAATATCGATATTTACCCCACTTATCGATTCTGGTATTGGTATTTTCCTTAAAATATCGATATTATTCGGATATCGATATCAGTCCCTGGCAGTAACGTATTTTACATAAAGCAACGTGAGTACCAGTCACTCCATGCAAAATACTGGTATTCAACTACATCCGATTTGACTGGACGACGCCCCCAACATGGTTGGGAAAATACTAGGCACATGAGTTATTTTACATTTAAGAAATGCTAAAAAGGTGTGAGACAATGAAGATCGACAAAGTCCCAGAGAAACAATTTATCTGTCTTGGATCAGTGCAGGAGACATCACACAGCAAGGCCAATAGGCCCAGGCATAGGATATTAGTCCAGTTGCCTAGCACCGCGAATTAAAATTAAAGCACCCTTGCCAGTAGTGCTTGACCAGTTTGGCCTCGTCGCCGGCAATCGATGATTGGATGCCAAGCACTCGCATAAGTGCTTTGGCCTTGTCGTTGTCAGCGCTATCGCTATCCCGCATTCGATGAGTCAAAATTCTAAGCGTATGCATTGGAAATAGCGGAAAGCTTTCGTCATTTATACAGGGTCAATTATGTTAGCTAGCGAAACTTTACAGATCGAATCAATAAGTTTTTTTGTAAGCCTGATTACTCGAAGTCCCACTCCTGGGCGTTAGGCATTTCGCCATTCCCTCTACTTATTTATTATTTATAAAAAAATAAATAATAACTTGTCTCGGTGTTGTATTTCTTCTCGCCAACTTGTTAGATCTACAGCTGCCGCGACCTCGTCTACCTGCCTCAAGCCTCCAGTCTTGCGATATTCGGGCAAAAAGCTGGATATCAATTTTTTAACGTATTTTTTTTATCTTCTATATTCATTCACAATCAGTCTTTCCAAGGAGTATCTATTACCCAGTACTAACTGGGTTGGAGAGGTCAGATAGACAGACGCTCCGTGTTTAATACTGGTATTCAGCTGCATCCGGTTAGACTGGGAAACGCTAAGCAGATGATGATGTTAATATTCATTCATAATGTGCGACCGTAACTCCATTTTCATTGACTTTGTTTATTCAAATAACATTACCCCTTCATACAAAGCGTAGGATATCCTCCATAGCGAAAGATGTGACGTTGCCAACTAATATTTCTCAGTGATTTAAACTGTACAAGTTTCCCCACTTCCGCGTAACTATGCGCCGAATTGCAGTTGTAAATGTGCAATGAGAACTTTAACTGCACGTTCGCGATCTAAACTCGTTAATCCTCATTAAGGCTGCGACATTGGCAGCCCAAAAGCAGGGTAATAGCTGCTAATTATTGTGCTTCGGGAATTAGGAAGTGGATTGAGTGGAGAACGTTTCTATTGGGAGTGTATTACGGCATTAAAGACTAGGAGAGAAGAACCTTGAAGTTGTGGTTTCTGGGACTTCCCGTATCATCTTTGGGGAAACCTAAATTCTTTTGTGTGTGTACAATGCATTGAAATGTAGGTCTACCAAGTCCATAAGCAGGAATTTGCCAAAAACTGAATAGGTTACTACATAAAATAACTCGAATTACAGCGTCATTGGAAATAAGACGAAAATTTAATTAATTATTTTGTTTAAGTTTAACCTCGTATAATTTGTATCAAACGCCTACTGACGCTACAGTAGATCGTCGTTATTTAACTATCAAAAATTAAACTGCGATTTTAATAAGCTGTGCTATATAATAGTCTAGACACACAATAATAGTCTAGTACACAACAGTCAATGGCGTCGTCATTTTAGGTATAAATGGATATTTTCTTACAATCTGGAGGTCTAAAATGCCCACTTTAGCAGAATCATATAGTAATATAAATTACGTTAAACATCTCAAAACGGTCACTGACGCAGTTAATTTGATGAATTGTCACTTTGTTATCATTTTACGAATTGTGTTCTGCTAAAGCCGCCAGTTTAGGCCCCTTGATCTGGTGCAATCCTAAAACATTTATCAACAACAAATCCTAGATAAATCACGAAACTAGCAACCGACCTCACAATAAAACGAAACGTAAATAGTCCCATTAAAAGGCATTGCTCCACAATCTCGCCTCAATGGCTCCCCGGCGATAGGAAAAATCGGCTTACAGAGGATCGCACGTCAACCGATCGTTTCTTATTTATTGTTCCATTAAAAAATAGTTTAACAGCCTTATTTTCCAAGCATCGTCGGGTACTCGGTCCCCCTCGTCTAGCCGAGCTACTAAATCTCATTTGCTCGATTTCACCGCCGGTGTGATAAATTTCCTTTAATTTTATCTGCAACATAGTTCCGTATAAAATGTTTTACAAGCACTTTTAATATACGAGAATACTTTCTTATATTTTAAGGTGAGCTGACAGCAACGCAAAAACGAAGAAGATGCGAGGAGCTTGTTTATTTAGTAAGTAATACTGTTGATTTTAATTCATAATTGAAGTAATGAACACTTGAAGGTGAGCTTCTTCGATAATGAAAAGCATCAGTAGGTACATAAAAATATCAACATTTTACTGCATGAATATTTTTCACAAGATTGCAAAGAAAAAGCAGCAGCGACGGCTTTCAAATTAAAAAATCTGGTGGTGTTGTGACGGGCTCGCTAACGACCCTCGTGCAAGTGAGAGCACTTGCGGGAATAACCGGGAATTGCCGCCTTTAGCTCTAAACAACGCACGCCCCTGTGTTAGAGCGAATCAACTAGCTTGTTGTCATTACAATGAAATATACATATATGTATGCTTTCATTCATTTCCATCCATTCAGCAGGTAAAAAGTTCACTGTAGTTTCTTTCATGCGTCCCACTTTTACACAACCTTTCCGATTATTCAATGTTTATTATGGGCTTATTAATTACGTTTGCAGCCAAAACTATTATCCCGTTCAATGAATGTTAATTGCAATTTACATAGTTAAGGTTAACGCTTTCGACACTCACACTAGGAATTGTTTTATACATGAACTAATAGGGTATAAATCCTAATTGTTAGCCGACGTACGTTTATTTTCATTAGGCACGCTCGCTCTGTTACATCTCCGCAGGGAAACACGAATTACAACTTCATCGATTCCCCACAAATTGTAATTATACCCTAACTTCGAGTATATTTACCGAGCAACATAAATATTCATTGATACGCCACCTAATTCACGTAGAATGTGAATACACTACCAAAATAACTGCCCTATATTAAGCGAAGAACCATTAAGAAAATGGGGGAAATGGAGTCGTCAAAATTTATCGATGTCGTTACAAGCCAACACGCCACCACAGGAACTAATAAAGATCCAGTCACCTCGAATGTAACTAATTAATTGTTCAGAAGAAACAATCACTAAGTAGAACTAACGAAGTTGCTTGATGGAATAAGACAAATGAAAGCTGCAAAGGTCAAACCAACCGGCGAGGGAATTATAAACAGCAACGCCGGGGAGCGGAAGAACTTAGTCAGAAGTTTGTAACTTATGCGTTATTACATGTTAACTACAGACTACGTATCTAAACATAACTTTAACACAACTGCGGTAATACATAGACATACGAGCACAAAGGCAGAGACTCCGCAACGATATTCCGAACGAAATTTCAGCAGCGAATTCCAATTCTTTTACAATTCTCATTGCTCCAGCGAAAAGAGATTCATTGTCAGCTAAAGTATTATGGACAAAAGTAGCGTGTAGCGTAAACTTCCTCTGAATAGACTTAATCGGATTAACTACTCCGGCTAGATTATACGACACTGAAGTTTTCATCGGTTCTGCAGTAGTTAGTGATTTTTCTGTTACATCACCGACTTCACAAAGACAATTGCAATAAAACTTAGAAAAAAGAACTGGCCATATACCGAAGCCTTTGTTACGTAATCAGATTTTCAAGTAACCGAATACCCAGAGATAAATAGGTCTACTTAGGACGAAGTTGAAGTAAGGTCATAACTTTTATTGTGCTCCGCTGTTAGTCACGTCGTGAGTTTTTATTCAGGTTTTATGTTATGCTGACCCTGATCTTGGCATAAATGAAGTGGGTGTTATAATATTAGAAATTGTTTCTATCTTTTATGGACTTTAGTTCTGTTTGGACAAAAATGCCATCAAGATTTATGTCTTTTTTGTTTTCCGTGTGGTTAGTGCCTAACCTGGTGTCAGAGTTTATAAGCCGCCCATGGGCCTCTGCCTTAGCTTTACATACCGTCAAGAAATATCTCTCTGACATGGTGGTTTCCTTACGATATTTTCCTTCGCCGAAGCAAGTTACAATACGCACATGAATCAGAAAAATCAGAGGTGAGTGAGTGGGTGAGTCTTGGGGTTCGAATATGCTTTGGCACTCCGACGGTCACACCACTAGGCTATCACTGCATATGATTAATGTAATATACATAAACCCACTCGTTTTTCCCACGGGGATAGGCGGAAACGATAGAACTATCTTTACATACTACTTTCGGCTCGTACACGTTCATACTTCTGGTCACACACGCAGTTTTATGTAACTTGTCACTAATTATATACACATACGGCCCCTTATTGCGTGCACGGTTTTCGGCGCATACTGTACCAATTTATAAATTTTGGACAATAATTAGAATAGAATAGAATAGAATACTCTTTATTATGTACACCATAAAAATTACAGATATAAATGTAAAACATTATAAAAGGGGTAAACATGGGGTAAGGGGTAAGGGGTAAACATAATAATTAGTGTGTATTGCGCAGGTAACTAATACATTAGTTCAATTAAACGCATCCTGATCATCGGCCAGGTCAAAGCGAACGTAATTGTGGCGAATTAAGCTCATCAGTGTGTTACCCAGCTAAACGCTCCCAGCAATTGACTGAGTGGAATATTAAATGACACCCACACGAATAGTAATCAAACGTCTAGCGAGAAGCGTCTAAGTAGTCGCAATACAATTTATCTTGTTTATATGGCAGCCGTCTGGAGCGATTATCGCTTTGTCTTTATTGATTCTTGTATCTACACTACAAGAAAAAACAATCATCATAGATGTACACTTTTTAGAATGAGTCTAAAATAAAATTGTATTTACGAACCGCAAACGAACGATTCGTACTGAAAGCCCAAAGTCAAAGAAGTTGTTAAAAACTAAATCCCTTTGTGTTGTCCCATCCAGTTAAAACAGTGGCCGTAATGGCGAGACCCTTCAAAATATAGTCAGCACAAATATAAGGAAAAACTAATAGAATTCCCACTGACAAAAATATTCATCTTCAATATTTTTCTCCAAGACAAACGAATGGTCCCCAGCCACTCCAATACAATATTCTCGTCAGATATGAAACAGAAATAATTTATATTTCCTTGTGAATTACAACCAAATGGATTTATTTGTAATATACAAAAAACAAAAGATCGGCGTCGTAGAAGGAAACTCGCCAATATCACAGAAATAAGCCAAGGGTGCAATTTCCTTTTGCTAACAATCACTCAAATTGGGTCAAGTATGTAGGTGAACATTTTACACCCGCTGTGTTTGATGCCAAGAATATAATTATTACGATGTAACCTAATTTTGCCATTTGGCATGACGAGGGACAAAGACATGGTTCTTGAGTCAATACGGCGTCCTAATATGGCGGAGATCACACAGATCAGATTATATTAAACAGACTTATTTGCCAAATAACAAATTGACGAGAAAACCGGGATACAATTTGAAATTCGAATGTCTCTATATGAAAAAGTTGTGTAACAGAACACCCCATCATCGTCTTTTGTTCGGAGACTGAGATTGGTGCCAAAACGGCAAAACGTCCTTTATATGCAGGCATAATTACAGTTAACCTAAAGCCGATATCTTGCAGACGCTTCAGACAATCGAATGCCCAACAAAATGCTTGCGGCCAGCCCGAACCCACTACTCGAGGTATAAAGTAAGCCACTCAGTGCTTCTAATATCTCGAACCGGGGTGGGTAAGCACATAGTCGTTGCGAGCGAACTATATTCACCATGGTTTTAATAGGAAAATGGAACGTAAAATACTCGAACCCATAGGATACGTTGATTCTGCAAATAGAAAAAATAAAATCATTGTTGGTTTAAAACGAATTTCAGAATAGATTATGGCTTTTTAATTGCATTTTCTATTGACCCACTATATGTTTGCTAGGGCATCGAATACAAACAACGTTTGAAAAGTAAATATCCAAACATAATTACTTGAAAATGGATTACTCTAATCATCCAGGATTAAACTGCAATACGAATATTATGCTATAAACATTATCAAATAGACAAATATTGGATTTCTAGTTTGTGACTACATCTATAGTAGATGGTACTGTTCGAGTCTAAAATCATATTGGTGAGATCTTATTGTTGGGGCAGTCGATATCAAACGTGGCGTGGTGCCAACATCGCTGGCTACATCTCATTGGAGCTGAACTGTTACCCTTTAAGCGACGCTGAAAAGAATCGAGCCTCCAGTCAGCCATCTTCACAAACAGATGTTACTCAGCGATTTTTTCCAAAACAAAAAAGTCTCGTTTCTTTATAAATCCGTGGCCATTCTACATATCCGTGAAGAGTTGAGGCAGGCTTGAGTGCTCTCTGGATCGCCCGCGTAGGATTTAACGATGTCAGACTTATCGATAAGCTCTATACGAGGACTTCCAACAGAGGTTTAACTATAGATATATCGCCTACCTGTGCGAAGTTTCAAGTCCTTTTAGTTTAGCGATCTTTACAGGCAACATTGTCGGATTATGTCGCCTACTTGCACTCACAAGTACATTAAAAGCAAAAAATATATACTGCTCTTAAATCATTTTCATTTATGTGACATAATAGGTTTCTACTCACCAAAAACTATTTCAATTAACTGAAAATTTACATCAAACTGTCCCCTAATTTTGTATTCATAATCTTTTGTATTCAATTTACAATTAAATGAACAGTTAAATGAGTAGTAAAATTTCACATCAATTTAGATTGAAATACCGTTGTGGTTTATGAAAATTGATTGAAACTATCCAATATTATAATTTATAACATCAATGGAATACAGTAGACCCTAAAATGTATGCAATTTCGAATCTTTAACGTGATAAAAACGACCATACTCTTTAATTTATGATATTGCCTCGGTACAAGTCAGTCTTCTAAGTGGTATAAGGGAAACATTGCCCAGTTTTGACAACCTGCCCAAAGGAATCACAAGTATCAAATACACTATTTGTTTGCTTGAAGTGATATTTTCGGAAACCACTTTACTAACAGCGAAGAACTTTTGATCTTTCTTGAACCTGACTGATGTGTTTTGTTTTTCACTTTGTATGATCTACGAGTATTGTCTTTATGTTCTTGTTTCGCATTAAATAGATACTTACATACAGAAAGGGACTGACGTTTTTACCTTACATCATCTAAGCCATTTGAAGGTTCACTTTTGTGCTTCGCAAATAGATTTAGTTGCCAAAAGCATAAAATAAATGTCAAACAAAACAAAAGTGCTTCGAATCTAACGTTGTTCATTTATTTTCGAGGTTCTACAAATCTGCAGACTTAAGGTTTTTTGGCGTGAGGTCATAGTTGGAAGTAATGCCGATATTTTGTTTTATTTTTTTAATATAATTTCCATAGTCAATTTCACAAATGTTTACAACAGCGCAGTCCTGACCATTGCCATTCAAGCGCTACGAAGATCAGTTTTAAATTCGATCTCATTTGAACGGTCCTCTTTTAGGAATGCAGCGTGGCCACACTGGGTGTTAAGTGTGGTACACAGTGGGCCACAAGGCCACACGGAACTGGTCGATTTGCAAGTGACATTAAACAGCCGATTGCCTTCAGATCACTTACACTCACCGGCAGTCTAGCTGGCGTACCAAGCCATCAGGAAGATGAATGCCAACCCAACCCGGTTTGATGCCCTTTGCAAAACTCGTAGATACGTACCTGGAACAAATAAGTTGTTATTTTTAAACGTTATAAAGATAAAGCTTTTAATATTTTGGTGAGTGGTGTCGATAAAATCTTTTATTGAGATTGAGAGATCTGCTGGGTTACAAAAAAAGTGGGCATTTCTCTTTTGTTTTTAAAGATTTAGAAAGCATATTGCCAAACACCCCTCAACTCATCCCGTTAAAATGGAAATAGTAGTGTTTATTCTTCGAGAAACTTGACCCATGTTGCCTTCACCGCAAGCAAGTAACGATTAAAATACCAGACACATTAAAAACTAGGTCGGACCCATTAAGGGCTGAGGCTAACAATTTAACTTTTAAATAAAATACCCGTGAAGTGAGAAAAATGAACGGAAGTTCTATTGTTTAGATCTTAGCAGAATGTTTAGTTAATCTGGCTTTACGACCGTAAACAGGTGGTTTGGTCCGACTGGATGCGGAAACGTGTGGCTAAATATTACAGCCGCACGGGTCGATCTTCAAGGTTAAGCCGCGCTTGCCTAGGTCGTTCTGTGGATGGGTGACCATCATCACATACCGAGTTTCCTCCGTGCCTCGGAAAGCATGTTAAGCCGTTGGTCCCGGCTGTCATTTGTAAACCTTTGTCACGTGTGTTATTGTTTATTATGTGATCAGTAGTCAATCTACCTGAAATATTGAAGTGACTAAGTTTTTTTTTAAAATAGAAGTAGGTCTATTTTATAGTAAATCACTAAAGTATGAAAATGAAGTAATGTGGTACTAATATTTCTCTTTTTAATACCAAAAGGCACATACCATGACCTGTTTTGGCATCGTGGCCGGGTCAGAACGGAACACACTTGCACTATCGATATTACACTTGATCAACATTCTTTCTACCATGTAGTATGCTAATTCACTTCGGGGTGGTGCGGCATTTCTTCTTCCATATACAGCGTGTAACAGAAAGGGTATAATCATATGGAATACTGTGGTACGGACCATCAAACTGAACAACTTTCTCTATGGGACCACTATCGAAATCGTAAAAAAATTATCAGCTGTCCCATACATTTGGGTCGAGTAGGTATTGAAATTTTGTATAGGACAGCTGATTATTTTTTTACGATTTCGATGGTGGTCCCATAGAGAAAGTTGTTCAGTTTGATGGTCCGTACCACAGTATTCCATATGATTATACCCTTTCTGTTACACGCTGTATAAGGATATATGGAAGAAGAAATGCCGCACCACCACCACCAAAGAATGAACGTTAACATGGCTATAAAACCTGGTCGGGGTGACGTCTTATAAGGATAAGACGTCACCCCGACCAGGTTTTATAGCCATGTTAACGTTCATTCTTTGTTTCTTTGGTCATTGCACTCTTCTCCTATCTGCTGATACTCAACATTTTCGTCATCAAAACCGCATTCCTCCTAATAATTACAAAAAAAAAGTAGGTACTGAACATAGTACTACTGCCTGTCCCAACTCCACAACCTAGTTAGGTATTGATCTACACAAAATTAAACCCTTTGGTAAGACTGAATACTCTAAATTATTTCAACAAATTCTGCTCCTACATTTTTACTTGCCCATCACCAACATTAAACAACAAACAATGGTTATATCTCAAAAACCAACAATTCACGCGGGAACCTGACTAGAGCGATCAATCAATAAACCAATGAAAGGTAAAACTTCAAACTTCTGCTTTACCGCGGTAACAGGAACTTTTAAATTGAACTTGTTGTTTTAAAAAGAACCAATACAGTGTTTTCTGATGCCTCGAGGGACCGTCAATCGGTGGAAAGTTCGCTAATCACTACCTACTCAACTCACTGTCCAGGTTTGCCAGAAATTTATTTCGCAAGTTTATTTGTAGGAACTTTTGACATGTAAACGATGAGATTCAGACATATTTTAAATACTGGACCAAAAAGACAAAATTATTCTTTGATATTATGTTATGTTAAAAAGTAAAATGCTTAGGAGCGTTAACGTCTAACGGCATTTCATACAAACTTTGAACTCATTTGTTTTCGAAATGACTGAACCGATTTTAATGAAACTTCATACGCATAAGCAGGATACATATACCTATGTAAAAAACAGACAGACTGAGAACATTTTCGAAAAGTCTTAAAAAAAAAAAAGATAATTTTAAATTTATATCTAATAATAATAATACCAGCCTATTACTGTCCCACAGCTGGGCAAAGGCCTCTTCTCAACAGAGAAGGCACGAGCATTGATCAATTTGATTGATCACCACGCTTGCTCAAGGCGGGTTGGCGATTTCAGACTTTTTTATAAGTCCAGGTTTCCTCACGATGTTTTCCTTCACCGATGTCTGTGATGTCCAAGATAAACTTAGGAAGTACATATGAATTGAAAAAGTCACATTGGTACTTTCCCGGATTTGAGCCCACAACCTCATGCATGAGAGGCGAGGCCTTAACCTCTGGGCCATCATGACATTTTTCATTGGAAATTTCTATCTAATAAATTAATAATTTTTTCGGTCTAATTTAGCTGTTTAGCTATTTGTCGAAAATGTTCTGTATCAACTTTTTAGACCTATGTATCCTGCTTATGCGTATGAAGTTTCATTACAATCGATTTAGTCATTTCGAAAACAAATGAGTTCAATGTTTGTATGAAATACCCTTTTTTTTTCGTATGGTAAATCATCAAATAACCCCTCCCGCTGTGGGCTGAGGGAGTGTCAGACTTTTACTGACTAAAACCCATCCATGTTCCTTGCTTTGCCCTTTGTGGTCCAGGGCCGCGGTATCTCTTTCGAACAGTCCCGCAACCCTGGCAGGCATCGATCCTTTCAGACCCCTTCCTGTTTGCTGACTCTCTTTGAGGCGCGCGTGTAGTCCATCTAAAGGAGGCTATGTCACTATGGCTATGTTGTGTAGGTCAGAAGAATGGACAGCAATGGTATTGTTAATTGGACTAAATTGGTAATTATCCCAGCGGACATTCGCAGGGTCAATCTGGACTGCGAAGTACCTGTCATTCCCAGTATTATTAGACTGATTGGCTAATCTAACCTAATCAACAAAAATGTGTGTATCACGCTCTAATTAAATTCGGGGTTTACAAGGTAAAATCGACTCCTCCTATTGTGGAAGTCGGTTAAATTATATGCCTATATTACCCGGGCCATAATAACGAATCGATTTACACCTTATTCATCAAAATCGGATGAACAGTTTAGGCGCTACGGAGGAACATACGTAAATACATACATACTTAAACTGCTAAAAACATAACCCTTCCTTTTGGCCTCGTCGTATTCGGATAAAAAGTAGCATCCACTTTTGACGATACTTGTCAGACAACCGCACATCATTGGTGAAGACTTGAACTTCGAATATCGCCCTTACTACTACGACATAATGTGATTAACCGTACCTTCGGCATATTTCTTGTTGTACACACGGCTACACTTTAAGCTATACATTTCCAGTTTATACTGATCTCGCATTGTATTGGATTTCCGTACAATGCGAGGTCAACTTATACTGGAAATGCATAGCTTGATGTGTAGCCGTGTGTACCATCGTCTTTTTTTTTTCGGATGGGGAATCGAGGTTTTCTTATTTAGTTTGTGCTGGGTATATTAGATAGGCACCAAGATAGTTTAATTTTAGAACATACATAGGTATCGCACACAATTAAAATCTAAATTAGTGTCGATGACGTCATAGTAATTCAATGGCACTGTTGCAACGCATGATAGGCAGAACAAGAAACAAATGACACACGATTACTGAGAAACTTTCTAAATTAAGAATGAATTGCTAATTTTAACGTGCAGTGATGCAGTGCGCAGTAATGGCCTAGATAAATACTTTGTGGCCGTTATAAAAGTAAAATTGGCTTAAAAATAGAACAAATACTTTTTAATACGTACCTACACCAAATAAATTAACAGACAGAATTGTGCAATGGCAAGACATATTCCTATATCTCTCACTTAGTAGTATTCATTTGTGAAAGATACATCACAATTTTACCAATATCAATCTGTATTAAGATAGATCAACAAATGCTAGCAAAAGTACTGGTACCTTTGTTTCAGAGTCTGATTATCAGACGATGGCTTCTACCTACCCGTAAAGTACGTATAAGGTTGATGAAAAGTTCATTCACGTTCAGTCATTACGGGTCGTAATGACGAACTTTTAATGATGAATTTATGCGAAAATTAGAACCCACAACCCACATGGCCACCCACACACACACAGGCCAAAAAAAACCCAATCCCTCCCAATTGTAGAAGAGGGGCGTGATGAGAGAAAAATATTTTTTTTTTTCAAAACTTCAAATGCTTCTTTCTCCTCTTCTCCAATGTTAAAATACCTTATCTTTGTATTCTTTCTGGGCTTTACATAAAGGGTAAGCCGAAAGGCACTTATTCTCCCCGTCAATGCGATCACTTTTTTTTTCTAGACCGTACCGGGGAACCTTCTAGTTACGGAGATATTGGGGGTCAAAGTTCCAACTATTTCTCTAGTGTTTTTTTTAAATACGTACATGTTTTTAACAAAAGATTTTTATTGTCAACACCTCCGCAACCCCCGTACTATTCAATCCATCTATCAGCACAATGTTTTGAGTGCGTTACATTGAGTCCTACCATAAAACGTGATTTTTCACCCCAAAAAAAAAAGTCATTTCCCAGCAATAATTTTGTGCGTAAAGTTACTTAGTTTGATGTGCATAATACTTGGTTGACGGCTTCGATAAGCGTCTTGATACACCCTGTATAAGAATATGTAAAGCTTATTATGCATGCAATTCTGACTGGATCAGGTAAACATGTGGGTATACGTGTGGGTGGTGTGCGGTATGGTTGTTTGTGGGTTCGGGGTCTTTTTTTTTTTATTTAAATCGCAACTTATCTCTTAATAACCACAAGATCAAAGTGTCCCAATTCTACTACATACAAACAAGGAATATCAACTTCAGAATAAGAAGTAATATCATAGTGTGTGGCACGTTTTTATTTTGATAAACCCTTTTTTCCCGTTTCATTCAAGTATTTGCTATCTGAATGACCCGGGGCGATACTTCCCACAAGGTCAGATTATTATTGTTGGCACTCGTTCGGTTTTTAGGATATTTGCCCGTAAAATACAGAAGAACTGCCTGTAATGATACATTTTGTTCTACGGAAGTTGCCTAGTTTCTGAGTATATATACACCTAATACTCTACTTCTCACCAAAGATTCTTTTTTATTCTTAACCATTCTTACAGGGACGGAAAAGCTGTCTTATAGTCTTTACCAAAGGTTCATAATTATTTCTCGGTTATTCTGCCTTCTGCCAAAAACATGACGTGATGAAGTCTGTCTGAGCCTTTAAGGGCTTATGTGGTTACCCACAAAATAATACTTGTGGTATTTCAAGTAAATTATATTTTCCTTTCGAATAAATGTAAGCTCTAAAATCGTCAGCAGGAAATCTAATAATATTTCATCACTACATAGTCGCTTCCCGCTGTCTGTCTTCCCTATTTAAGATTAAATCTTTAAAACTACGCAACGGATTTTGATGCGGTTTTTTTTAATAGATAGTAATTCAAGAGGAAGGTTAATATGTATAACATTGCACCCGTACGAAGCCGGGGCGGGTCGCTAGTTTAAAATAAAGACATTGATATTAAATCCACTTTGCTATAGCTATTTAATAAAAGGGTAAATGAACGAATAAGATGAATGAAAGAATGCCAATCAGATTACAGATGACCCTAAAGGTAAGTACCATGAGTCCATGATATACCTACTGCTCAATACATAAGTTTGCAGATATTCACATACTTAAATATCGTTTGTGAGCCGGATATAACAAGTATCAATTTTGATTGCGCAACGTAAGTACAATTTACGTGGGAAAGTAACCTTATTTGATCTATTTTTATAAACAACCTAGCAACGCCTTCGACTTCACATGGCAACAGAATAAATAAGAATAATCTGAAGATCATTTTCGTCACTTTGCTTTGCAATGTTACAGTTTATAATATTTTGTAAGCAGTCTTCGAATATGAACAAAGAAATCTTATCATATTTTTAGAATCATTGGGTACACATTACCTTGAATCTTTTTCTCATAGGTATAAGACAAAACAAAACAAGTAACATTTAATTAAAAGTATCAAAAAACCCGACAACAAATTGTGTTTTAAAAGTACCTATTTATATAATTGTAATTTCCTTTTCATTTCCTTCATGTTGATACCCTACTCGATAAGTTTGGTTGAAAAAAAAATATTAGCGACTTACAATATAGCGGCAAAAAACCCGCCATTTTGTTTTTTTTTTTAACTTAAATAAGGACACTTGGTTTTTTGAGACGATCTAATGATACCGTAATCGTCGAAATCCATCCAGCCATTTGGAACATATAAGGCAATAAAGAAATTTACAAAAAACAAAGAAACTTACAAAATACGCGCGAAAAACATAACCCTTTCTTGGAAGACGGATAAAAAAATAAAAAGTATCTACGCAAATTAAGCTGAGAATCAGAACTTTATGAACGTGTAAATTACATAAAACATAAAATTACTAAATAGGCCCGCTCTCAACGGTTCCTAGTGTTTCACTGGGGTGAGAAAGCGAACTCCCCAGCAACGCATCTGTATATTAAGTTAGAAGATCTTGATTCTACCAGCATGTCAAGAAGTAATTACTTCTTACATTCATTCATAATTCATTCGTTCATTCTTGCCTTGGAAAGCGCGATTGAAGATCTTTGATTGACTGTCGTACGGGTAGTCAGTGGCCCGAAAATGTGACACCAAGTACTAACTGGGTTGTGGAGGTCAGATTGACAGTCGCTTCATGTAAAATACTGGTGTTCAGTCAGATGCATCTGGTTGGACTGGAAGTCGACCCCAAACTAGTTGGGAAAATTCTAGGCAGATGATGTTTCATTCATAATTACTTATTACATTCTTAATATACCTTTGTATTACAAAACTAGAAAAACATCAACAGACTGCATTTCAAACAAAAAGACATTTCACATAAACGCGTTGCAAGTAAAAGGAGCCTTGATAAAAACCGAGACAATCGTAAGATGGATTTCATCGAAAAACACAACTAAGAAACCACATCGAACGCAGACGCGATTTAAAAATACACTGCATCTAAAGCCTTCAAATAGCACGTACATTTTCTTCCCGATTATTCAACATTGCTGTGAATATATCGAGAGAATAGCTCCCGAGTACTTGTAAGTACTAGAAGGTATTACTGGTATTGTAATGGGCGGATTCGGAAAACTTTAGGTATGATTCGAATATTGTTGATTGAAAAGCCTTAGTCAGACTACCAACTCGATAAATCGAGAATTTAGAAAATAAAAGGGCCTGGAAAATGGACGTACAGTGCAATATAGTTGGTTATAGGCTGATTTTATTAATGCATAAAGAAGGAAAAGAAAAGAGCCCAAAATCCATCACCCATCTTCGATTTTATGTTTCTTGAACTCCCTTCCTATTTTCTTTGGTTTTTATTTGGTTATATATATGTCGAAGACGGTCATTGGTACGTGCTTAAAATTAATCACAAGTGCGCAGTGGTGACATCAAGCGAACTACTTACAAGTCTACCCACACCACACCGTACTTGTCACAGAGCCCTGATGGTCACAAACTCTGAGCCAGGACGACAGTCAGTGTCTGATCGCGGCCACGTTAAGACCTCTTGGAACTGTACCCAATTCATTGTGCCCGTGTTATTTTGTTAAGTTATAATATCAAGTAATTCGTTAGTTTTGTTAGAAACAGTGTATCGCTCTGTATCTTTTCATAGCACGAAACCCATCGTCTGCCCACATGATGTAGAAGCCGGAGTAAATCCTGACACCCCGACATATACAGGGTTAGTTTCCAAAGACCAGCCAAATTCTCAGATATAATGCAGTACATCATTCTGAGTCCCCCCACATAGAATTTTTTCTTCGGTTATTAAAAAAAAAATCTGCTGTTTCCTACAAAAGTGCAATACCTAGACGGTCAAAATGTATGGAACAGCTGTTTTTTTTTTAAATAACCGATGAAAAATTTCTATGTGGGGGGGGCTCAGAATGTCGTACTGCATCATATCTGAGAATTTGGCTGGTCTTTGGAAACTAACCATGTATATTTCCTCACCGTTTTGAGAGCAGTGGTGATGTTACTCAAAGTAAAGTAGGTACTTGTAAAGTAGTTGTTCTGGGTTAGAAGCCACTAGCTACGACTCGGAAGTATGAGACGTTATTACTGTGTCATCAATGCCCAACAAATCTATGGGTCACGTAACTTAAAATCACGCCTGTAATCCCGAAGGGTAAGGCAGAGGTGTACGTTACCTTATAGTTCACCCACATTTTGTCATTTATGTTTAAGTCCCATATAATAGTGGGCGAGCATATTACCATCAACCGGGCCAAAATCTAGACTCCGTGGCTGCTACTTATAAATTCCTGATAGAAAACCCCACTATCACTTTGCCCGACCTGGGAATCGAACTAAGGACGTTATTCTCATCTATGAGTTACAAAAAGCTAAGTTAATAATATTTTCTCAGCAATTTCCATGAACTCGATAACATATTGATTTCTACCTTTATGTTTCCGAGTATGTCGTTACCATTTCTATTGTAAGTCGATAAGGAAAAATATTTGATCAAAGACATCGTTGGATTATCTTTATTTGGTACAATGATTGCAATTTGAAGATTGAATAGTAAATCGTATTAAGTATAAGAAAAACCAAATTATTCCTGTTTGTTCTCAGTCTTATTGAACATCGTATTTTCAGAATATTCTTGTATTTTTTTGATTCTGTTGGTTCAGCAAAATTATTTTTATTATTTGTGATTTTTTCTATTATATGAATTAGCTCTGGTAACTTCTGCCCGTCGCTTCGCCTGCGTGCAGGTCGAAAGTTTTCCGGGGTGCGTAACCCAGGATTATTAGTTTCTTTTGTCCTGACCTAGGTCATAGACAGTGACGTACCTAGGGGCCAACAATACGGCAAGCCTTTGACAAGCTGACTGTTCAGAAACCCTAACATTATGAATAGTAATCCATCTATACTACATATATCACTACATAGTATAAAACATAATCGCTTCCCGCTGTCTGTCCCTATGTATGCTTAGATCTTTAAAACTACGCAACGAATTTTGATGCGGGTTTTTTAATAGATAGAGTGATTCAAGAGGAAGGTTTATTAATATTGCACCCGTGCGAAGCCGGGGCGAGTCGCTAATATACTATAATATTATAAAGTAGTAAAGTTTGTGAGGTTGTAAAATTCTTTCACTAATAGGAAGCTACATTATGTTCGAGTGCCCTAAGCTACATTTACAACGTGCCCGTGGGATAATTTCCGACCAAAATCGTGAGCGAAGCCGCGGGCAACAGCTAGTAGGTTATAGGGGCAAGCCAAGTTACTTATTAGGCTTGAATAAAATTACCGCCAGTAGTCATGGTGTGTCAATGCATCGTTTACCTAAATCTGCTCAGCCGTTTAGGCGTGAAGTTTCTTTTTTGTTTTTTTTTTACGTTGACCTTGACTGTGCAATAACAAAATTAATGAAGCACTAGTTGTAACTTGGATAAAGTTTCTAGGAGTTATTACTCTTTTCACAATTTCTTGTTAAGAACTAAATCTATCGAAGTATATAGGCACTTTCTTTTGTAAGACTTTTCACGTACCAACAATTGTTAAAAAAGAGAAAGTTCCATTGAATATTTCGAATAAATTAGACCGATAAATACGCGTAACAACTTTCAATTTCAATACCATCTATTGTATAGAACATTTTTGCTTGCTTCGTATTTCTAAAGGATATAAAACTCCAATAAACTCGAAGTCGTTGACGTCGTTATAACACAAAAACATCACAGAAAGCTTTAAATATTTTAGGGATGACAGTGATGACATCATCACCTGACTAGCATTTCTCAACTATGTTTGGGTCGGCTTCCAGTCTAAGGGCTTCATATAGACTGCACTGCCAACGGCAGATACCACTGCAGCGGTCGCCACCGGCCGGTAGCAGCATAGACATTTTTCATCGGTTAAACCAGCTGTTCCTATTATTTTTTTAAATTTCTATGTATTGGGCTCAGAATGATGTACCTACTGAATACTGGTAACCGTATTCTTGTCGGAGTCACTTCCTCCCATATCATTCGCTACCTATTGACTGATTGATTGATTACCTACCATGACGCGAATAACAAGAGTGCTGGGATGTAAACACTGGTTAATTAATATAAAACATGCTATTATAGTCTTACTAAACAATATAATGTCATTAACGTCCTTGTGTAAAATGATTGTTCTTTTGTTATTACAAATTTTAAATAAAGAACATTATACTTTTAATAACAGGCCAAGCTAAGCTAAAACTTTATGTTTTTAAATATATGTTATATTAAAAAAAAAAACAAATGCTAGAGTTTCCAAATTCAAATACTGCCCTATGTACATATTCAAGTGTCCTTAATGTTTCAGTGTTAGAAAGAGATGGCGCGTAGACGGGCTGTGTAACTCCATCACTTTATGCCGCCAAAAGTGGCCCTAGCATTCGTCCAAAAAAGCAATTTATACGAAGAAAACGCAGACAAAGTAAGAAAGTCTAGAGTAACAACTCATGTTTGAAGCATCAATGGAGCTCTTTACACTTCAATAAACTGAAAATGACTTTAGCGCGACTCCATTCACCCGTAACTATGTTACTGTAATTGATTTTAAAGGCTTCATGTTATTCTTTGTAAACCCTTCTTTTTTAACAATAAGGTCTATTGTCGTTTGCCATGGAAGTTAAAACGCTCTTTAATCAAATTAAGTATGCAATATTGTGTGTGCGTATTTTAATTAAGAATGATGAACTTTTTGGAACAATTCTGTATACCACGTGTATGATTGTATAATTATTTAAATCTAGACATGTCATGATGTCTTCATTTTTATTATTGAAAACCAGAAACTTGTAAGCAGCATACACAAATAAAATCTATGAACAAAATATATCGCCAAAATCATAAACACTAACTTATATACCGTATTGTACAGCCAGACCTATTAAGAAAAATGAATAGCCACTTGCGCATTGGTAGCATAAACATTTAATTTATATTTTAATGCAAACGACAATACTGCAGACACGAATTTATTTCTCATACACCCCGCTGCGAAGACAGCACAAAATTAAGTTATCCTGAACGTGGACAGCACTATAAAACACTAGACAGTTATTCCAATAAGCAAGGCACAGACAAATCTAGCATCATCTGCCCTTCCAGTCTAACCATGAAGCAGTTGAATACCAGTATTTTCCATGGAGCTACTGCCTATAATTATGACCTACGCAACCCAGTAAGTACTGCGTAATACGATAGCCCTTGGTAAGACTGACAGGTTGTCAGACTTTCCGGCCACTAACTACCTGTAGCTACTGTCAAAGATCTATAAATGTTAGCCGGGACTACGGCTTAACAGCTTGTTTTCCTAGGCACTGAGGACACTCGGCTTGTAACGTGAATCGTGGGACTAGTGGGAAAAAAAAATCCCATTAGTTCTACCGTAGAACTGTGTAGTAGAACAAGTGGGAATGATCCCATCTAACCACGGACCAACCTTGGGAAGCAATACGTAATCTTGAAAATGGGCCCGTGTGGCTTTATTAATTAACGACAACCTCTTCCAACGAGAAAGAGACAACACTATCCGGACGCAATAATCATATCTCATTCACAAAGTCGATTATACTTATCTTTGACACTACCTACCGATGATCCTAAGGTCGCCAAATAGGCAATATGCAAGCGTTCCGCTGCAGAAATTGCGTCGTCTACGCAAACGGTTAGATAACCCAGTCGCTTCGTTACGTCCCAGAGACCATAATAGTAAATTATAGCGTGGTTCCCTTTCACATGCGAGTAACGAGAAACTGTTCCGGGAAAGATATATCTGTCGAACATTCAAGTTCACATGTTTCCCACCACTAGGGTTGCTAGATCAAGTTACAGTTTTCCCATTCAGTTGTTCTAACAGGAAATAAAACATATGGAAATATATAAACTATATTATTCTTTAAGTGTTGTCTGTCGCATGCCGAACGAACTGAGGGCCCGTAAAGCTCAGGATTGGTGCTCTGAAACAGTGACTCGGGGTCGCAGCAGACCACGAAGGAGATGGCGCGATGGCGAAACGATCTATATTTATTCAGAAAATGGGTCAATGAATATTTTACCTAAATTAAGAATGATACGTAGAACCTTCGACACTTCGTCTTTATTAAATTTATCACTGAACATTATTAGGATTTTTTTTTTCAAGTTCCGTTCATGGATTTAACTTCTTAAAAATTTCCCCGAAAAACCCTCAGTGACCAAAACAAGCCACATAATATCTGAGGTAAAAGAAAACGGCCGAATTTATCGGCTGACTTCGAACAGCCGTTTGCACCCAATGCGATACGGATTCGAAACAAAATACAGTTATAGCTTTGCTATTTGAAGGTATCCTTTGGCCAGATTTGGCTTTGTGTCTGTTTGAAGACGGGCAGACGTAGAAATGGAACAAAAGCATTAATAGGAGATCATTCTAGCTTCACAAATTCTCTCTCCAAAAACAAAAGTGTTATCCAAAAATTAATTTATCAGTTACTTTACATGAATTGGATGACATTGCCCAGATTCTAAGGTCAGATCTTTTTTTCCTAAAGTTTTCCAAACGGTACTTATAGCTGTTATAGATATAAGGATGTCTGCTACAAGAGACTCATTCAAGATTTGACCGTGACGGTGCATATCCCTAGCTCAATCGGTCGACCTTTGTGATATTAGTCATTAATTGCTGTCCACACAACTGACCGTAATCTGCCCATGTCAAGAAATGTAAAGTGAATTATCAACAATAGACTAGTTGAGACAACCTCATAATTATATGCCGTTACGTCATCATTACTTATATACGAAGTCAAAGTTAATTATTTGCTAAACATAGAAACGTGTAAATATAAAGTTTAGAGATCTCTATGTTTTGCCATCAATAGCGTACAAATTCATAATCATCTGCCTCATCCTCTATGTTGAGGTCGGTTTCCAGTCTAGCCAGATGCAGCCGAATACCAGGGTTCCTTAAATGGCTGCTTTATCAGAATCATAATACGAATCACGTTAAAAATTTAAAAGTCTCAAAATGGACTTTGTGGTCGAATAACCATAAAGACCATTTTAAGAATTTTAATTTTTTAACGTCATTCATACTATGATTCTGATAAAGCTGCCATTTTAGGCCCCCAGTATTTTACATGGAGCGACTGCCTATCTGACCTCTACAATTCAGTTAGTACCTACTGGGTAATAAGATATCCCTTGGTAAGACTGGTTGTCAGACTTTACCCGTGATGACTGTCAAAGATCTACAAATGACAGCCGGGACCAACGGCTTAACATGCTTTCCGAAGTAGAGAGAAAACTGATGTAATGGATGGTTACCCATCCAAGGATGAACCTAGACAAGTACAGCTTAACCTAAAGATCGACCCGAGCGGTTAGTATTTAGCCACGAGCTCCTATATATTAAAACAAAATTAACAGAATTAAATTTAGTTAAACAGTGATATCAGCTATCTACCATAAATTATTTCTAAATAATATGTCTTATTTCTAGGTAAGTTTCTAGGTATTAAATTGTACGATGTAGTGCAGTTCAGTGTACAATGGTACAATCAATTGGAATATGTGGGAATTAATCTGGCTCGAATTAATCTTCTTGGTATATCGTGATCATGTTCGTGGAAGAGGAGCATAAACGATTCAACAAAACACAATAATGCACTAATTGGTATTATGACTGGATTAAATTAAATTAAATTATTTATTCTGTAAATAGGACATCGGTATTATTTTCACACGTCACCGTTTTATACGAAACAAACGCCTTTTTCGTAATTTCTTCTCAGAATTAGTGCTAGTGACATGAAAATATCGACTGCGTCCAGCTTTAAAAAAATACATGACGTGGCAAATGTTATCATCAGCCACAGCCTATGTTACCACAGCATCTCGAACCGATGCGGCGTGGCAATAACACCGATTTGCATATTAATTGAAAAATCCCACTCGGTTTACGTTCCACAGCCCGTAATCCGCATAAAAGAAACAATTTTTGATTTCTGTTTATACTAGGAATCGATTAGTTTGCGTGCACGATGCTGATATGGCGGCCATGTTTATTTTTCCGTTTTAACGGTACAGCTTATTTTAATTACAAGAGTAATGAAGGGTGAGTCGTAAAAATAACTTCGTTCAGTAGCTAACTCATAAAGTTGATCAACCTAAAGATATTTACGTTTGTCAGTTTTAATGTTCGCGTTAACAGCGTATCGCATTACATTATCTTCTAATTTATTCTGAACATCAATTATGTAAATGACATAACACAAAGCAAATATTTATTCTCTTATATTGGTGTTTTAATATCCAATCGCGAGAGCTTGCACGTGGAAAGGGAGCTCAGTCGGTGACCTTGACTTTTGACATTTAGCCTGCGCATGTTTAAATCAAAAAACGATGGAACAACTCCTTGCATGGAACCGTTAGGTATTCATGCTATAGAAGCTACACGACCTTCACGATTAATATTCACACATGAACCGAAGCCTCGGAGGGAAAGCCAGCAATGTTGCCCGTGGGAAATAAACCCGCAACGTCGTCATAATTTCACTCAACATTTTACATCTCACAATTTATATTTCAATCTTGTTCTTCATTCGTTTTCTCGGCCTATCGTAAAAGTTCGGTCTATTCAAGGAATCATCCGAGACATGGCACGTTTTTAGTATCTGCGGCGCGATTGGCGTTTGACCTCTTCGACCTTTGGCGAAAACTGATTTACACTGCATGATATTATAAGTTTATGGGTGTACTAGATAGGCATCATTGGAAATGACAGCAGACCCTCGTATTTTTCCTCCTTTCGTCGGTAGAATTGGCTGCGAGACCGCTTTGCATAATTTTCAGACGTATATTAAAACATTTTCAAATTTAATTCCCTAATGAATATAACAGAAATACAGCCCTAGAATATGACATAATTACAATTTACAGCTAGTTCTTAACGTTCCATGTTTTCCGTTAAAGATAATAGCAGAAACTCGAGTGAAATGCAAACTGCCGAACATTGTGACCCACTTTTGAGTCTCGCGCCAAAAACTAATCACAAGAATACATCCGGGTGCTTTTAATGTGTCCTTTATTATTATACTGTGTTCACTTCGTGTTCAAATTGAAACGTTACTTGATATTGTTCATTCACTTTTTTTGCTCTCTACTGAAATAAGGAATAATTTTATGAACCGTCATCGTTCCGGTAGATGGAATTGCGGCTTTGCGCGCGTAAAATTTTTGTGGGGTTACCCTAAAAAAATTAATGTTGCCTGCAATTACCGTGGGGCGTCAGTCCTAGATGAGTTTTACTCCCCTTAAATGTCCCCTGGACAATATTAAATTGGTGTGCTAAAAATTGGGTGGATTATGTTTCAATTTTTCCGTCCCAATGCAAACGTTAAATACGTCGTGTTAAATATGAAATGCAACCCCTTATTCTCCCCCAAAAAAGTTTTAAAAAAGCTACACAAGCGTACAAACATGTCCCTAAAAACCCCGATATAAATCGAAATGGCGTATAAAAGCCAATGTTGCCAACGTATTAATATTATCATGATCAATTTATGTTTCCAGAACTAATATCAATTCATGAATACTTCAGAAAACATAGATCTTTATTTATATAATTTGAACGTGAGTCAATTCTAATTTGCTTGAGCTGTCATTACTGATTATAACGTATTCATTACAGAGTATAACGCACATAATGTTCACAAGTCAAAGGCAATCCAATCTCGTCAAATTCTGCGAATATCTAGAACCTATACAATCAAATCTCGACAAATTCTGCGTATGTCTAGAATCTACGCGAGTCACATTAAGTCGTTTAATTATAATATTAAATGGTAACATTGAGGTTACAAACACAGCTCTCAAAATCAAATGACTACACTATTACTAACGCAAATAGCACACCAATCTTAATTGAGGCATTATAACAAATAATTAATATTATTAATTGGCATATTTTCTACGATTTATCTGGTGGCATTACATTGTTAAGATACTAATAAGTACCATTAATAAGGCGAAGACCTTTTTTTAGTCTCAACGGAAGGTGAAAATGGCATTAAAGACAACCAATGATCGGCTGTTTGTAATCCCGCGTTAACAACAGGGTTTAAAACATGTATTCTTCATAATAATATATTGTGTCTCCTCTTTTTGTTTATCGTTTACACTTAATACAAGTTGTAGGACACACAAGTCAACTGTAAAATTGCTCGAAAATGTAATTTGATCAAGCAAGACACATCAATCTATACATTTCCAGTATAAGCTGACCTCGCATTGTACGGAAATCCTATACAATGCGAGATCAGCATAAACTGGAAATGTATAGCTTGATGTGCAGCCGTGTGTACGTGACGGATGATATATGTTTTAAACATGACATGTTAGACAACTTGTATCACAACTTGTGCAAGAGTATAAACGGCTAAGAGATATGAAATCAAATAAATCGAATAAATTGTTCGGTGCTTAGTCACCAAGAATGGGCGCCTATTAAAAATTCCAATCATTGTAATTTTCTCTTTGCCGACAGAACATAAATCCGATATTGTCGGCGAAATTAATGAAGTTCGGTGCTGAGGCTGACAACGGAGAAAAGGGTAGTAGGACTTTTCTCTTTTTAATACAAGTTAATTCTGATGTATGAGGGAGATGACAGATTTTCGGAGAGTAGGTACCTATATAGCTTTCACAGTGATTTCACTTTTAATAAGAACCTTATGACACCGATAATAAAGGCCACTGTACAGCGAAATCCGATAGTATTGAACCCCTAAAGCCCCGGCTTCATTAAAAATCAAAGAACTTTGTTGTCCTGCTCTTATTTAATTCTTTTTAACTTCATTAATTCTTTTTAAATTATTGTAAAATTCGCGTAGGTGAAACGCGAATTTTACAATAATTTCCGAGTAGTAAGTAATATGCTTTTTACATTTCATGTATAATACAAGTTCAGGATAAAAGATATTTTTAACCTAGAATTTTATTTATTTCACATTTTCGGTTTTGTAACTAACATTTGGATTCCAATATTTATAAATACATCGCCATTCTTGTTTTTTTTACGTTTATCTCATAAATTAAAATGGTTTACCATGAAATCGTAAGTTGATTAAAATAACGTGAAAATAACTTCGCACTTTTTCGTGTTGTTACAAGATATGCGACAGGTTCGAGGGTAGTACGGTCTACCTACAAAGATTAGACAGTCATAAAACTTCGTAGCGGGGGTATCGATCCAGGGTACTTCTTACTTTAGTATTTCCACTGAAGAAATTCCTCCATTCACTGATTTATTATAACTAATTAGCGACACAAAAGACTGTGTATTCAGAAACTAATTAGTTAAGAATTAGGCACCAAAGCCTTATTACAATCAATTTAATAATATTTGGGAGAGCTCGCAATCAATCTCAGAACCAATTTTTAGTGATTAATTTTGCAGCTTTCTTGCTCAAATCCAGTAAAATCCAGGGCTTATAAAGTACAGAATCCTCTAGCCATTTTCCGGGACTATTCACCGAGAGAGACGTCTACGTAATCCCATCAAATTAAAGTATAAACAACACGTTACCCCTTTGACTGTTCAAAAAGGTTTAACCCCAAAAAAACTAGACTTTGGACGTTGGAAGGCTGGATCTTTCACCTTTGATAGGCGGACAAGCCTTTTCGTTATTCGCTCTAGTTGTGCGCAAAATTTTTAATAAACCGAGCCTGGTGGACGAAAATAGAACAACAATTTAGGAGATAAATATTGCGGTCTTGGTATATCAGTGGATTAGCATCCCATCTACCTGGAATAGAAAATCTGAACAGATTACCTATTAATAGGTTAAGTTCTGATTTTCATTTATTCTATCAGAAGCTTTAATTTTAACGTGTCATTTCGCTATAAAGAAAACTTCTAAATGTAAAATGGCATTCTTTGGAAAGCAAAAACTACTAACAATAGTTTTCTAGATATTTTTAATTCTATTCAATAAGAAGTATTTTTAAAGCGAAATAACGACACGTAAATTTTTTATTAGAAAAATAAAATGTCACAGAGACAAGTGCATACAAAAAACAGAAGAAATTTTTAGAAACAAATACTTGCAACAATACAAATCTAGTTTTCCTCAACACACTTCATGATATTTTTTACAATTAGTTGCACGCCCACCTTAATTGCCACTCGCAATAGAAAAGGGGTAAAGTTATTGAAAATGATACATAGTTCACAAAACTTTTAATAAGATTAAAAACTGCAAAAACGAATCAAAACTATTATTAATTATTATTTATGAACGAAGCAGAATAATTACATGCAATGGACATGTCAATGTGTTGCAATCTATAGTAAAATATAATATTTATTATTTACATCGATTAAAAAGTCACTAGATTGTGTCCGCGGCTTCGCTCGATGGTCAAATATTATCTAAAAGGAACGTTTTAAATATAGCCTATGACTGTCGGGGATAATGTAGCTTCCCATTAGTTATATTAAAGAATTTTCGAAGTCGGATCAGTAGTTCTGAACTTCTACATCCAAACATAACTCCTTAAAATATTAGTAACTACCGCCGGCGCCGCTCCCCCCGCCGTCCGCCTCTGTACTTTGTGCTTGAAGCGTTAAATACATAAATAAATAACTAGTGGTAGTGTCGGTCTAGTGATCGCAAGGGCGACTGCCGAGCATGACGCCCTGGGTTCGATTCCCAAGTCGAGCAAAGTTTTATTGAGTTCTTCCATCAAGAATTTCTCAGTAGCAGCCACGGAATTTCTAAGAGCAGCGGTGGTGTTACAAACAGTAAGTCGTGGGTTCGAACCCCTGCAGGCGCATTACTTTGTGTAATTTATTTCGTCACCAATGCTCTCAAAAGTGTTGAAGGACATCGTGAGGAAACTGGCATGTCCTAGAACCAAAAATTCGAACACATGTGACATCCACCAACCCGCACTGGGCCCGCGTGGTGGATTATAGCCCATTCTCTCTCATAGAGAGCAGGCCGTATGTCCCAGCAGTGGGAACATTACAGGCTGATTATGCTTTTGCTAGCCACGGAATCTGGATTTGTGCCCGGTTGATGGCTATAGGCTCGCCCCTTATTACACGGGACTTAAACATAACTGGTGCAATGTGGGTGTACTATTAGGTACATCTCTGCCTAACACTTCGGGGATTACAGGCGTAATGATATGTTTTAATATTAGTATAGGCAATAGACTGACCCTATTCAATCAAATAAATAAATAATCAACGCATTTAATTAAGCGGCATTCCGTATATAATAAAGGGTATTAACACAGTAAACACGAGCTAAGTAAAGCTTGATTATGTGCAATAAATTATTCGAAAACATGTTTGTCAACTCTAATGCGTACACAATAAGAACTAAAGTCGATATAACAGTTATACAATTTGCTTTCTCCATGTATGAATCAAATCGGTTATATGCACTTGTGACGTAAATGGTATGTATTTGCATTTGCCAAGTACATCTATGTAATTACTAAGAGATATGTACACTTACAAAGCAATTATGGAAAGCAGCTTATATTGTTATTAGTTTTTGACCACAGCTTCTACCGAGCGCAGAGGGATTACTATGACGTCTTAAGGTGGAAGCGCAAGGGTAGCCCGCGAAATTTAAATTTTCTTAAGTTTATTGCAATTTGCAGGTCAGTGTCAGGTTGTATGTTGATGAAAATATGAATCGCGCCAATAACACGTATAGGGTTACAGAATTATAATCATTCAAATCATCAATACAGCCCTCTAAGTTCATATTACCCCATTCAATAGCTATTTCATGAAAAAGTCACTCCTTGGGATTATACACGCATGTTCTAACCCAAATAAACATCATAGTCATCATAACATCAAGCCTTTATTCCCCGAAGAGTAAGGCAGAGTTGTACCTAACAGTACACTCGCATTTCGCCAGTTATGTTAAAATCCCATGTAATATGGAGCGATCCCATTGCCATCAAACGGGCACAAATCCAGCCTCCATGGCTGCTACTGAGAAATTCCTGATGGAAAAACTCAACAACACTTCACCCGACCCGGGAATCGAACTCAGGACCTCTTGCCATCGAAGTCAGATCAGCAGTTAATCGTATTAAAGCAACAGACAGACGGAGTCACATTTGCATTATAAAACAATTATTTCGGATTCCAGACACAACTCAAGACAAAATAAGATGGTCACGTTATAAAAACAATATTGTGTTCAAAAGAACAACACAAACAAGTTGCCCTAACGAATGCCTAAACAGTCTAATGACAAGATACTATTGTAAGGCAAAGACTACACTATATCAGTTTTATTTTGACAGACAGCCATAATGTTCCAACCATTTTCAGTATTCAAGGTAATAAGCCGTAACTTAAAATGCTGAAGATTTTTGCCGTTTAATTGTATGCTCAATGTTCACGGATATAGCTAACTTCTTACACAAAACTTGACTTGTTTATTAAATTCCTGTCTTCATACCTGTAATTTCTTTTGTGTACACACGCCAACACTTCAAGCTACTAGAATCTGTCAAATTTCTCAAATTCAAATTCAAAAATGTATATTTGTGACCCATAGGTAAAAGTAAGTACATGGTGTTCAATAGAAGTTATGTCTCACTATGTGCTGCCTTGCAAGGCGAACAAATAATGTTTATACATTAATTAGTGCAGGATTAGTTTAATAGTAGATTAGTTATAATAGATTTTTAACTTTATCGCTTACTAGCGACCCGCCCCGGCTTCGCACGCATGCAATGCTTTACATATAAACCTTCCTCTTGAAAGACTATCTATTAAAAAAAAACCGAATTAAAATCCGTTGCGCAGTTTTAAAGATCTAAGCATACATAGGGAGGGACAGACAGCGGGAAGCGACTTTGTTTTATACTATGTAGCGAAGCATTGGGTTCATGATTGTTTGGGAAAATTTGACAGCTTCGGGTAAGTTGATGTCCACGTCTGTACATCAAAAAAACTATTCTATCTTATAGACGCACATTCATTATCGTCCTGCCCTTGCCCCATGCTACAACTGCTTGTGCGGGTCGGCACAACACGTTTTTTTTTTTCATTCTCTTCGGTCAACCGTCACACAATCGTTTACTCCTTTTTCCTCCATTTCGTTCCTCACACAATCCATCCATCGTTTCCTTGGTCTTCCTCTCCCTCTCCATCAATCAACATTTCTATTCATCACTCTTTTAGTCACATGCTCATCACATGTCCATACAAACCAAGACCCACAATAGATCCTGAACAGTGGCGTGCAGTGCTTCCCGAGGGCGGGCAGGCCAAGCAAAAAAAAAAAAACTCGCAACATCACAGCGTCGCTCTACTTAGGATGACCCTCAAAGTAGTCACATCTATTGATATATTCACTAACCCTCCCAGGCCCCCGCATCTGTGTTCTAGTCTTCTTCATCGTCTTTTTAGTTAGCGTATGAGAAACAACGCCATCTAGCTTAAATATAAGGAATTTCAATGGTATTCTGTCAATACAAGAACGAAGGATGTCGCTTCGTTACAAAGAAATCTAAAAAATAAAACAGAGGGCGCTGTTAACAAAAAAAAATAGTTTAGTTTTCGTTCCGTACCCAATTTTGAGCGTCTGACCGGAATATTTGAAAAACAAACATTGAAAATAAGCCTGTAAAAACCAAAGTTATAAATACAAGAACTCACCACATTAATCAAGGTTCAAATCACGATTTTCTGACAATGCAAACAGAAGAAAGATTCATTTGAAATACCGAGTACGAGATGAATTTTGGGTTAATTCTCGTAATTCGGGTACCTACACATTTTCCTTTAGACACAACTTGAATCTTAACATCAAACAATCGTGAATACTTATTGTTTTTAACTTCTGACAAACACATTATCAGCGCAAACTTCACAACAGAACACCATTTTTAAGTAAATAAACAAATACAACAAATAATATTTACACTACTGTACGTTTCAAAACGAATTACAACCGTCAGATATTATAATAATCAAAACATTCAAGATCACGAAATAAATTTTGCTTGTCACATGAAACAAATATGGCTTCTAAGAAAAATACAATTGTTATTTTGTCAATGAAAAAAACACTACCAAATATAATTGCATCACCGCATACCGTTTTAGCCGGATAATACTTTGTGGGGCAGCCAATCAGTGGCCAGCTAGCCAGCTACACTCGCAGGAGTTTACGCCCCTATTTGCTATGTGTGCCGGTCGTATTTCCGTGTATATACACGAAAATGCTTATCAGTGTGCTTAAATTTATCAATGGAAATTAGGCCGGCTGGGGCCTTGCCTAGACAGCCGGGAGCGATCGTCGTAATATTATTACCAGTTACGTCACACGGCCGCGACAAGTTGCTTTAAGTATTATAACAGGCGTTTTATTTTTTTATTTTTTATTAATATAGTTATAATAAATGCATTTGTTGCGTTGTTGGTAGGAGTGGTAGGGTAGGCTAGGCCTAATTGCCTCTATGGACGGCACGCCCCTGATCCTGAATAAATTTACACCCGTTTAAGAATATCAACCGTATAATCTGTAAAACCGTGTATTACAATCAAAGTCGGATCTGTTTATGTAAACGCGTCGAGAGCCACAGAAGAATCGACACAAAGAATTATCAAAGGAATTTATCTGTGATTAGAATTCCACTTTTAATTCGCTATTTCGAAGAGCAAACTATTAAAATACCTACTCTAATTCACCTCGTTAACTTGTCACCCCTTATTTGTACGGCAGCAATTTGATAGGTAGATACAAACAAACTGAGTATACTTTGATAATGTTACTATAATATTACACATAATGGAAATATTTTCCTTTAATCAAACATTGTTACTTATTAAAATATTTTGTTTATTAGGGAACACATTGATGTTTCGAACTGGATAAATTGAAGGCCTTTTGATCGTAATATTGCAAAATATACACGATATATTCGTAATAAAGCCAGTGTGTATAACGAGACAGATTATTCGGCGTTTAAGTTTAATTAGAATGTGTGAGACACATCGCTTTGTTGTCGTCTGTACTTACGCGAACATCAAACAGTAAACACGCCGTATGTATTATTACTCTAACGTTCGTTAAATACCACTTAATTATTCAAGTGTTCGGTGTCGAAGATACATACATTAGGCCCTCTATTCTCGTATTAAGGGCATGCCATAACGTACTCGTTAATACGTTAAAGTGAACTCATACACAAAACTGTTACATTAATGTTCAGAATCATGAATTAAACAGTTTTCACCCATACCGGAATATTAGATTACGGTTCAGCTAGATAAATTTAATTGTGATTTGTAGGGTTGACATAGTGAAAATTACCAGCTGTCACACATTTTATCTGCACTGTAAACATTACCATGGCGTTAAATAAATACAATTATAACTAATTAATGACCAATGCTCGTGCCTTCTCAGTTGAGAAGAGGCCTTTGCCCAGAAGTGGGACAGTAATAGGCTGGTATTATTATTTCTTTTTATTTATCTTTTCTATTTTTTTTTTACATTTTTTAATATTCCTTAAAAAAACAATTAAAAAAAATTATATATATATTGTTGCCCACCGGTATCGGGAACAGGGTCCAAGCTACTGGGCGGTCAGAGCTCCAAAGAGAGGAACCTCTTAACAATACACACAACTATCGCCACAATGATTGCTGAGTCCACATCCCACATGTCGACAAGCGAGCCAAGTAATATTATTATTATGACGAATTAATAACAATGACATTATATGCGTGTTTCGAGCTATATACAACATACTAGCTATATACTACATTTTCCTTAAAGCATTAGAATTTGATTTCGATTTCTTGAAACAATCAACAATGAAGTATTAAACCAATACCTATCCATATGAATCTAATTCGTTGACTCAGCAAAATGATTACATACAGAATCACCTGTGTACAAACCGTTACGCTAAATCACAGATCCAGAAGAATTAATTGCATGTTTGGCTACAGTTGATTGGTTTTCCCTGATAAAGTAAAACAACGGTCCTTCGAAGCGAAATCGTAATTAATTGGGAAAACTTAGTAAATACGACGTCGATATTCCATTGAGCGAAGGCAGGCAATCAGATTAGAGTTAATTAGTGGAGTTTGAATGGCAAGTTGGCAACCCTAGGAATGGAGTATCGTTGTGTGCCAGCGATCGTGTGCTGGCGTGCATTGTGCGAGGGCGCGAGTTTGAAGCGTGCGGTTTGCATCCGGACTAACACAATGGCCATTTCGATTAGTATCGCGATGCGATCTGTGGACACCACAACGACGGCCATTACACATCCTGGAAACGATGTTAGCCTACCTGTGACCACCCGCTACCCGCCTACCCAACGCGCCGAACATTCAAATTTCTATTTAGCAACATCCGATAACGCCGTCATTCAATTTATACGTTCGCTGTTTCACAAATCTGTCATGTCTCTCCTGACATAGCGCTGTCAAATCGTTTTCTCATTTCGAAAACGAAAAATGTTTTTCTCTATTCACCCGAAACTTATTTATGGTTCAATTCGTAACTTGTAAAGCAATCAAGTCGTAGAGTTAGTAAATTACAAAAAGCAAATCAAGAAAGAGACATTTTTCAAAACAAACGGTCGTCGTAAAGCAAGTTCGCAGACTTGGCGAGAAGGTGATATAGGGACGAAAGTTTAAATTTGTATCGAGATCACGTGGCTCGGGGCTCGAGATGTCTCACTCTATCGTGTACTGCTATAAACTCGAGCCATTCCTATAAAACTTTGAATCGTTTTCAATTACAAGAAAATAATACTGCTTGCTTACTTTCCGATTCGATTTGCCATCGTGAGTGTGAAGACAGAAATGTTTGGCGATGTATAATTTACTGAACTTGGTTCTACGAGTAAAAGTTCAGTAGAAACTGTTTTTGACGAATTTTCTAGAAATATTTCAGTATAAGACAAAAAACACAATGCTCTTTACTTATTTTTTAGTCAGTTCATTGTCCCTTAATTATTACGAGGCAGAGGTTCTACTTATACAACCTGTTTTTTTTTTTTATATCCCATAACTCTAGGGTTATATTCTGTAGGTAAAAATAATACTAAAACTCCTAGAATAGGTGGTCCAAAAATGCATCATTTCGGAGATATCATCAATCATAATTAAATTAGGTCAAAAATTGTCACCAGTATGACGAATCCTTACTTTTGCGAGGTTGCCAAACTTCGCAGTAGTGTAGTAAAATAAATAGTAAAATAAAATATGTAGGTAAGTAATTCATTTTTATTCAAACCAATCATTCATATTTAAAGCTAAGAAAATGCGACGTTGTCATATTTAACGTAAGGGTGTTTTACATTAATAATCGTGACTTTGCCGAATTATTTTGTATAAACAATGAAAAAAAAAAAATACGAAGGATTGGAACATAACTCATATGCCAGTTGATTCTTTGATATGGCCTCAATCATACCCTAGAGTTATGGGATATCAAAAAAAATCACGTTGTATAAAAATATTTTTATTAATTATTAGCATATTTTTTCTGTTATGAAATAATGTTAAAAAAAAAAACCGTTCTACACGTTATAGTTCATTACAAAAATCTAATAATACATGTACCTGTATTAGCGACAATAATTACTTACATTCGTGTCCAGGCACTGGACTAATGGCAAAATAATCAATTGATAATAATATATGCTTCGTCAAACCATACCTGATGAAATACGCGCGTAGTATATCTACTTCATCCATAGGAAATTCGGAATACAGCAATGTTGCCAAAATAATTTCGTTCGCCCTGATGAATGTAATAATAATTGGGTATCCGAAATGTATATGAAACAGGGGGGAATTGAATAAACATCTATGTTGTTTACCGGTGGATATTTAACAGTCTAATTTTATCAGAAAATTGCCAATTTTTTATCTGAGCAGCGTTAAGATATGAATAAACTAAGAAATACAATAGTAAATTTTCTATTTTTTGTTAATTATTGTAAAAAATGTTGCATTTTGTTTAAATATTTATTTTGAAAGTAGGCAAGTACTGAACTTACCAATTCAAACTAAATTGTTGTCGTTCAGTACATACTTAAGAATTCTTGACTACCCACAGCACATCCATTTTAAATTAATCTATGCTCTTAAATCATAAACCCCCAAGATGACACACAAAGAAAGATAATAATATCCCAGTTTTCACGTGCAGCCTAGTATTTAATTTAATTCAGCATCGTCTGTGGGCCTAGTTGGCACACCATCAACTGCACTCGCATTCCGACTCGACTCTGTTTATACACAACCGTATTCAACGTGCCAAAATCTGGATAAAACAACGTTTGTAATGCGAAAACCTTGTATGAACAAACATTAAAACTGAGAGTTTACGCTGAAAGATTTAAAAACATGTAAATCAACATCTTTAGGAAACATTCGAAATGTAATGGAAGCTACACACATATATTCAGCTCAACTTGTCGGCGGCGGTAGAATCGAATAGATGTGCCATATTGTGTGTTTTGTGAAAATCCGCTCGGCTTAGCCTTAGCGGTTCTTGTGCCGAACTGACCCAAATGTGATTCAGCGTGGTAGATGCTGAAAGTATTTTGCCGATCGGCAAGAGCCGAATGAAAGCCGAAAATGTTTCGTTTCGGCTTATGGAATGTGCCCACCCGAACGTGTGTAGGTCTCCTTACTCGCAAATGCACGAGTTTCGACGTAAGCGGCCATTGAACTGATTTCCGTCATTAATTTGTAAATAAACGTATAAAGCGGTCAAACCAGTTGAGTGGCGAATTCTGCTGTTGCCAAGGAGTTGTACAATTTGCGTGTAATTCATTCAAACTAGTTGTTAGAGTCAACAATAGTTCGGTGCCTATTTGCATACGCTAAGTATTGTTCAAGTATTTGCTAAAACGAGGGACATGGCTGTATTGTTAGTTATAAATACTTCTAAACGAATGTTTCTAAAGAGACTGCCAATCACCCCTCATACCTGTGAATACAATATTTTGAGATGAGGCTTCAGGATGAAAACTGAAACGAATGTTAAATAGAATAAAGTGATCAAAAGAAACAATGAGTTTAATTTAGAAGAAAGCATTTTTTAAAACAACAAACGAATTATTTCTACTTGACACATGAGGTTGTCGACATGTGGAATGTAAACTCGGCTGTCATTGTGCCGATTGTCGTTACGGCCAATGGCCTGATGGTGGAAAGCGTCGACCAACATCTCTCAATGCTCCTGTAAGGTTAATTTGGATCAAGGGCTCGATTCAGAAGGCATTACTTCTCGATACGGTTTAAAGCGTTGAGAGGAAGGTCATGTCTTTAGAGCCCTAACCACCGGTAGCTTAGAAACTGCTTTCGACACCGGCGGACTATTACTGTGTGGCATCTGGCGTTATAATCACGGGAATATACAAAAAGTGACAAACCGAGTTACTTCCGCATTTAATATAACATTATGGACACAATTTATTAATAAAGGAAATCATATTATACATTTGTTTAAGAGCGTCTCACGGCATTTTATACAAACTTTGAATTCATTTGTTTTCGGAATGACTGAACCTATTTTAATGAAACTTCATACGCATATGCAAGATACATATACATATATGTCTAAAAAGTTGACAGAATATTTTCGGTAAGCAAAGGTGTTACGATGATGGTGTGTGTTATTTGTCTAACTAAGCCAGTAGCTAGCTTGTAGTTTGTCTTACAAGGATAGACAGCATCCTCCTGTCTACTAACAATAACATATTGCTATCAATCCGTCTGCTGAGCGTGGTAATTGTGGCTATATTTCTTAGGCCGCTTATTGTAACAATCCATTTGGTTCATGGCTAACAGGGGGGATACGTCTCATCTTTTAACTTATGATAAAAGAGATATATATACACCTAAAAATATGAAGTCAAAAATTCAATGCCTCCGGCCATTAACTAAAAAGATTTTTGTTTTGTCCTTTTTAAATATCGATACCTATCTCATTTCGGAGTTTCGCACTATTAGTACCTAATTATTTTCATTCCATAATGAACTCAACAAAAACTCAGTACTCCTCAAAATTAATATCGCTAGATTCGCCCAACCGCGTCAAAAGATGATTAACCCACAGTGAGGGCAAATCTTTTTAGTTACATGTTACTAACAGCACATCGAACTACACTTTCTCATGCCAACGATAACAATTCCTTTTAATTACTTCTTTGAATGTAATCTAAAATCTTTAGCCTATGTATTGTCTCTTTGGTTCAACGATAAGCCGGTTACACGAACACATTGTTGGCAAATAATATCGCTATTTTATGTTTATCGCTACTTAGTAAAAGGCTTTTATAGTTAATAGGTTATAATCTTGGCGCCATGCCCCAGACGAGACAATAATCGTTGAGTTAGTGTCGGAGTCTCACGCCTAGGGCCACCCATACATAGTTAGAGATTTTTTTTGGATAGTAGCATAATCAGCCTATACTTGTCCACTGGTGGGACACATACCTCATCTCTATGAGAGGGAGAAAGCTGTAATCCACCCATGGACCGCACGAGGCCAGCATAAGCATAATCAGCCTATAACGTTCTCACTGCTGGGACACACGGCCTCGCTATGAGAGGGAATGGGCTATATTCCACCTCGTGGGCCAAGTGCGGGTTGGTGGATGTCACATGTGTTCGAATTTTTGGTTCTAGATCATGCCGGTTTCCTCACGATGTTTTCCTTCACCGTTTTTGAGAGCAGCAGTTGATGAAATAAATTACACAGAGTAATGCGCCTGCCTGGCTTCGAGCCCGCGATTTACTGTTCGTAAGTCGGGGCCGCTACCAATAGGCCACCGCTGCTGCACGAGGCCAGTGCAAAATCAAAAGTCTTATTCAAACTAGGCACACTAGGAAGATTAGCTCATCTTGAACGAGACACAAGACAGTCCCCCAAAATGACCGGCCTTCGCTACTTCATACTTAGTCCAGTCATTATACATATACATTTAAAAATGCATATGACCCGAGGAGGCTAAATTTTGGATATTACGTGATTCTAGAAAAGCTAAACTTCAAATTGGCGCCCAAGATTTCCTATGTGCATTTTCTGCCATCTCGAAAAAAGGGTTAAATTCAGTTATTACAATAACTCGGTTCTCCGTTGGGATACGAAAATTTTGATGCAATACTTTTTTAATGCTTTTTTTTACTATCTACAATTATTAAGGCCATTTACATTTCCCCCCCCCACGTAATATCCAAAATTTAACCTTCTCGGTTCACATGCATTTCTAACCCGTTATTTCCGACGTAATGACTGGACTATGTGTTTGTGTGTGCAATAATTTTTGCGTAAAGTTACTTAGTTTGATCATAATGCTTGGTTGACGGCTTCGTGAAGGGTCTTGTTACACCCTGTATAAAAAAGCTAGATTTACGGTGTGTAGTATTTTAAGGTCAGATAATACTAATGATGTTAAAGTCTACCTCGTTGGTCGAGTGGTCGCAAGCGCGATTGCTGAGCATGAGGTCCTGGGTTTAATTCCCGGGTCGGGCAAAGTTTTTCCATCAGGAATTTCTCAGTAGCATCCACGGTTTTGTGCCCGGTTGATGGCAATAGGATCACCCCTTACATGGGACTTAAAACATAACTGGCGCAATGTGGGTGTACTATTAGGTACACTTAACCTATGCCTAACCCTCCGTGGATTACAGTCGTGATGTAGTTACCCTACTCCCAATTAACCTTCAAGACTCCTCCCGACACTTAATAACTCCTCGCTCAGATAAAACAGATGCTGAAAGTCTAGAACACGTAAACAAAAGTAGATAATTACTTACTGTCCGTCGCATCGCATCTCATTAGAAACAGTACCGTACCTAGTACCGTACCTTGTACTAGCACACCCAAGTTTTTATTTATTGCAAAACTTACTCGAGTTTGGATTACAGCTGTTTGCACATTGTTCCAAGCTTTCTATACACTATCTATGTAAGTACTTAGATTAAGTTCTTTGCAAGACTTGGGGACATAAGTATCCATCAACAGAAATGAGTGATGAGTTCATAAAATTCTCTATTTCTCTAAGCAACAACGTTATTTCGTATAACTTTATACTGCCTGTTATTACATAACAATGGGGCTGCGTAAACAAATATAAAAAAACATCATTTACTTTATGGGTATCGTTACTGGAGTCTTCGTTATACTGGATTTTTTAAGACTCAATTATATTTTTCATTTCATTGTAATCCTTAGATGGCTACTGAAAAATACTGAGGCAATTAATTTTAATAAATACTGCTAAACTTACCCATCTGCTAAAGTTAATAAAAACATTTAATATCTGAGAAAAATTTAGTAGGTGCGTATAAAAAAAAAACATGTTTATTGTATGGGAACCCCCTTAAATATTTATTTTATTCTGTTTTTAGTCTTTGTTGTTATAGCGGCAACAGAAATACATCATCTGTGAAAATTTCAACTGTCTAGCTATCACGGTTCATGAGATACAGCCTGGTGACAGACAGCCAGACAAACAGACGGACAGTGGAGTCTTAGTAATAAAAATTAACAGATACCGTTTTTATTGAAATTAACAGATTTTCAATTATTGGTCACAGTCAAAAAAAAATTATTGGTCACAGTCATGTCTATCCACTATCCACGGGATAAAAATCAATATCACAGAAAAATAAATCATAAAAAGTTGCTTTAACTGTAAAAATAACTAATTTTCTGAAACTAAAATTCGTACTAGTGCATTTGAAACCACGAGACGAAAGATATGTACCAAATTAGTGTCAGACTGTCAGACCACATAAGAACCTTTCGTCTGTGACGGCTAATGAAACCTTCAATGTCAAACCCCTAAATCACTCTTCACCTATTGACCTGTAGGTCAATAACTCTTATGACTCATGTCAAGTTAAATATATAGAGAACACAATCACTTAGATAGGGCAACACATTATTATTTAAGTATCTTCATTATTTTAAGACACAATTTTTTCATTTAGCTTTTTTTTTGTGCAACTTTCTTACATATAGGTATTAGAATTTACATCTTAGAATTATTTTTAGACATAAATTATGTTTTTCTCCAAAAAAATTAAGTTCGTAAATTGCCAGCTATTGAGCTCACGCCATAACAATTAAAAACCCACGCAACGCCTGAAATAGAATTTGCATTAAACTAATTAATTACGTTTTATGTGAACTCAAACAGTTATTCGAATATAAACCACGAGGCCACAGAACAGTATCTACTAGCAGAATGTCCAATTATACGGTACCATACAAAGAAACACTCAACGCGCTTCACGTGCTTCAGACGCGCCACCCGAAACTGTCTTTTCCGAATCAACTTAGAGCCTAATGCTTCACTACACAGTATAAAACAAAGTCGCATCCCGCTGTCTGTCCCTATGTATGCCTCTGTATCTTTAAAACTACGCAACGGATTTAGATACGTTTTTTTAAATAGATAGAGTGATTCAAGAGGGAGGTTTATTATGTAAAACATTGCACCCGTGCCGAAGCCGGGGCGGATCGCTAGTTAGCAATAATGTTGAAAATCTATTAAAGAAATTTGACAGATTGTAGTAGCTTGAGGTGCTGGCGACGATTGGGATTCGGTTAACAATTGAGGTAGCCTGAAATCGCCATACATTACGTCGAAAACTATGGAAAGTCTAAATGCCATAAGTATATCAACCCTCTTAGATTTGTGATGTTCATACAGTTGAAATTCCTGCAGCACGCTCTATAACATTTCGATGAAGTTTCCATGTGTGCGTGCGCCTGTACTCGTTGCTCCGTACAACGAGTACAAGTGCAGGCAAACAGAAACTTTTGAAACGGGCCTTCTGTACTTTTCTTTGGACGAACTAAGCGCCGTCGTACCGTAATCCTTAAAATAAACAGCGGCCCGCTTCAAACAACAACCCGAAGTGATGAAAGAAAACAACAGCCCTAAATTAGATAAATTAATGTGGACTACAAATCGCCCCCAACCTAATTCATTGCACTAATTGTGAGAGATTTAATTGCCTTACTCGGCAACAAAAAATAATTAGAACCACAAGTGTTGGTTTAATAACAATATCGTGTTGTATATGATGCTACATGAAATTAGAGGAGACAATTGGTCGGTGTAATTCTTTGTAAATTGATAGCGATACAGGAATTTCTTGACACAAACAAGATTAGGTAATTTGTTACGGCTAAAATTATTTATGAATACTAAATTAAACATGAGGAAAAATGTAATGACAATGCTATTAGGCATGCAAATGAGGACGAGGAAACTAAATCATAGTCTAGTCAGTTCGCAGATGGTTGTGCATTGAAGCTGCCAAACACATTATCTACTTTAATTTCATCTTAGCGTAAAACAGTTAGTTCCTACTAACGTCCGTAGAAAAAAAACGCGTACCGTACGTTTGTGTTTGTATGTATCAGTTGTATCATGCGAACATAATAGATAGCTGTCTCTCCAGAAGCAAGTATTGGTAACCATGAGGATGTGTCGATGTTACTCAACTTAGGTTATTTTACGCCACAGGTAATAAAACAAGAATTATGCAGGTTTTAGGTCCCATAACAACAGACAAGAACCCCATTCATTTCGACAAGCACATAACTATAAAACATGCCTTCACGGTGAAAATACAAGTTGGGTAAGTTAAAGTTTCTCCTTTTACTGCCCACTTATGTTCTAACACTTCTAACTTATGTTTGAAGTACTTACTAGATGTAGCAAGTCATGCGTGGGCACGAACTACCCAATCCCATATTTATACAAACTCTTGTTCCGAAAAAGTACTCCCGATACACAGCCCCGATCACATCAACTTCGATTCCGGAATATGTAAGTAACAGCTTGCTGTAAAACCACCTATTTGTGGTTGAAGCAAATCGTTGTTTAACTCTTTCGTACACTTTACGACCGCCATAAAAGGAGTAAATTTACCGTGCCACTATTAAAATCTATTCTCGTAGGTGCAAACGTTAGGGCCGAGTGCGGAGCAGAATATCTTCGGCTATATAGGGCGGGTGCTATCGCAGTAAATCACCATTGCCTTCGTAAAACAGGTCTTTACGTCAGCCAACTTCGATAATTAAAGTACGTTTGAGGAACAACATAAACAAAGAAGTTTATGCGACTTCTTTATAGATGTTCAAGTGAGGTCTAGCGAGGCGAATTATGACGGACGTTTATGACATGTTAGAGTTCGTTTTAGCCAATGGTCTTAATTATGTGCAAGGCATGAAACCATGTCTAAAATGAGAGAGTGACGTTTTCACTGAGGGGCCATCCTTTAATCACGTGAGGTTTTTTAGCCCATTTTTACAGCCCCCCTCCCCCTTGGTCGTCCTGAGGTTTTAAGCTAACCCTCCTCCCCCCCTTCTAGGATCACGTGTATTTTTTATTATTGAAAAGATCAGATTGTTATAAAATCTGTATTAATAAAAAAATATTTTCCATCGGATTTATTAGTTAAAAATTAGCTTGCTCGGCTTTTTTCTCAAATAATCACTTTCTCAAGTTTTTAATACAATTGTTAAAAAAATACTTTACACGTCTCACATAAAATTAATGTTTTTTGTCTGATCCTCTTTCCCCCCTGTTCAAACCTCACGTGATTAAAGGACGACCCCTGATGGTAGGAATAAGAGCCAATAAAGACAATTTGATTCGAACATATTACTTAGAACTTCTTGGAAGCGCTTTGTTTGTTGAGCTTATGTGCTGAGGAAACTATCTCAGTTGCAATATAATAATAAAGCTCCACTAGCAAGCTAAGCTACGTTCTAGAATATGAGATTAGTTCGGTTTATCTTACTAGTTTCTATCCTAATGCATTTCTTTACGAGCTATATAAACTCAAATGACATGCACGGGGAAGTAGGTCCGTAGAGAATGGTCTGCCGAACGAAATCGTATTGAGATTGGATTAAAATCCTACTTTTAGTACCGTACCTAGTATACCTACCGCAGATTGGTTTATGCGGTTAAAAATATAATAAAACCTATACTACAGTAGATACCTCATAATCTATGTACCACCGCATAATCTATGCACAATTTTTGATAATTGTCCCACCATCCACCTAGCTTTTTCCCAACTATGATGGGTCGGTATTATTCATAGGGCGATTACCACCTGCCTCCTTCCTAGGTTGATCCGTGGATGGGTGACCACCCATTACATCCCGAGTTTCCTCTATGCCTCGGAAAGCACGTTAAGCTGTTGGTCCCGGCTGTCTATTATAGATCATTGACAGTCGTTGGGTAGTCAGTTGCCAGAAACTCTGACCAGCTGCATTCGGTTAGAATGGAAACCGACCCTAACAAAGTTGGTAAAAGGCTAGGGAGATGATGCTGATTGCCATCTGAACCCAGTGGCTGAGTAAAGCTTTATCCTTTTGTAATACAGGCTATTAGTATTATAAGCTAGAAGCATTACATCCACAGTAGGTATAGGATGATTCAGGATGACATGTGTAGGAAGATACTACTGCCCACTGGATGACAAAGTCTACAGACAAAACGCTTATCTGTACAGGATTTATGTTAATCGCAACGGTTTTTTTTTGGTATCATGTTAGAGAATTAATCCATTTTATTTTATTATTACTCATATTTGTTTTATGGTCTGCGATATCTTTTCAAATTGAGCACCGATTTTGATGATTCTTGTTTTGTTTGGAAGAATATTATTCCGCAGCGGTCCCAATTAAATTTGAAGAATATCTGATGCTGATCTTCGAAGATATACAATGGAACTCTTCAATAATAGACGACACGTCTGTAGCCTATTATCATGATATGTATTGTTAACAATGTAAAATAGATATTAAAACTAAAAATGGAAAAATTAAAAAACTTAACTAAAAAGCAAAAAATAAAACCAAGGTGGCAAAAAAACTGAATCGAACAAACAAAAGTCACTACAATAAAACTGATTTCACTAGTTGAAATCAGTTTTATTTTTTGCAAAAAAGTTTTTTTTAGGTATCTACATTTATCTTCTGACGATACAATAAATAAAACTTACGTCACTTTGATTATACGAGTAATGCACAAGTGCTTCTTAAGCTGATAGGTATAAATTGCCAGTGCTGGTCATTATGGTCCTGGGTTAACTTTTATTCGATTCGATATTTCAATCAGGAATTTCTGTAACAGCCCGCTGATTTGTGCCCGGGTTGAAAGCAATCGAATGGACTCGCCATTTAAACAAGTGAAAAAAACTTGAAAATAAATGAAAGATAAGGTGTGGTAGAGGCAACTACACCTCTGCCTTACCTTTAGAAATTACCGGCGTGATGTTATATTATGTTCCCACACAATGGCACGTGGGCCAATGCCCACGGTCAAAATCATGGGCCTCGGAAGGAACTAAGGAGTTGAACATCCTATAACAACAAAGGGATACCCCTTTATGTTGCCATAGGATGCCATGAACAAACATAATCTGCAATATTATTGTGTGACATGGTTTGCCATATTCTCCTTGACACGCATGGTGTACCCCATGGACCTTTCATACTAAATGTGTTTTTGCATTTATCAGCAAGAGCATGTTGTCCTAGATTGAAACAATACCCATGGATTGATTCACTTCTTTTTTTCAGTGATTACCACTTTGGACTTGCATCCTACAAACACTGTTTCAAGCTTTTCACGGTATAGAATCAAGGCCAAGACCAAGACTGACAAGAGAAGCATTTGAAATAAGAAAACACAAAAATTTCAATTAGGAGAGGATTGGAGGAGTTTCGAATAGTGATAATTCCTGGTTAAAAAAAATGATTCTATTTAGTCCGTCAGGTAGATTATCGAAAAATATTGGTTAAGTATTTTTTGTTTTATCGAATCAATAAAAAAATACGATTATAAAACGCATCAAATAATCGAAGTGGGGGGGCTTGTGACGTCACTTGTCAGTAAAAACTGTACATACAAGTGACGTCACGCGAGTTTTCGACGCACGGTGTTGTCTTCATTTTTAGTTGACGTGAAAAAAGAAAAAATATGTTTCCAATATTTTTTGGAAATCTATCTGATGTACACACGGCTACATATCAAGCTATACATTTCCAGTATAAGCTGACCTCGCATTGTACGGAAATCATATACAATGCGTGATCAGCGTAAACTGTAAATGTATATTTTGATGTGTAGCCGTGTGTACTAATAAGATTTTTTTGGTCATCTACCCTATTGTCAAGTACGTGAAATTCAGTTTTGAGTATGCTCAAAAGTAGCAGCCGGCATCATATTATGGACTCCACAAAACCTGGTGATACTGTGAGTGTGTTTTGCCGTGATTTCGAGTTCCAGTAATGCGCGTAGCAATTTTCAAAGTAAGAGGGTAGACAGATTTGTCTGCACCTAACAATTTATTTACCATCCACCCGCATTCTCCAGTCAACCCGCGATCATGGCGCTTGCAACAGCGTCGAAATACAGGGATCTCAAAATAATGAATCTAAGTTTTGTATCCTACAGTATTAGTTAAGGATTCTTGATTATTTTAACACATAAGCTCACAAAAGTAATTGATAATTGCTTAAGTAGATACTTTGTTAACAAAAGGTGTTGCAAAATTGTTTAACGTTATAATAATAGGCAGCTGATATGATGTTAAATCATAACAAATCTTTAACCAACTAAACATACTGCAACGAACGTAAGCTTCGAAAGTTCAACGAAAGCGTCAGTTACTAAACCTCTGATATTTTGTTCAACAACAAACCTTCAGCAGTAAATGCACAATATGGAAGCGGATCTTGAAGCGGATATAATTATGGATAACAGTTCCGAAACTGTCTCGGTCTTTGGTCTAATGGTCGCAATCATGAGTTCTGAGCATGAGGTCTTGGGTTCGAATCCGTGGTCGGGCAAATTGTTATTGGGTTTTTCCATCAGGAATTTCTCAGTAGCAGCCACGGAATCTGAATTTGTGCCCGGTTGATGGCAATAGGCTCGCCCCCCATTACATGGGACTTGAACATAACGTGTGAAATGTGGGTGTACTACTAAGTACACCTCTGCCGAACCCGTCCGGGATTACAGGCATTATATTACGTTATGTAGTTCCGAAAAAAAAGTACCAAAAAGAAAGATGTAACACAATAACAGGCATCGTCACAATCACGACACTATCGGATCCGGTATGAATTTCGATTTGCTGTTGTTTGCTATAGAAGAACAAGTGCTCCCGACCTTCTAAGCTAAAGAATTAATACATCTTTAAAGATTTGTAATTAAAAACAACATTATAACCAACGAATAATTTCGGTCGCACAATATGAGAGAGGATTTATAACAGTTCCAAAAAAATACCAAAAAGTACGACGTAACGCAATAACAGGTACCGTGCCAACACGATATCGCATCAGTCTTTTGTCACGACACTATCGGATCCGGTATGAATTTCGATCATTCGCCGTTGTTTGCTATAGAAGAACAGGTGTTCCGGCCCTCTGAGTTATTGCTCACTCTCCACGTGAATAATAGCAGAACTGTTACATGTTTGAACATTTGCACCTTTTTTCTGGTACAGCGTCCATTCGATAACTTGAAATTGGTCCCTAGAAGGTTCGGGTAACGTGTAACTACGACACTTTATGACCGTTTTCGTTTACACCGGGCACAACATGAAATAAATGCTCTCTGTTCAATTTTCATTGTTCAAATCACCTAGTTAGTACTGAGTAACACAATATCCCTTGGTAAGACTGGTTGTCAGACTTTCGGGCCACTGACTACCTGTAACGACTGTCAAAGATCTACAAATGATAACCGGCACCAACGGTTTTACGTGCTTTCCGAGGCATGGATGAAACTCGATATGTAATGGTTGGTCACCCATCCACGGGCGAACCAAGGCAAGCGTTGCTGAACCTTAATATTGACCCGAGCGACTGTTTTTATTTAGCCACGGGTTCCCACGAGCTTCTCGAGAGTTGATAATCAATCAACATTCTAATACTATCTAGGCATCAGTAGCGAAGGGTCAATTTTTGTAAGAGGTAAGCCGGAGTACATAATTATCTTTAATGTGAGCAAAGTATTTGTCTATACTTCTATAGAATACTGTGCCATTTTTCAAAGGGAAGCCGATAGGAATCGAGTTGTATGGGACCTTCGCCACTGCTAGGCATTCAATTAGGTGTTGCTTACTGTTAGTCGAAACGGGCAGTATTTTATTACCTACCATCGAATGGACTCTGTTGCGAGTTTAGTTCTATCCTATTTTTTTAGGTCTCTTTTACGTTGTTTTCCAACTAACGCTAAAAGGATTTTGCTGTGCTGCGAAGTATCGAGCATAAAAAGAATTCATCAGAATCCGCATTCGTATGTTTGGAAAATTCTGAATATTCTCACAAAAGATAACTGAATTTAGTTGAACAGTCCTTAGTTATAAGTAATTAACCTTAAAAGAGCAATTCTAAGGAATGTTGTTGCTTGAAACCTAAGAATAAAACAATACAAAATTGATTACTTATTGATTTTGTATACGCTTCAAAAACCGTACAAATCCATGAATTTTGGAAAGAGACTGATTTTAGCTAAAATAATATAAATTACTAGCAGTGTCTGACATTACCCACGTGATTTTCTAAAGGAAAGGTCGTATGATATATTATTACTGCAAGAGTCAAAATAATATTTCTTAAGGCTCATTTTGCTAATTGGGATTCGGTGTCTACTTGTCTCTAGACTTTCTGTAAATATTTATTCAGTTTGTAATTGTAACCAAATTCAAAATCTTAGTCAAATAAACTGCTCGTTGTAATTACATCAAATTGCAATTATCTGCGAGATTAGGACATAATATATCCTTATGAGACATTATGTCTACAACCGGTCGAAAATAACCATCGGGCATTTAGAGGTATGAGAAACCTTTCAGGTACCTCAGCCTCCTTAGCAAAGGGAGTATCCTTCGACCAGGCAGGACTTGAACCCGGTAGGCTACTGCCTAACGGTTTTAGTCGGGTTGTTGCACAAATACTTATCCCGCGGATAATTTTGATTGCGCGATGCCGGATGTTCTCACTTGAGTCATAGTTGTCCTTAGTGATCGTTTTTGTCAATTTGTCTATGTTAGCTACATAAAACAGCGTGCTGGTTTTAGGATCCGCTCTTTTCTATGGTAAACTTGACAGCCCTTTCCTCATACACTCAACTGCTCAGGCTTTGGTAGACTCCATGAAGTAAAACAGCTTAAAATAGTTTCGAAACACTACTTTCAAACAAACTCCTAATTAATGTTTTCAGAGCTAAACAAGCTTTAAACTTTAAACGCTATGTACCGTCAGCTGTTAAACTTTCATGTAAATATATTTATGTAAAGCCGCCACCTGCAAATGACGTTATAGAAAGAACATGTTTTACAAATCGCGACTATTCGCAACGCCATTCAAAATCCTGGCGATCAAACGAAATTGAATTTTACAAATACATTGTTGCAATTGACAATATTGTTATGGTTAGGTCGTAATCGTTAAGACAATGTTTATATATTTGGAACAATGCCATCACAACTTGTTTTCTAAAATAGATCAGCAGAAATGTCGTTAAAACAATTTACAATAATACAGTAGCATAACTGATGGAAACACAGTGCAGTGGATTCGCACAGATACGTGATATCGGGGTAACCACCGGCTGGGAGATAAAACTCTCCATTCCTAAGAAATCCATCAGATGAATCCAAGTCCTGTAGATGGTGGACTTGAAATCTGATCACGTCTTTATGGCAGTCGTCCATTACCGACAGCAAGTTACTTACGTCTATAGCGTTGGTTATAATAATCCATTTATTTCAGGTAACAAAGACCCATCGATAAATACCATAACCTAAATATACATACTAATAACATTATTTTAAGTATAAACAACTGAAAACTATGTTAGTAACACTTCACTTGCACGATGTTTTGTGCGTTCTTGTGGAATTTGTCCGCGGAAGCGACGGAACACCACATTCTGCGGCCAAAAACTTTTTTCCAACACCAAATGGAGCAAACACGCACCACAAACGCCTTGAAATTAACGTTGCGGCGCGACTCCAGTAGCTGTACTCTTGGCGTGTACTTCAACCTTTGGCGCACGTACTCCTCGATGTCCTCTGCCTCAGTGGTAAGCGAGAGATTTACACCGGGGTGTTCGGCTTCGCGGCGCGGCGCTTAACTTTAGGCTCCACAAGAGCCTTGCCGGAGCAGTTCTTACAGCTTTGCTGACGGCGTTTCCTCGTTTGCACCGTCACGAAACCGTCAGCCCGGTCCGTTGCCTTTGTAGGCACGGGCTTTGCGGTGAGAGTAGCTGGGGTGCTAGAAATGACCACTGGCCCTGGCGGTCGGGTCCGTCGGGCAGCGCTGCGGGGAAGAGCTGCGGGATCGGGAGCGGGCTGTGACGCGCGCTTACAGCGCGCAACGCAGACTCAGTATTCGGCGCCGGCGACAAAACTGCTGATGCGAAACTCGTAGCCGATGCATTGAGGCAGCCGGCTCCTCGGCACGTGTTTACGTTGCTTACACGTACCGGTGACCCGGTTAATGACACAGAGTTGCGCAACTCAAGTAGTTGTGAGCGCAAGTCTGCAACGGTGCTCTGGGATGTAGCCAGATTTCTCTGCACATCAGCCAAACTAGCCTTTAGGAAGACAATGTCCTTCATCAGGCTCGTCACGTCGACGTGGTCGAAAGTGACTGGAGGTAATTTGTTTAAATCCTTCGCCACAAACGTCGGCACGTCGTCAGAGTCAGTCGCTTTCAGCAGCGTGATGATATCCTGCAGGCTTCTCTTTGTCCCGTCACGCCTACGAGACACCATCTGGTCTCTTTTATTGAACGACCGAAACAGCAGCAGCTTCGCAGCAGCAATGTCGTCCTCGCTGACATTCGATCCACAGATCTGAATGGCGGACACCTCGTCCATCACGTCCAGTTTCTGTTGCAGGAACGCCAGCAGCTCGTTTACCACAAGTGTGTCACTCATGGCAACAAAAGTTCGGGCGCCAGCTTGCGCCGCGCTATACATGTAATTATATTATTACGCGAATCAAATACGTTATAATAGTTAATTATACACATGACCACAACACTAATTGAATGTAGCGGTATCTCAAATTATGCGCTACAACTATATCCTGCGGGTTCTCGTGATAACGGTTATGACTGATTCTGACCTGTGGTCAGAATCAGCTATGCTTGATGAGCTGCGGGACTGTTCGAAAGAGATACCGAGGAATACGGATGGGTTATAGTCAGTAGAAGTCTGACACTCCCTTCCGCTCAACCCAGACTCATGGGGGGGGGTTATTTGATGACTGACTGATCAGAAACAAAAAAAAAAGGCTTTGCTTGATCAATTTACGCACTACCAATTTTGGCCACGCCAAATTCCTGAATATCCAACCTTATTGTTCAAAACTAACAAACAGCTCTCTGGTTTCTATTATTGGAACTACCCACCAATTAGCTGAATAATCAATCAGGTATAAGCAGTAATAACTTATTACAGCGATTCACAGTAGCACCCTGTACTGTGGATTAGATGGCAGTTAATGATAATAGGTTCATCCCCTATAACATTGAATTTCATAACTATCAAAATTAAACATAGTAGTAAACTTCTGCCTAGTACTTCGTGGAATACAGGCTTTATGATCTGAATCAAAGCCATCTCTCTCTTCGTCATTGATATCAAAGCTAGTAAACTACGCTTTCAACTGAACATGTTTCTTTGTAAACGCTATCTTCATTTATTAACGGAATTCCGAATAGCCCCTAGATCTATGAATCATCTCATTCATTATTTCATCATTTTCCTGCCCTGTTACGTGGGGTCGGTGCAACACGTTTTTTCTTTCATTCTCCTCTGCCAACCTTCACGCTATCATTTACTCCTTTATCTTGTATATCATCACACAATCCATCCATCTTTTCCTTGGTCTTCCTCTCCCTATCCAACCATCAACATTTATATTCATCACTCTTTTAGTCACATGCGATTCGTCCCTCCTCATTACATGTCCATACCAAGAGAGTCAATTCCTTTTCAAATTTGAAACACCACATTATACATCACAAAAAAAGACAAAAATGTAATGAGGAAGAACGACGTCACGCGGCTATAACAGCTGATAGGAAACAGGCGCGCGCGCGCGCGAATTTTATAGGGCCTTGTTGTTGTGTTATTGTGTTTAAAGTGCATGAGTATAAAAATAAAATTTCTTTGGGAAAGTTGTTTGTTATCGTAAGTACAATCACGTTTTTACCAGTCACTCTATACAATATCATCCGTTTTTCAGAATTCGCCAATTCTGATGATCATATCATCCAGCGCAATCAACTATAATCTCAGTATCAATTTTTTTGCCGGACCTCATCATCTTGCGCACAATCTATCCAGCCCCCGTATTCACAAACGTTCGGATTTAACTTCGATTCGGAAAGTCGTATGTCTATCTCGCTCGTTTTCGTAATGCCAAAAAAAGATATACGACTTGCCGAATCGAAGTTGAATCCGAACGTTTGTGAATACGGAGGCAGGAGGAATATTCCCTCTCAAATGACCAATGTCGTAAATAAAATCAACGTAAAGGACGCCGCCTTCATCGCGAATTGCAAAACACACAACTCTGCAAAACAGCAACAAAACAATAATGGCGGCGCGTGCCACGGGATACACTGCGATTGTTTGTTGGGCAATGTGCTCATCACAATGATTGGGGAGCATTGTTTTCAATTACGTAATACAAACGAGACCAGTTGAAGCTGATCTCATTGGGACATAGTGTTGCCAATAATGAGATTTCATCAATACTTTGTTCCTCGAATGTAGGAAAGATAATTTTAGACGATCATAAAGTATTGTCCAGTGAATTCGGTAGTACAAAACATGACAGTTTAAGGTGTCCTGGCTGAAAATTGAGATGCCTTCCTTACAAGACGGTGGCCGGTGATCTGATTAGACCAATTTCAGGATATCGGAATGCTTAATTGGCTTTCCGGTCTGAGGCAGTCCATCCTGTTCCAATTTGAAAACTGATCGAATCGGGCCGTCGAGATGACAAGACATTTGGGCTATTGTATCCAGTACTTCTTAGTATCTAAACTTACATGAACTTAATGTTAGAAAGTCAATTTTCTCCAAAAAAATATCTAATAATTTTGGAGAAAATTGAAACATTTTCTTTCCGATCCGTAAACATACCTGAAACAAAAAACAAAACAATTGTAATAAACTAGCAGTTAGTCGGTAGTTATAACAGTGACTATATTTTATTTGTATCTTAGTTTTGGCAAAATTAACTACCACCCCTATTTCAGACGTTATAATTCTGAAAACAACAGAAACATAAATTCGTTGCCAGACAAAATAAGGAAAAAATGGGGACGAAAAAGATATTTATGATGCATGGCGAAATAACTTAATAAAGTTTAACACACAAGAAACTTCTGCTGCACTTTGTAAGTACTATGTGATCGAAATAGAATACTTGAATTAGGTCGCACCTACTTATACCAAACTAGCTGTTGCCCGCAGCTTCGCTCGCGTTTTTGTCGGAAATTATCCCACGGGCACATTGTAAATATAGCCTATGGCACTCGGGGACAATGTAGCTTCCTATTAGTGAAAGAATTTTCAAAACCGGTAGATCCAGATATTAACCCCTACATACAAACTTACAAACAAATTTTACCTCTTTATAATATTAGTATAGATTGATGTACGGTTTCTTTTTAGACATTTATTTTCTCAAAAGATTTACAATCACTTACAGAGAAAATACAATAATATTATAACTTATAAATACATGAGGCCGATTTGCGTAGTGGGTTGGTACAATAAGTCAATAACAAGAATTACATTAGAATTTCATAGCAGTTTTTAGTAAACTCATAAAAGGGTAATTCTAGAAAATAACAGAACTAATTGCTCGACATCTAATGCGCATCGCTAATGCGGGTAGGTGCACATGAGCTGAGAAGTACAGTCATAGAAAAACACATGTGTCAGCACAATCTATTAAAATCTTACGAGACTGTCGGCAGATTGAGTTAATACCGTGTAGGACACTTTCGCTTTTTGTATGTGGAAAATAATCGCAACAAAATACTCAAAGTTGTCAAATTGTTTGTACTAAAAATCTGTTTTGACACAAGAGAAACAAAACAGCTCCAAGATAAAAGTATATAACAGTTTTGTTTTAAACTTTTGATGTAGGTTTGACAGCTCAAACGGCACAATATGGCGTCAAGATCAATAATACTGTTCTTATTTTTGAAACTCTTGACGTCGCGCGTCGTCCATCAGCTTTTTCGAACGGAAGCTTGTTCTTTATTTGTTTGTCTCTCTTTCTGCAGGCAATATGTGTGTTTATGTCTAAATTCATAATCATCCTAATGATTAGAATGATGGGGAGACATTAAAAATCTCTATACAGACTAGAGATTGAGTGTAAAAATAAATTTGGGTATTTCTACAGCATTGACATTAGAATTTCGTTAGCTTATGTCAGTACAATACGTTTCTTACTTTTCTATCACCGCTGTCACTGATTCAATGTCACTTTGTCTAGCTCTTGAGCATCTGAAATTCTCGCACGTGTCATTTTCAACAACATTTTGTTTCTTCATAAATGTTTTAAATTTAAAAGTACAAAGTTTTCTCCACCCAACTAGCGATCATATCATTTTAAAACAAAATAGAATATTTACGTATATATTGCGCCAAACACCGTTCATTTACCACCTTCAAGAATGTTTTAAGTTTGCATAGAAAGTCTCGTCTACCCAAGGAGCGATCGCATCATTCTAAAACAATATAAAAATATCTATAGGACCGTCATTTGTGAGTCTCAAAGCGTTCCGTCCGCCGCCGTTCACATGACAATGATCTCTTTCAAAGAGCTTTTTATTCAAACGCTGCTAAGCCCTGACTCACTTCCTTAGAATTTTGCCAATGATTCATAGATACTTAGGTTTACTTATAAATATGTTATTTGTGGTATAGCTGCATCAGTTTTACAACGAGTATTAATTCTAAATTGGATTAATTTATTTGTAGTTAGTTAAACCGGTCTATTACCAATTACAATAATTAGCAAGGAAACCGAAAAGAAAACAAAGGTAAAATATCAAGTTGACAACATTCAATGGGTTAAATGTGACGTGTGTGCTACTTTCTCTCACAGAACACCAGATGCATTACTTTAGCGTTACTTTATTCCAGTCATCTGCACATCACATAGTTGATTACAGATCAGATACGATAATACGTTGATACGATGATCCATTACATTACAGTCAATTCTTAATATACTTGGCAATACAGTTAGAGAGAGTAGCAGTTAGAACTATAGAGATTACTTGCCCACTAACAGTAATTATTCGATGTTCCATGTTGTGTGGTTATATGATTGTCATTTCAGTAATGTTCAGTTTATCTTTAAAAGGAAATTAATATGGCTGTTGGTTGGACCAACAGATAATTAAATGTTTGTTACATTATTTATATTTTGTAAAAAATACACACGATAAAAACACCAGTAACCCCGTTACCTATGACATCAAAAACAATATTTACGTACTCAATACAAGCAGAGACGAAAAAAAGATGATCTCATATTGACTCTCAAATCCTTTGAAGTCTCAATAGACGAACGCGAACGCTTACAAGCATTTTTTCAACAATCTGAATAACAATAATAAAATTACTGAGTCATAAAAAGGCGATCAAAGCATCAAGGAAGATGGCCTCGAGTTGAACGTTACACAAAGGGAGTAAAAAGTACCTACTGTGAGACGTCGAGCACCGGAGGACATCATTCGTCATCCCACGACAATCGCTCCACAATCGAGGCCGACGTCAGTGCCGACAACAGGGCAAAATAGAATGAAAAACTAAATAGAAAATATCGCGTATGCGCATCGAAAATAACTAGGAACACGCTCTAATTAATGTGACTTCCCTAAAATTAGGCCATTGCATAACATCACGACTGTAAATCCCGAAGGGTTAGGTAGAGGTGTACATAATAGTTCACCCACATTTCGCCAGCGAACCTATTGCCATCAACCGGGCACGAAAACAAAAATAAGGAAAGTCTACGCGTTTTTATTAATATGCAAATGAACGCAAGAAAACTGTTCTAAGAAACGCCTGTGTTGCCAACTTTTACGCAATTTTGTCCACTTTTTCGTTTGACTCCTTGATATTTTAGGGTATCGAGTATCTAGGGAGAAAATGACGATGTCCATTTTACACAGATGGCCACCCGAAATTACACTCGTTTCGATGTAATCGCCCAGTCAGCCCTGCGGTCGTTTACTTTTATTAGCCTAAATATTATTCGCATCAATAAAATTGTGTATTATAGAATGTAACGACCATATTTTGGCCATAATGTACTGGACATTATCAATATGGCTGTAGTTTAAACCAAATAGTTAATAGATTGTCTCGTTGTCGTTGACTTCGATTCCCAAGTCGGGCAGTTTTAGCACAGAGCCTGGATTTATGACTGGCAATAGGCTCGGCTCTTGTGACATGGGACTTAAACATGATCAAAATGCGGGAATACTATATTTTTGGGGATTATCTACACGCGTGATGGTATGTTTACGTTTTATTTTAATAGCTAGGGGAATATTAAATACTTCAGGTGCCATAGTGCAGGCGTGCGACATAGCAATTTCTCGGCAGGATGGATAATAAAAACCGCATAAAACGTAAATGCAATCCATTAGTTATTGTCTCATCATATTGGTTCCCCTCACTATGTATAACACCGCACAGTTGCGAAAATCCTCAATAATCGCAGTACATTGCCGTGTCACGACACGTTACACGAAAAATCTGTCATATCAAAGGCGTTATAGAATATTGCGTTTGCGGCTTCGTAGTGAATTCTTGCCACCTGTGATTTTCGATGTGTTCACTCGGATTATCATATTCATGTCAAACTGTGGTGTGGGAATAAGTCTACCATATTGGGAAAACAGCGAACTACATAATATCTCTTGCAAGTTTATTGGAAGTTTTGTATTGGAGCATCGAGAATATTTTGCTGTTTCAAATTTTAATACCTAGCTATCAAGTCTGAATGGTCGAGCGGACAGCTAAACGTTTATTTTTGCGACCACCCTCTCATGGAACGTTTATTTTATTGAGACGGCAAAACAAACTAACGGTTGCCTGCATCAGAAATCTATACATTCATATTACATACATAGAAAATATATACGGCACTTATAAAAAAAAAACTAATTTTTTTCAATTTTTGTCAGTCTTTCTGTTTGTTTGTTTGTTCCGGCTAATCTGCGAAACGGCTGGACCGATATGGACGGGACTTTTACTAGCGGATAGCTGATGATATAATGTTTAGGGATCCGTGCCAAAAAATTTGAACCCATGAAAATGTTTATAAAATCCGGTTAAAAAAGTTGAAGATAAAAAGACAAAATGATACGTTTAACGTTCAATGTTTATAATATACTGATTTGTAGTGGTAGTGAGCCTAAATAACTATGGCACTGTTCATAAAACAAGAATGTTGAAAAGTAAACGACAAAATAATTGACGACAATGTTGCATGCATACGTCAGAATTAGCCAATACTTGGAAAGATATCCAACACAAGATAGGCATTTATCTTAGCAACACACATGACCTAATTAACCTAAGAGTTACTAATTGCAGAGCAATAAGCATAGACAACAATGCATATTGTAGATGCATAAAACATAAACTGAATACAATGCATATACAGCGTGTAACAGAAAGGGTATAATCATATGGAATACTGTGGTACGGACCATCAAACTGAACAACTTTCTCTAAGGGACCACCATCGAAATCGTAAAAAAATAATCAGCTGTCCCATACATTGTGGTCGAGTAGGTATTGAAATTTTGTATAGGACAGCTGATTATTTTTTTACGATTTCGATGGTGGTCCCATAGAGAAAGTTGTTTAGTTTGATGGTCCGTACCACAGTATTCCATATGATTATACCCTTTCTGTTACACGCTGTATAGGGTGCCATTAAAATAGGTGGACAAATTTTAACACAGCGTTCAGTAGGTCTAACCAAAAATATCCCGGCAAAAAAAAAATGATTAAAGTGATTTTATTTTGACCTAATGGATGTGTTTATTCTAAAGTGCCGCCGGCAATTTATTATTCTAGGTCAAAATAAAATCACTTTAATCAGTGTTTCTTTTGCTTGGATATCATTGGTTGGACCTACTGAACGCTATTAACGTAACGTGTTAAAATTTGTCCACCTATTTTAATGGGACCTTATAGGTACATAAAACATAATCTTCGACTTTAATCCCCGATGGTCTAGGCAGACTTGTAACTAATAGCACTCTTGACTCCACTCGGGGGTGAGCCTATTGCCATCAACCGGGCATAGATGGAAAACCCTTATAACATTATGCCCGACCTGGGAATCAATTCCAGGAGCTCGTGCTAAGTGCTAAGCATTAGCAACCACTGGAGCAACGAGGCACTCAGAGAGAGATCTAGATGCATAGACAATAATATAGATCTGTATGCATTGGTTCATAGAGTACTCTCTGGAAGTCTATTAAGGACATGCCGTCTAAGATTAATTGAACTCATAAAGCTGAGGACTGAGGACATGCTGGTGATAGCCGGCTCTAGCCAACTGATGAATGTTGCGATTTAATAAACTTGGGCAAAATGTATGCTACGACAACTCGATGAGCTCCTAACGAACTGGATTTATAGTTCTGCTTGAATAATTTAAGATACCATGGCACAGTATCGCTCGCTATATTCTACACGAAATGTACATCCTACAGAAGATCTCCTTCGTGTCGATTATTTCTATCTTTATTTAATTAAATTAGTTTCAACCAGAACTCAGCCACATCGACGGCGATGTTAGGGGCTTCGGACAAGTCCCTTAAAGTTCAGGTGGAGTTGAAGGGCAGGAGCAGGTCAGGAGGTGGGCCATGCTTTAGGATGAAAATCGACAGTCACCCTCTGCTTCATCGGTATAGCCCCACCGGACCGAGTTGTACCTGCAGCGGGCCACTTGGCTTCGGAGTCGGTTTAGAGTTCTCCAGATGGTCCATGTTGGTGGTAGGTTGGTGTCCCACTAGAATCTTTTCTGCAGGCTAATTAAAGTAAGCCGAAGGGGGATGTCTGAGGAGCCACAAGTTTAGCTACAGAAAATGAACCAGATAAACGGGGGAGGATTTGAAAGAGACTTTCACATACCAAGGTGGCATGGTAAAACAGGAAGGTACTCAGCCGTTGATTGAACAAGAGTGTTATTGGTGATTATGATGATGATTTGTACATCCTATCCTATTGAAATTGAAATTATTTATTTCAGACCAAGCACACATTAATAAATACAAGCCCATATTATGTTAGTAGGTAGACTGAGTAGACATATAGCTATTTTATTGAAATTTAAAATAATTATAATTTTGGACATGCATGTTAGCGACCAATGCCTCAGGATTTGGCTAACTACTCTATCCGACACCACGCTCAGGGGCGTGTTGGTATAATATCCTATTCTTCGACAAAATTACGTTTTGTGTAGACCACAGATAAAAAACAAGTATAACAAAACCGCTCTTGATAACACAAAATATTCATTCATTTACTTAGCAAATTACTCCCTCGACGCTTATGATAAAATGAAAATGAGTATTTTACTTAATTGAATGGTCGCCGACTAATTATTGTAATAACTGTTGCCAATTAAGAAGGCAAATTAACCAATGTTTTGTCTGTGTTATCTTTACTTGTGATAGGATGCGAAACCATCGTCAACTTGAGGCTTGCCTTGTCAGTATCTTCGACCTCATCAGCCCAAAGTACCAGTGTGCCCAAGTAATCCCAAACGGTATTACAAAAATACAAGAGGAATTGAATAATTAAAGTTCTTGTTGGTTCTTTTTTTCTGTTTTACTGAGGACGTTCGCGTTTGGCCATTGGGAATAGCTACGGTATTAGTTGATTGCGCTCTAGCTACAAACTAACACAAAACTGCGCCAATATCAAAAGCTTTCAATTTACAAGCACCGAAAACGATTCGCAATCAATGTTCGAAGCATTTTGAACACCAACATTTTCTGCGAGTCATCGTTACTTTTATCTTTTAAAAGTTTTCACTCATATTTTCTCAGCATGACCACGTTAAAGGTCTAACGCGATCTCGGATATTCAGCGAGCTGTAAAACTCGGCTTAGCTTTTAAAAGATTTTCTTTGGAGTTTCCCGAATCTTGACAATGTCGTCCGTCTTATCAAAGGTTAAAATAGTAGTTATCTATTCTGAGTCCCGTCCGAATCACGATTCGTATTACATGGGATATGAAATTCGTAGTCAGATCTCAAATAAGTTGTAAATCTAAGGCAACATTTGTATACATTGCGGTCCTGCGAAGGAGCTCGTTCCCGGGAGTGCCCTCTACGGGACCGTTTGAAAGGCCACGTTACCTTGCCATGGCTGGGTTGGCTTGGCGTCCTTTGACGACACTTGAGAGCACTTCGTTAGTTCACCGCAATAGGCAACTGTGTTATGATCCCGCACGTCTCAGGTTCGTTTCAAGTGCTCTTTTTGAGAAATAAGAAAAAAAGCTAGTAAGACTAACGTCATGGATGCATATGGCGTGGTCTTACGATACAAGTGTGCATTTTATAATAAGAGAAAAGTCAGCTGTAGTCTGCATATGGAGTATACGGATTTCATGTGAAATTTTTGTCATCATGTATGAATATCTGGATGTATGGATGTTTGTTACTCTTGGATTTGGATTTTTAGCACCCAGATATTTTATAACCTTCCAAGTAGTTTGATCCCGTGGGACAATTTTCAAATTCCACGCGGGCAAAGCCGCGGGCATAAGCTAGTAATAATATCATATGTATGTATGACTCATAACTAACACTACTAACAATCGAGTGTAAAACATCTGCTGCTATAATATGTATTCGTGGAAAATTAACTCTTGAATTTGTTTATTTTATTGCAGTAAGCACGCAATTAAACTCTGATTATTATAATTTAGTTATTAACGATCATGACCTAAAAAGCTGATAAAGGCGCATTTTAGAGGTCAAAGTGATGAAACGGTTTCAAACATGTGATATGCCTATTTATACTATTTATCCTCATAACAAATTCCCTAGTTTAAAACAAATAAATATGTTCCAAATGTCGCTGCAATGTCACTACACACATCAAAATCTGTCTATCCTTTCCCCAATTATGTTAGGGTCGGTTTTTTTCTAGTCTAACCATATTCATCTTAGTACTAATATTTTACCTGACCACCACAACTCCGTTGCAGATAATACGATACCACTTGGTAAGGATTATTATAAGACTTTTGGACCCGTAACGACTGTCAAAGATCTACAAATGCCAGCCGGGACCAACGACAACGGTTTAATGTATTTTTCGAGGCATGGGAATGTCTCTATGTAATGGATGGCCACCCATCCTCAAACCGACCTCGGCAAGACCCGTGCGGATAATATTATTTAACCATGAACCTATTCTCCCCCTAGGCGGGCTACACACCGGAGGTATAATTTAAAAATAAATCTGAAGACAAGCGAGACCGAGCAGACGCGACGGAAGAAGGCACCCACTTCTAAAAAGGCTTGACAGTTTAATCTAATTACGTGTTATGACTTTGAATTTGAAACAAGCCTTTGTGGTTCTTTTGCAGTAACTAAACTTTTTATTGTTTGATGTGCAAACTGTCAGGCGCTCGTTAGAGAGCGGTCGTGCGTGAAGTAGGTAACTAAAACCAGGTACATATTAAAATAATTTAATTATCATTTAAAGTTAGATTGACCCCTAGTGAAAACTTTAACTAGAGCTCATAACGACGGTGTAAGCGTAATGTCTATTTCAATTAAACTTTCGAAATAGCAAGGTTTCATTGAAATTAGGATCTATTTTAATTTGACAGGAGGTCAAATTAAATTAACAACGAAAATATTAAGGGGGGGTATTGTTTTTGGGAAAGTCATTGGGCTTTACCTAATGAGTAACATAGTGTTATTCTTTGGATTTTTGAATTGTAAACGAAATACTTAAGGTGATTACAGGACCTTAATTACGCCAATAACGCAAGTGTTATAGTGCCTAAAAGTATATACGATCTACTGCAGTAAACAAACTTAGAAAAATATATGACATTCTTCAGGATATATGCAAGTTAGATAGTGTGCTGAAAACATAATACATCTAATTTGATACGATAGAAAAAAAACACGAAGTTGCCTCTAAAAAAATCTTTGAACGAATAAAAACCATAATTATGCAAGTATGTAGATGCAATCATTCTGATTTTTGTCAGATTATTTTACAAGCAACATTCTACCGTAATAGCGATTTATTTTTGTTGTCCAATCAGTAAATTTGTTGTAAATAAATAACTGCTTCATATTTTGCGATAGTTTTCCAGCGTTGTGTCATCGCGCTTCTCTTTCTTTTCTATGCAGTCCGACAGTGACCGCGCTTTAGGTCCTGTAATCCCCTTAAAAAAATAAAGTACAACATGTCGGTCATTGATATTATAAAACACTATAACGGTACCAAAATAATCGTATATTTGCGTGATTATAACAAAATGTATTAACATTGATAACATTTAAAGTAGATACGTTATCGCAGAGCGTTGTAATAACTGCAAATATACTAATTGTCACTTTTAGGCATAAAAGAGCCATTGCAAATGATCAAAATATCTCACTGCAATAGACGTCAACTTGTTAAAACATACAAAGTGTAAACGAAACCTTCACGAAGCCGTCAACCAAGCATACTGTACATCAAACTAAGTAATTCTACGAAAAAATAATGTTCCAAAACGATTTTTTTTTGGGTGAAAAATCAGGGTAGAACTCAATGTAGCGCACTCAAAATGTGCTGCATTGAATGTTACAGAAGTCATGAAGGTGTTATTACTACCTTTACAACGTCCTACTTTTGTGATTAATTGAGGTTGTCAGTAGACAACGTCAATTAATCACAAAATGCGCCTTACGTACTATATTTCTCACATAATACATACTCAATGTACGAGTATCATGTTAGAAAAATGCGTAGATAATTATGTATGTAACATTCATACGTATTTCACTCATTACTCTGGCAATGTCCTATAAGGAAAATGATGCATTTTTCCTTGATATAAAACCTACACTGCTCTGTTGAATTTAACTAAATTTCTAGAAAGTACGAATATTTTATCAGGACAGTATTGAGTATGGTTTGAATGTGGGGCAGAAACCAAAAAAAAACCGATGGCTGGCTATAAAAGAAGTAAATAATGAGATGAGGACTGATAAAATGTATGGAAGGATAAAGAAGATATAATTAAGCTGAATGTTCCGCACGATGAAGAAGCATAATCAGCCTTTAATGTTCCCACTGCTGGGACACTCGGCCTCCTCTCCATGACAGGGAATGGGCTATAATCCACCACGCGGGCCCAGTGCGGGTTGGTAGATGTCACATGTCTTCGAATTTTTGGTTCTAGGACATGCCGGTTTCCTCACGATGTTTTCCTTCACTGTTTTTGAGAGCAATGGTGATGAAATAAATTACACAAAGTAATGCGCCTGCCTGGGTTCGAACCCACGACTTACTTTTCGTAAGTCGGGGCCGTCATCACTTGGCCACCGCTGCTCTCGATGAAAAAGAAAACTAAGTAATTGAGGAACTTTTTATACAGATCACTGCGATTGTATCGAACCTAAGTTTCATCGAAAAGTCTATTTATTACGTTTGAAAAGAAACTTATTATAGGCTCCGTTCATTCTCCGACGCGTTCTGTGATTTCCCGCGGGTTCTTACTATGAAATCTTTCGGGGATTCCTCGGATTATTATCTATCGGAAAGGCTTTTTGTTAGACATCGATAGGCACTTAAATAATAAAAACATTGGTTTTCTCTTTACTTAGGAACTTCACGAGTATCATCAATTGTCTATGATGTTTGTTAGCAAATGATTCTAGAGAAACAAATAAAGATTTTTATGTTTTATTAAAACAGTTACGTCATTCTTCATGATTTTCACGTTAGTACATCTCATCCTTTTCCTAACTATGCTGGGGTCGGCGTATTTTACATGGACCGACTGCCTATCTCACCTCCACAACGTAATTAGAGTTAGTATTTCGCCACGAGCTCCATCATCCATACATCGTTCGTTCAGAGTTGACCTCTGTCTAACCTTTCATCTTTTTAAATACCGGTACGTCATGTTGAAGTTCCAGACTTTGGCCAGGTAAATAGCAATCTCTCTACTACATGGAACTTTAAAATAACTGTCGATATAACATCACGCCTGCGATTTCCGAAGGGGAGGCAGGTGTACGTAATAGTACACACACATTTCAATAGTTATGTTTAAGTCCCATCTAATAGCGGGCGAGCCTACTGCCAGCAACCAGGCACAAATCCACCATGGCTGCTACTGAGAAATTCGACTTCATACTCAGTAGATGCGCTTGCGACCATTAAGGCCGAAACACACCGGATCCGTACACGTAGACGTGCACGTGCTCGTGCACGTACCACGCCGTTGTAATATATGGAACTTTATAGAGACATGGCTCACCGCTTGCGTGACGTACACGTGCGCGTAGAGTACATGCGTAACGCTACGCATTGCAGCTGCCATGTGTCAAACTTGCTGCGTACCTACGCAGAACGGAACAGCAACGTCACATTGATGCGTGCAGTAATGACGTTGTAGTCAATGGCATTCCGTATTGGACGTCACACCGAACAAGTTTGAACACGCACGTATCTTTGCTGCGCGTGACTACGCGCGTGACTTACGCATTCAGATGTATTTGTTTTCAAGTTTTACCGATAGTAAGTGATGCTTTGTTTCGGTTTTAATGATGAATAATGAAATTAAAGAAAAACTAATTGTTTGTACAACACAAAAAACAAAGAGTAAAAAATATGTCATATAAAACTTGAACCCATTGTTTTTTGGCACACCCAGGAATATTCTGTCACAATAACAGTAATATTGCTTCATCTTCATCAGATGAACTACTTGGTCCATTTACCCAATCTTCTTCAGACATCGTGCACTAGAATTGCTGGGTACGCAAAGGACTGGTGCGTTGCGAGCGTACCACGTATGCGTAAGCGTAAACGTACACGTATTCGTAACCCGGTGTGTCAGGGGTTCACGCGCGTCACCACGCGCGTGTACACGTGTACGTCACGCCACGCATCTGGTCTGACCAGGCCTTTAGTTAGACCAACGAGGCAGTCTTATCGATAACTGACGACATGCGGGTATTTACCTCTTTGTAGATAGGCGTGATGTGTGTCACATAGCTATGTATAATATAATATAATATATATTTATTCAAAAATTAGAATTTGCACAATAAATACAATTTAAATCTTAGAGATAATGTTGGTATAACAAAGTTCGATGCCTGTACTAGGTTAAACCTGTATCACAGGCGGCATGTTTCTAATAAATACTATTTGGACAATGGATTTCTCAAAGCATAATAGTGAAATGAGTTAGTATGGGTTAATATATATTATGATATACCTAATGTACTTAAACGCTATTATAAGATACGAACAAAAATAATTAAGGTCACACATGTATATAAAATCGAAGGAAAAAAAATTGTAGCACTTATTTGCTAATACTAATGATTGCAAAAAAAACACATGACAATAAATGAAACACAAACAAAGTTTTGTTGCGGACGACAATTTGCTTAGACAGCGAAAGATCAGCGGAATTCTGGCTTATGAAGCACTAGGTGCCCTCACAATCGACGGAGTTAATGTATCTGAATTCCGCTATTTTTCTAGCACGGCATTCGATAGCTATACACATAATTAGCGAATCCTGCCGAGTTCACATTGTGCACATACCTAACGCAATCTAGTGCATCCTCCCCGGTAAGTTTATCGAATCTCACTTTTTTTTTGCAACATTCCACCTGCGATTTGGGGCTGGCGAACCATGCGTACCCAATAATATAAAAAATGTGATGATAAATATAAACAAACTTGAGAACTTTCTGGACCTACGTAATGAGCATCTTTTCTAAAGTATCATAAAGATTCTTCCGCACTGGGCCTGCGTGATAAGTAGTGGATTACAGTTTATTCCCTCTCGCTGAGGGGAAGCCTGTGTTTCAGCTGTGGGGACCGACCCCACGATGTCCCACTTGCTTGAATGTCCGAAGTGTCCCAACACCAGCATTTTAGGGGGACCTTAAAGACGCCACAGACGCCAATTAACGTGGCCACATACTGGGCCCAAGAAATATAATCAAGTCGTATCATCAACACGAAAGAAGAAGAAGAAGCTATAAAGATTTCGGAATCTTCTCATGGTGAATATGAAATTGCTGAATGATTCACCTGTAATATCAGATCATCATTCTCCTGCCCTTAGCCCAATTGATTTGGGGTCGGCGCAGCATGTGTTCTTCTTCCATGCTTGTCTATTACTCGTCTACTCAGCATTCACCTCCTTTCTAGCCATATCTTCCTTCACACAGTTTAAAGATCGTTTAATTGCTCTTCCTATACTCTTATAGCCATCCACATTCATACTCAAAATTTTCCTCACTACATTTTCCTCATTCCTTCGCATCACATACTACGATAACCAGATATATATATAGTTCTAAATTATATTCTAAGCTTTCTTATCGACCCAAAATATACTAATAAACGTAGCGTTAGCTTTGAGGTTCCGTGTAACTAGTCCCCACTTAACCCGGGCAGCGAGTGCTCGTACCCTTAAAGTAGTTCATCTACTTACTGATAACTTGGAAGTTTTATTCTAAACCCTAACTGGTGTTCACAGTATTATGATTTAGGAAAAACGTTTTTTTTATCAGCCTAGGGTAATTTAGGAGTCCTTAGCGCAAGTAGGCCTCAGAATATAGTACTCCAAGGCCCACTTGCACACATCACTAAATAAATATAGCGCTTTTTGTAACGGTGTATTTATTCATATATACATTAAAATTTATAAACTAAATAACTTAAAGTAACTAACTTGTTAATAAAATTAAAAAATGGCGCCAAAAATCTCCTCCTCGACGCAGTCAACTGGTAATGTACCCAAGAGACTGGCGGCGTTGCCACGTTGTATGGCAATACTAAGCTTTTAGCCAACGTAAAAGCAAGCCCTTGGGTCACAGGAAGTGTCAACTAAGCGTTTGGAAATGTCCTTGAAAAGGCTATGAGCACTTGGACCCCACGGACCTAGAGTTTCAACCCCAAACGGCTCGAAAATATAGTTACCAATAAGGTTACTATATTAACGCCGCTTGAGGCTCTCTGCAGCCGCAGCGGCAGCGCTAGCACAGCACGATGAGCTTGGAAAATGGGACGGCGCAAGAGTATCGACGCAAGTTGCGTCCCACACTTGTAACTAAAATATCATAGGTAGATACTGTCTCTGAATCTTTATAAGATTGAAAGATATAGAACGATGATATAAAATTTATGTAGCGATCGATGTGTTCACTAATCTTAATATTCGTTAATTACACACTTATCATAATCCGTTCATGAATATCTTTTACATTAATTATGAAGCTTATTCTCACAAAATAGTTTTGGGATATATTAATTAACTCTTAACACGCGTGTCGCAGATATAACTAATTAAAATGTAAATGAAAGTCGACCCACACAGATTCTATTTGGCTACCTCAAAAATTAATGGCTTCGTCTGATAAGGAAGTAATAAGCGATGTTTCTATATTTTTACCACCAACCCGCACTGGGCCCGCGTGGTGGATTATAGCCTACTCCCTCTCATAGAGAGGAGGCCGTATGTCCCAGCAGTGGGAACATTATAGGCTATATTTTTATGTAAAAAACACTGATGCAAATATTTTAGCCGATATTCAACATTATCAACTGCCTAGCCTTTTCCCAAGTATGTTGTGGTCGGCTTCCAGTCTTACATTAATCTGAATACCAGTATTTTACATGGACTGCGACTGCCTATCTGACCTCCACAACCCAGTTAGTACTAGGTTATACTATGCCCCGTGTCATGACTGGTTGTCGAGACTTTCGGGTCACTGACTAGTAACGACAGTCAAAAGATCTATAAATGACAACGGGACCAATGACTTAACGTGCTTTCCGAGGCACGGAGCAAAACTCTGTATATAATGGATGATCCCCATCCACGGGCCAACCTAGGCAAGCGCGGCTTAACCTGAAGATCGATCCGAGCGGCTGTTATTATTTAAACATACTCGTATTATATTGGTAAAATCGGAAAAGAAGTGTACTTAAAAAACCGGTCAAGTGCGAGTCGGACGAAGGGTTCCTAATTCCGTACAATTATCTAAAAAAAAAAACACTTTTGTTGCATGGGAGCCCCCCTTAAATATTTATTTTATTCTGTTTTTAGTATTTGTTGTTACAGCGGCAACAGACGTACATCATCTGTGAAAATTTCAACTGTCTAGCTATAGTTCATGAGATACAGCCTGGGGACAGACAGCCAGACAGACAGACAGAAGGACAGTGGAGTCTCAGTAATAGAGTCCGTATCGTCTAATAAGAACGAAAAAAAAAATGAAAAAAGAGAAAAATGTTGTAATACAATTTACCGAATAATTTAAAATTTATTTAGATGAAAATGCATATTGCAAGGGTGTTAATCGATATTTTTCAGTCACCATACCTAATAGCAGTACTGCAATAACTGTAAAATATTGCATTTCTATATTCATATGTTCGGAACAGCCTTGAAAGTCTTAAGCACTGTATTCACAAGTGGTTGCATAATTAAAACATGAAGCTTGCAAGGACAAAATAAACGACATTAATTAATTTTGCTGTTGATTTAGGAGACAAGTGGGACCACTCATTATGTGCAGCTCGAATCGCAAGCAGAAATGTTCAAGGGTAGTCATATTCTCTTTTCCTCGGAAACGTTAATTTAATTTGCAAATAGAGCCTCTCTTGTAAAGTTGGTTTTATTTTTTTTAAATATGTCTTACTCTATTTTTCTTTCGGTCGTATGCAGTTACAAAAATCATCTGCATCGATTTTCAGTCATTTTCGTTCAGGTTTTTATTTCATATCAAGATGGAAGCGGTAGAGTAGCCCGCGAAATCAGTGTCATGCTATGTGTTGAACATGACGAAAATGTGATTCGCGGCCGTAATACGCATGGATTTACAAAATTATAATCATAAAAATCACCAATACCTACAACTTTTTCTTGAAATAGTCATTCAATGGGATTAATCGAACCTAAAGGGGTTGTATTGATGATTTTAATTGTTATAACTCTGTTAAGCACTATTTGTTAAGGCCACGAATCATATTTTAATCAACATACAACCAGACACTGATTTGCTAATAGCAAAAAACGTAAGAAAATTAGAATTACGCCGGCCACCCTGGAGTTTCTCCCTCAAAGGAATACTAATGTATCTTCATTCTTCAAGAATGAAGACACATTCATAATATTCAACATAACTTCTTGTCATAAAAATTCATAGTAAACTAATATAAAAAGAGGTTCCCATATTAAAAATAGGATAAAACCGCCATCCGTCGAAAATAGCAAAGGGCCGTAATAAAAAGTCGTGGTTCCCAGCGGCATATAAACCCATCCCGGGCTCAATGTCTAATCATTTATGGATGGAATTTCGACCGCACACACATGATTAGGGCTTCTGAACTGTTTTGTTGCTAAGCAACCGCGGTATTCAATTACATATACAGAATGCACGGATGAATAAAGTCTAACCGAATTTGAGAATTCTGAAAAGATAATTTTATACCTGAAAAGATATTCTGATATGATTACTAAGAAGCCTTAGCAAATAGAAGATGATAAGACTGGCCATGTGACACGGATTTATCAAATTGAATAAGGGCCTTCCGATAGGTTAAGGAGTCCTTGGTTCTTAGAAACTGTGTTCATGTTACAAAACGAGATTTAACTTTAATCCGAGTGAGTTTTTGTATTTCATTCTTTATTCCAAACAGTGTAAAGTTTACAATATAAATCTATCAGAGAACCTGAAAACTAAATCTGTATTTGGAATCACACTGGTCTAACTGGCGAAATGTACTACTACAATTGGGTACACCTCTGCTTGACCCTTCAGGGATTACAGACGTTATGTTAGGTTTATGGTTTAATGAGATCACTCTATCTTTAAAGATTGGGACCGCTTAATATTTTAGAAAAATATGACCATGTCCTAGCCGCGGATTGGAGGCGTTTCTTCTCGGTAGTCATTCGACTATCTTCGTCCTCTGTCGTTAAGAACATTACACCCAACGGCACATGGACGCTTTCTACAGTCCATGTAAAATAAAATCCATGTTGTCATAAGCTATGCGGAAAAAGCGTATGTCGCCATGTCGCGGTAAAGGGCCAGTCAGCATAGGGAAGAGGAGCTGAAATGCCCGGCTTTGCCCGTCTTTTGTAAGTGTACTTATACGTCATCATCTGCATAGTACTACAGTAAAAAAAACCTTGATGGGAGAGGCAGATGTATACCTAATAGTACGCCAACATTTTGCCAGTAATGTTGAAGTCCCACATGTAATAGGGTGCCTATTGAGAGCCCGGTCGAGTGTCTCTAGCTAATTTAATTGAATCTTGTATAATCATCAGTTCAAATGCTAATAATTGTGGCCGGCCTTGTTACTTTTAATGTAACTGTTATTCGCGCCTCGGGTTCGCAGCAGCGCACACCGACTGCTTTCACGCGACGATGCGTAAGCGCGCTTCATCTCTGGTGCGCAGAGTTCGGGCCAGCTCCAACACCGTTTTGGCGATGATTGGAGGAAGGATGGACTGCCCGTTCATCCGACATTGTTCCGGCAGACATGAACCTAGCTGTGCCAATGCCGGAGCTAAAATTGTAATTTTTTGATTTTATTTTTATTTTATTATAATTTTATTATTATCTTTTGATTTATTTTATTTGTATTTGAATTTTATTATGATTTTATTGTATTTTATTTTATTTTTGATTTATGCCAATTTATTTTTTGTTTATTTGGGCTATAACTTCCTGAAATAAATGACAATTATTATTATTTCCTTTATTCATTTTCTTAGCATATTTAATTTACATTTTTAAATATTTCTTTTAAAAAAAACTTATACAAAAACATTTAAAAATATAAAAAAATAGTGGTCCGCCGGTGTCGGGAGCAGGGTCCAAGCTACCGGTGGTTAGGGCTCCAGAGACAGGAACCTCCTCACATTGCGAGCCGTATCGAGGAGTACTGCCTTCTGAATCAAGCCCTTGATCCAACCGCCTAAGGAGAGCCTCGAAAGATGTTCGTCGAGGCTCTTGGCTATAAGGCCATTGGCCGTCACGACAATCGGCACAATAATAGCCGAGTTCACATTCCACATGTCCAACCTCGTGTGCCAAGTCGAGATATTTTATTTGTTTCTCTTTCTCAGCTTTCACGAGGTTCTCGTCATGTGGGATGGTAACATCGATTATCATCACGCGGCGCGCTGATCGGTCTATCACCACTATGTCAGGCTTATTGGCGACAATAGTCCTGTCAGTGATGTTAGACCGATCCCAGTACAGCGTGACATGGTCTTTCTCGAGAACTGGGTCGGGCTCATACTTGCAGTACGGTACCTCAGATTCCACAAGTTTATATTTCAAGGCAAGTTGCTGGTGAATAATCCTGGCTACTTGGTTGTGCCTGTGCAAGTACTCGCCGTTAGCCAGACGAGAACAACCAGAAATAATATGTCTGATGGACTCACCCAGACGGTGGCATGCCTGACACACGTCAACCGTCCTGTCCTTCAAAATATACGTTTCACCTTGATAAATTAAAGAAAAGCACTAAAGACGAAGTTCCCATCTAAGCAGCTCACTTCATCATTCCATTGTCGCACTAGTGCGTGCTACCCAGCTTGTAATGCAAAACGTATTGTTCGCTGTGGTAGATTCACAATAGTGTCGTTAACACGTGCTATTCTCGCACAGATTAACAATAGTGAAACAATTTATCAGTTTTATTAAAACGATATGACGAAAATGGATCTTAGTAGGTTCAGTAAGCCCGTTCAGTACCGTTCAGTAAGGAAAAGTATTGAAGATGTGTTATTTGAAGTTTAAAAAAAGTTAATACCTATGTTACTTTCAATGCTTGCTAATAAAGTATCTTTTTTTATTGCTAAATGGGCCTGCTCTTAACCTCGATAACGCCTGATGGAAAGCGATGAATGAGGTCTATGACGAACGAGCGTGCACTGGGTTTTGTCGACGGAAGAATCGACAAAATGACAGATTTCGATTCTTCCGTCGACAAAACCTGTTTCTACGGTGGTCATGCTACGCGTTCATAAGATGCCTATTCACTCTTGCTTTGAACGCAGACGTGATAAATGTGGGACGGAACACGGATGCCAGCAGAGAGTATATTCATATAATTATTCTTTGAAACGTAGGTGATAATGGCAAAGTACAAAATTCCCCGTTAAAAACATTTTCTTCAATGCACCATTGAAAAGCCTATTTTCAATGCTAACGGTATAATTTTTAAAACTGTTCTTTACTGAAGGTAGATAATTACTACTCAATCAAATTGAATCTACAAAACATCACTATAATTAATTATAGTAACTACTTATATACCTATTTACAAAGGCCTAACAAATTCTTGATCTGAGACCGAAGGGAATATTGCAATAACCTAGACATAATCTACACGGTGTAAATCGACCCTTCACGAAGCCGTCAACCAAGCATTATGTACATCAAATTAAGTAACTTTACGCAAACATTATTGCTGGGAAACTACTTTTTTTGGGGCGAAAAATCACGTTTTATTGTAGGACTCAACGTAACGCACTCAAAACATTACATTCATCAGGGATGGATTGAATAGTAAGGGGGTCGTGGAGGTGTTTAAAGTAAAAATATTACATTAAAAACATGTATTTAAAAAGACCCTCAATATCTCCGTAACTAGAAGGTTCCCAAGTATGGTCTAGAACAATTTTTTCATTTTTTGCACGAAACCCTAAAAATTATCACAATGACGGGGAAAACAAGTACGTTGTCTACATGTACGGACATAGTTACAGGACTTGCTATAGCATGTCTAGTATACATTATTTACAAACTACAAATCTATAATAGTAATAAAAATATGCACAAGTATCAAAAGGGTTCCAGGGCGTCAAAAAATTCGTCCACATCGCTGTCAACAGGAAAAGTGCCCAGAAGGCTGGCAGCATTGCCACGTTGTATGGCAATGCTGATTCTTTGGCCAAAAAATAGGCCCGCCCTCTGGTCACGTGAAGAGTCGACCAACCACTTGGCGATTTCCCGAAACACTAGGTGGGCACTCGGACCCCATGGGCCTAGTGTTTCAACACCAAATGGGTAATACAATATATGCAAATAGGTAGAATGAATACTCGTAAGTGCATTGAAACGTCAACAACATAAGTTATGAAGCACTTAATCTAATTAATTAAGCTCCGAACAATCAGATATATTAATCATTTGTTTGCACCTAATCAAGTGAACTCACTGGTTCACTGTTCCGAGAGTATCCCATAGAACACAGTTAGGTGCAACTTGCTGCAGCTACCGATCCAATAAATTGCCATGTACGCTAGAATTAATGTACAGAAACCGGATATGACAATGCGTTGATAGAGCTATTTATCAGGCATCTGAATAACTGCGCGATATATAACTATCAGATCGTGCATGGAACCGATTAATCTCGCTTATAGGGGCAACTTGTAACTGTGATCGCTTGCTCCGCGATAAATTTAACAGCAGGTAACGTAGTACTACTCATCATACTTGGCATTATTAATTTGCAACTAGAAACTCATTGATAACTATCTCTATTGTCTGGCGATGCCGCGATGGCCCATTCATCAGTTTCGATGATATACAAGTGTCTCTATACGTGTACGTACATAACATCAAGCCTATTCTACCAGAGGGGATAGGCAGAGGTTCACCTCTGTGTATTCAACATGGATGTTCTATTCCTCCTAAACCCATATTTCAGTACATATTGAGGGCGAGTCTTTGGTCACAAACCGGGCTTAAATTCCTGGCTGTGAGCCTACCTAATTCCTAAACGTAAATTCCAGTAATACTTTGCCTAATCTCAGGATCTAAACCTGGCCTTCAGGACCAGCAAATCACTCTTGCGACCACTCCGCCAACGACCAAATTAAACAAAGTCAAATTCAAGGAATTTAAATTCTAAACAACTATTCAAGATCTAGACACGGTACGTATGTAAACAGCAACATTCCTTGAGTCATTTCAAACAAAGATCTGAGGTACGAATGTCGCTAACAGTTTAATTCATTGGATGACAAACTGACTCGCCAAGTAATTACGTAGGTAGTTGGGTACGTCCCGAAGTCCCGCTTGTAACTGCAGTACAATTAGGAATGGCGAACCCATGGTACGCGACGTAATATTCTGGGCTTGGCATTTATTATTCCGTTCCTGGTCATTAATTGTCTCCGTCACTGATCACCTGTCTTTATTGCTGCATGGTTATTTTGGTTTTTAATCAGAACTAACGCCATTTTGTTTTATCAACAATTTCACAAATGCTTACCAACGGCGCTTATCCCAGTAGTCTCATTTTAGAGAAATATCGATGTCTCACATTACATACAATAGGTCTACCTCAATACCAAAGCAGAAGGCAAGGCAGGCGCGTTGTCTAACCTTTGCTAAGAAGACTCTACATTTTTTCTAGAAGGTACCTACCTATCCATGGTTGAAAATCTCTGTAGGAAGCCCATTCCATATCTTGCAAGTAAAATGATTCAAAAAGGTTCCCCATCCTTGAACAACAAGTCGCGAGCATACAGCCAGAGCACAGATAATTAATTAGCGGTACCACAGGTCCATAGACAACGGCTCTGTCGCACGCACGTGCCGATGTCTGTCTGAAGCTTATTAAAACCCCAAGACTAACAGAACGGCGATGAAGTTATTAAAGAAATATATTAAAAGAATAATAACGGCGGCGGCGGTGTGAATGGGTATTGTATCGAACAGATTGTCTAAGGAGTTTTAATTGCCTGCAATTGTTTTAGGAACCTAGGTAGTAATTAAAATACAAGGACGTCGACAATGTGACCTACATGCCTGAAGATTGTCTGATAAAGGTTGAGTGAAATCGATTACCCATTGTCTAAAAAATACTGTCTTCTCAACTTAATCAAATTAAAACACTTGCATAGAAACGGTTAATCGCTCCAAAGCTTGCTGTTTTGTAAGTAATAAAAGAAATCTCTGCACACTTTCCAAACAAAAGATACAATTTCAGATATAAATGTGACATTTCACGAGTCGTGTCTTCGTGAATAATTCTGGCTTTAAAGTTAAGGCCTGAACAAACGTTTCGCAGGATATTCGGAGCTGAAAATGCATCCATATCTAAAGCCCCGGCTTTTCTTGCTACTCCACTGTTCGTTCTGACAGTGAGACGAGCATTGTCTGCTCAGTAATGTGACTATCTGATGCTTCTGACGTCACACTGGATTTCAGATTAAGGAAACCCAATTTGACTTTAATAAGGTTAATACTTCATTATTTTGTTTGTTCCGTCATTCGGGATGAACGTAATTTATCAAAATCATCTTGTAATAAGGCCCTTAGCTTGTAGATAATTTGGGCGTGGGAGTTACTGAAGTTACTTTATGTTAAAGGTAAAATACGCTGTAGAATTGGATGCTGCATGTCCAATTACGCTTTCATTTTTTTATGATATTACATCTCCGGAAATTAATCCGTACGTAATTATGTAAATATTATGATGGAGTAGCCTCATTGGTCTAGTGGTCGCAAACAAGACTGCTGAGCACGAGGTCCTGGGTTCGAATCCCAGGTCGGGCAAAATGTTATTGGGTTTTTCCATTAGGAATTTCTCAGTAGCAGCCACGGAGCCTGGATTTGTGCCCGGTTGGTGGCAATAGGCTCGCCCCGTATTTTTTTCTTTTATCCTGTTGTTAGTGCCTAACTCGGTGTCAGAGTTTTTATGCCGTCCATGGGCCTCTGACTTGGCTTTACATGCCGTCGAGAAATATCTCCGGCAATCTGGTTTCCTCACGATCTTTTCCTTGACCGAAGCAAGTGATAATTATACAATACGCACATGAATCCGAAAAATCAGAGGTGCGTGTCTTGGGTTCGAACTCGATCGACCCTATGACTTGACAGTCCGACGGTCACACCACTAGTCTATCACTACTAGGCCTTACATGCGACTTAAACATATCTGGCGAAATATGGGTGTACTATTAGGTACATCTCTGCCTAACCCTTCAGGGATTACACGCGTGATGTTATGTTATGGAGTAGATTCTGCAAACAACTTAGTCCTTCGCCGAACAAACACAATCCTAAGGCACTTGGTATCAGACTAGTGTCACTTTCCATCAGCGAAAGAATGTTTGAAATCGACTGAGAATTTTCAGAAATTTCCTCCTACATTCAAACGATCATCCTACTTTAAACGATCATTTTTGTGGGACACATTATTAATTTCACCATCGACTTAATTACCTAGCCTACCTGTACCAACACCTTTATAATTACTCACAATGATGGCTGCCATAATCAAGAATTTAACCCCTAGAGCCACGGAAACACAATCCGTCCTTTGTGATGGAACCCACTTTTAACTTTCATGAAAAGTTTAATTAATTTCCTATCAGAAAATATGCAAACTACGTGTTTTAATTAATGCTTCGTACTTGCTTATAATGAGGTGTGAGCTCGGCTGAATGATTTAAAATCTAGCGTTGGTACATAAATACGTGCCGATCCAATTAAAATAATATCATAGATTCCTAGACCACAATTTAATTATGTTTTTGTTTACAAGTAAATTGCGAAAGAGTGTGATTACGACGGATATATTAATAAGGTTATAGATACACAAACGTGACTGACTGTACGATAATACCTACGTAAGTAGGTAAATTGTTGGATTTACTGAACATATAAAAAGGAACTGACTGAACGCGTACAGCACTAAAAACAAGTAACAAAAATTAAATACTTTGAGCTAATTAGCACAAAAAAACACAGGCAACATGGCAAAATAAAAATAAAAACAAACGCAGCCGCATCGAGCAAAATTTAACCACCTGGACGCAGTGCACCTACTGATAGAAATCGTATAAAATAAAAGGTAGAACGCCGCCAAAAGGAAGAAAAAGACCGTGAGTCCGAGACGGCCGCAACGGACTTAACCAAATAAAAAAGATGGAGGCAGATTGTTTCAAATGGACTTATTATTATGTCGGCGTGCGACCTACCGCGAGCGCATGGGACGGGACCACGTACTGGCCACTAATCCTTTTTCAAAAACAACAAAAAGCTCCTTAGATAATTAATTATGTTATTTCATGCAAGACGGTGAAGATCAACAATATTAATGCTTTGAGAGAGCAAGAAAGGGTTGATGTTAGACATGATCACATTGATGATGATGACTAATGTCATAGGTACCAGAAATTCTAGATCATATTACAATAAGTAGAATAGAAGAATTTCAAGACTTCATTGATCTAAATTCTTAACAAGCAGCAAAACAAAAAACGAAGAAAAATGTGCAAAACTTGACTTTTTACTGGACCAGAACCATTTTGCAGAAGACACAAAAGGAGAATAGTTCTCAAATGGCCCGCCATTTACTGATTACCTTTGTAATGTATGACTCAACATCCGGCGAAGGTAATAATTTGTCTGTTCCCAACAACGACCTTCATTAGGACAACGGCAGGTACAAGTTTTTTTCTTCTCGACCAAATGTCGAACCACCTTATTATCGTCTCGTAATCGCTCCCCTAACATACTGACAACACGACTGGCTTTTTATTACTTACGTTCTTTTCGATTATTGTTTTGTTTTGGGATTGATGATTTATATCGTGATGATTCTATCGTTTCTGAGAGCCTACGGCATAACAACAATGTTCTAAGTGGAATAAGAAGAACACACAGGGTTCAGCAGTACGAATATACCTCACATGTAGCGAAAGCAAAATGATCGTATTAACTTTCAGCAATCTGTGGAACTACGGAACTACTTTCATTTTGAATCGACTTTTAAAAAAGGAATAGTTTATGTATTCCACCAGCATCTTTTTTTTTGCTAATTCATTGTGTGCAATATTTGAGCAGTTGGTTACTATATGCATAACTATACCACGTATTTGGTAAGCAACTACCGTCTGACCTTCAGTGTTTGGGGATCCCAAACCAGTTCTTTTTACAATATGAAGTTATTCGTGTCGGCAGCAACGAATCAAAGAGCTTATAATGATGAATTTTGTATACTCACAATGAAATACAAATCCGTTGTATTGGCAAATTGAACAAACTAACTTATGGCAAACAAGAGTTTGTAGATATAAGCAAAGCCCGATTATTTGAAATCCTTTCTACAACAAAAACAAGATCCTCCTAGCTTCAATAACGTACAATATGAAATCTATTGAACAATACGCTAGTCTGATAACAGACAGTAAATCACTTTATGCGACAACAGTTTGACATAAGACGATAATACTCAGAGAGGAATATGAAAAAGCTTTATTGAACCCTTTTGATTTGACTTCTTTGTGAGATCTGCTGGAAGGTTTCCATTTTCGTCCCAAATCCAGGGATCGAATGAAAACTCGTTTGCATAATATAAGACAAGCCTAGTATCGAGACTAAACGCAAATAAATGGTTCCCTCAAGTTAAGACGACAATTTACCGGGTCAACGGAGCCAAGATAAATTTGAGAACAGACCTTACCGAATACAAAATCTGTCGCTTAATCTTTTTTGATAAAAGACTACATAATAAAGAATTGTTTCTGTCAAAAGATTTGTAGGCTTACGTTAGGCTTGCCTACCTGCTTTGTTATGTAACCTAATATTAGGTACGGTCCCTCTATTTGGAAAATGTTTTCCAAATATTCTACCGCAAGAAGACATCATTATTTATTTTCGTATTTGCTGTTACGTTTAAATAAGAAATGTGTATCTATGTAAGTACATTTAAGAAGATTAGTATTGTATCCATGTATGCGATTTTTTTATTATCCAAGAAAATAGAGAAACAGAGTTTAGTTTGCATTCGAATTTTCGAACTCTGTTGTTGCCTGTCGTTCTAGGCATAGACCACTTTAGTGATGCGAATATACAGTTGATTAGTAAGTAGATAACAGGTCTATAAATCTGGACTGAATTTTATAGGAATTCAGAGTTTAAGATAGAAAAACATGATAGTATATCGACGATAAACGATTCAAAGGACATTTCTAGCCTAATAAAAACTTAAACAAACACCATCGTAGCTAATAAATCGCAACAGTAAAACTTCATACTGATTTCATCTCTCCAACGATAAGTTTGTTTGTTTCGTAAGCACTTAAGAGAGATAAAACTAAAACAAGTAAAGAGGCGAGACATCTAATGAAGCAATCAGTGGATACGTTCGTTAGTAGACTCGTGTATTTGTGATTGTACAAGAGCCATGGTTTTACTGGCCAATTTAGCCATTTTCCAAACACAGAAAAACACAGCTATTATGTGGCTCTTAGCTCTTAAAAAAGCTCTATTTCTATTAAATAGGTCCACATTAATAATAAAAATGTGACAGTAACTCTTTCTGTTTATTTTTTCCGCCTTAGCGGCTGAACAGATTTGGATAGAATTTGGCATACGGATGAACCATGACCAGAATAATTTTTGAGATCCACGTGGGCGAATAAGCGAGTAAAAGCTAACTAACCATGATTGTTATTTACTTTACGTTAATCCAAATAAATAATTACTAAGGTGCTTCCAATAATCTGTTAATTAACTCCAAAATCTATCTAATCTTCGTCCAGTCTCTTACTTGAATATACATTATTCAATTTTAAAAGGAAGATTCGAATGGCACGACCTCGTTCTGTTCAAATTAAATTTTAACACCATTAATCTATGTAAATTGAAGGCCTGGCCCATTTGATTGAATGTGCGAACCCATATCAATGTTAGACGTAAAGAGATTCATTGAAGTAAGAACTAATTACTCTGTATCCTATGAAATGTTTTTTTTTTCTTGTTAGAGAAAAAAACGGCCAAGTACGAGTTGGATCCGCGCAGGGTTCCGTATAAACCTGTAGGTAGTTTGCTATTAAACTAAATATTTACGGTTTTCAGACATTGCTGCTTGCCAAATTTCATGATTCTAGGTCAACGGCAAGTACCATAAAGGTTTTGATTCCATTGTAAAATCGCAAAATATGCGACATAAACGGTCATATCTTTTGATCGCGTTGACTTACAAGTTTATTTTTTTCATTGCGCCAAGGGGTAACAGACTTGAGAATTTCATATTAATTTCAGCTTGATACCTTCACGCGTTCCTGACAGACGGACAAGAAAGTGATCCTATAACGGTTCCGTTTTGCAGACTGAAGTACGGGACCCTAAAAACTGTTATTTATTTGCCTTTCTCACTATTTGGTCTCCACAATCATTTAAGCTTTATTTGATTTAACTTGTTTATTGTTAATTGATACTGCAACAAACTCCAACATCAGTAGGAACTCACTGTCCAATAAGTAATTGAATTAAATGTTGCTTTTGTTAAAACAAAGCAATTTCCAGTTTTCAAAATTCAACGAACTTGTTTTCTACTTAACTTTGGTCTAACGATGAATGATTCGTTAAATTAAATTAGCCTCAGTGATTCTGATGGAAAGCAAAAGAAACGGTTTGTCGCAATATCTTTTGTGATTCGTCGTCGCGGATCAGTTATTTCTTAGTAGAGTTAATGCAATCGGTTTAGCGGAGGCTGGGGCCGGGTATTGTAGACTGTGTTTGTGGCTGCTTGGAGATAAAGCCGCAGACACACAAAAGCAGATGCCCGTCCGCCCCTCATGCCTCCAGACCCCCTCTACCCTCCAACAGGGAGAACGTTTAAGGCAACGACGATTGCCCCTTACAAAAGGCAGTCGAGACACCCGCCCGTCCTCACCCCGCATTCGACTGCAGAATGGATTCGAAAGAAAACGAAATCTCATTCCGTACCGGCACTCATTGTTTGAGAACCTTTCACAATTGCTTTTTGAATTTTACAATCTTCCTGAAGTATTTCTTGTTAGTTTGGCGATTTATCAACCGTCTCAATCTTATCGTATGTTCTTCGAACTTCATCCATGAAACTGTTTGGTGCTTCTTGTAGACTCATTAATATTTGTCGCGTGCGTTTGTTTTAGTGACCCAACTCACGCAGCGATTTTTTGAATTATATTAGGTAGGTAGTAGGTACGTCTACCTATTCATTAGTGTGATTTTATTATCATAACAGCGAATCTTTAAACAGCAATGCTACGATGTCTTCTCTATTGTTTCTACAAGTCGCAGACGGTTCACAAAACACTGACTGAAAACTGGCACACGCTAAAGAAACAATGTGTGTTTCTTTAACAGCCATTCGAAACATATAATTCGCGGGAGCGTTGACATTCACATCCTAATTACCCAAAAAGTATTTAAAGGCCTCGGTGTGAATGACTCGCACAATAAAGGCAGCTATTCATTTCCGTGGTTTGCGCTGAACATGTCGCCGTACACTCAGTCTGTCGGCGCCAACGCATTTTGGCAACCAGCCGACAGTTGTGATGAGTGCACGTTCCGGCTTAATATGTACCAACGGAAGCGCGACGATGAAACAAACAATAATGAACTCTAACTTACAGAAAACATTTAGAGCTCAAGGTAATTTCCCCTTGTAGTATTTCATTAATCACATTACTTATTCAAGAAATAAATCTAACTCCCATTTCCTTCATTTATTACTATCGGTACCTAAAATTTCATCCTCGAAAAAATACTATTGTGTTGTATGAAGGTACCAACATTGACATATTAATTTTGGGAATATCCTTGAATGTAAAAGGGTGCGGTCCCGTCGTACCCTTCCGCTACCGTTGGTTAGCACGTGGCATTCCTTTACATCGGTGAACCCCATTCTTTGATAGGGCTCCACGGTCGAATGGCGAGACTAACGTAGAACGTGCTATAAGTTATTTATTGTGATGTTATTGACGAAGCAGCTTTCCGTTGAAAGTGAAGTTTTTAATTTCAATTAAACGACACAAAAGGCGGATTTTCTTTAGCTTTCGAGTAATTGTGTGTTTTGGGAATTTAATATAATAATGAGAAAAGCATTTAAATATTTTTAGTTTGAGAAAAACATACCAGTAACGATTATGAGAACCAAGGCAAAACTAAAGCTACCGCTATCGTAGAAACCTCTATATCGAGAACACAAAGAGGCACCTCGGATAGTCTACATGAAACAAAAGCGAAGTATTGCGATTAATGTAAACAGTCCGCACGAGACACAGACGGCTTACCGACTAATACTGCCGTCTCAAATCTTGGGTGATACTCGAATCTTTCTCACCACGAACTCGCGTAAATCTTCTGCACGTCTCCACAAATAGTTTCCAGCCAACCCATTCGGAATATCTCTCAAATGTCGCCTTACTTACGATTTAAAGAATTTACCATTACCGAAATATTCCTTTACTGCTAATGAAACGCTCAAGATAATTATGGCAGAAAATTTATCACTATTGAGAATTTCCAAAACGTGTTAACACTTGCAGATGCATTTGATTAATCAAATGCCTTTAGTAAATCTACACACAAAGGAACGTTAAACCAAACAAATTAATGACCAGTAAAAGCTTCTCTCTGATGAATATTATTTACTCAGGTTGTTAAGAAAGTACACAGAGATATTTGGGGTATATTACAGCGGTTGGAGGACGCAAATAGTAGCATACGATGATAAACATATACGTATGTACTGTACACAGAGTCTGTCTGTCCCATCTCGTCTGCCAGGTGAACAATACACGGCAGCATCAGGGGTGTAGGTACATGTGTGATTCTATCAGATATCGCGATATTAGAAAACCTTTAAATAAAACTGACTGTTGAAATAAAATAATAAGAAACGGAAATACAAGGACCTGCTTTCCTCATGAACATGGAAGTTGGCAAAACAACAGTTGGTGTTAAGTAAATAGTAAAGATGATAAAGAAAAACGTGTTTATGTAGAATATAATTTAATTCTAACGATTGGGATATCAAAACCATAACATTCAGCGTAAACAACTTTAATGTTATAGATAGATAACCTCAGAAAATAAAGCTATTAATCATTCGGTTGGTACTTTTCTGCAACTTGTTTGCCTCTATGTGATAAAACTAGATAAATAAATCGTAACATATTATAAAACTTTACGACGAAGTTCACCTTTGTTTAAAAAAACATAAGAAATTCTTAATCGACAAAAATATTTCTCAGAGAGCTGTGAATAAATAGTAACTCCTAACAACAATGTACAGTCTACAGCAAAATGTATGAAATTATAATCAGTGAACTACTTACTACTCGTACAAAGGTTACCAATATCGGATATATAAGGACCAATAACGGAACAATATAGGACATAAGTACAAAGAAAACATGAATAATGTAATAAAATATGATATGTAAAGGAGGTCATAGCTAAATAATTACAGCCTCTTGGGTCGATCTTTAGGTTCAGCCGCGCTTGCCTAGGTTGGTCCGTGGATAGGTGACCATCCATTACATACCGAGGAAAGCACGTTAAGCTCCCGGCTGTTATTTGTAGACACAAAAGACAACCAGTCGTACCAAGGGGTATCGTATTACCCAGTACTACTTGGATTGTGGAGCTCAGTTAGGTTAGGGTCGCTCCATGTTAAATACTCGTCTTCAGCTGCATACCGATAAAATGGAAGCCGACCCTAACACAGTTCGGAACAGGCTAAGCAGATGCTGAAGCTGACCTGGACGAAACTTCTTTTGTTACATTTGTCCCAAATCTTACGTATGAGGCGTATGAACTCGCTAACGATCTGCGCTTGATCGCCCAAGCAAGACCATAAAAGACCACATCCTGCACTCACATGGTGCTTTATTACAGAAAAATCGGCTGGCGATATCGCTGAGCATAAGATCCATTTTCGCAAGTATTGTCAATACATTCCATGACGTCAGATGTGTCAGTATTGTATCTGCGAACGTGTGACGTCACCCAGGTCTGGCACCAACGACAGCATTTTGTTATCGGATACATGAAAGCGATGGCTCGAGTGACAGCCCCCTTTTGTCCTCAGCTCAGTGTGCCTCAAAGCTCCCATTCTTCCCACTGGCATCTCACAAACGTTGTGTTACAGTAACAATATTACTAGGACAGTATTCTCAGCCTTTTGTTTAGATTGTATTAAATAAATACCGGTTACTTCAGTCGAATCTTAAGAAAACACAACAAGGTATTTTAACCACACAATTCTCTGAATTCTTCGTACCAATTTACTTAATATTGTAATTAGAGTGACGACTTAATGTTTGGTTTCTTCGTTGTCTTTAGATACTCTTGTTCTATATTATGTAGGAACAGCTCTCCGGTATATAAATAGACATCCATAAGTAGAAGAAATTCCAAATGAAGATGTCGCTTTAAATAAATAACTGTGCTCACTTAAATTTCCTGTTTATTTTCGTCCCCCCACTTCGCACGCGAGTGCTTTCCAAACGTGGAGTTGGGTGTTTTGGGAGATTTAAGATTCAATAATTTAAAGAATCTCTTTGCATCTCGTTAAATCACATTAACTTTAACGGCATAACATTACTGGAATCAGATCGCTCTTTGGTTTTCTGGTGTCAGCTTTAAAATAACCCTTAAGGACAATGATGGTCAAGAAACCATCCGAAGAATAGTGCAGGATACCGATAATGATTTCTCCAAATGCTTCCTTCTATTTGAATTTTCTGAGCTGCTTGCTGAGTGTATGTGTCTATCATTTGTTGAACCAAGATAAACATCTTCCGATGTTTAGGACTGACTTCCAAAATGTATTCTCGTCTCATACAGGCATGCAAAATATTTGGATTTTGCACGTAGGGATTTAACAATTAATCTGCATGTTTAAACAAAGTGTTTATGAAGATGTTGAAAGCTCGTGAATTGTGGCGAAGTGTGGGGCGATGTTAAATGGAACATTTCCTGAAATCTGTTGTTACAACGTATGAGTTTGCAGCATTTGCGTCGGAATAACACACTAATTTTATCTCAGTGCAGTGTTAACGACGCGGTTCACTTGTTACATGATCCTTAACTCACTTGCACCAATTTGTAACAATCACCTTGCAAATAGTTTCAACCGTTTGATACAAAATCCAATCCAACTCTGAGAAACCAATTACCGGATACCATTTTTCGTAGAAAAGATTAATAGAAAAAGGTCAATGGCATATCGGAGCGGGTATATATTGTCTATTGTTACTTTTCAGACTATACAACGTACGTCATGCCGATTATACAAAACAATGCCTAATTGAAGAAGTTTGGTAACTTTATTTGCAATTCATTCACTAAGCACTCGGTCAAAGTCAAAAATTGGTCATAAAATAATGTACTAAACTGGTTAGGCAGACACATTAACGCAGTTTTGATTGTTTAAAAAAAAAACAATAGCAGAATACACCATTGATTCGGAATTTGAAATAAAACACTCAAGGTTAGATCAGTAAACTCGTAACCTGGCAATGACCGTTTTAACTACGGAGTACGGAATAGTGGGGCTCAAATCCGGTTCTGTTACATTGACAAGAAAACCTACACTTTATGGACCTATTAGTAATTTTACCATTATTCTTGTGCAGGGTTTCCTGTAATAGTAACGAATTTTTGCGCATTTGGTTGAATCGTAAGCTCACCCAAATTTTCGTATTTTTCTAGAAAAGTTGGGAAAATAAGATGTTGATGAGTAATAACAGCCTAGCCAGCGCAACGGTGCGTCTCACTCAACTAATGCAAAATACTCACTGCGTGGTGTAACCGAAATATGAAATCTGGCGGCGAGTTAATGGGTTTCAAAATTAGACCAACTGGACTAACTACAGCTTTCAAGTCAAAACTATAAACGAATGTATAGAAAATAAACCTAATTGTTTCTATTTCTAGTTAAAGACCACCCAAATCCGGATTTCCTTGATTAGAATAGCATCAAATGCTAATGCCATGATAAAATGTCCAGGTATTTGCATCTTTTGTATTCTCGTAGAAGCGAGCCTTGACAACATCGAGATGTCTTGAAAGGGTTACATGAGCAAAAAGGTATATTATTTAATAATTGGTAGGTTGTTATGACAATGACTTAATATAGACAAAAGTTATTTACAAACGAATTGCAATAACAGTTATGAAAGACCGTTACAGAAGCATCATGCAATAATGATGTCGGGTATCTTACCTCTCCTAAGTTGACGAAACCGTGGTCGTTGGCCACAGCATCGGCAGCGTCCTTCCCTTCCGGTATGTGGACGGCCCATGTAGGCGTGTAATGCGCAAACGTTGTCTCCAATAATGATAAAATTGACACCAAGATGGTCGACGATAACACGGCACCCCGCGCCATCGCACGCACTCTCACACACTCACCGGCTAGTACTTGTCAGCATTTCACACACACTTTCCAAAGAGTTACTTGTTTCAATCAAGTCTTAAATTAAATATTACTTGTTATTGTAACGTAGGGATTGTTGCTATCTTTGATCACACGGCTCCGCACATGGCTATCTACTGAAACATTATTCTTAGTTAATTGCTCAGATATTATGGGCATTAGAAGACTTGCTCATGAATCATTAGTTATCTCAAAAGCAAGTTTCGATTACAAATTCTAATCACACACATATCTTCGACGTGGGCTGCATTAAAGAAGTTCCAGCTGGAAGTCATAAAAGCGATAAAAAACTTGATTGAACCCACAATCCACATCCATTAAAATCCGACATAAAACGTGTCAGGACTTCGTTTGCCAATCACAATGGGTGGATGGGTATTTATTTGATGACCTCACCAGGGACTAGAATTTCTTAACATGTCTGTGCAAGAAAATTAGCAATCAATCGGAAATCGGTTTCCGCCAAATTAAAACTTGGACTAGCGTACGGCCTTTGGCAATACTTCCACAATAAGTGGGTCAAGTATACATGAAGGACAAACGTATATGCCCTGACAGAGCTCCTGTTATGCCGTTCTTTATTACCGTATCACTGGACGACCATTAATCACAGTGCGTTTCATCGGCTCTACTTCAGCCTACTTTGCCGAGAGCATTGTTATGTCTGACGTTTGCCTTTTCTGGATAAACAAGACATGGATCATTTCCGCGAGTCTGCACGAGTTTCCTATTCCCTTTTAAAAAGTAAATAATTTAGTATATAACTTGATTCATGTTTGTTGGCTGTTTGTTTTTTTTTTTCTTTTGTAAGCCGTGCCTGGAATGGAATTGTGGTTTATATCAGCGCTTTTGTTGTTCCATATCGTAGAGCCTGCGTGTGAGCCCTATACAAAGAGGATTGGTTATTTTGTTTATTTATTAACATCGCGTTAGGAGTTCATGGCAGATATTTTGCTACCAACAGAAGTAAGCATTAACATTGATGTGAATTGAACTTCCTTTTCAAATAAAAATAATTATTTCAATATTTTCCTGTGTGGTAATTAAAAAAGTATTAACTGGTTCTTTTTTCCTTATTTAACATGAATTTGATTTGATTTGGAATATTAATTCCAAATAGGTAACTTACTTGGAAATTTTCACGCATTTCGCCCGCATTGTTTCAAGGCTGTAGATCGCAGTTTGTAACGTAACCCATAAACGAGAATTCATTAAATCACTTGTTTTGAAATGTTTGTTAGTTACATTAGAAGATAACCTCGTCTAGCAATACAATACATATTAATGCTTTTTAATGTATGCTTGTTGTGAGCCGATATCAATTATTCCTTTTTGGTTATTTGTATTTACCGTGTTGTGTTTATCGCCTTATCTCTATGCACCTTGTTTAACTGATCGATTATTGTTTACATCTTTGCTACTATCTACATTTATGATTTTATTACTTATATTTGGTTGATAAGTGTGGTCAGTACCACTATACAAGGTAATATAATTTGAAAATATGAAACCAGTATTAGATGCAAATTCCTTATCAGAAGCAGGTTTATTTTGTACTTTATGAAAGAACATAAATGTAATTTTAAAACTACCAAACAGAAAGCTAAAGATGCTATTAACCTAGCAAGTATTTATACCAGAAAATTTTAATACCACAATTAAAAATAATTTATATGTTGTAAAAAGCAATAAGTTAGAAAAAAATAACTCCGTAAGAATACGTACGTTTCGTCGTCGTCAATGATTACCTCGTTTTTATATTTGCATTTTATAAAAGTAGGCCACTCATACCTTTAGCTTGCGCGTTTACCTGGCTGAGTTATTTACAGTTAGCATCGACAATAATTTATCAAGCAAACGCATGCCAAACTGGCTCGTAATTTCCATAGTTATTTGGACACAAAAACATTCTGACCACTAAAGACAATCTACTATCACAAGACATGTTTTTATCTTATCTGTTTCCATTGGATCGCTATGTAAACATTCGGTTTTTGTGACTAATCGCCGACGTAAGTATTTCGCGTGCAGCCCACGTCGAAAGGCGGATGCTTCATCGATGGAATCCGATGGGAAGGACCAAGATTCCGTGGCACTTAGACAATAGTAGCCGGTGAGAGTCGGCGCCGCTGTGACGAGCGTTCACCTCTCGCATCCCGCCTCCCTGTTATCACTTTACGCTTTCCTAAATGCGTTTTTATGACAAATTCCTCACATGTTTATTGGCAGCAACGATCACTACGTTACACTGTGATGCACTACAGTCATTACAGGACACGGCATAACTGTCAAATGGCGCGTGAATAATCCGTCGGCTCGGTACAAAACACGGCCGTCACGTCCGCGCACGTGATGCTGACTGGTTCGTTTGCTACTTTGCTCTCGGGCGTTCGCCGCGATTGGAGCCCGAGACGACCGCTACCTTGCCACGCTCGGGGAATTTACCCAGAAATGGGGAAAATGACTCGACAGCTGTTAAATGAGTGTAAATAATTTTAGTCGCCAAAATAGTTAGATGGCACGGGTTTTGGTTCGGAGTTGGCCTAATTAGCACTTGCGCTATAATCGATGGGACTGTTCGAGCGTCCGGTTCAGTGAACCGTGCTAATTTTTTCTTTTTAAAGGTAAATAACACGCGTTGACAATGCATGAATAGAGTACAGTTACATGATTTACTTCTATTCTGTGACTGTAATATATTTATAGGTGCTCTAGCTGTCGATATTTCAGAAATAAATCTTTATTTCTCTGTAGCCCCAGTGTTATGTAGGTGTCTACCCATTGTACGCAAACTGAATAATTTATTGAAAGTATTGGTCAAGGCCGCACTGTGGCACACAAAAAATGATTTTAGGCAATATTTTGTAAACTATCTTTCTCTTCTTATAGAAAACATGACGTATGAATTTATAAGAGATGATTTTGTTGTTGGTACAGAATTATCTTAAAGTATAAATAATCCCAAATCTATTGATTTTGTATGTAAAAATTGCGACTTACGAGTATAGGGGTCCCAAACACATTGAGTCTACAAAAGCTTCTTCTCAACTTATAGTCATTCCTCTTACATTGGGGACAAACTAGTGGGGTGAAATAATCAATAGTCGATCACACATTAATCTTAATTTGTAGCAAATTGGGTATTTACTTCATAGAGTTACTTACAGGGGCACATTATTTTCTGTATTTTGTCTTTTTTAACTTATGTATGGTACCTACCTATGTAAAGATCAAAGGTAAATTGTAGAAAACCGCCGAAAAGTAGTTTAGTGACAAGATTTCAAAGTAAAATTCGGGATGTGATGTGATGTGTGTATGTGTGTGTAACGTGGGAATTGTTGTATATTTGTAGGAACTTACTTTTAGTCTTCTTTTTAGCATTATTTTAGTTATATTTGTAGTCTGTATATGATGTACATAGTAGATATATTATTTTACTCACATTATTATGGCAGAACTAGCTGTTGCCCGCGACTTCGTTCGCGTGGAAGTTTTGGTATGTATGTGCTACTAAGCACAAGGTCCTGGGATCGATTCCCGGGAAGGGCAGTGTTAAAAAAGAAGAAAATAATTACATAAAGTTATAATTATAAAACACATGATTTGGAGATCACCTTTTAAACAAGGAGGTGCTTGTGTCAGGGGGCGTCCATTAAATACGTGAGGCAATTTTGGCGATTCTTAACATTAGGTAAACAATGCAATAATTGAAAATAATACTTTAAATAATAGTGTTATTCGGATATTCCATCAGAAATATCTCAGTAGCAGCCACGGAATCTGGATCGGTGCCCGGTTGATGGCAATAGGCTCGCCCTCTATACATGGGACTTCAACATAACTGGCGAAATGTGTGTGTGTACGATTAGGTACACCTCTGCCAAACCCTTCGGAGATTAAAGCCGTAATGTTATGTTATGGGTGAGAACTGATGGCCTGATGAGAATGTGATAATGTGGGTTATGACTACAAAAGGCGTCCTTTTGAGTGCTGTAATTCTTGGCGACAAAATCAAATGGCGTTAAGTGACGATAATTATGGTTTTATTTTCCGCAAGCAAGTGCAATTTTTGGGCACTGAAGTCTTTAGTCATATAATTGACCGTGTGAGACTCATGGAGTGCACAATTGAATGCCTATCACTTTTATGGTTTGGCTTGGCATCAGTCTGTGTAAATCGTCATTGGTAAAAGTTGAAATGACAAGTTATTTCAAATTAAATCTAAGATGTCACATATTTCATTCTTTTCTAGTCCTATTTAAAGAGATGGCATTTGTGACTATGATAGTCTTAATAATAAAGATTTTATAAGGGGGCTTTCGAAAATTCAATTTTACAGAAAACGATGATGAATGTGGGATAAACAAATATGTGTAAAATATTGTCTGGAATTTGGTATTTAAATGGTGATATGTGAATACCAGATTCAACGTACTATAAGGCTTCACGGACGTACCCAGGGGAAAATACAAAAAAAAAATCGACCAACAAGTTGATGAAACTACTTACCTACGTAAATGTTGGTATTGTAAAAAACAAATACCCTAACTTCGTTTATATTCAATTTATTTGTATTTTCTGTTTGTTGAACACATCGGTTTGCGAAAGTGTTCCCTTAAAGCGGCCCTGTCATAAAATCTGTTCCTACTTGACTATCTATCTACCAATTTTGAGGTACAAAAAGCCAAGGATTTCATTTAAATTTGCGAGAGCCTTTAGTCCAGGCTATCATAAAATTCTTTCTTAGGTAATGTCTTCTTGCTAATGAGCTCAAACCTTTTTAATCCAGCCCTGTCGCAAAATCCGTTCTTAGCGGACGTCTATTAACTATAAACTACCTTCCTGGCAAATTTCAAGTTTGTTGCACAAAAAATGAAGGGCTTTCATACAAACTTGTGGACCCCTAAGACGTCCATAATCCGGACTTGTCACAAAATCCGTTCTTAGTGGACATCGACTAACTATAAACTACCTCCCTGCCAAATTTCATCTTTATACGTCAAGCGGTTTTCGATATTTCGTGATAGATGAGTAAGTGAGCGAGTCGATTATTACCACTGTCCACCCCCTGCTTATCCACCCCAGGTGGACAGTGTCACAACTTTCAAAAATAATTCCCACTGTCCCCGGGGGGTGGCCAGTGATAATCATTATTAAAATAACTCACTGTAGCCATCGCTGGTGGAAACGGCTACAACTTTTTCAAACCGACCTTTCGCTTTTATATATTTAGATAGATAAGAGATTTAAATGAGACTGAAAGAAGGTCACTCGTCTAGACTGGATGAGGGCAGCTATAGCAGCCTATTTTAAAAGCCTGACTAAAAATCTAATAAGTTTCGAATTTTTATTTCCAGGGTGTAACCCTAAGATGCACACGTTAAGACCCTTAACGAAGCCGAAAGACACTTGTTCTCCACGTCATTGCTATCATTTTTTTTGTCCTAGTCCATACCTGGGAACCTTCTAGTTACAGAGATATTGGGGGTTAAAGTTCCAATATTTTCACAAGTTTTGTTTTAAGTACACTTGTTTTTAATGTAAGATTTTTACTTTAAACACCTTCACGACCCCCGTACTATTCAATCCATCCATCAGCGCAATGTTTTAAGTGCGTTACATTGAGTCTAAAACGTGATTTTTCACCCCAAAAAAAGGCTTTTCCCATCAAACATTTCAGCGTAAAGTTACTTAAGTAGTTTGATGTACAGAATGCTTGGTTGACAGCTTCATGAAGGGACTGTTTACACCATGTATTATTTAAATTAAATAATCTTTAAACTAGGGACATGAAGCAGCTGGTTTTTATTTTGTTCCCAGAAATAGAACCTAATTTCCTGTGCGTGCGTTCTTTCACACCGTAGTACGATAGGAACTTAATCACTACAAATTCCGGCGCCGGATTGATTTGTTGCGTTTTCCCATGAAAACCACGCCTTAATTTCCCGCCACAACTTAATTAAAATATCGCCTAAATAAAATATGAATGATACAATACACTACTTTTAAGGATTTCCAGCTCGACTACGGATCCCAAAAATAAGTAAATTTGGGTTGGATTTGTGAAATAGAATATTCCCACATAACTTCCCCTTGAGAACCCTAAAACAGTCAAGCAACTCGTTCTTATATAACGCAAAAAGGTTGTCCTGGATCTGAAGAAAAAAAAACAATTTTTGCCCATAAATATTAAAACTTGGGTATCATTGCTCTGGGATCTGAGAACAACTCGTTAGTATAGAAAGTTGAATACGTTGAGTAGGTAGGTACCTATTATGTTTAATGTAAAAGTTACAATGAAGTACGTATTGGAGAAACTTTGTGCTTTAGAATTGGCATTGTCTGCACGACAATAGGTAGGTACTATGAAAAGCCACGCCTAAGCAAGATCTAGGAATTACAGAAAATAACGAATTCCTGTACTCGTTACTCGTACCACATATCAACATTTCGGTAGGTCTGAACCTAATGAAAGTGACTGTCACAATAATAAATAGTTACGCAATTAGAGATCAACTAATTTCCGAGTGCCCACCTAGTATTTCGGGAAATCGCCAAGCGGTTGGTCGACTCTTCACGTGACCAGAGGGCGGGCCTATTTTTTGGCCAAAGAATCAGCATTGCCATACAACGTGGCAATGCTGCCAGCCTTCTGCTGCACTTTTCCTGTTGACAGCGATGTGGACGATTTTTTGACGCACCCTTTTAATACTTGTACATATTTTATTACTATTATAGATTAAAGATTTGTAGTTTATAAATAATGCAAATAACTTGATTGTAATAAATATATACTATTTCTATTCAACACAAAGAAAAACAACTGAAATCCACCCACTCTTTATATAATAAATTCTAAACATGTATATCCTTGAGAATATTGTACCTAGTACATAATTTCATATACCATATAGGGCGTGAATTCAGGCGCAATGTGGTTAAACTGCGTGCCAAGTTGTGGCCACGATGACCAAAATTTAATTAAACACATACTTCTGTGCCAATTCGATACAATAGAAACCTATACTATGTATGGAGTTCTTGTGGTTTAACAAATCTTGGCTACTAGATTATAAATTACATTCTAGTCACGCCTGGCATCCATCATAATTAAATCTACCAGGAGTCCTATGCTATCAAAGCTGCTTATAGTTACTCGTACAAGCATTTATTAGCGAAAACAGATTTTGATGTATAAAGGAGATCACCCAGCCTCCATACATTTTTGGGCTATTTTCAAAAGCCAACGAAAATAAACTTATTATTTAGGTAGAGCATAGCATAATAAACATTTTTTACTATCACACCGAAGTCGTAAGTCATCTCACCTACAAATTATTCAACTAAAAAATATCTGAGATCACCCAGATTGGGGTATTTTTTGCCATCAGTCTAACTAAAATAAACGCAATAATTCAATATTGCTTATGGATAAAAGTTACTGGTCCATGAAAACGCTAAGGAAGTAACCAGTAGCTTTTATACTATTTCTATTCATATTTTATGTAAGTTTTATACTATTTTAATCATTGTTATTTATCGAAAACTTAGATGGCTTAATAAACATGTTTTTATCCGTAGGCTCTATTTAATTATTGCGTTTATTTTAGTTAGCCGGCAAAAAAAAATACCCCAATCTGGGTGATCTCAGATATTTTGTGATTGAATAACTTATAGGTGAATTACGTCTTCGGTGTTATAATAAAAAAAATGTTTATTATGTTATGATCTATCTAAATAATACGTTTATTTTTGTTGGCTTTTGAAAGTAGCCCAATCTGGGTGATCTCCTTGGTCTTAGCTTAGACCAGCGCTCATGAACCTTTGAACTGAAATAAAAAACACTACGGAATTTACAGATGGTTGATCTACCAACTAAAACAATTTTCCGAATATGAGGTATTCCATTGGTTAGTTTTAAGACTATCGGAAAATGCATTTCGTATTTTATCAGGAATCGTAATTCCAGCAAAACATATAACATTTCTGTTATTGAAACTTCGTGTAGGTAGATTAGGTACAATGCTTGCATACCACATGAAGGCAACGACCTCAGCACGTTAATTCCTTCGAAAATGCTTGCAAAAAATGGATATAAAAACGAAACCAACCATAGTCGAGAACTAGAGATACACAGCGATATATTTTTGTTTTATAAACCGTTAACACCGTTATGTAGACCACTTGAGCCTTGTATAAGAGTTAAGTTACATACTTGGTGTTTCAAGTCTTTTTTTGGGAAAGCGAACTTGATACGAGGTTTTCTGAACCAATTAATATGTTTAACAAAAGTAGTTTTTTCGTAGTTAAAGAAGTACAGTTTGTTAACAAAGAACCAAGGTTTATTCTCATTGTGAATAATATACGATAAAAAAAACAAAACAAGTGCGACGTCGGACTCGCGCACGAAGTGTTCCGTACCAATATCTAAAAATTAATAAAAACACGTTTTGCTGTATGGGAGCCCCCCTTAAATATTTATTTTATTCTTTTTTGTATTTCTTGTTATAGCGGCAACAGAAATACATCATCTGTGAAAATTTCAACTGTCTAGCTATCACGGTTCATGAGATACAGCCTGGTGACAGACAGACAGACGGACAGTGGTGGTGGTCTTAGTATTAGGGTCCTGTTTTTACGCCTTGGGTACGGACCCTAAAAACTGATCGGAACAGTGGTTTTTGCGGTTACTTTGTGGTCTTATTTGAATCCAATGCTGTCTTTGCAAATATTTGATTGGAAATTCGCTGTAAGACGCGTCCTGTTCCTACTTGATAGGAATTCCTGCCAGTTTATAACGCCTAAAGAACCGGAGTGGATGATGTCAGTCCAGTAAAACAAACATGAATTCTTTAATTTAATTTTCAAATAAATTACTTAAACTCTCTAAAAAATCGAATGATGGTGCTCTAGGAGACCCATAGCTTGCTTCTTTCATCCTAATCTACTTTGTCATTGATGTAGGTATGATATGGAACCAGCTTTGGAAGATTATACCCTTTTTATGTTTTTTCATTCTTCAATTCTTTAGCCTTGTCTTGGCATTTTTCAAATCCTGCACATATGGCACTGTAAACGATTTTACTTAGTCTCTAGGATTTTCTCCACATTTTCCAGAACACTTCTATCATTTCTGAACACTTTTATCACAGGGCCACTGTGTTCAAGCTTTTGATCCGCAAAGGAGAAAATGTAAGTGTGCAAGGCGAGTGCGAATTTCAATGTTTAGTTTTCTGATGCATAGAAGTTTTCTTCTTTTGTTTGTGTGCTCTTTTCAACCATTTATTATTCAACTCTGAATCTCAATGTTGTGTGGGTTTTGAGCTTTAATATTCCTCTTGCGTTATATATATTTGTGGCAGCTGCATCAAGGGCTTGATTCAGCAAGCGGTACCTACTCCTGGACACGGCTCGTATTGTTGGGAGGTTCCTCTCTTTGGAGCCCTGGCCACCGGTAGCTTGGACCCTATTCCCGATACCAATGGGCTACTATTTTTTATATTTTTAAATAAGTTTGTAGATACAGAAAGTAAACAAAGGAAATAATAATACACTACGAGAGTACAAGTCATTGAACATAACAACTTATTGGAAGATTTCCTTTATCAGTTATCAGCAGCTTGCACTTTATGTGGACCTTAAATGGAGTAGAGCAGCTCATCTACCACGGCAAGGCTCCGTGAAGACCGGTGGACTAAAGTTGTGACCGAGTGGTGTCCAAAAAATGAGACAAAACACGTTGTCTGACGGCGCCATAAGGGGCAGACGACATTGTTGCCATCGAAAAAAAGACCTTGATGAGGGTGGCACAGAAACGTGAACATTGGCATAATCAAAGAGAGGACTATACCCAGCGGTTGATGAAATCAGGTTATAAATGATGATGATGAACTTCATCATCATCCATAACATTATAAAATAAAAATGTTTCTTATTATAACTAAATTTGTTGCGTTCACAAAAAGTTCCTTGCAACGACTGCGAACGTGAATCAAAGCCTTAAAGGACTCGTGAATCAAAGGCTATCCCCAGGCTACATAGCCATAGGAGTGGTGGGACACACTTCTCGAAGTTTATTATTTATTTATTTTATTTATTTTCTAATACATATTTACTTCCTATCATAGGTCATGTCATGTCTAACTACTTACAGAGGGACATCGATATCCTATGTACCTACGTTCGCATATAAAAAAAAAAAATTCAAGACTTGAACCCTACCACGTTGCCACGTTCCATACAATATTCTCACTGTGTATCTATTATAATATTATCTTAAACATGACCCAATTCCCGTATTTACAATACATACTTCATTTAAGAGATACACTTCGTCATACTGGTTTTCCCGGTCTATTGTCAGAGTCCACATCGCATAAAAGAAACTGGTCGTGTAAATAAACTTCTTAAATGCAAGTATAAAGTGTGCTACACTCATGAGCTCACGACCATCTTTTCATCGTGTCTCACACTAATGGAACCTGTTACTGTAGCATAAAAGAACGCACAAAAGGCCCCTTCAAGATTTAGAGAAAAATTGGACCACTATCTGCCTATTTCCTAAATTAAAGGTTTTTTGTGAAGCAACCCTCCCTCTCCTCTCCCTCTCGGTTATAATACCCAAAGGTCACAGGATTATTTATATTGAAGGGTTGAAAAAACATTGTTTGCACACGACATTCGAAATGCATGCCTACCTCTACAATATGACTTATTATATGTGAAACTTGTGTGAAGAGGAAAATAATTCAGATAGAAAATCGGGATGGTAAGGATCAGATTAAGTGCAACAAGTAAATTAATAAATTAACATTAATTGTAACTTATTTACTTAATAGGTGTCAAACCACATAAGTACGACCCAGGGGGCCTAAAATGGCCGCTTTGGCAGAATCTTATTAGGTTAATAATATGAATAATACTTTACAATTCGTAAAATGGTCAAAAATGAATTGTAACGTGATTCATGTTATTATCCATTTTAGGCCCCCAGGTCCCAGGCCCCATAATAAACAAGGTTTGCAAGTGATTGCTTAGGTAACACCTAAATGGCTAAGTACCTACGTAGGTATGAACATAAACGAACCTAAAATACGCCACTAAAACTTGGATGCCTAAGTGATCAAAGTGAATATTGCATTTTTTATCAGCCGTTTTGTTTAAGGTCATCAAAAAGTCAATAATTGGTAGTTCATTATTTGGTAAATAATAGGTACCTACCGTAATGAAGTTGAAACTGTCATGCAATTGATAGCGAATTAGCGTGTGTTTTGATAATAATATCAAGCGCCGAAAATTCCCAAATATGATAAGAGCTTTGAGTTATCACCACTGCCTCACTAGCAAATGTTCTACGAGTAGGTACGAATCATAGGTATTCGGTACGGTCTACACGTTAGTGTAGCTGACACGGACAAGCAATGCACAAAGGCCAATTTTGATGCCTTTCCAACTAAAGGGGTGAGTTGAAGCGGCCTCGTCACCGATACCACGTGCCCCATTGCCACGGGCGGAGGTGTGGGGGAATGGCAAGCTGGCCCTAGTACAACTATATACCGAAACCTACCCACTTACCTGCACGTCCTTTTATCATAATTTGATAATGTTTTCTCTCTGACTGAATATTAGCCTGAAATCTCTCAAAAGAGAGCGAAGCAATTGTCATTGAAAGGCCCTTCTTATCCCCACAGAGTGCAGTAATAGTAACATGGTGATTCATCAACTGATGATGACAATGATCGACGCTAAAGTCTGCACTTACCTTTCTGAAGCCAGATCAAATGCATGGTGCTACCTGTGCCTTAGCAAAACCTACAGAAATGAACCGCTTAGATGCTGTAACATCAAAGACTGTGTGTTCTGACGACATGTACGAATTTGGCTTGTCATTCTCTTCATCCAACCCGGTTAAAGCTGCAGTTTTATTGGGAAACTTGAAAAACTTTCTTGCGGCAATCCCGTCATTGGTAGTTCCTGAGCCTTGTTTCACTATATCAATCAACAGATTAGGTTCATCTTTGAAATTATTTTGAATACGTTGTTTTCTTGTCTGCAACATTTCTTTGTGCTCATTACTTCTCGCTGTGTAACTCCATGCAATTTATACGGGCGTGTAGAAGCGATATCCGGCAAACAATCCGGCACTTGCAAATTAAAATCCCTAAGTCTATTAAAGCCCATTTTCAGCCCACCGTGCCCCGCCTAGGTTGCGGGTCGGCCCAAAAAGAACTGTTGGTAGTGACCAGAAACCCAAGCCGCGTACCGTGAGGGCTGGATTGTTGGAGGTGGCATGGGAAGAAAAAACCAAAAAGGCCTTCTATGCAGACTGCCAATTAAAAAATATGTATACCTATGTACCTACCTATTATTTTGTTATGTAGTGTAAAAATGATACCTAACAACAACAACATCCATTTATTTTCAGGCTTCTTTGGCCCATAGATATATACCTTACATACTAACTTACATAAGATAAAATACAAATCCTTATACCTATATTATGATACCTTCTGAAACTGTAGGACGTTAGTTTAGGTACTTAATTAATCTAGGATTCTCAGATCTAATAACCCATGGCACATATCTATGCAGGAATGTACGTACATAATCGAAACTTCACTTACTTTTCGCATTCTAAAATCCGAGACACCGAAGTATTCTCGTAGTATCTTGATACTTAGTAGCTTAATTGGGTGAAAAAAGTTTTTCTCATCCAACTTTCAAAAATGCAAGTTCGGTTCATTGTAATTTCATTACCTATTTTACAATAGACAGTATAAAAACGAGACCACCTAAATAAACACGCTTTATTTATTTATTATATTCGATTATTTTATTTCCATCATCAGCACGCATTACTTTTTTTTATGTTTGCCGCCATGTTTTGTATCAAAACGCTAAGACAGCAATGACAATAATTTACCTTTTTTATCTTTCTTTTTAATGGCAAAAAAGTTTCCATTTGCGGTAATTTTTACCTAAATAGCAACCTTACTTTATTTATTTCCAATAATAGGGAAATTATTAATGCTAATAAACTTTAAAACACTGAATCAATCAAATCCAAACGTAACTTGTGAGAGCTGTAAACTAAACGTTTCAACAGTTCTAAAAATATTTAATAGATGGCGTCGTGTGCTACGTTCTCTGTTGTATCATAGGAGCGACCAATCAAATATTGATAAGTGTCCCACTTTCATGACGTCATTATTTCCACGTTGGAACTTGGGAGGAAATGTCATGTCTCTTTTTATTTTGTAAACTGATGTTTGTAAATTAAAAATCCAACAAAATGTTGTAAATTCAGAACAAAGTCTTCTTAATTCCATTGTGTGTGATAAACTAAATATATATTTGTGCCGGTAATAGCCGCAGTTCGTAACGATGACCTCAATGTGGATCTTGTCATATCAAAATGACTCTCCACAATGACGAAGTGAACAGGATCCTGGATTATCTAACTGGAAATGACCACCAGCTTACCGAAGTGAATAAGAAGTCAAATAAAATGGATAACTTTCAGCAGGACGGCCTGATGGTACGTATCTTACACATTTATTAATCTGTATGCTGATAAGCTATCGGTCCGTGCAGATATTGTGATGAACCGGGTCGCTAGAGTGTGCGCACGGTGCCGTAGACGTGCGGTGAAGTAATAGTGATCGGCCGGCGATTGTCGAACCTCGTTGAGCAGCTTTCGTGAACTCACGCTCCCACTTTTACCGTTATACGTTCATTTGGTATCGTGAACGGACGTAGCTCACTCGCGGTCTCACCAACTTAACATTCCCGTGTCTTCCTTATCTAATTAGTTAATTCCCGCTAATTGGAGCGAGGGTTTCCCCTAACGAGCGTGTTGTGTTGTGGTTTTCTTTAGTTAGGGCAGTGCGTCACTGAGTGTCGACGCGCCGGTCGTGCGCCGCGTAAACAAGTTGTACTTTGCCAGCTAAGCACCATGCGGTCGCTATCACTTCCATATGCCGCATAGTTTTTAATAAATATTCACTGGTGGACATCACAACTTTACAGTTACCAAACATAGGCTTAACAGTGTATTTTTTCAAGTGCTCCAAAATAATCTTCAGTGATATTTTTCCTCAAAAGAACAGTTTTGTGTGAATCACCAATGTTAATGTGTTGATGTAATATCCATGCAAACGACAAGTGTTTAAAATGGATAAAAAACTAGATTTAATGTCTCTTTTTGAGGTAATTTTTGTTTACTTTTTTATTCAAGAAATAAATTATCATTTGTTTTGAGGGTAGTTAGTCATTATTTATTATTATTTTACAAGGCCATTGGGACAATTATCTGTCCTGGTAGTATAAATCATCTTTTTTATCAGTAATTAACTACCTGCTTTAGTATCTAAATTAAATTAAAGATAATAGTACAGGAACTTAAACTTACTTAAAAACCTGATAAGAAACACGTTGTTTTGTTCATTTTTGTAAGAAGATAAAAAGGAAGTTACAAATATGAAACTTTGAATGAGAATATGCAATTCCTTTCACTTAAAAAGTCTTCAGTGAATCGAAAAAATGAAAGTAGTTATATTAAGTTAAATGCAAAGTGTGGAACTGACTCACAGTTTTGTATTTATCTTGTTGGATCTTACGAATTCTTGTATGACTAACAATCTTTTAGGATATAAGATTTAAATCTGAAATCTGTCTAATAAGAAATACTTAATGAAAGTATTCAAGTTGAAGATAGAATAGTTGTTAAAGAAATTTTACTTCACAGCAGACGGAATGTTTGTTATGTTGTTTAAATTAAATTCTAATTCAGAAATTATGCAAAAAGAAAGTATGCATACTGTACGTTGAAAGAATAATTTATTTGTATTATTAACACAAATGAACAATCTTACAATACTCCTGTAATCCCCGGAGAGTTGTTGCAAAAGTGTTTTTATAGTACACCCACAGTTTACCAGGTATATCTTAGGTCCCAAGTTAAAGTTGGGGACCCTATTGCCGTCATTCAGGTCTATTCAAAACTCCAGGCTGCTACTGAGAAATACACAAAGAGCTCTCAAATAATGTCAGCAATGTTCTGCATACATTGCATCAGTCAGAGGGTAGTTTGATTTCCACATTGCACAATGATATCTTTCAATTACAAACAGACACATATCCTGCATTGTTTATGTTTATGTTACGCTTTCTCTGGACTTCTAAAGGTTAATAAAGATTTGATAAGTCAATGATTTGTGAAGAGTTATGGTAACTGAAAACACATTCAATTAGAAAATAATACTTTTTAACACAAAATAAAAAAAGTGATTAGTAAATGAAACAGAATATTATTTGTGAAATAAAGCTTATTTTTGAGTTGATTACTTAATGTTGACATAAATTGCATTTCCACTTCTGAAATATTTGTTTACTTAAAATATGTACTTAGTAGAATACTTATAATGTAGGCTTCTGTTGCACAATATTTCTGATTCAGAGGTTTCACATTTAATTATGCAATTGTCATTAGTTCACCTAGTTTCCACTGCATTTGAATTAAACTATATAAGAAAAAAAAACTCTGAATATCTTAAATACGATAATTACTTGCACCATATTATATTCATTAGCAAATTCTACTTGAATTAGTTACATAATTATATGAATAATATGTTAATGAGTGACATTTCAGTTCTAAGTATAAACTGAACACATCCTTTTTGATAATGAGCAAATTAAACCAGTATTATATCTAAAATAAGAAATCATTAACTAATAAATATTAATACTATTCAATAATATTTCTTGTAATAAAATATTTGGTTAAAATAGTAATACATTCAAGTTTTGAGTATGAACGTGATTGGTAAGGGTAGAGGAAGACCGAAGAAACGATGGATGGAGTGTGTGAAGTAGCAAGAAAGGAGGTGTCTGATGAGTTGACAAGTAAAAGAGAAATTGGAAAGAAGAAAACAATGACATACTGACAAATAAATTGAGATAGGAGCAGGACAATTATTCATTAATGAATGTGTATAATATTGGAAGGGTGAAGCTTGGCATAGTTTCGCTGCTTAGGCTTGCTGATAACTCGTAGATTCACCCTTCACAATCTTTTAAGCAGGAAAATAATCTAGTAACTTGTTAAGTTTCTTACATAAGCCATTCATTATAGACAACAATGAGTCAGAGACAAGGTGACTTGTTTCAGTTTAGGTAGTTGATAAATTTATTTATATCTGTTTGGCTATCCATATTAAATTGTTAGTGTAAAGTCCTGTCTGTTACTTTTTCATGCCTTGACAAATAAATGGATTTGGATACATTTTGACTGTTACAATCTGTCTTGCGGTATTCACTATAGACCACTACTGTACACAAAGTTCGAATAAAAAATAATTTGGCTCACGGACTGGGTCTTGGAGGTCAGATAATAGCTGCACCCGGTTAGACTGGAAGCCGACCCTAACATAGTTGAGAAAAAGCTAGGCAGAGGATTGACCATGGCCTGGCTTGAAGGAAACTTTTTTGATTAATTTACGTACTCTTGGAATAATCTGCGAACCCCACGTGGCCGAAGCTGCGGGCTAGGTGGCCAAACTTCGCAGACATGACAATCCTGTGTATGTACGTAGGTATCTTCATCACAGTTCTAATGACAGCCTTTCTTTACAGTCGGACTCCTGGCCGACGTCAGACGATCTGCTGGAGAATATTTTCTCCCTGGAGCAAGGTTCCCTGAACTTCCTCGACGATGCTATGCCAGAGTTCAACCTTTGTGACAATGTGTCGCAACCCTCGGAAGCCATCAGCAGTTCTTGTTCCGACAGTGGACTGTCAAGCGACCAGGCTGAATTGTAAGTTATTTTGTATACACAGACATAATCAGCCTAAACATTATCTCTACCGGGACACAGGCTTTCTCCCTGTGAGAGGCAATAGTTTATCCTCGGTGTATTTTCATCCCAAAAACTGAAGTACGTGAAAAATCTCGTGTGCCTGTGGTTACACCAACACCCAGAGTCCCATAGACCTTCAAACCACCACGTCAAATTACTTTTACTAAAGTATTGGGGACGCCGAGCCGTCTCTAACATGGCAACAATTGCATATAACCACTCATCGTAATGAATCAGCATCTGTATAATCAATTTTCGTTGCTGCCTTTCAAATTGCTTCCACAGCTGTTTCTGATTAGTGTTGTTGGACCAAGGACTCCTTATCGCACGAATTGTTGGAATTTAAAAAGAATTTAATTTAAAATGTATGTTAGTTGATAACTTGATATGTGAACACGATGTTACGTAAGCTCATTAAGCTGAATGTTCGCAGTGAGAATTGTATCTCTGATAGATAGATGGTTATGTAACAAACCGGCATTCTCTGCAATTGCACATTGGACTCTGCCATTGGACTGTATACATTATCTTAGAGCATTATGGTCCATTCAACAGGGTCAGGGCTTTCTGGGCTCCAAGCCAGTAGGCAAGCAGTATTTCGCAGCTTGTTTTGCGTACAAATGATCCTAGCACAATTACGTCTATCAATCAGAAAGTGGATGCTCCTTAAAAAACCTCTGCAGCTCTGATAAAATGTAATAGTTAATTAGTTACTTTTTCTGACTTGAAAGAAGGGTCACCATTTTAGACACTTAGACTTGCAAAAAAAATACTATTACGAAATGAAACCTCGCGTGCGCAAAACGAAAGAAGATACTTAAATAAAAACAACGGGTTTTAAATGCAATTACCTGGTGGCTTTCCTAGGTATTGAAAAACTGGCCTTGTGGACTGTTGATACATAACTAGCTAGAATTATCCTTGTGCATAAACGCAGAATTAAAGTTTGCGTCGAGCCCATAACGACAGATAACATGTAACAGAAACTTCCTTTAGTACTCGTAAAATTTTATTGTAATTACATTACATTGAACTGGGCGTCATTTTAGCGCCATATTGACATCAAAAAAATGGTATTGTACCTGCACACTTTCTTTGAACAATTTCTCTGCAGGCGTATTAGTTGCAGTATCAAGCCTTCGCTCGTATTTGGTTCACGCAAAGGCCAAAGGCGTGGCAGGATCCGAATTGGGCCAAGTTTAAAATTCAATTAGTATAACGCGCTTAACTATCCTGATTGGATTATTACAAAATATTTGTAATAGTCACGTAGCCCCATGATATAAGAAAAGCGTAGTAGTCAAGATTTATAGTGAATCTCGACAAACACATTAATATTTGTCGTAAGAGCCGCTAAGTCAAGTTCAAGGAACTTTATTGCCGTATAATAAAGGCCATTTTAGCGCGGCGCTAATGACTATTATCAAATCGTGAAGTTGTCGGACGAGTCCACCCTATTCTCGGGTTAATGAACAAGGTTTTGAATACCTGTGAGACAAGTTTACTTTGGTAAACATGTTAGTTTTGAGTTTTTGAGTATTGCAAAGGATGTCATCATTATGTAGCCCCACCAACCTCTTGCGTTTCAAAAGCTTTTAGTGTGACTCAAAGTATTTCTCTTATGTTTTCTAAAGAATGTCGCCACAACACGTAGCGCCTATGATCTGACTAATCAGCTTAGGAATTCAACATAAAATTCTTAAAAGATCCTTAACCTTAACCGCGAGATCTTCATAAATTAGTAAATTACACTAAGATTGTACTGCGTTAAATATGAGCTTGTTTTATTGATATAATTTGCAAGAAGCTCGAATCTAAGAACGTTAACGTCGAATACATTTTATCTATTGCTTCCAATCATAGGACCGTTAAGAAGGCAATGACTCAAGTGTTGATGCAATTGGTGCGCGTGTGACCAATTTATTTTTGTAAAGTGTAAAATGTTAGTGACACTTGTGTTTATTATTCTAATCAGTGCCGACGACGAAGCGGCACGCGATTAGAATTTTTTTTTATAATAGGCAAAGGTTATACAGATACACACTGAGGATGCATGCTGAATAAAATGGTGTATCAGATTCTTTTTTGTAGTTTTTTAAATCGATTTTGCTGTTGCCGGCCAGTAATTGTTTTTAATGTCTTCATGGAGTATTTAATGGTCTTCGTGGATCATTAAAGTAGGGTTTGATACTTAAGTTTATGGGTTTCCGTACTTAATTATACATTTTGCATTATCGTGCATACCTGTTTGAATAGACAGTTTAGTACGACTTCTTTTCTAACGTTTAATAACTATGCAGGAGTCCCTAGCTGGTATACATAAATATACCAGCGGGTAGACATTTATTAATTTAAAGGACGAACATAACATACGTACATATGTTATCATATGTTATGTACGTCCTTTAAATTAATAAACCTTACTTTATACATACAAATATCAGTAAAGACCCCATAAATGAAACAAAAACCACACATTTATAAAAATGTGAGTGTGTCTACCAACCCTTTATGTAGGTTAGTTACCGAGGATGATTAAGGAATGTAGCAGATTTTTCAATAGTACATTGTTCACCGAGAGGAGAAAGTGACCGATTACCGTCGAGGGTGTCGTTTGAAGCCCGAGCCGTAGGCGAGGGCTTTAAAACACCCGAGATCGCGCATCGCACTTTCTCTCGAGTGATACATCGTGCTTTATACTACATCTACGAGGAAAATAAAAAACGAAAACTGAATCCTCAAACAACACACAAATTGAAAATGGCGCCAATGGCGTCTGCAATTTTCACATGTTCTTTTTTTCAAATTGTTTATCCTGCCGCCGCAGGGTCGCACTGCCAGCCCGACACCATCCAACACGCAGCTAGTGGCCAGTGTCATTTTGCGAACTTGGAGATAAAAACTCACTGTAAAAACTTTTTGGCTTTTGATATTTAGGTTACCGGCGCATAGTCTTACCCAAAATTAAAAAAGAAAAACCACGTAAGAAATGGATTTTCATACACTTTTCTCTCCCGCTCAGATGCGTTTTCTCCCCGCATATTTGTTCGATATGCAATGACGTACTTTCTACCGTAAATTTGATAAAGTATCAAGGTACTTTCCAAGCAGGTGTAGTATAAAGGTTTTTGTTCATTTAGGGGGTCTTTACTGATATTTGTGTGTATAAAGTATGGTTTGCTGCTGATAGTGGCATGTATAGAATTCTGCCTGAGTACCTTATAATTATAAATGTGTATTCTACGATCTGGGTGTTTGTCCAGTTAAGATTATACTATTAGGTTCAATGCAGGCGATCTAACGTGCAATTTCGTCATAAAATCAATATGAAGTTGCGTAGATTTTTTTGTCGCATTTTATTAACCTGAACTTGACAGTCTCCTTTTCATTATCAGAATGTTATCATCAATATTTACAACAGTTACACACGTTTGTAATAAACTGATACCATAGGTAATCACTTGCTCTCATACATATCCATGAATTAATAGAAAACAAAGTAAAAAGGTTGAACTACATTTGTAGCATTCAGGTCAACACATGTACCAGTCTATCTACGTAAATAATTAAATACATAGATGTTCTATGTAGTTTATCAATAACTTACATAGAATGGCTCGTGTAAACGGTTGAAGACACGCCATTCAGGTGCGCGTTGGTTAAAACAACGACAAAGGTTGACTGAGGGCATAATTCTAGGTTAAATAACTATCTATATTTTGCGTTGTAATGACGCATTTTTGCCGTAATCAGGAAAGAGATGAGTTAGTAGGCAAATACCTACCTAGTTTACAAAACATAATATTATTTATTTATTTAAACTTCATGTACAATACACAGGCGTGGTACATAGGCGGACTTAATGCCATAAGGCATTCTCTACCAGTCAACCTTTGGGTTAAATCAGAAAACATTATGGTAGGGTACTCGTACAAAACAAATATCTAAAAAAAATACTTCTTGCTTTCGAACATTTATATGAGTACTTCTATTGACACTAATACACTTAAACAAATAAAATAAACTATTAAATATTTTTACAAATTCCAAAATAAAAACGAAAAACCTAATAATAATTACCATAACTGCCGTAGCTTGGACCCTGCTCCCGATACCTGTGGGCTACTATTTTTTATATTATAATTTTTAAATGTTTTGTTTTTTTTTGAGTTGAGAATGAAAAATTTAAAAATTTAATTTATATAATTATGATGTTTAGGAATAAAGGAGATAATTACCATGACTCGACTTCTAAATTGACAGTTATTTATTCCGGGGTTCGAAAATATCCGATATTTATTATAAATATCAAAATATCGGTTATTTATGATATATATCCGATACATATCAAGTTTGATATGTATCCATTTTGTATGAAAGCCACATTATTATGTTATTGTATTATTTATGTATACTACTTGCATAATATGCAATTAATTTAATGTGTTACATAGACATAATAAATTCATCATCTAATAAACAGTTATATTCTATAAATGCAAAAGTTATTTAATGCTTCTTAAATACTCAACTTTCTGAAGTATAATCGTTTCTGTACTTGTCAATTACTTTCTTTGTAAAAAATAATAGAGTAATCTCAAAAAAACCTAATCTTTCGTAACGATTTTTTTCTGACACGACTGACGTCATTGACGTCATGACGGCAGAAGTGTTGCCATTTATGGATTAGAACTTACTAGTAGGCAGTATGTTTTAACTCTACTCCAACGCCATATACATTTGGGAAGTAGAAATACAGTAACAAACGCCAAAAATTACTTATTAATATAAAATGTTTAAACCATTTTTGTATTGATATATATCATAAAATATCATTTTATATATATCGGATATATATCATGATATATATCGTCGAACCCTGATTTATTCTGACTTAAATAGTGGTTACGAACTTTTCTTTTAAAAGTGAATTTGCTTTCAGCTTTTTTAATGCCAAAAGGTAGCACATTCCAGAGCCTTACAGTAGAGATAGCGTAAGAATTAGACTTAAACCGGTGCGGTGTGAAGGAATTTGGAGAAGTAGATTCTTGGAACCTCGGAAGGTTACGATTGTGAGAGCTGCCCAATACTTTGAAGTAATTTAAAAAATATCTCGCCTGTAATCCCGAAGCGTTAGGCACAGGTGTACTAGTACACCCACATTTCGTCAGTTATGTTTAAGTACCATGTAATAGGGGGCGAGCCTATTGCCTTCAACCGGGCACAAATCCAGACTCCGTGGCTGCTACTGAGAAATTCCTGATGAAATACCCAATAACACTTTGCTGTAGCTGGGAATCGAACCCAGGTACTCGTGCTCAGCAGTCGCTTGCGATCTCTCGACCAACGAGGCAATCGCATTTATTTTATCAGTCGTTTTGACCTCACAGATAGTATAGGGGTAACATTTTACCAGAATATGTCACAACAAAAGACTATTTTATACAAAGTAGACCTTAACAGGGAATTATTTAAGACGTGATTATTTATTACTCACATAAATGAAATCGATATAAAATCAAGGCTCACTTTTACGTAGGCGTTCTAAGTAAGGTATTTCTACTTTTATAACAGTATCCACCGAGTCACTCAAAGTAACTACTTACTTACCTATATTTTTCGTTTTATAGTACCAACAACACATAATATGAGATTTACTGCTACGCTTATCATATAGAGCACTGTATGTAGTCGTTGAGATAAAATTCATGATTGTTTGCGCACTCTAAAGATGGTCACAAAGAAAAAAGTTGCATCGCCCTTTACTTGACCTTTTCATGGGTTGATGTCCTTTATTCAGGGTCAAAGTAGACAGTAATCACCGGTAGATTACCTGCCATTTATCATTATTTCCGCAGGAAAACCTTCGATATATACGGCTATATCTTTCTTTATTGCGTTGTTACTGAAATTCAGAGTAAAACAGATTAATATTATATCGTCATAGATAAACTAATAATAAATCATTGTATCTTTACATAGTACTAGCTGTTGCCAACGAGCACGTTGAAGTATCCTATGACACTCGAGGATAATGTAGCTTTCTATTAGTGTAAGAATTTTTAAAATCGGTTCAGTAGATCCAGAGATTACCTCTCTATAATATTAATATAGACAAAACAGTCGCTCCCGCTGTCTGTACGCTTAGATCTTTTAAACCACGCACCGGATTTTAATGCAGTTTTCAGCAATAGATAGTGATTCAAGAGGAAGTTTTATATGTAGCTACTTTGCACCCGTGCGAAGCCGGGGCCGGTCGCTAGTTTTGTACCTATATAATTATAATGCCGATGTTAAGCGAAAATAACACCTATCTACGCAACACTTTTGATAACCTAAAAACACAGAAAGTGCATTCGTCGCTTGTCCCAAATTATCGTGTAGGTAGGCACTTACAAACTAACAAAATACAACACGTAAGCAAGTATAAACTTAAAATACCGGTGATTTACATCGTCGTGAGCATTCTGGAAAGTATTATAGCCTTTGAACAGTGCTTACGTGTATCTGAAATGTAATATTTGGCCTTTCACTTACTGTCGGGCCCGTCAAAATTCGAGAGCAGACTTTAAGTATCGAGTTTTTTTGTCTACAGTGAACGGTGAATGAATATTTCACTTAACGTAACATCACGCCTGTTATCTCCGAAGAGTTGGGCAGACGTGTACGTAATCGTACATCAACATTTCGCCAGTGTCCGATGTAATAGGAGGCGAGCCTATTCCCATCAACCGGACACAAATCCAGATTTCAGACTGCTAGGTACTGAAAAATTCTTCATTCAAAATCACAATAAGTATCACTTTTTCCGACCTGAGAATCGAACCTAAGACCTCATACTCGGTAGTAGCGCTTCCGACCACTAGAAACACGATCCAGCGAATGAATATTTTACTTAAATACCTACTAGATAATGATACCATATACTTAGTACTCTTTTGCGTTCGATTATTACCTACCAGCTCAATGCCGTGTGTAATTCACTGATAAGCAAGAAAAAAATGTTATTGAACACGCACATTTTTCATCATTAGTCATGGTATAAGTAGTAATACTGTTCTTTGGTAGATTAAGTTTAGAAACTTCATAGTTAGATACAAAGAAGCATTAAGTATAATTAAAATCAACCTTATACCTAGGACCTATGTTTTTAGAAAAAATCCTTTACCGCGTGGTCTAAATCGGAACTAATCGCGCTATCTTATTTTTTCAATGCAATTTCACAAGTGTAGACCAACAATCTCCTCTTGTATTTTTTTTTGGGACAAGCCCGCCACCCTATTGCCCAACTACTGCAACTCCTGAAAGCGAGTATCAACAGTGGCGACCACCAGAAAAGTGCCGAGACAATGAAGCTTGACGAAGTCCCAGTGAAACAATTTAACTGTTTTGGATCCCGCGACGAAATTAATGAGAACAGAATAACGGAGGAGAAGGAAAAGCATATTTTCCACTTGGAACTTTCATATCAGCAGGAGACAGAACAAAATACTCGGACTGTTAATTTCATTTAAGCACCAAAACAGATCTCGTAGATGATGGCGAGACGAGCTGGACAAAACCAACGACCAGTGGTCCACATTAGCCCTGGATAACAACAACAACACTACAACAACAAACAACAACTTGTAGTCATGGGGACAGGCCTTAACGCAGCTGGGGATGAGGCAGGCTTACAGTATCAGTATCACCAAAGCATAACATTGTATGGTAAAGATCGTTCATGAATGTTCATCTCATCATCGTCCTGCTCTCGCCTCGTCCCATATTCCTTGAGAGTCCTTATATAGACCCTTTACGAAGCCGTCAACCAAGCATTATGTACGTCAATCTAAGTGTCTTTACGCAAAATGATTGCTGGGAAACAACTTTTTTTTTGGGGGTGAAAAATCACGTTTTACGGAAGGACTCGGTGTAAAGCACTCAAAACATTGTGCTGATAGATGGATTGAATAGTACGGGGATCGTGGAGGTATTTACAGTAAAAATCTTACGTTACAAACATGCATTAAAAAAAAACTTGTGAAAACGTTGGAATTTTGAACCCCAATATCTCCGTAATTAGAAGGTTCCCAGGTATGGCCTAGAAAAAACAAATGATCGCAATTACGGGGAGAACAAGTACCTTTCGGCTTCGTTAAGGGTCTTGTTACACCCTTTATTTCTAGTTCACGTAGTATCCCAGTCCATGCCCCCATCAATAATTCGTTAAATCGGTCGTACGCCACACCCCTTGACTGTGACACCATTTACCCCATTTCGAGTAGACGTCGTAACCTACATCTTACCGTCGATACTTATCTCACAAGTGCGGTGACATTCATCTGTTATTTCCGTTTATTTTCTTACTTTCTCTTCTCGAATGAGCAAGGAATTGATTTTAATGCCTGGCGAGCTTCCAGATCAATTTTCTTACCTTTATTTAAGACGGTTTGTATACTAGAACGTTCTTAATAAATATTTGTGACAGTGGTGTTATTAAGGCTAAAATAGTCCCTCTTAATAAAAGTGTCAATAAATGGATTACAAGGGGATTATGTCAGATTAATGAGGAGGAATCCACCTGTACACAGTATTGGACAAATCGATTGTTCGGTAGAGCAAACAAAATTGAATTAAGTCAATTGTTTTGACTGTGTGGTCTAAAAAAACCATTGAAATACCGTAGAGCGTATAATGTCAATGAAACCCTTTTTGATCATTGATTTTCTTCGATTAGCTGGAATCGTTTAGAATTCGGCCCGACGGGTGTGGCCCAAACCCTAAATGTATGTCGAGTGCATAGAAAATCGATATTCATCAATTCATCATAAACAACTTATGTATCCGTTTATTCAAGACGGAAATATCCAATATCAGTTGTCAAAGCAACATGGCTACCAAAATATTGTCTGGTTTTTGCTGTAATATCTTTTTTGTAGTGAATGAAGATATGATAAGGATGTACCAGTGGCGTGCGGTGCTTCCCGAAGGCAGGCAGGCCAAGCAAAAAAAAAAAAACTCGCAACATCACATCGCTCTACTTAGGATGACCCTCAAAGTAGTCACATCTATTGATATATTCACTAACCCTCCCAGGCCCCCGCATCTGTCTTCTAGTCTTCTTCATCGTCTTTTTAGTAAGCAACAACAACGCCAATGAGAAACAACGCCATCTAGCTTAAATATAAGGAATTTCAATGGTATTCTGTCAATACAAGAACGAAGGATATCGCTTCGTTACAAAAAAACCTAAAAAATAAAACAGAGGGCGCTGTAAACAAAAAAAAATAGTTTAGTTTTCGTTCCGTACCCAATTTTGAGCGTCTGACCGGAATATTTGAAAAACAAACATTGAAAATAAGCCTGTAAAAACCAAAGTTATAAATACAAGAACTCACCACATTAATCAAGGTTCAAATCACGATTTTCTGACAATGCAAACAGAAGAAAGATTCATTTGAAATACCGAGTACGAGATGAATTTTGGGTTAATTCTCGTAATTCGGGTATCTACACATTTTCCTTTAGACACAACTTGAATCTTAACATCAAACAATCGTGAATACTTATTGTTTTTAACTTCTGACAAACACATTATCAGCGCAAACTTCACAACAGAACACCATTTTTAAGTAAATAAACAAATACAACAAATAATATTTACACTACTGTACGTTTCAAAACGAATTACAACCGTCAGATATTATAATAATCAAAACATTCAAGATCACGAAATAAATTTTGCTTGTCACATGAAACAAATATGGCTTCTAAGAAAAATACAATTGTTATTTTGTCAATGAAAAAAACACTACCAAATATAATTGCATCACCGCATACCGTTTTAGCCGGATAATACTTTGTGGGGCAGCCAATCAGTGGCCAGCTAGCCAGCTACACTCGCAGGAGTTTACGCCCCTATTTACTATGTGTGCCGTTCGTATTTCCGTGTATATACACGAAAATACTTATCAGTGTGCTTAAATTTATCAATGGAAATTAGGCCGGCTGGGGCCTTGCCTAGACTCGTAATATTATTACCAGTTACGTCACACGGCCGCGACAAGTTGCTTTAAGTATTATAACAGGCGTTTTATTTTTTTATTTTTGATTAATATAGTTATAATAAATGCATTTGTTGCGTTGTTGGTAGGAATGGTAGGGTAGGCTAGGCCTAATTGCCTCTATGGACGGCACGCCCCTGGGATGTACACTTGTTTATATGTAAGTGCGTGACAAGTTCTCGTAGGAGATACGATGCGTTCCCGCTGGCGATACATTTATATAAAAACAAATGTTGTTTGATGAGATAAAAGATTGAAACAAAGAGAAGAGAGACAGGGAGAGAAATAGAGATTTCAACATGTTTTATGTTAATGTTTTTCCAGTGTGAACTCACAGTTACACGTTCCATGTTTCATGTCATAGGTCCTTCATATTTTCCATGTAATCTTAGTAAACTACAATTTGAACTCTCTTGGGTTTAGCGTGTGCTCGCCCATTATTTTTTACGTGTAAATTCTTAGCAACGGACAGCACACTTGGGTTATTATATTGTCAATGTAATAACCCAATATTACCCGTAAAGAAAAAACCTTTTTCGCGTTGTTTGTTCGGTGTATTTGAACTTCGTTTGATGTCATCTCGCTTACCATGCCATCGATTTAGATTTTGTGTTGATACGGTCTTCAATTGGTGACCTTGCGGCGCAAAGCAAGGTCATGCGCTACTATAACTACAAACCGTATAGAACTACTGTGAGTACTGTGACTGATAAAGTGATAACATAGTTTTCCTTTCGCATTATAATTCTACAATACCGTGCAAAGTTTATTTCCACCTATTGTTAGATGAAAATAAACTTGATAGTACACCCACAATTCGTCAGTTATGTTATGTTTAAGTCCCATTTAATAGGGGGCGAGCCTATAGCCATCAACCGGGCACATATTCAGGCTCCGTGGCTGCTACTCAGATAATTCCTGATGGAAAAACCCAATAACACTTTGCCCGACCCGGGAATCGAACCCAAGCCCTCATGCTCAGCAGTCTTGCTTGCCACTACTCGACCAAAGAGGCAGTAATACTTGCAATAAGTACGACTAACCAGCACGCGTACGCGTAGCATGGGCACCGTAGGAACGGGTTTTGTCGACGGAAGAATCGACAAAATGACAGAGTTCTTTTGTTGATCTGTTTCTACGGTGGTCAGGCTACGCGTGCTGGTGTCATAGTTTTGATGCCGTCCATGGGCCTACTGATTTGGCTTTACATGTCGTCGAGAAACTTGACTGATTTTACTTGCGATAGAACTCTTTCGGATACGAGCTACAACAACATAGCACTGCCTTCCAAATAGAGGCACATGAGACATAATTATTACATACAGTTGCTACGATGTAGACGATCAGCCTGTATTGCAGCCAAGCAACACTTCTCTAATGTACTCCCTCTTTACAGCGACTTCGAGCAGCAACTCTCCCCATTCCTGATTCAAAACTCTTGCGACGAGGATGCGGGTGCTTCCCCCGTTGGCCTGGAGCCGACCAGTCCTGGCAACGTCCAGGATGTCATCATCCAGGACTCCAGCGATGGATCCAACTCCTCGAGCGAAGTCGTCGATGATACCTTTGACATGTTGAACTTTGAGCAGAATGTTGTCCCTGGATTCCTTAACAAAAATACATTCCAAAGCCCTGGTAAGTTATTTTCATTTATTCTTCTGATTCTGTAGGCAATACAGGTTATAGACTATGCAACCAAAATTGCTGTTCTAAATCTTATGGTATTTTGGGCTGCTGGTGAGAAAAAGTATTTTTTCCATTCAGTTTATTATGTTTTTGTAAATAATTCTATGAAAATAATTTATTCAAAAGCCAAGTGAGCTAAAAAACCTTCGAATATTTTTCATTCATAAAGGGTCTATTAGTCCTAACATAACAGTATAATTTTATTTTACGGGTGACATTGAATTAAATAATTATGTTTTTTCATTTTGTGTCAGCGTTTCGAAAACGTACATAAAGTATAAAATATTTGCACGTTTTATAAAATGGTATCCTCGGTTAGCAACACGTGAAAATGTACTGAAAGAATTTAATGTATGATTTTGTAAAGCCTTCAGCCGCCGTATCCAATGTGTTGTGAGGTATGTTAATTCGTGCTGGCATGTCGGTAAAAATGTAATAAACATTTTATAGCATTCGAAGTCAGAAAAAGGATTTAATAGGTAGGTACTGGTGATATTTTTCGCAATAACTTCCCATAAGAGATTTCTACGATTTAATTATAGCAAAAAAAAACAGTTAATTTTGCTCCTAAAAGTTATTAAGAAATAAAACCAGCGTAAATACCAGTTTATTACGCAGATACTCGGAATCAAGTAGTACATTATGTATAGCGAGCCCGACTTATGTATATATCGAATAACACGTGGCCTGTCCGCTTCTCGCGAATGAGAATAACAAGTACATTATACAAGAACAAACGGATTTTTATTAGCTAAATATTAAATACATTTTTAAATTATAATAACCTATACTAACTTAAAAAATGGCGTCAAAAAACTCCTAACGCTGTCAACTGTTAACGTACCCAAGAGACTGGCGGCGCGGCGTTGCCACGTTGTAAAGCAATGCTAAGCCTTTGGCCAAGGTAAAAGCCAGCCCTTGATCACGGGAACAGTCAACTAAGCGTTTTGAAATGTCCTTGAAAAGGCTGTGAGCACTCGGACAAGAACTAGGCATTCTTATCTCACTTCACATCAAGCTTTTAAAATTTTGATACCTATTACACTATCTGTTTTTCGTTTATCGAATTTCAACTGCGACCTTCATATATTAATATTTTGGCCTTTTGGCAATTTGGCCTCCCCGTTTTCAATGGAACAGTTGAGTCAATAATATTTGATGTCGAAAATATTTTTTCCTAATTGTTTCACGCTGAAAATATAATAGGTGATTAATTGAACAGAAATTCTGATGTTCGTTATACGTAGGAAACGGTGTTCAATACTCTCGAATTTGCGCACTTATTTCTACCCCACATAGTGTCACATTCTGATGCAATTAGTACGAATGATACTGACAGAACTTATCATAACTGAACACTTCTATTTAAAAAAATAACGAGAAATCTTCGTCCTAGGTAAAGGCAATAGAAAGCGGCGTCTCTCGCAAACGCCTCAAGTGGCTGTGCAACCGAAACTCCAGAAGCCAACAATCAGGATTCCAGCTAGTTCAAGCAGCACGCCGAAACCGCAACTGGTTGTAAAGGCACAGCCTCAGAAACCCGTCAAAGTTGCTAACATTCAAGTTCTAAACCCACAAACCAAGGTCTACTCGAAGCCTGTTGAAAGCGTGGCTCCTCAACGGCGAGTGATTCGTGTAGCTCCTATGGCTGGCAACCCTCGATCAATCCTCCTTCCAGTCACGATAAAAGACATGAAAGATCTCAAATCGATCAAGATCATCAATGCTGCGGATTTGAAGAATGCTTCGAACATTAAACTGGCGGCCGCGAATTTGCTGTCTCAGAGCAAATTGCATGATTTGAAGGTTGAAGCTAGGGACTATGATTATGACCACAGCGGAAATAACGGTAAGTGTCAATTATGTAGGGTTATGATTATTTTTATATGAAACCTTCATCGTGCAGGTCGTAGAACAGACATACAGAGACATTTGACATTCATCTACCCACGCTGCGCCCGCGTAGTATAAGCCCGCAGTAGATACTAATATGAAACCACCCCAGGGATAGTTACAATGATAGATCGCAAAAAAGTAAGAAACCCAGTGAATTCTTCAATTCACTGTTCCGTTATTTATTTATTCGTTGATTCACGAACAAGCTTTATTTTTTATCAGAGTACAAAATACGTGGGTTTATCTTTTAATAGGAAACTAACTAAATCACTATTTGCCTACCACTGCGTGAAATTATCTCCTCTCAAATTCCGGACCATTTTTGAAGATGTCGCAAACGAAACTGCGACCAAATACAGCTCATTTTAATGTGCAGTAAATTTTTCGGTCACCTCGTTGTGGTTGATTGGTAGCAATTGTACGGACATGGTGACATAACCAACCGGTCGGTCTGGTCATTGGACTCGTTAAATATTTACTTTCTTAATACTGTCGTACGAAAATAACTATCTAATGTATCGAACAAAAGTTGGTACTGTCGTCGGTAATTGATAGGTAGTACACGATAGATTATTTAATGCCTTAACCTTTTAGTTCTTTTACTCTTCAACAGGCACCAGAACTTTGTAATGGGGCCAAGGCCACTTCCTAATAAGCACCATTCATGTAAAATTAAATTTCGAAATCTCATTCACGTAAAACCTTTTTGCTGGTAATGGCTGGTTGTACACGATAGATTATTTAATGACTTAAACTTTTAGTTCGATTACTCTTCAAAAGGCACCAGAACTTTGTAATGGGGCCAAGGCCACTTCCAAATAAGAAAACCACTTTAAAATTAAATTTCGAAATCTCATTCACGTAAAACCTTTTTACTGGTAATGACTGGTTTTGTCTTCTTTTTAACTAGCTCCAGTAAATGGCAGCAGCATCGCCATATCTGCAATATTATTACAGTAATCGTCAAAGCGTTGGCCAAGTGTAGTTACTATGGCTACTTACTACAACAGCTTCAGTCTATTACGGCTTAGTAACCAGTTCAGCACATAACGTTTTACCATATATTTTCCTCAAAACCTTATTTCCTTATACAGATGACTCAGGCAGCGACCGCAGCGATGACGATGACGATCACAAAGACACGGTACCCGACGGCAAGAATGGATACCCCCGTCTCGTTCTAACAACCGAGGAACGACGACTGCTGGCGAAGGAAGGCATCACACTACCTACGAGCTATCCACTTACTAAGCATGAAGAGAGGGAACTGAAGAGGATCCGACGAAAGATCAGGAATAAGATCTCTGCGCAAGATTCCCGTAAGAGGAAGAAGGAGTATGTTGATGGGCTTGAGGACAGGTATGTATATCTATGTATTTATTTATTTTGCACTAGCGGCCCGTCCCGGCTTCGCACGGGTGCCTATGTTACTCAGGGTGAATGTAGCTTTCTAATGGTCAAATAATTTTTGAAATCGGCGCAGAAGTTTTTGAGTTTATCCATTACAAACATACACACAAAAATAAAAATCTTTTCTCTTTATAATATTAGTGTAGAAATGTACAGAGATCTGATCGGCCAAGCTAGAGTTGTTGGAAAGAAAAACTGGACAAGTGCGAGTTCGAATCGCGTGGAGAGGGTTCCGTACGTTTATTGATTTCTTATAGGTTTTCCTGCAATCTATAGGCAAAGAACTATTTTTTGTTTTTTTTTTTCAATATATTTCGGCCCTGTAGTTTCAGAGTTATCAATCAAAAATGTATTTAAAAAGAAAATGAGATGTTCACAATGAGCCCTTTCATTTGATATGTAACACGATATAGTTTGCAAACTTGTTTTTTTTTTTTCGTTTTCTAATTTACTCCTCAAAAGTCGCCCCATGTCTAAAATTAATTATTTTACGTAACACGTCCGCCTTTAGCTCACCGACTTAAGAGCTGCCAACCCGTTATACTTTTCATACAAACGCTCGTACGTGATTATGCAGTTGTTACACATCTATCTTAGTTTTTTCTTTTGAACTAATAATTATTTTGTGCACTATATCTAGGTTTCTATGGCAGCAAAAAATGTAGAAACTAATTCAGTATAAGCCTCCAAAAATGGCTGTTTTGCACAAATTTTACCTGAACTTTGGCCGTTCATAATGTACTCATAAACTCTAAAAGTAAAGAAAACATCATGATAGAAACCTTGCACATGTAATGGAGATTCTTGTGACAAATATTTATTTCACACCCTTGTAAGACTTATTCAAAAACACGTATTTCCTGGAACAAAAGATTATCAAACTAGTCGCGCAATTAACATACAACAAACAAATAATATTTATTCGGTAGATTTCCAGTGTCTGTTCTAATCAAATGTTAATGCGGTATCAATTAACTTGATTAGATTAGATATAATTTGAAGGTTTTTTTTATTAGTTTAACGCTTGCAAAGATGTCCGTGGGAGATACAATTTTTATTTTAAAAAAACTTTAATTTCTATGAAGCAATATACTGCACACTATACTTATAGCTGCAACGGAAAATTGCGAAAAATCATGCAGCTAATGCACTACACGGAAGGCAGTAGTTACCTACCTACCTTAAAAGTATTTAAAAAGCCTTTTTATGCTGCTAGCAACGAACATTCAACATTATTGCCAACGTCCTTGAGACAAATACATTCTGAATACAGGTTATTGCTTATTCAGATGTTAAATTTACAATACAGTGATGTGCAAAAGACTCCCTTGAATGTAAGAACTTGACTTTAATACACATTTTATATTTATAAAGCATCTATTTAAGGAAAAAGATTGATACTTTTATCGCAAATAATCGCAATACATTAAATAATAGCAATTACTACTAAAAGTAACAAACTACAAACTGTAAATGTGAAAGTTTATAAGGCTAGATCTTTGTTACTGTTTCACCCAAAAACTACTGAACGGATATGGATGAAAGACACAAAATTAGTTTATAACATGGATTAACATATATCTCGTGTGTCTATTGCGGAAGTACACGCGGGTGAAGCTGCAGGCATAAGCTAGATAATAAAGAAACTCTGTTTGTCTGTCATCTTTTCACTCATAGTGAAAGAATTTCGATATGAATCGACGAATGAAATTTTACACACACGTAGACTATGATATGAGTTAGGACATAAAATACTCCTTATCTTGATAGTACGCTCCTCTGGGATAATTACAGAACTCAAATTGGGTGAAGCTGCGAGAAAACTATAGTAGTTTATTCCCGGTTAGTTCTAAGGCGCGATTTATACACAAACGATGTAAGGTGAAGGCGCGGCGCAGGCATGATGCTGCTTCAAAACGTTTTATACAAAATGTTCGTAGGCGACGTGTCGTGAAACTCGTGAACTAAACTCAAGCGGCGCGGCGCTTACACTTAAGTATATTCAATTGCAACCAAACCTCGCCATTTGCCTTTGAAACTTAAGGAAATAACACAGTTTAATCTATTGTTTCAGAGTGAAACAGTGTACAGCAGAAAACCAGACTCTTATAAGGAGGATAAAGATTCTGCAATCGCAGAACCAATCTCTGACTGCACAACTGAAGAGATTACAGGTAAATAACAACTATTTATACATGTTATGTGTCTTTATTTATAGATGAGTAGCTATTGTTGATAATGGTCGTGCTTAACCTTTTGACCTCCAGGGCATAAACGCACGCGCGTGTCCTCCACACCAAGCCAAAATTTCAACTACCATTTTGTTACATATTTTTTTAGTTTGGCGTACAGGGCACACGCTTACTTGTCACGTATATGTGACTTTGGCAATGATATTGTAAATGACAAAATTTGTGAGGATGGATGGATGAATGTTTGTTACTCTTTCACGCAAAAACTACTGAACGGGTTTGGATGAAGTTTTGCACATCGATAGTTTATCACCTGGATTAACACATAGGAGACTTTTTATCCCGGTAGTCTCGTGGGACAATTATCGAACTTCACGCGGGCGAAGCCGCGGGTATAAGCTAGTTACTCCATAAATTCAGTTCGTGCCGCTCGGCATCTACCTCCCCTAAATATCACCCTGTTCCGTTTACAAACATGCTGTTTAGATGACAGGTGCGGCTAAACTTCTACATAGTCGGTTTTACTGCCCGGCAGCCGGCACGTCTTAGGTATGTCTTTAGCAAAATCGTGATATGGGATTATGATCTTTTATTTACTTATCACAGAGCAGAAAAATAAATCGAACCTGTCAGCAGTGTCATTTAGTGCGTGCAAGGCGCGCGTCAGTGGCGTTTTGCTGAGCAAGTTGGTTCGTGCGTGAGGCACTGCTAGTAATCGTGGTTTCCGGCGGTGCAATACTTAATTTTCAGGCACATTTAGACATATCTCCTTCAAAACACCGGAATTATAGGTTTTACCACGTAACAGTTTCAATAAATATAATGTGGTTATAGCTAAGTCCCTCCTTGTCTCGGGTTTGTTCTCTCTGTATGTTTTTAGATTATTAATGAGGCCTTCCCCATCTATGTCGTAAAAGAGGACAGGCCAGGACCGTGAAGAGGTTAACCGCAGAATTTTCGTGTCTTCTAATGGCGGTTTTCGATGTTTTCGTTAAATAAAGTTGTAATTGGAAGTTCTGTATTAAGCAGAAATTTTAACAGCCTGAAGTTCTAATAGTAAGACATTCAGTCTTCACTACATAGTATAAAACAAAGTCGCTGCTCACTGTCTGTCCCTATGTATGCTTAGATCTTTAAAACTGCGCAACGGATTTTGATGAGGTTTTTTTTAATAGATAGAGTGATTCAAGAGGAAGGTTTATTGATGCGAAGCCGGGGCGGGTCGCTAGTACTAAACAAAGAAAGGCGTGTATAGGATGATAGTGATGAAGACTGAATTTCAGTAAAGAAAACTATGTCATAGCTAAACGTCTAATTGTTGCGAATGTCAGACAATAGCCACACGCAGAAGTCGTACACAAACATTAGATTAAACAATGGCGTTAGAAATGTCAATATTCGCCTTTCACTCTTAAATATTTGTGCGAGCGAGAGGGAAATATCGATAACAATGGTAGCGCCGCCATCTTTAATCCCATATCTCGTTGACCGATTACTATCTATTTCTATTGCATAACTAGTTCGCCGAAAGTTCTGTGATTGTCATTTGTCAATCCTCATGACAAGTAAAATTATGCTCTAAATAAAATACAGTAGAGCATTTAGCAATTTGAAACTGGTTTCTAATGTAATGCCGACTTTTATGTTGCTAATTTCACTTTAATTGCAGCAGTAAAAATCCTCTACATCATTAAATGAAGTATCAGGGTTCTTCTGCGTATCATTAACACAAAAAACTGGATATTTACTATGTTTAATATTTGTTATGAGTTCCCAATATTTCGGCACTGTTGGCAGCGCCATGATCACGAATAAATTGACTCTTCTCGTTATTTCGCTTTTGCGAGGAGTAGATTCGTAGATTCGTAGTGCGGTTATGGAAACAGACTTGTAATTGCATGGGACTTCCAAATAAAATATAAAATAAAAAATCTATAAAATTGAGGATGTACTCTAGTCCTCTGTTATTAATAAGTGGACATTTATCCTGATATTTTTAATTATTGCATTACATCCTAACGCGTAACACGATACCCCGCATAACTCATACGTACATATTAATAAATGAACTATTTAGTTTATAAATATAAACTAATTAGTCATATTTAGGTCACTTACTGTTTCACTGTGATCTATAATAATCAGTAGTTCAATAATGACTATGAATAGCCAATTGCCTGCAATCATGGTCTTATTCTGTCAATGATAGCAATATTGACAATCAATGGCTCGTTGTATTTAAGAATCATTAGACACTGGGTATCTTGAATGCTTAGTAAACGATAATAATTGCATAAATCAGTGTGTGCTATATTTGCAGTAGTCAGATATCTATAGCCTATTGCTTTATATGAAACTGGCTGTTGCCCGCGACCTTCGTTCGCGTGAAATTATAATAAAAATATATTACTTTCCTTTTTTAATTGAATTTTGTTAAAATGTCAAAGGGTTTTAATGTTTTTGCGCGGTGCCCTAATATTTTTTCTAAAATAAAAGTAGCCTATCTTAGACCTTACCAAAATCGGTTCAGTCGTTTCGGAGATTAGCCGGAACAAACAGACGGACAGAAAAAAAATAAAAAAAATGCTTTTTTTTTATAAGTACCGTATATACTTTCATATGCATTCAGTAAAAAGCATTTTGGTATTACAAACAGCCACTTCAATTTCATTTATTTGTATAGATACTGATTTACTGTGTCATTGATAGATGTCAACTGTAAAATTTAAAGCCAAAATGCTATAATGATGGTAGCTAATATCTCATGCGAAAGTTGGTGAGAATGAATGGATGTACCCATGGGTGTTCGTTACTTTTTCACGCAAGAACTACTGAACAGATGTGGATAAAGTTTGGCAGAACGATAGTTTATGACCTGGATAAACATAATTAGGATACTTTTTATCCCGAAAGTACGATCCCTTGGGACAATTTCCGAAATCCACGCGGGCGAAGCCATACGCTAGTGTGCCATAATAGTTTCTATGAAGAGTTCAGTGACAGCTCTCGCCGTTACAAAGCGAGAAGCCATTACTTCTAATAAACTAGCATTGACGGGTCGAAACTCTAGATATTAAATTGCATTGCATGTCATAATTTAATTCAACTTGTCTTTATTGATGACCAGATTCTAAATACGTTACGTCGATTTGAGTTAGTCCTTCGTGAGATTGTATCTGTTAAGCTGCACCATTGCACTGAAAAGTCCCTTTTTTTCAAAGTCCCGCAAGAAACTATCTATCTATGTACATTTTTTCTGTTGTTGGGTGGAATGTCGATGTATGTACTATGTACACCTCTGCCTTACCATTCGGGAATACAGGCATGTAATGTTATGTGCTAAACCTCTTCTCCTTTCCTTACAGAACGTCCTAACAGGCGTCACAGGTGGCTCCACAAACAAGTCGGCGCAGCCAGCCACCTGCCTCCTCGTGTTGCTGCTGTCGGTCGCGTTGGTGGCGCTCCCGTCAATGCGCGAGGAGATCAGGCCGCGTGCGTCTGATACGCCGGCTAACTCGCCCGCTGTTACTAGAGCACTTCTCTCAGCTTCCAATAGTTAGTACCTCCTGAATTTTATTTTAAGCCTTTTTTTTTCGGATGTGAAATCATGAAATAACTCCTCCTGCTCTGGGCGGAGCAGGAGGGAGTGTCAGACTTTTACTGACTAAAACCCATCCATGTTCCTTCATCGCCCTTTGTGTTCCGGGGCCACGGTATCTCTTTCGAACAGTCCCGCAGCCCCGGCTTTATTTTAAGTCTAAAAAAAGATCTGGTGCGGTCACTGCACAGTGTTCAGATCTAACTGAAGTGCTTTAGAATATTTTGTTTCACGTAAACTTCATTGGTACTTATCAAACGTCAAGCTAAGCGGCCCGCAGGGTAATCGTGAGTTACCTACGATTCTGTGGGACTATAGAAAAGCGATGCTATATAAGCCAGCTAATTGTAATAAATTAATCAATCTGGAGAAAATGTCAGCTATTTATTAATCTAATTCTTAACATAAACACCTCTTGTTCTATCGATCAGGAATATTAGCATCAGAAATCTATTTCTTGGACTGACATTAGCTTAATATTTAAACAACGCAAGTGCGATTAGTTGTCAGTTGCAAAACACGCTTAGAAAAACGTGAAACTGTATCGCAATAACCCAGTAATTTTGGGACTAACCGAAAGATAGAGGCAGACATGCGGTCGTGAACTTTGTTAATAAGTAGTGATAGCTCAATTTTGATTACATAATAATAATTTAGTTTTTCATGACTGCACTCAATACGCAATAATCTAGTTTATCTCATTAGTGGGTCAAGTGGTATTAACAAACAAATTAACGATTACAAACAGGATTGACGAAAAGACACAATACAAAATTAGTTAACCCACATAACTAAAAATAATTCTAGTTTTGACGGCCAGTCATTTACTCTGCGAATAAAATTATACGTGTTCTCTGTCTATAAAAAGAAATTGAGCACCTTGTTTTTATAATTGGACCGCGACTGAAAGATAACAATTATCGCTTTCTATGTCGTATAGATAAATATTAAACATATCTCAATCGTGACTAAGGTCAAACAATACGATACCAGATTTCAAGCGACTTGAAAGTACTATGTTTTTGTGCCTGACAACCGTTTATTACAATTTACAAGTTATATAACATTTTTATCTTCAATCCATTTTACGTAAATTTTGATGTTCGTTATGGTCGAATTCACGAATCAACTTTCTCATTACATCGTTTCGAAATCCATGTATAATCGGTTGCACTACTTTTGAGTTTAAATGAAACGTTTATGTAACGCGATGCACTTTTGAAAGTAACAGCAAAAACTGTCTCAACTTGAATTAAATAGTTACCGATTTCTTTTCACTTTGTTGCAACTTAAAAAAGTTTCTAAACGTTTCCGTTTTTTCAACAGAAATGGCGCTCGACGAGACAGTAATAGACGATGGGGAGTTCAACATGGATGAACTGATCACGTTCAACCGCCCCCACTCCGACCATGACTACCAGGTCGTGAAGAGCACGGAGACGCACAAGGTGCTCGCCGGCGGGTACGTGGACCTGCCCATCGATGAGGACTGGCCCCCTAACCTCAAGAAACGCATGAAAAAGCATGAACTGGACTACAACGACGGCGCATACATGCCGCCTATCGTCAAAGAGGAGAATTACGAACACTTCTACAAAAAGTTCAAAACAGAAGACGATAGCGATATGAACATCAACGACAAAGGCTTCCTCACCAACACTCTGATATCAACCGGCCGCAAACTAGGAGAACTACTGGATTTATTACCGCCCATACCCGTGAAGACCGACGACTTAGTCATCGAAGAGATCTCCGACTACGAGTCCAGAAATACCACTGAAGTCAAGAGCTTCATAGTCAACGGCACGTTAAATGAGTTCTAGTTTAGCACAGATACTATATTTCTTTATAATTCCTTGTTGTTTCCTTTCAGATAACTATTTTACTATTATTTTACACAGAATGTATTTTTTACGATTATATAGTTTCAATGAAATTATTCCTCGCGCGTAGTTGGTCCGGAATTTGACTGTGTGCGTTTATTTCGACTTGTTGACCGTGATGTGTTGACTCAATGTTCGGAGTCATGCTAACTACCCTTGGAATTAGCCTCTAGTTTATACATAATAATTATGTTTATGTTAGTGAGAACGCTATGAATGATTTTATTTAGTTTTAAGTATTATTCAGACGTAAAGTACGGTAATATGTCACGCTTCTGGGAATGAAAGTTGTTGAGTATTTATTTGAGAAAATCAAAATTAATATATAATTAAATCAAGATATATTTTTATTTACGAATCATACTGTTGGAGTTTAGTATAAGTTATTTACTAAGCATTTCTCTGTTACGACTTGGTGCAATTATATTAGTAACTGACGTGTCAGTTTTAGCTAGAATTTTATTTTAAGTACTTCATTTGCATTAGTTATAGCTCGTTTTACCTACTTACCATATAAGAGTTTAAGCAAAATGGACTACAATGAGAATGCTGGTTCGAATAAATTGTGTAAGAATATTCGTTTTTTAATCAACCCCACTACACATTGAATGAACACTCAGGATAATACCTATAGTCGAAGAGCCCACCGCGAAATATCTACCCCAATCGGACTTACGGCCGAATTGTGTACGATTCGATGGCGAGTGTAGTGGCGGACATGACAAACCCTGTATCTTGCTCGACCGAAGGGTCGTCGAGCCTTAACGTGCGTCTATTCTACATCAAGAAGCTCAGTTGGGTTTGACGACCATTAGTAACCCAGGTATTCTTCGCACCCCCTACCTTGCCGTGACGTCTTGATATACTGCAGGGTACAAATAGTACATATTATTATAGTAGTACAAACATACATAGATACATTTTAAATTGGGGACTTGATCCCGTCATCTTGATGCTCAGTGAAGCAGCTGCCCGTCACTGTCTGCGCTATTACCGCCATTTTTCGGTCGTCAGAGCCTCGTTTGTTGTTCAACAGCACGCACCACGAGCAGGTAAGTATGACTTGGGGCACTGAGATGGTAGGTGTTGGCTTACACCCCCGGGGTCTAAGTGGGTAAATGATACCTACGTCAGCTGCGTTAATGAACTTGGGGTTTAGAAAGGTCATCAGACCAAGTTCGAAACTATAGGTAAGTATTAGATCAAAGCACGTAAGCATTAGACGGCACGGTTGGCGCAGCGGCTGAGCGAATGACTGCTGCGTTGCGTGTCGCGGGTTCGATCCCCGCACGGAACAAATATTTGTAGGGCCTACAGATATATGTTCCGGGTTTGGCTGTTTGAGTATGCGAGTTTAAATGTTTGTAAACGCACCCACGATACATGAGAAATTCCTAATGTGGGGCAAAGTTTTTTTTTTAAAAAAAAGCTGTCAAAGAAACCATGATATTGAAGAAAAGAAAAATACATTTTTCATTTTTTAAAACGTTTTCGCAGTATCAGGAATCGAACAAAATATTAATCAAATCACCACTACCCCCCATACCAGCAGGCTTATTCACAACCATTCGACTCGATTCCGTACCGAATCGAACGTCTATGATATCGAAGATGTCCTCCAAACGCTATTCACAGATCCGATACCGAATAATTTTGACAGTTCAAATTCGATATGAGACTCGAATCTTTCCGACAGCTGTTTGCTATCGGGAGTCATACCGAACAAAATTTAAACGAAGAAATAATTGTAATTCTAGCCTACTGCCTGAAGTAAGTAAATGAAGTTTTATTATGGTATTGACCGTTTTTCATTGATGATTTGATATCCGCATCTACATTTTTTACTTAGGTTCAAAGTGTTTACGAAATGTGATATTCGTTCTAGATTTTAGTTAACATTATTTGGTATTTTGGTAGATGGAGTATTCGATTGTGCAAGCCAGAGACCGCCAGCGTGCAGCAGGACAACAGAGGCAGGAGACGTTGTCTCTTCATAGAGCCATAAAGGATGTGACGAATCCTTTTGCCGACCCGCGGTTTCTGTCGGTGAATAGATTAACTCCCGACATGGCCCTTAACCTTATTGAAGAGCTAAGGCCCTATTCCTATACCCATACTCGCACTCATCTGCCGCAATCCCCATAGAATTAAAGTAAGTAAAAGGACTTTATAACTAATACTGTCATCTCCATTATGCGCCGCGAACAACACGACTGTATCCACTTTCTATTTTATTGGCCAAAGAGAAGATTGCCATCAACTCTGACACAAATTCAAACGCGAACCTTTCATAGTAAAATGTACCTATCTATGAGATCCCATGTACTGACACCCAAGTCAAATCCAATTGTTTTCTATTAAGATATGTTACCTACCAACATTTAGCGATTGTATCTATAATCTTTATTTCTATCTATACTATTGCTCCTTTCTTTTGAGCACAAAACTTTTTGTTTGTGTGTCCGAACTATAGATTTTTGACAATCAGTGAGTAAGCTAAAATAAAGGTAGAAATAGAAGGTAATTTGGGGGTATAGCTAGTTGATGAAAAATCAGGCTTCTAGTTTTCACAGAAATTTACAGGCATGACAGAAACCTCTAGTGACTTAGAGCAATTATGGTACGGCTGTGCCTTTTGTTTGCTCGACTGTGTGTAACTATTGCCGTGCCCCCATATGCATTGCATTTCAGTTTTATTCATCTATTAAGCTTTCTTACACAGTTGTTTTAGATGTTAGCAGCCCTACACTTCTATGCCCAAGGAAGTTACCAAAAAGCAGACGGGAGGGATGCCTGCATTAGTTTAAGTCAGCCATCAATTTCCAGGGCTATTGCGGAGACCACTATGGTACTAAACATGCCTCAAGTACTTTGCAAGTGGATTCAATTCCCTTGTGAAGTAAATAAAAGGCAACAAGTTATACAAAAGTAAAAATTCATTTTTATTTGCATGTAACATAACCACATATTATTTTTGGCAAACTATTATTATTGCATACCCATGGGTAAACACAGCCTAGCGGGCTGCGTCAGGGCCTGAGATACGGCCCCGGGCAAGGTCTTCACGGCCTTTCATGAACTCGAATAATTTCTGCCGCTGCTCGAGAGACACTCTTATCTGAAATTATGCATTTGCACGTGTTATTGTTTGACAATGAGCAAATAGCAAGAATTGTATAATACTGATATCAAATACTTACAGTCATTTTTCCTTATAGTTTAGTTCCCTTTTTAAATTGAAAAATAAAACTAAGTACCTGCAGCTATATTTAAAAGAACACTTTTTCCGCTAACCGCTACGCCAGTTTGACAGACGGCTGTTTACAAAGCATGTTTATTCGAAATAAAATTAATTTTGGTTAATAACAAAATCATTTTGTATCGTTTGCTGTCTATTAAATTACTAGCTTTATATTCCTTAGTTAAACGGAACGAAATATTCAAATAAACCAATTTTATTTACTACTTTGAATTTTCTACCACGATCGTCTATTTACTACCATTTTGTAGCGTTCCCCATAAACACAATGGTCAATCGGATAGAAAAAAACGCATCCGTTCGGATCTGTGAATAGCGTTTTGACAGTTCTTCGGCTCGGAAATGAGATTGTCGAATACGGTTCCTTACCGACACGGAAACGTATCGAATGGTTGTGAATAAGCCTGCAGGAGCGGTTGCAGTCATGCACTTTGGCGGGGGGGGCGAGGCTTATACAGAAATTGAAGTTACGTAGCTTTTTTTTTTTTTTTTTACCGATGGGAAATCATCAAATAACCCCCCCGCTCTGGGCTGAGCAGGAGGGAGTGTCAGACTTTTACTGACTAAAACGCATCCATGTTCCTTCCTTTGCCCTTTGTGTTCCAGGGCCGCGGTATCTCTTTCGAACAGTCCCGCAACCCTGGCAGGAAGTTATGTAGCTAAGGCTGAAATTGTCACATAATAGGGAATCAAGGGCGGATTCCACTTCCAAGTCATTACTCCAAATTAAAAAGAAATGATATTTTATTGCTTTACGTCAGAACAATTTTTATCAAATAACAAAAATATATTTTCTCATAACTTCCTGTGAATCGAGTTCCTCAGTCAGCGAAAGAACAGTTTCACTTTAACTTTTAGCAACCTGCTATGGATTGGTTACGACGTTAGATTATTTTCGACACGCACACACGACGGCGACGCGACGACACGTAAAATACGCGCTTGGACGTGGAGTTGCGGACACCAGCCCGCTATACAATACAATATATTCTTTTCACTATTCAAGCAGACAATGTTTCTTTGTTTAATTAATGTCGAAAAGATTGCCTGACTGGCTCCTTGATTACTGGTTGCAAGCGCGACTGCCGAGCATGGGGTCCTGGGTTCGATTCCCGGGTCGGGCAAAGTGGTTTTGGGTTTTTCCATTAGGAATTTCCCCCTATTACATGGGACTGAAACATAACTGCGGCGAAATGTGGGTATTCTAATAGGTACACCTCTGCCTAACCTTTCGAGGATTACAGCCGTGATGTGTTATGTACAAAAGTTTAAAAAATAGCCCGTGGAGATAATTATGTAATTTTTTTTTATTGTCCATTCAAACAGAAATAGGACTGACCATGTCGATTTCCATAGAAAATCAGTAGAACATACCAGGGCACATTGTACAAGAGTAAAATCAATTTCGACCTCTATTATTTTTATGTCTTACGTTCTTAGGGTCCCGGGTTCGAATCCCGGTAGGAGCAAGTGTTTGTGTGATGAGCATGGACATTTGTTTCCGAGTCATGGATGTTTATATGTATAATAAGTATGTATTTACAAACAAAAAGTATCTATGTAATAGTATCAAGTATCTGGTGTCCACGACACAAGCCTCGTTGCTTAGTGTGGCACCTAGATGGCGCTGTGTGTAATGTCCAGCGATATTTATTATTTATTTATTTATTTTATTTATCTACTATCTCTCCTTGTATGTCCTAGAGATCAATCTGGTGTCATATAGGGCGCTTTAGTAGGTAGTAGCTCTGGATTTGTTATGCAGTATAATGTTTAAATGGCACAAAACGTATTTGCCACTAGTTTTTTTTCATAGCCTATACTGTGTCCCACCGCTGAGAAAAGGTATCCCGTTTCTCCTTGCAAACCCCTCTGCTTTGTGCAATTTCAGGTCACCAATCGCCAATCTTCACAGCACCTTCGCCGCGGTCGGCTCCGACGGCGCAGCGATGGCACAAGCAGAGGACAATAAAATTGATACCCAATCGGTGCATTATCAAATAGATTATAAACGGTTAACAGAAAAAAATAAAACGATTATCTTATAATAAGCTTTATTTAATTATGAATTAACAAATATTTTCGTAATTTCGAACAAGGTTTGTGACATTAACTGAATACATATCCCATATTTACCATCTTACAGAAAAATAAACAGAGAATTGTTTCTATGAATATGATTTTTATTTTTTATACTTACTTTTACATTCAATTCTGTTGGAAAAGCATGTATAATACATAAAAGTTAATAACTACAATTCATATATCTTCCTCGAGCGTCCACAAGCCGACTGAACATGACTTACTTAGTAAGCGAAATTTTAAAATTAAATTAACTACAAAGTGATTACCCACGAGAGCTGAAGGGCGAGGGCGCCAGACTCGCGTCGCAGACACACCTACCTACGTTTTTGGTGCGGCCTTCATAATAAATAATCATGTTATGTTTAATTTTTACATAGCAGAAATTTAAATCGAAGAATGCAATAAAATAAAAATAAAATGTGCATTATAACGTAGTTATTTATTATTTTCGAATACATTTTAGTCACGATAGTAGTGAATGTTCAAGCAATCGGCGACAGTTCACACTTCACACCTCGACGTACCATACGTGATAATTTACAATGCTCCCAGCAATGATACGGCGACATGGAGCGTCGTCCGCTACTGGCCACCTCATGGCGCACAACATACTTCAGTTTACTCAACAATTTAGTTACTTAAAACAATCACTATACACACACGAAGAGCTCGTTCGTTCACCTCTGCAGATCACACATCTCCACTTCGATTTTAATACCCAATCTAATTTGATTATTCTATCTAGCAAATAGAAAGTAACAATTAGGTACAATTATGGTATTAATCATGTATTAAGACTTACAAGGTTTTTTACACTCGATTATACGGCAATGGTTGTACGATAAGTATTAACGATCCATTTAACGAGAAGAATACTTCAATTTGTTTACAATAATTTATCAAAAACCATTATTTAAAGAATTGATTTAAAAATTTCCTTTTACATATCGACAATATTCGCATTAACTATACTTTTCTAAAAAATATGAAAACGACATAACAAGATGTTTATTTTTTTTATGTTACAAAACACTTCAAACGTACTTAGCCAAATGAATAACTTCTAATGCATTGGATACAATTTTGTGATGACTACATATCCGTGACTAATTCAAAATACCTTACGACGATATCAGTGTGATCAGCGCAATATCACAACTTACTTTTGGTATAAAATAAGTATCTTTATTAATATATCAGAACTCGATTACATGAAAACAATGCGGTATAGTGTTGCGACATTGCGTTGAAAGCCATGACACCTACAATATCTTACTCCTATGCAAATCACGCTTGTCGAAACCTTGCCGCCAGTTCAAGCAAAAATATACAAATGTTTTTTTTTTAAAGCTGTACAATTTATACACCATCATGTTAGCGACCGCCCTAGTGTGGCCACATGATCTCGTGACGTAGACATCGTATATAATATTTAACAAGTGATCGTCTGTCGGCTCCACGTGGCGGCGGTAAGGGACGCGCGCTACCTGATCTCAGTCTCGTCGCAATTCGACTCCTAAAAATAAATCACCGTTGTGATCGGTACAGGGAGCCTGTTCTCTACCTGCAGGCCTGCAGCCCCGGCCGCCGTGACAACTACAACAAATGACTAAACAATCCGCGCGCTCCGAACCGACCAACACCTTGGCTTGGCCTCCCGCGAGCGGCCGCGGCTGCAGCGTCTTCACCGATAGCACTCCCACTGACTATTCATTACAAGTATCAATTAGTCTATTCAAAAATGATATACTTCCGTCGTAAGACTAACAATCAAACAAAAGTGAATCGCAATAATACAAATTGACATGAGCCCAGAGCCACGTTTGTTTGTACACAAGGTGAAATGTTTCATTCAGTCTTGTAGGAATATAGAGCCACTCCACTCGGGACTCGACGGGGTACACGGATTGAAACAAATTACGTTTTAACACTATTGTATTGATTTTCTATATAAATTATTGCACACTTAATAATAACATTTATCGAATCAACCAATCGTCAATATGGTCATGTTTGTCACAAAAGCATGTATTGAAAAAGTAAATCGTTACTTATACTTTATCTCTTACTTTAATAAATTTCTGGTTATCTCTTAAAAAACTATAATAATAGATATAAATAAAGATAGGAAATTATGTGGCGTCACTATAGGAACGATGCCAATTTAAATATTATTATATTCGTTTCCGTACAAATCGAACTTAGGTAAACAATGACTAAATAAAGTTAAATCTAAAGTACTCATACAAGCCGTAGGTTGAATGAACCCCACTCAGGCCTTACACAACGGATGAGACAGTTCAGCAGCCCAAAGCTGTAGCGATAGATAAAATTAAACCTAGAAAGAATATTGTATCCAAGAAAAAAGAACAGTTCCGAAAAGTATCACTTTGCAACGTAGCCGTAACATTTAATACTTCATCAATACACACTTATTGATCATCAAGTCAAATAAAGAATCACAACCTGCGCGGTGCAGGACGAGAGTGCGCGACATTCAACCCACAGCGGACGAAAAACGAAGTTCATCAACACACAAAACTTATAATAAAAAGTCACATTATTGGCTGTTTATCCACTACTCGCGTATCTAGACAACCACAATAGTAATGAAGGCAAACAACGTACAAAAATAATATTTCACTGCTTCATTAATAACGGAACAAAGCGATATACAACTACTCTGTAAGTATTTGTTAAACTACGGGTGTTGATGAAACATGAAGGAACGACCTACTGTACAAATCTGCGGATTTGTTCGAACTATGTGCTGGAATGGACATCGTCGATGCGAGTGAGTGGCCATGAACGTAATGCGAGTGATGTCGATGAGGTAAAGTAAATCTCACGTCTCAGGAAGACGACATACAATTCACAAGTTTTGGTGAAAATTAAACGTAATTCACTACGGACGGGAACACAAAAATAAACATTCTGCCAACCGCACACGGCTTAGAATTCAAACTTATTGCTATTATTAAACGCCCGTTTTAACAGTACGATCAACTCGGAAACCTTATGTATTACAGTGATTTGGATGAAGTGAACCACACTTCCTCCATATGACTGTAAAACATAAGGTTGCTCGGAAGCAATAAACTATTAAATTGACATCAGTTTTAACAACCTGACAGAAAGGCGCTCGAATGTCTTAGTTCAAAACTACAGAAGGAACACAACAGCGAAAATTCAGCGACAGCTCAGCAGAATGCCCCAACCCGGACATCCCGTTATGTACGATTTATCTAAGTTCCAGAATAACTAACACAAACTATCCATTTCCTAGTAATGTCCTATGACCGCATTTAGTATTTACTCTGTTGACGAGTACTATTTCATAAACAATGGCAATAATAGTGACAACAGAAAATTGTAATGTTTGTTATTCAATGCATCGAGTATCTAAATGGAAGTGTTCTCTATTTATTAACAATTAACGTAATAAAGGTATATAGCTGGTACATACGGGTATAACGTTTTGTATAGTTACTATATTCTGAAATATATGATTGCCAACCACTCAATACATTTTTATGCACCTTTGTTACGAGTAAGGTCAAAATGAAACTAACACTTATGATAGCTTCGTATAATGAGTTAGCATTATGGATTACTCAAAATTACAAAATCTAAAATTATATTGAATAAAAATTCTGATAATTGAGGATCGGGTAGCATACGATTGTTAAAATAAATCGGCAATATATTTTTCATTCATTTAAACCCAGTTGCTCGATATATTTCGGTTAAATTACAGTGCGACGCAAGTATATATTAACTTTACAACTAATAACAACGCATCAACTATCTCTCTTTTTATTGCCTTATAACGTCTGTTAACAATTACACTATATAACAAAAATATGTCAATCACCAAAGAATGTTCTAGATTATTTTAATCGCTCTCTTTGCGTCGTCACTATAATTTTGTAACCGATAACACGAGTCTTAACTAATCTCAATTTATGGCTCATTACTTAGCCTTTAAGTTTCCCTTGAAAGTTCAATAACTTATCTTAGTCTAGCGAGTTACTTACCGCGTTAGAAGAAATACGCCTAGCGTGTACCGGCCGCACACGCTAGGCGTATTTGAGGCATTTAGGAGTGAATTTAACTGTCACTAAATTCCATACCATCAAAAAACGGTCCTGAAACGAATGACCTAGCCACCTAGGTATATAGGTACAGTAAGTAAGTACATTGCTGTATAATACAGGTACGTATCGACAATGTAACGGGAGCAACTGGGTGTAACGTGTGGGGACTTGCGGCTATATGCGGGCGTACGATCTGTGCGTGCGGGCTGCGGGCGTGCGGGGGGGGCGGGTCACGTGCACTCGCGTCACTTGCCGGCCCGGGCCGCGCACTTCTTCTTTTTGCGCTTGAAGAAACAACAGCATCTGGAATACACAGATTGCCTGCATGACGATTTACAGAGTCTGTCAGGTAACTAGCTGATATGGTGGGACACATTCGCTGCGAAAGACACGCCCGGGACTACTGTGTAAAAAAGGTAGGCAAATATACAGAGGAAGGGACACCGTTTTCATCGTTCAGTACATTATTCCGAACCCCACATATAAACTATTAATCGTTTTTTTTTTAAATCTGCTGTTTACTTCAAAGGTGCAATACCTACACGATTAAAATGTATGGAACGGCAGGTTTTTGTTTAGGGGGCGTTGTTCAGAATGATGTACAGAATTTGAGGTAAGCATTTTGCGTCGGTGTATTCCACCCTGTACGGTATTTTTTTTTTTCATTTCAGCGCCAATCAAAAACAAGTCTCGACCCGGTGGTCACAGTTGGCTAGACACTTTTATCAAGCTTTCTGTTAGCGTTTTTCGTCTTTGAAACTACCCTGAGTCTATTTTCGAATTAGTTAATTCATTAGTTCTCTTTCGCAGCAAAAGTGTTAAGATGATTGTGAATTTATGATATTGTGAATATGCTTTGAAATACAAAATTACAACATCAAAAGTGAGGACCACAATAAATGGGACGTGTAAGCAACAGTGAACAATTTATTTAATGTTTCATGGTGATGAAAAATGTATGAAGACGGCTGAAATGGGCAATATTTCCAAATATTTTTGTCAACTCAAGACCTTATTGCCTTCCGTCATTTCTTCGCGACTTAAAAAAAATACAATGTTTTTTAGACATAGCCTCATCCAATCAAATACTGCTGAATCTTTGGTGCCAGACCAGAAACCTCTGTGGGTCACACAAATATTTGTAGTAGCAGCCACGGAGTCTAAATTTGTGCCTGGTTGATGGCAATAGGCTCGCCTTCTATTACATGGTCCTGGCGAAATGTGGGTGCACTAATAGGCACACCTCAGCCTAAACCCTTCAGACTGTACAGGCATCATCTTATGTTTTAATTTTGCAAATTTGATCTGTGCGGGAATCGAACCCTCATCACTTAGCCCAGCCAAACAAACCACGACACCATAACCGTGCGGTTATAATACACTAGCTGTTGCCCGCGGCTTCGCTCGCGTTTTGGTCGGAAACTATCCCACGAGCACGTTGTAAATATAGCCTATGGCACTCGGGGATAATTTAACTTCATATTAGTGAAAGAATTTTCAAAATCGGTTCAGTAGATCCAGAGATTACCCCCTACAACCTCACAAACTTTACCTCGTCATAATATTACTATAGATGACGAACGTCAGTGTATCTTCGAATTTTTGATGATAGTAGTAATTAATACACCAAAAATGTATTGATGATTCGTAGATGATGGTGTTATGACAAGCATGTAAAACTAAAAATAGGTAAAAAATAAAATAAAAAGGAATGCATACAGTTGGAACACTGACTTGGTGTCGTCAACGACATCGACCTCGTGGTGGGGCTGCGTTATTGGGGTGTTGCTGTGCCCGGCCGTAGGGTCATCCGCCCCTAACTCGCCGTTCGTTGAACTAACCACCTGGAGATTTAATTGAGATAGAGGTTTGATAAGTTGGTTATTATGTAGTATTAAAGTTTAGGATGGACTTTAGTTATATTTTAACTAAAAGTAACATAAAAACCCAACTTTTCGGGGAATACAGAAGTGTTACATAAATTATATAATTATGTATTATTTAATTAAGAATTTTAATTTAAAGTTTTTTTTAATAATATAAAATCGTGTATCTTTCGAAAGAGTGGGTTCTGTTTTAATCAATACCGACACTATATTAATTTATAAATATCTAACTGTAATTAAAACCATGTTGAAGTATTACTGAAAAAAACTGTATTTTACACTGTTTTCCATTTCCACTGATAAAGCTAACTACTTAAACATAATTACAATTATATTTACACAGACACCTTTCCTATAAAATAGATCTTGTTCCTGTCTACAACATAGCCCTAAACTAACACATAATCTTAACTATCATGGGTTAAATGGTTTACTAACTATAGTTTATGCTGTTTGAGGTGTTAATGGTTGTGAGTTTCAAATTCACATCTAATAAAAACACTGACTTCCATTGAATTATTTAAGAAGCTGTCAGTCCCCTGAGGTAATGCAAGTGACTTCAAAAATGTGTTGAATTATTTTAGGTGGCAACACCAAATGTTATTTTTCAGTTTTTTTTTACTAATGAAGTTTTTTTACTGTCTGATAATCAAATATGACAGTTTGACTTATTTTCTATGCAAACCTATCAAACCGCAATAATTATGTATTCTTCAAATGGCGGAAAAACAGCCGTTAAAGGAAGAGGATGAACTGGGTTTGAATTAAGATTCACATTAGGTATTTTTTGAGTCAAAATACGTGGCATCTCACATTATTCAGGGGACATAATATTTACAAGAAAATAAAGCGACAAGACTTGAGTGAAAACGAAAAATTACTGGTTGCAAATAAATGCGTGCAATATCACGTAAACAAAATAAAAGTAGCGTCCTAATTAGAAGCTCAATCGTGTACAATACTTTATGAATGAATATTGGCAGTGCTCGGTATAAAGCTTTTACAGTTCGGCCAGGCTTTTACGAATTTAAATATTTTCCTCTTAGAAACTATTTAGGACTCGTAAGCAGTGCAATTTTCAGAAGAATACCTGAAGTATTTTTTTTAAAGATAAATTTTGACAAATAATAAATTGAGGGACTTCGCGCATTACGCGGACCACGATTTTGGGCCGCAGAAGCTTGGACCAGCACGCGTAGCATGACCACCGCGCACTATAGAGGGTTTTGTCGACGGAAGAATCGACAAATTTACAGATCAACAAAAGAAATCTGTCTTTTTGTTGATTCTTCCATCGACAAAACCTGTTGAAAATTTTGGTCGCACGACCGGTCTTCCGACCAGTTTTGTTCGAGATAGCGGCAGGCCATGCGACAAGTGATGATCGTAGCCGTGTAGTGCGCGAGATCCCTAACTGTGAAGTAATCTTGTGCATACATTCAAGCCAGCTAAAAGTCGTCCGTCTTTCACGAACAATTTGTATTCAAGAAGCTTAGTAATACAGGGTGGAGGAACACCCGACGCGAAAACAGTTACCACACAGAAAACACAACCACGTATTCAGTACCTACATCATTCTGAGCCCGACATAAAAAAAATCCTCGGTTATTAAAAAAAAAAATAAGTGTTTCCTACAAAAGTGCAATACCTACACGGTCGAAATGTATGGAACAGCAGATTTTATTTTTTAATAAGCGGTGATAAACCTATGTGGGGAGGCTCAGAATGATATACTGAATACGTGGTAACCGGTTTCGCGTCGGTGTCCCTTCCACCCCGTATGCTATCATTTATTTAGACTGAAGTAGTGTTTGTAAACTTTTTTACTTTTATTATACTAATAAATTAACCCATTTCTAGTAAAAATAAGAGGAAAATATTCAATAATATTGTAAAGGCCTCACTCAGCACATTAGAAGCGACATGCAGACAGTCACACAAGGATTGCCGCAAATATGTATCAAAACTGACCGTGGAAACCGATCCGGGAAATTTCACATACCGAAAATGTTTATTCTTCAATAGCTAAAAAATAAATACACCAATATACATTCACAATTCACGTTTAAAATAATAATAATAATGCAAAAATAAAATAGTACAGACATGCAATAGTGTTTGTGTACTTTTAAGTGGCTACAGTTATTGGACTTTAGTGTGATCTAAAGTTCTAAATACATTGTGGGTATATGGAAGGGTAAAATAGAAATACTTTTATTCAGTACGTAAGTGTCTAAACTGAGTTTATAATAAGTCGATAACTGAAGTTTCAAGGAAAATCTAATATCGATATAAAATCAGCCGTGATCTAACAAGGTAATAAGTCAAGTTACATCATTTCTCGTTTGTCGCTTAAGACGGGACAGGTTTATCCAAGAATTTGCACCTGATATTGCTTTTTCACTATCGAAAAGGGAAATAGTAATATGCAATAAAAAAAATTAAAATGTAATCTTTCTAGTATAAAGATTGTTAGAGAACATTATTTCAGATGTTGAAGAGTTCTCATCATGGTATGAAAAAAATCGTTAAAACAAGACGCCATAATTTAACAAAAAAAGTACAATATTTTACAAATCTGACCTGCACAGATCCATGTCTGTCAGCGGGTGTAAGGTGACCGGTATTAAGCGGCGTAGCCTTCCCGCTATGAGGCCAATTGCCGCCCGTATTCGCCGTTCCACCGGTACCGAAATCCTTCGACTTTGCCAGCGCTGCCATCTAGGGAGATAGATTAGAAATTAAGGGGGATAAGACAGATTAGATTGCTAGACAGATACTGGACAGGAAAAATACTGTGACATTGATACTGGACAGAAGCGTTAGCTAGGATATGGGGTATCAGTATTTGTTACAAGTTCTAACAATAGTAGTTAAAAAATAACAGGACTCAGATCTGGTGAGCTACCATGACGTCTTAAAGCAGGAGTCATTCCAGTGTGGGAAAGAGATGGCGCTAGACGACCTGTATAGCTCTGTCTCTTTCCTACACTGGAATTACTCTTGCTTTAAAACGTCACAGTAACCCCCTGGAGATCTAAAGCCAAGATTGTAAAAAGTCAAGTATCTGTTTAGAAAGTAATCTGTGGTTTTAAATTCTCAAAATACTAATTAACCGTCCTTGTAAAATAAAGGTGTAATGCTACAAATTAATACACTAGTATTAAGTTTATAATGTAGGCTTTTCTCCGGTTCAACGGACTTTGAAAAAGTATGATTATTATTACAATATGATAAAAACCGGTCAAGATAACCTATTATATCCTGCATTGTAAGCTATCAGCGGGTTTTAGCAACACTTTGGGATACAAACACACACATAGAAAGTCTCAAGTTTCAGTGTAGGGGAAGGGCAAGAGAACAATAACATTTCAAAACGGTACACATAAAATACAGAATGAATTCAGGAGACTACCACAAAAGAAAAAAAATAACAAAAAGTAAAGGATTGGTTTCTGAAGTCAAATCAACTGCAAATGGGTGACTCGGTCAGGTTTTCAGAAACTTACTTGTAGCTAATTTTCATATCGATAATGGGAATTCACTAAAAGTTACAGACAGTTTTTCTAGAGGTCTCTTTTCTTTTTCTCGCGGTCTTAGGTCCTGCGTTTTCTTTAAAGTCGTGGTAGAGGTACCAGCGTATTATGGAACTAACAAGCTTAAAGTAAAATATCACATTTTAAAACAAGCTTTTAAATATAGGTGAGACGTCATTTTTTTCATCTTTTAATGGATACCCATATCATGGGGGTGCATAAAAAAACTAGTCTGTCATTTTTGGGAGTCCACCATATTGGATTTAGAATGACGTCACTTGGCAAACTATGCATTGTCATCCAAATAAAACATGTCACATCCAAAATTACATCTCAATCGGAAACCGGGAAGTGGGTCAAATTTTATTTCTAATTGTTTTTTCATAGTTACAGGTGAAGCTAATAAATCGTGTTAAAATAGAAGACCTTCACCAACCCCTCGCGCAGAGGCTGCGTCCCATCCATTACAACATGAACATTACAGGCTGATTATGATGTCGAGGTGGCCAGTCGGTAGATATATAATAATATCGGTACGATTATGTAAATTAGCTATCTATAGTTTGCAGTAGAACTCCTGAAAAGGGGTAAAAAAAAACCAGAAACAATGCTAACAGTTGTCGTATAAACCATTTAAAAACTCCACACGAAAACACAGTTTTGTCTGTTAGAAGGAAACTAGCGATGAAAACCCCTAAAGCACTAAGGATAAACTGCAAATGACATGACGGAGACGAATATTGTTTATGTCTACATCTATAATAATGATGAGTTTTAGGTGTAAGCGCCAGGGACGCCTGCGAAATTCATTTTTTTTACGTATTTTGCAATTTGCAGGTCAGTGTCAGGTTGTATGTTGATGAAAAATGAGTCGCGCAAGTAACACGTATGTAGTTACAGAACTATAATCATTAATACAACCCTCTCCGTTCATTTAACCCCATTCAATAAATATGTCAAGAAAAAGTCATTAAATAGGGCTAAATGAACTGAGGTTTTATAGATGATTTTAATGATTATAATTCTGTAACTATATACGTGTTACTTGCGCGCCTCATTTTTCATCAACATACAACCTGACACTGATCTGCAAATTGCAAAAAACGTAAGAAAATTTGAATTTCGCAGGCTACCCTGACGCTTTCAAACTTAATAAAACAGTACAACAGGAATTACAAACAGCATAAGGCTGGCTTTCCACCAAATCATAGCGAAGCGGTGAGCGTGGAAAAAATCCAACATTAGAGCAGCTCTTTTATTTATAAAATTAAGTAATCATGTTTGTGCATTTATTCACAGGAAAACCTCTGCTTCTCTTGGGGGAAAGCCAGAATTCATACAAAAGAGTAAACGAGAAATCAGTACAGGGTCACAAAAAAACAATACATTTCAGAGCAACACTGAACACAATTGGACTTGGGTAACTGAAAAAAATCAGCGGAATATTTTGATGGAGAGTATTGAGGCGAGCGTCAAAGGGCAGCAGGGTATTAAAACAAAAAACGATTGATTGTGAAAGCGGACCAAACCTCTTCGGATATAAGCGCCGCCTCATCGTCCTCAACCAAACCAATCATATAATCACACAAATCATCCTGCACCGACAAAAAAGCTATATCAGGGGCCGTACTGCGAAGTGTTAGAGCCACTATTGATTCGGGAAAAAGGGATGGTACTATTTGGTCTGCCGGCTTAATATGTGAAGGAGCATTCACCTCTAATATAACAGTTTAGATTCAAGTTTTGCATTTATGAGAGGAGAATCGCGCATTACAGTGCGCAATCTGTAACGACACTATTTGTACAAAATTAATCTTGGATTTTTACAGGCGAATGCTCTCGTATGTTCCAGCACTTTAAAGACCGACAAAGGCTTTTGGATTTCTTTAATGGAAACTGGCATAGCTATAAAGGGTGTAACAAGACCCTTAGCGAAGCCGAAAGGTACTTATTCTCCCCGCCATTGCAATATTTTTTTTGTTTTAGACTATACCGGGGAACCTTCTAGTTACGGAGATATTGGGGGGTCAAGGTGCAAGTTCCAACTTTTTCATACGTTTTTATTTAAATAATGTTTTTAACGTAAGATTTTTACTGTACTCCACGACCCCCGTACTATTTATTCAGTCATAATACGGATAGTACGGATCAGCACAATGTTTTGAGTGCGTTACATTGAGTCCTATCGTAAAACGTGATTTTTCACCCCAAAAAAAAAGTCGTTAAAGTTACTTAGTTTGCTGTGCATAATGCTTGGTTGAAGGCTTCGTGAAGAGTCTTGTTACACCCTGTATACCCAACGCTATTTTGATTTTTCGACAAAATCGTGGCGCACAATGAATCTGGCATATATGGGCAGGGGACACTTAAAGTAACAAAAAATGTCCAGTGATGATGATCCCAAAATGTCCGAACGCAGAGTTATTTCCTGGCAAAGATCGCTCAATTTAAGAACTTTACTTCCAATTTTCTTAGCAACCTGGTCTTCTACCCATATAAGTAGTTAAGTTTGAGGCCCGAGAATATTAACCCGGCTAGTAGATCCATCTCTTTTTCGTTCTAAATCAAAGATGGCTCTAACACTTAGTACGGCCCTAGTTAGGGCCATGAGCACCCCTCCACAATCTAATACATAGACTAACCCTTTATACCATAAAAATGGGATTAGAGAGGCCTTGGTCATTCTTAATGACATTTTATTAACATTATGCAAAAGATTTCCATTTATTAGAAAGATGAATATTATTTACAGAAGAAGTGTTTTTGTAATTTAATGATTATTGTGATTAAATAAAGAATTCGAAAAGTAACTGAAATAAACAAAAGTTCAAAATAAAATTAATATTAGCATTGAGATGACAGTAGCTTAAGTTTTCAGATTCCTGGTGTGTTAAATAAGTTCATATTCATTATTCTGTGTTCAAACGAATCGGTTCATCTCGATATTCGTCATACATTGTAGTAGACAGTCCTCACTTCTGTTAGTTATTAGTTAGTTATTACTTCTGGCAGATCCTAACAGTTACTACATAGTAACGAGAATAATCTGTCAAAAACATAGTGAACTTTATTTCCGATACAAAACCGCAGCAGCTCAACGGTAACCTACCGTCGAGCTGCCAAAGGTAAAAAAAAACTGTGAAAGAAATATACTGTCTATTAACTAGAATGTACTTCTTTGATACCGTAAAGCTTGTGGCCGAATAAAACCCCAAATAAATAATTTAAAAAAAGAAAACAAAATCAGTTAATGTGTTTACCTTGTGGAAGGGCTGATGGCTGTCGCGATTGGGTGAGACAACGATTTCCTGTCCGGTCTGGATCGAACCCACCGGGGTAGACTGAAATCATACCGACAACACATTCAAAATAATACGTAAAAGACTACATAGCCTCCATTTCTTCTAACTAATGTTACAAAATACAGTTTTACAGAAATATAACCATGGTATTTGGATTGCCTATTTTGCGCACGCGACCATGATCTTTACAACCAGCATCGTAAACTATTGTCCATATTTAAATAAAAACGCTTTGTTGGATTTTAAAGGGCCGAGAGTTATGTTACCAACATTGCAATAATATTTAGACATTTATTTGGATGTTGTTTAGTGTCTGTGAAAATAAACAAAGAACATACATCGCGTACGGGCCCGATAGTAGTTTTTAATCAAATATGGTGTAAGTCCTGGAAGGATTCGAAAGTGACCTTTGCCCAGCAGTGGGACTTGTTAAAACAAGTATATGTTGGTGCAGCGACCATGGTCGCGGTCTTAGACATCAGACATAATTGTGCTTTCGTATTAGTTCATGGAAAAGAATGAAAATAAATGTATACAATGATATTTGCATCCCAAAAGCGGTAACACACATGCATTCGTGCACTACATATAATTAAACATTCCAACATTGAAATTTTGAATCTACACATTTTGAACAAGTTCAAAAACAGATTGGGGAGGAATTAATTGCCCTAATATTTCATGATAAATGTAAGCCGTCACCACTAACCTTGTCGGACTTAGTCCTAACCACATTGGAGGGCGGTGCGTTGCGCAAGATTCGCATCACGTGAATGTTCTTAGGCTGTCCACCAGCAACGAACAAAAGCGGTAAGCATGCATGCAACACCAACGTTAATGAACGAATGACACAGACCACGCTAATGCGAGAAGAACTTCTTTTTTGGTCACTATGGACGAGTGTGTGAAGAAATTTCAACTTAGGGATCAAGAAATAAAGCCCAAAATAAGAAGTCCTTCAGTTATGACATTTGTTGATATGGCTAGTTGCAACAAAAAAAAAAAGTTAATTGAGAATGAGTCTCTCAACCATGCTTAAATTAAGCAATGAAACATTCTAAAACAATCACTACACAAAAACACACTGATAAGGGCATAAATTTTTATTTTATTAAACAAATATAATAAATTATGCAACTTCTACCATTAGCGATGTTATCTAAGGAAATATAATTCAAACAAATATTTTAATTCATTAATTATTTAGACCATCATCCGTTAGTTAATACGTACGATAGAAAAAGAAAAAAATATTAACAAAAATTCCAAAGAACAAATTGTGAATAAATATAATGCCTTTTGATGATGTCGAGGCTCATTACGATATTTAACACAGTTGCAAGAAATTAGGCATAAAATGAGAAAGCAGTACAAAAACTTAGTGGACTAAAAATCATTCAGTCTTCAGTAAAAAAATGTGCAACAGTTGACATTTACACCATGATTTTTGTATTTGCATCCTTTGACAGTAAATGAAGATCAAAATTGGCGCATGCGTTATGACTTGTTCATAGCACTTACTGGTTTAAATGCCAAACCGAAGCGTATGTCAACTTTTGCAGGAGGATAAAGCCAGTGAATAGAAAAATACAGCTTGTGCGTTGTAGCTTAGCAAGATATTAAAAGGCAATGATAGAATCACAAGTACATCATGCCCTATCGCGTATTCAGGAGCTTAACAGATATAGGACCCATAAAGCGCTTATAGAAATTGGAAACACTTGTGAAACGTTACTGCAGGCCGCGATTGGGCACATAGGTTTAACTTGGGCTTTGACGTGCTGCGACGTGTTGGTAAGACTGTCAAGCTGTGATTAAGACCAAGTTATTGAAAACATTGAGTTAGGCAGGACTAGGCAGAAAACAAGAGAATTCAATACCGTTTTGAAGTCAGTTGTAATTACATTTGAAATTATTTTGGAACTTCATAAAGTGAACTGAATTATGCATCTCTAGTTTTTTGACTAATTTCTGCCAATCTATGCTTGCATTATCATGACACCAATTGAAAAGATTCTATATAACGACTTAATCAACTTGAAAATATTTATAATTGTGCTACAAAACATAACATATTCAACAAGCCAAAATGCAGAATCTGTTCGTGCAAGGCCAATATTCTCGGGTAAATGAGTAGTAACCAAGTTTCTGGATAGATAAACATCACCATGTCATACATTTTCGAATATCTTGAGGGAAATATTACTATTTTGTTTTTTCTATCAAGAATCTTAGTCGGACAGTTTTCAAGTAAGTATTTATATAAACCTTAATTGAACACTGGATATTGTTACAAGCTAGGATAAGCCAGGTTAACCAAACGAGTAGTTAATCAAGCGATACACACCATACAATTTAAAAAAAAACATAAGCCAGTGTGGGTTAAAAATAACTCATACACGCGATGTTTGATACAGCCCTAAGAATTTTTGAAATTCTAATATAAATATCTTAAAAGCTGCCTAAATAACTAATCCTTGGTATAGGGAAACTATTTATTGATATTCATGGACTGTGATGTATTCGCAAACGTAGCTGATGATGTCAGTATACGTGTTTGAACTCTGTCTAATAATCTTTAGTAATATAATCGGCGAGTAGCCATTGTAAGTAAAAAAAATGAGTCTGAATTTTCATCCACAGAGGAATGGCAGTACCTATGATTACAGTTAAAAAAAAGAACGTCGTATTGGTAACTCAGAATGTGTATTGAACAAACGATATCAGTTACGCGTTGAATGAGATTCAGACCGATACGTCTTGATATTAAGATAACATTGCAATTGTAGTCAGATTATGTCCGGCGGATAGGATTTATAAATCCCAAAATGAAAAAAAAACTAGGCTATTACATTGAAGGGCCCAGTTAGGAGTTTATATCATCTAGTATCAGTAAGTGATAGGTGGGGCGAACCGAGGTTTCTAATACAGAGGAGGTTGATAGAAGAACGCACGTTTGTAGGAAGGCAGGCCAAGTATACATTGGTATCATTGCTACATTATCAAAAGAAAACGTGACAGACAAAACGATAAGCCCAGCAGTGAACTGATATTATTTTACCCATTTTATAATGTGACAAATTACCTATCTATAAGACTGACAGGAACTGTTCTCATTTTGCCGTATTCCGTATACGATAAATCGCTACTTACGATTTAATCATCACTGTAGATACCAAGAATCGCGTGTATGATTGTCAAGGAGCGCGTTCACTTATCGGCAAGAATGCAAATACTTCACATATTAGTATTATCAAGGACGCGTTTTAAATGTGATTTTCAAGAGGCACGCTCTTTGCCTATAGGTGAACGAAAGCAGGGCCGTAGCCCGATTGTAAAAACTATAAAATCTAGTCAAGACTGAGTTGACAGGATTTATTCTTCGTCATGCCAGGTTACGGTTTGGTTATCGTTAACATTTGCGACGGTCCTGGACTTGCCTGTGAAAATTGCTTATGATTACACTAACGGCTAGATTAGTTTAGTTAACAAGCCTAGCCTCGAGCCATAGCTAAGAAATAACGAAAGGAGCATACAAGGTAGGGTTGTCATGCTACGGAATTGTTTACCATGGTCTTGCCAGTCCAGTCGAACTCGCCGTCGTCGATGTAGCCGCGGCGGTCGAACAGGTCCCGGAACATCCGCCGCAGCTGGTCGTAGTCCGGCGTCTCGAAGAAATCGAGCCGGCGAACGTAGCGTAAGTACGTTGCTAGCTCTTCGGGGTGGCCTTCGCATAGCACCTGAGAACAAAATTTGATTTAATCATTACACTTAAAAGATATTCTTAAACTTACAAGTCAAATAGTATAAAAATATAAGTAACACACAGGCAGTAGAGGGTGTACTATTAGATACACCTCTGCCTATCCCTTCGCGGATATCAGGAGTGATGTTATGTTAGAAATGGAGGCTTAGTAAGAGACCGGTGGTGACATGGGCAAACAACACTGTTGCAACCGCTAGTAAAAAAATGGATGAAGCTGGCATGAAAGTAGAGATTGTCTCAAGCAAACAGAGGCTGTTAAAGATATAAAGACAGTAGATTATGTTCCTTAATATCATTAATGACGCCACCAAGTACTACTAATGCACACCTCTCGATTTAGAATCAAATCGCCAATCATAGCTACAGTTCAAAGTATTGTTACTATTTATGACCCACACACTAGTTTACGACGTTCGGTAAACAAAAGCATTATAGTAGTCGTTCTTCAGAAAAGTCAGATGAGTAGTGCTCCAACGGATGTGCTTATATGACCAGCCTGCGTAGCATGGCAATACTACCTCTATTCTACCAAGAATCGACAAATTTCTTTCTATACAACTTGAAATGTATTGTCACTCATTTCTAACATCGCCATGCTTGCGACGATAGAAATCTTTCCACAATCAGTATTTTTTTCGATTCTTCGTCGACAAAACCCGTTTCTACAGTGGTCATGCTACGCGAGCTGATGTATGGACGAAGCAAACCAGTGTGTTCTCGTAGCTAGTGGATTTCAGTAGTTTCTGCCTATTTATGGTAGGTACAGTGTGACAGTGCTACCAGTTATTTTGAACATTTTTGCCCAAACCATTATAAAAGAGCCACTATTTCATCGAAAACTAAGAAATTAATTACTTGACGAGTACTTAATTCACCTAACCTTACAACAATGTCAAGAGCAACGCAAAAATCAATTCTCGACATAAATATTAGTAGCTCACCTACATCGACCTAGGATTGCAAGAATCGAACTAACGTCCTTCAGAAAGTATTGTCGAACAAAAGTCTTTTGGCAGACATTGATTACTTTCAAGCAAATTACTCACCACCACTGATAATTTTATTCATGTCTTTGTACTTTTTGATGACTCAATAAATGTAATTGAAGTTTTAATTGTAATCTCTGATTAGATTTACCGTTTAAATGTTTTAGCGTCATTGCAGTCCTTGAACATTGAAATGGCTTCCACGGAAGCAGGCTTGGCTTCCGTGTACTTCCGATGCATCCTAGACTGTCAGCCTAACTATAACTTCGTTTATTTTTACTGGGTAATATTTTGATCAAGGCTAATCTTATTTCCCAATCACTTTCACTGTTCAGAATCGGGACTCCGTTTCAATTGTCAACGGTTGTTCTAGATCTGTTATGACCAGTGGCCTGGTGGAGTGCGGCACTGATACTTATTTAGTTTACACTAGCTGTTGCCCTCGACCTTCGTTCGCGTGCATAACATCAGCTACCAGCCAGTGAGTCCCGTTAAAATCGGTCCAGCCGTTTCGGAGATTAGCCGGAACAAACAGACAGAAAGACAGCCGACAGAAAAATATTTTTGTTAAACGTGCCGTAATTATTTTGAGGGAGTCTAAAAGTGTCGCCGGTGACTCAAAAATTGTGTCGTAATCGGCTATCGTGTTGAGGACATGTGATGCGGAGGAATGAGGAGAATGTATTGAGGAAAGTGTTGAGTATGAATGTAGATGGCTATAAGAGTAGAGGAAGACCAAAGAAACGATGGATAGACTGTGTGGAGGATGATGTGGCTAGAAAGGAGGTGACTGCTGAGATGACGAGTAATAGAGAAGTATGGAAGAAGAAGACATGCTTCGCCGACCAAAAATAAGTTGGGATAAGGTCAGGAGAATGACCATGACGATGTGCCGTAAAAAGCTGTTATTTTGATATTACAAACAAACACTTCAATTTTATTTATTTGTATAGATGTATAGATAACATAACGTCACGCCTGTAATCCCTAAAGGGTTAGACAGAGGCGTACCTACACACACCCACATTCCGCCAGTTATGTTATCTAGTTTAACAAGCAGCTTTCATCTGCTGGTACATATGCCTCCTCTATGTGAGACGTCATAATCCAACATGTAGACCCAGTGCCGGTCATGGACAAGGTATCTAAAGTTGCTCGGATATTTTGACTCCGACCATTTTCTTCTAGGTAGGATCTGCCTAGCCTACCCGACATACTTGGAAAACCAAGGGTCGGCTTCAAGTGTAACCGGCTGCAGCTGAATACCAGTATTTTACATGAAGCGACTGCCTATCTGACCCCCACAACCGTTAGAACTGGGGAATACTATACCCCTTGGTAAGACTGGTTGTCAGACTTTTTGGGCCACTGACTACCGGTAACGACTGTCAAAGATTTACAAAAATGACAGCCAGGACCAATGGCTTAACGTGCTTTCTGAGGCACGGAGGAAACTCGGTATGTAATGGGTGGTCAACATTCAACAGACCAACCTAGGCAAGCACGGCTTAACCTTAAGATCGACCCGACCGGCTGTTATTGTTTTGCCACGAGCTCTACACCTCTACTACCCGAGAAAGCTATGTTCTTCTAGGTGCTTGTGTAGTTACTGGAACTAACGACCATGTGAAGAGTCGTCAGCTTATTTCTAAGCGATATTAGGAATCAAGACGAATCATTATTTAAGACACTATTAAACTTTGGCACATCTAATTTTCCTCATACGTTTAAAGAAACTAGCACAAAACTAGATTACGACGGTCTTAACATTTCTTACGTCAAGCAAGGACGGGCCGACGGCGTGCCCTAAAAACCTAATCTTGACCTCAATGCAATAACAATGTAAATAAATGAATTCGCCTCAATAATTGAGTGACGATTCAGTTTGCTACTTTTGTTGAGTGTTTTCACTGTGACGACAGATAGGCGAACTGTTGTAAATGTGATGACTTACTATAACATTCACGCACGTATTCCTTTATAGGTTAGGTAGAGATTTGGCCAGCTGCTTGCAGGAAGGCGCTCCTGTAGCTTCTCATCTTAACTGGAGTTGTTCATAGTAATATCTTATTTACTACAGCCTAACTGACTATCGTCTCCGATAATTTCAGAGCGATTTTTTTGTGTAGCAAGAAATACAGGACGGCGATTTGTTTTTATTTCTTTAACTAATCGTATATGAGATTCATAGCGAAAGTTGCAAGTGGCGAATCATGCCTTGACGATTGCCGGTGGCTAAATTGCTACCTTGTATGTAGTCTAACTAAAAAATCGTTGTGACACAGTAAGAAGGGTAATGTGAAGCATGGGTTCGATGTGTAGATCAATCAAATTGTAATTGGTATTATCTGTCGTGTGATCGTACTGATAAACAGCGATAAGTTCCCGCCATTGATAGCCTGATAGCGTCATCAGTGAACTATGGCTGTATAATAATAATATCTTAGTATTTCATCGTAAATACAACGGGATAGAGATATAATTAATAATCTGAATAATATTTATATTTATAAATCCATTTATCAGTTCAAGACGGATCAATTGATTGGGGGATTTTTTTGTGGAAATGCGGTCTTAATCTAAAATTACTCGTATTTCCAAATATATAAGTGGAGAGAGAGCTTCTGCTCTGTAGTTGGACTATATGAGCTCTCCACTAACAGCCGGTTCCCATTACCGGGTCTCTGGCCTTTTGTGATGGTGTGGGGCTCGCAATAAATAATAATATTTGTAACACCCAGCTTTCACGGTTTTTTTTTAATATAAAAAACATACAAGTGAATCAGCCTCTTGATTCCGTATTTTCGATAACGAACCGAATCGATTAACCGGTGTGGTAAGATATTTTACCATGGCAATGATACGTAATCTTATGGTATGACGTCAATGTCGAATCGACCACACTAAAATTCAAGTTCACAGCAGACGAACTATAAAAGTACGGTTTCGAGTTTCCGTGAGGTTTTGTTACCGAGGGCTTGTCTTTGATTGAGTATATTATCTATGGTCGAGCGGATAAATTCAGACTATCGCTTAGACCTCCAGAGCCAGCCGTCTTTTTAAGGGAGTCGCAACAACGTCACTTGCGAATGCGGTTATGTCTAGTTATGATTATAATATACTAGTTGTTGCCCGCGGCTTCGCTTGCGTTTTGGTTGGAAATTATCCCACGGGCACGTAGTAAATATAGCATATGGCACTCGGGGATAATGTAGCTTCCTATTAGTGAAAGAATTTTCAAAATCAGTTAAGTAGATCCAGAGATTACCCCCTACAAACTCACAAACTCTTTATAATATTAGTATAGATAGTATAGATGAATTCTTACCTCTATAGGTGTCGCTCGTTTGGTGTCACCAATTTTTTGGTATCGCTCTTTAAGTGTATCAGCTTTTAAACCCTGCCAGGGTAAGGAACCACGTAAAAAATACATAAACATATGCCCAAGAGCCTCTAGGTCGTCGCGTCTAGATTGTTCTGAAAAATACAAACAGACATGTTAGTTTAAGTATGAATTATTGTATGAAGTTGCATGTTGAATACAAATTAGAGCATATTCCACGAGCTTTTTGAATGTACAGAATGTACTATACAATGTTTAAATGACATTAAACTTTCCAAGGTTAAAAGGGTGATTTACACATCCTTGTGTCTACTTTTAATATTACGGGTTTTACTCAGTCTATTATATTCCCGCTTCTGACACTAGACTTCCTCTAAATATGTGAACGGAAGAAGGTTATAATCCACCACGTGGGCCCAGGGCGGATTGGTGGATGTGTGTGTTGGTGGTGTTGGGTGTTGTCTTCGAATGTTTTGGTTCTAGGACATGCCAGTTTCCTCGCAATATTTTTAGAGCAAACAGTATACCATTGATACATTACCTTTTCCTAAATGTGTGTTTATTGACATGTATCTTGCAGTCCCGGTAAGTGACTTGTGTTCCCGATATGGAATATGTTTGTTTGTCTCTAAGTCTATATATTCTTTGGCCAAACCAAAATCTGGAAAATACAACAGACATATCGATTAACTTAATTATTTATCGACAGAAAAAGATAGGTACAAAACATGAACGGACGGCTATACAAAAAGCAGGCTATAAATAATTGCTACAACTGCAAAGACCGCTAAATTCATTGACCTCGTCATGACGTTCATTTTATCAGTTTAAGAATATGTATTCAATACATCAACGGTTCGATCGATGACTGTCCAACGTTCAGTGTTCATTGTAAGATTTGTATTCAAATCACACGTTTTTGAACTTAGTACTGACTACTGACATACTGAAAATTGATTCATAAATATTTAAATCCAGAGATATTATATAGGGTAAAAGAAGCGAATGCCATCTAGGGAAAGTGCCATCTTAATAATGCAGCTCATTTAATTCGAGGGCGACTTCATTATATTTTTGCGAGTCAATACAATTTCCTTTACCATCTTAAACCACGTCTAAGTGGAATAAAACTAACATCCGACGGGGAATACTTGTAATTCCCTCGTCTGATGTTAGTTTTATGCCACCCTATGCATAATAAGTTATATAGAAAAACCTACAGTTCATACTATAACACGAGTAGTAAACCACAGACCTCGTCCTAAGATTGTATTACTTCACTATTGTTATATCTCGTTACCTAATCATTGTGACGTGGTCATGAATGAGACTTTATCACTTAGCGAAACGGCCCGATGTCTCTAGTAATGCCAGTGTTGGTAGATCGAGGATATTTTCGCTTTTTTGCGGGAAAAAAATGTTTTAGGGGTGATTTTGGAGAAATGAAAGACTTGAAGAAAATTTTGGAGCAAACATAATAGAGGATAGATAAAACCCCACTGTCTTCTTCTTTATCGTGTGGTTAGTGCCTAGCCTGGTTTCAGAGTTTCTAAGCCGGCTTTACATGCGTCGAGAAATATCTCTCAGGCATGCTCAAACAACACTGTAAAACATACTCATTGTACAGACATAAAATTCGATATCTAACGGTAACTTTTGTGAATGAATATAGCTTTATTATTCTCCGTGTGTTTCATTAGCTGTTTGAAAAACAAAATGCGGTAGAAAGTCCTTTTAGGGTAAAATAAAACGAATACGAGGAAAATTCCGAAACTTGATCTAGCAACCCCGAGTAATACTTCATTACACAAATGACTCTCGTTGACACTGCCCATTATAATTGGCGTGACTTCTGTATTAACACCGGCGTGGGTTTTACCGTCGGCCATCATTATTTTTGTGTGTAATAAAATTCGCTTCTAGTTTATGAGGAGTTTGAGGTCAAGTCTTGGTAATGGAATTACTTCTAGCAGTTTACCAATGTATCGAGCTATTTTTGGGCTAGATACAGTAAACCGCTTCAGATGAACAGGTCACCTTTAAAGGTAGGTAGTTCTTCATTTAATACGATTGTGATTTTTATAATCCGACTACGAATTAATCGCATTCAGGTAAAGCCTTTCGTGCGTAAATATAGTCCTATTAAGTATGTTGACAACCAATATAAAAAATTATCGTGTTATCAACGATCATAATAATGCTATGAACGAACTAATATACTAAATAGTCTACTAGTATAATTTTGCCGTTCCAAGAACTGCTAATATTTTAACTAAATATTGCTTAATACGACTTTACGGTAGCTATTAGAGAAATTGCACATATTAAAAGTTTCAATGGCAGTGTTCGGGTCAATCACCGAACAATAATAAACATGTCAGCGTAATTGCGACACCGCGCACTATGCTTTGAATATTTTATGTATTAGCTAAGTAAAACAGTCAGTACGTCTCGGACAGCATATCGGGCGCGACTCAATCTCATCTCATTAGTTTTAATTGTTATCCCATTCGTATTACTGAAATATAGTTATCTTTATAATCTTTAATCTTAGTTTATCTTAATCTCACCCCAACCCCGAACATTGGTCCTTCGAGCCATCGGAGCGGGACCTCCACGCGTGTGTTTACTACCTGAACTGTGTGAGTGTCTCGCTTGGAACTTATTACCAGACCCTGGTAAACAGCCATCCTGCTGATCCTGATTGAACCTGGTTTCTACGAAAGCTTCTACGAAAGCATCGCGTCATCTCCTCGCGCTGTTACTCCAGGTTTGTTCTTGCAGCCACCGCAAGGACATTTGATCCCCAAAGAAGCCTGCAGTGCAAGTAAGGTCTCTTTTTTACCTTTATAATGTCGAGTATGGATGACATTCTAGCAACCCAACAACAACTAATCGAAGCCGTAGATAGGCTCTTCACCAATTTCAAGAAGGATGGTGCAGAGCGCAAGAACTCAGACTACTTACATCGTCGATTAGCTACCTTGGAACAATACTTTACAGAGTTCCATAATAATCATATGACGTTGATATCATTTGGTGATCAATCTCATACATATTTCAGTACTAATCAATACGACCAATTGAAGGAAAAATATAACAACATTAAAACTACTATTCAAAGCTATAACCCTCTCGCAAACAGACCGCAAACCCCTGTATTGAAACCTCCTACGTTCCAACCTACTGCGGAATCTCAAACCTCGAACCTCGCATCTCACGCTGCTTCTAAAACCCCTCCTCTTGAAGAGCGTAAAGCCGAAGGTCTCTTCAAAAAGCAAGCTACCAACTTTAAGGCTTTCTTGAGAACATCTTCCAATATCGACCTTGATCTCATCACGGAAAAGTGGGAGTTTGAAGATATCCTGAAGACTATACAATCTCGTTGGGCGGCTATTGACTCGCTTCATTGGGAGCTGGACAACGAGTATGGCGGATCAAACCCCGAGTACGAAGAGCAATTTACTCATTATGAGAAATATTATAACAAAATCAAGAAAGACATCAATAAGAAAATGTGGTCCGTGGCGCATATTGAAAAATCTACTCCTAAAATGGAGATAGTCACCTTTGAGGGAAACTACAATAAGTGGATTTCTTTCAAAGATCTTTTTACCGAAGCAGTGCACAACAACCCCTCTTTGTCAAATGCACAAAAGATGCAGTTTCTAAAGAGTAAGATCAAAGGTGAGCCTGAAAAATTGATCCAACACCTCCAAATAAGCTCCGACAATTATCCTGTATGCTGGAATATCCTAAACCATCGTTATAATAATAAACGACTGATCTTCACCTCTTATCTTAACAATCTCATGAATATTCCTGCAAACCAGCAACAATCATCAAATCATATAAAACGCATTCACGACACTACTTACGAGAGCGTGAATGCTATCAAGAATCTAGGAGTCGATGTATCTTCCTGGGACCCTTTCCTGGTATGTATATTGTCTCAAAAACTGGACTCAGATACATATGAGGATTATCTGCAAGCCATAAAATCCCCGCGAGAGTTACCCGTCTTAGAAGATTTCCTACATTTTTTGGAAACAAAGTTTATGATGCTGGAAACTTCACGTAAGAAGATTGAAAATTCCACGCAGAAATCATCCCCATCTCAATCAAATATCAATAACAAACCATCATTTTCAAAGGGTTACAATTATCGAAATTATAACAATTCTAAAACGAATTACTCGACAAACCAAGTTTCGCAATCGTCAAAGTCCAAACACAAAATTAACCATCGCAAGCAATGTCCTATTTGCAACTCCAACGATCATCGAATTCATGCATGTCAAAAATTATTGGAATTGCAACCTAATGAACGTAAAAATGCTGTTGCTAATTTGAAACTTTGCATTAACTGTTTGCATTATCACGAAGGCAAAAAATGCCTTTCCGAAATAAGATGCAAAGAATGCAATAAAGAACATAATACCATTTTGCATGAATCTTTTACGTCACGTCGACCTGAGTCAAATGCAGCCACGATTATGAAATCGCCATCTCAGCAGCAAGAAAGTAACACAGTAGCATCGCTCTTTAAAGAACCCTCAGAAATATTGCTTGCCACAGCTATAATTAGCGTGCAAGCAGCGGATGGATCTTACCAAAAAATGAGAGTTCTTTTAGATCAAGGATCACAGACATCCATTATTAGGGAAAGCGCAGCTCAGTTGTTAAAACTACCGCGACGGAAATGTAACGGATATATCTCTGGAATAGGAAACAAGGAAAACAACTGTAAGGGCATGATTACTATCAAATGCTCATCGTTGCTTAGCGATTTCACCTTTGAAACGGACGCGTATATTATGAATAGACTCATAAATAACTTGCCCAGTTGTACGTTACCTAAGCCAAACTGGCCTGCTCTTAACCAAATAACTCTGGCAGATCCCGAATTCTATAAAAGTAGGCCTATTGATATCTTATTTGGGGCAGATATCTATTCCACTATCCTTATGGACGGTATTTGTCGGTCAGAAGGTATGTTGCCCATTGCCCAACAAACCCAGTTGGGATGGATCTTAAGTGGCAACTACAAAACGTACCATTGCAATGTGATCCTAAATAATATTGAAGAGATTCAACAATTTTGGGAAATGGAGGACATACATGAATCTCCAGCGAAATCAGAAGAAGATCAAAAATGCATAGAATTTTACCAATCTTCGACCTCTAGACGGGAAGACGGAAGCTACGTCGTTAAAATACCATTCAAAGAAAATTATGAAGAAAACATAGGCGAGTCGAAAACAAAATCGATTGCTCAATTTTTCCAAATAGAGAGGAAATTAAGTAAGCAACCAGCATTGGCACGTGACTATAAAACGTTTATTTCTGAATACCTAGAGCTCGGACATATGACACCCGTTGCGCCACACGTACAGCCGGACTGCTACTTATCGCACCATGGCGTCCAACGATCTGAGTCATCAACTACTAAATTGCGAGTTGTCTTTAATGCCTCGGCAAAAACCTCGAGTGGAGCCAGCCTCAATGATCTTATGTGCCAAGGACCCAATTTACAACAAGACCTTCAGAGCCTTATCTTAAAATGGAGACAATTTAGATACGCTTTCACAGCAGATATAGAAAAAATGTTTCGCAAAATCTGGCTACATCCCGATGATCAGAAATATCAGAAAATTATCTGGCGGAACCATCAATCTCAACCTTTAAAAGAGTACCAGTTAGCAACAGTTACCTATGGCACAAAAGCCGCACCTTTTTTGGCCATGATGACACTGAAGCAACTGGCCATCGATGAAAGGCCAAACTATCCACAAAGTTGCGCTCCCGACATCTTAGAACACTCGTTTTACATGGATGATCTCATGCATGGTGCACATTCATCTAGAGCAGCTAAACAGCTCAAAGCAGAGATGATCAACCTTCTCAAATCCGGTGGGTTTAATCTCAGAAAATGGCGGTCAAACTTACCGGAAATACTAGATAATTCTGATGCACCTCAAAAGGAAGGCTTTGACTTTAAGCAACCGGAGTCAACCAAAACTTTAGGTCTTCGGTGGGAACCAAAAAATGATCAATTTATCTTCCATCCTATAGAATTTGATTCTCAAGACATCCTTACAAAAAGACAGTTCTTATCTCAAATATCTAAAATTTTTGACCCTTTGGGCTGGCTAGCACCAGTCACGATAAAACTTAAGATCTTGTTCCAAGAATTATGGAAATCGGACCTGGGTTGGGACCACCCTGTCCCACAAGAAATCGCGTTAGAGTGGAATACTACTAAAGCCGATCTATCTCATATATCTAGGTTTAAAATACCACGTTGGATTCAAACCCAAGAAAAGGATATCGTCGAACTCCATGGCTTTTGCGACGCTAGTACAAAAGCATACGCTTGCGTCGTGTATTGCAAAATACAGAGAGAAAATGAAACCCTCGTCACCCTTATTGCAGGGAAATCAAAAGTAATACCGCTGAAAAAACCACAATCAATCCCGCGTTTGGAACTTTGCGGCGCTCTCTTGTTATCAAAACTTATGCGAAAAATCATCCTATCTTTATCTAGCTACAAGGTGCATGTTTATGGTTGGATTGATTCAATGGCTGTTCTAGGTTGGTTATGTGGAGAACCGGAGAAATGGAAACCCTTTGTTGCCAATCGAGTGAGGACACTGAGAGTCACTGAAATAATCCCGAAAGATAAATGGAGTTACGTAAAATCCAAAGAAAACCCCGCAGATTGCGCAAGCCGCAGTTTACCTGCTGCTCAATTAGCCGATTACTCGCTGTGGTGGCAAGGGCCTGACTGGTTACCACAATATAAGCCTAAAGAATCTCATAAGATGCCGGTTTATACGAGTATTATTACCGAAGAACTCAGAAAAAGGAAGGAAGTAAATACGGCCATTGTTAATCCCGAACATTTAATAATTAATCAACTATTAGCAAAATATAGCACTCTACGGAAAGTAACTCGAGTGTTAGCCTACATCAACAAGTTCATCGACATTGTTGTTTACAAGAAAAAACGCACATGTTTTCTAACTCTGCAAAATATAAAGACAGCAAGAGAAATGTTAATTAAGCACGTCCAAAACGAATATTTCGACGACGAAATATCGCGGTTGAAAAATAATGAACCACTAAATAAGAAAAGCCAGATTCTTAATCTCAATCCTATACTAGACACTAATCAAATGCTCCGTGTCGGTGGCAGACTTAAACATTCGAATCTTGACCCCGAAATGAAGCATCCCATCATAATCCCGAATCAGTCGAAATTGGCAGACCTTATTATAGATGAATCTCACGAACTTGTATTTCACGGTGGAGTAAAAATGACTACTGGATTTATAAGACACAAATACTGGATTCTTGGAGGAAACAGAGTCACTAAGAAACGATTAAGAATGTGTGTCAAATGTAAAAGAAATAATCCCATACCACAATATCAAATCATGGGTGACTTACCTCCAGCACGATTGATTCCTAACCGACCTTTTTACCATACTGGAATAGATTACACCGGACACATCCTCATTAAGGCAAACAAAGGTCGTGGCATTAAAACCTGTAAAGGATATGTCGCAGTTTTTGTTTGTATGGTAACTAAAGCCATACATTTAGAAATCGTCTCAGATCTCACAACGTCAGCATTTATTGCAGCGCTTCGACGAATGTCGGCTAGAAGGGGAGTTCCTGGGCACATCTATAGTGATCAGGGAACTAACTTCATAGGAGCCAACAAAATTTTAAAACAAGAGCTTGCCGAAATCTCCTACATCTTGTCTGACCAAGAAGTAACCTCGACAGTCTCTGAAATGAATATTGAGTGGCACTTTAACGCCCCATCATGGCCATCTGCTGGCGGACTCTGGGAAGCTGCAGTTAAGAGCCTTAAACATCATTTGAAACGTGTCGTGGGAGAACAAAAATTAACCTACGAGGAATATATTACCCTACTATCTCAACTCGAGGCTTGTTTGAACTCCAGACCACTATGCCCTCTGACAGAAGATCCTGAGGATCTGGACTTTTTGACCCCGGCTCACTTTTTAGCAAGCGGCCCCAACCTTACGATTTTTGAAACAGAGCATGATCTCCGAACACGGTGGCACTTGACGCAAAAAATCTATCAAGATATATGGGATAAGTGGAAGACTGACTACCTCTCGCAGCTTTCTACGAGGTCCAAATGGCGACAGCATCAAAAAGACCTCAATCTTAACGACATCGTTATTATAAAGGACGACAATCTTCCACCAGGAAAATGGAGCCTAGGTCGCGTTGTAGCGCTGCATCCTGGAAGTGACGGACACGTAAGGGTCGTCACACTTAAAACCAAAAACGGGCTCTTAAAACGTCCAATTGTAAAACTGTCCCTACTGCCAACAAATAAAAATGGTCAAGATCCAAGTACCCCAAAGGTTAACAATAAATTGCCAGTGGCGAAGAAAAAACGCCCCATCTCATTCTCTGCTATGGTTTTATCTTTGACATTATTTTTGCTGGCACTAATAAATACCGCTCAAGCATCCTACAACTCCACCCTGCTGACAAACAATAGTGTCTACTTCGACAAAATATCCAATATGCATTTAATTAGAGATGATTGGCATTTAATAGTCTATTATGACACAAATCCATATCAAGACGGAACGGCGGCATTATTAAAGTATACTAAGTATCTTGAAACCTTGTGCTCTACGATTAGAACACAAACACCTTGCGACGGCGTCATGTTACAACTCGAGCACGAGTTCGAAGAAATGAAACATTACGATAATATTATCATGATAAATGACTCGTATATGACTAATAAGAAACGTCGGCGACGCGGCTTGCTAGACGGAGTAGGCTACGTTGCAAATAGTTTGTTCGGAGTATTGGACCAACGATTTGCAGAAAAATATGAGAAGGATATTGACCTTTTAAAGCATAATGAAAACCATTTATACAACCTCTGGAAAAACCAAACGTCGGTCGTAGAAGCTGAATTTAATCTGATGAAAAGGATGGAGAATACTATTAACAAACACCACAAAATGATAAATCAAAAGCTTAATTATCTCCAAGATTCTTATAAAAATCTCTCTCAACAAGTGCAGAACATAACTCTCATCACAGACTTCATAACTTCGGCTTTCACTGCCAACAACTTGATGTATACCCTTCGACGAATCCAGGACTCAATTTTAGATACAGTAACTGATATTTATTGTGGAAAATTAGATTTTCATTTGATATCTCCGAAGCAGCTCAGATCAGAGCTAAGCATAATATCAGCACAAATATCTGGAGATTTGGTAGTTCCTGTCGACAACTTTAATCTTAAAGATCTTTACGGCTTGCTCAAAGTAAGAGCCAAATACTCTGGCAAATACCTAATTATAGAAATAAAAATACCCCTGATTGAAAGGGATCTTTACGAGGTATTCAACCTTATCCCGGTTCCACGCATTGTGAATGATAACATGATGATGAAGGTCGAAACTATATCTAAATTAGCAGCCATCAACATGAGAAAGGATTCGTTTTTAACACTCACAGACACGGACCTGCAGTCATGCGTATTACAAAACCCTGTGACTATTCTGTGTCATATCAGACGGCCGATTCACCACATGAAAGATGATCATAGCCTTTGTGAGACGATCCCAGGCACAAGAACTTGTAAAACTAAAACTACCTCGTGCAAGAATGACTGGAGAGAGTTAACATCAGAAAACAAATATTATTATTTATGCTGCAATGAATGTAACGTCAAACTTCTGTGTGAAAATCAAGTTAAGGCAGTTAGGCTATCAGGTGCTGGTCTGTTGCGTGTTGGGGAAGGCTGTTTAGTAAAAACAGAAGATTTTATGGTGTATTCAAACAAAAGATTGTCTAGTAAAATTAGCACGACGACAAAGATTATCTCGCCAGAAATATCACCAATCAATCACATAATAAATATCACTATGCCCGAAATCTCATATGAGCTTAATCCCAATAACTCGGAGAACCTCAGGCAATTTGAAGCTATTAAGAGAAGTCTTGAGATCATGAAGCAGAGTGAACCTTTAAGCACCAATATCTCCTACCACGACATCCACCAGTATACTGCTATATATCTCATCATATCGGGAATCTTGCTACTGGTGGCAGCTTACTGTTTTAAACTTTGGTGGCAAAGGCATCGTAAAGGAAATCGTGCCACTTCTACAGCAGAGCGGGCGACGACAGCATCGGCGGCAACTGCGTTGCCACCTCCACACACCGTTACAGAAAGTGTTGTGATTAAGTGTCGTGAAATTAGGGAAAATGGGCAATCTAGTAGTAAATCAGTGAAAAGTGATCCTAAGCGACTAGCGCTATCTAGTGAGTGCTTACAAAAAAAGGAAGATAGAGGTTCTTCACCGATCTTTCGCGTGTTTTCTCTTCCTGATTTACATTGTAGCGATTCTGTTTAATTTGTAATGTTACTTTCCCCCCATTTTTTAACATAACTAACCCTTCATAACTATTTTAGTATTAGTTGAACATTGTTTTCACCTTGTTAATATTAATTTCATTACCCATTTAACTAAATCTCCTTACTAACCTCATCTTTTCTCCCTCGGGAGCATGTTCGGGTCAATCACCGAACAATAATAAACATGTCAGCGTAATTGCGACACCGCGCACTATGCTTTGAATATTTTATGTATTAGCTAAGTAAAACAGTCAGTACGTCTCGGACAGCATATCGGGCGCGACTCAATCTCATCTCATTAGTTTTAATTGTTATCCCATTCGTATTACTGAAATATAGTTATCTTTATAATCTTTAATCTTAGTTTATCTTAATCTCACCCCAACCCCGAACAGGCAGAATAGCAAATATTTCGTTGAAAAATGTATTCAAAGACTCGTTATCTGTGGCAGGGGTGCCCAACTATAGATTACTATCTATGACATAGAAAATGTTTCGTATACTATAAATATTTGGAAATTCGAGCAATGAACTATTGCACAGATGTTATTTTGCATAACGACTCATTTCAATCTTATATTTCGAGGATATTCTCGACAATAACAAGGAAACCGTCGAATCAATTAAACGGAACAGTTAACGACCGTTGTACGCAAAACTTTCATTTTTAAATACTCATGACTCAATCCGATAATCATGACAGCGTAATTTGAATAATCAATTAAGCGTATAATTACGCCAAACAAAATTATAACAAATATGGTACAGTTGCGAATGTAAACATTGGCACAGTTTCAATTTTCTAAAAGAGTCGTGAAACAGGGCGATTTTCACTTTCATTGTTCAGCTTATCATTATACGCGCCCTATTCGTTCCTCTCGGGTAAGGCATAGGTAGACCAGACCACAGAATATAATGGTCGGTGCAAAATAAAACGAAATCATAACCGGGGAAAGGCCTTCAAATATCACACATTTTTGGCTTTCCGGCCCAATTTCGGTGGAAAAGTTAATATTTGACACATAACTGTGATACATACAGCTGTAGTAACAGTAAATATTTACTACGGGGTGAGTCATTGACCTCTTTACAACATACATTGATGAGTAATAAAGATTTTCAGTGCGAGGTATTTTCTTCCTCTTTTACTTAAGTGCTAGATTTGACCTCATTTGACTACCAAGTCAAATAAGTATCTATAAAATGACGCATTTTACCGAGAATACATTATGAATGGGAAAATCCGTTTTTGGGTACATTACAATTTAGTGCTAACAATTTAAATATTAGTTAGTCGTGACTTACCAATGATGTGAATGATTTTTTCCCTTTTAGTTGCAGTTCTACCTATTAAAAAATTTTCCGGCTTAACATCTCGATATATTAGGTGTCTCGTATGGACATACTCGATACGATGTAACTGAAACAGACATGGAACGGAATTACTTTATGCCTTCAACTTGTCACTATCAATTGACGTCGGTACAAATCATTTCATTGAAGGGCCATATCATTACATAATTGAGTATTGATGCATCAAATCAGTTTAGTGTCAATAAGTGGTCAATACGTTAATCGATACTGGAGAAAAATGTTTTTAAATTACTGAACAATAACTTGAATATTGTTTCTTTTTCTAAATTTGAGCGCTAATGGTTATTTCATGCAAGTTGAGGAATTCGATTTATTAACCATTACAACAGTTCTTCAATGTCCGACTTAAAAATCGAGATTTAATCAACTGATATACGTTTTTCTTGCCAATTATTATGTAAAGTATTTTCGCCAAGTAAAATATATTTCTGCGATATGAACCAACTCGTCCCACTTTTACAATATTTCCTTACCCCAGGGATCGAGTTACGGGACCGCTTGAAGAGCTCACATTTCATTAAAAGCGTAGGCTCGGAACATTTTCCTCAAATTGCGAACGATATTGCCAATTTCATATAATCTCTAAGCTCTAATTCGCCCATTACTGATTTGCTTATCAATGCAAGCGTTTGTTCGTCGCATTGCATCAGTTACGTCACAATAGTCTGCCAGCTAAAGCGCTCTCTACAATCATATTTCTTGAACGCTCTTGCAAGTCAGTACTGCTATTTAAGTTCAATGACTTATAGAAATTGATTTCAGCTAAAGTAATGGTTGAGATTTTAATAACATTTCAATATACGTACGAAAGTCTGAAATTTGATTTCATTTTGTGCTCGAGAGTGCAAAATAGAATATAAAACGTATATCGACTTACCAACTGCATAGCGATCATTAATACAGTCTTTAGAGAGAATCGACGGCCGCAGAGATCGAACAGATCCTCCAACGATGGTCCCAGCAGTTCCATCACCAGTGCGTTGTATTTACCACAAGGGCCGAAGTAATACACCTCCGGTATGCCCTCCGCAGTCGACGGCGCTACAGGAGCCACGGGAATTTAGGGGAGGGAGGGGGACAGACAGACCGAACACCATTAAGTACTTACTCACATTTGAATACACGAGCATTGCTCTCGCACGCACCTGTACGACACAACACTGTAGCCGATATTTACAAATTACATCATCAAACACCACAGGACACGCGAGAGCATTGCTACGTGTTCACCAAAATACAATAACATAAATAATAAAATAAAAAAACATTTAGACGGGCCTCAACAACGGCCATGATCACGGCGTGCGGACCCTCGGATAGATGACAAACATTTGGATATCGGTTACCGTGCTGTGTCAAAGAGACAATCACCTATCTACCGGAGAATTGTCACGGGACTTACGAGCTGCATAGCAATCATAAGGACCGTCTTCAGCCTGAACCTTCTGCCGCAATGTACGAACAGGTCCTCCAGCGAGGGCCCTAACAACTCCATGACCATGGCGTTGTAGCGGCCGCCACATGTTCCCAAGTAGTACACTTTTGGTATGCCCTCTGAGTAAATTTTATCAGAGTCAGATGGGTTATTTTCTAAACTACGCTATGATACGACCAAATGGTGCGAATATGGATTCAGTTAATGAGACAATGATTGTATAGGAATAGCCTACTATTGGTGCCGACAGATATTTAGGTAGTCTCACTACTCATTTCGTTATATCAGACACAGTACAGATAACACTACACTATACACAATACAGTACCTACAAGGTTCATCAAAACCATTTTGAGTATAAAACGAAGGCTACAATTGGTGCACATATTATTCGTGGGTTAGTCACATCTCTTCGTTTTGCAATGATCGTGATTCACCATTTAAAAATTGTTCGTGGCCCGATATTAGGCTTAATCAGTACTATCGCTGACGGACTCTGTAAAGAATTTTCGTAACATCATGCTTCACATAATTATTTATACAATTAGGGTATAACTCACCATGCGTGCCTAATAACTTGTAAAATCGGTATTCTAGATGCAATTGTGGAGCCTTTGACTTCATAGGCTCCATCTTAATCGCTACATGTTCATTGTTGTAGAGATTTTTTCCTGCAAGAGAAAATCCAATTTTAGTATACTGAAGTGCAATAAATATGGCCAAAACAACGATTTCGGCCCGTATTTCGAAAAAGTCTTATTTTTCTGACACAGTTGTTATGTTCGGACAGTCTTTTGTAAACAGTTTAAATATAAATACAACTCGATTTATTCAATACAGTGAATTCTGAAAAGTCTGCTCAATAAAACATTCCGAAGTTATCGTCAACGTCATCAACTTGAGTTATCGCTGTTATCATCGATCATAAAGATCGTCATAGTATCGTATCAACATAGAATTAGATCTCAATAATCAATATCTTATCTGGCGGACAAATTAAATGGAACTACAAACTTCGTTGTTATAAGCCTGAGTGAGGCAGTGACACAGAAATTAAATTAGGTAACGCAAATGACGCTTCCTCGGGTTCGGTAATACCAATGTCGGAAGCCGGAACTAATGACATCTTGAAGATTGAAATCCTGATTAGCTTGGATACATTATCTTCAATTATTGCCGTGCATATGAATGAATATACAGTAAAATCTAGTAGAGGACTCGTGCGTGTCTCCAATTTTAACACAATTAGTCATTAACAATTCCGAATTTCCGATGATGCACACTGCAGCGATAACGGTCAATCACAAAAATTTGAGTAATAACCCATAGAATTAGCAATATTGTAAATAGCTATGTAACAATTTTGGTGTACCCTATACTATTCATTGAACAATATTGATCACGTTCTCGTAAACGGCTCGAACAATTTTGTTGAAAGTTGCAATGTAGGGGTTACGGGGCGAAAAATTCATCTAGCTAGGTCTCATCATCATTTGCCTAGCCTTTTCCCAACTGTGTTCATATCTGGGAAAAATCGTTTTCACTATTTTCACCCGAGCAGATCTCGGTTAAAGTACCTACTTATAAAGTATATTTTATCTATCTAAACCGGTTGACAAATAAACAATGAAGATTTTAATTGCTTTTTCGAAAATCTTCGGGTAAAACCGGTAACTATAACAATCGATTCTGTAATGAGTATGAATGCACTACAATATAAGCACTAATGGCCTACCAAGATGCTATTAATTCTAATTGCTCTTTAGATTACGATCGTTACGGTAAAATGTTAAATGGAGGAAACAATTAAATAACCCACACAGGAAACTAACCAGGAGTAGCCAGTTACTTTTTATTCGTGGGATTTTTAGCTTGATTAATTCCACCATGATTGTGGTAAAACACAACTCGCAAAGTAAATAATGTATGTATCGGCTTAATCACCTCACGCACGTGTCCGTAATAATGTTATTTTCAGTGACGCGACGTTCAATCCAATTCTCATCCACACGCAGCCATATAATCTCCCAGACAACACCCATATGAAACCTTACTGCCTAGAAAATAAGGCCCACGGCCTCACGTGTTGAGCCCTGACATTTCAAAAAGTATATGATATTCTACCTAACTACTTCGTTTAAAAAGATTTCGTGGCCGTTGTAAAGTGATCATATTGTATGGCACGTGTGAACGGTGGCTGAGGTTCATTTGAAAGAGCGTTTCCGAATACTGACAGCGAAAGAATGAGTCATAAGTCTTCCATTATTACAGAGGTCCTTTTTTACGTTGCTTGCCTTCTACCTGCTGGATGAATATTTTATGTTTATAGGCTGTGAGAGAAATAACGATATATTGGCGTATAGATAGCATAACAATTACAGACAATTTAACGCTACTTATTTAAAAATATATATTTATATATCGTCCCTAATGATTGATTGATTTATTCCCCCTTATTTAACTAAGGTATTAGTTATATCAAGTTTCCCAATAAAAGCAAGTCTCAATGAAAGCATTCATCGAGGGTTTTATTTTCGCCTCAGTTTCTACGACATCGCAAAATATTTCCGTAAGTAATATACTTACTTACACTTTGCTAACATTAGTTTCGCTTTCTCCGCATAAGATAACGGATCGCCAGACACCATCAAAATAAAAATGTTTTTGTATCGCATAAAGCAACATGCAACAATAATATATATGTATATACTGTGATGGAAAGCTTGCTAGCCTTTCGAATACAGACAGCATAGTGACCTATTTTCCCTCAGCTCTTACAATGGGGACATTTACATTCGATTCACTCTGTTTCCTATCAGTTCAAGATCTTCATGACAATGATAAGTTGACCTCACTTAAATATCTTGCCAATGTCGTCCCAAGATTTGTTTCGACTATCAATGACATTCGCGAAATTATATCAAGATACTTATACATTACAGAAAAATCTCATTCCGTCGTCTCCACAGCCACACAATCAATTCAATAAATGAGCAGCCAGGTACTTATTACAGTCAGGGCAAGCCATAATAAATATCGCATCTTTACGCATTACGAAATTATATACGGAGAAACTGTACAGCAAAATGTGCCGGCTGTAAAATCCAGATGTTTAACTTCCACATAAATCTAACACTTTTCGGAAAAGACTATTACGTCTTGCTAAAAATGACTGCAACAGCGAAAGGAATGTATTTGTTTTCATTATGGAAGTTCTGAAGACAGCCGAGGACATTACTGGACTCTTAGTTAGAATTGGAACATAGGGTGTGTCTGAAATAGTTACTATTAATAGCTTTACATATTTCAGTAAGCGTGCAAGGTCGGCAAGACGCGTTGTTATGAGCATGTCATTGAGACTTAAGTACATTAACTGTGTAGCCAACGCTAACACGAGAAGGATAATGTAAAAACTCATGGCGTCTCCTTTTGAACATAACTACGAGTACTTATTACTAACAGGATAAGGTGCTTCGTTTTTTTTTGTGGTCCAAACTCTCAACCTATGCGTCATCTCTCAACGCAATTTCGAAGGAGTAGAGAACCAATCACTTATGTTATGATTCATCGTATCAAAGTTGGCTGATTAGAATCACGTTATGAGTTCTTGTTTTTATAATTTGGTGTTAAAAATAGATTGTTTTCCAAACCTAGTGATAGACACGTGCCAATTTGAAAGAAAACCCTTTAGATACCGATCTACCTGAAGGGTTATTCATTGACCGACTAACACAAAAACCCTTCTCGATTCGAGATTAGACATTGTCTGCATAAATATTACAAAACATTTCCATTGAACCCACTTGGAGTATTCACAATCAGATCTCGAAAAGGGCAACATTTCCAGAAAGCAGATATCCTTCTTTCGCATACGTACTAAAAATAGGAAACTCCTTTGTTTGCGGAACGAAGAGATCCACACAAACGACGATTACCTGTATGATCGAGAGCGTTGAGTCCAAAGGAGGATACTATAAAGATCAGTTGCCAGACTGTTCTTCAACGAATGTTAAAGACTTAAAATTGTCACTTACCGAGCCTAAGTTCACCGAAGTTACCGCAGCCGATCTTTTTGCCGACGCGGAAGTTAGGCCCCACCATAAGAACGCCCGAAGACGAGGTGACGGAGTGCCTCGACGTATGCATCGCGCTGCTGCCGCCCACACCACGCCCGCCCACCGCACCGGCTGCGCTGCAATAGTGGAAACACAGCTTTAAATCGTGCAGGATACAGGATAACAGGTGACTGAAGGGATAAGGTTTTGGAGAATCTTCTACAATTTTGTTTGTTTTTCTTTTTACAATTCTTGTCCTTAAGAGTAACATTAGGAAGTGTGAGAGAAATGGCATTATGAACAGCTTGAAACCATCAAAAACGGTTCTGAACGACATATTGTATTCTAATTTAAAGTGCACCCGGATTCAGTGAGGTTAGTTTTCTTCTTCGTGTCGATGATTCCCAGGGTTATTTAATTATATTTGTTTCGACCAGAACTCAGCCAAATCGGTGGCTTTGGTGGTGGCTTCGGACAGGTCCCTTAAAATGCAGGTGGAGTTGCACCAAGAGCAGGTCAGGAGGTGGGCCTTGGTTTGGAATGAGATTCTGCAGTCGCACTCAGCTTTATCGGAATACCCCCACCGGACCAAGTTGTACCTGCAGCGGCCCACCTGGCTTCGAAGTCGGTTTAGAGTCTTCCAGGTGGGCCATGGCAGTTGATGACAGTGAGGTTAGTGATATTTGTATTTAAGTGATGCAGTATCGACGTTCTTTTAATTGATTAAGTAAGTATAACAATTTTATATCATATCTTACTAGCCGGCTTCACCCGGCTGCACATATAAACCTTCCTCTTTTATCGCTCTATCTATTTAAAAAAAAACGCATCAAAATCCGTTGCGTAGTTTTAAAGATCTAAGCATACATAGGGACAGACAGCGGGAAGCGACTTTGCTTTAAAGTGATATTGACACAACTTTTACCATTTAAGTAATCCGAAATTTTCGTAGGTATTTCGTTCGGAAATCTTCATTAGAAGAGTGGATAATCGACAAACTATAGATTCGATCTCGGAAAAAGGCCTATGCCTCTCTTTGCTTGTGCCAAGCTCCATATTAATTTTAACCCATTCAATAACTATTTCATGAAAAAGTCATTGAATGGAGTTAAATGAACTTAAGAGGGTTGTATTGATGATTTTAATGATTATAATTCTGTACCAACATACATGTTACTTGCGCGAATCTTAGTTTCATCAACATACAACCTGACACTGACCTGCAAATTGCAAAAACCATAAGATTTTTTTTTAATTAAGTTAAAATAAATAATTTTGTATGCGTACTGTGCTTTTCAATATATTTATAAAATTACGATACGATCTTCAGAGATCGAGTAAGATCGATTCAATATAATACGATTAAGATCGTGAATCGATTCACGAGGTTACGATCCATTACAATCCAGAAGATCAATTCAAAGCAAAAAATCGGGCAACCCTATTCGCAATCTTTCATCAATGCGGGCACAGAGCCCTTTTTTGAGTTAGGATCAGTTATTTTATATTACTTGGATGAAAAAATAAAAACTTTGGTAATCACGACCAAAATAGCAATAGTTCAAGTCCTAACTAATATTTTACATGCGAAAGTAAGTTTGTTTGTTACCTTGTCACGACTAAACCACTGAACCGATATCCTGAAATTTTGCAGATACGTTGTCAGATGTACAGAAACGGACATAGGGTACCTTTCATCCCGAAAAAAAGTACTGTTCCCGAGGAAAACTACAATAACGTTCTTATGGTAATAGACGGCGCCACGTGTCTTTTGAATCATGATTGAATTTTATTAATTTTAAATTAACGCGAGCGAAGCTACGGGCAAAAGCTAGTATATATAGCATAATTCAACTCTATTTCTGCTCAGGTATTTCAAGAGCTTTTGTGTGCCCCTGATGATTAAGTACCACCATTAAATTAATTTCGAACAAATATGTCCGATATTATTTAAACAATGAATGACGTAGAGCGTAGACTTTTGGCCGAGTTTAGAGGCTCGTTTACAAGGAGCAATTTCAAATTGCCTGTTGAATGAGAAGACGTCCGAGTGTTTTAAGAGTTTCAATAAATATAATAAAGCGATAAAATATCACGGCTATCTGATAAAGCTAGTGAATATTAATAACTACCTGTAAGGAAATGATATTATAATTATTAAAGCTACTTTAGAACATTAACCGGTATTTTATACAAATGGGTTAGTGGATGCAATAAAAAATAGTTTATCACGCGAGTAAACACTGAAAGGTACTCGATTATGCGGAAAATAATCGACGGTTACTTAGTTAAATACAGTCAGCTTCTAGATATTGAGCGGGTCTCATTGAACGCAAGGCGACTCCGTGGTAAACCAAGGTGAATATGCCAGAAATTACCCGAGTCTAAATGGAAGAATTCGGGTCGAAATGAAGGTCGTCCGGCGGCGAAATGGGCAGACGACATAGTTGCCATCGGGGGAAAACCTGGATGAGGCTGGCACAGGACCGTGGAGATTGGCACAAGAAAAGGGACACCCAGCAGTGGGTGAGTTCGGGCTGTGGATGATGATGATGAAATGGAAGAATTATCCAGCTTTAGCTGGAAAAACAGGTGATAAAAGGAATGACTTTGCTGAAGTGGGCACAATACCAGCTAACTGGGTAGTGGTTACTTAGATGGGAAATAATTTAACGTCCTTGTGGCGTGAAACGGATTTAGTTTAGGAATTTGTGGAATTTTGAACTTTCTATGCACGTCAGCCATATTTCGCAGCGAACAGCTGGGTAACATGCGCACTGTACAAAACGAATAACAGTGAAATACCAGCGGGTAATACAGCTACAGGAAAATCTTCGACTCAATCGAAACTTGGGTAATTCTGTTTGGCGAAGTTTTCATCATGATTATTGGTTCATTTCCACTTGCGGAAAACTAGTGCGTGATATCTTTTAAGATCTTTAGGAAACCATTGAATCACGCCTTTTCGATATAGGACCGGCCAGAGTGGCCCTTTATGATGTGAACAATTATGTCGGTCGTGTACGATGGGGACCGATTGTCGTGAACCAAGATGGGACTTATCTACAGCATTTAGTTATTATTGAATGAAGCATCCTTGCAACTTGCTTTTCCGATGACATTGTCTTTTACGGAATACTTAAATGCCTGTATTGGACCAGAAACAGAATCTTGTCCAATGCACAAGCGTGGTGCCCAAAGGCCCAAACCAACCAACAATGAAGCGTCAAGCGTCAGAGCCAGAAAAAAATACAAGAAATATTTACGTTTTTTGTTTCATTAATTGAGTGGTCCGCTTGTCTTGACCTCGATTTTGTCTAGTGGAAAAAGATGGATGGGGCCTACGAAGAAAATATCTTTTGCATTTAGTTAAGTAGATTTTAGTTTAAAAACGAGACCTATAGTACAAAATGACCTCTGCTATCTATGATGCACAAAATTTCTTTGCTGAATAAGATGCGTGCGTGACCTGGTAAATCTACATTTTAGTGACCCTTTCAATAGCTCGTGCAAGGGAAACAAACCCGTTTACGGTTTTATAGTACAGATAATATAAAACAATAGATACTACACAACACATTGCAATTTAGTTCTGCAAGCCTACAACAATGCTATAGGCAAATCAGATTTACATTTTCGTTATGAAATATGTAAGTAAATGACAAGAAGATAAACATCTTTTATTTGAAATCCTGTTTAACATAGAGGTGTGACAAAGTACTATTATTATGGGAAGGAATCGAGAGGAACGGGTCTATGTGAAGTTTGAAAAAATGGATTTAAAGGAGGGGTTTTCGCTTTGCTCGTAGGAATTACGACGTTTAAAAGGTTCTGTTCGGGAGATTGTCGTTAATTACGTAATAAGCAGTTCCACATCCCCAGTGGTTAAGGCTTTAAGTACCATTGAGGAAAACGCGGTATGTGCTATAGTTAGAAGGCGACATATGGCAAGACCATCGTCCAGCTGGACTGCATTCTTTCCATAAAATGATTAGGTACTATAGAAAAGCTTCAAAGTTCAGTTCGACAAGCGTAAGCGCATCTGCCAGCCGCATTACGTGGGTTTAGTTTGGATTTTGCTTTGAATAAAGGTGGAAATCCCATGGCAACCGAAACCACAGCGGCAAGGCCGCCCCATTCGCAATGGCAGACCGCAACAACACGATGAAAAGTATTTGAGATCGCGACATTGCCGCCTGTTGATAGAATTACATAGATATAAACCAGCCGTGTCATTGCAGTCGGGAATGGGAATGGCGCGACCATAGCTAGGTCCTAATCTGGCCAATGACGTCAAGCTATTTTGAAAATTTAATTATAAAATGACATTACCAGATTTTCGACCAATGACAATACTTGGAACTAGCTATGCCAGCGCCATTTAGTTTCACAGTTGCCATGCCCATTGAGTTTTTGCCGCTGCGGTTAGTAGTTGCACTCGCTATGTTGCAACATAAGGCGAGGACGCACTGTATATAGACAGTATACCAGATCTGCTGCTACCCTTGTCTATCACATCAAGAACCAATTACTCGCCATTAGAATCGATTACAATTTGCGAATTTGGATGAACCTTCCCCATTACATACATTGAATAGTAATTGTACCTATACATATAAGCAAAAACAAAAACATACAAAATGATATCAGACTATTTCAGCTAGGTATTAAGGAAATAGGATGGAGGAATGCGTGAGTATTACTATTATAAAGTGAATTGTGTATAGTTTACAATTTTAATTAGGTGCTTCATAAGTAAATATTTTTTACGCAAGTATTTTATTAACTAGGAAAACATGTACAACATTTACAAATATATACTAAACATATGAGCAGCGGTGGCCCAGTGATGACGGTCCTGACTTACGAACAGTAAGTCGTGGCAGGCGCCTGCCTGAGTTCGTACCCTTCGTTTCATCACCACTGCTCTCAAAACGGTGAAGAAAAACGTCGTAAGGAAACGGGTTTGGGCCCGTATGGTAGATTATTAGCTCATTCCCTCTCATAGAGAAGAGGCCGTGTCCCAGGAGTGGGAACATTATATGCTGATTATGCTATACACATTATTTTTTTCTAATGTACGGAAAACATTCGACAGAAGCTGGCCCTAGATGCCTAGATGAAACTAGCACAATAAAGGTCGATGTAGTCAAAACTGTATGCCAAAAAAAATCACCTTGTGTCTTGACCTAGTTGACAATTACTAGAAAAAATTGCACCAATATCCCGCTAAACAAATCTTAGTTAACTAACTGAAGAAGCTCACCAATTGTTAAGCTCTTTAAAGAAATGTACTTGAGGAGTTAAATACATAATCTGAACCATAATCCTGTTAGTTTTTCACATGTTACAGGTTTATTGTACTTGTAGTTTGTAAGTACTGAAAAATATGATAATACTTTGCAAAAAAAATCAGGATCAGTATTTTATTTGATGACAAGAATTTGTGTGGTATACAACTAAGTATCATCATCATTTCAGCCGAAATACGTCCACTGTTGGACATAAGCCAACTAAGTTTAAAACAACTAAAACACCCGGCTACTGAATAAGCACGCTCTAATTAAATTCGGGGTTTACAAGGTAAAATCGACTCCTCCTACAGTTAAAGTCGGTTAAAATGTAGGCTATGTTACCTGGGCCATAATAAAAGATAAGGAAGAAAGAAAAAAATATTTATTTGTCGCAGGGACATGACGTGCATCATACAGAATGATAAAAAACAAAAAAAAAATAACAATAAATATACAAAAAATAAATAAAAAAAAAGGCGTTTGTAGCTTGCACGTCGTGCTATGGGGGACCCACAGCACAGCGCTGGTTTAATAACGAATCGATTGACACCTTATCCATCAAAATCGGATGAATAGTTTATTTGCTACGGAGGAACATACGTAAATTATACAAACATGCATACATGGACTGCTAAATTCATAACCCTTCCTTTGGGTTTCGCCGTATTCGGGTAAAAAGAAAGACTAGTAGACACTTATTTGTGTACATAGGTGATAGCTTACTTTGCCATGGTTTCAATACTGGCTAGAGTTTTCTAATATTATTTCTGTCATAGTAAATTTTAAAATGTATACTTTGTACAAGTTCGATACATTTGGCCGGATGAGGAGATCGGCGCCGGAATTTCCTGACTGAACTCTGAGAAAAATTGTAGAAAAAAATAACTCAAGTTCCTCTTGAAGTCATACTGTCTTAGAATTATTAACCCTCATCCAAAGCTTTGGCTGGCTAAATGCTATTCCTTTGATTTTGACCCTTGGTGCAAACCTAACCTTGCCAATATTATTGGCTTTACCACTTTTTAAAATTTCAAGTAAATTGAAGATTTAGTAAGGATGAAAATATTTAATTCTCATGGACAAATTAGTCCTTGCTATAATAAGTGCATGCAAATGACTTTAGGGTGTTACAAGATAAATGTATGGTTTGTGTGGTCATTATGTTTTTAATTTCATAAGACCATAGAACAAAAGATCAATCTTTCCAAATATCCAATTATAAAATGATAATAATTTGTATCTTGTTGTAAGTGATAACCAAATAGCCTGCATAATTAGTAATTATGCAGTTTATCAGTTGATAGGTATATAATAACTAGATACTTATTGATTAAAAAAGAAACATTAAGTAATTACAATGATCATTTACATAATTCTCAAGTGTTTTATTTAAGAAGATATAGAAACATAAGTGTTTCTAATATCACATTTTCATGATTTTAATTAATGAATAAACATTAAAACAAATTAATATTTATGTAAATATAATATTTAACCTCTAAACAAACTCAAGATGTGATGTGATGTTTTACTGGCCTTCACCTCTTTTGAATATTTTTGCAAGCACATGACCAAATCAAATTATACATTTAAGGAAGCAACTTTTCTACTTCCTTAAACTTGAAAAATAAATCAATTTACAATTTTATAAGATGTTTCATGCGCAACATCAAAATGTACAGCAGCTATAGTGAATCATACCAACCGTTATTGGTATTGAGTCTAAAAGTGAAAGTTACAATGCACTTCCAACCACCGAAAGCATGGAAGGAGACAATTATCTAGCCGTACAAGCCCCACTGGGTAACAAGCAGACACTTTTTAATCCATAAATGCATTTTCAATTTAAATTGCTCCATAATTTGCATACTATTTATGTCAAACCTGTTTACAGTTCAGCACTACACTTTGCACTGTTACTGGTGTGAAATTGTACAAAACAATAGGCAGAAATCTGTTTTATAGCAGTGGATACTGCCATAAATAAAATCTGAACCACTGTAATAAATATACCATGCAATATTATCGTAAATTTATTCTTTTACTTGTTACTGCACTCAAATAACCATATTATTGATTCATCTATACCAATTCATGTGAAAACCAAAGTATTTTTATATCTATTCAGTTTTCACAGAAACAAATTATATTATTTTATAAATTCAACATTTCCTCTTGCATACTCACAATTTCCTATGCATTCTGGCATGTATTTAAATAATTACAATAACAGTCACTTTGAATATTCATAATTAATATAAAAAATATTAGTCACTTTACCGCAGACAGTTCACTTGTCAATTTTGAGTGACAAACAAGCAAAGCACTCTTGATTTCTATGGAAAACTGAGTAAGTTGGTCAAGTTAGTTGTTAGTTACGAAATTTCACAGTTTTAACAATGTTAGTGTAAAAAATAAGCAGTTCTACAAAGAAACAGCAGTATACTCTTTACAAGACCTAATTCAAGGTTTTATTGAATCAATTCAAACAATAAACAATGCATAACTGGACACAGATTGTGGCAGTAATGTTTGATAAGTTAATATTTTTATTAAGAACATGTTATCAACTGTAAGTATTGTGTGAGATATACCAAGATGTTTACGGTTCATGATTCATCAGCACTGTAGCAATACATATTATGTATTGAGATAGCTAATGTTCATTTACACTCAGTGACATAATAAAACTTGGGTTACTTAACCAATTAATTTCCTAACAAACAGGTTGTTATCCTTTAATAATGCAAATTAATTTATGTAAGACTTGCCTGTGGCTATAACCTATTGAATTTCTCTTAGCATCTGTGTTCTATTAACCTTGTTTTTGTATCAAAATCTTAGTTTACAAACATCTTATGTTTACTAAATCTCTAGCTATATGAAGAAGAATGTGCTTTCATAAAGTAAGTCAGTAGCCTAAATGTCATTATGGTGACTGAACTTGAGAGTAAATTTAATGTATTTATTTCTCTGAAACTTGTTTTTTTTTTCTAGTAAATAAGATAGTATTATAGATGCTCCTTGCAATGCTTAAGTAAAAACTTTTTTTTTAATGAGTTTCCTGTAACTAAATCTCATAGATTGATTCTATTTTAAACTACATACCACAGACTACTTTGCTTAAAGAGTTCAAGTTTATATGTTGGTAGTGATTCATAGACAAACAATGGGCTAAATCAGATGATAGCTAAACAATCATTTCAATTTTAGATAAGAGCAAGATTATAACACAATCAAAAACTACCAATTCTCCAAAATTCCAGTTTATTTATTAAAATATCAGTAAATTGAAGTGTTTCAATTATTATATAGCTCATACTATCCCACTGCTGAACTGAAGACCTCCCTCCACATTTCCATTTGTGATGGTTGTTCGTTTGGCTGTTCCATCAGTGTCAATTTGAAACATCTTAATTTAAATTACAATTCTTTTGGAATGGGTAAATGACTGCTCTAACATCCAGTCTTAGAAACATGTGACTGCATTGCAAAAACTGTGTTTACATTCACATAGAATCTGTTAGATCACTGACTTCTATTAGCAATTTAGTTTTTGCTGTCAGTTTCAAAAGACACTATAATGACTAAACTATATTTTCTATTCTACAAGTACTTTTATAGATAGTAAATTATCTTTTTAAGGTTATATGGCATTATTTTGTATGAAATTATCTTACCTAACTTGTGAGTCATAATGTTATTGACTTTGTAAATCACCTAATATCTAGTCAAACAAAATATTTAGGTTTTTATGAAACATTTAAATGAATTTCTTCAAGTTCCTACATGTAGGTACTTGAATGAGTAGTAGCTGACTATGTCTAAGACATTTTATTCAAAGTGTTTTTTTTTTCAGGTATGTGGTCAGATCGATGGGTTCATTAGCTTTTACTCTTCATTCATTGAACAGCTATCCTAATGATGTCATGTTTTATTAGGTTGGGATCAATATTAAATTATATACAATTGTGCAATGTGCTAACATGCTGTTAGCCCATCTATAGTATCATTATAGCCCAGTGTATGAATGAGCCCAACTTAACCTCTTTTTCTCAATAAGTGAAACCTTAAATGTACAGTTAAAGACAAGATTTTCTCTATATTACAGTTGTGCATGATTGAAGGATGACACTTATGTATGATTGGAAGATTGTGGAGTTGTAACCACAGCGTGGCACTGTAACATGAAACATTGGGCCGTGCTAAAACTGTGCCGGACCAATGCTGCTGCTGGCAACTTTAAGTGCAGGAAGGGTAGTAATTAAAGGTGCTTACGATGCTCTTTTTTCTTCGCTCTGTCGTTCTTTGTCCTTGCTATTATCGCGCTTATTCATAATACAAGACTTGTTGTGCAGGCTCAAAGCCCAGCACTCTGCTCACTCCCTGTGTCCACGGTCTGTCGGGGCCGCACCGCAGCCCATGTCACCACAACTTCCACGACACCAGCCAGCGACGCGTCGCCATAACACAATCCAACACAACAACACTTTTGTCACTTCTTTTTAATATTATTATTGCTATTTTTTTCTTCACTGCGATGCTATTACCACTGCACTATTATACAATTTATCTCAAAATCATTTTTGTTACACTGCAAACACAATTTGAACGTGAAGACGGAATGTTTCGGCGACACCTGACGAATCGTATCGGAAATCTCAAGAAGATAACTGTCCTTTCTCTGGCAGTGTTAATTGATTATTTTAAACGATTTTACTCGGAAAGGGAGCGAGAGTGAATAGAGGTCGCCGTGCCAATGTTATGTTCATTGAAGAGTAACAACAAGCGATGTGGGTGTTCAACTTATTCAAATTACCAAAATCACCACGCACTCACCCAATCTTCTAGCAATTAACGTTAAATGTATAGAGCTAATTAATATTTATTGATAAAAGAAATGAATGTATCGAAAAAATGTTACAAATTGACAGTTCCTTGTGAGAAGTCAACCCCAATAATTGTCGGTCGGCACAAAACGTTTTGAAATAATTTTAAAGAAGGATTCTCAATACTGGAGTTCAGAGCACTGTGAGAAACTTAACTGTAGGAAAAAGAAGCACAATTCGTGATTTTTAGTTAGCTTTCCGTAGGATTAGTCACAACGTCGCCGAAACATCAAATGGACATTTGTTCTGATAAAAAAGTTTAGGTTTTGTAATGGCCACCAATGTTACACTTTTATCACTTCATAAATTGCGGTATATGAGATGTCTTTCTAAAGGTTTTAATCTAAATTAATTTACAAACTACACGTTTACATAAATATATTACCAACTAACGATAAAATTTCTTATTTATAAAATATTTAACTCAAAGAATAGTCACTGATTCGCCATTCGGCGCATGCGCAAACTTGCAGCAGTTTGTGTTGTCAGAGTAGTAAATGTTTATTTTATAATATTCGAAATCCTAATCAAATGTGAAATATATTATAACATTTTAGTTTAATTTAATCACATTATTTAAATTATCTATCATTTCTGCTTTTAAATATGATATCTAAGTAACATACACATTAGGAATCCATCAATTATTTCTCTAATCCTGTTTTTTTTCTTTGGCAATATAAATATTAAAAATATAGATTGCGTTCATGGAGAATGGTTTTTGTTCAAATCTGCTCTATTAATTAAACTATTTATTTTTAAGAATAAAAAATTGAATATTTTTAATATAATAAATGCTAAACTGTATTCTTGCAATATTATTTAAGTTCGTATTGTCTTTAATCCAATCGTTTACTTTTTTCTTATTGGTCACAATTTTGGATACTATGATAGCTTGCTACATATTAGTAATCTGTGACTATGACGCATTTTAATTGGTTATTATTTGACGTTTGAAACATGTGTGAAGTTGGCGCCAGTTTTGAACAATTGAATTTCGTGGAAAGACGGGTTTCGTAAAAGTTCTCGCAGACTTAAGTAATTTCTTATTTTTCTGCTGTAAGCACAGAGTACTGGAGCACACCGTACATTTGTAAAAAATGGAGTGCCAGATAAGAATGGGAATACAATAAGGACGTTTCTGAGTATGTACTAGTTTTATTTATGTTTCCTCATTAAACACTTGACCGTTATTTGAAGCTTACTAGATTGAGAGTGGCACCACTGGTTTCCGCTATACTTCCCTCTCTTTTGCTCTTTCCTTTAGTTGCATATATCTTTCTCTTTCGCACATCCCCGATTTCTCACCAGGTGGCGCTGCCTGATGTGGGCATAGCCATGGCAGCGCATCGCTGATCATTGGCGTCTTTTTCCGCTTAAGAAGAAGGTTGTCTCGACAACCATTAGTAAATTATTTTATATTTATTCCTATAGAATAATATTAAAAAAAATAAAAAAAAAACGAAAAGTGATTATAAGTGCATTCCATCGGACAAAATTGTAAGTAGAAATAAATTTTCATAAAACATTTCGGTGATACGATGCATAATCGCAATGTATATGGGCAAAGTTATAATTAATTTATTTAACGGTATTACCGTTCGAGCTTGCCCTTAGCCAACATTGCATTATAATATTCGCAATGCATAAGTTGTGTAGGAATTTTTCCTTTCCTATTTTCTTTTTAAACTACCCTCATTTGCTCTATATTGTTGGAAGTATTTTATGAATAATGATTTGACTGTGTTTATCGTCGTTTAATCGTTTTCGTACACACGTGCGTCGACAGAAAAAAAAAATAAAAAAAATATCGAAGTCTTTTGTTTAATTAGGATGGAGGGTACAAGTAATCCAATTACGATGGACGCTCCGGGGCCGTCAGGTTTGCAAACCAAGGGGTCTTCGTCACGTCGAGAACATCGGAAAAACGAGTCGTCTTCAAGCTCCTCATCCAGTTCATCTAGCTGTTCCACTTCGTCATCAGCAAAGCCGAAACGTCGTCGTCACTATAAAAAAAAAGAGGGGGGGGGCGCCATTCCCGTAAAACAGATCATTTGCAACAATTAACTCAAGAGGTTAGCGAGCTACGGGAACGTGTTTTTTACAATGATAAAATCTCTGCATGTTCACCTCGGCGTTCAGCAGAAATGCAGGTAGACGGTAGCAATGACGAAATTTCTTTATTAGATAATAATGATTATAGGTCTCTGTATGATTATGAGGTAGTAGATGAAACGTTAAACAAATCACATGAATTCAAATTTGATTTACAAGTCAAATTAAAGGAACCGCCTGTTCCTAAGGCTCCTGAAAATTATCTAAAATATTTAAATGATATTCAGCATTTCAATAAAAATGAATGGAGCGAGGTTAGGTTTTCGGAAGTGCAGAAGTTATATAATCACAGTCCCGGGTTTACCGAGCTGGAAATTAATGAAGAAATCAAACCATATGATTCTTCAAGACATTTAGCCTTAGCTGACAAAGCCTATGGTGCTCTAACATTTTGTGCAATTAAACAGCGAGAGGTATTACAAGCTAACATGGCTGATCTTTTATCTTGGGCACGTGTTAAAGGTAGTGTAACACCCGATCAGTTGCATAATAAAATCTCTGAATTATTTGCGCACGGTGAATATTATAAAGTGTCCTCAGATATGATTCAACTTATTTGTGGTCATCGTGCAGAAATAATTCAAATGCGAAGAGATGGGATAATAAATCATGTTCGTGATCCTCTTGTTAAGTCAGCGTTGCGCAAAATTCCGCCTTCCAATCAGTTGGTTTTTAGTCCTGAGATGCTGTCATCTACGTTGGAAAAGAACGGAGGTGTTAAGAAGACTTTCTTGCCCCCAAATAAATCCAGTGGCTTCAAACCTACTTCGCAAGCAGGATATAAGAAGACCACTCGCTACCCCCCGCAGGGGTCAGCTTATTATAGGGCACCCTCGCAGGGTGCCCGCCAAGCATGCTGCACTGCGCCATGCTTCCAGCCCTCGCAGGGCTGTGGACACAACCACACCTCACAGAGGTCAGGTCATTGCCATCCCTCGCAGGGAAACGGCAATAACAATAAAGTAACACGTGGGCCTAGCCATAACTATCAGGGGCCCTTTCGTTCACGAGGAACTCACCAGCAGTCTAACAAGCAGGAGACTATCAGAGATAACAGAAAACGGGCTTCTGCCACCGCATATCCCTCGGGGGGAAAGAGAAGCAGATTTTGACAATCGGGACTTCAGAGCGGGCCCGTTAACGTTCTATGTCGATCGTTGGAGGCAACTCGGAGCACAAAAAAACTCTTCTTCGCATAATAAAAGGTTATCGCATACCTTTCATCAAAAAACCGCCTCTAATGATACCCAATGCAAAAAGCCCATTTCAAACAAAGGTGTCCGAGGCAATGTCAACTATCATATCTCAAATGATAACGCAAGAGGTGCTAGAAGAAGTTTCACATTCTCCGAGTTTCCTGTCCTCAATGTTTCTGGTCCCCAAAGCCGATAGTACCAACCGGCCTATTTTCAACCTAAAACATTTGAACGATTTTGTTTACACGGAGCCATTCAAGCTCATAAATGTGTTTCGTGTCTCAGACTTCCTCCAGCCAAACGACTGGCTGTGCAAAGTCGACTTGTCCCAGGCTTACTTCAATTTGCCAATACACCAGTCACACAGACGATTTCTACGTCTCAGTTACAGAGGAAAATTACTACAAATGACCTGCCTTCCTTTTGGGCTCAGCACAGCCCCCAAAGTCTTCGCGACTTTAACAAACTGGGTAGCGCAGACACTAAGAAAAGAGGGTATTCGAATACTCGTTTATTTAGACGATTTTCTGCTGGTTCACCAGGACCAGCAGGTCCTGCGAGTGCAAACCCAAATAGTGCTAGATCGTCTACACTACCTGGGGTGGCAGACGAATTGTCAAAAATCTGTTACAACTCCGTGCAAAAGCCTCGTATTTCTAGGTGTTCAATGGAACCCTTGGACAAACGAGAGATCATTGCCACACGAAAAGATCACGAAAATATCAGGAAGGGTGCTGGATATGTTACACAAACACACAACAACGTTGAAAGCACTACAAAGCCTGGTAGGACTTCTGAACTTCGCCAGTTTCGTGGTACCAAGGGGCAGACTTCACTTTCGGGACACACTAATGTTTCTAAACAAAAAACTAAAAGAAAATTGTGTCAGTGTAGTTTTACCTATAGAAGTAAAGGAGGAACTAAATTGGCGGCGACTAAATTGTCATCGGGCCTCTCTGATTCACAACCCACCACCATCCCATTTCCTGACCACAGATGCGTCGGATCTAGCATGGGGAGCGCAGCTCGACGGGTACGCACTGTCAGGACCGTGGACAGACCAAGAGCAACAGCTCCATTGCAATCAAAAGGAGATGCTCGCAATACTAAAAGCCATAAAAGAGCGGGGCCCACATATGTCCAAAGCTACCGCTCTAGTTCAGTGCGACAACAAGACTGTTGTAGCCTTTTTGAGAAACGAGGGGGGGACCAGGTCTCCTTCACTAGTAAAATTCACGAAGGAGATTTTTCAAATCCTAGATCAGTACCAAATCAATCTGAAAGTCCAGCATATTCCGGGAAAATACAACTGTCACGCAGACCATCTTTCTCGTCATCGGCTTCCTCCAGAGTGGCATCTCCTACCCCAGTGTACGGAGAAAATATTCAAAAAGTTCGGAGTTCCACTGATAGATCTATTCGCGTCAGAAAGGGCAAAAGTCGTAATGAATTATGTTTCACTGGATCTGAACGACGTTCGAGCAATATACCACGATGCCTTCTCCCAAAACTGGATTTACCAATTAGCCTGGGTGTTTCCTCCACCTTCCCTAGTGCCCAAGGTACTAGCTCACCTCAACTCTGCGTCGGGAGTTTTTCTAATCGTAGTCCCGAGGTGGGAGAGAGTCTTTTGGAGAGCGGATCTAAAAGCCCGTGCATTAGCACCTCCATTCACAATCCAGAAACTGCATTCACAACTGGTAGACACGGTGACAGGCCTTCCACCTCCAAGAGTCCGGGAGATGACGTTAGAAGTATGGAAATGTGGGGGTGGGCTCCGACCCTAGTTGAATGGAATGAAGCTCAGTTACAGCTCTTAAAATCTTCTTGGCGGCCATCAACCAAAAAGACTTATCAAGTAGCTTGGAATAGATGGCTTACATGGACAAAAAAGCATAAATTAAGCCCCTTCCAGCCAACAGGTCAGATTTTGGCCCGCTTTCTTGCAGATTTAAGTATCGTAGAGGGTTTGGCTTATAAAACTATTTTATTACATAAATCTGTGGTCTGCACGCTAAGCAACCCTGAACAATCTGCCAAATTAAGTTCCCACGTTTTAGTTACTCATATATTAAAGTCTATTGCTTTAAAAAACCCAGTAGCTCAAAAGTCTTTAGTCTGGAACGTTGATCAATAGCAGAATTTATGGGAAGCTATTCTGTAGACACGAATAATGTATTTGCTACTTGTAGACATACGGCAACTTTGTTACTCCTTTGTTCCGGCAGAAGAGTTCATGATCTTACTCTATTAGCTGTAGACTCAAAACACCTGTCAGAAAGTAATGATGGTCTGATCCTATGGCCAATATTTGGATCTAAAACAGATACTGCCGATTATAGACAGTCTGGTTGGAAACTATACCTCAATCCTACTAACGAGAATTTAGACCCTGTACTTTGGGTTAAACGAACAATAACCATACTAAAAGATAAACGCCAGTCGGCGTGTCTCAATAATCTGTTTCTTAATTTTAGAGGAAAACCAAGGGTCGCTTCTCGTACAGTCATAGCGGGATGGATCAAATCTCTGTTGTTAGAAGCAGGAGTAAAGGCTTCTCCTGGCAGTCTTAGATCTGCTGTAGCCTCTAAAAACTGGGTTAACAACTACTCCTTAGATGAAATACTCTCTAGAGGAAATTGGCAGTCTCAGAATACCTTCACCCGTTATTACTGTAGAGAAGTGATGCCCTGTATACCCACCAGTTCTGGCTGTAATGTATCTAGGATGTTTAATCCTGTTAGTTAAATTGATAGAGATGAATTTTACTCTTTATTTATTTTTCGTATTTCTCAGGAAGTGCTCAAAATGTTTAAAATTACTAAATATCATTCAAGAAACAAATTAAGGTAGCTGTTGTGCAGTCTATCTATATGATTATATCTTTTAAAAATTATGGAGATATTAGATCATTTTAAGTTATTGAAAATAATTATAAGTACCTAGTTAATTCGCGTAGTAAGTCTTAATCTTTGTACCTAATGATTTTTTCCTTGTATGCGTTAAATAATTCATTCAATAAATGTATTTTTCTCTATGCGCATCTAATTTTTATTAATTACCATTCTGCGTTCACATTGGCGTCATTCATTCATTTCCCACCAGGTGATAACAAACACGTCTCAATCTAGTAAGCTTCAAATAACGGTCAAGTGTTTAATAGCAGTGTTTTACCTAAAAATAAAACACATATTAAATACTTACCTTATTTGAAGCTTACGTTTAATTTCTACCTGGTGAAGATTTTCGACACAATGATCAGCGATGCGCTGCCATGGCTATGCCCACATCAGGCAGCGCCACCTGGTGAGAAATCGGGGATGTGCGAAAGAGAAAGATATATGCAACTAAAGGAAAGAGCAAAAGAGAGGGAAGTATAGCGGAAACCAGTGGTGCCACTCTCAATCTAGTAAGCTTCAAATAAGGTAAGTATTTAATATGTGTTTTATTTTTAGGTAAAACACTGCTATTTTGTATATAATATCATTATTGAAGTACACAATAATACTTAACTTAAACTAGGTACTTACGCGTGTAGACATAGGAATAGGTACCCATGGGTACACATTGTAAGAAAGGATCGAAACAATCAGTTTTCTTTTGGTACCTAGTGGACTGGAGCCAAAGTATTTTTTAGGTCATGACATGACAGACAGTTTGATGTACGTCTTACTTACTATAGTAGTAAGACGTAGGCGGCAGGAATACAAATATTATAGTATGGTACCTACATAATGTAATGAACTATATTGACTTAAAGAAAACTTATTTGCTATCCATTTTTTGGGAAACATAACGTCCCTTTAAATTGGTTCGAACTGTATCTTCCTTTTCAGATTTTTTTTCTCGTTATTTTGGCTGCATTTTAGCACAACAATATAAGTAGAATTGTACTTTAAAATTAAACCGTTCCTAGATAAAGGTACGTAAGTTCCTACATAACGTTATCGCTGCCTGTTTTTTTATTACCTGTAGGCCTGTAGTAAAAAAAAATAAGTTTGCAAACAAACAATAATATATATATGTACCTGCTTAATAAGTAATCGATGTCGTATTTTGTTGACCTTAACCCATATTAAAAACCCATATTAACCCATATTTAAAAAAAAATAGATACCTAAAGGTAGATAGAGCCGGATCCAGTTTTATGAGGCAAAATAGTTGCAAGAGGCACAGAAACCAGCTTCTTCAACCGTAACATTCGGCCTTCACCTGTTTAAAACAAAAAAGTAGTAAAAGCTATGTTCGGTTTGTTCACCGGCCATGTTGCTTTGCTTCCTTATTTGGCCGAGCAAAGGAATAAAACAGTGTCCACAAAAAACTATTTACTCTTTTGGTGAAATCAGTCATTTTGAGAAGGATTTTTACAACTTTATCCTCACTCGGTGAGAGATGGCGTGCAGACTTCAGTGGGGCACAGGCTCTCCGGCTGACGCATGTCGTACTGTGCCGTCTTTTTTTCTAGTAACAGTATGAACCAGGTTTTTGTATTATTATTAAAGAAGGTAGTTAGTTATAACTGATAAAAGTGTGTGATCTTCTTCCTGGTGAGCAACTCCATGATGCCCGGTTCCCGTAATCAGCGAGTTTATCCAGCCCAGTGCTGAACTAGGTTATATCGTCTACATTAATTCCAGGCATACTATGAATGTTTTTTAAAAAAAAACAGTGCCTGTTCACTGTTCAACGTTTAATCCAGCACTGGTCTGGCCATCTACACTATTCCAGTGGCCCTGAAATGGATGCGCTGGATTGAAAAGTAGACCGCCAATCCAGTTACTGGAGTAGATCTCTCTCTGGATCCAGTGAATTCCAATTACGGGTTAGATAACTTATTCTTGTTGCAATCCAGCGCTGGATTAGATCACTTTACTAGAACGCTACTGAAATAATGTGAACCGGGCATTATACCAAATGAAGCATGCGCTAACACAGTCTCCAGCTGGTTAAACTGGATGGTGATGGTAGCCAACAGGAATGTTTCTAGTTATGGAATCTAAATATCGATAGGAACTTATAAAAGCTTTTAACTACACAATATAAATCGTGTTGTAAGGAACTACAGTTCCTTATTCACCACCACAGACAGTATTTGCCACCTTAGTACAATGGTCAACAATCACATTACATACTATACAGTAATATTGCATTATGAATAGAATATTGTTTTGATACAGACCGTCTGTTGACCTAAAGTTGGCACTGGCAGTGACTCATCCATCTCTTCCGATAGTAATAAATGGGTGCTGTTCCGATTTTCACCTTGAGATATTTTTTCGTCAAGATCCACAAGATGATCCCCAAGGTCGTTTTTTTGGGTCCTTAAAGACCAACACCTCATTCTCGGAGCCATTTAAACCATATATTATTTGTAGTTTGACGCTGAAGCAACGCCATTCTTATTTAGGGATCCTGCAAAATCAGTTTAGCTAAGGTACCTGAGGGTAATAAGGCCTACCTAATTTCGATTCGCTTTATTTATTTATTACTTTAAAATAGCTATTTTTTAAGGTCGGCCAGTATTGCTTCTTATAAATTTAAACAGACTTAGAAATGAAATACATGTGTATAAGCGTCATATTTTATATTACAATTAAAACAAAAATCACGTACAAGGTAGCCTAATAAGGCCCGGGTAGTTTATTAACGCCCTGCCAGTTTTCACGTTTTCAGAAAAATGTAAAACCATTAAAAATGATTCACTAATAATATTTAAACTGTAAGTACTCATCGTTCTTTAGTTGTATTAAGTATTATTATTTCTGTGAGAACAAAATTTTAAGCAACATCGGTTCCCTTTAATTGAATAGGCTTAATTGCGCGATGCACATGGGCCTTATTAGCCGCAATTTTAATAAGTCTAATTATTAAGAAATTGTTAAGATATAGTTTATATACTGAATTGGTGTTAGCTTTCAATTATTATTTTGTACGTTCTCTTTAATAACCAAAACGTTTACACTGTTGTAAGTCCATTATTTTTCATATGGGCGTTATTATACTCAGGCGTTATTTGCCTCCGGTACCTTAGTAGGTTATATGCATGCGAAGGGCGGCCGTTTCGGGGGGAATACTGGTGTGTAATTGTCGTTCAAAAAGTGCTGATCTTCAGCCTAGTTTAAATTAAATAATTTTTATTTTTATTTTGCCTGTTCACGTGCTACCAAATATTCGTCTACCTGCACTCTTGACGAACTAAATAACGCCTCTGACGCCCCAATAAATCCAGCCACTTACTGGGACCAATCAGAACCTATATAATATGGATTTACGAAAACAAGAAGAAAATATTGTTTAACAGTGCATTAAACACTTCTTAGCGATGGCAATCTAAATACGGTACCTACCTACATAAACACTAAGAAAAGACATGGAGCGTGTTATCTATATTTAGCCAGGCATTGACCGGCAAGTGAACCTAGAGAAGTTTAGTGGATCGGATTATTCAAGGCTAAATTGAAGAGCAAAGTGCAATTTTGTCATCCAATAAGTATAATACAAGCATAGAAGACGATGTCCTTCTTGAAACATTCGTAAACGAACCTTGTCGACTCCGGAAATAGAGTAGGAAATCAAAGCAAGAGCAATAGAATTTGAATTGCTCATGTTTCTAATGACAGTTGCGGGAGTCGGCCTGCAACTATTCATATCATGTCGTGCACAATGCTCTTGCGCTGGCTCGGCTATGAAGTGATCGTTCATCGTTCATTGCGCGTATCAACGCCCATGGCTGTTCCGTTTCTAAAGGCCAACACTTCTCCAGTGTATAAGCGTGCGCGCTGCTATCGTGACGTGTTTTACTAACTGCCCGTCTACTATTATTATACGGTGACAAACTGATAACCCTTGAGATTTGACAGTCGAGTGATCAAAAGTAAGTTTCATTTGCTCATAATTTTCCAGGGTTGCGTAGACTTGTGTTCTGGTGGCCCGTTTTGGGCCAATTGGACCAAATTCAATTTTGTTTTTATCTGTCGGTATTCAGTTTCGCTCAATATTGATGGCTTCTGTATTAATTATTTATTTCAACAAATTGTGTTATGGTTGGCTTTGGGACTGTTCTGGTGTCAGTTCTTTGTTTTTGTACTGAACTTGTTAAGAGTATTTTAGTGGGAACATTAGCTTGACTTTTCAATTCACACGGGCACTCTTTAGATGGGCCCATTCCATACAAAACTTCGTTTTTCTATGGAACCGTTGAAAATTGAATGAATGGCTATGAGCGCCTTTGAATACTTTTTATGGAATTATTACCAGCACAGAGGCATACGCGGTACCTACGTTCGCAGTGGGTGACTGAGGGTCATCAAAAATACATTTAGGAATAACATCAATAACGAATTAAATGATCAATAAACTATATCGCACCATTTAAACAAAATCAATAATAAACGTGTAGGTACGTAGGTATGTTCGATAAGTGATTATTGCCTAAGGACCTATAGGCTAGATGGAATTTCCATATCGTGGTTTTTTTTTAGTTTTTGCATACAAAATATAAATAAATTCTCTACCTGGGTATAATTGCTATGTTGTATTAATTACTTAATCCCTAATAATAGGTGGTTATTAATTAGTGAGTACCTGCTAGATAATTATATCCGCTCTATATCGCCAATAGTGATTTGAAAAATAAGCCATAAATAAATTAGGACTTTTTAATCTTTTAACTGGGCCTACCCATACATCTAAATTAATCTAAATTAAAAAAAGATTTCGGTGGAATACCATGACCTCCTCCTTTTTTAGAAGTCAGTTAAAAATACTAAGTAAAGAGACACGTAAGTACCTACTTGAATTAAGTGTCTTACCAAGTTATTTATTTTGTTTTTTATTGTTTTAATTTTTCCGCCAACCTGTGCATAAGCAACACTTAAACACAGAAACGGTATAGTCACGTCCGCAATACCTTGATATCTGTAATTAAAAGATTATAGTTCGAGAGGAAGGTCGCTCTTAGATGCAGTTGCTTTACAATTATGTAGGTTACTGGCAACTTTAAGTACCTCCAACCTAGGTGGAAAACTAAGAGAAAAAACGTAACGCTACACCGCTTAAATCATGCGATCTGGGTATCCTTATTAATTACTAGCTGTTGTCCACGGCTACGCTCGCGTTTTGGTTGGAAATTATATCACGGGCACGTTGTAAATATAGCCTATGAACCTCGGGGATAATGTAGCTTCCTATTAGTGAAAGAATTTTCAAAATCAGTTCCGTAGATCCAGAGATTACCCACTACAAACTCACAAACTTTACCTCTTTAAAATATTAGTGTAGAATTATAATAGACGAAATCAAAGAACTAATGAATAAAATGATACACGCGCGTTACCTCGTTGGTCTAGTAGTCGCAAACGCGACTGCTGCATGAGCATGAGGTCCTGCGCTCGATTCCCGGATCGGGCAAAGTATTAAATATTGGGTTTTTCCATAAGGAATAAGCAGCCACCGTGTTCGGATTTGTGCTCGGTTGATGGCAATAGGCTATTTATTACATGAGGCTTAAACATAACTGGCGAAATGTGGGTCTAGCTACTAAGTATTAGGTTCACCTCTGGCAGAGGTAATCCCAGAATCATGAGCCTGAGGTCCTCTGCCTAACTCCTCGGGGAGTACAGGTGTGATATTATGATATGCAAGAGACTCAACCCCGATTTATATATTAGTATCGGTGGAAAGTAAGCGCTATGCTTTTCTTCCATTTCTTGAAGAAATTTGAGGTCTCCTGTTGTGTTAACAGACTGCATAGGCACCCCTTCGTTTATTACAGGCGTTTTGTTATGTGCCTGGTCATCATCATTCTCTTTCCCTTATCCCAATTTATTTGTGGTCGGCGCAGCATGTGTACTTCTTCCATACTTCTCTATTACTCGTCATCTCATCAGACACCTCCTTTCTTGTCATATCATCCTTAACACAGTCCATCCATCGTTTCTTTGGTCTTCGTCTACTCTTATACACAACAACATTCATACTTAGAACTTTCCTCACAGCATTTTCCTCCCCTTAAGTTTAAGGGCAATGTGTGAGTCGCAGATTATTCCCGTGACCTGCCGCCATTTCATCCATCCCGTGTTAATTCTGTGCCACTACGATCTGTTTCGCCATCGCTATGCACGAGATGTTAAGTGCCTATTATGGTAATAAATAAGAAGATTCCTGTTATTCATATGGGTAGTGGTTTGTCACATTCATACAAGCCAGAGCCATTATCTATCGACTTTACTGCTGTATGAATGGGGCATAGATATATTTATGTGCCATAGTAATAAGAATACCTACAATACATAGATCGCGACCAAGCTTAGCTCTAGAAATGTGATTTTTAATTAAATTGGTAATTAGCTGCGATAACACGTTCTTCTTTATCATGTATTTAGTGCCTAACCTCGTGTCAGAGTTTGTATGCGGCCCATAGCCTCTGACTTGGCTTAAGTTAAAACACTATCGAAAAAGTTCCGATAATTTTACTACTAAACTCTTGATTGACGAAGGTCCAATTCTTTCTTATGACGACTCACGAAATCACGATTGTGCTAATCTTTTTACCTATTTGCTTAACTACTTACTAACTTTGAGACCTTCGAAGTTTAAAAAAGAACCGGTAGATTTCCAAAATGAAATAAACAGACCAATGTCTGTAAACAAACTGGTTTTCGAAATATGCAATCCGACCAACCGGTTGTTGGCATTTATGATTTATAACTGCTCATAGATTGTTCTCAAACAGTTTCATATGGTTTTGCGAGACAGGAAGTGTCGATAATTCGATATAATATCACATGAAATTAGTGTCCATGCTGTCACCGGCAATCGTGATTAAACTCAGCCTCTCCTGTTCTACGGCACAACACTTTATCCTTCGCCCTCCGCAACCAGTAGGTAATCATGTTAATCGATTATTGTAATATTATCATTTAGCTTCTCATATATGACTAATAAATGTGATAACTGTTACTAGATAATTATTTCCTCGCGATTTACCTATTGCATTAAATGACGTACACATAATCATGATTGTATTCTTTGATACCTGACAGAAGATTGTTTTCTAAATATTGTAAAAAATTGCAGCAATATATGATAAACTCAACTGTAACAAAATACTTCAGCTCCATCCTACCTCCCTGTTTCATTAACTCACTGACTACACATTTTGTCGTTAAATAGTTCATTCAGCAGGGCTATTGCGTATCTCTGTTCATAGTGATCATCACTTGGCGAGTTTCGATATACAATGACAGTTCTTGTTGGTTTCAACTGACGCTACCCGTGCAGAACTGTCATTGTATATCAAAACTCACCAAGTGATCATCACTATGAACTGTCAACAGAATACGCAATAGCCCTGCAGAAACGGATTTAGTTCGATCCAGTTTCTATTGAACGAATTTTATTGATACACAAACTTATTAACCGTCACTCCTATTACTGAAGAAGGTTAGCATTGCCACATACCCACAACCTAGCACAAATCCAGAGCTTCTCTGAGTCTTCCTCATCTCAAATAACCTCACATACATTCTGTGTGCTGTTCTTTGCTACTGAAATTGGGTACAAATTGTTGTTACACCGCAAAATGTTCAAATATCTGATAAAAAGAAGTAATTTTCCATGGAAATGATTTGTAATCGATTCGTTTCGTTATCAAAAAGTTAGGAATAGACAGCAATATTTTATGCTCTACAATCATACAGTTCTTAGCCGTTTGGTAGCCTCAATTTATTTCTTACCTAAAAATATACATATTTTAATAATCTTTCTGGAAATGTTCACGATTTCTGATGATGATTTTGAATGGCAGCAGCCCTAATCATTACTTCAGCAGAATTTCGCTGCAGAGATATTGTCCTGTGCCTATGAAGCTGGAAATTCATCATCATCACCATCATCATCAGCCGGACATAGGTATCTTCAATCGCACGCCACTTAACTGGGTTTTTAGCAACTCTCATCCAATTGCTACCAGCCACTCTGCGAAGATCGTCGCTCAACCGAGCCTGAGGGCGTCCTACCTTACGCTTGCCGCTTCGCGGTCTCCACTCAAGAACAAATCTAACCCAACGGTCATCTGTTCTAACTTCTACGGCTAATATGACCGGCCCATTGCCACTTTAGCTTACTTATTCTGTGAGTTCGAATTCGACAACTCTATTTGAAATTAGTACTTATGATTCTACAAAGCACATCCTGCAATACTGACCACAGAGCATAGGAACGTCTCGCAGCGGATGTCGTACGCGGTAATTTCGTGCTCTCTGATAGTAGACATCAGAAAGGTCGGTAGACCAAGTGTGTAAGAAGCCGAAACACATGGCAAACATACCAAACTAACAACCCATTTCCTTCGACGGCGTACACTATGTCACTATACATACGGAAGTAAATGACGCAGCTAGTTGAATAACGAGTATACATAGGTACCTAGTACATGAGACTGATACCATCTATTCTCACGGTTTTGTTTGATATATTGTTCTAATGACAGTGGAAAATATCTGTAGTTAATTAATAGTTTGAATGAGTGTGCATGTTGGTACTTATACTACTTTATTAGATACCTGAGGGGCTGATGAGGGCGCCCTAGCTCGAGCCAGCGGTGTAAACGTAACGTAAATACTAAGTCGTCGATTATTGAATCGAAAATACAATTATCCTGTAGCATCATCATTCTCCTGCCCTTATCCCAACTTATTTGGGGTCGGCGCAGCATGTCTTCTTCTTCCATACTTCTCTATTACTCGTCATCTCAGCAGTGACCTCTTTTCTAGCCATATCATCCTTCACACAGTCCATCCATCGTTTCTTTGGTCTCCCTCTACTCTTATAGCCATCTACATTCATACAATTATCCTATAGCATTTTAGTAAATTTTTTTGCAACAAGCACAATCAGTATCATACATAGATAATGGTGTACCTAAGTATTTTTAATTTGAAAAAAATCGTTGTATTTACGTTACGTTTACACCGCGCGCTCGTGCTAGGGCCCCCCTTGCAACAATGTACTAAATCAAGGCCCGCACAAAGGGTGTAATAAGACCCAACGAAGCCGAAAGGCACTTGTTCTCCCCCTCAATGCGATATTTTTTGTTCTAGAATGGTTTAGAAAATAAAAAATCGCATTAAAAACATTTTTTTTTTTTTTAATACAAGTTTTTAATGTAATTCAAACCATCCATCAGCACAATGTTTTGAGGGCGTTACATTGAGTCCCACCGTAAAACATGATTGTTCACCCCAAAAAAAAAGTCACTTCCCAGCAATGTTTTTTGCGTAAAGTTACTTAGTTTGATCAAATCAAAATACATTTATTGACATAAAAACATTGTACAGTTTATTGGATTCTCTGACTCCTGCGATAGTTGAAACTGTGTTGCAGAAGCCAGTGTCCTCCTCTAATAAAATGATACATTTGTTTTATGACAAAAAAAAAAAACTAACAAACGAAAACTTCTACTTTGAGAAAAAAATAATACAAAATAATAATAAATAAAAAACTACATTTAGTTTTTTATTAACCACAACAGCCATTTATTTTGTTTTTTGTGGTTCATTAACCACATGAAAGAAAATATTTAAATAAAGCGCAAGTGTTTGTTTACGTGTGTGTGCATGAGTATGGTGTATTTATGTCAAAGACAAAGACAAAGACAAAAGTCTGTCTGTCTGTGAATTAATGCGTGTGTGCGTGTGTGTGTATGTGTGTTCAGGCTTGAATGAATTGCTTGGAAGAGGTACTCTCTCTCTCTCTCTACTTATGATCTACACAATACTTGGTTGATGGCTTCGTGAAGGGTCTTGTTACACCCTGTATATCCCCGAAGGGTTAGGCCTCCTAGGTTATCTCAAGTCCCATGTAATAGAGGGCGAGCCTAATTGCACTGTGTATTGTATTCTTTAACGCCTTCAGTCCCAGGAACCCACCTGGTGGGTTAATTTAAGTCGCTCTTGCGAGGCCGGGAACCAACCTGGAGAGTCCACTACTCCACTTGCAATATGTATGGTGGGATGGCACGACATGTGCTTCTATGAAACGGGGATGGACTTGAAGAATAATCTGTTTTTTTTTTAATGTTTCTATGAGAATAATTAACAGTTTACTTTATTTTCCGTAGAGGAAAATACATATACAATTTTGAAAATAACTATTTGGTTAAAGGAAAATATTATTAACGTCAGTTTAAAATATAATGATGGAAGATAGTTGTGGTAGAACTGGTAGCTACAATTTGTGCTGTTTCGTTTAAAATGTTGAAAACGTGGCAAAATAATAATAGCCGCTCGGGTCGATATTTAGGTTAAGCCGCGCTTGCCTAGGTTGGTCTGTGGATGGGTGACCATCCATTACGTACCGAGTTTCCTCCGTGAGCCTGGTCCCGGCTGTCATCTGTAGATCTTTGATTGTCGTTACAGGTAGTCAGTGGCCCAAAAAAGTCTGACACCACTCTTATCAAGGGGTATCGTATTACCCAGTACTAACTGGGTTGTGGAGGTCAGATAGGCAGTCGCTCCATGTAAAATACTGGTATTCAGTTGCATCCGGTTAGACAGGAAGCCGACCCTAACATAGTTGGGAAAAGGCTAGGCAGATGATGTTGAATTAACTTCCTCGTGCACTCGTAACAGACTAAAATTATATACATGTAAGTTATTTTAAAAAGTTAAAATCGTATACTAAATGAATCTTTGTTTATTTAATTCGTATCCATAAAGAAACCTAGACAATTTAATTATGCAAAACAGTTCCGGTTAGGTAGTTACCCATAGATTATATTTTTTATGTTTCTATGGTAGTTAGCCAATATAGTTACTATGCAATCATTTTAATCATAAGTACTTACCTATTGATTTCCTGTTATTATCAACAAAAAAAAGTGTGTCGAAATAGGTACCTATTAGGTATTTAGTAGATAAGATATTACTTAATCAGATAAAAATCGCAAACACAACAGACTTGGGTAGTTACAAGGTTAAATGAAACTACTGGAACTTTGCAGGGTTTACCTAACATTTACAATGCCTTTTGAAATAGGTTCATTATTTCGGTCCTATTTTAAAGTCCTGAATGTATTTCTTCCATTTCGCTTGCCCCCGGCTGAAGGCCTAAATTTCAAGGCATCCACAGGATTAGTACGGATGAGCACTAGCCACCCACCCTCATAGGCTGAACTGCGAGATGCCATTATCAAAAAAAAAAAAAACGGTCATTTTGCTTTTTGTAACATTATACCTAAGAAGGTAGGTAATTAGGTAGGTATCCATTTAACAATTTTTATTTTCTAAATAGAAACCTGCAGATGATCTATACCGACAAATCCAGACGGAAGGTAACGCTACCTTTGTAACTCACCAAGCATTTCATTGTCATATATGAGGTCTTGGGTTCGATTCCTGTGTAGGGCAAAGTGTATTTGGGTTTTTCCATCAGGAATTTCTCAGTAGCATCCACGGAGTCTGGATTTGTGCCCGGTTGATTACAATAGGCTCGCCTCCTATTACATGAGACTTAAACACAACTGGCAAAATGTGGGTGTAGTACTAATAGTACACCTCTACGGTACCTACACCTCTGCTTAAACTCTTCGGGAATTACCGGCGTGATGTTACGTTGGAAATTAAACATTTTCTAATTCCGCGCATATTTCAGCGAAGAGCTGCTTATCTCTGCTCAATTTTTCACCATGATTAGTTGCAAAACAGGAAAATGTAACTTCATTATTATTTATTATAAATATAAACTGTACAATTAAGTACTTAACCATTTTATTGAACACGATTAACGCAAATAAATGTTCAGACCTCAGAATTATCTATACATACAAATATATAAAATTAAATTGTCTGTTTGTAATATCAAAATAACGGCTTTTTACTGAATGCATATAAAAATATGTACGGCAGATATAGCAAAAAAACATTTTTGTCTGTCCGTCTATCTGTTTGTTCCGGCTAATCTCCGAAACGGCTGTACCGATTTTAATGGGACTTTAACTGGCATATAGCTGGTATTATAAGGTCTAATATAGGCTACTTTTATTTAGGAAAATAATTAGGGGTATTGGTAACAAAATTCGATTAAAAAAGGAAAGTACCTACTTAATTTTTTTTTTTAATTCACGCGTCTTAAGGTCGCGGGCAACAGCTAGTTTACTACTAAAAATAAAACTTTCTGCACCGTCGAAGTACCTTGCCCTCTCTCTTGCCCTATAATAACATTGACCCTTATTAGTTTCCGAATACATGACTGCTCCAATTTAGCAGGGCCTCTGTCCGTGCCTGTATGAACGACATGGACGTATAAAAAACTACATCAATGTAGTGACCAAACTTTAACATTTTGCTCGACAGCATAATGTTTAATAGCTTGGCTATGGGCTATCAAGATAATTTCATAAGTAGGTAGGTACTAAGATATAAAATTGGATGTTTTCTAATAAATAAATGACCTATTCCAAAACACGTGTAGATAAGTAAATATTTTGATTTTATCATGTTAATCGACTTACAACAAATCAAAATAAAATCTATGTTCTTCGTATTGGAGAATATGTTTGTTTTACATAAAAATGGTACCTACATGATGAGAGGTATTTCATATAAATGGTTCCACATAATTTTGCTTAGGTACTTACTTCAGTACGCAAAAAATACCTTGAAATATTATAAAATTACGACCAGAAAACCTCGAAAAATATTACTCGTGCGATTCGAATGAAACTCTCTCAGTCCTAAAAGTGTTCTCCGCACGAGATTAATCCCACAGCGCCTAATCTCATTTTCATGTTTCATTATCAGCTGGCGTGGGATTTCGGGAAAGTGGAAGTACTTAGATACAGTTTTGGGCCGACCAAATACCACGCACTAAAATTTATCAGAATTACGAATAATACAAAAAAATAAACGATAGTGTAAAGAAGTCTCGTTTTATTTGGCTTTGCCAAGGTACGAGTACTTTTCCATAGGTACTAGGTACTTGATCTTTATCCTCACTCGATTGTACTCATGTAGGTACTTGGACGTATATGCAGGCATGATAGAATACAGGAAAAACTGGTTATAACAATGTACGCAAACGAGTTTCCAAACATGTAAACAAATGTGTTGTTGGAAAAACAACTTTAATACGCAGATATACAGGATGGTGATTTAGTTACCTGCATCCTGCAAGGTTTCCAAAGAAACATAACATTCGCTTCATGAAAAAAAATAGTTTTACGTAAATGCATCGAAACAGTCTGTCTATTTGTTTTCCCCACCAATCTTTTATGAGTTTCTTTGGGAAAGTAGTTTAATATGTCGGGTAGTCCCACCTTGAAGGATCCAGGTAACTAAATCACCACCCCGTATAGTTGTGCTACGAGTTCAAGCATTTTTATGTCCTTATCAATTTGAAATCAACGTTATTTAAACAAGAATACAGTTGTTATTCGTATAACCGGCAAACAGCGTCAATTGGAAACAAACATTAGAATAGACTTTAATTCATATCAGCTGCTAACAGTCATAAAGCCGTACATAAGTATCTACGTACGAACACACATAATTTATCTATGTAGTATGCAAATTGTTAACCAGAAAACATAATACAGTAGGATTATAGTCCTACTATGGAATGGGCTTTAGTAAAGAATGACCGAATACTTATGACGTCATTGTGTCGTCACTCATGCCAACATTTGTGCCAATGCTTTCATTCAGGCCGCAACAGACGATAGCTAGTGACGGACTGGCGCTAATGTCTTGAAAAGTTGTGTAGAGGAAAATTATTCTAACGTCACGGAAAATAAAGTGTGGTGATGTTGTGCCGCTGCTCGTCATAGTAATCAACTTATTTAGAACCACCGCCTGCCGGATGAAGGCATTTAGAACTCAGTGATGGCTTCGTCTTAACCATGTATTAACTGATTGTTATAGTTTACTAATAATAACTATAATCATGTAATTTCAGGTGGTCCTCAATATGGATAACAAGATCTCAGAAGATGCAAAAAAGCAGGTGGAGGAGCTTCGGGATTGGATAAACAAGCAGCCTCATTTACCCAAAGATTTAGGTAAGCAAATCTGAACTTAACCAGTAACCATATATTATTCCCTACCTCCGATCCGTGTTCTATTTTTGACTTCGTAACTTCAATGTAAAGTAACTAAACGTATCAATGTTCTTTTGAGGGTATACAATCCTCATGGACGTTTTTTTCTGAGGTTATTTTGTACTGTTCCCGACTTAAACCCCACAAAAAAACGAGGACGTATCCTTGAAGTTACTCCTGAAATCAGCCGGAATTCCTGGACATGCCCCACATTGGACCAATGTTGTTCTAAGCAGGGGGCCTAAAATGGCCGTCTTGGCAGAATCACAATCGTGCAACAATATGAATCAAGTTTAAATTCTTAAAATGGTCAAAGACGCAGTTAATAATATGAATTATCACCTTGTGCCTATTTTACGAATTTTAATGTAACGTACTTAATTCATATTATTATCCTACTAGCGACCCACCCCGGCTCCGCACGGGTGCAATGTTATACATATATACCTTCCTCGGATGCCCTTAGCTAGTGGTCGCTTAGTTTGTAAGCTCATTTTGCCCCTGGCTGGAGGCCTTAAATTCAAGGCATCCAAAAATCCGTTGCGTATTTTAAAGATCTAAGCATACATAGGGACAGACAGACAGCGGAAAGCGACATTTTTATACTATGTAGTGATTATGATTCCGCTAAAGCGGCTATTTTAGGCCCCCAGATCAACTTGCGAGTTTGTCTTGAAAAGTGCTCCTCTGTCATGATTCGAATCCTGAACCATTAGAATTCCCAAAGGCACAGCAACCAAATGTAATCTTAATGACTCTTATATTGTAAGCTTACATAAGCGACGTAAAGCCATACCATGATATTAATTGGCTATTAAAATTCAGTGAAGGTAATTCCGAATTTGAGAACTTGATGGCATTGAATTAAAATTCGCAGCCAGTAACATGTTTATTATATGAAGAATTGAATCCGGATTCTTTATTCAGGAAGCATATTTGAACCTTCACATTGACCTTTATTACAATTTTATAACTAAGTATCATCAAATAAACATAGGTATCTAAAGCTGAACCGGTTATCGCAGTTTCGGGCTTCTGATTTGTTCACATGACCGATGCTGTGTTATCAAGCTCTCTGAGGCATGAAAACCGGCCAAAGCGTGTCGGGCCACGCACAATATAGGGTTCCGTAGTTGCCCATCAATGATCCGGACGATGATTTTTATTGTAATAATAAAAAACAAACGTACATTTGCATTTGAAAAACCTGTGCTATTTATTTATTATGTTCAGGAAAATATGTTATCCAATTATATTTTATAAGTTGGTGCTCAAATATTCCTCGTAAACTTCTAAAAGTCTACTTAGCTGTGATAGTTTTCCTTTTAACTTCGTTTTATGTATGTCTATACTAACACCGCGAATTTTTTCACACATCCAAGCACAACCGTTTAGCTGATAGAGTGGGGAAGATCTAGAATCTAACAAAACTTAGCACTTTAAAGCTTAATATTTCACAAACGAAGGCCAATTTGATGAACAAACTCGCAGTATTTTTTAAAGACCTATCCAACGACATCCCACACTGTGGTACCGAGAAAAAGAAACCCCCACTTTACGTGTAGGCACAGGAGATACTCTAAAATAAAGACTTTTCGAGATTTTATTATACCACTTTGTCCGCGTTACTAATCTGCCAAATTACAGCTTTGTAGTACTAAGTGTCTTTGAGCTAAGCCGCGGACAGACAGACGGACATTCACTACGGAATCCTAAAAATCTACAAATATGGCTACGGTACCAGTAGTATATGTTCCCAAGTCCCTGTTATTGATTCGTCCGAATCACACAAAGAATAATTGCTACCCGAAAGGCCATTCAGCTGGCATCGTCGAACGTACACTGAATGGGAATCTGTTGCTACATAGGTACCACAAACAACTTGTACAACAAGTTTGCCACGATTGATATACTCGACTTTCAACTTAACATCGTTTAATATAAGGTGCAGAATGCAGTTTTTGTATGATCTTTGAATTGTTTTCAAGTGGACTTCCTACAGAATCTTGGTAGCTTATTGATGTTCTGCTATCTCAGAACAGTACAGGACCTGCCTTTGTTCCTTCCTACTTCAGTTAAGCTACGGAAATACCTAGTAGCTATTTAACACTTCCAACGTATTATTAGAAAAAAAAAGATAAGTATTTACTTCAGCATAATGACTAATCATCATTGTCCTCCTATTATTCGCAGTTGTCTTCAAATGTGGGAGTTAGATAATTTGCTAATAGCTCAAGATGAAGCTCAATTACACTCTATCGCTAGGTTTCCTACATTTTAAGAGCTCAATTTGTCACGTTTTTTCATTAGTCTTCTAAACTAACAATGGTTTATACGATTTAAACAAAAAACGTGTTAAATATATTCCTGTTCCTTGTGTGGGTTAAAAACAAAACAAGTTTTATATTATAAATAACTATTGGCATTGGGCATTACAACTTTTTGTCTGCTAAACAAGTTTTATTTAACTACTATTTGGAGCCAAAGTAACTGATTCAATATTTGAATGAGAGATGTCTGGTTGAGAACTAAATACTCTTTGAAGGGAATGAGGCTTTGTCTGTTCCCGGTACATTGTTATGTATTCCACGCTACGGAAATGGTCAAAGGCGATGTTTTGTGAGCATCCAAGTCGACTAGCCATTATTCCGTGGAATTCTGTAATGTAGTCTAGATGTGAAGCCGAGCGTCGACGGTGACAACAAGATTGATATAATCGGTGTAAACGTAATTGCGATCTTTTTTTTTGTTGTGGAACATACCTGGGAAACTCCTAGTTACGGAGATACTGGAGGTCAACGTCAAAGTTCTCGACTTTTTCACAAGTTTTAATGTTATGTACTTGCTTTTATACCTGTATGACCCCTGTACTAATCAATGCATCCATCAACACAATGTTTTGAGTGCGTTTCACTAAGTCCTACCGCACAAGGTGATTTTACACTCCCAAAAAAAGTCGTTTTCCAGACATATTTTTTGCGTCGAGTGGAACAGTCCGTTTACACCTTGTATGCTTATACAAAAGTATTCATTTCATCATAGTATTACATACGTAACTCATTACGTTTTTTTTTGCAGAATTATATTTGGCACCGCTTTGTTGTAAGTGGAGGCAATCATTATCATCAATGATTGCCAATTTATTTGGGATCGCTTCAGCACGTCTTCTTCCGTAGATCTGTTAGTCATGTGATCATGTCCATTCTCAGTACCCTCAACTCATCTGTAACAGTATTAGGAACAGTGTGTACAGTTCCAATTCCTCAATGAAAAGGGATCGGAAACCCGACTGGTGTTGAATCTGGGGCCTTAGTCTGCTATTGCAATAGTGTCAGAATGGTCTATCATTGATTTAATAAGGCCCCTAGCCCACGGCGTATTTAAGGGCGTTCGAAAATCGTTTGACGTGCGTACAAAGGGTAATTCGTCTGCGCGGGGCCTTATTAAATCAATGATAGACCATTCTGACACTATTGTAATAGCAGACTAAGGCCCCTGGTGTGTTACATCTAAGCGACGTTTGTTATCGGGTTTCTTCGGGATCATTCGGCTTACATGATGCACGATTTTGCGAGGCGTCAAGAATGTAGCGTAAAAATGATGTGGCGATGTATATTTTGTCCTTACTCTTAAAATGAAATAAATAAATAACCAGGAACCATTCTCACGTTACAGAGGACAAACTCCTACTGAGGTTTCTCCACAGCTGCTACTATGATATGGCTGCCACCAAGATTACCGTAGAGCTGTTCTTCAAAATCAGAGACAATTCTCCAGAGCTGGTCAACCACAGGGATCCACTGTCACCTGCTATGCAGAAGGCTTTGAAAATCTCGTGAGTATATGTGCCTACCCACTTACCCACATACACGTTGATTGAAAGAAAACAATTACATGACCATTCAAGAACATGGAACAATGTTCTTTAAAAATCTGACTTCCTTCGATTGTTACAAGACAAGTGTCCGTCGCTTGTTTTGCGTTCTCTCTTTTATTTGCAACTAGTTCTTGTCCATGACTTCGCTCGCGTCCTAACCTGCTTCCATTATAAGTTTCATTATTTCATCAGAATTAATCCATTCAACTGCTACATTGTTTAAACCGACAGAGATACTTTTAACCAAAGACAATTTTCATTTACTTTTTTTACAATTGCATATTTTTAAATGGAATTAGAAAGTCTATCTAATTTAATTATTCCGCAGTGTCTTGTTTTCTGGCAATACTGCGGATGGTCGTGACTACACTAATCTGGGGCAAGCTTATGGCTGTTAGTAATTCGTTCTAATCTTTGCTGTAAATCGCTGAACTTACTAACACAGTAGAATTAAAACTGGGTCACATTTATTGCAGTCTCTTTGCGATTGTAGATATATGTATAGATAGGTGTGGTTGTTGGAACACCCTTGCTATAATCTACACCTACAGTACACCGCTTAAATTACAATTGGTCGTCTTACGGCATTAATACAAACTTTAAACTCATTTTTTTTAAATGACTAAACCAATTTTAATGAAACTTCATATGCATAAGCAAGATACATAGGTCTAAAAAGTTGATGGAGAACATTTTCGAAAAATAGTGTTACAGCTAAATTAGACCGATTTTAGATTTTCCATAGAAACAGAAATTTCCAATTATCTTTTTTTTTTAAACACATTTTGAAAATGTTCTCTGTCAACATTTTAGACATATTATTATGTATCCTACTTATGCGAAAAAAGTTTAATTAAAATCGGTTCAGACATTTAAAAAACAAATGAGTTCAAAGTTTGTATGAAATGCCGTGAGACGTTTACGCTCTTAAAGAAACGATATCTAAATACACCATTTAGATTACGTACAATTGATTTTAAAAGTTCCAGTATTATGTTTGGAATAGGATGCCGAATACGATACGTCCAGGTCAAAATTTTGTATTTATTCAAATAAGACTGAGAGAAGAACTTTTGGATGTTCTATAGTAATAGTAACATAGGGCAGTCCCATAAAGTGCGCCTGTCGCCTCTTTTCGCTGCGGAGAAGAAGTGACGGAAGAAGAGTGGCGTGGCGTGCCTAAGGGCCAAAAATACGAGAAGCCCCGAGCAAGTAGACTGTTGAGTAACCCTAATAACATCATGAAGAATAGTATGGTATAAGTATAAGAATAGTATTATACAGCATGTAACAGAAAGGGTATAATCATATGGAATACTGTGGTACGGACCATCAAACTGAACAACTTTCTCTATGGGACCACCATCGAAATCGTAAAAAAATCGTAAATCGTCCGTACCACAGTATTCCATATGATTATACCCTTTCTGTTACACGCTGTATAGTTATAAGGGCAAGCCAGAAGGCGTCGTGGCAGACCTCGTAGAAGACGGCGAGACGAGCTGGATAAAACCAACGACCAGTGGCCCACATTAGCCCTAGGTCTAAACAACTGGAAGTAATGGGGAGAGGCCTTGCCTTGCCTTGGCCTTGCCCAGCAGTGGGATGACGCAGGCTAACAGCAAAAAGCTGCAGGCTCGCAGGCTAAAAGCTTGCTTTTAGGCTTGTTCATACAAGTACCGCCACTAGGAACAAATTACCCTGCGACACATTAATCAGTAGTTGCAATCTACCGGCCACAGATCCAGACGTCTGATGATGCTGGTAAATTCTTGATGGAAAAAAAACAGACCCAATTACACTTTGCACGAGCTAGTGATCAGATTCAATACTAATAAACAATTATCAATCTTATCTTGTTTACGTACATTTATAAATGCGAAAATTTGTGAGGATGGACCTATCGAATTTGGATGAAATTTCACACACAGATATGTCATACAACCTAAATTAATTCGTATGATTATTTTTCTCCCATGAGAAAATTACCGAACGCCACGCGGACGAAGCTGCGTGCATACGCTAGTTAACAATCATTTTAAAAAAGAACACTACTATGTAAGATAGATAGGGTCATAGGCCAACCCAAACGTATCATTACACGGCTTAACCGGGACTAATTACATCTTGTTCACCACAGGGCACGCCCCACTGCACTGTCTTTTGTCCCATTAATTAAGTACCTACTTAGTTATTTCTTAAATAAGTTTTATTGTGGGTTTTCTGTAGTATTCATGGAAAACTGACCACTTTGTATTGTGAACTAGCTATGTAGCTAGTTCACTATACAAAGTGGTCAGTTTTCCGTAGACGAGGACAACCACGTCTTCGCTCCTGCCGTTTCACTCTTTACAAGAACTGTGTATTCAATTATATGTCTGGAAAGGTGTTGATTGACTACGGAGACGACGACGGCTAAAGTAAATAAAATGGGAAAAGGGCAAGATAATGAGAATTCGAAGATTTTTTGTACAACCTATGTACAGACACATCAAGCTACTACAATCTGTCAAATGTCTTTAATAGATTTTCAACTTTATCGTTACAGGATAAGGTTCAAGGTTGATTAGGAAAATTTGTCAGTTTCGGGTAGCTTGATGTGCTGGCGTCTGTACATAGATTATAATGTTATTTTATTTGTATGTATTTATCGCTTTTTTTTTTAAACAAGTCTCAGCATCATTTTGTAACAAATTGCGAGTTCACATACTCCTTGCTTGATTTCTAATATTAATTAGAAACTTTTTTTTTTTTTTTTTTTCAGATGGGAAGTCATCAAGTGACTCCTCCCGCTCTGGGCTGAGCAGGAGGGAGTGTCAGACTTTTACTGACTAAAACCCATCCATGTTCCTTCATCGCCCTTTGTGTTCCGGGGCCACGGTATCTCTTTCGAACAGTCCCGCAGCCCCGGCAAATATTAATTAGAACCTAACCTACACTATGGCTAAGTTGCTACACCAATAGTTTCTAAATATCGGCCGATGACCTATCAATGAACTGATAATAATATACCTACGTATTTTGTTTGTCAATGCCAAGAGCAATGGCCTCTCCGCTCTTATTGAAACAGCTATGAGAGATTGTTATCTGAACAATTGTGAACAAATAAGAGTATTATTTTGCCAAGAGCAAATCATCGTTAGCGGGATAGGTCAATAACGGTCAGTTCACACCGAGACGCGACGCGACGCGACTCGGCGCGCACAGCGAGAGCGACTCAAACTTTAACTTTATTTACTACACGAAAAGATACACATTTCATTGGCCAGTGATTACGCGCTATGCCGCGCGCCGCCGCGAGTATCTTTTCATGTAGTAAATAAAGTTATATTTTGAGTCGCAGTGCGCGCAGGGTCGCGTCGCGTCTCGTCTCGGTGTGAACTGACCCTAAACAAGTCTAGCTAAATAATTTTTCGAATTGGAAGTGTTACATGACTGCCTAACATAAGCCAGTTTTAAATAAAGATAACTAAGTATGTAGCTGCTGCCCGCGGCCTTCGTTCGCGTGAAAGTATTACTTTGCTTTGAATCAGATTTTCTTAACAATTTCAAGAGTTTTGATTTTTTTTTGCATTCAGTAAAAATCTGTTATTTTGATATTACAAACAGACGCTTGAATTTTATTTATTTGTATATACTTATAGATTATTTTGTAAAATGTAAAATCCCCAATAAAATGTAACATATATCGTTATCATACCTAATTGTCGAAATCTTGGTGTACTGTACACATCTGCGTACTCCCTCAGAGCATAAGGCGTTATGTTATGTTCTATATTGTGTAAAAAATAAACGTCTAAGCGGTTGCAGCAATCACGACAGATTTTCTGTCTATTATTGAAGCGTTCCATTGTCTATCTCCGAAGATCAGCATCAGATCCCGACTTATACCTTCCATCCTCAGCTCAGCAACATGAGATAATGATTATCAGGTACAAATATCGTTAGAAAGTACCTATATGAAAAACATTGTAAAATTTCAGAGTTGCCCTCGATTTCCCTGGGATCCCATCATCAGATTCTAACTTTGTGACAACGGGACCACCTCAGTAGTACAGGTTTTCGAATAAAAAAAAAATGGACAATCGGTCCACAATTAGCGGAGAAATAGGTGAACATACGGGACACACAGTCAAACGTAGAACCTCCTGATTTTATTTGAAGTCGGTTAAAATATTGCCAAAAAAACTTAAAAAAAAAAACCGACTTTAAAAACAAAAAAACGTGGAAAAATAACTTTAGCTTCAGAAGTCGGTGACTTTTGTTTGTTCGATTAAGTTTTTTTGGCACCGACTTCTGAAGCTAAAGTTATTTTCCCACGTTTTTTTGTTGTTGAAGTCGGTTTTATTTTTTGCAAAAAAGTTTTTTATTTTTCCATTTTTAGTTTCAATATTTTACACTAATATTTGCTATACATTTATTTTACATTGTTAACAACTCTTTTCATGGTAATAGGCTTATCCCCAATAAAATGTAACATATCGTTATCATACTTAACTGCAGGGACCGAATTACCGTTACTTTTTTTATAACGTTACCAAATACCGTTATGATAACGATAAAAAAGTAACGATATGAATAACGATACCCGTAAGTCCATTAACGTTACCAAATAACTAAAATTAGTATCGGTAAAAGTAACGATACTTATACCGATAATTTATACGCCAATCTCTTTCTAACGATGTTGGTCGCGCTCGCGCTCGCACAGTCGCACTAACTCTAGTCGCGCGTGTATGAATTACCTAGTGAATTAGTGATTGGTGGGTGTATCAACAAATTGTGAAATGGCAGGACACGGTAAGTATTTTGGTATTTACATGTAAAGTTTTAAATCAGTAGGTACCTACAGTGTTTTAATCTAATTTAAACAAATTCCGTTTTTTTATCACTCGAGAAGACACAAATAAAAACACATTATTATCTGTTTTTAAAATTAATATGTAGTTAGTAGGTAGCTAGTAGCTGCCGCTACTCGAGGAATGGGCCATTCGCGGCCATTCCGAATGGCTGCGCAATGGCACGGCATGCCTGCACATAGACGTATAAAAGGAACGTTGGCCATTGCGCAGCCATTCGGAATGGCCCCGAATGGCTCATTCCTCGAGGGGGTAGCAACTACAAATGTGTAGGTACTAATAAAAGTAATAAAATAAGTATTGTATTTTTTCTTTGCATATGGTAAACGGTTACGCAGACGCACTGTCTCCCCGAGCCTTCTCGACGATGATTGGGATGTTATGTCACAATCAATTTTAGCAAGGCCAACGAAGAATCAAAATCTCGGAGGACGTGCTGAAAAATCCAGCCAAACAGCAGCGGTAATTCCTGGTAATGACAGGGAACACATACGAAAACAGCAAAGCATGTACCCAAACGAAAGCCGACCCCAAAAATATGAACTACCATTTTGCTAAATTAGTGGAGTCAAGTTTAGAAGACATAAGGCCCTGCATTCTGCCTAATTTTTATGCAAAAATCATCACATTTTGGCAGCCATGAGAAGGAAATACAATTTGACACTCAAACTAAATAATTACCAAAGGACTTTTTTTTCTAGACACGTTTATAATAATAATAAATAATTGCCATGTATATAATTTAGTTTCATTTCCTAACGCAATAACTAATAAATAACCCAGTCGCTGTGTGCTGGGCACATTTTGGTTTTCCCTCTCTTTATACCTAATACAAGGACAAATAAAAAGACTATAATTTCTTTAATAAGTTTAATTTTCTTTCTAATTTTGTAAAACACAAAAAAAAAGTAAAAGCTAATAGTAGGTAGTAACTGTTACTACCTACTATTAACTTTACTTTTTACTTAAAACTTATTAAAGAAATTATCGTTTTGTTTTATTTGTATTACGGACCTTAGAGTCCCTGCGCGAGCTCAGAGGAATAAGAGGCTTAAGTACTTAAATGATCGGTGGTTTTATTTCAAGTACATAATACCCTCATAGAATGATTTCATAATTTAGTTCGCGCGGAGTGCAAAATTATGATATCATTAAGTAAGGGTAAAATCACCGATGATTTAAGTAAGCCAATCACCGATTCCTCGCAGCTCGCGCGCAGACTACAACTACAGAAAAATAACATTTGTTTATAAGTTTTATAACAGAAAAACTTTAGCAATACTCAGCACTAAATCTAGACAAAGAAAAAACCTGATATTTTTTTCTCGATTTCGGGTTACACAATGCGTAATACGGTAAAAAAAATAGTGAAGGATCACTATTTGTTCTTACTGTGTAACGCATTGTTTCGAATTAATACAATATTTTCAATTAAATCTTATTTTAAATTGTATCTGTACCTAGATACTACAAATTTTAAAGATGAAAATAGCCTCTCTACACTGATTTGTGAGGCCGGGGCAACCAACACAACCTGAATTAACCCATATAAATAAGGAAACTTGTGTTTTTTGGTTTCCTAGTAATCAAAAACTTTTTCTCCGCGAGATTGCCAGCAACATCAAGGCGCTGCTGGCCTTTCTCAAGGAGTTAGGGTGGATCGAATAGATTTCCCACCCGTACGCAAAATACACGCTTGGACGTGGAGTTTCGGACACCAGCCCGCTATACAATACAATACAATCAAAAACTTTGGTAGTAGAATTAAGTAACTAAAAAAACTATAATTTCTTTAATAAGTTTAATGACTGGTTAAAAAAACCTGACAAAATATAAAATATGGGTATTGGTACCTATTTTACGACTAATAAAAAACCCATTCATATTACTGTTAGGTACCTATCATTATTACAGTCGACAACACGTAGCTGCATATAATTTGACCTCTACAATTTGTCTTTTAAATATTTTCGTAAGGAAAGAGATCCAGGGACATGAGGTCGACTATAATAATGATTAAAAAAAAAAAAACATAAAAGTCCCATCATCAACATCTAACGTAAAGCTGCACAGAACACAGTTTTAGGTATCAGCAGGGCGCGGGCGCAGCGGACGCATCCTCTTATTCATCTTACTTGCTTGACAGTCACTCGCTTATTCGCAGTCGCAGCGCACTTCCGAACCTAATCTGTGTTCCGATTTTCCGAACCTCCATAAAGTTTGAACAGAACTATACAGTAGATGTTTTCTTTAAAACTTTTGAAATACTGATAAACTCTGTTGCACTTCTTTTGGCTCATAATAATATTTTTTAAACAAACAACTACTTAATTATAATAACAGAATAACAAAACAAATCTAATTTGGCGTACGCGATGTTTTATGACGTACTGGTACTGGACTATAAATTGAAACACGCGTAACGGCGTAAGCGCGAGCAATTTGTCGCGTTTACGTAGGTATCTGTTCGATCGTTGTAAAATTCTAGCTGTTGCCGCTCTGATTAGCAGAGCCGAACGCAAAGACGCGCGGCGTGCGTTCGGTCTGGCAACGTCGCGCCAGATATTGTTCGTTTTTAGTGAATTAACGTTATTAGTAACGTTACTTAAATACCGGTAAATCCTATAAACTAACGTTATGTTTAACGTTAATATTTAACGTAGCATAACGTTAATGTTTCGGTAATTTTACCGGTATTTGTTTGGTAACGGTAACCGTCCCTGCTTAACTGTCGAAATCTGGGTGTACTATACACATCTGCATACTCCCTCAGGCGTTATGTTATGTTCTAATATTGTGTAAAAAATAAACATCCAAGCGATTGCAGCAATCACGACAGATTTTCTGTCTATTAATGAAGCGTTCCTTTGTATATCTCCGAAGATCAGCATCAGATCCTGACTTATACCTTCCATCATCAGCTCAGCAACATGAGATTATCAGGTACAAATATCGTTAGAAAGTACCTATATGAAAAACATTGTAAAATGTCAGGGTTGCCCTCGATTTGCCTGGAATCCGATCATCAGATTCTAACTTTGTGACAACGGGACCACCTCAGTAGTATAGGCTTACAAATAAAAAAAGAATTTTGACAATCGGTCTATAATTAGCGGAGAAAACGGTGAACTTACGGGACACACAGTCAAACGTAGAACCTCCTCATTTTGTTTGAAGTCGGTTAAAATATTGTCTAAAGAGTTTTGGTGAAACATTAGTGAATCGCTAACAATACATTTCATGGTAAAAGGCTTATCCCCAATAAAATAGAACTTAACATACCTAACTGTCGAAAAGTTGTACAGTACACATCTGCGTACCCCCTAGAGCATACAAGCGTGATATTATGTTATGATGTAGTATAAACAATAAACATCCAAGCGATTGCACCAATCACGACAGATTTGCCGTCTATTTTTGAAGAGTTCCGTTGTATATCTCCGAAGATCAGCATCAGATCTTCACCAAATTTAAATGGGACCACCGCGAAACAATATTCCAACAAACAAAAAGAATCATCGAAATCGGTTCACAATTGGCGAAGATATCGCTGAACATAAACACAAAAAAAAAAAAAACTGACAACTTGATAACCTCCTCCTTTTGGAAGTCGGTTAAGAAGTCGGTTAAAAAGAGCTTTAGTGAAACATTAGCGAACCGCTAACAATACATTTCATGGTAATAGGCTTATCCCCAATAAAATAGAACTTAACATACCTAACTGACGAAAAGTTGTACAATACACATCTGCGTACCCCCTAGCGCATACAAGCGTGATATTATGTTATGATGTTGTATAAACAATAAACATCCAAGCGATTGCAGGAGTGACGACTGATTTTCTATAAATAATTGAAGAGTTCCATTGTTTAAATCCGAAGATCAGCATCAGATCTTCACCAAATTTTCTTTTTTTAAATGGGACCACCGCGAAACAATATTCTACCCAACAAAAAAAGAATTATGAAATCGGTTCATAATTTGCGAAGATATCGCTGAACAAACACACACAAAAAAAAACAGACTTCATAACCTCCTCCTTTTGGAAGTCAGTTAAAAATCATCGCGTCGGTGTCGATTCAACCCTGTATGTTTTTCCATTTAGGTATGGCGTACAAAAATATTTGACTAAATCTTCAATTCACGCTTTCGTTATTTCTGGATGCCGCCCAAAACCGCGAAACTACTTTTCACTCACAGCAAAATGTGCCATAATTATTAATTAATCTATTATTTCCTTATTTGCAGAAAACTTGCGTCGTACGTAATAACAGGGAACAAGAATGTATGGTTTTGGCAATTAAACGACCCGGGTCTCGAGCAGTACGACTATGTTCAAGATGCTAGGATGTTCTTCATGTCCTGTGACGCTTGGTTGCTGGAGAACGAGTTCTTAGCTGAAGAAGACATCGTGGTCTTGGACGCTAAAGATATCACGCTCAGGTTTATCACGAAGTTCAATATCTCTGTTGCCAGGAAGCTGTCTAAATATCAAGAGGTGAGTGCCACTTTTCTTTCGGAATGGACTCATGATGGATGTATTTTCAAATCTTCTTCTTCGAGGAAGGTTTAAAATAAAAAATATAGATATTAAATCCATTAATTATACATTACAAATTGTATATTAAATCTACTCGATTTGCGTCGATAAGTTTACAGTCACCTTGGCTATAGCATAATCAGCCTATAATGTTCCCACTGCTGGGACACACGGCCTCCTCTCTATGGGCTATAATCCACCATGTAGGCCCAGTGCGGGTTGGTAGATGTCACATGTCTTCGATTTTTTGGTTCTAGGACATGCCAGTTTTCTCGTGATGTTTTCCTTCACCGTTTTTGAGAGCAGTGATGATGAAGTAAATTACACAAAGTAACTTACTGTTCGTAAGTCAGGGCTGCCACCAATGGGCCACTGCTGATATAATCGCGACATTTTATCTATACTTTCACAAACAATAAGCAAAATCTAAATGAATACCAGAATATTATTGGAATGTTTAAAATTTCAACTCTTGGTCCTGAGCTCAACGGTGAAAATCCGACAGATAGCTTTTATTCATGCATTCGATTCGGACGTTTTGAAACCGTTTTCGTTTCGTGTTCGTTTATGTTTGTATCTAGTTCGTACTTGTTTGGGCAATGTTCAACGTTAGCATTTCGTCTGCTTTTCTTCGATGAATAGAAACGGACTCAAGTTATCAGAAGTTTTCAAATATTTTCGTTTCGTAACAATTAATTTATATTGTACGGTCTCCACCTGTTTATAACAGCTGTGTTATCAAAACCTTCATTTACATTGATACGTTATTCATTCTACAGATCAACTGTATAAATATTTTGTTATATTTCTACACATGCTTTACATGCAAGTATTTAATGAGCGACGCTTTTGCTCATTTGTTCAAGTTGAATTCGCACGACTGGTGGTTTTCAAGTTTAGCCACTGAGCATGGTCCTTGGTTTGATTCCCCAGGTCAGTGTAAGTCTTTTTGGGTTATTTTATCAGGATATTCTCAGAACGTGGGTTTATACAACAACATCTTTTATTTTCAGGCTAATCTGACCCAGATGACCTTACAGACTAACATACTTAAACATATTATGATAAAATACAAATTGTGTTAGTAAATAGAACCTTGAAACTATGATAGTTACAATTCACTTTTGCACCATTTCACTGTGCGGTGTGTTATGCCCGGTTGATAATAATAGGGTTGTCCTCTATTAACCCTTCGTGTGCCGGAACGTAGATCTACACGAGACACAATAGGTTTTTAATTGTGTCTATATACTCGGCATACGAAAGGTTAAAGATACAATACACCATGGTTATACACATACACATTTGGTACACATAACTGCCGTGTATTAGGGGTGAAGGACCGAAATAGCCCGCAAAAATAAAATTGTCGTTTGTATTTTTCCAATTTACAGGTCAGTCGAGTTGTATATTGATTAAAATATAATTCGCGACTGTAACAAATATGGCTATAAATAGTTAAAATCAATAAAATCATCAATACAACCCTCTAACTTCGTTTTATACACCTGCAACTACTGACCTGCAATTTGCTAAAAACGTAAGAAAATTTGAATTTCGCGTGCTACTCTGGCGCATCCACCTCACCTCTGTCTCTTTGGTAATGCGCAGTTACATGCCGCGGAGTCGTGGGCTAGAACCCAGGTTCAATACTTTGTGTAATTTATTTCATCACACTGCTCTCAAGACGGTGAAGGAAAACATCGTGAGGAAACCGGCATGTCCTAGAACCAAAAATTCGAAGACATGTGACATCTACCAACCCGCACTGGGCCCGCGTGGTGGATTATAGCCCATTCTCTCTCATAGAGAGCAGGCCGTGTGTCCCAGCAGTGGGAACATTATAGGCTGATTATGCATATAATAATTTAGTAATGTAATAAAAACTCTCCTCTTTGCAATCTCCAGGAAGCCATGCCCATCAGAATACAGCAGATCCACGTGTTAAACGCGCCGCCATTCATAGACAAACTGTTCGGGCTCATGAAGCCGTTCCTCAACCAAAAAATTACTGAAATGGTACGTATTTATGCCTTTTCGGGATGTTAACATTTGTAATTTAATTTTAGTTTCTCATGTAATGCTACTAAAAGTGCGGTCGAACCGTGCGCACACAGAGCATCATATATATACTGTGCGCATCAGACTGCAGATGTCATTATCCGTCACCCTAGGGATTCCTGGCTAGGAATATTGGTTTTCTAAAAAATGCAATGTTGCAGTTTTAGTTTTCATCAAAATCGGGCTTAATAATTTCGGAATCGGCCATCCTCGCCCACTTGAAAAATTCACCCTGTATATTATTTGACTGCCTCGTTGGTTTAGTGGTCGCAAGCGACTGCTGCATGGCAGCAGATTCTGGATTCGATTCCCAAGTCAGGCAAAGTGTTATATGGTTTTTCTATCAGTAAATCCTCAGTAGTAGTCGGATTTGTGCCCGATTGAGGGCAATAGGATCGCTCCCTTTTAGATGAAAATGTGAGTGTACTAATAAGTAGACATCTGCCTAACCCTTTGGGAATTACAGGCGTGATGTTACGTAAGTATACATGTGTCCGGCCCTGGTTCAATCCACGGTCCGGAGCGAGACGGAATGGGACGCCGTCACCTCCTTCTGCGAAGCAGTCATGCTAGCGAAGGAGGTGGCGGAACGTGAGAGGGAGAGAACCTCACGTCCCAGCCGCCGCGGGAGACGCACCGGGCGTCGGGGGCCACGTGGTGGCCCCCGGCCACCGTAGGCGCGGGCCTGTGGACGGTGAGCTATGGGCTAGCTCGCCGTCCGTCCGTCTTATGACGACAGGCCGTGTCGACGGCGCGTTCGTGTTCCACGCGCGCCTCAACGAGAGTCAGCAAACAGGAAGGGGTCCGTAAGGACCGACGCCTGCCAGGGTTGCGGGACTGTTCGAAAGAGATACCGCGGCCCTGGAACACAAAGGGCAAAGGAAGGAACATGGATGGGTTTTAGTCAGTAGAAGTCTGACACTCCCTCCTGCTCAGCCCAGAGCGGGAGGGGTTATTAGATGACTCCCATCGGTAAAAAAAAAAAAAAAAAAAAGTATACATGTGTGAAGTAATTATTATACAGGGTAAATAAATTGGATAGCTAAACTCTTTAGACGTGATGATCGACATGATCAGGATCACTCTGCACGGAAAAAAACAGTCAATCACTTCCTTGTACTCTTAACTTATTTATTATGCAAAACCAAATTATTATTATTTATTTATGCTGCATAAATAATAAACCAGAAATAAAATATAAAACCAGAACCACTTTTATCCGTTTATTATTTTTTGTTAGGTACCCACTTCCTTTTTCTTTTAAATATTCCTGTATAAAATCAATATGAAAAGCCCACCGGCATCGAGAACAGGGTCCAAGCTACCGGTGGTAGGGCTCCAGCGAAAGGAACCTCCTAATAATACGAGCCGTGTCTTGGAGTACCGGTTTCTGAGTCATGCTCTTGATACAGTTGCCTAACGAGAGCCTCCTCAAAACCAGTTTTATTAATATTACAGGTCCATTTCCACGTGCCAAAATCCGAGACGATATACAAATACCTCAGCAAGGAGGACTTGCCGGAAGACTACGGCGGCAGCAGACCTAGTATGGAAGAATTGAACAAGCAGACCTCTGAAGTTATTATGGCACACCGGTAACTATAGTCTAAAAACTTTTAAGCATAGTTTTAAGGTTTTTAATATGTATTAGTATATTATTGTTTAAGATTATTTTTGTGTATTTTATCTATGGGCCTTAGTAGCCTGATAATAAAATGATTATTATTTATATTTAAATTAAATTAATAGGTAGGTAAAGAAACAAAAGTAATGTGGGCTCGTTAAGTCAGTAATAATAGTGTGAGTCTATCTGGCAGGCCCCAACGACACTTATTGATGGACATTATTTTTTACCTGTAGAAAATTAAATAGTAACATCTATAAGTGCACTTGACTTAAGGTGGATGCGCAGGGTAGCCCGCGAAATTTAAATTTTCTTACGTTTATTGCAATTTGCAGGTCAATGTCAGGTTGTATGTTGATGAAAATATGAATCGCGCCAGTAGCACGTATGGAGTTACAGAATTATAATCATTTAAATCATCAATACAACCCTCCAAGTTCATATAATCCCAATGAGTGACTTTTTCATGAAATAGCTATTGAATGGGATTTTATGAACTTGGAGGGTTGTATTGATGATTTAAATGATAACAATTCTGTAACTCCATACGTGTTACTAGCGCGATTTATATTTCCATCAACATACAACCTGACACTTACCTGCAAATTGCAATAAACGTAAGAAAAATTAAATTTCGCGGGCTACCCTTGCTTTTCCACCTTAATGGTAGTTAACAGGTAGGTGTTCACCCAGCACCCTTATTAAGTTATGAAATAACTTGTATTAAGGGCACTGGTACAAGCCCATACATACTTCAGTTTTACAAAATAATTGCAGGCAGAGCAGAGTTTTAAAACTAAATAAGATATATTTTGTACCTCTAGAGTTTTTGATTAAATGACGTTTCTATGAAGTGTCCAGCTAGCTGGCCCCTTATTTTTATTGTTATTATACTTTCAGATTGCCCAATAGTGTTTGGAGTTAGAAACTATTATGTACCTTACAAATCCAAAATTTCGACTTTCTTTGAGCTATACTTTAGAAGATATTGGAGATATTTATTTATTTGTTATTTAGACAAACGTCCAGCCAGTGGGCCCCTTTTTTAAATACTATTTTATATCATACAATAGCATTAGGAGCTTGATACTATTTCAGGTATAAGTTATAAGGTACATACCTTACAAATCCAAAATTTCGACTTTCTGTGAGTTACAGTTCAGAAGCTGGCTGGACGTTTGTTTAAATAAAGAATATCTTATATTTCTCCTAAACAAAAACTGTCGTGGTACAAAATATACTCGTATCTTATTTATTTTCAATAGGTAAAAAATAATGTCTATAAGTAAACCTTTTGATAAATCTCGTTGGGGCCTGCCAGATAGACCCGCACGTAATAATAGTCGATCGAAGGTTAAGGTACGCTTGCTGAGGTTGGTCCGTGGATTGGTGGCTATCCATAACATACAGGGTGGAAGGGAAATCGACGCACAAACGGTTATCATGTATGCAGTACATCAGTCCCCACAGAAATTATCGATCGCAATTAAAAAAAACAGCTGTATCCTACAAAATTGCTATACCTATACGTGTATCAAAGTGTATGGAGCAGCTTTTTTTTTTAACTGTCGATGGTAAATTTCTATGGGGGGGGGGGGGTTTGGAATGATGTACTGAACTCACTCTGTTCAGAAACCCCTCCGTGCCTCAGAAATAACGTTTTGTCATTGCGTCCATCCCAGCTGTCAGATTTTTTATTCTTTTTTTAAATTTAAATATTTTTAATTGTTACACATGGGTAAAAGTAAGTACATGGTATTAGTTTTGTTACAAGTAGTCAGAAGCTCCAAAGTCTGACAACCAGACTTACCAAAGAGTATCATATAGGTATATCGAATTATCGAGTACCCAGTACCTGGATTGTGGAGATCACATACCATTTTAGTTTACAAACTTTCCTCAAGACTCCTTATAGTTTCACTGTAAAGTAATTTTCAGATAATTTTCAGAATTAGGCATCCACTTCTCACTTGGAAAAATCAGCCTGTATAACTATATCCTTTTTTTTTATTTCAGAAAAACATTTTTGGACGAAAACTTTTGGAAGACGTCGAAGAAGGGGAAAAAATCGAAAGATGATTCTTTCAGATCTTTAGACATAGACTAGTACCTTAATAATAGACAATTATTATAAGAAGTATACACTACACATGACAATATTTTGCGTTACTATACGATTACTATACAAGTTTTACTATACGAGTATATAGGGTGACTGGTAATTAGTGACCGACAACACCGTGACTCTACCTAGCCACTGTTGCCCGGTACGATAGTAATGAGACAGAAGGGCGTCACACAGCTAACAGCTGATAGGTGAAAGGCGCGCGCGTGCGAATTTCATACAGCTGTTTTTGTTATTGTGATTACATTGAATGAGTTTAAAAAAAGCATCTTTGGGAAAATTGTTTGTTATCTTGTGTACAATCACGTGTTTAAGTATCGGTTACTAAATACCAGTCACCCTTTAAGTGATAAGTTTGATATCAATATACTGGGTGGAATCCCGACATCGATGCACAAACGTTTACCACGTATTCAGTACACAAATAGAAATTAAAGTATTTTTATATTTTTCGTTGGCAAACCGCTACGGACAAATTGTGCATGTGGCTCCGGACGTCGTCGCGTCGCACAATGAAAGAAATGTACTGAAATATCGGTTAGTGTCCGCAGTACCTCAACGGAGTCTGCCGACTCTAACCTCAACGTACATAGATACGGGCCTGTCAGAGTATTACCGCGTTCACTGAACATACGTACATACATAAACTCATGCCTTTGCCATGCACAGAACGCACCTGCTACCATCATTAGATGATCTTTTAGCCTTGTTCACGTTAATACATCTGGCCCATAGAAATATAAAGTCCACGTTAATACATCTGGCCCATAGAAATATAAAGTCCACGTTAATACATCTGGCCCATAGAAATATAAAGTCCACGTTAATAAATCTGGCCCTTAGAAATATAAAGTCCACGTTAATACATCTGGCCCTTAGAAATATAAAGTCCACGTTAATACATCTGGCCCTTAGAAATATAAAGTCCACGTTAATACATCTGACCCTTAGAAATATAAAGTCCACGTTAATAAATCTGGCCCTTAGAAATATAAAGTCCACGTTAATAAATCTGGCCCATAGAAATATAAAGTCCACGTTAATAAATCTGGGCCATAGAAATATAAAGTCCACGTTGATACATCTGGCCCATAGAAATATAAAGTCCACGTTAGTAAATCTGGCCCATAGAAATATAAAGTCCACGTTGATACATCTGGCCCATAGAAATATAAAGTCCACGTTAATACATCGGGCCCATAGAAATATAAAGTCCACGTTAATACATCGGGCCCATAGAAATATAAAGTCCACGTTGATACATCTGGCCCATAGAAATATAAAGTCCACGTTAATACATCTGGCCCATAGAAGTATAAAGTCCACGTTGATACATCTGGCCCATAGAAATATAAAGTCCACGTTGATACATCTGGCCCATAGAAATACAAAGTCCACGTTAATACATCTGGCCCATAGAAGTATAAAGTCCACGTTAATACATCTGGCCCATAGAAATATAAAGTCCACGTTGATACATCTGGCCCATAGAAATATAAAGTCCACGTTGATACATCTGGCCCATAGAAATATAAAGTCCACGTTGATACATCTGGCCCATAGAAATATAAAGTCCACGTTGATACATCTGGCCCATAGAAATATAAAGTCCACGTTGATACATCTGGCCCATAGAAATATAAAGTCCACGTTAATACATCTGGCCCATAGAAGTATAAAGTCCACGTTAATACATCTGGCCCATAGAAATATAAAGTCCACGTTGATACATCTGGCCCATAGAAATATAAAAAACAGCTTGTTTATTATATCTACGTCCACAAATATTGGAACAGTACATTTTCATTACTAAAAACCTAAAATGCTGATTTAAAAGTATGTATAAAAAAGATATTTATTAATAAAATAATAGTACCCACAATTTTTATATGTAAGAATACAAATAGCTGGCTGTGTTATTATTGTTTGTGCCTTTGTATATTTATTTAGTAACTAATTCAATTAGTTAAAACACGGTATGCCTTGCAATTTGCCGGGATCTTGCGAATTTTAGATTTAAATTAACGTTTAAGGTGTGGTTTTACTATAGGTATACAAGGTGTAACATATTAAACTCAAGACCTTTCGTGTGGTGTCTCGGACCATGAAACTGATCAACTTTTCCACGAGTTCTTCAAGTTCTTTATAAAAAATTGCTCTTTCTATAGGAATAGACGTGATCAGCTGATAAACATGTAACGTAAAACAATATATGTTTTTCCAAAATTTTTAAAAGTCACATAACAACAGTTTCATGGTCTGAGTCAGCGGACCTGTGGACGGTGAGCTATGGGCTAGCTCGCCGTCCGTCCGTCTTATGACGACAGGCCGTGTCGACGGCGCGTTCGTGTTCCACGCGCGCCTCAAAGAGAGTCAGCAAACAGGAAGGGGTCCGTAAGGACCGACGCCTGCCAGGGTTGCGGGACTGTTCGAAAGAGATACTGAAGCCCTGGAACACAAAGGGCATAAGAAGGAACATGGATGGGTTTTAGTCAGTACAAGTCTGACACTCCCTCCTGCTCAGCCCAGAGTGGGAGAACCCTCCCAATTGATGATATCCCATACGTAAAAAAAAAATGGTCTGAGTCACCATACGAAAGGTCTGCTGTTTATTATGTTACACCTCGTATAAAGAAGTTGAATAGGTAATTAAGAAACATCGGTATAGCTACGTATAAAAAGATGCAAGAGAGGTAGTGTCACATCATAAGTAGTTTATAGTTTTTTATATGTAGGTACTTTGAAGCAGGGATCTATTAATCTGGTTAATAGTTTAACTGGTCAAACTTAAAATCCGTATGTTTGATTAGCTATTATACGAGTTAACTCCTATCATATATTGGTTAACCCCTATCATATATTGGTTAACCCCTATCATATGTTGGTTAACCCCTATCATATATTGGTTAACCATTTCAATATTGCTGATTAACTAGAATAAAAGAGCTAGGCACAGAGCGCGGACTAACTCCGGTCACTTTCTTGCATAATTTTTATGTACACAAATGAAAATAACCGGTACACGCACAGACCATGAACCGGTTATCACTACGGGTAACCTTTTCGGTCCCCGCTTCTAAGAACATGATTCATCTTTTTATATGTATGCCTATACCTACATACAAGGTGTAAACCCCTTCACGAAGCCGTCAACCATAAGCATTCTGTACATCAAACTAAGTAACTTTACGCAATAAACATTGCTGAGAAATAATTTTTTTTGGTGGCAAAAATCACGTTTTACTGTAAAACTCAATGTTACGCAGTCAAAACATTGTGCTGATGTATGCACTAAATAGTAAACAAGTCATGGAGGTATTTAAAGTAAATTAGTAACTTTAAAAACTAGTATTAAAAAAAATACTTGTGAAAAAGTTAGAACTTTGACCCCCAATATCTCCGTAACTAGAAGGTTACCGGCTTCGTCAATGGTATACCCATTAGGTACACCAATGGGTTACACCCATTAGGCCCCTAATCGTTTGTTTTCTATGAATTCCTGTTTAGAACAAATATTACTGTTATTTTTTATTAACCTTTTAAGGTTTAGGTATCACCATTTGTTCGAATATACTATTGTACCCACACATGTATATTGGTCTATGTGGTTTTAAATGTGAGTAATTAATTTTATACATATTTTGTACTTGATGTAAATTATAAATTATTCAAGAATGACTGTAGTACTTAGTAATAAAACATATTAAAAATTGTAAAATAAAAACATTCCATTACTTAAGGTCAAAAGGATTTTGTAAAAAAATTGTTATATTTTAAAGTACCTACTGGTTCGTAATAAAAAAACTAAGACCACCAAACGTGTTTTGTTTTATTGTTGAATATATTAGACTAGTTTGAGACGATGAATAAATCTTTGTCTTAATTCGTTGACGGTTTATCTCAAGGCCGATTGGAGATTAAGCACAAATACAAAATTAAATTACTTTGCATAAAATCTGTTGCCAAGAAATTTCAGTTTTCAGTTCAAATAAATGTCAAGAATTGAAAGTCAAGTAAAATTAGGTACATTTTTCTTTAAACTTGTTAGTTAATGCGACATTTTCTTGTGAAACAAGACTACAAACTAGAAAGAGACATGGTATGTTTTCATTACCATTTTTTTAAAATTATTTTGTGGGGTCTATAAACTTTAAAATACCTACAGCAACATTTAAATCGGTACCTACAGCTAGACATCGTACAAATTTTTAGATAAATTTGTACGATGTACGATTGTACGATTTTTGTTTCGTGTAATATCATCCCTCAACAATAAAAAATCAGTAGGATATGATGAGATCTCCACTCACATACTGAAACTATGCGCTAAAGTGATATCACCAATTCTGTGTCACACAATTAATTTATCTCTATTTGAGGGAGTCTTTCCAATTATTCTAAAATCTTCTATAGTCAAGCCCCTGCATAAAAGTAAGAGTACATTAGACAAAACTAATTATAGACCTATCACACTCATTTCAATATTCTCTAAAATTTATGAGAAAATAATGCATAGTCGTTTAATTGAATTTATAAATAAGCATAAAATTATTAATGAAGAACAAAATGGGTTTCAAAAAGGTAAGTCAACCACTTTGGCAGCATTCTCTCTAGTAAGGTCCATAACTGATAATATAGATAAAAAACGTTCTGTTTCAGTAATCTTCCTTGACATGAGCAAGGCTTTTGATCTCGTTAATCACGATACACTTCTTGATAAGTGCGAACGCTATGGAATTAGAGGTCCTGCACTAGATTGGCTAAAAGGTTATCTGAGCAATAGACAACAGTGTGTTGAAATATCCCGAATTAGTGATAAAACTTGTTGCAATGATATATAGATCCTTATTTCGTCACAATGGGTCAGGAGTGCCTCAAGGAAGTATCCTTGGGCCTCTTCTCTTCCTCTTATACATCAACGACTTACCAAATATCACTAAACATAAATGCGTACTATTTGCCGATGATGTGTCAGTAATAATACCTGAGAATGACAAAACACTGCACCAACAAGAAGTAAAAGAAACCATTACCGATATCATAAATTGGCTCAATGAAAACCACTTAAAAGTTAATTTATCTAAAACAAAATTCATTCAATTTGCAAACTATAAACAAAATCCACCAATAATTAACATAGAACACAATAATGAAACAATTAATAGAGAAAACAGCATAAAATTTTTAGGGTTAACATTAGATAAAAATTGTAATTGGGGAATCCATATTGACAACCTGTGTAAAAAAATAAACAGATTTGTATACGCGCTAAAAGAGCTACGCAAAACAGCAAATGAACAAGCCGCACTCAACGCCTACCATGGCTATGTAGCGTCTATACTGAGATACGGTTTACTCTTATGGGGTAATTCGACTCATGTCCAAAGAGCGTTTATAGCACAAAAAAAAATGCTTGAGAGCAATTACTGGGACACCTCCTTACGAGAGCTGCAGACCTGTTTTTAAAAAGTTAAAGGTTTTAACTCTAGCTTGTACCTATATCTTAGAGATAGGTATATTTGTTAAAAAAAAATCACACTTCTTCTCCACTGTAGCCGAAAACAACAGATTCACAAAAAGGGACCCTACTAAACTTAAAAACCAATTTTGCAATAGTACTCTTCACTATAAAAACAGTTACTTAATGTCCATTAAAATTTACAACCACATTCCGAAACCAATAAGAGAGTCACCACTTCATTTTTTTAAAAACAAGTTGAAATCATGGCTACTTCAAAAGACTTTTTACTCAGTAAAAGAATTTCTTGAATATATTAAATATAATAGGTAGATACTGGATATTGTTATACACTTTTTTATGTTTTTATTTAATTTTTTTATTATATCCAAGGTTAATGTTAATGTTGTGTTTTATATTTTATGTATTAGATTATAAAGAGTTTAGACATTTAGTTTTTTTTTTTTTTTTTTTTTTTTTGCTTTATTCTAATAGAGTGTAAAATTTTAGTGTTTTCAAGTGTAAATAATGTAAATATTCGTATGCCGCGTCTAGCGGCGGATATGTCCTGAACTATGCTATTTCTATTTAACAACTTTGTGCCTACCGTATCCTACGAATAAATGTCTTTGTCTTTGTCTTTGTCTTTGATACAACCTACATTTCCAAACAGGTCTATGGCATGTAGAACTAATAGATATAGACAGAAGAAAGGCCTGTCATACTGCTTTGAATGTCTAGGAAGGAATTTATTCAGACTATCGCCACAGATCGCGTTTTGCCAGTTAATGTAGCTAGCTGCAATAATATTATAAAGAAAGATACCTACTTAGGTTCATACTGAGCGGCGTTCGCAGAAAACGTTGCGTTGTTACGACTGCGATAGATGATACGGAACGTATGATAAAGAAAGAGATAGCTATTGCACTTGAAGTACTTAAATTACGACAATTGTCTGAATTTGTCTGCAACAATTTGCGCGGCCTAGTGAAATATCTACCTCTTTTTAACTGACTTCAAAAAGGAGGAGGTTCTCAATTCAATTGGTATTTTTTATTTATAATAGCATTGGCTAGCTGCAATTATTTTTTAGGATGAGTTTACCACAACACAAAAGGATGATTAGGTACCTACCAGTATTTTAAATGGAGCGAATGCCTATCTGACCTGCAAAATCCAGTTAGTACCTACCTACTGGGTTATACGATACCCAATATACCTACCTACTACTCGACTTAGATGTAAGGACAGCTCAGTCCCCTAAAGAAAGTGGTTAATGGTTTTATTTGCCGAGTACCTACGAATGTCGAGGATTACAGTATTTTTAATCGACATAAAAAAGAGGAGGTTACATTGATTTGATAGATAACCTTCACAAACTAATGTTTAAATGGGTGTAAGTGCAACTATTTAATAATCCGACTGAAGTATTACCTACCAACAATTTCATTGTTACTGAACTTTGTTCCGCTGATCATTAACTCCAAAACATTTTCACCAATTAGCTCATTTCCATGCAGGACAGACTTCCTCAACAATAATTAAATCCTTACAGTAAAAAACAATGAATAATTTATTGACAATGTAGGTATGACGTAAGTTATCTATTCGAAGTGTTATTTGTTTTAAACCTTTGTGGCTAATAACAGCCTCACGGGTCTATATTTTGGGTACGGCAAGGCTTTTCGAGATCGGTCCGTGGATGTGTGTACACCCAAACCCCTCTGTGCCTCAGAAAGCATGATAAGCCATTAGACCAGGTTGCCATGTGTAGTTAGATCTTTGGCAGTCGTTGCGGATAGTCAGAAGCTCTGCCCTAAGAAGGTCCATAATATTATATTGTTCTAGCTGTAAGCCTTCTTGTAAATCGGCGGCGGCGACCTCTCGCGTCCGGCCCTGGTTCAATCCACGGTCCGGAGCGAGAGGGGATGGGACGCCGTCACCTCCTTCTGCGAAGCAGTCATGCTAGCGAAGGAGGTGGCGGGACGTGAGAGGGAGAGAGCCTCACGTCTCAGCCGCCGCGGGAGACGCACCGGGCGTCGGGGGCCACGTGGTGGCCCCCGGCCACCGTAGGCGCGGGCCTGTGGCCGGTGATGGGCTAGCTCGCCGTCCGTCCGTCTTATGACGACAGGCCGTGTTGACGGCGCGTTCGTGTTCCACGCGCGCCTCAAAGAGAGTCAGCAAACAGGAAGGGGTCCAAAAGGACCGATGCCTGCCAGGGTTGAGGGACTGTTCGAAAGAGATACCGCGGCCCTGGAACACAAAGGGCAAAGGAAGGAACATGGATGGGTTTTAGTCAGTAAAAGTCTGACACTCCCTCCTGCTCAGCCCAGAGCGGGAGGGGTTATTAGATGACTCCCATCCAAAAAAAGAAACAAAAAAACGCCTTCTTGTAAGACCTTTTACCTACATTGTGGAACGCGAATAAAATGAATATGAAGCCGAGCCATTATGAGAACCGAGCCAAACTATTGAGCCGAGCTATTATGAGATGATAAATATGAACCGAAGCGAGCAGTCTTACCTTTTACCCAGCAACTTGATTTTGGAGATAAGATAAACAGTCGCTCAAATACAGGAATTCAGCTGCAGTACATTAGACTGGAAGCCGACCCTAATATAGTTGGGAAAAGGAAGCAAACTGATGATGACTGGTGGTGTTCTTCATCTTCGTCGTATCATCGTCGGAGCGTCTATAGCGATACCAGTGGCCTCGGACAGGTCCTTTAAGTTACAGGTGGAGTTGCACAAGAAGCAGGACAGGAGTTGGGTCATAACCGTTGATGTTACAGACCGTGAATGAGCAAACTTAATGCAGGCGCTGCTACCAACCAACGTGACTGTGGTTGTAGATAGTCACAACATCAAACTCAAACTCAAAGCGTTTATTTCAATTAGACCTTAGCAGGCACTTTTGAAAGTCAGAAAAACAAAAGCGAAGCTACAGTCACAGACACAAGGCATAATAACTAGTGAAAGTACTGTAGTTGCCCATTCCAAAGCGTAGATCTCTATGGAGAAGAATGGGCAAGAAACTCCATGGACACTCTTTTCAATCAAAATATTGTTACAAGATCTTGGTTACATCATTCATGTTGAGATTATACATATATATGAGAACGATGTAGAAAGACGTGCACATTAAGAGCGTCCAGAGTAAAAGATTATAACTATCAGCGATTTAAAAACAAAGTAGTTAAAATAAACCGTGGCAGCTAAGAGATGACCAGTCCCAACTGACAGCGCCCGTTCACGAACATGACGCATGCATCAGCCCCATTAAGCTCGACCATATTGAAGGGAACTAAACGACCCAACACACCCGAGACTATCAGCGAGACATTTGAGTGAGCCTGACATTCTCTCAGCCACCAGGGCACATTCGAGTCAATAAAGGATAACTAAATGTAAATGGTAGCTTTACAGTACATAGTACTCACACATGTGCTATGCAGTTATATAATACTAAGAGATTGAATCTATACAATGCAAAGATATTTTTACAATCTTCTGCAGCTTCCACAATAATTTCACATGAGCTTCTGATTAGTTTGCCCCTATGGTTGTTTGGCTCAATGCTGGTCCTGCTCCACAGGACCAGCATTGAGCCAAGCATTTTTATCATCGTCTATCATCTGGATGTTGTGCTGTGATAATAGCGATAAGACCGCATAAATAGAGGTAAGGCATCGCGTGGTACTTTCTGGCAGCGCCACAAAAACAATTCGGATCGGAGTTAATACAAAAAAATGTTTGTAATATGTTCATTATTGTTCATGATTAAAAAAAAAAAGTAGGTACTATAACGGTTTGCAAGAAATTGAACAAAATTGGTGGCGCGGCCAGGAAGTATGCTTCCTAGCTGCGCCACCACGTAGACTGCAATAAATAGTCCAATAATGTACAAAATCATTGGTAAGCAAATGTTCGTCTATTGTTCATTCTATTTGTCATTAGATGTTGCAAAAAAAAACGCTTTTTATTACATAAACATACTGAATATAAAAACTGTCAGGTGATCTTACGATGGATTTTATTTGGAGGTTATACAACATGTAACAGAAAGGGTATAATCATATGGAATATTGTGGTACGGACCATCAAACTGAACAACTTTCTCTATGGGACCACCATCGAAATCGTAAAATAATAATCAGCTGTCCTATACAAAATTTCAATACCTACTCGACCCAAATGTATGGGACAGCTGATTTTTTTTTTACGATTTCGATGGTGGTGCCATAGAGAAAGTTGGTCAGTTTGATGGTCAGTACCACAGTATTCCATATGATTATACCCTTTCTGTTACACGCTGTATATTAATTTATTACTAGCTAATAATATGTTCATAAAGGTACGTGATAGGTTTACGAGCAATTGATGAAAATTGATGGCGCGGCCAGACGAATTGATAACCTGCTCCTTTTGGAAGTCGGTTAATAAAAGCAACAACTTTTTTCAGTATTTGTAATGATAAATAAAACGAACAATAGACGAACATTTGTTCACCAATGAGTTTGTAAATTGTTAGAATATTTATTGCAGTGTACGTGGTGGTGCAGCTAGAAAGCATACTGCCTGGCCGCACCACCAATTTTGTTCAATTTCTCGTAAATCGTTATAGTACTGTATATGTCACGTACCCTAATGAACATATTATTAGCTGGTCATAAATTATTATAATTATAACCTCAGAATAAAATCAATCGCAAGAACGCCTGACAGTTTTTTTATCGAGTAGCTTTATTTCATAAAAAAGTGTTTTTTGCAACATCTAATGATATATAGAATGAACAATAGACGAACATTTGTTTATCAATGATTTTGTAAATTATTGGACTATTTATTGCAGTGTAGGTACGTGGTGGCGCGGCTAGGAAGCATACTTCCTGACGGCGCCACCAATTGTGTACAATTTCTCGCAAACAGTTATAGTGCTTTTTTTTAAATCATGAACAATAATGAACATATTACGAACATTTTTTTCTGTATTAACTCCGATCCAAAGTGCTTTTGTGGCGCCAGGAAGTACCATCCAAGTCAACGTGGTTTTTCAACTTTCGGCTCATCCTTGAAAATTAAAATCCAAAAGAACGTCTAATGTCCTTTACGACATTTAAAATGTCCACTGTTGTTCGCTGAGTTCCCTTTTTTTGGTACCGGATCAGAACGACGCTAGGTGTAGATACATTGCAAAAAACATTGATCTACAATAATTTTACATCATTATTTAAGTTCGCAGCAGCAAACTAGACAACAAGTTGTGTAGGAGTGATTTTTTGTATCTATCTACCTACATATTAAAAACTACAATAGGTGTAACAATGTTGATCGCACTTACTATACAAGTGGTATGTACCTACTTGGGCACATAAATACCTAGTCTAGTGGTCGCAAGAGCATCTGCTGTCATGCTGAGCATGAGAGCCTAAAGAGGTCTCTCGCGCCCAACGCCAATCTAAGTTCTGTTTCCGCACTCCTTCCGAGGCAACAGGGGCTAATTCACAAAATCTATTGAGCCAATAAATACCTTTATATATTTGTCTTCAAAGCTGGCTCATTACTTGTTGTAAAAAATCTTTTATTTTCTTAATGTGATTACGATAGTATCATCTCTCTTCGTCTTTTCAATAGGTTTCAAAAATACGTAGTTTCTTTTTCGTCATGGCGCTGCTAAACGAATATTGTGTCAAAACCAAGATCAAAGAAAACTTGAAATCAAATTTTTCGTCATGGCAATCGAGGGCGCTCTAAACGAATATGGGGTCAAAATCAAAGATGGCGGCTACGAAAAGTTAACGTAACCTACGTAGGTAACGTTATCCTCAACCCCGAAAACCATTAAAATGACACCCATGAATAAAAATCCAAAAAGTTTCATCGGCGCCTTCCTGGATATTCATTCTGACATCTTATTCGTTATCAGCGATCCCGAAAACCTTGAAAATTACACGATATGGCCAAAAAATGGGAAAAAAATTATGGTCGCTATCTTGGATTTTAATTTTAAAAAACACTGAAATTGAATCAAGAATTAAAACAGCAGCACACATAACTATTACCTTCCTTTGTGTCTGGGACTTATTCAGTTACGTATTATACGACTCAATCAACCGTTTTCAAGTAATATCAAGCGTGATGTTATGTTTGTCTGTAACGAATCTCACGGGCTATTTATTATACGCGCATGTCTGTCGCTCAAATAAAAATCGTACAAATGACTATTCGTGGATAAGTCCATTCGGACAAGTGTCCGTTAGCACAAAAGTTTATTCGGGCAAATGTCTTACGCGCATTTATATGTCCTAGATATGAAAAAAAATCCTTAGCATTGTAACAATTTTGCAGTGGCAAGACGACAAGTTCCTTACTGAGGAAGCAAGAAAAAATATTTTAAAACTAGTGATCATGAATTTCAATAGCAACTACCCGATTTTTTTTTAATTACCTCCCTGTATGGTGGTTCCTGAAAATAAGAATAAATATAAGTGTCGAATTGATAACCTCCTTTTTTAAGTCGGTTAATAGGCAGGTAGAGCAGCTTTAGCATCATCACAAATAATCCGGTGTCAAAGGGGGCTCCGCCTTTGACACCTAATATATGTAGTACCTGTACTGTACAACAAGTCGAGTGCAATTAGACAATAAGGTTGAGCGAAGTTTATAGTGCTTGGATTTTCATGGGACTTTTTTTATTGAGTTCCTAGAGGAGTGGAGAAGAAACTTAAAAAGAAATTCGCCGCTCGCGACTTGTTTTTTTTTGTTTCCTTTGGTAATTTTTTTTCGCTTATGAATAACTTCAAATTCGACGAAATCATATTGTGGCGTAATAGTGTGACCAGTGTGCATCCATTAAACGCCAATTTGGTATGTTTCTTTGTTTATTGTTGTCGATGTAAAGCATGTTTCCAGTATTTTTTGAAAATTTCCAATTTTTCAGTTATTTCTAAGATATCGAATTTCATAAGACTACGATTTCTTTTGAAATTGGTAACTGATGCTTTTTCACAGATAGCTGGACGTAAAAATATTCAAGAAAACCAGTTTCATGAGTGTAGTGTAGTGACTTAAAATTCATTCGCAAATGTCAGAAAATCGTCTATGTTAATGAAGGCAATTTTTTTTCGAACGCTTCTATGCAACTCAATGTGAAAACTATTATCCAAATCTTCATTTTATTAGCTATATAATGAGGTATAATAACTAGAAAAATATTTAAGGATACTTGTTCAATATTAGTACTTTACTGATGAAAAAGTAAAACTTAGCGAAAGGCCTCTATCGCTATGAATTGGTAGCGGTATCGGTATTGATATTAAATTGCACGAAGAGACCCTAACTGGCAACTAATCTTAGATAGAAATCGTGAGAAATGGTTACGTTAGAATTACGATATTTTTTGTATATTTACCAGCGGCCTCTATCCACCTTCGTCAGCAATAATAAACATTTATCGAGTAGGTACGTCCAAATATTTTTATTAGTTTTTGTTATCTGTGGATAGCAGCAGATATAAGGATATTTTCAGGATAATATTTACGATGACCGTCATAGAAATATTTTGAGAAAACGACCTTCTTTAAAGTTTACATATACAATTTCCTGATAATTCGAATTAATTTTTACTTTAGTCACTTCACTCGTAAAAGTGGTTTTCTTGAATAACTTTACATCAATTATCTGTAAAAAAGCATCAGTTACCAATTTCGAAAGAAAACTTAGTCTTAAAATTCGTTTTATTAGAAATAATTGAAGAAAATAGGATTTTTTCCCAAAATAATTGAAATATGCATTACCTACCTACATCGAGAACAATGTACAAAGAAACAGACCAAATTGGCGTTAAATGGATCACACAAGTCACACTATTACGCAACAATATGAATTCGTCGAATTTGAAGTTATTCATAAGCGAAAAAAATATATACCAAAGGAAATAAAAAAACAAGTCGCGAGTGCAAAGCAAAGTTTTTTTTTTTTGTCTAATTGTACGCGGCTAAACACGAGTTTAGCCTTAATGATTAAAAACAGGTCTACTCCACAAAACTATAAATAAACTTTATTTTTTTAATAATGGGTAGACACGTGCAAAAATAATTAGGTACCTACCTACCTACCTATGTTAATCTCTCGCAACCCATAATTTATTGATATTATTTCTTGTCATTAGGTACACATTGTAAGTACAATACTAGGTAATTGGGTATACTTATGGGGTATATATGAGTATAAACTACGTAGATATACTAACTAACTTATTATATTAACGACTATAGTTCTTTTAAGTCGTTGCTGAGCCGAACCATACTTGGTTCAATTATTTTGGTCATGTCTTGCCAATTCAATATAATATACCAGTTATACCACCCGAACACGTCATGTCAGGTATATGTTTAACTACTCGGACTTATTTAGGCTTACACAAGTAGGTACTTTGTGTACCATCAAAGGGGAGATGATATCGGTTCGCGTTCTACGGCTGCAAAACAAAAACATCAGAGGTCATACTCGTATAAAATGTTAAAAAAACCTGTCCGATCCAAAAGGGGCATATAGGTAATTGGTATCCCAATGAAAACCCAATGAAATAAAATATTCATGAAAGTAAACATATTAATGAATTTTAAAATACATGATTTGTGTGCCCAAATTACCACCATTTCCCTAAAATTTACCAGACTTATGAAATGTGTCACAACACCATCTTCGGCATTACATTAGTATGTTCGATCGTCATTAGTATGTATGGATTAGGTACTGTACATAAACAGAATCTAATCTGGGTACCTAATAATAGGCTCACGGATCGGACAGGTTTTTTTTTAACATATTGTATAGATTCCAACTTAGTAGGTAAGATTTCCAATTATTAGTAATTGTAGAAATTTTGCGGCAATAGATCATTTTTTTTATCCATGTAGAAATAGTACATTGTTCACCGAGAGGAGAAAGTGACCGATTACCGTCGAGGGTGTCGTTTGAAGCCCGAGTCGTAGGCAAGGGCTTTAAAACACCCGAGATCGGGAATCGCACTTTCTCTCGAGTGATACATAGTGCTTTATACTACACCTACGAGGAAAATAAAAAACGAAAACTGAATCCTCAAACAACACACAAATTGAAAATGGCGCCAATGGCGTCTGCAATTTTCACATGTTCTTTTTTCAAATTGTTTATCCTGCCGCCGCAGGGTCGCACTGCCAGCCCGACACCATCCAACAGACAGCTAGTGGCCAGTGTCATTTTGCGAACTTGATGATAAAAACTCACTGTAAAAACTTTTTGGCTTTTGATATTTAGGTTACCGGCGCATAGTCTTACCCAAAATTAAAAAAGAAAAACCACGTAAGAAATGGATTTTCATACACTTTTCTCTCCCGCTCAGATGCGTTTTCTCCCCGCATATTTGTTCGATATGCAATGACGTACTTTCTACCGTAAATTTGATAAAGTATCAAGGTACTTTCCAAGCAGGTGTAGTATAAATTTCTTTTTAAACGACTGTTACTATATTAAGATACAATGCATCGTCATTACAAGCCACCAGCTCTTCTAATATACCGAAAACAAACAATATTCTTAAATATCATCGACACATAGGCCACTCACAAGCTACGTCACAACACAACACCCTGTTCTCTGCCTTCAGCTTCGAGTCTGACTGGGGTGATCAGTCGTCGGCCAAATCTGTAAATGCAAATTTGTGATTTTGAAAAAGTACAAGTTATATTTTTAGATACAATGTACCTATAGCACGTCAAAGGAATGGTTCAAATAAATTGTTTATCTATTTATCTAAATACCTGATGGTATTTAGATAAATAGATAAACCATTAACATTAACCGCACAGCTTTGCCCAGATTTCTTGTGATATTTGCTTCCACTTTAAATATTAAAAAAAATATTTACTTTTAATGTGTTATTGTGCTACACGATAGTTAATTGCATGTATTGTTCTTTACATTAAATAGGTTATAATATAAAGAAAATATATGGCATAAGTGCTAAAACCGTCAATTAAGACACAGGGCCAAATGTATAGCACTTTTTACAAGTTTGCCAATTTTGCAGAAACTTTCGTAACTTTTGTATGTTCTACCTATAGGTACCTATTGTTGGATATGTAAACGGAACTCAATCGGTTATTTGTTTCTTTATTGTCTCTGGACACTTTTTCAAGGAACTGTCAACGGTCTCTGTATCTAAGTCGCCTATTATCATAAAATTTAGGGATCATTTTAGTTCATCACCTATTATCATAAAATTTAGGGATCATTTTAGAAAAATAATCAATCTGTCATAGGATGTTTATAGTAGGCGTTTAAACGTTCATATTACCGGTCACATTTGAGTGTGCAAAGTCACAACATTTTTTTGTTATTTTTCATTCCAAAAAAAGGAAAAATTGGGTTGTCAATTTTAACCGACTTCTAAAAAAGGAGGATTATATATTCCACCAGCATCTTTTTCTTTAATGTACATTAATTCGCTGTACGCAAGTACGTTACGATCACGTAGTTCGCTCTTAAAGATAAAATTAGAAATATTTGAAATGTCATGAAATTAGCAATATTTTAAAACAAGCAATGATAATTTAAGATTAAAATTTACATCCAAATTAACATTTTTATCACACAAATTGATTATTTATTGTAATACTTTGTAGACTCGTATTTTATCAACATTACAGTAGTTCCGAAACGAAGTAAATCTAAGCATCTGCTTATCTTTGAGGTGACAACCCTAAAGGTAATATTTTAGTGGGCAAAGACGTAACAACTACTTCTGTAAAACCAATTTGACATTGCCCACCATATTTTCGAATTTGAGAGAAATTTCGCTTTCTGAAATCGATCTTTCTTGTTTATTATTTATTATAAATTAACAGAACAGTGGTTTAAACTTAATTACCTGCTGTAATTACAAATCGAGTTTTAATGAAAGTTTTTCACACGAGTTTCGGCCCGCAAATTAGACCACCAATTTCGACTCGGTCTTACAGACGACCTATGTGACATTAGGACAAGTTGCTAGTCAAGATACAATAGAAATAATTACCTACACCAAAAGACGTCATGTTTTCCGAAATCATACCTCTTCTAAAATAACACGACAAAGGAGTAAAACTAGTTCCTGGTTTTAAATGTTAGATCACAATCATGACAATTTTTTTTTTTCGTAATCTATATTTAAAGTAATACGCATAAAGGTATCACAATATTTATTATTCGTTAGATACCTACCGTTTGCTAGAAGATAAGTTTAAGTTCATGCTTGCGACATCACTACATAAATAATGATACATTGGCAATATCACAATGACTCTAACTGATTTTTCAAGACAAAACCGAGTCGGACAGTAGTGTCTCTGTGTCTTCTGACATTATTCTTCTTCTTCTTTGATGTGTGACCTGACACCTCAATAGCGTTAATAGTGGCTTCGGATAGGTCCATCACTATGCAGGTGGAGTTGCACAAGAACTAGCACCGTTGATGTTGCAGACCGTGAATGAGACAACTTAAGGTAAGATGCCATAAGTCTACACGTCCAGGGGCGACGGATTGCGGGCCAGCCGTCGCCCCCCATCACAGTGGACCCGAAGACAGTGACGCGTAATATTCCACGCGCGCCTCTCTTAGACGTAAGTCAAGCGGGCCAGCACTGGGCCGGGGCAGCGGAAGTCGCATTAGTTCCCGCTGCCCCCCGGCAAGTGTGTGAGGGAACACCGGTGTGGTTTTAGTCAGTACGAGTCTAGTAGTCGTGTAGTAGTGGCCTCGGATAGATTCATCAAGGTAAAGGTGAAGTTGGAAAAGGAGCAGGACAGGAGCAGTAGTCTTCGTCTGCGACGAGGCTCCGCTGTTAAATTTTATTTCATCGTAGTATCCTCATCGGAGTGCCTAGCTCTCCCAAAGAGTGACTTTTTCATGAAATAGCTATTGAATGAGATTACCTATATGAACTTGGAGGGCTGTATTGATGATTTAAATGATTATAATTCTGTAACTCCATACATGTAACTGGCGCGATTCATATTTTCATCAACATACAACCTGACATTGACCTGCAAATTGCAAAAAACTTGAGAAAATTTAAATTTCGCGGGCTACCCTTGCGCATCCACCTTAAGTGGAGAGAGGTAAGCGCACATAGGTACAATATACTTGTACAAGTCCGCGGTCCAAGTACATAACGTACTTCATTTACTATGATAGCATCGCAATTCACAAGTTGCGGTTGCAACAACCTATGGCCAAATTTTGGCAATTATTTCATTCCAATGACCTACGAATTGCTGTTGCGACAATCAGAACATTACCACAGAATCCACAGTGCGTGTCGTATGCGTTCACAAAGTCGTCTAGTGTTCGTTCAGACTTAGAAATCTTAAAAATCGAATCGAGTTAAAGTTTTTATTTATTTACTTAGTAACGGTTGAGGCACCATTGCGTGAAGGCGGGTTTATTGTTAGACGTGCTTCATTGAGAACTATTTACAATTTTCGTGTTATTGCAATAAATTCACGGTAAGTTGTTTATTTATTTTTTTATTTAATAATTTAATTGGAAAAATAAATATTAATATTTTTTCAGCAGTTAATTATTTTTATCTTTAGATAATTAATAACAAAATTATATTGAAATATTGTCACAAAAATTACCTTTTGTGTAGTTAGTTAAGAAAATACATATACATATTTCTCTGTAACTATTGGCCATCATAATATTGATATGTATAAGAGGTAGTCCCCAAACTAGTCGACCGACGATGCCTGTGTCCTAAGTAGGGTCCTTCATTATTCGAATTAATTATATAATAACCACACATTTCGCCAGGTATTATAGGTATTAATTTGTTTGTATTTATGTAATATTTCACAGCTTTTTTACCATAACGTTATAATTATTAAATAACTAATCTTCACTGAAAATCAGTGTCGGTTAAGTAATATAAAATGTTTAGGAAATTATCTGATGTACTTCAGATAATTTCCTAAACATCATTAGTCATTACCATACCCTTCATATTTTAACAAAAATATTTTGCGTCACGTTTATGAAGCTAGTTCAGAAAGTAACACCTTTAAGATTATAGTATGTTATTAATAGTACTTCATTATCTTTAGTAGTCTCGAACGTTTAGAACTTTAACTGTGGTCCGTATATCATAATTATATGAGGTATGACTGGGTATGACACATTATCACATGAGGTGTTGAAGATCATTATCATTTTAATATACCTAGGTAGGTACTCGTATAGAGTTAATTTAAAGAAGGTTCCTAACAAGGTAGGTCGACTGATGACAATGCAAATAAAATAAATCTGTTAAGAGGGTGGTGGAGGTGCATTCAGAAAGTTGGCAACGTCGCAAAGACCTTTCAAATATTTCACTGTTTTTTTTTTAATATTAATGAATTAAATTAAGAAATGTATCTGTCTATGTGCGGTAAAATATTGATTATGAATTGCAATAACCAATATCGTGGCACTGGATACTTAATTTTTTTAAGTGCAAAAAAAGCATTTGGGGAAACATTCTAAAGCTTTCTATACGCTTAAAACTGTTTTAACACCTATAATCCAGTCTTATTATTGCAATTCATAATCAATATTTTAGTTCAACCCAAAGCGACATTTTTAATTTCTTTTTTCAATCTAAATAACATAACAGTAAAATATTTGAAAGCTATTTGCGACGTTGAAATGTTTATGAATGCAACCTCTTAAGGGGAAAACGCCGGTGTAGCCCGCGAAATTAAAATGATCTCAGTTTTTTTTTGCAATTTGCAGGTCAGTTTCAGTTAAACAAAATATGATTCGCGACCGTAACACCTACGAAGCTACAGAATTATAATCATTAAAATCATCAATAAAGCCCTCTAAGTTCATTTAATCCCATTTATATGTCGTCAAAGTTGCAGGAATCACCTGGACAAAGGGACACGCACAGAATCGGGAAGCGGGGCAGAAAAGACCAGGCACCCACTGCTCACTGGGTCTATACCCAGCAGCCTCCCCAGGCTGCTGGGTATAGACCCAGCAGTGGGTGATCCTGGGCTGATAATGATGTTAATAATACGAACTTACGAAGGTTGTATTGGCGCTTCCACCTTAACTAACGGTCATGTGTGGACCAGACAGACACGGATACGTCCATTAAAATACTGAAGTATCTATCAGTGTCAATGTCCGCGACCGCAATTTGTCCTTATCGGTTTGACAGATCTTTTATAAAGTTCCTTACAATACACCTAAGCTTTTTTGTGGTGAAGTATAGTCATTTCAAAAAGCCATGTTTTTTTTTTGATATTTTGACAGAGTTCGTTCAACGACCACTTTTGATAAAGGTCATGTACCCTTTAAAAAGGTTGACGTCTGTTGACTTTAGAAGGCAGGTAATCCAATACAAAATATCTTTTTTTTTGTTGAATTTATACAAATAAATAAAATTGAAGTTTCTGTTTGTAATATCCAAATAACAGCATTTTACTGAATGCATATGAAAATATATACGGCACTTAAAACAAAAATATTTTTTTTTCAATTTTTGTGTTTGCCTGTCTGTCTGTTTGTTCTGGCTAATCTCCGATACGGCTGAGCCGATTTTGACGGAACTTTTACTGGCAGATTGCTGATATTATAAGGTCTAATAAAGGCTACTTTTATTTTAGAAAAATAATTAGAGGTCCGTGCAAAAAAAAATTAAACCCTTGAAATTGTTAACAAAATCCGAATAAAAAAAATAAAAAAAAATATAATCATTTCACGTGAACGAAGGTCGCAGGCAACAGCTAATTCACTATATAAATGCTTCAAAATCGTTATTGCCCGATCTTTACATCCTAAAACACAAATAAAAGTTCGACTTTGCAACTTTTTTTAAAGCTTTTTTTTAAAGATCAGTGGTCAGTGTTCGTTTGATCACTTTAGCATACTTTGGTTTATTAAATTAATTAGTTTCTTCATTTGTAGCCAGTTTTTAATTTTTAATTTTACTTATCACATATATAAATCTCACGCAATTTTCTCGTAGGGGTAGGCAGAAACACCTGCTACGATTATAACATACCTTTCCTGTTTTCGCCTTACCCATGATCAAATATCTGGTCATATATTTTTTTAAATTTGTTTCATATGATGAACATACGGTATATATGTACTTGTACATATGAGCCTCATAATTACATACCGTGTCATGGGAGACCCCATGACACGGTATATAATTATAATGTGCCCATGACCTTCTCATTTTTGCATACAATTTAACATTGTTAATTACTTAATTAGGTGAGATAAAAACATATTATAATTAAACTGCCTATTAATATTCTAATAATAGAAAAGATTAAAGATACTTACCATGATGTTTTTATAGAAAAAACAACTTTATAGCGTAAATTAACCTGAAGCGTAGTTTCCACTAAATTTCAAACATTCTTATGACTTTTTCGATTGCACTACTTGTCAACTTTACGTACGCTAGCACAAAATGATTGATGATAACAGCAACTGAAAACAAATTGTATCGACGTTTGGTAGGTTTTTATCATAGTAACAAATGTTTTAAAAATAATAATATTTAAATAACCAGCAGAAAAAAAAAGTAAAAAATAAAGCCTGTGTTGTGTAAAAAAAAAGGTTGTGCGTGTGCTTGTGTCTGTTTGAAATCTTGTTTATTGAAAAGTAATTGCTTGCGTCTGAATGATTTTTTAGTTTGTAGTTTGTAATTAATCGATCGTGTTATTTTGTTTCCTAATTTATGTACCTACTATAGAGTTTTGTACCTACCTTTTTTGTTTCAAGTATTTATCTGTGGAAACTTGTAAATAACCTTCAAATTCGAACATTGTTTTCAGATGCCCCAAGTAAGCGACAAAGATGTGGCTGCCATCAAAGACTGGCTGGCTAAGGAACCGACTCTTCCCAAACATTTCGGTAAGTGATGGGTACCTAAGCTATGCTAAACAAATACTTAGCGTGTAGTTAACCTCAATTACGATTTATCTAGTAAGAATTTGAGTTCCTATGTCAATATTTGCAAAACCGCGTCTTTCATTCATCATTTTGGGTTATTGGGTCGTGTGCGAGAGCAGTGATGGCTTAGTGATAATGGCCTTGACTTTCGTAATGTCGGTAGTGGGTTCGAAAACAGGCAGGTATTGAACTTTGCGTAATTTAAGTAAATTGTTTTTCGTTTGTAAAATTCTTCAATACTTAAACTGCTGCTTGTACCTTCAATGCTAGCACTGAATTGAGGATACAAATAAAATTATCTAACAAAATTCCGCAATTGATCAGTGTGTGTCTTACTACACACATCAAAAGTGTCTAGGGATCAACATATATTTTTGCAATAACTTTTCTCCTGATTGATATTAATTAAAATTTTCTTTAAGGATTCATCAAATAAAGTGTTTTCGTTTGTCACAGTAACGATAAACCAAGTCACCTTTGCATTAATAAAGAAATTTGCCATTTTCCTAATAAAGGGATTTTTGACATTTGAACCACTAACACAAAAGTTCGAAAAAAAGACTGAAATAACAGTTTTCTTTAAAATTTTATTGGGTAACTTAAACAATTAATAATCCGTGTTTCTACCGCGAACACTAACAACACAAGAACATCGGTTTGGCATACTCAAAATGAGTTCATCCAAATCACGCTGTGGAATGGCCACCCATGTTCGTTGCAACAACAAAAAAAGGTCTTCTTGCGACTGGATACCCTCCATATTCGGCAGAGCTCTTCTCTGTAGCATATCCCATGCATGCTCAATCGGATTCAAGTCTGGCGACTGAGCAGGCCAGGGCAGGACATTGATGTTAGCTGCGGCGAGAGTCTGTCTTACAACTCTTGCGGTGTGCGGTCGTGCATTATCATGCATTAACTGAAATAAGGGACCGATTTGCACTTGTAGAGGAACGATGACGTCTGATACAATCGTCTCAGCATAAATTTGAGCGTTGAGGTTGCCTCTGATCCAAATCAACTCAGTTCTTCCGCCGATCCAAATACCCGCCCATACCATGATGGTTCCACCACCATAAGGATGGACTTCCTGGCAGGATTTTAATCGCTGTTGGCGTCCAGGGGTTCTCCAGTGTCGTATACGTCTTGTATCCGGTCTCATACCAAAACGAGACTCATCAGAAAAGCACACGAAACGCCATTGTTCTTCTGCCCAATTTCTGTGTTCAAGAGCCCATTGATATCGTATCCTACAATTGTGCATTGCTATAGGTGGTACCCGTAGCGGTCTTCGGGAATGAAGGTTCACTTCATGCAAGCGGTTTCTGACTGTTTGGTCGCTAATTAAGTTCCCTGAAGAGTGATGAAGCCTCACGGCTAACATCATGGCGGTTATTGTTGGAGCTCTTCGAGTTAAGATTTGAATGTATCGGTCTTGTCTCCGTGTGGTGCAGCGATACCGTCCTCCATGGCGCTCAGCCACGGTACCAGTGCTTCGGTAACGTGTCCAAAGTCGACTGATAACACTCTGACTTGTATTCAGAGCTAAAGCCACAGTACGTTGCCGGGAACCAGCTTCTATCATTCCCACGGCTCTGAGCATTTCTTCCCTGCTTAAATGACGTCGCCGCTCCATAATAACGTTGGTTTTAATCAGTAGTAGGGAAACAGTAGCACTAATAATGTCTTCAATGCGTTGTATGTTTTTATAGGGAAAATATTGACAGCTGATTTTCATCTTTTACTCGAATTTGATTCACAGTTCCTGATTCAAATTATGAAATGCACCAAAAAGGATCCATATAAATTTATAAAATCATAAATTTATTACAAAGCCACATCTCAATCTCAAGAAATCCACATAAAAATGCTTGATCCCTAGACACTTTTGATGTGTGTACATCGAATTTACGTCATGAACTGCGTCTTTGAATATTTTAATACTTTTAATGTGAATCTTATTATTATCGTATTATGATTCTGCTAAAGCGGCCATTTTAGGTCCCCAGATGTATGAACACATTAAGTTCCGTAATTGCCCCACGGGATCGTTTAACCGGAGTTAAAGTATCCTGTGTTTATCCAAGCTATAAACTATCTGAGATCTAAATTTCATCCGAATAAGTTCAGTCGTTTTTGCGTGAAAGACTGAGAAATATTCAAACAAACTTAAAAAAATATACAGGGTGTAACAAGACCCTTCACGAAGCCGTCAACCAAGCATTATGTACATACATCAAACTAAGTAACTTTACGCAAAAAATATTGCTGGGAAACGACTTTTTTTTTTTGGGGTGCAAAATCACATTTTACGGTAGGACTCAATGTTAAGGACGCAAAACATTGTGCTGATGGATGGATGGAATAGTACCTGCATCGTGGAGATGTTTAAAATAAAAATCTTACATTAAAAACATGTATTTAAAAAAAAAAACTTGTCAAAAAGTTGGAACTTTGACCCCCAATATCTCCATAACTAGAAGCTTCCCAGGTATGGTCTAAAAGAAAAAAATGATCGCAATGACGGGGAAAACAAGTGCCTTTCGGCTTCGTTATGGGTCTTGTAACACTCTAAAGTAGTGAAAGAAGATTGACCAATAGCCCTTTATTATTAAACAATAATTTATGAAAATACAGTACCCGTAGAATACTAAATACATTCTCACATCGAAGACCACAATGCTAATTCATACGTCAACCACGTAAAAGGTAGTCAGGTTGCCAACAATGTAACTATGTATATTGCATTGTCATGGTATCTTATCTAACGGAAACATAGTATTTACTTCGCCATTAGTGCCTCACTGTATCCAGTTTCTCTCTGTTCATATTATTATCATAGTCATTGATTGTTTTGTTGGAGTCTGAAAAATGAGGGTACAAAGGAAGTGTCGTGACGTGACACATGAGATGACATGACGAGTAAGTGTCTGGAATGCGTACACATCCGTTCAGCTTTCCGGGTGCGGAAGCATTCCATACAAAATCGTTGTTTTCTATGGACAAATTAAGCTGAACAGAGCAGGAAGAAGAAGACATGCTGCGACGACCCCTTGCTAATTGGGTTAAGGGCAGGACTATCTATACAAAATAAATAAAATTTAGGAGGTTTTAATGTCAAAATAACAGCTTTTCACTGAATACAAGTATATTCGGTATTTACAACATTTTTTTTATGTTTTTTTCTGTCGGTCTGCCTGCTGTTCCGTGCAATAAAATAAAACCCTTGAAATAATTTCACGCGGACGAAGGTCGCGAGCAACAGTTAGTATTATGATTTTCTTTTGAATCCACTGTTGATTATAAGCGTCCTCCCTATTTGTGTCTTACGATCCTACTATGTGCGAGTCTCATCCAGGTCTTCGGCGATTCTGTGAAGATCACCGACTCCCACCTGGTAGTGTGTCAAATTCCGTCTATTGGATGCTTTAATTTAATTAGCTTAGCGAAGGCTACTTATCGAAATGAAATTCGCAAAAAAAAGGACTTTCTATAGGAACTGACGCGATCAGTTCAAAATGTTTAGGTCATAGAACAAAAGTGGTTCAGTTTCATGGTCTGAGACATCACACGAGAGCTCTCACGTTTATTATGTTACACCCTGTTTACCTATTACTTAATTCGCAGCAGTCTCCAAAACATTGCTTCAAAATTGTAGGAAAGGTTAATTAACCTGAATCGTTTTACGCTTGGCTAGATAAGCTTATTTCCTGCCGTTATACATAATTATAAAAAAAAAAAATATCATTATGTCTAAACGTTTTATGTTTTTCTAGTTGCGTTTTCGGTACCTATATTTATTTATTTGATGTGACTATTGATAAATTTTATTATGCTAGGTAATAAACCGACAACTTTCATAACAGAAATGTTATTGTGGACATTTTTTTACGATATGTTAAAAGAAATAAGCGGTGGTACCCTTATACGTGCCCAAAAGCTTAGTTTGCCCTTATCACCAAAGTTTTTTGAAAGGGGGGCCTAAAATTACGTTACAATTCGTAAAATGTTAAGCAAAAATCGTGATTCATATTATTATACTAATAAGATTCTGCTATATAGCGACCATTTTCAGTTTAAAGAATTTATTCTCCTATGAACTTAAGAACAATTTAAAGGTTAACTTACAATGAGATACAAAGTAGTTGTTTATATCTAAATAAATAAATTTTGCCTCCGCTGCGTGTTGGTGAAGTTATACAAAACAAATATATAGAAGGATGTAATTGCTAACATTTAATATGCGTTATGACTACATTTCATCAACGTAATTTCTCAGTTTTAGTTTAAATCTGTTAATAGCTTAAATCTGTTTAGCCCCCAGTTTGCTTGCAAAGGCTTGCTATAATGTTGTAGCCTCGTATTCTACTCTTAGTTAATAATCTTTGAACGTTTTTAATTTTGACATAATATGCAAAAATAATAATATAGTAGTGAACGCGTCAACTCATTTGAATAATTAATTAGTTTGATGGATATATCAGGATTTAACAAGACCCTTAACGAAGCCGTCAACCAAGCATTATGTAGGTATATCAAACTAAATAAAAAACTTTACGCAAAAAATAATGCTGGGAAACGACCTTTTTTTTGGTGCGAAAAATCACGTTTTACGGTAGGACTCAATGTAACGCCCATCAAAACATTGTGCTGAAGGATGGATTGAATAGTACGGGGTCGTGGAGGTGTCTTGTATTGTATAGCGGGCTGGTGTCCGCAACTCCACGTCTAAGCGCGTATTTTGCGTGCGGAGTGGAGGTGTCTTACATTAAAAACATGTATTAAAAAAAAACTTGTTAAAAAGTTGGAACTTTGACCCCCAATATCTCCGTTAATAAGAAGATTCGCAGGTATGGTCTAGAACAAAAAAAATATCGCAATGACGCGGAACAAGTGCCTTTCGGCTTCGTTAAGGGAATTGTTACACCCTTTACAACATCCACATTTCGAGGTCCAGTATCCACTTTAAAGTTAACCCTATGTAATAGGAGGCGAGCCTATGGCCATCAACCGAGTACATATCCAGGCTCCAAAAAGAACAATAACACTTTATTTACCAGCAAGGCTAAGAAAGCAGAAATGTCATTGTATATACTCGCCAAGTGATGATCAGCCCTGCTTACCTGGGAATCGATCCAAAACCTCATGCTCAGCACTCAGCAGTACCAGTTTGCGACTACTAGACCAATAGCAGTAGAGGCAGTAAGATTTCTAAAATAATAGCGTAAAAACAAAGGTCAAATGGCTTTAATTACAGTTCATGGTGCGTTTACCAACACCACAGTTCAAGAATCATTAGTACTAGTAGGTATGCACAAACAAGGTCGTATTGCACTTAGTTTCTTTTCCTACCACCACGCCTCGAAAGTGTAGCCCATTTACTTTGGCCTAAATAGTTTTTTTTAAGCAATCTATACAGTTTCGTAGACAATCATATATGAATAAGTGCATTTAGAAACTGCGGTATCGCGTGCCTCTTACCTGCTTTTAACAATGTTACACGTTGGTTCAACTTAATTAAGATGAAAGTAAGTTTAAAACTTTTGCGTCACTTGTTTGGAAAGTGAGTTAGAACCAAATAATACCGATCTATTGTGTTAAGTACCTATGGAAAACAGATGTTTTACTAATAATACCTATGCTTCGCAGTAATAAAAAAAAATCATGTAGGTCGAACTGATATCAAGATTTATAACAAATGAACCAATATTTTTTGGAGTTTCATAAATATGCATTTTGACGACGGCTAATAATTTACCAGAATTAATTACTAGAATTTAGATATAGCTAGTAATCTATCAAGAGACCATCAGCAAACATTTTAATGTTAGATTACGTTAAAACAGCTAATTATGCATACGAAGAAACCAAGTCTGTCATCTAAAACGCCACATAAGAACTACCTATATAACGAACCAGACGCCACGCAATATCCTTATTTGCACAAACCCCAACAATCGTCGGACAGTACAGCCCACCAGACTTGACCTGACACAACAACCGTCTGGTCAGAGGATCCTCCCCTATGAAGTGTGAGGAACGTTACACCCTGTTACTGTATTATTTTAATTTATGTCAAACTAGCGACCCGCCCCGGCTTCGCACGAGTGCAATGTTATAGTGCATATATACCTTCCTCTTGAATCACTCTATCTATTAAAAAAACCGCATCAAAATCCGTTGCGTAATTTTAAAGATCTTAGCATACATAGGGACAGACAGCGGGAAGCGACTTTGTTTTATACTATATAGTGATACAAAAACGTCTACCGAAGCGTCTGTCTGGCTATTTCATAGCACGCTTTACAGTTTTCCAGGTTCTGGTTTAGATTTAGTACCTAAGAATAAAAACTGTTTTACCACGCAACTAAAGTCGACTTTAGTTGCGTGGTAAAACAAGTTGTGCTCGAGGGCACAACTTGTTTATTGTAATTTATATCTCGGTGGATGCTTTCAAATCACTCACACGTCGAAAGATAAGCAATTAGGAATAATTAAGTTGTTTAACGAGAGAGTCTATTTTTAGTATATTTCTGGTATTTCGCACCTGACTTCTCAAGGTTACGAGTTGAACTATAATAACCTGACAGATTTAGAGATATACAGGGTGGAAGAAAAAAAACATTGACGCAGAAACGCAAAAATGATGTACACACGGCTTCACAACAAGGTATTTATTTCTAGTTTATGCTGATCTCACATTGTACAAGATTTCCGTACAATGCGAGGTCAGCTTCTACTGGAAATATTTATTGGAAATGTAATATATATCATTCCGAACATTATAGATATTTTTCATCGCTAAATTAAAAATAAATTTGCTGTTTCTTACAAAAAAACTAGTGCTTTTTTTTTGTCCTACACGGTCAAAACGTATGGAACACCTGTTTTTTTTTTAACTAACTTAGGCCTGCTGCTTCGCCCGCGTGAAGTTCGGTAGCTGTCCCACGGGATCATACTACCGGGATAAAAAGTATCCTTTATACAGGGTTAGTTTCCAAAGACCACCCAAATTCTCATATATAATGCAGTACGACATTCTGAGCCCCCCCCCCCCACATAGAAATTTTTCTATGTGGGGGGAAACTAACCCTGTATAAATGTTAATCCAGGTTATAAACTAACTGTGTGTGTGTAACGTGAAAACTAGCGAACGGATGATGAGACAAATCCCATCCAATTGGATGGGATTTGTCTCATCCAATTCCGTTCACTAGTTTCCACGTAAATGATTTTTTTTTTAATTAATAATAATATATATTTATTGATTTTTATTTTTATTATAATAAGATCATCCATCCTCACAATCACAATCTTTCGAAATTATAGTATTTTTCAACCCTGTATACAGGTTAGGTTAGTTTACAAAATTAGGTACCTAATCACGAGTACCTACTGGAACTATAAAAGAACAAGTCAAGTTGATTAATTATTTATTAGATTAAGATTTCACTGCCGGGTCTGTCAGCTAGTGGGATTGCAAATTTGACTGGATATAGTGCGTATTAAAAAAAATATTATCATAATATGTATTACCTGTATCGTACAAGGTCTCCCTAAACAATAATATCCACACGGGTCAATCTTCAAGGCCACACTTGACGAGCTTGATCCGTGGATGGTTGACCATTCATTTCATAGGTACCGAGTTTCCTCCATGCCTCGGAGATCACCCTCCCGACTGTCATTTGTAGATCTTTGACAGTCGTTCGGGTAGTCAGTGACCCGTCGAATGTCTGTCAACCAGACTTATCCAGGCTTATCGTACCTATTACCCAGAACTAACTGGGTTGTGGAGGTCAGATAGGCAGGTGCTCCATGTAAAATTTCCACAGCCGTGATGGTTATCGATATTTAAACAGAAAAAAAAACCTAAATCATATTGATAAGATATAACTTCATGCCTGTTTTACCTTAAGGTTAAGGCAGAGGTGACCTTATAAGCAGGTAAGTACTAGTGTAATGTAAGTAAATGGTGAGCCTTTGCTTATAAAGATATAAAAAACGTTTTAGTGGGTATTTTGGAAGCTTATTTTACCCTTTTTAGTTGTAGTATCCTACACAAATTGTTGTCATGAAATAATTCTACCTTCGAATAATTATTCTAAGAGTTTTACATTGTAACTAGAAGTTAGGTATTAAGGGACCATCATGTCATCAACATAGGCCAGGAAGAAAAAATACGTAGCTCATAAACTACTCAAGCAAAGTAAATAAAATACGGGACCACCGCGCGGACTCACGTGAATCGGCCCAGTAATCACGAAGCAATCGGTGCAATACATTAAAAAAAACAGGTGGAATAAATAACCTCCTCCTTTTTAATAATCCGGTAAAATTGTCATTGTCTCGAACTAACCACATCAATGGTACCTATACCTAAGTATTGTTATAGTCTTGATAAAGTACCTCCACAGGTACTTAGGTACGCTAAATTATGCGGACTACTTGCCAACTTGAGTGACCTGAGTACCTAACGCAGCAGAATGTTTGTTCGTGCCGTTGCATTCATTAGTGATCCTCACAACGTCAGGGGGTCTAAAATCGCCGCTTTATCAGAATCATAATACGAATCACGTTAAAAATTTAAAACTCTTAAAATGGACTAATAAAGAGGCCATTTTAGACCCTCAGTTCTCATTTCATCAGTATTCTCTGTGATCAAAATTGTTGATGAGTCAACAGTTTAAACGTTTTACTGCAACCATATAAATATATAGTATTCTGTAGTGCAGTGAATCATTAACGTAGGTACTCAAATCCTGCGATCCCAAGTTTGGTTTTATCTTTTACGGCACTAACAAAATTGTACGGAACAAAAGTTAAACTGATGACGGGACATAGACCAGGGGGGTTACTATGACGTCTTAAAACAGGAATAATTCCAGTGTGGGGAAGGTACAGGTCGTCTAGCACCATCTCTTTCCCACACTGGAATTATGGTAGGCCACCAGGGGGCCTGAAATGGCCGCTTTAGCAGAATCATAATAGAATAATAATATGAATTACGTTACAATTCGTAAAATGGTCACAAAGTGACAATCTATACAAATAAATAAAATTGTAATGTCTGTTTGTAATATATAAATAACATCTTTTTATAGAATGCATATAATGTAATTATGAAAATGTATACGGCACTTAGAACAAAAACACACTTTCCAATTTTTGCCTGTCTGTCTGTCGGTCTGCCTGCCTCTGAAATGGCTGGACCGAGACGGGACTTTTACTAGCAGATAGCTAATGTTATGAGGTCTAACTTGGATTACTTTTACTATAGAAAAATAATTCGAGTTCCGTGCACAAAAATTAAAACCCTTGAAATTCTAAACAAAATCGAATTCAAAAAGGAAAGTAATAATTATTAATAATAATTTCACGCGAACGAAGGTCGCGGGCAACAGCTAGTTCTTAATATTAATTGCGTCAGCGTGAGTACTATTTTAAATTTTAACGTGATTCATCCTATTATGATTCTGCCAAGGCGGCCATTTTAGGTCCCTAGGCCGCGGACGTATTTCGTCTGAATATATTATGTATAATATTATGTCGATGATTAAAACAATCGGCCGCGATCCGCATCGGGTCGCAGCGCAGCGCATCGCATTTCAATACAAAAACAAGATGCGGCCTGCCTGTATCGTGCGATTTTACGAAGGTATGGGCTGCGGTGCGGCATGTCTAAATCTGCGTCAGCCTTTAAAATGAATCTTCTTTGACATCAAAATGGCATATTGGTTAAAGGCCAGCCCAGACCAAATGTATGCGCGAGCCGTGTGCGCGCACGCACTGGAAGTATAGAACTCTTGGAAGATCAGGACACAAATTCGTAATTCATAATAAAGGGTGTAACAAGACCCTTAACGAAGCCGAAAGGTACTTGTTCTCCCTCATTGCGAGATTTTTTTTGTTTCAGACCATACCTGGGAAAATTCTAGTTAGGTACGGAGATATTTGGGGTCAATGTTCGAACTTTTTCACAAGTTTTTTTTTAAACATAATATGTTTTTAATGTACCTAAGACTTTTACTTTAAACACCTTCACGACCTCCGTACTATTCAATCCATCCATCAGCATAATGTTATAAGTGCGTTAAATTGAGTCTTACCTAAAAACGTGTTTTTTCACCCCAAAAAAACTACTTAGTCAAAATGTACAGAGAATGCTTGGTTGACGACTACGTGAAGGGTCTGTTCACACCCTGTGTAAACTGCGTCTCTGACCATTTTAAGAATTGTAACGTAGGTAACTCATATTATCTTAATATGAATCTGCTAAAGCGGCTATTTTAGGCCCCAAGTTGCCACGCACATGCCATTTAGAGTAGGCATCATACATACCTGCCACAAACAACTCGCCCTGCTCCGGCCTTTCCAAGTTAAAAATGTAGTTTCAAGGCCATTGGCAGTGGATGGACCTCTCCCCGCACGGAACAAATATTTGTATAACCAACAGATAGTTGTTCCGGGTCTGGCTGTTTATCTATGGCAGTTTAAATTTTCGTAAACGCGCCCACGATACAGGAGAAATTAGTAGAGAGGCGCAAAGTTAAAAAAAATATACTTCTTAATTTGTATTTATGATAAGTTGAAGGCCTGGGATTGGCTCTCCCTTTATTGCATGAGGACTATGAGGCCAGCATATACTGGTTTGGTACCAATGACATGCAGCCTGCTGTAGCAGATTGTGATTGTGTAAACTTTGTCATAGCTAGTTTTACTATGAGTTTTCCTACTCATGGTTTTAACTTTATTATATGGTCGGCGAAAAAGTTTCTTCGTATCGTTTATATACATATAATAATAATAATACCAGCCTATTACTGTCCCACTGCTGGGCAAAGGTCTCATGCAACATATATGTATACGTACCATTTAATAGAAATCTTGGGATTTTTTTATTTAAAAAAATTCAATGTTAAAACCTAACAATACCCAAAGAATTATGAAGAGACCGAAACAGCTGAAAATCTGAGGGTGCAGTGTCAGGACTATAATATGGTGGATGCATTAATTAACACTTCCCAACCAAGCTCTCTCAATTTTTAATTTGCAGCCAAAAATGTGTGTGGCGTTATCATGATAAAAGACCACTTCTTGTCTGTTGATCAATTCTAGCCGTTTTTCTCAATTTCTTGTTTGAGTCTTATTAGTAGTTGTTGGCAGTAGAGATCCGAATCGATGGTTTAGCCCAACACGAGCGGTAAAAGCTCATAATGAACGACACTACCCTTCCAATTCCACCATACACACAGCATCACCTTATTGCGTGTTAATCCGGGTTTCGCCACACTCTGTGGAGCTTGACTACCCTTTGACCACGATCTTTTTCACACGATCTTGTTGTAGGTGATCCACTTTTCATCACCAGTGATCAATCTTTTCAAAAATGGTTCGGTTTCAAAACGTTTCAATAGAGAATCGCAAATGAGTACACGATTCATTAGATTTCTTTCAGCGAGCTCGTGTGGCATCCAAATATCGAGATTTTTTGCATAGTCAGACTTTTTCATGGGATAAAACTGTTCTGAATCCTCAGTTACTCGGCTATGTCGTAACTACTAAATCTACTAAATCTTTCTCCACCACTAAATCTAGCTCCACTTTTTCAAAAATGGCGGTGAATTTACCCGTACGAGCGAGCCAGAGCCAGAGCCCAGAGCGAGCTACATCTTTCACATCAAAATTCCTGACTGAAAACGCTACTGACACTGCATTATGTCCGGCGCTTTTGGATGAACGGTTCAGTGGACATCAGTATATATAAGACTAGCGACCCGCCCCGTCTTCGTACGGGTCAATGTTATACATATAAACCTTCCTCTTGAATCACTCTATCTATTAAAAAAACCGCATCAAAATCCGTTGCGTAGTTTCAAAGATTTAAGCATACAAAGGGACATAGGGACAGAGAAAGCGACTTTGTTTTATACTATGTAGTGATGCTCTGTGGACATCACAATTATTTTCGCGTCTTGATTCGCATTTTTCCCTTTTTTGTAATAAAACTTCAGAATGTATCGAATTTCTTCGTTAGATTCACTCATTCAATCATTTTGACGGACAGAAAAACAAATGAAAAATAGCGGGAAAGTGTTTTTTACTTTTATTTTTCCAAACCAGCCAGATACAAACAGTACAACCAAAGAGATTTTTCTTAGATTTTATACGTACAAAATACGAAAAGACTTTTTGCTAGACCTATTATGAACCAAAAAAAGGCTAAAAATAAAGTTTTACGTAACATATGGATGTAGGTACGTTTATGCTGCAAATGAACTTTAAGATCTGGTTTTGAGCGCAACATAAATTGCGTAATTTATAATAATAAAATAAAATACGTTTAATGCAGACTATTATAATGTCCATTATTCGTTAGTAACATTAGCTTAAAACTATGTTAGTCAGAAATTATAATGTCGAATCAAGGGTAGGTACCTAAAACCATTCAGTAAATCAAGTTTAATAATAGTAACCTTTTGGCCAAGAGGATGTTGAACAAAATAAACTCATAGAAGTACCTATAGTTAGTAAGTAAGTAAGCATATACTTTGCATAAAATGTGGCATATACTATACATTATGTTATACTTTTTTTATAGAGCATGACACATAATAATAGCAATAACAATAATATTTTAGTTTACATTAGGCAGGTACATTAAAACGAACAACATAGGTACCTAGGTACCTAATAAACATGGATATCTATACATACAATTATGTGTGAAGAATTTAAAGGTACTAAGCAGATGACCATTAAACAAAACAATAATAAACACCTAGACCATAGACACATCTAAATATTCGTTGAAACCATATTTAATACCTCCACCATCGTAAACAAAGTTGTAGATACCTAAGTACCAACGGGTAAGTAACAAGTGATTATATAATATTACTTCCCTATTTGAAGCGGATTTTGTTAACAAGGTCAAGGTTTTGTTGTCAAGGGTTTTAATTTTTTTGCACGGAACCCTAATACTTACTTTTTTACTATACTAAAAGTAGCTTAAGTTAAATACTCCTTAAAATATCAGGTAGCTGCCAGTAAAAGCCGTTTCGGAGATTAGCCGGAACAAACGGACACAAATTTAAAAAAAAGTTTTTTAAACGCTTCACTAAAAAACATTTATTTTTATTTTTTGTGGGCAACTGCAGGACTTTCATTTTATGCCTTGTGACTGGGACAGTGGGACTAGCAAAATTTCATTATTGTCTTTGTTTCGACAGTTTAAAAGTGCCTGTAAGTGGCCTACTTGAAATAAAGGCTATGATTTTGATTTTGAATAAGTACCGTATACATATATATACAGCGTGTAACAGAAAGGGTATAATCATATAGAATACTGTGGTACGGACCATCAAACTGAACAACTTTCTCTATGGGACCACCATGGAAATCGTAAAAAAAATAATCAGCTGTCCTATACAAAATTTCAATACGATATATATATCTCGACCCAAATGTATGGGACAGCTGATAATTTTTTTACGATTTCGATGGTGGTCCCATAGAGAAAGTTGTTCAGTTTGATAGTCCGTACCACAGTATTCCATATGATTATACCCTTTCTGTTACACGTTGTATATATGTTTATACTTTAATATGCATCATCATCTGCCTAGCCGTTCCCCAACTATGTTGGGGTCGGCTTCCAGTACTACCGGATGCAGTTGAACACCAGTATTTTACATAGTGACTGTAATAAAGGGTGTAACAAGACCCTTAACGAAGCCGAAGGGCACTTGTTCTCCCCGTCATTGCCATCATTTTTTTGTTCAAGACCATACCTGGAAAGATGATTTGATTTGATTTTGATTTTTGACCCCAAAAAGAAGGTCGTTTCCCAGCAATAATTTTCGCGTAAAGTCACTTAGTTTGATGTACATAATGCTTAGTTGGCGGCTTCGTGAAGGGTCCTGTTACACCCTGTAAAAGTAATGGATGATCATTGGTCTCCCATCCACAAACCGACTTTTGAAAGCGCTGACCCATGCGGCTGCTAAATAATAATTAATGCGATGATGTATTTATAAGAATACGTAATATTGTGACATACATAGTTTTATTTATAACTATAACATTTAGAAAATATAGATGTTAATGTAATTCATTATTTTAAATGCAGTCATTTTAAATGTATATAACTTATTAATAAAATTAAAAAATGGCGTCAAAAAAGTCCTCAACGCAGTCAACTGGTAATGTACCTAGACTGGCGGCGTTGCCACGTTGCATGGCAATGCTAAGCCTTTGGCCAAGGTAAAAGCCAGCCCTTGGGTCACGGGAAGTGTCAACTAAGTGTTTGTAATTTTTACTAATATATATTCGCTAAAGTGTTTTTCTTATGCTTTTGCATTAAAATAACACAACAAAACTAATTTCCTTTACCTTATAGCCTTTTTAGGGTTCCTTACCCAAAGGGTGGCCACCCTTTGGGTAAGGAACCCTAAAAACCCTAAAAAAACCCTAAATGGATCCTATTATGTAATCCTCCGCTGTTCGTCCGTCCGTCTGTCTATCAGCGGGCTATATCTCATAATACATAATAGGTAGACAGTTGAAATTTTCACAGAATTAATGAAGTGTATGTGCATTGCCGCTATAAAAAAAAAAAATTAAAGGGCGTACCTACTAAGATGGTACGGAACACTTCATGCGCGAGGCTGACTCGCACTTCGCCAGTTTTTTTATTATATTTATTTCGATAATAACACAAACTTACATAAGCGCGAACACTGTAATTTTTATGGACATAGTCTATTGTTGTCTGCTGAAAACTTTAATAGTATGTAAAAATAAAATAAATAAATATTTAAATTAAAACGAATCATAATCGGGATTAAAGTATGAAATTGCCGATTTGTATGGACGATTTCGTGAAAAGTGATATTTCCATCCTAACATTTTTTTTTCTTGGAAACGTCTGAACCGATTATGATGCAATTTAAAACTATAGTCAGAGCAGGGACTGAATTACCCAAAAATTAAGGTACCATTAAATTTCGGTATGACGTCATACCGTTAAATAAGGGTTACCGAAATATTTCGGTACCGTTTTTTTTTTCAGTAGCGGAATTTTTGAGGTTGAGAATACTTAACGGTATTTTTCGGTAGCAGTACCTTAACCTTATGTATCGGTTGCAGAACCTAAACTTTAATAAATAGGGGTTTTCTTTGACGCACCGCCTCGCCACTGTCGTTCACTGGAGGCCCTGTTTGCACATTATTATGACTCAGTTTTGGTTTTTATTTCCTATCGGAAGGATGCGACGATAAAAGCCGGACTAAGCCGAGTGCCTACCTAAGCTTTTCTTATCATTCTTCTTTAGGGTTCTCTATCGTTCTTCTTATCGGTCTGGTGTTATAGAAAAATGTTTCCTCGTAAACGTAAGTACCTAAAAGTCTGTGATGTTTGATAACAGCTGAACATCCAATCACTAGACAAGTAGAGGCATTATTTTCCTTTGAAAATGAAAAAAATGCGTAAAACTGCGTTTTTACGCTTTCTTCCCATTTTAATATTAATAACTATAATATTTATATGAACGATCAGTGGTCGACAAAATAAAAACGTATTGCGCTGTCGCTAGTCGGCACGGAACAAAGAGAAGTAAAGAGTACAACAAACAAAATGTACAAAATAGATAAACAAGTACACAAGTTCTAACGTGTTCTAGCCCACGCCGCGCCGCCGCCTCGCATATTTTTCGGTACCGAAATCGTTTATGGGTTAAATAACGGTATAGCCCAACCTTTATTTATAAAGGTATCGGTATAGCTCAACCTTTATTTTAAAGCGGTACCGATATATTTTTGAGGTATTTTAACCTCTAACCGTAACCGCTTTCAGTCCCTGAGTCAGAGTAAAAAAAGCTGCGATGCACTGCGTATCTTAAATTCTCAAAACAGTCTATGACAAAAATGTAAGTAGTGAAACCGACGCCACATTGAAACAGGTGTTTTGACACACTACCCTATGAGGTAATATGCAACTACTAGTACGGTTTTAAACTATAAAAGGTAGTACTTCATTTAAATTAAATAATTCAATAAAAATGGAAATAGGAAAAAATATGTGAGAAAAACGGCAATACGGGGCTCAACGACGACGCTCTAAACAACGGTCCTTCAGTGGTCTGCGGCTGGCACGTTCCCGTGGGATATTATTGGACCAACACGCGTGCAATCACCATCATCAGCCTAAAGCAGTCCAGCTGGAAATAGGCCTCCTCAATCGCACGTCATTCAACTCGATTCTCACGCGGGTAATACCGATTCTAGTACCTAATATAAATCATCATTGTTATTGTTTCAGAGGACAACCTATTAAAGAAGTTCATCTTCAGCTGTCACTGCAGTCTAGAGCGGACCAAGAGATGCATTGAGGACTTCTGCACAACCCGGGCTACCATGAGCGAAATATTCACCAACAGAGACCTACAGTCACCTAGATTGAAAACAGCGTTCGATATCACGTAAGTGAACGGTTATTTGTAACTTCTTCTTCATCTTCTTCTTTCTCCCCTTTTCCTATGTTAATTCGGGGTCTGCACAACAGGTTATTTTTCTTAAATTTGTTGAAGCAGACGGTGCGATGCGGCAATGGAATGGCGTGTCAGGCGTGATCAACCAAAATTAAACACTTCGATAGCATATCTATCCTTTTATTTATCAAAATATAAGCAGATATGACAGGTCCATTATAAATTACACACATCAAAAGTGTCTAGGGATCAAGCATTTTTATGTGGATTTCTTGAGATTGAGATGTGGCTTTGTAATAAATTTATGATTTTATAAATTTATATGGATCCTTTTTGGTGCATTTCATAATTTGAATCAGGAACTGTGAATCAAATTCGAGTAAAAGATGAAAATCAGCTGTCAATATTTTCCCTATAAAAACATACAACGCATTGAAGACATTATTAGTGCTACTGTTTCCCTACTACTGATTAAAACCAACGTTATTATGGAGCGGCGACGTCATTTAAGCAGGGAAGAAATGCTCAGAGCCGTGGGAATGATAGAAGCTGGTTCCCGGCAACGTACTGTGGCTTTAGCTCTGAATACAAGTCAGAGTGTTATCAGTCGACTTTGGACACGTTACCGAAGCACTGGTACCGTGGCTGAGCGCCATGGAGGACGGTATCGCTGCACCACACGGAGACAAGACCGATACATTCAAATCTTAACTCGAAGAGCTCCAACAATAACCGCCATGATGTTAGCCGTGAGGCTTCATCACTCTTCAGGGAACTTAATTAGCGACCAAACAGTCAGAAACCGCTTGCATGAAGTGAACCTTCATTCCCGAAGACCGCTACGGGTACCAACTATAGCAATGCACAATCGTAGGATACGATATCAATGGGCTCTTGAACACAGAAATTGGGCAGAAGAACAATGGCGTTTCGTGTGCTTTTCCGATGAGTCTCGTTTTGGTATGAGACCGGATACAAGACGTATACGACACTGGAGTACCCCTGGACGCCAACAGCGATTAAAATCCTGCCAGGAAGTCCATCCTTATAGTGGTGGAACCATCATGGTATGGGCGGGTATTTGGATCGGCGGAAGAACTGAGTTGATTTGGATCAGAGGCAACCTCAACGCTCAAATTTATGCTGAGACGATTGTATCAGACGTCATCGTTCCTCTACAAGTGCAAATCGGTCCCTTATTTCAGTTAATGCATGATAATGCACGACCGCACACCGCAAGAGTTGTAAGACAGACTCTCGCCGCAGCTAACATCAATGTCCTGCCCTGGCCTGCTCAGTCGCCAGACTTGAATCCGATTGAGCATGCATGGGATATGCTACAGAGAAGAGCTCTGCCGAATATGGAGGGTATCCAGTCGCAAGAAGACCTTTTTTTGTTGTTGCAACGAACATGGGCGGCCATTCCACAGCGTGATTTGGATGAACTCATTTTGAGTATGCCAAACCGATGTTCTTGTGTTGTTAGTGTTCGCGGTAGAAACACGGATTATTAATTGTTTAAGTTACCCAATAAAATTTTAAAGAAAACTGTTATTTCAGTCTTTTTTTCGAACTTTTGTGTTAGTGGTTCAAATGTCAAAAATCCCTTTATTAGGAAAATGGCAAATTTCTTTATTAATGCAAAGGTGACTTGGTTTATCGTTACTGTGACAAACGAAAACACTTTATTTGATGAATCCTTAAAGAAAATTTTAATTAATATCAATCAGGAGAAAAGTTATTGCAAAAATATATGTTGATCCCTAGACACTTTTGATGTGTGTACATTAGATGAATTAAGATTAAATTGGACAATATTGGAGACGACACAAAAACGTATATAGAGGCAGAGCCGTGAGCAGGAAGGAAGGGTAAAAAAAAAAATTTGATTGACAGATGACAGATTCAAATGTCATTTTGATCATTATGGCTGCGTTTCAGTTGCGTTCATGCAGAGCCTACACAATTCCTAATAAAATTATACTTCGATGTGAATCAGTCACGCCTTCACTCGTGCGTCTTATATGTCATCCCTAACACTAACTATCCATCCCATTCTATCTTTTCGTTGGTTCTTCTTCCTCTTCATATCTACTTTAGCATTCATATAAAGGTTGTAACAAGACCCTTTACGAAGCCGAAAGGTACTTGTGCTCCCCGTCATTGCGATCATTTTTTGTTCTAGACCATACCTGGGAACCTTCTAGTTACGGAGATATTGGGGGTCAAAGCTCCAACATTTTCACAAGTTTTTTATTTTATTTTAAATACATTTTTAATGTGAGATCTTTACCTTAAATACCTCCACGACCCCGTATTAATCAATCCATACATCAACACAATGTTTTGAGTGCGTTACATTGAGTCCTATCGTAAAACGTGATTTTTCACCCCAAAAAACAAGTCGTTTCCCAGCAATAATTTTTGCGTAAAGTTACTTAATTTGATGTACATAATGCTTAGTTGACAGCTTCGTGAAGGGTCCTATTACACCCTGTAGTTATGTTCAAACTTTAATTACCTTTTACGGTCTTTTAGTTTTATTTTAACGGTTTGCGCATTATACAGTCAAGGCGATGCATCCTGTGCATCCGACATATGGTTTGACCCGCTATACCTGCGCAGACTATCACTTGCGGCTAACTTCCGAGCCTCCATATAGTTTGAACAGGGGGTCTAAAAAGGCCCCTTTAGCAGAATCTTATTAGGTTAATAATATGAATAACGTTAAATTTTTTTAAATGGTGACAGACGCAGCTAATGTTATGAATTGACTATTTTGCGAATTGTAACGTAATTCAATAACATTCTAGTAAAGCGGCCATTTTACCCCCAGAACTATACTCATCGTTTAGACATCGGCGTTCCATCTTCTCCATTCACATGCAACAAACTAAAATAAACGATTTGCTTTCAATTTTTCAATCACTGTGTACACTACTTTCAAACTTACTCTCAAACAGTTATTTCTAATATTATGGAAGGAAACGGTGGATGGACTATGTGAACGATGAAATTGCTGTTCCTACTGAGGTTACGACTTACGACCAATAGAGAAGTATGGAAGAATATCGCAAGATGCGCCGCCCCAAATAAATTAGGCTGTGGACAGGTGAATGGCGAATCCTGATTACGTTTTCTTACTTGTTTTTATTACTGTCTTTCAGAACTGTCGCGACGATCACCGCTGGTATCGACGAGCTCCTGATCCATCGACTCGAAGACCCAGAGAAATTTGAATTCTACGACGTCCTGAAATCATTCATGCTGCAAGGTGATAATTGGCTCAGGCTAGAAATAGATGTGCTTCCTGAGAACCATATCGTCATTTTGGACATTGGAGTATACACCCTCAAGATGGTCGCAAGATCAAATATATTTTTCTTCCAAAAGTTTATAATCTACTTATTGGTAAGTTAATTCAGTTTCATCTAACATTCTTGTGTATATTTAATAATAATTGATAAGTTAAATCTTGCCACTAGGAGTCACTGGAGTAAGTTTTATTATGTACCTATCTATAGTTATACATATGATAGCAATATCATCTAAAACTGTTTTTTTTAAATTTTATTATTCATTAAGAGTAAAATACGAATCTTGCAATGCAACTACGAAGGCTGCCTCGTAGGTCTAATGGTCGCAATCGCGACTGCTGAGCATGAGGTCCTGGGTTCGATTCCCGGGTCGGGCAAATTGTTATTAGGTTTTTCTATCAGGAATTTCTCAGTAGCAGCCAAGGAGTCTGGATTTGCACCCTGGTTGATGGCAATAGGCTCGCCTCATTACATGGGACTTCGAACATAACTGGTGAAATGTGGGTGTACTATTAGGTATACCTCTGCATACCTTTCAGGGATTACAGGCGTGGTGTTATGTTAATGCGCACCATCTCAATAAACTTTTGTTCGTTTTTCAGGAGGCCATGCCAGTCCGTTTGTCACAAGTCCACGTGATCAACTGCCCGTCTTACACCGAGTACATGTATGGTTTAGTCAAAGGGGCATTGCCACAGGAGACTCGGGACATTGTAAGTTTGTTTGTTCTTCGGTATTAGACATATTCAATAAATACCAATTTACCTTACCTGACTTCAGTTTTTAATCGGGAATATTCCTCAAAGCTTGTAGATGACTAGGTCTAAAACTGACCAATGACCACCGCGCTTTTTTTAAATCTGAAACGAGATAAACAGATTTTCAACCAATGACGATGCTAGGAACTAGCTGCGACAACGCCATTATTAGTTTGACAATTACCTTCGCCTTTATTGTAGCAAGTTACATGCGGAACAATTCTCCAAAAGTACAGGTTGTAACAAAGACCCTTAACGAAGCCGTCAACTAAGCATCGTGTACATCAAACTAAGTAACTTTACGCAAAAAATATTGCCTGGGAAAAGCCTTTTTTTTTGGGGTGAAAAATTACGTTTTACGGTACGACTCAATGTAACGCCCATCAAAACATTGTGCTGATGGATGGATTGAATAGTACGGGGTTCATGGAGGTGTTAAATCTCTTGAATTAAAAAAAAAGTAAAAAAAATACCTGTGAAAAAGTTGGAACTTTGACCCCCAATATCTGCGTAACTAGGTTCCCAGGAATGGTCTAGAACAAAAAAATATCGCAATGACGGGGAGAACAAGTGTCTTTCGGTTTCGTTAAGGTTCTTATTACACCTTTTATTAAAGGCGCTTAGGAACGTCTTCACCATCATAAGCCTACTTCAGCAGCCCACTGCTGGCCATAGGCTTCTCCAATCGCATGCCTTTCAACTCTCTACTATCAGCCACCCTACAAGATCCTCGTTCCACGTACACTGAGGGCATTTCTTACCTTATGTTTATCGATTTACGGTAGCTTCTCTCTCATTTGTTCCAAATTGATGGTACACACCAAATGAAGGTTTTTATTTAAGTAGCCAAAGAGATGAACATTTTCTTAATATATTTCAGATTCATTTCCATACGGATCACATGGCGTTACACAAGTACATAGACAAGAAGTACCTGCCTTCCGAATACGGTGGCGATGCAGGAAGCATGGTTGAACAAAACTCAAACTGGATCATTGAACTGAATCAGAACAGGTAGATAACAGTTGATGTTTGCTTAGCAATAGTCTAGATTGAAATGAAATACCTAACCAAACGCTAAGTAGGTACTTTTTGGGGGGACCCCTTTTACCCAGGGCTCTGCATATCTCCTGTCAAATAAAGTGCCAAACTTTTTTATTTTGAATAAGAATAAAAATGAGTATATAAGAAAGTTTGAATGTGGCGCTGGTGATTGAAAAGTTGAGTGGTTATCGATTATCTTGGTATAAGCAGCCAGAAAATAAAAGGTAAATTTGCCAAATTACTTAACCTGTACTATCGCAAAACTTTGTGAACTGTCTTTTACTATTAGTTTGCTTTATAAGCCCAATAAGTGCAAATGGTCCGCACTAGTAAACCTAATTTTTTAGTACTGTTTGTTCCGTTCCCACAGACAAACCGTGAAAACGGTTTTATGGGGCATAGTTTCTAAGTTAAGGTTTTTTTTTTTTGTAAACATGTCATTAATAAAAAAAAAGCATAATTATGATGCGGAGGAATGAGGAAAACATCGTGAGACAATTTTTGAGTATACATATCTATAAGAGTAGAGAAAGACCAAAGAAACGATGGCTGGACCATGTGAAGGATGATATGGCTAGAAAGGAGGTGACTGATGAGATGACGAGTAATAGAGAAGTGTAAAAGAAGAAGATAACTGCAGAAGGATGACATTTGCTTTCTGTTTTCAGGAAATTCTTCATGAACGACGATCTCTGGAAGGCGGACATCAGTAAAAAGGTCAAGAATGGTGCAGTGGATACATCCATGAGCGGGTCTTTTAGAACTCTCGCTATAGATTAGATTAATTGTGATATACTTATACTTTTAAAGGTTCGGCCAAACTGGTACGGAAAAATTGTGACTCCGGCTGAACTTTGACAGATATTTTCATAGATACAGAGATACCTACATAACGCAAGTATCATGCACGATCCGTATGAAAACCAGATCTGCCATTTTTTGACAATCAACTATGACGTTATAAGTACTATTTAGTTTCTAAACAAACAAGTTACCATACAAAATAGACTATGTTGTTGTTCTTTAAATGTCTGGAGCTAAGTTCTTCAGTTGTAGCCAAGAAGGTGCTCTTGCGTTATCTAGGTATATCTATATCTGTGGATATTATTCTGAAGAATGTTTATGTCTATCAGTGTCCGATCAGTAACGAATCTGCTATTTGTCTGTAGTCCGTACTGGCTTGAACGAACCTTATTAATATTAGGACTAAGAGTTGGTTCCTGATTTGGAAATAATTAATTTTAGTTTAAGAATTGTTATTAGAGGTTCTTTGATAGATTTAATTCATGATACGCGAGTTAGAACTGGCTGGCGTGATTCTTAGTATTTAAGTATAGTTTTAAAATCTTATAATCAATATTTCTGTTTTTGATCTTAATCAAAATGAAGGTGGAACAGTTAAAGTAAAGTTTTTTTTGCTAAAAATTGTTTTAATTCCACCCATCTTTAGTCCTGTTGGGCTGTGTTGTCTACAAACTCCTGCATTCCAGAATATGGATCATCATCATCTGCCTAGCCTTTTCCCAACTATGCTGGGGTCGGCTTCCAGTCTTACCGGATGCAGCTAAATACCAGTATTTTACATGGAGCGACTGCCTATCTGACCTCCACAACCCAGTTAAGTACAGTACTGGGTAATACGATACCCCTTGGTAAGACTGGCTGTCAGAGTTGTTGGGTAACTGACAAAGACCTGTAACGACTGTCAAAGATCTACAGATGACAGCCGGGACCAACGGCTTAACGTGCTTTCCGGGGCACGGAGGAAACTCGGTATGTAATGGGATGTCACCCATCAACAGACCAACCTAGGCAAGCGCGGCTTAACCTAAAGATCGACTCGAGCAGCTGTTATTATAATGCCACGACCTCCTCCAGAATATGGATGTGATCAATAATAATAGGTTATGGGATACGAACTACAAGAGAAACATTATCTAAACAAGGTGTAAACAGAACCTTCCCGAAGCCGTCAGCCAAGCATTCTGTACATCAAACTAAGTAACCCTACGTAAAAATTATTGCTGGCAAACGACTTTTTTTTTAGGGTGAAAAATCACGTTTTTCTGTAAAACTCAATGTAACCCGCCCAAAACATTGTGCTGTTAGAAGCATTGAATAGTACGGGGGTCGTAGATGAATTTAAAGTAAACTTACAACATTCAAACCTTGTATTAAAAAAAAAAACTTGTGATAAAGTTGGAAGTTTGACCCCCAATATCTCCATAAAAGGTTCCCAGGACTGGACAAGAAAAAAAAATCGCAATGACGGGGAGAACAAGTGCCTTTCGGCTTCGATAAGGGTCTACTGCTCAACTTGTAGGGAAGCATCATATAAAGTTCTTTCAGCATGCGTTGAAGATCTTCCAGGGATTCGGCGAACAAAATGAGGTCATCCGCCAACCGAAGGTGCGAAAAAATTACATTGACGTCATGACACTTTGGTCTCAATTATAATGTCTTCCAGGGTAGCAGTTCAAAGTCAGTGCATTCCCCCACCTCCCCACCCCCACCGACTTATTCAATACGATTATACAGACAAGCAAATTGCCAACTCAGACGTGACTGAACGTTATTCGCCTTCTTAAAAAGGACAAAGATTTCATAATAACTACTACAGGCTTGCAAGTTTAATCTCACCTTTTTAACCCCCACCCATTCCTCATTCCTTCCTATTATTTCTTCTTCATCTATTCCTCGGACATTAGCCGCTATTAACGATCTCCTGAACTCAAACAAAGATCTTATATGTTTGCTAATGAATGGAAGGCTTGGAACTGTCAGAATGTTTGAATTTTTGTGAGAAGAATGCACGACTGTGTTAAATAAATTATATTTTTAAATAATGTAATTGGCTTCTGCCGTTCTATTCAATTTTTTTTTTGTTTCGCAAATCGGGCAATACAATATAAGTACTAGGTAAACTCAAAAAGAAAAAAATCATGAAAACTGCATGCCCTAAAATAGTGAACTCAGCATGCACAATATTATGAGCTAGTTAAAAATATATATAAGCTTAAAAATAATATGCAGCCATTGGACCAATTACTAATTTTTATTTAAATGGTCGCAGGCTTTTAATATTGGCTGATGAAGAGGTCTCGGAGAAAATATCAAAATGGAGCATGTTGTTTTATATTAGTTCTGCAATGAGGCATCACAAAAGTATGTTTATTGCTTAAACGACTGCTCTGGCGTGGAACAGCTAATTGAATTCCTTTCAGTAAACCTTCACAATCTACGTGAGCATTGATCAATTTGAACAAGTACACGATATCCGCAGGTTTTTTTCTAGAGCTCAAAGTAAATAAATCCTTCATACATATCACAACCGTATTGATGGAATATTGGAGTCACAATGTCCACCAGAACAAGCTGGATGTCACGTTTTTGGATTCGTGAGGACAGATGGGCCAGGACCGTCACATAGAGGTTACCTGAAGACGAGCAGGCCTATGATAAACTGGTGTAACGATCTGGGCTCGTTTTTGCCGAACAGAAGAGTATAGGAACACTTTGGTCCAGCAATAGAACGTTTCTTTACCATACCTATGTTTAAGAAACAAAAAAGTCATGTACAATACATACGTATCGCCGCCGCCGTGTCCAATTCTCATCGAAGGATCGCTTCTCAATGTGAAGAAACTATTTGGGATAAATCATCTAACTCGGAAGACACAGCAGGTTCGGAAAATAAGCAGCGTTTGAAAATCTTCATCAAGTATGGTCAGCTATCCCGTCATATCAGGTTGATTGGTAATTAAGTGCTCCTTGAAGTGGGTGATACCCTTTTGCCCCGGTGACTGTGAGTCCAATTTGGGTTGTTTTAGTATTTTAAATAATCTCTTCATAAATCCAGAAGCCCTCGAAAAACGATCGTGCTCACATTTTCATCCATGGTTTATCCTAATTCTATTTCCCGGTCCCGGTCGGTGTTTCGTCATTTATGACAGCCTAAAGGTCCGGGGCCGTGCCTGGGACGTGACGTGGCCGTGGCCGAATTTATGTAGGCAATGAAGCTTCGTCGTCGGCCCGGGCACGGACGTATGTGTGAACTCGTTCATATAAAATGTACACACCGATGTTTTTTTGAGGGCATGGTCCGTCACCGACGTCGTCGTCGACTGCTTTCTTTGAATGACTTTTCAAAATTCGTATTTGATTATGTAGAGGTTCATTAACATATAATTCGTTCTGTGAGTAAATAAGTTACTAGTCAAGTTACAATAGGCGTATTTACCTACACCAACACACATATTTTCTGAAATCAGACATATGAGTATTACCATATGTGACAAATTATTAAAACCAGTTACTAGTTTAATAGCTCACAAAATAAAATTTGATAGTTATGATATGGCAAAAAAATACTCTCATGATTGTGACTCACAGTCATGAGACTATTTCAAATTTTTTAGCCCACATATTTTTATATGCGTTAATCATTTTAATAGGCGATAAATTAACTTTTACTTTTGTTTTACACGTGGAGTCGATTCGTTTTATTAATTGATTTGAAGGTAACGCTTAAAGTGCTTGTTACCAAAATACCTTTGAGATTGCTTAATTATTCTATTCATTCACTAAATATCTACAAAACAAGTGCGAGTTGGACTCGCGCGCCGGGGGTTCTGAACAAACTTGTAATTATTTTGGTATTAAACTACATATTTACGGTTTTCAGATTTTTCTTTTAAATGTCCTGTAATGTAAGACATCTTCTGATTGCGTTGACTTACAAATTTGATTTTTTCATAGCTGAAAGAGAGATAAACTATAACTTGATACCTCTTCGTGTTCCTGAAAAAAGGTCTTGACAGACAAACAGACACACGGACGGACAACAAAGTGATCATATAAGGGTTGCTTTTCCTTTTGATGTACGGAACCGTAAAAAGGAAAGTACATATGAGTATGAATGTGAATAAGAGTAGAGGAAGACTAAAGTATCGATAGATGGACTGTGTGAAAGATGATATCACAAGAAAGGAGGTGTCTGATGAGATGACGAGTAATAGAGAAGTATGGAAGAAGAAGACATGCTTCGCCGATCCCAAATAAATTGAAATGAGGGCAGGAGAATGATGCTGATGATGATTTACAAAAAAAAAGGACTAATTAATATAAAATTAACTACCTAAACAACAGGCAGGCGCGGCCCCAGGGGGGGGGTCACAGGGGTCATGACACCCCCCCCCAAATTCTACACGCCAATTGACAAACCTTCTTAAAATAGCCATTTTTTTCGGATATAACTAGAGAATCTAATAATTCCGAGTTAGAATGTTAAAATTTTCGAGCTCGCTTCGTTCACTTACTTTTATTCTCATATCTGTTTTTAAATTTAAACAAAAATAACCTAACACAAGAGGCGGAGACGGGCTGCTTCAATTTTGAATTGTACTAATCATTATGAACAACTTTACTAAGGGACCAACACTGAAATCGCGAAAAAAAAAACGACTGCCCTATACATTTCCCTGCGCATTCATAACTCGACAAAATGTACTGAACAGCAGATTTTTTTCGCGATTTCTGGGTTGGTCCCATAGTGAAAGTTGATCAAAATGATGAGTACAATGACCCCTTAAGAGATTTCGTGTATGAACAGATAGACCTTATATATTTATCCAAGACTTCGGCACAAGTACATACACACATCATTTACTATGATAGCATCGCAATTTACAAATAGCGGTTGCCTTTGGCCATATTTTGGCAATATTTCATTCCAATGACCTACGAATTGCTGTTGCAACAATCACATTACCACAGAATACAGTGCGTGTCATTTGCGTTCACACAGTCATCTTGTGTTCGTTCAGTCTAAGAAATCTTAAAAATTGAACCGAGTTTATCTTTTTATTTATTTATTTAGTAACGGTTGAGGCACCATTGAGTGAAGGCGGGTTTATTGTTAGACGTGCTTCAGTGAGAATTATTTACTTTTGTCGTATTATTGCAATTATTTCAAGGTAACCAGCAGTTGTTTGTTTATTTATTTGGTTTGAAAAAAAAATACAATTAGGAGCATTTGAAATCTTGATCACGGGATTTCTTTAAGGCGTTATCACCGGGACTATTTACGCCTCACGCCTGTAATTCCCGAAGGGTTAGGCAGAGGTGTATCTTATAGTACATCCACATTTCGCCGGTTATGTTAAAGCCCCATGTAGTAGGGGGCGAGCATATTGCCATCAACCAAGCACAGATCCAGACTCCGTGGCTGCTACTGAGAAATTACTCATAGAATAACCCAATAACACTTTTTGGCCGAACTAAATCGAACCCAGGACCTGACGCTCTGCAGTCGACGACGGCCAAACAGGCCAGTCAACACCTCAAAGACCTCGTTACACATACTATAATTATAATTTACTTGGTCTACCGTCCGTGACTTCCGTGCTTATTGGTTTTGTCAGGATTCTTCATACATATTGGCTGTTTTGACCCACAGCATACTGGACAACACAATAGATCTTAAGAAATTTAGAAGAAAGAATGTTGGTAAAATAATATTTTGAACAGTATCTCTTCACAGTATCTTTTCACGAATAAATTTGATTTGATTTGATTTGATTCAGATGCCCCAAGTAAGCGACAAAGATGTGGCTGCCATCAAAGACTGGCTGGCTAAGGAATCGACTCTTCCCAAAAATTTCGGTAAGTGGGTACCTAAACTACGTAATATTTAAATTATAAAGGGTGTAACAACCCTTAACGAAGCCAAAAGACACTTGTTCTCCCCGTCGGGAACCTTCTAGTTACGGAGATATTGATGGTCAAAGTTCCAACTTTTTCACAAGTTTTTTTTTTAATATTTCTTTTTACTGTATGTTTTTTACTTAAAACACCTCCATGACCCCCGTACTATTCAATCCATCTATCAGCACAATATTTTGAGTGAGTTTTATTGAGTCGTACCGTAAAACGTGATATTTCACCCCAAGAAAAAATGTCGATTCCCAACAATATTTTTTTCGTAAAGTTACTTAGTTTGATGTACACAATGCTTGGTTCGTGAAGGGTTCGTTTACACCCTGAATGTACAGTTCATGTGTACACAGGCAGACTTAATGCCAAATTACCTTTGTGCTAAGATACAAAAATAAATAAACATTATGTAATAAAAAAACGATTTTCGTATGTAAGAGTATGGGTACCGATGCCAATATTTGCAAAATCATGTCTTTAATTCATCATATTTGGTTCTTGGGATATGAGGACAGTGATGATGGCTTCCTCTTGTGTGTTGCACGTCGTGGGTCTCAAACTCGAACACAGATACCGTGGCCCTGGAACACAAAGGGCAAAGAAGGAACATGGATGGGTTTTAGTCAGTACAAGTCTGACACTCCCTTCGTTCCTCCCAGAGCAGGAGGGGTCATTTGACGATTTCCTAAAAAAAAAGGCGGACACTTTGCTTTATTAGCTTCTGTCTATCTGACCTCCACCACCCAGATAAGACTGGTTGGTAAGACTGGTTGTCTAGCTTTCCGGCTTTTATATTCAGAAGCCGCGTAACGAATTTCAAAGATCTACAAATGACAACCGTGACAGAACTTGGGGTGTGATGATGGCCCCCCATCCACGGGCAGACATTTGCAAGCACTACTTAACCTCGAAAAACGACACGAGCCGGTTGTTAATTTTGCCAATGTGATCATGATATTTACTCTGCATGTTTTTCGTCAGATCAAGTTATTCTTGAAAATCAAGTAATGCAAGATCTCCATATAATAACCACACAATAGTTTATACTTTATAAATATTCATTTTGAAAGTTTTAGTAGTTGTCAACTTCAAGTTATAACACAAGAGACCATTAGCAGAAAAATCAATGTTATCTAAACATTGTAAAAAGATAAGTACATAATTATGTAAACGGAGAAGAAACCAAGTTTGTTATATAAGTAGGTATGTCAGCATCTACAACGCCAAAACTACACACGTACGGTCGAACAACCTATTTGGTATACACGCGGAATTTTTCACAATCCAGTGCCAAAGCGTATTCTTTTCCAAATTTTATTTAATAAAGCCTTTTTCATTCAGAGACTGACTCTTATAGACATAACTTTATGAAATAACAATTGCAAACAGTATTGTCAGTGTACTAGGAATGTGAATATTTCTGCGTGTATACCAAACAGCTTGTTCGACCGTACAAAAAATATTTACGCCGTAAAGACGCATTTCTCTTTACCAAGATTTAAAAAAAAAAACAATTACCGCCGACTATAGCTATAGTCATTGTACACATTTGGACTTATCTGTGGATTTTTTTATATCCGCACGTGTGCTGAAAAATATTAAAAATCCGCGCGTGTGAAATACATTGCATGTTGAACCTAATCGTAGTGCGATAAGAACCAGTCTTCGAAAAAGTGTATTGAAAATAGTACATAGTACATTTTGATATAAGTGGGGAAACTTTGTTATTGCATTCGAGCGCGGAATTAACACCCGAGCTGCAAGCGAGGGTGTTATGGAGCCGAGAACTGCAATAACAAATCCCCACGCGTATCAAACGACGTTTTTCAATACACTTTCGAAGAAATAAAATATTAGAACGGAAAGTATTTTTGTCAGGAATTATTAGGAAACTATGATTTAATTTGCTTTTTTTCCGCACTTGCTTTCGCCAGGTTGAAGAAGATGCAAAGGTATGATGCTGTATACAGCCTACTACGAAAAAAAGAAAATTCATATTTTTTTTAAATTTAGAACTCATTAAGATGTTAATTTGTTCATAAAAATAAATATTTGTTTTAAATAATCATTTTTATCTATGATATTCTATTTATAAACTTACACAATTTAAATACTCGAAAAATACTTAATCCGTAAAGACGCATATCTCTTTTCCGGGATTAAAAAAAAAACAATCAACGCTGATTATATATATAGTCATTGAACTCTTTAGACTTATCTGTGCAAATTTTTATTTCCTCACGTGTGCGGAAAAATATTAAAAATCGCACGTGTGTGAAATACATTGCATGTTGAACCTAATCGTAGTGCGATTAGAACCAGTTTTCGAGAAAGTGTATTGAAAAATATTTATCCGTGCGGGGGCAAACTCGCGACATGCAACGCAGCAGTCAATCGCTTATTATTATGTCTAACATGAAAACGTCTTACCGAAGCGTCTGTCGGTTCATAACGCCACATGAGATTTCCGGGTTATGGTAGTAGATGGTAAGATGGCCATATTATGATTGATATATAATGTGTTTTTTCTGCCTAGCTATTTGGTATACAAAACAAGCTATTTGGTTTATTACACGCGGAAATTTTCACAATCCAATGAAAGAACGAAGCGTATGCTTTTCCAAATTTTATTTAATAAAGCTTTTTTCATTAAGAGACTGACTCATAATGACATAAGCTTTATAAAATAAAATTGAAAAACAATATGGTCAGTGTACTAGGATTGTGAATATTTCTCCGCTAGCTAATAATGATTGTATGAAAAGTTTCAGTTGTCCTTCGGGCGGGGGGGGAGGCTACTTTCAGTTTTCAAAAAGTTATTGTAAAAACTAATAAAACCCGACTAAAAAGCAAAAAAAAAGAGCATTTGGAAGCAGGCGCGAGGGACCCATTGAAATATAAAATTATTAAAACATGGAATGGGTGGTACCGAGTAAGGTTCCATTTCACCTCATCGTGCGGGGCCTGAACCAAAAGGACTTAAGCAAGCAAAACTTCTCCAAGATATTGTGGCCTTTTATTATGTATAGGCGTGAACGTGATATTATGTTAGGATTTAACATTTTGTTTTCATGAAATGTTTAGGGAAAAAAAAGTAGTAAGCAGTTACCATACTTGGTAGCCAGTCGCCATAATTATCATAAAAATTATGAACAATATGCCATTGACAGATTTTTTTAAAGTGAGGCATTTTCTCAGGATAGTTAATTATGCTTGGGTACTTAGATTTTATGACTTTATGTAAAAAATTGATTAAGTATTCATTTAAATTAATTAATAGGTAGTTAAAACAAATAATACTTCCAACTTCGTAAGTATACAATATACTTTTTGCTACATTATTGAGGTTTAGTTTATATTAAATAGACTTAAAATAATACAGAAATTGTGAACAAGTATCTAAGAGAGAAAAGAATACTGGGTGTCAAAAAAATCCTCCGCATCGCTGTCAAAAAAGAAAACGAAAAAGTCGAAAAAGAAAAGTGCCCAGAAGGCTGGAAGCATTGCCACGTTGAATAGCAATGCAATCCTTAACCAGTAGAATATTATTTAAAATAAACTTACACCTAAGTACATACTGGCAAGTTACAAGTGAAACTATAATGAGGTCCTACAACACCTATTCAATACTAAAATTCCGAGTTAACATCGACCTAAATTATATCGCCGATACTTTATTTCATTCAAAAATACATACATGACTTTTAAATAATTAAATTCATAATGCTGGTAAGTAGTTTTTTAAGTATTCTTTTGTCTTCAATAAATTACAAACACGTATTTTATTTAGCCAGTTTATAATTTAAAACTAACTTAATGTTGCAAAACTCAAGACTAGTGAGTATTTATACATTGGTATTTGGTTGGTAAAAATACAAAATTTTGTGAGATGCACATGTTTTGTAAAGCTATACAAATAAATAAAATTGAAGCGTCTGTTTGTAATATCAAAATAACAGCTTTTTACTGAATGCAAATAAAACTTATATACGGCACTAATTATTAAAAACATTTTTATTTTAATTTTTGTATTTCTGTCTGTTTGTTCCAGCTAATCTCGGAAACGGCTGGACCGATTTTGACGGGACTTTGACTGGCAGATAGCTGATGTTATAAGGTCTAACATAGGCAGACTTTTATTTTAGAAAAATAATTAGGGTTCCGTGAAAAAAAAAAAAACCCTTGAAATTGTTAACAAAATCTGATTCACAGCGAAGTAATACTTTCACGCGAACGAAAGTGGCGGGCAACCGCTAGTTATAAAATATTAGTAGAGTATCGATATCTCAACGTTATTTCATTATTTTAGAATCTTTAGATGAAGCGTTCTTAATACGTATTTTATTGGCAAAAATATATTTCCCATGTAAATTTATGCAATTAAAGTCGCCACTATATATAATTAATTGCTTTACTAAATTATTGCCTGCATGAAATAAAGCCACAATGTTACATTAGCGTGAGAACTATAATTATTATTATGGGTAGAATTCATTGTTGTGTTTATTATAATTTCCTTTATTCATCTTTTAAACATATTCATTAATTCAGTTAAATCTTGCAATTGAATATCAAACCAGTTCCCCCAACCGAATGAGCTGAAATTTTGCACAAACTTTCGGTTCTGGTGACTCTACATTTTTATGACAGACGTGATCAAAAATCAAAATCAAAGCATTTATTTCAACTTCAAGTAGGCCAATTACAGGCACTTTTGAATTGTCGAAACAAAGACAACAATCTAATGTAGCTACAGTCCCAAAAGGCATAAAAACTGTGAAACTACTGTAGTTGCCCATTCCAAAGCGTAGATCTCTATACAGAAGAACGGGCAAGAAAATCCTTAGACGCTCTTTTAAATCAGTATACCTACAAAAAAAACCAGGAAAAAAATCAAAACCAAAAACCAAAACCTTCAAGTTGAGACGGTACATGATACATGATGCTCTGTGGATGGAACATTATGTGAGAACGATGTAGCAAGATGTGCACGTTAAAGTGTCTATAATAAAGACAAATCAGAAATAAAATAATTAATTCAAATAATCCGTGGCAACTATGAGATGACCAGTCACAACTGACAGCGCCCATTCAACGCACACATACACACCATGACGCACACATGACGCATGGATCAGAAGGGAAAGGAAGAATTTTGAAGGGAACTAAATGATCCGACACACGCGCCACCCGTTATTTTTTACGGATTGGAAATCATCAAAGTCATTTGATGATTTCCCATCCGGGCGACTCTGGGCGGAGCGGAAGGGATTGTCAAACTTGTACTGACTAAAACCCATCCATGTTCCTTCTTTTGCATTTTGTGTTCCAGGGCCGCGGTATCCCCGTATCTCTTTCGAACAGTCCCGCAACCCTGGCAGGCATCGGTCCTTTCAGACCCTTTCCCGTTTGCTGACATCTCTTTTAGGAGCGCGTGGAACACGAACGCGCCGTCGACACGGCCTGTCGTCATAAGACGGACGGACGGCGAGCTAGCCCATAGCTCACCGACCACAGGCCCGCACCTATTGTGGCCCGCGACGCCCTGATGATTTTGTTCCCGTCGGATAATTTCGGACCCACACGCGGGCAATACCGATGGCAAAAGGCAATCTAGTACCTAATATAAAACATCATTTTTATTGTTTCAGAGGACAACCTATTAAAGAAGTTCATCTTCAGCTGTCACTGCAGTCTAGAGCGGACCAAGAGATGCATAGAGGACTTCTGCATGAGCCGCGCTACCATGAGCGAAATATTCACCAACAGGGATCCACAGTCAGCCAGATTGAAAACATCGTTTAATATCACGTAAGTGAGCGATTATGTATAACTTCTTCTTTCTCTCTCTCTTTTCATCATCCATCGTTATCGAATTTGTTTCGCGCGCACTCACTCACGAATCATTAAATTTCTCTTAAGTTTGCATACTATGTGACATTAGCTTTATTCCTCTGTTGCACTCCAGTATATCACCCTTGTTTTTAAAGATGGGGACCAAAAAACTGTTACACCATACCATTAATCACATATGGCTTCATCTACCAACAACTTTTTGAAGAATAAAGCTAACTACATCCACACTTCAACTGGTATTTCATCAGGTCCAAATGTTTACCATTCTTCATTCCACTGGTATTCTCACTTCATCCATACCAACCTTTCTCACGAATCCTGAGAGATTAAAGACTGATGAATAAGAATAATGTCCAGTGAATGAGTTCACTGGACATTATTTTTATTCATCAGTCTTTCAAAATAGCCTTTACACCTATCCTTAATATTGTCATCCTCCAAAACAACCATTCCAGCTTAACCCTTTACGCATTTTATCTGACTATCATCCCCCACCGTTTTCTCTATAGCTCTCGCAATCCTGTATAGTTATTTTTGGCCTACTGGACTATCAAGTGGGCCATAAAGCTTGTCCTGAATTTTGCTCTCGCTACTGCAACACATTTCTTTCTTTTCTTTCAGGTTTCGAACTAACATTTCCAACACATAAATTGTCACTTACGGGATATCTTCCGTGATTGTCTGTAATTTTCAATGTCTTCTTTAGATCCGGCTAACAAAACCATTATAGTCGATTTTACATCAGTCTTACGCAAGGACGAATTTTTGGAGAACTTCCGCAAGCATAACAGGAACTCTTTCAAGCTGACAACGGAGCACCTTAAAATCAGTGGCCCTACCAAACCAATCTTTGTCTCTGAAAATCTAATACCTCGGAAAAAGAGACTATACTACCTGGCACGTGAAGCGGCAAAATGCAACGATTTTAAATTCTGCTGGATTAAACATTTGAAGATCTTCGTACGCGAGAGGGAAGGATACAAACACTTCGAAGTTAAGACTGATGCTGACCTTTCTACCATTTTGAAGTCCGCATGACTACACCTAATCTCGGATTATATAACCAAATTACCCACATTGCCGTTTACTGTCTATTACTGTTTTCTGTTCCATATGTTCTTTAATTATTTTAATTACCTGTATTTTTCTATGTTATTAGTGTCTAACTCCGTAATTTTAATTAACAATCAATTGTACACTATTTCACTACGCGACCCACAACTCCTTTACTACACTTTGAAATTAACACTACATTTCACACACCGCAAGTTTTACAAGTATACGACACACAATCTTGCTCTCTACTGTATTAGAAAATTACCTAATACTGAAGATATTCCATACATAACTAAGTTTGTTCAAAATTTTAAATCCATACCCTGCACAGATATAAGCCTAGAGCTGACCCTACAAATAATTTCCTTTGTATGTTCATATAATCATTATGGATGATCTAAACATAATTAATACCGAGATCGAAAAACTTTCTGTCTCAGAAAGTTTTGTCTGCTCTCCGGAGGCAAGTGTTAAGTATTTGAGGAAACCAGAATGTACACTTAAAATCTTACATGTCAATATTCGAAGCATCAAGCGTAACTTTGACAATCTGACATTGTTGTTAAGTAGATTGAGTTATACGCTGGATGTTATTGTATTATCAGAATGCTGGCTGAGCAAATGTCCGAATATTCCCCCTCTATCAGGCTACAATTCTTGTACCACTTCCTTTAAAAACCAAAACGATGGAGTAGTCACCTACGTCAGAAAGGATTTACAATGCTCTTCTCAAACTCCCTTGGTTAATGACGCAAATTGCTTGGTACTGAAATTCTCTGACAAGGTTGCAATTGTTGCAGTGTATAGATCACCCTCGATTAAAGATCTCAATCCATTTCTCAGCAGTCTAGATGCGTTGCTCCACCACTTAGGAAAATTCAAGACTATTTCTCTTATCGGGGATATCAATATTAACATTGCACCTACGAGTGTGGATCCAAATTGTGATGAATATTTAAACATTGCTGCATCACACGCTATGCTTCCCGCACATTATTTCCCCACCAGGCTTGCTAATTGCCTAGACCATGTATTGCTGAAGTCGACACACACTGCCACAACTTTGGTACTAGAATGCGACATAACTGATCATTCTCCTGTCGTACTATTTTGTAACCCTGATATCTCAATAAATACACAAAAACTTTCAGTAACAAAAATAGATATTGCTAAAGTGAAATCTGAGATCGAAAAAACAGACTTCTCTATGATACTTAATTCAAATAACCCAAATTTTGCTGCCGAAACTATCGTATCTCTACTATCCTCCTCAGTAAACATCCATACAAGCTCTTCGGGCATTCCTAGTAGAAGGCGCATCATCAAGCCTTGGATTACCCCAGGCCTCCTCAGATGTATTCGACAAAGAGATAAATTACATAAAACCTTCAAAAAACACCCAGAAAACGACACTCATAAAACTATTTATCTTCGGTATCGAACTTTCTGCAATAATTTACTAAAGAAGCTCAAACGCGAATATGAAAGGTCAGAATTTCAGAAGGCAGGAAGGAACCCAAAGGCAACCTGGAAAGTCATTAAAGAAATATCCCATTTCGACAAGGGTAAAACCTTTTCTTCAGAGTTACTGAAATGTGAAGACGACCCTCATCTCTCTGTTAATCTGGTAAACCGATACTTTGCGAATGTGGGCAGCACCCTTGCATCCAAGTTTTTGAATTCTCCATCAGAGAATAACTATTCAGACCTTCACGTTTCACCCCAGGTAGTTAGCTCTTCCATGACAGCCCCACTGGAATCGATGGTCATGTACGATGTTGATGACGCCGAAATTGAAAGGATTATTTTATCTCTCAAAGACGAATGTGCTGTTGGTTATGATAGAATCCCATCTACAGTTATCAAGGCCACAAAAGATACAATTATCCCTCTCCTTGTCCACATATTTAATCTCTCTCTATCCTCTGGTATTTTTCCGGATGTTTTCAAAACTGCCATAGTCCACCCTATTTACAAGGGAGGAGATAAGGATCTTGTTTCGAATTACAGGCCTATATCCGTCCTTTCAACCATCTCAAAAATATTTGAGAAAGTCATCAACGCGAGGCTTGTAAAATTTTTAGCTAAATTTAATATCCTGGCCGAAAATCAATATGGCTTCAGAGCGGGAAAATCAACAGAGGACGCTACCTTGGAGCTCACAAATACAATAGTCGCACACCTTAACAATAACCAGAAGTGTCTTGGTGTCTTCCTAGACCTCTCGAAGGCGTTCGACACCGTTTCTGTCCCCAAATTGATTGACAAGTTGGAACAGATTGGCATACGTGGAATTGCCCTTGAAATCTTTCGTAGCTACTTATCGGGGCGTAAACAGGTTGTGAAGGTTGGACCATTTGTGAGTGATGAAGAAAATTTGTTTTATGGGGTACCCCAGGGCAGTGTTCTGGGACCAACGCTTTTCCTCATATATGTCAATGAGCTGTGTCAGTTATCTCTTCCGAACACAAAAATTATTACATATGCGGATGACACAGCTCTCATAACATATGGCAAGGGCTGGTCTGAGACGCGTGAAAAGGCAGAATTGGCACTGAGCACGGTTATGAGGTGGTTAACCTCGAACCTGCTCACGCTCAACATCTCCAAGACCAAGTTCATCCCCTTCACCCCGAGTATTCTTAGCCAACCGCCTCTGTCGTTTGAGATAAGGACCCATGTGTGTACTAACCCAGTCTCCAGCACCTGTACCTGTGCCCAAATAGAACGATCTGATAGCATTAAATACCTTGGAGTTATATTGGACAATCTTCTGACATGGAAAAAACAAATTAACTCAGTAGTAGTTCGAGTCAGAAGATTGATCTACTTATTTAAAAAACTTCGAGCGGCTGCTGATTTCCAATGCCTTAAAATGGTCTACTTTGCCCTAGCTCAATCAGTTCTCGGTTACTGCATAACCACGTGGGGGGGAACGCACAAGACGACTATGCTGCGGCTAGAGAGAGCTCAGAGAGCAGTTTTGAAAGTACTCGCTAAGAAACCTATTAGATTTCCCACTTCTGAGCTTTACTCACTTTGTGAGGTCCTCTCAGTGAGGCAGTTGTTCGTGCTGCAAACAGTCCTTAGAAAACACCTACTTCTCCCTTACGAACCTCAGTCGCTTACAAAGAAGCGTCGTCCCGACAGAGTCTGTAAAACCGAGCGCTGCAGGTTAGCGATGGTCAGTCGCCACTTCACTCACACCAGCTCTAAACTGTATAATGCCATAAACAGTAGAATTAAAATATACCCTATGACTAGGAATGTACTGAAGAGAAATGTGACCAACTGGCTCAAATCCTTGTCCTATGATGAGACTGAGCAACTTATGGTGTCGTAAACGCGGTAGACACACACACATACACACACCCCCACATACACACACACACACACACATACACACACATACACACACACACAAATACACATCTTATCCCCACCTCCACTCTACACATAGTGTACTTGATATATTTTGCACAATTTTCATTTTATTTGTCAATCGTTATTTTAACTTCTTTTAGGTTAATCTGGAACAATGTCTATGATTGTACGTATTTTGAATTGGGCGTTGATAGCTGCGCCACAGTACTTTACTTTTGTAGCTATCTTCGTTTTTCCTGTGTATTCTGTAAACTTAAGTTGTTCCAAATAAACTTTTTTTTTTTTTTTTTTTTTTTTTTTTTTCTGTCGTCTGTCTTTGTGTAAACCGTGAAAGTTTAAAACAGTGTTTAACATTTCCAACTTCAAAACTGCCATTCTTTGAATTTCCTCTTTTTTTCCTTCGACACATTCTAAACTGTCGACCACCGCTATGTCTATCTATCGTGCCTCTTAATTTCGTCCTCCCTAACTTTGCCCTGCGATGATTTACTTACTTTTTATATTTTCCTAAATATTTATTTCAGAAATGTCGCGACATACCCCGCCGGTGTTGATGAGATATTAATTCACCGTCTCACTGACCCAGAGACTTTTGAGTTCTATGACACCCTTAAATCATTCACGTTGCAAGCTGATCATTGGCTCAGGCTGGAAAAGGAAGTGCTTCCTGAGAACCATGTCATAATTTTGGACATTGGAGTATTCACGCTCAAGATGGTCGCAAAAGCAAATATATTTTTCTTACAGAAGTTTATAATCTTCTTATTGGTGAGTTATTGTTGTTATACACTCCTTTATTGGTTATTACAAACTTGTAATTGGTTACACAAAATTATCTGAGTCAAAAATCTCAACAAAGACATTTTTTTGACTTTTTATCATTGCTCCCGCTGATACAGTGTCACTTTGTCAAAAACCTTTCATATCAGAACTATTATAAGTTTTTCTAGTAGTAGAAATAATAAGTTTTTCTAGTAGTTGAAATACCTACAATAAAACGCAGGTTTTGTACTAAAGCTTTTTTCATGTATTGTAAGGATTGTATTAACTACCTACTTTAAGATCTGTACTACTATAATCTATGCACCTTTGTAACCATTTATATGCACTATCCTCCTCCATTGATGAAGTTCCTATACTTTTGTTCGATTTTCAGGAGGCTATGCCAGTCCGCTTGTCACAAATTCACGTGGTCAACTGCCCGTCCTACACAGAGTACCTGTATGGCTTGGTCAAAGGGGCAGTGCCACAGGAGACTCGGGAAATTGTAAGTATTGGTGGTCCAATAAGAACAGATAACGTGAGTGCATTTGACTCGGTGGAACGCAGAGCTAAAAGGCTTATAGGCGACGAGACGTTGGTAGCTACGCTGCCTATCTCATCGGCGTAATGTTGCCTGCCTGTCGGTCTTCTACAGACTGTACTTCGGAGAGTGTGCACAGAAGCTCTACGGTCAGGTGTCCTACCATGATGTCTTAAAGCAGAAGTATTTTCAATGTGGGAAAGAGATGGTGCTAGACGACCTGTATAGTTCTGTCTCTTTCCCACACTGAAATTACTCTTGCTTCAAGACGTCATTGTAACCCACCCCAGATCCCACCATCACCCTTTTACCACCGGACTAGCAGACGTACTGTTATGTTATGTTATAGTGAGTGGGTAATATCTGTTCTTGGGTATAAGAATAATTTAATAAAGATCATGAAATACCTGAAGGTTTCACTGAAGAACGTCGGTCAAAACTCATTGTAACACAGCATAGCTAGGTTAAAATTTGACCATTAAGGTCAATCAAAAATATTATATTGTATTGAAATATAAAATGACATTAACAGATTAGTTTCACCATTATTGTTGCTAATTTGATGGGGAATGATTTTCAGAAGAAAATCTGTTCTCTATTTAAATCAAAACAGATGAAATTTTTACTAATTTTCAGGTTCATTTCCACACGAATCACAAGGCGTTACACAAGTTCATAGACAAGATGTACCTGCCTACAGAATACGGTGGTGATGTTGGGAGTATGGTCGAACAAAGCTTGTACTGGGTCAAAGAAATAAACCATGACAGGTAAACCAGGGATTGATAAATATGTACTTTATGCTTTTTGTTTATAAATGAGAAAGTAGCTCTGTCGGTCTGACCATCTTTCTGTTTGTTACCTTTTTATGTCTCAACGGTTGTACTCATATGGATGAAAAAAAAGGCGCACAGTCCATACAAAATTAACCCACGTCCTACGGCAAAGAGAAGTATCTCAATAAAATGATAAAAATGGGTCTAAAAGATGGCTAAGTACTTCCAAACTTCATCCTTACAGTCTGACATATAAACAAATGCTATGAAAATTCGTTCAGGGGCAGTAATATCTACAATGAATATACAGTGGTATCCGCCTATTGCGACTTCGTTTATAGCGACGAACATGCAAACACAAGTTACGTTTTATATAGTCTTTATGAAAACATAATTCTTTTAGTACGACCTCGGCTTACGCGATTAACTGCACAGAACGACCTATTTTGACATAACTCGTCCGGTTAGAACGACGCGCAGTGTTTTGTTTCGATACCTATGCACCCCCGCTGCCCTCTGCTCTACTTCTCTTTGCTGTAGGACATGGGTGAATTTTGATCCTTCTTAGTCACACGGATTGATCCTAACCTGGGTTAGGACTCCGATTTCCTAACTCAGGTCATGGTCAAACCGTGGTTCCCAGATAATAAGAGTCCTTTCACTTGTATATTACTGATACGGGAAGTCACTCGTGGCAAAATATACGAGCGACGATGCTTTCAGTAGCACGTTCTGAGAGTCAGAAAAGAATAGGAGCATCGAAAAGTGCGATTCCGTGCTGCTAGATGAAGTTCAACGAAAGATTATTTCGCAAAATGTTGGACTGCACAGGATTTTCCATTCCTTACCTTCCGACCTTAATCTTTTTGCAATCCAAAATTGCAGGTCGTTAATATCTTCTTGAATATAAAGAACTATTTATACCTACTTATTTGTTTTCTGTTTTCAGAAAATTCTATTTAAACGACGATCTCTGGAAGGCAGACATCAGTAAGAAGGTCAAGAATGGTTCAGTGGATACTACCATGAGCGGGTCTTTTAGAACTCTTGCCATAGATTAGATCGATTGTGATATTTTTGTATACTCAGAGGTTTCGTCAAACTGGTACGGAACTACTGTAACAGGATTTTGACTGAGATTATACTGAGTACCTATCTGCCAAAACTCGGTATCCACAGCTCATCCGCAATTTGCTCGGATCGATTTGACCGTACCTTAGCAGTATTATGGCAGAGACTTGGTTCCTACTCTTGAAATAATTATTTTAGTTTAGTATATGTATGTTACCAGACAAATCCGATTGCAGCCCAAACTACTACATCATAGGGCAAACTGGTTTACCAATTTATCGTGTCAGGATACCCCAAAAATGCAATTACACTGTGACCAACTTGGATTTAGTGCTCGCTTGGCTCGCTCGTGGTTGGTTATATATCTAACTAACCTTACCCCTTTAGTCGGGGTGTTCTGTGATCGTTTTTTGCCTTGGACAAACTAGACCTTTGACCCCAAACTAGTTAAAATGTAAGAAAGTGTCTTGTGGATTTCCCCAAATTGTCCCACTTAAAAGAATTAATCTGTACATAAAGTAGTGTCATTAGAGGTTCTTTGATAGTTTTATATTCATTAATAATGCATCAGTTAGATTGGCTTCTTAGTATACAGAGTGTAACAGAAAGGGTATAGTAATATGGAAGAGTGTGTTACGGACCATCAAACTGAACAACTTTCTCTATGGGACCACCATCGTAATCACCAAAAAAATAATCTACTACCCCATACAAAATTTCAATACCTCCTCGACCCAAATGTATGGAACAGCTGATTATTTTTTTACAATTACGATGGTGGTCCCTTAAAGAAAGTGGTTTAGTTTGATGGTCCGTACCATACTCTACCATATGACTATACCCTTTCTGTTACACGCTGTATAATTGTATACATTTTTTATGTGATTTTCGTCGGGTAGAATAATTAAACTAAAGAAATTCAACCCAAAAAAACTGTTTCAATTCCACCCATCCTAAGTCTCCATGGGCTTGGTTCCATCTTCAAAACCCTGCATTCGAGAAAATCGATGGAATCAATTTGGATTTAACTAAAAATTTTATGCAATCTAATATAAAGGCTGTAACAAGACTTAATGAAGCCGAAAGGCACTTGCTTACCCCGCCATTGCTATATTTTTTCTGTTCTAGCTAGATCATACCTACGGAGATATTGGGGGTCAAAGTTCCAACTTTTTCACAAGTTTTTTTAATTTAAATACATGTTTTAAATAATTATAATATTTCAAAAAATGTATTAAAAAAATACAACTTTACTATAAACACCTCCACGACCCTCTTACTATACAATCCATCCATCAGCACAATGTTTTGCGTTGCGTTACATTGAGTCCTACTCTAAACGTGATTTTTACCCCAAAAAAAAGTGGATTTTTGCATAAAGTTACTTAGTTTGATGTACAGAATGCTTGGTTGTCGGCTTCGTGAAGTTTCTGTTTACACCCTGTATAAAATATTTCCACTCTGAAAAAACAAATATTACTTAAGTAAGTGATTTATCTTTACAATACCGTTAAACCAAAAGGCGTTTTAGGTTAGAATCAAAAGTTTTAAATGTATTTATGTGGATCGTGCATGCACAACGAATGCACATGCTAACTGCACATAAGCAAATATCAAGATATCTAATTGTAAAATCGTTTATCTAACAATAAAGTAATTATTAAATTCTTTTTTAGGAAAAATATCAAGTAATAAAATGCTTTAAAAAAAAACCGAACGCTAGAAAGAAACTTTGAAAAAAAATGCCTAATTAAAAAGGGCAGTCAACCTGATTCGTGGATACAATTTGAGATTGACAAAGTCTTTATGTTGTAGAAGTAGGGGTGAAATTCACCACTTAACCGCGGTAGACTTTAAAAAAACTTCATAATATTTTAAAAATAAAAAAATATAATAACTCAAAAATTATCACATAGGAATAGGTAAAAATACCATAAATGAGGTATTTTAACTATAATTATCTTTAAACTACTTGTCGAAATTCTATAGGAGTTCTGTACAATGGTAAATATGATTCCTTAATATAATTTCAAAAAAAATCCCCACATCGTTGCAAATTATCGAAATATCTTTCTCTGTGTAATTAACATTAGATCTTAGTTTGTTTTCATTAATAAAAATAAATAAAACAACATGAGGATCACACAAGTTATAAAAAAACATGTTTGAGGATTTTATCGAAAGATCACACATTTTTAACTATTTGCACTTTTTTCGACTGTTGCCTATAAACCTAAATTATCATAAAATACTTATTACAAATTATATACTTTCTTCAATATGAACGAAAAATGTGAACGATGTTGTGTATGAATGATTAAAAAAACACCAATATTCTGCATACTTATTAAATAAATTGAGACGCATCATTAAAGATTAAAACAATTTAAACATTAAAAACAAGAAAAAATAATAATGATTGAAATGAAAGAATATAAAAACTTAAACAATCCTTAAAAAATATGCCTAAGTTATTGGTTATTGATATCCCACTGAGGTCGCTTTACAAATATAACGCTATTGGTACTTAAACAATCAGAAGCATATCATCAAATCATCAATCTAAAGCTAGTGATCTGAATGAGCCGGGCAGCTCCTTGACTTTGTCTACCCTGTCATCATGGTTGCCTGAAGGTCTCAGAGACTCGTCCACTGCCCACCGCTTATCATTTGTTAGGAACCAATCCCTGTAAATGATAAAACGACAGATTAGTAAAGAAACACAGATCTGATAATAACCCTGACCTATATGCAGTTGACGTTTTGAATGTTAATTATAAAAAAAAAATTGTTCTCGGGAAATTTCCGCAAAAATGTTAAATTTACGAAAAAAAAAACATTAATTAAAGGTTGATTGATTTAATCAGTGATAATCTAGCACAGGCTAACAGTAACAGTCTAGTCGTGTGACCGTCGGACTGCCAAGTCATAAGTCTCGAGTTCGAGCCCAAGACATGCACTTCTGTTTTTTCGGATTCATGTGCGTATTGTATAATTATCACTTGCTTCGGTGAAGGAAAACATCGTACGGAAACCAGCATGCCTGAGAGATATTTCTCGACGGCATGTAAAGCCAAGTCCGAAGCCCTTGGATGGCAAAAAAACTCTCGACGCCAGGTTAGGTGACGGCAGGTTACTAACCACACGATAAAGAAGAATTTAAAGATTATTCAAGTGTCTCTAGAACAAAACGCAAGGTTGATTGTAAATTGAATTGTGGAATTCTCAAGCAATTTGAATGGAAATTAGGGAGCTGTTAGCAATAGAAGATTCATATAATTACCTCTTGGCCTCCATCTTTTTAATCCACTCCCTCTTGATCTGTTCAATGGAACCAGCTTTGCCGCCGAACTCTGATGGTAGGATCTCCTGGGGAATATCCTTATACAACGTATCGGTGTTGGGCTCGTGGAACTTGATCTGAAATAAGGTAACATAAACCTGAATTAGTAAATGCATTCTAGGAAAAGATAATGCAGCCTAGTACTATCTAGTATTCCTACATTGACACCTAGAAAACAGAACCAAGATTTTCTGAGCAATAAAGCTTGATAGTTATGCATATTCGAAGTTTTACATCTGCTTGGATACCAATACTGAGGTAATACTAATATGTATTGTTTTATCAACGTGTAATTAGAACGAAAAACTCTGCGCTCCCTAATCGATAAAGGTAGAAACCAACCAGTTTAGAAACTTCTGTCTTCAGGAACGGCTTGCAGACGCCGAAGATCTTGCCGATGTAGGACGGAGCGTTGATGACGTGAACTTGCTTTAGCCGAATCGGCATCGCCTCCTGGAAATTGACAACAACATTTAAACTATTTTCAGAACTGTAACATGCATGTCTACCAATATTTCACCATGAACATTCATACAGGGTGTAAACAGACCCTTCATGAAGCTATCAACTAAGCTTTCTTTAAGTACATCAAATTAAGTAACTTTACGCAAAAGATATGGCTACGAAACGACTTTTTTTTTTTTTTTTTTTTTTTTGGGGTAAAAAAATCACCTTGTGCAGTAGGACTTTAGGTAACGCACTAAAAACATTGTACTGATGGATGTATTGTAGTACGGGGTCGTGGAGGTATTTAAGGTAAAGGATTATAATTAAAAATCAAAATTTAAAAAATCTTGTGAAAAATATGGAACCCCTAATTACTCCGTAACTAGAAGGTTACCAGGTACGGTCTAGAACTAGAAAATTATCGCAATGACAGGGAGAACCAAGTACCTTTCGGCTTCGTTAATGGTATTTCTATTTTACACCCATTATGTACCTACTAGGTAGGTAGTAGGTACCTAGCTTAATAGTTTGCCGCCTGTCAAAATAATCTCAGCAAATTAAGGATTTTGGCTCTGCCTGCTCGTTTATTAAAGACTTCAAGCCTTCAGACTAATTAAGTTCTCGGTATGAATTCACTGAACACACACTGAACTGTCCCCGAAGGGTTAGGTAGAGGTGTACCTAATAGTACACCCACATTTCGTCAGTTAAGTATATTTGTAATGTAAGATAAGTTGTTCCATGTAACAGTTATGTAAGTGGAAACTTGTAATTGGCCTTCTTCTACAAATCACTTCTGATTATTCGAATGAATTTGGTGTAAGTTTTCTTAAAATTAATTAAATAAGGGGCAGCCTATTGCCACCAACCGGGTACAAATCCAAACTCCGTGGCTGCTACTGAGAAATCCTGGTTAGAAGAACTCGATAACAATAATATTGTTCAATATTTATTATAGTAGAGCTGAAATTTTTAGTTTTCTTTAAATTAAAAATATCAGGCCACTAGCAGGCACTACAGGCCGCTAGCCAGTAGGTAGCGAAGGGTCAATTTTTGTAACAGTCACGTCGGAGTACATACGAGTATCTTTTATGTGATTTTATTATTTGCCTATAAAATACTGACTGTGGCAATTTTCAAATGGAAGCCGGATAGGAATCGAGTTGTATGGAAGCTTCGCCATTACAAACAACTCACAATTGCAGTGAGTACTTTGAGTACTTTGTTCCATTTAGGGTCACGTATGTACAGCAATGTGTATTGAGATCAAAGATCGCAATTAGTGGATAATTCCAAGTAATTATACGTATATAGGAGTGTTAAGTATTGCTCATGAGCTTTGTTCGCAAGGTTTAATGGGTGGTTGCAGTTCTATATCTTACTTACTTGGAGAAGTGGTTACGTAGTTACATTAAGTTTGAAACTATCTCGTTATTTTATTTCTTAATTCAATTGTAATTTGGCAACTTCGTAAACTTCAGTGGGTATCAACATGGATTTTAAGTTTGTCTGGCACAGTTGTTACGGGTACTGAGAGACCAAAAGCCGTGCAATTGATCTTTCACCAAAGACGATCCCAGTAAAAGGCTAGACAGATAATGATGCGATGCTAAGAGATATAACATAACATCACGCCTGTTATCTACAAAGGGTAAACCAGAGGAGTAGCTAATAGTACACCCACATTTCGCCACTTACGTTTATAAGTACCAAGTTATATGGAGCGAGCATATTGCCATCAACCGAGCACAAATCCACTTCGTGGATGCTACTGAGCAATTCTTGATGGAAAAGTCCAAAAACACATTGCCTGATCTGGGAATCGAACCCAAGATCATATCCACACCAGCAGTCGCGCTTGCGAGCACGAGAGCAAGGAGGCAGTCGTTCTAAGAGACATACTTGCTTAACAAGAACCTGGTGGTTACTATCGCGTCATAAAGCAGGAGTTATTCCAGTGTGGCAAAGAGAAAGAGTTATACAGGTCATCTAGTGCCATCTCTTTTCCACACTTGAATTAGTCCTGCTTTAAGACGTCATGGTACATGCCACCTAGTCCAGTTGAGAAGGGATTTCACAAGACCCTTGAAGGCCACATCTTAATTTAAACTTGCTTGTTGCAACCGCAAGTTTTCGAAAGATAAAATGATTTATTAATGCATACGTGTCTAAAGTTTATCGTTTCGAAAGTTTAAAAAGACGAGCTTTTCTAGCTTCAAAATAAAGATGGCCTTCATGATTTGAAATATTTATTAAAGGCCGGTGAAGAACCACAGATTTAAAAAAAAAACTAGAAAGTTTTATAAAGTTTAGGATGCCAGATATGTTCATGTTTTTATGTAAGTTACATAAAGTGAAATGAATTTTGATTTATTGATTGACCTATCAACATTTTATAATTAAAAAAATAAGATAAATCAATACGATTCTCTGAATATGTGTTATGTAATTTTACTTTATATAAGTAACTTCAAAGAAGAAAGTTTCATCAAAAAGAAGACTGAAAGGAACTTTATGCCATACTCGCTTTTGCTCGCGGTTTCGCTCCCGTTATGTACGGAAATTAACCCACGAGAACGTTTTAAATGTAGCCTATGAAACTCGGGGATAATGTAGCTTCCCGTTAGTGAAAGAATTTTGGAAATCGGATCAGTAGTTTCGAAGATTACCCCCAACATACAAACTTACAATTTTTTTTTCTTTTTATTATAATATTAGTTTAAAAGTATACATAACGTTGGTATTTAAAAAACGAACATACCTGTGTGTACATCATATATTTCCTGAGCGCAGACAGATTCACCTTCCCAATGAACTTGAGAGACACGTTAGCTGCGTCAAAGATCGGGATCTCGCCAGAGGGAATCTCATGATCCTCGGTAAGTCTGGTGTCAGCTAACATGAAGAATGTCTTCACAGCATCCACGAAGTTGAACAGATCCAGGTCAGGGTTGTTAAGACGGTAGATGAAAACTTTGTAGTTCTCTTTTGTTTTGTGTGGGAGAGGCAGCATGTCCCTGAATAAGGAAATTGTTGGTGTGATTACAAAGATAATGTTGGCAATCTTAGAGTCACTAGAGATAAGAGGAGTCATACAGGGTGTGACAGGACCCTTCACGAAGCCGTCGACCAAGCAATAAGTACAATCGGCCCAAGATGAATCTGAGTACCTTACTGACAATTTTGCTTGCAGCATCCGGCCGCTATAGAAACTAAACTAAACTAAACGGCCGTTTAATTAAAAACTTTCTCTTCATTGGTCCTTTTTCGTGTTATTCCTATTAGTCAAAAAAGGGTGGTCCAACATCTGTGTTCATTAGCAGAGCCTGAGAGTTTTTGTAAACCAGAACACAATGTAAAGAGGTCGTCCCTTTTTTTTGTTTTACTACAATTGGTCCGCACTCTCTTTGTGCTGACCAATAGTAGTAAGGGTGGTGAACAGATGTGGATATCGTGTGCACGGTATTTTGTTTTAAAAGTGAGCAGATTTATTTTGTGCCGATGGTACATCAAACTAAGTAACTTTACGCAAAAATTATTGCTGCGAAACGACTTTTTTTTTTGGGTGAAAAATCTCGTTTTACGGTAGGGCTCAATGTTATGCACTCAAAATATTGTGCTGATGGATGGATTGAATAGTACGGGGGTCGTTGAGGTGTTTAAAGTCTGACAGTAAAAACACGTATTTACAAAAAAACTTGTGAAAAAGTTGGAACTTTGACCCCCAATATCTCCGTAACTAGAAGGTTCCCAGGTATGGTCTAGAACAAAAAATGATCGCAATGACGGGGAGCACAAGTACCTTTCGGCTTCGTGAAGGGTCTTGTTACACCCTTTAAATGAAAATACAAGTTTCTTTTTTTTTAATCATTGCCCCTTAATAGGAATTTCTCCTGTTTCGTGGGTGCATTTACACAATACACAAACAGCCAGACCCGGAATAACTACCTGTAGGCCATACAAATATTTGTTCCATGCGGGAATCGAATCCGCGACACGCAGCGCAGCAGTCGATCGCTCAGCCACTGCGCCAACCGTGCTGTCTCTTCGTGCCATTTCTTTGGAACACCCACTTTAACAACCATTTTGTCATTGTATGGGCCAAAAACCAATAAGAAGGTTTTAAACCAATCCTCAAAAATTTGTGAAACTCCACGCCCGACCCAGAGACCAAACCCAGGGCCCGCGTCAGTAGGGGTATTCAGTACCCAGTGTTTGTGATTACTAAACAATGATGGCAGTAGATATTGCTAGTATTAGGCTATTGGAAAAAAAAAGTATCGGGGGATTAGTCTTATTTACTAACATAAAGCTCTTTGAAGCCACGTGAAAATATTTTAATGACTATTGTATTCTATTGTAACAGATTTTCTATTGTATTGTTATGTCTATTGTTGTTACGAATAATTGCTCGAAATTGCAATAGGTAGAAAGAATCACTCAACCAACAAAGCATCAACAATCGCATCATCATCAAGCGTAAGCTGAAAGAACATTAACATCAACTCGATAATAACTTAACTGTTAATAGCCAATTGACCTAATCTCAGACCATGGCATGCCCGTTCCTTAAACTTAAACAAAGCGCACAATTAGATCTCTGGGGTCTATCTTAATAGACCCCAGAGATCTAATTGTGCGCTTTGTTTAAGTTTAAGGAACTTGTAATTTATAAAAATAAATACATAAATAAATAATAATAACAATACCTAGTTGATTGAGCAATTCTTTACTTAATAAATATCACCTCTGAATTTAACTGTGTTATTAACACCCATTATATATCTTCAACTTGATTGTTTTTGTCCTATTAATATCTAAATTCTATAAATAAACATGCAGCAAAGGTTTTTCCGCATTGGACGTATTTTGATCAAACCGGTCGCTCAAAGTGAAGAGAATTCGCCGAAACATGATTTGAAAGCGTCATCAAAACATGTTGGCTATCTCAAGAAACTTTACGCAAAAAATTACCTATAAAATAGCGTCATAAGAAGTAAATACCAGTTTATCATATCATCATCATTATCATCATCAGCCTACTGCAGTCCACTGCTGGACATAGGCCTCCCCAATCGCCCGCCACTCAACTCGATTCTCAGCAGCTCTCATCCAGTTGCTACCAGCCACCCTGCGAAGATCGTCGCTCCATCGAGCCTAAGGGCGTCCCACCTTACGCTTACCGATTCGCGGTCTCCACTCAAGAACACGTCTACCCCAACGGTCATCGGTTCTACGGCTAATATGACCGGCCCATTGCCACTTCAGCTTGCTTATTCTGTAAGCTATGTCGACAACTCTGGTTCTCTGTCGGATTACCTCGTTCCGAATGCGATCCCTCAGAGAAACTCCAAGCATAGCCCGTTCCATAGCTCGCTGAGCGACCTTAAATTTATGGACCAGCCGCACCGTGAGTGTCCACGTTTCGGCTCCGTATGTCATAACAGGCAGTTTGTGGGGGTTTATCATATATATATATATTAAAAAAACTATTACAGTATCGCAACACCACCCTTTTGTGGAGTAGTCACAACAACAATCACTCCTTGGGAAGGTCATAGGTCATAAATAAGATAGGCCCTCCACAAAGAAGTCAAAAATGTATGGCACTGACGTACTAAGCTACCAAAAAGTTCATATGTATAAATCGTTTTGAAAATGGTTGTAGCAGTATGCAATAAGAAACTATTTAGAAGCGCCCACTTTTTGGTCGAATAATTCTTCTTTTTCGTGTCGCTAGTTCAACTGAATTTTATATTGTTTTAAGGGTCATTTTGTCTGCATGTTTCGGGGCATAGAGGGTTAGATTGAAGATAAAAGCAAAGCAACTCACGTGACTTCAAACACGCGTCTGATCTCCGGTGACCAGGGATCCCGCTTGCAGAACAGCTCCGGTCCATTGGCGCGGATGGTGAAGAACAGGTCGATGGTGCGCTTAGCACGCTCCATGCTGAAGCGGCAGCTCGTCAGGAAACGGAGAAGGAGGATGTCATCTGAGAACAAACACATTAGTTAGTCATAGAGTTATTTAGGTTGTTCGCTATTTTGGAGAGGCTCGTAGCTAAATAATAAAACTGGTATCGGGATGATCTTCAAGGTTCAGCAGTGGTTGCCAGGATCTGTCAGTGAACCCTTATTAGGAATCCCTATTATACCGAGTCCCGTCCGTGCTTCCGAAAGCACTTTCAGCTGTTGCCCGGCTATCATTTGAAAGTAGATTTTTTACAGTACAGAAACCACGAAAGCCCAAAAACCTGTATTTCTAAGGGGTATCGCTTCACCTTGTACCTGAATTGTGAACGACAGATAGGCAGCCGACCCTTGTTAAAAGTTAGTATTCAGCTGCATCCGGTTATACTGGAAGACAATGCAGGTCAAAGTCCTCCTTATAATAGAGACTAGATGCATAATTATTAACCACAAGAAACTAGCATAATTATGGTTGTTGATCTGGGCAAACTTGTTGTTAGACCGTCATCGTTAGAACTTGGTTTGCCCCACCTATCTTAACAAAGTTTTTTGGCTTGGTAATCAAATTTTAAATTGATGGGGAATACCTAAATATTTTGGTTAGTGGGCAGAATGGAAATTGCCGATGGATTGTATAAGTCACGAGACATATCTTCATTTCTAGGTTGTTTTTTTCGGGTTTATTATCTGCTTCGTATTCATGATGACGAATCGGGACTTCTTATAAGGCAAAAAATTTGGTGACCAATCGGAACAGTGACGAGTCGGGCAATCCGGTCGGGGAATCCCTATACTAACAAACGAAAACATATTGTCATAAATAGCTCATCTTAACCATCGGCCTAGCCTTTTCCCAACTATGTTCGGGTCGTCTTCCAGTCTAACCGGATACATCTGAATACCAGTATTTAAGGTGGATGCGCAAGGGTAGCCCGCGAAATTTAAATTGTCTTACGTTTATTGCAATTTGCAGGTCAGTGTCAGGTTGTATGTTGATGAAAATGATTTTAATGATTATAATTCTGTAACCCCATACGTGTTACTGGCGCGATTCATATTTTCATCAACGTACAATCTGACACTGACCTGCAAACTGCAATAAACGTAAGAAAATTTAAATTTCGCGGGCTACCCTTGCGCATCCACCTTAACATGGAGCGACTGGCTATCTAACCTCCACAACCCAGTTAGTACTGGGTAATACGATACCCCTTGGAAAGACTGGTTGTCAGACTTTCGGGCCACTGACTACATGTAACGACTGTCAAAGATTTACAATTGACAGCCGGGACCAACAGCTTAATGTGCTTTCCAAGGAATTGGAATAATGTAACTGAGCTATTTTGCTAACTAGCTCAAAGTTACAATATTCTAAAACCATCAAGCATATCATCGTCAAATTAATATGCTAAGTCAATAGCCACTGGCCACTGCAGTGCAAAAGCAAATTAATGTCAGTCACACTTCGAATGTTCTATGTAAATATTTATGCAAAGTTAAAAGGCCACGACTAAATGTGTGAATTTTGTATGTAAATAAACCTAGAAAAATATAGGTCGACAATACATTATTGATACAACGGAGTCACCTTAAGCAAAGAATATAACTATAAAATGAAGTTTTAACACCGTTTAGGACGTGCATAAGGTCAGATTGTCTGTTATGGAATAAGGAATACGTAGGTATATTATACTAGTGAGGTGTCAACGTTGTCATTTTTGTGAACATTGATTTGGATTGTTTTTTCAATTTAAAGGCAGAAATGAAAAGAAGGGAAGAGACCTGGGGGCCTAAAATGGCTGCTTTATCAGAATCATAATACGAATCACGTTAAAAAATGAAAACTCTTAAAATGGACTTTGTGATCATAACCATAAAGACCATTTTACAAATTTTAAATTTTTAACGTGATTCGTAATATGATTCTGATAACGCTTCCATTTTAGGCCCCCAGACTCGTAAACTAAAATCATTCTCTTGCCCATAACCCAATTCATTTGTGGTCGGCGCAGCATGTGTACTTCTTCCATACTTCTCTATTACTCGTCATCTCATCAGACACCTCCTTTCTTGCCATATCATCCTTCATACAGTCCATCCATCGTTTCTTTAGTCTTCCTCTACTCTTAGAACAATTCACATTCATATCTATTTATATATCTATAACTTTCCTTCTTAGGGTTCCGTGCCTGCTTCAAAACGAAAAAGGAAAAAAAAAATTAAACTCGTTCGTATTATATTAAACACTACACCGAATCGTAAAGAAAAGTTAAGACCTAGGTAATTCACCAAAATCTAACCTATTGTAATGGTGAATTAGGTCGAATCGCCATTCTTCTTCATAATTTAATGGACGTAGCATTTCGTAAAAAGCTACTTAATTCACAAAAAAAAATACATACCATGTCCAAGCAACAAGCTATTTGCTGTAACATACCTACATCTTTCTACAGTTTGGTGTTCATGTCGACATCTTTTGTGTCGTGAATACCGTTCCAAGAACTACTTACCTACTCGTCAAGAGAGAAAGCGTGAACTGTACATACACTACATAAAATTTGATCTACGATACTAATGTACGAAATGTACTATGTGTTTGCAAAGAAATACGAAACATCGGCTTCTGAAGGCAAGCGCGAGACGTGAAAAGAATGGCGGCAAGCGTTTGCCTAGCAGTGGTACACATTAGCTGAATTAATAAAAGAAGAATAAAATAAGACGAAGAAAATATTTTATTTTTATATACACTCTCTGGAGTGTCTGGTGAAAACTAACCATCGAGGAGTTCGTGGCAAAACAATAACAGCCGCTCGGGTCGATCTTTAGGTTAAGCCGCGCTTGCCTAGGTTAGTCTGTGGATGGGTGACCACCCATTACATACCGAGTTTCCTCCGTGCCTCGGAAAGCACGTTAAGCCGTTAGTCCCGGCTGTCAATTGTAGATCTTTGACAGTCGATAGAGGTAGTCAGTGGTCCAAAAAGTTGTACTTGCCATTCAGCGGGAATATGCTCACATGTTTCTGATACATGATGTGCAAAAGTTACCCAAACGTCTGGAATGTTACGTTTGGGTAACTACTGTTCTATGAGAACGTTTTATAGTTTTAAACGATGCTATTTATAAGATAATCAATCAGCATCTTGGTAAAATGAATTGTGAAGCGATTAATACAATAAGATGATTGTCTAACAACAAACCAGTCAAAAACAATCACCTTTTATTAAGCGCTTTAATTGGTGTTTTCTTCATAACAGACAATTAATTTTATGCGTATGCGCGTTTCGGTCTCCAAATATCGGGGAGGCTCGTAACTAACTGACAACATCCGCAAGATTTGCAGATCTTATAGGTTAAGCGACGTTTCCAGAGGTCGGTCCGTGGATGGGTCACCATCAATTATATATCTAGACCTAATGAGGTTATATCTAGACCCCTTCATACTTTAGAAAACTCGTTAAACCCTAGCAAAGTCGCGACAAGCTTGAGCAGATCACTATACAGCGTGTAACAGAAAGGGTATAATCATATGGAATACTGTAGTACGGACCATCAAACTGAACATCTTTCTCTATGGGACCACCATCGAAGTCGTAAAAAAATAATCAGCTGTCCTATACAAAATTTCAATACCTACTCGACCCAAATGTATGGGACAGCTGATTATTTTTTTACGATTTCGATGGTGGTCCCATAGAGAAAGTTGTTCAGTTTGATGGTCCGTACCACAGTATTCCATATGATTATACCCTTTCTGTTACATGCTGTATAGTATAAAACAAAGTCGCTTCCCGCTTTCTGTCCCTATGTATGTTTAGATCTTTAAAACTACGCAACGGATTTTGATCCGTTTTTTAATAGATAGGATGATTCAAGAGGAAGGTTTATATGTTAAACATTGCACCCGTGCAAAGCCGGGGCGGGCCGCTAGTGATGGATAAATTAAAGACATGGCAATGACTGTTCTATTGCCTCATGCCAACAAACTAAAAGAGGTGTTACATTGAAGCCTACACAAAGTTAATCAAAAACAAACTCTGACCTGCATTGACTACTAATAACCAAAGAAATTACGTCATATTTATGTCACTAAACAAAGCATGCGTTACGCAACATCGGTGTTGCCTCATTTGTGTACCCAACAATTTTTAACTGGCAATCTTCCCGCTAGCTGGGGTCAACGACACCGGTCTATTGAATTCAAAGCAACTTTTACTTTTAAAGTTGCTGACTAATTCAATACTACACAGTGACAGCTGAAAGTTCGTCTGCAAGGAACAGACATAAAAAGTTGCAGTCTTGTTTATGGTAATCAGGCAAATGAGAGGATTTTTGTTAGGTAATTCTTTCATTTCATTTGACCTATCAGCTCACTATTCGACCAGTCAGTTACTTAACAGTAATCACCATTTAAATCGTAGCTTAATCAATCGATTACACCACTTAACGTTAGACATGAAGAATTATTAAAAAATATTATACAATGTAGTAAAAATTAATTACCGTTTCGAAATAAATTATAGCGTTAAATCCGTTACTTATTACAAAACAAAGTTTTTATTCATAAACTCAAAGAGAAGGGAACCATTTCAATTATATCTTGATATGAAGTGTAATTTCAAAGTAGGTCTTTATTAATTTCTTCTGCAATTGTAATTGCAATTAATAAATGTAGGAAACATCATCATCTGCCTAGCCTTTTCCTAAACCATGTTGGGGATTGGGTTCCAGTCTAACCGGATGAAGCTGAGTACCAGTATTTTACATGAAGCGACTGCCTATCTGACCTCTACAACCCAAAGAAACTGGGTAATACTATACCCATTAGTAAGACTGGATGTTAGACTTTCGGCTTCTGACTATTCGTAACGACTGTCAAAGAACTACAAACGACAGCCGGGACCAACGCTGCTTTCCGAGGCACGGAGGACACTGGGTATGTAATGATGGTGACCCATCCACGGACCAACCTCAGCAAGCATGCCTAACCTTTAAGGGTGACCCGTGCAGTATTTATTTAGCCACGAGCTCCCGAGCTCCGTAGGAAACATAACAACATTAATATTGATCTAATAATTTATTTGCGCGAATAAAATCTTGATGCGGTCGACTACAAAACACTCAAAGCTTCGGTTAAACCAATCCCCTTGTGTTATTGATGTTAAACATTATCTCAGCTGTTCATTTATATAATTTATACTGGTTTCTACGTGTTACCCGATGATTCTCAACCAAGTTTGTTGACTATCAGTCTCATAGTCAACATTTTCAACGAACTCGTTAAAAACATCAAGAGTTAAGATTCAAGTCAGAATGTACTGAATTGCGACAATCCCACATAATACAAATCTCAACCGCTGCAACTCCTCAGAGACAGAATGATCACTATAAAAGTGCCTATAGCTCAAACCCCAGAGGAACAATTGAAACGTCTTGAATCACTCAACGACATTATACATTACTAGTACTTTTCCCTTCACTTCGTCCGCAAAAATTGTGATAGCTCGACTAATACGCATGTTATAAATATAATTTATAGCCTAGCTACAGCACTCAAGAATAATGTAGCTTTTTACTATAATATAAGTATAAAAGTATAGATTAATAATGGCGGAGGAGTAAAAAAAGACAAAATCCATGTCAATTTATCATGTTTGATGCGGAATATATCGATACCTAATAGACTATGTTATGTAAAACCATTAGAAAACGTGCTGTTAAGTCAATATCGAGAGTTTTTTTCTTTATTTTCTCAAAATTACACAATATATATAACAGTAATCATTCAGCATTTGCACAACCGTTTATCACCAATGAGTTATCATAACTAAATAGTAACATAAGCATAGTTATATACAACTAAGCATATGGTTACACGTAAACATGGTGGACGCGCTTCGTTATGTACGTACTCCTTCTACATAGGTCTATCAATAACTTACCATTGATTAGTATCTGCAGTCACCAAAGTCATAAAAGAAAATTCTATCAATAAAATAAACGCTCTTAGCAACAATAACAAACGTGATGGGAATACCATAACAGAAACAGTTAACTTTAAGCACCTAAATATACATAACTATTTATTAAAAGGTCCAATGACGACACAAACGAGTCTCAACTTTGTGTATTAACTCAAATCCAACATGGTTTCAAACTAATAAATAACGTTAATGTGGATGGAAAAATGTTCTTGCGCTGTGAGAGTTAGAACTGTTAGGAGACCTAGATGAATTTTTGTTTGACGACTCAGACTAGCTTTGTTAAATAACGGTCTTCGCAGGGTGACATGTAACAAGCCAGGAGTGGAAAAGGATTGCTGGCGTACCGCGGAGGTTTATGTCACGTTGCGAGCAAATCAATACTGATATTATAAAGAGATAAAGTTTGTATGTGGATGTAGGGGATAATCTTCGGAACTACTGATCTTATTTTGAAAATTCTTTCACTAATGGGAAGCTACAATAACCCCAAGTCTCTCATGCTAGTAATTATAAAAGACGGTCCCGTGGGATAATTTCGGACTATAACGCAAGCGAAGCCGCGGCAAAAGCTTGAATTTCTTATGATTCTTAATGGTGTTGTTGTTTGGAATATCCTGGTCACCAAAGAAACATTTTTGTGCTGGCGTGAAAGATATGTGTTTATGTAATTCTGAGTTCAAACACAGAATATTGATGCAACATTAATTTATACCCATTATTCAAATGCTCGTAACCACATGCCTGCAAATGCTCACGTTGGAACGCACCTAAATCTTCGTTTAAGTTACCAAGATGATAGATTATTGCTCCAATAACACCTTGGCAATTACATGCCTTTAGCCTAGTTCCAGTAATACCTACGTACGTACCTAAGACACAAAGTGGCGTAACCGTTGAATCTATAAGTCTAAACCGGGAGAGACTGGTGGAAGCAATATTGCAATCATTTTTGGTGCTAGTTTTAGCATAGTCAAGAAAACTTTATTCGATTATTGGTAAAAGATATTTTGCGTAGAATAAAGTTCATTTTTTATTTATAATTTAACCTGCTTTTATTAGCTTCAACTGTAAGTAATTAAGTAGGTAATAAAATCTTAGAAGTTAAATTTGACTCACTTTCCGGTTTTAGATAGAGCTGAAATTTTGCATACATGTTTAGTTTGGATGACAATGTATGGTTTGCCAAGTGACGTCGTTCTAAATGCAATATGGCGGACTCCCAAAGATGACGGACTAGTTATTTTTATTCATTTCCATGATTTGATGCCTATCCAAATGATAGGGTTTGGTGTAAAGAATATGAGAAATAAAATGACGTCACTGTAAAGAGTACAGCGCACACTTACTTCAAATATTTCGCTTGATCTGGAAAAGCAATTTCTATCATGATCAAAGCCTTTGCGTGATTGATTTCGACGATGTGAGAACGCCGAAATTGAGTAACGGTTAAGTGGTTATATTTCAAGATACAATTTATACTCGATGCAATATTTACGTGAATTCTTAAGCTGTTTCTGTTGAGCAAGCTTTCAATCGGCAATTGAAACGTAACAACATGGTACCTACGATCACTGATAGGTCTGCTGAGGCATATGGTTATGTATGACATAAGTGACGAGATCACGATATCTGTAGGAATCAAACTACTAACTGCCTCGTTAGTCTAGTGGTTGCAAGCGCGACTGCTAAACGAGAGATCCTAGGTTCGATTCCCGGGTCGGGCAAATTATTATTGGGTATTTCCATCAGGAATTTCTCAGTAGCAGCCACGGAGTTTGGATTTGCGCTCAGTTATTAGCAATAGGCTCGCCCCCTAGTACATGGGACTAACATAACTGGTGAAATGCCGGTGCACTAACAGGCACACCTCTGCCTAACTCTTCAGGCATTACAGGCGTGATATTATGTTTATGTTTTGAATCAACTATACATTATAGCTAGGTTGTTTTAAAAGTGGCACACACTATATTAATTCCTAAAAACTTTCAATTTGATACGTCGGGCAAAAGGTCCCCAAAAATTGCTCGCAGGTCGTGTACACTTCAGCCAACTTATCTGTGCAGGCGGGAAAATACGGAACTAAAATAAATGTACCAAGTTTGACATATCGATGTATCTTTTTCTTGACAAACAGCGCCACCTTGAACTGCACATTTAAAGTGGTCATACTGTAGATTGTGCTTGTGCGGAAGCGAGTGACAAGTAAAAGTGACTGACATTGAGAAGAGCGTGCCAGCTCATCCCGCATGGAGTGGTCGCTATAGTGTTCAGTATAAACGAGAAAACAGGACTTAAATGTCAATGTCAACACAACATGATTGCAATCATTTTGTGATGCCGTCGTGTGGATGCACAAGCAATTAATTATTATTATTATTTTTTCGTTCAGTTCAGATAAAATAAAATAAAAAATAAATATCACTGGACATTACACACAGCGCCATCTAGGTGCCACACTAAGCAACGAGGCTTGTGTCGTGGACACCAGATAGTTGATACTACTACATAGATACTTTTTGTTTGTAAATACATACTTATTATACATATAAACATCCATGACTCGGAAACAAATGTCCATGCTCATCACACAAACATTTGCTCCTACCGGGATTCGAACCCGGGACCCTAAGAACGTAAGGCAGCCTACCACTACCGCTGCGCCATTCGGGTCGTCAACACGATAAAAAGATAAAACGGTACATTATTAAAAACATAACATAACATCCCGCCTGTCATTCCCGAAGGGTGTAGTCAGAGGTGTTAGGTACCCTAATAGTTCACCCACATTTCGTCAGTTGTGTTTAAGTCCCACGTAATAGGCGGCGAACCTATTGCCACCAACTGAGTACAAATTCAGATTCCGTAGCTGCTATTAAGAAATTCCTGATGGAAAAAATCAATAAAAATTTGCCAATTTGCCCGACCACCAGGACAACCAAACCAGGACTTCATGCGCAGTTGTCTTGATTGCGACCACTAGACCCCACGAGGCAATCAAAGCAATATTTAAAAGCCCAAAATAAATCACTAAACAACCTCATACGCTAGATTTTTGTATATTCCCTGGACTCCGCACTAGTATATCTTGTGTCATGAGGTACCTAACAAGCAAGCTAGTGTAGCTTTGCAATAGATTTATTCAACTAATTATATTCTTAAAACACACATAGAACACTGTTTTAAAGTTTCACGGTTTACACTTACAAATAGACTGTCACTGGCATCTTGGCGCTTGCAACAGCGTCGAAATATCGGGAGCTCAAAATAACAGACAGTCACGGAAGATATCCCGTAAGTGACAGTTTATGTGTACACATAGAATACATATAGAGAATTCTCTTACCGACTTCGTGGGGCAGATGTGGCTGCTTGTTAAGCCAATCTTTGATTGTGGCCAGTTCTCTGGTTGCATCTACCTCAGGCATGGTTCTGTAAAAGAAGAAAAATACTTTTAACAAAAATCTATGACTTCTTGCTTACGAAAGTAAAATAATATTGGTTGGAAATATCCTTACATACATACATAAAAATCCCTAAATAATTAATTGAAGTAAAGTTACGCCAAATTAAACCTTGTTTTTTTTTTGTTAAAACGTAGTTTACGCCTAAAAGTATCCTTATTTTATTCCTGTGTAAAAACGAACAAAGATTTGCTTTACCACCCTAAGGTCACAAGGTCTGTTTGACTGCTAAGAGACGAGACTTCAGTGACGTTTCAAAATACTCGGAATTGTCAAAAGTTTTTTATGTATTCAACAAATATTACCGAGTTGAATGTGCCGAGCTAAACAATGCTTGACCAACATCTTATTTGTACAGTAGTTAGTACATTGTGTTCTTCATAGTAGTACAAACATATTTGTTAAAATAATCAATGGTTCCGCTATACAAAGCTACCAAAAGAAGCTTTCATATACCTAATGGTAATAAATAAGAAACGAGTACTTCTATATTTCACGATTATTATGATCTAGATCTCTTCAAAGTTTGAGTGACTCGGTTTCTTCTAGGCATGCTTGCTCCACCCTACACTGCGTCACATCAGGGGCCTTAGTCTGCTATTGCAATAGTGTCAGAATGGTCTATAATTGATTTAATAAGGCCCCTAGCCCACGGCGCATTGAAGCGCGTTCGAAACTCGTTTGACGTGCGTACAAAGGGTAATTCGTCTGCGCGGGGCCTTATTAAATCAATGATAGACCATTCTGACACTATTGCAATAGCAGACTAAGGCCCCAGGCGAGTTGCGGCCAAATGCAGACATAGCATTAAAAATAGCTTATATTAGCAAAAAAAAAATGCACTCGTTTTCTTACTTATCACCAGATGAAGACAGTTGAGTAGACTTCAGGAATCTGGTATAGATGCGTAACTTACCTACTACTTTGCAAATAGGAGGTGGACTATTCAACAAACAGTATCAAATGCACAATCACATTATCCATATTAGATGGAAACAATGGCCTCTGACGTCTTTGCATGCGAATAAATGATTTTCTCAGAACAATGATAATGATGAACATTATTTGTCGATCCTAAACACGCAGAGGTGGATCGTAAGCAACTATTTTACATAAATAACAATACAGTAGATCGGGATGTTTGTGTATGTGGTACTTTAAGAAGGCGTGACTGAAATATAGATAGAGTTTAGGTAGTATTTTTTAGTAGATGTTGATCGAATTTAACAATCTATACTAAAGAGGTAAACTTTTTATGTAGGAGGAAATCTCCGGAGCTAATGATCCGATTCCAAAAATTCTTTAATTAATGGAAAGACACATTATGATTGAGTGTCTTGTGCTATATTTGATAAGTCACCGTGTGGTATTTTCCGACCATAACGCGAGCGAAGCCAAGGGCAAAAGTGAGTTTATTAATGTTCAACATTATCTTTGAACAAATGTTATGTTTTATTTTGTTTGATATTATGGAAAATGCAGTTTTTAAATCGCATGATCCGAAGTCTAAGAACAATAAATTAGAGACCTACTACATCAACATGAGATTATAAATAACAGGATGCATATACAGCGTGTAACAGAAAGGGTATAATCATATGGAATACTGTGGTACGGACCATCAAACTGAACAACTTTCTCTATGGGACCACTATCGAAATCGTAAAAAAATAATCAGCTGTCCCATACATTTGGGTCGAGTAGGTATTGAAATTTTGTACCCTTTCTGTTACACTCTGTATAAACAACAATTAAAGTTTATTTTTAGCCTTCATTTTTTTACTGCATCTTGCATGCAAGACCTTGTTTTTTTCGAATGCCAATATCAATCTTCTTACATTCATTAGATATCAATTTTTTGCAAACATAGGTACATAATTATAACCAGTTTATTAAAAAGTTTAGATTTTAATTCGCAGGTAAGTAGTTAGCGGAAATAACCTTGGCATTAAAGTAATTAAAACCTGTTGAAAATAATTATGCAAATTACTGTCATTACTTGATTACATGATTCCCGATAAGTAACATAAGCCTAATATAAATATCATATTATGTTTTTGTATGCGACCTTTCTGTTTCAATATCAAATGTGATTCCAATTTTCATAAGTTAGTATAGGTTTACCTTTTTGTGTCAAATGACTCTCAATTTTATTATGCGCCGGCGCCGTCTTATTCGCCGATACTTAACATTTTAGAAATTGAAGATACTCCTAACAAGAATAACTAAGTGTTTTTTATTTGATTAAAGGCCTTTGTCGCTTAGCGACAATAACTAAGTTATTATGCGAAAGTCTGTCTGTGCGTTACTTATCATGCACGCTAAATGATTTACTAGATTACGACTTAGGATACTTTTATCCCAATGCAGCATGGTACGTTCCTTGTTCCTGTAGCATTTTTAATCTCCATGCAGGTGTAGCCTCGGGAAAAAGTAGTACTTTACTATGTTAGTATTTTTTTTTTGTGTTTTGGCATTTAGTTCTGGGTTCGATTCCATTCCACGGTCGTGCGACTTGTTATTAATTTTTTCCATTAGGAATTTATCAGTAGTAACCACAGCGTCTGCTCACCCCGTATTATGTACATGAGACTTAAAAATAACCGGCGAAATGTGGGTGTCCTATTATGTAGGTACACCTCTCACCTATGCCAAACCCTTCGGGGGTTATAAGCGTGATGTAATTTTCTACATAATATAATTGGTTTATGCAACAGACTTATGACCTTATACCAGCACGCAGTGAAATCTAGTACACAAAAGTTTAATCTATTATCTCTCTATTAGATATCGCATAATTTTAGTCCATATACATGTAATGGTCAAGAGTTTCTAGAGACCACGGAGAATATTCCCATGGAGTAATAATCATGCATTAGAAATAGATTGATGACTGTCGCAAGTTGGTGTTACCGCATAGAGGATGCTGTTACGCATCTTTTGACCTTATGCAACACAAGTATTGCGTGAAATAGTGCGCATGAACTTTGGCCTGTAGATACTTAAGAATGGAACTTCTTACGGTTTTGTATTTCTGTTTAAAATGTGTCCGTGTCCGTGTCCAAAATTAAAATGCATGATTTGTTTTTTTTTTCCTGTAATACTTGTGGAATTATTCACCCACAAATCAAGTTAAAATTAGTTAGGTAGGTACAACTTTTTTTACTCTCTCAAAAAAACTTACGGTACAAGATACATGAAGGATAATTATAACCACTGTGTTATCAATTCTTAATTGTAAAATTGGCATCATTTGCGATCTATAAAAACGATCACATATAAATATCACGATAAAAACGACAATGTTTTACCTACTAAATACCTAATGGGAGTAAAAAAAAACCCTTCACGAACTTTTACGCAAACTTTTCATTAAAAACCTCCATGACCCCCTGTACTATTCAATGCATCCATGAACAAAATGTTTGAGTGTGTTACATTGAGTAATACCGTAAATTGTCATTTTTCACCCCAATAAAAAGTCGTTATTTTGTTCGTATTTTTGCGTAGGGTTACTTGATGTACAGAATGCTTGGTTGACTGCTTCACAAAATAACACGATTTTGATCAGCTTTGTATCAGATAAAACTCAAACAAGACCTTTAACGAAGCTGAAAGGCACTTGTTCTCCCCGTCATTGCGATATTTTTTTTGTTCTAGACCATACCTGGGAACCTTCTAGTTACGGAGATATTCGGGGTCAAAGTTCTAACTTTTTCACTAGTTTTTTCTTAAATACTTGTTTTTAAAGTAAGATTTTTACTTTAAACACCTCCACGACCCCCGTACTATTCAATCCATCCATCAGCACAATGTTTTGAGTCCGTTACATTGAGTCTAGGGCATACGGACCGGTTTTTCCCGGTCCTGTAAAAACAGGGAATTCCCGGGTATTAGCTTTGTAAAAAAAACCGGTTGTTTTGTATACAACCCGGTCTTTTCGGGTTTTCGTTTTTTTTTGTTTCTTTTTTAAATCCATTAATTATTGATCTGTGAATCTATTTCTTCTCACACGAATAAATATAATTGGTAAAATTCTCATTCTAAAGTACCCGTTTTATAATTTTTTGACGTAAAGACTCGACGAAGCTTCCCAAATGCTGCCCAGCCCAGCTGGATTCTTCTGTTATCCTTCCGCTCAAAGTTGTTCTTACCAAACTGCAGAGTTTGCCCGAGGTAAATAATCTCGAACAACCTCGAGAGGACCGCCATTGACAATAATAGATCCTGGGGTGACGAGTTCGTTGAACATAACCTGGGTTTTGTCAAGTTTACCCTGAGACCAATGCGTATTGAAGAATCAACTAGGCCATCTAGTATCTGCTGTAAGTCGTGCAGCGATTCAGTCAGTATGATGATGTCATCTGCAAATCTCAAGTGTGAGATGTACTTGCTGTAGATCTTAATGCCATTCCCAGTTCAGCGTCTTAAACACATCCTCCAGTTCGTAGTTGAACAATATCGGTGAAATTACCTCCCCTTGCCTCACCCCACGACACAATGGGATATGCTCTGCTTGCTGGTTCTGAGTTTGGACGATAATTATTTATGGCGTTATCTTAAAGACTTTTCAGCACTTGAAGTATCGCCAGTCTACTTGGCATCGCTCCAGAAATTCCAGAACAAACTGCAGGTCTCGATAGAGTCAAAGGCCGATTATACTCTTCGGACTTCAGCATAATTGGCCGCACTGTGTGAATGTGATCTCTGCTGCTGTATCCTCTTCTAAACTCGTGGCTGGCTGGAACTCTTGCAAACAGCTTAAACATGTGGCTAAAAAGCCAAATGGGTCTGTAATTCTTTAATAGGGTCTTTTTCCCTTTTTTATGGAAAATAACGACCACGTTCTTTCTCTGCGCTTCTGGATTTCTCCCAGAGAACAGGATCGAGTTGAAAAGCTCCCGAAGCTCCCGAAGCTCTCTTAATAGAGGACTTCCTCCCGCTTTCAGAAGCTCAGTCGTTAACTCATCCTCACCCGGGGCTTTTCCATTCTTAAGCTGTCTAAGAGCCGCCTCGATTTCACCTTGGCTGACTTTTGGCAGATTTTCTGTGAAATGGGATCAGGTCGAGATGCATGCGATGCGTACAACTGACCGTAGAAGTTTTCGACTTCTGAAACAATCTCAGACTTCGAAACGATGATATCCCAAGTTAACCAGATTTGGTCAATATCGTCAGGTTGCTCCTCCCAAGTGATTTGACGAACACTTTCAATCCCCGGTTTTGCTGTGTGCTGGGGCATCGAAAGTCGCGTCGTACCAATTTTCTTATTGTTTTGTTGAGTGCCTGTAATTCTGCTGAAGTGATGGATAGAAGCTCCAGTCTCCTTAATTTTAACTATTTGGTCGAACGCCTGGTCAATATTATAATCTTTGTAATCGTTAATCAATAAATAGAGCTATTTAGCTCACAATTTCGGTTTTTTTTTATTTTAATTAATTGAAAACCCGATAAAGACCGAAAAACCCGTGTACCCGGTTTTTATGAAAAGCCGATACCGAAAAAAACCGGTCCCAAAAAAGTGCCGATTTTCGATGCCCTAATTGAGTCCTACCATAAAAAAAAAAGTCGTTTCCCAGCAATAATTTTTGCGTAAAGTTACTTAGTTTGATGTACAGAATGCTTGACGGCTTCGTGGAGGGTCTTGTTACACCCTGTATACATATGTACGAGTACCTACTTGACATAATTTTTCTACCTAATATAATTGATTTATGTAACAGACTCATGACCTCATACCAGCACGCAGTGGAATCAAGTTCACAAAAGATTAATCGCTATTAGCTCGGCATTGTATCTTACGTGAGACCTTGTACTTATGCGACAAGAATACAAAGATATCATAATTTCACGTTACTAAGCATCGCTGGATCTAGACGACTAACTTAGACATGATTTAAATTCTAAAGATCATTTTTATTGAGGTTCTATGGTAAAAAGAATTTAAATGAATCAATCAGGGGGTCTAAAATGGTCACTTTAGCAGAATTAAAATAATAATATGGATTACGTTACAATTCGTAAAATGGTCACAAAGAAGTGACAAATTCATAATGTTAACTGCGTCTGTGACTCTGTGACCATTTTAAGAATTTTAACGCGATTAATATTATTATCCTATTATGATTCTGCTGAACCGGCCATTTTAGACCCCCAGTTCGATTCGATGCACACTTCTGATTTACAAAATATTTAAAGGTATGACCAAGGAACCAAAACTTGAAATGCGTCGTCCTTAATATTAGTTCGTAAATCGTTTACACGCGATAAATCTATAGGTACTGAAATCATACAAAACTTTCGGGGTCTTAACGGTGATGCATATTAATTTGCAAATCGCATAATTTAATTTTATAATTTATAAGATTTTCCTTGAATTAAATAGTAATTTTCTATTTAATTCAAGGAAAATCCTTCGTATACGGTGCTACAACCTAAACGGCTAGGTATGACCTCAGATCAGGCCCACATTAAGGCGAAAAAAGATTTATGACGTCTTTAAATTTTGTATTCAAAATCAAAAGTTTCCACTGAACTTTTGAAGCATCGAAGCATTCACCTTAAAGTTGAATTCCCTTGTACACACGGCGACACAGCTGACCTCGCATTGTAAGGAAATCCTATAGAATGCGAGATCAGCATTAACTGGAAATGTATGTATGCTCGATGTGTAGCTGTGTGTACAAGAGGTTAATGTCCCAATATCTTCAGACGAGACTTACTCCGTCAATTACTTGAAAGTATTGCTAACTGGTTGGTGTTGTAATATGTCTGGTTGCAAGGCTAAACCACTGTCTACCTTCATACATGCATCTATGTATGTTATGCACTTATATCCTTCGATATACCGAACTTACACATTTAAAGGTCGTCCCGAGACATTCAATTATTAAGTGATTATAATTTCTCGCGAAGGAATTCTAGATGAATGACAAATTAAGTATAATATAAAAAAATAGTACATTCTGATTTAGGTGGGGAAACTTTGTTATTGCATTCGAGGAAGCTGCAGGCTAGAAGGCTAGCAGGCAGCCGAGAACTGCAGTAACAATTTAACAAATCCCCACGCGTATCAAACGACGTTTTTCAATACACTTTCGAAGAAAAAAATATTAGAACCAAAACTATTTTTGTCAGGAATTATTAGGAAACTATGATTTAATTTACTTTTTTCTGCGCTTTGCTTGGGCCAGGTTGAAGAAGAAGCAAAGGTATGACGCTGCTAAACAGCCTATTAAGAAAGATAGTAAATTGAAATATTTTTGAATTTAGAACACAAATAAATGTTAATTTGTTCATAAAAGTGAATATTTTTTTTAAATAATCATGTGTATCTATGATATTCTATTTATAAACACAATTTCAATATTCAAAAAAAATTTACACCGTAAAGACGCATAACTCTTTGCCAAGATTTAAAAAAAAAAAACAATCACCGGCCGACTAGTCATTGAACCCATTTGGACATAATATAAACTGTACAGTTTATCTGTGGAAATTTTTAGTGTGCGGAAAAATAATTAAAATCCACGAGTGTTGAACCTAATCGTAGTGCGATAAGAACTAGTTTTCGAGAAAGATTTGACCCACAAATGAGGCCAAGATAATCTATATTTAGAAAAAACCAGACCCAAAATTATCATTATGATTTATGAGTCACAAAACTTAAACAACAATGAATGGCCAATATTTGCAAATACATAAATACTGTATTCTCATGCTGGAGTTGAGCAGAGTTAGACGTATAGTACCTATACCTTTTTTTTTTTTTTTTTCTTTTTACCGATGGGAAATCATCAAATAACCCCTCCCGCTCTGGGCTGAGCAGGAGGGAGTGTCAGACTTTTACTGACTAAAACCCATCCATGTTCCTTCCTTTGCCCTTTGTGTTCCAGGGCCGCGGTATCTCTTTCGAACAGTCCCGCAACCCTGGCAGGATAGTACCTATACCTACCTTTTTGTAACTATTGCAATTTTGAAAATATTTTTTCAATTTTGAAATTAAACCAAGTTCTCGAACTGAAATGTGTTAGGAGCTTACTTCAAACTAGGTATCTACGCATGATATCTAATGCCCCTAACAGTAAACCTATAGTTTTTGATTGCCTCATTGGTTAAGTATGGTCGCAAGCGCGACTGCTGAGCATAAGTCCAGGGTTCGACACCCGGGTCGTGCAAAATGTCATTAGGCCTTACCATCACGAATTTCTCAGTAGCAGCCACGGAGCCTAGATTTGTGCCCGGTTGATGGCAATAGGGTCGCTCCCTATTACATGGGGCTTAAAACATAACTGGTGAAAGGTAGGAATCTGTACTATTAGCATTACATGCGTGATGTTATGAATGTAATTTTATTATGTTAATTTGTTACTTAGGTACTGATAAATAATTGAATTCTTTTTTCAAAATTTAATAACCGTCTTCTATGTCAATGTCGTCCAATGCCCTTTCTCTATTAAATATAATCAATACTCACTAAAGTATGTACATACATACCACAATGCAACCAACGAGTCACGAACTACGAGTAAATACAACAACTGTACACCTGTGATAAAGACAGCGCCTTTATCTCGTAGCATTAAGGTTTATTTTCACGTTTTGTTGTTGACTGTAAGCCCATCATAACAACCGATGGGTTTCTTAAGAGCAAACAAAAATACACCTGCACTAACATCCGAAACCAAGGTAAAACCGATTTTACATTTAACCGAATAGTTAAACCAAGGCTAACATAAAATCTCTAAAGGAGAGTTTACCTACTTGAGAAATAGATAACTCATCTTTGGTTCGTTAACGTAACGCCACGCAACTGATAGGAATTGCGTTAGCGACCAATGAGATAATTCGGATTTATTAATTATTTATTTATGATTTATTATATCTGCCTAGCCTTTTCCCAACTATGTTATGGTCGGCTTCCAGTCTAACCAGATGCAGCTGAATACCAGCATTTTACATCGAACATCTGCCTATCTGACCTCCACAACCCATTTAGTACTGGGTAATACGATACCCCTTGGTAAGACAGGTTGTTTATTAATTCGAATCCCGGGATAAAAAGTGTTATTGTCTTTTTCTTTCGAATAATTAGAATAGTAGGCCAGAAATTAAAATAGTAACCCTGAATCAGGGTTAAGGCCTGGTTAATAGGCTCAATCTACTGCATTTGCTTAAATCACCATCTTCCAGCCCTTGTCCCGTGTGACTTGGGGTCGGCGCGACACGTTTTTTTCTTCCACTCTCCTCTGTCAACCGTCACGCTATCATTTACTCCTTTTTCTTTCGTAACATTCCTCACACACTCCATCCATCGTTTCCTTGGTCTTCCTCTCCCTCCCAATACATTAATATTTCAATTCATAACATTGCATTTATACTTAAATATTACCGGTAAAATAAAGGGTGTAACAAGACCCTTAACGAAGCCGATTCCGTTCTCCCCATCATTGCGATCATTTTTTTGTTCTAGACCAGACCTGGGAACCTTCTAGTTACGGAGATATTGGGGGTCAAAGTTCCAACATTTACACAAGTTTTTTTTTAATACATTTTTTTAACGTAAGATTTTTATTGTAAACACCTCCACGACCCCCGCACTATTTAATCCATCCATCAGCACAATGTTTTGAGTGCGTTACGTTGAGTCCTGCCGTAAAACATGATTTTTCACCCCAAAAAAAAAAGTCGTTTCCCAGCAATAACTTTTGCTTAAAGTTACTTAGTTTGATGTACATAATGCTTGATTGACAGCTTCGTTAAGGGTCTTGTTACACCCTGTATACATAGGTGCTAGGTGCGTCTTTGGGGGCAATTGAGTATTTAATAAACGAAGAAGTATGATACAAGACGATACGAGCTCGTATTACAGAACCTCATTCAATATTTAAAGAATAGAATTACTTAAAAAAAAATCAAGCCATTTGATTGGTTGAACTTGTTTCAAGTAATGCATGAGTCTTGAGTGACGTGCTGTACTACGGTACTTATTGAAAGCTTGATGTAGTTGTGAGATTAACTAAGATTTCGCTATTCAAAACAGTAGGTATTGACATAATTGATAGTGCTACGCCTGATACAAGCTAAATCGGAATAATTGTATGGATGTATTAGCATTCGTATATGTTGTAATGTGACTTGTCTTGTCTGTATGACTATTGTTCATTAAATTTTCTCGTTGATAGTCAGTTGCCCGAAAGTCTGACAACCAGTCTTACCAACGGGTTGTGGAGGTCAGATAGGCAGTCGCTCCATGGTAAATACTGGTACTCAGCTGCATCCGGTTAGTTAGTTTTGATAAGTCTAGGCAGATGATGATTTTTCTCGTTGGTATTTTTCGGGATATACCTATAATACCTACAGAAGAAAGAAGATGAACAGAAGAGTATGAAGTGAGAGTGAGTGAGTCAGCGTGAGTATGGTGTATGTGAGTGTGGGTTGGTGTGTGTGGAGTTGGTTTAGTTGCCAAACATGGGTTGAAAAATATATATTTCTTATCTATTTTAACATAAAGAAAGAAAATAACATTGGAACAAAACAAAATGTAAACAAATAATAAAAGTTAATAAGGAAGCCTCTCGGAAGCTTTGTAAAAGTTAAACCCATTTCCTATTTACAATCGTATTTCTATGAGATGAATTACCACAAATATACTTTTACGATGTTAGGATCACTTTCTCCTATGTGAGAAACCAATAACAATTAGCACTTGTACCTATAGGTACAAGAGTGCCGATTGTTATTGTTTTCTGTTATAACATCAATAGGTACAAGTGCTGATTGTATGTTCCCAACAACAATACCTATCTTCTTAAAACGTGGGAAAACATATTTATTTTATTTTTATTTATTTAGACAGAGACAATGGATAAAGTATCATGCATGTATATTGTCTACCTTATTCATGAACTTGTTATTGGACTGAATCTTTATTTACATGAACCTATCTGTCCTACTACAATCCCGCTACATTGTATCGTAGCCGTCACGCCTGTTTCCCCCGTCGCGCGCCGTGTTAGGCAGAATGGTACCTATAAAAAGTATAAAGGGTGTAAATACACCCCGACGCTGAGAGGCACTTGTTCCAACTTTATCACAAGCTTTTTTTTTAATGAAGTTTTTAATGTTATACTTATAACTTTACTTTAACCTTTCGTATCTATTAGTATATGTATAGAAACAATTAAATACCTATTGTGTCTCGCGTAGATCTACGTTCCGGCACACGAAGGGTTAAATACCTCCATGAATCTGGACTATTCTATGCATCCATCAGCATGATGTTTTGAGTGCGTTGAGTCCTATCGTAAAAAGTGAGTTTTCACCCAAAAAAGAAAGTCGTTTTGACGCTTTTCCCCGCTTTACTTTAAGCGATAACTTCTCATTGTTAACATTCACATTGTTTTAGTCACGTCTTAAGAACAATATAAGCAACTAATTTAATATCTTTCGTCATTACATAACAACAATGAAATAAGATTGATTGCTTATCGCAGGTACTCCGTATAACAAGTCATCGAATATCTAAGATATACTGATTAGTTTCGCAATTATTTATCTACCTAAGTTATAAATTATCATATTTACGAGAACATGGTTTACACATAATTCGTGACATCCAGTTTTTTAAAATAAATATTGACTAATGTATTACATGATTTCCGTAGAGTTAAAAACTTGGGATGCGTCAAGTGCTTGTTTGACTTCTTTGACCACCACCTCGTGACACCACTTGAAGATAAATTACGGAAATATATAAAAGGCACCTAAAATATTGACTTAAAGGTTTAACCTCTGCGAAGGTCGTACTCAAAGGCCAAAAACATATGTTGAGGCCAAAATAATAGTATGTCGCATAATATTCTATGAATAGTTTGTGATGAAGGATTTTAAATCCGTTAGAATCTAAATACGTTATAGAAAGTCGAAATTGTTTATTATACAGGCAATACATAACCAGTGAATAATTAATTAGACAGTTTCAACAAAAATTGAAATGTCACAGGTGGCTTAAAATTTTACCATCAGTTAGGTTACATTTTTGCCTTGCCAATGAGTCCAAAACTTGGCCTAAGTCTATCTAATTATACCCTTCTTAGGGTTATACATAAGACATTTGACCAGTGGCGTGCAATGCTTCTCCACGGCGGGTAGGCCCTATATATACGGATACCCAAAAAAAAAAAAAACTCGCAACATCACAGCGTCACTCTACTTAGGATGACCCTCAAAGTAGTCACATCTATTGATATATTCACTCACCCTTCCGGGCCCCCGCATCTGCCCAGTGCCCCTGGTGTTTTTAGTAAGCGTATGAGAAATAACGCCTCGAATAATCACATTTAATAGCTATTTCATGAAAAAGTCACTCTTTGAGATTATATGAACTTGGAGGGTTGTATTGATGATTTGAATGATTATAATTCTGTAACTCCATACGTGTTAATGGCGCGATTCATATTTTCATCAACATACAACCTGACACTGACCTGCAAATTGCAATAAACGTAAGAAAATTTAAATTTCGCGGGCTACCCTTGCGCATCCACCTTAACAAAAAAAAATAGTTTAGTTTTCGTTCCGTACCCAATTTTGAGCGTCTGACCGGAATATTTGAAAAACAAACATTGAAAATAAGCCTGTAAAAACCAAAGTTATAAATACAAGAACTCACCACATTAATCAAGGTTCAAATCACGATTCTCTGACAATGCAAACAGAAGAAAGATTCATTTGAAATACCGAGTACGAGATGAATTTTGGGTTAATTCTCGTAATTCGGGTAACTACACATTTTCCTTCAGACACCACTTGAATCTTAACATCAAACAATCGTGAATACTAATTGTTTTTAACTTCTGACAAACACATTATCAGCGCAAACTTCACAACAGAACACCATTTCTAAGTAAATAAACAAATACAACAAATAATATTTACACTACTGTACGGTTCAAAACGAATTACAACCGTCAGATATTATAATAATCAAAACATTCAAGATCACGAAATAAATTTTGCTTGTCACATGAAACAAATATGGCTTCTAAGAAAAATACAATTGTTATTTTGTCAATGAAAAAAACACTATCAAATATAATTGCATCACCGCATACCGTTTTAGCCGGATAATACTTTGCGGGGCAGCCAATCAGTGGCCAGCTACACTCGCAGGAGTTTACGCACCTAATCTAGCATGTGTGCCGTATATATACACGAAAATAGGCATCAGTGTGCTTAAATTTATCAATGGAAATTAGGCCGGCTGGGGCCTTGCCTAGACGGCCGGGAGCGAGCGTCGTAGTATTATTACCAGTTACGTCACACGGCCGCGACAAGTTGCTTTAAGTATTATAACAGGCGTTTTATTTTTTTATTTTTGATTAATATAGTTAATCAAAAATAAAAAATTATATACAGGGTGTAACAGGAATCTGCACGAAGCAGTCAGCCTTATGTAACTTTACGCAAAAATTATTGCTGGGAAACGACTTTTTTTCGGGGTGAAAAATCATGTTTTATGGTAGGACTCAATGTAACGCACTCAAAACAATGTGCTGATGGATGGATTGAATAGTACGGGGGTCGTGGAGGTGTTTAAAGTAAAAATCTTACATTAAAAACATGTATTAAAAAAAAACTTGTGAATAAGTTGGAACTTTGACCCCAATTTATATCTCAGAAACTAGAAGGTTCCCAGGTATGGCCTAGAACAAAAGAATGATCGCAATGACGGGGAGAACAAGTGCCTTTCGTCTTCGTTAAGGGTCTTGTTACACCCTTAATAACTTACTTTCTGTTGCCCGCGGCTTCGCTCGCGTTTTGGTCGGAAATTATCCCACGGGCATGTTGTAAATATAGCCTATGGCGTTCGGGGATAATGTAGCTTCCTATATTGAAAGAATTTTCAAAATCAGTTCAGTAGATCCAGAGATTACCCCCTACAACCTCACAAACTCACAAACTTTACCACTTTATAATAGTAGTATAGATAGTTATGTCAAATGCAGGGGCGTGCCGTCCATAGAGGCAATTAGGCCTAGCCTACCCTACCATTCCTACCAACAACACAACAAATGCATTTATTATAACTATATTAATCAAAAATAAAAAAATAAAACGCCTGTTATAATACTTAAAGCAACTTGTCGCGGCCGTGTGACGTAACTGGTAATAATACTACGACGCTCGCTCCCGGCCGTCTAGGCAAGGCCCCAGCCGGCCTAATTTCCATTGATAAATTTAAGCACACTGATGCCTATTTTCGTGTATATATACGGCACACATGCTAGATTAGGTGCGTAAACTCCTGCGAGTGTAGCTGGCCACTGATTGGCTGCCCCGCAAAGTATTATCCGGCTAAAACGGTATGCGGTGATGCAATTATATTTGATAGTGTTTTTTTCATTGACAAAATAACAATTGTATTTTTCTTAGAAGCCATATTTGTTTCATGTGACAAGCAAAATTTATTTCGTGATCTTGAATGTTTTGATTATTATAATATCTGACGGTTGTAATTCGTTTTGAACCGTACAGTAGTGTAAATATTATTTGTTGTATTTGTTTATTTACTTAGAAATGGTGTTCTGTTGTGAAGTTTGCGCTGATAATGTGTTTGTCAGAAGTTAAAAACAATTAGTATTCACGATTGTTTGATGTTAAGATTCAAGTGGTGTCTGAAGGAAAATGTGTAGTTACCCGAATTACGAGAATTAACCCAAAATTCATCTCGTACTCGGTATTTCAAATGAATCTTTCTTCTGTTTGCATTGTCAGAGAATCGTGATTTGAACCTTGATTAATGTGGTGAGTTCTTGTATTTATAACTTTGGTTTTTACAGGCTTATTTTCAATGTTTGTTTTTCAAATATTCCGGTCAGACGCTCAAAATTGGGTACGGAACGAAAACTAAACTATTTTTTTTTGTTAAGGTGGATGCGCAAGGGTAGCCCGCGAAATTTAAATTTTCTTACGTTTATTGCAATTTGCAGGTCAGTGTCAGGTTGTATGTTGATGAAAATATGAATCGCGCCATTAACACGTATGGAGTTACAGAATTATAATCATTCAAATCATCAATACAACCCTCCAAGTTCATATAATCTCAAAGAGTGACTTTTTCATGAAATAGCTATTAAATGTGATTATTCGAGGCGTTATTTCTCATACGCTTACTAAAAACACCAGGGGCACTGGGCAGATGCGGGGGCCCGGAAGGGTGAGTGAATATATCAATAGATGTGACTACTTTGAGGGTCATCCTAAGTAGAGTGACGCTGTGATGTTGCGAGTTTTTTTTTTTTTTGGGTATCCGTATATATATGGCCTACCCGCCGTGGAGAAGCACTGCACGCCACTGGTCAAATGTTTTATGTATAACCCTAAGAAGGGTATAATTAGATAGACTTAGGCCAAGTTTTGGACTCATTGGCAAGGCAAAAATGTAACCTAACTGATGGTAAAATTTTAAGCCACCTGTGACATTTCAATTTTTGTTTAAACTGTCTAATTAATTATTCACTGGTTATGTATTGCCTGTATAATAAACAATTTCGACTTTCTATAACGTATTTAGATTCTAACGGATTTAAAATCCTTCATCACAAACTATTCATAGAATATTATGCGACATACTATTATTTTGGCCTCAACATATGTTTTTGGCCTTTGAGTACGACCTTCGCAGAGGTTAAACCTTTAAGTCAATATTTTAGGTGCCTTTTATATATTTCCGTAATTTATCTTCAAGTGGTGTCACGAGGTGGTGGTCAAAGAAGTCAAACAAGCACTTGACGCATCCCAAGTTTTTAACTCTACGGAAATCATGTAATAAGTACATTAGTCAATATTTATTTTAAAAAACTGGATGTCACGAATTATGTGTAAACCATGTTCTCGTAAATATGATAATTTATAACTTAGGTAGATAAATAATTGCGAAACTAATCAGTATATCTTAGATATTCGATGACTTGTTATACGGAGTACCTGCGATAAGCAATCAATCTTATTTCATTGTTGTTATGTAATGACGAAAGATATTAAATTAGTTGCTTATATTGTTCTTAAGACGTGACTAAAACAATGTGAATGTTAACAATGAGAAGTTATCGCTTAAAGTAAAGCGGGGAAAAGCGTCAAAACGACTTTCTTTTTTGGGTGAAAACTCACTTTTTACGATAGGACTCAACGCACTCAAAACATCATGCTGATGGATGCATAGAATAGTCCAGATTCATGGAGGTATTTAACCCTTCGTGTGCCGGAACGTAGATCTACGCGAGACACAATAGGTATTTAATTGTTTCTACAGCGTGTAACAGAAAGAGTATAATCATATGGAATACTGTGGTAGGGACCATCAAACTGAACAACTTTCTCTATGGGACCACCATCGAAATCGTAAAAAAATAATCAGCTGTCCCATACATTTGGGTCGAGTAGGTATTGAAATTTTGTATAGGGCAGCTGATTTTTTTTTTACGATTTCAATGGTGGTCCCATAGAGAAAGTTGTTCAGTTTGATGGTCCCTACCACAGTATTCCATATGATTATACCCTTTCTGTTACACACTGTATACATATACTAATAGATACGAAAGGTTAAAGTAAAGTTATAAGTATAACATTAAAAACTTCATTAAAAAAAAGCTTGTGATAAAGTTGGAACAAGTGCCTCTCAGCGTCGGGGTGTATTTACATCCTTTATACTTTTTATAGGTACCATTCTGCCTAACCCGTCGCGCGACGGGGGAAACAGGCGTGACGGCTACGATACAATGTAGCGGGATTGTAGTAGGACAGATAGGTTCATGTAAATAAAGATTCAGTCCAATAACAAGTTCATGAATAAGGAAGACACTATACATGCATGATACTTTATCCATTGTCTCTGTCTAAATAAATAAAAATAAAATAAATATGTTTTCCCATGTTTTAAGAAGATAGGTATTGTTGTTGAGAACATACAATCAGCACTTGTACCTATTGATGTTATAACAGAAAACAATAACAATCAGCACTTGTACCTATAGGTACAAGTGCTGATTGTTATTGTTTTCTCACATAGGAGGAAGTGATCCTAACATCGTAAAAGTATATTTGTGGTAATTCATCTCATAGAAATACGATTGTAAATAGGAAATGGGTTTAACTTTTACAAAGCTTCCGAGAGGCTTCCTTATTAACTTTTATTATTTGTTTACATTTTGTTTTGTTATCCACACACTTTTAATATCCACAGTTTCAATATTTATTTATTTATTAAAACTTTATACACAAGCAAAAAAACTGCGCAAAGGCGGACTATTAAGTCCGCCTTTGCGCAGTTTTTTTGCTTGTGTATAATGCCTTGGACTTAATCTTGTTGACGGAAAAATATTACTTAGAAGGTCTAGGTTATGTTGCAAACATACTTAGTTAATTTACATAATTACAAGATCATTTTGTTTGAAGTCGTAATTTGCACCAATAATATAATAAAGGTATTGTTCAAAAAACAAGTTTGTTTTGTTTCTGCACAATTATGCATTCATAATTTGATACATATTAGTATCATTTTACTGCCCTTATCCCAATTTATTTGGGGCCAGCGCAACACGTGGTACCTAGGTATTAACAAATATGCAACAAAAAAAACTGTGCAACATTACTTTTTTATTTTTTACCGATGGGAAATCATCAAATAACCCCTCCCGCTCTGGGCTGAGCAGGAGGGAGTGTCAGACTTTTACTGACTAAAACCCATCCATGTTCCTTCCTTTGCCCTTTGTGTTCCAGGGCCGCGGTATCTCTTTCGAGCAGTCCCGCAACCCTGGCAGGCGTCGGTCCTTACGGACCCCTTTCTGTGTGCAACATTACTAGTGAAATGTATTATATGTATTACTAGCGACCCGCCCCGGCTTCGCGCGGCTGCAATGTTTTACATATAAACCTTCCTCTTGAATCACTCTAGGTATGTATTTAAAAAAACCGCATCAAAATCCGTTGCGTAGTTTTAAAGATCTAAGCATACATAGGGACAGACAGCGGGAAGCGACTTTGTTTTATACTATGCAGTGATGATGTGACTGTATTATAGGGCACATTTAGGCCTACGAAACGTGAATACTGTGAGTTGTGTGTGCAACAAAAAATCTCTTCAATTTTGCTCTATCTACTTGGGTACAACAAGATAACCCCATAACACGCATATTTTACACAATCACATGAAAGTTTGAAATAGATAGGTAGGTACCTATCATAACACCACATTTAGATATTAATATTATGAAGCGTGTGTCTATGTATGTGCACATGAGATTACGCCAATTTAAGTGCGGTAATTTCGTCAAACTACAGCCATTTAGTCGCTATCTTATATACCAAAATGCAATAATATGCCACAATCATACGCTTGATAGAATGTGTAATACAGTAACATAAGAGTATCTGCTAGGTACGTGTTTCGTTCTTATTCTTAGCGTGTCGATGGCAATCTAAATTGTGTTAGCCCAGAAACGAACCACTAGTTTGGCGCTTTCGGTAGCGTCCACCAGTTCCCAGTAATGAACAAACAACAGAACACGCAGGACATGATATTAAGTGCCCTATCGTTTGTGCAACAGCACCACATTTACACTCCAGCACGCGTTTTGTCGACTGAATAATCGACAAAATGACAGATCAACAAAAGAAATTCGTCATTTTGTCGTTTCTTCCGTCGACAAAACCATTTCTACGGTGGTCGTGCTACGCGCGCAGAGGAGAGTCATTAATGAATCTCCACCTGAGCAGGTTTTCCTTGCTACGACGAACGTGTTTCATTAATCATTAAGTACTTATGTACTTTATAAACATAACATAACATCACAACTGTAATACCCAAAGGGCTAGGCAAAGATGTGCCTGAAAGTATACCCCCCACATTTCGCTCCATTTATATTCAAGTTCCAATTAATAAGCGTATGGGGCAAGCCTATTGATAACTTTAGTTTAACTTTACTTTTACTCTATAGTAAGGGCCTGTTTCACAATGTCCGAATAGCCACAACCGAATAAATTAAAAAAAGGAACAGAATTTGTATGAAATTATCTGCAAAGTAAATGAACGGGAACTTTATCGTAGCTGGTGAAACAGCAGGTCCTTAGTGTGTATCTGCGTTGCGATAGTTAGGTACTTGTAAAACTATTTATTTAAAATCCGTGTAAAGCCTATATCCGTTAAAGGTACGTAGTTTTATAAGGCAGCAAGTTAAAAGGTGAAAAACTAGTTAGTTCAGTATCGGTGATAGGGCTATTGCGATATTCAGCTGCGAGAGGCTAGGCAGGCTATGTTCTCGAATGGATATACTCGCCCGGGATAAAATACAACGTGAGGTCAGAAAATATTTTAATGTGCCTCATTTTAAGAACATTCAACGTTCATTCATTTTAAGAAGAACATTTCTTTCCATTGTCATAGTTGCATAAATAAGTTTAAGCGATTATTATTTCCTTTATTCAATTATATACATATAAATTACATTTTTAAATATTTCTAAACAAATTAATATTAAAAAAACATTTAAAAATATAAAAAATAGTGGTCCGCCGGTATCGGGAGCAGGGTCCAAGCTACCGGTGGTTAGGGCTCCAGAGACAGGAACCTCCTCACAATGCGAGCCGTATCGAGGAGTACTGCCTTCTGAATCAGGCCCTTGATCCAACCGCCTAAGGAGAGCCTCGAGAGATGTTCGTCGAGGCTTTTGGTCATAAGGCCATTGGCCGTCACAACAATCGGCACAATGATAGCCGAGTTCACATTCCACATGTCGACAACCTCGTGTGCTAAGTCAAGATATTTCATTTGTTTCTCTTTCTCAGCTTTCACGAGGTTCCCGTCATGTGGGATGGTAACATCGATTATCATTACGCGGCGCGCTGATCGGTCTATCACCACTATGTCAGGCTTATTGGCGACAATAGTCCTGTCAGTGATGATAGACCGATCCCAGTACAGCGTGACATGGTCTTTCTCGAGAACTGGGTCGGGCACATACCTGTAGTACGGTACCTCAGATTCCACAAGTTTATATTTCAAGGCAAGTTGCTGGTGAATAATCCTGGCTACTTGGTTATGCCTGTGCAAGTACTCGCCGTTAGCCAGACGAGAACAACCAGAAATAATATGTCTGATGGACTCGCCCGGACGGTGGCATGCCCGACACACGTCAACCGTCCCGTCCTTCATAATATATTTCCGGTAGTTGTTCGTCAACATAACTTCGTCCATAATCGCACAGACAAAACCTTCAGTTTCCCCAAAGAGGTCACCGAAACGTAGCCAGGACACGGATGCTAGAAAATCTACATCGGGCCCATGAAGAGCCCGGTAGAAGCGCCCGTGAAGCTCCTTGCCTTGCCATACTTCCTTGCGGTCATCGGTAGTAAGTACTACAGGTTTGCGCCAGTTCTCTTTAGCCATGGACAGCGGGGTGAGGCCCTTGTCCACTGCGACCACATCTCGGTGCATACCCACCTCGGCTTTTAAAAAGTATTCTCTGAGACTGCATACCTCGCGGTTGTGGAGCGTCTTCGCGTTTAAAAAGCCTCGACCCCCGCACTTCCGCGGGATATACAGTCTCATCACCGATGATCGTGGGTGATGCATCCGGTTTGCAGTGAGCAGTGTACGGACTCTCCTATCCAGGGTATCGAGTTCGGTCTGAGTCCATTTGAGTATGCCGAAAGAGTACATTAAAACCGGCATGACCCAACCGTTGAAGGCGCGCACCTTGTTCCCGCCCGAAAGAAGGCTATTTAATACCTTCTTCAGGCGACCGAAGAAGCGCTCCTTCAACGATTGCTTCAAGTCAGTTACGTTAATGCCTAACGCTTCCGACATACCCAAATATTTATAGCTTTCGGATGAGGAGAGGGATCTCAGGTGTATGGAATCCGAGAGCTGAATTCCCTCGGATTCCATAATCTCCCCTCGCTTTACGTACATGACTGCACATTTGTCCACACCAAATTCCATCCTGATGGCGCTACTAAAAGTTTCAGTTACTTTCAGTAACTCCATCAGTTGCAATTTGTTGGGGGCAAAGAGTTTCAGATCATCCATGTAAAGAAGGTGAGATATGACCTGACCATCTCTCCTCAACCGGTAGCCTAAGCCTGAATCCTCCAGTAATGTTATTAAGCGATTATTATTACCTTCATTTATTTTCTTTACACATTATATACATTTTTAAATATTTTCAGTAACAAAGATTATATAAAAAACATTTAAAAATATAGAAAATAGTAGCCCACCGGCATCGGAAACAGGGTCCGAGATACCGATGGTCAGGGCTCTTGAGTGAGGAACCTCCTAACAATACGCGCCGTGTCCAGAAGTACTGCTTTCTGAATCAAGCCCTTGATCCAACTGCCTAGCGAGAGCTTCCTCAGATGTTCGTCGAGGCTATTGGCTATTAAGCCATTGGCCGACACGACTATCGGCACAATGACTGCTGTACTCACGTCCCACATGTCGACAACCTCGCGAGCCAAATCTAGATATTTGAATTGTTTATCTTTCTCTGTTATTAAGCGATTTATTATTATTATTTATTATTTATTCATACGCTATTTTATAATTTTATTAATAAGTTAGTTACTTTAGGTTAATTCAATTTATAAAATTTTCTGACATTATTAATTTCACACAATAAGTATGTATTATTAGTTATTTTATTGTATTAATAGTGTTGCTATATGTTTTGTGTTTGTATTTATAAGTATGTTAGTATATTCTTATATGGTTTAAGTATTATATTTAAATAGTTCTGCTTTATGTTTTGTATTCCATTTTCTTTTCTTCTTTTACGCAAGAGGAAGAGAATTCTATAGAAATAAGCATCACCTTTGTACTATTTTCTGTTCCTTTCTTATTTTCTGTATTTAGTTTATACATAAATTAAATAAAAAAAAATAAAAAAAAAATATGAACTCAATCGCTGTCAGTTGAGTTTGTGGTCAAATGCATGACTATCAACATTTTTTTTTTTTGGAACTTGGTCTACAGACTAACCACTCAATACCTACTAATTGCCAGTCTCTTATGTACCTGCTTAATATAAGTTTAAAAAAAAAATACATGGTAGTTCATCAAATAGTTGTATTGGCAACACAGTTTGACAAAAGTCATTGAAGATTAGATATCATCATCATCTCATCATAATCTGCCTAGCCTTTTCCCAAACTATGTTGGGGTAGGCTTCCAGTCTAACTGGAGCTGAATACCAGTATCGTATGTGGAGCGACTGCCTAAAAGGTTAATATCTCTTTACAAAATATTCTATAGATTAAGTTGATAGTTATAGGACGATTGACAGCTACTTCACCATTATGATTTTTATTGAACCTCGCTAGAGTATACTTACATGGATGACTAGCCATGATGTTAGAAACGACTGCAATTTAGATTGCAAGAACACTTAAGGCAAACTGGTATCAAGAAAAATATTTAGGTTGCTAGTGAATTAAGTGCCATTAAAATATTCATAAAGTTTTATGACTTTAATTGCATAAATCATGCATACTGCATGTCCAGTTAACCCCACGCTAGAAATCGTATTTACTGGTGACACCGAGGTGTATTAATAATCATATTATATTCAATACATAAAAGAAATGATTTCCCGTTCTCTAATTCCAACAATCACAGTGAAAACTGTATCACATTAAGTTACTTTGTGTGTGTTTCAATAAAGTTTGCGATAACCAAGCATCCGATCAACTATACGTTCGGGTAATTGTAATTATCTGAGTATCTAAGATTCGTAGTAGCGTAGCACTGACTACGCTAGAGAAGTCATGCTATCCAGGTCGTAAATTACTTGTCGATGCTTGAGTCAGGATGACGGCTGCCGCCTCGTCTTCCCGTTTGTTGTTTGGGATTCAGGGTTTCTTCTTCAATGAAGTACCTTATTGTTCGTATAATAAGACGTTTTAATGCTGAATTATTATTACAATCGTTGTTGGACAAAAAAGAGAAAAAAATATATATATGGCCGCGTGCAGTCTGTGACTTGCGAAAAATCCTCACGCACGAAGTTGGTAGGAGACGCTCCGTCCTGATTGGCCTACACGCTCGGCGCTGGTTGGCTGACATCCCTTGCAAACAGGTCATCAGCGGCAGCTTCAGATCGTCAACAAGTCTCCTCAGGCCGGCGATAGATGGTGCAGGCGGTAACACAGGTTATTACGACTCGTAGCAGCGTAGCACTGAGTACGCTAGAGAAGTCATGCTATCGGTTACTACGACTCGTAGCAGCGTAGCACTGAGTACGCTAGAGAAGTCATGCTATCCCGGTTACTACGACTCGTACCACCGTAGCACTGACTACGCTAGAGAAGTCATGCTATATCTGTTACTACGACTCGTACCAGCGTAGCACTGAGTACGCTAGAGAAGTCATGCTATCCCGGTTACTACGACTCGTACCACCGTAGCACTGAGTACGCTAGAGAAGTCATGCTATCTCTGTTACTACGACTCGTACCACCGTAGCACTGAGTACGCTAGAGAAGTCATGCTATCCCGGTTACTACGACTCGTACCACCGTAGCACTGACTACGCTAGAGAAGTCATGCTATCTCTGTTACTACGACTCGTACCAGCGTAGCACTGACTACGCTAGAGAAGTCATGCTATCCCGGTTACTACGACTCGTACCACCGTAGCACTGAGTACGCTAGAGAAGTCATGCTATCCCGGTTACTACGACTCGTACCACCGTAGCACTGACTACGCTAGAGAAGTCATGCTATCCCGGTTACTACGACTCGTAGTAGCGTAGCACGGAATACACCCGGTTGTTTTGCTACTTTTTCGGGTCTCCATGCCTCGTAGCATTATGTGTGTAGTCGCGGTCGGACAAACGGAAACGTAACCTAAATTATTGTTGTATAAATTCTTATTTAAAAAAATATTTGCCTACGAAACATAGGAGGAAGTAAACACATTCCGAAAAACAAAAAAAAATACTAAATACGAATTATTAACGATTCCGAAGTAATCATGTAGAACATAATAATAGTTTGTTGTGTAGCTAATAACAATACAATAGGAATATTTCCAAAATTATCTAATTGCCTCGAAAATCTTCCAAACCTTGTATTAATTGATTTATCCAATTTTAAGACGCGTTTAATTATACCTTATTTACGGCTTAAAGTAATTATCTAAATGCTGGTTATTGATAGGTGTACATTCGTAGATATATAATTACATGATGGGAATACATCGAACATTTTATTATTCCGTCCGTTGCTCTGTTTCATACATTTTCATGGTCAAACGAATAATATTAAAATTAGCATTATGGCAAAGGGCCCTACTTATGGAGCTGGATGTGTATCAAGTAACTGATTCATGCTGAGGTCTTTCCAAAAAGAGGTAGAAGCAACGTTCCCACTTTGAGAGGGAGTGGGCTGTAATTCACCACACGGGCCCCGCGCGACTTGGTAGGTGTCAAATGTCTTTGACGTTTTGGTGCTGGGGTATGCGAGTTGCCTCTCGATGTATTTGAGACATTCACGATTTTGAAAGCAGAAATACAGGGTGGAAAGGAATGTTTCTGCTTGAATTTGAACCTATCAGGCAGTGGGACAATAAGGGCTACAAAAAATAATCATAGACGAATCATGAATTACCATTTAAAGTACGGCCTAGTTATTTCTATCACTCTAGGATTAATAACTGACCTGCTCAAATGTCATGGAATCACGATAAATTAATACGTGATTAGAGTTCATTAGCATTCATTGATTCATGTATTTAATTACGGAGGCGTTATCTACTGAATTTTATTTACTACATCTTGAAGTTACTTTAATTTGTGGAGTGCTTCACGCAGAATCAGGTTGGCACAGTCGGGAGACAACATCGAATGACATCGATGTATGTACTTATATAAAGTCTATCTGTTCATACACGAAATCTCTTAAGGGGACATTGTACTCATCATTATGAACAACCTTTACTATGGTACCAACACTGAAATCGCGAAAAAAAAATCGACTGTCCCATACATTTTTCTGCGCTTAACTTGACAAAATGTACTGAACAGCAAAATTTTTTTTCGCGGTTTTAGGGTTTGATCCCATAGTGAAAGTTGTTCATAATGACGAGTACAATGACCCCCTTAAGAGATTTCGTGTATGAATAGATAGACCTTATATAAGAATATTATGTTTGAGACAATACCGCTCGGCTTAGCATGAATTCTACCGAGCCAGCCCAAACATAACATCATCGGATCGTTCGAGCCAAATGAAAGCCGAACACCTATTTATAGTGATTGTTTCGAGCCGGCTTTGTTGCCCAACAAATACTGCCGAATCGGATGTGCCGACCTGAACCTGAACTCACTAGTACTACTTACTTAAGAATCCTATGTCATGGTTTTGATTAATTTTGGGTTTCTTTAGGTTTTTATCTGGAATCTTAATGCACTTTGCAAGTGAGTAGAAATATTTGCTGATCTGACTTGAATATTTTCGATATTAATCCCAAAAATAATAAGTAGTTTTTTGTAGGTTATTGCTCACTTTGTAATAGATAACCCGTCTTCGCGCGATTACCTTGTCAGGGCATTGACCGCTCCATTTTTTGTAAGTGTAGAAAGTACTTTTTACAGTATCACGCATATTATGATTAAAATTATCTACAAGCACGCAGACGCAGTGTACCTAAATCTTCTTAAAAAAAAAGTAGGTACCTACCTATACCCGATTTGTTTTCGGAATTTGGCTCTTTTTTTGGCGATTGTTTTTGCGCCTGTTTTTCCATTAAGTTCCAATAGTCTGTTAGGTACATAGCAAAAAGCTGTAAAACTGTGTAACAAATATTCTGAGAATAACAATTAATTTCTGAATATTTGAAGTTAGTAACGTATTGAATCGCGATTTTGCTGTGTGAATAATTTAATATTAACGTCTCCAAATTAAAAAAATAAACTAAATCAAAATATTTTATTTCAATTATGCCTAGCGGCACTTAAAATAAAACGTCGTCAAAAAGGTAGTCCGAAATAAAGAAGAATAAAGGAGACCACTGAGTTTGTTTCGGAGTTTCTTCTCAGAGTAATCGAATAGGAAACACCAAAGACCATATTTTTAAAACAAATTGACTGTGAGTCTGTGACAGACTAGCGTTTTTTTTTTTTCTATATTTATCTATTGACATTTATGATCGCAATGCGTATGTTAGTCCTAAATACACATTGCATACATATCTGGGCCATGAACCTAAACAGACTCTTCACACCAATATTTTTTTTGGTATCAATCCACAAATAATATTCTCATTAAAGTCCCATCGAGTTCGAAACTATGTAATGAAACATGCACCTGCCTTAGTAAAGCCATCTCCATAAAAGTCCAACAAGAACACTGGCCACTGAACCTTGAGACATGTTACTTATTACGAAATACGAATGTAACACCCAAAACCAAAAATACTTTCTAACTCTTCAATAACGGAACACGTTTACCAAATATTCTGAAGCGGTTACTATCCGTAAATACCAGCGAGGTATCTAGTACGAATCGCAAGATGAAAGTCATTCCCAAATTGATATTGATGATTGAATTGTTAAATAAAGCTTTAAATACCTTTTATATTCACTTTCAAACTACTTTACTATACCTAAATGATAACTATCTTTCTCGTGTTTTCAATTCTTCCGCAGCTGATAAAAATAAAACTATCGTATCTCAATCGCAAGTTTTAAGATTAGAGAACTGTTAACGCACTGATAAATATATAAAGTTACTATGTACGTAATTTTTTTTTTTTTAATAAACATAAACATGCCGGGAAGATGAGGTGTGGATCCTACAGCACGTCTACGTTTGCACACATATATATTTAAAATACTTGAAAAAAAAAGCAGTTTTTGATAAAAATTTGGAATTTACCCATATGTTGTAAAAAAAAACATATACCTAAATATTGCATTTTCGTCCGTCACACAAAAATATTATGCCATAAACAAAAAAATACTTACGTTTAAAAAATATATATCAGCCAATAATAAACCAAAAATATATCAACAGATATATTTCTTTCGAAAGTGTTTGTCAATCGAAAGTTGAACTCCGGTGTAGTAACAGTATCGAGAACGCGTTTATTCAACGGACAGTCGCGAGCAACTGACGCTGACGATAGCGTTTTCTCAACAACACTTGAATATTCAACACGGCTTAGCTCGCTGATTGTACCGTATCCGTCTCTGTAGGGGATTTTGTAATAATTATGTGTATTATTATTTACATGATAATACATTGAAAGGTTTTGTTCGCGATGTAAAGCATCTGTCCTGTAATTTAAAGGCTGTTGAGAAATAGGCACATAGGTTAGAAAATTAAGATCTACGGTCTCACGATTAACTTGCTTAGGTCTTACGTTAAGGATACACCTAATCATCTACAGACACAAGTTTGCCTAGAGTTTAAGATGGTTTTATTCAGGCCCGCTTTCATTAACTTTATGCAGTATCTAAATGAATGCGTAAATATTGAGCTGGGCCTGTATGACCAGAGGTATGAACGTGCCATGGACGAGGCAAAAGGAGTGGGTACGTATGTAATATAAGGATCGTGCAGGTGCCGCTGGTTTCTGCCTACCCCAATCGCAAAAAGGCGTGAGTTTATGTATGTATGCATGTACTACAATCAATCACTGAATTAAACTTTTATTTAGGTTACATAAGTAAAAGGAGCATTTTGTTCCGTATTTTTGCACACATTTTTATAACGCAAGTAGTTAGGTACAAAGTTTCAGATGGAATCACGAATAAAAAGGTATTAGTACCTTCTTACTTATGGTACTTACCAGTTACCTACCTACCTATAATGCAAGAGTAAACAGAAACGTAGCGTGCAATGGCAACCGGCTGCTGCATAAAAAACCTGATTCTGTGTGAATGCAGACTTGGAGAACTATGTAGGACAAGTGCTTGGCCCGTGATAATGTGGGAGACCTTTCTGTAAATATGAGTGAAATAAGTGATTGAATTGAATTATCTTATCGTATCTGTGAACACAGTAGGCATTAGGTCTAACAAACTGTAACCAATGATATCTACACTAATATTGTAAAGAGGAAAGATTTGTATTTTTGTGTGTATGTTTGTAATGAATAAACTCAAAAACTACTGCGCCAATTTCAAAAATTCTTTCACAGTTAGAAAGCTACATTCACCCTAAGTAACATAGGCACCCGTGCGAAGCCGGGACGGGCCGCTAGACTACTTAATTGACCTTTCATAAGAGAACTAAAAATTCGAAGACTTCTGACATCCACCAACACGCATTGGGCCTGCCTGGTGGATTACAGAGAGCAGAGTTCCAGGAGTGCAAGCACTATATGCTGATCATATTTTATTCATCATCATCATCAGCAGGCCACTGCTGGACATTTGCCGGTTTTAGCACTACCAGCGCCCTGGGCGAGATTTCTACAGCGCCCCCTAACTGTAATTCAAACCCGTTAGTCCAGCCACTTACGCAAAAAAAGGGATCAACCTCGGAACGAGAGATAATAAGCTGTAAACTCGTAAAAACCTTCATTTTGGCGTTCTAAAACTTGTCTCAAAAGTCTCATAAATTCTCGTGTCTGCGTAGTAAGTTATTCAAACGTCACAAAAATCTGTATTTCGCGATTATCTCGGTTTCTATAGCTCCAATGATGATAACATTTATAGTTGTAGAACATATTTACGACTTGTTTTGAAAAAAAATCATACGCCCAACCGTTTTTGAGATAGAGGGCTGAGAGCCCGCAGTAGGTACCCGCAATACCTTTATACAAGTTATTCACTGAGATTCACCTTTTTTTGTTGACCTTTTTTTGCGGATGGGAAATCATCAAATGACTACTCCCACTCTGGGCGGAGCGAAAGTCAGACTTGTACTAACTAAAACCCATGTTCCTCCTTAGCCCTTTGTGTTCGGGCTGCGGTATCTCCTTCGAACAGTCCCGCAGCCCCGGCAGGCATCGGCTCTTCCGGACCCCTTCCGGTTTGAAACCCCTAATATGACTGCGCTACATACGAAAAAAAGGCAAAGGATACAATGAAATAGCCTTTCATATTCAGAGTGGATTGGACACTCCCTGTCCCTCCCATCCAACTTTTCATAAGTTTTTTTTTAATACTAGTTTTTAAGGCCCGTTAACAATGCATCCATCAGTACAATGTTTGCACTCCAAAAAAAGGTCGTTTCCCAGAAATATTTTTTGCTTAGGGTTACTATATTTGATGTACAGAATGATGGGCTGACGCTTTCGTGAAGGGCCGTTTGTAGATAATCTTAAGTGATTAGTTAGAATTTTCCATCGATGAACAAAAGCTGAAAACAATGTGTGTGTGTGAGGGGAAATAAAGGGACGTTTTTTTTTCGGTGAATGGCTTCTTACAGATCAACCTAGGAGGTTGTGGTCTTCTTAACCGGCCTATCCTGTGGGTGCCTTGAGTGTAAGGCCTGCAGCCAGGACAAAAAACTTGCAAACTAGGGGACTATACGCTAAGGGTACCCCCTGCTTGTGGGCTACGACCCTCGGCTTAGGGCGTCGCTGGGGAGGACAGCAAACGGACAGGCTGGATCTGAGCGATATCATTATTAAGGAGCTGATTTAAAACTACAGGCTCAGTATCGCCAGCTGGCTCGAGCAAGGGTCGGAGAGGGCAAGGACCCGGAGGTCGCGACGGGCCTTGACGGCGAGGACGAATTGACGGCATAAAGGGGCGCCTGTAGCCTGTGGCGCCCCTTTATATCCGGCTCCCTGGGCGGTCGCCTAACCGCGCCCTACCCTAACGCCGGACATAGGCCTCCTCAAACGCGCGCCACTCAACTCCATTCTCGGCAACTCTCATCCAGTTGCAACTTCCAGCCTGCCACCATGCGAAGCTGCTTTTTAATTTCCTATTTATCATAATAAAACAGGGGAATAGCAAAGGTTTTATTTTTTAATTAATTTATTTGGTTACCTACTGTTATAAATTTATTATTAAATAATTTCTATTTTAGTTCTGTTAATCATATAATTTAGTGTATTTCGATAAAATGTAAAAATTGTTTTACTAGGTACTGAAATAAATGAAACGAAGATCGTCGCTCCACCGAGCCTGAGGGCGTCCCACCTTACGTTTGCCGATTTGCGGCATATTTTATTATTTTGTACAAATATTGCGGCTGTCCCGTAAAATAAGAAGGTAACACTCTTTATATTTGTAAAGAAAATGGTGAGTAATGGACAATTATGGTGATCTTGACTCTGTAGCCTATCCTTCGCCGTGGCAACGTTGCACAAGCAACTTTGGTCCACGAATGAGTACGTAGCTATAGGTTTCGAAACCAACCCTTCGCAGAACAGGTATTGTGAAGACTGTGCCCTTGAAAAGCACTGTAAGTACTAAAGTGTCTTACTTACTTATATGCAATGAGGTTACATTTAACCTTATATGTATGTAAGTAGGCAAAATTTTTATTAAAAAGCACTTGTAAAGTACTCTTGTATGCACAAGTAAGAAAAGAAACCAAGGTATTATGCGTCAGAAACAAGTCAGTCTGCATAAAACCCGTTGAGAAGAGTAGGTAATCGAAATGTTTTTTAAGAACAGGACCTAACAGGACTGGTTCCTGCTTAATCCCTTTCTATGTGAGACTATAACAGTCTTTGTTTACTTGGGTTTTCTGTCTCAATAAATTACGAACATGACTGAGGGACTAGGGTGCTACGATTTCTTACCTACATACTGTTTACTCACTCAGTTGCAGCAGAATTTATTAAGGTAGGTAGGTACTTTCTCCTTGGCCCGACGCCGACGCCTGATAATATGATTATTCCCGTAGTTTAAGGACATAATCATGTTATTATCCGTCGCCTTTTTGTGATTAACCTCTCAAGGTATTCAAGGTTAAGTTTGCACGAAAGTTAAGATTTTTAAGTTTATGCTTTCAGATTTATAGGTAGGTACTTCATCAGGGAAGATAACTAAATAATGTAGGGTTAAAAAACGTAGTAAAGTAGGTAGAGCGTCTAAATGATATCGCTATATTAGGCTTAAAGTTTTTTTACTACATTATAGACCTACTTATGGCGCAAATTGTAGGTACACAAACGGCGTAAGGTGACGGCGCAGCGCAGGCGTGATGCCGCTTCAAAACGTTTTCGTACAAAATTAACGTAGGCGATGTGTCGTGAATAACACTCAAGCGGCGCGGCCGCCGCTGTTGTTTTTTTCGTTATACTTTCCACGCCTGCGTCGCGCCGTCACCTTACGCCGTTTGTGTATAATTCGCGCTTTAGGTAGGTATTTAAGGAGCTTTGATAAAAAACTTTCTAATCCTTTTTAGCACATCGTCGTAAAAGAAACCATAATGCGTAGTGATTGGCTCTCGTGAGTGATCCACATTCAATTTTTTTATTGGTCTGCGTTGTTTTGATAATAATGTGGTTACTGACGTCAATGAACAAAACCCATGTAGCAAAAAACTCCCTATTGCCATTTCTTGTGTCTAAATATCGGTAGGTAGGTACGTCTATTATTATTATAATGACTATAGTCTCACAGATTTTTATTACTTTCAAGCATACCATAACAATCACAGTTTTACGTAGCACTAGCAAGCATGAGCTCTACGTCCTTTTTTTGCCAGAGAATATGGTAATTTAATACTGCTTCCGCCCATCACTCTTATTTCTGTGTGAACTTCAGAATTGGATCATTGTCATCATTGACCGGGATAAAAAGTATTGTTTCTAATAATAACTATCTTTGTGCCAAATCCGTTCAACTGTTTTTGAGTAGGTAGCAAATATCCAAACAATCATACAAGCTTTCATATTTATAATATTAGTAGGATGACTGAATGGACTGGAACTAAACATCTAATACAATATGCCACGTTTTATCCGTTGCGTAGTTTAGAAGATCTAAGCAACAGTACAAACAGCGGGAGCGACTTTGTTTTAGAAGAGTTAAAAGAAAATTAATTTAGGCCGCATTCCGAATTACGCTGTAATCGATTTGAGCGTCCATAAACCCGTTCCGAATTACCGTGAGCTCGATATTGATATCCCTTGAATCGTCATAGATGACGTCATGACATGCGCCATCTTGCGATTACACCGACCCCCAAATGAATGAATGATGAATGCCCCAAATAAATATCACCGTGAGCGCTGTCAAAAATGACAGTTGTGTTCACAGGTTGTGTTGTTTTGTTATGGTGGAAGCGCAAGAGTAGCCCGCGAAATTTAAATTTTCTTACGATTTGCAGATCAGTGTCAAGTTGTATGTTGATGCAAATAACAATCGCGCCAGTAACACGTATGAAGTTACAGAATTATAATCATTCAAATCATCAATACAACCCTCCAAGTTCATTTAACCCCATTGAGTGACTTTTTCATGAAATAGTTATTGAATGGGGTTAATTGAACTTGGAGGGTTGTATGTGTAGCAGAGTCAACCAACATATCGTCCATTTTCAAAAATAGGTCTTGTGAAAGGTTTCGGTTTGGAGTTATGTTCACTGTGATCGCGTTCACGAGCATACCGAATTGATGACAGTTCTCAGCTGTCTTAATCGTGATATATAGAACGGAACGCAAAATATAGATGTGAGCGCTGTGAGTGATTATTTTGTAATTCGGAATGCGGCCTTAGGCTACGCAACTGCCTCAAAGACAAAAACATAGGCCGCATTCCGAATTACGCTGTAATCGCTTTGAGCGTCCATAAACCCGTTCCGAAATACCGTGAGCGCGATATTGATGTCCCTTGAATCGTCATCGATGACGTCATGACATGCGCCATTTTGCGATTACACCGACCATGCCCCAAATAAATATCACCGTGAGCGCTGTCAAAAATGACAGTTCTGTTCACAGGTTGTGTTGTTTTGCTAAGGTGGAAGCGCAAGAGTTGCCCGCGAAATTTAAATTTTCTTACGATTTGCAGATCAGTGTAAAGTTGTATGTTGCTGAAAATAACAATTGCACCAGTAACACGTATGAAGTTACAGAATTATACTCATTCAAATCATAAATACAACCCTCCAAGTTCATTTAACCCCATTGAGTGACTTTTTCATGAAATAGTTATTGAATGGGGTTAATTGAACTTGGAGGGTTGCATGAGCAGCAGAGTCAACCAACATATCGTCCATTTTCAAAAATAGGTCTTGTCAAAGGTTTTGGTTTGGGGTTATGTTCACTGTGAACGCGTTCACGAGCGTTCCAAATTGATGACAGCTCTCAGCTGTCATAATCGTGATATCTAATTCGGTACGCAAATTTTAGACGTGAGCGCTGTGAGCGATTATTTTGTAATTCGGAATGCGGCCATAGCTATCAAATTGACATTGACAATGACAATCAATCAAGCACAAGCTGAACTCTTGTCAAGTTGCCACAAGCACCTGCATCTGTCAGTGTCAACCAAGCAAGTGAGCAATCGGTGCACCAAAATATTGTTTTGATTTGTTTCTTACTATCTAATTTTATATCAAATACTTGTAATTAGCTGTTGTTGCAATACAAAAATGTTCGGAATTCATTTGAGGCAGCTATACCGTACCTGTGACAAAGTTATCATTCGTAACCTTAGAAGTCGGAGGTTAGATACACGAAACCCCAACCCTGGTATTGATAACAGAATTAAAGCCTTTGAAGGTGAAGGTTTACGTGTAAAAGATGAAAATCTTGAAGAATTTGTCGAACAGTCGGAAAGTAACTTTTACAATGTGAGTAACTTTGACTACCTAGTTCAGTCAACATACAATTAGTTTTATTTTGTCACTTGCCGTATCCCAGCTTCCGCTTGAGTGGGCTTCTAAATACTAAAACTTCGCCAGAAGTTTCATCCAGTACGTTCTTGAGAAATAAGCACAATACACAACAGAGCAGAAACAGCAGCCAGGACGTACACTGACCTAACTGGTGATGTTCTTTAGAAAGGTCAGCTGCGTAGCACTCGGAACTGGCGTGCGTATATGACAGATTGTGTAAACGGGGATGAGATGAAAGTATGTAAGGATCTTAGCAGGTTTTGTTCTGTCGTTTCTGCTTTCCCCCCATGTGAAAAATGGGGGATGTTGATGTATGGAATGTTTTGCCCATTTTTCTCCATAGAGATGTACACTTTGTAATGAGTAACTACACCCAGTTCACAGCTTTATCTTTTTGTTTTGAATAACTTAAAAGTGGCTTGGGTTTGTATATATTTACAACAGAGCAGCACAATATCAACTCAACATTTGCCTTAATCAGGGGCACAATTGAAGTGCGCAGTTCTGGGCTAACATAATATATTTACGGTGTGAATTTTCATTTCCCAGGTTGGAGAAGCCTACAATGAACACCACAATGAGACGTTGATAGGTAAATATGAACTACGGCACCGCATAGTTAAGGAGAAGTACTTCAAGGAGAACATGCCGAACCTCCTGACTTGGAGCGAGAAGGAACAGATTCGTCACTTAGCCAGTAGTGAACCTGATCAGTGGATCCCTGAGAAGATAGCTGAGAGCTTTCCTATTACTGTTCCTGTGGTTAAGGTTAGTACAATCTTAACATCCATTGTTGGATATAAATAGCGTCAGGACAGGACATGACACATGTCTTCCCCCAAGCATCTGAATATAACCTAGTCACATGCTTTTCACATCCAGTGATTTCTCCATCTTCACCAGGTCAATCACCATCTTGCAGCCTGTACCCAGTTCCTTCATCTATCTTAGTATGAGTGAATAGTAGGATAGTTAATTTATGAATTACTTGTATTGCAGAAACTACTCAAATTCCCTTGGAAGCCAGCTACCGAGCAGCGCATCGCACGTCATGACGCCTCAGTCATGAGAAATTGGAAGGAGTTGAAGGAAGGATCACTAGACATACCACCAGAACTGAGGAATCATTTCCTCAAATTCTCCAACAGAACTATTCCCCCTTTGAGCCAAAAATCGATAAAAATTGACCTCACACCTGAACAACAGGATCTTGGGGAGTTTGAGCAGATTGTGAGAAAATGCGCATCCAAAGAGAACACAAATACAGAAGATCAGCAAAGCAAAAATCTTGCTCTGCCAAGTCCACACTCATCAAAACCTCAAGATAAGAAATTCAGAGAAAAAATTAGCCCAAAACTAATAACATTAGAAGAACTTACTTCTAAAATTAAAAACCGTTTAGATAAAGGTGGCAATGTGGACATAAGTGACAGAATCATCATCAGTTCCTCACAAGCTCCAACACAGTCATTAACTGAAAAGGTGCAGGAAGAAATGGAGGAGTTCCATGAAAGTCAGAAGGACAGTGGTGTGGTAGAATATAAGAGTAAATCTGATGATCCTAATGAGATAATGAACTACCCGGAGAGGATAAGAATTCCAAAGAAAGCTTATAAGAAAGGGGCTACTTATAAAGTGAATGATTGCTACTATGACCATGATGGCAAATTCTTGTATAGAGTTTTAGGTATGACCCAATAAGTAGTATTGTAGGTGTTAAATAAAACAATTGATATCGAAGCCTTATATATTTTTTTTTATAAAAATTATATGCATTTTATTACACTTGTCAAAATAAAATAATCTTTATTAAATAACAGAACTGCTGCAAGTTAATTGCATGTCTTTTATGACTGTAGCTTTGAATATTATACAATAATTAAATTTCGATTTTGCTTAGAATTATTTTACAACTTCAAATACCTATGTGGCTTTATTGTACAATTTTATGGAACTATCAATATGGCTTGTACATGATCTCTAGTGTACATACAATTCATAGGTGTTAAACATGAAAAATACTTGTTTTATCATTATAAAAATTGGATACAGAAAATGAGTAAGCCAAGGGAGCATTCAAGTATTATGTAACGCAATTTTTGAAGACTTTTGACCCTCCCTCCCCCTCATTAATCCCTAGTATTTGTATTTAAAAAAAAAAACAATGTTACGTGACGCAGGATCCCCCCTGGCACCCCTGTAACGCATAGCAACGTTTGACAACAAGACCCCCCCTACCCCAAATTACGTTACGTAATACTTGAACGCCCCCCAAGGATGAAGATACACATTTATAGATGTAGATTCAAATAAATAAGAATCACTAGAATTTGATCGAAAAAATAGTTTCATGACTTTCTTGGTTTTCTTTCTAGAAGCTAAGGTTAGTTTCAATAAATAGTCTAGCACATTATTTTGAACACAAATAATATGAAATACTTTGTTAGTATCCTGAGTATTTGTGAGTTGCAGTATAGATTAACTGCCAAATGAAATAAACCTTTGTTTATGTACATGTTACATTCAATTCTTTCTTTGTGTTACAGTCCACTATATATTGGTACTTTTAATACAGTATATAATAACATAATATAAGTATATGTTTTACGTCGAGCCATGCTACTTTTTAGTAAACGAGTACAATACTAATCAGAACAGATTGCAGTCATATAAGATCAGATGTAATAATATTGAAAGGTAAATAATACAAATAAATGAATATGATTTCATCATATACCAACTAACTATATTGACACTTTCATGAATACTTTTGAATTTTGGCAGTCACATTATTTAGTGTCTCTGAAATAAGGTTATCTGTTATCACAAAAGTAACTATGTGTACAAAAACTAGACGCTACGTCACAATTCCTATATAGACTATAAAATAATTGGTGTTATGTTCTTAATCACTGAGGGTGCTTGGGACATAAATAATGTGACTATGTACACACACACAAACTCTTCATACAATTCGTTTACGAATTCAACCGCGTCACTGCACTGGCATCACATATTAAGCACGTTACAACCCGCCCTCCGTGGCCTTACACCTACTCTATACAACAACTCTATGTACATACGTCATTACGGTCACCGTCCCAATTACTTAACTTAGCACCCACGATCCTAGACTAATGGATATGCCGAAACGTGAATTTATTACATAGATTGCTTATGAGTGAATGATACTTCGAAATATACTTTGGGGCAATGTTCATGAGACTTTAGGCCACAATATACACACATTTCCACCTATCTTACAGTCCTCACCTTACTGTTAACAATTCTACCAATAGATTCATCATTTATAATATAGTTATAATGCTGAATCAAGCATAACTTGATCCCGTTTGGACGGGCTTAAGAAGTTCGTCAAGTTCCGGTTTTTTCCTCGTCACACACAAATGTAATGCTTCGATAAACTATGTCGTACTAAAATAAAATGGACGGTTCTCCCTAATAGTGTTGTTTATAGAACGAAACGCTCAGTACTAAACTACAAAAAAATAATAACTCTTTAGCAACAATACATTTCTACTCATAAATAGAAGTTTTTTATACTGGTTTAAAAGTAAATAATAATATAATGTATGTAAATAACCATACAATGGATTCGGAACTCGTATTCGAGTAGCCCCGTCGTAAATAAAAGCATTGCAAGCTGGAGTTTACGTTTGCATGAATGAATAAAAATGGTGCATTTTGAGGTGCAGCCCTGCGTTTATCGCTTCCAAATTACACGACTATTGCTGCGCGATAATTATGTTATCTATATGACTACACAAGACCAGTGTGACATAAGGTTGAAATTCGCGCCAAAATAATGATCAGTTAATACGAGATTGTTATTCAAGCATGCTGAGGCTGAATAAAACAGCCAAACCTGCATCAATTTGGGCTGATAGAATACGTCAAACAGTACTGAAAACTGGTCTCGTATTGGTGTGTTCTTTGCATCAAATAAATAAGTCTGCATTAATCAGTTATCCCATTTCCCTATAACAAATTGTAATCCCCAATTATTGCAAGCATCTTCAACCTAATGCGTCCGGCTTGCACATCGAGTTTTAGAAACAGTTCGGCTCTTTGCTTATAGAGCGTAGTCTCTGTTCGCCATACTTATCTAAAGCCCGATGTGGTTTATAAGTTTACTCGTCGACGATAAGTCGCAGTCGTTTGAAGTAGTGTCGGCAGCACACAGCGGTGGGGGAAGGGGGGAGGTCCTGTGGTCGCGCTTCACCTCCCAGCTGGTCGAGCGCGCGCGTGTATTCTCTTTGAAGTGCTATTAGGTCGATGTTGTGCTCGCCGAGGGCGGCCATCGCGAGGAATAGTATGTCTCTGTAAAATATTTTAGAAGTTAGTTTGGTACGCAGGTTATAAAGCAGCTGAGAATGGGGGCTATCGTTTTTGAGCTCACCAGATGGCGCCACTGTCGAGTAGATTATGTCAATAATTTTATTTTATACTTCAAAGTACCAATAACTCCATAAAAAGTTTATTTATAACAACAAAGTGTAAACCTGAGAAACATATTTACAATATTCTTCATAAAATTAGCAAGCATGGACATTTAAAAAATCATTCTACCTCTAAGTACTAACAAAAAAGATCTTAAGTTACAGTTGAAGATTTTAAGATCCTACTTAAAATCTTCAAGTCATAATGAGGAATGGCTCAATCAATCAATCAAAGCATTTATTTCAAGTAGGCCAGTTACAGGCACTTTTGAACTGTCGAAACAAAGATAACAATGAAATGTAGCTACAGTCCCAGTCACAAGGCATAAAAACTGAAATTTATTAAAATTACGCGTTATGACATCTGACATTCCGGTGACCTCGCGCTACACTAGCGCCTCTAGCGGTGAATTGATACGCGATAGTCCCCATTGTAGTAGCACCTACTGCAGTGGAAAGCGTTTTTTAAAGTAGGTAGTTCCAGTTGACTCGAGGATTCCTTCCATTCCTAATACTGGTGCAGATTGTCGTCAAATAAAGTCCTAATACATACCTGTAGAAGGAATGGTAACGTTTGTTGCTGGACGTGTTCTCTCTCCACGCGGCTAGCTTACGTAGAGCGCCAGATAAGTCGTTGCTTAGCAACCCGTTGAGGACTGCAAGTGCGACACTGCGAAAATAAAACATATGTGAATCAGGACTTTTATTTTATTTATATACAGCGTGTAACAGAAAGGGTATAATCATATGGAAGACTGTGGTACGGACCATCAAACTGAACAACTTTGTCTATGGGATGACCATTATAATGGTAAGAAAATAAAAAACTGTCCCATACAAAATTTAAATACCTACTCGACCCAAATGTATAATAGTTTATGTATACACATAGAACTAGAAGACAACGGGAAAATACGTTTCGAATTTGTAATTTTTGTTCGCCAGCAGGGCAAAGGACATTAATAATGCGTATCTTATAGTTCATAACCGTTGGAAGGGCAGTTTAAATGCAGAGCAGGTGGCCTACCATGACGTCTTAAAGCAGGAGTAATTCCAGTGTGGGAAAGAGATGGCGCTAGACGATCTGTATAGCTCTGTCTCTTTCTCACACTGGAATTACTCCTGCTTTAGGACGTCATAGTAACACCCCAGGTTAAGGTAACAGCAAAGCCGCAAATACGGAAGCGCGATCTCGCAGCGGATTTAATGTAACTGCCCATGCCTGCCTGCCCTGCAATAGTGGTACCGCACAAAAATATGTGTAAAATAGTATAAAAAGTAAGAGGTTTCTCACGTGTGTCCCGCATGCGAGTCGTCCTCGGTGAGCAGCAGCGCCTGCAGCGCGCGCGAGCGCTGGTGCGTCCTGCGCTGCGAGCGCCACGCCTGCGCCAGCGCCGCGCCCGCCTCGCCCGCCTCCGTGCGCGGGTACTCCCACCTGCATACCACGCGGCAACCACCTGCGGTAACAAATAAGATTAGTTTATTTCAAGCAAATTCTCAGGAATCATAAACAAAACGATGGTAAAACTATGAAGTTCTAACTACTAAGTTTTTAAAAGTTTTAAACTGTCATGGCCGCTAACATATTATCACTAAAAACGGGATGTTTACCATGTTTACTGTTGATTTTGAGTTCCCGATATTTCGGCGCCGTTATAACTTCAGTTTATCGTGATCATGGTGCTTGCAAAAGCTACGTGTACGTTTCTAACTTAAAAAATAACGTTTTTCGTTTTTGTACCAATCCTATTTAACCCAGTGGTACCGCACAGTAGTTTCAAGATCGGATATAGTACAGGAATCTCAATGTTTTGAAATAATTATCATCATTGCACGTGTACAATGTAGGGGCGGCGGGTTAGTATTTTTATAATCACAATACTAAAAGAATCAACCATAGTATACTAACAATATGCAAAAGTAAAAAGAAGTTGCATTCAATTCTTTCTCAAAAATCTTTATTTCTTCGTTTCCATTGACGAGTCAAAAAAGATACGAACAGCATTACCAGATATTAATCCTCTTGTTCTACCTGAAATAAGACAATGGAAGGGGAATAAGGATAAGGTATAGGAGCGGAGTTATACAAACAGAGGTTTAATGGACAATTGCTAGAAGAAACATAACATCGTTTTCACGTACTATACTTACTCTCAATATTATATATTGAGCAATTAAGAAACATTAATGTTAACGTATGTCACACACGGCGACAGATCAAGCTATACATATCCAGTATAACCTGACCTAGCTTTGTACGAGCTTCCCGTACAATGAGAGATCAGCGTAAACTGATTTTCCATAGTTTGATTGGTCCTTGTGCGTCCTTACTGGCGAAGCATCACGCACAAGCATGTTGTCTGATTATACAAGTCTTGAAGTATCAACATTTTAAAGCGCAGTACAACGCGTAACGAAAAGTAAACAAACATCAAATAATAATAATAAATAGTTTGCCCTAATGCAATCAGTATCGTGAGTAGAGCCGTAGATTAAAATATTGCTTATGACTTAAATTGCACCCTGTATAAAAGTTTTCAACATGTTCTATGGTGAATGTTTCGCCAGCGAGAACGGACAGTATTATAAATGACATCAGCATTCCTCTTACCACTCTTCTCATGATCATGCAACATGTCAGTACTGTGATACTTCGTCGCGAAGTCCGGACACAGTAGGTCAGGGAGATGGTTCTCGATGTTGGCACGCTCTAGGAACCACACCAAGTTCCAATACACGATCGGATGTGATTCTACGAAGGCTGATTCTGCTAAACATGTGTCGCCTTCTCTACCTAGAAATATAAGGGACATGTTTTACCTCTAAAGCATTCCTTGGGATTACTGACCCATTGACAAGTATGAACGTGGATGGATAAAATAGTAGGGAATGGATGAAAGAAACGATGGATGGGCTGTGTGAGAGATTATATTGGCTAGAAAGGGGGTGACTACTGAGAGGTATGAAAGAAGAAGACTTGCAGCGTCAACCCCAATTAAATTGTGATAACGCAACCGTAACAGTTGCGTACGGTATTGATGCAGTGAAAAAAACAATCATATGTAAAGTAACATGTCTTGTCAATTTTCCGTAAAGATTTCCATTAGAAGAAGTGTTAAAATACATACCTAATATAGATTCGAATTCTTTCCTCAATACTAGAGGATTTAAATAAGGCACGCTGAATATTTCTGCTTGTTTTTGGTCAGAACGGATTATCTGAAACAATACATAGAACTTGTTTATGTTCACTCATACAATAAATCTCTCTTTGTCTCGTAGACATCCATTACACTATTTGCTTTTTTTTTTTATTTTTTACCGATGGGAAATCATCAAATAACCTCTCCCGCTCTGGGCTGAGCAGGAGGGAGTGTCAGACTTTTACTGACTAAAACCCATCCATGTTCCTTTCTTCGCCCTTTGTGTTCCAGGGCCGCGGTATCTCTTTCGAACAGTCCCGCAACCCTGGCAGGCGTCGGTCCTTACGGACCCCTTCCTGTTTGCTGACTCTCTTTGAGGCGCGCGTGGAACACTCTTGCGCCGTCGACACGGCCTGTCGTCATAAGACGGACGGACGGCGAGCTAGCCCATAGCTCACCGTCCACAGGCCCGCGTCTACGGTGGACGGGGGCCACCACGTGGACCCCGACGCCCGGTGCGTCTCCCGCGGCGGTACACTATTTGCTTAACAGACAAGAAACTTGTCGTGCCAAAACGCTTGCGAATAGGTATACTAGCACGAATAACAATGAATTCAACCGATAACCATAGCCTGGAAGATGTGGAGGAGTTGCAGGTAGAGCCCAGGCACCAGACCCAACTTCCAGTCTCTCGTGCATTTATCTCTTAGAAACTAATAAATTACATAACTAACCTGTATAGACAACAACGGCACAGTATGTCGTCCGCACGCGATGCAGCGCGTGTTCAAGTTGGAGTCGTCTGCGGCCCAGCCCGCCATTATGTCTTCGTCATATAGGTAGGCAAAGCACTGGTGACATTGCGAGCAGGAAGATAGGTGGACTACTATCGATGAGGTATCTGGAGTTGATTGGTCCTGTTGAAAATGTATTACATTAATGCTTTGAAACTCTAGTATCATCACTTTCGAAAACATCAATAAGATAGACGGTACAAAGTGAACAAAATCACATATACATAAACTGTCACTTACGGGATATCTTCCGTGATTGTCTATTATTTTGAGCTCCCGATATTTCGACGCTGTTGCAAGCGCCATGATCGCGGGTTGACAAAAGCTCAAAAGCGGTTATCGGGAGCTCAAAATAATAGACAATCACGGAAGATATCCCTTAAGTGACAGTTTATGTATGAAAGTTTAAAACAGTGTGTGAACAAAATCGTTTTCAATGTATATCTGCCAGCCCAGCATGCCTGAGAGATCTTTCTTGACGGCATGTAAAGCCAAGTCAGAGGCCCATGGGCGGCCTAAAAACTCTGAAACCAGGTTAGGCACTAACCACACGACAAAGAAGAAGAAGAATGTATATCTTATAACTAACTGGTTAAATATCGCACAAATATAGGCCCCTCAGTTCGCGTGGAGGGCTCTCGCTGTGGCGCGGGAGCAGTCAAGCAAGCGGCGCTACCGAACACTACCGAACTCATACGGGGTGAAAAGGAAAACCGACGCGAAGACGGTCACCACGTATTTAGTACGTCATTCTTGGGGCCTAAACTGGCTGCTTTATCAGAATCATAATATGAATCACGTTAAAATATTTAAATTCTTAAAATGGTCTTTATTGTTATGACCACAAAGTCCATTTTAAGAGTTTTAAATTTATAACGTGATACATATTATGATTCTGATAAAGCATCCATTTTAGGCCCCAGAGCACCCCTACATGATTCATTCGTCGGTTATTTAAAAAAAAAAATCAGCTGCTTCCTACAAAAGTGAAACCTACACGGTCAAAATACAGGGTGTAAAAAGACCATTCACGAAGCCGTCAACCAAGCATTCTGTCATCAAACTAAGCAACTTTACGCAAAAACTATTGTTGGGAAACGACTTTTTTTTGGGGGTGAAAAATCACGTTTTACGGTAGGACTAAATGTAATTGTAACGCACTCAAAACATTATGCTGATGAATGGATTGAATAGTACGCGGGTCGTGGAGGCGTTCAAAGTAAAACGCTTACATTAGAAAATTGAATTTGAAAAAAAAAAACTTGTGGCAAAGTTGGAACTTTGAAACCCAATATCTCCGTAACTAGAAGGTTCCCAGGTATGGTGTTTAACAAAAAAATGATCGCAATGTCGGGGAGAACAAGTGCCTTTCGGCTTCGTTAAGGGTCTTGTTACACCCTTTATATGGAACACACCTGTATCATTTAAAACTTCCTCCATTACTTCTGTTTTTTATGCACGGACGGTCAGAGTGGTCACCGAGGTTCGCTCGTTGGTATTAGATATTATTTCACCAAATACCCGTTCTAAGTTTTATTGTTGTTTTTTTTTTTTAACTAACTACCTACTTATGTGGATATAATTCTAAATTATGTAGTCGATGATCTTGGTGCACGGCAAAACTCTAATGAGTTTATGTTGGCACCAACTTAAATGTATAAAATGTATGTACCTACTACTGAATAAATAAATAAATATAAATAAATAAATAAAACAGCTGTTTTTTTTAATAACCAATGAAAAATTTCTATGTTGGGGGGGCCTGAACTATGTACTGAATACGTGAAAACCGTTTTCGCGTCGGTGTCCCTAACAGCCTGTATAGGCAAGAGGCGTGCTCTAGCTCGGCCTGTACTGTATCCTGGCTGCCTAGAGCCTCTGTCCGTAGTGACGCCGCACACTCGAACCCAGGGGCTAAGGATGTCAATGTCCACAATCCGACTGCCGCATCCCTCTGCCCCGACGCAAGAACATCCCCACGAAAATATCGCTCAGTCTTGTTCTATCTTAATAACACACGATCGAAGTGTGAGGTCGCCCTATGTGCAAAAAAAAATGCAATTCTTACTCAATACATCGTATTTGTTAACTACGCAGAACGATTTTTGTATTTTATTTAGTCATTTTGATTTATTTATAAAACAGCAAATTATTTGAGAGCTATTTACAACATTGCCAGATTTCTATATCCTCTTTCTTGATGTCTGTGTAAAATGTAATTTTCTCCCAATCAAATCTTAAAGACGTTTTTCTCTCATTTTCAAAAATTGACTACTATGAGAAATTAATTAACAAAGTAATTAAGCTACTCACATTCATAGCAGGATACAAGTTGTCGGGTAGATGCGACACAAGCGTAGCTAATGAGCCACGTTCCATAGAACAAGCCAGCTCGGCGTCACTTGAGGCACGTCTGAACCCAACTCCGCCCACCCATTCTACATCACAATACAAATGTATAGGGTTAAAACTTACAAATAAGAATAAAATATAGAGTGAACTGCGTTAGCAATTTAGTTTTAAATAATGAGTGGTCAGTTTGCATTCTTTTGGGTTCCGTACCTCAAAAGGTAAAAAGGAACCCTTATAAGATCACTCTCTTGTCCGTCTGCCCGTGTGTCACCACCGATTTTCTCAGGAACGGGTGGACCTAGCAAGTTGAAATTTTTGTCCTTTCTTGTTACTCGCCCGTTTGATTTACACGCTCATGGCTTGAACAAATGAACAGCCCACAAGGTACCCCGCGACCACCTGGGCCGCGCACTTATATGTTACTTGACATTAAAACACCAAAATCAACTGACCATCAGGATTGATCTCTGACGACCCATCAGTGGAATCCTCCTCTCCCATCAAACTGTTGAGGGCACTGGTCGCATTCCCGAACGCACCCTTCACCGGCGTAGAGTTAGCAGATATAACCTCTTTCATTTCATCGAACTTCTTCGCCATACTGGTAGCTGCAGACTTGAGACTGCTCAAGCCACTTTGTAGTAACTCGTTTGACCTCTTTCCAGCTATACTCGTTGGACTGGAAAATTCAAAAACCTTTAGAATAATATTTAAAAAAAATGTGGGATAGTTTCTTCATTTGTTTTAAAAAAGGTTGATTTATGTGGGTACGAGAAAAAAACTATTTACAACAAAAGCTAAAACAACCATGCTTTTTACAAGACAGTGCGGTAAAAAATGGCCAAAACATGCAAAAATATAGACGAATAGTGGAATGTGGTAAGTAATTTTTGTTCTATCTAAATATAAAACATGTTTCAACACAATGAAGACATCAAACTTTCTCTGATACTAAATGGGAAAATTAAAAGATGGGATGGCATGGTTTTATTCAATTTAACGAATACTTACAGCAGACAAAGAGTGGCGCTGCATTAATTTTGTTTACAAAAACATGATTATTTAAAAAAAAATTCAGAGATAGCTTTATTTCATTTAAAGGGGTTTTCTTCGAAGATTATTCGGGATTCTTACCTGAAGTAATTCTCGATCATAGCTTTCCCCAGTTTCATGTTTTCCTTGCGCAACGACAGTCGGGCTGGCGAATAGCGTCTAAGAAAACAAACAAGCTAGCGTACTGCGTGTTGGTGCGGTTAATAAAATAACAGAGCTATTTTATTAGAAAAAAAATAATAAAAACAAATAGGCTGGTTGCATCTTCAAATAAATATTAAAAAGAACGCAAATCGCAATATTTTTTAAGTTTTGTTCAAGTCAAGGATTTGTAACGATTCTTATGCATGGACGCATGTTCTTGCTGCAACAGTAGTATAATCATAGCGTAACATTCACGCCTTTTTGGCCAATCCCCGAAGGATTAGGCAGAGGTGTACTTCACATGTTGCCAGTTATATTTTAAGTCTCATGTAATATGGGGCGATCATATTGACATCAACCGGGCACAAATCCAGACTCCGTGGTTGCTACGGAGATATTTCTGATCGAAAGACCCAATAACACTTTGCCCGACTCGGGAATCGAGCCCCAGACCAGGATCGAGCTCAGCAGTTGCCATGACATGAACATGAGGCTTAAGGCCCGGGTTTCATAAACGCGAAGACGAGCGAACCGGGAGAGGAGACATGCTTAAATTGACCAATCACACTGATTGAAATCAACATCGTATTTCGTTTCTCCTGCAGTTGAGTGAATCTCTCCTCTCCATTCCGCTCGTTTCTGCATTGGTGGAAACCGGGCCTAGGCCGCGGTCACCCAGACCACCCATTTACATAACGAGTTTCTTCCGTTTCCGTGCCTCGGAAAGCACGTCAAGCCGTTGGTCCCGGCTGTCATTTGTAGATCTTTGACAGTCGTTACAGGTAGTCAGTGGCCCGAAAGTCTGACAAACAGTCTTACCAAGGGGTATCGTATTACTCTTTGCTAATTAGGTTGTGGAAGTCAGATAGGCGGTCGCTCCATGTAAAATGCTGGTATTCTGCTGCATATGGTAAGAATGGAAGCCGACCCCAACATAGTTTGGAAAAGGCTAGGCAGAGAATTATGGAGATCGATTTAGACTTTTACATGAAGATGCAACACAGCTAAAACTGAAGGCTAAAAAACTAAAAGAAAAAAAATCAAGGGCAGCAAAAGGCTTCCCTTACAATGAAACGAACATGCTTTATGTTGAACAAGATGTTTTTCGTGAACTAAAACATAGCAGTGACATCTATAGATTAACAATAACATTGTATAGTAATATGTATACATCGAAATTGTCTTGGTGTATGGGTGTATGTTCCCGCTGGGGGCCTAAAATGGCCGCTTTAGCAGTATCATAATAGGTTCATAATATGAATTACGTTAAAAATCTTAAAATAGTCACAGACTCAGTTAATACTATGAATAGGGTATATGCAAGAAATACAATAGTACATTGTTCACCGAGAGGAGAAAGTGAGCGATTACCGTCGAGGGTGTCGTTTGAAACACCCGAGACCGGGAATCGCACTTTCTCTCGAGTGATACATAGTGCTTTATACTACACCTACGAGGAAAATAAAAAACTAAATCTGCGCCAATGGCGTCTGCAATTTTCACATGTTCTTTTTTCAAATTGTTTATCCTGCCGCCGCAGGGTCGCACTGCCAGCCCGACACCATCCAACACACAGCTAGTGGCCAATGTCATTTTGCGAACTTGGAGATAAAAACTCACTGTAAAAACTTTTTGGCTTTTGATATTTAGGTTACCGGCGCATAGTCTTACCCAAAATTAAAAAAGAAAAACCACGTAAGAAATGGATTTTCATACACTTTTCTCTCCCGCTCAGATGCGTTTTCTCCCCGCATATTTGTTCGATATGCAATGACGTACTTTCTACCGTAAATTTTATAAAGTATCAAGGTACTTTCCAAGCAGGTGTAGTATAAAACTTTTTTCACCACTTCCGCACGAAAGAAGTGTCTTTCCTCTACGAAAAAAGGGAGGAAAGTTGGTTTTTCCTCACGGCTTGAACAGTGAGGAAAGTAATGATCCCGTTCAGAAACTAACCTTGCCTGATTTTTTTATGTTAAATTTTAAAGATATTTAAAAAATAATAATTTTATGCTTAAAATAGAAATATTTATAAGTTAAGATTAATGTTTTTTATAAAATTTATCAAATTATTGTCAAATTAGTTCAGAAACATTAAAAAAGTTTAATAAAATATTGAAAAAATTACATCGTCAAAGAAGAACGGTCATTTGTGACCCAGACCCGACACGAATGAGACATAATATCTCAGTTTTTTTGTTATTTTAAATATAGCTAAAAATAGTACATTTTGATATAAGTGGGGAAACTTTGTTATTGCATTCGAGCGCGGATTTAACACCCGAGTTGCAAGCGAGGGTGTTATGGAGCCGAGAACTGCAATAACAAATCCCCACGCGTATCAAACGACGTTTTTCAATACACTTTCGAAGAAATAAAATATTAGAACGGAAAGTATTTTTGTCAGGAATTATTAGGAAACAATGATTTAATTTGCTTTTTTTCCGCGCTTTGCTTTCGCCAGGTTGAAGAAGATGCAAAGGTATGATGCTGTATACGGCCTACTATGAAAAAAAGAAAATTCTTTTTTTTTTTTAATTTAGAGCACATTAAGATGTTAATTTGTTCATAAAAATAAATATTTGTTTTAAATAATCATTTTTATCTATGATATTCTATTTATAAACACAATTTAAATACTCGAAAAATACTTAATCCGTAAAGACGCATATCTCTTTGCTGGGATTAAAAAAAAAAACAATCACCGCCGACTATAGATATAGTCATTGAACACTTTAGACTTATCTGTGCAAATTTTTATTTCCGCACGTGTGCGGAAAAATATTAAAAATCGCACGCGTGTGAAATACATTGCATGTTGAACCTAATCGTAGTGCGATTAGAACCAGTTTTCGAGAAAGTGTATTGAAAAATTATTTACCTATGATGACTGAATACTTTCTTGCTGGGAGTGGTGAAAAGTTTTGTATGCAACATGTGAGCAAGTTCATTTGCTATTCGTTTTGTTGAGTCTTGAGCGAAGGAAGGATTGAAAAATAGAATCACGAGCGCAGCGAGTGAATATAAATTTCAATCCTTCGTTCGCTCAAGACTCAAATCAAAACTCATAGGAAAAACGAACTTTCCTCACATGTTGGATAAATAAATAACTATTTTATTTCTAAAAATGCCTTGTATTGGACCATAAAAACATTGTGGTACACTTGTTTAATTCTCTAATACAACACTTATTTGAAAATTTAATATTTTATTTAGCGTGTTTTTGGTGAAACGGAACGCAAACACAAAATGCATCGATTCCGGCAGTGACGTCGGATGCTATGCGTCAAAGAAACACTTCTAGTTGAAAAGTACTTAAAGTTTCACTAAGATTTTACTATAATATTGTTATTGCAATTTTTGCTTAAATAAAGCACTTACATTATAGTAAAACTATTCTACTAGGGGCAAAAAATTAAATTTAAACACGGCACATAGAGGTAAGTGACATCAAATGCTATGACATGCATGGCCGCGATAGTCATGGACGTTTGAACTGTTGTAGAAAATTGTAGGAGTTTATATTTTTTCGAAATTAACTGTTAATTATTTTCTTGGGTTGATAGTACTGCATATTATTGATTTATGTGAAAAAAAAAAAATTTACATGCATATTCCCTTTTGTCACTTTGTGACCATTTTACGAATTGTAACGTAATTCGTATTATTTTCCGAATAAGATTCTGCTAAAGCGGCCATTTTAGACCCCCAGATTTTGCTTTGCTTCAGGAAATTATATTGCTTTGAAAATCTAGACTACAGTAAATCTTTTAATGCAATACTACAGTGATAACTCAACCAAAGTCAGCTGCTTCTGGAGACATATTTGGTTCAGCTTATCCTTCTGGAGGTTGAATTAAAAGCTAGGCAACTTTAGCACACCAAGACAATGTAAAACACAATGATATCACAACAGTCAACAGTAATAATCTGCTTTCTAAATTGATACAAGATTACTTATCACGCATATTCATGATCTAACATACAGTGAGATTTTTTTTACACAGTATAGGGAAATCCGAAGCTAACAAAGATACACGAAAACTTAAGACTTTTTTAATGAAACTAATTTTGACACGCTTAATTTTTGGTCAAGTGCGAGTAATTCATAAAAATAAGTTAAATTGATCATTTTACATACACGTGTCCAAGTCCAAAGCGCGTATTTTGCGTGTGGAACATACATACAATGAGACGAATCTCAAAACGCGAGTTTATTTCATTTGAGAATCATCTCATTGCATCGGAAGAAAAGAATCAGGACAGCATAGTCTACTTGATCCAAAAATTAAGCACTATGATTTCCCCACACTGTTAAAAAAATACTCTGCATATTAAAAAAAAAAAACAGTCAAATACCGAACTCACCCGAAGCTAATCTTGAGTGTGTTTCCCAGACTGACGAGGCTAGAGGACACGGTCCCTGCAGGCGCCGTCTCACTTCTGTGCAGTTTCCTGCGGACAGGAAACTATCGAGGTTATCTCGCTCACAGGGGGCGTCGCTCTAGCGGTACTCGGACGTTAGCGGGCGGACCGTCATGGGAGGGGGGAGGGGGGACGCACTCGAATATACTCAGAGGGATAACTATAGATATACACGGTGTTACAAAGACGCGTTCGAAACATTGGAAATATCTATCTTGGAAATATCAATCTCTCGTCTGCTTAGCCTTATCCCATCTGTATTAGGGTCGGCTTTCACTCAAAACGGATGCAGTTGAATGTCAGTAAATTACATGAGCCCTCACAATCCAGTTCCGTAAGGTAACACGATGTCCCTTGGTTAGACTGTTTTTTTTTTTAAATTTTATTTATTTAAAAAATGTCGGCTCTGGTGGATATCAAATCCTACACAACCTCATCCCAAATGCACGCTGCAGTAAACGGTATCTGTGCTAGTTATTACTCTGAGCTTTTAATACGTGAGGGATAAATAGAAGGTTCAATTTTGCATAACATGCTGTTTGAAGAGTTTTATAGAAAGTTATAGGGAATACTGTCACACACACATACACACATTTGTAAGAGTAAATTATTCTGAAAGGAACTCACTGAGGCCTGAAATAAAGTGAATGAATGAATTTTCAATAGGACATCTACCTCCTTAAACCAGGGACAGATTATTTGCAACACAACGTTTTCTATGAGTCGGGTGTGCGTGTAATGTGTTGTATTGCGTGTTGCAAATAATCTGTACCCGGCTGTACAGGTCATTCGAAATGAAGGATTTTCTAAATCAGGAAGTATAATAGTGTAGTCAGAATTTGAGGAAATCTTTGACACGTAAAAGCTCGACGCAATGGTTTGTCACTCACATCCCAGCTCAATTGTCATCAGATTACCAATCAGAGTGAACTGCAAAGCACTATAAAGCATTATTCTAACCACTCACAGCACATGCTGGCACACAAGCAAGCTGTAAAAAAAAGCTTATTATCAAAGCAAACACTAAAGGAAGGTGTATACCCTGTGAGTTCCAGCGGCGGCTCGTCCTGGAAGGAGTTGCTTCGTCTGTGGAACAGCTTGGGGGACACGCTGAGCTCGTGCTTGGGGCGCGCGGGCTCGGCCGGGGGGGCGGCGGGGGCGGGGGGCGCGGGCGGCGGGGGCTGGCTCAGCGCGCCCAGCGGGTCGTCGCTCAGCACCGGGGTGCGGGCTGATACTCTGTTAAAAAAGGGGACATTATTTTTTATTTTTCTTTTTTATTTTAATGTGCATTATTACATGACTGTGGCTCTGTACTAAACGGCAAAATTAAGAAAACTGTAATTTATTAATAATCTTCAAACGAAATAATTAAAACAGGTTACGACCTACGGACGAACCTAACCTAACCTAACCGGTTAGGTTAGGTTCGTCTTGTTGTTCGCGAACGTCATGCGTAGCAGTTTTCGTGGCCCATCCGCAAAGCGACAGTAGGCTCACGGCAGTGTTTTTTAGTAGGTCCAAGCCCGACATAACCAAACCGTCTCCCCGGACGGTGCGGTATGCGTTGGGCATTTTTCACCGCTTAATAAAAAAAAAACGGTTCGTCTTGTTGTGTCTACCAATCATGTTCAAAAACAAAAAAAAAAACTCGATTACTAGTACCTCAAATATCATTAGCATAACCATAATCAGCCTATAACGTTCCCACTGCTGGGACAAAGGTCTCCTCTCTATGAAAGGGAATGGGCTATAATCCACCATGCGAGCCCAGAAATCAATATATCATACGAGGAATAAAATAGCATAGGTCTTTCTACTTTCAACAATATTATTTCACCTAACCTTTTTGAATTTTAAAACACATTTCTCTAAAGTCTAAACAGACTATACTGGAAGCCTACCATGATCTAATTAAAAATTATTCAAAAGCAAGACATTTCAGTTTAGGTTCCTAAACTCTATCGCTTCAAATCGTACCATGACATCCAATTCGCTCAGCGGCACTTGGATCGCTAAAAGTGAATGAAAGATCGCAATTTGTGGCTGAACCGCGTTTGAAACGTTTTTGGTGAAAAAGAGATAAGAAGCAAGTAATGTTATAATTGTTTTTAACTCGGTATCATTACTTAAAGTAAAAAAGACACTCAACAGTTGTTTTTAAGATTCCACGTTAATGCGGCAACTATTGTTAAAATAATACCTAATCAAAGTAGATATTTATATACCTTTTGCTGTTTATTATACGAAAGAAATATTTTTATTTCGACGTAATAAAACAAATCAGACGTAAGAGAACAGTTCAGTTTAGGTCCTAAAATGGATCGCGTTAAGAGCTCGTGGTAGGCATCCAGTACTTACTTGAGAGGTGAGGTCTTAGCATCCGGTAGATCAGTCGCCGCGGCTTCTATCTCCGGCTCCTCAGGGAAACTCAGTGTTCGCGAACACCGAGATTTTGTGTTCGGTGTTACTACTGAAATAATAAGATTACTCGTGATGTATTTTTTACATTGCAGCTATTTAAACCAGTATTTTTGTCTTTTCATATGCAAAATAGGCTTGCGATTGGTCGTAACTCGCCTGATGTAAAGCGATGATGCGGCTTAGCATTATCATCAGCATTTTCCTGCCTTAACCCCAATTTATTTATGTTTGGCGCAGCATGTCTTTTATTTCTATACTTTATTTGTTCTACTTTTTTTATTTAAATTGTGTACGGAGTTGACATAACGGTAAAACTGTCACAAAAGTTATTGCTTTTCCACTCGCCCGTGCGCACCTATTTAATTCCTCAATATAGAGGTGCGGGCGACCGTCCCGGGACGGGAAAGTGGCTCAAAAAGGCTCAAAATCGGATGATAAAATGACAATTCAATATACATGTGTCATATCTATATTTGTAGGTATGGATATATGGAGTAGGGGGGTTTTTTAGCAGGTCTATGCGACTTACATTACGATAATAGAAGCTTACCATTAGGAAACGCTAGCCTCTGTATTTGCTGCACGATCTGCGCGTCGCCGGCGAAGCTCTCAGACCGCGTGAGGATTCGCAGGTCTGACGGACTGTCCGGACTTACGTGAATTGGCTACAAAGGTAACGTAATAATTAGAGTTAAACCACTTCGAATATTTTTCTCAACAATTAATGGGAAGTTGATGAGGAAATTCGAAATGTCTTTCGGTGCTAAGCCGAACACACATACATTTTAAAATTTTTCACCATATAAGAGTTACATTATTATTTTAATTAGTGAGCCTTGCCAAAAAAACCTTGTCCAAGCTGGACGTTGTTCGACGATGTTCATAAAAATAAGAAAAATAATAAGTACCTGTCTTTTCTCGGGTATAGGAATAGGCGCGCTTGATTCTTCGTTGTTCAATGAATTACTTCTAGGTCTCGCTGTTTCACTCAAGTCCGGGTTCGACGGTTGTCCTTAACAAAAATAATTAATTTAGACTTTTGAACCCTTTCTTCAAACCCTTCGTATGTCGGAACGTACGCGAGGCACAATAGGTTTTTAATTGTGTCTTTATACTCGACATACGAGTGGTCAAACTTACTTGACGGTTGGTGTATCAAAATAAAAGAAAATCGTAGCACAAAAAACCATCACCATCCGGCTAGCTTTTCTCTAGTCAGAAGAGCTATTACCCAGCTGTAATACAGGCTTTGGACTTCCCGTAAGTGTCCGTAACGACTGTCAAAGATCTACAAACGACAGCCGGGACCAAAGGTTCAAACGTGCTTTTCGTAGCACGGAGAGAACTCGGCATGTACTGTACGGTCCCCATCTACGGGCGAACCTTGGCAAACGTTGCTTATTTGAAAATGAATGCTAGTTGTAATAGTTACCAGATATAAGTATCCCGGCGGCGGCCGAGAGCCCGTGCGCGTGCGTGCGCGCGTGTGCGTCGCGCACGATGTTCCCGCGCCGCACGAGCGCCTCGAACGCGCTGGAGCGGGCCGACGCCGAGCGCTCGCACGCTGGAACAGACACAATGCTTTGTTACACACAACACACAACAAGAACATTCATCATTATTGGAAAACGAGCTGAAGGCAGAGCACCGGCTTGATGGTCAGACGTGAATCGAGAAGGTTGTTGCGAGGCAGTTTGTACCGAGCGGCCCTTAGTGCAGAAAGTTGCATAACCTGGAGACGCGTCGTAATCCGACGAAGAATAAGATTCATGATAGCTATTGTTTCGTGTTTTTCGTATTTAAATGGCACACGCAACATAAAGGATAAGAAAAACACGAAATCATACTTTTAAAAAGTTTGTTCGCAAACTATATAAGGTGTATATATTCGTACACGAAATCTTTTAAGGGGTCATTGTACTCAACATTATGAACAACTTTCACTATGGGACCAACCTCATAGTAAAAGTTGTTCATAATGATGAGTACAATGACCCCTTAAGAGATTTCCTGTATGAATAGATAGACCCTATATATCCTACTTAAGTAAATGACAGCCTTGTTGGCCTAGTGATCGCAAGCGCAACTACTGAGCATGAGGTCTTGGGTTCGTTTCCCAGGTCGGGCAGAGTCATTGGATTTTATTTCGCAGTGACAGCCATGGAGTCAACGTGATGTTATGTTATGTTGTAGGTTTATAGAATGCTTACCTGAGTCTAAACTGGTCCTGCTGATCGCAGGTTCACAGGAAGCCATGTTTGCAAGGCCGGCTAGCTCCGAGCCCTCGCCCACTGCCGCCGCAGATCGTACTCGCGGTAATGTATTGCTACCTGTAAACGTTTTTAATTCTAATACAGGATAAACCACTAAATGCGTAGAGGTTACGGCAATATTTATTGTGAAGATGATTTAAGCTGTTATAAGTTTAGTAGCCACTAATCAAATAATCGTTCAATGTTGCATTCTTACTGCCCTGTTGTACTCGTGTTTGCAAGTGCGACTGTTAAGCGTCACTGCTAGTCAGGCTAAGTGTTACTGCCTTCTTTCATAAGTAATTTCTCAATAGCCGCCCGGACTTTGGAAATGGTGTAATAATACTCCTATGCTAAAGAGCACGTAAGGGCGTAAGGAGGGTGCATCTGTGTCTGCACCCGCTTGTGCACTATCATAACTGTTGCGTGACATGGCTAATCTTCGCTGAGATTAATCGTCATAGCCGGTCTAGGAGACTGTAATTCCTTCAATTTAGGTTTTATGTTAGCGAGTTAAGAAAATTTGCAAGATATCTTACTGCCCACAGAGGTGGAATTGAGCAGATTCCGCCCGGCTCGCTGCGCGCCCGCTTTCCGGAACAACGCCGCGCCCACTACTGCTATGCGCAGTTTGTTCCAGAGAAGCTGCGCACCACTGCAAAAAAGAAAAAAAAAATGTTAACATTTTTCGCAGAAGTTCATACCCAACCGTTTTAGCAAACTTCTAGCTTTTTTCTTGAAGGGGCCCGAGTTTTACGTTGCGTGACGTTTGCGACCCCTCAGCCTTCCATCTCATCCTCCTTATTGATGTGCGGGAGCGCTGCCCCCCACCCCCAGCTCGTATAGCCCTATCAGTTCCGCGAGGGAGTGTTCGGTCTACATGTGTACAAACTTTGACAAAAAAACAAATACAGTTGCGAAGTTGTGAAAAAGTAACTGACAGACAGTCACTTTCGCATTAGTATTAGTATGGAAGTATGCCTCAGTAGCCAGAATACCTCGGATCCCCTGCAGCCATGTGGCTTCTAACAAGCAACGATTATAATACTGTGGGAGACATGCATACAACATCAAGCGCTCGCTCGCGACCAGCACCGCGCGTGGAGCGACACTGAGCGCCGCTAGGCGATGCTGCCGTATGTACAGCGCCGTCCTTGGCGGAGCTGGAAGAATTAGACGTGCGCTCGCGGCGAACGTCTTCAAATCACTAAAGCTGCTCCCGGACCGCATTTAGTTTTGTATCAAGCGCGGTCGACGCTGATTGGCCGTTCATAATTTTCTGTAGCTCGCGCTCGGGCTTAGCCAATAGGAGTTAAGTAGATTTTAAGAAATTATGTATAAATAAGGTGGTCAAAATAAATCAAAGGAGATTCACAAAACCAGTGTTTTACTGAGTAGTCCCAATTCGCAAAATAGCCCACAATACCCATACGTGAGAGCGGTAGGTTGTAGCCTAGCGCATTTCATCATGAACAGTACCTTCACTGCTAATAACAATATTTAACTCTAATCTGTTCGACATAAATATTTAAATACCTCGGCATATCCTGCGGCCACGTAGCTTCTAACACGCATCGGTTGTAATACCCGTACGTGAGAGCGTTAGGTTGTAAGCCAGCGCGTTTCATCAGGAACAGGAGCTGCACCGCTAGTACTGGTAATGAGTGATTGCCGCATAGCTGCATCATTACACGGTAGCATACCTGAAAGAAGAGATAATTTCTTAAATGTTCATATAAAACAAATGTTATGTAAGTATTCCCAGTCGCCGCGGAATAGAAATGAATCTGGATCCGTGCCCGTCTGATGGCAATAGGCTCGCCCCCTATTACATGTTGGACGAAATGTGGGCTTAGACAGTAAATCATAGAGAAATCCAAATGTAACAAATCATGCTAATTGCAAAAAAAAAACAATCATCAGGTTAAGACATTTTTACTATTATTCAATTATGTTAAAAAAATACCCTGTCCGATCCGTAAGGGGCATACTTAGTACATCATTCTGAGCCCCACTACACAGAAATTTTTCATCGGTTATTAAAAAAAAAACAGCTGTTTCCTACAAAAGTGCAATACAAGAATGCAGGTTTTTTTTTTTAAACATATTGTTTTTATGATGATCAGTTGACGGTTACAGAGCGATGTCAAAAATACTTTATCGTATCCAAACAAAAGTTGATGACTACAGTGAAGACTAATGCTTACCTCATCACAAGGAACTTTTAACTTCGTCGCTCGTTCTAACAACTCATAAGCAGCTCTCAACGTCGCATGTTCCTTCCCTCGGTTCAGCATCATGCGGCACGGCAGCGACAAGAAGTACAGTGAGTAGCAGGCGCCCAGCAAACACTTGGCCCATGCCTCCGCTGATAAACTCGCCTTGCGGGCTAGTCTGCAAGTGATTACGTAAAATAAAAAATGAGTTTCTGTTAAGTGGTTTATGAACTTTATTATTCTTCGTCAAGAGATAACAATAATTCAGAAAATCAAATAACATGTTTATTACAACCATCACTTTCTTCGGTGAAGGAAATTATCGTGAGGAAACCAGCATGTCTCAAAGATATTTCTCGACGGCATGTAAAGCCAGGTCAGAGCCCCATAGGCGGCATAAAAACTGTGGACACCAGGTTAGACACTAACCACACGTTATAGAAAGGAAATCTCGTTCATAGTAAAAAATAACAAATATGAGGGTAAGCGATCACAAAAACAAGTGATTTCTAGTAGCTAATCACTAACCAAGCAAAACCGAATCCAAACTAAAAGTGAGTTATTGTACTAGAAAAAAATATGCCTTGAAATATTGATTCTACTAACAAAGTTCAGGTTGATGAAACTCAAATTGTAACAGTTATAGCTACAGATTATCCCATTGGCGCGTGAGTTGCAATACGCACAATGTAAAATTTTACGGGGTAATGCTAATGTCTGACGACCAGTTTTACTAAGAGGTATCCTATAAACCAGTACTAACTGGGCTGTGGACGCCAGATAAGCAGCCGGTCCATGTAAAAAACTGGTATGCAGCAGCATCCGATAAGACTGAAAGCCGTTGGGATAGATCTAGGCTGATGAATGCTATAGCATCTCGTATGAGGATATTAAGGACGCGTTCTCAAAATAGATAGGTATCGAATCGCATCACTACACTGACACGGCTCACACACACACACACACACACATACGCAAGGTAAACTGCGGGAATAATGAGTAACTAAACTGATTTTGATACTTTAGCAAGTTCACTCACGACGGCGGCCGAGCGCTACTAACGCTTTCTCTTTAGAACTTTTTATGCAATACTCCAGACAGTGACAAAATAAATTAACCCTTAAAACCACACGTTAAGGTTCATGAGTATGAGCAAATTACGTGCAAAATTAGACGGTTCGTTTCTATTTTTTTCTGACATTATTTATAACATTTTCATGAATATTTTGTCCATGATTTTGAAAACATTCTATCTGCCTAACTAGGGTATTTTTTATTAAGAAACAAAATTATGTATCTAACAGCAGAAAAATGATCCTGAATGAAGCCCCAAATCGGCAATTTTGTGTGAAGAGGTAATGGAAAATCGTTTTTACGATATCAAATACCAAAATTTCAAACCAAAAATTGTCCATCATTTGGAGATCAAGAAGTAATATATTTGTGGCAATTGTTAGTTTTGTTTGATTTAGTTCTATTTCATCGCAAACTCTACCGAAAAATAGCTTATTTTTGTCGGATTTAAGAACGCGTCCTTAATAAAGGAAAGGTATCACTGACAGCCCCCTGTGCAGAGCGTACATGGTGGCGGAGGAAACGGTAGCGCATGTACTCCTCGAGTGCACCGGCGTCATTCAGATCCGCGAGGAGACTCTTGGAACACCGAGATCCCTTGCGGATATCCTGAGAAGACCGGGAAGTCTGATCTGCTTTTGTAGGGAGGTGGGCTGATTGGGGTAACGGCCACCATGGCTCACGTACAATGGTCCACTTTAGGGACTAAGCGCGGAAACCAAACCCAGCATTAATAATAATTGAAACAATGTTTTAAACTTTCACGGTTTACATTTACACATCAACTGTCACTTACGAGATATCTTCCGTGATTGTCTGTGTTGTCATGGCGCTTGCAACAGCGTCGAAATATCGGGAGCTCAAAATAACAGACAATCACGGAAGATATCCCGTAAGTGACAGTCTATGTGTTAATAATAATTGTTAATAGCCAGCTTGATGGTCCGACAAAAGTTAAACTAGTCCCAAAGTGCGTTGGGTGGACGATATCGTCGTGGGAAACAGTTGGATGAGGGACGCACAAACCGCATAGAAAGGGGAAGCTTATACACAGCAGTGGGAGATTTCTATCTGAAATGACAATGATCTATAGTTACCTCTGTGCCGCAGCGATCTCATGCTTAGTTCGTCTCGCCATAGGCTCCGCGTCGTTGAGCGACTCGGCGGAGTGTAACGCGGCCGGCGGTAGCGCATGTAAAGCGGCCGCGCGGGCCCGTCCCCCGCACCACTGCATTACTTTCTCGTCGAGATCGAAACGTTCGTACTTGTAGGTAGCCTCTGGAATAGAGAAACAAAGGTTGAGATTTAAAGTAGTTGTATGTGTGATATGATAGCTCAGACTTGTTGCTTTTCTGAACGAGACGCGACTCTTTTCAATCAAAATTATCAAGTCTGTCGCAAAATCAAAATCAAAGCATTTATTTCAGGCTCTTTTGAACTGTCGTAACAAAGATAACACTGAAATGAAGCTACAGTGCCAGCCACAAGACATAAAAACTTTGAAAGTACTGTAGTTGCCCATTCCCTAGTGTAGATCTCTATGGAGAAGAACGGGCAAGAAACTCCATGGCCACTCTTTTAAATGAGCATATTGTTACAAAACCTTGGTTACATCATTCATGTTGAGATGGTGACACTATGTGAGAACGATGTAGCAAGATGTGCACGTTAAAAGTGTCCATAGTAAAAACAAAAAAGACAATTCAAAAAACAAAAATAAATAATTCAAATAAACCGTGGCAACTCCTCGCCTCGAATAATTGAAGTTTATAAGTAGGTAGATATGCGTAATTGTTTGTACATTGTCAACTGGTGAAAAATACAGGCGTGACGCTTTCGTATCGCCAATATTTTCCGAAATGACGAGCACAGGTGCAAAAGAGCAACAACATTTCGTCAGTCGACAACATTCAACCAATCATGTATACTTTTGCAATAACAATTTGTGTGGTATACTACAACTAGAAACCCGACTACTGAAAACTCACACTCTAATTAAATTCGGGGTTTACAAGATAAAATCGACTCCTCCTATAGTTGAAGTCGGTTAAAATGTAGCCTATGTTACTCGGGCCATATTAACGAATCGATTGCCATCTTATTCATCAAAATCGGATGAATAGTTTAGGCGCTACGGAGGAACATACGTAAATACAAACATCAAACAACATAGACTGCTAAAAGCATAACCCTCCCTTTTGGTTATGCCGTAGTCGGGTAAAAACAAAAACGACTAAGACGCCCAGTAAAAGTAACATCTAACAACGCAACTAGCATCATTCCTTTTCATTTAATCCAGCATCAGCAAACGAAGAAATCAATAATAAAAAAAAATTAGAATAAAAATTAAATCTCACCCGGGTCTGGCGGATCAGGCGGTAAGACAAAGGCGGTCCTCTCCGAAACATTACTAGTATCTATTCCTAACAGCTGTTCGTCTCCAGCCGCTACCCGTTCTATACACTCGTCGAAGAACGTCAGCCCCTGGTCCGGCTCGTACACGAATGATCGCTCCTCTATGAAACGAGTGAACATTTGTGTGCGCATCATTAGGACGTAGAAGCGATGGTGATTCTGTAAAAAACAAAAGTGTTTTAGCAAGGGAAGTGAAGACGTACTGAAAACTTTTTGCCCGGAAGTTCCCTGATTCTTAAAAGCCTCAACGATCGATAAATCTAATGTGAGTGGTTGACAAAACTTAGTGATCCTTAACCTTTTGAATAATTGTCACAAATACATGACGAGCAAGCGCGTGTTTGTCACATATTTGTGTCATATGCGTACAGGGGCAACGACACAAATATGGGACAAAAATACGGTACACTATAACACGAAATAAACAATTATATAGTTTTGGAATCCCTATCCTTTTAGCTACATTTTCCCCGCAAACCTACAGTATTTTCGGGGAAATTGTGGCTTGGCGTGGAGGGCACGCGCGTGCGTTTCTGCTCTGGCGTTCAAAAGGTTAAAGCCTACATTTGCAGTTTTAAACTGTGTATGTGAGGAAGACGATAACTATTCGTGCGTGTCGTCTTGGTTCTATGTTCTATGACCGTGCCTACCATATATCATAATTATATCGTCATTTGTTTGTTTATGACGTCACTACCCGAGAAGCGACCGGAGTGTCGCTGCCCGCGTCCTGTATTGCCATGTAAGTTTCCTCACTTTATTTAATATTTATACATTTTTTTTTTAATCTAAAAAGGATTAAATAAATAGAATCTAAAATCGTTACCTAATAATCACGCATTGGACAGGTTTTTTTTTAAACATTGTATGCAAAATAACGATTAAGCGTCTTACCTTATCCCTGGACCTCATAAACGCATCCATATGAAACAACGCTTGAGGGTCTGTGGTACCAACAGTAGGCGCCTTCGTAATAGGTATGAGATAGTTTCTGTACCCTTGGAGTGTCACCGCCATGAAACGCAGGAACGCTTCTTGGATTTTAAGCTCTAATGCTTGCTGAAAAGAAATGGATATTAGTTGTGTGCAGAATGAAAAAGAAAGTGGACATATATTTCATTGGCAATCTTGATCTATACGTTTTGATCACCCAATCATACACAAGCAAACAAATTTTCCATTCTGATTGGTTGAATATGACTGAGTGTTGATCTTTCATTCTGGAGGTTCATAGATGACTCTGCTCTGGAGTGTAAATGTGGTGTTGCCCTACAAACGATGGGACACTTGATATCGTGTCCTGCCTGACCTGTTGCTTGCACATCACAGGAGATGATGGATGCTACTGAAAGTGCCAAACTCGTCGCCAAATTTTGGGCCGACTCAATTTGAATTGTCATCGACACGCTAAGAAAAAGATTGCGTATAATGAAATAGTTACCTCCTTTTTCCTCTTTTGGAAATCTCTGTCTAAACTTGTCGTAGCTTCCCCATTATATTTTGCTTCACTTGCGTGATGAACAGGAGAAGCTAAAAAATAAATACGGTAGTAATACATTCATAATATAAATTATACTTAGCCTTCAATATAGCTCCCCTTACTTTAGAAATTAGAGGGGGGGGGACATACATTTTACCACTTTGGAAGTGTCTACCTTTCAAACGATTGACTTTGAGAAAAAATGGTTTTAAGAAACTCAATGTCATTTATAAAGACCTATCTATACATAGACACCCCGCTCGTATAGGTTCGATGAAAAAAATATTTTTTAGTTTCAGTGCCAAGTATGCGGAGCCCGAACAATTTTTTTTTTGCATAAAAATCGTAAAGCGGTTCACAAAATTCGTCGTCTACCTACTAAGTTTCAACTGTGTAGTCCTAATAGTTTCGGAATAAAGTGGCTGTAACATACACGCACAGGTAAACAGAGATGACGAATCTATAAGGGTACCGTTTTTTGCCATTCGGCTACGGAACCCTAAAAAGTTCGAGTTTGTAGAGCGTCGTCTGTCATAAATGCTTCAATGAGAGTCTCTTAAAATTTCAATTTATTATTTGATACATACGTAAACTCACGCCTTTTACCATGGGGGTAGGCAGAAACCACAGAACGCCACTTGCTACGATCCTTACATAGTCCTTTCGCCTCGTCCTGGCTCACACATCTGATCATATACGTGCGCTCGTTGCGAGTACTACGCACCCGATCATCTCATTTGATGTACCTATATTAACGCTCGAGTTATCATAATAATTGTGAAGGAACTACAAACCTGGTCTAATGTTTCCGTATAGTGAATCTAGCGTTTGTCTAAGTGCTCTGGCCTGTCTCTTCGGTAGTAGCTTGAGAGATATATGCCTTTGTGATTCACATATCTGAAAGAATACAATATATTATGATTGTAGGTGACAGTCACATAGAGAATGCCAACGATTGACTTCATAACATTCTTTCTGCGATCATCCATGAGGGCTTAGACAACGTGGCATACTATCAGAGAAAAATGGTCGAAAAGTAAAAAAAATTGTTGGATTCACATAAGTAGGGATCGGATATTCAGATGCATGTTTACCATAAATACATTTTTTCAAGGGAAAGGGTACAAAAGTGTGGAAGCGGCTTCTTATAATATATTTTATTCCCGATTTCATAAAACAAATAGATAGTGTGTATAAGATGTAGTATTCCTAAGAATAATAATATTAGTTGTCAAACTATTTTGACAACTGCGAAGACCTCACCGATGCTCATTCAATCCTGTATTGTGCGGCTGTTGCGGCATGTCGTTTAGCTCATGTCAAATTTCCGTATGACAGAGCTACACGACCGAAACCAGCCGTACCAGCTTGGAAGTACAGGATTGAACGACGTATTGGTGGGGCCAGAGCGCTCATCGGCAAACTAATCTGCTTCAGGGAGGGCAACACTCGCCCTCGAGTGATGCGCTTTGTGAGGCGGGCATTTACGGGGACTGATATCAGTCCTCGAGATTACATGTCCCGTGTCACAGAGCGCATCGACTTCCTGAAGCAGAAAGTGTATGCATGGGCAAACCGTATTCGTAGGTATAAACGGCGGGTGGACCGATACACTCAGAATCGCACATTCCAAAGAGATGAAAGGTGGGTTTATAGGACTTGGGAGCGACCAGACCAAGGTGTGGCTGACATGCACCTGCCGGATGATGATGCCATGTGTTCGTTTTGGCGCAGCATCTGGTCGGTGCCTGTTAGCCATACCGAGGATGAATGGACTCGGGAGGTCGAGCGGGCGTGCGATCCAGTACAATAAATGGGGGCAATCACTATCTGCCCCCAAGACGTAGTTCGTGCAGTCCGTCCGTTGCCTAACTGGAAATCTCCAGGGCCGGATGGGCTGCACAACTTCTGGATTAAATGGTTGACAAGGTCGCACGCTCGCCTGGCAACCCTGTTCCAGTCAGCCTTAGAGTCAGGGTCGCTGCCCGAGTTCCTGACAACAGGTATAACCCACCTGCTCCATAAATCGGGTAGTACTGCGGAGCCCAAAAACTATAGACCGATTACCTGTCTTCCGACAGTCTATAAAGTTCTTACATCCATTTTGAGAGCTAAAATTAACAAACACATTGATGACAATTCCATCATGTCCGCTTCTCAAAATGGATGTAGGAACGGGTCCCGTGGTACTAAGGAGCTACTCCTCATTGATATGGCCATTAGCCAACAGGTTCGCCGTTCCCGAAGGGATCTGTCGACATGCTGGATAGATTATAAGAAGGCCTATGACTCTGTGCCACATACATGGCTCATGAGGGTGTTAGAGTTGTATAAAGTTGATGCAACACTACGCACCTTCCTGATGTCGTGTATGGGGCAATGGAGGACAGTCCTTCGCTATCCAGGATGTCAGCAAATCCAGAGGAATAGCGAGCCGATAAGGATAGAGCGAGGTATATTTCAGGGCGATAGTTTGAGTCCACTTTGGTTCTGCTTAGCCTTGAATCCTCTTAGCACGCTGCTGGAGGATTCAGGTCTAGGCTATCGGTTGAGGAGAGGTGGTCAAGTTATATCTCACCTCCTTTACATGGATGACCTGAAACTATTTGCCCCCAACGATTTGCAACTGATGGAGCTACTGAAGGTAACTGAAACTTTCAGTAGCGCCATCAGGATGGAATTTGGTGTGGACAAATGTGCGGTCATGCATGTAAAGCGAGGGGAGATTGTGGAATCTGTGGGAACCCAGCTCTCGGATTCCATAAATCTTAGATCCCTCTCAGCAACCGAAACCTATAAGTATTTGGGTATGTCGGAAGCGCTGGGCATCAATGTTGCTGACATGAAGCAATCGTTGAAGGAGCGTTTCTTTGGCCGCCTGAAAAAAGTATGTAATAGTCTTTTATCAGGCGGAAATAAGGTGCGTGCCTTCAACGGTTGGGTCATGCCGGTTTTGTTGTACTCTTTCAGTATACTCAAATGGTCTCAAACAGAACTAGACGCCCTGGATAGGAAGGTCCGTACATTGTTGACGACATATCGAATGCATCACCCACGTTCTTCGGTTATGAGACTGTATATCCCGCGGAGGTGTGGGGGTCGAGGCTTTTTAAACGCTAAGACTCTCCACAATCGCGAGATATGCAGTCTCAGGGAATATTTCTTAGAAACCGACGTGGGGATGCATCGAGATGTGGTCGCAGTGGATAAAGGCCTCACCCCGCTCTCCTTGGCTAAAGAGAACTGGCGCAAACCTGTAGTGCTTGACACTAACGACCGCAGGGAGGTATGGCAGAGTAAGGAGCTCCACGGACGCTTTTTCCGGGCTCTACATGGACCCGATGTAGACTTATCCGCGTCCGTAGCCTGGCTACGTTCCGGGGACCTCTTCGGAGAAACCGAAGGTTTTGTCTGTGCAATTATGGATGAAGTTATGATGACGAATAACTACCGGAGATTTATTGTGAAGGACGGCACGGTTGACATATGTCGGGCATGCCACCGTCCAGGCGAATCAATCCGTCACATTATTTCCGGGTGTTCTCGTCTAGCTAACGGAGAGTACTTGCATAGACACAACCTTGTAGCCAGGATTATCCATCAGCAACTTGCTCTAAAATACAGCCTTGTGGAATCGGAAGTGCCGTATTATAGGTATGTGCCCGACCCAGTTCTCGAAAATGGCAATATCATATTGTACTGGGATCGATCCATCATCACTGACAGGACTATTGTAGCCAATAAGCCCGATATAGTGGTGGTGGATCGATCAGAGCGGCGCGCAATGATTGTTGACATAACGGTCCCGCATGATGGGAACCTCGTCAAAGCCGAGAAAGATAAGCAAATCAAGTATCTTGACTTGGCTCGCGAGGTTGTCGACATGTGGGATGTGGACTCAGCGATCATTGTGCCGATAGTCGTGTCAGCCCATGGCTTAATTGCCAAGAGCCTCGATGAATACCTGAGGAGGCTCTCGTTAGGCAGCTGGATCAAGGGCTTGATTCAGAAAGCGGTACTCCTGGACACGGCTCGTATTGTTAGGAGGTTCCTATCTCTGGAGCCCTGACCGCCGGTAGCTTGGACCCTGTTCCCGATACCGGTGGGCAACAATTTTTTATATTTTTAAATGTTTTTATATTGTTTTTTTTTAAGAAATATTTGTAAAAATGTAAATAATTTGTATAAAAGTTAAATGAAGGAAATAATATTTCTATTCTGTTTAAAACTAGGCAAGTAATTTGTGGAAACATGTAAAAAAAAATTCATCTTTAAAATTTTGCTGCTAAATAAATGAATTCATTTTGCTGCTGAATATTCCAATAGAATAAAATGGAAAATATGACTGGGTTTATAACAATGATTATTTTGATACTCGAGCTCGCACTCCGTACTGTCAACACTCAAACCTTGAGTAAATATGCATCCGAATATTGAATCCATAGACATGAGCCACCGAAAAGTTTACGTCACAAGTCGCTGTAGAAATACGAATCACTTTGAAATTAATTACTACTTGTCGGGGTCCTCTGGTGCAATTTAGGTAACAAGAAACAATGCAAGGTAGGTTTTAATTTTTTTCTGATTTCGTTTACTTGTGTATATAACACTTACTGTAATATTATTGGTGTCTAAATCAACACAAGTCACGTCTGATGGGGGTTCATACAGATCGAAAAACCTCGAGTCAACTCCGATTAAATACGGTAACGGAGCGTGTAATACTTCTGCTAAACCTGAAAAGTAAAAATAAGAAAATTGTTGTGTGATACAATTTTGAAACTTAAACAGGAGGAAATTATGTTAATTTTTCATTGCACCCTGTAATAAAAAAGTAACGTCTGCTTACCTAATGGACACAATGGTATGTACGGACACTGCCATTTGAACGGGAATAGTAGACTTGAGACTGCTTCCGAAACTGCTGTTAAAGTATCAGGCCTGTAAAAAAAAACCCGGAGTAAAAAAGAGGACCTATACACAGACGCCAGAACATCAAGGTACCCGAAACTGTCAAATTTTCCCCAACCACCTTGAACCTAATGCTATAGCAACAAGGTTGAAAATCCATTAAAGAAATTTGACAGATTGTAGTAGCTTGATGTCCTGGCGTCTGTACCCCATACCACCAGTCACATGAAGTGCACGGCTTTTACATCCAAATTAAAGAAAAAGGATTGGTTTCATTTTATGATTTCAATCATTTGTTTTTTAATTCGAAGACTTGTGAAGCTATGATCCACCGCACGAGCCCGCACTGGGCTCGTGCGATGGATCATAGCCCATTCCCTCTCATAGAAAGGCTAGTGTCCCAGAAGTGGGAACACTATAGGCTGATTATGCTATGCTTATGCTAATCAGTTTTGTAAACAGAACCATAACAAGTCCAAGAAAAATTCTCTAACGTCACTCGTTTGGATACGGTTACGATGACATTGACAAGACGTGCGTTCCGTTTCTAACACAGATACGAGGCATACTAACGTTAAAGAATTCATATCAAATTCTCACCTGAGCGAGTGTATAAGTACTTTCTGTTCGGTGATAGCTAACGCTAGCACTAGGAGACAGTTGTCGGGCCCTAAGTTGAGCAGTAATTGTCTGAAGCTAGCCCCGCTGCGCACGAGTGGCTGGTCGTCGCGACGCGTCAATATTACACGGTCGTGCTGGTTTGTTGGCGATAACTGGTGGCAAGTAAATTTTGTCAATTATATAAAATGGGCAGACCTCGGGCGCATTAAAACTAATTCGTCAATAACCGGGTGTAAATATGACTTATCGTGGAGGTATGCATGCTAGAGACATTTGACGAAGTCCATATTTTCCAAAGCTCGATGTTACGCTCAAAGGCTTATCGAGTAGACTACACCCGCGTCATAAATTGGTCCTTCGAGCCGGTTCCGACGAGTAGAAGTCGTTCGCCCCTTAACAAAATTTCGTCTAATTTTACGGCTGGGTGCGTACAATGGCTACATAGTTTTCAGAGAAAGGTGAACTGACTTACTTGTAAAAGTATTCTTGGTTCTGGGAAGGGCACTTCTTCTATTAAATGAGTTATATATCTTTCTATGGGTATGTTTAAAGGTTCTTTACTCCATGACATTTCCTGTAAGAAAAATAATTAATTAATCACTATACACGTGTAGCGATCAACGAATTTAAAATATCGTGTTCCCGTCAATTGTTTCAAGAATAAAGAGACCAAATGATGATTTAAATATGTTTAGCGTAAAACTCATTCCGTTATTTGTGAAGCGGACCTTAGACACATTTCAAGTCCTGTCGAATATACAGCATGTAACAGAATGGGTATAATCATATGGAATACTGTGGTAGGGACCATCAAACCGAACAACTTTCTCTATGGGACCACCATCGAAATCGTAAAAAAATAATCAGCTGTCCCATACATTTGGGTCGAGTAGGTATTGAAATGTTGTATAGGACAGCTGATTATTTTTTTACGATTTCCATGGTGGTCCCATAGAGAAAGTTGTTCAGTTTGATGGTCCGTACCACAGTATTCCATATGATTATACCCTTTCTGTTACACGCTGTATGTACGCTGTATGTATGGTTCACAAGTTACAGTACTATATTATAAACAATAAATTATGCTTCATTATACTTACGAGTATATACAGCAGCCATTTTTCGAACGTGTCGCTGAAAGGCCATCGGGACAGTAAACAAATACATTTGATCGCGTACACCGAGTGCGTGCTTTGTGACATCCCTTCCCGCCATCCTAGCTGTTCCATCTGGTATTCTGTGAGCTGGGAGTGGGGGTAGCTCTCGTAGAATGTTACCGCTGAGCCGTATACCTGGGGTATAAGGAATATTTCATGTCACAGGGGATTCTCAATCAATGAGGGCGTGCTATCGTATCTTCGCTACTGAGAGCACCTGTTTTCCGAAGGCTTTGGTAGATGAGTACCTTTAGCAGACGCAAATTTCGCCAGTGAAGGGAGTGTCTACTGAAAGTCGCGATAATAGAATGTTACAGTTGTTGTACTGAGAAAAGTGTGCACCATGTAAACTACTGCTGCGGTCGAACTGTTTTAAATGTATCGACCGCACAAAGCAGAAAATTAAACTGATTTAGTCAAAATCAAAATCAAAATCAAAGCATTTATTTCAAGTAGGCCAGTTACAGGCACTTTTGAACTGTCGAAACAAAGATAACAAGTCTTTCTGGTTTCTTAAAAACTTAGCAATATGAGATAGGTTGACCAAAATCATCCCGACCGATTTTCGGTTACGGTGGCTAATCTCAGCAGAGATCGGCCAAGAAGTGTATGCGCAAACACAAGTGCACTCCTTGTTCCTTGACTCTCATAGTCCGATGAGACGACAATCCGGCATGACCAGGGAACAAGGGTGATGACCAGGGAGAGATCAGGCACAGGACTTTTCGTGCTTTCCGAGGCACACCACCAACTTACAGACTCCGGGACTGAACTGTCAATCATATTGACACAACAGAATATAAATCGAATATTCTACAGATAATGTAAAAGGCTAGTTTCTTTGTCATCGGGCTTTACATGGGGTTACTAACTTTTTCCCGCGGCTTCGCTCGCGTTATTGTCGGAAATTATACCACGGGAACGACTTGTTTTTCTTTAAACATATGCATGCCATTTTTTTTGTTTTTTGACACTCGGGGACTATGTAGCTCCCAATTAGTGAAAGGATTTCCGGATCGGATAATACTCCCTACAAATAGCTGACCAAAATAAATCAATCAGCAAGTCTATAAATACATAGAAACTAGTTCTTGAGTGATATTGAGTCGTTAACCTTATCAGCTAATTAATGACTCACTGCATACTGTTATAAATAATTATTTAATAAAAAGATTTCGATCAGTCCGACAGGAAATACTACACTAAAGCACAGATGCTTAAAGGATGTTTTTTTTTTGTCATTGTACTCTAAAATACTTACAGAAAATGTTTTTTTTTTATTGAAATGGTTTTTTGTAAGTTTCTAAAGCTCTAAATATACCATTCTGTGCTATCTAACACGACGTCATAAATGTTTAGTTGTTTGGTGTATTATTCCTAGGTATTGCTATATTAGTTTAGGTGGTAAGATAACGATAACACCAGGAGTTAAAAAAGTTTAACTCTTCTCCGCCAATAGATGAGAGTGAGAATAACAAAGATTCATTCATACGAAAGAACGATAAAGACGCTTCATTCGTTCATACGGCTTAGGCGTAGATAGCCGTATGAAAAAAAAAACACAAAAAAGAAAAACAAAAATAACAAACCAAAACAAAAAATAAAAGTGAAAATAACTTTAGCTTCAGAAGCCAGTGACAAAAACACCAAATCAATCAAACAAAGGTCAAGCTTCAGAAGTCGGTGACAAAAACACAAAATCAATCAAACAAAGGTCAAGCTTCAGAAGTCGGTGACAAAAACACCAAATCAATCAAACAAAGGTCAAGCTTCAGAAGTCGGTGACAAAAACACAAAATCAATCAAACAAAGGTCAAGCTTCAGAAGTCGGTGACAAAAACACAAAATCAATCAAACAAAGGTTGGCAAACTTTTGGTGTTTTGGTTTGTTATTTTTGGATCTCAGGATCTTTAAATCTTCATAGATATAAACTCATGCTTTTTTTCCCATCTGTTCATAGACAAACGCCTGACTTTTCTGAAGAAGCTCATCAATAAGGTCTGTGTATGTCCTTCTAGTGAGTACATTCTTCATCCAAGCGAATAAATCAGAGCATAAAAAAATACAGTACCTTATAAGTAGCATCCGCAACAGTCAGTACGAAGGTAGAGAAGACGGGTTTAGGCATCGCCGCGTTGTTAGGCCATAGTTCTAGCGTCGCGCCCATCGGTAAACAGAAGAGAGGCACCGATGAAGGAAACAATAAATTACGTCGCTCTATCGTTGGATACCTGTGGACGAAAAGAGGTTTATGTTTAAGACATTGAAAACTTTTTACATTATTATTTTTTATCTGTACCGCAAGGGCTAGTTCAAACAGGCGCGAGAAGAGTTCGTGGAAGGAATTGGGGTCTTTGACCAGCAGCATAGGCTAAATAAAAGAACTGTGAAATGCCTTTTTGGGGTTTTTTATCTTCTTCTGACAGCAACACCCGAATAAAGCTTAGGTATCTACACTAATAATAAAAAGAGGAAATATTTGTATGTTTGTAATAAATAAACTTAAAAACTACTGGACTGATTTCAAAAATTCACCATTAGAATGCTACATTATTCCTGAGGAACGTAGGCTAAATTTTTTTTAATGTCCACCTGTGCAAAGCCGGGATGGGCCGCTAGTAGCAAATAAAGATATGAATATGAGCTTTATTGTAAGGAGACTAGAGATCACTGTGATTTCAACCGGCATGTCAGTGGCAGCAAGCCAAAAGCAACCTTATTGCTACTAATCAAAGATCGCTGTAATTTTGACGGTAATGTGAAACCAGAGTTATAACGGATACGAACGAATAATGTACAATAAGAGTATGATTTACAGACAACACATACTTTTGGCACTAAAATCTTGGGTAACTGGTTACTGAATTTAAATGATCATGAAGCTTTTTTTTCAGAGGGTTTTTCTTTTCTTTATTACGAGAACAATGAGTCAAACTTTCCCACATTTTACTTTTGCTTAGAAATTAATGTCTGATGATTTTACTGAAACAATTCGATTCGTTCGATTCGTTCCCAGATAATATAAACATCTTTTAAAGTCAAGGCTAGCTCTTATAGATTTAAAATCCAGATACTAATGAGATCAGTGATAAAATCTGATTTCGTCGTCATTGATATCTGTTAACATTTTGTTGTTAAATAACACTCAACATAAGACAAAATGACTGATAAAATCTCAATAATAAAATAATCATATTTACAGCTTCTTATCTTAAATGCCAAAACGCATGCCATGACGAAACTTCGGTAATTGTATGTTTGCATGTCACAGAAGTTTCATGTAAGCTAGACAGTCAAGACTCTTTATCTCGGGAACACGTGTGCCGTGGAGGTATCGAGTTGAAATTAAAACGATATACTGGGTTGTGGTGGTCAGAAAAGCAGTCGCTTCTTGTGAAATTCTGGTATTCAGTTGCATCCGGTTAAACTGGAAGCCAACCCCAATATAGTTGAGAAAAAAAGTAGTTGGAAGCAGGCGAAGCCCATTTGAATATAAAATTTTGAAAATGGAATGGGCCACGCCTGCTTCCAATTTTTGTTTAATTTAAAATATGCTTGTTTTGCTTTTCAGTTTTTTCAGTCGGGTTTTTTAGTTATTTCAACAACTTTTTTTTATTTTCTTTGAGCTTTTTATTTTAGTAACGTGAAAGATTTCACAGACGATTTAACCTTTTTTTATTTATTATACAGTGTGTTTGATGGTTGTTTTAACAACTTTAAATCGTTATATATCCTAAACTCTTATTTAAAATGAAAAATGATGACCACCCACTTGACGTAGTTCGTTGAGTTTTTGTTTTTTCATTTTGACAATATGGCGTTCTTGCTGTGGTGAATTTTAATTATTGTCATGTCTTTAGTGACACACGCAAGTTTAAGACTAATCGATTGACGTAAGAATCATTAAAATCGGCCTACTCGTTTGGCCTCTACAACGCCACATAGAAACAAACACTAGACTGATAAACACATTACCCTCCCTGAGTCGGGTAAAAAGCTAGGTAAACGATGATGCCTATTGCAACCGAACTGCCCATAAAATAGTTTATTGCAATCAACTTGTTTTTATTATTATAGTTAGCATATTACGACCGTTACAAATACAGTTTTCATTCAGTCCGATATGTTTCTAATTAAAAGTAGGTAAAACAGTATTATCATGAACATCGGTCCGTTTCAAAGCGTTAATTAATGACGCACAGTGAGAACGTTATAATTAGTTACCGTTTTTGACCATTTCGAATTTTACGAGTACCTGAAATTCAATGGACAGTTTCGGAGAAATTCCAAATCTTCTAACTAAGATTAGCATTTAGTTCTAAGTATATTCATTACTAGTTAGCTTTTGCTCGCGGTTTCGCTCCCGTTATGCACGGAAATTTACTCACGGGGACGTTTTAAATGTAGCCTATGACACTCGGGGATAATGTAGCTTCCTATTAGTGAAAGAATTTTTGGAATCGGATCAGCAGTTCCGAAGATTACCCCCTACATACAAACAAAATTTACCTCTTTATAATATTAGTTTGGATTATATTCAATACTAGCTGTTGCCCGCGGCTTCGCTCGTGTTTTGGTCGGAAATTATCTCACGGGCACGTTGTCAATATAGCCTATGGCACTCGGTGAAGATGGAGCTTCCTATTAGTATTTTCAAAATCGGTTCAGTAGATCCAGAGATTACTCTCTACCTACAACCTCACAAACTTTACGTCTTTATAATACATATTAGTATAGATTCATTACAAGACGACATCTGAGACATATAGCGCCATCTATATTACACCTATCAATAGCGAAGGGTCAATTTTTGTAAGAGGTAAGCAGGAGTACATTTCTTGAATGTGAGCAAATTATTTGTCTAAAGAATACCGACTGTGCCATTTTTTCAAAGGGAAGCCGGTAGGAATCGAGTTGTATGGAATCTTCGCCACTGGTAGCTATTATATTCTTCCCTATAAGGAAAGCGAGAACACGAGCTACAAGTAAAAGTAAACAAAATAAGGTTCTTATCCTTTTTAGAGGCTGTAAACGTCAATTTAAAAACAAGGTTTTATCAGATATCTCGACATAGAAAAGAGAGACATGTCATGCAGTTTTTAAGATAGATAGTTTAGAATACTTTTAAATTAGTTTAAATGTGGTATTGTTTAATTACCTGAACAGTACATCGGGTTTGTAGGCAATTAGTGGGGGACGGTTCATTGACTTCTTGTAACAGAGAAACACATCACTGCCCATTAAACCTGGAAATTAAACATTACGGTAAGCACAAAGTATTAGAGTGACAAGGCTATCTTGTTAACAAATGAATTTGAACTTTGGTGATTTGAGTATATGGTTAAAATCTAGAAAACCATACAAAATCACACCGGGAAATTTTCATTTTTCAAGTAAGTATTCACTTTAAAACAAACGATCTTATAAATATGACACTATTATATATTTTTATGTCCCAGATAAGATTTGTATTCAAAGATAGTAAATTAATACCTAAAACAACATTGAATTTAGTATTACTATAAATTATCATTAGATTATGTCATCATTCCTATTAGGTAATAGGATATCATTTAGATAAGGTAAATAATGAATGCAAGCTTCCTCTGCATAGTAATAACCCGATATGGAGGCATAGTAACAGAATGAAATATTTCAAGTGCTAGTAATCAATGAATTCGGACGGTGGCGCGAGGCCGGCCCGGAAAAAAAGAGGTTGCACAGCGAGGGTTGGGTCAAGGTTAACCGGAAAGAGTCCCTGGAAGGACTTGAAAACTGGCATAGCCCAGGCTGAAAAAAAAAATGTCGCATAGTAAAATTGTGGTCCCGAATACTACGGAATTAGTCCAAAAGTTGGATCTCTATTTTATTGTCCAAAATATACACAGCTTAACATGAAAAACTGATTTATGAAGAATATCAAAATCAACATAACATAATATAAAACCACACTCACCTTTATTCAAGTTCTTAGGAATCATACAAAAGGCATGGGGTGGACATTCCCCTTTACTGGCCACTATGACACACACATCGACCACAACGAGGGCGTTACAAGGAGCCCCGGTGTGCGCCCTTCGGTACGTAATAAAAGTTTTGGCTGTGGAGTTGTTGACGTTCGCCAAACGACCGCCAGCTGACACCAGGACCATCTCTGCGTCAGCCATGAGACGTTCTTTGCCGTCGTACATGACACCTGGAGAAGATAGTAAGTATATTTTTAGTAAGTTGTGATATTCCCGTGTTAAATGGGCTCTAGAACTTTGTCGATGGCAAGTACCGACGTGATTATTGTAAAAATCGTTGATGTTATTTACTTTTTCAAGTGTATCTTAGATAATTATCTACATCAAGAATGGTAACTATATCAAGAGTGATGAATATGACTGTCGATGGATGAATGGAGAGGGAGAGGAAGACCAAGGAAACGGCGGATGGATTGTGTGAGGAATGATATGAAGGAGAAAGGAGTAATTGATAGCGTGACGGTTGCCAGAGGAGAGTGGAATACAAAAAACGTGTTGCGCCGACCCCAAGTCACACGGGACAAGGGCTGGAAGACGATGATAATCTTAGATACATATCTACATCTACTAACGGTGAAAGAAAACATCGTGGAACAAAAAGCTGAACTCGCCAACACATTAGCGAGATATTATACTATTCTCGTGTTTTGCCCGTATGTCAATGAGTATCATATGCGAATAGGTTTTTCCCTGAAACGGGCAAATCGTAAGCTGGTTTTATATCACAGTTCTATTTTTGGTGTCTGTTTGAAGTGTCTCGGGGAAAATAATCTTATTTTACTTAAAACATAAATGCAGTCTATGCATAACACGTGCAAAATAATATTATAGTTCGAGGAATCTTTTGCGACATCAATCGTGCACACAATGTTGCAATTCTAGTTACATAAATCGTCGTATTCGGAATGTCCCATATTCTGCAGCCGGATTAGACTTATCGGTCAAAACGATGATAAGAAGAGTTCCTGGGATCCCATAGAAAACTAACTTATACTTATTCAACCTTTATTTGCATTCCATAATGTGACTGTAACTTTAGATTAACTATTTCCAGACACATTTAAATCTTATTGTGTGACCAAAAAGCTTATCCTAATCAGAGTGGATAGACAGGCAGATTCGACTTTTCGTAAAACCGAGAACATTGTGGACTGATACCGATTTTGGTAATAATTTAGAATGCTTTAAAGGGCAAACACCCTAATTAGATACACGTTTTCGGTTTCAAACATTAAAATCCTCGAAATAATTTATTCAAGGCCAGCCCGTGTCAACACAATTTAAAATATTCGTACAAAATTATCAAGGACGGAAGTTTCACTTAGAAACCAGTGACACATACTTACAATAGAAAACTACTAACAAAAGCATCGATATAGTTCAAAATAGTTGAAACAAAAAATGCATGGCAAAAAATATTAGGAAATCGGGTGGGGTAACGATAAAATACTACGAGTCTACTACTGATAACACTGCCTGGCTCTCCATCGCAATCAGCGATATAATACGACCTATCTATGTTAAAGACTTAACCCACTTATTCGATGGATTTACTACTATGCTATGTGAAAGTGACGTCATCAGTGTGTATTGTGATTATTTTCCTTCGACAGATAACGATGGTTTATCTATGTTTTTTGTGGATGAGTATTATAGTAAGCTACTATGTTACGGCAACTTTAAGGCCGAGAATTTCATATGAATATCGTTTTATTTGGCAGTATACAGGGTGTAACAAGACCCTTAACGAAGCCGAAAGGTACTTGTTCTCCCCGTCATTGCGATCACTTTTTTGGTCTTGGCCATATCTTAATTCAAAGTTCCATCTTTTTCAGAATTTTTTAATACAGTTTTTTAAGGACGCATTTACGAATTGACGCGCTTCGATTTTAGGTATTGAATCTTACTACTACACGTGCACGGCTCACACACACAGCGCCTTGCGCGAAGCGGCGAAATTATGAGTGAACTGACACGACTTGATACTTGAGCCTACTTTTATTTATTTTATTGCCGTGAATATTTTTTAAACTTACGGTAGGTACCTACCTATTTTGTTTTCAAAAACTTTGTAACGTGAAATGGTCATATAGGTAGATACCATTGGACAGTGATTGTTTGGTAAGCACTAAAAAAATATGATTCTATTCAGTCTGTCAAAATTGACGAAGATCAAAAGTCAGAGCGGGTGCTTGTGACGTCACTTGTGGGTAAAAAGTGTACCTACATGTGACGTCACACGAGTTTTCAACGCACTGTATCGTCTTCATTTTTTGTTTACCAGAAAAAAGAAAAAATACGTATTCAATATTTTTTGGAAATCTATCTGACGGACTATATAGTTTTTTTTGTCCGGTCACCTATTATAAAGAAAAGATAAATTTAAGAAAATATGTTTATTTGGCACACACAATTATTTTAGGCACACGGTAACAATAGATAGATGTATACCATACAAATGTCAATATAAATTGAAGAAAAACATTTCACATTCATACGGCACAAATTACAATGAACATTAAATGCACTAAGAGCTAGTAAGTGATAAAAATGATTATAAAAACTAACGAAAAACACTAGGACAAAAACAATTCTTAGTTTTCATTATATTATTATGCGAATGTGAAGAATGTTCTCGAAGTTCCATATTCCTTTTGAATCTTGGATCGATCAATTCTAGAAGAAGGCAGTTCTTGTAAAATCGAATCCTCGTTCATTAGTTCCTGTAGCAGTCTTTGAGGTACACCTTCAGGTCACTCCATCAAGTCCGGAGGTAAGGTCTCAACATAACTAACAAAACAAGCCCAAACTCGGTACACCTAGCACTCCTCGTTCATTAGTTCCTGTAGCAGTCTTTGAGGTACACCTTCAGGTCACTCCATCAAGTCCGGAGGTAAGGTCTCAACATAACTAACAAAACAAGCCCAAACTCGGTACACCTAGCGCTCCTCGTTTATTAGTTCCTGTAGCAGTCTTCCGAGGTACACCTTCAGGTGACTCCATCAAGTCCGGAGGTAAGGTCTCAACATAACTAACAAGACAAGCCCAAACTCGGTACACCTAGCACTCCTCGTTCATTAGTTCCTGTAGCAGTCTTCCGAGGTACACCTTCAGGTGACTCCATCAAGTCCGGAGGTAAGGTCTCAACATAACTAACAAGACAAGCCCAAACTCGGTACACCTAGCGCTACTCGTTCATTAGTTCCTGTAACAGTCTTACCAGTACACCTTCAGGTCACTCCATCAAGTCCGGAGGTAAGGTCTCAACATAACTAACAAGACAAGCCCAAACTCGGTACACCTAGCGCTACTCGTTCATTAGTTCCTGTAACAGTCTTACCAGTACACCTTCAGGTCACTCCATCAAGTCCGAAACAAACTGTGAATTTTATAATCCTTTTTTACTTCAAGCAAAAACAATTATGAAACTGAATAAAATCTTACCTTGGTTGTCCGTAGCCTGTACAAAATACGTGAAGTATCAAGTTTGAGAAGTCAAATATTTTGTATTCGTACAGCGATCTTTTTCAATACGAGCTCCTGGTTACAAGCGACACAGCGTCCACTCACGACGGCGGCCGAGCGTAGACTAATAGTTCATTACAAAATTTTTGTGCAATAAATCAAGACAGTGACAAGTAAAATAACCCGTAACTCAAGCCTGTAAGATTCACGCGATTAAGCAAAATTTGTAGAAAATATAGATGCGATTTTATTTTTTTTCTGAGTTGGATTGTAACATTTTGATTTTTTTTTTTAATACCATTTTGAGTTGAACATATATTCTTACATAAAATATTTTTAAATACATAAATTCATGTTATTAAATAGAAGAAAACTGATCCTAAACTCAATACGATATCGTTAATTTTGTGTGGAGATGCACCGGAAATATTTTTTTACAGTATTAAAAACTAACATTTTTGAAAAAAAAGCTTATACCATTTAAAGATGAAGAAGTAATCTATATGTGGTAGTTATTGGTTGCATTTAGTTTTGTTTCATTTTTCCGCAAAAGCAACCGAAAAAATACTTATTTTTTAAAGTTTTAGTCAGATTTGCGTACGCGTCCTTAATGTGAGATTTTTACTTTAAACACCTCCAGCAGGGCTATTGCGTATCTCTATTGACAGTTCATAGTGATCATCACTTGGCGGGTTTTGATATACAATGACAGTTCTGCACGGGTAGCATCAGTTGAAACCAACAACCGTACCGGACCCCCGTAATATTCAATCCATCCATCAGCACAATGTTTCGAGTGCGTTACAATGAGTGCTACCGTAAAACGTGATTTTTCATCACACACACACACACGCTTCACTTTTTTTTTCCAACTTAAAAAAAAAAGTCGTTTCCCAGTAATAATTTTTGCGTAAAATTACTTAGTTTGATGTACATAATACTTGGTTGCCGGCTTCGTTAAGGGTCTTGTTACACCCTGTATGTAGAATGTAGATATAACAGTTTTTCATTGGAACCAGTGATCCGATTTTGATAGTGTTGTTTACTTACGAACTTATTCTGGGAAAGTCAAAGCTATAAAACTTGTGGTTTATCTTATCGAGGAGAAAACGTAATACAGTCCGAGCGATGTCACATAAATACGGGGTAGAAGGGACACCGACGCGAAAATGGCTACCACGTATTCAGTACATAATTCTGAGCCCCGGGCTACATATAAAATTTTCATCGGTTATTAAAAAAAAATCTGCTGTTCCATGCTTCTTGACCTTGTAGGTATTGCACTTTTGGAGGAAAAAGCAGATGTTTTTTAAAATAACCGATGAAATAGTACATTACTGCAGCGGCCAGCAACAGAGGCATTGATGGACAAAGTGTAAATGTGGGCCGAGGCGAAGCCGAGGCACACATATACGTAAGTACATCAATACCTAGTTGTGACCAAGGCTTGTATAGTACTTCTCTCAAATAATGCGAGAAAATTAATACACTTTTCAAAATCAATGATGCACACAAACAACAATATTTTTTCTCGCGTTGAAGAGCTCATTTGTTTTTTTTCAATAAACCGCTTTCTATTTGCAAGCCAATTCGAAATTTAAATAATAAATTTGATAAGTTACTATACCTCCTTAGTTGCCATGTTTCAGAGTAAAAGATCGATCCATTTTTAAATAACACGACAGATATGAGTTTACTATGTAATTTATTTGGCTGCTAAACACGACAGATATGGATTTTCATACAACTTTTGCCGGCCGCTTGTCGCATATATCTGGCCAGTACAGCAATTTCGATTTATCTCGAAGAAGGTTGTCAAAATAATGCTCAAATTTCCAAGCATGTTTGAGAAAACTATCTATGTGGCTCAGAATGATATACTGAATACGTGGAAACGTTTTCGCGTAGGTATAACTTCCACCCCGTATAAACGCTTTCGACCGATAGATCGACGATAGATAATTTGATAGTTACTTTCTTTAATGATAAGACAAGCTAATCTAAAAGATAGTGAAGTGAATACAGACGATTTTAACTGCTTAATTATTTATGTAAACGTACAGTTAACTGTTTAGTTAAATGTCCAACCTTCTAAATAAACTAATGTTTTGTATGCAGCGCTAATCCGTACTATTTATAGAAACGACTAATTTAAGTGTTATGGAGGTACCTACGTTTCCGCTGCGCATGAATTATTTAGTAGGTTTGAAGGACCGTATGAACCTAAGCTCTTTTATCGTCGTAGTGCGTGTAAATTAGTGGAAAATCGAAGTTCCAACGGCCTATATGACGTTTCAACAAACAGGTTCTCACTGTTTATGTAGCCGTCGCTGCTCCATATAAATTAACAGTTCCTATAATCACTATGCCGGGCATAGATCAACTGTAGTCTGTCGTAAAAACAATAATTTTACATCAAGCCTGTCCCCGTCTGAGAGAAGGGATTCAGTTATATCAGCTTATCAATTTCTGGAGAACTACAAAAAACCCGACTACTGAAAAATCAAGCTTTAATTGAATTCCCGAATTTAATTAAAGCGTGATTTTTCTGTTACAAGGTAAAATCGATACCTCCTATTGTTAAGTCGGTTAAAATGTAGCCTACGTTATACGGGCCATAATAGCGAATCGATTGACACCTTGTTCATCAAAATCAGATAAATAATTTAGGCGCTACGGTACGGTGAAACATACGTAAATACAAACATACATAGACTGCTAAAATCATAACCCTTCCTTTTGGCTTCGCTGTTGTCGGGTAAAAATTGGTGTGCTTCGATCACCTGAAGGTAAGATGACCAGATCGAATTACTGACCCAGTTTTTACTCAGCATAAAAAAAGGCCTTTACCTTGAAGTGAGACAAATACAAGTGGAAATTAATTTATTTTGGCGAAACTTCACAAATTTAACTGGTATTGATATCACATCATGATAAAAAAAAAAAAAACATAGTTACTTTATGCCCTGACCCTGTGTAATTAAATGTAATGTTACACAAACAAGATTCAATTCAGTGGATACAATGTCTATCTGTTTATCATACAAAGCAACGCCACACAATAATGCACAGTTGTTCTTATTCCGTGATTCTAGTAGCTCGTTTATTGTTAAAGTGATTGGTTTGATTAGTTGAGTGTAGGCGGTTAACTGTTCTAGATGAATATCTTAATAACATTCCTTATTTTGAAGAGGCGAACAGCGAACTACGCTTTGAATTACATTATGGGTTGTTCTTAAACAATGTATACATATGGGCTTCACGCTTATAAGCTGGATTGGTCTATGGTAGCAAGAGGTCGAGTTGAGTGGAAAGGCTGCACTGGAAAAACACAAGCTAAAATATGAATAACTAGATGTTGCCAGTAACTACGTTCGCGTGGAAGTTTTAATGTGTATGAGTGAGAAAAAAAATACAGTCATGTGCTATTTATTCCTTTGCCAACTTTCATCGAGATCCGTTCAGCCGTTCTGGCGTGATTGAGTAACCAACATCCATCCATACTTTCGTATTTATAAGTATGTAGTAAGATTTATATTAGAATTTAAAAAAAAAATAGATAAAATAACACTGTATTTATTTGAACACGTTCGTGTTTTTCAAATCATCAATCATTATTATTTTCACAAGTGAGTTAGGTAACCTTTGCATAATGGAGGCGATTTTTCACATTTGGTTCAATAGTTTATTTTTACGTTTCTTACTCATCCTGGCGACTACCCATAAAATACAAAGATAATTTAAATTTGGAGACCATATTCTCATTCACATCATTTATGGAGTTAGGATTACCAAAAACGGTTTTATCGGTCGTAACTCGTACTGTGTATTTCCATAACAACATTTTAAATGCAGTTGCCCGACAGATTTGGCTGAGTAGCATCGTAAACTACTGTTTGTAGATTACATCTATCAACAGTCAGTTGCTTTTGTTTGTAAATATTAGTAAACTTAACGAAGTGCATTCAAAGAGCCTCATGGTTAGGTACCTGCGTCTGGCTCACCCTGAGATGTCAGGCCCACTACCAACTTTGATAATTCCAATCTATTAGTGTCCCACTGCAGACATTTTGCATATAGAGAAGGCACGAACATTGATCACCACGCTTACTCATTATGCGTGTTAACGAATTCAGACTGCCTGCTCAAAAATGGTAACGGAAAACACGTGAGAAAATCGGTATGTCCTAGAACCGAAAATTCGAAAAGAACTGACAGTTACCAACCCGCTCAGCAGGGCTATTGCGTATCTCTGTTAACAGGTTAAAGTGATCATCACTTGGCGAGTTTTGATATACAATGACCGTTCTTGTTGGTTTCAACGGATGCTACCCATGCGGAACTGTCATTGTATATCAAAACTCACCAAGTGATCATCACTATGAACTGTCAACAGAGATACGCAATAGTCCGGCTGGACCCGCGTGGAACCATACGGGGATTAGGCCCGTACTCCTCTAAAGCGGAGAAGAGTGGAGCGGAGAGGTGTGCAAGATTCGATTAATCACAGGAAAGACAAGAGACGAGATGTAGATTTTGTGATTGCTTGGTTTCCGCTCGTCTGCTCTCCGCTCCGCTCGTTTCCGCTTTGGTGGAGTCCGGACCTTATAGCCCATTCCCAACGAGAAAGCCTATGTCCTAGAAGTGGAAAAGCTTTTGGCTGTTATGTTATGTTGAATTCAAAGGACAATGGGAAACAAATGTATGGGGTCTGGACCCACCCCTCAATAGTAACATGTGTTATACCGTTGGATAGGGCTTTTTAAGCGGAATATTAGTTACTAATAAAACAATGGTCAAATGATAGTACTTTAGGAGATTCAACGTCCTAAAGTCGTGTCAGTCTAACATTTTCTTTATAGATGTGAAATGTTCCACAGGGGAATTATGCAAAATGAATGTTCACATAAAAAAAAAACAAAAAAATGTTCCACAGGTGAATTATGCAAACCACAGGTTGACCAACATAACAAACTGTGAGAGGGTTTCACGAATTTCTTCTGTTCAAAGAAACGTAATAGTATCTTGTTCAGAAGCTACGTTTCTTTGAACTTTGAAGAAATTAAAAAGAAAACTTACCGATATCGACAAGGGGTGGTCGATCCCTGCCTCGTCGTATGCAGAGGTAACATTCTGGTGACCGCATGGAGCCATGGTTCAAGTCTGCTGGTAAACCTGTGGGTGTTAGTTCTAGGACCTCGAATCCGCTAGGGACTGTCTCTTCTAGGCCAGGAAAAATTATTACTGTAACAAAAAGAAAGATTAATTGTAGTTGGTTGATGATATGGCAAAGCCGCGAGGTAGAAAGAGGAAGCTATACCCAGTAGTGGATGCTTCCGGGCTGAAATGATGATAATGTAGTTACTGATCGGACCATTCTTCGCAATGGTTCACAAGTTTTGACCATCATGTTTTTTTTTGTTACAACTCGACATCGAACTGAACAGAGAGCTTTGTTGCTGGGTTTTTGTTGCGCCACTTTTTCCGATGCCATTAGGTAGTGATAGGTGCGTTTGAATGATTTTTGATTTTGCTTACAGATCTAAATTCAAATTCAAAATCTTTAATTCGAGCGGAGTCTCATATAGGGTTTGTAATATAACATCTGCGTTCTGGATTTGCAAGTCCGGTAAGTAATACTATACGAGTATGTCAAATTTGTGTCTGTACTGGCCAAATCGTACACGCCCACAAAGTTCCAAAACACTACATTATTCCGACATGTACCTACTCCAATTTTTTACGTGGATGCTGAATCATTGAACCAAAACTCCTATTGCGTAATACCGGAAGATAGGTTTATCAGAGGAATAAAAACTATGCTAGTTACGCTACATAGGTACTTGCCTAAATAGAAAACAAACAAAGTTGCGTGCAAGTCACCATATTTGCGGTTCCCTCTATCAGAAAAATGTGACTTTAGTTACTATGGAATTACTCATAACAATCTCAATGTTTAACTTTTTTTTAATATAAAAATTCAAAGGTCTTTGTGATCCAAATCCAATACCATACCATAGCCTTGACAAAGGCAGTAAGTACTTCTTTGTTTATTGAGGTTTTTATTAAACTTTTGGCTCCACTTCCTTCCATTTGGCCTTCGTATATTCGGTGTAACATATTATTACTATAATTGGTAAGTAGATTGTGATCCACTTTTTGTTATTTCCTTTAAAAGATATTGAGAATTAATGTTGTAAAAGTTACGTAATTTATGATAAAGCGAATGGGCGGTACACCGCACCTGTAATAATTTGATTACTTTTAGCTTTGAAAAACCAGATCTTCTCAAGGAATGCTAGATTTTCTTGCAAAACTAGATCCCGCTAATGTCGTAGATCTAGGATTACCTACTGAGCCCGTTCATTAATGAGCCCTCGATATAATCAAGAACACAGATCAGTCTGTTACGTCTTTGCTAAAGATCGGCCGTATCACAAATAACATCTAATCATATAAGTTACTTTTTGCACTATCGCCTTCAACCGTGTAGGTACCCATCACACCAAAATGAATCTGCTCACTTTTAAAACAAAATCCCGTGCACACGATATCCACATCTGTTCACCACCCTTACTACTATTGATGAGCACAAAGAGAGTGCGGACCAATAGTAGAAAAACAATAAAAAATATGCGATCTTTTTACATTCATCTTTTGTTTTACAAAATTTCTCTGGCTCTGTTAATGATCACAGCTGATGTTTGACCACCCTTTTTGACTAATAGGAATAACACAAAAAAGGACCAATGAAGAGAATTTTTTTTAACTAAGCGCTTCTATAGCGGCCGGATGCTGCAAGCAAAAATAGTCCGTAAGGTGATCAGATTCATTTTGGGTCGATTGTACCTAAACGACGACTTTTTGTTAAACCTCTTATGGAGTCATTGTACTCATCATTATGAACTACATTTACCTTGAGACGAATTCTGAAATTCTCAATTTCAGGATTCGTCTTCAGAGTTTTAGGGTAATGGGTACATGTAACAGTAACGTTACAATTTTTAACACCGCTGCGTATAAGTAATGTAAACATTCATTATCTATGACTGGCCGACTAATTAACAATTCATATCCAAAAGAATGCGCGCATGCTCCTTACGTCACACAAACAATAATGCTTTGTTGACCCGAGTGTATCTAGAGGTTTAAGTGGCATTGAACCCAGCTTGTAGTTCGATGTATCAATGGTGTCGATATATCTGAGTATGAGCACAGACAGGGGGGTCAAATGAACGTGGTTCTTTGTTAAACAATCAAGATGGAGTTATAGGACGCAGTTAACGGAGAGGAAGTGTATTGAGATCGATTGATTATATCTGCTGGACACAGTGTTGCAATAGGGGTTAATAATTACGATTGTAAGCTGATGATAGAAGCGGAGTGTTGCTTTGTTGCTCCCTAGGTTGAACGCTTGGAAGCGGTTATGACTGGGCGGATTTAGGGGACCGCAAATATACGACGCTCAAAAATTTAAAAATAATCTAAATTCTGTAGTACGCTATTGTGAAGATTTCGTCATCTCTGTGTATCTTTTTTTTTGTAATCTGTGCCAAGTCCAAAATAAATGCGCTTCTTTATTTCCATAGGAAGGCAGAGCCCAGTATCAACTCAATCTTCTCAAAATTAAATATCCATTATTATTTTCAGATTTCAGTGATTTTATTTTCCCATTTCGCAACAAAAACTTGTTTGTCGCGAATAGTTTCTTACGAGTATTTAATTATTTATAATATGTCATAATATAACATAAAAACAATATTACTTTATGGATAGGTAGTTTTTGTACCTATGTAGGTAGGTACTTAACTAAACATTAATGGCAAGCCAGTATTATAATCTTTTAACTTCTATAGGTAATGACGAAAGTAGCCAGCCTACGGGAAAACATGTTAGCTTCAATGTTTACCTGATCGCTTATATTTATCGCACACCTGTCGGCATTGTATAATGTCATAACAAAACATAATGGATTATGTACACTCAACAAAAAGATAAGTATGCAGGCAGGTATATTCATATTTGTACGCCGTTGATGGCAAAACAGAGATCTTTGAGACTTGGAGCTTATATTGAAATTATGTTTAACAAATAGAAAACTTTGACTTAGACAGCTAACGCCATTTTTTTTTAAAGTAACCCCTGTTGTTTGTACTAATATTTTACGTTCTTCTCTCGTATCGGAATGAATAAAACATAATTATGAGAATAGCTCATGTCGAAGTAAAATGATGACCCAGTCAGTGTGGTGTTAGCCAGATGGACTACCTAGAATGCACTGTTTTTCGGCGTTGCACATCCAAGTGGGTTGGAAGTTTAATTTATTAATCATGTAATGGATATTGATAGTACTGAAGCAACATCGCAACATTGCAAGCATTTTGAATTGGTGGATAGTGCAGCTAAGATCATAATTTCTTTGCCTGCACACCAAACTCCTTTGTTGAATGTACCTATTATACATTATTGTTTAAGATATTAAATGGCGTTGATTCATAAGGATGAATGTACCTATATTGCTCTTGTTACTTAATTAACAATCTAGAAAAAATGGTTAATTAAGTCTGGGATTTTTTTAACAGATTTAAATTGATGTTTATAAATAAATATAACATTGAGGACGCAGTGTATGTTTGGTTGGTAAATAATTAATTCTTGTTGGTTTATCAACAGTTACATACATTTGCATAGTTATATAATATTTTGTAGATTTATGTTGTTATCTAGTCAGTAACCTTATCTTAGGATTAGAAAGTAACGGTGAGATAAGAACCTAAAAGTATTTGCCAGTTACTAGTGCAAAAATATGCAATGTTTTGATACAATGAGTTTCAACTGGAACCATTCAATAGCTTTTAGGTTTTTGTTTTGATAGTACTGTTAGAAATCTCAATAAACACAGATTACAAAGTAATACAAGTAGCTATTTTAGTAATAGGTATAATAAATCAGGTTAATGTCCAGTTTCTAGATAAGGGAAGTGTCCTCGATGCAGTATAATGGAGATAAAACCAGTTACGCTCATTAGGCGACAAATCGGCACAAAGTGCTGTGTCTTGAACTTGTAATATAGGTACCTACTTTCACAAAATATTGAAACTTGTTTTCTTATTATTTAACTATATATTTGTATGTCTTGCAATTTCCCTGAACAGATTGGTTGCTCATAAGCAAGACTTGGTTGGTCAAGGTGGATTCGTTTTATTTAATGTTGTTCAGCCAAATAAGTGTCAATAACACATTGTAGTACACAGACTATATCAGTGAACACAGTTTAAAAATATGATTAGTAAAAAAATATTGGGGCATGAGTATTAAGTGTGATAAGAAGTCCGGTTATGTATTTGATTTGCTAGATAAAAATCTAGATTCAATGAATATCATTCTTTTTTTTTTTTAAATACATGATATTTGAACTTTAAGCTCAATGTAACATTTTTTTTTATTACTTCCATTCCTCCCTTCAGTAATTCAATTTTGAATTATATTTTAATTAAACAATTAAAATAAAAGCAATAAAGAGGTATAATCACTAAGTATGCAATGACAGGTTTCTGCAGATATTAATAACACAAATACACATACACTTCGCACCCAAGTATCTGTTACACGAAGCAGGCATGCAACTTGATGCCTGACCACAAACCTTACGACTATGACAAGCGATTCAGGAATTTACTATAACTGGATTATGCAAAGATATTGATGCAAAGTTATAACCATGCAATAGTGTAATACCATTGTTGTTTTAGTTATGGCTGATTCATTACTAACACATGACATGTCTGCAGGAAATGGGCTAAAAGAACCAATTATTCTACAGGCAATGGGCCTGGAACCACGAAATGAACCCATTAAACACTAGATGACACCTTGGCACACAAAAACAAAGATGGTAGAAGGAGCTTGACTCCTAATGAAAGGACTGACTACTCCTACTAAAAGACAGAAACAAGTGGGAGAATGAGACTAGTTCGTTTAGTTTGATGCTTTATGTGTATGCTGAATACTTATACCATACATCTAAAGAATACTAATTGTCCTATCCAGTACTTGTTCGGTATAAGACTGGCGTAATGCTCAGGATGTCCACCAGATAAATCTTAATAATTATGCAGGAATGTATGAAACATGACCAAAATGACAATACATTAGTGACCTAGAGAATCAATTATACAAAGTATGTAGTTGGACTTCAATAATTAATCACTTCCTCATTGACCTTTGCGCATGCATATTCGGTGCAAATTGACAGCAATGTGTTAAAGTTGTGTCTAAATAAATGGCATTAGTTTACCATAAACATTGTGATGTAAATATGTATCTAATAACTTTGTTTTAAGTGTGTTCTCATTTAATCCCATTAACAGTTTAAAAAAAAGTGTTTACCATAAACAAAAATGCTTTTTTTATCTTTAATGTTATGTGGCAAAGATAAAAACTTTTACTGGGAATAGGATTGTGTTTACCCCAAAAAGTATGACATTGATATTACATTAGTCATTCTTTATTATGAACCTACCTCTTCTAAATATAAATAAATATTTAGTAATAATACACAGTTAGATACATTGAATGATAAACAGGCTTATTTTTAGTAAACTGGTTGTTTTGGACATGCGTCTTGCCATGTTGAAATAATACACAGGGATGAAATCATTCACAAATCTGTGGTTCACAGATTTAATGTAAAATTTCAAACAGGAACAGGAGACTGCTGGCATAGCAGACATGCAACCAACTTTATCACAGATTAATCAATTTATTCTCAAATCAGTCAATATTCATTTTGTTTATCTAAAATCCCAATGGTTAGTGCCCATTTGCATGGTGCAGATTATAAACAGTTGAATCATTACTAAGGAACACTCACAAACCAAATAAAATCCCCCATAAGGCCCATATCCTGAAATCCAAGATTTAAACATTTTAGATTTGAGAGAGAATATTCACTAAAACAATACTTACCAATGTCAGTGATTGGTGGTTTAGTACTGTATCCTTTCAGGTGTCCAGAGTCGCAATCATCAAGTAATTCCGGTTTCTCCGGTAAACCAGCGATCACAAAGTAATCGGCGACTTTCCGCTCATCCATGTTTTACAATTTTACATACGAGTACCTACGATAAAAAAAACTCGTGGTCACACTCATGTCAATTTTACAAGAAAATAAATACAAACTGAACTTTTAAGGTTAACGAACATATCACACCAAATCATGTAGTCATGTAAATAGACCAGTTTATATAACACAGATATACGTAAAATAAAAATAAATTATGTACCAATAACATGAAACCCTTGAAGTGAACTTACAGTTTATTGCTATAGTTAACAATTTGAGAATGAACGTGTCACACATCGTTTTACGTTAATATTTTTATTTATAGATTTATTGCGTTGCCATTTGTAATCACTTCTTAGTCTAACACAGGGGTGCACTTGAAAATTAATCGTTTTTATTGAGACTTGCAAAACGTCATTTTGTCCGACAACAATCAGCCACAGACAATATTTTTTTTCACATCTTCTCGTGGCTAGATTTTTTGGACAAACGCGGACAGACTTCAGCCTAGAAATTATATTTGATGTCTTATGAGATTAGCATTTTTCCAATGAGCTACATATAAGAAAGCATCCTGAAGTACAAGTTTAACTTATTTTTAGCTATAATCATATGCACAGTGTTGCCAGCACTTGCGTCGACGATTTTCGGACGATTCAGAACATGAAATGGGACGATTTTTGGACAAAAAGGACGGCTGGCCCCTCAGGCGCCGCGCGCAATAACTCCGGATCAACGCGCCCGCCGTGCCGTGATTCATGCCATGCCACACAACGAACAGTAGTCGATTCAAACGACACCAAACATTCGTAACTTATAGTGGGCATCTCTAACAAAAAAATATAGAGACGCGTCATTGTCGTTGAAAAACGTCAATGCAAAAAACGGTCTGTGTCTGTGGATAAAGCTCTGTGCGGGAAGTGCGGTCGAGAGTAGTTTATCTATTTAGTGTTTTTTGCTGTGTGCTGTGAAACGTTGCTTGGTAAGTAAATGTTTATTATGGAGGCCGCCCACGAGCAACTTAGTTGCCCGAAAACTTTTTTGTTTCTGTCGCTGTCGGCTGTCTCCTCGCCGAGATTTGGACAATGCGCACACGGGAGCCATAGATTAGCAACGCAACCGCCCGTAAGATCTAAGGCCCGACCTAAATCTCGGATTTGTTAAGGATTTCCGTGCAATGCGAGGTCAGCTTATACTGGAAATGTAAGCTTGAAGTGTAGCCGTTTGTACGGTAGGACTTTGAAACGCACTCAAAACATTGTGCTGATTGTCAACAAACACAGTATTTCCGTAAATCTGAGTTTCCCAGTTATGTTCCAGAACAAAAAAAAGATCGCAATGACTTGATGGGGAGAACAAGTGCTTTGTTGTGGGTAATTTTACACCGATTAAATCAATCTTGTTGCACCGTCGACGCTCGGCTTCACATCTAGAGATCTAGACTACAACAATTCCACGGAATAATGGCTAGTCGACTTGTATGCTCACAAAACATCGCCTTTGACCATTTCCGTAGCTTGAAATACATAACAATGTACCGGGAACAGACAAAGCCTCATTTTCCTTCCTTCTACTAGAAATATGGCTCTAAATCGTTTGCAAACGATTTACCTCTATGGCCTGGCCTGACAGTAGTCGATTCAAACGACACCAAACATTCGTAACTTATAGTGGGCATCTCTAACAAAAAAAAATATAGAGACGCGTCGTTGTCGTTGAAAAACGTCAATGCAAAATAACGGTCTGTGTCTGTGGATGATGCTCTGTGCGTGTGGTCGAGAGTAGTTTATCGATTTAGTGTTTTTTGCTGTGTGCTGTGAAACATTGCTTGGTAAGTAAATGTTTATTATGGAGGGCGCCCACGAGCAACTTAGTTGCCCGACAATTTTTTTGTCTCTGTCGCTGTCGGCTGTCTCCTCGCCGAGATTTGGACAATGCGCACACGGGAGCCATAGATTAGCAACGCAACCGCCCGTAAGATCTAAGGCCCGACCTAAAACTCGCTTTGTTTAGGATTTCCGTGCAATGCGAGGTCAGCTTATACTGGAAATGTAAGCTTGAAGTGTAGCCGTGTGTACGGTAGGACTTAATGAAACGCACTCAAAACATTGGGCTGATTGTCATCAAACACAGTATCTCCGTAAATATGAGGTTCCCAGGTATGTTCCAGAACAAAAAAAAAGATCGCAATGACTTGATGGGGAGAACAAGTGCTTCGTTGTGGGTAATTTTACACCGATTAAATCAATCTTGTTGCACCGTCGACGCTCGGCTTCACATCTAGAGATCTAGACTACAACAATTCCACGGAATAATGGCTAGTCGACTTGTATGCTCACAAAACATCGCCTTTGACCATTTCCGTAGCTTGAAATACATAACAATTTACCAGGAACAGACAAAGCCTCATTTTCCTTCCTTCTACTAGAAATATGGCTCTAAATAGGCATGTACGTTATTTCACGTCACTAGATACAATAACTAGTTACGCGGCATGTAACCGAATCACTAGTTTTGAATCTAGTTATAAGTAGTGATTTTTGTAATTGCGTTATTACAGTTATCTGTGATTGTTGGGTGCGAGTAGCTGTGTAGTCGTTACGTTATTCGAACGATCGAGAATAGAGTAGAGTGTCGGTATGTCGGTTGGTCGACTGGTTGATCATAAGTTCATAGTAAGCACTAGTAATTTATTAGTCATAAATACATTTAATGCAGTCAGCCCTAAGCCAGAGTAAAGTATGAAGGGAAGTTAATTTATTGATTTAACAGTATAGCTACATACACTTAAGTAGATAGTGATTTAATTTATTTTCGTTTCATGTGTAACTGTTGTTGGTGGACTGTTAGTTGGTGGAGGTATTTATAAACTATCAATCACAGTAGCTGAATAAAAATAACTAGTTCCAAAAATCACTAGTTTTGAAACAGGTGACGCCGACCAAGTAACTGGTTTCGTTACGTTACTTGAAAATAACGTAACGAACCACCTCTAGCTTTAAATCGTTTGCAAACGATTTACCTCTATGACCTGGCCTGCCAGTAGTCGATTCAAACGACACCAAACATTCGTAACTTATAGTGGGCATCTCTAACAAAAAAAAATATAGAGACGCGTCGTTGTCGTTGAAAAACGTCAATGCAAAATAACGGTCTGTGTCTGTGGATGATGCTCTGTGCGTGTGGTCGAGAGTAGTTTATCGATTTAGTGTTTTTTGCTGTGTGCTGTGAAACGTTGCTTGGTAAGTAAATGTTTATTATGGAGGGCGCCCACGAGCAACTTAGTTGTATGCTCAGTATGCTCACAAAACATCGCCTTTGACCATTTCCGTAGCGTGAAATACGTGAATACCGGGAACACAAAGCCTCATTTTCCTTCAAAGAGTAGGTATTAGTTCTCAACCAGACATCTTTCATTCAAATATTGAATCAGTTACTTTGGCTCCAAATAATAGTCCACCTGACTGTTTTCGGTCACGGCGGTCAATCCCAACCCAGATTAGCCATCGGCGCGGGAAATATTAAAGTGCACAAGTGTGTGCGCAGGTACAGGTGCACTCTCTGTCCCTATAATCTCATAGTCCGATGGGACGGCAATCCGACGCGACCGGAGAGAGATCAGGCGCAGCACCAACGGCTTAACGTGCTTTCCGAGGCACGGGGGCATCATACCGCTAACTTCCAAACTCCGGGCTACTACTCAGCAATTTCGAATGAAAAACCCATTAGCTCTTTTTGCCCGACCCGGGAATCGAACCCAGGACCCCACGCCCAGCAGTCGCGCTTGCGACCACAAGACCAACGGGGCAGTTAGTTTGGGGGGGCTCCAAATAGTTGGTAGATAAAACTTCTTTTGTTTAGCAGACAAAAAGTTGGGTCAGTGGGTCGTTTTATTAGAGCTAGCGCGCACGAGCAACTTTTGTCTCCGCAACTAATTTGTCTTTCACATCCAGTCTACGGGTTAGTATGAAAGTACGCACATGTAGCGATGCGACAGTCGGGAGACTTTTCTGTCCGCGGGTTTGAAGACAGGCCGGCGAGGCAACTGTTACCCCGTCTATTGGTTGCAAGTTGCAATGCAAGTGCGCTCAGCAAGTGCGTGTCGGTTCCCACTCCGCCCTTGTTGAAAGAGCGCGTCTCTTCACCGAACGTCTTTATTCCCATGCGCTACTCTACCATAAAATACAGAAAAAAACGGCCAAGTGCGAATCGTACAATATAATAAAAATATTTTGAAGGCTCATTCATATGTTGTAGGTATTGTATTACATTCAAAAGCAAAACTAAATTTGTTTTTCATAGTATGTAAATGAAAAACTAAGTTACTGCTGCAGTTTGATGAAAAAGCCCATCTCGAAAACTAATCATCAAATGTTATTCAAACCAATTTTGGTTGAAAGTTTTATTTACGTTCTATAATCCTAAATAATTCCGAATTCCCTATCCTCCTCTTTAGAAATTAGAGCGGGACACATTTTACCACTTTGGAAGTGTCTATCTTTCCAACGATTGACTTTGACAAAAAAAATGGTTTCTGGAACCTCGATGTCATTTTTAAAGATCTATCAACGATATATAAACAAACACGTACAATGGTCCAATTTAGGGACTAAGTGCGGAAACCAAACCCTTAACATAGAACATATATAAACAAAGGTATGATGAAAAAAATATTTCTTAGTTCAGTTCCATGAATCATTCCATTTTAAATTTTCCTAATGTTAGTCTGTCACGCCATAATAGATGCACCCAATATTGCCTTTTTCACTGTCGTCTTTGTGAGAGACAAATTAGTTGCGGAGCAAAAAGTTGCTCGTGCGCGCTAGCTCTTAGGTTAGAAGTCCTTATTGCAACTTCACTACATAGTATAAAACAAAGTCGCTTTCTCTGTCCCTATGTCCCTTTGTATGCGTAAATCTTTGAAACTACGCAACGGATTTTGATGCGGTTTTTTTTAATAGATAGAGTGATTCAAGAGGAAGGTTTATATGTATAACATTGCACCCGTGCGAAGCCGGGGCGGGTCGCTAGTTATAGATAAACATTTGCATGAACTAATATCCCAAAATTATTTTATCGAGCCAACAAAATATTCTTAATTTCGATTTCGTCAGTCGCCATTGAACTAACAATAAAATTGAAAATATGAATTTGGACTCTTACAATGAAATATGGTCTTGGAAACATTAGTAGCAACGTAAAAAATAGTGATCATTCATTATTTCATGTATTCGAGGCATATAATTTCATATTTAAGAGAATTAATTAAATGTTTAGCAATTAAAAAATTTGGTGAGCCACAAAAAAACAGCATTTAAATAATTTTACAAAGATTTTGTTTGCAACTAAAAAATCAGGCAGCAATCTTTTTTCCGCAAATAATTTTGATAATGGTCAAAAATTAAATCATAAATAGGCAGCTTACAATAACATGAGTTTGCTTAATCAACATTCAGTCGGCAAAATAACTACTTGATCAGCAAGATTTCATGATTGATCAGCAGAGAAAACTTGTCTATAAGCAGTGTATTTGATTGGTATATTTAAAACTTGGTGAGCAAAATAACTAATTAGTCCCAAAAGTCGGATTTTGGGACATGAGGAGCGTAGGCCGAAGGCCGGCAGAGCTCCGACGACATGGCTGACGGGAGATAGGGCGGCAGCTTTTTTTTATTTACGCCCGATCCGACCATTTGTTCAGCGTAATTTCTATTTTTAGACAAGTATTTTTGCTACTTTGATATGCAGCTCAAAATGATTTTTCTTGCTTACCCTCTGAGTGCTTACCAAATTTTATTAAACAGTAGCAGCTCATTGCAGCTTATATAATTAATATGATGTACAAAAATAATGACAGCCATCCAGAATTACATAAATTGCAGATTGATTTTAGAATGTTTGCATGAGTTGCTGACCAATTAGCTATTTCTGCTCACAGATTATATTTTTCTGCTCACAAAAATACGAATACTATGCTAACCATTTAAATAACACCCTTTATTTACATGTCGAGTATTTTCTAGTGAAGGTCAAAATGTCAACCGCCAGACCAATTCGGCGTAATTGTTTTTTTTTTTTTTTAATTAGAATTAGAGCTGGTTAACGATAGTATCGATAATTTTGTTTTAATTTTTTTATGAAGTAAAATATTTCTGAGAGGCCTTTGCCCAACAGTGGGATAGTACAGGTTGAGAAAAAAAAACATAATATATTATTTATTATTTTAGAAATGTCTTGGAACGTGGGTAGTGGTGACGTGACCGACGACTTCGAGGAGTTGCTCCGAGAGAGTGACTCGGAGGAAGAGGGCGTGAGGCGGGAGGACCTCGATGTGCACATGACCGAGGAGGACATGTTCGAGGATGAGTTGGTCGAGATAGAGGTATACGATGAGCCGGAATTCCTCGATGACTTTGAGGAACCAGCTTGTGAGGTAAATTCTTTTCATCATTTCGACTAAATTACTGAATCTGCTGTAATGAGACAAATCAGTGAGAAAATGAGACAGGTCGCATAGGACTTGACATTTTATTTTGTCGGTTATTACAATTAGATTTTGTTATCATCCAGCAATTTATCATCATTATCTATACTTACCAATATTATAAAGCTAAAGAGTTTGTTTGTTTGGTTGAACGCGCTAATCTTAGGAACTGCTGGTACGAATTGAAAAATACTTTAGGAGTTGGTCAGCCCATTTATCGAGGAAGGCCATAGGCTATATATCATCACGCTACAACCAATAGGAGCGGAGCATCAATGAAAAATGTTGCAAAAACGGGGAAAATGTATTCTCTTTGAAATCTTCCGTATATTACACTATTCCGTGTATTATACTTATAGATTTTGTTATCTTCCAGCAAATTATCATCGTTATTCACAGATATTTTATAGAAGTATCCATTGTTGAGTTTAGGTTTTTATGTAGCATGTCTTTTGTCTGCATGTTGTGTTGTGAAGGGTGATTGTTTTATTATGTATATATGAATTTTCAGTATACCGGCTCGGCACCGACTCTCCTCGGACTGCACACGGCCGAGGGAGAGGAAATCCCGCTACGCCCCTCCTCAAGTCCTCCGAGTGCGCCGCTGATCATGTAAGTTTCACCGAAATAAATATTTTATAGTCGTAGTATTTGTAATAACAAAAACCTTTTATTCGATTTGCCCAGTCCGTCACCTCCTGCGGCCAGTCCTGCAGTGCTTTCAAGCCCGACGCTTGCGACGCAATCGTAAGTAATAAAACTCATTTTGAAATGTTTTTGAGTCATAATAATTATTATTTATAATAACGAAAACCTTTCCATTGATAGGCTGAGCCCGTCACGCGCTGTGCGGTCGCCTACGCCTACCCTTGCGGATGAAGAGGCTGATGCTCGTGATGATGTGTAAGTTATACTTTTACTTTTTCTTGTATATTTCCAGCAAGAATTGTAATTACATTTATTTTTTTTTTTTTAGGGTTGCGTATGTCGTCATCGTCCAAGAAGACGATGACGACGCTTATCATCTCGCCGACGAGCATCAAATCTACCCTCCGCAAGAGGTAGAGCGTCAGGAGAGTCCAGTGCGTGGCCGAGGAGGCCGACGCGCGCGCGGACCACGCCTAGGCGGCCGGGCGAGGGGAGCTGCAGGTCGAGCGAGGGGGAGAGCAGCAAGACGGGATGGTGGGTCCCAATGGAAAAAGGGTGATAGATTAGTGGAAGTTAATATAAATGACGAGGACGTGCCAGAAGAGCTGCGAGCTGCTGTGATGAAAGTGGTGCGTGCAAGGGAGGCAGTGAGAATGCGGGCAGTTGCGAGAGTGAAGAGGCAAAGGCCAGAATACCAAGAGCATGACCAGAATGCAGATGATGAGTTTTTAGATGCTGATGTAGGTCAGGATGAGGCTCTCTTTGCTGGGACAGCGATTTCATCTCGCTTTGAATGGTCAACCATGCATGACTATTCAGGTGAGAGGGAGCAATTTCTGCCTGAGCAAACGGGGCCTGTTATCGCATCTGAAAATGCGTATGGGGCGTTTAGGACGTACTGGGATGACGGTATCTTGTCACATATTGTAACCGAGACCAACCGTTATGCTCAGGGGTTAGCTAGTTCATCCACTAGCTTTGCCCGGGAGTGGTATGACACAAATATTCATGAAATTTTGGTCCTATTTTCCTTCTGGATGATGCTCGGAATCATCAAGATGCCCTCCACTAAGTCCTGCTTTACGAACAACCCACTCCTTCAGACGAACATATTTAGAAAGATGTTCTCCCGTAACCGTTACACCAATCTCTGCCGCGCTCTCCATTTCAATGACAACAGCAAGAGACCGACTGACGACTCTGACAGACTGTTTTGTTTTGGCCCCATTTTAGAACATTTAAATTCACGCTTTATGGAAGCCTATGTCCCATCCCAGAATATTTGTATTGACGAATCCCTGACTTTGTGGAAAGGTAGCATAATATTCCGCCAGTACATCAAGACCAAGGCAGCCAAGTTCGGAATTAAAACCTTCGAACTGTGCGAGTCTTCCACAGGCTACCTTTGGTCTTTCTTTGTGTACCTCGGTACTGGAACTACCTACGATCCCGCTTACCCGTCGACGCTGCTGAAAAGCACGGCGACTGTCCTTAAACTCGTCCATCCTCTCCTCAACAAAGGGTATACTCTTTTCCTGGACAATTGGTTCAATAGTCCCTGTCTGGCCCGATTTCTGAAGGCACATAAAACCGATTGTGTAGGTACATTGCGCGTCAGCCGCAATGTGCCTCCACTCCTATCGCTGTGCAAGCTCAAAGACGGTCAGTTTGTAGCTCGTCATGCTGGTGATATCGTTGTCATGGCCTATCAAGATAAGAAACGCAAAATTTGCACAATCTCAACCTACCATGGCGTTCAACAAGACCGGATGGAGCCAAGACCACATCGTCAAGCTCAATTTAAGCCCCAAGTCATTTTAGACTATAACAAGGGTATGGGAGGCGTTGATCGTAAAGATCAAATGCTGGAACCATACCTGTTGGAAAGAAAAAGGTGCCAGAAATGGAATATGAAGGTCTTCAAACGCCTTCTCAACTGCTCAATTTTAAATTCAAGAATTCATTTAGCGGCTTCTACCGCTACTCCTAAAGAACACTTAGTTTTTCGATTGGAGTTAGTCGATCAGATACTCCAAAAACACCATAAATACATGCCAAAACGCAGTGTCCCTGGAGCTAGTGTTGGTGCACCCACAGCGGGTCCAAGCACAGCGGGTCAATGCACATTTGGCCAGCCCGAACCCCATGTGGGTCGGCATTTCGCAGCCCGCATTCCTAAAAAAGACGCGAGAGGCTTCGTTTGTCGTCGTCGTTGCCGCTTGTGCGGAACCAATGCAGAGACGCGAAATAAACGCACGTCCTACTGGTGCAGTATTTGTGGTGTTTCACTTTGTTTAGAGCCCTGTTTCGCGCTTTACCATAGCAACCGTCCCTAGTCTTCTCCATTATGAGATTTGTTTCTTTCCTTGACTTATGACAGACTTACTTGACAGACTTCCAAAATAGTATACCTTTTGTTTTTTCCACAAAGTCGCAACTGACTGACACAGACAGACAGTAAAGTCACTCCTTTTCTGGGTCATACCACTCTTTACTGTCTAAACACTGTGTATGTACTTATGTGTGGGTAAATGCGTGTCCATTGGGACTCACCTAGTAGGGATAGGAAATATATTCACTATTTATGTGAAGAAAAAATTACATGCAAAATAGCAAATTACTTGCGTAACACATTATGCCAATCACTTTCATTTTGTTACTATATGATGAGGTGTTTATGTGTTTTGTTTGTATAAGAATTATGTTTACTCTAAATACTCTAATATTTTTTCCCTCATGTAAAGGTAGGAAATACTTTTTTAGGTGAATAACTTGGGTATGTGAAAAGTAAAACATGTAGATCTAAATTGTATTTTTATTTTTTCCGCTATGTAAAAGTAGTAGGTAAATACTTTTTTATGTGAATAACTTAGGTATATGAAAAATAAAACATGTAGATCTAAATTGTACTGTTTTTATTTTCCTTACTAAACACATTTTCGATAGGTACACATTTTATCGACAATTTGGTGGTGTATTCCCCACCCTACGGCATGTTAGAATTCAGTACCAATTTTACGACCACTTGAAACATAGAGTATTTCTTATTTTATCCATGATAGGAAGGTACAATATGTGTGTATAGAAATTGATAAAGCATCTTGTTCTTGTTTGCTTCCAAGTAAGATTCTATTGGAAAACATAAATTATCGAGTGGAAATAGGTTAAATCCCTCTTATAAATTATTTTCGTATGTAACAGTTTTCGTAGTATACTTTTTCGATTCGTGGTTAGAAATCAGTCTAAGAAGGTATAGGTACTACTAACATTTTATAACGATACCTGTTCCTAATTATTATCACAGATGATCGTTAACAAAGTCATGCATTGAACTCCGCAATTCTTGAGTTTGAATCTTACAAGAATAATGTATGTAGGACTCGTAAAAAAACTCATTAGATTTCTTGTATATTTGTTATATTAGTTCTAAAGTTTCGTGTAAATTGATTCAGTAGTTTTACCAAAACAAAATAAGATACGGCAACATGTCGACTCGAGTCGGGTTCTCTCGCTAATTTGCCATCATCAAGGATACTAAGGTATTGGTGTTGAGGCGGGTTCTGATTTCCGTCTTGATCCTTTTCAGTTTACTGAAAACTTTTTCCACGTTTGCATTTGCAAATTGATGGTCAAACCAACAGCATTCATAAATTTTCTGATGTATGAGCTCAGACCAACAAAAAAAGGAAGACGGAGCGCATCGAACAGCCCGCCCGTGAGTCGCGCCGCGCGAAGTTTAGGTTTTTAGCGCTACTCTCACAACGATCGAGGTTCGTGCACCACACACGCACACATGTACGTAAGCACAGTGGGTCGTCGGACTTTCACTCGCCAACTAAATTGTAAATTTATTTTCACTGATTTTGACATGTTGTCAAATACCGGTGTAGCGTGATTAGTAGTGTACATTGTACTTACATATTAGTACATAGTAATACAAGTTTTACTACCGTGCTTTAGCGAGGTAGTAAATAGAAGCCGAGTTATAATGGGATTTTTCGCTTCTCATGCTCTAAAAGTACGCCAATATAGCCCTACGAAGCGGGACTAAAGTGACCCTTTTAGTCTCTAGGGAGTGAAAAGTAATTAGTTTTTTACTTTACGTGACCTTAAACAAACTCCAAACGGAAAAAGGGGCCCTATTACTAAGACTCCGCTGTCAGTCTGTCTGTTCGTCTTTCAGTCCATCTGTCTGTATGTCCGTCTGTCTGTCTATCCGTCTGTCTGTTCATCTGTCTGTCTATCCGTCTGTCTGTCCATCTGTCTGTCTGTCTATCCGTCTGTATGTCAGCCTGTCTGTTCGTAAATCTGTCTGTCTGTCCGTCTGTACTCTATATCCATTTTCGCTCGCAAGCTCAACGTCTCGCGTAAAATGGGTTTTATGGACGAGTTGCACACTCTTACTTTTCACTTCGATTGCGAGGAAATGAAACAGCAACATGTAAATATTGTTTTTATATCTATTATAACATAGAGTTTAAATTATTGATTAAATAATATAAAAAAACTAATTTAAAAAATAATAAATGGACGAAATGAAATATAGAGTGGAGTCAAATATACATATGATCCTGAGCATGAGTTTGTATAAATCAGAATAGATATTTACCTTGGTGATTACATAAAAAAATCGGACTCTAAATCACTTAGGGACATCCTGTTATTTAGAGTCGATTTAATCAGCCAGTCAATTAGTTTTAATCTATATTAAAACTTATGGCAGCCTGTTCCTTACGAACCTTCTATTATTCATCAGTTGCATACTATTCCAAATTTTTCGACGCGCTTTGCACCCTTGCTTTCCTCTCTTCCATTGATTTAATAATATTAGGCGGATCTCGTATTTGCATGCACCGAGAATGCCGAGGGTCGACTAATTCTGGAAGCAAGCAATAGTAATAAAATTTGACTAATTTAGCTTCCATTTTTGTCTTCCAAAATTCGTCATCGCGCTGAATCAAATACACTTTCATAGGTACAGCTTCACCAAACCAAATTCCAAGCATGCAGACGTCTTTTTGGGTAATCAAATCAAATCATCAAATAATGAAAATTTTGTTAAAGAAACTGGGCATTTTATTTCTACTAAGCCGTCTGCATATTTGCCATCAGGTGTGGTTCCCAAAAATTCATATTCATGATCAACGAACAACCCGCAACTTTCGATCTGAATGTTCTCCTGTTTTTCAAGCTGTCTTATTGCGGTTTCTTCGTTGTCAATGCCATACCGTATTGCAGGAACGGTGGAGAGATTACCACCATAGATATTTTTTTTTACGAGAGAAGCACAACTTGTACTTCCTCGTTTTTTGCAAACTTCGCCAAATATTGAAGAGGTAAGTAATTTTCTCCTCCTGCTCATCCACTCTGCGCTACGTCTCTGTAAAACTGTCGACCTTTCAAGCTCCTTTCGCTCATCAGAAGACAACCTCAGTTCATTCAGAAAGGATGTCTTCCGATCCTCATACTCGTCTGGGCTCATGTCGGGCTGTTGGCAGTTTTCACCGTAGTGGGCATCCTTCGATACTGGAACCTCTCGTTTCTTAAAAGTGGGTGGGTTTTGTCTAGATTTTTCTACTATAAGTTTTCTATTTTTTTCTAATTTTGCAATCATATGGTTGGGCTCAGTCCCAAAAACGACTTTATGAGTTGTTGTGTGAAGTGTTCCTGTATTAAAGGACACAACAGCTGCAGCGCAACGGCCAGCAGAAGAACGCCGAAGTGAATAATTTACTCGCTTGCCCCCTACGTATTTTGCAACCTGAGCATTATAGCTTTCAACCAAATTACTTGTACTATCATGAATTAAGCTGCGTGATTGGTAAGAAAGTTTTTAACTTATATTTTCGATTGCCTTCATTAGCTCGCTGCCAACAAGTTGTGCCATTAGACCAATAGGCTCAGCTCTGCGTTTTTCGGGGACACAGAAGTATTCTTTACAATTTTCGTGGTTGCCAAATACGTGTTGTGGACCATTCAGGATATCTGTGCTCAGATTATTAATTTTCTGGTCGATCGGTAAATTTTGAGAACACCAATGTTTAATGCCATAATTTACTCCGGTCCGCAAACGCAAATACCCATCCTTTAGAATTTTGCGCAGTTCTGGTGGAAATTTGGTGTCCTGAGACAACTTTACCAATGCGTTGCAGAAATTTCTTAAAAGATGGTTTTTGCATTCAATCTTTTCTACAATCAAGTCACCGTATGGCCGAGAATCTAAAATTTTTTTGTATGTGCTGGAATCGCCGTCAGCAACAAATTGATTATAAATAACCCCATGATCCCCGGCAATGAACGTTTAAAACCCTCAACTAAAATGGTCGATTCCATCCCGGTAGATGGCCCTGAATAATTCTTAAAGCATTGATGCTCTGAGGGCTCGGCATTCTTTGCAGCTCGCACACTATGCAATATTTGTTTTTGATGCCTAAATATAAAACTTTTCCAGATTGTAGCCCAATAATTGCAGCTGCTCCAGATAATGCAGAATAGCCTTTTCCGTATGAGCGTTTGCTCCAACAGCCATCAATAGATACTGGAATTAATGGGACTGCATTTTTATTTACGTTACCTATAGATATTGCATATTCCGCTTCTGCCTTGACGGCCTCAGACATGCAATGTGCTGCTGCTGTTTCCCACCAATCACAAACTTGATCATGAACCGAGGAATAGAAGTCTCGTGAAGATGAAGTGAAGCCCACTTTTTATCTGTGTGTCGAAGGGTTCCATTTTGTTAAAGTTTTTCCCTATAATTTGGGGAATAATATTGTATGCTAGAGAACCCCAATTTTTAAGGACTTTGAAACAAAAACATCAGGAAATTAAAAAAAAAAGTACAAATTGTATTTACTTAAATCGCTGGTTTTCGATGGCAGCCATTCTGGATCATTCCGACTATTTCCTAAAGCTACTGTCCATTTACTGTTTGGTTCAGTATAAATTGGAAATCTAAAATATTAAATACATGTAAAAATATAGTACTTACTATTTCCATATCATTTCTTTAAATTAATTTTATTTATCCGCGCTCATTACAGCGGCCCACAGTCATGGTGAGAGGTTATGAAAAAACTAAATAAAATACCTCTTGAGGAGACGATGTTCGGGAAATTAAAATCTTTGAATGTTGTTTCTTTATTTACAGATGAAACGCAATTGAGTTTTATTTACGACTATCGGATATTATTATATCTTACATATATATATATAAAAGAAAACAGCTGAGTATAATTTGTCGAAGTAAGAAATCATATGTTTAATCAAATGGGGAAATTTTCGTAACTGTTCATAGGTATTGGATTGGAAGCGTTGGGAAATTAAACACTTGTGTAATGTCGTACGAGTATAATCGCGGTAAACAAACGGTAGGTACTAAAGGTTACAATATTTATTTTACTGTCACGGGAACTGTTACTTACAAACCGATTATGGGAAAAAAACGCGTGCCGGTTAGAGCTCGGGCGAGTGTCGGCGCGCGCGGCGGCGGCGGTTCGTAACGTTTCGTGTGTCTCCTATGCCTCTACGGCATTGTCGCGAAAGCGAAGTAATATAGCTTAGAGGTACCTACAAATACATTAGTAAAGACGTGGCGTGAGGTGAGAGAAGGAGGGGGTAGCGCGCGGCGGTGGAGCGCGCGCGCTTGCACGGGCAATTGGGCCTGAGGGTCGGAGCGAGCAGTACACTGGTGAGCAAACTTGGTATTATTCAGTGCAGGTGTGTCTACACACTGACCAGATATTCATTTTTATATTGATTTCCTAATGTTGTTATCGTGTGTGTATTGTTTGCCAGCGATCAGACTCAGTAATTATACCAAATCAGACCATAAACCTGTTGAGAGGCTCGGGGTGGCTATAAGGGGAGGTTGGAGGCCACTTTGGGAGGACACCCAGAATTATCATTGCGATGATAATTCAGGAACCGTTATTCAGTGGAAACCGGTCAACATGTTTCCAACGATCATTAGTTTCAAATCATATCGTGCCTGGGCTTATTTCTGAGACATAAGGTATATCTAGGTTCAGATATTCGTCACTAAAGGTGAATCGACGACATGGTGGAGATGCTGGGATCTCATTATTATAGTTTAAAAATAATGTTTGGTTTAGTTTCAAAAATAAAATTATGCGGGTAGATCGAAATTGTTCTCTGCGTTAAAAGAATTAGGTCACCAGTCACACAATGACCGAATACCCGCTATACTCACCAAATAAATTCAAAAATGGAACAGCCAGATCATTTGAGCGGAACATTGTCAACAAAACACAAACTCACATTGTTCTAAGCTATTGTCAATGTTAATTAATTTTGTTCCATGTTATTATTAGGAAGTATGACTGTTTTCATAAATACATTATTAGTTTAAATAAAATAAACATTTATTTAGTAAATCCGAGTGCACAATGTACGAATGAAGTGTAATAAATAATTATTGTTTTTACGTTGCGTAATGATGACCAACGATATTAGTGAAATTTTGTTAGTTAATTAAATTATACGTTTGATATTAAATATTAGTATCAAATGAGTATTCCTACTAAGTAAATAGACTTTAGACGTTTTGTGAATCAATTAAAATGATTTTAGATTTAGTTTAATAGTCTTTTACTTAAGTAACAATAGTGTTTGATGAATTTAATTTACTTCTTTCAATAATTTTGATTTGTGCAGTTTGTTGGTTTATTGGATTTCATAAGAATCTCATACCAATTTATATTGTTTTAGATACTCGGAAATAGGAATATTAATTTCCTAAGAGCCATGACCGTGATATTACTTGGCTAGTACTCTATTAATAATGGAAGACGCTATCCGATCTCGTTTAAAAATTATTTACGAATGCCTACAATCAAAGATTAGCTCTGCTCGGTGTGCCCTAACGGAATTATCAGAAGAAGATCCCAACTATAAAGGATTAGAACTAATTGGTGCTAAACTAAAAGGTTCAAATGAGATGTTTGTTTCGGAAATTCGTAATTATTGTAAATTGACTAAAGAAATCAACGTTGAGGAAATTAGTCAGTATACGTCCACATAGATTCAGGCCGAAGAATTGATTGCAGAAATAGATATAAAATTTAAACAGAATTATCGAAACTGTTCACTTGTTTACACAAATAATGACAACAATTTTAACACAATTAGTAAGTTACCAAAAATGGAGCTAAGCAAGTTTGATGGGGATGTTCTAAAGTGGTACCAATTTTGGGATCAGTTTTCATCGAACGTTGATAAAAGAAATATTAATGATGTCGATAAACTGTTGTACCTTCAATCGGTTCTTGAGGGTAACGCGAAACAGGCAATTGATGGGTTGGATACAACAGACAAAAACTATCGTATTGCTGTCGACACATTAAAGGAACGGTATGGCAAACCTAGCGTGATTATTGATGCTCATTATGTAGCTCTTTATAGAATTAAATCAGCGGAATCTAGTCAGGTCAAAGAATGTAGGCACGTACTAAATGAAATTGAGAGACATCTTAGAGTATTAAGTTCCTTAGGTGAAGATGTAAATCACAATCATCTTAGAGTAATGATTTTAGAGAAGATCCCCGAGGACCTCATTTATGAATTAAGAATGAAGATAACTGGCGAAGACGAGTCTATTGACAGTATCAGAAAGTTCTTAGAGTATATCATATCGGCTAGGGAAACATCAAATAGATTAAAGAAAACTGCAGAAGGTACTAAAAACACAACAACTAGTGAAGACAAACAGGCTTCTGATAATATGACAATAGGAACATTACATGTTAGATCGGAAGAGACTAGAGATAATAAAAGACGTAGATTCACATCAACTAGAAAGGAAAGGGTTAAATATGAAAATAAGCAGTATAAACTGCCCCCTCGGAAAAGACCTCATGACGGTGACAGGTCCGATGAGCCACCTAGAAAGAAAACTATTAAATGTATATTTTGTAAACAGAATCATTTTAATGATGAGTGTAATGTGCACAAAACCTTACAGGAAAGAAAGGTTCAATTGGGAGACCGTTGTTATAATTGTTTCGGCGAAGGCCATAGGGCTGACAATTGCCGCGCCAAGCGGAAATGTCGACACTGTAGTAAGTTCGGCAATCATAATCGAGCATTATGTCCAACTAAACTAACACAGCCAGTGAAGTCCGTACCAACTGATACCTTACATACTAATAATGCAGCACTACGCTGTTGCAGACAGCCCTAGTGACTGTTAATCATTTAGAATCTAAAACAAAACTTCAATGTAGGGTATTGCTCGATTGTGGTAGCCAGCGCTCATATGTAACGGAACATATTACTAATTTACTTAAACTACCTATTATTGATCAAATTAATTTATCAATATTCACATTTGGAAACAAATCACCACATCTTATTAAAAGTCCTATAGTACAGTTTAGTATTACAACTCGAATAGGGTTAACTCGTCTTATCCATGCAAATGTAGTACCTCATATTACTCACAGTATAAAAGCACCAACTTTTTATGATTTAGGAAAAATGGAAAATAAAGATCGAATAATGGCTGATGATGGGTCTTGTGGCAACAAAATAGATATTTTAATCGGAAACGATTATTATCACTCATTCATGTTACAAGAAAAGATATCGGTCACTCAAGATCTGTTCTTAGTTAATTCAGATTTTGGTTGGGTATGGTCTGGAAGAATAAGTGAGAACATTGATAGTTCCGATCAGTTAACTGTATTGACCTACTTTAAATCAGATGGGTCATTTGATACTAAGTTAAACGAACCCGATCTACCCCTAAAACTAGATGATGTTAAACAGTTATGGGACCTTGAATCAATAGGTATCACAGATTCGCCAAAAACTACCCGCGATGAAGAAGCGATTAGGCAGTTTAATGAAACAGTTCAGTACCAAAATAACAGATACCACGTTCAATGGCCGTGGACTGAAGTACCACCGAATCTTCCAAATAATCTAGGCTTAGCTTGGGGTCGACTCAATAGTTTAATGAAACGATTGGATAATTCAGATTTAAAGGCATACGACCAGGTCATTCAAGAACAGCTACAGACAAAAATAATTGAGATTGTACCAGATCCAAAGATGGCACAGAACCATCCCGTTCACTATCTTCCTCACCATTGTGTTCGTGGCCGTGATAAGCCCAAAAGGCTCCGTATTGTTTATGACGCCTCAGCTAAAACTGCAGACAATCGAAGTTTAAACGAATGCCTATATAGGGGTCCACTTTTGTTGGAGGATCTTACAGGATTGCTAATTAAGTTCAGAGAACACCCTATAGGAATAGTTGCAGATGTCGAGAAAGCTTTCCTACAGTTAGGTCTACAAGATTCAGATAGGGATGTAACACGATTTCTTTGGTTCAAAGACGTAAATAGTACAGTTAACCCAGATAATGTTGTGCACTTACGTTTTTGTCGAGTTCCATTCGGTGTCATATCAAGTCCATTTTTACTGAATGCTACGATCAAATATCACTTAAATAGGTCGAACAACATATTTCTAAAACACATTGCGGACGACATTTATGTAGACAATATTGTAACTGGCGCACATACAATTTCAGACGCAAATAAACTGTATTGTGCTGCTAAAGCATCATTTGATAGTTTGTCCATGAATTTGCGTGAATGGAATTCAAATTCAAAGGAACTTGTTTCTTCCATACCAAATAAGTTTAGAGCAGAAGACCGTGAACACATAAAAGTTCTCGGTCTAATATGGAACGTACATAAAGATCAGTTATATTTAAAATCTAACTCCAATACAGGCACAGTTCTGTCAAAACGAGACGTGTTAAGGGTCATTGCGTCAATTTATGATCCATGTGGTCTCGCAGTTCCGGTAGTTCTTCCGGCAAAACTATTCTTTCAAAAATTATGGAAAGAAAAAGTTAAATGGGATGTCAAATTGAGTGATAGTCTACTTATAGAATGGCAAAAAATAGCATCAAACTTAGAATGTCTAAAGAATATTTATGTTGATCGTTATTTTGGACAGGGTTTAAATAAACGCCAAGTCGCGGAGCAAATTCAATACGAACTTCATTGTTTTACGGATTCGTCTTTGCATGCTTATGCAGCAGTAATTTATTTACGCGGTACTTTACACACTAATAATATTGTCAGTTTTGTTATTGGCAAGTCTAGATTAGTGCCGTTAAAGGACCAGCATGACTTACAGATCCCAAGATTAGAATTGCTGGGAGTACTTATCGGATGCAGACTTATAGGCTATGTTACAAGATTTTTACGATTAAAAATTAAAGCACAATTTTTGTGGACTGATAGTCAAATAGTAATTGCCTGGCTCAAATCAGATAAATTACTTCCGCCATTTGTAGCACGTAGAATCAATGAAATAAAACAGAACAAAACTTTAAAAATCAGATATGTGCCAACTGAATTAAATCCATCGGATATAGGCACTAGGACGGAACGAGTAGATTGTTACAATAGATGGCTCATAGGACCTGATTTTTTAACGAGTAACTCAAATCAGTGGCCTACAGCACAAAATAATAATATAAATACTCAAATTTCAATAGCTGGGGAGGGTCTTTCGAACTCAATACCTTCAGATAATGAGAGCCCAAGCCTGGATATTATAGAACCAATGATGGTTGTTGATTCAGACAAAAAAGAGAGTAACATATTAGAAATTCAGGCTAAACATTTCCCTAAAGAAGTTGAGGGTATCACAACAAACTTATCGAGATCACTCAAATTATTTAAAGACGAGAAAGGACTTATTAGGTGTAAAGGTAGATTCAGATACACAAATATGTCAGAAAATCAAAAGGAGCCTATTCTACTTCCAAAAGATTCAGATTTCACGCACAAAATTATAACCGAACTACATCAGAAGAACTATCATGTAGGTGTCTCTCATACCTTAGCTCTATTAAGACAACAGTTTTGGGTGCCACACGGACGGTCAACAGTTCAAAGAGTCATCAGAAAGTGTCTACAGTGTATGAAATACGCTGGTGGTCCATTCAAATTACCACCCATGCCTGATCTACCAGCAGAAAGAGTCAACTTTAGTCTCCCGTTCGCCTTTACAGGCCTAGATTATTTTGGTCCATTGCTTGTGGATGAGGGTGGTAAACAAAAACGCTGGGTATGTCTGTTTACTTGCCTAACAATTAGGGCTATACATTTGGAGGTCGTTAAAGACTTAACAGCGGAAGAATGTTTACTAGCCATTAGGAGATTCGTCGCTGTAAGGGGCTTACCTCAATTATTCGTGTCAGACAATGCCACACAATTTAAGCTTACAGCAGAAGTGTTAACTTCAGATTATTGTATTCAGAATCAATTGCGGTGGAAATTTATCCCAGAGTTAGCTCCATGGTTCGGAGGTTTTTATGAACGACTTGTAGGTTTAGTCAAGCACAGTATGAAGAGAACTTTAGACAAACATCTCATAAACCATAACCAGCTAAGCACAATAATGAAGGAACTTGAGGCTGTAATTAATACGAGGCCACTAACTACTGTAGGCGCGGAGTTAGAGCACATATTGACTCCTTCAGATTTCCTACGTGTAGGCGGAGCGTTGACTACTGAAGTGGCCGATCGAGCATTCTTAGAATCAGCTACAGTAACCAATACAAATCTAATTGACGGATGGAAACGTGGTCAAATCATCATCTCGGAATTCGCCAAAATGTTCACTAATCAATACTTGACTAGCCTCCGCGAACGTAGTGACAAGCACAAACAACCTAGAGTCGTTGTTAATAGGCCACCAAAGTTAGCAGAGAAAGTTCAAATTAAATCAGATAGTAATAGAGCACATTGGAAAGTTGGCAAAATAGCAGAATTGATTAGAGGATCGGATAGGCAGATTAGAGTAGCCAAAGTTAAATTACCATCAGGAGAAACACTGACCCGTTCAGTAGGGCATCTGTTTCCGTTGGAGATGGACGATCAAAGTACAGAATCGCCCCCAGAGCAGAATATTACGCCAGTCAAAATCAGTTCGCACTCTGAAGATTTTCGAAAGGAACAATCAGTACAAAACGACCACCTAGTCGGTTTTGACCAAGAGTCTCGAAGTAGGTACTCAAGACGATGAACCAGTCATCAATGATGCACCCATATTTCAGTCGGTACAAGACACCAGTAGACGACCAATCAGGGCATCAGCAGCCAAGGCTAAAGAGAGAGTTAAACAGTGGACATCTCAGTTGATGAGCAGATTATTTCAATAATTAATGTTAAAAATAATTGATTGTTTCAATATTTAAAGTTGGAATCAGTTTAAATCAGTTGAATTTCGTTTGACTCAATATTAATCAGTTGGATTCTGTTGGGAATCAGTTGTATTCAGTAAACCTGGTAATCAGAACTAAGTTATAACCCATTATCACTCTGAAAATGTTGTAAACATATTTATTATGATCTTGATTAAACAGTTATTTCACTAGATCCGATTTTTTAAATTATCTCTTCCCTTGGGCGGGAGTGTCGCGAAAGCGAAGTAATATAGCTTAGAGGTACCTACAAATACATTAGTAAAGACGTGGCGTGAGGTGAGAGAAGGAGGGGGTAGCGCGCGGCGGTGGAGCGCGCGCGCTTGCACGGGCAATTGGGCCTGAGGGTCGGAGCGAGCAGTACACTGGTGAGCAAACTTGGTATTATTCAGTGCAGGTGTGTCTACACACTGACCAGATATTCATTTTTATATTGATTTCCTAATGTTGTTATCGTGTGTGTATTGTTTGCCAGCGATCAGACTCAGTAATTATACCAAATCAGACCATAAACCTGTTGAGAGGCTCGGGGTGGCTATAAGGGGAGGTTGGAGGCCACTTTGGGAGGACACCCAGAATTATCATTGCGATGATAATTCAGGAACCGTTATTCAGTGGAAACCGGTCAATATGTTTCCAACGATCATTAGTTTCAAATCATATCGTGCCTGGGCTTATTTCTGAGACATAAGGTATATCTAGGTTCAGATATTCGTCACTAAAGGTGAATCGACGACAGGCATAGTCGAAAGCGAGAGGGAAGGTAGGAGGTACGGGGGATTGAATTGATTGCGACAGACTCCCCCTCTAGTCTAGGAGAACGCCCTCGTTCCTGGACGTGCTCATTGCCCTTGTGCTTCGGGCGTCCGCGACGTCGTCGCTTGGGAATGACAGGATTAGGTGGTACGTCACCCCCAGTACCACCATCTACAAAAAACGTTAAATCTTGTGCATGATATTTTCCTAAGGATTCCTCAAGATTCCCTATTGGAGAGATAAGATAGATGGTAGGGCTAACTTTCTCCATTATAACATAGGGTCCATCTCGTTTGAGCACAAATTTAGCAGTGAGGCCCTAGCTACCTTGGCTCAGTACATGTGACCGGACCAGAACTTTATCTCCAACCTCGTACGTTGGACTAGGTCGACGAGACCGATAAGCAACCCTCTTAGACTGATCTTGCTGTAATTCGACTCGTTGGCGGACTGCAGATAAAGAGTTGATAAAAGATCTCAGGTACGGAGTAATGTGAGGAAGAAAATTCTCTTTATCGATCGCCCTCAAATCATGCCGGGTTTCTGTGGGGGACCTCATTTCTCTGGCAAACATGAGATATGCGGGAGTGGCACCAGTGGTTCTACATACTGCGCTATTCATCGCGAAACGAATCACTGGGAGTTTCGCAGGCCAGGAGCAATGGTCATTCTCCACAAGTTGTGAGAGGTGCGTCTTGAGGTCCCGATTCTTGGGCTCGGCGGGATTTGCCTCTGGATGATAAAGTGGTACGAAGTTTTGTTTAATCCCTAAGACTCAGACCAACAAAAAAAGGAAGACGAAGCACCGTGAACATCAAAAGTGAAGCCACCTTTTTATCTATGAGTGTTTCCAAGGGTTGCCATTTGTTGAAAGTTTTTCCCTATAATTTGGGGAATAATATTGTATGGGTAGGATAATATTGTACGAGTAAGATATTGTTGTGTATGATAAAGAACCCCAATTTTAAGGGCTTCTGAAACAAAAACATTTCTTTTTACATCACGAAATTAAAAGTACAAAGTGCATTTACTTAAGGTGGAAGCACAAGGGTAGACCGCGAAATTTAAATTTTCTTACGTTTATTGCAATTTGCAGGTCAGGTTGTATGTTGATGAAAATATAAATCGCGCCAGTAACACGTATGGGTTTACAGGATTATAATCATATAAATCATCAATACAGCCCTCCAAGTTCGTATAACCCCATTCAATAGCAATTTCATGAAAAGTCACTCTGCGCATCCACCTTAAATGAGATCATCTTTCAAACAAGATTTGTTTGCGTAGGACACCCCGCTCTTCCACTTAGAATATTATCCATTCATTGCAATTGCATATAAAAATATAATAAATAGGTTTATTTTTAAACTAAAGGAAAAGCAAACTTTAAAATGAAGGAGTGTTATACAGAGAAAAGGCCAAAAATGTGCGTAATTATGTGATGCGTGTGAATATGGGTGAAAGTGCGCTAGTATGAGGTGTTTAGTGTGTAAGAGTTAAAATAAGCATAAGAAGGTCGTTATTATCAAAATGATCGGAACAAACCACGATGGTTTTCGATGGCAGCCATTCTGGATCATTCCGATTATTTCCTAAAGCTACTATCCATTTACTTTTTGGTTCAGTGTATATTGGAAATCTAAAATAATAAAGATAAGATATTTATTTTGCAAATGCGTGTAAAGATATAGTACTTACTATTTCCATACCATATCATTTCTTAAAAATAAATTTATTTATCTGCGCCAGTGTTGCCAGAAGGTTATATTTTTTACATTTTTCGTAACTTTTGACCCCCTCGCGTAACATGTAAGTAATTTTTTACATTTTTGGGTATTTTCGTAACTTTTCAGAACAACGAGATTTGTAATGCTTTTTTGCATTGAAGAGTTCTTGCCCTTTAATAACAGAGCCCGTTTACCACCACTTAGTAGAACAGTACGTTATGAGGGTTCATTAAGTATCGAATATTAGTCGTTAGTTCAGTGTAAAACTAACAGAACACAACCTCGTAGTTTTGGTTCAAAATATAATTAAACTGTCTGTTCTAACATAAGATTAAATACATCATTAGACATCATAGATTCCTTTATATTCCACTATTTTACTGACATCAATTTGCCTCCTACCTCCAACCCCAAAAACACGCATATTAAAAAAAAAAAACAATAATGTAACTTTTACAGCAAAAATGTAACATTTCAGGAAACGAAACGTAACTTACGACTCAAGGGCCCTGGCAACACTGATCTGCGCTCATTACAGTGACCAAGGAACATATATACTCTAGGAGAAGAATGTCAAGTACGTACAAATAAAATGGCACGGTTTTGGCGCCTCCTGGTGGATGCCCCCGAAAACTCGCGAAAGCGGGAAATTCAAAATAGATTTTTTTCGAGATATTTATTTAAAGGTCTGCCCACAAAAACAGAACTGGGAAACTGTAACCAATGTTAAATTAGCGTGCAATTTCACTGATCACAATTTTCCAGCTCCGCTTTGGTGGTCTAGCAGCCTTATTGTTTAAATTAACTTAAAAGGTGAATATGAAACAACTCTTGCTTGTAGGAAACTTTGAATTTTGACAAAAATCACAAGTTTGTGGTTTATTTGTAAAAGTCCAAGCTTCTTACTAGTATTTTTATAATAAAAACAGTAGTTTGTCTTACAAGTCAGAAATACTTTATTATAAATTACACAATAGGTAGTGCATACATAAAATGGATAGCCGAAATAACAACATTACTTCATTAAATATGGGTGATGTTATAAATTCCTCCTATAATGTGCTTACGAGTGCCCAAAATACTTGCTAACAAACAAGTCAATTAAAAACCAGTGTTTTAGCATCAATTATTGATTGAAGCTTTTTGTTACCATTATTTTATTTTACAAAGCAGCATGCTCCTACAACCAAGCTACTATACATGTTTCAATAAATTAATTTTTTTCTTAAGTGCTACTGTGGCAGATTCTTGAGAAAATGATCTATTTTTTTTTGTACAAAATCTTTTAATTGTTATATGAAAGACACTTTTAATTATATAATTTATATTATCCTCTTTGTGCTCCATGCAATCGTTTAAAAAGTTAAAATTGATGGAAACTTTTAAAATGTTGAATGCTTCATGCATTAATGCTTTTTTATGTGCATTATTTGACAAATAATCGTTGATATAAGTGGCACAAAATTCGACACAGAGAACAAAGTTTTTACTAGCATAATTTAGTGATTCTTTAAAATCATTATATTCTTTAAATTGAATAAAAGAATGCACAACTGTTCGGTCCGATGTCGTAAATATTGTGTTACATTTGTCGCAATCATTTTTTAAATTTTTAATCAAAAATCCACACACATAAGCACATGCTTGTGATTCACCACTCTCCTCAAATACTTCCTGGTGAATACTGTCGTCATTTAATCTCCATATCGAACATGAGGCTGAAGTCTCTTCAGTATGGTTTTCAGGTCGATTATTACTACCAAATAACATTTTAAAATTGTCAATAATGACGTCATTGCTGTCAAGCTCACAGTTTCCACCACCAATGTGAGAAAGGTTGCTTAAAATAGACGTTTTTAAGCCTGCGATAAACTGGCCAGTGGTAGGACTGCAGTTTGAACCACAATTTCCTCGAATACACCCAAATAAATTTTCTAAGGGATCCTGTTGTAACCTTCGAGTCGCTAGACTTTTTATAGATTTATGTTTTTGGCGCAAACTCTCCCACAACATTTCAACTCCATTAAGTGTCCACAGCCAACCTATTTGAGATGGTGGTGTGGATTTGGAGCCTATAAATTTGAGGGATTGTAAAAACAATTTCATTTCACTTATAAATTTAAGATGTGGAGATGTAATTTTTAAATTGGTCGCGAAAGGTTTTCCTCTCCGCAGATCCACCGTGTCGCTGTTTAAAGTGTCGAACAGCTTGTCCATTCTGTCTATAATATCCGCCGTAACAGCCGCGTCAGCAGTTAATGCACCTGTAATAGAACATAATATTTAATTTTATTATGATGATTTAAAATATAAGACTTTTTTAATGTATTTACTAGCTTCCAACTGTGGCTCCTTTTACTCCCCAAAGTTCAACCTATCTCCATACAAATATAAAAATGGTCCAGCGATTTTTAGCCATACATAGAAACGTAACAAACAGTCAGACAGATAGACGTAACAAACAGTCACATCACATTTGTGATATTATGTTGTATGGATTTTTAGAACAAATAGCTTTTCAAATTATATAATCTCAAAGTAAAATGGCTGTGACTTACGGGTTCCATTTTTGCCGTTTCGAGCGACAGAACCCTAAAAATATCTAGGAATCTTTTACATACAAAATTGCAATAAATCAGCTTACCTTGTGATATTTTAGCAAACATGCCAGCAGCAACTGTGTGGCTCAGCACTTGAACGGCTAGTTTTACCCTCATCTTTTGTTTTGTATTAGGATTCAGATGTTCTGGTCTTAAACCGGGTGCAAAAACAAAATTTGGATTCAAGTTGTCCAGTTCATAAAATTTGGCAATGTGACTCCATTTGGCTACACCTGAAACAATATAATTATCATGACCAGTTTTAATACATTGTCACATTGATTATGTTTCTTCTTAAATCAAGAACTGCCACTTATCTATGCAATGTAATGTTTACCTGTTCCCTTGTTTCCATCAGCTGATGTTATATTTGTTGAGCATTGTATGTCATATTTTAAAAATAAATTTCTGAAGCACTTTATTAAATGAGGTGAATCAAAAAGTGCAACAATTTTTAAATTTTTTATCTCAAAATATGGACAGGTAGCAGTTGCCCCTAGAATGCTTAAGGCCCTTCTATTTACTCCATCCATGTCACACACACTGGCTGCTATATTAATGCCATGTTCATGACATTGTTCAAGCACCTGAAAAATAAACAATTTGAACTTCATATTTTGCTATATTGGTAAAGTTTATGCAAGGCAGCTGCACCATAGAGGCAGCATATTATTAACATTATACATTTATACAGTGACTATTTATTATTACGCTTACCTCTTTTATTAGGACTGCTAATCTATCAGCAGTGACTGTAGAGCCCGATAAATAATATGCTATGGGTTGCTTAATTTTTTTGCGTATCCCAGCAACCATGAATACTAGTGCATATGACACTAGTTGTGCTGTTCTACCCTGCACACCATGGTCTTGGAAGCCTTCAATAATATCTGCTTTCACATTATACTGTAAATGTTTTTTTAATGCAATTTCATCAAACATTAATATATATTCATTATTTACAGCTTCTTGTGCTGAAGAAAACTTCCCAACAATTTCAAACAGCTGTTTGTTGATGCCAACATTAAGTTCACATTTTTGCAACAGAACTTTTAAAGTTGTTGGAGCTGGAAGGCAGAACATTCGCCTTAATAATCTGTAGCAAGTTGGAGATCTTTTATATAGTCGTAATGCAGTAATTTTATCTTCAACAGTCCATCTACGTCCCTTGGCAGTCGTCTTAAAATTTCTAATTTGTGCTTGCAATAATAAAGCAAAATTTGGGCTTATTTTATTTGAGAGTTTCATCACAGCATCACTGGTGCTTAATTTTTGCAGATAATTTTTGGTTTTCATGTACTTCAATTGCTTTTTCAAGAGACAAATTTTTCTCAAATATTTCTTGCATTTCATAAAATTTTTATTTTCAACTGGAATTTCATTACTAATTCCAGAGGGTCCCGACAGATTAACTGTTGAGGGGTAACATCTATTGGATATATCCACAAGAGGCTGTGAAGGACCCGCTACAGGTTCTCTAATATTATCAGCTTGTAGAAATGGCATGGTTATATCCTGCAAAGAAAGTATACCATTACTTATATTTGAAATGTATTAGTAGAGGTTTTAATAGTTTTAACTTAACATCAAACTCCTACCCCTATCCTAATTTATTTGGGATTGGCATACATGTCTATTAGCACTCAGCCGTCATCTGAGTGTTCACTTATTCCCTAGCTCTACCATCTTTCACACAAACCATCGCCTTTATGGATACATTATCAATGTCAGTATATCTATGACTAGTGGCCCGTCCCGGCTTCGCACGGTGCCTATGTTACTCAGGGTGATTGTAGCTTTCTAATGGTGAAAGAATTTTTGAAATCGGCGCAGGAGTTTTTGAGTTTATTCATTACAAACATACACACAAAATTACAAATCTTTCCTCTTTATAATATTAGTGTAGATTATGCTTCACTGTTATAACCTTAATACATTGAATGGCACACATTACTGAAGCAAAGCTGTTAATAAAAGTCTGGGATGGGGACCCAACTCAGAAAAAGTGTGATGTGGTGATGCAATGCACTTCATTGGTTCGGCTGCGCAAATTGTTACACAAGTGAAATGAGCTACATAGAGTACAAAAAAGTTTTTGAGACAGGCAGCATCCAGTATTAACTCTTTTAATTACTCATATTTGTATAGCTTTTATATTTTTTATTATTAGCCATTTGTGTCCCACTGCAGGGCAAAGGCCTCCCTTCCTTCTTTCCACTTATCCCTTTCCAGTGCTGTTATTTGCCAATCCTTTTGGAAAGAGTCGAGTTCATCCCGCCATCACCTTCTGGGCCTGTTTAGCATTCGTAGATTTTATGTACAATGCGTAAGAGAAGCTCCACTTCTGTTGGGGTCGTGAGGTGTCGTGGGACAACGACACCTCACGCCATTTTTACTTTAAATTTGGCTCTCACTGTTTAGCTTACCTTCACATCTGGTGAAGCAAAACGTCTCAATTTCTTCTTTGATGGGAAGTCCACAAATGCTGTGTCCATAAAATGCAGATGACAAAGCATTCTATGTTCAGTGTGCAGTTTCATCTGAAAGTCCTTGTTTGACCATGGCTTGTCTGGACAGCAGTACTTTGCCCATAATTCACAACTGAAAGAAATAGAATAAGTATATTAAGTACCTTTATAAAAGTTACATAGTAAGAAATTACGTATCACCAATCCAATCACAAATCTGGATTAGGGGGTATAATTCATTAACAAGATACACATACTAGTTAAAGATTGTCTGGAGCATGCGTGCATTTAGCTAGACAATATTATAGGAGCACTTACCGGAGAATATTTGTGGAACCAGGTTTTGGAAACCTAAATAATGTGGTTTCAGGGTCATCGACAGGCGAAGAACCACACTTAAAACATTTCCTTTTATTCTCCTTCATCTTTGAAAACAAAAACTAGAGTCACTATCTCGTACACAACACTCAGGTGTTTCGGCACACAACAGACGGAGGAACCTAGGCTCTACTCGACGTCGTTAATGGCGAGGATAACACTTAACGTTGCAAAAAGAGAAAATTATGACCAGAGAATTCACAAGAAATAACATCAACATGCGCTCGCGCCGGTAGACATTTTTCTTGTGAACTTGAAGTGGTGTGGGGATGCCAGGCACATTTATCAAAAATGTACCAACCTAATTTTGTGAAATTAATAATTTTTAAAATAAATAAACTCTGCCCAATCCATTGCAGTAAATTAAATTAATTATTTATTTATTGACTGGATTGGTAACCCTTTTGTTTATTTATAGTTACAACTTATGCTATACGAGCGTATTTCTAATATATTCTGCATTAATTATATTTTTATTTAATCAATTTTAATAATATTAACATTGAAGAATTTAGCTTAAATATTATATCGGCTAATTTGTTGATTAATAATTTAAACAAGAATGTCACTAAAACTACCATATGGTAGCTTTTTAAGAAATAGGCACGTTTTCAGTTTGACTTATGTTGCCATCCTTGAAAACGTCATTATGAGAGACCGAAATTATTAGGTCTCGCATAATAGAGGAGAACTTGGCAACATAGTTCTAGCCCCCGTAGGCATTCCTAAGTTTACCCAATGAGACGACCCCGCCTGACAGTGACACACAGTCACTAGTCATGGTGAGAGGTTATGAAAAAACTAGAATATTAAATAAAATACCTCCTGAGGAGACGATTTTCGGCAGATTAAAATCTTAGAATGTTGTTTCTTTATTTACAGAAGAAACGCAATTGAGTTGTATTCGACTATCGGATATTTATATATAAAAAAGAAAACAGGAATATAATTACTCGAAGTAAGAAATCATATGTTTAATCGAATGGGGAAATCTGAAATCATATTATGGCAACCCTGCCACTTTGTCATAGCTTTCGTATGTTGAGGTTTTGTGTTCCAAATTACAAAATTCATACAATAGTTATTTATTGAAATTAACGATGTTATTTCAAGTAAAAAGTGATTCCGTGAGACTTTTTATGTGATTTGCTATTGTTTTTGCAAGTTTTCACAACAAAGGAAGGCATAATTCTATTTTTTTTATGAATGTTATCCAGACGAAGACTCGTGACGTACCTACTAGAGCGATGAGCATGGTTTTAGTTTAGGTGTGTTGTGTGTGAGCCTGTGTATTTACTTGCAGGAGCACGGTTTTGGTGGCTTCACTTTTAATGTTCGGTGCGCTCCGTCTTCCTTTTTTTATTGGTCTGAGCCCTAAGATGAACATACAGTATGTTGCATGACAGCCGCACAAACTGCACGCCGTTATCAGATGTGACCCTGCGCGGTAATCCGTATCGGACGGAGATAGGGCTTGTAATTCGAATATTCGTTCATTTTCGCTATTCGAATATTGACTGATGTTAAATTCGAATAATTTTTAGTTAATTTATTTATTTATTTGGTTCACCAACAATTGTATACTGGTATAATAAATGTAAATGAAATAGAAGGACAAATAATAATAAAGAGTAACAATCATTTATAGGTTAACTCTGCATGCACATAAAACGTTGTTGTAACTTACAAAAAAAAATAGAATTAAAAAGACTAGGTCTAAGTCAAAGTTGCACTGAACTAGACTTAATAAATTAATTAAACTAAATAAAAACAAGTTAAACTAAATAAAACTAGGTAATACAAAAAAAATAGTAATTATGTAGCCACACATTCACTCACACAGTGAGATAACGCAAGGCTAATGACTCAATAATCAGCGAGATACTTAGGTATAGAAACTGGCTTTTAATTTGCCCAAACCGTCAAAATGGAGGTCGATCCGATCACTGCAACCGTTCACAATCCTGCAAAACCTCGCGTAGGGTGAATTTGCACCTAGGGCCGTTCTTCTCTGCGGGGGGCAGAGTGGCGTTATAGGACTACGAGGAGTTAACTAAAGTTTCCATAGTATTTCTGGAGAGTTCAAGATTCTGATGATGAGGAAGACGTTTCTCTAGTTAACCTTCAAGGCCGCCAACCTCAAATTGCATTGACTCAGGAAAGTCAACCAACTTTAAAGTTCTGAAGCAACAACTTCTGAAAAGCATTGATAGCACAATTTCATCGGTTCCCTCTACATCTACTACCAATATATCAACGGTGGACGAATTCGAAACGTCGATCAGAATGCAAATGGCATTATACGATAGAGGTGGACCGACACAAATACACTTAAGTTAAGTATGTAAGTTTCTGATGTCAATACCGCCCTCGAGCGTTGAATGTGAGAGGGTACTTTCATTCTCAAAATATATTATTAACCATCTGAGATGCGCCTTACAGGACGACTCTCATTACCAAAGTTTACGTCAATCCCATGAATGATTACTGTGATTGCGGTGTGATTTTACTTTTATTATAAAACTTATTATTGCTTTTTGGTAGGTTACTTCAGTGTGATGATGTGATTAATTGTAGGAGTAATTAAATTAAAATATTACGCAGAGCCGATTTGATCTCTAGCATTCTCAAGTGCCTAAGAACCTAAAACGAAGTTTTTTTTTTATGTTTACTGATTTACTCACGCAGTGGACGTACATTTTTATTAGGATATTGTTGTTTTGTTTAGTTATTATTTTTTGTTTTATCACAATGTCAAAAAAATGTTACTGAAAGGTGATTTAATTTTATATAATAAAAATACTCAACTCTAACTTGTTTATTAATTGTTTATGCATGTTCTTTCAAGGTTTTAATTTGGTTTCAAAGGAAAAAGCTAGTATTCGAATAATTCGAATACTGCCTGTAAAAACATCGAATATTCGAATATCTAAAAACTTCGAATATTTACAAGCCCTAATCGGAGAGAGTAACTAGCTGTGCCCGCGACTTCGTCCGCGTGGACTTACATCTTTCTCAGCCTGTTACTTGCACAGGCACTTTTTTAGGTACGGGTCTATACTTGAAATAAGTTTTTTGAGTTTGAATCAAGTCTATAACCTGCCCAATCAACAAACACCAAAACAATGGTGTTAAATGTCATACTAACGAATAGACAAAGTCATGTTGCCTTTAATAACAGGATGAGAAAGATCTAAGTCCACGCCGGCTTACCAATGATATTACAAGTAAAAAGATAGTAGATATGGCACTAGCGCGCCCAAATTGTTGCAGACAAATGAAGCTAATTGTCGTAATTTAAGTACCTACTATAAGAGAACAGCGGTGGCTCAGTAGTGGCGGCCCCGACTAACGAACTGTAAGTCGTGGGTTCGAACCCAGGCAGGCGTATTACTTTGTGTAATTTATTTCATCACCACTGCTCTCAAAAACGGTGAAGGAAAACATCGTGAGGAAACCGGCATGTCCTAGAACCAAAAATTCGAAGACATGTGACATCTTTTGTTTATTTTAATTGTATTTATAACTCTTTTAGTTCTTTTTTAGTTACTATAATTGGTTTAACAGCCGTTGTAATTAAATAAAAATAAATAAATAATAAATAAATAAATCTATCAACTCGCACTGGGCCCGCGTGGTGGATTATATTATATACTTAGCCCATTCCCTCTCATAGAGGAGGCCATGTGTCGCAGAAGAGGGAACACTAAGCTGATTATGCTATGTCATATGGGCGTACCCAGCATGTTTTAAGGGGTGGGGCAGAAGTACCTAAATAAACTAAGTTGTAGAAAATTTAAAATGCTTTTTATTTACTTCTAAGTTTCAATAATAACCTGCGAAGGTTCTGGCTAAATCTAGCTAAAATTTCGTTTTCAAATTTATTTTGTGCTTCCAGAGCCCTCTTTCTTCGGCGGCGGCGTCCTCGGCGGCGGCGACCTCTCGCTTCCGGCCTTGGTTCAATCCATGGTCCGGAGCGAGACGGAATGGGACGCCGTTACCTCCTTCTGCGAAGCAGTCATGCTAGCGAAGGAGGTGGCGGAACGTGAGAGGGAGAGAACCTCACGTCCCAGCCGCCGCGGGAGACGCACCGGGCGTCGGGGGCCACGTGGTGGCCCCCGGCCACCGTAGGCGCGGGCCTGTGGACGGTGAGCTATGGGCTAGCTCGCCGTCCGTCCGTCTTATGACGACAGGCCGTGTCGACGGCGCGTTCGTGTTCCACGCGCGCCTCAAGGAGAGTCAGCAAACAGGGAGGGGTCCGTAAGGACCGACGCCTGCCAGGGTTGCGGGACTGTTCGAAAGAGATACCGCGGCCCTGGAACACAAAGGGCAAAGGAAGGAACATGGATGGGTTTTAGTCAGTAAAAGTCTGACACTCCCTCTTGCTCAGCCCAGAGCGGGAGGGGTTATTTGATGATTTCCCATCGGTAAAAAAAAAAAAAAAAAGAGCCACACAGAGACCGACGAAATCGTTTTCTATCATTGTTGACCTTTACCAAGTATAAAAAGGAATTATATTTTTCTGAACACTAGGTACCATCCTTTCCTGACAAAGCGGAATATCCATCAATTCCATCACACCCTTGTCCTACGAACTTTTTTGGATCTAGATCTATGTTTGCTATGAAAGTATCGCTAGTAGAAACTATAGATTGTGGATCCATGGCCGTCAATTCCACAAAACCTAAAAACTATTCACGAACAAGCAACTTTTTTTCATAAAAAAATCGAAGACCAATAGAAAGTTGCTCTTTTCCTTTGTCGCAGCTCTCGTCTGCTAGGATACTTTAGGCGCGTACGTTCTTTACGTCACGGCCGTTTTCTGTGTGTTCTTTCATTCATTTATAAGGTCTTCAAAACACCTTCATGCTGCTCTTTGCCCCTCAGAGGTAGGCCGTGCTCGTGAGTAGGTACCGCAAAATATCACAGTTGAAACTATTGAGGCTACTCACTTTCTTATTGGCTTCTATTTCTTTTTGGTGGGCAGAAATCAGCTGGACATCGACAGGCATATTTTAAACAAAACACTTTGCAGCTGTAGCCGATGATTTGTGGCATTGTGATGATTCGTGGATCTTTAAAGCGAGTAAAAGGTCTCACCATAAACGAACTTTGCATATTATTAAAGTTGGTGGAAACAACACCGTAAAATGCGAATGGCGAAGGGGTTTGCGAGGAGTCCCTGCCGGGGTCGTCGGGGACGGGGGCGCGGGCGGATAATTTCTTCATTCGGAAATCGCGTACTTCGAGTACATTACTCGACTCGATCTCTGTGCATGCGCGTTCGATTCGTCGATACCTTCTACATTGTTTCACGCGGTAATTTTTAAACTACCCAAATGAATATTTAATTTTGTCATTACAATAGAAATTCTTAACTTCTGGTCAGAGAGCAGGGTGGGGCAAATGCCAAACCCTGCCCCACCGTGGGTACGCCCACTATGCTAAGTACTTCAAGCGCGATAGCTATATCTTTTTGTATCATAATACGTTCGTATTATCTATCGCAGTCGTAACAACACAACGATATTTGAATGCCGCTCAGGGGGCCTAAAATGGCTGCTTTATCAGAATCATAATATTTTATTATGAATCACGTTAAAAATTTAAAATTCTTAAATGGTCTTTATGGTTATGACCACAGAGTCCTTTTTAAGAGTTTTAAATTTTTAACGTGATTCATATTACGATTCTGCTAAAGCGGCCATTTTAGACCCCCAGTATGTATGAAAGTAGTGTATCTTTCAATATCATTGCGGATTACTAAGACTTTTTCATTTACAACGGTTTTGCCATAAATTGGGTTCATGTACTGTGGGCATAGAGTAGGTTTATGTGGGCCTAAAATGGAAGCTTTATCAGAATCATAATATGAATCACGTTAAAAATTTAAAATTCTTAAAATGGTCTTTATGTTTATGACCACAAAGTCCATTTTAAGAGTTTTAAATTTTTAACGTGATTCGTATTATGATTCTGATAAAGCGGCGATTTTAGACCCCTGGTCCTTATTAGGATTCCTATTTTATTGTTATAGCATCCTTATTAGCGATACTATCAAACGGTGTAATAATACAGTGTGTGCTTCTTTCCAAAATCAATGGGTTCGGTTGGTTTGCATGCAGTTTCAGTTTCCATCAAAATCGGGCTCGAGACTCCTTTGACCATTTTTCCCTATTCCTCATAGTTTCGGATTTGGCCACCCACGCCCATTGGAAAATTCACTCTGTCTGTATAGAGACTGTGGGCGGGTAGAGAGAAGTTAGTACAAACAATTATTAGAACTGCAATTTGAAGTTTTACAAATCAAACAACAATGTTCAGCTTTTTATTTAATAACATTCAAACATCAATAACAATTTCCTTCATTGCTTTAACTGAAGGAGCTATGCTATCATTTAATTCCACTGTATCAGTACTATTACTTATTTGTGCTCCAGCCATTAAAAGATTAATAGCACCTTCTAACTCACTCACTCTCTTACAAACTTCTATTTCCTCTTCTAACTCTTTAATCAATGTAGTGTATATCCACAAATTGAGTTCAGAAAATAACTTTATTTGACTTTCAAAAACATCCACAAAAACATTAATTGCATCTATTATCACTCTGGTAAACCTTGTCTCTCCTAGATTTTTTCTAAAATATTTGAGTAATGCTCCTATGTCTTTTTCATTCAATCCAATCATTGCAACATGGAGAACCTTTCTCCGCAACATTTCTTGTATTAAAGCTGCAGTTTTTTCAGGAAACTTGGTAGCCACATAAGTTTTGAGCACAGCGGACAGGGCTTGAGTGAACTCCATTTTTCTGAGGAACTTATCATATTCTGGGCCTTTAGCTGCTTGGGACTGGTGTCCTTTCTTGCTGCTTTTATCTTGAACTCCTTCCACAACTGAAGACTGAACATGATCTGGTGCAAACTTGAATAAACCTTTTTTCTCATCAGACTGTTTGGCAGGCTTCTCTCTTTTTCTTATTGATATAATGCCATCAATCATGCCAACTACTAGAGTATCATCATGTTTAGATATAGCCATGCTCAATACTGCATTGGGGAAATCAATATTGTGTACAACTTTGAAAGTGGAGATGTCATAGATCTTCACATGTCTGTCCAAGGAGGCCGACATAAGTCTGCTATTGTTACTGGCCAGTCTTAAAGTAGTGACGGTCTTATGATGTTGAGAAATATTGGCTAATTGTTTTCCTCCATTGAATATGTCCCACACCTTAATTTCTGTGCCTCCAGCACTTATGAATATGCCTCCTGATGGTAGGAAGAGTGTTGATTCTACAGGACTGCCATGGTTGACAGACAGTACTACCTCATTAGATCTACAGTCGTACAGTTTGACTGCATGATCATAACCTCCAGATAGAATGATATCCGGGGAGATGGGACTGGCAGCTCCGGCTCTAACATAGTCGGAGTGTTCAGAAAAACTGGCAATTTTTTCTTCTGTAGCTATGTCCCATAGGCCAACAGATTTATCATCTGAGTAACTGAGGATTTTGACTTGATCCTTTGTGAATAATGTTCTGTGCACCTGAAATCACAAAAAGAATAAGATAAGTAACTAACATCTTCGTCTAACATCGTTCTTTGTTATTACATTATGCTTAGTTATTCATATTTTTAGTTCTTTTTTAGTTACTATAATTGGTTTAACAGCCGTTGTAATTAAATAAAAATAAATATTATGCTTGGATATTGATTCTGTACTTAGTATTAGTTTGTGCAACAATAGTTTATTGCTAACTGTGGAGGCTTGTAAATGGCTTGTCGATTAGTTGATTGCCTCACCTAAGCCACCCAAACAAAATAAAATAAAATAAGTAAACATATTCTATGACAAATATTGTTCTCATCATTATTTGTGTAAATATTACTTTATGGATTAGAAATATGAAAGCTAAAATGGAAAGTATTGAATTTTCAACTCTGCTCTAAGATGTAAATTTGCAAAATCACCCAATGCAAATAAGCATTGAGTACTTGAGTATTATCAACTTACAGGGCCAGTATGTCCATTAAATACTCTGAGCACGTTCTTCGACTGAACATCAAAGAGTTTGACTGCAGACTCTTCACTGCCGGAGACCAAAAGTCTGCCATCACCCCTGAAAGAAGCACCATAAGCTGCTTCTCTGAACTTTGATATGTTCTTAGTTACAACTTTAGTGATGGGATCGTAAATCTGTAAAAGAATACCACATGATCAATAGTCAATTTTTAAATGGGTCCCTTACTACATGACTGTCTAAGTTTGGGTGTACTATTAGGCGCCTCTCTACCTAACCCTTTGAGGATTACAGGATTGAAGTTATGTTATGATCCATATTTAAATAACATTTCTATGTTACTTGGATACTAATTCTGTTCTCACAAAAAGTTGGGGATAAAATCTGTCAACACCCGAATTTGGCTGTCCGCATGGGAATGATGTAAATGTGTGTATTACAGCGGCTTGGAAGAACAAATATCAAGATCAATGGATCATTAGAGGACTTCCAGTCACAAGCTGTTTGCCAATGATTATGATATGAAACCCATAAGTAAAATGCCAATTGTATCGTTTATAACAACATCCCAATTATACCAGGAAGATAAATAACTGACCTGCACTCTGACTGAGCAAGTTGCCGCAAAATAATAAGGCTCTACAGGGCTGAAGTCCAAATAATCTATAGCACCGAACTCCTTCACTAGCACTGGAGACTGAAAAAAAACAAAAAAAAGTACTTTTTCGTAATCAGCTTTAATTCAGCTGATAAATACAAAAAACTGATGCACTTACACCTAATTTCTTCCAGTATATAGTATCCTCTGTAACTACAGAAGCCGGCTTCTGATACACCGCCTTACTTGTTTTCTTGAAAGGGTATGAAATGTGTGCCATGTTTGTGTTATGTTTATCACTTAAATTAATATATTTTCATTACTTTTTCAATACTATATTAATCGCGTCAAAACATTCACACGTTGTTTTGAAACTTTTGACAGCATTTGACACAGATAACAAACAACACGTGCCACTGACATTCAATATCACAGAATATAAAATAGTAAAAAACTGCTAAAACGCACAATGGTCCACAGTGCGGAAACCAATCCCTTATCATAGAAACTGCTAAAACCCTGCAAATAAATATAAAAAAAATGGTCGTCCCCAAATAGCTTTTAAATGGTGTGTTTGTATCATTTGTATCTCGTAAATTATATCCGCGTATTAAAATCGTTTTTCTGCATGAGTAGGAATAGGCTGAACAGATGGAAGAACAGACTAAAGTCAGTGTGATTGGAACTATTTATCTACCAGTATTTAAATGATGCTCTGTGCATTTAACCATAGACAACTGTCTGTGTGAATGTCAGAAATGTGCCGTAACAAAAATACAAATAATTTTTAATAAGTTTATTACTCGTTTTTTATCGTATTGTACAGAGAAAGCTACAATGTTCAAATTACTCAGCCGCCATGGCCGCCCTCGAAGTGCAGTCATAAATTTCTTTTCTGAAAAGTGTTTTGAGGTTAGAAAAGCAAAGGTTTATTACGTATATTCCTCAGCAGGATCCGTAAGGTTTGCTTCTACTGGTGGCAGCGATGCCGGAAAAACAGCAACCATTTTGGACAGTATACCGGAAGCACCGCCTGTACCGGATCCATCGACACTTGTGGACTTGACTGAAACTGTACAAACAATAGCTGCGAATGGAGAGCCTACCTTTGCCAGTCTAGGCCTTGGTGGCTGGTCTCCTGTGGGCATGGTGCAACAATGCTTAGAGTACCTACATATTTCCCTGGATGTACCCTGGTGGGGAGCAATTCTCATTGGAACTGTTTGTGTCCGTTTGGTTATGTTCCCGCTAGTCATAATGTCACAAAGAAATACAGCGATTATGAACAATAACCTGCCAGAAATTCAACTTCTTCAAATGAAGATGACAGAAGCTAGACAGACGGGTAACCAGCTTGAAGCTGCTCGGTATGCTCAAGAGATGATGGGATTTATGAAGGAAAAAGGATTAAATCCATTGAAGAATATGTTGGTTCCTTTAGCTCAGGCTCCTCTGTTCATTTCCTTTTTCATGGGATTAAGAGGGATGGCAAACTGTCCTGTAGAGAGCATGAGTTATGGTGGTTTGGCATGGTTTACTGATTTGACTGTACCTGATCAATTTTTCTTACTGCCACTTATAACCAGTGCCACAATGTGGGCCACAATAGAACTGGGTGTAGATGGAGGCCGTCTTGATGCACAAAACATGGTATTGATGAGGTACTTCCTAAGAGCAGTCCCAATTATCATGATTCCATTCACAATCAACTTCCCAGGTGCCATCCTAGTATACTGGTGCTCCAGTAACTTCATATCTCTAATACAAGTTGGTTTACTGAAAGTACCGGCAGTAAGAGATTACTTTAAGATTCCTAAGTTGTTGAAACATGCACCTGACAATCTACCAATGAAGAAAAAAGGATTCATTGATGGAGCCAAAGATTCCTGGACAAACATGAAAATATCGAAAGAGCTAGCAGAGAGGCAAAGGATAGATGAGATGATTTTTACAAGAGCTGGTAAAGGACCTCTGCAGAAAACATATAAGCTTGACCCCACAAAGATATCAAGTGTACAAGCAAAATCTAAGTAGGGTTTAATTGTTAAATATTTGTTTAGTGTAGATTATTGTGTATTAAATATTATCTAAAGTAAGAAGTTGCAGTTTTGTAATTAATCATTTTTATTGATGACTTAAGCGTGTCTTATGGCCATTATGTGGATGTCACACAAAATATGGTGCACCCTGCAGAGTGGGATTGAAAGAAGCGCAGCTATTATATTCGTTTAATTTATATCATTGATTGGTATCATTTTCCCCTTCATATTTGTTAAGTTTTTACCTTAAATTTTGATTTATTCCATCCTATCAAGAATTTTAAACAATCCCTGAGCCTTACCTTTAGTTAGGGCAATGGAACCTACCACACTGCAGTGCCAACTCGAATCAATGTATTGTGTCAATTTGGCTCTACTAAGATTCCGCAAAATGCTCACTCTGTCCAAAGCGCCAGTTCCTGAAGGCAGTAGCATAAAAAGAGTTGGTAAAATGCCAAGACAACAATGGTACCGACGCGGTACGCTGTGACGACCATGTGAAATCTGAATTCCAGATTCATCAGACCGCCATCAGTCAGCCATCTCCAGAATTTTATTTTAGCTATAGTGCTGCTCCATTCGGCGGAAATTAGAAGAATTCTTTTCATTCATGAACTTCAATTGTAGTTAGTCGCACCGATGGTAAGATGGCAGCACTTGTCACGAATTTGATTTTTTCATCAACCGCATTCCTTTGTAAGTAACCGCAAATGATTTGCCGTACGAAAACAACGCATTTGCCTTAGCCATCAAGGTAGCTTTGATTCTTGAGTTCTACTGGACCTACAGCTGCGATTACGTAAAGTTTCGCGGGCAATCCAAGAAAATAGCTTTGGACATCGTAAGTTTATTAACTATAGAGGTAAAAATGAGAAAATTGTTCCCAAATCTCAATTTTCGAGTCAAACCCAATAAAATAAATTAAGTAGCCCATAACAATAATGTGATGAGAATATTGAAATACAAATAAAAGTGCTCGCAAAATATGTATTGTGCCCGGGCGTTGGTGCCTGTCGGAATGTTTTCGACGGAAATAATAATAAAGAGGGGAACCATTGCCGTTTGAACAAAGCAAAGGCTCAAAGGCTGAATGCTTAGAACGCAATTACCGATGTCGAGAGCCGCCCGTGTGGAGGGGCAACTTTATTAACTATACATAATTATTTTCTTTGCTTTCTATCATATAATAATTGGGTAATGGGGTTATTTAGGTACCTACCTACCTATAGTAAGTATTTCTAACTCGCCAAACTTGGAAAAACTTGGGGTGAATTGAAAATTAAATAGTCTCCACGCGTAGGGATAGGTAGGTACCTACTATGTAGGTTCTGTGGCGTTTCTCAACGCAACCGCGGCTGTTAGAACGTTGAGCCAAAGAGAGCCGGTAAAGGGTTTTTTGACGAGAGTAACGGCAATTTCGAGTCCAGAAAAAAAATAACCCAAAATTACAAAAGAATCCGGGACTTACTCCTTCATGCTAGATTCTCTACGATCTCTAGAGTTAGAATACTCGACATCTTGCAGTACTTTGTGTAAAATAAGCAACCGAAATCTCGGGCGCTTCGGTGTGGTTTCGTTCACTTCCTTGAATAAACTTAACTTTACTTCAGTGAAAAGAACTGCGTTTGTATATATCTCACCTGCTTCTATCCTTCACCGCGGTTCTTCCAAAGTACCAAGCAAACCTAGGTCAGTCAGTTTCTTACGCATTACCAGACCCCTTTGTCAGTGGACAATTCATCATTGTACTATTGTGGTTAGGTACTCAATGCTGTGCACTGGCTGTATCTACTGCTTGGAGGGCTTGAAGGCCTACCTAATGGGTCGGTAATTAGGTATCACTATAAGGTGTCTACCTACCTACCCATTTCAGTATGCATTGTTAGGGCATGATCTGTTAAAGCTGACTATCGATACGAGAGAAAAGCTCTGATTTTGGATCTAAATAAACTGTTGGGGGACTGTTGATAATAAGAAAGAAGGTCACTCTCCCCTCATCTTTCATTAATTTATTATTTTGTAGATTCTATGGATGGATAGGTACGGTCAATAGGGTATATGCAAGAAATACAAAACTTTTTTTATTTCTGAAAAATGCCTTGTATTGGACCATAAAAACATTGTAGTACACTTGTTTAATTCTCTAATACAACACTTATTTTACAATTTAATATTTTATTTAGCGTGTTTTTGGTGAAACGGAACGCAAACACAAAACGCATCGATTCCGGTAGTGACGTCAAAATCCATGTGTCAAAGAAACATTTTTAATTGAAAAGTACTTAAAGTTTCACTAAGATTTTACTATAATATTGTTATTGCAATTTTTGCTTAAATAAAGCACTTATATTTTAGTAAAACTAATCTACTAAGGTAAGTGACATCAAAGTCCTGACATGAATGGCCGCGATAGTCATGGACGTTTGAACTGTCGTAGAAAATTGTAGGAGTTTAATATTTTTTTTGTGCGACAAGCAGTAGTTGAAATTAACTTTAATTATTTTCTTGGGTTGATAGTACTGCATATTATTGATTTAAGTGAAAAAAAAAATACATGCATATTCCCTATTGTACGATGTGTCACGCAAACTATGAAATGCCCTTCTACGAATTAAAGGTCCTGTATCAATTTGACACCAGGGACTGCGGTAGACTGTAACGAAGGTCGCTGTAACCATATTATGTATGTACGTCGGAAGTGAAACTATGTAAACAACCCTTTAGGTACGTACTAAAATCTACCGATACATACAATATTTTGAAGTTATTGATCTTCGTTTATAACTACCTTCCTACTACCTACCAACAATATCTGACACAACCTCACCTACTGAGTGGGCTGGGCAAAGTGGGTAGCGATTGAATACGCGTAGAATCAATCACTGAAAGGGCTTCGAGAAATTGTATTTTGAAAACTTATTAATTTACCTCACGAGAAGCGTATGTAGGTACTTAAATACCTACCTACATCTATTTATTAATGTCAGTGTTTTTGTTTACACTGTTTTACAGCCTGAAACCTGGCTGAACTAGTTGGTCCCTGTTTCTAGTATTATAGTGGAGTCTGTATCCTCTTTTACTAAATAAATACAGTTTTTTTTCCTAATGAACGAAATAAGCACTTCGTTTTTTTTTACAAAATTATTAGCGGTTAACCAATACCTAATGGACCAGCAGTACGGCGTTATTTTCGTTGTCAAGATTTGTGGCACGTCTGTTCCGTCTGACAGCAAACAGCACCATTTGCGGTTGTTTTAAAATATAGGGTAGGTAAATTCATAAACATATACTAAAAAGAGGAAACGAACCAATGTCGAACCTTGTGGTACATCCATTTTTACTTTAGAACCCATTGATTTGGCATATTTGTGCTGTCTATTATTAAAATACGATATTACTAAACTGAGCGCAAGTTTACCTTAACCGTAATGCTCATATTTCAAGAGTACGGTTTCGTGATTTACGCAATCAAGTACCATCGAAAGGTCACAGAAGATTCTTAGGGCATCTTGTGCCTCTTCCCACGAAGTAAATATGTGTTGAGATAAAGTGACACCGCCGTCATACCTTTGGTGAAGCCATGCTTTTGCACGTGGAAGATTTTATTGTTGTTAAAATGATTGAGCATATTTTATGATTAAACATTAGCTTTTCAAACGCCTTGCTTAAAACGGGAAACACGGATACGGACCTAATAGTTGTTGGTGTCTATAATGACCCCGGATTTAAAAAACAGTATTACCTTACGATATTTCATTAGATTCAAGAAGAGCCCGAAGAAGAAGAAGGGAAGAGAAATTAAACTTTGAGGCTAAATACGGTGCCAGGGTTGCGGGACTGTTCGAAAGAGATATCGCGGCCCTGGAACACAAAGGGCAAAAGGAGGAACATGGATGGGTTTAGTCAGTAAAAGTCTTACACTCCCTCCTGCTCAGCCCAGAGCGGGAGGGGTTATTTGATGATTTTCCATCCGAAAAAAAAGGGTAGGTCAGTTTAAATTAACACTGCTTGCTGACAGAAATGTTGGTAATTGCGTGTTGGTAGCTGAGAAAGTCTCCTAGATAAGTTCCCTAACAAAAAGCTCTACGAAAACCTGCATTTAAACATTATTATTAAACATTAACAGAATAACAAAGCCAAAGGTTATGTCTCGAACTATGCCGTAAAAACTTTCTTAGCTTTTAACGGGCAATTATCCTGAACTTACAACCAAGTAATGAGGTCTTTATTTGAAAAGGAAATGTAAAAACGTTGTCTTCGGATTTCCTTTTTTTAATTTAGTTGTTATCTCATTATTTTCTGTTGTGAATTATCTACGAGTTTGTATTACGAAGACGTACAAAAAAATGTATGGACTACAAAAGTACCAACTACTATAGTATGGTCTCTATTTAGTTATCACTTAGGTACATAAAGTCCGTATCAAAACACTGAAGAAGTATTGTAAAATGAGAATTGAGACGATTAATTATTACCATTCATATATCCACATTCTCAATGGTTTTGTTATACTCGGCCAGTAGTGAAGCCATGATTGAAAGTAGTACAGCAGTCGTGTTCATACAAGTACCTTTAATTATATTATGTACTAGCTGTTGCACGCGGCGTCGCTCGCGTTTAGGTTGGAAATTATTCCACGGGCACGATGTAAATATAGCCTATGGCACTCGGGAATAATGTACCTTCCTATTAGTGACAGAATTTTTAAAATCGGTTCAGTAGATCCGGAGATTACCGCCTACAACCTCACAAACGTTACCTCTTTATAATATTAGTATAGGCTAGTATAGATAATGCACTACGATTGCGAGTAATAGGAGATATTACTACTACGTCAATTTCGTAGGCAAGTCGTTGCATTTAAAATTTGTTTTTGTGTAGGCATAAAAATATGATATTTTCATCTTTGTGTAACGATCAAAGAACGATTATTCAGTATTCTATTATTTTTATATAAAAAAAACGTTTGGTACTAAATATAATTACTGCTACGCAGTACGACGGGCAAGCAGCCACGTTTGGTAGCAATACACCTACGCGCTTCTACGAGCAGCTACGGCAACGCGCTTTATCGTCAAAGTTCATATAAACTCAAGTGTGTAGTTGAAAAACAACTAGTGTCCCTTATCAAACGATGACTTTGATAAGATATACTACTTTGTTTTTCAATAGTAGGTAGGTACTTATCCATTATCGCCTTACCTTCGATGGTTCTCAGAAAACCACAAGAACATAGTTGAATGAAAGATCAACGTATACAGTTTCTTTACCGAGGTATGAGAAGGAGCGTTTATTGTTGGTGAAAGGCCGTGCTTAAATAGTAATGAAGAACCCCTTTGAAGTTGAAACTTCCGAATTTTGAAGTGGACTCGGACTCACTCACGAACTTCGTCTTGGCGTCTTGGGGACTTGTTATATTTACTTCGTGAGAGCATAGCTACAGGCCAGGGATGGCCAACCGCCGATTTATGACAGAGGAAACGCGAAATAAAAATAATAAATTGATTTGATTTTGTAAGATTAATTTAGAGAAAGAAATGCTACCATGCGTGTTTGGACTGGTAAGAAAAGTTAAATAATGACACAAAGAAAGTTTGAAAGTGGCGCCAGTGTCAGCAAAGTTGAATGGAATTTTTGTTTTTCGCTGTAACGTGTGAACCGTAGAAATCTGTTTGTTGCCGCTTAGGTACTGTTTCATGGCTTTGGTTTACCATGCTTGTCTCCATATAAAGCTATAGTTATAATTGGAGTAAGTAGAAACAAAACATTACCGAGTGAAAATCACTATATTATAACTTGCTTCGTTAGTAGATAGCTAATGCATTTGGGAGTTCTATGCTTAGCCAATTAGGGTACTTACTTGTTTTATACCAGACTGATTTAGTTTTGTTTGTGAACTCTGAACTATTTTGTTGAAGTGCTTAGCCGATTTATAGGGCTTAGCTTCGCGGATCTCGAGTACTTTGTTCATAAAAGTGCTTTAATGAAGCGAAATCTACATTAGATCATGTGTGACTGAACTGCCTCAGTAGTCTAGCGCAATCGTGGGTGCGAGGTCCTGAGTTTCGATTCCCCGGTCGGGCAAAATGTATATTGGGGGTTTTTCATTTGAAATGATCCATGCATTAGCAACCCGAACTTAGGATTCGTGCACAGGCTCGCCCGCATTACATTTGACTGAAATATAAATGGCGGAATGTGGGTTAAGTTTTACCCCTTTTTTTTTTTGGTTTTTCGGATGGGAAATCATCAAATAACCCCTCCCGCTCTGGGCTGAGCAGGAGGGAGTGTCAGACTTGTACTGACTAAAACCCATCCATGTTCCTTCCTTTGCCCTTTGTGTTCCAGGGCCGCGGTATCTCTTTCGAACAGTCCCGCAACCATTTTATACCCCTGTCCAATACTTAAAGAATTACAGGCCAGATATTATGTTATGTATACGGGGTGGAATGGACACGGTCTAACCGGTTACCACGTATTATAAAAGCAGTTATTTCCTACAAACGTGCAATAAAACCAAAATTGTGGCAAAATTAAAGTAGTTTACAAATGACTTTTATTTTCTATCAAGAGTGTACATTTTTTGTCAAATTGTCATTTTAAATATGACAATTTGCTAAATAGACGTTCTGCTAATCAGACCATCTGATAGTTGGACGTTTTGCTACATTGACATTTTGCTAATTAGACTTACTGCTCATTAGACGTTTCGCGCTGTTGGACATTTTGCTACTTAGACCTTCTGATCAGCAGGGAAATTTATGGAATAGCTGTTTTTTTAGTTAAAGTTTCTCTTTTAGGGGGCTCAGAAATTCTGAGCCACCACGCATTCAATACATCATTCTGAGTCAGAATGATGTATTGAATGCGTGGTGACCGCTCCACCCTATAGATGGTTTGTATGGTACACACGGCTACACATCAATCTATACATTTTCAGTATAATATGACCTCGCATTGTACGGAAATCCTATACAATGCGAGATCAACATAAATTGGAAATGTTTAGCTTGATTTGTAGCCGTGTGTACATAAAAGTATCCGTGATTAGTGAGTTTTCCATTGTTCAATTAACATTACCTAAATCACGAATTCTCTATAGATAGGAGCGTTCGTCCGTAAATCTTAGTTAAGTATTTCACGTTCTAAACCACTTCGCCCATTATCCCTCCGCATATAAATGTATCCTCACCCATTACCCCAAGTCATGTGCAATACATATCCCTCCGTAACACTGCAATAAAAATAAAAACCGTATCGTTACCCGCCATCCTTTTAGACACCTACAAAGAAATCGTAACATAAAACACTCGTAGAAAACTTAGTTCGGACAGGTACTATTCTGCCGCCTCCCGAAGATTTATAATCTAAATCTGGAACAAAAGAATATTACAATTCTACTGATATATGTTACACCTGCGCTGAGTGACGTATACCTTTGGGAATTAAATGTACGACTATTTATCTTTGCGTGGTCGAAGGTTCTTGAGCTTTCTACTAGATAAAAAATCCTGGGGTACACTTTCGGTCATGACTATTCGATTGAATGGTTTGAAGTCGAAAGTAAATGGAATAAACTAAAAATTATTGAATTCTACGTATTTGATCTTCAGCTGAAGCCGCGCTTGCCAAGGTCGGTTCGTGGATGGGTGACCATTCATTACCGAGTATCGTCTATGGCTCGGAATGCACGTTAAGCCGTTGCTCCCGGCTGTCATTTGTAGATCTTTGACAGTCGTTCAGGTCAGTGGCTCGAAAGTTTGACAACCAGTCTTACTAGGGGTATCGTATTACCCAGTACTAACAGGGTTGTGCAGGACAGATAGGCAGTCTACTTCTACTCCTGTAAAATACTGGTATTGAGCCGACCCCAACATAGTTGGGAAAAGGTTAGGCAGATCATAATAATGATCCAATTCAATTAATAATCTTTCTAGAGATGAATGACTATTATAAATATTCCATCATAGCCATAACGATCTATTGGATCCATATAGGCTACAAAAGCTTTGTTGCAAGTGAAACGCTTTGAAAACGATTGACATTTGTCTAGACAATAGACGCAGAGATCTTCATCACCCATTCTAGGTACTTGGGGTCGGCGCAACACGTTTTCTTCTTCTAATCTCCCCTGTCAGACGTCACGGCATCATTTACTCCTTTCTCTTTCATATCATTCCTCACACAATCCATTCATATTTTCTTTGGTCTTCCTCTACCTCTTCATCCATCAACATTCATATCTTCATATTGTTCTTAAATAAATCTTACTAGTCTGTGAAAAATCCAGGGTTCGAAATTATCAAGATAACTATTTATTTTTTGATAATTACCATGATAATTAATTATCGGATAATTATCCATGCTTTAAGATTTATCACTAGGTATCTTTAATTTTTGACTCAAACCGGTTTATTTTGTTTTAATGCACTCGTATTCAACAAGACCAGGGTCTTTATTTTCGGTTTTTTTTTGTAACTATCACTCTGCTGCACGTTCAAAAAACTGATTTTTTGAATTTAAAACTGGTTTGAAGGGTAAAAACGGGACCCTATTACTAAAATTCCACTGTCCGTCTGTCTGTCAGTCTGGCTGTCTGTCACCAGTCTCATGAACCGCGATAGCTGGACAGTTCAAATTTTCACAGATGATATATTTCTATTGCCGCTATTACAACAAATAATAAAAACAGAATAAAATAAATATTTAAGGGGGTGATTAATTAATAATACTTACGTGATTTTTCGCCGTTTTTTGCTTGATATTAATAATGGTTCGGAACCCTTCGTGCACAAGTCCGTCTCACACTTGGCCACTTTAAGTTGACACGCGTTTTTATTCGCACGGAAGCGGCAAATAGCATTCGGATACACGCGAAGAAAGATTTTTATTATTATCAAGCTAATTATCAAGGTATTATCAATGATAATTTTCACTTCGAACCCTGTAATATACCGAGTACAACTTACTATTTAGAATTCGCGACCCATTTATATCGCACGCAGATCAAATATTTCCTACATTTGGCCACAGCTGCGACCATTTTTTATAGAGCGTGGATCTGAAACGGGCCCAGGATATGAGAAGAATTCAAATATGACGTTTCGAATATGAATTCAACTTAGCCGACAGAAAACCTACGGCCCTATAAAAAATGGAACCTGCAAAGACCATTGTAAACGTAACGTAAATACGTCGATTATTGCATTGAAACAATAATCATCCTATAGCATAAGCATCAGCCATCAGCCTATAATGTTCCCACTGCTGGGACACTCGGCCTCCTCTCTATGAGAGGGAATGGGCTTTACACCACCACATGTCACATGTCTTCGAAGTTTTGGTTCTAGGACATGCTTGTTTCCTCACGATGTTTTCCTTCACCGTTTTTTGAGAACAGTGGTGATGAAATAAAATACACAAAGTAATGTGCCTGCCTGGGTCCGAACCCACAACTTACTGTTCGCCACCCCACTAGGCCACCCCTGCTCTCCTATAGCATTTTAGTTAAATTGTTTGCGACAAGCGCAATCAGTATCATTCATATAATGAATGACACTGATTGCGCTAATGAAATTCTTAAAATTATGAAAAATACTATATATATATGAAACGAGTATTTTTAATTATAACCCTTCGTTTTGAATTCGCTGTAGTCGGGTAAAAAAATTGACGTATTTACGATACGTTTACACTGCGCGCTCTAGGGCCGCTGATATAGGCAGTTAATCGCCTAATAACTCCATAAGTATCTTAATCTAATTTCCTCGTCTTATAAACAAAACTCGAGTAAATAATAATGTACACAGTCAATGTAAAAAAAAAACGAATTAGTGCGATATAAATTTATCCCGGTAGGCCTATGTATCGCCATGACAACGTTTTTCCATTTCGATTCGAAGATATTAAATAACGTAAGTAATGAGATCTTTTCTGATCTAGACATGTAATGAAAATTCTCTATAGAAACAGCTACGTACTCCACGTAATTTTTGCGAGTAATTAAATATTTATCTCACTCCTCACAATGAAATGTGAGCGTGATTACGATTCGATTAATTATGTCGATGTTAAATGTTAAGTAGGTACTTTCTGTTACTTATTTCACGTTATTTCAGATATATAAAACAGGTATACTATAGCAACGGAGTCCCTTCCACCCTGTATAGTGGTGGTGAAGGTGTAAACAGATTGGGAGGTATACAGGGTGTAACAAGACCCTTAACGAAGCCGAAAGGCACTTGTTGTTCACGTCATTGCGATCATCTTTTTCTTCTAGACCATACCTGGGAACCTTCAAGTTACGGAGATATTGGGGGTCAAAGTTCCAACTTTTTTTTTAAATACAGGTCTTTTACGTAAGATTTTTACTGTAAACACTTCCACGACCCCCGTACTATTCAATTCATCTATTAGCACAATGTTTTGAGTGCTTTACATGAAGTCCTACCGTAAAACGTGATTTTACACCCAAAAAAAAAAGTTGTTTCCCAGCAATAATTTTTGCATAAAGTTACTTAGTTTGATGAACAGAATGCTTGGTTGACGGCTTCGTGAAGGGTCTTGTTACACCCTGTATACCTCCCAATCTGTTTACACCTTCACACCGTTGCTATCGCTAAAACGGTAACCACGTATTCAGTAAGTACATAATTCTGAACCGAAAGAACCGACCCACGAATTTCTATGTGGCATAGTAATTTTTCGTCGGATATTAATAAATAAAATAACTGGTTCCTACCGACAGCCAACTTAAGACGGAACAACTAATATGATGAACAGCAGATTATTTTTTAAATTACCGTTTAAGTCTCTATTGAAAATAAACCTACCAATTGATTTCATCCTTGGCAAGGTTAATAATAGCCAGCATGTAGCAACTTTGTACTAAAAGGATATATTATAACTTTGAAACATTACAGTACCTATCTGTCACTGTAATACCTAACCAGGGGCGTAGCTATGGCTACCAGCCATCTCAACGATACGGGGTAACAAGGGCCCCTGATGAGGAAAAATATCACATAATCATCTCAAATATTCTTCTTGCTCAAGCTCGCTTTTCGATGTAAACATAAACCCTTTCAGGATGCTGTCATTTTCTAGCTCTTCATTCAAATCAACCTATGCACCTACCCCCCTCCCCCTGCTCTGTGTTGAACCTATGCTCACACATTCTCCTAGAAAAATGAATGTCAGCTAAAGCGATGCATGTCAGGATACTATATTCTTAGTTTTGCAAAATTCATTCATATTTGTGTAATACTAATGATTTTCTCCTCTTTTTGGGCTTCGCCGCACTCGGGTTCAGAGGGCCCCAAAAAAATTGACACAGGGCCCTACTAGGACTAGCTACGCCACTGTACCTAACCTAGATTGAATTAAAAAATCTTTAGTGTCTTTATAAGGAGACACAACACATTCAAGGCACTTTAGACGGTATATTTCATAACGCTGAAATATTAAGTGGTAGGTATACCTACCACAAGCACCCTTTTTACAAAGAGGACAAACTTTTTAACTAAGTACATAACCAACAGTTTTTAAAAGCAAATTTTCTTTATCGCATGCACCAATCGTTCGTATCGAATTTCTTTTTGTTTTTGTTAGCAATTTGTTTTTTCCGTTATTGTACCTACACAGTTTTGAATCTATTTCCAAACTATCTAAACAAAGTGGCTCGGAATCCGGATTTGTCATGTTCTTTTTTGGACCCCGTCCAGAATTTGATACGGGGGTCAAGCGGGAATGACAACGCCGTGTCATCTGTTTTATTTCTAATAAAAATCACTAAAGTAATTAGTATTTAAAAATACAGATTAAAAGTGAAATGTCCGGACTTTGTCGAATATGATCAGCTTTTCGTCAGGACTTATCCACGAAATGATAAGTAGATAATGGTAACCCTATACAATATACAAGTTACTTTTACGCGCGAGTACGCACTATACAGCGTGTAACAGAAAGGGTATAATCATATGGAATACTGTGGTACGGACCATCAAACTGAACAACTTTCTCTATGGGACCACCATCGAAATCGTAAAAAAATAATCGTTGTAAGTCGTAATAATAAGCTGGGTCGTTTACATTTGGGTCGAGTAGGTATTGAAATTTTGTATAGGACAGCTAATTATTTTTTTACGTTTTCGATGGTGGTCCCATAGAGAAAGTTGTTCAGTTTGATGGTCCGTACCACAGTATTCCATATGATTATACCCTTTCTGTTACACGCTGTATACTCAAGTACACTTTCCTACGTTATTCGTTGATAATTATATCGGTAATTTCCGTACGTGTTCGGATAATGAATTTCAATGAAATATGGGATATAAACACGCAGCTTCACCAAATTATTTCTGTGTAGTACAACAACGTAAATAATTATTACTTACCTACTTTATTCAACACCGACATATCCTAACCAAATATTTCGTGGAAACAATATTGTAGTCAGGTTAAATGGGAATATAATCGACATTATTATTCTGTTATGTTTGCGGCTTCCTTCGTTTGGTTTTTGCAAAAATAGAGTATAATGAATGAATTCATTTAATAAACCTATTTCTGGAATATGTTTTGTTTTTAAATTCCACGTTGTAATTGGTTAACCAAAATTACAATTCCTAACAAATTATAAATGAACAGATTTTCAGAAGGCCATAAGGTGTCTCACATAAATTTTGAGTTAATGACTATTTTGCGCCCTATCGGCGATATTTATGCTTGTAAAGTACACTATCGAAACATCGGCACTTGGGGTTTGTTTAAAAAATAAACAAAGGAAGCGTTGCGTCGCCATCTTCAAAAATATTTGTGTATTTCAGTGCCTCGCCTTCATGTGACTCGAATGTCTCGAGTTTTAGGGATTTGTCCACCCGCCTCAATCTGCGCCCGTCGGGGGCTGTTACATTGAAATATGAGTATTATTACCAACTTTATAGCCGTTTTATTTCATTTCTACACCAAACAATTTCGTTTTTTTGTTTATTTGCATGTATATGAGAACATTTGTCGGTGTTAATGCTGATTAATTTGAAACTAAATCAAAATGCTCCAGAATAACATTGTAATGTTGAAAATAAAATAAAACAAGTGCTGCATGTTTTAGAATATTTCCATGCTTATTTTTATAGTCTACTATAACTGACAATCGTTATTTTGCATATTTCACATAGGTGTGTACCTACATATCTATTGAGAAAGCCTTTGATTCCCAATAACCTATCCATAACACTATAAGTAATACATCAAACTTCATTTATTGATGATCACGGAACGCCACAAACCTAACGAATTCATATTTTATGCCACATACATCTATTATCATAACTATCCCCGGTTATCGGGGGCACGTACAGCATGATTTGTTTCTGAAGTCTCATAACGACCCTATTGGCTGAGATAGCATCTTGCGGCATGAATATTGGCCAATACGGTAATAACAGCGATAGTGCCCATTCGTTGTAATAATTACGCGGTTAAAGTCTGATGCCTTTCTAATGGCGGAGATTTAGTATGCGTGTTTGTAAGCTTGAGGTCTCCCTCTTAGTAACCAATAAAGATCGTTATCGGATCCCGTATCGAGCTTTCGGCGGTAATGTATCGTTTCTTGGTATTGGCTTGTCGAAATTACTTAGCAGTTCTAGTCGTTATTATATTTTGTTGATAAGTACTTCTTTAAGCGCTGTTTCTATTGAAAGTTTGTATTATAGGTAAAGTATCTTCGCCTAGGCTTCGGTTGGTAAAGAGCCATACTGTCAGACTTTTGTAACTCGTATTTTTATTTTCGAATTAGATAGAGTACAACAAAAATGTTTAAGTAGATAGTATTGGTAGGTTTTCCCTTATTCATTTCTATGCGGTACGCATTTATGTAACGTGATTTAATTTTCGCAAGGTTCGCAATAGTTGTGAATAAAATTGCGTATTGAGCCCTTAGGCTAAGATTCTTAGAATGTATCGAAGAAATCAAATAAAAATACCGCACGATACACAAAATCCGAGGCGCCAAATAAAATAAATTGAATCCAGTCAGTTAGTCTAGACCTCTAGAGTATGTATCACGTTCTACTCGTGAAAATCCTTATGATGTTTTCGTCTTTAATTAAATTCGTCGAATCAATTGAAAAAGCAATTTGGAATCCCCTCGAACCTGATTTTATGTTTCGAAGTTTATTACTTATTTTCTGTTTAGTAAGTAGCTTGTATTGTAGATTGCACGATACAAAATTCAATTTCGATCAGAGAATGAGAAAAAAGTCATATTTAATCAATTGTCCCTTTAGAAAGACCATAATTTGTTTCAAAAATAAATTCTCATTTAGAGGGCTGTAAATAAATTATCGTGTTAACGAAAAAGAAGGCGGGAAGGTAACTTCCTTAATAGAATGACAACCAATACAAAATAATTCATAAAAATGGGAATAATCAAATTGCCTCTATTGTGAATTTGGAGGGAAATTACGGGGCAGACGGAGAGAGGGAGATCGGCAGACGCAAATGACATCATTTCTGCGAAAGCAGCCGTTTCATTGAACAAATAATTTTCTAGGGAGTTATAAAAGGAAAGGGACAGCTATGTAATAGGGTTTAGAGAGTGGAACTGTCGATGTCGGGACAATTTCGACACTGCCTGTGTTCAACCGCCGAGGCACGTTGTGACCTTTGTACTGCGTAGGTGGTCTTAATGAGTTGTAGGTACACAAACTTTTGGTGCGTCTATTGTGGTGACTGGCGGCCTGCTTTCGGTTAAAATAAATCGGGTCGGTCTTGTATATTGTTGAGGTGAGTTGGTTTCGTTGACATGTTTTCGGTTAGTACTTTATTCAGGTTTTTACTTCTAATTACTTCTTAGAGGTGTGGAAATAATGTTTTTGCTAACTCCTCCGCTGTTTTTTTTCTGATTCATTTCGTTGCGAGATCCAAGACAGGTGGAGCTTTCTTCCGGACTCGTCGAGCTTCATTGCGTCGGCGTTTGTCGGGTGTTCACCATTGTGTATTTTGATTTTTGAATTTGCAGTGGTTAGAAAAACTGTGGCGTCTAGCACGCCACAGTTTTTCTTTCCCAAAAAAAAAAACTTCATTAAGGTATGTTTATGAACTTATAAAATAAGTTCCGTTTTCCCTGTGTTGTTTTCATTGACAGGGATTCCAACAAGCCCCATAGAAGGTTTATTTCTCACATCTCAATTGTTTATGGCATCATCCTTCGATATTAAACAAGTTAATAATAAATTATAATCTCTATTTTCTTATCGTTAAAAACTACTGCAGCTACATCAAAATAAAAAATACGTGTTTATAGCTGAAACTATACAGAATGTGAAAACTAAATTACGACAACTAGTTTTAAGTACGTAAAAAAAAATTGTAAACTTGAGAATATGGGTTGAATATCAGTAAAAGATTTGTTTTAGCTAAGTTTTTACCAATAATTTTGTAGTTTGTAACAATAAAACCTATTTATAATTAAACTAGACTCTAAAAGCATTATTTTGATACCTTAATGAAGTGTAAAGTTATCTTTCCATTTCGTCTGTCTGTTGATATTTCGTAGATTATTCATACATTAATTGTTACTTATTTTTTTGTGACTTCGAAGCTAATTAGTTTCAGTGAGAGTGGATGTGATTTCAGACTTTTACAACATTACTGAAGTATAAATTAGTAGGCATTTGTATTATGTATTAAAAGAGAATTAACAAATACTGACTGCCTCGTTGTCGCACTGCTGAGAATGAGGTCCTGGGTTCGACTCCCAGGTCGTGCAAAGTGTTTTTCCATCAGAAATTTCTCAGTAGCAGCTACGGAGTCTGGATTTGTGCCCAGTTGATGGCAATAGGCTCTCCCCCTATTACACGGGACTTAAACATAACTGGGAAAAAGTGGGTGTACTATTCGGCATGCCTCTACCTAACCCTTCGAAGATTAGAGGCGTGATGTGATGTTATTTAACAAATAAAAACTTGGAGTTTATTAAAAATACTCTACAAGTTCCTTTTACTGAGAATTATCGTTGGTATTAAGTTTACAAAGCCCTGAATCTTAAATCTACTAAGTTTTATTACAATTACATTTATGAAAGAGAAAATCATATTTAGACTCTAAATATTTATGATTTTATTATTTTCATTTTAATTGGAACATCAATCAAAAAAGCAGAGTTGCTGAAATTACCAACCATTTTGAGAATCGATGATATTTTTACAATAATTCTAGAAGAAGCCATCAACAGCACCTGATGCTAAACTGAAAGACTTAAAACAAACAAAACAGTTCCAAAACAGTCATTTGTTAAAATTCTTGACTTTTCTTGAAAAGCAAAGTTTACGTGAAGAAAAATGAAATAAAGCTGATAATGAGATATGCCGCGAAGATCGCACATTGTGGAATATCTTTAAATCTTGTCAATTTTATTATTTATCTGCAATTACATAAGTCAATTGTATGAAGATGAAGTCAAACACAGTTACTATGTATGTACGTGAAATGATTATATATGTACTGATTCTCTGGTATCGACTAGTGGCTAAAATTTTCAGTAAAAATGAGTAATTCTGCAATGTTTTGCAAAAATTGCAGAACCTCTTTTGGAATTTATTCCGCGACCCCGTATCTCAGTACTTAATTGCTAGAAAAAAACATGATGATCCGAAGATTCCAGCTAAAATTGAAATTGAAGCTATTTAGTAGGTAGTAAGTACAAAAGCACATTCATACATATCTACGTGAACCACTTGACAGAAGACGTGTATTGCAGAAACGCGTGTTCTAAGGCATGGTAAGCATTCGCAAGGGAATTTCTATTATTACATTTTATTTCCTTGAGTTTAGCGGTGTGCTATGAATATCCTCTTGCTGTTCGAGGCCAATTATTGTTGATACGGAAGTTTTCCGGAAATACTCCATGTTTTAATGGAAATACTCCATGTTTTAATGTATAGTTGTTGTTTGTGCATTTGTGAACCGCCTCGGCTTCGCAAGGTTCCAATGTTTTACAAAAAACCTTCGTCTTGAATCACTCTATCTATTAAAAAAAACCGCATCAAAATCCGTTTCGTAGTTTTAAAGATCTAATCATACATAGGGACAGACAGCGGGAAGCGACTTTGTTTTACTGCTTACTACTATACTACTTAAGTAGTGAAGACTGAAAGATTATTTTTTTGTATTTTTTCCTATCTTAACGATAAGTTACTGTCATAGTTTCTTCGAATTGCGATTCTCAAACTTATTTTACCATGGTTACCAATGTTAAAATTAACTTCACTCGCAAAACTTGTGCATAAGGCTAGGATGTCAGGCACACGACTAACGTCTTTGATAGTTCGTTACAGAATGATGACAGCCTATCTCAAAAGGATAGTTGACATGGCATTTGACAGCTTGAATGTTGCCAATCTTCAACACTTCGTCGGGGAATGACGGGTGCTGTCCACTGTCCAGTGACTGAACAGCCTCGATCGAAGAGAAGTCATTTGGTGTGAAGTATTTTTTTGATTTACTTGTATTTAATTTACATTAACAAGACCAGCCTATTACTGGTCCCACTGCTGGGCAAAGGCCTCTTCTAATACAGAGAAGGCTCGCTACGCTTGCTCAAGACAAGCTGGCAATTGCAGAAAAAAATGATTTTAAGTTCAGGTTTCATTTCAACGTTTTCTTTCACCAATGTCTGTGATGTCCAAGATAAACTTAGAAAGTACAAAAACATTGAAAAAGTCACTTTGGCACTCGCCCGAATTTGAACCCACAACCTTGTGCACGAGAGGCGAGGCCTTAACCAATCATTTAACATTATATCCCAAAAAAAAAACAATTTAATGTTTAAATAAATAAATAATAAATATCGCTGGACATTACACACAGCGCCATCTAGGTGCCACACTAAGCAACGAGGCTTGTGTCGTGGACACCAGATAGTTGATAATACTACATAGATACTTTTTGTTTGTAAATACATACTTATTATACATATAAACATCCATGACTCGGAAACAAATGTCCATGCTCATCACACAAACATTTGCTCCTACCGGGATTCGAACCCAGGACCCTAAGAACGTAAGGCAGCCTCACTACCGCTGCGCCATCCGTTCCGTTCCGTTCCGTGCCGCGTTCAGCCGTTTCTAGTTGCTTTGACAATTAAATTATGTAAGCGCCATAAGAAGCCTTATAAAACTTGGTTTATACTTGTTCTTAATTATTTTTTACCATGAGCTAAGTACTTGGAAATTATAAAATGATTTCTTTGCTTACGCACAAAAACCTAGATATTTCATTATTTTAATCGACCTCAATATGGAAAAACCATCAAAGTACAGGACAGAGCACAAAAATTGAATTGAATCCTAACCTAGTCGCCCTGGTATGCACAATGCTTTTCACCTACGTACCTTATACTCCCAAATCCTATTGCTAACGAACACCAGATGATCCCGTTACCTTTGTTAACCGTAAAACTCTGACCATACACTTCAGACCACTCCATTTGATTGATACACTTTTTTCCGGCCGACTGGGTATTAACAACTTCATCAGTTATTTCCTTCCCAAAGGATCGGCCGGGTTTTGTTTGTGAGTAAATAGTATTGTACAGAACCCGGCTGTAAGTGTGGCACGTTGAGTTATTGAAACAGTTCGGTTCGGTTTTGTCGTGTCTTGTTGTATACGGTACATCGGTATTTTGAACTTCGAAGTTCAGTAATACAGTCAGTGGTCGCAAGTGCGACTGCTGAGCATGAGGTCCTGGGTTCGATTCCCGGGTTGGGCAAAATGTTTTTGTCTTTTTTCATCAGGAATTTCACAGTAGCAGCCACGGAGTCTGGATTTATGCCCGGTTGATGGCAATAGGCTCGCCCCCTATTACATGGGACTTAAAAAACACAACTGGCGAAATGTGGGTGTACTATTAGGTACACCTCTGCCTAACACTGCGGGGATTACAGGCGTAATGATATGTTATGGTGTTATGTTATATTCGGTTTTGTAGAACGCTGTGTCTGTCGCTCATACCTGTAGATAGTTTCTTTTTAAAGCAGCATGAGTCTTTTTAACGATCGTGTGCTGTATTTGGAACTACAACATTGAGTTTAGTTCTGACTAAATGTACCAACCCATCATCATCAGCTGCCTAGCCTTTTCCCAACTATGTTGGGGTCAGCTTTCAGTCTAACCAGATGCAGCTGAATACCAATATTAACATGGAGCGACTGCCTATCTGACCTCCACAACCCAGTTAGTACTGGGTAATAGGATTCCGCTTATTAATAAGACTAGCTGTCACAATTGCGGGTCATTGACTACCTGTAACGACTGTCAAAGATCTATAAATGACAGCCGGGACCATTGGCTTAACATGCTTTTCGAGGCACGGAGAAAACTCGGTATGTATTGGATGGGCACCCATCCATCGACCGATCGTGGCAAACGCGGCTTCATCTGGTGATCGACTCGTGCGGCTGTTATTTTTTAGCCAAAACCTCCTAAAAATCAAATTATACTCATACATAATTTCTCCCAATTTCGGAAGTAATTCAAAGTCAACGTTATTTATTTGAAAGAAAGAAAGAAGAAAGAAAGCATATTTATTTGGCACAAGCCACAAGTGCACACAACAAAAAATGAAATTATAAACTTAAGGCTAAACACAAAAAAATAGAATAAAAAAACAAGACAAGGCAAGAGATAATTGTGTGTCTCACAGCTGCGCCAAATAGGCCCAGTTCAGCAAACTACCGAGCAGCTAGTGCCCGACGCTGGTTTTCAACCGGACCTGAGATGGTGATGTGACGGACGTAAATCAGTTTTATAGTTTGTGTTACTGCTAAGGTATATGTATGAATAGGTACGTAAATAGAATACATGTGTGTACAATGATAGCAAATATAATAAATAAAACGTACTCATAGAAACGTAAACCTGTTTCGCACGCTTGCAAACGCATAATATTAAAATTATTTGCGGTAAATGTGGTACAAAAGGTGGAAAAATAACATAAAGTGCAATGACAAAACACATTTAGCCATAAAAATAAAAGGCAAATATTAATAAACACAAATATTCAATTAGGTAGACCATAACTAAATAAACTAGAATATTTCCAAGTTTAATTAACACAACACAAAACAAAATGTTGCTGTAAATACTACAAAAGAATTGCTAGCATATTAAAGTATTTTTAACGTACAACAAATTGTTAAATTGTGTAAACAAACACAACATCATATAAGTAGGTAATTCTTTACAATGCAATGATAATCGTAGTGATTAATTTGAAATCTGTTCAAACCATATCTTTGGGATCTAACATGCAGCAAATTTTTATTTATAATATTATATACATTTATAAATTAAAATAACCTAAAGTAAACCATGCAATTTCATAAAAGACTGACTTCACTACTTACTCGATTAATAAATAGATTATGTCGCCACATTTTTTCAGAACTAAATTCAAAGTTGTCAAGGTGGACTGTATTTCTTCTAAATAAAACTTCAGGTTCAGACTTCTTGTTTCTTATTTATTCCCAGGGCTGGCTTGCTGCTTGACTGTTGAGTGACGACTACGAATTTTGCAACAAGCCTCCCGTTTTATATTCATTTTACACAGGGTGCAAGTAGTGGGTAGCGTAATAAGCGCAGAGCACGATTACCCGCTTAGAGTGCGTGTTTGTTTTGATGTGTCGGGCGGTGATCTCGACAGGTTTTGACTTGTCCGGACCTGTCTGGATCGTGCTCTCTGCCTTTACAAATGTCGTGTTTGGGCTACCTATATGTTCTAAGGGGTATTGAAACCAACCTAACTATATGTTGTTATATTATTTCGTAATGATCCCTACTATCAAATCAAGATTTATTGGTACTTATATCTAAACCTTAAATAACATTGTTTCGTAACTTATATACTTAAAATCATATTATATACATCATTTACATAAGCTGCGTCGTCCGTAACATCCTCCCCCCGGCGCAGGGCTACCGTAGCCTAATCTTCCACGCAGAGGACGGCGAGCTTCGTGACTGGACGCCGTAGGATGCCCGCCGTGGTTCTGACGTCAGCTGACCGCACCTTGCCGTCTGGACCCGCGTAGACCGCTTCCACGACGCCTCGGGGCCACGTCCCTCTTGGTAACGTGGAGTCGATGATGATGACCAGGTCACCAACGTGAAGGGGCCGCCGTTGATCATCTGACGCCCCTCGAGGCACCAACGTAGGTAGATACTCGTCCACCCAGCGCCGCCAGAAGTGGTCGGCGAGCGCTTGGGCAGCTCTCCATTGCTTGCGGCTGGCCTCCTCACAAGGCCCAGTGCGGGGAAGGCCTGAGGAGGTCCCGATGAGGAAGTGGTTGGGTGTAAGGGCCTCCGGATCCCTAGGATCGACAGAGACATGGGTGAGAGGCCGGGCGTTTATAGAGTGCTCGGCCTCTGTTAACAGCGTCAGCAATACTTCTTCTTTCAGTGCCTTTTGATGTAATGTCGCCCCCAGCGCCGTCTTGACAGAGCGTACTAGTCGCTCCCACGCTCCCCCCATATGAGGTGCCCCTGGTGGTATGAATTTCCACCTCATTCGATGCTCGAGTCCAAAGTTAGTGAACTCTTTGGCCCATTCCTTGTAGGCCACGCGTAGCTCGGTGTCCGCCCCTCTGAAGTTGGTACCGTTGTCTGAGTACATGATGCTGGGCCAACCTCGCCGTGCCGCCATTCTTCGTACTGCCATCAGCGCCGAGTCGGTTGACAAACTTGATACTAATTCCAGGTGCACTGCCCTTGTGGCAAGGCAGGTAAACAGGGCCCCCCATCTTTTTTCATGTCTTCTTCCTATGACTACCGTCATTGGTCCAAAGTAGTCGATGCCGCAGTGAGTGAAGGGTCGCTGTGTCTTCGTCAGTCGTTCAACAGGTAAGTCTCCCGTAGTTGGTTTCACTGGCGCAGCCTTTCTGATGCGGCAGAGCTGGCATCGCTGTGCAATAGCTCGCACCGTAGGGCGTAGGTTGACCACCCAGTATCGCTGTCTCAAGTTGTTGATCACGCGTTCGTTGTTGGCGTGACCAGCTCGACGATGTGCGTCTTCCACCAGTAGGCGCGTGAATGGGTGTTTGCCGTGTAGAATCACCGGTGTCTTCTGTGTGTCTATGACCGTCGCGCGTCCAATCCTTCCTCTAACCTTAAGGACTTGATCTTCAATGTATGGGTCTAACTTGTATAGACTGCTTGATCTGGGTACCGGCTTCCCCTTCTCGAGGAGCTGGATCTCTTCTGCGTAGTCTTCGAGCTGTGCTTGTTTTAGCCATATTTTCTCGGCCCTCTCTATTAGGTCGACGGTCAGCTGGCTGGTCCTGTCCTTACATTTTTCTTTGAAAAGGAAGGGCATAGCTGTCGCTCGTAGCAGTTTCTCATACGAAGAGAATCTTCTTATGTCGGGTAGGTGAGAAGGGTGCTCTCTTGGTTCTTCCACTATGGCGTATGTTGCTTCGTCGTCAGTCGTGTCACCTTTGACCTTTTCTTTCGGCCAAGACTCTTCTTTCTTGTACAGGAACATGGGGCCGGTGAACCATCTGTCTTCTGGTTTCATGTGCACGGTGTAGCTAGGGCGCGTGGCGTCGTCTGCCACATTGTGTTCGGTGGGTACCCATCTCCACTGGCTGGCGTTGGTTAGTTCGGCGATCTCACCTAGACGATGCGCTACGAATGGTGTGTATTTCACGGCGTCTTTTTCAATCCATCGTAGGACGGTCTGAGAGTCCGTCCAATACGTTACGCTGCTGGGCTTATCTCGGTGCTCCTTTATTATTGTCTCCGCCAGTCGTGCGCCGATCACTGCTGCCTGTAGTTCGAGTCGTGGAATGGTGACTGGCTTGAGGGGGGCTACTCTTGACTTTGCCGCTACCAGCCTCACGTCCACTCTTCCTTCCGGCTTCTGGATTCTCCAGTAGGCTGTCGCAGCGTAAGCCTGTTCACTCGCGTCGCAGAAGATATGGAGCTCCACGATGTCTTCCGGGCCCCTGTCGTAGCACCTGGGGATGCGCAGCTTCGTTACCTCGTTCAGGCTTTGCATCCATTCTTCGAAGTGCTGCGCGTCTTCTTCAGGGAGCGTCTCGTCCCATCCTATGCCGTGCCTCCACAGGTTCTGAAGCAGGATCTTTCCGGTGACTGTGAAGTGGCTAATGAGTCCCAGAGGGTCATAGACTGCCATGACGGCTCCGAGGGCTTCTCGTTTCGTCGGCGCTCTGTCTCTGGTTTTCACCTCGGGTGACAGTCGACTTAGTCCTGTGTTGAAACCTAGCTCGTCGGAGCCTGTCTGCCATAATAATCCCAATGTCTTGTCTGTGTTTTCTTCCCTTTGTCCGAGTCTTACTTCTGTGTCATGTGCCTGCTTCTCCAGCGTGATGTTCTTGACTACGTCGCGTCTGTTTGAGCACCAACCCCTCAAGTTGAAGTGGGCGTTCTGATGTATCTTCATGACTTGACGCGCTGTCTTGATGGCTTCATTTTCGGTTGCGAAACTGTCTACGTAGTCATCCATGTAGTGGCTTGATGTTATAGCTTGCACGGCGTCGGGATGTTCCTCGGAGTATAGTCTCGCGTTGGCGTCTCGTACGGAGTGTGCGATGAAGGGTGAACATGAGGCTCCGAAGATCATTGACGTCATCTTGTACTTCTTTGGTGGCTCCGCTCGTTCACTTTCTCGCCAGAGGAACATCTGTGCAGCTTGGTCCTGCTCTCTTATTTTCACCTGGAGAAACATTTCTTGTATGTCCGCTGTGACGGCCACCGGTCGCTCTCTGAATCTGAACAAGATCCCAGGCAGTGATTTCAGGAGATCAGGTCCTTCCAGTAGGTAGTCGTTCAGGCACACTCCACTGTATCGATGCGCAGCGTCGAACACCATGCGCATCTTTCCCGGCTTATTTGGATTCACGACCGGGAAGTGTGGCAGGTACCACACCTTCTTGCTCTGTTCTTCCCTTCCATTGCACTCCTTAGCGTACCCTTTGTCTAGTAGGTTCTTAACCAGAGCGCTGTACTGTGCTGCGAAGTGTGGTGATGAATCCATCTTCTTTTCAATCGTTTTCAATCTTCTAATGGCACAGCTGTAGTTGTTGGGCATTGGAGCATCTTCATCACGCCATGGTAACCCGACTTCGAAGTGATCGTTGACTTTCCTCATGGTACTTTGCACTGCGTCAATCGCTTTTTGATCTTCTGGCTTGACCTTCCTTGCCAAAGAAACTCCTAGGGCATCGATCTTGAAGTGCGACTTCACCAGCTCTTCTACCCGACGCACATCATCTGTCTGTCTTGCCGCAGACACGTCGTGTAGATGTAGCACTAGTTGCCCCTCTTGTTTCTTCAACGTAGCGCGCGGTGCTGTCCCATGGATCACCCATCCCAACTGAGTGTACGAAGCCGCGGGTTCGTTCTTCTTTCCCATGCGTAGTTCGCGTGTGACTATTAAGTGCCAGTTGTCGGCACCTATTAGTACCTTAGGTGTGGCTTCTTCAAAGAATGCGTCTCTTCGCATGTCCTGGAGGTGTGGATAATTCATCAAAGTTGACCTGTCCACCGTCTGTCCATGAAGTCGCAGGTCCTTCATTGTTCGTGCGCGTAGCTCTTGAAAGTCACCGCTTTGGCCTCGTATTTGTAGCTTGACTTCCTGACTGCATTCTTCATGTTGCTGCGAAGTCACGCCTTGTATACGTAGAGTGGAGACCGGGCCGCTCACTTGTATACGGCGAGTCAATTCTTCGTCGACGAGTGATGTTGTTGAGCCTTCATCCATTAGCGCGAACGTTGATACTTGTCCGCCGGGCCCTTTTAATATAACTGGACACATCTTCAACAGTACGCGCTGTGACGTGTTGCTTGGCGCTGAGACGGTCATCACAGATTCTTTGGAGTGTTGTTTCTCGACGTCGACCACCTTGTCTGGTTTCTCACACGGTGATGCTTCCTTTGTGTCTCGTTCCTTGTGCAGCAACGCGTGATGTGGGCGGCTGCATGTTTCCTTGCCGCATCGCTTCGCTCGGCAATGTTCACGTCGATGGCGCCTCGTCACACACTTGAAACACACTCTTCCGTTGCGTGCCCACTCCCATCGTTCGTCGACACTCATCTTCAGGAACTTCGCACATTTAGGTACTTCGTGGTCACCGCCACAACACAAACACTCTTGCTTTCTTTCTTCATCTTTTTCCGATGTTGTGTAGACTATTTCTCGGCCCGCCTTTTTCTTTATGTTGGTTTGCGATGTATTTTTTGTTTCTTTCTTCGGTGCAGGTGCGGGTGTCGTATTTGTGAAGGCGTATCTCATAGCTCGGTCAGCCTCTCGCATCAGGAACCTGGACAGTAGCACGACTTCCGGTTCACGCGACGATTCCACAGCCTCAGAAGCGTAATCGCACCATCTTGATTTAATGTGCGGGCTTAATTTTTCTAACACTTCACGAACTAACATCGGGTTCCATATATATCCGCGGTTATCCATGTTTGATAACACACACACTATATTCTGTAACTTCACTGCGAACGAATTCAAGTCACTGGCCGTGCTCGTGAGTCGAGGTAGTTTCTTTAGATCCTCCATTGCTCGATCCATGAGTATTTCTGGCCTGCCGTAGTACTGTTCTAACGTCTTCATGATTACTTGTGGGTCCGACGCAGTACACAGGAGCGCTGACACTGCTTCTCTTGCTTCACCCTTGATGCAGTTTCGCAGTCTCGCTAAGTTCTCGATCGCGGTGAACTTGTAAACACTTGATGAATCCGTGTACGCTGCCTTAAAAGGCATCCATTCAGTGGCCGCACCTGTAAACGTTGGTAGTTCAGTCACTTGTCGCGGCGGCGGGCGTACACGTATCATTTTGTCCAATGTGTCGGCCAATTGTTCAATTCCTCTACCAACTCGACGTTCCCCTCTGGTTGGCGAGCGTGAGGCCGATCGTTGTCTTCTTTGGTCGTTTCTGGCAGGCGTGATGGCGTCAACACACGTGGCGGGTTCGATGCAGGCGGCGGCGGTAGCGGGGTGCGGGGGTTGCTCCCCCCGTGGCTGCTCCATGACTCGGGGGTGACTTCGGTCAATACTTTGAAGCCACTCGTCCACCCTGTCATCACTGTTGTGCACGGAGCCCTCTTCACGAGCCTCTGCCTCTGCCTCAATTGCCGACACTTCATATTCAAATCGCTTGTTGACGAGCGTCTTTTCAATTTCTAGTTGCTCGTTCCGTATCGCAGCGATCCTCTTCTGTGCTTCATATTCTGCCTTCTTCACTCGAGCCACGTCACTACTAAACGATCTTCTAGAACGTATCGTACTTGCTGTATCCCTAACGGAGACATCGTGTGCAGCTGTCATAGTTCGCGCCGAGTCCTGGGTTCGTAGCGCGGCAGTCGTCGTAGTCGGGTAGATCGACGCGGATGGCGTAGCGAGCGATTCGCCATAGTCGTACGCGGTCGCGGTCGCGGTGGCTCTACTCGCCGGTACGAGGCGTGGAGCCGGCGCAACGGACGCGCCGTCGGACATAGTCGGCGCAACCCTCCCTGCCGCGGCGGTGGCGGGAGGTGCGATCGCGAACGCGGGGGCGGCGGGATCGGTCCCAGCCGCGGGCGCACTATACGGAGTGCGCGGTAACGCGGACGCGATGGTCGACGGCGACCTGGGCGGATCCACGAACGTACGTGGTCGTCAACTATCGTAGCCCGACTCCGATTCACTTTCCTTGGCCGCAACACTTCTAGTTTTCATGCTTGATTCTTGAATTTATCTTGATTTTTCAAACTTGATCCGGCGCTCGGAGGACCAGCTGTCAAGGTGGACTGTATTTCTTCTAAATAAAACTTCAGGTTCAGACTTCTTGTTTCTTATTTATTCCCAGGGCTGGCTTGCTGCTTGACTGTTGAGTGACGACTACGAATTTTGCAACAAGCCTCCCGTTTTATATTCATTTTACACAGGGTGCAAGTAGTGGGTAGCGTAATAAGCGCAGAGCACGATTACCCGCTTAGAGTGCGTGTTTGTTTTGATGTGTCGGGCGGTGATCTCGACAGGTTTTGACTTGTCCGGACCTGTCTGGATCGTGCTCTCTGCCTTTACAAATGTCGTGTTTGGGCTACCTATATGTTCTAAGGGGTATTGAAACCAACCTAACTATATGTTGTTATATTATTTCGTAATGATCCCTACTATCAAATCAAGATTTATTGGTACTTATATCTAAACCTTAAATAACATTGTTTCGTAACTTATATACTTAAAATCATATTATATACATCATTTACATAAGCTGCGTCGTCCGTAACAAAAGTGTTACAATCATAAGAACTATTTCTTATGATTGTAATTCAGTTGAGCAGTCCACAGGAACAGTAAATATGCTGGAGAGGACAATTAACGTCCAGAAGCAAACAAGTTTCAAACTTTTATTTCATGAATAAACCATTTAGTCCCATTCCGGAGATCGTGCATAGACTTGAGAGACATTAATAAAAAGTTGAATGCTTAATATATAGGTGCATTTTTTTTTTACGGATTTGTCACCATCAGTTGACCCCTCCCACTCTGGACGGAGGGGCAGGGAGTGTCAGACTTGTACTGACTAAAACCCATCCATGTTCTTTATTTTGCCCTTTATGTTCCAGGGCCGCGGTATCTCTTTCGAACAGTCCCGCAACCCTGGCAGGCATCGGTCCTTTCGGACCCCTTTCCGTTTGATGACATCTCTCTGAGGCGCGCGTGGAACACGAACGCGCCGTCGACACGGCCTGTCGTCATAAGACGGACGGACGGCAAGCTAGCCCATAGCTCACCGTCCAACGGCTCGAATATTTAGATGCCTTAGAACTTATACCAAGGTAGCTAAATATTAGCTAGTTATGTTAAAGTTCTATGTAATAGGGGGCGAGACTATTGCCATCAACCGAGCACAAATCCAGACTCCGTAGCTGTTACTGAGAAATTCTCGACGGAAAAACTCAAAGATACTTTGCCCGACCGGGGAACCGAACCCAGGATCTCAAGCTCAGCAGTCGCACTTGCGAGTACTAGACCAACGAGGCAGTCGAAATACTCTTATTTATTACCAATACTCTTGCCATGTACGACACAAAGAACTGATGAAGCGTGAGTCGTTTTGAGGGACTGTGTTAAGGCGCGGACTGACTAGGTACGATTTAAATCGCTACAAGACCGCGTAAACTATTGTCACCACTATGGAGCGTGAATAAGATTGAAAATTGAACATAATATGTATTTGTGTTGACTGTGACTAAGCGGCGAATGGCATTTATTTTACAGGTTTTCTTTAGATTATTAAACATATAGACATTAAATTAAATCATTGTTTGGTTAAAGTTAAAAAAAAATGCTAATTCTACTATATTCTTAAAAAAAAACTGTTGTTATCGCTGGAAATACAGAGATCTTCGACGCCAAACTTTATTTTTGTGCCGTTACTTCCCAATTTTTTTCTTTTTACCCTTCTCTGTCCACTGTATTTCTTGCGTTAGATATTTTCATTGCATTACGTCATACTCGACTATCGAATAAACCATGTTTTGGAAATATTGAGGTAGCACCATTTTGATGTTCAAAAAAAGAATACACATTCGCATTATTTGAATAACTGAATTTTGATTTCGATTTTACACCATTTCTTTTCTGTTTATTATCATCTGTAGCCGCATTTCCTGATATTTCAATCTAAAAAGTAGAAAACAAACTACCGTTTCAGTACAGGGTGTCAAAGACATAGATTTGTAGAAACGCGGCTACTTTTCTTCAGTCAGTAACCTTACGCCACCCACAGAAACGGCCAGCATCTTATGAACAAATAACACTTGACGGCAAAATGTTCTAGAATACAAATTAGAGACGCAATGCAATTTTACCGAGTGATGTGACGGTTTGAACAGCTTCTAACATTTCAGACGCAGGAATTTCCAATAGGAAATGATTATTTTTCAGTATTAGTGTACTAGCCGTGTTCTGCGGTTTCACCTACCCTTTCTCTTTTTGCTCGGCTACTGAGGGTTGTAGCGTGATGTTAAACAGCCTTCCTCCAAAATTGGGCTGTCAAATACAAGAAGATGATTTCAAATCCAACTACATACACACACACTATACAGACTAATTACAACGTTCAAACAAACAAACTCTTCAACTTGATTATATGAGTATAGATTCTAGTCGGCTCTCGTTTAGTATTCGTGCAATAACGGCGACACTTCGGCGTTCGCTTTTTAAATGTAATATTTCTGGAGTAGGTAGTCTGCTGGTGGTGTCGACGGCGCACGTTTTCTACGATCCTATAGTTTGGACGTGAGTAATCGTCGTTATGTGAGAACGAGAAGGGAAAGGAAAAAGGCATTGCTTGTTTGTTTTTTCTATATAGTTGTTTGTTTGACTGCCACGTTGGTCTAGTGGTCGCAAGCGCGACTGCTGAGCATCAGGTCCTGGGTTCGATTCCCGGGTCGGGCAAAGTGTTAGTGGGTTTTTCTCAGCAGCGGCCATGGAGTCTGCATTTGTGCCTGGTTGATGGCAATAGGCTCGTCTCCTATTGGCGAAATGTGGGTGTACTATTAGGTACACCTCTGCCTAACCCTTCGGGGATTACACGCGTGATGTTTTTTGAACCGATGATATTGCGAAAGGTGCTGGAATGGCGTACCCTGGGTCAGGGTCCCTGAATGCGCATGATCGGTCCATGTGGCGACGCCTCCAGAGGTCGATGAAGGTGATGATGATTCCAAGCAGATATGTTTGCATTATTTTCTTTCTATCTTTGATTTTTAAAAGCACATACATATAAAATGTAGGTAAGTGCCTAAAACCAGGGGCCTTAGTCTCCTATTGCAATAGTGTCAGAATGGTCTATCATTGATTTAATAAGGCCCCGCACAGACGAATTACCCTTTGTACGCACGTCAAACGAGTTTCGAACGCGCTTCAATACGCCGTGGGCTAGGGGCCTTATTAAATCAATTATAGACCATTCTGACACTATTGCAATAGCAGACTAAGGCCCCTGTTCAGGTGGAGATTCATTAATGACTCTGCCCTGGAGTGTAAAAGTGGGGCTGTACCACAAACGATGGGGCACTTAGGTAATATCGTGACCTGCGTGTCCTGTTGTTTGCTTATTACAGGAACTGATAGACGCTGTTAAAGGCACCAAACTTATAGAGGCTCAGTTCTGGGCCGACAGCACGGTTGGCGCAGTGGCTGAGCGATTGACTGCTGCGTTGCGTGTTGCGGGTTCGATCCTCGCACGGAACAAATATTTGTAAGGGCTTCAGGTAGTTGTTCCGGGTCTGGCTGTTTGTGTATGTGAGTTTATATGTTTGTAAACGCACCCACGATACAGGAGAAATTAAAAAAAAACGAATTATATTGCCATCGACAAGCTAAGAAGAAGTACCTAATACTCGTAACGAAATTTAACTCATCCAATAGAGAAAAAGTATTAAACCCTATTACTAAAAATTTTGCCCATCAATCATTCATCGAAAGTGATAGCGCTTTTGTTTGTTAGATAAGTAACTGGTGATAGAAGTAGGTGTCACAGACTAAGCTAGTGGGTAAGTATTCTCACTTAGTCTTGTTGTATGTTCTACAGCTGGTTGACCAATCCGTCATCTTGTAATACTTTATTACTAGTGTTTGAATAGAAAAAATAACTAAGGGCCTGCGCAGACGAGGGACTTTTGTTCACCGGATAGAAATGACCATTCCTGCTCATTGGTTGTCTTGCTTTTTCATCTATTGGTTGACGTCCATTGGTTGTTGCAAATTGTTCGCGGACAAATTGTCCATCTTCTGCTTAGCGTTTTAGTCTGTATTGGGTGATAAACGTAATCGCATCAAAGGGCATTTTGCCCGACGTGAGAAAAAAAAAATTGTATTTTATTTTTATTTATAAAAATAAGAAATGTATATCATCCTAGATTCTGCTGCAGATAGTAAACAGTCATTTTCGTAATTGTTTATCAATTAAGTTAAATTTTTATCTTACGCTGTAAGTTTTCCAATTAAATTAATAACGCTCTTAATTACAAGTACGTACCTAGCTTTCATAGAAAACTGGTTAAAGATGATTCAAAATAAACTTTAAAGGTAAACAAAACACGAGCTGTTTCTTTATTAGAGGATCTAAACGCTTCTATTAAACTACGCAGACAAGAGACTCTTAACAAGCACGAAAGGAAAAAAAAAACGAAAACTTCAGACGGACGTACAATCATTTAATGAATTCGCAATTTGCATACCGACAACGACCTAAGAAAAAAGTAAGGATTCATCTAGAGAGGACAGTACGCAAACATTGAAAAGCGTTGAATTTCAGCTCGCTTGTTCAACGCACACAATATGTTTGAACGTTGATCAAATTATTTGACTGAAACAGTCACAAACCAAATACGATAGCAATTTAATTTGCTGTTTGTGTAATACTGTTTCGCCATGTTAACCTTTGTTGTGTTGTTAAACAGAATTATAAAATAATCAAACAATTGCTTTCATACTTACCTAAACGATACAGACACAATACGACATCATCTAGCGTTCTCCCAACTATGCTGGGGTCGGCTTATCCAGTCTAACCGGATGCAGCTGAATACTAGTATTTTACAAGGAGCGACTGCCTATTTGACCTCCATAACTCATTTAGTACTGGGTAACACGGTACCCCTTGGTAAGACTGGTTGTCAGACTTTTGGGCCACTGACTACCTGTAACGACTATCAAAGATCTACAAATGACAGCCGGGATCAATAGCTTAACGTGCTTTCCGAGGCACGGAGGAAACTCGGTGATGTAAAGGGTGGTTACTCATGCACGGACCAACCTAGGCAAGCGCGGCTTAACCTGTAGATCGATCCGAGCAGCTGTTATTATGTATCCAAAGACTTCTATAATAATCCTAACCTCTAAAAAATAAACATCTCTATAATATCTAAAGTTGGTGCTACTTCGACGTTCTGTAATCGTGCTCTTGTCTCTTCTATTATTGGTGTCCCTTTTGTTCCGTTTTTAAATTAAAGACTATTGACCTTAACTTTATCCTCTGCCATTGCTCGCTCCCGTACCATTAGTAACTGAAGTAGATCGGACTAATTACAGGAAACACTTCCGTGGCAAAGTATCATCTGTTCTCGTCTGTACCTAATCTAAAAAATTCAAAGGGGACTATTTACATTGAGTTAAAAGCGTCGTCTATATATTGAAACGTGTACAGTCGATTCGAAAAGTTGGAGCGTTCGGAAAGAGTTACCGAATTCATGAAGTGCAATTCCACTTAGCTTTGGGTTCGTAAAACGCTGATGCGGGCGTGGTAATTTGGGTAATTTTTCGTCGGGAAGAGTCAGTTCGGCGGTCAAAGGAATGATTCCATTTCAGTCGATGTGCTCTCACGTAGTTCTAGTAGTTGTATTAATTAAATGCAAGCCCCCGAGTCCATTTTACGAGCCCCGGCAGAGTGGAACTCGTTTCGTTTATCCGCTTCCACTCATAAGCAATTACTTTGCCGAAACGACTTTCCGAGGGACCACGAACGTGCAAAGAAATTAAGCTTTGCGGATTTTAGGACATTAATAGTGGTTAGAGATTTGAGTGTGGTGTGTCGGGTATGTACGGACTTGGAGATATCTGTTGAATGCGGCGCTGTGTGTACAGAATTTGCGAATCGATACTAATATTAAAAAGAGGTAAAGTTTGAGGTTGTAGGAGGTAATCTCTGGATCTACAAAACCGATTTTGAAAATTCTTTCACTAATAGGAAGCTGCATTGTGGCCGAGTGCCATAGGCTATATTTACAACGTGCCTGTGGGATAATTTCCGTCCAAAACGCGAGCGAAGTCGCGGGCAACAGCTGATATAAAATAAGTGAGCAAAATATGAAGTGGATATGTTTGTTTTTTGTTTGTTATGACTGTCTTGTTGGTCTACGCGACTGCTTAACCTGGGGTACTGGGTTCGACTCCCGGGTTGGGCAAATTTTTATTGGGTGTTTTCATCAGGAATTTTTCAGTAGCAGCCACGGAGTCTAGATTATATGGGACTTAAACGAACGACTTAGTGAAATGTGGGTGTGCACTCTGTACTACACATACACGCCTCCACCTCCTTGGTACACTTCTGCCTAACCTCTCAGGGATTACAGTCGAGATGTTATGTTTCCATTCTTCTCTTATCCTGTACTAGCATTATAAGTTGATCTCCTTTATGGGCTTATGTCTCCATAACAAAAACCCTGTACTCTGTTCTATGTTTTGTGGTGGCCAGTTAGCGGCATTTTTCTGAACAAATAATGCCTTAACTGCCATTTTAAGTTGTTAATTAAATAGGAGAATAATACAATATAACAGATCCGACATATAATTGTATCACTTAATTCACAAATAACTTACTGTGTGTATTATTCTGAAACTATATAGACAAATACCCCATTTAAGAAGAGATTTGTTAGTATAAACAAATGCACTCAAACAGCAGGTTGCATGCCCGCTTAGCGTTATTAGAATATTTGTGTGAACACAGATTTAATAACTTGCTATGCTCTGGCTTTACAATTTGCAGAGCAGTTCTCTGTTAACAGTTTCAATGGAGACCCAAATTACTATGTTAGTTCCGACTAAAACCAAGCTCTACCCACCAAAATCCCATTTAATATTTATAACCAGTATCTCGCATAAGATTTATCTGTTTAATCGCAGTGACAATCGTTTTTTTACGATCGAAACTATAGCCATTAAGTCAATACTTGAAAACTTTTTTACGACCCTCGATTAAGCGAATGAACAGATTTGAAAACCGAATAAAACGACGACAGTACGATTGTTTATAAAGTTAATTTATCAAGTTTTTTTGTTTCAAAACTGGCTGTCGAAAAACGAATAACTGAATGTAAAAGGTTTTTGCATGTTTTATGAGGCTATTGTGTATTTCATAATTATTTTTAGGATTCCGCACGAACGTTTCGAATACAAAGCAAATGTCGCTGAATATTTAAATTCCTGATAATATAAAAAAGGACCGAAAACCTTCAAAATTTGAAAGAGGCCGAAACTTGGGACTTAAATGTTTGTATTGAAAATTGCGCAGGTAGAACTGAGTTTCGGTCCATATTCAAAGTTTGGTGCTTGCGAAGTTCGTACATCCATAGTTTGTGTGCCAAAGAACTCGGTATGTGCACTTCGTTGCAATTGAGTTCCTTTTAGAGGAGTTCCGCATGAATCGAATGTAAAAGGCTTTCGTTCGGAATATGCGGGCGTCCGTTTGCGTTGCAGGTTTGGTTGCTGGTTGCTGTAGCACGCTCGTGTTGCAATCACAAACGAGCGGGGATCTTCTTACGTGTGTTTAACGTGTTTTGGGATTATTTGCCAGTATTTATAGCTATAACATTTGGATTTTGGATAGATATTATAGCTGCGAGGTTTCAGAATGCTCTTCTCATTTGTGCTTTTCAGGGGGAGATTTGAAAAAAGTTCAAATCAAAAGGAGTCAAACTTAGAATAGGGTAGATGACTAAAAAAATATAATTAGTCCGTCAGATAGATTTCCAAAAAATATTGGATACGTATTTTTTATTTTTTCACGTAAACCAAAAATGAAGACGATGCAGTGCGTCGGAAACTCTCGTGGCGTCGCTTGTACAATTCAATATTAAATTTGCTTGCAGATGTTCTTTTATCTGAAATCTAAATTAATATTAAGAAGAAAGATTTGTATTTGTGTATTTTTGTGTGTATGTTTGTAATGATTAAACTAAAAAACTACTGCGCCGATTTAAAAAATTCTTTCACCATTAGAAAGCTACATTCACCTTGAGTAACATAGGCACCCGTGCAAAGCCGGGACGGGCCGTTAGTTCTATATGTATAAAACTGTGTATTTAAGTTATTTATGGAAACATCCGTTATTCTCTAAAACGTGTCATCGAGTGTATTTTTTGTTGAAGAGATATCTTCTTTATTAACTATCTTATGAATAGTACCTACTTTGAAGTAGAACAAATCAGTTGCACGAACGTTTCTTCGAATTTAGTCCACATTATACCTATTATTTGTCGACGACCTTGAGTGATAGGTGATAGAAATCACTCATAATATTTATAAAGCATATGTGTTAATGTGCACATAGAACAAAAAGATTGGGATAGTGCCTATATACCGGATTAAGTTATGGAATCAGGCGTTACTTTTTGGAAATCCATGACATTTTAATTATGTTATGCCAAACAATAGTTTTAATTCCACAAAGAGATCCAGGCTTGGATCCCACCCGTAATTAATATGCTGGAAATCCAAAAGAATACATGCTATTGCAACCAAGACAATACTCGACGCGTGTGTCGACCTCCACGGGGCATCCTCGAGAGAGAAAAGTAAAGACGACGAGACTACTTTAGTTTGAATTGGTTGCTCTGGACCGACTGCGGAGGTCGCGGGCCTGTGCCTCGCGAGGCCTGTTCGCGGCTCCCTATGTGCGTACCCAAACTGCTCGATATGCGCCCATAACGATTTTGATTGCTCAGGGCGATTTCGATATGTTTATAAGTAGCTGTAAAGCTATGCTTAATTATTGTATAAAGTTTAGTAGTTAGTTTATTTATGAGTTATTAGTAATAGTTATTATGTTATGATGTTGGCTTGTTGCACGCTTCGGTGTAAACTGTAAGTGCAGCAAGTATCTATTTAAACAAATAAATAAGGGAAGAAAACATTATTATTTTTTTGTGATTACGATGGTGGTCCCATAGAGAAAGTTACCACACTGTTCCATGTGACTATACCCTTTCTGTTACACGCTGTATAAGCACTTAAGCAGTACTTATCTAGGTGTGCTTCTTTTCTCTAGCCTTTACTACTGATTTCAATGCTTACATAACTTATCAAATCTGAAATCCAGTAATATCCAATACACGTGGTACATTTAACTGTACTTCAATTTATTGACTCAGATTGGCAAACACTGACAGACATTTAAAGGTTATGTTATAAATAGATATCTATCTTATTAATTTTCAGGCAATCTAGAGCTTCACTTCTTTCGTATTATTACATTTTGTTTGGGTTTGAATACATAAGAACTATTCCCGAGTGGAATTGGAATTCAAAACAGTAGGTGGTTGTTTATCTGAGGCACAATATATATGTATAGGTACGAAGGTCGGTTTTATACGGCGGGCAAAAACAAGCGCACGCACACATAAACATGTAAGTACGGTGATTTCGAATTATGTCAAATAAATGTGAGCGTAGCGTACAGCGAGTGCGCTCTCGCTGTACGTGAAGCTTGTCTATGAGTGCGTGCCTTTTCGCTTGTTGTATGGAAGTGATCTTCTGTGTACTATCTATTCTGTGCCAACTTTTCGCTGGGAATAAAATATTATAAATAAATCTATTTGATTGCTTGTGTGATCTCTGGCGGCTGAAACAAGCCTTTGATCTACACACATGTTGCCAATAATTTCAGAATAGCATGCAGAATGTTTCGCATAGTTTTGAGAGTTTATGAAATGAACAGTTCGGAGAAGTATGCTGGATTTTTGATGTTTGCAAGGTAAATGGATGAATTTACGATTCAGGGAAAAAAAATAGTCTGTTTGTTTTATTGGGAGATAATTGGAATATAAAAAAGGTCTACTTTCATGTTTCTCTGTAAAATGCTTATTATTGAAAGATTGTTATGAAGCGACAATTAGTCATAGTGAAAATATCATCATCAATCCGGCTCGAAGGACCATAACATGAACAACAAAGAAACGTTGCACTTTGTGATCTTAACAGAAAAATGTTGTAGGTAGGTTTTATAAGTTAAGTTGGATCATCTAGCAAGACATAATACCCGTCGTGGTCTTTGTTTCATCAATAAATCGACATCAGAACAAAATGTAATTAATGTTAATAGTTTGATTAAGAGTAATCAGTGAACTTTTGGAAGTTTAAGTTAAATAATATTCTTAGACAATGAGCTAAACTTTGCTTTTGTTATCCACCCGAATTATAATTAGCTTCTAATTCAACAAGATTTTAAACAAAAAAAACTTAAATTACCACAAAATTGCTAATCTTTCTACCACAAAAACCTGTTCCAAATTCAAGAGATCGCTTTTTGTTTCATACCCAATAATATGTTCCACGGTACAGCTACATAAAAAAGTGCAACATTACCGATTGTATCTCCCGTGATTTAGATACATTCGGTAACAAAAGCGTTTATTCGCACACCACAAAGCCTGGCCGGCCCGTAAATAACATGACCACTCTATCCCATGTAACCACGTAGATAAAGGCAGTCTACACTGCGAACAAGCGCCTCTAGATTTGATCGTTATCGGATTCACAGTGCAATGGGAGGATCGTTAAAAAGCTTAAGCGCCAACTTCTGTGTATTCTCTAGTCCCTTAGCGGATTTTACAAGGTAATCTGTCGTTTGAATATTAATAGTTTGTTGATTCTGTGGCGGTTTGTATGCTGGTTTTCTAATGAGATTCTAGCATTAGGGCCTATTTCACGATGTCCGAATAGCCACTACTTACCGAATAAATTCAAAAATGGAACAGAATTTTATAAAATTATCTGCCAAGTAAGTAGAGGGGGGTCATTTGATGATTTCCCACCCGTAAAAAAAAGGTTTAAAATAATCGTATATGTACACACATCAAAAGTGTCTAGGGATCAACATATATTTTTGCAATAACTTTTCTCCTGATTGATATTAATTAAAATTTTCTTTAAGGATTCATCAAATAAAGTGTTTTCGTTTGTCACAGTAACGATAAACCAAGTCACCTTTGCATTAATAAAGAAATTTGCCATTTTCCTAATAAAGGGATTTTTGACATTTGAACCACTAACACAAAAGTTCGAAAAAAAGACTGAAATAACAGTTTTCTTTAAAATTTTATTGGGTAACTTAAACAATTAATAATCCGTGTTTCTACCGCGAACACTAACAACACAAGAACATCGGTTTGGCATACTCAAAATGAGTTCATCCAAATCACGCTGTGGAATGGCCGCCCATGTTCGTTGCAACAACAAAAAAAGGTCTTCTTGCGACTGGATACCCTCCATATTCGGCAGAGCTCTTCTCTGTAGCATATCCCATGCATGCTCAATCGGATTCAAGTCTGGCGACTGAGCAGGCCAGGGCAGGACATTGATGTTAGCTGCGGCGAGAGTCTGTCTTACAACTCTTGCGGTGTGCGGTCGTGCATTATCATGCATTAACTGAAATAAGGGACCGATTTGCACTTGTAGAGGAACGATGACGTCTGATACAATCGTCTCAGCATAAATTTGAGCGTTGAGGTTGCCTCTGATCCAAATCAACTCAGTTCTTCCGCCGATCCAAATACCCGCCCATACCATGATGGTTCCACCACTATAAGGATGGACTTCCTGGCAGGATTTTAATCGCTGTTGGCGTCCAGGGGTTCTCCAGTGTCGTATACGTCTTGTATCCGGTCTCATACCAAAACGAGACTCATCAGAAAAGCACACGAAACGCCATTGTTCTTCTGCCCAATTTCTGTGTTCAAGAGCCCATTGATATCGTATCCTACGATTGTGCATTGCTATAGGTGGTACCCGTAGCGGTCTTCGGGAATGAAGGTTCACTTCATGCAAGCGGTTTCTGACTGTTTGGTCGCTAATTAAGTTCCCTGAAGAGTGATGAAGCCTCACGGCTAACATCATGGCGGTTATTGTTGGAGCTCTTCGAGTTAAGATTTGAATGTATCGGTCTTGTCTCCGTGTGGTGCAGCGATACCGTCCTCCATGGCGCTCAGCCACGGTACCAGTGCTTCGGTAACGTGTCCAAAGTCGACTGATAACACTCTGACTTGTATTCAGAGCTAAAGCCACAGTACGTTGCCGGGAACCAGCTTCTATCATTCCCACGGCTCTGAGCATTTCTTCCCTGCTTAAATGACGTCGCCGCTCCATAATAACGTTGGTTTTAATCAGTAGTAGGGAAACAGTAGCACTAATAATGTCTTCAATGCGTTGTATGTTTTTATAGGGAAAATATTGACAGCTGATTTTCATCTTTTACTCGAATTTGATTCACAGTTCCTGATTCAAATTATGAAATGCACCAAAAAGGATCCATATAAATTTATAAAATCATAAATTTATTACAAAGCCACATCTCAATCTCAAGAAATCCACATAAAAATGCTTGATCCCTAGACACTTTTGATGTGTGTATGACAATTCGAAATATTTTATTTAAACGAGGCAACAATTTCAAACTTGTGTGCGTGCGGTAGCGTGCGGCCGGCTCTGTGTGCGAACTTATAAGCTAACAGTCGGCTGATATTTTTTGACACGTTTTCGAACATTTGATGCTCCATGTAGTCATTATATAATCAAAGGTTGTGCGTGTGCTGAGTAAGTAGGCAATTTTTTTTTTCAAAATCAGAATCAAAGCATTTATTTCAAGTAGGCCAGTTACAGGCACTTTTGAACTGTCGAAACAAAGATAACAATGAAATGTAGCTACAGTCCCAGTCACAAGACATAAAAACTGTGAAAGTATTGTAGTTGCCCATTCCCTAGCGTAGATCTCTATGGAGAAGAACGGGCAAGAAACTCCATGGACACTCTTTTAAATCAGCATATTGTTACAAAACCTTTGTTACATCATTCATATTGAGTTGGTACATTATGTGAGAACGATGTAGCAAGATGTGCACGTTAAAAGTGTCCATAGTAAAAACAAAAAAGACAATTTAAAAAAAAATTAAATAATTCAAATAAGCCGTGGCAACTAAGAGATGACCAGTTACAACTGACAGCGCCCGTTCACGAACATGACGCATGGATCAGCACCATTCAACTCAACCATTTTGAAGGGAACTAAATGATCCGACACACGCGCCACCATCAGCGAGACATTGAGTGAGCATGACATACTCTCAACCGCCAGGGCACATTCAAGTCGAGAAAGGACGTAGGTTTCCAGTGAACGATAGCTTTTTAGTACACAGTACTCACACAATATGGGTTTTATATAATACTAAAAAGATTGAATCTATACAATGCGAAGATAGTTGTACAATCTTCAGCAGCTCCAACAATACTATCTAATGTTATCAACTTATGCGTTGAGACTTCAGCTGAGGAATTTAGAGCCTCCGTAGTTTTTAACGGTATATCGGTAAAGAAATTTACAAATTCTTGAGCTTCTTTCTTATTAGAGTTTTTAGGACCACATGCTGTATCTAATGTGTAGCTAGTGTTTCGTATTTTCTTCCTGTTTGTCTCGTTATTTATGACTTTCCAAACTGTCTTTATTTTGTTTTCTGCTGTTTTGATCTTGTTGCTAATGTGCAGGGCTGTAGCAACCTTGCATGTATTTCTAAAAATTGTTGAATACTTAGCAACATACTTGTTGAACGTTTCAGTGTTTATATAAGGCTTAAGGCCATAAAGCTCAAATAGTCTTTCCCTACTTTTCCTGATACCTGTAGTTGCCCAATCACTAAATATAAATTTAGGGCAAATACTTTTTGTCTTCTTTTCAAATGTTTTGTTGAATTCAGTTTGAACTATTGAAAATAAATTATCGTACAATTGATTTATATTAATATCGTCCATATGATGGCTCATAACATTTAACTTGTTCTGTAGGGAAATATTATACCTATTTAATTTGCTAGTAGTTATAGGTCTAAATTTAATCAGAACTTTTTGCAATGGTATGTTACACCTAAAAATTAAAAGTTTCTCCGCTGTGGTCAGACGGGAGACAATTTAATATGGGTTTATCTATAAGTAATCACAATCGCAGAAAACATTATCTAGGTATACAAGTAGCAGAAGATGGAGTGACTCTAGAGGTTTTATAAAAATATTGGTCGAGTCAAATGATTTAAAAAGATTTAATAACCGACTGCTATTTGAATTTTCTTCTAAAATATTGATATTGAATTCACCACAAACAATTGCAGATTTATTACTGGCTGAAAGTTTTGCCAGGACATCTTCCATTATTGATTCAAATATGGAAAAGTTTTGATAATTTGGGGGTCTGTACACACACATAATTACATGCTTATCCGGCTCAACACAGGACACTTCGACGCAATGTTCAACCGAGAGACCTACTATGTCATTACGTCGTTTATATTTAACACAATTTTTTATTAATATTAGGGAACCTCCACGCAGCATAGATTTACGGTTAAAGCAGCTACCCACCGTATAGTTATCATAATTAATAAGCATTTGGTAATCCTTTAGCCAATATTCAGTAAAACAAATAATATCAAACATACATTTTTCTAAAAACAATTCAATTTCTAATAATTTCGAAGAAATGACTTGGATATTTTGGTGGAATAATTTTAAAGTGTTCTGCTGAGGCCCTTTTTTACTAACTAATTGAGTGCAAGAAGGTACCTTGCTGTTGGTAGGATTAACAATATTGTTAATGGTACCATCTGTTGTCTAACTTCCTAGTTTAAATTACTATTAATATCTGGAATGAGGCCGGAGACTCCGGTGCCATCCCCAGACAACAAGACCCTATGACTACTACACCCTAATTGAGAATTTTCCACGGTGACACATGGTGACATGGATCCTCCTCAGTACTAATGCTATACTCATTTAAGGTCACCTGTACATTAGCATTATTACTAATAATCGCAGTATCAATAATATAACCAAACTTCGACATACTACATAATATGTCTGAGTGAATATTAAAAGCTAATAGCCTAGCTATTTTATGTCTACATCTAACAGGTAGATACAGTGTCGACTTAAGTTTACCAGCAATAGTGTTGATATCCAGATATATAAGTCTGTCACTATAGTGACCTACTAAAAATGTACATGATTATTTAGCATATGTATAAAATTGTTTTTTCTACTACTTAAATTTTCAAAATATGGAAGTTTCAGCTCTCGCTCTCAAGTTTGCTGTAGGCCTAAAAAGGTATAGGTGTACCGAATAGCTGGTCTGACTGTACCATACAAGTTGCGCCGACTAGCCAAGTAGAATGGAATAAGGGCAGGAGGATGATGATGACTGTACCTGCATAACATCACGCCTGTAATTCCCGAAAAGGTAGTCAGAAATGTCCATGTCACGTGATCAAACGCAGGACCTCATTCATGATTGACCGAATGTGCTGACTGACTACAACTCACTGATAGTCTTACTAAATACTACTTGCAATGTAGCAATATCAATTTAAATTAAGAACTACTATGTTATAACGTACACTAATATCTTCGTGTAGGGTATTTCTGTGTACGTGATAATGAATATTCCCCGAATAATGCTGTATAATTACTGAATGTAAATGAGTTTTTAATCAGCTTGTAATGTGGGGCTACAAACATTATTTAATTAACGGGTAGGACATGATTGAGGTAAACTATTGTGTTGGAAAATTAAAATCTGCGTGGATCTGGTTATATGGAATTCGTGGAGGTTTACATAGCTATGACCCTTTATTGTTTTTTTAAAGGTTATATACTTATGTTCAAACACAATGAATGCTAGCAGATATTTTATTACTAGCGTTAAGTAAACGAATGTGCCATCGCACCAAAATGAATCTGTTCACTTTTAAAACAAAATCCCGTGCACACGATATCCACATCTGTTCACAACCCTTACTGCTATTGGTCAGCACAAAGAGAGTACGGACCAATAGTAGAAAAACGATAAAAAAATATGCGACCATTTTACATTATCTTTTGTTTTACAAACATCCTCAGGCTCTTTTAATGATCACAGATGTTTGACCACCCTTTTTGACTAGTAGGAATAACACAAAAAAGGACCAATGAAGAGAAAGTTTTTAACTAAGCGCTTCTATACCGGCCGAATGCTGCAAGCAAAAATAGTCCGTAAGGTGATCAGATTCATTTTGGGTCGGTAAGATACATCTTCATTGGCGAGACTGTCCGAAATCTATAAACATTACTTTGCATGTACTTTTCCCAAACGTTGGAAAAATATATTATAAGAAGCCGCTTCTATACTTTTGTACCCTTTGCCGGGAAAAAATGTACTTTAGGTATATAAAGGGTGTGCTGATAACAAAACTTTTAGCATCCCATCTTCTGCAAGTATCTACTTATATCAGCAAAGCTGTGAAGACACAACTACACATCCCGTATTGAAAGCTTAGGTACGACTGAACGCTGCACTGTTTTAATTACACGCGCCCTCAAAGGATATTTACATTTCGCGTGGTAAGGCGAAGATTAGATAAACCGCGTTCAGTTTCACTACTAGTTGTCAATGTGACGGAAATAGGAACGTTCGTTTACATGGTTGATGTATTTCCTTATTGTGAGTCTCGAAATAGCTTTGATTTTGATAGGTAAACGATATCTGTTGCATTTTATGATTGGGAAAGGCGGTCTCGAGAACAATGCAATGGATGTTGTTAGTTCAACAAAATCAAATTACTAATTGGCTCGATCTCTTTCCAACAGTGCCTATGCCTTTCAGCTGAAATGAACCTAGTTTTTATTCCTCATAAGTAGGTTAGCAGTTATAGTCTAGTGGTGTGACCGTCGCACTGCCAAGTCATAGGTCTCGAGTTCAAACCCATGACAGGCACCTCTGTTTTTAATATTCTTTATTCTATTGTTTAATGTATTAAATATGGTTTCAGCGAATATTTTGATGTGTTTATGGTTTAGGTGTTTCTCTATTATTGTTTTGTTTGATGGTTTAGATGTGTGTATGGTATAATATCCATGTATATAATAGGTACCTAGCTACCTATGTTGTTCATTTTAATGTACATACTTAATGTAAACTAACTTCTTTTAAATTTGTATGCTATTATTATGGCGGAATGTGTCCTGTTCTAAAAAAAAATTAACATCCTGTATATACCCCATTTTATGCAAATAAATATACTTACTTACTTCAGATTTTTCTGATTTGTGCGTTTTGTATAAATTGAAGGAAAACATGAGAAAACCAGCATGCCTGAGAGACTTTTCACGACGGCATGTAAAGCCAAGTCAGAGGCCCTTGGGCGGCATAAAAACTCTGACACCAAGTTAGGCACTAACCACGACAAAGAAAAAAGACTCATGTCTGAAAACCAACCTCGAACAAAAAAGGAAGGGAAGGAAGGGTGTGGTGGGGTTTTCCTAGAGAATCTAACAACACGTCCCACAATTATAATCTTTTAGATGAAGACACGGGCATTTCTAATAGTACCAACTAATGATCTTTTAGGTCGTACCCAGGCTTTGTAAACATCATCTCTCTCTATCCCAATATTTCAAACTATTCGGTTAGTTGTAGGAACACAAAATCCATAACAGCATTAAGTATTCTGGTTATTTTGGTTCATGGTTGCAAGGGATATTGGAATTTATGGAAAATTAATTAAGCTAGAATATTGAAATGATTGAACATTGTTGGTGAAGGCGGTGGTTTTAATTTGTTTATTTAGAGTTAATTTAAAGTAGTGGCTTTTATGCCACAAGAGATTTCCTGACAGTCAACGTTTTGGGTTACCTTTGTAGTGAATTTGACCTAAAAAAATGAAAGTAGGTGTATAGACTAACATTTTTTTTTTAAATCTTCTTATTTTAAATATTATTTAGAAATCTGTTGTCTAAATAGTTATTAAACACAGAACACATATCGCAATCATGTGATACAGGTTTAACCTAGTACAGGCATCTAACTTTTTTACACTACATTATTTTTAAGATCTAAGTTTCATTGTATTAATTTTAACTTTGAATTCAAATATTATTATTATATTATTATTTTCGCTTTTTCGCAATTTCGTTAATTTGAAAGAGCAGATATGCGTTTGCATTAAACCTTTATTTTGACGTCTTGTACGCCTCTGTTTTGATAGTAAATCTTGATACTTGATCGTACAGTAACAAAAGTTAAAGAATTTAATATGGAACGTGTTGCAAAAGGTTGGGAAATTTCTCTTAGAAAATGCATAATTTATTTATTTATTTATTATTAGGCTTCTCAACAATGAGTACACTGTGACATTATAATTTGTAAATTGCTAACTTAAGTCTAAGCGCCTCATCACTTACAGAAAAGCCCAGCATGCACTACATTATGCGTAAATAATTAAACCATTAAATAATTAATATAAGAAATACACAATTTGGAAAATAATAAAAAGATACTGGTTCTTTGAGTCGGGAGTTAAGTGGCTTCAAGTTTCATTGAACCATCATTTCATAACCGAGTTCAAGAGATCAAGTTTCGGTCAAACACAGACGACTTTAAAAATATAATTTTAAGAGTAAATATTTTCTATCAAAATTTTTAAATCTAAAAATAATCCATCAAGCTGTCAGCAACATTAAGTAAACAATAACACAACTAAACAACATAAACCTTGCTTCAAGTTAAGTTAAATATAACTTTAGACAATTTAATGACAGTAACAGAGAAACGTCATTTCAACCGGAGGGTGAAACTCCAAACTATAACTAGTCAAATCGTAATGGTATTATGACAGGGTGTTGCAGGAAATCAGGAAATGTATATCTATCTATACTTATATTATAAAGAGGGATTTGTTTGTAAGTTTTTATGTAGGGGATAATCTTCGGAACAACTGGTCCGATTCCAAAAATTATTTGAACAGTGAGAAACTAAATTATTTCCGATTTAAATACCTTAACCTAACCCTAAATAGCCTACGACACTCGAAGATAATGTAGCTTGCCGTTAGTGGAAGAATTTTCGGAATCAGATCAATACGAGTAGTTCCGAAGATTATCCCCTCCCACTCACATAAAAACTTACAACCTTACGAACAAATACCTACCTCTTTATAATATTAGTATAGATGTAGATTTAAAATCGTTTTTCGTATTTGACTATGCTACTGCGTTGTAGTTTTAAAATATAAATTTTAGGTTATAATTTTAGGTTATAATAATTTTATATTATAACTAGCTGACCCGCGCAACTTCGTCTGCGTGCGTGCGTAAATAAAAGAAAGAGAGGTTAGAGAGTGTATGCGTCAACCTTAAAAGTTAGACATATGGCCATTGCGGATATTTTTTAGAGCTTTTTAAGAGGGACAATTCCGACATACATGATAATTGCGAAACTTTAACCGTTCACGCACAACGGAAGCTCTCAAAAGGAGTAAATCCCTATTATATTTACCGATGGATTTATCCATTGGTAAATATAATTCATCAAATGACCCCTCCCACTCTGAACGGAGCAGGAGTGTCGGACTTGTACTGACTAAAATCCATCCACGTTTCTTCTGTTGCCCTTTGCGTTCCAGGGCCGCGGTATCTCTTTCGAACAGTCCCGCAACCCTGGCAGGCCTCGCTCTTCTCGGATCCCTTCCCGTTTGCTGACATCTCTTTGAGGCGCGTGTGGAACACAAACACGCCGTCACCACGGCCTGTCGTCATGAGACGGACGGATGGCGAGCTAGCCCATTACTCACCGTCCACAGGCCCGCGACCCTCGATAGCCTTACGTCTTCATCTTTAGACACTCGATGACAATCATACACCAGCTAGAACGAAAGTTCTCATCAAAGTTCTTCAAAAGAGCCGAGACACGATAAAACTGCCGTCTCCATCGTCAGACCTTTGATGATAGACATACTCCAGGCAGGTCTAAAGTTATCATCAAGGTGCATGAAATGAGCCCAGACACGATATAGATGCTGTAAACCCTTGAGGACCTCTTGCAACTACCTTCCGTCTCCATCGTCAGATCTTCGATGACAGTTATACTCCAGCTAGGTCTAAAGTTCTCATCAAGGTGCATGAAATGAGCCCAGACACGATATAGATGCTGTAACTCTTGAGGACCTCTTGCAACTGCTTTCCTTCTCCATCGTCAGACATTCGATGAAAGTCACACTGAGTTAGGTTTAAAGTTTTCATCAAATTTAATGAAATGAGCCCAATAACATTATACCTGCCGCAAACTGTTTAGGACCGCTTGCAAGTGCCTTCCGTCTCCATCGTCAGACCTTCGATGAAGTCATACTCCAGCTAGATCTAAAGTTCTCATCAAGGTGCAGGAAATGAGCCCAAACATGATTTCTCAATTTAAAAAACAAAAGATCATGCATATCGGACTTGTCTGTAAAAAGTTATGCGTGGTCAGGTCATACATAAAATAAAAAAATATAGACGCGTCGAATTGAGAACCTCCTCTTTTTGTTTCGTTGGTTAATAAACCAAGCTTCAGACTTTTGACACGGGCGAGGGTCATTCTTTCACGGAAAACTTAACACCGCGACTCAGAAAATGGAGTGAAATTAATAACGCCATCTATCGAGCACGAAATTAAACCGTTAAAATACAATGCATGTAAAGCGATCGAACACACACTCTACAGGGTTATAGCGTCATGTAGACTAATCTAGAGTACTTTTTGCTATCACAACTTTTTTGTAAAGCTGGTCAACCGATTTAAAAGTTATCTTGTGAGCACATTTTTATTAATTAGTACCATTTTGGTGCAATAGATGTCGTTGCATGTATCTTACACAATGATGGTAAGTTCTTCTTGAACACTTTAAATTCATAAATCTTTGATAGAGAGCACTGATTACAATGAAACAAAAACTAAAACCTTCTCTAAGTTCCCCACAATATTTGTGCATTGAATCTAATCACATTGGTTTTCCCAACAACATGAACGCCTGCCTCGCAGCGCGCGCGGGTCATTATTTTGATGCGGAGTTATTTTAAAACTGTGATATCTCCTGAGATATTCATCTAAATTGAATAGTGTAACGGGCAAATGTGGTCACAATTGAATGCTAAAGACATATTTATTTTGATAAGGATTAATACTATGTCGGTAAAAATACCTTTGCAAATAAAGCACTATTTTTGACCTAATTTTAAAATCATAAAAATTGTTATTGTTAATCAACCTTAAAAGATAGGCATGTGCTGTCACAGATTTTTTTTAGAAATTTTTAAGAGGAATAATTCCCTCATACATTATTTTTGTGCAACTTTAACCGGTTAACCAGCGCACGCAACGGAAGCTCTCAAAGATAATAAATTTTCCCCGTTTTTGCAACATTTTTCATTGATGCTCAGCTCCTATTGATTGTAGCGTGATGATATATAGCCTTCCTCGATATATAAGCTATCCAACACTAAAAGAATTTTTCAATTCGAACCAGTAATTCCTCAGATTAGCGCGTTCAAACAAACTCTTCAGCTTTATAATATTAGTATAGATTTTTTTGTTAGGTTTATTACATACTGATATATTTCTATTTCTATGGTTTTACACCATCACTTAGGAAGTCTATGTGAAGGTTTATAAAATTAAAACTATGTACAATACATTAATATTAAACTTGAATGTACTAAAGAATATTTTTCCAAGCCGTAATAACCGTGTCAACCAGGAGCGGGTCGTAAGTTGAATAATAAATTGTCATTTAAGTACTAAAGTGAACTGCTTGGCTGACGAAAATTGCAAAAAAATAACTGCATCGGAATGGCATGAACTGTACAGAAATGTATTCAGTTAAGATGAAAATATTTACCCTACTTAAGTGCGCTGGAAAAGGCTTTGTTACGCAAAATGTGCCTAATAAAATTATAATAATGTAAAATGAAAAACATAAAGCATTTTTTGACTAGTTTACAATAACACAGATACATAAACACCCTTCTTCCCATGGGGGTAGGTAGAAACCACAGAACGCCACCTACGACGATCCTTACATGCTCCTTTCGTCTCGTCCACGCTCATACATCCGGAATTACACGCACGCCGGTTGCGAGTACTACACACCTGACCTTTCTGAAGAACCTCACGAATAAGGTCAGTGTATGTCCTTCTAGGGCGTCCCCTCCCAGCGATGCTTTTTGTTATTCAATAACACACATGTCTATAATTGTTAGAAAACCAATTAAGGTATCGATGCCATTTTGTAATAACATTTTGAAGGATTGTATTATACTCGTAATTTGACCAATCACAAAAGTTGTTGTATACTTACCCAGTGTTGTCGCTCCTGGTACAAAGGTCGATGGTGCGATGGGATTCCTTCAACTGCAAAATTGCTGAGAATTAATAATCGGGCTCCCCGGGTTAATTAAGATAGACTCCAGGCTGTTTGTGACGTCAGATAGGACCGCGTGGATGTTGCTAGTGAAGAAATCACCGCAGAAGGACCAATTACTTCGAAAAATGCGTTTGATGAAATTAGAAGAACCTTTCGGCTTCAGCGTTCAGGAGGTATGTGGCGGGCTTGGTCTGAAAAAAAGCCGGCCAAGTACGAGTCGGAGTCGCGCATGAAGGGCTCCGTAGTCCGTACCATCGAAGTACGGGAGTTTAATTTTTAATTTATTTTTATTATTTGTTAAAGCGGTAACAGAAATACACATTCTGTGAAAATTTCAACTGACAGACAGACGGATGGACGGACGGACAGATGTATAGACGGACGGACTCACGGTCGGACAGCGGAGGCTTAGTAATCCGTTGGTTACCCTTCGGGTACGGAACCCTAAACGGACAACTGACTTGATGTTTGAAAAATTGTCGTTCAGACATGTTCACTTAACTGGTACATGAATGCTGATAATTGATTGCCCAGTTATAGAAGAGGCATTCAGATAAATAAGATTGATATACTTAGTAATGTAATGTAGTAGTAATGTATTAGTGTAATAATTAATGAAATAAATTGTAATAATACGAATTAAGATTAGATTATGATTGTAATTAAATAATTTGATAGATATAATTTGCAGTGCCCTTACAGGGTACATGTCATAATACTGTGTCATGAAATTTTAATTCATGCCTACGAACCAGTGTTTTACATGTTAGCAAATAAATAAATAAATAATGCTATTTGAAAAAAATATGATTACTATTTATACCCACCTAGTTGCCGACCGTCACACCTGTCCATTTTCCTTGTGAAGCCTCCGTATTTCTTTTATGACACCTCGCTATATATTTTTTTCTACCAAAATAAGCCCCATGTAATAGGACGCGAGCCTTCCATCCTTTACAGGGCTCAAATCAATCCCGAAACTACTACTGAGGCTTCGCTATAATGGTAAAAAAAGATATATACTATTGTGTTCCATTAGTCAAGTAGCGGATGTTCCAGAAAAACAGATAGGCTGAAGTGAGAGAGAGAGAAAACACATGGGAAAGAATTTAAATTCACCATGGTGTGGCAATCTGAAAAATCAAGAAGCTCATGGTAAAAAAAAACCGAGTCAGTGACTATGTTTGTTTCATTGACTTTTTGCCACCGACTTCTGAAAGTAAAGTTGTAGGGTTGCTGTTTGATTAAATCAAAGCCCATTGACTTGGTGATATTTTATTGGCAACTTGCTTGTTTAATTTTACAATAGTTACAATATATATATATATCAGGTGGCAACCCTAAGTAGAGGAATGAAAGGGACTGCGTGGCTATCGCCTTCCAGACCTCCCCTAGCTGTCTAGTTCCTGTTGACTGCTAGGCTATCGAAGCAGGAACTAGGTTTACTTAGGATCAGAGCTGGCTGCGTGGCTGCCGCGCTCAGAACCTCTAGCTAGTGAATGACAGCTCTACTTATAAAGCGGTTTCGGTTTGCATGTGTGCATAGTATCGTCGTGTGGTTCTCTGTGTTTGTAGTGCAGATAACTCCCGGGGTGGCGCTGGTTCTGTTTGTTACACACGAAGATTGTAGATGGCGTTACTTGTCTATAAGTCTTGCTGTCTTCTATGTTATTGATCCGCTCATAATAGTACTTTGAATAAATAGCACTAGATAGCGGTGTGAGTTTGTTACAAAGTTATTTTAGACTTTTTTAGTGTCTTTTTGGCAGTCGGTTTTTTTTTCGCAGAAAGCTTTTATTTTATCCTTTTTAGTTTTAGTATACCACACAAATTCTTGTCACGAAATAATTTTTTTACATTGTAACTAGCAGTTATTAAGGAAGCATGTTGTCGTCATCTATTTAAGGTCTATCTATGCATACACGAAATCTCTTAATGGGTCATTGTACTCATTATTATGAACAACTTTTACTAAGAGACCAACCTCGAAATCGCGAAAAAAATATCAGCTGTTCCATATATTTTGACGAGTTGAATGATGATTCAATGATGAGTAGGTACAATGACCCCTTAAGAGATTTCGTGTATGAACAGATAGACCTTATATACATAGTCCAAGAAGAAAAAATACATATTCAATGAAAAAAAAACAAATTACTGAACCGATTTTGATGAAATTTCTATGAGACCAATCAAGATCCTTTCACATGAAAAAATATTTTTTCAAATCGGTCCATAAATGACGGAGTTATGAGGTAACAAACATAAAAATAAAAATAAGTAACAGCCGAATTGAGAACCTCCTCCTTTTTGAAGAAAGTCGGGTAAAAAACATTATAAAAAACAAGCTTTAAAATATAGGTGTGACGTCATTTTTTTGGCTTGTCCACCATAATATGGCGTATACCCAAAGATGTCGGACTATATACTATAAGATTTACAATGACGTCACTTAGCTAACATGCATTCTCATCCAAACTAAACGTAAACATGTATGCAAAATATGAAAACCGGGAAGTGAGACAAATTTATTTCCTAAGATTTTTTACATTGATTCATGTTTCAAGTGGTACTTCTGCATTCCACTGCGTTACGTCTAAGGACCGGCAGTATTGCTCTTGGAAAACTGAACTCAGTGGAGATATCTGGATTCTGTTTAACTTGTGCAAGTAGAAACTTGTGTCAAGTATCTTCGTCACAAATGCTAATTTGTAGTTTAACTGAATTAATAGTTTCAGTATCCTGGTTCTGTGTAAATGTACTGGAAGTATTATTTTCTGCATTAAGTTAATAATAAGTAGGTATAAGAATAATACAGCTTTAAGCTTTCACGGTTTAAAACTAAACTGTCACATAAGGGATATCTTCAGTGATTATTAATTACTAGCTGTTGCCCGCGACCTTCGTTCGCGTGAAATTATTATAAATACGAGTAATATTACTTACCTTTTTTAATCGAATTTTGTTATCAATTTCATGGGTTTTAATTTTTTTGCACGGAACCCTAATTATGTTTCTAAAATAAAGGTAGCCTATGTTAGACCTTATAATATTAGCTGTCTGCTAGTAAAAGTCCCGTCAAAATCGGTCCAGCCGTTTGGGAGATTAGCCGGAACAAAAAGACAGACAAAAACTAAAAAAAAATGTGTTTCTGTTATAAGTGCCGTATCTATTTTCATATGCATTCAGTAAAAAGCTGTTATTTTGATATTACAAACAAACACTTCAATTTTATTTATTTGTAGTATAGATTTTCAGCTCCCGATATTTCGACGCTGTTGCAAGCGCCATTCAGTTATGCAAAGAATTTTCAAAAAAACGACTATGTAGAATGTCGGTTAAAAGCCATTACATTTGCCTAGCTTTTTCCCAAAATAAGGTCTTCCAGTCTAACCGGATGCAGCCGAATTCCAATATGTCTCATCGAGGCCTATCTGACCTCCACAACCCAGTTAGTACTGGGTAATACCATTTGTAAGACTGTTTGTCAGACTCGCCATTGACTACTAACGACTGAATCAAAGACCTACAAATGACAGCCGGGACCAACGGCTTAACGTGCTTTCCGAGGCACGGAGGAAACTCGTTATGTAATTGGAGGTCACCCATACACAGACTGACCTTAGCAACCGCGGCTTATCCTTGAAGATAACCCGTGCGGATATTAATATTTAGGTCACAAGCCATTTAACATATCTAAAAACTTTTAACACACCCGTAGCACTAACCCGGTCCCATATCTGAATAAAACAATTTCGTTGAGCCATTTCCATATAAATCCTGTTGAAACAGCGCCTCTAGTGGTGCTTTCAGGAAATACAATAAGCACATGTCACTGGCGTCCAATCCCTGTGGCCGGGCACGGCTGCGCCTTGAATTTAAAACAAGCTATCCGTTTTCCAACTAAATCTGTGAAATAGGCCGGACTGGCGGAAGAACGGACGATTTGTAAAAGTTCTTGGTTTTCTAAAAGATTTGTGTTTCTTTTGGGTATTGGTTGGTTATTGAAGTTAAATTGGCGCAGGTAGAGCAGCTATTACATTTTTAATCAATGTACATGATTCGTGTATAAAATGCTTTATTAAAATAATAAAGTGTCCAAAACAAAAGTTTAATTTGGACTAAGCAAAACAAAATCACATCAACATAACATTACGCCTTTAATTCCCGAAGGGTTAGGCAGAGGTGTACCCAATATTACAGCCACATTTTGCCAGTTATGTTTAAGTCCCATGTAATAGGCTGTTGGCCTATTGCCATCAACCAGGCACAAATGCCGACTCAGTGGCTGCCACTGAGAAATTCCTGATGGAAAAATCCAATATTTTCCGTCGCTATCGCACCTTCTGCAACAATCTCCTAAAAAAAGTCAAGCGTGAACATGAACGCTCTGAATTTCAGCAGGCTAGAAATAATCCAAAAGCTACATGGAAACTTATTAAACGGGTAACAAGCTTGGGCCAAAGCAGAGACTCGGCCTCTGAGCTGCTAAACTTCAGTGCCGAACCGTCACAGTCTGTGGACAAAGTCAACTTTGCGAATGTTGGTGGACTCTTGGCTGCTAAAATCGAACACTCTGTCCTCTATAAATCTCTCTCGGATAATCGTTCCAACCTTGAGATCCCGGGTACTTGCATACGGTCCGCACCACAATCAATGGCCCTTCACAGCGTGGATAGTGCTGAGCTGGAAAATATTATCCTTAGCCTTAAAGACAATTGTGCTGTTAGTTTTGACGGAATATCCCCCTCAATCGTGAAGACGACTCGCCACATTCTTATTCCGATCCTTGTTTTCATCTTCAATTTGTGCTTTTCAACCGGTACTTTTCCTGATGTATTTAAAACTGCAGTTGCCCACCCTATCTATAAGTCGGTAGACTAGGACAAAGTCGCTAATTACAGACCCATTTCAGTGTTGACTACCCTCTCAAAGATATTCGAAAAAGTTATAAACCACAGACTCACCAAATACCTTAATAAATTTAACCTTCTTTCTAATAATCAGTATGGCTTCAGGACTGGAAAATCCACCGAAGATGCTATACGGGAACTTACACATACGATTATTAGCCTTTGGGAAAATAAATATAAAACTCTTGCCATCTTTTTAGACTTGTCCAAGGCCAAGGTCATTGTCTCAATTCCCATACTTCTTTCGAAGCTAGAGCATCTTGGTATTCGCGGGACGGCCAACGATCTCTTCAAGAGTTATCTTACAGATCGTAAGCAAATAGTAAAGCTTCAAAACTACCCCAGCAACCAGGAGACGATCACCTTTGGGGTCCCCCAGGGCAGTGTCCTAGGACCTCCACTTTTTCTTATATACGTGAATGAGCTGTGTCAGTTATCCATCCCCAACTACAAAATTATAGCTTATGCCGATGACACCGCTCTAATAGTTCATGGCCGGGACTGGGCTGAAACTCGCCTCAATTCGGAGTTTGCCTTAAGCACCGTCATGAGGTGGCTGACCACAAATCTTCTCACTCTAAATGTCAACAAGACCAAATTCATAACATTCTCTACTATGAAGTCAAGTCAGCCACCCACAGCGATTGAAATTCGTGCACACACCTGCACAAACTCACACGCTAACTGTGGCTGTCATCAACTAGAAAATACCCCTACCATTAAATATCTTGGCGTCACTCTTGATAGTAACCTGAAATTGAAGCAACAAATTGCTTCAACTGTAGCTCGTGTGAGAAAGCTTATCTACGTTTTTAAAAAGCTCAGAGGCGCGGCCGAGTTTAACTGTTTATTAAACGCCTACTTTGCACTCGCTCAGTCTGTTCTAGGGTATTGCCTTACGGTCTGGGGAGGTGCCGGTAAAACAGTGATGTTACGTGTCGAACGAGCGCAGAGAGCTGTCCTGAAGGCATCCAAACATCCTCTCTATACACCCTCTGCCAGGTCCTTACCGTCAGACAGCTATTTATCCTCCAAACTATTATACCTTTGATCCTAAATGCTGTTCTATACGCCGCTCGAATAGGGTTTGTAACACTGAGCCTCGCAGAACCGTAGCTGCAAGTCGTCATTACAAACACATAATTTCAAAAATTTACAACAAACAAACAAAACCTTACACATCTACCCATTAACCAAGACCAAATGCAAAATGAAACTTGACTCCTGGTTAAAACCGCAAAATTATGAAGAAACAGAGAAACTCGTGGAAGTGTAAAACACTCATCACCTCCTCACACACCCCAACAAAACCACACTCAACGCACCTGTCACAAACACCCCATGCAGTCCTCATTAACACTCTCCCACACACCCATTCCCTACGCTCACTACTTTAACTCAACGTCAAAATACATCCCACAACAATTGTCCTGTATTGTTTATTTTCTTATTTTTTGTTTTCATTATTAATTACTTAGCTAAATCTAAAAATTTGGAATATCACTCCATTCTGTATCTTGGGAAGGGTGTTAGAAGCTGCGCTACAGTTTATACTTTTGCAGCTTCCATTGTTTTACGGGTTGTACTTAATCTTGTGTTTTTGTTCCGAAATAAACTGTTATTATTATTTTTATTATTTATTATTAATAGCAATTTGCCCGACATGGGAATCGAACCCAGGAACTCATGCTACGCAGTCACGCTTGCGACCAACAATCATGTTTAATCTGTATAATTTTGCTAGCAAATTTTTGACCATGTATTATATGGTACATAAAAATAGCGTAGGTAAATAAAGAATCATTGATGCTGAAATTGGATTCTTACATAGTAAGACGAAGTTTCCAATGGTTCCGTTATAAAACACACTTCAACTTATATAGTCTACTATAAAAACAATATGACTTTAAAGGTAGTGTTCTTAAACGAATTTGATTTTAGAGGACTTACAAAGTGTAGAACTATTGCAACGTGATCGATCCCGTCTGGAAAAGCTTTACTATTTTAAAATCTAGGCCAAAGATGGGGTTCTACAGGACAATATTATGCTAGTTTTTTTAGAACTCATCTGAATTTAGTGTTAATTGATCATCATCACCTGCCTAGCCTTTTACATGGAGCGACTGCCTATCTTACCATCATAACCCATTTATTACTGGATAGTACGATACCCTTTGGTAAGACTGGTTGTCAGACATTCAAACACATGTAACGATTGTCAAAGATCTACAAATGACAGCCGTGACCAACGGCTTCACGGAAATTCGGTGTGCAGTGGGAATCAGACAACCTAGGCAAGCGCGGTTTAACCTGGTGATTGATCCGAGTGACTGGAATTATTTATTGAGCTCTTTCTTGATCATCAATCAACTCATAAGTTAACATAACGCAACCCGCCCTTGCTTTGCACGGGTTTAATGGAGAATCAAGAATTATTTCAAAAGTAAATTCTCTAAGTTGTGTTTACAACCGTCACAATCCCTTACGAAGTTTAGTAGAACAACGCAGTCACAGATATGGACACGAAAACCGACTTTAAATAATCACATAACTAACAATAACATACAAACATAATTATATAGATGGAGAATGACAACTGAACACGGTAGACTAATCCTGAATCAAAAATTGCTGCCGCATTCGAAGTGTAAAGTTAATAAGAACGCCAGTTATGTCGCTCATAGATCTGAAACAAAAGAAGACACGAGATTGGCGCAGCTGAGATCCAACATACGGGGAATTTTTATTAAATCTCTGATATGTGAAGTACGTTTGGGAATGCAGATTTGAATATAACAGCCGTATTGCACAAGTCTCCGGGCAAATCTGATTCCAATATCACTGTTCATGATACTCAATGCAATATATCTCATGCGTTGAACATAGAAAATAAGAATATTTGTTCTCGTCCCAATTTTGAAAGGAACGGTATTTCATATTGACTGTGGGACGGACAAATATTCGTATTTGATTGAGAAATGAAAGTAAAACAGAGAATGTGTTCTTTGATATTGATGCAGTACCTTTTTAGTAAAGGTCAAGTAAAATAAGAATGTGGGGTAGGTCATGGGTAGATAAATACTCTCAGCATAATATGTAATGTTAGGGATCGTCATATTACAAGTTAGTAGTTCATAGTTAGTTATCCATGTTAATTGTTTACCCTTTCGTATTCTACTAGAGGGAGATCCGTAAGTTCAATTACAATTTATTATACTTTAAAGGTGTCTGGTGGTGGGTTGCTACCACACAAAATGTCTGGCAGATGAATCGTCATACAGCCCTTACGTAATACCTATGAAAAATCACGTTTTGTAGTGTGACGTAACTTAGCAGCAAAGGTGTGGTAACTAAGCACACTTTAATTTTGTTACCCGATATCTGCCAAAGCCACTATGAATGATGAATGATTTCTTATTGAAAAATTGACAGCTTTTATAAAATTACGAGGTTCTGGCGTTCATGAAATCTTGGTAAAAACATATGAATTTTGAGTTTTTCTTATTAACTTTAAAATATCTGTGAAGGCCGGTTGGCAAACCCACATACACGGAACCTCTACAGGTTCACACATACTCATTTCGTTACGTATGTCGTAACGAAATGAGTATGTTCAAATCATAGAAACATTTTCGTCAAATTTTAAATATCGTAAAGGAACACAAGACTATTTCCAGCAACCGTGTGGTTAGCATGTTTTAGGTGCAACATACTTTGCGGTCAAATAATGAGAACATAAAATAAAACGGAATGCACTCGGCGGTGTTAAAACGTAGTTTAGTTTCCGTTTCTATTCTAAGCTGCAGGTTACTTGGAAAGAATAGCTTTGAAAGTGTTAAGTCACCGTTTAAATGTTAATGTGCTCGTAAGAATAAACAGGCTAAGTTACCATCAGTTAAGTCTACACGAGCACACATCGGATAATCCCATCGACATTCGGCAAGTACGCAAAGCCGTGCAAATGAGCAAAGCGGGATCCACGTCTTGGCGAAACGGAGACTCGCTAAGTCTTCTCAAAGTCGAATCCGTCATTATTATTCCATGAAAAGGGGCCGCGAGTTCACCGGATCCACACCTGCGCTGTACAAATAACCACGTAAACCTGACAAATTGTTTCACATTCATATTGGTCACGAGTGCGCAGTGTTACCACGTTGCCAAAAAATCCGTGGAAACTTAAGGTTCTCCGTTTTGGACGGTCACGACCTTCATTCAGTACATTTTGTGGGCCCGCGCAAACATTGCCGTTTTTGCTCGCTTGTTCGGCCGCCCGCTGACTCGGATTATATTTGGGATGGCATTAATCTCCTTGGAAATGGTGTTTGTAATAGAGTTTTTAGGATGCGTCAAGATAATGCTTGTTTTTTTGTTGGCGTTTTATTTTTGCAGCTGAACCGATAATTGTTTTGTTTGTTTGTTCGCAGCATCAGCGTATAAGCTGTGCCCCATTGCTGGAGTAAAGTAAAGTGCCTGGCTAGATTCGAAGCCACTACCTATACATCATAAATGCAGATTTGCCACTCTCCCCTGCTCGTTTATTTATTCGTGACGATCTAGGTAGTCGAACGAGTCAAGTACGAAGTCTTTGTAGATGTACTCCTTGGAAAAGTAATTAAGTCAAGCCACCAGCTCACTAATCTGACGTGGTGCGCCGCCAAGTTAGGGACTTCCACTGTGATTACAGCACTATCCCCTAAGGAACTTGGCGGTATAGATCGCTGACAAAGGACCGCAGTGCCGTTGAGGCGAAAATTAGGATTGAAGAGACGGGATTAAAAATGATTGTAGTCTTAAAACAGAGCTAGATTCAGAACTATTTATTTAAAGTTTCGATCCTTAAACGGCCTCATTGTTGCACTGCTAACTATGAGGATCTGGATTCGATTGATCGGGCAAGGTGTTACTGCGTTTTTCTTTTTTCTCTGACGTAGCCAAGAGCTTGGATTTGTGTTCGGTTGACGGGACTTAAACATGACTGCCTCTGTCTAACCCTTCTGGAAATACAGGCATAATGTTTTGAGTGTTAAGTTTCATTATAAACTCCACGGGTGCAGTTGATAAAAAATAAACAAACAGCGTTAAATCTTGAGTAGGTACCAAATAAAACACATTCGGAAGTCGTTAAACACCCGCTGGCTAAGGAATTCAGAATTCAGGCTTTATCCAATGTATCGTGTGTGGAGATGTATAACATAAAACGCAGGTAAGCTCTGAATAAGTGAGGAGGTGGGTTTAAGTGTTGTAAGTTATTAATGGCGGCTATCACACCGCGGCTTAACACCTTAAGTACGGTCAGACCTGGCTTGAGCGAGCTACATTATGCACCTCACTAAACAGAGGCTAAGTTCCGCTAATTTTACATTCATCGGTGTTTGAGAGTCATTATCAAGTGCTGATGCAGCTTAGTTCTGTTGCTGACCAGTCATAATTTGGTAAAATATTTTTAATCAGTCCAAAGAGCCGAGAAAACAGAAAGTGGATTTCAAGCATTTTGTTTTGCTGCTACGACTATTTTTTTAATTTTATTTATTATAGTGTTACAAAAAATTACTTAACCTTACTTAGTGCTATGAATCAACGTAACAAGTGCAATTTTCAACATTATATAGAAAACTGAGGTCCCCAAACTAGTCTGCACCTGTATCGTGGGGGCCGGAGTTTCGTATACTTAAAATTAAAACACTTAATTTGTTGATGTGATTATTATCAAGGTAAGTAGGTAAAGAGGAATACCTTTTTACAGAAAAACAAAATGATATTACAATAATAAAAACAACAGAATTTATACTTACAACAGAATTTATTGATTTTCGCTTTATTATATTTTAGTTTAGATTATCAAACCTTTTATTATAAAAAAATCTGGTATTCAGCTGCAAACGGTAAGACTGGAAGCTGACCCCAACTCGGCAGATGATGAGTTTAGATTATCAAAAAATTTCAAATTTTATGTAGATGGACATTAAACTTGGATGAAAGATCTCAGTTTGGTGGTTCACTGCTGACTAAGATATTGAAACAAGGGAAAGTAAGGTCTTTGTTTTTTTTTTATCTGAAAAAAAGTATTGATGAGGTTTTAGACCAAATAGTGAGTTCTTATTTGCAGTAGATGAAGCTCACTTATAATCAGAGCGAACACAACATTTCTCCGTCACACTGGTACTTAATTTAATGTAAGGCGATATTATGACTAAACGGCATACATTTCTTCTCCGCAACAGAATAAATAAAAATTATTCAACAAACCATTTTTTATTGATTTATTTTATTTATTTAATATCTAAAACACTTATGCTAGTTACAGTTTTGCTTTCAGCCACACATCGAAAACCTCTCTGGGCTTATTTGTGTGCTGGCGAGCCGTTCGTTTAACTTTTACAAAATGTTACAACTACAGTGGATACATTATAAAACTTAGTTTCTAATGATGGTAATGATGGTGTTTTACTATCTACATTACATTTTGATGACACAAATGGCATTTTCAGCACAATTTCTATACCTATACGTTTGCTGAAACACCTGAGTGATAATATAAAGTTTTTCGACAAAATGGTATGTCTCACTTCGTCTGGGATTTTTAATATAAATTCTCAAATGAAACATGAGCACCGGCAGTATGACGATGACGCGGGAATGAAGTCATTACGACATCTCTTAAATCTTAAATGAAAATACCATAAGGTGTTTACATAATATTTAGAATTTAATATGTGACAATATTAAGACAAATAAAAGCTAAAAGCAGATTAGGTTGCATCACTGCCGAAGCGAAGTAAGATTTTAAGGAAAAAGAATGCAAAGATATAAATATTAAAGTATACCTATCTGTTTACAAGAAGCCGGAGACTATATGGACTGGGGGACTTTAATTACTAAAAAAACATTAGTGACAATAACCCTATAATTAAAGATGTAATTTGATTTATATTTAATGTGACTGACAAGAAGGTACGGTAAGGTTCTCCTTCTTCTTGGCCACCCAATGTTGAGTGTATGTCTCTTCCAAATGTCTCTACTTTTGACGGTTTTCTGAAATGACCATCCAGATTCTTCAGCCATTTTAACGCCATCGTCTGACCACCTAGTCGGTTGTTTTTCCACATACCTCCGCCCCGTCTGCGGTCTCCACTCCAGCTCTTACCTCCCCCATCTTCCATCCACTTTTGGGGGATCGGATAACTTTACTTGCGCGATGAATTTCGATGTTTAGTTCATCACCTGTGTCATAGCAGATGGCGCTCTAGTACTTTTTGTTCTATGTTGCTGAAGTATTCTTTTTAGTGCCGCTACACAGTCTACGACATAGGTAATAGGTACAGCTAAGATTTATTGTAACTTGCAACATTTGCTATAGGTACTTGAAATTGTTCAAGTTGAAATGGCACCAGAGAATACCACTCAAAATGCCTGTTGCGTAGACTAAACACTTTATTGGGCCTAATCCAAAACAATAAGTAGGTATTACCAACAAAAGTTCCCTCTCACATTGCTGAAAGCGTAAAAATAACATCGCTTATTACAATTCCGGCTATCCTACAAATGAGAGTACAAAACGTTTATGTAAATATCGCAGCGTGATCTGTAATATATTGCACCACAACTAAGTTATATTTTAGCATATCTGCGACAGTCTATCTGTTGTTTTGACTGCATAATTCGTGAATGCGTTATAGTGAATTAAATGCAGCTCTGGTTGCATTTTCTTGATAAAATTGGAGTTATTTGCAATTCAGATAAGTCTCCGACTCACCAAGATTACTTTGGCTACGGAACAAAACGGTTCCTTTTGACTTGAGCCTTCAATTTTGAATAAAACAGCCGCAAGCTGGAATAATGTAGTTTTTATTGTTTTCTAGACTTTCTTACTTTATTTGGAGTTATTGACGACTGAGCCATGGCCATTTGTAGGTAGCTACATCAAGCAGTTCAGCCTAACATTGATAACTCAATACAAAACTTCACATTCAAAACGTAAACGGTCTTCATTTCAGTAAAAGCTAACTCCATCAAAATAAGTATACTGATGAAGTGAACCGAAAGTTCACGATGCGACCTCAGACATTGCAGCACTCTTCCAGATTCAGAATTCAGGAGCCCCCGGCTGAATTATAATGAAGTAAGGAACTTCGCAGCCAGCTTCGGTAGCAAGAAGAAGAGAGTTATCCTCGAACGGCTATTGTTTTTAATGAATTCCCAACTTTTGAGAAAGTTCGTCTGAGTTAGGAACATTACCTGCAGCGGCAAATTCCGATACCCGAGTTGAGCGATGCGCTAATTATTATATTATCGCTTTTTGTTTTAGTGGCTTTTTAGTGAAAATTTTTTAGATTAGTGCATTTTGATGTATTTTTTTGTTGTTGAATGTTTTGCTGCTCAAATATTCAATGATCTGTGGCTTATACTCATGTTTTGTGAATGATGCTGATAGCTTGAAAGAGGGTAGCTTCTGGGACGACAACTTCTTTTTCTTATCGTATCGAAGATCCTTCCATATTACAAGGTTTGGGCCCTGTAGGTGGCCAGGTTTATAGCAGCGGCAGAGGCACTATTCAGGTCAACAACTAACAGAGCAGTATGAAAGAAGAAACCATGCTGTTCCAACCACCAATAAATTGGGGTAACGGCAGGAGAATGATGGTGGCGTATCCGATTACAAGCAGTAGCACGTGTCCATCCATACTTATACAGGGTGTAATGGACAGCCCTCCACAAACTGACAGGGTGCGTTCAGCTCCTTATTTTGAATCATATTCCACTGGAATTTATCTCAGGTTTTCTCTTTTTTTCAGTTACTACTCCTTTATTTCAATGTAAAATTATATTCACTGTACGCAGCATTTCATTTACGTAAATAATATAGCTAAAATAAAAATCCAACAATGGATATTGAAGTACTCTAACGAACGACGCGTGAAATCAGCACTTTCTGCCTACAGAGTTCATTGAACTCGTCGTCGCGCTTGCCGTTCGCTACGTGCGTTTTGCCACGGTAACGATACATTGCGCATGAGGAAATAAAACAAAGGAAATTTATTGGATTCCCGTAACATTCCTGAAATAATTTCTTGTACCGGTCATCTTAGTATGATATACTGAATTCACCACATCAGTCTGTGGAGGGCTGTTCCTTACACCCTGAATATATTATAAATGTGATAGCAACTCTGTTTGTTTGTTTGTTACCTTTTCACGACTAAACAGCTGATCGGATAGTAAAGAAATGTGGCAAGGAGATAGGTTACATATTGGGAAAGGACATAAGCAATTATTTTTTTCACACATCCCCCTCAAAATGTCCAAGTCACGGGCAACAGCTAGATCAATTTATATGTATATGTATGACGAAACCCTTGTGTTAGCTATTTACTTTTGCAGATGAATTTCAGTATTCACATCTTCGCTTTTCAAGAGGCTGGCTTGGTCTACAAACCCAAAACACTCTCTCCTGTTCGTACGTATATTACACACATTTTAAACTCACTACGCAACATAACAGTTTATTTATCAGACGTCTACGCACACAATAACACTAAACATAACTTTAGAATAACGTTATTAAAGCCTGAAGCATCTCATTTACGTGCCTACCTTCCAAATTTTACGATTCTCCTACCAAGATGTTGATAAATCTTTTGTTTACAATACAGCGTGTACAACGACAGCACATCAAGCTTCTACTATCTGTCAAATTTCTTTAATAGATTTTCAACTTTATCGCTAAAGCATTAGGTTCAAGGTTGTATGGGAAAATTTTACAGTTTCAGGTTACTTGATGTGCTGGCAACTGTACCAGAAAAGTGTGGTCATATTTAAAGATGCGATAGAGACCATTAAACGGAACAACCTATCTCAATGGGACCAATATAATAATCACGAAAAAAATACAGCAGTTCCGTATAAAACTTCAATACCTACGATCTGAACTGTACAAGACCACAACTTTCTGGTACACGCTGTATACAGTGGTTAAAGAACTTAATGGCTAATGAAAAAGTGTACATTCTGAGACAGCCTGTTAATAAGTAAGGCGAACAGCTTAACAAGATTCTCCTGTATAGACCCGCGGTTCCTTTTAAGCATTAAAGAGATTTACTCGCAACGAGTCGAGTTCTTATTTGCTTATTTTGTAGTGTTTTATGTTTCATATTTGGTTTTTATTGTTTTATTTTATTGTGATACTTATTTAGGTAGTTGTTTAGTGATATATAAAGACCCTTAACGAAGCCGAAAGGTATCATTTTTAATGCGGAGTGGAGTAATAAAAACAGTTGGAAAGAAGTGAAATATTATATATATATTATTATAAAATAACACATGACATGTTTTATAGGAAAAAATAGTTGCAGAAGGACAAACAGAACGAACACCAGCTTTCACATTTGAAGCTGAAACTATATTCTCTAGATGGCCAGCGTTACACTTCCAACAAAAAGCACTTATTCTCATTGTCATAGTGATATTTTTTTGTTCTAGACCATACCTGGGAACCTTCTAGTTACGGAGATATTGGAGGTCAAACTTCCAACTTTTTCACTAGTTTTTTTTTTAAATACATGTTTTTAATGTTCTGTTTACATCCATCAGCATCGTTTATGCATCCATCAGCAAAATGTTTTGAGCGCGTTACACTAAGTTTTACCGATGTAACCGTGAGACGCAATTTATCCCAAAAAAAAAGACGATTCCCAGAAATAATTTTTGATTAGAGTTGGTTAGTTTGATATGCAGAATGCTTGGTTGATGGGTTGGTGAAAAGTCAGTTTACACCTTGTTTAAAAACAAAACTGAAGCACAAAATGTTACAAAAATAAACAATTTAAAAAAATAAGAACCCGTCTCGTTGCGAGTAAATTAACAAATAGTTTTGTTTTTTATACATCACCGGTACACGCACTCAAACCCTTCAAACTAAAATGAGTATACATTAACCCAAATCCCAATTTCCATTACAGACTATACTATATTTGGAATAGATAAACCATTTGACAAATATTTCCCTTTGACTAAATTCAGTCATTACGACAAATCGACAACGACATACCTCGACAATCCCAACAATTAGACAGCACAATAGAACGTCCAGTATCGAATGGCCACCAAACAAACAACCGCACTACTTGTAACAGTCAAGCCGTCGAAACATGAAGTTATCTATCACTTTGACGATAACAAATGCAGTTTGAAATATCCCCATTAAGTGCCACGCCGACACTGCAACTACCATTAGACATGGGTTATTGTGCAATAGTACGTTGGAGGAGAACAAATAGCTATAATTCGAATCACCAGTACCCCTCAGAGGCTCGTATGTTACTACTGTATACACTCGGCTCGGATATTTTCCACTACGCCAGTTGTAAAGAGTTCAGACAATTAATGGTTACTCTAAAAGGTCTTTTAGAGTGGAAATATATTAGTTTGTTTACTCGATGCGATGTTAACTTATTTAAAGTTAATTAAGATTTTTTATCAATCCGTGCGGGATTTCAAACTTTTAACATAGGTGAAGGATTGATGTAATTTTGTCAATTTCATGACTTATAGTCATCATCATCATCATTTCAACCAAAAGTCGTCCACTGCTGGACATAGGCCTCCCCCAAGTGTCGCAACACTGACCGGTCCCGGGCGACTCGCATCCAGCGGATCCCCGCAACCTTCACCAGGTCATCGGTCCACTTAGTGGGAGGCCTTCCAACGCAACGTCTTCCGGTTCGCGGTCGCCACTCCAGAACTTTTCGGCCCCATCGGCCATCCGTTCTGCGAGCAATATGCCCTGCCTACTGCCACTTCAGTTTGGCAATTCTTCAGGCTACGTCGGTAACCTTGGTTCTCTTGCGGATGTCTTCATTTCTGATTCGATCACGCAAGAAAACTCCGAGCATAGCCCTCTCCATTGCCCTTTGGGTGAATTTAAGCCTTCGAATGAGACCCTTTGTGAGCGACCACCTTTCGGTCCCATATGTAATCACTGGCAACACACAATGGTCATAGACGTTCGTCTTGAGACACTGCGTTAAGTTGGACGAGAAGATACTCGTACCGCGCAGCTTCCCGAACGCTGCCCAGAGTTGGACGACATATACTGAAGAAAACTACTGTAAAGAATAAAAACTTTGTCTACCGGAAAACAATCAATATATACATATACAGGGTGTAACAGGACCCTTCACGAAGCCGTCAACCAAGCACATACATCAAACTAAGTAACTGGGAATTGACTTTTTTTTGTGGTGAATAATCACGTTTTACGGTAGGACTCAATGTAACGCACTCAAAACATTGTGCTGATGGATGGATTGTTCTTCTTGTCTGGAAACTTCATTAGTTAAAATAACAATCAAAAGGAAAATTCCAAAATCTTATGAATCTAGTTAACAGATATTTTATTAATATTATCTATTAAATCAAGGCATCGAAGTCTCCAGAATATTTTAAACTTTTGAATTTCTAGAATGCATTACGATTGTAACTCATCAACACTTCAATTACTTAATAAAGTTTACTTTTACTTTAATCTTAAATTACTAAAGAGAATTGTAATAAGATTTAAACAATCTTAATACAATTCTCGCACAAATCACACAAATTACAAATCTCTTATACTACGTTTACATTGACTTGAAGAATAAGTCTCTAAGTAAATTGATAATTAGTATAGTTCAGTGATGCTTATAGACGGATCGACAAAAATAAATAACAATTTAATACATGATTGTGTCATAATCATAACTAAACTTAAAAATAAACACTCGTAATAGAATGAACACAGTGGCACATGTTGTGGGCAGGGCACATTGCTCGCAGAACGGATGGCCGATGGGGCCGAAAAGTTCTGGAGTGGCGACCGCGAACCGGAAGACGTTGCGTTGGAAGGCCTCCCACTAGGTGGACCGATGACCTGGTGAAGGTTGCGGGGATCCGCTGGATGCGAGTTGCACGGGACCAGTCAGTGTGGCGACACTTGGGGGAGGCCTATGTCCAGCAGTGGACGTCTTTCGGCTGAAATGATGATGATGATGATGATAATAGAATGAAAAGCAGAGAATTAAAAAGAAGAAGAAGAGAAGTTTAACTATGAAAATTAAACGTGTACTAAGTTAAGTGTCAGTGCTATTAATCGTTGAGGAGTTCTCTCGTTCGGAGACTATCCTGGCTGCAGGATCAAGTCATCTTCGTCGTAAAGATGTGTTGTCACTAGAACCAAAGGTGTGTGCAATATTTCAGATCAATCGGTTAAGGGAAACTGGTTTAAAATGCAGTTTCAAAATTTTACTCATACATACTAACTAACAAGGTAAGTTAAATATAAAAGCTAATAAAAATTATAAAAGCTAAGGTGCCTTGGAAGGTCGGTAGGCCTTTGGTGTTGGACGCAACCTGTGTCGACACCCTTGCGCCATCTCACGTTGCAAGCACGGCGGGCTGTGCGGGCGCTGCTGCTGCGGCTGCTGAAATCCTTAAGCGGCGCAAATACTGTAACCTAATCGGTAACTACAGTTTTGAGCCGTTTGGGGTCGAAACGCTCGGGTCATGGGGCCCGAGTGCACGTCTCCTTTTTAAGGAAATATCTCGCCGCCTGGTCGACACTTTGAGTGACCAGAGGGCTGGCTCTTTCTTTGGTCAAAGAATTAGCATTGCCATTCAACGTGGCAATGCTGCCAGTCTTTTGGGCACGTTTCCGGATGACATCGATGGGGAGGACTACTTTGACGCCTAAGTGTCCTATTGTCGTCGTTGTATATATGTAGGAACTTAGTTTTAGTCTCCTTTTTAGCATTATTTTAGTTCTATTTGTAGTCTGTATATAATGTACATAGTATAGATTAAAACATTTAATAAATGAAACAAATTAAAAAGATAAAAGCTAATAAAAAAAAAGGTGACTGGGTCAGATTTCATGTGGAAAACGGAAAGCAGGGAGTTGAGTCTCAGTTTGGGAGCGCCTGTTTCCAATAGCGGACTGCAATACGCTGAGCCGATTGATTCAGTGATAAGCATATAAATATAAATGCAATGTAACTAATTGAAATAATTATTCCAATTACAGTATATCGCGCATTCGAAACAAAATAAAAGCGTCAATTAAAACTGAAATCCCGTTACCAAAGAGTAGAGAGTATAATGGCAATGAAATTACCGTCAATCTGTCACGAGCAATCAATGAAATGATTACATTCTCTGTGGAAATCCGACAAATAAGTTGAGCTCGTAATTATTGTCGGTCAAATATTTGTCATGGAACCTTCCTGTTTGTTGATGAATAAACTAATGATGTTACATGAGTCTAATTAAGACATGGTTGTTGTTGGTAGACATACAAATAAAAACATAATCAAACTCCTTATACCTACTGAAATTTGGGAAAGGTCTACTTACAGGTTTTTTTGAAATACCTCTTCTCATAAATGGGTGGACAAAATTTTGAGGTTTTTATTGTCAATTTTATGGCTTGAGTCTTTTGATAAACTAATCAAACTTATAAAACTGTGCAAACTTAGACAAAACTGCCCCTGCCAGACTATTGCTATACGAAAACAATTATAGTGAACTAAACGGTGATTTATCAACGATGAATTTATCCAAAATGTTTTGGCCCAAACGGTTCGAGATGACTGTTTTTTAAATTCAGTTGCAAGCTAAACAAACAAACCAGCTGGAGAGCAGCGGTGGCCCCGAATTACGAACAGTAAGTCGTGGGTTCGAACCCAGGCAGGCGCATTGCTTTGTGTAATTTATTTCATCACCACTGCTCTGAAAACATCTACCAACCCGCACTGGGCCCGCGTGGTGGATTATAGCCCATTCCCTCTCGTAAAGAGGAGGCCGTGTGTCCCAGCAGAGGGAACATTATAGGCTGATTATGCTAAACAAACAAACATTGCAAGTTATATGAAAGCTTGTAAAAAAGAAGCTGCGGCGTGTTAAAAAAATACAAGCATTCAGTTAGATCGGACGATGACTCCAACATTACTGGGAAAAGGCTATGCAAAAACTTACATTTAAATAAAATAAAACTTCACGTCTTGTACCGTAAGATTCCTTTGTGTAGTCTACAAACAAACACGCATCTTCCCTACAAATGTATCGTCAATGAGAGCCGATCTTTGTCTGAGCACTCGTAACTCTATCGATCAGAAAGGAATCGTACTGTACTCGATCTGAGTAGGTACTTTCTAGAATGTCGACTGTTATTGTATACTGTAGACTTCTGTTTACGACTGTATGTTTAATCAAGGTATCGCATTGTGTTCGTATACATAGTCGAAGGTAATATATGTATATGTATATATATGTATTTTAATTAAGAAAAACCGTGAGTAATTTAATTATGTCTAGGGTATGCTAATTTGTTCGGCCTAGTTGTTAGTAGCAAATCGAAGCTTGAAAAGAGTCTCTCCTTGCCCTGTGGAGCAATTCGTCCACTTTCCTATCTTGACCACTTTTTCATAACGTCCATATTTCAAACTCGTCAACTTTAATTATGTCATGGACTGTACACGATCTGTCCAGTTGCTAATCTGTCCAGCTGAGGAACTGTCCAACTAAGAATCTGTCCAGTAGCGAATCTGTCCAGTTGCTCCGGAGAGGCAGAAACTACAGAACGTCACCTGCTACGTTCACTCTTTACACATTCCTCTTGTTTCATTTTCGTCTTGCACATGTATGAAGATTCTATTATGGCTCCACAAAAAAAAAAATGTCTTGGCATCAGTAGCGATAGCGATAGTCCTCCACTTAATTAAATATTTCGTGGTTCTCGCCAGTTTATCGCGCCAAGATATAAAGATTTATGAAAAACGCTATGACTGCGATGTTCTACTTATGTCGGTATTTATTTATACTAACTAGGCTTGTGTTTGGCTGCAAATCGCTTGATGTGAAGCGATGAAGCGGCCTAGGGTGGCGCACGCTTGCCTAGAAGAAACCGATTCACTACAATTTGGAATAGATCCAGAATATGATGATCAGGGAACAAGAAGCCGGCAGTGAATTACAAATTTACTAAAAGATGCGCTGCCTAAACCTCTGGGACTAGATGCTTGAAATTTTGTACACTACAAACTACATTTTTGAGTTTCCTTCATACCTACAGATTGTGAGTAGTGAAGAATGATTAAAAAAAAACAACTTAAGTGTTAATCAGGGGATGAAAGTTTATATGGAAGTTTGTCATATACACGGCTCGTTTATAACGTATAGTAATATTAGTTTACACAAACAGATTGTGTTAGCCAACAATATCCCCTAATCAGCAATAGCAACAGAGCAGATAATACTATTACATGGAGCTGCAATCCTGCACACTAATTAATCAATCCGTGATCAAGGCATTGCTTCACATGATGTTAACACTTAAGGGGTACTTATACGGTTGGCCGCCCCAGCAATGCGGCCATGCGTCGATTGTGCCCCGCTGGGTTAAAGCCGACAGAATCGTATTAATTCTCGACTGAACTAGCTTCGATATATTGGCAATATATGTATTGAAGGAGGAGGGTTTCATTTGCCCATTTAAACTGAGTACCAGGACTAATTGTGATACCATTTGCTATTGCTAGGTGGCACAATAAAACAAAGCATTAATAATATAAGACTATAATGTCTTATATTATTAATGCAAAAGTTTGTGAGGATGGATGAATGGATGGATGGATGTTTGTTACTCTTTCAAGTAAAAACTACTGAACGGATTTCGATGAAATTTAGCACACAGAAAGTTTATAAAGGGTGTAACAAGACCCTTAACGTAGCCGAATAGCACTTGCTCTCCCCGTCATTGCGATTATTTTTTTGTTCTAGACCATACCTGGAAACCTTCTAGTTACGGAGATATTTGGGGTCAAAGTTCCAACTTTTTCATTTAAATGCATGTTTTTAATGTAAGATTTTTACTTTAAACACCTTCTCGACCCCCGTAATATTCAATCCATCATCATCAGCACAATGTTTTGAGTGCGTTACATTGAGTCCTACCGTAAAATATGATTTTGCACCCCAAAAAAAAAGTCGTTTCCCAGAAATATTTTTTGCGTAAAGTTACTTATTTTGATGTACATAATGCTTGGTTGACGGCTTCGTGAAGGGTCCTGTTACACCCTGTATACTGGATTAACACATATAATACTTTTTATCTTGGTAGTATGATGCCGTGGGACAATTATCGAACTCCACGCGGGCGAAGCCGCGGCCATAAGCTAGTCTTTTTTTAACGTAAAAATTAAAATAGCAAGAAAATGAGGCCACCCAGCTTTCGAGTATTAGCTACGACAGCGCAGCACGCGCAGCGACGCAGCACATTGTACAAGCTTCGTAGCACGTCATGTCAGCTTTGTAAAAGTTTGTTTAGATAAATCTTAATTCAGGGTGAGAAAAAATCAGAAGCACTACATTATGGTTTTATCTTTTCAGATGTAATAACAAACACATTAGAAAATGCTGCAATGTATTTTTTTAGATATCCCATAACTCTAAAGCAATCTAGGGTATGAATGAAACCGTATCAAAGTTGACCAAAGATTATTTTGGTACTCCCATCTGGAACAAGTTACCAACAGAATTAGAAAACTGAGTTGGATTTTCAAAAATTTAAGGCATATCGTGCCAAATAAAATAACCGCTAACACAAATAAACCCAGAAATCTACTCAATGAAATATACATAGCTATAGTCCAGTCTGTCTTAGTATATTGCATCCCCATTTGGGGTGGGGCGGCTAAGACTAAATTCATAGACCTGGAGCGGGGACAACGGGCTCTAATAAAATTAATGTACTTCAAAAACCTAAGGTACCCTACACAAAGTCTTTATCAAATAAGTAATTTACACTCTGTTCGCAAACTATATATAATTAAAACTATTCTCAGGAAACATAAAACTCTTAAATTTGATCCCAACTTAACCTTGAAAAGAAGAAAGGATATAATAGTTGAAGTTCCTAAAACTAAAACCAAGCTCGCCCGTATTCAATACGACAAACGATCAGCTCAGCTTTAAAAACGAGTTAACAAAGAGATCTACATATACAATAAACAATTAACTGACAGTAAAAAAATAGTAACTAACTGGATAAAACCACTTACTTATGATGACATGGAGAAGCTACTGGAATAAAATAAAACCTTACACTTAAGGCTCTCATCTTTCGTACTTGTCGTATACAGTCTGATTCATTCATTGCCACTTACACTCACTCTGTATTTTACATTAAATTTAACAAACCCTCACACTATCACTTAACTTTCATACACACCGATGCTCACATTCAACATTCAAATTCACATTTACACACCTTTATACTCACAGTAACACTCCTTAGTATTCACACTCACACACCCCCATTTTCACATTTACACACCTTCATAGTCATAGTCACATTCACACACCCTCATACTCACATTCACACACCCCTACTCTCACTCACACATCTGCATGCTTCTTGTCTAGTTTTAATTTTCTCTTTTTATTTTAAATCGCCTGTTTTTATAACACTTAAAACAAGTAATTTTATGTTAATATTTTAAGTTTTGGAAGAGTGGAGTGTCCTAACACAGGCTTTTTTGCTTAAAAGGAGACTCCAATCACTAGTTGTTAAATTTTACTTGTATAATTAATGAAACATTTTTAATTTTCATTTCATTTCATCAAAGGCTGACATATAAATATTTTTTTTTTTTTTTTTTTCATTTTTCACACAAAGTCACGATTATTAATTTATTATAAATGTTAAACATCCTTAAGTGAAATATGACATGGTAGCATTTTCTTTGCTTTAAATATGAACGATTAGTTTGTATGAAAATGAATTACTCGTATCAATGAAACTTAGACTAATTATGATTTATGATATCTTCGAAACTATACATTTTTCGACCACATGTTCGTGGACCTTTTGTATAATTTTTACTTATAGAATATAAACCTAGAGTTATCTATACCATTGTACTATAATATTACTGTATTTAAAACAAGCCCGTGGTATAATTTCTGACCAAAACGCGAGCGAAGCCGCGGGCAACAGCTAGTGAGATATAAAAAAAAAACACGTTGTATAACACTTTTATATATACGGGGTGGAAGGGACATTGACGCGAAACATGTTACCACGTGTTCAGTAAATCATTCTGAGCCCCCCACATATAATATTATCATCAGTTTTAAAAAAAAAAACAGCTGTTACCTCTAAAATGTGCAATACCTACATGGTCAAAGTGAATGGAACAGCAGATTTTTTTTTAAATTATATAAACATAAATAAATAATACAAGCCTATTACTGTCCCACTGCTGGGCAAAGGCCTCTTCTCAACAGAGAAGGCACGAGCATTGATCACCACGCTTGCTCAAGACGGGTTGGCGATTCCAGACTTTTTTTTTATAAGTCCCCCGTTACCTCACGATGTTTTTCAAAATTTGCAATGAAAAATTTCTATACGTCGCTTCTGATGTACTGAACTCGTGGTAAACGTTTTCGCGTCGGTATAAATTTCAAATACTATCTACAAGTTAATGTAATAACATTGAAGAAGGAAAGAGACCGCATACCATTTCACCTAAATCACAAACCCTGTAGTCACTACAAACTGCACTCTAACGTACCGTTGAAATTGTTCAAACCAAGCATTTGCTGTTCGACGTAGAATACCGTATACATACCAGACATACTTATACATGTAGGTACAGATATACATAGCCTGACGCTCGAGACATTCTCGTGTCAAACCGAAGTGATATAAAGAGCTTTACACGTCTTTCAAATGTATTTACATTCTCGATTCAATCTAAATAACGAGAAACGAATGAATGCTCTCTTTGTTTGCCGGAATAGGCTAAAGGTAAGCTGCTTCGCAGAATTCTGGATGTAGTGTTCTGAAGTTATATATTGATAGATTCCCTGAGTATTGTTTCGAGTGGTTTTTGATGGGCTCTTGCTTCGGGATTTCATGGTAAATTAAAGTGCCACATGCGAGATCTATGCGAGGAGTTGGAGTGGAGTTAGTGGAGGAGCTTGTGGCTACATGATAACAGCCGCTCGGTTCAATCTTCACGTTAAGCCGCGCTTACCTAGGCTGGTCTGTGGAAGGGTGACCACCCATTACATACCGAGTTTCGTCCGTGCGTCCGAAAGTACGTTAAGCCGTTAGTCCCTGCTGTCATTTGTAAATCTTTGTTATAGGTAGTCAGTTTCCCGAAAGTCTGACAACCAGTCTTACCAAGGGGTATCGTATTATCCAGCACTAACTGGGTTGTTGAGGTCAGATAGGCAGTCGCTCCATGTAAAATACTGATATTCAGCTGTATGCGGTTAGACTGGAAACCGACCCCAACATCAGATCAAAGGCTAGGCAGATGAATCTATAGTTAAGAAGACGATTGTGAGTTGAGGTTGTGTTTGTATTTTAACCGACTTTCTTTAAAAAGGAGGAGGTTTTCAATTCGGTTGTAGATATATATTTTTTGTTAAATAAAGTTTTATTCCAACAAACACTACATGTGTACACTAACGAACTTTAAATAGATTTATAATAATAATAAAATATGTACAAGTATCAAAGGGGAGAAATAATTACAGGGGAAATAAATTCATCCGCAGCTCCCATCCTTCTGGGCACTTTTCCCGCAACTGTCAACGGGAAAAGTGCCCAGAAGGATGGAAGAATTGCCACGTTAGATTGCAATGCTAATTCGATGGCCCAAAAAAGGCCAGCCCTCTGGTCACATGAAGAATCGACCAACTACCTCGCAATATTCCGGAAAAAACTGGTTTCTTATGCCAATATCCATTGTTCATGACTGGTAATAGTTACTGGACGACATCATTTCGTAGGAAAAATTTGAAAAAAGAACTATAAGTTTTTGTTCTGACTGGCACCCTTTTGACTGCATAGATAAAGTACTGTTATATTTTATATAACAGTACTCTATCTGTATATATTTTATTAAACCATTCCGTAAGTGCATTCATGTAAGTGATGGCGCAGATCTATTTACACCCAACATTTTTCACAGTCACTCCGACTCCGCAAAGGCGTTTCTTCATTGTTTTATACAATCGTACTCGTATACACATCACTCGTACAGTCAAGAGCTCAAATACGTCTACAAAACAGGTAGGATTTTTTTTTTCTAATTTCATTTTAATTGAATGCTGATATGATTTTGAAATTTTTGATTGATTAAAGTTCGTTCGTTTTACATTACAAGGTCCGATGGGACTGGCGTGTACATGTGTATAAAAATCCCTAATAATAAAAATGAGAAAAAAAAGGAGCTCTTATTACTAATGAAATAATCTTTATCGTAAAGTTATAATTATTATTCCACAAGAGAATCGCTGCATCTGGTTAGCGACCCCAACATACTTCGAAAAAGCCTAGGCACATGATGACGTTGAATCGCTTTTGAATTTTGCTACATGTATACATGTTATTGCTCGCAACTGTACATACAATACTATACTTATACTAACCTACTATACGTACACACTTCGCTTTTGAATTTTGCTACATGCGTACATATTAGTGCTTGTAAGTGTACATACATTCATACTATACAGATGGTGTACAGATTTTAGTTTTGAATTTTTCTACATAATGTATACATGTTATTGCTCGCAACTGTACATACAATACTACACCTACAGACGGCGTACACATTTCGCGTTTGAATTTTACTACATTACATGTTAGTGCTCGTAAGTGCACATACTATAGGTACAGACTTGTACACATTTACGGACGTACGATTTCACGGTCGGACGCCTCGTATGTGAGACAGTCTCGACGAGGCTGGCCGCCAGCCGGATCAAGCCGGATGGAATGATTTCGTCTTACGCATGGCCGGATACCGATCTGCATCGTATAGTCGACGGCAATTCGGTACCCAGTGTGCATTGTTCTCGAGTTAACGAATTAGCCGACGATGAAGAAATCTTTGATTAGTTTTGAATTTTGATTAGTGGATGTGGGGTTGACTTTTTGAACAACCGGTCCGTTTTTTGTTGAGCGTGTGTTGCTGCCTTTAGTAATTCTGATGAAATATTCTTGTACATGGATTGACAAATTGTATTGAAGATCATACTCATCATTAGATGTCGTATTGTATGATGTTGTGGTAGTATGTCTCTTGTAATCTTTTGTCTCTTGCTTTCCCAATTTAAATGAATGGCTCTTTTTTATTTTTACGCTTTCTTTTTCATGATAAATAATATCATAGTGTCGCTACATAAATAATATTACAAATATTAATTGACGCGAACCTATTACGGAAATATATTAAATGCTACGAATCATAGCGACGTGACTTGCGAAACGAGTGTCGCGAGTCGCATCGTCTGAGGTCATGACCGGGACTTAACGTGCTCATGCTTAGCTAAAGAATATTTAATCAGATCTTAAACAGGAGTATTTTCCCTCGCAATTAAAACAAATTATTTCAGGAATTTGTTAAACGTTTAGAACCGCTAAACAATGTTATTTTTTATCGGTTGCTTTAATATCATGTTTTTTTTTGTTGTAGCATCACTATAAAATAAAACGGTGAAACGAGAGCGACCAGTATCGGATATTTTAAACAATTTTTTCGCGGTGGAAGTCAAAAGGGGTATTAAAAATAGCAATTTGTGGGTTTTGTTTCAGTTTCACGTTTTTAAACGTTGTTTTTTATGAATAGAAATCTCAATTCTCGGAAAATGTGGGAAACCAGCACTTTGCAGCCTAAAAAAAGTGTGTGAGTATTGCAATTTTTGTATGAAACACCTGTTTTTGTTTATTCGTCGATTTTTTACGCTGGAGTGTAAATCATGTATTGAATCTATGGTAAGTGTGTGTGTGTTACCCTTATATTTGATCGTAGAGGTCCGTCACCTATTTAACATGGAGCTTAACTGACGGCTACAACCCAGTTGATACTGGGCAATACAACGCCCCTGGGTAAGACTGGTTCTCAGACTTACGGACCACTGACTTCCTGTAACGACTGTCAAAGATCTACAAATGATAGCCGGCTTAACGTGCTTTAGCAAGGCACTGAGGAACCTTTGTAGGTAAAGGATGGTCACCCATCCATTTACCAACCTAGGTAAGCGCGGCTTAACCTTGAAGCTAGCCAGTAAAAATTCAAAGACATGCCGGTTTCCTCACGATGTTTTCCTTCACGTTTTCGAGCAGTGATGATGAAATAAATAACACAAAGTAATGCGTCTGCTATGTTCAAACTCACGACTGCATCTCGTACGTTCGTGCCGTTACCACTGGGTTACCACAGTTCATGAATACTACAAAATATAATAGAAAACAAGACTTCTATCTGCAACTCCTACAAGTATCCACATACAAGCATCATGCCCGGACTCCACCAAGGGAGACGTGCGGAGATGTGCGAAGTGGAGAGGAGAGGAGATGTGCGCCGCTGACCGTACACCGCTCACCGCACGCCGCACACAGCACACCCCGCTCACCGCACACCGCACACAACATACCCAACTCACTGCATGCCGCACACAGCACAGCCCGCACACAGCACGCCGTACACAGCGCACAGTTCGCTGCACGCCGGACACAGCACACCCCACTCAGCGCACGTCACTCGCAGCACGCAGCTCACGTGTCTCGTCTTTTCCGCGCTGTGCTTGGCTGCCGAGTGCAGAGGCTAGCCTAAACAATTACGAGACATCTCCTCTCTTACTTTGCTCAATCGTTTCCACTAAAGCTAAGCGCAGACGAGAAGTGTAAATAACGAATTTCTATTGTTGGTTTACTATACATCTCCTTTAACCGAAAGTCTCCTTAGGTCATCTAAAATTTTAAAAAATCCCTTCGGCTAGCCGCAGGAGGAGGTAGATTTCGAAAAAAGTTCCAACCTTATTTTTTTCAAAAACGCCCTCAATTTTCCAGTTATAATTTTTTATTTCGAAAACTATAAGTCTTATCGCTAAACTTTTAACAATGTTTACCGTTTCGGAGACATAACTGTTTTTTCTAAAATTTTTGGGTATTTCAACCCCTTCCCCAAGTTAGGGATTGCATCAAAAAAGTTTAAATCTAAAAGTTGTCCGTATTCTTACTCGGATTGATAAAAATGTTCAAGGAAAAAAGTTATGGCAAAAAAACTGTTTTTCGAAAAACTGCCCATTCACGAATTTAACCTAAGTTTTGACCCTATCGATTTTTTGGCCAAGTTTGAAAGCAATCGGTGCATAATTGCGACCTGTAGAGAATGGTGAACGACGAAATCTACCTAAAATTCCAAACCGTTTTCCATTCCACACATTCATATCACTCCCTAAACGCAAACAAACATAAAACCACGGTACGAATGCTGCCTTTATGTCGTCATTGGTAACTTCATTTAAAGTCAATATAAGTTTCATACGAAGAAGCACGTTCGTTCCGTTCGTGGACATTCGTGGGTGTTCGTAGCCATTCGTGGCCGTTCGTGGCCCGGTACACGCAATCATGGCTTGTTTAGGTGAGATTGGCAACAATGTCCCTTCTAATCAATGCGTAGCGTGCCCTCGGGAAATACGCGGCGTACTGCACTACGATGTGATCGTCTCATACAAATACTGAATAATACACTGACTTTCGCTTGGACTGTGTGTTTAGGCTTATGTAGTTGCAGTGAGGTTTGGTCGTAGTTAATCTTCGTTTTAGATGATTGGTTTGGTCGTAGACTGGCGTGTTAGAATATGCATGTTATACCCAGGGGCTACTGTGTTTCGTGTTATGTGTTACTGAGAATTCTCTCTTTAAACAAGTCAAAGTATATATAGTCATAAGTCCCAACTTTGTCTTGTTTACTCGACTTAAGTAATTACTTTAACTTGCCCATAGATACGGGTGTCAGTCTCACCCTAGAATCTGGTTTGGTGCTATTAGTGTTCTGCTTCTTTTCTTAGAAACTAAAGAATCTTTTCTGAAAATACAGCCGGGATTAAATGGTTCACATAACATCATGCCTGTAGTCCTATTATATTTAGGCAGAGGTGTATATACCTAGACTACAAATCAGACTGAAATGTATGTTTGAGACCCTAGCACGAGGGTGGATTGTAAACGTAACGTAGGTAAATAAGTCGTTTTTAAATTAAAAATACCTGTTTCACATATATATTTTCATAATTTTAAGATTTTTTTCCGGTTCGCGGTCGCCACTCCAGAACTTTTCGGCCCTATCGGCCATCCGTTCTGCGAGCAATATGCCCTGCCCACTGCCACTTAAGTTTGGCAATTCTTTGGGCTACGTCGGTAACCTTGGTTCTCTTGCGGATGTTCTCATTACTGGTTCAATCACGCAAGGAAACTCAGAGCATAGCCCTCTCCCTTGCCCTTTGGGCCCGGAAGATGTTGCGTTGGAAGATCTCCCACTAGGTGGACCGATGATCCGGTGAAGGTTGCTGGGATCTGTTTGATGCGAGTAACACGGGACCGGTCAATGTGGCGACACTTGGGGGAGGCCTATGTCCAGCACAGTGGACGTCTTTCGGCTGAAATGATGAAGAATTTTTCCTTATCTATGGATGTAATCGACGTATTCACAAGTCAAGTAAGGTTTAAGCAATTTTGATAAGACTTCTATTGTCTAAACTATTTAATTCTCTATTAGTAAGGTGCACGAAATACTACCTATGAATAGAAAACTAGGCAGATTTAAAGTGTACTAAGCCATTTCAGTTCAGACAACTTTCCAAGTCTTTAAAAAGCACTTTGATAGGAATAAACCTGTAAAACACTTAAAAGAGTTCACACCGTATAAAATTTATTGTGAACCCTGAGATATTTGCATAAATCATATAGAGTGAGATGAAAATATAAAACCGTTGAGTTTCTTGACTCCGCTGTGATTCCGAACGTCAGTTGTGATAATCTCGTAAAATTACTTTGCAGTAATTTTATTGCAGTTCTAGAAGTGAAATTGTCTCCTTTAGCAAGTTTCGTAGTAAGTTTTCTATTAAGATAATGTTGTTTTATAGAATACTTAGAAAAGAAAGACTGCCTCATTGGTTGCGTGGTCGCAACCGCGACTGCTGAGCATGAGGTCCTGGGTTCGATCCCCAGGTCGGCTCAAGTGTTATTGGGTTTTTCCATCAGGAATTTTTGAGAAGCAGCTGATGAATGGAGTCTGGATTTGTGCCCGGTTGATGGCCCACTTACATGGGACTTAAAAATAACTGCAGGCGAAATGTGGGATGTACTATTAGGTACCTCTGCCAAACCCTTCGGGAATTACAGGCGTGATGATTTGTTATGTTAGAAAAGAAAAGTAAGTAGGTTCTGATGTTAGGGAAGATTACCTAGAAGCATAGTACATGCTTTCTCCTACCTTTTTTTAGTTTAAATGTCAAAAAAGTGTTTAATAACCAGCCTATTACTGTCCCACTGCTGGGCAAAGGCCTCTTCTCAACAGAGGAAAGAAAAAATAAAAGAAAAGTAAAAATGAAAATAAGAAAACAAAAGAAGAAAGAAAAGAGAAGAAGAGAAAAGTGTACACAACAAATTTATTTACCAAAATTCTTTTATTTTTATTAAATTAAAAATGTGGTTATGCCATAATGCAGACAGATCTACAAATACCCGACTAGTATCCACCAAATAAAACAGATTTAGGAACTTTATGAGAAACATGGAACTATCTACATTCTATTGAGGAAACACAGATAACAATCTAGGTTATGACTTAACCTGAATAATTCAGAGACATTTGACACACAACTGAATTCGATGTTCGTCGAGTACAGTTGCGAAGTGCAAGCATATTCAATGTGTTTATATTACGTCTGGATTTCTGGATCTACCCGATTGTATGATTCGATAAGATCTTTTTTAATTTGATCGTTTTTAAATTTCTTATAGATTCGTCATGCCCCTCTGTCTGTCTGTCGTCCGTATGTCGTATTTCTATACATGTTACTGAAGGTTGAAAAAAAAAACGACGTATACAACTGTGTGGAATGTTTTTCGACAGTTCTTGAAGATATCCTGTAAGCGACAGTATAAGTTTAATTATATCGAGGTATATTTTATGTTCTTTAGTCAGTGGATGATGAGATAATCGCTTCTAAAGCTTTAAACATTGTGTCCCCTCTAATTTTTAAAGAAAAACAGGAAAATTCTAAAAAAAAAAGTGTTTTTTATTATATATATGTTACCGGCCAAACCCGATTTAAGACCAAACTAGTTTGTCCTAGGCCAAACTAGGGATCATCACAAAAGGACAATCATCGCATTACGTTACCACCGAGTTGAGCTAATAAGTTCCTCGAGTAGAGATATCATTCCATGCTCATAATGATGTATAGTCAATGTCAAGTTGTAATTATAACCTAGATTTTTAAAACAGAAAAATAATGATATGTCTTGAACCAGGGTGAATAAATGAAAAAAGGTTTCTGATTATGAAAATGGTATGTTTTTACTATTAGGTAAAATAAAAATCTTCAGGGCACAAGCATTTTCCACTGGGACCGAACTTCCTTTACAAAACGGGCAATCTCCTTTTGCATGCCAAAACTCAGGCAGAATGTATTTACCCGGCTCATTATATTTTATAACAACTTTATTGTAAAATACCTACATTCTATGCAAACAAACGATTTTATTTGATTTGAATAAAATTTGATTTTTGAGACATAGGACTTGTAACTGCAACAGTAACTTTGATTTTCATTTATATACTCTGCAAACAATTTAAGTTTTTCTGTTTAGTCTAAATTGGCATATGAATGTGCGTTAAAATATTGTTATAGTATTGTTTGGTGCTACGGAACACTTTGTGTGCGAATCTAACTTATCACTTGGCTGCTTTTTATGCAGCGTGTAACAGAAAGGGTATAGTCATATGGAAGACTGTGGTACGGACCATCAAACTGAACAACTTTCTCTATGGGAGCACCATCGTAATCACGAAAAAATAATCAACTGCCCCATACAAAATTTCAATACCTATACCGACCCAAATGTATGGGACCGCTTTACAATTATGATGTTGGTCCCATAGACAAAGTTGTTCAGTTTGATGGTCCGTACCACCGTCTTTCATATGACTATAACCTTTCTGTTACACGCTGTATAGAGAAAGGAATATTAATTTTTTTTTGTTGTAATATTCAATAGTTGAAACTTGCAATAAAGTGCATTCTACGAGTTCTACCCTGTCGAACTCTGTATGTATAACTCCACCTCAATTTTCTCATACAGTCTAAACAACTACATAACAGTGGTGTAGTTGTTTAGATCGAATGAGAAAATCAAACAAAGCTTGTCTAATCTCCTCTCCTAAAGATCACTGACATGAAAATCAGGCCTTAACCCTTGTACACACGGCTACACATCAAGCTATACATTTCCAGTATTAGCTGACCTCGCATTGTACGGAAATCCTATACAATATGAGATCAGCATAAACTGGAAATGTATAGCTTGATGTGTAGCCGTGTGTACACACTATCGAAGTTAAATCCGCGTTAACGTAAATCAGAGCCTCTGAGGACTATGACGAGGTAGGTATATTGTCGCGAAATGCATGCGGTGGCGGCAAACATGGCTGCGTGGCAGCAAACATGGCTGTGAGGCAGCTTTCAGTCTCATTCCTTGTGTAAATCTAGTTTAACGTCTTGTTAAAAGGGTTTCGTGCACTTAGGCAGTGCTGATCTGTCGTAGGAGTACTCGTACGCTCAGCCGAATCGTAGTGTAGGTTGGATCAGATTCTTAGAACATTTCGTTTGATGTAGACAAAATGTAAACGTGATACGAGGTTTAATAACCGCTGTTTCTTCAAATTGCTTAAAAGTGAAAAATTTAGTGCCAATAAATAAGATAACATCACGCTTTTTAACCCGGAAGGGAAAGGCAGAGGTGTACCTAATACTACTCACTCATTTCGCCAGTTATTTTTAAGTTCCTTTTAATAGGGGGCGAGCCTATTACCATCAACCGGGCACAGATCCAGACTCCGTGGCTGCTACTGAGAAATTCCTGAAGGAAAAACCCAAAAATACTTTGCCTGACCTGGGCATCGTACCCAGGACCTCATGCTCAGCAGTCGCACTTGACCAACGAGGCAGTCATCATTAACTAAGTGTCTAACTTCATTTTCACACCGTCTTTAGTTGAAACTTAAATAATATTCGAGATTTAAAAACTTCTTAAGTTTTTTTAATTAACTCTCCCAAAGTTTTTAAAACTGGGCTGTCAGAGAGACAATAGACGTTTAGTAAACAATCAAAATATACTTAAGAAGTTAAGAAAAGTCTTTAAATTCTTTACAGTTTTTTAAAAGTACCAACCTAAAGATAGCACAATTGCAATGCCATTCATTTTGACAGTTCAACAATATTCATTTCGATAATTACCTTATCGAGCAGATCATTGATTCAAAGATATGATTATTTCTTCAAAATTCTTTGTATTGTGATAAAAAGTGTGTCAAACTCGAGTAAAGGCCGGATTTTCGTAGATTAACATATAATAAAATTCGCCCCAAATGAAGTTACTTTGTTTTTCTCCGTGGTGTGTTTATATGGAGTAAAATGAGCCTTAAGAGCCAATAGCAAGCATATGTAACAATCTTTTAGTAGGTGGCAATATGTCGAGCACATAAGTACATACGTAAAGTGAGTGTGTATATGAGAACATTTCCATTTTGGCAAATTGTTTGCTACTTGTCGCCTGTCCTTATATTTATTTGATGCCATTGTTATGTCCTCATCTCAGAGAGCTATTCTAAATAGTAGGTGTAATCATATTCAGCAACTCCAGGGTTGTACGAAACCTCAAGTTGTAAAAAAAAAAGAATAAGATGTCTTAAAAGTAACATCTTTCAAGTCGTTTATGTTGTTCTGTCGGCGCAGCATGTCTTCTTCTTCCATACTTCTCTATTACTCATCATCTCATCAGACCCCTCCTTTCTGGCCATATCATCTTTTACACAGTCCATCCATCATTTATCTGGTTTTCCTCTACTCATAAAGCCATCTATATTCATACTCAAAACTTTATTCATACCTTTTGCTATCCAATTAAATATTACCTTATTATATATTTGATGGAATAGGTACAGAACAGTTTGCTTAGCAACTATTTACAAAGGTAACAACTCAGATATAGCATTATTTTTTATTGAACTACAGTTTAGAAATGGCTGAGCAATAATGGAAGCTTTTCTGTTTGTTCCACGAAAACGATGTAAAAAGTAAATTCTAAAGAGTTTCACATTCTGAACTTGGAAACCGCTGAACATATTACAAAAAATCTTGCACCCCGTTTTTAAATGAAACTTATCGTCGGGTCAAAATGAAACGCAATTGAAGTAATTCGATTGGCCGGTGTCAATGAATTCAGCCAACCACAGCAGTTGACGTGCGTTTGGCAATTGATTACAGTGAAAGCGCTAGAGCAGCCCGCGAAATTCTTTTTTACGTTTTTTGCAATTTGCCAGTCAATATGATTTGCGTCCTTACCACGTAGGTATGTGTTTACAGAATTATAATCTTTAAATCATCCATATAACCCTTTAATTTAATTTAATCCCATTGAATGACTACTTGATAAAAAAATCATTCCATGGGTTAAATGACCTTAGAGGGTTATATTGGTGATTCTAATGGTTATAATGCAGTAAAGGCATATTTGGGTCGCGAATCATATTTTTAATCAACATACAACCTGACAATGACCTAAAAATAGCAAATAACGTAAGAAAAATTGATTTTCGGAGGCTACACTGGCGCTTTCACTGTTGATTTTCTTTCCAGAAGAGAGAGAGCTCTCTTATTATCACATCACACGTTGGTTTGCAAAAACAGTCGTATCTATGAGCTCTTTATTATTTGTTTATTGATATTTATCTGCAAACTGTACCGGATATTAGACAGTTAGCGATAACCCGGAAGCAACTAATAGCCCGATTACCTATCGCCCATTGCACTGATTTACTGTTAACAGCGTATTAATAATGTTCACAATCACTTGGGAACGTCGGTGTTGATTGCAAATTATGTAAGTAGGTAATTTGCGCACAATATCTTTGGTATACCATAAACGACAATGCAACCGTACTTATGTAAAGTACATTGGTACCAACGTATGGTCAATTCTATGAATTTTTCATTACATTTCTCTATAAAGGTCTCCTTGCTTGATTTTTGACAATCGACGACCGAAGCTGACGAATTTTGCGATTGCCAAAATCTAGCTACCTAGCTACAATAAATCTTATACAAATCTGTAGGCACCTCGAAATACATCGCATTTAAAATTTTAGCGTAAAGTGTTTTGATTTTGGCCTGTAATCAGCGCAAACTGCATTCTGCAGATATTTGTTTGAGTATCAAGTGTCTGTTTATAATATCAAAATAACAGTTTTTTACTGAATGCATATTATATGAGAATAAAAAAAAATACACATTGTTTTTCAATTTTTATCTGCCAGTTAATATCCCGTATCCCCCACCCCCGTAGAGATTATCCGGAACAAACATGTCTGTTTGTTCCGGATAATCTCTGAAACAGCTGAACCGATTTTTACGGGATTTTAACTGACAGATAGCTGATGTTGTAAGGTCTAACATAGGCTACTTTTACTTTAGAATTTACTTTAGGATCCGTGCAAAAAAAATAAAACCCTTGACATTGGCAACAACAATCTTTTTCAAAGCGAAGTAATATTTTTTTATAATAACGAAGGTCCCAGGAACAACTAGTTCTTACAATAAAACTTCAACGATCAAGGCAAACCACGTTTGTTAGAGGAACAGATTTCTCTGATATGACCTATCGTTACTAGTAGCTACATCTGAAATAGAAAGCGTTCTGCCGTGCAATGGATAACGAGGAGAGCTCCCCTATTCATCGCGAACTTCCATTATTGGACGGTAACTAATACCTATAACTAAAAACCCTAATCGAATTATGCCTGGTCAGATTTAAGGTATTAGCTTTCTGAGTCTGTTGTCTATGAGTCTACTGTTATATACTAGATTCTATATAGCTATATTATCATAAAACCTACCTGGTAATTAATTGGATAGGTCGATACTCTTTTACTCAGTAAAATAATTTCTTGAAGATATTAAATATAAATAGGTAGTTATTGGATATTGTTATACACTTTTTTATGTTTTTTTTTTATTATATCCAAGGTTAATGTTAATGTTGTGTTTTATATAGGGTCTATCTATTCATACACGAAATCTCTTAAGGGGTCATTTTACTCATCATTATGAACAACTTTTACTATGGGACCAACCTCGAAATCGCGAAAAAAAATCTGCTGTTTCTTATAATAATTATGATCGCATTAACTCGTCAAAATGTACTCAACAGCTGATTTTTTTCGCGATTTCGGGGTTGGTCCCATAGTGAAAGTTGTTCAAAATGATGAGTACAATGACCCCTTAAAAGATTTCGTGTATGAATAGATACACCCTATATTTCATATATTAGATTTTAGAGTTTGCACATTTAGTTTTGTTTTTTGTTGTTTTGTTTTATTAGAGTGTAACTAAGTTAGGAAAGGTTTAAGTACGTAAAAAGTTAAAATTAAGATATTTCATTTATGTGCTAATATTTTAGTGTTTTCAAGTGTAAATATTCATATGCCGCGTCTAGCGGCAGATATGTCCTGAACCATGCTATTTCTATTTAACAACTTTGTGCCTACCGGATCCTACGAATAATGGCTTTGTCTTTGATATGGAAACGATGGATGGACTGAGTGAAGGATGATATAGCAAGAAGAAGACGACATGCTGCGCCGACCACAAATAAATTGGGATAAGGGCAGAAGAATGATGAATGGGTACAATGGGTCCCTTATGACATGGCAAACGTAGTCAGATTAAGCTTTAAACAGTGTTATACATAAAGTAGTAACCAATCATTTGACGACCCGAATGGCGCAGCGGTAGTGAGGCTGCCTTACGATCTTAGGGTCCCGGGTTCGAATCCCGGTAGGAGCAAGTGTTTGTGTGATGAGCATGGACATTTGTTTTCGAGTCATGGATGTTTATATGTATAATAAGTATGTATTTACAAATAAAGTATCTATGTAATAGTATCAAATATCTGGTGTCCACGACACAAGCCTCGTTGCTTAGTGTGGCACCTAGATGGCGCGGTGTGTAATGTCCAGCGATATTTATATTTATCAATACACTTGACGACTTACTACGTACTTTGACTTACTACGTAATTTAATTAAACATGCTTGCTGATACGAGTGTATAAAGCCTCCCAAATCAAACCACAATCCATTGTAACACTAGCGTTCATTTCACCCGCAGGTGACACCCCTACGTTCGTAGTGATGCGAACGCTCGAGACATGTTTTCGCTATTTGAATAGCGGAAGGCGTTTCGACACGCGCCTATTGGCGTATGTTGGGCTTCTATTGGCGTGTCGGAGTACGACAGACAACGCAATAACTCATGACGATACATCAGAGTGAAACTAGCGTCACTGTGGAATGGAGTCAACCGTTTGTAGGGCTTCGCTATTTGTTTGTGTTGGATGATGTACAAAATGGTGGAAAAAACAAACTGAAAATTGTGATGACACGCGTAAAGGAGAATTAGCTATCAGTTTGATCATTCGCGAAATAAAAGCACAAATAATACATATTCGTACTAATAATAGTAATAAATCTGAAAATATGTGTCTTGTCGTCCACGCCTTACAAGCATTTTTACCCGACTATGGCACAACCAAAAGGAAGAGGGTTATGATTTTAGCTGTAAATGTATGTTTGGAACATTTTTATGTTTTACCGTAGCGCCTAATTTATGTAAGCCGACTTATATAAAAGTGGTTTAAATTGATTCATTTTTAATTTATGGTTCTAGGGCTTTCCTTACGATTTTTTCCTTCACCGTTTTGAGAGCAGTGGTGATGAAATAAATTACACAAGGTAATGACTGCCTGGGTTCAAATCCACGTCTGCTCTGGATGTTTAATGAAACAGGACAAAATCCTGAGTTCAAAAATGTACCCCATAAAAATGGATAATGACATTGTAATGTAAGTTACATCCTATCCTGCTCTTTAAGTGCTAAAACATGCAGCCAAAGTGACATCTGCGCTGCTACCGACCAAGTGACCCAAACTTCGCCAACAAAATATAGCGACACGAGGAAGAAGAAGAATGTGTGGCACACAAGGAGACCATGACCAGTAGCTAGTACGTTCCCGTGTAATAATTACCCACCGCCACGGGGACAAAGACTTTTTTTTCTTGTTTTTCGTATAGGAAATCATCAAATGACTTCTTCCGCTCTTGGCGGAGCAGGAAGGAGTGTCAGACTTTTACTGACTAAAACCCATCCATTTTCCTTCATCGCCCTTTGTGTTTCGAGGTCACGGTATCTCTTTCGAACAATCCCGCAGCCCAAGCAGGCATTGGCCTTTGCGGACCCCTTCCTTTTGCTGACATCTCTTTGAAGCGCGCGTGGAACACGAACGCGCCGTCGACACGGCCTGTCGTCATAAGACGGACAGACGGCGAGCTAGCCCATAGCTCACCGTCCACAGGCCCGCGCCTACGGCGCCCGGTGCGTCTCTCGCGGCAGCTGGGACGTGAGGTTTTCTCCCTCTCACGTTCTACCACCTCCTTCGCTAGCATGACTGCTTCGCAGAAGGAGGTGACGGCGTCCCATTCCGTCTCGCTGCGGACCATGGATTGAACTAAGGCCGAACGCGAGAGGTCGCCGCCGCCGATCGCCGCTACGAGGACACGGCGGTGCTCCGCCCACGCGGGGCAGACCTCCACCTTGTGCTCCATCGTGTCCTCCGGTCGATCCTCACAATGGTAGCACCCGGGCGTTTCCTCCCGCCCGATTCGGTGTAGGAACCTCCCGAAACAACCGTGTCCGGTGAGGACCTACGTCAGGCGGAAGTTCGCCGTGGCGCCTCTCTAGCCACTCCTCAAAGAGGGGACTTATCGCCACTATTGTGGTGTGCCCTGCACGGGGTTGCGACAGTCGCTCTCTCCATGTCGCCATGAGATCGCGCCGGAGGTCTGTCCGTTGAGCGACGATTAGCCGCGGCACCTGGACAAAGCCTTAGGCACGAGTTAGTAGTAAGTACAATTAAATATTACTTACCTACAACAGTTTACTGAAACAAAAAGATCAAAGGACGCTAACGTTTTTGACAGCTTTTAAAACCTTTGTAAATATTAGTTCTTAAACAAGTAATTATTTACAGTAATGAAGAAAGGGGTTCCGACAATTAACTGACAAACTAATATTTTATTAGACAAAATAATTATAATTATTAGTTCAAAGAAAATTGGAGAAAGTAATTTAATTATTCCTGTACAGACGGAATAGTCTATGAACAATCGATTCCGTATATTTTCAGGTATAAGTTTAAATTACTTTTTCATTGAGATTGAATTGCAAAAGTTATGTTTATGATAATGGCAAAAAAAAATGTTCAAGGTTTATTTACTGCCATAGCGACATATCTATCTACGTCTGTTGAGGATTCATGTGTCGCGTTTTTTGTAGATCTGATCTATTTTCTGCAGAGCAGCGGTGGCCCAGTGGTAGCGGCCCCGACTTACGAACAGTAAGTCGTGGGTTCGAACCCAGGCAGAGGCGCATTACTTTGCGTAATTTATTTCATCACCACTGCTCTCAAAAACGGTGAAGGAAAACATCGTGAGGAAAACGGCATGTGACATCTACCAACCCGCACTGGGCCAGCTCATTCCCTCTCATAGAAAGGAGGCCGTGTGCCCCAGCAGTGGGAACATTAGGTATAGGCTGATAATGCTTTCGATCCATCCGCTAAGACACTAATACCGGTTCTCACTCACGTAAATTATTGTGTAAATATTGCTCTGTTTGGAATTTTGACGACACTTTTATTTAGGCACTTATCTAAGTGTCGCCTATTATCAGTGAAAACGGGCATTCACATTTCACTACACATATCACGCTTGTAACACTCGAAGGGCGTACCTAATAGTACACCCACATTTCGCCAGTTTTGTTTTAAGTACAATATTTATTTGTCGGAGACGGTCATTGGTACGGGCTTAAAATGAATCACAAGTACACGGTGGTAACATCACGCAATCTACTTACAAGGCTACCCACACCACAGTGTCACTTGTTACAGAGTCAAGATGGTAAACTCTGAGCCAGGACGACAGTCAGTCAGTGTCTGATCGCGGCCGAGTTAAGACCTCTTGGAACTGTACCCGATTCATTGTGCCCCGTGTTATTTTGCTAAGTTGTAATGTCAAGTAATTCGTTAGTTTTGCTAGAAACAATGTATCGCTCAGTGTCTTTTCATAGCACGAAACCCATCGTCAGCCCACATGATGTAGAAACCTAGCGGAATAAATCCTGCCACTCCGACATATTTAAATTCACAACGCGTAGTTGTATTGATTGTAGATTTGGAATGGTTAGTAATCCAAATTATCTGAAACAGAAATCCGGTCAAGCATGCAAGTCCGTAACATTACAGAAAACGAACACAGCTTCAACCTTCCATCCGTTGGGAAAAATAACACTCAATCCGTATGAAAGGACGGAAAAACATGCATACTTGATTCTAGGTACAGTTAACAAAATAGATAGGTGTGTATGGAATATCGGGAGGTTCTTAAATATTGTGTTCTACGTTGTCAAATCGTTTTCATGATTTTTTGTAAATGTTTCGGGTAAAGATTGCCAAGATATTTTTTATGGATATAGCTAATTGTGCAGCACCTTAAAGTATATTACAGTTTCATGATCGACTACCCCAGACCAAGTGAATATTTTTTGCCAATTGTTCTCCTGATCTCTCTACGGTCGTGTCGGATTGCCGTTCTATGGGCCTATGGTAGTAAAGGAACTGAGAATGCACCTGGTCTGTGTCTGCGCATACATTTCTGTGTTTTAATATTTTGATGAATGGGCACTGTTGGGATTGGCCCCAGTAGCCGAAAACTTTCAGAACATCTATTATTATTAGTATTTACCTGTACCGCCTGTGTGATAATTTACTGTTTGCCTGCGCACCTAACTCTTTTGCCACATGTACATCAAATCCAGATAAATCCCTGTGGAGCGTCTGAAGTACGACAGCTCGTTTAATTAGTGGCTATTTAACTTTCATTTAAATTTGTTTTGTCCATGTTTGAGTTTTGCTTTGCTTAGCAAATTCTACGCGAGGCGAATTAAAGTTTTCGTTTAATTATGCAAGATGCGAACTGTGCTGCCGAAAGTGGATGTCGTTTGACGGCGATTCCTTAAAGATTCTAGGTATCTGTGTTACTGGTTTTGACAGAATACTTGAAGAAAATTCAGTTGAGTTTTTAGTTTATTTATTTTCGCATTAAATGCATTTTGATGTTTTGACTAGCATTTGAGATGAATTCTCGGGAGTCACTTACAAAGTGTCATCTTAACTTTAAAGTGGTTTTGCTTGACATTCATATTCAAAATTGCACTAAAATGGGTTATTTTACTTTATTTTTATTATTGAATGAAATAAGTGTCAGTTTCGCAAAGCTCCCTGAATTTTATGTCCTCAGTAGGTGTTGCCTGCGACCTTCATTCTCGTGAAATTATTATATTTCTTCCTTTTTTTTCGGATGGTAAATCAACAAATAACTCATCCCGCTCTGGGCTGAGCAGGAGGGAGTGTCAGACTTTCACTGACTAAAACTAATCCATGTTCCTTCTTTTGCCATTTTTGTTCCATGGCCGCGGTATCTCTTTTGAACAGTCCCGCAAAAAATATTTCTTCCTTTGAATCGGATTTTGTTACCAGTTTCAATGGTTTTAATTTTTTTGCACGGAACCCTAAATCTTTTTCTAAAATAAAAGTAGCTTACTCCAAAACATCAGCTATTTAACAGTCCCGTCAAAATCAATTCAGCCGTTTCGGAGATTAGCCGGAACAAACAAACAGACAGACAAAATCGAAAACAAATGTGTTTTTGTTATAAGTACCGTATATACTTTCTTAAGTACAAAAAAAGTAAAAAGCTAATATTTTGATATTACAAATAGACACTTCAAATTTATTTATTTCTATAGATCATTATAGGATAGACAGCTGTTTTATTCATTGGTCACCAATCACTTATTATAATGACTTACGAAAGAGAGTAACCAAAAAGGTAATGTAACAGTATGCACGTCTAACGGGGCAGCCATACCAAAGTTGGCTTTAGTAGAGCAACATTAACATGATAGCAATAAGGAACTTCCTTCTCTTCTCTCTTTCTTTTCTTCTCTTTCTTTTCTTCTTTTTTAAGGAACTTTTGCTATAATTTTGTAATCGGTTGTAGGCTACTAACACTTGCAAACGTTTCTCCGATGGATTCAACCTAGAGTTCAATGTAAGGAACTGCATAAATTACATCATCACGCTTGTAATCAGCGAAGGGCTAGGCAGAGGTGTACCTAATAGTAAACCCAAATTTCGCTAGCTATGTTTTAAGGTTCACGTCGTAGGAGGCGAGCCTATGGCCATCAACCGGACACAAATCCAGACGGAGGAATTAATCAGTATGAATTCCTAAAGGAAAAACCTAATAACACTTTGCCCAACCCGGTAATCGAACTCAGGACCTCATGCTCAACAGTCGTGCTTGCGACCAATCAACCAATGATGCAGTTACTACTACACTTTATATAAATTACTTTTTTTTTTACTGATGGGAGGCCATCAAGGGGTCCCACTCTGAGCGGAGTGGAAGGTAGTGTCATACTTGTACTGACTAAAATCCATCCATGTTCCTTCTTTTGCCCTTTGTGTTCCAGTGCCGCGGTATTTCTTTCGAACACTGATATAAACTACATTTTTTAAAATTTACCTTTCTTATATTATACTTGTGAATAATCTGTCACTCATTCTTATCCACACACTTTAAGTACCCACAAATCTCTTAAAAGAAACGAAGACCATCAACGATTGTATTGTTTCGTTATCTCCGAATAGAAAAAAAAACAACAAAAAAGGTCGAGTGTAATCCTCTATCAAAATTCAGCTTACCGAAAAAACACCTAGAGGAGAACGGAAGCCTCCCAAATGAAGTGGTTGGCGGAACAGGATAAGCGGAATGACTTTCCGGTCCCGGGGGGATCGTAAAAGTCAACGCATGCATTTAATTTCGTGACTTATATTACTGGGTACGTGTATAGGCATGTATTGTAGACTGTGGATGCCCTTTTTTGTGTTTAAAACTTAATTATGGAGGTGTGTACAGTTGGGTGCATAAATATGTATAGAGTTGGCGTTAATCGATCGTGATTTTTTCTTAAACCTTTGATTTAAATTAAGACTACAAAATAATCTATAACTACAGTACTATCAAGTTATTGATTAATTGACTTATATAAAACAGGCTCATTTATCCATCCAGATTTATTGCAATCGGCATCTTCTCGGTTCGTTATCCGCAACCACATCAGTCTTGCCTAGGTAGGGCTGGTTGAAATTATGAGGTGATATGCAGACTGAATACTTTTTAAATTTGCAATAATGATTTATTATGAATCTGTATAAAAGTAGTTCCCCGTGTTAAAAACCACGACGATTATACCTTGGATCCTTGACGTCTCATGTACTTCACATGTACAATATGTTAAAAAAAACCCTGTCCGATCCAATGACATTATGAAATAAATTAAGAAACATTAAATATTCATGAAATTAAAAATTTAATTAATTTTAAAATACATCATTTCATCAAATTGCCGCCATTTCCCTAAGTTCTAACAAACTTTTAATACGTGGCAACACCATCTTCGGCATAAGTATGTTCGATCGTCAGTAAAATTGTTCGTTTACGACGTCACTATCCGAGAAGCGACCGGAGTGTCATCGTCCGCGCCCTTGTGTTGCTATGTAAGTTTCCTTATTTTAGTACATTTAATTTAATTTTCACCGGGGTATTTTTTACTTCTTATCCTCAAGGATTACATAAATGTTATCTAATCCTTATACCTAATAATACCCTCACAAACCGGACATGGTTTTTTTAACATAATAACATTATTCTTTTTGCTTTGTGTCACGCAACATAGCAATGAACCAAACATATTTAAAGGAAAGTGACATTAAACATTCGCTACAAGAAAATCACATATCATTTTATACTCCTGACTGTACAAGAATGTTAAAACCACGAATACGTTTTCAAAGATCCGGAGGTGTTTCGCATTGGTTGCTGCTTAATTACTTTTGTTTCTCCTGTCTGTTTAACATTGTTTTTTTTTGCTAACAGTATGAGTGAAAACAAAAGAAATGTTTTGAACTTAAGGACCAGAACGGGACGTTATTCTCAGTAGAATTTTATATACTTTGGCCAGTTGATTAATTGTTTTGCTTTGTTCTTGTTCAGCGTAGGACAGACTGTAATTAAGTAAGAATTAATCTGAAGAATTACGTGGAGGAAGCAAAGGGAGTATGTAAGGATCGTAGCAGGTGGCGTTCTGTGGTTTCTGCCTACCACCATGGTAAAACCGCGTGAGTTTATGTATGTACGAGCATGTATATAATTTGTTCTTATGTTACAGATAAAGTTCTCAGTCCCCAGTTTTATTCATTAAAATAATTAGTGTAGAATGACCCGTTTTTTTTTAAGTTTTTGACTCTGAAAGGAAAACGAACTCTTTCATTTCTTACTTTTTGGTCCATCTGTCACAGAGACGAACACCACCCTAATATTTTTTTGTAGATTTGACCAATTTCCACTACATTTAATCATCCATTTCTCCTGAATTGCCTAGCATAAACATAGATCAGGGTGATCATGCTATCTTCTGTAACCTCTTTGAAAGGGCTATAATCCACCACGCGGGCCCAGTGCGGTTTGGTCGATGTCACATGTCTTCGATTTTTTGGTTCTAGGACAAGGTAGTTACGTCACGATGTTTTCCTTCACCGTTTTGAGAGCAGTAGTGATGAAATAAATTACACGAAGTAAGAATTGCGTATCTTAGAAGCTTCATACAATATCCCAACTATCTACAAGCATGCTTAATTTCTCAAATGTCCCTTCTCCGATAGCTATTTGCTCACAATCTGTCCCATGTGCGTAAAGCTAGGGATGCATAGAGGGTGTTTGTCCGGGACAAACAGTTCGCTAGTGGCGTCCCTCGGATCTCAGCCCGCTTGTGTATACTCAGCTTAAAGCTAGGCCTCAGGTGCTAACATAGGTGCATATTTGTAAGAATTATGCGACAGTTGTCGGTGTCTTAGGGTAAGGATGTTATGATTCATGTGGAGGAGGAGTTATGCAAGGTTATTTAGATTAATGTGAATGTAAGTAAGCTATCCGAAACTGTAATTTTTTCCCAATCAACCTAAAAGCTAATTCTTTAGCGATAAAGTTTTAAATCTATGGACAGATCGTAGTAGCTTGATGTGCTGGCGTCTGTAGGTACGTATTGTGTATTTATGTAGAAGTGTCTCTTCAAATTCTAGTCTTAGCTTAAGATTATTGGGTATCTCTTTATTATTTTGTTATGTGTTTTTGACATAACGATCCATAATTTAGTTAGAACTTTTTTTTTTTTGGTGATTTATAAATAAAAAAGTGACTGAAATTGAATAAGTAGACCGATTCTATTTCGACTTCATATACAAAATGAAAAAATATATATGAGACGGGAATTTTGTACGAATTTCTTTAGCTTTACAATTTCTTTTGTCGTGTAATACGAGTATCTAGAATCTAGCAAAGTAGTCTACATACCTAAGCTGAATTTTCTTTGTACCGAGAAATGCTTAGAGTTACATTCCTCTAATATGAAATGGTTCAACTTTGACTGCAAATGTAAATATTCTTCAACGAAGGATTCTCTATAACTTCGTTGAATATTTTCAGCTCGAGTCCCTACAAAACTATATTAAAAATTGCGAAGTCCGTCCTTTTGTTGCACGTTCTCGTTGCACACAGCGAACTAGAATAGTTAGACATTTTGTAATACAAACTTTGATGCGAATCACTAGTAGTTTTAATGAAATTCAAAGAGAATTACTTTTCTATTATATTAAAAATGTTGAAATATTACTTTCAGAATTTGTTGAATAGCTAAGCTGATTATAAAATGGGTAGATTGAATAGAGGGTTGTGAAATATTGAAAGTTGAAATAACAGTAAAATCTAGCTTTCTGAAATGGCCAATGTTTTTACTGACAAGGGGTTGACAGTTGGAGAAATTTTGTGTTATCTAACTTGGCATTTGGCGGTCCTAATACCACAAGCTGATGACGGTAGCCACAATGGAAGGATGAGAGAAAAAATAACCCAGATTTTAATTAGAGCGTGATTTTTTAGCTGTCGGGTTTTTAGTGGTAGAATACCACACAAATTCTTGATTGCTAAAACTTTAAACAAAGAATTGAACTATAGATTACGGACTGGTGCTGCCTGTTTCATAGGTACATTGACCATTTGACTACGTTGACGCCCGCTTCCAGTCTAACCGGATGCAGCGGAATACCAGTATTTCACTTGGAGCGACTGCCTATCTGACCTCCACAACCAAGTTAATACTGGGTAGGTAATACGATACCCTTGGTAAGGTTGATTGTCAGACCTTCGGGCCACAGTGACGAGTTGGGCGTAAGTCCCAATAACTACCTGTAACTACTGTCAAAGATTTACAAATGACAGTCGAGACCAACGGCTTAACGTTATTTTTGAGGCACAGAGGAAACTCGGGATGGGTGTGGGTGGTGACCCAACCATTACCGCGCTTGTCTAGGTTGGTACAACCTAGACAAGCGCGGCTCAACCTGAAGATCAACCCGAGCCGCTGTTGTTATTTAGCCTCGAGCTCATCCCTTTTGAGAAATATCTAAATTGCAATCAAATTATTACCTATTTTCTAAGTTCAGTCAAATCCATCAATCATAACATTAATAACGCGAAATCATAGTCTTACATCTATTATCAGGTTGCTTATATCCAAACGTATCCAAAACAGGTCTCAAAGCGTATTTAGAATGAAAATTCATCCCGTAACATTCATGAGTTGTGTCATTTTTTAATCGCGTAATTCTTCGTAAGGCCACGAAAGGGTTTATCACTGTTGCTTTATGATTATCTTGAAAAGTGCTAAAGCTTTTTATTACCCTTTTATAAACGCTTTAAAAGTACTCCACGATTTATGTTCGTATCTTTTTGTTATCTACCTCTACGTACTGTAATCCACTTTAATCCTGACTGGGACAATGTCTATTCGACAAAAAATCGGTCCTTCACTTCAATTTGCATGTGAATAGCGGACACAGTTCTCATGGCCGACATGAGTGTCGTGAGGACATTTTTTGTGGATCCAACCGGCCGTGATTAACATAAAATGTTTGTGAAAACCGCAATATATGGAGCGAATGACTTGATGTGTAGAACCTTCTGCCTAAATAATACTTGATGAATAAAATCTTCCTCATGTGAAGCTTGAATATTTTAATAACTTAAAAATATAAATCCTTGAAAAGATTGAGCCTAAATGATTTCTTTACAGAAAATTTCACCCATAAGTTTATTCAATTTCAACCTCGTAAAATTAACATAGTTTTAACTTGAGTAATAAAGTCCGTCCGTCCGTCCCTAGCCGGCGGCAGGAAACACACTCACACTTCAATTTGCATGTCGAAGCTAGAAATAATAGAATCCTCCTTCAGTTAAATTAATATATCCTTCAATTAAGCAATTTAACGTCATAATAAAGAGCAGAATGTTGCTATAAAATGCTCAAGTCGGGTCGGAAATGACTTTGGAGTTGGCCCTTTTTACACAAAACGGTGAATCCTCGAGCGCTCATTGACCTTTAACAGGACTTTAAAGTGAAAGTTAATTAAATTTCAGCTGCTTACATTACAATGGAAATTTGCATCAGGTAAATACGACGAAGAAAAACACATGGATCCATGAATAGAGGAACTGTTGTATAAATTATGATCGTTCGTTTCGCTGGAGTTGATTGATGAGGGTACGTGGAATGATTTCATCCGTGCAGCGGGTCTAACTATTTAGGATTTCGGGTTCCGGCAGGGTAGGCCATTTTGTAGAATGAACTATACCTAAATGTAAATCTTTGTTCTGAGATGGAGTAAAGATGTATAGGGGATTTTTTTTCACGTGGGCTGGGATAAATCCGAGTGTCGGCCTACGCAAGTAAATAACATGGCTTACTTATTGTTTCTCGTTTCACACAAATCATTTAAAATCAGCGAGTTTACCAGCACTTATCTTCATTGCCTGTTTCAGGTAATATGTATTGTTTTCATGTTTTTAAGTAGCTTGTCACTTCCACGAGAATTCAATCTATGACCGTTGACACGTCTAGTGTAAAGGCTAATTTATAGTTAGTGGAGAATAATATTTTAAATCAGGAAATTCTATTTTTTTTTTTAGTGTCTTTGCTTTCATCTTTATAAGTCCTTTATGTTATTTCTGTTCAGAGACTTAATTATAAAATGATTTGGGACATTTTTCACGCTAGGATTTCCCTTGTTATAAAAGAAAAATAAACTCAGTTCGCTGAAAAATTTCCACTTTTTTATGAATACAATTCATGTAAAATATAGAGCTCGGATCCGAATGGTTTTTTAATGATTGTTCATTTGAAGTCATATTTTATACGCATTAGCATTTCTAGGTAGTTGTTATTGTTGTAGGTGGGTAATATAAATGAAGAAGTAGCTACTATCGATTTGAAAATAATACTTTGTTTCTACTCTTAAAATAATGCTTCCAATATTGATGCTAATCTTCACAGAAGAGAAGGAAACCTCAATTTAATTTATGTGGGGAAACTTTGTTATTGCAGTCGAGGCGGAAAGCACACCCGAGCCGCAGGCGAGCCGAGAACTGCAGTAACAAATGCCCAAGTGTATTGTGTAGTAGTGTAGTGTGTAGTGTAAATAAATAAAATATAAGAAAAAAACCACATTCTGTTTATTAAAGAGTACAATATCAATCTTTTTATTCATCTACTGTTATCGACACGCTAAGAAGAATGCAGTATGTGTCTAAAATGGTTTTATTATTAGTTAGAAAAGTATCAACTTTGATGTAACATTGTCTAGCTGTGTGGCTAATTAGCGAAGCCGGTAATTTGCACATGTGAGGGTGTACTTTGTACTGCCCATTAAAACACACATATCACGTTTCTTTGTCTGTGTAATTCACGGAGGGCCTACGCACCGCAAAACAAATTAATTTCAATTTCGAAACAAATGTTGACTCGTTAGCTCAACAATTGTAGAGAATTATATTGTTATAACTTCAACAGTGCTTTAAGGCTTTTTTAATTGAATATCCCATTCATACCCAAGTCTGACGGTCTGACGGTCTGACCTTTCAATTATGTAGGTACCTGGTTATCAAATAAAATAAGTTTCAGGTTCAACAACGTACTTTGCAACTTAAATAACCATTTCCAACATTTCTATTTTATTCTCGTTTAAATATGCAAAAAATATTATCAACCTTTGTTAGGTTTTTAGTTCACAATTTTTCACAGGAGTCTCAGCTCAGTTCATTTTATTTACGTTGAAATACCGGTTCCGTTCTTTAATGTTAACTAATGTAAGAAATGTTTTGCAAGCTTCTTGCTGTTTAACAATGGAAAAATGCAAGTTGCAAACACGACGGGGAGAGTTATGGTTTCTTTAGGGTTAGGGTGTCTGTACATTGGACTCACTAAATGAGGTAGACGGCCTCATTTAATTAGTGGTTACCCTGCCATAATTTCGTTTATATGAGTTTTAGATAGCTCACAAAAGAAATAGTTTCTATAATTGTTAAAGCTTTTCAAGAAAGAGAAAGACATTTATGTTTTTTTATAAATACGCGTGTAACGATACACGCGTATTTAAAGATAAATAAAATACTAGTAAAGTAAAGTAGACTGCTTCGTTGGTCTAGTGGTCGCAAGCGAGCATGAGGTCCTGGGTTCGATACCCGGGTCCGGTTAAGTGTTATTGGGTTTTTCTATCATGAACTTCTCAGAAGCACGGAGTCTGGATTTGTGCCTGGTTGATGACAATACGCTCCCCCTTATTACATATTTATTAGGTACACCTCTGCCTAACCCTTCAAGGATTACTGGCGTAATGTTATAGGATCAAGTAATAAAGTTTTATTCATTCAAAACGGTGAAAATCAATACCAAAAAATTTAAAAGATCGACTGACCCTGTATGCTATTACTTTGTAACTTACGTACACCATCGTAACCAATTATATTAAAAGAAAGATTCGCTACTTTCATACTGAGCGGCGTTCAAATATCGTTGTGTTGTTACGACTGCGATAGATAATACGGAACGTATGATACAGAAAGAGATAGCTGTCGCGCTTGAAGTACTTAAATTACGACAATTAGCTTCCTTTTTCTGCAACAATTTGCGCGCGCTAGTGCCATATCTACTTCTTTTTTTACATATTATCATTGATCATAACATACGTTTTGCCGGCTAAGCCAATGCGGTATAACAACGTCATTTACACTCTTTCGTTCCATTTTTAAACCGTCTCCGCAGCGGTCAATGTAAGGACACCCTAAGGAGCTCTTTACAACTGGTGTTTTTAAATTGGATCATTTTTCTGAGCTTGCTTTTCAAAAGTAACTGCGATGATGGCGTGGCGAGAAAAGAGTAGAATAGTTTCCTTAATGTGTCGGTTTTTACAATATTTTATTTAGTAGAACATTGTTTTAGAATAATACATTTCAGTACATATAAGGGATACACATGAAATGGAAACTTTTTTTTTTACGGATGGTAAATCATCAAATTACCCCTCCCACTCTGGACGGAGCGGAAAGGAGTGTCAGACTTGTACTGACTAAACCCCGTCCATGTTTCTTCTTTTGCTCTTGGCCGCGATATCTCTTTCAAACAGTCCCGCAACCCTGGTAGTGAAATGGAACCTAAAGTGCGGTTAAACCAGATGGTATGGGCACTGGACTGGCTGCGGACATTGTCTGTCAGACTTTGGTGTCCGGAGTACGGTTTAAAATGTGGATGTTCTTTGGTACTGTTCTGCTCAACTCTTTATTAAAAAGGCCCGCCTTTTTCTTCTAGTATGTTGTTGAGTCCATGTAGAGGTCGCTTCATGAAGAGTTGGTACCTTTTCATATTCAATCGTACTGCGGTAGCTAAAATAAAATAACTTGATTGAAATATACATAGCTTGGAACTCATAAAATAACCCTTATTGTGATTTTTTATATTTTCAGCTTCAGCCTTATTTATCTTTTTTACGACTCTCTATCATTTGTTATTTTGTTGCATCTTCAATGCACATAGACGTTATGTTTTATTCTCATTGATGCAACGTTTACAATACCATCATGTGTATAAAATAATAAAAATAGAACCGAATCTGATAGTAGAGAATAAAAGATCTATAGAACTGTAAAATTGTCATAAATTGTTTAGTGATTCCTTACGAGTCCTATACAAAATTGTGAGCGAATATATTGTGCACTATGTAATCTACGTCATGGACATGCATAACTCACATTATTATTGATATAATATTTATTTAGATAGACGTTCGGCAAAAAGCCGATCGACTTAGCTGGGATTGCGCCGAACCGATTCAAACACAATTACCCGATGGTAGACGCCGTACGGAGTTTTCAATCGGCTCGCGCCGAATGGAATCCGAGTTATCATCATTATCTGTCTAGTATTTTCCCAACTATGTTAGGCAGTGGCGTGCAGTGCTTCCCGAAGGTGGGCAGGCCAAGCAAAAAAAAAAAAACTCGCAACATCACAGCGTCGCTCTACTTAGGATGACCCTCAAAGTAGTCACATCTATTGATATATTCACTAACCCTCCCAGGCCCCCGCATCTGTCTTCTAGTCTTCTTCGTCGTCTTTTTAGTAAGCAACAACAACGTCAATGAGAAACAACGCCATCTAGCTTAAATATAAGGAATTTCAATGGTATTCTGTCAATACAAGAACGAAGGATGTCGCTTCGTTACAAAAAAACCTAAAAAATAAAACAGAGGGCGCTGTAAACAAAAAAAAATAGTTTAGTTTTCGTTCCGTACCCAATTTTGAGCGTCTGACCGGAATATTTGAAAAACAAACATTGAAAATAAGCCTGTAAAAACCAAAGTTATAAATACAAGAACTCACCACATTAATCAAGGTTCAAATCACGATTTTCTGACAATGCAAACAGAAGAAAGATTCATTTGAAATACCGAGTACGAGATGAATTTTGGGTTAATTCTCGTAATTCGGGTATCTACACATTTTCCTTTAGACACAACTTGAATCTTAACATCAAACAATCGTGAATACTTATTGTTTTTAACTTCTGACAAACACATTATCAGCGCAAACTTCACAACAGAACACCATTTTGAAGTAAATAAACAAATACAACAAATAATATTTACACTACTGTACGTTTCAAAACGAATTACAACCGTCAGATATTATAATAATCAAAACATTCAAGATCACGAAATAAATTTTGCTTGTCACATGAAACAAATATGGCTTCTAAGAAAAATACAATTGTTATTTTGTCAATGAAAAAAACACTACCAAATATAATTGCATCACCGCATACCGTTTTAGCCGGATAATACTTTGTGGGGCAGCCAATCAGTGGCCAGCTAGCCAGCTACACTCGCAGGAGTTTACGCCCCTATTTACTATGTGTGCCGTTCGTATTTCCGTGTATATACACGAAAATACTTATCAGTGTGCTTAAATTTATCAATGGAAATTAGGCCGGCTGGGGCCTTGCCTAGACTCGTAATATTATTACCAGTTACGTCACACGGCCGCGACAAGTTGCTTTAAGTATTATAACAGGCGTTTTATTTTTTTATTTTTGATTAATATAGTTATAATAAATGCATTTGTTGCGTTGTTGGTAGGAATGGTAGGGTAGGCTAGGCCTAATTGCCTCTATGGACGGCACGCCCCTGAATGTTAGGGTCAGCCGGTGAATGGAAGCCGAATATGTGTAGGGATTATTCGATTCGCTATTTGTTCAATGAAAACTGTCAAATCGTATGTGACGGACTAGTTCTACCTTTTTCCGACTATGTTGGGGTCGGCTTCGGCTACCTATCTGACCTCCACAACCCAGTTAGTACTGGGTAATACGATACCCCTTGCTTAGACTGTTCGACAGACTTTCGGGCCTGACTACCTGTAACGACTGTCAAAGATCTACAAATGACAACTGGGACAAACAGCTTAACGTGCTTTAAAACCTACGAGGAAACAGCATGTAAAAATGTCGATGAAAATGTTGACAGCCTAATTTAAAAAGTTTTCATTCCAATCGCCGGATGCGTTTCACTTTGGAGTATTGTTTTTTTCAAATTGCGCGTTCTACATTTCGTTTTGACTACTTTTGTGGAGGGCTGTATAATTAACGTGACTAAAGTATCCTTTAATTAACGAAAGAACACGCTTTTGGGCATTGGAGAGAAAACAAGTCTGTTTATATTTAAATGTAGGTACTTATTTTACTTAGGACGTGGTAGTTGTTAGATCTGGCAATGGCAGTCTTGCCAAGGCGTAGGTTTCCTTGACTGGCTATCAGATTGAACAGATACTGGGTTATGAAGATCAGGTTTGAGGTATTAAAATACTGGTATTAAGCTGCATCCGATTAGATTGGAATGATGGTAATGATGCTTACGTCATATCAAAAAGTGCTTTCAAGTAACAAAATCCTACTCTAAGGTTTAGGCAGAGGTGTACCTAAAATAGTACACCTACATTTTGCCAGTTATGTTTTAAGTCACATGTAATAGGGGGCGAACCTATTTCCATCAACCGGATACAAATCCAGACTCCGTTGCTGCTGCTGAGAAATTGTTGATGGAAATACCCAATAACACTAGAATGGAACTTCACCTAGGAATGGAACACAGGACTAGGAGCTCAGCGACTGTCCTTGCGACCAACAAGATAGTATGCTAATGTCATATCAGAAAGAGTTTTCAGATAACAGAATCCTACTCTACAATGTGGAACAGAATAAACGCAAAACCTCTTAAGGGGTCATTGTACTTATCATTATGAACAACTTTTACTATGGGACCAACACCGAAAATCGCGAAAAAATAAAATCTGCTGTTTAGTACATGTAGGGTATACACCTAATATTCAGTTTATTTATTCGTATTGTATTGTTACATAACACGACACATAAACAAACAAACAGATTTATTTACATGTATTTATAATAACACTAATTACACATCGCCGGCATCTTATATTGCCAACATCAATATAATGTCGGATGATGCCGGGACATTGTTTAGTGGAATCGCACCGCGGCCGAGCTACGTCATCGTGACGTGTAGCGAGCGAGTGAGGTGGGAGCAGCGCGCGATCATTGACGCCCTCCCCGTGACCTTTAGTCGGTACGAGCCTCGCAACGCCGCGTGCGCACAGGAATATTCTGTGATACCTCGATCGAATCGTTTCCGTGTTTCGCCTGCTAACTTGTTTACCATCTTATATAAACTGTTATTCGTGTTTGTGACTATTGTGACTGTGACCTATCATCTCTGTTCTCCTTCTTCTATATTGTGTTGTGCGTGTGGACTTTTTCAATATAACTGTAAGTACTTAGGCAGTGACTTTTATTTACGTTCCTGCCTACCCAACACACTCGACAACACCTCCATACTGGTGACCCCGAGTTGAACACTAATAAAATGAGTGATAGTGAGTCCGAGCACACCGCGTCATCACAGCCGGCGGAAAACGTCACTCGGAGACCGCGCAAGGCAAAGCGCGTTTCCATTGTGGCGTCGCACGAGATTTGCCGTGCGCCGTTGAAGTTGCCACCGTTTTGGCCAGAAGAGCCCGAATTATGGTTCGCTCAAATAGAGGCGCAATTTGATAACGCCGGGGTGACGGATGACGTCACGAAATTTAATTTTGTGGTCGGTCATCTCGACCCCCAATTTTCAAAGGAGGTGAAGGACATAATCATGTCTCCTCCCGTCACTAACCGTTACGGCAAATTGAAGACCGAATTGGTGAAGCGCCTCTCAGCCTCCCAGGAGAAGAAGGTGAAGCAGCTGCTGATGCATGAGGATCTGGGAGACCGGAAGCCGTCACAGTTCCTTCGCCACCTGCAAGGTCTAGCCGGACCAAACGTGCCAGAGGACTTCGTGCGCACCATTTGGAGCAGCCGACTCCCCAGCAGCATCCAGCCCTTGCTGGCATCCCAAACGCACAGCACCCTGGAAGCGCTGGCTGAGCTGGCAGACCGCGTCCAGGACATCGTGGCACCGAGTCACGTCGCATCAACTTCGGCAATAGAACCCACCGTGAGTGAGATGGCAGCCGAGATCGCAGAACTGAAGCGAGCGATGAGGGACCTGACGGTGCAGCTGCGTGATAGCCGGTCACGTAATCGCTCCCACAGCCGTGATCGAGACACGCGACGCCACTCACGCCAACGTTCCTCAACCCGCTCAGACTCCAGTTACCGGAAACACCCGCAGTGCTGGTATCACTCGATGCATGGTGAGAAGGCCAAGCGTTGCGTCAAGCCCTGCGACTACAGGAAGGGAAACGCCGCGGGCAGTCGGTGATGGCGACAGACGATTGCCCCGCCTCTACTGGTCGCCTATTCGTCGCAGACCGAAGAACCAACACGCAGTTCCTGGTCGATACAGGAAGCGACCTCTGCGTGTACCCTCGTCGTCTGCTCAGCGATCGTCGTGCGCCCACCAACTACCAACTTGTGGCCGCGAATGGGACGCCCATTCCAACATATGGTTTTCTCGAACTCAACTTAAATTTAGGACTTCGTAGAGACTTTAAGTGGCGTTTTGTGGTGGCCGAAGTTACAAAGCCTATCATAGGTGTAGACTTTTTGTGTTTTTACTCATTAGCCGTTGACTGTAAGAATCAACGGTTAATAGATAGTAGTACCAATATTTGTTGTATAGCCTCGAATCACTCAGACTCGTCTTTATTTTCTGTAAAGGTGTCTTCTGGCGACTCGAGGTACCACAGAATCCTCGACAGCTTTCCCGACATCACCCGACCTGCCGGAACACTACGCACCACACCACATAACACGGTACACCATATCCGCACGACCCCAGGCCCGCCAGTATCTTCATCGTTTCGGCGATTAGCGCCAGACAAATTAAAAATTGCTCAGCAGGAGTTCCAGCTGATGCTGGCCAATGGAACTGCCCGACCCTCGGAGAGTCCCTGGTCATCTCCACTCCATCTAGCCCCTAAAAAGGACAACGGTTGGCGACCTTGCGGAGATTACCGCATGCTTAACGCCCGAACAGTCCCTGACAGGTATCCAATTAGGCACATACACGATTTTTCACATAGCATTGCAGGCTGTCGAATATTCAGCACTATCGACCTCGTGAAAGCCTACAATCAGATTCCTGTCAGCCCGGACGACATTCCGAAGACCGCCATCACCACACCGTTCGGCTTGTACGAATTCCCGTACATGACGTTTGGTCTACGTAACGCAGGCCAGACATTTCAACGTTTTGTCGACGAGATGACCAGAGGATTAGATTTCTGTTACTGCTACCTAGACGATTTTTTGATTTTTTCAAGGTCTAAAGCAGAGCACGAGGAGCATCTTCGAGTTATTTTCAGCAGGTTGAAAGACTTCGGCATGTTGGTTAACACGTCCAAGTGTGTTTTCGGTGTCCCGGAGGTAACCTTCTTGGGTTACCATATCTCCGAAAAGGGCACAAAACCACTTGACGCCAAGGTCGAGGCCATTAAGAAGTTCCCACAACCAAAGGACGTTCGTCAGTTGCGCCGGTTTCTGGGCATGATCAACTTTTATAGGCGTTTCATGCCCCACGCAGCACAGATACAGGCGCCACTTCATAACCTTTTGATTGGCAACGTAAAGGGCTCGCACCCCATATGTCTGGCGGAGAGTACTTTACAAGCATTCGAGGACTGCAAGGAAAGCCTAGCTAAGGCTGCTTTATTAGCACACCCCGATTGCAATGCCAAACTCGCATTGGTTACCGATGCGTCGGATACTGCAATCGGCGCGGTATTACAGCAGCTTAGCGAAGACGGCTGGCAGCCATTAGCTTTCTTTTCCCGGAAGCTTGGCCCTTCGCAAGTAAAGTATTCTCCCTATGACAGGGAGCTGCTGGCCATTTACGAGGCCATCAAATACTTTCGCCACATGCTGGAGGCTAGGCACTTCGTCGTGTACACGGACCACAAGCCGATCAGTTTCGCATTCCACGAGAGGAAGAGAAACTGCTCGCCTAGACAATTCCGGTACCTCGACTTCATAGCCCAATTCACCACCGACATAAGGCACATTGCTGGCAAGGATAATGTTGTCGCCGATCCCCTATCTCGCGTGGAGGAATTACAGGTGCCGGTCAGCCTCAGCACCCTCGCAGACTCTCAAGCATCAGATCCAGAACTGAAGAAGCTTCTTCAGGAAGGGTCTTCACTAGTGCTTGAGAAGGTGCAGGTCCCAGGGGAGCGTACGTCCGTGTACTGCGACGTCAGTACAGCGTCTCCCAGACCATTTGTGCCCAAAATGCTGCGGAAGCAAGCATTTGACAGCTTGCACTCCCTCAGTCACCCAGGCGTCTCAGCGACTGCTAAATTAATCGCAGAGCGTTTCGTTTGGCCAGGCGTCAGGAAGGACTGCAGGGAGTGGGCGCGAGCTTGCCTAGCATGCCAGCGGGCAAAAGTGAGCCGCCATGTATCTGCGCCTTTAGGAGCATATCACCTCCCACGCGCCAGGTTCACCACGATCCACATTGACCTTGTGGGCCCGCTCCCAATTTCACAAGGCTTCAGGTACTGTCTGACAGCAGTCGACCGTTTTACTAGGTGGCCAGAGGTCGTACCTATTGTCGACATTACTGCCGAGACAGTAGCTAAGGCATTGCTGTCTGGATGGATTGCCCGGTTTGGCTGTCCAACTGACATTGTTACGGACAGAGGCCGTCAGTTTGAGTCGGCTCTGTTCGAACAATTGTCCAAGATTGCTGGTTTTCAGCACAAACGGACAACGGCATACCATCCAGCGTGTAATGGCATGGTGGAGCGATTTCACAGGCAACTCAAGGCGTCCATCACGTGCCATGCCAATGAAAAGTGGACAGAGTCCCTGCCGTGGGTATTGCTTGGTATAAGGAGCGCATTCAAAAAGGATGTCCAAGCGTCTTCCGCCGAACTAGTTTACGGCGAACCGCTAAGGCTCCCAGGTGAATTTTTTACTCCCAGTGATGACGGTACAACCGACATCACGGACTTTGCTGCGCGCATCCGCAAGTTTGCTCACAGCTTGCAGCCAACTCCAGCTTCCCGTCACAACAAAGCGAGCATTTTTATATTTAAGGATCTGCAGACCACTGATCACGTGTTCCTTCGTGAGGACGCATTACGTGGCTCACTGCAAGCAGCCTACACAGGTCCTCACAAAGTTCTGCAAAGGGGTGACAAAGTTTTTAAAATTTTATTTAAGGACAAAGAGGTCACGGTCTCAATTGACCGCCTAAAACCAGCCTACATATTGGCCGACAAAGCTGACCCCCATGAAGATACTCCATCCGGCGACAAAACTGAGTATACTACTCGTTCTGGGCGTCGGGTCAAGTTTCCAGATTTTTATCGCCCTTGACGGTCTCTGGAGGGGGGTGGTGTAGGGTATACACCTAATATTCAGTTTATTTATTCGTATTGTATTGTTACATAACACGACACATAAACAAACAAACAGATTTATTTACATGTATTTATAATAACACTAATTACACATCGCCGGCATCTTATATTGCCAACATCAATATAATGTCGGATGATGCCGGGACATTGTTTAGTGGAATCGCACCGCGGCCGAGCTACGTCATCGTGACGTGTAGCGAGCGAGTGAGGTGGGAGCAGCGCGCGATCATTGACGCCCTCCCCGTGACCTTTAGTCGGTACGAGCCTCGCAACGCCGCGTGCGCACAGGAATATTCTGTGATACCTCGATCGAATCGTTTCCGTGTTTCGCCTGCTAACTTGTTTACCATCTTATATAAACTGTTATTCGTGTTTGTGACTATTGTGACTGTGACCTATCATCTCTGTTCTCCTTCTTCTATATTGTGTTGTGCGTGTGGACTTTTTCAATATAACTGTAAGTACTTAGGCAGTGACTTTTATTTACGTTCCTGCCTACCCAACACACTCGACAACACCTCCATATACATTTTGTCGAGTTATGCGCACAGAAATGTATGGGGCTATCAATTTTTTTTTCGCGATTTCAGTGTTGGTCCCATAGTGACAGTTGTTCATAATGATGAGTACACTGACCCCGTAGGAGGTTTTGTGTTTATTCTGTTACACGTTGTATATTTAGGAATGCAAAAAAAAAATGAACAACCTAACGCAAGTTGCCCATTACATTCAGCAAAATTGTCGCAACGACATAGTTTTAAAAACAAAGGTGCCACAAGGAAAATCTCGCGGTTAGATAAGCAATCATAAAATGGTTCTCGTTTATGAAATAAGGCACACTAAAAATGATTTATAGCACAGTCTATCTTTATCGCGTCTCATGAATAACAGATGAATATGTGTTTTGTAAATTCTAGTATAGAATAAGTTATGATGTAACTTGAATTTTGTGGTAGAAACACACTGGAACAGATGTTCAGAATTAATGTTATGGTTACTCTGGGAAAATGTGTTTTTCTCGTTTATTTTATTTTTAGAAGAAAACATATTTTACTTTTAACTTTTTAACCGACTTCTAAAAAGGAGAAGGTTCTCAATTCGGCTGTATTTTTTTCATTTTCAATAAGCCTATACAGGGTCAGTTTCCAAAGACCAGCCAAATTCTCAGATATGATGCAGTACGAAATTCTGAGCTGAACGAAAAAACAGCTGTACCATACATTTTGACCATGTATTTTTACTTTTGTAGGAAACAGCTGATTTCTTTTTTAATAACCGAAGAAAAATTTCTATGGCTCAGAATGATGTACTGCATTATATCTGAGAATTTGGCTGGTCTTTGAAAACTAACCCTGTATTGTCCCACTGCAAGGCAAAAGCCTCCCGGGATTCCATCCTTCCAATTTTCACGATCTAGTGCGATTGTATGCCAATCTTTTAAAAAAGTTTCCAGCTCGTGCTGCTTTAAAACCGGCAAAATCAGTAAGATCGATTTCTTTCTACATAATGCTAGGAGATGCCATCAGCATTTTGAAGCTTGCTCTGTTCCAATGGTGGAAGGAAAACAGGGTCAAGGCAGAGCATTGGCAAAATGGTGAGATGCTTTCAAGAAGGCTATTGGAGGTAGCATGTATTGAGGGCTCCACACTGCAGAACATCGCATACATTGGGCACACGTCGTATATGGTCTAGAACTTTAGTAGTGTGGGAATGACAAAGAAGAAGAAGGAGATTCAATTCAATTCAATTCTTTATTGCATATCACATGTGTTTTACAAAGGTCTTCAATTAATAATAAAGTTCACATGGAGGGTCCATTGGGCACAACCATTTTTTACAATATTTATAGTAGCATTCAAAATAAATAACGTGTTAAAAAATAATGAATTCATTTAAATAGGCTAAATAATGTCACAGGATTGTTGAAATACCCTGTTCTTTATATCCTTATAAGTTCTTATAATATCGTGTTCAGTTATATACAGTCACGAGCACTACACGAGTATCTATACACGCAGCAACTTTTAAATGTGATTTTCTCCTGCTGTATTGATTGACTTTTCACGAACATAGTATTTTGGCAGCCAAATATTATTACCAAATAAGTCATAAGTATAACTCAACGTATTACAGTTACTTCACGAAAAAATCGCTTTTGATTATTGCAAAGTGTTTTAGTCTTGTGAATGTTGATATTATTATACAGCGTGTAACAGAAAGGGTATAGTCATATGGTATACTGTGGTACGGACCATCAAACTGAACAACTTTCTCTATGGGACCACCATCAAAATCGTAAAAAAATAATCAGCTGTCCCATACATAGGTATTGAAATTTTGTATAGGACAGCTGTTTTTTTTTTCTGATTGTTTTTTGTGTCTGTTTGTGAATGTTGTATGGATTTTATATCTGGTAAAAATAAATATTTCATTTCATTTCCTTTACGATTTCGATGGTGGTCCCATAGAGAAAGTGGTTCAGTTTGATGGTTCGTACCATAGTATTCCATATGATTATACCCTTTCTGTTACACGCTGTATAAAAAATCAGAAAAATAACCCGAAAGGTTCGTAACATCGTCTGTTTAAAATTACCCATTATCTTTAGTGCTAGTTAACATGGTTCGGTTTGGCAGTCAAATTAACCACGTCCAATATTTGGCTCAACTTATCGCCAATATTCCGCAAAGGAAGAATATTTTTATTTATTTTAATGTCTCTCCGCAGCCCCAGAATGTTCAATGAAAAGAAAATTATGTTTTTTGTCAAGTCTTTTCCAGTCGGAGGTCGCGACATTTTCCTCAATGAAGGCAAAAACAATAAGTGATTTATGACCACAAAAAAGATCAGCGTCCGAATTCAATATTAACTTCCCGACTGACATCCGTTACCGTTTTTCTTTTTACGAATAATGATAAAATCACAACCATGTACGTACAATTTATCCAAACTTTCGGTCTAATATTTTAGTGTGCGAACGTATCTTTGTCTGTCTGTACCTTTTTACGTCTTAACGGCTGAACGGAGTTCAATGAATTTTGGCACGCCGGTAGATCTTGTCCTGGGTTAGGATATAGGATACTTTTTATCCTTTATTACATTCCCGTAAGATAATTTCCGACGTTCACGCGGACGAAGTCACGGGAATACATATAAAATAGTTGCCAGTCAATAGACAACATAAAAAAGACCATTATTATATACAGAAAACGATAAATCGTGATAGTTAGTGGTCTACATACGAATATATCTTAGTAACTGTCTCCTCTGAGTCGGACCTAAGTCCAGCGTGGACTCAGCAAACTTAATTACTGTACCCACATCAGTTCTTTGGAAGTACGTGTTTAATTTCTCTACTTCGTTTACCTTCAGCATGGAACCAATCAGGAATTCATTGAAAACGCTTCCGCAGCTGAGAGTGAAGAAAATATGTTTCCTTAAGTTGTTGGTTTTCGTGGTTTTTGTAAAATTGGCATATTCAGTTCTTGTACTTTACCTTCGAATTTTCGTGTTGAAATGAGAGTTATAACGCCGCCGGTCAGGTGAGACTTGGTTGACTCGTGCACATAAGATTTCTTTCATACTACCAAAACTACTATAGCTTACCGTCTTTTCTCAACTTACTATGTTTGACGATGACCTCACAAAACTTATTTGTGAAAATTTCGGACTGAATGCCTTTTAAAGTTTTGAAGATACATGTTTGTGATAATCAGACATACGAATGAACGGACAAAAGAAAAGAGCGACAGACGACCGTTTTAAAAAAAAATGTAAACATTTTTAGCACATTTAGTAGTATTAATAAAGTCTCTTATATATATATTCCTGTTTTAATTACTCCTACAAATGCAGCTACCGTGAAATGTAGTTTAATGTAATCCACATCAGTATGCATAGCGGAAATTCCTAGTTAGAACTGTTGTTAGCTTTTATTAATTTAAATACGAAGTTTCGCGTGTAGTTTGGTGACATTAAAAGGTAATTAAAATACGAGTGTTGAACTGTGGAGCAGGAGTTGCTTAATGAGTGTCCGTGAACTATTTGTTATGTGGCAATACTGTGACCGGGCCATTCGTTGCGGTAATCAATGGAACTTGCTGATACAGTAAATATAGCTTCTAGCTTCGTCGCAGTATATTTTTATTAGGCATGACCCACATTTCAACAGTTATGTTTAAGTCCCTTGTTATAGGAAGTAAATTTAATCCAGTTGGCGATCACTTGCATGAGTGCAACAGAAGCACCAAAAATAGCTATAAATTGTGAGGCGAATAACATCAGTCTCCAGACAAGGCACCTAATAATGACCACGACCGCTTTGACAAGAGTGTTATGAAGAAGAATAAGAATGGGTAGTGGGCTTCATGGCAACACAGAACCGTGCATAAATCATGACTCTGGCCAATGGATAAATTCGATACTACTTTGACAACTTTGCTCAGTAGAATATTTTATTTATGTTACATTACTTTGTTTGATCTTATTAAACCTGGATTCAATTAGGATGTGCAGCACTATCAAAAAGCTCAAATGAAAAACAAATAAATCTACACAGGAGTAACTGGATAACCCTCAGGTGCTGTACGCTCAAACAAATTGCTTTTATCTGTATTTACATTAAAGAGTAAAGACCACTTCGCTGCCAAAGCGAACATCGAGAAAAAAGCGCTTCATCCAGCGGAATATTAACACACTGGCTCCGTTCCACGTCTCTCAGAGAAGTCAAAGCAGTTTAGTGGTCAGATAAACAAAATAATTAAGCGCTTATGGTAATTCTGGCGGGAGTGGTGCCAGCGCTTTATGTAAATGTGCTGGTACTACCACGACGGCGACGGGATGCGCCGCTACAAATGCAACTAACTCGCCGACTACGCGGCGGCTTAATTCTGTTTTAATTTCAACTTTAAACTCGGTTTTATGGAGAATTATGAATTCTGAAGGTGCTCGCGACGGTAAGTTAGTTGTATACTTGTGTCGCTTTGGGGAGGCAAAGATTTGGAAGAGTTACGTCGAAAATTATGTTATTTACTAGCGACCCTCACCGGCTTCGCACGGGAGCAATGTTTTACAAATAAAACTTCCTCTTGAATCACTCTATCTATTAAAAAAACCGCATCAAAATCCGTTGCGTAGTTTTAATGATCTAATCATACATACGGACACAGACAGCGGAAAGCGACTTTGTTTCATACTATGTAGTGATTGTGTTCAGAGTAACTTCCATTATAATGTGCTAATACTGTGTACTATAAATAGTACCACGCCGGAATCCCGAAAGGGTTAGGTAGAGGTATACCTAATAGTACATTTCACCAGTTATGTTTGAAATCCCATGTAATCGTGGGCGAGTCTATTGCCATCAACCGGGCACAACTCCAGACTCCATGGCTGCTACTGAGAAATTTCTGATGGAGAAACCCACTAACAGTTTGCCCGACTCGGGAATCGAACCCAGGACCTCATGCTCAGCAGTCGCGCTTGCGACCACCAGACCGACAAGGCAACTGCCGCTCCTGCAGCCTACTATGTACTGATGACTGTGGAAATGATGATATGCATCTAAACGGTGGAATAAAACAAAGTCGCTTCCCTCTGTCTGTCTGTCCCTATGTATGCTTAGATCTTTAAAACTACGCAACGGATTTTGATACAGTTTTTTTTTTTTAATAGATAGAGTGATTCAAGAGGAAGGTTTATATACGTATAACACTGTAACCGGGGTGGGTCGTTAGTTCCATAATAATTATGACTCTGACAGCTCCTGACAGCAGTTTAAAAGCGTGCTAATCGCGTTCAGTTTTATAGTGAAATTCGCTCTTAAAATGGCAATGTACTTTAAACTCAGTTTTATGGCGAATTATGAATTCTGGTGACGGTAAGTTAGATATGTACTTGTGTCGCTTTGGAAGGGGAGCCGCAATCATGTGGAAGATTTACGTTGTTAATTCCGTTATTTATTGCTGCGTGCTGAAGTTTTGGGAGTAATATACATTATGCTGTAATATGACATTGTGTTTACAAATAACTGTAGAAATAATTGGACTTTTCAAGCGAATATCATCAATGAAACCGAATGTGATAAGCACCTCAAAGCAATGTTCTTTAAGAACTTCCGGACACAAATAAATTCAGTCTCCGTGGCTGTCTACTGAAAAATTCTTCATGGAAAACCCAATAACACTTTGCTCGACCCAGAAATCGAACCCAGGACCTAAGGGCGCTTTCAATTTAGACGTTTCGTGTCGGACCGCTGCGGTGCCGAAAAGGTGCGTTTGTCGTATAGCGCACGGACGGTTGTTTGTTTTCATACAAAGAACGCGGTGCGGCAACAGTGCGTGTTGTCTAGCGTTCGCGGGACCGACGCCGCACTGCTGCCGCACCGCGTAATGCGCTTATGTTCAGTAATCGCGTTTGCGACCACAATACCAACGAGGCCACCCAGTAGACAATAACAAGAGTCAAGATAATGTCTAAATCAAACTATAGACCCAAAACCACACCTAATCAACACAGTGAGTTCATCCCTCACTGATTCAATTTCTCGCGTTTTAGTGAACGCATTTGGCATGAGCTGGAGCTCCATAAAATATGCACGAGCTTACATAAGTGCAGGTGGAATACTATTACGATCCAATGATGTATGGAGACGGATTGCTCTGCTTATGTTCCTTTATCCGTATTCCGCAAATCTGCATATTTTGTCTCTGTACGTGATTTTCATATCAATGTCAGAGTTATTTGTTTTAATAGGTATATAACTTTTCTGAGGAATAAAGATAAACGTTTGACATATTTTCTACGTGTCACAAATTATCCTACGAGATAGGATATTTTTTATCCCATCAGTACACTGCTGGGATAAAAAGTATCCTAATCTTATGTCCTAATCCGAAAAGCCGTTAAAGCGTAAAGGTAATAGAAAAAACTGTTTTCACCTTCATAAAATTAGTATCGAAACAAAAGCTGTCAAAACGCAATATTCAATCCTTATACTAAATCTAAATCTTATACTAATTTTATAAAGAGGAAGGTTGTATGTAGGGGGTAATCTTCGGAACTACTGATCGGATTCCGAAAATCCTTTTAATAATGGGAAGCTACATTATCCCCGAGTGTCATAGGCTATAATTTAAAACGTTTCCGTGAGACAATCTACTACCATAAGGCGAGCGAAGCCGTGGGCAAAGACTAGTCTTTGGATAAAAGTTATCTGGCTATTGAGATATTTATTTATCCTTGAAAAAGCTGACCATTTTTGATGACCTTGATTTTGAAAGTAGACTCAACTTTTCTACTCTTATGATTACAAGAATACTTCATGTACGGACTTAATGCCATAAGGCATTCTCTACCAGTTAACCTTTGGGTTAAATAAGATAACACTGTGGTAGGGTACAAAATAATTATCTAAAAAAATAACTTCTTGCTTACGAAAATTTATATAGGTATTTAAATTGATAATTAATACACAAATAGAAATAAAATAAACTAATAATATTTTTATTTCTCACGTTGCAAGCACGGCGGGCTGTGCGGGCGCTGCTGCTGCGGCTGCTGAAATCCTCAAGCGGCGCAAATACTGTAACCTTGTCGGTAACTACAGTTTTGAGCCGTTTGGGGTCGAAACGCTCGGGTCATGGGGCCCGAGTGCACGTCTCCTTTTTAAGGAAATATCTCGCCGACTGGTCGACACTTTGCGTGACCAGAAGGCTGGCTCTTTCTTTGGTCAAAGAATTAGCATTGCCATTCAACGTGGCAATGCTGCCAGTCTTCTGGGCACGTTTCCGGATGACATCGATGGGGAGGAGTACTTTGACGCCTAAGTGTCCTATTGTCGTCGTTGTATATATGTAGGAACTTAGTTTTAGTCTTCTTTTTAGCATTATTTTAGTTCTATTTGTAGTCTGTATATAATGTACATATATATAATGTATATATATTTTATTCTACTTATAATAGTGAAATTTCCTTGTCTTTAAAACTTAAAGTTTATAAATATTTTAACAATAGATATCAGCCCTGTCTCTAATCGATAGCACCGGCTACGTTTTTCCCTATAACAAATCTACCCTATGATTGTGTTTCTTTGTGAACAATTCAACTCTGGTTTCCATGTCGCGTTTGTTTCATTTCTCGATTAAACAAAAACAATGACTGCTAAGTTAAAAAATATTTCTGCGAAATTCCTACGAATTGAAATAATTTAATAAATGTTTTGTCAATTTGCTTTTATTTCACTCTTTTTTACGGTTCAGTGTTGTTTCCATTTATTTCGGCTGTAGATTCGTTGATTGATTCAGACTAAAAAATGATAGACTATAAATTCACGTTGTTCTCAGAGATGCACATACATAAATCATCTCAGCTTTACCCATTACTTTGTGACCGAAACCTCCTTGGCACCTTATAACACAATTCTCCGTTTGAAATTCATACAGTTACAAAAAAAACAATGTCTTTTTCAAGAACTCTAACACTGATCTCCTCTCTGTGATCTAAAACGGGCCTTAAATAATAAGAAATAAATTCTTTATTTCAGTACAGTGACAACATTGTTACAGTCATCTTAAAGTACAACATACAGATATTATAATCCCACTGATAGGTCCCCTGGCTCCCAAACTAGGTTTCACCTGTGACTTGGGAGACAGTATTTCCCGTTAACAAGTCAGTATGTACGTCATAAATAGAGGAAAATGATCCTTGGTCAAGCTTTGATCGACCACATTGGTCCGCTGCATTGATGTCACATTTCTTTGGATGTTTGGCTCTAGGATCGGCCGCTTTCCTGGCGATGTTTTCATTCCAGCAGTGGTGATGAAATGAATGACAAGCGCCTGACTTCGATACATAAGTCCGGGCCGTTGTCACTTGACAACCACTGCTCCGCTTTCACTAACTTTAGGTGACACGTAATTTAAAAGCACGCTTTTGGATTTTAGGTTTTAGACAGTGAAATTATTCGAGCAAAACGGAGTTTATATTGTTCGGATTTTCATGGGATTTTTGTTTTATTGAGTTCCTAGAGGTGTGGGAAAATATAAATTCGAAAATAGGACAAAAAATTTGAAATATCGACAACAATAAACAAATAAACAGACCAAATTAGTATTTAATAGGTGCACACAGGTCACACTATGACGCCACAAACACAATATAAAGTCATTGAATTTCAAGTTATTCATAAACGAAAAAAGAAATACAAAAACATTAATAAAAGTCGCGAGTGGCGAATTTTCTTTTTTACTTTTCTATTCTATACTTAAAGGACCCCAATAAAAAAGACTCATGAAAATCCAACCACTATACTCTTCATTTCACCTTATGGATATTGTTTGGCTAATTGCACTCGGCTAAAATCTAGCAGTTTGCCTTATGACTTCAGGCAGTCATTTTCTTGTCACCGTGAAGCATAAGTAACACAGTTTCCAATGACATACAAAGTTATTACCTAGGCTGAATCAATTGAAGTGTAATCCAGGTGAATGGGGACTTCGGAATCAGTAAGCCATGAGTTTGAAGCCAGTCAACTTGAAGTAATATGATGAATCCATTCCTAGTGCGAACACGTATTAGCTTAGGGGCTTAAAGGATAAGTCTGTGAGCTATCCAGGTAATCCACACTAAAGTGGAATATTTATTTTCGAATTAAAACTTAACTTTTATTGCTATTCGATTTTGTTTGAGTGGCGAGTTATCGTGAGACATTTTAAGAGTCAAATCGACTCAGAAAGCTTCATATACAGGCTGTCGTTTTACATCATGGTCAAATTCAAGGATGTATCTATACTCGTACTAACGATTTTCGACTCAAATCTATAGTAAAAGAGTAGATTTTTTTTTTTTTTACTGAATTCGGTAAGTGTAAATCACCCGTATTAAAACGCAGCCCGTCTGTTCCTAGCCCAATAAACGCGACGTCACACACACAAACGCAAACGTTTATTCCACAGTATAATTATGTATAGTATGGAAACCAGGGGGTGGTTTACGCTTACAAATTTCCGTAAAAAATAATAAAAACTGAAAAAAATCTAACCTTTTTGACTTATAAATAACTGTTAAAATATGGTTTTATTAAAGATCATCTCTGTCTAAGAAATTGTTAGTCTATTTATTCAATCTAAGCCCAAAATAATCTGTGGCTGTGTTCACTAAAAAGTTAGCTTTTCAAACAGTTTTGATAAAATAATGGTTTTATCATCATTAGCGTGTTACAAGAGTTAATTCGCCTTTAACAAATTCCTACTTAATTTTTTAAAATAAATTTACCCGTTGAAAGTCAAAATAAACACAGCCATTGGCTGTTTGTTAGACTCAACAGTATTTGTAAAACAAAAACATTGCTCGTTATCTGATCCGAGTTAACTACGACTACGAATGATTAAAACTTCACAAAGTTGTGTATCGCTAATTAATAAAACAGGCTCCTAAGTTTACATATTCACTTCAATTTCCAACTTGTTTACAAATTAATTAATTTTACGCGAAACTAAAAATTTTCAAGTTTAGTTGCTTTTGAAAGTTTCCCTTTGTGTAAAAAGAGGAGTTGGTCGGTAGTTGAGTAGTGTATATTGAGCAGAAGTTTCGAAGATGAGCGGATCTATCTCGAGGGCTTCAGATATCTCAGTAGTACACTGCTATTTGAAGCGGAGATGCTGTCGAATTGGGTCAGTGTTTTGTTTTGGTTAACTTTTTGGTGTTTTGTACAATTTCAATTTCTGGGTAAATAACTCTGATCATCATCTGCCCAGCCTTTTCCCAACTACGTTCGGGTCGGCTTCGAGTGTAACCGGATGCAGCTGAATACTAGTATTTTACATAGACCGACTGCCTATCTGACCTCCACAACTCAGTTAGTACTGGGTCATACGGTAAGACTGGTTGTCAGACAGTTTTTGGGTAGCTGACTACCGGTAACGACTGTCAAAGATCTACAGATGACAGCCGGGACCACCAGCTTAACGTGCTTTCCGAGGCACGGAGGAAACTCGGTATGTAATGGGCGGTCACCCATCCACAGACCAACCTAGGCAAGCACGGCTTAACCTAAATATCGACCCGAGCGGCTGGTATTATTTTGCCACGAGCTCCTCAAATAACTCCTGGGTAAATAACTCTGATATTCCTTCAATATAGGTTTTTTTTTCTTATTCTAATAATTTTCTATAGTCATTCATCTCTTTTATAGGGTTTCGTACCGAAGGTAAACGAGACCCTATTACTAATACTCCACTGTCCGTCTGTCTGTCTGGCTTTCTGGTATCAGGCAGACTTCTCATGAACCTATATAGCTAGACAGTTGAAATTTTCACAGATGATGTATTACTGTTGCCGCTACAACAACAAATAATAAAAAAAAGGGGGGCTCCCATACACCAAAGAGTTTTTTTTAGTGACTCGCACTTGGCGGGTTCTCTTATTCTTTTTCCAGCCGCACATGTTTGGCACTCACATATAGTCGTACATGAACAAACGCCTTTATCCTGCGGATAAGCAGAAACTACAGACTCTCATACGATCCTTTTTTTTTCGGATGGGAAATCATCAGATACCTCCTCCCGCTCTGGGCAGAGCAGGAGGGAGTGTCAGACTTTTACTGACTAAAACCCATCCATGTTCCTTCTTTTGCCGTTTGTGGAGGGCCGCGGTATCTCTTTCGAACAGTCCCTTACATACTCCTTTCGCTTTGTTCACTATCATACACGCACGCCGGTTGTGAGTTCTATGCGACTGATCCTTTGGAAGAGCGTCACCAATAACGTTCAATTTGCGTGCTTCTACACACATCTGCACTCTTAAGGTTGAACTTCATCTAGCAACAAGGAATCACACTTTTCAATGCTTCTATCTTTTTCTTTCGCTCAGAACCGTCATTTGCTAGAGTGAGCAGAGTTCCCACTCTGCTCACTCTAGCAAATGTATATCGTCTTTTTCTTTTTGTCATCAAAGTAAAGATTGTAAGGTGGCTTAATTTCGTTTGTATCAACTCCTTTAAAGGTGAAAAATACAGTAAATAAACTTGCGTGGGTGTAATGTTCACCTTATCACGTTCTCTGAGCTTATTGTAATGTTAAGTATTTCCTTCGTTAAAATTGTCCATTATTTTGAGCTCCCGATATTTCGACGCTGAAATAATGGACAATCACGGAAGATATCCCTTATGTGACAGTATAAGTTTAAATCATTCTTAGTGTAAGATTATTCGTGTACCTACCTTATATTGTAAACAAATAAGTACGGACCAACTAAAAGAATATTATAAACAAAAATATGTCGCAAAACTGAGAAACATAACTCTTCTGGTCAGGTCTTTGTTCCATGTTTTATTCTGTACCAAACTAATATAATATTTCGCGAACCTCAAGAAAAATATGTATTTGTCATAAGTTGTTTCTGAAAAGGTGTTTCCAAGTTGCCGAGTTGTATGAAAACCGATGACATTACTTTTTGTTTTTAGCGTCGACAATAATGTCCAATATGTTTGCTAATGTATTGACATGTCAACAGAAATTGGACAATACGGTATGGTAACGTTCCGTGGTGAATACAATTTATCACCAGCGAAATATTTTCAGCTATCGTTTTGTATTACAAATGAATGAAGTACATTTCAATAATTTTACTGTACAACCACATTGACAATATTTTCTTTGTTCCCGGCGCTGGTAATATGTGTAATTTAATTATGGTAATCGTTTATATATTTCCAGTGGACATCAGAATTTAAAATTGAAAAGGAGTGAAATTGGGTCACCTGGATTCGGGAAACCTGTTTACAAGCACTACTATTACTTGAATAGCTGTTCAAATAGGTAGACTCAAAGACAGGATGAAGTAAAAGCAAATGTGTTTAGATATGGGTATGGTTTTCAGATTAATAAGCAGTAAATATGAAAGAAAGTCTTTGAATTTGGTTTCGCAAAATCTATTGTGTTCAGTTTATTTGCTATTTAATCAATAATAAAACGTTTTCTTGTAAGACATTTCTTTGAATAGTAATCATCTTTTTTATATAGATCAAATCTTAAAAAAATACCTACATACTACGCGGCTTCGTCCAGGTATGATTGTCGACAATAGCGCCACCTATGGAGACAAACCTCAGATATACGAACCATCGGGGTGACCCTAGTAAATTAAAATCGGTCAAGTCATTTTAGTAGAGAAAAAGTTACCGAGTACATGCACACCGTGATATCTATACCAATAATATTATAACAGGTTTTTACCTGTTTATAATATTAATTGCGATCGTAAGTTTGCATGAGGGGATAATCTTCAAAACTATTGATACCAATTTGAATATTTTTACTAATGTAAAGCTGCATTAATCCCGTGGGATAATTTTCAAACCATTACTCGAGCGAAGCCGCGGGCAAAAGCTACTAAAGATTAGAGACCTTTTCAGCAAAAGCAGCATCTTACTGCAGCAGAAAACCAAAACACACATCATAATATCCCGGATATTTGAATACTCAAGAGAAAACACGATTAAGCGATTTACTTCCTCAACAAGACAAGCGCAGCTTCGGCTTTTATTACTTTCACAAAGAAATATTTGTACGTACTTGGCCATTCAAAAACGAACACAGTCGACATGGGATTATTGCACGACAAAGTTTCCCAACTCCTTGTTACGATCCTTCGTGGTTCGCCAAATATCGTCTAATGTCGCCTCCACAGAGAATATTTATTAAAACTAAAGCAATACAAGACAATACAAAACGTTCAAGTTTCGCGAGAAGTTATATTAGCGGTAATATAAAAAGATATTTAGTTGTTAGGGCGGAGTTATACTGAGCGGGAAAGATACCAGTTCTTGCGATCGGTGATACATTTAGGGTCGAAAATCAAATTACCAAAATCGCCTAGCCATACTCTGCAAGCTCAGTCTACACTTTCATGACTAACTACTTTGATGAATTTTAATCTCAATTTCCTCTAAGTCAAAACGTGTTGAATTGGATTAGAAATTATTGTTTTAAGATTTATCTCCTTGATTTCTAATTCTAATAATTTATTATGTTTTGAAGTATCTTCAAAATATTTTTAAACTCAATCAATTGCTTCTATTAATTTTTTATTCACAATTTTAATTAAAAAATTTTTTATAAAAAAATTCGAAGTACCTAATTTTATTTCTATTATAATGAATTCATCTATAATTATAAAGATTATGTGTTATGCTATGGTGTTAGGTTGTTTACTTTTATATGCAAGCTAAAACCATAGCATAACATCGTAGTTTTGAGTGTCGTCCTTAACGATCCACAATATCTCAGTTCTCGACCCGCGTTAGCCCCTCTACGGACCATCTATGTAGTATAGGCCTAACACTCAACTTGAATAGCTTTTGTATGTCTTTCTTTCATTGTGTCAGCAGCTGTGTTTATTTATTGTGTGTGGCTTTATGTAATAAATATTGGATTTTCTTTAGATGACAGCTAATGGCGCTTGCTCGCTAATTTTGTGAGTGGATAATTGTGTTCGATGAAATATTTCTTATTAATTTCGATATTTGAGCTCGTGACTAAATAGTAAAAACCACAAGGGTCAATATTCAAAGTTAAGCCGCGCTTTCCAAGGTCAGTCCGTGGATGGCTGAGCATCCACGTACCGAATTTTTTATGTGCCTTGCAAAGCACGTCCCGGCTGTTGTCGATCTTTGACAGTCGTTACAAGATATTAGTAGCCAGAAAGTGTGACAGTCAGTCTTTCCAAAGGGTATCGTATTTGGCCAGTACTAACTGGATTCTGCAGGTCAGATAGGCAGTCGCTCAATGTAAAACCCTGGTATTCAGCTGCACTCAGTCCGACTGGAAAGCGTCCTAAACCAACCAAGTATGTTAAGTTGGGAAAAGGTAAGGATGGTGATATTTTCAATGTTCAATAAATAAATAAGAAAGATGGCCTACAATCGCACTAGATCGCGAAATGTGGAAGGAGGGGATGGAGGTAGTCTTTTCCCATGAATGGGACAATATAGGCTTATTATAATAAAGAAAAAAAATGCTTTATACTGAATCCTCCATTGTCAGCGGTCTGTTCTATTAATACAGTTCTACGATCGTAATGTATGAGTATTTATTATTATTATGTAGAGAAAACAAAAGGTGGAATGAAACTGATATAAATTCCTATTAATATTAATAATAATTTTGCTCGCATATCGCGAGAGTAACCTTTTCCCTTTCCGTAATCTCATTGGGTTACCATTATGAATATTTTATAGACAAAACATAGACACAAATATACAGAATAGCCGCTTTTGCGAGGGAGTTAGAATATGTTAAACACCATTATTTGTTTCGCTCTTTTCGCTTTTTGTTTCTTTTTTGTTTTGTCTTATCTTAATCCCGTTACAACAAAAACAAGTTTTACTGTTTTCAACAATTTTGTTTTTTTTTTCTTAAAAAAGCTCACTCATTATAAATTGTTTGTTTAAACGTAATCCATGTTTTAATTTGTAATCTATGTTCGTTTTTATTCGAAAACCCATTTTTGCCCTTGCAACAGTATTAACACTCGCAGAAAAAGACCACTTCGTCGGCTTTTTGCTATAAATTCGTTACGTAAAACAAATCTTTGGTTACCAACCAATTCCATTACCGGCTCCGTTCAAGTAACTCCAACAACGAATTACTCAGAGACAGCAATGTGCGTTAATTGCAATTCGTGTTCAGAATTACAGGTACAAAGAGATACTTCGCAAGTGTAATGAAAAAACTTTAAAACTTTTAATTCCCTTTATAAGCTGGTCGTCTTAAATGTGGCTCTTTGGAGCTTTATTCTGTTATGTAAACTGGGAACTGTGAACTGGAAGTAGGGTTGCCGACTTTTGTTAGAAGAAATAGAGTATATCTGATGATGCTTCTTTATTTATTCTCCAAAGAGTATAAATAAAGAGGCATCATGATCTGCCTAGTCTTTTCCAAACATGTTGGGGTCGGCTTCTTGACTAGCCGGTTCCAGCTGAACACCAGTATTTTACATAGAGCAACTGCCTATTTAGCCTCCACAACCGGGTTAATTCTGGGTAATATACGATAAGATTGGATAAAATAAAGAGTACGTACTTATAAATAACAGGTATTTTTGTAGCTACTTTTTATTACGGAATATAACTGTAAGACTGTTATTTTTAAAACAACTGTAAGACTCTGGAGTCGTGAAAAGACAGATTTAGCGACACCTAAACTGGCAGGAATTTATTCAATTCATAATCCGAGTCAATATAAATAGAGTATTTTAGCGTACTCTATTGCTTTAGTCGCGTCGCTGGATGCAGGTGGAATTGGACACGTTGGAAATCGATTGGGCAGGCCTATGTTCAGCAGTGGACTACAGCGGGCTGAAATGATGATGATGATTGCTTTTGTAGATTATACTCGTAGAGTACAATCTATATCTACAGCAATATTATAAAGAGACCTTTTTGGTACCATTGGATCTATTTCAAAAATTCTTTTACCATTAGAATGCTACATTATCCTTAAGTAACATAGCTATATTTATGTTGAAAAAAGTTTAAAAATAATGTCCACTCGTGTGAAGCCGGGACGGGCCGCTAGTACTCTATATGAAGGTACGGTTGCCAACCCTAAGAAGAAGTATTTTTAATTTTTCTCAGTACTTTGTGGTTAAAACAATCTGTGGAGTGTTGGTCTTTTTACCGACGGTTATTTCTCGAGGGTCGGAGTGGTTAGATGTTTATTTTGTTATGCGACTCCCGTGTTTGTTCTGTTAGCTTTACTAGTTTAATTGTACTCTGCCAGGTAGTTTCTTGTGGTGACGGGTACGTCATGTTTTTGCGTCGAGACTACTTTGGAATGAAAATGTTGCTGTAAATAAATCTGTGTTTTAATTGCGTTGTAATGGTTGAAATTTTTACGAAAAACATAATACAAAATCACGCCTGTAATACCTGAAGGGTCAGGCAGAGGTGTACCTTCACAACACATCCACATTTCGGCAGTTATGTTTAAGTCCCATGCAGTACCTAGAGGGTAAGCCTATTGCTATTGCTTTATTTACACTGGTACTACCTTCAAATCGTGCCTTGAAACAAATAGTGTTTCTTTGAATTCGTGCATAGTTGGTCACAATTGCCCTTTATTTATTTCCTTGTATTTCCTGAATATTGTATTATTATTAATGATTTTGACATGATTAATGGTGATTTTGACATATTTTTAATGATTTTGACATTATTATTATTAATTATTTTGACATTATTAATACCTAAATTATTACCAAAATGTTATGTACCAAATATTATATACTAACACTAGTGTTTAAGATGTGTATGTATTACTAACATATTGGATTGAATGATCTGTCAATAAATGATTTATTATTATTATTATTGCTATTAACCGGGCACAAATCCAGAGTCTGCTACTGAGAAATTCTTGCTTTCTTTCTTGCTCTCAATAACAATTTGCCCGACTAGGGAATCGAACCTAGGTCCTCATGCACAGCAGTCCTTAATCACTGCTCACTCTTTTATATGAATATTGTAATATAAACTTCATTCTACAATTTTACTTAACAAAATCAGCGTCTGTTTACATTGTCGGGTTACAAGCCCTTATTGTGAGAGGTTCATTTGATTTGCCTAGCCTTTTCCCAACTGGTCGGCTTCCAGTCTAACCGGATGCATCTGAATACCAGTATTTTATATGGAGCGACTGCCTATCTGACCTCCACAACCCAGTTAGTACCAGATAATACGATACCCCTTGGTAAGACTTGTTCCCCCTCCCCCTTGTCTGACTTTTTGGGCCAGTGACTACCTGTAACGACTGTCAAAGATCTACAGATGACAGCCGGGATCAACAGCTTAACGTGCTTTCCGAGGCACGGAGGAAACTCGGTATAGAGAGTCTGTTATTGCCACGAGCTCCTCCTATTGTGAGAGGTTGTGAGTCGTAATCCACCAGCACGCGGACCCAATTCGGATTGGTATAAAGGGTGTAACAAGACCCTTAACGAAGCCGGAAGGCATTTGTTCTCCCCATCATTGCGATCATTTTTTTTTGTTCTAGACCATACTTGGGAACCTTCTAGTTACGGAGATATTGGGGGTCAAAGTTCCAACTATTTCACAAGTTTTTTTTTGAAATACAGGATTTTAATGTAAGATTTTTACTTTAAACATCTCCAAGACCCCCGTACTATTCAATTCATCCACCAGCACAATGTTTTGAGTCCGTAACATTGAGTTGTGTCACCTCAAAAAAAAAGTCGTTTCCCAGCAATAATTTTTGCGTAAAGTTACTTAGTTTGATGTACATAATGCTTGGTTGACGGCTTCGTGAAGGGTCCTGTTACACCCTGAATATCTTCAAACTTGTGGTATTGGATGTGGTTACAAAGTAACTCGCCTGAAATGGAACTGGGCTGGTCAAATCTACCGCATGTCGGAAGAGCAATGGGCAAAAGAACACTCAGTGGGATACCAAATAGCAAAAAAAAAAACGACAACGCGGAAGGCCCAGAAAGAGATAGCAAGATGAACTGGACTTGGCTAAAAACACAGGAGGCTTACAATAATAAAAATTACTCGTCTGGCTGGTTTCGAACCCACTACCTACAAAATGTAAATCGTGGTCGGTACCACTGGACCACCACTCCTCTTTCATATCTAATTACCCACTTACTACACACAGAATTACCTACTTACTTTATTTTAAATTAAATACTAAACGCAATAAACATGTTTGTATTTGAAACCTTTGTCTGTTTGACAGTAATTGTTTATCTAACTAGATAACACAATGGATATTGTTAAACTGTCATAATTCAGTTGCGATAATGAATGTGTTACACCAATTGAAGTGTTACGATTTAAATTGGGTACTAGCTTTATTATTTATAACTCAAACTCAAAATATTCATTTCAACAAAACCTCTTTGGAATTGTTATGGAATCTGAACCGTGATGAAAATCTATAACAATAAATAAAATTGAAATGTCTATTTGTAATATCAAAATAACAGCTGTTTACTGAATTCATTTGAAAATATATTCGGCACATAGAGCAAAAACACATTTTTTTCAATTTTTGTCTCTCTATTTGTTCCAGCTAATATCCGAAACGGCTGAACCGATTTTGACAGGACTTTTACTGGCATAGCACTGGATAGCTAATGTTATAAGGAGTAACTTAGGCTATTTTTATTTTACATAAATAATTAGGGTTCCGTGCAAAAAAAATAAAACTCTTGAAATTGGTAACAAAATCCAATTAAAAATGGAAGTAATATGTTTTTATAATAATTGCACGCGAACGAACCTCGCGGGCAATAGCTAGTAATTAAAGAAATTTCCTGGACTGTGTTATTGTGTTTTTCCATAAGGAATTCCTCAGTAGCAGCCCGAAGTCTGGAATTGAGCTCAGTTGATGGCAAGAGGATCGCCCCCAACTGCGTGAATAATATACCGCTTCCTCTCCTATCAGAGATTGCAACCGTGATTTTATATTACGTTATAAAGGGTGTAAATAGACCCTTAACGAAGCCGAAATACATTTTTTGTTCTCCCCATTATTGTGAACATTTTTTTGATCTTGACCATACCTTGGGAACCTTCTAGTTACGGAGAATTATGGAGCATCAAAGTTCCAACTTTTCCACAAGTATTTTAATGTTATGACTTTATTTTAAACACCTGGAGGTATTTACGACCCGCGTAATATTCAATCCATCCATCAGCACAATATTTCGAGTGCGTTACATTGAGTCCTAACGTAAAACGTGATTTCGCTCGTTAAAAATCGTTTCCCAGCTATAATTTTTGTGTAGACTTACTTTGTTTGATGTACAGAACGCTTGGTTGTCGGCTTCGTGAAGGGTATTACAAGATTATATACAATTGAGTAGAAAATAAGTCAATTATAATCTTTAATCGTAGGTAATGTGATAAAGCAAATAAGTGGTATTAAACACCAAAAAAGAAATAACATTTGTTCATGAATTCAACGAAGACTTTACGCATTACTAGTCTCTTGCAAAGATAACAGAATTAAGCTATAGTATTACCTAGACCTTCTATAGCGTAAATGAAAATGTGTTTAATGAACCTTGCAAATCGGCTTTTAGTACAATTACATTCAGATTGTAGCTTTTATTTAATGCTATTATGGAAATTAATTATTATTTAGTATTGTAGTTGTCTGGAATCACTTTAATAGAATCAGTGGTTAAAGGTTCAAGGGTCGTTGGCATTTGGCCGATGGTTTGATTGGTTGGTTTGGTTTGTTGGTTTGTTAATAACCTTGCTTCTGGTTACTGATAAGGCACAATGGAGTTCATTAAATAACTAGCTGTTGCCCGCGGCCTTAGTTCGCGTAAAATTATTACTTTCCTTTTTGAATCTTTTTGTTGACAATGTCAAGCGTTTTTTTTTTTTTTTTTTGCACGGAACCCTAATTATTTTTCTAAAATAAAAGTAGCCTAAGTTAGACCTTATAACATCAGCTATTTGCCAGTAAAAATTACGTCAAAATCGGTCCAGCCGTTTCGGAGATTAGCCGGAACAAACAGACAGACCCGACAGACAGAAATACAAAAATTCAGAAAACGTGTGATTTTGTTATAAGTGCCGTTTTCATTCAATAAAAAGCTGTTTTTTTGATATTACAAACAGATACTTCAATTTTATATATTTTAATGTATGTTTGTTACAATCGCCTAAGATCGCAAAATGTGGAAGGCGGGATGGGAGGCCTTTGCCCTGCAGCGGGACAATATAGGCTTATAATAATAATAATAATGCATGTATGTATTGTATTTATTATTTCACTTATTTCTCCCGTCAAATATTAAATACCATGTCGGCTCCAAAATGCCCGCTAATACCTAATGCTATCACAAGCTTAATTAACAATAGCACACAAATATCGAGTAATGGTTTTAATTGCATCTCATCCACGTACTAATGTGGTTAGCTATAGCTCGTCAGTTCCTAATTAGCTGCATACATGCGCATAGCATACGCAAACTATTTAAATAACATTAATGTGCATGATTCAATAATTGTTGCAAACACTAATTAGTAGGTATCTAGTTTATATTTGCGTACCTGTCAATGAGTTTAAGGTGGTGTTCCATGGCCAACGACGGGCACGATACGCACTCATGAAAGCTGGCCCAGATAACCATCAACTAACGAACCCAACGCAGCATACGCTATCCATGCAAAATTATTTAAAATCATAACTTCAAGAAGAGCAGCGGTGGTCAAGTGGAGTTGGCTCCGATTTACCGGCAAGTAAGTCGTGAGTTCGAACCAGGCAGGCGCATACCTTCTGTAATTTATTTCATCGCCAATGCTCTTAAAACAGTGAAGGAAGACATCGTGAGGAAACCGGCATGTCCTAGAACCAAAAACTTGAAGACATGTGACATCTACCAACCAGCACTGGGCCCGCGTGGTGGACTATAGCCCATTCCCTCTCATAGAGAGTAGGCCGACACGATACGACCGTGTGTCCCAGCAGTGGGAACATCATAGCCTAATTATACTATAACTTCAAGATTTCGTTTCTTTATTTCACTAGATTTATGAACGAATTCAAGCGCTGCATGTGCGGCAGACGAAAGCTAGACACACCGCCTAATAAAAAAAAACCAAGCGGCTAACGTGCGACACCTTTCCTTACGTGTACATCGTACGCAGCAATGGAATTACCCTTTTATGTCAATGAGGTAACGTGAGCCACCATGAATGCTTTTAATTACAGTAAATCGAATAGTATGGTGTAAGCAGAGGCATTACCTATCACTAATTGGTCATTTAAGGTACCTGAGGGTAATAAGGCCTACCTAATTTCGATTCGCTTTATTTATTTATTGCTTTAAAATAGCTATTTTTTAAGGTCGGCCAGTATTGCTTCATATAAATCTAAACAGACGTAGAAATGAAATAAATGTGTATAAGCGTCATATTTTATATTACAATTAAAACAAAAATCACGTACAAGGTAGCCTAATAAGGCCCGGGTTGTTTATTAACGCCCTGCCCGTTTTCACGTTTTCGGAAAAATGTAAAACCATCAGAAATGATTCACTAATAATATTTAAACTGTAAGTACTCATCGTTGTTTAGTTGTGTTAGGTATTATTATTTCTGTGAAAACACAATTTTAAGCAAAATCGGTTCCCTTTAATTGAATAGGCTTAATTGCGCGATGCACATGGGCCTTATTAGCCGCAATTTTAATAAGTCTAATTATTAAGAAATTGTTGAGATATAATTTATATACTGAATTGGTGTTAGCTTTTAATGATTATTTTGTACGTTCCCTTTAATAACCAAAACGTTTACACTGTTGTAAGTCCATTATTTTTCAGATGGGCGTTATTATACTCCAGGCGTTATTTGCCTCCGGTACCTTAGTTATTTTTGATCTAATTTGATAATGCAGTGAATTAGTCGTACTTTGGACGAAGTAATTAATGTTTAGCGGTGTTACTTAGTTGGAATAAATGTGGTATTTTGATTTGATGTTTGGTTTGGTAATAGGTACTGGCTGTAATTTAGTTGTTTGCCGTATGTAAATTTGAAAATTTTGGCTTAACGTGCTTTCCGAGGCACGGGGGTATCATACCGCCAACTTCCAAACTCTGGGCTACTACTGAGAAATTTCTAATGGAAAAACCCATTAGCACGTTTTGCCCGACCCGGGAATCGAACCCAGGACCCCACGCTCAGCAGTCGGACTTGCGACCATGAGACCAGTGGGGCAGTCCAAAGTGCTGTCGGGGGTACTGTACAAAATGTAATAAATAAATAATGGAAGTAAAAAAAGTGTTGCGCCTACCCCAAGTATCATGGGACAAGGCCAAGTATCATGGATGATGATGATGTCCTATGCCTCGACGTCTATTTGCTACTAGCCTCTGTAAATCCAACGCTGGCTCGAGTTCACCACTTCATCGTTGGTTGAGACATACAACAACGAATTCCATTCAATCGATATTCTTTTTCTAAGTAAAAATGCGTTTAAGAAGCAAATCCAAGCAACCCTAAAGGACCGTCAAATTAATGTATAATATTATAATAATGTAACGTTGAATACGCACACAATTTTTTTCTTATTGTTTTTTTTTTCTTTTAAGTTTATACAATATTTATAATAAATCCAGATATTAGTTCCTGGATCATAATGACCTATGTTTATGTATTGTATTTGTGTTGTTACTAACTAGTTTTAAATACTTTAAATTGTAATCTGTGGAGAACGTAGTGGGTAGCATAATTGTTTTAAAATGTTATATTTAAGATATTATGACTAATTGTTATTGTGCTACTGTTTGTTTTTCCTTAAATAAATAAATAAAAATAAAATAAAATGTCCAGAAAAAGATTAAAAAATAATTCACTATATGAAAATTCAATCAAATCAACACACGTCATGCTATAAGGGAAGTATGTAAGCGCCCACGTTCACACATTCACATTTACACACGACCAGAGCCCACATGTCTCATAGTTGCTTATCTCTTTCCTATAGCGACTATAATGAAGGTACAATAACGCTAGTAATTGATCATTACGCCCGCATTATTGCCGCCTATAAGAACCCACCTTTGCACGAAGATCAAGAAACTCACAGAACAGTCATGTATGTTACAGTCAAAAATGTCAATCAGTTGAAGTTACTTTTGTCCGGTTACAACTATTTTGACGATTACTAAAAATGCTTTCAATTAAGTAAAATTGTGATTCTTAGTTTGAATTAATTTAAAAAAAATGAATTATTTACGAATGCCAATTTTGACTGTAGTATTCAGTTTTCATTTATAAGGGAGACATGTTTGGGGTAGAATATAGGTTGTTTTTATTTTATTTTAAATATTGACATCATTTTCAGAAGGATTCATTCATCCTCTTAGCTAATTTTCTGGATGTCTCCACAGCAAGACTGCCTGAAAGACCTGGTTTAGGTTCGCTAAAGCGTGGCAATAAAAGAGACGAGGCCCATACATAGTAGTGGCCGTCTGCCAATGAAGATAATGTCTTCATTATCATCAAAAACTTTGAGACTTTTCATTTTGTTAGGTTTTTATGTGACCTATTTTATTTATTTTCCAGTTCCCGTTTTCCCGTTCTATTTTATTTAGCGAGTTTAGCTTATAACATAAAAACTATGGCGTTCCGTAACAAAACAGTTTTTTTTTGTATATTTGTTGCTTTGAGTTTGAGAAAACGTTTTTGAACGTATCAGGTTTTGACTGTAACCAGTCAAAACAGCTTTTGACCGACAAACAGTTATGACTGTAACATATAAACTGAATAGAATAGTGTGTAATAAAAAGGTATAGTTATTGCCTTCCTGTGTGGACTCGCAGAGAGAATACTAATCTGAAAGGGAACGAATTTAGGCATCTGTCTCACTGCCGACCAGCAAGCGGGCAAGCTATGGGCTATTTTTTTGTTCCAGGTACCGCGTTCAGTGACGCTCGACCACTTTTTAATCTTTTTACTCAGGGCATAAGGATTAAAATTAGTTGACCGTTAGTAAGCGCGGTAGTACGTGGAGATTTTGGATTGCGTATCATTAAAAGAGAAATATTTCTACGGTGTAAAGGACATTGACAGCAAAATGGTACCATGAATTTAACACGTGATTCTAGACCATCCATCAGAATCAATCGTTTCTTGAACAAAAAAACAAGTTTTCCATTCATTTTACCCGAACACACAAAAAAAAAACAACTGTTTCATACAAAATTGCAATACTGACATTGCAATTTTGTATGAAGCAAAAAAACAACATTTTTGCTTGAATAACCGACGTAAAATGTTGTCTTTGGGGGTCTCTACATCATGTGGTAAATGCATAGTAACAGTAAGTGCGTCGAAAGTCTTTACACCCTGTATTAAAAATTTATCACTGACTGCTTACACCACTTTTCATATTTGTGTGGCCTACAGATAGTTGTTCCGGGTCTGGCTGTTGGGTATGTGAGTTTAAATGTTCGTAAACTTACCCACGATGTGGGAGAAATACCTAGTGTGGAGCAACGTTTTTTTTTTTATAGAAAGAAGTAGAAAGACGAGAAGACCACCAGCGGGAATCCTGTCAAATAAACAATTAGTTTTTAGTTTTTTTGCTAGATCTACTCGCTTCTCGCACGCTGTGTGGCAAGTTCCTTAGACGGGCTAATATTCTTTTACGCAATCAAAAAGTCAACAGCTCACAGTTATGACAATTCACTTTGCATTCATGACGGAAAAACCATTTTGAATTCAATTTACAGGCACCTTACCTTGGTAGGTAAGTAGGTAGGAAAAATTCTATAGGTACAGTGAGAAAACTGGTCATCTCGTGTACGATGGTTCTGTGCAAGTTGGCGCAATATGTAGGTTGTCTTTATAGCTTTACTCCGTTGTACGAAATGTGTGGTTCAGATCACGATTTTTGGTGATTTGTTCCTTGAGTGTAAGTTATTGAGACCATGTTTTTTTTTCGGATGGGAAATTATCAAAAAACTCCTCCCTCTCTGGGCGGAGCAGGAGGGAGTGTCAGATTTTTACTGACTCAAACCCATCCATGTTCCTTCATCGCCCCTTGTGTTCCGGGGCTACGGTATATCTTTCCAGCAGTCCCGCAGTCCGGGCAGACAAAAAATAGGTCTAAGTCCTGCCTGGGCAATGTTCATCATCATCTTTTCAGACCAAAGACGTCGACTGCTGGACATTGCTCTTCACAAGTTCAACGTTAATTCTACGAAAGTACACATTCGGTATTTAAAAAGTAGCGATGCCACTTTAGTATCTTGCATTTCAAAGACGGACCCTTCAAATGCCAAGGATTCAATTGTACCACCACCTAATATAGCAGTATCACCTAAATCTTACTTGAGTGTAGGAAATATATGGAGTCCTACAGGGCATCTTGCTCCATCTCTTATAAGATAAGATAGCAGCTATAAGAGGTGTTTTTTGAGGCATCCAGTTCACCTTGAACTCGTACTCAGTTACCAGAACTAGTAGTAGTTACTCAGTAACCTTATGTTGTGTTCTGCCAAATGCCCAAAATAAAGCCATTGGTTAAGCCGTAGACAGGTAAACGTTGGTTCAAATGCCGTTGAACTGCTGCGGTTAACCACTCCAAACACTGGCATATTTAACTTAGCTTGACGTAAACTGGCCTTTGGTATGCAAAAAGCGAGGTTGCCGCTGTACTTAGATGCATGTACACTCGCCCTCTACGACCGCAAACGCAATGTACAGTTGGGATAAAATCCCATGTAATAGGGGCAGCTTATAACCATCAACCGGGCACAAATCTAGACTATGGGTCTGCTACTGAGAAATTTCCGATGGAAACACTAAATAACACTTTGTCCGACCCGGGAATCGAACCCAGGACCTCATGCTCAGCAGTATTGCAGCACTACAGCATTCGACCAGCGAGGCAGTCTCAAGTGTAGTACTACTAACATCCAAATATATTTTGTTCTTGATGAGTACAATGACTTCTACAGAGGTTTAGGGTAATGAAAAAGTAAGCTTATATAAATGGAGTAAAATAATATATTCCAGCGACGCGGACGTCAAGAACTTTGTTTTAAACAAATTCTTTTGGTTCAGAATATAGATAAGGATATTATCGAATTAAATATTGTATTTAGAGGGAGCAGAGGACCAAGGAAACGATGGACGGATTGTGTGAGGAATGATATGAAGGAGAAAGGAGTAAATGATAGCGTGACGGTTGACAGAGGAGAGCGGAAGAAAAAAACGTGTTGCGCCGACCCCAAGTCACATGGGACAAGGGCTGGAAGACGAGTGCCGTTATAATAACTGATGCTAACACAATCTTTCTTTTTTAATTGTTATGTGTCAAACAAATGTAAAGATTTTTTGAATTATTGCATCCAAAAACATTCCTAGAATTAGTGAAAAAAAAACAAAGGGAAAGAAAATATGTACGTGTCTGGTCAGAAAACAGTTAAAAAGATAAAACCAACTGCCTTGAACATAAAAAGTTGTACAAAACGTCGTTACCCCATCCGCTTGATATTCTTTATAAGTGAGACTATCAGTAAAACAATCTAACAAAGTCTTTAGCTGATACTAAAAGCTTTTGCGAAGTGCTGAGGAATTTTGGAAAACTCCATAGTTCACAGGAAAGTACTAGCGGTAACTGATTGCTGTAAAAGTATTGGGGGAAGAATTTGAATGTAAAGTTATGAAAAAATATTGATTGTTATTAGGGGTCACCCTAAAACAAACTGCTGTCTGATATAAAGACTAGCGATCCGCCCTGTTTCGTTCAATTTTTACCACTTGACACGACAAAACATAGACATCTTTATAATGTATGTAATTTTAATATTCATGTAAGTATTACAAGGTAGGAATTCCTGCGGGCCTGTGGACGGTGAGCTATGGGCTAGCTCGCCGTCCGTCCGTCTTATGACGACAGGCCGTGTCGACGGCGCGTTCGTGTTCCACGCGCGCCTCAAAGAGAGTCAGCAAACAGGAAGGGGTCCGTAAGGGCCGACGCCTGCCAGGGTTGCGGGACTGTTCGAAAGAGATACCGCAACCCTGGAACACAAAGGGCAAAGGAAGGACATGGATGGGTTTTAGTCAGTAGAAGTCTGACACTCCCTCCTGCTCAGCCCAGAGCGGGAGGGGTTATTTGACGATTTCCCATCGGTAAAAAAAAAAAAAAAAAAAGGTAGGAATTCCTCGTTGGTCTCACGGCCGCAATCTTGCCTGCTGAGGATAAGGTCCTGGGTTCTATTCCCGGGCCGGGAAAATTGTTATTGGGTTTTTCCGTCAGGAATTTCTCAGTAGCAGCCACAGAGTCTAGATTTGTGCCCGGTTGATAGCAATAGGCTCGCCCCGTATTATATGGGACTTAAACATAACTGGCGAAATGTGGGTGTAGTTTTAGGTACACCTTTGCCTAACCCTTCGGGGTTACAGGCGTGAAGTTATGTCGATGATAGCCTAGTGTTGTGGCCAAGTCATAGGTCTCGAGTTCCTAGACACGCACCTCTGATTTTTCAGATTCATGTGAGTATTGTATAATTATCACTTGTTCCGGTGAAGGGAAACATCGTGAAGAAACCAGCATGGCTGAGAGATGTTTCTTGACGGCATGTAAAGCCATGTCAGAGGCCCATGGGTGGCATAAAAACTCTGACACCAGGTTAGGCACTAACCACACGATAAAGAAAGAAAGATTATGTAGGTACTATACATGTCGGGGTGTCAGGATTTACTCCGCTAGGATTCTACATTAAAAAAAAAAAGTAAAGTTCCAAGAGGTCTTAACTCCGCCACGATCAGATACTGACTGTCTCGTACTGGCTCAGAGTCGATTTCGTAGCACGATGCCTACTTTCGCACTATGTCTACTTTTCTACCATCTGGGCTTTGTAAAAGTACGCTGTGGTGTGGGTAGACATGCAAGTAGGTCATGTGATGTCACCACCGCGTACTTGCGATTCATTTTAAGCCCGTACCAATGACCGTCTCCGACATACAGATAAAACCTCTCGATACAAATTATTTTAAAGATGGTGAAAGTCCTATGTATCGCTTCGTACTTATACATCTAGTCATTCACGCACATCTTTGTTTTGCTAGTAAAAAATAAACTTGATAAACAGTGGAATTTTCAACAACAATTGAATCAACTGTGGAGTTTACCATTCTATTTTTGGTATGAGAAATGATGGATTGTATCTAATCTAAACAGAACTTTGTTTCCACAAACAACAAAATAAAAAATATAAAAAATGTTATCGGTATAAAATATTTCCAAGAAGACTTGAAAAAACTTTCCCATACAAACATAACAAAACCGTGAGCTTAGCCGAAGTTTAACGCACAAAGCGTCATCCGGCGTTACCTAAAATACACCCACATATATACAGACAAAATATCATTTTGGTCGTATAAAGGATATTCTGGTTACGTATTCTGCGAGAGGCTTTCGCGCGTCGCCAGTCACCGCCCTTTGTCCTGCATTGGCGTGCCGTTTTTATTATGAAAATCACGGCACTTGCTTACGCTGTGGTAAATACAGGCGTGTGTCATGCGTAATGTCACTTACTTACCAGCTGTACTGTTTTTGTGATGAGAGCTTACGTTTGCAGGCTGTGGTTTTTGTCGTTGGTTGAACTGGGGTTAGATTACAAGCTAATGTTTATGTTTATATGTTTAAAATAATTGTTCTGTAAAGTACAATGCATAACGTAACTTTAACGCAAGACAATCATATTGAACTAGTAGCTACGGCGTAGGTGATCAGCTACGGCGTAGGTAGCTACGCCAGTTACGACTTCGTAGCACATCATCAATCGATTCTGTATCACCATTTTGTAAGTACTTATTTACCGTCGAGTTTTTCTATCTATATTAATGGACAGAAAAACTCATAAACAAATACAAAACGAATTAAAATTTACAAATCTGTGCTTGTGGTGTGTAGTTTTGATTTTGATTCTGCAGTCCTATAATAAAATGTCATACTAAATGACTTAGAAATGTACATATAGATCGATTAGCTTCATAAATTATTTAAATCTGTAAAACGATGATAAACTTTCACTAACAAAAATCCCCGTAATGGAAAACCTAATCTGAATAAGGGTCACAATTTCAATTTGTTTTTTCTCATCCAGATTTTCCTGTTCCAACTCCATCTTGCTGGTTGATCTCTTAAAATACAAGCTCATTTGTTTGACTACATTCAAATGGAAAGCGATGGCAAGTTCATGGAAAAGTAGGTATTTTTATTCAAAAAGTTCCTTTTCAACTTTACTGAGAAGAAAAAAATGGCTCGTTGAATTTGTTTTGCAATGATCTTACAGTAGGTACTTTTTGTTGAACTGAAGTTTTTTTTTGAATGTTTTATAATAACGGCAAATATGTTGAAGTTCGGGGTGAAGTTTTCAGACCAGCTTAATTGAAGGTTCTTTAAAAAATTTACTACAATGTAGATATTTTAAAGACGCGAAAATATTCGTTCTAGCCGTATTCTTTTGCCTTTGAGACAAAGGTGAGGGGCATAATTGCGTGGGCTAGGTGCGGTCTCAGCAAATTGTTTGTTTTTCTCAAGTAAAACAATGAATTTATTTGTAGTTACTAAATTTTGTTGGATTGTTTGACGCAAACAGCGGACTTCTGAAGGCTTCATAAAATAAGGTTGAAACAGTTATAGCATTACGTTTATTTTGTGAGTATTATGTTGGCTTTCATTGTTTTATTTCTCTCTGTTGATCTAGACAATTTGATCTAGAATCGTACATCGGTAATCGATGGATTAGTATCGATCGGTACACGTCGATAAAGTTACGGAACCTCTCGATAAAGTCAACGTCAAACAGGTAATGAAAAGCTGTATCCATAATAAACCGGGATACAGTTTTTCCTCATCTATTGCTAAGGTATGGCGTACAGGTTTATTTCTGGATTGGCTATAATTTTATATTACCCTATTATTTATTTCGTTATCCTGAGCTTTACGGAAAAGGCACTGAGTGTTAAAAAATAGGCCAAGTGCGAGTCACTCGCGCACGAAGGTATCCGTACCATTAACTAAAAGAAAACACACGTTTGTTGTATGGGGAGCCAGCCTGTTTTTTTTCGCTCTGGGCGGAGTAGGAGGTAGTGTCAGATTTTTACTAACTAAAACCATCCATGTTCTTTCATCACCCTTTTTGTCCCGCAGCCCCGGCAGGCATCGGCCCTTGCGGACCCCTTCTTTTTGCTGACATCTCTTTGAGGCGCGCGTGGAACCGCCTGTCGTCATAAGACAGACGGACGGCTAACTAGCCCATAGCTCACCGTCCACAGGCCCGCGAAAGTAGGTAGTGGCTGCAATTGAAAAAATCCTAATCGAAGAGTCAACTCACTAATAAAGCGGGGTTACCTCGATACAACGGCAGCAGAGTGTGGATGTGGAGCTGTGTTAGTAGTAGTAAGTGCAGTGTGTAAACTGCAGAAATAGAAAACTTTTTGAAAACGATTGTCTCCTGTCTAAGCCCTGTTTTTATTAATTCCATGTCTACCGCCACAAAATTCTTTACAAAATTACTGACTACGTCACTGATTGTAAGACGTATTTAGTACGCGGTAGGTACCTACTGGCTAGCGAGATGGCCGACAAGTGTCCTGTTTAAATGCGCTACCGACCGTGGCCGGCGTGATTTCTTTAGTAAACTACTCACGTAAAACTCTGCCCAACACCTGCACACAAATGTTTTGGTGCAAGTGAAAAGAGGTGACGGGCTGAGGAACGTTTTCTAAGACATGGATTTGACACTGTTCAAAATATCTGGTATTTATAACTGGTCACATCAAATAAACACTAATACAATTTACTGCTAAATGTTCTATTATATTGTCTGTGGTCTGTGTGTCTTTTGTTTTAGTTGGTTATAAAAACCATTAATTGTGCTACACCGAATTATGCCGTTTTATTAGACACTCTAAGGTTGATTTTTGTACAGTGACTTACACTTAAACGTACTATGCATGTAAGTGTCTGTTTTTAGTTATTTCTTTGACGAGAAAAAATTGTTTTACCTTCTTATTCTTTCTTTGTCGTGTGGTTAGTGCGTAATCTGGTGTCAGAGTTTTTATGCCGCCCATGGGCCTCTGACTTGGCTTTACATACAGTCGAGAAATATTTCTCAGGCATGCTGGTTTCCTAACGATGTTTGCCGTCACTAAAGCTAGTGATAATTTATACAATGAGCACATGAATTCGAAAAATCACAGGAGTGCGTGTCGTGCGTTCGAACTCGAGACCTATGACTTAGAAGTAATATTCAGTAGTTTTGCACTACGATTCAAAAGTTAGTGGAAAGCTAATGATCATTTATTTTTTAAAGAGGTGCAGAAGTATTGAACTCGAATCTTTGAAATAGTACTACGAGTATAGCTGCACATGTCAACCAAATACCTACGATTTTCACATTTGGTCATAGAACTAAATTACGATTTGTTCCTTTGTAGTCAACGCAAGTCTTAATGCATTACACGTATGAATGTGATTGTGAACCATTATTTTGATTTACACTCACATTCATGAAAAGGAATGAAAGAGTGAAACAGCTATCTTACTACTTATCTGCCTTTTTTTTTTTTTTTTTTTTTTTTTTATCGATGGGAAATCATCAAATGACCCCTCCCGCTCTGGGCTGAGCAGGAGGGAGTGTCAGACTTGTACTGACTAAAACCCATCCATGTTCCTTCCTTTGCCCTTTGTGTTCCAGGGCCGCGGTATCTCTTTCGAACAGTCCCGCAACCCTGGCAGGCGTCGGCCCTTACGGACCCCTTCCTGTTTGCTGACTCTCTTTGAGGCGCGCGTGGAACACGAACGCGCCGTCGACACGGCCTGTCGTCATAAGACGGACGGACGGCGAGCTAGCCCATAGCTCACCGTCCACAGGCCCGCGTCTACGGTGGCCGGGAGCCACCACGTGGCCCCCGACGCCCGGTGCGTCTCCCGCGGCGGCTGGGACGTGAGATTCTCTCCCTCTCACGTCCCGGCCTTAAAAATACAATAATAACAAGGATAACACTGTCTTACGACTTGGACCAAACAATATTGTTGTACCTGTATTACATTTTATGTTTACGATTGTGTCCGGGGCGGCGGCCGTCCGAAGATGCATAGTTATGTTACTACTATCTGAGCGTTCCGTGGAAAATCCTGAAGTTTCGCTGCAAAATTTCATTTTTTTTGTTTTCCAAACAAATGTACTTTCGTCTTCTGGGAAACATTTTCGATATAGCGTGATTTCTTATGGCGTACATTGGTCCCAAATGACTTAATCTTTGACTTATGGACCGCAGTTGGCGTTTTGTTTTTGGTTTTATCGACTCGGTCGTTGTAAACTTCCTTCTCGTGCTCAAAGTATGCGCGTTTTGTGTGTGCCAATGAGATTTGCATAAAACCATATAGGGTTAGTGTGATCTTACCTATGTTAGTAAACAATAATTAACAACAACTTAAAAAAAAAAACTATTTGGCTACATGAACTAGAGTCTAATAAATGGTCCGACAACCTTGTCCGCCAGTGTAGCTATAAACCCCATGAAGAATATGTGAAAAGTAAACTTTACCTAACTAGCATATCTACAAACTGCAGCCAGCTATAAAGGGTGTAACAAGACCCTTAACGAAGCCGAAAGTGACTTGTTCTCCCCATTATAGTGATCATTTTTTTTGTTCTAGACGATACCTGGGAACCTTCTAGTTACGGAGATATTGGGGGTCAAAGTTCACACGTTTCCACAAGTTTTTTTTTTTTTAATACCTGTTTTTAACGTAAGATATTATTGCTGTAAACACCTCCACGACCCCCGTACTATCCATCCATCAGCACAATGTTTTGAGTGCGTTACACTGAGTCCTACCGTAAAACGTGATTTTTCACCCCAAATAAAAATGTCATTTCCCAGCAATTTTTTTTGCGTAAAGTTTATTTATTTATTCATTATCACATACATATGTTTTAACAGGTAAGACCCAAGCTAACAAAGTAGTCATAAATTGCTAATTATCTAGTCCCAAGTTACGGGTCTGGGGAGAAGCACAGGTTATACAGTTACTTAGTTTGATGTACAGAATGCTTGGTTGACGGCTTCGTGAAGGGTCTTGTTACACCCTGTATTAGATGACATCGGACCCAATAAACTGCAACCATATCTCTCGCTGACACACAATACCCCCCGCGGCACAAATAGGTGCCATAACTCGCTTCCCACTAATTAATTCACATATCTTTCGGCTGCTTCACACCACCGCCACAATTAACGCCGCAGACTGACAGCGCCACGACAGTAATATATCACGCGGGACTATTCATTAATTATATATTATCTAGGTGTGTAGGAATGTGTGAGGAACTATTTTCGTATTATGTAGACTAGATGAATAACATGATGTAATTCATTTGATATCACGAAGAGGCCGCCTGACATTAGGGACTGCCAAACTGTTGCAGTTTTCAAAAGAAGAGTGAAAGAACATTATCTTTCCATTTCGTCATTGTTGCATATATATTATTTATAGGATTTTTTATTATGTATTGTATATATGGTATTGTTATATGTTTAGTCTTCGTATTTATAAGTATGTTAGTATATTCTTATATGGTATAAGCATTATATTTAAATAGTTCTGCTTTATGTTTTGTATTCCATTTTCTTTTCTTCTTTTACACACTGTGTCTACATCTGTATTTTTTAATTCTCCTTTCGCAGGTATGCTGGAAGAGATTTCTTTAGAAGTAAGCATCACCTTTGTACAATTTTTGTTCCTTTTTTCATTTCTGTATTTAGTTTGTATATAAACTGTTAAATAAATAAAAAAGTAAGAGGTTGGTAGAGGTGCAAAGAAAAAGAGACAAGGCGATTCTTTTTTACTGGAAACAAATTCAAAGTAGGTAGTGGCTTCTTTTTTTTTCGGATGGGAAATAACCAAATAACTCCTCCCGCTCTGGGCTGAGAAGGAGGGAGTGTCAGACTTTTACTGACTAAAACCCATCCATGTTCCTTCCTTTGCCCTTTGTGTTCCAGGGTTGCGGTATCTCTTTCGAACAGTCCCGCAACCCTGGCAGGCGTCGGCCCTTACGGACCCCTTCCTGTTTGCTGACTCTCTTTGAGGCGCGCGTGGAACACGAACGCGCCGTCGACACGGCCTGTCGTCATAAGACGGACGGACGGCGAGCTAGCCCATAGCTCACCGTCCACAGGCCCGCGAAAGTAGGTAGTGGCTGCAATTGAAAAAATCCTAATCGAAGAGTCAACTCACTAATAAAGCGGGGTTACCTCGATACAACGGCAGCAGAGTGTGGATGTGGAGCTGTGTTATTAATTATTTTCCTTCTCCTGTCCTGCCCTCTGGGTCCCAAAAAATTCAAAGTAACCACTACGGTACCTCAGACGACTTGGACATGTTGAAATTTTGGGTTCATAAAATTTGATACACCACCGTCGTGCCCGCGATATGAAGAAGAATCAAAATTAAAATAATATATCACCTATACCTAGATGGGGCACTTATAAAACGTCGACAAAAAGGTGCACGGTTCGGGTTGGTCGTTTCCTATAGTTGCTCTTTTCAAATCATTTGGTATTACAATATTATCATTTTACAGCATTAGTACTTATTTATAATGCAAAAATACTTAGCCCGACTTCGATACAGAAATATATTTACATATTTACCACTAATTATAACATCATTACAGACTCGTCCAATACGATTAGGACCTCACTGTCAACAGCTGCAATTTCGACCACTAAAATAACGAGAAGACGCCTAAATAAATAAATCTTCAAGGCAGGCAAAATATTCTGGGAAATATAAATTATATTCAGATTTTGTAAGGCTTAAATTGCTTTATGATGGCGTTAAGTGGTTTAACACTAAGGACTATTTTATTGAGAAGTTTATTAATTTGTTTAGTGAAATGTTTTCGGAGTTGGTGACAAAATGTGATGATAAAGTCATTGACCTTAAACCGAATTTATGTTTTACCTTTTAAGTAAAAGATCGGGTTATAAGGCGGACTTAATGCCCCGCACTAACGATTGAAATAATTTCACTAGAAATTCTAATGACAGTTTAATATTTTTTTTGGGTTCTGGTCCAGCCAGTTTTAGTGCTTGGTACTACTCCTATACCCCTTGGTAAGACTGGTTGTAAGACATTCGAGCCACTAGGTAGTCACCTGTAATACGTAATCAAGAGCAAACGTTGGTAAATATGACAGTTGTGTGCGGTTAATACTGTGTGCGGAAATAATGTTTTAAATTAATATAATACACTCAACATTTAAACTAATCATATTTTAGGTAGCTATTTTATTTCACAACATTTTGTGTTCACTTTACTTTACCAAAGTTTACTAAAATGAAATACTAATTGAACAGCACTAACTAAACATACAAGGGCGTAAATAAATATTAAATGTTTTATTTTCAAAATATAACGCCTGAATTCACCGAAATGTTAGGTAAAGTTGTAACAGTATTACACAAAATTTCGCTCGAAATGTTTAAGTTCCATGAATCCAGACTTGGGCAGATACTAAGTTTGTAATACATAAACCGTAAAAACGTCTGACTCGGAAGTCCAATCCAGGATAGCTCAGCAGTAGCTCCTGCGACCACTAGATCAACGAGGCAGTCTTATTAACTCGTTTGTATGACCTTCAACTATGTTAAAAAATCTTTGAAGTTAAATTTGACCCACTTCCTGGTTTCCGATTGAGCTGCAATTTTGCATACATATTTAGTTTGGATGCATGTTTAGCTAAGTTACATCATTCTAAATCAAATGTGGCGGACTCCCAAGATGGCGGTTTGCTGAGAAAAATACGGGAAATATAATATTTTGAAACTATAATATTATTATTTATAGGTACAATAATTAAGTAGAACAGAAATCTCATTTGGACTGAACACAGATATCCGATAGCTAGGTACGGACTTACGAAGCGAGTTTGCAACAAATTGGAGAGTGCTTTGCATGTGTCAAGTAGCCAGCCTGTTCACAGCCATTCGAGTTTTCTCTCCTCAACATTATCATAATGATGTCTTTTAATTTTTCTGTTTTTATTTTTGTTTTCGGTTGTCACTTTTTATCGCTGTTTGGAGCACTCGTAAAAGTTTTCGGTCAGTTAGGATTTTTTTGGCCATTAGTCTTATTCTGAAGGAAATTCTTATTTTGTCGTATTTTGGGTATTTAAAGTTACCGAAATACGACAGTACAAGGACTTGTTTGTTGCTTTAACTAGAAGCAAAACATTCTGAAGGGTGTACTTATATTAATGGGTGGTTTATATTTTAGTTTATAGTATTAATTGTTTTTATAAAAAGAAAAGTAATTTAATTTACTTTGTAGCACGTTCGATTTTTTATGTCACATATTTTGGAAGGCTCTGGTGTCTGCGATACAATGATTTTTAATCATTAGTACAGGCACGAACGAAATTTTGGTCAGAAATCTTTATTTTTACTTGAACATTGTTTTTAGTGAGCCTTAAATGTGTATTTTATCTGAAATAAAAATTTATTATTATTTATACATAAACGCTTTTTTGACGTTATACGTCTCTTAAGTAATGTTTATGAATGAACCCTTGTTTTCTGTTCAATTAATTAAGGAGTTAGGGTATACAATATTTAAATTTAACTAGCATTTCTGTTTAAATTAATTAAGCAAAATACAAAAGTCAAGTACAGACATTCGACAATATCAGTATTAAAAGATACCGTAATTCAGCCCAAGAGTTTAAATAAAGCGCAAACGGCATAAATGAATAGGCTTATTGTATATTCTTGCCAGTTTATTCAGAGTACTTTCTCTAATACCCGAGATTTCAGCCTCTGGGGAGGAAAGCCCTAAGCTCCTTTGATTATACTCATACATATTAGGACATCGCAGTGATTTCTAGCGCAGGGCGAAATTGAACTCTATGAATATATTTTTTATGTGAGGACGTAAAAATTCGGTTTCATAATGTCAGATTTTAACTGTACTTGATCATGACTTGTAGCGTTATTCCTTTGTGATATTGAAAATATTTCTATTGGGCTATAAATTTAACAGATATAATATTAACAGATGTCATGATGGCACAGAGGTTAAGGCCTCGCCTCTCATGCATGAGGTGGTTGGTTCAAATCCTGGCAAGTACCAATGTGACTTTTTCAATTCATATGTACTTTATAAGTTTATCTTGGACATCACAGACATCGGTGAAGGAAAACATCGTGAGGAAACCTGGACTTATAAAAGTCTGAAATCGCCAACCCGTCTTGATCAAGCGTGGTGATCAATGCTCGTGCCTTCTCTGTTGAGAAGAGGCCTTTGCCCAGCAGTGGGACAGTAATAGGCTGGTATTATATAATTTAAACATGAAATATTCGTTCTAGGAATTATTCACATTTATTATGGGCAGTCATAACAACGGCCAGTGTGTGCTAATTGCAAAATTCCTAAAATAATAAAGCTACCTAATTGTTATAATATTATGTTTTCCTTAATTCTAAAATTAATTACGGGGAAATTAGTTTCATTGCAGTAATAATTTGTAACAGGAACTAGTAATTGCTACAAAGAGTAAATAATGGTTTTGGTTTTAATACGTTGTAATAATCATCAAAAGCCATTCACTCAATTCCAATGTTTTTCATAGACACAGCTGGTTTTGCAATTTCTAAACAATTAAACTATGGTTTATTTAACTTTGTATTGTGGAGGTCAGATAGATTGTCACTCTATGTCAGTCTGGCCAGATGCATCTTGTTCAGAGATCTTCACATATCTTTACTGGTAGTCAGCTGCATTTGGTGAGACTGCGAACCAACCCTAATATAATTGGGAATAGGTGATACAGATGATAATAACGTCTGCCGAAATGAAATAAACGCAAAACTCGTTTTACCTACCGATTTGTTTGTCAATGCAATCGGTATTTCAAAAATGCACATCAAAATCTGCATACAATACCAACAGCGGTAGCAGCAATCCAATACTAGGTGCCGTAAAAACATTTGACACAATTTATTAGCTCCGGGTAACAGTTATTGTCTATTCGAGCCCCGAGTGACTTTATCGTACGTTCACACGCACGTTTGACTTACGTCGTAAGTTTGATTTAATATTTAAACGATGCGAAATGGAGTTCGATTCGCAAAATGGGGGAATTTTCGCACAAGTGTTGGAATTTTCGCAAAGTTAGATCACGTATGACACGTAACGTCGAAGCCACTCTCCTCGTAACTTTATCGAGATTGGATTGGTATTGAGTGTCGCTCTTAATAACGTTGCATTTCGCAAAGCAAGCGTGTTTTGTTTTTATACGTCTGGTGCTACCGTTCGGGAATAAAGCCAGCCGTGATTGTAATTAAAGAATGGTAATTTTATATGTGAAAATGAGTGAGCAAATGAGTTATTTTATACCTAACGAATGGAATTATAAAGTTTAATCCGATTATAAAGAGGGCTTTGTATTTGAATACTTACATACTATTTGGTTTTCGAATGTGTAAATCATAGTAATCACGTAATCCAACTTGTTGGAACATTAGAAAATTAGCACCAATTAATAGACAATTTTGTTCTGAGAAAAATCTTTTAGTTATTTATTTTAACCACGTAGTAAACAGTAAGACGTGAAGTAAAACTCAAAGGCTAACTAAGGTGTTTTCTGGAAAATGAAAAAAAAACATCTACAAAAAGAATTGTTGTTCACAAAACTTGTCTGAAACAAATTTGTTTGATAAAAAGAAAAAGAAGGGTTTCTTTCAGTTACTTCAAAATAACAGTTGTTGGTGGTTTCAAAAAAGATAAAAAGCATTTTTTAAGAAAGTGTTCCAATTACTTACACGTGTTTTGTGAAGACAAGTAAATAAATACTTTCTAAGTAAAATTAGTACGTTCTGAGGTTACAATCAGTGAGGAAACGGAGGAGGTAATAAATAGTAGGTGAAACCACGACATTCTCGACATAAAGGGTGTAAAAAGACCCTTCACGAAGCCGTCAACCAGGCATTCTGTACATCAAACTAACTAACTTTGTGTAAAAATTATTGCTGGGAAACGAGTTTACGGTAGGACTCAATGTAACGCACTCATTGTGCTGATGGATGGATTGATTAATACGGGGATCATGGAAGTGTCTCTCCAAAAATTACATTAAAACATCTATTTTAAAAAAACTCGAAAAAAGTTGGAACTTTGACACCCAATATCTCCGTAACTAGAAGGTTCCCAGGTATGGACTAGACAAAAAAAATATCGGAATGACGGAGAACAGGTGTCTTTTGGCTTCGTCAAGAAACAAACATTTCTTCATTTCAAGCTGGGTTGTCAGAATTGTATTTATTTCCATCTATTTAATTTCTCCTCCCGGAGATAATTGTTATTACCTGCGTAAGATTTTATCTATTTTAAATGACATTTAATTTCGATATAAGACATAGTTTGAACTTATTAAGGGCTGAGGCTTTTTTTTACAAATGATTCAAAATCAAAATCAAAATCAAAGCATTTATTTCAAGTAGGCCAGTTACAGGCACTTTTGAACTGTCGAAACAAAGATAACAATGAAATGTAGCTACAGTCCCAGTCACAAGGCATAAAAACTGTGAAAGTACTGTAGTTGCCCATTCCCTAGCGTAGATCTCTATGGAGAAGAACGGGCAAGAAACTCCATGGACACTCTTTTAAATCAGCATATTGTTACAAAACCTTGGTTACATCATTCATATTGAGATGGTACATTATGTGAGAACGATGTAGCAAGATGTGCACGTTAAAAGTGTCCATAGTAAACACAAAAAAGACAATTAAAAAAAAATTAAAATAATAAATTCAAATAAGCCGTGGCAACTAAGAGATGACCAGTCACAACTGACAGCGCCCGTTCACGAACATGACGCATGGATCAGCACCATTCAACTCAACCATTTTGAAGGGAACTAAATGATCCGACACACGCGCCACCATCAGCGAGACATTGAGTGAGCATGACATTCTCTCAACCGCCAGGGCACATTCAAGTCGGGAAAGGACGTAGGTTTCCAGTGAACGATAGCTCTTTAGTACATAGCACTCACACAATATGGGCTTTATATAATACTAAAGATATTGAATCTATACAATGCAAAGATAGTTGTACAATCTTCAGCAGCTCCAACAATACTATTTAATGTTATCAATTTATGCGTCCCTGTCCTTGTGGAGCAGGACCGGCATTGAGCCAAGCATTTTTGTCAGCGATATAATCGTCCAACTTGTAATATGCTTGCTTACATAGTGTGCGTTTAATGCATGTTTTAAATTTCGTCTCATTCAGTTCAAGAATACTTTGTGGAATTTTATTATAGCATCTCAAACAGTACCCCATGAAAGATGAATCTACTTTAGCGAGTCTGAAGCCCGGCTGAACTAATTGGTCTCTATTTCTAGTACTGTAACTGTGTCTGTCACCTCTTTTACTAAAAAGATGCAGATTTTTTCTTACGTACATTATGTTTTCGTAGATGTATTGACAATGTACCGTCATGATGTTAATGTCCTTAAACAGTTCCCTTAGAGAATCGCACCTACGAAGATTATATATAGCTCTGATGGCTCTTTTTTGCAGAATAAATATTGACTGAATGTCTGCAGCTCGTCCCCATAACAAAATGCCATAAGACATTATACTATGAAAGTAACTAAAATAGACCAGTCTAGCGGTATCAACATCTGTAAATTGACGGATTTTTCTAATAGCATATGCTGCTGAACTTAGCCGCCCGGCAAGAGACGTTAAATGAGAACTCCATTGTAGCCTTGAATCAAGCGTAATCCCCAGGAAAACCGTTTTATCTACGAATTCAAGTTTCTCTTTATTCAATATTATATCACAATTACTACTTTTAACATTCGGTAAAGCAAATCTAATGCATTTAGTCTTTTTTTCGTTTAATACTAAATTGTTTGCTGTGAACCAATTTTGAACCTGAAGTAGGGCATTATTCACGTCATCTAGAATTTGGGCCCGTCTATTTATCTTAAAAATTAGAGAAGTGTCATCAGCAAATAACACCATATTTTGAGGTTGGTTTTTCAGTAAATAAGGTAGATCATTTATGTATACTAGAAAGAGGAAAGGACCCAATATGGAGCCTTGCGGAACCCCCATTTTTACTTTTAAACCCTGTGAATTGATACCATTTATTTGAACATGTTGAGGTCTATCACTCAAATAAGATTTTACCAAACTAAGTGCAAGTTTTCCTAGTCCGTAATGCTCAAGTTTCAAAAGTAATGTGTCGTGATTTACGCAATCAAACGCTTTGGAGAGATCACAAAAAATTCCTATGGCGTCTTGGGACTCTTCCCATGCAGTAAATATGTGCTTTAATAAGGTTACACCGGCGTCAGTCGTACAACGTCCCTTGGTGAAACCATACTGTTGATCGTTTAATTTTCGATTAATTTCTCAACCATCGCGAAACGACATCCATTTTTAGATCCAAAGTCAACAAGTAGAACTAATAAAGAAACTGGGTCTTAATAGCCAGTTAATCTCCCAAATCCCTAAACAAACATCTATAGCATGTCTCAACAAGTTAGCACCGGTCGTCACTATACGACCCGCCCCGGTACGTCCCCCAGAAATTAAGTTAGCTCTGCCAGTATTTCAATTTAAATGCTATACCTAATTCCGCACCCCTTTTACACAATGTAGATAAGTACAGAAGGCTGGCAACATACAACTGGTGAAAATGCACTTACACATAGACACGATACACGTACTGTGAGTGCGTTTTCAAGCGTCTACGCGTCTATCCGCTTGGCCTCGAATTGCATGCTCAAATGACTGCAACTGCTGATATAACAAATGAAAGAAGTTATACCTTATACTTGGAGCATGCTACGAGTCAAACAACGCGACAATGCGCAAAGATGCGGAATTATGGTATTGACGGCGAAGACACGCTTATCGCAAATCGCGTAAGGTAAAGTAAGGCCGCTTTCTGACTTGTCGGTGAGGGCGAGATCGGTGCGAGATCTGTAAGGTATGTACCGAAACGATACCGCGTTGCCTTCAGCTACTCACCTGTCGGTATATTTTCGGTTTAAAATCCTGCAGTAACGAAGATGTCGTCTTCAAGTGATGAAGATATTTTGGCATGTTATTATGTTTATAGTCTACGTAAAAAAAGAAAACATTATTGGCGTCACCATTATATCGAAAAAACAAAATTACGACTTTTTGTTGCGGCTCCTGAACTTATCAAGGTGACGAATTTTTTTTATTGATTCAAAGAATGTAAAAAAAACACTTTGAATTTGTTGACTCCAGTATTAACAAAGCAAAATACAAGGTTTAGAGAATATTTCGTTCCGCCATCTCGTTTGCACGACCGTGCGCGGTAAATGTCGAGCGGCGCCTGGACACGCATCCCGAGACGCAGTAAAACGAAACGATCCCTCCCCGCTCCCGAACATACCGCGCCAAATAAGAAGACGCACATTAAAATATAGGCGGTCGGCAGGCTTTCGGTACCGCGTATACCGAGCAAAACGAATCCGCACCGCTCCCGAAACGACAAGTCAGAAAGCGACCTAAGGGCGTCTGCTAAAACATGCACGGGTGCGGTTGTGGGTGCACGATTGCGTGTCGGTTTGAAAAAATAGTATGAGCAGCATTAAAAAGTGTGGGTGCGTGCTGCAGGTATTGTAAGGGTTGCGCCACATCCAGAGGCACGGAATCGCAATTTTCCATGCCTTTTCTGTCGCACAGAACCGTCATTTGCTAGAGCGAGATACAGAGCAGGAATCTTATGGCACGCGGCAGCATCGGCCAAGGCCTCTGTAGAAAAGAATACGAGCGTGCTATTCCGTGCTGCTAGGTATGGTTCATCCCTAAGGTAAAGTTAAAATTAAGAAATTGCATTTAAGTGTTACTATTGTAGTGTTATCAAGTGTAACTAATGTAAATATTCGTAATTATGCCAGCCACTTCTAGCGTCTATATTTATTATTTTATTTTATTTATTAAAACTTTTTGCACATAATGTACAAAATGTACAAAAGCGGACTTAATAAATAAATAAATATCGCTGGACATTACACACAGCGCCATCTAGGTGCCACACTAAGCAACGAGGCTTGTGTCGTGGACACCAGATAGTTGAAAATACTACATAGATATGCTACATATATAATGCCTTGCATCATGTCCTAAACCATACTATTTTTATTTAACAACTTTGTGCCTACCGTAGCCTACGAATAAATGTCTTTGTCGTATTCGCTCCGTGTATTTTTAGCGGACACCCTAAACGGAGGTTGCATTGCCTGAGGCCGTGAACAAGGATTTAGTATATGGCTGTTTCCACTCTTCGTATGAAGTTGACTTACTGTCCTTATACATTTTGTGCTTTCGGTGGATGCGTGAGACGAAACAGAACGTCTGGTTACATATAGCGACTAGACAGGTCTGGTGAACTGTAGGTAGATCTGGTGGACCCACGTCTGGCAATTTCGTTAGTGTGTTTTGACTGGGTATTTTTAGGATTAGGTAATTCAGATTTATGATTGGTTCGTGTAGTTTTACCCGACTACGGCGAAGCCAAAAGGAAGGATTAAAATTTTAGCAGTCTATATATGTATGTATGTTTGTATTTACGTATTTTCGTCCGTAGCGCCTAAACTATTTATCAGATTTTTGATGAATAAGGTGTCAATCGATTTGTAATCAGTTTGTAGCCTAGGTTACCCCCATAAGACTCGGGTAACATAGGCTACAAACAGAAAAAAACTCCGATTTTAATTAGAGCATGATTTTTCAGTAGTTGGGTTTTAGTAGTAGTATACCACACAAATTCTTGTTAATGCAAATATAGGGCAGCTCGCTACCAAACATCTGAATTGAACATTATCTTTTTATCATTATATTTTAAGATCTTGTTGTAATTATTACCTATGTTTACGAATAAATGATTCTGATTCTGATTCTATCATTACTTGCAAATTTTGAATATATTTTAGTTCTAGTATACTTTAAAGAACTAACTATACCACTGTATGAAAAATAACACTACTGCATCTAAATTATCACTTGTTGTAATACTTTTAAAATAAATTATTGTTGTTCATCAGGGGCCTTAGTCTGCTATTGCAATAGTGTCAGAATGGTCTATAATTGATTTAATAAGGCCCCACGGCGTATTGAAGCGCGTTCGAAACTCGTTTGACGTGCGTACAAAGGGTAATTCGTCTACGCGGGGCCTTATTAAATCAATGTATTAAATAGTGTCACAATGGTCTATACCATTCTGACACTATTGCAATAGCAGACTAAGGCCCCTGGTCTGTAACGAAATTGCTTATTTATATGTTGTTCTTTGTTAAAAGAGGAATGAAGCCGAAATTTTTTCATTGATGACATTTCAGTCGTTTTTGGGTCCCCCATTTTGATGGTGTATTCAATAAAGCTTAAGTAATTTCATAAGAAAGATTAGTATGAAGTAAAAGTAATGGTTCCGACTTTCGAGAAGTATATCTTGGCGCGTTACTTTGTGTGAGCAATTAATTTCATCACGAACCCCAACCCAACCCCAACCCCAAGCCCAAGGTACCAGGTAAGCCAAGGCCAAGGTAGGTTGGCCAGGTAGGCCAAGGTAGGTGGTTGGGGTTGCCTTTTAACCCCAAGGGTGGTTCGAGGAGGCACAGGAAAAGAGCTCATGGGAGGAATTGGGGTAAGCCTCTGCCCAGCAGTGGGACTGTACAGGTTAATAAAAAAAAACACCAAAGGATTAAAAGTATACTGTTAACCCCCTTACTGCTACTGTACACCCGGTGTATTAGTATTGCAGTACATACCTTTAACTGTACAGAACACAGCCATTATTTCTATTATTATCTATCCTAAAACACCCCCAATTTAAACTGATAGTTTTTGAACTGCACCAATTTAAAATGGAGGGCTCAGACAATTTGATTCGGAGCCGAAAGTGTCTCAGCACCCTCCGCCATTTGTCGGAGGGTATTTATTTAAATTGATGCTAATAAAATGTATTACATTGTGTTCTTAGTTCTTAGGTATTGTCTGGCTGGCCTTCAGACTCTGTACCTGCGTATTAATAGTAGTTATAGATGTACAATCAAAAGAAATATGCTTTATTCTAAGAAGTTTATATTTTTATTACATACTTTTCCATTGTGTGGAAAGAATTACCGCATCACATCTTTCGCTCTCGTTTTGGCCTATTTACAGTTACAGAAATCTGTAGTTATTTATTTACTTTAATATTAAAACAGTGAAAACCCGCACATTATTTATATGTCATACGTAGAATATATTAACAATACTATACGATATTTGCAAGACAACCATGTTAGAATTATTTGTTAGACATAATAATAAAAAACCTAGTGGTCTACCATGACGTGTTAAAGCAGGAGTAATTCCAGTGTGGGAAAGAGATGGCGCTAGATGACCTGTACAGCTCTGTCTCTTTCTTACACTGGAATTACTGCTGCTATATGCCGTCATAGTAACTCCCCTGTTATTATCCATAATCATGATCCTACTGCCTTTTCCAGTTAGAAGGTTTATTAAAAAACAACGTTTAAATCCACACCTTGAAAGCAATACTTTATTTTACAATTCCACGTGCACTTCAGGACAAACACAAAAGATTCTAAATCAGATACACTCACGTCCACAATCCTGACAACGCCACAAACCACAATGATTGACGAAACCGTATGATTTATCAAAGCAAATTGTATAAAAACAAGTCCGTTTGATCTATACGCTGTTTATAAATCAGAGCGAAACGCGTATTTTTCTGTCGCACCCCAGTACGGGTCGCCGCGTAAAATATGATCAGTGAAATCCGACGTAAAGAATATATGCGATCCTCCGGACGGACAATAAAACAAAATGTTTCTTTTCTATTCATAGCTATTTTCTTGTATTATCTAAAAAGCTTTTATTGAATGATGGCTGCTTTAAGTAAATACACTTAAGATTTTGAAATGGACTTGATTTTATGGACATATTTTGTGTTTATTTATATTTGGTATTGTTTGCATGATAAGTATTTCGTTCTAAGTTTAAAAAACCTTTTTGGTTACCAAATTGATTTTTTCGGTATCAAAAACGTTTTTAGAGTTTATCAAAAGTACAAACACCACCATCATATGCCTAGACTTTGCTTCTAGTCGAACCGGATGTAGCTGAATACCAGTATTTTGCATGGAATGGCTGCCTATCTGACCTCCACAACCCAGTTAGTACTGGGTATTACAGTACCCCCTGGTAAGACTGGTTGCCAGACTATCAATAGTACTAACATAGTGGTAGATGTATCGTTGGCGCCAAGTTGGCTTAGAAATCAATCAACAACAAAGATTTCAACGATGTCAATACGTAATTCAGTTTGAAAATGAAAACGTAACTGAGCGTGTGATTACCTGTTCCTTGAGAGGAGGGAATCGAAAAAACATTCCATATCTATTGAAAATGCATAACATGATAATGCTCTTGAATATATTTTCAGCTAAATTCTTTTTTAAATTCTTTTTAAGTAGTTCAGCAGCTTGAGTATTCATTTTTTTAAACAAAACGGAAACGTTAGCCACAACAGTTACTGCAATGCTACAAACTGGAAGCCAAACAATTCATTACCAACTAACAAGAAAAAATACGAAGAAAAGAAAACCCACAATCCACGCCTATGCACTCTTTTTTCATTCTGATCCGATTTCAGATAATGAATTTACAATATTCCGTGCACAGAACTGAGTATACGGTGTCTGCCAAGACTACTAGGCTGCCAGAGGACGCCAAGAGCTTGGCCACACATAGCGATAAACCTCCAATTAAAAGTACGTCACGTACCAACGCCGGTGGAGTTGCCAAATGCAGGCGACCAGGATTTGCTCCCTGCGGCTTATTGTGAAATGTTATGACGGTCATTTCGTGGGTAATTGTTTTATGGATTTTTTTAGAAGAAGCGGAGATTTGATAGTCAATGAAGTATCTTATTTCGGATAAATATTATATAATCTTAAACGAATCTTATCTATTCTTAAACTTAAACTACACCGATAGATATTTTGCACGGAAAATTTGTCTAGTCTGATTGCGAAAAATCTTTAGCTGATAGAAAACTACGCTATGGTTGATTTATTTATTTATTTATTTATTTATTTAAGGAAAAACAAACAGTAGCACAATAAGAATATTAGTAACAATATTTAAAATATTAAATTTTAGAACAATTATGCTACCCACTACGTTCTCCACAGATTACAATTTAAAGTATTTGTAAAAAAAACTAGCTAGTAACAACACAAAATATAATACATATACAACGGTCATTTACATTTAACTAATATGATATTAAAGAAAAATTAAATTTGTGTGCGTATTTAACATTATGTTATTATATTAGAGTATCTAAATTATACAGTGATTTGCTGGTCCTTTAGGGTTGCTTGGATTTGCTTCCTAAATGCATTTTTACTTAGAAAAAGAATGTCGATTGAATGGAACTCATTGTTGTATGTCTCAACTAAACGATGAAGTGGTGAACGCGAGCCAGCGTTGGATTTACAGTGGCTAGTAGCAAAGAGTCGTCGAGTACGTATCTCACGTACGTGAACTGTTCGAGGAACCAGGTAACACAGACTCCTAACCAAGTCCGGACAGTCAAAATGATTGCGGCACACATTGTAAAGAGTCATAGCTTCCAAAAGTTTCCGCCTTGACTTTAAGGTCAGAAGATCATACTTTTCAAGAAGTAAATGGTATGACTTTTTTTTCCGATAACATCTAAAATTCATAGCACGAAGGTATTTACGTTGTACTAGTTCTAATCTTTCACTGTATTTTATGTAGAAAGGGTTCCAAATAGGTACTGCGAACTCTAACTGTGGCCTAATTATTGATTTATATAAATGCAAAAACGTAGAAGGTCGGCCAAAATCCTTGGATGATCTCATAACAAAACCAAACATTTGGTAGGCCTTGTTTACAATTTTTTCTATGTGAACATCCAGATGGAGCTTCGAATCTAGCAGAACACCAAGATCACGGAGAAAACTTACTTTACTAATTGGCGTATTGGCAAGACGATAGTTGAACTTAATAATATTTTTTTTTTTGGTAAATGTTATAACATGACACTTTGGAAGACTAAGGTAAAGCTTATTGAAAGAGCAGTAGTTAGAGAAACGATCTAGATCCTGCTGGAAGTCAAAACAATCGGCGTTATCAGAAATAATTTTATAGACCTTTAAATCGTCCGCGTACAGAAGAAATTTTGAATTTTTAAAACAGTCTTTTATATCATTAATGTATAAAATGAATAATAAAGGGCCTAAAATGGAACCTTGTGGTACACCGGAGGTGACCTGAAAAGAGCCAGATTCAAAGCCATTAACAACTACCTTCTGTGTTCTGTTAGTTATATAAGATATAAACCACCTTAAAAGGTCCCCTCTGATTCCATTGTATGCAATTTTATTGAGTAGTAGTGTGTGATCAAGTTTATCGAAGGCCTTCTGAAAATCTGTGTAAACTGCATCAATTTGCTGTCTATTATCTAGACTATCAAATAGTTGAGACGTGAAAATGAGGAGATTGCTAATGCAAGATCTATCTTTTACAAAGCCATGCTGTTCTTTTATTAGAACACTGCGAATAGCCGGATATAATTTATTATGTACCAGTCTCTCAAATAGCTTAGAAAAAGCAGGTAGTATAGAGATAGGTCGATACTTATCTACGTCATGTTTGGAACCACTCTTATGAACTGGTACAATATTTGCATGTTTCCACACTTCAGGAAAAATACCACATGATAAACATTTATTATATAATATAAGAAGAGGATAGCATAATGTGTCACAAGTGTTTTTCAGAAAAATCGAAGGAATCCCATCAGGACCAGGACCCTTGGTCGAGTCAAGTGATTTTAGTTCTTTATGAATTTCATCAAGGGACAGTTTCAGTTTGCATAGAAAGACATCGTGTTCAGCACTACTGGGTGGTGGTTCCCAAGAGTTACAGTCAAATGTTGAAGGTTCATAAGCAGACTGGAAAAATGTAGCAAACAAATTACAAGTAGTAATAGGATCATTGGATGAAATTTGATTGTAATTAACCGTGGATGGGATTTTATTTGTAGGTTTACGGCTTGCAACGTACGTCCAAAATGCTTTAGTATTGGTAGCAACACTGTCTTCAACTGTATTAATATATTTACTATAGCAAATGTCAGCTACATTTTTAAATTTTTTCCTATTACTCGAGAATGCCTCATAATCACATAAATTCCCATACTTCTTCCACCTAACCCAGGCTTGAGTCTTCTTTTTGTAGGTATGTATGAGAGATTTGGAAAACCAATTGGGGAAATTAACATTTTTTGGTTGACATGTGGGTATGTGTGATTTAATAATTACATGAAGTTTTTCATAAAATGCAGAAACAGATTCATTAGGTGTTAAGTTATCCAGTAAGACATTCCAATCCACGTCACTTATATCAGAATTTATTTTGTTGTAGTTAGCTCTGTGATAATTTAGTTTGTTACCAGCAGGACATTTCGGAATATGTGTGTGGTGAGCGAAAGAAATGTGTACATAGAAGGCGGGGTGATAGGCGTCAATAGGTAATAGGGGGATATCAGGAGAGAATGCAGCTGCATGAGTATTACAAAAAAGTAAGTCTAAGATGCGTCCACTAGAATTGAAAAAACGGTTATATTGTTTCAAAACATGTTGCGAGCAGAAATTTGATAAAAATCGAGTTACATTTGTTAGTTTGTTGTTTGCAGCATATTCCATGTATGACATCTTATGTATCCAAGTAAGTGAGGGTAAATTAAAGTCACCTGTTAAAATAATATTTTCTACGGCAGAGTCATCACACAACACTGACAGAGAATTAAGAAAAGATAAATATGTATCGTCAGCAGTGTTTGGGGGTATGTAAGTAGCACAGATTATATGATATTTATTGTTTTTCGCGGGGATTTTAGCTATAACATGCTCGGGCAAGATTAACGGGGGCAAAAATGTAATACTAGAGGGATTTAGTTCTTTAGATATGGCTATGAGGACACCACCACCATCCTTTTTGTTGGTGAGTGAACGATTACGATCGCATCTAAACACTAAATATCGTTGATCAATAAATTCATTATCAGATATGTCTAGCGTCAACCAGGTCTCGGTCAAGATAATGACGTCATATGCATGCGACATAATATTTAAGTATAGGGTATTCAGTTTTGTCCTGATTCCTCGACAGTTTTGATAATATATGGATATTTTACTATCATTAGCCATTTTTAAAATCTGAGGGTACAACAAAATAAACCAAAGGCAAATAAATATTCTCTTTGAAACTCATAAGCATACGTAAAACCTGCGAGTCATACACAAATGTGGTGTCATACAGAAATGCGAGGGTACAATAACAGAAACCAAATACAAAATAACATACACCTTGAGACTCATAAATATACTTAAAACAAACCAACGCTGGAAGTTCACACAGTACGTTATGTGTTAATAAAATTATAAAGTAGACATAATCGACAGGGTAAATCATAGATAATAATATCACAAGCAACAATATAAGATTAGCTTTCAGGACTTGATTGTAAGGACTAATTCTAACATCGTACATTAAACTTAATGAGGTAAGGAGGTATCGTAAACACTGAGTTCTAATATTAAGCACATTAAGCACACAATTACACGCAAAAAAGAATGACCAATAATCATTTAGCGGGATATTATTTTTATACGGTACAGATACTACAAACATAAGGAAATAGTGTAAACAGTGTAATGTATTCATAGGCGAAATAAACACACACCTATGAGCAAAAACTATGACAAACAAAACATTTAAACAGATGTTATTTTCATACGGGTACATTATGTAATAAAGTAATCGGTAGGAAATAAATACCAACAGCATATTAGGACGAACTATTTGGTCTAAACTTATTACAGATGTCGTCTTCTGAGTGAATCGCAATAGTAGGTGAGTCATCATTCTCCTTGGCCAGCACAGTGGCATTACGGACCCATACATACTTGTACTGGTGTGTTTTGGCAGCGTCACGGCATTTACGAAATAACTCCTTATTACGGAGCGTCAGGTGTTCGTTCATATAGATACGACATTGAGTCCCAGCGAGTCCTATACGATCTGTTGTTAAACCATAACATATACAAATAAATCTACTAGAACTAATACTGAATTAACTAATCTAAAAGCATCACCTACGGAATCAGCAAACTTCATTAATAAATATTTCGCAAATATTGGTAACCAACTGGCAAATGACATCCAACAAACCAGAACCCACAATGAACTAAATCAATACCTACGTTCCTTACCTAGTCTTTCTAAATCTTTTGTTCTGCTGGATACAGATATCAACGAAGTAAATAGTATAATAAACTCTCTAAAATCAAATAGTGCCCCAGGATGGGATAATATCTCCACTAGTTACCTTAAACATGTAAAAAATGAAATAACTCCAATTATAACTCATTTAGCCAATTTATGTTTTAAACAAGGCACCTTCCCCAACTCCTTAAAGAAATCCATAATAACCCCCATATACAAAGGTGGAAAGGAGGATGACGTTAATAACTATAGGCCAATTTCTGTTATTCCTGTTATAGCCAAAATATTAGAAAAACTATTAAATTCCAGATTATTAAGCTATCTTCAAACCAACAACATTTTATCTCCATCTCAATTTGGCTTTAGACGCGGTATTTCTACGGAAGACGCTATAACGTCTTTAACGACAGAACTAACAAAAGAACTCGATAAAGGAACCAGGTGTTTATCAGTTTTTATAGACTTAAAAAAGGCCTTCGACACGGTCTCTATTCCCATCCTGGTCCAAAAATTAGAAAAAATTGGTATTAGAGATACACAACTATCTATATTCACCGATTACTTGACAAACAGAAAACAGAAGGTTAAGCTCGACAATTTTGTCAGCGAGGACATGGATGTAACATGCGGCGTACCCCAGGGAAGCGTGCTGGGACCTACCTTATTTCTAATATATATAAATGACTTATGTAATATGTCAATTAATAAAGCAAAAATATATTCGTATGCTGACGACACCGCGATCGTCTTTACTGGCTCAACCTGGGTTGAAACAAAAACCAACACCGAAAAAGGTATGTTACAAGTGGCTTCGTGGCTAAAAACAAATCTCCTTACGTTAAACACGAGCAAAACGAATTATATTTGCTTCTCGATATATAAAAATGTCCAACCAGAACCTAGCTTCAACATTAAAATACATAAATGTAGGCAGACGGTTCATTACGAATGCAATTGTCCAACCATCAGTAAAGTTAACCACGTGAAGTATTTAGGTATAATTTTGGACCAAAGCCTGTCCTGGTATCCTCAAATTGAACAAATTTCTGCGAGAATAAGAAAATTTATTTGGATTTTTAAAACATTGCGACACGTAGTTCCCAAGAGTGGCTCGGCAAAAAATCTTCTAAATGAAGTTTATATCTCACTAGTTCAATCTGTAATAATATATTGTATCTCAATTTGGGGAGGCGCGCGTAAAACACGTTTCCTCGATGTTGAAAGAGCGCAACGGACATTAATAAAAGTAATGTACTTCAAAAAAAGAACATTTCACACCCATGAGCTATACCAAACAACTAATCTATTATCAGTTCGAAAATTATATATTATTCACATAGTATTAAAAAAATATAAAACCCTACCCTTAGATCCTAATGTATTAGCTAGAAGAAGGAAACATAACATTGCTTCCACCCCTTTTGTAAGAACAGAATTTGCAAATATTCAATACGACAAACGCTCATCTTTCTTATATAATAAAATAAATAAAGAAATAGATATACATACTAAACCATATAAAGAATGCAAATTATTGCTGATTAAGTGGATTAACAAATTATGCTATGATGAAGTGGAGAATATTCTATTAAATATAAGGTAAACACTTTCCGTATAATACAAGCACACACCCACACACACACACACATACACACACACATACACACGCGCGCACGCTCACGTATACACACACACACCAACAGACTAAATAAAATAATAAATTCATAAACTTTTAACTTTTTTTCTTTTTTGTTACATAAACTTTTTTTTTTCTTTTTATATACATGTTACACTGATAGTAAGTCAATAAAGAGCGGCGCCTCCTGGCACAGGCATCTATATGCTTAAAAGGGGACGCCACCAACTGTATAATGTATGTATAACGTGTAATAATGAAATAAAACATTTTTGTATTTTTGTATTTTGTATTTTGTACCTTTAGACAGTCGATAAGCGCTCAGCACGTTATCACGTAGTAGTCGGGAAGTAAACTTGACGATAACATTCTTCGGACGTGAATTTTGCGTGTGTGCGTGTGGGACACGGTGAATAGCCACTATGTCACTCTGTGCTATAGGTATGTTAATAGCTGCCGAAATTGACTCCAAAATAACCACTAGATTTTCGCCACGTTTTTCCGGCAAGTTACCAATTTCTATGTTGCACTGCCGAGCCTGTTGTTCTAGGCGATCCATTTTATTAATCAGTGCAACTACGGGCTCAGACGCAGAGGTAACAATCTTCGACTCCATCTCCATATCACAGGACATAAGTTATTTCGCATTGGAAACGGGCGTTATTAGGCAATAATTTTATGAATGAACCAAACACTTTTTATACTATATGATATTTTCATAATTATAGACTAAAAAGTGGTTTAAAAAAATCTCAAGCCAACAATCAAAACAAAAATTTGTACAGTACTAGTATTGATTGATAGTTACTACAGACATTGTCGTTTGGAAATGTAAATCTGCTGACAATTTTCAAACAATCCGCCAGGCAACCAAACAAAGACCGTCTAATGAAATTCATATCGTTTGGCATATCCACAAACAAGGCAACTGACCGTTCAGAATAAAATTAATACGAGATAGACGTTTCTAAAATGCTAATTGAGTTTAAACAATCCATTTTGCTTCGGTAATGGCGGGCACGGGATGCGAATGAACAAAAAAGTTCTTTGTATTGATTTCTTAAGCGCCAGAGAGTTTGTCGTAAGTACTCGTACTTCGTGAAATAGGTCACTACAGTTTCTCTTTGACAAAATAGTGATTTTTGTGCTGAACAATGGTTTTAAGTAGGATAAGTTTATTAGAGAGACCGATGAAGTTCTGGGGATTGCTTGATGCAGTTGGAGTCTCACTTTGAATCTTTGATGGAAATTATTTGCGTCGGAGCAAAACGTAAATTAGAGGCAATGATTTTAGGGTAAGAATAAATGAATAAAATGTAAATAAAATCCCAAATTTACGCACCTATAAACAATTTTTAGATTAGCATTAGAATAAATCCACACTTTTCATATTTTAAGACGGACAGACAGATAGACATTCTTTTGTTGAAAAATTCTAAACTAAAAAAAAGCTCTTTTAAAGAAATTTAAATAAAAACTCGAAACCCTTTGAGACAAGAATATTTACTTAGAAATTTTAACAAAAGTGCTAGAGTCTGTTATTCAATAGCTGCCAGTAAAGAGTTGGGAACAGACAAAGTAACCAGTGAACCCAATATTGGGTTCAGTTTTCCGTTTTCAGGGTTCAGTAGTCCCGAGTGCAAAGTAGAATCTGCGGGGATTGGAGAAAAAAGGAAAAAAATAGAGGTATTAGCGAACATCGAGTATTTGTAGTGCTACTTTTGGCAGTCTTTTAGTACATAAATCGTCTAATGGGCGTTCGAAATGCTTATTTCGGTGTTTAAAACATTCAGAGTAAGCCACAGCGAGTTGTTCGAACGAAATACTAATTTTCAGTACTAACGGACTTGAACACAGTAATAGCGCGCTGCTGTGGTAAAAGCATTTGATTATGCAAAACTCATGATTGGCTCCGTCTATCAATGTTACATTTTGTGTTCGCTTGAACTGGCAAATACCTCTGTTGCTTCATTTACAGTTTTCTTTTTGTATATTTTTTTGGAAAATATTTTTATCTTCCCATAAAAATGATATTTCATTGTCATTTGTTATACCCTTGTGTAAAACGATACGATTTTCAGATCAGAACCAACGTCAAAAACCCTTTGTATTAAAAAATGGAGACAACCTTTCTAAACCCGCTCTTTTTGGAACGTTATTTTTCTTTTTAAAATTGTCACCGTTCAAAAATAGAGCGTGGGGCTGTAACAAAAAGAGATGGAAGCAGTTACTGGTGCACCCAATTGAATTGATTGTCTTTTTTTACCGCCATTGGTCGAACAATGTGCTAATGTGTTGTAGTGCAGGACGACAAATAACAAACTCGTTGCGACATGCGTGAATCGATGCGACGCGACTGTAATTAAGAAACTGATATTTTTGTAAAGCTTTTGTAACTAATATTGCGATTTTTTTGTACCTTTTAGTGATATACAAACGTTGTGTTTTTATAATAACTGGTTATATAAGCATAATCAGTATAATAACCATGTTAAGGTCCCACTGTTGGGACATATGCCTCCTCTCGATGAATGGAAATGGGTGTCCAACACGCGGACCCAGTGCGGGTTGCTAAATAAAATGTATTCAAATTTTTGCTTCTAGGATCTATTCAAATGTATTCAATGAGTTGATTAATATAATGAAAGAAGGTTTAAAAAGGCAGCTTTTCGTACAGGATGGGTCGGTAATGTTGCTGTAAAACTAAGGTGGGTAACCTACAAACAACATTACGCTCTTTATGTACATTCGGCCCGCATCGATGAACGAATTTGGTCCAGCATTTGGACACAAGATATTCATCATAGTATTTAGGTTGCAACGAATGGGTATTGTACAAGTTTCAACGTGGCACCACGATAGCCCAGTGTGTACTGGTAATATCCCATTTTCCACCGAGCTGTTTTGATTCGATCGCTCACCCATTTGTACTCGAATTACCAGTTTTGTTTTTCGTCCAATCGCATTATTTTAGCGTCAACAAATGCGTTGTACGAACGAATTTTCATCGTCACAAAATTTGGTAGTGTACGACATAAATATTGAATCGCTGTGATTCTATATCACGGTTATATTGCTGTGATGTCAAAGAGAACAAATCAGCGATCGTTTTTTTTTATAGTGAAGTGAACGCGGTTTGGCATTTTTAGGCGATTGGTAGTCTGGTGAATGAACGTGTTTATATGATGTGCTGATATAAGTTTTTTTTAAAAGCATCGGATTTTAAACTGTGCGTTTTTTGTAGCTTTGTCAGTCGGTCTGTGAGTCTGTTACCATTCATGCTTTTCACTGCTGAACCGATTTCAATGATTAGCACACAGGTATACCATGATCTAGGATCATAGGATACTTTTCATGCCGTTTATTCCGGGGTATTTATTTTAAAAATAGGTTTTTATAAACACTATTTCACGTCATTTTTTGTACTGGATTAGGTCGGTGTTTCGTACCTGACTACTCTGAGAAGAAACAGCCGAAACAAACTCAGAGGTTACAGTCTCTTTTAAGATCCAGACATAATCTTAGTCAAATCATATTTATGTTCCTGTGAGATAATTTCTGACTTCTACTCGAGCGAAGCCGCAGATAAAAGCAAGTATAAAATAAAACACTAAATTCGAAATAGGCGGCATATTGTTGTGTCCATACAAAGAAATATAAATCATAGCAGAAACACTTCTTATAGAACATAACCTAGTTGCGTACTAAATAATATTTTCCCTTCCCCATATTTCAACTGAAGTGCACTCAACTCACATCCCAGTTTACTTAGCCTAAAACCAGACATTTCTGGGTTTGTCCACTTTGTAAGTCAGTGTTAAAGGCCCTGAAATCCCACAGTGTTAGTTTAGGACCTCTACCAATATGCTCTAATTCTTATAATACAAATAGTTTTAGGCAAACATTAGTTCAGCTTGAATTGAACCGACCTAGATTATAAACTAACACGATATTTGCTTGAATTATTTTGCTGCTAATGAATGTTATCCTACTAATACTATAAATATGTGAAAGTTTCTGACGATGTATGGAAGTCTCTATGTCTGTTATTCTTTCACGCAAAAACTACTGACAGTATTTGCATGAAATTTGGCGCACAGATAGTTTATAACCTTGATTAACATATATATATAGTATAATCCCGTGGGACAATTACCAAACACCACGTGAGCGAAGCCGCGGGCATAAGCTAGTGTTTAAATAAAAATAACAACAGATCGACATAAAGAATTGATCCACTTCAGCGGGGCAATTACGTAATACACTGATCATTCAATCATATTCATTGCGCGATTCGCGAAGTCGATAATTATTGAAACAATGGATTACGAATTTCTTTAAAAATCCTTAATGACAAGACTGTATTATGATTAAGATTGATTGAGGCCACACTGATGCCAACCTTTCATAACTGGGGGGTTACTATGACGTCTTAAAGCAAGAGTAATTCCAATGTGGGAAAGAGACAGAGCTATCACTGATAGCTCTGTCTCTGTGGGAAAGAGATGGCGCTAGACGACCTGATAGCCTATCAGGTCGTCTAGCGCCATCTCTTTCCCACACTGGCATTACTCCTGCTTTAAGACGTCAGGGTAGGCCAGCTGTTCCTTTCTTTAACATAGGAATAGGAGTATGCCCTGCTACAGCTGTGGTTAATTATTTACAACTAGCTGTTGCCCACGGCTTCGCTCGCGTTTTGGTCGGAAATTATTCCACGGGCACGTTGTAACGATGCCACTCGGGGATAATTTAGCTTCCTATTAGTGAGAGAATTTTGAAATTTGATTCTGTAGATCCAGAGATTACCCTCTACATACAAACTTACAAACAAACAAACTTACAAACAAATTTTACATCTTTATAATATTAGTATTAGTTTAGATGTAGACTAGTGTAGATTAAAAAACGGTTTACGAGACTGTGCAAATTTATTTATATCTATAAACAGTGTAAACGATTGTCACCGGTTTAGGCCCTTATGTTACAAAACAAAGCTTTCCTTTCCTTTGTCCACGATTAAATTAAAAGAGAAAATACTCGATTCGATCGTAATATTTTGTTGGTTTTAACAACTTATTCATATATAATGGTGAAACTAATAGCCAATAATTGCTTGCTACATAGATTTCAACAATAAAGGTTTACCTACAAGTAGGTTTTGGATTAAAAAGTCGTTTGAATGTTTTTACGTTTCATTAGTCCATGTGTGTTCGAATACGTGGACCGAAAACGATACTTCAAAAAAGATCGGTTTTTTACGTCGCGGCCGGTTGCTACATCGAAAAATGTAATTATATAATTGGTCTAGTGGTCGAAAGCGCTACTGCTGAGCATAAGGTCCTAAGTTCGATTCCTAGGTAGTGCAAAGTGTTTTTGGGTTTTTCGCAGTAACTTCCAAAATATGGGTAAACTTTAACTCCACCTCTGCCTAACCGTTTGTTGATTAAAAGCCTCTTATGTCATGTTATCGAGTACCAATAAATAATGTAAGCCACACATATACAGCGCGTAACAGAAAGGGTATAATCATATGGAATACTGTGGTACGGACCATCAAACTGAACAACTTTCTCTATGGGACCACCATTGAAATCGTAAAAAAATAATCAGCTATCCTATACAAAATTTCAATACCTACTTGACCCAAATGTATGAAACAGCTGATTATTTTTTTGCGATTTCGATGGTGGTCCCATAGAGAAAGTTTTTCAGTTTGATGGTCCGTAATACAGTATTCCATATGATTATACCCTTTCTGTTACACGCTGTATAAAACTAACTAATACATAAGCCATGTTACAGTATTATACGTCGAGACACGAACCCATAGTGTCATCGAATAGGCGGTCGGTAGCGAGTTGGTTGCTAAAACTAAATGCATTTTTCATGTTGTGAGCCCAACTTCAACAAAGTTGGGACGTACTCTTGTGGATAGCGTACACTGTTCTCTTTAGGGATTTATTTCGCTAGCATTTTATTATATATGAAATTGCTTATATCTAATGGTTACATTGGTAATGAAGGGGTATCGTATTACTCAGTACTAACTGGGTTGTGGATTTCAGATAGGCAGTCGCTCCATGTAAAATACTGGTATTCAGCTGGATCCGGTTAGAATGGAAGCCGACCCAAACATAGTTTGGAAAAGGCTATACAGATGATGGTTACATCGGTAATATAATCATGTGTAATAATGAGCGATAATTGTGAGCGTGAGACCTAAATGCCTTTTAAAATAGCTTATAAGGTAATGCCAAAAAATAAATAGATAGTTCTTTCAGAACGAATTTGGATGTAATTTAGGATACACATAAAACACGTCTTGCACTCGGATATAGGATACTTTTACTGGGGTACTCTAAGTAATTTCCCTAAAATGCAAGTAAACCCACAGAAAACAGCTAGTTTTCGCAACAATATCACAGCAGCCTCTCAGTGTACACGCTCTATTAAGTAAAACGTATGTGCGCACACCAAAAAGAACTTTTAAGTCGCACTCGTTTATTTCTGAAGAACTAGCAGAACCAAAGGGTTTCTGAACTAACTTGGTGACTGCATCATGGAGGAGATACAATGATGTTAGTTTGTGTTTGTTCAAACTTCGCTAACAACACGACTTTATAAATAAGCTGATGGAAGTTAGTTGTGTTCAGTATTTTTCTGTCGTTTTGCGTTGGAATTCGTTTGTTGTTAATGTTACTTGGAATTTTACTGTGTAATTTGTAATACAGTCGCTGCCCGATTTATGTATTTTCTCTTAATTTAGAAGTTTGGCTTTTAAAATATTATTGTTTAGTAATTTGACAGTAGATAGGTTAGCTAGGTGTTGTGATTTTTAGGGTTCTGTTATGTATGTAGCTATAGACATAGTTGCGGCTGCGCCGCATAGTAAGAACAACGCGTGAATACATCAGTGCGAATCATTCCGTGTTTCTATTTTGTACATTACTTTGCCCATTTTCCTTATAATGGTTCCCTTTGCCCAACTGTATTTTTTTTAATTTATATATTTTTTGACCCACACTCTATCACCATTCGTGTAACTTTTTTGTGGTGTTCCACCATAATTTTTAACCTGTAAGCACTGGTTTTTCTCGATTAACGCGGGTAGCGCCGATGACGAGGGAGAATCAATTACCGTTTTAGAAATAAGATCCAAACGTGAGCGTAGCTTACGTCCAAAAACGAACTGAGCTGGAGTTGTCTCGGTTGTGCTGTTTACTGAATTACGGTAGTCAAAAAGATATTTAGATAGCTGATTTTGTAAGTCATTCATTTGACTTGATGCTGCAATGGAGTTTAGCCATTTTTTTATAATTTTTACAAATGACTCTGCTTGGCCATTACTCATTGCATGATAGACAGGCGAGAATAAATGTGTTATGCCATTTAACATACAAAAATTTGTGTGAAGAATTCGTGTGAAGTAAATGAAGTTCCGTTATCAGTTACAATTGTATCAGGTATGCCAAATCTTGACATAACATCGGTCAGTTTCGTTAGAACTGCTTGTGTTGTAATACTATTATTCATTATATAACAGTGCGAATCATTACGTCTTTCTATTCACACCTCTGTAGCTTCCTACTTAACAGGTTCTGAACCTCAAAACGGAACCCTTATAGGATCTCTTTTATTTTTTTAATTTTACCTGCGGTTTATACATTACTTTCAAAAGCTAATATCAGCTTGAATGCAGTAAGGAAGAGGTTGTGAAGAAAGTTTTGAGTATGAATGTGGATGGCTATCGGAATAAGAAAAAGACAAAACCGATGGACAGACTTTCTAAAACTTATGGGGCTTGAAACAGGGAAACTACTAGGATGACGACTAATAGAGAAGGAGAAGGAGGAAGAAGGCATATGGAAGAAGTCAATCTAAATTGTGAAAAGGTCAGGTGATTGAAAGAGAAGATGTCTGACCGCAGGCCACATGTCTCTTCGCATAATAGCTGTTGCCCGCCACTTCGTCCGCGTGAAATTAATATATAAATATTTCTTCCCCATTTGAAGCAGATTTTGTTAACAAACTCAAGGGTTTTATTTTTTTGCACGGATCTCTAATATTTTAAAATAAATAAATAAATAAATAAATATCGCTGGACATTACACACAGCGCCATCTAGGTGCCACACTAAGCAACGAGGCTTGTGTCGTGGACACCAGATAGTTGATACTACTACATAGATACTTTTTGTTTGTAAATACATACTTATTATACATATAAATATCCATGACTCGGAAACAAATGTCCATGCTCATCACACAAACATTTGCTCCTACCGGGATTCGAACCCGGGACCCTAAGAATGTAAGGCAGCCTCACTACCTCTGCGCCATTCGGGTCGTCAGCAGCCTTATAGCATCAGCTATGTGCCCGAAAAGTCACATCAAAATCGGTCAAGCTGTTTCGGAGATTAGCCGAAACAAACAGATAGACAAAAATTAAACAAATTGTTTTGTTTTGTTATACTTTTATATGCATTTAGTTTTAAGCTGTTATTTTGAAATTTTATTTATTTGTGTAGATGTACACGCTTGCTAAATACATTCGGGCGATACACAATTCCCCATACTTAAATTCTGCATCTTCTAGAATTCAATACCACACGTGCCCTTACTTCACGCATCACTAGCTCAAGTTCAAATAGTTACACAAACATTTGGACGCATTTCACACACTCCAGTGCTTCAATGGACTGCATGCATAGGTAGAGGCACCTACTGCTAGCTATACTATAATCGGGAAGGAGCCATTGCACCCAAGTTCCGCATAGTCAGCGCTAGATCGACGTCAAACTCAGCAAGTAAACAGTGGCCAAGAGAAAGGCGGGGGAGGACATTGATTGGACTTGATTTTTTGTTCTGATTGTTCAGAATAGTAATTTTTATTAAGAAAATTGACACCCAACTTTAATTTGCCGTATTATTTGCCGCTTACAACTGACAAAGAGTTACAGTCGTATTTTGAATATATACTATACCAGCTGTTGCCCACGATTTCATTCTTGTGGAAATTTTGATGTGTAGGTATTTGTGAGAAAAAAAGATTGGCGATGTCCTTGATACGATCAGATCAGAAAAGTTAACAAACAAATAGAGTTACATTCGCATTTATAATATTAGTATGGATAAATTAACAGGTATTTGCTCAACAATTATTTTCCGTGTCTTTACACCTAATGTTGTGTAATTCACGTTGTGTATTATGTTGTGTAATACATTTTGAAATAGATAGTTTTCCCATCGTTGTGGGGGTCGGCTTCCAGTCTGACCAGATACAGCTGATCATCTACCCGCTGGTCTACTGGCCTTTAAACACTCACTAACGCCGCTGTCTTCAAAGCCACTGCCTACATCGATCTAATCCTGTCGCACACAGTCACGTATTACATTCGTACACATCTCTGAACGAAATGGTGTCGAAAAATATCTTTATACCCTCCCCCTATATCAACATTCGAGGAAAATTGTTTTTATAGATTCGATATGCCTCAATTTCAATTGGTCTTGGATCTCTTTCCATCTACGGCTTCGAGAGGAATCAATTTGGGTTTCAATGAAGTAAGTGAATGAACTTGGGTTTTCGTAATGCTCTTTTAAATATTCGTGGGAAGATTTGCAGCTAATTGTGAGGTGGAAAAGATTAAATATTAATATGATAAGTGTAATCACTTATATAAATAAAGATTATATTGTACTAAAAGTATTGGAATGCAAATTTAAAACGGAGGATTGTGTAGGCGTTAAGTGCCATCTAGGGCTCAAAGAGGGATGAAGGAATAAAATATATATCAAGGTGACTGAAATGACAAAGGTACTGTGTAGGAATAGTTAGTTTTGCCAACAGCTGGGACGACCAAGAAATCACAATGGTTTATTTAACAAGCTTTCCATTCAAAGTGTAACAGGACTCAATGTCTAATGACTCAAAGTCTTGTTATAATTATGAACAGATCTTTTAGGAAAAGTATGCGCTTCGAAACTGGACACACGTGTGTCCAGTCTCGCGTGTCGAGTTGGTGATTAACCCGAAATTACGAGCATATTTGATGAGATCTAATAATATAATAATATTAACTAAAAAAAATGGATTAACAACTCTTTACCAAACTTGAGTAAAAAAGACGATCTGCAACCTAATCCAATCGCAGATACAATCAATTTAACAGAGAGAATGCTTCATACAAACGCGCAATGATACTGTCTTTGTCACGGGTTTTACTCGAAGCGCATACATTTTCCGGTTTAACTGTAAAGCTGTACTTCAAAATATTGCAGAATTAGTTACACTGAAATGATCCACTCACCACAATTCATATTACCACCCAATTTGTCAACACTTAACCCCGTTAAACATTTAGCAGTGCGCTACTATAACAGTTACAAGTAGCACTACAATAATAATACATCGCCTCAAAGCATTAGGATAGGATGACATCACATCTAACCGGGACGAGTCCGGGGATAACTTCCGACAAGTTCCCAACTAAATTGTCCATTTATTTGCTAAATTAGCATGAACTTGTGCCCTCCACCCACTGAGCACACTCCAAGTGGAATTACGACAGTCCTAACTATTTTATAATTATGTCTTTGGGTCATAAAGTCTATAATATATGGCCAGTAAAATTTGTAAAGGTGAAGAAGAATTTATTCTATAAATTATCGTTAATCATCGTTTTATGGCTCTTATTTTTTTGTGGTATTTGTTGGAGAGTTTATTAAAACTGGATATATACTAGTACTGGTATAGTCTAGTTGCTTTTAGAAAAAAAAATATAGTAAAACATTCTAACACACCAAAATATTTTTTTATATTGTTAATTTTTCACCTACATCGCAGTGATGGTTATTTGTTTCTAATTTACCTCGATTATTGTATATATCGTATCCTATACAACTAAATGAACTAAATTTTTATGTTTTTTGTCAGGTTCTCGCAAAAGGCTCTAAAGATTTCAATGAAATTTGCAATATGGTTCACGGTGGCGAAAAATCGATGTGGCTAGGTCTCATATCTAGGAAAGTTCGTTTCACCCGAGCAGAGGTCGATCGCCTGGGTATTTTAAAATAATTGAAGCCACCGATATTTACTAAAGATGTTCTTCATTGATTATATAATCAATAAAACAACCTTTAGTAATTGGTAACTCCTACATTTCCTTATAAATTGGTTAGCAAACGAAGTTCAAGGAAAAGCTCAATTATGATGTGACATCTTATGTCAAACGTAGACTATGTAAAGTTTGCGCACCAGTGTGTGTAATCACCCTCAACAGCCCTAAATACATAAAGGATATATATCATGCCCTCGTCAAAGGGTTTACACATTAATTGCCGTCAAGTTGTATTTGTGAACGCTAATCACATATAATTGGAAACGGGACCTTTACAACGAACCGATATAGTATTTATTGAACTGTTTAAAATTCAAACGCGGCGATTGCTTGATGTTTGATCCTCTGATTCCGATTGTATGATAAAGGTTACGCGTTTTTGTATGTAATGTTTTGCCAGAAAATTTAACATTGATACTTTCTAGAGCGTGTGTTATTAGCCAATCAGCCTATAATGTTTTCCTTGTTGCGAAACAGGCCTGTCCCTTACACCCTGTATTTTATTTCACATAGGCCTATTAAGAGAAATTATTTAATGTCGAAAAAATGTGAACAGCTCGGGACGGTGGTTTCCTATGGAGAAGAACCGGCAAGAAACTCCATTACTCTTTTAAAATTATTTCGTTTTACTATATTATCATGTTCCAGCGTTAGTATTTAGCCGACAATAAGTCGTTGTTGACTTCATATAGACGTAAAACAAGATAAAAAGTTAACAAAAGATCGTAACTCATAAGTCATAAGGTAAACTGTAATTTACGATTACGATGATTACGATTACTGTAATTTAATATACGATTAGGTTGTTAATGTTTATGCAAGGTGTACAGTTACCTACAAAAAATGATCCGCTCTAACTTCAGGATTATCATACAACCACAAGATTACTTAAGGGTTGTCTGAAAACCCCATCCTCAAGAATAAGGAGACTTGGAAGGTCATCCCTTTTTGCAGTACGATAACACTTTTACAACCAATCAGTTTTCCAAACATGATAACCATAGTTAGACGAGCAATTTTCCTTTGAGCCTGTTCTTTATTAAGAAATACTGCCTCATGGTCGCAAACATTACTTTTGAGCATGACGTCTAAGATTATCATTAACACTAGAAACAGGATATTTACCATGTCTATTCTTGGTTTTGAGTTCCCGATATTTCGGCGCAGATGCTACATGTTTCTTGTGTTAATGATAACGTTAGTGACCATGACAGTTTAAAAACTTATATGACGCGTAAGGTTCAAGAAAAGTGGTAATTGGGTTTTTACATTAGGAATTTCTCAGGAGTAGACCGGAGTCTAGATGTGTGCTCAGTTGATGGTTATTAGCTCGCTCATAACATGGGACTTTAGCATAACTGGCCAAATGTCGATGTACTACAGGTAAATCTATAAACCTTTCGAGTATAACTGTTACAGGCAAGGTGTGACTCTGGGTAAGGACGCGTTCCCACTGTCGTCACTGCAAAAATAGTCGTGGATGACAGCTAAACGTGTCGGCCTACTCTCTATGAGAGGGATGGGCTAAAATCTACCACGCGGGCCCAGTGCGGGTTGGTAGATGTCACATGTCTTCGAATTTTTGGTTCTAGGACATGCTGGTTTCCTCACGATGTTTTCCTTCACCGTTTTTGAGAGCAGTGGTTATGAAATAAATTACACAAAGTAATGCGCCTGCCTGGGTTCGAACCCCCGACTTACTGTTCGTAAGTCGGTGCCGCCACCACTGGGCCACCGCTGCTCTCATTTAATTGGCAATTTACATATACATATATCACAATTAAAAATTAACAAAAAAAATAACATGATACTATACATATTTATACACAAATAATTAAATGAATCGACCTGAATAAGGCGCGAGACAGATAAACATCATAGGACTAATGCCTGATTCAGGTCGCATACGCATACGCAGTACTTTTCATTCTATAACAGTGTCAAACGTTTCACCTACCAACGTTATTGGCATACACACACATACCTGCCCACAGAAACACACATACATCCTCACCACCAAATCCCTTCACGTGTCGCCGTCCGTATAACTTGCAACTACAACTATCAAGCTAGATTGCAAACAAGTTGTTAATTGTGGCGAATTACGACGCCCGTTCTGGTTTTACTAATGAGTTCGCCGGTTTCTTGGCAAGCACATATCTTTAGCTTAAACTGCGAGAAGTAAAATAGAACACATCGGTACCAAATGCACCCGTGGAGCTTATTTGATCTAACTGTTCGGAATGGTGACTTGAGATTACATTTGTTTATTTGTTTGGTGTTAGATTGTTTGTATGTGTTTGAGGTGTTAATTTTATGGGGATGTGATGATTTGCTACTTTTCACTGCTTCTTTGGTCTAGTGGTCGCAAGCGCGACTGCTGAACATCCTGGTCCCGGGTTCGATTCCCGGGTCGGTTTTTCCATCAGGAATTTCTCAATAGTAGCCACGGAGTCTCGATTTGAGCCCAGTTGGCGGCAATAGGCTCGCCCCCTAGAGACTTAAACATAACTGTTAAACACAAATGTGTGTGTACGATTAGGTACACCTAGGCGTTACTGATAACAGGCGTAATGTTATGGATTATATGTATTTAATATTATGCCGCCTGTGCATCCATGCAGGGCTTTCACGGAACATAGCATACTTATAGCGTCGAAAGCCAAAGGTTGAGATTCCAAATTCATGTGTATTTTATAGAGGTACATACCTCCACTTTTATACCCACATAGGAGTTGTGCTACTTGTTTTCAACAAGTTTTGTTAAAGACTTGTCTAAAAACATGTATAATAATGTTTGTTATTGGGGATAACTTTTAGAAGCAACTAGTCTTACTTGTAACGGTGTTAACAATAAATGAAAACAGTATACACAATATGTTTGAAACCTTGTTGTAAACCGAAAGATCATTGATTTACTAGCGACCTTTTTATACAAAATCGGTTTGCTTTTGGTCGCAATTCGCCTGATGTGAAGATGATGCGGCCTAGAATGGAGTACGCTCTCCTAGCAACCGATTCACTCCAACTTTGAAATTAGATCCAGATTCTAATGATCAGGGAACAGAGAAGCCGGCAGTGAATTCCACAGACTGTCCTATAGATAAAGTCACCAGAAATTCGTCTAACTACAAGTTTTCACAATGTTCTTTTAAGGAGATTATGCAGAACCCAATGAATACACAAGCATAGATACAGTCTGCATCTACGTGCTTTTCTCGTCCTTACATTGTTACATTCCCGTACTAGTATGAACGCAGGTGTCATGTCGAACAATAGCCTGCTAAGTCTTATTGACAAAGCGAATTAGGTAGCGGACCTTAAAGGCTCTGCGCTCCGTGCTCCAAGAAGGATTTAGGTGGAACCCGAATAAATCCTGACATAAAGACCTTTATGGTGGTCCTATATAATTCACTATGATTCGACCTGATTAGTGACTCTTGTTGATAAAATCAGTAGATCTATATTAATATTATAAAGAGGAAAAAGTTTGTGAGGTTGTAGGGGTAATCTCTGGATCAAATTAACCGATTTTGAAACTTCTTTCACTAATAGGAAGCTATATTATCCCCGAGTGCCATAGGCTATATTTACAACGCGCCTGTGGGATAATTTCTGACCAAAACGCGAGCGAAGCAGCGGGCAACAGCTAGTAGTTTATAATTTAGTTTGAAACAAACTGTAAGCCCGATGGAATTTATCATCATGCACACCTTCATCCCCTATTTAAGCTCTATGAGGGATGATATTTAAAAAAAAAATGAAAACGAAATGACACCTGTCACCTGGGACAGTCGAGAAAATTTTATTTAAAATCAATAATTTTATTTTTTCACACTAAAGCCTGCCACTATACCTACTGAAATGAATGCCTAATCTCCTGAAGTTTTTTTTAAACTATTTATATCAATAGTATCAGAAAATTGTGAAAATTTTAAAGTTGACGTGCTTTCTATAGCTTTGTGCCCTGTGATTATATGATAGTGCCTGTGTTTGGCCTTTATATTGGATGACCCGAACTTCAGTTCTATAGTGTCGAAGGCCAATTTAAATCCGGATCTGAGTTCGACGCAGAGCCGAGGCGACACCAGGCTCCAATTCACCTGGCCACGGTGACGAGGGCTGCCCCGACATGCGTTCATCGGGTGTGCGTTGTCCCAGGCCCGCAGTGCGTGTGTGCCGCCGCTCCTGACAGCGTGTCACCATTTAACTTTTTGTCTATTCAGCTTTTTTTTCTTTTATTTTTATTTTAGTTTAATAAAGTTATTTTTGTTAGGTTAAATTTTTTAAGAATTAGTTTAATGAGTAGTAGCAGCAGCGTTGTGGTGGGGAATAGTAGTAGTCAACCTTCAACTTCGCTGAACACCCTGGAGAGATGCCCGCTTTGTACCCAGGCACGTTTTTTTAAAGGTAAGCGGGGTCTGAATGTGCATATTGGTAAGGTACATAAACCTCCAAATGCCTCAGACCCTGTTTCAAATCTTCCACCTTCAACTTCGGCTACATCAACTTTCGACCCAATCTGGCAAACCCTTTCCAAATTAAAAAACTCAGTTCCTGTTTTAAAGCGAGTTCCCCGCGGTGCTAGGCCGCTAGTTGCACAAAACCTAGCAGGTTGTGTGCGCCTTGCCGTCCGAGAGAACTCGCTAAGTGCTTGGGAACAGTTGCTTACCTTCCCTTACCGAATACTTCATGTTCAAAAGAATTTGGCCACAAAAAAGACTTTAACAGCTCAAATTAAAGATAATTGTAATATTTCGGCTCAAAATTTTTATTTAAATGTAACGTCCCAGGGATATACCTCTCGAGGAGGTATATCCCATCTGGTTGAATCAAAGTTAGGGGAAGGTGACATTAGCGGTGCAGCCAGGATTCTCTTCAGTAGCGATGTGGTGGCACCGTGTTCTCCAGAAACACTCGCAGCTCTGGAGACCAAACATCCCGCTCCCACGGATGGCCTTTCTTTTCCCGAGCCTCCTGATTAAGACATTCACTCCCTCACCATTACAGGTCGAGAGGTGGTCACAGCTGTTTGCTCCTTTCGGAGCGGCTCCGCAGGCGGCCTCGACGGCCTAAGTCCCCAGCACTTAAAGGACCTAATCTGTTCAGGCGCCGGGGAGGCCGGTGAGATGCTCTTGAAGGAGCTTACAGCTCTGATTAACCTTATGCTCTCCGGCAAGGTGAACGAGGCCGTCATCGACGTCTTGTACGGGGCCAATTTATGTGCCCTGCGTAAGAGGGATGGCGGCATTCGTCCCATTGCCGTGGGTACTACTTACCGTCGTATGGCAGCCAAGATTTGCTGTAAATTTTATGGTGAGGCTGTTTCGGAAAAATTTAAGCCCCTGCAGCTAGGTTACGGCTCCAAAGGGGGCTGTGAGGCTGCCGTACACGCTTTGTCGACCTACCTAAATTCTGGCAAAGGTGAGGTCATCCTGAAGGTTGATATAAAGAATGCCTTTAATTGACGATAATTGACGACCCGAATGGCGCAGCGGTAGTGAGGCTGCCTTACGTTCTTAAGGTCCCGGGTTCGAATCCCGGTAGGAGCAAATGTTTGTGTGATGAGCATGGACATTTGTTTCCGAGTCATGGATGTTTATATGTATATTATGTATGTATTTACAAACAAAAAGTATCTATGTAGTATTATCAACTATCTGGTGTCCACGACACAAGCCTCGTTGCTTAGTGTGGCACCTAGATGGCGCTGTGTGTAATGTCCAGCGATATTTATTTATTATTTATTATTTAATTCAGTTAATAGGGACACCTTGTTAACAGAAATTAAAAAAGAATTACCTCAAATTTATAGTTTTCTTTGGCAGTGTTACAGACATCCGTCTAAATTACTGTATCGGGACAACCTTCTGGAATCTGCTGTTGGCTGTCAACAAGGTGACCCGCTGGGGCCAGTGATATTTAGTTTAGCTATTCACCCAATTGTTCAACAACTAAATTCTAAATTTAACGTTTGGTATCTTGATGATGGAACCTTGGGGGGCGACGTAGATACTGTTTTAAATGATTTAATTTACTTAAAAAATAAACTTCATTCCATTGGCCTTGACCTTAACCTTGCAAAATGCGAACTTTATTTAACGGACTATACCAACAGACAACTGACTATTCCTAAATTTAACGCAATAGCCCCTAACATCAAAATTATTGAAAAAAGTTCTCTTCGTCTCCTTGGGTCTCCAATCTTCGAGATTTCCTTTCCCGATTTTATCGAGGAAAAAATTCAAAATTTCAATGACATTTCGGAAAGATTACTCCAAATTAATATGCATTCGGCCATCACCATAATCCGTTATTGCTGTTTCGGCCCAAAATTAACTTATTTTCTACGTGCTTCCCCTTTATGGAAGCACACTCATCTTTTGGACCAAATGGATCAAATTATCAGAAATACTTTATCATCCATTTTAAATGTGGCCTTGGACGATCGAGCTTGGACACAAGCTACTCTTCCCATTCGTATGGGAGGACTCGGCGTCCGCAAAATTTCTAGTATTAGTTTACCGGCTTTTATATCCTCGGTCCACGGCACTGAGAAATTAATGAGGAATATCCTGGCTTCCACACTGATTGATTTTGATGTGCCGTGCTTCTCCGAGGCTATCAATGCCTGGAAACTCGCTTGCCCAAATTCTGAAGAACCCGACCATCCATTTTCCCAGAGAAGGTGGGACGAGCCGCTCTGCAGAGTAGTTCAGAACAATTTACTGAACACGTCTGCTACTACTGCTGAGCGCGCTCGTCTGCTAGCTGTGGGTGAGTGGGAGTCGGGTCTTTGGCTTCACGCACTACCGTCGTCGAACACAGGTACGTTGCTCGACGACACTACTTTCCGCCTCGCTGCTTCTCTACGCCTAGGTGCCGCATTATGTTCTCCTCATCGCTGTCACTGTGGTGAAGTTGTCAACAGCCTCGGACATCACGGCCTGTCATGCAGCCGAAGTGCGGGCCGTTTTGCACGGCACGCGAATTTAAATGACATCATCCGACGAGCTCTTATCACCGTCGGCGTTCCAGCTATATTAGAACCCAATGGCTTGGCACGCGACGATGGCAAGAGACCGGACGGGATGTCTTTGTTTCCATGGAAGATGGGTAGGCCTTTAGTGTGGGACGCAACATGTGTCGATACTCTTGCGCCATCCCATCTTCCTAGCTCATCGTGCTGTGCTGGGGCTGCCGCTGCGGCTGCAGAGAACCTCAAGCGGCGTAAATATAGTAACCTCATTGGTAACTATATTTTCGAGCCGTTTGGGGTTGAAACTCTAGGACCGTGGGGTCCGAGCGCTCACAGCCTTTTCAAGGATATTTCTAAACGTTTAGTTGACACTTCCCGTGACCCAAGGGCTGGCTTTTACCTTGGCCAAAGGCTTAGCGTTGCCATACAACGTGGCAACGCCGCCAGTCTCTTGGGTACATTACCAGTTGACAGCGTTGAGGAGGAGTTTTTTGACGCCATTTTTTAAGTTTGTTGCTAGGTTATTTACTTTAGGTTATTTTAATGAATAAGTCTGTATATTATGTATATTAATATTCTTAGCAAGTACTTAAAAAAAAACCTTTACGTCATGACTTCTATCGATTAAGGGAATCAAACAAAAAAAAAATTATATTTGTATGTATGTATGATATTTGTGTAATGGGTATGTTTCCGTTGAAGGTAACTCTAATCGAGTATGTATAGTTGTATCGAGTATGTGTGAGTATGTTTTTTACAAACTTATAATTATACTTACTAAGTTTATTACAAACAAAATACTATAGTAAAACAGTTTTGTTAAATAACGAGCGAAAATTACTGTTGAAATACACATCACGCTGAAACGGGTATTTTTGTGTGAATCGCAATAAATCACGTTAAACAACAATTGCTGAACGTACTGAATTATTGTGATTGATAAATAAATAATGTCAGCTTTCATTGTGTCGTTGTTAAATCAGATTTCGTGGAATATTTTGTGTGTATTATAAGGTTAGTATGGATTTAAATACTGTTAAGTTAGTGAGCTTACATGCACTAGCCATGCAGGAGATTTGGTAGGTATCTGTTATAGAATAAAAAAATAAATAAAGGATGTAACAAGACCCTTAACGAAGCCGAAAGGCACTTGTTCTCCCCGTCATTGAGATCATTTCTTTTTGTTCTAGACCATACCTGGGAACCCTCTAGTTACGGAGATATTGGGGGTCAAAGTTCCAACTTTTTCACAAGTTTTTTTTTTAAATACATGTTTTTAGTGTAGCGAGTCGCATGGGACCGGTCAGTGTGGCGACACTTGAGGGAGGCCTATGTCCAGCAGTGGACGTCTTTCGGCTGAAATGTTGATGATGATGATGTTTTTAGTGTAAGGTTTTTACTTTAAACACCTCCACGATCCCCGTAATATTCAATCCATCCACCAGCACAATGTTTTGAGTGCGATACATTGAGTCCTACCGTAAAACGTGATTTTTGACCCCCCCAAAAAAAAGCGTTTCCCAGCAATAATTTTTGCGTAAAGTTACTTAGTTTGATGTACATAATGCTTGGTTGACGGCTTCGTGAAGGGCCCTGTAGAACAGAATAAATCTAAGCTCCATTCAAAAATATAAAGAAAGTATGGTATCTGAAAGTGACTCGACAAATATTTTCTCCTTGTGGATATTCGAAGCTCTTGTAGGTCATTATCATCTGCCTAGCCTTTTCCAAACTATGTGGTCGGCTGCCAGTCTAACCGGATGCAGCTGAATAACAGTATTTTACATGGAGCGATTGCCTATCTGGCCTCCGCAATTCTGTTAGTACTGGGTAATATGATACCCCTTGGTAAGACTGGTTGTCAGACTTTAATGCCACAGCCAAGACCAATGGTTTAACGTGCGTTCCGAGGCACGGAGGAAACTCGGTATGTAATGGGCGGTCAACCATCCAAAGACTAATCTAGGCAAGCAGGGTTTAACTTAAAGATCGACCCAAGCGGCGGTTCGAAGCTAGCTCCTCCATCTGATGATCCATTCGAAGCTTATGCTACATACATTTTATTGCAAGAAGCGTCTTGGTAGTCTGACAATCAATTTTACCAAGTGATCGTGTTTTCCAGTAACTGAATTGTAGAGGACAGAAATTTTGATATTGAAATTCTGCTGCATCAGGTTATACGACCGGAATTTGTGAAAAGGCTAGGCCTTGGGCTAGGCAGACTATTATGAATAATCGCTTTGTAAGGCCCTATATTATGACGTTATGATCACAAATTGGGTCATAACCGAATTCCCTCGCTTAACAAATCATAGTTCCTAAAACTTAACTACGGACTCAAACATCGTGACACTACCGAAACCCCAAAACTTTTTGGCATACAAAAGACGGGGCAATCACACAATTTTTCCATACCATGGAAATTGAATTTTCTGTTCACCATAAAAAGACCCGAAAAGGGAAAAGTTCGTGATATGGACGATTTGGCCAGGCCATTTGGCAAACATTGACGTCCAAGTTAAAAAGAGGTATGTGTAGTATCGTGGTAAGGGACACTTTAGTATGCGCTAAAGTTTTGTGGTTTCGTGGTACGGGGCACTTATGTTGGTCCATTGTGATTATGTACCTACGTTGTTTGTGTGGGTTTGTAAACAGTATTTGACTTCATACGTTACGGTTAGTGTTTAGGTGATTACGCTACGATGATGTTGTTTGGCGAATAATTATTACTGTAACAATACCTAGAGCTGCGAAGCTGTTTCTGTGAAATTGTTCTCGCAATTAGATTGTTTTATGAAGGGTAACGTAATACCATGCTTGTGTGTCTCAGAGGAATCAACAGAGGTATGTACCTAATACACCCATATTTTATTTGTTATTCATAAGTTGGGACTTATGAATTATGTATTATATAAGGTGTATCTATTCATACACGAAATCTTTTAAGGGGTCATTGTATTCATCATTATGAACAACTTTCACTATGGGACTAACCCCGAAATCGCGGAAAAAAATCAGCTGTTCAGTACATTTTGACGAGTTAGTGCGATAATATTGTAGGAAACAGCTGATTTTTTTTTCGCGATTTCGACTATTTAATTTCGATTTATTTAAGCCTAGCCCAATGACAATCGCTTTCAAGGTGTTTTGTACTTATAAAAAGACTTCCGAAAAGATTGACAGGCGCGTATCGGTAGCTTATGTCAATCCAGTACGAAAAGTACTACAGATACATAGTATATATTTGTAGCGACATAAACCAAAAGTACTTCAGCGCCATCTATGACACAAATGAAAAACTAACATAAAAATGATGATTTAGCTTTATTCGATTTATTTTGATTTTTTATTTGGTTTTAATTGATTAAATTTCATTTAGTCTGATTTTATTGTATTTTGATTTGGTTTTAATTGATTAAATTTAATTTAGTCTGATTTTATTGTATTTTGTTTGATTTAATTTTTATTATATTTAATTTTATCTGATCAGTAATAATATTGATGTCTATCAACTTATGTGTGGCAATGGGCGTTAACTTAAATAAATAAATTTATTATTATTATTAACATTCTGAATCGCGCTATTAAAGTTATCCGCGATTTAAGAGCATAATTATAGAAAAACCGGACAACAACTATAGGGCAGTAGCCCACCAGATACAACAACCTTCTGGTCGGAGGATCCACCCTTTTCAATGGAGTATTGAGGAACTTTACACTTTGTTCCGCATACCCCTAAACCGTGGTATTTGTCCGTGGTGCTAGACAACTGAGCTTATCCCAGTTAGAACCGTCCCTTTGCGCATATTGGCCTTGTTTTGTTCTGTCTCCAACTGATATGGAGGGAAGTGGAAATTATGGTTTTCCTACTCGGGATCCAAGACAGTTAAATTGTTCCTCTGGGACTTCGTCAAGCTTCATTGTCTCGGCGCTTTTCTGGTGGTCGCCACTTTTGATTCTGGCTTTCAGGGGTTGCAGTGGTGTGGGATTCGTGTGACGGGTATGTCAAAAAAAAACCCCTGAACCATCATCGTCTAAGCCCTTAAGGCACATATTATCTTTATTTACCTATAACTTGTGAATATAAGATTCCTAAAACAGTACAAAACAAATTATAATCAGTTTTACCGAATCAACAGATAGAACGGCGGCAGACGAATATTAACGTTCAATTTCATTCCCCGTTGATAAATGAACTTGTGAAATTAAATAAGTTTGGACTCCCCTTCCAAAGAATTGAGTTATACATTTAGATAAATAACCTGAAACAAACTTGTATAATTTGTCATAATTAGTGGGTGTCGTAAAAATACTATAAATACTCAATTGGAATGACATAATTATTGTTGTATAATTTATTGAAGACTGTAGAAACCAAGAACATTATACACAATAATTGAGTTATAAAACATAATATAAACACTCAATTGGAGTGATAGAATAAAAACTGGTTATTATTGTAGTGTAATTTATTGAAGACTGTGTAGAAACCAAGACTTTGGCTCGTTATATTATATCAGTTTAGATGTCAATAGACCATTAATCTCTAAAACATAAACTTCCAGAAAAGACAAAAAAAAATACTAGACACTCAGCAACCCCTGCGAGCAACACAGGTGTAATACTCATAGTTTGTAAAAATAACTTCACAATAGACACACCGTTCTATTCAGGGCGGAAAAGATCTCGACGAACAAACGGTTAACACGTAATTATTTAGTACATCATTCTGATCCCGGCCACATAGAAATTTTTCTTCCGGAATTTCATACAAAGTTTGAACTCATTTGTTTTCGAAATGACATTTCACAGTCATTTCGAAAACAAATGAGTTCAAAGTTTGTATGAAATGCCGTAAGACGTTAAGGCTCTTAAAAACAAAATCAGCTGTCTTCTACAAAAGTACAATACCCACACGTCAAAATGTATGTAACAGCAGATTTATTTCCAACATGTATAGACATATTCAAAATCGCTTCGAGCACTAAAATGAAACCCATGTCAAATATGACAACTACATGAGTGCTCATTACAGTAGGGCTAATGATGCAAAGAAACTAAACCGAATATGAATAAAAAGGTTCAACATCTGAGCTCTCGCTTGGCATCTGGATCAGGGCTTGATTCAGAAAGCAGTAAATCTGGCCACGGGGCGTATTGTTAGGAGGTTCCTCTTTCAAGGAGCCCTGACCACCATTATGCTTCTATTTTTTATATATATATATTTTTTTTTTGTTTGTACGTTTTAATATTAAAAAATATAGTTAATATGACTGATTATTATTGGGACGATCTGGACAAGACAAACGACCAGTGGTCCACATTGGGCTTGGATTGAAACAATTGAAAGTCATTGGGAGAGGCCTTTGCCCAGCTGTGGGATGACGCAGGCTAACAGTATCAGTATGATTGATAAATGAAAAAACGTTCAAATGTAAATACGTAACCCTCTTAATTAATCCTAGTTTCTCGTTATCTACCAATCCACATGAATCAATTGAATATGTTTAATTGATAGTCTCTCTAACAGTTTGAAGTGCAATCCGCAAACAGAAGTGCAAACTAATAACTTTCGTCGTGTGGTTAGTAGGGAAACACTATTTCAAACGGATATTAATGTTCGTTCTACTAATTTATTGCCTCACTAGATCCTATTAAAGGCGTAGGGTTAGTTTTGAGATCCTTTGGGTTTTGTTGTAATAGGATTTTATGAAATTGATTTATGTACGTGGTTGTTTTAATGAAAAACGGACCGAGTTACGTTAAATATATTATGAATAGTGTCGTACGAGTAATATCGGCTTTTCTTAACATTATAATCTCTTTTTGGTTCGGTTAAATCAGTTAGGACAAACTATGAACGCGGCTCTAGCCATTAGACTGATAGGTATTGTACTGAAGTATCTGTCCGTGTCCACGTCCAATGTCCGCAGCCGTTTCGAAGTCTAATCGTACCGGTTTCATCAAACCTTTGTATGAATTTCTTCGTACTACGGCGTAGCCTTCAGCTATGGCGTAGCATAGTGCTACGGCGTAGCATAGGACTACGGTGTAGCAAAGTGCTACGACACAATGCTACACCAAACTTGGTTACATTTCAATGTGGAACAATAGAAGTGCTAGAGAAATCTGTTGTAAAAATGTCCGAAATGAAGTTTCTTTGTTCAGATGCAACGCATTTATGACTGTACTGACCGCAGCTCGACCAAATCACATCTTTCAGTTTTATAGCTTTAGTAAAACAGCTTATTTACGTCCCCACTCTGCATATGGTGATAAAATAAAATACACAGAATTTAATAAGAGAATTTATGCGACAAGTCACTGGTCGACCCTGAACGTATTACGTATTAAAAATATTAACAAAGACTTTTATTACTGAACCTCGGTTCTTCATTTTTACGATGGTATTGAAGTAAACTGTTTATAGCGGTATGAACGGGAGTTAGGTTGAGTTTTATTAACCTTTTTTTGTTCGGTCTCCTTTAAGTTTTAGAGTTTAGGCCTCATTGGTTACAGAATGGGTTTTCGGTGGATTAAGTTTGGTTAGAAGAGTTGGTAAGTACTTGTTTTGTTATGGTTGATATTTTTTCGGTTTCTTTGATAAAAACTGGCTGTCTTACTGAACTTCGAAGTTTAAAATACCGATGTACCGTGTGCCTAAAGTTTGAAAGTACAACTTACGTGAGTCAGAAGGTATAACGCTATGACGAATTACTGAATTGAGAATGGACTATAACAGTGTCTACAACAAGGTATTCCATCCAGAGCACACTATTTTTGTTCCTCTTTTTGATTATTTCTAGTATACAAACTAAGTACATTCACAGTATTGTGAGCGGGTCCAGTTTAATTCAAAATACTTGTACTTTCTCATTTAAGGTGGATGCGCAAGGGTAGCCCGCGAAATTTAAATTTTCTTACGTTTATTGCAATTTGCAGGTCAGTGTTAGGTTTTATATTGATGAAAATATGAATCGCGCCAGTAACACGTATGAAGTTACAGAATTATAATCATTCAAATCATCAATACAGCTCTCCAAGTTCATATAATCACATTCAATAGCTATTTCATGAAAAAGTCACTCTTTGAGATTATATGAACTTGGAGGGTTGTATTGATGATTTGAATGATTATAATTCTGTAACTCGATACGTGTTACTGGCGCGATTCATATTTTCATCAACATACAACCTGACACTGACCTGCAAATTGCAATAAACGTAAGAAAATTTAAAGGATAGTGGCGAACTCTCAAACAAATTTTTGTTGACATTTTTTTTGGCGTCTGCCTATGAAAAATATGTTAAAATATTGAGTTTGAATTCCTGAACAATTTTGTCTTCAGTTATACTTTTATAGGAAGTCAGGAATTAAAGATATTCCAGTTTGAAGTTTTAGAGGTTATGTTTATTCTTGTCAACAACAGACTAATCGAAAAAGAATTATAGAAATGCATTTATACAAAATAAACTACGCAATGCGTATTCAGAATATTAAGTCCAACCGACAGGTCTGGCACATGGCCCACATGGCCACATGAGATGTAAGTAGGTACTTATTTATTTAATAATCTTAGTCAACTATCATAAGAGCAATTAGTATGATTTATTACGATGGTAAGGGTAGGTCAGGTATAGAAAAAGAAACGTATTTTTTTAAATATTTATTCCTCATCTTCTCTAATCACAGTGTCAACAAGAAAACCTGCGGGTGCTGAGATATTTGGTTCAGCTGTAGTTAACTGGTGCTCGCCTTTTAACAATGATTCTGGTATGAATGTTTTTTGGCCACATCCTTTCAACAAAGCAATGCTATCTCTAAAACCTCCTAAAATAAAAGCCAAAGTCATTGTTTCTGAAATGCAGCCTTAGAGCAGAATACTCATTACTAAATAAACTAAAAAAGATTTTGTAAAAGTTCAGTGGTCAGTTCAGTACAGTACATGTCATTACGCATGTTTTTTTCGTTGGGGATTTTGATACGGTGTCATTTTTATGAATTAAAAAATTATAACCGCTATATTCTTAGCACAAACAATATTTTTTATTATAACATAAATTGTATTCTGATGCAGAAATGTATTTACAAAGTATAAATTAATGAAATACGTATATCCAAGCATTTTATGTAACTTGTCTAAGATTTATATTCCATGGCAACATTAAAAGTATAGCTGAGCCAAAAGTCATGAATTCAAGCCCTAAAGAAAAAATCTAAGCCATGATTATATAGTCTGCCGTCAAACGGTGAATGGCCGTAACTACTTTAAAGTATATTTTGCGTAAATGACAATTTTGTCTGAAGTGAAGTTTTAAAGCACTGTCGATAGTCTTTACTTGTCTTATTTTATATGATAATTTAACTGTGGCTACGAGCGAATTGGAGCTTTATTAGCTAGACAGAAAGATAGAGAATTTCTTGCTGAATCCGAATCAATTTTAACTCATTTTTGATAAAAATGTTAGTTACCTCCTTTCACCGTATGACGGCAGTATTATCATCAATAATCTAGTCAATAAAGCTCTTAATTATGACGACTTTTTTTTCCAGACTTTCACAGGCCTTAAGCTTGATTTGATAAAACTTTGTAAATTATTTCGTCGGTGTCTATCACAGTGACATACGTAGACGCTTAATAATTTAATCAGCAATTTATTCGCCACTTTTCTTTCGCGGGCTACCCTTGCGCATCCACCTTAAGTATACAACCGTTGATATTTTCACTACGCTTACAAATACCGAATTATTCTTTACTCACAACAGGTGCATTTATAAAACAACTCTTTTATGTAAATATTTGCCCAAAAAAAAAAAAAAGAATAAGGGAGGCCGAAAAAAAGGGATTTCTCTTATTGAGTGACCAGGCTTTTGTTGTGGGTCCTTTGTGTCCGAAAATGTGAAGATTTTATGGCAACCCAAATGTGGGCTACTGTCCTTGTAGCGTTAGCATATTAATGCGATAAAAGCCCTCCATAATTATGGCAAGGTGTGAAATAAATAGATTTTCTTTTGTTGCTATAAACGCATATGTTTGGGAATTATTTTGGGCCTTTTCAGTATTATTTTTAGCACCGATAAATTAAATGCTGTATCAACTAATAATTACTTGATAAGCTTTTTGAGTGGTATCCGACGATGAATGAATCAATCGTAAGATCGTAGTTGGTGACTTTCTGTAGATTCTGCCTACCCTCATGGGAGGCAGGCGTCAGTATGTGTACGTTTGAATGAATAAAATGGTTCCATGGTATCCAACAAAAAAACGATCACGGTTCGGTGTTAACGAGTAAAAATATATTCATTCGAACACAAATAAAAAAAAAGATAAGATAACCATTCAAAAAATCTTTACTCATTTCCATACTCCATCATCATTCACCGCAGCAACATCCACGAAACGAAATGCAAAGAAACGAAACCATTCACTCGTCTTTTCAAGTCTTTTAATTCCAAATTTTTCAGCAGCACACAAGGCCCTGAATTACTGCACTATTTACTAGAAAATGAATTGGCCAATCTGCACGCTACGGGTTAAGGGCTATGCGCATTTATTCGAACGGTAACGTGCGTTAACTGTGCGGTAACAAAGCGGTTGTGCAGCGGTCAGTAATGACGTCATCCGTATGGAGGTTCTCATTAGATGTGTGGTGAATCTGAATGACTTCATTTTGTCAATCGTTCGGTGAATGTTAGAGATCATTTTTGTTTTTTGTTTTGTTGTATTTTTAGGCTTGTTTTAGCTAAATATTTAGCGAAAAAGGCATGGTGTCACATAGCATTAATAACATTTTTCTGACTATAAAAAAAAAGAAAGTAAGAAACCGGGGCACGATGGAATGAATGGGGGCAGGTCTTTGCTCAGTCTTTCTTTCTCATGTGGTTAGTGCCTAACCTGGTGTCAGAGTTTTATGGCACCCATGGGCATCTTACTTGGCTTATATGACCTTAAAGGCCGAAACACACCGGATGCGTACACGTAGACGTGCACGTGCACGTGCATGTACCATGACGTTGTAATATATGGAACTTTATAGAAGCATGGCACACCGCTTGCGTGACGTACACGTGCGCGTAGACTGCATGCGTAACGCAACGCATTGCAGCTCCCATGTGTCAAACTTGCTGCGTACCTACGCAGAGCGGAACAGCAACGTCACATTGATGCGTGCAGTAATGACGTTGTCGTCAATGGCATTCCGTATTGGACGTCACACCGAATAAGTTTGAACACGCACGTATCTTCGCTGCGCGTGACTACGCATTCAGTTGTATTTGTTTTCAAGTTTTACCGATAGTAAGTGATTTTTTGTTTCGGTTTTAAAAATGAATAATGAAATTAAAGAAAAACTAATTGTTTGTACAACACAAAAAACAAAGAGTAAAAAATATGTCATATAAAACTTGAACCCATTGTTTTTTGACCTAGGAATATTCTGTCACAATAACAGTAATATTGCTTCTCCTTCATCAGATGAACTACTTTGTCCATTTACCCAATCTTCTTCAGACATCGTACACAAGAATTGCTGGGTACGCAAAGGACCGGTGCGTTGCGTGCGTACACGTATGCGTAACCCGGTGTGTCAGGGGTTCACGCGCGTCACCACGCGCGTGTACACGTGTACGTCACGCCACGCATCTGGTCTGACCAGGCCTTAAAGGATGGTTTTAGGTAATTTGATATGATTATCATGTATTGTTTCTATTATTCTGTATAAAACGTGTTCATATATATATTTATTTTTTATTTGTTCTCATTTTAATTTTGTGATATGTTCTTTTTAATGTTTAGTGACTCGTGTTTTTACTTTTTTTTTTAATAAAACTGGCCTGTTGATAATTATTAATAAATAAACTAAACTAAAGCTTTACATGCCGTCGAGAAATATCTCTCAGGCATGCTGATTTCCTTAACATGTTTTCCTTAACCGTAGCAAGTCGTATTTATACAATAAGCACATGAATCCGAAAAATCAGAGGTGCTTGTCTTGGGTTTGAACTTGAGACCTGACAGTCCGACGGTCACACTACTAGGCTAACAGCCTACCAACAATTAGCATGCAGTGAACAAGCAGTGATGCCTATCACTGCTTGTTGGGGCAGTTCAGGCTAGCTATAATAAAAAATAGGACTAATAAATCTTTGTGGTCGGATAGTATAAAACTTAAACTAGACGGAAACGCTGAAGGCAGTGAAAAATGACAACACAAACCAGCAGCGCTTTAAAGCGATGAAAAAACGCCACAAGATGCACTCTAAGTTCTGGTACTGAACTGTTTACAGCTCTGAGCTTCAGCTTATATTGCGTTGGTGACACCACTCCCCATTTCCGTTCTATTTTCGCGATTTTTAGCCAAACTACGTTCCACACTGCCAATATTGAAAAGCGAGGCGAATATTTGGCATGGAAAAGCTTTGAACACCCGAGGAGTTTTAGTATATGAGACAAACACCGACACAGACCTTTGGGCTAGAATCGATTTTATTTTTTGTATATTTTGTTGGTATATCTTTGAGTTTTACGAAATTAGCCGTAGGTATCAGATTTGAATTAAGTTTTATTGTGTCTGTAACACCTCAAAATTCAACTTACTTATCAATACATCTTCTATACTAATAAATAAAACTGAAGTGTCTGTTCGTAATACCAAAATAACAGCTTTTTACTGAATGCATATTATGCATTTCAATTTTTGTCTGTTTGTCTGTTCGTTCCAACTAATCTCCAAAATGGCTGGACCGATTTTGACGGGACTTTTAATTGCAGATAGCTGATGTCATAAGGAGTAACTAAAGCTTTTATTTTAGAATAAGAATCTGTGCAAAAAAATTACAACTCTTGAAATTGGTAACAAAATTCATATTCCTTTTTTATAATTTCACGCGAACGAAGCTCGCGGGGAACAGCTAGTACAAAATATATTATGTAGGTCTTCAAATCTTAACGTACCTCCCTTCAAACTTACACTATACGTTACATGATTGTGTTTAAAAGGGTTAAACTATTCAAAATACTAACCTAACTAATGATTTACCATAACAGTTTAGGACAGAAAATCGATACAGTTTCTTAGCGGACGTTGTATCAAATGTCCGCATCTCAGGCATAGTTATGGTTAGTTGGACGCATAGCATTTACTTATTAGTTCAGGCAAGCCAAGTTTCTAGCAAGTTGTTGAACTTCTCGCAAGATTCGGTGCACGGCAATGAGTACTAAACTGGTTTTATTAGCTTTATATCGCGTAAACAAACAAGGAACAGTAAGTTCACTTTGTGTGGAAGTACAGTATTTGAGCAGCTGGTATTTCTTGGACAAGAACTTGGGAAGGACTTTTGCTGGTGTTCGATTTGAGGAGCATTAAATCAGCAGCTTAGAAGTTCCTGGTACCGACGTTCAGAGGATTTTCGGCAGCAGGAGGCCTAAAATGGCCCATGCTAAAATCACGTTAACACGACAAAGATAAATTTGAATTGCCATAATATATATCCTATTATGATTCTGCTTAAGCGGCCATTTTAGGGCTCCTGATGCCGACATTCCACCGAATGTCGCGGTCGGTACCACGAACTTGCGTCTTTAGCTTTTCCTTTCTTTCGTTTGTTTCTTAAGCTGTCGCTGTCGTAAGACTCGTGTTGCTTGATTGTGTCACTCGAGGCAAAGAGATACCACCCAAAAGCACGGTGCACCCTTGCTGATTGGTTTTTGTCTTGGTGTTTTTTTACGTAGCCCATTCTAATAAAGTTAAAAAAAAAAACATATAATAATATAAACAATATAGTAAAAAAATGTATATATAAAATAATATTTTTTTAAAGAAATATTTAAAAATATAAACACTATGTATTAAAATGAATAAACGAGAATAATAATAATATAGTATAATAAAATATAATCATATAGTAAAAAATAAAATATTAGAGGGTTTATGATTGTTCAGAGAACATAATACTGTTTGTGTTCATTGAAAGGCAAGTTACTATATAATTAGAGTACTATTAGGGTTTTAAGGTCCCGTACCCGAAGGGTATCCAACGGGACCATATTTCGACGACCTGAATGGCGTAGCGGTAGTGAGGCTGCTTTACGTTCTTAGGGTCCCGGGTTCGAGTCCCGGTAGGAGCAAATGTTTGTGTGATGAGCATGGACATTTGTTTCCGAGTCATGGATGTTTATATGTATAATAAGTATGTATTTACAAACAAAAAAGTATCTATGTAGTATTATCAACTATCTGGTGTCCACGACACAAGCCTCGTAGCTTAGTGCGGCACCTAGATGGCACTGTGTGTAATGTCGAGCGATATTTATTTATTTATTTAGTAAGCCTCCGCTCGCTGTCCGTCCGTCCGCCTCTCTGTCAGCAGGCTGTATCTCATGACCCGTAATAGGTAGGTAGTTGAAATTTTCACAGAATATGTATTAATGTTGCCGCTATAACAACAAATAATAATAAATTAAAAATTAAAGGGCCCCCAACTACGATGGTACTGAACCCTTTTTTTATTTTTTTTTTTACCGGTGGGAAATCATCAAATAACCCCTCCCGCTCTGGGCTGAGCAGGAGGGAGTGTCAGACTTTTACTGACTAAAACCCATCCATGTTCCTTCCTTTGCCCTTTGTGTTCCAGGGCCGCGGTATCTCTTTCGAACAGTCCCGCAACCCTGGCAGGCATCGGTCCTTTCGGACCCCTTCCTGTTTGCTGACTCTCTTCCTGGGGCATGATTTCTTATAAGAAATCGGCTTCTGTGAACAATTTGAAAGGTTTTTATTTTTTACGGATCCCTAACTATTTTCCTAAAATAAAAGTTACTTCGTATAACATCAGCTATCTGGTAGTAAAGGTCTTGTCGAAATCGGTCCAGCCGTTTTGGAGATTAGTCGGAACAAGCAGACAGAGAGACAGACAGAAAGCCAAAAAAAAATTATATTGAAAGTACCGTATACGGTACTTTCAATATAATTTTTTTTTGGCTTTTCAACTTTCAAAAGCTGCTATTTTGAAATTACAAACAGACGCTTCAATGATATTTGTTTTTTTAATTGTATAGATAGGATCATGGCTGTCGTTTGAAACCTTCACAAGTAAGATCACATCACGAGGTTTTGAAGTTGAAGGTCTGCTGTTGCATAAATCAGCTGTTCAAAGCCTTGTATTGATTAGTTTCGAAGATATCGTACTATTGCATGTTTTGAATACACCAGAGGGGTTACCATGACTTCTTAAAGCAGGAGTAATTCCAGCGTGGGAAAGAGACAGAGCTATACAGGTCGTCTAGCGCCATCTCTTTTCCACTCTGGAATTACTCCTGCTTTAAGACGTCATGGTAGGCAACTAGGACTTTGTTTTTGATTTCACGAATAACTTTGTCCTTGGTTTCTTGCCTGATGAGTTGAATTCAAGAGTTTGGTTTTATGATGAACCATAGTCAAAATTAATCACCAAACGGTAGTTAAGACGGAGTTTTAAAATACACCTCTACCGGGACAATCAACATTGTTAATACGTATCTTGCTTACGGCCAAATATTTTCAACAATTTGAAAAAATATTACCAAACTTAAATAAACTTTTATAAACTTATATCTTCTTCTTCATTACTGAGAATCGTGGTCACTGGACCCCTTTAAACGGATAATCTGCCTCCATCGACTCCGGTCCAAAGTTGCCATCACCAGCTGCTGAAATTTGCTTGAGGACGTAGTTTCTTTTTCTTGGTAGGACCATAGTGCTGGCGACCGACCTCGTACTCGGTATTGCCAACAATACAACTTTTAAAGGCTGCTATCTCTCCTTTGCATTAATATACGCTGTAGGCAAACTGTAGACAATAAACTTTTATAACTTTTTTTTTTTTTTTGAGTTTGGTTGTTTCTCGTGCCTGTACGAGTGTGTCAGAAAGAGAAAAGAAAGTTTTCAAAATAATATAGCAAACATTGTATGAAACGAGTTAATTAAAGCTGGAATTAATTATATACCAATTTTATAGAATTTATGGATTAAATTCATGGATTATATAATAACACCATTCTAAAAAATAACAAGTTTTCTGTCACTAACTTGGACAGTGTATTATTAACAAACATAACGCGGCACCAGCACATAAACTGCGACTCTTTTTACGGCACCGCGAGAATTAACGTGGCCGCGTAAACTTGAGTTATTAAACTCAAATATACCTTCACATTTTGTTGAAGTTTGGATTTTACTTGGCAAACCACAGGCTTAAAGTATCGCCGACAAAGAAACCTCTTCCTTTGTTAATTTATATTGTGTAATTTTATTTGTACGGTATATTTTATGAACATATTGTATTATAATACTTTTTTGGCTTCAGAACTTACTTTGAGAAATTAAATTCTCGCTTCGTATGTTTAGGACTAGTTAATGGGTTCCCTCGAAAACTTTTCGGTGAAGTTGCAGGATTTTGAACCTTAGCTACCTCCTCCTATTTGTCCTAGGTTTTATAGAGGTCGCATAAAACCGTGAAGGTTCTTACATAATATACGCGGTCAGTACATTGCCTTTATAGTATGTAGCGCCTAATAGTGATGTATAACCGTATTTCAGGTACAAAACGAGGACCCAAAGCTTATGTTTTACGATAATGTCTTGAACGGTTAGTGTTATCATAAACACTATTACCGCCATAACTCTACCAGAATATCTTCGACTAAAATTTTCTTTGTCATTCTGCAGATGGAAATGATAAATAATTCATCATTCGAGCCTTACTTAGACTAAGTACACCATATTTCATATCGGGCCCTTCTTGTGGATACGACATAAAATACAGTCGAGGTAATCCTATCCATCCATGATTTATATGAAAGAAGGGTCAATGTGGAAATTTCATAAGCGATATATCATCGTTTCCTATGCAGAACTATTAAGATATGGAGTCTTATAGGAATGGCATAATCGCCAGACGTGGCGATTGATGACGCAATCGTAAACACTTGATGCGGGTACGTAGTGAATATGGAATCACTTTCCATAGTAATTTATATCAGTGATTTGCTTGGTCAAATTTCGAGGGTATTATTAATTTATGTGACTGTGGCATGTCAGTCTGGGTGTTTTGTGTTACCACAGCTTTCGTGAGCTGGAATGAAATCTAATGTAACAATAATACCAGCCTATTATTGTCCAACTGCTGGGCAGCATCTTCCTAAGCCGTGATAAAAAACTCGTAATAAAATAATAAATAAATAAATAAATATCGCTGGACATTACACACAGCGCCATCTAGGTGCCACACTAAGCAACGAGGCTTGTGTCGTGGACACCAGATAGTTGATACTACTACATAGATACTTTTTTTGTTTGTAAATACATACTTATTATACATATAAACAAATAAAACTTTATTTCAGACTGCAGTCCATTATTTTGTTAGTATTTTAGTGTTAGTAACAATAGTGATCACGGCTCGTATTGTTAGGCGGTTCGTCTCTCTGAAACCCTAAATGGGTAGCTCATGTAGCTTGGATCTTGTTCCCGATACCGGTGGGTAACATTATTTGGACATAAACATTGTTGGGGAACGTTTTTTTTTTGGGGTGTTATAATACATTTTACGGTAGGACTCAATGTAACGCACTCAAAACATTGTGCTGATGGATGTTTTGAATGGTACGGAAGTCGTGAAGGTGTTTAAAGTAAAAATCCCACATTACAAACAAAAAAAAAAAAAAAAAAAATGTGCAGTAGTCGTAATTTTGACCCCCAATATCTTCGTAACTAAAAGGTTCCCAGGTATGGTCTAGAACAAAAAAAAAAGCACAATGATGGGGAGAAAAGGTGCCTTTCGGATTCGTTAAGGGTCTTGTTACACCCTTTATATTGAGAGATAAAAATGCAATTTATATGTATAGATATGAATAAAGGAAATAATGTTTAATCTTTATTTATTTTAAGGGGTCTTAAATAATGATCGTGGTATTTTGTATCTTGTATGCAGGAATTAACCTAATCACCCTATTTTAAGTTTTATCCTTATAAGTATAAATCCTAAATCTAGTTTCATCACTCAGATACTACGAAAGATAATACTTTTAAAATCTGAATCTGCTGATCCGTACTTAACAAGGAAGGGTAAAAAAAAGCCGAATGAATCGGAAACAAATTACAAACACACGCTATAAATAAAAACTGATTAATTAGTCACGCATTCAGATCAAAATGGAACACCATGTTTGATCTAAAAGCAAGCATTTCGAATGAGCGAGGTACAAATTAAATTATTTTGTTGAATACTAAGCTTTCCGCTACTTTCAATCAAAACACTTTATTTACGTTCTTCAAAGGAAAATACGAAATAAATTGAAAATACCTTTCCTTTGTAATTAATTAAGGGGAGGTACCCTTTTGAGAGATGAGTAGTGAAGTAACTTTGTTATGGCTCGGTTTTTTATTTAATTTGCCTGTTGGATAAATTTTGCAGTGTGGTTTGGAAAACAAAGACTTGCTTGTCGTGATGGTAGACTAAAAAAATCCGTGATAAGGTTGAGCAGCAAGCAGCATACTTTGTCTTTGCCTATTCATTAGGTACTTCTAGTGTAAAGGCAGCCCGCGAAATTTTTCTTTTGTAGTTTGCAGGAAATCTTTTTTTTTCGGATGGCAGCTCGCGAATTTTTTTTGCAGTTTGCAGGTCTGTGTTGAGCTTTATGTTGAACGAACAAAATATGATTCATGACTGTAAGAACTATGGCTTTACCGAGTTGTAATTATTAAAATCATCAATACAACACACAGTACATTTAATCCCATTGAATTACTTTTTCATGAAATAGTCGAGTGAATTTCACGGGCTACACTGGCGCTTCCACCTTAAGGAGATTTCTCAATATATTTACCTAATGCATCCCACAATGTGAAATTAGGTGGTAGGTTACAAATACATGATCCATCTGGACTCTGGCGGGCACAGCAAAGCAGGGGAAACTAAGAGGGCTATAATTTGACAATTTAATTGAAAAACTATTATATTATTTAACTACTAATTCATTATGTCATTAGCGTGTCAGTTGAGTGTCAGTTGAGTGGGAATGAATATTTTTTTAGCACATAATGAGTCTTTCGACACAGCCACCAGAATACTTGTTGTGGAGTTAATATTCTAACAGCACACAGAAAAATCTCAGGTCACTATTTTGCTTTTTCAAAATACAGCCCACAATTTTTACAATTGTGTAGAAAGGACATTACAACAACCATTACACTCAACCAATAAGCTCATTGTTTCCTATTCCCTGTGAAACGTTCACTTAAAGATAAGAATAAGGAGAATATTTCCTTAAATAAAAGATATTTCTCCCCGCGCATAACGTCTTTCCGAATGTCGTAACGCATTTAGGCGTTCACCTCGGGCCCTATAAGATTTAACATAATATCATAAGATATTTCAGCAAGACGCCTCCCTCACTAACCGTCGGAAAGTTGTTTACCTAACTTTTGATTGCCTTCTTTACTCTGTTTGTTTACTTTTTTACTTAGAACAGGGAAATATTATGAAAGTTTTTTCGTTAAAGGCTCGAAGATACATAAATGGGTTTAGAACTCGTTCTCCTTACTAAAATTTGTTTACCTATGCGCTGTTTTATTGGTCTTTCGGCTCTCGCTTGAAAGGTTTTGTTAATGGAGGAAGGCGAAAAGAAATGACATAATTTTGTTATTTTTAAAACAAATGAATTGTTTTTTTTGGAATAATTGCTACGTATATTTTCGAGGCTCTTTAACTGTATTTTTTATTAATTGACGCAAATTATCTGAAGAGTTTCTAACAACTTTATAATGGGTGTACCTTTAACGAACCTGAAAGGCACTTGTGTCCCTCGTCATTGCGATCATTTTTTTGTTAAAAACCATACCTAATTCCTAATTATTCCATCCCATAATTCCAACTTTTTCAGAAGTTTTTTTTTAAATACAAGTTCTTCACTACATAGTATAAAACAAAGTCGCTTCCCGTTGTCTGTCCCTATGTATGCTTAGAACTTTAAAACTGCGCAACGGATTTTGATGCGGTTTTTTAAATAGATAGAGTGATTCAAGAGTAAGGTTTATATGTATAACATTGCACCCGTGCGAAACCGGGGCTGTTCGCTAGTAAAGTTATGATTTAAATACCTCCACAACCCCCGCACTATGAATGCATCCCTCAGCGCATTTTTTGCGTAGAGTTACTTAGTTTAATAAACAGAATGCTTGGTTGACAGCTTCGTGAAGGGTTTGATTACACCTTGTATAATTGGCAATTCCAAACGGTACATACTGAATTAGACATTTGAAGCAGCTGAAATGATTCCTAATCTAAAAGCAACTATTAACGCTTACTTAGTTCTTACTTAATGTCAATTATCCCACGGCCAGGGCAAAACAAGTTGCGTAATTACAAATTGTAATTCAATCTAAAACATCGGACGTTCCGGTCGGGGCAGACTTCGTAACTTAATTCAGTGCACAGAACAATTCTTAACACCGGTGCATAAGAGCTGAGATCGAGTGCGTTTTTCCATCCACCTTGAGGCTGTATACTCCCTAACCAATTACTACAGGGCACTTTAATTACACAACTTGTAGCGAATAAGTTTCAGCTGAAATTAGATGTTAAGGTAATTTATTACTTAATTCTCACTTTATAAATTACTTTTGTAATTAAGATCTCAATTAAAAGTTCGCTTGTCGGTCCGGACATGTGTTAACAAATGAGTTGGCATAGTTTCACGATAGAATTGTGTGAATGTGGATGTGGAGTATTTGTAGGTCAGATATAAATCATGTTTTTTTTTGCGCGAACAAAAAGTAATTTGGAAATATGTTGGAGAATAATTTATTATCTGTTTTATTATCTGCCTAGCCTTTTCTCAACTATGTAGGGGTCAGCTTCCAGTCTAACCGGATGCAGCCGACTGCCTATCTGACCTCCAAAACCAAGTTAGTACTGGTTAATACGATACCGCTTTACTAGGTCTTTAAAGATTTAGATATATACCATATCGATTTACCACACACATGAGGTATAATAGTGTGTCCTATATTTCGACCTAGAACTTTTATAGTAAAAGTGCCTCATAAAGGTCTATCCACACACATCAGGGCCGTGCCCGGGACGTGACATGGCCGTGGCCGAATGTATGTAGGCACTGAAGCTTCGTCGCCGCGCGCCGGCCCAGGCACGGACGTGTGTGAATGAGTTCATTTAAAATGTACACGCCGTTTTTTTTTTGAGGGCACGGTTCGTCCACGTCCCGGGCACGGCCCTGATATGTGTAGATAGACCTTACCTGTCAAAATAGTGACTAACTAACCACAATTTTATCACATTCCTAACCTAACTAAGACAAACCTGGAAAGCTAAAATAATTTAATGCACGCAGTTTCAAAGCGCTTCCTTGATAAGCTCAGTGTCACCACACGCATATGATAGGATAGGATATGACATTCTGCATTATTAAGCCGAACTACCGTACTATGAAGATTCCACATTTAGCAATTCTAAAGGTATTTTACTAGTTCTGTTTTTTTTTTTTTTATGGTGAGGAAATATAGCTACGTGTGTTCTGATTTTGCTCGCGTCTTACTTTGTTTCTGAGATTGAGAGCTGAATTTGATAGGAGTTAAAAATGGTAAACCGGATGCCCATTTTGACTAAACACCAAGCGCCACCAAAATTTAAGCCAAAATATTGTTGACTATGAATGCTGTGCCAAGCTTCAAAATCTGTTAGAGAGCTTTCATTTAGGTTTCGCCTAAGGTCTAAGGAGCAACGGTGGATCAGCGGTGGCGTCCCCGACTTACGAGCATAGTAATTCGTGAGTTCGAACCCAGGCAAGCACATTACTTTGTGTAATTTATTGCACATTACTTTGTGTGAAGGAATACATCGTGAACGAATTGGAAACCCTATGCATGCATGTCCTAGAACCAAAAATTCAAAGACATGTGACATCTACCAACCCGCACTGGGCTCGCGTGGTGGATTATAGCCCATTCCCTCTCATATAGAGGAGGCCTGCCTCCCAGCAGTGGGAACATTATAGACTGATTATGCTAAGGTCTAAGATCCGGACTAAGATCGACTTCACACCCATCTATTTACTGAATGAGAATATGAAATATTTTTTTAAGCAATGTATGACGAATGAGTTGCCTAATTATATGAATAAAACTGAGCTATGGGTGTTCTATTCTACTAACTACTAAAATTAAACTTTTAATTCGCTACGAAATATTGAATGAAACTTTTAAATCCACTATCAAAATAAAATACTTTAATCTGTAAGCGCAAACGTTTAAAAAAATGCATATTTGAGTGCATTGAATATTGATTGCTCTCTTCGTAAACCGTATTAACTCAATTACTTCAGTTAAGAGGAGCACGGGAGTTAACAGCTGCCGTGCAATTAGTGTTTTTGTTTAATTTATGAAAACAAATTGCAAGAAGTTTCAATATTACGTAGTTTTTTTTTTAAGTAAACGGTGTAGGTACATGGAGAAAATGAAGGAGTATATGGGTAAAGGAGACAGTCTCGATGATCGAGTGGTCGAGTGTTTGCAAACGCGACTGCAAAGCATGAGGTACTGGGTTCAATTTCCGGGTCCTGCAAAGTCCTATTGGATTTTCCCATCAGGAATTTCTCAATAGCAGGCACGGAGTTTGGATTTGTGCTCGGTTGATGACAACGGCTTACCCCCTATTACATGTGGCTTAAAACATAACTGGTGAATTTACCAACAATGCGTTTCTCTCATTTTTCATCGAATGAGGTTTTAAATAAATAGTTTGTATTGATTACTAGAAGATATTGTCTAGCCACAGAATCTAAACTTCAAGGCGACCGACAGTATAATCTATATTAATACAAAGATCGTGATTAACCTACACTTTGGCTATTTTCACATTAATCAAAATTCTTCATTCTAAAGATATACTTCGTGAAAAATAGCAGGTGCTTCATAATAATAATGATGTTTCAGGAAGGTTCGTTGATATTTACGCACATTTTCTGTTATAATTTCGTCCCGGTGCTGAAGGCAACAATCTGGTAGAAATGCAAGATTGAATTTGCCTCTGATGGCTAATTTATTTCTCCCTCGAGCCCTCGTGTACACTCAACCGCATTGACTTATAACAATTTTATCATACGCAATCTTTTGCGTTATTTTGAATTTTAAACCGTACTCCTGTTTTAAGGTATCGTAATACCGAGTACTAACTAGGTTGTGGAGGTCAGTCAGGAGGAGTTAGACTGAAAGCCGACCCCAACATTGTTGGGTAAAGGTTCAGCAAATGATGATGGCTCCTGTTTTTGAATTGTTTTTTGAAAGTTTTGGACGTGTTTTCAATTCAAGATGAAGGCATAATCATTTCAGAGCTGTCATTTAAAGGCTTTTTAGGTGTAGTTTTGTCGATGTTTGAGTATCTAGTCCAAAACTAATAAAGTATGACGATACTTTATTGGCTTTCTAATTTTATTTTTATTTAATATCAGAAAAGCTCGTTTTTCTGTTTATGATTTTAATTGGTATAATCGTCTTTAAAATGGTGTTAATCGTCTTTCTTCAAAACACCATTACGGAAACTGTAAAAATTAACTATAAGCAACCGACCGTATCTAAAACGAAATCTAGACCAAAATAAGCAATTAAAATCCCAAAACAACACAACTTTCGGTGGTAATCTAAAATAAACGTCCCCATCAGATATAGTCTTTGTGGCGACACACCAAATAGCTCGTTAAAATGTGCGCCGCGATTTCTAAAGTACCGAATAAAGAGGAAAGCACAGAATAAAAACGTGCAGCGTTATTCGTCTGTATCTCAGTCACACATAAACCTCACAAATTGACCCATTTCAAGTTGAACGTAAAACTAAAGGCGACACACATAACCGGTAACCCCGCTATCCGGCAACCAAGGACGATACTTTGCCACTTACGGGCCAATAAAAACGCGTACAACGTAATTGTGGTTATAGCATTCTGGACGTTAACTTTGTGGAAGAATTAGTTTTGTATAGGGGTGTATAGGGAAACATTTGTAGCCAACAATAAACAATTAATAAAATGGGAACCAGTAGCGAAGGGTCAATTTTTGTAAGAGGTAAGCTGTACATATCTTTAATGTGAGTAAATTATTTGTTTATAGAATACTGACTGTGCCATTTTTCAAAGGGAAGCCGGTAGGAATCGAGTTGAATGGAACCTTCGCCACTGCTGTGAACAGAATTAATCTGAAATGTCAAATATTTGAGCAGCTAAAATATGTTTCTTAGTATTATGAACCTCTATCGGTGATTCCTATAAAAAATGTTTAAGAAAAGTTTTTCAAGTAATCAACAATCGTACGAATCCGCAACTGAATTATAAGTAACGAAAAGGCTGTTCTGTCATAGTTACGTCAGTGGATGTGTGTGCAGGAAAAACTGAACAATGTAAAGATTTCTAGGCTGTTGTGTTTTGCCTGAGTTGAAGAACATGCTCGGAACACCAATCCATTTGCCTTGTCTTAACAGCATAATCAGCCTATAATGTTTCCACTGCTAGGACACCGGCCTCCTCTCTTTGAGAGGGAATGGGCTATAATCCACCACGCGGGCCCAGTGCGGGTTGGTAGATGTCACATGTCTTCGATTTTTTTGGTTCTAGGACATGCCGGTTTCCTCACGATGTTTTCCTTCACCGTTTTGAGACCAGTGGTGATGAAATAACTTACATAAAGTAATGCACCTGCCTGGGTTCGAACCCTCGACTTACTGTTCGTAAATCGAGGCCGCCACCACTGGGCCACCGCTGCTCTCAATGATAGTGTCTTCTCTTAATGATAGTGTTTAATTATTGTTTATCGATCAAAATACTGACATGACTTTAATGTTGATGGATAGATAGATGATTCCACTAAAGTTTCAATCAAATCGATACGGACTAGTTATGGACCAGCTGCGGACACGGTACTCTAATAGTACATTTTGATACAAAAAATAATAGAACGAAAAGTATTTTTGTCATTAATTGTTAGGAAACTATGATTTAATTTGCTTTTTTTCGCGCTTACCTTTCGTCCGGTTTAAGGAAAAGCAAAGGTATGAAGCCGCTAAACAGCCTGATATGAAAATTAGAAAATTAAATTATTTTTGAATTTAGAACGCAAATAAATTTTGATTTGTTTATAAAAGTATTTTTGTCCGGTGGCCAAAGCCGAGTCCGTATTCTGTCCGCACCAATTTGACCGTACCTAGATATTTTCGAAAGACTGTTATTTTAAAGCACATGTTATCAGTGTCTACGCGACAACGTTATGTTAACTGAATTCAATATGATGCCAGGCGCAGTACCAGTTGTTGAATTATTAATATAAAAGCTTCATGAACGTATTGCTGGCTGGATACAACCAAGTTTTACACAGGCAAGGAATAAATTCATGAAATGACACACTTTTTTATCGCCTTATGTAGTATCTGTATTTTGTTAAGATTATTTATTTTTGATGGCATTATTTAGTATCTTAGGGGCTAGATAAAATGAAATTTTATCAGCAATTCACATAAATCATATTTATTTCTGTAAGTTGGTTTAAAAAACACTTAAATTACACGTCAATCAAATACATTTACAACGAAAATAATGATTTTGAAAACAATTTGCACTTAAGGTGGAAGCGCAAGGGTAGCCCGCGAAATTAGAATTTTCTTTCGTTTTTTGTTATTGCAGGTCAGTGTCTGGTTGTATGTTTGTGTAAATATGAATCGCGCCAGTAACACAGATGGACTTACAGAATTATAATCATTTTAATCATCAATACAACCCTCCAAGTTCATTTAACCCCATTTAGTGACTTTTTCATGAAACGGTTATTGAATGGGGTTAAGTTAATTTTTTTCACGTGGCAAAATTTACAACAAATGTGATCGATACTGTTATGAAATTTTAAGAAAATTAGAAGAATTGCTAATGATCTGCTGGAAATTCGGAAAATGAATTATATTAGAGGAATTGCTGAAAGTGTCCATTTTAGGTCCCAGAAGTCTGGCAGAGTTGCCACGTTGGATGGCAATGCTGATTCTTTGACTAAAAATAGGCCAGCCCTCTCGTCACGGGAAGAGTCGACCAACCGCATTGCGATGTCGCGAAAGACTGTATACTTCTTTATCTATACTAATAATCTCTGGATCTACTAAACCGATTTTGAAATTTTTTTCACTAATAGGAAGCTACATTATTCCCGAGTGCCATAGGCTATGTTTACAACGTGCCCGTGGGATAATTTCCGACCAAAATGCGAGTGAAGCCGCGGGCAACAGCTAGTTATGAATAAAACGTACTTTCAATCTTGCTAAATAAGTTTTCTATGATAAATTATACCTACTGGTTATTGCTACGACGTGCGATACATAAAAAAAAACCTTTTTCTATTACAAGGTCTCGAGCTAAAGCATATTTACTTACAAAAAAATCGAGTGAAAAAAGTCTCAGGTCAGGTTAGACCCCTGGATTTTATTTTCCGGAGATAAAATGTTCAGACCTTACAAACCTCGCGTGCTTTTATATGTGATTTCCAAGGCTCGTTTAATTTTATTTTGCTTCTCAAAGACTATTTACTATTTATTTAACACTTCAAGCACAAAGTACGGAGGCGGACTTAATGCCATAGGCATTTTCTACCAGTCAACCTTTGGGTGATGCAGAGACAAGCAGTGGTAGGTGTCTATCTGAAAATGTTTATAAGTAATATGTTAATTAATACTAATAACCCACAGGAAGTGACCGAGATTCAAAAGAGATTGTCATTACATCTTATCTTCCTTGTCTCACAAAAACACTTGTACAATCAAAGCAAAAGTGAACATTCAAAGTGCGTCAATTGAATTATTCTAAGGCGAATGACATCACTCTACTTAAGGCAAAGATTAAATAATAATGAGCTCGAAGGCAAAGTGATGACATAAAATCTCGCGGGGAAATTGCTGAAGACACTCGTCTTAAGTCTCAAGTTTGCATAATGAAATACAATATAACTCGAGCAGGAGTCAAGTAAAGCAGGCAATTTGTATTTTGTTAACTTTTCATTTAGTTATAATAGTAAGATAAGTTTGTTATAAAGCTGTGATGTTATTATTAAGTTTGCTGGGGTTGTTATTGTTATTCAAAATGACGGATCCGAAATAATGCTGTGTTGAAAAATCCAAAACAAGTTGCAATACTATGTATTGTTTATACGGCTCATCGACATCAGAAATTAAATGTTTATGAATCATTTATATTTTATGGTCGGATCCATGAAACGATTTCGTATGTAAAATCTCATTTTAATAAATTTGTTTGAATTGAGGCAAATTATTTACTTACTACACTATTATTTTTACAAAATACTTGTTTATTTTTAAATATGCGTGATCTGTATATTTGAATGAAAAGAAGAAATATTTTGTTTCGTAACTTTCGTTAAATGCATTCTTTTTTTTCCATTGATTCTTGTCATCATGTATTGCAGGATTGTAAATGTCCGTCAGGTATTTTTGAATAATAAGAAGAAAAATATTGTTTCGTAACTTTTTTTAAATATATCCATTTATTTTCACTCCTTTTAATCTTCATGAATCGCAGCTATAAAGACAAGCTGATAACAAACGAATGTGTTCTAACTTCTTGAAAATCTTAATAGTACACAAAGAACAAAGCTGAATATTTTATATTAGAAAATTCTGACAACAACACTTCAATTTATATGCACTGACGGCAAATTTCACTTCAATTGTTTCAGCAATTTCGGAGTTATATTACGGTCGGTGGGGCAAATAAAATTGCTATCCTTAATAAAGTTTCAATTCTCAGAGGCATTTTGTGTCAGTCCCCCTGTAATTTTATATACTAAAGACTCGAGCGACTTCTAACAAAATAACCATTAAGCTGAGTTTATTGAATTAGTATAAAAACTGAGACTTAATTTTATTTGGACACATTTTCATTGAGCGTATCTGTCAAAATCTTTTTTCAACTTTCGAACAATCATATTAAATATGATTTAATTTGCAAATTCTACAAACAGAAAAAGAGTAGCTTTCTATCAACCTGCCCTAATGCTTGGCAAAGGTATCAAAGCAAAGGCATCTCTTTGTGCGGTTTACTCCAGCTAATCCCCAAGAAACGTCGCCAAGTCGTTTCCTAGATTTACCTTCATTTTTTTTAAATTATGACGACTAGGTATTTCTATCACGTGTGCCCACACTTAATCACAACATTAACCTAAAACAACTTTAAAATTCACAAACGAAACAACAGACAGTTAAAAACCATATAATTAGGAGCTCTAGTTTGAACCATTAAAACCGTTTTACCGCTGTTTATTTGTGAAAAACTGTCAGATTTCACATTTTGTCGTGACTCAAGGCTGGATTTTACGGTTTCCTTCAGCAAGGGTATGTAATGAATAAGCACAGAAGCTCAGTTCTACACAGCAAACGATAATTGGCGCATGCCTAAATAGGCACGTACCTAGGGTGATCTCTAAGGCATGGCTGTCGCCGGTGCGCTTGCAGTCGCTGTATATAAACCATTTCTAAGGGTGTAAACATATTGACGCGGCACCGGCTTGAGCCGATCACGTGCATTTGTCACATTAAGGCCTATTATAGAGCTAGACCGGCGCCGGTTGCGTGCGCTGGTCGGGCGTTCCGATATGTGCGATTTTAACGACCGGCGCACGTTGAACAGTGAACGGTATCATACAAGTTGGACTCGCTCTGAAATAGGCCTTAGTTCGGCGCGGTGTTTAGTCTTATCACCCAAACCCAAAAGAGTTGAATGGTAGAAAATGCCTATGGCATTATGTCCGCTACTGTACCCTGTGCGTGGTGAGTTCGAACCATAGCAGACATTTTACTCAGTAATATAAATTAAACTTTGAAAAAAGAATGTCTTGAATTTGTATACAAAATTCGAAGAAACCGTTTCCCCGATTTTATATTTCAGCACAACTTCTTTAAAAACGGCATTTCCTAGACATCCGGTCCATTAACTAGCGCTGGACCCGCGATCTGCATTATGACTCACTCTCATAGAGAGATGGCCTGCGCCTCAGGTGTGGTCTCGCTGATACCCTAAGTGTGGACACACCCTTATGATGCCGGTCTTCTGATTTCTATCTCTTCTGTGGCATGGGCATGTAATCCCGGGCGTCGGGCGGTGTGCCCGCTGAGGCCGTGTCTCCTGTGTCACCCAGGCGATTAAAGTGATTTACAATGTGGCCGCTGGCCCAAGAATTAAGAAGTTTATTTAAGTTCTTTGAACTAGGATTTATTAGGAAACCTATTAGGTAAGTGTGTGCAGGTTTTATTAAAACTACAATGTGCGTGGCTTTGAAACATTGTAAGCTTGCAGTTCTGAAGAATTATGGCTACAAAAGTTTACAACAGTACTTATCGTAATTTTGGACTGAGGTAGTCTAGGTACCTGCCAGGGTTGCGGGACTGTTCGAATGAGATACCGCGGCCCTGGAACACAAAGGGCAAAGGAAGGAACATATATGGATGGGTTTTAGTCAGTAAAAGTCTGACACTCCCTCCTGCTCAGCCCAGAGCGGGCGGGGCTATTTAATGATATCCCATCCAAAAAAAAAAGGTAATCTAGGTAGCCGCGACAACGAAAAATCTATGAGATTGCCTTATGAGCGTTAACGCCGTACGGCATTTCATACAAACTTTCAAGTAATTTTTTTTCGAAATGACCGAACCGATTCTAATGAAACTTCATACGCATAAGCAAGATACATATGTCTAAAAATTTCAGAAAGAACTATTCGAAATATCTTAAAAAAAAAAATGGAAATTTCTGTTTGTATGGAAAATCTAAAATCCAATGACATTTTTTTCATTCATCAAGACCCTTTTTCTGAAGAACGCGTGGAGTTATCAAGTTGAAACTAATATCAAATACTCATAGGTCTACTACCCCTAAGAGCAGTGAAAAAAATAAACTTGTTAGTCAACGTGATCAAAACCGACTTTTGACCGTTTATGCCGCATATTTTGCGATTTCACAAGGGAATCAAAACCACTACTTACTACTACTACGAGTACTATATGATATGGGTTACTATATGAATCCTATAGGAATCATGAATTTGGCAAGAAGCAATGTCTTAAGGTGGATGCGTCAGGGTAGCCCGCGAAATTTAAATTTTCTTACGTTTATTGCAATTTGCAGGTCAGTGTCAGGCTGAATGTTGATGAAAATATGAATCGCGCCAGTAACACGTATGGAGTTACAGAATTATAATCATTCAAATCTTAAATACAGCTCTCCAAGTTCATATAATCACATTCAATAGCTATTTCATGAAAAAGTCACTCTTTGAGATTGTATGAACTTGACATGCAAATTGCAATAAACTTGAGAGAATTTAAATTTCCTTTACCTTGCGCTTCCACCTTAAACATATAAAGGAAAAAATCTGAAAACCGCAAATATGTAGTTAAATAATAAAATACTTCCATGTTTATATGTGGAAATATCGGTGCGTGAGTCCAACTCGCATTTGGCCGGTCTTTTTAATTTATTCACGAGTGTTCTTCATTGAAAACGGCATACTCTTTTAGATGGTATGACCATGTGCACAAGATGAAGGGTGATTAACAAATTAGGTATTTACAAGGTAAAAGTAAGAAACTCCAGGAGACCTTATGGATGATCATCTTCTGAAAGGTCAGCTGCATAGAGCTAGCAACCAGCGTGCGTATAAGATTGGATGAATGAACCTGGACGACGCAAAATGAGCATCTAAGTATCGTAGCAGGTTATGTTCTGTAATTTCTGCGCACCCTCATGAGAAATAGGCGTGAGATAATGTCTGAGTACCTTCAATCATCTCATCTGCCCAGCCCTTCCCAACTACGTTAGGGTCGACTTAAAGTCTAACTGAATACAGCTGAATACCAGTATTTTACATGGAGCGACTGCCTATCTGACCTCCACAACCCAATTGGTATTGGGTTATAATTATGACACCTTTGGTATGACTGGTAGACAGACATTCGGGCCAATGACTAGGAAGTCAGTGGCCCGAACTCGCGGGTCGCGGCCGTCATTTGAAGATCTTTGACAGTCGTTACAGGTGTAATGACTGTCAAAGATCTTCAAGTGACGGCCGGGACCAACAGCGTATCGTAATTTCCAAGGCTCGGAGGAAACTCGGTACGTAATGGGTGGTCACCCATCCACGGACCAATCTAGCCAAGTGCGGCTTAACGTGAAGATCGACCCAAGTGGCTGTTATTATTTTGTCACGAGCTCCTCGTATGAATGTCTTCCATTTATTTTAAACTAGCTGTTGCCCGCGGCTTCGCTCGCGTTTTGGTCGGAAATTATCCCACGGGCACGTTCTAATATAGCTTAGTTATGGCAGCTTATGGCACTCGGGGATAATGCAGCTTCTTGTTAGTGAAAGAATTTTCAAAATCGGTTCAATCTATCCAGAGAACCCCGTACATACAAAAGTACAAACTTACTAATTTTACCTCTTTATAATATTAGTATTGATGTAAAATTGTGATGCGTAGGAATGAGGAAAATGTAGTGAGCAAAATGTTGAGTATGAATGTAGATAAGAGTAGAGGAAGACCAAAGAAACGATGGATGGACTGTGTGAAGGATGATAATAAATGGCTAAAATAAAAAGGAGGTTACTGCTGAGATGACGAGTAACAGAGAAGTATGGAAGAAGAAGACATGCTGCGTCGACCCCAAATAAGTTAGAAGATAAGATAAGGGCAGAAGAATGATGATGATGACGTAAAATTAAGCATCAAATCATTTCTCAATTCTACTCAAAACTCATGTAAATTACTAACAAGAAGCCATTAAATCAGTACGCCCTCAATTATTTAATTGGTGTAGTGTTTCCATGGCGCGTATAGTCGTATACGGCAACGGTTCAATTAAGATATATCGCGTATCAAAGATTTACCTTAATGGCCTGTAGCTAGGTAATCGAATCGCGAGGTTATATTTGTGTTTGACGATGTGGAATATTAGTAGGAATATAATTATGTTTGTGCTGGTTATGTAATGACTAATAAACTCTGTTTGATAAGGACCTGTAAAAGAAAAAAATGTAAGACATTTTATTTGTTTATCTATTCATGGATTTATTAAAAAAGAATTTCATGAATAATAAATGGTACACGGAAAAGCCTTAATACTTACTTGTACCTATTTATTCCTGTTTTTATAATAATAATTACGAAAACACCTCACAAACGCATCCGAAACCATTTTGTAAACTTGTTAAAACAAATATCGTAGGTAAGTATTTACATTCTATTGTTTAGGAACTACAATGCCACAGAACGACCAAAAACGCTAAAACACAACCCTCCCGTTAATACAACATTTTCAATGGCTGGCGAAAAAACTCCGTAATTAGTGCTTAAAAAGATTGTAATACTTTTATTTAATGATCTTCATTAAGCCGTGCTTAAACAACCGACTTTCCACTTCAGAACTTCAAAATAGAAGTAAATACGCTAGGCATATAATTTAGCTTAAGTACAAACGCCGTGTTTCACGAAACAAGATCCTTAAAACGAGGTTCAGTAAGGAGAGACTGGATCTCCCCGGCGTACTAATAATAAGTAAAAAATCAAAAGAATTTAACAAGTGGTGTTTCGTCGCGGCGAAGGACGGCGATGACAAATGCTCCCTCGGGGCCGTTCCACTGAAACTTGCACTGGAAACCCCGCAATGTTCACCAACTTATTTCTACTCATCTGTTATGTTTCATTTGGGTCGAGTGTAATGAAAATGATAAAAAATATTTAGCTACGCCTTAGTCTATTGTTGTACGTTTTTATTGTTCACAATTTTATAAACAGAGCGTACTCGATACCAAAGGCCAATTGTTTCGTACTTTATTAGAATTTGAATTTCGTTCGTTTTCAATTATTTTGCGTGTTGTTTCGTACGATGTAGTAGACGAAATGAGGTCTTTTATTCAATTTATTTGAAAGTAAATTACCATCGTATTGCCGTGAGTGCTTCAATTTCGCCTGTTTGAATTCGTGACGTCGTGTAATCACAAGGCTGTGGAGTGTTTACACGTGCGCCGGGTTACTAATGCTTATCATTCGTTACGACTTACGTACAAACTCAAGCATTGTCTGAAACAACGTTATTATTCTCCATCAGAATAATGCACGAGTATCAACGCGAAAATAAGATAAAAAAAACTTTTCGGTCTTACCGCAAAAATCCATTTCCAAGTTAAACAGATCTTTTCACGTTTTTTGCTCATTGAATCTGAGAGTTTTTGTTCCATATTTTTAAAGATTATCGCTGGAGTTCATTTGGAACTTTACCTTAATGAGAAACGTAAGGCAGATATCTAAAGGGGTGGTGTAAATTAAAGGGGGCCGGAAGACGTTAAATGTTAGACGAAACTTTTAATTACAATGACCTTCGTTATCATTAGTTAATTAAGTTTGATTGAAATTGGGAATAATTTGAAGGCGTTTGTAATTTGAAGATAAACGAGGCACTTACCAAAGAATAACTAATAGCATTTACTGCTAAATTAAGGCATCAATTTAATCGAATACTTTTTGGAAGGCCAACTTCCATTTTAGCTTTCAGCTTGAATTTTTAGTTAGAGAACCTTTACATGAATATGCATGCAACAGTCGAGTGACTAAAGTAAAGGATTATTAAACAGGTCTCGAGCCAAAATACGGGGATAATGACCAGGGGCTCAGAAAGGGTCTAGAAATTTAGTAAATCTTAGTAGGTACCTGACTAAGGGATTTTGTAGACTTTGGAAGCTTTGGGCCTAAATGGGCGAAACGAGTTGTCAAAATTTGAGAGTCAGAATTAGAGGACAATGTCAATTGACGTACAATCTACATTTAAAATATATATTCGTTCCTAGAGATGAAGGCATCCAAAATATTTTGGACTGGCTGTTGCCCGCGACTGTGTTTTCGTGGAAATTTTGACGTGTGTGTGTGAGAAAATAAATAGTAGTCTATGTGCTATTCTAGACTTTAATCTATCTCCGTGCCAAATTTCATCCAAATCCGTTCTGGCGTGATTTAATTACAACCATGTATCCATTCAAACTCTCGCATTTATATTTGTAGTTAGAAGTAACATTGACATAAGCTAGTGTCAATATATCCTATTGAAAGTCGAGAACTAAGAAAAGCCTCGAATGGTATTATCACTCGTCTGGGCCCTCGGGTGTATATGCATGACAAGTTAAAAAGTATTCATTTGAAAGAAGATATCTTGTCAGTCAATCAAGCATGTAAAGCCAAGTCAGAGGCACATGGGTGGCATAAAGAAGAAAGAAGAAGTCAATCAAATATTGTAAAATTGAGCCTCAATTAAATTAATACAAAAAAAAAAAAATTGGCTGACTTGACGACAATAATGTGGAAAAAAAAAACATACGCGTCAATTTGTCAACGTATTCACAGCAGGTACGGATATATATCTACAAACAAAAGTAAACACAACGTCTCCGCCATAAAAAGCAAACACAGCTATCTTATAGGGGGGTCACCAAGGGTTGCAGGGGTTCAGTGTGTGTGCGAATGAAGGGATGACAACGCGTCATCCCGAGCTTAGCTACACACTTGGCAATTATTTCTATATAGTCATTCTTCTTTTGATTCATGATTTCTAATTAACTTTTGCTTGCACATATACAAGGTGTAAATGGACCATGCATTCTGTAGATCAAACTAAGTAACTCAAAAATGAATGCTGCTGGGAAATGACTTTTTTTTGGGGGTGGAAAATCACGTTTTACGGTAAACCCCAATGTAACACACACAAAACATTGTGGTGATCAATGCGTTGAATATTACAGGGGTCATGGAGGTTTTTAAACTGTATAACGTATGTTATAACTTTAACATTATGAACTTGTAGGTGTTATTAAAAGAAAATGAGACCCCCAATATCTCCGTAATTAGAAGGCTCCCAGGTTTGTTCCAGAACAGAAAATATCGCAAATACTGGGAGAATAAGTGCCTTTCGGTTTCATTAAGGGTATTTTTATAACCATTATGTATAAATATACTGGTGGTAGACTAAGCAATGCTACGACCATTGCTTGGTCAAGTTTCAAGTTGCCTTTTTACTGTTATGGGCTGTACACACCAACGACGAGGACGCGACGTTGGGGGTCCGGTGTATAGAGTCCATTATGCAACTAAAATTAGTTCCTTCGTCTGATGTTGCTGTAATCATTTTCTGCACTTAACTGCAGTGCGTGTGACAAGGAAACAGGCCAAATGCGAGTCGAATGGCACACGAAGGGTTTCGTACCATTATCTAAAAAAAGAACACGTTAGTTGTATGGGAACACCCTTTTCTTTTTCTTTTTTTTTACCGATGGAAAATCATCAAATAACCCCTCTCGCTCTGGGCTGAGCAAGAAGGAGTGTCAGACTTTTACTGACTAAAACCCATCCATGTTCCTTCCTTTGCCCTTTGTGTTTCAGGGCCGCAGTATCTCTTTCGAACAGTCGCGCAACCCTGGCAGATGGGAACCCCCTTAAATATTTATTTTAATCTGTTTTTAGTATTTGTTGTTATAGCGGCAACAGAAATACATCATCTGTGAAAACTTCAACTGTCTAGCTATCACAGTTCATGAGATATAGCCTGGTGACAGCCAGACAGACAGACGGATAGACAGTGGAGTCTTAGTAATAGGACTCCATTTTTACCCCTTGGGTACGAAAGCCTAAAAAGTATTTACCTCGGTGTATGGTGTGAACATTTCAGCAGAAATGGGATAGCGAGAGGACGCATGAGAGCCAGACACGATACTCGTAAGATTCAACAACAAGAGTTTCAAACAAAGTTAAAGGATTCCCTTATCAATCACAACACCTGTGCCCGGAAGAATTTGTTTATGAATAAACTTTACCAATCAGTACACAAAACTCTCCCTACAGTTGGCATTAATTTATTTCTGAACCCGTTATTTTCCTATAGCTATAATTTAATTTAAATATAATTAAAATTGAGTATCATTGTGGCACGAACAGAAGGATTCGGAAGGGACCGCTTGCTACGTGCTTGCAAACTAATTATAAATATTATAATTTATTGCCAAAATATATGGAGAATATTTTGCGAGTTAATTATCTGATAATATTTTGGTAGAATATGGTGTTTGGGTATGGGACTTCTGTTCTTTACTCATTATTGACTGAAAGAATGAAATTCGCCTGAATACACCAGTTTCAGTAAGTAGGAATGTTTTGCTACTCCAGTGTAGATAAATATCAAGCTTTGACGAGCGCACAGCACAATCTGAGCAGGAATTAATATAATATATAGTTCCTGTCAAAATTAATCTACCTCATCTCACGGAACCCTTATAGGATCACTTTGTTGTTCGTCTGTCTGTCTGTCCGTCTGCCAGGACCCTTTTTCTCAGGAACGCGTAGAGGTATCTAAAAATTGATATCAAATACTCAAGTCTGCTACTTCTTGGGGTAGTCAAAAAATCAAACTTGTAGGTCAACGTGATCAAAAGATATGACCGTTTATTATGTTACATATTTTGTGATTTGACAAGGGAATCAAAACCTATAGGATACTTCCCTTTGTCCTAGAATTATGAAATTTGGGAAGAAGCATTTCTTACAGCACATGTAAAGGAAAAAATCTGAAAACCGTAAATATGTAGTTTAATATCTACAGCGTGTAACAGAAAGGGACATCATATGGAATAGTGTGGTACGGACAATCAAACTGAACAACTTTCTCTATGGGACCACCATCGAAATCGTAAAAAAATAATCAGCTGTCCTATACAAAATTTCAATACCTACTCGACCTAAATGTATGGGACAGCTGATAATTTTTTTATGATTTCGATGGTGGTCCCATAGAGAAAGTTGTTCAGTTTGATGGTCCGTACCACAGTATCCCATATGATTATATCCTTTCTGTTACACGCTGTATAAACCTTCAAGTTGATGTTTGACTGGATCTACCAAACTGATTATTTCTTTCATCATTTATTATGTTCAGGAGTGATCCAAATGCGGAAAACTGGTTTACAGAGACGATAAAAGCGTTTGGTTATTGAAAAACGAGAAAACCAATGGTGTGCCTTAATCCATTTTGTTTATTTTTACACATTCATTCATTCATATTAATTATTTGTGAATTTTTTAACATTACAAAAATTTTGTAATTCCCTGTTTAGTTCATGAGAAAAGAAAAGAAGATAAATAATAACTTACTGCCAGTATTTTTTCAAGACAAAGAAAAACAAAATGGTGAGAGCATTTTTCCAAGATTCATAGAACGTGTTACAAATGACCTAAAAAACTACATTGTACGGATTCATCACATTTTTAGCTTCGCCCTCAATATTGAAGGACTAGTCGCAAACGCGAACAAGATTTATGTTAGGAATTTCTTTTTATGCTGTCCACCGCTACCCTATTACCAACAAGAAAATCCTTTATTTTTTTTTCAAACTTGTCATAAACAGATATTTTAATAACTCTCTTAAGTTCGTAAAAACCAATTAATGTTTGTAGGAAATGCTGGTAGCGGTGAAAAATAAATTATTTCTTTGATATCCGGGGAGTAGGTATCACTTAAGAGGCCAGGCGACCGAGCAGGAAATTCATATTTTTCTCGTATCAAATACTTTTGATTAATAATCCTGGCGCGAGAAGACAGCCGTATTTTTCTCACCATAAGTTACGATTCATTCGTATATGTTAATGTGGATCTTTTCATTTGAAATATATTTTTCTATTTCCTCTTTTAACGTTTATTTCCTCTACATTTTTTACTTTTATTCGTTTCAGTTTATAGCAAGACGTGTATGTTTTAAGTGAGTAAAAATACACCTACTATGCTACGTTTTTTTTAAAATGTTATATTAGAAAAGCTTTCTCAAAAAAATATACCAACAACTGGGTGATGCAGAAATAGTTAGCACAAACTACATAACTTGATACAAAGCGCATAGAATATTAACTTTGACACCCAGTGTAAAATATGGTGCAAGTTTTGCCTCAACTTTGCAGGGAGAAGTTTTCTTTTTGTTACGGAAAAAAATACGCTGATCGAAAATATTTTTACCGAGATACATTAATTTTTGTTAATGGCTTTTTTTGGACCTCAGATACCACAAGGCAATGTAACATCATTATAATTTCCACAATCTATAAACCGATTTTTTTTTAAATTAAAGCTGAACGCTTAATTTTTTTCAAGCCAGTAGTGGATAGATTTAAAAACCAACGCTTTACTTTTTTTTAATAGCAAAATTGTAGATAAATACACTGACTGACATTTTCATACGAACCTATTTTTCACAAGAAGCTAAACTGCCAGTCACCGGCGGGTATTTAAAGGCTTATTAGTCCCTTTTTAGTTAAGGATTAAACGTACCATGACAACACCGGCATTTTAAGGGGGTTGGCATGACCAAAACTGCCTTAGGCTTTCGAGACGAGACCCTTGTTTTTTTAAGCTGTTTCTATGTGCCAAATTATACGTCGAGAGACACCCTAATATTAGGAGAAATGCTGTTAAAATATAAACGACGATAGAAAAGATCAAACTTTAAAAAGTACAGCGCGATTTAAGGTGTACCGTACACACAAACATACGCTCACACAGACGCAAACACACGCAACACTCTCAAACTCAATACAAGCTTCTTTTAACCACATTTAATGATTTTTCGTTGTTGTTACCACAGTCTTGTTATTCTTTAACATCTTTTCTTGGAAGAGTGCACTGGCTCTTGTACTCGTAACACAGGAACTCGTAATTCAATCATCTAGCACAGGACACATGGATTTCACACAATTTTGTAATCACTTTCTAGTATACTAAGGATGTTTGAATATTGATTGATTTATTACTAAGCCAACACCTTCAGTCTGTCCGTGTGTCTATCACATTGAATTTGAAGGGATGAGTTTTACTATACTGTACGTAGTCGAATCTAACCAAACATCAAGGTTGAACAACATGTAAAAGCTCGTAACAGTTTACGTCTGTCTATAAGTTAACTTTTGCAACTTATGTACTCAGTTTCCTTTCAAAATAGCTTAGAAAAGAAAAATGTCCCTCACAGAAAACTCTTCTTTGTTAACATTTAAATAGCAACTACGTAAACAACATTGAGTGTACTTACAATAACAATACTTTTCCTTGTATTTTACAAAAAGCTTAAGGCTTCTCTAAGCTATTGTGAAGGTATTTCTCGCCTTTTTTTTCAGTTAAGAATTGTGCGTACTGCAAGGGAAAACCACTAAGAACCGAATTGTGTTAATGTAAAACAATTGTAGGTACATACAGGGTGTAACAAGACCCTTCGCGAAGCCGTCAACCAAGCATTATGTACATCAAACTTACGCAAAAAATGATTACTGGGGCAAGACTTCTTTTTTTGGGGTGGAAAATCAAGTTTTACGGTAGAACTCAATGTAACGGTCTCAAAACATTGTGGTAATGGAAGGATTGTGGAGGTGTTAAAAGTAAAAATCTTACATTAAAAACAAGTAAGTAAAAAAACAACTTGTAAAAATATGGAACTTTGACTCCCTTAGATCTCCGTTACTAGAATTAGGTTCCCAGGTTCCTAGACAAAAAAAATACGGGGAGAACAAGTACCTTTCGGCTTCCTTAAGGGTCTTGTTACACCCTTTATAGTGAGTTACTTGAAATCTAATTTTAAAATCACTTTGTCTGTCCACTGGGTCTGCCTCAACCGCCTGTGATTTCGAATCACTGTCAAAGTCAAACAGATTTTTATTTTCGTCACTATAAGGTTGGTGATTGGTTGCTGACGATGGCGTCAGTAATTATCACAGGGATATTAATTATTCTCGTTACAATATGGTTGCTGTTGTGTCCAAATCACGCTTGTAATCCCCAAGGGGTGAGGCAGAGATTTATCTAGTACAACCACATTTTGTCAGTTATATCGTAAGTGCCTTTTAATAGGGGGCGAGCCTATTGCCCTCAACCGGGCACAAATCCAGACTCCGTGTCTGCTACTGAAAAATTCCTAATGAAAAAACAATTTTCCCGACCCGGGAATCGAACCCACAACTTCATGCTCAAAGAGGCAGTCCAGTTTATTACCGTTACATTAAAATAACTATCTATGCCCTACAAATTAATCCTATTTTGCCATGACAGGACCCGTCTATAAAAAAAGGAACAAAACAGAAACGACGATGCCAGATCCACACTATGTCAGTCCGGTGACATTTCCGCGTAGTGTATTTGTTCTCTATACTAATGAAAGAAGGTCGTTATCAAAATAGATTGTAACTGTAGTTTACTTACAAGTTATCAAGGGTGTAACAAGACCCTTAACGAAGCCGAAAAGTACTTGTTCTCCTCGTCATTGCGATATTTTTTTTGTTCTAGACCATACCTGGGAACCTTCTAGTTACGGAGATATTGGGGGTCAAAGTTCCAACTTTTTCACATGTTTTTTTTTTAAACACTTGTTTTTCATGTAAGATTTCTTTTAAACTTCCACGACCCCCGTACTACTCAATCTATCCAGCAGCACAATGTTTTGAGTGCGTTACTTTGAGCCATACCGTAAAACGTGATTTTACAACCCAAAAAAAAAGTCGTTTCCAAGCAATAATTTTTGCTTAAAGTTACTTAGTTTGATGTACAGAATGCTTGGTTGACGACTCCGTGAAGGGTCTTGTTACACCCATATCTTAAAAAAAGCCATAAAACAGTTCATATTTTACCTTTACAGTAAAATTTTGACCGGTTTCATTACAGAACGGTAACTTTTCTGAAAAACGATTTCTTTCGATGGCGGGATTAATAATCAATTACGGAGTGGTGAATTTCCAATGTCTCTAATTCTCTTTCTTTCTAACTCTGTATTGTTCGAGTCTCGACGGTCGTTGTGTGATTTTTAGGGGGAGCGATGGTCGACTTTTCGTATGCAGAAAATGCTTATTCTTTAATTTTCGACCGTTGAATAGTACTCTTTTCTTCTGATAACCTCATCGCTGAAAATGGAAAGTAGTTTTGATATAATGGACCAATTCTAAAATATGTAACGATTTGCTACGTTTTATTGTAAAAACCTCTATGTGCCAATTAAACATGTTCGTAAAGAAATATACGATTTAGTTTGGCAGCTTTTATCTATACTTCTATAGTAATATTATAAAAAGTTTGTGAGTTTGTGTGGTTGTAGGGGTAATCTCTGGATCTACTGAACCGATTTTGAAAATTCTTTATTGCACTGCACTAATAGGAAGCTACATTATCTCTGAGTGCCATAGGCTATATTTACAACGTGCCCGTGGGATAATTTCCGAAAACGCGAGTGAAGCCGCGGGCAACAGCTAGTAGTATATATTCTTCTTAGCGTGTCGATGGCATTTTTTTCAAATAATATCTACGGCCCAAAGTTCAGCTATGCGAACACCGCTTGCTGTTATCTATTAAATTACTTACTAATTATTTAAAGTTACGGTAAAAAAAGTCCTTTTCCAGTTTTAAAGCTGTTAAATACATAAAATACACGATAAGAACCTAATGACTAATAAAAAGGCTTCTACGTTCAAAACATACATATATTTTACTAACGTAAAATAAAAACCCGTTGCCATATTTTCCGGGATTACGTAAATTGTATTGCAAATCATATTAATGGTACAAGTACGACATTATGAGTGTTCAATTCATTTTCCATTACTGGGAAGAACATATAGGGTACCCAAGTGTGAAGAATATAAAAAAATAGAACATTCAACAATGGGTACCTAAGGATGACCGGCGCTGGCGGGGCCGGCCTAGAATAAAAAACTTTCTGCGGAAAAAAAAAATCACAAAAAAAGCCAAAAATTAATTCATGACAAGAATTTGTGTGGTATATACTATAACTAAAAAGTTTAAAATAAAAAACTTTCCGCGAAAAAAACCGACTTCAAAAAAAAAGCACTAAAAAAGTCTAAAATAACTTGACTTTCGGAAGTCGGCGGCAAAAAATTCAATGAAACAAATAAAGAAACCGACTTCCGAATGTCAAGTTATTTTAGACTTTTTTAGTGTTTTTTTTTAAGTCGGTTTTTTTTTCGTATAGTTTTTTATTTTAAACTTTTTAGTTATAGTATATACCACACAAATTCTTGTCATGAATTAATATTTACATTGTTACTAGAAGTTATTAAGAGATCGTCATGTCAACAACATAACCCAAGAAAAAAAAAAAAGGTATTAACACATTTATTGTCCATGTCAAAATGCTGAACTTACCTAGATGGCCAAAATAAAAATTCGCTGAATGTCTTCCCTAGTGGCCAAATTCCTAACCGATTTTGATGCAATTTCTATCGGAACAATCGGGAAACATGTCCTTTCAGATGAAAAAAGAATTTTTCAAATAGGTTTACTAATGACGGAGTTATGTGGTAACAAACATAAAAAATAAAAAAAAACAACCGTGTTGAGAACCTTCTCCTTTTTGAAGAAAGACGGTTAAAAGAATAATAATAATCCATTTATTTCAGGTATCCAAGACCCATAGATAAATACCTTAACCTAAATATACATACTAATAACATTTTTGTTCGTATAAACAACTTAAAACTATGTTAGTAACATTTGCACCATGTTTTGTGCGTTCTTGTGGAATTTGTCCGCGGAAGCGACGGAACACCACATCCTGCGGCCAAAAACTTTCTTCCAATACCAAATGGAGCAAACACGTCGGTATGCGAACCGCAAACGCCTTGAAATTGACGTTGCGGCGCGACTCCAGTAGCTGTACTCTTGGCGTGTTATCAACCTTTGGCACACGTACTCCTCGATGTCCTCTGTCTCAGTGGTGTAATGTCTGCGAGAGATGTACACCAGGGTGTTCGGCTTCGCTGCACGTAGCTTAACGTTGGGCTCCACAGGAGCCTTGCCGGAGCGGTTCTTACAGCTTGGCTGACGGCGTTTCCTCGTTTGCACCGTTACGAAACCGTCATCATCAGCCCGGTCCGTTGCCTTTTTAGGCACAGGCTTTGCGGAGAAAAAGTTGGCGAGATGATTTAGACGCGCATCACGAAGGCTGGTTCGAGGTTGCGCAGGAGAAGAGTATCTGGAAGGAGTGCGGGACGCCTTTGCCTAGCAGGGACATAGCCTTGTGGCTATTGTAAAAAAAAGAACTGTCAACTGTGCCTATTTGTTAAAATTTTGGACTTGAGCTGGCCTAGCTTGGTACAGAATTTCAATAGAAGAAGACGTCAGGTTAAACTGGTTTTCTTACAATTGATGTGCCGCCTACCGTTAATAGGTATAAAAGTAATAAAAACGAAATTAAGAAAACTACACGCTTTTCAAGATTTGCCTCTGGCGCTATCAGTTCTTATTGTGGGAAATAGGTGCTTTAGTTGCACTGTAGTAGGTAACTACCTAAGTATATAGTTTTATTATATTCTAGAACAATAACCAAGCATATACGATTTTAAAGTCAGATTAAAGTAAAAAGTATGAGATCGGACAGTTTTTAATAGAGATTTCGTATGTGTTTACTCGTTTTCCCAAATAAGGATTGTCATATTGTCAGGGTTCATTGATGTATTTACCTATGTGTGTGTGAGTTTTTAGAATTTTGGCCTGTGACATTCATATTACGGTGTGTGGCATCAAAAATGGCATTCGATTATAACCATCAACCGTCGTTCAACGTTAAAAAATAGGTGGCCTGATTTTAAATTAAAAAAAAAAACATGTTCAACAACATGTCAACAACCCTATTGTATTCGTTTACACAATAAAGCGGTAAACAATAAAACAATGCAAGATTGCTAGTACTGGCTGTAGTAAATCATGTGAATGTATGTATGGTAATATACACGCTTTCATTGTAAAAATGTTTGAAATTGTGTGTGTGTGTAATACGATGTTTGAAATTATGTTGTGTTTGAAACATAACATTACGTCATGCCTGTAATACCCGTGGGGTTATCCTGAGATGTATCTAATAGTACAACCACATTTCGGCAGTTATGTTTAACTCCCATGTCCCAGGCTCCGTGACTGCTACTGAGAAATTCCTGTTGAAAAACCTACGGAACTGATTTGACAAAAATTTGGCACACAGATAGTTCTCATAACATCGATTGCTTCTACGCTACTCTGGCGCAAGCGGGGCACGTCAATGCTGAGCAGAGTACGGGCTAGTCGTAATGATAGCCAGTAGACTTGATTGTGTTTACATGAGTCGATGTATTAATACTCACATAAGTATTGATACCTCGATTCATGGGTCAGGCAGGGGGCGAGTAGATTAAGGTTGTATTAGTAACACTAGTTATAAGTTATTATACTACTAACAAATTGGATCCTAGTTATCTTGAATAAACGTTTATTATATTTCCTTTATTTATATCTTTACAAACCAACTACATTTTTAAATATTCCTTAGAAAAAACAATATAAAAAACATTTAAAAATATAAAAAAAATTGTAGCCCACCGGTATCGGGAACAGGGTCCAAGCTACCGGCCGTCAGGGCTCCAGAGAGAGGAACCTCCTAACAATACGAGCCGTGTCCAGCAGTACCGCTTTCTGAATCAAGCCTCAGGGGCTTGATTCAGAAAGCGGTACTGCTGGACAGGGGTCAGGTCCAGCTGCCTAACGAGAGCCTCCTCAGGTATTTATCGAGGCTCTTGGCAATTAAGCCATGGGCTGATACGACTATCGGCACAATGATCGCTGAGTCCACATCCCACATGTCGACACCCTCGCGAGCCAAGTCAATACTTGATTTGCTTATCTTTTTCGGCTTTCATGAGGTTCTCATCATGCGGGACCGTTATATCAACAATCATTGCGCGCCGCTCTTTTCGATCCACCACCACTATATCAGGCTTATTGGCTACAATAGTCCACAATAGTCCTGTCGGTGATGATGGATTGATCCCAGTACAATGTGATACTGCCATTTTCGAGAACTGGGTCGAGCACATACCTATAGTACGGCACTTCCGATTTCACAAGGTTGTATTTTAGAGCAAGTTTGCTGATGGATAATTCTGGCCACAAGGTTGTGTCTACCCAGAGATAATGTGACGGATTGATTCGCCTGGACAGTGGCATGCTCGACATATGTACCGTTCTTCACAATAAATCTCCGGTAGTTATTCGTAATCATAACTTCATCCATAATTGCACAGACAAAACCTTCGGTTTCTTCGAAGAGGTCTCCGGAAAGTAGCCAGGCTACGGACGCTGATATAGGTCTACATCGAGTCCATGCAGGGCCCGGAAAAAGCGTCCGTGAAGCTCCTTGCTCTGGCATACCTCCCTGCGGTCGTTAGTGTCAAGCACTACAGGTTTAACCTAGATTAACACATAGGATACTTTTTATCTTGGTAGTATGATCCTGTGGGACAGTTACCGAACTCACGCGGGCGAAGCCGTGGGCATACGCTAGAAAAAAATAAAATAAGCTAGTGTGTTATAAATGCAACTAGTTAGACAATAAAGCCAAAATTGCCTCTTCATTGAAAACGCTAAATCGTTTTTTGAATACTGCCTTGACCACACAATCTATTATGAATAATTAGTACCTACTGTCAACGCATCCGATAATTAGACCAGCTACAAACTTCCTGCGCATTATCATGACAAATGAGACTTCACTTTGCACGACGATCGCGACGCGTGTAGCCAGCATTAGCATAATATGTGCTAATTTATGACGTCACTAATAGACATCGATCTAACGAACGCGAATGGTCAACAGTGGCGAGTGTTACGCATTTATTATAGCTGGGTAACTAAGTGGTGTGGGAGCCTAAATAGTTTTGTGTTCGTGAATTAATTTGTATGTTTTGTTGATTTTACTCATATTGTACAGCACAATTTAGAAACAATAGTTGTTACAGTTTGCGGCACATAATAATTATGACACAATGAGTTTACTACTTTGCAACAGCAACTCAAAATCGAAATCAAAGCATTTATTTCAAGTAGGCCAGTTACAGGCACTTATGAATTGTCGAAACAAAGATAACAAAAACTGTGGACACAAACACTGTTATAAGCTGGCACGGTTTATAAACTAAACTTATACTGGCACTTACGGGAGCACAAAATAACTGACAATCACGGAAGATATCCCGTGAGTGACAATATAAGTGTGGAAACAAAATCATGAGCATTATGCCACGAGAGATATGAATCATGAGCGCGAAGCAGCCAGTATATCCTAAAATAAAAAATTCCAAGCCATGGGACATCTACCACTCGAGCCTCCTCCTCCTCGGCGGTGATTACAGCCCTCACTCTTTTAAGAGGTGGCCTCAAGGGATCATTTAGTTTTTTTTTTCTTTATAATAATAATGAAAACGTTGCCCTACACTAATAAGTCCTCCTATATCGTGGGTGCGTTTACAAACATTTAAACTCACATACACAAACAGCCAGACCCGGAACAACTATTTGTTGGCCATAGAAATATTAGTTCCGTGCCCTTGAACCCACCGTTTGTTGCCCGTGGTACTAGCAATATTACTACCAGTAGTAACACGGGTAACAAAAATACCCGTAGGACGCGTATGCGTTACACGCGGGATTGTAAGATCAACAATTATAATCTCAACATTGAAAATCTTAAAACCGTAATCTCAACAGTCATTCAGCATGAGGTCCAGGGTTCGATTCTCGGGTTGGGCAAATTGTTATCAGGTATTTCCATCAGGAATTTCTCAGAAGCAGCCACTTAGTCTGGATTTTTGTCCGGTTGATGCCAATAGGCTTGCCTTCTATTACATGCTGCAGCGTTCCCTCTGCATTAAAGCCGCTTTGAACTGTACCGCATGAAACCTCAAGTCCATATTTTTCCTTTTTGCTCGAATATTTTTAAATTTAGAAAAAAATAAAATTTTAAGGCACTGTTTTTTCTGAAGCCTTCATTCTTGTGCCAGATATGATTGTATTCGAATGAAATACCTAAATTTTTATTGTTTAATGTTTTAATTAAAGTAAAAAGCAAATTCTCTCCATCGCTGCTTTATCGCTGGTATAGCGACTCTTAATGTGATTTACATATTTTGTCCTGGTTGAAGAAACCAGTTAAAAAGGGTTCGGTATTTAGGCTCTTTTTATGGGTTGACTCTCCCCTTCTTCGTTAACTGAATCCCGTTGGATTACTACAACATAGCTTCAGGCGATTGACCAGGATCGACCGTGGCGACGTTTGGCCACGTGTTTATCATCTTCACGGTGTGGACGTTGGCATCAATCTGCTGTGGGTGACGTCATTTCCCTCTTGAACTACGTCTCCGCTCCTAAGATGACCCACTGACCCGTATCTTTGCTTTATTTAGATATTATTCATCATATTTTTTTGGAATCCTCGCGGATGTACGTGGTGGAATATCATTAGATCTAATAATTTCGGTTGTATTTATTTTTAACAATTATTCTAAAGTCACATCATATAAATCTATACTCACTTCGAATACTGTAACAGGTCCTTCTGCACGGAACGTTCCAGGCAAAATTGCCTATTATTACATTACTAATACTAATCATCAAAATTATTATATTTTTTAATCACTGGCATAAGATAATTTTTTTACTCTCACTAATTTTAATATTTTTATTTTCTTGTTATTTAATCATAATTATATTCTATTTTAGGTGCTGCTGTGCTTTTTTTTATTTTTCAACGCCACAATGTGACATAAACATAGCTAGCGAAATGAGGGTGAACTTTTTTTTTTTACTATTAGGTACACCTATGCCTAACCCTTTGGGGATTACAGGCGTAATGTTATGTGTGTACTGCTTCTTTTATATTTTGGGCTGATGTGTTTGGTTTAAGCCAGAAGACACCGCTCTTCAAAGTTTCTACTAAAAAACTAAAGAAGGATCCACAAGAAAACTCAAACATTTCCACTAGTAAATCTAAAAGGAGTTCGTCAACTTTTTATCGCTCGCGCCAGTTGTAAAAGCGGGCACAGGGAATGTTAGTCTTGCAGTCTTTAAACTTTTAAGTATTCCGTGTGTACCGATACCGTTTTAAACTTCGATTACCTTCAAAGGGAAGCTTTGAGGGTAGTTGAGTATTTTTATACTTTTATCTTTCTGAATGTTGTCTTGTTGTGACTTCAGTTTGTTTTTTTGTTACCGAAATCAAGTAACCTCGGGTAGAGCTGTATTTCAAATGAAGTCATCATCTGCCTAGCCTTTCTTAACTATGTAGGGGTCAACTTCCAGTCTAACCGCATGCAGCTGAATACCAGTATTTTACATGGAGCGACTGCCTATCTGACCTCCACAGCCCAGTTAGTATTGGATAATACAACACCATTTGGTAATACTGATTGTCATACTTTCGGGCCACTGACTAGCTGTAACTACTGTAAAATTCTACAATTGACAGTCGGGACCAACGGCTTAACGAGCTTCCGAGGCACAGAGGATACTCGGTATATAATGGTGGTCACCCATCCGCGGATCAACCTGGGCAACCGCTGGCCTGAATATCAACCCGAGTGGCTGTTATGATTTAGCCAAGAGCTCATTTGAATTTCAAATGAAGTAATAAACAAAATGCTTTCAAAGCATCACTTCAATCACTATTGGCACAACTCTGCCTCATCTTTTGGAGAAAACGAAGCGCGATGTTATTTAGCTATTCATGAGAATGTTACTGCTAGGTTTAGTTAAAATAATTATGTCACAACAACATTGCAGTCAATTTTATTTCATTTTAAATAAATGTCTATCCACACATATCAGGGCTGTGCCCGGGACGTGACAGGGCCGTGGCCGACTGTATGTAAGCACTGAAGCTTTGTCGCCGCCCCGGGCACGGACGTCTGGAACGAGTTCATAAAAAATGTACACACCGATATTTTTTTGAGGGCACGGTCCGTCCACGACGCGGGCACGGCTTTGATAATATGTGTGAATAGACCTTAATACTCTAAATATTTTTTCTAGCTTTGAGAAAATCCTAAACATGGAAATACTATAAACAATACCCACTCAAAGTGTCTTGTCAATTACTTTGTTTACAATAAACAGACCCCAAAATTTAAAACAAAACTAATTCGTTTTCTATGAACTTGTTAGCCATTATTTAAGATTAATCAATGACTCGTTAACTTTCAGGAAGGACTCGCTGAACAAACGATTCTCCTAATACTGTTCAATGAAATAAATTGACTCATTGTTACATAAAACATTTTGTAAAGAATTAAGTACTTGATAACAAAAACCAGCCAAGTGCGAGTTGTATGTCGCATGAAGGGTTCAGTACCATCGTAGTTGGGGGCCTTTTAATTTTTAATTTATTATTATTTGTTGTTATAACGGCAACATAAAAACATATTCTGTGAAAATTTCAACTACCTACCTATTACGGGTCATGAGATACAGCCTGCTGACAGACAGGCGGACGGACGGACGGACAGCGAGCGGAGGCTTACTAAATAAATAAATAAATATCGCTAGACATTACACACAGCGCCATCTAGGTGCCACACTAAGCTACGAGGTTTGTGTCGTGGACACCAGATAGTTGATAATACAACATAGATACTTTTTTGTTTGCAAATACATACTTATTATACATATAAACCCATGACTCGGAAACAAATGTCCATGCTCATCACACAAACATTTGCTCCTACCGGGACTCGAACCCGGGACCCCAAGAACGTAAAGCAGCCTCACTACCGCTGCGCCATTCAGGTCGTCGAAATATGGTCCCGTTGGATACCCTTCGGGTACGGGACCCTAAAACCCTAATTATATAATTTCTAAAGTCAACTAAAAATAAAATAACAATTCAATCGCGCATTAATGACTAAGTAAATCATAAAAAAACACATAAATTTAAACAGATTCATTAACAGCGTTGGCAGTGCATAGACTATTAGTATTGCACTAAGATAGTTGCTACGAGGCCTACGCCGTAGCGTGCGTAGCGCGTAGTAATAAAGTCGATGACAAATTACAGTTTCGTATTCCTTCGAAGGGAGCTAAAGCACACCGTTTATGTTATATTATGTGACTGTAACAAGTTTAATTCCCAGATAAGTATGGTTTAATGTGAGTTCGGGGTTAGTTTGCAAAAGTTTTTATGAGTTTTTTTGTCCTTTTCCGGGTACCTTGTGTAATACAAAAGTTGACGTCGATTTGTATGGGGAAAGAAAGATATAATTCTCTTTTAGAAATGATTACCAGATTTTTTGAAACTGATGTAATTTATTTTTCTTTTTTTAAGCAAAGTAAAAGATGTCGACTTTAGTACTAAATGTTTTTCGAACCCGATAATCTTTCCCTTACAAAATTTTCTTATTCAACTCAATATTCAACAGCGCTAACTTAATATTAACCTCCGGTACAAAATTGATAACTACCGAATTATTTTCAGCGCCACGAGGAAATTGAAAACTTTCCGGCGTGTCACGTTTTTTTTGTTGTAAAATATAAGATATTCAGCGAGTGACGTCGGCTCTGTATAAAACTCCACGAACTGAATAGTTCGTTCGATAGCGGTAAATAAATTCTCCGGGTGTGACTTTTTATTCCTGCAACGTGTAGTCCCGGATATGTTTGTTATTGAAACATAATCTCATTTCCCTTTTGAGTGCAAAATAAATTTTAGTGTACCCCGATACTGCTGGGGACGGACGCGGAATACAAAGCATGTTTGCAACTGATTTTTAATACAACCGTTTTATATAATACCTTCATAAACTATTTGTTTATCACGGCTCGCGGACGTTTGCCCTTCCAATGGATAGGAAAGCCATCCTTTGACAACGTTTGCGTTGTATTTTTATTAAGTTTACATGAACATTGGATATTGTTTCTTCATATATATATTTTACGATGTTTTATGCTTGTGTTTCTTGACATAAAACTTATTTTTATGTTTCATGTTTCTGTTGTCATTCCAACAATATGACACGGTGTTTTTTTGGTCATCTATGACCAAAATGAATATACCTAGTAGTTATTGGAACAGAGTAGGCCTCCAAATAAAAACTTTTTATTTTTGACGTAGATTAAATCAGTTTAAATTCTTATTTATCGATATTTTTTAACCGACCTCAAAAAGAAGGACGTTCTCAATGCGATTGTTTTTTTTTTGTATTTAGCCCGATTCCGCTGAGATTTATGTTACGATATACGTGATTCTTCTTTAGTTTGATGCGGAATAGTTACCATTTGGTCCCATTTAAATTTGGTGAAGATCTGATGCTGATCTACGGAGATATACTATAGAACTCTTCAAAAATAGACGGCAAATCTGTCGTCGATGTTTATTGTTTACAAGAAACATCCAACACACAACACCAAAACATCAAACATCATGACGAAACATCACGCCTGTGTGCTCTGAGAGGTACGTAATGTTGTACACATCTATATTCCCAGATTTCGACAGTTTAGGTATGTTAAGTTCTATTTATTGGGGTTAAACCTATTACCATGACATGTGTGGTTAACAATGTAAAATGAATGCATAGCAAATATTTGTATAAGGTATTACAACTAAAAATGGAAAAAAAAAACTTTGTACTTTTTTTAGACTGCATACTTTGCATTGAACCATGGAATTATTAGGCACTACAGTGAATTATTGAAGTGCCTGAACTTCATTGCTGAAAAAGTGCATCGGAAGCTACTCATGTAGATCAAACCATTTATTTTCTTTACCTCACCAATGAAAACACTTTCATCATTACTTCATCTACACAGAATAATAAAACCAGTAGCCATCCAAACCCAACTTCCTTCACACTAAGAAGTTACGACAAGGTGTCTGAATTCCGTCTGCTCAGTAAATCCGTCTTAAGCCCCAGTCGGCAACGCAAACAGAGACACCAGGGTTTACTCTGACACTAATTTCTGCGCTATTCATACTTGAATTAATGAGCGAGACAGAGCATGTCCAACAGAGACACACACACATACATCTGTATGTTGGTGTTGTAATGCAAACTGCCTTTGTTTGCAGTTGCCCAACTACGCCACTTGGTATATTTTGTAGGGATTCAAGAACAGTTAGGAGTGAGGCGATTATTATAACTGTGCTGTTTTGATATGTTAAGTGAGTTGTGTGGATTTGGTGTTTGAATTGGTGTTTAGTTGGTCATAATGACTTTGTTAGATTATGTTTCATAGTATAATGAATTATCGTGACGCGGTGCAAAGACTTCTCTTCATTCATAAGACACGAGTATCGAATACCATTAGATTTGTGTTATAGCTCAAGAATCGATTAAAATACTCTCACTATTTGTTAAAATTACTTTTAATAAGACTGTGATTTATATTTAAATGTTTCACCTGCATAAAACCGCCATAAAATAAATGTAACTGCAAAATTCAGATTGATGAAATATAATACATTATTTTCCACTCTCTAGACTAGATCAATATGCGAATGAATAAATTACTATTTGCCAAATTAGCTGAAAATTCGTTTCAAAAGATTTTAGATAGCAGTTTTACGAATGATTCCAGAATTTTTACGACCACTTCAGATTTTATGTGTCGCCCGAGGTAATTGCTTTGCCATAGATTAAAATAAAGATATTCCAGTGTTTCACAAGAGATTCGAACTTTTTTATTGTAGGGTAATATACCTATTATAAATACAGAACGAAAATTTCTGTTTCTTCTTGTACAGAAAGGGAATGTCGCGCACTGCCCCTCAGAAGGGAGCAGGCCGATATAATTTAAAGACAAAAGTTCGGTCATTTTCCTCACTCGAGTACTTTTTATACCCGAGGGGAGGCACAATAGTTGTTCACAAAAAAGAATAATAAATCTATTTCCGAGTTGTAAATCTCTGTGACAAAGTGGTCCGTTGGTTCGTGTTTCACGTAAATGTTTTTACCTGTGACCAAATGAGACTGTCGTTCGTAAAGGTAGGGTGAAATTGGATTCATCATTGATTCAAAGAGGTCAACCCGCCAATACCCAACCCGTGTATTTGTGGATCGCGCCGTTTATGTGCAAATACGAGTTTTTATTCAATACGGGATCTGATTGTGGGGTCAGCGCAGTATGCTAAATTTAGGTTGGTACGGATGTCCGCAAATGGCAGCCGTGTGGCACGTTTAGGGTTATGCTGCTAAATAAAATGTAACCGACGTTTTAAAATAAAAATGGCAAGCGATAAGAGCGGGATTATTTTGAATTTTCCAGATAAAATTCCAACATTTAGACAGGTTTGAAAAATTTTGTACCTACAAATGTTTGGAGTAAACGTAATAATTAAGAGTTGAGTATATTTTTGTTGAAGTTAACTTTGCAGAGAAAACAACCAGTAATTCCAACTAGTTTCAGAAAAATGTTCGTCCGTTATTTTAATCAGTCCACAGGTATGAAAAAACTCGTACAAATAGGTGCTGGAAAATGAGGACGGGAAATGATATTTGCATATTTATGAATGTGTTATTATTTCTATGAAGAATAACTTATACCGGCGACTTGACTTAAGATTCTTTTCCGTAATGTAATATTCCTGTATGCAAAACATCTTATTTCTCACTTGAGAAACATTAGGTAGCTATTACATAAAAAAACGAACACCTAAGATGTGACACCATGTTTTAATAAAAGCTACACACGGCTACACATCAAGCTATACATTTCCAGTTTATGCTGATCTCGCATTGTATAGGATTTCCATACAATGCGAGGTCAGCTTATACTGGAAATGTATAGCTTGATGTGTAGCCGTGTGTAACTACAGTTCGTTTTTGTGTAAATTATGAGAACATTATTTTTTTAATAAAGTGGACACCCTTCGTCTATTTGCTGTTATAGTCATTTTATACAGCTGTTAACCTGTCACCTGTACCTACATTCAAAGCAAAGATCTGATTCTGATTCTGATTAAAGAGTGATGTGTAGAATGTAAAAAAAAAATTAAAGTTATTTTGTTGCCGGTTATAAAGTCAGTTTGCTTTTTAATTGTTTTCCCTGACGTTGCCTAGCTTATCAAGTGTAATGAGAACATTTTTGAATTCGAAACCTATTTAGATTTAAAAATACAAATTGTTTTCTCTTTTCCAAATACCACTTATTAATCCCTAGTCAACCAACAATAATTTAAATACCAACCAGATTGACCAGAGAAGAAATAGAAAGTGAAATAACAGTAAAATAAAACGATACAGTCCTGATATTGCGCAACCGAGTCCATTTGCTTTTATGAGAGGGTAGATGTTAATGTGATCACTAACATACATACAGTAAGTACCTACGTATGTACCTATAAAACCCACCTATTACACAAAAAAGATAGATGGAGAAGGTCCTATTCAAAGAAGGTAATGTATATAAGTTATGGCAAGCCACAAGGTATGATTTAAATTAAGAATGATTAAAAAAAATATTAATGAATACCACATTATTTTTTTTAATTTTACAAAAACTTAGGCCACATTTTAAGTTCAGTTTTTGAAACTTCAAGTATTTTTGACAAAGTTGCCCACATTTTAAGTTCAGTTTTTGAGGCAACTTCAAGTATTTTTGACCCTTTTTCAATGGTGCTATCATCATCTGCCTAGCCTTATTCTAACTATGTTAGAGTCGCCTTCCAGTTTAACCGTATGCTGCTTAAAATTACCTAAAAATCTATTCATTGTAAAATAAACTTAGATGACACACATTCTTTTAATAAAAAATGTTATAAATTGGAAGAAAGAATTTGTAAATAGAATATAATATTCGCATTCATTTAGAGGGGTACCTGTCTAACTGGGTAACTGTCCCGGTTGGACAACTAAACAAAGTAGCATCACAAAAATTCCGTCTGGTAACTAGTTTGGTCTTCATACATTGAGTCTCGTTTTGTAAATTTTTGAGTACGCGTATATTCATTCCCAGATGGCCTTTCGTTCGCGTCTTCGTGTGTGTGCGCCTGATTTCGCTTGTTGTATCGCTTATAGACCTTCTGTCCCTATCTACTTTGTGCCTCTATGGATGCACGATTGCCAAAATCACAGAGGACCTCTGGGCTATTTTCGGCTTAATAGAAGTCTGCATACGTGATAGTTTTTCGTAATCTTTTTGTGATATGTGATTTGAGTCGATAATTGAGTGTCGTTGGTAAATACCTAGGGGGAGACTGTTGTTATTGTGGATAGCGAAACGTTTCTGAAATGTGGGTTCACGTATCGAGTATCAAAATAACGTCACTTGGAAGTCGACATAGTCAGGTATGTTGCACAAAGATTTGTTATGGCAACCATTTTTTTTTTTCAGTTTTATTCCGAAGAATAATAACGGAAAGATTTGAAAAAATTAAAACTAAAGAAAATATATTCATTTGAAAAAAATAATACATAACAATTTTGTGGACTTTTGCCACCAAACAAACGTAGATATATCCTTCACCAATATTAAACAAAACGAAAATATTTCATCAATTTCCCTAGGATTACTCAAAGCACAGAAATAAAGGAATGATATTTATTTTGAAGTATTCTTTCTCCCAACAGTTCCGTAAATTAAATTGAAACTGAAATTCAATTTCATGGACGGAGATGGTATCGGTATTGTATAACTGGAGTAAACAATATAGTGTATGGCTTATTGTTTCTTAGTTTTCCTTTTAAGAGGTACTATTAGAATGCCTCGAGCAATACTAAGTGCTAGAGGCTAATGTAAGATGAACTGCCGCGTGTCCCCCTAAGATGTTCCATGTGTGTGTTCGAGGGGATTAAAACGGTAAGAATAGAGGTCTAAGCGATCGGTCGGGTTGTTCCCTGATCGCATTGCGTCGGCTGGGTCGATAAGATCGCTTTGTTTGCACTTCTATCTTCCCTGTGTTTTCAACTATGATGTATCGCTTTCCTTTTAAAATATGTAGCCAGGCACAGACGTTGCTCATATTCTTTCATTTTATTTTGAAATAGCTAGATTTGATGGAAATGTCTGCCGTTTGCGAACGGTATGTGAATATTTGAATGCATAACTCATATTAGTTTTGTAAAAGAATAGAAGCTATCGATGGCAGAATTTATTTGATAAAGTATGAATGCTACTCGAGTGCTACATTCTGCCTTCTGCTGATTAAAAGGATGTGGGCTCAAATTCCACCGCCCCTGTTTGGATTCTTGTGCATCAAATATAAAAACCTGAGGTGAAAAGCAACAATTGATAGGTTTGCTTCACGTATACAAATAATACACAGTGCGGAACCCACCAGCAGAGTTGTAGCAGAGAAATATCGTTCATTCAACCAAACGTTTAAAATGGCAGTTTTTTTTTTTTCTCAAATTGGTATTTCAACCATAACTTTTGCAAAATAAAGTTTGATTTCACGATTTTTTCGCTAAAGTAAATTATGAAATTAATACTCAACATCTAACTAAATACTAAGCATTTCCTCAACTGCCGTACTTATACAAGTTTTCTCGCATAACGAGTCTATTCACAACAAAAAATTGCGTTAAATTGGAAAATCAGTGAACAGCAACGTTGAGAAAATTACTTTGCTTTCACGCAGTAACTCAGTGGATTGCTACTGAGCGATTTTGTGTTATTATATAAAGAGCAATAGAAAAATATCTAATAAGATGATAGAGGGGGTATTTTGCCCCCTAACTGGGGTAAATTGTAAACTTGCGACGGGGTTTATCAAAGGAAGCATAGTCCGTTCCGAGTCAAATGTTACAAATTACCTCTGCAATAAGCGGTATTTTACATGTATAAAGAAGGTTATAGGTAGATGAAAAGTCCTACCATTTTGATTATATTACATTATCGTGTTCTCATATTGATAAGTAGGTGGAGAACAATAGTTATGTAAAATAACAATCAAAAGAAACCTTCTTATAATACGCAATGAATAACAATTGGAATGCAGATACGCTACAAGATTGCAGAATAATAAATTAATTAGACAAAGCAATGCTACTACATTAGCAAATGAAAACTAAAGAAATAATAATAATAATTGAAAATGAAATCGAGTTGGAGAACCATTTTGAGTAATATTTTAGTATCAGTACGTGCACAATATTCATTGTTTCTAAAACTACGTGTCTAGTATCTGTTTATTGTTTTTCTATTGAATTTAAAGGGTCTTGAATACTTCTTATGTCTTTGGAAGAGCGAGCGTCTAAGGTTCACTAGAAAGACTGAAAATAAACACCAGTCCCTCAGTACTTTTGTAAGGAGACCTTATGGTGGAGTGTAAATTTTTGGAACTCTGAACCCAAGGGGTGCCAATGGGACCCTATTAATTACTAAGGCTTCACTGTCTGTCCTTCCATCCATCCGTCTGTCTGTAGCTGTATCTTTTTAACCGTAATAGGTAGACACTTTTAATTTTCACTGAGTGTGTATTACTATAATGGCTATGACAACAAATAATAAAGTCTTCAATATCGTACGACAGTGCGGTTCCCTTAATGTGGCCGTTTTTTTGCGGTTCCGTAGCCGGATGGCAAAAAACGGAATCCTTATAAATTTGCCATGTCTGTCCGTGCGTGTATGTCACAGCCACTTTATTCCGGAACTATTAGTACTACACAATTGAAAGTTAGTAGGTAGATGTATTTTGTGAACCGCTTTACGATTTTTATACAAAAAAGAAAAAAAATAAAGATAAAGGGCTCCCCATACATGGAACTGAATCTAAAAAATATTGTTTTCATTAAACCTATACGTGCGGGATGTCTATAGATAGGTCTTAAAAGTGAGATTGAGGTTCTTAAAACAATTTTTTCTCAAAGTCAATCGTTTGAAAGATAGACATTTCCAAAGTGGTAAAATGTGTCCCCCCCCTCTAATTTCAAATGTACGAGGAGGAAAATTCTGAAAAAAAAATTAGGATTGTAGAACGTAAATAAAAGTTTCTACCAAAATGGGTTTGAATAAGATTTGATGTTTAGTTTTTGAGATATGGGACTTTTTCATCAAACTGCAGCAGTAACTTTGTTTTTCATTAACATCTTATGAAAAACAAATTTAGTTTTGCTGTTGAATGTAAAACAACATAAATATGAATGAGCCTTCAAAATATTTTTGTTATGTCATTTGGTGCTACGAAACCCTGTGTACGTGTGAGTACGACACGCCTTTGGCCGGTCTTTTTTTCATTATTTTTTTATGTATTTATGTACACACAAAATACCTAACAGATAGAAGAGTACAAAGGTATTGCTTATTTCATAAGAAAATTCTTAGTTGGAATTTGGATGATAAATGTAGACACAGTGTGAAGTGTTTTGCACACTGCTGAATAAAAGTATCAGTTTACCTTGACAAAACTGGCAATTTTTGCACCTAATTGCCACCACTGGTGACAGACCGGTGGGAATAAACCTTTGTATTTCGATTTTGGCGCTTTTTTCAATCGAAACAATATTTATCACTGCATAAGACGTAAATAACGAACACAAAGTACATTGCAATCTGATTCCAGTGTCGCCAAGACACTGAATTACACCCAGTGCTTCAAACAAGGAGCAAATTGCTACCAAATCAATACTCCTTAATTACGATGTAAAACATCCCGGTTCGCTGTTTTCACCTTGAACCACAGAATACGTAACAAAAGGAGCATTAAGTCCAAGGCAAAAGGTGTAAAATAAATATTCGGGGAGACTTCGTATATTGCTGCGACAATCGTTAACTGGAATAAATCATCTCTCGATTGACGTGAAGAACTGTAGCAGTGCGTACAGGCAAGGCTAAGGCTGGAAAACTTATAAGGGCAATTTATAAGAATAACTTTTACTATAGGTTTGGTGGTGCTTTTATAGTGGGAAAATTTTCTTGCAAACTTGCCTTGTCTGGAGTTGGTGGAGTCGGCCTTTTACTCTATAAGGTGGTTGCTGTGATTCAACTCAAATAAGAGTCAAATTCTGAGATCTCCAATAAAATTTATACCCGTGTCCCTACATCCACAAACTCACACTTTTTTCTCGTGGGGGTAGGCAGAAACCACAGAACACCACCTGTAGCGATCCTTCTTACTTTACGTGAGTTTCCGCAAAAAAATCAAAATACTGAATGATCCTATTGACGGCAACTCAGTAAGTTGAATTGTATGCAAGAATAATTATATCAATCTGATTTTCTACTCACAAAAACTCATCAAACAAAACTCGGTACACACTCCAAATCTCTACTATTCCGTATCTCGTAACTCGACTTTCATCTCGAGTGCTGCGAAATATTCGCATTACTAGGCGCGTTGTTTCGGCAAGCGTGTTAATTCTCGGCTCTGAGTAATCAAGTTAGTGAAACTTCGCGACTTATTCCCGACTGGCTAATGAACGAACTCGTTGCAAGTGCACAAGAGACTTCGGACGTGTCTCAAATTACATATTCGAGTCGTTGATGAGTAGGATTTGTGTGTATTGTTTTGTTATCTTATGTAGGGTCTCTGAAATGTTACAAGTTAATGTCTTTTAATTCTATTTGTTCGTGTAAGGAAAACTTTTTGATGTCATTTATTTTTACAAACATTTATATTTTCACTAGCGACCCGTCGCGGCTTCGCACGGGTGCAATGTTATACATATAAACCTTCCTCTTGAATTACTCTATCTATTAAAAAAACTGCATCAAAATCCGTTGCGTAGTTTTAAAGATCTAAGCATACATAGGGACAGACAGCGGGAAGCGACTTTGTTTTATACTAAGTAGTGATGTCTTTAAAGCCCAAATAATTGTAAGGCAGATGTGTATGAGGTAGTAGTACAGTACTCAAATTTCGCCAGATATGTACATATAATTGTCTATTGTAGAGAGAGAGCCTATTGATATCAACCAGGTACAAATTCGATCTCCGGGCACTCATTCTTACTCTTTTTAGTTATTGTTTGTTTCTGAGTATAATTATAAACTTACTATGATGTAGATAAAAGGCTATCGTACGGATTCTTTCCAATGATAATAATTTTTTACTTTTAACCTGCGTTATCCCACTGCTGGGCCTCTCCCAATGTTTTCCAGTTCTTCCAATTCAAAACTCAAGTTTTAGCCCATACAAAAATTACCTAGAACTGTATTTCGCGGAAAGGACAAACCGAATAAAATAGGAATAGGAATACAATAATCTTCTTCTTAGCTTGTAGATGACAATTCAAATTGAGTCGGCCCAAAATTTGGCGACGAGTTTGGCACTTTCAGTAGCGTCCATCATCTCCTGTGATGTGCAAGCAACAGGTCAGGCAGGACACGATATCAAGTGTCCCATCGTTTGTGGGGAAACACCACATTTACACTCCAGGGCAGAGTCTGCAGGGGCTGCGGGAGATTCCGGGGCTGCGGGACTGTTCCAAAGAGATACCGTGGCCCCGGAACACAAAGGGCGATGAAGGGACATGGATAGGTTTTAGTCAGCAAAAGTATGACACTCCTTCCTGAAAAAAAAAATCGAATGAATCACGTTAAAAATATAAAATTCTTAAAATGGACTTTGTGGTCATAAACATAGAGACCATTTTAAGAATTTTAAATTTTTAACGTGATTCATATTATGATTCTGATAAAGCTTCTATTTTAGGCCCACTGCTCCGCCCAGAGCGGGAAGAGTCATTTGATGATTTCCCATCCGGAAAAAAAAAGGGCAGAGTCTGAATCTCCACCTGAACAGGTTTTCATTGCTTCGGCCAACCTGTGTCCGGAGTCTATTTAAAGACTTCCAGATCAGCCATGGAAACTTGTGTCCAGGTGGGACATTTTCAGTAAGTGTCACACATGGGTTGGGCTGGGAAACACTTTCTCGCCACAGCTACAGTGTTCTTAAAGCGTTTGCAAGTGAGCAGGCACACAATTTAAAAAAATAATAAATATTTTTATTTTTTTAAATAATAATTTATTGTTATTGTAGGTGATTCGGTCATAAATAAAAGTGGCAAAAATTTAAAACTTTTTTTACAATATACAATATACCCCGTAGGAAGACGAATAAAATTATAACACTAGTAGTTAAAATAAATGGTTAATTACACTCTTTCCTAGAACATAGCTCATCCCTTTTCATGGAAATGGAAAACACTTATAAAAAAAATAATATTGTTTTTCGAGATTTTAAGAGGACATAAGCCATTTGTTTGTTCGGTGCCTGAATTTATTCCTGCGAGTTGAAATGTAAAATAAATGTTTTATAGAGGAACGGGAGGATTAACATTCACTTTGTCCTCGTTTTGATGGTGGTATTGGTCCTGCTTTTTCTTTATTTATAAAAATGAAATGTTTCCTGGTACTAATAGGCAGAAACAAAAAGGTGAGACAGGGATTGACAGAAATAAAATGTTTTTTTTTTTTGTTTTAAGTAGAGTTTGTAACGCGAATAGATAAAATAAGGAATGAGTACATAAGAGGAAGTTAGTGCGCCGGTGACTGAAAAGTTGCGTGTTTTTAATTAGTTTAGCTTTTGACTTCAAAACGGGAGATAATTTGTTGAAGCATGCAGCATGCCTGAGAGAAATTTCTCGACGGCATGTAAAGTCAAGTCAGAGGCCTATAGGCGGCATTAAAACTCTGATACCAGGTTATGCACTAACCACACGATAAAGAGGAAAGAACTAATCATTTATGTACACACAAGAGAGAACATAAGGAAACATCATAACAAAACTTCACGGCTTATTTCAAAAGAAATATCTACCAGCAGGCATTTACATCGTATTGTAATATAGATGCTTAAACTTATAAGCAGATGTGATTGGCAACGGAGGGGACGCCCTAGAAGGACATGCACTGAAGTTATTGGTGAGGTTCTCGTAGCCGGCATGTGTGTATGACCAGATGAACGTGGTCCGTCCGTGTTATGACGACAGGCCGTGTCGACGGCGCGTTCGTGTTCCACGCGCGCCTCAAAGAGATGTCAGCAAACAGGAAGGGGTCCGAAAGGACCGATGCCTGCCAGGGTTGCGGGACTGTTCGAAAGATATACCGCGGCCCTGGAACACAAAGGGCAAAAGAAGGAACATGGATGGGTTTTAGTCAGTAGTAAAAGTCTGACACTCCCTCCTGCTCAGCCCAGAGCGGGACGAGTTATTTGATGATTCCAAACCCAAAAAAAAAAGGAAACATCATAACAAAACTTCACGGCTTATTTCAAAAGAAATTTCTACCAGCAGGCATTTACATCGTATTGTTATATAGATGCTTAAACTTATAAGTACAAGGCAGATGTGATTGGCAACGGAGGGGACGCCCTAGAAGGACATGCACTGAAGTTATTCGTGAGGTTCTCGTAGCCGGCATGTGTGTATGACCAGATGAACGTGGACGAGGGGAAGGGAATTTGGAAGGATCGTGGCAGGCGGCACTCCATGGGGAAAAACCGGCAAGTACGAGTTGGACTCGCGCATCGAGAGTTCCGTTTACTTGTAGGTATGTTGTTATTAAACTACATATTTACTGTTTTCACATTTTTTCATTTAATTTCTTGCCAAATTTCTAAGTGAACGGGAATTTTCATATAGGTTTTGATTCCCTTGTGAAATCGCAAAATATGCGACATTAACGGTTATATCATTTGATCGCGTTGATTTAGAAGTTTGACTTTTTTACTGCTCCTTATTATAATCACTGCTTATTTGATTCAGCTTGATACCTCCACGAGTTCCTGAGAAAAAGGGTCTAGACAGACGGACTGACAGACAGGAAAATAAAGTGATCCTATAAAGGGTTCCAAATAAGACATGGAACCATTAAAAACGGGAGCTTATGTATTTAGTCTAAAATTTGTATCAAACAGCATCCTCTTGTGATTTTCATAGGAACAATGAGTAACGAAGAGCATTGCTGTAGTGACAGTTTCACTGAAGGGCGCGTGTTTTCTATGCTGCATCCCCATACCGTGCAATGTCGCGTGCGCCACCTCCGCTGGCAGAGAACATACTGGAGTTATTAGGACCAGCTGGAAATTAACAGAAACATTCATGTTATTCATTTGGGTTAGTTTAGTGATCCCAAGCGCGATCAGATCGCTGCTGAGTGTGAAGTCCTGGGTTCAATTCCCAGGTCGGGCTAAGTGTTTTTGGGGTTTTCCTACAGGAATTTATCAGTAGCAACCTTGGAGTTTCGATTTGTGACCAGTAGATGGTAATAGGCTCGCCGCCTATTACATGGGACTTAAACTTAACTGGCGAATGTGGGTGTACTATTGGGTACAACTCTGCCTAACCCTTCGTGGATTACAGGCGTGATGGTTACAAAAAAAGATTAACATACGCGTCGCCCGTAAGGTTTGCTATAGAATCTCAAGCAGCAACTCTCAAGAACCCCTGAAAGGTTATAATACAGGAACGTGAAGTTCTTCTTTTTTGCTGTTTCTTCCGGATTGAGTTCTACAAATTTCAAACAGGACCTTCTCTCTAGGTAGTTGTGTCCTTTTTTCACAATGCTTATAAGACGTTTCAGGCCTGCAAGAGATTAAAAGTTTTGATACTTGAAACTAGCCTTCTTCTATGATCAAAGGCTGTACCACTCCTCATAGAACAGTATTTCTTAAATCTAATCACTGAAGTTAGATTGTAATAATGCTGCTAAATGAGGTCGCAATTGCCCCCTGTTTTTTTTTACTTTGCGATGTTTTAGCAAGTTGGCGGATTTGTTAAAATCAATTACTAATACCGTAGAGACCAATTGCTCATGTCATAATTTTTTTGCAGACTGCAGGGCTAACTTTAGTATCTGCCTTCAGTCATTTGATAAAAATGATCATTTAAACAGTTAAGTCGTCGTTTCAGTCAATTTATCATTAGTCCAATATGATAATTTTGAAATGTTATAATTTTAAAATGTATTTTTTTCATTAATTATTTTTTATTCTTTATATGTATTTACTGTGATTAAAATTTTAATTTTTATAATTGTTATCAAATGTACAAGCATTAAGATTTTAAATGGATCGAAATAAATGATTTTGAATTGAATTGAATTATGTATCAGGTTACCTAAAAACTGTCTAGATATTTATAAAGGAGTTCTCTCACAGCGTGTGAATGCTACAGTAATCCCAAACGGTGCTTAAAATATTCACGTAGGTACAGACAAAAGGAATCAAACAATCGAGTAATTGTTACACCTTACCTACCCGTTTCTAGTTCACGGGATGTAGCTCTTACCGCAAATCTACTGGGAATAGACTCTGTTTGTATGTAAAATACTTGTACGGACGTGCTATGTGAGGATAAAGAAAATGTAGGTAATATATACAGTAGTAAGGTTAGGGGTCTTTTTAGTGTTTCGTATCTCAAAAACGGAATGCTTATAGAATCACTTTGTTGTCCGTCTGTCAAGACCCTTTTTCTCAGGAACACGTGGAGGAATCAATGAAAAATCACTTTTAACGGTAGGACTCAATGTAACACACTCAAAACATTGTGGTGATGGATGGATTGAATAGTACGGGGGTCGTGGAGGTGTTTAAAGTAAAAATCATACATTAAAAACTTGTATTTAAAAAAAAAGTTGTGGAAAAGTTGGAATTTCGACCCCCAATATCTTCGTAACTAGAACGTTCACAGGTATGGTCTAGACCAAAAGAAATATCGCAATGGGAGAACAAGTACCTTTTGGCTTCGTTAAGGGTCTTGTTACACCCTTTATTTATCTTTGTCTCAAACAACACCCACGCAAGATATATGATAGAGAATATTATTTTTAGAAAACCATTATCATCATTTTCATCATCCACAGCCGGACTTCACCCACAGCTGGGTATAGGCCTCTCTTTGCTTGTGCCAAGCTCCACGCTCCACGCAGTAATATCATAACAAAAAGAATTCTATTTAATATATTGTGTCAAAACTATTTACCTCATTATCCATCATTTGCCTAGCCTTTTCATAACGATGTTGGACCCAGCTTTTTTTTTTTTTTTTTATCGATGGGAAATCATCAAATAACCCCCCCGCTCTGGGCTGAGCAGGAGGGAGTGTCAGACTTCTACTGACTAAAACCCATCCATGTTCCTTCCTTTGCTCTTTGTGTTCCAGGGCCGCGGTATCTCTTTCGAACAGTCCCGCAACCCTGGCAGGCGTCGGCCCTTACGGACCCCTTCCTGTTTGCTGACTCTCTTTGAGGCGCGCGTGGAACACGAACGCGCCGTCGACACGGCCTGTCGTCATAAGACGGACGGACGGCGAGCTAGCCCATAGCTCACCGTCCACAGGCCCGCGTCTACGGTGGCCGGGGGCCACCACGTGGCCCCCGACGCCCGGTGCGTCTCCCGCGGCGGCTGGGACGTCAGGTTCTCTCCCTCTCACGTCCCGCCACCTCCTTCGGCGGTGACGGTGACGGCGTCCCATTCCGTCTCGCTCCGGACCATGGATTGAACCAGGGCCGGACGCTAGAGGTCGCCGCCGCCGATCGCCGCTACGAGGACACGGCGTTGCTCCGCCCAAGCGGAGCAGACCTGCACAGTGTGCTCCACCGTGTCCTCCGGTCGATCCTCGCAGTGGTGACACCCGGGCGTTTCCTCCCGCCCGATTAGGTGCAGGAACCTCCCGAAACAACCATGTCCGGTGAGGACCTGCGTCAGGCGGAAGGTGAGGGCGCCGTGGCGCCTCTCCAGCCACTCCTCAAAGAGGGGACTTACCGCCATTATAGTGGCGTGCCCTGCACGGGGTTGCGACAGTCGCTCTCTCCATGTCGCCATGAGATCACGCCGGAAGTCTGTCCGCTGACCGACAATTTGCCGCGGCAGCGGAGTTTCCCCCCGGCGTAGTGCCTCCACGCACCACTTGTGCAGGCGCGCGAGGACTATCGCCTCCAGATCCCATGGCGGCAATCCGGCAAGGAGGCTCGCCGCCTCGCGGGAGATCGTGCGGTACCCCCGGATTAGCCTTACGGCTACCACCCTTTGGGGCGCGTTCAGATAATGGGCGGCTCGCCGCCTCAAAGAACGCGCCCACACCGGGGCCCCGTAAAGGGCCATGGACCGCACGACATGTTGGACCCAGCTTACAGTCTAATCGGATGCAACTAAAATCCAGTTTGTTACTCGGTGTAGCTGCTAATCTGACTTCGTCCAGTAATATACGAGTACTAGGTGACACGATATGATATTCTTGGAACGTGTCCTAAATGGTCGTCGCCCGAACACACGGCAGTCACGTTCCTTTTTTCAGCGTACCCGAATGCGTCATCACATCATCATCACGTCATGCGTCGTCATTTACAGCGCATCGACTGTTTGCGGAAGCGCGCGTGGATTGCTTCCACGCCACTATGCGCAAGAGAGGCACGTCGCTGGTGCGGCGAGTGCGGGGGAGCGCTAACAGCATGCTGGCCGCGCTGGCGGGAAGACTTGATTGCTCCATCATCTCCCACTGTTGTAAGCGACATGTGGCAGGCTGATGAGACTCGACTAACTAACCGCATATAATGTATGTAAATTGTAAATTTAATTATGATTAATTTTTTATTATTATTAATATTTATTACTGTTTTATTTTTATGACTCACTGTAACTGAATTTATTTATTTGAACGCATGAATGAATTGAATTAATAATGTTGTGTATGTAATGTGACTGTATAAGTGTAATATTTCTATTATGAGCCAGTGTTACTCGAATTAAAATGATTTTATTTATTTTATTTTTTATTTTATCACGCTGATATAGTTCACAATGTTCGCGGTTGATCCACCTTCACTCTAACCCTTCACACCAGTGCAGTGATAGGGATAGGGTAGGGAAATATTAAATATCAAAAGTTAAAGTGAGAAGTGTCAAAGTGACAGGTGTCAAACTATGAAATGTCGACTACGAGTTTAACACGGGTAAAAAAAAAAACTTCCCGTGGTACTACTGGATCGCATGGTAGTTCTACGGGTATTTTTTTACCCATTGTACTACTGGTAGTATTACTGGTAGTACCACGGGCAAAAAACGGCATTTCGCATGTTTTCTGAAAAAATGAACGTTGCTATGGAGTATGTTAGGAGACTGGCTTACTCACCTACTGAATAAAAATTAAAGACAAACGGTATTTTTCCTGAGTTCCATTCACAAGGCCAATTATCAGGTAACTGCGTATCTAAAATAAATTCAGTGCAAATTAAAAAAATATGTTCCCAAGAATTGGATATAAATTGTTTGGAAATTGTTTCCGAACGAACCGTTGTTTGAATGGCAAGATTCCGAAATAATTATGTTTAAATTACAAAGTAAAACAGAAAGATTTATTATCCAATTTCCGTTACGGCGTCGCGTTATGTGTATACGGTCCATGCTTCGAATTCAACAATGTAAAGTTATCGATCTCATTATTTTTCTACTATAAAATATGATGTCGTATATCAAGGCATGTCGATGAATCATGGGAACACCATGAATATTGGTAATATATTTTGCGCATGTTCAGAGTTTTTGATAACGGGTTTTGGTGTGAGCTATGTACCTAAATAGACGGCATCAATGATGGACGGCATACAAAGAGACGGTATTGTTATAGGTAAATAAATAAATCATGTCAAGCAAGATTAGGATTTGGTGAAGCAAAATTTTGTAGTGAAAATCTAAATTTTAGTCGGTCAGTTAAGTAACTAATTATACGCTGAAATAACTTTTGAACATAGTAATATAAATCATCATTGACTAGCAGATTGCACTTTTCTTTTTAATATGTTATCTAACGAGACTGACTGTCCTGATCTCCAGCCTAAACTGCATTTCAATGTCTCTCAGAGGTGACTAAGATTTAATCCGCCTATATCCTTTTTCCTCTTATAACTATAGGCAAAACTCATACATAGTGCGAGCGAGTAAGGACTTTAATATTTATTTATTATATATTCGGGAAAATTACAACTAATATAAACAATGTTCTTAAACAATACAAATTTGAAGGCCATTTACAAGTGTCCACAGATAAAGAAATAAATATAGTATTAGATATTCTTTTTAAAGAGTTCTCATTTGATTCATTTATCACCAAAACCTATTAAAAAAAAAAAAGAAAAATTTTAAAAGCGTGCTTATTCAGTCAATCAATCAACCAAAATATTTATTGGCTAGAATATGGTAAGTACATTATGTGTTACAGTAAATTTGTTTCAGCATATCCTGCCATAACATGGCGTGCAAATGTATTCACAATAAGCGATGCCAGTTAGTTACAAATTACAGATTATATTGGCTTGTCTTCTTAATAGTCCATAACGGTATAATATCTTTTAATTAATAAGAACTTAAAAAGTATAATTATATGTATATATTTTTTTGTACCCTAATTTAATTCCTTTTATTTTTATTATTTTTTATCGTGCTTGTTAGTGATCCCAAGATTTCTACTACTTTGTATGTTTTTTCGTATCGAGAACCTGTAATTGGCTCTGAGTTATAGATACAATTATTATTCATCTGATAAAGCTGTTGATTCTCTTATTAATATATAAATCATTTAATGAATTGTTTGGATGTAACATACTTTACACACCTTAATTGATTAGATTCAAAACAGTTTCTGAAACAGTAACTGAAAATTAAGGGAAATAACGTTTAATTTTGTGTTCGAAATTATCATTAATAAAAAGTTGTTTGCTCAAAACATAGTAGCTATAAAACGAGCGTAATTAAGGAGAATATGGACGTATCGCGGCAGGCTCGTCTCGCCTCGTGCCGCAAAAGCTAATGAATAATTTCTTGTACCAAAGAGTTTCCTACTTTGAGTCTACAGTGTACAAAGAAGCGGTATTTAAACTTCGCGGTCTTTCCACAACGGGACGACCGTGACTACACGGAGTAATTTTCAAAAAAAGGCAGTCTTGAATTCGCTGGCGGAAATGCAATTAGTGGGATCAGTCAAGTTCAAATTGGATCTTTACCAACTTTGCATTAAATGAAATCTAAAGAAAATTGTGTTCTCGTTTTTAAAGCTTCTTTCCATTTTTTCTTTTTAGTTCGGAACTATGCTTGGTAGTCAGTCTTCTGGTATGTTTTAATGGATTCCGTTACCGCACTGCTGTAAACCACATTTTAGTAATGAATACGTAATAAAATTGTGGAAATAGATTTAGAGAATTTGCGATGATATATTACCTAATGGTTCTGCAGTTTATTGTCACCCGCCGTTATGTGAACATGCAATGCTCTCTGGAATATTTTATATTTACTACATACTTCTAACTTGGTGTGAGAAATGTGTGTAGGTTTAGAAGTAATAGATTTTCAGTGTGAAATCCAGTCATCATCAGCTACCTAGACTTTTCCCAACTATGTTAGGGTCGGCTTCCAGTCTAACCGGATGCAGCTGAATACCAGTATTTTACATGGAGCGACTGCCTACCTGACCTCCACAACCCAAATCAGTGTGCAACCCCAATCAAGTGCAGAACTTAATATCTTTATTAGCTAAGCTGTTGCCCGTGGCTTCGCCCGCGTTTTTGTCGGAAATTATCCCACGGGCACGTTGTAAATATAGCTTATGGCACTCGGGGATAATGTAGCTTCCTATTAGTGAAATAATTTTCAAAATTGGTTCTGTAGATCCAGTGATTGATGATCCCCCTACAACCTCACAAACTCACAAACTTTACTTCTTTATAATATTAGTAACAAGCGACCCGCCCCGGCTTCGCACGGGTCAATTTTATACATATAAACCTTCATCTTGAATCACTCTATCTATTAAAAAAAACCGCATCAAAATCCGGTGCGTAGTTTCAAAGATTTAAGCATACAAAGGTACATAGGGACAGAGAAAGCGACTTTGTTTTGTACTATGTAGTGAAGATCAACGACTCGACCACCTATACCGAAATGATCTAGGTACGTCAATGCCTTACAATTATTGTTCCTTTCTATCAGGGAAATCTAGACAAAAATCTATCTGCGATAATGGTGGTGATGATGTCCTGCCAATCGTCTCAAAAGTAATTGTAAAAAAATTAAATAATTTACACAACATAACATCTGTAATCCCAAAAGGGTTGGGTAGAGCGTGCTATTAGGTACACCCTAATAGTACACTCACATTTCACCAGTTCTGTGTAAGTCCCATGTAATAAGGGACGAGCCTGTTGCCATCAACCAGGCACAAATCTAGACTCCGTGGCTGCTACTGAGAAATTCCTGATGGAAGAACCCAATACCACTTTGCCCGACCTGAGAATCGAATCCAGGACCTCATTCTCAGCAGTCGCGATTGCAATCACTAGACCAACGAAGCAATAATTATCAATTTGTGTTGTAAATGTTTTAAACGCCGCACACTTGTTTGACAAACCAATGCTATACAATCGACTGTAAACTTAATTTGCAAGGTTCTCAAAAGAAAGGTTTTTTCTCAAATCACAATGTTTCAAACAATACAATGCAGACTGTTTATATATGTTTCAGACAGCGACACAAAACTACAACACACCAGTTTTACAAGTTCCCACAAAGAAGTTTCTAGAAATTCGATTAAAGGGTACCGCAAGCCTTTTACCCAAGTTTTTGAGAAAAGTGCGGTATGTAGCTATTTTTATATTATATAGAGTAGTTCGTCCGATCTGTTATACGGCAGCTTTGTAAAGTGGGATTTGATTATGTATGGACCGTTATCATAGTTACACGCGCCAACAACAGCATCACAGCGTCAGCATTAAGAGCGACATACATTCGGTCCACGCGTCGGCATCACCGGCACACCGTCAGCGCTAAGAAGTGGCCTACTTTGATCTTCGCTTCATCGGCTCAATACACACACGACACACATGTAAATAGGCATCAATGTGTATTTACCACAAAATTTGTATATAATTAAGTTAATTATTGTAATAAAACAGTCATCAAGCTGGAGTCGAGTGTGATTAATCTCCTATACCTCCTCTCACTGTGGCCAAGACACCTTTCGCCATCATCGATCCCAAGAGTCTGGGGGATCGGCAGTGAGAAAACCATTTCCTGTGTACATTGCACGACGTACACGAAACCCTCTTCCTACCCAAATTCCGTCTGTAACCGTAGGTCTCCTTGTGACAGACTTCCCTCTCGTATAACCAACGTAACTTACGTTTGGTATGGTTTGTATGGTAGGCTAGGGCGTTAGGATAACTTCAACTAGGCAGCTAGGTAGATAATTACTATAGAGTTAGGATAACTAGGGTGTTTAGTGATTATTGTAGGGCTAGGTTTGGGTTCAGTTGGGACTTAGGTAATTAACCAGGCTCAATTCTATCAAACGTAGCCACATCGTACGCACTTGGAATAACGGCCGTACTAAGCTGTAAGTCCCGGTGTGTACAGTACGGTACGAATTTTTTTTATAATAGCCTACCATATTTTTTTAATTTCGTAACACACACATCAAAATTCGGTTGTAATTAATCAAATTGTAATTTAGAGTCACAACAAGTTATGATATTGATATTGCGCAATATATTTTATATCATTAACTTTGTACTTTAGGTATTTGTGTTATGGAGCGTATGGCATTCGGGGGCTGCAGCTGAAAATCAACGTCAGGTGGTATACCTCGTGATGCCACCTGGCATTATGCTGAGCTGAGGTTCTTTTGGCAATAAAAAAATCGCTTATTTATTTTGTTTAGTTTTTTTGTTTTAAGCCAATTAATATACTTTTCTTTATTTATTCATGTATATACACAATATACTGGAAATAACATAAAGACAAAAGAGCACAAAGGTATTACATATTGTGATTAGTCAACATCATCATATCATCATCATTGTCACTTATTTGGGTTGGGGTTGGGGTTGACACAGCATCCTTCTTTTTCCACATTTCTCTTTTCAACGATTTTCCAAATAAACTAGATTAACCCTCAGACTTAAATAATAATCAATGCTCAGAAATTTGCGGAGCGAATCATAGATTTATACCTATTCAAATTGAAAGAATTTCAATTAAAAATTGTATTAATTACATTAATAACTATTTTTCATTATATGACTGAAAGCTGACTGGTATTCAGCTGCATTCTGATATTTTCGAAGCCAGCATCAGCATAGTTGGGAAAAGACTAGGAAGATGTTGATGAACAGCATTAATTTATTCAAATAAAAATAGATAGCACAAGCATTTTCTTTAATAAATTCATGAAACAACTGTGGTAATCGACCTTTGATGCATTAACTATGCCAAGGATCCCCTTAACCACGACACACCGTAAGCTAATAGCATGGTAGCAAGACAATTCCCTCTATACTAATGCTCGTGTAAATTCACTTTATGCATCCACATCTCCGGCGAAAGTGTCCATTAAATGGATGTACCCGATAAAGCACTCCATGAAATGAATTTGGGGGACTCCTCAATTACCATCGTTGACAGGCAGATTGACGATTAGGGTATGATGGTATCTGTATTTACGGAAATGGATCATCAAAAAGATTTACAATATTGAGGTAAATAATGTTTTGTCTCCAGACGATCTTAAGATGCTGTGATAGGCGATTAATGTGATTGGTGTGCTGCGAAAAGCTCATATTCAGTGTTTATTTATTAACTAGGTTTTAATTGTGACTTCGCCTGCCTGGAACAGAATGTGGATGTCGGAAATTATCCCGCGGGAATGTACTACTATGATAGAATGTATCGTTCAACCGTAAACCGTGATTTTTCACACCGAAAAAAATTGAAAAGTTGTTTCCCAATAATTGTTGCCAATAATTGTTGCGTAGAGTTACATAGTTTGATATACAGAATGCTTAGTTGACGGTTTCTTGAAGGGGCCATTTACACCTTATATAAGTACACATAAACTGTCACTTACGGGATATCTTCCGTGATTGTCTTTAATTTTGAGCTCCCGATATTGCTTGTATAAGTAGTTTGGATTACAGAAAATACAAATCTTTAAGCGTGCGTTCTACGTGCCTATTATGTGGGATACATAATAGGCACGTAGTGAAAGTGTTAAGAAACTGATTCGCAACTTTATTACTTTTGTGTTAAGCTTTCTTGTTGCCCAGTTTGCCACAGTATTGTATTCAGGAATTGTTACCAACAGTATAATAAGTCGTTCTAGGGATTTGTACTATCACAGTAATGAGTCTAAAGTCGATTACTAGTTAAGTAATCGACTTCGGACCACCGGTAGTTCATCATCATTTCAGCCAAAAGACGTCCACTGCTGGACATAGGCCTCCCCCAAGTGGTCGCCACACTGACCGGTCTCATGCGACTCCCGGTAATTCTGACATAGGATTAAATGGGCTAGACTCTTTACTGTCTATTTTTGGAGAATAAAGCGGAAATTATTTATATATTAAAACCTTATGTGTAAGTTAAAACTGTACGAAGGCGGACTTAATGTCTTGGGCATTATCTACCGGTCTACCTAACTCTAACTATGTCTTGGACCTAGCACGATCACAATTGACATTAAAAAATCTATCTAAGAGCCGAAGACATACTAAACGTAAAAGAACTGGAGCTAACCAATATAGCTTGCTAAGTAAGCAAGCTGAAGGGGAAGTGGGTTAGCAAATTGGCAATTGTCTATCGAAGGACCGACGACCTAACGGAACGAACTAGTCTTGCGCTAGCGCTGGAAGGCCCCTTTGCTAGGTGCACCGACAACCTTTAAAAGGTGGCTGGAATAGACCAGTTTCTGAAGTCGGGAGAGGGGTTCTGGCAAGGTTTATGCCCAGTAGTGTGCTGGGCTGGGTTGATTCAAGCGGACACACAATACAAGCGTTTTTACATAATACTAGTTGTTGTCCGCGGCTTCGCTCGCGTTTTTGTCGGAAATCATCCCACGGGCACGTTATAACATATAGCCTATGGCACTCGGGGATAATGTAGCTTCCTATTAGTGAAAGAATTTTAAAAATCGGTTCAGTAGATCCAGAGTACCCCTACATACAAACTTACAAATTTTACCTCTTTATAATATTATTAGTATTAGTATAGATAGTATAGATGTAGATTATAATATAAGTATAGATGAAACCACATAACGTCACGCCTTTTATCCCCGAAGAGTTAGGCAGAGGTGTACTACACCACGTTTAAGTCCCTTGTAATAGGAAGCGCTCTAGGGTGTGCTATTGCCTTCATCTATCCACAAATCTAGGCTCCAAGGCTGCTGCTGATTCCTAAAGCAAAAACCCAAAAACACTGCTCGAGACGGGGATCAATTCCAGGACCTCGTGCCCAGGAGTCGCGCCTCTTAATTCCCGTAATAAACAATCAACAAAAAGCTCTCACATAGCCAAAAGCGAATTGCCTTTTGTAATTCAATTTCCCCATTACAAGTTCCAATTCAAACTTGGTGCGGACCACGAATGCATAATCGTACATCAGGTATATTACATTAGTGTCGGCAACAATATTAAGATGATTAGAAGTGCAACTGCGGCTGTGGTCGGGCAATGTGCCAAGCCTACTTTAATATTTGCATTCGCAAATTCGCGCCATCCTCGCCATTGTGACAATTTTCGAACAACTGTCTCATATATTTTACACTGCCGGACATATTAAGTGAAACGCTTATGGCAATTCGTTCGGTAAATGTTTTATTTTCTTTATCTGACTGATTTATTTGGATAAATGAGAGCAGTTTTTTTAAATTGAAAATGTTACAGGAGATATAATTTTGTAAATTGGATATTAAATGGGTACAAGTTATTTTCTTCAAAAGAAATTACGAGTGTATTGTAAAATGTGATATGAGAGACAACAGTGACAACCGCCAACACATCTTGTGTCTGTCTTGGATCCTGCAAAGAAATTAATCAGACAGAAAAGCAGCAGAGAAAGAAAAATCAAAATACAAAAACATACAAATTATGTTACAATTGTATATCTAGTTGAACGTACCCACAAGAATTTCTTCATTAAACCAAACCCACCTCGAGTGCATCCCTAATAATGTCCGCAGGTGTACACTACCTCGCGTGGGTATTCTGTAGTCTATTGTCTGGAAAATTCAAGACCTTAATCTTCTGAGCATTTCACGTACGTGAGTTTATGATGTCTACACTCGCGAGCAGTGTGTAAGCTGATCCACACTGTACAAAGACTGGATGAGCTCCTTGTAAGTCCCTTATTATACGCTTTAGGTGAAATAGAACACGTTTTTTTTTAATAAAAATCCAAGACTTATCTTAAAACTTCTGCCAGGTGTTTTTTTTTTAATAATTAGTCACCTCTGCTTAGCCTTTTCCTGAATTATGTTGGACTTGTCTTCCAGTCTAGCTGGATGCAGCTGAATATCAGTATCTCAGTATTAAATACTAGAAAAACACCAATTAAGTTTCAAGTAAATATTTACGTATTCACGAAGAATGCTTTCCTCTTTGGAATGCTTGAGTTCATCGCCATCTCCGTCCGCAGTCTAGCGTCCGCCGTCCGTTTTTATTTCAAAAGCTGGCTCACTTGACCGAGACTAATGCTGGCGACAACGTCATGACACATTGAGTGATGTAACCATGGTTTTAAGACTGTTAAGTATAGGGTAATTAGTACATTAAAGTTTGATTCTGAAAATAATTATAACTGTAAAACGATTTTTATTTTTGGAGTAAATAACCGCTGTTTTCGTTGGTACGAAATGTTCCGAAACAATAGAGTCTTCGGGTACAAGTAACTGCAAGGCTATTTAAACTTAAGTTATAACATTTGTTTTCGAAAAAAAAAACGTACTTAGTTACTTACCTTCAGTATCTTCGATATCAGAATATTGTCAGGTTTGAAGATGTATGTAAAACCTGTTATAATAGTGGTTTTCAAGTAAAAATGGCATAATTGGACTCAACGATGCTTCTGTAAGAGCTAGAAATAATTTTATATTTCGGTCTGAATTGCCGCTCACAACTCTAGCGTTTGATTTTCTCACTTCTAAAGTTGTAGTAATTCCTGCCAGGGCTGCGGGACTGTTCGAAAGAGATTCCGCGGCGCTGGAACACAAAGGGCAAAAGAAGGAACATGGATGGGTTTTGTCAGTACAAGTCTGACACTCCCTTCTGCTTCGCCAAGAGGCCCCATTTGATGATTATCCAAAGGCGAAAAAAAAAAATTGTAGTTTTCAGAAAGTAGAAAGGTTTTTGGCCTTTCACTACGAAATAAGACAAAACACTATAATAATAAAAAAAAAAAACCGAAAAAAAATATTTCAGGTTTCCCCATATTAAAAATACATGTTATTAGGACACAATCGTAAATCACAATTTAAAAATACAAATAAAATGAAAAATAAAATAATAATAAATACAGTGTCAACAAATTTGAAATACAATGTCAAGAAAATCAAATTAAAGTCAATGTCACACAAAAAATTACATCAATTATTTAAAATACAAATACAAATTTTGGAATTTGGATACAATATAATAGAACATAATACATAATAATACCAGCCTATCACTGTCCCACTACTGGGCAAAGGTCTCTTCTCAACAGACAAGGCACGAGCATTAAGATTACCACGCTTGCTCAAGACGGGTTGGCGATTTCAGACTTTTATATGTCCAGGTTTCCTCACAATGTTTTCCTTCACCGATGTCTGTGATGTCCAAGTAAACTTCGAAAGTACATATGAATTGAAAAAGTCTCATGCATGAGAGGCGAGGCATTAACCTCTGGGCCATCACGACTTACAAAAACACTATACTACCCGTAATATATTTTCTATAAAAACTTGCTTGGGTATATTTAAAAAAAAAACCTTTGTTATCGTGAAATGTGTGGTCAAATTACGTAGGGAACTTGAAAGTGTTTAATTCGGTAGCAGGATGAAATCCTAACAAAAACGGGGGCATCGATAAGGGTCGGATCACATCCTCGTAACCCAGTGACAGAACGTTATAGGATGATGAAAAACGGACAACCCGCGGTTACCTTTTTATTTATTACGGATAGGGGCACGCTATTTTTGTTAGGCACAATTTAGGGCTTTCAAACTGTGTGTGCCCCGGTTTTTCAGGGTAACGGTATTTGTGCTCAGTCTGTGTTGAATTTGGGTTCGTACATCGCAAAGTGGGTTGAAGGCACTTAAATTCTGGGGTAGCGTTTTAAAAAGGGTTTATGTTGATTTAACCTTGAATATATAATTTCTCGTTTGTCAGAGTCAGCCATAGGTTATTTTTTAACAATAGATATTTGGCAATGAGGTTATATTACGGTACAATTTTATCTATCATCGTTATTCATTAATAGCAACTTATACTATGGCACAATAATTCGAATGTTGAAATGAAGTTGCCCTACATTTTATCTAGTTATGAGAACCTAAATGTATTTATTTATTTTATCATTTATGTCTACAATATGGAAACAATACATATAACATAACGTTACAAAGGCATAGCTTATTTCATAAGAAATTTCTACCAGCAGATCTCCGAAACAAAAACCAACGAAAGAAATTAAAAAAAAAAAAATGGTTCAGTTGATTTTTAATTTGCGATTTCAGGGTCAACCTACATTAAAGTTAGTCACAATGACAAAGAATAGAATAGAATATCTAATAGAATATTATTTATTTGTTAAAAACATGGTATAAAAGATGGTAGTGTTAATAATGTGAACACACATGTTTTGCTCAATAGATACGGGGTGTAACAAGACCCTTAACGAAGCCCTCCACCAAGCATTTAGTACATCAAACTAAGTAACTTTACGTAAAAATTATTGCTGAGAAATGACTTCTTTTTTTGGGGTGAAAAATCACGTTTTACGGTAGGACTCAATGTAACGCATTGAAACGCTTTGTAGTACGGGGGGGGGGGGGGTAGAGGTGTTTAAAGTAAAAATCTTACATTAAAAAAACGTATTATAAAAAAACTTGTGAAAAAGTTTGAACTTTGACCCCCGATTTCTCCGTACTTAGAAGGTTCCTATGAATGGTCTAGAACAAAAAAATGATCGCAATGACGGGGAGAACAAGTGCCTTTTGGCTTCGTTATGGGTCTTGTTACACCCTTTATAAGCGTGCAAAGGAGGTGTTCTTTTTTCGGCCCAAACATGTACCGAGGTACAAATTACTATTTAAATTCTTTCCAATACATAGTGTTATTAGCAGTATTTTAAATCCTTCAATATTCGATAGATTAAGAAATAAAAGAATATGAAAAAACACTACCTCGAATTGTAGCTGCGTTTAAAGAAACGTTCATAACAGCGCTGGCGGCTGTCAAACTATTCCATCTGTCAAAATATTAAACTCTTTCGAGATCGGTCGTCTGACAAGAGCTAGAATAATCGGAATGACAATATTGTCACCAACAACAACAAAAAGAATAAAATAGTAAATTAACGGCCCTTGAGCACTGTCTTTTGGCCAGTAGCTAACCAAACGAGAGAAATAATCTGAAATGTGAAATAAATGTATATTTTAAATTATTGATCCTATAATGTTTCACGAAAAAAGTGTGCCGGGAAAAATAATCTATCATTAATACAAAACTAAATTCTAAATAGTATATTTTTAGGTTTTATACGTGTATAAAATGAAGTAACGAAACGCATCATCGGAGAAATGAATCACGAGATTGCCAGATTAATATTCTTGGGTTGCAAGTTTTAGCATCTTTGATCGACAATTTCAGTTGGTACAAATGCATTAATAAATCCAATATTTATTTTTTCAGAATCTGCGATTTTTTTCCTATAACTTCATACCTTTAAAGTTAAGGTACATTGTTTGGCCACAATTGTATGGGGAAAAAAACACCTCCTTTAACATGCTTGTCGAAACAAATCAATCATCATGCGATTTTATGTTCCAGGAACTTCTTGAAACTATAGGAACTATTAGCAGCCATTTGTATAATTTTAACAAAGTTACCTAAATAGGGATTGTACCTATTTAGGTTTCTAGATATATTTCAATCGCACCTTGTGTAGTATTATAATTTATTAGATTATAGTTTAGATAACACAGTTTAGATAACTCACATTTTTTATTAATCCCTTGACCTAAATTACTTCAGAGTTAGTCTCAATTTCAGATAACTTTGAAAACCTATAACTCACGCAGGCTTTTTGTAACGATCCACGCAACCGCCCTCGTTGTCCGCTTATTTCAATTCAAATGATATTCAAACACGAAGGCCATACGACTTAATTCAATTACCATTTTTTCCTTCTGCCCCCAAAATAAATATAATTTGGCCCAGCACGATTCGTTATGGCTATATTAATCATTTTCTATGCAATTTTCTGCTTATTCATTTACATTAGCCGTGACAGTTAACGTTAAAATGAAAATGTTATTCTACGTTTAAATTCTTTGTTTTTTTTTTTTCTTCATAAATATTAAACCAATTTGCCGTAGCTGCAAGACAGTATTGAACTGGGCTGGCCATGTACTGTACAGCTGGCCCACAAATCGCAAGACTAGAGCCTTGAGACAGCTAAGTGAAGTCGCGGCAGACCGAGGAGAAGATTTCGGGGCGCCTTGGATGTTTTCTTCAAAAAGCGAAAAAAGCACAACACCTAGAGAACTTTAAGGAATCGGAAGAGGCTTGCGTTTGGGCAATCGACTGATATGAAGTGAAGATGCTTGATCAATAACCAAGTTTAGGTACTGTTGTTTTAATAAAACATGAAACAAAAGTCTCTAAAGAACTAATGCATTACCCAAGTCCTTTGTTTTAGAATTACTCCGTACTGCGTCAGTTAAATAATGCACAACACAATAGTTCCGTATCTGGTTGCGAGATTTCCAGCTATTCTAGGAATGAAAGATAAAACAGATTGTATCTCATGCCCATCGAGCTGCGATAGCTGTCAATAAAGGAAACTCCTGCCGCTAGCCGATAGGAATAGTTGAAGATATGAATAGAATTTCAAAGACATTTTTATTTATACTTATAGTAAGTAAAAACTGTCGTCACAGTAACAGCAGTTTTTAATATTAACATTAATATTTTTGTGTGCTTACCGAGGCGATGTTTTCCATAAAAAACTGTCACTTGTGTCATCCCGAAGCTTATTATCGAAAAAAAAACCAAGCACAGTACAAAACTTCTATACCTATTCGACCTAAATGTATAGGACAGCAATTTTTTTTTCCGCAATTTCTATGGTGGCCCCATTCAGAAAGTTGTTCAGTTTGATGGTCTGAGTCACACCCTGAAATATTACCACACCTTTCTGGTAAACGCTGTAGAACTAGACAATCATATTTTCATCCACGATCTCAGACTACGCAATTTGCGTCAAGCGACACGCTTGCGCGTCACTTTTTTCCTTTGACCGACGAGTCGCAAGTCGCATCGCGGTTAGTCGTGACAAGCTCTTCTTTGTTTATGTCCAATCTTGCAAATGAATTTTAAAACAGTTGTCCCCAACTGGTTGAGTTGAAATTAAACATACACGTTTAATTTGGATGACGATGCATGGTTAGCTAAGTGACGCCATTACTATACGGTGGTTTTTTTTTTCACTCCAATGATATGGGTATCAATTAAAAGGTTTTGCAGAGAAAAATACGAAAAAAAAAAATACGTCACGCCTTTATTAAAAATAATATTTTTACTTTATGCTTGTTCATAATGTTTTCTCCGCAGTCTAGATCCAGACCAGACTCCGTGGCTGCTACTGAAAATATCCTGATGGAAAAACTCAATAGTAATTGGCCCGACTCGGGAATCGAACCCAGGACTTCATCAGGCTCAGCAGTGGCTATTGCGACCACTAGACCAAAGAGGCAGTCATTTTAATAAAGCCATTATGCCACTAGCGACGGATCTTCTAAACAATATTGTAACTATGATTAGATTGTGGCTAGTCCATCGAGAAGTTAGATTGAGATGTTCATCGTTAATACCAAGTGTCTAATGTTTTGAGTTGACTTAAGAATTAGTCTTGAAGTTAAGGATTCCGGATTTGGGCTTACGGTATTAGATGTAAGTAATAATAGTGTTAAAGTTTGCATTAGTCTGTTAGTATTAAGTGTTCTAATGATAGTAAGTCGGGAATTGAAGTAGAGGAAGTATTTTAAGGGGAAAAGGGAGGCTGGTGCTTTTAACAATGTTTTCTTTTTAACATACACGTAAACAGTTACCATGAATACAGTACGTATTTATATATCTTCCAGCTTTGATATTTTTCGTCGAATTTATAAAATATCGGTTGTTTTATACTTTTAACTAAGCAGGTCAAAAGGACCCAAAAGGTTTCCACTTGATTATGCTCTTAAATGTAGCAGTTTTTGCAGTCGCCATCTTGGATTTTGATGTTGACCTCACTATCGGCTTTAGCATCCTCGAAAACCATGAAAACGCCTCCTATGATTACACTTTTCTATGTAAAAGTTGGTAGTGACCGACTAAATTGTTTTATTCTGGGTTTTCTTAGCATCTTAAGCATTATGAGCTGAATTCATAGTATTTTGAAGTATTTATCACACCATGGATAGAATAAGGTACCTATCGTAACTGCATTCAATTAATATTATATAAGTAATTAACTTTTTTTTGTTTTTTTTTATTTGGTTTTGTTGTTACAGACAATATGGAAGTGATTCTGAAATAAATGTGTATCATTATTATTAATTAAATAGTAAGTGATGAGCAAACTAACAGTGGTATGATTATCACTTACGGCTTTTAACTGACAAATTAACGGTCGTACAGGTCCAGATACAAACTCAGACCAAGTAAAGTGTTCATTTTTAAATTCCTTAAAAAACAAAACGGTAATTCAGAATTCATTGAACCTATCACGACCATATTCAGCTATCATTACCATCACGATTCCTAAAATAATCCGATATGAAAACATCAACATAAAAATGATAAAAAACGTCACAGGGTAACAAGCAGAACACTGATACTGAAGTGTCCACTCGGATGAAATTCACTAGCCCGTAAAAATCCGGGTTTGTGAGGAATCAAGGGCCCTTGGAGCAATGCAGAAGGGTGTCCTAATGGGAAGAGGGCTTGAGGGTCGTCGCTGAAGACTGTCTGTCCACTTCTTGGCATCTTAATCGGCTCCGAGGGCTTAAAATGATTCCGGTTTGTGCTTTAAAGGAATTGCCTGATCAAAATCTGGTACAAATTTTGGAATCTATTATTTTGAAGTTTGAGAAATGCGTTTGTTTTTTGAGAAAGTATCATCAGGGTTTCGCAGTCGTATGTGCTGTAATCAAACGAAGATCGAATGATTATTTTTTTTTTCAAAAATATTCCTTTTCCTGATCGATAACATTCCTGAGTAATTATATTTTTTGCAACTGCCATTGTTTGGGATTCATCTACAGGGTGTAACAGGACCCTTCACGAAGCCGTCAACCAAGCATAAAGTACATCAAACTAGGTAACTTTCCGCAAAAATTATTGCTCTGAAATTACTTTGTTTTTGGGGTGAAAAATCACATTTCACGGTAGGGCTCAGTATAAACCCACTCAAAACATTGTGCTGATGGATGGATTTCATAGTACCCCCGTACTATGAAATCCATCCATCAGAACCCCCGTTCTGGAGGTGTTTAAAGTAAAAACCTTACATTAAAAAGGTGAACCTATTTAAAAAAAAAAAATGTGAAAAAGTTGTAACTTTGACCCCCAATATCTCCGTAACTAGAAGGTTCCCGGGTATGGTCTAGAACAAAAAAATTATCGCAAGGACGGGGAAAATAAGTTTCATTCGGCTTGGTTAAGGGTCTTGTTACATTCTAGATTTATTCTATGACTACGCACCGGTCGTTTTGCGGTATCGCCAGCCACAGCGTATAGTAAAATGACGCGATATTGTGTTCTGATTGGCCAATATTGTTCCCAAATTCTAGACCGCTGTACTAATTGTTATAAAATACACTTGCTAACGAACATATCTTACAACATTGTTTTTTCTTTTAAAAATCCCGTTCTAGTCTGAGCAAAGTAGTAGCCATAAACACTAAATACAAGTAGCTAGATCACGCCGCAGCAGTATTTTTTATTATACTATAATTTATCAATGCTTAGTTTAGATATTTACTTACAAAAATTGACCTAAAGGCGCTTAACTTTTTCATTTCCCAACGATGCATAAGAAAATAATCGGAGGATGGATAGTTTCTTTTCATGAATAAGGTCTGGAGGTGGGATGAAAAACGTCCTAAATGTCAAGTATACAAAAAGGGAAATGTTAAATAAATCCACAAACCTTTTGACATAAGTAATATAAAATACATCTATTGAAATTCCGTCGGTTACCGGAACCGACCCAGACCAGACTATTCGGCGTTCTTTTCATCGTAATCGGCCCGTAAATGGTCGCAGCTGAATGTGAGACCATTAGGATTATCAAATTTTCTACCTTACCTATTAAACTGTGTGATAATTGACGCATCAGGCGTTGAGGTGCCCAAACTTGGCAAAAATCTTTCATATTAGATAGTGTTAGACCCAATTACAACAAAAAACAATTATTTATTTCTCATCCTCAGATAAAATTTTACGAGTTCAATGTTAACAAAGTAGTGCTTAATAAGCGCTAATAAATTCTGTTTTATTTTTTATTTTTGATGTCTCTATCATATTCGAAAGGTTGTAACTAGGATTAATTCTATCTCCTTGTAAACTTTTACATTCAAAAGTGTCTTTTAATGGCCTAATTGTACTATATGGGTTGTCATTTTTGGATATTTGACAGTCCTTACAGGTGTTCAGTGGCCCGCAAGTCTGACAACCAGTCTTACGAAGGGGTATCGTATTACCCAGTACTAACTGGGTTGTGGAGATCACATAGGCAGTCGCTCCATGTAAAATACTAGTATTCAGCTGCATCCGGTTAGACTGGAAGCTGACCCCAACGTATTTGGGAAAATGCTAGGCAGGTGATGAATTTTAGTAAATGGGTTGACATTGACTTAATGACAGGTTATAAGGTCGTGGATGAAAAATTCAGAGGAGCACAAACATACTATGTTATTGAGAGGAAAACAATGCTACCGTAGACATCAGTACGTGGTGTAAGGTACGGTCGAACAAGCTATTTAGTATACACGCGGAAATTTTCACAATTCAGTGCTGAAGCGTATACTTTTACAAATTTTATTTAATAAAGCTTTTTTTATTAAGAGACGACTCTGAATGAAGCTTTGTAAAATAAAATTGCAAACAATATTGGAAGTGTACTAGGATTGTGAATATTTCTGCGTGTACACCAAATAGCTTGTTCGACTGTACATACAACAATAAATAGCGCTGTTAACAACATACGAATTGTTTTCTTTCAACAACGTCATAATAAACATACAAGTATCCCCAGCAACATATGAAAGGTCGACCACACAAAGTTAACTTAGTCCCGACATGAAAAACACAATAATTAACATACACAGGCACATTAAGGTACGCCTACCTTCGTAAAACAATGACTCCGGCGTAATCACCGCGCAACTTTTGATTAAAGAGGTAAAACACTCCAAAATGGAGGGCGAAAAATAACAGGGGTTGGAAAAAGGTAAGGTACAAACCAACCAAGGCACAAACTCTTTGGTAAAAAACACAAATGATTTATTTGATGAGGCGCTTTCTGTATTTGCGTGTACAGTCGGGTTCACAAATGTGTATACAGTTAACTTTAGCTGAAATAATCTTAGATTATACTGGTATTCAGCAAGATCTGGTAAGGCTGGCTGGTTAACATTATTTGGAAAATATACTAGACTGATAATTATTTGTCTAGTTTTTTCCGAATATAATGATACCTAGACTTGTCAAACTGTTATACTGATAATCGAAGTAAAAAATTGTATATTTTTTTTCTTTAAGATACCCATGTACCTACTCCTCCTACTCCTCGATGAGGAGCTCGTGGCAAAATAATAACAGCCGCTCGGGTCGATCTGTAGGTTAAGCCGTGCTTGCCTAGGTTGGTCTGTGGATGGGTGACCGCCCATTACATACTGAGTTTCCTCCGTGCCTCGGAAAGCACGTTAAGCCGTTGGTCCCGGCTGTCATCTGTAGATCTTTGACAGTCGTTACAGGTAGTCAGTGACCCAAAAAGTCTGACAACCAGTCTTACCAAGGGGTATTTTATTACCCAGTACTAATTGGGTTGTGGAGGTGGCAGTCGCTCCATGTAAAATACTCGTATTCAGCTGCATCCGGTTAGACTGGAAGCCGACCCCAACATAGTTGGGAACAGGCTAGAGAGATGATGATGATGACCCATGTACCTACTGTATTAATAAGTTTAAAATGACGATTTGCGTGAGTTAACTGGTACGCTTTAACGACTTATTTAATTGAGAATGTTCATCGTCGCGATGTACGGAACTTCGAAAGCTTGCTATAACGAATGACTAAATTTCGAATGTCCATTGAATCATTACCCGTTCCATTGCTTCCTGAAAGTTTTTTCATTTGAACTATTATCCTAACCGCAGTCCGTACATTAATGTACAACATAAACAGCCTGTAATATTTGTATTACAGCTGGTATACAGACCGTTTTCTTGTTAGCAGAGAAAGGCTTTAGAAATCGAGATGCACACATATTTGTGTCCTCAACTGTACATGCGTTCGGAAAGGTTTTTCCACGTTATTTAATATGCATTTTTTTGTATAATTTTATAATCAATCCAGTAGCTGGGCATGCCGATTATGACCATCAATTATGGGGATTACTGTAATCGTTTAATCGCAAGCGGACAGCGAAAAGAATGGGATTAAAATAGGTTTTAATTTGTATGTTTTTGTGTGGAAACTGCCACACCTGGATATACTGGGAGTATTATATTTTGTTTTGCTGAGGGAAAGGTTTATTTTGACGTATTTGGATTATGATGTCCTAAAAATGTTTCTTTGGTAGTAATACACAAAGGGTACTTAGCCTGCTCTATTGAGTTATTTTGTTTTGTATTGTCGACCCTCTCCGTTTTTCTAGTGTACATTCGATTCTTGGGTCGGGCAAAGTGTTATTCGGTTTTTCCATTAGGTATTGTTCAGTAGCAGACCGAAATTTGGAAATAATCATATTGAGTTGGATATGACTAAAAAAAAGGTACCATTTGGCGTTTCAGCTAATTTCAACCTATAATGAGTTTGAGCAAAGGCATGTAAATCAAAGAGAAATCAATGTATTTACCTACTTCTAAAGTACTCGTTATATTTGATCATTGAAAAGCTCTCAAGAAATACCTCTTTGAAAAATAAAAGTAGGTACCGCACACTTAGGACCGTGGCAACTGAATTTAAATAACAGGTATTTACTTTTATGTTCCCCGTCTTTTTTTTAATAAAAAAGGAATGTTTACGAAATAAAAAGATACAAGTTCTGAAAGGTAGAAAAATCTTTTGCTACTTCCATTCATTAAAAGGAGAATAAATGCTAAATGTTTTATATGTTATGGAGGGTAATTCTATCAGGTTTTAAGGATTCCGTAGCCGAATGGCAAAAAACGGAACCCTTATAGATTCGCCATGTCTGTCTGTCTCTCAGTCCGTGTATGTCACAGCCACTTTAAACTATTAGGACAAAACAGTGGAAACTTAGCAGGCATATGTGTTGTGCGAACCGCTTTACGATTTTCATTAAAAAAAAGATTAAGGACCGCTCCCCTTAAATAGAACTGAAACAAAACAATATTTTTTTCATCAAACCTATACGTACATCTCTATGGATAGGTCTTTAAAAATGACATTGAGGTTCCTAAAACCATTTTTTCTTAAAGTCAATCCTTTGAAAGATAGACACTTCCAAAGTGGTAAAAAGTGTGCCTCCCCCTCTAATTTCTAAAGTAAGAGGAGGAAAATTCTGAAAAAATGTACTATTGTAGAACGTAAATAAAAATTTCAATCAAAATTGGTTTGAATAAAATTTGATGTTTAATTTTTGAGATATGGGACTTTTCATTAGCTTTGTTTTTCATTAACATACTATGAAAGACAAATTTAGATTTGTTGTTGAATGTAAAACAATACAACATATGAATGAGCCTTCAAAATATTTTTATTTTATTGTTTAGTGCTACGGAACCCTGTGTGCGTGTGAGTACGACTCGCACTTTGCCTGTTTTTTTTTCAGCAGCACCCTGGTCTGGATTTTGCCCCGTTAATTAAATAAAATAGGCCCTATAGTCTATTATAACATAACAAAACTAATGAATGAGGGTGAACCATAGATAGGTTTTCTGCCGAGCCCATGTGAAAAACAGGCGTGACGTTATGATTATTCGGAGGAGTCTAAGTTTTAACTCTTTTTTTGGAAAAATGAGGCCTTTGGATTACTACCATTTTACCTAAGATTCTTAAAATAAGGTGTCAAACAATGTCTTCAGCCAAACTTTTGCTTTGCGCTCCGTGTGGAGCCTTTGACGTTATTTGCTTGGTTAACGAACGACCCTAATGGGCCAGTGCGGTGCGCAAGAGAGCAAAAACTTTAGCTATTTTTGGTTTCACTCAACCTTCGTTTGAGTGTGAATGTGTTAAGTTGCTGGTTTTTCTTACGCGTTCTGTTGGAATTTTGACAGTTTGAATTGTTTTCATTTTGTTGAAAAAAAAAATAATAAGAATTTGTAAATAGCTCCCTGACCAACAACTACTGAAAAGTAGAAGAAGGATTTTCTTATTTATTTATTTAAACTTCATGTACAGAATTGGTACATAGGCGGACTTAATGCCACAAGGCATTCTCTACTAGTCAACCTTTGGACCATATATTACAGCATTGTGATAGGGTAAAACAAAATATTAATTGCTAACTTAAATTATGTGGTGTGGTGGTGAGGTGTGGTGATTTTCTTGGTTGATGTAGGTAGATATCTTCCTTGATTTTTTGTGTTTAAGTCAATATTTACCTGGATAAATAACACAAAAACCATGCCAAGTCCGGTTCTACTACTACTTTCTGATGTCGAAACTAATGCCCAGCACCAAGAGATCTTTTGGCAATAAAATAATATTCATGCATTTATTTAGGTGTTGCTTATGGCTTAAAAATGAGCATAATTATGTTTATTACTCTAAAAACAAAATAAAGCGACCATAAAAAAAAAACAGCCAAACACATTTTCCTGATTCAAAAATCGAACAACAAAAATAAAACATAGTTTCTAGACGTTTACTCCGCTCTAGGTAATACAAAGATCATTAGAGCAGTCGGGATATAAATACCAGTTTGCGCACGGTATCCGCAAAGTAAACCGCTTAAGACTAACGTGAAATTAACCCGAAACTGCTGCCACAACACGGATACCTTACGTAAAGTTCGACTGCGAAGAAATAAATATCCCATTTGTGAATAATAAGGTATTTTGTTGGGAGTTAGTTACTTTGCCCTGCTATAAGTGATATTGGAAATGTAGTTTGAATTCTAAATAGGGGTTCGATAAATTAGCGGGTCTTTTGCTGTCCCAAAATAATGTCGTCCATAAAATGGGTTGTATGATAGATGAGGTGGTCAACTGAAATATTGATGAGCATTTTTCTGCCAATCGTATGCTTTAGATTTCCATATGTATTACTACTAATATTATAAATGTGAATGTCTATGTTGTACTATTTCGCGCCGAAACCTCCGTCATTGTTGGAGGCCTTCAAAAAATAAATCACCGAACCGATAATTATTTGAACATAATACAAAATTACTATTTTAGTCCTGGGTTCAATTCCCAGGTTGACCAATATAGTGTTATTAGGTTTTTCCATTAGGAATTTCTCATTAGCAGCCACGGAGTCGGGCTGGCCGGTTTGTGCCCGATTGATGGCAATCGTCCCTATTACATGGAACTTAAACATAACTAACGAAATGTACTATAAGGTACACTTCTACCTAACCCTTCGGGAATTACAGGCGTGAGGTTATGTTATGTTATTTGTATGAATACAAAATTCACGCTGAAAGAAATGTAGATGGAAAAAAAAAGGCTAATGACATGAAAAATGGTGACTACAAAGATGTTTCAAATTAGTTTGTAATCATAATGTGCCTACATATTAAAAAAAACTAATTTGGACCATCTTTCAGCTTCAAGTCATTACATAACATGCAGTAAAATTAGTACAGAAAATGTATTTTTAGTCTATTTGTGTAGCGTCGCCTGCTTATATTAAATTCTCGTGAAAAATCGTCATGTAAGCACGCAGTCGGCATGATTGTAGCAACATATTAAATCGCGGGCCAAATTAAAATGTAAAAGTCGACAGAGTGAGCAGAGTCATGCCCTTATGTAAAGTGAATAAGATAAATGAACGCGGGCACACAGAAACGTTCGTTTCACGTATCACACAAATAAATTAACCACACGAAACTCGGGTTTCATATAAAACGAAATCGACAAAGTATAGGTCTTTTTGGCGCGACGAAACGATTGCGGGTTGAAAGAATTCGATTGGAGTGAAGTCACCGCAATTTGGTAGTATTTTCGATTTTCAATCAAAAGTACTATTGGCGTAATAATTGGTTATGGTTAGTTTATTTAAATTAAATAAAAGTTGGAAGCAGGTGAGACCCATCTGCATATAAAAATTATTATGGGAATCAAATGGGTTCCGCCTACTTCCAACTTTTCCTTAATTTGAAATGTGCTTGTTTTTTGCTGTTCAGTTTATTTCAGTCGGGTTTTTTAGTTTTTCAATTACTTTTTTTTCAGTTTTTAGTTTAGTTCGACTTCCTATTATATCCGATTTGTCATTTCGGATTATTTTTAAATATGCAAGTTATTAATACATTTTTTATGCCCTGTTAAAACCCTTCATTTTGAATGCCCGAATCGACGGGATACGAAAAACTAAAAAAATCATACTCCACAATATGGCGCCCGAAATCCACTTTTTTTTAATATATTTATATAGCCAGTGCAGATCTATACTTGCGCCACCAAGACGAATATAACGACGTATAATTTATCCAAATTGCTTTATTCGTGTAGGAGTTACGAGGTCGCAATGGAATGGAATATACATACATACGCGCGAAAAACATTATCCTCCTTCTAGGTCAGATAATTCATGGTTTAACTGGGAAATACAAAAGGTATCAGCAAAAAAAAACATCAAACTACTTCATAAACCTTTTGGTGGATTTTTTTACTTCCAACGTTTTAGTACAGACACCCCAAAAATGTTTCAATTTAACTAAGCTAAAGAGACGTAAAAGCGACAAATTTCACGCACCCAAATCCGTACAGTCGCGTCCATCAGGACCTCACCTTAACACGCGTGGGTTCGCGACAAATTCTCTGTTGCTGCGAAAAACGCTGTGATTTGTTAGAATTTCCATACTTACTCACGACCCTTGGGGTCCACCTGACCTGCGGTGAGCGGAAATGTCGTAACCGTAAAACATCCATATAAATTTAAATCCCTCGTTTCACCTGCGTGTATATTCGACTGCGAATTTCTAAAATCATGTCCCGGAGTAGAACGGCCGTCTCCAGTTTCAAGATACTAATTAAATGGTTAGTAGATCAATATAATGGGGCTAACTTTGATAAAAGATCCCTATTCAGTTCCAAATTCAATGGAATATTCGAGAAATTTTGCTCATATTGTCAACGGTTTCCTTTCTGTTAATAATTTTGAGTAATAACTCAGCAATAGCTCCATTTTCATTTATTAAGTATATTTCCTTTTAATTTGATTTGAAGTACAATTACGTCCATTTCTGTTTGTTATGATGTCCGGTTTTCCGTCCAAATTCGTTTTCGTTCATTTTTCCTGTCTTCGAAGGCAAATAAAATGTATTTTCCGTAGAAAAATATGAACATTCCCGTTCACTGGTATTTCAGGCTGGCTAGATTTAATTAAATGAAGTGACTTATATTATAGATAGTGAGAGAACATCCCAGGGAAATACATTCTTTTACTTAAAACATAGTTAGTGTAATAATAATAAAAAAAAAGACTAAATGCATTAGATTTGCTTTACCGAATGTTAAAAGTAGTGATTGTGATATAATATTGAATAAAGAGAAACTTGAATTCGTAGATAAAACGGTTTTCCTGGGGATTACGCTTGATTCAAGGCTACAATGGAGTTCTCATTTAACGTCTCTTGCCGGGCGGCTAAGTTCAGCAGCATATGCTATTAGAAAAATCCGTCAATTTACAGATGTTGACACCGCTAGACTGGTTTATTTTAGTTACTTTCATAGTATAATGTCTTATGGCATTTTGTTATGGGGACGAGCTGCAGACATTCAGTCAATATTTATTCTGCAAAAAAGAGCCATCAGAGCTACATTGTCAATACATCTACGAAAACATAATGTACGTAAGAAAAAATCTGCATCTTTTTAGTAAAAGAGGTGACAGACACAGTTACAGTACTAGAAATAGAGACCAATTAGTTCAGCCGGGCTTCAGACTCGCTAAAGTAGATTCATCTTTCATGGGGTACTGTTTGAGATGCTATAATAAAATTCCATAAAGTATTCTTGAACTGAATGAGACGAAATTTAAAACATGCATTAAACGCACACTATGTAAGCAAGCATATTACAAGTTGGACGATTATATCGCTGACAAAAATGCTTGGCTCAATGCCGGTCCTGCTCCACAAGGACAGGGACGCATAAATTGATAACATTAAATAGTATTGTTGGAGCTGCTGAAGATTGTACAACTATCTTTGCATTGTATAGATTCAATATCTTTAGTATTATATAAAGCCCATATTGTGTGAGTGCTATGTACTAAAGAGCTATCGTTCACTGGAAACCTACGTCCTTTCCCGACTTGAATGTGCCCTGGCGGTTGAGAGTATGTCATGCTCACTCAATGTCTCGCTGATGGTGGCGCGTGTGTCGGATCATTTAGTTCCCTTCAAAATGGTTGAGTTGAATGGTGCTGATCCATGCGTCATGTTCGTGAACGGGTGCTGTCAGTTGTGACTGGTCATCTCTTAGTTGCCACGGCTTATTTGAATTTTTTTTTTTTTTTTTTTTTTTAATTGTCTTTTTTGTGTTTACTATGGACACTTTTAACGTGCACATCTTGCTACATCGTTCTCACATAATGTACCATCTCAATATGAATGATGTAACCAAGGTTTTGTAACAATATGCTGATTTAAAAGAGTGTCCATGGAGTTTCTTGCCCGTTCTTCTCCATAGAGATCTACGCTAGGGAATGGGCAACTACAGTACTTTCACAGTTTTTATGCCTTGTGACTGGGACTGTAGCTACATTTCATTGTTGTCTTTGTTTCGACAGTTCAAAAGTGCCTATAACTGGCCTACTTGAAATAAATGCTTTGATTTTGATTTTGAATTCAATTAATTAACTGTGTTTTTAAAGCGTTGAAATTATTTCTCCGATGACTCAGACATGAAATCTATTCTTCGTAAAATAGTTTTCCTTATTTTCTTGGTGCCGTGGTTTACTCACAGACAAAGAGAAAGATAATGGCTTGTCACCATGTAGGCAAGCGTATAGGTACGTGTCGGTGTAATCAATTCTCTGGTATCGATCGAGTGCTGAAATTTGTCTAGCGACTTGCTAATCGCAAAAAAAGACAAAACAAGGTGTAAGGCTCCAAAAAGTTTATCGCTTAAGAAGATTAACCACAACGATTAACAACGATTTATTTGTTACATACTTTGGAGTAAGCACTATTCCTGTCAATGTCACACACCTGTCAAACTTCTTCTTATTCGTCATTTCAATTATCAACTTAAAGTAATTTTTGGCCACCACAGGATGTCGTTCAATCTGTCTATCAGTCTGCCTGACTGCAGTCAGTCTTATAATCTGTCGGTCAGTCTGTCTGTCAGTCTGTCGTTTAATTTGTCTGCCAGACTGCCTGTCTGTCAGTCAGTCTTTTAGTCTGTCAGTCTGCCAGTCTGTCACTTTGTCTATCTCTCGATCTGTCGGTCAGTCTGTCTACCGGTCTGTCAGTCAGTCTGGCTACCAGTCTGTCTGTCAGTCGGTCGGTTAGTCTGTCTATCAATCTGTCTGTCAATTAGTCTGTCAGTCAGTCTGTCGACCCGTCTCTCTGTCAGTATGTCGGTCAGTCTGTCTACCGGTCTGTCGATCAGTCTGTCTACCGGTCTGCCGGTCAGTCTGTCTTCCAGTCTGTCTGTCAGTCTGTCGATCAGTCCGTCTGTCAATCTGTCTGCCAGTAAGTCTGTCGACCCGTCCGTCTGTCAGTCTGTCGGTCAGTTTGTCTGCCGGTCTGTCAGCCAGTCTGTCTACCAGTCTGTCTTTCAATCTGTCTATCAGTCTATCTGTCTCTCCATCTGTCAGTCAGTCTGTCTACCAGTCTGTCGGTCAGTCTGTCTACCAGTCTGTCTGTCAATCTGTCTGCCAGTCAGTCTGCCGACTCGTCCGTCTGTCAGTCTGTCTGTCGGTCAGTTTGTCTGCCGGTCTGTAAGCCAGTCTAACTACCAGTCTGTCTTTCAATCTGTCTATCAGTCTGCCTGTCTGTCGGTCTGTCTGTCAGTCTGTCAATCAGTCTGTGTATCAATCGGTCTGTCAATCTGTCAGTCGGCTTGTCAGTCAGTCGATCAGTCTATCTATCAATCTGTCTGTCAATCTGTCTGTCAATCTGTTTGTCAGTCAGTCTGTCGACCTGTCCGTCTGTCAGTCTGTTTACCGGTCTGTCGGTCAGTCTGTCTACCAGTCTGTCTGTCAGTCTGTCTACCAGTCTGTCTGTCAATCTGTCTGCCAGTAAGTCTGTCTGTCGGTCTGTCTGTCAGTCTGTCGATCAGTCTGTCTGTCTCTCCATCTGTCAGTCAGTCTGTCTACCAGTCTGTCGGTCAGTCTGTCTACCAGTCTGTCTGTCAGTCTTTCGGTCAGTCTGTCTACCGGTCTGTCAGTCAGTCTGTCTACCGGTCTGTCGGTCAGTCTGTCTACCAGTCTGTCTGTCAGTCTGTCTACCAGTCTGTCTGTCAATCTGTCTGCCAGTAAGTCTGTCGACCCGTTCGTCTGTCAGTCTGTCGGTCAGTTTGTCTGCCGGTCTGTCAGCCAGTCTGTCTACCAGTCTGTCTTTCAATCTGTCTATCAGTCTGCCTGTCTGTCGGTCTTTCTGTCAGTCTGTCGATCAGTCTGTCTGTCTCTCCATCTGTCAGTCAGTCTGTCTACCAGTCTGTCGGTCAGTCTGTCTACCAGTCTGTCTGTCAGTCTGTCGATAGGTCCGTCTATCAACCCGTTTGTCAACCGGTCTGTCAGTCAGTCTGTCGACCCGTCCGTCTGTCAGTCCGTCGGTCAGTCTGTCTACCGGTCTGTCGGTCAGTCTGTCTACCGGTCTGCCGGCCAGTCTGTCTACCAGTCTGTCTGTCAGTCTGTCGACCCGTCCGTCTGTCAGTCTGTCGGTCAGTCTGTCTACCGGTCTGTCGGTCAGTCTGTCTACCGGTCTGTCGGCCAGTCTGTCGATCAGCCTGTCTCGCCTCGCTGTCAGCCTGGCTCTGTCTGTGTGTCTGTGTCTGTGTCTGTGAATCGGTCTGTCAATCTGTCAGTCTGCCTGATCGGTCAGTCGATCAGTCTGTCTGTCAATCTGTCTGTCAATCTGTTTGTCAGTCAGTCTGTTGACCCGTCCGTCTGTCAGTCTTTCGGTCAGCCTCTCTACCGGTCTGTCGGTCAGTCTGTCTACCGGTCTGTCGATCAGTCTGTCTACCGGTCTGACTGTCAGTCTGTCTACCGGTCTGTCGGTCAGTCTGTCTACCGGTCTGTCGGCCAGTCTGTCTACCAGTCTGTCTGTCAGTCTGTCGATCAGTCTGTGTATCAATCGGTCTGTCAATCTGTCAGTCGGCCTGTCAGTCAGTCGATCAGTCTATCTATCAATCTGTCTGTCAATCTGTCTGTCAATCTGTTTGTCAGTCAGTCTGTCGACCCGTCCGTCTGTCCGTCTGTCTGTCAGTCTGTCTACCAGTCTGTCTGTCAATCAGTCTGCCAGGCAATCTGTCTGCCAGTCTGTATGTCAGTCTGTCGATCTGTCCGTCTGTCAGTCTGTCTATCAGTCTGTCTTTCAATCTGTCTATCAGTCTGCCTGTCTGCAGTCAGTCTGTCAGTCTGTCTGTCAGGCTGTTGATCAGTCTGTCTGTGGGCCTGTCTGTCAGTCTGTCTTTCAATCAGTCTGCCAGTCTGTCTATCTGTCTATCTCTCGAACTGTCGGTCAGTCCGTCTACCAGTCTGTCGGTCAGTCTGTCTACCAGTTTGTCTGTCAGTCTGTCGATCAGTCCGTCTATCAACCCGTTTGTCAACCGGTCTGTCAGTCAGTCTGTCGACCCGTCCGTCTGTCAGTCTGTCTACCAGTCTGTCTGTCAGTCTGTCTACTGGTCTGTCAGTCAGTCTGTCTATCAATCCGTTTGTCAATCTGTCTGTCAGTCAGTCTGACGACCTGTCCGTCTGTCAGTCTGTCGGTCAGTCTGTCTACCGGTCTGTCGGTCAGTCTGTCGATCAGTCCGTCTATCAATCCGTTTGTCAGCTGGTCTGACTGTCAGTCTGTCGGTCAGTCTGTCTACCGGTCTGTCGGTCAGTCTGTCTACTGGTCTGTCAGTCAGTCTGTCTATCAATCCGTTTGTCAATCTGTCTGTCAGTCAGTCTGACGACCCGTCCGTCTGTCAGTCTGTCGGTCAGTCTGTCTACCGGTCTGTCGGTCAGTCTGTCGATCAGTCCGTCTATCAATCCGTTTGTCAGCTGGTCTGACTGTCAGTCTGTCGGTCAGTCTGTCTACCGGTCTGTCGGTCAGTCTGTCTACCGGTCTGTCGGCCAGTCTGTCTACCAGTCTGTCTGTCAGTCTGTCGATCAGTCTGCCTATCAATCGGTCTGTCAATCTGTCAGTCGGCCTGTCAGTCAGTCGATCAGTCTATCTATCAATCTGTCTGTCAATCTGTCTGTCAATCTGTCAATCTACCGGTCTGTCGGTCAGACTGTCTACCAGTCTGTCTGTCAGTCTGTCTACCAGTCTGTCTGTCAATCTGTCTGCCAGTCAGTCTGCCGACTCGTCCGTCTGTCAGTCTGTCTGTCGGTCAGTTTGTCTGCCGGTCTGTAAGCCAGTCTAACTACCAGTCTGTCTTTCAATCTGTCTATCAGTCTGCCTGTCTGTCGGTCTGTCTGTCTACTGGTCTGTCAGTCAGTCTGTCTATCAATCCGTTTGTCAATCTGTCTGTCAGTCAGTCTGACGACCCGCCCGTCTGTCAGTCTGTCGGTCAGTCTGTCTACCGGTCTGTCGGTCAGTCTGTCGATCAGTCCGTCTATCAATCCGTTTGTCAGCTGGTCTGACTGTCAGTCTGTCGGTCAGTCTGTCTACCGGTCTGTCGGTCAGTCTGTCTACTGGTCTGTCAGTCAGTCTGTCTATCAATCCGTTTGTCAATCTGTCTGTCAGTCAGTCTGACGACCCGTCCGTCTGTCAGTCTGTCGGTCAGTCTGTCTACCGGTCTGTCGGTCAGTCTGTCGATCAGTCCGTCTATCGATCCGTTTGTCAGCTGGTCTGACTGTCAGTCTGTCGGTCAGTCTGTCTACCGGTCTGTCGGTCAGTCTGTCTAGCGGTCTGTCGGCCAGTCTGTCTACCCGTCTGTCTGTCAGTCTGTCGATCAGTCTGCCTATCAATCGGTCTGTCAATCTGTCAGTCGGCCTGTCAGTCAGTCGATCAGTCTATCTATCAATCTGTCTGTCAATCTGTCTGTCAATCTGTCAATCTACCGGTCTGTCGGTCAGACTGTCTACCAGTCTGTCTGTCAGTCTGTCTACCAGTCTGTCTGTCAATCTGTCTGCCAGTCAGTCTGCCGACTCGTCCGTCTGTCAGTCTGTCTGTCGGTCAGTTTGTCTGCCGGTCTGTAAGCCAGTCTAACTACCAGTCTGTCTTTCAATCTGTCTATCAGTCTGCCTGTCTGTCGGTCTGTCTGTCAGTCTGTCAATCAGTCTGTGTATCAATCGGTCTGTCAATCTGTCAGTCGGCCTGTCAGTCAGTCGATCAGTCTATCTATCAATCTGTCTGTCAATCTGTCTGTCAATCTGTTTGTCAGTCAGTCTGTCGACCCGTCCGTCTGTCAGTCTGTTTACCGGTCTGTCGGTCAGTCTGTCTACCAGTCTGTCTGTCAGTCTGTCTACCAGTCTGTCTGTCAATCTGTCTGCCAGTAAGTCTGTCTGTCGGTCTGTCTGTCAGTCTGTCGATCAGTCTGTCTGTCTCTCCATCTGTCAGTCAGTCTGTCTACCAGTCTGTCGGTCAGTCTGTCTACCAGTCTGTCTGTCAGTCTTTCGGTCAGTCTGTCTACCGGTCTGTCAGTCAGTCTGTCTACCGGTCTGTCGGTCAGTCTGTCTACCAGTCTGTCTGTCAGTCTGTCTACCAGTCTGTCTGTCAATCTTTCTGCCAGTAAGTCTGTCGACCCGTTCGTCTGTCAGTCTGTCGGTCAGTTTGTCTGCCGGTCTGTCAGCCAGTCTGTCTACCAGTCTGTCTTTCAATCTGTCTATCAGTCTGCCTGTCTGTCGGTCTTTCTGTCAGTCTGTCGATCAGTCTGTCTGTCTCTCCATCTGTCAGTCAGTCTGTCTACCAGTCTGTCGGTCAGTCTGTCTTCCAGTCTGTCTGTCAGTCTGTCGATAGGTCCGTCTATCAACCCGTTTGTCAACCGGTCTGTCAGTCAGTCTGTCGACCCGTCCGTCTGTTAGTCCGTCGGTCAGTCTGTCTACCGGTCTGTCGGTCAGTCTGTCTACCGGTCTGCCGGCCAGTCTGTCTACCAGTCTGTCTGTCAGTCTGTCGACCCGTCCGTCTGTCAGTCTGTCGGTCAGTCTGTCTACCGGTCTGTCGGTCAGTCTGTCTACCGGTCTGTCGGCCAGTCTGTCGATCAGCCTGTCTCGCCTCGCTGTCAGCCTGGCTCTGTCTGTGTGTCTGTGTCTGTGTCTGTGTCTGTGAATCGGTCTGTCAATCTGTCAGTCTGCCTGATCGGTCAGTCGATCAGTCTGTCTGTCAATCTGTCTGTCAATCTGTTTGTCAGTCAGTCTGTTGACCCGTCCGTCTGTCAGTCTTTCGGTGAGCCTCTCTACCGGTCTGTCGGTCAGTCTGTTTATTTATTTATTTATTTATTGAAACTTCATGTACAATAGTGGTACATAGGCGGACTTAATGCCATTAGGCATTCTCTACCAGTCAACCTTTGGGTTCAATACGAAAACGTCTGTCTACCAGTCTGTCTGTCAGTCTGTCTACCAGTCTATCTGTCTGTCAGTCTGTCTTTCAATCAGTCTGCCAGTCTGTCACTCTGTCTATCTCTCGATCTGTCGGTCAGTCTGTCTACCGGTCTGTCGATCAGTCTGTCTACCGGTCTGACTGTCAGTCTGTCTACCGGTCTGTCGGTCAGTCTGTCTACCGGTCTGTCGGCCAGTCTGTCTACCAGTCTGTCTGTCAGTCTGTCGATCAGTCTGTGTATCAATCGGTCTGTCAATCTGTCAGTCGGCCTGTCAGTCAGTCGATCAGTCTATCTATCAATCTGTCTATCAATCTGTCTGTCAATCTGTTTGTCAGTCAGTCTGTCGACCCGTCCGTCTGTCCGTCTGTCGGTCAGCCTGTCTACCAGTCTGTTGGTCAGTCTGTCTACCAGTCTGTCTGTCAGTCTGTCTACCAGTCTGTCTGTCAATCAGTCTGCCAGGCAATCTGTCTGCCAGTCTGTATGTCAGTCTGTCGATCTGTCCGTCTGTCAGTCTGTCTATCAGTCTGTCTTTCAATCTGTCTATCAGTCTGCCTGTCTGCAGTCAGTCTGTCAGTCTGTCTGTCAGGCTGTTGATCAGTCTGTCTGTGGGCCTGTCTGTCAGTCTGTCTTTCAATCAGTCTGCCAGTCTGTCTATCTGTCTATCTCTCGAACTGTCGGTCAGTCCGTCTACCAGTCTGTCGGTCAGTCTGTCTACCAGTCTGTCGGTCAGTCTGTCTACCAGTCTGTCTGTCAGTCGGTCCGTCAGTCTGTCAATCTGTCTGTCAGTCAGTCTGTCTATTTACTAGCTGTTGCCTGCGGTTTCGCTAGCGTTTTGGTCGAAAATTATCCCACGGGCACGTTGTAAATATAGCCTATGGCACTCGCGGATAATGTAGCTACCTATTAGTGAAAGAATTTTCAAAATCGGTTCAGCAGATCCAGAGGTTAACCCCTACAACCTCACAAACTTTACCTCTTTATAATATTAGTATAGAATAGAGGAGGAGGAGAGGAGATTTATTCTCCTTCTCTTGAAATCAGCCAAAAGCATCGAATAATTACTAAATAAGATTATTCTAAAAGATAGCATGAATGTTAATTTTAAAATGATATAATTATTTGAAATTATACCAAGGAGTTTTTATTCCGTTTCAACTTTTTTTTTCCAAACTTGATTTCATTGCGAGTAATCGATTAGGCTGACTGCAACTTTTTAATCGAATGTTGGATCTTGGGTTTACGGTCAGCACAAAAAGAGTTTTTAGAGTTTGTTCAAGAGTTTTTAGTAATATTTGTCAAGACAAGTCTTGACAAATCAAGACACAAAAACACGATCCAAGGATCGTGTTTTTTTATGAAATTTTGTATGAATAATGGTAAAAATAAGAACGCAGATAGAATGTTACTGTCTTTATTTTGCCCTTTCGAGTTTTTTTAGCAAATGAGAAACTTGTCCATGTACATTATTTCAAGCGCATCTAAGTTACCTATTTTTGGAAAGGTGTAGTGGTATGTAATTTACACATATTTGGCAATAGACTGACTCCATTTTACCGACATCAACACGTTTTTGGAGATATTAACCACAAACTTATCGTATGAAACAGCTGCCGCGACATATTTTTCATTATAAAATCGAATGCTGAAAGTTCACGAAAATTCTTGAATTTCTTGACAATGCGCATCACCCCGCCGATTCAGCTGATGTGTCATGTGTCAAAATTCTGTCGTGCATAGTGGTTAAATACAAGAGCTTCGACCGGTATGCTGCCACATCGAAATCATTAGCTAATCGTTTCAGACAGGTCCCGTAAAATCCAAGTGGAGTTACATAAGGAGCAGAACAGGAGGTAAGGCATCGTGTCAAAGTAAAAGACGGGAAGCCTAAGTTACTCCATATACTATCAGCTATCTGCCAGAAAAAGTCCCGTTAAAATAGGTCGAGCCGCTTTGGAGATTAGCCGGAACAAACAGACAACGATAAAAAAAAAAAGTTGTGTTATTATGTACCGTACATACTTATAAAGGAATTCAGTAAAAAGTTGTTATTTTGATATTACAAAAAGAAACTTCAGTTTTATTTATTTGTATAGATCGAATGTAAAAAGGGAATCTTAGACTAGTGAATATCATAAGCGCGCTCCCAGTATCATAATGGAAGTAAGCGTATTGAAGTGACACCCGGGCAAATCTTGAGAGGTCGCTCGTTTATCACATGCATCTGTGACTGGGGAAAAACTTTCCTACACTGTGGCGACTAAATGATATTGCGATTTCTCTCACATTCGTGTCACATCGCTTTTTGCTTTTCTATCTTTTTGGGTCTATCATTCCTTTGGATATTACGTGGTAGAGAATTTTTTGTAGTCGAAAAGGGTTTATTTGCATTTCTTTAGTATTTTATTAAGTTACTTTTGAATAGGGCTCGTATTAAGTAACAGCCGCTTGGATTGGTCAAATGTTAGGCTACATTTTTCTGAGACCGATCCATGGATGGGTGACCTATTGACACACATGTCGATCCTTTCGTACCTCGGAAAGTCGCTCAAGCCTTCAGTTGGCAATCATTTTTAGGTTCGCAAGTATTCAGGAGCCTGAAAGTTAGACATCCTGTATTGCCGAGGGGTGTTATGTCCCAGTGGTATCTTTGATAGGGCAGGCAGTCGCTCCATGTAAAATACTGGTGTTCAGTTGCACCAGGTTGGTGTGGAAGCCGGACCCCAACAAAGTTAATAACACTACAAAGCTGATAGCTCGTAAAATTACAAGACATATTTAATAAAGCTAACAATATTACTAATACTGTTTTAAGCTTTAACGGCATACAACAAAACTTATACTGCCAATTACGAGATATCTTCCGTAAAAAAAAAAACAAAAAATAAAAAAAAACGATAAAAAAAAAACAAAATAATAAAAACCAAAAAAAATATCGTAAATTATGAACAATCACGGAAGATAATCCACAAGTGAAAGTATAAAGCTTAGGGCCTTTTTCACCATCCTCAAGTAAAGTGTTGAGTTACGTAGGCTACTCGCCAGTTAAAGTCCCAAGTAACTACACGTACGAATTTCACGACGTTCGAGTAGCACTACTCAAAAGATAAACCGACCCGTAACTTACTTGCCAGGTCCTCCGCCAATTAGCTTGTTTACTTGACGGTTAAATATTTAAAAGTTGTCAGTTGTGATTTTGTACGTAGCTTTATTTGATATGCATGAATAATTGAATGGATTTATTTGATGAACTAGAACTGTGATGCAACGTTTATATCCTGTGTTGAATATTTTACGGACCTAGACCAAACTCTTTTTTTGCTAGATTTCGTCTGTCGAAGTGCATATCTACATGAAACTAAAAATATTGCCTATAACGCAGAGGAGCGTGGTATATTTTTAAATCCTTCTGTCTATGTTCATTACTTTGTCCATTTTATTAAATTAGTAGTTCAATACTCAGAACTGAATTAAATACCACGCAACAAAACAACAATAGACGAACGCACAAAAAATTACAACTGCAATAAGTACAGTGGTGTTCTTTGTTTTATTTCTACCTAGAACCCCATGTGCCACAGTTTGACAAGGGTTGTTGACGTCACATTGAACGAATGCAACGCACAATTTGTTACTTCATTCACTTAACCAGCAAGTTGTTACTCGTAGCTTCATTTTCGCTTGTGAAATTGACAGAAGATACTCAGCACTTTTACTTGCCAGTTAACGCTAATCGGCGAGTAACTAATCAATCCTTTACTTGGAGATGGTAAAAGAAGCCCTTAGTATTACCTACTGATTCTACTATTTATAAATATATTTTGTATGTACCACTACAATATAATCACAGTTGATGTTTTCCCTAAAAAAATAGGTCAAGTGAGTTAGTGATCTGAAGTATGGTAGGTAACATTGACTTACTTCATATCGTACCTACCTGAGTTAAGTAGTCAAGTACGTTCTACCACGCTCACTGACGCTCGACCATTTTCAACCTTATCACTTAGAGCTTAGGGATGAAAAGTGGTCGACCTTCATTGAGCGCGGTAGTACTTCACGCAGTGGTTGAATGATGATTATCTTGAGTGATATTGGCTTAACACGTCATACATTATGTCAAATACGTGCAATACATACGTAACCATGTATTAAATATTCCCATAGGAGTATTAAAATTATGCCTACTGATATATTATTTAATTATATCTTGCTCAGGTTTGTATAAAATATAAATTATATGATTGTATTGATATTTGCTTAAAATAAATACGTAAATTATGACAGCATATCGAACAAAATTCTAAACCTACAAAATATTAAAACTAAAATAATGTCATTCGACAATAATCCCAACTCCCGTTCAAAACCAAAAACATATAATATCTCAATGAACTGTCAACCAAAGAAAAAGTTATCAAATTGTTTTTGACACCCTGCATTTTATTATCTTCAATACCCATTTTTCAGCTTACTTTTTGGTCCATAAAAAAATCTCAACAAACTTTTTTGTCTTTCCCAAGATCAGATTTTCCTAGAAAATTGATAGCAGTCCTTAATGAAAAAGAAACACGGGGCGCTGGTTCCCAAACATTATTAATTCGTGTAAGTATTTTCACTGTTTTTTTTTGTAGACAGGAAGTCTTTAATTACACTTTTCATCGTTATTTATTCAATCCTCAAAAAACGATGTTTCATACAATTTTATCAATGTAGTTTTATAATTCTGAGAATTAAAATTGCAAGCAATTATAAAGATTCATGTGGGGCGAGGATATTGCCATCGACCGGGCTCAAGTTCAGCCATCGGACTGCTCCATTGAAATTCTAGAAAGAAAATCCCACCATCATCTACTGAGCCTTTTTCCAACTTTTTTCGGACCGGCCTTACAGACTAACTGGATGCAGCTGAATACCAGTATTAGTATAACCTGTTTATTTGACAGCTGCACTTCATAAATAAAGAAGATAATTCATCTAGATCCACGTTTTTTTATATCCTGTAGATCTTTATTTTTTAAGTTTATTTTTGAAGTTTCATTTCTTTTTTTAATATGATAGAATTTCAAAAGAAATAAGTTGGATGGCCATTCTTCGTTCGTTAAAACTATAGACGTTTTAATAAAAAAAAAATGGAGCGAAAAAATGTTAAGAATAATACATTTGAATTTTCTTTCAAAATGGTAATATAAGTAAGTATTTAATTTGAACTTGTCTCGCGTTGTGAAGGCATTAAATCTACTTTAGTTACTGAAGACAGGTCTTAGTCTAGACCACAGAGAGAAATTATTATAATATATTTCCAACGGGCGCTCCTAATAGGACGGCGGCATTAAGTTGAAACGAACATTTAAATTATTTCATCACTGTATCAAAAGGAAAGTTTCTCGCAAACTCGTCAATTTTTGATATTATTTCTAAGGTTCCAAAATATTATAAAAAATAAATATTATATTTTCGACAGTTATTTTTTTTTATTTACTTGATTTGATTACGCTCGCGTAGGTAGTAGCGCAGTCGCAGTCGTGCTTTAGGCGTAGGCCACACCGCCAGCTGCCGGGCGGGCGAGCGACGCGACGCGAACGACGTGTCGTTTCACCTCTTTTCATACTTCGGTTCACACCGCGAACTACCGAGCTAAGCTACGTCAGCGATACAAACGATGCCAACGAAATATCCGACGATGCCAGCAATGCTATTCACCTCGTCCGCCTCACCCGGTGCGAGACTGTATGAGACGGAACGCTCGCCTCGCTCTCCCACCCGCCCCCTCGCTCGGCTGTCCGTCCGTAGTTTTCGTTTTAGTGTGACTGTGAACCCATATAATCTAGTTTCCATCGCCTCGCCCGCCAGCTCGCTCGCTCACTCGCTAACTGGCAGTGTGGCCTGCGCTTTAGTTGGGACACGGCCATATATGTAGTTGTGACATTGTAACTACGACATCACAAATGAACTGACTAATGTAACGGTAAGCAGACATGGTCAGCGTCAGGTGCATTCCTGACACATGCTGAGCTGGACTCGCATTTGGTGCAACCTTGAGGCGCACACCGCACCTTGTTTAAATACTCGTTATTTTATTGAAGTTTGTCATGGTGTTACCATACTTATTTCATAAATTATGTTTTCCTTTTTGCAAATTGGCACCTTTTTTTATTTTTATAGGTATTTAAAGAATGTTCATGTAAATTGTATAATTTAATTGTACTTCCGTGTGGTGTGTCTTTTGTGTTCACTAAATAAATGATTTATCTATCTATCTATCTTATCTACATGCTGATAGCTGTTTTTAATTAAGGATATGACTTAGGAGATAAGAAAAAACCATTTGAAAATCGAGTTTTCCGGTAACATTTAGTAAATTATCAAAACCCTATACCACACAACTTTGTTGAAATTATACAAAACACCGTTGATTGAATGCTCCGCCCGATGAATAATTTTAATGGACACGCTGAAATTACAGTCCTGTTAGTGACGTCAACTTTTTACTTAATTCTTGAATTTTAATTTTGTAACAGGCAGCGTTACCGAGGAAAAGTAAACTTTGAATATTTTTGTAATTCATATTTAATAATAAGATACAAACTGGAGGCCTAAAATGGTAGCTTTAGCAGAATCATATTAAGATAATAATATGGATTACGTTACAATTCGTAAAATGGTCAAAAAGTGAAAATTCATAACATTAACTGCGTCTATGACTATTTTAAGAATTTGAACGAGATTCATATTATTATCCTATTATGATTCTGATAAAGCGGCCATTTTAGGCTCCCTGGTCGATACAGAAAATGAACGAACGGAAAGTGAATTTATATGTTAAAATGTTAGACTGAAAATAAGATGATTGTTGTTGGAGACAAACCGAATAGTTCCATTGAACTCTAGTTTCACTTGTAAATAAACTAGACAATGTAAAAGAAAGAAAATAAACATAATCCGCCATCAATATGTCTACAACAGTACTTTGAGAAGGCCAACAAACTTTCTACAAAAAATACAAGAAATAATATCTCTTCATACACAGAAAAGTCATTGAACTTTACTTCCATTACTTAACCAGAGTTTTAGGCAAACAATTTTCAAGCGACTGCTTTATTCTATCAGTCTGAGAATTTGCATTTGTCTCTTCCAGACCAAGAAAAACTCTATAAGCTGCACGAGTAGCATGACCACCGTAGAAACGGGTTTTGTCGACGGAAGAATCGACAAAATGACAGATTTCTTTTGTTAATATCGATCATTTTGTAGGTTTGGTGGTTTCAAACTCAAGTAACATACTGTCAAAAATAAACTTAATCGTGATAATTATTCGATCGCGCAGCCGAAATGCACAGTGTTTGCAGTGTTTGTTTGCAAATGTTTTTTTTTTGTTTAGTCTTTAGATTAAAGTTTTTTTTTCTTTTAGATTAAAGTTTTTTTTTCTTTTAGATTAAAGTTATTTTGTTCTTTTAGATTAAAGTTATTTTGTTCTTTTAGATTAAAGTTTTTTTATTTTGTTTTGGTTTATTTTACTTTTTCTACTGTGTGCACTTGTGGCATGTGCCAAATAAATGTATTTTCTTTCATTCTTTCTTAATTTCCGAAGGTAGGGTCTGAAGGGAAGGTCTCACATGTAAAAGAGGCGAGAATTTTGAAACCGGTCACAAATCCAAACTCCGTGTCTGCTAACTAAAAATTTCTGATGTAAAACACAATACTATTTGTCCGACTTGGGAACTCAGGAGCTCGTGCTTAGCATGACATCATCATAACTTTCACATCAACAAAAAATTGTTTAAATCTATCAGTCTGAGAATTTGCACTGTCAAGAACAGGGGAGTTACTATGACGTCTTAATTCCAGTGTAGGAAAGAGACAGTGCTATACAGGTCGTCTAGAGCCATCTCTTTCCCACACTGGAATTACTCCTGCTTTAAGAGGTCATGGTAGGCCACCAGAAACGTCTTTCCTAGTTCAAGACAAACTTTACAACCCAGTTACCGAGTGGTTTATAAAAACTATTAAGCACTCACTTCAAGAGGAATGCCTTTTGTAATAAAGCTAGAGGTAAATCTCTCAAGGCTCCCTGCCAACGCGGTTCGGTTTACTTATGTGCGTTTTGTGCACTCCAGACACTGGCAAATTGCGATGTTCACAAGCGACTTGGTTTATATTAAAAGCTTATCTAGTTTTATTGCACCTCATAATATTTAACGAGTAGGATTAATAAGAATATCTTTTATGTAAATTAATCCTTGTATCTTTTACAGCTACTGCACGCTGTTTTATTTTTGTGAAAACCCTCTTTTAATTTTTTATAAGCGAATTGGATCGGTATTGAATGCAGGGAATTTTTAACTGGTTTGCAGTTTTCATTTCGTTGCAGTTCACAAAACTATTTTGCGTGAGTAAAAGTATTATAGTAAAGTATTTTGGGTGAAAGCAAACTAGGTAACTAAATTGTGTGTTCAATTTGTCAGGTTTTAGTTATTTTATATAGTTTGTGAATCTGTAAACAACTGCTGTGTAATGGACTTTTTTTTATCGTTTGGTTAGTGCCTAACTTGGTGTCAGAGTTTTTATGCCGCCCATGGGCCTCTCACTTTGCCTAACATGCCGTCGAGAAATATCTCTCAGAGCATGCTGGTTTCCTCACGATGTTTTCCTTCACCGCAGCATGTGATCATTATACAATACGCACATAAATCAGAAAAATCCGAGATGCATGTCTTGGGTCCGCACCCGAGACCTATGACTTGGCAGTCCGACGGTATCACACCACAAGGCTATCACTGCTTATTATGGCTTTTTAAAAATATGGACTATTAAAAAACCTTTTAAATTAAATGATTTGATAAACTAAATTTTTATTAGTAACCCTTTGGCATACTTCAAAGGTTGTGCAATTGAATGCACGCAGTTTAAGCGTTTTTATTTAATGATCACACCAGAATCATTTCTGTGATACCCAACAGACACCATGTTTTTGTAACAATAATAAAATTGTATCCGAGCATATTTTCCCTTCGTTTTTAGGGTTCCGTAGCCGAATGGCAAAAAACGGAACTCTTATAGATTCGCCAAGTCTGTCTGTCTGTCCGTGTATGTCACAGCCACTTTACTCCGAAACTATTAAGACTACACAGTTGAAACTTAGTAGGTAGATGTATTCTGTGAACCGCTATAAAGTTTTTATACAAAAATAAAAATAAAATATAAGATTAAGGGGGGTCTCCCCACACATGAAACTGAAACTAAAAAATATTTTTTTCATCTAACCTACACGTACGGGGTGTCTATAGATAGGTCTTTAAAAATGACACTGAGGTTCCTAAAACCATTTTCTCTCAAGCCAATCGTTTGAAAGATAAACATTTCCAAAGTGGTAAAATGTGTCCCCCCTCTTTTAATTTCTAAAGTAAGAGGAGAAAAATTCTGAAAAAAACATAGGATCGAAACACATAGAAACAACAAACAACACACAAACATAGGATAGGAAACATAGGAGGGAGTTTTTTTACGTTCTATAGAACGTAAAAAAACTTTCAACCAAAATTGATTTGAATAAGATTTAATGTTTATTTTTTGAGATATGGGACTTTTTCATCAAACTGCAGCAACAACTTTGTTTTTCATTAACATAAGAAAAACAAATTGTATGAACGAATACCTTCAAAATATTTTTATTATATTGTTTGGTGCTACGGAACCCTGTGTGCGTGTGAGTACGACTCGCACTTGGCCGGTTTTGTATCATCTGCCTCAGCACGCGACGTTCCCGTCCTAATTAGCACAATTTTACCATTCTTCGGGTTTTCCCTTCTTTCTATGTTTCACGTTCTTTTCTTATCTTTTGAAGAATTATTTTTTTGGAAGGATTACTGAGGTTAATCTTTATCTATGGGCTTCAAAAAAATATACTAGTTTTAGGACCTTCTCCATAAATAACACAGATTTATTATTAAGTTAAAGCCCCACCCTGTGAACAATGAACTTTCGGTACATTTTTTTCTCTTATCTACACTACTGCCTACGCACAAGTAATTCTCAAATTAATTGCCTTAGGTAACGCCCCACTCTGTTTCTAATGAAGCTTAATTATTATTATTAGGTAGGTCCACCTATATATGTATAGGGTGACTGATAATTAGTGACCGATACTTAAACACGTGATTGTACTAATGACAACAAACAACTTTCCCAAAGAAACATATTTTTAAACGGCTAACAGCTGATATGTCAAAGACGCGCGCGCGCGAATTTCACACGGCTGTAGTATTATTGTGATAGTGAAAAAGTATAAAAAAAGTTTTCGGCAATTATGGCCTACCCAGTCCCATTTTAGTTTGGCAGTTTTATGACCTACGTCAGCAAATTAAATTGTCATTCTGTTTAAAAAAATATCGATGTCATCTTGATGTTGATGATTAGTGTCATTGTCCCATCAATCAATCAATTGCCAATCGGACTGCACTTGTCACACCCCCTGCGCACCGCGTACCTACCGCTAAAGGTGAACAAACGTTCAACATGCGGAATCTAGAGGACGTTATGCATGTGTAGGTAGGTATTTGAAATATGGGGACTTCTATACTGTTGTAGATAGAGATTATAATTCACTTCCTTACATGGGGAGGAAGCCTGTATCCTTGCAGTGGGAACATTATTTCTACTGACATGGATAAAAAGCATCTTATTAACACATACGATTCAGGTTATAAACTACTAGCTGTTGCCCGCAGCTTCGCTCGCCTTTTGGTCGGAAATTATCCCACGGGCACGTTGTAAATGTTAACTATGGTACTCGGGGAAAATGTAGCTTCCTATTATTGAAAGAATTTTCAAAATCGGTTCAGTAGATCCAGAGATTACCCCTACAACCTCACAAACTCACAAACTTTACCTCTTAATAATTAGTGTACTTAGTATAGAATAATACCTCAATCGAAACCAGTTACGTACAATGAAGAATATTTCTTTCATCGCAACCTTAAAAATACATTCTTCGTACGTAACTATGGTACATAACCGTGGTTTCGTATAAAGAAAAATCATTCCTGCATCGAAACTACTCTCGTGCATGGCAAAAATAATTACTTCATCGAAATTAGTTACGAAACTACGGTTTCGTAGACGGCCGAAGGGGATTTGTGAGACAAATTTCGTCCAAATCTGTTTAGTAGTTTTCACGTCAAAGAGTAACAAACATCAATCCTTCCATCCTCCCAAACTTTTGCATTTATTATAGTTGAGCAGACGTGCTTGTGAACGCGGCGCCAACGGGACAGTTTGGTCAGGCTGAAAAGGAGGACAAACAACTATACAAAAGCACACTAACTGCGCTATGCTGCACCTCATAGCACAGCACCGGGTATAATTCCATGCTATCGATAAAACATGTGTTATCTTCACGTCGCCAAACAAACCACTGCGCTGCCGTCTCATTTATATTTGCTGACAATCTAGTTATCGCGTTGGTCTTGTGATCGATCGTGAATACCTATTCTTAAAACGAGAATGCTGTGGGCCTCCACAGTTACAGGTAAATACAATGGGAGAGACCGTAAGTTTTTTAATATGTGAGGGTAAGTTAAGTAAATTAATTATGGCCTATTATTTCAAACTCTGTCTACACTGAAACGAATTCTGTGCGGGACACGAATGCGCATGTCAATTGTTTTGAGGATTGAGAAATACGCAGCTATTCAGGCGAGCTTAAACCGCCACCATACAAATTACTTGACATATTCGGCACATGCGTGCTGGATTCGTCTCAATTTAACCAGAGCATTAAGACTGTACGAGTAATTAATATCTATGTACGGATGAAGAGAGATCAAATTTTGCTTAGTTTTCTTGCTAATAAGTGAACATTTCCTTCTACTAAAATTTCTTCTACCGTGCATATGTTTACAAACACAAAACCCTACATACAAAAATCACATAGTCAGGAATAATTTGGATACTAATCAATTTTTATTTTCATGTGGAAATCAGTCCGTCGCGTAGTAACCAATCCACAATTTCGCAAAATGTCAGTTCCCCTTCATTGTCAGTGAAAGTACACCTTTAGCCACCCTTTCATGACCTTTAATATTTATTCTAGTACACCATCAGACACGTTGACAGTCAATCACACAGTGGCCTCAGAGTGGCCTCGAAATAAATAAATTACGATAGGGAATGGCCAACCCTCTTCAACCCGAGTCGAAACAAATATAACAATTAACAAACCCTTTGTGGGACATTCGTGTTATTATTGACGATGAATTCGTGGAGAGGTGACTTTATTGTGCCGTGCGGTGACACTGTGTGGGCGGGCAGGTTGGGATGGAATTGCAGAAGTTCCATTAAATGGAGCTTCTGCAATTAAATGGAGCTTCTGTAATTTTATCTTATTTGGGAAAATAAGAAAGACAGAAAAGTAAGCAAGAAAATGTGTTTATTTGACGTGGCACAGGACAAAACAATAAAACAAAATGAAGTAAAAAGAAAACAAACAAAAAAATAAGACATACTTCAACTAAATTGATTCTGTACGAGGCCAAAAGGTGACTGGTAATTAGTGACCGATACTTAAACAAGTGATTGTATTTGTACTCATGTTAACAAACAACTTTCGCAAAGAAACATTTTTTTTACTGATTCAATGTTAGGACAATAACACAACACAACAGCCGTATGAAATTCGCGCGCGTGCGCCTGTCTCTTATCAGCTATTAGCCGCGTGACACCGTACTGTCTCATTACTATCGTACCTTGCAACAGTAGGTAGGCACTCTGCTAACAGCTGATAGGTCAAAATCCCGCGCGTGCAAATTTCATACGGCTGTTGTGTTATTGTGATAAAATCGAAGGAGTATAAAAAAAAGTTTCTTTGTAAAGTTGTTTGTTATCATGAGTACAATCACGTGAATAAGTGTCGTTCACTAATTACCCAGTCACCCTATATGTAAATGCTTAGTACGTGGAATTAGAACATAACTGGCCCAGTATGGGTGTGATTCTATAGGTCTGGTACACGACTGCCTATCCCTTCGGGGAAATAGACCATAAATTATGTTATATTGTTATTCTCTTTAATAATAATGAAGATTCGAGAGAAGCGGTAGAGGTAGGTAGGTACTATCTTTGTACCGTGCCACGTTTGAGATTTTTAATTATTGGGCACCGAATAATATCGGATGTCTTTCGGCAAGGTAGTCGACTTCTATCGTAAACCTTAATGGTTCGGTTTATACCAGAAGCTGAGCTGAATAAACAGAGTTTATCTCGAAAGGCTTTTCCTAAAATGGTTCTGCCTTTCAATTAATCCATACTAATACTGTAAGTGCGAAACATACTCTGTCCATTTTTCTGTTACTTTTTTATGGGTTATCGGCTGAACGTATTTCATCCTGGGTATGGATATTTTTATTCCGGTATTACAAGGTGTAAACAGACCCTTCATGAAGCCAAGCAATTATTGCTGGGAAACGACCTTTTTTTGGGGCGAAAAATCACGCTTTATGGTAGGACTGGCTAATGGATGCATTGAATAGTACGGGGATCATGGTGTTCAATGTAAGTTATAACATTTAAATTGAGGCCCTTGCGGCATTATTATTATTTTTGTTTATGTATTTTGTTAATTTTAAAAGGTGTTTTTTTTTACAATGATGCCGAATAAACACAATTTTCTTTCTTTCTTTCTTTTTTTTTTTTAAAAACGTTGCCCCTGACTAGGAATTTCTCCTGTATCGTGGGTGGGTTTACAAACATTCAAACTCACAAAGACAAACAGCCAGGCCCGGAACAACTATCTGTAGGCCATACAAATATTTGTTCCGTGTGGGGAGTTACGGAGATATTGAGGAGATAAGGTCTAGAACAAAAAAAATATAGCAATGACGGAGAGAATATGTACCTTTCGGCTTCGTTAAGGATATACACCCTTATATTCCCGTGGGATCTCCACGCGAGGGAAGCCGCGTGCAAAAGCTAGCCTAACATTATGCATCGTACGACAGCTATTGGGTTTATTAATCTAATTTAATCAATCATACGGAAATATCTGTCGCAAAGGACGTCGTGACTCCAACGGGTTAAGGCGGGCCTACTGTGTCGCTCGTTTGTATTGTGCTATAATCCTCGGCTTTAAACCTCACTGTCCATCAACCCTGTCATTCAATCCTTTACCCAAATCCAATGAATTACGTATAACCTCCGTCTAAACCGGCAAAAACACCCGAAAGTTAATCCAGCGTTGTGTTACAGTGTCCAATTTCAGCAAATACCTATGTAGATAGATTCATTTATTTGCCTGAAATATGGTATTTTACAGATTCTATAACACATACACAATAGTTCTTTATATTCCTCCTACTAAATTTGGCATGCAAATGTGACAATAACAATAATTCTAAATTTAATTAATAATTTAAACAAAATAATTAAACCTAAATGTTAAAAAAAGTATTAAGTCAAGAATTGACAACATATCAAATTACAAATCTCAGATACTGGCTTTAGTAACCCAGATATAGCACATTACTCGGAAAAGTTGCCATTGTGGCCGATGACGTTCTTTATTACGTTACAGAGCTACCAGAAAAGCTTAAGGCAATGAGAATTAATTTTCCCTAGAACAAACTTGAATGGCGTTCAAACTCGATCCTTGTGAAATATATCTAGCCACTAAAGCCGCGGAGGACATTATATTTTAAATACCATAAAAAATGGTCTGGCTAGCGTAATTTATGACTTAGGATTTGGAGGTAAAATTCTAAAGCCTTTAAAAATATAATTTGGGATGAAAAATCGGGTCTTGTTTCATTCAAAGTCACAAGATTAATTCTTTGCGTGACTTTGCAAAAGTTCGTTCAACAAAAGTTGTTTGGTTCTGCTAAGCTTTCATTTAATTTTGTTGAGATTTTGAAAATTGGCTTACTTCGGTAATACGGATTAGATACCTGGAATTGTATTTGACTTTAAGCCCTTCGTTGGTACTTACTTATTAACATAAGTTTCTATTGTCGTCGGTCCACATTCACTGGACTGCCATTTCTGTAACTTTTGACATGAAATGGTTGCTAATTCAATACCAAAACAGCTGGTTAATTAATTTAGCTTGAGTGATTAGCTAAAGTAGTTCCATAATCAATGAGCATTAAGTATTCAATAACAACTAGTAAGTATATGAATAATAATGTAAACTCGGTAGGCGTGTGCGAGGCATTATGTAGGAACTTATCGCTTATTAAGCCTAGTTTATATTGATTGTCTAAGGGCAAATTTTACCAATGAAACTGACTGTAGTCGGCATATCTAAACCGGGTTCAAGAAATCTAGCCTAGTACCTGGTATTTCTGCACTTGTAAATTGCATCCAATATTATTGACTATGAATTTCGTTCTCATTCCTGTAAGCAGGACACTGGAAAAAACTGTAGTAGACTTTGCAATCAATGGCTTTTCTACATTTTATGGTTTGGGCTTTGCAATCAATGGCTTTTCTACATTTTATGGTTTGGGCTTTTTAATAACTTACTTTAGATCAGAAAGATACCGTGCCCCGGAACACAAAGGAAGATGGAACATGGATGGGTTTTAGTCAGTAAAAGTCTGACACTCCCTCCTGCTCAGCCCAGAGCGGGAGGAGTCATTTGATGATTTCCAATCCGGGAAAAAAAAAAAAAAAGATCAGCAAGGTAAGGTAAGACTGGTTGTCAGACTTTCGGGCCACTGACTACTTGTAACGACTGTCAAAGATCTACATATGACAGCCGGGACCAACGGCTTAACGTGCTTTCCTAGGCACAGAGGAAACTCGGTTATATAATGGGTGGTCAGGTCACGGTCACGGATCAACCCAGGCAAGCGCGGCTTAACCTGAAGATCGACCCGGGCGGCTGTTATTAATATTGAGCCACGAATTCCTCAACTAATATCATTAACACTAGAAACGGCATATTTACCATTTTTACTGTTAGTTTTGAGTTCCCGATAAACCCTAAACATGGTAAATATCCGGTTTCTAGTGTTAATGATAATATTAGTGACCATGACAGTTTAAAAAGGAGATGTTTGATTTTGGGCCACCACTATGTACACTACATAGATAAATAGGAAAAAAATAGGGGAATTTCATAAAAATACAAAAAAAAAAAATTGAAGAAAGGTACAGTGGTACAAAAATGATCATTTGAAAAGTTTTTTAATAAAATAACCCTATTTTTAGGGCAGCCATGTCAGTTGTGTTTAACATGAAGTTTGAGGATTTGCGACAGTTTTAAGAAGTGACGTTTTTGAGACTTTCCTTGCTTTGAGTTTGGACCTGTAGTCTTATTTTATCGAAACCGAAACTCAAGATTTTCGAAATTCGTATTGTATTTTTTTTATCGCACGTCAATCAAATGTCATTGTCAAAATGTCATTTTTCGCTTGCTGCTGATCTGATCCACCATGTTTAATTTTATGTTGTGTTGCTCTCCTTGGCCAACTTAATTTGAATGTACTTTGAAACGAAGTGAAATTAAAGAAAATTAACAATAAAAAACGGTTACTGTAATACATAGCGATATTTACATATAGTGTACATATTGCTGGCCCAGGCTCCATACATTTCTGGAACATCTCCTTTATACCCTCAATTAATAACTTAATTGAGATATACTTTAAAATTGATCCACAACGACCATACCGAAGATGGTTTTGAAGATTGTTCTCGACCAATTCAACTCTCGCTCACCATGAAACTTAGCGAAGCCAAGAAGTTTCGGAACTTGCACTAAACTACTTGCTAAACCAATGTAAATTGAGCTTGACTTACGTGACGTCAGTTTGATATAGAAAGAAAGAAAGATATGTGAGTGATAAAATCACAGCTTTGTTCCTGTCACGAGATAAAATGTTTTGGGACTGCGGATAAATGTATGGAGATCGTGTTTTGAATTATGGTGTGACTTAATTTTGGTTTTGGTTTATTGAGAGATTCGCAATGTTGGGCAAGGTCCTTCCATGAATTGAAACATTTCTTCTGTATGGACTGTATTGTCAAAAAAATAATGTAAAAAGTAAAAAAAAAATAAACGCCAATCAAATTCACTTGATCTTAATTATTTGAGAGGCCGTTAGAAAACTGTGTTGTGTAAATATCAAGTTATTCAGAAGAAATTAATGAATATTTCGTGAATTTGAAATAACTTGAAATAGCCTATGTAGATTCCGTAAAAGACTTCATTGAAAATGGCGGTGCGAGCTAAATAACACCGATTGAACTCTTTTTTGTGATTGGTGTGGCATAGTCTGCCAGGGTTGCGGGAATGTTGCTTGATGCTTCTGTAAGAGCTAAACATAATTTATGTTTCGTTCTGAATTGCCGCTCAAAACTTTGACTACTTTTACTTTTGACTTTGACTTTGCTTTGATTTTCTCACATCTAAAGTAGTAGTAGTTCCTGCCAGGGCTGCGGGACTGTTCCAAAGAGATTCCGCGGCGCTGGAACACAAAGGGCAAAAGAAGGAACATGGATGGGTTTAAGTCAGTACGAGTCTGACACTCCGTGCCACTCCGCCCAGAGTGGGAGCGGTCATTTGACGATTTCGCATCCGTAAAAAAAAAGGCTAACAGATAGTCTCAACTGTTATCTTTTGCCGATCGTTTATATTACAAAGTTAACAATTGTAATCGTTCATTTAGGACTCAGTAGAATATAGCCCACTAAAATTTTGAGTACTAAAGTCTATGCAAAAAAAGGCTGCTGGAAAATAAATGAACACCTTTTTTTTTTTTTTTTTTTTTTTTTTTTTTTTTTACCGATGGGAAATCATCAAATAACCCCTCCCGCTCTGGGCTGAGCAGGAGGGAGTGTCAGACTTTTACTGACTAAAACCCATCCATGTTCCTTCTTTTGCCCTTTGTGTTCCAGGGCCGCGGTATCTCTTTCGAACAGTCCCGCAACCCTGGCAGGCGTCGGTCCTTACGGACCCCTCCCTGTTTGCTGACTATGGAAATGAACACCTGACTTCCAAACTACGTAAAAAACATGTGTCTTGGAAATCAGTTCACTTCTATGGACAAAAATTAAATGGAGAAGCTTGATTTTATGAAGAAATATTTTGACAATTCCATCATTCATCATCAGCATTCCAGCCGAAAGGTATGCAGCGGATCCTTGCAATCTTCACCAGGTCATCGATCCACCTAGTGGAAGGCCTTCCAACGCAACGTCTTCCGGTTCGCGGTCGCCCCATCGGCCATCCATTCTGCGAGCAATGTGCCCTGCCCACTGCCATTTAAGTTTTGAAATTCTTCGGGCTTCGTCGGTAACCTTGGTTCTCTTGCGGATGTCTTCGTTTCTGATTTGATCACACAAGTAAACGCCGAGCATAAACCTCTCCATTGCCTTTTGAGTGAGTTTAAGCCTTCTGATGAGGCCCATTGTGAGCGACCACGTTTCGGTCCCGTATGTAATCACTGGCAACACACACTGGTCATAGACTTTTGTCTTGAGACACCGTAAGTTGGAAGAGAGAAAAAAAAAGATACCGCGCAACTTCCCCCCCCCCCTCCCTCCTCGTCTTGACAATTTCAACACTGGTATAATTAGACTAAAAATAATAGGACATACATGGAGGTTAAAACTTTATAAGAACTTACAACTCACTGTTCTTAGCTCCGTTTAAAATCTAACTTCTGTCTAAGTCTAAATTGAAAGCGTTTAAGTTAACTGGTCCGACTGATGTGGTATCGTAAGATAAAAGTTTAAACAACCTTCGAAGCCACGATCAATCAATAGAAACCCTATTTAGGATTGCGAAGAGCTAATCTAAGTTAGTTCTAAAGTAGATTTGGAATCCGTATTCGAATTTGAGAAGTTAAGTTAAGATAGAATTGATGTTGGTGTATTATGGATATGATCATGATTGATATATACACTTTATCGTACGAGAATTGGGTACGTAAGTAATCTTTCTTTATTGTGTACCACGAACGTTAGAGTTTTTATGCCACCCTTGGCCCTCTGATTTGGCTTTACATGCCGTCGAGAAATATCTCTCAGACATGCTGGTTTCCTCGCAATGTTTTCCTTCACCAAAGAAAGTGATAATACGACAATACGCATATGAATCCGAAAAATCAGAGGTGCGTGTCTTGGGTTCGAACTCGAGACCTATGACTAGGCAGTCCGACGGCCACAATGTCGCCATCGGCCGGCTTTCACTGCTTTACGTAAGTAATTATTAGCAGGTTCGAAATCTGGGAATATACATGGTGAAAGAAAACCGTGTGAACTCGTGAAGAAACAGAGGTTATGTTTGCGTATTTTTTATGAACTTTCGTATTCTAATTTCCGTCACAATCACACTAATATTATACAGGCGAAAGTTTGTAAGTGTGTTTGTGTGTATGTGTGTTTGTTTGTTACTCCTTCACGCTCAAACGACTTAACGGATTTGAATGAAATTTGGTATGAAGATAGCTTATACCCTTTTTTTTTTGAATTAACATTTAGGTTACTTTTGTATCCGGAAAAATGTGATGTACCCGTGCGATAAACAAATTATAAAAAAAAAACTTTGACCAAAATTTTTGGCGACCAAAACTACTAGGATAAATTCAAGGTGTTGTTTATTCAAACGAGGTAGGTAGGTAGGGTAAGTAAGTAGGTAGGTAAGTAGGCAGGTAGGGAAGGTAGGTTAGGTAGGAAGTTAGGTAGGTAGGGTAGGGTGCACAAAGGAAAGGGCAGACGCCAGCACATGAAGCTGCTCGAAATTGTCAAATTTTCCCAATCAACCTTTAACATATGCGATACAGTTTAAAATATATTAAAGAAATTTGAGAAATTGTAGTAGCTTGATGTGCTGGCATCTGGACATGTGTTAACTTTTTCACCGCGGGTGACACCGCGGGCACAGCTAATATGTCATAAATCCCTGGGCTCTTTAGAAAACTGATCCCACACAGGTGGGACCCGCGGGTCTAGTGTGAGGAGCTCGTGGTTAAATAATAACAGCCGGTCGGGTCGATCTTTAGTTTAAGCCGTGCTTGTCTAAGTTGGTTCGGGGATGGGTGTCCCATTACATACCGAGCTTCTTCCGTGTCTCGGAAAGCACGTTAAGCTGTTTGTCCCAGCTGTAATTTGTAGGTCTTTGACAGTCGTTCGAGATAGTCAGTAGCCCAAAGTCTGATAACCAGTCTTGACCGACCCCATTATAGTTAGGAAAAAGGCTAGGCAGATAATGATGTCAAAAATGGCTGTTAATCCTGTAATTTACCTACAATTGCAGATTTGAGATTGCGACTAGATTTTAAACTAAATACAGGAGTTAGCCTTCTTGCTGAATGTGTTCAAAACTTTTAATAGAAAAAGAAAAGAGAAGGAAAGAGTTCCTGTGAGTCAATTATAAGCTGATATTTATTGAAACACTTGTACTTCCATATAGTATGCACATGTACAGGTAGCAGCAAATAAAACTTTTTTTGCAAAAAATTAAACCGACTTCAAAAACACATAAAAACAAAATCAAACTAGCAAAAGTCACCGACTTCTGAAGCTAAAGTTATTTTTTATTTTTTTGTGTTTTTGAAGTCGGTTTAATTTTTTGCAAAAAAGTTTTTTATTTTTCATGTTTTAGTGGTTCACATGTGCTTAGGCTTACCTTCACAGCGTACCGGCTGATGTTATGTTATGAACTGGTGTAAACAATAGACACAACAATAGATAGAGGTTTGAGAGACATGAGAGCAATCCCAGTCCATTTGCTATCATTTATTGAGGAGTTCCGTTGCCTATCTCCGAAGTTCTTCATCAGATCTTTACTAAATTGTAATGGAACCACTCCGAGAAAGTACTCTTCCAAAAACTACCCAAGTCCCTTCAAGCGTGCCGTTAAAATTTGAAGAGTTATCTCTATTTCTCCACGATCCCATCATTAGATCCTGATTTGATGATCATGGGTCAGTTAAAAATATGCATTTCTTCAAGAGCGAGTCTTGCCGTCAACTAAGCAAGATGCAGACTCCAGGCTATTTTGAATTTGTACAACTTTGGAATCGAATCCCAGACTTCATCATCAACTGCCTATCCTTTTCCCAACTGTGTTTGGGTCGGCTTCCAGTCTAACAGGTGCAGCTGAATACCAGTTTTTTACATGGAGCGCCTGCTTATCTGACCCTAACAAGCTAGTTAGTACTGGATAATACGATACCTCGTGGTAAGACTGGTTGTCAGACTTTTGGGCTCCTGTAATCCAATGCCTCATGCATAGAAGAAATTGAAAATGTCGGAACTCAGACTGACTCGCTATAGCTTGATCCGGCATCGTTACCCACTTACTCAAGATTACTAACATTCCCGTAAATTACAAACATAACATACGTATATAATTCCGTCATTCCTCAAGCATTGTACAAACTGTTTACACAATTAGTCAGAAACAGCGCGTGTTAGATTACTCAGTTAATCATATTAGCAAGGTAATAATGCTCTCCAACGATTTGCATAGTTGGAATGTAATAGCGACATAGATATATACTATATACTTACTTGATATCTATACAAATAAATAAATATGTAGTATCTGTTTGAAATCTCAAAATAACAGCTTTTTACTGAATGCATATGAAAGTATTTTTATGATGCTTATAAGAAGAAATCATTTATTTTAATATTGTCATTTGTTTTTGGTTTATCTGTCTGTTGGGGCTAATTTCCGAAACGGCTGGACCGATTTTGACGGAACTTTTACTGGCCGATAGCTTATGTTATAAGGAGTAACTAAGGTTATTTTTATTTTTGAAAATAGATTAGGATTCCGTGTCAAAAACTTAACCATGAAATTGTTACAAAATCCAATTCAAATAGGGAAGTATTTTTTTTTTATAATTTCGACGATTTATAACTATTTTCATTTTACGTAGATTTTCATGATTCAGGCGAACTTTGTTGTGCACGTAGTTTAGTAGTTTGGTTGTATTTTAACCAAATACGCCTCACTGACAATAAAATCTATTCGGAAAATTAACTAGGACTTCAATTTAAACGTAAATTGGTTTAGGCTAGTCTAAAAATCAATTCAATCCAATGTTTTTAAATAACCCAAACCATACTTTCATACTAATATTAGAATACGAAAATAGCTTCGTCTGTTTGTCACAGTTTCACGTCTTAATAGCTGAAGGGAATTCGATGATGATTTTGCACACCGATACACCATCTCTTGGATTAGGACTGATGCTTTTAATCCTGGTTCTACGTTTTCGTGGGATGTTTTCGGTGAAACTTAGGGCAGAAATAAGTGATTAGTGTGATAGCACCCTGTAAATTCTTCTCGCAAATACGTTTTTAACTGTAAAAGGACGAAAGGTTGCTAGATCATTACATATTCTAAGATTGTCCCCAATTTCATTGACAACGGAGACAGAAATCTTATAACTTTGGTATCGATTTTCTCAACAAAAGAATTTATTATGAATATAGTCTTGTTACTAAGGAACATAAACCAGTTTCATAAACCACTAGAAGCCTTGACATTTAAGCTAGGATAAAATAGAAAAGAGCTATTACCTATTCAACCGTCACATATTCAGAAATACTGTGATGTAATATAATATTGTGTATAAGGAAGACCAAACAATGCTTTCAATACGAAAGAAGTAGACAATGTATTCGTAACTAAAGTTCCGCGTTCTGGGAAAGGTATAATAAAATTCTTATAGAAGGCTTCTCATAACATCTCAGTTCATCTCTATTCATTACTTGGAACTAGAATTAAATAAAATTATAAAGGTGTATATTTATGGAATATATTATTGAGTTTTTCCTTAGGAATTTCTCAGTAGCAGCCACGGAGTTTGAATTTGTGCCTGGTTGATGGCAATGAGCTCGGCCCCTATAAGGGCTTGGACACAACACCACGACGTCGGACGTCGTAGTGCGGTACGGCGGCGCTGGGACTCGTCGCCGCGGCGTGATGCGGTGCCATGTACGGTGCGCAGCGGCGGCTCACGATGCGCTCGCCCGGCGTCCATATCTAAACAAAAACTGCAAGTTTGAGTACATGTTTGAACCGACGTTTATTGCCGTGAGCCGGCGCGGCGCGCTGCACACGGCATCGCACCGCGGCACGACGGCGTCGCGCCGCCACACAGCAGTGGCGCCGCGCTGTGGCGATGTTTTCAGGCCTTTATATGGGACTTAAACATAACAGGAAAAATTAGAGCGTTCTAACCTTACCTTATTTCTTTTTCGATTAAAACGTATCCTTTGTTAGTAACCAACAGTCCTCGGGGGATTTTCCATTTGGAAGAAATGACGAACTTTTATAAGAATTTCCATCTCATATTCAACTTCTTTGGCCGGTGAGAATCATTATTAAAATAATTCACTGTAGCCACCGCCGGTGGATAAGGCTACAACTTTTTCAAACATGGCCACCTCTGGTGGACAGCGTCACTATTAAAACCAAACATTCTCTTCGACCAAACCTGGCTGATAGACATTTACGAGTATTTATTTTAGCAATAAAAAAATGGATTCTATGTCAAAGTTTAAAAATTTCGTTTGGAATGGACAAGTCTTATTTACTTGTCAATTTATTTAACTACTGGACCGATATGGCAAAACTTTGGAGTGGTTATAGGTTGTGCCGCCTTGTAAAAGTACCAGAAAAACTTAAGCATCTGTTAGTTCCCATAATGACTGCTTACTTTAAAGACCAATTCTTAATTTTCCGCCATTATAATAAATTAACATTTAAATTGTTTGTTGTCCTATCATTTGCATTACAAAGATTGTTAGCTGCCATAGCCGTGACGTCACAATAAATAACCAGACATGGGTTATCTTCCCATGCTTACATTTCACACGGAAAGTTATGTTAATGGGCGCATTGTTTACGCGAATTTTGGTGTTGAAGAACGCGAAATGGCTGGTACAGTACGCGTAATTTTGATCATACTGTTTGGATTATTAAACAAAATGATTAATTCACTTGTGTAATAATATGTTTTTCGTTTTTGACTTTGTTTTTATTTTATTTGGGACAAAAAACATACAACATAAAAGCTGTAACAAGACCCTTAACGAAGCCGTTAGTCCCTTGTCCTCCCCGTCATTGCGATCATTTTTTTTGTTCTAAACCATACCTGGGAGCCTTCTAGTTACGGAGATATTGGGGGTCAAAGTTCCAAGTTTTTTTACATGTTTTTAATGTAAGATTTTTACTTTAAACACCTCCACGACTGTAGTACAGGTACTATTCAACGTAAAGTTACTTTATGCAAGGAGGTTGAGTTGTCGTCACCCCTGACGCACACCACGTAATAATGGCAGCTCCCACGTAATAATGGCGCCCTGGAAGGCGCCTCCCCCCGCCCTGTATATGGAAAACCAAAAACACAAACTCACCAAAATCAAAATATTTTATTTCACATAGGCCTATGGTTCGGGCAGGTCGTTTCCTATAGAGAAGAACCGACAAAATACTCCATGGTTACTCTTTGAAATGTTTTTTGTTTAAAATTCTTATTATGTTACAGCATTAGTACTTAAGCATGGGGGGACAGCAGAAGGCTCAACGATAAGTCGTTTCTTACTACACAAAAAATGTAGAACAAGATAAGAAGTTAACAAACTAGGAATCGATCGATGGAGACCACCAGTAAATTGGGAATGGCCAAGAACCATAGGAAGCAGTCACGACATAACCTAATAATGATGTCCAATACGATGAAGTAATATGTGGCCACCATTACTAAAAGTATTTTTCTTCTATAAGCCTCATCATCAACTGCCTAGCCTTTTCCCAAATATGTTGGGGTCGGCTTCCAGTCTAACCGGATGCAGCTCAATACCAGTATTTTACATGGAGCGAGTGCCTATCTGACCTCCACAACCCAGTCAGTACTGGGTAATACGATACCCCTTGGTAAGACTGGTTGTCAGACTTTTTGGGCCACTGACTACCTGTAACGACTGTCAAAGATCTCCAGATGACAGCCGGGACCAGCGTCTTAATGTGCTTTCTGAGTCACGGAGGAAACACGGTATGTAATGGGTGGTCACCCATCCATAGATCAACCTAGACAAGCACGGTGTAACCTAAACATCGACCCGTGCGGCTATTCCTAAAGCCTACTTATCACAAATACATCATACATCATAAATTCATATTTCATTTTTATGTTTTATGGAAATATTTCACACATTGTAGCGATGCCAAAACCAAGTCAGTTCCGACCGACCTTTTAAAAAAAGCTTATGACGTACAGATTTATAACAACCTGATTCTTTCAGTATTATTTCAAAAGTTTTGGCACACTTTACTAGAAAATATGTACACATATAAAACAAAGCACGGTTGAATGCCTCTTCCGTTAATATTTCAAAAATTTAAAACATGCTCTCTTCTCTGGTTTACGTTTTTCTTATCAAGCGAATTTAAACATAAAATGAAGGTAGTTTGATATAAATATATGTAAAATTTGAATAAACCCTTTTCAACACAGAGATAAAACTAAAAATAAGAACGGAATTAACTAGAATCCCAGCGGCGTAGTTTTCGTAGCGATATTGCTCGTAGCAGGTGTCTACGAAACGCTACGGCGTAGAACCCTTTGCATATTCCACTATCTTTAATTTGCAGGTATTGAGGGCTGTAGTATAGCTTATTTAATGGTTGTAACATTGAAAAACGAAGCTTCTTGTTATTTAACTTTTTGATAGTTACTCACTTCTCTGTTTCATTTTCTTCATCTTTTACCTTATGAACAACTAGGATAATGAACGTAATTGGTGTGTAATCAAAACTAACAACCAATTAAATTACTTTTCTCAAGCATGTTTTTATTATTATCAATTGGAATTCGTTGTAGCTACCTTCCTATAAATATCAATACCTAATATTGTAGCTAATGACGAGACATTAACTCCGCGTCCTAAAAAGCGAATACGCAATTGTTCGGTGAATCTGTAGACGCCTTTCGTTGATGAGACTACGAATTCATCATCGCTTTGTTTAGGACGCAGCCTTAGGATTCTGAAAAAAAAAAAAAAAGAAATGAAACAAATGTGTAATTATAAATTGTTCGTTTAATGATATTCCTTAATCCTTATGTATGTACATTATTCCGCGGCAGGTGCCTATCATTAAACAATACCTACCTAAGTACATAGTAGCGATTATGACTAGTTTACCAGCAGTATGTACATAACATTCTTCCTAGAACTAAATAACGCTTATATTAACATAATTTAGCCACTTTGAAAATGAGAAAAGTAAATTAAACTTGTACACAAAAGATAAAATCGAGTTTAAGAAATACTATTACATAGTTACATGCAAATGACCAAGGACCACTTTAAACGTGAACGATATGGAGGCACTGTTGGTACACATACATACGTAACATCACGCCTGCGATCCCCGAAGGGTTAGGCATAGGTGTACCTGATAGTACACCCACATTTCGCCAGTTATGTCTAAGTCCCACGTAATAAGGGGCGAGCCTATTGCCCTAAACCGGGCACAACTCCGTGGCTGCTACTGAGAAATTTCTGATGGTAAAACCCTACAACAATTTGCCCGACCCAGGAATCGAACCCAGGACCTCATGCTCAGCAGTCGTGCTTGCGACCACTAGATCAACGAGGCAGTCTGTAAACTGTTGGTATTTTTTAAGGAATTGTATTGAAAGAACCACTTTCGATTTTGACCACGAGCCAAAAATCCTTGTTTCTGCGTTGTCATTCAACCGCCAATAGACCCTTGGACATGTGTTTCTGTGTAATAGTTTCTTTATATAACTCGATGTGCCATTTTTGTCCCTGCCCTGTGCACACGGCCACCAATCAAGCTATACAAAATCAGTTTACGCGGATCTCTCATTGTAGGGTAAACCTATACAAAGCGGGGACATGTTATACTGGAAATGTATACCTTGATGTGTCGCCGTGTGTACTGTACAGTTTGTATCCCAATATTACGAGACACGAAAGTGTAATAAATATTTATATGCATAACGGTTGTTGTCCCTTTTTGACCGCTGCTATTGACCCAAATTATATTTGAGGCTAGAAACCCACCGGGATCCCGTTACCTTAGATTTTGTTATTAAATGTTATTTCAAATATTATTAGGTTATATATAACTTCTCATTCAAACGCTAAGATTGATACAAAAAATATAAGGTTTACTTTAGAACCATATATAGGGTGCTGGACCACACCAGCCCGCGTAACATAAACCTACGGGTTTTGTCGACGAAGAGTCGAATTGAATTGTCATTTTATGACAGATTGTGGAAAGATTTCTATCGTCGCAAGCATGGCGATGTTAGAAATGTATGAAATGAATGACAAGACATGTCAAGTTGTATAGAAAGAGCTTTGTCGAGTCTTGGTACTTGGTACTAGAGATAATATTGCCATGCTAGGTTTTTTTATTTGGTTTGTGGTACAAGAGACAGTTTGCACCATTCGTGTATTATGGTTTAAGGCTGCCCACTATTGATTAATCAAGCTAAGTAACGTATAGGCTGTTAATTTTTTATTTATCTAACAAAGTTTTCTCAATTTATTTATTGTATTTATATTTTATTGATGTTTTTTTTTTACATATTTTTTAACAAATGACCGAGACTAACGGCTTAACGTGCTTTCCGAAATACAGAGGAAACTCGGTAAGTAATGGGTGGTCCAACCTAACCCAAAATCCACGGACCAACGAAGATTGACCCAACCATCTGTTATTATTTTACCACCTTTATGGGCTCTATATTTTATTTCATCAAATAGTGAAAAAAAAATCTGTTCAAGTTAAATCAGATTTATTTTATATGTCGGACACTGTTATTAGTATGGGCATAAAATGGATCAAAACACGTAGTGGTGGGATGACGCGACCTACGTACCAGTCTACCGCCACCACAGCGTGCTTTTTGACTGTCGTCACCACAGCGTGCTTTTTGGCCAGGACGACAGTCAGTATTTGATCGCTGTGGAGTTTAGACCTCTTGGAACTGTACCCGATTTATTGAGCCCCGTGTTATTTTGTTAAGTTGTAATGTCAAGTAATTCGTTAGTTTGGCTAGAAGCAGTGTATCGCTCTGTGTCTTTTCATAGCACGAAATCCATCGTCTGCCCACAAGATGTAGATGCCTTGCGGAGTAAATCCTGACATCTCCGACATATATATGAACTAGTAAATTATGTTTACGCAAGTAAATTATGTTCAATGTCTCGCGTTAGAGCTCATAACCGGAGTAAACAGAGTGACTGAGCATAAACTCAGTGTTTATGCAGTAAGTTTTAATCTGCGTTGAGAAAAGCGGTACTTAAGCTGCGGTAAGCAATATGCCTAGGTCTAATTAGCATCCTTTTGAACTGCTCTTATGCCTTTTAGTACTAGTTACGTGAGTTAGGACTGTGTATTAGACAGATTTAAATTCAAAAGAGACGATAACGAACATAGTTGCATTTTTTTTCTTAACGTGTCAATGAACTCAAATTTTGTCAGACCAGTATGAAGCCACCTGCGCGTGGTGGTGCAGGATGGTGGAGCATATCCTGCAGAAGGGCTCCACACTGGGAGACTGTTTGGGATGGATTGAGGATACACAATTTGGCCAGATTATATGTTTTATACTTGCTATAAAACAGTATCATAGAGTGATTCATTAAATTGTTTTGAAGCCTTTTTGACTCAAGACGAACTAGTTTTTGTTTGTAATGTACACGCTATTTTATTTGTTTTTTGTATTTTTTTTTGTCATTTTGTATAATGCACGTCATGTCCCTGCGACAAATAAATAAGTTTTCTTTCTTCCTTCCTATTTCAATATCATTTGGGGTCAATAAGCGGTCAAAAATAGATTCTTAGTTACAGGCCTTCCGCTTAGCTGTGACGGTGGCTGAAGTAGGTACACCGTGATAGAAGGCTGTGGTGAGCTCAGATGTTCGTTCACTGGCGGGTGTCAACACCCCTCCCGCACCGCGTTGCTACCTCAGGCACGGCTTCAGTTTTTTTTTTTAAACGGTAGGCCTATTGACAAAATTGTGGTCATGTTATAAAAATAAACAAATGAAAGCAGACAGAACAGAATTCCTCACTAATTTAAATAGTTTCGCAAAACTTCATCAACTAACTAATTGTTATACTTATACTATGTACAATTTATTTATTTATACATTTATTTGATATGCTTTAGTATGATTAATATACTTCTGTAATACATGGAAGATGTCGAAAAACCATTTTAATTGTGTTAGGCCTTCTATTTTTAAACGCTTTCCATTCTACGTAATAAAATACAAAATTCATCAGTCTGCCATCTTTAAATAAATATGAAGTCTTTACAATACAGTTTTAGTATTTTAAATAAGTTAAATTTAGCTCAGAAATGTACCTAGTTTCGCCACAAACTCATGCGTTTATGTGTTTATGCGTCATAGAGACGCAACACTTGAATACTTTCATTGCGTCGCAAAATTTGTGGATACAATGATGCCAAATAAAAATAAGTACTTAATTAAATAAGTCCATGGCACAAAAATCCCAATTCATTTTCTGTAAAAGCTAACACAATAACACAAAACATTCATAAAAAACTTTCTCCATCAGTTCTTGTGTTCAAAACACCGTTAAATTCATACTAATTTATTGTATTTGTACATTATGCTAGCCGCAAACCTCCCCAAAAATGTACTTGTGAAAACAGTAATAAACCATTCTCGTTGTTAGAGTTACAGTTATTAGTAACTTTTTGAAATAGCAAAACTTTTTTTAGGTCGAGAATAAAAGGTTAACAAAAACTGAGGCGTACCTACTTAGGTATACCTAATTTTTAGGGTTCGGTTGCCAAATGGTATAAAAATTGAATCATTACAGTCTATTTACGTTTTATAAAGCCAAAAAAAAAAAAATTAAAAATGGCGTCGATTCAGCGTTGCAAAATGGAGAATACATTCTTGGGTAGGCTTGCCATACTTAAATTTACTTATAATTCCATCACAATAATTTCAAAACACTAGTAACATGATAATTATTTACAGTTGTAACGTTTTTACATATCCTTATGATGTTACTTATTAAAATTAATGTGTACGGAGTATTTTCATAGTTTTCAACTAGGTTAGTTTATATTACATTATAGCCATCGTTTTGGCACTTAAAATGTTCAAGTTACGTGGAAATATCTGTAAAAAGTTTTATTCCATTTAAGATCAATTTATAATACCACTGATTTGTATAGTGCACAAGAAGAAAAAAATTCTTAACATTATTATAAAGTAAAAAACACGCAATACCTTCTAAATATTTTGGGGAAGAAATATACATAGATATTATTAACTATGTACAAAAGTCAATGACACAAATCAGTGGTATGCTAAACGATTTTATTGTTTAGCGATTCGCACTTCAAAATCCAAGCAAAACTATGTACCTAACTGCATGCATAATGTAGCAACGCATACCTATCATACTAAATTGACACTGATTCTCCGTGTAAACCAGATAGCTTATCATCTTGCACCCTGTGTTACAATTTGAAAATTCCTGCTAATTAGTACGAACGCATAAAAACTACTAAAAATAATATATTTTAGATATGGCAACACTGTGATCAGTGCGAGAGTGGGGAGAGAGAAGGCTCGATGGCGGCTTGTTGCTGCGGATTCGGCAGTTGGTAGCCAGTTGTTGTCGAGGACAGACTGCTCGAGTACGTTCTGCATGGTGTCTAAAAAATAATCATCACATTTCAAAACCGTGTTTAGGCTAAATAACTATTCATCGTCAGAATAAATGATGATCAACTGTTAAACATGACATATTTATGAAGTTAGACTGACATCAGATATTTTAAAATACTAGAATTTGTGAAAGAACCGCATAGTTTCGTATTAAACACTAATTGATATAACACATATATTCTTAAATTTGAAATTTAATTTTGAAATGAAAACCTTGTTTTCCCGAAAATTAAAGGTTGGAAATATTAAGATTTAACCAACATTAAACTTAATCAATAATCAACTCAAGAACATACAAGATGTCGTTTTCAATATATAAGAAAAATATTACGAAGGATATATGAGGACGATTCCTTTGATTCGTTTCGTTGTTCATTGACTTGGAAATTATTAGGCCGATAGGTCCTTTGAGTGTTATTGCTACTTACCATATGTTGTGACATCTGGGGTATAGAACTTTTGCTCAGCTGGCTGGAGCGGCACGACAAACCCTGCGAATTATTATTTTAGTTGAATATTATGAGAAAACGGAACAATTATGTTCTATCTCGATAATTGGAAATAACTAGTTTCCTAAGATGACATTTTTCTCTTTGTCATTATAATGGACTCAGTACATCAAAGCCGCGGAATGTTGGCTTTCGTATACGCGTTCAGTTAGAATGGGTTTGGCGTGGCGAGACTCCAAGATTGCTTTATCACCTTAGATAAAGTAATCTTGGAAATTGGTAAGGTAATACCAGCTTGAATAGGTGTGAAATACTCAAGGTATGACATAACATCACACCTTCGAGATTGGCTAAGGTGTACCCATAGTACACGGACATTTTGCCAGTTATTTAATAGATAAACACATTAGCGGGATACTACTGAGAATATTTTTATGAAACACCCAATAACACTTTGCCGACCTGGGAATTGAAACCAAGACCTCATGTTCATCAGTAGCGCTTACGACCACTGAGACCGTCACCAAAATCCAGTCTAAATCCAGTCGCAGACAGCTCAGACCACAGCGGATCAAGTGATTACTTCTGTTCTTTACTGGCATAAAATTCCCGGATGTTCTGAAAAAAATCCGATATCCGAAGCGGACTGAACAAAAAAAAGTTTAGCTGCGTCGCCCTTTTAGTAGGTACATGCAGCGCTCCGTTTTTTTCTTATCGGACTCATAAATTACTGAATGGATTATGACAAATGAATTTTTTCCACGATTCATCTCGATGACGTCAGCTAGATTATGAAAAATCGTCAATTTGAATGCGGTGACAGAAATAAATGCACATCGGGGTGGAATTATGATAATTTCTCTTTCTTTGTGACGTTTCTGTGAGTGGCATTCTTCTTTGGGCATGATATTCCAGTTGTTATAATAAATTATGAAAATGTTTTTTTATGGGGGAGTACTACAGTGCAATTAATTGATTAATGGTATCCTTGACTCAGTAGTGAGATAATTAAATTGTTGAATGACGCATACTGTTTTATTTGAAGGTTTTGTGACTTATCATAACACTAGTTTTCCGAGACACGAGTAAACCCTTGAGACCGAAGGGATCGCGGCCCATTTTCCAAGCACATACACATAAACCATCTCGCTCGTAGTTCCCTATGGTATACCAACACTTTGCCAGTTATTTTTAAGTAGTAGCAGAGGACGAGCCCATTGCCGTAAACCAGGCACACATCCACACTCTGTTAGGAATATTTTAGTCGTCTACTGACCTACTAACACTTTTCCCGAAGTGAAAATCGAACCCAGGACCTCTTGCTCAACACTATTATCCCTTGCGACAACTAGTCTAACGAGGCAGTTCCAGCCAAAATTTCACAAAACATATTTAGTAACTTACGCGGTGGAGGCTCCGTTGTAGTTGGCGCCGGAGTTGTAGTCGTCGTCGTTGTAGTTGTGGTCGTCGTTGTTGTTGTTGTAGTCGTTGTTGTTATTTTTATTTCTGTTAAAAAATAAGGCTCATTTTAGTTGAGACTATTTCGTGGAGCCAGTCAACGTGTGAAGTTTGCCGTAGTGGGTAGCAAATAGGAAATTAATTTCGTTTGTGAAGTAAATGTGTAAACCTGTCTTGTATTTATATATTTCCTTAAATTACTTAGAATAGTTTCTGTAGTTCGTTTAGTTTTCTGTTGAACTATCATCTGTCTAGCCTTTTTAGTATAGATGTCCTTCTCCTTATTGAGGAGCTCGTGGCAAAATAATAACAGCCACTCGGGTCGATTTTTAGGTTAAGCCGTGCTTGCCTATGTTGGTCTGTGGATGGGTGACCGCCCATTACATACAGAGTTTCCTCCGTGCCTCGGAAAGCACGTTAAGCCGTTGGTTCCGGCTGTCATCTGTAGATCTGTGACAGTCGTTACAGGACAATCAGTCTTACCAAGGGGTATTACCCAGTACTAACTGGGTTGTGGAGGTCAGATAGGCAGTCGCTCCTTGTAAAATACTGGTATTCAGCTGCATTTGATTAGACTGGAAGCTGACCCCAACATAGTTGGGAATAGGCTAGGCAGATGATGATGATATCCCTCTCCTTATTATTTAAAAACAGTATGTTGTGTTACAATTGTTTATCCATGTTAAAATATTCTTTTTGGTGGTTGACTTATAAACCTTAGGGGTAAGTTGTATAAGACCTTAATTTGTTACATAACTGTGGCAAAAATAAATATGTATTTAATGTTATATTTTGTTCACATGTTTTATTGTGTACAGGATGACATGGCAAGAAAGAAGGAGGAGTCTGCTGAGATGACGAGTAATAGAGAAGTATGGAAGAAGAAGACATGCTGCACCGACCACAAAAGAATTGGGTTAAGGGGAAACACGTTAAAAATTTAAAACTCTTAAAATAGACTTTGTGGTCATAAAAATAAAGACCATTTTAAGAGTTTTGTTATTCATATTGCTCATCGTGATATACTGGGTGGAAGGAACACTGACGCAAAAAGAGTTACTTCGTATTCAGTAAATCATTCCTAACACACACACATCAAAAATTTTTCATTGATATTTTTTTTTTAATCTGCCGTCCGTACTTTTTGACCGTGTAGGTAAATACTTTTGTAGCAAACAGCTGAATTTTAGTACCTAGTGGGTTCAGAATTATGTACTGAATACGTGGTAACAGTTTATACGTCGGTGTCCATGCCACCCTGTATATATACAGGGTGTAAGGGACAGGCCTCGGTAAACTGACAGGGTGCATTCAGCTCCTTATTTTGAATCATATTCTACTGGTTTTTTTTTCCGAAAGTTTTCAATTTTAATAATAGTTTTTTCAGTTACTGTTCCTTTATTTCAATGTGAAATTACATTCTCTGTAGACAGCACTTCATTTATGTAAATAATATGACTAAATTAAAAAATCCAAAAATAGATGTTGAAATACTCCGAACGACGCGTGAAATCAGCTGTTCACTTCCTGCCTAGCTACAGAGTTCATAGAACTTGTCGTCTCGCTTGCCGTTCGCTTCGTGCGTTTTGCCACGGTAACGATACATTGTATATAACAAATCAAATTGATTGGATTCCCATACCGTTCCTGAAATAATTTCTTGTACTGGTCATCTTAGTATTCATCGTAGTTCTTTATACTAAATTCACCCCATCAGTCTGCGGAGGGCTGACTCTTACACCCTGCATATTGCCAAACGACCATAAGCTATTGCGTGGTCAGTCAACAATAAACTACGAATAAAAGTAGGGATTAAAGAGTTCCTCATTTTCTAATCTACACGAACAAAGTCTTCCCCTGTTTGCATCGTGCACGGAAAACTTTTGCCGATACAATTCCGTTTAAAAAAGTTAACCGCACGGTAAAGTCCTGCGGTCGACGGTTTAACGTTTCATTGACTGCTGTTAAATTAACCGATGCGTGACGTTGATTTTTTACTGCACTGTTAATTTAGTACTTAAGAGTGTATGGCTTAATGGACATTAGAACTTTTCAGGTGACACGCGACGTTGTCAATAGCAACTGATGTTTTTTGGCGTGTCTTAGGGTAGACCCCATGATAGGCGTATAAAATATTTAGAGGCTGTTGTACAGTGTACCAAAACGTAACATAATTATCTACCACCTCAGACCAAATAAAAAACCAAGACAGAGCGCTGCGAATAATACAGTGAAGCATGCGCAAAACTATGCCTCGCTCTGTACATACACGCTCACACGCACACATTTACATCAAAATACAATTAAACTACGCACACATGTGTTAAGTGCACACATGTTTACGAAACCGACCTCCCGTCACTGTTGATAGTGCACTGTCTTGGTTTTTTATTTGGTCTGAGTCTACCACAAAAAATAAACTCTAACAGAACTTTTATGAAATACCTACTCTTCAAGATAATTAACTGCATCTGAGGTGTATTAATTTTATAGTATAAATAGTATAAAAACACGCTTCAGAATGACGTTATTTTATTTCTCGTATTCTTCTCAACAAACCTTTTCATTTGATACTCATTTCATAGGAATGCATAAAAAATAGCTAGTCCGCCATCTTTGGGAGCCCGCCATATTGGATTAACAATGACGTCATTTACCATGACGTCACTTACCACACTAACCATGCACTGTCATCTAAAGTAAACATGTACGCAAAAGTGTGAAGCGGGAAGCTGGTCAAAAACTTCTAAGAAATTATTTACTGTATATAGTTAATTAGTTACCAGTGAAGCTAATAAAAGCGTGTTAAAAAACCGATCTTTACCTATTTCAACACCTTTGAAGCTGTCAAACCCATAGACCTGGGGGTTACCATGACGTCTTAAAGCTGGAGTAATTCCAGTGTAGTAAAGAGACAGAGCTCTACTGGTCGTCTAGCACTATCTCTTTCCCACACTGGAATTACTCCTGCTTTAAAACGCCATGGTAGCTAAATTAACTAGTCGTTTGTCCTTATCTGTCTTCAAGCCAAACTTACCCTTAAGAATAAGAGTAAGTTTGGCTTTAATATAGGTAGAAACCTATATTTTGTTACATTCTGTGTGATCCATTTCTGACCACAGTCTCACTTTCCCTTAAGTATGAAACTAACTTACCATAAAGTCGTAAAGTTCCCTCAGCTTTTCCCATAGTGTTAGTTGCTACGCAAGTATAAGTACCAACATCTTCTGGTTCAAACTGAGATACGACGAGTATCGTTCGCAGTTGGTATGAGGAGATGCGTTCTTCAGATATATCGTGTTTGCCACTGTAACAAAATGGTTTTGTAAGAAGGTCATTATTATAAGTTTAGTCATAAAGTAAGTAATAATTTCAAGCAGAAAATACGGTGTGGAAAGGACATTGACGCACAAATGGATAATTTTATCGGTGATTTAAAAAAATAAACAGACTATGTTACATTTTGACCGTAACCGTTACACTTTTGTAGGAAACAGCTGATTAAAAAATATAAAATTATAATAATACCAGCCTATTACTGTCCCACTGCTGGGCAAAGGCCTCTTCTCAAGAGACAAGGCCCGAGCATTGATCACCACGCTTACTCAAGACGGGTTGGCGATTTCAGACTTTATAAGTCCAGGTTTCCTCACGATGTTTTCCTTCACCGATGTCTGTGTTGTCCAAGATAAACTTAGAAAGTACATATGAATTGAAAAAGTCACATTGGTTCCCTGCCCGGATTTGAACCCACAACCTCATGCATGAGAGGCGAGACCTTAAGCTCTGGGCCATTACGACTCGTAAAAAAAAAAATAGAAAAAAATGAAAAAAATATTGGGAAAAAATATATAGATGGAAAATTTATATGTGGGGTTCGGGGTTCTCAACACATGGTAGCCGTTGTTTCGATGTCCCGTCCGCCCAGTACAGCCTAATCCTGAGGGCCTAAAAAAGTTGCAATAACTTTCTTCAGAGTTGTCATAAACTTCGGCAGCATACGTCTCTCCCATATATTTTTTAAAGATAAAGATCATTTTATTTGTCAAAACATGCGTATACATGCAAATTAAGCATGCAGGATGTTACAATATTAATATTTCGTACGGTACATGTTTCACCTTAAGGCGTACAAATTTATAAAGTTTACAAAATAAAAAATAAAATCCAAATTACTACAGGCACAGTCAATCCAAGTACAACATAATAATTATATATATTTTGCATTACATATATTTTATAATAATTTTTGCATTAACATTATCGCTGATAAATCATCATCTGCCTTTGTTCCAAGTTACTGGGGTCGCCGTAACATGTTTTCTTCCATTCTTCCCTGTCAACCATCACGCAATCATTGACTCCTTTTTCTTTCATACCATTCCTCACATAATCCATCCATCGTTTTCTTGGTCTTCATCTTTCATCTCCATTCATTAAAATTTATATTCATCACACATCACATCACATTACATCACAATATCGTTTTCGCTGATACAATATTCCTAATTCTCTAGCCCTCAGCCCTGTTTTTATCAATACGATTTCGCTATCATTTCCTTTGTTGAAAAGAATCTTTGAAGAACTATCTGGTTACCGAGTCAGCGTTTTTGTAAAAGTAATGTTAATCGTTGGTTTTTCATTAAAAACCGAAGATTTAATAGTTTTTCATAGATAAATTAATAAAGAGAAGTGAAATCTTACTACCCTAAGGTAAAAATAAGGTGCAAGTTTCTTCTATCTGCTTTTCGTGACGGCAACGGCCCGATTCATGTTTCATAACCTCGCAAATATCAAAAATAATGACAGCCAAAGAAGATAAGAAAACATAAATTCAGCAACAAGGTTAGTAAATAGAAAGATAGTCCGCAGACTTCAAGAATTAACGACATCTTAAAAGTGAGAGCGACTCAGTGATTATTACACAAAATAATGAACTAATTTGTCTAATTACTTTACCTTGGATGTTTTAACTAATTTAATAAGGATCTCGCGAATGCTGAGAAAGATAAAGATATTCATTATTTTGATTTAATTTTCGTTTCGTTTAATTTGTATAATTAGGTTTTCAGCTGGACTGGTGATGGTAGATACCAGTGCCAGATAGCTCTGAAGAAGTTTTCACTGGACCAGGAACAAACCATGAGTCATGTACTAATAAAATAAAGTACTCCAGATGTGTACAACTTAGAAGATGGTTATATTTTCCAGACATGTAGACGTGGACTAAGGACGTTTCGTAACTTCACCTATAAGGTCCAATTGAGCAACATATCGCTAAATACATTTAATGCTTGGTGCTTGGTGATTTAAATCACCATTGTGTTTTCAAAAACCATTTGAAGATGACTGAGACTGAGTGATATTTAAAATACAAAACGGAACAACACGCTTGTAATCCGCAAGAGGTTCGGCAATGGTGTATCTAATAGTCCATCCAAATATCGCCAGTTATGTTTTAGTCCCATTGAATAGCGGGCGAACCTATTGCCATCAACAGAGCACAAACTACCTGCCTAACTACTTGACCAACGAGGCAGTCTCGTCTCGTAGTATGTTTAAACTACGTTTAGCATTAAATGTTTTTAGCGATTTGTGGTACAATTGAGCCTCGAAGTTACGACTTGTATCCAAAGAAATTACGACCAATGTTTGGTTAGCAATGAACTGATCTACAGTCAGCATATAAGTTTCATGAATGCAATGAAAAACCAATAATTATCTTAATACTTAATAATGGCTAATAAAATACACCAATATTGCCAATTTTACGGCATTTCAGAGCAAAGCCAGGAACAGATGTGCAAAGGGGCACAAGATAATGGCCGTCGAATGTTCGTCGAAGTTAGTCGGCATCCGTCAATACTTTTACCGAGAGTTTCACTCGTACGATTGATATTGGTATCTTTGTTTCTGGTGGTGGAGGTCTCTGCTTGTAATGGTATGAGAAAAATCAACGTTGAAATGGTTTGTGTTGATATGGTTGTGTACGTACAATGTTCAAACATACACCTGAAGAGGCAGGCAGGGAAGTATTGTAACACAACCACATTTTGATTAAAGCAGCAACGATTTATTCACCGAATTTCTTAGTAAAATCACTAAGACATTTCTTATGTAAAATCAGTAAACTCTTATTAGATCGTATTAAACTGAGACTTATAGTATTTTCCAAAGTTGATCAATATTTATCATCACTCTCCTGCACTAATATCCCAATATATATATATATTTTTTTTTGTCGGCGCAGCATGTCTTCTTCATCCATACTTCTTGTATTACTCGTCATCTCAGCAGTCACCTCTTTTCTAGCCATATCATCCTTCACACAGTACATCCATCGATATACCTATTATACCATTCATACTCAAAACTTTCCTCACGACATTTTCCTGATTCCTGCGCATGACATTTATTCAAACAAAATTTATTAAAACACGCTATTGTACCCATGATAACAAACAACTTTCCCAAAGAAACATTTTTTTATACTCATTCACATCACAATAACACAACAGCCATATGAAATTCGCGCGCGCGCGCCTGTGACCTAACAGCTGTCAGCCACGTGACCTACCTACTGTTGCACGGTACAATAGGAATGAGACAGAATGTCGTCACGCGTTACGCGTGTGATGTGAATGAGAATCAGAAAACCTTTTTATTTGGGAAAGTTGTTTGTTATCGTGAGTAAAATCACGTGTTTGAGTATCGGTCACTAATTACCAGTCTCCCTATGTATATACTTAGTTATATACAAGATATAATCTTACCCTGATAATATCATTTCGTCCCCACTCTTGAGCCAGTAGTGTATGGCTTGGGGGTAGGCCTCTACGAAGCACTCCAGCCTTGCTTGCGACCCTGTAGGCACCCCGATTACCTTGGTGGCCACTAATGTAGAAGGAGGAACTGTGGACAAAGTCTGCGTTCAATCACATATTTAAATCAAATAGATATCTTTATTGGAACAAAAACACATTTAACAAATTGATAGCGTACGTAAATAGCTACAATCGTTAAAAACTGTGTCGCAGCTATTAACGCCCACCTCCAAGAGGGAGACGAATCAACTGTGGACAAAGTCTGCGTTCAATCACATATTTAAAACTGCATTAAAAAAGACACATTACATTATACATAACATAACGCCTGTAATGATGGTGATGATGATGAACGCTTGTAATACTCGGAGAAGTACAGCTCGGCAGAGGTGTACCTAATAGTACACCCACATTTCGCCACTTCTGTTTAAGTCCCATGTAATAGGGGGCCGAGCCTATTGCCATCAACCGGGCACAAAACCATTAAAAGGGAAAACTCAACACACTTTGCCCAACCCGGGAATCGAACTCAAGACCTCATCAAAAATAAATAAAAAAGAGTAACTAAGATAGATAGAAATTTATAAATAGTCATTGAAATAATACATACACAAATTAACAAAATATACCTAAATATAATAAATAATATACATCAATAAAATATAATAATTAATACAAATTAATGAAACTAATACAAATTAATAAAATAGAATATTGAATACACGTAAATAAAATAATCTTATAACCTCATGACATTAATTAAAATTACTACATAAACCAAATAAAATAATCTTAAACCTAATACCTAATAATAGCCTAATAATATCGATAATGATTGTATTTGTGTAACAAACTTGCGATCCAGTATACCTACTGACTGGATGCTTGTTTTGTCCAATTTATTATGTTGCCGTGCCCTAACCGGGTTTCATGTTGGAACTTACTTATTATGTAACAACTAAATGTACACATGAATGCAATAAAGAATTTGAGTTTGAGTTTGAGTTTCATTCTCAGCAGTCAGATACCGCGGCCCTGGAACACAAAGGGCAAAGGAAGGAACATGGATGGGTTTTAGTCAGTAAAAGTCTGACACTCCCTCCTGCTCAGCCCAGAGCGGGAGGGGTTATTTGATGATTTCACATCGGTAAAAAAAAAAAAAAAATGTTAAGCCGTTTTGCCTAGGTTGGTATGTGGATGGCTGACCCATTCTTATGCATCCGGTAAAACTGTAAGCCGACCCCAACATAGTTGGGAAAAAGTTAGACAGGTAATGATGGTGATTGTTTTGGTAGTTCAGGTTCTAACATTTTTTTCTAAGTTCTTGGAACTTTCTCCACGTTTCTGGGATCATTCAGAGGTGCTAATGTGAAACGATTGGCAAGAGGCAGTAAAGCGTCAGCATCGAATTTATTTTTTCATTTTATAAAATGTTTTAAATAAATCCGAATCCTCTCTCTATACGTGTATAGAGAGAGGATTTAGTTGACCTAATTGGCGGAATAATTGGGCCAATGCAGTATGAACCCAGTTAACAACTTTTTGCATCGTTAAAACTATGGAATAATGTGCTTAGCACCGGTAGAGGCTGCTAAATAAAATATTGATCACTGACAGGCTAACTGGAGTTTAACGGACGGTTAGTCGGATCAGTAGATTAAACTCTATTTCCAAAACTCTTATTTATAATTATAGCCTACGGGAATGTAACATAGGGCATAATTATATCTCGGTGGCTAATGAGATTAACTTTGTGTTCATGCTATAAGCTTGTTTTTTCTAGTACTAAAACCGTGATTTACCAGAATCTTATTTACATTTATAAATATCCTAAATCCTATAAAGGGTGTAAGGTTTCACGAAGCCGAAAGGTACTTAGTTTGTTCTCCCCGTCATTGCGATCATTTTTTTCTTTTAGACCATATCTGGGAACCTTCTAGTTACGGAGATATTTATTGGTGGTCAAAGTTCAAATTTTTTCACAAGTTTTTTTTTTAAATACAAGTTTTTAATGTAAGATTTTTACTTAAAACACTGCCAAGTCATGGGTCTCGAGTTCGAACTCAAGGCCTCTGATTTTTCGAATCATGAGCGTATTGTATAATTATCACTTACTTGCGTGGAGCACAAGCTAAGTCAGAGGCCCATGGGTGGCATTAAAAACTTTGACGCCAGGTTAGGCACTAACCATACGATAAAGAAGAAGACCAGAATCCTTCCCCTAATCTCCTCCACTTCACTCTATCTTGGACACTTGGGACCTATTTGTATTTTAAAGTCTCAAATTATTTTGGTTTTTTTTTTCAAATTCGCAATCCGGGCTAGAACCACATTTTCTGCCACTCATTGTGCAAATATCTAGATGACTTATGAAATCTATTACTTACAATTAACGTTAAGCATTATCCTCTTGCTGACTGAGGGCGGCACGTCATTGGACGCGATGCAGAGGTACGCGCCCATCTGCCGCCGTTCCACCTTCGACAAGTTCAGGCTAGGGCCCATGAACATGTCCACTGCGAACAAAAATAAGCATTAACTAAAAGAAGAAATTGTCAGTCTTAACAAGGGTTATTATTTAACAGTTACTGGGTTTTGGAGGTCAGATAGGCAGTCGCTTCATGTAAAAAATATTGATATTTAGCAGCAGCCGGTTAGATTGGAAGCCGATTCCTACATAGTGGGAAAAAGCTGGGCAAATGATGACGAGTTTATGGTAAACAATGTAGTTACTATGGCGGTGACCGAGGCAATATGGAAGACGGCACTCTGCCAACTTTAAACGTAATTAATTATGCTAATGAGAAGTGATACCCTATGAATTATGGATTGGGCAAATCACACGCGGTACACTGTCCAGTGTACCGCGTGTGGCTGGCCGATTTGCCCACTTTGTCGCTGTCATAGGTAAGTGACGTAAAATTGCAAAAAAAACTGTATCTATCTCGCTCAAATTTGCGTTCAGAGTCTAGAAGAAAGAACAAGTAAGATATATTGCCTCTGTCCCAAATATTTGAAATTAACGAATGACGCGAACCGAACAAAAACCCTAAGAGTATTTATCCGAAGATTGAGAAGTAACTAAACAGTTCATAATTAAAAAAAAAAACATTGTGTGAAAAGAAGGGATCCGCCTTTAAACTGTAAACTAGTAATGTCATGGAAAAGCACAATTAATTCTATTGTGAAAGCTCATCCGCATTAGTGCGTCATGCGTATGTATTTAACTGAGCAGATTTTGTTTTCTATCAGTTGTTAATAGATGTCAACACTCATAAGCCCCGCTTTCATAAGATCAAAATAAAAACAACACTCCCAACTGCATTCTATTTGACAAAAATAAATGGCTATAATAGAGACGCCAACAAAACACACTCGAAAATGAGACACCGACTGTGCTGACGAAGAGAAATTAAAGTAATAGCGGAGAACACAAAGAGATGCGCTTCGTTGACGCCGCAAATCGAAACCAAACCACAGAATAATACCTACAGAGTGTCGGCTTTATACAACGAGTGAGATCGCACGCAAACATAGATACGCTTCACGTACAGTGAGTGTAAGCGCACGCCCGACTGGCATTCATTTGAGATGGTGTAGAAAAGTACACGTCTATGTGTGTGTATTTTCGCCTGATGTATGGAGACGACCTTCTGGAGGAACTATTCTGTGACCACTCTGCGTGGCTGAATTTCACGGTTCTTTGAGGAGGTAGATTTTAAATCAAATGAATTAATTCTGGTTTAAAGATTGTTGGATATTATGAAGTATTTTACAGAGTATCCTAGAAAATATACCGCTGCTTAGTTATTAAATGCGAACAAAGTAAAATATATTTTCTCGGATCCTGATGATTCGATAACATTCTGAGGAGTAAGTGTTAGCCTTTTTTGTAACCGTTCAGATAATTTATGGCATTTTGTAAAATAAAAGTAAACCTGCCAGCATATTATGGTGTCACCGCATGATAATGAACATCGTTAATTTATAATCTATCTTATGAGATAATTAACTATAGAAAAGTTGTGTGTCTATTACAAAAAAAAACTTTACTGTTCCTTCATTTTGTAAAACAAGGAGCATAGGAACTCCAAGTGGAGATAAAAATATAATTTGAAGAAGACAAATATTAGTAAAAGGAAAACTTAGTCCGCGAACTTTAAATCGGTCACTTTAGGAAGTTAAACTTCCGGCCACTCCTAACTATGAGCACTGAAATATGTTTGAAACTTCTTTGGAAGTAAGAAGTTAAACGTTTGTGGAATAATTCATGAATGCATGTTGTGAGTTTACCTATTTCTGCAAGGAACTAACTGAACTTAGCTGTTTAGCTTGTGGTAATATCAGATAAGTGTTGGTCGTCCAGCGGTGAGATAGGAAGACTACATTTTTGCCATTACGGGAGTATTCTGGATGAGGCTGTGACAAAACCGTGGAGCCTGGCACATGCAAAGAGAGACCTATACCCAGCAGTGGGTGAAGTCGAGCTGTCGATGATGATGATGATGAATATCAGTCTGGAATCTGGTCCACTCCGCCTTCCAATGCTCACTGCTTTTTTTGTGTAAGATGAGGCGTTTGCCCTGAAGAGGGACAATAATAGGCTGATGTTTTTTGCAGGATCACTAATTCTTTGTTTTCTTCTCTTGTTTAGTCGGTGGTAACAACACGGTCGTTGACCTTCAGCAGGCCTAGCGTAGTTCGAAACTTCAATACAGCAAGATGCACTTTAATGCCCACCCACCAATAAATTATAATTATGTTGCACGGATACATTAATAGTTCGAATTTAATAATTTAATATAGATGAAGACCAAAGAAACGATCGTTGGACTATTTGTGAAGGATGGCGATGATGAAGGATGTGACTATTTGTGGCTAGAAAGAAGGTGGCTGATGACCTGATGAGTAATAGAGATGTATGGAAGAAAAAGACATGCTGCGCTAACAACCTCATTTTGGGTTATTGATGATGAAATCTATATACCAGTTTCAGGTCCGTTAAATTTTTGGTAAGTAAACTACACTAAAAACACGGAAAAATAAGTAAGAGTAGCAATATAATACATTTCTGTAGAATTCTAGATTCAGCGAAGAAAAAGGATAATATTATCTTATCGCATAAAACATTAGAAATACTATAATGTAAACGAAGCATGTAATGGGAACGTGAAGAATATAACATTTTTATTTCGAAGAAAAAAAGTTGATCCACTTATATTGAGATGAAAAAATATTTTCTGAACGTATTTGCCTAATTTTTCGAACGTGCCTACTCCATGTTCTTTGTATAACGAAAAAAGGTATTTATTTTATTTTTTATGATGAAGTGACGTGGATTATTTAAAATCAACATAGCTGGTTTACCGGAAGTAACTCTGATCATCTATCAATATGAATAAAATAAGGGTTATCAATCACTACCCTTTTTTGTCCTTTTCTTCGGGGAAAGGGATTATTTTGGACTTTCTACTATGTAAAAGCCCATGGTAATTCTTTACTTATAATAAAAAGTGCTGTTAACTCTTAGGCACTTTACGATACACCAGCAGCTTTTGAGCCACCATTGCTTCGGCTGACCTCGTCACACTTCGGCAGCTTTGTCGAACAGCAAAGTGCTTGGGTCCCGCATCCGATGAGGGACTCGCGACAGAGGTGAATGACGTCTTACAGAGAATTATGGAGGAAGAAAACATGGCCGCTCCCTAATAAATTGGGATAAGCGCAAGAAGGAAAGTTGATGATATTCAGTGGTGATGATATCGTGATATTTAGGAATTGTAATGTCCAAGTTTACCAAGTAAATACCGCAGGTGTTAAACCGTGTATCCTGACAGATATAATTTCCATTTAATCATCAAAGATAGCCCGTCTGGCTTCAAGACAAGGGTGAATAATTCTCGCCAGCCAAGACCCACTGGGATTTGATTTATGGTAATGTTAGAACACAGAACAGCACTTATTCTTAAGGAGTAAGCATTATTGCTGCTTGTCTCAGTAAGGCCTTCTGCCCTAATTGCAGCAATTAATATGGATATGAAACTTTGGTCGTAATCTTAGCTCAACTATAATTTCTGTTAGTTTTGCTTTAGAATTTTGAAGTTTTTAGAACTTTAAAACCAGAGCTAAAGTGCGGTGCAGTACGGTGCTTTCCTTTGGTTTTGTTTAGAGTACTGTGTCGATACAGAATTGAACGTATACGAGAAATCAAAATAAAACAACAAGCATGCATACCGCAACACGCAACTCAGTGTCTTTGAGTAAAGCTTCTGAAGGTCCCTGATCACGAACTCAGCCGAAGCAACTTGTGACCCAACTTACGTCACGCACGTGCTTCACTAGTACTGTTTGGTCGAAAGACGCGTGGTGGTGACTCGTAGCAGTTAATTTCATTGATTTCTGCGGCAGTCTCTGTCGAAACACGCGTATCGCTTGGTCGTTTAGCTTGTGGTCAATGGGTGAAATAGACCTAATCGTTATGGCCGGAGGATTTACGTCTTAATTGTTGATTTAGGTCCTATTCCGCTTTTAAAACTTGAAAAGTAGTCTAATTCGAATTCTTTAGTATCTATCCTAACTCGTCCGAGCAAGTAAAGACTCTTAGCAGAAAAAAGAAAGTATTTTAACTTGAACTAACTTTTTTGAAGGAGCAAGCTTAATTGCTTCAATCGTGTTCATTTTGGAAGTGTTGTAGTTTATCGGTTCCTTCACCAGTCTTTCTTAGTCTGACTCTGACGGTGTTTCTACTTTAAGTTACTGGTGTCTTTAAAAAATTTCGCCTTGCCTCCAATTTGTTGGTGCAATGTTTTATTTATGTTATGTTGGTGTAATGTTTTATATATGACTATATTTTTGTATCCCATGAATAAAAAATGTACAAGTTTAAGGTAATCTTAGAATAAGGATTTCGTAGTCCTACTAATATTATAAATGCGAATATTTATAAGGATGGATGGACAGATGTTTGTTACTCTTTTATGCAAAAAATACTGACCGGATTTTAATCAAATTTGGCTCACAGATAGTTTATAATCTGGATTAACACAGGATACTTTTTATCCCAATAGTACATCCCGTGGGACAATTACCGAGCTCCACGCGGGCGAAGCCGCGGTCATAAGCTAATACACAATAATTCTGTCATTTTAAATGCGGACACATAGAAGATTTTTAAATTCAAATAATATGAGTCATCGTTCTCTGCCTAGATTTATAAATTCAAATAATATGAGTCATCGTTCTCTGCCTAGCTTTTTAAATTCAAATAATATGAGTCATCGTTCTCTGCCTAGCTTTTTAAATTCAAATAATATGAGTCATCGTTCTCTGCCTAGCTTTTTCCCAACATTATTGAGGTCAGCTTACAGTATAACCGGATGCCGTTAAATACCAGTATTCAGACGGAGCGACTATTGATACTGACAAATTAATGTTGGGTTCGGCTTCCAGTCTTACTGGATTCAACTGAATTCCAGTTTTTACATTGAGCGACTGTCTTTCTGACCTCCACAACCCAGTTAGTACTGGGTAATACAATATACCCCTTGGTAAGACTGGTTTTCAGACTTTCAGGCCACTGACTACCTTTAACGACTGAACGACAAAGATCTAAAAATGACAGTCGGGACGGAGGAAACCTGTAATGGGTGGTAACCCATCCGCAGACCAACCTAGGCAAGCACGGCTTAACCTAAATATCAACCCGAGCGGCTGTTCTTAGTAAGCCACAAGCTCCTCCTAATTGGTGGATTGCGTTAATAAATAAATCTATCTATACTATAATATTATAAAGAGGTAAAATTTGTTTGTAAATTTGTTTGTAGGAGGTAATCTCTGGATCTACTGAACCGACTTTGAAAGTTCTTTTACTAATAGGAAGCTACATTATCCCCAAGTTTATAGGTTATATTTACGACGTGCCCGTGGAATAATTTCCTGCCAAAACGAGAGCGAAGCCGCGGGCAACAGCTAGTAAGTAATAAATACCTACGCCTTTTTGCGATTTCATAGTGTTGCTCCCACTTAAATTACCATCATTCTACACCAATGATTGCAGAGCTAAAACATAAATCTGACCACCATCTTAATTACCTTCCCATAACAAAAGCACCCCTTTTTACACCACGAGTAATTAGACACAGGCGTCCGAGGATCGTAATAAATTCTACCAAAAGTAAAAGATAAAATTTTATATGACGTCTAGCTGCAATCAGTCATCTTAAATCCCTTCCTTTGCACAAAGAGAACCCATCGTTAGGTGGAAACTAACCCGGGTTAAAGGAACTGCAAAAAAGGAGGCAATATAGCTCGTAGCTTAAGAAGAATTAAGTGGAGGATACGATATTATTTATTGCAGTGTAAAGTGCAATGTGTTAGGTTCCTTGTCACATGTGCTGAGAAGACTGGCTGGTGTATTCTATTTTCAAGTTTTGTGTAAAAATTGATAGTGATTGCATTGAAATTTCTCTGTGGGATAATTCTCGCTTTTTTTAGGGACCTACCTCAAAAGGAAAAAAGCAGAACCCCTTACAGGATCACTCACGTGTCTGTCTGTCTGTCCGTCTGCCACAGCCAATTTACTCCGAAACTACTGGACCGATTGAGTTGAAATTTGAAATATAAAAAAAATACACATATGTAAGTCGGTGACCCAAAGACTGACGTGTAACGTAAATTAATGAATTTGAAACATGGGTAAATTAGAAAATGAAAAAAAAAAGTTTTGCAAACTATTTCGTGTTACTTTCAAATGAAAAGGCCTTTTGTGAGCATCTCAAATATTTTTTTTTATAATTTTAGGATAAATAGTTTTGAAATTATTTAGGAAAATAGGCGAAAATTGGCCATCCCCTCCCTTAAGAGCGGCCAACCTGTCATACTTTTCATACAAACGCTCGTACGTGATTATGCAGTTGTTATACATCTATCTTTAATTTTTTTGAACTAATAGGTATTTTGTGCACTATATCTAGGTTTCTATGGGAGCAAAAATTAAAAAATTGTAGAAAAAATTCAGTATATGCCTCAAAAATGGCTGTTTTGCACAAATTTTACCTGAACTTTGGCCGTTCATAATTTACTCATAAACTCTAAAAGTAAAGAAATCATCAAACCTTGAAACCTTGCACATGTAATGGAAATTCTTAATGACAAATTTTTATTTCACACACTTGTAATACTTATTCAAAAACACGTATTTCCTGGAACAAGTTTAAGAAATTTTCGAACACTATCTTTCGTTCAATGTCATTGCATTAAGCGGTATGAGGTGCGCGGGATACGAGTTGTGCGGGGTCGGGGCGGGGTAAGACAGAGGAGTTGAAAGAAAATCGCCGCTGTGGCTCTGGATGAAACAACAAGTTTTTCGACCATGCTCGCATTGACGATAGACGCGCCGGGAAGGGCCCTCTTAACTCCGAAATTACGGAGCTGCGTTTAAAAAAAAAATGTTCTTTGCGTATAGATTACAGAAAAATCTATGTTAACAAGTCGAACTCGCACTTATCAGATTTTTTTCATTATTTTCTGCTTCGCTTTTTACCCGACTATTATTTTTACGGTCCGACTGACATACGCTACATTTTATGTGAACAAAATCAATATGACAAAAGCTATGCCCAAGAAGTGCCCCGACGTTGTATCAAACCACCCGGGGTTGACCAATGAAAGTGTAGAAAATTCTAAAAAACTAAATTTATAAAAAAAATAGAAATACCTGTTTTTTTTACCAATTTAAACATCTTTCATCTATCAATTATGTTTAGTGCTGATTGCATTTTAGTGATTTGTGATGCACTTGCTCCGAAGTCTTTTGTTTTTTTTTTACCGATGGGAAATCATCAAATAACCCCTCAGGGAGTGTCAGACTTTTACTGACTAAAACCCATCCATGTTCCTTCCTTTGCCCTTTGTGTTCCAGGGCCGCGGTATCTCTTTCAAACAGTCCCGCAACCCTGGCAGGCATCGGTCCTTACGGACCCCTTCCTGTTTGCTGACTCTCTTTGAGGCGCGCGTGGAACACGAGCGCGCCGTCGACACGGCCTGTCGTCATAAGACGGACGGACGGCGAGCTAGCCCATAGCGCACCGTCCACAGGCCCGCGCGCTCCGAAGTCTGAGTTATTCTTGTTTAATTACTGCGAATTTATTCACAAGGGTCCAAAAAATCCGGATCCTAAACATTTCCTTACCTCCCACTTCCTAAAAAAATGTTTATTGACTCAGATAAAGCATTAAATCTCCATAAATAATACATCAATCAAATTGTCTTCCCATTGCAGCATCCGGCTTTCCAAGATTTTATTCAAAACACGAGACAAAAAGGTCACACATCCAACAACTTAGATACAGATACTTCTTTGACTTTTTATATTAACACAAATTACTTTTATCACAAGCTTGTGAACTTGAATTTTGAATCTTATGAAGTTAGGTAAATAAGGTGTAAATGAGATTTACGTTAATTCCTTATTTATTATTCCAACGAAATAATCTTTGAGCAAAACACAATTGCTCTAGTTACGTGTTTTCTAATATCAAAACCATGTAGTTTTTCAGTTACCCTTGCTACGAGGTTCTGGGGGATTACGATGACGTCTTAAAGCAGGAGTAATTCCAGTGTGTCCTTTCCCACACATGTATATACTTCTGCTTTAAGACGTCATGGTATACCGCCTGGACGAGGCAGAGAAAGATTTGAATGACAATCGGTGTGAATTGCGCAATTTGAATTAGAATTTGTTTATTTTTGTCTACAACTTTCGTATAAGTAACGACATTGTTACCATAAAGTCTTCAGGTAAAACTTGGATAAGGCTGGCATAGTTGTGCATAGACAAAGAGAGGCCTATATCTAGAAGTGGGTGAAGTCAGGTTGTTGATGATTATAAACGATAAATCACAGAAAACCATCAAGATATATTACAGAGTACGTAAACGCCTCTACAGCCGCTGCGGTTGACAAAGCCGCCTGGCTTTGTCAACAATTTCCTTACAAACCAAGTGTGTTACCGTTTCCACGCATTATTATAACATGACGTACAATTCAAAATAAGCGCTCAACAATTATGGCGCCATGAATTTTACAAATACTGTCTGTGATTGCTAGACGCTGCTGGCAGCGGCGGTTTCGTATATTCCAAGATCCCGCCTAATGTCGTCATCAGGCAACCTATTTAATGGTTTGTTCATGTAATATGACTGCAAAAAAGCATTCGGTAAACAGATGGGTGAAGATCGATCTTAGGCGGGATCTTAGACTACGAGTACTACAGTGATTCTCTTTTGGGCTTACCTTTCCGAAGCTCTCCAGCTTCGTTCCTCAATTGTATATTCGCTCCGTCCTCTCTTCGCCAGAGGATCCTCGGAAGAGGTCTACCTTCAGCTCTGCAAGACAGGCTGACGTCTTGACCTTCTCGGGAGACCAGGTCCCCGCTTGTACCTTCGTCCACTATGTTTGGAGGTACTGTAAAAGAAAAGAACCAATTAAACGTTTACGCATATAAATGTGTTGTGTTAGGTAGTTACTTTCTGTATACGTAATAATATATAGGTTATAGGGTAATATGTAGGTTAGGTATATATAGGTTGCTATCGAAATATTGTTTAAAAGTTAATTAAAACATTTATCTATCATGTTCTTTGTAATTAGAAAGTACGCTTCGCTTGTAAAACCACAAAAATTACATTGTGTAATTATATTAAGTTTGAACATTTAATGAACACGTCTTAGCAAAATTTTAATTAAACATTAGATAATTATGTATATTTTTAGTAATACCGAAAATATCTACTTGGAGAAATCTCATTAGGAACATAATTTTTATACAAAAATTGGTTATATTACTAAGGAGAATAAATTTTAGTAACGTGAAATAATGCCTAATTTTACTTTCGACGGAAAACGTATAAAAACTGGAACGGAAGGGAAATAAGTTCCATAATGTATCAGTTTCATGAGCTTGTAGAAAAAGACAAATTTGATGTTCTCATAGAAAATCTTAATAAAAAAACGAATGAAGAAGTTTCACATTAGACATGTCCCTAATTTCTCGTAATCCCTACGCATCACGAATGATAATTCTGCCAAAGCCCATTAGGAATCGCATTGGGCCGCACCTCAACGCTATAATTGTCAAAAACATTTGGACATTTGCATAGCGAAAAATCTTCCTAAATCACTTTTGTACATTTTGTTGTAACATAAACTATCGCTCATTACAGACAGGCTGCATCGCATCGCAATCAAAGGGCTACAGAAAAACGAGGGAGACTGACGAGCGATTCATCAGAGCATTGCGCTGCGGCCCATAAGTACAAAAGTGATGTAGGAGGATTTTTGCAATGCCATGCGTTGTGGCGTGGCCTGACCTAATCTGCGCTTGCTTTTCATTTGGCCTTTCCGAAGTTTAATTCTAACTAAATATTATCTTGTAATTTCCCGGAAAAAAATCGTTTCAGTTTCAATGATTTGATCACTAAAACGAATTCATTTTACTAGATCAACAAATACTACAATAAAATTATTGTACCATTAGTAATAAGCGGGTTAAATTAATTAACTCGATGATAATCATGTTCGGAGATAAAAGCTTTTATTTACATTTCGATGACTTTGTTATAAACAATGAAATAAAAACTCTCTGAACGAGCTGACGACTGATAATTTTCATGTCAAAAGGTATTACAACAATAACCACAAATTTACATAAAATCACGCCTTATTTTCTCTGAAGAGTTAGGCAGAAGTGACCTTAAGTCCGCCAGTGATGTTTAAGTACCATGTAATAGAGGGGAGCCTAATGACATCAAGCGTACACAAATCTAGACTCCGGGTTTACCCAGTAAATCTTTGTCTGACCTAAAAATCGAACACAAGAAGTTTTTATTTGTATTTTATCTCTTTTTAAATAATCAGTTGTTGTGCTCACTAAGTTATGTTCGAGAATAGTTGACAAATTATGCGAATAAAACATTTGATATGAATAATACGCAAAATCCGTTATCAATAAATTTAGCTGAGCCAGACTGCAGTACAATACAGTAAATAGAACGTTTATCCGAAAGGGATGCTTATTTACTCATTCGCGAACTCCCAAAATATCTCGTAAATTGAGAAAAGTAGTATAGGCTCAGAATACTCTTGGCATGTAATATCCTTTATGATATATGCAAAGGTCTTCTTGTTATCATATTTTAGGATTTCTTTTGCATATAAATATTAGCATTTGTGTTAGGTAACTGGTAGTAGACAGGATTCGTTTATGTTTCCTTATCGTCTTCCTGTCCTTATGATTTATTTGGGGTCGGTGCAGCATGTTATCCATTCCATCATCTGCCTAGCCTTTTCCCAACTATTTTGGAGTCGACATCCAGTCCAATCGGATGTAGCTGAGGACCAGTATTTTACATGGAGTGACTGCCTATCTGACCTCCACAACCCAGTTAGTACTGTGTAATTTAGCCTTGGTAAGACTGGTTGTCAGACTTTCGGGCCATTGACTACCTGTAACGATTGTCAAAGATCTACAAATGAAAGCCGGGACCGAGGGCTTAACGTACGTGGAGTGGTAACTCCATATTGAAAAAAAAAATGTAATTATCATTTATTAGTAGATTAATTATAGTAGACAAACATGCATAAAAATGCTGCAATAACCAGCATTTTTTCCCGCTATACAGCGTGTACGAAAGGGTATAATCATATGGAATACTGTGGTACGGACCATCAAACTGAACAACTTTCTCTATGGGACCACCATCGAAATCGTAAAAAAATAATCAGCTGTCCTATACATAATTTCAATACCTACTCGACCCAAATGTATGATGGTCCGTACCATAGTATTCCATATGTTTATACCCTTTCTGTTACACGCTGTATAACCACATCCTAAATTGAGAGCGATTTGACGAAAAGAAGTTAGATCGAAAATATACGCCAGCGACGAATAAGAAAACTTGCTGTTATAATAAAAGTTATAAACAAAACAAATATAAGACTTACCGGAGCACACAGACTTAGCGTGTATGGAACGTATTATAATATAGTCACGTCTCACCAAACTTCTCCAAACCACGTACGCCACTATCGTCTTTATGAACTTAACATTATACTATAGCACTTACATAGTAAGTATGTGACTTTGATAGAGGATTATTGAGCATAATTTTGCGTGTTAAGTCACTGTGCAAACGAGTAAACTTTGGGTGACGTTCGTGTATTAAAGCGACCGTTTTATATAAGTTTTGATAATATCCCGCTTTGCTGTCGGTCTGAGGCGAACGGAAAATATTTTGAGAACATCGTTCAATAACAAAGTTGAAGAAAAACATGTTTTTCTGTGCTTGAAAGCGGTAGTGGACTTGCTTGAAACGGAACGTTTGGGATATTATTATCTTGTAATAGATATAAAGTCCAGGGGGTTACTATGACGTGAGTAATTCCAGTGTGGGAAAGAGACAGAGCTATACACGTCGTCTAGCGCCAACTCTTCCGTAATGGTAGGCCACCTGATCTAATATTAATATAGAGCTTGCTTGACATAGATAATGAATTTGAATTAAAAAGCAAACAAGAGAAATTTTATTTCGTTAAAAGTAAAAACTTCATTGCGCACCGAAATAATGCCAGTTAAAAATCCTGTGGTAAACAAAATGATTTATATTCTAATGCAACACACAGAATAACAGAAACATAAACGTAAACACGTCACTAAAATATATACTATCCGAAATCCACAAAACGAAAATCGTCGATCAACGTCCCAGAATCTTGTGCCATTGACCCCGATAGCCTCACGAACAAAATGCGCGGACTGTAAATCACTGGATCCGGGAACAACTGAACAAAATAGTCGACGCTGTTGATGCAAGGGACGTGGGGGCACGGCGCTATTAGCCTACGTGCTACCCGCTGACAACCCTCAGAGGCCACCGAAGCGTTAGTAACTTCAACTATTCGTTTTTATTTTAACTATTCGTTGTTGTGAATTTTTATTCAAATATTTGGTGGACAGCCGATTTTTAAAAAGGGTGTAAAGATTGGGTTTCAGGTAAAACTGACAGATCTAGTTTTTTTTTATAAACATAAACTCACGCCTTTCGTTTGTGGGATAGGCAGAAACTACAGAATGCCAGCTGCTAAGGTCCTTACATAATCATAGTTGCCATACAAGCATGTGGGTTGTTCTATGTCATCATTATTTCAGCCCGTTGTTGTCCACTGCTGAACATAGGCCTCCCCAATCGATTTCCAACGTGTCCGGTCCAATGCCACCTGCATCCAGCGACTTCCTGCAGCTTTAACAACGTCGTCGGTCCATCGAGTTCTACGTATTTGACTTTAACTTTTTTTTGCTTTATTTATTACATGATTATGAAAAATGGTTAATTATTTTAACAAGTACTTTAACGATTCGCGTATGACAAGAAAGGACGTATATCTTCATAGTCATAGAAATAAACTTTCATTCTATTTAAAAGTTATAATGCTCAGTTCATCTTCTTCCGACCTTTGTGTCATGTCCGTAGCTGAATGGCAATATACGGAATCCTTATAGATTCGCCATGTCTGTCTGTCTGACCGTGTATGTCACAGCCACTTTATTCCGAAACTATTAGGACTACACAATTGACAGTTAGTAGGTAGACGTATCCTGTGAACCGCTTTACGATTTTTAAACAAAAAAAAAAAAAAAAAGATTAAGGCTCCCCATACATGGACATGAAAATAAAAACTATTATTTTCATCAAATCTATACGTGCGGGATTAGGGATTAGGATTGTAGAACGTAAATAAAACATTCAACCAAAATTAGTTTGAATAAGATTTGATGTTTAGTTTTTGAGATATGAGACTTTTTCATCAAACTGCAGCAGTAAATTTGTTTTTCATTAACATACTATAAAAACAAATTTAGTTTTGCTGTTGAATGTAAAATAATACAATATATGAATGAGCCTTCAAAATATTTTTACTATACTGTTTGGTGCTACGGAACCATGTGTGCGTGTGAGTGTGTGCGTGTATAATTCCTCACAAAATCTATCCATCGTTTTCTTGGTCTTCCTGTCCCTCTTCACATTTATTTATTCATCATTCTTTTAGTAACAAGCTATATTCGTCCATCAAAAATCCTGACCCAACATTGGTCAGTTACGCAGTCTGTCTCCCGGGTAAATACAGGCGAAGCTCTATTTCAACTTCTATCCATAGCATAGACACACAATCCCCCAGCCCCACATAAATATTCACCAAACAAAGGCTATACCTATTTGAATTTCTAAAACAATGGCGGTGAAGTGATTTGTTATCACGTATGGAAACTACGTCAAACCGCGGAAACTTTAGCAGTGTCTCTAAAGTTTCAACCTTTTCCACTTCTCACCCATCTATACGTCACAAATCCGAAGAATTGCGTTTTTCCAATCTTGCTGGATATTTTTTCAAGGAATTGGCTTGGCAAGTAAAAAGGAACAATAATATGAGTATGGAAGAGTACAAAGTATTTTGTTCTATCGTCTGTTATTTATTCTTCTGGGGATGATTTTGGTCGGTTGTTTCCTGGTTTATGAACTGTTAGACACGTTTAAGATTATTTTGTTTTCCATAGGAAAAGACTTCAACATTACCAAGTTTAAGATGATTATTGAAATATACATCTCATGTCATTCATTAACTCAATCATCATCTGTTTAGCCTTTTCCCAAATTTATTGTGGTCAGCTTCCAGTCTTACCGGATGCAGCTAGTATTTTACATGGAGCGACTGCCTATCCGACCTCCACAACCCAGTTAGTACTGGGTAATATGATACCCTTTGGTAAGACGGGTGGTCAGAGTTTTGGGGAACTGACTACCTGTAACGACTATCAAATATCTAAAAATGACAGCCGGGACCAACGGCATAACGTGCTTTCCAAGGCACGGAAGAAAATTGGTATTTAGTAATGGGTGGTGTATCCACGGACCAGCCTAGGCAATCGACTCGAGTGGCTGTTATTATTTAGCCGCGAGGTCCTGCTCCATGTAGCAGAACTCAAGTTCTCGTCTCGGCCCACCTTTCAAGACGGATCACAATAGTACGCGAGCCACAATCCTTCGTTATACTTGCAATTTTCCAACAAAAATAATATTATTGCCACACATGGCTTCAGACAATAAAAAATGATCTTAAGAGCGGCCAACCCGTCATACTTTTCATACAAACGCTCGTACGTGATTTTCTATGGTTTCTATGGTTGCAAAAAAAAAATAAAAAAATTGAAACAAATTCAGTATAAGCCTCCAAAAATTGCTGTTTTGCCCAAATTTTACCTGAACTTTGGCCGTTCATAATATACTCATAAACTGTAAAAATAAAGAAAACATCATGATAGAAACCTTGCACATGTAATGGAGATTCTTATTGACAAATATTTATTTCACAAACTTGTAAGACTTATTCAAAAACACGTATTTCCTGGAACAAGTTTAAGAAATTTTCGAACACTATATTTTGCGTTCAATGTCATCGCGTTAGGCGGTATGAGGTGCGTGGGAGACGAGTTGTTCGGGGTCGGGGCGGGGTTAGACGGGGGAGTTGAAAGAAAATCTCCGTTGTGGCTCTGGATGAAACAACCAGCTTTTTGACCATGCTCGCGTTGACGATAGACGCGCCGGGTAGGCCCTCTTAAGAGCATCATTTCGGAAAAAATGACTTGAAATTTGTATGAAATGCTGTACGAAGTTAACGCTCTTAAAATGGAAGGAAATTCAAACTCCATACATACTTCGTTCAGAATCTTGATCTTATTTTACAAAATACCTCGGCCATGTATTTCAATTTGTTGGGCGACGATGCCTCGAATCGAGAACTTCCAAAAGTTTTCATACAAAAACCAGGAAGTCAGATTGAAAAGACAGCTTTTAATAGACGTTGGGCCCAAAACAAGCCGATAAATCTCCAAAAGTTGAGGATATACGATAGTTACGATAATTATTATTGCTTCTAGAGAAATCTTATCATGAAGACTTTATGCGGGATTTCTTTTTAGGTGAAGGCCACAGAACGAGTATAGCATTAACAAGTAACATTTAATTAAAAGTATCAAAAAACCCGACTGAAATTTTTATTATTTACGTTTATATATATATATATTTATTATCTCCTTTTAATTTCCTTATTTTTGACATCCTAATCGATAGGTATAGTTGAAAAAAAAAATATTAACGACTTACAATTTAGCTTCGAAACACCGCCATTTTGTTTTTTTTTTTTTTTTTTAAGCTACGCTACTTACGAGACTTGCGTTTTTGAGACAAATATAATGATACCTTAATCGTCGAAATCCATTCAGACAGTTGAATCTACGAGGTGATACAGAAAAACCATAACCCTTCCTTTGCAGTCGGGTAAAAAGCGAACACAAACGAGCAGCCGAGAAAGGAAACGAAACAAAACAAAAACAATTTAAGAAAGCGCAGCGATGGCGCATAATTTGTTCTGCACATTTTGTGCAATAGTACATCCAGTAACTTTAATTTTCAGAATAGTTCCCACTATTGCTGTTGTGTTCTGCTGATGTGTAAAGTTAAAATATCATCACGTTTTTGTCTCTCGTGTGTGTAATTAAATTTACTCCAGTGTGTGCTTGTTATTTTCCTGACAAATTGAAGTTCTGTGACATAAAATTTAACTAGTGGCGTTGATAAATAAAGTTAACACCGTGTTGATAAACAAAGTTTTGCACAGCAACTGAATGTGCGCATCTTATTCAAGAACTTTATTATGCGTGCGACTAAAGTATAAAGGAGTAGAGTAGTGGAGGGTATAGATATGTTTATAGGATGTCCATCTAAAGTAAAAACAGTCATAACTTTTTCAATTCTTGAAGGAGTGTTATGCTTACTCATGTGTAGATTACACAAAGAAATATTAGGACAAAAACGTAACTATCGGACTTATATCATTTAGATAAACCTTGCAAGAAAAAGTGGTACTTCTGCCTCAATAATACTTTGAGGAATTTCATCCCAATCTCATTTATTACAGTAAGACAGCATTACAGCATTATCCTTCACATTTACCGCTTGTTTCGGTGCTTCATTTAGAAGGAAACATTTCAGAGAAACGTATTGATGTTATGTTATAACGGACGGGCCCGTAATGGCTGACCAGACGCCATTCCGAGCTCCCATTCCACGCTGATGTTGTTTTCCTTCAGAAAAATACTCGAAATTTTTCTACTAGAGCAGAGAAAACATATAAAAAACAAGTGGTCGAACGAACAGTATGTCATATAATTTTGTGGCACCGGTTTATTTGGAAAGTTCTCATTTTAGTGCAGTTTAAGAAATTGGGTTGGTTTAGTGCTATAGTTCTAATTTATCAAGCTGTTCGATAAAATAACACGTTTTATATCGTTGAAGTTTTTCTTCAATTACTTGTTTTTGTCTGTTCTTCTCTTACCAATAACGCTGGTTCCATTGAAGTTTTAGACCATCGTTTTTTTTATTGATGCAGTTCCAAGAACTTCTAAGATAACGGAAAAAACACTATCTCTCTACCGCATAAGAGAAATAATAATATCCATACTGTCTCCGGTCATGTCGGACTGTCGTCCCATCGGGCAATGAGAGGAAAGAAAGAGGGATTGCACCTGTGTTGGGCACACACTTGTATATGTCGCAGTAAGATAGTATAGTCGTGACATAGTTATATCCTTAGAGATATAGCCATATCCTTGAAGACAGTTATAAGAAAGCGGTTTCTCTTCGAACCTAAACCTTTCTGAGTCGGGGTGACCCAAGTCCCAAGCTCGCTTCGGTCGCTCTTGCATCAAATATATTACTTATAATTATTTTACTTGATAGTTATATTACTAGATTGTGTTCGTGTCCTAATTGAGTGTATTACATATATCCTTGGTAAGATAGTTATAATCGCTTTCATATTACTATCTTCCGTGACATAGCTATATCCCTAGGGATATAACTACATTTATCACGGCTATAACTATCTTACTGCGATATATGTATATACGATAATATCTCCTGCGTCGATGGCTAGTCTCCACTGACACTGGTTCGGCTATTACAATGATAATATGATCTTATTTTGGAAGCATGTAATCAAATTGCTGGCTATTTGTATATATAATAATAAATAAATAATAATAAATTTCTTTCTATGACTGAGGTCTCAACTCCTGAACTAGGACAGCCTGTATGACAGGGGTTGAGGTTTTTACCGGTTACATAGATCTGAATGTGGAAGCTTAGACAGTGCTTACTGTACCTACAGTAGAAATTAACTTAAAATAAATGTCTACTGTAGAAATCGACTTAACATAAAAACTTAAGATAATTTTGGATTTTTTTTTACAAAAAAATAAAAAGAAGATAAGATAAAAATAATAATAGGCACATTTCATAGTTGTGGAATAGAGGTAGAGTGTGTGCGGTGAGATGTGTGTTGGTGTGTGTGCATGCGTGTGTGTTATGGAACTTTATATCACTAGGTTAGAATACTGATAAGGGTTTCAGTTTCATCGAAACTATAGTTTTCCAGCCAGAGGAATATTTCTTTTTTTATCTGGAAATTACTCACATGTTTAATTAATTTATACTGGCTAATTTTGAAGTAGAGGCGTGGCGCTAAGCTGTTATAGTGCTTTCTGGCAAACTTGCTCCTTGCCCGTGGTACAGGATATCTGTCTGACTTTTTGTTACTTTTTGGCAAGTAGGGGACCGTAAGTCGGTGATATCTCCGTAGACACTCAAAAACTCGTAAATAAATATTTTTCTTACGCTCAGTACTCGCGCTTTCTCATACACCAAACTGGTTGGGGTTCTGAAGTTAAGGGACAATAGTACCTTTAGAACTTCACGCTGGGAACGCTCTATTTCTATCATATGGGATTTGCTGGCGCCACCCCATGCACAAATACCATAGCCCAAGACACAGTGGCACAATGCTTTGTACGTTTGTATTAAAAGTTTCTGGTTGGCAACATGTCTCAAGGTTTTGAATATAAGTTTGAGAGTTTTTTTTTGCAGTAATTGAGATATGTTGACTCCATTTCAAATTTTCATCGATTGTAACACCGAGGTATTTTATGTTGTTCACTCTCTCAAGCTCAGGGCAAGCACAAGTAGCTTGGTAATATGAACCTCTATTACAAGGAAACGTGTGGATGGGCACAATAAAGTCTGGACTGGGGCTGCTTGACTTTGACATACTAAATCAAAGGTATTTTGTTTTACTGGCGTTTATGGATAGAAGGCTGTCTTCAAGCCAGGCAGTTACTCTAGCAAGCCCTCTTTCGCTCACTTGTGCTTTGTTTTCCCAAGATGTGTCATGGAACAGGAGCACTGTGTCATCAGCAAACATTGTTATTTCGGCTTGATGGATTGGAAGGTTACAGAGCCGATTGATGTATACCAGGAAAAGTGTTGGGGCTATAGTACTTCCCTGGGGAACGCGGTAAGCACAGAGCGCGTCGTCACTCATCTGCCCATCAATGCGGACTCTTTGGTGCCGGCCAGACAAGTAGCTTTTAAACCACTCCCGGGGTACACGTCTTACGCCGACGCCTTCCAATCGACTCAATAAGATGGGAATTGACACAGTGTCGAACGCTTTTTGAAGATCGAGGAAGATGCCAACACATTTGTCTCCTCTAACCAGGCAGTTCGTTATTGCCGAGGTAAGCCTTAGAACAGCGTCATTTGTAGAACGTTCAGCTCTGAACCCGTATTGTTTATCGGACAGCATGTTGTTCTTTTCTAGATATTCTACGAGTCGCCTGTTAGCCAGTTTTTCCATGTCTTTTGTGAGAGTGCTCATATGTGAGTATAAAGTTTTGTAAACACACCCACGGTACAGGATAAATTCTAAATGTGGGACAGCGTTAAAAAAATCTAGCATCTAGTACTTACCTAAAACATCAACGCAGCCAATCTGCTTCTTCATCGTACTGGTATTAATCTGGCACATATAGCACCCTCGATCTTCGACCTTCAACGGCCGTATATGGAGCTGCCACGACCTTGGGGAGTCGTTGGTGACCGCGTACCGGGAACTGTGTGTCACCAGCCGCGTGTGAAGTGTTAATATTGTCTGGTCATCTGCCCGGATCCACGCCACCTGGGTGAGAGAGAAAATAGTGATGATTGACAATTTGACATGAACATAGATTTTTTATTTTTTGTTCCAGAGATCCAGAAGGACGGACGAGAGAAGGCTTTAATTTTTGCGGAGTGAAAATTATAGATCGTGTTTTTTTTAAATTATTGATTGAGTTAAATGGTGTGTTCTTGGGGACATTGAACGTGCTGTTGGAATTTCAGCTTTTGGTGCTTAGACGAACGATGCTAATACAGTAGCGCGTTTTTACATAATAACGTCTGGGTAATATATTATTATAAGTAGTCTTGTACACGTATTTCTACTAGTAAAAGTAAGAAACACTCTTACTTCTTTGAAGTAAGATCAGGGTCCGGTAAATATTGTACAGTTAATAACGTCCCGACGGTTTTTTAAAATACCGATAAAGAGTATTTTAGGATGAGCATAACATAGAGAAGGTGCAGTCAAATGGCTACTGAGCAATTTTATTGCTGACTAACACTTCACCCACGGCTCTGTCCGCAAAAACTGTGATAGCCCGGCTAATTTGCATGATATGAAAATAGGTTATAGCTTAAAGCAACCACGAATAATGTAGCTTTATGCAAGTGAAATATGTCTTAGAATTCGATCATTGTTCCGAAGATTACCCCTACATTTAAAAGACTAATTGCTGCCCGCGAACTTCGTGCTCGTGGAATTATTATAAAAATATAATTTCCCCATTTGAATCTGATTTTGTTACCAATTTGCACGAGTCACATCTCTATTGAACTGAAACCAAGTCCGTTCACCCGTGACGAGCGAAGTCAAGGGTTTGAACGGCATTTCTTACGTAAAATACACGAGTATATAGAATCTACTTAACACATAAAGTATGAATAAAGCATTAACATTTATACCGAGATATAAAAGGTCGACTGCTTATCAAATGAAACGACTTTAAAGTACCTGTTACGACAAATTACTTATGTTATTAATTAAACACTCGCATTAGGCAAGAATATCCTAAAAATATGTATACTTCAATTCTCAAAGAGCCTGAAAACACAACATCGTTATACAATGTGTACGTTATATAAATAGGCCTTTACATTGTGTGTGTACTGTAAGACAAGACCCTAACATAAATATTAAGCAAATGGGAGTATAATTAAACACACAATGTTACTTTGAGACAATAGCCTTTGCCAGGGGCGCTAAACCCATGATCAAAAGAAAACGTGTACTCCGAAGTGGTACAAGATGAAAATAAAGTGAAATTCTTTTAAAGAAGGTTAGAAATCAAGTGAAATTACAAATTACATTACGTTTAACACAAACCCAGGGCAGAGAAGGGCAGACGGCACCAAAAGGGAAATCATTTTACTGCCGCACTTTGTATTTGTTCGGCACATTTTAATCCAATATTGTTATCTGACTTGAAGAAGGGAAGTTATGTCGGTCCACCAGAAGCAGGAAAAGATTTTGTGATAAAGATTTGTTTAGAAATTGAGATCTTAACTTGTGTTTAATGTGTTTTTCATTTCTGAGTTTTATTTTTATTCATTTTTGTATTAAGTAGGTATGTAATTTATTATATATATTTAATTTTTATTTATGTATGTAAGCCATACATTCAATTTAGGTTACCCCCCCCCACCAAAGCACTCCCCCCCCCCTGTAATCCCCGAAGGGTTAGGCAGCCAGTGTACCCATTAGTACACTCACATTTCACCAGTTATGTTTAAGTGCCATGTAATAGGGGCCAGCCTATTGCCATCAACTGGGCACAAATCCAAACACCGTGGCTGCTACTGAGAAATTCCTGATGGAAAAAGCCAATAACACTTAGCCCGACCTGGGAATCGAACGCAAGACTTAATGCTCAGCAGTCGCCCTTGCGATCACTAGGCCAACGAGGCAAGTTATATGTAGGTGAATAATCAGGTTTTTTGTTTAAAGTAATAAACTTTTTCTGAAATTGGTATAAACATAGATAAACATGAGCAGGTACCAGGAGCATAATGATCCTATTCATAAAATTCCAGGTGCCTACATTTTGACTCAGCAAACCATTTTCCGACAGCTCCTGTCACATCTATTAAAACATTGCCATCAATGTTTGGCAGCCCTGTACAGGAAAGCTTAATTTTAATAAATCTGGATAAGCCATTATTTTAATCATATTTTCTTCTCTTTATGGAACATAATGCTCTTAGAATTTAAAGAGTAAAAATAACTTTTGATTACTTTTAAGATTGAATTTGAAGATTTAAAATGTTTTGGTATAATAAGTACAGACTTTGCTTAGGCGATAATGTTTTAGATGCTATCTAATTTTGTAGGTAAACAGAAAAATAAAAACTGCAAACTTCTTCTATATTTTTCGCTGAAATTCGGCTAGGTACTTATGTTTGCAGGGATGTACTTCTTAATTTTTAAAGGACTTTAATTAGTAAACGAAAAATATCAAATAATTGGCGATCAAGTAAGCAATAATTAACTTATTCTTTTCTGTTATGTATCCTTGTACCTTCTTGTCTTGTTGTCGAAGCTTCACTGTCCTTTCGCTTTGCAAAGGTCGTCATGGCGTTCTACTGTTTACAAAATTGTAAAACCCTTCGAAAACCAGTGACTCGATACATTGAACGAAAAGCGCCAAATACGTAAAGAGAGACCTAAGCTTGTTATAGCGGCAACAGAAGTACACATCCTATGAAAATTTTAGGTCTACCTATTACGGATTATGAAATGTAGTATTTATTCTGTGCCTTCCTACACCTATAACTTTACAAATTTAACCTATAAAAAATTTATTCATTAAGATTTCGTATCTTAATGAATAAATGCAATGGTATTTAATAAAGCACTTTTACTCAAAGGTCTATCCAATTACTTAAGTTAGTAACTATACATACGAACTTACAAATTACCTGTCCTATACAGGTAATTTAATACTAGTACTCATTTTTATTTTTATAAGTAAATCAATAAAAAATAAATAAAAAAAGATAAATCAATTATATTTGATTTTACTAGGTGGATCTTTTTTTTCTAAGTCTGAAACAAAATCTCGAAGTAAATTTTCATTTACATGTATTGTCATATATTTTTTATGGGATACGTACCCCCATGCCACGATTCCGAAAATGTACACTGTATTTTCGGGATCCCGCCATGATTGGGAAAGTGCCTTCGGCTGAATATTCAATACGTAAATTCGCATAATCTCGCGAGCCGTTTTTTCGCTATGTGATTTATTATTTCCAATAGGTTGTCATTTTTATTAGCTAAATCAGTAGAGGTATGTTTTTTTTTTTTTTTAGTTTTGGTTTCATTCCAGTTCAGAACAGTTTTACAGAATGTTGTATAATAAATGATTGAATAAAATTGTCATTTGCGTTTTTATAACTTTTATATCCAGTCTAAACGAAATTATCGGAATAAAACAGGTCAGCAGTGAACGTTAACACGAGTGCTGGGCATGAGGCCCTGGGCCAGATTTCCAGATCAGTAAAAGTGTAATAGAATTTATTTTTCCATCAGGAAATTCTCAGAATCAGCTCGGAGGCAAGATATGAGTCTAGTAGCTTTAATACTGTTTATTCGGTTCCCACAAATAAAACGTGAAAACGGTTTTATGGGGCGTAGTTCTTAAGGTAATATTGTTATAAACTTTGTCTTGATAAATAAATAAATATTAAAAAATATTAAAAATTAGGCTCCCTCTCGTCTGCAACATCATCATCATCATCATCATCTGTCTAGCCTGTTCCCAACTATGTTGGGGTCGGCTTCCAGCCTAACCGGATGCAGCTGAATACCAGTATTTTACATGGAGCGACTGCCTATTCAGACTTTTTGGGTCACTGACTACCTGTAACGACTGTCAAAGTTCGACAGATGATAGCCGGGATCAACGGCTTAATGTGCTTTACGAGGCACGGAGGAAACTGGGTACGTAGTGACCGGTCCCCCATCCACAGACCAACCTAGGAAAGCGCGGCTTAACCTAAAGATCGACCCGAGCCGCTGTTATTACTTTGCCACGAGGTCCTCCCTAACCCTTCGGAGATGGCGTGCTGAAATACCAAAACTGGTTGTTTACCGTTTTGTTCTTGTTGTAAGTAAATACGCCATCGCAATTTTCTTAAAACAGTTGCCGAAGAGAACTGTCTGGAAATCTTCCGCTCTGAAGTAATTTTAACTTTCAGAAAATGTTGTTATTACAATACTGCTGAAGCCACAGCTATTAGTGTTCAATATCTTAAGTAAAGAACGCCTAAATTAAGTTTTGGAACTATTTCTGCCCGAAGAAGGAAGTTTCCGATACAGCTATTTACAATATCAGCAAGTTTTAAATATAAATTCTTCAAAACTCATAAAATAACTTGATGTTTTTTAGGGTTCCCCACTAAAAGGATGCTAAAAATCAAACTGCCTAACCATTTCCCAACTACTTTGTGGTTGTCCCTTATCAATTGGGGTCGGCGCAACACGTTTTATTCAGCCACTAGCGACCCACCCCGGCTTCGCACGGGTGCAATGTTACACATATAAACATTCCTCTTGAATCACTCTATCTATTTAAAAAAACCGCATCAAAATCCGTTGCGTAGTTTTAAAGGTCTAAGCATACATAGGGTCAGAGAGCGGGAAGCGACTTTGTTTTATACTATGTAGTGATTCTCCCCTGTCCGACGTCACGGCATCGTTTACTCTTTTCTCTTCCACGCAAATCAATATGGCACTCAATAAATCCATCAAAACGAAATTACTAACACTCACCTACCATTCATAAATTAAGTAATTTAATGATACCACATTGTTACTGTAATTATATAATCGAGTTCTATATACACCAATATTATTATAATAATAGTTTGTTATTAGTTATTGTTTAGTATCGCCAATAGCACCGTGTCAGTTGACTAATTAATAGCACACATTGTTCTAATAATTACTAATAATTAATTACCCAGTGTCAGCATTCAAGGGTATTGTCGGAGCAAGAATATATTCATAATGATGGATAACAGAGTCTCGGCAATAGGTTTGGATCAAGCTGTATCTACAATCATTTGTGCTTTTAAATGAATCACGTTAAATGAGCAAGCTTAGACGCTGAATAAAACAATGCGAGTTCATATTAATGACTCACTAACAAACTGAAAAACTTCATAATCAACCAACATTTTAATCGTGAAAGAATATTCAGCTGTGCCATACAAACTACCATTCCTCCTCCACCCAAATGTATGGAATAGCTGGTTGTTGGTATGATCCAGAGCAGAGGAGAATGTGGTGGATTTTTTTTTAATACTAGCGGCTGTTAAAGTAGGGAAAGACCAAAGTAACTATGGATGGACTGTGTAAACTCACACACAGGTTGACGTAGAGAATGTCTTTGTGGCATTAAGTGCGCCTCATCACCTGCCTAGCATTTTCCCAGCTAGCAGCAGCTAGCCTATGTTGGGGTAAACTTCCAGTCTAAGCAGATGCAGCTGAAAACCAGTATTTTACATGGAGCGACTGCCTATCTGACCTCCTCAACCCAGTTAGTACTGGGTAATACTATACCTCTTGGTAAGACTGGTTATCAGACTTCGGGCCACTGACTACCTGTAACGACTGTCAAAGATCTACAAATGACAGCCGGGACCAACGGCTTAACGTGTTTTCCGAGGCACGGAAGAAACTCGGTATGTAGTGGGCGGTCACCCATCCACGAACCAACCTAGACAAGCGCGGCTTAACCTTAAGATCGACCCGAACGGTTGTTATTATTTAACCACGAGCTCCTGTGGTGTGGCATTAAGTCCGCCTATGCACCACTATTGTACATGAAGTTTAAATAAAAAACTACGATATGGCTAAGCGGTCTCCAAAGTGTGATTACTTTGTTGACGAGAAAAGTACGAAAGTAGAATACAAAAGACATACTGTGCTCAATCTAAAAAAAATTGCGATATGAGGCAGGAGTGATCATGGCCAAGTACAATAGGGTGGATGACCAAAAAAATGTACTTAGTCTGTCAGATAGATTTCCAAAAAATATTTGATACGTATTTATTTTTTTAAGACCATACAGTGCGTCGAAAACTCGTGTGACGTCACTTCGATTATTTGATGCGTTTTATCTTCGTATTTTTTTATTGAATTGATAAAACAAAAATTACGTATCCAATATTTTTCGATAATTTATCTGATGGACTAAATAGAATCATATTTTTTTTTACTCAGGAATCATCCCTATTATATTGTATGTAGGTGTAGTTACCTACATAAGTTGGAAACAGAAATTTTAAATGTTAACTCTGTGTAAAGGGTGTAACAAGACCCTTAACGAAGCCGAAAAGCACTTGTTCTCCCCGTCATTGCGATCATTTTTTTGTTCTAGGCCATACCTTCTAGTTACGGAGATATTGGGGGTCAAAATTCCGACTTTTTCACAAGTTTTTTTTTTAAAATACCGGTTTTAATTGTTATAGCTTTACTTTAAATACCTCCACGACCCCGTACTATTCAATGCATCCAAAGCCCTCTTACCTGGAATTCGGGCTACTTTTCAGAAAACGTACCGAAAGTATTTATTTTACAACATAAATAACGTTTTGTGTAATTTAGCGTATTTACTTTCATTATGAATATAAAGTTGTGTATTTTATATTAATTTCGTTACAAAATGGCTTCCTACCGAACTTGGCTTGAACACTGAATAAGTCTTTATTGGTTAGAAATACGAACCCCTGCCAAGCGAACCGACGGACCGTGCCACGAAGTGCCACAACCAAATTCTACCGTGTTCTTGTCTTAATAACTAAGACAAATGATGCTTTAAAAAGCTATGACAATATACTATTACTGGTCGATTAGGTTTCTTTTTAATAAATTATATTAAGAAATGATTTTATTTGCAGCCTGCCTCGTTGGTCTACTTACCATATATAAGCACGAGTATTTTACTACATTTGTCTTTAAATTCATGAAAAACAACAAATCGTAAAATATTTCTTGCTCTTAGTCTCGTTAGTGGTCATAAGTAAGACTGGTGAGCACGAGAACCAGGGTTCGAGTCTCAGGTCGGACTTAAGTGTTAATTAGTGTGTTCAGCATCATCATTAACAGCTTAGTTTGCTGTTGCATCATTCGAGTGGCGAAACAGTAGGTACTCGTATTTGCGTTGAGCACGAGAGACCATTTCAACGATTCATTCGCGAAATTGATTAACTTAAAAAATTACAAAGTAATTACGTTATAATCACTTTATAGCCGGTATAATTTTTCAAAAAGAAAATCAGTAAGTAACTGTACTTCTATCAATTCTCGTAGACTGGAACGGCAAAAATTCATTACAATACGTAAGTATGTACCTATTTTATCTACCGACATGGTTTTGAGCAAAGAACTTAATATTAGTTACTGTAAACATACAACCTAAGTACATGTCTATTTATTATTTATCTGAAGTAAGTTATTTACTTGAAGCTAGCGTGAAATTTATACGTAAACACATAAATCATATTTATATGTTGCTTCAGCTCTTTTCTGATATACTGTCATTTACATAAGTAAACAGATACATGTTTTGATGTTTCAGTTACCTGAGAAAGACGATAAATTTGAGTACCAATGTAGGCTAAAAAAGACATTCCCTCACCATCCATTGCCATCCGAAGATACATTAATAAATAATTTCGTTATTTCACCAAAAGCCTTTAGCAATAATCTTCATGACTCATCATGCTTTCATCAGCTGCCAAGCCGTTTCCCGACCACGTTGGGGCCGACTTCCAGTTTAATCGGATGCAGCTGAATACAAGGAATTTCACATTGAATGACTGCATAACTGACCTGCCCCAAGAAGAATTCGGTACTGACTTCGTCTTTTGCACTGGTTATTACAAAATAATTTAATAAAATAAAAATAAAAAATAAACAGAATAATATAAGAAAAGACTTGGTAACAAGGTGCCTATTTACACATTACGGTATTATTTGGCCTAAAACAATAATTAAGTAGGTATATGACAATGTCTGCAATCAATGTATCAATACCCACTAGTCCAGAGATTAAACGGCTACTTATATGCCAACCCATCCTTTAAGAAAGTGCCAAAACTTTCTGGAACCTTCTTCGCAGCTCCATAGTGGAATATTCTAGGATTATTCTCGAATCTTCCACACAATTCCATAGTGCAACATTCTTAACTCGAACTTTATCAAGAATGTTCTCGTCATACGAGTACAGCCGACGTAACAAAAGTAACAAAATCCAAAAATAAAACTAACACCATAAAATGTACATAAACAAAGTTATTTTTTACCTAAAAGGTTCTTCGTAGACACGGATTTAAATCGAGATGAGTCGACTGTTAGCTAGCTTGTGGGAGAAATTGCAAACGCTGCCAATCTCTTTGTGAACGAAAAAGGCTGATCTCACCTCCTCAGAATATGCGGATCTATTGATTCCCCGTTGACTTATGAACTTTCAAGAGGATTACGTGGAACATGGAAAGTCGATTAACGGTTTAGAACTTAGATTTTAAGGAATTATCTCTGAGAAATTTCAGCTAAGTTTTAAGCTTGTTTTCCGTTAGGGAATTACTGATACTAAAATAGTCTCAGAATTTAATGGAATTGTATCGTTGGATAGAAAATAGATAATTTTATCTGCAGCACAGATTAATAGCCATACAACATTTTCCGCAAAATAAGCACAAAGGTAAGCCTCATTGGCTGCGCAAATCAGGCCCAGGTGAGCAAAAAAGCCTTGAGCCTCGTGCATTAAATAATAAACTGTCATACAGTATGGAAATACGTAGAACGCATTTTCGTAGAGATTCTAGGTATAATTATTCCACCCATTGATAAAGTATCTCAATTATTTCTCTAGTAAAGTATAGTTGAAAACAGAACCCTGTTTTTGCTGTCGCGCATTCGGGTAAAAAAATACACCAAGCAATCGTTGTCATCAACTAACCTAGCCTAACCTTTTTCCAACCATGTTGAAATCAGCTTCCACTCTAACAGCGTGCAGCTGAATACCAGTATTTTACATGGAGCGACTGCCTATCTGACCTCCAACCACCTTTTATACGTATGTATTTTTGCTCGTTCTTTTTTACAAACCACACATAAAATAGTATAAACGGAGGTTAAAACAGCGAGGATGTTGTGGACACAAACACTAATGCAAACTAGAGATCAGAGAAACATTCCTCCGGTAATGAATTCTAAACATGTGCGGAGTACGGTTTGTCCTCTTTGTCAACAACAGCAGTAACCCCAATGTCTGTGGAGCTAGGCATGCAACAGTGACTTAGCCATGGACAATCACTTGCTACTGTGGCAAGCATCAATTATTCAGTATTGACGTATCAAGTCATTTGGAGTGTAGTTGAAACGGGATCAAAGATACTAGCCAAGTGTGAGTCATTGATAAATCTATAATTTGTAAGTTTGTATGTAGGGGGTAATCTCCGGAACTGATAATCCAATTCTGAAAATTGTTTCACTGGCACAAAGCTACATTATTTGTGGGTGATGTAGGCTATAAATTATATATATATATATAAATATATCATGCATATTAGCCGATCTATAACATGTTTTTGAGGGCGAAGTCGCCGGCAAAGTGCTAGTTGTTAATAATTACCTAAGAATTTTGATTGCTTCTGTTTCCGTGACAAAATATGGAAAACAGGAAATTATTTTTCGTATTGAGAATGGTTAACATGCAAGCAACAAAATTGGTAAATTAATCACCAGGCATCAGCATAATAAATTTCAGTTTGAGCATAGAAAAGAGGCCCTGGCACGACCGCGTGGTGTAAACGTCGGTTTTAAAATTAAAAATACGCATTCCACATGTAATATTTTCAATTTTTCAAATCTATGGAATCGATACTGTTTGTGCTTGTTGCAAACAATTGAACTAAAATCCTATAGGATAGTTGTAGTTGTTGTTTTCGATTCAACAATCGATGATTTTACATAACCGAGCGCTCGTGTGAGGGGCCTCTGATACTGCCACTTTCCACATAAACAAGTGACACTACCAGTGCCAAGCCACCACTACGAGTGATTTTAATTTTTTATAATGAACCTGATGTGCAGGGCAAAGGCTTTTGCCCTGCAGTAGGACACATCAGTTCCCTCTTTCCATTTATCTTTGTCTTTGGCTATTTGGGCCGTATGCCTTTGATAAGTGTCCAGCTCGTCACGATTTAAATGACCATACGATGATGACCGACGATGGTCATCAGTGACTTCGCTAGTAAATTTCAATGAGCATAATGCACTGAAATAACCGACTAATTTCTGCGAAAAGGGAAGTTAGTTGATAAGATTTTCAGCGATTAAAACACGAACTAGACCTGCAAATGTAACTTCATGCATAATCTACATTCGAGATAATATAAAATCAGGGCCAAGCAGTAGTACCTATGTGATTAAAGTGCTTTATACTTTTAATTTTAACTGACTCGCCACAGACTAGAGATTTACTTAATAGTTAATTTCCTTTGAACTGATTGCGCTGAAGTCGTAGACTAACGCGAGCTAGGGAGTTGTGGATTAACTAAATTATCATGTATGTGACATTAGCAGTGCAGCCAGGTTTCTTTTCAGTAGAGATGTGGTGGCACCGTGTTCTCCAGAAACACTCGCAGCTCTGGAGACCAAACACCCCGCCCCCACGGATGGCCTTTCTTTTCCCGAGCCTCCTGATTCAGACATTCACTCCCTCACCATTACAGGTCGAGAGGTGGTCACAGCCGTTTGCTCCTTTCGGAGCGGCTCCGCAGGCGGCCCCGATGGCCTAAGTCCCCAGCACTTAAAGGACCTAATCTGTTCAGGCGCCGGGGAGTTGCTCTTGAAGGAGCTTACAGCTCTGATTAACCTTGTGCTCTCCGGCAAGGTGAACGAGGCCGTCATCGACGTCTTGTACGGGGCCAATTTATGTGCCCTGCGCAAGAGGGATGGCGGCATTCGTCCTATTGCCGTGGGTACTACTTACCGTCGTATGGCAGCCAAGATTTGCTGTAAATATGGTGAGGCTGTTTCGGAAAAATTTAAGCCCCTGCAGCTAGGTTACGGCTCCAAAGGGGGCTGTGAGGCTGCCGTACACGCTTTGTCGACCTACCTACATTCTGGCAAAGGTGAGGTCATCCTGAAGGTTGATATAAAGAATGCCTTTAATTCAGTTAATAGGGACACCTTGTTAACAGAAATTAAAAAAGAATTACCTCAAATTTATAGTTTTCTTTGGCAGTGTTACAGACATCCGTCTAAATTACTGTATCGGGAAAACCTTCTGGAATCTACTGTTGGCTGTCAACAAGGTGACCCGCTCGGGCCAGTGATGTTTAGTTTAGCTATTCACCCAATTGTTCGACAACTAAATTCTAAATTTAACGTTTGGTATCTTGATGATGGAACCTTGGGGGGCGACGTAGATACTGTTTTAAATGATTTAATTTTCTTAAAAAATAAACTTCATTCCATTGGCCTTGACCTAAACCTTGCAAAATGCGAACTTTATTTAACGGACTGTACCAACAGACAACTAACATCAAAATTATTGAAAAAAGTTCTCTTCGTCTCCTTGGGTCTCCAATCTTCGACATTTCCTTTCCCGATTTTATCGAGGAAAAAATTCAAAATTTCAATGACATTTCGGAAAGGTTACTCCAAATTAATATGCATTCGGCCATCACCATAATCCGTTATTGCTGTTTCGGCCCAAAATTAACTTATTTTCTACGTGCTTCCCCTTTATGGAAGCACACTCATCTTTTGGACAAAATGGATCAAATTATCAGAAATACTTTATCATCCATTTTAAATGTGGCCTTGGACGATCGAGCTTGGACACAAGCTACTCTTCCCATTCGTATGGGAGGACTCGGCGTCCGCAAAATTTCTAGTATTAGTTTACCGGCTTTTATATCTTCGGTCCACGGCACTGAGAAATTAATGAGGAATATCCTAGCTTCCACACTGATTGATTTTGATGTGCCGTGCTTCTCCGAGGCTATCAATGCCTGGAAACTCGCTTGCCCAAATTCTGAAGAACCCGACCATCCATTTTCCCAAAGACGGTGGGACGAGCCGCTCTGCAGAGTAGTTCAGAACAATTTACTGAACACGTCTGCTGCTACTGCTGAACGCGCTCGTCTGCTGGCTGTGGGTGAGTGGGAGCCGGGTCTTTGGCTTCACGCACTACCGTCGTCGAACACAGGTACGTTGCTCGACGACACTACTTTCCGCCTCGCTGCTTCTCTACGCCCAGGTGCCGCATTATGTTCTCCTCATCGCTGTCAATGTGGTGAAGTTGTCAACAGCCTCGGACATCATGGCCTGTCATGCAGCCGAAGTGCGGGCCGTTTTGCACGGCACGCGAATTTAAATGACATCATCCGACGAGCTCTTGTCACCGTCGGCGTTCCAGCTGTATTAGAACCCAGTGGCTTGGCACGCGACGATGGCAAGAGACCGGACGGGATGTCTTTGTTTCCATGGAAGATGGGTGTAGGCCTTTAGTGTGGGATGCAACATGTGTCAATACTCTTGCGCCATCCCATTTTCCTAGGTCAACGTGCTGTGCTGGGGCTGCCGCTGCGGCTGCAGAGAACCTCAAGCGGCGTAAATATAGTAACCTCATTGGTAACTATATTTTCGAGCCGTTTGGGGTTGAAACTCTAGGACCGTGGGGTCCGAGCGCTCACAGCCTTTTCAAGGATATTTCAAAACGTTTAGTTGACACTTCCCGTGACCCAAGGGCTGGCTTTTACCTTGGCCAAAGGCTTAGCGTTGCCATACAACGTGTTAACGCCGCCAGTCTCTAGGGTACTTTACCAGTTGACAGCGTTGAGGAGGAGTTTTTTGACGCTATTTTTTAAGTTTGTTGCAAGGTTATTTACTTTAGGTTATTTTAATTAATAAATGTAAAACTATAGAATAAATATTTGTATCTTTGTGTGTAAATTTACTAAAGTATCTAAATAAATAAGTAAAATATACTAGGTGAGTTTTTTAACGTTGGCAATACTTCAGGGGTGTATAGTACTCATGAAAATGCATAACTTTTATTATGAGACCGACCTTGAAATCTCTAAAATTAAGTGTTCCATACATTATTAGTCGCGTAACTCGAAAAAATTCAGGCAGCAGCAATTTTTTTTAAATCGTATTTCACAGTTGGTCCCGTAGTAAAAGTTGCTCGTATTCAGAAGTACTTCACTCCTTAAAGTTATGCCACGTTTAACCAAACACCCTGTATAATGTACCGTACAGTCCTTATCATAATTGTTATCAGTTAAGACATATAATCAAAATCTATTAAACAGGATGCATGTAAAAGGCAAAGGAGAAATTTCGCTTTTTGAATTGGTCATACAAAACAACCAAAACATTCGTTCATGTACAGACGCCAGCACATGAAGCTGCCCGAAATTGTCAAATTTTCCCAATCAACCTTGAACTTAATGCTATAACGATAAAGTTGAAGATCTATTAAAGAAATTTGACAGATTGTAGTAGCTTGATGTGCTGGCGTCTGGACGTGTACTAACTTTTTCATCGCGGGTGACACCGCGGGCGCAGCTAGTCTAAAATAAATTCTTCCGGTAGCAAAGGTAGAGCTGCCGTCAAAGCAAATTAACCGTGGAACACCTTGGTGAACCAGGGGTACAGAAAGTTAACCGTGGTACCCCTGGTGGTACAGAAAATTAACCATGTAACACTTGGGTGAACCAGGGGTACAGAACTACACTTTGGTGTTCCACGGGTCAGAAAGGAATTATGGCACCTATACAAGGTTGCCACTTGAGTTACCGATAACTAAAGTTTTACATTATTTGGTAAGTACCACCACACCGGACGCGTTGTAAAATTTTCAGGAGGTAATAACTTTAAAAGTAATACTTGCACACATACTAACTTATATGATTATAACTTGCAAGTTTGTTGCACGTCAACCACTGACCTATTTTGCTAGACTGGCTTCTAATGTAACATCTGGGGATAATATGCAATGATACACTGTATATGCAAAATAGCCACGTTAAATAAAGAATATTCAGCTTTATATTAAAACTCTGAACAAAGACAAAAAGCCTAAAATGGAGGCAGTTAGTCTAATGCTGCATAAAGATAAAAAAGGAAGCAAGGGTATGTCGACTTAACTAGCTCTCAGACTCAGGCCGTCAAAGTAACGAGAGTTTTAAAGGATTTAAGCAAAAATCTAGAACGAACCTAGAATTGTATTAAAGTTTTTTAACGAACAGACCTCATTTGACTAACATTCCAACCAGATGCTCATAACGTTTCACATCAAGTATAGATGTGCATGGATTTTTTGGTGTGTCGCAAAAATCAGACCAAATTTCGCCATCTTGGTTTTTAACACATCTCCTAAAACAATTTTCACAAATGTTTGCCAATAGCGCCCAGCAGGTCGCAATGTCATCAAGCATAAAAAAGAATCTTGCAATACCGTTATAGTGCGTGTAAAAATACCCTTAACGAAGCCGAAAAGCACTTGTTCTCCCCATCATTGCGATATTTTTTTTGTTATGGACCATACCCCCGAACCTCCTAGTAACGGAGATTTATAAATGGGGTCAAACATCCAACTTCTTCACAAGTTTTTAATATTATAACTTTACTTTAAATACTTCATTGACCCCCGTACTATTTAATGCATCCAGTAAGACAATGTTTTGAGTGCTTTACATTGAGTCTTACAGTAAAACATGTATTTTCACCCAAACAAAAAAAAAACATTTCCTCGCAATAATGAATGCTTGGTTGCCGGCCTCGTGAAGTTTCCGTCATACCTTGTATTATTGTGCAACAGAAACAACATTTCACGAAGCTCCTCCTTAACATAATTCATGAATTCACCACCGTAAACAACACAACAGCACGGCTCATTTATTCACAAAAGATTTAAAACCTCAACAAGAGAGCCTCAAGAACCGATAATAAATTCCATAAATATGTATCTACTGTCACATCAATTTTATAAATACGATGTTTTACGAACGACTTATGAATTATTACAGAGTTCATGAGTAGGAGGAATCAGCAAATCGTAATGAGATAACGCTTCGGTGAAATGCAAATGAATTTGACGGCTGGATGGGCGCGGGACCAGGCCGAATCCCGGGCACGGGATTGGGAACAAATTGGGGCAGGCGACAGAATTTGCGCGCTCATTTACGAGTATACATCCCCTCCTGATTTACAATTACCGTTTTACTTACAGTTATTGCACGACCTACTAAAGTTACAAGGTCCTTGTAAAGACCCTCGGAAATTAAAGTGCCCTTTATTCAGTTCTATTACATCTGTAAAATGTTATGATAACAATGAAAGAATGGAGGTGGAGCTTATTGGCAAAAAAATGGAAAAACAAGGCGTTCGAAAATAAAAATAATGCAGCTGTGCATTAAGATCAGAATTTATTTTCAGTTTATACAATTTTATTTGTACCTACGTCATACAATTGTGTACAGAACATTTTTAACAACATTTAGTTTAAAATTTTATTAATTCTTGGAACCCGCTTCAAAAAGTAATTCAAAATTCAGAAGGATACATTAAAGCAAGAAGAAGTAAGTAAGACCTCAGTTCCTCACGCAAAATATCAACATCAACACTAAAACCACTCATAAAAATAGACACAACTGTATTTTTATATCGACGAATTCCGTCAAATAATAAAAACCGAATTGTATCCGCAACTCATAGCGCCTAAATCCCTCATAGTAAATACATATTACGCAACAATGTGAAAATGCTCTTATTTACTTAGATATTTCCTCCCTCGCTTATAATTCACACAAAACCAATGATCTGGATGAATGGTTTCGTAACATCGTATGTGCCATCGGGGGTAAATGACGTCATGGCAAAGGTACGGATAATACGAGATCACTAAGTAAGATTAAAAAAACAGCAGCAACATCGAGGTATTCTTCGATATTTCCTTCGTGCTCAGTGTGGCGAAAATGTTTCGTTACCTTAAGAAAATAGGTGTAACATAATATATTACATCTTGGTACACTAACCTAATACAGGTTTTGTGTAAAGATATTTCGTGGTTCATTACTGTGTTCAATATTGAGATCTATGAGTTATTCGTTAGTACGTGGCTTAAAATATCTGCTTAGAAACAGCAAAGATTTCATTCTGATTGCTACCGGTGGCACGTTCAGTAAATTCTTCAAAGCCATTTGAGTTGATGATAAAAATAAAGTTGAGGCCCCATCCGACGAGTCAGGGGGATCAAACGTACGCTTCTGTTTAAATGACATTGCAATTGATCGATCGCCTCTAAAAGGAAAAGAGCTCGTTTTTCATGAGCGAGGACACTAAATGGATCCTCGATAAACGAGGGTTATTTACGGACCACTATTGCTCCGCAAAAACACATCATGAATGGTGAGTTCGGGCAGATAAATGTTTCTAAGTGTTTCGGATTGAAACATCATTAATTTTCTTTTCAACAAACGGAGATTGGCCATTCATAATGCGGAGTTCTGACTTACACATCATAACTTACTTGTGAAATGTGTTTGAGAAATAATTATATTTTTACCAACTTAAAGGGTGTAACAAAACCCTTCACGAAGCCGAAAGGCACTTGTTCTCCCCGTCATTGCGATCATTTTTTTGTTCTAGACCATACCTGGGAACCTTCTAGTTACGGAGATATTGGGGGTCAAGTTCCAACTTTTTCACAAGTTTTTTTTTTTAATACGGGTTTTTAATGTAAGATTTTTACTTGAAACATCTCCACAACCCCATACTATTCAATCCATCCATCAGCACAATGTTTTGAGGGCGTTTCATTGAGTCCTAACGTAAAACGTGATTTTTCACCCCAAAAAAAAAAGTCGCTTCCCAGCAATAGTTTTTGCGTAAAGTTGCTTAGTTTGATGTACATAATGCTTGGTTGGCGGCTTCGTGAAGGATCCTGTTACACCCTGTATCTGCATCGCTGAACTTTATAGAAGTGAAATAGCACCGTCTTGTACCGCAGAATTTAATTTCATAAGTTAGGAAACTACCTTCATCGTTTAAATTTTCAAGTAAACATATTTCATTAAAGTTTTAAGAGCACAACTCTAGTATAAACCTCTTAAGTATAATCAAAGTGACCTTTAAGTTGACTGTGCTAAGCTCTGGTTGCCAAGTAGGGCTGATAACGTCACGAAAGCACGCTCTTAAGAAAGACAAACTTTAGTAAGCTTCTAAAAGGTATCATCTGTTTATACGGTAACGTAACACCGTACCTGCATTGCCCGGAAGCGTTAGGCAGTGTACCGTCCACAATTCGCCAGTTATTGTTATAGGGGCGAGCCTATTGCCATTTAGCACCTGGTTGCTACTGAGAAATGCTTTACGTTCCAGGATAGCCCGCAAAAATGGGATGAGTCAATGAGATTAAATTAAGTAAGAGGTTTGTAATGATGATTTTAATGATTATAACTCTGTAAAACCATATTTTTTACGGTCGCGAATCATATTTTAATCAACATACGACCTGACACTGACCTGCAAGAAATGTAAGAAAATTTGAATTTAGCTGGCAACCCGTGTGCTTCAGTGCTTTTCGTTTATTAGGGATCATGGCGCTGACAACAGCGCCGAAATATCGGGAAACCATAATAAATAGTAACCATGGTAAATATTCCCGGTTTTAAGTGTTAGTGATAATTACTTTTCTCCGTACAACATCGAATTTTGTATTATTACATTACAGGCGAATGCTCCGGGGAAGAAGCGCCTGCTTGGAAAAATCGAATAATACATCGCCCGACCTGGGAATCAAACCCGAGACCTCATGCACAACATTACCACATGCGACCACTGGACCAACGAAACAGTATTCTGTTTACTATATCTTATTATCACAAGGAAAGTATATAAAACGCGTGAGATCAGATTTTATTATCCGCTTAGGCGCCGGAATTTTGTTGAGGCTTATTTTACGATGCTGAAGTCGCTTACGTCATAATCTGGACTTCAAATTGTTGGCTTGAGAAGGGAAGATGTTTAACTCATTTTATGTAGAAGTACTAAAGCCGAATTATTATAGAATATAATAGAATATATATATTATTATCTTCATCAATCTACACCTAATACAGTGTGCTCTCATGAGGATTTAGAATCATTCGTGTGTTACGTTCTACACGAATGCAACACACACAGTCTATACCTACACTAACTAATAGTATGGCATGAAATTATTATAATCTGATGGCATTTTGGTGTACCTAGAACTAATGAACTATGTAGTTTAGGAAACAAATGTGACGTGTATGCAAAGTGTGTGATTTCGAAACGGACGAAAATTTTGTTAATGTATCTCTTTAACTCTAAAAGCGCAAATTTTTCTTCCAACGTGGTATTTTCAAAATTCAGCAGAATTTCTTGAATATTAAAAAGGTATCGAAGTAAGGTAAGGTATCTTTGTTTGTTACAAATACGGCAATTCTTATATTGATTGTGTTTATATGTATAAATCGTTAGTGCTTATATATTTCGAGCAAAACCATTAGCGTGGTCTTGAAATAGCATTGCTACACTGATTCGAATAGACAAGCTTTTAGTGTCCATTGTGTCTTGGCGACAAATTGGCTTTACACCTACTCTGATACAATTATTTCTCAGAGATTTGTTAGTTAGTATATTCAACTATGCCTGTTGATGACGTATGTGTCGTATTCAGGATGTGCTGCCTTAAATTGTTATTTTAACCTCTGATTTTGACACTTATTCTGGTTGTCTTAAGGTTTATGTCAGAGTACTGAATAAGGACTGTAAGTTACATCGACATGCAAACTCTAATCATGACTTCTGTAAAATATACTAGACCCACTAGCGATGAAATTTGTTGACGGTCGTTAAACAAAAATCAGTGGTTCTATACAATTTAATGGTGTAGATTTTACATTCTTGTGTGAAATTGCTGTTTTTAGGGTTCCGTACAAAAAATGAAAAAAAATGGAACCCTTAAGGATCACTCGTGCGTCTGTCTGTTTGTCCGTCCGCCTATCACAGTCAATTTGCTCCGAATCTACTGGACCAAACCAGGTGAAATTTGGTAGGATGGTGTAATCCTATGACCCAAACATAGATAATTATGCAAAGTATTTTTTTTTTTTAAATCGTCTATTTCGGGGGACAAATTAGGAAATTAAAAAAAGTATAGTAAACCTTACTGTTTCATATATCAAATGAAAGGGCTCATTATGAGACTCTCAAATATGTTTTTGTTATAATTGTAAAATTTATATAGTTTTAATTTTATTCATGAAAGAAGACGAAACATTTGACTTTGGCATTGTACGGAACCCTCTCCACGCGAGTTCAACTCACACTTGGCCAGTTTTTTTTTTTTCATTTTATTTCTTCTGATTAAATCTTAAAGAGTTAGTGCACCGCGGTTGCTGTTCGATTTCAGTTGAGTAATTATTCTTTTTTTCATGTGGTGAGCACTGAGCACTTAACCTACTGGTGTTGGAGTTTTTATGCCACTCATGGGCCTCTGAATTAGCTTTACAGCCATGCTAGTTTCTCACTATGTTCTCCTGCACCGAAGCAAGTGATAATTAAACAATACGCACTTGAATCTTAAAAATCAGAGGTGCGTCCGGGGTTCGAATTTGAGACCTATGACTTGACAGTCCGACGGTCACACCACTAGGCTATCACTGTTAAAATAAATTAATAAGACAAATTAATTGTTTGAATAACTCTATGACATCACTGTAGTTCGTAAGGTGGTATAGATGTCGCCACAAACCCTTCTCTCATTGTAAAATCCGTTAGTATATGTTTGAAAGCGGCAACTAACTACATCCTTATTTTAATTACAATAAAAATCACTCTTATTTGACAAACTTGTCCGTCGCAGCAAGCGAACTGTAACCTTATTCTTTTTTGTCACTGCTGGGCAAAAGCCTCCCCTTTCTCTTTCCAAACCTCTGTCCTGTGCAATATCTAACCATATTCGTCCCGCAAACGAGATCAAATCGTCAGTCCACCTTCGCCACGGTCTAACCTCGACGGCGATTTCCGCCGACAGGCGTCCAGTGAGTGACGATCGTTGCCGATCTCTCTCTCATAAACCTTATACCAAGGATAAAAAGTTCAATGTCATTTAACAGTAATGCCCAATCGGAAGTAAAGAAACTGAGGTAACTGCAAGATCTACTAACCTTATAATCGCCAAGGTCTGACACAGAACAGGTGAGCACAGCTTCTCTGCCGAGAGCCACGGTCACATTCTCGATGGGCCCTATGAAGTCGGGCTCCGCATCTCTTAGCGATGCGGTGGGGCCCACCTTGGTGATCGGCAACGTTGTCTGATGTCGCATGTTGCTTTTTATTACTGTTGACAAAAATAATATAGTTAGAAACGTTTATTCTTAGATATAGTCAGCCTATAATTCTTTTAAGGTGACTAGAGACGTGGCAATAAGGGCTATCGTTTTTGAGCTCACCAGATGGCTACTATCGCTTATGGTCATGTCAATAATTCTATTTAATACTTTAAAGTACCAATAATTTCATAAAAAGTTTATTTTAGCATGCATAATCAGGCTTTAATGTTCCCACTGCTGGGACACTCGGCATCCTCTCTATGAGAGGGAATGGGCTATAATCCACCACGCGGGCCCAGTGCGGGTTGGTAGATGTAACATGTCTTCGAATTATTGGTTCTAGGACATGCCGGTTTCCTCACGATGTTTTCCTTCACCATTTTGAAAGCAGTGATGGTGATGAAATAAATTACACAAAGTTTTGCGCCTGTCTGGGTTTGAACCCATGACCTACTGTTCGTAAGTCGGGGCCGCCACCTCTGGGCCACCGCTGTTCTCTATTCTTAGGTATTCGGAAGTAAAACAATTATTTTATCAGCTCAAGAAGCCTAGGAATCAAATGGTGGAAAAAACCTACTCGCGACCATTGCCACAGTTTCTGTCTTACGATACTCGTTAGTATCCATATATAACATCACGCCTTTGATCCCCGAAGCGTTAGGCAGAGGTGTACCTGATAGTACCCAGTCCCACACCCACATTTCCCCAGTTAAATCATAACTGGCAGTCCCATGTAATATGGGGCGAGCCCATTACCATCAACCAGACACATCCAAACTCCGTGGCTACTACTGAGAAATTTCTGATGGTAAAACCCAATATCACTTTGCCCAACCCTGGAATCGAACCCAGGACCTCATGCTCAACAGTCGCGGTTGGGACCACTAGACTAACGAGGCATTTAAAAAATTGACGGCTAGTCGTGTGCCGTCGTCGCTTCCATGGCATAGTGCCACAAGAACACACAGTGACATAGTGCACAAGTGAAGCGTTACTAACATAGTTTTGACGTATTTTTTTTTCCTAGCCTGCTCTGTCCCATTCGTGGGGGAAAGCCTCCTTCCACGTCCCGCGAACTCGCGCGTCCTCCTTCCAGTTCGGACGGAACTTGTCCAGTTCATCCCGCCACCTCCTTCGTGGCCTGCCGCGACCCCGACTCACTGTGTCAGGGCACAGTTTCCTGCTATTTTGGTCAACAGTGTATCCGCATGCGGCAGACATGACCTGCCCAGTCCCATTTGAGTTGGGTAGCCTTTTGAGCCACGTCAGCTATATTCATTTTGGAGCGCATTATTGTGTTTCGAACATGATCTGTTAATTTACTACCTAGTATACTGCGCTCCATTAGCATAATCAGCCTTTAATGTTCCCACTGCTGGGACACTCGGCCACCTCTCCATGAGAGGGAATGGGCTATAATTCACCACGCGGGCCCAGCGCGGGTTGGTAGATGTCACATGTCTTCGAATTTTTGGTTCTAGGACATGTCGGTTTCCTCACGATGTTTTCCTTCACCGTTTTTGAGAGCAGTGGTGATGAAAAAAAATACACAAAGTAATGCGCCTGCCTGGGTTCGAACCCACGACGTACTGTTCTTAAGTCGGAGCCGCCACCACTGGGCCACCGCTCTCATCGCGCTCATTGCTCGTTGGCAAACCTTGGGTTTGGATTTCTGGATGTTAGTCAAAGATCAAGTCTAAGTTAAGACCATAGGTTCCATTTACTGATACAAATCGTATTTTATCATATTTATGTTAATCTGTAGGATATGTCTATTGGGCCAAAATTGGTTATACAAGTAAAGGAAGTATCTTCAAATTGATTATTTCACCCTATAGTGCCTTACATGAGTACATACAACTGAAAAACAAGCATTCCATCTCACAGAATTCACAATATCATCCTCCATTGACCAAGACAATCAAAACGGATACACGCTAAGTACACTATTACTGATAACAGCGTAACTCCTAAATCAATTGGAAAACGATGTAGCGCCAAGCGATTATACCAGGATTGTTTCTCGTCTAAATTCGGTAGCCATGGTTGAAATTCCGAGTGAGGAGCGAGGAAGCGGAGGCGGCTTAGCGCAGGATTATTAGATTTGTATTGAGTGATATTCAAAATTGGATTTGATAGTAGGACAGTATGACAAGTACTGGTACATTATAATGTACCATTACTTGATGTAATGTACCATTACTGGTACACGTAATGGTACATTACATCAAGTATGCTTGATGTAATGTACCATTTCAACATGAATGATATAAGCACAATTTTGTAACAATATTCGGATTTAAAAGAGTTTCCACGGAGTGTTGAGTTGCCTGTTCTTCTCCTTAGAGATCTACGCTATGATGGACAAGTACGTGCTTTCACAGTTGTTATGCCTTTTGACTGGGACTGAAGCAACATTTCATTGTTTTCTTTATTTCGGAAATTCAAAAGTGCCTGTAACTGGGCTACTTGAAATAAATGCTTTGATTGATTTAGCAGTATGGACTGTTATTGCTGATTATGAAATTGGAGCCCGTTTTCAATAGCAATAGGTGACATTGAAACTGATGGCTAAATAGAAGCGTATTGTTGAATTACAAATTCACAACGCTCCACATAAGATCTAAAGTTGAAAGTCTAGCACGTTTTGATTCAGGGTTCGCCTTATATAATTAAAACGGGCCTTACTGACAGTTAGTTGAAACAGTAACTGCTAAAATATTTAATGTTTTGCCTGACCCCCAAATAAATTCTCTGCCCGTTGATAAAGAGCCTAATTGCCAACCTTTTGCCATCGGTCATCACTTTAGTCACAAACTCAGCTTCATCAAAATAATTGTGCTACCCCTTTTCCCAGAATTTCACTTACCTACATATTTTCAAAGCTTTCAGGCATCGCTGCGTGTAGATACCGAGTGCCCGGACGTATAAAGTAGTAATTTATGTGTCATTGTCGACCCTCAGTCAACTGAGAGAGGTCTGACCCTCTCCGGCTATTCAAATTAGACTAGCGATATATGCTTCCACTCCGATTCCCTTCCTTACGCTATTTCATAACTTCAATGTGATTTCGGACACACGATTAAGCAGGAGCATGTAAAGAAAAGAAAACGCACCAATATTTTTGGGAAGGTATTGTCATGGTGGTATAAAAATGGAAGTCAAATGCCGAATTCGGGAGCCCGTAAGTTGTGAAGTCAAGTGAGAAAAAAAAAGGATGTACCACAGAGAAGTATTCAAAGGCAAATAATACAGTCCGAAAAGAAAAAAATGTCATTCCAATGAGTAGTTTATAACTTTCACAAAACGAAAGAAAGCGCAGATAGATTGTGTAAGGAATGACTTGCAAGAAAAAGGAGTAAATGATAGCGTGATTGCTGACTGGGGACAATGGAAGAAAAAGACAAGGGCGATGATGATGAACAATCAAAAGAAAGAAAGCTTCTTGAAAATCATTAGCTTGAAAAACAAAAGCGTTTCTCAAAAAGAGAACTGTCAGTTTGTCAATCTGCTACATTTGATAGCCCAGAAGCCGGCTCCAGTTACAAGTAACAACTGCAGGATTCTTCCAACTTATTTCATTTCTTTCCGCTTAGTATTATTCTGGCTATGTGCCAAAGCAACCGGTTTACGAAGGATTTAGTGTTTTTTTTATTAAAAATAATACTGAACTAAAATGTGTGTTTTACTGGCCTCAGCGTTTGTTTAAACGCCTCGTTTAGGAAGCCTTTGGGTATTATGGCGTGGTTTTTGAGGATTTCAATTCCAAGATGGAAGGTTTAATAGTAATTTGCATGATTTATATTTGATTTGAAACCGAAATATCCGTTTTATTCCGTCTGACCTTTGTCTAGAAAGCCTAGGCTCCCTAAGAGAAGTGTAGGCACTTAAAGCAAGACAATATTTTTATAAATATTATCATTGATAGCTTTTCACCACGGTTTCAGCTACGTAGATTTTGGAAACAATTGACATTCTATGTCTAAATATTGATGAAAGAGTTTTTGAATTCAAATGAGTAATTTTGTTACAATTAAATTCAACCTTTGCCTCGTTATAATATAAGTGTAGATTTACCAGCCTATTATGGTACAAAAGTTTAAAAACACTGAAGGCCTGTAAACCTATCAAACTGACAAAGCTTCAGGCTTTTTAATCGTGAAACGAATTATAGTGGTCGTGTGATAAACGAGGTCGGACCCGAATCGTCCAACTTACTAATGCCGGAAATCGGGTGGAAGCACCGAAGGATGGATCTGCGCCGCAAACTAACGCTGGCTGACTAGTGATGTAACGGGTTCTCGTGACAAATGTCTATCTTTTGGGCCTAACACCATTATCATTAGCAAGAATAATGTTTGGGCCGGATAAAAGATATACTTGGTTTTCATACTTTCAGATTTTGTTAAAACGGTGGCAAACATTATCTACAGCGAGATTCTGACAAATGCAATAAACAACTATGCACAACTTAGGACCCATTAATGATAATATTTATCAGTGGTGCTAGGCAACTGGGCTTATCCCAGTTGTAGACGTCACGTTGTGCCTATTGGCCTTAATTCGTTCTGTCTCTTGCTGATATGAAATATGGAAGTGGAAATTATGATTTTTCTACTCCTTCGCCATACTTTTCTGATTAATTTCGTTGCGGGATCCAAGACAGTTGAATTTTTTCTCTGGGATTTCGTCGAGCTTCATTGTCTCGGCGCTTTTCTGGTAGTCGCCACTCTTGATTCTAGCTTTCAGGAGTTACCGTGGTTTGGGAATAGTGTGGCGGGCTTGTCCTATTTAAAAAAAGGCAAAAACTAAACATGTGACTCCACCTAGAAGGTGTTACATTTACATTTTTATTTATAGTAAACAAAATATAAATAGAAATACTATATAGTTTTGAAACACACGGCAAATAAATTCCACCATTTTTATGATTGGATATTTCAGCTGCACCAGAGGACGCTAAAATACTATGTTATTTTAGGAACTAAAATATGAAAATGAGTTGCCTCAGCAAAACGTAGCGGCGATCGTAAAAATGCAGATATGAAAATACGGTACCAATTACGAACATTCTCGAATGCACACATAGTTTTGATTATGGTAGCAAAACGTTGTTTAAATTAAATTGTATCCATATAATAAAACATTATGCAGAAGTTGAGGCTGCACAAAGGCGGACTTTCTTCCAGCCTATCAGTCAGTCATCTGTCTGTACTAGACAGTATCTGTCTACCATTTATACATTTTTGAATATTTAAAGGGAGTTTGAATTTCTAATATTTTCCACACACACACTGTATACAACTATCAAGTTCTGAAAGGGAGAATACATTCGTGACAGTAAGCACAATACTCTGTTTTTTATGGTTTCAGGCGTGTTTTATTAATGTGTTAGAACTATGACAGATAATACAAGTCATTGCCTGATGGAATATGTATTTGATAGAATTTTATGTCTATGGTATTTACTGGCTGGTATTTAGTATGAGTTAAAAAGAAATAGCTTTTGAATGTTTGAAAATGTAGTCAATGACATATGTTATAAAGTGATATATAGGTAGTGGTATGATTGGAGTTCACTTTGATTTAGAATTTTGTTCTGATTTATTCAGAGGCTTTTAATTTGGAAATGTTTTGTCAGTATTTTTATTAGTATGTATTAATGTAAATCAATCTTGGAGATATAATGAAGTGGAATTAAAATTGGTAATAGTATATATTTAATATGTGTTTTTACTTGAAGAAGAATCCCGGTGCAGTGGTAGTTTTTATACTCCTTACCCTGTTAGGCAGTGAGGTTATATTTTAACATCATTGCTATGTTAAAATATAACCTCATTGCCTAACAGGGTAAGAAAATTCATCCATAAGATTGCCGTCCCATCGGAATATGAGAGACTAGAGTGAGGGATCAAAGAGTGAAGAGCAGAGTGCCTGCGCACATATTTGTGGTCTGTAATATCTCCCGCGCCGGTGACTTATCTCCACTGAGATTGGCCGCCGTGACCTACTACGGTCAGGAAGACTATTTATTATTCCTGCGGTGGAGGAAGCACGATGGTCACCTATCCACGAATCGACCTTGACAAGCACGGCTTAACCTTGAAGATCAACCCGTGCTGTTATTATTACAGCGGAAACATAATAGGCTGATTATGATAAGCTACTCCGCACCTGAAGAGCTTCTCTATGAGCTGCTTGCCCAGGAAGCCGGTCCCACCCGTCACGAGCACGACAGCATTCTGGTAGAACTGCTGGACGGCGGAGTCTCCGCGCTCGATCACATCTTTTGTCCCTCTCTGTCGTTCTAGAGCCTTCGTTATCACTGCCTCGCCTGCATCCATCTGTCTCCCTCCCACGTCGTCTTCCATATACCTTCTTTTGTTTCCTTAGAGTACGGATTCTTCGAGACCTCGTCTTCCACCTTGTTTGGTTTCTTCAGAGCTCGAGGAAGGCTTTTGTCTTATGATGATGTTATTCTTCTTGGAGTGTCTATAACAGGTAGACAATGTTTGTTCATGATACAACAGTTCGCCACATCTTTCAGCTGACGAAAAAAGAGGAAGTAAGGACCTCCTCCGTTTTCGTCAGTCGAAGGGCTTATATTTTTGTGTCCTAATAGTTTATAAGTCAACATCTGCCCGCCTTTTCCCGACTATGTTGTGGTCGGCTTCCAGTCTAACCGGAGGTAGCTGAATACCAGTATTTTACATGGAGCGACTGCCTATCTGAGCTCCACAACCCAGTTAGTACTGGGTAATACGATACCCCTTGGTAAGACTGGTTGTCAGACTTTCGTGCCACTAACTACCTGTAACGACACCTGTACTGGATTGACATTCTTTCATAGTGTTTTTCTTTAAGCGAAAAGGCTGTTCTATATGCCATAATCGGAAAAAAAGAGAACAGTAGTTAAATTCAGCCATTCTAGCAAACATGGAACATAAAGAGAAAATTCACAGAAAATTCGTTTCTATAAACTGTAAATTCGCAACACTTTGAACTTTAGTACCGTTACGGTACGTTATTATTTGAATTAAATTCTATTCATGGAATACCAAAAGGTACACACAAATAGGTTCTGTGATTATTTATGCAGAGAGCGGTTTAAAGTTTGTTTTTATTTCATTTTTCGTTAATTTAGAATTTTTTGCTATGCTTGCTTTTGATTAAGGTAACTTTTGCTGTTACTACAAGTGAGTTGGTTTTAGTAATTTATAGACAACCGAATATTATTTTGTGAACATTTCCTGGCACGTCTTAGCCCACACGTTCAAGTTTTTTTGAATGTGAAATTATGAATCGAATTTGGACACGTTTTTTGAATGAATAGGACTAGCGAGGTCAGAAAATGCTATGCTGACGTTTCTTGAAGATCAAGTTTGATTGCTGAAGACCTTGTAGAAGGTTTAACTGAAAGTCTTCAGCAATATTATTAAAATGAGAAGATAATATTACAATTACAATGCGAATGGCTATGCTGCGCGGTTTCATCCGCTGCTTGGCTCCTAAGGGCCATAGCGTGATATTTAATAGCCTTTAACCTTCCTCAAGAATTGGGTTATCAAATGAAAAAAGATTTTATCAAATCCGACAGGGAAATTCTTGAGATTAGCTCGATCGAACCAACAAACTCTTCAGCTTTATACTATCCTACTTTCTTCCTACTCATATTTTAAATGCGAATGTTTGTGAGAATGGATGGATGTTTATAACTCTTTTACGCAAAAACTACTGCATGGATTTGGATGAAATTTAGCACACACATAGTTTATAACCTGGATTAACACATTCCCTTAACTTTTATGTATTAACCATAGAAATATAAAAAACAGGAGAAGTGGCAAGGGGGCGTGTCGGTGACGCCGCGACGAGCGCACGATAAGCATGTCATAGGGCAATGGCCGTCTCCGCGAACTAGTGTGCTTTCGACCGCGATCGTGACAACTTATAAGAATGCCGTGTTGTTCAGTGGTTTCTTGTAAAAATCGAAGCATAAACCAAAACTTTATAAATCATAGAATCACTTACTATATGTATGTACAAGTATTTTACTATATTTGTCTTTAATATCACAAATCGTAAAATATTTCTTGCTCTTATTATGTTATTGCTGTTTTCATTCTGTTTTCAAATATCACAGCGACTGTACCTGTTGCTCCTTAACCACTCCCAAAGTTTGTCACTAAGTGACTGGACCAGCAATGTAAAAATCACAAAACGATACTTTTTTAAGCATATGAATCGCGTAGTACGGCCGCTGTTTCTTGCGACGAGTGATGTGCTTGTGCAGATTCAACTAACGTAGGCTACAGACAAGGTCGATTGACGAAAGAAATATTGCTATTATAGTTTGTTTTTCAATTTTATCAACCATTTTAACCCGGTTGGAAGATCGATGTCGAATAATGTTTTTGACGTATTTTGGTCTACAGCGTGAGAAATGCGTAACTAATTTTCGTAAAGTAAGTTAATTCAATTTCAGTTTAATATTCGGTGGAGTGTTTTTGGCTTTGAATGACAACAATTCCTCTTTCAATTTGACAATTCCTGCCCAAGTCCTGTTTTCACCAACACTATGTGTCACCTAATTCAATGTATGCCTAATGCGCGTTTTCACAGTAGGTTTTAACAGTAAGTGACGCCTAACTGAACGCCTAGTTCCTGTTATCACCAACACTAAGTGGCACCTAACTCGATGCCTTAAGCCCGTTTTCACCACCACTAAGTGACACCTAACTCGTTGCCTTAAGCCCGTTTTCACCACCACTAAGTGTCACCTAACTCGATGCCTAAAGCGCGTTTTCACCAACAGTGAGTGACGCTTAACTGAATACCCAATTCCTGTTTTCAGCAACACAAAGTGGCACCTAACTGAACGCCTAGTTCCTGTTTTCACCAACACTAAGCGACACCTAGGTCAATGCCTAATGCGCGTTTTCACCACCAGTAAGTGTCACCTAACTCAATGCCTAAAGCGCGTTTTCACCAACAGTGAGCGACGCTTAACTGAATACCCAATTCCTGTTTTCACCAACACAAAGTGGCACCTAACTCAATGCCTAAAGCGCGTTTTCACCAACAGTAAGTGACGCTTAACTGAATGCCCAAATCCTGTTTTCACCAACACTAAGTGGCACCTAACCCGATGCCTAAAGCGCGTTTTCACCAACAGTAAGTGACGCTTAACTGAATGCCCAATTACTGTTTTCACCAACACTAAGTGTCACCTAACTCAATGCTTAAAGCGCGTTTTCACCAACAGTAAGTGACGCTTAACTCAATGCCCAAATCCTGTTTTCACCAACACTAAGTGTCACCTAACTCAATGCCTAATGCGCGTTTTCACCAACAGTAAGTGACGCTAAACTGAATGCCCAATTACAGTTTTCACCACCACTAAGCGACACCTAACTCGTTGCCTTAAGCCCGTTTTCACCACCACTAAGTGTCACCTAACTCGATCCCTAAAGCGCGTTTTCACCAACAGTGAGTGACGCTTAACTGAATACCCAATTCCTGTTTTCACCAACACAAAGTGGCACCTAACTGAACGCCTAGTCCCTGTTTTCACCAACACTAAGCGACACCTAGGTCAATGCCTAATGCGCGTTTTCACCACCAGTAAGTGTCACCTAACTCAATGCTTAAAGCGCGTTTTCACCAACAGTAAGTGACGCTTAACTGAATGCCCAAATCCTGTTTTCTCCAACACTAAGTGTCACCTAACTCAATACCTAATGCGCGTTTTCACCAACAGTAAGTGACGCTAAACTGAATGCCCAATTACAGTTTTCACCACCACTAAGCGACACCTAACTCGTTGCCTTAAGCCCGTTTTCACCACCACTAAGTGTCACCTAACTCGATCCCTAAAGCGCGTTTTCACCAACAGTGAGTGACGCTTAACTGAATACCCAATTCCTGTTTTCACCAACACAAAGTGGCACCTAACTGAACGCCTAGTCCCTGTTTTCACCAACACTAAGCGACACCTAGGTCAATGCCTAATGCGCGTTTTCACCACCAGTAAGTGTCACCTAACTCAATGCTTAAAGCGCGTTTTCACCAACAGTAAGTGACGCTTAACTGAATGCCCAAATCCTGTTTTCTCCAACACTAAGTGTCACCTAACTCAATACCTAATGCGCGTTTTCACCAACAGTAAGTGACGCTTAACTGAATGCCCAAATCCTGTTTTCACCAACACTAAGTGGCACCTAACCCGATGCCTAAAGCGCGTTTTCACCAACAGTAAGTGACGCTTAACTGAATGCCCAAATCCTGTTTTCACCAACACTAAGTGGCACCTAACCCGATGCCTAAAGCGCGTTTTCACCAACAGTAAGTGACGCTTAACTGAATGCCCAATTACTGTTTTCACCAACACTAAGTGTCACCTAACTCAATGCTTAAAGCGCGTTTTCACCAACAGTAAGTGACGCTTAACTCAATGCCCAAATCCTGTTTTCACCAACACTAAGTGTCACCTAACTCAATGCCTAATGCGCGTTTTCACCAACAGTAAGTGACGCTAAACTGAATGCCCAATTACAGTTTTCACCACCACTAAGCGACACCTAACTCGTTGCCTTAAGCCCGTTTTCACCACCACTAAGTGTCACCTAACTCGATGCCTAAAGCGCGTTTTCACCAACAGTGAGTGACGCTTAACTGAATACCCAATTCCTGTTTTCAGCAACACAAAGTGGCACCTAACTGAACGCCTAGTTCCTGTTTTCACCAACACTAAGCGACACCTAGGTCAATGCCTAATGCGCGTTTTCACCACCAGTAAGTGTCACCTAACTCAATGCCTAAAGCCCGTTTTCACCAACAGTGAGTGACGCTTAACTGAATACCCTATTCCTGTTTTCACCAACACAAAGTGGCACCAAACTGAACGCCTAGTTCCTGTTTTCACCAACACTAAGCGACACCTAGGTCAATGCCTAATGCGCGTTTTCACCACCAGTAAGTGTCACCTAACTCGATGCCTAAAGCGCGTTTTCACCAACAGTAAGTGACGCTTAACTCGACGCCTTAAGCCCGTTTTCACCAACAGTAAGTGACGCTTAACTGAATGCCCAATTACTGTTTTCACCAACACTAAGTGGCACCTAACTCGATGCCTAAAGCGCGTTTTCACCAACAGTAAGTGCCGCTTAACTCGACGCCGTAAGCCCGTTTTCACCAACAGTAAGTGACGCTTAACTGAATGCCCAATTACTGTTTTCACCAACACTAAGTGTCACCTAACTCAATGCCTAAACCGCGTTTTCACCAACAGTAAGTGACGCTTAACTGAATGCCCAAATCCTGTTTTCACCAACACTAAGTGGCACCTAACTCGATGCCTAAAGCGCGTTTTCACCAACAGTAAGTGACGCTTAACTCGACGCCTTAAGCCCGTTTTCACCAACAGTAAGTGACGCTTAACTGAATGCCCAATTACTGTTTTCACCAACACTAAGTGTCACCTAACTCAATGCCTAAAGCGCGTTTTCACCAACAGTAAGTGACGCTTAACTGAATGCCCAAATCCTGTTTTCACCAACACTAAGTGTCACCTAACTCAATGCCTAATGCGCGTTTTCACCAGCAGTAAGTGACGCTTAACTGAACCCCCAATTCCTGTTTTCACCAACACAAAGTGGCACCTAACTGAACGCCTAGTGCCAGTTTTCACCAACACTAAGTGACACCTATCTCGACGCCTTGCCCCCGTTTTTACCTACGCAAAGTTACACCTAAACTGTCGCCTAACTGAATGCCCAAACCTCGTGCTATTTCCTTACTTTTTTATGTTTTTTTAGCTTAGAATACGTTATAGTAATCGGCATGGTTCAGATAATATAATAGTGACTTTTGCTTATAATAAGTCAACATAATTATTCATGCTATTTATTTGTTATGTTTGTTTGTTTTCGTTTATTTACATTTTTTTTCCTAACTAGGGTTTTTTTTATAACAAAAATCTATTACGCGCGAAGTAATTGCGTAACACACTTTCAGTTAGAATCGATTATTACTGGAACACATGAATATGCGATAACTTTTCGATTTAGTCAATCACTAACGTGGGTAATCAATTAAATTCTTTTGCACAGCACAACGATACCAACCGATGTTTTTGTGTGGGTAAGTTGTACGGTACATGGTAAAAATACACGCTGTGTTTGATAGGATAAAGTTTATAATTGATTGTGTAGTACGTTCTGTTTTAAGAATTGCGGGTGTGTGCGCGACTGCGTCTCTATTGCTTTTACTGAATTGCATGTGTAGTAGTTGCCGGGTGGTGGGAGAAAACGGAGACAGTAGGTTGAGTGGTGGTTAATAAAGCATATAGCAAAATAAAGCACCGTGCTTATCGTTCATAACATATAGCAAATGCTATCGTGGCTCTCACTTGTTGCTATTTGCTTAACTGCTTTACATCGCACTCTCCGCCTCTGTCGGTCGCGCTTCTAAATATCACAACTTGCGATTGCTAGGTAGGTACTTGCAAAGGAGCAAGCAAAGCAAAAAGCAACATAGCGCGGGCGGGTATTCGTCGCATGACTCGCATGCTAGCGATTGCTCGATCTCGGGCGGCTCACGTAATAACAATAACATTAATGCTATTTTACTTCGTGCTTTTTAGTGTAAATAAACAGTGATAGGACACTTAATATTGATTGATTACATAGAAAGCTTTAATTGTGTAGGTAAGGACGTATGATTGCGTGAGATATTGTGTTGTTGTTTTTAGTGTAGGTATTTAACGGACGAAAATGTATTGAAGGAACAGTAATTTACCAATATGGAACTTTTGTGAAAAGCTCATTGATGGCAGTAAAACTGCTACATGTAATTACTGTCGTCGAGAGTTTTCGTTTAAAACGAGTGTTACAAATTTAAAACAACATTTAAAACAAAAACACATTTCGGTGTACAATAAAATTGACAGTAAACAGTGTAGGTATATAAAAACTAAAAAATGACAATATGTAGGCCTACATAGTTAATTTTTGTAAATACAATCAATGAACTTTTAAATACGCCTTTAATTGCTTTAAAAACTAACATACCTACTTACTTTATTTCATAATAACACTTAATCAATTGTAGACATTCCTAAGCCTGGAAAGTATGAAGGAACGTTCACTTTTTTTTACTGTTCCGTTCGTAATAAGTTCATAAACGTAATTTAATATTCATAAACAAGCTGTCAGATAACAGTCACCACGCTTGCTTTGTTCGTGCCCGCCCGTTTGGCTGGAACAACCTACGCCGTACGCGTATAAAAAAGCATGCTTTAATAAAGCATATAAAATAGCTTTCTTAAAATTTATAGCATATAGCATTAAGCAAGTGATTGCCATATAGCAACTTTGAACACTACTAGTTGCGATACATTTTCGTATAACGGGCATATCTTCTTATTTTATTATATCTATGGTATTAACACTTGGATCCCGTGGGACGATTATCGAAGTAGACGCGCGCGAAGCCGCGGGCAAAAGCTAAATAAGTATAAATAAAAAGAAGGGTGTCAAAAAGAGACAATCAGCATCACAGCATCTTGCAGTTCAAAGGCTTTTTAATATAATTGCAACAATTCCCTCAATTCATTCTACAGTTTAACTTTATTCCGCCAGCTGATCTCCCTATAACTTTGCTGACACAAAGTGACATTACATATCCACTAAGTGACGATGTCACATTAATGATTGATGGCCTCTTTTTACGACGTGGAGCAAAAAAATGGAGCCACTGAGTGTATCTAAAAAAAGGAGCTCGTGTCACCAGGGTTGATATTTTTAGAGACATTAAAGAGTCAATTTTGTAACTGTTCTATTAATGCCATATAGTTAGATTAGTATAAATAGATACCATAATGTAACATGCAGTATTTAGTGATTTTTTTAAAGCCGTGTCTCAGACTATTAAATAATTTAATGGTAATGGATGAGTGTTTTTTGTAGTCTTATGACCGAACTGCCCTCTAGCAGATACACTGGGTGAAGACAGTCATCATCATCATTTCAGCCGAAAGACGTCCACTGCTGGACATAGGCCTCCCCCAAGTGTCGCCACATTGACCGGTCCTGTGCGACTCGCATCCAGCGGATCCCCGTCATTTCGGTCATAGCTTTGAATAGATAATAAAATTGTAAACTCTAACAATACTAATCCATTTACTTAACCACCATTGTTACTAACACTAAAATATTAATCAAACTATGGTCTGTTGTCTGAAATAAAGTTTAGTTTAACCCTTCGTATGCCGAGTATATAGACACAATTAAAAACCTATTGTGTCTCGCGTGGATCTACGTTCCGGGCACACGAAGGGTTAAATTTTTAAGAGTTAGTAACTAGTTGATATATTAGTACATATGCACCTATGTGATCAGCTGTCTGCTGGTTACAGGAACTGATGGATCGCCTGAATTGACCAAGAATTCGACTTTAGATAGCTATCGATACGCTTAGAAGAAGACGTATGCACCCGGAAAATGGAGCTGGTTGGTTTTAAGCCAATTTTGAGAGATTGTCTTTTCGAGAAATTAAACATTTTAAAGAATTAGGCATTATGCTTAAAATAAGACATTGCCTGCATTGCCATTGACTTCTTGCCAAATTTCATGATTCTAGGTCAAAGGAAAGTACCTTATTGGTTTTGGTTCCCTTGTGAAATCGCAAAATATGCGACATAAACGGTCATATCTTTTGATCGCGTTGACTTACAAATTGCACTGCTCCATGGGGAAGCCGATTTTGAGTATTTGATATTAATTCTAGTTTGATACCTCCTGAGAAAAAAGGTCTTGACCGACGGACAGACGAACAACAAAGTCATCGTATAAGGATTCCGTTCTTGCCGACTGAGGTATGGAACCCTAAAAACAATATTTTAAATGCTTTTATGACGTCATAATCCCTACCGAATTATGTAATTACCAAGCAATAATCCGACAAAACATTCCCAAAACCAGTAAGATAAAGTAATCTCACAAAACTTTGAAGAAACTCATAGAAGGAAGTAATTTCCAAGTTATTGCGTATATGAGCACTTATCAATTGGGAATTTGTCTTTAATAGCTTATGTTGGGCCTCTTAAACTTGCTTATATACGATCAACTTCCTGAATATGTGCCTAACTTTGTTTCTCGGTTATTAAGTGGGGTTGTCGAGATGAGGGACATATTTTTGAAGCAATTATTTTAGAATCTACACGTTTATTACTGAATCGAGTGTTTTAATTAGAAAATAATTAACTGTTTTAAAGCGGCATTTCTGTTACAAGTTTGAATTTGAAGTTTTAGACCTTGCACCATTCATAAACATTCATTAATTTAATTATGTTATTTTTTTTATTTAATTAGTTAGCTAGGTTAAGATACTATAATTTTTGTATACCTTCTTTACCAATAAGATTATTAAGCTCTGCATGTGATTATTATGTCAATTAAAGTTACCTCCAATCGCCTGAAACACAGGATTACCTAGTTCAGGCACAAATCATCGTGAACTTGACGTAGATTTAAGAAAAACTGTAAACGTTGTATCTTATATTTTTGAATAAATTTTATTATTTTATTATTCCTTTATTCATATGCATACAAATTATTTACATTTTTAAATATTTCTTATAATAAAAAATATAAAAACATTTAAAAATATAAAAATTGTTGCCCGCCGGCACCGGGAACAGGGTCCAAGCTACCGGTGGCCAGGGCTCCAGAGAGAGAAACCTCCTAACAATACGAGCCGTGTCCAGGAGTACTATTATTTTATTATTTCCTTTATTCATATACACACATCAAAAGTGTCTAGGGATCAACATATATTTTTGCAATAACTTTTCTCCTGATTGATATTAATTAAAATTTTCTTTAAGGATTCATCAAATAAAGTGTTTTCGTTTGTCACAGTAACGATAAACCAAGTCACCTTTGCATTAATAAAGAAATTTGCCATTTTCCTAATAAAGGGATTTTTGACATTTGAACCACTAACACAAAAGTTCGAAAAAAAGACTGAACTAACAGTTTTCTTTAAAATTTTATTGGGTAACTTAAACAATTAATAATGCGTGTTTCTACCGCGAACACTAACAACACAAGAACATCGGTTTGGCATACTCAAAATGAGTTCATCCAAATCACGCTGTGGAATGGCCGCCCATGTTCGTTGCAACAACAAAAAAAGGTCTTCTTGCGACTGGATACCCTCCATATTCGGCAGAGCTCTTCTCTGTAGCATATCCCATGCATGCTCAATCGGATTCAAGTCTGGCGACTGAGCAGGCCAGGGCAGGACATTGATGTTAGCTGCGGCGAGAGTCTGTCTTACAACTCTTGCGGTGTGCGGTCGTGCATTATCATGCATTAACTGAAATAAGGGACCGATTGCACTTGTAGAGGAACGATGACTTCTGATACAATCGTCTCAGCATAAATTTGAGCGTTGAGGTTGCCTCTGATCCAAATCAACTCAGTTCTTCCGCCGATCCAAATACCCGCCCATACCATGATGGTTCCACCACTATAAGGATGGACTTCCTGGCAGGATTTTAATCGCTGTTGGCGTCCAGGGGTTCTCCAGTGTCGTATACGTCTTGTATCCGGTCTCATACCAAAACGAGACTCATCAGAAAAGCACACGAAACGCCATTGTTCTTCTGCCCAATTTCTGTGTTCAAGAGCCCATTGATATCGTATCCTACGATTGTGCATTGCTATAGGTGGTACCCGTAGCGGTCTTCGGGAATGAAGGTTCACTTCATGCAAGCGGTTTCTGACTGTTTGGTCGCTAATTAAGTTCCCTGAAGAGTGATGAAGCCTCACGGCTAACATCATGGCGGTTATTGTTGGAGCTCTTCGAGTTAAGATTTGAATGTATCGGTCTTGTTTCCGTGTGGTGCAGCGATACCGTCCTCCATGGCGCTCAGCCACGGTACCAGTGCTTCGGTAACGTGTCCAAAGTCGACTGATAACACTCTGACTTGTATTCAGAGCTAAAGCCACAGTACGTTGCCGGGAACCAGCTTCTATCATTCCCACGGCTCTGAGCATTTCTTCCCTGCTTAAATGACTTCGCCGCTCCATAATAACGTTGGTTTTAATCAGTAGTAGGGAAACAGTAGCACTAATAATGTCTTCAATGCGTTGTATGTTTTTATAGGGAAAATATTGACAGCTGATTTTCATCTTTTACTCGAATTTGATTCACAGTTCCTGATTCAAATTATGAAATGCACCAAAAAGGATCCATATAAATTTATAAAATCATAAATTTATTACAAAGCCACATCTCAATCTCAAGAAATCCACATAAAAATGCTTGATCCCTAGACACTTTTGATGTGTGTATATACATATAAATTACATTTTTAAATATTTCTAAACAAATTAATATTAAAAAAACATTTAAAAATATAAAAAATAGTGGTCCGCCGGTATCGGGAGCAGGGTCCAAGCTACCGGTGGTTAGGGCTCCAGAGACAGGAACCTCCTCACAATGCGAGCCGTATCGAGGAGTACTGCCTTCTGAATCAGGCCCTTGATCCAACCGCCTAAGGAGAGCCTCGAAAGGTGGTCGTCGAGGCTCTTGGCCATAAGGCCATTGGCCGTCACGACAATCGGCACAATGATAGCCGAGTTCACATTCCACATGTCGACAACCTCGTGTGCCAAGTCGAGATATTTTATTTGTTTCTCCTTCTCAGCTTTCACGAGGTTCTCGTCATGCGGAATGGTAACATCGATTATCATTACGCGGCGCGCTGATCGGTCTATCACCACTATGTCAGGCTTATTGGCGACAATAGTCCTGTCAGTGATGATAGACCGATCCCAGTACAGCGTGACATGGTCTTTCTCGAGAACTGGGTCGGGCACATACTTGTAGTACGGTACCTCTGATTCCACAAGTTTATATTTCAAGGCAAGTTGCTGGTGGATAATCCTGGCAATATAATTAATAATAATAATAATAATTAATATAATTATTTTATTTATTATTATTATTATAAAGTTCTTCAAAAAACTATTAATAAATTGGGTATACCTGCGATCTGCACCAAAAAGCACAAATGCGCCTTTACAGACAGTCAGATAGACAAACAGATATAAGATCTGTGGTACGACTCCGGAAAACAATCTTTTCATTCTACACTTCCACAATGTACCTGCATAAACCAGCATGTTTCTACTACGGTATACGTGCTACCATCCCTTTCAGAGTAGAATTCAAGAAAACCTACGCTTTTCTTGTAAGTCAGCTCTTTAGGCATAATAATTTATTATGCAAAGCCTACGTGTCTACAATACTGAACGTCAACAGAAAACACGAATAAAATAACCGTAAATAAAATATTTATCTGATTGAAAATAAACTTAGACGGCAACCCAAACATTAGAGAGCAACACTGAACGGCGGAAATAATTCGTTTAGACAGCCAAAACAATAAGCCCCAACTTCTGGCAAATGGCTCCAAGAAATATAACTAAAAGTACATAGCAGATATTAACAGCTGTAAAGATTTTTATCGGTATTCTGTTCATTTTCGTTTTGAATGATGTATGAATAATGATATTTTCATGTTATTCATTGAACGTTTCGATCTTATCTTCGTCAATGTTAAAACGTAATTTTCATAACTTTACATTTATGATTTCGAAATGAAAAGTGCCTTCAGAATATTCTCTATTGACCAATAATTTTGGGTTTCAAATAATAAGATAAAGATTGTATGATAATTTTAAGAAAAAAAAATGAAAACTAATATTTAACATATCCATATCATTGCTCCATATGGTTTCGTATTAAAGCCTTATTTCGTTTTAGATCTTGTAAATGTCGCAATTAATTTCGGATTCTCGGAATTTCAGGGTACGTTTAATTTTAGATCCTAATTTCAATATTTCACGGTGAGTGGAAGTCTTAATGAGTATCTATCTGTTTTCTGAGATTGTCATTGCTGCGTTAAATTATGATTTCTTTACAGAGAAATGGTTTCAGGTCCAAAAAAAAAAATCTAAAATAAATCAAACTTATATCTTTAAAAGAAGTTAGCACCACATATTTCTTTACCTAAAATATATTTGCTTCGAAATAAAATTAGAAGTCCACACACCACGGGCTTTTCTAAATCCCTTTGCGTCGTTAGCAGCGCTTTGAATCGCTGCAGTCGCTGGAGGCGTCGAAAATATCTGGGCCGATGTTTCTGAAGCGCCATCTAATCTCACCTCTGATTGCTGACCGTTTCTCACTATTTTTACGACTCAATTCCCCCATTGGAGCGTGTTAAATTGTGGAGTCGCACTAAACCTCGGCTATTATTCGCTAACCTACTTGAATTAAAGGGTTTTATTAAATTTATAAGGGTACAGCTACCTGCGATTTTGAACGTATCGCCGTTGGACGGGATTGGTTCATTTGGTTTATCGGCATTGCTTTGGTCTTTGTGCTTTTGTACATAGGGATTTTTGTTGGGGATGTTAATGACTTTAGGGCTTGTGTGGACTAAAACAAATCCTTTTAGCCTTTTTCACAAAGCCTTGTTTATTGACTCTCACTTTTTCAATACATTGAATTGCCGTATCTTTACCACAAATCGCCCCGAAACCATAACAGATTTATTCCTGCATAACGGTCCGATGTTTTCGTCAAAAATGGGGCCAAATGCTTTCTAAATTGATTCATATATCTGTAAAAATGTTGTGACAGTTTGTGTGTAAAATCTGTTAGCACATCATTTGTTACGAAGCTGAGACACTTCCGAAAACATTGGTGAAATATTTTACAGCGGTCGAATGAATGGCTATCCTCAATGGCGCTCGCGTCGTGGTACGTGTCATCAATCAGCTACCACACTTTTCACTTCCATCTAGCTCCCTCTTGTTAGTAATGAAAGTGTAGATTAATCATGTTATGAGTGTGACGAACAATTTTGCGGGTGATGCTATTTTTCGGAGTTTTAAAGTTATCACAAGTTCACGCAGTTATAATTTTGAGATCGTCATTTTAAAACGTGTTATTGTCAAGTCACACATCCAATATTTTCTTTTTAAATTCATATCAAAATAAAAATATCAAATGAAAACAACGGCGTAGTAAACGTACCAAAACACGAAAAGCCAAACCACTATCTTTAGTTCCTTTTGGGGCACAAACACCCTGATCATTTTTCATCCTCTGCCAATACTTGATATAGGTTAATCCACAGGTGACCTGGCTTCGAGAGATGAGTATGGTAAAGTCTTATACGTTTTTTTGTGTTTTTCACGTATTTTTGCTTCTATCGTTAACTGAAACGTTATGTTTTAAGCGATTGTCATGTACATTTGTTATGTGGAGGAATGACGAAAATGTCTTTAGGAAAGTTTTGAGTATGAATGTGGATGGCTATAAGAGTAGAGTAAGACCAAAAAAAGATGGATGGTTTGTGTGACGTTAAGTCCCATTTAAAAAGAGGCGAGCCTATTATCATCAACCGGCACAAATCCAGACTCTGTGTCTTCTACTGAGAAATTCCTGATGGATAAACCCAAAAACAATTTGCCCGACCCGGGAATCGAAACCGGGACCTCATGCTCAGCAGTCGCGATTGTGACTACAAGACCAACGAGACACTCGTTTTAAGCCATGAGGTTGTAAATCTGCTGTTATTGTTTTTCCATTTCTTTCAAGAGAAGTAACCGGTCGATATTATATCGTATGAAAACCAAGGTAGGCCAAGTCCTGCCAGGGTTGCGGGACTGTTCGAAAGAGATACCAAAGCCCAGGAACACAAAGGGCAAAAGAAGGAACATGGATGGGTTTTAGTTAGTGCAAGTCTGACACTCCCTTCCAGTCCACCCAGAGTGGGAGGGGTCATTTGATCATACCAAAACCGAAAAAAAAAAGTAGTTCAAGTACAATTTGCACCTACGCCCAAAAACCTACAGATAAAACCGAATTAACGAAAACAAGATTAGACAAGACGATCTAATTGCGAGAGACACCTACCTAACTCGAAGGTGTAACGTAATGAACTAATGAATATGAATGTACCTACCTACGTATAATTTTTTAGCTTGGTTGGCATCGCCACTGGTAAGGAAAAAAACGTGACTCGTGACATCACGTGACGTCACGTCGAACGTGGAAGAAGGAAAAAATCGAGGTTGGTCTATTGGTTGCTAGAGTTACTGCTGAGCATTAAGTTATGGGTGTGGTTCCCGGGTCGAGCAAAGTGTTATTGGGATTTTCTATGAGGAATTTTTCAGTAGCAGCCACGGAATCTGGATTTGGGCTAGGCTGATGGCAATAGGCTCACCTCTCAGCATAATCAGCTAAAAATGTTCCCACTGCTGGGACACACGGCCTCCTCTCTATGAGAGAGCACTAAGCGGGCCCAGTGCGTGTTGGTAGATGTCAAATGTCTTCGAATTTTTGGTTCTAGGACATGCCGGTTTCCTCACGATGTTTTCTGTCACCGTTTTTGAGAGCAATGGTGGTGAAATAAAATACACAAAGTAATGCGCAGGCGCCTGGGTTCGAACCGACGACTTACTGTTCGTCAGTCGGGGCCGCCACTATTGGGCTACCGCTTGCTGCTCATTACTACATGCAAAATTTTGATTTACCTAATCAGTGGCGTAGCTATGTAACCATGGGCCCCGGGGCAAAAATTAAATTGGGGCCCTATTTTGAACTTAAGTAAATACTATAAGTGTGCAAAACTACATCCTCCAAAAGGAACTAAGGTTCCAAGAGTAAGCGAAGCGAAATTGAAAATGTTAACACCCTACCTTGGATAGGTTAGAATTATTTCGACTCTTCATACAGGAGTTACTTGGTGGACTCACAGACAAAGTCAAGATTCGAGGAGCAGTAGACCGCAAGAGCGAGCGAAGCGAGCTCGAAAATTTTTACAATTTTAAACTGTCCAAGGCAAATTGTTTCGATCCTTCATACAGGAGATTACTTAGTCGAAAGTCAAGATTCAAAAGAAAGTAGTCAGAAGACCGAGCGAAGTGAGCTCAAAAATGTATGGGAGCACAGGTTTTTTAACAAGGGCATCTACTAAAAATATTTTAGTTTGACAGTAATTCTACAATTTATTACGTACCTACTTAGTAAATCTGCGGCATCAGACGGGAAAAGTTATAAGTTTTAAAAATCCTGAGGCCGGCCTGTCTGGCGAAACCCATGGACTTGGATGAAATATTGCACACGGATAGAGCTCGACCTGGATAGGAGTTGGACGTATACAAGTATCTTATGATACTTTTATCCCTATAAAAGAATCCCGTGGGATCATTTTCAATGTTGGTCCGTACCGTACCAGGCGAACAAAGTCCTAGAAGCTAGTAAAAAAGCAGACCCCAACATAGTTAGGAAAAGGCTAGGCAGAAGATGCTGTTATGTCTATGTTCTGGAGGTGGGAGATATTTGTGATTTCGGTTCGAGTCGTTCGAGGTTTGTTAGGATCAGCGGCTAAAAATTTGCAAGTCAAAAATTCTTATTGAACTAGGATATTAAATAACTTTTTCCAACGTCGTTCATGGAGGCCGAGGCCCCGTGAGCTTGGGGGCCCCGGGGCACTGCCCCGCCTAGCCCTCCGGTAGCTACGCCACTGTACCTAATAGTACGTACTTACGGACATGGTGTTATTTCCAAGAAGGTAGCTATTGAAACAATGGACAATTTTAAACCTCGTCATTTCTGCCAAATGACGACCACTGTTGGACATAGACCTTCGTCACATTGACCGGTTCTGTGCTTTTTGTATTGATGCAGCCTTCACAGGGCATTGTATAGCGGGGTGGTGTCCGCAACTCCACGTCCAAGTGCGTATTTTGCATGCGGTAATTTAGGCAGAGGTGTGCCTAACAGTATAGGTGCACCCTCAATTTCGCCAGCTTAGAACAGCCGCAAGTAATGTAAAATAATAAAACTCTTCAAAAATCATTGTTCGAAGAGTATTAATCAACATCAAAGACCTTTATAGCTGCTCATTCAACCTAGCCTAATTGTTCCACAAATTGAATTCCCATAATCAAAATTTTTTAAATTCAGATTTCGATTCAGCAGTAATTTTCCATAATATGGGCCTACTTCCTCCCGATCCCTTTTGATGTCCCCCCAATCGTATCAGCACCTTAAATCATGTCCAACCGTTCCGTAATTAGGTATAGTGGACTACCAAAGGTAAATGGTTTCCAAAGTAGCTTGAATGGACCATTATTCGTGTTGAACAGGTCATCTATCACAGCGGGGGCTTTCAACGGTCCATAATGAACCGTAGACCTCCAGTATCCAACGTGGCGTAAATACTTTTCGAAAAACAAGTTGAAGGATTTAGGAAGACAAACTAGGAAGTTTGAAATCGATGGTAGGAGGTACTTGAAATTTTATTAGCATGTTTGGAACTTAAACTTGTAATGAAAAAGTGTTTTTCGGTTGAGGATGACAGGCTTTTTTCGGGGAAGAAAGAAAGAAAATATGTTTATTTGGCACCTGCCAAAAGTTCACACAGCATTAAAAATAATATTATAAAAAAACTTAAACCTAATCACAAGAAGAAAAAGATAATTATCTCACGGCTGCGCCAAACATCTTGCCCATATAATTAAATGCCCAGTTCTGCAAAATAATTATTTTGCCGAAGCGGGCAAATTTGCAAACCAGCGTCGGGCAAAGTGCCCGACGCTGGTTTGCAACTAGACCTGAGCTAATGATATGACGGACGTAAAACAGTTTCATACTTTGTGTCGTAGTGTACATGTGAAGTACTGACAGAATGACAATTGAAATAAAAGTTCAATTTCATAACATCAATAACTCCTCTAAAATTAGATTTCACTTCCAACTAGCGTTGAAAGAAGTGCGGTAAACAATAATAACTTTAATGAAACGTGATATACCAACAAAGTCAGTGTAGTAATAAGTTTCAATAATTGTGTTGTGTCTGTATTCAAGGCGCGTTTGATAGCGAGAATGAGAGTTTCGGAAGCCAAATTCTTTTCTACATTACTGCCACTAAGGCATGATATTTGCAACAGTGAATTAGTATATATATAATACGGCTATATTTCTATCAAAGGATTATCTCAAGGGATATTTGTATCGAATAATATTACATAAAGGAATAACCAACTATAAGGTAATCGTAATTCGAGATACTTGATCCATTTAAGCTCCTAATGATTAAATTCGAAATCGAACTTTGTCTATAAATATTGGTTTGCCCCAACCGTAATTGTGATTGCCAATTTAAAACGGAGTTTAGAAAATTCGATAAGGTTCGCCACACGGTAGTAAAACTTATTTTCCGTATGATCTCGATCGATAATGGCACCCTAACGTTTATCCTTTGTGTTTTCAATGAGATTCTCTATTTCGATACCGTTTACTTGGTATAAATTTATTCAAATTGCCAGGCCTAACCCAGATTTTAATCAAAAGATAAATTCAGATAGTGTAAACAAAATAAAATATAAACAAGTAAATGGCGTTGTAAGCCGCGACGAAAATGTTTCTCCGGCCAAAAAATAAACATTTAGAACATAAATATTGTATATAATAGAGAACAGACATTCAGACAAAAACTTTGATCTAAATTATAGTTCATAGAAAGTTTGTTTTTCAGTATCGGAACGGGAAAAGAATACATTATTTTTATTTTGAGAAGTGTTTTCGCGAAAGTCTACGGAATTCCGGGAAGACCTCTGGTACAGTACAAAATCAATACAACACATCAAGCCGCGAGGCAAAAGAAAATCGCATTCGACCCCTCGTTGAAATAGCTTGATGGTAAACCTTAGTACTGAGGGGAGCTTCAAACAAATTGATTCATTCTTTTGATGGTATTATTTGTGAACAAAAAAAAAATACGTATGTTATACAGCTATATTAATCATACAAAAATAATGGAACCGTCACCTCAAAAAGGTTCCGTAATGGTGTTTTTGTTTTCTATAGTAACATAGGGATGAAAGTGAGCATTCGGTCAATAATTTCGCACAAGATACAACCCCTTGTTCGCTTCATACGACACTCTTGGGATTTCATGGGGTAGTTTACTCTCCACTGGTATTGTGCCTTCAATACAGTTTGCTTGTGATTTTGAATGATGTGATACATACCTACTTTGATAACTGTTAGGTACTTGGAAATTGGAATATAGGAAGTATTTTTGAGTAACGAAAGCAGACCGCCTAGCAAATTGTAAGTACACAATGAATTAATCTGTAGGTACTCGATATCGTCAGTTGAATTTATTTTAATTGTTTATAGCGTGTGTGAGTAATGTGATGAATATAAAGCGTGTTACAGAAAAGGTACAGTCGAAAAACTGGATGGAGTAGGTGTTGAAATGTTGTATGGGACAGCTGATTTTTACGATTACAGTGTTGGTCCCATGGAGAAAGTGTTCAACTTGATGGTGTAGCATTACCCTATCATATGACTGTAAGTGTTTACAAGCTGCATATGTATGCAGGTAGGCTCGATACTTGAGTCTTTAGATTGCGATATTCTTTGCTACTAGATTATTTTAATTTACCAGTCTCTCATTTGCGCTATGGAGCTACAAAGGCGGGTTGTTATCACTGAAAACTCAACTAATCTCTTTCGGACGTCATTTCAGCGACCAACTCATTAGGTAGCCGAGCATTGTCCCTGTTTTGTCATTCTTTGTTGTTACACTACAACCGCGCTTTGGACTAATGCCTCCAAATCTACCCGTGTCTGCAGGACTTCCTGATTTACTGTTTTTAGGATACTTGGACCCTAAAATTAAGTACTATGTCCTATATGGGAGTGATATGAAGATACAAATGACGTTATTGCGAAGCACCTTATTGCGAAAAACTTTACTAGTGGTACGGCAGTTCGAAAACACATTAAGTCGAAAACCGCTATATCGAATGACGTTGTCGCTAACACGCTGATTCGAAAAACTGTTTGAATGGTACGCTAGTACGAAAGTTTTGGTATCGAAATCCACTGTTGCGAATAGCTTAATATTCCAATCTGAATTTTAAAACTCGGTACGTAATGATGGTCGAGAGCAGCGGGGGCCCAGTGGTAGCGGCCCCGACTTACGAACAGTAAGTCGTGTGTTCGTACCCAGGCAGGCGCATTACTTTGTGTAATTTATTTCATCACCATTGCTCTCAAAAACGGTGAAGGAAAACATCGTGAGGAAACCGGCATGTCCTAGAACCAAAAATTCGAAGACATGTGACATCTACCAACCCGCACTGGGCCGGCATGGTGGATTATAGCCCATTCCCTCTCATAGAGAGGAGGTCGAGTGTCCCAGCAGTGGGGACATTAAAAGCTGATTATGCTAATGATGGTCACCCATCCGCAGACCAAACTAGGCAAGCACTGCTTAACCTTGATACTTTTATAGCAGTGACAGCCTAGTGGTGTGACCGTCGGACTGCCAAGTCATAGGTCTCGAGTTCGAACCCAAGGCAGGCACCTCTCATTCTTCGGATTCATGTGCGTATAGTATAATTATCACTTGTTCCGGTGAAGGGAAACATCGTGAGGAAACCAGCATGGCTGAGAGATATTTCTTGTTGTTAAGCCAAGTCAGACACCAGGTTAGGCACTCCACACGATAAAAAAGACCTTGATGATCGATCCGTGCGGCTGCATTATTTAGCCATGAGCTCCTCAGTTAAATTAGCTAATTAAATCAAGTAAAGGTAAGTATTTAAACTAAAAATTATTCACGAGTATTTAATGTTATGAGTTACTACCCTATTAATTTAGTTTTTGAAAAACAACAAGCAATTAAAAAACAATGCACTTGTTACTGCGGTACTCACACAAACCAATTACACCGACAAAATATTTGGATCCCGCGGATACTTAAGCCGCATAAAGTAAAGCAATTAGCTTCATTAACGTTAAAACGCTTTGAGGCAAATTATTTGAAATTAAATGTTTCAGCCTTGGCTTCTGAACTGAGCTGCTTATATTGAGCACTTTGAACTTTTGAAAACTTTATCCTGATCGAGTATTGCGCATTTTTTGGTAGAAATACAGTTTAGTTCGATTAATCAAGAGACAGAAGTGATATATGTATAAACATATGTGATTTGAGAAGAAACAATTCTGTGGAGTATGAGGTCTTCAATATTTAAGTAAGTACTTACTTAACTTAAACACAGATGAATTCCTAGAGATTTCGGAGCACCAGTGTTGAATATTTTTTCAGCATGTTTTTAATAGACAATTTCCGCAACTCTGTGCGTAATGAGTGCAAAAATACCCCTAATAAACCAAAAAGGCACTTATTCTCTCCGGAATTGCGTTTTTTTTGGACTACATCACATCATCATCATCTACGAGTACATGAACCTAGTTACAGAGATATTGGGGTCAAACTTCCAACTTTTTCACAATACTTGATTTTAAATACTTACAAGTTTTTAATGTTATAGTTTTACTGTGAGTACTAACGTAATACTTGGTTTGATGCACTGAATGCTTGGTTGATGGCTTCGTGAAGGGTCTTTTTACACGTTTATAGCCTGATTGACTGGACGGTTGAATAAATGCAGACAACTACCACTATTCACATTTTACAACCCCAGAAACGCAATTCCACCAAACGAAGAGCTCTCTCTCGACCTCATAACCTCAGCAATCACATTATTGGCTCCAAAATCGGCTGTCAATAACCAAAAGAAGCCATATTGTCGAATCCCGTTTTCAATATGAATACTGGTCACACTGGCCCGGACGTACGAGGTCAGTAAAGCGGGCCATTATCCAGAATGGACTGTTGTTAGTTCGCGACAATGAGAGCCATATATCAGCTTGCGAGGTCTATATTCGTGTAATGAACGCAGCGATCACTACGTAACAGATGAAATGTCTACCATCAGCCGTTAATTCCCTCATCAACGGAGTAAATGAGCTTTAGTAAGTGATACAACCTTGTCTGTGTATCATGTATTGAACGCGTAAGGTGTGAGATAATCATTGAGGAGGAAGTTCAAGAGAATTCTGTGACGAATTGATAGGTTTATGACAATGCGTTCGGATGTGGTTTTAGGAATTGTTTACAAGCGTGGTTCAAAGGTTAGTCCTGGGGATAAATAAAGTAGAAAAAAATTGTATTAGCTTTATTCAGTGAGATTCTTTGATGACAGTGCTGGACTAAATTGTAATAAATCATGCTACGGACATAATTATAGGTAGCAAAAAGCACAAGCAAATAATTACATTAACTTAAAACTTTCATTGAGGGCAAAGTGAGTGGGACACTACATCAGCGATTAATAAAATAGAAAATACATTAAATTGATTGATTCTGGCTACAGGGGGACTAGTTTGTGATCTATAAAAGAAAACGGGGCACCATGATCTATAATACTACACCATGATTCAAAATAATCACATGTCATACTTTTCCAAGTTTAAAATCAAGATTTTTAGTGCATCTAGATTGCAGACCTGAAAGAAGTACCCACACCACAGCCTATCTCCTTAAAGGTAAACAGTTACATAGTTGTAGTGTTGTGACCTACCCTCGTAAAGGTTTATGAAGATGTTGTGTTAAATGTGGCTGAACGGAAGCTTAAGAGGCCAGCCCTGTTACTAAGAGAGTATAGGCGTTGCCTTTCTATTCCAAAGTGGTAAAGCTAATGGACGGTGTCTGTATCTAGCTATGTTTGTAATGGTTATGTATAAACATTACTAGAAGTAAATAACTTTGTAGGTATATCAATCGGTAGTAGTTGGTTTAGTAGTCGCATGTTCTCTTGCTGAGCATGAGGTCCTGGATTCGATTCCCGGGTCGGGCAAAGTGTTATTAGGATTTTCTATCTAGAATTCCGCAGTAGCAGTCCGGAGTCTGCATATGTGCCTGGTTGATGGCAATAGGCTCGTCCTCTATTAGATGGGACTTAATCTTATACGGCAATATGTGGTTATACAGCATGTAACAGAAAGGGTATAATCATATGGAATACTGTGGTACGGACCATCAAATTGAACAACTTTCTCTATGGGAGCACCATCGAAATCGTAAAAAAATATCGTAGAAAAAGTTGTTCAGTTTGATGGTCTGTACCACAGTATTCCATACGATTATACCCTTTCTGTTACACGCTGTACATCCCATCAACGAAGGTTTAGACAAGCGTGATGATTATGTGTGTAATACAGAGGGCCAATACAAAGCGGGGAGCTGAAGTGGGACTGGGCTGGCCATGTCTGCCGTATGCCCGACGAGCTGTGGGCTAAGATATCCACGATGTGGAGCCCTGACACAGCCGGAAAGCGACACGGTAGACCTCTGGACAAGCTGGATATAACCAAACAACACATTAGCCCAAGATCGAAAGATTTGGAAGTCATGGGCAGAGGCCTTCGCCCAGCAGTGGGGTGACACAGGCTCACAGTAACAGTAATACTGAGGGGACCGGAGCCCCATTTTTTCCGGTCATATCAGATCGCCGCCCCATCGAACTATGAGAGGGAGGTAAAGGATAGTGCAGCTGTGTTTGCGTGTTTGCGTGTACCCTCGACGCAGAAAATATTTTAATGCTCAAGTGTGTGTACACTTGAGCATTAAAATATTTTCTGCGTCGAGGGTAAGTTTCCGCTGAGATTGGCCTCTATGACCGAACAAACATGGTGACTACTATTACTAAACATTGTAGAAAAGCAAAAGCATAAATTATGGAGATACATAAATAACATAATCACGCCTGTAATCCCCGAAGGGTTATAGGCAGAGGTGTACCTTATCGTACACCCTCATTTTGCCAGTTATGTTTTAAGTCCCATGTAATAGAGGGCGAACCTATTGCCATCAACCGGGCACAGATCCAGACTCCGTAGCTACTGCAGAGAAATTTCTAAAGGAAAAACTCAATATTTATGGGTATACTTATGGGGAATCATCAGTTTCGTTAAGCCAGTAATTATCAGAAACGATATTAGCATGATTACGATCAATGTCTTAAAACATGTCGTTTAAAACCATATTAATTCATAAATTGAACGGCAGTGAATTATAGTTGTTGGTTCATTTAAATGAATATTTTCTTAGGTGAGTTGTTCAGAATTGGATGTTCTTTGTTAAAATATAATATTCCTTAATAAAACAACAGGTCTTCTGACAATAACTCATATGTGTGATGTGTAATGAACCATATTTCCTATGATACTATTACGATAAAATGGTTCAGCCAACGCTTTCTTGAAATATTAACAATAAAAAGGTTTCTTATTCGAGAAAACTACGTCTTCTTAGTATTTTATTGTCATCACTTCAACATTTATTTTCGGACAAGACGATTTCCCAACGGAAAATAATGATCTGCCACCGAAACTTTCATCCCCTGTTAAACCCTTTTGGGGAGGAGATTTCAAAACTTATCATACCTAATATGCCTAGCCTTTTCCCAATTACGTTTGTGTCGGCTTCCAGTCTAACCAGTTGCAGCTGAATACCAGTGTTTGACTTGGTTCCACAACCCAGTTAGTACTCTATAATACGATACTCCTTGGTAAGACTGATTGTCAGACTTTCAGGCCACTGACTACTAGTAACGACTGTTAAAGATCTACAAATGACAGCCGAGACCAACGGCTCAATATGCTTTCCGAGGCACGGAGGAAACTCAGTATGTAGTGGATGGTCACCCATCTCTGACCTTGGAAAACACTACCTACTTTGAAGATCGACCCGTGTGGCTGTTATTATTGAGCCACAAGCTAAAACTAACTCAGACTAGAGTCCACCAAGAAAATAGAACCTTTAAATACTGAGCTTATTTTCTCGAATGATCCCTAACGAGCACTTAGCTAATTACCTTATCAGTTCTGTTGCACTACAAGATCGTTTGGCGTAAAGCAAACACGATAAGAAATGTTGGAGAAATATAAGTCTTGTTTCAACTTAAAACAGTGATAGCCTATTGGTGTAACCGTCGGGCTGTCAAGTCATATGTCTTGAGTTCGAACCCAAAGCACGCACCTCTGATGTTTCGGATTCAAGTGCGTCTAATTATCACTTGCTCCGGTGAAGGGAAACATCGTGAGGAAACCAGCAAGCCTGACAGATATTTCATAACGGCATGTAAAGCCAAGTCAGAGTCCCATGTGCGGTCTAAAACCTGTGACACCAGGTTAGGAACTAACCACACGATAAAGAAGAAGATGTTAAAAAAATACTCATGTATTTAGAGGATCGATCGGGGTTTATAGTCCTTTTATAATTATTTTAACTCTGTCAGCAATAATACGAGTACAATAGTAGCCTTAATATCTGTTGTATATTTTGCCGCGATTTACTAAGAACATACGTCAACGTTAGACCTGTTCCAATATTTGCATTTTTTATAACGTTTCCATTATGAAAAGACGAGCGAGGATCAGTGTTTAGCCTCTTTTTCGAGAGGGAACTACTCCAAAATCGGCATAGCTTTACGCCGCGTTTATTAATAAAGGGGTTGGTGTTTAATTATTTAAAATGATGTAACTAAAATATTACCTTTTGATAATTTTACTAAAAAATAATATTTTGAACCCACTCAGCTTCCAAAATCAACGTACACATATATACATCCAGTATAACCTGACCTCGCTTTGTATGAGCTTCCCGAACAATGAGAGATGATCTTAATTTGGTTTTGCATGGCTTGATTGGTCGCCGTGCGTACCATGTTTTAAATTAACAGAAATAGGAACTTCGATCTCGTCGCCTGCCAATTATTTCTAACTGTACGAAGATTGATCAAAAACAGAGACAGAACCAAAATCCCCAATCGCCTTTGCATCCTACCGACCCTCCGTAACTTTGCCTCCTAATAGATATAAATGGTGTCTAATATTAGAGAAACCAAGTATTTTTGTTACCTGATTAATTCGAAGTCATGAAGGCAAAATTGTTATAGGGATTTCGTTTTCAAAGTCAATTTATTTTAATACTGTCTCGTAAACAGTTATTAGTCTTGAAACATGCTAAAAATTAATGTATTTTAATTTTGTACAGACAATGTTGTGTAGTGCTTTTTATTAAGCATCTTTTTATGTACCACTCAATTCAAAAAGTAATACAAATCTTGACTAAAACTTTTGATAGCGTAGAATTGAAAAATTTCGAATAGACTAGACTATAATTACTTAGTTTGATGTACATAATACTTGGTTGATGGCTTCGTGAAAGGTCCTGTTACACCCTGTATATATTTCTTAGGGATCGGTAGTGACTTTTAGTAAAAGAGAATGGGCGATTTGTCTTCAGAGCGGAATACCACAACTTGATTCAGCACTAGGCGCAGAGTCCATACAAAAGCGTCCCTTCTCCTTTAAGAACAATCGTTAAATAATTTCTTAGAAAATCGCCTAAGGCAGCCACTTAATTTTTAGCTAGGCAAGATAAGATAAAGAACTATTTAATAATAGTAATTTTTCTCAGAAAAATAAAAATGATACCAAGAGTAAAGATTATAAAAAATATGATAAACAAACCTGGCGAAGATCTTCTTGAAACAATTTTTAGATAGAACATAAAAATGTTTTAGCACTGTGTCAAGAGTTAATGAGCTGCCAAAAAAACATTTTGAGTAACTGTAATACAAACAAAAAGATTAAAGAAAAGATCTTTTTACGCTTAAATAACTCGTCCTAAGATGTCATGAACACAGACCCTAAACGTAAAATATAAGAGTTAACAAAAGATCTAAAAATGGTAAGTAGGTAGGTACCTACGTGATTTTAATAAAGATGTCGGTTAGCATATATATTTTTGTGGCGCTCTTTGCATGTACGAGACTGCCATGTGGCAATTGATATGCAAATATGAAGTGTCTAACCACCACGCTGGCGCTAGTTTTCATTTTAAGTATTTTAATTTTTTGTACTAATTAAAACGGTGCAGTTAAACCAGAAAAGACAAGCGCTTTGGTATCTTCGGTGTTCCTGTTTTGTACTGCACCTATCATCGCATGTTTGTTTGGAATTTTCTTTTAGTTAACCTTTTCCGATCGTAAATCGTCATCCCGACTAAAATAGGCATCAAGCTTTTTGTTATTTCGTAGTTACAGCCGGTTTAGTCATAACAATATCAGGCGGTATCCCATTAGGTGACTCTTATGTCATTACACAGGATATTGCTTTCATGCTTCATGTCTCCGTGTGGTGTGCATTATCTGTCTCTTTGACACAGACTCATTACATTTTTTACGCGGGGGAACAGTTGAAGGTCTAGACTAGACGAAGTGACATTCTAACAGAGAAAACTACAGAAAAGCTTATGTCTATCCTATGTCCTTGTTGAAATATGAAATGCTTTAAAAACGACTGCGACGTGTTTAGCTCCCCAAGAGACATACCATGATCTCAGCAGTATTAAATTAATGTCACTTAAGTCTGGGATAAAGATAGAGCGACACGCCCGGCCCCCTTGGTCACACTGAAGTAACATTCGTCACTTACTGGACGCCTGACGGAAGAAATCTCCTTCGAGGTAGACGGTGGCGAAGGTGGTGTGACGACCCGACCTTGTTTGCGTGGCGAAGATATCGCACAAGAAAGAGAGATTTGGAAGGAAAAAGGGGAGGCCTTCGCCCAGCAGTGGGACACATGACAGGTTAAGAAAGAAAAAAGCGATTATGATAGACCCCCTGATCTTTGCAACAGTACACTATATCCCGTACAATTTACATTCTTAGCAAGAAAATGTATTGAATTACATAAATGCGGTAAAATACTTGCACGCAACGAACATATATATTTCGGTGGAGTCAGGAGTTTTAAAGCGATATTCGTTAATGTTATGCACGTTTCAGGAAAATTGCATGGCTTGATAAATGCATGCAATCACGTATACACATCACTTCACGTTCTTGCTTGAATATAACAATTACTGTTGCTATGTGCAATCAAGTTTAGATCTTCGTATGAGAAGATTTGTGACAAACAAATGGATCGATTGAGTACCAGTATTTTGTAATGGAGTAACTGCCTATCTGACTTCTACAACCTAGGTGCTGGGAGTAAATTTCGCATCAACAGCTTCATCTAGTGTTTGATATCTTTCCATTCTATGGAAATTACCAAGATTTAGTATCTCCATTTAATTTTTTGATAGGTTAAAATTCTGGTAAAACATCAGGAGAGTTGGAACGGAATGGTGGAGGCCTTTGCTTAGCCGCGGGACATAATAGGCCAATTAAAAAAAAAGGTTAAAATTAATTTAATCCTTGCAATGCATTTCTGAATTAAAGCCAACTAATTACTTTGCTTCCCTTCACCATAAAAGAAAAACAAACCCTTTTCATAACAAAAAACAAATGGTAGGTAATTAAAAATCATGATTAAGGAAAACGGTTACCCTTAAACCAAAAGGGACTAATAACAATAAATAATATTGTGACGAGTTTATTAACAATATCGTTGATACGACATTGGATTCCCATTAGGGGGTAATGACGTAATCAAATTGTACCCTGCACATCTGACGTGCCCCAGAGGGGTAAACGCACGGTTACCCTTGATAATGGGCTCGAAACATAGAGTAAGCAAGCATGTTTAGAGGCGAAATTCGCACTCCGAATGCATATGCATAATCTCTTGCCCGCAGCTCTCTTGTACAATTTTCACTTGCTTCGGTGAAGGAAAACATCGCGAGGAATCCGAACCAGCATGTCTGAGGGCTATTTCTCGACGGCATGTAAAGCCAAGTCAAGCCGTCCATGTGCGGTATAAAAACTCTGATACCAGGTTAGGTACTGACCATAAGAAAAAAAAGTAACTCCCCATAATATAGCGTACGACACTAGGAGAAAACCTAGCTTCCCATTAATGACACACATTTCGGGATCGGATCCCTGTGTTAGCTGAGAGCACGGATAAATAAATAAATATCGCTGGACATTACACACAGCGCCATCTAGGTGCCACACTAAGCAACGACGCTTGTGTCGTGGACACCAGATAGTTGATAATACTGCATAGATACTTTTTACTTATTAAGCATATAAACATCTTTGACTCGGAAACAAATGTCCATGCTCATCACACAAACATTTGTTCCTACCGGTATTCGAACCCAGGACCCTAAAAACGCCTCACTACCGCTGCGCCATTCGGGTCGTCAAGCGGATATTAACGTGATGGTGAGGAATGGTAGATGATTACATCATAACACCACCTGTATATCCCGGTTAGGGAGAGGTGTACCTTTCAGGTCACCCACATTTTTGCCACCTGTATTTGAGTCCTATGTTATAGGGTCTATTGCTGACTGTAATACACGATAAGACATCATCAGAGAAAAAAAAAGTTTGAAAAAGTGTTATTTACCTAATATAACGGACTTGCAAAATAAATATCATTTATCACTCGCAAAGGAAATTACATAAGTTTCGCTTCTATACCAATTTCTTATTCTATGTTTGGAAACAGTGTCGGGGTGTTCCTGGGTGATTTATTACGCGCTAAACGGATTGGGTCTTGAGCAGAAGATTTGCTGTATCGATGGCCTACAGAACCCTCGAATAGGGGCTGCCCTTGCTTCATGTTTTTAATTGCAAATGTAGTCTATTAGGTTTTGCTATGAATCATGTATGAGGATGTGTATTGATGTTGTATATATGATAGATATAAGAGTACCCAGTATGTACTAACTGGGTTGTGGGGGTCAGATAAGCAGTCGTTCCATGTAAAATACTGGTATTCAGCTGCATCCAGTTAGACTGGAAGCCGACCCTAACATAGTTGGGAACAGGCTAGGCAGATGATGATGATTTTTGACATAAATATGTGAATATAATGGAAAAGAGTATTCATATTATATATATGAATACTCTTTTCCATTTTTAAGTGTCTGAAGACGTGACGAACAGCCAATTTTAAGTTAAAAATGAAAGAGGATAGTAGTTACGTATAAAAATAAATTGTACAGCCATATGAGTAATCAAATAGACTGTAATATTCAGAAGTACGTGTACAGAAAATTTTCCGCGGAACACCTCGGTGAACCAGGGGTACAGAAAGTTAACCATGGTACACTTAGCTAAACCAGGGGTACAGAAAATTATACGCGGAACATCGAGGTGAACCACATTGGTGTTCCACGGGTCAGAAACAATAATTCTTCGTTACTCATTTCATCTAAAACGCACTAGTGTATAAAGAGTGGAAGTGTAATGGATGGATTCAGTACATAATTCCGAACCACCCCAAATAGAAAATTTTCATTGGTATTTTTTTTTAACAGCTGTATCCTACAAAATTGCCTAATACGTACACAGTCCAAATTTATGATACGGCAGATTTTTTAGGGTTCTGTAGTCAACAAGGAACGCTTATAGTTTCACCATGTCCGTCTGTATGTCTGTCCGTATTAGAAAGCTGTAATTTAGCATGAATATACAGATTAGTTATGGCCGACAAAGTATATTAAATCTCGAAAAGTATTTTTTCATAGAGTATCTCCAATACCTCCACGTAAAGTGGGGATTTTTTTCTCGCTTACCCCATAGTGTGAGATGTCGTTGGATAAGTCTTTAAAAATATTGCGAGTCTGTTTTAATAATTTTTCGATTGGGATTCGTTTTTGAAATATTAAGCTTTAAAGTGCTAATTCTTGATAGGCTCAAGTGTTGCACCTCTACCACCTAAACGGTTGTGGGAAAAAAATCACGGTAGTAGTTTATATAACAAAGTTAAAAGAAAAACTATCACAGCTAAGTAGGCTTTTCAAGTTTACGAGTTAATAGTCGACCAACTTATAAAATGTACTTGGATAACATATTTTCCTTAACATTATGTATGGGAGCACAGGTTTTTCAACTGCAAATGTAAGTTTTTTTAATTTTTATTTTTACAATAAACATCATCTTTCGGATTCAATTCCGCATATTTTGATGGGCAACTACGGAACTCTTCAATATGCGTGACCTGACACGCGGTTGGCCGGTTTTTTTTAATTAACGATGAAAAATTTCTATCAGAATGATGTACTGAATATAATCATGGTAAAGGATTGCGCGTCGGAGTCCAGTTGAGCTCGTTTAGCCTCGGTGTTCCTCTCTTGGCTGCACACTCTCGCACTCACCCTGTTTCGGAGTATCTCGGCGAGAGTATACAGTCACTAAAACCTTTTTAGCTAAACATTCTAAGATAAATAGTCTCTAGTGAGAGAGGTAATTATAACCAAACACACATACCTCTAAATCGACACACAGGTCCGCTGTACCTGCCGTGTATCTTAACCCCGTACAAATAACACATTCTGTTCTAAAATAATATTATTAATTTAGTTAGGCGAGGTTGAGAGCAGCGGTGGCCCAGTGGTGGCGGCCCTGACTTAAGAACAGTAAGTCGTGGGTTCGAACCCAGGCAGGTGTATTACGTTGTGTAATTTATTTCATCATTACTGCTCTCAAAAACGGTGAAGGAAAACATCGTGAGGAAACCGGCATGTCCTAGAACCAAAAATTCGAAGACATGTGACATCTACCAACCCGTACTGGGCCCGCGATTATGCAAGGCGAGGTTAGTTAGCGATGCTTTCCAAGTCTACTACAATTTATGATATTTAAATCCACACTAATATTAGAGAGTTTGTTAGATTAAATATAGGGGATAATCATTGGAATTACTGATCTGATCCGAAAATTCTTTCAATAACGGGAAGCTACATTATCCTCGAGTGTCATAGGATATATTTAAAACTTTCACGTGAGATTATTTCCGACCAAAACGCAAGAGAAGCCGCAGGCAAGAGTTAGTGTGCAAATAAGTTAACATCTTTATAATATGTATACTTTGAGTACAAAGGACAATAGGTACACACGGCTACACATCAAGCTATACATTTCCAGTATAAGCTGACCTCGCATTGTACGGATATCATATACAATGCGAGATCAGCGTAAACTGGAAGTGTATAGCTTGATGTGTAGCCGTGTGTACATACGACTGGCTCGTTGGTCGAGTGATCGGGTCAAGCGCAAGCGGTTCCCGGGTCGGGCGAAGTGTTATCGGGTTTTTTCCATTAGGAATTTCTCAGTAGAGCGGAATCTGGATTTGTGCCGGTTGATGGCTAAGCCCGCCCCCTATTACATGGTAGTTTTAACATAACTGGCGATATATGGGTGTACTATTCGTTACACCTCTGCCTAACCCTTAGGGAAAACCGGCGTGAACTTAGATTATGTGAAAATAAGTTAAGGCAAAATATGATAATACATACACAACAATTTTACAAAGTAATAGTAGTTGTAATACTAAAAGCTAATGGTATTACCAGCGCCTAACGAGCGGTACAACATGTTACACAAGGGTAAATGTTATGTTCTACAATTATAACCTCCTCAATTAAAATGATCGCCGTCTTTAAGGCACCTTTTATATTTTAGAAGTCTGTGAAATATGAAACGCTTGACATACAACGATAAATGTTGTTATGGTACTTTCGAAATGATTTTATCTCTAACAGCTGCAACTTATCAGCAACCTTAAAGCCGCATACCCACCGCGGTACACAGATGGGCCACGCACGTGTGTAAAGCTTCGCTTTGCAAGAAAATGTGTATGTATGTGATTCACGCTATGCATCAATTGACGTCATTAGGACATGCGTGGCTTGCTCGAATAAGGCGCTCACATAGGTAAACGCTGTCAACGCCATGCACGCTGTGTATGCGGTACACACTATACACGAATAATATTAACCCACGACTATGCTGCGGCTGGCCACGCACGCTACAGTTGTACGTAGTTGTGGGTGTGTAGTGTGTACTGCAGTGGAAACGTAGACCCACGTTGTCAAACCAATGAATCCACGCAGCTATAATGCCCTGCTATTTATGTTGCGTGCCCGCGCACAGCGTGCGCCGTGGTGGGTTTTCGTCTTAAAGCCTAGACTTCATAAAGGCGAAGACGACCGGAGATGTGCTAAGAACGAAGATGTGGAACGGGGACCTGCGCCTCTCACAGCACACCGCTTACCTATTTTCCTCGTCTCCTCTGACCTAAACAATTACGAGACATCTCCTCTCCTCTTTACTCAACCATTCACCAACCATTTGACGACCCGAATGGCGCAGCGGTAGTAAGGCTGCCTTACGTTCTTTGGGTCCCAGGTTCGAATCCCGGTAGGAGCAAATGTTTGTGTGATGAGCATGGACATTTGTTTCCGAGTCATTGATGTTTATATGTATGATAAGTATATTTTTACCAACAAAAAGTATCTATGTAGTATTATCAACTATCTGGTGTCCACGACACAAGCCTCGTTGCTTAGCGTGGCACCTAGATGGCGCTGTGTGTAATGTCCAGCGATATTTATTTATTTCCACTAAAGCTAAGCGCAGACGAGCAGTGTAAATAACGAAATTCTATTGGTGGTTTACAAAATGACATCATCTCTCCTTTCATCTCGTCTGCGCTTCGGTGAAGTCCGGTCCTAAGGCAAAGATTATTAAGATCACTGTCACCTTGACAGACTTGTCCGTGAAAGCAACCTAACACCAACCTTATTGCAACGGCAATAAAGATAATTTTGATTCTGATATTGATTCAACATTATAGGTAAAATATTTATCAAAGGACTGTGGGCACTGCTATCTAAAAGACTAACCCATCTGTATTTGTATATGTCGAATATCAAAAATCATTATAGGTCAGGTATATTTTGTATGGACCATCGTATACTACAAGCGGGCCACAAAGCACTCTTTAGTATTTATTTTAATTTAATCATTTAATTTGAGCAACAAGACTCATAAGTGTTAGTAACAATATACTTACAAACTATGATAGTAAAGACAAAAACAAAACCAAAAAAAGAAACAGATTGTGACATCATTATAATAGTCTGCAGTAGTATGATTTGTAAATTTATCATTTTATAATTATTTAACATTTAATTTAAGGCTTACGTAAGCGAAATGTTACCGACGTAGCCCGAAGAATTGCCAAACTGAAGTGGCAGTGGGCAGGGCACATTGCTCGCAGAACGGATGGCCGATGGGGCCGAAAAGTTCTGGAGTGGTGACCGCGAACCGGAAGACGTTGCGTTGGAAGGCCTCCCACTAGGTGGACCGATGACCTGGTGAAAGTTGCGGGGATCCGCTGGATGCGAGTCGCACGGGACCGGTCAGTTTGGCGACACTTGGGGGAGGCCTATGTCCAGCAGTGGACGTCTTTCGGCTGAAATGATGATGATGATGATGAAGCGAAATGAGGTCATAATAATGTCAGGCTTTTATTAAAATGTTTAAAACAGTTAACATTTTGTAAACCACAGCGACCACTTCTTGTTATCCGTCAATCACCGCCAGACTATCAAAAGTTATTCATCAAGAACGCCTTTTGATATTATGGCTTTTAATAATTTTACACGCATTCTTCATTTCATGGAAATCGTTAACGTTTGACGACTACGTATCAGAAATTGTCATAGTTCGAAAAGTTCCATGAAGCAGGTACACTTATACACATATTACAACTTGAAATTGAGTGAGAACAAAAAAAGTTGAAATAAACATTCTATGGAACTACCGAGCTTACCGGGTAGATCTACAAATCTCTACAATCTGCTAGCTGACATTTATAAGGCTGATTAACAGATGTAAAAATATCTCAAATCTGAAATGCGTCTTGAATGAGACAATCTTTTTGAGAACTCTCAGAACATAAGAATAACAAAAAGCTTTGTTCATCCATGAGAAAATTATCCAAATCAACTTCAAACGAAGCGACACCGTCACAAAACATCAAAACATAAGTCGTTTTTATTTTACAATCTTAATAACCAACGAATTTACTTTAACTCAACACATATTTCTTCTATAACGACGTCCATTTATAAAAACGCCTTCAGGAATCTCGGACGGACATTTGATAAAGTAATCTAAGGCAATTTTCTTGCGGAACCCAAGTCTACAGGGACGAGAAAAAAAAATGATCCAGAAACAGCCACTTGGAACAACAATGGTGATTTAAAAACACAATAGAGATGTGGGGGAACTGATGGATTGACAGTGTGTGCTAAAATAGGGATGGGACGCGACTGAATTGCTCTTTTTTTTGTTGTGTAAATATTGGGTCGAGATAAGTGTTTGAATTCGCAACGAATCGAAAGACCGATAAATATGAAATGATTTAATTGCTTTGTACAAATATTAGCTATTTTTTTAATAAAATGGCTCCGTTTTTGATAGGAAAACTTCAGGAATGATTTGAAAGGTGATTTATTACTACTGAATAACCTCAGACCAATAAATGTTTTTCGGGTTTATAACCCTGATATCCCAAGGCCAAAAAAACTAATAACACATTTTAATTGTTTCACACTCAGCTCAAAGGCTACATAAATATTAATTGCCAGTTTCCAATGCAATATCGACACCCCTCAGTAACGCACGCGGGCCATAGGGAGCGAAATGTGCAAACAATTAGGAAGGAGTTCTTTTTTGCACCCCACTCTAGGGGTGGCTCACAATGACACTTTATGTCAACGACAGCTCGCCTCTATTTAAATGCGGCCGGCCCTATCTTGCACTAGACATCTGTTACTTTCACACCGACCGTAAATTATATTGTAATGGCACTGGAATAAAAGTATAATCGGATTACGTTTTTTTTTTCATGATGATGATGATGAATGAATCCGATTTATTTTTGTTTTGGATATCTGACTGTGAGAGATGGAAATTGTTTTGTATTAGTTTTGATGTCTCGGTGTTATTTTTATACAAAGACTTTCAAATATAAACAAGATGAAGAAAATCGTAATCCAATACTTGTTACCATTTAGTAACAATTAGGTCCGTCTAGTATCATACGCCCGCTTGTCATGTAGCATTCGTGTGTCAAAATCGAAAATTTTCGGAATGAAGTTTACACTAAGTTATTATACGAAATAAAATGAAATTTCAACGACGTTATTGGTACGCTTAAGTATAAAATAGAATTAATGACAGGACCTTACTCGACAGTGGCGCCATCTGGTGAGCTCAAAAACGATAGCCCTCATTCTGAAGTGGAGACCGCGTATGGACAAGCGTAGTGCGCGTAGATAAACTGACGTCCTTAAACAAATTACTGGGTCAGACTGCATGGCACGGCACAGTATAGGGTGTTATGGCACAGCTCAGGAGAGGTGTATGTAGGTATTGGACTGCGTTATGCTGAGTTGGTGAATCCGCAATTCAGTAATGCGAATCTACATATATTTAGTAGATGGGTTTACCAACTAAGGTATTTGTGTTTGATGATGTTACTCGATGTTTAACCTAAGACAACAATCTATAGTTATATCTGTAGAGCTAATCACGTAAACTAAGTAAATAAACCGAATCTGTGTATTATAGTTTGAGGAATCGTTGCTAAGGAAGGAAGGTAATTCATGTTAGGATTGAAACTTTACATAAATATCAAATACTAGCTGTTGCCCGCGGCTTCGCTCGCGTTTGGTCGGAAATTATCCCACGAGCACGTTGTAAATATAGCCTATGGCACTCGGGGATAACGTAGCTTCCTATTAATGAAAGAATTTTTTAAATCGGTTCAGTATATCCAGAGATTACCCCCTACAAACTTAGAAACTTTACCTCTTTACAATATTAGATAGATAGGGTGGAATTTTGAAATGGGGTAGTAAGGGCAAGTACAATCGACTCAAAATGAATCTGATCACCTTACGGACTATTTTTGCTTGCAGCATCCGGCCGCTATAGAAGCGCTTTCTCTTCATTGGTCCTTTTTTGTGTTATTCCTATTAGTCAAAAAAGGGTGGTCAAACATCTGTGATCATTAACAGAGCCTGAGAATTTTTGTAAAACAAAAGATTGAGAAAGAGTCGCATATTTTTTATTGTTTTTCTACTATTGGTCCGCACTCTCTTTGTGCTCATCAATAGTAGTAAGGGTGGTGAACAGATGTGGATATCGTGTGCTCGGGATTTTGTTTTTAGCAGATTCATTTTGGTGTGATGGTACCTTAACCATTGCCGTGTTGAAGCTACAGGAAAACGGTCTGAGGGCTATCTGTTAGTTTTTGAGAAAATTCGATCTGCATTCACACATTTCGAAAAAAAAAAAATTCCATTCTAAAAAACCGACTTCAAAAAAAAAAAAACGTGGAAAAATAACTTTAGCTAACTTCAGTAGTCGGTGACTTTTGTTTGTTCGATTGATTTTTTTGCCACCGACTTCTGAAGCTCAAGTTATTTTTCCACGTTTTTTTGTTTATGAAGTCGGTTTTTTTTTTTTTTTTTAAAGTTTTTTATTTTTCCTTTTTTAGTTGCAATATTCTACACAAATAATAATAATAATAATAATGATTTATTTTCTCACCACAATATAGGTACATTAGAATGGTATATCAATACAAAGTACTTAACAGGAATAATTATACTGTGGGAGACTGGTGCCTAAGCTAGACGTGAGGTCTGTATTTCAGGACACCAGGTCTCCACCCCTTGGGTAATGCTTACATTTTAATGTTTTGTACAGTAATTAAGGCGGTAAGAATTAACAAGAAGCAAAGCTTTTAAGATTAAAGATAAAATAAACAATAGAAAATTTTAGTTACAAATTTTTGGTGCTCGGTGAAAGTATGCTTAGTAGGTATTTGTATGATTGTGTATCTGTGAGTGGGTAAGGTGTATGTGTGGGTGTATGTGTGGGTGTATATGTGGGGGTAGAGCGTTGGGGGGGGAACAGAATGTGCTAAATTGGCTACTTTGGGACAGCAAGTAGTTTTTCTGTGTCTTCGTAATTTAACTCCCGGAGCCAATTTCTTAGTTTTATTTTGCATTGGGTTTTGGGGAGGTTATAAATTGGGAGTATCCTATTTATCTTATTATAAAGAAAGCAACCAAGGTAGCAAAAGAATCGATGGGAGGAAGTAGTCGTGAGCCGGATGTGGTGGCGGACTATGGGATCGAATCGTCTACTTCTATGTGGGAGTGAGTGGTTGAAGGTAGTGAGGCCATGCTGTTTTATAACGGTTTGCAGTATGAACAGCTGACGAACAGTTAGCACCTTTGCTTCCCTATATAATATAACCGTTGGATATCGGAAAGGTCGGAATGAGGAGACTTTCAGAATGGCTCTCTGCGCTCGTTCAAGCTCTAGCATAGTGCTTTTTGTAGCACCACCCCAGGACGTTATGCAGTAGGTTAGTAGGGACTGGGCGAGAGCCAAGTAAACCGATTTCCTTAGCTTCTCGTCTGCCACGTGTCTTAGGGTCTTGAAGACATATATAAGTTTACGTAACCTGCCGCTAAGGGTATTGATATGCTTTTTGAAGCTTAGGGTGCTATCTATTATTACCCCTAGGTACTTTGCACTGGCTGTTTTCTGAATGCGGGTGTTGCAGGTGCAATTATTTAAATTTTCCTTAGAACATGTGTGGGCTACTATAGAGTACGATGAGATCATGTGCGTAGTAGACGCATTGTTTTTAAAAAAGAAGGGCATATGTACTGTTTTTTCAGCGTTTAGAGTGAGAACATTATCTCGCAACCAATCCATCACGACGTCGAAACCCAACTGGGCTTGCGTGTATACGTCGTGCCAGGTACTAGCACTGAATAGAAGGGCAGTGTCGTCTGCGAAGGTTATAATTTTACCTTTGGGAAGAGTGAGCATACCCAGCTCGTTAATGTATATTAGGAAGAGTGTCGGGGCTATTACGCTGCCCTGTGGCACACCATAGGTGACAGTTTGTTCGTCACTGATGACATCCCCTATCTTAACACACTGGGTACGCTCACTCAGATAGTCCTCAAAGAGTTTGAGCTGGACATCCCTGATTCCTATGCTTTCCATCTTACGAATCAGAGTAGGGATAGACACCGTGTCAAAAGCTTTCGCAAGGTCAAGGAAAATGCCCAAAACTTTCTGTCCCTCATCCAGGTTTGTGATGACATAATTGGTTAGATCATGAACTGCGTCGGCCGTGGATTTGCCCGCCCTGAAACCATATTGTGAGGGTGAGAGGATGTTAAACTTCTCCAAGTAATCCACGAGCCTATTGTTCATAATCCGCTCCAGTATTTTGGATAGAATAGGAAGTACAGCTATAGGCCTATAGTTGTTGACACGGCCTCTATCCCCACCCTTAAAGATTGGGTGGATTATGGCTTTTTTGAATAGTTCAGGAAATTGCCCAGATGAAAGTGCAAGGTTGCAGATATACGTGATGGGTGGAACAACAATGTCTATGTGTTTTTTTAGGAGACCGCTTGATATTCTGTCCCACCCTACGGCAGTGTCGCTACGTAAGGACATTATCAGTTTGGCAACTTCTTTGACATCAGTGGGTAAAAGAACCATAGATTGTGCGACCTCTTGGTTGACGGTATTATTTGTGCTGTAGGTCGTCCTATTAGGTATCTGTTCAGCGAGATTTTTGCCGATTTCTGCGAAGAATTTATTGACTATGTTAACCGACTCCTGATGAGTAGCAGACAAATTTAATAAATCTGATGTGTTGTCTTTCTTTTTGATTCTGTTTGTAATTGTATTTATTGCTTCCCAGAGTTTTTTGGGGTTATTACCAGCATCGCTTATCTCGTTCCTCTCATAGTCCCTCTTGATCTTTTTCAAAAGCTTGTTACAGTAGTTTCTGTATCTATTGAATGATGTTTTTAAAGTTTCATTATCAGGTGACTTTTTTAATTTTTTGTGCAGACTATCTCTGTGACGGACGCATCGTAGAAGGCCCGGAGTGAGCCAAGGTTTAATGATTTTTTTCCGGTTAGGTATTTTGACAGTTTTGGAACTTGACTCAATGGCCTCTGTGATTAGATTGATCATACGCTCTGCTGCCTCGTTAGGATTTTGCGTGCAATACACAGGTTCAAAATTAAGTTTGTTTAACTCTGCGTCAAGCTGGTCATGGTTAATACGGGTGGCTGTTTGTTTTATAGCAGGTTTAGGGATTTCCTGCACTAGGAAAAACAGTACAGTTTCATGATCGGTTAGTGCGGAGTGAGCCACGTAAGTGAAAGCTGGCAGAGTGGATTTTAGAATAACATGGTCAAGGCATGCTTGGAGACGCGTAGGCAGTGAATGGGCAGGCAGCAGTCCATGCGAGGCTAGTAGGTTTAGGTAGCTCTGTGAGGCAGAGTCAAGACATTGATCGTGAATGTTTATATTTATGTCACCGGTGATAATAATGTTTTTGCAGTGTGTGATATTTGCTAGGAGCAAATTGAGTGAGTTTAGAAACTTGTTAATATCTTTATATCCCGGCGGACGATATATTGCTACAAGGATAGTGTTGGAGTCGATTTTTATTAGTAGACTGTTGGCTTCCAAGATTGAGGGTTCTTCCACGGAAACTGTAATTTTTTTATTAACATAAACGACTACACCCTCGTTTTGTGTGAAGTTGTTTGCGGTTTTGAAATAATTGTAGTTTTGTAGATCAGGAATGTAGTGTGTGTTAGGAAGCCAACATTCGGTCAGCGTTATTATGTCCCACTCGATCTTTGTTCTGGCAAGTATGGTGTGAAATCCTGTTATATTTTTTGTTATGCTTCTAATGTTCTGGTTCAGAATTTTTAGCGAGTGGCTAGGATTAAGGTTGGGCGGGATGCAGTTGTCTAAGTCACAGGTAGACGAGTCCGACACAGAGATAGAATCTATATTATTTACGTTATTTTTGGTGCTATCGAATTTTGCTTATTATATATCAATATGTGCATTTTTTTGTGAACTACTGTAATTGGAAAGGATAGAGAAAATCTGCCTGGTTTTGCCATTAATATTAGAGAGAGTAATGCTGAGGTATGACAAGTGAGGTATCCCGTAGTGTATATGTAGGTATTTGTGTATTTTATTGAGAAGAAAAACGGATCGTTTCCAGAGATGTGTGCATAATAAGCGTGACTTATTAACGAAAAAGGTAGTGAATTGTGTAACAGTGTGTGTGCTATTAACGAGTGTTGGTGATGAAATGTTAAGAGGTAAGTTTTTGCGTGTGTAGTATATATTGGTTTAGGGTAAGCCTGTGCGTAGTTGTTTACAAATAGGTTAGATTTAGTTTTACATAATTTTGTGTTGAATATAAATTGGTGGGATGTAACATTTTTGTATAATATTGTATGCTGAGGTAAGAGAGGTCCTAGTCACTTCAGTTTGCGTAGTTTAGCCAGGTCTTCCTCGGATTTAATCAGCCTACTGGGCATTCCTTCTTTTTCGCGAACGTATATTTTTCCGTTTGCAACCCAGCACTGCTCGAATGCACTGCTTTTTATAAACTCCCTTGTCAGGTAATGGAGGCGTTTTGCTGTAGTAGTTAGTGCTTCAGATATGTATATTGGCTTTTTAGGTACATCAGCTAGCAAGTGGGTGGTGCTAAGACGATTTTCAATATTTAGTTTGTTGTAGTTTTTAGTAGACCGGATAAATTTTTCTTTTATAGTTGGGGATGTAAATTCTACAATGACAGTACCCACTGTCTCTTTTTTGCCTCTCATCCGAAATAAATTTTTAACTTCTGATACTGGAACAGGTTGATTGATGACAGTACCCAGTTTTTGGACCAATCCAGTAAGGGATTCCCTGGTCTCGGTACTTGAGGTTGGGATATTACTAATTTCGATTGTAGCTGCTTTCATGTTTCTTTCCAGATAGTCGACCTTGAGCTCAAGCATTTTAATTACTTTTTGGTTGTTATTACATTCGACCTGTAAGTTGTTTATCTCCGATATAGCATCATCGTATTTATTAGATAGAAATTGTATAGTGTCACGAATATTATCATTCTGGGTACAAATTTCTGCGTTTTGCCTGCTAATCATGCTGTTTTGCGCCCTGATGTCTTCGAGAGCCGAATGCAGCGAGTCAATTTTAATATTCTGTTGCTCTTGCTTTGACACAAAATCCGATAACATTGTGTTCATATCCAGCATCATATTTTCGAGACGTTCCAGCTCAGCGGCATCACCTCGTTTCCTTTTCCTCTGATTTATATTTTCAGGTTCATTGCTTTCATTCTTAGAACTCGAAGATAAGTTCGGTTCTGAGCTGTACAAAGGTGAGGCTGGAGTTTTCGGAGGCGAGCGAATCATGTTTAGGTATGTTCTTTAGGCAATTTATTTATTGTTTTAATAACCTTAGTTAGAATAAATCAGAAATTATACGATGGCAATTAACCTAACAGAGCAAGGGTCCGCTCTGTTTATTCTATTAATGTAAACAAGACGCTTTACTCACTCAGCTGTTGCCTATCTTGTTTTGTTGCGCACGCTCGAGTGTCGTGTTATCCTATGTATGAGTGTAGTATCGCCTTCGGAAGTCTTCGGGACTCGAACAACCGCCGAACGATGACTACGAGCGGGCGCCGCGCGCGTGACCTTGCAGCGACAAGCAGCAATGTGTGCGTGCGGAGGACGGTCGTTGACCCCGGCACGTCGCTCGTTAAGTTCGTAGGCACGATGAGTCAAGCGCTTGCGATGACAGTTGAAATTTTTGCAAGGCGTAAATATTAAAACTATGTTTACTCAGTGGTCACTTGAGAAAATTCACAGCGGAAGCGCAGACTAGGTAGTCCAATCACTGAGCATCACAACTATACGGAATTTATTGTTAGTTAGTTACTATTTTGCGAGTTTAAAAATTTTTAATTGCTAGCACCTTGAGTTTACGTGTTCACGCGTTTAGGCCCGCGGAGGGAGTCCGAAATATTTGCTATACATTTATTTTACATTGTTAATAACTCCTTTCATGGAAATAGGCTTATCCCCAATAAAATGTAACTTATAGGGTTACCTAACCTAACTGTCGAAATCTGGGTGTACTGTACACACCTGCGTACTCTCTCAGAGCATACAGGCGTTATGTTATGTTCTAATATTGTGTAAAAAATAAACATCCATGCGATTGCAGCAATCACGACAGATTTTCTGTCTATTAATGAAGCGTTCCATTGTATATCTGCGAAGATCAGCATCAGATCCTGACTTATACCTTCCATCATCAGCTCAGCAACATGAGATAATGATTATCAGGTACAAATCTGCCATGATATATCTATAATGCCGTTACCTACCAAAGCGAACACCAGCCACAAAGTTACTTAACGACATTTTTGTTTATTTCACACGAGAAAAATATGCACTTAGCGGCATTCTTAAAATTATTATATCCAAAACTATTCAAGGTATTGAACATTCGGAAACACAGATCGATAGATTTTTTTTTGTCATTAACATAGCATCAAAAGTTAAAAATTAACCAGATGTTGGATAACGGCATTTTAGACCACGGCAGAAATATCGTTAGAAAGTACCTATATGAAAAACACTGTAAAATGTCAGGGTTGCCCTCGATTTCCCTGGGATGGATCATCAGATTCTAACTTTGTTGTGACAACGGGACCACCTCAGTAGTATAGGCTTTCGAATAAAAAAAGAATTTTGACAATCGGTCCACAATTAGCGGAGAAATCGGTGAATATACGGGACACACAGTCAAACGTAGAACCTCCTCATTCTGTTTGAAGTCGGTTAAAATATTGTCAAAAGAGTTTTGGTGAAACATTAGTGAACCGCTAACAATACATTTCATGGTAATAAGCTTATCCCCAATAAAATAGAACTTAACATACCTAACTATCGAAAAGTTGTACAGTACAAATCTGCGTACCCCCTAGAGTATACAAGCGTGATATTATGTTATGATGTTGTATAAACAATAAACATCCAAGCGATTGCAGCAATCACGACAGATTTGCCGTCTATTTTTGAAATTTTCCATAGTATAACTCCGAAGATCACCATCAGATCTTCACCAAATATATAATAGGACCACCGCGAAATAATATTATACCAAACAAAAAAAGAATCATCGAAATCGGTTCACAATTGGCGAAGATATCGCTGAACATAAACACAAAAAAACAAAAAAAACAGGCGACTTGATAACCTCCTCCTTTTGGAAGTCGGTTAAAAAAATGAAGTTGTGTGTCATCTCAAAATTGCCCCCAGTATGCCCAAAAATAAAAAAAAAAAACGAGATCCGAGTTACACAATAGGGTATTAATCACATCTATCGATTCAAACAATATTGTTCAAGTCGACACAAAGAGGGTGACACGCGCACCCCGCAATATGCAAATCTTTTCAAAAGATTCTTTTGATAACAGTCTTTTGTAAAACGCTGAAGTACGACCTAAAGTCCCATTTTTCTCCTAAATACATAAGCACTGGCAATCGGAAAACTCAACGCGGGATCCACTCTGTGTGAACCTATTCGATCTCATGCATTTAAATTCAGAATTAGTGGAAAGCCTTGCCGCAGACCGACTTTTTGCCGAAGGTGAGCAAGCTATTCCTCGGATTTCTCTTTAATACCGCTTCCATTGAAAACGTGATTGATTTAATGGCCTTTGTATACTATAAAAACTTTATAACTCGACTTCACTTTTAGAAGTGTCAAAATGAAAATAAAAACACTGATTTTGTTTTTAAAGTTCGAACAGAAACCAGTAACTGTGTCTATCCATTTTTGAAAGGAGGTGGTGTGACAACATAAATAATCTATTCGAAGACAGCCGTGTGTGGCAGGCAGAAAAATGTATCTGGGACATAAAAGGATGGTGGAGGTCGGTTCGTTACGTTTTGTCGGTCCCAGGGGCGTGCCTTGCGCGGTGGGCTAGTAGCACTGTGGAACATGAATGTTTTATGCTAGCGTCACAATTCAGATTTGTATCCACTAGTGGAATCAGTTTATAGCCGGCTCTTGTCCCACGTCGGGCAATAAAGGGGCGTGTTTATTGTTTTTCGTATTGCGAGTTCAAGGTTTGGCCGCTTCGGCGCGATTTTATTGCTCCTAAATTGTGCTATAAAGTAATGCTATGATTAAGTATAGGTTTGGTCTGGTATATTCGATGATTTTATTTATTATGCTAATTAAGGGAACCAACATAAATAGGTAGGTACCTAAGCGTTTCGAAATCTACTTGAGCGGGAACTCATAGTTTTTCTTTTGGGTAATCTACTTGTCTTATTTGATTGAGTGAGGATAAAAGTATGTCAGACTGAGCACAAACAATTTCAAAAGACACAATGTGAAGAGAAAAAAAACTAGTTTTTCCGTATCAACACTTGTATGGGGAAAATAGTCATTAATTCCCTCTTTTTGACATTAATAAATTTTATACTTGCTTATAGACTATTGTGTAACAAAAAGGTTTTAACTATCTGATCAGGATCAATAAGGGCTAAAATTGTCTAGACCCAACCTAGTATTTACAGAGCACTTTTGACTAAATTACAATCATAAGATTTCAGGAATAACGAACCAAAATTGTGTCTCAATATTAATTACCCTAGAAAATTAACACAAGAAAAATAATTGTGGTTTCCATTTGTCTTTTAGCTGTTCCCAAATTAATTAGCTCCGCGAAAATTTTCAAAACCTGTCTGTTACAATAGCTGCATATACACCGTCGTTTAAATTAATTAACCTTTAAGACAATATACACTGTTAAAGCATTTAACAATTCATACTTTAATTAACACAGGGTAAGATTTCAGAGGGTCGAAATGAAAGGGTTACATGGAAGATCATAGACAAATATTTCTAGGATATGTACCTACATAATATGTACCAATATGGAGTTCACTTCATTATTTGTTTGATTCTCTACAGTTATAATTAATATTTTATGTTTAACTGTAGATAATCAAATAAGTAATCTATGCTACGAGTTTATCCATCCTTATATACAAAGTGTAACATAATAAATGTAAGACCTCTCGTGTCATCACACGAGAGGTCTTACATTTATTATGTTAACTCAGACCATGAAACTGAACAAATATTGTTCTACGTATTATTAAAATTTAAAAAAAATAATGGACTTTCTATAGGAATTGACTTGTATGGAAAAACTAAAAAAAGTTCTGAATTTCCAAAAGTCATGGAACAAAAGTGGTTCAGTTTTATGGTCTGAGCTCTGAGTCACCACAGGAGTGGTCTTGCGATTATTATATTACAACCTGTATTTATTACACTAAGAAGAAGAGTTGAAGCTGAAGAGTTTGTTTGTTTGAACGCGCTAATCTCCAAAACCGCCAGTCGAATAGAAAATTGCATTTTGATAGCCCAGTTCTTGAGAAAAGTTGTTAAACATCACTGCTACGAACCTAAGAAGCCAAGCTAAAATATACACAACTGGAGGGGCCGGCGAAACCACGGGGTACAGCTAGTATTAATAGTGGATTGATTGAAGGTTTCAGGATTATAGCTATCTGCTCACGTGTCCTTTCGTTGAAGTAGTTTGAAACCCCAGTTTAACTGTATATGGAGTGTTGTGGTGTTATGGGTGTATACTAAGTTAACAATCAAAACCCTTGTTAGCATTTGGATATTTCAACTGCTATTGAAGGGTTCTTAGAATCGATGAAGCTCAATCCTGGAACCGTATTTGGACCTATTATTAGCAGTATAATTGGGTACAGTCAAGCTCGTAATTCGATACCTTACACTACCTAAGGGCGTAGACAAAGTGATTAGTGATAACGATAAAGCAAAATTCTGAAATGTATTGGATTGAAAAATTCCGAAAATCGTGTCTCAAACTTATACTGATATTCTTAGTAAAATCTACACAAAAAATAAAATCGATGTGTTTGTAATCGATATTACAAAGGGGCAAATTAAAAAAAAAAAGCTAATATTTTGATAAATAACACCTTTTGCTTGAGTGCTTACGAAAATATATACGGCACGTAAAACAAAAACACATATTTTTTTAATTTTTGTCTGTTTGTCTGTTTGTTCCGGCTAATCGCTGGACTGATCGCTGAGTTGATGTTATACCCTCCTATTAATAAACACAGACTAAAGTTATTCCAAGTTTAAACCTTTGAAAATGTATGGTTATTCCTTTGTTATTCCTGGTGTAATTTTATTCCGTGTTTATTAATAAGAGGGTTCATGTCTAACATTGGTTACTGTTATTTTATAAAAATAGTTAGGGTTTCGTGCAAAAATATTAAAACCCTTGAAACTGGTAACAAGATTCGATTAAAAAAGGGAAGTAATATTTTTTATAATAATTTCACGCAAACGAAGGTCGCGGACAACAGGTAGTTACATATAACAAATACGTATTATTTGTAGCTGCTTAAGCTCAAAAAATCGGCATTTTTAATTTTTCTGTGTAAACATATTATAAATTAAATCAACAAAGTTATATGAGGTGCTATTTAAAGCGAAAAAAATACAGTAAGTACAGTATGTCACATTTAGTTAAATAATAAAGTAATACGTGAAACGTACAAAGTTACGTTATGTTGTTTTTATTTTATTTACAAAAAAAGGTGTAGAAGTCAGCTCTAATGAGAACACATTTGTAGTTTCTTCTCGTTTAACGTTTCTTTTTTAAAATGATTTTAAACTTTAATTTACACAACTAGAGCAACTAGTGTATCACATAGTTTTTAAATAAAGCATTTTGTTGTTGCTCTCTATAATTGGTGCGCAATAAAGAGTATTCTATCGTTCTATCATCCAAGTATCTATCCATTTTACGAGCAAAACCTTTGCGATCCCTTGTAACCCTGCAAAGGCTACATCTAGCTAAGAACCATAGTAAACAAATAAAATATATATCGCCGACACGTGAGCCTGAAATTACTCCAAATCTGGCACTAGGCTGCGTCCCTGGCCATACATACAAAACATGACATTTCCCCTTTATTCTGACCGTGGTGTACATAAAGCATATTCGTATAAATAACGGATAGGGATTTTTTGCGGGCGTCCGGGTTAAAACATTTGTGATATGAAGGACACCTCTACTGGTTTATGTCAGTCTGTACATACATATGTATGTATTCATGTGTGAGTGGTATGTTATGGAAGTCTTGTTATGTTTGTGGGTCTTGTAGGAACATGTTTTTCCTAGAGATTGCAGTCGTGAAAAAAAAGATTACGAGAGTCGCAAAAATATTGTGCGGTATCTCGAGAGTGCGGTGAAAAAAATGAGGAAAATGTAATGTTGGTACGAAGTTATGATTGTTACCATGACGAGGTAAGATTTTATATGTACCGGCTGGAAAATAGTAGATTTCTATGACTTCATTGCTCAACCATACTCTTGCGATTCAATCTTTACTAATATCTATACTAATCTATACTAATATTTTAAAGAGGTAAAATTTGTTGTTATGTGGGGGTATTCTCTGGATCTACTGAACCGATTTTGAAAATTCTTTCACTAATAGGAAGCTACATTATCCCCAAGTGCCCAAAGTGCCCGTGGTATAATTCCCGACAAAAACGCGGGCGAAGCCGCGGGCAACAGCTAGTACACAATAAATCTGTCTGAATACTAGTCCAGCATAGATCTTATAATTAATAGGAACCAACCCACGATCAAATGAAGCCTGCCGAATTAATTGTCAGTTTTGTAGCCAAGTTCTAATAAAGCCCGTATTGATTGAGCGTTCAGAACTAATCAATAGGTCCATTAGTCGACCAAAGTCAATCCAAAGCATTTTCGTCGCGGAAAAACAAAGCCGTCACGGAACAAAAACCAATTATCTCCGCTTCAGCCTTAACCTATAGAATCGAAATAAAATGTAGAAAACACCAGCCGGATGATTGGTTATTACTTTTCCTCACCGCAAAACCCATCGACTTCAAAATTGGAGCCGCCGTAATAACTTCTCGTCGATTCGATACATACCGGGTGACATGTTCACTACATTGAATATACGTGATATTACCTTTGGTGCTCTCCACGACGCAGTCAATCCTCCAGAGAAGCAGGGCCGCGTATACCGTAAGTAGCATCTTGCCACCGCGGGAGCAAAATAATTCACTTTTATGGCCCATCTTCATACACAGCCAAATTTTCGGCAATGCCGCCCTTTATAGGCGAAAGTCGAAACATCACAGCACCACTTTGTTGCCCGAAACAAAAGTCGTCGCGACACTCAACGTTATTCGACAGTTACGACGAACACTTTTACTGCAGCGAATTTATACCGAGCGACAAAAGTAATTTGTGTAGTATACGATGCATTGACACTGCCTTCCGTTTTATATTTTTTTGTTGTTTTATCTGTAACAAAAGAAAATGGAGTTAGGGACAGTTAGTTTGTATTGAATTTTCACAGTTTAAAACGATTCATTGGTTTCGACACCACAGAGTTAACGTAGCATAGCGTTTGACATAGCGCCAGGCTGCGTTCAAATGGCGTATCCACTGTTTTGGAAACTCGGATATAAAAAAAAAAACTTCTAAATATAAAAACTTTGGCATGTGTTCATAATGCGGGAGCTGAAGAGAAAAATATTCGTAGTTGGTGCTGAAAATGAAGAAAAGCTGAACTCAGGTGGTGGATTAGTAATGCTAAAGTAAGTTCTAGTAGCTTGTAATAACAAAACATTTACGATAAACTGCTTTCTTCTACGCTTATCTCGGTAAAAAGAAAAAGAAAATACTTATACGAAAAATGTCGACGAAGGAAAACTAGGAATGAAATTATGTGTACATTTTACATAGTCCATATGTTGCTACATAGGAAAATTTTATACGTTTTGAACTCGCAGTCGTGTGATTGTGCATTGGCACTATTATATAATTATTTAAATTACATTAATAAGTAGCCTGCTTTTCAGGAAATTTAAATACAAGGTGTAAACAGATCCTTCACGAAGTCGCCAACCAAGTATTCTTTTCATCAAACTAAGTAACTCTACGCAAAAATTATTGCCAGGAAACGACTTTTTTTTGCTGTCAAAAATCACGTATTACGGTAGGACGTTACTCAATGTAACGCACTCAAAACCTTGTGCTGATGGATGCATTAAATGATACAGGGTGCATGAAGGTATTTAAAGTAGAGTTTTAATATAAAATCTTCTAAAAAAGTTGGAACTTTGACCCCCAATATCTCAGTAACTGGAAGGTACCCAGGTATGGTCTAGAACAAAAAAATATCACAATAATGGGGTGAACAAGTGTCTTTCAGCTTCGTAAAAAATACACTTAAGTATATTTTACACCCATTATTACTGAAATATGAAAGGCTACACCATTTATTACTTTTGTAGAAATAAATCGAGGAAGTTTAAAGGTTTACATTGTATTTTAAACCAATCATGACAAGCTCAATTGGGAATGACGTTTTTGGCAATGTTCCAATTCAGAATTTTGCCAGAATATTCCGTAAAAGGAAACTGTGTATTTATTTCCGAAGTTAAGCACTAGTCTTTGAAGTTTTTTTTTTTAATTTTAACATTCGGAGGGGAAAAATCGTTTTGTATATTTTACCAATCATGTAAGAATCAAAGAAAAAAAACATTATTTATCCTTTCATTTATGTTCAAATATTCAAAAACTTTTCAAGGCGTAGTAAATTGATGCTTGTATAAATTTCGCTATTTTGCGCTGCTGTTCTAAACCTTTATCTAAAAATAGTTTCTGTAAACAACATAAATGCTACTTGAAATCTAAACATTACACTATAAATACTTATAATTCCTCTGAGGTATAAAAAGTTCAATTCTTGAATAATATTTATTAATATTTACAAATAAATAGGTGAAAACGTTTTTGTTAAGCATCTTGAGTTTCTAACGGTGTCTTCTGTAAACATCAATAGCAAGGGTTTAATATCTTCCTCATAAATTAATTATAACTGAAACCTATGTAATTGTTTTAAGGGAAAACACAGAGAATGCAAGTACACGCAATTTTTAATTCAATTGAACTTGGACATGTTGCTGCCATACCACGATTCAGATTTAAAATCGGCTCATGAGATCGATTTAATACCAGCCTATTACTGTCCGACTGCTAAGCAAAGGCCTCTTCTCAACAGAGAAGGCACGAGCATTGATCACCACGCTTGCTCAAGACGGGTTGGCGATTTCAGACTTTTATAAGTCCAGGTTTCCTCACGATGCTTTCCTTTACCGATGTCTGTGATGTACAAGATAAACTTAGAAAGTACATATGAATTAAAAAAGTCACATTGGTACTTGCCCGGATTTGAACCCACAACCTCATGCATGAGAGTTAAATAATAAAAATACAACTCATTAAAAACATAACTGAACTTACTCCCGAGAGCAAGATTAGTAGCAATCGCTTTCAAACCGTTTCCACTTCCACAATATCTTTCAGCAGGATGGACATAGGCTACGAACACCCTGACAGGTTGCTTGCTTAGCACATAGAGGCTAGCGAGTAGCAAAGTGAAACAAGCGTTCTAGAATCTTCGCATCCGGCCGCACTGCAAGCTCCTTCAATACACGCTTGGCTAATAGCGAGGCGCCAAGCGCTTTTCCTACTCCTACGCTATTATTTTCTTATTAATTTCGTTGCGGGATCCAAGACAGATAAATTAAACATAACATTAACCTAGCTATCGAATGCAGGACCTCATGCTCAGGAGTCGTGCTTGCGACCACTGGACCAACGAGGGAGTGGGTAGGATAATTATATTAGTCAATAAATACGTCATGTCTGAATTTTCCGTCATGGTTAACGCTATAATCATTATGTAGAAGGGCACTTCCTCTGGGTCCTTACTGGTTTTGGTTGAGACTATAATATAGTCTCTAATGGAGATGTTATAGTGCACAATGTTTGTGCGTAAACACACGTGCACTCTTTATTTCCTTACTCTCATAGTCCGATGGCACGGCAATCCGACACGACCGGAGAGAGGTCAGGCGCAGGAAATCAGAGGCAGATATCAGGAATATTACCGACATAAACATTAGTTATCCCATTCGCTAAATGGCGCTATTTGTGTGAACTATTTTATTTTACTGTAGCACAAACTAACTTTGTGTTTATTGCCACGTATTTACCTACTAATGTAATGTTCACAATTTTGTCTTAGTCTCCTTTCTTGGTGGAAAGTTTTGGGAAATTCTAAGTACAGTTTAATGTTTATGTGATCTTGTTTAAAAGATATTTGATGTTAAACCTTGAGTTAGGTTTATTAGGGTTATATATAAAGGCACTTTATTCTGACTTAAAATGTAGTAGGTAAGTACATAAATATGTTAGATATTCATAAAAGAAACGTATGTTTATCCATGTGAGTGTTTTAGTAGAGTCACGACCCCGCGGTACACACTTGGAAACTTTTAAAAGTGGTTTTATCCTTCTGTATTAATTGTAATTTCATGTTGATAGACTATTTTTAAATAGGTCTTATTCCGAAGTTATCATTGTTATTTATCTTTTAGTTAGTAGTAGCTGAATTTTGGATCAAGCATGTTTGTATTTTTCGCCATGGATTTGCTTTTACTCTGTGTAATACACATTGATGCTCGTGGTTGCACCTAAGTCGCTAGCAAATTCAAATTCTATAGCCAGAAGAATCTAAACTTGTTACGTTTTGGATATTCGGTTGCACTATCTTCGTATCGTATTACCCAGCACTAACAAGATTGTGGAAGAAGTCAGTCGCTCCATGTAAAATACTGGTATTCAGCTGCAACCCATTATACTGGAAGCCGACCCCAACATAATTGTATATAGTCCTATGCAGATGATGAATATCTTCCATCAAATGCCAAATAACTCAAGCTTCAATCTAAAACTAAAAGATTTTCTACAGTTTTTTTATTTATGAATGGCGTTTGAAAGAGCGTTTTATCTACTTGAAAATGTTAACGTGGAAGCAAAGTGAACGTTGAGGGTTGCAAACTCGACATGTTACAGGAGTACTCTTTGGAGCCCTCTTGAGCATTGAGACCCTCGTCGTGAGGAAGCTAATGTCCTTTACTTAAATGATGTAAAGAGTGCAAAATAAGGACTGGTTTTTAAGTATAATTAGCACAAAACGTTATTTTTTTAAAACAAATGTAGGACATAAAATATAGTTCATAGTTAATCATAGTTCTGCTTTATGTTTTGTATTCCATTTTCTTTTCTTCTTTTACACACTGTGTCTACATCTCTTTTTGCTGCGGTATTTGTTTTTCATCTATCGCAGCATCATGCTGAGATAGGAGCCTTTTTGGCCTCGCACAGGTATTTTTTTATTATTTAGTTTTAGATTCTTTTTTTTATTGTTATTTTTTGTTGTTCCTGTGCTTGTCCCAAATAAATATTTTTCTTTCTTTCTTTCTTTTTTAAATTCTCCTTTCGCAGGTATGCTGGAAGAGATTTCTTTAGAAATAAGCATCACCTTTGTACTATTTTCTGTTCCTTTTTTCTTTTCTGTATTTAGTGTGTACATAAATTGTTAAATAAATAAAATAAATAAAAGTACCTACTAGTAATAGCGAAAAAAATGTTAAATAATTTAAATATACAATTTATGCATATTCTAGGTTTCTTTTTTTTGCCTATTCTGTCTCACTACTGGGCAAAAATTTTCCGTACCTTTTCAATCTCCCTTAGGTTATGCTTTCTTCGACATCTTTATGAAAGCATATTTGATGTTGTGTTATGATTTGGAAATTGTTTTAATTTTTACCCGACTACGGTGAAGCCGTAAGGGTAATGATTTTCACTACTCTTTTAGTAGTAGCAGTAAACGTACATTATTGTCATTATGATAAAGAAATAATTGTTAAATCGGATGGATTGTTTATACCCAGCAGATATACAGCGTGTAACAGAAAGGGTATAGTCATATGGAAGACTGTGGTATGGACCATCAAACTGAACAACTTGCTCTATGGGACCACCATCGTAATCCCAAAAAAATAATCAACTGCCCCATACAAAATTTCAATACCTACTCGACCCAAATGTATGGGACAGCTGATTATTTTTTTACGATTACGGTGGTGGTCCCATAGAGGAGGTTGTTTAGTTTGATGGTCCGTACCACACTCTTCCATATGACTATGACTATACCCTTTCTGTTACACGTTGTATAGATAAGTTCAATATTTCAACGAAATCACTCGCTGAATTTACTTGAGTTAATCTTTGTCAGAATTCAAGATTGTCCTGAGTATTGAAGTAAATTAAATTATTTTAATTTTCAGTAACTTTAGGTAGTTTTAAAACTACTTTGATATTTATCCAAAACACTTAAAACCTTACATTCTTAGAACCTCACTCTTACTCGTCCCTTTATAGTTAACCGATAACTTAAATAAATTAAGTACTTTATTAAGTACTTGAGTAACTAAATTAAATTAGTAACTTTAGATTTTGAAAGATCTAAAACTTTTGTTAACAATAGCGAAAACAAATTTAATCTAATTAAAATTAGGGATCGTGACGAAGATATCAGTAAGTTTAATATTAGACAAGAAACTAGATTAGCTACTTTGATTAAATCCTAAGACAGATTTAAATTAAATAGTAAGTCTACGCTATGGCGCGAATGGAAAGTTCGTCAAGTTTTCCTAGTGGCCAAACTAAAGAAAATTAAATATTTATCTATAAATTAATCTGTACCTAATTACCACCTTTTCAAAGTCTTAATACGATTGTATGAATAATCATAACAGTACACTTATCTACGTGCCCTTGTCTATGTTATGTCAAAATCACAAAGTAGTAAAATCACAGTTAAAGATACCTAGATTACGCACGAGCATCTACTTCGCGTGCCCGGCTTAAACATGTTATACTTAATGTGGTTACTGTCGCAGCAAGTTGATTTGTTTAATGAACAACGTTACAAAGTAACAACTCCAGAACTTAATTCTAGACCTTTAAAGAACAAACATGTTGTCTATTTTGTATTGTAACTAAATAGTTCTAATGACGTAATAGTAGGACAAAAAATGGCACGTTTGGTTTTCATATAGAACGTGATACTTGTTTTATCTAGGTATATCTATATTTTTGAGTAAAATAATATCAGCCAGTTTCACAAGCTTACTAAACGACAATCAATAAGTATAGAAAAAAAATGCAATACAATAATTATAAGTACTTCATTAAATATATTTTTCGATGTATACTTTGTCTATTTAAAATCCAATGTTTTCCATCACAAAATTGATGAAGTAAATGTTCAACGCTATGGTGTCATAATACCTATGACGTTTCACTATTACATACTGCAATATTCATAAACCAGCAGTTTCTGATAACTAGAACCACCGACAGAATCAAGTGCATTCGCGGAAATCACTCGCCTTAGAACATTATGTATTTAGTATTTAAGTGTAACCTTCATGTACAGACGGCTAGCACCTCAAGCTACTACCATCTGTCAAATTCCTTAAATAGTTTTCAACTTTATCGTTAAAGCATTAGGTTCAAGGTTGATTGGGAAACAGTTTTGGGTAGCTCGATGTGCTGGCGTCTGTACATTGAGTTAAACGTTATTCCTGTTTCTTTCACATAACTGTCAAACTGCAAGTGAACGATTGAGACGGGAACATATCTAAATCAAAAAATTAGTTAAATGACTTTTATTTTATCAGTTTAAGATTAATATTAAATGGTGTTTTAAATGAGTATATTATAGTGTTTGAATGACATAATATAATATCATGCCTGTTATATCCGAAGAGCTGGGCAGAGGTGTACCTAATAGCCTATACCTGCAGCTCGTCAGTTCTGATTAAGACCTAAACAATAGTTGGCAAGCCCAACCGGGCACAAGTAGGTACAGTCTCTGTGGCTGTTATACTCAGATATTCCAGGTGCAAATCGCCAGTAACACTTTGACCGAGCTAGTAATCAAACCCAGGACTTTATGCTCAGCAGTCGCACTCATGACCACTAGACCAACGAGGAAGTTATTCGAATGAATATTTTAATATTTTTTGTACACACGGCTACACATCAAGCTATACATTTCCAGTATAAGCTGATCTCGCATTGTACGGAAATCTTATACAATGCGAGATCAGCATAAACTGGAAATGTATAGCTTGATGTATAGCCGGGTGTACTCTTAAATCTGGTGATTGATTGATTAAGATTGTCAGCCAAAAATGTCTTATGATATTTTTTTTCTTTCTTTTTTATTAATTTCCCATCTGTTTAGTTTTTAGCCACCAACCCTCCTAAAATGTCGTTTGATATAAATGTCTACACATGGAACCATGAGACTGGATGATTATATTTATAATAATGTGACATTATTACTACGAGGAATGATAAATGGGCGATAACGACGAGTGCTTTAATATATTTCGTGTGACATTTGTCATTCATTTATTCACGGAAATGGAGCTTGGTTATATGCTGTGAAGAGTTATTTTATTACTGCTTATACGGTGCATGGCGGCTCAACTGTAGGTCATTTGCAGCAGATGTTTATAGCGAAGGAGCAATATTATTGTAACAGATCTGGGGAGGTAACAAGGATCACCAGCTCAATTATTGCAACGATTTATATTTCATGAGTGTAGTGAGTTAAGTCGTAGTGAGTTTAGTCAAACTACGCAAGCTTATTTTATAAAGCATAGTTAAGTTTAAGGTTAGTCATGTTTAGCCCTGTTTTCTTGTTTTTTTTTTCCATTAATTTACATTAAAAATCAAATTAGGCAAAATCGAAACAGAGACATGGGAGGAATTTGAATTTGGACATGGGCCGAATTTGAATTGTGTAATTGAATTGAATTTTATTTTTGATGTATATGTGGTATTGTAAACCTAAAGAGCTGTTTTGTGTTAGCTTCTAGTGTACAATTTAAGAATAGGAAATAAATGAAATTAAATGAAAATGAGAGAGATAGTTGATCTAGTAAAAAATATTTGGTTCTAGTTTTATTTTCCAGGAAAAAAGAGGAATGGGTTTGTATGGGCTAACCACCGGTAGCCTTTCCTCGTAAGAATGCAATTGTCAACATTTTTTTGTTGATAAATTATGTGTCTTATCTGTCTTCTTCTTTAACCTGGTGTCAGAGTTTTTAGGCCACCCATGGGCCTCTGACTTGGCTTTTACATGCCGTCGAGATATATCTCTCAGGCATGCTGGTTTCCTTACGATATTTCCCCTCACCGGAGCAAGTGATAATTATACAATACGCACATGAATCCGAAAATTCAGAGGTGCGTGCCTTGGGCACGTTGTCTCTTATGATGCATCACAACCCTGTCCTCCGACTTCTGTATCCAGTCTGCCTCAGCCACCGTGTTGAGGTCGTCTGCCCATCTAGGTGGGAGACGGTTCACACTCTGCGCTGGCCGATTGACAATCTCTGTACAGCACTCGTTTGTACCATCGGCCATTGGTCCTTCGACAAACATGGTCCCACTGCCACCTTAGCATGCTTAATCTGCAATCTTTGTCAGTAACTCCAACCCTTGTCTGGTTAATTTCATCTTCAGATTACCGAGTGCACCGTTATCAGATTTGTCAAGAGAATAATAGTATTCCCTTGAAAGCTAATAATATCTTCGATCATTTATCGGTTCAGTTTATTGTAGCGATTATACAGCGTGTAACAGAAAGAGTACAGTCATAAGAAGAGTGTGCTGCAGACCATCAAACTGAAAAAAAAATTCATGGCCCCAAATAGACGATCGCAAATAAAATTGATGCTTACATCTGGGTCGAGTAGGTATTGAAATTTTGTTTAGTCGTTACAGTGTTTGAATTATTAATACGTCACCCTTGCAATCAACAAAAGTTATAGCTGATGTGTACCCTTAGTATCTCCACAGTTCGCCTGTTCACTTTAAGTCTCATGTAATAAATGCGGGAGCAACTATCAACTGGGCAGAAATCCAGACTACAGACAATTGATATTCCTGATGAAGACACCCAAAACACTTTGCCATATCGTACGTCTTACGTAGCGCAAGCTGTAACGTTTACGACTACTATACCCATGAGACATTATATATTTTTAATTAAATCAAAAAACAATTTCAACCAATTACAAAAAGTCTTCACTCTTAAACTTAAACAAATAATTTGTCCCATTAAAGTAAATCCTAACTCATCATAATTCAACTCGCATACATATTTCTCACTACCAGCAGTTTCTAATATATCAAGTTTCAATGTAACTTTGTAACAAAATAAAAATAAGAGATGCCAAGTTCCCAAGGGATCTATTCTCGTGCCGACGGCCAGGGACGGTATTCTTAGATGATAATTAACTCTTTATGGGTAGGGACATCTGTTTACGAAGCTGCCGTACAATATTTATAGTCGGGAGCCGACGAGACTTGTAATGTAAAATGCTGCAGTGCGATATTTTAGTATCAGGTTCGGATTTTTATTGGAGCAATTTGGCTAATGACATTTTTGTGTAATTTATGAAATTTGTCATGATATTTTTGTGTAATTTATAGAAATTGTCATGATATTTTTGTGTAATTTATGGAAATTGTCATGATATTGTTGTGTAATTAATGAAAATTGTCACGTTATTTTCGTGTTGATGTTAGAAAATATTACGGCTCTGAAGAAGGTTGCTATCTAGTTTATTGCAAGCATGATAACATTGGTGGCTGACTGCCTCGTTGGTCTAGTGGTCGCAAGCGCGACTGCTGAGCATGAGGTCCTGGATTCAATTCCCTGGTCGGTCAAATTGTTATTGGGTTTTTCTATCAGGAATTTCTCAGTAACTGCCATGGAGTCTGGATTTGTGCCGGGTTGATAGCAATAGGCTCGCCCCCTATTACATGGGACTTAAACATAACTGGCGAAATGAGAATGAGAAATGAGAAAAGAAAAAAAAAAAAGAAAATGAGAAAATGATCATCGTCTATGTTTTCTTTCCATAAGATTATGTATTTTTAGATACGATCTCAGCAAGGACCGTTTAATGGATCTTAGTGAAGAATAAAGAATACAATTTGAACAGACAAAGCTCAGCACTACTTGCACAGTACACAAAACATCACTAAACAAACAATCAACCAAACGGCCATTCGCAGACAATTTCCCAACGACATATCCCCAAAGAAGCCCAACACAGCAATGTCTAGAATCACACAATTTCGACCAATAGGGATTCGTTATCTCCACAAACTCACAAGGGACAGTCAAGATAAGTTAGCAAGCTTGAAACGGTAAAAAACACACGTTTGTAATAAATTCTAAGCGTATACTGTGTCCCGGGAGCTTGGGTAGTGGGTACTGCCATCTGGCGCAGTATAAACTATCAGAGTACACAGTACAACACCCTGTATTAAATGTACAAGAATTTGTGGGATAGAAGCCAGTACACATGTGGTGGAATTGAAATCTTTATGTAGGTTAGGTCTTTGACTTTGTTATGTTTTCATTACTAAGGATTCGTGCTTCATTTAGGAATATGTCCTGTTGTTTTATGTTGGGAATTGCTGTACGCTGGATGTTAGTTATGTAAGAGCATAATTATTTCCGTTTTTTGCTATATATTCCCTTACTTACGTCCCGCATATAGAGCTAAAGCTTTTGCCCACGGTGTCGCCTGCATTGAGTACAGTTATTATCCCATGGCATCATACTCCGGGGATAAAAAGTATATTATGTGTTAATCCGGGTTATAAAATATATGTGTGCCAAATTTCATCCAAATCTGATCAGTAGTTTTTACGTGAAAGCGTAACAAACACCCATCCATCCATCCTCACAAACTTTTGCCTGTATAATATTAGGGTACTTATAAATAGGAACTAGGATGTTAAGTTTATAAGTTTGAGTGTATGAGGTAATCTACGAAACTCCTTGACCGATTTAAAAAAATCTTTCGCTGATGAAATGCCGAGTGACATATGATAATTATGTTTCTTTTACGGAAACAAAGTCGCGCGCAGAACTATTGCCAAATAAGACCTTAGTGTTGTCTAAGCTGAGGAAGCCAACCATATTAGAAAGTTTTCGTATAACATTCCAGCTTTTGTTGTTGTCCCACTTCGGTGTTAAAGCCTAACTATCTAACTTCATCATACGGGAAACGATGAGTCCTAATCTCATCAAAATGTTTGTATGTATGCGAACCTTATAACTTCTATTTCTCTTTAAGATCTTCCTGCCCTGGTCCCATGTTACTTGGGGTTGGCGCATCATGTTGTTTTTGTTCATTCTCCCATGTCAGCCATCATGCCATCATTTACTCCTTTTCTTTCATATCATTCCTCCACAATCCATCCATCTTTTCTTTGGTCTTCCTCCCCTCTCCATTCATCTACCACTATGTACTGGACATTCATCACTCTTTTAGTTACGTGTGCTTCATCCCTCCTGTCCATACCAAGACAGAATGATTCGTCGTTTAAATTGAATCATTCTCATTCTGATTGCATTATTAGAAAATTTAAAACCATTCCCTGCATATCAAGTCTGCACTTTATCCTTTTCCTAAAATTCTTTCAAATGTAAAAGCTCCGTATCATAAATGCAAGCGCCTCTTGTATCGTTAGCGCAAAATGGCTATGGTATGTATGTTTGAAGAGGAATTACCCACCGTGCAGCTTTGTAGCATACATAATAAATCTGCTTCATTAGCCGTACCGTAAGTTTGTTCTCCAAACTAACTACTCTTCACTAATTCACTTATGTAATGGCCAAACCATCCATTATCCAGCCTTTGTTACTTTGTGATCGGTGAATAAATAAAAATGCTGGCAAGCGTGTGTTTGAGCACGCGAAATTTCTGCATGGTCCCGTATAGAATATGCATTGACGGGTGGGAAGAGCACCACCCAGATGGACCGAAGACCTTGTTAAAGCTGCAAGGACTCGCTGGATGCAGGTGGCATTGGACCGGACACGTTGGAAATCAATTGGGGCGGCCTATGTTCAGCACCGGGCTGAAATGATGATGATGATGAAGGTCACTGGGTCGTGATGAGATGTTGATGTTGTACACGAACACATTCATGCGTGAACCGCCAATCTGTGGAATCCACTGCCGGCCGAGGGGATTCCACAGATTGGCGGTTCTCTGTTTCCCGATCATTGTAATCTGGATGTTTTCAAAATTCGAGTGAATCGATTTCTTATAAGAAATCATGCCCCAGGAAGAGAGTCAGCAAACAGGAAGAGGTCCGAAAGGACCGATGCCTGCCAGGGATGCGGGACTGTTCGAAAGAGATACCGCGGCCCTGGAACACAAAGGGCAAAGGAAGGAACATGGATGGGTTTTAGTCAGTAAAAGTCTGACACTCCCTCCTGCTCAGCCCAGAGCGGAATGGGTTATTAGATGATTTCACATCCGAAAAAAAACAAAAAAAAGGCCGCATCATCGCTTCACATCAGGCGAGTTGCGGCCAAACGCAAACCGATTTAGAATAAAAATACCGTCTGCAGAGTCTCTTTAGCTATTTTTATTTGACCTAGTATTTTTTAAGTGAAAATAGCAGATATAAGACCAGTCATAACTTAACAAAAGACCCCAATGGGTTACGGATAGGCTAGTGTGGTCGAAATAAGTGGCACAATCGAAGTGCATTAGAACAAGGCTTTTACGAATGATGATACTTAGTTTCATCAGGCACATCTTGGACAGTCAGCGAGTTAATCTGACTATAGTATGAGCTATGTTCTGCTGAAAAGTTCTGGAGTGGCGACCGCGAACAGGAAGACGTAACGTTAGAAGGCCTCCCACTAGGTAGAGCGATGACCTGGTGAAGGTTGCGGGGATCCACTGGATGCGAGACGCACGGGACCGGTCTATGTGGCGACACTTGGGGGAGGCCAAAGTCCAGCAGTGGACATCTTTTAACAATGTTCTTATCTCGTCCAAAAACAAGAGGAAAAGGTCGTCATTCACTCAGGTATCCTTGGTTCTTCTAGGGAACCCCGACAAACACGAACTTGTCCAAGGAACGAGACAGTGTTGAATTTAGCGTGAACCCAAAGCGATGCTATTAGGAAAGTAATTAGTGTTGGATACGAAGGGTCCCCAAGCTGATAAATATTGCAGAGGTTAATTCGCCAGTAACAAAAGTTCTTATATGCGTAGGCACTTTAAGATTCATAGGTATGCGTAGGTTTATTCCAGACAATATGTCAAGGTAAGGGATAGTCCCAAATAGGCCGGGATTGCCTGTGATGTGGGTTGGTAAAACAAAAGAAGGTTTGTAGTTGTTCCGAATTTAACTATGTATTTTTTTTTCTTTAAAGGTGACTAGAGACGTGGCAATGAGCCTATCGTTTTTGAGCTTACCAGATGGCGCCACTGTCGCTTATGGTCATGTCAATTATTCTATTTAATACTTTAATGCCTGACGCTGGTTTTCAACTGGACCTGAGATGGTGATGTGACGGAAATAAATTAGTTTTGCAAGCCCTTATCTTAGAATATGTTTTGTAAACGTGCCTTCAAATGTTCGTTACTGTACGTGCCAAATTAACGCTAAATAACGGGAAGGTCTACAAAATTGCATGTATTATAAATTAATTTGAGCCACAACTGCCCGACAACGTGATGAAGAAGAGGTTATAGGTTCAACCATCGCTTCCTGCACTGTTGAGATGAAACAACTATTTGTAGACTAGAAACTAGCCCGTTTAGCTTAAATAAGAGTTTAATTCACATGCTTCTAAAGCAAAATATTTCCAATGACATTAAGATCCTGTTTTATTCGAGGCAAACTTTTTTTTGTTTATTTGAATTCGTCTACCGTTGGTAAAGTTAACAAACTTAAAATAATAATAAAAAGCCAAGGGTTTAACGTGCTTTCTGAGGTAGCAACAAATCTAGGTATGTTAAGGGTGACCACCCATCCACGGACCAACCTAGGCAAGCGCGGCTTAACATGAAGATCTACTCGAGCGGCTGTTGTTATTTAGCCACGAGCTCCGCTAAATCTATTTCTCATCGTTAACTAAAAACTGATCAATCCGTATTTCTTTTAAGCTGTTTACCATTTTATGCAAAAAGACTTTTGTGTTTCTGTCATACTTAGTTCTTCTTTCGTATATTCGCACAAAAGATGCGATGATGTTGTACCTACAACATCTGCGACTTGCAATATTGCGGAACGCAGTACGTACTGCGTTCCGCAACATAAAAGGTCGATTCCCACATTCAACGAAGCTTGTAATCTGCATGGACATCTGCGTAGGTTGTTCTCGCTTAGAGCTGGGTTTAAAAACATTTTTAGAAACCACACTTATTTTCTCAAGTCACAGAACTTATTAATAGCATGAAGATCAACACATACGTAAGCTTTGCGTTTATTTTGCTTTACGTGGTGAGTGAATTTCCAGGTGGTTATGGAACCACAGTCAAATTACGGTCTAACCACATCCTGGTCGTGGATTGTCATCTGTCGGTCTTTTTTAACTTGACTGGTGGAGCTAAAAGAAAGAAATCAACTGTAAGAATATAAGGTATAGTATATGACCTCTTTAAGTGTGCAGTTATATCCACTCGTATGCCGAGTATATAGACACAATTAAAAAGCCATTTGTGCATTTTGTAGATCTACGTTCAGCACACGAAAGGTTAAAGGTGGCGTTGCTTGTCAAAAAAATTACATCGATAATATGTCAAACTTTTATTCACAAACTTTTGGTTTTTTTTCAAACTTTTTTTTAAAAAACAACTTTTGTCAAACTTTTAGTCAAACATTTATTTTAGTTCTGTGTTTTCCGGCCTGCACAGATAAGTCGGTTGAAGTGTATGATCTGTTGACAGCTATTACACCTCTGAACTCCTCAGGAACTTTAAAGCAACGAAAATAAATAATGATCACTATGAGGCACTGTGGTGCGGAGAGTACGAGTTTGTAACCTCGTACTGTGAACCGGTCGAAGTCGCATTATAAACACTGTATCACGACTGTATCTTAGATTATGACATATCATATTATATCACGTCTGTAATCCACGAAGAATGAGGCAGAAGTCTACCTAATAGTACACCCACATTTTGCCAGTTATGTTAATAAGGGGCCAGCCTATTGCCATCCACCGTTCACAAATCCAGATTCCGTGGCAGTTACTGGAAAATTTCATCTGGGAAAACCCAATAATAATTAGGCCGACTTGAAAATCTGAACCAGGACTTAAACAGTAGCGCTTGTGACCGCTAGACCAACCAGATATGACGATGATATAGATTATGACGACTTAGTAAAATCATTAAAGCGGACTCTTAACATTCCTTTATTAAATACAATTATTTTAATTAGATCAGGAGTATCTGTTACATGAGCTTATCATGCTATTATAGAAAATAATAATTCTCAAATAACCTAAGGTCTTTTTATTGCAATTAATGCCGACTGGATTGTGCGATCGTTAACCGGTGCTGCAGAATTTCTGCTGGACCTGCAGCATAGTAACGATGTGCCCGTTATTAGGTTAATTTTATTATTTGTATATAATTTAGTTTACTAATATATATATATATATAAGTCAAATTGTTACTAACACCATGACTTATGTTACTTGAATAAATAATTGAATTATTGGTAACGTCGTGGGGTTTCCTGTTCCTGTTTACGGTTTTGTATTTCAGGAACAGACGGATTATTTCGCTGTTAAAATGTGGTATTTTATATATTGTGGTAACAACAACTGCCGGGTACAACAGCAAAACAAACAAACATTTATTAACAAAATGTATACAAACCTTACATAAACAGAAACACACCAGTCCCGGTAACCGACCGGGAATTTCCATTCGAATACCGAACATAAATTGAAGATCAAAATTGAACAAAGGTATAATGTTCCTATTATTTACCGATATCAGAGAAACAATTCAAAGGGTTGGAACGACAAAAAAAGGTATGGCGATCTACGGTTAATATTCAACGCGGTTATGAATACATAACATGTATTTATTTTTGTGTTTTACAAACGAGTAGTGGAATACATCACTCAGGTTTATTATTTGGTTCCGGGAAAACAATTTCAGAGTGGAATATAATAAAAGAGAAAACAAGAGCCATAACATTTCAAAAATTTATTTTGATTTCAGTTGACACACCTAAAAACATGTTGTTGAACTTGGAATTTATTTAGTACCTTTGTGTAAATCGGCTTTTCTCCATGTATAATTAATCATTTAACTTATTAAACATATTATATACATAAATTGATTAAAATAACCATTATGACACTAACTTAATATAAACTAAAAGATGGCGTCGAAAAACTCAACGCTGTCAACTGGTAATGTCTCAAAGAGAGTGGCGGCGTTGCCACGTTGTATAGCAACGGTTAGCCTTTTCTCATAGATTACGTAAGGCTAATCTAATAAATACATAAAAACTACTAACACTTATAATAACCTTTTTATTAATAGATACCATCTGTTCTTTCAGTTTCGTGACAATTAATAAAGTGAGAGTGCCTAGTCGCACGACGTTTGTGCAAAAGCGATTGCAAGAATATTACATAGACTCGTAGAAGAAAAATCTGCTTCAAAATATCTTCAAACAATTTTTTACCGATTATTTTTTTTTATTCCACCATATTTTTTTCTGCACGTAAAAAGGTTGTTGAACTTCAAACTTATTAAAATATTTCGTTGACAACTTTCCCTTTTTTTCACCCTTTCTTTGAAGCATAAAATTACAAAACTTTATACTTATCCTCGAAAGGATTTTAATTAAAAGACCGATATCCGATTTCGGTGTCGTTTGACTTAGAAACTGGAGAAATATTCTTGCCTGAGCTTACTTTATTACATTTTGTCTGTCATTTTCATGCCGGCCTAACCGGCCCGTATTCCAGCCCATAGATTATTCTATTTGAACGTCAAAGCGAGGGTCTAGCGAACAATTACATGGGACTCCACATAACTATGATTATGTGGAAAACTTTATCTTTGTTCGCAAGAACGGCGAAGTTTGATGTGGCCCAGTCTTTTTATTTGTCTCCCGGATGGACTTATGGACAGAATAAATGTATGAGAGCATAATACTTTTGATATTCCTTTATTTTTCTTGATCATTTTCCTGGTTATAAGCCGGATAAAGGATATTTTGGTCGCGTTGTTAAGCCTCATACTATAGGTAAGTACACTCGTGTCCCGTGGAATTTACTAACATATCATTTGACAAAACTAATATGAGTTAAGAAAATTCTTTAAATCAACGGGTTGACAATTTATACTGCCTGAAGACACCTATTTGTTTGATAGTAATAAACTAGACTAGACACTTCAACGAATTCTGAACTCTGTTGTGTAATAAGTATAACTTTAGGTACAATATGCCATAAAACAACTGATGCTCAAAGTCCTAATATTTTATTTGGCTCCGGTTAAGATATTAGAGCCATCTTGGTCCATTGTTTCCACAAAACGAGCTGCTAAATCGTTTGCACACGAAAACGGTAGATTAACCTCAATTTCGTAATGCTCTTACGATCCAGTTTTGAAACAAAATGGACTTTTAACGAAACAGGATTATGAACATTTTATTAAATTGATGTAACGTTTAATTTTTTTTTTTGTGAAGCTTATTCTGAATTATCAGAAAATGTTTTCGTAATGGCAATATTATGTTTCATGATTCAGCGAAATTGATTCATTAAAAATAAATCAATTTCGCCTAATAATAATAACAAATAACTGTTAAGTTTGTTCCAATATCTTTAAAATCTCCGCGTTTCACTCCGCGCATTTTTGCCTCTTCTGTAAAACTTATGTTTTGTCGCTTAATATTGTTGTTCTGAGGCACAAATGTATTTTAATGTTTTTTTTTAACTTTCTTGTTAACTAGTTAGTTATGTCGTTGAATGTATTTGAATACCTTTGTGTACATAACCGTGTTTTCTCATAGATTACATTAGGCTAACTCACTAAATACAAAAAAATCCAGTGCGGGGCAGTGGTCCAACTGCTCTGTCCTACTAGTTGGACCATCGGTCTTTACTAGGGGCATTTGTCCAACTTTAAAAATAGTTGGACCACATCACCTTTTGAGAGTTCCGTGGTACAATTCATTTAAAAAATAACTTGCCGCCTCTAAAAACCTCAACTGCACCTACTAACACTTTTATAAACATTTTTTTCTTTTCAGTTTCGTGTCAATTAATGAAGTGAGAATGCCTAGACATACGACATTTGAAAGCAATTGCAAGGCTTACTTGTAGCAGGAAACTCTTTCAATCTTTCAAATATCACTTTGACCCGAGAATCGAACCCAGAACCTCATGCTCAGCAGTCGTGTTTGCGACCACTAGACCAACGATGCAGTCTCTCTTTGTCATTAAAATCAAAAACAATTCTTCTATCCACACAAATAAGGTGAAAATTCCAGCGTGGAAAGAGTTAAGGTTTATTGTAATTGTAGCTTGGCTTTAGCTACAATTGTCATAATTATTTATTTTGATTAATAGCCGAAATTAATTTCGCTGTTTTTCCCTCAGGGTATTGAGCGGGGCAGTGACAAAGAACCGTTATTATTTGGAACGCCAGCTATGACCCAAACCTTCTGCTGAAAACCACGTAATGAAATTGTGGAATCATTCTGTTAATTACAGAAATTTGATTGCGTTTGATTGTTCAAATTTACATTTTGATTTGCCATTTCGTTTACGAGTATTGCTTAATTGAAGCGCTTTTGCTTGGTAATTATCTGGAATGTTATGCTTTTTGTAAGAAACTATGCGTATAGGTAAAGATCTATAAAGGGCGAAATTCATCAGTAAAACTGAACGCTACCAGCGCTGTATGCCCAAAGTCAAAACTCATAAACGCCATTTGCGTTCAAGAGTTTTGACTTTTGACACTAACAATCCATGAATTCCGTTAATATCTTTTTTGATTTTCTTTTTAGTTCTTTTTGGTGTAATTCGCACTTAGACAGTTATTTTTTTTGGTTCCGTACAAAAGGGGTAAAAACGGAACCCTATTACTATGACTCCACTGTCCGTCCGTCTGTCTGTCTATCTGCCTGGCTGTCTGTCACCAGGCTGTATCTCATGAACAGATAGACAGTTGAAATTTTCACAGATGATGTATTTCTGTTGTCGTTATAACAACAAATACTAAAAACAGAATAAAATAAATATTTAAGGGGGCTCCCATACAACAAACGTGTTTTTTTTTTATATAATGATGCGGACCCTTTCCTGCGCGAGTTCGACTCGCTTTTGGCTATATACAGCGTGGAACAGAAAGGGTATAATCAAATGGAATTCTGTGGTACGGACCATCAAACTGATCAACTTTCTCACAAAATTTCAATACCTACTCGACCACAATGTATGGGACAGCTGATTATTTTTTTACGATTTCGATGGTGGTCCCATAGAGAAAGGTGTTCAATTTGATGGTCCGTACCACAGTACTCGTATTCCATATGATTATACCCTTTCTGTTACACGCTGTATCATAGACACTGTTCAAAACTAACGCCATGGTAAAAATCTTAGTCACCAAAGTTAGTTACGTAAAACAACCATGTGCAGGATGTTTATAAAACAAAGATGGTCCAGGTGCTGACTTTCAACGGATACAAGCAATTTACTAAACAGATTCTGTCCGCACTTGGAATAATAGACACACTTTGTACTAATCTAATCACCCAATGCAGAGTTTGGTTCATTTACATAATGCTTTTAACGGTCGTTACGTTTCATGCAGGCTTGCTTTCAAGTGCGGAAAACCCCACAAATGTAAATTCTTACTCGTTTTTCCGAAGCCACTCTAAAGAATTTTATGCCTAAGCGTTACTTGCAATACACTGTGTTACTGGCTTTTCGACCTCAATTAGTGTTAAAGAAGAAATTGATGGCAACTTCACAGATAGCTTTTTTGAAAAAATATACTAGGTATCTAAATTGATTTAGCAATTTACAACTGACCAAATCAACGCAAAATGCACAACAGTTGTTGATAAAACATGAAAGACAAAACCATAATTTTTAATTTAGAAAGCATTTTCATAATCTACCCGTAAGCGGGTGGGGAGTATAAAAATTGGCGTGGAAATATCAGAAGATCCGTTTCCGAAATCTACTCAAATGAATTTACACGCAAAAGCTACTTTTCATCCAATAAATTGCTTACAAAAGGAAATGTAAATAACTTCCCATTTCTTAATATTGCTTTCTGCCAAACCTCATTTCATAGATCGGTACAGTCGAACCCTAAAAATCAAATAAACAACATCAAATAAATTCATAGGAAACATAACTGATTTCTATCTACCCGCGAGGTAAATTGGATTCCGCTTTTTATGTCCAACTTAACGAAATTCCTACACTTTCGGAATAGTAACGTAATAAAAGGAATTTTATTTTTGTTTGTACTACAAAGTTGCCTTTCGACCTGATTGCTGTGAGCAATTTACTGAAATAATCAGATAACAGGTTAGTTTTTTAGTCCTATGAAACAAATTCGCTCATACTATTAGGGCTCTGGGATCCGAGTGCTCACTTCATTTCAGCCGAAAGACGTCCACTGCTGGACATGGGCCTCCACCAAGTGTCACCACATTGATCGGTCCCGTGCGTCTCGCAACAAGCGGATCGCTGCAACCTTCACCAGGTCATTGGTCCATCTAGTGGGAGGTTTCCAACGTAACATCTTCCGGTTCTCCAGAACTTTTCGGCCCCATCGGCCATCCATTCTGCGAGCAATGAGCCTGCTCACTGCCACTTAAGTTTGGCAATTCTTCGGGCTACGTCGGTAAACTTGGTTCTCTTGCGGGTGTCTTCGTTTCTGATTTGATCACGCATGGAAACTCCGAGCATAGCCCTCTCCAATGCCCTTTGGGTGACTTTCAGCCTTCTGATGAGGCCCATTGTGAGCGACCACGTCAACACACACTGGTCATAGACTTTCGTCTTGAGACACTGCGGTAAGTGCTCACTTAGTTTTTAGGGATATCGCCAAGCGGTGGTCGACTATTTTTTGGCCAAAGAATCAGCATTTCCATCCAACGCGGTAACGCTGCCAGCGTTCTAGGTAATTTTCCCTTTGACAGCGATGTGGACGATTATTTTGATGCCCTGTAATCTTATTTCCTTTTGATACTACTCGTAATACATATTTTTATTATTTAATTCGCTTTGAATTAATCACGAACTTATTCGGTTTTCACTAGCACAAAGAGGCGCCCTAAAGATCGACCCAAATGGCTGTTATTATATATGCATGTACGATACTACTACCCATTAACCAATAACCAACCCATAACAGATTAATACCGATATAACTTTTACACTTACATGTCGCCTAATGTTACTGACAACTGGCTTAAGAGAATAAATCTAAAACATCGTTGTTAAATTGCTGTCGTCTTGAAATAATTCCTTTCCCCAGAAATCATTGCAGCTATCTATTATCTATAAAAATAACTGCTGACGTGACATAAAAAACACACTTCAAAGAAGAGGATCTTCTTCTACGTTCAAAATTCTTGTTACCCATTGGTAGCCGGATCATATAACCAGGGCCTATTAGTGAAGCTAAAATTAACCATTGAAAAGCGAGCAATCTCATACAAAGTAGCTGTTAGAATTCTCCATTGAAAAGTATCAAATACTTAAAGCTCACAATTTATGTCGAGAATGAAACACGATTCTTGACACTTCTAAATCGGTTGAACCGCGTGTACCATTCTGGTTGGAATTCTTGAAGATATTAGGTATAATAAAGACGGGCTTAGTGGACATTCTGGAGTTCCAATCTGTTTCCGTATGGCTCTTTAGAATCGTAAGGGAATAGTTTTCTTGGGGATTGCATATACTTTATCCATGCTTGTGGGACCTGATTTGCGCATTAGCTAGGATTGTCTTTGAAAAGATTGGTAGTCTGATATCGCTTTGAAAGGTCATGGAGTATATTTGTTTTAAACTATAACTATGAATAATATGTTCCCAATATCCGAATTGAGGCAGTGAGAAATAGTGAGAATATATCTAGACCGTTGAGGTGGAAGAGCCAGGGTAGCCCGCGAAATTCAAATTTTCTTGAGTTTTTTTGCAATTAGCAGGTCAATGTAAGGTAACAAAATTTGATTAGCGGCCGTAACAAATATGGCTTTACAGAGTTATAATCATTAAAATCATCAATACAACCCTATTAAGTTCATTGAATCCCATTGAATGACAACTTCATGAAAAATTCATTCAATGGGATTAAACTTAGAGGTTGTATTGACGATTTTAATTCTGTAAATAAATGCGTGTTACGGCCGTAAATCATATTTCGTTCAACAAACAGCATGACACTGACCGGCAAATTGCAAAAAAAAACGTGAGAAAAATTGAATTTCGCAAGATATCCTGGCGCTACCACCTTAAGAGGGCCCTTCCCGGCCCGTCTATCGTCAACGCGAGCATGGTCAAAAAGCTTGTTGTTTCATCCAGAGCCACAGCGGCGATTTTCTTTCAATACCCCCGTCTTACCCCGCCCCGACCCCGTACAACTCGTCTCCCACGCACCTCATACTGCCTAACGCGATACATTGAACGAAAAATAGTGTTCGAAAATTTCTTAAATTTGTTCCAGGAAATACGTGTTTTTGAATAAGTCTTGCAAGTGTGTGAAATAAATATTTGTCATTAAGAATCTCCATTACATGTGCAAGGTTTCTATCGCGATGTTTTCTTAATTTTTAAAGAAAAGAAAGGAAGAAAAAATATTTATTTGTCGCAGGGACATGACGTGCGTACAAGAAATAAATTAACAATAATCATTCAATACATAACAAATATTATAAATACACAGGACATAAACAAAGAAAAATAAATACACAATTAACAGCTTGCACGTCGTGATTGCGACCAGCAGGTTATGCTTTTACAGTTTATGATTACATTATGAACGGGAAGTTCAGGTAAAATTTGTGCAAAACAGCAATTTTTGGAGGCTTATACTGAATTTGTTTCTACTTTTTTTTGCATCCATAGAAACCTAGATATAGTGCACAAAATACCTATTAGTTCAAAAAAATCAAAGATAGATGTGTAAGAGCGGCATAATCACGTACGAGCGTTTGTATGAAAAGTATGACGGGTTGGCCGCTCTTAAATCTGAACGATAACACACAAGACGTCGAAGTTTACTCCTTTAGAATTTTACTCTTGAGCGCATTTAAGACATCAATTAAAATGGCTTATTTCCCTATTTTACACTAGTAAACGTTTTTATAAAATCAAATTATATCAATGCAAACAAAAAGAACTAAAGGTTTATGCAAAAAACATGTAGATTCTGAATAATGTATTTGAATAATGAAACTGAATATAGGTATTCAGTTTAGGTAAAACTTTACTACTAGCTAAATTTTCAAGGGTCAAAACAAAACAGTCTGGTATTAGTGTAATTTATGGTAAGAGCATTGAAACATAAACCTTTTGAGTAACATAAACAAAATGTTGCTTTCAAACTACTCCAATGAGTTCACAAAAACAATGTTGGTCCATTTATGCATGCGTTTTACTATTTAAAGCTCAAAATACATGTGCATTTATGAAAGAAAATCATAACAAAAGTTAATTCTTTGAAGTGGCTAAATAATTAGGCATTAACCTAAATTACCAACATACCAATTACTGGTATGTATCAACAAATATTGGTAAATATGTGAGAACAATACATTGGGGATTCGGTACATGCAAAATAGTTCTAGGTGCCGCAAAATCACAGGATAGTGCAGAGTTTCAGTTCATTGAATTCCTGGATAGGAACAAATGACTGCATAAACTTCTGCTTTTTTGTCTGGCTTTACCGAACACGCTGACACCAATCTAAGGAACTTACACATGCGTAAAAAAAGCCATGGTTCGTCGCACGTTATAATCCTAAAACTCCGCCTACATTCTGTCATAGACAATTTCATGTCTTTCCCCATAGGATTCGTAAGCAAATAACGTGAAATTATGTAAATGTTATACAAGATTCTCATTTACTCGCATTTCAGTAATGTAAGGCACATACCTAATGTATATCCATATAAGGATGGCTTGAGATACTCAGTCTTTTTCCACCCCAATGATGGTAGTCATCATTGGGGTGGATATGGGATTCCAAATTGCAATTTTTTATTAGACCAATTACATGGAATACGATTTTTTTTATCGTACGTAAACACAAATTGTACGAATCGAATATGTGCTACTTACCTACCTGTTTTACTTTCATATACAGAATTAGAAGTAATAATGGTTTTGACGCTCACTTTGTGTTTGTGTTTGTGTCTACGCACGACAGCAAATAATCGCCCATCAATTTCAGATTGTTTTCAGGTATCGGAACCATACGCGCGTATACGCACGAATAACCAAAGTTCCAAATTATCAAGACAAATTATGTTTGATATAGTTATCATGACAACTATTGGATATTTATCAGATAATTTTCCATACTGATTTATAACTTGATTTCGCGAATTCAGTCCAAACAGGGACTTTTTTTTTTCGTAAATAACATTCTGGTCCTGAAATTTAAACAAAAAAACTAAATTCAAATTCTGCTAAAGACGTGACCAACGTACGACTGACCGTAAACCGGGATTTTTCTAGTCTACAAACTTCAATGTTATGTTATTACAAAGCTCAGATGTTCCACCAAGATTGAATCTGACATTAAAATCTCATGCTGACACGAGAACACAAGAACAAGAAAGTCTCCTCGATAAAAACTTCCTGCCGTGTTTATAAGACACAGCAAGTTTTAACATCCCAGGAAGCCACATCAACTTTGTTGTAATAAATATGTTTTGCCGGCTAAGTACGTGTTATCTCGGGAGCATAATTGAAAAACTTCTGACAGGGGTTAAACTGGTACTGGCACATGTAGCCCCCGCCTTAAGGAGAGAATGGGTGACTGCGTAGGAATTGAGATGAGAATTATTACTATTTAATTAAATACATTCTAAGGTCCAGTGTTGAGATACGTATTGCAACTGGCCACTGGAAACGGGTTCTATTAAACATGTTGAGAGTATAATAATAAATGATTGAGCGAATGACTCCCGGTCTACAAATTGTACAGGGAACTGACACCGTGTTGTTTTAGTAAGTACAAATCTGACAGGTCCCCCAGTTTACCTAAAAGTATGCAATGAAAAAGAAGTCCGTAATATGATTCCTACTGGTTTTTTTAACAATTTCAAAAACAGGAGGAGGTTATCAATTGTGAACCGATTTAAAGCATACAGACAGACAGCAGGAAGCGACTTTGTTTTATACTATGTAGTGATAGTGTACAATAATCTGTATTTACTTAGCCTAAATTTATATTTATTTATTTATTAAGGAATATTTAAAAGCAATTTAAAATGTCTCCTATTTTCAGCTACACGAGATTATTTATACATTTTTAAATTTTACCAAAATGAAGGGAGGTAGTCAAGTAATTAATGTAAATTTTGGCAGAATTTTACCAATAATTATCTTGCGATAAATTCCTTTTATGTGACCATAACATGCATTATGCTTGAAATAATGTTTCATGATGCTTATATGCGTAAGTGCCACGTACATGAACGCTGAATACGACACGTTGTTAAAATAAATAATCATGTTACAGTTACTTATGAGGAAATTTTATATTATCCGGATTTTTGAGCTCTGTTTTAATACGGTATTAATGATTATTCATGGTCTGAAAATTCACAAGTAATTTTAATTAGTATGTAATTAGTATGTTTTTAGTATGTAATAAAATCGAGAATTTAATGATTAAAAAAAAAATATGTAGCGACAGTCTCAACTCTTTTTACATATCTTATTTTTGTAGGTATATAATGTCAAACTAAAGCCTGATTACACCGCAACTTACTTGACTTGACGCTAAACTAATATCATTCTGTCTCATCAAATGATTGACAGAAACAAAAGTGGTTGTGGTTGTTTGGTGTAAGTGGGCCTTTTTGGAAATGTAAACGGAATTCGCAACTAGAGTAGCTAGTGTGGCCCGAGGTCACCGAAATGTCAGATGTCATAGAGTTCGCGCGTTGCGTGCTTTTTTATCACATATTTTTACTAATATTCACCATTTTGGTCTAGATGAGCCATTCCTGATAAATTATGACTTGCAGATTTTAAGTAGCAACTTAGGATCTTTTTTTATTGTTCTCGGAGGTAGAATGATTTTTTTAACGTTTCATGCTTGCTAATTTTAGGGAGAATATTGTAAATATGTATCTGAAGTTTACACTTTATTGTTATACGTAATATTTTTTTTTTTTATAAAGGTACTGGTACTTTAAAGTATAAAATAAAATTATTGACACGACGATGAAGTGGCGCCATCTGGTGAGCTCAAAAACAGTAGCCCTCATTCAATCGATGTGTGTTACTTTTGGTTTGTTGTCTCTGGACACTTCTAGGTACTGTCAACTGTCTCTATCTGTCTGTGGATATCTAATCAATCCCTTTTTTATCTTAATCAATCTTGTCTCTTCTTTATATTAAATTCATCAGGTCTAATAGTATCTTCTTTTTTTTTAATCTTACTACTATAATTATAAATTAAAAAGTTTCTGAGGATGTTTGTGATTCTTACACGCAAAAACTGCTGAACGGATCTTGGTGAAATTTTCTACACTGCTAGTTTAGTTTATAACCTAGATTAACACATAGGACACTTTTTATCTCGGTAGTACGATCCTGTGGGACTATAACCGTACACGACGCGGGCGAAGCCGCGAGCATAAGCTAATGATTTTTATTATATTGTTTTTTTTTTTCTCATATTTTGACTTTGATAAATTGTTTTTTTCATAAATTCCTTAATATATAATGAATACTCAACATAATTGCTGTACAGGTAGTACGTAATTCAGGCTTAATTAAGATTACAGGAAGCGGTAACATGGCGGAACATCCTGAAACAATTAATCTTAGAAACACCTGATGAACACCATCCGGCTTTTAAGAAATTAATTAAACGAGATGTATTAAGCATTCCACTTTTCTAATATTATTATGATTCCATTAAATAAAACAGTTTTACTTTTACCCACTGCAAAGTTGCGATAGATAATAAGTATTTTTCTTCTGACGTCCACTATACAATTTTAGTTACCTAGTTCAATTCCTGATTTCACTATAAAAGACGTTTGTAGTAAACATCCATGTAGTATATATTACATCAGTACCTATGGCTTTCTCCATACACTACACATTCCTGACATGTTAGAGTTAATAATAATAATATATATATTTATATTTTTAAATGTTTTTTTTTTAATATAAATTTGTTTAGAAATATTTAAAAATGTAATTTATATGTATATAATTGAATAAAGGAAATAATAATAATATTTATTTCGTTCACAAAAAGTACTCATTGTAAATTACAAATAAAATCCTATGAACAGCTGTAAATGTACACAAAAGTTTTAGCATCTGTAGCCAAACTAGGAGGAAACTGTATTTCAGCTTACAGCGCCAATCCCCTCGAGTTGTTGCCAGTCAAACTCATTGTGGCTGAAAATTATCTATTACACAAAGCGACCACTACCTAACGGTAACTGATTCCCTGTAAGCCAATTACTAGAAATTGAAAAGCTTACACGAGATGTCACATTGTCAGGCTACTCAAAACGTCAGTCTTAAGTGGAACAGCTGGAACTGACTTGTTCAAAAAGCAACAAAGAGTTATCAATGATTAAATAACGGTCACCAAACCCGTTCTAGGAATAAAATAACTTACCAACAAGATTCGACAAAACAGTATGTCAAGATCGCAGCCGGTGCCGTTTTGTAGTTTGTGCCTAACCCCCATGGGAATACGGCGTGAGTTTATACATGTAAGATCCGACAAAGATCGATCCATATAGTGTTTAGTGCTATTCTCAAGTTACACTACGAAATTCGAAAGGTATCGAAGCCTGTTTCCGCGATGGCTAACATGATTTAATTTTAAAGACAAATGAATACGTTTTCAAATTGTGTGATTGTTCGAAAAATAATTCAAAAATCGAATGATATTGAAGTGTTCATGCTTTAAGAACAAAGGAGGTGCCTTTCATAGATATTGTACCCTTGTGGTCACTTGAGTGAGGTCGAAATGAACATGAGGAACTGCTATACACAATCATATTCAGGTCAGCCTGATTCGGGGATTAAACATTTTGTTGCTGTTTGTGCCGAGTCAGGTCTTCCAGAGCAAGTACTAGCACGCCGACAGAAACCTAGCATTATATTCTCTTGCCCCGATTTTGATGATTTATACCGGTACCTATATTCAAAAACATTTGCCATGACCACTTTAGAATAAATATAAGGGCTGTTGAGCATCTTAAAATTTTACGTGATTTGAATTTGGGATGTTAAGATGAGGTCACGTTTTGCACTGATATATTTTGTTCTCCGAAATAGGCTCTTTTAGGCAGGAACACGTTCTTTCTAAACTGATTTATTCTAAAACAAATATAGTGAAAACAAATAAAATGTTTACATAAATATTTATGAAGGATTAACACTATAATCTTTATGTTAATAGTTTCCGAAATACTCCTAATCGTTTGTCATTCTAACCCCTAAAACATCATAGTTTTCGAAACTTCATCAGCATGCATGGTTAGAAGTTATATGTTCACGAATCGTTTTCATGCGGGATTTCCCAAAGTCCTCTACCATTAATGTTTCTGAACAAAATATTATTACCGTAGAACAGACAGCCTCGTAAAAATAAGATATTAAATCAAGTCAGAATTTTTCAATTTTAACTCTAAACGTTTACTTTTGTGTGTAATTTAAATAGATAGATACACATTATTTATCTATTTAAATTCGAGGGTACATCAAAAAACCCATTTCAAACATTTTTGTCTGAAATGATTTTGCTGATTAATAAGGATCAAACGACCAATTACGACAACTCTATAATCAAAATATTACAGAAGAACAAATCACAAAAAGAAAAAACCATCTTGTAATCATCCCAAATAGTCCAGTTGGTTTTATCTTTGAAGATAGATCGACCATCGTTGCGTAATTCCTAATGATTGATGAGGAGTGAGATCGAACGCAAATCTAAATATTTAGATTTTGGGGCTTAGAAGTATTATTTGTTTCTCATTCTATTATCCCTCTGCTTCCTACTTTGTTGAATTACGTAATTTTTTCAGTGACTGATTAATTAGAGATCTTCTTTTAAAGCACTTGTTTTCATATTCATTAGTAAAAAGCTACCAAAATAAGCTTTTTACTTCCGGCGTTTTCTTCTTAATGAACAGAAAGACACGGTGGTTTGTTTTGTCTTGCACATTCATTTTGCACAAGGCTGTGGTATATCAAAACATTGTATAGTTCTCAAACTATTTCAGTCCAAAGCATTATCATAATAATATACTGCACTATCTACCTTTCCATATCTATCAAAGTTTTGCTTCACCGTTGTTAGCCGTAGAATTGAGCACCTAATTCTGAAATGCAAGTTTCACACGGTATCTACTGAGACTATTAATTGCAACTAATTCCGACTTCGTATTACTATTTGATAGCCACTAGATGAAAACCGCCAAAAGTGGAGGGATTTAGAAGAGACTTACAATCAGCATTGGGTGGCCAAAGGTTGAAGAAGAGAGAGAGACAGAGAGAAGAGAGAGGTGAAAATCTATGTGATAATCCCTATTTTGTAGATGAACATAAAATAAGACGATATTTTTATTATAACTCGTGTTCACAAGGAAAAGGAAAGTTGAGGTGGTATTAATTGATTCTGAATTCAAGATTAAAATTGACTACAGCCACGTTCTCTCACTCAAATTGGAGATGCTACAGGAGTAAAGCATTTGTTTAAAAAAAAACCTTCAAAATAAGCTAACGATATAATGATAAAGCAGAGGTCTTTTTTTTTTACCGTTGGGAAATCATCAAATAACTCCTCCCGCTCTGGGCTGAGCAGGAGAGAGTGTCAGACTTTTACTGACTAAAACCCATCCATGTTCCTTCCTTTGCCCTTTGTGTTCCAGGGCCGCGGTATCTCTTTCGAACAGTCCCGCAACCCTGGCAGGCGTCGGTCCTTACGGACCCCTTCCAAAACAGACGTCTTGGCAGATTATTAAAGGTTTATGATTTCTTACACTAACAGTAGTTTGAATAGCATGCAAAACACGACGTTCATTGAGTAATTACTTCATTTTATGTTCTACATTTTACAAGTCTTGCACCCATTTAGTATCTCGTAGCCATCTGCCTAGCCTTCTCGTAACTACGTTAAGGTCGGCTTCCAATCTAAATGGATGGTGCTGAAAAACAGTATTTTCATGGAGCGACAGCAGCGACTGCTGTGTCTTAACGTGGTTTCCAAGGCACGGAGGAAACTCGTCATGTAATGGATAGTTACCCATCAAGGGATCGACCTAGGCAAGCGCGGCTCAACCTTTTAATACCTGCCCGTGCGGATGTTATTAAATAGCCACGAGCTCCTCTCCAGCTTTATTGTCACGTACATCTTGTACTATTCAGTAAAATTCAATTAAAATCTCACTCACACACATAATACCCAAGCAAACTTATTTTTTTGTGAGTAAATCATAATAGATCACTTGATAAAGAATATCACTACACTGATACTATCTGTAAGTTCACTGCTACAGCACAGCCCAGAAAATCCGGGTTGGTGCGCACTTGATACCCGCTGGATTCCCGCTGGTAGGCCCCATAAGCCCTTTAAAGAACCGCAGCTTTTCCTTTCGACAGATATTCCAAAAAGTTTGCGATACTTTACATTTAACATATTAGAAGATTTTGCGGCCTTTTCTCAGGAGTGGGACAAAAAAGGCTAATTTAAAAAAAAAAATGCGAGTTTTATGTCGTGCTAGCAAGACAAATCCATGATCATAAATAAAGTAATAATAAATTATTTATTTAAATACAGTGACAACATTATTACAGGCCTCTTATAGTACAACATACAAACATTATGGCTCACAGATAGGTCCCCTGGCTCCCAAACTGTCCATTAAAAAATACATAATGTATGTATATCATGGCCCCATACACGCTACTGCCAAAAAATCATGGATCCCTATAAGCTGAAGATACGATAAAAAGATAAAAGTCAAATGTTTTCCTTTATTTATATGGCTTCTACTTAATATCATATTTTCACGCAACCCCAAAGGTCCGAGCTTGTTCTCTTTATTCATCTCAAAAAAGCGTATGTTTTTCATATTTCTCTTGATACCAATTCTTGATATTCTTTTCAGTTAAACATAACCCATTGTCGATTAAAATAGAAGACAAAAACGTTTATAACTTCTCGTCAAATTCCGATGTCATAAAATATGAAATTAATGGCCTGTCTTCATAAATTATCTTGTTCACGTTTGATCTCTACGACCCCATCTTTAACTAGGTGTGTTTTATGTTTTATAGATAAGACATATCATAATCTTAATTACATCACTAGGGTATTTTCATATCTTTTTGCGAAAAAAGTGCCAGAGCCACCTAAGGATCATGGACTCATTAAAATTTCATTGAAACTTGTACTAATTGCGACCGATGCGACATTTTGTATTGGAAGTCCAAACATTTTTTTCCACTCACGTTCCTTAGGGTTAGTTGTCCAGTTTGGTGGTCTGAATCGCCACTTAAGAGGCATTGCATTTGTTCTGTTACACCCCGTATACATAAATGTATACGGGGTGTAACAGAAGTCAATTCATGTTATCTCATTTTAACATAGTACGTTAGGTACTATTTATTTCAGTGTATCATTTATTACTTATTCATTCGAACGTTCATTACCGATTCCGTATGTATTAATTAAATACAGAAGCAGTCGTATTAACCACGTAAAATAAACCAAAAACCAATTTTAATCTGGTCACGTCCGAAACGCCAATAAAATATCCATTAACTTCAGAAGTAACAATCGGCAATAAAACAGCCTGTATATACGACAAAATTGAATAAAAGTTAATAGACTTACTGGCACTCCTTTAAAAGAGACACTCCGATACTTTGTTCCACAGAAACGAACCATCCATCACTGAACTAAACACTTGGTAAATATGATTATGTTTGTCACCACTCAAATGTTCTGGCCGCTAACGACAGTTTCTGTGCGGGCCGCGTAACAATTTCCAAAGAGTCCGCGCGTAACCGATACGTCCCAGCCTCCACGCGATCCGGAGACATCTAAAAAAATCCCAAGTCCTGGAAGCTTATTGCCGTACAGTCGCGAGTTGGGAACTCCGCTGTGTAACACCAAGCCCCATTGAAAACTGAACTATCTACATAAAACTCAAAGTCGAAATTCGTTCGTTTAGATGCGCCGTTTCGGCCGCAGAGCAAACGGAGATAGGGGCAGAAGCACAGATGCTGCGCGCATGCGATTTCGGCCGACACACACATGTATGTTCGTTTGTTTGTGTGTGTAAGAGCAACGTTACATTGTCTGAACCAGTGCCGGACACTATTGTTGTGGATATTCGGGCGGCCGTGATAACCGTCGGCTTACAATCAACCGTGATTAATATTTGGGTAACATATAGCAATTTGTTGCGTCACGCTAAAAGAAAGGGATTGTTATGGGCTTATAAAATAATTTCCCATGAGTTTCCATATTCATAAGAATAGAAAAAAATACGGAAGAGTTACTTATGTTTTTTTTTTGTTATAAAATTAATAATGTTGTTTATTTTGACGTATATTTACATCATCAACATAATTTTGAGATTTACGAACACAAGTTATCCAAAACCAAGTTAAGTAGATTCAAATGCCTGCTTGGTCTAGTTCTAATATTCACATAGTGCTCGTTGCTAAAGTATTACGCAATAATTCCTCCAAAAGAAACATTTTGTCCGACTTAAAAAAGGAGCAGTTGTGTATGTTTTCAATAATGATTACCTCTTTTTCGGAATTTAGTTTCTTATCCGTTGAGAGTATTTATTTCTGTAATTTTCAACAGCTGAACTTTTCACAGAAAAATCATAACAGGAAACGACATCCAATCTTCTAGATCATAACGATATAAACTTTTTAATGATGGCAGTCAACATATTCATCGAGTAGATTCTAAATAAGAAGAGGTATTTTGATATTAAAAGTAAATGACTGATGAATGAAATTAAATAAGTTGGAGTCAGACTCGCGCACGAAGGGTTTCCGTGCCATTACTCGTATTAATATCGAGCAAAAAAACGGCAAAAAATCACGTTTGTTCTATGGGAGCCCCCTAAAATGTATATTTTATTCTGTTTTTACCCACGACGGAACGCAGACGGTATATGCATTTGTTAGTATTTGTTTTTATAGCGGCAAGAGAAATACATCATCTGTGAAAATTTCAACTGTCGAGCTATCACGGTTCATGAGATACATCCTGGTGACAGGCAGCCATACAAACAGACAGACGGACAGCGGAGTCTTAGTAAAACGTAGTGAGGAAAATTTTTAAGTATGAATGTGGAGGGCTATAAGTAGAGGAAGATCAAAGAAACATTGGATAGACTGTGTGAAGAATGGCTAGCTTTGAGGTGACTACTGAGATGACGAGTAATAGAGAAGTATGGAAGAAGAAGACATGCTGCGCCGACCCACAATAAATTGAGATAAGGGCAAGAGAGTGATGATGAATGAAATAAAAAAACAAACGAGTTTATTGAAACAATTGAAAATCAAAACAGAAGACGATCATTAAGAAACTAGTTACATTAACAAGCATGAACGATAATCTGCAATAATCAGTACCCTGTCATCGTCAGCTTCAAGAATAATTGAGAGAATCGGGTTAGGATAACAGTTGTATGTGACAAGCAAATAATTTAGCAAAGTTCGTATTCGTGGCACGTACGATAGTGATTCAGCCACCACACTACAACCCAAAATTGCCTACATATCTATGTATATTTCGGTAAAGACCCTTTGACTAAACTGGGTCTGCGAAAACACCCGAATTTGATGTAATGAAGTCATCTAGTTCGAGCGTCTATTATGCAGTTAAAAGAGTGTCCATGGAGTTTCTTGCCCGTTCTTCTCCATAGAGATGTAACCTTGTGACTGGGACTGTAGCTACATTTCATTGTTATCTTTGTTTCGAAAATTCAAAAGTGCCTGTAACTGGCCTACTTGAAATAAATGATTTTTGATTTTGCAGTAATATTTCTAAATGTTACATGAAAGTACGAAAAAACATCGCATCTTGAGCAAGTATCAAATTTGTCAATTATAAGCAAGAGTGGTGGTTTTATTGTTAAAAAATATAATAGGTACTAATTTTCTGTAGTGTAGGTACTTCTGAACGAAAAATTCAAAATGACATTTTGTTTTGACAAAAGTACAAAACCTATCAGTGTCTGTCAGTTGAGTCTCGTTCGTCACGACTCGGTTTCGACTTTCGTGGCTTTAATTGTTATTTTACGTTCTCTCATTTATGTTTTGTTCCTACGACTTTTGCTTTGTACAATTATTATCAAACTAGCTTCTGCCCGCGACTTCGTACGCGGATCCTGTTGCTTTTGCCAGCGACAACGGGGTCGTCAAGAAAATCGAAGATATGAAACGTTTGATGTAGAATTCTGAGGCCCGGGGACGGGAAAACAACTGGATGAGCGAGACGATTGAAGACGTTCCAGATCTTTCATTTTCGTAAGTCCACAGGAAATGCCCATCAGACTAAACAACTTTTGCTAAGACGTCATTCCTTAATATGTTATAGTGTCGCTGGGCTTTGGAGATCCACAACAGGGTTCCAGATCTCCAAATTTATTCTCACAGCAGAAAATGCTCTTCACGTGGAATAATTTTTGCTATGACACCATTTTTATATCTCTTAAAGTCTCGTAAAATCTCCAAGATCTTGTATCAATATTTTGATTGAAAAGAGTGTCCATGGAGTTTCTTGCCCATTCTTCTCCATAGAGATCTACGCTTTGGAATGGGCAACTACAGTACTTTCACAAGTTATTATGCCTTGTGTCTGTGACTGTAGCTTCGCCTTTGTTTTTCTGACTTTCAAAAGTGCCTGCGAAGGTCTAATTGAAATAAACGCTTTGAGTTTTGAGTTTTGAGTTTCTTATACTTTAGCCGTTCTGTTGCGGTTCTGCATCAGGTGTTCCAATTTCCAAAATAAATTATAGCCTATAATAGGTTGCCCAGACTTAATACCTACACAACAAATACCTTTTCTTCCCGTTATTCTGTCAAATAAATATGCCTTCGGGCTTATGTTATTTGAGTGTTTAATTTCCTTTTCCATTTATCTTCGTGACACGGTAGCCACGGTAGTCTACCCGGTAACCCAGGGGAGCAGTCACTTAGATTTTAATTGATCAGGTATCTTCAAATTTAAACTATAACTATGCCTAGAAAGAGGTCAAATCTTTCCCAACGTTCCAAAGGAGCTAAAAGATTGAGGATCATAAGATCCCAAGAATCTACCGAAGAGCGTCAGGAGAGACTTGATGCTGTTCGAGAACATCAGGCTGCAACTCGCTCCGTAGAAACCTCTTCGGATCGCGAAGCACACCTGTGTTCTCAGCGTATTTACGCATTTACATTCAGGTCTCTAGAGACCAGTGAAGAAATCATGCATTGTCTCGTGAGTCGCAGACGTTCACGGATAGATAATTGCGCATTAGTTCTCAGCGTATCTACGCATCTGCTTCTAGGTCTCTAGAGATAAGTGCGGAACATGATGCGCGACTGCCCGCTATGTTAAGCGTTTGCCTAGGTTGGCCCGTGGATGGGTTACCTCCCATTACATACCGAGTTTCCTCACTTCCTCGCTGAAAATCTGATGCAGCACCGCAACAGACCAGCTAAATTATAAGAGATACAAAAATGGTACCATAGCAAAAATTGTTCCACGTGATGAGCATTTTCTGCTAAGAGAATAAATTTGAAGATCTGGAACACCTGAAGTGGAACTCCAAGAGCCCAGCTACACTATAACATATATAGGAATGACGTCTTAGCAAGAGTTGTTCAGCCTGATGAGCACTCTCTGCGTTTGATGTACAAAATGCTTGGTTGACCGCTTCGTGAAGGGTCTTTTTGTTGTAAAGGTATTAAATCTGGGCAAAATATAGGCTATAATTTATCTTGGAAACTTGAACATCTGATGAAGTGATAGCTTTGATTTCCATATCAGGTGTTCCAGTGTTCTTCGCGATCCGAAGAGGTTTCTACGGAGCGAGTTGCAGCCTGATGTTCTCGAACAGCATCAAGTCTCTCCTGACGCTCTTCGGTAGATTCTTGGGATCTTATGATCCTCAATCTTTTAGCTCCTTTGGAACGTTGGGAAAGATTCGACCTCTTTCTAGACATAGTTATAGTTTAATTCTGAAGATACCTGATCAATTAAAATCTAAGTGACTGCTCCCCTGCGTTACCGGGTAGGCTACCGTGTCACGAAAATAAATGGAAAAGGAAATTAAACACTCAAATAACATAAGCCCGAAGGCTTATTTATTTGATAAAATAAAATAATAAATGGGAGTTTTGGCCAGTAGAGTCAAATTTTCAATGATTCATCGAAAATCAGTCCCTAAACTGTTACCGCCTTCACCGCGTGAAGGTACTCCCAGCTTATGTTATTTTATAACTATACAGTGAAATTAGTGATAGCTTTGATTTCCATATCAGGTGTTCCAGATCTTCAATTTTTTTTATTTTTTTATTTTCAATTCCACAACGCGTGTGCCAGATCTTCAATTTTTATACGTCAACAGAGAGTGCTCATCAGGCTGAACAACTCTTGCTAAGACGTCATTCCTATATATGTTACTAGCTGACCCGCGCAACTTCGTCTGCGTGCGTGAGTACATAAAAGAGAGTAGAGGGGAGGGAGAGGGAGTAGTGTGCGTCAACCTTTAAAGTTAGACATATGGCCTTTGCGGACATTTTTTAGAGCTTTTTAAGAGGGACAATTCCGACATACATGATAATTGCGTAACTTTAACCGTTCACACACAACGGAAGCTCTCAAAAGGAATAAATCCCTGTTTTTGAAATATTTTTCATTGATGCTCCGCTCCTCGATAAATGGGCTATCCAACACTAAACTAATTTATCATTTCAAACCAGTAGCTCCAGAAATTAGCGCGTTCAATCAACGAAATAAACAAACTCTTCAGCTTTATAATATTAGTACAGATTCAAGTAGCTAACAATTTAATTTCTCGGAAATATTTGCATTAATCGCAAAAATATTCTACTTTTGTTTTTCCAAATCAGGCCTTCCTTTTTTTTACCGATGGGAAATCATCAAATGACCTCTCCCACTCTGGACGGAGCGGAAGGGAGTGTCAGACTTGTACTGACAAAACCCATCCACTTTTCTTCTTTTGCCCTTTGCGTTCCAGGGCCGCGGTATCTCTTTCAAACAGTCCCGCAACCCTGACAGGCATCGAACTCGAACCCCTTCCCGTTTGCTGACATCTCTTTGAGGCGGGCGTGGAACACGAACGCGCCGTTGATACGGCCTGTCGTTATAAGGCGGACGGATGGCAAGCTAGCTCATTACTCAACGTCCACAGGCCTGCGACCCTCGACAATCTTACGTCTTCATCTTTAGACACTGGATGACAGTCATACACCAGGTAGGACGAAAGTTCTCATCAAAGTTCTTGAAATGAGCCGAGACACGATAAAACTGCTGTAAACTGTTGCGGACCTTTTGCAACTGCCTTTCGTCTCCATCGTCAGACCTTTGATGATAGACATACTCCAGGCAGGTCTAAAGTTCTCATCAAGGTGCACGAAATCAGCCCAAACACGATATAGATGCTGTAGACTCTTGAGGACCTCTTGCAACTACCTTCCGTCTCCATCGTCAGACCTTCCATGACAGTCATACTCCAGCTAGGTCTAAAGTTCTCATCAAGGAGCATGAAATGAGCCCAAACACGATTTCTCAATTTATAGAAAAAGGATCATGCATATCATTCATAAAATAAAAAAAAAATAGACGCGTCGAATTGAGAACCTCCACTTTTTGTTTCGTCGGTGAAAAAATCAAGCTTCAGACATTTGACACGGGCGAGGGTCATACTTTCACGAAAAACACCGCGATTCAGATAATGGAGTGAAATGAACAGCGCCATCTATCGAGCACGTAGTTAGACCGATAGAATATACAGCATGGAAAGCGATTGAACACACACTCTACAGGGGTATAGCGTCATGTAGACTAATCTAGAGTACTTTTAGCCGGTCAGCCGATTTAAAAGTTATCTTGTGAGCACATTTTTATTAATTAGTACCATTTTGGTGCAATAGATGTCGTTGCATGTATCTTACACAATGTTGATAAGTTCTTCTTGAACACTTTAAATTCATAAATCTTTTGATAGAGAGCACTGATTACAATGAAACAAAAATTAAAACCTTCTCTAAGTTACGCAGAATATTTGTGCATTGAATCTAATCACATTGGTTTTCCCAACAACATGAACGCCCGCCTCGCAGCACACGCGGGTCATTATTTTGATGCGGAGTTATTTTAAAACCGTGATATCTCCTAAGTTATTCACCTAAATTGAATGGTGTAAAGGGCAATTTTGGTTACAATTGAACGCTTAAGATGACTAATATATTTATTTTGATAAGGATTAATACTATGTCGGTAAAAACACCTTTGCAAATAAGGCATTATTTTTGACCAAATTTTAAAATCATAAAAATGGTTATTGTTACTCAACCTTAAAAGATAGGCATGTGCTGTCGCGGACTTTTTTTTAGACATTTTTAAGGGGAATAATTCCCTGATACATTATTTTTGTGCAACTTTAACCGTTTAACCAGCGCACGCAACGGAAGCTCTCAAAAATAATAAAGTTTCCCCGTTTTTGCAACATTTTTCATTGATGCTCCGCTCCTTTTGATTGTAGCGTGATGATATATAGCCTATAGCCTTCCTCGATAAATGAGCTACCCAACACTAAAAGAATTTTTCAATTCGAACCAGTAGTTCCTGAGATTAGCGCGTTCAAACAAACAAACAAACAAACTCTTCAGCTTTATAATATTAGTATAGATAACAATTTCTAGGTTATGCCAACGTCTACAACCTGTCATAGCTGTCATAACACTCACGACAAACGTCAAACATTTTTAACTTTTATTGTGTGCATAAAAACCATATATTATTACGTAAAAAATGTTATTTTATTCCGGCCATAACATGTACGTTTCTAAAACGCCCTCTCCTGTGTCAGAAATCTTACACCCATTCCCGTACACGCCTCCTATAATGTTAAAACTCATTCAACAGAACTATAATGTTTTGAGCACAACATATGAGAAGTTTCAGTACTCCCAACACTTTCATAAACACTTCTTTCATATTTAAGTGCACTTACTACTTCACCCATTCTCTGCTACAAAATACTTTTTAGCCAGCCATTTTAATGTTTTGTAAACTTCTTTTAGTTCACGTTTAGGGTAGAACCTACGTAGCGCACGGAATCGGCGTTATTTCTTTGATTTTGTTGCTGTATTGGGAAGCTTACAGCTAGTGTTAAGCTAAAAATCTACTGATAAATGTTCTTCAAACCAGAAACATTGGACTTAATAAAAATTTATTTACTTTACGTACCTATTCCATTAATGCTTAAATTATAGGCTGTCACATAAAATGTAGCTTAAAAAACTGACGTCATTGGTCTTCGGAAAGCTCAGGTGCGTAGTACTCGCAACCGGCGTGCGTGTATGACCAGATGTATGAACGTGGACGAGGCAAAAGCAGTAGGTATGTAATGTAAGGATCGTAGCAGATGGTGCCCTGTGGCTTCTGCCTACCCCCATGGGAAAAACGCGTGAGTTTATATATGTATGTAAAACTTGTAATAGCAGACTGACACGCAAAATAAAATACCCCGTTCTAAATTCTAAAACTTCCGTCATAACCTCAAAAGTATTGAAGACATCTCACGATCTCTAAAATTTCATAAAAATTCTATCAACGATTTGTAGGTATTGGGAGAATTCTCGTTGTCAAGATCACACCTTCCTTCCGTGCAATAGTATTGTCGGTATGTCAACCCCCTTTTAGAGTCCGAAAATGCTCTCAGGTGTATTCAACGACTTCGATTATCCGTTTACAAAAGTCCCGAGCTCAATTCTCACCAAACTTGTTTAATTAAAGTTTTCGCACTCTTTTTCCCTCTAGGCGGGAAAATAATCCCTTGTTTGGAACAAAGAAAGGAATGGAGTGTTGTTCCTGGAAATTGTTTTAGTGTTTTTTTTTTTGTGTTTATTTAACGAGTTTAAGAAAAATGCAGTTGTATCCATTTTCGGTATTTTTTTCTCTATTGAATGATAAAACTGAGCTCCATAAAAAATGTTTCACGGGTTTTTAAACCTATCGAATATTTTTTACGTACGTACAAAAATAAAATGTATGAGATTTTGTGCAATTACGACAGCTTTTCCGGTATAAACATTGACAAAGATTTCCGCTTAACACTGACGATACATTATTGATTTTTCGACACTTCATCTTTATTATCATCATTTTAGTTAAAAGACGTCTACTGCACAGACAGGGACCTCCACAAGCGGGTTGCACAGAAAGATTATTACTGTCTTTACAGTAAGAATCCTTCTTTGTTTTAGAACCTTCGTTCTTAAAGAAAGTTTACTTGTGTAAAATGTACGAGGATGTTTCATCAAAAGTTTGTTGTCACAACGACTCCACGACACTTGATATCCAGAGTACGTTAGTCCAAGTTTTTGTAGGCACTCGGTATTTGCTTTCGGGATTCGAGTTGAACTTCCAATATGAAAGTATTCGTGCATTCGCATGTTCGGAGTGTTAAACATCTAGGAATAAGTTTTACGGCGATCAGATAGTAAACTTTACCGTTGGGACCGTTGGATTCAGATGTTCAATGTCTGTAAGTACTTTATTACTTGCAATGCCGACACCGCAGATGTTGAAACCATATCTCTGCATTATTTTTCTGGCAAGCCCTTTTGTTAACCAGTTACAACCGCTAACTTCAGAATTACAAAATGCAAGCAACGGACTAGCGTTATCTGAAGGAACAGTCACGAAAACTCGGAAAATACTGGTATTCAGCTGCAGCCGGTTAGACTGGAAGCCGAGCCCAACATAGTTAGGAAAAGGCTAGGCAGATGATGGGTCAAGAAAACTCGGAACTACTATTGTATGTAATTTAATACATTCTAACTGATCACGGCTAATCAGGAGCCCAGGATCATATTATAACGTTTTTTGCATAGATTTATCATATTATAATTTTCAGAGAATCGTTGTTGTTTTCACTGACGGCCAATCGGCCTCGTGTGTTTTTCAATCAACGGCAGTTTGAATATTCCTTAATGAATTTCATAGGCTTGGTTTCCCAACTAAACTTGACTGCACAAATTAAATACTTCAAAGCTCACCTGTTGCTTTTAAAATAGATATTATACCACTACATACATATTTATATACTGCAGTATACATAACTGATCAATGACCTATTAACTGGGAATTAATTGAAAACGGTTTCCGAAGCGTTTCCTTGGAGTCCGAAAATGGCCTGCATTTGTTTTAAATGTTTGTTTGTTCAATCAAACCTTTGAAGCCTAGTAAATGGTGATAACCACAAATTGACGATAGAGAGCCCCGCTATAATACAGCATGAATATGACTGTCTAGTGTCCGCAAGCGCGACTGCTGAACATGGGGTCCTGGGTTCAATTCCTGGGTCGGGCAAAGTGTTATTAGGATTTTCCATCAGGAACTTCTCAGCCACGGAGCCTGGATTTGTGCCCGGTTGATGGCAATAAGCTCGCCCCCTTTTACATAGGAATTAAATATAACTGGCAAAATGTGGGAGTATTATGAGGTCTGCCCCTGTCAAACCCTTCGGGGTTTATAGGTGTAATGTTATGTTATGTGAATGTGATCAAACCATGACTCATCTGCTGGAGTATACCAAATGTCCGCTCACCTGCACCCTTGACAAATAGAACAAGCCTATGATGGAACAATGGCGACCTGATGGACCTAAGCAGTAAAATAAAGATGTACGGTCGATACAAAAAGAAGAAGATTCCATAACTATTAAAATAAAGAATTTGATGTAGAGAGACGACTTTCAGAACGCGCCACGGTAATATTTTCATAAAAGAAACAATTTTCTATTTTAAAATGTAAATAACAAGTCTGATGAAACACAAAATTATAATTACAACTGAAACGTCCTCTCAAAGTCACACAGAACAATTCCACCAAGATAACACCAACTATCAACTCCCAGATAAAATGATTGACAGTGCTATTTCTATGATAAACAGTTTGCCAACTGAGTCTAACATTATTAAAGTTTCTCCGAGAATTTTAGAGAATATTCTTGTTAGCTCGGTGACACAGCGCGTTAAGAATACTTGAAGGCCTCATGAACCCTTTCCAGAAAGTTATTTATACCTACCTACTTTTCGGAAGTACGCAAAAAGCTTTACATTAAAACTGCCTGCGAAGGGAGTTCGGAAAATAACCAGGCCTATCTAGAATTCTAGACTAACCACTCAGAGTACAATTAGTTCTAGTTAGTTAAAACTTAATATTATTAGTATCAGCGTACGCTCGGAAAAAGCACTAAAATTTGAAGAAATACATCGCGATATGACGACCCGAATAGCGCAGCGATAGTGAGGCTGCCTAACGTTCTTAGGGTCCCGGTTTCGAATCCCGGTAGGAGCAAATGTTTGTGTGATGAGCATGGACATTTGTTTCCGAGTCATGGATGTTTATATGATTGTATAATAGGTATGTATTTACAAACAACAAGTATCTATGTAGTATTATCAACTATCTGGTGTCCACGACACAAGCCTCGTTGCTTAGTGTGGCACACAGATGGCGCTGTGTGTAAAGTCCAGCGATATTTATTTATTTATTATTATATATAATATAAACTTTATTTCCGTTAAACTTAGCCTATGTTTACAATTATATAACAACATGTAGGTATATCGCGTCTAAAAAAAACATTTTTGCAATAAATTGATGATGGTAGGTATTTGAAACTTATTAGCTAGTTATGTGACAAACAAATTAGATAACTACCCTCCGTACTAGTTATAAACTGAACGACGGCAGAGTAGTGCGGCCAGTTTGCTGTCTCCGATGTACATAGTATAAGCAAACTAAACAGATTAACTATAAATAATAATATATGCTTATTATCGCCATGTATTTCTTTTAGTGTATGCCCTGGAACCAAAAATTCGAAGATATGTGACATATCAACCCACATTGGACCCGCGTGGTGGATTACAAACTAGTCCCTCTCATAGACAGTAGGCTTGAGGTCAGGAAGTGAACATTATAGGCAGATTATGATTTAGCACAGATGATTCGAGAAAAAGTTAGTTTCCAGTAATCCCAATCCAATCTTTCACATATGCATCATCATCATTCTCTTGCCCATATCCCAATTTATTTGGGCTCGGCGCAGCATGTCTTCTTCATCCATACTTCTCTACTACTTACCCTCTCATCAGACACCTCACACGTATTAAGTTTTATAAAACCTTTTACTGAATAATCGTTAAATTATTTAATTGGACACAATACGAAGCGGTCCTTAAATTCTCTCCACACACCGGCCGACTCAATAAAATCTGCAAACATGGAATTATTAATTTTCTTTTATTGGTATAAAGTAATTTCCTGTACCGACAGAGCGTCGTATGCAGTTTATTTATGCTTTCGATGCCATTCCCGAAATATTTGTACTCAAGAAATAACAATTAAAATGAAGGGTACTGTTTTGATGTTGAGAAGCAATTGTGGCCCAGTGGTATCCGCGTGGACTCTTTCATGGGTTGTTTGTTCGAACCCAAGCAACCATTTTACTTTATGTAATTTATTTCATCACCATCATTATCAGCCTAGCCAGCCAGCTCGGCCCAGTCTAACCGGATGCAACTGAATACCAGTATTTTACATGGAGCGACTACCTATCTGACATCCACAATCGGTAGTACTGGGTAATACGATAACCCTTGGTAAGACTGGTTGTCAAGTTATTACTGGGTAATACGATAACTCTTGGTAAGACTGGTTGTCAAGTTATTACTGGGTAATACGATAACCCTTGGTAAGATGGGTTGTCAGACTTTCGGGCCACTGACTACCTGTTAACGACTGTCAAAGATCTACAAATGACAGTCAGGACCAACGGCATAAAGTGCTTTCCGAGGCACGGAGGAAACTCGGTATGTAATGGCTTAACCTGAAGATCTATACGAGTGCCTGTTATTATTTAGTCACGAACTCCTCATTTATTTCATCACCATTGCTCCCAAAATGGTAAATGGAAAACATCGTAGAATAATTGGCATGTCCTAGAACTAAAACCTCGAAGACTTGTACCATTCATCAACCCGCATTGAGCCCCCGTTGTGGTCTGTGCCAGCAGTGGGAACATTATGGGCTATATTAAAGATAATTTCAATATTTATCTTATGTGTTCATATTCTATAGCAATCTTTTCTCTAAGCAAAATGGATGCCATGTTTGCAAGCAATGCCATTTTTTTAATACGCCAACAAAAAAGGCACTTCCATCTTTTATTCAAGCGAACATTAAGTAAGTCGATTTGCAATCTGCGGTACAAACGTTAGCGGCAGCTTCCTCTTACTGTACCGCAAGCTGTTACATAAGCTGTGCTATTAAACAAACTGTCGCCTTTCAAGCTATTTTCCTCCCAACTTAAGATAAAATGGCTCCTTTGGGATGATTTCGATTGCCTTTTGTTGTCAGTACGACGTATTGCGTGCTGGATGTGTTTTATCGTTTGAACACCACAAATATAATTTGATTCGAATCATTATTATACTTTCTTAACATTTACAACTTACATTTTTAAATATTTCTTTACAAAACATAAATAAAACACATAAAAAAATAGTAGCCTACCGCTATCGGGTAAAAGTTCAGGGTTCCAGAGAGAGGAACCTCCTAACAATACGAGCCGTGTCCAGGAGTACCGCTTTCTGAATCAAGCCCTTGATCCAGCTGCCTAACGAGAGGAATTATTATTATATAGATGTCTATAATCGTGTCTATCGACGTATATCGATATAATGATAGACTGTAATAAAATTTTGACACTTATTAGTAGCGGATAAATGTAATTTATTGATAATTATTCATCCAAATTTAATTCGACATCTTTCTGAGCTCTGTGACGTCGGGATAAAGCCTTCTTCATTAGACTGAACTTTTAATACATACAATGTTAAGATAAACTAGATTTCTAGCTACGAGTATTAGCTATAACTAAATAAGGCTACTAAAAAAACTTGTGAAGGTTCTAATGTAGTATATTAACGAAATCTAAGCCATCGAGCTGCCAAAGTTACTTTCATTACCCATAAAAATTGCGGCATGTCCAGACATTTTATTTCCTCGTAGTTAAGCATTCGTGTTGTTTCGTGTCCAACCACCCAGTATTTCATCGTTATTGTCCTTTTAGACTAAAAACACGTGGCGAAGCCGAATAAAAAAAATCACTCCGCGCCGCAAATCCAGTAATTGGATCCCGCCAAGCGTCTACTCTCACGAAAATGAGTCGTAAACTTAAGAAAATTTTAGCTTGATGGGTAATATATTTTTACGCTCAATCCTTATTAGGGAAGATCCTCGAGTCATGTCTTCATATCGGTCTGTCAGGAATGTTTGTCGGCGCCCTTCGTTGGAGCCAGTGAACCAAAAAATAAGGAATAATTCAATATTTGCGAGCTTTAGTGTGACAATGTTTTTGCGATAAGGTGGCTTATTAAATTTGTTATTAGATAAACATTGTGGGTGAACTGTTATATTGTTGGGAAAAAACAGGTTACTTCGTTTATTTTCATAACGAAACTTTCACTGTTTCTATATGAATAGATTGACAAAAAAATAAAACATAAATATGACGTATTCCTCGGAGGGTGTCTCCCGCATTTCACCAGTTATATTAAGTCACATGCTTTGATAATGTCTAGATGGAGCGTCGCCCTACAATCAAAACAAAGAAATTTCAAACATGTCTGCGCGCGGCATCGTGCTCGCGTACAGAGACAATAGACACACAGTATAAACACTGTGAGTCTATGTCTCTGTGTGCGAACTTATAAGCCAACAATTGGCTGATATTTTTTGACACGTTTGCGCACATTTGATGCTCTATCTAGACATTATATAATCAAAGGTGACATGTAATTGAAGGCGAGCCTATTGCCAACATTCGGGCACCAATCCAGACTCCGGAATACTACTGAGAAACTCTTGATGGAAAAACCCAATAACACTGCCTGACCAGGGAATCGAACCTGAGATCTTAGTCTCAGTAGTAGTGATTTGTATCGATAATATTTTTCTTAAGATTCAGGCACTCATTAAAATGAAAACAACTGTTGATTACGATACCACAAAATCCCTAGACTTCAGTAAATCTATGACAGGTCCGTTGCCATAGCAACTCATAACTTTTGAATAAACCGATTGCCTTTGTGTAATTTCCTCAAACAATCCAAACAAAATAACAAAGATTTCTTTTGTTGCCATCGGCCTTTGATGTACCTGTAAACTTAATGGCTCGAGTAGGTATATTTATTTGTTTGTTTTTTTTTTTTATAAATATTCTCAGAAACCATCACGTTTATTTATGTGTTTTATGTTTGTTTTATTTCTAATAATAACAGTGTACAACTATATTTATTTTCAGGGTGATGAGTGATCAGAATAATGCTTATTGATTGGTTATGTTTAAAAATTAAGTTATTTTTTCACGAAATATTTTTTACATAGTATGTTTATCTTTCTTGCTAGCATTAGAACGATAATCACTACATAGTATGAATAAAGTCGCTGTCCCTATGTATGCTTAGATCTTTAAGAGCGGCCAACCCGTCATACTTTTCCTACAAACGCTCATACGTGATTATGCAGTTGTTACACATCTATCTTTGATTTTTATGAACTAATAGGTATTTTATGCACTATATTCTATGGTAGCGAAAAATAAAAAAATTGTAGAAACAAATTCAGTATAAGCCTCCAAAAATTGCTGTTTTGCACAAATTTTAACTGAACTTTGGCCGTTCATAATGAACTCATAAACTGTAAATGTAAAGAAAACATCTCGATAGAAACCTTGCACATGTAATGGAGATTCTTAATGACAAATATTTATTTCACACACTTGGAAGACTTACTGAAAAACACGTATTTCCTGGAACGAGTTTAAGAAATTTTCGTTCAATGTCATCGCTTTAGGTGGTATGAGGTGCGCGGGAGACGAGATGTGCGGGGTCGGGGCGGGGTAAGACGGGGGAATTGAAAGAAAATCGCCGCTGAGGCTCTGGATAAAACAACAAGCTTTTCGACCATGCTCGCGTTGATGATAAACGGACCGGGAAGGGCCCTCTTAAAACTACGCAACGGCTTTTGATGCGGTTTTTTTTTAAATAGACAGAGTGATTCAAGAGGAAGGTTTATATTGCACCCGTGCTAAGCCGGGGCGTGTCGCTAGTAAAACAATAATTTATATACTTCTCGTGTATGCGGACGCAATTCGCAGCTTCCGCGTGTATCCAAACGAGTTAAATGTCAACTTAAAAAAACGGACATAAGAATGGGGGCAATCGAGTGTGAATTCGCCACTAGTGTGCTACACTGGCGCCTCTAGCGAGGCCACTGAAAAGTTAGATTTCATAGAAAGTTCACGCGTTGCGTTCTTTTTTATCACGTGTTTTTACTACTATTCATGATTGTGGTCTAGATTGAGCAATTCCTGATTTATACTCCAACCAGCCCACCTCCCTCCGAAAGCAGATTAGATTTCCTGGTCTTCTCAGGACATCCGCAAGGTATCTCGGTGCTCCAAGAGTCTCCTCGCGGATCTGGGTGACGCCGGGGCACTCGAGGAGTACATGCGCTACCGTTTCCTCTGCCTCCATGCACGCTCTGTGCAGGGGGCTGTCAGTGATACCTAGGGTGTGGAAGTGTTTATTCAGTGAGCAAAGACTTGAAGATTTTAAATAGCAACTTAGGATCTTATTTGTTAGTACTTGGAGGTAAAATCATTTTTAAATGTTTCATGCTTGCTAATTTTAGGGAGAATATTGTAAATAAATGTATCTGAAGTTTACACTATGTTGTTCAACGTAATAATATAAACTTTTTATGAAGTTGTTGTGTAAATTATAAAATAAAATTATTGACATAACCTTACGCGACAGTGGCGCCATGCGTGCTGAGCTCAAAAACGATAGCCCTCATTGTGTTTAACTAATCAATAACAGATTTGTTTGCTACATTTTTGTGTTAAAACTAAAGAATAAAACAATTTGTAAATGAAAAAAAAAAAATTAAATAGGTCAAGTTATGAATCACCGTGCACCGTTGATAATAATTATGAAACAAAATAATTAATTATCTTGAATTACGAACCCTGATTGGAGCCGATGATCATTTTACAATTAAATGGAATCTAAATCATAGTCTTGATCTGATTCACAAAAATCTTAGAACCATACAAAATAACAACGAATTCTTTTACACAAAGGTACAGTACCTAACGGAAAACAATGTCAGTATCTCTAACAAGATTCTTAGTAAATCAATACCAAATTGTTGTAACATTGAGTGGGATGCTACGGACAGAATTCCACTTTATGTCGTCTATAACTTGCGGGGTATCGAAACAACACCTGGGCCCTGGCATACATCATCATAACGTTATAGTTATGTGGTAAGGTATGAAGGTATCATGTGGGTGTAGGTAGCTAGGTTATGTCAGGAGACAGGCATTATTTAAGGGGTACCACGTACTGCTGAATTGGGTTCGACTTGTCGTTCATTTGTTTTTATTTATTTAACACTAGCTTTAATATTACTTCACTATTTGAATCGTATTTTGTTAACAATTTCTTGGGTTTTTTTGTTTTGTTTTTGTTTTTACCCTAATCCGTTTTCTGAGATAAAAGTAAGTTACTCCTTGTAACCACAGCTATTTGTCAGTAAAAGTCCCGACCAAATCGGTCAAACCGTTTCAGAGATTACCAGGAACAAAAAGACAGACAGACAGACCGACAAATAAAAGAAAAATTTAAAAAAGTTTAATTTTCTTTATGTAGTAGTTTAGTAGTATACAGTAAATACAACGTAAAATATATTTGATTATTATATATTTTTTTTTTACAAACAGAAAGAATGTTACTGAAAATTTTAACAAAACACAGACGCACTAGTGCATTTACAGACAAAGAGGTCCAAGCTGTAAAAAAAACAAACTTTTTTATAACAAATTGTAAAATCAAAGCCAACAAAATAACAAGATACGGCAAAAAGCTTCAGAAACTCCTGTCATAATCTGTACAATTTGCGAAGCTATTGAAATACATAATATGCAACACCCAGACGCTAATTAGGCGGAGAACTTACGCTTCACACTTCAAACTTTATGTGTTACTACGGAATTCCGGATACGGAATTCTCCGCGAGCTTCAACTTTGCAACTCTGTGTAGCTTAGGAGCTCAAGATGAAAAGAGATTGTCAACTTTGAGATGAATAGGTATAAATAAATTAAATCATAAGTTTGTGAGTTTTGTATAAAATAGGTATTATATTAACGGATGGTTAGGTACGTGGATTAAAAAAAAAATACAACAAATTTAATCCATACTCCATACTAAAATTATAAATGCGAAAGTACCTTTGTGCTTCACATTTTTGGGCCTAACCAGGTGAACGAATTTCGATGCAATTTGGTGCACAGGTAGACTTGTGTTAGGACAAAGGATACTTACTTTTTATCACGGTGAGAAGTATCAATGTCCAACACAATTCATTGTGTAAAATTTCCAACTATCTATCACGAGGACAAAACCGCGAGGCAAAGCATAAAACAAGATACCAAAACACGGTACTGCAGAAGGAATTACGTAATTGTTAATGTTAATGTCTGCACCTGAAATAAATTATTTAAACCTTACCTGAGCTCTCCGAAATTCGTAACAGCCGGCTTAATTACACGATTTAAAGTTTTATACCTCTGAAAATGTTTACTACCTCTGTACAAACTGCAACTGATTAAAGTAGCTGCAAAGAACTATTGTTCCAAGAAGTCTTAAATTGGTTTAGATCCAACTCTAATGTTCTAAGGAGATAATGGCTGGTATCTTATTCCCCAGAACAGTCTAGAAAACCCATCTACAATTTTCCTCTAGAGAACCACTCAGCAATTTTACTACGCCATTTAATAAACTTTTGATCTTCATTTTTCATCATGAACTCTTTAAAAATCTATTAAACGACGATTAGGTGGTTGTTAAATTTGAAACTTTATAGGTACTTTAATTTTATATTGTGGCTCTTCATTTGGGATTGAATTTATGTTAGACGTCAGCTTTTTTCAATTCGAAAGCAATTACTTTAAAATATTGCATTTAAGTTTTTTTAAATTTAATAGACGTGAAAAATTCAACCATTTTCTAAAGTAGATAGATTCTGGGAACAAGTCACTGATTCTCCGGGCATTTTCTTTGTCAAAAGCCTCAGAGAAACCTTATGGCAGGCAACAAAGCACGCTGTTGAAAAAACCCGTCGTTTTGTAATTTGAGGCTTCCCATTTTTGATCAAGCAACCCTTATTGTGACAACAATAAAAAGCCTCAACAACCCGCAAGGTGAGTTAGCGGAGTAATAATCACCCCTCTGCCCTTACCCCAATTTATTTAGGGTCAGCGCAATACGTTTTTTTCCTTCTATACATCTCTATCAGACGTCACTGCCTTTCTTGTTAACACCTCTCACACAATCTCTCCGTATTTTTTTCCTGCCGTCATCGATACTTTTAACTTCGACTCCAGATTTTTAACTACGTGGACAATAATGTCATATCTCGAAAAATAAGAAGTACAGACCAGCGTTTTTTTTAAGTTAGACTGAATATATTTTCATTGTATTGACAATATTTTTTTTTAATAGAAACCTTATAACAAAAAATTAAAGGTTAATTTTAAATCAACTACAAACAACATTCAATAATTTTCATTTTTAAGTTATGTCAGCATTGTCGCAAACAAGCAATATTATTCTTATTATTACAACGTTTGATTCGGAAAGCCAAATTCCGAGCCAAATTATGTCATTATCATTACACAGTACCCGAATTTATTTATTGCCTCTCACGACACCCGCGGGGTGACGTAGGTGTATAATGAAATGAAAATGAAGCGCTTTAATTCCCGGTATTCTGATACTACTGGGATCCATTATCACAGGAGTATGTGTTGATCTTGAATTATATTAACTCTTGCTAAATAATTGATAAATTATAGGTTTCTAAATTTTAATATTTTAATTAATTATCATTTTATGTTTACATTTATTGTTACTTTAAACTGTAATGAATATGATAAAGTAATCAAAAATTCCAGTTCTTATACTTATAATAAAGTCATAAGATAATGATTGCATGGAACACTTCCTGATAAATTGTTTTTAAATTATTACATATATTTGTACGCGTCTCGGCAAAACATAGAGAATCTTAACTATATTGTAATATCTCACACACTGTGTTTACAAATAAAAATTTCTTATTCTTATTATTTATTTATTTAATATCTAAAAGACTTATGCTATTACATTTTGGTTTTAGCCACACAACGAAAACCTATCAGGGTTTATCTGTGTGCTGGCGAGCCGTTCGTTAACTTTTATGGAATGTTACAACCACCTACAATGATACATTTTTACTTGTTAATGATGGTGATAATTATTTTTATGAGGTATCGTTCTCAGAAAGTCAGGTCTTGTTCTTTCCGTTAGCAGCTCAGGTCTATTAATTTCCGCAAGAGTAAAAAAAACAACTTTATTAAAAACATTCATAACTTGACTAAATGACTGTACAGCAAAGCGTCGTGCCATATTGCGAATACTTGTCATAACACGACACTTAAAGGGTGTAAAAGTACCCGTAACGAAGGCGAAAGGCTCTTGTTCTCCCCGTCATTGCGATCATTTTATTGTTCTAGACCATACATGGGAACCTTCTAGTTACAGAGATATTGGGGTCAAAGTTCCAAATTTTTCACAAGTCAGCTTTTGCGTAAAGTTACGTAGTTTGATGTACATAATGCTTGGTTGACGGCTTCGTGAAGGGTCCTGTTACACCCTGTATATTTCAAAAGTAAGCAGGCAGATTTTACGTTTTATTTATAACTTATCATTTTTATTTCGTTTCTCAGTTAAATTCAATAACTACCCTTACTTCTTTTTATATTATGTCTTTCAACTGCTGAATAGCATTTAGTGATTTTGCCACCAAAATCTTGCCAAAAATATTAATATTTCTAAATAGGTACTAAAGTCTGGGCATGCATAAAGTAAGTGCTGCTGATAGCTTCGGAAATTAAACTTCTCCGAGAGATATTACTGTCAAGACCGGCTCAGTCTTCAGCCGAATGAAAACTGAAATGATTCACATTAAAATCTAGACATGTTTGAATGTGAAATCTAGACAGACCGCTGACAAATGTTAGCTCAAATCTTTGTAAGACTAGCTACTCATGTAATTGTGCGCCTGTCATGCATGCAAACAATCCTTTTTGTGGGAACTCGGGTTAGCTTGCGTGGGCTAATTCTACAAAAAGCAACCTAATTTTAGATGCTGAAATAAGCTGGCGTGAAACGCTAGCATGAAATGTCGGCTTGAAAAGTATGTAGACACAGTGGAGTCTGCAATTTAAACTTTTTTACATAGTGGCAAGGAGTGCCATAATTTTTTGATATTTTTTAAGTAAGTTGTGAACTTTGTGACGCAACACATTAGTGAATGATGTACCAGATAATATATATATGTTTGAGTTGTTCCAATAGTTAAAAGAAGCTTTGAATAGCTTGGTTATGATTGGCTAAATGCTCTAAGTCAGGTTATAAATAAGGCAATTTGTCAAGTGATAAATATTCTGTGAACAAATTTTAGGTGTCCATATTTTAGCACAGACTGCTCAAATTGGTATTTGGGATGAGCAAGCACCTTTCTTTATTTCTATGCAGCTAAAGTAATAAATTTTGATTCATTTACAAACTGAGAAAACGGCAGTTGTGGCCGACTATTTTTAAGTTTGTATTAAAATTAATTAATAATCTATGCATCACGATATGGTTCTTGAGATTGGCAAAAGAAAAGCGAGGCCTACATCCAGCAGTGGATGAATTCAGGCTATGGATGATGATGATGATGAATATCTGATTTGAAAAAATCATTTTGCATTTGATGACCCAATTTTTAAGCCAGTAAGATTTTAGACTAAAGTATGAAATCACGCGGCGACCCTAAGGAGACGAGCGGTTGGTGTTATCGCGGTTACAGCTAGTGCCTTACTAAAAATAGCATATTAACATCAGTCGCTTACTTTGATTACGACAGCAAAACGTGTAGACTTTACATTAGAGTGGGCAACTCCTTCAAAAGTCAATCAGAGAACAATTCTAACATTAAATACACCTTGCAAACGTAAACAGTTATAACTACAGTACCTAAAACCTAACTCAATCAAACTATTAACATTATCCCAAATATTGAAAGCATATCGATTAACCCCAACTAACTCCTTGAAATACAAACGCAAAATTGATACAAGTTGGTGTGTCCCAGCGTCAGTTTTCGACCAAGTTAGATTAGATATGGGGAGCTCAACACATTGAAACTTGGCTCTAAACACTAATGGGTTACATCATGTAGCTCACCTAGTATGAAACTCGGAATTGAGAGGGAATTTATTGTTTACGGGTACTTATGGAGGTATTGAGAAGGATGTAATGTTCTCTGCTAACAAGGGTTGGGAGAATATCAAGCAAGAGCCTGACTTGCTAAATTTGCATTTCGAGGGAGACAAACCAAAATGGACAGCTGGATAGTAAACTTCTATTAGAATAAATGGTATTCTGTTCGAACATTTGATTATTTATCTTTAGAATTTTTTCGGGTTCATGTGCGTTTTGTATAATTATTACTTGCTTCGGTGAAGAAAAACATCGTGAGGAAACCAGAATTCCTGAGAGATATTTCTCGACGGCATGTAGAGCCAAGTCAAGAGGCCCATGGGTGGCATAAAAACTGTGACACCAGGTTAGACACTAACCACACGATAAAGAAGAAGAATAATCTGCAAAAGATCTCATTCTGAAAGATGTTTTAAACACCATTGAAGATGTTGGAAGATAGTTCATTCATTTTAGAGCCTCTCCTGAAAGAATAGAACGAGGGTTAAATGAAACAATGCTCTTTTAAAGAGAGCTGTAGATTTTTTAAATATCCATAGCTTACCTAACTTGGGTTTTTAAAACGAAAATATTAACTGCACACCTTAAAATTCACTTAACTTTATCTTAACCGGATAAAACCATTTCCATAATTCTGAGGGCAGTAAAATTTGCATATCGGAACAGTAACCTGTTATGTAATTAAAGCCTCCCGTGTTCTCAATTTGATATCTATTGTGTCTGCGGCTTCAAGCTTCAATTCGAGGACTGATGTACCCACTTGAGTACAATGGTGGCTGTACACTCTCGCCGAGACGCACGAAGGCAGGGCGAGTGCGAGTGCCAAACTAGTTAATCCGATGCCAAACTGGTTTGAAGACGACCATAGGGTACCCTGACTAAAGGGGTTAGGTAAGTTTAGAATGGTCCAGGGTCGATGCAATCGGGAACATCCGTCAAGCGGGTCGGCACTAGTCCGGGGCACCGGTAGTCGCATTTATGTCGCCACCCAACTCAAGTCTGCGAAGGAAAACCAGTGTGGTTTTAGTCAGTTCGAGCCTGACAGACTCCTCCGCTCTCCTCAGAGCGGAGGACATCTATTGAAAATTTCCACATCAAGAAAAAAATAATGATGATGTTTTTTTTTTCTCCAAGTTGGTCGCAGTGTAATTGGTTCGTTAAGGTTAGTTTATCTTGGCACGAAAAACAAGTAAACAGGTTTTGGCTGAAATCTGGTTTAGCCGGTTACATAATAGTATGTATATGTAGTGGCGCTTGTCGGGCTTTGGTGTTCCTCGCTTGCCCTTCGTCCCGTGTCTGTATATTACGAGACGTCCCGGGAGAGACATAGAGAGAGCTCTCAGTCGAGAGTGTACAGCCACTATAATACTTTGTAACTACTTGAGTACAAGTCCTTTGATGCTTCTTTGATATGATCGTGACCCGGAAATCAGTGGATTGTTCAAGGACTCCTGTTTGCATTTTAATGACTCTCCAATTATTTATTTACTCTCTTAACCTAAGTGTGAAAGTCTCAAAAGTAATTTTTATTGTCGTCTTGTGAAAATTATAAAGTTGAGTGTTTTTTTAACAATGCTTTGTTTGAGTGTTTTCCTTTGCTTTAGTTGAGTGTTGAATACAACAGTTTGTTGTCTTGTTACAAGAGACCAGAGACGGCTAAGGGATATCTATTTTAAATTTAAGGGTTCCGTACCTCAATCGGCAAAACGAAACCCTTATAGGATCACTTTGTTGTCCGTCTGTCTGTCTGTCAAGCCCGTTTTTCTCAGGAATGCGTGGCGGTATCAAGCTGAAATTAAAACCAAATACTCAAGTCTTCTACTCCTTGGATCAATAAAAAAATCAAACCTCTAAAACAACGCGATCAAAAGATATGACTGTTTATGTCGCATATTATGCGATTTGACAAGGGAATTAAAAATTTTTAGGTTACTTCCCTATGACCTAGAATCATGAAATTTGGCAAAAAAACAAGGCCTTACAGTACAAATAAAGGGAAAGTTTCAAAAAATAAAAAAGTTGGAAATTAAAGGGATACCATACGTACATCTCTTCTTTGTCGTTTCACTCCTGACAGAGTGGTCGTGGTCAGCATGTCGCAGCAAGACACCGTGCTGCCATGATTCGCCTTACGATGCGACGCCATCCCTCCCTGTCGGCTGTAATACGTGTGCACTCATGCAGCGGACCACCCACTGCAGACTTGATCTGGTCAGTCCATCGCATGGGTGACCTGCCACGCGCTCTCGTGCCTTCCACTTTCCCCTGGACAACAAGCCGCTCAATAGAGTCATTGCCTTTCCGGGACACGTGACCAAAGAACTGAAGAATTCGAGCCTGGACTATAGCTGACAGACGCTGCTTGATGCCGAGTTCTTGGAGAATGGATATGTTGGTGCGAAATTCAGTCCAAGATACTCCAAGCATTTTCCTCCAGCACCACATTTCCAGAGCGTCTATTTTACTTTTTTCAGCTTCTCTCAGCGTCCAGGTCTCGGCTGCGTATAGAAATATGGGGAACACCAGTGCCCGTACGAGCCGGGTTTTCGTGGCTTTGGTGACGTTGCGGTTCCTCCATACTTTCTTCAGTCTATCCATGGCAGACCTGGTGATAGCCATGCGTCGCTTGATCTCGTCCACGCAACCACCGCGGTTTGATATTAGGGCGCCTAGGTAGACATATGATTGCACGACATCGCAATTCGCGATTTGAGTGACTACGGGCGAGTTTTCGTTGATGCGGTCGACAATCATAATTTTCGTCTTGCTTCTGTTGATCCTCAAACCGAAAATTGAGCTGGTATGTTCCATCTTGGACAACAAATCCTCCATATGGTGAGCAGATGTTGCGAACAGCGTAGTATCATCCGCATAGCGCAAGTTTGACACCCTCACACCTCCTATTGATACACCGTCTGTCCAATCTTCAAGGGTAATCCTCATTATCAGTTCGGTGTAGATGTTGAATAGGAGCGGCGAGATTATACAACCCTGACGAACGCCCGCACTGGGATGAAAGTCACTCGATAATACGCCATCCGTCCTCACTGACGCGGTTCCATCCTCATAAAGACGCCTCAAAAGGTGCACAAGGTGTTTGGGGGTGCCCATAGCAAGGAGGGATCCCCACAGCACTGGCCATTTCACGGAATCAAACGCCTTAGAGAAGTCAACGAAGCAAATATACGTTGGCTTGTTGAACTCACGGGCTTTCTCAATGATTTGGCGCACTATGAAGATCTGTTCTCGAGTGCCTTTGCCTTTTACAAACCCTGCCTGTTCAGGTGCAATTTCTTTAGATAAGAACGTCTTTAATCGCTCATTCAGAATGTGCAGTAAAATTTTGCTAGCGTGTGATATTAGTGCAATCAGTCGGTAGTTGCTACACTTCTTCGTCGAGCCCTTTTTGTGTAGTGGAATGAAGACAGTATGAGCCCATTCTTTAGGCCATGTTCCGCTTTGCCATATTTTGTTGCAGATAGTGTGGAATATCTGCACCCCCTGGTCGCCTGCGGCTTTAATGGTCTCTATTGGAATGGCATCTTTGCCAGTGGCCTTGCCATTCTTCAGGTGTTTAATTGCAGCTTCGACTTCCTCCTTAAGAATGTCGGGCTCCATGTCCTCACTCGAGGGTTCTGTATGAGCGAAATCCCGGGATAAGGGGTCCTCATACAAAGACTGGCAGTATTGTTTCCACGTCTCGGATATCTCTTCCAGCTCAGTGACCACTTCCCCACGACAGTTCTCAACACGTACATAGTTGACGCCAATAAAGATATTTTTTTAGATAAATTTTACGGAACCCTTCTGCGCGAGTCCGACTTACTCTTGGCAGGTTTTTATATTAAGATTAAATATGCCCACATTATTATGCTTAGGTAATCCCGTTTAAACACAATGTGAATTAAAGAAATACTTAATTTAATTCCATAAACATTAGACTTAAATCGAGACTAAGCACACAAAATATGGAGGACAAGCTTATGCCCACGGCTTCGCCCTCATGGTGTTCGATAATTGTCCTACGGGATCATAGTACCGGGAAATAGTATGATCCCATGCGCATCCTATACAGGTTGTAACAGGACCCTTCACGAAGCCGTCAACCAAGCATTATGTACATCAAACTAAGTAACTTTACGCGAAAATTATTGCCGGAAAACGCCTTTTTTTGCTGTGTTATTGGCTCTAGGCTGCATAGTCGGCTGATTGTGCCCGACTGGCCGCGGTTGGTCGGGCTTCCTTTCCCATCGCAGAGCATGTCTTTCCTCACAAAATCGTGCCCCCTGGTGCATCCGGCTTATCCGGGTCAGGCTTGCTCCTGGTTGGGTGTGGTGCTCAATCATCATCATCATCAAAACGCCTTTTTTTGGTGTGAAAAAATCTAACATAAAAACATGTATTTAAAAAAACTTGTGAAAAAGTTGGAACTTTGACCCCCAATATCTCCGTAACTAAAAGGTTCCCAGGTATAGTCTAGAACAAAAAAAATGATAGTAATCCCGGGGAAAACAAGTGTCTTTCGGCTTCGTTAAGGGTCTTGTTACACAATCCAGGTTATAAACTATCTGTGTGCTAAATTTAAATATTAGAAGAAAGTAGGAAGGATTTCTAGGTTTATCTCAAAAACCCAGACACTGCAACATCATTAACCAAATACACTCTTAACCAGGTGCTTCTCAAAATCCGGAGCCTCTACGTGGCTTTCTAACAAAAGCAATACTAGCCACAGTACGGACGACCAGCACACAAATGGGTCCTGAACTGTACCATTCACAACAGCCGGTGCACCTACCTATACATGTACATAAGATATACATAGAACTCAGACTTGTAACCTATATGTAGCCTTGAAATGCATCATCCCGTTCTGTTGAACGAAACGTTTCAGATTTTGTTAATGTTATTGTGTTTTGTAGATTACTGTACAAAATAAAATTTGTGTAACAATAGAGGGTTAGTTTATTTTATGTATTTTCATAAATGCTGTTTCAAGCGCAAATATTTGTTCATTATGTTTAGACAAAGTTGTTTTTACTAAGTTAATTGTAAACACTGCTTATTCAACATGAAAGTATAAATTTAAAAGCCTATTGAAAATCTATACCTACATATTATAAATTAAAATCTCCTTTCGTGTCTGTCTGTGTGACCGCGTTGATCTTCTAAACTGCTCAGCTGACTTTGAAGCGGTTTTTCACGATCAGGGGGTTTACCATGATGTCTTAAAGCAGTATTGTTTTAATGTCACACAAGTGTGGGAAAGAGACGAAGCTATAGAGGACGTCTAGCGCCATCTCTTTCCTACTCTGTGCTTTAAGACGTCATGGTAGGCCGGAAATTATCCCATGGAATCCTACTGCCGGGCAAAAAGTATCTGTCACATATCTGTGCAGATGTTCAATAATATAAATTCAACCAATCAAGCTTAAATAGACAGACAGTCCTACAGAGCTACTTGCGCAATTATAATAGTAGCATAGTTCTGTTCAAACTTTATGGCGGTTCGGAAGTTAGGTGCGACTCGCGGTCTACGCAGGTACTCGTATATCGGTTCATTGTGGCTCGAAACATCTAAAAGTGAAGCCACACTGCTCCGTTACGTTGCGTTGCGACGTCGCAGTACAAGATTTGGACGCGCTGCATGCCACACAAACTGATGCAGCGTCAACGCTGCGAGGACGCAACGCAGCGCAACGGAGCAGTATAGCTTCGCTCTAAACTGCGCAGAATACAATTTTAGGAATCAGCGGGGCGCAAAGGACGAATCGTCTTGACTGTATAATGCGTAGACCTTCACTTGCAGCTAACTTCCGAGTCGCCATAAAGTTTGAACAAAACTATTTGAATGAATGAAATTATGCTTTAGTCACCCCATATTCGGCAGGTATTTATTGTGGTAGTATAATTTTGACTTTATAATTTTCAAGGTTCATCTTAGCAGTCCTCATCATTCTGCTGCCCTTATCCCAATTTATTTGAGGTCGGCGCAGCATGTTTTCTTCTTCCATACTTCTCTATCTCAGCTGTCACCTCCTTTCCAGCCATACCATCATCCTTCACAGAGTATTAGGAGTATTTAATCAAAATCCTTTTAGTAGTTTGGCAGTGAAAACATAACCAGTTAATCAATGAAATGTGGATTTTAATCATCATCATCATCCACAACCCGACTACACCCCCTGCTGGGTATAAGCCTCTCTTTGCTTGTGCCAAGCTCCGTGTCCTTGTGTTAGCCTCATCAAGGATATTCCTGCAATCCAGTAATATAACACAGCAGTAAAAAATAAAAGAGAACTTATCTTAACTACATGCTGTTTTCCAACTAATCCAAACGAAAGTAATAAGACCAGCTTGCTCTCACAACAAGCAGCCATTACCGTATCCTAACAGTAATTTCCTCACCGTCTGCATCGTTTCCACAACACCTGCATACATAGATGTCAAGCCGGGTAAACGCATCATGGTGTTATATATTTTAATTTTATACATAGCCAGGACTACCAACAGCTCCCTTATCGGAGAAAATTTACATAATACCGAACACGGCGGCAAACGCTTTTGATATTGCGCCGCAGATTATCAAGGTATAAGCCGCCGTCTTTGCAACACTCAATGAGATTCCGCCGAGGCCGGCGCGCGGCGAAATAATCGCTTCTAGTGGATATTATTATGGGACAGTACGTTTTCGCTTCAAATTAAATTGGTTTTGTTGTGCTGTATTGTAGATTGGTTTAGTTGGATGGGTTTTGAAGATCTATGCTGATGTTTAGGATAGCTTTTATGTGTTTCTGTTTACTACCACTAAAAAAAGAAAAACAACCATGCACGTACTCACCCACCATATACACCACACCCACTCACAAGGGCATGCCGTCCATAGAGGCAATTAGGCCTAGCCTACCCTACCAACAAAGCCCAATCCATTTATTTTAAGTATGTAATAAAATAATACAAGAGATTTAAAAAAAAAGTTAAAGCTCCTGTTATAATACTTATAGCAACTTGTCGCGCCCAACGTGACGTAACTCACAGCTCGACGGAGCTCGGTACGCACGCATTAGGCACAAACTCCACTGGCCTAATTCCTATTGATAAATTTACGCACACTGGTGTATATTTTCGTGTGTATGAACGGCACACATGGTAACTACTGCGACTGTAGCTGGCCACCGCGTGTTGTGATTGGCTGTGTATAAAGTCAAGATTTAATTAATGAAAAGTATTGAAGACCAGGGTTCCCAATTTTTTGACAATTCCCCAAATTGCGGAGAATTTATACCTTCCAAAAAATTATAAATTGTAAAGAATAGCAAAAGCCCATTAAAAATAATTAAAAACTACATATTTTTTTATTTTTCTCCACATATTTGGGAAATTTCGCTTTAATTTTTGGGGAGTTAGGAAAATAAGTATCGGCAACCCTGGACTGTATTATCCAGCAAAATTTTTGCTAATCGCTTTTGTAGAAGAACACAATTTTAATTGGTAGTGTTTTTTTATCGATAAATTAGAAATAACATTTTTCTTAGAGAAGCCATATTGTTTCATGTGACAAGCAATTTACATCCGATCTTGATTGTTTTGCTTTTTATATCTTCTAAGTTATAAGTAATTCGTTTTGAAACGTACAGTAGTGTAAATATTATTTGTTGTGTTTATTATATGTTTATTTACATATAAATGGTGTTCTTGTTGTGAAGTTTGCGCCGATAATGTGTGTTTGTTATAAGTTATAAACAGTAAGTATTCACAATTATCGTTTAATGATAAGATTCAAGTTGTGTTTATAGGTAGATGTGTAGGTACCCGAATTACGAGAATTAACCCAAAAAAAAACATCTCTTACTTGTCATGTCAAATGAATCTTTCTTCTGTTTGCATCGTCAGAAAATCGTGATTGATCCTTGATTAATGTGGTGAGTTCTTGTATTTATAACTTTTGTTTTTACAGGCTTATTTTTAATGTTTTTTTTTTCAAATATTCCGGCCAGACGCCCATGGCTAAAATTGAGCCCCAAACAAAAACTCTAAACTAAACATAGCCAATTTTGGGGTGTTTTTTTGTTGACAGCGCACTCTATTTTATTTTTTTGATTTTTTTTAGCGAAGCGACATCCTTAGTTCTGGTATTGACAGAATGCCATTGAAATTCCTGATATTTAAGCTAGATGGCGTTGTTTCTCATACGCTTACTAAAAACACCAGGGCCAGGTGCGGGGGGCGCGGAGGTGTGAGTGGCCATAGATGTGACTACTATGAGGGTCATCTTAGGTAGAGCGACGCTGTGATGTTGCGTTTTTTATTTTTTGGATATCAGTATGCCTGGCCTACCCTCCGTGGGGAACCACTGTACGCTACTGCCCACTCATATACGCCATACACACCCTAACACTCACCAAACCTCTTGTCCTTAAATATTTTAAAAATATTGTTATGTATTTCTTTTGTATTTTAACGGAAAGACAACACAAATAAAAGGAAACCTACATATTTAGATTTTGAAATGCCTGTTCCAAAGCTAGAACTTTTTCGGCGGAGTTGCGTTTATATGGCACCCCTAATTTATAATGCTTTACCTAGGTTAATTACTCAACTACCCTTCAATAAGTTTTGTGTTGCGTTGCGGAAGTGGTTGTTAGAAGAGTGTTTTTATTCGATAGATGAGTTCTTCCAAAAGTGTCCCTGTAAATTTTATACTATAAAGCACAGACATATTTAACTGATAAGTAGACATAAACTCGAAAAATGTAGTTACCTAGTAATAAACACTAACTGTAAAACTGTAAAACCTGTACTATTGCATGCTATATATTGGCCAAATGTGTGTTACTAAATATGTTATATAGGGTGACTGGTAATTAGTGACCGATACTTAAACACGTGATTCTACTCATGATAACAAACAACTTTCCCAAAGAAACTTTTTTTTTAAACTCATTTAATTTTATCACAATAACACAACAGCTGTTTGAAATTCCCACGCGCGCGCTTTTGACCTACGAGTATCAACTGGTAGCCGCATGACGCCGTTATGTCTCATTACAATGGGTGGGTTAGCAGAGAACCCGCGCGGCTCGCAAGCCCGCTCCGTAATCGTTGTACATGAGCAGTGTAGGTAGGTACCTACATGTTTAGGTAGCCGCTAAATTAAAAAATAATAACCAATGACGACCAGACGCCAGACGCGACGCTCCGGCCGCCGCGTGGCCATTTAGGTACACAGTGATGTACCTACATAAAGCTTCTCTGTTTACGACACGGTGAGGAGAAAAAACACGGTGAGGTAAAATAAATAATAAATTATCTAGTATTTTGGCACTTTACGTGCGCGCGCTACAATAAATACCTAAATGCATTATCTTTCTATCTAAACAAACTAACTTCAGAAATTGCGTTTGTTTTGTTACCTACACGATGTTTAGAAACGGCAAAGATACAGCTACATTACCACCTGACTTCTCGACACCGGGAATTGTTCAAGTTATTCCAAGTTTCCCATCACACTTTTCTAGGCTTTGGACTAGCAGTCTGTTAACGATATTTGAGTCTGAATCAGAAGCATGGCAATCAAAATGTATGTATTTTAATGCTTCGCCATTACCGCCTTCCGAGTAGTAACACATCACCATATCACTGTACTCACTCGCTGTGTAATTGTACTCCATAGCGCGCATGGGCATCAAATAAAATCAAAACATGCGCCTGCGACGCGCTCTCCGGGGTGACTGTTTTTAGTGTTTTACGTCATTACTGCACTGAGGCAAAGGGTGCGGGCGGGTGGGGAGCGCGAGACGCTACTAGTACAAGTACATTTTTGCCCCTTCCCGAGGTCAGACTATCAGCTGATAGATTGTGCCTACTTTTTATGTAGGGCGCGCGCGTTCCTAGATATTTTGTAGTTATGCGGACATACGTTGCATCTTAAAAGTAGTTATACTAAAGATTACTGTGGAACACGCAGTCTTTGGATATTATTTTTTAATTTAGCGGCTACTTAAACATGTAGGTACCTACCTACACTGCTTACGTACACCGATAACATTGTAATGAGACATCGGCGTCACGCGGCTACCAGTTGATAGGTCAAAAGCGCGCGCGTGGGAATTTCATACAGCTGTTGTGTTATTGTGATAAAATTAAATGAGTTTAAAAAAAAAGTTCCTTTGGGAAAGTTGTTTGTTATCATGAGTAGAATCACGTGTTTAAGTATCGGTCACTAATTACCAGTCACCCTATATAAGAACTTCATGTACCTACCATATTTGATGCAATAAATTAATTGAATTAAATTGAATTGTAATTAGTACAGTTAAAGCTAACATATGTATATGCTTTATTTACACTTGTCATACCATATATCATATAACATCCTTTTTTATTTGTTTGTTTGTTTATACTCAGCGAATCTAAATACGATTCGTTTTTATAGAATTAGCTGAAATATTAATTTTCATAATTTTTTATGTTGTGACATGTATATATATATACTTTTTCTTTCTGTCATAGAGTTTCTTACTAGCTTAATCTATGATGATTACTTTTAGGTTTATATAATTAAAATTATTTTTATCAATGTCTAGCTGAAATATTGTAATAGATAGATAAATGATCGTTTACTAAATAACTTAATTTTAAAATTCTTTACGCACTCATGGTTTTATGAAGGATGTCTGTTATGTCCTGGCCGACTACACTTGTCAGATGATATGATTATATGGCCGCAAGAAGAAAACTAATATTCGAAAAGAAGACTACTGTGGAAACGAGCTGACGAACCGGTCAGACTGGAGAGATTCTTCAATGTGGAGACTGCAGAGATTCTTCAATGTGGAGACTAGAGAGAATCTTGAATGTGAGAGGTGATACATCTAAAGATTCACCTGGGACCACTACTCCCAATCTTCAAAAACTGTCTTTGTGCCTGCCCTGGTGTCTGTCTCGCAGAGCAGCCTTTGACGTCTGACCTGTGAACTGCGCTGCTGCCTTCCTGCGGAGCAGCCCTGATGTACAGTTCTACAAAGCTACGCTACCGCCTGATTGCCTCTTCAATTGTGCTGAACTGATTGTGTGTGTTAACTATTAAACTAGTTCCATAGGTTAGATAGGTCTTTTTTTATAATCAGTTGTATTTTTTAATTCATTTGTAAATTCATCAACTTCCACTACTAAATTTTTCAACGTACAAGTCAACTTATATCCTTTAATTTTTAACAGGATCAAGTAGATTTGCTACAACCCTCACTTGGGAAGAGACTGGACCCCACGACATAGGGTATCCTAGTGTGGAGCCTATGGAATGTGTAATAATCTAGCGCTTAAGGATCATTGTCTTCTGTTACTAGCTTTTTAATATTGTACCTTGTTAAGCGAAAAGAAAAAAATATTTTAATACTAAGTCAGCTTTTTTGGACGTAACATTTTGAATGACCCAATAATATTATGGATATTTCGTGAATTCATGATTTTCTGCTTAGTCTTTTCCCAACTATGCTGGAGTCGATTATCAGCCTAACCAAAATTCAGCTGAATACCCGTAAAGCCATATTTTACAAGAAGGCACTGCCTATTATTGGACCGCCATAATACAATTACTAGGTAACACGAATATTTCGTTAAATAATATGAGTAAGACCCCGGGCTCCTTAGTGATTTTAGGCTTTTCTTCTTCATTGGAAACTTAAGGTGTACCTAGCAGTGCTTAAATTAGGTACATAATAAATCTTGAACGAACATAACGTAACATCACGCCTTATATACCCGAAGGGTTTGGCAGAGGTGTACCTAATAGTACATCCACATTTCGCTAGTTATGTTTAATAGGGGGCGAGCCTATTGCCATCAACCGGGCAAAAATCTAGACTCCGGGGTAGTTAGAATATCCTGATCGAAAAACCCAGTAACACTTTGCCACTCCAGGGAATCGAACCCAGGACCTCATACTCAACTGTGGCGCTTGCGACGATTAGACAACAGGGGCAGAAATGAAAGATTAAAATAAAAACATTACACGCCACACTAAACACTACCTTCACACTTACACTATACTAGAGTAATGACAATGCGGCGAGGTGATTGTCAGTTTGTAAAATTTCTGAAATCTTTGCAAGCAAATCCTTTAAATAAACATGAATTCATGTTTAGAATTTTTTTCAAGTCAAACAATAGATAGAATTGTATAGACAGAATAGATGTTGATTGTTTGTTTCACGAAGTGATTGAAATCCATTTCGGCGAAAAATATTCGGCCATTGTTTATAGTTATTTTAGGCAACCAAATAATCATGTACTAGCTAAAGTAAATATCGTTTGATGTTTGTTCGAAAAATGTTTGGCATTACAATGGTACAATAATGTTGATGAGTAATTATAAGCAAACGTGTTTCTTCAAAATTTAGTTTTGAAAATGATAACCACTATAATCGAAATATCTTTAATTATGAACGGTCGTTCGGAGGACAGGATATGAGTATCATAATTGACTACAGAATGAATAAATTGATTACCTACAAGCTAAAGTTACATAAGAACCTATCAAAGCAAAAAAAAGAAATGAATGAATGAATGCATTTATTTTTCAGATTATTTTACAAAGCTGTTATGTTTATAATGTATTAGGATCATAATATTCTGCCGTTTACGGCGTGCAAATATGGTTAAATTATGGGTCATCATTACATTAAAATAAATTATTAATCATTAGAATTGGAATTACAAATAATTGAAATAAGTTGAAAAATAAAAGAGATAAATTATAATTATAAGTTAAAAATTCAATAAAGTCAAGGAGATGAAACATGATTAGGCAATAATGTCAAATATTTAGGTAAATTTTTTACAGTCATAAAATCTTCAGTCGAGTAATAACATTTGCTTAAAAGAAAGTTAAATAATTTACATTTAAATATTCTGAGGCTGAGGGTTTTGATGTCATCAGGTAATTTGTTATAAACAATAATAGAGATCCAGTATACATTATTAAAAAACAGTTTAATTCTACGCCTAGGAACATTAAGCATATGCACTTTGCGGCTGGGTCTGGATACAACATCATTATACAAGTCAAATTCATGTTTTTTTTGGTGTACAAATATACAAATTTCAAAAATGTATAAGTGGCAGTATTTTAAGTTTTTTAGAAAGAAAAGAAAGAAAAATCGCTTAAATACTGGAACACAACTGTCTAGTGGGTGCTCCACAAATTGAGCGTACGCATTTTTTCTGAGCTCGAAACACTCTTTTAAATTCAACCGAATTACTCTATATTATAATACCATAGCGCAAAATTGACGAGACATAGCCATGGTATCCACATAGTGCCGCGTTAACACTAGATACACGTTTTAGTCTATATAAAACAAATAGAAATCTATCTATCTTCTTACATAGATCGTCAATATGAGATTTCCAGTTACAGTATTTGTCAATAATATTATCCCCAAGAATTTTGCGCAATCGACCTCTTCTATTGTCTCATTTCCATATTGTGTTTTAAGCCGTGGACGCGTACTGTTATATGTTTGGAATTGTATCATTTTTGTTTTGTTAATATTAATATGCAGATTATTTCGTTCAAGCCATGTAATAATTTCATTTAATGTTATGTTTATTTCATTTTCTTACTCAACAATGTCGTAATTTTCATTTATAATACTGAGGGTCGTATCATCAGCGTATAATATGTAATTATGAGAAGTTACACTAGGCAAGTCATTAACATATAGCAAGAATAAAGGCGGCCCTAGTATGGTCCCTTGGGGAACACCACAGTTATTTTCACGATACTGAGACCTATTTGCGAGCTTATGATTTCCTGTATGTCCCGAAATCTCAACACAGTGTTGTCGATCTGTAAGGCTGACTGAGACTGTAAACTTTCGAGCCATTTCAACGCGTTTCCCCTTATGCCATATCAGTCTAATTTATAAATTAACAGTGTATGGTTGACGAAATCAAAAGCCTTGGACATATCTAGAAAAATGGAGACAATCGGAAGTTTATCATTAAGGCTTTTTGTCATTAATTTTGGTAGAGCAAAACACGCTGCTGTAGTCGATTTAAATTGATCTTCACTTAGAATTTTGTATTTGGATAAAAAACCGGAGAGTTTTTCATGTATGACCTTTTCGAAGATCTTTGATAATATTGGTGTGAGTGTTATGGGGCGATAATTATTCATATCAGTTCTATCACCTTTCCATTGGATAGGTTTAACAATTGAGAATCTTAACCATCAAAACATCATTTGAAACATCAAAAAAATATTCAATTACACACAGTTTATTGATGGCACGATTAGAAAAAAAAACCCTTGGGAATTGTTCGTTTTTAGTAATTTTACATAACACATAACATCACGCCTGTAATCCCCGAATGGTTAGGCAGAGGTGCACCTAAATAATCCGAACACATTTAGTCAGTTATGTTTAAGTCCCATGTAATAGATGGCAAACCTATTGCCATCAATCGGGCACAAATCCAGACTCCGTGGCTGCTACTTAGAAATTCCGTGGAAAATCTCAATAACACTTTGCCCGTCCCTGGAATTGAACCCAGAACCTCATGATCAGCAGTCGCGCTCACGGCCATAAGACCAACGAGGTAGTCAGTTTTTAATAATTATGCCTACTTTAATTAATCTTGTTTTAGTCTTCAGTTTTCTAATTCGCTATTTGAATACTACAAAATTAAATTCTTCTTCAATGACACGATTAACGCAACCTTTGCTGGTATTCGTAGTAAGTGAAAAGGGAACAATGGAATTTGATTTATTGCTGATCCGTTGACCCAGACTATAATTAAAATACCCACTGGATTCTAAAAATAGCCTCTATTCCTGTAATTGAAGACAAAGCTGACTAAAATAACTTAGTTGATATTAATATTACGGGATTTACGTAGTTTAATAAGACGTATCATCGACACAATTGAAGTAGAAGACAAGATAATGCCTAGTTCTAAACAGGATTTGGCCATATTTAAGTTTATAAAAAAAATATATATATGCGGAGACGTCTACTAACAAAATAAATCAATAATGAATAATGTGAAACTGATAGTTTTCCGCGTGTATATTATAATATATTGTAATAGATACTTATTCATAATTTTATTTTTTCTTTTTTATTTTAAGAACAAGCTTCTTCAGCAGTAAATATGTACGGTCAAAAGTAAGATTATTTATTAACCTTCGCTTAATCGTTTCTTTTTCGACTGTTCATTGACAAGTTCAACTTCCAATGCTCACAAACCTTATGCAAAATAAAAGAAAGGTAGGAGATGTTTGAAGTGTACTCAGAAAACAACATAGGTAGGCAGTTTTTACAGGATAGGTCACGCCTGTGTCATGGCTCACTGACTATTGCTTGCATATTGCTCTAATCCAATATAATCCAATGTCAACTCAGTAATATTCTATGTCAGACATTTTGTGCGTAATGGCGACCGTGTTTCGATACATTACTTTCATAAACAATATTTCAATAAGAGTTCTAGGAATACCTAGCACACAGTAAACAGCAACAATCGTCCAAATATTTCACAAATCCCAATAAACATCTTCGCAATAAATGCCATAAGTTCAACGTATATACGTTATTCTAATAAAACGTTGCATGCAAACTTTAAACGGAATAATGGCGCGAATTTAATCGACTGAACAAACATATGAATGGGGATCCCAGCCTTTTGTTACCAACGTTACAATATATGAGATGTAATTCTTCAACGGCTATGCCGCGACGCCAAAGTTACGTCGAGTGGAAATTTGAAAAGTTTCTTTATACACTCGTTATTTTCAACGTAGCGTAGAAAATTGTACAGCAAAATACTTTACTTCTATAATAGAATATGTTTACGTTTAAGTGAAATGTCATCTCGGAATTTATATTGCTCTTGGTTCAGAATAGAAATCTGTTGCACTAACATCATCATTTGCCTAGCCTATTCCCAAGTATGTTGGGGTCGGCTTCCAGTCTAATCTGATGCAGCTCAATACTAGAATTTTACATGGAGCGACTGCCTATCTAGGTAATACGATACCCCTTGATAAGACTGGTTGTCATGTTATATCTTATCATAGTTTAAATGTGAAATAAGTTGAAATTAAGAAACGATTATGAATCTTTCATTTGACTTACGATATCGTTAACATTTTTCTATTAGATTCCTACCAATAATTTCCTCCTGATATGACAGATACTGATTTGATGATATATGAGAGATATTAGTCTGAAATTTCTTAGAGTCTTGATGTGAGTCCTGTTGATGGACATAGGGATTAAATGTAACAGGCCAATGTGGCTATTAGTTCACCTCTGTCTAAGTCAGGCAGAATTTTGGGAAAACTCACACGATTATATGTTATGTGGACCGGTTCTAATTAATTGATGTATTTATAGACAGTGACTTGCTACCTATGCCTTCGTATTTTGGCAGATTAGTAGGAATTAAAGTAAAATTATTATTCCACGAAAAACTCTAGAAAAAAGACGGTCATGCCTAGAACAAAGATTATTGTGTTGGACAATTAGAGCCATAAAAGATTAACGAACTGTAGTGCCTACTCCCTGAGGTATTTGTTGTCTATATTTTGTCTATGGAACAGCGCGAGCTTTACCTTGATAGGACTAATGGTACTGTCACACACCTTTGAGCAGGATAGCCAATCAAAATCATGGACATCAAAAGCTGTGGCGGCCGATGACGACAGACTCACACTTGAGAGGAAAACTCGCTTGTCAACATCAACACATACGCTGGACCGCACGCTGTTAAAGGTTTACGAAAACACCTTTACGATCATCTGCATGTATGTGCCTGGTAAAATGCCTTCTAGATGACAAGCTAACGTTCTTTAAGGCCCACTGCTAAGCTATACACGTGTACAGTGAGTTATAGAAATTAGCTGACCCCTTTGTATAAATGATTGAATTTTTTTTAAAAGAATTGTAAAATTATGTCGATTCGTATTATAAAATATCTCAACCATGTATGCAAAGGTGGATCAGGTAATTGCTGTCACTCACTTTACTTAGCTTCACATTGTATGAAAATGTAGGTGATAACGTCCACTACGACAGACGGTCACTCTACGGAAGAATGCTTGGCTCTGATACACATGAACCGCCCTCCCATTATGGCCTCTGGGGGTCTACCATACCCCTCTTCTAGTAGTATTTATTTTAATCTTATTACGGTGTGACAAAGAGAGCTAGGTCGCTCCAAATCTTGCCCACACTGAAGTAAGATTGTGACATTACAGTAATACTGCTGTAGCAGGTGGTGTGCAGGCCCTGTACATATGTAGCATGGGGCATCGTAATGTGGTCATGTCTACGGCTCTATAGGTACTAATAAAAGAGGCAAAATTTGTTTGTAAGTTTTTATGTAAGGGGTAATCTTCGGAACTAAAAGATACATTATTCGTGGGTGGTAAGCTATAAATGATATTTCAATCAAGCATTATTAGCCGAGCTATCACAATTTATGCGACTGAAGTCCGTGACTTCGGCGAAGTTCTAGTTTATGAATAACTAGCGGCCCGTCCCGGCTTCGCACGGGATTTTTGATTTTTTTCATTTGCTTATGTTACTCAGGGTGAATGTAGCCAGTTACCCAGGGTTGCGGGACTGTTCGAAAGAGATACCGCGGCCCAAAAAAAAAAAAGGTTTAATGATACAACTGTAGAATCAATTAGCTAACTGGAAAACGTCTAGTTTCCGAAAGAATTTAAGCATGAAAATAAACAATTCTATCTTTTTAAACACGGCAATTCACCACCAATGGAATCACATTAATAAGTAACTTTAATCATATTACATCCATGAGCATTATTACATGGCATTGTTACTAACTACTTTGGATTTGTATTTTTACTAACACTAGGTTAAGAACATTGTTACTAACAAATTTATGGACCAAGTCTGAATTAAATAAATATTATTATTATTATTATTATTATTTAACTGAATGAGCCTATTTTATTGATATATATATATAGACTTTCTGTCTTTGAGGAGCTTTTGGCTAAAAAATAACAGTCGCTCGGGTCGATCTTCAGGTTAAGCCGCGCTTGCCTGGGTTGGCCCGCCGATGGGTGACCACCCATTACATAACAAATTTCCTCCGTGCCTTGGAAAAACGTTGGTCCCGGCTGTCAATTTTAAATCTTTGACAGTCGTTACAGGTAGTCAGTGGCTCGAAAATCTGAAAACCAGTCTTACCGAAGGGTATTGTTTTAACTGGGTTGTGGGTGGGACAGATAGGCAGTCGCTCCATGTAAAATAATGGTAAGACAACCCCAAGATAGATTGGAGTAGACTAGGCATATGATGATTGACTGTCTGTCTTTATTTAAATTTGTAGACACAAAATACTTAACAGGACATTACATTAAGATAGAAGAGCATAAAGGAACTGCTTATTTCATAAGAAATTTCTTCTAGCAGACCTGCGACAGGAAAGTTGAATTAGCAATGTAGACACAGTGTGTAAAAAAGACAGAACAGGAAAATTTAAATTAGAACTTAAAACTAAAATATACCTATGTAAAATAGACATACACACAAATATACACATAAAGAAAAAATACTGTAATACAAATATAAATAATATTTCTTCCTGTGGGTCACGCTGGATGTTGTGATTTTTAAGGTGTGTTTTTTTTTAATAATGCCGAATATACACAATTTTCTTTCTTTCTTTCTTTGTGTCAAATAAGAGACAACGATGCCTTAACAAGTTCTGCCCTATGATGGCACAAGAGATGGCTTCACTTCTGTCTCAATGGAGGTACGATACCGGTAGGTACGGTACGCAATATAAGACTCAACAGTACAGTATGCTTGAACTCCGCAAGTCACCTAGCCTTTTTTTTTTCTGATGGGAAATCATCCCGCTCTGGGCTGACCAGGAGGGAGTGTCAGACTTTTACTGACTAGAACCCATCCATGTTCCTTCCTTTGCCCTTTATGTTCCAGGGCCGCGGTATCTCTTTCGATCAGTCCCGCAACCCTGGCAGGCATTGGTCCTTTCGGACCCCTTCCTGTTTGCAGACTCTCTTTGAGGTGCGCGTGGAACACGAACGCGCCGTCGACACGGCCTGTCGTCATAAGACGGACGGACGGCGAGCTAGCCATAGCTTATTTTAAGACCTTATTTTGAACTCTATAGCACTGGGTGCTGAGATGTGGACGCTAACTCAGGAGACTTCCTGTGTTAGCGTCCACATCTCAGCACCGTACGTCATGGTGGGCAGAATATGCTAATTGCTTCGGCTTAACTTAATATTAATTTTAATCTAATAATTGTCCGAGATATTACTGACTGAAGTTGAAGAAGCAGAACATTAACAGAAGACGACTGTCGTACAATTGAGAGCAAAAACAATGATCAACCAAAATTATTTTCTTTTGCTACCAAACTGCGAATAGTAAACTGATTCATTACGGCCTCATATTGTAAAACAAAGGGATTTCAATTTACGTCATTTTCATACAAAATTCAAAATACTATTGTAGTTTTAGGACAATCACTTTATTGTCTTAAAAATTAGAGAACATCGAGTATCAGCGATCGAGTATTTCATTTGCCTCCTGATTTTTATGAGAGCAGTTGCTTTTCTTAATTACAATAAAATTCATATTTATCTATTTTAAAATCAGTGTTTTTACCATCGGTAGTTGGGATATATGGAGTATGTGCAATTGTTGTTTGTACCAAACAAAGTGAAGTGTCAATATAAAATGATAGGTAAGCATTCTTTTTTTACTTTATTAATTTCATTTAAATCATTCGTCTATTTTAAAAGTATTTAAATGATTTTAAAATAGACGTGTTTACAGAAATGTAATTCATTTATGTACCGCCAAACAAAGAGACAGATGTTTATTAACTTTACTTTAGAAAGAGAAAGAGATATCATTTTTTGTAATTATAATACATTCATGTTCTGCATTTTTTTATATTGTGTGTGTATTAAGTTCACTTACACCCTTTTTATTGTAATTTTTAAGAGTTCACTGCGTGTCCACTATTTACTCTTTATTTGACTGTACAAAAATAATATACTACCTAAGGCATAATAGACCATAAATTTTTTTGACTCGTTTGTCTAGTTATACAGTGTTTGCCAGCGCTACTTCTGAGCATGAGGTACTGGGTTCGATTCTCAGTTCGGGCAAAGTGTTATTGAGTTTTTCCATCAGGGATTTGACAGTAGCAGCCACGGAGTCTAGATTTATGCGAGGTTGATAGCAATAGGCTCGTCTCCTATTACATGGGGAACAAGCGAAATGTGGGTGTACTGTCTCTACCTAACCCCTTTAGAGTCGCCAAACGATGATTTTATGTCATATTAATGATATTTTTTGTTTTTCTTAAACAAACAACACCTTGAACCTATGGGAGCAATGGAGAGGAGACACGCCCAGCAGTGGGACAATATAAGCTAGTTGATATTTTGAATTTGAACCAAGTTCTTTAGCAAGGGATACAGATTCAGGACAATGGGCTCACATAGGTGTCTCTGTTCCATAAATATAATTTGAATGGCTATCTATCATACAACACACTACTTATTAACGTGTTGTCAACTCAAATCATCAATAAGTCAGTCAGAATGTCACAGTTCTAGTACACTTCAACCAACGGATCTGCTCAGGCGGAAGAACACAGAACTAAAATAAATGTACCAAGTTTGACACATAGATGATTTTTTCTTGACAGGCAGCGCCTCCTTGACTCAATCTTGATGTCGGTCCCTACACAACGTCACTAATCAAAGTTTAGTTCTTGTCAAACTAAATTTATGTTTATATTTTGAATTTCGAGCGCTACATTACATTGGACCACCGAATAAATAGTACCATAATGTATTAGGTTTTAGGTTAATTAAAATATGATTTTAAAACATCGATTGAAACTATAATTCTATAATCATTTGAAACAAAGATAAAATCATAAATACAATTCTCTAAGTAACTGGTGGTCACAAATGTCACGATTTTATGGAAGTCAATCAAAGAAAACAATCAATATACTTCTGAGGCCCTATCACGAGTCCGCGGTGTAAACGTAACGTAAATACGTAGTTTTTAGGTTTCCGTAGCCGAATGGCAAAAATTGGAACCCTTATAGATTCGCCGTGTCTGTCTGTCTGTTTGTCCGTGTATGTCACAGCCACTTTATTCCGAAACTATTAGGACTACACAGTTGAAACTGAGTAGGTAGATGTATTTTGCAAACCGCTTTACGATTTTTATATAAAAATAAAAATATTAAGGGGTGCTCCCATACAAGGAACTGATACTAAAAAATGTTTTTTTCCTCAAACCTATACGTGAGGGGTGTTTATAGATAGGTCTTTAAAAATGACATGTAGGTTCTTAAAACCATTTTTTCTCAAAGTCAATCGTTTGAATGATAAACGCTTCCAAAGTGGTAAAATGTGCCCCCCCCTCTAATTCCTAAAGTAAGAGGAGGAAAATTCTGAAAAACTATAAGATTGTAGAACGTAAATAAAACTTTTAACCAAAATTGGTTTGAATAAGATTTGATGATTCGTTTTTGAAATATGGGACTTTTTCATCAAACTGCAGCAATAACTTTGTTTTTCATTTACATACTATGAAAAACAAATTTAGATTTGCTGTTGAAAACATGAGCCTTCAAAATATTCGTATTATATTGTTTGGTGCTACGGAACCCTGTGTGCGTGTGAGTACGACTCGCACTTGGCCGGTTTTTTAATTTAAAATACTCGTTTCACATCATAATAATTTTAAGAATGTATTCATATCTATTGATGATTCTGATTGGGCCTGTTGAAAACAATTAAATTAAAATGCAAGATAATTCTATTTTCGATTAAAAAATCGACGTAATTTACGTTTCGTTTACACCGCCCGTTCGTGCTATAATTTCACAAGTTAGTCACCTTAGAGTTTGATTAGTTCACTATTCAAATACTGAAATCAGAATCTGGAAGTTACTCATTCATAACTATGTAGTTTGTGATTGGTGCGTCTGAACACGAGGACCCTTGAAATGCTACTTCTGTAACATTCTGGCTACTCATTGGCGATTAGAATTTGGACCTAGCTACATTTCACTACCGTCATGAAAGAAGAAATTAAAATACCCACACCATTTATTTAAATAAATAAAATAAGTGCTACTTATGTAAAAATACGAACCCGCTTATGTTTAAATCTTTGTTCAAAAATGCCAAACTATAGAGATTCAAATTCAAATTAAAATTCATTTATTAGAGATCAATGACCGGTCAAGTGACGTTGCCATAATTTGACAGTACCTGTTATGGTCAGTATAATTACAATGAAACCTAACCTTAATAACTAATACGTCATAAATGATAGTCTATTTCTATTTTAATATTTAATGCATGTAGCGTGGCACTAGCGGTCACTGCCCTTTTCGTAACGTCTCTCCATGAGAACTGAGAAAATGTCTAACAATCAATTGTTTTTCATAAGATAGAAAAGGATTGAGAATCACAATTTATTCCTTATTTTTAAATGAAGAATGATTTTACTCTCAATAAATGTACTACCGAGTCACTGACAGTCTACATTTTTCACCCTTATGCCCTGAGTGAAAAATATATTAAAATAAGGTTGAAAGGTGATCGACCGTCAGTGAACTGGTTAGTACGTGGATCAATGACCGTTATTGCCATGTTAAAACGCTACAACTGCTGTTAATTAGACAGTCTAAAAAATAAATAAATAACGCATTTACGAGGCTAAATGCGGATTGATCTGCCTCGTTGGTCCAGTAGTTGCAAGCGAAAATGCTGAGATGAGGTCTTAGGTTCGATTCCCAGGTCAAGTAGTGCAATTGGGTTTGTACAATAGGAAATTCTCAGTATCAGATCGGATCGGATTTTTACCCGGTTTTTGGCAATAGGCCCCTATTACATGAGTTTTAAGCATAACTGGCAAAATGCGGGTGTACTATGGCACACCTCTGTCTAACCTTACTGGAATTAAAGGCCTAACTTTATGTATGTTTTGTTATAAACCTCTATTCATTTAAAAACCGTAAACACCTATTCATACGTTTGGTGATATAAAGATCGCTGCTCTATTTACAAAAACATGAAACAACATCACAGTCATGTGAACACATACAGGGTGTAACAAGACCCTTCACGAAGCCGTCAACCAAGCATTCTGTACATCAAATTAGGTAACTTTACGAAAAAAAAAAATACTGGGAAACGACATTTTTTTTTTGGGGTGAAAAATCACGTTTTACGGTAGGACTCAATGTAAGGCACTCAAAATATTGTGCTGATGTATGGATTGAATAGTATGGGGGTCGTGGAGGTGATTAAATTAAAAATCTTAATTAAAAGCATGTATTTAAAAAAAACTTGTGAAAACGTTGGAACTTTGACCCCCAATATCTCTGTAACTAGAAGGTTCCCAGGGATGGACTAGAACAAAAAAAATATCGCAATGACGGGGAGAACAAGTGCCTTTCGGCTTCGTTAAGGGTCTTGTTACACCCTTTATAACTCTGCTCATAATAAACATAATTTAATTATTTCGGATGTTATATCTTTTTTTATACATGTAAACTTAAACTTTATTAGTGTTGTAGGCATAAATAACAAAACAAAACTTTAATAATAATTAATAAATAAAATGTAAATAGTTTGTAAAAATATGAATAAAGGAATTAATAAATAATAATATTTCATTTTTAAATGTTTTTACATTGTTTCTTCTTTTATACTTAAGAAATATTTAAAAATGTAAATAATTTGTATAAAAGTTAAATAATGGAATTAATAAATATTATAATTAATAGCTTGGACCCTGTTCCCGATACCAATGGGTTAAATTTTTTTATATTTTTAAATCTTTTTTTTTTTAGTAACAAATTTAAAAAATGTTAATAATTTGTCTATAAATGAATAAAGGGATTAATAAATAAATCGGCCATTCGCTACGTCCATCTAATGTTTCTTGGGCAAAGCAGTCGTGATAGACTGTTTTCATGTCCAAAATATTACTGAAGTCGGTACTGTAGTACGCATTATAGCTCGAAAACAAGTGATATACATTCCACTAAGAAAGCAGACAAATAGCTTTAAAAAGGCGTTATCATAATCAAAATATAGGTACACGTAGGACTTCAAAGGTCCATTGCGAATCGTCAGACTGATAAACAACCCTTACAAGATTTCTCTTGACCAGTTAGTTCTGTAGAACAAGCAAATCTGCGGGCCAGTGCATTACTTCGAACAACTTAAATCCTACGATCTCACTATACCAAAGTCTATCCTAAGACTGTCAGTGAGTACATGACTTAGATACTTAAAATCCACAGTCTTGAGAACTGCCACGTAAAGTAAAACAGGGAGCACAACACTTAGTTAAAAAATTTCTGACTTCAAAATTAGCACTTCACTCTTTGTACCATTTTAGTTGAGACCGAGTTCAGCCACATGTAGTTCACGTAGATAGTTAGTTAGATAGATAGATATAATAATATAGTGTACACTAAAATTGTCAAAAACCTCTTTTTTAAAGTGTTTTCCAAGCGGGATGATCGGGGGAGCCAGTTGCACCAAGTCATTCATGAAGCTTATTTTGTTTAAAAGGGGGTTACTATAACGACTTAAAGCAGGAGTAATTCCAGTGTGGGAAGGAGACAAAGCTATACAGGTCGTCTAGCGCGATCTCTTTCCCACTCTGAAATTACTCCTGGTTTAAGACGCCATGGTAGGCCACCTGATCCATAAAACATTCACCAGGTGTGCTTCTGGCTGTCGATCAACTCGGTCACACATATTGAACAGACGAGAAATTAGTCGACTTTGAATAAAATCGTTAAAATTACTTGTTTATTTCAGGCACAGCGCTGTTTCTTCTCTGTGCAACAGCATTTGCTCACAGGGGAGTAGATGAATCAGACTTAGATGGTTTCTTCGAGAATGGATGTCCAAAAGACACCAGCATTCAAAAGTTTCTTCCTCACGAGGACTGTCAGCAGTTTTACCAGTGTATTCATGGAGTATTGATTGCTAGATTCTGTCCAAACGGGCTCCATTTCAACGCTGGCCTGGAAAAATGTGATTGGATTAGTATTGGTGATTGTCACAAGACACCACGTCCACCTTCTTCTGAAGAATTAAACAAGAGTGATTTTAGGCAAGTTAACCTAATTTGCTCGTCACCTGATTCGAACGGTGTCTTGGTCGCTCACAAAAACTGCAATCAATTTTATAAGTGTTTAGATAGTGGGAAAGTTGTCCTTTACTGTGCAAAAGATCTCTTATACAATACTGCGACTGAAACATGCGACTGGCCTCAAAATGTTAGATGTGGCAGGAGATCAAGAAATGTTGATGAAGAACAAACTATTCAGACGACGACCAACAAGGTTAATGGATACTCGTACTCCATTGAAGATATTGATCAAAGCAATGCTGATCCCAGCCAAGCCATCGCTCAATGTTCATCTAAGCGCTCCGATGGCTTGTTAATCGCTCACGAAAACTGTAATATGTTCTATAAGTGCTCTGGGGGTGTACCTGCCACTATGAAATGTCCTAGTACACACTTGTACAATCCTATCAAGGAACTTTGTGACTGGCCTGGGAATGTAGATTGTGAAGATAGAACCATCATTGAAGTCGATGACGGTAAAAATAGCAATGCACCAAGTGTGGATAATAACAATGAAGACAATGATGATTATGAAAGTGCTGCTATCGATACATGTTCAGCTGAATCTTCTGATGGATTTTTGGCCACTCATGAAAAGTGTAACCATTTCTACAAATGCTTTGGGGGTAAACCAGTTGCATATAGTTGCCCAGGAGATTTGTTATTCAACTCGAAAAAGCTTTACTGCGATTGGCCCAAAAAAGTTGACTGTGGTGAAAGAATCGAAGATGGAGTCACTAAATATGAACACCAAACTGAGGACCCCAAAAAAGCTTATGATATCTGTTCCGCTGAAGATTCCGATGGTGTGTTGGTCGCTCATGAAAGTTGTAACAAATTCTACAAATGCCATGATGGACTGCCAGTTATAATACAATGCCCAGGTATTCTTTTATACAACATCAAGGAGGAAATTTGTGACTGGCCAACCCATGTTTATTGTAAAGATCGGATAGTTCCCGATAATGTCAGAACCCTGAAAGAGGTGGAGGAAAACAGTGACGATAGTAGAACTGAAACAGTACACAAAAAGAGTTCAATAATTAGAAATCAATACCCTAAGAAAAACCAAAACCAAGCTAAGGATATAAGTGGTTATAACTATCACATTGACTTCAGTAACGTAGCTGAAACTTGCGTAGACGAAAGCTTTGATGGAAAATTGCTTCCTCATGAAAATTGTAACCAGTTCTATAAATGCTCTGAAGGCGTAGCAATGCCTTTTTTCTGCCCGTTAAATCTTGTTTACAACATTCAAAAGATGTACTGCGATTGGCCAAATAACGTTGTCTGTGGCAATAGGTTACTCCCTGGGAAGAGCAATGTTGACAATGAAAGAAAACATGGCCATTCGCAATGCCGTGACATGGTTGACGGTTCTATAATTCCTCACGAGAATTGCAGTCAGTTCTATAAATGTGCTAATGGTCAAAAATACCCCATGGACTGCCCACAAGGGCTTTATTTCAACGCTTTACTCATAGTTTGCGACTGGCCTATGAATGTAGATTGTGGGGATCGTTTAACAGAAGCGCAACTGAAGAGCGAACCTGTATGAGCGATAAGTGTTGCAGATTTTCCTTGATTCAATTATTTCTTTTGCTTCTTCATACATGGTTTTTGCAAAGACTCTTGTTATACAACTTAAAGACAAGTTTTTGTTGCTGTCATGTTTTACCATTCTATTTAAAAGCCAGTCCCATGCCTAGTAATCAAAGTTCTTTATTAATAAACAAGTTCTCTAACAAACCTTTGGATACTAAACATAAATACTTTTAATTCAAGTCTGATCCACTATTTGTTGGGTATTCATAATATTATAGCGCAGTAACGTCCCAAATACTTATACAAAAGCACTGAATACAATTCAATAGCAATTTTCACGTGAGTTAACGATTGCAACTTTCAGATAAGTCCTGTAATAACATCGTCAATTTACAATCAACACAGTAGGAAAAAAATACTTTTATAAGTCGCACATATTTGTGGTCGTGACTGTACACCAAGTGTCAGTGTGAAAATAATAACTGCTGTGTTTTTTAATGTTAGTTAATTCTATTTGAATAAAGTTACGTTAAAATAATTTATTTTTAATTATTTTATTTAAAAAACATTAAATCGTCAAAAAAAAATGTACCTGTAGCATATTTATACATGATTCTTTTGCTGCGTGGCTATCAAAATTAGCAACGCAGTCTTGTTATTTCAATACAATTGCCACAGATAATTTTACAACTGCACCCTCCTGGGTGGCTGCTATGACGTCTTAAAGCAGGAGTAATTCCAGTACGAGAAAGAGACAGATAGCTATACAGGTCGCCTAGCGCCATCTCTCTCCCAAACTGGATTTACTCCTTCTTTAAAACGTCATAGTAACCCCCTTATAAAGTAATGCCAACCTCTTAAATAATCATGCTGTTTATCTATTCCAGAACATAATCTTTGACTAAGAAACATGCACTTTTACCTTTTTTTTCTTTTATTTTCGCCGTCTGATACAATATAGTGAGCAAAGTACTGCAGCTTAGTTAGCTGTATTTCTTAAAGAAAAAAAGGAAATGTATATTATTAGACGATAAAAACTAAAAGCGAACACATATTGTACATTTAAAAACACTATTGAATATAAAACACACACACAGAAACACTTTTATAGAATTAAAGCACGTGACACACTTTATGTTAATTCGTGACTTTTGTTTTGCTATTCATGTGAATTATTATTTCACTTCTAATCAAAACCGATTGAATCTAATCTGTGAGTAAACTCAGCTACGGGCTGCTACCTGGACTTTGAATTTAAGCCCAGTAGGATATTGCGATAGGCTCGCCCACTATTTGGGACTAAAATATTGCTGGCGATATGCGTTACCACATATCGCCAGCCATGTTTTAGCTGATGCCTCTGCCTTATTAGTTGGGGAATATAGGCTTGATGGCATTAATCATTTATTGAAAATCTAGATTAATATAAAAGGTACAATTCCGAACCCGATGACAAACCGCAAACGGCAGCGGTGATATTTCACGGAACAGTACTTCCCCCTTCAGTTTTCTGAAACTCTTTTGGTCGAACAAAACGTTCCACTCACCACACCTTGTTCCGATCCAGCCTCTCTCCTACTATCTTTCCCTAGCGACGCCCTAAACGGAGGCTCGTATTCCACAGGTTATTCGGTTGTTACACAAGTTAATATTAGATATAATTATTAGATTTAATATGCCCCTGGCTGGAGGCCTTACACTCAAAGCACCCACAGGATAGTCCGGCTCGCAGGTTAACCCCAGGTGCCAACATCAGAGGTTAACCTGCGAGATGCAATAAAAAAGGACTACTTCACCGCAGCAGTACATGACAGCGTAACAATCTGTGAAAGCGTTTTTATAGAAATACTTACAATCCTGTAGTGCCATTGGCTTGCTCTGACGCTTTATTCTGCTGTTTGTCGTCGACTTCAGAATTGTACATTTGGCCTCATAGGTAGGCAGTTAGCATTGTTTTATTTTTACCCGTCTTTTCTTTATTGTGTCATTGTTGCGCCAACAATCTAACTTTAGTTCGTAATTTTTTAAATATTTGTAGTAATTATATTTTTTGATAAATTTGTAAAAAAAAGAAATAATTTGTAAAGAATAAACAATTTTCGTTTCTTTCTGCCTTTCCTTTATGTTATAGTTTTTTGATTTCCAAAAGTGTTGCAGAAATTAATTATTGTCCATTAAACTTTTGTGGCAAAATATTGCAAAACACACACTAGATCAACATACTACGAAATTATATATCTGCTCTGCGACGTATAAATGTAAACGTCAATCTACAAACCAAACTAACGACATAGTCATAAACAACAAAGGCACATTAGAAACCGATGGTCGACCCAGCCTGCGTTCGTCACAGCTGGCTTTTGCCTCATAAGCCAGCTTTATAAACCGTGAACTAACTTATATGCCTAATATTTAACTACCTTTTGCAAAACAAGGGAAAAATAATCAATTATTAGCCTAACTAAATAAAAACACATAAAATATTTTTCTTTAGGTAACTAATCTAATGCTCAAAAACAGGTAGGTATTTTTATAATTTTTGTTTAAAAATTCAAGGTCATGTGACGTTGCCATATTTCAACAGTAGTCAGTGTTATAAAACTTTTTCGATGTAATTATAAAAACATCAAACAAAACGACAACCATGCGAAGAGATAAGTGTGTTGTTTTCATTAGTGTGACTGTTTTAATAAAACGGTTAAAATGGTTTGTTTGTTTCAGGCACAGTGCTGTTTCTTCTCTGTGCTACTGCTGTGGCTCCCGCAGGCTTAAAAGGTTTCTACGACAATGGATGTCCAAAAGACAGGCGTATTGAAAAACTTTTGCCCCACGAGAATTGTGGGCAGTATTACCAATGCTTTCATGGAGCGCTGGTTTCTAGAAATTGTCCAAATGGGCTCAATTTCAACGTTGACCTGGAAAAATGCGATTCTACACTTTGTTTTAAAAAACCAGGTGAAGTCAATCATACAGCTGCGGAAGAATTAGACAGCAATAATCCAAGCGACGCCAACCAAATTTGCTCATCATCTGATTTAAACGATGTTTTAGTCGCTCATGAAAACTGCGATGAATTCTATAAATGTTCACATGGTATTGCAGTGGCTCTTAAATGTGCACGAGGTCTCCTGTTTAACACTGTAACTGACAAATGCGATTGGCCACAAAATGTTGATTGTGGTGAGAGAGATGGAGTTAGCGAAAATAATGTTTTTACAAATAAGAATAAAATTAATGTTTATTACCCGAATTTACAAGAAAAAACTGATGAACTTGAAAATTCTTATTCTAGGCAAGCCATCGTTCTTTGTTCATCCCAAAACACTGATGGCGTGTTAGTTGCTCACGAATATTGTAACAATTTCTATAAATGCTCCAGGGGCGAACCAGTCTCTGTGAAATGTGCAAATAACCTATTGTACGATCCTATTAAGAAACATTGTGACAGGCCTGAAAGTGTACAGTGTGAAGACAGAATCATTCTTGAAGATGAAGACAGTAATAACAATGCAATAACTTCAGTGAAAAATAATGATAGTGAAGAAAATGATATCTCTGTTGAAGACCATTCTCCTGCCGCCATATGTGAATCTAAAAACTCTGGAAGGGATTTAGCTGCCCATGAAAGGTGTAACCATTTTTACAAATGCTTGGGGAAAGAACTAGTTGCTTTCAAATGTCCAGGAAATCTGTTATTCAACTCAAAAAAGAATTTTTGCGATTGGCCCAACAATGTTGACTGCGGCGACAAAATAAACCCTGTCACTGTCAGGGAAAATGAAAACCAATTTGATGACCCAAATTCAGCTGATAAAGTCTGCTCCACTGAGGGTTCCGACGGCATATTAATCTCTCATGCAAGTTGTAATAAATTCTACAAATGTCTAGATGGAAATCCAGTTGAAATAAAATGTCCAGGTATGCTTTTTTACAACCCGGTGACGGAAAGCTGTGATTGGCCAACGCATGTTAATTGCGAGGATAGGACAATTCCTGAGAATTCTGGGTTGTCCCTGAAAGCGGGTGATAAAAACGATATATATACTGAAAATGTTAATTTTACACATTCCTATTTTCTGAAGAGGGATATGGAGCATGAAAATAGAAACGAAAATGAGGATGAAAACAATGTAAATAGTGGAAATAGATTTGATGAGAAAGATCATGAAGATAGTGAAAATGAACAAGATGATTCGAACGATGTACACCGCGAAAGTGGTTATAGCGAAAAAAATGATTTTTTAACTGACGCGGCTAGAATTTGTGATGCTGAAAATTCAGTTGGAATTTCGCTTCCCCATGAAAATTGTAACCAGTACTATAAATGTTTCGAGCGCGGAGCAATGGCTCAATTTTGCCCATTAAATCAGTTTTACAATCCCAAAAAAGCACAATGTGATTGGCTGCGAAACGTTGACTGTGACAATAGGTTAGTCCCTACAAATGACATAAGTGCAATTGAAGAAGACAGCAAAAATGTTGATAATGCTTGCGAGAATACCGAAGACGGTGTTATACTTCCCCACGAGAATTGCAGTCAGTTCTATAAATGTGTTCAAGGTCTAAAATTTGCTATGGAATGTCTACCAGGTCTCTATTACGACACTTCACTCAAAGTTTGCGACTGGCCAATGAAAGTAGATTGCGGGGATCGTTTAACAGAAGCTCAAGTCCGTGATCAGTACCAGCCAGAATGATTCCTTACTTTTATTCATTTTGCTACTTCTCATATGTTCTCCAAGATTCCTAAATTGTAAAGCTCTTATTGGTGCAACCTCTTTTACGATAAAAAACAGTTTCTTGCCGTATGATCAACGCGGACTGTAGCATAGCTTTGAATGCTCAACAAAGTATATTAAGTTGACATAATCAATTTTGTTTAGCATTCACTTGCAGAAAGTCGATCTATAACTACGTTATTTATTTTGGTAACAGCTAATTAGGCAGCGTTTACATCTAACATACAGTCATTCTCCTTTTAGGACAGTGACCCTTGTTTTTCATATATATTTTCATATGTACGCAGCCTTAACGTCGTTTTGTGTGTGTTGAATGTGAAATGAAACCCTTAATCGTTAAGTTTTTGTTCATGTGTCATAATTATTACAATAGTGTTGTAGCGATAATCAATTTTGTTAAAATAAAGAAATGTAAAAATATGTCATTGTTATATAATTTCATTTTTTTTTTTAAGTTATCAGTTTGGCAAACAAAACACAAAATAAAACAGGTTTCGAAGTATCACTTGCGTAAATGGATCTGGGAAGTGTTAAATTAACTGGCAAAATATCATGCAAAACAAGAATCTGCTGTATAAATTTTGTAATGTAACACATGTTTTAAGAACATCTCCTAGTCTGACTGGATGTCTTGCGCGTACGCTTTTTGGACGCGCTACGGATATCACATGTAGTGCACGAAGCGATACTTCAATTGTCGGTTTTGTAGATGTAAAGAGGTGTGTAGTGTACCCGCGTTTCTTCCACACTGGTACAACACGCTTTGGAATCAGTGACAATGTTTCACTCCATCATTACTAATACACACCATCACATTACAAACACAGACCATTACAGAACACCCATGAGAAATTTTGGGTAACAGCACTAATACTAAATAAACCATAAAATAACTCTTAATATCAACGCCTGATCAAATGTACTGTGCAGTTTTTAGTGTAGCATAATCTGTATACATTTTTTTTTAAGTAATAGGCGACTATCTCTATTGGTAATTTATTTTTATCTCGAAGTGTGTCTCAAGATGTTAGATGAGATTTTGGTACTTACTGAGATAACTACTTGGCAAAATATTTCAAAACACTTACGAGATCACCAATCCATTTTGAAAAAAACTTCTCGCCTGGCCTTGTTATCTTAAATCTACGTACATGACAAAGCAGCTGATGTAAAAATTTGCAAACTGTGGGTCGGACAAAATTGTAGCAGATCCATACCTTGAAAAGATAAAAATCTTTCTCCATTTTTTATGTTTTTTGTCATTATATTAGAAAGGTTCACTTTCTAATATTTGAAACTACGTAACCTTATAAATATATTCTTTTTCTAAATTTCTAAAAAGCTGTATTAGGCAGATGACCAAATTATACAAAATTAAAATAATTACTTAAAACAAGGTTTCAATGATATACCTATCTAAGCCAAAAATGGGACAATACAACACCCAAATGGGTAAAAACCTGGTCATAGTGGTAATATGGCGTTGTCATAATTTAATAGTAGTCAGTGGAATGAACCCTGGTTAATGTTATTTATAAATACATCAAACAAATCGACAACCATGCAAAGAGATAAGTGTGTTGCTTTCATTATCGGCACTTTTTTAATAATACTATTGAAATTATTTATTTGTTTCAGGCACCGCGCTGTTTCTTCTCAATGCAACAGTTTTAGCCCACGGAAACTTAAACAATAATTCAGACGGTTTCTTCGCTAATGGATGTCCAAAGAACCCCAAAATTGAAAAACTTTTGCCCCACGAAAATTGTAGACGATATTACAAGTGTTATCACGGTGGACTAATCACTAAATTATGTCCAAACGGACTCCATTTCAATCCTGAGCTGGAAATATGCAATTGGAATGTTAATTGTCATGATAGTCTTATACGAACAAAAGAAGATTCCGAGCTAGTTTCAGACACCTTGATGGATGAAGATTCACAGACAGATTCCGAAGAACTTGACAACGATGACCCAAAAAACGCGATAGAAATCTGCAAATCCCCAGATTCAAACGGTATCTTAGTCGCTCATGAAAATTGCAATGAATTCCATAAGTGTACATATGGTAAGCCAGTGGTTCTCAAATGTGCACGAGACCTACTGTTCAATACAATGACACAAAAATGCGATTGGTCACATAATGTTGATTGCGGTAACAGATTAGGTGCTGTAAGAGAAAGTCATTTCAGTATATCTAAGACCAACCGGAATGGTGCGTTCCCGTACTTACCCGAAGAAATTGAACGCAGTAACTCTGATCCCAGTCAAGCCAACGCTATTTGTGCAGCTAGAAACTCTGATGGCATAGTAGTTGCTCACGAATATTGTGACCGGTTCTATAAGTGCTTTGCGGGCGTACCTAACGCTATGAAATGTCCAGTTAATCTCCTGTACAATCCTGTTAAAGAACATTGCGACTGGCCTCGAAATGTGGACTGTGATGGTAGAGCCATTATCGAACATGTTGTAAAGGGAGCCACAGAGAAAGCTGATAGCGAAGAAAAGGACGAAAGCTCAAGGGAGGATGATGATACCAAATTGAGTACCAATGCTGCCGTTGTATGTGCAAATGAAAACTCTGGAGGAGTTTCAGTTGCTCACGAAGTATGCAGCCATTTCTACAAATGCGTAGAGCAAAAACCTATTGCTTATAGCTGTCCAGGAGATCTGTTATACAATGCACAAAAGAATTACTGCGATTGGCCCAGAAATGTTGATTGTGGTGACAGGACCATACCTGTTGAGACCGGACATAGTGACAGCAGTCAAGATAATGATACCGGAGACTTTCGTCAAGCTATTACTATCTGCTCTTCTGAAGGTTCCGATGGTATATTGCTCACTCACACACATTGTAATCTGTTCTACGAATGCCATGATGGACTTCCAGTTGTAGTTGACTGCCCACCTCATCTTTTGTACAACCCAGAGAAGGAAAGTTGTGATTGGCCGACCTATGTGTCTTGCGTTGATAGGCAAGTTCCTGCTGAATTTATGTCTAAGACATCAGACATAACAGAAACTCCATAGTTGATAAAATGTATGATCATAAAAGAAATTGACAATTACTTGGTGCAATAAAATATTCATATTGAAAATGAATATGGAAATAATATTGGTAACCGTCACGCCGTTTCAGTTTGCACCAGTGAAAACTCTGGTCAAAAATATTAACCTATAAATTCTTCAAAGGAAAAAAACAACCTATTTTTTTTTTCAAAAAACCTTTTTGAGACCCTAAAGTTGAGGTCCGCTGTTCGAATAACGTTAATCGTAGAAATAGTCAACACTATATCTAACGTGAATTAACGATATTCCCATAAAATAACACCGAAAACAGTGAAAAAGATAGTCCTGATGTATCATGCATGCATGGAAAGAGAGATCACCATCTACCTAGCCTTTTTCCCAACTGTATTGGGGTCGACTTCCAGTCTAACTAGATGTAGCTGAATACCAATATTTTATATGGTGCGACTGTCTATATATCCTCCACTACTCAGTTAGTACTGGGTATTAAGATACCCCTTGGAAAGACTGTTTGTCAGGCTTTTGGGCCGCTGACTAGCCAACTGGATGGAAAGGGAGAGAAAGAACAGAAAGAAAATGGATTGTGTATGGGAACTGATAGGGGAAAATGGAAGAATAAGACATGTTACGCTGACCCCAAGTAACACGGTCCGTGGGCAGAAAGATTATGATAATGCATTATGCGAGGGCAACAGTCACGTTATGTAACACATTGTGTAATAATTGTCGTTTTAATATAATAAAGCAGATGCATAAAAACATGTTCAATTAAATTTACCATTTTTTATGACGAGTATAAAAAAAAATTCACCAAAACTGATACTCAAAAGAAATTTCTTTAACTCAGCAGTTGACCAGGCAGTATTACTACGAATACGAGTAATTCGTTGAGCTTACCCCGGGCATAATTACCCCACACACAAAATGTAATAGAATAGAATAATCTGTAATTGCGTGAAATATGGTGCATTAGGTTCTACATAAATTCCGCTTACAATGAAATACACACACGGTTTTTTTTTTATATATCGACAGCGTTACTTTTTGTATAACTAAAACACAAAACCAAAAAAGAGGCCATTATAGGTAACTTTTACTTGTACGTTAAATCATGAAATTACGAGAACAAAAACAGCTGTTCCATAAATTCGTGTTTATACAAATCTACAAAATTTTGCAGCAGTTTTTTTTTCACAATTGCATCCTTATTCAATTAGTATTTTTTTATGATGACCGCTCTTACCCCCTCTAATTGGTGTCGGTAAGTATCATAAATGATTGTTACATCTAATTATCTTCTATTTTTCACGGAACCTTCAATCGATATGCAAAACGAAGGAGCTAATATAAAAAAAGGGCAATGAGAAAGCGATAGGTTGGTCCACACTGCGTTCTTTATAGGTATCATTACTCAGGCTTGAAGGTTTTGCCACCTGAGCCAACTCCAAGCAATCTTTTCTGCAATGCAGTCTTTTCCATTCTGTACCACAAACTATGTTGCATATAAGTACCTGTACCCAGTTATGTTATTTTATTTAATAATCGCTTTGATAATAATATTATTTATAAAATTATATGTCCTTGCAGTAATTACTGATTGGTTCTATCCAAACCTAGTATTCACAAGGTGTAACACAATAAACGGAACACCTCTCGTGTGATGTCTCGGGCTATAAAACTGAACAACTTTTGACTGTCAACTTTCAACGAGTTCTTGAATTTCGCAAAGAAGAATTGGATTTTTTATAGGAATTGACGCGGTCAGTTGAATAACATGAATGGAAAAAAACGAAAAAAAAAATATGATGGACTTAGTTACCGCGCGAGAGGTCTTAAGTTTAATCTTTTACGTTACACCCTGTATATGCTACTAGGAGCAGAATGGATTATTACCCTTTCCGTGCCCACTGCTCGGATACAGGGCTCCTGTCTATGGGGAGTCATAATCCAACACGTGGGCCAAGCCCGTGTTATGTCACGAATTTTTTGGTTCTAGGACATGCCGGTTTCCTCACGATGCTTTGTTTCACCGAGTAGTCTTCATGAAATTATTCGGGACAAAATATGCCCAATTTCTTGTTCGAGCCCAGTATTCGAACGGTGGCGAAGTGTTTGATTTTTTCCCACAATATAAATTATTTGAATTAGCCTATTGATCACAATTATCAAGCTGATTTACAAACGCACTATGGGTATGTACTATGACATACTCAAATAATAAAGATCCCAAAAACAAATCAGAAATTCCAGGAAAATATTTTATTGTGGGAGAAAAATCAGGTAATTTGCGCTGTCAGTATGAAAGAAAAGCTGCTTAAATATTTCAGTAGGTATTATTATGAACGTTTGTACGTATTATAAACGCTTGTTCAAATCATTGAACGTTTGTGAGAAACTCCTGGCTAAATAATAACAGCCGCTTGGGTCGATCTTCAGGTTAAGCCACGCTTGCCTAGGTTGGTCCGTGGATGGTAGACCACAATACATTACAAACCGAGTTTCCTCCATGCCTCAGAAAGCACGTTAAGCCGTTGGTCCCAACCATATTTTTTAGATCTTGGAGAGTCATTACAGGTAGTCAGTGGCCCGAAAGCCTGACAACCAGTCTTACCAAGGGGTATCGTATTCGCGTCGGGGGCCACCACGTGGCCCCCGGCCACCGTAGGCGCGGGCCTGTGGACGGTGAGCTATGGGCTAGCTCTCCGTCAGTCCGTCTTCTAACGACAGGCTGTGTCGACGGCACGTTCGTGTTGCACGCGCGCCTCAAAGAGATGTCAGCAATAGGAAAGAGTACGCAAGGGCCGATGCCTGCCGGGGCAGCGGGACTGTTCGAAAGAGATACCGTGACCCCGGAACACAAAGGGCGATGAAGGAACATGGATGGGTTTTAGTCAATAAAAGTCTGACACTCCCTCCTGCTCCGCCCAGAGCGGGAGGAGTTATTTGATGATTCCCCATCCGAAAAAAAAAGGGGTTATCCGCGTATTCCAGTACTAACTCGGTTTTAGAGATCAGATAAGCTGTCGCTCTATGTAAAATACTGGTATTTAGCTGCATCCGGTTAGACTGGAAGCCGAACCCAACATATTTGTGAAAAGGCAGATGATTAGAAACGTTTGTTTTAATATGACCTTGTTTCTCACATTGACAGACAAAATCACAAGCAACAATGAAAGAAAGAAAGAAAACATATTTATTTGGCACAAGCCACAAGTGCACATAACAAAAAATAAAATTATAAACATAAGGCTAAACACAAAAAATTGAATAAAAAAACAAGACAAGGCAAGAGATAGTTGTGTGTCTCACGGCTGCGCCAAATAGGCCCAGTTCAGCAAACTGCCGAGCAGCTAGTGCCCGACGCTGGTTTTCAACTGGACCTGAGATGGTGATGTGACGGACGTAAATCAGTTTTATAGTGCAACAGTGTGTCTGTGTGTGTGTGTATGTGTGTGTTAGTTTTTCAATGCTATTCCTAATGAGCACAAGTTTTAGGTTGTAGCCGTAAGTGGGTTACATTAGAAGTGGAAGGAAAACAAAAGCTATATTCTACAGGGTGTAACAGGACCCTTCACGAAGCCGTCAACTAAGCATTATGTACATCAAACTAAGTAACTTAACGCAAAAATTATTGATGGGAAACGACTTTTTTGTTTGGGGTAAAATATCACGTCTTACGGTAGGACTCAATGTAACGCACTGAAAACATTGTGCTGATGGATCGATTGAATAATACGAGGACCCCAGAGGTGTTCAAAGTAAAAATCTTTCATTAATAACATTGACACGGAGAACTTACAAATTACCTTTCGGCTTCGTTAAGGGTCTTGTTACAGCCTGTAAACCTAAGTCCTGTTTACATTACGTTATAATTTTATGCTGGAAACATATCGAAACATACGTAAGTACTGTGAGAGGGGTCGCAAATAAAAGGCGTTTTACGTAATAAATTCGAATAATCTTCTTCTTTTTACCCGACTACCAAGGAAGGGTTATGTTTTGCGCGCGTATCTTGTATGTTTCTTTGTTTTATGTCAATTTCTTTATTACCTCGTAGATTCAAAATGGCTGGATGGATTTCGACGATTAAGGTATTGTATTCGTCTTAAAAACCCAAGTGTCCTTAGATGGGTTTAAAAAAAAAAGAAAATTGTAAGTGGGTAATTTTTTTTTTTCAGCTAAACCCATCGAGTAGGGTATCAAAATACAGGATATTAAAAGGAGATTACAAATTTTTTGATACTTTTAATTATATGTTACTTGTTTATCGTCTGGTTAGTATCTAACCTGGTGTCAGAGTTTTTATCTTTAAATATCTCTCAGGCATGCTGGTATCTTACGATGTTTTCCTTTGCAAGCCTGTTTACGGAAGTAAGTGATGATTATACAATACGCACATGAATCCGAAAAATCAGAGGTGCGGGTCTTGGCTTCGAACTTGAGACCTACGACTTGCCAGTCCAACGGTCACACCGTTAGAGTTACACATATTTCATATAAAAAGCAGTGTTTTTATTTTGAGAACCAGTTCAGTACAAACTAAACTGCACAACTCAGTAAATATCACAAGTCTCTTATAAATTCTAGCTTCCAATATTTTAATATCTGATTGATGTTTGTCCCCGAAGCCGCCTAGCTGTTTGCCCAAACACAATTTGTGAAACTTTTGCCCACAGAAACAAAACAAGTCGATCAATCAACTCTCCCTCGCGACTCAAACAATTTGTATTTTTACAAACTCTTCTGCGTTCTTGTTCCTCTTATGAAATAGAACTTTGCACGCACAGTAAAAAACACAATTATTGTAATCTCTTTCAATTTTATTGAATAAAAAAAAAAGCGTTCCGAATTTTCATTATTTTACTGTGAACTACAAATCAATTGCATTATAGTCCGCAATGCAGAATATTTTTCGCTCTTAGTCATAATTCTTCAAATGCCTACAGTATGTTAACAACACCGGTTATGGGATGGTCTTAACCTTTCGTATGCCGAATTTCTCGCGTAGATCTACTTTCCGGCACACGAAGGGTTAATAAGGCTGTCAAAGATACGCAATAATTAGGGTGCTGAAGTCAGAAACGAAAAAATGGCTATTTATTTGATTCCTTAAAGCAAATTGTATTTAAAACATTTGGATACAATATTAGGATTGCCATCAAGCAATTTTATTGACATGACAATACCCATCATCGTCTATATATTACGCGCTGGTAGAATCTAGATTAAGATACAGCATAATGCTCTGGGGCAACAGCTATCATTATAACTGTCAGAAAGCATTTATTTTACAGAAACGTGCCGTACGGACTATAGTAAGAATCTCACAAAGAGACTCATGTAAAGAGCACTTTAAAGAATTAGAAATTTTGACAGTACCAAGTTTATATATATTAGTAATCCTAAATCACTTTGCTAAGAATATTCATGAGTATGAATCACAAGAGGAACGTGAGATAAGAGAAAGCAAAAGAAGGAAGGAATTTAAACAAAAGATGGCACCAAAATTTAACATAGCTAAGCATTGTTCCAGATACCAAGCAATAGAATTATTTAATAGGTTACCGACTGATTTAAAATTATTAATTTATAGATCTCACTCATTTAAAACTAAATTAAAAGCCTTCTTGTTGGAAAAATGCTTTTACTCGGTATCAGAATTTATGTCAAATGATAAAAATAGTCACTTAAAATAATAGCAGTGAACAAGCTTTAATTAAAATTATCTTTTGACATTAGCACTATGCTCATCATTAGGACCTTGACGAAGTTGTTCTCTTATTTTTTGGCATTAATTTTGACATTCTACCTGCTATTATATATAATATAATATATAACTTGACATTTAATTTGACATTGTATATTTATTTGTTGACATATTTTAAATTAATACACTTCACTTCAATTTTAATAGGCTTTTATATGAACTTGTTTCTTTAAGTGATAATTTTATTTAATATGTATTTTTTCAACACAATGTAAATTGTTAATGAAAATAAATGAAATCATCAATAAAATGTTCCCTTTGTAGCATTAAGCCACATTTTGTTGACGTGATTGATATCCAGGCTACGAAGAAACGGATTGTCTCAAACAGAATTCACAATAAGGGAAATTATCGAAAACAGGTGTTGATTTCATTTCTATTGTCAGTTTGACACATGAAAGGGACACTAAAGTGAATATTAAATTGGGGTCAATTCGTGGTTTAGGGCTAGCTCAAAGCTTGGATTGTCTTAGTAACTTTATCAAAAAATCTGTGTATAACTGTTTATTTCAACATATTAAAACTGATCGCAACCGGCGTGCATGTATGACCAGCCCGCGTAGCATGGCAATACTATCTCTATTCTACCAAGAATCGATAAAGCTCTTTCTATGCAACTTGACATGTCTGTCATACATTTTTAACATCGCCATCGCCATGCTAGCGAAGATAGAAATCTTTCCACAATCTGTAATTTTTTTCGATTCTTCGTCGACAAAACCCGTTTCTACGGTGGTCATGCTACGCGGGCAGATGTAACGTGGACGAGGCAAAAGAAGTATGTAAGTATCGTAGCAAGTAGCGTTCTGTGGTTTCTGCTTACCCCCATGGGAAAACGGCATGAGTTTATGTATGTATTAAAATTGATCATGAGTTCTTACTAGCCGTCAAATTTAAACTACAAACGAAACCACCAATCATTTCTTGTAGGACTAAAAAATCCATTAGAACTAAGGTAGAAAATATGATAAAATCAAGAAAAATCAAGAAACAGATCAGCAAGAATCTTCGTTCCGCTAATAACTGTCTTCTACGATGTCCTTCTCACCGCTCTGGTTTTGTAAAATCTTCTTTCTTTGTCCAGGCGGTCTTTCTTTGGAATGCGCTCCGTCAGAGTATCAGGACGGTGACCAGTCGGTTCACTTTCAAAGTAAAAGCTCAAGAACATAAGCAAAAAGTTGGCAGATTCGTCTCAGAACTAAGTTTTGATAGTTTTTCTTGTATAACTCTCTTAACTTTATATATTTTGTTATATGAATATATATATGTTTTTATTCATAAATGTTTTAGTTATAAATAGTTTCTAGTCTTTTTTTCTGGTATTGCACCTACTATATTTTATGTTATCTCTGCATCACCTTAAGGTAGACTGGTAGAAAATGCCCAAGGCATTAAGTCCGCCTTTGTACAGTTTTTTTTTACTTGTGCATAAAGTTTTAATAAATAAATAAATAAAATCACAACCAAAAGCAAAACGTACCTACAAAGTAATAAGATAATAAGTATTTACAATTTGTATCTACAATCTATATTACACACAAACACACACCATAAAAAATAATGGACACGCTACGCTAAAACAGGGTAGAAGCACAAACATAGGGCATTAAAAACTTCATTCAAATAGCTGTTAATTCATAAAATTGCCGTCAAAAAGGCTGCAACAGGAGGAAGGTAACACTGACAGAATGAACTAGTCCTGTGATCTCGAGAAAAGTCGACTAATCACTTCACTATGATTCGGAAGAGTGAATTAGGATGAAGCATGGGTAACAAAACGTGTCGCATTCCATGCTAAAGACCTTCCCGGTTTCCGTGGCAACCAGTAGTTTCAAAATTTACCTCAATGACATTGATGTGGAGCTGTGGAGCCTTCCGCAAGTAGTGCCCAGAGGCAGACATGCTGTGGAAAATTTAACAAAATGACATTAGTCTAACTTCAAGCTACTAAAATATTTTAGACACATTAATTTTACTTTGAAGTCTTTACATCGTTTAGCAGCCCTGGTGCTAGCACGCCATCAGAATATTTAAACACCTACCCCTACCTTGTATATAGACTCAGTGTGATACACTATTCAGTTCGATCTCTCAGAAAACTAGTGCACCCTAAAAACTAACACAAAAATGGAGAACATTCCCGAATACGAAGAATTCCTTAAACAGATAAAAATCAATTTATGGCTCTCAGGGATCCCTTACGGAGAACCAAGGTTTAATTTCAGATTCTTCGTCATTTATATCCAACTTTTACTGATGATTGTCTTGGAAATATCATTCTTTGTGTCAAGAATATCCGCGGAGAATTTCCTAGAGCTAACGCAACTGGCTCCATGTATGGGAATCGGAATATTAAGTGCATTGAAAATCGTATCCATTGCACAGAAGCGACAGAAGATCTACGATCTGACAGAGTGTCTTGGAAGACTGTACCAGAATATTTTGAAAGATAACAAGAAAACGAGTCTCGTGAAAAAAGATCTCATTCTTCTCAACTTGTTGATAAAGTACTATGTCCTTTTAAATTTAGTGCTTATTTCTGTGTATAACTTCGCGACACCTTTCATTATATTGTATCATTATTTATCAACAAATGAGGTAGTTTTTAAATTGCCGTACGCAGTACTGGTGCCATTCTCGACGGATGCCTGGCTGCCTTGGACCGTTGTCTACGTCCATTCTATTATGTGCGGTAAGTAAAATCACTAAAAAACATCGGCTTTCAAAATCGAAGGGTCTAGACATCGACAAAAATTTAAATTATCCGACAATTTTCTTTTACGGGAAACCCAATTGTATTTGGTTAGACATAAAGATGAAGATAAAATTGAAAAGTGTTTTGGTTTCCCAATACCCTGCCTGTCTTTCCAATATTTTATTTACGTTAACGGTTTGGTTTTCCTTTCCAGGTTTCATTTGTGTATTATTTTATACAACCGTAGATGGTCTTTATTTTGTCCTGACTACTCACGTGTGTGCCAATTTCAGTGTCATTAGTGACATGATCGAATCTTTAGATAAAACAACTGTGAATCGTTTGGCGAACATTGTTAAGGAACATCAATACATTTTGAAGTAAGTACCAACGTTCCCATATTGCACTCATTTCATTTTCATGTATTTTCACACAACTTTGTCCCATAAACCTTACAGAAAACTTAGTAAATAGTACCTCGAAAAGTATGTTAGTAGCATTTCACTGCATTATGACCTGTGCGCTCATGTGGCACTTGCCCGTAGAAGCGTCGGAACACCACTCCTTGCAGCAAAAAGTCCTTTTCCAATACGAGGAACTATACTAAAATAAACTTTAAATAATAATAATAAACCATTTATTTCAGGTAACAAAGACCCATAGACAAATACTTTCACCTATATATACATACTAATCACATTATTTGTTAGTATTAGTAACTTAAAAACTATGTTAGTAACACTTCACTTGCACGATGAGATCAAATCAAATAATGAGACCACATCATCATAATCATTTCAATATGGACCCAGTGTTGGGTATAGGCTTTCCCTTTCTTTTACCATACTTCCCGGTTCCATTGATGAGAATTGGTCAATACAAATAATGATGCATAAAATAACACAACATTCACGCCTGTAGTCCCCGAAGATTTATTTATTTTATTTTATTTATTTATTTTAATTATTTCATTTATTTCATTTATTATTTTTATTTAGCCAGAGGTATATCTAATAATACAACCACCACTTCCCCAGTTATGTTTAACTCCCATGTAAAAGGGGGCGAAACTATTGCCATCAACAGGGCACAACTGCAGACTCCATGGGTGAGAAATTCCTGATGGAAAAACCTAATAACACTTTGCCTGACCTGGGAACCGAACCCAGGATCTTATGCAGTTGCACTTGCGACCACTTCACCAACGAAGCTGGAAATAATAATTCAATCTGTGGTATTTACTTTTATTTGCTATTGTATACTTTACAGTAGCGAAGGGTCAATTTTTGTAAGAGGTAAGCCGGAGTACATATCTTTAATGTGATTTTATTATTTGTCTATAAAATACTAACTGTGGCAATTTTCAAAGGGAAGCCGGTAGGAATCGAGTTGTATGGAAGCTTCGCCACTGATACCTTAACCAATTACCTACTTTATCTTGAAGATTCATTCTGACTATTATAATACGCATTTACAGTAAACAAGATTAGGTAATCATTGCGTCTTAACAAATAAATCTCCGGTAAGACTACCCTATTACTTGTGGTCATATTAGTTACCAATTACATCCTCCGTTGCTTATTACAATCGTAATAAGAAAAAAAAACAGAAATTGGCCTGTCAAATAGAACCTGTGTTGTGCTCGTTGTTATTTCGGGAGATTAATGACGTGCACGCGAAAAAACACGCGACATTCGAATTGATTCCTATCTGGGGGGGCCTTTAACAGAACCATAATAGGAAAATAATATGAATTACGTTGCAATTCGCAAAGTGGTCACAAAGTGACAATTAATTATATAACTGCGCCTGTGACCATTTTAAGAATTTTAATGTGATTTATATTATTATCCAATTTAAAGCGGCCATTTTAGGCCCTTGGAGAAACCGACTACAAATATTTGGGGTTTTGATTCTCGTAAATTAAGTGTTTTTACAAACTTTGCAGGCAATCTACTATTGAATCGACTATTGGGTTTTTAAAAGTCTCGTCAATTCACCGTCAGTTAATGATGAATCGTAAAAATCTCCAAATCTTGAACGATTTTGATAGTGATAGGCGTCTAATTGATTCGAGAGTACATGACACAATAAACAAAAGCTTTCACATCTACCCATTAACCAAAACAAAATGCAAAATTAAACTTGACTCCTGGTTAAAATCACAAAATTATTATGAAACAGAGAAACTCGTGGAAGTGTAAAATACTCATCACTCCTTCACACACTCCAGCAAAACCACACAACACACATGCCACAAACACCCCTCACACACCTTATTAACACTCACCCACACACCCATTCACCCTACACTCACCACATTAGCTCAACGACTAAAATACATACATCCCAAATCATAATGTCCTGTACTGTTTTTTAATCATATTTTTTGTTTTTATTATTAATTAACTAAATGTAAATTAACTTAATTACCTATTACGCACTTTTTGCATAGGACATTATTCCATTCTGTATCTGGAGAAGGGCCTTGGTATCTGCGCTACAGTTTATACTTTTGCAGCTATCGTCGTTACATTATAGTCTTGTGATATGTTCTGATCTTGGGTTTTATTTCCAGAATGTTATTAGGTTTTTGCATCAGGATGTTTTCATTAGCATCCTTTTTTTTTTTTACCGATGGTATATCATCAAATAACCCCTCCTGCTCTGGGCTGAGCAGGAGGGAGTGTCAGACTTTTACTGACTAAAACCCATCCATGTTCCTTCTTTTGTCCTTTGTGTTCCAGGGCCGCGGTATCTCTTTCAAACAGTCCCGCAACCCTGGCAGGCTCAGTAGCATCCTGGAGTCTGAATTTTGCCGATTTTTGCCCGTTGATGGCAATAAACTCGTACTTATGTAACTGGCAAAATGTTGGCAATTATAGGCATCCCTCTGCCTAACCCTTCGGGGCAAAACGTGTGAGTGTAATAATATGATTCGGGACCTGAAAAGTTTGAAATGAAGAGTCTATCAATTTATAAAAGGTGTAACAAGACTTTTAACGGGGTCGAAAGGTACTTGTTCTCTTCATCATTGTGATATTTTTTTTTTACAGACCATTCCTGAGAACCTTCTAGTTACGGAGATATTGGGGGTCAAAGTTCCAACTTTTTCACAAGTTTTTTTTAACAATCATGTTTTTAACATAAGATTTTTACTGTAAACACCTCCACGACCCCCGTACTATTCAATCCATCCATCACCACAATGTTTTGAGTCCGTTACATTTAGAGCTACCGTAAAAAAGTATTTTATACACCCAAAAAAAAAAGGCATTTCCCAGCAATAGCTTTTGCGTTATTTTACTAAGTTTGATGTACATAATGCTTGGTTGAAGGCTTCGTTAAGGGTCTTATTACACTCTGTATTTCATACTGCCTAATAATTACCGTGATGATAATAGATAATAAAGACAAAGGTCATAAAAATAAAAGAAGAAAACATAAAGCGCCGACCCCAACAATAACAATGCTGGCAGGAAAATAATAATGATGAATTCAGAGAAACTTAATTAACTAATTAAATAACAATTAAACCAGAAGAAACACTCACCGTCACTTGTATAAACAATTTCAGGCTAGGAGAAGACTTGGAAGACATTTTTACGGCGCCCAATCTGTTTAATGTGCTGGTCGGCTCTTTGGAGATATGTGCGCTTGGATTTAATTTAACTTTAATTAAACTTTAATAAATAACAACATATAATAAACATATAATAACTTTAGTAAATTTAATTACAATCATGGTATTTTAATGGAATTATGTAATACTGTTTCATTCTGAAATGTATGACACGTTTCGTCGTGCTTGGGTCTTGTTGGCAGTTTTATATATACTACTTGAATACTTGAATAAAATGAAAAAGAAGTGTCTGTTTGTAATTTCAAAATAACAGATTTTTACATAATGTGTATGAAAGTATGTACTGGACTAACAAAAAAAAAAAAAAACTTTCTGTTAGTTCCGGCTAATCTCCATTACGGCTGGAAATCCATCTACACCTAAATTATTTATTATTTTATTTATTTGTAGGTATAGATTTTCGTTGTATGTACAGACGCCAGCACATCAAGCTACCTGAAACTGTAAAATTTCCCCAATCATCCTTGAACTTAATGGTATAGGGATAAAGTTGAAAATCTATTAAAGGAATTTGACAGATTGTAAAAATGCAAGGCATGAGTGAAATTATGTATGATGGAAGTAATTGCATAATCCATGTTAGTATTGGTTTCTATGCTGACTTTTAAAACATGATTCTGCGATCAAAATTATCTCTTCTAAGTAAATATAAATCTTGGTAATCGTTTGTTTCGTCGTAATGTGTGGTACAGGGCTTTTTATGTACTAGCTTATGCCCGCGGCTTCGCCCGCGTGGACTTCGTTAATTGTCGCACGGGATCGAACTCCGGGGTAAAAGTATCCTTTGTGTTAATCCAGGTTATAGCCTATATGTGTGACAAATCATTTATCCAAATCCATTCAGTAGTTTTTGCGTAAAAAAGTAACAAACGTCTTTCCTCACAAACTTTCTTATCTATAACTAGCTGAATTTTCCCCGTTTTTGCAACATTTTTCATTGATGCTCCGCTCTTATTGATTGTAGCGTGATGATATATAGCCTATAGCCTTCCTCGATAAATGAGCTACCCAACACTAAAAGAATTTTTCAATTCGAACCAGTAGTTCCTGAGATTAGCGCGTTCAAACAAACAAACAAACTCTTCAGCTTTATAATATTAGTATAGATTAGTAGTGAGATTCCATTTGACTTTTATGTTTTCGTAGACTGGAAGCTGGGAACAAATTCCAGGCTGCATTCTTTTTCTTCTATCTGTACTTCTGCAAATTCTAATGATGAGCGTCTTCGGCGAGAACATGATAAGAGAGGTAAATATTTATACTTCAGCAAATTGTATAATAAATGTAAATTAAAACGAATAAATTAATTAATCCGAGTATTTGTATTCAGAGCAAAAATATTGGCGATGCCGCGTTTTTATGCAAATGGTACGAAATGGATGAAAAATCGAAGAAAACCATTTTGACGATTATGATCAGGTAAGAAAAACAATGAGGAATGTGAATTATTAAGTTTATTTTCTTTTAAAAAACACGATCCCCAGGCCTGACAAAGTGTTACTGGGTTTTTCTATCAGAAATTTCTCAGTAGCAGCCACGAAGCCTGGATTTGTGCCCGGTTGATGGCAATAGGCCCGCCGTCTTTTGTGTAGTAGTAGTAGTAATAGTGTACTATAAGTATTACGTGTGTATATGTCGTGATGGCCCAGAGGTTAAGGCCTCGCCTCTCATGCATGAGGTTGTGGGTTCAAATCCGGGCAAGTACCAATGTGACTTTTTCAATTCATATGTACTTTCTAAGTTTATGTTGGACGTCACAGACATCGGTGAAGAAAAACATCGTGAGAAAACCTGGATCAATGCTCGTGCCTTCTCTGTTGAGAAGAGGCCTTTGCCCAGCAGTGGGACAGTAATAGGCTGGTATTAGTATTATTTTATTATTATTAGGTATAACGCTCTGCCTAAACCTCTTGGGATTTCAGACCTGAGGTTATTGAAAATAATCTTATTCCTGTTTTCAGTAACATTAGGCGGCACTTAAATGAAATGTGGAACTAGCATAAGTACAATCAGCCTATAATGTTCCCACTGCTGGGACACCCGGCCTCCTCTCTATGAAAGGGAATGGGCTATAATCCACTACGCTGGTCCAGTGCGGTTTGGTAAATGTCACGTCTTCGAATTTATGGTTCTGGAACATGCCGGTTTCCTCACGATGTTTTCCTTTACCGTTTTTGAGAGCAGTGGTGATGAAAGAAATTATACAAAGTAATGTGCTTGCCTGTGTTCGAACCCACGGCTTACTGTTCGTAAGTCAGGGCCACTACCTGGTAAGTCTGGGCTACCGCTGCTCTCAAGGTGCAGGTGGAACTAAATATACCACAATTCCTACCTTTTATACCGTAGCAATGTATGTCTGCACAGAGACATATCAATTTAACAATAAAGAATTTCATATATATATGTTTTGATCAGTGAATTTTGGCAGGAGCGGCAGGTAACACAGAACTATGTATCAAATAAATGTTGAAACATTCGTACTGATTATGAGATTTTTTCCGAAATTTTGTGTTCGTCGATACTCAAGCAAATGGAGACTATTTATTTATATCCAGTGAACTTGAACGTGAAGTACTGGCTACTCAGTGAATCAGTAAATACGAGTAATCAGCATTTGTAAAGTTATTGTTGACAATGTTTCAGGTCTAAGAAACCTCAGCAGCTGACAGCTTACAAGTTTTCTACAATCAGTTATGGAAGCTTTACAAAGGTATCGTTTGTTTTGTACTTTATTTTACTTAGTTCTTAAATTTTGCTTAATATATCGAAAATAATCTGCGAAAAACATATTTCAATTTGATTTCTTTGTGGAAATCTACGACCTAACCGAAATCTACGATCGTAAAACGTATTTTCGAAAGCGGGTCGCTGTAACTAATTACATCGGCGGCGCAGGATTGGGTCGTAGGTTTTCACGAGACGGGCGACTTGACACGATGCGATACCGAATCGTGTGTATGTGTTTTGACCCTAAAAACAAACGTAAACGATGATATATGGTGAGCAAGTATGTTGGGGTCGGCTTCCAGTCTAACCGGATGCAGCTGAATACGTAAATGGAGCGATTGTCTATCTGACCTCCACAACCCACTAAGCACTGAGTAATACGATACCCCTTGGTAAGACTGGTTGTAAGTCTTTTGGGCCACTGACTATATGTAACGATTGTCAAAAATCTACAAATTGCAGCTGGGACGTGTTTTTCGAGGCACGGAAGAAACTCGGTATGTAATGGGTGGTCACCCATCCACGGACCAACGTAGGGAAGCGCAGCTTAGCCTGAAGATCGACCCAAGCAGCTGGTATTATTTAGCCAGGAGCTTCTCAATTATGCAAGTTTTTTTTTGTTTCAGATTATAAGCACATCATGGTCATACTTCACTATACTACGAACCGTATATACGCCACCAGAAGCTTCACATTCTAACTAAATATTTGCATAATTGCGTCTGGCGGAATCTAGGACTTGCGCGAAAGACATTTATCATTCGCTTTTAAGTAAGTGTAAGTGACCTTTCGCGCAAAAGTGCATTCGAGCAAGAGTACATTCGCGTTTATGTCGATTCGCACAAATTCGTTCGAGCCAGTGGTTTGCGCAAGTGTTTTTCGCACAAGTGTCCTTGTCTAGCGCCTTTGTTAAGTAATTGATGTTTTTTTTGGTATTCTAGCAACGCACAATTACATGATAATATGTAGTAGATAACAATAGATATGTTACTAGCTAAATCCGGTTAAGACAGTGTAATGGCAAATATCGATAGTGACTGATAAGGTCTTAAACAAACAAGTGTGAATTGTATTATTACATATTAGATAGACACTAATTGCAGGAAAACACGATAGTTAGTTATTATGATAAGCAGGGATTTTTAAAAGCAATAAAAATGTACCTATATGTAAAGATTAGGTGCCTAGGTGGTTTGATTGTCCTTTGCCTCAACAAATATAAACAAAAAATATTATCAAAAGGTATGATGGTTTTATTGTCTCCTTCCGTTTGATAAAGTAGTAAAATAATTGGAATGTGAATGCCATGTTTACTTTGATTAAAAAAAAACTTCGTGTTCATCTTTTATGAAAACTGGTTTTAGGAGCAAAACAATGAATAACCTACCCAAGACAATTCATCATAAAAGAACTCAATTCAGATGAGACATGCTATATGAAAAAGAAAACAGCCAATGTAAATTTCATGTTGTGTTCTCTTTGTAAAAAATAAAATAGAGAAAAGTTGTTTTTTAATTCATAACTAAAGTATAAAAGATATAAAAATGGTGCCATATCAAAAAATATTCTACGTGAAGAGCATTTTCTGCTGTGAGAATAAATTTGAAGATCTCGAACACCTGATGTGGAACTCCAAAGCCCAGCGACACTATAACATATTAAGGAATGTCGTCTTAGCCAAAGTTGTTTAGTCTGATGGGCATTTCCTGTGGACTTACAAAAATGAACGATCTGAAACGTCTCCAATCGTCTCGCTCATCCCGTTGTTTTCCCGTCCCCGGGCCTTAGAATTCTACATCAAACGTTTCAGATCTTCGATTTTCTTGACGACCCCGTTGATGCTGGCAAAAGCAACAGGATCCGCGTACGAAGTCGCGGGCAGAAGCTAGTTCATAATATTACAAAGAGGTAAATTTATATGATTGTAAGTTTGGATGTAGGAGTTAATTTTTGGAACTGCTGATCCCAATCAAAAAGTCTTTCACTCATTAGAAACTACGTTAAGGATCTTTTTACATCCTGTATATGAAATGTTCCCGTAAGGTAATTGCCGTCATAACACGAGCGATGCCGCGAGCAAAAGCTGGTGTCATGTAAAATGTTAATGTAACATATTCCTCCTTCGAGAAAAAAACAGCAAAGTACCTCTAAAAAAAAAAAATCTAAGTACCCCAAACACCTATTACACCTATACACTCACCAACGAGCAAGTCATAAGGCACTGTTATTACAGTTGTTCGAAACTTGGGCTTAAAATCATTATTTTGTTGAAACAAAGGGCAATTAACCGATATTAAGCCCACCTGTTCCTTGCCTGATGTGAAATATTACTTGCGGGATACACAAACTTTCCAACCGGCCACACGATTATTTTTGAGGTTACTTGTACTTTGTTTATTTAATAGGTATTTAAACAATTGGGATATTATTTGACATTGCAACTACCTGAATATAAGAAAGATATAAGACGACCGCCAGCTATGTGTTGGACTAGCATGATGAAGCTCCTGGAGCACCTGAAGCTCCTGGCTCATTGGAGGAAGAACTGCCCGATGTGACAACCCAGGACAGATGGTCCTGGCCCCGGAAAATTAGGAGAGCTGAACCCTCCTAAAATGGGCTAGGAAATAGAAGAAGAGAGATATTATTTGATAATCAGCGTACACTGTGTTTTGGTGAAATGAAATGAAATTATATATTTTGCAAATAGGATATTAAAATCACTTTTACATGTCAATATTTTGTTTTTAAAAGAACGTTGGCGCCGGCATTTCCTAACTGACTACCCCTGAGAAGAAATGCCGAAACAAACTCAGGGATCGTGGTCTCTTTTAAAGTCCAGACACTATTATTTGAAATTATATCAACGTGAGTGTGAGTGTGATCATGTAGGCATTGTCTGGTATGGTCTTTTGAGGAAAGAGCCATAGCAGGTTTGAGTTGACCTGTCCCGACAGACGGCACGCATGCATCAGTCATCGTGTAGCTCAACCAACATTTTAGGGAGCTCAACGACCCGTCACACGACAATACCAGATCTGCAGAACATTTGAGTAGGCCACTTACAAAATACTCAAACCCGTCAGACTGTCCGGTGTCACGTAATAGATATATATTGAGTCGTCACATACATGATACTCACATTCACAAACAAAATCATATTTGACTGAATTAATAATATTATCATGTCAATGAGTTATGTCATCATGTCAATGAATTATGTCACCATCAGAGAAAAAAAATAAAAAATACGAGTAATAAACAATAATACAATATTTGAGGCAATTAATTCAGTGTCAAAAATAAAATTAAAATCAATATTTAAAAAATTAATGTAGTCTAACATGCATAGGCATATGAATAAGATATCACAGGCTAAGCGAGCAGTTCATTCCCAAGCGCGTTTATCATCTAGGTAATCTGATATTTTGTAATAACCTTTTTTTAAAAGTTTAGTTTTAATGCAGTTTTTAAATTTCTTAATGGGTAAATTACGAATTTCAATGGGAAGCTTGTTGTAGGAAGCGTATACATTGACCCATGAACGAGTTGCTTACTCTGTGGAGACGAGTAGAATGTACAGCTAAATTGTGTTTATTCCTAGTATTTATGCTGTGAACATCAGACATTTTGACAAACTTTGATATGTTTTTGTGAACATACATTAAATTTTCGAATATATATTGAGAGGCTACAGTCAGAATATTTATTTCTTTGAATTTCTCTCTGAGAGAAACCCTCGGACCAAGATTATAAATGGCTCGAACAGCTCTTTTCTGTAAAATGAATATGGTGTTAACATCCGCACAGTTTCCCCAGAGGAGTATCCCATATGTCATAAGGCTATGAAAGTAACTGAAATAAACTATTCTGGCTGTATCCACGTCTGTTATTTGTCGGATCTTTTTAGTAGCATAGGCGGCTGAACTAAGCCTTCCTGACAATTTGATTATGTGAGGGCCCCATTGAAGTTTGGCGTCAACGGTTATACCAAGAAATACCGTTGACTCAACAGGGTCCAACTCTACTCCATTTAGTTGTACATTGGTACTGCACTGCCGGACATTTTTTCGTTGAGAATTTAATTAATTTAGTCTTTGATTCATTTAAAAGAAGATTATTTACATTAAACCAATGAACAACCCTAGAGAGTGCATTGTTAACTTCGTCAAAGTTATCAAGCTGACGCTTGATTTTAAAAATAAGTGATGTATCATCAGCGAACAACACAATCTTCTGATTATCCCTTATGTGATAAGGTAAGTCATTAATATATATCAGAAACAAGAAAGGACCCAGAATTGAACCCTGCGGAACTCCCATGGTGACCGCAGATCCATTAGATCTCTTACCATTAATATCTACCCTCTGAATTCTGTTATGCAAATATGAAGTCAGAAGGTCAAGAGCTTTGTTTCTGATACCATAGTGGTGAAGTTTCCTGACGAGTGTATCGTGATGCACGCAATCGAAGGCCTTGGACAAGTCACAAAATATGCCAAGCGCATCCTGCGAATCCTCCCAGGCCTCATATATACTTTTAAGCAACTCCACACCTGCATCTGTAGTAGAACGACCCTTAGTAAATCCAAATTGTGTACTGTGCAATAAGTTATTTTTATTAAAATGTCTTAACAATTGGCGCAATATTAACTTTTCAAAAATTTTACTTAAAGTGGGTAAAATTGAAATGGGCCAAAACTTCGAGGGATCGGTTGTACTACCAGATTTAAATTACTTTACTAAGTTTTACACCCGAATTGAACACAATTGCTAAATAAGGTGAAATAACTTCAATTATCGATGAGATAATCTGTACAGACAATCCCCAAAGGTCAGCAGTTTTTTTAACATCTATATCCCTGAAAGATTCCATTATATCCTTAGAGTTAACAACCGTGAATTCAAAACCTATGTCACATTCCGCAACACATTCTTTGAGTATAGAGTAAGCCGAACTAGAGGATGACGTCAAAGTTCTGGTTTTTAAAATAGGGATATTGGTGAAGAAATTATTAATTTTTAAGTGGAAGTCACGGTTCCGTACAGTGGATCACCCTAACTCTGAGTTAATTATATTCCATGTTGTTTTTATTTTATTTCCAGAGGAATTTATTTTATTTTTTATATATATTAATTTTGCGGTGGTACAGGCTCTTTTAAATATTTTTGAATAGTTTTTCACATAGTCTTTAAATATTTGGTCGTGATTAACTGATTTTTCATAGTATAATTCGTATAATTTTTGCTTACTTTTGTAAATACCTGGCGTTGCCCAATCACTAAACATTGCTTGATCACAAAAGGAAATTGACTTAGGGGTAAATACCTTTTTAAATTCACAATTTATTAAGTTAAATAAAAAGGTATAAGCTTGATCCGGGTTGTCATGATAGGGCATATCAGGCAGTTTCTCCAAAGAATTGTCTTTATAAAGTCCTAACCGACACTTATTGACAGGAATAAAACTAACAATTTTGCTTTGAGCTCTTATTGTTTTTATGGGAAAAGTAACTAACTGACCAGAGTGATCAGAGTCTAACACATTAATGACCTGTTTGTTAGAAGATTTCAAGTTTGTAAAAATGTTGTCTATACATGTAGCACTAGAGCTAGTTATTCTAGTTGGCTCAAGGAATGTACTGTACAAGTTGAATGATTTAAACAAAGTAATAAAGTTATTAACAGTAGCAGTTGTTTCTAATATATTGATGTTAAAGTCTCCACAGACCACAATTGTTTTGTTACTGTTCGAAATTTTAAATAATATATCCTCCAAATAACTCTCGAAAACTACATAAGATGCACATGGGGGCCTGTACACACTCAATACAACAAACCGCTCAAGCTCAACACATGCAATCTCGATTACTCGCTCAACAGAAAGGTTAACAATATCCTTTCGTTCTTTGAATTTAATAGTATTACGAACAATAATTAGGGAACCACCTCGTATCATATTTACTCTGCTGAACGAGCTGCCTACCTGGTGGTTACTAAAACTGAACATGAACTGATGGTTTTTTAACCAATGTTCAGTTACACATAAAATATCTATACTATAGCAGTTCATGAATAACTCCATTTCCAGTTCTTTACCCCTCAAACCTTGAATATTTTGATGGACTATATTAATAGGGTGTTTATCGCTGGTGATTTTATTCATGAGGTTTGATGTTGTTGTGTTATATACATATGGTATAATTGCCACCAATAGGGTAAAGTAGGGACACCTTAACGAGGCAGGTAAAATATGCGGATGTGGAGCTGCATAGCAATCTAAACCTATCGCACCTCCTGCCCTCTGTGTGACTGTGCCCCAAAATCTGTAGTCAAAACGACCTGAGCTCTGCCTGTGACAGTGCCCAGGAATGACGAAGTATTAAGCCAATATTTAGTAATACCATCGACACGAAGAAAGCGTACACTGTCAGAGATTCGACGAAGAGTCTCCCAATGCGATTTACAAATACTAAATCGAGCGGCGACGGTTGCCAGCGATTAAGAACATTACGAAGTAACGATGCACCCTTTTTTTATTTTTATTTTGTACCGATGGGAAATCATCAAATAACCCCTCCCGCTCTGGGCTGAGCAGGAGGGAGTGTCAGACTGGCTAAAACCCATCCATGTTCCTTCATCGCCCTTTGTGTTCCGGGGCCACGGTATCTCTTTCGAACAGTCCCGCAGCCCCGGCAGGCAGTCTATAGCACCCTGGATAGTCTTTCCAGCCACTGATAATTTTTTAAGCTTCCACGGTTTACTATTAAACTTATACTGTCACTTATGGGATATCTTCCGTGATTGTTTATTATTTTGAGCTTCTAATATTTCGATGCTGTTGCAAGCTCCATGATCGCGGGTTGACTGGAGAATGCGGGTGGATGGAAAAAATTGTTAGGTGCAGACAAAATCTGTCTACCCTCTTTCTTTGTCTTTTGCCACGCGCACTACTGGAACTCGACACTGAGTCAAGGCGAAACACACTCACGTTAACACCAGGTTTTGTGGAACCCTTATTACCATGCCGGCTGCTACTTTTGAGCATACTTAAAACTGGATTCCACGTACCTGACAATTTGAGTTCATCCACTCGATTGACATTGTTGTGTTTTCTTATTTCAATTGCTTCTATTCGCTCGATATATAAATAAATCAGATAAAAACTTAACTATGATCACACAAAACATTCGAAGTATAGGTCGAAATATGTCACAGTTCGAGGTTTTTCTTGCAAATATCGGCTCGGAATTCGACATAATTATTATGACAGAGTGTTGGTCGAATAAGAACCTCCTACCACCACCCCTGCGTGACTACACCAGCTATGCGACTAAGAACTGTGCGACGCAAAACGAGGGTGTCGTAACCTACATACATTCAACACTGATGCATGAAGTATACGAACCTCAATTTACGGGTGCGAACTGCGTAGTCATAAAACTCGGAACTAAACTAGACATAATAGCAATATATAGATCTCCCTCAATTCAAAATGTCGATAGTTTCCTTGGCTCATGTGATGATCTCTTAAGGAATCTATCGTCATTTAGTACCATAATGTTAACTGGGGACATAAACCTGAATATCAACCCTGACAATATGGATGCACGTACGCACGCGTATCTCAATATGCTTGCCACGCATGGTCTTTTGCCGGGACACAGCCTTCCTACGCGAGACAGAGCCTGCTTAGACCATATAAATATAAAAACCGAATGTACTTCAAATATTGTAATAATAAAATCATCTGTTACTGATCACTTTCCTGTATGTCTAACACTGGAATCACGCCTTACCCGTAAAGTTTTAAATAAAATTCAGGAAAGGATAAATTATTTATTTATTTATTTATTTATTTTACTATTTATGTACACACAGTAGATTACACAGGAAAATACAATTACAAAATATGAGTACAAAGGTACTGCTTATTTCTTAAGAAATTTCTGCCAGCAGACCTGCAAAAGGAGAAATGAAAAAGAAACGTAGACTATAGTGTGTGAGAAAAGGAAAAGAATAATGAGTTTATGTCCCTTACCTAACTTAATGATAAATTAAAATTAATAAATAAATAAATAATAATAAATTATTTATTAATAAATTAATTTAATTATGTTAAAGTAACAGACCAAATAAGACACCAGCTTTCAAATAGTACTATATTCTACAAAATACACAACGTTAACTCTGCGGTCAAACTTCTTATAGACATAATAAACAACGCAATCAAAGCGAACACAACAACCACCGAAGTTCCTCACCGTAAGAGAGTATTTAAGCCCTGGATTACACCAGGCTTACTTCGATGTATAAGGCATAGGGACAAACTACATATGGACCATAAAAAGTACCCTAATAATAACATCCTAAAAACTACCTACTTAAGATACCGTAACCATTGCAACGACATTCTAAACAAAGTTAGAGACACACATGAAAAATCAGAATTAAGGAAACATACAAAAAACCCAAAAGAAACCTGGAAGCTAGTCAAAGAAATCGCAAACTTAAATTCAACACGTGAACCTAACTTAGACTTACTCAAACTAGAAGATACCCCGGAGGAAGCAGTAAACAGTGTAAACAACTATTTTGTTAAAGTAGGTGAAACCCTAGCAAGCAAGATAAACGCCCCTAACATCCCAACAAATAGAAATGACCCACAAGTGTGTAACTCATTCGTTTTGCTTGAAACAGATGAGCAGGAAGTAGAGCAAATTATTTTAAACCTAAGAGAAGACTGCGCTAGAGGCTGGGACAATATACCTGTCAAGATAATTAAATTAGCTAGAGATGTTCTGGTCCCTGCTCTAGTTCATATTGCCAACTTATGCTTTACCTCGGGAATATTCCCCACACTATTTAAACTCTCTGTAGTCCATCCTATCTACAAGTCTGGTGACAGGGCCGGTGTCAGCAACTACAGGCCAATCTCTGTGCTCCCAATACTTTCCAAAATACTTGAAAAACTTATTAATAGCAGACTAATAAATTATCTAAATAAAAATAAATTAATTTCTTCAAACCAATATGGCTTCGTATCAGGGAAATCCACAGAGGACGCGATAATAAAACTAACAGAACATATTGGAGGTAAACTAGACAACAAAAATAAATGCATAGGAGTCTTTCTAGACCTAGCAAAAGCTTTTGACACCGTCTCTGTCCCTAGGCTGGTGGAGAAGATGGAGAAAATAGGCATTCGAGGAACCCCTCTTAAATTACTTACGGACTATCTTACTAATAGAACTCAGATAGTAAAGATTGACAAGCACATAAGTGATAGAGCAAATATAGATTTTGGTGTACCACAGGGTAGTGTGCTCGACCAAGTTTATTTCTCATCTATATAAATGAAATATGTAATTTAAATCTACAAAATGGTCAAATAATAACTTATGCAGACGACACGGCAATCCTTTTCCATGGAAATACATGGTCAGAGGTTGCCGCTCTTACAAACGCCGGGCTAAGAACAGTTCTTGGATACCTTAACTTAAACTTACTTACCCTTAACGTAGAAAAAACTAAATACCTCATGTTCTCGATAAAGAAGGCTCCACCATCTGCTAAAGAATTGATTGAAGTCCGAGCACACACCTGTAACCTAAACAATATCAGCGAATGTAGGTGTCTCCCTATTGAAAAAACAAACTGTATTAAATATCTCGGAATACAAGTGGACGACCAGCTAAACTTTCACCACCACGTAAAAACACTAAGCTCTAGGGTTAGAACGTTAATAGCAGTTTTTAAGAAGTTACGCAGGGTGTGCGACCCGAACCTGTTGAAGACAATCTATCTATCCCTGTGCCAGTCAGTACTGGAATACTGTATCTCTGTCTGGGGGAGTACACACAAAACTCATTTACTAACCCTAGAAAGAGCCCAGCGAGCAGTTCTCAAAGTAATACACAAAAAGAACTTCCAGTATCCAACGGAGCATCTATATAAGGATTGTATGGTTTTAACGGTTCGACAACTTTATATCAGGAGGGTTCTGCTTTTAAGCCATAAAGGTTCAACGTACGATCCGGAAAGGATAAAAAACAAACGAAGAAAAGACCTAGTTTTTGACCTAAAACCGTGTAAAACAGACTTCTTCAGGAGACAACCGTGCTACATGGGTCCATACCTTTATAATAAAATAAGTAAAAATATACAGTTACATAACTTACCGATAAAAAAGCTAAAACTTACCATAGATAACTTCCTTCTCTCTCAAAATTATGTTGATACTGAAAATTTATTAAAAAATGTAAAATAAAAGCCATTTAACGCCCCATATACGCAAACACAATAACACACACACATATACACACCCCCGCATACTCGCACACACATACACACCCACACCACACTCTGACGCTCACTCACACAATATATTCTTACACACACGCACGATAGTGATAAACAAATTAATAATATTGTTATACTTACCTTTGCACCGCACCACACTTGTAATAGCAGCTTGAACATGTTGGTGACGGAAGTAACTGGTGCTTATAGCACAGGAGTCCTCCTAGTTTAAGCCCAGTTGCACTTGTCTTGTATCTTGCCACTAAGTTAGTCTAATTAAGGTACAATAACTGTAAATAGGTTTAAGTCTTGAACAAATAAATATTGTTTATTGTTTGTTTATTGTTTATTGTCAGCTTTGGTAAGTAATGTTTGTCCGTTGACAAAATACGTGGCTTGTGAAATTCGATCCAGTGATTGAGTCCTAACTGCAATAGAGTTTCAGCCAGCCAGCTTTTAATTATAAAGGATGGCAACCCCCTACTTTTGTCTTCGAACTTCTCCAAGATTACCTTAGAGAAACACAAAGTCAGAAAAGAAACACACAATCAATAAATGACACTTAATTAGGGTGCAGTATTAGGTATCATTATTGCTAATCCTCGGATTATAAATCAAACGATAATAAATTACAATTGCGTTGTAATAATACGTACCTGAGATAAGGCATATGTATTATCATCCCCTGCAATTGTAAATCCGATTACATTTATAATGAGACGTAGGTTGGTACTTGTTTTCATTATTCATTCACGTCTATTCATTTCCGTTTAGTTTTATCTTTTTCTATATCATTCTACAGGTATAGCTTCATCCGGTTGGACTACAACATAGTTAGAAAAAAATAATATGTAGATTGAACATACACATACTATAGTGCGCACGAAAATTGTTACGCGTTTATCCAAAAAGTTGGCAACGTCACAAATAGCTCTCAAGTATTTACCTGTTTATTTGTTTGTAAAAAAAAAATCAGCGACCCCCGTGCAGATTGTGTTATCTGGAAATTTTTATTTATTTAAAAAATACAGTTTGGATCTCCAAGGCGTTCACCGATATACACATTTTTTTTTACATTACATGGGTAGCAAGAATCAAATTGCTGAAAATAGAAACACTAACATAAATTAATCCCCGAAGGATTAGGCAGAGGTGTACCCTAATAATACAGCCACAATTCACCAGTTATTCTATGTCTCATGTAATAGGGGTAGAGCCTATTGAGTCCAGTAGAAGTCCAGTCTCTGTGGTTGGTACTGAGAAATTACTAATGAAGAAACCCTACAACATTTTGCCCAATCTGCCAACCTAAAAAAACAAACAAAGTACCTAATGCTCAGCAGTTGTGCTTCCAACCAATAGACAATAGGTAATAAATACACAATGAATCGTGAATTATAGTGACAATAAAATTATCAGAGACACATTTTAAAACCTCATCATAGACTTAGGGAATTATCACACGACATCGCTCGGTGGCGCGGTCGGAGGAGGAGAAACAGATTTTGTGGCGGCACTTAGGGTCAGTTCACACCGAGACGCGACGCGACGCGACGCTGCGCGCACAGCGACTCAAAATATAACTTTATTTACTACACGAAAAGATACACATTTCATTGGCCAGGGATTTCGCGCGGCGCCGCGCGCCTCCGTGAGTGCTCACAATGAGATGTTTATATTCGGTGTAGTAAATAAAATTATATTTTGAGTCGCTGTGCGCGCAGCGTCGTCGCGTCGCGTCTCGGTGTGAACTACCTATATATAAAAGTACTCTGTGGTGTGAACTGACCGTTACTGCCTAGTAAGTGCCGCTCGTCCGCGCGGTCTGGTGGTATGCGTATGTTAGGCATCAACGGATTGTATACAAGCCAATGTTATGTGAGATCCGCATCACGGCCCGACTGTGTGGACGAGCAATATCGTGTGATGACCGCCTTACTCCTCAACACCACTTCTACGTCTGTAAAATAAGATCTTATCAAAATTTCACAATCTTCAAGCTGCCACACCTAGTAACGCAATAAGGTGTTCGGTTTAATCATGCATCACATGATCAGATGCGATTCATTATCAAATGCGAAATATGCATCAATTAATTTGATAATTACAGATTTGTAACAATCGATCTTTGTACACAATCTATAAAAGTTTTGCTTTTTAAAAACGCACGAATTTCTTTCGAAACTAAGCTTGCGAAATGGCAGGCTATATGTACAGCTTTCAGAAATTGCAAACATTAGAAATAGGTATTATCCGTCATAATATAACTTAACCGAATAAAATCCTCGAAAAGCACGCTAAGTCTTTGGTCCCGGCTGTCATTTGTTGACCTGACAGTCGTTACAGGTAGTCAGTGGCCCGAAAGTCTGTCGTCTGTAAGATTTTATCAAGAAATATCGTATTACCCAGTACTAATTGGATTGTGGAGGTCAAACTATATTGGGGTAGGCTTCCAGTCTAACTGGACGCAGTTGAATATCAGTATTTTTCATTGAACGACTGCGTACCTGACCACACTAAGCTAAACCGACTGACTGTCTAAATTGCTATGATTAGTCAAATAAATTATACATACGTATACGTATCTCTTGATTGGCATTTCATTTAGACTTGACGGTGATTTTCATTCTGGTAACCAGGGGTTCAACTTCTTCATTTACAGCAGGTGTAAAACTTTTTTAGCACATATAATTAGCACCCAGGCAGGCAATGATAACGTTAATGATATATCGTTTATCTTCCCTAGATTAGTTACTTGGTAATCAATCAAGTGGTCTTACGTTATGTTCAATAACAATTAATCTTAATTACCAAGTTGTGTATTAAAACTAATCAGTTGCCAACCAATGAACCCGCTTAAAATTTTGATCTTCAAGTGTCATTGATGAAAAATCAAATACTTCTTAAAATACATAAGGTTTTTTTCCTGTCTTCATACTCCTGGTTTTATACCAATACCAATACCAGGGTGTAACAAGACCCTTAATGAAACCGTCAATCAAGCATTATGTACATCAAACTAAGTAACATTACGCAAAAATTATTGCTGGGAAACGACTTTTTTTTTTGGGGTGAAAATTCACGTTTTATGGTAGGACACAATGTAAAGCACTCAAAAGAGTCTGCTCATGGATGGATTGAATATTTTGATACCCTACTCAATAGGTTTGGTTGAAAATAAATATTAACCACTTACAATTGAGCGCCAAAAATCCACCAAATAGTTTTTAAACACCCTATCTAAAGACATTTGAATTTTTGAGACGAATCTAATGATACCTTAATCGTTGAAATCCATCCAGCCATTCGGAACATACGAGGTAATAAATAAATATACAAGATATAGATAACGCGCGAAAAACATAACCCTTCCTTGGCAGTCGGGTAAAAAGTCAAGCTAAAACAGTTTTAAAGAATCCGTTCAAATGATTGTTCTGGTCTTACCGGCAATGCAAATGAAGTGACTGTGGAAGTTTTCAAGCCCAGCCAAATTGAATCCTTCCACGGTTTCTCTCTCAAAGTTGTGGTAACTCACTTAAATTACCTGTCATTTTGATATGCGCATATTTAATATTTCCGTACTTCCGGTAAGTAATTTGATTGATCCGGTTTGGAAATTATTATGATCGGGAATGCGGTCCTTAAATTGATGATTCGTAAGGGGTTCTTTCGTCGTGAGTGAGATAGATATAAGTGCCTACTTATTTTTTTAATACTGAATACAATAAACTCAGTTTGTCTTTTGTTAATTATTTTTTATTAAATAGGTTCTTGCCAGCTTCTTCAGTCTAAAGTCATCATCATCCACATTTCAGCCGAAAGACGTCCACTGCTGGGGATAGGCCTTCCCTAAGTGTCGCCACACTGACCGGTCCCGTGCGACTCGCATCCAGCGGATCTCCGCAACCTTCACCAGGTCATCGGTCCACCTAGTGGGAGGCCTTCCAACGCAACGGGTTCCGGTTCGCGGTCGCCACTCCAGAACTTTTCGGCCCCACCGGCCATGCGTAATCGTCGGCTTCAGTCTAAAGTAATTTACCAAAAATTATGGGATTATTAAGTGTGTAGGTATCCGTATTAAAACACATACAATTAAAGCATGAAAAGAGAGTACGCTTCGGAATTCGTTGCATACCCCTAACCCTTTGGGGATTGCATATATTATGTTATGTTCTGGTATTGTTTTAGTAGTATAGCACTACATTCTCTGACTGACCCTCACCTTTCTTTTGTTTCTTAATTACATATATACGTAAAACAATAAAAAAAAAAAACAGTTTTAAATGTATATCATTCTGATTTAAACATGATCAAAATGATTAGATTTGATAATAATAGCACATAATTGTTATTATGAATGATATTATTAAATCGTATTCACTTTTGATAACTTTAATTATTATATCGTTCAGATCCGATTAGGTACCTAATAATACAGTTTTGACATTATTGTAATAACGCCTGTTTGAAACAAAACACTTACGCCAACTGATTGACGTAGACAATCATTGGCCTCATGATAACGAAAGTAAATGTCACAGTGATCAAACAAAAAAAAAACTGAGGTCCGCGTGCAGCGGCTCGCGTTACCGCACGCCCAAACACAAACATATGGCAATATATGATGTTCTTTACGGAGACGCGGCGCGTGGTGCGGTGCGTGCGGAGCAGCGGTGGCTGCCGTGCTGGCCGCTGCGGTGGCCGCCACGTTACCCGCGGCGGTGAACGCGGCGTTGCAGGCGAAGGGAAGGAATACGTGCTGCGCAACTTGCACGATAGGCTTGTCGATTTATTTAAAAAAATGATCTTTAGTTCAATTCAAATCGAACATACTATCAAGTTCTATTTTAGCGTAACGGCGTGCACTGGCATATTTCGTATTAGCGCGTGTGCTACTCGTATTTTAGTCATTTTCAGTAATATTAACAATTTCCATGAATTAGGCGGCCGAAATTTAAAGTGGAAATGGTCGGAATTGAGAAACATGATATGAGGCTAGACAAATAGAAGACTATGGTAACGCGGTGGTACTCAAAAAACGGTCAAAGAATGAGGGAAGACCACAGAAAACGTGGTGCGATGATATCAGTGAGGTCGCTGGAACAACAAGGGTTAGGAGTGGCCAAAGAGAGACAGAAATTGAGGCATACCACATGTACTTTTAGAATTGTTTTTAGTTAAGTCAACAATCGAAGATTGGTAGAAAACAACTTTTTATTTGTAATAAACAAGAGCTTCATTGTGAGTGAGATAGATACTATTTATGAATTCAGGCTCCTGCCTTATTGTTAGCCAAACATAGTTAATTACTCATGATCTAGGTTTCGTTGGCATGTGTCTAAAGTAATTAGAGGTTCTTGGGTGATTAGGGATTCTTAGACCAACAATTTACCTATAGTTTCGAAAGACTAAGACACATCTAAAATTCGGGGACTATCACACGAATTTTCTCAAACATGCATGAAAATATTGTCATTATTTTCGAAAAAAGAACACTCGAAGTATCGAATTTACGGACAAAGAAAATCAAATCCATTGCAGGAGCATTTTTTGAATTTGGAACATTACAACGCTCCAGCAATGTTGTATGAAACGGCGTCCCGGGGTAATAACCCCCGGACGCCGTTTATACTCTATGATTGGATCTCTTGTATCATTCTTGGCATACCAAAGTAAGTCCTCTTTGCTTAGTACCGCTTACTTGCCGTTTGTTCACGTGGCTGTAAATGCGTTTGCCACGCATTTACGGCTATACAGCCACGCTTTTCGGCACAGATGATATATAGAAAATTGGAGGCAAAGCTGAAAATTCGTTTTGATTTGACACTTACAAACATAATAAATATAAATTTTATAATTAAAATTAGTTCCAACGGTTCAGAGAGTGAAATGGAGATTAATTGTACTCCACCAGATTTAAGATCAGGAGCGAAATTGGCAATGGCAAACCTGCTTCCAGCGAAGTCAAAATAAAAATATATGTAAGTTCATGGAAATTTTATGATTTGAAAAAACGAGAAAAAAGGGTGTTTTATTTTCCTGCATTCATCTGAGAAAAGCACTATAAATGCCTCGGCGGAAATGGCAATTGCCTGTCTCGTATTAGTGAAGTTATGGACTCGACCTGCAATTGCCTATTTCACGGCATTTGCAATAATGTACTATTATTGTTAGCACGTCTACGATATAACACAACATCACGCCTGCATCCCAGACGGGTTATGCAGAGGTTTTCCTAATAGTACAACCACATTTCGCCAGTTACTTATTACCACCATTTCTGATGTAAAAGATTAATAACATTTTGCATGACTTGGGAATCGTACCCAGGACCTCATGCTCAGCAACGAGGCAGCCAAGACTCATCATCTGCGTAGCCTTTTCCCAATTATGTTGGGGCCGAGGAAAACAGTAGAGCTCTGTTTTTCCAAAAAAACCTTTTTAAGACCCTAAAGTTGAGGTCCGGATCCGCTGTTCGAATAACGTTAATCGTAGAAATTAACGATATACAAAAAAGAAAAACCCCAAAGCAAAAAAGAAAAGCGAACATTTAAAAAGTCAAAAACAATGCCTATCGTTAAGCCATCAAATTCGATTGAGTAACACCACATATTTTAATTAGGTATAGAAATTGATGGATGGTACGATAAGGTTTGCTCGTTGAAATGGCGCTGTAATGTCGCGGCGGGGTACCGCCGCTTATGTAAGTCAGATCCTTCATTTGACTAACTATTTATTAATTTACTAGCATTTCCAACTAACTTGCTTCGATACGATCAATTTTTTACAGAAAATCTAATTGGGTTTTGAATTGTTAAGTCTGAGAGTGATGAGTATGCAATCTCCTATTTTAGCTATTTTTTTAATTATTACTTTTTGCTTTAAGCTTAGCGGTACCCCGCCGCGACATTATAGCGCCATTTCAACGAGCAAACCATATCGTGCCATCCATCAATTTCTATACCTAATTAAAATATATGGTGATAATCAATCTAATTTGATGGCTCAACGATAGGAATTATTTTTAACTTTTTAAATGCTCGCTTTTTTTTTGCGTTGGGAGTTTTTAAAATTTTAAATTTTAGTTTTTATATTAAATTTTTTAAACTTAGTTTAGTTTTGTTTTGTATATGAGTTATCAGTTGTGAGCGTTTTTAGGGTATATTTAAACAGTATATCAAATAGCTTGTTTTGGCGTTTACGTAATCCCGAGTATGTGTTATATCATAAACGAAATCATAGCGCGAACAATCGGTTTTATTAAAATAAAGTTTGACAGGCTATTAAAGTTCATAAGCAACACAGAACAACAGTGGATAAGTCTGAATATTTAGGCAAAAAAACTTTTGCAAAAGGCCAGGCTTTGAGTCGAGTGAAAAGTTTACAAGGTGTTGCAATTAGTGAATTGGATCAAAGAAAACTATTCAATTATTCTCATGACATCAATCAGCACTGGAAGAATTGCAAAGAATAATAAATCAAAACAAAGAATTATCTCAATAATATTTAGTTTTAGAGTTAGTCATAATTTTAACACTACATATATCTGCTATTATTTCTTTAAGAGTGTACGTAATAGTGTGCTGAATATCTTGGTGGCAGCATCAGCTCATCGTGTTGCCACCATTGCATTGTATGTAGAATTAAATACTGATCAAACAAATCGAAACACGACATATCTGATACTATTTTTTCAAGAATGTACTAGTGTGCTGGATATCCTGGCTGCGGCATCAGCTCATCATGTTGCCACCATTGTATTGTATGTAGAATTAAATACTGATCAAAACGAAACCAAACACGAAATAGCTGCTATTATTTTTTCAAGAGTGTACTGGTGTGCTGGATATTCGGCATCGAAGCATCGGACCAAGGATCCCATAATCTTGCATATTCATATAGCGTACATCATCGTCATCATCATTTCAGCCGAAAGACGTCAACTGCTGGACATAGGCCTCCCCCAAGTGTCGCCACACTGACGGGTCCCGTGCGATAGCGTACATGGGTGTTTAAAGTTTTAGGTCACACATAATTATGTTTGAAAGTAAAGTAAATATCCATTAGGCGTCTAAGATCCTTACCGCAGCTAACAAAAGAGCTAATTACCTTGAAACGGCGAAATCGATTTTGATAAAACATGTCTAAAAACCATCGCTAGAAAACCTGCATTCAAATTTGAAAAAAAAACGCATTCAAATCGGTTCTCCCGTTTAATACCTACGGTGCCAGACAGACACACAGACTGACATGCAGACACACACACACACACTTAGGGGGCAAACTTATATCGGGTGATATAAGTGTCTCTTTTTGCTTCGGGGGTTAAAAATAACACCGAAAACAGTGAAAAAGATAGTGCTGATGTATCATGCATGCAAGGAAAGGGAGATCATCATCTACGTAGCCTTTTTACCCAACTATATTGGGTCTGTCTAACCGGATGCAGCTGAATACCAGTATTTTACATGGAGCGACTGCCTATCTGACCTCCACAACCCAGTTAGTACTGGGCAATACGATACCCTTTGGTAAGACTGGGTGCCAGACTTTTTCGGCCACTGACTACCTGTAACGATTGTCAAAGATCTATAGATGACAGCCGGGACCAACGGCTAGTGCTTTCCGAGGCACGGAGGAAACTCGGTATGTAATGGGTGGCCAAGTCTAATACATTTATATCGCAGAAATAAAACAACTGTCTAAAGAACCCTCTACACGACACAATTCTTACAAAAAGGAAGCGGTAATAAGAGGAAATAATTAAATTTCATTTGTTCCACAGTCCACTTACTAAAGTGGACTACGTGACTGCAATGGAAGAAGTGCGCTTGCAAGAAGCCTCGGAAAAATGTGCAGTTCAAGGGCGAATTAAATAATTGTTGAGTTTGTTCTACGTAGCTAGGGGATTCTTTCCGTGATCAAATTGGAATGGAACTTTGTACTTACGGCTTTTATCTCGAACTTTTCTTTTTGTTTAGCCTATTTTGTTCCACTGCTGGGCAAGAGAGAGCAGCGGTGGCCCAGTGGTGGCGACCCCGACTTACGAACAGTAAGTCATGGGTTCGAACCCAGGCAGGCGCATTACTTTATGTAATTTATTTCATCACCACTGCTCTCAAAAACGGTGAAGGAAAACATCGTGAGGAAACCGGCATGTCCTAGAACCAAAAATTCGAAGACATGTGACTTCTACCAACCCGCACTGGGCCCGCGTGGTGGATTATAGCCCATTCCCTCTCATGGAGAGGAGGCCGAGTGTCCCAGTAGTGGGAACATTAAAGGCTGTTTATGCTGGGCAAAAGCCTCCATCATTGTTTTCCAACTCTGACGGTATTTTGCCTTTTCTGACTAATCTTATATGTTTTGCTTTATTTTGTAAAGGTTGCAGGAATGTACTGAATGCAAGAAGCTCAGGACTTGGAGATACGTACGGAAGACCTATGTCTGTCTATTATTTTTTCAAACTGTAATTCTAAAATTAGGCTTGCACGCAGACAGGGTTATAATTCAACAAATGGTTTCTAAAAAACTAAAACTCAGTAGGTACACCCGATTATTAAACTTTTGATATTTAAAAGTGTTGAGATTTTGAATCCTTGAGATTATGGTTTTTCAGACTTTCAATGTTGAGATTATGATGGTTGATCTTATGTACCAATCCGAGTGTAACACGGGTAAAAAAAAACTACCCGTGGTACTACTGGATCGGTTGGTAGATCTACAGGTTTTTTTTTTGTTGGCAACAAACGCGCATAACTCGACAAAATGTATTAAACAGCTGATTTTTTTTCGCGATTTCGGGGTTGGTCCTGTAGTGAAAGTTGTTCATAGAGATGAGTACAATGACCCCTTGAGAGGTTTTGCGTTTATTCTGTTACACGTTGTATATTACATAGTTAACAATAAATCAATTAAAAATAACGAGACAGTAAATGCCTGTCACAGTATTTTTCATATAAATAGCCATTATTTTTTACAATTCGGTATTGATGTGCCTCCGGAAAACATACAGCATTGTTTATGAAGAAGCAGTGTATACTTAGCCTTTTACGCGGTCAATCGTACGGATACTTTAGTTTAGTTTAATAATTGTAGATGGCGTAACTACCGCCGGTGTTGTATTTAATCTGTGCCAGCTAGGGAGCGGGAACCGCTGTCACTTATCGAATTCATAGCGTTGTGTACTTTCGCCGCGTGCGGTCGAAATCCAAAAATAATTCTTTAATCGTATTACCTTTTAAAAAAACTATTTAACATTGTGTTAGACATTTTAGTAGTGCATTAATTGTTGGTTGTATTTTCAATCTTAACATTAAAATAACGGTTTTATCGTTATGAATCCCGGGCCGAGTGACGAACCCGAAGAGGCCACCGCCGCCGGGGCCAATCGGTCGATCGTTTCGAACTCGCCGACTTCTGAGAGGGATCAAGAAAAGGAGGACTCCTCGTGCGCTAGCAGTTCATCAGAAAGCGAAGCCGAACGAGCGGAACCTCCACGCAAGAAACAAAAGCGGGATTCACAGGTAACGGTCGATCCTCGGATCGACGCGTTATACAACCAGGTCAGTTTTCTTACAAACTTTATAATGCACCAAAACTACGTGCCGAATACTAATGTGAACACAAGTGACGTTAGAGAACAAGCGGATGTTAATAGCAATGATTTTGTGACTAATCCATCAACAGAAACTCAAAGGTCGCTAGATCTGGGAGCCTGTAAAACAAGTTTGGATGAGAAAAAAATTCTTAAATCAGCTGATCAGCAACGTTTACGTCAGTTAATAAATTTGCAGCATTTTAATACCCCCACGTGGCAACATATCCGTTATAAGAATGCATTGGGAGAAATGCTCGCGTACCCGGGCTTTTGCAATTTAAAAATTAACGACGAACTGTGTTGTCTGAACAAAGGAAAAGATTTCTTGGCCCCGACCGAGGAAATCATGGCTGCAACTACTAACGCCTTGCTACATCAAAGAGAGCTTTTACAATCCGGCTTACAGGGTATTATTGATTGGGCTCACAATAACCCTACCGAATTAAAATCCGATAACCTTTTTAATAAAATATTTGAAACATTCGGTAATGAGTCGTCGTCTTATAAATTGTCTGAACAAACTTTACAAATAATTTGCGGTAAAAGAGCCGAATGTATTGAAACTAGACGTAAAAGAATAATTTCCGAAATTCCGGATAAAAGTGTGCAAGCTGCACTTAGTAATATACCTCCTAGTGAAGAGTTTTTATTTGACAAGACAAAACTTATGTCTCTTATCCAGTCCCTTGGAGGGCCCCATTTCTGGTTATCACCACCACAGGCTCACAAAAATAAGGAACAACTCAAATCAAAATACAAGGAACCAACACCGTCTACCTCCAAATACAGACCTCAGACACAAAATAATAAAAATAATAATTTTCGTGATACCTACAAAAAACGACAAACGTACAAAGGAAAAAGTGACGGTTTCAAACAAACTAAAAATTATTCATTTCGAAACAAAGATGGAAAAAAGTGACTACCCGATACATTTCAGGGGAGGTCATTTAACTCTGTTCAAAAACCGTTGGCAAGCACTTGGTGCAAACAAATTCATAATCTCAGCAGTTTCAGGGTTCCGCATACCCCTTTACAAAAAACCTCCTCTGTTAATGCCAACAAAAAGGATCATGACGCAATATGCAACCAAACCATCCGCTGCAATGTCTCGGATTATCAAAGATTTATCGGATCAAGATGTTTTGCGACCAGTTTCCAAGAAAACGCCCAGTTTTATCTCCAAGCTTTTTCTGCGGAAGAAAAGCGACGGATCGATGCGCCCAATTTTCGACCTTCGAGAATTGAACAAGTTCGTCAAAACGAAACGTTTTCGTCTGATTTCTCACGCCTCGGTTCCAGATTTTCTCCAACCTGGAGACTGGATGATAAAAATAGATATATCCCAGGCTTATTTTCATCTACGGGCAGCAAAATCTCACCGGCCGTTCCTAAGAATCAGCTACAAAGACCTGTTATACGAGATGACATGTCTACCGTTCGGGCTGGCTTCAGCGCCACACCTATTTTCCTCCGTAACTTGCTGGGTCGCGGAGACCTTGCGGGCGAAGGGATGTCGAGTGCTGGTCTACCTAGACGACTTCCTTTTGGTCAACCAAGACCAATCCAAGTTATGTCTTCAGGCTGCGGAAGTCGTGAGGCACTTGGAACACCTGGGCTGGCAAATCAACCGCCAAAAATCTGTTTTGGTACCAACTCAAGATTTGGAATACCTTGGCATACGTTGGCAAACAGCCATAAATACAATGTCCCTGCCAATAAAAAAGAGGCAAAGCATAAATTACACATTAGACAGGTTGTTGTTGAAAAGTCGCATAAATCTCCGGGAGCTGCAAAGTCTGCTGGGTCAGTTAAACTTCGCCAACTTTGTTGTCCCCCGAGGAAGACTACACTGTCGAAAAATGCAAATCTTCTCACGACACTTCAACAAAACACGACCCCGTCAAAAACAGCTACTGCCTCAAGTTGTGTATCAAGAGATAATGTGGTGGCGCGGAGCCACAAGTCACACAGTGCCAATACACAAAAAGCCTGCCACCCATTTTCTTGCGACGGACGCTTCGGATTGGGGATGGGGTGCCCACATGGACGGAAATCTAATGTCAGGTGCATGGGCAACTCACCAAAAAAGATGGCACTGCAACAAAAAGGAGCTATTCGCAGTAATAGCGGCAATCAGAATGAATGCGAAAACGTTGCAGAATTCTCACGTGCTGATCCAATCAGACAACCGGACCTTGATTGCATATATACGAAAGGAGGGAGGCACCAGATCGTTGGGGTTACTGGGACTAACCTTCAAACTGTTACATCTTACAGACAAGTTCAGCATAACCATATCAGCCCATTATCTGCCGGGGAGATACAATATAATAGCGGACAGGCTATCACGAGGAAAACAACCCGCAGAATGGCATCTTCTATCTCGAGCAACGGAGAAAGTCTTTCGAAAGTGGGGGCTTCCACAAATCGACTTGTTTGCGACAAAAGCAACCGCGGTAGTAAAAAACTACGTATCTCTAGACTGCAGAGATCGATCGGCAAGTTATATAGATGCCTTCAGCAGACCATGGAACCATGGGCTAGCGTGGGTGTTTCCACCTCCCAGCTTGCTGCCCAGAGTTCTGGCACAACTGAACAATGCCACGGGAATTTACTTAGTAGTGGCTCCAGAGTGGCCTCGAGCTTTCTGGCTTCAAGACCTGAAATCCAGGGCTCTAGACCACCCACACGAACTTCTGAACCTGTCGGAAACCATGATAGATGTTGTGACATCACAGCCTCCCCCACAGGTACAGACGTTGACCCTGAAAGTCTGGAAAATTGGGGGTGGGGTGCCCAGATAAAAGACTGGTCCACACAGGAGAAAGAACTACTAAAGAAGAGCTGGCGACGTTCAACCTTGTCAACCTATTTGCCGCCACTTAGGCGGTGGTTGAGATGGTGCTCCAACTCTCAAGTAAACCCAAGATGTCCAAAACCTGCTGACATCGCTAAATTCTTAATGTTTCTCTTTCTAAAAGAAAAATTGTCCTACAGTACTATCCTTGTCCACAAATCGGCAGTTTTAACTTTTTGCGGCCCTCACGTTGAGCAACCAATCTTTTCTAATTTTATTATAAAACAAACCCTTAAGGCAATAGGAGTAGCTAAACCAAAGGAAATACGACCCCCGTTCACGTGGGATCCACGTATCGTACTAAATTGGCTCTCATCAACTGCACCTAAAGACACATTGTTTGATTTAGCACGTCGAACAGCCACAGTTTTATTGCTGGCTTCTGGCCGTAGGGTTCACGACCTAACCTTGCTGAAAATTTCAAATGACAGCTTTTTGGATGACGGTGACTATATCTATTTAATACCTGCATTTGGGTCGAAAACCGATACACATTATTATCGTCAGTCCGCGTGGAAACTTTCACAACATAGTGATAAAAACATATGTCCCGTCACTTTAGTCAGGCTTCTAATAGCAAAAACTGAAACAAAGAGATCTGAAGTTACCAATTTAGATAATCTTTTTATCACTATATTTAGTCAAACAAAAGCAGCCTCACGTACGGTAATTGGGAACTGGGTACGCACAGTTCTCAGAGATAGTGGCATTCATGCATCTCCAGGAAGCTGTAGGTCGGCAGTAGCCTCCTTAAATTGGTTAGATAATCAACCAATTGATGACATTTTATCACGGGGTAATTGGAAATCGTCGAATACCTTCTTTAATCATTACTGTCGCGAAATAGAACTCCCTAAAGGGTGTCGTAATTCATTTTTCAATACATTTGCTTCTACCTAAATAACAAGAATTTGATTTATTTATAGAACATCAAAACCGTGATTATTGCTACCTTTATCTGTAAAGATCAGATTGTTGTTGTATTTTTTTAAAATAAATTACGAACTGTAACTACTTAATTCTCAGAATAAACATTTGATAATCATCATAGCGTTGTATTTTACCTATAATATTTCACCAGCAGATAACAAACACGTCTTCATAAACAATGCTGTATGTTTTCCGGAGGCACATCAATATAGCGGTTTTACATAAAAATAAAACCGATATTATGTGCCGAGAGGGAAAACATACAGCATTGTAGGAAGTTCTTCCTGGTGAAGACTATGAATTCGATAAGTGACAGCGGTTCCCGCTCCCTAGCTGGCACAGATTAAATACAACACCGGCGGTAGTTACGCCATCTACAATTATTAAACTAAACTAAAGTATCCGTACGATTGACCGCGTAAAAGGCTAAGTATACACTGCTTCTTCATAAACAATGCTGTATGTTTTCCCTCTCGGCACATAATATCGGTTTTATTTTTATGTAAAACCGCTATATTATTAATGCATTTTGCCCGCGGCGATTCTGAAACAACCCTATTAGTGGTTAAATAATGGTTTCTGTATATAACGGGGCTATGTGCTATTGTTATTTTGCTCATTACTGTTTTTTCGTTGTAATACAAGTAAATAAGACATTTATTGGTATTCGTTTTTGGTACATTTTGGAACTAACATTTCGTGGCGAAAGAAAGATGTTGGCTAAAATAAGAAATTTTAAAGTAATTATTCTCCTTTTTTTAATTCTATTTAGAAAAACAAAACATCACGCCTGTTATGCCCAAAGGGTTAGAGAGAGGTGTACACCCACATTTCGTCAGTTATGTCTATAGTTGTAAATAAACCGTTTTAAACCAAAATCAGTGGTTTAAAACCCGTTTTAAATTTGTTTAAAACGGTTTAAAACCACGACCACGTGGGCCGTACATTGATTACGAATTACTTAAAAAAATAGTTTAAAAAGGCTAATTGAAATCATTTACCATTTTTATTAATATATGTGAAGTCATATATCATAATTTATACTACTATTTAGGATTAGACACTGAAAACAATCATGTTTTGAGTATTTATTAAAATAAAACGGCAATGCCGTATTTTTATTTTTCACTTTGCTACCAAAATCGCAACGGGGAGAGAGGGGGCAGGTAGGGATCGATTTTATGTTTGTCTGTCATGTTAATGAAGGTTATTTTAAAACATTTTTATTTTATTTTCCTTTTATATATTCTAAATCAGGATGGAGGTGTGGTCTAGATAACTTCGTGTAAAGCCTCAGTGCATTCCAAAAAAAAAACATTCTAAACCATATTAAACCGCTAAGTGTGGTTTTAAATCGTTTTAAACCAAAAAGACGGTTTAAAACAAAATGGTTTAAAACGTTTAAAATCCGTTTTGCATCTCTAGATATGTCTAAGACCCATGAAATAGGGGACAAACCTCTTGCCATATGTTACTGAGAAATTCCTGAAGCAAAAACCCGATAACACTTTACCCGACCTGGGAATTGAACCCAGGACCTCATGCTCAGCAGTCGCGCTTACGGCCACTAGACCAACTACCAGTCGACGGTAAATGAGTTGTTGAGTTTAAGAATTGAGTCCAGTAGGTGTCAGTGCCGTTCTTTAGGTCTTCCGAAGTTCAGGTGTTTGAACATTTTGAACACTCTAACATTTGAGACATGGTTTGGACTGGAGCATCGCATTTGCTCTGGGTGCTAGTGGGGTCTTTAATCCCCCATTTAATTAGATGGTGCTTGCAGCGGTCCATTTGGATCCTCAGTCGATTGATTAGTTTTAAGATACATAACATAACGTAACAAATAGGTGTACCTAATAGTACACTCACATTCCGCCAGTAATGTTTAAGTCCCATGTAACAGTGGGCGAGCCTATTGCCATCAATCTGGCGCACACCAGACTCCGTGGCTGCTAAAGATGCCTACGGCAAATAATACCCCCATCCTCATAACGACTGAAACAGATATAAAATCTACAGCGAAATCTTGTTTATCAACCCACCCACTTAAATTAATCTTAATTACTTACACCTTTTCGCTGATTATACTCATTAAGTGATCCATTTTATCATAATTATTTGAGTTTTTATCTCGTCAAAAATGCAATCTGGCAAGTGCAACCTTTGACCATGTTCGAGAAAAGTATAATACCTTACTTATCATATCAATGAACTATATGTATATACATCGGTTTAATACTAAGCTAGGTATTTAGATATCAAGTGATTACACAGGATTTTGTGATAATTCAGGTACTTATGCCAGAAATATCTTGTTATTGATGAGTAGAGACTAGTATTGATAGTGGCGATTGTGGTTCCTAACAAGAGAATTGCATGCTGTTCAATGTAGGTAGACTTTACGCTGTATAATGCTTCGACTAGTTAACAACGGGTGTGTGACAAATGACAATAGGACTGCGTGGCAACGATTTTCTGATTTATACTCACATATTAACATCACTTTTGCGTTTTCCTGTAGTAAACATAACATCACGCTTGTGATCCCCGAAGAGTTAGGCAGAGGTGTAACTAATAGAACCTACACCCACATTTCACCAGTTATTTTTACGTCCCCAGTAATAGGGGGCGAGCCTATTGCCATCAACCGGGCACAAATCTAGACTCCGTGGCTACTACTGAAAAATTCCTGATGGAAAAACCCAATAACACTGCCCGACCCGGGAATCGAACCCAAGACCTCATGCTCAGCAGTCGCGCTTGCGACCATTAATTAGTACATTTATACAAAACTCATTATATCAAAACAATTTTCGAGACATATCTAATATGAGACTATCTACAATCATTGAAGATATTGTAACCATTCGCAGATGTTGAAAACAAAAATCCTATCTATAATCTACATAGACATCACTCTTGTATTTCCTAAAGGATTATGCAGAGCTGTGGGATGTATTTCTCAATTTTTTATACCAGTTATGGGAAATGCGTCATGTTCGTGAACGGGCGCTGCCAGTTGGGACTCGTCATCTCTTAGCTGCCACGGTTTTTTTAACTACTTTGTTTTTAAATTGTTAATCATTATAATGTTTTACTCGGAACGCTCTTAATGTGCACGTCTTTCTACATCGTTCTCACATACATGTATAATCTCAACATGAATGATGTAGGGGAGAGGTGTGTCAATTGTAACAGGGAGGCAATTGTAACATATGTTGTTTCACGACACCTATTGACGAGTAGCGGTAGCTCTTGGTGGCAATCGAAGCTTTATTTGATGCTGTTTTACCGACCGAACTTACAGCTAAAACAGTTCGCGCATGTGCTCTCAATACATGACAGTTTGACAAAGAGCAAGTTGAGTAAAATTTTTGTTCAGCACAGTTTCGGTTATTAAAATTAAATTATACAGTTGTACAATATTACAGTGGTGATTTTCGGATAAGTCAACATCTAATCTATACGTGCAGGTATGTGGGTTGTTCAAATTTACCATAGATTTTTGTTTTTTTTTTTTTTTTTTTGCAAAATGGCGGCAGTTGTGCAAAAGTAACAAAACAAAGAGAGGCAATTGTAACATGTTACATTTGACACCCTGTATTTTTCACATTAGTTAATTACTTAATAGTACCATTTTATTTCCAGAATTCATACAAAATGGTTTATAAACGTCCTCGAAAGACACTGCGTGGCACCGTGCCACCAGAAAAATATACTGAAGCTTGTGAAATTGTAATTAAGCAAGGGAAGAGCGTCAGAAGTGTAGCTTTGCCTGAAGAACTAATCAACAATTTATCCCCTTCAGCACCTTCAACATCATATCAGATTTTGCCCCAGACGTCAGCTCAACCAACACCCAGTCTCTCTAATCATACATCGCCACGTAGGACTTCACTAGTAGATTTGGTTCCGGTTCCAAAAGCACCACCTCGAGTCAAATCTAAGACTGGGAGATCTAAAGGGAAAAGTGCAATATACACTGATACACCAGAAAAGGAAGCGTTAGAGGCAAAGCAAAGAAAGATTAATGAGAAAAAGATGCCAAAATTAAGAAATTTTGAATCCAGAACTGAAAATACTGAGACAGAGGAAGATATAAATGAAGACACAGATGATGCAGACGAAGACGATAATTACTGTATAGTCTGTTTTGAGCATTATAAAACGAGTAGAGAAGATTGGTTGCAATGCAGAGACTGTCATAAATGGGCACACTCCAGCTGTGCAAACCATGATCCATATTTTGTGTGTTTAAAATGTTTGTCGGAATGACTGTTATTGATTTTATTATTTTTTATAAGTATTTTAAGTTTTGTTAAGTGTTAAGATTGTACTACTGACAAGATTTTATTAGATTTATGTTATTATAGTTGACGATTTCTGTATGTTACAATTGCCTCTCATTGCAGTTACAATTGACTCTCTCGGTGCAGCAATTGTAACACTATTCGCTGATCTCATTAAGTGCCATTTCTTAGAATTTTATCGTATTTTTTGTTATTTTCTGTATTTGATTTTATAATTAGATAACTCAACTATATTGTGACCAAAAATGATTGCGCTGTGATTTTTAATTAAAATAATATGAAGGATTGATTTTTTTTTGTTACTATTGAGACACCTCTCCCCTAACCAAGATCTTGTAACAATATTTTGATTGAAAAGAGTGTCCATGGAGTTTCTTGCCCATTCTTCTCCATAGAGATCTACGCTTTGGAACGGGCAAAAACAGTACTTTCACAAGTTATTATGCCTTGTGTCTGTAACTGTAGCTTCGCCTTTGTTTTTCTGACTTTCAAAAGTGCCTGCTAAGGTCTAATTGAAATAAATGCTTTGAGTTTGAGTTTGAAATCAGCATAACATAACACGCCTGAAATCCTCGAAGGATTAGGCAGAGGTGTGCCCACAGTTCAATTAAATTTTACTAGTTATTTTTATGTCCTATGTATTAAGGGGAGAACCATTATTGCTATCAGACGGGCATAAATCCACACTTCGTGGCTGCCACTGAAAAGATCGTAATGGAAAAACGCAACAGCACTTGACAAACAATACTCTATGAAAAATCAGTTGACACGACAATTTAACATTACATAATATATTATCATGAGCTTTAATTTAACTTACCTTGTTAGTATGATTTCGTAGCACGATGCCTACTTTCACACTATGACTATTTTATTGTACTATCAAGGAATCGGTATCACGATACCAACATTTTAAAACCACCAAACATTAGATCGCATGATGCCTACTTTTTAATTTTTGTCCCAATTACATCGCAGTATTGACCAAATTTTCGAACTGAATTTCAAATCAGTTCCACCGAACCGATTGAGCTGAAATGCCACACACCTTTGGTTCTTTGTAGTGACAATATATTTTAATGACAGACATGAATTGATTCCGCAGCCAGGATCGCCTCGCCTCTACACTTAATTAGTGTTAAGAATAAATAAATAAATATTACGATGAATCCCAATAACTAATAAATAATCAAATTATGGCCAGTGTTATCAATCGAATTAATAATACACTAATAAGTAATTTAATTACTTCATCTAAAATGGAACATGTCAATGCAATTTATCAGCTGATTGGCCCTAACTGACATTATGATTAAATATGTGCCCATGTTCAAAATTGAGTTAATTTGATATCTGTATAACAAAAGAGCAAAACACTATGTGTGTATGAGTCAAAGTTCGTAACCCAAGTTAGAAGCCCGGAGTCAGACAATCAGTCTTACCAAGGGGTAGTTACTCAGTACCAAACACATCTGATTATAGCTGCGTCTGTCGACCCTCGCATAGTTCAGCCAAACTGGGCTCGGATTGGTTCAAACCCCAAAGTAGTTACTCTTATTTAGAAACCTAATTATAAAAGGTCCCTAAAGATGATTTGTGTTCAACTCCTATAAAGTGTGTGTGTATGTTTCCTTGCCTACCTCTTTGTGTCGGTGCTATTCATAGTCAAAAACTTTTCTTACTTACCAATTATTGTCAACTAGCTTATGAACGCGGCTTCACCCACGCCGAGTTGGGTAACTATCCCACGGGATCGCATTAGCGAGATAAAAAGTATCCTACATTTTAATCCAGGTTATAAAGTATATGTGTGCCAAATTTCACTGAAATTCATCAAACCGTTTTTTAGTGAAAGAGGGACAAACATCTGTACAAGCTCACAAACTTACGCATTTATAAAAACAGTAAGAAGTAGTAGTAGATTGATTACCTGAACATTCGGAATCCAGAATGCACACAAAGTTGGCTTAGATCTCTATAAACTCAGTTTTTCTACAGTATGTATGTATAGACTATACATATACATAGGTACTATGTTCCAATAGAGGTTCGTTTGTAAGTACTCCACTATATCGGTCAGTTACGCCGCTGTTTGCTCTCCCGCGTGTAAACATTTGTTATTCTAAAATCTAAACAAAATTTGGAATTCCGAAGTGAATAAAACAAAACAAAACACAAAAACATACCAGACAGGCTTTCTACAGTGTGACTGAATCACACTCTGTGTGACACACAATGGTGTGGTCAAGTCTAAGGGTGTGACAGATCATCAAGCTGAAAACATTCTCCATGGGACCAACATCTTATTATTGTGAAAAATAATCAGCAATCCCATAAAAAAATTCAATAATACCTACTCGACTCAATTGTATGGGGTAGCAGATTATTTTTAACATGTATTTGAATGAAAATAATAAGTCGTGACACTGTCCACCATTGGTGGACAAAGAGAATGTTTGAAATTGTGTCGCTGTCCACCAGTGATGACCAATGGAAATATATAAAAAAACACCGTTTTAAGCTTTCACGGTTTGAAACTAAACGAATACTGTCACTTACGAGATATCTTTCGTGATTATTCATTATGTTGAGCTCAATATCGGGAGCTTACGATCCCATATGGCGCTTGCAACAGCGTCGAAATATCGGACGATATCCTGTGTGACGGTATAAGTTTATTTAAAAAAGTCGTGGGACTAAGCGGAAAACTTTTTAATGGTTGTGTCGCTGTCCACCCCTAGTGGACTAGTCGTTGCGCATTGGTGGACATCGGGAATCATCGTTTATCGCTACCGAAATCGGTCAGAAAAAGAAAACGGTATTTTAAATAAAATAAAACCGTTCAATGTTTCTCGGTGAGCGTGGAAACTTTGGGTGATTTAAATAAAATATTGGCACAAGTTCAACTCATGCGCCATTCGTTGCTGGAAAATTTGATTTTGAAAAGAAATTTGTCTCGTGCAGAGTTCCGTGACATATTGAAATCAATAAAATAAGAAAGTTTTATATTGAAGATTTTGCGCGGAGGGAATGTGTTGCAGGCTCCCGGTTCCTGAATGTATAGCAATCGATTAACTTATTTCCGTAACACTTAAATCCAAGGTTTACGCCTGTAATCCTCCAAAGGGTTAGGCATCAGTGTACCTACCTAAGAGTTCACCCACATTTCGCCAGTTATATTAAGTCCCATGTAATAGGGGACTATCCTATTGCCATCAACCGGACACAAATCCAGACTCCATGGCTGCTACTAAGAAATTCCTGATGGAAAAACCCAGGACCTCAAGCTCAGCAGTCGCAATTGCGACCACTAGACCAACGAGACAGTCATAAGCTTAGTGCTTTGGTGCATAGCATAGCATAATCAGCATATAATGTTCCCACTGCTGGGACACACGGCCTCCTCTCTATGAGCTATAATCCACCACGCGGGCCCAGTATGGGTTGGTAGAAGTCACATGTCTTCGATTGTTTGGTTCTAGGACATGCCGGTTTCCTCACGATGTTTTCCTTCACCGATATTGAGAGCAGTGGTGATGAAATAAGTTACACAAAGTAATGCGCCTGCCCGGGTTCGAACCCACGACCTACTGTTCGTACGTCAGGGCCGCCACCACTGGGCCACCGCTGCTCTCTCTCTGCTTTGGTGCAGTACTTAGTGAAGCGGTGCAAGTACACACGGCGGCACATGAAGCGGTATATTTCCAGTATAACTTGGCCTCACTTTGTTTAAATTTCCTATACATATACAATGAGAGATCCGAATAAACTGGTTTTGTACAGCTTGATTGGACATCGTGTGTACAGATTGACGAGTCGTAAAATGGCGAAAACGATCGAAAATAATCGAAGGTCCAACGGGATAAAAGTACCTGTATCCACATTTTGTTTCAACGCAGAATAAAATATAGGCTGACAAGATAATTCTGTGCAAGAACGTGGCAAAATAATAACAGCTGCTCAGGTCGATCTTTAGGTTAAGCCGTGCTTACCTAGGTTGGTCTGTGGATGGGTGACCGCCCACATACTGAGTTTTCTCCGTGCCTCGGAAAGCACGTTAAGCCGTTGGTCCCGGCTATCAATTGTAGATCTTTAACAGTCGTTACAGGTAGTCAGTGGCCCAAGAAGTCTTAAACCTCTCAACCAGTCTTACCAAGGGTTATCGAATTACCCAGTACTAACTGGGTTGTGGAGGTCAGATAGGCAGTCGCTCCATGTAAAATACTGGTATTCAGCTGCATCCGGTTAGACTGGAAGCTGACCCAAACAAAGTTGCAAAAAGGTGGGCATATGATGATGAAGATATTCCCGTGCCAGCACCGCAAGGCTGACTTCTCATGTCCCAGACATATGTATCTATCTACCTACCACCACTCGTGGGGATTATTTTATTCACAACTAAACTGTGTACAACCCGCGCCTTATAATTTTACATGACATACAATCTTGAAGCCAAGCATTACCAACAATTGAATTGTGATAAACAAAAGACCTTTCAAATAAGTCACAATTTGACGTAATTAGAGTGCATTTTCCTTATTTTAGTCGTGCCGTCACACTAATTACTGTATTGTCTTAGTATTAGAAGTTGTCAGTAATAATAGTTCTTTAAAGTAACCTATAGGTATATGAGCACAAGGTTCGTGAAGTTGAGGGTCATTAAGCAGTATCATTACCGTATTAGGTACAGTCAAAACAAAAAAAAAAGTGTTCAAAAAAAGATTGTACAGTAAACAAAACATACAGGTATCCAGGTAACTTGTGACTGTTTTTAATCAGTTAGCAAAATCCTTGCTAACTCTTATGACTGTATTTAAATTATAGGGCACGTGAACACAACTTCTTCAGTCTAACAGACAAGTTTATGAATTTGAATTGCTTCGCTCCTTGTAGTACCGTCAAAAACGTTCCTATGTTAGTTTTCTATTACACTATGCCCATTTAGTAATTTATGTGTGAGCTATGTTACCGGGGCTGTTGCAAGATCGTTTAATTTTGCCTGGATACCAAACTCTTTTGTCCGCTTTACTTTCTTCACATTGTTACATAGTTTTGGAAAATATATTAAGACGTGTGTAGCTTAAGACAATCACTTGGAACAATGACAAGATATTCACAAATATCCCCCTTGCAAAGTTAAGGATGATAAGCTGATATCTTTAAATTATCTATTTCATATAATTTCAGTAACCGATCAGGTGTAGGATAATTTGTTAATCTTCTTCAAAAATAAGATAATAATTAAAAAGGTGTCTCATCACTGATAACATTATAAAATAAATACTACCGACACTGGTTGGAACATCGGAATAGTTACAAGCTTCGTAAAAGATGCAGAAGTCCCTATTGTGTTTGCTCCTTGTGGCGGGTAAGTTTCAAATAAACTAAATACAGGATGGAAGTGATCTCGACGTACAAAATATTACTATGAACTCAGCAAATTTTTGTCGGTTATTAAAAAAAAAACTTCTGTTTCATACAAAAGTGTGTGTACCTGTCTCCACTGGGGATTCCAGAATCATAAGCTAATTTCATAGTAACAGTTTGAGCGCCATTGTACCGACTATTGTATTAATCTTCAAAAACGATTATGGACCTAGTTGTGCGCCATTTGTTTTCAGGCTTACGTATAGGTACTTAGTATTTGTTATTACTTTGGTTTAGTTATTATTTAGTATAATATTACTAATTATTTATAACATTGAGAGACTCAATAAAAGGCCATCTTTAGCAACCGATGTACATTAAAACAGTGACATAGTGATACGTTCTATCTTGTGATTACTCTTTTTAAATAACTAATTTACTAAATTAAAATACAATCAAGTTGATAGTTGATGAGATAAGTTGATATTTAAAAATTGAGCGCCAATTCAATAAAACAAAGGCTTAAGAAAAGCAAATCTCTAGCCATCGCCCATTGGCATCGTCGCGATCATCAAGAAAAATCTGCCCTCGAAACTCGCCATATCATTTGAAAAAAACATTCGTATCGACATACGGTCACTAGTAACTGCTGTAGAAGATTGCTTGATTGCTTGTGATAACAGTGGCTGGATACTAGCAATACTAAGTAAATATTCAAGCAAAGTAGTTTCCTAACGTAGCGCTTTTCTTTTGAGTATACACCACAACAGCCACCAGAGTTTAACAAAGAGTGCAAGACCATGTGGGCAAACATAAGACAAATAAATTAATAAACTCTTTTTTCAGTATATACTGCATCAGCGGTGCCGTTAACAGCGGAATACTCCGAAGACCGAGTGTACCCACGATACATCGAGTTCCCCGATGGCGAGGGTGTCATGCACACCGTGGACCTTGAGGCTGAACCTGACATGGAACTCCTCAATGAGATCGAAAGGAACCCAGCCAACAACCAATACTTGCTCTACACCAGGTATAAGAAATATATTCTCAAATGCTTCCTTTCCTTAAATAAATATGTTTTCTTTCTTTCCTTACAATCTTGTTAAATAGCTTTCCCAATAATAGCACCTGATGAAGAATTTAACTAAGCTTTTGACTTAAATCACAACCACTCTCTAAAATAAAAGTAAATGTGGCAGTTCAGTCAGAAAAGAGTTTTTGTTTGATTTTGATTTACCTGGCAAAATCAAATGATAGTTAACACCCATAAACACCATTACAGACGCAACCAGAGAATTTCGCAAACATTGACGATCAACAATGCCAACTCAGTCACCAACTCGAACTTCAATGCTCGTGTTCCCACTGTGGTCATCGCTCACGGCTGGCTCAGCAACCAGCACACCGACATCAACCCCACCATCAGGAATGGTAATTAACACGTCTTCTTTGTCAATAAATGCATAATTAGCATCATTATGATGTATTATAGTTACAGTAAGTTTCATTGGGTTAAAAAAATCTAATATATCAGGAAGGAAATATCAGAATATCAGATCTCGAGAACAAAGAGTCTTAATAAAACAATCTTTCCACTGTTTTAGATTATGACTGTTCTGGAATAACAGTAATGATTTTTTATTCAATTTCAGCTTACTTGACCAAGAGTGACGTGAACGTTATTGTCCTGGACTGGAGAAGACTCGCGTTGTCTGACTACGCCACCGCAGCTAGAGGTGTCCCTGCCGTCGGTCGTGGACTTGGACAGTTCTTGGCTTTCCTCAACAGAGTTACTGGTCAGGGCTACGACCAAATGCACCTTGTCGGCTTCAGCTTGGGTGCCCACCTTGTCGGTAACGCTGGCCGAGAACTCGGAGGAAGAGTCGCTCGTGTTACAGGTACTTAAAATATTTCAAACTACTTATCAATAGTTGGTTGATTTGAAATCAGCTAGCTACCTACAAAATGATTAGCGAAATCAGTTATTTCTTTTATCCTTTGACGTAACTCATATTTATCGCTATTCATTTGATAACACCTTTGACTAATTTTCAACGGTTTATTTTACAGGTTTGGACCCTGCTGGACCCCTGTGGAACTACAATAGCGACCGTCTTAGGGCCAGGGACGGTGTCTACGTCGAGGCTATCCACACCGATGGCGGTTACACCGTCGGCGGTCTCGGTATCGGCTCAAACGTCGCCAACGCTGACTTCTACCCCAATGGTGGTATCTCCCAGCCTGGCTGCCTCACCAACCTCTGCAACCACAACCGTGCCTGGGAACTATTCGCTGCAACCGTAACACATAACCATTTGATTGGCCGTCTGTGCTCCAACCAGACACAGCTGACCTGGAACAACTGCCGTGGTGCTCAGCTCCGTATGGGCAACGATGACTTAAGAAAGTCTGGGTGAGTTATCCAAAGATATCCAGCATCCGCTCAGTCAATTCAGGACGTACTCAAAAACAAAACCAATCATGTTATTCAGTATAATCGATGTTTGGAAAATTTGTACTAACTGACAAAATGATACTCACTCTATAGCGGTCTCAGAGTTGTAATATTACTATGACCACGTCCTTTGATGTGTCTTTGAAATAATACCATGCAAAATAAATTAAGCACAAGTAGTAGCAGTTTCGGTTTAGTTGTACTAATTTAACTCTGTTTACAAAATTTCTTTACTTGGTTTTTCAGATCTGGGATGTACCGTTTGGACACCGGCAGGAGGTACCCTTATTAATTTGACATTGCTACCTATAACGCTTAACCATAATAAAAATTTTCGGCACAACATTTACCTACTTCTTTTATTTACAACTGTTTCATATTCCTTGTCAGCATTGTGTGTCTCCACGTGTAGATTTAACCGTTATGAACAAAATGTTTCAAATGACAGATATGAGATAAGACTAACCATTTTAACATGGCTTTGTAAAAAAGTCACAGATTTATTAAAAACTAAATAGTATATAATATTTAATCCAGCAACAACTGATAAGCCGAACGGTTCCTCGTGTGACGTACAAATACAAAACTTAATGGGTGCATTACTAGATAAATGACCAAAGCAATACCATTTCAAAATTCAAGCAAAGACAGAAGAGCAAAAAACTATACCTACTTTTTATACGGCTGTTACAGTAGGCATCGATCCTACAAAAGCACGTGGTTTGAGATCCAAAATCAAACAATTATGGAATCGAAATATTGTTTTCTTTATAAGTAATCATCTTAAACAGCCAAGCAGTTTTTGATAGCAGATTGATGAAACAATGTGTGCTACTGGCGACAATCCACATTATTGTAAGCAATCCTGTAATGTTTTGCCCGAAAGGATTATAAATCTTTATTTATCATGTAATACGTTTAAAAATGCTGATAGTTAATACACAAACAATCCATCACTCATTAATAAACTTAACAAATCTCCAAAAATAAGTGATAAAACGTCATAATCATACAATCGATAAATCACTGTTGATAAAATTGGAGCATAAATAGCTATGGGGTCTGTCAAAACAGGATTGGCTTCTAATTGTTTACACAATGCAGAAGGCTATCTTGTGTTTGCTTCTTGTGACGGGTAAGTTTTGTTAAATATTAAAGTAAATCATGATCAAGGAATCCATTCTATGGACTGTCTGAGATTAGGTACATATTTTTAGACACTGAGAAAGTAGCCAGACAGAGACTGATACGTATTGCTGTATGTCTGATATGGTAGAAAACTGTTAAGAAACTGAAAGGGGTTACGGGTTACTGTGAGGCAGTTTCATATCAATACTGGGAAAAAAGGGCAAATGCGGAACAAGAAATTATTGTAGTTTATGATATTCTAGAACATTAAAACGAATTTTTGAGAGAATAACCCGTATAGGGCAAGACCAAAAACAATATGAAACGTGTCTGTGAAAGTATAATTCTAAAATAGTCCAACTTTGTTTGCGAAATCTGGTAAGTGTTGTGTTTCATTTTGAACGAAGTCACCAGAATTAAAAAAAAAATGCAAGACTATGAAGACAAATATCAACAGCTAATGAATACACACTTTTTTCAGTATATACCGTATCAGCGGTGCCGCTAGCAGCGGAATCAGAATACTCTGAAGACCGAGTGTACCCTCGGTACATCGAGTTCCCTGATGGCGATGGTGTCATGCACACCGTAGACCTCGAGGCTGAGCCTGACTATGAGCTCTTAGATGAGATCACAAGGGACCCAGCCAACAATCAATACTTGCTCTACACCAGGTAAAATATTCTGCAATCCATCTACAGTCATTAAAACAGAATAATAATTATGATTGAAGCATTTATTAAAACAGAGCATTATATTGCACAAAAATAAAAGTATGAACGAATTCCAATAAAACGTGACTTATTAGACACCATGTTAACTGCAATTTCAGCAACTAGGTACAGCAATTTCTGAAAATCGATTTAGATACAAGTGGACCGAATAACTATTATCTCTATTTTCCTTGGCACTAGAATGAAAATCAAAATCACGGTGGCCCAGAACTAATCGCCCTCAAATAATATTTTTACAGGCGCAACCAAAGAATTTCGCAAACGTTGACCATCAACAATGCAAACTCCGTCACCAACTCGAACTTCAACGCCAACGTCCCCACGGTGGTGATCGCTCACGGCTGGCTCAGCAACCAGTACACTGACATCAACCCCACCATCAGGAATGGTAAATAATACTTCTTTCTCAATAAATGCCAAATTAGCATCATTATGATTTATTAAATGTCATAACTTAGCACGAATGCAGTGACGTGAAATCAAAACTACAATTGACCAGAGGGTTAATTGAAAATCTCGTAACGGATAAAGAAATAAATCAATTGGATTTTTCGTGAACGATGACAGCGAGCTTACTTTTATCTTATCATGACTTTTATCTCATTTAAAGCTTACCTGGGCAAGAGTGATGTGAACGTCATCGTCTTGGACTGGAGAAGACTCGCGTTGTCTGACTACGCCACCGCAGCTAGAGGTGTACCCGCCGTCGGTCGTGGACTTGGACAGTTTCTGACTTTCCTTAACAGAGTGACTGGACAAGCCTTCACGCAAATGCACCTTGTTGGCTTCAGTTTGGGTGCTCATCTGGTCGGCAATGCTGGTAGAGAAGTGGGAGGAAGAGTCGCTCGCGTTACAGGTATTCATTGTTTCATGCCTCTCATTTTTTGAGTCTCGCTCTCGTTGATAAAAATCTTCATAAGTTTCTTAACATTCTTTTGATTATTAGCTTTGGATCCCGCTGGACCCCTGTGGAACTACAACACCAACCGCGTCAGGCCCAGTGACGGTGTCTACGTCGAGGCTATCCACACCGATGGCGGTTACACCGTCGGCGGTCTCGGTATCGGCTCCAACGTCGCCAACGCTGACTTCTACCCCAACGGTGGTATCTCCCAGCCTGGCTGCTACACCAACCTCTGCAACCACAACCGTGCTTGGGAACTGTTTGCTTCTACTGTGACCTACAACCACTTGGTCGGCCGCCAGTGTACCACCAGCACTCAGATAACCTGGAACACTTGCCGCGGTGCTGAACTACGTATGGGCAACGATGACTTAAGGAAGACGGGGTGAGATGAATCAGCAGATATGTAATGATTATCGTTTAGAGGTCACGTTGTGAATCAGTTGTAATAATTCTCATTAGTTTAAATCTCTGACTGATGAAATAGTTTTATTAAAATAATAATTCGACAATTCCGAATGCAAACAATAATAATTAACTCTCCCATTTTATTACACATCAACTTAAAATATTGCATTATAAATGTCTTTTTGATTCACAAATCAACATTATACACGATTTGTCCATAAACAGACCAGAGCCACTTATTTTATTCGTATCTATGTTTGGTCACTTAATGTTTTATTTTCTTTTTCAGATCTGGAATGTACCGTCTCGACACCGCCCGGAGGTATCCTTATTAACTCATCTGACTTACTTTACAAAAATAAACGGTATTGGGCACATATCACAACACAACCTGTATTTTTCTTTTCCTCACATTTACCACTTTTGATTAGTTTAATCAATTTGAAGTTTATTTGCAAAAACATCAATTTTCATTTTAATACGTTCGTTGGTTGTTTATGAAGCAAGCAAAGTAAGAACATTATTTATACGTATCTTTTGTTTCAACTTTATTTATTTTTTCCTACACGTCACTTAATATTTGTTTGCAAAAGTTTGCTTGGTTGATTATAATTCACGTGGTTAGAGTCTGTTAGTTTTTTGAAGTCTTCTTTAAGTGTCGTAATCAAGTGACTAAAGCCGGCCACTACTTCCCTGCCAGGGTTGCGGGACTGTTCGAAAGAGATACCGCGGCCTTGGAACACAAAAGACAAAAGAAGAAACATGGATGGGTTTTAGTCAGTACAAGTCTGACACTCCCTTCCGCTCCGCCCGGAGTGGAAGGGGTCATATGATGATGACCCATTAGTAAAAAAAAAATGCCGGCCACTACTGGACGTAGACTTCTCCATATCTCCTCCCTGAATAAGTAATTACCACAAAGCTCATATTGTAAAACCCCTGGCTGGAGGCCACAAGGCACCCACAAGATAGTCCGGTTAAGCAGACGACCACCTCTTAAGTTGACCTACAAAATTTAACATAAATAACATAACATCACGCTGTAATTCCCAAAGGGTTAGGCGAGGGTGTATCTAATACCACATCCACATTTCACTGGTTATGTTTTAAATTCAACTGGGCGAGCCTATTGCTATGGCTACTACTGAGAAATTCGTAATGTGAAAACCTAATAACATTTTGTCCGACCCGGGAATCGAACCCAGGCTCAGAAGTCGGTCTATATATATACAACAACAACAACCATTTATTTTCAGGCTACTTTGGTCTTTACTCTCTACGAGAGAGAATGGGCTAAAATCTACCACGCGGGCCCAGTGCGGACCGGTAGATGTGGCATGTCTTCGAAATTTTGGTTCTAGGACTTGCTGGTATCCTCACCATATTTTCCTTCGCCGTTTTAAGATTAGTGGTGACGAAATAAATTATAGAAAGTAATGCGCCCGCCTGGATTTGAACCGACGACCTTGTAACAAAATGTGAAATGAAACACTAATGTACACAAACGTATCATCAACAATATCAAGTAACTTTTGGAGACCACTGTAGGTATTCTTAGCGTAACACACACTGGAAATACAAATGTGTCAATGTGCGGTCCGTTCGATCAGGGGCCTTAGTCTGCTATTGCAATAGTGTCAAAATGGTCTATAATTGATTTAATAAGGCCCCTAGCCCACGGCGTATTGAAGCGCGTTCGAAACACGTTTGACGTGCGTACAAAGGGTAATTCGTCTGCGCGGGGCCTTATTAAATCAATGATAGACCATTCTGACTCTATTGCAATAGCAGCCTAAGGCCCCAGTTTGATGTACTCGATTATTCGGACTTTTCCTACGAGGTAGGTACTTTTAGTTCCTCGTGTTTGTAATTCGACGCAGTTTCAAAGAGACATCATGATCAAAATGGGCGTTAGACCAGCAACAGAATGGAAAAATATTATTATCTAAATTGCACATTGTCCCGTTGTTGATGTTTTTCAAATTGTAACTTACAATTGTACACCGATTCCAAACAAGTACCAAAGTCACCGGAAACCGGAGCCAATTGATAGTATTATAATTTCCTGTATTTTGTCGAAGATTTGACTACACAACAATGTACATCAGTCATTTGTATAAAGTACATCATGTTGAAAATCATCGAAATCTTAAAATTCTTTGAACTATGTTTATTAGTTTAGATATTAAATCAAATATTTTCCGAAATACAGAAAAAAACGCAAACTATTTCAAGTGGCTTTTTTTTCAGTTCACCTGTGACTCAGGCACTTGTTGTCTTAGTATGAAGTAAAGTTATATCTATAAGCTACTATTTAAAATATGTTTCTATTCTGTAGGTCTTACGCCTAGATTTCATAGAACATTGCCCATGTTCCTTTGTTTTATTTTTATCGATAAAAGTACATACCGAAGGGGGGGAGGGAGTAGGTACTTACCAAACAAGTCCGTCGTCTGAACAGGCCTTTATACGATTATTTCTGATAAGAAAGACGTGCATCTGACAAATTACTTAATTGCGTGTCAATACTATTATTTTGCAAGTCATATTGACGATGTTTTTCAACATTGACGTCAGACACCATAAGCCTGTTTTCACTATATTTAAATATACGCTCTTGGAATTCCAACAGTGAAATAATATTTAGGAATCGTTTTGGTATCGTCTAGCTATATTAAAAGTTGACAGGGGAGAATAAAAGATGAAAATGTGTTACAATGACCATAAGTATAATGGGATACGGACAGGAAGATGATGATAACAAATGTGTCTCTTTCATCACTAAGTATCACTACATAATATAAAACAAAGTCGCTTCCCGCTGTCTGTCTGTCCCTATCTTTAAAACCCCGCAACGGATTTTGATGCGGTTTTTTTTAACCCTAGATAGATAACCTACGTCAAATCGACGTAAGTAATCGATTTTTAAAAATCGATTTATGTCGTTTGTTTTTCGCGTCAATAAACTTGCCGTTCCCGCCAGCTCCTTCGGGCCTCGGAGCTTGCAGGACACATCCGTATCACTCTGGTAAGTTCAATACTTTCGTCAATATTTACCTACCGTACGTCGATGTGACGTATGGTTATCTTTAGTGTCAGTTTTTTGATCTTTGCAAAAATGTGTTTTTATGACTTTTTATATTAAATGAATCTCCTTCACAACGTGAAGGTATACCTGAGCCGAAGAAAAGAAAATATTGTGCCTTTTGTCCATCAAAAATTAGAAGACAACTACAATAATCCCATTTGTAGAAAGCACAAGTCCAGCGCCTGTCCTAAGTGTCTATGAGGCGAAATTTTAATGCTTTTCATTTACTCACAACATAATTAAATACATTACCACAAACCACCTTCATAAACCTAGTATTGACATAATCCAAAATATTCGGACTCGAACATGCGCACGTCGAATCGACGTATCTTTAATGTACAGTGAAATATGGTTATCTATCTAGGGTGAATAGATAGAGTGGTTCAAGAGGAAGGTTTATATGTAAAACATTGCACACGAGTGAAGCCGGGGCGGGTCGCTAGTTCTTATATAATATGTAGCTAAACACATTCTTGCAAAAAAAAAATAGCCGACTTCCAAAAAAACACAAAGAAGTGGAAAATACTTGTTTACAAAAAAAGATGACGGCCGACTACATAACCTGGTCCTTTTTAGAAGTCAGTTAAAAGTTAGCTTTTTTTGGCCATATTAACCATAAACAAACAAGTGCTTTTGTCATAGTTTAAGCAGGAAGATGATTAAACAAGGAGCGAACAAGTTCAGAGAATATTGATTCTTTATGTGGAATTTGCAAAACCAATACTGCAGGGAAAATGAGAAAAAATGGACAAATCAATGTTTATTTTATTCATAAGATAAGGAAGTACTCCATGTGCGTACATAATGTAAAAAAACTACCTAATACTAATTAAGATAGTACTACCACCAAGTAATTAATTAGTCCGCAAAAGTAGATAGATATTTATCTTCAAAATTGATCTACTGATTAATTCGATGATAAACTTTCAATAAATACAGCTGCTGCGTTGAATTGTGTCACACGATTTCTTCCTTTTCGTAGTCATTATGAAGACTGCACTTCTATGGTTCCTTGTCGCCACGGGTAAGTGAAATAACTGATATTATTTGTGTCATGAGAAAAGCTTTTAATATAGACATAACTACATTCATGAAATGTTTGTCGTAGTTACTTAGATTCACGATAATGATACAACGAACGGCTCACAAACACGTTGTCCAAAATAATAATCAGGCTGCTAATGAAATCCATAGTATAACCAGCCTATAACAATTTCATTGTTTGGATACAGGGCTGGTCTCCATGGGTGCGAACAGGCTATAATCCATGACGCGACGTCAGTTCGGGATGATTGATGTCCATGATTTTATTGAAATACTTTTACGATCAGCGATTGCTAGAACCCATTTACAGAGCGGAAAAAGACTTCATAAAAGATTTTGTTCGTAACATTAAAATAGCCTCAAACAGTTTTGTTCGGTTCAGCCTCTAAAACCAGCTCATACTAAAGGAGTAAATAGGTCTTTCCTAAACTGCGCCAAAACTCCGTGGCCTCCACCTTCGCTATAAAACATCGCTATAAAACAGTCCGAGCCACATTTAAAAAATATTTTCGCTAACCAGAATCTTTTTAATTTCTAGCATATACCGTATCAGCGGTACCGGTAAACACTGATTATTCCGAAAACCATGTGTACCCACGGTACATCCAGTTCCCGGATGGCGAAGGTGTTCTGCACGAAGTAGACCTAGAAGCTCCTCTTGACGAAGAAATTCTTGAGGATGTCAACAGAAACCCAGCAAACAATCTATACCTGCTGTTTACCAGGTAAACAATACTTGATCACTGGTAGGAATTACTGCAAGGTCTAAAATTGTTTTTTCAAAGTTAAAAGAATTTGTTACTATATGACAGCTGATAAGGCCGAAAGGTGTCATGATAATTGTAAAATAGGTACCAAAGAGGAAAGATAGATGTATGTTTATGGGTGGAAAAAACGTGCAGTTCAACTCTAACCAAATTCAGTAACTTCGGAAACAATTTACAAATTAAACGTTACTCCAACTAATATTATGTTAATTCTGTTTTCAGACGCAACCCTACCTCATCGCAGACATTGGTAATGAACAATGCTGGTTCCATCACCAACTCTAACTTCAACCCTCGCGTACCCACTGTCGTCGTTGCCCACGGTTGGCTCAGCAACCAGGACACCGATATTAACCCTGTTGTCAGAGATGGTAATTCAATTTTTCACATTAAACTTATATGCTTTACTGTCAGACGTTGTTTCTTTGGTATTCATTCTTACTTTGGTTCACAGCTTACCTTGGTAGATACGACGTGAACGTCATCGTTCTGGACTGGAGAAGACTTGCCATTTCCAACTACGTGACAGCCGCTAATGGAGTCCCAGCTGTGGGTCGTGGTCTTGGACAGTTTTTGGCTTTCGTGAACTCTGTTACTGGAGCTCCCTTCGACCAGATGCATCTTGTTGGCTTCAGTTTGGGTGCCCATCTTGTTGGTAATGCTGGTAGGGAGCTCAGGGGAAGAGTCGCTCGTGTCACAGGTGATTACGATTTAATTTAACAATTCTGAAGGTTCAAGCACAACTGTATATAATGTTATTGTACTGGCTTAATCAAAGTCAGAAGGAAGCGCTAACCTTCTTTTAATTTCTAGCTCTTGACCCTGCTGGTCCCCTCTGGAACTACAACTCTGACCGTGTGAACCCCAATGACGGTGTCTACGTCGAGGCTATTCACACCGATGGTGGTTACACCGTCGGCGGTCTCGGCATTGGAACTGACGTCGCCAACGCTGACTTCTACGTCAACGGTGGTATCAGCCAACCCGGCTGCCTTACTAACATCTGCAACCACAACAATGCTTGGAGATACTTCGCTGCTACAGTCAGCTATAACCATATCGTTGGACACGGTTGCTCAAGCTCATGGCAAATAACATGGGATAGCTGCTCTGGCGCACAACTCCGTATGGGTAACAATGATCTGAGGAAATGGGGGTGAGTTTTCCGTTTTCACTTCTTTATAGTTGTTTGAAAGTCTAGTGATGTCTGGAGTTCATTAACTGTTTTTGAATGTAAAGTAATAACAGTTTTTCTTTTGGATCTTAATTGAAATTATTAATCATTTCATCACGAGTTATAGAAAGAAAAAAGCTTAACGAAAGTATTAACAAATTTCTATTTTATTTTCAGATCCGGAAGGTTCCGCGCTAACACTGACAGAAGATACCCCTACTAATTCGAGGACCTGGCTATGCAATAAACTGACTTTTTTCAACTTTTCGTCTTTTACTTAACTACTATCAAGAATGACAAATACAATTTTTCATGTGTGCATGAGTTAATTATTTTCGGTGAAAAATTATCAAGTAATGTGGCCAGTACCCTAACTGTAACACTAGTAAAAAAAACCACTCTCTACATGGCATAACAATATACGTATATGTTACTCAAACAGCCCGTATATTGTTACTTCTTAGAATTTACAATGGTAAAGGATTTCATATAACAGAGACAATTTTTCGTTCTTTTTTTAGATTGGGACATGCTAGGCTTACCTATGACGGTTGGTAAATGTTGGTTTTAGGAATAAAACAATGAGTATTTTTTGTTCATCTATTACAATGTACTTCCACTCCCTCCCTTTCCTTCCTTCTACCCATTGAGTTTAATATTACTTTATTGCTAAACTGAGCGACTAGATGAGTTGTATGGGTTAAACTATGACCGACCGTGTAAGAGGTGAGATGGTCGCAGAAACTAAGCAGGCAACTCGACCGTATGGTGATAAAAGTTCGAAATGAACGATGATCACATATTAGTTTGGACTTTTACCATCAACAATTGGTAAATCTTAGGTTTTGCTGGAAAATCTTAGGATGTACCGTAGTTCAGGCTTTTACAATAACATAATACACACTAGAGAGACTACCTAGACTATAGGTACCGAGATCTTTGAAAAGGCAGCTAGCATAAATATATACATACATTTCGGAAATCGGAGAAACTTGTGTTAGACACGATTTATACACAAACAGTGTAAGGTGACGGCGCGGCGCAGGTATGATGCCGCTTCAAAATGTTTTCATATAAAATGTAGGCGTAGGCGATGTGTTGTGAAAGACACTCAAGCGGCGCAGCGCAGGCACGCCGTTCTTTCGTTTCCTTATAAATTCCACACCTGCGCAGCGTCTGCGCCGAGCCTTCACCTTACGCCGCTTGAGTGTAATTCGCGCCATAAGGATGATTTCCACGAAACGGCTCGCATCGCATCGGATCGGAACGGATTTTACAATCTTTAAACGATTATAAATCATGTACACAGTATAAGACTTTAATACTGAGCTGCGCACAGCAGCTTGACCGCGGGCGTATTTCGCGACACGCAATCGTAGCCGAAAATATGCTGCTGTCGTCGTATCCAAAACGGTAGTGACGAGGCGCAGAAACGGATACGTTCGCAAGCGACGGTACGGAGGCGCTCGTGTGCATCGACATCCTGCCGGACGCAATTGGCTATCGCCGCGTCCGTTCGTATCCTTTCCGATCCGATACAATGCGAGCCGTTTAGTCATCATTTACAGCACTACTTGAGAAACATCTGTTGCACAGCAGTGGACTACACAGGCTTCATAGATGGATGACCTACATTGCATTGATCTTTTTAGTTGTAAAACGGAATCATTCTTAAACTTGATAGGTATATATGACGCTCTAGATCATTTTAGGTACTCAATATACATTTACCTTTGACGTCATTTATTTATTCAAATGACGAACAACTATTTGGATAAGAAGTTTGCTGTTTGCAGAAACAAACATTTTCAAATCGCAAACTTCTTTCTTCAATTGTTAAGAGATACTTACCTACTAACGTAAGTAATCGGATGAACCTTTGGGTAAAAGTGCTTTATTTTATCCCATTGGATTTATATGTTCAGATTTCATGGTTTTCCTTTAATTTAATTTATGATGTATCCTGTAGGTACTTCCTGTGATCCTGTACTTTTATCATATCCATCGATAGGGATATTGATAGATGTGGTAAAAGTACAGGATGTTAGTTTTTTCGAATATTAGTCGGTTCGATTCTCGAGTGTAAGCGAATTTTCGAAAATCTTTGAATGCAGATTTGTTTCTTTTTAAAAATAAAGCAATGTTTCCTTCGAGTAAAATTTGCTATCTCCAATATTTAGAGGTTTCCAGGTGAGGTTGAAAAATAGGGTATATGCAAGAAATACAAAACTTTTTTTATTTCTTAAAAATGCCTTGTATTGGACCATAAAAACATTGTGGTACACTTGTTTCATTCTCTAATACAACGCTTATTTTACAATTTAATATTTTATTTAGAGTGTTTTTGGTGAAACGGAACGCAAACACAAAACGCATCGATTCCGGTAGTGACGTCAAAATCCATGAATCAAAGAAACACTTTTAATTGAAAAGTACTTAAAGTTTCACTAAGATTTTACTATAATTTTGTTATTGCAATTTTTGCTTAAATAAAGCACTTACATTTTAGTAAAACTAATCTACTAAGGGCAAAAAATTAGATTTAAACAAGGCAGATAGAGGTAAGTGACATCAAAGTCCTTACATGAATGGCCGCGATAGTCATGGACGTTTGAACTGTCGTAGAAAATTGTAGGAGTTTAATATTTTTTTTGTGCGACAAGCAGTAGTTGAAATTAACTTTTAATTATTTTCTTGGGTTGATAGTACTGCATATTATTGATTTAAGTGAAAAAAAAATTACATGCATATTCCCTATTCTACCCTGTATAATGCATTCCACAATGTGTACTTAGATGACAAATTTACAAAAATATGGTAATAGTGGACTCTATGTTGCAGAGCAATGTAAGAGAGAAGCCGTGTTTTAGTATGTAAACCAAGCTGAGCAACAACGCACATAATGAGCGACGTGTATAGTCTATCTACTATAAACGTCACACATATTTGACACCAATCAAATTAAACTGTTTCCAAGCTAAATTAAAAAACAATCAATCAATTACGATAACAAAATACGTGCTAACATATGTCACCTTGATCTGTACGATGAAAAAACAAGCAAATAACGTTATGACGTACGAATTAAGTATTTGCGTGTCATGATGACGATGCTTACAAAAGATTATAATTTTACCATCAATTAAAATTTTGGTCGTATTGACACCTTTACTGCTTCGCCACAAGTTGCGCGATAAAGTGACACGCAAGTCTCAAAAGCGGCTGCGGAGAATACTAATGTAAGTTCCTAGGTGGGAGCGGGTGCGGACAGCGGAGCGGACAGCGGAGCGGTCAGCGTGTAAATTAAAAGCTCGACACTTGAAAGAAATGAGAAAGAAGACGGGCGAACGCTTCCTAATCAAGTGCGGGTGCTACGGCAATAAGAACTGGCGGGGAGCGCGCCAGTTTGATTTAGGGTTGCGTCACTTGCGCTTCAGCCCGAAGCTGCCGAGCGCACCGTCGATGCTGCTGATGTGCTTTAGCATTCCCGCTCCGTTTCTCAATCTAGCAAATGACGGTTCTGAACGACGGAAGAAGATATTACAGGAGCATGGAAAAATGCGATTACGTGCTGCTAGATGAGGCGCAACCCTTACACGCTAATCAAGTGAGCAATACACAGCTCACCACTCTGTCCTATTGGGACGCCTGTCTAAGACGTGCCCGCTTCCGGCCCAGCCGCCAGCACGCGCTCTGGCATGGGCCACTCACCAAAACTTTGCTTGGATCGTACCACGCGTCACTGCGACCGCGCCGGCGGCGCTAAGGAAACCAGAGAGACACGCGCGTGTCCTATTTCCTAAGGTCACGAAGGGGCATCATAGCGTGCTTCATTGTAAATCGTTACGTGACCTAGTGCGAAACAAAAAAACATTTATCTAAATCTAAACAATCTAAACTGTTATCTGTCTATATCAAAGTAAACAAATCTGTATCTTCAGATATGCGCATTATTGTGAGATGTTTGTAGGATACCCTAGCATAATAATGCTATGGGTATCCTACAAACTCTGAAAAATATATTATTATCAACAGATAATAATATATTTTTCAGAGTTTACACCTAATTCGGATCTGTGGAGCGTTATCTCTTTCACTCGTACACATGATTAGAAGACTGTCAAAATCGCCACGTGTTTATTGTAACAGTTGTTTTTGTTTAGTACTAGATAGTGGTCGTAGTGATATATATCTTGAGATCGTAATAGCAAAACTACGTAATTCTTTTGTAGGTAACCAAAATTGTATATTAATCTCCTAAAAATAATCAGTATCTAAGTTTTTTTATGATAAACTTTCAATAAATACGGCTGTTGTGTAGAATTGTTTCACACGATCACTTCATAATCGTAGTCATTATGAAGACAGTTCTTCTTTGGTTCCTTGCCGCCACGGGTAAGTGAAATTTTCCAGTCACTGTATTATATTTTGTTCATCTGATTTTATTAGTTCTATAAATTCAACAAATTATTAACACGAAAATCAAATAATCTCAAGAAGGAACAATGGGATACGTATAATGTAGACCATAGCATAATCAGCCTATGATGTTCCCAATGTAGACCACACTAGAGCTTTTGCAAAACATTAAACCGCTTAAGCCAGTTAATACATTTTTTATTTTTTTACTTTTTCTGATTCCTTTTTTAGCATATTCCGCATCAGCGGGGCCGGTTAAATCTGATTTCTCCGGAAACTTTGTTTACCCACGGTTCATCAAGTTCCCTGATGGTGAAGGTGTATTGCACGATGTAGACCTAGAAGAGCCGCCTCAACAACCAATTCTTGACGAAGTCAACAGGAACCCGGCTAACAACCAATACTTGCTGTTTACCAGGTAAGCAATACCTGAAAACTGAGAGATGATGTCAATGCTTGGCATGACGGAACTGTAAATTCAAGTATTTTTCTTTGTAAAACATTTATTTCAGAAAAAAACATTTTATATATCATTCATCCTTGCCATATCTGGAACAAAAGCAATCATTAGAGCTCCATATTTATTTTAAAGGCAGTAGACGAACATTCTTTTTATATAAGTTGTTGCGGAAGAAAACTAAAAAGAAAAACTCTTATTCCAGGCGTAACCCTACCTCATCGCAGTCATTGGTCATTAACAATTTTGCATCTATCACTAACTCGAACTTCAACCCTCACGTACCCACTGTGGTAGTCGTCCATGGCTGGCTCAGCAACCAAGACACCAACATTAACCCTGTCGTTAGGGATGGTAACTGAATAATTCTCATAAAATTCTTATACATATTTATGAAAGTTTACAATATTAAAATGTAATTCTTGGCTTTTATATTTACAGCGTATCTTGGAAAATATGACGTTAACGTCATCGTTCTTGACTGGAGAAGGCTTGCGATATCAAACTATGTCACCGCCGTTAGGGGAGTCCCAGCAGTTGGTCGTGGCCTTGGGCAGTTCCTACGATACTTGAACTCCATCACTGGTGCACCCTTCGAGTCCATGCACCTTATTGGCTTCAGTTTGGGTGCCCATCTTGTTGGTAACGCTGGCAGGGAGCTCGGGGGAAGAGTCGCTCGCGTTACAGGTACGATTCTTATGTTTTTGCGCCTTTCTTTAGCAGTATTATGTAGAATCGATGATTCCGTTCAATGAAAGTTGTTTGTTTATTCTAATTGGCCTGCGTTATTGAAGGGTTTCGAGGTCTTTTAACTTTGAGTTAATTTCTAGCTCTCGACCCTGCTGGTCCCCTATGGAACCTCAACTCCAACCGCGTCAACCCCAATGACGGAATCTACGTCGAGGCTATCCACACAGACGGCGGTTACACCGTCGGCGGTCTTGGTATTGGAACTGACGTCGCCAACGCTGACTTCTACGTCAACGGTGGTATCAACCAACCCGGCTGCCTTACTAACATCTGCAACCACAACAATGCTTGGAGATACTTCGCTGCTACAGTCAGCTACAACCACATCGTTGGAAACGAGTGCTCAAGCTCATGGCAAATTACATGGAATAACTGCAATGGCCAACAGCTCCGTATGGGCAACAATGATCTGAGAAAATGGGGGTAAGCATTACGACTTCTTGATTTATTCCAGAAATCCCTACCGACAAATCCTCACCAATGGGGATTCATATTTTTTTCGAGAAATCCCCACTAGTTAAATAAACTCAGCCTAGTGGGGTTTTTTAGAAAAAGTAACAATCCCCAACTAGTTGTTGTTGTTTCTAAATTATTAAACAAAAAATGCGTTAATCAATCTAATCATTTCAGAATTCAATAAAAATCTTCTGTTTTTCTTTCACTGTGTTATCCAGATAACATTTCGAATTTATTGATAAAAATCGTCCTAGAACGAATACTTAAAAAAGCATTGCCTTCGAAAATTACTTATCTAAGGACATATTAAACCATAGCGGAAACAAAACAAAAAAATCTGTAATACCTACTTTGTCTTTGTTTAAAACAACTCCGTTTATTTCAGATCTGGAAGATTCCGCGCTAATACTAACAGAAGATACCCCTACTAATTCAACGACCCGGCAATACAATAAAACTGATATTTCCTAACCCTCTGCGTTTTACACACCTTATGCCATGTTACCCTCTAGTCTAGAATTAAAACCTTAGATGATGACGACTGCCATCATAATCGCTTTCATTTTAAGATTTCATTACAATTGCACAATTATATTGCAATTTACAAACAGCAACTCCACGCCCAAAGCGGGTATTTCGCGTACGGGTGGGAAAATAGATCATTCGATCCACCCCAGTTCCCAGAGAGAGCCAAAAACGGCCTTGGTGCTACTAACAATCTCACGAAAAGTACCTGGTTTACCGAAGTACTTTACACTGTATGAGGCAATTTCTGGGCAATTTAGAAGCACGTGGGCTGCTGTCTTGTCTTCCCTCATGCAGGCTATTACAAAGACATGTTTATTAAAAGAGCCGTGTCCAGTAATGGGAGCTGTAACTGTGCGCATCACAGTACATAAATTAGTCAAATGGAATGTCGACCTGAAAATGCCTGCCAGGCTTTATACGGGAAACGGGGAATCCGGTGTTGGTGCGTAAGTGGGTATTAAATGGCTGGTGAAATGGCAGAGTTTTGACAGGAAAGCAGTGATGCAGCATTTAAGGTTTGGTCAAACCGGTATGGACAAATTACGAACACCACAACAACTCCGGACATCAGACTCTGACAGATAGTGTGCTGAAACAACTGTCAGTGCTCGGTTCACCTACTAAATAACTAACTAACTATGAAACACATAACATAAAATAAAATAAGATCAAACCTGTAATCCCCAACGGGATCCAAAGCCCAAAAGGGTTTAGGCAAAGGTGTACCCTGCTTTTTATATTTTTATGGGTGTACCTAATAGTAGGTATGTACACCCACATTTTGCCAGTTATGTTTGAAGTCCCATGTAAAGGGGGCGAGCCTATTGCCATCAACCGGGCACAAATCCGCTCGTTTCATCACAGACCTCATCTATAACTTTCCATCAGGCGCGATCGAGGTCAAGAGCAGGCCCACAAAGTAATTAAAAAAAAAAAAAAAAAATTCAGGCTCCGTGGCTGCTTATGAGAAATTTCCGAGGAAAAATCCTAATAACACTATGCCCGACCCGCGAATCGAATCCAGGACCTCACGCTCTGCGGCAGTAGACTAACGAGCCAGTCATGTCATTTTTTTTTCTACTAATTACGAGTATAACCGTTGCAAACCTTAAATCACAGAACTTATAAGAGGATCTATCCGGCATTTGACTGCAATAAGCTAATTTGATTGGTGTACCTATGTAGATTAATGAAATGTATTCTATAATCTAGTACATCCCTTTTTAAATACATTAGGTACAATACCTAATGTATTTAAAAAGGTAACCTTTTAGGTAGGTACCGACCCCACAGTAAATAATACTGTCTAAGGTAGACACGTAAATAATTGGACCAAAAACCGATCAAATCACTACGCATGTAAGATATACCTACTATTTGGTACACATTAAAGATAATTTAACAAAAAAATACATCTAGTAATCAGTTAGAAACACTAATTAGTGATTTACAGATAATGGTATTTCGGACAAGTGATGTTATTGATAAAACTGTTATTTTGCAACAGGAAATTCCTTACTTTTTGTCTGATTATTTTGTCAAACTTTCTGGTTTCTTAACTTGTACTTAATTCTGCAAGAATGCAGTAGATGTTCTAAACTAACTAAATCTATGCTAATATTATAAAGAGGTAATATTTGGTTATAAGTTTGTATACAGAGGTTAATCTCCGGAACTAATGATCCAATTCTAAATTGATTTTCACTGATACTCACTGATAAAGCTACATTATTAGTCGGTGCTATAGTCTATAAATTATTTTTATATCATGCATACTAGCTAAGCTATCACACTTTTTGGGGACGAAGTCGCCGGCGAAATGCTAGTACAGTATTGAAATGATTAAATAAACGAAAATAACTAAACTAACAAAATAAAAAAGGGCATCATAAAACTCGTCTTCAATGCTGTCGGCTGGCAATGTGCCCAATAGACTGGCGGCTGCGTTGCCACATTGTATGGCAGATTGCATTGGTCAGAGGCAAACCAGGTAAAAGCCAGCCCTTGGACCACACGGGAAGCGTCAACTAGGCGTTTGGGGTAAATTCCTTAAAAGGCTGTGTGCACTCAGACCCCACGGCCCCCGAATTTCAACCGCAATCAGCTCGAAAATAAAGTTACCATTGAGGTACTATATCTGTACGAAGATTGAGGTTCTCCACAGCGGCAGCGCCAGGACAACACGATGAGCTTGGAAGATGGGATGGCGTAAGAGAAACCAAATTCCTCAGATATTTCATTCATAGAGCTGCAGGTAAATATGATATTTTTAGGTATTTTTTTTATAATAAACATGAAGATGACTGAAAAGTATCCACAAATTCCATGAATAACAATAAATGGGGTGTAAAAAACAATGACTAAGTATTAATAGAATTTATTTATTTTCTAAACAATTATTTAAAAACATATCTTTCCAAACATCAGCACTAAATATTCTACTTTTGAAGCTTAATAAGGGTAGGTACTGCTAGTGTCCAGCCGATACATGCCGGATCTGAAAGAATAATAAAAAAAGTTTGATTATTTTATCGTTACTTGTTTTTGTAATGATTTTCACCGTCAATCTTATATCATCTCTATCTCATGGTCCGTATGAATTCAAATACATAGTAATTTGCATACTAATAGCCAATGATATCAATAAAAATGGGCCGACAATGATCACCTGTCTGCCGTGGAAATATTTCTATCACAAAACAAGCTATCATCATCATTCTTCTTCATCCCAGTTTATTTCAGGTTGACGCAGCATGTCTTCTTCTTCCATACTTCTTACTCGTTATCTGATCAGACATCTCCTTTCTTGCTATATAATCCTCGACACAGTCCATCCATCGTTTCTTTGTTCTTCCTCTACTCTTATACCAATCTAATGAATTTTGTATGCCTCAATGGCGGGACATAGCAGACTTACCTGTATTTAACACGACATCTTATGAACCTATGATCCACAGTAAATTATTTGAATTTGAATTTGAATCTACGACATTTTCCTCAATCTTTCGCATCATACCAAGTCAGCCGATTACCACACAACTTTTCAGTCACCAGCGCCACTTTTAGACTAAGCTAGTCCATGTGAATAAGATCATGAACTAAATTACAGGTGATTTTTAATAGGAATATGTTAGATAACGTACCCAGTTTTCCTCAAATCATCATTACCCATACGAAGCTGTGCACCACGGCAGGTATTTAAATTGATCTGTGCTTGACTGGTGCATTGTCTCCCGACCATATGATTGTAAGTGACAGTAGCGGCGAAGAACTCAACAGCACGGTTGTGGTTGCAGAGGTTGCTGCTGCAACCAGGCTGGGAGACTCCACCGTTGGGGTAGAAGTCAGCGTTGGCGACGTTCATGCCGATGCCGAGGGCACCAGAGCTTGAGCCACCGTCGGTGTGGATAGCCTCGACGTAGACTGCATCATTACGATTCACGCGGTTTGAGTTGTAATTCCATAGGGGGCCAGCGGGGTCTAAAGCTGTAATTTAATAAAAAGATGTTACTCTTGTTCGTCTATACAGGCTACAATTGGGTCTCAAAAGATGCCTAATGTTGGATTATTGTACACAACGTAGATTGTGTTAAAATATCCACGGAATGTTTGTTACCATTAAAGACTAATCAAAATGTTTATCTAGCTATACTCGTAGAAGTTTCCGCGCACTTATTAGCATTTAAAGTTTTCCTTTTATAGCTTTCGAGGTTCAAAAACAAGAATTCTTAGCCTAATTTGAATAACTGATTTTAATTTACCTGTAACACGAGCAGCTCTGCCCCCAAGTTCTCTTCCCGCGTTACCAACCAAATGAGCTCCTAAACTGAAACCGACGATGTGCATTTGGTTGAAGTTCTGACCAGTCACTCTGTTAATGAAAGTCAGGAACTGTCCGAGTCCACGGCCAACGTCTGGGACTCCTCTTGTGGCGGTCACATAGTCAGAAGCAGCCAGGGGTCTCCAGTCACAGACGATGACGTTCACGTCGCTTTTGCGGAGGTAAGCTGAGGAGTTGAGAGAAATTGATACAAAAGTCTCTGATCTGCTATTGGTCTTCTGATGCTTATTTGATTTCTGATTCTTCTATGCATTTCATATTCTGTGATTTTAAAATAACTCAATTATATGAATTCCAGTATTGCCAAGTGGTATCCATTTACTGGATTCTGGGGATCTGATAGGTTAGTAGTGGTATAGGTATTTCATGGACGCGGTTAGTCTGGAGTCTAGTATTTTAATCTAGTAATTGTAAAAATTGTGAAAAACGTCAGTAAATTATTCTTGATGGAGTAACCCATAATCGCGACTGTCGACGGAGCAAGAGAAAATTTCCTTTCTTCGATATTTATATAATAAGCCTTAACTAGCAGCACAAAAAAGCTTTATTTGAGTCCATCAAACGTAACCTTACCGTTTCTGATTATGGAGTTGGTAGAAGTAAATTGATTGCTGAGCCAGCCGTGAGCAATCACAACGGTGGGGACGTTGGCATTGAAGTTGGATCTTGTGACGGAAGCTGCGTCATTGATCACCAGCGTCTGAGACACGATCTGGTTGCGTCTGAAACAAAGTGTGGGTATATCGAAATAAATTAAATAATTTAATATGAATTGACAGGTCCCTTAGAAATAGGCCAACCGAATACGGCGCCATTTTGTCAGTGCTGTAGTATTTCTCGACACACTTCACATAATATTCGTCGGGCCTGACTTTTTGAAAATAATTTTGTATTTTTCAGAAGTAAAATTGATCAAAGTCGATTTCTTTAGGATGTTCTATAAATAATCAGAAACACTCGGATTAAATTACACTATAAAATAACAATACGGTAAGTAGTTTTAGGAAAACGTACCTACACTCTTAATACAAACTGTTTAAGTTGTAGTAATACTTAAGATAAACTACAATAACAATTATACTGATTTACAGACTATAAAATAGTAATAAAATTACACTCTCACAATAAAAACGTAAGTGTTAAAATGCCCAGAAGCACAGTTATCATTAGCTTTCTTTTCCCCTTTTATAGCTCTCTTGAGCGCAACTTCATTCTCGTTGCTTCATTGATAACTATGAGAGAAAGAAATAAACTGTGCGAAGTCGTCTTAGTTAAATACTTTTTTTAACATGGTAGGCAGGTAAGACAAAGGTTTTACACATTAATGTTAAATTATCTCCTTAATTCATTAAATTATCTTATTTTGTACATTTTTAAATATTTATAAAAAATAATTTAAGAAAAATATTAAAAATAGGATTCCACCAGTGTCGGGAGCATGGTCCAAGCTACCAGTGGTTAGGGCTCCAGAGACAGGAACCTCCTCACAATGCGAGCCGTATCGAGGAGTACTGCTTTCTAAAGCAGGCCCTTGAGCCAACCGCCTAAGGACAGCCCCAAAAGATGTTCGTCGAGGCTATTGGCCTTATGGCCATTGGCCGTTATGACAATCGGCACAATGATACCTCGTGTGTCAAGTCGAGATATTTGATTTGTTTCTCTTTCTCAGCTTTCACGAGGTTCTGGTCATGCGGGATGGTAACATCGACTATAATGATAGTCGCGGCGCGCTGATCGGTCTACTATGTCAGGCTCATTGGCGACAATAGTCATGTCAGTAATGATAGACTGATCCCAGTACACCGTGACATGGTCTTTCTCGAGAACTGGGTCGGGCACATACTTGTAGTACGGTAGCTCAGAATTGGCATCACTATTGTCATAATTATTTAATACCCGGAGCTCATTAAGGCGAAAAACTTCTCTGTATTTTGACATGTTAATGCAGAAAGGCTTTATCTTATTTCCACCTCTAAAATTACACACGAAATATGCAACAGAACCTTACTATAAAACCTTAGGTTTACGACAATCAAACAGATCCCCCCTATTTACTCTATCGAAATTCACAGGTTTGAGAAGCCGTTTGCGATAGGAAACTTTCGTGTCCCAGACTACATAAGCAGATGCTAACTGTAAATAATAAAAATGTCCGAGTAATTGATTTTCGATAGGAGTTTTATAGCTGACTGTCGAAACACAAATAAATAAGGTGATTACCAACATGGCGACAATGCTATAGATTTACTAAAATACTTGGATGCCTTTTTCACCCGACTACGGCGAAGCTCAAGAGGTTTGTGTTTTTGACCTGTATGTATGTATGGATGAACCGATCTCAATATTTTTTATTTAAAAGCTGGTGGGCCTGTTCCCAATTTAATTTAATTTTAATTGTGCTTCCTTTCAGCTTTGCCATTTTAGCACCGCAGTTGGGTTTTAGTTTTTTTTTTTACGTGAGTTGGTTTTTATGAATAGTTGGGGTAAGGCCACCTTGGAGTAGATGCAAGATCCGTAAGATAACAAAGCGTCTTTTAAAAATTTTAGCCGGAGGTCAATCATAATATTTGAAGTCCGTCAACCTGGAGCATCATCGGAGGACGACGCTGCCAAGCATTTATTATTTTTCTTCTTTCTTGCCGATGGTACGACTTGTCAAATTATTTGGGCCCAGCTGGTGGCTACTCGTACAGGACTCCAGGGGGTTTACCACCGAGCATTTTTAAGAACGAATACTTGAAAAACCCTCCAAGCTCCACTACTAAGTCTACCGCGACGTCAGTGGCTTCATTTTGAATGGACACTTCAAGATGGTCTGGTCGTAAGATGACAAGATAGATATACATAGAATAAAACTGACCTGGTATACAGCAGATACAAGTTATTAGCTGGATCTCTAGTTATTTCATTGAGGAGTTCCATGTCAGGTTCTGCCTCAAGGTCCACGGTGTGCATGACTCCCTCGCCATCAGGGATCTCGACGTATCTTGAGTACTCATGTTCATTTTCATGTTCCACTACAGGGACCGCCGAAGCGATGTAGGCTGGTAAGATGGAAATAGCAAGGTCGTAAGTGTTTCTGTGATGAAGTACTAAGGGCCTAGACAAATGACTATCGATTTCTCTAAGCTTTTCGTATTATTGCGACGACTTTCGACAGAAATGTATAAGCCTTTTGGTTGATTAAGTCAATCCAAAATATTTTTTTACTTTTGCAATATCGATATCGCTGGTAGAACATCACTTTGGACCTCTGATTTCAAAGTGGCCTTCAAACTACCGCGATTAATGATCACACATACATAACACCACGCCTGTCACCCCCGGAAGGTTAGGCAGAGGTGTACCTAATAGTACACCCACATTTCGCAAGTTATGTTTAAGCCCCATGTAATAGGGGGCGAGCCTATTGCCATCAACCGTGCGCAAATCCAGACTCCAGGTGGAAGACCGTAATCATATCCTCAAAATTTATTTGTATGTCACACAATCTTAACTAACACCATTCATTGACAGTACACACATACAGACAGCGATGTTTAATACATATTTCGATTTTCTACTTTCGATTTTCGAGTAGAGCTTCGAATGGAAGGAAACATTCCTAGAACTCAACCGGAAAAGGAAACAAAGCCACGTCCCACTCCAACAAAGCCACAACTATGAGCTTGAATGAAAAAAGAACAAATAGTTACCTACCGGTGGAAACTAAAACCAACAGCAGTACCTTTCGCATTGTTGCAAACTTGCAATACTAACATATAAAATCCGATGTTTTGCATAACTTGCTATTTATCTTACTTGTTATTTTCTTGTTTATTATCGTTTAATGATACAGATAAGTTAATCTTATCCAATAAATTTTTAAGTCTTATTGTCTTGGAAATCTATACAAATAAATTAAGTTGTAGTGTCTGTTTGTAATAGCAAAATAACAACTTTTACTGAATGCATATGAAAGTATATAGGGTGTATCTATTCATACAAGAAATCTTTTAAGGGGTCATTGTTCTCATCATTATGAACAACTTTCACTATGGGACCAACCCCGAAATCGCCAAAAAAAAAATCAGCTGTTCAGTACATTTTGACGAGTTAATGCGATCATACTCGTATGGTACAGCTGATTTTTTTTTCGCGATTTCGATCTTGGTCCCATAGCAAAAGTTGTACATAATGATGAGTACAATGACCCCTTAAGAGATTTCGTGTATGATTAGATAGACCCTTTATACGGCACTTATAACAAAAGCACTTTTATTCTATTTTTGTCTGTCTGTTCCGGCTAATCTCCGAAACGGCTTGACCGATTTTGACAGGACTTTTACTAGCAGATAGCGGGACTTTTACTAGCAGATAGCTGATGTTATAAGGTCTAACATAGGCTACTTTTATTTTAGAAAAATAATTGGGGTTCCGTGCAAAAAAAATTCAAAACCCTTAATTTTTTAACAAAATCCGTTTCAAACGTCTAATCTCCGAAACGGCTGGATCGATTTTGACAGGACTTTTACTGGCACTTTAACTAAAGCTACTACTTTTATTTTAGACTGAAAAGAAAGAAAGTAATATTTTTTATAATAATTTCACGCGAACGAAGGTCACGGGCAACAGCTAGTCTGTTATAAATTATATTGGTTATCGGTACTTGGATTAAGAATCAGCCAATTAATCAAATCATTTATTTACCTACACCTAATTAAGACCCCAAATGAGTATAGCTATGTTCATTAGAACATTCTCGATCTAGCTATCTTTACTTTTAAAGGTTCTTTCCCTTTCTATATATTTCAGTGATAACACTTAGACTTTGAGCTGGCCCAGCATAGTAAGGACTATCAATAGAATAAGAGGTCAGCTTTAACCCTTCGTGTGGCCGGAACGTAGATCCACGCGAGACACAATAGGTTTTTAATTGTGTCTATATACTCGGCATACGAAAGGTTAAGCTTATATTGGTTTTGTTCCCGTTGATGTGTGGCCTGCCGTACAATATAAAGGTTTATAAATTCAGTCCAATTCAAAAGGTCAGAATAATTATGATACGATGTTGGTGGATGGAGAGGAAGAGGAATGCCAAAAAGAGATAGACACCTTGTGTGAGGGATGTTATGAAAGAGAAGGAGTAAATGATGGAGAATGGTTGGGAAAATCGTGTTGCGTCGACCCCAAGTATCATGGGACAAGCGCAGGAAGATGTGTTAAAGAGGTCACATCCGCGATTCTAAGAATTTTCGTATCTATATCTAAACATACATATTTATACTCTATACAAATAAATATAACTGAAGTTTCTGTTTGTCATATCAAAATAACAGCTTTTTACTGATCGAAAATGAAAATATACACCGTGTAACAGAAAGGGTATAATCACATGGAATACACGCTGCTATACTAAATTGCTGCCCTATACTAAATTTCAATAACTACTCGACCCAAATGTATGGGACAGCTGATTATTTTTTTACGATTTCGATGGTGGTCCCATAGAGAAAGTTGTTCAGTTTGATGGTCTATACCACAGTATTCCATATGATTATACCCTTTCTGTTACACGCTGTATACGGCACTTCAAAAAAAACTGTTTTTTTTTTTAATTTTTGTCTCTCTTTGTGTCTCTTTGTTCCGGCTAATCTCCGAAACGGTTGGGCCGATTTTGACGGGATTTTTACTGACAGATAGCTCATATTATTAGGTCTAATATAGACTACTTTTATTTCAGTAAAACAATTTTAATTTTTGTTTCTCTTTCTGTCTCTTTGTTCCGGCTAATCTCCGAAACGGCTGGGCCGATTTTGACGGGATTGTTACTGACAGATAGCTCATATTATTAGGTCTAATATAAGCTACTTTTATTTCAGTAACATAATTAGAGTTCCGTGCAAAAAAATAAAACCCTTGAACCCTTGAAATTGGTAACAAAATCCGATTCAAAGCGAAGCATCCTTTTTAATAATTTTTAAGCGAAAGAAGGTCGCGGGCAACAGCTAGCAGTAATTGTTTACAAATATCACGCAGTTTTACAACATACTAACAAACTTATTTCTCTTTGGGAGTCAGTGGTGCCCCATTTTGCCACTAAAATATTTTTCTATTTTTACGCGTGGATGCAAAAGCAAGTTTGTGACACGGTCACTTAGGTTTCTTTTTTATGGCGCCGCCGATGCAAGCGTGTTGCCAACAAAACCCGGAAAAGAAATTATTTATAGTAAACTAGCTGTTGCCCGCGATTTCGTTCGCGTGAAGATAACTGATGTGCTTTCCTAGGATATAATCTATCTCCTTGCCATATTTCAGCGATCAGCCGTTTCCTCGTACAAACAAACAGAACTTATTACTTCGAATTTATAATATTAGTAAGGATAACTTAGGTGTTATCTGGGACGTGTTTACTACGCTACTGAAATTGTCATCTTCATTTTGCTCAGAATGACTGTTAGCCAATAACGAAACCAGCATTCTGTCACCGCAGGAGGTCTCCTGAAAATGTACACCTGGTTTGATGTTCGTTCAGGTATGTACCATCCCAGAAAGTGAATCACAGAATTCCGTTCATAATAATATTTTTTATCGATTACAGACTATCATCAGAATATTGTAATCCGGGATTAAAGCAGTGATTTTGATCGTTTAATCGCTCATAATAGAATATCTATAGGTAACAACACTTTAAGCCTCGTCTTATCAGATTATCTTACCGTTTCTTTATAATTCAACGATAAACAATGAGCGACTTTTAATAATTAGCGTATTTGTACCTGGTAGGTTGATAAATCTAGTACGTACATGTCGGATTGTCAGGATTGAATAACCATTAGGCTAGTACATCATGTGGACAGAAGATGGGTTATGTGCAATGAAAACACACTGGGTGCGATAGAATATTTCTATTAAACTAACAAATTACTTGAATTACAATTTAACACAATAACACGGGGCACAATAAATCAGGTACAGATCCAAGACGTCTCAACTCCGCTGCGCTCAGACACTGAATGTCGCCCTCGCCTCGAGTTGTCAACATTAGGGCTCGCTGTGGTGTGGGTAGACTTGTAAGTAGGTCGCGTGATGTCACCACAGGCGTACTTGCGATTAATTTTATGTTCGTACCAATGACCGAATCTGACATACATACATATATGACATAAAATACAGTCTCTGGGCGACCGAGCTCTGCTCGGATAAAAATAGAGAAAACGAATTTTCCCAAATATGAGACCTAGCTAGATCCATTTTTCAACCGCTACATTGCAACTTTCATCGAAATCGTTAAAGCCGTTTTCAATAACGTAATATTTACATAGTATAAAATGAAGTCACTCCCGCTGTTTGCACGCTTGGATCTTATTAATTATACAATGGATTTTAATGCAGTTTTCAGCAATAGATAGATTCAAGAGGAAGGTTTATAGCACCCGTGCATAGCCGAGCGGGTCGCTAGTTACAAATATATTATATGCAAATATTGTACATTTAGTATTCAACTGCATCCGGTTCTAGTTGAACTGGAAAAATAAAAAAGTCTATGAGTGACGTACAATATATTGCAATGCTATTTTAAATTCTCCTCTACATAACATAATATTACAAATTACGTAGGTATTAAAAAAAAGTACAAGGTGACATTGCCAATAACCAAAACATCTAAAACAGCAGATAGGAAAACCCACTTTTCTGCGGAACCTTTGCCGAAGCTGAAGTTTGTGACTATTCCTGAGTAAAAGTGTTGATTTATCCTTAAGTAAACAATCTTCTCCTCTTAGTTCTAACACGTTCATCATAGTGGAACTCACTAAACAAGAAATGAAAAAAGTTTTCTTTAATCAGCAACTTGTGACCACTATTTCTTAGATGAAAGTTTTCGTGGCGATAACTTAAAATTATTTTTCCAGTCTGCCACGTTTCATCATGCGCAGTGCAGTGTGGAGATCTTTTTGTTTAAGAGGGAGTTTAAATTAAACTGTTAAAAGTCAACGTGGGTTTGCATTAAAGGGGTGATGGGCGTGGAATGAGCATAGATTACTAATCAAATTCATAGCACCGAGACTGCATTTAGGGTTCAATATTCTACGACCGTGTACGATCTGCGAAAATCATTATTATACAGTGAAATATTTTTTACCTCTTCAAGCTACATATTATACGCAGTCTTCTTCTTTATCGAGTGGTTAGTGCTTAACCTGGTGTCGGAGTTTTTATACCAATGTACTCAAATATTATGTCTTATTTTCACAGTCACGAGCTGCAATATGTAAACACTTAACAACTTTTAAAAGCGTTTCTCTCCTACTGTTCTGATTAAAATTTCATATTGTTACGAACATAGTATGATAGAACTCATATTTTTATGAAAACCATCCTATCTCCATGTTACAATCGTTATTTCTCGGGAAAATTGCTTTTAAATTTAGGAAAGTGTACACATCTTGGTGCTCGTGACTGTACATAAATAATAAAATAAATAAATATAAATTAAGCCAGTTCTGTCTCAGTAATCCAATCAAAGACTTGTATCTACGTTTACATTTCAACACTAGACTAACGAGTTTTGTAATGTGGCATACGCAACGTGATCCAAATAAACAAATGAAATACATCTCGGATGAGACTGAGATAAAATCAATAACATTTACGAACTTCGTAAGCAGGGTCTAGTGGGACGTGCCGGCAAGTGGGTGCTACCCTCCAACCTTACCCTAACACTGGTAACTCTCCTCTGGCCTCGAATACGAATCGTCACATAATGAGACCGTGAAAAACACTCGCTCCTCACAACTCCTCAGTCCGCAAGCCATCAGCTACAAAACGAATCGAACACGCAAACTCATACACGCAATTACAACTCCTAAACTTGTTGCAATAGAGACGAATTTCCTATCAATTCCAGTAGATACACTAGAGTAACACTTTCCCGAATCGCTGTTTGATATTCTGATAACATTTGTGAAATAATAGGAGATGCTCCGGTTCATGTGCGGAGACACCCATTTAACGTTCGACAAAATTTGATGAAAATACTTAGACGACGCTTTGAGCACCGAATGAGTGCGTTCGTGACTTATAATCTCGTAGCCCTTTATTTTGTCGAGTCCCTCATAACGGTAAATGTTTCATAACTACGAGACATCTGACATGAGAGCACTTTGTGACTCCGCTTCTATAATTTAAGTTTGAATTATTGCAGTAACGTTGTCAGAATACTTTATTTGAAAAGTGTAGCAATATATTCATAAACTGTTTCTGTTTACTACGATGAGTGCATATATAAGAAATATTTCATTGTCTTTACGAAATGTTTACAAAGAAACTGGTAATTTATGAAATTGCCAAGATTTTCGTATACAAAGAGCGTCGTCTCGTCCTACAAGACAATTTCTATAAAGATCTAAATGTCTTGTTTACTTCTTAAGCTCCACACATTATATTTCATAGATTCAAACCAACAATCGATGCAGATAGGCTTCACCAATACAGTAGCGACAATCCAACAGAAAAACTAAACCAAAAATCTCCACAAGGAATATGATTTTTCCGCGAAAAGCATATTCTGTGGGGTGTGCAGTAAATATTCATGAATACTGGGGTGCAGTTTGGGTACAGTATATTATATGCGACCGCATAAGAAGGCGGTTGAATGCAAAGTGCGCTCTGGAGACTCCGCCATCGATTCTACGTCATTATCGATGCATGACTGCTACATGGTGGATAAAAAATTTAAATTTCCATTGGTGTAAAAGTTTTAAATCTTTTTTTTTTCATTTATTTGAATACTAGCGACCCACCCCGGCTTCGCGCGGGTGCAATGTTTTACATATAAACCTTCCTCTTTAATCACTCTATCTATTTAAAAAAACCGCATGAAAATCCGTTGCGTAGTTTTAAAGATACAGACAGCGGGAAGCGACTTTGTTTTATACTAGGTAGTGATTGAATGGTGTTACTCATAAGCACCCGAGTGGTGGTACGCTTAGCATAATCAGCCTTTTAATGTTCCCACTGCTGAGACACTGGGCCTCCTCTCTATGAGAGGGAATGGGCTATAGCCCATTCCAACCCGCGCTGGGTCCGCGTGGTGGATTATAATCCACCACGCGGACCCAATGCGGGTTGGTAGATGTCACATGTCTTCGAATTTTTGGTTCTAGGACATGCCGGTTTCCTCACGATGTTTTCCTTTAGCGTTTTGAGAGCAGTGGTGATGAAATAAATTACACAAAGTAATTCGCCTGCCTGGGTTCGAATCCACGACTTACTGTTCGTAAGTAGGGGCCGCCACCACTGGGCCACCGCTGCTCCACTGGGCCACCGCTGCTCCCCACTGGGCCACCGCTGCTCCCCACTGGGCCACCGCTGCTCCATGGTACGCTTAATTTCGGTTATTGAGTAATGAAAATGTAAATAAAAACCGGTGGAAATGTTAAAATTAAATAGAAAAATTTCAACCTTACCTAATAATAACATCAAGAATACTTTGAGTAACTGAATTGTACCTGCTTCTTACACTAATTGTACAATTCAAAAGAAAACAAAATTCTAGATAAGAATCTAATGAAAGAAATAATGTGCCTACGTTTTAGCATAAAAACGAGACCTACAGCGGTTCAGTACCTAATTAAAGTTTTTATTTATAGGTACTGAAATTAAAATCCAGATGTAGTCAAAATAAATAATGTTTATCTATTAATTTTATCCGAGTTTTCACATTCAAATAATTGGATGTTTGGATTTTAATTCAAAAAGGCTTTTACTTTTTGAATTAAAATCCAAACATGCAACAATAACAAAGCAATTGAAAGTTCCATTATCTCGGCTTTGCGTTACGACGTCTGTTTAATTTAAATTGTTATTGGAGGCATTAAGTTCGTGTTATTGTAAGAAGTGATGTTATTTAATTTATGCTACTAGCTGTGGCCATCTGTTCCACTAAGCTAGGCTGCCCGGCGCTTAAGAGTAGCAGCGTGATGATAATGCATATAAACTTCGTCAAGAGTTAGTCTATAAAACGCAAAAAGATTTTTTCAAGTCCGTCTGGTAGTCTGGAGATAAGGGCGTTCAAAAAACTCATTAGCTTTTAATAATAATAATAAAATAATGCCCAAAATATATATTTATGAAACTATAGTGCAATTTTTTTTTTGTAATAATATCGTCCCTTACAAAAGAAACGTGAAAAATTACTTTCAGACTGTTATTATTATTATTGTTGCATGTTTGTTTACTAAGTTTATTTCACTGCCTTTTTACCGCCGACTTCGGGAAGTATAAATATTTTTCTTATTATTTTCAGTATTGCTTTTTGGAAGTTTATTTTTTTTTCAAATAAGACTTTTATTTTCCCCTTTTTATTTGTGATAGCTAATACAAATTCTTGCCATGTATAAATTTTACATTGTAACTGGAAATTATTACATCATCATGTCATCAACATAGGCCAAGATGAAAAAACCTATTAAAGGAACTCATAAACTCTTCAATCTAAGTTAATAAAATTTATATAGAACCACGGGGCGAGCTTTCTCAACTAAGTAAAAAATGAATCACGTAAATCGGTCCAGTAATTACGGAGAAATTGGTATACATACAAGGGGAAAAAGGTACCTGAGCCGGTATCTTTAAGCTCTGTTTAAGGTACTTATCTTTTAAACGTAACCTCCTTCTTTTTGGAAAGTCGGTTAACATGTAGTGCGTTATCTATAACTGGTTGCTTTTTCATTACTTTTGTAGATTTGTTTTTTTTTATAACGCCTTTAGTTTCCGAAGGTTTATGTACTAATACAAATTTAAACTGAAAAATTCCCGATAGAAAAACCCAATAATAATTGGCCCGACCCGAGAACCGAACCTCATGTTCAACAGTCGCGCTTGCGACTACTAGACCAATGTTTTTTTTTTAACATTAGAGCACAGAGTCACAAGAGCATTAATATAAAAAAAAAACCATACACTTAATTAACTAAACAATTAATTAAAGTAGGTAAAGATAATATTTAGAAAGAATTCTAAACAATTAAAGCTCTGTACCAGTAGAGCCACATCTACCGAAGTTATGACGAAGAAAACCCAAAAAAATATTCTATAGAAAATAATAATACACTCCATTATCTCGATGTCTTAATAATCAAACGGGGTCAGTATAGACCCCAAAATGTGCAGGGGTCAATAAGGAAACGATCATCAGTCGTTTACAGCCACACTCAACGAGGGTCTAATATTCCGCAGTGTCGGTTGATTTGACAGCCTAAGTGATATTGTGGACCCTTTCTTACAGGGTTGGCAGATGTCTATGACGTTAATTGCCACCTTATTGTTCAGAATCATTTTGTTTTTCGAGATTTCGACGGTGAAACGATTTTTGCTTGAAATTGGAGAGTTATCGTAACATTACTTTATACAGAAAGAATGAAAGATGGTTTGCCTATCTGTCTGCTTACTGCTTCGTTGGTCCAGTGGTCGGAAGCACGACTTCTGAGCATACGGGCTTGGATCCGATTCCCAGATCGGGCAGTGTCATCGAGTTTTTCCTACAGTGATTTCCAAGTAGCAGTCACGGAGTCTGCATTTGTGTCCGGTTGATGGCAATAAGCTCGGCCGCTATTACATGTGACTTAAACATAAACAACACTAAAACATAACTGGCGAAATGTGGGTGTACAATTAGGTACACCTCTGCCTAAGCCTTCGGGGATTAAAGGCGTGAGGCGTGGTGTTATATATATATTTACTTTGGTTAACAGGTATTTTTACATAACTGCCTATAGAATAGAATAGAATAGAATTTTATTTTGCAAATATGGGTAATACAATATAGTTGTTATGACATTTCAAAGTTCAGCCATATTTTACCATTCGGCATGCAAACATTTACATTATTTATGAAACATGTTCTTACATTTAAAAGATCAGATCGATTATATTAATATTATTACAATTACCATTCAAAAGATAAGTCAAATTATTATCATTTTCATTACAATTATCATTCAATTAATAAATTATCATTTTATTACAATTATCATTCAATTACTAAATTATCATTTTTGTTACAATTATATAATTAAATTAATAAAATATCGTTATTATTAAAATTAATCAAAAAATATATTTTTCTCTGTTAGAAAGTCATTTATGCTATAGTACACTTTATCTGTCAAAAATTTACGTAGTCTACTCCTAAACATCACTGTATTTAAATCTTTCCAGCCACTTGGCAATTTATTGAAAATAATAGGGGCCATGCAATAAATACTTTTGCGCATTAAAGTGGTTTGACATGGTACTTGACAAAGTTTGCTATTGTCACGCCTATTCCTTGGAAATACATCAGCAAGGCGTTGAAAACGACTTGGATTTTGCTGTACAAACACAGCTACTTCGAAAATATAGATACAAGGAAGGGTCATGATATTGTATTGCTTAAAATATGGCTTGCAACTGTCTGTAGTTTTAAGTTTAAACAATGATCGGAGACATCTTTTTTGGGCCTTAAAAGCTATGTCTCTATCAGTCGAGTTCCCCCAGAAAATAATGCCGTACCGCAAGTGAGATTCAACTATGCCGTAGTAAGCCGTAAGGAGTGTTTTGGTATCTACTATGGAGGATAATCTATATAAAACATATGCAGATGAACTCAGTTTTTTACACATCATTTCTATATGTGCTTTCCAATTTAAGCTATAGTCTATTTGTAAACCTAAAAATTTAAACGTTCATACTGCTGGGAAAAAACCTAAGTTCTGTGAAAGGGAGTTATCTATTTGGTAAATAAAAGTAAAAGTAGCCACCAGTTCAGAATACAGAAAGAACCAGAAGCCGCGTTCAACTGTAATTGCAAGCCGCACGCTGTGCCCAAATACAGAACAAACGTCCCCCGCTCGCCTCACTTCCCACCCACGTAATGTGGCTAGCTCAGACATTATTCATTATTACCATCACCAGGTCATCGGTCCACCTAGTGGGAGGCCTTCCAACGCAACGATTAACTGCCTTAACATTTACTGCTGCAGAATTAAGCCGTAAATCTCATTTAAATAAGTAAGTACCCTTACCTTGTAGAATTCGACCAAAAAAAATAATTAAAAACACCATCAAAATTCGACATCATGAATAAAGCACCATTATTTCATTAAAAGGTGAAACAAGAACGGTTGCTTGTTATCAGGGAACAAGTTTGATAGTACGTGCCCCTTCAGCACCAACTGTTCCCCGTGGAAAAGGGGGTTGAAGACGTGTCTGCATACCCCTTTCACTTTCTGTTTCGCCTATAAAATTTTATTCAAAGTTTTAAAGTCATGTAAACTATAAACTTATGTTTGGAGAAACATGTTTTAGGGAAATACTTTAATAACAATCACTACATACTCGTAGTATAAAACAAAGTCGATTCCCGCTTTCTGTCCTTAGGCATGCTTAGATTTTTAAAACTACGCAACTAATTTTGTTGCGGTTTTTTTTAATAGATAGATTGATTCAAGAGGAAGGTTTATATGTAGTATGGGTGGTCGCTAGTATTGTATTGTATTGTATTGTATAGCGGGCTGGTGCCGGCACCTCCACGTCTAAGCGCGTATTTTGCGTGCGGGTGGGAAATTTATTCGATCCACCCTAGCTCCCCGAGAAAGGCCAGCAGCGCCTTGATGTTGCTGACGATCTCGCGGAGAGTACCTGGGTTACCGAAGTACTTTGCCCTGTATGTTGCAACCACCGAACAGTGCAGAAGCACGTGGGCTGCCGTCTCGTCCTCCTCCATGCAGGCTCGGCACAGGGGGCTGTCTGTGACTCCTATGACAGAGAGGTGTTTGTTAAAAGAGCCGTGTCCAGTGATGGCGGCTGTAACTGTGAGCAGCTGTAGCTTGGTCAGCCGAAGCGCTCGTTTGGTGAAGCGGCCGTCGATAGTAGGAAGTGCTTCCTTGGCCTGCCTGCACTCACCATGGTCTTGCCACAGCTTGTGGTGTTGTTCACTGGTTCGTTTCCTTACCAGTGTGCGTAGGTACCCGAAAGGGAGTGGCACGATGGGTTCGGGTCCTACTGCTGCCATGCTCGATCCCCTTCTAGCGAGTTCGTCCGCTGCGTCATTGCCTCGAGAATCGCTGTGTCCTTTGATCCATTGGATGGTTATATTATTGAGATTACCAACCTGGTTCAGGCGTTGATGACTCTCGTGTATTAACACAGAGTTCACTGTGTGGTTGTTTAGTGCTAGCAGTACCGCCATGCTGTCTGAGAGTATACGTATAGAGTGGTCCACAACCTCCCTGGCTAAGATGGCTGAAGCCGCCAGAGCAATGCCTGGGTCGCTAGTATATTAATAAAAGGTTCCTACAACATACTTTTCATCGCTTCCTACCAGATGCAATCGTGGTATAAATTTCGAAAGATGTGTCAAAGTAGGTATTTTCAACGTCATCGTCTGCCTTGCCTTTTCCCAACTATGTTTGTGTCGTCTTCCAGTCCGGACGCAGCTGAATACTAGTATTTTACATGGAGCGACTGCCTATCTGGCGTCCACAACCCAGTTAGCAATACTATCGGTAATACGATACCCTTTGGTAAGACTGGTTGTCACACTTTTAGGCCACTGACTACTTGTAACGACTGTCAAAGATCTAAAAATGACAGCCGGGACCAACAAATTAACGTGCTTTCAGAGGCACGGAGGCAACTCGGTATGCAATGGATGGTCACTCATCCATGGACTAACCTAGGCAAGCTAGGCTTAACCTAGATATCGACCCGGGTGGCTGATATTATTTAACCACGAGCTCCTCTAAACTTTAATGCATTAAGTATTTTCAGCCTATTATATATGTCGGAGACGGTCATTGGTACGGACTTAAAATGAATCACAAGTACGCGGTGGTGACATCAAGCGACCTACCCACACCACAGCGTGCTTGTTACAGAGCCTTGATGGTGGCAAATTGGAGCCAGGATTACAGTCAGTGTCTAATAGCGGTGGAGTTGAGACCTCTTGGAACTGTACCCGATTCATTGTGCCCCGTGTTATTGTGCTTAGTTGTAATCTCTAGTAATTCGTTAGATTTGCTAGAAACAGTGTATCGCTCTCAGTGTCTTTTCATAGCATGAAACCCATTATCTGCCCTCATGATGTAGAAGCCTAGAGGAGTAAATCCTGATATCTCCGACATATAATAAATAATTGTTTGGAATCTTCAACATTTTTTCGTTTTTGGATCATCATGTATTTATTTATTTACATAGAACGGCCGAAAGCAATTACACTATTTAATCATGTAATTTATTTAACATAGTCATGCATTCTTTTCACAAAAAATCAAACATTCTAACAGTATCACCTTCCATTCATTCGCAAACATATCAAGAACATCGGCCTACAATAGTCCACCGCAGAACGTAGGCCTCTCCAATTGCACGCAACTCAGCTCGATTCTCGAACCGTAGCTCGCTGGTCCTAGACCACAGCTTAGTGTGTATACGTTTTATAATCCTACATTGAATTGTACAAAGCTAAGTATTCCAAAGTGCCACGACTAATATATTTTAGTTCAAACGCAGCCGCCTTTTAATTAAAACTAAGAACTGGAAAACTGTTATATGTATCATACAAAAGAGCCGTTACGAGTAACAAAAACCTTGTGTGAACGAGAAACAACTTTTCAATTGAATAGCAACAAAAAGTGCTATAATGGACGACTGTCTAGCAAGTTATTTCAGGAATTACCCCCAACCGGTTAGGTCTAACCCGAACTCGCATGTGTATAGTTTTTGTCGGATTTTGGTCCACAAGTCCGGAAATCTGTTGTATTAGTAAAGCAATTTGTCCTGGGTCTACTCGCCGCACGCGAACTTTTCTAATCTAAACTGTTTGCCCCGTTCAATCTTCGTAAAAACTCGTTCGCAGTCGTATGAACGGGCGTACAGACGCGAGGCTAAGGACGTATGGTTTTATATTATCGACAATAATTTGTTAAAAAAAACCCTGTTCGATCCGAAAGGGGCAATTATTATAGGTATCCCAATGACACTACCAAATAAGAGAATAAGCTTAAAATATTTGTGAAATATTCATATTAATTAATTTTAAAATGCACGACTATCGTGTCGAAATTACCACCATTTCCCCAAAATCTAGAACTTTTTTTAAATATGACAACACCATCATCGGCGTTAGTATGTTCGATTGTCAATTGTTTGTTTATGACGTCACAATCTGGAGTCTCGTTTCCCGCGTCCGTGTTGTTGTAAGTTGCCTCATCATAATACATTTAATTTATTTTTATAGAGGTAATTTTTTTTAAACTTAAAAAGAAAAAGAATTCCATAACCAGAATCAAATCACGATACCACAGAATACTTCCACGGATCGCACATAGTTTTTTCTAACATATTATTGTATTAGTAACTTTCAAGAGCTTCTTGGCAGATAGGACATAGATCTTAACCAAACTACTTATTTGGAATCATTTAGTTTTTCCAGAAAATTCAAGTTAGCGAGTCAAAACATAATCTTTATTTACTCAGAATCAGGCCTTTGTTGTGTTAGAGCAATGGTGGCCTAGTGGTGGTGGCTCCGACTTACGAACAGTAAGTCGTGGGTTCGAACCTAGGCAGGCGCATTACTTTGTGTAATTTATTTCATCACCACTGCTCTCAAAAACGGTGAAGGAAAACATCGTGAGGAAACCGGTATGTCCTAGAACCAAAAATGCGAAGACATGTGGCCTCTACCAACCCGCACAGAGCCCGCGTAGTGGATTATAGTCCATTCCCTTTCATATAGAGGAGGCCGAGTGTCCCAGCAGTGGGAACATTAAAGGCTGATTATGCATGCCTTTGCTCAGCAGTGCGATGGCAGTAACAGTACTCAGAATTAAGAACTGAGTACCTATGCAGGTAGGTATGTTTTTTTTAGGAGGATCTCTTTCTAGATAGATTAGTATGTTTTTAAACACTAACATGACGATGAAAGTTAACTACCTAAAAAAAGACTTGAATTTTGCAAAGTATATAAATGTTATAAATGTTGACTAGTTTGACTTGCTCGTGGAAATTGCGCGAGGACACAAAAGAACCGCAAATTCTAAAAAAATAAAATCGGACAAAAAAGTTTTCATGCACAGATTTGTCACTCGAATATAGAGTGTCACGTAAACCCAGTTGTACGAAGGATGCACATGCATCGTGCATTTCTTACGCGACCAGGAATTTACGACGTCCGCAGGGAGCCAACTCGAATTTCTTTTATATTCGTTGGAAACACCAGTTTTTTATATTTTTCAAGCCAGAAAATAAAGTAAATCTCATTCGAGTGCTGAGTAGTAGAGTAGTCGCCGATTTTGTACTAAACACTCTTTACGACTACACAACGACAAGAGATGTCATTGACATACCGCTCTATTAAAAAAACAGCGTGATGGTGAGCCAGGGCCTCCTATATTCCACTTCCAGGAACAGTTAGTTAGTCATACAGGGTGCCTGCATATCCTCAAAGACTACTCAAAACTGTAAGCACCAATCAGTCGGTCAAACATGCAGATTTTATCACGAAAACAGAGCATGTGTATAAGAGTATGTTTATTGACGTGTAGGAAGGGCGCCAAGATCGATAGGCGTCCTCGTTGGGTCAAATACTTAAAGTAACGCAGCATAAGTAGATAACAAGACGCCTGTAATCCCCAAAGGGTAAGGCAGATGTGCTAGTGTTGTTCATTAATTTCGCCAGTTATATTTCAGTCCGATTGTAATAGATGGCGAGCCTATTACGATCAACCGAGCACAAATCCAGACTCCGTGGGTGCTACTGAGAAACTCAATGACACTTTGACCGACCTGGGAAAATCGAACGCAGGACCTCATGTTCAGCAGTCGCGCTTGCGACTACTAGACTGACGAGGTAAACACAATACATAATACATAAACCTACCGTCTTGTTCCCATGGGGATATGGAGAAACTATAGAACGACCCGCACACCTGTAACGATCCCTGCTTACTCCATTTGCTTCGTCCATGTTCATACATCTGGTACAATCAACGAACTTAATTACAAAATCAAGCACGTAGATCATTAGCCGAAACTGTAAGTTACATCGTATGCACAACACGGCTTAAAGTTTGAGATCATCCATTACCCGATATCCTTATTATTACTGATTTTAGATTATATTCAGAAGCTATTGCGCGTAAAATAGGATTATGATTCAACAAGATCCCTTGTAATCTTTAGCCTTTTTATCTATTGAAAGTGATTGATGTTTAGTACCTAGGTTAAAAATAAGTACAAACGTATTTTTATGATTCAGTTATTTTATGATGAATCAGTCTTATCATAAATAAAACCTAGGTATAGTAAAATGAAACGTGGACGATCACACATTTTTATTTGATCTATAAAAAATAAGAGAAAACTGTGCAGATGTGAAAATATTTTATTGTTACCAAAAGTTAAGACGTAATAAAATCCATCCTGTCCCGAAATCATAGCCCAGGTACAAAAACTGTCCTGCCAGGGTTGCGGGACTGTTCGAAAGAGATACCGCGGCCCTGGAACACAAAGGGCAAAGGATCCTTCCTTTGCCCTTTGTGTTCCAGGGCCGAGGTGCAGGGGCGGATGTTCCTACATGGATGGATTTTAGTCAGTAAAAGTTTGACACTCCCTCCTGCTCAGCCCAGAGCGGGAGGGGTTATTTGACGATTTCCTATCGGTAAAAAAAAAAAAAAAAAATAGGTACAAAAACTGAAAAATTCTGTTATATTTGATTTCATTACCGATAGACAGAATCAGTAGGGAAAGACTATTTGAGCTTTATGGCCTTAAGCCTTATATAAACACTGAAACTTTCAACAAGTATGTTGCTAAGTATTCAATTTTTTTTAGAAATACATGCAAGGTTGCTACAGCCCTGCACATTAGCAACAAGATCAAAACAGCAGAAAACAAAATAAAGACAGTTTGGAAACTCATTAATAACGAGACAAACAGGAAGAAAATACGTAACACTAGCTACACATTAGATACAGCATGTGGTCCTAAAAGCTCTAATCTGGAAGTAGCACAAGAATTTGTAAACTTCTTTACCGATATCCCGTTAAAAACTACGGAAGCTCTAAATTCCTCACATGAAGTCTCAATTGGTTTATTAAGGGCTAACGTGTCTGGATGCCCGGCTGAATTTAAATTTAAACACATAAACCCTATGATAGTTATCAAAGCTTTCCGGCAAATAAAAATCAATCTGACTGAAGATTTATGGGGAATGTCTATCAAAGTTGAGACTATAGCACCTTACTTAGCTTTCATTTTTAATTTGTGTGTAAACCAAGGAGTTTTCCTTGATTTAATGAAATACAGTAAAGTCATACCACGTTTCAAATCCGGGGATAGTAAAGATACTAATAATTATATACCTGTATCCGTGTTGCCAGTTTTAAGCAAGGTTTTTGAAAAAGTAATGCTGAATCAAATGCTTTATCATTTTAACACCAACAAAATCCTACACGATCAACAGTATGGATTCAGCAAGGGAGGTTGTACGACTGACGCCGGTGTAATTTATTAAAGCACATATTTACTGCATGGGAAGAGTCCCAAGACGCCATTGGAATTTTTTGTGATCTCTCCAAAGCATTTTATTGCGTAAATCACGACACATTACTTTTGAAACTTGAGCATTACGGACTAGGTAAACTTGCACATAGTTTGGTAAAATCTTATTTGAGTGATAGACATGTTCAAATAAATGGTATCAATTCACAGGGTTTAAAAGTAAAAATGGGGGTTCCGCAAGGCTCAATATTGGGTCCTTTCCTCTTTCTAGTATACATAAATGATCTACCTTATTTACTGAAAAACCAACCTCAAAATATGGTGTTATTTGCTGATGACACTTCTCTAATTTTTAAGATAAATAGACGGGCCCAAAATCGAGATGACGTAAATAATGCCCTACTTCAGGTTCAAAATTGGTTCACAGCAAACAATCTAGTCTTAAACGAAAAAAAGACTAAATGCATTAGATTTGCTTTACCGAATGTTTTACGTAACATTGAACAAAGATAAACTTGAATTCGTAGATAAAACGGTTTTCCTGGGGATTACGCTTGAGTCAAGGCTACAATGGAGTTCTCATTTAACATCTCTTGCGGGGCGGATAAGTACAGCAGCATATGCTATTAGAAAAATCCGTCAATTTACAGATGTAGATACCGCTAGACTGGTCTATTTTAGTTACTTTCATAGTATAATGTCTTATGGCATTTTGTTATGGGGACGAGCTGCAGACATTCAGTCAAAATGAATTCTGCAAAAAAGAGCCATCAGAGCTATATATAATCTTCGTAGATGCGATTCTCTAAGGGAACTGTTTAAGGACATTAACATCATGACGGTACATTGTCAATACATTTACGAAAACATAATGTACGTAAGAAAAAATCTGCATCTTTTTAGTAAAAGAGGTGACAGACACAATTACAGTACTAGAAATAGGGACCAATTAGTTCAGCCAGGCTTCAGACTCGCTAAAGTGGATTCATCTTTCATGGGGTACTGTTTGAGATGCTGTAATAAAATTCCACAAAGTATTCTTGAACTCAATGAGACGAAATTTAAAACACGCATTAAACGCACACTATGTAAGCAAGCGTATTACAAGTTGGACGATTATATCGGTGACAAAAATGCTTGGCTCAATGCCGGTCCCGCTCCACAAGGACAGGGACGCATATTCGCATAAGTTGATAACATTAAATAGTATTGTTGAAGCTGCTGAAGATTGTACAACTATCTTTGCATTGTATAGATTCAATCTCTTTAGTATTATATAAAGCCCATATTGTGTAAGTATTATGTACTTAAAAGCTATCGTTCACTGGAAACCTACGTCCTTTCTCGACTTGAATGTGCCCTGGCGGTTAAGAGTATGTCATGCTCACTCAATGTCTCGCTGATGGTGGCGCGTGTATCGGATCATTTAGTTCCCTTCAAAATGGTTGAGTTGAATGGTGCTGATCCATGCGTCATGTTCGTGAACGGGCGCTGTCAGTTGTGACTGGTCATCTCTTAGTTGCCACGGCTTATTTGAATTAATTATTTTATTTTTATTTTTTGAATTGTTCTTTTTCTTTTTACTATGGACACTTTTAACGTGCACATCTTGCTATATCGTTCTCACATAATGTACCATCTCAATATGAATGATGTAACCAAGGTTTTTGTAACAACATGCTGATTTAAAAGAGTGTCCATGGAGTTTCATGCCCGTTCTTCTCCATAGAGATCTACGCTAGGGAATGGGTAACTACAGTACTTTCACAGTTTTTATGCCTTGTGACTGGGACTGTAGCTACATTTCATCGTTATCTTTGTTTCGACAGTTCAAAAGTGCCTGTAACTGGCCTACTTAAAATAAATGCTTTGAGTAGCAGCTTATCGCGCCTTACAACTGTCAATATTTTTTCCTCCAAAAACATCTGAGTCACACAATGCATTATCAGATCCGTACCAGATATCAACAAAATGACCGCACAGAAATGGTTCTGTACTGGGTATGGTACCCAGTGGCATATGTGAATCAAGGAAGGCTTCAGTGGGTCACTCAGTGCATTTCAGAAAACAGAATGATCCAAAAAAAATAACAACACACTTTTTTTTCTTTTTTAATTTTTGAGTCCTTTAAAAATGTACTGGAATGAATTGAAAACCTCAAAGTTTTTATAATTTACTATCTGTTGCCCGTGGCTTCGCTCGAGTTTTGGTCGGAAATTATTCTACGGGTACGTAAAGATTGCCTATAGTACTCGGGGATAATGTAGCTTCCTATTAGTGAAAACATTTTCAAAATTGGTTCAGTAGATCCAGAGATAGCCTCCTACAAAACTTACAAACAGACAAACTTACAAACAAGTTTTACCTTTTTATAATACTCGTAGTATAGATAAAAAATATATATAATTATGGTGAAAGTTCAACTATCGCAAAACGATTTATTCCATTCTAATACCAAAAACTAATACCACTGGTATTTGATTCAACTCTTATTTTTTTTCTATTCCGAACGGATACCACTTTTTAAATAATTTAATTTAATGTACGAACGAATACCAACAACTTGAATTTGGTACAGTCAGCGCAGTCAAACCTAATCAAAGTAAATTTGTTTTTCAATATTTTTATGTAATCGTAATATAATGCTTAAAACTTTCCAAATTCACTTCACTCCAATATTTTTACAAAGGTTAGCATAGGTAAGAGTAGTTTTAGTGAATCATCTTGCTATTTTTTTTACCTGCGAGAAAGGGTGAGTTTGCTCTATTGTTCCAAAATTCGAAACAACCAATCAGAGTCAAGTGTGACTGGAATGTTGTGCTTTGACTCGGAGAGAAATTTTATCTACATAAATTCCTCAGTACATTTCCGTGCGGTGGCGGTGGCGTATTGGTATCAGAGTGACAGTGATTTTTATTTATTAAGTGAGTATATTAATTTGTTCTTTTGTATAATTTACTTCTCTTTATTAAAATTAGTGTTATTTAAAATACCTATTATTTGATTTTTTTATCATAATCCAATCAAATGTAAAAGTTACATACAATATATAATTTTTTTTAGATATGTCTGAGGAAGCTGATAATCAGCCCTCAACATCTTCGGGAAAAACAGGAAGCTTGACTTTCATAACAAGAAATGGTGGCTTGGTTTTAATGAGAGCTGGTTACCAGTACACAAAAAAAAGGGAAAATAAAAATGGATGGACCCATTGGAGATGTGTGAATGTTAAAGAGTGCAGTGGATCTTTACAGATAAAGGTATGTTACCAACTTCTTACATAGAGTTTAACTGGCTTATTTATAATGGATTAGTGGAGCTTTATAAGGCCTTTGTAGGAAGCTTGTTAAAAAAATGGTATTCATAATCGTATTTTAGAGGTAAAAACACTCTTTATTTCTCCATTAAAGTTAATTTGATTTAAAGAAGCCATGACCCTTCTTTAAACGTTCGTTAACAATAAAATGGCCGACATCAATTCTATTCTATTTCTTTAAATGGCAATTAGTACCGATGCCGTTGTCGACAATTCTGCCATTGTCAAAAGTGAATTGGAATAGCAAGAGTAAAAAAAAAACACTAGATAAACAAAAAAAAAAGGGAAACAAATGGCCGACATCGATCAGTTGTTTCGTGTTTGACGTTCGGTTTACAATGTCAGTCAGTTAGTATTAAAATACCTACTTTAAAATCCCTACATAGCATTGTGGTTGTTCGCGTATAAAATTGTATTAGCAGAGATTCGATGCATTTTATCTGGATGACGAAGAATTTCGTAAATGGTACAGTTTTTCCAAAGAAACGGCTGCTTTTATAATTAATTTAGTCGGTGGTGTGGTACTTCACCAGAATTACAAGTATTAACGGCAACGGCCTTTGCCGCTTTTTCCCAGATTGCATGATAACAAATTCAACAAATTGTTCAAAAGACTAGGTAGTTCAAACTATTCCCTCCTTTACCTTGGTGTACGTTTTTTATGACAGTGTTTAAAAATGCATAGACAAATTTTCTGTGACCAGAGGCAAACAACGTTAAAATCGACTAAAATCGCATATTTTTCTACAAAATGGCAACATTGTGTACGATAGTGGCGTTTAGTTATGGGAGCTCTAAGAAACGATTATGAATAAGAATTTTTATCGAACGTTCGGTAGGCTTAAGGTGAATGCTCCAGGGTAGCCCGCGAAATTCAAATTTCCGTACGTTTTTTGCAATTTGCAGCTGAGTATCGGATATTTTATTAATAGAAACTAAATTCGCGGTACTGGCATGTATGTATTTACACAATTATACTTATTAAAACCTTCAATATAATTGTCTAACTTAGAGAAAAGAGAAAATGTGCCATTTTAATAATAACTTTACGTTTAATATAAATTTTAACTTAGTGGGTTACATTGATAAATTTAACTAATATAATGATATAAATACATACATGCCAGTACCGCGAATTTAGTTTCTATTTACCATACTATCCCATACTGAGCTGCAAATTGCAAAAAACTTACGATAATTTGAATTTTGCGGGCCACCCTGGAGCATCCACCTTAAAACATGTTTTAACTAATGAAGGTTTATACCTTCGGTAAGCGTTATATTATGAATAAGACAGTTAGTGTTCCATCTTTCAATATGTATTTTTATCCGAAAACTATTTTGCTAAAGCTATTTTGTTGTCCTCACAGGATGGCAATATTTCCAATGAGAAAAATCATAGCTGCGAGCCCGATGAATTCAAAAATGTAATGGCAAAAAAGCTGGATGATTTAAGAGATAAAGTGATGAAGTCTGATTTTGCCCCAATACCAAACATATATAACAAATTCAAATCACAATTCTGCGCTACTGAAACAGATTTGGTGAGAAATATCCCATCGTTTGCAAACATCAAATCAAAATTGTATTATGCAAGAAACAACGCAGCTGGTGTAAAAAAAATTAAATGTAAATCAATTGATGAAGTAGAAGTTCCATTACAATTTAGAGATTTTTTGTTTTACGATTATAAAGATGAGTCTTCCAATACCCGAATAATAATCTTGGTCAGTCCAAATCAACTAGAGAAAATTCCGAGCATTAAATTTTTTGAAAGCGACGGAACATTCGATTGCACCCCTGAGCCTTTTGTGCAGTTATATACTATCCACGGAGATCTGGGAAGTGACGAAGATCACACTCGTATAGTTCCTCTTATTTATGTTTTACTTAACAAAAAAACAGAAGAAACATACAAAAAATTATTTGAAATTTTGAAACAAAACATTCCTGGGTGGGAACCCGTAAAATTTTTAACAGATTTTGAACTAGCCGCAATGAACGCCATTACAATTGTTTTTCCGTCAGTTGTGATTAAAGGATGCTACTTTCATTATTCCAAAAATGTATGGAAAAAAGCAAAACAGTTGGATCTGACAAAAGATGCTATCACCCAAAGACATGTAAGACTTTCAGCTTTACTGCCTTTACTTCCTCGTAAATTCATATCAGAAGGATGGTGCTACATAATGGAAGACTGTCCTGATACTGACGCCATTCAAACATTTAATGACTACATGGTGTCACAATGGCTAGAGAACGAGAGTTTTGTAGACATTTGGTGCGTTCATGGTGAACGCCATCGAACCACAAATGCCGTAGAATCTTGGCATAAGAAATTAAACTCGGCTGTGCCAAAGAATGCTAATTTATATCAGCTTCTGAACGTGCTGAAAGAGGACGCAGATTTACAAACAGTGGTTGTTACTCAATATAAATCAAACGCACCCCCCGCAAAACGATGTGCACAGACAACTATTATGAAAAATTCGTGGATCACATACGTAACTGACCAACTCCTCAAAAACAAAATCTCCGTAGGTCACTGCTTAGAAAAATTAAGGGTTTAGCTACTAATTGTTGAAATATAAGAAATTATTTACACGTCATTTAGCTGATTATACTAATAGTTGATTTTCTGTGATATTTTATAATTCTTAGATTATAAGTGAATTATTCATATATGACGTTTTTGCAAAAAAAAATTGCTGATTCATTGCTATATAGGTGAAGAATGACTGATTTGATTAAACAAAAAGTTGATTTTCTGTGAAATTTTACAATTGTTAGGTAAGGTTAGAATTCATTGCGAAAAAAAATTGCTGATTCATTGCTATGTAAGTGATGAATGACTGATTTGATTATACAAAAAGTTGATTTTCTGTGATATTTTATAATTGTTAGATTTAAAGTGAATTTTTCATATTAGATATTATTGCAAAAAAAAAATGCTGATTCATTGCTATGTAGGTGATGAATGACTGATTAGATTATACAAAAAGTTGATTTTCTGTGATATTTTACAATTGTTAGATAAAAAGTGATTTATTTTTGTTAAAAATTTACCTGACATAGTTGTTATGAGATAGGTAGACGTGAATAATTACGTACCTGTCTAATAATAACTATGTCAGATAAATTTCAATATAAATTAAGAGTTAATTTTTTGAGATATTTTGTAATTTTTAGATTGTAAGTAAATTCTTCCTGTTTGATGTTTTTGCAAAAAAAATATTATACAGGTATAGAGAGGAACTAAAATTATATTAAAGTTGATTATTTAAGTGATATTTTATCATTGAACAAGACGTTTGCTAACAAAATTTGATTTTTTTGGAGTTATCTGTTTTTTTTTTCAATTAAAGGTCTTATATTTACATACAAAGCATTTTTACTGACTGTACCTTATATCTTTGAACTTGTTTTGGTATTAGTTTAAACAATGGTATCGGTTCGGAATAGAAAAAAAATATGAGTTGAAACAAATACCAGTGGTATTAGTTTTTGGTATTAGAATGGAATAAATCCGCAAAACCATTAATGGACAAACTTTAAAATTACATAATAGATTTCCAAAAATAACTTCCAAAAGCGAATATTCCACAATTTTTTCGCCTCAAAAAACCAGACAAAAAAAAAAATTGTCGGTTGTATTTGAGTCAGATTTTCCGCGGTACACATTTGCACGCACGGAGGTCGTAGAAGCTCCCGGAACGCAATTGTTCTTCAAATTAGCGAGTTGTGCGTTAACGAGCGTTTTTCTACTCTCTCCTTTTGCCGGTCGAGTGTCGTACTCTTTGGCGGGTAATTCTTTTTTGTGTAATTGCCATTACTTTGTGTTCCGGATCTTGGGGATGGAAAGGTTATTCACAGACGTCCAATAGCTTGAATAATGTTTTAATAAGCTTTCATTTCATCGGTAAGGAAATTAATGAATCAGGTAAATTGGAGTATAATATTTGTAGTGTCTGCCTAACCCTTCGGGGATTATAATAATAGGCGGTATGTTGTGTATGTACTATTTATCCAAAGAACCGGGGCACCATAGTCCCTAGATGTGTTAAAAAAAAACTTTTGCTGCGGCCATTTTGTTGTGGTCGACGTCACGTGCGGCATCGTATTCAAACCCTCGCGAGTACTACGAATGACACTGGGGCCATTATTAGTGAATATTCTGGAAACTATCACATATACATACATATCTGGACAATCGATTAATAACATAGTGGAAATCTTTATAATTATTATCAAATGCATGGTCATTCTTATGATCATTGGAAACCTTTAATCAAATGAAAACAACTTATCAAAAAACGAAAGTCTGAGATCCCAGCTAAATAGGAAGCATGAAACACAAAGTCGCACGCATTTTTTTTCACACATACTAACCACTTGGCCACAACCTACACGGTCAAGCGACACGCGTGTAGGAGAAAACAAATAATTGCTTATCATCCAACGGCATACCGCTGCGCAATGGAACTCATCAAGCAGGAAAGGAAAAGAGGCGCATGTTGCTTGACGCACGTCGTCGCATCGCCTAATGTCCTGCACCGAGCGTAAAACAGTACATCACTAAATAATTTATTTTCCTTTATTGACCAACCAACTACTGTAAATATGTTAGAACCGCATGCCCCATAAACATATTAGCAGTATAAACATAGTAGCACTATACTATAAAATTAATACTAGCGGTGCCAGTACTCAGTACAGTAGCCAGGTGCGTAGTACTCGCAACAGGCGTGCGATATGTATGAACGTGGACGAGGCAAAAGGAGTATGAATAGTTCGTAGGTGGCGCTCTGCGTGATTCCTATCTACCCCCATGCGAAGGAAGCCCGTGAGTTTATGTGTGTGTATGTATGTAATACCTAGTTAACAAACACAGCATTCACATCACATTGAACATCCCATAATGTACCCATAGCGATAATATCAATCACGAGAGTGAAGTACATCTTCTAAATGTAGTATAACGAGCTGGGAGAACTTAAGGTCCTCGAGGGAAATCAGGTTGATCGCAGATAACACCAACCATCAGGTAGGAGCTCGTAAATATCTTTGTTACAAATGTACCTATAACGTTGTTGCTGCTATAAATTTTATGGAATGGAGACTGTTCACCGTTATCTAGTTGGTTTGTCTTTTCTTCTGAGAAAATAAACACAATTTACTCGATGACTTTATGATTTTAAAGTTTGAAGAGACGCAGTTTTATGTTTTCTGTTTCCAAGACGGTATAAATATTAACTGACTACATCTTGGTCTGGTGGTCGCAAGCACGACTGCCGAGCGTGAGATCTTGAGTTTGATTCCCAGGTTGGGCTAAGTGTTATTGGGTTTCTATCAGTAATTTTTCAGTAGCTCCCACGGAGTCTGGATTTGGCCCGGTTGATGGCAATAGGCTCGCACCCTTTTACATGGATCTTAAACACAACTGGCGAAATGTGGGTGTACACCTCTGCCTAACCCTTCGGGGAATAAAGGCGTGATGGTATGTTATGTATAAATAAATATTAAGTCCAAGGTTCATGAAAATACGTCACCCTCAGGATCCATTGCTCCAGCCATTTGGAAAAAGAGTCGCTCGATGACATAACGCAATGAATATTCCTGAACTGTCTAATGAAAGGCATTGCAATTGTACCTAAGTATGTTGCGCAAAAAACCCCGCGTATCTTATATACATTGCATAAAAACAATGGTAGACACCAAAATCCGAACTTAAAGTTAAAACAAGATAAGTAAGTACAGCAAGAGGAGGACAACTTTAATTTTCACAGGATAAGCAGTCATTTGTTAATAACAGATTTTGTGATATTTATTCAAAATCGTTTACAAAAAAAAAACAAAGTTAACAAAATGCTGTCCGCTTAAATGCTTTGACAGTAGGTATAATCCTAGGTATAAGTCAAAATGTTACGAGTTGGACGCTTTTTCAGCTAACATGTTGCACATAACTTTATAATAATATCCTGCATGCATAATATCATCGTTCTGTATGTATACACATGTTTGAGCAAATAAATATACTTACTTTCTTACTTACTTACTTACACATTTGCTTTTCAGCAAAAAAGACCAACGAGTTTTCCCTTATACCTTAACCTATACCTCTTCGAAGCGACAAGGTTCGTAATTCGTGAATGAACAGGGACTAATGCGTATTGATCGGCCGAATACACGTTTTTTGCTCTCTAAGGGGTTCATACAGGCTTTTGCTAGGATTTAGGAATCGAATAGTAGGTAAAAGAGTCGTAATGTCCAAGTTTTTTATTTATATTTCATATTGTTCTTGACATTCATATTGACTCTTTCCATGTTATTGATTTATTATATTCTTTGATGTATTATTTGAATAAAATTAATTAACATTTGTACACCATTAAATGGTAGGCATAGTGGTCGACTGCATGGACTGTAACATCTATTATATACCTATGTTCACAAATAAATATATTGAATTGAATTGAATTGAATTGAATTGAATTGAAAGTTATTTACAGAGGAAAGATATATAAATAATAAAGGTTTGTCTATGGGAAAATTCTGAATTTTCGTATAGATTAAAGGTGTCACTTGAAAATAACCAGTATTATTGACGTACCTATTTAAAATTAATAAACCTTAGAAAATATAAAATATCAAACGACTGCTTCTGAATATGGACTTCCCAATAATGAATACCTTTCTCAAAATCTCACTGGACACAATGCTTTATACTATGTAGTGAAATCACCTATCAACCAATCAACTCATTATATTACAGTCCATTATTGGCCATTGGCTTCCCAATGCTGCGCCAGAATATCATGTTCTCCTCCTTCAGCATCCCACCCAGCCACCTCTTTAATACCATAGGTCCATCTAGCTGGGGCCTGCTAGATGCTGCACACACCCAAACTCAATTATTTTTACTTCATTGTCACCCACAATGATAGCCAGACTATTCTTTGTCCATCACCATGTTTTAAAATGTCCTTCACATTCAGTCTTCCCACGTTCCCTTCGTCACAAATATTAAACCGCCGGTGATATACGACACATTACGACGTTTGTTATGACGTCACGGTACTTAAGTCGCCTGCCCAATGCGACAGTTACTTATCACTAAACAGATAAAGGACAGAAGTATTAGCAGATTTGATGCCTGCTCGACTACCGTGCCTCGGAAAGCACATGAAGCCGTTGGTCCCAACTGTCATTTGTAGATCTTTGACAGTCGTTACAAGTGGCCCGTAAGTCTGAGAACCAAGGCGTGTCATATTACCCAGTACTACCTGGGTTGTGGAGATCAGATAGGCAGTCGCTCCATGTAAAATACTGGTATTTAGCAGCATCCGGTTAGACTGGAAGCCAACCCCAACATACTTAGGAAAAGGCTAGGTAGATAATGATACTCGCACTAAGGCCAGCTTACACTAGGAATCATTAACAGCGTTTGGCGTTAAACATGTTGATTTATGCGGGCTTGAATCACAGATTCATTATGTATTTGAGACATTCTTGTGCCACTCCTGGAAAAAATTCCATCGATTTTGGAACTTATCGGTCATACTTTTAACCAAAATTAGGACGCTTCCTTACTATCTTTCAATCTCCATAGATCCGCATAAACCCAATCCATTAAGTAGAGTTCACTGGTAAAATTGCCTTACAAATCTTTTCAATGAACTTGGTAAGCATTTTCAAAAGTATCAACGGATTCCAGAAAAATATCGCAAGTATAAAGCATCTTGTCAAGCGAATGATTGCACCTTTTAAGCACCTGGACCGCTGATAGGCTAATATAGTCGCGATTTTACGATGATTAAAACCTATAACATAAATAATACGAATTCGGAATACGACACTCGGTTCATGGTATATTTCCATCGACTAGGTACATAGCACTAATTTAGTTTGGTTTCAGTATTTAGCTGTTATGAATACTTTGGTTGATGCAGGTGCAATTTTGTATCAAATTCTGAATTAGTTGATTGTTGTGTAGAGCCTACTACATCCTATTTGCAGGCATTACTTGCTTAAAAGGAAACTCCAATCACCAACTTATGAAAAACTTTTTTGTAAAAAATAAAGATTTTTTGTAAAAATAGAAATTTTGATAATAGTTTAATCGACCCTGTTACTAAGATTATGTTATGATTTTGTTGTAATTTTTCAGTCTGATAGATTGTTCTTTGACTACTTTAAAAAGTATTTGAAGGCCTTGACAAAGTGATATTTTATCAGTGATAACGGCGATGGAAAAATTAGAACTACCTAGGTATTGAACAGTCATCAAAACTATTGAAAGTATTACATATAGTTTTAGAAATACAAAACGGTTTGGAACCACGGTTGCCACTAGGCTGTCTAGGCCCTCAGGTTACAGTACCATAATTATAAAATAGGTCGTCAATACTAAATACGTATTTCTTTAAAATAATAAATTAAATTATTCAAACTTAGAAACCACGATTATTTATTTATTTATGTACACACAAAACACGATTAATACAATTTGGAATATCTCTCTTTGTTATTTGGCATATATCTCCACCTCGGCAAAATGACCGTCTATGACAATCTATACAAGTCATTTCCTCATATCGATTTACGTCTAACTCCTTACGAACATGGGAAGACTTCAAGTGGCGAAATTGGCTCGATTTTTATGAACTGTCTATGCCAAATACTTCCCGATGACACAACCCTTTTTCATAGACGTCGTTTCACACAGACAGCTGATTTGTGCCGAAGCTATTTCCATTTTCCATCGATCCGTGAGTTATGCCACTTTGACGTAAATGCATAAGTCAAGAATATTTTTAGAGGGAATATAAAAGTTTTGGTAGTAAAGTCTTGCCGATAACAAAGACAGCCAACACTTTTTGGTCGAACCAGAGTCTAGTTCAGTCATATATCATGTGGATTCTCACAGAAATAATCTAATATTTGTTACATTAGTGAAATAAAGTTTTTTGAAAGGGGGAAAGGCGTTTAATCTTTGCGTTAATATCATTCTACTGTGACTAATCTATATTGCCGTTTTTGTCACGACCATAATCTTTAATTCTTTTTTTTTTTTTCGGTTGGGGAATCATCAAATAACCCCTCCCGCTCTGGGCTGAGCAGGAAGGAGTGTCAGACTTTTACTGACTAAAACCCATCCATGTTCCTTCCTTTGCCCTTTGTGTTCCAGGGCCGCGGTATCTCTTTCGAACAGTCCCGCAACCCTGGCAGGATCTTTAATGTACTTATGTTATGTTTCAAACAAAAAATACATACAATTATTTTCAGTAGCCCTTTAATACTTAGGTACGTTAATAAAAAAGGACACACATGTAACTGTAAATCTGTCGGTAGGCTCATTTGCAAGCATGGCATCACCGGCGTAACCTGTCGGTTATTCCATACTTGATGACACACACGACGATATGGTGGTTTTAGTGGGCTCATTACATGTTATAAAAAAAAAATGCAACTGAGAACTGAAAGCTATGTGACTTGCCACACACGATCGCTTAAGCCTGCGAGGCATAACCAAGCGGAAAAATGTATATTTCGATAGTCTGTAGGTTGCATGTACTTGTACAGAAATAACTGTACCGTTCTGTCCTACACACAGTCATGCCCGTACAGTTTTACTGTATAGGCAACACTGCACATGTATAACATATCGTCTATGGCCGGCTTAAAAAAAACAAAGGCCCAAAAGCCCCTGCACCTTATCTTCCTGTTCAAACTGCAGCGTACACTAACGTAACTATCCCTAATTTTCAGACGTTGGTGATGTCAAGTGAAACTACTGCTAATCTTCCGTATAACAGCGTACGTAGCAGGTGTGAGGGACTTCCCACATGACCGAGGCTAATTGTGTCTTGTTCTACAAACAAATTGATGTTACGCGTAAGTTTGCGTACACTTGTTACACAAACTCGCCTGTGTCGACCTTTGGACGTTTCTGGTACTAATTATAAAAGAGGTTTTGTAAAGTAATTTTTAATTAAATCTATTGTAACTCATCACTTGAGGATGATCTAAAACCAAATGGTGGTCATAACGTGAACTGACTCTCAAAGGAAATGTTTGGAGTACAGCGTTTATCTACGACATAACGTAACATTAGGTCTGTAATCCCCAATGAGTAGGCAGAGGTGTGCCTTATAATATACCCACATTTTGCTAGTAATATTAAAGTCCCATGTAATAGGGGGTGACCCAATTGCCATCAACAGGTAACCATTCCAGATTCCGTGACTACTTCTCTTATGGAAAAACCCTAATAACATTCTGCTTAAAATTCGAACACAGGACCTTATGCTCAGCCGTCACGCTTTGCGACCACTAGACCAACGAGGCAGCATCTATGAGTATTATAATTTTCTGATAATCTTAATCACAATCTAAGTTTTGACGACAAATTGAACAAAGCCGAAACGAGTAAGATCGGAAACAAGTGTAAACATCAATAGATTGTGTTGTCGAGCTCACGTAGTGCCCTCCATAAAATCATAGTAACAACTTTTATTATAGTATAAAAGGATTTTTTCAATCAAGTGTTCCAATAACATGTAATATAGTCAAATTAACACTAACCAAACAGATATACAAAAAAATATCAATACTTTTTATTTAAGTATTTTTCCATTACACAAAAGCAGCTATTTCAATTTAATATAGCCAAATAGCCCCATTTTACATGTAAGTAATAAATTTCATTTTACCGTTCCCAATGCATTTCAATTTTCGTATAAATTACGTTCGTCGAAAAATAACGTCGACAGGTAGAATCGCCTTGTAAGTTATTGGTTAGATATAAATGCACCTAGGTACAGTTTTGTTTTAGCCCAGTAGTATTATCGAATAAGGCTGCCTGTCCACTGGAGCGAAAATGAGAGAAGATGAGTGGAGCTGTGCAAATTTTAACCAATAGATTTTTATAAAATTTAAACCCCGCACCGTTGCGCATTCTATGCAATTCTATTGGTCATAATTTGCACAGCTCCACTTCTCTTCTCCCTTCTCTGCTCCAGTAGACAGGGAGCTTAAGAACCGGACTAAAGTGGCTCAAAGCGAGTGCAGCGGAGACGATCGGAGCGGAGAGATATGCAAAATTCGACCAATGACAGGAGAGATGAGAGACGCAATGCACCAATGTGGTTGGTCGGTTCCGGAAAGTCTCCTCGCTCCGCTCGTCTCCGCTTTGGTGGATTCCGGGCCCTAGGTTTCGACTTTCGATGGAGCAAAAAGGAGGCTGTAATACGGTTAGCCTATTACAATGGATGTATTTTTAGACTATAATTGTATTACTAATTAGGTAAGTACCTAAATATTCCTTAATTACACTTGTATAGGTACTACTGGTAATGTGGCAAAGTCTTATGCTTAATGCCATGCCTTTTTTAAATCCAGTTGCCAGACTGACATTCAAATATAGTATGATTATAGTAATTACCCTTCAGTACTCAGAATTTCGAACCCGAAATATTATAAAAGTTACACTCACTAATCACTGAACCAACTTCGTAGCTATCTCCTAATTACACAACAGCCAGCCATTACAGTCCAGATTTAATTTTCCGCAGACTACCCTCAAGTCCAACTACAAAGAATTAATAGAAAACGTTTCACGCACCCACAATGCGAAACTTGTTTCAAAAGGATCACGTATACACGTTCCATACAAGTTTTTTCGTTATCAACACCTTGGTAGCCCACATTCTGTTCTTTCGACGAAAAACTTTATTTTCGATAAAGACTCTCTAACGAGTTCAGAGTCGGGCAATGTTAGTGTTAAGTTCGACGGTTTATTTATCCAAAGGATTTTCTGATGCCAGAGACGTTGGATTAACGGGTCCTAATGACTTTGATGCTCCTCAATGTGATTAGTTTTGGGTACGCCCGTATATTTTTGGGCGTTTACTGACTACGTGGCTTGATGCTGAAAGCTTTGCGCGTCAGCGTATCATTATTGAGCAAATTAGGTCATAATGTTGAAATTAGGAAGCGGGTAAAATCGCATTCAGAATAGATAGATAGTATTTTTTTTTTTTACAGTCTGAGATGTAATGTGTAAACTGTGTTGCCGAATTTTACGTTGGTCATGTAAAAAAAAAACGTTTCTAATTAAAATACCGAAATCGTCTTCAATATAACGTCCAGCTACATTCCTAAAACATAAAAACAATTCAAATACGCAATATTTTACAGGAAATATACGGAATTAACTCCTACTTTCACGGCGTGCCTTTAAAAATGCAAAAGTACGGGTTGTAATAAAAAGTATGCACCCGTTATCTCATGACATCTAATCTGCATGATGTAACCTCGTAATGCTCCCGGGTATAGCCGGAGCGTAGGTAATGTAAATACGCGTCTCGTTATACATTATGTTTCGTGTTCTTTTTTTTAGTTTTCCAGCCAATTTTTTCTGCTTCCGATCGCTTTTTGTTTATGTTTGCGAAAAAATTGCCTTTGCTTTTTTTTGCGTTATTTATTTTGTGTATTTACTCCTTATATAATGATAATTTATACGAATGGGTTATTAACGTGTTATTTATGTTTTATTTGATAATTGCTTGTATTTGACACGATAACAATAGAAACCGATGAATAATAATAAAATTCAATTCTATTGTATTATTCTAAGCAAGCACTGTCTCCAAACCACTCTATTATATTATATTACGCCTTGTATAAAACATGATTCAACAAATTCAATTTTAAACCGTCTCATGAACACGTGACTACAAAATTTTATGTGCTTCAATAAAATTTTACGTGTGTTTACTACATTAACAGGGAATAACGCTAGCAGGTGTTATCCTGTGTTATTTACTGTCTGTCTGTCTAGACGGAATACTCCTTAAATAGGGCTGGAAGCTGCCTGGTCTACCTGCCCATAATAATCTGTCGCAATTTCGAGCTAGCTTTGTATTTTATTTTATTGTATTGTCGTCCTAATTTTTTGGCTCGAAGTCTTTGTTTTATTGTAGAATTATCTCTATCTTTGTTTTCTTGATTAGTCTGATCATTGTCTGCCTACCCTTTACCTAATAAACAATAACACACACACACACATACAACAATATTATATAATTAACTATGTTGGTCTAGTCTAACCGGGTGTAGCTTAATTACTCGTACAAATATTGGTATTTACTGTCCATATGACTTCTACAACAAAGTTTCTGGATAACACGAAACCCCTATTTGTTAGACTTTCAGACTGACTACCCGTAACGACTGTCAAAGATCCGCAAAACAATCAGAGCCGGGACTAACAGCCTACCGTGCTTTTCAAGGCATGGCGTGGTTTCAGTATGTAATAGATGGTCACCCATCAAAGGGCCGAACTCGGCAAGCGTGGAATAACCTATAACATCGATTTTGTTTGATTAGTTGTTGGGATTAGGTAATTTGTCAATTTTTCTTACCCATATTAAACATTAGAGTACTTTAAATAGAAAATTAAACGTCTATCACTTGCGTCTAAGTTTAATTTGCATCATAATCAATAAACCTTGGAACACAAAGTGCGCATAGTCAGTTGCGGTCGTAAGTCAGATATGCAGCTGGCATTAGTTATATCGGAGATGATAGCCAGACGCACTAATAATTAATTAAACCACAGACTAGAGCAGCCGGTATCTGCGGTGTCACACTGTAACAACCGCTTTATATTATGACAGATGTTCAGTATGCTTCTGGCGCTGGTCCCACCGCCGCCGACGAGGAAGCGACTTGCTACCGACTCCGACTTGCTACCGCTCAAGAACTGTATACAAGATTCTTTCACTGTTCATGTGATAGTAAAAATAATACATACAGGTTTAACAAGACCCTTAACGAAGCCGTCAACCAAGCATTACGTACATCAAACTAAGTAACTTTACGCAAAAATTATTGCTGGGAAACGACATTTTTTTGGGGTCAAACATCACGTATTACGGTAGGACTCAATGCAAAGCACTTAAAAAATTGTGCTGATGGATGGATTGAATATAGTACGAAAGTCGTAGAGATGTTTAAAGTAAAAATCTCACATTAAAAACATGTAATTAATAAAAAACCGCGACCCCCAATATCTCCGTAACTAGAAAGTTCGCAGGTATGGTTTACAACAAAAAAAATATTGTAATGACGGGAAGAACAAGTGCATTTCGGCTTCATTAAGGGTCTTGTTACACTCTTTATAACCAGTGTAAAATAAAACACCCTTATCGAAGCCGAGGACTCCCCGTCGTTGTGATAATATTGTTGGGCTGGATCTTCTTGGAGAACCTTTTAGTTACGGAGCTATTGAAGGTCAACGTTCCAACTTTTTCACTCGATTTTTACAATGAACACAAGTTTTAAATTTTCGATTAGGTGTTAAAGTAAGAAATTGCCGATTTGTATGGACGATCTCGTGAAAAGTGATATTTCCAAACAAGAATATTTTTTTCTTGCGAACTTCTGAACCGATTATGTATGATGCAATTGCAATCGTTAGAGTGAAAAAAGCTGCGTTGCACAATGTATCTTAAACTCATAAAACACAGTCTATTATAAAAATGTACCTACATAAGGTAGTGAAACTGACGGCACATTGAAACAGGTGTTTTATCACACTACCCTATGAGGTAATATGCAACTACAAGTACGGTTTTTAAACTCTACAAGGTAAGTATTTTAACAATGAATCCAATAAAAATGGAATCAGGAAAAAATATAACTTTTCGTTAAAGTTACAGACAGAACAAAATGTGAAAAAATACGGCAATTTCGGTTAAAGACCTATTATAAACTTTACTTTCAATACCTATCCCCTGCATTTTTCAATGCATCCATCAGCAAAACGTTTTCAGTACCTACGTTTCACACGTTTAAAATCATTTTTGCGCAGTTTTATTAAGTGCGATGTACAGAATGCTTAATTGGCGGATTTGTGGTTTATTTATCATGGGTCCTTTTACATGCTGTACTTATTGTGTTCGCTGACTGTATACAACTATACACGGCCAGCGAGAAACTCAGACAAACAAATAACTCGTTTTTAGTTGCTAGCTCCACTCGCTTCTCGCTAGTCGTCATCGGTAGGACATCTGTCTGAGCATGTCTCCCTGTAGGTCACTACTATGACATGGATGTCGGAGGCTTATTTAGTAATGTCCTTAAGATATGGTATGGAATCGGGCGTTACTTTTCAGGAAATCCATGATTGTATAAATATTGTTCATTCTGCATTGAAGTTGGATCTACATGGTTTTTAGCTGAATCCAAACTAAATATATTTGCATATTTAATAATAATAAATACTTTTATTTCTCCTCACAATGACAAGCTTATAGGTTTCACATATTATTTGTTGTTTTTTTTGTTTTTTAGCAATGTGAGGAGCTGGTGTCTGAGTTAGGCGTAAAATGCCTGTATTACAAATCACCGGCCAATATTTGACCTGTCGATTCTCTAATTTCAAGTAAAAAATCTGTCATTATTTATGCTCTAACAGTCACACACAGACACACACACTTTTCACATAGACACACGCACACACTTCACATAGACACTTCATTCACACTTTCACTCACTTCACACTTCATTTTCACTTGTTTTTCTCTTCACAGACACTTTTTCTAAGTCTTATTACCTACCTATATACGACTTAGAAAAAGTGTCGTTTTTGAAAAAGACATTTTTAAATTAGATTAACAAAAATAATACACGTTATCTATTTGGCTTTTATTTGTTACCTTTTTGCAACAGTAGCTATGTCTAAACATTGTAAGTAATTTAGTTTCGAAGCCTAAAAGACTATGTGATATGAATTGCAATTAATTAGCACTTTAGTAATACTGCATTGGAAGGTAGAGTGAATCCAACAGTGCGCTCCATCAATTTGCCAAATTAATAATAATTGCCTTTAACTCCTGCCGAGGCTTCCCCGGTATTGTAACTGTAATAATTCCATAGGTTAACACTCAAAATTGTTGTAGAAAGATAGACATACCAACCGTAGTTATATTATGTAAAAATATTAAAATTATTCCTATTTCTTTTTGTTTTTCGTAAAGTTAGTGCCTAACCTGGAGTCAGAGTTTTTAAGCCACCCATAGGCTATTTTTTTTTTCGTATTGATAATCATCAAATAACTTCTTCCGCTCTGGGCTGAGCAGGAGGGAATGTCAGACTTTTACTGACTAAAACCCATCCATGTTCCTTCTTTTGCCCTTTGTGTTCCAGGGCCGCGGTATCTCTTTTGAACATTCCCGCAACCCTGGCAGGCATCGGTCCTTTCGGACCCCTTCCCGTTTGCTGACATCTCTCTGAGGCGCGCGTGGAACACGAAGGTGCCGTCGTCGACACGGCCTTTCGTCATAAGACGGAAGGATGGCGAGCTAGCCCATAGCTCACCGTCAGACACCCATAGGCCTCTGACTTGGCTTTACATGCCGTCGAGATATATCTCTCAGGCATGGTGGTTTGGTTTCCTCGCGATGTTTTTCTCGCCGAAACAAATGATAATTATAAAATAAGGAGATTAATCCGAAAAATCAGAGAGGCATGTCTTGGGTTAGAACTCGAGACTAATGGTTATGACTTGGCTACGGTCCGACGTTCACACCAATAAGCTATTACTGCAGTTTTTAAAAGAATAAGAAAAATGAACGCGAATCCGACGAATTTTGATAAAATAAATAGAAAATAGATTTTTACTACACAGAAATGACCTACAAAATGACGTTCATTTATTTTCAAGCATAGATAGAAGAAAAGGCACTTATATGATACTATCTGTGCCCCTAGGTTTTATCCGCCATTTCTCTTTTTGATCGGCTCCCAAGGGTCGTAGCGTGATACTATAGTCCAGAACCCTCCTCAAAAATTTTGCTAAGTGTAAATAGCATAAAGATTTTTAGACGGGAAATTACAGAGATTAGCGCGATTGAACTCTTCAGCTTTATTACTGTTTTATTACTACTTAGTACCTATGTCAGATTGTCAGAATTTATTCCGTTAGACTCGGACATCATGTGGGCAGAAGATGCGTTTCGTGCAATGAAAAAACACAAGATAACTGCTTTTAGTAAATAAACAAATTACTCGAAATTACAATTTAACACAATAACAATGGGCACCATGAATCGGGTACAGAGTACTGCAAGTGATCCTCGCCGCGAGCTCAAAACATCACGACTCTGTAGAAGCGCGCTATAGATGTGGGTAGACTGATAATTAGGTCACGTGATGTCACTGGCGTGCTTGACGATTCATTTTATATTGGTACTGGATCCAACAAGTAAGTATAATACCTAGTCATGATTCACAATCATTGTTCCATAGAAATGTGCAATGCTCAATTGTGACACCCCCAAGGTTTACATCTGGCAGAGTGGTGATGTTGAAAATAAATATAACTGAATTGTTTATTAGTAACGGATGTGTATTTTCTTAAAAATTTAAACAAAAATTGTTAAACCCAAAAATAAAATTATATAACATTAAACCACAACAAAACAAACAAAACCATTTAAACTTAATACAGGTCTTCAATTGAGGGCATAAAATTGTCTGGTATTTGAGAATTGTCCACTTGTCGTTTTCGGAAAACTGGTGCCACGAAATGTGACTTTTTTGGAATAGTCTTGCTTGCATCCTTGTCTCTCTTATTTTTCTTATCCACTTTCCTCTTTGCAAGGGTCAGTAATGATTCGCCTTCTACCGTATCACAGGGGAAAGATTTCTTAACGCTGAAAACTTGGCAAGTCGACACTTGAGTATCGTTTTGTTGACCCGCACTTGGTAGATTCGTTTCTTTAACTTTTAGGGCAAAAACATTACCTTCCACGTTATATTTAGTTACTGTTATTGACTTGGAAGCTCGCTTTTTGGGTTTAGTTCTTCTAGTTTTAGTGGTGGTCATCTCAGTGGTAGTGCTGTCCAAATCTCTCTTGTTCCTATAAGACGTCTTAAGCCGCAAAACTTGTTCGTGTAGTGTGTCAGTATCTGATATAGTTTCAACGATTTGATAATGAGTTTTGTACGCTTTGATTGCTCGTTCCATACAGTCTATGCAATGCCCACAGCTTAGGTCCATGAACACCGACTGCAGATCATTGACCATCTTAACGAGTGGTGGTCCATTGATGTTTAGTAGGACCTTCTTCGGCATCGGCATTTGACGGATTTCCATTGAGTTGTTGAATTTTATTTCTGCGACCGAACTGGAGTCACCTACAAATAACAATATTTATAGTCTCAGAAAAATAAAGTCAATACAATTTTTGTTAGAAGTCACAAATTATGACAACAAACAGAAACGATGTTTGTCTAAAGTCAGTGCCAAAAATTGAAAATGCAATGAAACTGCAGACAATTTAAATTAGAAGCTTTAAAAAATAAAAGGGCTGTCCATAAATCACGGCAACTCACCGAACGCTTGAGGCAAGTGTGCGACTAGCGCGCAGAACAACAGGGAACTCATTAGTTCCATTTGTTCTCTCGTTGTGAAGGTGTCTTCGCTCCTGCAGACAATCTTCTTACTAAAGTGTCCTAACAAGCTTCGTTACTGCGAGGAGTTTTACGAAACGCGCAGTGTTGCTCACAGTCCGCCCGACGCTTCCCGGCGCTCCTGCTCAAATGTTTTCAAGTTTACATGCTTAGTTATAATTAAAACGTCACTAAAGACGTTAAAGATAATGAGGGATTTAATTTTTTCTTAACATTCACTCGTCTTACTTTAGGATTTATCATTTTTGACAGATTTGATAAAAAAAATTAACTAAGATCGAAATATCAAAAATAATGTTCTTACCAAATATCCAAAATCTTCTTCGGCAGATTTCTTTTCACCTCAAATGCACAGCAGCTCAAATAAGCCGTTGTAATAAACAAAGCATCGGAGGATTTACTCTCAACTGAACTACGTGTTGGATTCTGGGAAACGACAAGAATAATGTGAAGGTGAAGTGAAAAATCTTTCTTATATCCACGTTGTGGTGTATGTGCTGATGATCTTGATCCATTGTTTAGGCGCTGTTTACACACCGTATACCTGACGACAGTTGACAATTGAATGTTTGCGCTGCTGGCTTGAGTCTAAGCCATTGTGATCACGTCAATAAGTTTATGTTGTTCCAATACCCGGATACTGGCATCCGACCGGTTGATTACATTCAATCTCAACTTTGTAAAGTCCAATGTGTAGTTGACTTTTGTGTCTTGGATCGGATCGAGTTTTACGCGATCTTAAAGTGACTTGATTGTTCCGAAGAGACTTCAAGAAGGGTTAAAAATAATGATGATGTCAGTGTTCGCTGCTTTAGAATATAAACTATCTCAGTTATTATTGGTTTTTAAATATTTGGAATCGTATTTTAAAAAATCATAATTCTTAAGAGGATCCGAGACTTCATTCATTTGCAAAACATACATCAGTTCTGGCGCTTATTCGTCGGCCAGTGTTTCTTTAACCTGGTGACCGGCCAAAGAATTGAAAGTGAACAGTTTGCATTCAACAATCTGCAAAGAACCAGACTAAAACAGCCAAAATCCAATTTGCAAAAACAGTCACTACTGGCACTAAGGTATGATTAGGTCAATTCAATCACGATTTTTTATCTTACTCTGATCGCGATACGATGTGTGCTAATATTACGAATTCCGTGTTCTTTTTGGCAAAATTAAATGTTAACTAAACATCGAATAAATTATTTTAACGTCCCATTCCATAATGCTTCCTTTACATTTCTTTCTCAATTAGCAAAGCCGGGAGCAAAAATCGTAACGCGCAAAAAATCAAGCGCATTTTCAGGCATTTACGGCAAACGTTCATGTTCAGTTTGGTTGAAATAAAATTACCATAAAATATTATGGTAAAGTGTAGCCGAGCATAAAACCGGGGGCAAATAACTTTTTTGCAACTTATCTCGTTACTCACAAAGATGTGACTTTTATGACGTAAACGGACTTGCTGGTTATTTGTATGCTACAAATATCCCAGATTTGTTCCTATGTTTCGTGCAAATGTTAAGATAAGGCTTTTTATGGTGCAGATTTCTATCACGCGATTTGTTTACGTTATTTCGGGATCGAGTTTTACGCGATCGTAAATAGGTAGGCTTGATTGTTTTGAAGAGGCTTCGAGAAGGGTGAAGAATAATGATCATCGCAGTTAACCTTAAAGAAAGTGTTGTAAAATATCCTGATTTAAATTTCTTGTCCATTGGGATATTTGTTTAATATTAGTTTTAGAGAGCAGCGGTGGCCCAGTTGTGGCGGCCCCGACTTACGAACAGTAAGTCGTGGATTCGAACACAGGCAGGAGGCGCATTACTTTGTGTAATTTATTTCATCACCACTTCTCTCAAAAACGGTGAAGGAAAACATCGTGAGGAAACCGGCATGTCCTAGAACCAAACAATCGAAGACATTCGAAATATACCAACCCGCACTGGGCCCGCGTGGTGGATTATAGCCATTGCCTCTCATAGAGAGTAGGCCGAGTATCCCAGCAGTGGGAAAATTAAAGGCTGATTATGCTTATACTATTAATTTTAAGCCAATTTAATCTTAGAACCAAGCTCATTTATTTATTTCGTGATTATGATGATGAAAAGAACAACCACTTCGTCGTAGGATCGTTGCATCAAACATTCTCGCAGCCATTCCTTCAAAGTTAGTAAGTAGAAGTAGGTGAAGTAGATACCTAAGACAAAAGGCGAAAAAATTAAATATCATAAAAATATTTAAACAAACGTTTTATTTGATATCGCTCCACTTTGAACAAGTAACTCCCTACATGAAGATTTATAAGGCGCTTAATATTTTCAGAAAAATTTTTCGTGCTCATATTTTAACGAGAAAATCTAATATTAAGAAAGAAGATTGCTCTTTTGTTTCGGAAATACTGTTTAAATTATTTAATGGAACTCTTATAATATATTAGATACTTAAGCGCTACAAATGTATTCCTTATGGACCGGGCATTTGTATGCCACCGTATATTTTGACAGTCACTTTTTTTGCTGTCGACGAGAAATAGCATAGTCTTAATAGGGATGATTCCTGAGTTAAAAAAATATGATTCTATTTAGTCCGTTAGATTATCTAAAAATATTGGATACGTATTTTTTTGTTTTATCAAATCAATAAAAAAATACGAAGATAAAACGCATCAAATAATACTGGGGCTTAAAAGTGGGGGCTTGTGACGTCACATGTCGGTGAAAAGTGTACATACAAGTGATGTCACGCGAGTTTTCAACGCACTCCATCGTCTTCATTATTTGTTTACGTGAAAAAATCCTTATACAATATTTATAGGAAATCTATCTGACGGAGTAATTAGATTTTTTTGGTTTTTTGGTTTTTTGGTTTGGTTGTTTTTTAGGTTTTTTTGGTCATCTACGCAACACGTAAAGAACCCTTGATAAACATGTCATACTTGCAAAAAGTTCTGTTTAAAACAATTTTAGGTACCTATACAAACTTGTGTATATTCTAAGCGAGAGAACCAAACCCACGTTGTAAAAGAAAGAAAATACCCCAAACCACTAAACCAGTTGACGTTTATTTCTGCAGCTACCTTTGGTCCAGAATTTTTCTCTATATAATAAAAATGCTGAAAAAGCTAGTCTAGCTGTCACCTCGTTTATATAAACTGTGTAACAATTCACTGAAGTATTAAATTAAATGTATTTCCCCAGACCAGACTGTTGACACATAACAGGTAGGTACAGAAGGCATGCATCGAGCGAAGATGCATGCACACATAGACATGTTTCGCGTACAGCGAATGCGAATGGACTCACGTGTATTCAGATCTCCAAGAAAAGTATGCGTTTCAGGAATACTCATCTATCTTCGGAATTCCGAACAATCCATGATGAAATATCATTCGGGTGGAGCTGTTGGAACCATAGAACTGCTCGTAATTTCCTATATATATACAGTTACAACATTGTAGATTTACAACTCCATGCAATCCCAAAAAAACATACGCCACCGACAACGTTACGTGTATTAGTTATAGTTTAATAAGGTTTTTAATATGTATTAGTTTATTATTGTTTCAGATTATTTGTGTATTTTACTTATGGGCCTCAGTTGCCTGTCAATAAAAATAATTGATTGATTGAAAAGTATTTCATACTTTTGCATGACAAGTGACAATCAGTGACTGGAGTAGGCAACTTGCCAGAGAATCAAATGTGCTGTGATAGTACCCTACTGAAAAGCACGGCACGAAAAATTTACAAACTTTGCCTCTGTAGGGCGTTACTCTGTGGTTGTGTTGATTCGGAAATACGAAGATTACCGAAGCGCATACCTTTTCTAGTTTAACTGTAAATTTGTGAGTGGATATTTACTCTCATTGTATTAGTCTTAGGCGCGAATTATACACAAAAGGCGTAAAGTTAAGGTGGTTTTCATAAAAAATGTACGTAGGCGACGTGTCGCGTATTACACTCAAGCGGCGCGGCACATTCATGGCAAGCCATTCTGTTTTTTCATTATACTTTCCACGCCTGCGCCGCGCCATTACCTTACGCCGTTTGTATATAGTTCCTTACCAAGGGGTATCATATTATCCAGTACTAACTGGGTTGTGAAGGTCAGATAGGCAGTCGCTCTATGAAAAATACTGGTAATGAGCTGCCTTCGGTTAGACTGGAAGCCGACCCCAACGTATTTGGGAAAACGCTAGGCAGATGATGATTTTCACTCATTGTATAAAGTCGATCTTCTGTACCACTGTGTCCTTCCGTTTGTTTGTGCTGCGGGCTCCCAGAGGCTTAAACTCATTCCGCTTAGCACGTTTTATTCTCCACTACGTTTATCTATTAATTTCTGAACTGCAATCCATTACGTGTGAATGAAGTATTAATTAATCTGTAAAGTGTGTTTTCACTGAGTAACATCAATATGGTATTCTACGATGGACGTGTATGTTTTGTTTAGTATAGCTAAATAAAGGCCCTTTTTTTTCGGATTGGAAATCATCAAATAACTCCTCCCGCTCTGGGCGGAGCAGAAGGGAGTGTCAGACTTTTGCTGACTAAAACCCATCCATGTTCCTTCATCGCCCTTTGTGTTCCGGGGCCACGGTATCTCTTTCGAACAGTCCCGCAGCCCCGGCAGGCATCGGCCCTTGCGGACCCCTGCCTTTTGCTGACATCTCTTTGAGGCGCGCGTGGAACACGAGCGCGCCGTCGACACGGCCTTAAATAAAAGCCCTGGTGTTTAAGTTCCACGAAAGTAATAGAAGACGAAACAATGCAAAATTTACTCATTTACTTCCAGGCGCACTCTCTTTTTGGTTCAGTATATAAATAATAATAAGTTTATTTATTTTCTCTTACAACGATTTTGTAGCACATAACAGTTATGAACTATATTTTTTTGTTTTGTTTATTGATATAATTGAATTACAAAAAAATATTTACAGGCTATAAATTTTAAGGCCATACTTAAAAACTATAGGTATAAATAGTAATTGGATTCTACCTGAACTAGGAATAAACCTGTATCTCAGTTAACTCACTCAAGTGCTTAAACCTGAATATTATCTAAGATTCCTTAAGGAATCTTAGGTTGTTTAAACAAATACGTAAATAACTTATCTGTAGATAGTAAAGTTCTGTTCAAAGAAAGAAAACAGATTGTTTAGTCACCTTCTCTACAACATTCTAATATTTTTGCAATGAAGCAAAAATAATACAATATCCAGGTCATGTTTACCTAGTGTCTAACAATGCTGGTCGATAAAATGCTATGACACTAAAATGTAAAATGTAATTTTATTTATAATTTGTGAATACTACAAACTAAAATTATTTTAAGTGCGTCAATACTATAAACATACAATAAACACCCACTTGGTGTACCTAAAGGTCAATAAACTTAGGAGTAAGCTATAACACAAATTACTAAAAAGGAAAAAAAGCTACTTATTGTATAAAGTCCCTCACTGGGCAGGATGTCCAATTAATGTAAACTCGGCTTTGGTTTATAAGGGCCTTTCTTATGCTGGCAGAAACTTTTTACCTGACTTGTGTCACAGCGATTCCTGGTCTTCTCTTATGTGGCTCTTCCATTTTCAGGCCGGAACCACTTAGCTGAGCCGATTGTCTAAGTTTTTCAATGTCGTCTTTTGTCTCCGTGCTGATAATAACGCCCCCGTTTTTTGTTTTGCGTAATCCTCTGACGTACAATTTCATTTGTTCCGGGCATAATTTTTTGGACCAGAGATTTTGTGTCGTCACTAGATTTTAATTTATCTATTGGATAAATTGCAATAGAGCTGAGCTTATTTGGGCGCAAGTAATCATTTTTAGTGGTTCTAACCATGTCAGCGAACGAAACTTTTTCTGCCATAGTTGTTTTGTTGCAGTTTTCTTGAATGCTAGCTTGAATGTTTTGCTGGAAATTTTCAAGGCAATTCGTGAGGTCCCGTTTTTCTTCCATCACTTTGAGTTTTGATATTCTTTGGCCTTGAGCCTCAAGTCCTGGTAGTAAACTGCCATTTGTGAAACGCCTTGTTCTATCTTGCGCTAAAGGTTGTTGATCCTCAGCTTTTGTTCGGAGTTCAGCTTTCCTTCCTGAGCAATGACGCAGACTTCATTCAGGCATTTGTCGATGGAGATCAACCAGTTGCTAATATCGCTGGTTTTCACTGTTTCTATTTTTTCTTCTGCATCATGAGGTGTTTTGGCGTTTGGTCGCGGGGCTGCTACGAGGTGGAACACTCCGAGGGCAGTTTTCATTATTTGACATATCTACTTAGTTCTTAGATATTTCTCATAACTACTTGTTATTCACCAAAGTAAATCACAAACTTAGCACTGAAATGCGATTTGGTATTCACCGATCACTCGAATACTATTTAAAAGTCATTTATGTAGTTAGTAAAATTGCTAATACACACGTCCGCTCTACTTGAGTGCAAGTAGAGATATCAAATACATTCACATTGTAAGAGCTGGTGCCTGAAGTAAGTTTTAGAAAAAACCTGAATTACAAATCATCAGTAATCTATCTGCGATCTTTGTCTATGTTCCTATTTATAAATTCTGATACACAATGTGAAAATTTAAGGATATATTTTTACCCACAAACAAGGATCCCTAAAAAGTATTTATAGATAGTAGAAAAAACACAATTTCAGATCCATTTCCAGGAAATTTTAATGAGCTATTTGCATAATTAACAGGGAAAGTGAAACTCAATATACTCAGGTACTAATAAAATATCTCTAGTCTTTGTACCTGAAAAAGATTTTTCGTTGAACTAATTTGATTAATTAAAATACTGTCTGACACAATTTATTTTTAAGAACGTCTTACAAAATTGAACTAGGGGAACTAGGGTGTGCTATTTCTTTAGATTTATTTAAAAAGCAATTTATAAGCTGATTGTTTTGACATTTTTATATAATACGAGTAGTATATAAATTAACATTTTTATAATAGTTTTTATTCTTTTAATATTCATAGATCTTAGAAACCATCAACGTCACGAAATATAGACTGTATTATTGTTCTAGTGGTCGCAAACGTTACTGCTGAGCTTGAAGTCCTGGGTTCGATTCCCAGTGGCAGTATTAGTGGGTTTTTATTTTAGGAATTTCTTGGTAGCAGCCGCAGAGTCTCGATTAATAATAATAATTAGTTTATTAGTACATAACAAAAACAACAACACAGTACATAGCATATGGAAACAATGGGTTGTACTACCAATTTTAAAGTTATTGTCGGGTTTCCGGGCTCCTAAACTAGGTACGCAGACCTGTATCTTAGGAGTCGGAGATTTTGCGGCTTCAGTTTATATAATACAACCGTGACTTTCTGTTTGTTTACAACATATATACTTTTTTTTTTAACATTGCTTATCGAGTGAATAAGTGTGGTTGTGTATCTAGGGGTGTGTAATTGAGTGTAGTGTGTGTGTGTGATGAGGTGTGTATGTGTGATGAGGTATGTATGTGAAATCAAAGTGTTTAAATAATTCTCTTTCAAAGTAGGTTTGATAAAGTTATGATTCTATAGCCAAAATATTTTCTGTCTCATCATAAGTTAAGGATAAAAGCCATTTTCGTAATTTATTTTTAATTTCATCTAAGGTATATCTATACAACGGAATAATTTTATTTATTTTATTATAAATTCGTGAACTATGGACCAACAATTGTCGACTAGTAAACGCAAAATGACAGGGGGTTGTTTTACATATAGGAAAACCGTGGCGTCTAAGAAGCAGCTTTTTATCCAATGAAAGGCTGGAGTGTCTCCGCAGGACTGAGCGAAGGACATATAGTTGCCTGACTGTGAGAACTTCGGTCTCAGAATACAACTGATCAGTGGGGTAGTCTCTAGGTTTAAAAAGCATGACCTTAAGAACAGCTCGTTGTGCCATTTCTGCCGGGATCATTGTGGTTTTGTAAGTACCGCCCCACACCGGAATGCAGTACATAATGATGGACTCACATAGGCTGAGGTACACAAGAGTTAGAGTTTCAGAATTGGCGGAGTGTCTGAGTTCTTTAAAAATATATATCAGTCTTCTGACTCTAGTGCAGAGTGCCTCTATATGCGCGTGCCAGTTAATATTTTCATCAATTATCACTCCCAAGTACTTAATATTGGGGACTGTGCTGAGAGCAAGACAGTTACAATTTACTGACTGGTGAGGGACAAGTGTGACCTTTAATTTTATGAGAGAAAGAGGATGGAGTTATTGAATGTGGGCGATGGAACCTGATTAGTTTTGTCTTTTCCAAATTCAACGTCAGTAAGTTAGTTGTCAGCCATTCCATTATTATCCGGAGCGAGTATTCTGCTCTATTTCTGGCTTGCTCCCAGTTTTTGTCAGACACTAGTAGTGCAGTATCGTCCGCATATGAGAAGATTTCGCAATTAGAGATAGAGAGCTTGCAAAGGTCATTGATATATATTTGGAAAAGTGTCGGTCCTAATATACTACCATGTGGGATTCCATAGGTGAGCTTTTCATATGAACTAGTGACTGAATCAATGAGAACACACTGGGATCTATCACAGAGGTAGTCTTTATAGTTTGAGAGGCACTCCACGCACTCCCAAGCTTTCTATCTTTGAAATAAGTCTAGGGACAGAGACCGTGTCAAAAGCTTTGGTTAAGTCTAAGAAGATGCCATAGCAGAACTGCTATGGCATCTTCTGACAGTCTGGTAAGCAAACTAGATAATAAACTGAACAGTTTATTATCTAGTTTGCTTACCAGACTGTTAGTGAAGGCAGCAACGGCATCCTCTGTACAAATTCCCGATCTGACGCCGTACTGTTTTTGAGCTATTAATTTATGTTTCTCCAGAAAACTGACTAAGCAATTGTTGAGAATTTCAGATTCAGTGTCAGATTTATGCCCAGTTGTTGGCAATATAGGGCACAAAGCACACTCAAGCGGCGTAAGGTGAGGGCGCGGCGCAGGCATGATGCCACTTCAAAACTTTCAAAACGATACAAAATATACGTAGGCGACGTGTCGTCAATTACACTCAAGCGGCGCGGCGCGGCTGGAAGGCACGCTTTTCTTTTTTTCGTTATAAACTCTAAGCCTGCGCTGCAGCTGCGCCGCGCCGCCCCCTTACGCCGTTTATGTGTAATTCGCGCCTTTCATGGGACTTAAACAAAGACTTAAACAAAATTGGCAAAATGTGGGTGTGCTATTCGGTACACCTCTGCCTAACCCTTCGGGGACCAAAGGATGTACTAAGAATTAAACAAGGTCAAGGAATAATCACATAATTCTTTGATCTAGTTTAATGTGCTATATTACGATGATAGCAAAATCAATTCGTTATTTTCCAAGTGGTATATTAATTCAGTAAAATAATTAGGGACACTTTTCAGAGTCGACCACAAAATATGGGTACTTATGCAACGCAAGTATCACGATCCATATGAAAACCAAGAGTCTCATTTTTTGTTATATGACGTCATAAAGACTATTAAGTAACAATACAAACAAGTTTGAACTATACAAAATAAACTACGTTTTTGTTCTTTAAATGTCTAGAATGAAGTTCTTGAGTGAAATTAGCTTGCTGCGACAGTAGGCATGTTAAGCATAAAATGCTTAAGGTGAAAACGCAAGGGTTGCCCGCGAAATTTAAATTTTCTTAAGTTTATTGCAATCTGCAGGTCAGTGTCAGGTTGTACGTTAAAGTTTAAAATATGAATCGCACCAGTAACACATATGGAGTTACAGAATTATAATCATTAAAGTCATCAATACAACCCTCCAAGTTCATATAGTCCCAAAGAGTGACTTTTTCATGAAATAGCTATTAAATGGGGTCATAAGAACTTCGAGGGCTGTATTGATGATTTGAATGGTTATAATTCTGTAACTCCACACGTGTTACTGGCGCGATTCAAATTTTCATCAACGTACAACCTGACACTGACCTGCAGATTGCAGTAAACTTAAGAAAATTTAAATTTCGCGGGCTACCCTTGCGCATCCACCTTAAGCTGGGCACGCGCCGTTGCAGTTGGTGCTCTTACGCTATCTAGGTACATCTATATCTGCGGTGCCGACTCAATTTACTTATGTGTAATAAACAGAACAAAAGAAATAAATGCACCTATAGGGAATCATAATTTAATAATATTCTCGCATATGATATTCACCTTTTATCCCAAGAACAATGCGAATTCAATAATTAAAAACATCATTCTGTTCAACAAGATTTCAATAAACCTTTGAACGGGAGAACCTCGATTCTCTTCTCTTAGGTGAACCTGGTGGTTGGATATTTTGCTGTTGGTATGTCCGCATAATCTAGATCCTATTAGAATAAATGATTAAACAGAAAAGAAAAAAAAATTGCATAATATTATGTTTACTTATTTAAATGATTTGTATTAAGAAAATGAAAAGTACTTGCTCGATTGTTACCAAATTGTTACTCATTGATTTTTTAGGGCCACTGACTTCTAAGACCGAGGCTTTTTGCCTAGTTGAAATTAACGAAACCAAAACGTTCGTCTCTAAATTATGTATGTGTAATCTTATGTCACTACAGTTTTTTTAAACCCCTGTAGAAATTTCTCCTGTGTCATGGGTACCTACGTTTACAAACAATCAAACTCGCATACACAAACAGCCAGACCCGGAACAACTACCTTAGGGCGTCACGTTAAAAATTTAAAACTCTTAAAATGGACTTTGTGGTCATAACTATTTATAGACCATTTTAAGAATTTTTAATTTGATTCATATTATGATTCTGATAAAGCAGCCATTTTAGGCCCTCAGATGACTCACTGCTGGGTATAGGCCTCCCCTTAATTCTGCCATAGTCCTCGGTTCCATGCATATCTAATCCACGTGTGTCCCACGACTTTGACGATCATCAACCCAACGCAATTATCATCGGCTCTGGTTTCTTTGGCCCAATCTTGACCTTGTTTCTTTGACACAAAACATGCTTATTAAATGTTTTAATTACATTAATTTCTCGCCAAACACGAAAAAAAATCTAATCAAATCTAAAAACGATCCACGTAGCAGATAAAAATAAATGAGTTAAGAATGTAAATAAAAAATTTAATCTGTGCCCTGAAATGGGATGTATTTTATCGTGATGCTTTCAAGTACTCATGTTATAGCCAGTTGATGCTAATCCAATTGCCCATAGAGAAAATTTAACAGCATCTCATTGCCAATCAAATTGAAATATATGGGAGATGCGCCTCGCGGCGCTTTAAACCTTGTGAACCAATTATAATAATAAAAAATAATGTTATTAGAGATTTAAGAACCACTGAATAACAAAATGACTGCCTCGTTGGTCTAGCGGTCGCAAGCGTGACTGCTAGGTATGATATCCTGGGTTCGATTCCCAGGTTGGGCAAAGTATTATTTTGTTTTTTTTAGTGTTATTGGGTTTTTCCATCAGGAATTTCTCAGTAGCAGCCATGGAGTTTGGATTTGTGCCCCGTTGATGGCATTAAGCTCGCCCACTATAACATGGAACTTAGACGTAACTTGCGAAACGTGGGTGTACTATTAGTACAGTAAGCGATAACAATTAGCTGACCCACCCTTGCATAAATGGTTGCGATTTTTAGAATACGAATCAATAGAATTTTATAATTCTTTTATATTTTATTTACTTTGCTCAAATAAATAAAATATAAAAGAATTATAAAATTCTGCGGCGTGATGTTATTTTATGAATAATGTTATGTAAAAATTAATGTTATTATAGATTTAAAAAACCACTGAATAACAAATATATGTTAGATCCGGTCATTGGTATGGACATAAAATGAATCGCAAGTACGCCAGTGGTGACATCACGCGACCTACTTACAAGTCTACCCACACCACAGCGTGCTTCTACAGAGCCGTGATGTTTACAGCTCGAGGCGAGGACGACATTCAATGTCTGATCGCAGCAGAGTTGAGACGTCTTGGAACTGTACCAGATTCATTGTGCCGGTACGTATCTTTAAATAAAAGCTTAATGAATTTTTGTGTGATAGAAAAAAACCTTTATTATATACAGGCTGTCGCTTTGCATCCTGGTCAAATTCAAGGAGGTATCTATACCTACTAATGATTCTCGACCCGAATCTACAATAAAAAGTGTAGGTTTTTTTTATGGATATGGTAAGTGTGAACCACCCGTATTAAAACTTAGCCCGTCTGTTCCTAGCCCTATAATCGCGACGTCACACATACAAACGCAACGTTCATTCCAATTTTCACAGTATAATTATGGACAGTATGGCAACAAGGGGGTGAAAAAATAAGAATAAGATATACGCTATACGCTTTCGAAGACTTGCCCTCTCCCCAAGCAAATGACATTCAGGCAAAGATCACTCGGCACTTAACCCCATAAATAAGAGAGAAGAAAAAAAGATGGATTTCCAATACATCTATTGACCGCGCTAAATAGCGAGGCCACGCCTTCAAACAAATCACGCTTGCAACTAATCTAAGGCCCATGATATTGATGTGTTCTAGAAAATAAAAACCTTTTATATTTTCTAATTAACTTTGAGTGTGGTCAATAAATCTTTCGTTTCAGTTTCTTATTTCTTTTTGGAGAATCTTTTGAAATTATCTTGAAGTCTGGCTCGTAAATCAGGGTTTAATATATGGATAGTGTGTTCTTTATTTTATTTCTATTCATAATATATACCTTTTGAATAGCCCTTGATTAAGATATGGTCTCGAATTTGAACCCAATGCACGCACCTTTAATTTTTCGGAGTCATGTGCGTATAGTATAATTACGAGTATCACTTGCATTTCGGTGAAGGAATGCCCGTGAGATATTTCTTGACGGCATGTAAATTCAAGTCAGAGGCCCATGGGTGGCATAGAAACTCTGACACCAGGTTAGGAACTAAACACAGGATAAAGAAATAAAGATATGTATTGAGATATTACCCAAACTGTACATAAGTACAGGCGGCCGCAAGTTGGGAATGACACTTTGATATGGCTTTTGTTTTAGGATGGGAAATCATCAAATGACCCCTCCCGCTCTGGGCTGAGCAGGAGGGAGTGTCAGACTTTTACTGACTAAAACCCATCCATGTTCCTTCCTTTGCCGTTTGTGTTGCAGGGCCGCGGTATCTCTTTCGAACAGTCCCGCAACCCTGGCAGGCATCGGCTCTTTTTGACCCCTTCCTGTTTGCTGACTCTCTTTGAGGCGCGCGTGGAACACGAACGCGCCGTCGACACGGCCTGTCGTCATAAGACGGATGGACTTCGAGTAAGCCCATTACTCACCGTCCACAGGCCCGCGCCTACGGTGGCCGGGAGCCACCACGTGGCCCCCGACGCCCGGTGCGTCTCCCGCGGCGGCTGAGACGTGATGCTCTCTCCCTCTCACGTCCCGCCACCTCCTTCGCTAGCATGACTGCTTCGCAGAAGGAGGTGATGGCGTCCCATTCCCTCTCGTTCCGGACCATGTATTGAACCAGGGCCGGACGCGAGAGGTCGCCGCCGCCGATATCAAATGACCCTGGCGCAGAGATTTGATATTTCAATACATTAAGACATAACTCATGCCTTTTTCCATGGGGGTAGGCAGAAACCACAGAACGCCACCTGCTACAATCCTTACCACGTTCATACATCTAGTCATACACGCACGCCGGTTGCGAGTACCAAGCACCCGACCTTTCTTCTGAAGAACCTCACCAACAAGGTGTATGTCCGTCTCGGGCGTCCCCTCCCGGCGTTGCCAGGCACTCTCTTAGCTTTTTAAATATCTTTTGTTAGTTGCTTTTCAATATAGAGCTTATAATATATTGATTGTTTTTGTGACTAAATTATAACAGCCACTAAGGTCAATCTTCACGTTAAGCCGCGCTTACCCAGGTTGGTTCGTAACCATCCATTACATACCGAGTGACCTTTAGCCTCGGAATTCGGTTAGACTGGAAGCTGACCCCTACATAGTTAGGAAAAGGCATGCGGATGATGACTGGTTTTGTTGCCATTTATGGGCACGTACAAGTACGTCAATTATCGTCAGTACATTCCTATCAGTCCAAATGAATGAATGCCGCAATAGTAGGAGACAATTATATAACACGTAGAAATAAAATTTATTATTATCGTTGGTCAATTTATTGATGGAATTTCGCTCTTTCAGAATACCAGCGCCGTGACTTTTTTTTTTATAGTTACAGCACCATGCTGAGATAATAATAATAAATCTTTATTGACAAGTTATTGCTTAAACATCAGTGTAGCCCTGACTCTTGTACTAGGAGTTCCTGTATCACAAGAGCCAGACCTCTCAATTTACAGAGAATATAAAGAAAAAAAAAGAAAAATAGACAAAAAAAATGAGATACAATATGGTGATACATTAAACATAAAAGTATTGACAACTTAAAACGTAAAAGGGAGTAAAAAAAAAAATTAAAAGTGAAAATAATATTATTAAGAATATTTGAATATTTTTATAGATTAAATTAGGTTAAGTACCACTAACTGCGTTCTTAGGAAAGTGTGGGTAAGTGTGACTGGGATGAGTGTGTGGTGTGGAGGTGTGTGTGTGTGTGTGTGTGTGTGATGAGTGTGTGAAAGTGACAAAGTGTCATATAAGGCTTCCGAATAGATTTTCTGATTCGTCATAATCGCGATTATCCAGCCAGTCAATAATAGTTTTTTTGAATTGGAAGTTATTGAGTTTCATAAGGTGTTGTATCCCCTTTTCATGGCCGATTTTGTTGTAAAGACGTGGGGTAATACAATGGTAGTGTTTGCTGGCGAAAACGCTCTTGGTACTTTGAACTGGGCACCTGACAATTCTCTTGGATGACATAGGCAGACTTGGGATGGCGTATCGGTGATATCTTCGCAGGCATTCGTAAAAAAAAGTGCTTGCGGACGCTAAGTACTTTGGCTTTTCCGTATACCTCGGTCGTGGGCGTCCGGTATTTCAATGACAAAAGTACTTTTAGGACGGCACGCTGAGCTCGCTCCAGCTCAATCATATGGGTCTTGCCTGCCCCGCCCCAAGCGCAAACAGCGTAACCTAGGACACAATGGCATAAGGCTTTATATGTTTGCAACAGAAGTTTTACACTAGCAACATGTCTTAGGGTTTTAAAGATATGGATCAACTTGCGCACTCTTTTGGCGGTAACCGAGATATGTTGTGCCCATTTTAGGTTGTCGTCAACGATTACTCCTAGATATTTAATGGAGTTCACTCTGTCTAGCTTGGGGCACATGCAGGAGAAAAAGTTATTGCTATTCCTATTGCAAGGAAACGTGTGGCTACTAATTTTGAAGATTTTGGGACTTCCTGCTCTAGTCTTACTAAAACATAGATATTTTGTCTTAGAGGTGTTTAGTGAAAGCAGACTATCTTCGAGCCAAGTGGTTACTTTGGCAAGACCCGCTTCACAGACTATTTCTAGATCTTTCCATGACTTTCCATGAAACAGAAGAACTGTGTCGTCGGCAAACATTATGACATCGGCTTTATTGATTGTGATATCGCACAGTTCGTTGATGTATACCAGGAATAGGGTTGGGGCAATCGTACTTCCCTGGGGAACTCCATATGAGCAGGAAGCTTCGTCGCTAGTTGTATTATCAAGGCGAATGCATTGACTTCTTCCTGACAAATAACTTAATAGCCAATCCTGTGGCACTCCTCTGATTCCGATGTTATCTAATCTGCTTATTAGAATAGGAATCGACACAGTATCGAATGCTTTCTGAAGGTCGAGGAAAAGGCCAACACATTTTTCTCCCTTGTCTATATAATTGGCCAAATTTTCGGTTAGCTTTAGAATAGCGTCATTAGTGGACCGATTGGCTCTAAAACCGAATTGGTTTGATGAGAGTATATTATTTGTCTCTAAATAACTAATTAGTCTCTTGTTTGCTAGTTTTTCCAATATTTTTGACAGTGTGCTAAGTACAGAGATGGGGCGGTAGTTACCAACATGAACCTTATCACCAGCCTTAAAAACAGGAGTGACTGCCGCTTTCTTAAATGTTTCAGGAGATGAGTGAGATAGGGGGCCTCTTGGCCTCGCACAGGTCCTATTTCACTTGTTTTTTCTTGTAAAATGTTTACTTTTTATATAATTTTGTTTTAATGTTATGTCAACCATTTTTTGTATTGTCCTGTGTGAGTGTAATAAATACTTTTTCTTTCTTTCTTTGATTCCGCTTAAGCGCCTTCCTAGAATTGAAACTGTTTTTGTTTATTGACCTTATTTCAGGATAATTTATTTATTTAAATAAAATGGGAGACTTACAGCTAAAACAAACAGATCAAGGACAGTACATTAGTCTGAAAGCGAATTACAGGTCTCCACTTATAAAATACAGACAAAAAAGTAAATTCTACGGACATTCACACCAAGTTACTAAGTATATACTACAGCATAATTACTTTGTTGCTCACACTGCATAACAACCATCATAACAAATCGAACTACATGAAAAAGCTTCGACTTAAGCGCTTCCTGACTGACGACACACTAGTTTGGAATGTATCAAAATCATACTGTTTACAAAGCTTGTTTAAATTTCTGCTTGCACGCACAATGTACGAATTCTGCCTATAATTAGTTGAAGCAAATGGCACACACAACGGTGGATTATATCGTTTAGACTTCAAGGGAATGTTGAAATAAAATTTTGACAAAATGTCGCTACAGTGTATGGTGTTGTTAAAAATCAACAAACATACACAGTCAGAAATCTCGCGGCGGTTGAATAAAGGTAATATATGATATTGTTTACAAAGGTTATGGTAGTTTGCCGAATGATACGGTACTTTTTGATGGTAACATAGATACCTTATGAACCTTCTTTGGATGCTCTCAATGCGGTCAATGTATTTTTGGTAACATGGGTTCCATATTTCAGACGCATACTCCAAGTGGCTTCTAACAAAAGTACAGTATAGTATTTTTAAAGTTTTGGCTTGAGTGAAGCACTTGGATAACCGCATTATGAAACCCAGTGATTTTGATGCCTTAGCGACTATTGCATCTACGTGTATTTCAAAACTAAGCTTGGAATCATGATGAACCCCCAGATCACGGATAGAGTTTGATCTAGGTAGAATTTGATCGCCTAAGGTATATGATGTAGCGATGATTGAGCGCTTCCGAGAATATGTAACAACCGAGCATTTAGTGGGATTAAGATCCAGCTTGTTCCTTTGGCAATAGTCCTCCAGGCGACGTAGGTCATTCTGGAGTGCCGTTACGTCCATCTGGGATGATATTGTGGCATAAATTTTCATGTCATCGGCAAAACACAATAGTTTGGATGAAGTCAAGCAAGAGTCGATGTCATTATTGTAGATTATAAAAAGCAAAGGACCGAGTAATGAACCTTGTGGGACTCCACTAGGAACAGGGACCCAGCTAGATATATAATTATTAAGTACCACTGCTTGGGACCTGTTGACAAGGTAGGAAGAAAGTCATCTGAGTAGATCGCCACGAATTCCCATGCTAATTAACTTAGATATCAGAATGCTATGATCGATTCGATAAAAGGCTTTGCTATAGTCCGTATAAACGACATCAATCTGCTTACCGTTGCACATGGCATCAGTTATAAATTCGTTAAGGAGAATCAGGTTCGTGACAGTAGACCTCCCTTTTAGGAAACCGTGTTGGAACGAGCTAAATGAATTTTTCAGAGCAGAATAAACCTGATCATATATTATCCTCTCAAAGACTTTTGCTATGATACACAATTTAGATATCGGCCTGTAATTTGCTATGTCTGTTTTAACACCTTTTTTTATGAATAGGCGTTATAAACTCAGATTTCCATATTTGCGGTACAACACAGGTACTCAAAGATTTTCTGAATAAAATTGAAATAGGTTGCGCTATCGAAGGTGCACACCGAACAAGAAGTTTGGATGGGATATTATCAGGACCTGCCGATTTCCATGTATCCAACTTACGAAGCAAGTTAGTTATTTCATCAGTTTCAACGATGATACCTAAAAGCGATAATGATAACTAAAAGCGGAAATTGCTTAAATATTATTTCATCTAGAATATAAAGGCCGCTTTAATTAATTGTGGATTTTCTTGAAAATTAAAGTAAAAACATTATTTGAGTTTGAGTTAAATTAGTAAGAATAGAGTTCCAGGGAAAGTCATATTTTCTTTGTATATTTACACAACATTTTGATAGGCCGCCATTGTGAGTAGCCTACCAACAACGACTACCAACTTTGTATGTACTACAGTATTTCTTATGCCTTTTATATAGGACTAATTACGAAGAATTTCTTCCTTGATCTATCAACATCAAATATAATTTTTAATAAAATATACCTACTTAAAGGGTACCAAGTTCCCGATTTAAGTCTCTTTGAAAACAACTTTAACTGTGGACTCACACGAAGCGTCAGAACTATCGAAGGTAAGTCGACTGCCAAACCACGACAATGTTGTCGGCAGTTAATCTATCGGAAAGCGGGGATATTTCATTGAAGGGTCGGACGCCCCGACAGATCGATGTGGGCATCTGTCAATTGAATGCCGCCCATCTCTCTATTAAACCCGTGTATATATATACTGGGATATGTATGATAAACCTTGGTCATTTTATCTTATTAGAAGGCTTAAGATTTTTTGTTATGATATAGGAAAATCTGACATAACATGACAACAGCAGGTGTACCATAGTTCACCCATATTTCGCCAGTTAAAAGTCCCATGTATGTGGGCGAGCGTATTGCCATCAACCAGGCACGGATCCAGACTCCGTGGCTGCTACTGAGAAATTCCTGATGGAAAACCAAATAGCACTTTGCCTGACCCGAGAATCGAACCCAAGACCTCCTGTTCAGCAATCGCGCTTGCGACCACTCGACCAATCAATATTCAGCTGAAGTAGTGGTGGTTCAGTCTATCTATGACGGCCAGGTGGAATTTGCCCTAACTTACGAGATAATGTCGTAAGTTCAAACATAAACAGGGATATTACTTGGTGTAATTTACTTCATCATAATTATAACCGTGAATGAAAACATCGTGAGAAAACCGGTATGCCCTAGAAGCAAAAATCCCAAGACATGTGACACCCAAAACCCGCACTGGGTCTGAGTGGTGAATGATGCCCATTCCCTCTCATAGTGAGTAGAACTGTGTCCCAGCAGTAGGAACTTTATTGTATAATAAAGGGTGTAACAAGACCCTTCACGAAGCCGAGAGGCGTTCTCCCCATCATTGCGATCATTTTTTTGTTCTAGGCCATACCTGGGAACCTTTTAGTTACAGAGATATTGGGGGTCAAACTTCCAACTTTTTCACAGCTGTTTTTTTTAATCCATGTTTTTAATAAAGGTTTTTACTAAAGACACTTCCACGACCCCCGTAGTATTCAATCCATCCATCTGCACAATGTTTTGAGTGCGTTACATTGAGTTCTACCGTAAAACGCGATTTATCACCCCAAAAAAAAAGTCGTTTCCCAGCAACAATTTTTGCGTAAAGTTGCTTAGTTTGATGTACATAATGCTTGGTTGACGGCTCCGTGAAGGGTCCTGTTACACCCTGTATAATTCATCATCTGCCTAGATTTTTACCAACTATGAGTATGTTGGGGTCAGCGGGCTTCTAGGCTATTATGTTAGTTCAGTACATCAAATAACTGTATCTACAGTTATTATTTTATTACGCAGTTTTTTTTGCCTTTATTTAACGTTCAATAAACAGACTCAGCTGAGTGACAAATCGAAGGAATAAATTCTATTACGCACTCACTATTATATTTAGGTAAATATATATTTAATGATAAACACGCTTCATAAATTCTAAGAGATAAGCTTTCTATTTACTGGTTAATATTATCATAAGTGATTGCGTTAAGCTATCAAGTTGTATTAAAAGTAATGCTTTTAAATATTTACTTCGATCGTTATTTCAGGTACATTAAACTTGTATATGTTTATTTATGTCATTGATTTAAGCAATCATGATCTTTATAAGTCATGCACTCGACTGGATTTCTTATCTGTAAGAATGACGACATATTATTATATACAAACTTTCATCCAGAATTTAACTCCTTGGGAATGAATTTTCCAAACCCATTGCTTAATGTTTCTATGACGAAGATTGACAGCCTCCTCAGTCATAGAAACGTTATAGTATATTCAAATATATGCTTCTAGACCTAGTAGTTTAGGCTTCGTATCGTCTGTCCGAATGGTGGCCAAGGTTAGGCCAAAGAAACCAGGGCCGCACTAAAGCTCGTTGGGTCTAAACATCGTCATAGTCGCGGGAAACACCTGGATATGGGCGCGCAGAACCGGGACGTCATCGTCATCACCTGCCTAGCTTTTTCTCAACTATTTTGGGGTCGGCTTCCAGTCTAACCGGATGCTGCTGAATACCAGTATTTCACATAGAGCGACTGCCTTTCTGATCTCCACAACCAGTTAGTACTGTGTAATACTATACCCCTTGATAAGACTGGTTGTCAGACTTTTTGGGAAACTGACTACCTGTAACGACTGTCAAAGATCTTCATGTGACAGCCGGGAACAACGGCTTAACGTGCTTTCCGAGGCACGGAGGATACTCGGTATGTAATGGGTGGTCACCCATCCACAGACCAACCGAGGCAAGCACGGCTTAACCTAAAGATCGACCCGAGCGGCTGTTATTATTTTGCCACGAGCCGGGAAGTGTGGCAGAAAAAAGATGAGGTTTATACCCAGCAGTGGGTGATTCCGGGCTGATATGATGATGATGGTCTGTCAGCGTGTAAATAAATCTATGAAATAGGTATATTTACTTAATCAACAATTTGAATTTTTAAACTGCCTTATTGGTTTAGTGGTCGCATGCGCGACTGCCTAGCACGAGGCCCTGGGTCTTTACCAAGCTCGTGCCAAGTGTTATTGGATTTTTCCTTCAGGAATTTCTTAGCAGCGGCCATGGAGTCTGGATTTGCGCCCGGTTGATGGCAATACACTTACTTATAATATAACTGGTGAAATGTGGGTGTGCTATTAGGGTACACCTCTGCCTAAACCTCCGGGGATTACACTTACAGGCGTGACGTTATGTTAGAAATTTTATGTTTGCAAACCTTTGTAAAAATATAAAGTATTTTAATAGTGTTATAAATATTTAAATTACGCCTATGATTATATATGTTTGTTGACTAATTACAATAATTTCTATGAACTTGTACGATCAAAAGTAGTTGCATGGACTTGTAAAATGGCGGGGACAAAAAAAAAGTCGGCGAACATTTGAGTAATATGCGCCCGCCATGCTCGGGCATTCGTGCTTCGACATCGGTTCTAGTCACTTGCATTGTATCGCTAAATCAAACTATATTACTGTACTGTTGTTACTTTAAATTGTAAAGCTAATCTTCAAAATTGATAACGAGTGTTTTATATATTCAAAGTCCTTGTTTCTAAATGTTGAACTATTACGGTTCACAATAGTGAGTTTGTACATTTTACTTTTGTGAAAGAAAAATGACAACCCAATGCATCGGTCAGGCACAACTGTAACCATTTCCTTGGGTCTTTAAACATCACATTTACGACATTCAGTTCAGCTGTTTTTATTTTACTACCCGAACGGTTTGGAATGGATTTGTGGAAACTGTGTCGTGATTTGTTTACAATATCATTGTGTATGTCGTGATGGCCCAGAGGTTAAGGCCCCGCCTCTCATGCATGAGGTTGTGGGTTCAAATCCGGGCAAGTACCAATGTGACTTTTTCAATTCATATGTACTTTCTAAGTTTATCTTTGACATCACAAAAATCGGTGAAGAAAAACATCCTGAGGAAACCTGGACTTGTAAAAGTCTGAAGTCGCCAACCCGTCTTGAGCAAGCGTGGTGATTCAATAGCTATTTCATGAAAGTCACTCTTTGGGATTTGTATTGATGAATTGAATGATTATAATTCTGTAACTCCATACGTGCTACTGGCGCGATTCAAATTTTCATCAACATACAACCTGACATTGACCTGTAAATTGCAATAAATATAAGAAAATTTAAATTTCGCGGGCTACCCTTGCGCATCCACCTTATGAGATTTAATCGATTAGTTTCACAATCGAGACTTTTTATCGATTTTAACGCACAGCACTAGTTTTTACTCGACCCTACCCCCATCACTATTCAGCCTGCGTTGGTCATTCTTTTTTCGTGCGGGACAGTGTTCGCACCCGCACAGCTGTCAAATTTAAAGTAAAATTGTGCACGCCGTCGTCATTTTTGGTTGAAAAATGGCGGATAAACGTAAACAAAAATAGTTTATTGTCACAATTAGCACAATCATTACATTTAGACGGTGTTAAGCAAACAGTTCCTGTATTAGGAGACTCCTTACTATGAATTGAATCTTGCATGATACTTTTAAGTCAAATGTGGGTTGGTTTCAATTGCTATATTTATTTCTGAATTTATGATGAAAAAGATCTGTAATAATTTTCATTAACTTTGATTTATGTTTATATACTTACATTTTATTATAAACGAAAGAAGGTAACGGAGGCCTTTGCCTTGCAGAAACACAATCATGAATGTAAATAAAATAATAAAATTCCTAACTTTATTTGTTTTTTATTTTTATTTTGAAGAAATCCGTGGCTCACAATCAGACTGGCCGTAAATACAATTCTTACAAACTAAGAAGCGTCGAATGCTTGCATTATATTCGAGGCAAGCTTAGTGAACATGCATTTTCCTACGTACCTATAAATTCTTTCCTCATTTTATCGAAAGGTCATTTATTCGCCTTCTATTGGAGAACGTGCGCCGAGGCCACTTAGTCTGGCCTCACACGAGCCACTATCCTTGAATTACCCTCGCTTGTGTTTTACGTATATCAAGGAGAGTTTTCAATTCTGATTTCAAAGTGGAGTACTTTGACGCCTATGTGTTCTATTGTCATCGTTGTATAGATGTAGGTACTTAGTTTTAGCCTTAATTTAGTCCTTTTTTTTGTAAATGTTTAGTTTGTATTTGTTTTTTTATGTGTGTATGCATTTGAGGTTATTTAAAAATAAACTTATAACTTTAGAAAAGTAGGTTTACTTTATTAAGAGTTAAACAAGTATTTTTTAATCACCCAAAAAAAGTGGAAATGTATCACACTTTCTTTGAAAAAACTGGAAGAGCTCAGTAATGGTGGCAGATGCTTCAGATATATGTGGGTTCTAAATTGTGAATCGTTTAACAACCTTTGTCGGATTACAACTGTAAGAAAAAACAAGCCATTGTTCCGTGCGGGAATCCAGCCTGCGACACACAGTGCAGCAGCTAATCGCTCAGCCACTACACCAACCGTGATAAACTATTTAACTGTAGCAAGCAAATAATGAATTGCTAGCTTTTCAAATTCAAATTCATTTATTTGCATAACAGGTTTATGGGATGTTACAGAGGGTTCAGTCAGACACACCGTATTATAACCTTTTCAGGTGTGCAAATACATATTCGTTAACTTATTATGATCATAATTAAATATTTAAGACATATTTTTATACAGTCAAAATTAAGGAAAAAAAAAATGTCAAACAAAATGAAATTAAGAAGAGAATGTTAGATAAATATAATTTTGGTCATGGTAACAGTTAAAATTAAATTCAAATGATAAATTAGATTACAATATTTTTGTCCTCTAAATATTCGTTAACATTGTAATAACATTTGTCAATTAAAAATGTGTGCAATTTCTTCTTAAATTGATGAAAAGGTAATTTTTAACATCATCTGGTATATTATTGTACATTAATGACGCCATACAAAGAACACTTTTATTTATTAGGGCTGTTTGTCCATATGGTACTTCAATTTCCAATTTTTTCTTGTCACGCAATTGTATATAGCAGCTTTTGAAAGCAGTCTTGTAAAAATGTGGATTTAATTCCACAAATAAATTTAATTCATAGATATATAATGAGGGTAATGTCAAAATTTTTAAGTTTTTTAAATATGGTTGACAGCTGGTAGCGTTATCTATATTGCACATTGCTCTGATACATTTCTTTTGGGCTTTGAACAAGTTTTCCTTATCTACCGAGTTACCCCAAAAAATTATACCATACCTTAATATCGGCGCAACAAGACCATGATAGGCAGTTAAGATTGCTTCTTTGTTGACAATTTTTGCAAGTTTGTAAAGAGCAAATGATGATCTATTAACTTTTTTTGTAATAACATCTACATGTGTTTTCCATGATAAATTATGGTCAATATGTATACCTAAAAATTTTGTATCAGCTATAGAATTTACAGCCTTGCCTTGGTAACTTACGTTTATGGTATTGGGTTGTGTCCTTTGGCTTTTTCCGGTGGCTTCGCTCGCGTTGTGGTCGGAAACTATCCCACAGCAACGTTTTAAATATAGCCTTAGACACTTGGATATAATGCAGCTTCCACTACAGCTTACATACAAACCTACAAACATTACTTCTGATGATGTAATAAGTGTCAATGCTCGTGAATATAATAGAAAAAAACAGCTGATTTGTACATTTTTATCGCAAACGTTTTGCATTTGTCTATGATGTAATTTACAGTGCAATAAAAAATAACGCTTATTTATACTTTTTGTTTGTTTGTTTGTTTTTTGGTTTGTTTATAAATGAATGAATGAATTAATTAATATCCTTAGGTTTGAGCAGGTCTTACATGAGACATAGAGACACACACCATGGATGCCACACTTAGGGCCTATTTCACTATGTCCGAATAACCACTATTTACCGAATAATAATAAATAAAATGGAACAGAATTTGCATGAAACTATCTGCCAAGTAACTTACAAGCAATATCTTTATAAAGCTACATTTTTTAAACAAAATCACTACTACCAGGATAAATGATGTATCAAAACAAAATATTTAATATTCTATGTATTGAAACAGGCCCTTAAGTTACAATCTTAGCTGCACCTGCATCCAGCCCGTGTGAGTCGACCCGCGAGAACCGATCGCAAACGACGCCTCCGTACCGATGCATTTTTAAAATTAAACGCCTCTCTCGTTATAAATCCGTTTCCATTAGATTGATGTCGGCCATTATTGCTCCGGCCTTAGAAACATACCATTTTTATGGTATTATAATTATGAGTAGGTGTTATTATGAGATGGTTGAACTTCAGCGTATCATATATATCATCAATGATCAACGATTGTGCCATCATTCTTTTAAATCATTCATTAAAATTAAACGCCTCTCTCGTTATAAATTCGTTTCCATAAGATTGACGTCAGCCATTAATGCCCGGGCCTTATAAACGTACCATTTATATGGCATATTATAGGTGTTAGTGTCATCTGTTTGTGTTTTCATTGCCTCTTGATTATGATTGACACTGAGAACGGGATATGTACCATGTTTAATTTCTCAGCAGCACGAAGATTAGATATGATATAGATATTATATGTTTAGGTGTTATTATGAGATGGTTGAACTTCAGCGTATCATATATGTCATCAATGATCAACGATTGTGCCATCATTTTTTTTAATCATTAATTAAAATTAAACGCCTCTCTCGTTATGAATTCGTTTCCATAAGATTGACGTCAGTCATTAATGCCCGGGCCTTATAAACATACCATTTATATGGCATTATATAGGTGTTAGTGTCATCTGTTTGTATTTTCATTGCCTCTTGATTATGATTGACACTGAGAACGGGATATGTACCATGTTTAATTTCTCAGATATGTGACCGGGTTGATGGGTATAAACCCACACAGTGAACTTGCGCCTAGCAAGGCGCGGTGATGGCTGGTGAAGTAAAGCTGTGACCGAGTGGCGTCCAAAAACTGGGAAGATAAAAAAAAATAAAAAAAAATATTTAAAAGATAATAATAATAAAAAAAAACAATAAATTTAATAGTTTATTTAATATAATAAATTTTATTTTTCTTTGTTATCTTCTGTGTCTACATAAATAGTAAAATAAATAAATAAGATAGTGTCGGTCGTCCGGTGACGAGATGAGCAGACGACATTGTTGCCATCACGGTAATATCCTGGATGAACCTGGCACAAGAACGTGAAGCTTGGCATAAGCAAAGAGAGGCATTTACTCAGCAAAAGGTGAAGGCGAGCTGTGGATGATGACAGCTGTCTTGAACATAACTAGTGAAATATGGGCGTAGGTGCTATGAGTACATCTCTGCCTAACCTTTCGTTGATTACAGGTTATATTATGAGTACAAATAGGATGATCAACGTTTGTCCCATAATTCTTCTAAACCCTTCATCAAAATTCCTGTCATGTGATTATAGCCAATACGTGTTTACCGCTACCGATCATTTGTAAGACCACAACAATGTTACGGGACTAATAAATCAGCAATTGACAGATTTTATGAGAGACATGCTCCTGGAAAATACATGTTTTTCGATTTAACACAGGAAAAAGGCATACCTAAAATTATGTACTTTATTTTAAAGGACGAAAACATTTTTAAATTAAAATCGTTCGTTGAATCTTAAATTTACTTTTGAAAGTTCAATCAAATATGCATAAATCAAACAGGTCTAACAAATAAATAATTCAACGTGTAGCTGCGTAGCGTTTCGGTTATCCGCTACGCAGCACTGACATAGATCATTTTGAATTCGTTATTACGCCGTAGCCCGTAGCAACATAATTCTATAATGTTATGTACCCCGATGACCGTCACAAATTGCTACTGAATGGAAAGAAAAAAATACCCCCAACCGCACAATCACTGCGTCTAAAGTTGTAGTACGGATAAATCAAACTGAATTACTTTCTTCATAGAACCAACATCCCAATCGCGAAAAAATAATTAGCTGTCCCATACAAAAGTTACCTACTTAAACCAAATGTAGTCAAAATAAAACAACTGATATAAAAAAGAAAATCATCTAAGTAAATTCAAACCAACAGCACCTATCAATTTTAATAGATAAACATCATCAGGGGACCTAAATGGCTGCTTTATCAGAATCATAATTTAAAACTCTTTTGATGGTCTTTGTAGTCATAACCATAAAGACCATTTTAAGAACTTTAAATTTTCTAACGTGATTCATATTATGATTCTGATTAAAGCCTCCATTAACTAGACTAACTGGAATCCCTCGATCCATCAACGCTAATACTAATCAGTTTCCAATCTATAGAGTCTATACAATAATATTATCCACGCACGAATTTGCATATAGAATAATCGTGACTTCATATTGAGGCGATGGAATACTAGTAATAAAGTGATTTTGATTCCAGTATTGGGTTTTGTTTTCAAAAAGACAGTATTATAAACGCAAAATTGAAAGAATATTATTATGAAGGTCTATTGCAAAACGATATCTAGTAAAAGTAACATTTAAAAAACAGGATGAAGTAACCACAGAAAACAAGGAAAGACATTAATCTTAGTTTAATATCAAAAACTTAAATAGAACGTTAGATAAATAATTATACATCACTCAAAATTTCTTGAACATTCAAGATCTAAAAATAGTCAATTCAACCAATTTACTTGGCTCTAGTCAATATTGGAGCTAATCAAATTAAGAGTAAGTAACTACACAAGCAAAAATCAAATCAAAAGACACCCTGGCTTTTGAGCGAATGTAGGACGTTATATTTTAGTCTGGCAACCCACTATAAAAAAGTTTCGGGGTGCCAACAATAGAAGCAAGGCTTCTTGATACCATGAATAGTGTAAAGCCTTAGATAATGAGTGCCGGGTCCCATACATCTATCATTATATCTCTCTTATTAACATTTTCTTCCCTTTGGTGAAAAAAGGAGTGCACTCCATTATGTCCTTAATCCAGGATTAGTACTTGAAACTCTTTTATGGTTCCACCCGCTTGATCGATTTGCGGGAGGATCACACGACACAAGAGACTGACGTGTCAAAAATAATATGCAAACATTTTATATTTTCGGGGTCTTTTTATTCCCTTTGATACATTCGATATTATTTTAATAATTTAGATTTTAATAAAGTATCAGTGTTTGATGTTTTTAAAAATATATTAAAATCCTAGTTTTTTGTATTAATTATTTTGTCCCTATCAGTATCGGGGCATGACCTTGAATGTATCTAAAAGTGAGTCGAAAAGGAGTTTGATATATAGGCTATATAGGCAACAATCCCCTTCAGATTGATACGAGTTCTCTTAATGTTAGGTACACATGGAGTATCCTTGATCGCCGGACGACTCGCAAACAATGACAGAATATTACGTCCATTCACACTTTGGCTGCTTTCGTGATTTCAAAAGGTATACGTTGATGTGAGTTTTTACCATCGTTAACGAGTCGTGCGACCGTGATAAGAAAGCAGAGAAAAGCATTATTCCGTCTCACTCATCTGCAAACAACTGATAGCAAAAGAATGTTTTAATAAATAATTATTCTTTATTTATCATACAATTTATTAGAATTCAATAAAACAATAATAATGCACGGTTTTAGACACTACTCTAAATACGTTTAACGCTAAACTCAATTAATGATTGTTGTGCAAGTGGGCCTAAATCACCACTCACCAAAAACAAAACAGTATTGCATCAACAAAAATTGCCTCCAAATTGTCAGACCACAGAAAATAGAAGGACGAAAGACGGCACCTAATGGCGTTTATACCCGATGAGCTGCCATTACTTGCACATTTGTGACAATGTCATCATTTCACGTCGTTTCTGGGAATTAACTTCAGGGAAACAGACGGGTAAGATGGACGGACGGTATGACTGGTATTTATACATTTTTCCTGACGTATCAAGCAAGTTTTGTCTAGTGGTTACCAAGCACTATTTTAGGACAGAACGTAATGCTGGAGTTTGGAATATTTCATAACGAATTGCAGTTTGTAAAAGTATACTTTTATGCGAATTACTTAGTTCCAATTTCAAAAGAGAGCCTGTAACGTAACGTGAGTTTGCCTAAGTTATCATAATGATTTACAGAAGTTACAACTAGAAATTTTAAAATATTATCTTTCAAAATTGCAATTTCGAAATTGGTTTTTCGGGACCATGTATGCTAAAACATCCAATATTTAAACTCATTTTTCACAAACTAACTACATAATATATTGAGTGATTCCACTCAAAAAAGCTTCAAACGAATATACAGCTCTATCCATGCAAAAAAGCATCTAGTACATTATTGATAGAACTTGAGTTCATATTTTATTCTATAATAATAGTGATATATGAGCCTCGCGTATCATGAATATTAATTTATGATTTATTGTTGTCTGGTACAGCTGGTCACGATACCTAGTGATGAATAGTTGTAATTTGACCGTCTAGTCTGCCGGGTGACCGTCAGTCAACCTCCGAAACTTCCATGTCAGGATGTCACAGTAATTAATCTGTGTAGATATTTACCTTTTACATCATATTCAGGAAATTAGTTCGCTGGGTTGTATATAAGGGTCAATATACGTTGCGGCGGAAGGCAAATGCGGAAAACCTAAGCGATTTTATTTTAGTCTTTGATCTATAATTTCATTGTATATGTGGTAACATATACAATCCATATAATATACATTTACGGCAGGAAATGTTCATACATTTCCGGTAACATAGGAATTGTAGGAATATTAATATTTGTATAATAATAATTCCTTAATTCCTAGGATATATATACAATTCCGATCCTACTTAGGAAATTGTAAAATAATGTTTCAACTACTGTCGACTACGTCGAAAGAATCTACGAATCTTATCTAGGCGCAGTGCGGCGTCAGGCCTCAATGTTACCGGTTGTGTAAAGAGAATAGCCAAGGCCTCGAGAATCGGAATGGGACGCCGTCACCTCCTTCTGCGAAGCAGTCATGCAAGCGAAGGAGGTGGCGCGACGTGAGAGGGAGAGAACCTCACGTCCCAGCCGCCGCGGGAGACGCACCGGGCGTCGGGGGCCACGTGGTGGCCCCTGGCCACCGTAGACGCGGGCCTGTGGACGGTGAGCTATGGGCTAGCTCGCCGTCCGTCCGTCTTATGACGACAGGCCGTGTCGACGGCGCGTTCGTGTTCCACGCGCGCCTCAAAGAGAGTCAGCAAACAGGAAGGGGTCCGTAAGGGCCAACGCCTGCCAGGGTTGCGGGACTGTTCGAAAGAGATACCGCGGCCCTGGAACACAAAGGGCAAAGGAAGGAACATGGATGGGTTTTAGTCAGTAGAAGTCTGACACTCCCTCCTGCTCAGCCCAGAGCGGGAGGGGTTATTTGATGATTTCCCATCGGTAAAAAAAAAAAAAAAAAAGGCCTCGAGAATTCTCGCGACTTAACGCGGCTTCTCTTGCATCGAGACTAATTGACGCTTCTCTTTTAATCTGTTCTCATGTGTTGCAATGTAAATTGAACCTAACACTGTTTAAGCAAAACATGCGAAGTTGAGGACCCTTTAGTCTAATTTTATTACACATGCAAGAATTGGCCGGGCATTGTACTGTCGAAGACGAGGATGGATCACGATTTCGCGACAGCTATTAGCTCAAAACCAGAACAGGGGATTGTAGATGAAAAATGTTAACTATTCCATGTTAGTAGGTACTTTGATACCAGGGGTGAAAACAAACCCCAAATGCTTGATTTTTTATTTATAATCCGAGATAAAAACTACCCTTACTCCTGTATCAGAATCGTTTGGGGATCAAACCATAAAACATATTGAAGAAAATAGTGAGATATTCGCCTTTACCATCACTACTCGCATAACATACTCTGAATACAAGCAACAATACTGTACGTACATACATACATTTATACAATTACACATACACCCGATTAGTCCACATTGGGATTGATACAGCTTTTCATAAAATACGAGGAAATACAATAACTCTGTAATATTTTACGTATATAAGAAGCTATTATTGAGATTATTGGCACATGGCATTACTCCAAGTAATATATTTCTGTATTACTTTATGAGAACTGGCTAAGCGTTAAGACCCACTGAGGCGTAACATTTCTGGCACTCATTTGACTTAGTATTTGAACATGTTGAATATGTGTTGTTATAAAGAGGTGTACAAAAATACCCTTAACGAAGTCGAGAGGCAGTTGTGCACTTTACCTCCATGAACCCTGTACTATTCAATGCACCCATGAGCACAAAGTTTTGAGTGCCTTACATTGAGTGCTACTACGGTAAACCGTGATTTTTAACGCCAAAAACCAGTCGCAGTGTTACTTAGTTTGGAGAGCCGCGGTGGCCCAGTGAGAGCAGCGGTGACCCAGTGGTAGCGGCCCCGACTTACGCACAGTAAGTCATGGGTTCGAACCCAGGCAGGCGCATTACTTTGTGTAATTTATTTCATCACCACTGCTCTCAAAACGGTTAACGAAAATATCGTGAGGAAAACGGTATGTCCTAGAACCATAAATTCGAAGACATATGACTTCTACCAACCCGCACTGGGCTCGCGTGGTGGATTATAGCCCATTCCCTCTTTAGAGAGGAGGCAGTGTGTCCCAGCAGTGGGAACATTAAAAGGCTGATTATGCTATGATTATGCTGCTTAGTTTGATGTACTGACCAATCATTAATTGACAGCTTCGTCAAGGGTCCGTTTGGTCATCCTGTACAGGTTACCTATACTAGATTCATATGAATCATCATCACATTTCCCCTGCCCATAACCCAATTTATTTGTGGTCGGCGTAGCATGTCTTCTTCTTCAATACTTCTCTATTACACGTCATCTCAGCAGTCACCTCCTTTCTAGCCAAAACATCCTTCACAGAGTCCACCCATCGTTTCTTTGGTCTTTCTCTACTCTTGAATATGTAATATGAATGACAATTATATATTTCGGATTGTCAGGATTTATTCCATTAGGCTCGTACATCATGTGGGCAGAAGATGTGTTTCGTGCAATGAAACAACACTGGGTGCGATACACTGTTTCTATTAAACCAACAAATTACTTGAAATTAAAACATAACACAATAACACGGGGCACATGAATCGGGTACAGTTCCAAGACGTCTCAACTCCGCTGCGACTAGACAAGAATGTCGTCTTCGACTCGAGCTGTAAACATCACAGCTCTGTAGAAGCACACTGTGGTGTGGGTAGACTTGTAAGTAGGTCGCGTGATGTCACCACTGGCGTACTTGCGATTAATTTTATGTCCGTACCAATGACCGGATCCTAGATATACTTTATCATGTACCTATTTAGGAGTCAGTTTACAGTTTGTTGTTAGTTTATACAACGAATGAAATCGGCAATAGACTACCAGCGTCTCTGCCAAATACTGTGAGCCCGCATCGCGTTTTTATTAGTACTCATAGTCAATAATGTTCCTGTATTCATTTAATAATCACTTACCTACTCTTAGATAGGCATAGAATGGACATAACATTCCATTGTAAATCATAAGAAAAGATTAATTAAATATCATAACGTTAAAATGTGATATTAACAAATGAAAGATAAAAGAAAAAGACCTACAATATTCTTCTACTAAAAATCAAATAATGGAGAAATAAGATTAGGTACTAGAAGAGGTCCTCAAATCGAAAATTAATCTTCAGAATTTTACATCCATTACGTCTGTTTTACCTCTGAGATGTCACTTCAATTACTGGCTAATGAAGTTTCATTACCAATTCAATCATAGTTGCCATCGGTATAATCCAATTTATGACACTGACATTATGATTTCAATATTCAGATTCGAAGTATCAAAAATAAGCCTTGATGTTATAGGAAATTGAATCTTATCTACCGATTCTCAAGATCCAAGGTCTATAAAATCAAATATTCTATTTCTTTCTAAATCCGCTTTACATACTCAGGCCTAGTATAGAAAATTCAACCTCTTGAAAGGAACAAGTGTGAGGGTTTGAAGCGGGGCACCGAACTTCGTAAAACCAATTTTATATTAGCATGTTATTGAAATTTAAAATGTGGAGCTCCAGATTTTATGAATTCAATGGAAAAGAAGTCGAGACAAGTTAGTACAGTGTGATTTAAATTCGGCTATTTGTATTTATTAATGTTATTTTGACTGAATACAGTATGAGTGAAAAAAATCTGCAAAATCTGAATAATTCGACTTTTATTTAAAAAAAACACGTTACATTGCTTCGTTTGTGTTAAATCTTCACACCTGTTTCTTAGATAAACAGCAATGCATTCAAACTTTACAATAACAGTCGTTTTCCATAACATTTGGTGCTATCCCATTCTCAGTGGATTTAAGCACTGCCACCTCGGATAACTTTGACATAGATAAAATGGTGCATTAAAAGCTACGTAGTAAGCTCTTATTGAAATCCATTTCAACATTATTAGGTTTACATTTCACTAGAATGAGAATTTAAATTTAAATTTAAATGCTTTTTTAAGGTGAACTTTCCTTAGTTCTTTTAAAGTTGCATTTCCTGAAAATGTGCTAAATAGTCAAAACAATAATGCTAAAGAAAAGATGGGTCGATTTTGTGAGAGTACAAATGAAAGAAAATTGAATAAAAGATAGCGTGACGTAACAGGGAAAACTGGAAGAAAAAAACGAAAGGTACAAGACGTTTTTTACGTTAACCCGATGATAATACGGGTGATATTATGAAAGTTTTAATTATTTGCGTTGGACTCAACTCAACAAATCACGTAATTAAAGCATTAGACAATTCTTTAGCTTTGCTTCAGAATAGGTACAACAACCACAAAATCTGCACTACATATTCTGAACAACGAAACACGAAAACATTTTTATATCACAAAACAGCATGCAAATTTCGATATATGGAACTCAACGCACCATTGTCGTCACAGTACTACATAGTTTGTGCACTAATCCCTGCAGACCTCTGATTGCTACAAAGTATTGCAGAAACGTTCTACACAGGAAACTGAATTTAGAGCTAAAACTTTATTCACATGGTGCTTTACTGGACTTGCGGTCTGTGGTTAGACTTAAATCGAATAAACGTCAAATGTGGCGTTCCCTGCACCACCGTGGAATGCCTCGACCCCAGAAAACAGGAAACACTAAATTTTGAACCTCTATTTGTTTCACTGCTTGTCCACCGCAAATATTTCGTGAAATTTGTAAGTGGTTATCGGATTTATGGGGTGGTAAAAGACTACTTATTTTGGATAATAAAATACAATTTATGGTTCCTTCTTACATGGACTATTACCTACATAATTTACTTCCGTCGTTTTCTTTTATTTTCTGTCCCAACGTTTTATAGTAAGGTCTTTGTGCACAAGTCAGGAAGATGAAATCCCCACAAAAATTCTACGGCGCATGAGAAAAGTAGTGGTCGATTTTTGTGCTAGACAGTTTTCAGTGACAAGCCGTTGTAATAAATCGCCTCGCTATCACACGGAACGTAATACGGCTATCGGCAAATTCTAGCGCATGGCGGTGCACCTATGTCATAAATATTTATAAGTACATGTGCTTATTTTTCTGCAATACGGCACATAATTGTATGACAGCTGATATAAGGTTTTAATAATATGATCTATGGGCAAAGGCATTTAAATATACGTACGGTGTATAGACGCGAAAGTGTCGCCACTTTGACCGGTCCCGTGCGACTCGCACCCAGCGGATCTCCGCAACTTTCACCAGGTCATTGGTCCACCTAGTGGGAGGCCTTCCAACGCAACGTCTTCCGGTTCGCGGTCGCCACTCAAAAACTTTTCGGCCCCATCGGCCATGCGTTCTGCGAGCAATGTGCCCTGCCCATTGCCGCTTAAATTTGGTTTGGGTTCTAGTAGTGTAACGTTTCCAAATTAGAGCTGATGTTAGTTAGATGTTACTTAGCAAAAGCTTCAAGGCGTCACAGAAACATGGGATTACATTTTTCTATGACATTTATTCAGATTGTGACTGCCTCGTTGGTCTAGTGGTCGCAAGCGCGACTGCTGAGCATAAGGTCCTGGGTTCGAGATCCAGTTCGGGCAAAGTGTTATTGGTGGTTTGTATTAGAAATTTCTTAGTAGCAGCCACGGAGTCTGGATTTTTTGCCTGGTTGATGGAAATAGGCTCACCCCTATTTTATGAGACTCAATAATAACTGGCGAAATGTGGGTGTACTATTAGGTACACCTCTGCCTAACACTTCGGGGGTTACAGGCGTTATATTATGTAAGTATGTATTTATTCCGGTAGTATCTTCTATAATATCTTAAATCGAATCTGTGAGATAGTAAAAGGATCGCGTTGTAAATAGAACGGCCAATGAACTCGTCCGTTATTAAGAATCAAACAGGATCAAGAATTCAATTTACAAATAACTTTTATATTGCTTATTCCAATAATGAAATCACATGCCTCAGTAAAACAAGTCTTTGATGAGAGAAAATCATGGGATATTCCACCATTAGATAAAGCACCCTTTGTTTTATTGACGGAAGTTATATTTTTGTGTAAGGCTACGGAAATAGATGGATGATACTTACACGGTGTCAGTTTCTTGAACAATTTTCTGAGCCTTTTATTTTTGAGAAAAAGATTTTTTGCCTGTTTAGTTTTTGGGGGTTTTTGTGTATTAGTTATTTAGTATATGTGTACGCACACACTTGTGCACTATAATGTCTCCCGCGTTGATTTACTTCTACAATGAAATGAAATGATTTTGTTCTTCACCTTCATTCATCTTTTACAAAGAGTTATTTGTGAGAAGAATACCTACTTTACCTTTTTCGCCCGTGGTCCCTTCTTGTAGTCCCTGGAAGGGACCGCGGAGCTTTTTTTCTTCGCAGTCCCTATAATACTGGAAAATTCCGTGGTCCCTTCTCGTATTCCCTGGAAGGGACCACGGAGGTTTTTTTCTATGTTATGACGTCTTAAAGCAGTTGTAATTCCAGTGTGGGAAAGAGACATACACTATATTTTCTCTTCATTCATCTAAAACCTTGATTTAAAAAAATTACACTAGTTTTACTTCATCTTTACACTAAGTTAATATTTATTTATAATAATATTAAATAATAAATAATTTTATTATCAGTCGTGATGACCCAGAGGTTAAGGCCTCGCCTCTCATGCACGAGGTTGTGGGTTCAAATTTGGGCAAGTGACTTTTTCAATTCATATGTAGTTTATAAGTTTATCTTGGACATCACAGACATCGATGAAGGAAAACATCGTAAGGAAACCTGGACTTATAAAAGTCTGAAATCGCCTACCGTCTTGAGCAAGTGTGGTGATCAATGCTCGTGCCTTCTCTGTTGAGAAGAGGCCTTTGCCCAGCAGTGGGACAGAAATAGGCTGGTATAATATTTATTTATTTGACACCTGTAACTCAAGATTGTCTTGCTTTTCAGTATAGCCAAAGGGGAGGTCCCTTTGGCGTTTTCCACTGTAAAAGGCTATCGCTCGTCTCGCCCAAGTAGTACCCGCCTTTGTTATAACTTTATCCTTCCATCTACGAAGCTGTGTACATACAGGGTGTAACAGGACCCTCCACGAAGCCGTCAACCAAGCATTATGTACATCAAACTAAGTAACTTTATCGCAAACATTATTGCTAGGAATTGACTTTTTTTTAGGGTGAAAAATCACTCAATGTAACGCTCTCAAAACATTGTGTTGATGGATGGATTGATTAGTACGGGGGTCGTGGAGGTGTTTAAAGTATCTTACACTAAAAACATGTTTTTTTTTTAAACTTGTGATAAAGCTGGAACTTTGACCCCCAATATCTCCTTAACTAGAAGGTTCCCAGAACAAAAAAATGGTCTCAATGACGGGGAGAATACGTGCCATTCGGCTTCGTTAAGGGTCTTGTTACACCCTTTATATTCTGTTACCTAAAGACAAATTCAGGTTAATTTAAAGACACATACAGCACCACTTTCTCAAAGGCGAGCTATATATGTACTACTACTGCACTAGGAATAAAGCAAAGAAAACAAACAATTAACTTTCTCTTTTCAAAAAACAACAATAATTAACTCATACCTACGTTTATTCCAGTCATAATTTAATATATTTAAGTAAGTTCTCAGTGCACAAAGAGTTTGACTCAGAGTTTGATTACGTGCCAACCAATCAAAAATTTTACACACTTCATAAGTAAATAATGATTTAAAAACATAAATAATATGAAATTCGTTTGCCAAGCCAAACTGCTCTACGCTATTAATTGATGTTCGCTTCGAAATCAATCGGACGGTAATTTCGATTGCTTTCGTTGAATGACGAGTTTTATTCTGATGTAATGTGATTTTTGATGTGATGTAAATTCGTTGATTAACTTTTCATTAAGTAGTATCTGTCGCCCACGTGAAATTATTATAAAAAAATTGCTTCCATATTTAAATCGGATTTTAATAACAATTTCAAATGTTTTTTTTTACGCGGAATCCTAATTTTGATTCTATAATCAAAATAAACGTAGGTGCTTCTTATAACATCAGCCATCTGTTAGTAAAACTCCAGTCAAAATCGGTCAAACCGTTCCGGAGATTAGCCGGAAGAAACAGACAGACAAAAATATAAAAATATTTTTTAAATACCGAGTTTATATTTTCATATGCATTAAGTTATAAGCTGTTATTTTGAAATTACAAACATACATTTCAATTTTATTTATTTGTATAGATAAATTTGATAGCTGGGACACAGGTCTCTTCTCGATTAGAGGGAGGCAGTCATATAAACCACGAGGACCTTAGTGTCTTGGGGGATGTCACATTTCTTCGGTTTTTTGGCTCTAGAATGTGCCAGTTTCCTTACGATCTTTTCCTTCACCGTTTTGAGAGCAATGCTGATGAAATAATTCCCACAATGTAATATGTTATTTATTAAATACATAAAACTAGTACAGGTATAGACAAAGGCTGAGAAATCTATTACTGTCTAACAACATTGTCTCAAGCTGCAGACAGCTGTGGTCCGTCAAAACTGAGCATTGATTATGAAGGATATCAACTGTGATGCTCGTTGGTCGAGTGGCCGCAAGTGCGGCTGCTGGGCATGAGGTCCTGGGTTCGATTCCCGAGCCGGGCAAAGTGGTATTTCAGAAATTTCTTAGTAGCAGCCATGGAGTCTAGATTTGTGCTCGATTGATGGCAATAGGCTCGCCCCCTATTACATGGGACTTATGACATAACGGGCGAAAATTGGTCGTACTATTAGTAACACCTCTGCCTGGCCCTTTGGGGCATTACAAGCATAATCAGTAGTCCTTTTTAGAGTTACAAGGTGAATAAAGAATAAACGTAAGCCAATGAAACAACATTTTTATACAGGGTGTTACAGGACCCTTCACGAAGCCGTCAACCAAGTATTGTGTAATCAAACTAAGTAACTTTACGCAAAAATTATTACCGGGAAACGTTAAAGTAAAAACCTTACATTAAAGACAGGTATTTAAAAAAAAAAAAAACTTGAGAAGAAGTTGAAACTTTGACCCCCAATATCTCCATAACTAGAAGGTTCCCCAGGTATGGTCTAGAACAAAAAAGTGATCGCAATGACGGGGAGAACAAGTGCCTTCCGGCTTCGTTATGGATCTTGTTACATCCCCTTTATATAATCTTCAAAATAATCCTTCGGAGAACTCTTAATAAAAAAATCCCACCAGCTTAAATTCTCAGATTCTATAATATCCATTACAGAATCCATAGCAGTTCAATTTCATCAAATTCTTTCTCTAAATACACAGCAAATAGCCTCCCCGTTTTAATTTGAACGCTAGTCAGTACCGTAACAGGGGATTTTCACTGAAATTTCAACAAACAACTATGAATTTCTCATTGGAAGTGGGTAGTTTAAGTGTTGGTAGATTGAGAATTATTTTCCCTGTTTTGGGGAAAATATCGTTACTTCCCGGGGACATTTTGAGGAAATGATCTTTTAAGAAGTTTCAGAGAAAAAGGATCCCATAGAAGTACACTAAAAATAAGGTAAGACATAGGAAATTAAAAGACATTCGGCCAATTTAGTCATTAGTAAGTTGCGTATAATACGACGATTTCATCGTGCCGAGCGAATTGAAACGGAAAATAAATCCACAGCCACGAAATTCGATACATAGGGTACCTTTGTAAATGAAAATAGTTTTATATCTTTTCGTTTGTTTCATGTTTCAAAAATAGTATGAGGAAAAACCTATCATCATGAGAAAAAAAACGATTGAATAAGTGGTAAATTCAGAAACTCGATCTAGCAAACCTAGTTGGTTAGTGCATAGCTCGATATCTGACAGGAGACTCGACCCAGCTCTAAACTTATGATGCATGGTCCATAATTCCTTTGAGAACTACACTTTTTTGAACGAATAAATTTCAAGTTTTAAAGCATCTCTCAAGATGAACATGACAAACACCTAAGTTTTCCAACGTTCACGTCGTAAATTTCGAAAGTGCACTTAATTTCTTTTAATGCTTTCACTTGGGGTACTTGTGCATAATGCTTGTGCATTTAAATAATGTAAGAATATAGTAAATTGAGCTGTAGTTTACACTTCTTGCATACGAGTGTTATTTTCTATTTTCACATTTTTTTATTGTAGTTTTTTGGGGTATCCACAAAGATACGTGTTCGGTACTTTTCTATATGTACGCACAAATACTACGTATTTTCTTTTTCATTCCTTTTAAATCGATTAATACTTAATAGAGTAGCATATTGCAAACGGGACATGCCTAAAACGAAACACTTTTGAAAGCGCGCAACACTGAACGCTGAGGTGTTGCAACATTCTCATCTTAACGGAAAAAGTAACCCGCACGTTTTGCTAAGAGCTCGCTCCGGTGCTTGAGCCTATAAAACCAACATCCCAATTCTCAAGTGATCAGCACAAAAGTGCAATACTTTTGAAGGAAACAGCAGTATTTTTTTTAATAACCGATCAAAAATTGATGAATGATGTACTACATAATATCAGACAATTTGGCTGGTCTTTGAAAACTAACCCTGTATATCATGCACCATACTAAATGGAATATAAACATATAGTGTAAGAAAATTTGGGATTCGCTACTGTCAAATTAAGACTTATTTGCTAAATCCGATTTAGGACGTGACAAAACAATCTAAATTAAACCTATATCTAATCATCAATGCATGCTCTCTTTCCAATTCATCTCTTTATCTTTCTTATTTGTAACACAATCCATCAGCAAATGTTGTACGCCTTCAATTTTGTTTCAAGCACAAAAATCACTTGACCGATGCTATGTAGAATTGCTTGTCAAAGTCAAAAAAGAAAAGTTTAAAAGCAATTTCTTTGTCTATATCATATTATTATTACCTTATAATTATTATAAAATAAAGCTGTTTTCTATTTGCCTCAGTACTGATACCCCCATTGGCCTAGTGGTCGCAAACGCGACTGCTGAGCATGAGGTCCTGGGTTCGATTACCAGGTCAAGTATGGATTTGCGCCCGATTGATGGCGATAGGCTTGCCCCCTATTATATGAGACTTAAGCATAACTGGCGAAATGATGGGTGTTCTATTAGGTACACCTCTGCCTAACCCTTCGGGGACTACAGGCGTCATGTTATGATCTTGATGTTTTCTATTTCGTTTTTCTCGGTATCTGTCACAATTATTCGTTGGGTCGTTTAGTTCCCTTCAATATGGTTGAGCTGAATGGAGCTGATGCATGCGTCATGTTCGTGAACGGGCGCTGTCAGTTGGGACTGGTCATCTCTTAGCTGCCACGGTTTATTTTAACTACTTTGTTTTTAAATTGTTGATAGTTATAATCTTTTACTCTGGACGCTCTTAATGTGCACGTCTTTCTACATCGTTCTCACATATATGTGTAATCTCAACATGAATGATGTAACCAAGATCTTGTAACAATATTTTGATTGAAAAGAGTGTCCATGGAGTTTCTTGCCCATTCTTCTCCATAGAGATCTACGCTTTGGAATGGGCAACTACAGTACTTTCACAAGTTATTATGCCTTGTGTCTGTGACTGTAGCTTCGTCTTTGTTTTTCTGACTTTCAAAAGTGCCTGCGAAGGTCTAATTGAAATAAACGCTTTGAGTTTGAGTTTGAGTTTGATTCATTTTCATTTCTTTCAATCCCAAAAATAAATAAACCTTGATTGAACTCAATACAAGATCGTCTAAAAATTTTCCATTCATTCAGTGACTAGCCGGGGCAATAGAAAATCGATCACCTCTATTTCAACGCTAGCTACAAAAAAATAGAACTACGCAATCACGTTTCCCTTTCAATAAAAATCCCGTGCAATAACTTTCATCAAAATGGTACACAAAATTGTAGTCGGGCAGCGTAGTAGGGCCAATGAAACGAAAGTTTCGTGTTTTCCCGTTGGCCCCACGAGTGGGGCCATGGCAGTGTGGTCAGCGGGAATACACCAAAATTGAATACGACCTAAAAATGGCAGACAAAACCAGCAGAATTACAAAATTAGAGATGCTCTAATCAGGGGTCAAGGAATTCTGATTTTGATACCTGTACGACAGCCATGTTGGTAAGAGGTATCATCGTATTACCTAAGCTGTAACAGGGTATTGGAGGTCACATAGACAATCGCTCCATGTAAAATTCTAGTATTCAGTTGCATCTGGTTGCACTGGAAGGTGACCCCAGCATAGTTGGGAAAAGGCTGGGCAGATGGTGAGGTCTGTCTAGTTGGTCGGGACGCTAACTGCTGAGTTTTGTTTTTTACGTTCTATAATCCTATTTTTTTTTTCAGAATTTATCTCCTCTTACTTTAGAAATTAGAGGGGCACACATTTTACCACTTTGGAAGTTTTTATCTTTCAAACGATTGACTTTGAGAGAAAATGGTTTGACAAACCTCAATGTCATTTTAAAAGACCTATCTATAGACACCTCGCACGGATAGGTTTGATGAAAAAAATATTTTTTAGTTTCAGTTCGATGTATGGGGAGACCCCCCTTTATCTTATATATTTTTTCAGTTTTGTATAAAACCATATAGCGGTTTACAGAATACATCTATCTATTAAGTTTCAACTGTGTAGTCCTAATAATTTCAGAGTAAAGTGGCTGTGACATACACGGACAGACAGACAGACAGACTTGGCGAATCTATAAGGGATCCGTTTTTTGCCATTCGGCTACAGAACCCTAAAAAAGACAAGGAATTGCTAATAACTATAAAAATAACATTAGTTAAACAAACATTCCAAGCGGGATGATGAAAGGCAAATATTTATTTATTCTGGCTGATGGCTTGCGGCTCTTCCTGGAACTTATAGCATTTACTGACAATAAGAAAAACTTAACAATATTTCACTACGCCTTTGCCAAAATAAGCTCGAATAAGTTGTTTCAAATGCCATGAAATTTCCCGAAAACCTCGTTTAGATTGGATTCTGTGGAGTAACAGTGAACATGTAGTTCACACAGCGCTTTGGTTCTACGAAAGCTGACGCTGCACATATAGTATTGCGTTATAGCTCTAACAATTTATAGTCTAAGATCCCGCCTAAGGCCGACCTTCAATAATGCTTAATAATATAATTGCAATCTTAAAACATAAACAAATTTATTTCATCAGGCAACCTATTCGTAAAATAGGTTGTTGATATATCCTATCTATAGTGAAGGAAAAAGAAAGAAGCTAAATCCGAATAACGGCATGTTTTAAAATCCAGATACGGTGTGACTGCATCTACAATGCCATACACAAAATACGTATTGTACCTGACGTCACGATAATCCTACATCGCGCTAGCAGAGTTATCCGTGAGATTGGGATCTGATATACAACAGCCCAACCACAGTATAAATATATATTGTGGCCCAACTACAACCGTTGGGCAGTAGCTCACCAGACACACCGGTCTCTGGTCGGAGGATCGTCCCACCCAAGTCCTCATACTGTAACCAAAGAAGACTACTGAATTACGAAGCCGAAAACGTAACGTGTAGGTACGTTCTGTAAGCGAACATCAGTTTCCTCTAGGAAAGCATGCTTCACCCAAGGCCACACAACACAGCTTCACAACACGTGAGTTGCGGCCAAACGCAAGCCTGTTTCGGAGTAAAAAAACCAAACAACAAAAAAACTACACAGTATTTTTTAGGGTTCCGTAGCCGAATCGCGAAAAACGGAAACCTTATAGATTCACCATGTCTGTCGGTCCGTCTGTCTGTCCGTGTATGTCACAGCCACTTTATTTCGAAACTGTTAGGACTACAATGTTGAAACTTAGTAGGTAGATGTATTCTGTAAACCGCTTTACGATTTTTATACAAAAATAAAAAATAGTAGATTAAAGGGGGGCTCCCCATACATAGTTCAAACTGAATCTAAAAAATATTTTTTTTATCAAACCTATACGGGCGTGGTGTCTATAGATAGGTCTTTAAAAGTAACATTGAGGTTCGTCAAACCATTTTTTCTCAAAGTCATACTTTTGAAAGCTAGACACTTCCAAAGTGGTAAAATGTGTCCCCCCCTCTAATTTCTAAACCAAGAGGAGGCCAATTCTGAAAAATTTAGGATTGTAGAACGTAAATAAAACTTTCAACCAAAATTGGTTTGAATAAGATTTGATGTTTAGTTTTTGAGATATGGGACTTTTTCATCAAACTGTAGCAGTAACTGTTTTTAATTGGCATACTGTGAAAAACAAATATGGTTTTGCTGTTTGTCTGTATTTTAAAACTACAACATATAAATGAGCCTTCAAAATATTTTTATAATATTGTTTGGTGCTACGGAACCCTGTGTGCGTGTGAGTACGACTCGTACTTGGCCGGTTTTTAAACTTTAAGGAAACTAATCAATAGGCTATAAGCACTTAAGCATAAAAATCCTTCAGACAAAATTACAGGCTGAAAACGAACAAGACTTGTGTCGAAGTTCTAAACAGTTCCCTAATTACTCCACCTAGATTTCAAGCTAATTCCCCGAAGCGAAATGAAACATCAAATAGGCGCGTTTCCGGAGCTAGGTGTTGGCTATAAATCATGTCAAATAAGCCATTAAGGTAATTTATACGTGGAGTGTGGGCTGCATCGAAAACGAAGGCATACTCCTCATAACTGTTTGCGGCTGTCCTAATGAAAAAATGTGCTTTTTGTACGAGTTTATGAGGTTCAGAATAACCTTGAGATTTTTTACAAGCCAAGTGCTAATTAATACCTCTAGTACAAATGAACGGAATCACCATGTCTAAAATAGCGTTCGACGGCTGTCAGTGACATCATTGTTGTCAATTTTCATAATTTAAATAGAGTATCAGTATTCACGATCAACCAAAACGATTTTTTCCGTAGGTAATTGAAACAATCAAAAACATTCCAAACCTTTAGGTACTTTGTAATCTATTATATAAACCTCAAATACAAAAGATTATTAATTTCCACTTGTAATTACTTGTAAACATTAAATCCACCAAAAATAATTTCGTTGGTACCCATTCACAAGTCCATAATAGCTTTTCCGAAAACAATATAATCCGGCGAACATTTTGCTGTCAAACGGCGTACTGAATAAAAGACAGGACCGGGAGAGAGAGTTGTAACTGTTGTAGAAAAGGTAGGTACTTAAAACTTTCACATCCATTACTCGAATTCTCCACTGGAACATCGAAATTGCGTTTAGGTAACAAAATAAAAGCGTTGCTCCCAAAACAAAGCGTTGCCAGGCCTCCTGAAGATAAAACGCTCCGCGTGCTAGTTTTGACGTTTTCATTTTCTCCACTGTGCACCGTGACGGATCGCAGGTGCATCACATTGTGCACAATACGTCACGGCGAACTGTTCGCAAATGACGTTTCATATATCACCGCTTTGAATTTCGCGAGCAAACGGACAAAAATGACGGTTGTGACACCTTTGTGCGAGGAACGATCAATGTATGCAGGCACACATGCACCAATTTATACCATTGTTTGTGTATTGAGAACTACGGAAATAAAACTAGTGACAGTTATGCCAATAGTGTTCGAGTGATACGTACCCGTTGAGGTCTGTGTTCTCCCAAGGTTCCTGCTGAATATGCAGTTTGCAGGATTATGTGGAACAAACTCGACCACGGAGGGGCAATTGATAGCTATGATGTTATTTACAGGGTGTAACAGGACCCTTCACGAAGTCGTCAACCAAGCATTATGTACATCAAACTAAGTAACTTTACGCAAAAATTATTGCTGGGAAACGACTTTTTTTAGGGCGAATAATCACGTTTTACGTTATGACTCAATGTAACGTACTCATAACATTGTGCTGAATGATGGATTGAATAGTACGGGGGTCGTGTAGGTGGTTAAAGCAAAAATCTAACATTGAAAACATGTATTAAAAAAAAAACTTGTGAAATTTTTGACCCCCAATATCTCCGTAACTAGAAGGTTCCCAGGTATAGTCTAGAACAAAAAAGTGATGGCAATGACGGGGAAAACAAGTGCCTTTCGGCTTCGTGTAAGTAAATGTTATGCGATTACAATGCAGCAGATTTAAATGAACCATTGTTACAAGAAAACCAACAAAAACCAGCTCTTTGTCGCAACATGTTCCTCACTATTATAACTACGCATCAATATAAAAACATAGCAAAAAAATCTCGAATCGATAACATCAGTAAGCCCCAATTACCTCGAAGGGTAATACATTCAATATTTTCCAAAAACGCTGAAACAGTTCCCGGGTGAGTAATGGCCCACTCAGGGGGCTAAAATAAAAATGTCTTTACGATGTAACTAGGGGCAAACATAAAAACGCCACAATGTGAGTTTCGCATTAGTCCTATAAATCGTAAGGACGATTATATTTTTGATGTTATAAAATTGGCCCACCGGCGTTGCCGCCATCCAAGTTTTTACAGCCCAATCATATAACTGCAAAATGCCGCGGAACCGAGATTTTTTGTGTAATTTGATGATTACGGTAAAAAGTTTAAGGCGCAATCAAACGTTTTTGGTGCTATAATTTTATTTATGTTCTGGATTTTTAGCGTGTAACATTTATATTTAAACGGTTTAAAAAACATTTGTAAATTGAGGTGGTATGATGAGATTGTGATTGGAATCTTTTGAAGATTTATAGCTATGATTTTATTAATTAAAACGAAAAAGATGTCAAAGAGCTGAGCTAAACTTACTAGCAAACCTTGCATTAGCACTGTTACCAGTGTCAATACCTAACTCTGTTTTCACAACGGATATGCATAATAAGCAAGTTTTCTTTACAAAATAGAATACCACTACCCTGTACATCTATGGTTTCCGTTTTAAATATTTTTATTGGTATTACTAGCTGTTGCAAGTGACCTTCGTTCGCGTGAAATAATTATAAAAAAATATTACTTCGCTTTGAATCAGATTTTTTTACAAATATCAAGGTTTTTTTTTTTTTTGCGCGGCACCCTAATTATTTTTCTGTAATAAAATTTATCATATGTTAGACCTTATAACAACAGCTATTTGCCCGTCAAAGTCCCGTCAAAATCGGTTCAGCTGTTTCGGAGACTAGCCGGAACACACAAATATACAGACGAAAATAAAAAGACAAATGTTTTTGGTACAAGTTTGTAACAAGCTGTTATTTTATATTGCAAACAGACACTCAAATTTTACTTATTTTTATAGATGAGAGATATTAAAACACAAACTCAATAAAAACATTTCTCGCATATCATTTTGCCTTTGTAAGTTACACTAACGAAATATCCTCAACCCAAGGAAATAACATTTGTTCGTTCCAATTTAGCGGTGCCCACTTAAATATTAGGTACTTTGTGGTCCCCCCGACCCTAAGTCAGCGGACGACACGATGTGGAATTCCTAATTTCCTTTCGTAAATGTAATTTGTTTCTTTACCTCATTAAGCCTATTTCAAATTACGTAATAAGAATCTAATTTCTGGTGAAACGAATGTTAAAATTATTTCTGATTTAATTATCTGCGGTGACTTTTTTTTTGGAAGACAGCCGGTTAGGTGGTCAGACGTTCTGACTAAAGAGGAAACTGGATAGCCATGACCCAACAGACATGAGATTTGGAAGATACCTAGACTCAGCATTGGGTGGCCAAAGATTGAAGAAGAGAGAGAGAGAGATGAATTTTTTTTGCAAAAGTATACTTCATACATATACGAAGTTCCTTTACTCAGCTCTAGCATCCATTTCTTAATTGTCTTGAGTTAAGTTATAATAAAATAGACTACGTACACTTTGTTCGTTACGGAATGTTTAAGATAAATCTAAAGGTTTCGTGTTGGTTTCCATAAATTGCTACGAAGAGCTGTTAATGTTTTAATGCACTTTCAGTTCACAAATAATTAAACAACAATGTTTTGACTTGCATTTCTACTTCTGTTTTTTCTACGTGTAAATGCGTGTTTTTCCCTCACTTATTTACAAAATAAACAGAATATATCTTTCGTCCAGTCCGGACTTCAACACATCCTAATCTACCCGAGAACGAAGCGATGTAAAGGTTCGACAACTTCGCAGGTGTGAACTTGACATATTCCCCGACTCGGGCAAAAATGGCGGGGATTATCCCGCATCCCGCGCCGAAGCAGGGTTGAGTGGCAGCCTTATTATTTGGACACGTTTTCGGCCTACCAACTGTACTTCGTGAGTGTCATATTAACCCAGAATGTGCGCCTGTATTTATCCTGTTTCAGATTAAGGAAAAGAGAGTATTTGATAACAAACGAAATGATTAATGTGACGGAAATAGATTGTAAGAATTTCGATGCCATTAGTGGAACAATAGCGGGCAGCATCGTCGGGAATTTACCTCAGGAATCTTACTTACTTTCGTATTAAGTTTTTTTTGTGCAAACAGGAAAATCTGAGAGCCATGTTTTCTATTAATAATGATATATAACTATCTACGTAATAGGTGGCGAGCCTATTGCCATCCACCGTGCACAAAACCAGACTCCATGGCTGCTACTGAGAAATTCCTGTTGGAAAAAACCAATAACAATTTGCCCGACCCAGGAATCGAACCCAGGACCGCTCAGCAGCCGCGATTGCTACCACTAGACGAACAAAAATTACAGTTGATATCCTTCATAATCAATGCTTTTAGTCAGACAGCCGAAAGAAATTAAATATATCGGTTATTTTTCACATTTCAAATTAAGTTGCAATTTTATTTTAATAATTGGAAATTCTATTTCCCGCAAACATATCCCATTAAGCACTAATCTCCTGAATTCATTAGTTATCTCATAGTATGTAGGTACCTATTACGTTTATTAACTGTCGCATTATTACATTTCCAACTAGGTACTCTGTATTAGTTAACTATAATTTGCAATAATGTCTGTTTTAATAAGGTTATCCTGACAATTGTCTTTACAATCTAATGATCTAATCCCTCCAAGCGCTTTCAATCATTGGATGACCAGATTGTATGACGATGTACTTCTAATGCGGCTATTCACTGACTCCCGCGTTTTTTTTATTAAATAAAAACCGGCAAAGTGCGAGTCGTACTCATACGCACACAGGGTTCCGTAGCACCAAACAATATAATAAAAATATTTTGAAGGCTCATTCTTATGTTGTATTGTTTTTGTTTTTCTAATGAAATACAAAGTTACTGCTGCAGTTTAATGAAAAAGTCCCATATCTCAAAAACTAAACATCAAATCTTATTCAAACCAATTTTGTTTGAAATTTTTATTTAGGCGTTCTACAATCCTAAATTGTTTTCAGAATTTTCCTCCTCTTACTTTAGAAATTAGAGGGGAGGGGACACATTTTACCACTTTGGAAGTATGTATCTTTCAAACGACTGACTTTGAAATGAAATGGTTTTAAGAACCTAAGAATTTAATTTTTAAAGACCCATCTACAAACACCCCGCACGTATAGTTTTGATGAAAATTATATTTTTTAGTTTCAGTTCCCTGTATGGGGAGCCAACCCTTAATATATATTTATATTTTTGTATAAATATCGTAAAGCGGTTCACAGAATACATCTACCTACTATGTTTCAACTGAATAATCCTAATAGTTCTAGTCTTAATAGTCCGAATAGTTTCGGAATAAAGTGGCTGTGACATACACGGACAGACGGACAGACATGGCGAATCTTTGTGGGTTCCGTTTTTTGCCATTCAGCTACGGAACCCTAAAAGTGACCTACTATATACTTCAATCTTGTCCTGACGACAGAGATGAGGTTAACGATGAAAGGAGCTAAGCTAAAACAAGACAAGAGAAGACAAGAGATCAACAACTAGCCGTTCAAAAAATTGTTTATCGTAAGTAAGCAGGGGCCTTAGTCTGCTATTGCAATAGTGTCAGAATGGTCTATCATTGATTTAATAAGGCCCCGCGCAGACGAATTACCCTTTGTACGCACGTCAGTTTCGAACGCGCTACAATACGCCGTGGGCTAGGTGCCTTATTAAATCAATGATAGACCATTCTGACACTATTGCAATAGCAGACTAAGGCCCCAGGTCACATCTCGGAAAACGCCGTCGGAAAATTACGCAATAAAAGCGACAACAAACTATGACTTACTTATGAACGAATATAAAATACAAATGTGGCAAAAATAGCACCGGGACATAGCATTAAAATGAACGTTGCTTTTAATAATTATGTTGGCCACAGATTCAATGGCGCACAGATAAGGCAAAGGACTTCCCTAAATATTCAACCAGGCCGTGCCCACACGGCCGAGACCATGTGCAGGACCTAAATACTAGTGAGTCCTTTCCTTTACATGGTGAAGAGTTTTCTCCGTAATCAGTGGCCCGAGATTCAAACAGGCAGTCTTACCAAGGAGTATCGTATTACCCAATACTAACTGGATTGTTTAGGTCAGATAGGAAGTCGCTCCAAGTAAAATACTGGTATTCCGCTGCATCTTTAGGGACCAAAAAAAAAAAAAAATCGGGGGGAAAATCGTGATCGTCATGGCTTCGTTCATTGGGGATGTTGTAGAAATCTCCCGGTAAACGAAGTATTTGACCATACACGTACTCTGTGGGACTAATGCCATTGTCGTTTCTGCCTACTGAACGCAGTCCTAGCAGCACCGTAGACAGTTCATCACACCAGGACGAGTTATTAATAAGGCGAGCTGTTAATGCAGATTTTAATGACCTATGCCAGCGCTCTACCATACCATTGCTTTGGGGGTGGTATGGTGTAGTGCGCAATTTATTTATACCCATATACTTCATTAGCTTTGTAAATAATGCGCTCTCAAACTGACGACCTTGATCGCTCGTCAATCTGACTGGGCAGCCGAATCTGCTAATCCAAGCTTCGTAAAATACCTTAGCTACGACTTCCGCTGTGATATCCTTTACTGGAATGGCTTCCGGCCAACGCGTATATCGATCGATTATAGTGATGAGGTATTTATACCCTTCTTGTGTAGTTGGTAGGGGCCCTACGATGTCAATGTGCACATGTTCAAAGCGATTGCTGTCTGGAAAATGTTGTAGGTCTGATATCGTATGTCTGTTGACCTTTGACCTTTGGAATTGTGTGCATGTTTTTGCCCATCGCTCAACATCCCGATTTAACCCTGGCCAGAAAAATCGTTGTGCGACCAATTTACTGTCAATTGTCCAAAAACCAATTTGTCTATCGTGCACGCTTACATGTGTCCCTACACATCTATAACATAGTTGAGAAAAGGCTAGACAGGTGATAAAACGTTGAAAAGATTGAAAACGTTGTCAGTAAAGCTTATGAAGCACTTGGATTTATACTAAGGTTATCAGCTGATTTTAAAAACGTTAAAACGTATAAAATCCTTTATTGTGCTTTTGTCCGCAGTCATTTAGAGTACGCCTCGCAAGTGTGGAACCCTAGTTACAATATTTATATAGACCGAATTGAGGGTATTCAGAAGCGGTTCCTACGTTTCTTGCAGTACAAAACTATGAAATATACTGCCAATTATGTAGCGCGATGCAAAAGATTTCATATATTACCACTGTATGAGCGCAGACGCATTGCTGATATGGCATACTTATTTAAAATCGCAAATGGTACTATAGATTGCCCTGAGCTGTTAAGTAGTTTAGGTTTAGTTACACACTGCAAAATGTTTCGCAAACTTAGTTTGTTGCATGTCCCTCAATCAAAGTCCGCGTACAGGCAGAATTCGTTTCTGATCCGTGCGAGTAGAAGTTTTAATAAACTTATTATTGAACACGATTTGGATATTTTCAATACCAGTGTTTCTCGGCTTAAGCATTTGTTAGTGAAAAGTTTTTTTACAGACAAGTAATTGTTTGCGTCTGAATTTAGTTTTTAGTTCTTTTTTTTTTAATAATTTTTAGTTTGTAATTTGTATTATTCGATCGCGGTATTTTGTTTCTAATTTATGTTATAGTATTTTTATGTTATAGTATTTTGTACCTACCTTTATTTGTTTTCTTTTTTGTTTCAAGTGTTTATCTGTGGAAACTTGTAAATGGCCTTCAAATTTGTATTGTTTAGGAACATTGTATAAATTAGCTGTAAGTTTCCCGAATGGAATAAAATAAAACAAATAAATAAAATAATGAGTTTTCTCAGTTTGATAGGGTCCTAGTGATTTGAGTAGCGCAACGTTCACAGTCATTTCTAGTTGCTCCGACACGTCAATTGCCATTCTATTATGTATTCTGAATGCCTTGGTCATTCCACCAGCAATAACAATGGTGGAAGGTCAAACATGTATTGGATTGACACGCCACCGAAATATCAATCAACCAAATCAATCCTTTTGGAAGTTATTGTAAAAATTGTTTTAAAGTTTTGGAAAAGATTCTCTCACGCCAAGGGTATGCCAGAAATGAATACTCGTAATGTCGCAAAAATAGACTGGGCGTTGCCGCGTTGTTGTGTTCCACGGGAAAGACATTGAACTGATACCTCTCCTTTCTTCAGTCTCACAGCTTTGTCTTTACAAGAATTGATATCGCCCTACCGCCCTATATTTGGAGTTTTCCATAAATACAACAGAAAACAGCTTTGCAAGCGAAATTTTTCCATAAAAATCACTTACCTCCCCGTTTTGTGCCATGTCAATCTAATTTCGCAAGCCACACACACATCAATACAATATTTATAACACGCAAGAGTATTTTTAAAAACATAAAAAAGAAAAAACGAGTGATAAAAATAGGAATAGGTACATGAAATTCTTTCGTAAAGTCGACCTTTTAAGGGCGATTTTTTTACAAAAGGAATGTTTTTGAAAAGGGTCCTATATCAACTTCTGAAACCTAAGCCGTCTTCAACGAGCCCTTTATGTAAACTGGCAGATTTACACGAATGTTGTTGTTACTCCTAGGCATACCCTCTTTATATATTTAGACAAATAGAATGCTATTTTATTTGTCACTAAGAAATAGGTTGGATCTTAAACAAAGGGATGAAAGTCTATTTGTCGGTGACGTATAATGTTGTGGATCATTTCTTACTCCCTCTCTCTTTTTGAATGGACTATACTTTTATAAACAAGTTCGCCTAAATATAGTCGACTTTTGTCGAATAAATAGTGTATAATTTGTGAATCAATAGCGTTACAAGCGTCCTTACCGAAAGATTCGCAGATTATAGTTAGAAACGATTGATTGACCTACATTTTCAACTTTATTTCTGTGACCTTAACTACGGTATTATTTTGTAAATTTAAATAATACTAGCTGTTGCCCGCGGCTTCGCTCGCGTTTTGGTCGGAAATTATTCCACGGGCACGTTGTAAATATAGCCTATATATACTCGGGGATAATGTAGCTACCTATTAGTGAAAGAATTTTCAAAATCGGTTCTGTAGATTAGAGATTACCCCCTACATACAAACACACAAACAAATTTTGCCTCTTTATAATATTAGTATAGATTAGTATAGATATAGATAAACCGACACACCACACCAATAATTAAATGAAACTTGAAAATAAGTGGCGTAATATGTGTGTAATAAAAGGCACCTGCCCACAAGCTGGAGAACAGACGTTATGTTGTGTTACACCAAAAAATCTAAAACAAATACTCTGCACGAATTGCCCATTCAAAATACGAACTATGCAGTGACGTAACGTGTCGCGTCCGTATTCCGGCTATCGATACTCGGTGGCGAGCGCGTCGGTATCGCACGCCCTGGGTGATTTGCATAAAGCTCCGCGGACAACGTTTTGGCGTCAGTTCAGCTTGTATCTCATTAGCATAACTGCTCAATTATTTTGTGCGGAATAGTCACTTTACAGACAAATTTTGGTTTTGCGCTACGTTGAGCGTCCTATTGAGCGGTGCCACGAAAAATGTTGGGTACAATCTAGACGTATGCCAAGTGCGTCCGATATAGAATTAAATTCGAGTTTGGTGCACTTACAGCTGCAAGATATTTAGGTCGTTGTTTCATATCGATCAATGTTTTTGTCACAAAAAACAGATAAAATTAAAGCCAACATGAAAATAGTTCATTAAAGCACATTTAAAAAGTTATAATACTTGAACAACTTATCCGTATCAACCCTATAACATTTGATCTACAGTCAAAACTCAAAATATTATTGACAAACTATCTAAATTACCCTCTATCCAATGAAACCGATGCAATTAGCAGATGTTTGTTTAAATGCGATCCGTATAAACAGAGTCCGTTTAACTCCCGCGCGTATTAAAGTCGATGTAGATTTCCAATTAACTTGTAAATGTTGCCATAACCCGGCAGATGACAATAGGCCTTTGAATTTTGGCTGATGGCAACCCCCGCCGTATAAATTGAGACGTATTGTGCTGTCAAGCATGTTTGTTTGGAAGGAAAATATTAACTTCGCACGCAATTAGGGAGACAAAGGACTGATGACAATTTGCATATTTCTAAAATGTGTTAACGTTAAAAGATTAATAGAATAGTCCCCCGTCATTTCGTGGGTGTCGCAAAGGCGTTTAGAAAAGGTTCCAGGGTATTTAACAAAGATTAGTACTAAGGGGTTGTTCTCAAAAAAGTGGCTCTGTTGGTTACCTCTGAGTTTGTTTCGGATGTTACTTGTCAGATTAGTCAGTTACGAAACACCGGCCCCATGTAATTTTAAAATCGACGTGTAAAAGTGTTTTGTAACACCAATTTACAGAGATAAATATGATTTAGTCAGAAAATAGGAGGGTACTCGACGTCGAAAACTTAGGACAGTCTTCCTAGTGTACTCCTAACAACCTCTAAAAAATCCATTAAATTCGGAATACTTTCCAGGTAAAAGAACATAACTGCTGGACTATGTCCGCATAAATGCATAATCAGCATGTAATGTTCCCATTGCACACAGGTCTTTTTGAGAACATCTAATTACATCATTTTCTCTTTCTGATAATATTCCATTGCTAATGGCAATATACTGCGTGATAAACAAAGAGTACACCGATGTCAAACAGCTTTTCAGAATCAATTAAAACATTCATTGAATACCCTAAAGGTATATTTCCTGCATGTTTGTTCACTGAGCGAATCAACAAAATATGGCCATTACGGTCAATACTTTATCATTGATTACAAATTGAAAAGGCGGTGGCGGTGTTGATTCATATTGTAAAATGGTTGTAACCACTAATGGTCACACGTAAGTGGTTGTTATAGATTTTATTGTACTTATTATTTTACTTGTTAATCAAGCGAGTACTGAGCGGAATTATTACTTGTTAAGGTAATTTCTTGTTGAACTTTGTTTTTTTTTTGCGGTGTTTATAGTGGGAGTTGAAGGAGGAAAGTACGAAAGATGGATTTTTCAACAAACGTTTTAGGACTTACAAAATAATGCGACCTTACCAAAAACAAAACAATGTCCAGATACAAGTCATGATTACGTAGCTTCGTGTAAGCTACGGCGTAGCAAGGTGTGCTACGAGATGGCTACGAGCTACGTCTGTAGCTTATCCGTGACGTATGCTGTCTAATAAGTGTTTTTCATTCGGTTAATAGTTTTACTAGTGGTTTATTTACGCAACACGATAAAATGAACAATTTATCGTCTATTTAATGTTCGTTTGATGTCAATGTTTGCGGTACATTTTAACATTTGAATTACACTATTTCTAACTACTCGTATTGACAAATTCGTCACCACATTTACAAATTTGTCATTATTTCGAAAGCCCGTGACAACCCTCATGTAATGTCGTTATACCATTTGGCATCATAAATTAACTAAGTTAATTAACAATTTCAATAATAACCCACTTACGGGGGTTTTGCGGCATTGCACTTTCAACACTGTAATAATTATATTCAAAATATTGTTTACACGAAAAACCGATAACACAATACTTTAATGTATATTGAAAATAAAAATAAAAATTGAAAAAAACAGATGTGTCATAAATGTGAACTTATTGCTCAAGTCTGTTTCTGCCATGCCATTAGATTTAAATGACTGACTAGCAGAACCATTGGAGATTTCTTCAGAAAAATTTAATAACTACTTACAGATTATTTCAAAACTCAATCAAAGAGAAACATTCCACGAAAGAACATAATCTGGACAATATTTTGAAAAATTTAGCAATGAGTAACACACTTGGTACCCACTTCACTATAAAGCTCATATCACACTTGGAGCACTGCATCGGATCGGAATAACCGTTTTACTAGCTAATCTTGATCCGAGGCGATGCGATTACGGTTCTTATAAGTCTGCGTTGCAGTATGGAGTTTCAAAGAATACCGAATGATTCGAGTTGATGAGATGGTGATCCAATGTATACAGTACTTTCTTTTCTCAATGCATCGATGGTAATATGTTCTAATATTTGGTACAAAATTCAACAATGCGAATATTACTCTGATGCAAAGACCATCAGGAGCGCAGATAACAATCCATGCGGTACGAGATGGAAGGTGAGCTTTGTCGGCGGGTAAGTCGCATCCACAATTGAGATCTAAGCCATTCATGAAAATCTGTGGAGACAGTAATTTGACCTGTTTATTTGCCAAAAACAGTGCTTAATGTTTCTTCATAATCTAAATTAATAGTTAGTTTTTTTTCCATTAATTTCCCCCTACGTCGAGCATTTCCCGTGGAGTCCTTCGGTGATATTGCCTAATTATAATGTGCACGACATTAAAATACAGATTGATTGCAATTATACATACAGTCGAGAAGCACTCTTTCTTCTTCTTCTTTATCGTGTGGTTTGTGCTAACCTGGTGTCAGAGTTTTTAGGCCGCGCATGGGCCTCTGACTTGGCTTTACATGCCGTCAAGAAATATCTCTCAGGCATGCTGATTTCCTCAAGATGTTTCCCTTCACCGGAGTAAGTGATAATTATACAATACGCACATGAATCAAAAAATCAGAGGCACATAATAGAATGATAAAATCCTTGTCTGTCTTTGCTCCGGCCAACAAGTGTACGATCCGGCCGGCGCACTGTACGCTAACCTTTACCAATCTTCGTGTGAGCTCTGCCGAGATGAATCGAAGCGATTCATCTCTATCCCGGCCAGTCTCCTTAATCTCATCTCGGTAACAGCCCACAGTTGCACATCTAAAGATACGGCTCTTAGAGCTAGCTTGATGCACCTAAAGTAGTTTTACTGTTTTTCTAAAAGCTTAGTTGGAAAGAGATATAGATTTATTTTTATTAGCTCAGTTTTAGTTCAAGTAAAAAGTAATGCGTTGCCATGAAAATACGTGAATTTTTACTTGAAATAATTTAGAGGATCCGAAACAATTAAACAAAATTTTAAAACATGTCCTTTTGAAATAAATGTGATTAAAACTTACCAAATTATATTCCATTTCTTTGACAGAGGCTGGTTCCTAGTTTACGTTATTTTTGAGAAGCTTAAAAATATAACATATCATCGAGTCTGTAATCCCCAAAGGGTTAGGCAGAGATATACGTAATAGTTCAACCACATTTCGCCAGTTATGTTAAGTCCCATGTAATAGGGGGCGAGCCTATTGCCATCAACTGGGCACAGATCCAGACTTCGTGTTAGCTACTGAGAAATTCTTGATGGGTGGGTTTATACCCCATAACACTTCACCCGACCCGAGAATCAAATCCCCGCGACTGCTTGCTGAGCAGCACTCAGCAGTCGCGCTTGCAAGTCAAAAAAAGAAACAAAAAAAGCTGAAATCGCTGAGCTGAGCGCTGAGTGTTTTACACCCAGCATATGCTGAGTAGGTGACCCTTTCGTTATGGGCATGCTCAGCGCAGTTGAGCTGTTTTAATTAATTGTTAAGCTGTTTGTTAGTATATGTATATGTATGTGCTGCTCTATTGTGTTGCTGCTGTCCATTAGCGAATAAATGTTTATTCTATTATATTCTAAATCCAAAATCATAGCTGCCTAATCTAATGAAACCTGCGAAAAGCCAAGAAGTCTATTCTTGCGACGACAGTGATCTAAAAAAGTAATACTTCTGTCTTATTCTCAAAAGGTATCCTTGGACTTACGACTCCCTTGGGTAGAAACGAGATAATCTTTCTTGTAAAGAGAAGAGACCAGTTTTACTACACATAAATTCAGGTTTTCCTGGCTGATGTTTGATACTAGCACCCGCACTTCCAGACGTCGATTAAGGTTAATGATTCATTATCTTATAAGATGGATTGAAGCTGCCCTTTCTTTTCTTATAGGAACATAGATAAGATTATTATAACTAGGAGGCTTGTGTCACTAAAACATACCGTCACACCTTAAGTAACAGAGAGTAAGGGACGAGTAATTTGAGACAGTCTTGTTTGGTTTTGACGTTTTAGAAGTGCCGATTTTCAACCCAATTCGATTGTGTGATAATCATTAATTTAAGTAAAACCCTAAGACTTTTACCCGACTGCGGCGGAGCCTAAAAAGTGTATAGTTTTATTACACAGAAAACCCACTTTGTCTATATCCAATATTTACTAAACTAATAAGGATTTCATATTGATAAAGTAACTTTATACTGAGAAAATATATTCGATATCTTTTATATTACAACACGGTTTGAACACAATATTATACGAACATTTTCAAGACCCTTTTGTTTCAGCATTATGTTACTAAGAGCTTGTCTATATGAAGCGTTTTCGACGCAAACTGAGTCTTTTTGACTATGAGCGACACGCTAAAGTGAGAAAACAAATGAAAGAAATTGTTAACTGTGGTTTACAGAATGCCCTGACTCACCAAGGTGCGACTTGTGGAGCGACGGTATTTTTTTTTTTTAGTTTTTGACCCAGCTTGCGTGTTTTTTATTTTATTACAGTTAAAAAAAAATACTTAACACATACCAAAAGATTTGGGGCGTAAGTAGTAAAAATAACTCAGGACATGAAAATATGCAAGCCTAGTATTTTTTGTAAAATGAAACTATTCATCAGAAAAGCGATCATTTAACGATTAGTTCAAAACGTTAATAAAAATAGGAGTAATTAATTTGGTAGTGTCGTTGTTGGGGATAATGATGTTTACAAATCTGTTTCTTACCAACTTACCTTATATTTTAACAAATAATTGTATATGTTTGTCCTTTTGACGGTACTTTAGTCATCATCTGCCGAGCCTTTTCCCAAATTTAATGGAGTCGGCTTCCAGTATAACCGGATGCAGCTGAATACCAGTATTTTACATGGAACGACTGCCTTTCTGAACTCCACAACCCAGTTAGTACTAGGTAACACGATACCCCTTGGTAAGACTGGTTGCCAGACCGCCAGACGACCGACTATCTGTAACGACATTTTTTTTTGTTCCTAAGAAAGAGGGTAGACAGTGTCTGCACCTAACAATTTATTTTCCATCTACCCGCATTCTCCAGTCATCCCACAAACATGGCGGTTGCAACAGCGGTGAAATATTGGGAGTGCAAAATATGAATAAAGTCGGAAGATATCGCGTATGAGACAGTATAAGTTTCATAATAACGTAAGTTTTATCAAAAAAGCGTTACTATTGCTACCAACTATAATTTTAGTGGGGAAGGCAATTCAAAGCTGATTGTAGATGGCGTGTCTATAGCTTAGTCCCAATCTGACCGATGAGGTCAAGCTATTTTGAACATTAAAATGACATTGACAGATCTTCAGCCAATGACGTTGCTTGGTACAATCTACGTTAATGCCATTCGATTTACGGTTGCCTTCCCCGTTGTCCAAGACTCCGAAGAAACAGCACAGATGCACAAACACTTTTCATTCTGCAAAATAAATTGGTCAGAATCCTGGTAAACATTGAGCAAACAGATAGTTGCAAACCCTTCTTTCAAAAACATAATATTCTAACCCTCCCTTGTATATACAGTTTAGAAACATGCAAATTCGTGCGGTAACATCAAGAATTTTATTCAAAACGTGAAAACATCTAGACACGCTATCTACTCAGACATCGATCTAGGCTAAACTTACCAAGTTCTCGATTAAAAATGCACTCTAAAAGTCTATTAAATTATATAATAAACTACCTGCATCAATAAAAAAAGAAGAAAAAACAAACATATTTTTAAAAAAACTTAGACAATTTCTGGTAAATAAAAGCTACTACTCGATAAACGAATATCTATGTACTAGAGACTTAAAGGAAAAAAATGACTTATTAATTTTATTATAATTAATTGTTATTACATTACATATCTCAATAGATACCTGTTTATATTATAGCTATTAGATTCTCTAAGAAAATACCTGCATTATTATTATACCAAAGTAGTTTGCTGAGAAATGTTATATAATTTACAAATGCTTCCTCTCTCCTAACTCACTTATCTTGCTGTGCCCGACAGGGTCCATATGATCTAATTATAAGTTTACCACATAAGAAACCTACATGTGGAATGCAATAAAAGTATTGAGTATTGAGTATTGAAATCTTTACTTTGACACTTCATCTTGAAAATTCGAAAAAATAATAATATCGCTTTAATTTTGTTCTTTAGAACATAGCACAAGTTTTCTGTTCAAGCGATGTGTAAACCATCTCTTAGATGTTCCTACGGCAAGATAACATTATACCATTACTGAAGAACGCAATAGAGCTCGCACGTCGGTTCCAGGTGTGTTCATATCGCCTGGGACCTGGTAGTAGCTATTTATATTTGTTGAGTGACGAGCGGAAACCTTAGCACATTTTCTTTTCTATGAGATAAATTGAAAGTCATGTTATTATACTGATAAATTAATAATATACCAACCATTTATTTCAGATATGTGAAGGTAGGTAGGATGAAAAGGGGGAAATAAAGCAACTTCAATTGTTAGTACAGTTAGGGCCTCTTTCACCATCCTCAAGTAAAGTGTTGAGTAGGCTACTCGCCAGTTAAAGTCCCAAGTAACTACACGTACGAATTTCACGACGTTCGAGTAGCACTACTCAAAAGATAAACTGACCCGTAACTTACTTGCCAGGTCCTCCGCCAATTAGCTTGTTTACTTGACGGTTAAATATTTTAAAGTGGTCAGTTGTGATTTTGTACGTAGCTTTATTTGATAAGCATGAATATTTGAATGGATTTATTTGATGAACTAGAAGTGTCTATGATGCAACGTTTAAATCCTGTGTTGAATATTTTACGGACCTAGATAAAACTCTCTCTTTTTTTGCTAGATTTCGTCTGTCGAAGGGCATAACTACATGAAACTAAAAATATTGCCTAAAACGCAGAGGTGCGTTGTATATTTTTAAATCCTTCTGTCTATGTTCATTACTTTGTCCATTTTATTAAATTAGTAGTTCAGTACTTAAAACTAAATTAAATACCACGCAACAAAACAACAATAGACGAACACACAAAAAATGACAACTGCAATAAATACAGCGGTGCTCTTTGTTTTATTTCTACCTAGAACCCCATGTGTCACAGTTTGACAAGGGTTGTTGACGTCACATTGAACGAATGCAACGCACAATTTGTTACTTCATTCACTTAACCAGCAAGTTGTTACTCGAAGCTTCATTTTCGCTTGTGAAATTGACAGAAGATACTCAGCACTTTTACTTGCCAGTTAACGCTAATCGGCGAGTAACTAATCAACACTTTTCTTGGAGATGGTGAAAGAAGCCCTTAGAGTTAATGGTATTCGGCGAAAGTATAATTTTATAATACCACAATGACTAAAAAAGGCATAGATTTATTTAATAGGTAAATAATTAGATTATCGTCCTGATCAATTTTATATTAAACTACCAGAGTTTATCTACCAACATAAGGTGTATCTGTTCATACGCGAAATCTCTTAAGGGGCCATTGTACTCATCATTATGAACAACTTTTACTATGTGACCAGCCAGAAATCGCGAAAAAAAAAAAAAATCAGCTGTTCAGTACATTTTGACGAGTTAATGCGAACATATTGTAGGGAACAGCAGATTTTTGTTTCGCGATTTCGTGTTTGGTCCCATAGTAAAAGTTGTTCATAATGATGAGTACAATGACCCCTTAAGAGATTTCGTGTATGAATAGATAAACCTTATACAGTGTGTAACAGAAATTGTATAATCATATGGCATACTGTGGTACGGACCATCAAACTGAACCACTTTCTCTATGGGACCACCATCGAAATCGTAAAAAAATAATCAGCTGTCCCATACATTTGGGTCGAGTAGGTATTGAAATTTTGTATAGGACAGCTGATTATTTTTTACGATTTCGATGGTGATCCCATAGAGAAAGTTGTTCAGTTTGATGGTCCGTACCACAGTATTCCATATGATTATACCCTTTCTGTTACACGCTGTATAACTGGCGGAAAATAGTTTATTATAAGAAGCCTAGAGAAATTAGGTAAAAGTGAAAGACGACAATGACGGTTTCTATTTGAGAAAGGATTCCTAAAAACTCGTCATGGAGTCACTTCAAAATAAAAGGATTACGACCATTTTATAAAATCCAATCGCGAAAATAGTTGAGCACGTATGACTCGTAATATATCGGCATTGTATAGTTTCAACTAGGTACGTGATACCTCGGACGTACAGTTAGGAAAGTTTATAAAGATTTCAGTGAAAATTGATGTTAGTTCGCCTTTTAGTTCAACTCCATACAATAACTTGTATTGAGAATGAAATGACAAATTGGTTTGGTGACGGAAACAAATCGGTTCACAGAGTAGAGGAAAATGAGATTGTTTTTCAGTGAATTAATGTACCTATGTACGTCATCTATATCTCTATACATGATATCACGCCTGTTATCCCTGAAAGGTTAGGCAGAGATGTATCCAATAGAACTGTGGGAGAAATGTGGGTCATTTCACCAGTTATGTGTAAGTCCCATGTGGGAGCGAGCCTATTGCCATCAACCGAGCACAAATCCAGACTCCGTGACTGCTACTGAGAAATTTCCTGATTACGGAAAAACCCATTAACACTTTGCCTGACCTGGGAAATTAATCCTACATCTCTTTAAATAACTATTGTATACTAAAGGCAATTTTTGAGTGACCGCGTTTCATTATTTTGATTTCGATGTGTTTCACGAACTTTTAGAGAATTTATTCTGGAAGGTTTATGTGTATAACACATTCATAAAATTTTTTTTCTTTTGTATTGATGGTATATCTTGTAACATTACTTGGACACATTAGGCCACGTTAATCGTGACGTCAGTGTGCACTAGCGAGTTTTATGTCTTCTAAAGTTTAGATGTACTGACACTTTCGACACTCCAGCAAGTGAGCCATAATCGGGATGGCAACACCGCATTCACACTGAGTGTCGGAAGGATCTTGAATTCACCATTTCGCCAAATAGTGTTTGCAGACGATTGAATTTGCAAATTGTGCCCTTAATTAAAACCTGCACCTGTACGAATTCCGGCTGAATTTCGTATTTATGATGCTTGTGTCGGTAATAATAAGAACCATTTTAGTACAACAATCCAAGGTTTGACTGACTAAATATCTTTGAAAGTCGTACCTAATGCAAGTACTTCACCTGCAATCTTATGTTCACAATGCGTGCTAGCATCGCAGTGAGTGCTCAAGTATTCACTGCATGTGACGTGGAAATACATCGGTACACTGGTTTCACTCCACACTCAAGAATAGTTTTGGAGATATTCTTAGTGCACTTACATATCTACTGACATACGTAGGTACACTTTGTGTTGTATTTTTAAGTAAAATAAAAACAGCACCATTGTACCTCAGTTCGGTCGACACTCGAAAGCAGTGTAACCTCCTGGCCACAGCCAAGCGCAGCGCGGATTGCGGCGCGGCGTGAGGCGCGGCAAGCGGTGAGCGGCGAAAACAAATGGTAGACAATGTATGAAGTAAGCCACAGAGCGACGGGCTGCGCGGTGCGCGATTGAAACAAATGTACTAGCGAGTATCGAGGAGGCCACAGCTCAGAGCGGCGTACGCGGCGGCATCGGTGGACGTATTCAACATCGCATGATCGAAACAAATAATTTTGTTTTTATCGCGCGTTGAGCTTATATAAATAATGGATACGGAACAATTTATTAGTGAAATACTGAGTAGACCAGCAATATGGATATCAAAACATGTTATAATAAAAATGTGGGACGAAATAAAACAACAATTACCGTGCCACTTCTGATAGGGCCATTTTAATGAATCATTCCCTCTATGTCGATTCCGAATATGGAAAATGATTTGAGGAAACTTTTGGGCATAGAGGTGACTCTCAGAGAAGAAGAAGACCAAAGAAACTATAGATGGCCTGTGTGAAGTACGTTCTTTAAATACGTCCACCGCTGACGCCGCCGCCGCGGTCGCAGCTAGTTGAGCTGTGGCTTACCACCGCAAATCGCGCCGCCCGCCGCGCCGCCAGTAACTGTGGCCAGGACGTAATGGTTAATATTGGATGGATTTAACGGCTCTTATTTTAACAATATTTAAAAAAAAACAGACTGTAATTTATACTTGCCTCAATTTTAATAATTATCTAAAATTGTGTGTTTTTAGGGTTCCGTACGAACCCATTACTAAGACTCCACTGTCCGTCCGTGTTTAAACAGCAAACGTGCTTTTTTAAGATAATGCTACGGAACCCTTCGTGCGCGAGTAGGACTCGCACTGGGCCGGTTTTTTTATTACTTGATCTTGTGTCACAAAACGGATTATTTTGGTCATGAAAATATTAATACAACCATACCCACAACCATAAAACATAAGTTGATACCATTATCAGTCAGTCATAGATTTTTTGCGCGTAGCGTGCTGTTTTAACGCGTATTTTTACAAATATTCACGATTGTGGTCTAGATTGAGTCATTCCTGATTAATTATGACTTAAAGATTTTAAGTACCAACTTAGAATCTTAATTTTCAGTACTTGGAGGTAAAATGTTTTTAAATGTTTCATGCTTGCTAATTTTAGGGAGAATATTGTAAATATATGGACCTGAAGTTTACACTCTATGATTATATGTAATAAAATAAACTTTTATGAAGTTATTGGTAATTTAAAGTATACAATAGAATTATTGACAGGACCTTAATCGACAGTGGCGCCATCTGGTGAGCTCAAAAACGATAGCCCTCATTCTGTCACTGCTGGGACGGACCTCCTCACTGTGACCCTCTCACAGTGAAGAGAGGCATTTTGGCGTTTAATAGGTGATACTTTATTTTAAGAAAATCTTATTTTACACCTTACCCCTATAATAACAATACACATTTACATTAATTTACCGCAATGCAGTGATTGTACTAACATTGTATTAAAAGAACAATACAGGCTTGCAAGTAAATTCTCCCCCACTGTAGATTATTCCTGTAGAATTAAATCGTTATTTTACCTGAGATGGTCTTTTGTCCTTTTTAATTACTTCTCATGTTTATTATTTTCATACCGATCAGAGGAAGCAAACAAATTGGCTCCGCTACTTTTTCCTCGAGCAAAAGGAATAAGGAGTACCTAGGTATTGTTTGAAGAGCTTGGGTGTCTTGGTTCGGGTACTTTATAAAAAAGGTTGAAGGATTTCTCCTTTTTTTTATTCATTTGTCTAGGAATCTAAGAATCAAGGACCGTATTTTTTTCCAAAAAAAATATAGAAATAGAAAAATATAAATATAGAAAAGCATCAACAATAATGACAAAAGTGAATCAAAAGTGTAAGAGACGACGATTCTTTTCTTGAGATAATTTGAAATATTTTGCGCTGTACAGTTCACTATGTAGTGTCATCGAAAACATCCTCATTAATATTATAAATGCGAAAGTAAGTTTGTTTGTTTGCTACCTTTTCACTCCTAAACCACTGAACCGACCATCCTGAAATTTTGCATATACATTTTTAGGTGTACAGAAACGGACATAGGGTACCTTTTATCCCGAAAAAAGTACTGTTCCCGAGGAAAACAACAATAACGTTCTTATATTAGCAGATGGCGCCACGTGTCTTTCGAATCATAATAGAATTATATTATTATACAAGCAGAGTACAACCCGAATTGATTGTCAAATTCTAAATTAACGCGACCGAAGCCGAGGGCAAAAGCTAGTACTGAAATATCGACACCGAAGACAAAATACTTTTTAATTTCTATAAGTTTTCACATGTTTCAACGTGACTGTACACTGTACAGTCATCAACAAAATTCAGTGAGCTGTCAGATATATATCAGTCGAATAAGTATACTTCTAGAAGTTAGGAATTTAATAGATTGTCTTAAAACTTCAAGCGTAATATCTCGAACACACAGCAACGAAAACTTCTCGTACTCTCCAAGTCTTAAATGTTAAGCTTCCTAGGGAATCAGAATTACCGAGAAATTCTTAACTTAAATTTACTTCAATGTAATATAAATAATTGATTAACATTGTATCGTTAACTAATTAGAAAATTCTGTGCACTGTTGCTCAGAATTTCAATAAAATGACTTCCCTAACCTTTTTAAAGAATCTTATAAGGTTTTGTGAATGAACTTTGGGTTCACGTACTTAACCTAAGTGAACCGAATAGTTACCGAACCGTAGGTCGGTTCGCGATCGTAGGTTACCCGTGTTCTGGGTGAGTTGAGATGATATAAAATAGAACCTACCTCTCTATTCCAAACCGAGTACCTTTTGAATAAAGACTAGTCCTAATGAGGACAGCCCCAGTTAAAAAATAACATAACATCACGCCTTAATCCCAGAAGGGTTGAGCAGACGTATACCTAATAGTACAGCTACATTTCGCCAGTTACCTATTTTTAAGTCTCAGGGGCGAGCCATTCCTGCCAGGGTTGCGGGACTGTTCGAAAGAGATACCGCGGCCCTGAAACACAAAGGGCAAAGGAAGGAAGATGGATGGGTTTTAGTCAGTAAAAGTCTGACACTCCCTCCTGCTCAGCCCAGAGCAGGAGGGGTTATTTGATGATATAGAATCAGAAAAAAAAAAAAAAGGAGCGAGCCATTGCCGTCATCCGGGCACAGATCCAGACTTCGTGGCTGCTACTGAGAAATTCTTGATGGAAAAACATAATAACACTTTGCCCTACCCGAGAATCGAATCCAGGACCTCATAATCGACCAACGAGGCAGTCAAATACAAGTCCGTAAACTATCAACAAGATCCAATCTTGATTTTTATTTTTCAGTATTTGCTGCTCTGGACACAGAGGCACCATTTAAGTGCCAAAATCAAAACAAGGCTTCATCTTTTACAAAACACCGCCCATTAACATAAGATATAGCTCTTGCTGAACAGGTGGCCTACCATGACGTCCTAGAGCAGAAGTAATTCCAGTGTAGGAAAGAGACAGAGCTATTCAGGTCGTCTACCGCCATCTCTTTCCCACACTGGAATTACTCCTGCTTTAAGACGTCATGGTAGGCAACCTGGGCCTATTTGGCGCAGCCGTGAGACACACAATATTGTCTCTTTTTTTCTGTTTAGATTTAAGTTTTTATATTGTGTAGATTTCAGTTTTTTATTTTTGTTCTTATTATTTTTTCTTGTTTTGTTGTGTGCACTTGTGGCATGTGCCAAATAAATATGTTTTCTTTCTTACTTTCTTTTGACTTACATTTAACAGTTTAGAAAGTACCAGTATTCTATCTAAGGTACTAAAGACCAAAAGGTGTGCTGATCGGTATTATTAGTGAAATCTGATGACGAGACTTTGATTTGCTCGACGCAACGCTGATAGCCGTCATGACAACGGTTGAAAATGCCTCCAAGGTTACTTGCTTAGTGCCTAGAGGCGCGCTACTTCGCTACATAACATGCTAGGTGCCAAGCGCGCAGTGTGGCTGGTTGCGAAGATTTTAGAACATTCCCTTCAATTCGCTAATCGCTAGGCGACTTGCTAGCCCCTACGCATTAAGCAAGCCACCTGTCAGTGCATGCGTAACCTAAGGTGCGTCGCTCACTCGAACTAAAGTCGATGTGAAGGAAGCATAGCCGCCTGCGCCTCGACTCCACATAGAGACCCTATCCTCAACCGTGCCACGACGCCACGCCGCCGGTATCGCGACGTCGTTGCCTCCACTTACCTGCCTAGTGAGCGATGCGCCTAACACTCATATCCAATACCCGTTTGGAGTTGATTGCTCAGTTCAGCTAGACTCAATCCTCATGAAAACGGGTTCAAAACACCCACCAAATCGGATTCTTAGCCGTAATTAGCGGTTTATAGAATTTGACATAATTATGATCCTATATGAAAACTCTGGAGTCATGGGTGAATTTATAACAAACTGTAGCTATCAACGTGCTTAATGGGGCAGAGTTAGGGCGTGCCGAGTTTTTACTAGTTGAGCAAGCGATTAAGAATAATAATTACGAAAATATTTCCTCCCAAGCAATTAACCAACATTCTTTAGGAACATTCCTCCACGTATCTAATCACCATAAAACAAAATTCTATTCTAATAAACGCTAATGCATGTCCAAACTTGCAAACACAATTAGGTTTGAAACAAAAGCGGCGCAGTGCGGTGTTTCAGCGGTGCATTTGACAATAAAATTAAATTAAACAGATACGCTCTGTGCTCTTATGAAGAGAGACGGAAAATTTTATAGTTCTAACACTTCTAACTGTTCTGGACTGGACTGTTCTGACTGGGAAGATTGTCGTATAACGTGTGAGAGTGTCTGATTTAGTTACGTCTGTTGTGAATACTTTTAATTATTGATCCAGCGTTCCTTATTTCACAACTGTTAGGTTTCGTGATTTTACTAGTCAATTTCCTACGTTTTCATTAAGAATTTTATTTAAATGTATTAATTTAATAGCTTTATTCGTGTGAACACATCTTAAATGCTTTATATTTTATTATGTAAACAGGCAACATTAGTTCTGTAAGAATGGCAATACTTCTATCATTTGATTGGTAAATGTATGGCACGAGAATGAAGCGGTTCTCTGATTGGATCACGAGAATGACGTGGCGTGAAGTCTTGAGCCAATCAGGGCGCTGGATTTTCGCTCCAGAACGGCGGGTTTCTTGGTCAGGAGCTGGTGCCCGAGCGAGAATTCTGGTGCTGAAAGTCGAAAACGACTGACAATTGTTAAGATAGTTGCCGATCCGTTACTGCTGTAATAGTGTGTACTGTGTAATGTAACAAAATTGTTAATAAACCTATTTAAAGTCGTTGGAGTTTTCCTTCAAGTGCTGCTGCCTTTTGATTTAATAAACAATGACTTTTAACAATACTGACATAAGCTTTTGGCATGGTTTTTTCCATCCAATTCATTTTTAGTTTTCCATCACACGTCGGATTACTGGAACATACTGGTCTGGAGTTTTGACACCTTTGGTAGAAGAACCAGATAACTTTAATTTAAATCCGCATTACAACAAGAAAATACAACCATAATCAAACATATGCATATCACTACTGAAATAAACGTAACTGTGATTAATTAGCGCTATATTGTTTTTCACAATGCTCAAAATCCGAGAAAATATATTTATTTGTCGCGTTTTTTCTGACTTTCGGGTCACTGACTACCTCTGGTAATACATCTACTAATGACAAATGACAAAATACAGCCAGATCTACAAATGACGGCAGGGACCAAAAGCTTAACGGGTGGTTAGCCATCCACGGATCAACCTAAGCAAGCGCGGCTTAACCTGAAGATCGGCGATGCGGCTGTTATTAGCCACGAGCTCTAATATGTATAAATAAACAAATTAGACATGTTACCTATTACCTATTTACCGCTAACAGTTTCAAATACATATAATTACCAACTAATATCCATTTACCAAAGTCTGACTTTGACTACCACCAGTCAGTCCCAAGGACATAACGACTCAAACTACACGACCTCCTTCCTCTAATTCACAAATACCAACTATCAACTAACTCCAGTTGATTAAATTAGGTACATTCACCTCCTGAACTGGCTCACACGAACTATGTACGTGTCGCATACCATAACACATACTCAAATTTGAAACTAAGACAAAATTATAATTAGCTTACTGCAATTAGCCCAGTATGTTCTCAGTTCTCGGGGTTATAGTCGTACCTATTCGTAAATTAGATCAAGCCAATTACAATGTTGTCGAAATTATCTGATATGGCATTAACGATGTTATGTGTTGAGCCTGTTACTAATGTTTGCGTTTACTTGTCTCTCTGTGTTCGGCAAAGGTAATGGATGTGTATTTGTACTAAATCAATTCTGAAAGTGCCAGGGGTAGCCCACAAAATTCAAATTTTCTTAAGTTGAGCAATTTGCCGGTCAGTGCCAGTATGTTGAACAAAATATGATTCAAGCCCGTAATACATATGTATTTACATAATTATAATCATTAAAATCATGAATACAACCTTAATGAGTTCATTAAATCAGGGTTTTTCTCTTCTTTCAAAAAGTGTCCATGGAGTTTCTTGCCCATTCTTCTCCATAGAGATCTACGTTTCGGAATGGGCAACAACAGTACTTTCACAAATTATTGCGCCTTGTGACTGGGACTGTTCATCCTTTTGTTTTTTACATTCAAAAGTGCCTGTAAAAGTCTCATTGAAATCAATGCTTTGAGTTGGAGTTCTTCTGACTTAAATTCCACACTTTCTAACCCAATGTTTGGCAATGAATATCCTACGCTAAAAATAGCGTACACAAAGTCTAGTAAACATCATTATCATAATCTGTCCGTTCACAGCAGGCTCCTAATCACAACATCAAACTAACTTATAAACGTCAATAAAAATATATTTATTGCGGATCCTCGGGTGAATCTTTACTGACACATTTATATACAACAGCCAAAATATCTGTACCTCGATTTTGTTTAGTTTCTGTATCGGACAGTGATAGATGGTCTACCAAAATAACGGGTTACCATACCAATATTTACAAAAGTTAAGAGAAGACGCCGCTGTGATCCATCGGTGCTAAATATTGGGCGAAGAAAGGACAAAAGTTTGTAGATAATTTGATAAAGAAAACTTTACAAGTACTAGGAGTTTGGGGTATCAGCTGCTTATTATAATGCGTACGTTGTCGAGGGCAGTGGGCTTTTATTTAATAACGTTTTATTTTTAGTAAGCTTAGAATTAAGTTTACTGTTAATGTGGAAGTGCAAGGATAGCCCGCGAAATTAAATTTTTCTTACGTTTTTTGCAATTGTCAAATCAGTGTCAGGGTATGTACATTTACAGAGTTATAACCATTAAAATCGTCAATACAACCCTCTAAGTCAATTTAATCCCATTGAATGGTTTTTTCATAAAATTGACATATTTTCATCCATATTGGCGGCGAATCTTATTTTTCAATATATAACCTGACACCGACCTGCAAAAAACGTTAGAAAATTTGAATTTCACGGCCTACCTTGTCATTTCCATCTGAAATGAAATAAGAGTAAAATAGTTGAAACACCAACTCCTAACCATTTAAAAGTATCATTGATTCATTCTTCTAATAGAACCTCTCAAATCAAGTACTGATGCCGTCAGGCATCAATTACTAAATCAAGTCCGAATCTTAACAGTAAATCTTACAATTATACAAGGTGTAAAATGACCCTTCATGAAGCTATCAACCAAGCATTCTGTACATCAAATTCAGTAACTACGCAAAAAATATTGCTGGGTAATGACTTTTGTTTTTGTGGTGAAAAATCACATTTTACGGTAGGGCTCAATTGAACGCACCCAAAAGATTATGCTGATGGATACATTGAATAGTACGGGGTTCAAGGAGGTATTTAAAATAAAGATCAAAACACACGTTTTGAATGTTATAACTTTAATACTACTACTTCCTACTTATAAACCCCCCCAAACCCTCCGTCTTTCCTATTTGGTTACGACGATTCAACTTAAAACGGACTGTCATTATAAACTTTAAAGTCTTTCTTTCTTTATCGTCTGGTTAGTGCCTTACCTGGAGTCAGACTTTTTAGGCCGCCCCCATGGGCCTCTGACTTGAAAATACCTGTTTACTATTCCAACATCGTATTTATCAAAATTCAACTCATAACTGCCTAAAATGACTACTGGAAAGCTTTTAGCCCTACGTTAGTATTCCCTATGTCGGAAGGCGCAAACACATATCACAGACAGACAAATGTCTGTAGACCATACAAATATTTGTCTGGATGCGGGCGGACGGGCTGCGCCATTTTGGTTGTCCAAATATATGGGCATGGCAGGAACGTTATGATCTGGGCTTATATATTACTGTACTAGCTTATGCCCGCGTCTTTGCCCGCGTATAGTTTGGTAACTGTTCCATGGGATCGTACGATAAAAATCTTGTGTTAATAAAGCAAGTTAATTTCAGAAGTTTTTGCGTGAAGGAGTAACAAACATCCATCTATCCATCCTCACGAAAGATAACATTATATTGGTTGATAAGACTATCAACCAGTTCTTACTTAGTGATGAGGAACGAGCCTCAAGCAAAAGAAAGAAAGAAAGAAAAAAAAAATATTTATTTGGGACAAGCAAAGGAACAACAAAAATAATAATAAAAATGAATATAAAACTAAATATAAGAAAAAAAGACCTGTGCGAGGCCAAAAAGGCTCCTATCTCAGCATGATGCTGCGATACTTGCAAAAGAATATAGGTAATACGATATGATTCATCAATCGACACAAGTGTCGATTAAATGTTATGAAGCGCTTGCTGAAGTCGCTTCTTAGGGCGTCGTACTAATATGAAGCGATCGTCGCGTTCATATTGTACTTTTTGTTCGCCGGAAAACCGGAAGGCGCACCCTATTTTTATTTGAGTGTAGCGAGTACGTTTTGTACCATTGAACAAAAAGTGACATATTATATGAAAGGGACGATCGCCTACGACGATCGCTTTATAACGGGTGTAACAAGGCCCTTAACGAATCCGAAAGGCACTTGTTCTCCGTGTCATTGCGATCATTTTTTAGTTCTAGACCATACCTAGGAACCTTCTAGTTACGGAGATATTGGGGGTCAAAGTTCCAACTTTTTCACAAGTAAAAAACTTGCATTAAAAACATGTATTTAAAAATACATGTTTTTAATGCAAGATTTTTACTTTAAACACCTCCACGGGCCTCGTACTATTCAATCCATCCATCACCGCAATGTTTTGAGTACGTTACATTGAATACTACCGTAAAATGTGATTTTTCACCAAAAAAAAAAAAAAGAAAAAAAAAAGTCGTTTCCCAGCAATAATTTTTGTGCAAAGTTACATAGTTTGATGTACATAATGCTTGGTTGACGGCTTCGTGAAGGGTCATGTTACACCCTGTATTAGGACGACGCCTTACATGATCAAGGCACGAAGAGTCTCTGTATGTACCCAATTACATGCAAAGAACTATCGGTGCCTCGGAACTTTGACAGTCGTTATGGGTAGTCTGACCCAATGGTCAGAGAAGTAGGCAGTCACACCATTTAATCCTGGTATTCAGCTGCATCTGCTTAGATTAAAATAACCGACCCCAACATAGTTGAGACACGCCAATGCTTAGCTTTAGGTAGCAAAACACTTGTCCGTGTTAGCACGTTTTATGGAAGTCGACTTTAGAATGTATTTTTAACCGACTTCCAAAAGGAGGAGGTTGTCAAGTCGTCAGTTTTTTTTTTTGTGTGTTTGTTCAGCGATTATCTTCGCCAATTGTGCACCGATTTCAATGTTTTTTTTTTTGTTTGCTAGAATATTGGTTCACGGTGGTCCCATTTTAAATTTGGTGAAGATTTGATGCTGATCTTCGGACATATACTATGGAACTCTTCAAAAATAGACGGCAAATCTCGTGATTGCTGCAATCGCTTGGATGTTTATTTTTACACAATATTAGAACATAACATAACGTCTGTATGCTCTGAGGGAGTACGCAGATGTGTACAGTACACCCAGATTTCAACAGTTAGGTATGATAACTATATAAGTTACATTTTATTGGGGATAAGCCTATTACCATGAAAGGAGTTGTTAACAATGTCAAATAAATGTATAGCAAATATTTGTGTAGAATATTGAAACTAAAAAAGGAAAAATAAAAAAAAACCTTTTTTGCAAAAAATAAAACCGACTTGATAAACAAATAAACGTGGAAAAATAACTTTAGCTTCAGAAGTCGGTGACTTTTGTTTGTTCGATTAAATATTTTTGCTTCATTTTTTTTTATTCAATCGAACAAACAAAGGTCACCGACTTCTGAAGCTAAAGTTATTTTTCCACGTTTTTTTGTTTTGAAGTCGGTTTTATTTTTTGCAACAAAGTTTTTCTGAAAAGGAACATTTTCTATACCCTGACTTGTACCCACATATGTTAGGTTTCACAAGTAATTAGGTACCCTTAGAACAATCCAACACTAACCACAATACCTTATTAAGAAGCGAAGGCCTATTCTGCCTTCTCAGATTAAATTGAGGGCAACACGGTTGAGGTTAATTAGACTAACCCCACATTCTAACAACAGCGATAAGACGCGTGAATTCGTGAATTTTACTCATTTGCAGCAGGCTTTCTAACAAAATGAATGCGACGGTCGCGTGCTCGTACAACCTTCAACGTTTGCACAGAATTGGTTACAGCCACAAAAAAACTCATCAAATATTTGTCAACACTCTGCTTGACACGCGGCAAGCAGAGTGTTTTGATTCCCATATCATCGGAATGGAGTGTTCTAAGCTATGCACGTGTAGCAAACATAAAAACAAAAAATATAGTTTTAAAAAAAACTAAAATACACGCATTAGAGTTTAGAGTGACGTCATTTATTATTATTAAGTATTTATTTCTCGTATTTTTCTCAGCATATCCTTTCTTTTGATATCCATATCATGGGAATGCGTAAAAAATAAGTAGCCCGCCATCTTTCGTAGTTCGCCATATTGGATTTAGAATGATGTCACTTAGCTAGCCATGCATTGTCATCCAAACTAAATATATATGCAAAATTTTAGCTCAATTGGAAGCGGGGAAGTGAGTCAAATTTAACTTCTAAGATTTTATTACATAGTTACAGGTGCAGCTAATGAAAGCGTGTTAAAAACCAATACGCACTAAAAACAGAACCTTTCAACACCTAGGCGTACGTGATTTCTTTCGCGCTTATAATTGGATTGTCGCCGCGTATAGTTAGTGGCAGCTTGTAGTGGAACAATAGTCGGCCGCAACTGGACACTCGGATCGGGTTGGGAAACAAATAAGGTTAATACAGCTCGACTTGAATTTCCATTTCCATTCGTAAAGCCTAATTGGATGTGGACCTTGTTTGGCGAGTGTTCGGCGAATGAGTTGATTTTCATGACACCCGGCAGCCTGGCACCGCACGTCCGCCGCACTGTTTAATAGATTCCCCTTTTATTGTTTACTTATCACTAACTAACCAGTTGAGTTGGGCTAATTTTGGCACCTGTAGTGGCTGATTTAGAGCTTCATTGTTGGTAGATTTGATGATGTTTAAGGATACCTATGCTCAGGAATCGTAAGTCTGCAAATTGCTTTCCCTATTTCAATCAATGAGTATTTATAGAGAGCTTAAACAAGTGACAATCTTTTCGAATTCAACATATCATCACGCCTTGTAATCCACAATGGATTAGGCAGAAATGTAAATAACAAGGACACCCACATTTCGCCAGTCATGTTAGAAGTCCCATGTAATCGGGACGAGCCCATTGCCATCAACCAGGCACAAATCCAGACTCCGTGGCTGCTGCTAAGAAATTCCTGAAGTAAAAACCCAATAACATTTTGCCCGACCCGGGAATCCAACCCAGGACCTCATGCTGAGCAGTCGCGCTTGCGGCCACTAGACCAACGAGGCAGTCAATCAATCAGGAAGGCAGGCAAACTTTTCAAATTTCTACGGTGACAATAGGATTGGAATACATTTTTCGATAGCGTTTTCAATCTAATAGTTTTTTTTTTTATTTTCCATCACCGAAAGCTTTCTCTATTTCGGTAAGTTACTATGTTCCTAATGCTGCCTCGATATCCTCGATGGTTTTTTTTTTGAAAAGTCAATTCGTACAAAGCATTTTGCAGTTATAACATGGAATCTCACATCGAAATCACACTAAAAATAAAAATAAAAAAATGCCATCAATGTTATAGGTGATCACTGATGATCACTGCTTTGAAAAGCTGGAAACGGTATATGCTAACTAAAATGTCTTGGATATAAAACAATACGAAAGCAAGCAAGCATCGTTGATGTGTTCATCTTCGCACCCATTAGTTTGTTTATGAGAATTAATGACTTGGGCTGTTTTTACCCCATTACACCGAAACCACAAAGAGGGTATCGCGGTATCGCTTTCACTGCCTCTATGGGTATTCTACCACTTACTAAACTGGCGAAAGTATTTGAATGGATGGGATACTTTTGTAAGAATTTTAAATTGTGTGTAAACACAACGTACATTTATGTAAACGTATATATTCATTAATTACTATACGAAATTTAAATGTGTATTCAAAGCAAAGGGTCTTTAAAAAAAATGTTGTTCTGACATACAAATTTTAATAAACTAGTATCTAAACCGCAGTTAAAACTTTGCTTAACAAACACGCAAAGACCTACAATTGTATCACAATGAGCTGTAACGCAAAAGGTTACTGGAACAACACGCAAAACGCGTCTAAACTGTTTCGAATACTCAACGTGTTGTTTGACACACGACCTATGACTTTTTAACGCGTTTGTTTTAAAAATGACAACTTTATACAATGAAAACACACCGCCGTTTATTTAACTAAAACCTACACAATACACAAACAAAATTTGAAACATTTTTGTTGATTCACTCCGGCTATCTGTTTATTGTTCCATTTGGCAAATTCAGTTATAAAGTTAATGGTTGACTATCCAAACTCGTATGGTTTTAACGTTGATTCGATTAAAAATTCTCACCATTAATTGGACAGCACGAGTCTAATTTAAGGGGAGTAGCATTAACGGAATTACCGAATTACGTAAAGCTAATTATGGACATCAAACTCTCGGGTAAGTTTTAAGCGCGTCGTGTGAGTTAGAGTAGCTAAAGGCGTGTTTAGGAAGAAAAATACGCGATTTTTTTTTTTTTTTTATTCGTTTGGAGAGTGCCACATCTCATGGCATCGCTGCAAACAATCAAAAACTTACCAGCAGGCCTATTGCGTATCTCTGTTGACAGTTGATTATGATCATCACTTGGCGAGTTTTGATATACAATGACAGTTCTGCACCGGTAGCGTCAGTTGAAACCAACAAGAACGGTCATTGTATATCAAAACTCGCCAAGTGATGATCACTATGAACTGTCAACAGAGATACGCAATAGCCCTGCAGGTCTCGATAGAGTCAAAAGCCTTCTCATAGTCCACAAATGCAAGACACAGTGGCCGATTATATTCATCGGACTTCTGTATAATCTGTCGCATTGAGTGGATGTGGTCTATGGTACAGTATCCTTCTCGAAACTAGGCTTACTCCGCTGAAAGTCGTCGAGTCTTTGCGCTAGACGATTGGTGACGACTCTTGAAAACATTTTATACACGTGACTAAGGAGCGAAATGGGTTTTTAATATATAAATAAACGATACTAATCATTCATAAATTATGGTCACTGGAACACAAAAATGTTCATTTAGTCCAATGGTACCATGACTGTCTTTACAGTTCACGTTCGTCCTCTTAGGCGATTCTGACGAGACAGCGCGTCAGCCCGGTCGGGCGGTAAAGCGGATCTCATGTTGCATTGACATGTAGAACACACGGCAACACCCGAACGCGCGGCGCATCCCCAGTACATTTGCTTCGCCGCCTCCGCCCGATTGCACGGACGAGCAGTGTCATACAAGAATTATCTTACTCCGTTCCATCTAAACACACCTTAGCAAAGCTCCAAATTAAAATTGCTTAATTTCACAGAAAGTACGAAGCTGAAGGGGGAGGTGCCTCGTATGAAGATCTCTCGTTAAAGACTTCATTAACTACAATCGTTGCCACTCTACTGCGAATGACGCGAATCTTGTTAACTGCTGTTTTAAGTTATATTTAGTTTAACAAAGATTGGAGAACGTCTGCAACCAAATTGCTCTTTTTGAAGTCGATTTTTTTGAATCTTGAAAAGTTATAGGGGATAAAAACTTGATGAAAAATGTTTAACTGGTCTGCAATTGAGAATATGGAGTGAGCAAACATGGTAACCATAAGAAAGGGTTTTTTACTTTACATTGAGATTATTAGCAGAACTGGTGCTCTAGTCTCCAAAAGAGGTGTGTGTCCCAATGGGAATACTCTGGACGCTCTTAATGTGCACGTCTTTCTACATCGTTCTCACATATATGTATAATCTCAACGTGAATGATGTAACCAAGATTTTGTAACAATATTTTGATTAAAAAGAGTGTCCATGGAGTTTCTTGCCCATTCTTCTCCATAGAGATCTACGCTTTGGAATGTGCAACTACAGTACTTTCTCAAGTTATTCTGCCTTGTGACTGTGACTGTAGCTTAGCTTTTTCTTTTTGTTTGACTTTCAAAAGTGCCTGTAATGGTCTAATTGAAATAAATGCTTTGAGTTTGAGTTTGAATATTAAAGGCTGATTAGAAAATACGACAAAGCAACTCATAACATAACATCACGCTTGAAATCCCCGAAGGATTAGGCAGGGTGCACCTAATATATAAATAAAATAAATAAGTAAATCCATTTAATTCAGGTTCCCCCATATTACAATCACAAGTTATGAAATAAATACAAAAAAAAACACGAAACAAATACAGTTTACAATATAAAAATAAATACAATGTCATCAAATCAGAAATACAATGTCAAGAAAATCAAATCAACGTTAATGTCAAATAAAAATAAATTAATCGGAAATTAATAATATAAAAAAATAAAAGTTTAAAAGTTTATGGCAAATTTTGGACACAATAAAATAACATAAATTAAACATAACAAAAATTACCGTGGTCTTTAACCACCCACATATATACCCTCCGTCCACTTGGATCCCATGACGAGGCTCCCATGGGATCCTGAGATAATTTTTTCGCCTCTTTACTCCTATATTTATAGGATCAAAATATAATCATATTTGTCGTACGTTTCTATGGCAACTTAGTTCCTATGGCCGTTTTAGAGGAACTTAAGATATATTATTTCATGTCATGGCTCCCATTTTTCCAAAGGAATACCGGGATACCTACCTAATAAAAATAAAGCAAATATACACCCACATTTCACCAGTTATTTCTAGTCCCAATGGCTCTTTGCCCGACTTGGGAATCGAACCCATGCTCAGCATTCGCGCTTTTGACCACTAGATCAAAAAGGCAGTCAAAGCAACTCATCCACAAAAAAAAAACTACGCTATCGCATTTCAAAAGAAGGTAGGTACTCTTACTTCGTCATCTCATAACTCAAGCCACATTAAAATTGACAGACACCAGTATTCTTCATAAATAAACAGTGATAAAAGTAATTTATTGCATCCACGTAACGATGGAATCTTACAGTCAATGTTGAGAGGCAACGTGGAGGAAACACAGACATTAACGTTTTACACCCAAAAGCTTTCAGCGTGTAAGTGTAAATATTGTGTACCTACAAACGGTGCGTTCGTGACTACAATGTTGTGTTTTTGTGTGAAATATGAAGGTTTTTTCGACTTTATATCTGTCTCTTGAGATCTATATATGGAATTTATGGGTATATTATATTTAGGTGTTAGTTTATATCAGTATCCCGGTAGGTAATTAGGTATTCAAATAATTTATTTAGGATTTATGTACAGACTACACATAGAACTAAAATAATGCTAACAAGAAGACTAAAACTAAGTTCCTACATATATACAACGACGACAATAGGACACTTAGGCGTCAAAGTACTCCTCCCCATCGATGTCATCCGGAAACGTGCCCAGAAGACTGGCAGCATTGCTACGTTGAATGGCAATGCTAATTCTTTGACCAAAGAAAGAGCCAGCCCTCTGGTCACGCAAAGTGTCGACCAGTCGGTATCGCATTCAAATCTTTGGTTCTTTCCTCACAAAATCATCACAGACACTAATCTGTATGGTTTCCATAGGATCTGAAACTATGTCTGGACTTAAAAAGCATCTGGGACTTTTGCGGGGTTATTTTCGGTGTTTCTTCTCAGAGTGATCGCATATGAAACACCGATCCCATCTAGTTTCAAAACATCATTTATTGTAATCCCTTATCCCATTTTTTTGGGGTGCAGCATATCTTCTTCTTCTTTCATACTTCTCTATTACTCGTCATCTAAAATTTAAAACCAATTTACAGAAATAAATATAGTGTTATCTTTGATCTCGTTACAGGCAAATAGCTTCGGTATCACAGTAAATGATCATTAATCACAATCATGACTACGGTATATATCGGTACTGATAATGGAATTAACATCGCTATAGTACGAATAATCTTTCAAAATTCCACCTCCATCTTTAATTAGTTACAAATAAGGCCTTAGACTATTTATATACTATGCGTACATTGCCCTTGGCTGCACGCAACAGCAAATTACTTATATTCTCGACAAAAGGCTTTGTTGTAAGGGTATGTAATTACACAAAGTAATTTCTAAAACCTAGCTATAGCAAAATCAACCTTATCTTCATGCCTAACCTTTTCCAAGCTTTTTTGGAACAACTTATGTTCGAGTTCAGTAAAGAGGGGTATTGTGACCTATCCATGGTATGACCTCGGATATCCAGCACTCCAATTGCGTAACTATCAAAAACATCTGGAAGGGAATTCGAAGGATATAGAAATTTCGTATCAAATGAAAAACTTTGTTGTTAAACTATCAAAATGAAAGATTTTGTTATTGTGTGTCACGCAATTATGAAGCTGCTTAGCTTCGCACATCACTCGATGTTTGTGGGTTTTGTTTTTCAACCTTGATCTAAAACACTTAAAGGGACAATCCCTACCAAAAACCAGCCAGAATCCTGAAAACGTAAATAGCAAAAAAAATAAGAAAAAGCAAACAGAAATTTAAAGTTTGTTCAGAAAAAATACGAGAAGCGAACGTGCACACCTTATGGTCGGTTGAATGAGAGATAACGACCAGAGTTCGGTTATTTATGACTAACGAGCCTATTCAGGGGAGCTGTGCTTCCAAATGGAGATTTATGAAACAGAAAATGTCGGATAACGTACGTCTTGAGTATAATTTGTTAGCGACGGGCGGTGTGAATTCTGTGCTATCTGCGCAAACCGGGTGACTGTGTGTTGTGCAGTCTGGAAAAGTGGGAACTGGGAAATTGGGGGTTTGTGTGAATCGCATTTGATTATTCTGTTTGTAGTCAACCGTCAACTAGACTGTATATAGACAAGTGTTATTGGGTTTTTCTATGACGAATTTCTGAGTAGCAGCCCTGAGTTCGTAATTGGGCTCGGATGATGCCAATAGGCTCGCCCTTATTTGAGACTTAAACATAACTGGCAAAATGTGTGTACGTTCAGAACTAATGCTTAAGAAGTAATACTTGCACAACTTTACCTGCAGCTTGACAATAATTACGAGCATGAATATCCGCATTTAAATTGTTTAAGTATCATCCACATATTTTCAAATTTTTCCTAAAAAAAAAATATTTTCCTCGGGTTTCTAGTCAGCATCAGAAGTAGATTAACACTATTCAAAGCTTCAAAGCAGGTTTTTTAATAAAAACTTGTTATATATTACTCGTTACTAACAAGGTCTTGAAGAGTAAGGAATATTTAAAAGAATAATCTTCTGAAACATTAAAAATAATAGCTGGAGCCCTGTACATCAAATAATTAAAATTCAGAAATGTTAAGCTACTTCTGTTGCTGGCCGTAGATACCTCTATAGAAACAAATTGTCGTCCAATCGAGATTGACCACACCAGTAATCTGTTACGCTTGCTGACTGTGACATCGGCCTGATGGATCAGCTGTTCACGGCATCCATCTGTTTTTCTTGTAATCTGAATGTAAAGTCAATGCTCATGAAATATTTATGAAGATTTCTGCCTGTATGGATCACACACTGCCGATTCGGTGTAACCTGTGTGTGTGTGAATACGAGTATAAAGATTAAAAAAATACTGAAAATCTACCGGTATTCTACCGCTGTCTATTTATTTATTAATGTACACACAAAATACTTCACAAGCCATTGCAATAAGGCAAGAATTATACACAAACGGCGTAAGGTGACGGCGCGGCAAAGGCGTGGAAAGCATAACGAAAAAAAAAAAGAACGGCGTGCCTGTTCCACACCGCTTGAGTACAAAACATGACACTTCACTTACGTACATTTTGTTTGAAAACGTTTTGATCTGCATCATGCCTGCGCCGCGCCGTCACCTTACGCAATTCGTATATAATTCGTGCTTTAGATAGAAGAGCACAAAGGTACTGCTTATTTCATAAGAAATTTCTTCCAGCAGACCTGCATGCGTAGCATGACCACCGTAGAAACGGATGACGGACGAATGACAGATCAACAAAAGAAATGTCATTTGGTCGATTCTTCCGTCGAAAAAACGCATTTCTACGGTGGTCATACTACGCGTGCTGCGAGTGGAAATTTGGATTAGAAATGTAGAAACAGTGTGTAGAAAAGACAAAACAGTAACATTTTAATTAGAACTTAAAACAAAAATATATCTATAAAAAATAATCTAACTTTGCTTTGCCTGCAAGAAAAATTATGTCAACATATCAAGATAAGATAAGATAAGCAGGGGGTGGACAGCGGTAATAATCGCCGCTTTTTATCGAACCTGGAATTACTCTACCATCTGCGCTTCCATCTTTTAGTCTAGACCAATCACGATATAGAAACTCAATGTTGCTGGACTTTACATGCATTACAATAAAACTGACAAATGTTTTACAAACTATTTTTAGTCTAAACATAAGTGGGAATCTAGACTTATATCCACATCCCTTTACAAACATGATTTACTTTTGTACAATGTTCGTTGAGATTTAGGAAAATGTATTCTAACCTATTCACAAATATTTCGGTTCCGAATAGCTATACTACAAACCAAACTCATAATCATCTGCCTAGCCTTTTCCCAATTGTGTTGGGCTTGGTTTCCAGTCTAACCGGATGCAGCTGAATACCAGTATTTTACATGGAACGACTGCCTATCTGACCTCCACAACCCAGTTAGTACTAGGCAACACGATACCCCTTGGTAAGACTGGTTGTCAGACCGTCGGACCTCTGACTACCTGTAACGACTAAGAAAGATCTGCAAATGACAGCTGGGGCCAACGGCTTAACGTGCTTTCCGAGGCACAGTGGAAACTCGGTATGTAATGGGTGGTCACCCTTCCAGAGACCAACCTAGGCAAGCGCGGCTTAACCTGAAGGTTGATCCAAGCGGCTGTTATTATTAAGCCACGAGCTTCTCAACTACAAACCAAACTACAAATCTATATCGATACTATAAAAATAGGTAAAATTTGTTTGTAAGTTTGTATGTAGGGGGTAATCTCTGAATCTACTGAGCCGATTTTGAAAATTCTTTCACTAATAGAAAGCTACATTATCCCCGAGTGCCATAGGCTACTATTTACAACGTGCCTTTTTGATAATTTCCGACAAAAACACGAGCAAAGCCGCGGGCAACAGCTAGTACAAAATAAATAGCTGTTTGTTCTTGCTCAAAATCCTCAATAACAATATTGATAATCCTGAGTTATTGTCAAAATTTTATTTTAATGAGCCAAGTAAAACATTTCGTTTTAATCCACCCATACGTGTACCTCATACATCTTCGAATTATAGGCAGAACAGTTATATTGTGCGTGCAAACAGAAATTTTAATAACATGTGCAAGGAATATGATTTGGACCCATTTGCAGTTAGTGTAAATTCGGCCAACTGGTGCCTCAAATTTTTCAAGTAGCGGTAGGCTACTTTGTTTGTTTTTATTATTTTAGTCGTGTAATTGCAAACCAAGTATCTATACTCTTCTCGCGAGTTTTCTGTTTTTGTGCTACACCATTTTTTTTTTTTTTTTTAAGTCTATACGTGAGGGTTTGTAATTGGCTTTCTGGTGACTATGGTTCCCTTTTTTATTTGTTTTTATAAGCAGTAAGTCCTCCATGTACTAAAAATAAATAAATAAAACTCAACTGAAATCTTTCACTCGATGACTCAGTTTCGTTATTTTCACAATTTGAATTCATTCCGTAGTGAATCACATCACTAATGAATGAAACATTTTATTCATATTTGTTTTTTCGGGATTAATTGATGCAAACATGTGTCGGACAGTGAAATTAAAATAGCCACGGTTCAATAAGTATTACTGATTGGTTCCGACAACGGTTAGCAATTAAGGAAATCAAATAAAATTCAATAGGAAACATTTGTCGGGAATTGCTAAACCCTAAGCCGAAAGGGCCCAATTTGCATTTTATTAGCATGGGATTGGAATAAAAATGTGTTTATACTGGAATGAAAGCGAGATGGCTCACCATAAAGAGATTGAATGGATACAGATGTAACAAGGTGGCGCGCGCTGAGACTCCCACAAATCAAACACGATTTTGTTTCAACAACCGCTTTGTGCTGCTCTCTCTATCAGTTTTTGTAAATTCTCTACCGCATTTTATCTGAATACAAAGTTGCTCGCGTTTTTCATCAAATCGCTGAATGTTTAGGGTACTTTGACTTTTCATGGTTGCGCTATAAAATAGTTGTTTGATAGAGTGGTTCACATATATTAAATTGAAGTCTCAATAGGTATTGTACGGAAACAACTACCCGTATCAAAATTCTGAGAAAATAATAAAGGCAGGACTTGTGTGAATGTTTATAAGGAAATGAATAGGAGTTGATTGTCTCCCTGTCTGTCAATAAAAACCAACTGATTATAAATTTAAGGATGTAAAAAACTACTTAAAAATAGTACTTAAATTAAATAACTATATCCATTCTTCTTTGACTTGTTATAAATTTTGCTTTTTTATACTTTATATTTCGACATTAAATGTATTTGTGTAGCATTTTTGCTAGGGACTTTGTTCTTTATCAATATGACTATTAATGTTTGTAAAGTTGGTTTTAATTTGCATAGATGTTTTAACTTCGGATGGGTGAGGAACGAGGTTACTTATTTATTATAATTGTTTATGTTGCTCCTTTTTGTGTACCCACTGTGACACAAATATTTCGACACAAATGTATTTTTGTTGTGAACTGAATAACTTGAAACTTGATGCTAAGTTTTGAGAAATCACAGAGTAGTGGATAGCTATGTAGAAAAAACTTTTATAATAACAAATTAAGTCGATGATAAACAAAAACAAACTCATTAAATAAAATAATATACGAAACCTAGCTAACCGACCATATACGCAACACTACACTGCGCTCCAAATCACGAAGTACTGACGTTGCTCAAAAAGCCGCTAAGCTGAAGTGGGACTGGGCTAGCCATGTCTGCCGTATACCCGATGGACTGTGAGCTAAAATGACCACGAGTGGAACCCTGACACAGCCACGCGACGCGGTAGACCTCGCAGGAGATGGCGGGACGAGCTGGCCAGAAGCAACGACCAGCGGTCTACATTAGCCCTAGATCGAAATATTTGGAATTCATTGGGAGAGGCTTTTGCCCATTTGTGGGATGATACAAGCTCGCAGTAACAGTCAGTACCTAGCTAATACTTCTATTATTATTAATTAAAATATATCCACCCACCCACTCATGAAATTCCAACTCAGATAAGCTATCACAAACAGGTACCTATGTACCATCTACTAAGGAATGGGGCGGAAATAATAATAAACAAAGGTTTTCTACGTCGCACCCTTAAATTCAAATGAAACAAAGGTTAATTAAGTTGTCTGTTTATAGTACAAATGCCTCAAGCTAAAATTATAATCAAAGAGTTTTTGTAATTATAATTTTGGACGCTGTAAATATCTTTAACAGGTGTTCCAGCCTTTGGACAATGTTTTGGGAATAAGTATTAAATATTTAATAACATTTAGGAACCTACCTTCATAGCAACTGTAATATATTAAGATAGAGTTGGCGGTATATTATAGCTGTATTCGAAATAACTTACGGCAGGGCTATGTGTAGGTGTTTATGGAAAATCTCTGAATAATACATTTGCTATTTCTGTTTCCTAATAAAATATCCTGTCGTGATTCTTTTTGAGATGTGGGTGTAATGCCGTCGTTATGTCGACTAAAAACGGATAATGTTCAGGAATTAGGCGATGTATGCTCCAGCCCGCGTAGCATAGCAATACTATCTCTATTCTACCAAGAATTGACAAAGCTACGAGTACCATACAACTTGACCTGTCTGTCTTACATTTTTAACGTCGCGATGTTTGCGGCGATAGAAAGCTTTCCACAATCTGTCATTTTTTTAGATTTTTCGTCGACAAAACCCGTTTCTATGGTGGTCATGCTACGCGGGCTGTGCACCATTAACAACGTACTCTATCCTACACAAAACACCAATTTGCCTGCCAAGCATGGTAATTACGACTTATCATCATGTATTGCAAATATACAGGGTGTAAATGCACCCTTCACGAAGCCGTCAACCAATCATTAAGCAAATCAAACTATATAACTTTACGCAAAAAATATTGTTGGGAACCGACTTTTTTTTGGGGTGAAAAATCACGTTTTACGGTAGGATTCAAAGTAATGCACACAAAACATTGTGCTGATGGATGGATTGAATAGTATGGGGATCGTATAGGTGTTTAAAAAACCCTTACATTAAAAACACACAATGAAAAAAAAAATTGTGAAAACATGGAAACTTTGACCCCTAATATCTCCGTAACTAGAAAAGTTCCCAGGTATGGTCTAGAAAAATGATCGCAATGATTGGGAGAAAAGTGCTTTTCGGCTTCGTTAAGGGTCTTGATACACCCTTTATATTCTCAGAAGTTGTATTTGCAATCTATACTTACTTCTAACTCTGTCTGTATGTCGACCTGAACGACTGGATGGATTTCGATGAAATTGGCACAGAAGTAAACCATGACCTGGGATAAGACATAAGATATCTTTTATCTTGGTAGTACGTTCACATAGGATAATTTCTGACCCACACACTAAGCTAGTTGTGAAAAATATTCAACTTCAAGAATCCACGGAATAGAATCAGATGATCGGATTTATTATATCAACCAAATGTCCTTGATATTGGGCCAGTAAATAATATCTTTCGTTAAAAGGGTCGCTTTATTGGCACCCCTTTCGTTTTATGCGACGATTATGTCATTTTTATGAGCACTACGGCGTTATTTGCCAATTTTATTGACAAACAAATTGTATTATTACATATTACGAAAAGAAAATATATTATCATAACATCACGCCTCTAATATCCGAAGGGTTAGGCAAATGTGTACCGAATAGTACACCCACATTTTGTCTGTTACGTTTAAGTCCCATGTAATAGGGGACGAGCCTATTGCCATCAACTAGGCACCAAATCCAGATTCCGTGGCTGCTACTGAGAAAAATCCAATAGCACTTTGCTCACCTTCTGCTCAGCAGTCGCACTTGCCACCACTAAACCAAAGAGGCAATCGTGGTATAAATTTTGAATGTAATTTGAAGCAAGGGCTCAAAGTATTATTATTGTTTTGTTTATTTTTACGGTCAGTTAATACTTATATTATATTGCTATACCAAACATAACTGGAAAAATATGGGTGTACTGCTTCGAGGATTAATACAGGCACAGATATTATAATAGATACAGGAGTGATGTTATGTAAACTGCCCTAGGCAGAACGTTGCAAGGGTTGCAAGCATAAAAATACAAATTCAACAAATGTGTAATAGACAATATCAAATAAATTGGGATAAGGGCAGGAGAATCAGGATGCAATGGACTATATGAAAACAAAAGTGCAAATATTTTATTGCAAACCCGATCTAAAATAAACAAAAAAATATATATATTGAAAATGAAGTCACGCACATACTACGCGCACTTATCTTTGTGTGCGTTCGCGCAGCGGAATGTTGTTGAATTTAAAGATATTAATTATGCAGATATTTAGTGTATGACGTCGTATAATTGTGTATGGTAAAAAAAAAATTGTGTACGCAGCCATTGTGGAGAAATTCACCAAAAACTGATTCCGCTGGGCGAACGTTGTCCTGGCGGAACTTATTTAATTCCATAGACTTTAGAAGAAAAGAGGTGTGTCCAAAAATTAGTGTGTATTTGTGTGTAATTGTGTATGTATGAATAAAATGAGTGCATACATAAACTTCGGAGAAATTCAAGTTTCCGCTACGCGAACGTTTGGCCATTAGCTAGTTTTCATATAAAGCGCTTACATAGAGAGCTGTAGATTTTTACATACGTTGTTTTGAATTTGTTTATATTTGTTTAAAAAACAGATTTAGAAAAAATCGTAGGGCTTAAAAGATAAAAATATAAACGTAAAATACACTTAATAGGTCTTAGTTCTTAAAGTATGCACTTTGGGGTCTAGATTTTCACGTTTATACAAACCTTGTAAGTATCTGAAACATGTTGCCAAGTATCAATGATGTTCCGTTAGTAATTAAAGAGTTAAAGGACAATTTTACCATGAATAGATCACTGTTTACAAAACAGTCAAATATCACGACGTTCTAAAGGAATTGCATGGTAAAATGTATGCCAAAAATTAGTTTATTCATTCAACTATTCACATGCAAAATTTCATGTCATTAAATTTAGTAATTAAAGAAATCAATTAAAATACTGACGAAGCATCGAAAACCTACATAACCCGACCAAGTTCGGATAGCTACAAAAAAGCGGCCCAGCCATATATCTAAGAGACGTTCTTAACCTTCCAATATAGTATTTACTAATATGGTACAGTTCCGTACACAAGCGTTAGGAAAAAATAAAACAATTGCATTTCTTGAATTAAAAATATTTTTTTAATAATAACCCAACTATCTACTATAAAAACAAATCTTCAATTAACAAGTACTTTTCTATTTAAATATCCGTGTACAAAAATTTTTTTTATTAAGTACATACTTAATTATGTTTCATTACACACTTAAATAAGTAATTATAATAACGTTAACAAACGCTTGCAACGACAGCAATAAACTTAAATGTGTTTTAACTAACATAGGTTTAATAAACGATTATGAATATAAGGGTAAGTAAAATATTTAGAGCTTCAATAATAAAATCACAGATTAACAATCTCAGATCACATAACTAGACTATTCAGTTGTTTAGGTTTGAGAGTCTGCCTAATATAAAAATAAATCAACATTTAAAAAGTACTTATAAAATAAAAAAGGTATTTACAACTCAATACCAATTATTAAATGAGTAGCAAATACAGAAAAAGACCTCAACATTTCTAAGTATAATGTACACTAGCTTAAAAAAAAATCACAGATCACATAACTAGACTATTCAGTTGTTTAGATTTGATCAACATTAAGAAAGTGCTTATAAACTAAAACATTGGTATAAAAAAGGTATTTTCAAGAAAATATTCTTAAATGAGTAGCAAATACAGTAAATAACCTCAACATTTCTAAACTCAACATTTCTCAAAATCAGAACAATTGAACAAAAATTTGGTGTACAAAAATAAATGACCTTTAAATTATATCGAAACAACAATTGTGTTATCACCTATACCAATTCAATACCGGTATTATACGGTAAATTTTGGGATGTTACCTAAATATATTGCATGGACGCTTTTTTGTAGCTATCCGAACTTGGTCGGGTTATGTAGGTTTTCGATGCTTCGTCAGTATTTTAATTGATTTCTTTAATTACTAAATTTAATGACATGAAATTTTGCATGTGAATAGTTGAATGAATAAACTAATTTTTGGCATACATTTTACCATGCAATTCCTTTAGAACGTCGTGATATTTGACTGTTTTGTAAACAGTGATCTATTCATGGTAAAATTGTCCTTTAACTCTTTAATTACTAACGGAACATCATTGATACTTGGCAACATGTTTCAGATACTTACAAGGTTTGTATAAACGTGAAAATCTAGACCCCAAAGTGCATACTTTAAGAACTAAGACCTATTAAGTGTATTTTACGTTTATATTTTTATCTTTTAAGCCCTACGATTTTTTCTAAATCTGTTTTTCAAACAAATATAAACAAATTCAAAACAACGTATGTAAAAATCTACAGCTCTCTATGTAAGCGCTTTATATGAAAACTAGCTAATGGCCAAACGTTCGCGTAGCGGAAACTTGAATTTCTCCGAAGTTTATGCATGCACTCATTTTATTCATACATACACAATTACACACAAATACACACTAATTTTTGGACACACCTCTTTTCTTCTAAAGTCTATGGATTAAAATAAGTTCCGCCAGGACAACGTTCGCCCAGCGGAATCAGTTTTTGGTGAATTTCTCCACAATGGCTGCGTACACAATTTTTTTTTTACCATACACAATTATACGACGTCATACACTAAATATCTGCATAATTAATATCTTTAAATTCAACAACATTCCGCTGCGCGAACGCACACCTTATCTTTGCATATTCTCGTAAAAAATAAATAAAAGACATTTCGAGAAGTTTGAACTTCTAAAAAGTCAACAGATATTAGAATTGTGTGTCTATTTCAGTCTGACTAGCCTCCTCCCACGGTTATTCCCTTTAAATTTTAATTAAAGGAAAGTTTTATCAAAATCATTCAGTACTTTTTGCGTGAAAGCTTAACAAACCTCAAAAAACTAGGAAGCCTTCATGTCTCGCCAGCGAATACATAATTATGTGGTTAGACTCTGTTCTATTCAGCCGAATAACAACAACGGCTTGGGTCGATCTTCAGGTTAAGCCGCGCTTGTCTAGGTTGGTCCGTGGATGGGAGACCACCCATTACGTACCAAGCTTCCTCCGTGCTTCGGAAAGCACGTTACGCTGTTGGTCCCGGCTGTCATTTGTAGATCTTAGACAGTCGTTACAGATAATCAGTGGCCCGAAAGTTTAACAACCCCTCGTACCAGGGGGTGTCGTATTATACCCAGTACTACTTGGTTGTGGAGGAAAACGCTAGGCAGAAGATGATGATGACGATTTCGTTTTTTTTTTTAATTTTGTTTTATCTACTGTAAATGTAACCAATTTTTTTTTTGTCCTTTGTGTGCTAATAAATACTTTTTCTTTCTTTCTTTCTTTCTATGATGACTTTATTCAGAAAACGGTTCTGCCACTAAAACTCGACAGGCTTCTTTTTCAACAAGCATAAACTGATAGTATCTCAAATTGTATAGCAATGTAAACAGTGGAAAAATACATTAAGTTTGCGGTGACTGTGGGCCAATTTTGGCCGGCTTGGCAAATGTTTGTGCCAAATTTACAATTTGGTGGCGACACGCCATCAATCAACGTCGGCAACACAGACATCAACCAACAAGCCGCGCCCATAAGTTTAATTGTCAATGTTTTTCAGTTTAACTGTATCGAGTGGCAGTTTTTTTCAGGTATTCCTGTAAAGTTTTTTTTCGCGGAGCTGCTGTGTTCATTAATTTTATAAACAAACACAAATGTCTCTTTGACAAATAAAATAAATGAAGGGGCCTTTTTTTAGGATGGGAATTCATCAAATAACTCCTCCCGCTCTGGGCGGAGCAGGAGGGAGTGTCAGACTTTAACTGACTAAAACCCATCCATGTTCCTTGATCGCCCTTTGTGTTCCGGGGCCACGGTATCTCTTTCGAACAGTCCTGCAGCCCTGGCAGGCAAATGAAGGTGCCTGAAATATTGTTGATAGAATGCAAGTAGAAACGTAACATTTGTTTAATTTTAAAACTGCTTGCTTGGCTGATCCAATTGCAACAACATTACAAGTATGGCAATGAAACAACGACTTATTGTCTGGCCTATGCTGTCTCCCATACTTAAGCACTAATGCTGTAACAAGATAATATTGTAAAACCAAATCATTTTAAAAGAATAATCATGGAGTTTCTTACCGGTTCTTCTCCATAGGAAATGACCAACCCGAACCATGAACATTTGTTTGTAGACGTTTTATATGTTCCCATGTAGGCCTATGTGTAATAATTTATTTTGACAATTATATAATCTTACAAAGTCTAGTAAATACACGATATCGCTCTATTCCAAATGGCAAGTTTTTTTAATAGTTTTTCAGCTAACAAAATCAATGAAACCGAATTTTATACCTGAGATCATTCATGAACGGGTAATAAGATACCTTCCACATAACACAGCACATGTGTGAGTACTATGTACTGTAAAGCTACCATTTACATTTAGTTATCCTTCATTGACTCGAATGTGCCCTGGTGGCTGAGAGAATGTCAGGCTCACTCAAATGTCTCGCTGATAGTGGCGGGTGTGTTGGGTCGTTTAGTTCCCTTCAATATGGTTGAGCTGAATGGAGCTGATGCATGCGTCATGTTCGTGAACGGGCGCTGTCAGTTGGGACTGGTCATCTCTTAGCTGCCACGGTTTATTTTAACTACTCGTACTTTGTTTTTAAATTGTTGATAGTTATAATCTTTTACTCTGGACGCTCTTAATGTGCACGTCTTTCTACATCGTTCTCACATATATGTATAATCTCAACATGAATGATGTAACCAAGATCTTGTAACAATATTTTGATTGAAAAGAGTGTCCATGGAGTTTCTTGCCCATTCTTCTCCATAGAGATCTACGCTTTGGAATGGGCAACTACAGTACTTTCACAAGTTATTTTGCCTTGTGTCCGTGACTGTAGCTTCGCCTTTGTTTTTCTGACTTTCAAAAGTGCCTGCGAAGGTCTAATTGAAATAAACGCTTTGAGTTTGAGTTTGAGTTTGAAACCCACTACGAAATTGCTCATTCACTAAAGTAACTTGTAATATCTAAGAACGTTAAAGTAATATATGTATTTCAGTGAACGTAAAAAAGTGGAATAAAATATAAATATTGAGGTGGCAGCAGCTTATCGTTTCAGAGAAATCGTTTCAGGCGATAGAATAAAATCGGATTTTAGTCTTCACGAAAGAGTCTGCGAACTATTACGATTTTATGCACTATTTCTATTTCAAAAATGGCGGCGGTCACGGTGCTATGACAATATTGATATAATCGGCACCGCATATTGTTGACCGGTATGGTTTCCCTCGGCTTTATTCCCGGACTCCACCAAAACGGAGATGAGAAGACATGTTTGTAAACAACTAATAGAATTTCGTTAATGACATTTCTCGTTTCAGCTTAGCTTTAATGGAAAAGGTTTAGAGGAGAGGAGATGGCTCATATATTTGTTTAAGCCAGCCTCCGCACTAGCCGGCCAAGCAGCAGCGCACAGCGGGGACAAGAAAAGACGTTATTGGCGTGCGGCGGTCGCTAAACTGGCCTGTACACACATCTTTACCCCGGTCTTGTTAATACGCATCTCCGTACGTCAATCACAAACGTCATGTTTAAAACATCATTGTCGGTCTATCTTCAAACGATAGACCAAAGTTTGAATGTGTTTAGTGTTCGACGAATTTAGTTATTAATCTTTATGCAAGCAAATAAGTGTGTTCTCAAGTTAATCTGAAAATATATTACCATTTTTTTTTGTGTTTGTATGTATAGTATAGTATAAATAAACTACCAAATTTACATAATTACAAGATCATTTTGTTTGAAGTCGTAATTTACACCAATACTATAATAAAGGTATTGTTCAAAAAACAAGTTTGTTTTGTTTTTGTTTCTGCACAATTATGCATTCATAATTTGATACATATTATTATCATTTTACTGCCCTTATCCCAATTTATTTGGGGCCAGCGCAACACTTGGTACCTAGGTATTAACAAACATGCAACAAAAAAAACTGTGCAACATTACTTTTTTTTTTTTTTACCTATGGGAAATCATCAAATAACCCCTCCCGCTCTGGGCTGAGCAGGAGGGAGTGTCAGACTTTTACTGACTAAAACCCATCCATGTTCCTTATTTTGCCCTTTGTGTTCCAGGGTCGCGGTATCTCTTTCAAACAGTCCCGCAACCCTGATGGCAGGCATCGGTCCTTTCGGACCCCTTCTCGTTTTCTGACATCTCTCTGAGGTGCGCGTGGAACACGAATGCGCCGTCGATACGGCCTGTCATCATAAGACGGACGGACGGCGAGCTAGCTCATAGTTCACCGTCCACTGGCCCGCGCTTACGGTGGCCGGGGGCCACCACGTGGCCCCTGACGCCAGGTGCGTCCCCGTGGCGGCTGGGATGTGAGGTTCTCTCCCTCTCACGTTCCGCCACCTCCTTCGCTAGCCTGACTGCTTCGCAGAAGGAGTTGACGGCGTCCCATTCTGTCTCGCTCCGGACCAAGGATTGAACCAAGGCCGGACGCGAGAGGTCGCCGCCGATAACTTACCATCACAGAATTTTCGCTATAGAAGTTGGCAGAGGAATACAGCAAACTCATATGTTGCACTTAATGGTGAACTGACTGACGTTGACTGCAATTACCGACCACAAGTCCGTACTCTACGAAGCAAACCTTGTGTTTTTTAACTACTTACTACTTGCTTGCAAAGCAACGGAAAAAGGTCCAATAAAAGGTTCAAAATTAATATTAAAATAATAATTGTTTATCAAAATAACTGGTATAATAATATCTTATTCTTTTCCCTAACGTATGAATAGCAAAAACTTCAAATGTGATTGACCTAAAATTCAGTTACGTGCACTCCGCTCACAATAGGTCATAACAGGCCATATCTTATTAGTCATTACATACATTCGACGAATTTCTCATTACCTTTTCATAATTTGACTCGATTACTGCTATATTGAGCGATCAACAGTTTACATAATTGTATCCAGAAATATATACGCCTTGAGTCATTTAGGACATAACGAAGTATGGTGGCTATTTATAGTTTTACTTAATAATAATATGACTGGGCGAGATGACAATTCTGTAGTTAACATAGGTAATCAAGGACGACCCTCTGACCTTTCTAAAAGGGTCTTCAATTTCATCCGTTCAAATATCATGTCAATTTATAATTGGTGCTTGTTATTTTGGTCTATTAATATCATAAGTTTGAGGAGCTCGTGGTTAAATAATAACAGCTGCTCAGGTCGATCTTTAGGTTAAGCCGTGCTAGCCTAGGTTGGTCCGTGGATGGGTAACCGCCCATTACATGCCAAGTTTCCTCCGTGTTTCGGAAAGCACGTTAAGCCGTTGGTCCCGGCGCATCTGTAGATCTTAGGCAGTTGTTGCAGGTAGTCAGTGGCCCAAAAAGTCTAACAACCAGTCTTACCAAAGGGTATCGTAGTACCCAATACTAACTGGGTTGTGGAGGTCAGATAAGCAGTCGCTCCGTGTAAAATACTGGTATTCAGCTGCATCCGGTTAGACTGGAAGCCGAGACTAAAATAGTTGGGAAAAAACTAGGCACCCATCCACGGACAAACCTTCGCAAGCGCGGCTTAACCTGAAGATTGGACCGAGTGGTTGTTATTATTTAGCCACGAAAGTAGCCTCAAAAAAAAAAGAGATCTGAATATTAAATTTTACTTCAGCAACACACAAAACGCTATTGGTTCGCAACTACTAGGCAAACATAAAATGTAAAGAGATCGCGTGAAAGCATTCCTAGATTAATTGCGAACATTAGTTTTATTGCGTGCCTGTACACCTTCCGTTCCACTGGCTTTTATTAGCGACAATAAAACGTCACTCAGTAAAAGATAATCCGCAGCTCAACGCGTACGGCACTAAAAGGTTTGTTGTAGAACCTTCTAGACATAACTGGTGAAACTTGAATAGAACGGTTCTGAAGCAAGCACTAGAGAGTACTATTTATATAAAACTGTTTTGAAACTGAACCTCTAAGTGCTCATTTACGGAGACGCGGCGCGTTGAGCGTTTTTTCCGTTTACGGGGAGGCAGCGCGTGCAGCGGCCCGCGTTACCACACGCCCAAACACAAACATATGGCAATGTACGATGTTGATTACGGAGACGCGGCGCGTGGTGCGGTGCGTGAGGAGCAGCGGTGGCCGCCGCGGTGGCCGCCGCGTTTGCCGCCGCGTTTGCCGCCGCGTTTGCCGCCGCGGGCACCGCCGCGTTCGCCGCAGCGGGCGACGCAGCGGGCGCCGCATGCAGTACAAGCAAACACGCGTAAATTCGCTTCCCCGTAAACGCTCTCATACATTTCCATATGTTTGAATTTAAAGCGGGCCGTGCCGCTAAACGCGCCGCGTGTCCGTAAATGAGCCCTAAGTATTTATATAATATCAAACAATTTACGAGCACTTTTGAATGGGAAATAATCATTCCGAAAAAAAAAACTTCAAGCGATCCGTGGTTGACTTTATTACTAATCTTGGTTAAAATGAATTACCGAAAAATTTATACAATATGAACCGTTAAAAATTTTGTATTTACCAATCAAACATGAGCTTATTCAAATTACAATTCTACAAAAAATAAATAAACTAAATTTACAGAAAAAAAAACCTCTGAAAAAAAATAAGTTTGCGAACAATATACTCTATAACTTAGAATACAAGAGTGAGCGACCGAGCTCGGGACTTGGGGCAGGTTAGGTTACTTTAAACCCTGCAGACAGAAATAAGAGCCCTGCTAAGCGGGGCTACGTCGACTACGCCTTAATACATTTTTATTTTTATCATGACGTTGATTTTATTCCTGTTTCAGTACTTTTTAGGGTTTATTCCACATGGTTCACCTGGGTAATATCACCCAGGTGAACAAAGTAGTCTTTTTGGTGTCCTCATTTCACCTTGGAAGAATTCACCTAGGTGATATCAAGGCTGGTGGAAAAACATTACGCCAGCAAATTTTGTATTGATTTTCGGAATTTTCAGTATTTTATTCGGTCGTTTCTGTGTCCTTTCATTTGTCACAGGATTAGTAGATATTTAAAGCAGTACATTTCATATTTTGATTAAACTTTTTTTTTTTCTGAGCTTTTGTCAAGTAGTCGGTCAATTAGTAAAAAAGAAGCTATTTGCGCGTACCAATATGTATTTCTCTATGGACAAGAACAGGAAAGAAACTCCATGGATACTTTTATTTTAAATCAAGTTAGAGGTCACAAAAATATGTGTTGCTGGTCTGCTGCACTACTATTTAATTCCCTGTTTAGAGAAATTTCCGAAATAACCTCCCCACATACGCGCTTAGACGTGGAGTTGCGGACACCAGCCCGCTATACAATACAACCTCCCCACATTTGCAAATGGCAAAATTACTAGATCATTTAGAAGGTACCGTTGCTTGTTAATCATGAACGTACATCCGATAAAAATATTAAGCTTTTACTAGGAGATCAGATAGGCAGTCGCTCCATGTAAAATACTGGTAGCTGCATCCGATTAGTCTGGTAGTCGATCCCATCACAGTTGGGAAATGAAGGCTAAACAGATGACTTTAACCACCCTTCTGGGTTGTGGAGGGCAGATTCCAAAATACAGCTATTCAACTGCATCCGGTTAAACTCCAAGCCGAACCCAAAGAAGTTGGGAAGAAAAGTCGGGCAGATCGTCCCTATGATGAACTGTATAACGTGACGTCGACAAACGGAAGCTCGATTAACGCTTGTGCGACATAACTGTACTGCGACTCACTGAAGTTCGAATGCACGCTTTTGCGACAAACTAAAGGTTGAATTGCGATAATGCGACAGTATATACCAGTTTTCTATCTATGATGCTACTTGTTATTTAATTATTTCAATATTGTTACTATACAGAAAATGTCTCAGCAAAAAGTGAGCAAAAACTCGTGCGGTGGAACATATGTGACTTTGCGACCGTTGTTCAAAACCAATAAAATGTTGGCAACAATATTGGTAGCAAAACATGTTGCAGTAATATGTTTTTGTTACAACTTTGGTGTAAAAGCAATGTCCACATAAAGTACCACAGCTCTCGCTTTTTCCAGAAACAATTTCTATCCTAGTTCAACTTATTAAGCGAAAAAGCCAGATTTAGTTTTAATCATAACATCACGCCTCTAAATATTCGAGGGGTTAGGCAAAGGTGTACCTAATAGTATATCCACATTTTGACAGTTATGTTTAAGTCCCATGTAATAGGCCCGGCGAGTCTATTGCCATCATCAGGGCACAAACCCAGACTCCGTGGCTACCACTGAGAACTTCCTGATGGATACCTATTAACACTTGGCCCGACGTAGGATTGATTCCTACGTCGGGCCAAGTGTTGACCCATGACCTCATGTTCAACAGCGGCACTTGCGACCACTCGACTAAAGAGACATTATTGTTACCTACTCGTATGTGTTCAAAACCAGTTTTAATGACAAAATATTTTTCAAAGAAAAGGGGATTCCCTTATGACGAATAGACGTGCAACCTGTATTAGATTCCGAAGAATGTGGCGTGAAACTATCTCGAGCTGCTTCTCAGAATATCCTAATAATACTCACCTGTTAGTAATTCCTAGCAAAAGTAACGCTACTTTCTAGAAACTACTAACTAACTAATACTTGGTTCCACACCAAACCCAGATAAGTCATTTCAGTTTATGTCAGTCAGTCATTTTTTTCTTCCCAATAACTGAAATTAGGAAATACTTTGCGTAACTAGAATTACGTTTGACGTGGGTTCCTTGACTTACATGCCACTTACACCCGTATATCTCACTTAGGTACACAGTCATTTTATGATCAGAATACACCAATTTGCTACCGTAGACACTAGACACAATGAAGTGATTAATAATGACGAGGGACGTAAAGTCCCCACTTCACATCCATTGAGAAATGTTAAGTCACTAATTTACATGAAATACGAACGATGTCCTAGTATGTAGATACACCCCTTGTCTGCATGATCACTTTTAAAGCTTGCATAGTCACTAGTCATTCTACATCCAATGTAAATTGAATTCATCCCGAATTCATGCAAATCGGATCAGATTTTTTTATTAATTTATTTATAACGGAAATACGTTTACAGGCAAAACCATGAGGATTTCAACAAAACCTACCGATTCGATTTACTATATTTTTTTTATTAAAAACAAATCGTGTGTAATAGCCGGATTTTATTTGACACAAATAGTGGTACAAACTTTTCAATTTTTATCCAATTTATAAAAATTAATCCACTGTGCGAATGTGTACAAAATCCCGTAAGCCTTTTCTGAATTTTCTGATATGATTTGGATACCAATATTACCGGAGGTTACATCAAACTAAAAAATAAAGGATAAACGAGTACAACGAGCATCCAATGTTGTGTCAAATTTTGTAAAATAATACCATAAAAAAGGAATTAGGTTTAAATTCTTTTGCACAGGACTCAATTCGAGAACAAGACATAATTTTCCGACAAATGTTTTGCACGATTTTTGCTTAAGCCAATTCCGCCACATAAATAGAAATAGCTATAACAAACATCATTATACTACCTACCTACCCCTTAACAGTAGAATATTTCATATTTCCATAAACAAAACTAGTATTAATACTCCTAAATCATTACTCGATACAATGAACGTAACATCAAAGCAAACGGAAGCCCTTGTCACGGCTATTAAAACCATTATTATTTACCTACAATAGGTAAATCAAAAACCACTTCTGCCCATAAATTGGACCAAAAACAATAAACCTTCAAAGTATTCCAAAATGAAAAGCTTTAGCGTGTACCTACCTGCTTCATTAAAATTTTAAATTCAATTACTTTTACGTATCGGCAAAAAAAGCGCACATCTCTCTTACATTGAAAACGTGTCAGGTACCTAGTTTAAATGTTTTTGTTTACATATCGTTAAACAGAAATAGGTAGAAAGGTAACCTATACCTACTAATACATATAGCATTGGCACAAGTCTGAGGTCAACCAGCCACCCTCTCTCGAACAATTTGTCTTGGAACTGAGAAGGAAGCTCTCAGACGGTTACAAATGGTAGATTACTTCGAGTTTACTAGATACCCACAGTAGACAAATGTCGTATCCACTTGGTCGCGTTCCGACGCTTGCGCTATAATGAATGTCACTTCGAAAGGGATATTATGCAAGGATCCATCACGAAGACAATGATAGACAGTTTCTAATGCGTTTTAAACTATTGAGATGTGCTTCTGACAGACACTTACAGAGTTACTGAGATTGATATGTTGGAGTTTCAAACTCGATTCTCGGGATGCAAGTGGGCGAAATTGTTGTATATTGTGTTACTTTCGTCTCAGTCGTGGGCGGTCTGAGTTATAGCTCTACACTTAACTGTATTAAAACTTTTATTTTAAGTAAAAAAGATTCGAGCACTGCTTTCAGTGATGAACCCTAAGGATCGTAGGTATTTCACTTTAAAATAACACAACTAAATTCAGCTATCGTAGATATAACGTACATTGATCGAATAACTAAAACCTATGTATTTAGGTCAATATCGCATTTCAAAGCTGAATGAATGCTGAATATAAATGAATTATTGGAAACAAGGTATGAACATTGTCCGTTCATACCTAGTCATTATGGTAAGCTAGCTGTTTATAATTATCTCGTTTGGAAGTTCAACGAGGTTATTGGTTTCATATCTGGATGTTTTTCCAAAGAAAAAATCACCCTCAATTTCCAGTGCTACGCGGTTTTGGTGTGAATATCAGAGATCCAATTATCTCTCCATCGGTAGCCGACCGGTGACGAGATAACTGGCAGCTGCATGACAGGTAGACCGAGGGATAGCGTGATTGTACTTTCAGAAACGGACTGAAATGGTGTCTCTGAAACAAATAAATATTCCTTCTTCATTGCCTAGTCATCCAAAGTCGATATGAACAATCGCAAAAACAAAACTCGTATTCGGTTCAAGTGCCTCTAACTTTATATTTTTCTGTCCTCAAAAAGCACTCATAAATAACACAAGGTTTTTTAAATTCAAGAAGAAGGCTTTGAAAAACAAAATAAGTAACATAAAATTGATTTTCTTCAAAATTCAACACCATCAAATCAGTGCACTGATGTTTACAATCAAAGCACTGGTGCTTTGGTACGAACACTACAAAGATAAAACACACACTGTAAAACTGCCAACACTAGGCTTTCAGCGGTACTAAATAATGACACTTAATCCGGCTAACTTTTAATACAGAGCGTTACCGTACCGAGAGCCTTTCAACGCACAATATTCCGGCCGTCGAGTGAAGCGAGGGTAAATTAGCTGTAACGTGTAAATTGAAACTCGGGTAATCCGGGAATTACCGTGTCCCGAAAGTACCCGTATACGTTAATTAATAAAGGGACACCATGACTTTAAATTAATACCTATATTGGGGAACACTGTATATGGGTTCAGTATATGCGTAACTTTTGCTTACCATTATGTCGTGTGATGCGTCCTGAATTAACACGATAAAAAGATATGGGCAAATTTACGTTCTCGCGAAAACTTGTAAGTACCAAAATTTACCTTAATTTTCAACTTTATTTTTCGGGATTTTCCCTTTACTTGTGCTGTAAGACCTTGCTTTTAACCAAAATTGACAATTCTAGGTCAACCGGAAGTACCGTATAGGTTTTGGGTCGAAAACCTATATGGTAGTTCCCGTTGAACTATAATCACGAAATTTAGCAAAAAGCAAGGTCTTACAGCACAAATAAAGGGCCAATTCCAAAAAATTAAAAAAGTGAATGGGTGTCCCCATACATACATAGTTGACGCCAATTAAGTTTAGTAAGTTTTTTTAGATAATGGTACGGAACCCTTCGTACACGAGTCCGACTCGCACGTGGCTGGTTTTTTTTTGTATTTTGCCTATACTAAGTCCCTTTTTTAATGGTACTATTCCGAAGGCACTGCAGCCACAAACTGCTCCGACGCCGCTCTTCTATAGATGGTATAGCATTGTCACCTGTTGCACTTTCCATAGCATTAAGACAAAATCGTGTCACTACAGGCTTTCATTGCTATTGGGCGCCCATGTTGCTGCAGTTAGCGTTTTCGCTTACTTTATGTATCGTGTCTTTAAGGCGCGAATTATACACAAACGGCGTAAGGTGACGACGCGGCGCAGGTATGGTGCCGCTTCAAAACGTTTTCATATAAAATGTACGTAGGCGACGTGTCGTGAATTACATTCAAGCGGCGCGGCGCAGGCACGCCGTTCTTTTTTTCGTTATATTTTCCACGCCTGCGCCGCGCCGTCACCTGACGCCGTTGGTGTATAATTTGCGCCTCAGATTTTTTCTGATAACAAAAGAAACTATCGAAGAAAAATCTCCAAAGCGCCTGATCTTTTGATAAACGTTTGTTGTTAACCATATTAAAATAGTTAATCATTATAATAATTTCATTCTATACAGTCGCAACTGAACAAATCACTGCTGCTATTACGAACAGTGATTAATACATAATAGCATTCATATAATAGACGTTAACACAATACACGTCAGCCACACAGGTGATCACATTTCATTAACACAAAGGCAGATAAACTGACAGTTCACAATAACATGAAAACCAAATGGGAATGTAACTTTAACTTCTGTCTGTCTGTTGCGTTTTCAAGATATTTTTTCTTATAGTCTTAAGTTAGTTTTAACTGCGCGATTTAGAAATGTAATGTTAGTGCTTCATTATTGTCATAGATGGCGGTGTAGTACTTTTTTTTGGTTGTATGTTGCTGTCGTACTTTTTGTAGTGTCGCTACATTACCGATGAAAATAAAATCAATGTGGGGGTTCAGAACGATGAACTGAATGCGTGGTGAGTCTCTTCCACCCCGTATAATTCCACCTTAAAAGCAGAAAGGATTTAGTTAAAATTAGGTACACAAGAAGATCAAGACGTGGGTTGGTAAAAAGGATACTTTTTAACGCTGACTTAGTTCCCGTGAGATAATTTCCGACCTCAAAATGAGCGAAGTCACGAGCAAATGTTAGTCCTGTAAATAATTCAATACGTCGACCAATTTCAGGTTTTCATCCATAGGTACTCATAGCTTGAAGCACTGTCCTTAATTAAAAATAACGCAAACCATGCAGAAATACAGTAAAGGACTCTGAAATGAATGTGCGCCATTCAATAATTGTCAATTTTAAAATCATTTAACACAAAAGTACAAAGGCAAGTAGATAGTATTTTAAAGAGATGTTTGTGATGAAATAAATGGGATTTTATATTATACTTTTACGTTTGTAGGTAAAGTTTTTAGGGTTCCGTAACCAAAGGGTAACCAGCGGGACCATTACCAAGCCTCTGCTGTCCGTCCGTATGTCTGTCTGCGAGCTGTATCTCATGATCTATAATACTCGTACGTCGGCGGTGGCGACCTATCGCGTCCGGCCCTGGTTCAATCCATGATCCGGAGCGAGAGGGAATGGGACGCCGTCACCTCCTTCTGCGAAGCAGTCATGCTAGCGAAGGAGGTGGCGGGTCGTGAGAGGGAGAGAGCCTCACGTCTCAGCCGCCGCGGGAGACGCCCTGGGCGTCGGGGGCCACGTGGTGGCTCCCGGCCACCGTAGGCGCGGGCCTGTGGACGGTGAGTAATGGGCTTACTCGCCGTCCATCATCAAATAACAGGGGTTATTTGATGATTTACCAGCCGAAAAAAAAAATGGTCTATAGAACGTGATTTTTTTACAGAATGTGTATTAGTCTGTTGCCGCCATAACAACATGTAATAAAAATAAATTCAAAATTAAAGTGGGCTTCAATACCACGATGGTAGTGAACCCTTCATACCCGACTCCGACTCACACTTGGCCGGTTTTTATCGATGTCTTCAATCATTTACACCTCATTGAATCTAAAATAGGGATTTTCAGCGTTAGCTATTTAAAGTAGCGATGCCTTTTTACCATTTGTGATTGTTTAGTGAAATTATGAACGTTTACGATTGTTTGGTCAAATAATGATAATGCTCCTTCCTTATAAGGAACCCTAAGCGATTCCTTATAATCAATAAATGATGGTTTTCAGTAGATAGTGCATACAATCATAACATCACGCCTGGTATCCCCGAAGGGTAAGGCAGAGGTGTACCTAATAGTACACCCACATTTCACCAGTTATGTTTAAGTTCCATGTAATAGGGGGTGAGCCTATTGCCATCAACCGGGCACAAATCCAGACTACGTGACTGCTACTGAAAAATTCCTGATGGAAAAACCCCAATAACACTTTGCTCGACCCGGGAATCGAACCCAAGGCCTGTATCTCAGTAGTAGTACTTGCTTCCACTAGACCAACGAGGCAGTCTTTTGGTAGATATATGTGTTTCAATCCAAGACATTCTTGACTTTTCCGTCAGCCTCATCGTATCACTGAAAGAAAGCAAACATATTTATTTGGCACATGCCACAAGTGCACACAACAAAAAATTATATAAAAAATAGCATAAATCTAAACAAGAAAAAACAAGAGATAATTGTGTGTCTCACGGCTGCGCCAAATAGGCTCAGTTCAGCAAACTGCCGAGCAGCTAGTGCCCGACGCTGGTTTTCAACTGGACCTGAGATGGTGATGTGACGGACTTAAAACAATTTTGATGTTCGTGTTACTATTATGGTATGTGTCTGAATAGGTAATAAATGTGTGTGTTATGATAACAAATATAACTACATATTAATATAATAAAAATAAAATAAAAAATATAAAATAATTATAACAAATATGTCGTGCGGTGTTCCGCAGGGATCGGTTCTGGGGCCGCCCTTGTGGAACATCGGTTACGACTGGGTGCTGCGCGCCGACCTCCCTGACGGCGTCAGCGTAGTTTGCTACGCTGACGACACGCTGGTGCTGGCGCAATGAAGGTCGCACGAGGCGGCGGCCGAGCTGATGACTCGCGGGGTTGCGATAGTCGCGGAGAGGATCCGGCAATTGGGTCTCGAGGTGGCATTGCACAAGTCCGAGGCCATGTGCTTTCATGGGCCTCGGAATGCGCCACCGTCGGGATCCATGCTCACGGTGGGAGGGGTTCCCATTGACGTTGAAGTACCTAGGTCTCGTCCTCGACAGCCGGTGGAACTTCGTGGAACATTTCCGACGTTTGGCCCCCAAACTGGAACGGGCCGGGGCTGCCTTCAAGCGGCTCTTGCCCAACCTGGGGGGTCCAAACGCCTCCTGCCGGAGGCTCTACGCGGGGTCGGGCGGTCCATGGCCCTTTACGGGGCCCCGGTGTGGGCGCGTTCTTTGAGGCGGCGAGCCGCCCATTATCTGAACGCGCCCGAAAGGGTGGTAGCCGTAAGGCTAATCCGGGGGTACCGCACGATCTCCGGCGAGGCGGCGAGCCTCCTTGCCGGATTGCCGCCATGGGATCTGGAGGCGAAGTCCTCGCGCGCCTGCACGAGTGGCGCGCGGAGGCACTACGCCGAGGGGAAACTCCGCTGCCGCGGCAAATTGTCGCTCAGCGGACAGACTTCCGGCGTGATCTCATGGCGACATAGAGAGAGCGACTGTCGCAACCCCGTGCAGGGCACGCCACTATAATGGCGGTAAGTCCCCTCTTTGAGGAGTGGCTGGAGAGGCGCCACGGCGCCCTCACCTTCCGCCTGACGCAGGTCCTCACCGGACTTGGTTGTTTCGGGAGGTTCCTGCACCTAATCGGGCGGGAGGAAACGCCCGGGTGTCACCACTGCGAGGATCGACCGGAGGACACGGTGGAGCACACTGTGCAGGTCTGCTCCGCTTGGGCAGAGCAACGCCGTGTCCTCGTAGCGGCGATCGGCGGCGGCGACCTCTCGCGTCCGGCCCTGGTTCAATCCATGGTCCGGAGCGAGACGGAATGGGACGCCGTCACCTCCTTCTGCGAAGCAATCATGCTAGCGAAGGAGGTGGCGGAACGTGAGAGGGAGAGAACCCCACGTCCCAGCCGCCGCGGGAGACGCACCGGGCGTCGGGGGCCACGTGGTGGCCCCCGGCCACCGTAGACGCGGGCCTGTGGACGGTGAGCTATGGGCTAGCTCGCCGTCCGTCCGTCTTATGACGACAGGCCGTGTCGACGGCGCGTTCGTGTTCCACGCGCGCCTCAAAGAGAGTCAGCAAACAGGAAGGGGTCCGTAAGGGCCGACGCCTGCCAGGGTTGCGGGACTGTTCGAAAGAGATACCGCGGCCCTGGAACACAAAGGGCAAAGGAAGGAACATGGATGGGTTTTAGTCAGTAGAAGCCTGACACTCCCTCCTGCTCAGCCCAGAGCGGGAGGGATTATTTGATGATTTCCCATCGGTAAAAAAAAAAAAAAATTATAACAAATATAACTACATATTAATATAATAAAACATAAAATAAAAAATAAAAATCGAGCTAAGTGTGAATAATTATTGTATACATCAATTTACTTTATTTTTGTGCAGCATTAGTCGACAAAAGTTATTTGTTCCGTGATCAAGCAAATTATAAAGTGGGTAGAATAGTTTGTAAATCATATAGTTGAAAGAATATAAATCTTTCTAGGCCCTCTGGTGCCATCAATAATTACCAAAAACTTAGAAACGTCTATAAAACGTCTGTTTTGTTTTTTTTTTTATCTTTTGTTATGCGTTGTATGTTTATTGTTATTTTTTTTGTCATTTTGTATGATACAAATACAAAAAAAAATACAAATACCTATATCGTTTTTCTTTCTTTCTTTTCTTGTACATTTTCACGGCAAAACCACAGAATATTCGATTTAGACGACATTTGAAAGAGAACAAGCTTATGGACTTGTAAAAGCGCATGTATTTCTCTTCATCAACGAGGATAGCTCTGCAGACCTTGCAACTTATCATCAACTAGCGACCCGCCCCGGCTTCGCACGGGTGCAATGTTATACAATAAACCTTCCTCTTGAATCACTCTATCTATTTAAAAAAAACGCATCAAAATCCGTTGCGGAGTTTCAAAGATTTAAGCATACAAAGGGACATAGGGACAGAGAAAGCGACTTTGTTTTATACTATGTAGTGATGCTTCTCATTTCAATGGGGACTATCGCGTATGAATTCGCCGCTAGAAGCGCTAGTGTAGCGCGAGGTCACCGAAATGTCAGATGTCATAGAGTGTTCGCGCGTTGCGTGCTTTTTATGACGTATTTTTAGTAATATTCACGATTGTGGTCTGGATTGAGCCATTCCTGATTAATTATGCCTTGAAGATTTTAAGTAGCAACTTAGGATCTTATTTGTTAGTTTCAGTTTCATTCTTGCTAATTTTAGACAGAATATTGTAAATATATATCTGAAGTTTACACTATGTTGTTATACCCATTAAAATAAACTTTTTATGAAGTTATTGGTACTTTAAAGTATAAAATAGAATTATTGACTGGACCTTACTCGACAGTGGCGCCTTCTGGTGAGCTCAAAAACGATAGCCCTCTTTGCGAGAATCCTACTTTACACCTCACACAATATCTATATCACGAGTCACACTACCGATACCGTGACAGCAATAGCAAGTACAACCGGTGACCCGCTAACAAGATACACCGTGACAAAGGGGCACGTAGGAATCTCGCCCAACGTATACGCATGACCTGCCTTTATATCTTGTTTACACTGTTTACCCATCTGAATAAAGATGGCGGTTGAAAAATGCGGTGGGTTCAGGGGGTCTACCATCACCTTTTATAGCAGTCATACTTTAATGTCAATTCGGTGTGGGAGAGAGAATGAAGACGTCTTGTATAGCTCTATCTCTTTCGCTAGACGCTCTGGTATTGAGAAAGTTGTCTTCGACTTTCTGAATGCTGTATAACTCGTCGTCGTGAAAGATGAAGGAGAGAGAGTAAAGACGAAAGTAAACATAACACCACGCCTGTAATCCCCAAAGGGTAAGGCAGAGGCGTACCTAATAGTACACCCACATTTCTCCAGCTACCCGAATCTTCTTCTTACTTCTCTAAATTTTTTATGGTAATTATTGTAAAATGAAATTTTGTGACAATGTGATTGAATGTCAGGAGGATTGACGTCTTTATTATTTTTATTTAAAATCATCCTCTTTATTATTATAGTATCATCCATGCCAGTAGGTAACATTAAATTTAGTACCTACTTACGTCAGATTAGGTGGAAAAAACTAATTGTTAAGAAATGTTTTGTTAGAGTGTACAATCCACATAATTTTATCGTCAGATTAAATTTTTCATAAAGTTGGCAAACTGCGATGTCACTGGGTCAAAAATTAAAAAAGTAGGCATAAAGGCATAGGAAAGTAAAGATATAAAAGTAAACTTTTTCAATATAATATAATAATAATAATACCAGCCTATTACTGTCCCACTGCTGGGCAAAGGCCTCTTCTCAACAGAGAAGGCACGAGCATTGATCACCACGCTTGCTCAAGACGGGTTGGCGATTTCAGACTTTTATAAGTCCAGGTTTCCTCAGTCAATGTTTTCCTTCACCGATGTCTCGCCATAAGTTACATGCGAGACAGATTCTGTATGTGACATATCAAAAATACTATATAATAAAATAGTTATCAACATAGTGTTTTTCATGAAAATCACATAAAATATCATAAAGCACTTTATTTATCCACCACCGCGTAAATACAAGGTGATTTAAAACAACAATGCTGATGAAATATGCCAGTTTAAAATGTTAACTCCATAAATTCCTGATTTAAGTCAAAAATGTCGATAATAATGCCTTCGAAATTAATTTTGAGCACAAAGCACATGAAAACATATTATTATCTTCCGGTTCAATATCGAATCATAATGCGTAAAAACAGTGATTAAATATTTCATGAAGTGCTCGATAAAATACGGAAAGTTAATTATAGTGATTAAATTACTGGTTCCAAATTATAATTGTTATTATTTGACAAAACGACGCAAATAAAACGAAGCTTAGGAAAACGTTGTTAATAACAATATTAATTAAACAATACGCTCATTATTTCAAAACGAAACGATTCACGCAAAATGTCAATCAATCATTTACATGTTTACCGTAGTATAAATTATTCAAAAGAATAATATTGATGTCTCTGTAAATGTAGGCTTGACTGAAAAGTTGGAGCGCGTTATTTGAAACATGACCTGAGTCCAACAATGTCTTTTTTGTCCAAAAATAGACTAATAATGCTAATGATAAGATACGATGGCAAAGTCTAAGACCCCACAAAAAATCCTATAAAATAATACGAGTCAATAGGTACACACGGCGACACATCAAACTATAGATAACCAGTATGACCTGACCTAGCTATGTATGAGCTTCCCGTACGATGAGAGATCAGCTTTACCGTCGGTAGGTCGTCGTGCGTACAACTAAAAAAACTAATGGCTTGGTTGAACGAAAGATTTTGAATTTAGAACAACACACTGTTCTCATTTATTTATTTTTTTTGTCTGAAAGTGGCGCGCCGGTGGCTGAAAAGTTGTGTGGTAATCGATTGTCGCGGTATGGGCATGTGTGATGCGGAGGAATGAGGAAAATGTAGTGAGGAAAGTTTTGAGTATGAATGTTGTGGTATAAGACGGAGGTTACACGTTCAGTTTGGAATCATTTCAATCCGTGATTGATGTCAGAATGACGAAAAACTGATTGTGTATATGCGCAGATTGAAGGATTGATGGTCCGGATTGATGGGCATTTAAATATTTAAATATTTTTTGTCAATCTGGTCAGATTGACAAAAAACTGAACGTGTGTTTACTTGCTGCAGTCTGCTGTCAGTCACAGCTTATACAGCGATGGAGTCGCATGCCGAGTATTTTCTGTCGTCGCCTGCGGCAACCCCCTCGACGACCCGGCCTCCCCTTCTCAAAGTTCTCAACTCTTAGCCCCGGAGAAATAATTTATACTTACTTTTGAAGCATTACCTGTTCTTTGGAACAAAACAAATCGCCAATACAGCAATAAATACAAGAGAAACGAGGTGTTACAGAAACTATGATTCATTTGTAAAAAATAAAATCCCGGGCAAATTTAATAGATTTCAAAAAAAAATCTTTAGATCCAACTATCACCGTGAATTAAGTTAGAAAAGGTCAGGAACAAGCTATCGTAAAAGTTACTGCCAATTTCTCTTCTCGGCTGATTGACTTCATGCAGGTGTCTTATTTAGTTAGGTATGGTTTTACCATTTACAACAAATTTTCAAAACAGGCTTCTTTAATTCGATAATAATTGGCATAGTCATCTTCGCCTGTGTCTCTTATCTCATTCAGTCAATTTAAGCGTGTGTAGAATTCTCTTTTTATTAGCCACTTTAAACACCACTGCTTTCTTTTTTTAGGATTCCTCATAACCAGGGCTAATATTATAACAACACTCCGTCTAAGAGTAGAGGAAGACCAAAGAAACGATGGATGGATGGACTGTTTAAAGGATGATATGGCAAGAAAGGAGGTGTCTGATGAGATGACGAGTAATAGAGAAGTATGGAAGAAGAAGACATGCTGCGCCGACCCCAATGGAATTAAGTTGAGGGCAAGAGAATGATGAAAGATGATGGCTGTTCTCATTTATACAGCAGTTAAACTCAACTCTAAGAACAAAACATCGTTTGCGTCAATCAGTGCATCTAGTCCTCGCAGGGAAACGAAATTCGAAAATCATTCACATCCACAATCTTTCGAAAATCGAACTAATTGCCGATAAACACACATGCGAAACAGCAGAAAAGATAAACATTTTTCCTGTCCGTAATATATACTCATCACGTCCTCTCGGAATCTCTTCGCTGATAGCTAATACCTGTTCCAAGCATTTTATCCCGTATCCATGCGATCAAGATAAAGTAAATTATGATTTATAGAGGAGCGAGTAATACGGGATGGCCAGGGGTCGATACGACAATCCGGCTTGCTTTGCCGTGTTTGCATTTTGAGCATTTGCGAGGTACGCGTGCGAGGGAAACTATATTTTTGTTATTTTGAAAAAACAATATTAAACTTTGCCATGGTTTTGTAGCTTACCTCATGCGAACTATTAAATGAGGCTATCGTTTATTGTGCTCAATGAATAGATTTCATCACATTTTGATTGTGATGAATGCTGAAATGGCATTGTGTATTTTTATTTTGAATCCAAATTCATCAGTAGTTCAGTAAATATTCATTTTAGATCTGGAAAAAAATAAAAGTCAATCTGCGTTTTTTCGTCGGTTAAAAAACACTGACTTGTCCAATTTTCTGGTAAAAGAATTCTAATGAATTCTAATTTGTTACAATAATACAAAAATACTTTAAGCGGTGTAGCTCATCCCAATATTACTTGATCTAAACAAAACATTTCCACCAACATCCCGCCATAACCCACAATAAATTACAACGATCAAAGAAAGAATATCCCTAACCGCTGATGAATATTCATCGCTCTTTATATGTATACAGGCAGTGTCACTCCCAATATGGGGTAAAGCTCGACCACATCGGCCCATCAATTATGTCATCCGCGATCTAACCCTGTGTCCATCTGCGTACCATTTGTACACGTCAGTGCTACCTAGCTACGCACTCCAAATCTGCCACACGATAACTAACTTTATCTCACAGAAGTTAAAGTTTGTTTTACGTGTAGAAGGTCGTGGTAGATCAACACGCGGGATCGTAATTCGACCATGGTGACAAAACAATCATTAATTAGATTAGACGCTCGGTATTCGGCAAATCATTGGCCAAATGCCGAACGCTGAACGTAGATGAAATGACAGGGCGTTTGTTTTGTGGGCTTTCGGTAACAAAGGGAGTTATCGGAACGTCACTATTCTTACTTGCTAATGTAATGCCAATGTAGAATGTATTGTGTAGGTACCAAGGTACATAGTCAATAGAACTGTGACCTAAAAATGTGCTAGTGATCTTTCTAAAAAACTGGTTAGAGGTACCTACATTATATTAATAATATTATGTTACCGGCCAAACCCAATGTTAGGCCAAACTAATTTGTCCTAGGCCAAACTAGGGATCATTACAAAAGAACAATCATAGAGCACCCCGATTAAATGGTTTAGGTTAGGTTAGAATTGGTGACCAATCATGCGCTAGCCGAGCGAGCGTAGTGGGCGGTACCGCGGTAGTTTTCGGCGAGCGCCACATCCAAGATGAGCGCACTGTAATTGCTTTGTTTGGTTTATACACGATAAAGCAGTAAACCGGTGTGGCCTAAGAAAACTAGTTTGGCCGAAAATCGGGTTTGGCCGGTAACATATACATTATTATAATTATATAGGGTGGCTGACTAAAAGGTATACAGCGTTTATATGCCACTAGCTTATGCCCGCGGCTTCGAACGCATGTAGTTCGGTAATTGTCTCACGGGATCGTACCATCGAGATAAAAAGTATCCAATGTATTAATCCTGGTTATAAACTATATGTGTGAAAAATTTCATCCAAAAAGAGTAAGAAATATCCATACATCCATCCCCACAAACTTTCGCATTTATAATATTAATAGGATTTAATTTGCGGCAAATAGATGTTTAGAATTCATTATTTAGTGATAAGACCTTGCCTGTTATATAGCTTCCGTCATTCGTATATAAACAGTGTGATCACTGATCGCCCTTTAATAAACCATGGAAGAAAACTGTTTTTAAATTTTTACAACACGTGTCTCTTTTTCCACGTGTGAACCATTAAACACTTCCTGCCTTCCTTCCGTAAGAAACCGTATTTTGCGGTTTCTTAAATATCAAAATGAGTTTATAATTAATACTCCCACACAATGAAGTCTTACTTACCCCATTAAACGAAACCAGCATAATACCGTGCCCTGTTCGGCTTCCTAAGCATCCGATAAAATATGAACAGCATAAACAAAACTTCCGCCTCCAAAATGTTAAGCTGGTATACGAAATTCGAGTGACTAAACAAATAGCTAATTTGTATGTACGGAACCTTTTACATTGTCTGTTCAACCTGTGCTTGCTTAGGGTATGGACACAAAGACTGGGAGGCGAATGTTTTGTGGTTGAACTCAGTTTAGTAAAAGAGAGTTTATGCGTGTTTGTCTGTTTGCTTGCTTCATAGTTATGGCTGAATTTGTTTTGTTATAGTGTGGTATGTAAATGTATGTTGCGTTAAGTTGTGGGCAGGACATGTCTGCCGCATACCGGACAAACTGTGGGCCAAAATAACAGGAAACTGGTGCCCTGACACAGTGAGGCAGGGTGGCGAGGCCACGAAGGAGATGGCAGGACGAACTAGTCAGGCTCCGTCAGAACTACAAGGAGGACGCACGGGCTTGCGAGAAATGGGAGTGGGACAGAGTAGGCTAGGAAAAAAATGGTGTACTAGGTGGAACACGTGGCTTTAAGTACAAATTATTGGTACTTAGTATTTTTACTGAAGAGTTTTTGGCGAACATCGAATAACTCAACCGACTTATCTTTGAACTCATTAGAATACTCTAAGACTAGAAACAGTCATGACTGTGAACAACATTTTATCGGACTACCTCTGAAATAACGAAAAATTTCATTTCTTGATTTGTTTTTTAATGGCAACCAGTCTTACTAAGGAGTATCAAAGCTATATATAATCTTCGTAGGTGCGATTCTCTAAGGGAACTGTTTAAGGACATTAACATCATGACGGTACATTGTCAATACATCTACGAAAACAGAATGTACGTAAGAAAAAATCTGCATCTTTTTAGTAAAAGAGGTGACAGACACAATTACAGTACTAGAAATAAGGACCAATTAGTTCAGCCAGGCTTCAGACTCACTAAAGTAGATTCATCTTTCATGGGGTACTGTTTGAGTTGCTATAATAAAATTCCACAAAGTATTCTTGAACTCAATGAGACGAAATTTAAAACATGCATTAAACGCACACTATGTAAGCAAGCATATTACAAGTTGGACGATTATATCGCTGACAAAAATGCTTGGCTCAATGCCGATCCTGCTCCACAAGGACAGGGACGCATAAGTTGATAACATTAAATAGTATTGTTGGAGCTGCTGAAGATTGTACAACTATCTTTGCATTGTATAGATTCAATCTCTTTAGTATTATATAAAGCCCATATTGTGTGAGTACTATGTACTAAAAAGCTATCGTTCACTGGAAACCTATGTCCTTTCTCGACTTGAATGTGCCCTGGCGGTTGAGAGTATGTCATGCTCACTCAATGTCTCGCTGATGGTGGCGCGTGTGTCGGATCATTTAGTTCCCTTCAAAATGGTTGAGTTGAATGGTGCTGATCCATGTGTCATGTTCGTGAACGGGCGCTGTCAGTTGTGACTGGTCATCTCTTAGTTGCCACGGCTTATTTGAATTAATTATTTTATTTTATTTTTTTGAATTGTCTTTTTTGTTTTTACTATGGACACTTTTAACGTGCACATCTTGCTACATCGTTCTCACATAATGTACCATCTCAATATGAATGATGTAACCAAGGTTTTGTAACAATATGCTGATTTAAAAGAGTGTCCATGGAGTTTCTTGCCCGTTCTTCTCCATAGAGATCTACGCTAGGGAATGGGTAACTACAGTACTTTCACAGTTTTTATGCCTTGTGACTGGGACTGTAGCTACATTTAATCGCTATCTTTGTTTCGACAGTTCAAAAGTGCCTGTAACTGGCCTACTTGAAATAAATGCTTTGATTTTGATTTTGATATCGTGTTACCCAGCACTAACTGAGTTGTGGAGTTATGGTTTCTAGAAACCGTACAGATTTAAATGATTTTGCTTTCGATTAAATGTGCACATAATGGTAATTGACAATATATGCCTCCATTGAATCCATAACTACACTAACGGCCTGCGTATTCTACTAATCACAAAACACTACGAAAATGATCAAACTCGTAATTACGTAAAATAGCACAGGCCTTTATTTTATGGAAATTAATAACCCACAAAATATAGAGGCCGGTTTGATTAAACAAACGATGCAAATAGAACCCTCTCAATTTCTAAAAGCTTCCGCACATTGATGGAAAAACATGGATTAAATTCGGCATGGCCCAGATCAGGGTTGCCTGATTTAAATCAAAATACGTAGAAATAAGGTAAAATACAAACACAAAAAAATAAATTGGAACAAGTGACATATGAAAGAAAAGAAAAAAAAACAGGTTTGAATAGACACGAAACCAAGACAGTAAAACGGAAACCAGGTGAAACTGGATTGGATGCATGGATGGATGTTTGTTACATTAACCCTTGGGTTAATTGAGAATCCCTTCTATAATATAAAAGAATTCCTTCAGTTTCAATGTCGACGACCCGAATGGCGCAGCGGTTGTGGGGCTGCCTTACGTTCTTAGGGTCCCGGGTTCGAATCCCGGTAGGAGCAAATGTTTGTATGATGAGCACGGACATTTGTTACCGAGTCATGGATGTTTATATGTATAATAAGAATGTATTTACAAACAAAAACTTGCATGGTAATTAAGTTATGATTGAATATGTTAAGGTACTATTTTATTACCTTTGTAAGAACTTTTGTAACCATATTTATCTGCAAATAAATCTTTGACTTGAATCACGCCAGAACGGCCATTACGGATCCAGATGATCCACAGATCTGTGTGTGTGATCTGTGTGGTCTAGATGGACAGAGATAGATAATAGTATAGAATAGCACACAGCATGTTTTTTTCTCACATTTTTACATCAACATTTTCACGCGAACTAAGTCGCGGGCAACAGCTAGTATTGCATATTCCCACCTAAATGGCATGGTCAATAAAAAAAATATGTAATATTGGTAAGGTTACCCATTTTCCTTGCTATTTTTCAACCCCGGGCCAACCACAGAAATGGAATAAAACCGACGAGTTCGAATAAGTGTCGAAAAGATAATATATTTACTTACGTTCTCATCTTGACTTAGGAAACGTCACTTGCGGGATTTATCGGCCAAACAATTGAGCCCAATTCGATTCGAACTCACTTATAGACTGGCTTTATTTGAGGACATATCGAAAGAGCTTCTTGATTGTTTTATAACTTTCTTTATACCTGTACTAGATTTACCACTCGGTTTCATCCGCCATTTATGCTTGGCTCCCAAGGGTCGTTGCGTGATGTTAAATAGCCTAGCCTTTTTTTTTTTTTTTTTTTTTTTTTTTTTTTTGTCGATGGGAAATCATCAAATGACCCCTCCCGCTCTGGGCTGAGCAGGAGGGAGTGTCAGACTTGTACTGACTAAAACCCATCCATGTTCCTTCCTTTGCCCTTTGTGTTCCAGGGCCGCGGTATCTCTTTCGAACAGTCCCGCAACCCTGGCAGGCGTCGGCCCTTACGGACCCCTTCCTGTTTGCTGACTCTCTTTGAGGCGCGCGTGGAACACGAACGCGCCGTCGACACGGCCTGTCGTCATAAGACGGACGGACGGCGAGCTAGCCCATAGCTCACCGTCCACAGGCCCGCGAAATAGCCTAGCCTGCCTCAAGAATTGGAGCAATATAACGCCAAAAGCTTTTTCAAACCCGACAAAAAAAAAAAAAGTACGCGTACCAAAAAGCAAACTCTTCTGGTTTATTATTAGTCTACTAGCGACCCGCCCCGGCTTCACACGGGTGTAATGTCATACATATAAACCTTCCTCTTGAATCACTCTATCTATTAAAAACGCATCAAAATCCATTGCGTAGTTTGCGGCAATCGACTTTGTTTTATACTATTTAGTGTTACAAGTTGTAAACAAACCGTTCACGAAGACTTTTACCAACCATTTTGTTCATCAAACTAAGTAAATCGACGCAAAAAGTATTGCTGGTCAACGACTTTTTTGAAAAATCACGTTTTACGGTAGAACTCAATGTAACGCAATCAAAACATTGTGCTGATGGATGGATTGAATAGTGCAAGGGTCATGGAGGTATTCAAAGTAAAGATATGCCATTAAAAGCTTGTATTAAAAAAAAAAGCTTCTGCAAAGTTAGAACTTTGACCTCTAATATCTCCGTAACTAGAAGGTTCCCAGGTATGCAAGTACCTTTCGGCTTCGTTAAGGGTATCTTTACACCCATTACAGAAGTATAGGTAGAAATAATGTTACGGGGTTGTGATAGTCTGATAGGCATTCGCTTCATGTAAAATACTGTTATTCAGCTGCAGTCTAGATTATAAGCCGACATTGTTGGTAAAATGCTAGGCAGGTGACGATACCAGTATTTAATAGAGCTTGGCAGACGTGTGGGGTGCTCAGTTTTCGATTCCATTTCATGTCATAAACGGTAAGCCTTTCATTCCTTGACATAAAGGATAATCCTTCAACCTTGCACAGGCTTAAAGACCGGGATGTTTCGAATTGTTTTCCAATCGACGGAGATTTCGTATCGGCAGACATTGACCGGAATACTTAACAGTGTTGATTCCTTGTATCCGAAAGAATTTTGATGGTTATTGAGATTGAACTCAAATTGTTGACGTAGCTCATACAGCTCGCAGCTGCACACGGGGAATGGGGCAGACATTTGCCCAGGAGCGGGAAAGTTCAAGCTAACGAAAAAAAATGAGATGAGAGTAGAAAAAAATGAGAATAGACTTTGAGGTTTAATTTTACTTAACATAACATCACGCCTGCAGTCCCGAAGGTTTAGGCAGAGGTGTATCTCTGTTACGGGATTTAAATAGAAATGGCGGAATTTCGCCATTCCTATTTAAATCGAACGAATGGGGCGAACCTTTGTCATCAACCGGGCACACATCGAGACTTCAGGTAGCTACTGACAAATTACTAATGGAAAGAATGAGGTTAAGTATCTGCGGTCAATATCTTGTTTCAATCAGGTACATAGGTATAATAATAATAATATAATAATAAATATCATTTATTTTCTCTACACAAGTTACTTAATGCTAGGGTTACAGTGGAGCACGAACAAGGAATTAACTTTGTGAGAGACTGGTGCTTGAAGTAGGTCTCTATAGAAACCTGTATTACAAGTCACCAGGGCCCTCCCGCAGCTATTTGCCTGCTAACTTTAATGGAATAGTTTATGCATATTAAGAAGAGTGCAGGAAACTAATTTAAAATACAAACTAAAAACATAGAATAAAAAAATACAAACTTATTGTGGAAATATCAGAACGTGTGTGAGTATCTAGAGAGTGTGTATGATCGAAATGTGATTAGGTGTCTATGTGTAGGAGGTTGATTATGTGACTGTGATGTGAGGATGGTTGAAAGTAAATTTGGTGCGAGCAAGATTGTAGGAAGACTGCGGTTCGAGTACAATAGTATTTAAAAGCAGCAGAGAGGATGGTTAGCTAGAAGATATTGTCTATCTGAGAGGGGTCAACAGTTTTTCTGTTTCCTGGTAGTCTAAAGTTTTCAAATATGTAGTGACTGAGGTTTTACATTTATATTTCGTTAGAGGATATATATTAAGAGTGTTGTTTAATTTATTATACAGGTATGGTCCGAGAAACATGAAGAAATTATGGGAGTGAGCACAGTTGCATGCTTGTGTCCGGCATACCCTGCCTTTTCGGCGCTTATCCTTCTGAAGATTCGGGTTGTATTTCAATAAGGAGTGTTCTTTCAGCACTGTACGCAATACGAAGGACTGTCTTACAGTAAGCACATCCCACTCTTTAAAAAGGTCTACAGTAGGGAATAAATAAGAAAGCCCGGCACCAACTTTGAGAATAGCGCGCTGTGCCCTCTCGACATAAATTAGGTGAGTCTTGGCGGCACCACCCCAAGAAGTAATACAATAGTCGATAAGGGATTGACATAAGGCATCGTAGACCATCTTAGTAACCCGTCGGTCACCTGCGTGCCTAAGAGTTTTGAAAATGTAAATTAGTTTGCGCAAACGGGCTACCAAGGCTTTTATATGCGGTCTAAAGGTCAGAAATTGGTCTATGACGATACCAAGGTATTTGGTGTCATTGACTCTTTGGAGAGTGGGACATGAGCACAAGTATGTGCCAGGAACACAAGCATGACAGGAAATACTAAGATAGGGTGGAGGCAGTTGATTTGACCTGTGGGCAAACGTGATATATTTAGTTTTGTTAACATTTAAAGTTAATATGTTTAATCGTAGCCATTCAGAGACTTTGTTAAAACCCTTTTGGGCAATATGAAAAACATCCTCCCAGCTCTGTCCACTAAAAAAGAGGGCAGTGTCGTCAGCGAAAGTAAAAATTTTTCCACCGTGTAGCTGAAGTTGGCAGAGGTCATTGATATACACCAAAAACAACGTAGGGCCGATTATACTGCCTTGAGGCACACCGTATTCGACCAGAGCCTCGTTGCTCAGCCCACTGTCAATCCGAACTCTTTGCTTCCTTTCTGTAAGGTAGTCCTTCATTAATTTTAAGGAGATACCTCTTACACCAAGCCTCTCCAGCTTATTGAGTAGGTGTGGGATAGAGACTGTGTCGAAAGCTTTTGCAAGATCAAGGAACAGTGTTATGCATTTATTCCTTTGGTCTAGTTTGGCAACAATGGATTGCGAAAGTTCATGTACCGCGTCATTGGTTGATTTATTGCAACGAAAACCAAATTGGGCAGGCGAAAGAAGATTGTTAGTTTCTAGGTAATTTGTTAGTCGTCGGTTGATAAGCCGTTCCAGGATCTTGGACAGAGTAGGTAAGATGGAGATAGGCCGGTAGTTATCAACACAGTCTCTCTCCCCGCCCTTGTGTATAGGTTTAATAACTGCCAATTTAAATGCTCTAGGGAAGACACCTGTCGCTACAGCAAGTTGGCAGATGTGGGTAATGGGAGAGGTAAGAAAGACTATGTACCTCTTTAGGATCTTGCCAGATATATGGTCGATTCCTACGGCACAATTCTCTTTCAATCCATTTATGAGGGAAAATACTTCTTCTTCATCAGGAGGGAGCATGACAAATGAGTGTACGGCAGAAATAGTTGAAGAGTCATTGGGCATTGGGCAGGTTTTCGTTGAAGCGGTAGTTCGCTCCGCCAGCCTTCTGCCCACGTTGGCAAAGAAACTATTAACGTTATTCAGATCCTCATCTTTATTTTGGGACGTAATAAGACAGGAAGAGTAGTCTGCTGGCTTACTTGAGCCACTTATCTTTTTAATTGCATCCCATAGCTGCTTTTTATTGCCCTTCGCATTTTCAATCTCTCTTTTGTCGTAGTTTCGTTTAGCTTTTTTAATAATAGAGTTACAGTAATTTCTATAGCGTTTGTAGGTTAGCTTGTTAATCTCATTTTCAGGATCTCGTTTAAGTTTTTTATATAGATTATCCCTATTCTTCATACAACGAAGCAACCCTTTAGTTATCCATGGCTTACTGACCTGTTGTCGCCTGGGAATCTTCACCAAAGTAGAGTTATTTAATATTGCTGTCGAAAGGTACGTCACAAGCAAGTCGGTTGCAGTGTTGGCATCATTACACTCAATTATTGGTTGAAAGGAAGTATTTTGAATAGTTTCATCGAGCGATTCATAGTCAATCTTGTTGGCCGTTTTACTATAGTACTGCATGCGGGACTTTAAGTTTAAGCTAATGGCAACAGTTTCGTGGTCCGTAATTGATGACTCGAATATGAAACAATTAGCGTCTAATTTTGTTTTGAGCATAATATGATCTAGGCACGTGCGTCCATGCGTAAGTGCCGTATGTCCTGGGAGCAAACAGTGACTTGCTAGTACGTTTAGGTAGTCATGTGAGCGATTGTCTGAACTATTAGGGGCTATATTAATGTTTATATCGCCGCAGAGAATAATGTTTTTAAAACTTTTTAATTTTGAGAGTAGTGTGTCTAGTGAGCTAATAAAGTTATTGGTGTTAGCCTGACTCGGGGGGCGGTAGATTCCGATAATGCACGTTTCTCTGTCTAATTTTAGCATTAGACAGTTGGCATCATTTATCTGGGGTTCTTCAATAGTAACTTTAAGGTTTCTGTTAAAGTAAATAACCACTCCTTCATTTTGCGTTTTGTGAGTAGTTGTTGATGCAAAATTATAGTTATCGAGATTAGGTATGTTCTGAGCTGAAGGAAGCCAACATTCTGAGAGGACTAAAATGTCCCAAGGTATTTCGGACCTTTGCAAAAGTGAAGTGAGACTAGGCAAGTTACAGTTAACGCTACGAATATTTTGTGACAAGAGATTGAGGGTGCAGTTATTAGTTGAAATATATTTTTTTACATCGTCTATGCCGCATGTGATTGATTTTGCTATTTGAAGTGAGTCAAGATCTGAGTGTAAGGTCTCAATACTTTGCATTCTTCACAAGAGAACGGGAATAAAAAATGTCACGCAACGTGCGTGACCTATAATTACGTAAGTTATAGAAGTATAAACTCAGATCTTGTTGGTATATAGCTATGATGTTGTACATGCGACTTGATGCAAAACATAGTGGGGCTAGGTTACTGATACTACAGATATTCCGGAATAATGCTCGCTTAGGTAATGTGTACTGGGTAAGTGGTGAAACTTGTGTGTTGTGTGCCTGCGAAGGAGATAACGCGTTAAAGTGTGAGGAACTATAGATCCACTGGTTACAACTAATAATGGTAAAATATAAGCTAACATGCATAATCATATCTAGTAAATCGAATTTCATGAATAGAATCAGACGTTTCAGCAGAATGTAACAAAATATAATAAAAACAAATACGAAATTAATGCATGCACAATAGTTCTTTGCAGGACTGCAGATAGTGCATAACATCTGAGATAATAAAACTAGTCATTGCGATTTGAGTTTTGTTAGATCTTCTTCTCGGGATATCAGAATTGAGGGGTCGCCTTCTTTCTGGCGAATAAAGACCTTTCCGTACGAAGTCCAGCAGCTTGCCTCTGTATTTAATTTGACGAATTCACGGGCCAAGTAATATAAGCGCCTTCCACAAGTTGTGAGAGACTCCGAAATGAAAATTGGTTTTGGGTCGCCATTTAGTTTCAAATGTGTCGTGCTAAGTTTTTCTTTCGTATTTTTATTGAAGGATTTTGATGATTTAATCATGTTTTCTTTAAGTGAGGTCGAAGAAAACTCAACTATTATAGGAGTAGACCTGTTCGGAGATTTTTTGATCCTGAATATATTCCGTATGTCAGTATCTAACACCTCAACTTTCAGCACATCACCAACCTTTTTTACCAGGCTGATTAGTGCCGATTTGTTTTCGGACTCTGTTTCTGGCACGTTTCTCAGCTCCAAGCTTGACGCTTTAGAGCTCCGTTCGAGTAGTTCGACCTTTTGTTCCAGTAAATTAATTTGGTTTTTAAAAGCAGTGTTTTCAGATTTAGTTTGCTGAAGCTGGCACAGAATTTCGTCATATTTATCTGACATGTGTTGAATGGACAGTTGAATTCCGTTATTTTGCTGAGACATCTTTTCCATTTCCTCATCAAATTTGAACGTTAGAGTTTTTTGTTGTAGCTGTAACTCGACTAGCATATCTTTTATTTCACATAGCGCAGAATCATCATATTTACGTTTGAATCGACGCGCCATGTTTACTTGTCCACTACAATCTGGGTCTGAGCCCACACAGTCCGATGCTGTGTCTGATTCCTGTGCTAATATACTCGGTTTAAGTAAAGTTTGGGTAGATTTTTCGGGCGGAGTACGCCGAGTGGGCATCATGATAACAAAGCGTTCACAAGTTAGTCAACGATGCGACTTCTCTGGGTATTTTAAAGAAAGGATTACTCACTTCACAGTACTTTGTACCTCAAACAATTGTGTGCTCGTAGTGTTTGATCCAGAAGAGAAATGGACCTTAGCGCAAGGACATAAGTTCCAAGAAGCTCGTAGGTAATCGCGCGGGCTTCGCCTGCGAGTACGTCACTCGGTGACCGGCCGCTCAGTGCTGGTTAGAACGAGACGGCAATTATGGCGGCTGTCCTTTTTCCTCAAGAGGGCGGGGCAAGCTGGCTTCGCGTGCGTCGCGCCGCGCCGGCTTGGTGTATCGTCACGATGCTCAGGAGTGTTCGAGTTGGGTGTTGATAACGCTTCGTGGACACTCGGTGGTTTCCGTACTCCCGACCGACCGCCGAGCGTAAACGATCGAGTCCTTGAAACTCCGATGTATGCCGAATGAAGGCCGGTCGTTGACCTCTGTACGTCACTTTGCTAATTCGGTGACACGATGATTAAGCAGTCTCCTTGCAGAGCAATACTAAATACCTAGATTTCCTCGTAATCACTGGGAGGAACTCAAAACCAATCTGCGCACTATGTAGCTTGTACACTTAGCTATTACACGGTATAGGTTTAAGATTTAGATTTTTACTTTTAACACACGTTACAGATTTTAATGCTGGAGCACATAAAAAATACGTGTAGTCGCGCGGACGGACAGTGTGGGGTAATAAAAACAAAGGAGCTGAAAAATGGTCCGTGTGCCTCCCACCGAATACTGTGAAGGCAGACATGATCGCTGGACAGCTATCCAGGCACATAGCTGTCCAGGATCATCCATCGACCGACTAAAAAGTTGATAGAAAATTCAGAAGAGGGGAACACGACTTAACGTCTTGAAAGGCGGAGGATTAGGGTGAATGGAGAATGAGGAATTTCTGGAAAATAAAAGCTATAACAGAAAGCTCGAATAATACTTCATTTGACATGTCTATTTATATCTTCTTTTTATTTGCCTAGAACAATAACTTTTATATCATTTGATATACCTTTTTGTGATATTCGAAGTTCGCATATACGCCAGTGAACATTCTAGCAACATTAATCATATCGTAACGGGAACACGTAGCAAACACAAATAATAATTCATATTCCTATTACATATTACACGCTATGTAGTTACCATTTGTAGTACAACGTATCTTTTGCTGTCATTGTAAAAGATTAATTATTCCTTCTTTGTATTTTTCATGTTAACTTTGAAGAATAATCTCTAATGTGAATTCAGAACTTTTGTTTAAATATCTACTGGTTTTTAAGGTAAGAAAAGTCACGACATATATATTCTTTAGTATGTTCACAATACAAATTTCAATTTACGTAAAAGAAATTATAGAATTATATAAAATGAATTAATTTAATGAATTAATATAAAATGAATTATATTAATTATTAATTCTTTTTATATTAATTATAAAATGAATTATTATAAAAAGAGTTATATACTCATAGCCCGTTTAAGGAAATTATGAAACGGCTAACTATGACGCTTCCCGTGACCCAAGGGCTGGCTTTTACTACAAGGTGGCAACAACGCCATTCTTGGGCACATTACCTGCTAGTTTTTAATTAAAGATGTTATCGTTAAACCACGAAACCGCTTCTGAATATTGCTAAGTACACCATGTACTAAGACGTATAAGTGTAATAAGCAAGGGGCAGCTCGTTTTTTGGAGTCAACTTTGTAACCACACAATTTACTATACGTTGGAATGAGATAACTCGACTTACGGCTGGTTTACAAAAAAAAAAAACCTACAAGCGTGATATGATATGCGCGAGGCTAACGTTCCCAAAAGGCAGAAAAATATACGTACACAAGTGAAACGCTAGTATTAGGTGACGCAGCTACCGCGGCTACAGAAAAACACGATAGTTTTATTTGACAAAACTCGGTGGGTAACTCAATATCTGTCAGCGAAACTAGAATTTCCCAAGCGGAGGTGGGGAAATAAAATAAAACTCACAATGGCGCGCCGACAGCATTTTAGGGGTAATGCACAAGTAGGGCGTAACGCTAGTACGCGAGTATGCGGGCATACGTACTCGCCAATGTACGCCATCCTTTATATCTTTGAGAACATTTCCTACGTTTCGTACGTGGTTTTCAAAGGAAGAAAAATGCTATGTAATAATCTTTTTAATATCAATTTCTCGTTACTTTTATTACATGCAGAGTCGTATTCGAGCATTCAATAAAATCTAATATCCGAAATTGCATTTCACATTTGGCAGAATGAAATTCGATCTATTATTTTTAAGTTAATAATTTAATATTGCGCAGAGGAAGTACCCGCTAATTGTAAAAAAATTGTGCATAAATTGTCGTTCGGTTCGAGGGTGGGGGAAAACTTCCTTCCCCGTCGGTCTATTAAAAATTCAAAAGTAATTATCACAAGTTAACAAAGAACCTGTATTTGCTATGAAAATGTATCTATATGATTTTTCAAATGAAACCAGAGGGGAAAATCAAGCATCATTTCTTGCTGCGTGACATTTTGTTTACTGAGAAAGTTACGCGACTCAACCGATGTGTAAAACCGGTAAAATCCCATACGAGCCTACTACCGCGCAGCACTATCCTCTGGCTCTGGTTTACATGTCAATATGGCCACCGCTCCCTAGTTTACGGAAGCGAGTATGCCGCTAAAATCAACAACCATTTTTTATCAAACCGAAATACCTACGTTCTATAGCGATAGCTATTTTTTTTTAATGCGTTCTTTATTGCCTGCCAGTATTTATTTTGAATTTGGTAATAGACTCTTTTATATTTTTATTTATCATAAATTGCAAGCGCAAATAAAGTTAGCAGAATAAAAATATGTAAATACAAAATCCTAGCTTTTGCCCGCGGCTTCACGCGTGTTATGACTGGAAATTATGCCACAAGAACGTTTTAAAATATAACCTAGGACATTCAGGGAGAATGTGGCTTCCCATTAGTGGTAGAATTTTCGAATTGGTTCTACAGCGTGTAACAGGAAGGGTATAATCATATGGAATACCGTGGAACGGACCATCAAACGTATTGAAGTTTTGTATAGGACAGCTGATTATTTTTTTACGATTTCGATGGTGGTCCCATAGAGAAAGTTGTTCAGTTTGATGGTCCGTACCACAGTTTTCCATATGATTATACCCTTTCTGTTACACGCTGTATAGTTCCGAACATTAACCCCATATCAATATAATATAATTTATATTCGTATCTGACCGTGGCATCACTTTGAGCCCTATCAGAATACCAGCTCTGTGGCTTTTTTTTTAAGTTACAGCACCATGCTGAGATAGGGGCCTTTTGGCCTCGCACAGGTCCTATTTCACTTGTTTTTTAACGTAAAATGTTTACTTTTTATATAATTTGTTTTAATGTTATGTCAACCATTTTTTGTATTGTCCTGTGCGAGTCTAATAAATACTTTGTCTTTCTTTCTTTCTTTTTATATCCGAACTTACAAACATACTTTTACCTCTTTATCCCACTAATATTATAAATGCGAAATTGTGTGAGGATACATGGATGTCTCGATATTTTTTACTCATTCACGCAAAAACTGCTTACCGGAGTTGGATGAAATTTGGCACACAGATAGATTATAACCTGGTTTATCACATAGGATACTTTTTATCCCGGTAGTACGATCCCGTAAAATAATTACCGAACTAATCGCGGGCGAAGCCGCGGACATAAGAGAGATAATAGCATTCCTATAATCCACGAATGTTTAGACAGAGGTTAATATCTGCCACCTACTTATATAAGCTCCCATTAAAATAGATGGACAAATTTTAACACAGCGTTCAGTACGTCTAACCAAAAATATCCAAGCAAAGAAAACACTGATTAAAGTGATTTTATTTTCACCTAATGGATGTGTTTATTCTAGAGTGCCGCCGGCAATTTATTATTTTAGGTAAAAATAAAATCACTTTAATCAGAGTTTTTTTTTTGCTTTGATATCATTGGTTAGACTTACCGAGCGCTGTGTTAAAATTTGTCCATCTATTTTAATGGGACCTTATATGAAACCCCATGCCATAGGGGTGCCACAATTATGCAAATCTTATGCAAATTCAGAATATTTATAAATCCATGCAAACCATACACAATGTGGCGCATCTCGCCGAGCTCCGGGAACATATTACGGTATTCGTACACCGCGTAATGTGCATCGCGCCCAGTATTTTACGCGGCGACCACGTGTTGTCAGCGAGCAAGCCGGCGGTGTGAACACGCTTAACGTTCCAAACGAATGGCCCCTAAAAACACGTGGCTCATTAACCGTAGCGCACTGAAAATTAATTGTGTTATAACGTAACGTAATATAGGCGTGTCATCGGCTTCTCTCGCAAAATGCGCCGCGCAACTTGTCCCATTTCAATTAACACGATACGACTAATTTGGTCCCCGGCACCGCTCCTCGGTGATATATGTCCCTTAACCCAGCCTAATTAGTTTGGCGGTAGCTCATACGAACCTTACGTTAATAATTTCTAATTTAAAGCTGGTCTGCCCTATGCCACGAAGTTTAGCTCAGCTGTCGAGAGCTATGAATTAATCAGGGAACTTCTCGAGTTGGTCAAGCTCCTTGGTGCTTGACAGGAGTGGGGGAGTGAGTTTGAACTATGTTCGAAGTAAGTTAGCTAATACTTGCTCTTAAGTAGTATGTGACTAGTTTACTTGATAAGAAATGATCATTAATGTACATTTAACATTTAGCCCGGGTAGTTTAAGGGTACCCGGCCACGCTAAGTGCTTTACAGTTTGTACAGCTACAAACAACTACAACTACATCTTGGTCTCTCTATTGAAATTTTTAGTGACTCTATTGAAATTTTTAAGTCTATTGTATGTTAAAGAGAAAAAAAAAGTAACATTGTTAATAATTTTTTTTACAGTATTAAAAATTACGTATGCTATTATACACTTTTTTCCAGTTGATATTTAAGTTTCGAACATAAAAATACCCCAGAAAACTCTTTAAAGTAAATTACACTGTTACTTACGGGATCATCTTTCGTGATTATCAATTAGTTTGAGCTCCCGACATTTCGACGCTGTTGCAAGAGCCATCACCGCGGGATGACTCCGAATAATTGATAATCACGGAACATATCCCGTAAGTGACATTATAATTTTAGTTAAAAACCGTGAAAGCTTAAAACACTCTTTAAAATAGTATCTCCCACGCAGAATTCTAAACATATTGTCATATCTCCTACGTATATATAAATAAATCCATAATACACAAATCCCGAAACATACTAAACCCTATGAATGGTACTCCACAGTACTAACCTACATAAAAATAAAAGAGAACACTAGCGTTGCCCTGAGAACCGAGACATCTGGCCGAATTGTCCCCACGACGAGAAATCTTAGCCGGGATTGTTTACCGCGACACTTATTATCCCTACCTTTTGTCTATGCTCTGTGCTTTGTTTCGTTTCTTTCATTTAATTAGGATTTTTAGTAGGTATTGTTGTATCGCTTCAAGTTGAATGCGACAAAAGTTTTGTGAAAATTACTATGGTATAATCAAGCTAACTTATTTACTTAACTATTGACCTCGTAGAAGATAGCGGGACGAGCTGGATAAAACCAACGACCAGTGGCCCACATTAGCCCTGGGTCGAAACAACTGGAAGTCATGGGGAGAGGCCCTTGTCCAGCAGTGGGATGACGCAGGCTAACAGTATCAATATCAATATTGATCTCAAATTTTAATTGTCTTTGAATCATACACAGTGTCAGGATTAGTAATACTGACTTTACTATAGATTCACGTTACGTGATTCTAGATCCACCACCATTTAAAATGTTCACCAGTATTATACAGTATACATGATCATGATGAAAAATTGATTATCGTTTGTTATCTGCTGTTCCACAAAAAAATCTCTTAAAGTTTATGTCACGATATATATTAGTGAGTCCTGATGGCCCAGAGGTTAAGGCCTCGCCTCTCATGCATGAGGTTGTGGGTTCAAATCGCAAGTAGCAATGTGACTTTTTCAATTCATATGTACTTTCTTAGTTCATCTTGGGCATCACAGTCATCGGTGAAGGAAAACATCGTGAGGAAACCAGGATTATAAAAGTCTGAAATCGCCAACCCGTCTTGAGCAAGCGTGGTGATCAATGCTCGTGCCTTCTTTGTTGAGAAGAGGCCTTTGCCCAGCAGTGGGACAGTTATAGGATGGTATTATTTATATCTTAGTATGCTCTAATCAAGCTCAATGCCAGGATACCTTATTTGCTGAAATCAGTCAAGTAGTTTCGACTGTACGACATAACATACTAACACGCATAAGTATACATACTTGATAGGATTCTATGACCCTTTGTCTCGACCGAAGTTGGGTAAAAACCACGGGATATAGGAATATTCCACCGTTAACGAAACCCACATGAAGTCTTGGAGCGGGAATGCTCGTCCCTTGTCATATTAGCTTCTAATCTCGCCACTGATGAAGTAAGGGTACTTATCCAATTAATTTGTCTGCCTATTCCTCCGTTCATTAGAGGCATTACGTTGTAAATTGAGTCAAACTATGTTGTAGTTTATTGTGAAACTATTTTATGACTAACTGTTGCCCGCGGCTTCGCTCGCGTTTTGGTCGGAAATTATTCAACGGGCACGTTGTAAATATATGCCTATAGCACTCGGGAATAATGTAGCTTCCTATTAGTGAAAGACTTTTCAAAATCAGTTTAGTAGATCCAGAGATTACCCCCTACATACAAACTTACAAACAAATTTTACCTCTTTATAATATTAGTATAGATGGCGTGAAGTTCTGAGACGGTTAACATGATAAACTGAAGGCAATGCTTAAAAATGATGAACGTATTTTTGTTGAAAACTATTTATTTAATTAAGTACAAATAACCTACATATTATGTAGCCAGCTTATGTTGTCGAAGTGCAGGTGGCCCACCATGACGTCTTACAGCAGGAATAATTCGAATGTGGGAAAAAGACAGAACTATACAGGTCGTCTAGCGCCATCTCTTTCCCACACTGGAATTGCTCCTGCTTTAAAACGTCATGGTAACCCCCCAGGGCAATGGTATGTATTTCTTTACGCTTTTCCACTTCTTGTTTTTCGTGTGGTTAGTACCTAACCTTTTCTTTTTTTTTTTTTTCGGATGGGAAATCATCAAATGACTCCCCCCGCTGGTGTAAGAATGCTATCCATTGGCCCCTGACTTGGCTGTACATGTCGTCGAGAAATATCTGTCAGGCATGTTGGTTTGTTTTCCTCACGATGTTTTCCTTCACCGAAGCAAACGATAATTATACAATACGCGCATGAGTCTGTAAAATCAGAGATTCGTCTTGAACTCGACCCCACTAGCTCTATATACAAAAAGTTTTCTAGGCATGGCACCCACAATTTACAACAAAATTCCGAAGATTATAAGAGAAAATAAGAGAAAAACATGAGTTCGATGGTTTAAAAAAGTTCTTAAATCAATATTTAACACAAAAGGCATACTACTCTACTGAAGAATACCTAGAAGATAATGTAGTAGATTAGATGGTAATATAAGAAAATATATTTATTTATTTAACACTTCAAGCACATAGTACAGAGGCGGACTTAATGCCATAGGCATTTTCTACCATTGGTAGGTGTACCTATGAATAAACTACAAGGATATATAAAATACTAATAACACTAATAATACATATATTATTACTACTAATATATTATTTTATTTTTATAATAAGAAATGTTATATCTTTCTACAGTTTAGATGTTTAATACATTTTTATATCCCTGAATTTATTTTAATTACCATAGTTAAGAATATTTATAATTAAAATTTAAAACCATTAAATAATGTAACTATCGTAGATAGTTGCACCTTTTAACAAAAATTTATTTGTGTTAACTTTGTTTAATATTTGTACGCCGTTGACTGCAAAACATAGAGATCTCTTAATTTTATATTTACACCTTTTGACACCTATGTTTAGCAAATAAAAAACTTTGACTTTGACTAGGTGAACTGCAACAGCTGTTCTCCCTGAACTCGTTTCTGAGCCAGTATGGATCAATCCCACCTATAAGCGTCAAGTTCATCCAGTCATCTACGTTTGAGCCTTCCGCGATTCCCTTGCACATTTTCTGTCATTTTGCACGCATTTTTTTTTGTTGCATTTACCAGAAAACATCCCTTCCACGAATCCGTATACCATGTGTTCGGTGTATGTCTACTTGCTAAGTTGCTAAAAGATCAGTCGATATAGAAAGTCTATTCCTTTTTTGGCGAAAATTCTCCACTAGCTGGCATCACATCACCGCATCACATCCAAACTTATATAATTAATAGCGATGGCTGTCAGCAGTCCGGATATTAGCGTAAGCTGGCATTATCGAAGTTCGACAATTTATTACAGGGCCCAACTTTGGTATGATCGATCTAAAAACATGGGATGGAGATTGAGACCAATTCTATTACGTGTTATGTAGTAATGGTATCGGCATTATTATTTTCCTTTATTTTTAACTATTTCAATCTAAAAAAAAAACTATAAAAATATTAAAAAAATATTAGCCCACCGGTATAGGGAACAGGGTCCAAGCTACCGGCAGTCAGGGCTCCAAAGAGGAACCTCCTACCAATACGAGCCGTGTCCAGGAGTACAGCTTTCTGAATCAAGCCCTTGATCCAGCTGCCTAACGAGAGCCTCCTCAGGTATTGATCGAGACTCTTGACAATTAAGCCACGGGCTGATACGACTATTGGCACAATGATCGCTGAGCCCACATCCCACATGTCGACAACCTCGCGAGCCAAGTCAATTATTATTATTATTAAATGGACTCAACTTAAAACCTTTACATTCCACACTAATTACTTCATCATAATTATCTGCCTCGGTCGGCCTCCAGTGTAACCGGGTGCAGCTGAATACCAGTACTTTACATGGAGCGACTGCCTGTCTGACCTCCACAACCCAGAGTACTGGGTCATACAATACCCCTTGATAAGAGTATTTATCAGACTTTCAGGTCACCTGTAACGACTGTCAAAGATCTACAAATGACAGCCGGGACCAACGGCTTAACGTGCTTTCCGAGGACAAGACACAAGGACCAAGTCTCATGACGAAATTATTGAGATCACCGAGAGGTTACAAAGATTAACGTCTGTAGAGCCACTACCTGATTAGGTTCAGATGAGATTTATTTACGGAATACATTAGGAACGCTTTGCATTTTAAATACATTACAAGTGTCTTGCTTTAATTCCGAACTGCTGCCTTGAATATTGAATAGACTTGTGTTTTGATTGCCTACTAATTTTCTTGATACTTTTACTGGCTGGGCCGCAGGTATAACAGGAAGCTTGTCCTTGACATAGTATGCAAATTGCCTAGAACTAAGTCCTACCCGTAGTCGTATTAGTAATATAAAGACATTGTTATCTGAAACTAAGGTGCGATTACCTCCTGGCGGGGTTCTATCTGGGAAAGTATCAAGATAATTATTTTCTTTAATAATTATCATGATAATTATCGAATTGGTCCCGACTGCCATTTGAAGATATTTGACGGTTGTTACAGTTAGGCAATGGCCCGAAAGTCTGACAACTAGTCTTACCAAGAGGTGTCGTATTACCCAGTACTAACTGGGTAGTGGAGGTCAAATAGGCAGTCGCTCCATGTAAAGTGACACCAACATTGTTAAGAAAAGACTAAACGAGTGATACTAAAGTTGACTAGGGTGTATTTGCGTTGACCCCACCGCCCTTGGCCCCATTGGCGGGGTCAGCGGGAATTGATTATTTATTTATTTAAACTTCATGTACAATAGTGGTACATAGGCGGACTTAATGCCATTAGGCATTCTCTACCAGTCAACCTTTGGGTTCAATACGAAAACGCTGTGGTAGGGTACAATATAACAATATAAAAAAAATATAAAAATAAAAATATATAAGTACTTATAGTGATACTAATACACATAATACATACAAGATAAACTAATAAATATTATAACAAATACCAAAAATATAAAACGAAAAAAACCTAATAATAATTACCGTGACTCGACTTCAAATTGAGAGTTATTTATTCTGACTTGGATAGGTGGATAATTGATAGGTGTTCTAGAAATGTTTTCAGTCTTTACTTCTGATTTTAAGCTGGATTTAAGTCGAGATTGTCTGTTTCAAGATCGAATTCTTGACTCAGTATCACAACAATTTAAAAAAAAAACCTTACAAATAAAAATATTTCTAAAAATACCTAACCATGCGAAAATAATACAAAACAAATTCTCCAATCTAGCAAAAGGGACATCGCAAAAGGGGACACTCACAATTTGTGAGAGATTAACAGTTTTCATTGATCCGCCGGTAGGTACCGGTCGTTTTGAATCCAATCTGTGCGAATTGTACCGATCCGTTCCGACAAAGTTACATAACGGACCTCAATCGATGGAGGGTTGATTGTTCTCTGATGAGATTGTATTGTAATCAGCTAAGCATATTACGGTCTAATCATTGGTTTAATGTACAATGTCAATGAGAATTACCTACTTGATTTTACTTATATATTCAGTCCCCTTCTTTTTTTTTCGGATGGGAAATCGTCAAATAACTCCTCCCGCTCTGGGTGGAGCAGGAGGGAGTGTCAGACTTTTACTGACTAAAACCCATCCATGTTCCTTCATCGCCCTTTGTGTTCTGGGGCCACGGTATCTCTATCGAACAGTCCCGCAGCCCCGGCAGGCATCGGCTCTTGCGGACCCCTTCCTATTGCTGACATCAGCGGTGGCTGGGACGTGAGGTTCTCTCCCTCTCACGTTCCGCCGCCTCCTTCGCTAGCATGACTGCTTCGCAGAAGGAGGCGACGGGGTCCCATTCCGTCTCGCTCCGGACCATGGATTGGATTGTCCCCTGAAGTAAATTTCATTCTTTGATAGTCGGTGAGTAGTCAGTATTCCGAAAGTCTGACAACCACTTTTACCAAGGGGTATCGTATTACCTAGTACTAACTGGGTTGTGAAGGTCAGAGGGGCAGTCGTTCCATGTAAAATACTGGTATTCAGCTGTATCCGAAAAGCTAGTCCGTGTTGTACGAGCTAACATCAGTCGAAAATAAAAACCTAGTTTGGTATTTGAGCTAATTCGCTGTCTTTAAAGTATAATATTTCAGCGAATAAAAGAAAACATACAAAGTGTAAAGAGACCCTTAACGAAGCCGTCAACTAAGCATTCTGTACCTACATCAACAAGTAACTCATCAAGTAACTCTGCGCAAAAAGTAGTGTTCAGAAACGACTATTTTTTTGGAGGTGAAAAATTAGTTTTACCGTTGGACTCAATGTATCGCATTGAAAACTCTGTGCTGATGGGATGCATGGAATAAATAGTACGAGGGTCGTGAAATGTGTGTTTAAAAAAAATGTGGAAAACTTGAAACTTTGACCTCCAATATCTCCGTAACTAGAAGCTATGGTCCAAAACAAAAAAAAAGATCGCAATGACGAAGAAAACAAGTGTCATTCGGCTTCGTTGAGGGTATATTTACACCCTTTAATTTAAGACTGTATTAAGTAGATAAAAGTGCGTCAAACCTGAAAAATTCCGTTTGTTGCCCGTGGTACCAACGAAAAATTCATAACACACAGAACAAAATAAAATCGTTTTACAAAATATCTATTACGCCAATTAACAGATTCGTCGACGCGCACATGGTATTATTAATATTTCGGTTCGACGGTCACATCGCCAATAAAATCGAAGGTCCAAAGAAAACCTGAACACACACGGAACAGGACGCTCATAAAATTTAAATTTCGAACAAAACTTCTCGTTCTCGCTCTGTCGAACTAAAATGTAGGATGTAGTGTATGGGCAGGTGGCCGAATGTACTTATGTACAATTGACAAAATGGTTAGATGAACAGATAGTTGAGTACCAACTGCTTTCTGATATATTTTGTCCGTGTGTTTTAGTAGTCAACTCTTTGATATTACTCGTCTGGGTGTGTCAGTTTTAAAGCAAATAATAATATGTTTCAACAACAACGTAAGATGTAATCCCTGAAAGATTAGGCACAGCTGAAGGGCGAGCGTTTTGGGGACTTTCTTGTGTAGGTAATTGCCGTTCAAAAAGTGCTGATCTTCAGCCTAGTTTAAATAAAATACTTTTGATTTGATTTTGTATCTAATATACACCCACTTCTCACCAGTTATGTTTTTTTTACACTAAGTAGGCTTGCGTTTGGCCACAACTTGCCTGATGTGAAATAATTATGCGGCCTAGGGTTGAACACGCCTGCCTATAAGAAACCAATTTACTCGAACTTTGAAGAGACGAGAGATGTTTCAAAGTAATTCAAAGCATTCGAAGTTGTTTATCCCGCACCTGCATACCAAACTCTTTCGTTGAGTGTACTTTGAAAGTTGTTTGCAGAGCTACCTAGCTGTACCGAACTCCCCACTGGCGTTATCTGATACTCTTGACTTATAAGAAGTCAATGGATTTGGCTTTTTAACTCCCCCGTCGAAGAATGTTTCACGTTTTGCTTGTAACTTTATTTGACGTAAGTCGTAAATCGAGTAGAATATCGATGTTGATATGTTTCGATAGCATGGGACCATGTTTATGTGGTACATTCAATTTTATTGAACAAGTTTGGAAAGAATTTATGGCAATGAGATAATAGATTCCAGTATTGTCTGTATAAAACTGAATTTAAATGGAAATATACAGCAGGAAGTACGTGCAACTACATAAGTAGAAACTCGTTGAACTTTCGATGTTATGGAACAAAAGCAGAACATTGTTAGGATTTTCTGGTCAATAGTACCATCCACTGGCATTGTTCGTGGTCGTATAAAGTTTAAACCCTCTATGTATTCGATGTGTAATAGGTTTGTTTTTCTCAAGAATTCTGAAATAGTAACATAACATCACGCTTGTAATTGTAGAAGGGGTGAGGTATGGGTAACTGTTAGAACACCCACATTTCGCCAGTTTCTACAAGTTCTATGTAATAGGGGCGAGCTTATTGCCATCAACCGAGCACAAATCCAGTCTCCGGATCGAAATAACACTTGCGGAAAATAGGTACCTACCAATCAACTCGAACGCCATTTCATCGAATCTATGACGGCCTGATACGAGTAGTTCGGAATGTCATTTGTAAATATAAGTTATTTTGATAAAGCAATTCTATTGATATTACAATCGATATACAAACAAGGTTGTTACGACATGTCTAGACAGTTTCTATGTTAATCTGGCTGTATGATCTTCGTCTCATCTCAATCTGAATCATATTATTAAACCCCCTGTACCTACAATAGGTACAAGATCTAATACTGTGTTACTGACAAAGTCAGAATTAACGAATAATGTCGAAACTGCTACGCATTGAATTAATGTTTAGTAATCAATCAAATCATCAATACTACCCTCCAAGTTCATTTAATCCCATTGAGTGACTTTTTCATAAAATAGCTATTGAATGGGGTTATATGAACTTGGAGGACTGTATTGATGAATTAAATGATTATAATTCTGTAATTCCATGCGTGTTACTGGCGCGATTTATATTTTCATCAACATACAGCCTGACACTGACCTGAAAATTGCAATAAACGTAATAAAATTTAAATTTTGCGGGCTACCCTTGCGCATCCACCTTAAGTTTAATCTCTTCTTTCCATCTTCTATGCTGTCTGCCTTTTTTCCTTTTTCCGTCCCTTGAGTACAAATTCATTATTATTTTGCTCCATTTATCCTGCTTGTCTCTCATTACCTGCCCAGCCTGTCCAGCTCCTTTTCTGTTAATCTATAAGCAAGTATGTTCGTCACTTAGGATGTTACCACACCAATCGATCAATCATCGATCGATGGTGGAATGAATTATTCGAAAGAGAGAAACTATCGATCGACGTCGACTAATCTTTTGTTTGATCGATCGATTGGTGTGGTAACACCTTTCGATTGCTACAAAGAAATGGTTACCACGCACTACATGACTTTTCAAAGTTTCAAAACCATATGCACTTTTAACCTAATTCTATTATGCTAGTAACATAACCTACCTCATAACAATATAGGTCGTACAAACACACAAGTACGTGATTCTGAAATACGAATTATACAAGTTTAGAATCCTTTACTAGTAAACTTTGTTACTTTCAATACAAACTGTGTACATGTGACCTCAATCATGAAATATTAATTCTTGTACGATATATTACTTGTTTACTTTTAAAGGTTTGGGTTTTCGAGTATTTCCACTGACGAAACACATTAAACAAGCAACAACTTACTTTTAACTCGCGATTTAAATTGAATGGGGTGGGATATGAACTCGGCAACACCGACGCAGGCAGGGAATTCCACTCCTTGGCTGTGCGCATAATAAACGATGAAGCAAAGCGCTCCGTGCGAATGTATGGAACATTGACAAGGTATGGGTGATAACCTGCAATACGTCTGGACTCCCGATGGAAGAAGGGGAGATGGTGACATGAGCTCGTGGAGCTCTTGGGCACACTCACCGAACGATCAGTCGTTACAACAAACTATTTTGAGGTGAAACTGACAGTAGTCTTAGGTTGGTAACTGAAGTGATGTTAGCAATAAATTGTAGTCATCACAAACTGCCCATGCTAACCATATTTGTCATCATACTTGAAATAAGGTACAAAGCAAAATTAAATTGGGATATGATATAATATTAATTTTTATGGCAATAAAATATGGCTGCGTAAAAATTATGAAACTGCAGCAACAGCACCGTAATCAATAAGGTTCACTTGTTAACTTTGATTAAAAATTGTGTGCATCACAATATTAATTTTTAACAACGAACCACACAATATTTGAATAACCTCAATTAGGTTATTAAAATATTCTACATAGGATGATAACCTCTTTATAAATGAATTTAAGCATGATAATGTTACATCGAATAACTTATTGTTCACTGTAAAAAAGACAACAGTTAAATTTAAGTTCAGGATCACATCGTTCTGTACAAGTTCTACGATTACTATGATCACTTTAAACCGTAGAACAAAGGACTTCGTAGCGACTACGGCGTAGGCCGCCAAAGCTACGAACCGCTACGCGTGCTACGTCGTAGTAAAAACCGGTAATGTAAATTGATTTGAATACCATTTTATGCAACTGCTAAACAATTCATGGGTTCGATTCTCGGGTCGGTCAAAGTGTTATTGGGTTTTTCCATCAGGAATTGTTCAGCTGCAGCCACGGAGTCTGGATTTGTTCCCGGTTGATAGCAATAGGCTCGCCCCCATTACAAGAGACTTAAAACATAACTGGCAAAATGTGGATGTACTATTAGGTACTCCTCTGCCTAACCCTTTGGGGATTACAGGCGTTATGTAGAAATCAACTACTACTAAAAAAGCTATTGATATTTGTCAGAAATTGGAATTATTGCAAATAACATGGCATTAATTCAATATAATACCGTCGCAAAAGTCCAAACTCAAGGTTTGCCAAAGGGCAGCAGGACTGTTCGAAAGAGATACCGTGGCCCCGGAACACAAAGGGCGATGAAGGAACATGGATGGGTTTTAGTCAGTAAAAGTCTGACACTCCCTCTTACTCCGCCCAGAACGGGAGGAGTCATTTGATGATTTCCAATCAGAAACAAAAAAAAAAAAAGTTTGCCAAATGGCGATGAAGCGTAGTGTATTGGGTATTAAGCTCAGCGACAGAATTCCCAATACCAAAATACGCTCAAAAACTGGAATCGCTGATGTGGGCAATAAGACTGCTAGGTTGAAGTGGAGTGGGCGGGCCATGTCTGTAGAATGCATCAGGACCGATGGGCCAGAGTCGTCACTCAGTGGGTGCCAGAAGACGGACTTCGTCGCCGAGGGAGGCCTAGAAAACGCTGGAGTGACGACTTGCAGGCGTTTGTGACAGATTGGCCTGAGAAAGCAGCACGTTGAGAAGAGAGGAAGGCTATGGGGGAGGCCTTTGCCCAGCAGTGGGATAATATAGGCTAATTATAAAATTAAAATAAATACCTTTAAAATGTTCAAGGAATCATATTTTCATTTTCTATGTCCAATATCATTAGCCCTACTAGAATAACTCAATTAACTTGTTCCTTTAAGAGCCTTGTTTAAAACAAAGTTCTCATGTTTTACAAAACTTTAGCCAAGTTTCCACCATCTTCACAACACATAATAGCATCTGAACTTCAGTTTTAATCACTCAACTCACATCATATTGTTCGAAGGCTACTTGATACGGAACTCGAAGAAGAAAACAAGTTTATCAAGGAACAGGTGTACTAGCAGTATTTAATCAGGATTCGGTCGTAGTCCACCTGCTTAGTTCACCTGGGTGGACCACGGGCACTTTTTCTTGCCGGTGGTCCACCTTTATATTAATATATAAAATAATGTATGTCCCACGGAAGTGTGGAAGTCAAGGCTTTTTAAATGCTAAGACTCTCCACAATCGCCAGATATGCAATCTCAGGGAATACTTCCTAGAAGCCGACATGTTAATCAATATCACATGCTGTTTACATACTGCTAAAAGTAAATATAAGTGTATAGCTGTAAGTAAATATAAGAACATGCATATTTACTTACAACGTACCAAATAGAGCAGTACATATACAATATGTTAAAAAAAGACCTGTCCGATCCGTATGGGTATTATTAGGTATCGAGATTAGATTCTATTTATGTAATCCTTTTTGGAGAACAAGTAAAAAAAGTACGCCGTTGTAAATTAAATTAAATGTACTAAAATAAGGAAACACTAGGGACGTCATAAAAAAAAACAATTGACGATAGAACATACTTATGCCGAAGATGGTGTGGTCACGTTTTAAAAGTTTTGTTTGTGTTTAGGGAAACGGTACCTAGTAATTTAGGACAAAAATCATGCATTTTACAATTAAAATTATTAATTTCATGAATACTTTATGCTTCTTATTTTATTTGGCTATGTCATTGGTAAACCTATATACCCCTTTTTGATCGGACAGGGTTTTTTTTTTAACATATTGTATAATATAATTACATATTACACCACAGAACAATAAAGGCTGTTTTTATAAGTGATGGTTTAAGCAGAAGTAAAGAGGTATATCGTTTTTGAGCTCACTAGATGGCGCCACTATCGAGTAAGGTCATGTCAATAATTCTATTTTATATTTTAAAGTACCACTTCTACCTACTTCGTAAAAAGATGATTTTATTACGTTTAAAAACATAGTGTTAACTTCAGATACATATCTACAATATTCTCCCTAAAATCAGCAATCATGAAACATTTAAAAATCATTTTACCTCCAAGTACTAACAAATAAGATCCTAAGTTGCTACTTTAAATGTTTAAGTCATAAATAATTAGGAATGGCTCAATTTAGTCCACAATCGTGAATATTAGTAAAAATACGTGATGAAAAAAAACACGCAACGCGCGAACACTCTATGACATCTGACATTTCGGTGACCTCGCGTTACACCAGCGTCTCTAGCGGCGAATTCATACGAGATAGCCCCCATTACTTAAATGCGCCTTTAAGAAGATATAGTTACATTAATCACTTATTATTTTGTTTTCAATGAGCAGAGGCTTCGGGGGCAAACAAGTGTAACGTTACTTATATTTTATAATTAAAATTAAAATAAAATTGATTAAATATGATACTATTATTTGTATCTGGCTCACCCAAAGGTGACTGATAGAAAATGCCTACGGCTCTAAGTCTGCCTCTTTACATTTGAATACTTAAAAAACTTATTAAATAAACAAATAAATGTTAAAATAGTTTTGTGCCGTGTGACTTTTCAACGCCATTTATACCAACCGTAGTCACAACACAATTAAATTAACATGATTTTGACATGATTAATGGTGATTTTGACATATTTTTAATGATTTTGACATTATTATTATTAATTATTTTGACATTATTAATACCTAAATTATTACCAAAATTTTATGTACCAAATATTATATACTAACACTAGTGTTTAAGATGTGTGTGTATTACTAACATATTGGATTGAATGATCTGACAATAAATGATTTATTATTATTATTATTAAAGAAAAGCATCTTGAGGAAACCTAATGTTCTGAAATCACGAACACACAGTAGGCAACCATGACGATCTCCTTTGTATAACAAGAGGTCTTTGCACTGAGATAATTAGAAGCTGATCTTATTATAATTTACTCATTATGTTTCGTCGACCTCGTAAGTGCTTTACCACTTTTGACATCAATCTACTTATAAATGCGCAGTTTATGAGGGTGGATGGAGTGTTTGAAAGTTTTATACACTTTCACGCAAAAACTACTGAACGGATTTTAACGAATCTTTACATAAATATAGCATACTCATCAGAATAACACACAGGCTATGTGTAAATCTATACAAATAAATAAAATGAAGTATCTATTTGTAATTTCAAAGTATCAGCTTTTTACTGAATGTATATGAAAACATGCACGGCACTTATAACAAAAACATGTCTTTCGGTCGGTCTGTCTGTTTGTTCCGGCTAATCTCCGAAACGACGGGATCGATTTTGACGGGACTTTTACTAGCAGATTGTTGATTTTATAGGTCTACTAGGCTGCTTTTCTTTTAGAATAATAATTAGGGTTTCGTGAAAAAAAAAAAAAATCTACTACTACGTACATAAGTACATACATACGCACATACTAAATTGCTCCTTTCAATATTTATTTGTACATAATGTCTGCGGCAAAGAGCCACATACGCTTTGAAGTCGGAATTCTCTGAAATTATTTAATTAAACCCAAATATTACATTTTAACCAAGAATACAGATAATGGGGTCGCAATTGTTGACACGGTTTTATAATGTAGGCGATACAAAGTAGCTACAAATATAAATTTGAAATTCATCACTGTAGTAATGAAGTAATGAATTCCAAATTAATATACATCAAGAAGCCGTCAACCAAGCATTATGTACATCCAACTAAGTATCTTTACGCAAAAAAATATTGCTGAAAAACGCCTTTTTTTTTGGAGTTGGTACTCATTGTGACGCACTCAAAACATTGTACTGATGGGTGGATTGAATGGCACAGGGGTCGTGGAGGATTTTAAAATAAAAATCTTACATTAAAAACATGTATTTAAAAAAAAACTTTTGAAAAAGTTAGAACCTTGTCCCCCAATATCTCCGTAACTAGAAGGTTCCCAGGTATGGCCTAGAACAAAAAAATATCGCAATGACGGGAAGAAAAAGCCCTTTCAGCTTCGTTAAGGGCCTTGTTACTCCCTTTAGATACAGGTGCAGATGCTTCTACCAGTATTTTAAAGATAAATTGTAGAAATGTACTTTTTAACCGACTTCAAAAAGAAGGAGGTTCTCAATTCGATTGGTACTTTCTTTTCGTTTTTTTATGTATGTACATTGTACACCGATTATAAGGGTTCGAAACTTTATTCAGCACAATCTCTGGTGGCAAAAGACATCAAAACGAGGTGAGATCTTAATGGCCGACGAGCGCAGCGAAACTTGAAAAGCCTCCGACACAGCACCAATAGATTGAACCGACGAAGGGTAAATAAACATCTGTGCTTCTAATACCTCGCTTATGATCCCGCTGATGCCGTTACTATGTCCAAACCCTTCGAAGCTAGGTCCTAAAATTATTTAAACACACTAAAAATACCACAGAAATCCTAAACTAACAAAACCAATTCGTCTGTAACAGTTCGTTTCGCCCTTTCCTTTTAACAACAACGTCATTTATTTCAGGCTGCAATGGCCTATAGATATATACCTTATAAACTAACTTAAATAAAGTAAATACATAAATAAGACTTTAAACTATGTTAGTCGCACTTCACTTTTTCACACTTTACATGAGCTGGCTGACTAGTGGAATTTGTCCGCGGAAGCGACGGAACACCACGTCTTGAGGCCAAAAGTCTGCCTTTATCACCATGGGCAGATAACAATTCGGTACTCGCACCACGAACACCTTGAAGTTGACGTCGTAACTACACCCTTGATGAGTACCTCGTCTTTAGGCGCACGTACTCCACGATGTCTTCCGCTTTAGTGGTGCGTAATGTAAGCGGCAAATGTAGTATATTCGGCTTGGCGAAACAGCAGAAACAACAAACAAACAACACACAGACACACACACAACACTCAAACAGTCAGTCAGTCAGTGTAAACACTCAGACAGTAATTTACATTCGACCGAAAGACCTCGGGTTACAATTCCTTCAATTCGCTTGTAAAAAAGGTATTGCCAAGCAAACTGAATATAACATTTCACTGTACTTAACTGAGCAAAAGGGATTATTCTCATCGTCCTAAGTGACCAATGAATGCAATGCGATGCGAGGTAAGCGGTAGAAAAAGGACTCCAAACTATCTCCAAGCTAACTTGGCGTTATTCATATAAATACTTTCAAAAGATAGACTCTATCTAAAATGTGTATTCGTTTAGTTTTGAATTTTGTCAGAAAAACATTGTTTTGAGTTCAGTTTATACTCCGTTCTACCGTACTCCGTTTAACTATCAGAGGATGATAAATCATACAGAGAAATATACAGTAATCAGTATGTTGTATGTTGCACAACAAGCTACTACAATCTGCCAAATTTCTTTAATAGATTTTCAACTTTATTGCTGAAGCATTAGATTCAAGGCTTATTGGAAAAAATTGACAGTTTTAGATAGCTGTGCGCTACATTCAGAGTTGGCGGAAATGAATACTTCCAACTATAAGTATTCTTCTACATTTATTAATGACTAGCTGTTGCCCGCGGCTTCGCTCGCGTTTTGGTCGGAAATTATCCCACGGGCACGTTGTAAATATAGCCTACGGCACTCGGGGATAACGTAGCTTTCTATTAGTGAAAAACATTTCAAAATCGGTTCAGTAGATCCAGAGATTACCCCCTACATACAAACTTACAAACAAATTTTACCTCTTTATAATGCTTTTTTTTGTTGTGTCTTTATAATGTTAGTATCTATACTAATATTATTAAGCTGAAGAGTTTGTTTGTTTGAACGCGCTAATCTCAGGAACTACTGGTTCGAATGGAAAAATTATTTTAATGTTCGATAGTTCATTTATCGAGGAAGGCTATAGGCTACATATAGCCCACGCGAACGAAGTCGCGGGCACAGCTAGTAGAAAAATAAATTCACTAGGTCTGCTTACGATGCTACAGTATGTTTTTTTTCGTTCTCTCAAATTGTTTTTCATTGCATAAACTTATTAGTATTTATCGTCTACCTTTGGCTGTGTTCCATTGCGTCCCTTACAAAACATAGCTTCACATCGCATCCATCGCTCTACTAGGACAGTGTACAGATGAACATGCCCCATTGATGCTGCAAGGTGCAGTTGGAAGTCCAAATAAAACCTTGTTACCTCCACTGACGTCGCAGGCAGTCGTTTCAATTTCTTTGTGCTGCAATCTTTAATCCCTAATTGGATGAGAACAGCAGTATTATGTGTATGGATGTATTTCATTAGAGATTCTTGCGGGAGTTACGTAAGTTTGAGGATATTTTACACATCTATGACTTTGTCTCCTATCCTTGAGAAGCGAAACTAATCAACCGTATTGTTCTACAGGCCTACTTAAAAACTTCGAGAAGTTTGTGGCTAAATAATAACAGCCGCTTGGGTCAAACTTCAGTTAAAGCCGCGCTTGCCTAGGTTGATCCGTGGATTGGTGACCACCCATTACATACTGAGTTTCCTCCGTGCCTTGGAAAGCGCGTTAAGCCGTTGGTCCCGTCATTTAGAAATCTTTGTCAACCAGTTTCAAGTAGTCTTACCAAGGGATATCGCATTATCCAGACTAACTGGGTTGTGGAGGTCAGATGCGCAGTCGCTCCATGTAAAATACTGGTATTCAGTTAGACTGGAAGCTGAGCCCAACATTAAGACGCAGAACAGACATGAGTCAGTCAGTAAGTACAAGCAATAAAAGCGAATAGTCCGATGCGGTGTCGAGTCGCGAAGGCCGATCAGAAACAATACAAATGACGTCTTTTTCGCCAAATCTCTAAAACAAAAATATGTTGGATTGTTATGTTGTCTGTCGAAAGGCTCGTACATCATGTAGGCAGCCGATGAGTTTCGTGCAATGAAAACACACTGGGTGCGATACACTGTTTTGAGCAAACTAACAAATTACTTGAAACTACAACTTAATAACCAGGGGCAAAATGAATCGGGTACAGTTCCAAGACGTCTCAACTCCGCTGCGATCACACATTGAATGTCGTCCTCGCCTCGACCTGTAAACATCAGGGCTCTGTAGAGGCACGCTGTGATCTGGGTAGACTGGCAAGAAGGTCGCATGATGTCACCACTGCGACGACCCGAATGGCGCAGCGGTAGTGGAGCTGCCTTACGTTCTTAGGGCCCCGGGTTCGAATCCCGGCAGGAGCAAATGTTTGTGTGATGAGCATGGACATTTGTTTCCGCGTCATGGAAGTTTATATAATAAGTAAGTATTTACAAACAAAAAGTATCTATTTAGTATTATCAACTATCTGGTGTCCACGACACAAGCCTCGTTGCTTAGTGTGGCACCTAGATGGCGCTGTGTGTAATGTCAAGCGATATTTATTTATTTAATTTTATTTTTTTATTTTTTACTTGCGTACTTGCGATTCATTTTATGTCCATACCAATGACCGGATCAGACGACTCTTTTTTTTTAATAATCTTTCTTTCAAATATTACGGTTTCGAACAAGAAACAGATAAAACATTTTTGCAAAAAATTAGATCGACTTCAAAAACGCAAAAAAGTTAAAAATAACTTTAGCTTCAGAAGTCGGTGACAAAAACACAAAATCAAAGTAACAAAAGTCATCGACTTCTGAAGCTAAACTTATATTTAACTTTTTTGAGATATTATGTTATGAACTGGTGTACACAATAGACAGACATGAGATTTCAGTAATCCCAGTCCATTTGCTATAATTTATTGAGGAGTTCCGTTGCCTATCTCCAAAGTTCATCATCAGATCTTCAACAAATTGAAATGGGACCGCTTCGAGAAAGTACTCTTCCAAAAACTACCCAAATCGCTTCAAGTGTGCCTATAAAATTTAAAGAGTTTTCTCTATTTCTCGAGGATCCCATCATCAGATCCTGACTTGATGATCATGGGACCACATCGGAAGTATACCCTTACAAACAAAAAAAAAGAATCCAAATCGGTCTAGCCATCTTTGAGTAATCGGGGAACATACATAAAAAATAAAAAAACAGAAACTGGCAGTTGATAATTATTTTAGTTTACAATTTGCATCCAGCAAACGTTCGTGCTGGCCAACTATTTATCGACGCTTTGATAAACAAATAAATAAACGGGTTTAGAATTGATTTAATTAATTTCATCCCATCCCCCACAGAGTGGATGGTCATCGAGGCACGCAAGTGGTATTATAAAGGCTTAAAAGCCTTTTAATCTTCGTGATAGGTATTAATTTGTTAATCAACTTGTAGGAGCAAATCCGCGGTGAAATATTGTTCGTGTTTAAATAGTACGTCGTTTTGTGTGGGATTTGTGGTGTATTATTTGAACACGAAAACGATTTATATTTTGTGGTTATTTGGTTTTTTTTTTGTTTAGCATAGCACAGCATAATCAGCCTATAATTTTCCCACGGCTGGGACACACGGCCTCCTCACTATGAGAGGGAATGGGCGAATGGAATTCACCACGCGGGCCCAGTGCGGGTTGATAGATGTCACGTGTCTTCGAATTTTTTGGTTCTAGGACATACCGGTTTCCTCACGATGTTTTCCTTCACCGTTTTGAGAGCAATGGTGATGAAATAAATTACACAAAGTAATGCACCTACCTGGCTTCTAACCCACGACTTACTGTTCGTAAGTTTGGGCCGCCACCACTGGGCCACCGCTGCGCTCCGTAAGCCAATTATTGTTTTTTTAGTGTTAATGATAATATTGTTTTTTTTGTTTGCCTAGCTTAAATTTTTGTTAATGACGAGTTTTTCTGTGCGTTTTGGTTGACTATCATGAAGGTCTATCATGGGAAAAGGCCATGTAATGTCTAGGTAACCATCATCAACCTGAATAATAACCATTCATAAAATTATTCCAAAGATTCCCATAATCATTCCAATGGTTTCGCAGATGAGGATGACGATCATTATCTGCCTAGCCTTTTCCGAACTATGTGGCACGGCTTCTAATCTACCCGTATTGGCTGTTACAGATCTGCAAATAACAGGAAGCAGTTTTCAGTAAGAAATTATTAAGTAAATATCACAATACACCTACACCTAAAATTTACTAACAAGTAATAACAATTTAGTAACCATACTAACAAAGGTGCAAGCAGAACAGTTTAATCAATCACGGAACATATCCTTAGCGCCGTGAACACATGTATGCAACTAGCCCGTTCTTGTTTACATTATACCTGCATGGCTGCATGTAAAACATTATGTAGTGTGGCTGTAGCTAGGGACAAGGAGTAAGATGAAACAGAGTGATAAGTTTTTTTTTATATTATGTCCGAAAAGAATATTTTAAAAAATTGTATAAATAAATAAAACAATACATAATAATATAACCATCGGTAGCTTGCACCCTGCTCCCGACACCGGTGGACTACTATGTTTTGTTTTGTTATTATTGTTTTTTTAAGAAATATTTAAAAAATTATAAAATACGATGATGAAATGAATAAAGGAGATAAAAATACTTAAATAAGTAAATAATGTCATTATGACTCAAACCACACAGAAGCAGGCACCAAAATGTGATAGGAACCCATTATTAAGCATGCCTCAATAATAACTAGTATTTTATTTATCTTTATCAAAGTACTACGATATAGTTATACGGTAATCTTCCATTTTATCAATGTGGAAGCGCAGAAGAAGTGAAAATGAACAGGTCACATAATTAAGAAGACTTTGAAGTGAAGACCCCGAACTGGTCACAAAAAAGTAGACAGGCACGGGTCAGGTGGATCGACGATTTGGTCAGAGTAGCAGACAAGAGTTGGATACGTAGGGCCAAAAACCACACTTAGCATGGCTGAAAACTGGTTGCAGAAGAATCTTTCTACACTACTATCTTTGCTTTACATTAAAATAAGAAAGTGCTTTAACTTTCCAAACAAATAAGAGCCTACATACTAACACTCCATTCATACTTCATCACGGATAGAGACGGTTCGTTAGCATTTCCGTAAGTTGAGCGTCTTGAGGGCCACTTGAGAACTAGATTTGAGGACAAATTACAACCGCCATTGTCAATTATTGCTTAGCTTTAGCTTTGTAGATTTTGGCTATATTAATTGTATTGTGGAGTAGACGGTGGTTGTTTTGAGCATCTTTGTTCAGTGATATTGATAATAACACGGCCTATACCATTGGCAATCAATTTCAAAGTAAGTATTTCATATGTCTTAAATGAATTTCAACGCGATAAGTAACTACCAATACTAGATAAGTAACTTATGTCAGCCTTATACATTTTTGACATTACGGTAATTATTATCGCAGATTGAAAGTAACTTTATCTAGGTCTTAAGGTGTCAAAGTTAAGGGCCAGACTCCACCGAAGTGGATACGAGACAAGGAGAGAGGAAATGTGTTTTAAAAGTACCAATAGAATAACGTTATTTACAGTTCTTGTCTCCGCTTAGCTTTAGTGGAAACAGTATACCAGAGGTGAGAAAGGTGTCTTGCTATTGTTTAAGCCAACGGAGGCGAGAAGAGACGTGACTGACGAGTGGTGAGCGGTGTGCTGTGTGCAACGTGTTGTGAGATGTGTGTTGTGAGCGGCGTGCGGTGAGCGGTGTGCTGAGAGTGGCGGCGGCGTATAGCTTTGCTCATCTTCTCTGCTCTCCGCTTTGCACATCTCCGTACAAACTAAAATTCAAAACATTTATTTCAATTAGACCCTAACAGGCACTTTTGAATGTCAGAAAAACAAAGAAGGCGAAGCTACAGTCACAGACACAAGGCATGATAACTTGTGAAGGTACCTACTGTAGTTGCCATTCCAAAGCCTAGATCTCTATGGAGAAGAATGGGCAAGAAACTCAGCAACACAGCTTCGGTGGATACACCCTAGCTTCTACGCATCTCCTCTTGTTTGATTAACTTCAGCTATGCTATGGTTAACGTATAAATTTTAAGTACGAAGCATAAGTAAAAAGGCTCACGCCATGACTTTTAAATCCATAATAATATAGTAATTCGAAGATGGCTTGTAACGTCGACAGCGGTTACGTGGACAGGTCTATGCAGCTTGATGCAGTACAATATAACACCCGTATTACATGAAGCTATAATAATATAATTACGTAGTTGCCATGAGCAAGCACTTTGCAATACAAAGACGCATACACATATATTTAACAGGCACTATATTGTTGGATAGTTAGGGTAACACTAGTACAGGCTGTGTTATATTATATGCAGAATAATACTCGTACACTCGCGAGCAAAAGTATGGAATCACTTACTTGGAATTGATTCCGCGCGATCTTGAGTACTTAATAACTAGTTATGAATAATAAAAATAGTACCATTTTAAAGGTAAAACTGTTAAGTTTAAATTAATATCAAATTCATTTAAATCACACCAGTATTTAAGGAGCTATCCCGAATTGAGTGAATGAGTTAGGAAAACGGAAGGATAATGGAAAAATGATAAATGAAGAAAACAACAAAAATTAATTCATAAAAAACTTATTTGGCCTTAAAATTAAGTTTCAATATTTTCTGTTCCCTCCCCTCGCCCTAATAACTGCACGAAGACGGTTCTTCATTGACCTAATCAGCTTCTGAATCGATTCTTCGGGATACCTTCCCACTCCTCTATCAAAGCCGATTTCAGCTCATTCACACTTGAAGTAGCAGGATTTCTGGAACGAACCCTCCTCTTCAGTTCATCCCACACGTACTCAATGGGATTCAAGTCCGGGCTGAGCGCTGGCCAGTCCAATGTGGCGATACCGACTTCTTCGAGGTATTCAGTTGTGATACGGGAAGTGTGACAACGAGCGTTATCGTGCATAGGGAGGAAGTCATCCCCGATAAATCCCGCATAAGGAACGATATGTTCCAGCAGAATATCCGAAATGTAGCGGTCTGAAGTTAGACCGCCTCCTTGTCCCCTGCCAGGCACGAAGACAAGCTCCGTTTTACCGTCGAAGGAAATGCCGCCCCACATCATACAAGAACCGCCCCCATAAGCCACTGTCTCAGCAAAACAGCACTGCGCAAATCACTCCCCAGGCCGCCTGTAGACTCGATCCCTTCGGTCGCTGCCGTGCAAACACATTCTGCACTCGTCGGAGACCAGGACTCGCCTCCAATGCTCAACCTCCCAATCAAGATGGGAGCGAGCAAATTGAAAGCGTGCTTGTCGGTGACCTGCCGTCAGTTTCGGGCCCGTAGCAGGCCTTTTTGGAGTCAAATTAGCCTGCTGAAGTCTTCGACAAACTGTCCAATCACTGGCAGCTACCCCACGAACATTTCGGAGCGTCGACACCAGTCAAATGTCGATTTCGGAGAGAGGTTGTCACGATAAAACAGTCATCCCTCTCCGAAGTGCATCGGCGCCGTACAGATCTTGGTCTCGGGATAAAGCCACCAGTCTTCCCGCTGGCTGAGTCCAAGGGTCAAAAATAGCGGAGATGTGTACCAGTCAACGTGTGAAAGCCGATTGATAAAAAAAAATCGATAACACGTGCTTTTATAGGGGGTCAACAGGGCGCAACTCGTGGCGTATCAAACAATTGAAACATATCTTTTTCCTTTCTTCTTCACGTAATTCGGGATAGCTTCTTAAGTAATAGCATGATTTGAATGAATTTGATATCAATTTAAAGTTAACAGTTAAACCTTTAAAATGGTACCATTTTTATTATTCTTAACTAGTTATTAAGTACTCAAGATCGCGCGGAATCAATTCCAAGTAAGTGATTCCATACTTTTGTTCACGGGTGTTTATGAATAATCGTAATATGTGCTTTTTAGGGTTCCGTAACCGAATGGCAAACAATGGAACCCTTATAGATTCGTCATATCTGTCTGCTCGTCCGTATGTCACAACCACTTTATTCTAAAACTATTAGGACTAAGCAGTTGAAACTTGGTAGGATTGATGTTTAGTTTTTGAGATATGGGACTTTTTCATCAAACAGCAGTGACTTTGTTTTTTATTAACATACTAAGAAAAACAAATTAGTTTTGCTGTTGAATGTAATACAATACAACATGAATGAGCCTTCAAAATATTTTTATTATATTTTTTGGGCTACGGAACCCTGTGAGCGTGTGAGTACGACTCGCACTTGGCTGGTTTTTCGGTACACTCACGTTTTGATAATTATGTTGTAGTCTAAAATCCCATGAAATCAGAAGTGAATTTATAACCATTATACAATTTGATTAAGTATTAGTTCTCAAATAATGTAATTATATTGCATTTTTTTGTATGAAGCGTGAACTGCCTAACATCCACCATTTAATTTCATTTCTTTATTTATTTCTTTTTAATTAGTGTCCACATTATTACAGGCTCTATGAGCCTGTAGTAATTTTTATAGTTGGTATCAATACAAACGAAATTTGTATGAGACAAGATCTTTCAGAGAATCACGTTTCCAAGAAATAATTCAAAGCCCTACTAGAAAGTAGGGCTTTAATGGATTTATGTATGCTTGTTTCGAGATAGTTGTTGAATATCATTGTTATAGTAAGAGTGTGTTTAAGAGCAACTTGTTACCTGAACTAGGCCAAACCAGTTACGACCGTTTTCTATAACTTACTTACGCATAACGGTTAGTTAATATGCCTTACTCTAGTAGCTATCGGTGTTTCTATAAAGAAAGTTATCAATTAATTGACTGGAATATCATATCTACGTCACTTACGTCTTTCGGAGGCTTGATAGTTGATGTTTTTTTAACTGATATCTGAGATAGCAACGTTCTGTTAACTGTTAGTAAGTTATTCAAAACGGCGTTATAGTCTAGTTGTCAAAGTTACTTGTAACGACTGATATACAGGGTGTAACAAGACCCTTCACGAAGCCGTCAACCAAGCATTATGCATTAGCATCAAACTAAGTAACTTTGCGCAAAAATTATTGCTGGGAAACGACTTTTTTTTTGGGTGAAAAATCACGTTTTACGGTAGGGCTCAATGTAACGGACTCAAAACATTGTAAACGTTGTTTGTAGTGTGTTGTTGTTGTGATGCTGGATGGATTGAATAGTACGATGGTCGCGGAAGTGTTTAAAGTGAAAATATATCATTAGAAAAATGATTAAAAAAAAAACTTGTGAAGAACTTAAAGTTCCAAGTTCCAAGACTCTCAATATCTCCGTAACTAGAAGGTTCCCAGGTACACGGTCTAGAAGAAAAAAATGATGGCAATAACTGGGAGAACAAGTACCTTTTGGGCTTCATAAAGGGTCTTGTTACACCCTTTACATATTCGGGCGACAACTAGACTATGTTCTCCGTCCAGTCCAGCCAACCTCCGCCTTCATCGAAGAATGAACACAAAGGACTTATGGTATTAAGTTGCTTTTAAAACTGCACTAATGTGGAGAATATTCTATTCTCTTTTCTCTTGTGTTTTTAACAAGCTGCTTATTAGCAGTGTTGTACGAGTATGTTAAACTAAGCTTGGCAACGCGCTGCAAGCGGGAGAAAAACGACTATCTAGAACGAAGCAAAAAACGGTTATATTTAAAGTTAGACGCACTGGTTGCACGAGGGACACATACACCGACATGATAATTCTTTCTCACGTGATAAAAAAAAAGGATTTATTAAGAAAAACATGAATTAATCGCAAAAAATACAGAACCATGAAGTTTGGCTAAAATGTTAATGATGATGAATCGCCCAATCAACCTCATTATTTTAATAAGATATATATGTAGAAACCGCTGCACAAATTCGCAACGACGCAAGAATTGAAATTATAATTGTTGATAACTAGGTGATAAATCGGGTAAGTGAGGCGGTTCTTTCAACCTGGGCTACAAATGAGATCTAATTACGGTTCTACAAATCTGAATACCCTCCATACATATGTCCTTAGTTGGACAATTCAGGCAGTTAAAATCAACGATACTTAGAGCTAGACACATTCTTAGTCTGGCCCTAGACAGACATACATCACGTCTTCACAACTGCTAACATTCCACTGTGGTTTACAAATCTAACTTATAGCCTTATAGTGACGACATCAGATCGATCGTTGACCTCAGCTTAACCGCAAGCCCAAATAACAGAGGCCACTAAATCACCATGTTTTATGTACAAACTTTACGCATAAAAGACACTTTATCAAGCTGAAACTTTACTCAATAACTTGACATCAATATGGTCTTTGAAATATTCGTAGTCGGTATTTTTTAGTTAGCATCGAAAACTTCGGTGCCTACGTGTAATGTTATAGAGCCCTATCTCTTGTTATGTTTTGCTTGCTGTTTAAGTCTAGGGGTCTCTTCTTTTTCTTGTGGTTAGTGCCAACCTGCTGTCAGAGTTTTTATGCCTCTGACTTGACTTTACATGCCGTTAAGAAATATCTCTCAGGCATGCTGGTTTCCTCACGATGTGCAAGTGATAATTATACAATACGCATATGAATCCGAAAAATCAGAGGTGCGTCCCTTGGGTTCGAACTTGAGACCTATGACTTGGCAGTCCGACGGTCACACCACTAGGCTAAGGAGGCTAGTCTACGTGGTGGCCCCCGGCAACCGTAGGCGCGGGCCTGTGGACGGTGAGCTATGGGCTAGCTCGCCGTCCGTCCGTCTTATGACGACAGGCGCGCCTCAGAGAGATGTCAGCAAACGGGAAGGGGTCCGAAAGGACCGATGCCTGCCAGGGTTGCGGGACTGTTCGAAAGAGATACCGCAGCCCTGGAACACAAAGGGTAAAAGAAGGAACATGGATGGGTTTTAGTCAGTAAAAGTCTGACAATCCCTCCTGCTCAGCCCAGAGCGGGAGGAGTTATTTGACGATCTCCCATCCGAAAAAAAAATAAGGGGGGGCTAATCTAGGGATAAAAATTGAACATTATTTGCCAACATGTCAAGGTTCCTGTGTAACTTGATGTTGGATGCCTACGCTAAGCAGTCAGCTTCATCCATGACATACCTGCAGCCACAAGCAATAACGTACCAGAAAAAAAACATGTTACTAACTTAATAATAACTTAAACATACTTCTGCTTGGAAAAAAATGGACGAACAAAAGTCTTGAAAAAGCAAAAACATAAATTTATTTTCTCTTGGCAAGACTGACATGAATTTGTTTGTTTTGCATTTAATACAATATCGTAAACAAGAAGCATTTCATTCAAGTACACTTGATATTTCCAATAATATCAACTTCCCAAATTGAGAGTTATATTTAACCACAACGGACCATCGCGGTCAACCGGACCTAACAATTAAATCCCGCTGTTAGCCCAACCTCGCTGCCGTTTAGTTTAACCAAAGGTTTAACAGGATCAAAAATGAATCATGCATTGAAAAATGCCAACTGCTCAAAAATCACAGTACTTCGAAAAGGATTTGTTTCGAAATTGTGTGTGTGCACAAAAAATCTTGTTACTAGTGTTTAAATCTGCAGATACATTATTTACTATACAGAACTAACATATTAATAAAAATATGTGAAGTAGTCGACCTTCAGTGGACTCGGTATAATTCAAGGACAGTCAATTTGTTATCAACCTTATATTATTTTTATTAACCTTATATTATTGTAATAATTGAATGTAAGATTGTTGAAGTCTTCAGTGGTTTTATTTTAGTTATTAATAGTAATACTGAAAACGGTGAAGGAAAACATCGTGAGGAAACCGGCATGTCCTAGAACCAAAAATTCGAAGACATATGACATTTACCAACCTGCACTGGGCCCGCGTGGTGGATTATAGCCCATTCCCTCTCATAGAAAGTGTCCCAGCAGTGGGAACATTATAGGCTGATTATGCTATTATGCTAATAGTAATACGATCTCGCAACTTTATCTGTAAATGTGTGTCAACCCCGCGCCTGACGTTTTCCAATCACTACATTGACATTGACATAATGTGCGTTCCGTTTCTAACACACTTATTACTTAGGACATAAGGATGTAAGTGGCAGACCGTCGCGTTGGTTAAGTCGGTAAAAGCAGAAAATAAATCTGTGGGTAAATAATGCAAATGAGTCCAATTTTATTGGTTTAATTAACTTCTACGGAACACAGTTCAACCAAATTGTTTTTAGGCTCATTTCATACTAAAGCTAAAATAAAAAGTGGTTTTGGTTTGGTGTATCGTTTTGCCCAAAAATTCGATAGGCAAGTGTTCCATGTCAAATATACGGGTATTCAACTGCTTCATAGACTGGATGAACGTAGTTGGGAAAAGGCTAGGTACTCGTAAATGATGGCAAAATGCCATACGATTCGACGTTGGAAACTGTAACAAGTAAACCCTATCAGGCTATTTCCGCGATAGAAATAGACAATTCCAAATTGTTCCATAATATAGACACTTATTCAGACTCAGAGGTACTTATTCACTTATTCAGGGTGGAAAGGACCGACGCACAAACCTACGGGTTCAGTACATCATACCGAACATAGAAATAGAAAATTTTCATCGGTTTTTCTACGCAGTGATAGCCTAGTGTGATCGTCGTACTGCCAAGTCATAGCCCTCGAGTTCGACACCAAGTTACGCATCTCTGGTTTTTCGTAATCATGTGCGTATTGTATAATTGGTGAAGGAAAACATCGTGAGGAAACCAGCATGCCTAAGAGATCTTTATCGACGGCATTTTTTGCCAAGTCTTAGCATATGGGTGGCATAAAAACTCTGACACCACGATGTTAACTCTCTAAGTCCGTCATCGGTAATTTAATGCGTCGGTGTCCCCTCCATTCTGTATAAACTACGAGTAACTGCGGCAACCCGTAATAGTCAGTTTTGACATCACCATGGGGAATACATTTAGCTATCACAAAGCTAGAACAATGAAAATAAATCCTAATAGAGGCAATCACTTCTCAATCGCACGAATAAAGGAATATACGAGATTCTCGGAATCGCATGTAATCGGACATTAATAAGTCGTCTTGTGCTTGTAAAGCGGAACTTAGGTCCCACGGTAGTCATATTGAACGTTGGTTGGAGGACACAGGGCAAGGTCGCTTCCAGAAGGTATATATATTACAAGTTTACTCGTTCCTGGATTTCTGACAGTCGTATATTAATTAAAACTGTGGCTGTCATTTCAATTTGAAACTAAATTGGTCTTCCTTTCCCGTCGTCAATTTCATGATTGACAATCATACCTAACCTGTTTTGTCATTGTTTTCGTTAACCTAGTTTTGGCAAAGCTAACACGGAGTAATAACAAAATGGAATGCTAACGTGCAGTTGAATTCGCATGCTCAACACTGCTTTTGCCAGCTGGATGATTTGGCATGGAATAGTTCAAACTCAAACTCAAAGCATTTATTTCAATTAGACCATGGCAGGCACTTTTGAAAGTCAGAAAAACAAAGGCGGAACTACAGTCACAGACACAAAGCATAATAATTTGTGAAAGTACTGTAGTTGCCCATTCCAAAGCGTAGATCTCTATGGAGAAGAATGGGCAAGAAACTCCATGGATACTCTTTTCAATCAAAATATTGTTACAAGATCTTGGTTACATCATTCATGTTGAGATTATACATATATGTAAGAACGATGTAGAAAGACGTGCACATTAAGAGCGTCCAGAGTATATTATAATTATTAACAATTTAAAAACAAAGTAGTTAAAATAAACCGTGGCAGCTAAGAGATGACCAGTCCCAAATGACAGCGCCCGTTCATGAACATGACGCATGGATCAGCCCCATTCAGCTCAACCATATTGAAGGGAACTAACCGACCCAACACATCCGCCACTATCTGCGAGATATTTGAGTGAGCCTGACATTCTCTCAGCCACCAGGGCACATTCGAGTCAATGAAGGATAACTAAATGTAAATGTTTTTACAGTACATAGTTGTGACGGAAAGGATTTTCGTGGGGTTTATTAAAACAAACCACGGAACCTGGTCAACATAAAATGTATATTTAAAATAACAAAATGGGTGTGGGAAGGTTTACGGTCACTATGTTCTCTAAGCCCGCCGGAGGGATAGCACGGTACTCTGCTGGCTCAGCCGGTGTGACGATGACCGCAGCGGTGTGCCACGCTGGAGACGCCAGGTAGGGTGACGGCCGGCAGATGGTCGTGCCTGACCCGCAGATTCTCGTCGCAGCCGCAGGTAAGATGATACCCGAAGCGCGGATAACCGGATAGCCGGAACAAAAGGTGCGTCAGCCGTAATCCTGATGAGTCAGCCGGAACCTTGGACCCTGGAAAATACGTCCAGCGTGTCACGGGATGGCAAACATTCATCTCCGCTTATTGTGACACCAAGGCATAAGCAAAGCGAGAAATACTCGTGCGTTAATGAAGGTGATGTGTGGTCGTCACAATCAGTACGGAGTTTACAAGAAGGTGGTGAAAAAAAAGCACGACATGAGTTGCACATTTTGAGTGTCATGGAAAAGCATGGAATAGGTACAAAATGTCAAAAGTGCACCCAGCTGAAGGCTACAAGATAAAGCATGTGCTTGGCAAAAAGGATGTGAGGGTGGACTCACATCTTGAGTCCACGTAGCTAAAGTTACACAAATATATATGAATTTGCTGTGCTGTTCAACAACTTACCCAGTATGGGGTTACGCGCACTGAATTTATTAGGTTATGTCGATAAGACCAAGTCTGCCTGCTTCCTCGAATGTTCTCGACCACGTATTAGATCACGGCAGGGAATTCGGTATAATAAATTCAGGTGAACGCGTCTTACAATCGGGAGCAGAATAATCTCAAAAAAGACTGGTCATCGCGATGCGGTGACATTTATACTCCTGCGCATAGGTAATCCGCTAGTGTAGACAACGGAACGCGCGCACTGCGCTGGAACATAGCCGACAATTGAGACGTTTAGTAACATATTGACTTACAAGCCCTAGTAAATTTCATAATCTGTGCGTTTGTTTTGACGTTTAATCATACTATTATTGTTGAATTTTGGTTATGTTTACAAAGGTAACGATATAACGATATTTAATACCACTGTATTAAATATAAAATTCCACTTCGTTACATAATACTCACACATGTGCTATGCAATTATTATAATACTAAGAGATTGAATCTATACAATGCAAAGATATTTTTACAATCTTCTGCAGCTTCCACAATAATATCACATGAGCTTCTGATTAGTTTGCCCCTATGGTTGTAGAGCAGGACCAACATTGAGCCAAGCATTTTTATCATCGATGTAATCCCCTAACTTATAATATGCTTGCCTACATAGTGTGCTTTTTATACAAGATTTAAATTTAGTCTCATTCAGTTGTTGAATGTGGGGAGGTATTTTATTATAACCTTTTAAATAGTACCCCAAGAAAGATGAGTCTACTTTAGCTAGCCTGAAACCTGGCTGTACTAGTTGATCAAAATCTTCTTCAAATTCTAACTTGTAATCCCGAAGGGTATGGCAGAAGTGTTCCCTGTAGTACACCCACATTTCGCGAGATATGTTAGTCCCATGTTTATCACGAGCTTTCTTCCATTAATGTGGAAGAACCAGCGCCAATAACTATTTCAGGAAAAAGTCATTAAATGGGGTTAAATGAACTTAGAGGTTTGCATTGATGATTTTAATGATTACAATTCTGTAACTAAATACGTGTTACTTGCGGGAATCCTATTTTCATCAACATACAACCTGACACTGATCTGTAAATTGCAAAAAACGCAAGCAAATTTGAATTTCGCAGGTTATCCAGGCGCTTTCACCTAACCGGACACAAATTGCTATTGTATTCCTAATGTGTTAGTGGATATTGCAACCAGTCATATTAGTTTTATTTATTTATGTACACACAAAATACTTAATAGGACAACAGGAAGGTTTTAATTTTCTCTGAAGATTAAAACTAAAAATGATGAACGATGAAGGTAGTTCTTCTATGTTCTCCTGCTCTATGGCTAACACACTAACAGCTAATGTCCTCTGTGGGGCAGATACAGTGTGACGTAATCGATGTAGCCGTCACTGTAAAGCCGATTGCGGAATAGGTTGACCTCTAGAATCCACGTCTTGGTATAGGATGACCTCTTCATCAATACGTAATCGTCTTGCCTATACAGGACTGAATGGGCGATATTATTGTTCAGGCTACTCGTCTAGAAAATAGAAACGTCACATGTTAGCACCTACCTAAGGTTGACAGTGGAATGGACTTATACCCTTTTTGGTTGTCAGATTCACCTATGTGCTGGTACTCAGGCTTCGACCTCGCATCGCTCATATAAATAAAAAGTTGTAAACGAGATGACTGTATAGTACGGACTAATGCCTACAGTCCTTCTTAAATGACTGACTTAAAATTTCAGAAAAGTGGCCCTGCAGTGGCACAGCAGCTTATTATAATAGAATAGAATAGAATTTATTTGTGCATTTAAGATACAGTACACCAGTAGTAAACTTTAAAAATTAGCTATAACTAAGGTACTTACATAGTTTCTAAGCTTAAATAACTAGCTTATGCCCACGGCTTTGCCTGCGTGGAGTTCGATAATGTCCCATGGGATCGTACTACCGGGGACAAGTATTCTACGTGTTACGTAGGATACTTTTTATCCAGATTATAAACTATCTGCATCTAAATCCAGTGAGTAGTTTTTGCGTCAAAGAGTAACAAACATCCATCCATCTATCCATCCCCACAAACTTTAGTCCTGACCCCAGTATGTCACTACCAAAAACTGTGCTTTCAGTCTATGGCGCTGAAGTATCTTCCATTTCAAAAACGAGGCTTTTCCGTGATTCATAAAAAAGTTACTTACGTAATTATTTGCTTTGCTCTCGTATTTAATTTTGTGAGTGTATTTGCTGTACTTATTTTTTATCCCACTTTCCTTAACTTCGGTAGCGATTCTACAATAAGAATATAAGATGAAAAGGATACATATATATGAAGTTGTTTCTTTTCATCTTATTGGACTTTGTAGAACAAGACGTGTTCAATTTCCCAAAGATTCTACAAATAGAATACATATTTTAGAGTGTTAATAACCTCAAAGAACATTAATAGCTTGGTGTATCTTACCACATTCAAAAATCCCCTTCAAATGATACGAAAACTCGAAACAAAAAGCACACAGGCAATGTCAAGAAACGAAATTGCGAGTTAACCTAACGAAACAAGTATATTTGCAGGCGTCTATTAAAGTGCCTAATAATATAATAAAGATTTTTTTTAATTAATAAGGATGTTCCCTTTGCTAGTACCTAAGTTAATTAAGATGGCATGTCTCTTGTCGACACCAAATATAACACCCGAGGCATAAAACTCGTGCGATATACTCGTATGTCACACAGATTTACAATTTAGCTCCGACGAACTAATTGGATGCAGGTAACAATGTTTGCTCCCGTAAGCCCCGCTTACTCCGCGCGCCTGCTCTCCTGAATAATTTTATTGCTTCATATGCATCAAAAAATTGACTCGGCGCGATGACATCGTCGCAATTTTTTTCGTATATTTTTTTAATTGTATGCCTTTGTAATTGCCAGTTTTTCGGCGAGTTTATTTTGGGAACGTATAATGGTTACTGGCTTAGTTTTGCAATGTTCAAAGGGCGATTTTAGACCCAGTACAATTAAACCAGAAAATGTATGTGCTTCGGAAATTATCGATGCCTTGGAGATAAACCCGTATGCTCAGCTGGCACACGAAGCAAACACATTTTGAGCACTTAAGCAAAAATGTAGTCTTAAATCGAGTTAAAACGAGATTCGCTTCGAACGCCTGAACTAACTTCTACCGCAACACGAGTCTCCGAAGCAACTTGACGCAATCTTTCTCAATTTTTTAACAGCTTTTTTAAACACATCTCAAAAACTTCATCCATTTAAATGACATAACGTATAACGAGTGTATTTTCCCAAAAGGGTAGGCAGAGGTGTACCTAAAGTACACCCGCAGTCCACCAGTTTCTGTTTAAGTCAGTAAGTTATGTGTAAGAGGCGAACCTAATGCCATCAACGGCGCACAAATTCAAACTCTTAATAGCTGCTACTCATCCTTCATTAAATCATCTAACATTATATTGATTCTATTCTACTCTCCAACGGTACTAGTTTACTTACCTACTTAATACTTCTTAGCTGAACTGAAAAAAAGTTCAGTGGCGGAGTGGTAGATGATATAAATCCAACTACAGTAATATTAGTGGCTCCAAATTGAATTGAAGCCAGGCAGCAAATTATCCAGACAACTGACAGGCAGACGGATTAGCTAGGTCATACGTTCCTAACGCGCCGCCGCCGTCGAAGTAGAGTGCACAGAGACGCACTGTGGGCATATTTGAGGAAAATGGTAGCCATAAAATGCTCTTACTTCGATTTTGTGTTGTTATTTGTTAATACTTAGCTAAGCTGCTAAGTATGCTATGTTAATACATAGCATACTTAGCAGCTTATCGTCGTTTAAGTTCAAATACTACGTAAGTCAATTTTTGGAGGTTTGACATTTTGATGTCGTTTGCTAGAGAATCGGAAGACGCGTTGTGTCAGCCAATCAGAAATAAGCAACAGCTCTATCTAATTTGAGGTGAACCCCGTTTTTAAAAATGGTATTGTCCCATTAGATAGGTACAATTATGCAGTTTGTTCACCCCCCTGTACACTTGCTATGTAGGCACAATATGTCGTCGCTTAAGTTCTAACTCACTTAAGCGACGACATATTGTGCCTACTGCTTCCCAGCCCAGGCCTGCTCTGTGTGAAGAAAAGGCCATAATCCACCACGTGGGCTGCAGTGCAGGTTGGTGGATGTCACATATCTTCGAATTTTTGGTTCTAGGACTTGCCAGTGCCCTCGTTTTCCTCACGATGTTTTCCTTCACCGTGAGAGCAGGTACAAAGATTGTCCTAGCATGAGGTAACTGAAAAATAGACTGAGATAAGTCAATAGTTTACTTATTTGAATAAAACGGACCACTTGATATCGAATTCAAAAACAAGTACGATAATGTCTCAATTTCAATAGTTGTCAAGTTAAATGTACTTTTTAAAGACACATCGTTGAAAATTCTCACACTTTTGTCTGGAAACAGCTCACGTTGATCACTGTGCTACGCGACGAGGTAATTTAATTTAAAGATTCGACCGCCGTCGACATCTACACGTTAATGAAGTTAACCCACGGACATACTGGCGTAAACAGGTAACCTTTTAGTCGGTAAGAATTTAGTCGCCAACTTAGAAAATTGCAGCTTTTTTTAATTTTAAAATAAGTAGAATAAGTTGTACTGTGCATGTTCACATCGTGCTGGAGTACTGGTCTAGGTTTTTTCCTTTGTTTGTAATAATCCTTGTAGCATTCTCAGCTCTAATGATAATTGGGTACGTAGTTGCGTAGGTAGCTACATAGTACATAGTGACTACAGAAAAAAAACACTCATTTTCTTTTGTAAGTAGAACTCCTACCACATCCAACTTGATTATATTCCATTATTTTACTTTTATGTTAATAACCTTACTTACTTACTTTTGTAACTGCCTCGTTGGTCTAGTGGTCGCAAGCGCGACTGCTGAGCAAGAGGTCCTGAGTTCTATTCGCGAGTCGGGCAAAGTGTTATTCGGTTTTTCCATCAGGAATTTCTTAGTAGCAGCCATGGACTCTGGAATTGTACCCGGTTGATGGCAATGGGGTCACCCCCAATTACATTGGACTTAAAAACATTACTGGCGGAATGTGGGAAGTACTATTAGGTCAACCTCTGCCTAACCCTTCGCGGATTACAGCGTGATGTTATGTATGTTAGTAACCTTAAATTATTTGTAAAGATACTTCGTTTCATCAAACTTGATAATATTCTTTAATCAGGAGCAACTTAAAATAATAAAAACAAAAAGTTAAGCTGGCTGGATAGTGACGAATATTTCATAATATTCATCGTCCAAAGTTTCGCATACATTTATCTCAGGACTTGCTACGGCAGACTACGGCTCAATTTAGTAAGCAGCACTTGGTAAAAAACATAAATCTTAAAACTTCATTACTCGCTTCGCCCACAAGTTGGTTTTTCTTCCAACAAGGCGTTGATGTTTACGATTTAAAAGGTTTTCGACGTAAAATATTACTGTTGCCGACACTTCACCGCCTCCGCCTAATGGTTACGATGTCAGGTAAAGGAAATGCTTGGTGCGGGTTCGATGACACGTTCGGAAAGTATGAAAATGAAAAAGTTTGTTTCTGATTTCATGTTTGGAGAGAGCATCGTACGAATCTGTATGATGTTAGAATATTTTTGCGGGAATTGTCCTTTGTGAGAAAATATTCAGACTATTTCTTTGCTTTTTCATTTATTTATGTATTTGGTTAACCAACAATTTTTTTTTTGATATGGCGTCTCGCAGCCTCTGAGGCTGGCTACTCAACCAACAATTGTTTGCACAGTACATTTATAAAAACCATGGTTATAGCTACATTTTTAAGTGCAATAAATAATACTAAGGCTAAGACCACATGCACTAATTCGGCTATACATCATCTATACAAATACATAAAATTGAAGTGTCTATATCCTATTTCAAAACGACAGCTTTTTACTGAATACATATGAAAGTATGTGCGGTACTTATAACAACATTATTTTTATCTATTTTTATTTTTGTCGGTTTGTCGCCATGTCTGTTTGTTCCGGGTAATCTCCAAAACAGCTTACCGATCTTGACGGGACTTTTACTGGCAGATAGTTGATGTTATAAGAAGTAACTTAGGCCACTTTTATTTTAGAACAGGAGTTGAGTACTGTACAAAAACCAAATCTCTTGAAATTGTCAACAAATCCGATACAAATAGTGAAGTAATATTTTTATAATTATAATTTCACGTGGACGAAGGTCGAGGCATCAGGTAGTTGAAAATAAAAGTAAGATGTAGTTTAGAAATAGTCTAACTTCATCTTGGGAGTATTTAAATGCGCAATTTATATCTTCTTATCATATATTCAAAAGTAATTTAGTGGCTTTTACATTGACCATGTAGGTACCTAACACTTTCCCAGCCAATAAAGGGTTAGCTTAAACCAAACCGGAATTAACTAAACGTCAAGGAAATCCTTTTTGAACTCCGAAACTCAATTACTAACTGGGAAATGACGATGTCCTAAGATTATCAGAATGTTCGGGATGGCTGATTACCGGTATCCGTAATTTTAAGTTATCATATAACAACTGGGACGTACGAAGTATCTTGTAGGTACTTTGGGATACATTTACGAGATCATGAATCCTATTCATCCACGAATTGAACTTAATTTATTTTGTTTGACTTTCAAATCCATAATAATAAATGGGAAAGTTTGTGTATCTGTTTTCAGGCCTTAGTAGCTGAACGCATGTGGATGAAAGACTCAGGCCATAGTCTATACGTGTGGATATACTATGACCTAAAATCGGGGACAGGTTTCCTTAACTAGTTACTTCGTTCCTGTGGGATAAGTTCCTTCTACAATAAGCATCCTTTAGTAAGCTCCCAATGGAAGAGTTCGTGGCTAAATAATAACAGTCTCAGTCGGATCAATCTTCAGGTTAAGCCGTGCTTGCCTAGGTTGGTCTGTGTACGGGTGACCGCCCATTACGTACCGAATTTTTATCCGTACCTTGGAAAGCACCTTAAGCCGTTGGTCCCGGCTATCATTGGTAGTTCTTTGACAGTCGTTACAGGTAGTCAGTGACCCGAAAGTCTGACAACCAGTCTTACCAAAGGGTATCGTATTACCCAGTACTAACTGGGTTGTGGAGGTCAGATAGGCAGTCGCTCCATGTAAAATACACCCCTAGGCAGGTGAGTAAGCTTCCAATTTTGAGAGAAACCGATATTAAGAGCTTACCTACACAATTTTACAAACAAATATTTTTGCGCAAACTTTCCCAAATACGGTTCGTAAATTCATTAAATACGTTGAAGTATAATAGGTATGCATAATTCAATTTGTTCAGGCTAGGATAAATTTCTATTGACCACAGCAAAAAGTTAGTTATGCAAACTATCAGCGGGGAGCCTAGCTAGGTTGAATAGTGCTTCAAACTTTTAGTCCTAAATTTTCATGTTTTTGGTTACAGTGTCACCTTATTTTGTATTTAGTATCTCGTACCCTTAGTAATTTTACGGAGTAATATTAAATAAAATGAAAAAGCTTTTTTAATTAGTAACTTCGTTAGTCAGCTTGGTTATAAATCTACATTTATTTTGTTGGCAGTTTTTTTTCTTTAGTTTCATGCAGTAATCGGTAACTAGGTACCAGTGGCGAAGGTTCCACACAACTCGATTCCTACCGGCTTGTCTTTGAAAAATGGCACAGTCAGATATTTTATAGACAAATAATAAAATCACATTAAAGGTAATGTACGGCTTACCTCTTACAAAAATTGACCCTTCGCTACTGGTAGGTACCTACCGAAATTCTTATAGAATGATAATTGAAGATAAAATTGAGACTAAATGAAAAAACCTACCTCCTAAGACAATTTTATTAAAAACCGCATGAAGATCACAATTCTCAGCCAGATTTTAAGAAGTTAAATTCTAAAATAATAACTACTTCATTCGTTTTTTCTTCGTGGCTTTTGTTTGTATTCTCATGTAATGTAAATTCCATGTAATGTAACCACTAACGCATAAGCATTTCTTGTGAATCCCATTTAATAGAATACATCTATTTTTCTTTAGTTTTATGAATATAAGTTAGGTACTTTTTAATAGTATCTGTTTAACTTTCAAAAACAGCATTCCATTTATTTAAATTTCGAACTACAAAAATCCTACACAAAATTTCAATAGCGCAAAGCAGTGACCGAATTTCAGTTTCCTAAACAAAGCAGTAAAAAATAACCTTTCGTAATTCGTTCGTTAGTTAAAGGGGTAAACATACGCTAAATATGAAATAATGCGAAACAAAGAAGATAATTTTGATAATTATCAGTTTCCAACGGGCGTTGTGCTAAGCAATTACCCACAGGCGCGTCGACCGGGGTCCCTACGTGTGGTCCCACAATCGTCCAGTTTACAACACCGCCTGCAACTTTAAACATGGCCTTTCAACATAGCCTTTGTATATTTTACTAAATTCACTTTTGTTTCACGAATGGGTATGAAATTCTGCGAAACACGATGTAATACGAGTGTTTACATAGTAGTTTGTAAACCGCTTACGGCTGTTAAAACTGTTATTTGCTACTAGTCTACTTTAGTGCAATCTGTTTTCAAATGCTTTTGTTTTTGGACTGACGCAAAGGTAAAATGAAATAGGAACTAAATACTGAGTTACTATTTGATTGTTTATTAACTTTTGCTTGCGACCTTCGTTCGCATGAAATTATTACAAAAATATACTTATTAGTTCTTAACCCCTCTTAACGTAGATCTACGCGAGACACAATAGGTTTTTAATTGTGTCTATATACTGCATACGAAAGGATATTTGAATCGGAATTGTTAACAGTTTTAAGGGTTTTGATTTTTTTGCAAAATTGTTCCATTTTGTTAAAATAAAAGTAGCCTTAGTTACTTCTATATGATATCATCTATCTGCCAGTAACCCGTCATAATCGGTCCAGCCGTTTCGGAGATTAGCAGGAAAAACAAACAGACAGACAAAAATTAAAAAATATGTTATTTTGTAATAAGTACCGTAAATACTTTCATATACATTCAGTAAAAAGCTGTTACTGTGAAATTACAGACAGATACTTTGACTTTATTTATTTGTATAAACGTTAATTACAGTTATATGGAAATGGTTCAACCACTGAAGCCAGAAGATAAATTTAATAACGGAAATATTGCATGAAAACCACAATCAAAAATATTATATTACGTTTCATTAGAAAATGTTGGTTATAGAAGTTGTTTCGTTGGAACAATTAATGAATTAATCATGTTATTCACATGGATGTTTTACCACATTTTTACATTGAAACCAGGGTTGTTGCGAACATCAGTATCAGCATCAGCATCCGCTGAACTTCAGCATCATTTACTACATCAGCATCCGCGATGATCGATGCTGATTATTAATGCTGATGTTCGAGTCGTGACATGATCGCAGAGGAGGTGGGGCTTATACGATTATCACGTGTAGTTTTTGCTTGCGAGTTTAACCAATCAACGGGTCAACCGCGGGGATTGCGATTGCAAACAAACACAAAGTGACACAAACTTGTCTCATTACGTTATAATTCGTCATTGCGCGTGAAAGTTTTTGATTTTTTTGTAAACTGTTGAGTTTTTGTGTGATAATATAATGCCGCCCCCGTTGAAAAGTGGAATATGGAATTAAAAATTATTGAAACAATCTTTTATTTAAGCACCAAGGAAAAATGTGCAACTTTTTGATTTATAACTACATTTCTCCTGTTTTTTAAGAAAATAATTAAAATCAGCATCAGCATCCGCTGATGTGAAAAAAATATGCATCAGCAAAAACCCTGATTGAAACACTACATATTAATTTACAAAATCACTATTTCAATTAGAACTTTCTTTTGCCCACGGCTTCGCCTGTATTGAAATCATGATTAGTCGTATATTATCCCATGGGGACGTACTACCGGTCTGTCCGAAACCAGGTCATGGTCTATCTGTACGCCAAACTTCATCCAAATACTTTCAGCCATTTTATAACGTATCATCGCACCTATAATCCCCGAAGGGTAAGGCAGATGTGTACCTTATTGTACGCCTATATCTCACCAGTTATGTTTTAAGGCCCATTTAATAGGGGATGAGCCTATTGCCATGCCATCAATCGGGCACAAATCCAAACTCAGTGGCTGCTACTGAGAAATTCTTAATGGAAAACCTAATAGCACTTTGCCCGACCTAGGAATCGAACTCAGGACCTCATGCACAGCAGTCACGCTTGCGACCACAAAACCAATGAGGCAGTCTAGTTAGGCTATTTTATAAAGACTACGTATTTTTTTTGGAAAATGATAGTTACGTAAATGTAACAAGTAAATATTTCTAGCAGTAGACGATCAGTCAACCTAGGCAACTCACCAGGTACCTAACTTCTATTCAAATAAATAAATAAATATCGCTGGACATTACACACAGCGCCATCTAGGTGCCACACTAAGCAACGAGGCTTGTGTCGTGGACACCAGATAGTTGATATTACTACATAGAGACTTTTTGTTTGTAAATACATACTTATTATCCATGACTCGGAAACAAATGTCTATGCTCATCACACAAACATTTGCTCCTTCATTAGGATTCAAGTTTTTTAAGAACGTAAGGCAGCCTCACTACCGCTGCGCCATTCGGGTCGTCATTCAAAGCCAGAAGTTTCGTACTCCTACAATTTTTCGTTGAGTTTTCTCGCATGATGTATTTGTATTCCACCTTTAGCCCGCGGCGACCTGAGGGAGGAAATCGAAAACGGTATTCCGTTTTGTAAGGATCTTATTCTTAAGTTATTAGTGCTACTAGAGTTTAGGGTTATTGTAACCTGTAAATGTACCTAAAATAGTACACCCATATTTTGCCAGTTATGAGTAAGTCCCCCTCCCATGCAATAAGAGACGAGCCTATTGCCATCAACCGGGCAGAATCCAGACTCCATGGTTGCTACTGAGAAATTGCTATACCGAAACCAAGACCTCTAATTGCAATAGTAATACTAGCTTTATGTATTTATGGATATTATTCTCAATAGCGAAATCAGCCTATAATAGTCCCACTGCTAGGACACCGGCCGCCACTCTATGAGAGGGTGATATCACATGTTTTCAAATTTTTGTAATCAACACAAAAACGTGCCCCACTTCACGATCTCCCCAATCAGATACCAAGTAAGTCTAGCCTTAAGAAGTGTAACATAATTAAATGATAGCCCGCAGTACACAAGGATTACCCCACCAAGGTGTAAACTGTCACGTAGACTGTATACGTCAGCGCTATCGTATACCGTGTGAACGTTATCTTAGCGGTGATTTACAGCCTTACTGAATTTAATTAGGGCTGCAGACGCCTAGGGACACGTTTGATGACCTAGGAAAATTTCTAGGTTAGTTCTTGTTAGCATTACAAAGGTTTTGTAGACTTTTAGAATAGATTGTGTCGTTTGCTAATTTAATTGGGGTCACAGTAACCCAGAGGGTAATTAATTAGGGATCCAATTAAACACTACCGTCTTGAGAAACCAATGTGAGTTGTGTTCCTCTGAATAGAGAGCAGGTACATCACATTAAATATCTTTCAAAAGGTATTTACTCAACGTCATTTTCAAAATATCATTAGGAGGAGTGATCGCAATGATACATGCAATGATACATCTATATAATTGTGCCAACTCCTTATATATAATCAGTCTGATGTTTTGTTGTGTGAAAAATAAGTGTAATAGGGGATGATAAACTGGGTCGCAATAAATCCTTATACGATCGCTTCTCGTCATTTGAGAGTTACAAGCTTTATATCAAAATACTCATATACAGAAAAAAAACATTAACCAAAATGTACTAACGTTCATTGCAATATCTCTCAAGCTACCAGATTTGATAGAAATATGGTGGTACTACTTTATACTTTCATATACATACCTGTAAAATATCTGTCACTTACCAATTCTTTTTACTACAAGAATCTAAAATGGCGCCCAACAGAGACCCTGTTGGGCGCCATCTTAGATTCTTACAATGGAAATGTAATAAAACAGGTGGCTAATTTTTATATTCATCAAAATGCAACATTTTGTCAACGACGACGAAATGTATTTATAGATTTAATGTGTGAAGTAATAGTATAACCAGTATTACATCACACATAAAATCTATAAATGCATTTCAGCTCACTTGGGCGCCAGTTTGCTAACTGGCGCCCGACTGGGACCGATGACAGCTTATTTTGTTGAAAAGTAAAACTACTTGATATTTGAGTTTATTTGAAGTGTATTCTCGGAATCACATTGGAAAAAGTCTTTTGTAACTGAAAAAAGAGATTGATTTTAACTAAATCTAATTTATACACTAAATTTAGACACTAAATTTTAGTAGCACTAACATACGTATTCATTCTGTCAGCCCTATATGAATAATGAGCAATGTGGACAGAACCTAATCACCGCACTGTGTAAATCCTATGAATATCACATAATGAGCTTTGTTATGTTCCAAATTAATATTGTTAATAATCCGATGCTGTGACGTCACTAAATTTATGACAGTACAATGTAATCTCTACCAACAGATGTTTAACTAGTCTGTCTAGGTAAGCACTGCCTCTGATCTGAATTATGTCAAATCGTTTTATTAGCAAGCATATGAATTCATGAAACTAAATGTCTCGCTAGATAATTTCAAACCCAAACTCAAAGCATTTATTTCAATTAGATCATAACAGGCACTTTTGAATGTCAGAAAAACAAAGAAGGCGAATGTACAGTCACAGACACAAGGCATAATAACTAGTGAAAGTACTGTAGTTGTCCATTCCAAAGCATAGATCTCTATGGAGAAGATTTCACTTTATTCAGTTAAGACATTCCATACTCAACTACACTATATAGCATATAAACTATACGGGGCACTAAGACTCCAGTTTATTCCTCTCCTAATTACCAAATAAAACGAGCATCGCAAAAACATCTCGTCCTAAAACATACCAGCGCAGAAGCTCGGACAAAAACCATTTAGTACTAGTGAAATACCTAATAGCAGTTCTGTTACCAAGACGAATGAGCCTCGTTTGTTCCGGTTTGCTCCCATTAACCCAGCCTTTAAGACACAGGGTCACCGGCCGTCTCGAAAACTAATCCGCACTGCTGTTAATACCAATAAGTCGTGTCTCGAAATTTATCGGGGTCAAAATATAGAGCCAGAATACTTTATAGGACTTTCGTATAAGTTCGGAGTATTCATAAAGATGCGCAGATGTGCTGGATAAGTATTGTGGGTAGTTTCTGTTGTTGGGTCGAAGATGGTTGCGAACAAACAGCTAAGTTTCGGTCTTGTGGCTCTGGATGGCATAGTTATTGAGATAGATTGGTTCTGTATGTCGCTAGTAAATCTTTAGATATATAATCAACTAGCTGTTGCCCGTAGCTTTTCTCGCGTTATGGTCGGAAAGTAACCCACGGGCACGTTGTAAATATAGCCTATGGCACTCGGGGATAATGTAACTTCCTATTACAATGTAAATTGTTTGTGAATAAAACTGAATTGAATTAGTGAAAGAATTTTCAAAATCGGTTCAGTAGATCCAGAGATTACCCCCTACATACAAACTTAGAAAGAAATTTTACCTCTTTATAATATTAGTATAGATATAGATAGAATATTATATTATAGTATACATCAACAACTAACAACATATCTGGTATAAAACAAAAATAAAGCCCAAAGTGTTGGAATAATCAAATATCTATAGTTATATCAACAGTCACAGCCTCGGCAGGACTGCCTCTTTGGTCTAGTAGTTGAGCAAGAGGTCCCGGATTCGATACCCGGGTCGAGCAAAGTGTTATTTGGTTTTTCCATCAGGAATTTCTCAGTAGCAGCCACGGAGTCTGGTCCGTGCCCGGTCGATGGCAATAGGATACATGGAACTTTAACATAACTGACGAAATGTGGGTATGCTATTAGGTACACTTCTGCTTAATCCTTCGCAGATTATATGCGTGATGTTATATGTCCTCTATAAGCTTGCTGCAAATGCATTTGTCTTAACTGGCATGATTTCGACCTACACACTCATATATCTTCCTGGTACCGTAATTTTCGCTTTACGTGGAATATACTAAAGACCCGTCTGAAATTCGAACCCAAACCTTTCCCAAATAATTTAAGCCTTTACACCCCCAAAGCATTAACAGCTCGAAGATACCATTAAACATACTTAATACTTATGTACTCTATTTCACCGTAACTTACTCACTTTGATAAAAGGTTTCTTACTTTTATTTATTTTATGGTAAGTCGGTGTTTATTTGAGGTTTTTATGCCTCAATAGAGTAAAGATGGTAAAACCTAGTAGACTCTCACGTAATCGAAGACGTTATGCTCTCTCTCTTTCTTAAGGACAGATAGTTCTCCAGGGACTCGAAACTTGCATGCATTTTAAATTCTTCGAGAATTCTAAATCTGCCTAAGACCTTTAGAATGTAGATAATACAGAGTATGGCATTATAATGGAGAGCGATCTGTTTCGTTTCAGATTATCGTTATCAAAATATCAAGATAGCTTGTTTTTGTTACTAGAATACAGTGACCTTCCGACCACCACCGAAGCCATAGTCTTTAAGTTTATACCTAAAAGACTGAAGAAAATCTCTTTTTTTTACATTACCATAACCACGATAACTCGAATAATGATTTATCTACAATTTAGGTACTTCAAATTACAACCACATAAAAGTCAAATTTAGAAATCAGCCAAAAATTGCCAGAGATAGTCATAGAGGCAAGCACGGCTGAATCACGTGCGGCCGTATTCTTTTGCACGGGAACCCGGTAAGAAACGTTTATGACGGAATCACAAATGCATTTTTCGTGTCCTGAAAAAGTGCCGTCGCGTTCGCCTCTCGGGCTTTTCATGCGAACTTAATTGACATACAGACGTGTTATATTGAGAGCAAACAATAGGTATAGGTACGAACTAACTAGCCTCTAGGTATTATTTATTCGTCTACTGGACGATGTCTCTCCAACCCACACAATTCCGTCTTTAACTAGTAGTCAGCTCGTCTTTTCTGTAGAAGCTAATGATAACTATTGCTAAGTCCATTTTTATGACGTCTCTCTTGCCAAATTTTTATCACATCGTTCTAATAGAGACGACTTAGCTGATTAGAATTGTCATTGTTAATAACCACAGGTCTACAACAAACCCTTGGGTAGCCTATTGAATTCATCATTCTATCTATACTAGACCCGTTTCCACGAAAAGTTTTACAAACTTCAGCACAATAGTGTAACATCGAAAGTTGATTAGATTAGGTTAGAGTGAATTATACAGCCATCCATCCAATCAAGTGGATAAAATTCCAAGCATCATATTTGTAAAACTGCGATACTACGCATGTATGCTCGGTGCAATCACAATATATCCAATTTTGCTACTGAAAAAGTTTCGGATCATAAAAAAAGATGAATGTGTAATCCTGTCAGCTCTTATGTTACCATGCTTGTCGTCCATTTTGTCTGTATGTTCGTCATACAGGAATAGTATCATATCTGAGATCTTACTTTTATTTTTACGTCTTTCACATTTTTATTACTGTTCTAATATTTATTAAATATAATATGTAAATACTATTCAAAAATGTTCACAATAATTTCAATGAATTTGCTAATGTTATTCATCATGTTATTGGTATTTCAGTCGATAACTCACTGACTGTAGTCAACTATAAAATCAGCAAGCAACATATTTACGTCATCACTATTAATTTTTAATCCTTCAAGCTATAACAAAAATTTAACGGTGCATATTGAGATGAATAAAATATATCTAGAACCATCTCCTTTTGAGATCTTTCTTTTGAATCTTTCACTGTTAATGGAAGCAAAGCAATTATACGGAGAATAGTACCTTCCCTTACTCTTTACTAGTCAACGCTTCCATTTTACAGTTATATCAAAATGCACTCAACGCAATCTCTTTGCCAAAAGTACCGCTTAATGTCTTCAAATTTCCATTTAGAACACACTGCATCTTGAATTCAAATGTCGTCAAAATTGTTTCCGTTATGAAACACGCTGCGTTCTGAAACAGAAGCTTTACAATAGAACACAGAAGTGTTTCTTCATGTTTATTACATTGCGCTAGCAGTTTTAAATTAAACTGTCCTCGTTTAGTCTGTTTTGTTTACAGCTTCCTGCTTCGTCATACCTATAATTGATTAACCATCTAACTTGTGTAACGAATCTACTACTTTTATTACTAGTTTTTAATTTTAAAGAAGTCTATCGTCGTTGAAGTTCTTACACTACATAAGTAATTTTTGGCGATTTTGACATTTTTATTTTTGATGCCGGTTTCTAGAGAATCGGAAGACGTGTTTATTTATTTAACAATTTATGTACACACTAAATACAGAAAAGAAGAAAGGAACAAAAAATAGTACAAAGGTGATGCTTATTTCTAAAGAAATCTCTTCCAGCATACCTGCAAAAGGAGAATCTATAAAAAGAGATATAGACATAGTGTGTAAAAAAAGAAAAGAAAATGGAATACGAAATAAAAAGCAGAACTATTTAAATATAATATACGCCTTGTTTTCAGCCAATCACAGAAACAAGCAACATCTCTATCTAAATTGAAGTGAACACAACTTGAAAAATGCTATTGTACCATTTTATGGTATAATTATGCGGTCTTTTCAATGTCCTGTAAAGTTGCTATTTTTGACTTACGTAGTATTATAACTTCAACGACGCTATGTCGCTTGTCCAGGTTATTGATACTGCTGTCAGTTGATTGATACGAAAATTATGCAAAGATATTTCAGCAAACTTCTACGCGTCCACTTTCAATCCAGTCGAAAGCATTGTAACCGTATCTCGTCGATAGCAAACGAGTTCAGTCCCACAGCTCATCAATCACTTGTATTTACCAGTACTCTCGCACTTAACAATATCCCAGCAAGGTTGTAAATTTATTTATTTTTATTTACTAGCCCGTATCAGAATCACTAAGAACAAAAGAAATTCAGAGTTATGGGCAAACGTAATGAAACTCCCCATTTCCTCTGCGTGCTTACGTAAATAAAAAGGAAACATTCAAAGGAAATGCCTACTCTGAAGGCAAAAATACTCAACAAAGTTGGCTCGGAGAACATTCAAGTCCTTTTAAATAAAAGTTGCCTTTTATCACTGGCTAAAACGTCCATTTCTCAGGGCGGACTCCTAAATGGACAAAGAAACGCGAGGTTGTGATGACACTCAAGTGCTTTCTGGGCTTTGCGCACTTTTAGCCCAAACTTGGTGAGTTAGTCACGGCCTGTACGTGTTACTGTCCGAGGACAATATCGTCACGCAGCGCTGCGACACCTTTCTCCCCCGTTTTATGAGTCTTTGTTGGAACTTGTTATTTCAGGTGCATTTTTATTTTCTGGAGATACTTCCTTATGTTGTTGTAGCTGGTTAGTGAAAGGATTAAGATTGTTGATACACTAGGGCCATGAGGTCCGAATGCCCACCTAGTTTTTCGGGATATCGCCAAGCGGTCGATAGACGCTTCATGTGACCAGAGGGCCGGCCTTTTTTGGCCAAAGAATTAGCATTGCAATCCAACGTGGCAATGCTGCCAGCCATATGGGCACTTTTTGTATTGGCAGCGATGTGGACGAATTTATGACGCCCTGTCATTCTTTTCCCATTTTGATACTTGTAAATAGTTTTATTGTTCTTTTAGATCTATTTGTAGTTTGTAATTAACGTACGTATTGAATTAAAATAAATGATTGTAGACAAAACCAAATATGGCAGTACTATTTAAAGACTGTAGTTAACAGGTTCTCAGGTAAGGTACCGAATATGGCTTGTGGAATTGTGAGCCGGTTAAATAAATATTACATCACGTCAATAATCCCCGAAGAGTAAGACAGAGGTGTACCTAATAGTACACATTACATTTCGCTAGTTAGGTTTAGTCCCTTATAATAGGAGGCGAGCCTATTGCAATCAACCGGGAACAAATCCGGACCCGTGGCTGCTACTGAGAAATTCTTGATGTAAAAATCCAATAACAAATTGCCCGACCTGGGCATCAAACCCGACCTGCAGACCTCATGGTCGGCAGTCGCGGTTGCGATCACTAGACCAACGAGGCAGTAAACAAATACAGGGTATAACAGGACCTTTCACGAAGCCGTCAACCAAACATTATGTGCCATCAAACTAAGTAACTTTACGCAAAAATTATTGCTGGGAAAAGACTTTTTTTTGTGGTGAAAAAGCACGTTTTACGGTAGTACTCAATGAAACGGACTCAAAAAATTGTGCTGATGGATAGATTGAATAGTACGGGGCTCGTGGAGGTCTTTAAAGTAAAAAATCTTACATTAAAAACATGTATTTCATAAAACTTGTGAATAAATTGGACCCCCAGTATCTCCGTAACTAGAAGGTTCCCAGGTATGAACTAGAACAAAAAAAAATGATCGCAATGACGGTGAGAATAAGTGCCTTTCGGCTCCGTTTAGGGTCTTGAACACCCATTATAATTATGATTATTAAAAGATTATGGCATGCTAATGTTGCCGTGTTTTTACCTACGATACGACTTAACTTACGTATCTATATAAAAAAGCGTAAGAATAGATTTGATGAAAGGCTAATTCCAATTAGGTTTCTGAGCGATTAGAAACCTAACAAAATATATACGGAACCAAATGTACTACCTCTTGTGAACCTGGTTTTAAATATACACCGTGTATACTACCTAATACTTCTCCGGTTTCCCGTTGGGCATTTTCCTCGTCCGGGCACAGTACCCCACTCGAATTTCAGTTTCAACTTGTACAAATAATACATATATTTTGGGAGAACAAATATACAAGTAAATTGCGATCGTTCCCTATGTTTGCCGGCTTTTGGTTTCGATTTTGATTGTTGTTACTTTGAAAAAAATCGTATTACACTACTTGGATCGGGGTTTGAGAGCCGTTTTGGATTTAGAATTTGGATTTGGGAAATCCCCGTTTCACTTCCGAGCAAGAATAAACCTTAATAAACAGCATAAATATCAGAAAAGTGATAGTCTAGTGGTGTGACCATCGGACTTCCTAGTCATAGGTCTCGAATTCGAACCCAAGACACATCACCTCTGATTTTTCGGATTCATGTGCGTATTGTATAATTATCACTTGCTTCGGAGAAGGAAAACATCGTGAGGAAACCAGCAAGCGAGAGATATTTCTCGACGGCAAGTAAATCCAAGTCAGAGGCCCATGGGTGGCATAAAAACTCTGACACCAAGTTAGGCACTAACCACGCGATAAAGGAAAGGATCAGAAAAGTGTGGTCATATTAATTTAAGGATGTGGTACCCCATCATCTGTCTACGCTTTCCCAACTATATATTGGGTTCGGCTTCCAGTCTCACGGGATGCAGCTGAAAAATATTTTACATGGAACGACTGCTTATCTGACCTTAATATGATACCCATTGGCTAGGTCTGCTGAAACGCTTGTCAAAGATCTTCAAATGACAGCCAAGACCAACGGCTTAAAATGCTTTCCGAGGCACGGAGGAAACTCGGTATGTAATGGGTGGTCACTCATCCACGGACCAACCTAGGCAAGCGCGGCTTAACCTGAAGATTGACCTGAGCGGCCGTTATTTAGAGAGTTCCCCGTGGATTATTGATGTGTTACGTATAGACCACCAAACTAAACCAAATCAACTGTATACTTAACATAACATGACGCCTGTAGTCCCCGAAGGGTTAGGCAAAGGTGTACCTAATAGTACACCCTCATTTCGCCAGTTATGTTTAAGTCCCATGTAATAGGGGGCGAGCCTATTGCCATCAACTGAGCACAAATACAGACTCCGCGGCTGCTACTGAGAAATACCCGATGGAAAAACCCATTAAAATAAGACTTATGGTCTGATACTATGGGGTAATTCAGTTGAAGTTTCGATGGCATTTCGGGTACAAAAAAGTGTGTCAGGGCAATATCTGGCGTCTGGTTTTTGGACAGCTGTAAACCTTTATTCAAAAAACTAAAAAATTTACCACTACCTTGCATGTACATCAAAGAACTGTGTATGCTAGTTAAACAATATCCGCACTATTTTCGCATGCAAGCAGAAGTGAGTCACAAAAAAGCTTCTGCTAGGACTATGTATAAATATGAATTGAATGTACCTCACTGTAGATTGCAAATATATAAGAGAAATGTATATGTCAATGCCATTCAGGTGTATAACAAGTTGCCTAACTCATTTAAGGAACTTCCCATACCCATGTTCAAGAAAAAGCTGACAGGTTGGTTATTGGATAATTGCTTTTATGACATGGAAAAATTTATGGAGTATTGTAAGAATTCAAGAACTACTTAAGTTACTGATAACAACTTAATTTTGACATTGATTTTAAATTAACGATTGGTTAATTAAAATAATATTAATTCATGTTGGACGTTGTGTTGGACCTATTGTAAATCACAAATCTTAAAATAATATACTTGTTTAATTTCTAATATATGTGTGACATCTGAATATTTGTACACCATAAGTTGTGGTACAATGTTAAGGACTTAAACAAAACCCATAACACCATACTATGTAAAACTACATTCTTACAAATAAATATTTCTGTTTCTGTAAAATCGCATCTGGAATCGCACTTATTTTCGATTATAGCCACACGTCAAAAGGTCCTTAAAAAATCGGCCAAGTGCGAGTCGGACTCGTGCACGAAGGGTCCCGTACAATTATTAAAAAATAAAAATAAAATATACAAAAACACTTTCGTTCTATGGAAGCCCCCCCCCCCCCCTTGAATATTTATTCTATTCTGTTTTTAGTATGTGTTGTTATAGCGGCAACAGAAATACATCAGCTGTGAAAATTTCAACTGTTTAGCTGTCACGGTTCATGAGATACAGCCTGGTGACAGACAGACGGACAGAGGAGTCTTAGTACAAGGTTCCGTTCTAACCCCTTTTTTTTTTGTTTTCGAATGGGATATCATCAAATAACCCCTCCCGCTCTGGGCTGAGCAGGAGGGAGTGTCAGACTTTTACTGACTAAAACCCATCCATGTTCCTTCTTTTGCCCTTTGTGTTCCAGAGCCGCGGTATCTCTTTCGAACAGTCCCGCAACCCTGACAGGCATCGTTCCTTTCGGACCCCTTCCTGTTTGCTGACATCTCTTTGAGGCGCGCTTGGAACACGAACGCGCCGTCGACACGGCCTGTCGTGATAAGACGGACGGACGGCCACAGGCCCGCGCCTACGGTGGCCGACGCCCGGTGCGTCTCCCGCGACGGCTGAGACGTGAGGTTCTCTCCCTCTCACATTCCGCCACCTCCTTCGCTAGCATGACTGCTTCGCAGAAGGAGATGACGGCGTCCCATTCCATCTCCAATTGAAACAAGGCCGGACGCGAGAGGTCACCGCCGCCGATCGCCGCTACGAGGACACGGCGGTGCTCTGCCCACGCCGTGTCCTCCGGTCGATCCTCACAATGGTAGCACCCGGGCGTTTCCTCCCGCCCGATTCAGTGCAGGAACCTCCCGAAACAACCGTGTCCGGCGTGGGTACGGAAGCATAAAAAAGTTGAAAATTCATTTGCCCCATTTGCACAGCCGCACTGTGTAAGCGTAACTATTTGACTCTAGTCATAAACATGACAGGAGCGGCTGGTGGCGCGTAAATCTGTCTCGTATGCAACTCCAGACGTCACTTGCACACTGAGCGACGTAATATCGCCGAGTCTCTCTGCGTTTGATGCTCTCGACCGGAGGTATTCTTGGAACCTCCATAATCGGTTCAAAATCATATTTCATGTAAATGTAGGCATTAGTAAGTAATTCGATTAGTCTTTAGATCTGTGGGGTTACTATGACGTCTTAAAGCAGAAGTAATTCCAGTGCGGGAAAGAGATAGAGCTATATAGGTCGTCTAGCGCCATCTCTTTCCCACACTGAAATTACACCTGCTTTAAGACGTCATGGTAGGCCAACTGTACCGACCGTACCGCACTGTAAAGACCCTACGGTCTTTCTATTAAAGGAGATGCTCCATTTTGTAAATTAAGGTTTGATCATGTTGCAATTTCTAAAAAAAGGATAATCCTTTATAAATGGGGTTTAAATCCATCACATATAATCTGCCATATTAGAATAAATTTCTTAAAATAGGTAATTCATTATATGAATGAAGAAAATTATACAACTTAACATTACGTCCATCTTCCCAAAACGGCACTTTTTGTACAACCATTTCGGCAGTTATGCAGGTTGTTTGGTGCATCGTTTGCCAAATTTAATGGTCCGAAGAAGAGATCTTTTGCTGTCTCTTCAGCCCCAAGAACCCATCCTTGGCCCCACGAACTTTTCGATTAAATTTTTTTAAATTTTACGTTTTTTCGAAATAAATATTTAAAATAAAGAAATAAAAACATCAGGGTTACAAAAGATTACCAGTTATTAGGGCTGAACAAACGTAAATTACCCCTACTTTCAGCCCATTCAATTTGGCCGACGACGCACTAAAGTATGTATGTAAGTAAATGTGTATGTATGTTGTGTTCCGTGTAAAAAAATGCAAGGTAATGAATGCATTAAAATTCCGAAAAGAATAATTAATATACGTAAGTACCTAGTGATTTATTAATACAACATCGGGGTATCGTATTAAATTTAAGTATGAGTACTTAAACGAGTACAATATCATTATTAGGGTAGAAACAATCAAGTAATCAGGGGGGTTACTATGACGTCATGAAGCAAGAGTAATTGTGATACCAGTGAGGGAAAGAGACGAGCTATACGGGTCGTCTAGCATCATCTCTTTCCCACACTGGAATTACTCCCGCTTTAAGACGACATGTTAGGCCACCCGCTTAGAACAATTTTACAAAATCTCTAGTGAAACATGAAACCGGAAAAAAAATCTGTTTTGATCTATTACGTCACGTAGTTTTCCTAATTTGACAACATGTTTAAAGTAATTGGGTTAGGATTAACCCAAATTGAAAAGTAATTAATTTATCAAATTACCAATGACATGTTTAATAGCTATTTAATTACTTTGAGTGTAGTAATCATTGCTCGTTTCGAGGACATACCTAAACCAAAACACGTGTGAAATGTGTGCGTCTATTGTTTGTGGATATCGGTCTAGCTAACCACAATTCATACTCAAAACTTTCCTGACGACATTTTCCTTGTTTTCTGCTCATCTTCAGCAACGACAAACTCATTTATAAACTAACTCTTGGTCATAGAAAACCCAATGGGACAATTCTTTAAGGATATTTCTTAGTATATTCATAAGGAAGATTCTTAGGGAATTCCAATGCCCTAGTAAGATAATACTCGTTGGTCTAGTGAGTGCAAGCGCGACTGCTGAACAAGAGGTCCTGGGTTCTTTTCCCGGATCGGGCAAAGCGTTATTGGGTATTTCCATCAGGAATTTCTCAGTAGCAGTCACAAAGTCTGGATCTGTGCCCGATTGATGGGAATAGGCTCGCCCCTTTTTAAATGAGACTTAGACATAACTGGCGAAATGTGGGAGTACTATCAGGTACACCTATGCCTAACCCTTCGGGGATTACCGGCGTGGTGTTATGTTACTGTTACAGTTAGCCTGTGTCATCCCACTGCTGGGCAAAGGCGTCTTCCAAATACTTCGATGATATGTGATAAATAAAAATACAAAAACATTTCGCCTCGTGTATACGGTACGGTACGGTACATTATACCAGAGTAGTTTGCTGAGAAATGTTAAATGTTATATGTATAATTTACAAATGCTTCCTCTCTCCTAACTCACTTATCTTGCTGTGCCCGACAGGGTCCATATGATCTAATTATAAGTTTACCACCTAAGAAACCTACATGTGGAATGCAATAAAGTATTGAGTACCGTTATACAGCCGACCAGTAAGTAAGCTGGATACCATTTTTTTTTTCTAGCCGTCGTTTTGTCCCATGACAGCGATAAGGCCTGTCCTTTCTTTCTCTTTCCAAATCTCTCTTTCTTGTTGTACTTCATTTTTGCATACGGCATCAGCTATACGAATATAGTAAAACCCTTCAGGAAGCCGAAAGACAATTGTTCTCCCCACCTTGCGATATTTTTTTGCTCTGAACTATACCTGAAAACCTTCTAGTCTCTAATTACGGAGATATTAGAGGTCAAAGTTCCAACTTTTTCAAAAGTTTAATGTGCTTGCTTTACTAAGAATACCTCCATTACCCTTGAAATTTTCTTAGTTTTATGTGCATGATATGGTCTCCTGTAATTGAAGGAACACACTTAAAAGAACCTTTGTATAACTGTGACCGATATTGTATCTTTGTTTCTTTTGATGGAGATCCAAATAAATAAATAAATTAACTTTTGAATGCATCCATCAGCACGCTTTGAGCGCGTTACATTGAGTCCTACCGTAAACCGTGATTAGTCACCGCAAAAATAAAATCAATTTCCAGCAATAATTTTTCCGTAGAGTTACTTAGCATCAAGTACAGAATGCTTGGGTGATGGCTTCATGAAGGGGCCGTTTACACCCTGTATAAATACAAAACACGAGAGAAGAAAAACATAGATAAAATTGAAATAAATACGAGATTAAAAATTCACCTACCAAAATAATGATGGCCTTTATTCAGGTATCCAGATGGCCACCGTTTGCTCATTACATCGCAAACAGTGATAAAGGTACTCAATTTTTCAATAGTCAGCTCTATAGTAGGGGCTAATTTTATTAAATTATTGTAGAAGATAGAACACGCAGGGGATTTCTATTGTAAACACTGTTCATATTAATTTCTATGAGTAGCCAGTCCAAATATACTTAGGTTCTTTATATAGTGCTTGGGTCTAAATAACCTTTATCTATATCTACTTACTAGTATATACGAATAAATAAAATTGAAATGTCTGTCTGTTATTTCAAAATAACATCTTTTAACTGAATGCATATGAAAGGAAATACGGTACTTATAACAAAAAAAAAATTGTAGTATTAATAATTAGTATTATTAATTGTAGTATTATTGTATATTTAGTATTTTTATCTTTGTCTGTCTGTTTGTTCCGGCTTATCTCCGAAACGGCTGAACAGATTTTGACGGGACTTTTACTGGCAGATAGCTGATGTTATAATAAGGAGTAACTTAGGTTAGGTACTTTTATTCTAGAAAAAAAGATTAGGGTTTCGTGCAAAAAAAATAAAACGCTTTAAATTTTTACCAAAATCCGATTCAAATTGGGAAGCAATATTGATATAATAATAATTCACGCGGACGAAGGTCGCGGGCAACAGCTAGTACTTTTATATAATGTTTGGGTCAAAATACTCTTCGTAGTTAGGTACCTACTTTATTTTATCTCCAGACAGAGTTTCTTTTTCGTTAAAATTGAGTTTTAACTAGACTGCGTGGTAAAAAATTCAATGTGCCTTTTGAGTGCCCTTTTAGCTGTTAAATAAACTCTTTGTGGCGATTTAGAATTTTAGAGATAGGGAATTATGTGTGTTGTGTTTTCGACCATTACATAATAGAAATCAAAACATAGAGAGTTGAATTTCATAATAATTATTTATTGTGTTGGAATATCCACTAAATACTATAAAAATCTTAAATAAATATACACACTAAGTTAAGACTAAAGCCAAGAACTTACATATACAGGGTGTAAACAGACCGTTCACGAAGACGTTAACCAAGCATTATCAAATCAAATCAAATCAAATCATAATTTATTTGTTAACATATGTAAAAAAGTACAGATGTTATGTTTGATAAACAGAGCGCTATGTTATGCCAGGAGGTGTACAAATATGTAGCACCGGGCGTTGGGCCACCACGTGGCCCCAACGCCCGGTGCGTCTCCCGCGGCGGCTGGGACGTGAGGTTCTCTCCCTCTCACGTTCCGCCACCTCCTTCGCTAGCATGACTGCTTCGCAGAAGGAGGTGACGGCGTCCCATTCCGTCTCGTTGCGGACCATGGATTGAACCAAGGCCCGACGCGAGAGGTCGCCGCCGCCGATCGCCGCTACGAGGACACCTTTTTTGTGCCTTGAATAACAATCCCTTATCCGGGGAATTACCCCAAAAATAATTCCGTATCGTAGGAGTGAGGCTACTAGCCCATGATAGGCAACAAGTAACGCGTCTATATTTACTATTTTAGCCAATTGAAAAAGTGCATAGGCAGATTTATTTAATTTTTTTACATAGCTGTTCTATATGAGCCTTCCAATTAAGGTAATTGTCTATATGGATACCTAAAAACACACTGACTTTTACTTCTTCTATTTCGTTGCCATTGTAATTGATACAAATTTTTGGAGCTTCAATTCTTTGGCGAAAATGCATTACTTTTGTTTTCTTGAGGTTGATTATCAAATTATTCATATTTAGCCAATTAATTATTTCAGTAAGAGTATTATTAATGTCAAATTGATAAGAATTTAAGTCATTACATTTTACTATGGCAGTGCTATCGTCTGCAAACAAAATCATTTGTTGTTGTGTCACTTTTGGCAAATCATTTATGTAAATGAGAAATAAAGGTGGCCCAAGCACACTTCCTTGAGGTACTCCATATTTTATACTTCTGAAGTTCGACACATATGTTCGTTCCGTTTTGGTTGTCGCGCACACTCTTGTGATTTCGGTACTGTATACAATTTTTGCGTAAAATTACTTAGTTTGATGTACATAACATCAAACTAAGTAACTTTACGCAAAAATTGTTGTTGGGAAACGACTTTTTTTTTGGGTTAAAAAATCACGTTTTCACTTCTCATGCTCTAAAAATACGCCATTACAGCCCTACGAAGCGGGACTAAAGTGACCACTTAAGTCTCTAGGGTGTAAAACGTAAATAGTTTTTTAATTTCCTTCATTTGACATAGACAAACTCAAACAGCCAGTAAATATACTATTGAGTGTGGACCATCTTCATTGCGAAAATGTTGAGAGTTTTAGTTCCATAGTTTTTCCGCAAGGAAGGTGGCGCCATGTGTTTTAAATTGTTAATCTGTGACCGGTTTAGAAGAAAAAATTGACTGCGAAAATTTCAGACTTTTTTGAGTGTAAATTTGTTCGGTTTTAAATAAAATGTCCAGTGACAGTGAAGAGCTTGACGTCGAGCAAGGAGCAAAAAACATAATAGATAATCTTTTTCCGCCAAAATCTGGGAAGAGTTACCTAAAAACTTACGAAAGTTTTATGGACTGGAGGAATAAGCATATTTATCAAATGTTTTTGTACTTAATTGACTATTTTTCTCGCACTCAAAGTGAAAAGTACAGTTTGCACCTCGAGACTAAACGCCAACTTAATATACCCTCGGTTTCATTGACTCCCTCGCAAGCTCGGGACTCAAACCACCTCTGGTATAATATGGCTTCGTTTAGTCCCTCGTTATAAAATATACTATTTACCGTAGGACTTAATATAACGCTCTCAAAACATTGTGCTGATGGATCAATTGAATAATACGGGTGTCGTGGACACTCGCGAAGGAAAAATCTTACAATATAACACATATTTTAAAAAAAAACTTGTCTTCATGTATGTAAAAAAAGTTGGATCTTGGCGCCCAATATCTCTGTAACTAGAAGGTTCCCAGGAATCGTCTAAAACAAAAAAAATATCGCTGTGACAGGGAGAACAAGTGCCTTTCGGCTTCGTTAAGGGTCTTGTTACAACCTTTATATATCGACGACAACAGGACACCTAGGCGTCAAAGTAATCCTCCACATCCCTGTCATCCGACAGCATTGCCAAATTGAATGGCAATGCTAATTCTTTGGCCAAATAATCGAATGTAATATTATTTCCTAATTTTAATGTAGTGGTGGTAACGGCCGGCTTGATTTACGAGTTGCAGGTGGTGGATTCGAGCCCAGGCAAACTTATCACTTTGTGTCATGTATTTCATCACAACTGCTCTCAATAACAATTAAATAAAATCATTATCTTTCTACCCTTCTCCTATGTGACTTGGAATCAGTGCAACATGTTTTTTTCTCCCATTCTCCCCTGTCAAACATTACGTAATCATTTACTCCATTTATTTCTTATCATTCCTCTCACAATCTATCCATCGTTTCCTTGCTCTTCCTCTCCCTCTCCATCCATCCATCAACATATATATTCAGCATGCTTTTAGTCACATGCGATTCGCCCATTCTCATAACATGTCCATACCAAGGCAGTCGATTCCCTTTTAACTTAACATTATTGAAAAAAAAAATATCGTTAGGAAACCCTCGGATCCCCACACTGGCCCGCATGGTGGATTGTGGCCTCACAGAGAGGTGATCTTTGTACAGTGGCGGCTGTGAGAACATTATTGGTTGATTATGCGTACTACAATCTTGCAGCTACTTATAGAATTACCTACTTTTAAAATAATAAACAAACACGACGCTAAAGAATTCACCATCCATGACTTTTTAGTCGTCTTACAAAGGTGATCCGCTTAATGTATCCGACATCAAATACTTCGAGGCACGATTTTTTTTTATAATGTTATGTTAAATTATAATGCAACTGCAAACGCCAGCTGATTATACACACTCTTAGTTACGCCCAATAATAACAAAGCTGTAATTGGTAAAGTTAGTTTAGCTGGTACCGCTGTACTGCGCAGGAAATTGTAACTGAGTGCCTGGAATAACACCTCTGTGCTTTAAGTCCGGCTGACGAGCTAGGGTTATAGTTAGTAGCTAGGGTTGCCATCCATATCTGTCCTGCCCGCGTAGCATGACCACCGTAGAAACGGGTTTTGTCGACGAAGAATCGAAAAAAATTACAGATTGTGGAAAGATTTCTATCTTCGCAAGCATGGCGATGTTAAATATGAATGACAACATGTCAAGTTGTATAGAAAGAGCTTTGTCGATTCTTGGTAGAATAGAGATAGTACTCGTATTGCCATGCTACGCGGGCTGATTTGTCCAGCTTAAAGGCTACTTTTAAAACTGTTTTTTTCCTACTGTTCTCATTAAAATGTCATATTGTTACGAACATAATATTCTGGAACTCATATTTTTATGAAAAACATCCTATCTCCATGTTACAATCGTTATTTCTCGAGAAAATTGCTTTTTTATGAAAGTGTATACATATTGGTGCTCGTGACTGTTCTCCGTCTGAATTTTGACTGGCCTTCCCATTTATCAATAAATTTCCTGGGACAAGCCCGCCACACTATTCTCAAACCCATGGCAACTCCTGAAAGCCAAAATCAACAGTGGCGACCACCAGAAAAGCGCAGAGAAAATGAAGCTCGACGAAGTCCCAAAGAAACAATTTAACTGTCCCCTTATCTGCGGCCTTACCATTTGTTAGGACTTTTCAATTTAAGGGTATTTCAAATACATAATCAGCCTAAAATGTTCTCACTGCTGGGGCACACGGCCACTCTATAAGAAGGAAAGGGACCGCCGCGAGCCCAGTGCGTGTTGATAGATGTCACATGTCTTCGAATTTTTGGTTCTAGGACTAGCCGGTTTCCTCACGATGTTTTCCTTCAACGTATTGTATTTCAAATGGCTGATAGCAAAAAAAAGCATTGACTAGTATAAAATGCATATGGCATTAATTCCGCCTCCGTACTCTGTGCTTAAAGTGTAAAATAAATTAATTAATGATAAGTTTTAAAGTGTCATGGTCACTAACATTATTATTAACACTAGAAACGAGATATTTACCATGTTCATGTTAATGTTAAATTAATTAAATGCCCGAACTTTCAGCAAATGTCCGGAATTTTTGTCAGGAATTTTCTTTAAAAATGGTAACCCTGGAACGTAGCAAAATTAATACAACTTGTGATTACATTCTAATAGGTTGTTTAGGTAACAGTTTACGACGCCGGGAAACCTGTCAGTGAGTTTTAGTGACATGAAGAAGTTAACGGGGACGAAAAGTTACGCTTTACGGAGCTTTTAAAGCGAAAAAATTTTAAACATTCCTTTTCTGCCGTGTTTAGGAAATTCGTTCTTCGTCATTTTAAAGTAAATTATGTTAGAATGTTGTTTTGGTATAAAAAATACTCTTAGATAAGCACACTTAGGTAGGAACCCTAATTATTAGTTATCCGTCTATGCGTCTGCCCAATTTGATTGAAATCTGTTTTGGCGTTTAAAACTGAAATTTTAACAGACAGCAGGGAAACTTTGACATTTATAATATCAGTATACAATGTAAGGAGGAGAAGCTCGTGGTTAAATAATAACCGCCGCTTGGGCCAATCTTCAAGTCAAGCCGCGCTTGCCTAGGTTGGTTCGTGGATGGGTGACCACCAATTACATACCGAGTTTCCTCCATGTCTCGGAAATCACGTTAAACCGTAGGTCGCAGCTGTTAATTGTAGATCTTTGACAGTCGTTACAGGTAGTCGGTGGACCGTAAGTCTGACTTCCAGTTTTACCAATGGGTATAGTATTACCTAGTACTAACTGGGTTGTGGAGGTCAGATAGGTAGTCGCTCCATGTTCTTTTTTTTTTTTTCTTGTTGGAAATCATCAACTAACTCCTCCCGCTCTGGGCTGAGCAGGAGGGAGTGTCAGGCTTTTACTGACTAAAACCCATCCATGTTCCTTCCTTTGCCCTTTGTGTTCCAGGGCCGCGGTATCTCTTTCGAACAGTCCCGCAACCCTGGATCGCTCCCTGTTCTTTCGTGTGGTTAGTTCCTAACCTGGTGTCACAGTTTTTTTTTTTTGCTCCATGTAAAACCCTGGTATATTAGCTGGATCCAGTTAGACTGGAAGCCGACTCCAATACAGTTGACGAAAGGCTAGGCAGATGATGAGGAAGTATGGATAAGAATTTAAGAACCAGTTTGGGTGACAAAACTCGACTCAAAAATTTCTTTGAAGCTGAAGGTTTACCTATAAGTAAAGCAACAAAAAAAAAATAAGAAAAACATTGGTAGGTAACCAATGTTTTTCTTATTTTTTTTTTTGTTACCGCTCAAAAATTCCAAACGAAATACCTACTTCAAGCATTTCAAGAATTACTTACAAAACATAATAACAAAAGGCATAGTTAGACGGAATAGCGTTATGAATTCTCCTAATTTATTTTAAGTTGGGTTCAGAAAAGCAACGAGGGTCGTAGAACTGTCGCCAAAACGTCAAGGGAACAGAATCTGTGGCCGTGTTTAGGTATTTGTGCGACGAAATTTTCTTACTTCCATTAATTAAACAAGATCGGCTAGATAAAGGGACTATAAATCTAAATGATGAATAGGTAGGCTCACTCTGTGGATCCGAATTGTAAATTGCTTATTTGTGAGATACGCTACCTATGTGTTGTGGAGCAGCGAAAATCTCTAACAAAATGATGCGCGTATTTTTTTTAACCGATTTTCTTCAAAAAGGAGGACATTCTCAATTTCGCAGTCTTTTTTTACCTCATAACTTCGTCATTTATGAACAGATTTGAAAAAAAATTATGTGAAAGGATGTACTTTCCGAATAGTCCCTTAGAAATTTCATCAAAGTCGGTTCAGTATTTTTTTTTCCTTGAATATGTATTTTTTTCTTCTTGTGCTATGTAGATGATATAATGGTTCCTTAATAACAGCTTGTTACATTGTAAAAAATTGTTTCGTAAAAAAAAAAAATAGAAGACGTGAGAAAAAAAAAATAAAAAAAAATAGAGGATGTTATGTGAACTACTCATTGCTGTGTTGTGAAATTATGAAAAGAACCTCGGTCTTGGCTGTAACTTCTTAATAAAAATATGAATTATATGTTTTTTTTACAAACTTAAAATCACCTGCAGCGTGAGGGCGCATTTTACACGTAGATAGCAAGAGGCCCTACGTGTTCAGTATAATAACGGTTTTAGGATGCTGCTGAGGCTGCCCCGTTTCTGGCTGTTTGCTGATGATTGAGAATTGTACGCAAACGTACAACCTCCAAACGTACAACAAACACCACTATGGATAGGGTTGATTCCCCTCTTGTGCGGTACTGTGAACACGGGCCCAGGAACCCCTAACCGATTTTAATTTTATATAAGTTTTATTAAGATAGTTTTAAGTCATTATTAACAATTTATTGATTTTTATCTGAAATAAATAAAGCTAATAAAATAGTTGGTAGCTTGGACCCTGTCCTCGATACCAGTGGGCTACTATTTTTAATATTTTGTATATACTCTGGAATGAAATATCTAAAAATGTAATTAATGTGTATAAAAATAAATAAAGGAATCATAAATAGTTGCATAATTTAAGACCACGTGGAATAAATTGTCATCTGCACTAATAATTCTCCTTTTTAGATTTGATTTGATTTTTTTTTAACTAATTGTCTAACTTAAATCGTCAATTTCTACCTTTTATTTCATATAGTACGCAAGTTATGTTATTGTTTGCGAAATATTATTTTCTAAGACTAAGAATTATTATTTAACAATAAATAAGTTATGTATGTATTTTCGTATAGACATACAATCGCGCACTTGTGGTGACTCGCGATATTCGCGTTCTACTGGGAATACCCTCATTATATTCTGCGTAACCATTTTGTAGGGTTAAATATTGACATTAAAACAAGTGACTAATGGATTTAAATTAACTTAACGGTTCCCAACCGTATATAAATACGGAGACGGACGACATAACCATCACTTGAACTTTGCATCAGTTAACTGAAGCATCAGTAGTACTTTCGCTCATCGACAAGAAATCTCATCATAACCTTAAACATGTCGAAAAGTTACCAATCAGTGTTGTTGTTGGTGTGCCTCTCAGTCTTGGTGATCGTCTCGTCGCCGCAGAATGCAGTCCAGGCGGATGTACTCATCGGCAGCTGCGTATGGGGTGCTGTTAACTACACCTCTAACTGCAACAGTGAGTGTAAACGCCGTGGATACAAAGGAGGTCATTGTGGAAGCTTCGCTAACGTTAATTGTTGGTGCGAACAATAGAACAAAAATTAACATTACACCGTGTCAACAGACTTTGGTAGTGTTCGTGGTTTTTTAAATCAACTATCAAGAACGGGGAATTGGAGCTGTTTATATTTTCGTAATTGTTACTAATTTTTACTTATGTTTTGTTTATGTTATCCTACGATGTACTTCGATTAAAATGATTGTTTAAATTATATTGCTGAATTTAATTTCATTCTATTTTATATAAGGTTGGCAAAACGAAACCAAAGAACTATAAATGATTTTTAGGGTTCCGTACAAAAAATTAAAAAACGGACCTCTTAAAGGATCACTAGTGCGTCTGTCTGACTGTCCGTCCGTCTGTCACAGCCCATTTGCACCGAATCTACTGGACCAAATCAAGTGAAATTTAGTAGGATGGTGTAATCGGTGTCCCCTTATATCGCAGACAGAAATTTCATAGAATTTCGTTTTGCCGAAAATGTTTCTTATAATATTTGGTTCTTGTATTTTTATTTCGAATATTATTGTTTTATCGACTATTTACTTGAATGAAACATATTTCACAGAAATAAAATTCAATGAATTTTATAATCACATTTTTTCATTTAACATACACAACAGTGTTTTTTCCACGGTATTTTATTTCAACGAAAATGTAAAAGTAGACGTTATGCTATCCATAATTTTATAAATACACACACAGTCGAATGCGTCTTACATACTCCTATTTTTTTATGTTGTTTTGTACACACACCACATCAACATAAACAAGGCATTGTGGCGAGTGTGGCAAGGAATACTTAGGATGCAAGAGCGAGCGAAGCGAACTCAGGAACTCACGCACCCCGACTCCGTACAGGTTAAGTTCGAAGAAGCTGGACGTTGAAACGTTCCGCTCACTCCGACCAAATAGGTTAGGTTAGGTTAGAACGGTGACCAATTACGCGCGAGCCGAGCGAGCGCTACCTCAAAATTGGTCGCAGTAATAAAATGACAATCAATTAAAGAAATTTGACAGTATGTACGTGTATATGAAGTCACTATTACTGAGAAAAACAAGATTGCCCGCATAGTTTTTGTGAACGCGGTGTTATAATTTTATAGGAGGGTATGCATTTTGTCAAAGGAGTGAATTGAAACATTTAGAAACAGTAACTCGATATGATATAGATGTTTTTCTTGGTAATACATTTATACTAATTAAACAATATGAGTATTAAGAATATTTGATTTGTTATTCTATGATGTGAATATCGAAACATTAAATTTTATTAGTAACAAAAATCTATTAATAAATTTATATGAAACGAAATTCTATCAATACGTTTGGCTATAAAACAGTGTACAACCATTTTTGATACTAGCTGACCCGACAGACTTCGTTCTGTCAAAAACTATTGGACTGTGACAATCCTGCAAAGTTATCTTTTCTGGTCAAGTATCTGGTGATGGTGTCGCTTAATCTCTAACAAAATTTTGAGCGTAATTTTAACCGACTTTCTTCAAAAAGGAGGAGGTACTCAATTCGGCAGATTTTTAAAAATTGTTTTTTAACTCATAACTCCTTCATTTATGAACGGATTTGAAAAATGTTTTTTTATGCGAAAGGACAATACTTCCCGATTAGTCCCATAGAAATTTCATCAAAATCGGTTTTTTGGTAATTTGTTTTTTTTTTCCTTGAATATGTATTTTTTTCTTCTTGGGCTATGTAGATGACACGATGGTTCCTTAATAACAGCTTGTTTCGTGACAAGAATTTGTGTGGTACAACTAAAAAGGGTAAAACAAAAACTTTCTGCAAAAAAATACCGACTTCCGTTATTTTAGATTTTTTTTGTGTATTTACACAAAAAAATCTAAAATAACTTTACTTTCGGAAGTCAGTGGCAAAAAGGCAAAAAGTCAATGAAAGAAACAAAGTCACCGACTTCTGAAAGTAAAGTTATTTTAGTTTTTTTTGTGTCTTTTTGGAAGTCGGTTTTTTTTCGCAGAAAGTTTTTTATTAGGGTTCCGTTCTGGTGCTGAAAGATAAAAACTGCAGCCTTATACTTTTGTTACGTTCGTCTAAACGGTAAACCTCAGTCTGTCTGTCTGACAGTCTATCAGTTCGGCCGTCTATCAGTCCGTACGTCCGGATTGCACACAGTCATTTTACTCGGAGACTATTGGCACTATATCCATAAAAATTATAGAGAATGTTATGTGAACTACACAGTGCTGTGTTGTGAAATTATGAAAAGAACCTCTATCTTGGCTGTAACTTCTAAATGAAAATATGAATTACAAGTTTTTTTTTTTACAAACTTAATATCACCTGCAGCCTGAGGGCGAAATTTACACGTAGATAGTTGGACGCCCTACGTGTCACTACATAGTATAAAACAACGTCGCATGTATGCTTAGATCTTTAAAACTACGCAACGGATTTCGATGCGTTTTTTTTTTAATAGATAGGAAGAGTGATTCAAGAGGAAGGTTTATATGAATAAAATTGCACCCGTGCGAAGCCAGGGCGGGTCGCTAGTTCAGTATAATAATGGTTTTAGGATGCTGCCGGGGTTGCCTCGCTTCTGTAGCGCGTCCGGACTGTTTGCTGTGGATTGAGAATTGTACGCAAATGTACAACCTCCCTGATGTTTGGAGTGCGCGACAGTGCCAGCAGTATCTTAAACACTATTTTAGAAACGGTTCATTCCCCTCTTGTGCGGTACTGTAACAGTGTTCATACGGGTTCCAGGCCAACCGATTTTAATTTTAGATAAGTTATGTAACATATTTTTAAGTCATTAAGTACTAACAATTTATGGATTTTTATCTTATGGACTTTTATTTGAAATATATGCTTAATAATAAAATAGTTGCATAATTTAAGACTATGAGGAAAAAATTTTCATCTGCAGTGCCTTTTTAGATTTGATTGAATTTTTTTCATTAATTACTGTGTATAAAAATAAATAAAGGAATCATAAATAGTTATCTAATAAATTGCCAACAGCATTAATATAGATGGAATCTGCGTTAATAATATTAGCTACGCGGATGACATGGTGCTGCTCAGCCCTTTAGTCAGCGCGTTGCGTAAGCTGCTTCGTATATGTGAAAGGTATGCGGAGGCCCATGGGCTCAGATACAATGTGAAGAAGAGTGAGGTTATGGTTTTTAGAGCACCCAAAAAACATTTCTCAGACGTACCACCCATCTCACTCTGTGGTACACCTTTGAACAGAGTCTCTCATTTCAAGTATCTGGGCCACTGGGTCACCGAAGACCTCAAAGACAACATGGATGTGGAGAGAGAACGTAGGGCGTTGTGTATCCGCTGTAATATGTTGGCTCGCAGATTCGCTCGTTGCACTGAACACGTGAAGGTCACACTATTTAGAGCATTTTGTCAGACCTTCTACACGTGCAGTTTGTGGGCTAAATACACGCAGGGGACGTACAACGCCCTGCGTGTACAGTATAATAACGTGTTCAGGGTGCTGATGGGGCTGCCGCGATACTGTAGCGCGAGTGGCATGTTCGCAGAGGCGCAGGTGGACGGCTTCCATGCCATCATGCGTAAGCGCTGTGCATCGATGTTGGCACGGGTGCGCGGCAGCCCCAGCGCCATTCTGGCCGCGTGTGCCGGCCGCTGGGACTCTGTACTGATGGCGCACTGGATAGGCCTACACGCAAGAGCAAGCGTCTAACCATTGTACCTGTACTAACACTAGACTAAGAACTTACTAACTACTTTGGATTTGTATTTTTACTAACACTAGGTTAAGAACATTGTTACTATCAAATTTATGGACCAAGTCTGAATTAAATAAAATATTATTATTATTAATCTCCTTTTTAGATTTGATTATATTTTTTACAAACTAATTATCTAAATTTAATCGTCAATTTCTAAATGAATAAATAACTTTTATTTCATATAGTACGCAAGTTATGTTATTGATTGCGAAATATAATTTTCTAAAACTAGGAATTATTATTTAACATTAAATATGTTATGTATATGTATTTTCGTACAGACATACAATCGCGCACTTGCGATGCCTCGCGTATTCGCTTTCTACTGGGAATTCTCCCATTGTTTTCCGCGCAACCATTTTGCAGGGTTAAATACTGACAATAAAACGAGTCACTAATGGACTCAAATTAACTAATCGGTTCCCAACCGTATATAAATACGGAGACGGACGACATAGTCATCACTTGAACTTTGCATCAGTTAACTGAAGCATCAGTAGTACTTTCGCTCAACGACAAGAAATCTCATCATAACCTTAAACATGTCGAAAAGTTACCAATCAGTGTTGTTGTTGGTGTGCCTCACATTCTTGGTGATCGTCTCGTCTCCTCAGAATGCAGTCCAGGCGGATGTACTCATCGGCAGCTGCGTATGGGGTGCTGTTAACTACACCTCCAACTGTAACAAAGAGTGCAAACGCCGTGGATACAGAGGCGGACATTGTGGAAGCTTCGCTAACGTCAATTGTTGGTGTGAAAAATAGGACAACAATTAACATTACGCCGCATCATAAGCGACAGACTTTGGTAGTATTCATGGTTTTCAAATCAACTATCAAGAACGGGAAATTGGAGCTATTATATTTTCGTAATTGTTACTAATATTTACTTATGTTTTGTTTGTAATATTCTGCGATGTACCTCGATTAAAATGATTGTTTAAATTATATTGCTGAATTTAATTTCATTCTATTTTATACTAGCTGACTTCGTCTGCGTGCGTGCGTGCATAAAAGAAAGAGAGGGTAAGAGAGAGTTTGCGTCAACCTTAAAAGTTAGATATATACCATTGCAGACATTTTCTTAGAGCTTTTTAAGAGGAACAATTCCGACATACTTGATAATTGAGTAACTTTAACCGTTCACGCACAGCGGAAGCTCTCAAAATGAATAAATTCCTGTTTTTGAAACATTTTCATTGATGCTCCGCTCCTCAATAAATGGGCTATCCAACACTAAACTAATTTTTCATTTCGACCCAGTTCCTGAAATTAGCGCGTTAAATCAACCTAACAAACAAACTCTTCAGCTTTAAAATATTAGTAAGGATTTAAGTAGCTAACAATTTAATTTTTCGGAAATATTTGTATTAATCGCAAAAATATTCTACTTATGTTTTTCCAAATAAGGGATTCCCTCGACTGCCTTTTTTTTTACCGATGGGAAATCATCAAATGACCCCTCCCACTACGGCGGAGTGGAAGGGAGTGTCAGAATTGTACTGACTAAAACCCATCCACTTTTCTTCTTTTGCCCTTTGCGTTCCAGGGCCGCGGTATCCCTTTCGAACAGTCCCGCAACCCTGGCAGGCCTCGGTCCTCTCGGACCCCTTCCCGTTTGCAGACATCTCTTTGAGGCGCGCGTGGAATACGGACGCGCCATCGACACGGCCTGTCGTCATAAGACGGACGGATGGCGAGCTAGCCCGTTACGCACCGTCCACAGGCCCACGAGCCGCGACCCTCAGTAGCCTTTTTATTTTTTATTTTTTTTCGGATCGGAAATCATCAAATGACTCCTCCCGCTCTGGGCTGAGCAGGAGGGAGTGTCAGACTTTTACTGTCTAAAACCCATCCATGTTCCTTCTCTTTCGAACAGTCCCGCAGCCTCAACAGCCTTACGTCTTCATCTTTAGACACTCGATGACAGTCATACACCAGCTAGGACGAATGTTCACATCAAAGTTCTTGAAATGAGCCGAGATACGATAAAACTGCTGTAAAGTGTTGCGGACCTCTTGCAACTGCCTTTTTTCTCCATCGTCAGACCTTTGATGATAGACATACTCCAGGCAGGTCTAAAGTTCTCATCAAGGTGCATGAAATCAGCCCAAACACGATATAGATGCTGGAAACTCTTGAGGACCTCTTGCAACTGCCTTCCGTCTCCATCGTCAGACCTTTGATGACAGTCATACTTAATGCAGGTCTAAAGTTCTTATCAAGGTGCATGAAATGAGCCCAGACACGATATAGATGCTGAAAACTCTTGAGAACCTCTTGCAACTGCCTTCCGTCTCCATCGTCAGACCTTCGATGACGTCATACTCCAGCTAGATCTAAAGTTCTCATCAAGGTGCAGGAAATGAGCCCAAACACGATTTCTCAATTTAACAAAAAAGGATCATGCATATCGGACTTCTCTGTAAAAAGTTATGCGTGGTCAGGTCATACATAAAATAAAAAATATATAGACGCGTCGAATTGAGAATCTCCTCTTTTTTTTTCGTCGGTTAAAAAATCAAGCTTCAGACAACTGACACGGGCGAGGGTCATTTTTGCACGAAAAACTAGCGTCATGTAGACTAATCTAGAGTACTTTTTGTTATCAGAACTTTTTTGTAAAGCCGGTTTAAAAGTTATTGTGAGCACGTTTTTATTAAGTAGTACCAATTTTGGCGCAATAGATGTTAAATTCATAAATCTTTTTCATGGAGAGCACTGATTACAATGAAACAAAAACTCAAACCTTCTCCAAGTTACGCACAATATTTGTGCATTGAATCTAATCACGTTGGTTTTCCCAACAACATGACCCCACCTCAAAGCGCGCGCGGGTCATTATTTTGATGCGGAGTTATTTTAAAACTGTGATTTTTCCTAAGATTTTCATCTAAATTAAATGGTTTAAAGAGCAATTTCGGTCACAATTGAACGCTAAAGTTGACTAACATGTTTATTTTGGTAAGGATTAATACTATGTCGGTAAAAACACCTTCGCAAGTAAAGCATTATTTTTGACGAACTTTTAAAATCATAAAAATGGTTATTGTTAGTCAACCTTAAAAGATAGGCATGTGCTGTTGCTGACTATATTTAAGACCTTTTTAAGAGGAATAATTCCCCCATAAATTATTTTTGTGCAACTTTAACCGTTTAAGCAGCGCACGCAACGGAAGCTCTCAAAAATAATATTTTTTCCCTGTTTTTGCAACATTTTTCATTGATGCTCTGCTCCTATTGGTTGTAGCGTAATGATATATAGCCTATAGCCTTTCTCGATAAATGAGCTATTCGCACTACTAAAACAATTTTTCAATTCAAACCAGTAGTTCCTGAGATTAGCGCTTTCAACCAAACAAACAAACTCTTCAGCTTTATAATATTAAGTATAGATAAGGTTGGCAAAACGAAACCTTAGACCTTTAAATGTTTTTTTTTTCTAGCCATTAAACAAGCTCGGCAATTTTGTGTGACAAATTAAATCAATCAAATCAAAATAAAACCATTTATAAATGACAAATAAACAAAATAAAAATAAAAAAAAAAACAAAAATAACAAACCAAAACACAAAAAAGTGAAAAATAACTTTAGCTTCAGAAGCCGGTGACAAAAACACCAAATCAATCAAACAAAGGTCAAGCTTCAGAAGTCGGTGACAAAAACACAAAATCAATCAAACAAAGGTCACTGACTTCGAAGCTGGCATAAATAAAAAATTAAAAAATACATACTTACATATAACATATAACCACCTCCTTTTTTGAAGTCGGTTTAAAAATCCAAATCGTCTTTAGTCGCAAGGTGGGCCAAACAGACGATTTAGACATTTTAAAAAAATTAGGGTGTTTCATCTAGAAAAATAGGATTTTTTTACTCCTATTTAGTAAGCAGGGCCTCGCCAACACCGGCAATCTAAATCGGGGTGCCTAACTCATTTGGAGGAGCTTGGAAGTTCTCTTGCGAAATCTTAACCCAAAAGGCAAACATTGGCTTTGTGATATACGTAGTTAAATGGAGCCAGTAGTAACACATGTAAGCTGTTGAACCTTAAGCGAGCTATTAGATCAACATAAAATTTTAGTCTCTGCTAAAATCGTGTGTAGTAGGTACAGGAGATACCCTAAAAAAATACTTTTCGAGGGGTTATTTTACTACTTTATCACCGTAACTAATCTGTATATTTATGCCAAATTACAGCTTTCTAGTACTTAGAGTCTTTGAGCTAAGGTGCAGACATACGGACGGACATGGCAAAACTATAAGGGTAGCAACCCTTATAGTGTTGACTACGGAACCCTAAACAATGAGTTTGTATTTTAAAGTAATTTTTCGGCAAAATTATGAAAACTTAATCTAAAAGGTGTAACAAGACCCTTAACGAAGCTGAAAGGCATTTGTTCTCCCAGTCATTGCAATTTTTTTTTGTTTAGTCTGCACCTGGGGGTCAAAGTTCCAACTTTTTCACAAGCTTTTTTTGTTTCAATACATGTTTTTAATGTAAGATTTTTACTTTAAACACCTCCACGACCCCCGTACTATTCAGTCCAGCACAATGTTTTGAGTCCGTTACATTGAGTCCTACCGTAAAACGTGACCCCAAAAAAATAAATAATTTCCCAGCAATAATTTTTGCGTAAAGTTACTTAGTTTGATGTACATAACGCTTGGTTGACGGCTTCGTGAAGGGTCTTGTTATTAGTGTTACATCCTGTATGTATTTTAAGTAACCAAAAAAATCTAATACCTCATGGTGCGAATTCATCACAAAATGTTCATATTTTACGATAACATAGTAATACGTCAAGGTATGTAGTAATATTTTAATTTAAAAGCTTCGGCTCGGCTTTCTTGTTCAACAAATACTGCCCAATCGAGTGTGCTGAAGCCAAAATGTGTGTAGCACTCCTGACACCTTGCCTGTAACACCCGAAGGATTTGACCTAGTGTAGATACCCTAGAGCCCATTGACATCAACTGGGCGCAAATTCTGAAAACTGCGAAATTCCTGGTGAGGAAATCCAATAACATGTTTGCCCGACCCGTGAATCGAACTCAAGCTTAACGACAGCTCTTGTGGCCACTAGACTTACGTTATAGTGAGGCTGGCTGTGAAGATTAATTAGAATATAATGGCCCAGGTAGTACTGGACGACACTTAGACGGCACGATTGGCACAGTGGCTGAGCAGGTTGAGCGATAAGCTGCTTCGCTGAGTGTCGCGGGTTTGACTCTCGCATGGATCAAATATATGTATAGCCTAAAGTAACTTGTTCTGAGTCTGACTGTTTGTATGTGCGTTTGAATGTTTGTAGACGCACGATACAGGAGAAATTCCTAGTGTGGGGCAAGGTTTTTATAAAAACCCGGCCAAGTGCGTGTCGTACTCACACGCACACAGGGTTCCGTAGCACCAAATAATATAATAAAAATATTCTGGAGGCTCATTCATATGTTGTATTGTTTTACATTCAACTTCTTCTCCTTCTTATCCGGTACGCTCTTGACAGAGCGGTCGTGGTCGTTAAGTACTCGTAGCAGTATTGGAAGGGGCAGATGTGATACATTTCACGACATTTCGCCACCGCTGCCTGGTAGAGGTCATCCTGCTGCATTCGTTAATTGAACCTCCAATGGCAGACTTGATCTGGTCAGTCCAACGCGTGGGTGACCTTCCGCGCGGTCTAGTGCCTTCTACTTTCCCTTGGACTACAAGGCGTTCTATGGACTGATTGTCAGGCCGGGAAACATGGCCGAGGAATGTCAGGATGCGAGATTGTACTCAGCTTCTGATCGAAAACAGACGCTGCCTGATATCGGTATCAGGCAGCGTCTGTTTTCGATCAGACGCTGAATACTTCAAGAACTCGGGTTCTTGAAGTATCGAGACGTTCGTGTGAAACTCGGTCCACGAAACCCCAAGTTTTCTTCTCCAGCACCACATTTCCAGAGCATCTATTTTCTGCCTTTCCACATCTCGCAAGGTCCACGTTTCAGGTGCGTAAAGAAATATGGGGAATATAAGCGTGTAATAGTTACATTCAACAGCAAGACTAAATTTGTTTTTCGTAGTATGTTAATGAAAAAGAAAGGTACTGCTGCAGTTTAATGAAAAAGTCCCGAATCTCAAAAACCAAACATCAAATCTCATATCTCAATCAAACCAATTTTGGTTGAAAGTTTTATTTCCGTTCTACAATCCTAATTTTTTTTTCAGAATTTTCTTGCTCTCACTTTAGAAATTAGATGGGGGATTTACACACATTTTACCACTTTGGAAGAGTCTATCTTTCAAACGATTGCCTTGGAGAAAAAATGGTTTTATGAACCTCGATCTCATTTTTAAAGACCTATCTATAGATAAATACGTGCGTGGTGTCTATAGAAAAGGTATATCTTTCTTTCAGGTTTGATAAAAAAAAGATTTTTCAGTTTCAGTTGGGTTTTTCATTTTCACTTCCCCCCCTTAATCTTTTTTTTCTTTGTATAAAAATCGTAAAGCGGTTCACAGAATACATCTACCTACCTACTAAGTTTCAACTGTGTAGTCCTAATAGTTTCGGAATAAAGTGGCTGTGATATACACGGACAGACGGACAAACATGGCGAATCTATAAGGGCTCCGTTTTATGCGATTCGGCTACGGAACCTTAAAAAGAAAGAAAGGAAGACTTCCTATAGAATTTGTTTGCCAAGAAGCTACTGCGCAATTGAAGCGCGAATGAATTGAATGTTCATAAGATGCATTGAACGGTACTTGTTTGTGTCCGAGAACATAATAACTTGCACGCGAACTGTTCTCTAACCGCTCGCGAACATGTTCAAGGGTACTATGTTCCCAAGATGCAGCCGAACCACACTGTTCGTGCGCGCGCGGGCGGAGGTGTGAACTCGCCATTACAAACAATGATGAAATAGTGGCAAAATATAGTTACACCAAACTGCGCTTCCGTACCGTTGTATGAATACTTGTACGCATTATTGCAAATAAAGGAGATCACCCAGATTGGGCTATTTTCAAAAGTGCCAGCCAACATAAATAAACTTATTATTTAGATAGAGCAGAACATAATAAACACTTTTTATTATCACACCTAAGTCGTAAGTCAATTAACCGAGAAGTTATTCAACCTCAAAATATCTGAGATCACCCGGGTTGAACAATTTTTTTTTTTCGTCTTTCTTCACGATTTGTGCATTGCGTTTAAAAATAGGGTTAATAAATAAAAATAAATATGACATAAATAGTTCATTGATTAATAAATTGTAACGAATTAAATTCATTTGGGCGTAAGAAAATTATTAAAATCATAGTGAATTTCGCTTCATGCGGCAGGATCGTTGCCTGCACTATTAAAAAAACGGCGTTCTCTATGGGCTTGTACGTTGTTGCGAGAAATAAAATCATGGCAATTAGGTACCAAGTTGTGTAGGTTCTATTCCGCAGACAAAATGGATCTTTTGCATTTATTATATTATTATTTATACTTTTTTTTTCGGATTAGAAATCCTCAAATGACTAAAACCCTTCCATGTTGCCTGTCGTCATAAGATGGACGGACGGCGAGCTAGCCCATAATTCACCGTCCAATTACTATTTATATGTAGGTTTTTTAACATTGTAATCTTTATTATTTACTTATAACTTGGGTATAGAACTTGGATGGTATAATAAAAAATGTTTATATCCAGAAGCTCTATTTAATTATTGCGTTTAATTTAAAGAACCGGCAAAAAAAAGATTGCCTAACCTGGGTGATCTCAGATATTTTGAGGTTGAATAACTTCTCGGTGAATTGACTTACGACTTAGGTGTAATAAAAAGTGTTTATTATGTTATGTTCTATCTAAATAATATGTTTACTTTCGTTGCCTTGAATGGGTGGCTTGGTTACTTTTGAAAATAGCCTAAAAATGTATGGAGGCTGGGTGATCTCCTTTGACTTTGACCATGAAAGCTATACACTATGCGCAATGCTTTGACTTTGTTGTGAAAATATTGGTTAGAATTTCGAAAATTTCTGGTGTATCGAGGAAGGTCAGCTGATTCCCCCGGGACCTGAATTGCCGCCCCGAAGCTCTTGTTAGTACACCAGGGTAATTTCGTACTCCGCTTTCGTACACTTTAAATGTAGTGCTTAAGCATAGGTACCAGGTCCTGGTACCTACGCCTGAGTACTACATGAAAGTCTTAATTCCTTCCCCCTCCTTTATTTGATTTGTCCCCCCTTAATCCAAATGCTGAATTAGCTATATACAATAACATAACTATGCCAGTGCTGTTATTCTGGGTTGTGACTTAGCAGCAGAACTTCCAAGCTTCCGCAACTGAGGTAAGTACCATTTCGGTTTTCAGTGTAGGTAAGCAAGACATTGCTCGTAGATATAAAAAACAGATAGAAATAAAATACAGCAATGGAATTTAATAATCATTCTAATCGAATACACATCGTACAAAATTACGCACAAACCTTTGGTTATTCAATAAAAAATTCATAACAAATTCCGTTTCTTAATAGTTGACTATCAAAGTCTGCCAATTCGTATAGTGTCCAAATTATTTTCCAGTCCAATGTGAGTTCTATTGTTCGCACCAACAATTAACATTAGCAAAGCTTCCACAATGACCTCCTTTGTAGCCACGCCGCTTGCACTCTTCGTTGCAGTTGGAGGTGTAGTCGACAGCACCCCATACGCAGCTGCCGAGATGTACGTCAGCTTGGACTGCATTCTGAGGAGACGAGACGATCACCAAGAATGTGAGGCACACCAACAACAACATTGATTGATAACTTTTCGTCATGTTTACGGTTATAAAGAGAAGATTTCTTGTCGTGCAAAAATAGTACTGATGCTTCAGTTCAACTGATGTCTGTGCCGTCCGTCTCCGTGTTTATATACGGTTGAAAACAGTTCAGTTTACTTGAGTTCATATGTAACTCGTTTTATGATCAGTATTCAACCCTGCAATGGTCGCGCGGATGCCACTAGTGTGGGTATGTCCCAGCCAGCGAGTACACGAGTCATCGCAAGTGTGCGAACTATGTTTGTACGGACTTGTGATAAAACCAATAGGTGATGTCCATTAACGTACATGTAAATAATATTTTAAGAAAATTAGAAATGTTGTGCAAATAACCCAAGTAACAAAAGCTACTATATATATATATATATATATATATACTATAAAGGTTTTTAACAGAGCGTTTTGGTTCTTTACGATTAAAGAGCATTTAAGTTCTATAATTTAGTTCTTAAACGCTTACAGGACCTTACAAAATAATCTTTAAAGTGTTGCACTGTAACAGATACGAAAAAGCGATTATGGTACTATTTAGTACTACAGACGACCTTATTGACACTTTTATGTATCTATTTTGCACTAATAATGCGTCATAATAACTTTTTCAACACACTTGCTCGTAAAGTGAGCCTTATTACATCGTTCTTAGGGCCATAAACCGTACTATAACACAGACGTGCATAATAATATTACTCACTAGTGCATAATAGAATTATCCCTACAAAGTTAAGTTAGTACCTAACTGTTAATTATATTCGAGTAAACAGAGCATTTTGAATTTAACCGGGTAATACAGTTTTTTATATTTCTAAACAACAAAGAGGTTTTATGCCGCTGAAAATCCATTTACGTTTTTGGAATAAATAATGTGTACCTAATTATGACGAAAAACATTTATTATTATCAAATTATGTATTTATAATTCACAATAATTTGTTATAAAATATTTACATTTAATCACTAAAATTATAATTTTGAAGTAGGCTGTATACGTAATCAATCACCATATATTAGCAGCATGCAAAAAAAAAAAAGCTTGCGCGCCATTTCCCATAATTTTCATATTTTGTTTGTAACACATTTGTTGCTGTGCGGTAAATAATTGTAAAACTGACAAGTTTTAGTACGAAGATGAAAATTTGATAGATTTAACCCCGCCAGAAATACCTAGTGCATGCAGCAAAATACAAAAGTACTTAGCTGCTTGCAATAGTTTCCTACAGTGAAAAAGCAACAAAAAAACCCAGTCATTTTCTGTAAATGTGTTTTGGCGTATTTCTCTGAACTCGCCAATACATACAAACCCAATTCCCTGTGGTGCATCTATTCTAAGTTAAGAAGCATGTTTAAGCTCAAACATGGTGTTGATATCAAAACGTACTGTAACCTGATGGCATTTTTGAAGAGACGCTCGGATGGTCGGAAATCTAAAGTTTTGTCACCAGCCGACGTTTTTTTAATGAGGCTCCGGATAGTCAGTATCTAGCAACAACGGTACGTTTCATATTTTTAATCGAAATGTATCTACAATATGTATGTATAATATGTATCTACAATATGTAACCTTAGCATAACTTCAAGAACTAATTAATTGATTTCTCTGCAGGTTGCCTTAATATTCGGTGTTACTGGTACTTGTAGACGACAAGAGCTGTATAATATTACAACAAAAGATTTAGAAACCCACGGAGATATGCTTCTTGTCAAAATTATCCCGACTAAAACCAAGATTCCACGATCTTTTACAATCCAAGGAACGATTCGTGAAATAGTGAAAAAATACTCAGATCTCCGTTCAACAAAAACAAAGAATGACCGCTTTTTAATTAAACTATTTATGCAATACATGTTTGTTTTTTCCTCGCAAGTGTGTTGAAAAAGTGCGTATGAAACTCGTGAGCAACTTGCTCACTAGACACTCGGCTGATTTACGCCCTCTCCTACGGCTCGGGCTGCAACCACAGCCTCGTGTAAAATGAGCAATTTAGCTCACTTGTATCATAATATACTATTACAGTACTAGCGTTGTAGCAGTATCGAAAAGACTATTACAGGATCAATCTGCACTATAAAAGTATCTTGCACAACCATTACGTAACCTTTTAGTTTCTTAAATCCCTCAACATCGCTATGGTGCTAGTTCTGTTAAAGTATTGAAACTCGTTTATAGTACTAAATAGTACCATAGTGACTCCTGGCACAATTGCTAAACATTTTTAATTCTAAATAGCTCTACAAGTGAGTTTGTGTTACTGCTACGAGACTAATGCGTGACATAAAAGCACTAAAATTAATAATTAATGCACTAATTAGATTTGTACTAACTTTTCAGTATCAATTATATCACTAGTATTTCATAAATGGTGGCACACCGTCTGTCAACTGTCACTGACAATGTAGCACATGATTCTGCACAAAATAATTGTTTTGTACCACTACAGGGCTGTCGGAATGAAGTTCCTTTTCATTACTCATAATCGGAAAGTAGGTCTGAAGTTGCCTAACGAGCGGGTTGAAAGTAATACTTTGCATCCCTAAGGAAAATCGTTTTCAACTGACAACTGTCAAATTATGTAAAAAAAAACTAGTTCTATTTTCACATTTCTATTGAACAATGTTTCAGCTTTCTGTACAGTCACTCAATTACAGCGCGAAGTAAAATTGAAATAATTTAAAGTTAAGTATAAATTAAAGAATATTATTATTGTTTTTTAAATGACTGATGATGATGATGATTGAGCACCACACCCAGCCAGGAGCAAGCCTGACCCGGACAAGCCGGATGCACCAGGGGGCACGATTTTGTGAGGAAAGACATGCTCTGGGATGGGAAAGGAAGCCGACTATGCCGAGCCAATATATAATATAATATGACTATGTAGAGCCAATATAGAATATATTTTTCGTACCACTTGCTCAAAAAAGTGACATTCTATGCCACAAAAAGCGAACATAACAATAGTCATTTTTAATCTGTTAAAAACAGATTAAAACCATATTAAGCAGTCAAATTAACAAAAATATAAAACTTCAGAGCCACAACCATCAACTTCCGGCATCTTATCTTCGTCCGTAACTCACGATGCACCACCACCACTATATCCGACGTATACTATCTACAATGAAACGCAAGTTCCTCAGACGCAAGAACAGAGAAATACTCAAATCAACTCATCAACAATAAATGTACCAAACAAAAATGTAACTCTCTCTATCAATAATTGGACCAGTTTCGAATGTTAACTTTTACTTTTACTTGTCATTGTTTTTAATAAATGCTTGTCTCATATTATTATTGTGTTAATTTTTTCGCAAATGGTACGAAAAGTAGAGTATTTTCCTCGGTGATAAAGCTGTCTTAGTCTTGGGTGAACTTAAATCCCTCGCTACACTCAGGACTCGTCTTAAATCTCTCGCTTCGCTCGTTATTTAAGTTTTTAACACAGTCGCTACGCTCGGGAGTAAACCTCGAGTCCTTCGTTACGCTCGCGATTTAAATCGTCACCCACGACAGAAGACACTGCTTTATCCCCTTGGTTAATAATCTACTATTTTTAAATGACTTTATTAAAATTTAGTTTTAACTATTTCTTTAAAATAACATAAAAAACAAAATTGGGAAACAGGGAAAGCGGCAATCCGATCTTCATTTGGTTTTTTGAGTTGTAGAGTTTTGTCTATACTTACTTCCGTATAGCAGATTTGTATTAACACGATGAGTTCATCTGATTCAGATATGGATTTAACGTCTGATTTCATAAGGGAAGAGGCTACAGCAGTAGTGGAGAAGCTTTTACCACCTAAATTAAAACAAAGACTTACTTGTACAAACCTTCAACATTATGGAGCGTGTATTCTATGTTAAAGACAACATTAAGTACTAAACACAATATACATTTAAAGGATTTCCAGAGTTTATCATCGTTTTTCAAAAGGCAATCTGATGAATTTATATAAAAAAATCCAATGTTTTCACTTCTCAAGAGTTTCCCAGAAAATATCAACCTACCCGTAGAGAATCTATAACCAACTGTAACTAATTGTTCTAATTTTACCATAAACTTTAAATAAATATCTCACCAAAGTTGTTGATTTATATAAAATAAAATGACCTCATTTATTCTTTAGCTAGTTCATGTTTTTATTTTTACTTTCCTTGTATTCGTAATGAAAAGCACAGTGTTTACCTCGGTTAAAAACTTATTTAGTACCTCAAACTATTGGCGCCCCCGCATGCTCGGGTGCCAAACCCCGTCTCGCGACTAAATAAGTTACTTTCACCCCTAGGTTAACAATGTACTATTTTCTCAAACCAGTAATAGGGATGAAGAATATGAGAGCAAAATAAATAATCGGTGCCAATATGGCTGCTGTGACAGTACATTAGCAGCACGGCTGGAGCCAAGGTGTACTATAGCAGCCATAGTAGGCACAAGTCCTTATTTTATTAATTTTAATTTAATTAAAACAGGAAATTGAAGGGCGTGCTGTGAAATTTGAAATCAGCATAATGATTTTTACTATAATTTTTTTTTCGCAAGTGCAAGTTATGGCAGAGTTACGGTTCATGAATGTTTTGTAGTATATCCTTTTTATTACATGTTAAGTACGTTAAGCAGCAATGACAAATAACATAAAGCATATCTTACTGTTTTTTTTTGGGAACTCTCACGACATAAGCTATAAAAGATCACTGGAATCGTTTACGGTGCAAAATAGCACTATAACCGTGTTTTGGTTATTTTTATAGTGCAAATTTGTGACATAAACATTGCAGATAGCACTATTTTAGTACTAAAAAGCGTTTCTCAACACTTCTATATTTCAACTATAGAACTAATTTATCACCATGAGAGCCTTTGTGTAATGTTTATAGAATAAATCAGTGACAAAACTAGGGCCTTTTTGGGGTTCTGTAAACGTTTACAACACCATTATAGTACTAATCATGAACACTAATCAGCACGTTCTAAAACGTTCTCAGGACTTTTATAGTACTATATTTTGTTACTTGGGAAATAAGTAACATAACTTGCGTTTGATATGAAAATATTAAATTTTCAATCTAATTTAGTCGAAATAGTAATTTACATTTGTATTTTCTCGTCATGATCTTAAAATATGCAACTACTTCAGGTTTGTCTACAAAAATTAACGTGCCAAATATTATATAATATTTGGTTTAAATAATTTTCGTATTCAAAATTTTAAGTTTGCACCAAGAGGGTGTAATATTTTGTTGCTGGATGAATCATATCACCCGCGCGACCACTGAAGGGTTAAACAATTTAAAGCAAGGAAAATCCATTTATCAAGTGGGTTGTGCGGCCTAACTACGTAGTTAATAAGCAGCGCAGTTGACATTTAGTCATTATAATATGCAGATAAAGTTATTGTTCTTTTTTCCTCAATGTTGTCCTGGGAAGGTGGTACAAGTATCAAAGTAGACCCTAAATTTATGTCGTTGATCTGAAAAGAATGATCACAAATATGTGTCGTAGTACGTAAATAGAAAATGCCATTATTGATAATTGTCCAAATGTGCGTGGATATACATATATGGACTAAGAAACACTACAAAAAGCGAAAAATATATCCCCAAATAAGTCGCAAGGTATTCTTACTCTTTATTGTATACAAAAAAATACACTATAAATTTTTGCAGTGTTACATTAGCAAGCACAGAATTGTGTAACATTTACATTTTAGAAAAATCTGTTTTCGTGACCAGGAATCGATGATCCGAAAAAAAACAGCAACATTTTTCAGCACACAAACTTTGTTGCTTATAAAAATCAGAGTCTGGAAGGTCAAGACGTACCCTGGCTGGAGGCTCGAGGCACTCCAGTCACCCACAGGATATTCCGGTTAAGCAGACGACTGCCTCATAGGTTGACCTGCGAGATGCCTTAGCAAAACAAAGGTCATGACACTTATCTATGACAAACCAGAGTCTTGAATTCACCCTGTATCATCTCATTGTTTGCCTAGTATTTCTCAGCTATGCGAGTTCGCGGTCGGTTTCCAGTTTAACCAGGTTCTCCTGAATACCGGTATCCTTTTGTTTAATTTTAAATGTACTTTAATGCACGCATGCTAGCTTTAATTTTTTTATTTATAGTTGTTTGTGTGTACATAAGTTTTGAGTATGAATGTGGATGGTTATATGAGTACCTATAGGAAGACCAAAGAAACGGTGGATAGACTGTGTGATGGATGATTTGGCTAGAAAGGAGGTGACTGCTGAGATGACGAGTAATAGATAAGTATAGAAGAAGAAGACATGCGGCGCCGACCAAAAATGAGGAAGTTTAAGGGCAGGAGGATGGTGAGTCGTTTGAGTGTAAAGTTTACTTCTTTTAAAACTTTCTTTATGTACGTTACATATACGTGGATAAATTAAAACATACTATATAATTAAAGAATACCTATTTCTCTGTTGCTACTAAAGACGCCTAGTGGCCTGGTTGCTGGAGTAGAATAGTATACCAGCTTGTAATTGATCGAGTCGGAAGAAGGGCAACGCTTCTTCAACAAGCCAAATCTTTGGCAGACCATGTCAATAATTTCAAGAGTAAGGCGCGAAGTACACAGAAACGGCGTAAGGTGAAGGCGCGGCGCAGGCATAATGCTGCTTCAAAAAGTTTTCATACAAAATGTACGTAGGCGACGTGTCGTGAATTACACTCATAAGCGGCGCGGCGCAGACACGCCGTTTGTGAATAATTCGCGCCTTAGGTTGCAACGTCCTATAGAATTTGTAATCTTGCATATCGCCAGTTATGTATGTGTTGCTAGTTACATTCTTGCATCCAACAAATCTTTGCCTGCACTGGGCATCGAACTTAGGACCGTATTCTCAGCAGAAGCACTCGCGACCACTCAACCAACGAGGCAGTCATAATTCTGTAGGGAGTGTTTAGTAGAAAGTCTTCATAGACTCCTGTACCTACATGAAAACGAAAACTGGGGATGAACCAGTCCTGCGAAACAAGTCCAAAAAATAAATAAACGAGTTTCTGGGGGGATACTATGACGTCTTAAAGCAGGAGTTATTCCAATGTGGGACGGAGACAGAGCTATACAGGTCGTCTAGCGTCATCTCTTTCCCACACTGGAATTGCTCCTGCTTCAAAACGTCATTGTAGGCCAGCAGGACGACTAGCGGCTGGACCAAGTCAAGGTGTCTGACTGTATTTATCTGATCTTTTAAACCAAGACTGCCAAGGGGTTAGATCATGTTTTCTCGCGTGTCTTTGTTTGCGTAGCAAATTTAGATGCAGTAATACAAAAGTCAATTACAGATTGCCCAACTCTGCTGCAATGTTTTATTTTTGACTCTCAAACCAGTTTTTCTTACACTATGCAACATAACATGACGGCTGTAATCCCCTTAGGGTTAGGTTGAAATAGCGGGCGAGCTCATTGCCATCAACCGGGCACAAATCCAGGCGCCGTAGCGTGGCTGCTACTGAGAAATTCCTGTTGGAAAATTCAATAGCATTTTTGCCCGGGAATCGAACCCAGGACCTCATGTTCAGAAGTCGCATTTGCGACCACTGCACCAACGAGGCAGTTCTACTAAGCAACACTTACAGGAAATTCTTAAATATTCGTGCGTGATGAATTGGTCATAGATCATAATAGGGTATATGCAAGAAATACAAAACTTTTTTTATTTCTTAAAAATGCCTTGTATTGGACCATAAAAACATTGTGGTACACTTGTTTAATTCTCTAATACAAGACTTATTTTACAATTTAATATTTTATTTAGCGTGTTTTTGGTGAAACGGAACGCAAACACAAAACGCATCGATTCCGGTAGTGACGTCAAAATCCATGTGTCAAAGAAACACTTTTAATTGAAAAGTACTTAAAGTTTCACTAAGATTTTACTATAATACTGTTATTGCAATTTTTGCTTAAATAAAGCACTTATATTTTAGTAAAACTAATCTACTAAGGGCAAAAATTTGAGTTAAACAAGGCAGATAGAGGTAAGTGACATCAAAGTCCTGACATGAATGGCCGCGATAGTCATGGACGTTTGAACTGCCGTAGAAAATTGTAGGAGTTTAACATTTTTTTTTGTGCGACAGGCAGTAGTTGAAATTAACTTTTAATTATTTTCTTGGGTTGATAGTACTGCATATTATTGATTTAAGTGAAAAAAAAATTACATGCATATTTCCTATTATCATAAGCAACACTAATTAATACGACATCATTTCATTACGAAAGGGTCTCTTCGATTGCTAATAGGGTCTTATTATCGTTATTATATCAAAATAGTAACGTATAATATACCATCGAAAAATACTAAGAAATAACTACAGGAATTTCCGTAAACAATTATAGGTTGTTGACTTTAGAAATTGTATTATAATTTCTGACAAAAACAGAGTCCTATCCTGTACCGGTTTTCCCTTCTCATGTCCATAAGGACGATTTTACTTTGATTTTCCTTGTAGGCTTTAAGTTTTCCTCATTGGAGTAAAAAATGCATGCGTTTGCTGCTCGCGGGAAACCCAACTCCTATATACCAGTACTAACTGTTATGAATACAATCTGGTCTAGATAATCCTACGTAATTTTGTAAATATGTCTTCTACATAATGGCTAGATAATCGCTATTTAATCACATCGTCTGTAATAAATATATTGAACTAAACTGACGCTTGGTCATAGCTTATAAGGAAATTACTTAGGGAATATGATATTATGATACAAAATGATAATAGAACGGAGTAGAATATACTGTATTGTACACCAAAATTGAAACAACTGTTTTCTGTTATTTTGTTATTGTTTACATATTTGTATTTTTATCTGTCTCTCTTCAAAAAGGAGGAGGTTCTCAATTCGGCTGTAGGTATTTTTTTTTATGTTTGTTACCTCATCAATCCGTCATTTATAAACCGATTTGAAAAATTCTTTTTCCAAGTGAAAGGATATACTGCCCGATTGGTCCCAAAGAAATTTAATCAAAATCGGTTCCGAAATTTGGTTTTTTTTCCTTGAATAAAAATATATGATTTAAAAAAAAACTTTCTACGAAAAAAAAACCCGACTTCCATAAAGACACTAAATAATATAGTCTGAAATAACTTTACATTCGGAAGTCGGTGGCAAATTGACGTAACCTCGCATCATGGCTATAAAAGTAATATAGAACAGAGAGTACACCTACGTTTGCGCACACACTTGTTGTGCACTATAATATTTCCTGTGTACTTGGTTGGGCTCCTTTATATGATATGACTTCATATGACGGTCAAAATAAACAGTTTACCTACCAATGTTGCATAAACATTCTTAAAGAGACATCGTAGGTAAATCCATTCTTCATACATCACAAAGCCAGTGCTTTCCTTTCAGATGGAGACTAAGCCCGAGAACCTAACTCCAACAGTTCTACTCAGGTACCAAATCCAATTTCAAACGCCTCACATGCTATCAAAACACTCGGATCCCATGAATATAACATGTTAAAGTTAGAGCCGAGCAGTCGAGCACAATACTGTGAAATCCGAAGCATTAGCTGATAATTCGGCACCTCTGCGATCCTCCGTCGACGCTTAAACGCTGGGCGCCCTGTGCGGGGGAGATAGTACTACCTACGCTCACTAATACTTCAGTAAGTCTAGTTTGCCGGCTGCCAAGCTTCGCTCCGAACGTATCTGTGGACCGCACTTGGCTAGGTAATGAAGAAAACCCGTAACGGCTCACCGAATGAACCGTTTGTGTAGGTACAATGGTGTACCAAGCACCTAATTGTTTTGTAGCTACGTTTTGTTCAACCTACGTTTTCAGATTAGTTATGTTGGGGGTTTGAGTTTGTCGGCGTTACTTTATTTACCTATAACGGTATTCTGAATAAAATATTCTAATAATATTATTTTACACACACCTACCTAAACTATACCATAGTTAACTAAGCAACGATTACTTTTAGTTAGTTATTAGCGGTATTACCAGATAAAGGTTTTACCGAGCAAGCATTTTAATCTTCACCAATATCTGGTGCTAGATAAAATAATAAACAGAGCGAAACACTGAGTCGAGTCGTGAGAGCAAGTCCCGTTTTACAATATGGCGGCAGTGATATCCCTCTTTGCCGGAAACATTCGGTGTTGCCAAATAAAGTTAAAATAGTGTTGTGACCAATACGCCACAGATCTTAAACGCAAGAACAAAAACACAGACATTTAGTTGTTAGTGTCTTGATTCCTCACCTTCTTGTGGTTTATTTGAAAGAGCCTGTCTGAGTATGATCCATCGAACCGTCGACCTGCCCAACCTTGTGAATCGCGGCTACTTACACTGGACGATCCACCAGTCGCGATCAATACGACGCAGACAATTTTATGCTTAAATGCATTGCTCAATACGTAAGACATTGCCGTCTAGGAGTAGCCTAATTCGAAGTATTCCCCAGAATTACGCGACACTTGTTGTAAACAGGTAATTACCGTCATCAAGCTAATCTCTTATCGCCCTCAAACACTAAATGGTTCATTACTTACGAGGGCAAGAAAGTATTGTTGTCATTGTTGGCTAGCCGGTGATGAGAAAATAAATGTTATGGTTCCTTTATTGCCGAACAATTAAGTATCATGTTACGTTAATAATGGGTATTTAGAATTATTTTAATAACCTTAACACTTAGGTAGGTAAGTAGGTAATACGACGATATCGAGACCCCATTCGCTGTTCCCGAACCGCGAAATCTGTGCCCGGAATGAATATAGGTAGGAATGAATGTACGTAGAGGTAGGTATTAGAACTATACTAACTGTGACATTTAATTTATTTGACATGAATACTTTCAGTATTTTTTTTTTTCTTTTTTATTTTTCTTATTGTTATATTTAATGATTTGACATGAATACTTACTTCATTAAGTATTTTATTTTTATCTTTTATTGTTAATGGTCACATTTAATGACATTTATTTTGTAGAGTATTGTGTATTAATTTTATTTGATTATTGTGAATGTAAAGACATGTGGGTAATTTTTTTTTTGATTTTTCGTTTTTTATTTTTTTCCACGATTGTCTGGCACTTTGAGTACTATAAGCGACCTACCCAAATGTCCTTTCTTTGGTATTGTTCATCCTGTCGTTGAGCTCTTTGAGTTATTAGTCGAGCTATACGATAACTGACAAATGCTTGCACTGACTGGACAGGTCCACTCAAATCTGTGTGGTTCTTTCTTCAAGAGACCATCTCAGACACTAATCTGCATAGTCCTCATGTGAGTTAACCAAAATTATGTCTGGACTTTAAAACTGGACTGCAAAATAAACATCATTTATCATTTATAAATTGGGTTGGTACCAGTGGCGAAGGTTCCTTACAACTCGATTCCTATCGGCTTCCCTTTGAAATATGGCAGTCAGTATTCATAGACAAATAATAAAATCACATTAAAGATATTTTTACTCCACCTTACCTCTAACAAAAAAATTATTGACCCTTCGCTTCTGGTTGGTACTACTTATAGAATTTCAGTATTTTTCTAAGTCGGAATAGCCACTCCGCACATTAGAACACATTTGTAACAAGACAGTTTACTCAGATCTGTTTGTTGAAAATATGTAGATACGACTAGCAGAAACCATATTACCTTTGGTATCATAGCCGACAGAGTTTCTTCGGTTGTATTGTTTCATTTATTTATTCTTATTCATAAGGGGTTACGTAACATTTACCTTTTCACTCAAGACTTGGAATAAATGAAAAACAAACATTCATTTTAACTTTCATTATATTTTAATATTTTTTTTAAACAAATCCAAATAAATGCTCAAAATAGACATAATTACATGTTGAAATAATTATTTTTTCGATAAAACTAATACTATAACTTGACATAATAATTTAAACATAATTTAGAACACAAAATAATAATAACATGGTTCCTTTTAATTTAGTGGCAAACCTTTACAAATACAGTAAAATTAAATAACAGATATTCGGGTTTTCACTAGGTCGTACACATCTAGATTTGAGAGTAGTAAGAATTACAGTAACGAGGTTATGCCAAGTCAAACTTGTGACATATCTACGATCGGTCGGTTGGTTTACATGCAAACTCTATTCGGCTAGCGTATTCAAAAACCTTACCAATAGGAATCTGTTTGGGCTTTTTTATATACATAACATCACGCCTGTAGTCCCCGAGAGATTAGGCAGAGGTGTACCTAACACACATTTCGCTAACTAGCGACGACGTAAACATAACTATGTTTACGTCCCATGAAAAAGAGGGTGAGCCATGAACCGGGCACTGACCTAGACTCCGTGGCCGCTACTGAGAAATCCTTGATGGTGTAACTTAACAACACTTTGCTCGACACGGAAATCAAACACAAGACTTCATGCTCAGCAGGCAGGCAGTCTAGGCAGGTCAGGGCTTTTTTAATAACGAAAATAAATATCTACTAGCGACGGGCTATCTCAGATTGATTTAGTCCAGAAAAGTATCTTTGATTTTTATCGCATCGTGGTTTGAACTTTGCACCTCTCGAATACGATACTCATCTTGAAAGTTGATTCTATCGAACAAATTTACTTGAAATCAAGAGTTTTGTATTGATGTGATCAGTAGAACTAACTATAGATACGTACTTGAAGTAAATTATTTTTATTAATATAAATAAAAAATCAAAAGTGGTTATTACAGATCGCGCGATGTCGCGCTTCTTGAATGCAAAATACAGGTTTGGGATAAACCCGCTTTTAATATTTTTCCTTATAATATGGTAAACAAGTTCTTGAGCCAAGGTATGCAGTTGTTGGGCCACTTATTTAAAATGCAATTGTAATCTTTAAGGAAAAATCGTAAATCAGAGAACGCTAAAAATGATAAATAATACAAAAAATGGACGAGGGCCAAAATATATACGAGCATGTAGGTATACTGTATGTAGATACAAATAAGCCAGTAAATCTATACATCTATATATATTCAAATAAAAAAAAACTGAAGTGTCTGTTTTTAATACCAAAATAACAGCTTTTTACTGAATGCTTAAGATCGTATAGAGGGTGATGTAACAAGACCCTTCACGAACCCGTCAACCAAGCATTCTGTACATCAAACTAAGTAACTTTACGCAAAAATTATTGCTGGAAAACGACTTTTTTTTTGGGTTGGAAAATGACGTTTTACGGTAGGGCTCAAAGTAACGCACTCAGAACATTGTGCTGATGGATAGATTGCATAGTACGGGGGTCGTGGAGGTGTTTAAAGTAAAAATCTTACAAAAAAAAAAAATGTGTTGAAAAAAAAACTTGTGTAGAATTTGTAACTTTGACCCCCAATATCTCCGTAACTAGAAGGTTCCCAGATATGGTCTAGAACAAAAAAATGATCGCAATGACGAGGAGAACAAGTGCTTTTCGGCTTCGTTAAGGGTCTTGTTACACCCTTTATAATATGGTACTTATAACAAAAAACACATTTTTTTTAATTTCATTTTTTTCTGTCGTTCTGACTGTCTGTTTGTTCCGGCTAATCTCCGAAACGGCTTGACCGATTTTGACGGGATTTTTACTGGCAGATAGCTGATGTTATTACGTCTTACATAGGATACTTTTATTTCAACAAAACATTAGAGTTCCGCGCAAAAAATTAAAACCCTTAAAATTGGTTACAAAATTCGATTCAAAACGGAAAATAATCTTTTTTTTATAGTAATTTCACGCGAACGAAGGTCGCGGGCAACAGCTAGTACATAATATGCATGTAATTTGCATGTCATTGTACCTTAACAACATTGGTAAACAAACCGTGCGCCTGATCGGGATTTCCCAATAGCAAAAACGACAACCATCCACGTCTACTTTCTTCCTCTTAAGGGATAATGTCGTTATTTACGAAACTCATGTCACGGAATACTTCATGCTTTTTGATCCAGCGATTAAGGTTGTGTAAATTGTCAGTGAGTTTAATTTTAGTGAGTGTAATTTAACATAAATTACATTCTTTTTGATTATGTACGGTCGCCAGCACATCAAGTTAACACAATCTGTAAAATAATAAATTGCCGGTGGCACTCTAGAATAAACACATCCATTATTGTTTATTACATTTGTAATTTATTATTTAAGGTCAAAATAAAATCACTTTAATCAGTTTTTTTTTTTTCTTGTTTATCTTTGGTTAGACGTACTGAACGCTGTGTTAACATTTGTCTATCTATTTTAATGGGACCTTATACGTGTTCTGTTTTTTTTCGGATTCGTATAGAGGGGGCTCGGAAAAGTAAAGACCATTTTTCAAAACTGTATTTTTTCTAGAGGTCGCGAGGCTGGTTTAGATGAAAACTAAACGAATCATTTGATTTTTGATAAATCAATTTCATACCTAACATAACATCACGGCTGTAATCACCGAAGGGTTAGGCAGAGATGTGCCAGTTATGTTTAAGTCTCATGAAATAAGGGGCGAGCCTATTGCCATCAACCAGGCACGAATCCAGACTCCGTGGCTGCTACTGAGAAATTACTGATTGAAAAACCCAATTAAGCTTTGCCCGACCTGGGAATCGAACCAAAGACCTCATGCTCAGCAATCGCGCTTGCGACAAAAATCGTGCAGGTTGATTATGAATAGAAAGAGGAATATTGTCCCTGTATTTTTAAAGAATAATTTCATTTCAGCTCGCGTATTTTCAGTAAAGGTTTGTCTGCACAAAATAATAAAATACACAAAATATTTAAATAAATAAAGAACATTAAAAGCCACGATGCAATGAAACCAAGAAGCAGGACATATTCTCCAAAAACACTGTCGAATTTTGTCGAGAAATACAATAAATTATTAACCATAGACATCCAGTAAGTGCCGGTAAAAAAGTATAAATCTATCTTAGTATTCCGTACCACAATTAAACCACACAATTCACAAAACATTGGTATTTCGATCCATATGCCCGCTTTCACTAGCATAAGCCTCCTCTCTTTAAGAATGGGCCGTAATAACTAATGCCACAGTGAGCGACACCTAAGTAAATGCTTAAATATTTCACTGTTGGAATTACAACTCTCTACGCTGAGTCGAGTGTAGAAAATTCAACGGCACTTTTATTCGCGCGCTATCTATGCTTCACTCATGTGACTTCATTCTATTTGTATTACGATTTAGTGGCAACATGAAGTCCCAGTATATTCTTAATATCATGTACAAAATCTGTAGACTTAGATCGCATCGGATCGGAACGGATTTTATAATCTTTAAACGACATTAAATCGTGTACACAGTATTTAAAGTCTATATTACCAAGCCAAGCAAAGCAGCTTGACCGCGGGCGTCTTCCGCGATATCGTAGCCGAAAGTATGCGAAGGGATGCGTTGCCGCCTTTATGTTACTATAAACCAAATTGTTTAGACATATATTTTGGAGGTAGTGAAATCGGGCATTGGTGTTGTAAGTCCTTGCCGATAAAAAATCACACAAGATAGCTTACATAATTATTTATTACTTAGTTTAAAGGTGCCGTAACGGCATAGTGTGAGCGTACCTTGAGCCTTCAGTAATAAATATAATATGATACCAGAAACCGGATATCAGAAACCTTAGTACTATTTTCAAAGGCACGGAATACTATAAATGCTTCGGAACACAACAATGCAATTTTTAACCTAATTTTAATGACATACGGTTAAGATTCGGTCAAATTGGTACGTACGGATAAACTGCAGACTCGGGTAAGGACAGATAATGTAGGTACTGAAGTTTGTCAGTGTCTGGTGTCTGCAATATGTCCGTGCCGGTTTGACTGAATCTTTTAAAGTAATTATTCTAACGTCGACGGACATAAGAAAAAGACGCAATTAATTGTAAATGTAAATTTGCTAAATATTTTCATATAAACATTATATAAAAATCTAGTTTGCATAGTTTGCAACTTTGGCTCAACATGTCGATAAAAAGACTGTTGAATGGAAAAACAACCTAAAGAGACAAAAAGTTAAATTCATGAATAATATAAATTTAGAAACAAATTCATTTGAAAATAATTTTAATACATTTTTCAATCTTCGTAAAGCATCAGTAAAACTGGTACAGACAAGTTGCGGACCTGCTGCGGACACCGGACACTGACGGATACTTTAGTAAGTATTTGTGTAGGGGTGTCCATGTCCACAGCCGCGACCTCAATTAGTCCATACCGGTTCAATCTAACTTTAATAGTAACGAAGAAGAGAAACACTGGTTCTTATAACAAATTAACAAAATATAGGGTTTGAGGTGAACTAAGTCCTGGGGGCCTCAAATGGCTGCTTTATCAGAATCATAATATGAATTACATTAAAAATTTAAAACTCTTAAAATGGACTTTGTGTTCATAACCATAAATACCATTTTAAGAATTTTAAATTTTTAACGTGATTCATATTATGATTCTGATAGACCAGCCATTTTAGACCCCCTGTTGGCCTACCATGACGTCTTAAAGCAGGAGTAATTCCAGTGTGGGATAGAGATGGCGCTAGACGACCTGTATAGCTCTCTTTCCCACACTGGTTTTACTCAAGACGTCACAGTAACCCCCCTGACCAGATTTACTGCGACTGCCAAACTATTTCGATGTATCTACTCTAGTTCACACTACTTCACTTTTTTTTTGTTTAAAAAAGGATTGGACCACACTGGCGGTTTCAACTAGCGTTTTTTTACTTACAAAGTATACATTTTTACATGCATTGACTACTAAGCCTTATTCGATACAAAAGTCTAGTCCGTGTCCACGCCATATTAAATAGCATACATAAACTTATGCCTTTTTCATATGATTCCGCCTGCTACGATCGTTACATACTCATATTGAAGTAATGCAATATAAATCAATAATGAGCCAGCATATACAAGGTGCAATTAAAATTACTGTAAATTTGAAAAGAGGTACTCATCGTACCATAAATTCACGCCATTTTCCCATAGGGGTAGGCAGAACGCCGCCTGCTAGAATCCATACATACTCCTCGTCATTTTGAACAATTTGAATATATTTTACTATGAGATAAATTCGTGAAAAATCAGCCTCCACATTTTAGTTGCATATAAGCTGATTTGTTTTTTTTTTTTAGATTACAGAGTTAGTCGCCACTTTAAAATTCATTCGCAATGATTAATTCTACGACCCCTTTTCAAGATCACCTTGTATTAGGTAGCCTTTATGCAGAAGTATAGTCGCTAGCACATCAGTTTACCACAAACTGTCAAATTTCTGCAAATGATTTTAAACCATAAAATGTTGGTGTTTAGGTTCAAAATCGAATGAGAAACATGATACGCTAGCGACTGTACATTTTGAAATCCTATCTATCTAATTGATATTAACCTGCTTACTCAGATTTTCAAAACGCAAGTAAAAACCGCTAGGTACACACGGTGGTAAATGAAGCTGTACCTTTGTATTATATTTTTTATACAATGAGAGATCCGCGAATACTGGTTTTGTATAGCTTGATTGACCGTCGTGCGTCCAGCCCTGATATCTGACCCTCCGGTAAACAAGAACGCACATTAAATTCGAATACTATTGGTCGCTACTAATTGCTGACCGTTGGAAATTAGGACGCAGTTACAAAATGACGTGACCAACAAAATAATTGATGTAGGTAATTGACGACTCGCAATAAACCGATAGTTTTAAACAGTTGTCTGTGTTTGTAATTTACTTAATTCGGTCCATTTTCGCGTTTAATGAATAGACTAATTACTTGATATCGTTTTTTGAACTGGCTTATAAAATTGTACAAACGGCTACATATCAAGCTATTAATTTCCAGTTTATGCTGATCTCGCATTGTATAGGATTTCCGTACAATGCGAGGTCAGCTTATACTGGAAATGTATAGCTTGATGTGTAGCCGTGTGTACTATGCAGTTTGGAAGGGACGCCGACGCTAAAACAGTTACCACATATTCACTACATCAATCAGAACCCCCCACATAGAAATTGTTCGTCGGTTATTAAAAAAAAAAACAGCAGAATCCTACAAAACTGCAATACCCAGTCAAAATGTACGGAACAGCTGTTTTTTTTATGTTGCCTTACCAGCCTATAATCGTTCTATAACTGGTCAACGCAAATAACTTGTAAATAAGTAGATATATACATGTGGAAGCTTGTAATTAGCAAATGTGACTTATGTCTGATATTTAATAATGTTATTGGTCTTTAATCTTTCTTTAAAATTAAATAAATAAATAATGTTGCCACTGCTGGGACACTCGGCCTCCTCACTATGAGCGAGAATGGGATATAATCCACCACGCGCGCCCAGTTTGGTAGATGTCACATGTCTCCGAATTTGTTGGTTCTAGGATATGCCGGTTTCCTCACGATGTTTTCCTTCACCGTTTTGAGAGCAGTAAAAACCGCAAGACGAAATAAATTACACAAAGTAATTTGCCTGCCTGAGTTCGAACCCACGACCTACTGTTAGTAAGTCGGGGCCGCCACCACTGGGCCACCGCTGCTCCCACTGGCCCACTGCTGCACCGATGAAATATTTTTAGCGTCGAGTCCTTTCCACCTTGTTGATAGTGTTTATTAGACTTTTTAGCATCAGAGAACAGAATGCAAAAGCTTCCCTATATCCTTGTATAGCAGGCATGGAGAGTGCAATATGCATTCTGAATGTCAGCAAGTTGCAAATACCTGTCAAATATTTCTCTATTCAGATTTTTTTTTTATATTCAAGTGCATTAAACAGCGAAAAAATTGGCTGACTTTCGACGGAGCAACTTTCATATTACCGTACCGGCGACACTTAGGGGAGACCTATGTCGAGCAGTGGACGTCTTTCGGCTGAAATGATGATAAACTTTCAGATGGCGGGGTTCCTAAATAAGAGCATGACAATTCCAGTCTCACAAAAACCTAAATCTCGTTGACGAAAAAATGTAACTGCGTCTTAAATCATGTTACAATAAAAAACAGCTTAAAAATACATTTGTGCAATAATTTGATAAATGCCTAACTATTCGACTGCTCATGGCACCGCGCGAGAAATTCTCATATTGTACTATAACGCTAATATTTACTCGTTGTCCATTTAATGACACCGTTAGGTACCCGATACCTACTCAAATTTTAGCACCTAGTATTCATAAACATTATTTTAAGTACTAAAAAATTCAATATTATACAAAAGAATTATGCAACAGTAATAATACTTTAGCATAATGAACGTTTTTTATTTTTCATAAACTTAAATTACGATAATTTCGGTAGGTAACGTAAAATTCTTTTAGCTCTTAACGTAAACGAGATTGGTAGGAAACTATTTTCTAATTATGAATGTACGTTTTAAGGCAACAAGCGCAAATTATTTATTTATTTGTTCGTTTCTAATTAACAATTAATCTTGGTCCTTTATTCGTGCCATTTTTCTTTAAAATAACATCAGTGCTCAGGCTAAAAAAATGTGCTATCAGGGGGCCTTAAATGGCTGCTTAAAAATTTAGAATTCTTAATATGGTCTTTATAGTTATGACCACAAAGTGCATTTTAAGAGTTTCAAATTTTAACGTGATTCATATTATGATTCTGATAAAGCAGCTATTTTAGGCCTCCTGAACACTACAATCGTCGCCAGACAAACATACAAATTCTCGAGAAAAGTAAACATTTAACATCGTCATTCACAATTAGAAAACCAGTTTTTCAGGACGTTTTCAAAGTAGTATTCATAAAACACAGAGTGTTTCACTTTCCCACTTTGAGTGTAAAGATTTAAGATGCTCGTACGCTCTTTTAGATATATTTAATGTTGGTTCTATTTCTAGTAGTCCACTTTCCCCTATTAAACTGAGGCCCGCGAGGCCTAGATATGTGTGCATGGGATCTGTGCATGTGTCAGGCCATTTTGAAAACCCACCTACAACTGTATCCTGAGTTTCATAAACGTATCTTCTGTTGCTGCCGTAGTTGGAGTATTGTAGCATGTCTAGTATCTTTAGGGATGCCCCTACCCAGAAACTGTAGCAGGTATCGACGGGTTTGTTGGGCCTGCCTTGGAAGCCATCGACTTGTCTGAATAGGAGCCATCTCTTCAAGCCTTCAATTTGCTGTTCTGATAGCTTGTCGAGTTGGTTGGTGAGGCTCAGTGTGGCTAGTGCGCAGAAGGTGGTACCTCCGTGGGATTCCAGTTCGGGACACTGTGCGATGCCGTAATCGTAACCCTGTGAAAAACGTTGATTTTAGTGTTAGTTATTTAAATTAAAAAATGTAACCTTCATAATTTTTATGTGATTGACAAAAAATGTACATAAAGTCCCCGTCACGAGAAGCTATAATTTTTGTCAATAAAGAACTTCTACCAAGTTACGTAGCGACAATTTAATCAACAACAAATAATCCCAAATTCAATGAACTCAAAGTAACATACGTGTTATACGAAACTAATGAGCAATTTCACTTGATCGGGTTATATTTTAGCGATATAAAGCGCTGTCGTCTAATGTTTTGTGGTACTGGAACGCATCTGATTCATGGAACGTAAACATTTGGGCCACGATTTTGAAGTTCACGCTGACGCTGTCTCTGCTCATTCGAGTTTCGAATGCGTCTGTTTGTTTGTGGTGTTTTCGCGGATTAGGTTATATTCTTTGTTATTGTTAATTATTGTATAAGAAATCGATAGTTTAAAAAAAAACGTCAAAAGGTATGTGCTTATTTGACTGATTGCGTCAAAAAGAGAGTAATGGTTTTTCGAGTGTATAAATTTTGTTATTTGTACATTTGTATAATATTTTTAACAGGTAACGAGCTTTACGGTTATTGGAAAAACCATGGTTATTAACGTATATAAGTATGTGACAAAAACTTGGCCGTCTGATCAATATCCGTACAAAACAGAAATTACTAAAAAAAATAGCAAATATTCTTGGAATTGGCATAGCGTCTGCGTATAATATTTTAAGAGAGTACAAATCCGAGGAGGGAATAAAGTCACCAGTTAAAACTTAAGTGAGACCTAAGTATTTTGAAAAGGTTGATGACTTTGAAAAAGTGCGATCAGGAAAAAAAAACACAGTTTCTTTTTAAGAGGTGAATTGCCTACAATACCAAAAATTCTTCAGACAGTCAATGATGATGTTGAATTACCAAATTTTAGCGAAACAACTCTCAGGCAGCTAATGAAGAATTTGCACTTTACATATATAAAACGACAGAGAAATAATGCGCTCATGGAAAGAGACGATATTATAATATGGCGGCGAACATACTTGAGAAAAATCAAAGAATACAGACAGCAAAAGCGACAGATATACAACATGGATGAGACATGGGTGAATGCAGGTTAGTCTCTAACAATAACTCTTATACATTTATTATTATAATACAATATATCCTATAATATGTTTTTATATATAATTATAGTGATTTGATTGAGTTAATGACGGTATTATTTTTATTAACAGGACACACTGTAAACAACACTTGGGTAGACAATAAAATAAAAAGCAAGAAGCAGGCTTTCCTAGAAGGACTTAGTATTGGAGCCCGCAACCCAACATCAAAGGGTAGACGATTAATCATCACACACATAGGAAGTGAAAATGGTTTTGTTGATGGAGGCGAAAATATATTTGAATCTAAGAAGACAGGAGATTACCATGAGTCAATGGACGCTACACATTTCGAACAATGGTTTGAAACGGTGCTACCTAAACTTGGAGAAAATGCTGTGGTGGTAATGGACAATGCACCCACCATATCATTCAAGGCGTCTTGAAAAGACCCCCACTACTGCCTGGAAAAAAGGAGATATACAAAACTGACTTTCAACTAAGAATATATCTTATGATCAAAATGAAATTAAAACCGAATTGCTGCAAAAGGTTTAAATCATTAAAGATAATTTTAAAAGTTATGCAGTGGATGAGCTCGCAAAAAAATATAAGGTGGAAGTCTTAAGGCTTCCTATCATTGCGAGCTTAATCCAATTGAGCTTGTTTGGGCCAATTTTAAGGGATATGTTGCTCGCCACAACACAATTGTTAAATTTGAGGAGGGGAAGTCGTTGCTGCAACAAGGACTGCAGCACGTCATCAAAGAAGAAAATAACGTTTATGGCAAAATTGATGAAAGGATAGATAGCACGGTAGACAGTTTTGTTATGCATGTAACTGATTCTGAAACAGAATATTCAGAATCGTCTGAAGACAGTAATTAGATGTGTGTGTTAATATAATTATATCCCTGGAAAAAAAAACAGTACAAAACTGTTTTTATTTTATTTTACCCAAAGGTTGCGAACCCCTGAATGTGTATTTACATTTAAATTTATAGGTTCTCGTGGCGGGGACTTTAGTTATAAGTAAATTGTTATTACCAATCACAACAGGCTTTTACGACTTTCCGGATATATGCACATGTAATTTTCTTTTTCATTTTGTGACAGGTTTTAATCGGATTTTAAACATTTTCGTATCGCGTGTTTGTATTCGTATGAAAAGCTTTTTCACGGTCGCTTTTATATCGGTTTATATAAATAGTATAAAATGCGTACATAGCTTGAGTTAAGTCTAAATTCGCACTATAGACTGAAGTATTACTCGCCATTATGTACCACTATCTTTTTCACTATGAGGTATAATATGTGAGGTCCAATTAAAGTAGGTGGACAAATTTTAACACAGCGTTCAGTAGTCTAACCAATGATATATAAGCAAAAAAAACACTGATTAAAATGATTTTTTTTTAACCTAAAATAATAAATTGCCGGCGGTACTCCAGAATAAACACATCCATTAGGTCAAAATAAAATCACTTTAATCAGTGTTTTTTTTGCTTGGATATCTTTGGTTAGACGTACTGAAAGCTGTGTTAAAATTTATCCATCTATTTTAATGGGACCTTTTAAAAGGATAATAATAGTCGTTTGAGAACTCATGGGAGAAGCTAGCCAACCCAACCAATGCATTACGTGCCTTTTGCTTGTTTTAATCTATTCATGTAATATCGAAATAACAGCTTTTTACTTAATGCATATGTAAATGTATACGGCTCTTATAACAAAAATACCTTTTTTTCAATTTTTGTCCGACTGTCGTTCTGTCGGTTTGATCGGCTAATCTCCGAAACGGCTGGTCCGATATTGACGGGACTTTACTGGCTGATTTTATAAAGTCTAACATAGGCTTCTTTTATTTTAGAAAAATAGTTAGTGTTCCGTGCAAAATAATTAAAACCATTGAAATTAAATAATTAAAACCATTGAAATTGGTAATAAAATACGATTCAAAAAGGGAATTCATTTATTTTTTTATAATTTCACGCGAACGAAGGTCGCGGGCAAGTTAGTAGACCATAAAGTAGTACTTACGATAGATTTAATAATATAATCAGTAGCCTTTTCAATGTTGAACCCGGACCAATCATTGAGTATATAACTGATGCAGGCAGCACAATAAACGAATCGCATATCAGACTCGCAACCAGACAGCGTTGCTGCGAAGTTACCTTCCTCTGTCTGAAGAGCCTTTACACCTGAAAGTTGGAGAAATAAAATGTCAATGAATACCAGCTTAGCGTCATATTCTAGGTTAGACTTCCGCGTTTGACGCATGCTGCTGACACAAAATGGCAATAACAGACCACTGCGCTAAATAGTAAACAAACAAAAAAACGATTGTCCTACATATAGCATATTGTTAGAGCTCCTGCAGCCAGGATACAGGATTATCCTAGTACAGGCATCATACATTATTATATCTACATTGTTAGTTTTAGATTCGTATTGTATTGTACCTTTTGGGATTCTGAATAAAATTGCCGCAAGGCAAAGCATCTTCTGACACAGAGAAGGCATGAGCATTGATCTGCACCATTCAGAAATTGAATGATCTATGAAGTAGTTCAATCGCATATTGTTTGCACAAAAATCAGTTTGCAATCCGGTAAGGTTGGCACACATGCCACAGTGGTCGATGTAAATTATACAAGGGATTGGCTTCAGTTTGCAATGAGTTGTGTTATATAAAAACCAAGTGCGAGTCTTCTGTGAAAATTTCAAGTATCTACCTATTATGGATCATGAGATACAGCCCGCTGACAGACAGACGGACGGACAGCAGAGGCAATAGTAATGGGGTCCTGTTGATTACCCTTCGTGTATGAAACCCTAAAAAGGGGGGTAAATTGGGGTGTTAATTTGTCCTGCATTCTATATCCCACTCATAACTTAGATTATATTCTGCATTAAAATGATATCCCTTAAAGATACTCATGATTTATTGCTTGCTTATTGCATGATTTTGTTTAAACACGCTGTTCAATATTTTGCCAAAAAACCTAAACACAACTCTGAGATAAGTCCTATTTATTCAGCGATGAGGATACCCCAAACAACATAAAGGGATAGCCAGCCTACAAAACGCCGTTGAAACCGTCCCACAATCCGTTCAATCAAATCTACGAAACTTACCTTCGACTAAAGCTTTCCTATTCAATCTGGAGAGGTCGTCCCCTAATGCCAGCAGGATACAAAGCCCTGTGTACGTCATAGCGAGATGGCCGCAACGATAGTGGTTGTTCGGAGGATCCAATTCTATATTTACTGTCGAGGAACCTTGGAAGCCACACATTGACATGTCGCCATCTGTAATGTGGAAAAGTTTTTATTAGTTTGCGTAAAACGTCGTTAAAATGTTTTGTTTAAAAACTTCAAAATATTTGAAGCATTCTAATATGTTTTATTTTTTAACTCGCTGTTGCCTGCGAACGTCGTTCGCGTGAATTATTAGAAACAAATAATACTTGGCTTTTTGAATCGGATTTTGTTATCAATTTCAAGGTTTCATTTTTTTTGTCTAAGTTTCTCCTTATAACATCAGTCCCGTCAAAATCGGTCCAGCCGTTTCGGAGATTAGCCGGAACATACAGACAGACCACATTTAAAAAAAAATGTGTTTTTGTTTTAAGTGTCGTAAATATTTTCATATATGCATTCAGTAAAAAGCTGTTATTTTAATATTACAAACATACACTTCAATTTTATTTATGTGCTAGATATCTAGATATGTTTTTAAAGTGACATGGTCACTAAAACTATCATTACCACTAATAAACAGGATATTTACATTGTTTGTTATTTATTTTGAGTTCCCGATATTTCGGCGGTGTTGCAAGCACCATGATCACGGTCAATAAACTGAAGTTATTGCGGGTGGGTGCTTGAGCAGACAAGAATAGAATAGAATAATTTTATTTGTGTAAAAACATGCGACATTAAGGTCTTATAAATATGGTTGTGAACTAAAATGTTCCGCCATACAATGGTATACAAATATTAAAACATCTTAAACGTAAAACAATTGTCTATATGCCATTTAGGTAAATTGGATTTAAAATATTTTAAAGGCAGTTCTCTTAATTCTTTTGGTAGGTATATTGTTAAAAAAAATATTGCAGTGATATAAAGATATTAGCAATCTTTTGGGATCTCGAAATCAGCTATAAAAATTTAAAGAGTTCCTTCTCAAAAATACCAGCCTGCATTATGAAAAGACCTTTTAAGGTTAATAGTTTTAATTTTTTAAGCATCTACAGGATGTTAAGTGGCTGATACCGCAAATTTATCTTAGGCATTTTTTTGTTTGACAACTCTCTTTTGTTCTCCTAACCTACGGTGCTCAGACTTGGTCGCTCACTGAGTCTCAGAAGTTCCGCCTTGGAGTTTGCCAAAGGGCAATGGAACGCAGCATTCTGGGTGTCAAAAGACAAGACAGGGTTCGAAACACCAGGCTGCGTTCCAAAACGGGCATAGTGGACGTTGGCAAAAAGGCTGCTAGGCTAAAATGGAACTGGGCGGGTCATGTCAGTCGCATGCACGATGTCTGCTCGGCAAAAATCTCCACACGATGGTTGCCGGAAGGCGGACGGCGCCGCCGAGGCCGGCCCAGAAAGAGGTGGCGAGACGATTTGGACGCATACCGCGAGGGCTGGTCCGAGGTGGCACGAGAAAAGAGCACATGGAAGGTATTGGGGGAGGCCTTTGCCCAGGAGTCGGACAGTACAGGCTAATAAAAAAAATAAAAACCGTTCTGACTTCAGCCATTAAGACGTGAACGAGTAACAGGCATACAGACACTCAGACAGTTAATTTCAATTAATAATGTTAAGTACACAAGGATCGATGTTTAGAGCGTTTTATATAAACCGAATTAAACAAGTATAATCTATCCGCTGGATGCGAGTTGCACGGGACCGGTTAGTGTGGCGACACTTGGGGGAGGCCTATGTCCAGCAGTGGACGTCTTTCGGCTGAAATGATGATGATGATGAATCTTTCCTTTATTTCTTTTCTTAAAAAAAACGTTGCCCCACATTAGGAATTTTTCCTGTATCGCGTTTACGAACGTTTAAACTCACATGCTCAAACAGCCAGACCCGGAACAACTACCTGTAGGTCATATTAAATTTGTATGACCAAATCTATAAAATCGAGGGCTTTTCAAAATTAGAAGCGACTTCCATAATATATAAATACACGCAGTAAACACGAAATTGTAATACCTAAATTCAGATTAACTAAAACTAGCAAGTCTTTTCTTATAAACAGTATACGCTTTTATAACAAGTTGCCAAAGTCAGTTATAGAACTGACCGATGGAAAGTTCAAAAATTACATCAAACGTGTCCTTATTAAAAAAGAATATTACAAAATCAAGGACTACGTCGAAGACAAAGAAGTTTGGCTTTAATTCCTTCTGCGCATGCGGCTTCCCTGGTAGCTCATAAACGGCACAAATATGTGGATGTCTCTAACTATTCTCAAGCTCATTTTTTCTCATCTATCTAACCAGATTCTTTACGATAGTTTTCAAATCATTTATACATCTTTTGCTCAGAATAGTTACAGCACTGATGACAATATTTGTGTCACTTGTTTAATTTACTATTTTACAATATTTTCTTACCTTTGTATAGATTCTTTTTTACCGATTGTTTGTGAATGTTTGAACATTATAGGCTTTGTAGATTCCCAGATGCTCGTTAACTTTTGTTAACTTTTCATCTTGTTTTAATTTTTTTTGTGTAGTAAGCAACGACCTATTGTCGGGCCTATGCTGTTCCCCCATACTTAAGTACTAATGCTGTAACATGATAATATTGTAACACCAAATGATTTAAAAAGAGTAACCATGGAGTTTCTTGCCGGTTCTTCTCCATAGGAAACGACCAACCCGAACCGTGCACCTTTTTGTCGACGTTTTATAAGTGCCCTTCTAGGCCTATGTGAAATAAAAATATTTTGATTTGATTTGATTTGATATACTAATTAATTAATATTATAAAGAGGTAAAGTTTGAGTTTGAGGTTGTAGGGGGTAATCCCTGGATTTACTGAACCTAATTTGAAAATTCATTTACTAATTCCAAGCTACAGTATCCCCGAGTGCCATAGGCTATATTTACAGCGTGCCCGTGGGATAATTTCCGACCAAAACGCAAGTGAAGCCACGGCTAACAGCTAGTTTTTAATTATTGTTCCTTGCGGGGATCGAACCCAGGACACGCAGCGTCCGGGACAAGCGGCCAATCACTCAGCCACTGCGCCAACCGTGTCAGTATAATAAAGCAATGTAAGTCAGTATAATATATGTATACGGTAGCTTGGTGTTTAAATGATAATTATAATCTTAAAAAACCAGCCAAGTGCGAGTCGCATGCACTCGCGCATGAAGGGTTCCGTATCATCGTAGTAGCCGAGCCCCCTTTAATTTATTGTTTTTATTGTTGTTATAGCTTTCTAATAGGTTTTCCTATAATCTATAGACAGAGAACTATTTTTTGTACTTTTTCAAAATTTCGGCCATCTAGTTTTGGAGTTAAGGGGGGAATGGTCAATTTTGCGCCTTTCTTAAATAACTTTAAAGCTATTTTATCCCTGTATATAACATAAAATTATAAAAAATATGTTTGGGATGCTCACAATGAGCCCTTTCATTTGATAAGTAACACGATATAGTTTGCGAAACTTTCTTTTTTAATTTTCTAATTTATCCCCCAAAACTCCCTTCTTACGACGTCACCGACTTACATATGACTGAGTACCAAATTTCAACTCAATCGGTCCAGTAGTTTCGGAGTAAATTGGCTGTGACAGACAGACTCGCGAGTGATCCTATATGGGGTTCCGTTTTTTCCTTTTGAGGTGCGGAACCCTTAAAAAAGGTACAAATAACTCTACAAAAAACCGTCTGAGTTTCCTTATTATTTTTTATAACTGGTATTAAATCAAGGTGACGCTTACACACGTAAGAACAAATACTACAGCTTCTCTATAAGACGCAGACAAGGTTGTTTAACTTATTTAAATGCCGATAAACCGAGCAATAAGAACGCTACTTATGTAAAAACATGTTCAAACAAAATAAACAAGATAACAACACTTGCACTGTGTTAGTTATGTATTAAACTATGCCTCGATGTAATTCAATGCTTATAAAGTAATCTTACACCGTATAACATAAAACTAATCATTTAAAACATAAAATTAAACAGGTAACTGAATCAGGTACCTGCCTGGTTCCTAAGAGCTTAAGTGGACTTAGGAGTATTTTTACCCGACTGCGGCGAAGCTCAAAAGGAGGGTTATGTTTGTGACCTTTATGTATGTGGGTATGTATGTCCGTTTCTTTGTTCCCTCGTAACGCCTAAACGGATGAACAGATTGGAATAAGTTATACGTCGTTATATTCGTCTTGGTAACGCAAAGTTCACTGGCTACATTGAAATAAAAAACAAACGAAAAATGGCTCAAAAAAACAAGCACATTTTAAATTAAGGTGGAAGCGCAAGGGTAGCCCGCGAAATTTAAATTTTCTCAAGTTTATTGCAATTTGCAGGTCAGTGTCACGTTGTATGTTGATGAAAATATGAATCGCGCCAGTAACACGTATGGAGTTACAGAATTATAATCATTCAAATCATCAATACAGCTCTCCAAGTTCATATAATCACATTCAATAGCTATTTCATGAAAAAGTCACTCTTTGAGATTATATGAACTTGGAGAGTTGTTAATTTTATAAAGATTTTATTCCAAAATCTGAGCGTACTCGCTACGTATATTGCTATTTTCTATCTCACGATCTTATGCTGGGTGGCGTGCGGTGAAAAGGGACGAATGCTCAAGGGTCAGGGTACCGCCTTAAACAAATGTTAGAAGCAGGCGGAGCCAATAAAATTATAAAAATTGAATGAGCCCCGCCTGCTTCCAACTTGAATTTTTAAATGTGCTTGTTTTTTTGCTTTTCAGTTTTTTCAGTCGGGTTTTTTAGTTGTTTCAAGAACTTTTTTAATTTTGTAACGTTTTTCAACTACTTTTTACCAACAGTTAGTCAGACTGAGTTAAAACTCGTACACAAGGTAAACATTGAATGATATTTACGAAATAGTATATTTCCAAAGACCAGCCAAATTCTCAGATATGATGCAGTACATCATTTTGCCCCCCCCCCCCCACATAGAAATTTTTCATCGGTTATTAAAAAAAAACAGCTGCTCCAGACATTTTGACCGTGTAGGTATTGCAGTTTTGTAGGAAACAGCAATTTTTTTCGGCTATATCTCAGAATTTTTCAAAACTAAGTATAATGGGGGCTATCGCGTCTGAACTCGCCGCTAGAGGCACTAGTGGAGGATCTGACATTTCGGGGGCACCGAAATGTCAGATCTCATAGATTGTTCGCGCATTGCGTGCTGTTTTACCACGTATTTTTACAAATATTCACGATTGTGGTCTAGATTGAGCCATTCCTGATTAATTATGAATTGAAGATTTTAAGTAGCAACTTAGAATCTTAATTTTCAGTACTTGGAGGTAAAATGATTTTTAAATGTTTCATGCTTGCTAATTATATGGAGAATATTGTAAATATATGAACCTGAAGTTTACACTAAGCTGTTATACGTAATAAAATAAACTTTCTATGAAGTTATTGGTACTTTATAGTATAAAATAGAATTATTGACAGGACCTTAATCGACAGTGGCGCCATCTGTTGAGCTTAAAAACTTTAGCCCTCATTGCGTTCTTCATTATTTTATTCATTTTTGTAAAGTCAGGTTAGGCAGAGGTGTACGTACTGTACAGCCACATCGCCAGTTATCTTAAAGTCCCATATTATAGAAGACGAGCCTATTGCCATCAACCGGGCACCTACTGAGAAATTGGTGACGGAAAAACCCGATAACAATTTGCCCGACCAGACAATCGAACCCAGGACCTAATGCTCAGCAATCGCGACTGCGCACACTAAACTAACGAGGCAGTCTTAACTAATTTAGCATATTATGAAGCTTAGGTTGCCAGTAACACTGGTTTTATAGGCTTTCCATTTGGTTTTATCTAAATAGGACGCAGTAGTACGATTACGAAAACAACCAATGGAGGGCAAAAAGCGGGCAAACCACTCGTTGGAAAACATAACTTGGCGACATGACTTGACCTCTGATGATTGTTATAACGATTTAGATATGCCCGTAGTTGACCTTGCATTATCGACGAATATTTTGTGCATTTTTAAATGAGATAAGCTTAATCAGGTTTTTTTTCAATCTCGGTGTATTTTTAAAGTAGAAAGCCGCTGAGAATCTGTTCTTGAACCAAGGACCAAGGAAATTAATGGCTTTACAAGAGTCAAACAAGAAATACAGGACCGGTCAATATGGCGACGATTGGGGGAGGCCCATGTTCAATTGTTCAGCAGTGGGCAGTGAAGGACCTTCTGCGGAAATACACAATACTCTTACACAGAGTTATTTTCGATCAGAAATTGGAGTAATACCACAGAATCATCATCGTCTGCCTAGCGGCTAGGCAAATGCCGGGAAAAATTTGAGGTCGGCGTCCAGTCTAATCTATTGCCATTAACCATGTAAAACTATTTTATATGGAGCGACTACCTATCTGACCTCCACAACCCAGTTAGGACTAGGTAATACGATACTCCTTGTTAAGACTGGTTGTCAGACTTTCGGCGCAATGACTTGTAACGTTTGTCGAAGATCTGCAAATGACAGCCGGGACCAACAGCTTATCGTGCTTTCCGAGGCACGGAGGGAATGTAATGGTTGGTCACCCATCCACAGACCAACCTAGGCAAGCGCGGCTTAACCTAAAGATCGACCCGAGCGGATGTTATTATTTTAGCCACGAGCTCCTAATACCACAGATTACAAGTAGGTACTAATTTTATTAATACCCATAAAAACACGTCTGACTCTGCTTATTTGTCTGTGTAGAGCTTTCTCAAACCGGTCAGTTCAGAATGATCGGTCAGAAGAAGGTCAATTTAAGTGAAAGAGCGAAAAAATGACCGCATTTGACATTGAATTAAAAAACCTTGTTGACCTCTCAAGCAATGAGCGTGGCGTGGCGCAAACAGGCTTTGGGTTGACGTATTATTAAAAAGAGTTCGTCAAGTGGAGGTTGTAAGGTATCGTTCGCTTATTTTACCTGCTGCGTGTTTTATACATGGCTCGTTAGTCCTGATTACCATGAAAAACATACATAGGAACATAAACTCACGGCTATTTCTAATGGGTAAAGCCAGACTACAGAACGTCACCTGCTATGATCCCTATGCATACATAGATATAATCTACTTCTTCATGCATGTTCATAATGGGGGTCTAAAATGGCCGCTTTAGCAGAATCATTACTAATATTATAAAGAGGTAAAGTTTGTGCGGTTCTGAGGTTGTAGGGGGTAATCTCTGGACCTACTGAACCGATTTTGAAAATTCTTTCACTAATAGGAAGCTACATTATCCCCGAGTGCTATAAGCTATATTTACAACGTGCCCGTAGGATTATTTGCGACCAAAACGCGAGCGAAGCCGCGGGCAACAGCTAGTAGTTTAATAATATGAATCTCGTTAAAATTCTTAACTTGGTCACAGGCGCAGTTTAAACCAAAAAAACTTCACTTTGTGACCATTTTAGGAATTGTAACGTAATTCATATTATTATTATCCTATGATGATTCTGCTAAAGCGGCCATTTTAGGTCCCCTGGTCATACACGCTCGCCGGTTGCGAGTACCTGACCTTTCCTTGTATAAACGACTATTAGGACCATGGATAACCAAAGCGCATATTTATTGAAGCCATAAGTATTATGATTTGCGCTTACGTTATTATACTTTGCGGTTAGAGCAAAATAATAGCATGTGCAAATATCTCACATCAGTCGACATTGCCATTTGTGTAATGCAGTGAAGTAAATATCGCACTACGAACGACAAACATCAAAATGTACACAAAAGCTGAAAATACTCTGTTTATTTAGAGAAGGTTCGACTTTCGGGACTTGGATGTGGCTGTAGAGCTGACCGCATACTACCGCATGCTACTGACAGCTTTATGTTAATAACTGGAAACAGGGACCGATTAATCGGCTAAAAAAGTTAACCTGTTTGACCTTATGTTTGAATACCTTGATATGGGTTAACCCTTATAATATTTGGGTTAATCAATTCAATGTTATGATTGACTAGAACGAAAGAGACAAAGCAGCGAGCGCAGGCTAACTCCGCCACTTTCTTGCAAAAATTTAGTGTACAAAAATGAACTCTAATTAACCCTATAATACGGGTTCACCTTTACTATAGGGTTTTTCAACTAACCCTAAAAAATAACCCGATTGAAACCCCTATACGGGTTACCTTTTCAGTCCCTGACTGGAGAGGAGCGAAATCTCCTATCACAAGGCTTCATGCACACACGCTTCGGCAGCTAGGTAGTCGATACTGATAGCGAAACCATTGAATAAGTATGAAAGCTTTCACAATTGCTGGCACCGGGCGTTAACCCGCACATTCACAACCACCCTGCGTCAATTAAATGGGTGCCAGACTATCAAAACGCCTACGTCACTTCTCTCAAAACCACAACGTAAGTTTTTAGAGCAGTGACTTAGCCTTTGAGAGTTTGCAGTCAAATACAACAGTGAGACCGTTAAATAGCCTAGCAAACTACACCTACTGCAATAGCCACAATTAAGGTGCTGGAACATTTCAGCTACCTTTATCTGGTTCAGTGGCTATTGAAGTAGCGAGAACAGGCCACAGGCGCAGGGGAACTAAAATGGCCGCTTTAACAGAATCATATTAATCAATATGAATCACGTTGAAATTCTTAAAATTATCACAGGCGCAGTTAATATTGTGAATTGTCATTTTGTGACCATTTTACGAATTGTAACGTAATAATTTATCCTATTATGATTCTGCTAAACCTGCCAATTTAGGCCCCCCGGCCACAGGCACACGTCCAGTCGTATTGGGCGTTGTGGCGATGGTAAGGGGAGACTAAGTCCATTAAGGATGGGTGTCATTCGGCTGAATGATTTTGAATGGGTTTAGCACACATTTTAAGAGTACCTTCAGAGGAAGTCATGTCTTAATGTTAGTAGTGATTTTCGTCAACCCTAATGCGCGATATCACTAACACGACAGGCCTACGCAAACGATGGACAATTTGTCCGCGATCAATTTGCAACAATGGACGACAACCAATAGATGACCAAACAACAAGATTATGTCTGGACTTTAAAAGAGACTATGACCTCTGAGTTTGTTTCGGCTGTTTCTTCTCAGAGTAGTCAGGTACGAAACACCGGCCCCATCTAGTTTAAAAAAGAGACGTGTAAAAGTGTTTTTAAAAAACCTATTTGCAAAATAAACATCATTTATCATTTATCAACACAACCAATGAACAGGAACGGTCATTTCTATCCGGCGGACGACAAAAGCCCCTCGTCTGCGCAGGCCCTAAGGGTCACCTAAATCAATGCTTAAATATTTTTCACTGGTGGAATTTTAGCTCTCAGCACTAAGCCGTACTTAGAAAATTCAACAGAGTACAATACAAATACAAATACAATACAAATACAATGTGCAATTTGTGTTTTTTAGTTAATTTAAAAGATGGTTGATTACCATAGTAAATGATAAATGTTGTCGTTAATGAAAATGTACCTACCTATTACAAATTTAAAATACTTCTTTTTTTTAATTTACATTTTACGTACCTACCTGCACACCTATTATTATTTTGCAAAATAATAAAGACAGAGAAGGTTTATAAGTTTTTTTGAAAATGCGATTTTATTTACGCATGCATTTACACGACCTGTGTGTGAGCGATAAAGTGCAACAGTCTTACATTCAAAGTCAATTCATTGATATAGAAATGAAATTTAATTATTATTACACAAAACAAGGTCAGACAAACTGAGGTCAACCATCTTACATTCCAGCCAAGATTAAATGCATAAGACCTGTAAAGGATGAGTCAATTGCATTACAATAAACTCAGGACTTTTTATCAGTTAGTAGTAACAAAAACTAACAGCTAAAGTTCTTATATGTTTTTCACTCATGGGTAAAATCATAGTAAAAGGATTGTGAAAGGATTTTAATGTTTGCAATGCAACTATGTTATGACTTAGATACAAAATCCACATAGGTACACGTAGTAGGTACCCTAAATATTGTATGGCATAAGCATATACTATTCCCAACCTGTGGAAATCCTGAATGCCAGATGCCAAAATCAACAATAGCAACCGTCAGAAGAGGACCATGAGGCTCAATGAGTTCCAGAGACACAAGTCTACTGATCTTAGTGTTTTCCTTGAATGTGAGGACATCAGTGGACAACAATTAGTAAGTACTTACTATTTTTATCAGGGTGAACTTGTAGTCTGTAAATCCATTCTATAATTCTATTCCTTAAGTCTACTGAAACCGAAGAAATTGCCCCAAGTACATCCAGACCGGATACCGAAAAATAGGCGATTGTTACTCTGAAATAAAATTAAATAGTTTATTAATAGGATAAAATACAGTTCAGGAACAGAATTATATAGTCAAGAACAAAAAGTAAACTACAAAAAAGTTAATTAAGATAGCAATTGAGCTCTAATTTATTCTTTTACATAAAAATTTAGTTTTTAGTTTTTTTTAAGCACTGGGTAATTACAGGATGTAATCAATTATGTTAGATACTATTCTAGCTACACAACTAGTATTGTTATCTATCAATGTAAAATACTGTGTTATTTGTTTTGCTAAAACAGTACTACTCAGAAATATACATATTCTTATCACCAGCACCAGTAATTCAGTAAACAGATTGAGATAATAAATTCGGGACATGAATTGAGACAAAATTTGTAGTAGAATTAATATGATATTTTGCCAACAAGGTCTCTATATTATAGTCTGTTAACCTTTTAAAACATTAGCCTTGTATTAAATTTGCGTTTTTATTGCCATCAATGTTCATGTAATTAACTGTTGCTACCGTAATTGAATTCTCTCAACAATTATTTTGAGCATTCATCATTTGTAGGAACATAAAATATAATAATATGACGAATTTTGTACTAAACGATGAACATCTATAGATTCACTACAGCTCTATTGTATAATACAATAAATTAAATGCATTTCTTTATGAATGAATGAATTCATTGCTTTATATTATGATGCTGGCTAAACAAGGCACTGTATTGACTGGGAAAGTGATAAATAATAATTATTGTTATCAGTCCTTGTCTGGCCATTTAATGAGTGATTTAGGGAAGAAGAATTACCTGGTAGTATCATGAGATGACAACGACGAAGGCAAAATGTTCAGGAACCGCATGAAATACTTCACATGCTGCCGGTGAGCCATAATTTTATTCTCTTCGTGATTCATTTTTACAGATTTCTAGTTTGCTTTTTATTTAAAGCCCAAGTGATTTAGATAAATTAAAGTATACACTCAAACCAAAAGTAAATGGGACTGACGATACACTTGTTACAAACTAGTCATTGGTGTGTGAAATTATTTCATTTTTAACTTGTCCACTCATTAATTTTGAGAGACGAAAACTCACTGACTTGACTTCTGTCTGACACAAGCAAGACTCAACTCAACCCTTTCAATGCTATGAAAATGATTAAACTAACTAGGCAAAATGTGCTCTATGTATCCAATAAATTGACATTCGTTCACTTCAAAGAAACACGACACTTCACGTCTGTCAAATAGCTGTCATTTTTCGTAACTATAGTGCGCCGCTACCTTAGTATTTTTATACTCTTTGGTGCGCCGAGTATAATTTCCATAGTTACTAACTCACAAAGATACAACGATTGTACAGTTTAATCACGTCACGTCCTACTTTTCTAAATAAGTGACACAAATAATGGTTTCAAGGAAGAGGAAAATATGGGAGCGAGAAGTGTCGTATGAAGTGTATTTATGTATTTCCTATGCTTCGCCAGCCCAACAAATAGTCTAAATGTACTCTGTGGTTTACAACAATGCAACGGGTCAGTCGGTCACCTTAGGGTTGGCTAAAAATTCAGCTATGCGATCTCGGCTGGCTTGAACAGTCAAAAAAAAGATCATCATACATAAAAATGTGAAGAAGTTTGTCCATGATATAAAATAAATAAAGTAATAAGTGCTGCATAGTTATTTGAGAGTGTACCCATATTTGGTACTACAGCTGCCACCATATTAAATATGGTGGCAGCTGTAGTACCAAATATAAAAATATTTATTATATATATATTTATTTATATATATATATATATATTTATTAAAAAAAAATACAATTTCCAAAGGATATAATATCACAAATACTGACAAGGTCAAGAAAGCACCAAAAGATGCACAAAACAGTTATTTAAATAGTGCATAATGGTTGCTGCACAATATCACTGTTTTGTGTTATCACAACGCTAGAAATATTCGAAAGATTAGGCAGCAGCGTTTTGTAGCTCTAGAGGTGCACCTTTCGTACACCCACATTTCATTTTAATTATCGTTTTTGAGCCCACCAGAGGGCGCTAATGTCGTAAGTGAGGTCATTTATTCTAATTTATACTTTAGATTAGATTATTTTACTACATATAACAACAGTGTAAACTTCAGATAAATACAATTACAATATTCTCCATAGATTAGTTATTAAGAAACATTTTTAAAAATCATTTTACATCCAAGTACTAACAAATAAGATCGTTTATACTTAAATTCTTCAAATAATTATTTATCAGGAATGGCTCAATCTAGACCACAATCGTGAAATATTTTTTATTATTTTATTTAATTGTATTACATTTATTAATTAAAAGAACCTAAAGTAAATAACCTAGCAACAAACTTAAAAAATGGCGTCAAACAAACTTCTGAATAGAATAAAGTAACATTTTTAACATAATATTATATGGTTTTTTTGCACGCAATAAAAATTAAAAATGTTTGACGTTTGTCGTGAGTGTTATGACAGCTAAGACAGGTTGAAGAAATGACATTTGCATAACCTAGAAATTATTATTTGATAATAATTGTACAAAGCAAAAGTCGTAGGAACAAAACATAAATGACAGAACTTAAAATAACACCAAAAGCCACGAAAGTCGAAACCAAGTCGACACGAACGAGACTCAACTGACAGACACATGGGTTTTGTCAAAACAAAATGTCAGTTAGAATTTTTCGTTCAGAAATACACTACAGAAAAGTAGCATTATATTTTGTTTTTACAATGAAATCATCACTCTTGCATAAAATTAGTCGAAAATTATTTATAAAAGTTTAATAATTATTATTTATTACAAGAACACATACTTATCATATTTAAAATCGACGTGATATTATGATTTTATGTGACGTGATTTCAGAACGAAAGAAGACTAAGCAAACAGTAAGACGCCATGTTGAAAGAATGTGGCAATAATTGAAAATTATTACTTTCCATGCACAATAAATCATAGAATACTTTTCCTAAATTCGTGGTATTTTTTCCTATTTTTCGATAAATGTACATCTTATGGCCGAAAACGAAACATGTCCTTTCGGTGTCCTCGCGCTACACTAGTGCCTCTAGCGGTGAATTCGTGCGCGATATCCCCCATTTACTATTATGTTTTAGTAGTCGCAGGACTCCAAAGTGTTACTGTTGAGCATGATGTCTCTTCCATTAGGAATTACTTATTTGTATGTAGTTTTCATGTGCTCATAATATAGGGATAAAGTTCCAAATTAAATCATAATAATATGATTCCAACTAATTGCATTTAAAATTTTAAAATTGTTAAGCACATAGTCGAATCGGCATAGACAAACAGTAATTTGCTTGGTGATGGACACAATCAAAACAAAATCTACGTCCCTTGTAGCCTGCTCTATGTTGATCTCTGGTCTTTTTCATGGCTGACGTTCAAGGAGTCTAACAGCAGTCATGAAGGTTCTCATAAAGTTTTCTATTTTATTATGTCTAATTTAGGTGAAATATACTGAAATTGTGATACTATAATAGCTAACGTAGTTCCAAATATAATATTTTGTTATAAACGGGATATGATTCATTGGAAAATATTTGATAGGTTGTGCCGTATTGTGGAAAGTGAAATTAACATGCTATGAAATAAGTGCCGTGTGGTTTTTTTGGGCCAAGTTCAGAGTAGTTCGCAACTGAAATGTTTTCCAATACTGTGTTTGGGGGTAATAGTCGTTGTTTCATGAAGATTGTCAGTGTGATTGTTATCCTAACCTCAATTTGTTTTTGTAGCTGAACGTCTCCTTCCCGGCTACGGGATGTCAGAAGTTATTCGAGGTAGTGGATGAGCACAAGCTCCGCATCTTTTACGAGAAGCGCATGGGCGCGGAAGTGGAGGCGGATCAGCTAGGTGATGAATGGAAGGGATACGTCCTCCGCGTCGCCGGCGGCAACGACAAGCAGGGCTTCCCCATGAAACAGGGAGTCCTTACCAACAGTACGTATTTTCATCATGTACACATTTTGCTTCTTTTTGTCATGTTACAAAAATTTGGATTGAGGTTAACCTCAACTAAAATCATGTCTAACAAGTAGTGGTTACAAGAAAGAAGTCCCACATGGAATGAAAATTGTGGAACTCGTACCCACCAGTTCATTTGTGGGTATTGAAAATACTTGATAAGTCCTTGTGTTCCAGGTCGTGTTCGTTTATTGATGTCAAAGGGCCACTCTTGCTACAGACCACGCAGTTCATTTGTGGGTATTGAAAATACTTGATAAGTCCTTGTGTTCCAGGTCGTGTTCGTTTATTGATGTCAAAGGGCCACTCTTGCTACAGACCACGCCGTGACGGTGAGAGGAAACGCAAGTCAGTCCGTGGCTGCATTGTTGACGCTAACCTGTCGGTGTTGGCCCTCGTCATTGTCCGCAAGGGTGAACAGGTAATTCAGATATTTTCTATAGTATTAAACACGTTAGGTGAGAATTACTTACCAACCCTATGGTTGTATCTGTGTCCTGTCTAATATCTCAACAAATCAGAGCCCAGAAGGTAGGCTAGTTAGCTCTTAAGCTTGATTCTCAACAACATTTAAAGGTTGTAAGTTTTGTTGATCATGTTCATTATTTAGATGTGGTCAATTTTAAAATGTTGTTGAATGGATTGTTTTGATATAAAAAAAGGCTGTGAAGGATAGTGTGACATTTAACAGGGGAGACTGGATGAATTGTCCCAGCCCTAAGTAATATACAATATGGGCATGATCATGGTTGTTCTTGTTGAAATGTTACCTGAGGTTCTATGCACATATACATGGTAGAAGAGACCCTTCCCCATTGTATGTTGTAGATCATTTGTAGGTTCTAGATGTACTACAACAACCCTGTTCTTACTGTTTCTAAGATCTTCACATCTTAGCAATTATATGCGACAGGGGATAACAACTGGTACTTGGCATAACCTATGAATTACTTGTTCAAAGGTCTTATTTTCAAATACCATACATTAATTTACTTTAAGCTTTTAAATTCCCATCAGACTACACACATCAAAAGTGTCTAGGGATCAACATATATTTTTGCAATAACTTTTCTCCTGATTGATATTAATTAAAATTTTCTTTAAGGATTCATCAAATAAAGTGTTTTCGTTTGTCACAGTAACGATAAACCAAGTCACCTTTGCATTAATAAAGAAATTTGCCATTTTCCTAATAAAGGGATTTTTGACATTTGAACCAGTAACACAAAAGTTCGAAAAAAAGACTGAAATAACAGTTTTCTTTAAAATTTTATTGGGTAACTTAAACAATTAATAATCCGTGTTTCTACCGCAAACACTAACAACACAAGAACATCGGTTTGGCATACTCAAAATGAGTTCATCCAAATCACGCTGTGGAATGGCCGCCCATGTTCGTTGCAACAACAAAAAAAGGTCTTCTTGCGACTGGATACCCTCCATATTCGGCAGAGCTCTTCTCTGTAGCATATCCCATGCATGCTCAATCGGATTCAAGTCTGGCGACTGAGCAGGCCAGGGCAGGACATTGATGTTAGCTGCGGCGAGAGTCTGTCTTACAACTCTTGCGGTGTGCGGTCGTGCATTATCATGCATTAACTGAAATAAGGGACCGATTTGCACTTGTAGAGGAACGATGACGTCTGATACAATCGTCTCAGCATAAATTTGAGCAAATCAACTCAGTTCTTCCGCCGATCCAAATACCCGCCCATACCATGATTGTTCCACCACTATAAGGATGGACTTCCTGGCAGGATTTTAATCGCTGTTGGCGTCCAGGGGTTCTCCAGTGTCGTATACGTCTTGTATCCGGTCTCATACCAAAACGAGACTCATCAGAAAAGCACACGAAACGCCATTGTTCTTCTGCCCAATTTCTGTGTTCAAGAGCCCATTGATATCGTATCCTACGATTGTGCATTGCTATAGGTGGTACCCGTAGCGGTCTTCGGGAATGAAGGTTCACTTCATGCAAGAGGTTTCTGACTGTTTGGTCGCTAATTAAGTTCCCTGAAGAGTGATGAAGCCTCACGGCTAACATCATGGCGGTTATTGTTGGAGCTCTTCGAGTTAAGATTTGAATGTATCGGTCTTGTCTCCGTGTGGTGCAGCGATACCGTCCTCCATGGCGCTCAGCCACGGTACCAGTGCTTCGGTAACGTGTCCAAAGTCGACTGATAACACTCTGACTTGTATTCAGAGCTAAAGCCACAGTACGTTGCCGGGAACCAGCTTCTATCATTCCCACGGCTCTGAGCATTTCTTCCCTGCTTAAATGACGTCGCCGCTCCATAATAACGTTGGTTTTAATCAGTAGTAGGGAAACAGTAGCACTAATAATGTCTTCAATGCGTTGTATGTTTTTATAGGGAAAATATTGACAGCTGATTTTCATCTTTTACTCGAATTTGATTCACAGTTCCTGATTCAAATTATGAAATGCACCAAAAAGGATCCATATAAATTTATAAAATCATAAATTTATTACAAAGCCACATCTCAATCTCAAGAAATCCACATAAAAATGCTTGATCCCTAGACACTTTTGATGTGTGTATAATACATTGATTACAAGAGTAGCAAGATAATTGAAATGAACAAAAGTTTGGCGATCACAGTAACTATGTTGCTATTCATCTACAGAAGGCAATGACATTAGGAATAAGACAAAAGAACATCATCTATTACTGTTTTAATAAAAAATAAGATCTTAGTATTCCTATTGCAACTTGATTCTCTATGATATTTTATTGTTGTTCAGCCATAATTCAATCTAGCCAAAAATGTAATGTTCTATGATGAATCTAATAATAATAAACCATTTATTTCGGACAGAATCCATATAAGTGTTAGTAACAATTTTCTTATGATATATGTTAGTAGGTACATAATATAAAAGTCACAATCTTCCCGTAACTATTCCCACCCAGTGAGCCTGTATGGGACAGTTGTGGCGGGTAATGTTCTAAATATATCAATTAACTTTGACAGGAAATTCCCGGACTTACCGATGGCAATGTTCCCCGTCGTCTGGGACCCAAGCGTGCGTCCAAGATCCGCAAGCTGTTCAACTTATCCAAGGAAGATGATGTCCGTCGTTACGTCGTCAAACGCCTGCTCCCCGCCAAAGAGGGCAAGGAGAACGCTAAACCCAGATATAAGGTAAAATTATTGAAACCTCCAATAAACCTTTTCTTTGACTTGTTTGCCACTTTCCTAAAACTGCCAATTTATGAATCAACCTGGTGAAATATACCTGAGTCAATGAAGTGAATATACCAGGACAGCCTCATGGCACTCTGTCAAGTTTACAAACAACCTATTTATTTATTTAAACTTCATGTACAATAGTGGTACATAGGCGGACTGAATGCCATAAGGCATTCACTACCAGTCAACCTTTGGGTTAAATAAGAATATGTTGTGGTACCTATAGTACTTTTTTATAATTCTACACTAACAGTAGGTTAGGTCAGGTAACAGTCTATTGTTACAAACTGTCATCCACATTCTCAGGAGATAAAATAAGCCATTTTTTATATTTCTGTATGTAGTGTATATTTTACAAGATTTTAAGAATATAAGGTCATTAGATAAACTGGTAATTTAATTTTAAACTGTATGTTTATTGCTTCCAAACCCCTGATTACAATATTGTTTGCAAGCTCTATATAACTTGGAAGCAGCAGCATCAGGGCATATCAATGGCGCCGAGCAGAAGATTCAGGCTCATGTCTGTCTACTTTTACAGTGTGCTGAACATTACAATTTTACTTAACTTCAAATTGTGGCATGTATTGCTCAAGAAATACGATATGATTTAGCTTGTAGCCATGATCTGTTCATATTTATTTCTTCAGAATCCTTAGATCACAGAATAATGTTATATTTTTGCTCTCCAGGCCCCCAGGATCCAGAGGTTAGTCACCCCTGTTGTCTTGCAGCGCAGACGTCACCGTCTGGCACTCAAGAAGAAGCGTCTGGCTAAGCGCAAGCAGTCCGAGAACGAGTATGCTAAACTGTTGGCACAGAGAAAGAAGGAATCTAAGGTAAAGGAACATTTTTTATGATCTTTTATACTTTTTGACTATTGGCTGGCAAACAAGCAAGCGGACGGGAAAAAACTCACTGTCGCCTATGGATATTTGCTATACCAGAGACATTACGCATGACAAAGAATATGTGAAGAATTGTGTCATGAAGGCCTGCAAGCCTGTAAATTCGCAGGCACACCCATACCTATACAACTTAACACATTCCTGGATGAGCTTCTTCACAAAGCAGCCCCACCTATCTTTGAAATTATTATTTTAGTGTTAATGTCTTCACAGCTGGTATCATATGGCCACATCATTTGTGGAAATAATACTATGCTGTAAGAGCAATGGCTGTTTCTTACCCCTTGGCATATATTTGATATAGACCAAGATATTAAAATAGCAACAGTTTTTATAAAACTCATTCCTACATCCATTCTAAGATGTGACACGACGATTTTCTACTAACATTAGTTTTTGCGTTTTGCAGGTAAGACGCCAAGAAGAGCTGAAACGTAGGCGTTCGGCTTCAATGCGCGACTCAAAGAGCTCCAACCAGAGTGCGCCGCAAAAGTGATTTACTTTACACAATAAAAAAAATTAAAATCTAAATAAAATCTTATTATTTACTGCTAACTGAACACATCCTAAAACAACCTGCAGTTTGCAATACATCAGACTCCTTTGTGGAAACGAAAACAGCATAGGGGCCAAAACATACCTACACACGTGACCAATGTGTCGCATTGAGGTTCGCAAGCAAGACACGTTACAGAAAGTACTGGATTTATCCATTTTTCTGCCTTCTCGGGATCATATACAGAGCATCTTAGGATCATACTATTGCATGCTATCGCAATGAGAATGCTATATCACGCGGCAGCGCGCTCTGTTTCTCGATCTAGCATAAATTATAACAGTTCTGAGCGACATAAAAGGATAGGAGCATGGAAACGTGCGATTCAGACGTGTATGAACTGCTGTCGTAGCACCTCCTAGCTAGAGTATACAGGTGAATCCTCCAAGTGGGCCTGTCCGAAATCCGAAAATTTAATTAAACATTTTATCACATATAAGTGGTAAATTAACACAAATGTCATAATTTAAATCATTTTCTTTAAAATTCTTATTTAAAAAACATTTTTTTTTTAATTATCTTGTTTCAGTCTATTTCTTAAATCAGTATGGATTAAACAAGCTGTGGAGAACAATCTTCCGAATCTACAGTAGCTGGTTTGATGGACAAATACATATGGGCCAATTTTTTCAAGTTAAGAAATACAGTATTTTTTCTCCAATAAATAGTTTGTATCAATTGTATCCATCTCTGCATTGGGAGCATTTAGATAAGCATTAATTTCAGTTCCGCAAACAACGATGCTGTCTTGCATTCCTTTTCACGAAAAAAATTTACATCAAACTATTTTTAAGAATCGTTAAATAAATCGTAATACTTTTACGATACGGATGATCGTCAAAAATTACGATAACCTGCGGTTTACGATTATCGGCATCGGTATCGTTGCATCCCAAATTTTTACACCATTCGATAGTGTCGTTAATAAAGTATAAGGATAAAATTCTGGGAACTAATGAAATGCGGCAAATTTAAGGAAAATATAAAATTTTACATTCATTTTTTTTTTATCTCTTCGTGCGTGAAGCCCTCGATAAAAAAAAATGTAAACAATTGAAATTAAAACTTACAAGTGAGTTGGCGCCAATAGCGATTTTGTTTAAAAATTAACTCCCTCCTTTGGTGTGTCGTAGGTACTTCTCAGAATGTGATTCATAATGGCGACGCTATCGAATGGTTTAATAATACAGTATGTGCTTTTTTTTTCAAAACCAACATGTTCGATTCCTGGCCAGGACATTGATTTTTCCAAAATCCAATGATGCAGTTTTAGTTTTTATCAAAATCGGGCTCGAGACTCCTTTGAGCATTTTAGGAAATTCCTCAGTTTCGGATTAGGCCATCCACGCCCACTTCAAAAATTCACTCTGTACAATGACCGTTCTTCTTGGTTTCAACTGACGCTGACCGTGCAGAACTGTCATTGTATATTAAAATTGTAATCAGGAATCGTACCTGTTGGTTTTGAAAAGAAAAACACTTATTACACCATTCGATAGCGTCGCCATTAAGGATCAAATTCTGGGAAGTAATGACCAGTGATCGGAATAGGTAGAGCTAATGTATCTAAAGTTCAAGGATCAGAAACGAAAAGTGGGACTTCCGTAAGACTAAAAATTTAAAAATTAATTCTCGTACGGAGCGACAGGTTTTTTTTTTCGCGATTTCGGCGTTTGTCCCATAGTAAAAGTTGTTCATAATGATGAGTACAATGACCCCTTAAGAGATTTCGTGTATGAATACATACCTTTTAAAAGTGTTTTTTTTTTTTAATCCGTCAATCCCAACTGTCCATCAAATGCAAACAGAACAGAGACATCTGTAAGTGTAAAGTTAGTCATTCCAGACATAGTTATAGCACAGTCTGATATTATAATACTTCGGTTATAGCCTTCGACTGAGTTCACTGTGATACATTCGTGGTAACATGAGACAATTAGGTATGTCATGTTGCAGATACAAAAGCTTTAAACCACGCTAATAACTCACGCTTTTCACTCAGTGTAAACTATTCATAGGCTTCTATGTAGTAGAAAAAAAATATGTTATAGAACTGATGAATGCCGAGGGCGTCACGCAAGGTAACAGTTTTGGCCCAATCGTGTCTATTTATAACGTAAAGATACGAGCAACCTGCCCCTGATTAGCAAAAATCGTAGTATTGATGTATTTTAGACAAACCATAAAGTTGATGGATTGAGAAAAACCAAGGCTATACGGTGTTTATTTCTTATATTGGAACCATAGAAATATAATAAAATAACTTTCATACATATAGGTATCTATGATTGGAACGGATGCCTGCGTAAAGGTACAGACGGACACCAAGCTACTAGGTACTACTATGAATTGTTTGTCAAATAATACGTTCTCAAATAAAAGTTTATCGGGTACCTACCTAATTATTTTCTTCAAGTGAATTATTTGCCAAACTTGTTGTAAAATGATGAAATGACCAACTATGTTTTTGCCAATCTTTGCTTGTCAAATGACAATTTGTTTATAATTTTTTAGTGAAAAGGCAGAATACCAACTTTATCGTGGTTCAAGATTGATTGGGAAATTTTTTCAGGTAAGTAGCTTTTTTTTTTTTTTTTTTTTAATCGATGGGAAATCATCAAATGACCCCTCCCGCTCTGGGCTGAGCAGGAGGGAGTGTCAGACTTGTACTGACTAAAACCCATCCATGTTCCTTCCTTTGCCCTTTGTGTTCCAGGGCCGCGGTATCTCTTTCGAACAGTCCCGCAACCCTGGCAGGCGTCGGGCCTTACGGACCCCTTCCTGTTTGCTGACTCTCTTTGAGGCGCGCGTGGAACACGAACGCGCCGTCGACACGGCCTGTCGTCATAAGACGGACGGACGGCGAGCTAGCCCATAGCCCACCGTCCACAGGCCCGCGTCTACGGTGGCCGGGGGCCACCACGTGGCCCCCGACGCCCGGTGCGTCTCCCGCGGCGGCTGGGACGTGAGGTTCTCTCCCTCTCGCGTCCCGCCACCTCCTTCGCTAGCATGACTGCTTCGCAGAAAGAGGTGACGGCGTCCCATTCCGTCTCGCTCCGGACCATGGATTGAACCAGGGCCGGACGCGAGAGGTCGCCGCCGCCGATCGCCGCTACGAGGACACGGCGTTGCTCCGCCCAAGCGGAGCAGACCTGCACAGTGTGCTCCACCGTGTCCTCCGGTCGATCCTCGCAGTGGTGACACCCGGGCGTTTCCTCCCGCCCGATTAGGTGCAGGAACCTCCCGAAACAACCATGTCCGGTGAGGACCTGCGTCAGGCGGAAGGTGAGGGCGCCGTGGCGCCTCTCCAGCCACTCCTCAAAGAGAGGACTTACCGCCATTATAGTGGCGTGCCCTCAGGTAAGTAGCTTGATGTAGGTTCTAGCGCTTCGTCCACTTTGGTAACTAAAGTTACCATAACCAGTTATAAGATAAGATTTTTCTTTCGTTGTTTGATAACTAGTTGTGAGAGAAGAATTATTTTTCCATTATTGCAAATTTTTGTTAGTTATAAATACTACCTCCTCCAATAGCTACTAGCTAAGGTCTGCACATACATAAATAAAACGGCATTTAAATTGCTATAATATTTATTTTAAAAATAATTTATTTGCAATAAATACATCACAAAAATCACTACATAATTTAAATCTGCCCACAAACTTCACATAATTACACAAAGCACTCAAAATAATTTAGCATTCCGTCGGCGTTTTCACCAGTCCCAAACCTACATAGCGTGCCATTACACGCAGATAGGAGGGGTTTAGCTTTTTGCGTTTCTGCAACAGAGACTTGAGAAGCCTTTCTGAAGACTCGTTGAAAGGTTTGTTGTAATCGGAAGCCTGGTGAACAGAAAACGCCACTAATAAGATAACTATAATAGGCAAATTACACACACAACGCAAATCAGCAGATTATGATGACTGCCACACATTAACAGCTACTTCCATAGATGTTCACCGCGAACTATTTTGGATGTTGAGATGCTGAGCTGACCATCTATTAGGTACATATCGATTTCTCTCCGTGCCTCCTTGCTTTGAGCCCAACAGACATTTGCGGGAACGCCATCATCGCTGCAGGTACTCCAACTTCGGAAGATATTGTACAGTCACGAGCACCAATATGTATACCTACACTTTCCTAAATTTAAAAGCAATTTTCGTGAGAATAACGATTGTAACTTGGAGATTGACCTTTTTTTCCACAAAAATATGAGTTCCAGAATACTATGTTCGTAACAACATGAAATTTTAATCAGAACGGTAGGAGAAAAACACTTTTATAGTTGTTAAGTGTTTAAATAGTATTGATGCTCGTGACTGTACACATGGTTTACTCTACCAATAAAACTAGAGAAAAGCTAAGTTAAGCAATGTTGATCGCGAAATTACATAGACAAAAATATTTTTAAGGCTCATTCATATATGTTGTATTGTTTTACATTCAACAGCAAAAATAAATTTGTTTTTCATAGTATGTTAATCAAAACAAAGTTACTGCTTCAGTTTGATGAAAAAGTCCCTTAACACAAAAACTAAACATCAAATCTTATTCAAACCAATTTTGGTTGAAAGTTTTATTTACGTTCTACAATCCTAAATTTTCAGGGTTTTTGCTCCTCTTACTTTCGAAATTAGAGGGCCCCCACATTTTACCACTTTAGAAGTGTCTATCTTTCAAACGATTGAACTTTGAGAAAAAAATGGTGTGGCGACTCTGTCTCACGTACTCATCCCTTGCATAGTTATTAAGAATGTAATATTTTTTATTGTAATTATTTTAGAAAGTTTAATTTTGTGTTTTCCCACGTTCCCACATCTGCAAAGCAATTTAAGTAATAGGTGCTATTGTATTCTATAATTCTTTATAGTTATAGGTACTATTGTCTTTTAGAATTCTTTATCTTTATTTAAAGTTCATTGTTCTGTTATTTTTAGTTATCGTTTATTGTACCCATTTGTATTTATATTTCCTGTGTTTTGTTACACTTTTTTACGTAACAATCGTTTTGCCGCATCCGTTTAGAAAACTGCAGATGTGGGAAGGAGGTTCTGAGCTTTGGGCGAGGCAGACAGTCAGTCTCTAACTACGATCGTGCGAGGTCCTTTCTCTGACCCCGATCATTACTCGCCAAAGCTCGCCGTGATCTTGTCTGCCTAGTTGTAACTTTTCATATAGCCTTATCTAATTTTACATTTTAATGTCAAGTGTAAATGCTAGCTTTAGTTACTTGATATTTTTAATAAATTTAATCGTTACAACTTATTTTTGTATATTACTTGTTCACTCGGTCGCGAACCCGCACAATGGTGTTAGAAACCTCAATAGACCTATCTATAGACCCCCCGCACGTATACCTATGTTAGACGAAAAAAAAAAAAAAATTGTCAGTTCCATGTATGGGGAAAAAGATAAAGGCCCCCCTTTATCTTTTTTTTTTCTTATTTTTGTATAAAAATCGTAAAATGGTCCACATAACACAACTAACTACTAATTTTCAACTGTGTAGTCTTAATAGTTTCAGGAATAAAGCGGCTGTGACAGACGGACAGACAGACATGGCGAATCTATAAGGGATCCGTTTTTTGCCATTCGGCTACGGAACCCTAAAAAGAAAAAAGATAACTTCGAATTCTCAATTTACCTTTAACCGAGGTTTCTCAAGATTTCTACGATATGAATTTAGTAATGCGTAACTGCGTACCTACACATAAAACAAAAATAACAAAAAATATCTTACAGTAGTCTTAGCTATCCAGTATAACTCATCCAAAAGATTTTCATAATCCGTGATTGTTTCCGGCAAGTAAGTTATTCCTTCACACTGCTCCAGAAAAAAAAGTTCTATTATTTATTTATTATTGTGAATGAGCGCGTTTCGGCCATTCTTGTATAAAGACCTTTAAACAGGGTTAGGTTTTTCAAACAAGATTGGAAAGGAAAATAATGTATTTTTAGGCCTCTTTAAACATAGATATGTTTGTTAGTTACCTGTGAGGATTTATTAAAATTTTCTCTTTCAATTACTTCAATCTCCATGTCTAATTCAGAAGCAAGAGTAATTCTGTTCACTGCGATGCCTTGCAAAATTATTAGTTTGAATCGCACTAAATTCTGCGTATCTTTCTTATTGGCCAATAATAATATCAACAGGGCTTGCCTCGGAGTTATGTCTGATGTCCAGTTCTTCATCTGCAAATATTGTTTTATTAAGAAATATTGAGAAATAGTAATTACAAACATGATTGTTTGTGTTCCGGACCAACATATCGCGCGCCGTAAGGAACGCGTCGGCCAGTGGGATCACATCATACGGATTCTACGTCATCTTAACGCCCCACCTAACGATAGGCCCTCTCTCGACACTACATAAGTAGTGAGGGACACACGCTCACCGTCACTAGATCAGCCATTTTTATTATTTACTAGCTGATGGCCGCGGCTTCGCTCGCGTTTTGGTCGGAATTTATCCCACGGGCACGTTGTTAATATAGCCTATGGCACTCGGGGAAAATGTAGCTTCCTATTAGTGAAAGAATTTTCAAAATCGGTTCTGTAGATCCAGAGATTACCCCCTGCATACAAACACTGCTGTTGCCCGCGTGAAATTATGATACAAAAAATATTACTTCCGTTTTTGAATAGTGGTTACCAATTTCAAGAGTTTTAATTTTTTGCACGGAACCCGAAATCTTATTCTAAAATAAAAGCTATCTGCCAGTAAAAGTCCCGTCCAAATCTGTCTAGCCGTTTCGGAGAAGCGTTTGAAACGGATTTTGTTACCAATATCTAGTTTTATTTTTTTTGCACGGAACCCTAATTCGTCTTATTCTAAAATAAAAGTAGCCTAGGTACCTTATTATTAGCGACCCTATCGAATCGTGTATACAGTGTTTTTTTTTTTTCTAAAGTCAATGTGTTCGACTCCTGGCTAGGAATATTGATTTTTCAAAAAAGTAATGATGCAGTTTTAGTTTTCATCTTAATCGGGCTCGAGATTCCTTTGACATTGCAATACAAACAGACACTTCTATTTATTTATTTGTATAGATCCATCCAGTCAACATTATCGAGTCGTCATGAGCATGTTAAAACTTGCATAAGCACCGTCTATCCACACACAAGTTGGAGCCCGACTAACGCTCTGGTGGTCCGATACAAAAATATAGCGTGACATTTATTGCAGTTTTTTTTTTCTCTAACACCAGAAAATAAACTGAAAATACTGCTCTAAACTGTACCAGTTCTAACCATAAATGCGGCGCGGCGCGGCGCGCGGCGGCGTGCCGGGAACCACTGTGAAGCGAGGAGCGACGTACTGGCAATCGAAGTAAAACGGAAAGCGACATTATGGGAAGTGACGTTCAGGGAAAAACTCATATCGAAAAGCAGAAATCAGTAGCAGTCGAGAACACCAGCATCACAACTGGAACTTAACACTCAAACAGTGCTCCTTCAAGCCAGATCACTGTTTTATGTTATAACTATTTTATCGACATTTATTTTATAACTAGCTGTACCCCACGGTTTCACCCGCCGTGTGATGTTAGCTTCTAATCTAGTTACCTACCTCAAAAATTGTAATATTAAATGCAAAAACAAAAACATGTTTTCAAATCCGTAGTTCTAGAAATTAGCGCGTCCAAACAGACAAACTCTTCAGCTTTATAATATTAGTATAGTTAAGTTAGAAAATTACCTCCGTCACTGATGATAAAATCTTCTTTGCAACATTCTCATCAAGTACGCTAGAAAATATTTTTCTCGATCCGAGAATTTGGAACAAATCGTCTGCAGTTGTAATTTCATCGAGTGGAATTTTAGCTGTGCTAGTACACTTAGTTCCTGACGAAATACTAGTCGTTTTACATTTTCTGTAAAGCTTAGAGAAACCTTTTCTCTTGATTTTATTAAGAGCAAATTTTGTTTGTTCTGTATGGTGCGATTTTCTTTTTAATGGGCTGTTAACATACTTAATGCATTCCAAGGGAGTATTATTTTTATTACATTCAATTTGATGTGTTTTGTCATTTTCAATTTCAGGAAAAGCTTCACATAGCGAATCGATGTTCAAGTTGCTGACAGTAACAGTGATATTCTTCTGAACACCAATATCGTTTGTAAGCGACATATTTATTTCAACATTTTTGCCATTGTATTGCAGCTTGAGTATATCGAAATAAGTACTCAAATTCTGATGTATTTGTAAGTTGTAACTACGCATCATTCTTTCAAACATACAAACAAGTTTGTTAGGTTTAGAGGCCGAAGTCAATTTTTCATTGTTTCCGGTATACATTTGCAAAGTGGTGCAAATTGCAGTATTTTGTATATCAGTTACGTCAGAAATTTGCTTGCTTGATTTATGTAAAGATACTTGCGAAAGTGAATGTGAATTATCAAGTTCCACTAACAGCGGAGTCACTCTACATTTTAACAAATTATTCAACAAAACCAATGGCACAATTGGTAACAATTCTGTTACCATAGACTGATCGTATTTCATTTTAAAGTCAATTTTCTTTAATGTTTCCCTATTGCAGTCTATATGAGAAAATCTCCCTTCAAGAATCTCTTTGATCTCAGGTGAGTATTGAATGGCTATGATACTTGGGGAATCATCAATTTCACTGCGGGCCAGTTCGGTTATTGTAGACAACCAGGAATTGGTTTTGGTAGGATATAGTGCAGAATTTTCCAGCGAGCTTTTGTTTGAATCAATGATACTGCTCAGCATTTTTGGTAGAATACTGCATAACTCAGCAGGCAACATAGCATTAAGAATTGTTCTTGTACATTTGTATATTACTGTTTGACTTTCAGTTATCGCAATTGGGGTTAACGGCAACATTTTATTTACGCTCGTTATCTTTTGATCGCTCATAACTGGAATAGTAACGTCGAACTGTACCATACTATTTGTCACACAATGTTTCACCGCTACTTGGTTCATGTTGAGGGTTTTAATTTCAAGCAACGGTAGTGTATTATCGAAGCCCGGTATTCCTTGTACATTATTTCGGCCTGTGGCAGTTGTTTCATCAAATATCAAATCTGTCTCACTACAACAATTCTGAGTAGAATCAGTAGAATCACATATCGATCCTGCCTGTACGGAAACTTCCTTCAAATCTGCGTAAAAGAGAAATATTAGCATTAAACCAATATTTAAAAAAAACATGCTTACTTTAGGTAAAATTTACCAGTATGGTGTGTGTGATGAAAATCCATACGATCTTGAGTATAATAAACTCCGCTTCGTATTTTCTTCATAACGTTTTCGATAAAGTCACTCGCCCACTTCGCTTTGGCCCAAGAATATTTATAAATTGGAGTCTTTTTGTTTCTGCCTTTAGCCAATAAAGCATTCTTCTCATGTAGTTCAGTTGTTACCAAAACCTTGTCTGGTATCAATTGGCTGTCAATTACAGCCGGAACTTTAATTTCAGCTATATCAGAGTTATCATTGCAGAGAGTTATAGGTTTGGTTTCATCGTTTTCATAACTGTCATTGTTAACAAGACTTGAAGATTTTTTATACAAGAAGTTCAACATCTTGTCCTTTAATTGAACAATTGATTTCTGCTTCTTAATACATTGCACAGACTTATCGGTTATTTCCGGTGTTGGTCTTATTTTAGCTTTTATTTTATTTGGAGTTAAATCTTTATTTGCCTCTTTCTTGTCTTTCCAGGCGGCGGCCTTTTGCTTGTATGTACCAACTTCAGTGTTGGGTTTGCGTGATTTGCTTTTGATTTCAATTGACGATTCAGATTCTAAAAGATATGGCTGACAAGCTCTGCTTGGCGTATCTTGTTTTATATCTTCAGGAATATTTTGAGACCATTCCATCATAAATGGCCAAATATGATCATCTAAACCATCGAACTGGGGAGGATTGTAATCTGTTACTTTTATGCTTGAACTAACTTGATCTTTGCCTAAAACAACGATTGGAAACTTCATAGTTGCAAGCCTTCGTTTTATTTCAGTTTGAGTTAGTTTTGGATTCACACACGAACTGGACATCGAGGTCTCTAAGTGAAGTTTCCTCGGCTGAGGATCGAATCCTTTAGATGTAATGGCAGGAACAGCAGTTGACTCGCGGTCTTGATGTAAAACTGCAATATCTGCAAATTTTGTAGGAAACAAATAATAAATATGAATCTATCATGCATAGACCTACACAAATCAATAGAGCTATTAATAATAATATAACTACCATTTTTGCTGACATGTTCATTCATTTTTTTTGATATTTTTTCTTTACTCGACGTGAAATTATCAAAACCTATTAAGCTGTCCTTCGTTGGACACGTGCTGCAGTCTGTCGATTTCTGCGACAGAATATCGTACTTATCGTTATGCTGTGAAGTGTCTGCACTCACTACAGAATCTTTTACGCTGCTAATATTCGTCTTTGCGCTCTTAACTTGTTGAACACCTCGAGGGCTCAAATTGTTTATTTTCTTCATTATCATCAGCTGCTTATTGTCTTTAGTTACAATTTTACTTGAGGCTTTTCCGCTGCTTCTGGGATATTTGCATAATGCTATATTTTTCTGAATTATATTCTTGGAATTATTTGAGTCCTTAAGAAAATCATGAGAAAGCAGAAGTTGTTTTTCGAATTCTTCGCATATCTTGCTAAAATCATCTTGGTTGTCAATAACTGTAATACGATCAATACTCGAGGATGGTGAGACATCTGAAGATTTTTTATTCAGCTCGTAACTAGAAATATACGCAAACTCTTGGGTTCGACAAGTCCCAATCACACTGGAAAAATATAAAATATTTTATTGTAAAAGTTATTTAAAAAAAATTCAAAACCATTCGCAAATTTTAGTAATTACCGTGCTTGTTTGCGATTCGCCTGTTTTGGTAGTTTTTTTTTCACCGGTACGATACTCTCTTCAGACATTGGAGGTGAAGGCCTAAACTGAAATCTATTGATATTTCTAAGAACGGCCCAAACATCACTCAAATTATTAGAAGCTGTTTGAGTTTTATTGGGATAAAGTACATTTTTCTTCTTACTGGACACCCTTCTTCCATCACCATTAAAATTTTTCATCATATCTGTAGAGCTACAGTCTAAGTCTAAATTAAGCTGCGAACAGTATTGAGCATCTCTGTCATAAAACTCAAAATCATTGCCTCTTACTTGGGCCTTTCTTTTATTCCGGATCGGAGTACGCTTCTTAACTGCTTTTCGTTTCTGTTCTTCGTTCTTGTCGAAATACTCCGAATCATTCATATCGCTTACTGTACATACGTGAGGCACTGGAGTCGGGGCATTTGGAAGTGTCAGCACCGATTTTTTAACTTTCTTGATAGCTTTTTTAGGTGGTTTGAAGTCATCAGAATTAGTCTTGTATAGATCCATAGCTAATGGAAATGATGAAACAATGTTGGTGTTCTGAATGTACCGCTTTTCTGTCAATCTTGAAAATAACTGAACTTGATCTCCAGGTAGATAATAAGGAGACCTAATGTTTTTTTTATGTGATTTGCTACTTTGAATAGTAGAAATTGAGCTGCTGTCAGTTGGAAAGTCGAATTTAAGATTTTTAGAAATGGGAACGGAACCTGAACATTTCGAACCTTTATCAGACAACATATCCAATGAAGTTATTGCCATATCTTAAGAGTTAATGAAAGTAAGTAAACAAAATCTAATAATCTGAAACAAACAAAATCACATATTTTATGAATGTCACACGATATTCTAAGGAGGCAGACAGCGTACATCCTCTTCCTCCTCCTTGTGTTCAGTCATTAAAATCATCAATACCACCTATCTATCATCTAAGTTCATTTAACCCCATTGAATGACTTTTTCATGAAATAGTTATTGAATGGTGTTAAATGAATAATGAGAGTTGTATTGATGATTTTAATTCTGTAACACACACGTGTACTTGCGCGAATCATAGTTTCATCAACATAGGTACAACCTGCCAAGCTGGGCATTAACTCGTTAATCCATACCTAATCGATAATTAACGAAGTTAAGACATTGTTTAACTTTTAAGTTAAGCCGAAAAAATTCTAACGGTTTATTTAACTTCTGTTAAATTAAACGTGCGAAAAAAAAGACTGACCTGCAAATTGCAAAAAAAACCGTTGAAATTTTACCGCGTAAAAACCCTGGCGTTTTGACCATAAGGTGGAAATAAAACATGTAATTAAAATCATCAATAAAACCCTTTTTGTAGGTGCGTCCAAACATTAAGCGGCAATTGTCTACTTGCCGCGCACAATCATTTTTAGTAAACATTCGTCAGTAACTGTGTTTGGACGTATTTCTGATTTCTGCGTGACGACTGGCCCATCTGTCACGCGGGTTCCTTACTTGAAATCGAATGGCGTGAGAACGAATAACACTTGTTCGAAAACATCATTTCTCGACCGACCATCTAATCAATAAATTAATAAAAATGTTTCTCCGTCTACCTTGTGCAATTGCTCTGATATTTCTATGTCTTCTAATTTTCTGGGTTTTACTGGCTTGCCTTTCTTCTTGGCGCGCCTTATAATTTGTCGTAAGGCGTTTTTATTCGAGACTGAATAAGCGTTTGTGCTCGGCACATTAGCCAAATAAACCGAATAGATGATCGGTTGAGAAATGATGTTTCAAGATACTAATGGGCCATCGCGCTGCGGATGATTCCAGCTTATACTTAGTTATTCGAGATTTTGATGCATCGAGGTAGTGAACAGTGAACTGTCGCAGCGCTCATAATTTATCGATTTCAATTACTATCGAGTTAAAGTTTTCGAGCAAGTGTTATTCGATCCCACGTCATTCGATGTCAAGTAGGGAACCCCTGTCACGCACGATGCATTCTGCATTCCTAAATCACCTAATCATAACAATTTATTCTTATTTTTTTTTTTCACTTTATAGGTCTAAGGTCTAAGTACTTCGACCGGCGTGTTTTTATAATAGCATAGCATTGACGCTTTCTAGTGTATTTTTGAAATCATCAAATTGACAAAACAATAGGTGACGAGAAAAAAAATTAAAGTTTCTTTTGGATTTGGTAGGATAGTGGGGTATTAAGTTATAGCCAATCTCTCTTTTGATGTGATTGCTTTACGCCAGGGCGTATATTCTTTTTTTTACATGCGGTTGTCTAATGAATGTAAATGTTTAAACTATTCCAAGCATAATCTTAAAAACTGTGGTGTTCGGTAATAAACGTAATTTATTGATTCAAAATTCTGTCACCTCCGCTGTTACAACGGTTTCATCCAGCATTTCCTTGTTTTAATAAAGGGTGTAACAAGACCAACAAGACGAAGCCGAAATGCACTTGTTCTTCCCGTGATTGCGATCATTTTTTTGTTTTAGACCGTATCTGGACGCCTTCTAGTTACGGAGATATTGGGGGTTAAAATTCCAACTTTTTCACAAGTTTTTTATTGAAAGACATGTTGTGAATATATGATTTTTACTTTAAACACCTACGACCCCCGTACTATTCAATCCATCCATCAACACAATGTTTTGAGTGCGTTACATTGAGTCCTACCGTAAAACGTGATTTTTCACCACCAAAAAAAATTCGTTTCCCAGCAATAAATGTGTAACGTTACATAATTTTATGTACATAATGCTTGGCTGACTGTCTTGATTCTTGTTACACCCTGTATGTTTTTTCTTAGTCCTTCGCAATTTTCGAATAATAAGCAGACCTACAACACGTAACCGCTTTCATTTTAGTTCTGATGCCAACCATAGATAATACACCGAAGAGCACGGCCGGCGGCGTGTCTCGGATGTGCCGCGCGAACATGCGTCGGTTTAGTCCTAAGGGGTCGTCCATTAATCACGTGAGGCTCAAAATGGAGGGGTCCGAAAAAATCACGAAATATCACTAGGGGGAGGGGGGCGGGTGATATATCAAGTGTATTTAATGTTCGACCTTCATGCGACGATCGACCGCTAGACCGAATTAGATTATATCTGTTAACCTGTTTATAAAGATAATATTCTGTATTTTTTTTAAGGTACCAAAAAATACACGTGATTTTGGGTAGGGTAGTCTGAAACCTCACCATGGGAGAGGGGGGGGGTCAAAAAGTTGTTAAAAAGCATCACCTGATTAATGGACGACCCCTAACTAGACCCCGGCAGAAATGTGTCCTGCAAACGCCTACCTTAAGTTTATTATACTCCATTGAATGACTTTTTCATGAAATAGCTTTCACCTTCAGGTGGAAGTACCAGGGTAGCTCGCAAAAATCAAATTATCTTACGTATTTTGCAATTAGTCGCGACCGTGCGTGAGGTCACGTTTGATGCCCGCGTCGATATTCATACAATTTTCTACTTTACGTTATGGTGATACGGTCCCATTTTCAATGCAGCCAGTAAATTGCTTGCGGATTTTTTCGTTCTGTGTGGTTTGACCGCTAAGCTTTGTAGTCACCACAAACAAAACTGCTGAGTGTGGTAGTGTGTTAGATTCCCAGTTCCCCAGTCCCAGTATTACTGGGTTTTTAGTCAGGAATTTCAAAAAGGAAGTACACGGTGGAAGGGACACCGGCGCTAAAACGGTTGCGCCCTCATGTGAGTTAACCAAGATGTCTGGACTTTAAAAGATACTATGACCTCTGAGTTTGCTTCGGCTGTTTCTTCTCAGAGTAGTCAAGTACGAAACACCGGCCCCATCTAGTTTAAAAAAAAAGACGTGTACAAGTGCTTGTAAAAACTTATTTGCTAAATAAACATCATTTATCAAAGACCATTCACTGATGCCATCTTCAGCATCTTTGAAAGGTACCGGAGGCAATTATGGCCTGGAGTTTAATAACGCCCATCTGAAAAATAATGGCCTTACAACTGAACAGTGTAAACGTTTTGGTTAATAAAGGGGACGTACAAAATGATAATTAAAAGCTAACACCAATTCAGTTTATAAATTATATCTCAAACATTTCTTATTAATTAGACTTACTAAAATTACGGCTAATAAGGCACATATGCATCGATAAAGGGAACCGATTTTGCTTAAAATTTTGCTCTCACAGAAATAATAATAACTAATACAACTAAACAACGATGAGTATTTACAGTTTAAATATTATTAGTGAATCATTTCTAATGGTTTTACATTTTTCCGAAAACCTTAAAACGGGTTGGGCCTTATTAAAGTACCCGGGCCTTATAAGGCCTTGTACGTGATTTCCGTTCAAATTGTTTTAAGAAATATGACGCTTAAACCATTGATATATAAAAAGGGTTTTTTAATATATCAATGACTTAAACACATGTATTTCATTTCTACGTCTGTTTAAATTTATAAGAAGCAATACTGGCCGACCTTAAAAAATAGCTATTATAAAGTAATAAATAACTAAAGCGAATCGAAATTAGGCCTTAATACCCTCAGGTACCTTAGCTGAAGAATGATGTACTGAATGCGTGCATAACCGTTTTCGCGTCCATGTCCCTTTCACCCTGTACGAGTATTATGTAATTTATCAATTAATCATGGTTATATTCCTAGCTTTAATGAATAAGATCAGAAGCATTATTAATATCATTTTGTCTTCGGAATTTTACAAACCCAAGAATTGTAAACAGACGGCGCCATTTGGATAATGACTAATGCAAGGAAAATATCTACTTGAGAAACACGGAACCTAACATGGTATTATACCTTTAATCACCGAAAGGTGAGTCAGGTGCACGTAGTAGAAGCCAGAAGCCAGCATATTAAGGTGGAAGCGCAAGGGTAGCCCGCGAAATTTAAATTTTCTCAAGTTTATTGCAATTTGCAGGTCAGTGTCAAGTTGTATGTTGATGAAAATATGAATCGCGCCAGTAACACGTATGGGGTTACAGAATTATAATCATTCAAATCATCAATACAGCTCTCCAAGTTCATATAATCACATTTATTAGCTATTTCATGAAAAAGTCACTTTTTCAGATTATATGAACTTGGAGGGTTGTATTGATGATTTGAATGATTATAATTCTGTAACTCCATACGTGTTACTGGCGCGATTCATATTTTCATCAACATACAACCTGACACTGACCTGCAAATTGCAATAAACGTAAGAAAATTTAAATTTCGCGGGCTACCCTTGCGCATCCACCTTAAGCTACTACAATTTGTCAATTTTCAACTTTATCACTACATACGCTCGCACAGGTTCAAGGTTGATTGGCAAAAATTTGACAGTTTCCGGTAGCTTGATATGCTGGCGTCTGTACATCCAGATTTAGCCAATTATTTTTAAGTCCCATTCCCATTTATGTAAAAGAGGACGAGCCTATTGCCATCAACCGCGCAAGCAACCATACACCCGTGACTGTCACGGAAATTTCTGGTAGAAAAACCCAACAGCACTGCCCGACTTGGGAATCGAACCCAGGACGCGCACAACGAGATACAAAATTGAAAACGCACCTCATTTACACTAGAATAAAAATCACTGCGATGCAAAAACTGAGGTAGAATAACTACGAAAGAACTAGTGAAAAGGACAATGAATCTGCGCCCTTCACACCTACTGAACCGATGAACGTGACGCTACGGGAATTTATTTAGTGAAACATTCCGTTCAATACTTACAGATTTTCTCACAAAAATTTCGATTCAGACCAAAATAAAACCTCTACATGGATCTATATTTATAGTTATCGTCAAAAGCGAATCAAAGAAATTATAAAATACGCAATTGACATTATATTACCATGATAGACATTTTAGATACAAGTAATTTCGAATACTTCAAAAATCATAGCTATATAGAAAAAAAAATATAAAGCTAGAATTTTGAACTACCAGTGTTAATTTCTACTACATAGACAGACAGAAGACTATGCGATAAACATAGAGCATTTATACCTGGAGCACGCAAGCAACGGATCGCAAGGAAATTTTTCTGCTACTTTTTGCGGGGCGAGGTAAACACATACAGCACAGTACGGGAATTTGACGTTCACACACAGAGACATGCATTGTATTGCTACAAACGCTCACGAAGTAAAACAACCACACACTCACAGACCAGCACACACTAAATAACACAATCAATGAGTGGTATTTCATTTGTCATCCATGAATGAACGAACCAAAAAATGTTTTTTTTTTTTTAATTACTGATCCAATCGGCAAAACCATGGTGTTTCGTATCACGTTTAAGTTTGCACTTAGTTTTATTTGAGTATAATGTCGTTAGGCGATTCGCTCTTTGCTTAGTCTAGAGTTTTGTCCTTTATGTTTTTAGTGAATGGGTAGCATCACTACAGACAGCTGAGTTTGACATGAGTTTTGGCACCAGACTGACAGTCACAGAGCATCACTATCATTATTGCATTTGATGCTCTGAGCAGTGTTGCTAGAAGGTTACATTTCTTACATTTTTCGTAACTTTTGACCCCCTCGCGTAACATGTAAGTAATTTTTTACATTTTTGGGTATTTTCGTAACTTTTCAGAACAACGAGATTTGTAATGTTTTTTTGCATTGAGGCGTTCTTGCCCTTTAATAACAGAGCCCGTTTACGACCACTTAGTAGAACAGTTCGATATGAGGGTTCACTAAGTATCGAATATTGTCGTTAGTTCAGTGTAAAACTAACAGATGCACAACCTCGTAGTTTTGGTTCAAAATATAATAGAATAAGTTAGGTGCTAGACGAGATAGTAACAACAGTGAAGATGGCGCTGCGAACAAATTAAACTGTCTGTTCTAACATATTTAACATTAAATTCACCCTTAGACATCATAGATTCCTTTATATTCCACCATTTTACTGAGATCAATTTGCCTCCTACCTCCGACCCTAAAAACTAATTTAACTTTTACAGCAAAAATGTAACATTTCAGGAAACGAAACGTAACTTACGACTCAAGGGCCCCGGCGACATGGCTGCATTCCGAATTACGCTGTAATCGCTTTGAGCGTCTATAAACCCGTTCCGAAATACCGTGAGCGCGATATTGATGTCCCTTGAATCGTCATCGATGACGTCATGACATGCGCCATCTTGCGACTACACCGACCATGCCCCAAATAAATATCACCGTGAGCGCTGTCAAAAATGACAGTTCTGTTCACAAGTTGTGTTGTTTTGCTAAGGTGGAAGCGCAAGAGTTGCCCGCGAAATTTAATTTTTCTTACGATTTGCAGATTAGTGTAAAGTTGTATGTTGATGAAAATAACAATCGCACCAGTAACACGTATGAATTTACAGAATTATAATCATTCAAATCATCAATACAACCCTCCAAGTTCATTTAACCCCATTGAGTGACTTTTTCTTGAAATAGTTATTGAATGGGGTTAATTGAACTTGGAGGGTTGTATGTGCAGCATAGTCAACCAACATATCGTACATTTTCAAAAATAGGTCTTGTGAAAGGTTTCGGTTTGGGGTTATGTTCACTGTGAACGCGTTCACGAGCGTTCCGAATTGATGACAGCTCTCAGCTGTCATAATCGTGATATCTAAAACGGAACGCAAAATATAGATGTGAGCGGGAGCGCTGTGAGTGATTATTATGTAAAACGGAATGCGGCCACTGGCTCTGAGTGAGACTGACACTTTGATTTGTGCTGTTTTGAATTCATGATTGCAGTAGATACAATAGTAATTGTCTTGTAAATTGTAATTTTCAATTGATTAATACGGTATTTTAAATCCCAACTGTTGGGAGAAAACATAAGAAAATGTTGGCATCCGAGAATCAAGAAGAAATTATACAATATGTGCCGTTTATGTCGTTCGTACACCCTTCTTTCTGGCATACCCTTACGGAGATGAAACTCGACGTAGATAAATTAAACGAGACTACAAAGCAGATTTGGGGGCGATTTACTTACCGCAGCGACATAGGAACTGTCTTCGAAGTAGATGGCACGTCGTTTAACAAGTATGTCATATTAATTACATTTTATTATAATAAAACATTTAACATTATTTATAGTAGTCATGTACATGACCATGTACAATCATAAACATGTACAATGTATGAACTCTTTGTTTGATTAAAATTTGAATTTTCACCTATAAGTACGGTCGAACAAGCTATTTGGTATACACGCGGAAATTTTCACAATCCAATGCCGATGAAAAACTTAAAAAAAAAAACATTTTTTTTTTCCAAATTTTATTTAATAAAGCTTTTTTCATTATGCGAGTGATTCTTAATGACTTATGATTTATAAAATAAATTTGCAAACAATATTGTCAGTGTACTAGGATTGTGAATATTTCCGCGTGTATACCACATAGCTTGTTCGACCGTACACTAGCTTCAAACTGTAACGCATCCGCGACTTCACCCACTTGAGAAACACATCTCAATAGTGCACACAGTGTTCTACACTCTGCAATAGTGTAGCTTTCCATCAGTGTAAGATGTTTTTAAATAGGATGAGTAGTTTCAGAGATTACCTACTACAATCCAAACTTACACACTTATTACTTATTTATAATTAAGTGTTAGTATTTAACATACTCATTAGTAGTGATCGTTTTTATTTAGGGTTGAAGATGTAGCCCCGTTACGGTAGAAGACCTCAATCTTTTTTTCACTTTTTGCAGTCCTTGGCAAGATTTATCCTAACCTCTTTGTAATATTAATATGCTTAGATGAACAAGGAAATTGATTACTGAAAAGCTGTTGATATCTTATTTCCAGAGAACCAGAAGATGAACAGTTGTACACAAATGTTAAAGGTACAATAATGAACAAGAATACAGTTGAAGAGTTCAAGTCTATTGATAAAGCTGACTTATTGAGCACAGTCGGAAAGAATATATGGGCCGGACTGAAGGACAAAACATGGATTACAAATCCTAGTAGTTTATTGAATTTTATCATATTATCATTTGCTGTGAGTTTTAACTGGAATGAGGCATTTTCCATCTTGTTAGTTCAATATGTAGTTTGCAAGAATTTTGAATATTTTTAAATCTATTTTTAACATTTCAGGATCTCAAAAAATTCCATTACTATTACTGGTTTGCGTTCCCCGCACCAATGCAGCCCACAGTGTATGTAAAAGAAAAAAGTACAAGTATCACAACACTTTTCAGCCCTGAACAGATTGCCGAGCTGGCACAGAACTATAAATCTCTAGACCTCGAACAAAAATGCTTCTTTGCAGTCACTCAAGAAAACGATGGTATCAATGTCAAAACATTGTCAAACATATTGGACTTCAATCAAGGCTATCTAAAAGATATTGACTTATCTAGTTTGTATTTTGTGTTCAATGATCCAAGTAACGGGAGCAATCCCGGATGGCCGTTGAGACTCTTCTTGGCAGTTTTGCTGGACCACTGTCCAAGTTTGATTGGAGCTGATATAAAAGTCATTGGGCTTAGGTGCAATGCTACTGGTAATATTGAAACCAGTCGATACTTTACTGTAACAGCAGCAAAGGTAGATGTATTTTTAGTAAATATTTTAATATTCTTGACAGTTGTTCAAACAGACATAATTTTCCATTCTAACAAAAAAACGTCTATGTTTTTCAAATTTTATTTTATATTTTAGGATGTAAAGCAAGGAAAGGAACCTTCTGTAAGTAATCTGTGGGTTGGATGGGAGAGGAATGACAAAGGAAACTTTGGTCCAAAGCTTGCCAACATGTCTGCATCTTTAGATCCTGTGATGTAAGTATTTCAGAGAGTACCTTAACATTAATATGTTACGTTGAACTTTAGAAAGTGAGTGTCATTATGATGACAAACAAGTCTTGGCAAAGCTGAACTTTATCTAAAACTCAATGAGCCATACAGGGCAGCAAGAGCACTAACCCAGAAACGATAACCGTTTTCGCTTTGGTGTCCCTACCACCTTCTATTTTTGATTGGCCCATGCATATAAAAACACAGTCTCTGTGACAAATAAGTAATTTTTCTCCATAAATATATTTTGTCCATAAATATATTTTCTCTTCCTCTCCAGCTTGGCAGATACAGCATCAGATCTGAATATAAAGTTAATGAAATGGCGTCTAGTGCCGGAAATAAACGTGGATGTTATGAAGAGTACTAAATGTTTGCTTCTTGGAGCTGGGACCCTCGGCTGCCATGTCGCTCGGAATTTATTGGTAAGAAAACATGGTATGGGTAGAGAAATTATATTATTAATTCTTCAGTCACGCCAGTATTAGAGTGTGTTTGCGTGATCATCTTGAATCTCCACTCGCTGCTCAGGTTATTAAGGGCACTGGTTGTTACTTGGCTTGCTAGGCAGGCTGTGCAAGGTGGATGGTGGGCCAGCAGAAAAGCATATGCACTTGGGATCTGAGCTGTCCATGAAATATTTACCTCAGCTTGTCGCTATGAGAGAAGATCCTGTATCAATGTTTGTAGCACCAATTAATAGTTCTATGCCAAACAACCCAATTATATCCAATGTAATATTTTCTTTCCAGGCTTGGGGCTTCCGACATATAACATTCATAGACAACGGTAAAGTGTCATATTCCAACCCAACGCGGCAGGTGCTGTTCAGTTTTCAAGACTGCCTCAATGGGGGCCGGAAGAAAGCTGAGGCGGCTGCAGACAGTCTGAAGAACATTCTGCCTACTGCTGTGAGTATTTTTTATGAATTAACGTTGATATACGATCTACTAACTCCTTTAGTCAGCATTTTCACGCTGACCAGTTACAGCCATAAAGGGCCTTGGGCAATTTTCTATGAAATCTGGAAGTAGGTAAGTCCAACAGAAATATATCTCAAATAGTAGCTTATAATTAAGGCTTCAACTCATGCTATAGGAACAAGTCCTGAGTTCTGGAGAACAGAAATATAGCCACTTGAAATATGTTGTCCTTTTTCTATATTATTTTAAAGATTTGTGGTTATATTTACACTAATAATATATCTAGACGAACAAGGGGATTCTGCTACACAGCTTTAACATTCGTTAGTTAATCCGAGCTTGTAGCCGCGTCCACGTTGGACGCCGGACAAGCTCGGATTAATTACCGTGTAGTGTGCGCTTACCCTTAGCACAATTTTTCAACGTGATCTACTTTAAAAACAAATGACTGCTGCAGTCTAATCTTCGACAAAATACAGGAAATTGCAACATGTTCAATGTGTGTTCAACATGTTCAATAACTCAAGTTTATTACTTAGACTTAGGTACTTGTCGCAGTAGTATGAATTGGAGAACTTTTTATGAGCTACAATTTGGTATATACATATTTCAATTCTTTTGGACTTACACACATTTTGACCAACACCCTTTTCTAAAGCTTTCAAGAGAGGTGGACCTAATTGGGATAGCAATATTCATGATTCTGTCTACTCTACTATATCCACTTATTTCTTATTTATGGTTACAAAATTGCCATTTGTTGGTGCCTACAAACAGTATTACTGTTTAGTTACCCATTATCATTAATAATAAAAAGCATTGCTAATTTTTTAAGTTTACTACTGGTGTACTGTATCTAAAATGCATAAATAAATTCTATTCTATTCTATCATATTTATTTCCAGGTAAGCAAAGGCATAACGGCCCACATTCCTATGCCAGGCCATCCGATCGGAGAATCTCTGCAGGAAGAAACTATATCCAACATAAAACTTATCACGGAGGCCATAGCTGAACATGATGCTATATTCCTTCTGTTAGATACTAGAGAAGCAAGGTGGCTTCCTACGCTTATAGCAGCTCATTACGGAAAGGTATAATAATCTTAATGTTTTAGAACTTCTTTTAGACATATTGCATGCATTCATTATTGCATGCGGTGTTTATCTTTAAGTGGTTGTTGCACTGAGGTATATATTTTTTGTATAATTCCTGTAGCATAAAACCAATGTGGACAACTATTGTCTGTAGACCATTTAATAATTTATGTAATCAATCAAATAACAATGGTAACATTAAATAGTAACATCTATAAGTGCACTTGACTTAATGGTAGTTAACAGGTAGGTCTTCACCCAGCACCCTTATTAAGTTATGAAATAACTTGTATTAAGGGCACTGGTACAAGCCCATACATACTTCAGTTTTACAAAATAATTGCAGGCAGAGCAAGTGTTTTCAAACTAAAGTTAACAAAGCCATAGTTGAAGAATTCATAAAATACAAGGTTTATTTAATTATTTGACATAAATTAGCATTAGAATAAATAAAACCTGTATGCAGAGTGAGTAGAACACCTGTGATAAGGACTTAGGGAATACAGAAGCTCAAAGTCGCTCAGCGGGCTATGAAGAGGGCAATGCTCGGCGTTTCTCTACTGGATAGAATCAGAAATGAGAACATCCGTAGACAAACCAAGGTCGTCGACGTAGCCCAGCCGATACGCAAGCTGAAGTGGCAATGGGCAAGCCACATAGCGCGAAGATCGGACGGCCGATGGGGCAAACAGATACTGGAGTGGAGACCAAGCATTGGAAAGCGCAGCGTGGGTCGGCCACCTGCCAGATGGACCGACGACCTTGCTAAGGCTGCGGGGAGTCGCTGGATGCAGGTGGCATGGGACCGGACACGTTGGAAATCGATTGGGGAGGCCTATGTTCAGCAGTGGACAACAACTGGCTGAAATGATGATGAAGGACATTAGAAGAGAGGCAAGCATATTGCTGCTATCCAAACAGAAATCCTGACTCAGCATTGCTAACTTGACGGAAATTCCAATATCACTTTTTTTAACTCAGAAGTCGCTCTTGCGACCAATAAGCAAACGAGACGTCTTTTGTTTTTCAAATAGTACTGAGGAAAAGTTGCACCTCTAAAGACCATTCATGCTCACTCAATGTCTCGCTGATGGTGGCGCGTGTGTCGGATCATTTAGTTCCCTTCAAAATGGTTGAGTTGAATGGTGCTGATCCATGCGTCATGTTCGTGAACGGGCGCTGTCAGTTGTGACTGATCATCTCTTAGTTGCCACGGCTTATATGTTTTTTTTTTAACTGTCTTTTTTGTTTTTACTATGGACACTTTTAACGTGCACATCTTGCTACATCGTTCTCACATAATGTACCATCTCCATATGAATGATGTAACTAAGGTTTTGTAACAATATGCTGATTTAAAAGAGTGTCCATGGAGTTTCTTGCCCGTTCTTCTCCATAGAGATCTACGCTAGGGAACGGGCAACTACAGTAATTTCACAGTTTTTATGCCTTGTGACTGGGACTGTAGCTACATTCCATTGTTATCTGTTTGTTTCGACAGTTCAAAAGTGTCTGTAACTGGCCCACTTGAAATAAAAACTTTGATTTTTTTTTTTGACTCGTTGATCCTCCATGCTAGCGACGAACTGATAAATAATTAGTGCACTCTCACCTACCACTCTAAATAGGTACTCGTATGTATAATTTAATTTACTTTAATTTTCAGATAGTAATCAACGCAGCGTTAGGTTTCGACAGCTACCTAGTCATGCGACATGGCGTCGGTGGCTCGAGTCCAGAAGAAGAACCTACCTCTGTAAGCTCAGCCTGGATCGCGGGCGGAAGTCTTGGGTGCTACTTCTGTAATGACGTCACTGCGCCTGGTAACGTGAGTGCTGTCTATGAAATTATTTTAAAGTTTTAGCAGCACAAAGATAAATACATGGTGAAGATGATTTTCCTTAATTAACGTTACTTTCAATCTGATTAATAAATAAGATACAGTTTAAAAATATTCGTGGCTATCTTGGGATTCGGGTAATCATCGCAAATGTATCGGTTTAATCCGAATTCAAGGACACTAGGATTTGCCTTTGTAACCATAATTCATTGTAGCAGCCCGTCTTACTGATCTGTACTTATAAACTATGAGTATTGTTAAACTTTCTGCTCCGTCGCGGATAGTCCGCGGTGGCTTTTTTGATTGCATTGATGTGCATTACCCGTCTCACTCATATCATCTACTTTATTTTTGATTCCATTTCAGTCGCTAAAAGACCGCACATTAGACCAACAATGTACGGTGACCCGACCGGGCGTAGCGGCGATTGCAGGCGCCCTGGCAGTTGAGATTCTAGTCGGGTTACTACAACATCCACTGAGGTTAGTCTAACAACTGATTTGTGGTATGCCTAGTAATAAATGAAACTACGACGAAGCGAAACTTCCGCTTCGAACGCTTTCACAATAGTGCTCATTTAGCCTAAAGATATGATACCTCGTTTCTCTTCAAACTGGCGAATCATTCCGATAAAAAACATGTTTTCTGATGAGATGAAAATATTAAAATTGAATAAAGACAGAGCGAGAGAGAAATAGAGATCTCCCACTATATCTATGATCTCTGGATATTTCTTTTTCTATGATCTAAGTTCGAAGTCGGAAGAGTCTTATAGCCTATTACTTTTTAAGTTTGTAAGAACTTCAATGCAAAAAAAAGGATGACGGAATCTAGTAGACACTTTTTTGGCCATCTCATAGCTTTGCTTGAAAATTGTTGCAGGGTAAACGCACCAGCCGTATACAATTTAAACAGCGACACCGAGGATATCCCCCCAGAATTTCAAGGCGTGCTCGGCCCAATACCTCACACTATAAGGGGCTTCCTACACTCATACCAAACGGTCGCCCCGACCTGTGCAAAGTTCAAGCAGTGTATCGCCTGCTCAGATGTTGTGATAAATAAGTATAGGGAGGAAAATATCGAGTTCCTGCTGAAAGTATTTAATAGTGGGAACTATTTGGAAGAGGTGACTGGTCTTCACGAGTTGCATTTGTCGGCGGAGATGTCAGATGTAAGTGCATAAGTTAATTTTATTTTTCTCTAGCTCCATTGATAATAATTAAGTTTATCTCCTGTACTCTGGCCGCTATCTTTCACTGTTCAGTAAGATTTCGGCGATCTCTATCGCATTTCACACGGGTAATATAACCATTTTGACTCCAAGATATAAATCTTTAGCCTCTCCTACCATAATGATGGTTGCAATTGCTGAAAATAATAAGACTATAAAACTGGTTTTTTAGGAGTTGCATATCAATCATAAATGTTGTTTTATTTACAGATACTGACATTCTCTGATGAAGACGAAGACTAAGGAGAAATATGTAATTCCAAGATCTATGTGTATTTTAAAGTACGCTTTTTTGACATAATTAAGATCTCATGCATTTAAGTGTTGTATGTGTTGTATAAGCTCAGTTAATAAATTTTTACTATTAAAAATGTACGGTCGAACAAGCTATTTGGTATACACGCGGAAATTTTCACAATCCAGTGCCGAAGCATATACTTTCCAAATTTTATTTAATAAAGCTTTTTTCAATACGATACTGATTCTTAATGACATAAGCTTTCTAAAATTAAATTGCAAACAATATTGTCAGTGTACTAGGATTGTGAATATTTCTGCATGTATACCAAATAGCTTGTTCGACCGTACTTATTAAAAATATTTCATAGCACAAAACGGCAGCTATATATGTTGTAATATTTATCCATAGATCAATGGTATTGAAAAATAAAAAAATCATTGGAAACATCTAACATTACCTTTATTTCTATAAAATATTACATTATTGCTTTGTGAATGTCAGTCTGATGGCTGGCAGTGACTTGGGAAGAGGTAAATGAATTTCTTTCACTGGTTTTGGAGGCTTGATCTTCCTTCCGTGTCGGCCCGTCTTTCTTTGCCAAAGACCGGAGCGAGGTCTGTTTCCGAGCCATCTGTTACGCTGTGGGGAGCCTATTGGTGTATTCCCGTGATCTACGTTTGAGAGGCGACCTGGAAAGTATGTTTTGGTGAATAAATGTGGTACATTTCTTTTTTTTAATTTCGAATGCAGTTATTATCATTTTTGATTTTCTTAAAATTAATGCCGGTGGCTGGAGCTGGCGCGTGTGATGCTTTTAAAGTTTTAACCCCCGACGCAAAAAGAGGGGTCTTAAAAGTTTGACCGCTATGTGTGTATGTGTGTCTGTCTCTGGCACCGTAGCTCTTAAACGTGTGAACAGATTTGGATGCAGTTGATTTTTATTTGAAAGCTAGTTCCTTGGCGATGTTCTTAAATATGTTTTATCAAAATCGGTGCAGCCATTTACTAGTGGGGAGTTGGCAGCAGTGGGACCCGAACCCATCGTGCCACTCCCTTTCGGGTACCTACGCACACTGGTAAGGAAACGAACCAGTGAACAACACCACAAGCTGTGGCTAGACCATGGTGAGTGCAGGCAGGCCAAGGAAGCACTTCCTACTATCGACGGCCGCTTCACCAAACGAGCGCTTCGGCTGACCAAGCTACAGCTGCGCACAGTTACAGCCGCCATCACTGGACACGGCTTTTTTAACAAACACCTCTCTGTCATAGGAGTCACAGACAGCCCCCTGTGCCGAGCCTGCATGGAGGAGGACGAGACGGCAGCCCACGTGCTTCTGCACTGCTCGGTGGTTGCAACATACAGGGCAAAGTACTTCGGTAACCCAGGTACTCTCCGCGAGATCGTCAGCAACATCAAGGCGCTGCTGGCCTTTCTCGGGGAGCTAGGGTGGATCGAATAAATTTCCCACCCGCACGCAAAATACGCGCTTAGACGTGGAGTTGCGGACACCAGCCCGCTATACAATACAATACAATACAATAGTGGGGAGTTTTTTTTAATTTAATGATTATATAATTATAATTTAACAGTTACGTCCATCCGTGCATTCGCGCGAGGCTTAGTGTACCTTAGGTACATTATTTTTGGCAAAACGTCTTTATTTGCAGTGGTGTAATAAATATTGGTCTTTGGTATTCGTACCTACGACTGCCATACAATGCTGATTGAAACTGAACAGCTTCTTCGAAGGCATTTGAACTATGATGCGGTCATCTTGTCTCCGTATAATGGTTCCAAATGTACCTGCAGCATGGATGTAAAGACCGCCTTGACCTGTAAATAGTTCAAATTAACATCTATTAAATAGTTATGATTATACATGTCCCCTCAGATATGGTGATAGATTGACCAGAAACCCATGGGAAACACCTTTTCAACCCAGCACACCAAATCATGCATATGTTTATTTTCTACATACATAACATGATTATGTTTTAGAAATCTTACTATTTTTCTATTTCAAAACTATTTTCCTGTTCAAAATACTTTGCTTACCTGGTTCTTTTTCAATACAATGTACAACAGTTCCACTTGGCAGAGCTCCTAATACATAAGCATCTCCTTCATTTGCTCTTACTGAAAACAAAAACAATAATAATGGCATAACAAGTTTTAGAATAAAACTGTTACTGAGTAATGCATGATTAATAGGGATGATTCCCGAGTAAAAAATATGATTAAATTAGTCCGGCAGTTAGATTATCGAAAAATATTGTATACATATTTTTTTTTTATCAAATCGATAAGAAATTACGAAGATAGAACACTTTAAATAATCGATTTGGGGGCTTGTGACGTCACTAGTCGGTAAAAGTGTACATACAAGTGACGTCACACGAGTTCGTCTTAATTTTTTTGTTTACATGAAAAAAGAAAAATACGTATCCAATATATTTTGGAAATCTATCTGATGGACTAATTACATGTTTTTGGTCATCTACCCTATTGGCCACATACTGTAGATATGTTGTTTAATATTGTGCCTGATAATATTATCCCCAAAGGGTTAGGCAGGGGTGTAGTAAGTACACCCCCATTTTACAGTTATGTTTTAGTTACATGTAATAGGGACACAGCTTATTGTCATCATCTGGACACAAATCCAGGCTGCTATTGAGAAATTCCTAATGGAAAACCCAATAATACTGCCAAACCTGGGCATTGATCCCAAGACCTCTTGCTCAGTAGTAGCCCTTGTAACCACTAAGCTAACAAGGCAGTTAACGAGGTTTAACAATACTTTGTTAACTTTAATTTGGGTTACCTGGTATCCTAGGCAAAATGCGAGAAGACTTGATGATATCGCCTGCCTTCATATTCTGTGTGGCCAAAATATATTTAATTTTGTCACCAACAGCAACTAAAGCTATGTGTGCTGTTCTGCAACCATCTTCTAGGACCTGTAAATATAATTTTGAAAAATGATCAAGTAATAAGTTATTGTTTGGAAGAGGATATTCAATAAATTCTAAAATAATAAGTATATTGTATCACTATTTAATGTGCAAGGCAAAAAAGACATACTGAACTCAACAATCTACTTAAGGAACCCCAACAGTTTTGCTATATCAATCATTAGCTGGTTTGCTGCTTTTTGTTTTGATGATAAACATCATTTCAAGCATTGCAGTCAACTATTCTCAAAGTTAACTGACCTGAATAACTTTCTCTTCCTGTGGTGGCCCCTCTGTAGGGCCATCTCGAACCCAGTCTATCCAGTGGTATTTGTGTTTGATACCACCACCAATGCCCTTTGCTACTACGCGACCTGTGGGGAAAAAGTAACCAAATATCACCAAGATATAACTATACAAGCTATAACCAAGGTAGCTAGTAAGAAAGTGAGAAAGCAAATTTTTATATAATTATTACTAAAATTTTAGTATAGTGGTACCCCGTACCATCACGCTATCGCCTAGTGCTTTATCGTTTAGAGTAAAATATACTGGCAAGCTATAAAAGGATTAGGTTAAACTTCATGATCATAACAAAGTTTTTTAGCTAAGTAGCTACTTAAATTACTTCGTACTCACCGGATACAGGATCTCTCCCAGCGAGGTTCGTAACTTCTAGAGGTTTAACAGTATATTCATCAGGGAAATGTACAATCCGTCTGTAGCTCTTGCCTAATCCAGGTTTGGGTTTCTCGATGTTGGGTTTACTAGCAAAATTTACGGCAGCCACATGAATAGACCTCCTTGCAATCAAATTAGGAGTGATTACTAAACTAGCAAATATTCTATTTAACGCCATTGCATTTACTTTTTATACAATAATTGTAAAACTACGAGGCCAAAATAACCTCAACAAATTGGTGCAAACGAATGTCAACGTCAAATTATTTGTTGTCATTAAAAACGTCAAAGCTAAGTCGAGGAATAGTCAACCCACAGAGTACTTTTATAATATGAGTCATCAGTCAACCTTTGCTGACGCTGCACACAAGAACTTGCACACGGTGTTCATTGATCTAGCTAGAGAAAGCGTATGATGTTTTTACCTCGGGATGTGTTGTGGTGGGGCCTGAAAGAGAAAGGTAAATCTGGGAACTAAGTAGAGTTAATTCGAGCTATGCAGCAAATCTCGTACAGGCCTGCATCAAGGGTTGACTTTGAGTCCTTTCGTTCGTTATGTCTTCCTGTTGATTATGGACGCTTTGGTCGCTTAGACGTCAGCCATACAGGAAGAGGCACCCTTGTGCATGCTGTTTAGTTTAGCTCTGGTTCTTAGGTCCAGCAGGGCTATTGGCTATCTTTTTGATCGGCGGTGACTATCAAGCTTCAGTTGTTCACCGAACTTTGATGGCAACTGAGAATGTCCTATTATTGATATTGCGTATCACACTGAGTGGATATCACGTTACAATGAATAGCAGCTCGGCTACGGTGATCTTCAGGTCACGGGAACAATCTGCGACTCCCGCATTCGTCTTACATTTATTTTAAGGGGTTTATAATACAACCGTAAGACTATGAGTATGGATCAGAATGTTGGGCCACAAAAGCAGGGACGAGCTCGAAAATTTTTGCACCCCTTGGATTTTGGTAATTAGTGTTCATTCATGTAAAAATAAGAACAGAAGAAACTGTCAACCTAAACAGAATTTGGAAAGTATAGAATGCATGAAGTCTAAAAGTGGCGCCAGTGACTTAAAAGTTTTGTGGTAGTCTGTTTTATTGGTTTAATACATAACTAGTAGTACGTGCGTAGCTTTCCTTTATTATGCCTTGCAGTGCGCTTTAAGGAGCTGATGATGAAGTAGTTTTGCACCCTTAAAGTATTTGCTAAGTTGAAATAGGGCCCGGGCCCTATTTCAACTTAGAAAATACCATTGAAATTAGGGTTACATAGCTAGAAGATTTCAAGCATAATTTGAAACATTGAATAATTTATTTATAATTTATTTACTATTAAATTATTAGTGATATATTGATTGTCTTATAATGAGACAAAAGAATGAGATTTCACAACAAAATAATTCGTTTTCATTCAACATGTGTCGCGTTTTTAGTCCTTTTTATTTCCGAACTAAAATGTCAGTGTCATTATCAATTCCAATATTGTCGCACAAGTTTTAACTCATGTTGTGCAATTTATCTTAGAATTTTCGCAATATCTTCTTTAGTTTTCTTACTCCAAATTGTTAGTACATTCCAGTGGCACTATTCTGTAGGAGCTCCTGACAAGTGTGTGTTAAAAAATTCAAAATGCGGCTCGTGGATTCCTCAAAACTTTTAGAACTTCAAAACAAACCTACAAATATTCGAAATATTTGTATCGTGGCGCACGTGGACCATGGGAAGACTACTTTGGCGGACTGTCTGATATCTAGCAATGGGATAATATCGCAGAGGATGTCGGGGAAACTGCGGTATATGGACAGCAGGCCTGATGAACAAGAGCGAGGTATTACTATGAAGAGTAGCAGTATATCGTTGTACCACTGTTTGGAGCAGCAGGAGTACTTGGTGAACCTGATAGACTCGCCGGGGCACATCGACTTCTCCAGTGAAGTGTCCACTGCAGTTCGACTTTGTGATGGAGCTATTGTGGTTGTGAGTACAACTTGTTTACTTGTTGGATTTTAATAAGAATTTTGCAGTATTAGTTAAATAACTAATAATAATACAATGGATATAATACTCAATGGAATAACCAAGTCATAATTCTGTTCAAATTAAAATATTGCACTTCAAAGCATGCCACTTCAAATTTTAATTTTACTTTCTGTTTATTTTTATCTAATCAGCTGATTGTGTCTTAGTTTTACATAATTAGAAATTAATGCAATGCTGTTTAGTGAGTAATTCTATTTAATTTCTCTACTTTGGCCCTCTCTATAACTGATAAATAGTTTCACAATATTATAGCTGTAGTTATTTTGTTTTTGTACAAAATGTTTCCAATTCTTATGACATGAATCATTGACTATCATATGTTTCTTTTATTTGGTGTCTTTTGACTTTCCTTTCCTTTTTAATTAATCAAATACATGGTAAAGGCAATTCTCAACAACAGAGACCCACAATGCAAAGTTAAAAAAAAAAAACATTGTACCACCAATTAAGGTACATTAATAACCCTCAAATTAATGTGAGGGGAGGAGTCCTGGGGTACAAGTAATGACATACATTTACAGTAAAATCTTATATTTATACAGTAAATAAAATAAATTCACATAAAATTTATTTTAAAATAAATTCTCCATTCCAGGTTGACGTAGTAGAAGGAGTATGTCCTCAAACAAGACTGGTACTAAAACAGGCATACTCAGAGAACATCCGGGCAGTGTTAGTCCTCAACAAAATTGACCGGCTCATACTAGACATGCAACTAACACCGTTGGATGCCTATGTACACCTGATGCAGTTGTTGGAGCAAGTCAATGCGGTTATGGCAGAGCTGTTCACTGCCGAAGTGTTTGAGAATGAGGAATCTACTATGGGGAAGCAGGTATGTTCTTTCGAAATTTTTTCTTTACTTTCCAAATGGAATCATGTTAGATTCCATTAAATAAATTAAGAGTAAATTAGTAGTAGGTTACGATTGCACCTCATCTAACAGCACGGAAGCGCATTTTGCCATGCTCCTATCTTTTTCTGTTGCTCAGAATCGTCATTAGCGAGAGCGAGACAGAGAACGGGAGTGCTATCGCACTCTGCAGCATCGGCGATGCGCTCGGAAGCATGCTCTCTCTCCTTTAAGTGCTCTAGAGCGCTTTCAAATGAGAGCGAAGTTTTTCACCTTTCGCGCCGAAAAAACGCTTCAATGCGCCCCTGCATTTTGTAAACACCGCTCATGAATACCATAGATCTGCCACTTTGAATTTAAAAGGCATTGTTTCCCTAATCAGGGACATCAGAAAACTTTTTCATCAGAATCAGAATCAGAAATCAGAAAAATAAATACATTTTATAGTCATATGGGAGTGACAGGGAGTGCATGTCATGGACCATGATTGTGTTTACCAGCTCATGGGGTTTTTAACCCTTCGTGTGCTGGAACGTAGATATACGCGAGACACAATAGCTTTTTAATTGTGTCTATATTTACTCATCATACGAAAGGTTAAGTATTCTCTTATGATGCACAAGGCCATGGTTAACCTCCATTTAATTGAATCCTTTCAAGAATAGTGCACCTGCACTACCATTGGAACAATCCCATGTTGCTCTGGAATAGTCCTGCTTTCTATATTATTAAAATATTTTTTTGTGATGACATATTTTCTAAGCTAAGCATTAACATACATACAAACTCTACTACAAATGATTGTAAAGTTAAGTACAGACGTATAAAAATTAACAAGGAATATGTTTTTCCAGGAACAAAAAGAACAGCTTAATAAAGAAGACAATAATTTCTATGATTGGACCTCAGCTATGGATGATGCTGATGACTCCAATCTTTACTTTGCACCTGAACATGGAAATGTGGTGTTTGCCAGTGCAGCTGATGGATGGGGCTTCACTATTCATACATTTGCTAAATTGTTCTCTGATAAACTGGGTAAGTTTGACAACAAACATTAAAGTTTGCGGTCCATCGGAAAAAAACCCATTGCAAGTTTTGTAAACAGTAGTTTTTGACCTCTATACCCTTTTCTGTCATTATAAAAAATGCACCAAAAGCTTAACTTTAATGTACCTACATATATTTTATATGACCAGTATTTTGGACCTTCAAATAATTATTTAATTCTGATTCCTATTTTCCATTTCAGGAGTAAAAGAAGAAATCCTGAGAAAAGTACTTTGGGGAGACTTCTACCTAAACACCAAAACGAAACGGTTCATGAAAGGTGCTCAAGAAAAAGCAAAGAAACCTCTTTTCGTCCAAGTCATATTAGACAATGTATGGAATGTATACGAAACAGTAGCCATGAGAAACGAAAAGGAAAAAGTCCCAGTTATTTGTGAGAAACTTGGTATAAAGCTAACAACAAGAGACTTAAGGCATACTGATTCTCGAGTTCAATTGCAATCACTTATGGTTCAATGGCTGCCTCTATCAAGTACAGTCCTCAACATGGTCTGCGAAAAACTCCCATCACCAAAAGAGATTCTACCAGAAAAAGTAGAAAAATTAATGTGTTCAAGAATACGCGACTTTGATTCCTTCTTCCCTGAAACACAGAAACTGAAGGAAGACTTTCTAGCCTGTGATAGTAGTGATGATAGACCAATTATTATATTTATATCTAAAATGTATAATATTGATAAGAGTATTTTACCCGAGAATAAGCCTAAGGTTTTGACAACTGAAGAAATGGGTTTGAGGAGAGAAAGAGCAAGACAACTGCGTGAAAAGAAACAGAACAATGCTGTTATTGAAGAGTCTCCTCCAGAAGAGAATAAAGAAGAATCTGAAGTAGAAAACGCAACTGAAGAAGATGACGTGCCAGTATTTATAGCTTTTGCTAGAATATTTAGTGGGAAAGTAAAGAAAGGGGATAAACTTTATGTTTTAGGCCCCAAACATGATCCTTCCAAAATACTTAGTAAAGAGTACCAAGTAGATCCTAATAAGAGATTGAAGGACTTGCAAAGTGATGAGCATATTACTTGTACAGAGTAAGTATTAAAGTTTTATACTTTCGCGAGTGAAAATTAAGGTATAGACGCCAGCACATCAAGCTACTACAATCTGTCACGTTTGTTTAATATACCTTCAACTTTATCGGTAAAGCCTAAGGTTCAAGGTTGGTTGGGCAAATTTGACAGTTTCGGGTAGCGTGATGTGCTGGCGTTTGTACAATATCGAAAGCGTCCTAATCGCAATAACCGACTACTGAGACGCGACAGGTTTCTATATAACTTTGTAGATGTCGTTTTCATAACGTTAATTTTTAGGGGAGTTAGGGGGATAGGTTGTTAGCAAACTGGCTGGTATAAAGGTTTTTAACCAGAAAATTAATGAGCTCTTTTTTTCAGGATTAAGTCATTGTATATTCTAATGGGAAGAGAGTTAGAATTAATTGATGAAGCAATAGCAGGAAACATTGTTGGTGAGTCATTTATATTTTTTGGTGTAATTGTACTTAATAGTACACACACATTTTGCCAGTTATGTTCAAGTCCCATGTAATAGGGGGCGAGCTGACCTGGGAATCGAACCCAGGACCTTATGCTCAGCAGTCGCGTTTGCTACCACTAGACCCACGAGGCAGTCCGGTGCTATTTATTGTGCAATTCATAATTGACCATCGTCTGTCATATTCATCTGTTCGTGAGACAGTTTTGAAAAGCAATAGATTGCTAAATATTATAAAGCTAAAGTAGAACTAATGAGGGCTATCGTTTTTGAGTTCACCAGATGGCGCTACTGTCGCTTATGGTCATGTCAATAATTCTATTTTATACTTTAAAGTACTTCATGAAAAGTTTATTTTATTACGTATAATAAAATAGTGATAATAATAACTTCAGATACATTTATTTACAATATTCTCCCTAAAATTAGCAAGCATTCCAAGTACTAACAAATAAGGTCCTAAGTTGCCACTTAAAATCTTAAGTCATAATTAATCAGGAATGGCTCAATCTAGACCACAATCAAACCACAAAAATACGTGATAAAAAAGCACGCAACGCGTGAACTTTCTGTGACATCTGACAGTTTGGTGCCCTCGCGCTACACTAGCGCCTCTAGTGGTGAATTCACACGCGATAGCCCCCATGGCATCACCCTCTTTATTCGAAAAGGCTTTCGCGTTTCGTATAACGTGATTGTAGTCTACTTAGACTACTAATGTTTTTAAACTACGTGTTGCCAAAAGTTACTACACTAATCCAAATGCATATTACCTTTTTGGAGGGTGCTTTAATTGTATTTTATAAGAGTACTTTGGACAAAAGTGAAATGCTTTGCTTCTGTGGCGGTCTCTCGCTCAGTGACGCCAGTTCGTGTTTATTCGGAAACACGAGGTTTACCGAAGTGCATACCTTTCCTGGATTAACTGTACACCTGATATTTAAAAAAAACGTACGTATTTTTATTTGATTGCAGGAATCGGTGGTTTAGAAGAACATGTACTAAGAACAGCAACTCTATCTAGTACAATAGCGTGCCCTGCCTTCAGTGAGATGCAGTACTCAGTAGTACCAATATTGAGGGTAGCTTTAGAACCTACTTATCCTTCACAACTACAACAATTAGTTAAAGGTATTGCTAATTTTTCATTCTTACCGAATATTTTGTGTTCAACTTTATAACTTTCATAATAAGACTTGATTTGCTTTAATATCTTACAGGTTTGAAACTGCTTAACCAAGCAGATTCTTGCGTGCAGGTGTTGCTGCAAGAAACGGGTGAACATGTTTTAGTTACTGCTGGTAAAATACATTTAGAAAGATGTCTAGAGGATTTGAAGTAAGTAGATTTTTTTCAAAAGTACAAAAATCTATAGAAGTAAATATTTTATCTGTATCAAAATGTTTTTTCTCTTTCTAGAAACTACTACGCGAAAATAGAAATTTCAGTATCAGAACCAATCGTTCCATTCAGAGAAACAATAGTACAACCACCAAAAATAGATATGGCGAACGAAGAAATAGACTCTCAGAATGTTGTAGACAAGGCTGTAGACAAAGATATGGATCCAGTTATAACAGTTTACTCAAACAACAAACAAAGCAGAATAAAGATCACAGCGAAACCAATACCAAACGAGATAACGGCATTACTAGACAGATCAACTGATTTACTCAAAGTGATCTCCCAACATATAAAAACACAACAGGGACTACACAAAAATGATAAATTTGAAAATAAACTAGAAGAATTACAAATAAACGGTACAAAAAACAAGCTATCCGATCGCATGCTCAAACTTATCCAAACATTCATAGACGAACTACAAACTATTTGCGAAAAACTCGGTCCCGAATGGAAGGACATTGTCAAACAAATATGGTCCGTAGGGCCGAGGAATTGTGGTCCGAATTTGCTGCTCAATCAAACGGAAGATTATAGAACGAAATACTTGCATCACGAACAAGAAATAAAAGAAGATCCGCGGTTCGAATACGAGAGCAGTTTCGTGAATGGGTTCCAGTTGGCTTCGTTAGCTGGGCCATTGTGTGATGAGCCAATGATGGGCGTCGCGTTCTGTGTTGAAGAATGGTTTTTAGATAAATCAGCTGGAGATGACATGTTACATTTTGGACCACTGTCAGGTACGGACTCGTAACTAAGTACTCGAATGCTCGTGTGTCTGATGGTAGGCGTTACTGCTGGTGCTGAGCACAAGGCTTCGATTCCCAAGTCGGCCAAAGTATTAGCAGCAGCCCTGGAGCCTTGATTGGTGTCGGATCACATAACTGGTGAAATGTGGGGGTACTTGTAGGCGTGAAGTTTTATTTAAAAAAAAATATTGTTTCCTTCTTAAATAATACGTTTTGCTAAAGCCATTATACACATACATAGAAATACATCTATACAATAAAATAAAATTTAAGTGTCTGATTGTAATATCAAAATAACAGCTTTTTACTGAATGCATAAATGAAAATAATTACGGCACTTAAAACAAAAACACATTTATTTCAATTTTTGTCTATCTGTTTGTTCCGTATAATCTCCGAAACGGCTGTACCAATTTTTAGGGAACCATTACTGGCAGATAGCTGATGTTATAAGGTCCAAGATAGGCTACTTTTATTTTAGAATAAGAATTAGGGTTCCGTGTAAAAGAATAAAACCCCATGAAATTGGTAACATTAACCGATTCAAAACGCGAACGAAGGTCGCGGGCAACAGCTAGTGTCTTATAAAAAAAAATATGCACCCACATTTCGCCAATTATGCTTAAGTCCTATGTAATAGGGGGCGAGTCTATTGCCATCAACGGGGCACGAATCCAGGCTCCGTGGCAGCTACTGAGAGAAGCCTGGTGGAAAACCCCAATAACACTTCGCCCAACCCGGGTATCGAACCCAGGACCTCATGTTCAGCAATCACGCTTGCGACTACTCGACCAACGTCAGTATCAAGGTAGTTGAGTGGTATTTTCATATGTTAACTTTTTGCAGGTCAAATAATGTCAGCAGTAAAGGACGGCTGTAGGAAAGCGTTCCAAGCGCAACCTCAACGTCTGATGGCAGCCATGTACACCTGTGATATTATCGTTGACCAGAAAGTATTAGGTAAGTCATATTATACACACAGCACTTGGCATGGAAATAAGAACTTTATTATAGGGTGACAAAGCCTGGAATTCAATCATTATGATTCGATGAAGTTTCAATAAAGGGTGAGTAATTAAAAAAGTATGAAAAATCCGTTAAATTTATTTTCCGTAATTACAAATATTGTAATTTTTACATCTAATATTTACAATTCACTATGCTAAGTATAAATATGGTTCTTAAATAAATATATTTATCGTTAAACTAAACATACTTATGTAACTATAAATGCACTGAAATGTTACACAAAAAAACCATTGAAAACTTATCACATATCTTTTGTGTACAATAAAAAAATGTTTTACCTTTTAATTGTTATGTAATCACCGTCTATTGGTGGGGAAAAATAATTAATTTATTTTGAAATTATATTAATCCAAAACTTAATAGCTAATAGTCATGGTTATTTCTATTTCTGGCAAAATTGTTATGCTAAATAATACCGAGAAATAAATTAATTGATTTGAATTAAATAAATAATAGAAATAATCTAGTTTCGAAACAGAATTTTTCTATTAAGTTTTTGTGACGGGTGAAATAAGTTTTAGCACTAGCCATGTGCTTTGTTACTACAGGACAGACGGGTTACTTTAACGTCTTAAAGCTGGAGTAATTACAGTGTGGGAAAGAGACAGAGCTATTCAGGTCGTCTAGCGCCATCTCTTTCACACACTGGATTAACTCCTGCTGTAAGACGTCATAGCTTTTAACCCCCAGGACTTTAAAAAAGTGGTTTGACGATAATGGCGAACGACTGACTACAATGCTCTGCTTCTCGGCTCACAAAACCATTTTAGTTACTGAATGAAAAGTATGCTTTTTGAATAAAAGTATGCATTGACAACGTAACTTTACTTTGTCTATTAAATAGACAGTGGACGGAATATAATACAATGCGGAACACTATCAATATGATACTAAACAGGTGCAGATATTTGAAGGTTTTTAATTTGTAAAATAATGCAGTGGCTAAAGCTAGCAACATTTTCACCCCATACATAACAGCTTCACTATTATATCGTCAATAAATAAAATTATTTTTAATGATTCTAGTAAATGCAGTTGTACTGAGTATTTCATAGGCACCGAAAAATAAATTTCACCACACTAAACAATCACATTTAGAATGGGAAAGTTAGTAAGCAAGTATTAAATAAAAATTCGGATACATAAGCGAAAAAGCGTTTCGAAATTAAATGTGTTTCAAGTATAAGTTGAATTCAAAGAGGCGGAACCGATTAATATAAAGCCTCCATGAAGCCAACAAACTTTTTTCTATTCTAAATTTAAAAGAGGTTAGATTCTAGTTGATCCAATGTAATGACCTTGCTAGTTCCATAACTTTGTACCATGGGAAAGGAGGGTATTCTGATGTCGATCGCCTGGTCCTTGTGACTCGAGATCTCCGGTTGTAGTAGGGCTCTGTATAGCTGTGTGTATGATATCTATTGTATACGGGTTTGTTATCGGGATACGCGTGAGATTGAGAATAGTCCACTTTGTAGGCGCTTGTAGTACTTTGGACGGTTAGGCCGGTGTATCTGTTTTTGTTGTACGCTGTAAAAAGAAACAATCGAAATATTAGATAATTGACATTCATGAAAGGGAAAACCAATAACACAGCAATTTTATTTTGTTGTGTGAAACGGGCTGGTATAAGAGAAGTACTGACCGGAATGGTAAGCAGTGGTGGGTCGTACACACATCATTCCATACACCCTGATGCCAGGTACAGACGCATACGTCGGCTGGTCGTGAGACATCGGCCCTTCTGTAATGAGAAACGATGAGCAACATTCATTAATCAATTCATTATGTTTGGTGATATAGAGATTTCCTGGTCAAATTCAAGTTTAATATCTTTAAAATTAGTCAAATTTGCCTGGCTACCAGCAGATACAAATTCACTTAGTTTAGGTTCAAATTGCCCTCGGAAGAGCTATAAAATATTTTTGGACCTTATGTATGTTTCATTGGCCACTATTATACTTATTTGGTTTACTGTAGACTCTCCACAATACGGTAATGTACTGCATACAATGCAACACGAACTGTCATCATACATGGAATGCAAGATCCCTTATATCGTAGCCGCAACCATGTAGGTAACAGCATCTGATAATAGGAATTCTTAACCAAATATAATGGACAATAGGAATTCTCATTTGGATATGTACCTAAGGCTGTCCCTTGTAGCACTCTGTGCGGAAATGTAACATCTGACATGACAATGATCAAAAAATCTTCCGCAAATACATTTAATAGTAGGAAATTCTATTCAATCCACATTTATCCATACCTAAGCATAAATTGCCATTGCGTAATTCCAACTTAACTCCTAGTTAGCTTTATCAATTGCCTTAGTAGTGTCAAAACTGAAAGTGTCTTTTATCTGGGAGTGTTATTTTCGGTATTATTTTTATTTCCGGATAGTATACATATATATATATATTCCTAATTGCCGGATAGTATATTAAAAAAAAAAAAATGTGGCTTACCTAATATATGGTCTTCAGGACACCGGCAGATGACCAAGTAGTGTGACTTGCCGGTTCTGATGTTCTGCAGCGCTAATAGAGACCAGTCTCTAGGTGCTCGACACTCTCTCATCTCTGACACTGCCTCGCAAGTCTTGACCAGTGTCACAGCTTTGTTTGCAAACTGTAATTTAAATTGTGCAAGCGTTAGTATGTGTGAAAAAGATAATCATTGGGTTTGGTGTTGCTATGTTTTAAAGAAATGTTTCGGTTTCGTTAAGGGTCTTGTTACACCCTTTATCATCACTTGTGATCTTGTCGGTTCTAGGAAGTGATATCACATGCACCGGCCACTGCTCGCTGTTTATATATACATGTGCGTGTGAGTGTACATCTGGCCATATATACATGTGAGGAAGTCATCCTTCTAATTCTAATCAACATTTTTTCATAATTCCATTTAAAAATCTAAAGCAGTCATCTCAAGAATGTACTGCGATCGCGATGATGATAACGATATCTCATACTGAGGTTGTAGTAAGCAAAACTAGCGTGACCACAACAATATTCAATTAATTGGAACATCGGTTGATATACCAAAATATACTTCTTCAATTATAACTAGCACGCGACGCTTTGTATCACGTAAATCTTAGCACACATTTGCGTAAATAAGTTTAGTCTGTGAATAAGAAGTTGCATTTCTCTGCATTTTTTTCCACGTGTTTGCATTCTTTTCAGTGACCTCAAATCGCCGATGACTAACAATACGAGAACTAATGTGTGCTGCACATCCTTGAAAGAAGCATTTGACTTGGCAAAATCGAATTCTTTGCAACAAACATCCCAATTCTTCCACAAAAAGTGACCACGGGTATACGTAGAATGAATTCAGTGTGTCAAATCTAATTATGTTGGAGCGTTACCTTTTTTTTCGAGTCGGTGGTGAGGCGTGTAGTATGCAGGTCGTCGGCGTTGAGACTAGCGGAGCACGGGTCTCGGTATCGAGCAGGGCACGCGCACAGCGGCTGCGTGTAGTTCAGACGCACGTAGACCGCGTTGCATACCTGTAAAGTTACCGCCATATGAAGCTAACGAACCAACATACTGCATAGCGGTCGGTCTTCGTGCCAGACATGTGGGACGAGATTCTTTAGTATTGATATTCATTCATCACATGGCTTACATAGACTTGGAATGCCATAACAAACATGGATGGACTGATCTTGGCTTGCTTAACTAACTAGCAGGTAATTATACTCTTAATGAGTTCATCAAGTAAATCATCTGGCTGGCAGTACTTGATGCTATATTTTTCTTGGAATTGTGCTCTCTTTGCTATTATTTTAATTGTTCTCAAGATTTATGTGCCTGTATCAACATCAAATATTTAATTTATTATTTTTCATAACGGCAGTCTTCTCTGGCAGTGCACTGTATTTAGAACAAAAGCACATTCGATCCGCATCTATCCTGAGCGTAGATAATACGAGGAAGTTGGGAAACCTTACACTATTATCTTCGCTCAGGTCTAAAAAGATCTCGCAATTACTGAACTCGACTAGCCCATCGATTAGTCATAGTGTTTGCAAGCTTTTCATTTGTTTCAGTTCCGGTACTTTCTTTAGAACTAAAGCGTCAATTACCTGTTGAATAGCGCATTCAGGCAACAGATAGATGTGCTGATTGTGAGGATAGTAGTGATACTTTGTCGGCTTCGCCAACACTGAAGTCGACCCGGCGGGGAGGGGCACCGTCTGGAATCAAAGAATAAAGTTGATTTATGAATTTTCTTCATCCATTACAAGAAATAGAACAATCATCAATGGAAAGCAATTTGTCAATGAGGCTATTTTCGCAAGCAACAAGAATGTAGTGTAACAATTTATTTATCCGTTGAAAGTGCGTCAATTTATCCAAGTTGTCATTAGTTATCGTAACAATGATGGGAAATCGCTCGAGCTTGGTCTCGGATCGCGAACCACAATCTCATTCATCCCCGTTTGTCTTGCCGAGGGTTTCTGTGTCAACGCTCTTGTGTATATGACTTATTCGTTTCTTATTTTACTTGCATACTTACAAAGACTTCTAGGTTTGTGAAGTATTTCTTATCTAAACGCAAGGATTCCGCCAAATTTTGTGGCAGCTAGAGATTTTGAAACTTGGTGTTGGTATACGAAAGTAGTGATTCGTGCGCGTTGGTTCTTACTCATAACAATGCTTCACGGTCATGTACCCTGCGATTTGCCGATTACTTCGTCACGTTTGTTGCTGGATCAGGTTAATAAACCTGTTAAATGACGATTATCCTTTGTAGTTTTTTTCACAAAGACCATTTCGTTTTACTTTTTGCGCCTTTAATTTAATTTTGGACATCAACTTGTTAGCTACGGAACTTATGCATTTAAAAAGAGATCGTTTTTGTTTGACGTTTCTTTCTTTGTAAATTAACGAGGTATTTTTGATAAGATCTAAATCTGAAATGTTACGAATGGAAAAGTTATAGCTATCGTAACACATCGTGTTAAAGCGTGCGGCGGGCATGCAGTGGCACCGTCCGCGAACAATTACAATGTCCACCTGCTGAGAGATCCAATTTGGATTGCTATCAACATAAGCTGGTCGACGTACTTACTTATCTGGCCCACTAACCCGTATATATTGACATCCGACTAACTCACAACAAAGAGCTTTTTGTGTGCACAACCGCTGATCGTGTTTGTTACAATAATTTTCCTTTTACTTTACACAAAAGAGCTAATGCTATAATGGATTCAGTTCAATTTTTGTAAGTTACAAATCGTTATCAATGATTTTATTTTATGGCATACAACGCATTTTTGTATTCGATGTGGTATATAAAATGTAATCGCAATCAAATTGCAATACATTGGTAGATAAAATAAAATCAGATGCAGGTATTACTATTCAAATTGTGTGGAGAACCCACGCATCTTCGATTTTATTGTCTGTAATTTTTCTCACAGTAAACTGGAAATTTATATAGTTACACGTGTTTCATCTATATTCTGTAAGAAATATAATAACTTCTAATGATACAAACTCAACGCTAACAGATGGTTTAATCATTCTCTTTATTAATTTTGAGCTCACAAAGAATGAAATATTAATTCCAGATCATACATTTCATTTCGAAGACAGCGAGAGACCATTACAACAAGATATGACTGTAGATAATAATCACGAACACTAATCTCCTCAACAGCAGTTCTCACATAGTAAATCTTTTTCAATACAAACTTACAAAAGGAGTAAGAATTCTTGGAGCATCCATTGTATAATAACTTTCTTTTTTATGCTCTCGTCCGAAAATGCTCATAATTGCATTAACAACATTAAATAATATACCGTCCGTGCTCCCAATTGACCTTCACGATTGTGCGCATAATAGAAATGTTTTATTACTAATACAACTCGCAAATTTTTGTTCTTATATTAATCGTAACAGACTTTCACTTCTTTCCGTAAATTGAGCGTTGTGATTAACTCTTGCTTTTCAGATTCGATTATTTCCTTAACAAAAATGAGTGCTTCTGGACGTGAATCCGCTTTTCTTTTATGATTTCACTTTGCATTACGCGTAACTATTTCACTGTTAATTAATTTTGTATTAAAATGCTCACCATGATTAAACACAGCACTTGCCGCAAAGCACGATTGAGTCTTATACTCATTGTGTCGGATGTTATCGTCGGTAGAGTTACTGCTCTTTTTGACCGTCAGTACCGTACTGATTCTGTATTCGATAACAGGGTACCGCGGTCGAGATGACTCAGGAGAGGTTTACCGAGCCAGGCTAGATCCTCGAACGGGCATTTTTTCTACAAAAATAGCACCGGACGTCACGTCCAAGTTGAACGATCTAAATTGTCTCAACGGTTTTGGGATGGGCTTCACCTGTCATGCGTTGCCTTTTTATTCTGTTTTTTACGCGTTTGTGCATTTTGTTTTTTGGTTTCAATTTGTAAAGATTTTTTATTGAATTGCTATTATTTAACTTCTATATTTTTTATCGGTATGTTCAGCTTACCTGTATAGTTATTTATATTTGTTTTGATTTCTGGTATTTTTCATCGTGAAATGATTAAGTATGTAACTAATGATCGTATTATTTTAGCTCACTGGATATTTTCAAGCTTACAAGCCTCGTTCTTAACCGTAATTTAAGGTTAACCCGTTCAAGTACAACAAAAAAGTTGAATAATATTACGCTCCGTTACGTAGGGCTAAAAGGTCAACTGTAGGGCAGTGCTGTTCACACGACATGTTTACCATAAGAGCAAATCTCCGGTTCGCGATCTTGACATGATCCCGCCATCGTGACGTCACTGATCGCGATAAGTGAAGGTTATTAAACTATCAGAATTGACTGTTTCATTCTTGGTCATAATTTTAGTTGGGATTAATGTGGTTTATGAATTCGTCTTCTTTGCCAAACAAGGATGTATCTAGACCAAATAGGTATAAGACAGGTATTAAAGGGAAGGCTAAAGAGGGGAGGGGAGGAATGTCATAGAAAACATGTGATCCCGTGTCCCAGTGTCGCCTTAAAGCAGAGTTATAATAGGTATAGGTTTGATACGATACACTTGTTTCGTCAGCAACCAGTTCGCTTTTTAAGTACCTAGGATTTGATTTTGTTCATCTATTGGAAGTAAGTATATGTCTTTGAGCGTGACTGACTGCCTACAAGCTGCCTGACGTATGTAAGTCATCATCTGTCTAGCTTTTACCCAACTATGTTGGGGTTGGCTTCCAATCTTACCGGATGCAGCTGAATAACTGTATCTTACATGGAGCGACTGCCTATCTGACCTTCACAACCCAGTTAGTACTGGGTAATACAATACCCTTTGGTAAGACTTTCGTTCCACTGACTGTAACGACTATCTGTATCGATATAACGATAATATGCTTAACTAAGCTTAATCGTATAATTCTAATGCGGACTAGGCGAATTCATTGTATCTTGATAAAGTAAAGGATGATATCAGAATATTTCCTGTGTCTGAAAGATTGGAATTTACACTGGTTCTGAGATCTTGTTTTTTTTTTCGTATTTTAGTCATATCATATTACGAAGACTGACATATTAATATAAACTATGGTTAACTTCATTACTGTGTGAATGAAGTTTAATTTAACTTTATGAAAGTCTGGTTAATGCCTAAGGCGTATGTAGATACTTTGATAGATCGTTCACTTTGCTTAGTGTAAAGAAAAAATATTGTGATTACTTGATACATTAAATTATAATATTAATCTACCAAAGCAAATTGTATTTTACGTCATTTTTAGGGTTCCTTACCCGAATGGTAACCTACGGGGCCCTATTAGTAAAGCCTCCGCTGTCCGTCCGTCCGTCCGTCTGTCTGTAAGCGGGGTGTATCTCATGTTCCGTAATAGGTAGACAGTTGAAATTTACACAGAATGTGTATTTCTGTTGCTGCTATAACAAAAAAATAATTAAAAATGAAAGGGAGATCCCGTACTACGATGGTGCGGGACCGTTCATGCGCGAGTCGACTTGGCTGGTTTTTTTAAGACCTTTTTCGTGGTCGGTAATTCGGATATCCTCATAATACTTCCTTATTAGTGCGTGCTATTCGCCAAGATACCTCTCGTGTAATTACCAATAAAATCATATTAAAACGTGTTCCATAAAATAATTATCGAGTAAGGGCTTTCAAAATACCGTTGAATTAATGCTCACTCTTTGATCAGGAAAGCTCTAGTTGTCTAGTAATTTGATTAAACACTGCCTTTAGCTCTGTGTGAGACTGACACTCAATTATCATTAAGTCAATCGCCGCCATCTTGTGCCTTAGAATTCCTTTGACACGACAGTCATTCACACATTCTAACAGCAATTAATTGAAGTGAAATTCCAATCAACAGGCAATAGAAATCCATAGAAAGTCGAGCTTTTCATGTGTTATTTATTAATTCACAGTACAAATGATCTTACGTCAATAACAGATCAATATCATACAAATGATACAATGTAGGTTTATTCAGTACGTATAGCGCGATGACCACTTCCTGATACTGGTTGCAAAAAACAAGATCTATTTTTTTTTTAAATATTATTTAATACAATTCGTGTTACGTTGATGCATGCGAACAATTAATGTTTTAATGACGTAAAAAAAAAAGATTTAACTCCACAAGAAGCATTGAATTGTTTTTTTTATCTTAAACCTAAATGCGCGGCTAGTTACCGTCTACAAACTCGATTGCATTTTAATTTAGAGTCGTATTTCTTCAAAGACCAGCAAATAGTAACATTCTGTAATAAAGATAATTCTTACTACAAGTGACACATAAACTTGTTATTTATATGCTTAAGTGTATTACGTTACTTATGATTTGTCACACAAACGAGCATCTCACAGTAAAAAGATTACGGTGAGTGTATTTTATAATTAAATAAAAGGTGCGATAGTTTATAGCACAATAATTGCTTAAGAGTGCTAAGGCGTCTCTGATATTTGCTCCCACGCTTACTAACGAGTTAAATAGTGGTCAAATGATTATTACGCACGCACTTGTTAAGGTAGTAGAGACCTTGGGACATTGTCAAATTTGCTATACCTAACTACGCTTTACATCAAACATGTTTTCTTAATTTTCTGTTTAAAATATTTATTATGTCTTTGTTACAGTTTGTGAAACCCTTCGCTCATTTCTAATTAATAAAAGTGTTTTAGATAAGTCTAGATAATATTTTACCCACAACTTACACGATATCGATGTACTAAATCTTATAATTAAGCTCTAAATTCGATTACAAACTCCAATAAAAACAAAGATAAATAGATTATTGAGATTTTAAATGACTTTATAACGTGCCTCCTAAGCTATCTAAAACGATCAAGTGCGCACGGTCGCACATTAGTCGCACGCAATCTGCGTTCGTTGGCCGCGACCAACCTCAATACAGGTTCAGGGTTGTGACTTGTGTTACATAAGCAAAGCGTAATTACTTCCGACTTTATCCTGATTTATTTGCATATTGCAATCGATGTATAAGAACACAATCGATTGCATCGTTTTATGCAAAATTTGATTTACCACCATCAATGGTGTGAAACAATAATGCATAATTAATAGGCGTTCTTAGTGTGAATCTCAAGGAAATGCAGTGATTATGTTAATACAATGCAGGAAGAAGGAAAAAAACTTCATTAGGCTGACATAATATCTACGTCCGTATAAAGACTGGTTCTCACGCGTCTGCTCGTTAAATATAGTACGGTCTTCTTGTGTGTCTACATCGTTTTTAGATTCTACATGATACACGCATTATCATCTCGCTACGTTTCTTGTTGAGACGGCTGTAATGATCGATTTTGATCGTAATTTAGGCCATTTAGCAATGGAACCCTTACAATAGTAAACTAAGACATAAATACTGGTTTTGCGTTCTAATAAATTGACCTAGTGTTATGTGTGCAAGTCTTTGTCAGACCCTGGGCAGCCGACGGCCTTTGGAACTGGGTATTCGTTGATGCTATCAGTGGATGTTGCAGGCCCATCCATCTGACTGGATCTCTCGATCGCTTCTTTAGACACCCACGACTATAAAATGTAATGGCTTATTCTTTACGGAGAAAACACGACTACGGTCAATTCCTGGAACTCCTCTCTTGTAAGGGTCCTTTTGATGTCATACGTTATATATAACCCAGCAACTTGGTTTTGGAGGTCAGATAGGCAGTTGCTCCATGTAAAATACTGGTATTCAGTTGCACCCGGAAGACTGGAAGCTGACTCCAACATGGTTGGGTTAAGGATGATGATTTTTTTACCACTTATTTTTGCTGCCTCGACCAACGTGTTCGCAAACGTGACTGCTGAACATGAGGTCCTGGTTTCGATTCGGTTTTTTCATCAGGAATATCTCGGTAGCAGCCACAAAGTCTGGATTTGCTCCCGGTTTATGGCAATAGGCTCGCCCCTATTACATGGGACTTAAACGTAACTGACGAAATGCAGGTGTACTATTAGGTACAGGCGTGAAGTAATGTTTAATATATTTCTGCTGCCAACAATTTTAATCATTCACAAAATGTCAAGTCTGCTTCTATAGTCTACTTCAGCACAAGAACAGTAACTTCAACAAAAAGGATGCATAAATAAAAGCTCATATACAACCAATCATCGTTATCAATGAATGCTTTCCTGTACTGCAATCATAAACTTGAACTTATCAAGGTACAGTTGCGCCCACTCTTACGCATGCTCCCAGGATAGCGGTACAGTTATTCAATACTTCGTTACGGACTGATTCGAGTGGCCTTCGGAGATATGAAGAACTTTATAGTGGACAGTAATGGGCTGGTGAACGGTTAAGGGAAGATTTAATGAGAGATTGTGCAATTAGGTGTATGTTGAATGAATCATGGTTACAGTTGCGTATAAAAATTCAAAAGCGCGTGGCCGTAATCGGAACGAATGCCGCCATATTGTTTTTAGGGTTCCGTACGTCAGTCGGCAAAAAGAAACCCTTACAGGATCACTTTGTTGTCCGTCTGTCTATCTGTCGAGACCCTTTTTCTCAGGAATGCGTGGCGGTACAAAGCTGAAATTAATACCTACCAAATACTCAGGTCTGCTACCCCTTGGAGCAATGAAAAAATCAAACTTGTAAGTCAAAAGATATGACTGTTTATGTCGCATATTATGCGATTTCCCAAGAGAATCAAAAGCTATAGGGTACTTCCCTTTGACCTAGAATCATGAAATTTGGCAAAAAGCAAGGCCTTACAGCACAAATAAAGGAAAAATTCCAAAAAATAAAGAAAGTTGAAAATTAAAGGGTGTCCCCATACATACATAGTTGACGCCAATTAAGATATATTTTTTTTTATATAATCGTACGGAACTCTTCGTGCGCGAGTCCGTTTTTTTCAATACAAACTCCACAGACAATTTAATTCAGCGACTCCTGTCAATATCATCCAATATCCCAAAAGAACCATGCAGTATTGCAGGATAAAATTATCATCAGCAGTTAATGACATCTTACGGAATTAATAATATGCCCTCCAAGAATTTGATGTTATAGAACATTGCAGATTACCAATCATAAAACTTTAGTTCAATCATAAAGTAATGAAGACTTATAATGATTTGAATCATGGTTTGGCAGAAATTATACATGTTTGCAGCTAGGATAATTAAAGAAAGTTAATGACGCAAAAACAGAAATGAAAACTGAATATATGTAGATTATAGTTATTGCCTCCATTTTCCTTACATGTTTTAATGTAAATAATGAAAGCAAGACTTTCTTTTCACTTATAAAGGGTGTAGCAAGATCCTTAACGAAGCCGAAAGGCACTTGTTCTCCCCATCATTGCGATATTTTTTTTTGTTCTAGACCATACCTGGGAACCTTCTAGTTACGGAGATATTGGGCGTCAAAGTTCCGACTTTTTCACCAGTATTTTAAAAAACATGTTTTTAATGAAAGATTTTAACTTTAAACACCTCCACGACCCCCGTACTATTCAATCCATCCATCAGCACAATGTTTTGAGTGCGTTACATTAAGTCCTACCGTAAATTGTGATTTTGATTTTTCACTCCAAAAAAAAAAATGTTTCCCAGCAATAATTTTTGCGTAAAGTTACTTAGTTTGATGTACATAATGCTTGGTTGACGGCTTCGTGAAGGGTTCTGCTACACCCAGTATCTAAGCACTAAAATGGTAAGCTAAGATTAAGATTTAAGAATATCCAACAAATAACATTAAGTACTAGCCGGTAATTTTTTTCAATAAACTTATTTTTCTTTTCTTAGCCTCTCTTGTGTCCCACTGCTGGGCACAGGCGTCCCCTTTTTCCTACCAAACCTCTCTATTTTATGCGGTATCTGGCCATGTTCGTCCCGCAAACAAGATCAGATCGTCACACCACCTTGCCGCGGTCTACTTCGACGGCGATTTTTTCCGGCGTCCAGTGAGTGACGATTTTTTTTTATAAAAGGAAGAAAAAGCGATGTCTATAAAAGGGTTTAATTAAGGGAAAGGAATACTATTCTAAGTTTAACATCGTGTTAATACTGAAAACTAGTTCAGACAGCCTATCATTTGCTGGCTCAAGGTACCAAATAAGTCGCGTCCAATAATAACTAAAAACCATAAAAAGATAATTGATACATCGGTGCTTATTAAGGACTACACATAATTATACGCACGCTCAGTTGACAATATAATTAGCGGTCCTTTACATTTATTCATTTTTAATTAAATGATGGGTTGCGATAGGAATGGAAACTTGTTACAATTATGTGACTGGCACTAAGTATGATCAGCAAAGTTGACGTTGCACAACATTTCGCTTTTTTGACCTATAATAAGAAAAGTTTTTTTTTATAATGTGGGAATAGGTAAAGTCGTCATCATCATGATTCTCCTGCCCTTACCCCAACTTATTTAGGGTCGGCGCAGCATGTCTTCTTCTTCCATACTTCTGTATTACTCGTCATCTCATCAGACACCTATCTTCCATATCATCCAAGAGAGTATATTTGGCAAAACTTAAATGAAGTAAATAAAACACTACCAAATAAAGGGTGTAACAAGACCCTTAACGAAGCCGAAAGGCACTTGTTCTCTCCGTCATTGCGATCATTTTTTTGTTCTAGACCATACCTGGGAACCTTCTAGTTACCGAGATATCGGGGGTCAAAGTGCCAACTTTTTCACAAGTTTTTTTTTAAATACGTGTTTTAAGTGTAAGATTTTATTTTAAACACCTCCACGACCCCCGCACTATTCAATCCATCCAACAGTACAATGTTTTGATTGCGTTACATTGAGTCCTGCCGTAAAGCGTGATATTCCATCCCAATAATTTTTGCGTAAAGTTACTTAGTTTCATGTACATGAAACTAATGCTCAGTTCACGGCTTCGTGAAGGGTCCTGTTACACCCTGTATAACTGTCGAAATGTTGGTATGCAGATATTATCTGAGTATGCGGTTATAACAGGCATGATGTTATGTTATGTTTTCAATGAAGTAAGTAATATCTGGATAATACCGCCCTCTAAAATCCGGGGAAATTCCTAAGCTTCTTCATAAAACTTTTGAATTAAAGGGAGGCATTATCCACTTGTTACTTACTCCCTTGTAGTTTAGGTTAATTAACTCTATTCATTCCCAATCCCATCTCGGATAATAAATTTGGAATGTGGTCGACGGCGAATTTTGCCGACTGTACCTATGTTTAATTTACGTGTTACATTGTGTACTTGCTAATTAGCGAGAGGCGTAATGTCGAACGACCCTTCATTGAAAGTGATGGAAACCAACAGAAACTTTTTTTTTGTCATGTATGTTTACATACCCCTACAAAATTAAGAAGAAGTTAGTAACGACGGTAGTTAATTAATCGACTAACTATTTAATAATATATTGCTAATATAATTACACAAATATCTTTGTTGAGTACGTATTTAATTAAACATGAATGTTTTAATTGCCCAACACTGCGGAATACTAAATGTAGATACGACTGCATGCAGCTGATTTTATCTAATGCCTACTGCTATATGTTGTATCTATGATTATTTCCTAACATCCATACTAATTTTATAAATGAAAGAGTAGCTCGGTTTGTCTCTTGTCTTGTCTGTTTGTATGTTACATTTTCACTTCTAAACCACAGCACCAATCATTATGAAATTTGACAGATAGGTACTATGTAGGTGTAGTTATGTAGTAGTATGTAGGATGTAGGTCATCATATCATATCATATTCAGTCTATAATGTTCCCACTGCTGGGACACAAGTCTCCTCTCTATGAGAGGGAATGGGCTATAATCCACCACGCGGGCCCAGTGCGGGTTGGTAGATGTCACATGTCTTTGAATTTTTGATTCTAGGACATGCCGGTTTCCTCACGATGTTTTCCTTCACCGTTTTGAGAGCAGTGGTGATGAAATAAATTACACAAAGTAATGCGCTTGCCTGGGTTCGAACCCACGACTTACTGTTCATAAGTCGGGGCCGCCACCACTGGGCCACCGCTGCTCTCTCAGGATGTAGGTACTATGTACAGACTATACCTAGAGAAGGACATGGTGTGCTTAATTGCTTATCCTTCTAAATTGCAAACCAAGTCGCGGGCAACAGCGAGTATTTGATTTATTTACGAGAACGACATCCTTATTGAAAAGGAAGTATAAATACTGCTCCAAGTTAAGATCTAAATATTCAAGTTCATGGAACTCGAAGAGCTTATTGCGGGAAACACACTCGGTAGACAATTAATTTCGCTATAAATATATAAACTATAAAATATTATAAACGTGTGGGTTTCAATGCCGGAATTGTATACGGTATACGGACTAGGAGTTCAGAGCACCAGAGGTAGTCTTAATTGGATTTGTTACAGGATCAAGATCACACTCGAAAGAGCCTCTACGAGTATGAATATTTCTACGCTAAATACATGTACCTGGCTTTTCTTTTTTTTCGGCTTTTTCTTCTTTTCGCGGCGATAGTAAAATGTACAAACAAGGGGTAAGAAACACCGACGCTAAAACCGTTACCACGTATTCAGTACATCATTCTGACCTCCCCCGCATATTTTTTTTTATAGATAATAAAAAAAATAAAAAGCTGTTGCAAACATTTTGACCGTGAAGGTATTACGTTTATGTAGGAAACAGAAAAAGCTGAAACATTTTTATGTGGGGTGTTCCAAATGATGTAAGTACGACGTGCTACGTGGTAGCCGTTTTAGCGTTAGAGTCCCTTCCAGCCTGTATAATATTAATATGTTACATGAGTTGGGCTCAGGGGGCCTAAATTGGCCACTTTAATAGGATCTTAATATGAATTATGTTAAAAATCATAAAATAGTCACAGCCGCAGTTAATACTATGAATTGTCACTTTGTGACCATTTTGCGGATTGTAACGTAATTTATATTATTTTCCTATTATGATTATGCTAAAGCGGCCATTTTAGACCACCAGTAGGTAGTTTTCCCCTAATAGTGGAATCGGTAGCTTCTTTAATTCTCCACCAGTTTGGATACTTTGTATCCTTCAAACATATAGGGCATGGTTTGGTCAGGAGCACACATGACACAATAGATTATGCTCACGTTCATACGGACGAGAAAAGAAGCAGTTCTTCCTCATATTTTCTAAACCATCATAAATCTTAAGCTATTACCCTCTTATTAATAAACACGGAATAAAATTACACCAGGAATAACAAAGGAATAACCATACATTTTCAAAGGTTTAAACTTGGAATAACTTTATTCTGTGTTTATTAATAGGAGGGTAAAACTCGTAAACATACTACGAATTACGCGTAAGTAATTCGTAGCACTTTATTCGTAGCATATTACGAGTACTACGCGACTTTCTCTATAAGTATCGCGTATGTTGTACGTGTTTCTTAGCTCGTAATATAAAAGGCATTTTGTAGGCTAAGGCCAGGGGTCTTAAAGTGACCTTATGATCTTAGGCCATCCTTAATCGCTGATTTATTTCCGCATCTGTCCCATAAATCTTGGGCTAAAGATTGCGCTAACAGAGGTACAAAGGCTAGCTATGACTTTACGCTCATTACGTGGTTACGGTATAGAAAAGATTATTTTATAACCCCGTAAAATGTACGGGTATTTTAGCTAATAATTCAGCCTTATAATGTACTGCGATATAGCTTTATAAGCCTACCGTAAGCAATTTAATATTAATCATTTTTGTATTGAGCTCGTATTATGCTAATAGACTTAAGTTATGCATAGTTCTTGGAACTGTCGGCTGTGTACACTAGGTAATTAGTGTAATACATGATAATTAAAAGTAATAAGATGCAGTCTCGTGCTATATTGAAGCAGGTTTTATGCTCGTAGCACTAGTATCAAAATGTGCTACGAGTGTTCGTAGGTACGAAGCGCTACGTTAATTCGAGTGTGAGTGTATTAGTCGAAGCAAATGTTTATCAAGCACTCGAATATAACAAAGTGAAACATGAAAACTAATTTTAAACATAACATAACATCACGCCTCGTAATCCTCGAATGGTTAGACAAATGTGTACCTAACAGTACATCCACATTTTGCCAGTTATGTATAAGTCCCATGTAATAGGAGGCGAGCCTATTGCCATCAGTAGTGCACAAACCCAGACTCCGTGTCTGCAACTGAGAAATTTCTGATGGGAAAACCCAATAACACATTGCCCGACCCGGGAATCAAACCCAGGACCTCATGCTCAGCAGTTTTTACTCTTGCGGCCACTAGACCAATGAGGCTGTAAGTGAAAATAAATCAGGCTTAACATTCCAAACTAAGAAATAAAGTTAAATCCGTGCTAGGAAACGTAATACTCTTCCTCACAGTTAAACCGACAAAGTCTATGTGACCTACCACTACGTCCTAAAGAAGGAGTAATTCCAGTGTGGGAAAGAAATGGCGCTAGACGACCTGTATAGCTCTGTCTCTTTCCCATACAAGGTGTAAATAGACCCTTCACGAAGCCGTCAACCAAGTATTCTATACATCAAACTAAGTAACTCTACGCAAAAAATATTACTGGCAAGCGACTTTTTTTTTGGGGTGAAAACTTACATTTTACGGAAGGACTCAATGTCACGCACCCAATACAATGTGCTGATGGATACATTGAATAATACGGGGGTAGTGTGTAAACGGGCTTTACCATGGGTGTATATAGCTAAAGGCCGGCCCTATGATGACAAGTGGAATATCCACGTTCCGCCGTCGGCTATCTGATGGAGATTAGACAGCATTTCTCGCTTATTGACAATGAATTATTTATCGGTTATATTCAATTTTAATAGGCTCGCCATTTTAGTTCTTGCCGGGTGCTAATATACCGCTTGCGAGAAGCTTCGTTAGATATAAACGGTGGAATGGACATCAGGACACATATTATCATAGATTTTGTAGGTACATGATTGTAGATTCGACCTACTAGAGTCAAAACTTTTCGGCCGTGAAAAAAAAAGCAGCTGTTCGTATTTTGACCGTGCATGGCATTTTTGTAATATTCAGCCGATTTTTTGTAGTAACCGATGAAAAAACATCTGGTTTGAATTATAGTAAAAGTTAGTCACGATGTCCCTTTCAACGAGTATTCAAACATCTTGAAATAAAAATGTAAAATCTAGATATTCAAGCACTGCCTGCACCAAAAATATTTCGATCAACCTCGTTATATTTTTGAACAAATATAAAAACGTGCAGTTTTATTTTAAACAATTTATTGTACATACTTTTTGTACTTTCCGCCATTTTGGACCACCTGAAGCGTGGCCACAGCAATCTGTGCCTCTGTGTACATTTGCAATACCCGAGAGATCACGAACCCTCAAACAAAGCGATTTTCAACTGTTTTTTGTGTCTAATGCTCCAATATCAAAACAAGATTCAGAAGGTTATTTTTATTGATACTTGCTTTATATTCACGTTTCCAAAGTTTCGTTTCGTCATACAAAGTTTTTGTAATTTTCATTCAAAACTTAGTTCTAGTCTGTTGGTATTTTCATAGTAAAGAGTTCAACGCGTAGGCACTATTTATGTATCACCTAACGTGGTTGTGAAACTGGCTTTATAATTTATGCTGTTTGACATAACGTGTACATAATTTAATCATGCTCTTTCTAGTTCCAATGAAAGCATTTATGTATGCTAATGGAACAATTAATTGGCCCTTTGCAGTTGTTATGAAACATCAATTTATGTTCTAGAAATAAAATATATATGATACTAGCTGTTGCCCGCGGCTTCGCTCTCGTTTTGGTCGGAAATTATTTCACTGGCACGTTGTAAATATAGCCAATAGCACTCGAGGATAATGTAGCTTCCTATTAGTGAAAGGATTTTCAAAATCGGTTCAGAAGATCCAGAGATTACCCCCTACATACAAACATACAAACAAATTTTACTTCTTTATAAAGATAATACAGATTTCTTTTTACTCGGTACTTTTTTTACGATTATTGCAAAAGGTACGACGTCTAAAACGTCATCAACGGGCCCTGCATAGAAATTGCATAATAACTCGGTAACGGGAAAATTGCAATATTGCATGAAGATAAAAATAGTTGGTAGTGCTAGTTCCTTCCCGGATGTACAGCATCACAAAGAACCTTTACTATTCATATTTATAGCCATCAACAACAAAAAGATTGAATACCCTCCAATAGAAGTATTTCTTCCTGTTGCTGATTTAAGGGTTGATCCCAGTAGGCAGACAGCGCCATCTATCGTAACAGATCAGATCTAAGATCATACATAAACTTCGTTTCCTTATAGGAGTTTCCGGGATTAAGTTACTGGGACCGTAACTCAATCGTAATATGATTTTATCTAAGAGCTCGATATCGTTCTTCAATCAATCAGATAAACTTGGAAAAAGAAAATTCAACGATTACTAAAGTAAATGAATAAAGGTATAGGGTCAAATTAAATTATTTAGCAAAACTCCGCATACGTGATAGGTATCAAGCACGACAAAACTCTTTGGTCTGATGGTCGCAAGCATGACTGCTGAGCATGAGCTTCTGGGTAAAGAATTTCTCTGTAGCAACCATGGAGTCTGGGTTTGTGACCAGTTGGTAGCAATAGACTCGCCCCCCTATTTCATGGGATTTTAAAAAACTGCCGAAATGTGTACCACTGGCTACTCCTGTATGTGACAAAACAAAAAAACACTAGCTAATTTCATTGCCTTTATAAATAGACACCTCTAATTTAGACATAAATATACAAGTGTCTATACGAAGCACGTAATTTGCACACATACGAGCAAGTGGCATGTCTATAAGGAGTAAAGCTATGCTCGACTGATGTAATCATCATAAAATTATATCGGTAACTGGACACCTGATTACGGATGCTTGCTTACCGGTATCATACATGCTACTTGTAGTAATACCGGTAGCTAGGATGTGTGATAATAAGATATGAAGAAAACATTAAAATAATGTCATACTTGCTTGACAACTAATTTGAAACAGAAAAGTGTATTGATAACGTTTTCATTATTACCCTGCTGAACATATTTTGACGCATTTGAGCAAAAAGAAAATGTCTCAAAAATTACAAATCTTAAATCTAAACGCTTTTGCTTTGAATACAATATAGTAAATATCTTAACTTGTATGTAAAACAAAACTCCTTCTTGTCCCTGTATAAAAAGTCCGAAAAACATTATCATCACATTTAAGCTCGGAGCCCATTTTCTTTGAAATTGGTCCAGGAGTTTAGGTACCAAACACTTAATAAACGAATAGACACGTTTCTTGTTGATAATATTAGTTTGGAACAACTACAGTATTTCATGAGGGAACTACAGTATTTCATGAGTCACCCACTGAAACAATATTGAAACCAAATGTAGGACCATAAATGGGGGAAACAATAAATCCTATTGATGCCCTTTAAAGTTTCAATTATCTCTATAAGGTAAAGGCACGCATAAAATAAAGAATCTGCACATTGAGACTGGTTAGGAAGGTGATCCTATTTCAATACAATATCTTATGTCACATAATGCTGAATATTATTCTTTGTAATGACTGGACTAATCAAGACGTCTAAGTATTCATAAATTAATGCGAAGCACCCTATTAGTACCTATGGATGCAACTGACATCACTTTATTTAAATAATGTCGTGCCGAAAAAGTAATGAAAGATGCATTTAACTTTTGAGACTAGAATTCTGAAACAACCGATAATGAACTTACTATCGGTTGTTTCAGAATTCTAGTCTCAAAAGTGTGTTTTTTGTTGTTTCAAAAAAAACTAAACAGACAGACTAAGACAAATAGTAAGAAACTTGAGTACCTTAGTACAAAAAGCGCACATAATCTAGTACTCAAAATTTACAATTCCACTGAAGTCATAACGAACGCAAATGCCTGCCTGCCTAGCCTAGCCTAGCCCAGCCTAGCCTTTTCCCAACTATGTTGGGGTCAGCTTCCAGTCTCACCGGATGCAGCTGATTACCAATATTTTACATGGCGCGACTGCCTATCTGACCTCCACAACCCAGTTATTACTAGGTAATACGATACCCCTTGGTAAGAATTCCATTGCAGTAACTAATATAAAACCAACACCGCACAGCCTACGCGTACTTGCACTATTTCCACAAACAAAACTAGAAGTTTATGGCAATCTAAACAGTATAAACTGACGCAATAAATCTCGCACTGCAAAGCCCCTGAACCATACCATAGATTACATAGGTACGATTAGTTAACCATACTTTGAATGGTCCAGTAAATCTGAGGGCACACCGATTAGCATTACTTAAGTACTATATTATTGTCAGCAATGTATTTATCGTTTTGATTAGCATAGTATCCGCATTCGTGTCGATAGAAATATCTGTTAAACTACTATAAAGCAACGGCTCAACAGTTATCCAGTTATCTTTTAATGACGATTAGTTAAAATCTTGTTATCCGATTGATTGAAGTCAAAGAAGAGAGTTAGATGCAATTGAAAGACGGGAGACATTTGTAACTCAATGCAACGGAGTTATTTTACAAATAAGTAAAACATTTTTGTCAAATGGGTCTGGATCTCACGCTCATCAATCGACTAACGTCGACTCAGAATGACTTGAAGATTTTCAATAGAACTTGCATACCACACAACTCAGCTTAATTGTAAATTGCCTTTAAAACCGCCTCTAATAACGCTCTAAACACGTTAAATCTTCTAAACAAATAACCAAGAACCTCTGGCAATCACTGTAGATTAACTCGCTCAAGATCAGCCGTAACTAAGGCGACGCGAGTGATGTATCGATGCATCAGAACATCGATCGTCGCCGTCGAACAAAGCTACAATGTCGTGACGTTCGGGAAACCAGCAAGATACACAGTTCTGAGATCCTAAGCTTCGTCCCTCAGATCGAGTTACAGATTGCCATGTTGCCGTCTGCCAGGGAATTTGTTACGGCCCGCTCAAGTAGCTGGATCTCTTTAACAAGCACCAAACAAGGCGTGAAAACTAAAATAAATAACATTTTCGAGGTGCGCCCCTCTAATGGTAAATTAATGGCCTCCGCTTCCAGTCAAGTAGATAAGGATGTGTGGCCACTTTATATTCGTAGAGGTTGAGGCGTGAATGCAAATAATTTATAAGAGACAAATGGTATTGAATCGGCTCGTTAGATTCATACGGAACTGTTCTCGTTATAATGGAAATTAGAAACAGAGTTATAGGCTTGTCCAAATGAATATTTGCAAGCTGTCATCTGGATATTGCTACCAGAATATTAATAAAGAGAAACCGTATACTAATAACCAACTAAATGCACAATTTAGTGCTTACTTACTTAATATGTTGTCCTTATTTAAATAAACGTTCGCCAAGTTAACGCGTAGGCCGCAAGATAAGTGAGAGAACGATGGTTGGGCCAAGCGAAAGATTTGACTTGCACGATAGGAGCCCTGCCCACGCTGGTCCGCGACACAACCGCCACGCCTCGCCATCCGAGATACCACCTTTAATAAGATAAATTGAATTTATCGCGTATTAAATCTACTATTACCGTATGGTTCATGCGTGGTCCATTCATATTATGCCCTTGAGATACGACCTGCGCTAAACGCACATAGATTTTCCTTAGATTGCCAGCCGATATTCCCAGCGCAAGCGCACGAGCATCCTCGCTATTAAACCGACACACAATAACGATGCTCTCTAAAACTTTAAAATCCATATTTCCTAATAAAGTTTCCTTACGCGATAAATTTATTCACTTTGACGTTACACACGCTTACTTTCCTTATAAAGCAAAGCGCTCACGAAAGTTGGAGAAATTCGCTTAAATTGTATCGTTAAATAGAACAATGCGAACCATTGAAAACGAGTGGGTAAAGATTTACATCTGAACGAGAGGCAGTGGTCTTCATTGTGTGCGGGTTCCCAGGGGCCTCCAGGACGAACGCGGAGACACGACAATATTCTAGGCGATATCGAGTATCGATGCAGCCGCATCTATGTATGCAAAGGCACGCGCGGTGTACAGGGAACTGATATCCCGATAAGGGGGACCGATCTTACATTACGCTTATCCAGGCGCTGTTGGTGCGCCTAGCGCCTATATATTGTACTCAGCATCTTCCTATGTAATGAATACCTCGCCGACACGTAATTGCCTAGTGCAACCCTGCTAGAACTCGTAAACGGTCCTATTTGCCTATGCGGATAAATTCGCATGCACGCTACCGGACGACCGGCAGGAATGCTACGGCGGCGTCCAAAACAATGCTCACGATTCCACATTCTGAAATATCTGATAGATATTAGATGGCTCGGAAACGCCGTCCAAGTTTGCAGTTATTGCCTTTTTGCTTCCAGTGTTCTGCAGTTTTGCAAAAACTGAGTACAATACCTCTCCGGCAAGAAATCCATTATATTCATAAACAAGGCTACTTCGGACCAACTTATTTTTTGTGTCCATCTAATCTAGCCGTCCATGTCATGTATCTGTTGCTCGGTCCGGGAAATGCCCACAAAAGCTGGTCCCGTTCTGCGAGTGCTTGCGGTAATCGCTGTCGGCATCAGTCTCCGTTGCGATCATCGCTCAATTAATCTCTTTTTCTCTCGAATCCATTGTCTTCCCTGTTTATCAGTCTTACATGCCGTTTGTGTGTCATATTAACGGTGAGCGTGATGCAACTCTTCGTGTGACAACGTTAAAACACTTTTTGCAGCGCGCTCGATCATCGTTGTAATTGGATTTTTGTGTTGGTTACCGTTTGAACTCTAAACATTCCGTAAGCGGCGCCAAGCTCTAACTAATGGTTGGTGCTCGAAAATACTGTCGAGAATTAAGGCTGCTATTTTCGTATTTTGCCGGTGTCATGGCTCGTGCTCTTTTGCTTTTTTGTCACTGTTTATCGCAGTAACCAGTTCGCCGAAGCATTTAGTTTTGTTTTCAAATAATGGCCTCTTCTCGTACTTTAACTAAGGAAAGTTTCTCTCATTCGAGCCCAATAATGGTCGTATATCACCTCACGTATTGTTAGAAAGTATTTTAAGCAAGACTCGTAACTTTGCTTACATTATTTATGTGCTGCATAAATTTTACGTTTATGGCTTTCCGATATAATTGCACTATTATCAAAAACATTCGTAATAAAATATTGCTTACATTGTTTTAAGCTTTCACTTTCTCAACGAAGTCTTAAGCTAGCTTTAGGTTTCTACTATGTAATAGGGGTATTGTACCTGAAGTTTCTCAGAGATAAATTACATATTCTTGTGTAACTCTTACACGGATAATAGCCGTTGTCAGGTGTGTTCCGTCGTTTTGAACAACGGTCATTAGTTGACTCTTCCGCTAACTGCGGTACTACGGTGCGAAACTTGTTCTGGGCACATGCGTAATGGCCGATCGGGCGGGCGTATCGGAACCCCTGCACGCACATACGTCGTAAATTACCTATTGAAGACTTGCACAGCGAAACACAGATACCATCGTTTCACGCCTGATAAAATCGTTTTGTGAATATCTCAATTATAAAATTCTTGCATTTTTGAGATAAAAGATATACTTTTGTATATTGCAGCAGCTGTGGTAACGTTATTAAAATAATCTTCGGTTTAACATGGCCCTAACATAACACATGCAATCTAAATCTAGATACAATCTGGTATTCATTTATACATGGTGTAACAAGACCCTTCACGAAGCCGTCAACCAAGCATTCTGTACATCAAACTAAGTAATTTTAAGCAAAAATTTTTTGGGGTGAAAAATTACGTTTTATGGTAGGACTCAATCTAACGCACTCAAAACATTGTGCTGATGGATGCATTGAATAGTACGGGGGTCGTGGAGGTGTTTAAAGTAAAAATCTTACATTAAAAACATGTATTTAAGAAAAAACCTCTGAAAAAGTTAGAAATTCGACCACCAATATCTCCCTAACTAGAAGGTTCCCAGGTATGGTCTAGAACAAAAAAAAAATGATCGCAATGACGGGGAGAACAAGTGGCTTCCGGCTTCGTTAAGGGTCTTGTTACACCCTTTAGAAAACTTCAATTAAGTTATGATAATTTTAATGGATCTAATGTTTGCTTCTAAATTAATGATTCGTTTTGTTTTCCACGTCGTTATTTGTAGAAAGTTCAGTACTGTCAATATATTAAATTGGCGAAGCGTTCTGATCACGATTAGACCCGGCGCTCACAGGCCAATCCCTCGATGCAATAAGAAACCGACTTTAATTTCTATCGTGACAGGCCGCACTATTCCCCTCTTATTAATTGATTAGATCGCTTACAACGTTGCTTAGTTTAAAACAATTGTTAATAACGATCGCCGATGTATCGTTACCTTTATTAGTTTCTATGATTCCCAGACGCGATCACGTTTTATTATAATTCCCTGCTACAGTTTAGTTTTCTTCGATGTTTCCTGGTTATGTATCTTATCTTGCCCTGGAGTCATTGAATGGAATATTAAAACCAGTAGCAGATTGGCTACGGCTGATTTTGTATTAGATTATGTTTCTCATAGAGTGCGGTCGTGACTTTGTAGGTTGTATATCGTTTTTCCTTGTCGGCTGTATTTAGGTGTGCTGTAACATGCCAGTAATGGATGCCAATAAAAAGTTCAGTGTTTGACGTTTATTGATAGTGTTACTATAATGTCTATGGTGTTTTCTTAGAACTTGAGTGAAATATGGAGAGCATCAGTCACAGAGCATCTTATACAGGGTTAGTTTCCAAAGACCAGCCAAATTCTCAGATATGATGCAGTACGACATTCTGAGCCCCCACATAGAAATTTTTCATCGGTTATTTAAAAAACAAACAGCTGTTTCATACATTTTGACCATGTAGGTATTGCACTTTTGTAGGAAACAGCTGTTTTTTTTTTTTAATAACCGAATAAATGTTTCTATGTGGGGGGCTCAGAATGATGTACTGCATTATATCTGAGAATTTGGCTGGTCTCTGGAAACTAACCCTGTATACAGCGTGTAACAGAAAGGGTATAATCATATGGAATACTGTGGTACGGACCATCAAACTGAACAACTTTCTCTATGGGACCACCATTGAAATCGTAAAAAATAATCAGCTGTCCCATACATTTGGGTCGAGTAGGTATTGAAATTTTGTATAGGACAGCTGATTATTTTTTTACGATTTCGATGGTGGTCCTATGGAGAAAGTTGTTCAGTTTGATGGTCCGTACCACAGTATTCCATATGATTATACCCTTTCTGTTACACGCTGTATACTGCATCACTTTATCGTTGACGTTTTTGTTGTTTGTAGCTAATATTCTTGCTATATTTTGTTCAGCGATATGATGCGTTTGTCGTATTTGTTTTGCTGTTTTATCTTCACGGCTAAAAAGGACATTCCCGTCATCTTTTCTCGCAGCTGCCAAACCTAGTTCGACGAGGATAAGTGTTTATTTTTCCGATCAATCGCACAAATCTACTTTGATTCAAGAACTGGTACGGCCAGTTCCTTATCCATGGTTATATTGCAAGTTTCTAGTTTTACTCAAAGGGATTGCCGACTTTCGCTATCCTTAGGCAGACCAGGTTTAGGTAATGTTATCAGTTCACAGATGGATGTTGCCACCTATCCACTTAAAATAATAACCAAGTCAATATCCATGAAAATATATGAGAAGGCGTGAAATCCATGGCTTCGTTGTAGGTATTGCAATATAAAGTGGAAATTCTTGTTCTTAATGCCGCCATAACACTTCTACAATAGGGAGGAAACTATTACCTGTGTCCGATTCACTGTTGGGTCATATTAAGTCCAATAACGTAACAGTTTTATGTCTTCTAATCGCACTATTAATATTAACTGGCACAGACGCAGATCGGTAAATACAGGCGTCATAGAGTGAGACTAGGTTTGCAGGCCTTACAAATTACTATCGCCTCCGGTGGTTCTACGTGTTGGAGTATTTCAATGAGCAGTCTTTATACTGTATCATTATGTATTATAAAACTGTTCCTGATTTGCTTCCAACTGTCTACGTTCGGGCTATTATCGTAAACGGTTGTTCGTTTTGTGGTTTTCGCACTTGAAGCTGGTTTGCCGTATTAGTTCTTTTAAAACGAATAGCTTCGGTGGTTACCAAAGCTACTCGTTTAGGGTTGTTACAACGAACAAGTTGTTTAGTGGTATATAATCAGCAAGAACTGTGTGGAAAAAAGTCAATTGCGTCGTGTGTGTCTAGGTGTGAATAAACAACAAACAAGCTAGCGTTCATGCAGTCATTACGCCTACACTTCGTGAGATCAAGGCGCGAATGAGGATTCTGCAGTCTCGTTTTTTTTATAGCAGCCTTTTGATGCACAATGTTTTTCACCTGTTTACTTATTAAAATGCCATTCATTTTCATTATTTTTATTGTTAACTCGCCTTAGTTTACCATACAAGATGCATTGTAATGTGTGTGACGTTAAATACTTTCTTTGAATAACGATCTCATTAAATAAAGCGGTATCAATCAGAGGCTGCACTAAAGAAATCCCATTCCATTAATCAAAGTTGACCTCGGTCGGCTTTTCAAAACGTGAGCTTGAAATATTTACACTTCATACCGATGAGATAATAGGAAAGCTATGGCCAAAGAAGGTAATAGATCAATCGGGCGTTTTGTTGGACGTACATTTTCATGTAAAACATGATCGGTCCTAGACGCACAATAAATCCTATCATGTTGCCGTCATTATTGTGATTTATTATTTCATCGTTTCCGTGGACCACGACTATGGAGTTGCGCAGCTTTTCCTTACAATTTCTGGGCTCGTGCTTAGAGTAACAGAGTCTAGGAAATTGCCCTTTCGCCGGCAATCATTGCGGCTGGCTAATGCGGCGCCGCCTGTACAAATAACACGGCAGTGGCTTCCGCGTGGCTAAGAGAAATATTTATTTTGAGAAAATTGATAGCTGTGTGCACTGTGCAGTCACTATAGTCATTAACGAGCCATGCGGACCGCTGCTTTTAATTCCTTTGCAAAACTTTCGCTATTTTCAATCTTCTACTTAAATCCTTACGTGAGGAACGTTCTTTTAGTTGCGGGGCGCCTTCATTAATCATATTTATTTCTTTATGTCGTTAAAAAACACTTTTACGCGCCAATATAAATTATTGTTTAAAACTAGATGAATGGTGTTTCCTATTCTACTACTCTGAGAAGGAACATTCGAAACAAACTCACATCTTGGTCAAGTCACATGAGGACCGTTAGTGTCGAAAATGGTCTTTTAAAGAACGAACCACACACATTTGACGGGTCCACTAACAAATGCTGACTGGTCAGTGCAAGCATTTGTCAGTTATCCTGTAGCTTGACACATAACTCAAGGTTCTTTACTTCGTTTCTCTTTTCGCCCTACCTATTATTAGCAAGCACCTGTATAAAATTATAATCCACTGAAACAGAAGTTCTTATTACGTATTCTATTTCTCTGGGAACAGCATGTTGTCTAGATCGTTGTCATGTTTTTGTTAGTTGCGTGTCTGCGCGGCACGCCGTTGATCGCAACGTGCGGGGACCAGATAATGAATGTTCCACATTTTGTTCCACATTCGCGTCCACGAGTTTTATTTAGAACCGCGACGGCGACGTTTTCTCAAGTTTTTATTCCAATGTCCCGACAATTCATACGTATCAATTACAATTATCCGAATGAATTGTCGTATTAATTAAAGCGATTTGCATAGTTAAATAGAAAGTCGCAAGAGCAATGAACATTCCCTTAACGTTAGCTTTCCATTTTGTCCCTTTTAAAGAAACTCTTGTTGCACGTAGTTGTACGCTGTTCTGGGAACAAGTTTTACCTTTAAAAACTCTTTGGTTGGTGACTACGTTTAACCTACTTGCCTAGCATTTTCATGACGCATCGGAATTTTGTACTACATTTGAATAATCGGCCTTCACTGTCTCCTTTGATAAGAAGTTCTGGAAAAACCGTTCATGTCTTCAAACCGCGATGCGACGAGAAAAAAGTAATCGTTTGTGACACGGTCGCAGTCGTGACTTCTTGATTTGGTAAACGTTACAAAGTAAATTAATTTCAAGTTTGAATCCATTCATATATTGAGTTTGTTATCTATAATGTAATGTATTCTTAGAAATTGGGTTGTAAACTGTTATGAATCATATTCTATGTACTGTTTTTAGAGATGTTTTTGTCAATTTCCGATGATTCGTTTGTAGTTTGATTTTTACTGTTTTTTAACGAGTGATGTAGTATTTTTATAAAATTGGAATTTAAGATGAAGCAGTGGGTGTAGCTGACGTTCCATATATACTTAGGCCACACGAATGCGCTACTAACCGTGCACAAAACCTGCCATCAAAGGCGCCAAGTTCAATGCGACCCCATACCATGATTGTGCACTCAGATGCCAATGTTTCGCAACTAGAAATCGTTCGAACACGATCTCTAATGTTTGAATCAATCCCACAAAAATTAAAGGCTTTTAAAATAAATTATATATTACTGATCTAAAAATAGACAATCTGCGTATCTAATTTAATAACTGAAGTGCATTTCTAAAGTTCCCAGAATTTTATAGCAGCAACAATACACAAATTCTCCCGATACTTAAGGAACGAAATGGATACTTTTAACAAAAGTCTGTAGATAGTGAATTTCTCTTCTACTTTTCTCGTTTTTCTCCACAAATTGTTGTTCGAAGCGGCTCTATTCAATTTTTGTTTGTAAATCGTCAGCTAAATGATTAAGGTAGTTCCGTTCGAGTGTACAGTTTTGTTTGGTCGGCGGGTGTGACAACAAAGGCGGTGTTACAATAAGCGTTAGCGCCGAAATTGAAAGTGAGCCGACAAGTGCGCGTGCGTGCGTCGTCCGAACAACACAACAATCATAAAAGAATAAATACGACAGAAGTGTAAGACCGTACGAAATTACACACGCACGGATTCGTTGTGCTACGTAATCAAGTTACGTATTCCACTGCAAAAGATTTTAATTGAATGACCTCATAGAAAATACCTGAGCGTCTAGTAAAAGCAGCAACTAGAAACTGGTAACAATGCACATTCAAGTTTATTATTATAAAGAAGACTAAACAAGTTGTTGCTCTTTCAAGAAGTTCAAAGCAACTTTCTTGCGATGGAGTGTTACGATAAGGTTTTGTATGACAAGCCGCCTCTTCGAAAAGATGTTCATTCATTACAGGAGGCTTACATGAGTTCGCGATAATGATGCGTAACTACGAACAGCCCTATTTGTCTCTGACAACTAGTTTACTCCTAGAATGTGTCGATTAGACTACTGACCGTACTGCTTTATGACATGGCTGCATAAAGAACATCTGTCATAGACAAGATAAAGAGTTTCGAAACGGAAATAAATTACAGAGATGTGCTTGATTTAAGGATGCGTCGGCTTAAACTATTTGTTATACGAATCGTAAATCGTAACGATATAGTAGCACTAAAACAAAATAATTAAAAAAATCATTTCCCATGTTGATACAGAGGAAATACTAATTAGCTCAAGACTTGATAAAAATCTCGCGTCTATTAGCTTGAATGAATAAATTCTGATGTAGAAAAACTAGCTGCAGCCAACAAGCGCGTTAGGAGAACTTCTTTGAATGCAAAAAACTTCTTAACGGTTAAATTCAACAAAAATTTAACAAAAAATATAAGCTGACGGATGCATTACTGTAAACATCTAATAAATAGTGTGACAAAAAGTCCGACTAGGAATTCCATCCGTTTAATAACCTTAGGAAGTTCTTATCTCTAATTTACTATTCAATTCTGTTGACCATACCATAAAGAAACGATAAGTTGAATTTAATTTAATAAATTAACAATCTGGACGTGTAAGACGCCGCAAAACATAAAAGTAGAAAGGCCACGGAGAAAGGGCCCAACAAAAAGGTTGAATTCTTTTTTACATTACCACAATACGTTACAGATTGTCTATGGAATTTGATTATTCATACGATTTCACCTATAATTTCGTGTCTAAATTATAGACTTAAATTGTAGGCCTAACATTATATTCATTCTTTTATATTGTTTTGTTGTAGAGATTTTATCTTGAACATTTCGAATGTGGTGGTTGTTTTTGAAGAATATAATATACAGGGTGGAAGTACCGACCATGTATTCACGTATTATGCATCATTCTGCCCCCCCCCCCTTATAGACATTTTTTGTCAGTTATTTAAAAACAACAGCTGTTCCCAACAAAACTGCAATATCTACACGGTGAAAATATATGGAACAGCTGATTTTTTTTGAGGTTCAGAATGATGTAAGTAGTGAATACTTGGTAACCGTTTTAGAGCCGCCCCTTTTTTTTTTTCGGATTGTAAATCATCAAATAACTCCTGCTGCTCTGGTCGGAGCAGGAGGGAGTGTCAGACTTTTACTGACTAAAACCCATCCATGTTCCTTCATCGCCCTTTGTGTTCCGGGGCCGCGGTATCTCTTTCGAACAGTCACGCAGCCCCAGCAGGCATCGGCCCTTGCAAAAGGAAGGGGTCCCCCTTCCTTTTGCTGACTTAGCGTCGTCTCTTCCACCTTGTATTTAGACAGATTTTCTCTGTTTCATTTTCAATGGTATTCAAACATTTCCATAACAGTCCTATAACACACGCACAGAAGTAAAACGCTATCGAAGAAAAATTCCACCAGCTGCACGTTTGGGTAAATCGTTAAGTACATAATGGGCCATTAATCTTTCAAATACATTTCCTCCAACCATAATAAAGCTTTAACAGCTATTATCTGCCCATTCATCGTCATTAAAACTTCTGTGTTTACTCGAACGTTTAGGATTAAGCTCTCTAAAACCACGCTATTTCAATTTCACACACAATTCATCATCTACCCAGCCAGTCGGCTTCCAGGGTAACAGAATGCTGTTCAATGGCAGTATTTTACATGGAGCGACTGCCTATCTGACCTCCACAATTACTGGGTATAGGAAATCTCTTGGTAAGACTGGTTGTCAGACTTTCGGGCCACTGTAACGACTACCACAGATCTACAAATGACAGCCGGGACTAACGGCTTAACGTGCTTTCTGAGGCATAGGTGTACCTCGGTATGAAATAAATGGTCAGCCATCAACAGACCAACCTTAGCAAGAGCTACTTAATCTGGATTATCGACCCATATGGCTGTTATTATTTACCACGAGCTTCTCATTTCACACACGATTCATTACTTCAAAAAACCGACTGTCTAAAGTTGTGTTCGTTTTTGAACAGAAGTGGGCACGCGACTGCAAATCGAACTTTCTTCCGCGCGCTCGGACAGCACCTGACAAATTGCTTTATAATGATAGCTAATTGATGATCGTTTTAGGATGATTTGTACGGTTTCATGTTTCTATTTTTACAAAACGATGATTGAGAAATGATTCATCAGTGAGTGTAAACTCACTAATTTACAACTTTTTTAGTGAGCTTAGATCCAACATGCGATAAACAAATTATACAAATTGGAGATTAAAGATAAAGAGAGTTAATCAATGATAATCATGGCACTACTAATAATTATGTTACGTCTCAGAGAAAAGCACATTAACATTTAAACTCGGTACGTCGATGGAGGTCTATTAAGACAAATGGTAATGGATTTCAATCAAAACTCTTTGTTAGAAAGTTATTTCGACGATAGCGTGTAGATAAACACTTTAAAATAATAGTGACGCTTCCGGGTTTCAATTTAACATTCCTCATTCATTTTTATAGTCAAGACATCTGCTCGCAATGTACTTGACAATAATAACACTCATTATATATATATTGGATCGCTTCTATCAATTACTACTCGTTAACTGAATCCAAATTGCCCACTTCGTAAGAGACGTTTAAATCTAATTCTATTTGTCATTGAATTTCGCCAATTATTGTATGCACTGAGAATACTATCGGTGAACTTTAGAAAGCTATTTGTAATTAACTAATTATGCCTCCAACTGAATCTATTGTCACTGTATGAATCGTCAAATCTAAAATTTTAATTTGGTTAATATCAAAATCAAAAGCAGTGATATTTCTAATTTGATACCCTATGACTTTCGTCTATAAGAATGCGTCTAATGCGATCTTTATCCCTTTATGTAATAGTGAGTGAAACTGATTGCTCATTGTGAGTGGAGTTATTACCATCACTGGAGCTTGTGGGAACTCGTTAGGAGCTACCCCGAGCACTGAACCCTTGCACCCGTTTTTCTACGCGAGTCTTGTGTGACTGCTTTTTGTCTCTATTAATTTTACTACAACACTCTGTCTTTGCGAACACTCGCTGTAGGATTGTGTTTTATTAACTAGTTCTGCAAATGTTTTTGCACTACTAGTTGCAAAAACTATACCTACTAATATTATAAAGAGGTATAATTTGTTTGTAAGTTTGTATGTAGGGGGCTTCGGAACTACTGATCCGATTCCGAAAATTCTTTCAATAACGTGAAGTTACATTATCCCGGAGTGTTATAGGCTATACTTGAAAAGATATCATGGGTTAATTTCCGTACATAACGGGAGCGAAGCCGTGATCAAAAGCTAGTTGGTTATAGAATCTTTTTGAGTATGAATAAACAAGTGGAATTCTCGACCTCGAACTTCATTCATATTTACAAGATCTGTATCTGTGTTCAATTGAAGTTGATGATCGTTGACCTATCGTCTGTGTTCACCTCTGCTACCCTTCGGAAGCAATATGTCTTACGTTGTAGATCACAATCTATGTGAAAGGCTGTTATTTTGAATCTCAGATACATTTACTAGAAATGGCCGATTTCTTTCAAAGATACGTGTATGCAATTTATTATCGGGAATATTTCTCTTCAGATAAGTATCGTTTTCAATTGGTCTCAAATTTTGACAGATACTTGTTCAATGCCCCTACCCAACCATAACCGTACAATTTGGCACAACAATAGGACCACTGTTTCAAGTTTTTAATCGCTGACTAAAATCTAAAGTAATGAACTGAGTTGTTTCAAATCTATGTTTTCGGTAGGTACCTACATCTGATCTAAATTATTTTAAATTTACAGATCTTGAAAGCAATGTTCGCAGCAATTAAAGAATGCCACGGTACGTAATTTGACTGTAGAAAATCAAAATTTCTTGCGTTACTGGTTTATTGATTTCTTCGATTAACAACACTTTTTAAAGAATTTGCCTTAGCCAAATTAGTATTTCTTGATTTTAGCAATAAATGGTAGCAATTAAAATTGTACTTAATGTAATTAACAGGTGCATTTGCAGGATTTAAATAACGTCTTATTTTTAATGGCTTTAACTTATTAAAAAAGTTGCGTAACCAGTTTTTAAAAGCTTGAAGTTTTTCAATAGAAACACTGTAATGAGAAATCCGATTCATAGTCGTTGATAAGTAGATAGCTCAGTGCAGCCAACCAACCAATAAAATTTACTTCTGTTATGTATCGGATAAAAAAGGTGTTCATACAGAATCCGTACTCTTACCAATTTACCGGTACGTTAGCGCCGGTTACCCGATAGGTAATTATCATTAGGTTACCGTTCGTCCACTCGGATTTCAATTGGTGATCGTGTCACTTTTACCTTTGGTGTTTTTACTAAGGTTATATGCTGAACTGTAGATGTGAAAACTTAGGAAAGCTATAGATTTGAATTAATTGGTTGGTAACTTTAGTCTTGAGTCGTCTTTGACGAAGAAACAGTAGATGTAAAATGATTGCGTTTATATTCCCGAAATTTATGGTATTAAAGGTCTGGTTAAGAAAATTGCAATTATAAACTTGATTGTTAATATTTACTTAAACAATAAAATTAAATGTAGACCAAAGTAATATAAATGACCTAGAAAACCATGTCCTCCCCGACTGGGCAGCTAATCTGAGCATTATTTTATTTTTGCTGCGCAAAACTGTCCACTTTAAACAATGCGGCCTCATCGATACCGCAAATAACTTTTTGCGAACTTTCTTATTTTATTTAGAGTTATTGTCGTATCTAAAATCTTAGTTTCTTTATAATGATTATTTTGTACGCAAGCACGTAAAAGAAAATTATAAGAAAACTGAGCTGAAGCTGTGCTATCAATATAAAAATCTCGACAGCTCGCGCGTTGGAACCTCTCAGCAACGTGCTTAATGAACTGCCACTCCAAGATAAGTGTATGTCTTCATAAGTTTATTACTTACCATGATTGAGTAAATCAAGCAAATAGAACGTTTAAACTCGAGCAAAATGCTAAGAAAGTAATAAACATATCAAGAAACAAATTAGTTTCATTCCAAATCAAATTATCAGGAGAGTTCACAATAAATTCTGCGTAATTGGCAATGTAAACGTAGAAATCGTACGTCAGAGAGGAGAGTCTCTCATTCGCAATTCAATCTGGCGCAATCTTTATGTCAGTGGGCTGAAGTTCTCACATCCATATTTATGGATATTATATATCTGAGTTGCAAGTTGCAAGTAAGGTACGAAAACTATCCTGTCATCAAATCAGCATCGGCTCTCATCCAAATGGTCGTTACCCGGCAATTTTCTACGTGCCATGCATCATATTCGCGGGTTAATCGTAGGTTGCTTGTTTCCAGCATAGTATGTAGGTTGCAGCATGGTTGCCGCACATTGTAGGTCAATGGAACGCGGCACGCGCTGCGCTTTCCTGCAGTTGTCTTATGCAGATGAGGAATTATTTATGAACCCCAAGAGTTTACTTACCATGTTATTTGCTGTTTCAAGATATTAACAGTTCGGTTATAAGGATTCGTTTTCAACCCGCTGGGTACAGAAATTAACGTTTTTTTTGCCACTTGTAAAATCTGTTTATTTGAGCTTCTATGCAGTTCGCGTGTGAATATTATTATTTAAAAATGTATTGGTTACTCTCTTATGTACACATCCTAATGCAATCAAAAAAGGCTATAATTAATGGAAAATAACTTAATTAAAAATATGTCGTAAAATCTCATTTAAGGTTTCTCTCTTCAAGAATTTTCCAATATTCATTAGGTACCACAGTTTTACTGTTGCCGTAATTAAGATAATTATGTTTTGTGAAACTTACCAACACTACGGTACAACAATTTATCTTAAACGCAGATCTTAAAGTTTTACCTAAAAAGGCGACAGTCTCCCAGGTGATATAAACTTTAAACAATGCGAATGGTAGAAAAATCTGAACCGAATCCAATTGTACACTTCCGTTCCCAGACATTTCTAGACCAATCGAAGAAACAATAAAAGGAAAGCTTATAATTATCGGCTCTGTTGCCCATTACACGTCGGTGCAATTTCTTCCGAAAACAAGGGGCGTTATCCAACCAAATCGTGCCTGTACCAAAAGATGATTTGTTCAATAGCCTACTTGCATTCAACTGCCTCTCGCAATGCCTTTGCAATTCATTGAAGTGATTTAGCTGCGTTTACACGTCCCCGATAAACATCTACGTGTATTGTTTTCTCATTTAGTAAACTTTGAATCATTACGTTGAAGGCAATCCAATTTGCTATCGAATGATCGCTTGAACGATTTACTTTCTTCTTGTTCAGCTTTAATCTGATCTCCGCGATACTTATCGCCGGTAATCACTTCAAAAATGTTGGCTTGTTGACCCTTACGGTGTTATAGCGGTAATGTTATTGTTTACCACGATGTGGGTAAAGGTCGGTTAATACGAATGCATCAGTAATTTGACCATTTTTTGTAGCTTGAAATTGTTTCCTCTCCAGAATATTGTACAAACCAACAAATACTATTAGTAAAAACGTTTACGGTTCACTTGACACAGGCTGCACATCGAAGGCATCTGTTAGCACATCTGGGTCAGTTTTTGTTCTTCGTTTTCACTATTCAAACAAATGCTGATCTACGTCACTTTTCGTCGTGAGCACCATCATGTTTAATTATCTGAGAAGCGAAAATGTCATTCCGGTCATGTAATATTTGGAACAATTGTGCATTTCTCATGAGTTAATTTCGCTTTTAAGTGTTGTAATGTTTAAATTTATCGTTGTTGTTTGTAAATTTGTTTTAATGGTAGTGAATGAAACTGTTTCTATTATGTTTTTCTTTATTCATGAACACATTATGTTTTTTGTTTCTCTCATTGTTATCGCGTAAAATATGAATTAGAGCAGTGGTTACAAATTTCGCATATCATTTTGCCGTTTCTTCTTCTGTTTGTAGCGTTGCGTGGCTTAGTTGGGCGTGACGCACCGTTTTGTCGGCTGCTCTTGCCGATACGGTCTACATGCGCTTGAGCATCCGTCGACTAACCCCTGGTTTCGGCTTCAAGTTTTCTTCTTCCATAGGGAAAGCTATCGATTTCTTGTCTGTAACATATATCAAATCTTCACACTTTCTTTTGCCTACTTGTATTTACTTTGTATTAAACTATGTAGATAATTCACTCCCTTCAAAGCCTGTAACCACAGATGTGTGAAAGCGTTGATTTACAACAATTATAAAAGCTAATTAGGTATTACATCACAGTGGTTTTTGTTCGTTAATATTCTTTTATGTATAAATTCTGTTAAGTTTTTCAATTGTGTTCCCACGGGCTATTGACTATTCAATTGTGAATGGATATCGTGGAAGGCTCTTACATCAATAATTATTATTCAAATTGTGTTCATAATACTTGATGATGGCAACCTTTCTTTTTTTTCCATGAACTTTACAAATTACTGTGTTATCAAGATTGGATTCTTAAATAACTTGTATAATATTTTGTTTCGGTAATTATTGTAAGTGCTTCCGGATAATTCGCACTGTATAATGCGAAAGATGTAACACAATTATATTTTATAATCCAAACAAATGGTTTTCTAGTTTCTTTGCGAACAGTAGTTAAATGGAGTTCAGAAAATAAGCAACGAAAATACAGTACATACACTATTGGCTGTCATAAAACCTGCAAAAGATTATGGTGCCATTTAGGTAAGCAGTGTGTAATTTCGATTGCAGCTCTCGTAGCTAGAATATCATACAACTTAAATCGCAACATCGGATTCTATGACAATAACCTAATCTTACTACTTCATCTGATTCTATTTCAGTAACTGTAAACTCAGACTACGCGTCGTAGTTAATGTCATCTCGACGCCACGTTCCAATATTAATAAATTCAACTTTATCGAGTTCATTTTCTTTCGTAACAATAGTTACGTCTTTGGATTAAGCGGTACTCAAAACGGTATTACATTTAGCGATGCAATTGAATTGTTCACCGAAGTGGGATCTTCGGGCACGACCAAAGCCCAGTACCGAGTGAAATGCAAGGTCGGGAACCGCTCAGTTATTGTGTTTATAAACTTTTTGTCATGCATCTCACCGAGTTGTATTGTTACAAACAACTGAATGCTCCATTGAGACAGATATGCCGTGCGATACTCGACTCGGAAACGCTCTTTTTTTTCATCATCTTCCGTGATGGTTGACGTCGAAAGCCCCACTTATTCTGACGCAAATATGTGTTGCAGCAGCGATTAACCAAGATATGCATCAGTATGTAACGCTAATTAGATTCTTGTTAATATTCATCTTTCATTGCCGTCAATAATAAATTCTGTTCACAACACTGAATATTTGCTCTTGGGGGAAATCATAGTCGCTAGCGAATTGTGACGCTAGTTCTTTGCTTCAGTGAATTTCTCTAGGGTTATAAGTGTAGTTTATGTTCGGATGTCCGTCGATATCTTGGCATCGGCTGCACGGTTCATGACGACGACTTTGCGAAGTGGCTGTGGTTTGCTTCAAATCCGAAGTGGAAATGAGCAAGCAGTTAGTGTCCGTAGTCCCTCCTGGCTGAAACCGCAAATCGTCGAGGGGAGGTGGGTCTTTATAGTCGCATTTTGTAATAGCTGTGAGTTTCCGCCGCGGATGGTTGATGTCCTCACCTGTCGCATGCCGTTAGAACTTCACGAATAAGTTTATTGTCCGATTTTACGGTTGTTAAACGTATTTGAGCAATACCTATATAAGCACCGACAGTACCGACACTTGCTTGCTCGTTTCGCGAAAGGCCTTGTTCTTGCCAAGCGTTTTGCGCGCGACTATATCTCATATTGTCGTAAAGCACACCTTTAGTTGCTTAGTGTTTGCTTTCCGTATAAGGACACTTAGCAGACTTTAAGTACCCATTGTATGTAAATTCTAAGTAAACATAGTTGTAAAGCTACTATATTTTCACATCAAGCTGTTTACTTTAAATGATTGTTATTTGGTATTATGCAACGGAATTCTGATGACTGTAGCAGATAGATCTCTTCTCCGATGTGGGTATCTTTTATTAAGCGGGTAATTTGAGTGTTTTAATTTTCTATTTTTATTTTTATCTTATTGTATTTTGAATGTTTTAATTTTCTATTTTTATTTTATCTTATTGTATTTTGAATGTTTTAATTTTTATTATTTGTATTTTAAATTTAAATGTTTTATTTATTTTATTTTTGAATGAATTTTAAATGTTATCTTATTTTGATTCTGATTTTAATGTTAATTTTTGTGTTAGTGGTCAAATACTTATTAATCTTTTGGTTTTATTTTATTTTTAATACTGACGTTAATTTTTCTGTATGGATCATATTGTTATCTGAATTAAATGAATTTTATTATTTATTATCCAACATGTTTATCTATCACTTATTTTCTTTACAACTTCAAATGTATTGCTTCAGTTCTCTTCACGGAATAAACTTGAGTCATAATGACTTCATTTCTCATTTCCTTGGGTTTATAAACATCAGCAATTTAATTTCTTTTTTATAATAATGATATTATAAAAAAGAATTAATTTAAAAGAAGAATTCGTTTTCCTGCCCTTATCCCAATTAATTTGTGGTCGGCGCAGCATGTCTTCTTCTTTCATACTTCTCTATTACCCATCATCTCAGCAGTCATATTTTTATAATAATGTATCTATTATATTCATGTGTAATATAACTTTTATCTCAATAAAATTTACAACAACTTCCCAATTTTACGTTCGTTTAATTCATTTTTGTTATCAAGGCCAATCCCATTGGATTATCATTCGAACAGGAAGTGTTTATGACGGATATTAATAAAGTTTATTCCGCAGATTTAAGTTCTAACTCAGAACTTGATTACGTCAATTCTTTTTGTTACAGTTAGTTTACTTTATTACGCAAAAGTACTGCAATTCTTTTGCGTTTGATTAATTTAAGCTTAGATTGCTGTAACGGTTGCGTAACTCCTTATGAATTTACCGTAGACCATAGATCTAATTATTTTTTAATACTAATGCGCTTGGCCACAACTCGCCTGAAGTAAAGCGATGATGTGGCCTAGGCAATAGCGTTAAAAGGAAGTTAAAAGTCATATTTCCTAAGGAATACCTAGCGAAACCCCGTCATGGAGGTCCTAAAGTACATGAAGTCCATGAAGAAATAATAATAGTTTTATCAAGCAGTACTTCTGGACACGGCGCGTATTGTTAGGACACGCGCGGTTGTTGGTTACCGGTGGTCAGGATTCTCTAAAGAGCCCTGACCACCGGTAGCTCGGACCCTGTTCCCGATGCCGGTGGGCTACTATTTTTAATATTTTAAAATGTTTTTTATGTAAATTTTGTAACTAAAAATATTTAAAAATGTAAATAATATAAACAAAGGAATAATAGTTTCATTAATAATAATTTAATGTCGGGCGAACGTTCCTTAAGTCCTGTCTAAAAATTTGCAAGTACCTTCAATTATAACTAAATGCTATACAACCACTTGAATGCAACCAGTTCCGTCTAGTTGCTAGCATATTCCCAATACCGCCAGTTAGTATAACGACCGGATTTATATGGAGCTGAATTAACCGCCCATGTCGTTCTCAAGTCTTCACTTCTGACGTAGATTGATGATCCAACTGATTGGAAATTCGCCACAACTTACTGTCAATATTATGCTTTGAAGAAGAATATGTTAAAAGCTTTGCGAATTGCTTGGTGAATGGGTTGTTATGTCCTGTTAAAACGATGTTAGAAACATTCCTTTAGAATTTATGGTGGATGCTCTTTTATAAAGAAAAGCTTATTATGAGAAAATATATGAATGCTTTTATGGTTAGAACAGATGATTGAAAGAATGAATGGAGGGGGTCTCTAATATATATATATATATATTTTTTGAACGCTGGGATGAATGCAATTCATGACAATAAAATTTTCAATTGATGTTTTCACTAATGTGTGATTACGTCTTGATGTTAATATTTCCAAATGCGATGTAAGATGTAGGTCTAAACTCTTTCACATCGGAAATTAATGTTCGCAGTGAAATACCTCATTGAAGTGTGAATCAAGATTTCTTATAATCCTATTCTAAATACGAAAGTTTGTGAGGATGGATGATTGGATGTTTGCTTTGATTATATAATGTTTGTTACACTTTCACTTAAAAACTACTTAACAAATTTGGAAGGGTCGTTTATAACCTGGATTAACACATAGGATACTTTTGATCCAGGTACGATCGGCGACGGTACGATCGAGCAGGACAATTACCGAAATTCACACATGCGAAGCCGCGGGCATAAGCTAGTTAATTATAACATCGATGTATATATCATGGCTGGATGCAACAGCAATTCACATCTACGTTTTATAGGCAGTAAATACATAATTCACCCAGCGATTGAATATAATATCGTTTCTATGATTTTCCTATCTGAGGTCACTATGAAAAGTCACCAGTCTCGATGATTGGTTTGTATAATTTCACGGTGCCGCGTGAACTACGTCCAACGGAGTCCTCTCTCGGATTACTATAACCCCATGACATAGTTACGTCGGATACTTCGTCAAATTGATTCTAGACTGGCTCATCTAGCGTGCCCTTAGGTCTGACTTTGACCTGTCTGACTGGAAAATCATTGCTGAACTTTGTTTGCAGTCACGTTCCCATAACAATATTAACCTTATCTGACTTCGCTTCATGGAAACTTTCGCTTTAAACTAGATGTTATACAAATAAGAACAATTAATTTATCTGTACCGTAGGCAAGTGCACGGAATGGAGGGTCCCTTGGAAATTATAGATCACCACAATTGCACTAGTCGTTTTTTCACGTCATTGTTTTTATTACAAATTAAATATTATAATCTAAGAAAACATAAAAACATGCTTTAGAATGACGTCATTGTATTTCTTGTATTCTTCTCAGCAAAACCTTGCATTTTATACCCTTAACGTGGGAATGCATAAAAAATATCTAGTCCGCCATATTGGATGTAGAAGACTTCACTTAGCCATGCATTGTCATCCAAATTAAACATGTATGCAAAATTTCAGCTCAATCAGAAAAAGTGGGTCAAATTAAACCTCCAAGATTTTTTTACATAGTTAATTAGTTACAGGTGAAGCTAGTCAAAACGTGTTAAAAAGCTTCCCTTTTCTCCTTGACTTGTAGGACATATCTAACCTTCTTCATCTTAGACTATCACAAGGTCCGGTTTTCTTTCGACTGCGTGCTTATTAGCTAAAGACCATGTTTCTTTATCCCTGACACGCGAGCCTCGTGTTCTACTACCGTGTGACCTTCATAACCTTCGGAAACTGGGTTTTCCCATTACGATATTATCATAATACCAATGAATGTTGGTACTTGCTCATCAGATATCATCTGACGCCTATAACATATAGGGTGGTCTACCCGAGGCCAAAGGCCGGCGTAAATAGAACCGGCGATAATACATAAAATAAAATGTAATAAACTTGGATGTTTCTTCGTGTTTGCACAGAGGTTTTCTTAGAATATTTCTCCGGTTTCGTGATCATGTCTAACTCCTCGTGACTATAAAAGCTTGCAGCGTCTAGATTAAAATGTTTCTGCGGAGATAAACATTATTGTTACGGCGACATTGTCCCACTTTTTGTATAAGGCTGTAAATGCACTAACTAAGCTGTTAGGTTACAGTCAATGCGACATTCTGAAGTGTACGTGAATCTTGTCGACGCCTCTCGTTGATGAGTAGTCAGGAACGCACGTAGCTTAGCGGTCGGAACGCATGATGTGGCAGCTGCCTAAGCCTTTTTAATAAAGTCATTTTCTCGAAGCTCCTAAGTACATATAGAATGAAGTCGATTTAACATTACCACACGACATGTTTGCTAATATAAGATCTTCTTACTCGTGGAATTTCAACTTGCTGTATCTAGAAGCATCGAACTGAGGTCTAGGTCTGTAAGGTCAGGCATATTGAGTCATTAATTAAGCCCCAGTCATTATAGTGCTCTAAATTAACTTCTACAGTTAAGTTTACGGTTCTCGTCATATTAAAATTAAAGTAATACCTGCAGTTAACCGAGAAACACATACACATAATATGTCGTTGAATGTTTAATTAAACTTTAATTTTTCTGCATGTTTCAGGATTTATTAATTGGTCACACTGTATTAATGACGTTTGAATTTGAAATTACAAGGTTTTTTTTGGGGTGACACAGATTTTTTTTGACATTTTCTTTTGATTTGAGCAGCGCAGGTCGTTGTGTAAGCAGTTTCGTAAAAATACACTAATATCTTTCTTCTTTTGTTTCTGTTAGAGAAACAAGCAATGAATATGTCTTTACTGGCAATATGCTTCATAAATAACTCTTTATACTGATGGACCTAATAGTGCAAAGCCTTATGATTCTACATAAATTAATCCTTCGTAAATGACTGTCTGGCCAGATGTTATTATACATTACAGGTACATGTGTTTGTATAAGTAGTCTTTTTCCATAGCCTTCAATTAGTGCTTATTGGGACTATGCTTTTATTGGCAATGGTTTTATGGAAATAACTATTTACTAATGCCGTACAGATGTGCATTTTTCGATGTTTGTACGGTACTCAAGAATTTCCCTACTAATTTGCGAAACATTGGTACAATCGTCAAGTGATACTCATACGCTCACGGTTCGTGACTAGCGCATTAACACAGTGCTGACCCGCGGCGCTTCTCACGCCATTGACTCCTTTCTGGGTTGAAAACCTACTGCAGAACTGCCAGCCATCGGTAACTGTGCTTGCGATGCACTTCCTACAAACTCAAATGACCTGTCAAATACCCATCGTTTTTCACTCAAGCCATTGCCCGCTGAAGGCGACAACAGAGTAATGAACTGCAAATAGTTTTCGCGCCATTTATGGGTTTAATTCTTCTAGATTTATTACCTGCATGCCCATATTATTTGTCGAGCGTTCCTGGTCGTGATTGAATGTACCTTAGGACCAAATGTCAGAAGTGAATAAGCTTTGTTTACAGCCACTAGGAGACTGGCTATTGCCTGTTAATAAATTGAAATCTGATTATCACTTTAATAGCCTAGGACTTGGCTAGCATTACGATTATGTGAACAGGTATTTACGTTCGCTATAGAAGTCCATGGTTAGTACGAGCTTGCCTCCGTCATAATATTTGAAGTACAACCCCGACCGTTGGATATTACCACCCATTTTCCACGAATCATTGAGGTTTGAATTCGCTTGCGGTGAGACGGACAAAGCCGATCAATCTCTATAGAAAGCTGTGTTGTACGAAGGTCGTAATGTTCCGTGAAGTTTCCGTGAAAGAACCACAATAGATAGATTCTTTAGGGCACAGCCACACGATCGATTTTGGTCGAATAACAGTTTGTTCGAGGTCAAAATGTGCTGGCTCTAATACCAAGCAGTATTTTATAGCAAATGGGACAGAAGGTCGTTTTTCATTAAAAATCTCTGATAACAAAAAATATCAAACTGGACGTCTGCTTTGGCTTGGAGCGTGAGTGATTTTCAATTATTTTGTCATGTTGGCATGAGTTGAACTTTCGTTCTCTCTTTCGTTCAATGTGTGGCATTTGGAAGGTCATCTTCAAAAGCTCACTTTTTACAATGACGTCAGCAATTTGTAACTCACTACCGTGCACGAGCATGTCGAGCTCCAAAATTTGACAGCATCATAACAGAAGCTAAATGACAGACAAAGGCGTAAATCTGGAATGAACGGTACTTTCGATATTGAATTAGAACAAGTTCCTCCTTTTTTAAGCGTGTCGCGTAACTTATTTCACCGTATCGGAGGGACACGGCTAATTCCATCTGTCTTATGTTTTTTACTCAAGTTTCAATTAAATCGACGACGTGTTTCCGGTTCGTCGGTCATTCGTGCTACAGCGCCTTTTCTTGCCCGAGGCCCTTCGCCTATACAATATGGACCCAAATTGCCCATCGATGATCTCTCAGCGGCTATTGTGCTGCCTCTGTGGAATTTGTATCTAACGGGAGATATCTTGCACTCGACTGTGGCATAAATGTGCGTGAGGTGCATTTCGCTATGCCGTCATCTTATTGTTCGAGTACCGATGCTCTTAAATCTTAGAAATGGCCACCCAATCGAAAGCTTGAAATCGACACAAAAGGTTAAGTCAGAAATCCTGGAAGTTAGGCTGGTACCGCTTTCTTGCCTTGCCTTATATGGTCGGGATAAAACAGTCGTATTCTATTACGGCATATCTTTTCTAAAAAGGAACATTAGTAACTGTTCCCCGGTAAGCATAAAACATGTTACGGTGACGGTTTGTGTACGTGATTGACATAAATTGCGTATAGTTTCTCATGTCGATGTCGCTTCGGAGATACTAATGCACACGACCTGAAATGTGTCGAACGGTAACTAATTTAATCATGGTGTCGGACTTTGAAATCCTAGATTTCATCAGGAAATTGTAAATTTTATCATCATGGTGGAAAAAGTGAGATAGAAAATACGTAGAACGTTATTTTAATGATGCTCAATAAGTAGAAACAATTTTACCAACAGATAATGTCCACATTCATACTGTTAAGATAAACAATTTGTTTATAAGAGTACATCTCTGCCTAAATCATGCAGTAATGCTATGTTCCCACTTACCTAGTAACACCAAATGATAAGTGCAATCAACATATTCTACACGCTGAGAATCCGACAGACAGATTGCACTCTCGAATTAATAATCACTCGAATCGTCAACGATAATTAACGTCCCGCCAGAACACTCATTACTACGTTAGTAGAATATCTCTATTGACAGCTCAAAGGCGAGCACAAAGGCCACGAGAAAGCCACCATTGTGGCAAACCACATCGATGATTTACACAATGCTACCGACAGCGCCTAATAACCCATCTGGGACTTTACAACCAGCAACTCATTTAGGAAAATGAAAAGTCCGTTTCAATGAGCTCAACTCTCCCTTATTGTTGCTCGGTTAGAGGTTGCTCGTGTACAATAGCGGCTAAGGTTATCAGACCGGATGATGAGGCCTTCAGATTCTATTGCTTTCACCCATTACGTCGCCTTTTGTGTGTGCCTTTATGTCTTCGAGCTGTCGATAAGTTGTTACGTAATCGTGTACTAATTGGTTTCAAATTCATCTTTCTTCTGTAATAAGGGAGTCGAGTGGTCGCTGTTGAACTTTCTCCCCCTTGTAAGGCTTTAATAACGCTCAGGTTACCGCTAGGATAGATTGAACCCGGGGTTAATTACGATTGGTCGTGGCTGTTGCTGACCTTTTTTGCCGACTACGGTCAGAGAATTTCAGCGATAGGGTAGAGCGTCTATTTACATAGCTATGCATATAGCGTCTTGTATTGAGTATTTTTGGAATTTAATAGAAAATACGAAAACATGCATCGCATGTAAGCAATTGCCTTGTAAATCTTAGGCATCTTCTTTGTAGTCACGAATCTAAACAGTTTAAAAATTCATTACCCACCGCTTCCGCCGGTTTAGTTTGTTAATCAAATTAACAGTTCTTTCACCGTGTCAATTATTCTAAAAAAAATACTTAATCGGTTAAATGAATAACTATTAAATTGCTCGTTGCGAAAGGTGTCATTTTGTACAATTTGCGACGGCCGATAAATACGAGCGGCATCTCGTTCGTCAACTGACATCAGCATAGGCAGCGGCTCACTAGAATTGATGCCTTAGATAAATCGACTCACTGCAATTTTCTCTATGATGTGGATTTTGAAAAGTTTAATGCTTTTGATATATCGCGCTCGATGACGGACATTCATCATCAATTCACCCACGCTCCATAAAAGTAATGCGAACACAATTAACCGAATATCTTCATTCAAAGTCAAATTCTTGATTTATTGTATTTATTTTACGTCAAGCATTGTTCATTAGAATCTCACGATCGTTACCGTTGCTCCGGTGGGCGGTGACCTCATTTTAAGGAACCTTACAAGGGACCCATTAGTTCGGAGACATGGGAGTAGACACAATTGTCCATATAAGTTAGTTGTTATCGAATTTGGAATACGGAAGAGGTCTTTGCTGAAACATCTTACATTGCAGTCATTAAACTGATGTAAATTTTACAGAGTATTTATTAGTAAAATTCTTCTTTATAGAGCACCTTGTCGTATTCACTATGCGAACGTTGTATTACACGTTACATAAACGTTTGAGACAGGAAGCAATTGAACGCATCCTATCGGCCATATGCAAAACACTACAAATTATTCCGCTACAACAATTTTCTACACGCATCTCTATATCACGAAACGTTGACTGTGGACTAGTGTCTGCGAGGAAACTTATACTCGACCCACGTTGTACTGGACAGATAAGAAATCACATCGGATTAGATTAATCGAAGAGGCGTAGATTCCTGGCTGCGTGAGCGGCGAGCGGAGAAAGGCTTCTCAGAGGCTCCCCGATTTGTCTATCCCAACTGTTCAAGATAGTGACATGCTGATATAACCATAGCTGTTCTATCTTGTCTACAATGAATAACAAAAGTCCTTGAAAGGCTTTGTCGGCAAAATGCCCGAAGAAAGCGAAGATATCTAGCATGTTAGTATTCTACAGACAGAACTAAAGTAGGAAGTCCGAAATGCTTAATTCAAGAAGCTTGCGGATGCAAGTGAATCTCACTCTCATGAATGATCGTGAACTTGACCGAGTTTTAAGTAAACAAACGCATTAGCAGTCCAAGACACTTGGCGGCACGAGCCATGGTACGAGGATTTCGCTTGCAAACGTGAGCCGCATACTAAATTGCTGAGTTAAAGTGATTCGCGAACAACCTTTGCATTCGTTCCGCAATGCAACACACTGGCATGATTAAGTTTGACCCGCGTCGAAGCAGGGAAATTCTGTCCACTGATACATACGTGCCTGACCAAATGTAGGTTGAAACTTTCATCCGCTTACAGTAATTCCAACCGCAGTTCAAACAAGAGCGGCGGTCACGTTTCCGATATCTCCACCAATGTCTGCCTCGCTGGATCATTTACACCGATCCGTATTAACAATGTGCTGCGAAAGAAACCGACTCACTGTATAATTGTTAATCTATTCTGATTTCGCACTCGGTTCTATTATTATAACTACTCGAATGACAGCTTCCCACGTCCGTATGCTCCAAATACTGCTAATGACGTTTTCTTCTGCATCGGCTATCACTCACACTGCCTTCATTAATTCTTTAGCTTTAATAAATAACCAGAGGCCGAAACAAAATAATTCGGCCTCTGGTTATTTTGGCAAGCTGCGTCGTAATGCATAGTGCGAATGATAATACAGCTAATCACAGACGCAGTTAACACTATGAATTGTCACTTGTAACCATTTTACGAATTTTATCGTAATTCATATTATTTTCCTATTATGATTCTGCTAAAGCGGCCATTTTAGACCCCCAGTTCGTATAACAGTCCCGAGTCATTCCGTCAGAAGTGATATCGCCATACTAGATTACAAGTTACAGTTACAGACGTTAGTGAGAGGTTTCCATTTAAGTACATTGTGTCTACTATCCGCTTTTTACTACTGTGGATCTCGCCATTTATCGCCGATGCTATCATTAAACACTCGAAACGAAAAGTGAACTTGTTATTTAACGCCTTTGTGTTTGATTTTGTGGTGTTTTACTTTCTAAATTTACGTGTAGGTGAATTAATGAGGCCTTTACGTTTTTTTATTTTGTGTTAACGGAGTATCGATACAGTCCAGTGTTCAGTTTCATCGAGGCTTTGAAATAAGAACTAAGTAAACTGGGGTAAAAGAAGAGATTAAGTTCAGTTCGTCATTGTTCGACCAACCAAGGTGGATTGGTCGGGGAAAAGAAAAAAGTGCATACCGCTAGCTGACACAGTGCTTTATTGAACACAATTCCGTTGACTGGAAGGCAACGGTAGACCTTACCGAGATGTAGATGGCGACGAGTGAACGGGACAGATTAATGCTAATAGTTGACATAATCTTACTCGGCGCGTCGCTTCCAGCGGCGCAGGTATGGATGCGTTTACAGCTTCGCAATAAATTATAGCGAATAAATGGAAGTGGACATACGACTTTGTTTTTGCTTGGATATTTTTAATTTGCAAATATTATCTTGATTTCTAAGAGATGAATGATGACCATACTTTTACACATGAGTACATCAGACATGGTTATGTTTGTTTAAAAAATCGTCATTTTAGTCGAATGCAGTTTAGCTTCGTTGGCACTAGTACCATTAACAGTTCCATGATGGAAACACAACACGGAAAGGGAAAAACACAATTCTGGTATATTTAATTATATTTTTTATATAACTAATTAGGATAAGTTAATGATCCCTAAAGATAACACGAGTGAGCCTTCATGTCGGCTGTCAAGTTAACTCCGATAAGACCAGTAGCTGAGCATTCTCTTCTAATTAAAATCGATTTGACATCTTACCTTGGATAACATCTGTGGTTTTATCAATTAAGTGAATCATTAAAGACGGTAAACAGTAAAAGTGGTGTTTTCAGACGATTACTTTACGCAGGTTAATGGTTATGATCTCTAAAGAGTTCTAGAATAAGCTTGGGGTCGTTATTCAAAATAATTAGATATCAGCAATGCTTTAAGGCGCCCACCTGACACTGGCCTGCTAATTGCAATAAACGTAAGAAAATTTGAATTTCGCGGGCCACCCTGGGGCTGCCCCCTTAAGAGGTTCTTTTCTAGATAGGTTTAATCTGCCGAAAACGAACAACATTATTTTCTGAAAAAATTTCTTGTTATTTATCCTATGACATGTATAACATCACACCAACGGTATTCATATGATTACGAGTCTAAGATCATCTGTAATTGCAACTGTAACCGTCTTCTCGATTACTATTAAGGCTTGCTCGAGTTCTAAGTAGCAGATACGTTCAGTTTTTACATCTGACGGAGTCTTAGATAAATCTTGCTATATTCTACTATAGTAATTAATCTTGACTGGATCTCTGTCTTCACTTTTTCCTATTTATGTGTGAATCAAACCGTTTTTTTTTACGTCGTGCGGAGTGGAATGTACGGACATTGGACATGAGACATTCATCAATGGCTTTCAGTTAATCGTTTACCTATTAAACAAGTTCAGTTATTTGTCATTTGCAATCAACTGTGATAGTAATTGTTAAATAGAAACTTTAAATTGAATCGCGGCACTTTGAATTACAATTTGTTCTTGTAAATGTTTGATCAATTCAGAATAAATTTTTGGGTGTTGATTTAAAGTCTAGTGACAGCCAATTTTGAGTTGAATGCGATTCTAATGTTGGTTTGGGTGGTTGTTAGTTGGTAATTTTTCTTGTAACCCAACATTTGAATTTGGTATCATTTTTCTCTGGTGTCACTACCAGTTCACTTCCGTCGCGGTACGTGTATTGATTAGTACAATTTCGCTTGTTAAATTATAACTAAATATTAAATTTTTAACGAAGAAATTACATTTAGCGTTTACCTATTTAAATGAATGTATTCATTTCAGAGAAAAAGCCACAAAATTAAATACATAAATCTAAGTTAATGTACATATAGCGGTTCGCCGTTGTTCTTTGTTTACAGACGCTTGGCAACAAATTAATACACTTCTAAATAAACGAGTACGTTAGGAGTGTTTACATAGACATATTTTAAAATACTACAAAAATAGCTCGTTGCTAAGAGAGTTCTTATATCACACTACACATAATAGTACAGTATAACTTGCAGTACTTGCCAGCAAATTGCACTTCATTCTCAACAGTGTCTGTCCACTCGTGTATGTTTGAGAGCTGCGTTTGCGCATCTACTGGGCCAGTGTTTGCGCTGACTGCTCGTTTAGACATGGTTCAAGTGTCAAGTCGTTCGTGTCGTCGTGATGGTTTTAGCATGCTGTATGTTTGAGCTTGTTGTTGTAGTAGGATAAGTAGACGTCCAGGTTATGATAATATTTGCTGGGTTGGGAATTTTGGAATAGCTGCTTTTCATTGTTTGTGTTTTCTCAAAAGTTGTTGATACGGCAGAATGAAAAGGTTAAAAATATGCAATTTTAATATTTTAAAAGTCTGCTTATAAATTTTTTATCTTTCATTACGTTACACTGCCCTAGGCGATATTTATCGGCAAATATAAGGCAAATCTATATGCATGCATATACGCAATTATCTGAAACCCATCATCGTCGTACATGTGTAGTATTTATTTATAGCAGTAAATATTAATTAATTTAGACCCTACACCCTTTAATTAAAATTTCTAGTTCTATGACCGTGTAGTTCAGAACTAATTGACATTTCATTGGGTCTCACAGCAATTCAGCGTTGAATGCGCTATGGACCTCAAAGTATGTTGATAGGGCTAGAAGTTGTAAAACGTCAAGCGGTGTTCTTCAGCTGCCTCTCAAGATTTGTGCGGTGTAATATACAGTTGATAGACATTCCCACTGAATTCAAAAAGGTCCGAACTGACGGTCATTCAAACTGTTTGTGTCAATACCGCAAGTGCCGTTTGCAGACAGTTTATTTGGCCAGTCGTGCACGCAGATGCAAGTCTGAACAATTTTACACTTCAGGCCAAATTGTCGACCGCGTATCGATCGTGGCCGCTAAAACATATTTATTTTGTAGTTAACAAATATGGAACATGTTTGAAATTCCTATAAGGTCCCAAGGTGTGGAACTTTTCGATTGGTCACGCTGGATTTTGTAGGGCAAAGATTTTAACCCACTTACTTAAGTGTCGATTGAATAGTGGGCGACTAATACCAACTTCCCTTTGAACCTTTTCGCACACATGTTAATGCACTTTCTTTTCCTTTATGGTCGATGATTGTAATAAAAACTGAATATGGAGGCCACATTCTTTTATTGGATTAACAGTTATTAAGATAAAACGTTTGGAATGAACTCGATTTGCATGATTGACACATTACAATGCAACAAAGTGTCAACCTGGGTTTGTTTAGCAATCATTAGTTTTAAATGATCTAGAAGACTAATTCTTATTCATGGTAGTGGTTTTGCGACTTTGACAAAGTATGCTGACGCCGTGACCGCTATCTCAGGCGACTCGACTTGCGATGCGAATTTTCAAACGACACGCGCTTGTAGCGGCACTGTTATAAAAAATATCTAATACAGCAACATATAAGTTTTTAAACTGACATGGTCACTAACATTATTTACATTAAAAAGCAAGCGCAAGCATTTAGTGCAAGCGGTTACTATTTTTGTTTCTGTCCTGTGTATTGTATTTGTTATGCGTTGTGTGATTATTGTTATTTTATTTTTTGTATGCACGTCATGTTCCTGCGACAAATAAATATTTTTTCTTTCTTTCTTTCAAAAACGGTATCTTGGATACTCAAAATGATTATTAAACATGATAAATATCCCGTTTTAGTGTTAATGATACAGCAACATTACTATGGCAAAAAATACTACAGCGCCATTTCTGACACAAATGAAGAACTAACTTCAAAATTCTGAATCGCACTATTAAAGTTATCCGCGATTTAAGCCTATATAGAAAACCCCAACAACAACGGTCGGGCAGTAGCCCACCAGACAACAACCGTCTGGTCAGAGGATCCTCCCTTTTCCATGGCGGATAAATAATTTAACGCCCTGTTTGTTATACACTTGTGTCGCAAATCGCATCTAAGCATTTTCTTTCAATAGTGTTACAGCTGTCGTCGTCGCAACAACTTGAGTTTGCAGCTCCTAGCCAAGCGGTAAGGACCGTTTATGTTATGATGGACTGGTTGTTATTAGAATTGATTCAACCTGTTCGTGGAGACATGATACTTTTCTAGTTTAACATGAAGTGTCTGCAGCCTGATAGCGGTTGATAGGCAAACCAGCTTTTCCCGATATAGCGATGATGGCGCTAAGGCATAAGCAATGATATAACTTATGTAAAAATCTCTTTTAAACACACGAAACAAGAAAGAGAAATACAGTGTGTAAAAAAACCCTTCACGAAACCGTCAACCAAGCATTACGTACTTACATCAAACTAAGTAACTTTACACCAAAATAATTGCTGGAAAACGACTTTTTTTTTCGGGTGAAAAATCTCGTTTTAAGGTAGGACTTGTAACGCACTCAAAACATTGTGGTTGATGGATAGATTGAATAGTACGGGGTCGTGGAGGTGTTAAAAGTAAAAATCTAACATTTAAAACTTGCACTCAAAAAAAAAACTTGTGAGAAAATTGAAACTTTGACCTCCAATTAGGGAAATTCTCCGTAAAATACGGATCGCAATGATGGGGAGAACAAGTGCCTTTCGGCTTCGTTAACGGTCTTGTTACACCCTTTATGTATGTTAATCAAGGGAATCATTTGTTTACTCTCAAAACTGTCTTGGCAAATATCGTGGGGGAACCGGGACAAATAAAAAATTAAGACATTGTGACACCTACCAACTCGCACTTGGTCCGCGTGGTGGAGTCCACTCCACCACGTACACACGTACACTCGGTGGTACAGTCCACTCCCTCTCATAGAGACCTGTGTCCCAGCCGTGGGAAAATTATAGGCTTATGTTTTGCTTATGCTAAGTTTAAGTGATTACCCATGACCATAGAGGGCCCTAAGTAAAACTGAAGTTAATAGGGGCAATTAGTATCTATGTCTGCTTATTTCCACATACATTTTATATTTCTGCTTCCTCGGCCATGCCCGGTCATAATATTGTAATAGTTGCAATTAGCATTTGAAGTAAACTCAGATTTTGTGGCGTAAGGAAATTAATTATAATTGGTATTCGCTGTTACCTCGTCTGCAGTCAATTAGCTATGGCTTGTCTGTAATAGTATTCTCTGCTTACTTTCCTTATTGATCTTTCATAGTAATACCAGCCTATTACTGTCCCACTGCTGGGCAAAGGCCTCTTCTCAACAGAGAAGGCACGAGCTTTTATCACCACGCTTGCTCAAGACGGGTTGGCGGGTTAGTCCAGGTTTCCTCACGATGTTTTCCTTCACCGATGTCTGTGATTTAAATGGTGAAATTATTGTGTTTTCTATGGTTCTCATTTGGCTAGTCCTGGTGGCATGTTCTTAGGAGTTTGTGCCATCTGTTTCTCTTCGAAAAAAAAAAGGTGGCACCAACTCCAGTAAGCCTTATCAGTTTCTTTATTCAGTCTCTTTTCGTTTGCATGATGATTTGTTGATGATGGTTTCTATTATGGACCAAAATATTTTTAAGTTCATATCAAGAAGCCATATAAGCCTCATTACTGCGAATACGCACGTTTAAAGGATATAAACTCACTTGGCAAGCAGTTCTCCCGTTATTTGATCAAGTGACTACTAACATAAAATGTTTCAGCGGATGCAAGTCCTGCTAACAGGACTCTTCCGTTAATGGCGACAAATCGAAGTACTATTAAAGATTACATATTTAATAGCACCCATGAATAACTTGCCATGCAGTGGGCGAAGTGAGATATAGTCACCAGTCGCTACAGCCGTGGCTTCTTGCCAGTTCTTCTCAATAGGATACGACGAATTGTAAACTAAATATTTTGAATTCAAACCGTAGTATTAGTTGTAAATACGGTAGAGTTGGATCTTCTTAGCGCGAATATGTAATACAAATATGTGTGGTGTCATTTACAACCTTATCCCGTTGAAAAATAAAGTGTTTCGTAACAGGGTCCATAAGTCCATAAAGCCGTTGACCGGGACACGGACCGGGACGCTGATGGAAATAGTCCGTAAGGAAGAAAAGGCCGTAATTTTAACTGATTGGGTACAAATTGCCAATGGGAAAACAATTTACAACGAGTTTGAAATGCAGTAATTGCCAGCATTAAAATGTTCCTTTTTGAAATTATGACTTTTTCATCAATGAACTACGAAATACGTAAAAGTATATCGTAGGCAAAATATAAATATCTGTATCAGAAATAAACGGTTGTATACCGGATGTATCTCAATAACGAGTAAACATTAGTTCCGGTAGTAAATCTTTGCATCTGTTCATAATGTGATCTGTATTAACCAGTGCATTTGTATTCAAACAAACAATTGAATCAAACTAGATTTGCAACTGATTCTCGAAGCGTTTGTATAATATTAGCATATGATTAGCCTTAACTCAGGTAATATCAAAACAACACACTTTATGATACATAAGGCAAGGTGAAATTTATTTCTGCGTAGGTTTCTTTGGAGAGAAAAGCGAAATTTATATCAAACTGAGGACCTTAGGTCCAAAAAATAAGTAAAGAGAAACGCGATTCCGGCATCTGAATTAAAAAACTTTCCTTCTGAACTCCATTGTTACGAAGGCCTTGTACCACTTTTAATTGACATTATGGTCATCATCATCTGCCTAGCCTTTTCCCAACTGTGTTGGGGTCGGCTTCCTGTCTAACCAGGTGCAGCTAAATACCAGTATTTCACATGGAGCAACTAACTGCCTATCTGACCTCCACAACCCAGTCAGTACTGGGTAATATGATACCCTTTGGTAAGACTTTCGGGTCACTGACTACCTGTAACAACTGTCAATGATCTACAAATGACAGTCGGGACCAACGGCTTAACGTGTTTTCTAAGGCACGGAGGAAACTAGGTATGTAATAAGCGGTCACCCATCCACGGACCAACCTAGGCAAGCGCGGCTTAATCTTAAGATCGACCCAAGGGGCAGTTATTATTTAGCCACGAGCGTCTCTCCTCTTTAATTGACCTTATCTGGGATTCAAAAGACCAATTTATAGTTCATTCTAAAAACAGTTCCTGGTATGTAAAGTTAATTAAACAAAGCACGATCCTGAATCCCGCAAAACTCAGTAAACAGGACTACGATTCCAAATTAATTTTAATTTATTTAAATTAATTCACTATATGCGATGCAGAAAATTATTTATTCAAATGTATACATGTATAATGTCATAAATTAAGTTAACACCTCTTTTTACGTATGTGGCCCAACTTACACATTTAGTGCGTTCATAAAAAACAAATTGACCGTTTCGGAGAAAAGTAAAACAAGTCGTGGTAGATAAGATCTGTGCTTGGAAGGCTTCGTGTTTACCCAATTAATGTTTTACTGTCAAATGCACCACATATTTGGGCTTTATTAATTTTGTGACACACTTTGTTATTATCTTTATCTTTCTTGTTGCACCTTGGGATACTGGTATCTTTTAGTATTATAAGGTCGCTGGGTTTTGCTCGTGTCGCTAAAGGATGATTTCCATCAAACGGCTCGCATCGCATCAGATTGGAACGGATTTTACAATTTTTAAAATATATTAAATCGTGTACACAGTGTTTAAGGTCTACATTACCAAGCCGCGCATAGCAGCTTGACCGCGGGCGTCTTACGCGACACGCGATCGTAGCCGAAGTATGCTGCGACGCGCGATCGGCTCCGTTCGCCTGACATCCTATCGGATCCTTTCGGCTGTCAACACAATAAGAGTGAAACTATTTGACTAGCTGCAGAAACGGATACGTTCGCAAGCGACGGTACAGAGCTGATCGTATGCATCGACATCCTGCCGGACACGATCGGCTGTCGTCGCATCTGTGCTTATCCTTTCCGATCCGATGCGATGCGAGCCGTTTGAAATGCCGTGGAAATGATCCATTATAGGTTTTTATTTTTACTGCAAAATGGAATTTCAGATATATCGGTAGTACCTAAATAAGGTGAAAAATCACTAAAGTGGTCATAGTGGCATCATTATGAATAACCTTTTAAAAGTGACCAAACCTGAAGCCAACCTCGAGTCAGGGGCGTGCCGTCCATAGAGGCAATTAGGCCTAGCCTACCCTACCATTCCTACCAACAACGCAACAAATGCATTTATTATAACTATATTAATAAAAAATAAAAAACTCCTGTTATAATACTTATAGCAACTTGTCGCAGCCGTGTGACGTAACTGATAAATACTACGACGTTCGCTCCCGGCCGTTTAGGCAAGGCCGCAGCCGGCCTAATTTCCATTGATAAATTTACGCACACTGATCGTTATTTTCGTGTATATGAACGGCACACATAGTAAATAGGGGCGTAAACTCCTGCGAGTGTAGCTGGCTAGCTGGCCACTGATTGGCTGCCCCACAAAGTATTATCCGGCTAAAACGGTATGCAGTGATGCAATTATATTTGGTAGTGTTTTTTTATCGACAAAATAACAATTGTATTTTTCTTAGAAGCCATATTTGTTTCATGTGACTAGCAAAATTTATTTCGCGATCTTCAGTGTTTTGATTTTTATAATATCTGACGTTTGTAATTCGTTTTGAAACGTATAGTAGTGTAAATATTATTTGTTTATTAACTTAGAAATGGTGTTCTGTTGTGAAGTTTGCGCTTTTAGTGTGTATGTTAAAAGTTAAAAACAGTAAGTATTCACAATCGTTTAATGATAAGATTCAAGTTGTGTCCAAAGAAAGATGTGTAGGTACCCGAATTACGAGAATTAACCTAAAATTCATCGTCATTTCAAATTAATCTTTCTTCTGTTTGCATTGTCAGTAAATCGTGATTTGAACCTTGATTAATGCGGAGTTCTTGTATTTATAACTTTGGTTTTAATAGGCTTATTTTAAAGGTTTGTTTTTCAAATATTCCGGTCAGAAAACTCTACCTTTTTTTTGTTTACAGCGCTCTCTGTTTTATTTTTTAGAATTTTTTGTAGCGGAGCGACATCCTTCGTTCTTGTATTGACAGAATTCCATTGAAATTCCTGATATTTAAGCTAGATGGCGTTGTTTCTCATAAGTGAATATATCAATAGATGTGAGTACTTTGAGGGTCATCTTAGCGTGGCTGGCCTGCCTTCCGCGGAGAACCACTGCACGCCACTGCCTCGAGTTATGCGAACATGTACGCGTGTACATGTTCGCATAACTCGACGAAATGTACGAGAACAGCTGATTTTTTTGTTGGTCCTTTATTAAATGTTGTTCATAATGGTGTCCACCATTATGAACATTTACACAATAAACCTTAAAGTGTTTACAGTTATTTCACTTTAATAAATCCTATGAAAGAAACAGGAGAATGATGAATGAAACCCTGTATATGGTGCAAAGCTTGGTTTGGAATATTACCACTCCTCGCCTCTTCAGATTTCAAATACCTATTCATATGACTAACGAACGTCGAGATAAACCTACCTTGGAGAAGATTCGTTCTGCTTTTACCGAGCCACAAATTCAGCAGGTTGTCATTCACTATGCATTCCGAGATAGGTCTAACAGGGAATATTCAGACATTTGCGCTGCAGTTGCTTAAATGCAGTGTTTAACTCAACGAAAACAATTTGCTAAACTTCCCTAGCAACTGTCGATAAGTAAAATTACGTCACGTACACCCCGAAACCCCGAAAGGTAACGAAGAGGTGCTCCTTTATTACACCCACATTACACCAGTATTGTTTAATACCCATGCAGAAGCATGGAGGAGCTTAAGTGAATACAGCCGCACGGGTCGATCTTCAAGGTTAAGCCGCGCTTGCCAAGGTCGGTGTGTGGATGGGTGACCATCATTACATACGGAAAGCACTTTAAGCCGCTGGTCCCGGCTGTCATTTGTAGATCTATGACAGTCGTTACAGGTAATCAGTGGCCCGAAAGTCTGACAACCAGTCTTACCAAGCGGTATCGTATTACTCAGTACTAACTGGGTTGTGGACTTGTGGAAGTCGGATAGGCAATTGCTCCATGTAAAATGCTGGTGATGTAAGTAGCAGGGTCAAACATATTGCTAAAACCAGTCATAAATCCAGATTTCTGGTTGCTATTAAGAAATTCTAACTCGATCGATATGTTTGATACTTTATTCTTACTTTTTCTTCCAATTATTCTCATAATGGATAAACCAATGAGGCTTGACAATAATTATGGACTCACAGCAAATATCCGAAGATGCCACACATCCAAGTATTTAACTGAAGGCGAGGAAAGAATATCTATTAAGTCATTATCTGCTCGCAACTGGTAATTATCTACTGCAGTGAGTATTGGACTAACTGACGAGTAAACTCGTGTTGTCTCTTGTAGCCAATCCAGTAATGACATAGAAGTCTTGAGGAGTGACAGTTGTATACTTACTGAAATGGATGGGAACAACAATGTAAATTTCTATAGGTTTTGTCTGTACTAAAGGCAATATAGGTACCAACATCACGCCTGTAATCCCTGACGGGTTAGGCAGGGGTATACCTAATAGTACACCCACATTTCGTCAGTTATGTTTAAGTGCCGTATAATAGGGGCGAGCCTTTGCCATCTACGACCTGATGGAAACCACAATAAAACTTTCGAATTGAACCCAGGACCTCATGCTCAACAGTCACGCTTGCAACCACTAGTCCCACGAGGCAGTCCAAATAGTAATAAAGGTAGATACTAGTGTATTTTGAAAAATGCTATATTTTGTGGTAAAAATTTTGACACAAGTACAGTCACGAGCACCAATATGTAAACACTTAACAACTTTTGAAGTGCTTTTCTCGTACTGTTCTGATTAAAATTTTATGTTGTTACGAACATAGTATTCTGGAACTCATATTTTTGTGAAAAAGATCCTATCTCCAAGTTACAATCGTTATTTCTCGCGAAACTTGTTTTTTATGAAAGTGTATACATATTGGTGATCGTGAATGTACAACTGTGCAGATATTAATCATTAGCCTAACAAACATACCCACTAGAAGCAATTCGAACCAAAAATTCAATTGCAAAAACCCACAAATTCCAGCATGAAAATGTAATTTCCCTAGAAAGCCCACAATTATGACTAACCCAGTAACCTTGGGGTTACCACCATAATTGAGTCATGTGCCTTCAACTACATTAGGGAACATAAACCACTATGTACCGTGCCTACCCATTATATGAACGATCTATCGTCGAGATAGTAGAACTTCTGCGGTAACCCCTCATAACGGTTACGTGCAAATATTCGTGGATTTAACTTCATAACTTGAAAAGTAGGATAAGTGGTTAGTACTTATGTGTTAATAGTCTCAAGTAATTCTAGAAAAGTACTTTAGATTTTACTAGACAAAAATACAGGTTTTGATGGTCTATTATCACGTCGTGAAAACTAAATAAAGATGTTTTTTGTCATGAATAGGTCGTTAACTATAATAATTAATAACTGTTTTGAATAATTCACACGGCTTATCAAAATAATAACTGTATCGTTTCCTATTTCAGCACCGTTAAAACTATTCAGTAAAATATGTGAATTGTATATAAGCCTAATTCATAGTTGACAATGCAGTTAAACAGTTTAAAAGAATGAATCAGACACTACGGGTATGTAACTGCACTGACAGTAACTAACATTTAAAAAAATGGTACCAGCAATTTTCTGAACTATTCTTTTATAGAACTTTATGCTTTAGTATTACAGCGTCTAAAATCCTAAGCAATTGAGAAAAATATTATTATGTGAATAAACCTCCTATCTTCCATAAATAATAGCAAGAAGCTCCCGTTTCCATGGTATATGTGCGCCTGAGCATATCACACAACTAAAGGCCCCTAACATTTGCATTGTACACCGTATTTCACCGCGGGAGGCCATTACTCGACTTGGGGTCGTGATGCTTGATATGAAAACTATTGTATACAAAATACATGTGGCGGGAAAGCTCATAAAATGTACTGAAACATGTAGAAACTCCAGTGGCGTGCGGTGCTTCCCGAAGGCAGGCAGGCCAAGCAACAAAAAAAAAACTCGCAACATCACATCGCTCTACTTAGGATGACCCTCAAAGTAGTCACATCTATTGATATATTCACTAACCCTCCCAGGCCCCCGCATCTGTCTTCTAGTCTTCTTCATCGTCTTTTTAGTAAGCAACAACAACGCCAATGAGAAACAACGCCATCTAGCTTAAATATAAGGAATTTCAATGGTATTCTGTCAATACAAGAACGAAGGATATCGCTTCGTTACAAAAAAACCTAAAAAATAAAACAGAGGGCGCTGTAAACAAAAAAAAATAGTTTAGTTTTCGTTCCGTACCCAATTTTGAGCGTCTGACCGGAATATTTGAAAAACAAACATTGAAAATAAGCCTGTAAAAACCAAAGTTATAAATACAAGAACTCACCACATTAATCAAGGTTCAAATCACGATTTTCTGACAATGCAAACAGAAGAAAGATTCATTTGAAATACCGAGTACGAGATGAATTTTGGGTTAATTCTCGTAATTCGGGTATCTACACATTTTCCTTTAGACACAACTTGAATCTTAACATCAAACAATCGTGAATACTTATTGTTTTTAACTTCTGACAAACACATTATCAGCGCAAACTTCACAACAGAACACCATTTTTAAGTAAATAAACAAATACAACAAATAATATTTACACTACTGTACGTTTCAAAACGAATTACAACCGTCAGATATTATAATAATCAAAACATTCAAGATCACGAAATAAATTTTGCTTGTCACATGAAACAAATATGGCTTCTAAGAAAAATACAATTGTTATTTTGTCAATGAAAAAAACACTACCAAATATAATTGCATCACCGCATACCGTTTTAGCCGGATAATACTTTGTGGGGCAGCCAATCAGTGGCCAGCTAGCCAGCTACACTCGCAGGAGTTTACGCCCCTATTTACTATGTGTGCCGTTCGTATTTCCGTGTATATACACGAAAATACTTATCAGTGTGCTTAAATTTATCAATGGAAATTAGGCCGGCTGGGGCCTTGCCTAGACTCGTAATATTATTACCAGTTACGTCACACGGCCGCGACAAGTTGCTTTAAGTATTATAACAGGCGTTTTATTTTTTTATTTTTGATTAATATAGTTATAATAAATGCATTTGTTGCGTTGTTGGTAGGAATGGTAGGGTAGGCTAGGCCTAATTGCCTCTATGGACGGCACGCCCCTGAGAAACTCGTGTCTTTGAAAGCAACTATTTATTGTATTATGGACAAAGTCAAGCATCGTCTTACTCGTTAAAGTGGGTATCTTACGAGAGTTATTCGTCAATTGTGGAGTTCAAGTGTGGGTTGTGCAGCAAGAACTGTGCAAACATAACAATTTATGGATAAGTTACCATACAATGAAGAAACTAATCGAAACTAAACCAAAAGTATAAAAAGTGTTACTTTATGACCATTTTATTAAATCAATCGCCATAATAAAGCAGTCACGTATAGAATAACTCACTCTCAATCATCACTATAATAATTTAATTACCAACAAAATAATCTCTACTCAACGCAGTAAATGATAGGCCATAGATATTCCGAACCGGTTCCAAATCAATCAAAATCACTGAATGACTACGTCATCAATGAAGCTTCCGTTTAATAACAAGTTACTACTGTAGCGTCACTAATCTTCTATAACCGGATTAAGGAAGCCATTGCGATGATATAACAAGCATTTATTATGTTTAAACATTAGTTGGATTACGGTAAATAATCACACGGACCGGTTGTTATCGTCAACCGTCTACCAGTTCCGACCAGACCGTGGTCAGCCCTGACCAGACCCAATCATAATATTGATTGATCCAGTGACTAGCTTCCGTCTTCGGGACGCATGTATTTAATCATTTCTTAGCGTTAATGGTTTATCAGCATGTGTTTGAAAGCTGCATTACTTTGCATATAGGAAGTTTGTATATATCATCATTGTTTTAACTTTGTCTTCATGCACAGTTACATTTTGAATGTCACCAATGCTCCATTGCCATTAATTAACACATCTACTTCAACTTTCTGAATAGCACCGTTATCATTCAGCGTTCAGATCAGATCCAAATAGGCGTCTCAATTTCTACCCGGTAAGATTATTGGATCATTCCACAATAAAGCAGCTTGACTTAAAAATATAAATTTTCACGTGGTTTCCAGCAATAATATCTTTAAATAATAAAACAGATATGACTCTCTTAACTCCGCTAAAAGAACACGTGCATTATACACAAGCAGTTTTAACAGCACTTGATTTAATTGCAACAACAGATAAATTTAAAACATAGTTTAGAAAAGTAAATATTTCTAGTTCCAAACACGAAAAGATAACTCCACCTATCTTTCTCGAGGTGAAGCGATTATGGAATAAATCAGGAAGGTAAACTGTAGCATCTACCGATGTCATTACAGAATGCGAAGTATTCATGTTTATAGCAGTACACGACATATCTTGCGGTCTACTCAAGCCAACGTTCACGGACATTTACAGGCACATATAAAAGACAGCAAGGAAGCAAAATGTCGAGATATATGAATACTAATAAAAACAAATCGTATAGCAGTAGTATTCGCTTTAGACATTTGTTATGCACATAAAAGACCAAGAATTTATTGGTAACATATTCTTAGCTAATACCGGTTTTAAATCGTCAGTACTGAAATCTGGAGTTCTCACATTTTTCTTTGAAGTAGCGGATTTTTTAATTAAAGAATGTGTAGAAATGTCTGAGAATAAATATAAATTTGAAGTTATGTGATATGGTGTAACAGAACGTGAGTAATACAACGTTATTTTTATAAGAGTAAGTGAAGATGCTTTTGTTGTAAGTGAAATAGTTAAAGCTGCAGACCGTTCTGCTTTCTTAGTCTTGACATCAATAGTAAAAAGTAAGTATCAGAAGTAAGAATTCGTTCGTCGAGCACTTAAATTAACGAAATAAAACTCATCGAAGTTAATGAAGACCTACATTTTAATTAAGATTGAAAATGCTAGCGACTCAATTTGGTATGCCGCTTTGTTAAATTTTAACAGTCACTCCAAACGACAATTAACCGTCCAATAATGCACCACCACGGATTTTTACTGATTTAATTAAAAAGCAAATTACCGAAGCAAACAGTATTACATTTTGTATTGTTCAAATTTTTTTCCATTCGCAATGATAAGAAAATCAATTCAGGGCTTCAAGTAACCGAAACATGTGTTAATAAAATCGTCGATCTAATCTCATCTCTTTTAATTTCACTTTCGATTATCTTTTAATGAACAGAGAGGTCAGTAGTGCCAGTAAACTTTCGCCCGAGGCATCTAATATAATAGCAGTGTATTATGTATGTGAGCATGAATTCGTCATGTTCTTACGTCATTGGTTCGTTACAATTTTCATTCATTGATGACTTTTTTTGTTTCAGGTATGTCTCACAACATGCCGCTGTCAGTAAGTCTTTTCTTCATTATTATTAATTTTGTATTGATATTTTCAGTGATATTTTGCCTAACGAAAGTTAGTTCTGAGTTTTATTTTTATTTTTTCATGTACTTACTATTGATCATCTTGAGAGCTTTTTCTTGGTTATGCTCTTATTCTGCCGCAGCTTTATCAACCTATGCATCAGTGTTGTTTTTGTTTTTATCACGATCTACGATTGCACGCTCAGATAGCCACCAATCCAATACAATAATTTCATTACTTAGTGCTATAAGCACTTTTAAAAGTAATTGGCCTTAATTTAAGATGATCTGGATGTCTTCAATCAACGTCAATGTGAGCTATAACATTTAGTCAGTACAAAAATTAAGATAAATAATAATTTATCTCTTCATTTAAACTTGCAAAGCTTTAAGCGTTTCTAAGATTTGTCTTCCAGTCCGAACTATTTACATTGCCATTAGCAACAGTGTAGGTATTACGAAGCACAAAAAACCACTTTATTCTTGCAAATCATTATTCTTCAAAGCGTCTGCGAACACAGACATTGCTCTCTTTGCCATACAATAGACTCTTATTTCCCATGAATATAAAAATCATATCGACACAGGTCAAATACAGAGCATTAAATTCATCATTACAGCAGTCAATTTGATTTGCTTCATTGCTTTCGCTGAAACTATGTTGTGCTTTACTATTCTATTGTTAGAAAGCAAACGTAACATATGCTTTTGCTATTGAACTCAGTTTCTCGTTCACTTCACACTTTACATATTCTGTGTGCGTTGACAATTCGCCCGGTGCTCTCAATACATGGCTAATTATTCGCGGCTTACCGAGAGTGAAAATCATTTCTACAAACACTGGCCATCCATTTAACACACTTATTTCTGCTTTCTACTGTTAAAAGTAGTATAATAATTGTAACGGATCTGAGGGAAAATTGATTAGTGCAAAGTTATTATTTTCTCGAGCAAATTCCGCAACCGATCTCATTGAATCCGTTTTGTTACAGTAGCGCTTCATTAATTCCTATGTAAATAGAGGACAAAATTTAATTTCACTTAAGAAATTGTGGACTTAATCACCTGTCAATCAACCGATGGACCATAATGACCTTCGAATCTAGTTCAATCAATCTGTTTAGCGACTGCACAATAAGTATCACATACAAAACGATTACTTTAGTTGTTGTGCTCAAATACCCGTGAAATAGTTATCACACGTTCTTTTGTAGTATTACTGTAACTTTTTGTGATACATTTAAACGTCGTGGCTTCTTAGTGAATGATGAATAGGTAGCCTGCAGAGCTTGTGTGCTCACTGTCACCGATAATGCAACTGTTGACTTGGAGTAAAACGCGTGTCATAAATAATTCATTGGGAACTCGAACTAATTTACAATCGTCATAACATTCGATTACGGAAACGTAAACAAACATATTCGCTTTTTAATTTACCTTTCGATTAAAAAAATTAACGCGTAATGCCCATCAGTGAAAATGAGTCCGGCACATGTCCATGTTTGCAATCGAATTGTTATCGACAGTACACACAAGAAAACAATTTTGTACACTTTCTACGATTATTTTCTTGTTAGCTTCGCTTTCTTAGTGGCCACTATTTATTTTATAACTTCTGATGACGGCGATGTTTCGGTAGGTGCTGCTAATGAAAAAGAAACAGTCGCCATTTAAACAAATACTGGTTTTTGCACGAAAGAAAAGGAAGAAGTATGCAGAGTAATCGTGGCCATTTATTGTGGGGTAAAACATTATTGATGAAGCTTAATGATCAGTGAATATAGACTGTACAATTTATTGCTCTTAGTTGATTTTATAATCAACTGAGAGCTATGCTGTAGAATAGCTAGCTTTATTACTAGGATTGTACAATATAATATCTTTATTATACATAATATCTATTATCTTTGGTGTAACGCGAAGGCATAAACTAAGGAATGAGTACATAAGAGGAAGTCTGAAAATAGCGCTGGTGACTGAAGAGTCGTGTGGTAATCGTGTTATAGACGTGATGCGGAGGAATGGTGAAAACGTCATGGGAAAAGTTTTGAGTTTAAATGTGGATGGCTATATGAGTAGAAGAAGACCAAAGAAACGATGTATGGACTGTGTGAAGGATGGTATGTCTAGAAATGAGGTGACTGCTGAGATGACTAGTAATAGAGAAGTATAGAAGAAGAAGACAAGCTGCGCCGACCACAAATAATTGGGATAAGGGCAGGAGAATTATTATGTACATAATAGCTTTAAGTGTATTCCAGTTTGATCATTTACGGCTACAACCTTCTACTGCTTTAAACTCAAAGAAGATGCTAATGAAGATGTATGTTACATCGCAATTAATCCGTTTTACTCTAAACTTTCCAAGTCTCTCACCTGATATCTCCACTGTCAACATATCAGTAGCCGTTTACAAACGAAGCAAGGATAATACGGTTAATGCAACGGACTTAACGCGATTTCCTACTTAACTGTCCGATTCGTAAACGGTTTTATCTAAGGCGAGTTTCGCGTGTGGAATTCGCGTGATAAGTGTAGCGGATAAACGCATTTTACGCCGTCAATCGTGACGCGAATTGCCACCTGCAATTGGCTCCAACGAATCGGTTATGTCATATTGGACGCACTCCGCTCCCGGTCTAACAAGATATAATTTTTCTAAAAATAAATTCATAAGCGGTCATAGCCCTGAGACAGCAATGGATTATAAGCACGAATTTCTTGACAGGTGTGATGTTCGTGACACTACAGAGAATTCGTTTGTAATTTTTTGACTTGAAAATGTAACTGTATTACCTAGTGCAACGACGCTGCGGATAATTTCATAATATTGAGATTTTACTGATTCTAAGGTTCTAAAATCTCATGAAACTTGGTACATCCAATGGATAAAATTGCCGTAAAACAACTGTTCTAAAGTACAGTTAGTCTTAAAGTATCTTCCTCTTAGCGGTATCTCTTACATTAAAACACGCAAATCTTTCTTTATTATTGAGTAAAATTTTCCAAGTAAATTATTATATTCATTTATTTATGGACATGCGTGTTTAAACACCACAATTCACCTTAGAATGTTTGTCCGACATTCTAAGCTGCTAAATAACCAGAGAATAATAAATGGATGGTATCACAGTATAGCGGGTTTAAAGCAACAATATCTAAATCAAACATACAGTTACGTGAGACACTTTATGCAATAACAGATGGCCTTGAACGAATGATCGCACGAAATGTCGGTCACATTCGAACGACGCACAAATTACTTTAAGTCTCAGAAACCTGTATTTACTATTTTCTTTTCAACATCATCGAAGGCTTCTTTTAACACCCTATAATTAAAATGAAGTCACCCATTCTCGTAAAGTACAAAATCGTTTTTCTTACCCTTCATTTTATCTCTATAATTTGCACTTCGAAAAGAATGCGTTTGAAGTGTATTTTTACTTGGCGTCATGTCGGCAATATCTTATTGCAGGATTATTTGTTTTATTTGTCGAACTTGTAGTATTTACGTCGGCCTTATTTAGATGTAGAATTACGCTGATGACAGCAGTTTAATAGCAAGAGTGTTTTCAAAAATATTACTTTAGTGCTGATATAAAGTGCTTTTTATATCATTGCGACCAGGGATGGGCTTAATCGTTTATTATGCAATTTATTTTGCCATCGAGAATTTCCAGTACATTTCACCGTAGGTACAGTACAATAGACAACTAACCTAACCTTTTACCAACAAAGATATCTAAACAACCCTTGCAGGATGTCGTGACTGCGCGTCGGTGCATGGGAGTGCCATGCATATTTATGTACACGCTTCAATCATGGACAGAGAAAATAATGATGTACAAAAACTGGGAAAGGATATCATTAGCTAGTCGGATGCAGCTAGCGGCTATACAATAATGTGGTCAGTAATGATACGAGTATCGGTAATCGGATCGCATCGTTGTAGCTCACTCGATATTCTGAAACCTACTCTCGCTCTATTAATGCGCAATGTATCACACGTACTCTTTTAATGCAATTTTCCTCATATTATACTTATCCGCACATTTTATTTCACTCTTAATGTAGAACAAACAATTCGATCAAGTCCATGTCGGTACTGGCGAATGTTTCTTCTCTTGAATTTCACTTCCAATTGATGCGAGGTATGTGTTTTACATCGTGATTGCAATTGTTAGTAGACGATTCTCTTATTTTTATTGTACGAATTGAATTACCATTTACAATTGCGAAGTATTCAGTCGATGTTGTGCAATACATGATTTAATCATAGGAATGTCGGGCATGAAAGTCGGATACTATCTCTACAATCAAATCTGATACAAAAATGTCGCAAAAGAAAACAAAGATTCGATGCGCACTGAATTATATAACAATGAATGAAATTACATAAGTTGGAGACGAATGCTGTGATTAGGTACTTAGAAGAAAATACATTTGGACACGGTAAAGTCCATACAATTGTAGACAAATCAATTTCTCTTGCTGGTGTTTATTTGTTTTATTCAGTTATTCGGTTCATGTTTTTCATACTAGGAACGGCTACTGACTGCGAATCCAATGAACGACGATACTATATGCAATGTTAACCTTTGGCATAATATAGTGTATGGAGATTGTCTGCCTTCGTCATTTCTGCCTCATAACACCTCAGACACCCATCACATTTACCCAAAGACCGCCCAAGATGAAACACTTCTATTGCTTCAAGGTTCCTAATGCTTAATAGATTTGATGAACATTATCATATCATTTATTGTTCGCGACGAAGCGTCACCAACAAATCATAAGTGATAACTTAGAAAACAATTTAGTGAAGTGTATAAAGTTAGCATACATAGTGTTTTAAATAGTACCTAGAATCTAGTTTGTGTAAAACCGTAAGTACAATCCATTTTGTAGCTTCGTTTGAGTGGGCAAATAGCCGAAATATAGTTTGTTTTTAATATATCCAGGTAGCCTAGGTTGAGACCTAGGCCTGGACCTAATTTTTGTAGTGTAAACCCTTAAAATAATCCACTTAACCGAGGTCGCAAGATGTTACGTACATAACTTTTGATTATAAGATTATCGTTATTTTGTTTTATTTCCCCCTAATTTAAACGGGCCTGAAGCCCTGAAATACATAGGTGTGTCTATGTACATAGTAGATTACATAAAAGAAGTACATTGGTTACTTAACGCCACTTGTTACAAAACAATCGCTGTAACGCCTCCTGAAATACTGGCCTGTAAAGCTAAATAATAGTAGAATTTTGTTAAATATTTTCCTTTACACTGCAATAGTTTTTCAGTAGTTATAGATGCAATCGACGTCATGATTTCAGGAGACGGGCAATATTTTAAGGTTCACAACGATGACCTACATGACCTAGGTCACAGTCAGAACACTAGAAATAATCACTACTATGTACGCACGCGCAAGCAATATTTTCTACAAATAAAGATTAAATCAGGAAGCGATTAGCGGTCCTCGTTACGGTAAAGTTTCGCAGTACTTTAGTAACGCGCGCTCTCGGGCTAATCGTAGTCATCGGCAAGGAAGATATATCTCTCTCTCTTTCACTCTAAAGTACTACGCCAGTCGTTTCCTGAAAAGTTATGAAGACTTATAGCTGTTGATTTTATTTCATCGAAGCCTCATCCTAGTTACTCCCGTTCAGCATCATCGCCGTAGTTTCATGCAGTCAACTGAACCAACAGGTGTAGGACGTCAGCGCCGCTTGGACATTCTTCAACCTATAGCATCCAGCGATCACGCCCGTCCAGCACATTTATATAATATACCGGTGCCCATTCAACAAAAACGTTTTCTCTCATGAAACACTCTCGACTAAGCGCAATTTATGTTTACGAGTATTCCAACCTAGTTCCCTGTTCACAGTTCCTAAGGTACTGTCTACTGCCCCTTTCTCTTCAGATCCGTCTATACTTTCTATAAGTAAATGCGTACTGATTAATTAGCCACGATTAGTAACATCGATACCTTTTCGATGATTCATTTCACTTGCGAAAGTGAGATTTGTTTGGTTTCATCTCGTTTTGCTCTGATTTAATTATACGTTAGATACGTTTTGTTTCGAGTGAAAATTTCGTGTTTGATCGATCGTGCGTTTCTGAGTTGAATATTTTAACTTCTGTTTCGTTCAAATCATCACCATTAATCTCTGACATTTTGTTGGCTGCTTTTATTTTAACGTCTTTATTTATCAAAGTTTTAAGTCAGTAAAAAGCGTTACTATTAAGTACACTAATTTTGTTTTTTAATTGAGTAATTACGAGTATGTGCGTTTCAAATTCCTTCTAGTCTTATTCGGTGCCTCTATGCCTTCCATTGTCTGATTGTAACCCAGCGAACGCTGATTCGAACAATACCTGGTTTCAGCGTCGTTTACCAGTAACTGTATATTTTAAAGAAACGTGCCTCCACTCAAGCTTCCATGAAGCCTACATTATCTTTGCGGATAATCTCCCTAGTTCAACAAACACGGGCTATAAAATATAATAACGCCACTGTTACACAGAATTCTAAACGACCTTAATAAAGCCGGCTCGAAGACCTTTCCCAACATTAAATTCTTTCACCGTGTGTATCTGCATTACAATAGGCTTATGCACATAGTGATTAGGTTGTATGATTTACTAAGTATTCCACTGAAACAATCTTAGTGAATTTGCATCACTTTAATTTTGTAGTATATTTGGATTTGGTTAGTTAATTGCTTATTCTTGTACCTTATAGTTTTGGTTCTAAGGCTATAAATTAATGTCGATTTGTGTAGTTTCAACGAAAGTTAACTCTTTAAGGTTTTACTCTAGTTCATTTCAGACACAGGTAAGCAGAAAAGAAAAGGTAAATTTGAATGAATAGGTTCCAAAAGCATTTCCTCATCCCGTAAAACGGACATTTCCTCGTCGGCTTCATCACAGTCATTGATTCCATGGATAGGGATATCGTTGAAGCCTACTACGTATTACCTAGTCGGTTACCTAGACGCACCTTAGACGTGAATGTCGCCAGCCAGAATTAGTCTAGGTAACCGTAGACGTTTAATGAAGTAAATTCCTCTTCCCAATTAAAATCTTCCTGCAAGTGCAGCACGGGGGTATTAAAAAGCTAACGATGTTGCAGCACCGGCAGATAGTCGCGTTTATTATGGATAAACGACACAAAAATGCAAATAGCTGAACGTCAAGCGACGAAGACGCTTCGTATCCGCGAGTCCGTTAGATTTGCCCGGTGGCGCCTAACAACGGTGAATTTAAAACCCAAGCTTAGCTAGCTTTCATGGAAAAGGATGCATTTATTCTAGCGTCTTTATTATTACCTTCTTCGTTATTACTGTAGCTTCTTTAATATTATGATCGTAAAATGTTAACAGCTTTCAATAATGTTTGTAGGTAATTCTCTGTCTGTAATTGTTTTGCCTTTCTATCCATCTGCTGCTCGCTTCACTCATCAATTTGCAGTTCTATCAGATGCTTAAAATTACTACTCATCATTTATGAGTTACTCAATAATATAATCCATAATATTTTACTTTCGAATAACAATATATTAACTACATTAACAAAATATTAACGTCGGTAAGAGGATGCAATTTCTATTCTGAATGCTTTTTGTTATTCACAAGAACATCATAATTCATAATGAAGTTAAAGCATAATGGCCTAAGCTATATCACGGCTAAGAAATGAAGAGGGTATTATGTGGTTACGGATAAATTCAGAAAAGCGATTAGCAGCTGACTTCAATTCATCAACGAAACGCATTAGAAAATGTTCATTCATTACCGATGATGGATCAGACCGTGTAACAGTGAAAGTTCACATTGTGTCTCCGCTGTGCTCAAAGTAAATTTGTTTCTATCCAAAAATTTGCGGGCTTCCACCACAGTTAGAACAGACCACAAAGTCGCTAATGATAGGAAAGTACCGCCACAATATGATTTTGGACACTTTTTTTGTGCATTGTCTGAGATTTTTCGAAGTTTCCGAATCCAAGTGCTTTCTCTATTAACTTTTTTTATATTACCATATCGATAAAAACGTTATTGAATGTGAGTTTCTTTTGCCTTATATTGTCACACTAATATCGATGTCAATGTTTACAGCAACTTTATAATTTCCTATGCTGTAACTGCAAAAAGTCTTTATTATGAATTCTCGTAGATTCTTTCTTTTTTAACATCCGCAAAAAACTGATCGAACATTAAAATGTCACTGTAATTTATCATCCAAGTGTCCCTTAATGCAGAAATTTATTTTTTCTCATGTCTAGTGCTAGCATTTTTTGTCGAATCTCTGGATGTAGCAAATGACTGAAAATACTTGAATTTACTCAATAATTGCTTCGTTTGTTGTTTCATATAACTTAATGGACTCCATTGTTTAAGTTTTTGTGCAATTATAACTTGATGGGTTTTATGCAAAATGATTTTTTTCAGTATTGGATGTGTTAGGCTTAGGACATTTGTGGATAATCTTTTGTACATCAGTAGGATCTATTATGCAGTAATTTTAAATACAGTTCTTTCGAAAAATATTTTCTTTAAATGATGGTCTGTAATTGTGAAAACTTTTATGCTTGAATACTTCGCCGTTTACGTAATACTATGTGTGTGCTATGCATGTGTGTGTATGTGTGTTCTTTTATACCTTTCGAGTAAAAGATACATTGCATTCATTAGAAAAGTGTTATTTTTAAGCCAACGTCATGGTGAAACTACTTTCTTTTTAAGATAATACATTGAAATGGTACTTAGATTTGTGACAAAGTTTTCTCTGTTGGCATATAAGCGCCATTTTGGCTAAAGCTCACTTAATATCGGAGTAGCTTGCTAACCATTAAACCTTGTTAGTTTAAACTGTTAATGAACTCTGTCTGTCCTTGTCATTTTAACACCTATGAAGTCTAAGGGCAATACCTTTATTAAGGGAAGTAGACTACTGAGGATTATAAAATTGATCAAACAAACGATGTGCAGTTAAAGTCTAGTCTTTATGAATAAGAAGCTATTTCTAGCTCAAGTACAAACAATAAATAACGCCGGTGTATTTTTAACTTTTTTAAGCTCGCTTTTTTTGAGTTCATTATCAACAATATTACGTCTTTATGCTTAATTTAGTACCTCGTGATGCGTTCTGTAAGTAGGTACTGTATGTAATTAAATCCCAATGTTCATCAAATAGAAGCACCTACTTTCCTTGCAACACATACATAATTTTTTTACTCCGGAGTATTACTTAGCATTTAATTCGAGCGATGATTAGTGGGAAAGATTTAAACGTTCATTATTAACCATTACTGTGCAATAGAAACTATCTAACCACTAACAACGTGTAATAATTTAGTTTACATATAGTCACAGGGCGTAACACAATGTGTTCTTGTTACTATCTTTTTTACAATCGTAATGCACTTCATCGGGTTTGCAGGAAATAAATAATTCATAGCAATTTGCACGGCTAATGTGAGAACATGGTTAGAGCTGGTGAATGCAGCAACCTTTCTCTAAGGGCTCATTAGCTCGAATGTATGTGCTCTCCCGTCTGCCGGTGCCGGCTAGCTCACAAGCTATATCGGAAAGAGCTCTTGTGTCACATATTTTACACCTATCGAGTGCTCAGCGGTACGAATATTTATGTATCGATTGGCTTTACCTCGCCTAAAGAAATTTACGATCTCTTCGAGAAAACAAGGCGGCGACACAAACTAGGAAAGTTGTAGCTATTAGACTGTGAACAATTTAGAAAAAAGAGAATAGTATTAAATCACTGACCTCTTTCTTGGTCTGCTCGTTGATCTTAACGTGGGTCTGTTGAGGCTTATCGCGGAGTGGCAGGTATCCCTCGCGGCTGTCGGCAGGCTCCGTGCTGTCCGTCGGTGTGGTGGACTCCACGGTAGCTGTACTCGCGGTACCAGCGTCCGTGGACCTGGTCTCATCAGCCGTGCTCAGCGTCGGCGCCGTCTCTTTGGGACCATCAGCCGTTGTTCCCACAGTATCAAATTCAGACACAGCCTCCGTGCTGTCGCTGTTCAGCGTAGTTTCCGTGTCTTGCACCGTAGGCGTCTCCGTAGTTCGCACAACCGGCCGGATCGTGTAATGTTTGGTCGGCGGCTTGTACGTAGTCACGGTCGCGTCTTTCGTAGTCGACGCCGGAGCCTCGGTTCTAGTTTGCGTAGTTTTTACCTCAGACGTCGTAGTCGCGATAGGCTTACGGGTGGACTTTTTCGTTTTTGGCGGTGTCGTAGCGGTCGGGTTTGTCACGGGTGCGGTTGACTTGGTTTTAGTGGATATTTTTTTCCCGTAAGTAGTAGAGCGGTCCTCAATAGTGGTGGGTGCGGGAGTATTTTCGACAGTGTATGATGTGGTTTCAGGGGGTCTTCGGTCAGCGGGAGGGTCAAGGTTGGATTGTTTGGGGGTTCGGGATGGAGGGAAGAAATAATCCATTATTGAGGGTGATTTGTTTCGATTTGAGGGTAGCCATGCCCAAGGGTTAAAGTCTATAAGTCGGGGTCGCGGCGGGTCATTGGCGGCGACTATGGTTGCGAGGGCGGCGAGCGCAAAGACTACGATCAACGAACGATTCATGGCGCGTCGTGCGCGTGCGGCCGCGACGACGTTTTAAGCGGGACTGCGCGCGCGCCGTCGCTGAAGAGAACCCGCCACCGTTCACCTAGTTCATTCCGCCCTACGGACAACGCAGCAGATGCAGCCGCTGTAGTTCCTGTTCAATTTTCTTTTTCTGTAAGCGTATCTTCGCTTTATGTAAAGGTGATTATGTAATGAATAATTAAAGAAATAAATGGCTGTTAGGGTGGTAATTTTAAATACCGTTTCTGAAATGGAGGTTTGTTTATAACCTTAACACACCTATCAATATTATGGAAACATTAAATACAAAATCACACATGAGTGCTTTGCAAGACATTAAATGATAGTAAGACTCATAAACAGGTCTGCTTTACTCTGCTCATCGGTAACACATTGGTGTTGAACATTAAAATCTTTGACTTCGATAACAATAGCACATTTCTCGGAAACTTTCATAGGAAAGTTGTTAAACTACGTCTTCTTTCATTGAAAATATATGAAAGCTCACAGATACGTGAATAACTTATAATACTTAACTAATGGTTGGACATACACCTATCCACTGGTTAAGCTACGAGGCATACTTTATTATTACTTACAGAAAATAACTTTGCAGAAAGTAATCATTTAAAGCACGACCTAATAAAATCCGTAACGAAGATATTGCACGAAGATGCTAACTTAATAGTCTAATTAATCTTAGTACCACGTGTACTAGATAGCCAATATATTTTGCCGTTACAAGATGCATCATGTGGCATAATAATCAAGCAAATGAGTTCGGATTTTGAATCGAATTTTCGCGCATATTTTCCCTGTGGTTTGTCAATATGGCACCCAGTCCCGTTAACCAATCAGAAGCGTTGAAATTCACTTTGGGTACAGCAATGCACGTCTGTCGCCTGAATTTGTATCAAAAATGCTTAACCGCAAACCGTGTAATGCTCGACTGAGGTCGTTCTGTACGCTCCATTTAATACCCAATATTGTTTGGTCTTCCAGCTTAGCCAGCCAATCTATTTTTAAGGTCAGCGGTCAATTCTCAAGTGAGTCTGGGTTACTGCGCCGTGTAGACCTTAAAACTGGTACAAAAAACCGTAGACCAGACAAACATTTCGATAACGAACTCTGCAGGCATTATTGAATTTCAGTTACGGCCTAATTCTCCCGTTTAGCCTTATTTTCTAGCGCCTGAAACACCATTATCTAAGTAATCACAAACCGCTGTCTATAAGTTATCATAACTTTTTTACCCGGGAAATTCGCATGAGTCCAAGCATTTATAAATCAACTAACTGTTGCCCGCGGCTTCGCTCGCGTTTCGGTCGGAAATTATCCCACGGGTACGTTGTAAATATAGCCTATGGCACTCGGGGATAATGTAGCTTCCTATTAGCGAAAGACTTTTCAAAATCGGTTCAGTAGATCCAGAGATTACCCCCTTCATACAAACTTACAAACAAATTTTACCTCTTTATAATATTAGTATAGAAGTATAGATTACAGAATGCACTGCGGAATTTATAATAGCTTCATACAATACTGCCTAAGCTATGCCACTGTATAAAGATAATAATACCAAGCCTTAGAGAAGGCTATATGGAAAATTTACACAAATGCCTCGTAAATAGCTGGCAAGCAATAAAGATCCTTCTAACGATCTTTATCTATGGCTCCTCAGCTAACGTTCTTTGCACCGGTATCGACGATTTGATATTTAAATAAGCTTTTCGCACACTTTCATAGACTCACTAGCTTTTGCCCTTGGCTTCGCTCGCTTTAATTTAACAATCAATCCAGGTTGTACACTGTAACAATATAATTCAATCATGATTCGAAAGAAACGTGATATCTATTATCATAAGAACGTTATTGTTGTTTCCTCGGGAACAGTACTTTTTTTTGGTACGAAAGGTACTCTACGTCTGTTTCTGGATACCTGACAACGTATATGCAAAATTTCAGGATGATCGGTTCAGTGGTTCAGGCGTGAAAAGGTAGCAAACAAACAAACTTACTTTCGCTTTTATAATATTAGTTAGGATTTTAGTGCTACGTCACACATTATCGGCGGCGGCGATCTCTCGCGTCCGTCCCTGGTTCAATCCATGGTCCGGAGCGAGAGGGAATGGGACACCGATAATGTGTGACGCCTCCTTCTGCGAAGCAGCCATGCTAGCGAAGGAGGTGGCGGGACGGGGGAGAGAGCCTCACGTGTCAGCCGCCGCGGGAGACGCCCTGGGCGCCGTGGCTGGGCCACGTGGTGGCTCCCGGCCACCGTAGGCGCGGGCCTGCGGACGGTGAGTAATGGGCTTACTCGCCGTCCATCCGTCTTATGACGACAGGCCGTGTCGACGGCGCGTTCGTGTTCCACGCGCGCCTCAAAGGGATGTCAGCAAACAGGAAGGGGTCCGAAAGGACCGATGCCTGCCAGGGTTGCGGGACTGTTCGAAAGAGATACCGCGGTCCTGGAACACAAAGGGCAAAGGAAGGAACATGGATGGGTTTTAGTCAGTAAAAGTCTGACACTCCCTCCTACTCAGCCCAGAGCGGGAGAGGTTATTTGATGACATCGCATACGAAAAAAAAAAAAAGTCTCACCTTCGAGAATAGTTCACTCACTTTAGTGAGTACAATAAGTACATCATCTAGATAACTAAAATAATAAACAGAGGATCTCAGTATAACAGTTGATTTAGTCTATTGTTTTAATGGGATTTCCGATATTTCTATGGGAAATGTTCTTGTGTAAGATGTCATTCATTAGTTCAGAAGCTCAGTAATTGAAGCACATCTTGATCTAACATGCGGATCAGATTGATTAACGCGAACGGTAAAAAGTGCGCGCAGTGTATTGAGTGTGTGATGATAACCGGATTGATTGTGCAACACGCCTTAGAAATTATTCAGATGATATTGAATTATTGAACATCGTCGTTCTCGTGTCACAGTCTGTTTTCTTATATGTAAATTTCATTTCCATCAGTCATCCTCTCGATGTTTATTTTCTTCTTTGGTACAAGTATAAAGGGTGTAAACAGGCCATTAACGAATCCGAAAGACATTTGTTCTCCCTGCCATTCCGATTTTTTTTTTGTTCTGGACTATATCTGGGAACCTTCTAGTTACGGAGATATTGGAGTCAGAGTTCCAACTTTTTCAGAAGTTTTTTTTTAATACATGTTTTTAAGGTTATAACTTTACTTAAAATACCTCCATGACCCGTTTACTGTTCAATGCATCCATCAGCACAACGATTTCATGAACCCCAAAAAAATCCATCAGTTTTTCTTGTGTAAGGTTACTTAGTTTGATGTACAGAATTCTTGGTTGACGGTTTCGTGAAGGATGCGTTTACACCTTGTATTATCTGCTCCACTAACCAACCACCTCTTCATAAGTCTCGCTCTTTTCGTACAGCCGACCATTTTCATATCGTCTTCCTGCTCTAAACCTGGCTCGGTGTAGAATTTATCTTTGCATTGATGTCATCCGTCATCTGAGTGTTAAACTTATTCTGTCACTTGCGGGATATCTTCCGTGATTATCAATTATTTTGAGCTCCCGATATTTCGACGCTGTTGCAAGCGCCATGATCGCGGGATGAGAAAATAATTGTTAATCATGGAACATATGCCGCAAGAGACAGTTCAAGTTAGTTTTAAACCGTGAAAGCTTTAAGCAGTATCTTAGTGTTGGCTTTCTTCTCTGCCATAACCCCTTTCACAGAATCCATCCATCTTTTCTCTGGTCTGGCTCGTATTGTTTGGCCCACAAAATTCATAAAAAAGTTTTCCTGTAGCATCGTCCTCATTGTATTGTGAAGTAAACAAAATACTAAATTAGGCGAAGATGACAAATTAAAAGCGGTAAATCTTGACGTCGCGTCAGTAAAAACAAGTTAACGATTTAATCCAACCGGAGTCAAAAAAAAAGCAAAAGCATTGCAAATTCTTTGCTAATTTATTTACTTTTCGAGAATTTACAGTAATTTCTTGATAAACTCTCGATTCGTACGTGATGTCATCAAGTTTGATGGTTTTCTTGCACTTGTTGCATATCATTGGGTTTAGGATGACAGGACACCACATGTGGCTGTTCCTAAATTCCCTTAAGCTGAAGTTTTCGTTTTACATTCTATTTCCATTTTGCATACCAATTCATAAGTCTTTTTGAATTTCGGATCGAAGGACCAAAAATAAGTTAGAGATGAATAAGCTAAACTATCGCATGACGTTTTAGATTAAGTTATACTGCCTCGTTGGTCTATTGGTCCCAAGCACGACTGCTGAGCATGAGGTCCTGGGTTCGATTCCCGGGTCGGGCAAAGTGTCATTGGGTTTTTCCGTCAGGAATTTCTCAGTAACAGCCACGGAGTCTGGATTTGTGCCGGGTTGATAGCAATAGGCTCGCCCCCTATTACATGGGACTTAAACATATCTGGCGAAATGTGGGTGTACTATTAGGTACACCTCTGCCTAACACTTCGGGGGTTACAGGCGTGATGTGACGATATTTCTATCATTTATGTGTTCTTGAAAAGATCTCACTTTGACTATCCCCTTCAAAATTACTTTATTTATTCCTTTTATAGTTAGTTGCCTGTATCTTATTAATAGCAATCTTTGCAAATCTTTGGTCATAAAATGGTCTCATTAGCGCCGGGCCTTACTTCAGCCTACTTTTGTTGTTACTGTAGTTTTACGATAACTACAAAAAGACGCTGTTTTCTTTCCACGTTTTAGTGATGATCCAATTAATCGAAGGTTTTCTTTTTTTTCTTATAGCTTTATAGAGGAAATTTTAAGAAATAGAGGCTTATAGTATGAGATTACCGTTGGCTTCTGTAATAACTTTCACGCTGACTTATAGGTAGGGTTTGGATTTTTCAGTAGAAATTTCTCTGTAGCAGCCACGGAGCCTTTGTGCCCGGTTGATGGCAATAGGCTCGTCCCCTATTACATGGGACTTAAAAAAAACTGGCGAAACGTGGGTGTACTATTAGGTAAGCCTCTGCTAAACCCTTCGGAATTACAGGGGGTTATGATGTAGGTTCTACTTGGAGGTCTCACCCAGAGTCAAGATCCCGAATCTGAACTTAGACTATTTACCAAAAGGCCATTAACATTGAAAACATATTAAGATAGCTATAATGTTACTTTGTCTTGTCATTAGAACTTAAATTGAATCTTTACATATTCTGCTATACCTTAGTTCACCTGGTTGTAGTCTCAAATCTCTTCAATAGATACTACTATTGGTTACACCAGACATTAGTTCGTGCTTCTAACAACGTTAGAATCTGTCTCGCGGATATTAGGACCAACCATGGCCCAACTCAATAGGTAACTCTTAAAATAACAAGCGAAAAGAAATACTAGACGCCTACAAATTCAAAAGCTAGTGATCAAAATTACGTAAAAGCAGATAATAGCATATCTAAGATGACGGATTGCACAATTAATGCCAATGGCGACCGTGCCAAGTAGTGACTTATTTACCCGGCGGTCGCTCCACTTGCGACGGATAAACGCTGTTAACGGAATTTGTCGTTTTCACCGGACACTGGCAATAACTATCATCCGAATCCGGAACACAAACGCAATAAAATATGCGTGAAAATTTTGAATAAACAGACGCCTTTTGTATTCTGCTGTTTGTAAACTTACCGTTTCGCACATGCTTTCCGAGCTGCACACTTTTCTGTCACGCCATTTTAACCTTTGCCTCTTACTCAATTTAAACTACATTTGTGTGCACGTTTTTGGCAGTCGGACTTGCGTTTCGGATCAGAAGTTTAAAATTCGCTTCAAGCTTAAATGTGTTGAAACGTGCGTAGCGTATCGCGTATGTATGTGAAAAGGATGCATCAAAGAGATCCTTGTTCACCTTAGAACAATTGAAGTTTGTGTGCTAGAATTTAGAGAGGCTATGAATAAGTATCTTTCAAAATTTCATTAACAAATGTACGCATTAATTCACTGAAAATAAGAATAAGATTACGTGGTTACGAATACTATCATAGCAAAACTTTTTACAGCTTATTTCTGAGCACTACAAATTGAAACATAAATTTTGCCAGCTCCTCAGCTTATCAAAAGCAATGACTCAGTCGAATGAAAGTAAAACATACGGAGACAACTCAATAAAGATTACTTTAGTGGGTATATCAGTCATATAAATCGTATCGTCCGATCGGCTTGCAAAAAGACCTCTTTTAGATGGCGTACACTTTCAGTAGCAAGAAAGTATACTTAAGAATACTGGGGCGCCAGCATTCCGCCAACTAAGTGCGTTATAATATTCTACCAATAATGAAAGTTTTAAGCAAATACGATCACTTAGTAAAATGTTTTATATTTTCATGGTTTTAATGCTTAAATTGGAAAATGAGGAAGTGATTTCGTAGACAATCGTATTGAAAGCTGGGTCAGCGGTTGGCATTAGTCGTGATTTGCTCAATCAATTATCGCTATTCAGAAATGCATTTTTGTGTCAGTGGGTAAAACTGTAATGGCTAACAAGGCGTAGTAATACAATAGATTGTTCTACGAGTATAGTCGAGTTTCTCACCCGGCCCGCAAATTACGTCGGCTAATAGTAGCTTGAGAGCAGTCTTCGAGTGGACTAGTTCGAATTGTCTCTGGTGTGAGGTGTTAGTGTGTTAATTTGCTTGATGTAATAATGATAAGTGAGTGATGGTAATCATCGGCCTGTCAATGTTGGGAGGCCTTTGAAGATGTTGTGTCGAGATGAGTGTATTACTAGTTGTTTGGCCAAGTTTAGAACATAGGAATCTGATTGTTTAAGCGATGAAGATGCTGACTTGGCCGTCGCGGTTGATAATCTTCAGGCACACGAAATTCAATGTTTTGGGGTCATAGCTTTTGGGGCATTAAGAAGGTCAAAAAGCAGCTGTCGGTAGGATGACAGGCTTATCGAAAACTAGATTAGCAAGGCTGGCCTTATCGTTGTATGGCAAATTAGTACAGGCAAGACCAGTTAAACTGAGAAAATATGTCAGTGACTAATTGAATCACACTAAGTCCGTATAACTTTTCCGGCGTAGTACTTATGTCGAAGTAGGAAGACCACTCCCGTTCCGTATTTAAACCGCTATAGTATCCTGCCAGACGTGTCATGAAGAAAGTTGTATGTTATAAGAAAAACCGTTCCGTTACGCTTTCCGTGCTTGAAAAGTATTTCCCTACAATCGATTATCAGATAAATCTAACAACATGGAACTAGACGTGAAGTTGTTGGAAACTGTACGAAAAACTAAGTTTTTGATGCGCTATGTGATCGACGAAATTACATAGAACCTGCCTTTTTCATGTACCTACCTACGTATACATCGTTCAAGTTTTCTAATAAAAAAGACAAGACCGAAGAAAGAAAAAAACCTCTTCATTTACATTAGACATGACGCATACGTAAAAAGAACAAGGGGAAATATGCGTCAATATACACGCAAAACAGTCGAAGATAATAATACTACTCGTAAAAAGCTCAAATCCAGTAGCAAACGTTCACGCACTAATACGAAGCGAATTTATATCAAACCATACAGATTTCGATGATTACCGATGTCCCCCACCTGAAAATCGTGTCACTGTCCACCAGTGGTGATAAGCAGGTGGTGGACATTGGGAATCATCGTACAGAATTGTATTGGAAGAATCAGTCCAATTCAACTATATGTGAATTTTCCAGTACAAATCCGATTACACTTTGCATAGAACCCTGAGCTAAAGACTTAAAAGCATTACGCACGTAAGACTTCAAGTTCACTAAATACTTTAACTTACATCCGTCGTCTTACTGCGGCAACGAAAGAGAAAATAGAATATATAAACAGCTTATCTCCTTCGTAAATTGCGGACACGGGGCGTTAAATAACAGATTTCTCTCAGCTTAGGGCTGAGGCACACGATCATAATTTTGGCCGATTATCTGGAACGTGCATTTCACTGTCTAGTGGTCGCAATCGCTACTGTTAAGCATGAGGTCTTGGATTCGATTCCCTGATCGAGTAAAGTGTTATTGGGTTTTTTCATTAGGAATGGCTCATTAGCAGCCCCGTGTCAGGACTTGTGCCCAGCTGATGGCAACAGACTCGTCTCTTATTACGTGTGACTTAAACATAGCTGTCGAAATGTGTCACAGGACAGGCTATTGCATTAAAGTTTGCATTTAAATGTACTTTAGCAGTCAGACAGGTGGCAGCACAAACAGATGTGTTGGTGAGGTTTGTTGCGATACTTGCGATACATTTTCTTCCTATACAAAACACTAGGAAGTGGCGAACGGTGGGTATTTTTGGGGACTGCCGTGTGTTAAAAATTGTCTGGAAGATATTGCTGCCAGTGATAGGATTGCCATTGTACCGATAGATTTAAGAATACTGTAAAGGATCTATGTAACTATTTTGGTGTACAATAAAGTTTACTCTGCCAATGTAGCGTTGACGTTCAAAAAGTTCTGATGTTCAGCGTATTTTTTTAATAAATGACTTTTAATTTTGATCACTTTGACTGACATTCCTGACTTACTAATTTTTTTTTATATAAAATTCTTATCCTTTAAGTAATTCTTATATTGTTCGTGCTGATTTGATATGAGCTAGAAAACAATTTACTTTGAACCAAAACTAAAAAAAAAGATAACTAATTGGTTTAGTATTCGCAACACGTAAAGCGCTACTGTTGTTTTGATAAATGCGTGTAATATAACGGTTACGCTTGAAATCCTTGTTGGATAAGGGCAGATGTGTAGGTTACTCACCTTTAAGCTATATTGTTATAGCCTATAATATTCCCACTGCTGGGATTCAGGGCTCTTCTCTTTGAGAGGGAGTCGGCTGTAATCCTCGACGAGGGGTGCGGGTTGAAAATCACAGTCATGTCTTCTTCGATTTTTGAATTGTTTTTTCTTATGTAGCAATAAATACTTTCCAAGACCTCAGAAAAAAAGCGTCCCAAAAGTGGACCTCAGTTTGGCCCACAATCTTAGCCTAAAACATGGATTTCAAAATAAAATTTACTAAGTAAGAGTCTCTCTATTGTATTGTAACTACCAACTTTGTATTGCATCGTCCACCCTGCCCCTTAGAACTCCAAAGCCATGCATTACCAACGTGTCAAATCTTGCGCACGACCGCTATGTTTAAACCCACTATGTCATTCACATTAGCATGGCGATTCGCGAATGTAGGTACACACGGCGGCACATGACGCTGTACATTTCCAGTTTAACTTGGCCTCGCTTTGTATACATTTCCTATACAATGAGAGATTCGCATAAACTGATTTTGTATAGCTTGATTGGCCGTCGTACATAAGAGAAACTGCTTAATGCTAATTGTAACCAGTTACTAGGTACCCTATAAAATAGGTTATTGTAACGTTACTAACCTAACATTCTTTGTGTAAATATGCACTATTGTTATCTGATGTTGAAATTACTTACACGTTCATGTTGGTCCTTTGGAGGTCATGGCATGTGTTCAATATTGATGGAGATTGTGCGCAGAGTGAATGGGGTTTAGATGATATGAAAGTTAGGGAAAAATGGTAGGTAGAAGTGGGGGGGGTTGGTAATAAGATAACATGTAATCCTGTAATCCCCGAAGGGTCGTCTCATGTAATGGGGGCGAGCCTATTGCCATCAACCGGGCACAAATCTAGACTTCGTGGCTACTACTGAGAAATTCCTGATAGAAAAACCCAATAACACTGTGCCCGACTCGAGAATCGAACCCCGGACCTCATGCTCGGAGTCGCGCTTGCGACCAACGAGGCAGTATTGTTAATATTCTGCCCTAAATGTTCTAACCAAGAATGACGGTCAAGCTTCATCATTTTCGTGGTGCTCTTGTGACGGGGTTCGCCATGGAACTAGTATTCAATACTGCTATACCTATGTCTGCCACCAAATTACTGTTATTGTGGGAACCCCAAAACATTTCAGGTTTGTCTTTGAGATGACCCTGGTAAAACTAGATTTGATGCTAAAGAATAATTCAGAAAAACTGTGGTTTGTATTTTTTTTTCAACATTTTCGGCTGTAGTTTCGGAGCTAAAGGGATGGAGGGAATGCTCAATTTTCGCCTATTTTCTTAAATAACTTCAAAACTATTTAGCTTAAAATTATTAAAAAAAATTGAGATACTCACAATGAGCCCTTTCATTTGTTATACGATATAGTTGCAAAACTTTTTTTTTTTTTTCGTTTTCGTATTAACCCCCAAAAGTGGCCCCATGTTTAAATTTCATTAGTTTACGTTACACGTCCGTCTTTGGGTCAACGACTTAATATGTGTACAAATTTTAACTCAATCGGTCCAGTAGATTCAGAGTAGGTAAATTGGCTTTGACAGACGGACAGTCAGACATACAGATAGACAAACCCGCGAGTGATTCCTATAAGGGGTTCCGATTTTTCATTTCGAAGTACGGAACCCTAAAAATAAAACAATTTTGTATCCAGAGGTACGAAAGAATTAAGAGACAAATTCCCAGCCTCAGCATTAACAGTTACGCACTGTTGTCAAAATCAATTAAGCAGTGAAAGACACCACTGCTCTCGTTTACACTGTTATGGTAGCGGTGAGCTCTCACGTTACACTCAATTCATGCTATCTTTTTATCAAATCTCCTGTGAAAATATCTCTTGCCGTGCCTTGCTTACCTGCCACGTAACGTAAGATTTAGGTACATACTCGAAAGCACTTGTCTGCTTGTATTTTGACATTTCCAGCACTAGTGACCAAAAACCAGGTTTTTCTTTAAGAGTGTTTATATTATTTTTGCTGCCAATTAATTTACGAAAAATTCAAGTGGCCACCGGAAACACCCTCATTATCATAAATATTATTTGTTCAACTGTTAAAAAAAAAAGTTATCCAGCCGTTTAAGTATTTTGATTTTTGTAAAAATTCCGTGTTATTTCTGAAGTAAAATACTCGCGACAACGACACGGATTTGCTTTCTACCAAACCAGCACGACCTGCTATATAAAAAGCAACTTTTCACACTGCCATATAATATTCGCAGATGATCTGTGTTCACTGGGAACTTCCTGCTATTAGTTAGTTGCGCTAAAGTCCCACACGGGTCCATTCTCATCACAATAATCAATGGCCACGGGGCTAACTGAACATAACGATGCGAGCCAAAGCGTAATGGTGCGAACATAGAAAACACTTTTATTTTATTCCTGGTCAGGCACGGATTCAGTTTCGCGAGAAAAGTGGACCGATGATTGTGATGAAGATTAGTTTTTGAAAATTAATGATTGTTTTTAACGTTGTTTGTAAAGTTGGCACTACGAATTGACCTAATTTCCCATGTCCGACTCGAAGCACCATAATTACAAATGCAAGTAATTATAAAGCAGCTGTCATGGTTACTTTATTACTGCAGCTGTCATGATTATTTTATACTGCAATGGTTTCCTCTGCAACAGTTAACAGTTAGCTTTAAAAATATCGTTGTTTTTTTATGATTTCAATACTTGCCTGTGCTCAGTTCGTGCGATTGACACTTCCTAAGTCCATGCCTGTATGTTATTGAAGTCATTATCAAGGAGTTGTCCGTAATTGATGTTTAATGATTATTTTTGTACTTGCACGTTACCGCGAAGCAGCCGCGATCGACGTTAGATTGTTTGCGTAAAACATATCCACTGATGTGAAAATAAACAAACGTGCAACTTTCGAATTGCGTAACTTTAAGAAGTAACCATTGGATGCGGTTACGTATAGAAGACATCTTAATAAAAGCTTTAAGATTTCGGGGAAAGGTTTTTCAGATTGTGTACAATTTAGATTGTCTTGCAGCGAATTTGTCACCGGTCATTGTGAGGGAAGCATTTGGATATTACTTGTTGACAAGATAATAGTATGTCATGTTGTGTCACAAGTCCTGAAAGTCTGACAACCAGCCCTTCCAAGGAGTATCGTATTACGCAGTAACTGGGTTAAATCATCAAAACAACTCTCCAAGTTCATATATAATCTCAAAAAGTGACTTTTTCATGAAATAGCTATTGAATGTGATTATATGAACTTGGAGAGTTGTATTGATGATTTGAATGATTATAATTCTGTAACTCCATACGTGTTACTGGCGCGATTCATATTTTCATCAACATACAACCTGACACTGACCTGCAAATTGCTATAAACGTAAGAAATTTAAATTTCGCGGGCTACCCTTGCGCATCCACCTTAAAGAGGTCAGGTATAGATAGTCTTCAGATGTATTCGGCTAGACTGGAACCTGACATACTGCAGATTAATGTGTAAATGCGAGTACGGCGCTCCGGGACAAACTATGCCCCACCTGCTGGAGTGTCCCAGGTGTCCGTTTACCTGCACTTTTGTCGACCTGAATAGCGCCTCTACCGCTGCAATAAACGTGGCCACCTACTGGGCCCAAACCATGTAATATGGAAGGAACATCGATACGATAAGAATTTTTCGTGCCTTATACTGTATCTGTCAAGTTCAGTAAGAATACTTAAAACGAAAACGGTACTTTCCCTGTCATATCCATAAACAACTATCTAAATATCAACACTAGATTGTCACGATAAAATTTGCATGCTTAGTTGTTGCAAGAGTGAAAATTGATTGTACGCCGTATAATTGAGCTGTGGAACGCGGTCGGTGTGACAGGCAGCCAACCCGTGGGACCTTGGCGACCTAATAACACGAATTGTGCGAGTGACGTTGTAAACGGAGTGATGTTGAATTAGCAATTAATGATGGGTTTAGATTCAAGAGTTTTGTGAAATTGTTTCTTTATATAATTGACGTTTGGTCCCTTTATAAAGTGAAATTCTATGACCGATGATGAAGGATAATGAAGTTTCTTGCCGGTTCTTCTCCATAGGAAACGATCAACCTGAAGTCCTGAACCGTGCACCTTTTTTGGACGTTTAATAAACACCCATGTAGGAAGGCCTATGTGAAAAATATTTTACGTTTGAATGGAAATTCTGCTTTTTAATTATTTAGAAAAAGAATGTAGAATTATGAAACTCTTTGGAAGCGATATGGCCACTTGTCTGACCTCTCCCGTAGATCAAAGGGTTGGTATTGATATTTTTTTAATTTAAATGAATAATAAATTACCATAAGAGGTAAACGAATTCAAACTGACTTGTTCATTACTATTGTAATTGGTTGAAATCTAAAGTAATTTCCATACTTAATAACTAATAACAATTATTATAATCAACGCCGTGTTTCAAAGAAACAGGAGTCCAACATTCCCGCCAGTCTATTCACATCAACGCTCCAGCGAGGCGTCATTAAAACGCGCCGTCTAACCAACCATTCGCTTTAGATGGAAAAACTTCAGTTCCTGACTCGGGATGACGCTACGAAACGAAATAGATTCACGGGTGGTCGCCCTTAATGATTGCCGGCTACTAGGAGACGTACAGTCAGCTCCGGAGATTAAGGGCTATGCCCAGACACGACACGCCTAACCGAAGCCGGCGGCAATAAGTGTCGGGTTAGGTCCTCAATTTCGCCATGGTTCCTTGTAAATCCTAAATTATAGAAGACGTAAATTTCTCGAAAGCACCCGATTCAATTTGCTGAGATTTATTGGGCGAAATGTTACGTTCTATCGAGCTTTGCTAAAATCTATGGCCTCATAAAGAACACTTGACTAATTGAAATAGCTGTCTCTAACCAGCTTAAGCTTGCAACTAAGTAACAGCGCTTTGTTGAATAATTAAAGGCGTTCGCTTGAACTTGGTGCTGTAACCTTTAAACTCGCGATGTCCTGATTTGTCTAATGCTATTCGGACTCGTGAAAATGCTGGTTCCATACATGGTATAAGTCTTAAATTGTAGACCGTTACGTCTGTCCTAGTCTTTAAGGCCGCAAGATGGTAAACGCAGACAAAATGTTGGTCTGCGGTTACAGAGGCACTGAATCTCAATATCTACCTAGGCAGAAAATAATTTACGTCCGGCTCAGACATTAGTGATAATTTTCCGTACGTTGCAATTGTTGAAAAAGCGATGCAGGTTTCGCAAACAAACTTCATGGTTGAAACGAAAAAGTTTTTAGCATAGTATTCGAACCTTCATTGCAGTTTGCATATATTTTCTATACATAGTATGCCGCTCGGATCATTCTTCAGGTTAAGCCGCGCTTGCCTAGGTTGGTCTGTGGAGGACCACCCATTACATACCGAGTTTCCTCCGTGCCTCGGAAAGCACGTTAAGCCGTTGGTCACGGCTGTCATTTGTACAGCTTTGATAGTCGTTACAGGTAGTTAGTGGCCCGAAAGTCTGACACCACTCTTACCAAGGGGTATCGTATTACCCAGTACTAACTGGGTTGTGGAGGTCAGATAGGCAGTCGCTCCATATAAAATACTATTATTCAACTGCTTCCTATTAGACTGGAAGCCGACCTTAATATAGTTGAGAAAAGGCTAGGCAGATGAGTACGTAGTAAGGTCTTTGAATCCTAAATATTTATAAGAGCTGTGAACCTAACGTCTTCTTTCCAGCAAGTTCATTTAAGGCAACTGCACCATACCGTTTCTTATATTACCTGAAACCCCGTTAAACCTGGTCGGATATCTTCGGAAAAGTTATTTGAGTGTATAGTCGATGTTCATCGTGTTCACTTATTTATGTTATGCCTGCGAATGCGCACTAAAGCTTCACGACTTCGGTTTGTCGTCTTATTTGTGTAGCTGACGTTACTTTAGTCACGAGTGAGGTTATTCGCTATTCAATTACTCTATGCAATAAGACGTATGGTCGGAATACGCTGTGGCTGAATTAAGGGCGTGGGCTATAAAGATATAATGTTCAAGTAAGTTTTCTGGATGTAATTATATCTCATTGGAATTAGCTTTTTTAAAAGGTAATTGTTTTTTAATCATCATTATTCATATTCTTTCTTCTTTCATTTACATTTTCAATTAGGTACCTCAATCAACTCAGTCTATTGCAGACATTGCAGTCCACAGCTCGACCAATGTCCAGCTGTGGACTGCAATAGACTGAGTTGATGAGGCCAATGCCTCCAGCCTCTCCCACGTTAGGCCACAACACTCTGTCCTCCGTATTTGGCATCCTTTCATAGGTACCTATGTTCTTCATTTTTCGGATAATATTAAACTGTGACGTTAATTTACTTCTTGTAAAGTCGGTTTAATTACAAACCAGGAAAACCGTAATGTGATTGTATTGTGGAATTCCTAAACTCTGTTTCGCGTGGCTCCCTGCAGAGATATACCATGAGTCAATAACATGGCGTCGTATTTTTAATTCTAAACCTTAGATGATGATTACGGTAACAGCGTTGAGCATCTGTCAGTCTTTAATATAATACCGAAATTCCAAATGATTGAACTGTTGTAGAGTTTAATTCAAGAAAATTTAACATCAAACTGTACTGATTGTTATTTGAATAGTTGAAAAATCGGTAAAACTTTTAAAGAAATAAACTTTAGCTTAGACGATCTTACATTTTCTTATCGTATAAGTACATATCAGTGCCTCATAATAAGAAGGATGCATGTAGAAATAGGTCTAAATACGGACCTTTTACGCCAGACTTCAAAGGACCACAAAATAGCTTGCATCCGCACTAAATATCATAATCTTCGTACCAAAGAGGTATTCCTGAAGCCACAAGCAGCAATCCAGAAAAATTATATCATAAATGTAGAAAAAGAAGAAAGAAAAGAGATTAGCGATAGTACTTAATATAATGTTGTACGAAGGCACTTAGTAACCACAACATTGTTGCAACTTTCACGGCACATCGGGGATGTTATAACTCAACTTTTATGGCGAAATAATGGAGTTATACAAAATACACACGAAACTGACCGCGGTCTACGCATTTCACTTTCAACAAAAAAGCCCAGTCGTGACAATAGCAGAATAAAACTTATTGTGTGAGTGAGAAATTCGATTAGCAGTTTAAAACTAGATTTACAAAATTATTAAGCTTTTACTATGAATGCACGCACTGTGGTCGGATTAGGAAAAAGTTGTCAATACTCCGCCAAATAGCACAATTCGCGCCTCGAGTGCTTGCCTACTGACCTCAAGGTGTAATCTCGTTACGTTTAATATCGTCCAGAACATGCAACGGTACTAAAAATAATGTTGAACGGCAACAACAGCCTACTTTGTCCACTATGTATTGTCATCGTAAAATGAAATCTAAGAAGTGAGCCAAAATAGTGTGTCGTTGTCAACCCGTGCCAGGCGTAAGAATCAATTAAATACATTCAATTTCTGTGGTGTACACACGGTTACACATCAACCTAAGCATTTCCAGTATAAGCTGACCTCGCATTGTACGGAAATCTTATACAATCCGAGAGCAGCATAAACTGGAAATGTACAGCTTGATGTGTAGCCGTGTGTACGTCGCCATAATGTTGTAACTAGGCGAAGAAAATTGCAAATGGCCGCTACTTGTGCCTAATTATAATTAACCTGACGTGTTGAGTGTGCTCCAAAACGTGAGGAAAGCACGTATTTTTGACATCACTTGTAAGTGTTATCAGGTTGCTGTGCAACATACTATCGTATCAGATGTAATTAATGCCTGTTTTCAAAAACTGCAGACTGTTAGATTTCTAATGGTCGGCTCAGCGTCGTAGAGTTGAATTTGCAACAGTGCAAAAAATACTTTGGCGTTTATTTAGATTTTGCGAAGCGTTATTTAAAACTGGCACTGGTTTCGTGGACCTCTTATACGGCTGTAACAGCAATTCAGACACAAACTAGTCAGCGCCACAATTGTCTGCTAAGGTTCCGAGATAATCGCTTTCTGAAGTGGTCCTACAGTACCTCGCACCCTGTACAGCTGCCAATGAATACAAAAATCAGCATCTATACACACCTCTGAGTATAACTTACCCCCCCACTCCTTACTTTTCCGTTCTTAAAGTTACTACATACATAAACACGAACGATTTTTCTTTACCAATTAAAAAGCTGTTGAACTGTACGTAAATCTCTCGTGATCATGTTATGAAACACCTCGAAGAAAGGGCTTGAATTCGTCACCGCTCTAACGATGAAATGTCAGTTTAGAAACTTCAAGAAAAGAAACCTAATTGAATTAAAGTGCCATTTGTCATTTGCATGACTATTGGTCAGCTTGAATGGAGTGGGTTATAAATTGGATGCATGCCTAGATGTTCTTTTTATATATGTAAACCGATTACACAAAGAGGACGTGCACAATTTGCAAAGTTCTTTTTTCAATTAAAAGAGAATACTTGAGAGTCGGGCCCATTTTATCAAAATTGGCTTTGCATTTCAATCAGGTTTTCTTTTAGGACTTTAAATACTAGAGAGAAAATATGTTTCGTCCAACTAGGCCTGTGGTTCTAGATGGTTTCGAAGACTAAAAAACTGACAAAGTCATTGACCTACTGAATTTCACTGAATTTAACGTGTGTTTGAAAACCGATTGTGAGTACGTAGCACATTCTAATCGCTATGATTTATTTTTCTTTTTCTTATTTGACACATTGACTAAGACCATAGAACGTAATAATGTTCTGTGACTAAAATAGATTGAAAAATTACACGTGACCAAGACGTAAAAGTTGTTATGTCCGCTTAACCATTTGGAAAAACTGTAACTTTTTCACCCTTCATTACTCGTATTGTAACCAACAAATTGTAACTCTAATACATTTAACGTAATTCTTAAAATTGAATGCGTTTTTACACGTTAAAAAAACTCATTTATATTGCGAATTAGTGGAATGAGGCAAGCTTTTTCCCGAGCCATTTGTTACGTTATTATATCGTAATTTCTGATTAGTTCCAGTCCATGGTGCAGGCCTATTCGGTGAGACATCTTGTCTTGACTAGCCCAGTCGATTAACTGTACTTCTCAGGTATTATAGTTGCCATTTTTAGGTTATTTCCCACCTTGGGCGAATTAAATAAGTTGAAGAAATGCAATTTGAAGAGGAAAACTTTTTGACACGATGCGGCTGGTGACCTAGTCGGATTATTAAACGGTATATCACAATTCATAAATCGTGATTCTGTGTCAGGACTGGCCTTACGTATTCTCTCATATTTCTTTTATTTACTTAACAATTTTTCGCCGACGAACTGTACACAGTTTGGTGGATTTTTTTACATGTATACAGGTTATAAGAAGGTATAAGTTTGTAAACTGTCATGGTCACTCACATTATCATTAACACAAGAAACGGGATATTGTACGCTTATCGTGGAGTTTATCCGTGATCATGGTGCTTGCAAAAATTAAGCATTTCTTACATTTTTCTTTACTTTTATAAGCGAGCGCTGCCTCGAGACATAATATTTTACCCATAGACGCGTCATTTTAGCCAACACGTACACCATTTCCCCAGCTATTTATTCTCTTAAGATAAACTAAATCGTGACCAGATACTTTGACGCCGTAAAAAGCATGATTGGATCTTTATTAGCAAAATGTATGTCGATTCTGTTGACGATTAATACGTAATTCAAAGAAAATATAAGTGCAAAGTGCCGTTTTGGGTAAAAAGGTTGCTAATCTGTCATAGTCACGTTTCTGATTGCGAAGCGATAACAGACTGACGATCTGTAGTTTTTAGTCATAAATATAAAAAATGCCGTTTTCTTAGTTGATGAAAACATTTGAACATTGTTCTAAACATGATCGTCGTTGAATTTCTCAGTAACAGCCATCTGGATTTGTGCCCCGGTTGATGGCAATAGGGTCGCACCCTATAACATGGTACTTCAACATAGTACCATTCACTATGCATATATACCTCTACTCTTCCGGGAAAACAGACGTGATGGTATTTTAAGTTTTGTCTCAATTTTTTTTTTCTGTTATATGTCGTCTATACTCGCCATTTAAAAAAAAAGTAGCCTGTATCGCCTATTGGTTATTGGCTGCGTATGATTAATGTGTTTATTTGTAGGATTAGCGCTCATAACTCTTGGTACTCGTATCACGCGATAATGTCACAGATCATTAACTTATTGCTATACGTAAAACATGCGGCGCGGACGCATTTCACAATCTTGAGAAATTGTTTAGTGCTGTCTCCTATATATATGTACATAATTATATTCTAAAAAATAGAATTGTGGAAATAGTTTAATGATTTTCAGCGAATAACTTGAACACTTGAACTTTTGTACGGGTATTTTATAATGTTATTTTCCTGTGTTGTGTACATAAATAGTAAAATAAAAAAAATTGGAAAGGTGATGCTTGTAGATTAACTCGAATAAAGCGGACTGGAACTTACGTTAGTGTATTTGCACCTTTTGTTGATTGTGCTTTTGTAAAATCACTGAAAAAGCAAATACTTTAAACCTACTCCTTGGCAATGAAAAAGAGTCCTAAAGACTAACATCCAAAATAAAATATTCATATCATCTTCATTCTCCTGCCCTTAAACCAATTTAGTCGGGGTCGGCGAAGCATTGCTAAAATATTCATAACATAATCCCACATATTCCTAGAATAAGTACACCCAGTACAACCCTATCCAATAGCGTGTCCTAACCCGTCTCCAGCGTACGCGCACCCGCGTGGACGTAATTGTTCGCAAATTGATGCGTAATAATGATGAAAATCTCGCCGCTGCACCGTCCGTCTGTTGCACTCGCATGTTGCATGTCAATGATCCCGTATCCGAACGATCTTAGAACAAAAAAGTTATTAGTCGTGATTGCGTATTTCAGCACATGTTTCGCGCGTTAGAATGCTTTATCGCGCCTGCATTGCGCACGTGTTGATATCTTCCATCTTTTGTGATTTATTTGCTTGCCATTCGCTCGCAGCGGCATCATTTGTGATGCCGCGGCATCACAAATGATGCCGCTGCGAGCGATATGGTAGACTAGGTGAATTGTGTATGGAGCTAATCATGAGATATTTTTTAAAGTGCGATGTGTATCCTATTATTATAAATCTTGTACACCTTGAAAGGTACAAAGGCAGAAGAATGCGGAAGTAGCCATCTTATATCTATGTCGGGGTGTCAGGATTTACTCCGCTAGGCTTCTACATCATGTGGGCAGACGACGGGTTTCGAGCTATGAAAAGACACTGAGCGATACACTGTTTCTAGCAAAACTGACGAATTACTTCAAATCAAATCAAAATCAAAAACGTTTATTTGTGAGAATATATATGAACAAATAGATGTTGTAATATTGGTTCCAGCATATCCTACCATAATATGGCGTACAAATATTTTTTTACAGACACTAACTTTAAATATTAACCTATTAATTTATCAAATATACAGAATAAAGTGTGAAAGATATATTATTATAGATTGAGATTGTATTGTAGAAATAATTATAATTAATAATGACTATGTAGTTTGTCATGGGGTGGACTAAAGACTATTTTTATTTTAGTGTATTGGTCACTAACGACTTATCCTCTAAGTATTCTTGAACACTGTAATAGTTTTTTTCTAATAACATTCTGGGCAATACTCTTTTGAATACCGGCAATGGCAAATCTTGAATGTTATTTGGCAAATGGTTATATATAATAATTGCCATGCAGTAGGTATTTCTTTTAAATAGCATTAATTTTATTTGGGGTAATTTCAACTTGAGATTGCAACTTAGCAAAATAACACGGGGCACAATTAATCGGTTACAGTTCCAAGAGGTCTTAACTCGGCCGCGATCAGACACTGACTGCCTGTCGTCCTGGCTCAGAGTTTACCATCTAGACTCTGTAACAAGCAAGCTGTGGTGTGGGTAGATTTGTAAGTAGATCGCGTGATGTCACCACCGCGCACTTGTGATTCATTTTACGCCCGTACCGTCTCCGACATCTAAATAAAAACATAGAGAGAAACATTTTATTATATGATTAGACGAACCATTTTTGGATCTTAGAAATATTTTTTCATTCATAATGATGTTAATACTACCTCATCATCAGCATATCTTTCCGGCGGACCGTGGAGAGAGATACTACCATAATGATTACCTACGCTTAGCAAGGAAATTAGTAACCGCAGTTTGAAATTATAAACTCATCAAAGTCCGACTAGAAAGACCAACTGAGCAGAATTATTGTAAGTCAAAAAGTAGGGTTCGAAATTAACTAGAAAATAAATTTTAATATAAATAACTTTTTTTGATAATTATCATGATAATGATTGGATAGTATTAATTATCGTGATAACTGTCGGATAATATTAATTATCATGATAATTATCGTATAATACTTATTAATTAATGATAATTATCACATCGAACCCTGACAAAAAGTGAAACAAAACAAGAATAAAATTGATATCGAAACATTTATTCATTTTCTTTCAATAATTTAACTTATTGTATACCTATACATAATAAAACAAAAAAGGAAGACATACCACATCGTAGGTATAATTTTACAAACACCAACATTCTATCATATTTACATAGATACAGCGTTATTAAAACTTCTAGAAGCTTCCTATACAAAACTCTAGTTAGAGAAAACTATCGCCAATAATATTTTAAAACATCTTGTCACTGGTATTAATCCATCCATACATGCTTCATTAAAACTATACATTTATTTCTTTCAGCAAAAAACAATGTCTCACATATTATTATTAGTGATGTGTATTAGCAAATATTAAAAACTGGTATCAGTCGATACTAAAACACAATTGTATAAGTTATTTAAAATGTAATTTAAAACTTACAACCTTAAGATATGGCTATCAAATAACTCGTTTTCGTATAACAAAAAATATGTATTATTATACAATTTGTTAACATAAACACAACAATGAACATAACGTTGCCTTCTTGACTGGAATGGAAGACTCGGAACAAACGCAACAAACTACGTAAGTATGGCAAGTAAATAATTAAAATATGAAAAATAATAATTTAAACTAAACGTTTGGAATGATTCGACTTATACTAAAATTATTTACACGATTATAACAGCAACAGTGCGTAATACAAAGTACTTAAATAAGATATTTACAGTATCTGTATCACTTAAATATCGTTGTACATTACAAATTACAATAAAATTAGAAGCTTAATCATTTGTTCGTTAATTTGATCGTGTCACATGGACTAGCGTACGAACAGGCGATCGCAATCGGTATCGGTATCCGAGACCGTAAACAGACATCACTGTCATTTAAATTATTTAACAAATTAGTCATTCTTTTTAAAACCAAACATGCTTAACACTTTTGTACTAAACAGGTAATGAGCAAAGCAAACTTCGTTGTGGTGCTCTTGGAAGCTGTGGAGCGCGGTCAATGTACAGTTTTAAGTACATTTCCAGCTGAATCACACAATGTTGAGGGATGCTGTTGGTTGTTTATTCAATCTTTATCTCCTACGAATCTGTAGGCGTCGGGGGGAGGCTCGGGCATGCAGTACCCGTGGTAGGTGCGGATGTCCTCGGCTGCGTACGTGATGCCGGCCAGGACGCCCGTCTCCGTGTGGTGCCGGGGGCAGGTGTGGCCTCGTGGACATTGGCAGATGGTGTTGGCATTCACTTCGTCGATTTGTTCATGTCGCCTCCTCGCGCTGAACAGTTTGCATGGCTCCTTTCTTGAACAACGTAACCTCTGTAAAAGTAGACAAAGATAGTTGTAATAAAAAGTTACTAGCAAACAAACCTATTCAGATTAATAGAATCTTTAAAAAAATTACGTCGAAAACTTTTAGTGAAATAAATTCAAATAGTAATTGTTTTTTGGAATCTATGAAGAGCTCTATGTTGTTGTCAAAATTGAACTTCAAAAAAATGAGTTTTTAACTTTGGTATCACCACTTAAAGTTTTGCTTATTTCACAAAGAAAGAACTGCTGTCGCCACCTAGCGTCGCTAACTCGAACTAAAAGCGAAAGGTAGTGTCCAAAGTGTACTTACGCTTTGCGGCGAGCACGCGAACTGATACTGGTTCCCCTGTTCCCCGCTAGGTGTCGTGTACGGCAATTTCTTCAATAGATACGTCACGGAGAGCTTGGGACAATGACAGTTGACGATCTGCTGCGTCGCATTGCTGTCAGGAAACGAATAGATGATCCAAGCTGCATCCTTGAAGTACTTGCACTTTGGCAAGCGTTTGACAGGCTCACATGTCTTGTAGAGCGTCGTTTTATCTGATAACGTGTGGTTGTCATCGCCTGTGAGGTCACTGTAATGGGAAAAGTCACAAATAAGTTGATGCTCATTTGTTTTAAGAACATTTAGCAGATTCGAAAATGATAGCTCAGTTTCTGATATGCGATGAATTTATGCCCGTTAGAAATGAATTCGTGAAACCAAACTACAGACGCCAATGACTCAGTGATAATTATGTTTTATGCTAGACTTAATTCTTAGTAAATCGGAATTCCTGTTGACTCTGTAGATTTGATATCAAAGCAAGATTAGAAAGTAGATGAGCTAAACGTAGAATTCCCTCACAAAATCTGAGGATTTATTTTGGATAATCCATTGGAGCGTGTAGTTCTTTTGTGGATTTTTTATTGAATCTTAGCTCATTGACAAAAAGCGACGCGCCTAGCTCAACGACGTCATTAAGCCAAAAAACTTCTGAACAAGTTGGGACCAAGTTAATAATAAGATTCAACCATCCTAATGTTCAAAAACTAAGGACATTTAAACAAACGGCCTCGAGCGCCATCCATTCACTATAATTTGATCTTTAAAAGGGAAACCCAGTCAAAGGATTATACTTCCAAAGTATAATCAGGCAACAATTCAATATAATCTGCATTTTGAAAGGGTCAATATGAGTATAATCATTTTGCAATTGCCCATTTCCCTCCTAATTCAAGTCAAATAAGAATATGGAACATACTGAAGAAGTAAAGGCGCCACAAACATCAAAACCGACTAGTTTTATTGCATGAAGGTGATTCTGGATAGGTCTTACATGCTATTTTTTTGTTGTCTATCTAAAATACTAATCGAAGAATAACTACAATGGCAACTGGCAGCTTCGCTGCCTGTAAACCACCAAACTTATAACAAACTCAATTGAAATCGAAAAACCGGACAAGTTTGAGTTCGACTCGCGTGGAGGGTTCCGTACATTAATTATCTAAATTCCGTTGTTTTAAATTGAACCCAAATTTGTTACCATAGATTTCTTATAGGTTTTCCTGTAATATATAGGCAAACAATTTTTTGTTTTTTTTTTTTCAACATTGAAAATGGAAATGAATGGTAAATTTTCGCCTATTTTCTTAAATAACTTGAAAACTGTTTTTCTTAAAATTATAAAAAGATATTTTTGATATGCTCACAATGAGCCCTTTCATTTGATATGTAACGCGCTACAGTATATCGTATAAATAGCAAAACTTTTTTATTTTCATTTTCTAGTTTACCCCACAAAAGTGGCCCCCATGTTTAAAATTCATTAATTCACGTTACTCGTCCGTCTTTGGGTCACCGACTTACATATTATGTGTACCAAATTTCAACTCAATCAGTCCAGTATTTCGGAGTAAATTGGCTGTGACAGACAGACACGCGAGTGATCCTATAAGGGGTTCCGTTTTTCCTTTTGTGGTACGGAACCCAAAGAAAAGTTTAAATAGTAAATAACAAAAAGAAGAAAAGGAACTTCAACCACGTGGACTCAGAATAAAAAAAGCAATGAGATATGCATAGACGAAAAAATAAAAGCTCATTTGTGGGTTGTCCCAGATATTGACCATAACAACACAATACTGACCTAGAGCACGGCCTATGTCCCAAGCAGCGACACTTCCTCTCAATCCAGGGCTGTGTCGCATCGTATAGGTCCACTTTACTGCACACCTGTCTTGGCCTGCAGTCTGGTAGGTCCTCCTCTGAACCCTGAAATAGAGGGAAAACAAAAATGAGCATTGTAGACGGCTAAAGGTTTTTTCATTCCATCAAAGTGCTTTAGGTTTGGTTTCAATGAAGGTTCTACCTTTACTGGTAATTGATAAATCAAACACGGGGATTTCCAAAACAGGAAGGTATGAAATGCCAACATTAGGAGTCACGATTTGCAAAACATTAGTAAAACGCAAAAGTTCAAAACTGGTTTAACCTCTTTCAACAACCATTTTATCTGACAACGTCCATAACACAGAACCAGGCATAACCGAACACAATAACATACAACATGACCCAATCATTTCACCAGCGTGTGTACAACGTTCGGTATGCACGGAACCCATCAAAATTCGCGTGCATTGTTTACCATTCAACTTGCGTCGCGTACTAAATCAATCGGTACATTCGTACAATTCGACACGTGCAACAATACCAAAATTCTAAAAGAATCAATCATCGCTACAAAAGAAGTTGGCGTGGGAAAAATGGAAGGTGTTTCAGGACACCTGCCTAAGGAACATAATGAAAAAGATTACGAACGAGTCCAAATCGATGTTAATCATAACGTTCCCGTAAAGGAATCACAATATGAACATGTGCTCTGGTCCTTTTAGTTTTTTGCTCCAAAAAGGACCATCGGTCGTACTTCCGACAGGAAGACGTGCCATTCGGCAACCTGTTAGCTGTGGGAACATTTTTTCTGCGAAGACTTGCAGGGCTACTGCTCATAGCTGTAATTAAGCTATTATTGCCCGCAATAAATTACTATGTTTAATTGAAACGGTCGACATCCGATGGATGGCTTTAATTTCCTTTGCTTTTTGTGTAATTACGGATTAGTGCCAAAGTGCAATTAACGATGATGTTATTGATTATTTCATCTACTTCAGTTGATAATCATGATTTTATATTTTTTTGTGGTAATTTTTATGACAAAATAGGAAATACTGAATTCTGGATTTGTTCAGTTTACGGCAATTCGAACAAAGTTACACACTCATCCTTTCCATTTAAATTCATGCCACAACTTCGACAGCCCTGTTCACGCATAGGTGTGAAAAAAAGTACGGTCTACGTATATTTTTTTCGTTGTTCCGGATATGCTTCCCGTTTCTTGTGTATTGCGATAGATTTCGCGGAAACGGCCTCAGTTGGCATCTCCTAAACACCGGATACAGCCCTTTTGTGTAACAAACAAAAAGTACAACGCATAGACACAATGTATGGGTTGTTGACTTACTTCGTCAAGAGCTTGCCTTTGCCTTTGTTTAACGGAGTATTGCTCTCGGCCTGAATGCTAATGCTGGTTTTAAGAAAATTACATTTCGGACGCACCTCATTGAATTCCTAATAAGTGGAAAAAGATTGACAATAGTACGCATACACGACGTTGTACTAAACAGTTTTATTAATGTTGTGAGTTGCAAGAAATGAGGATGTTTTGAAAGACAGTTACGCGATTATCGCTAAGTGGTCGCATGTCGCTGATGTATTCGAGAAACACGATCAGCAATCACGAATTATACAGAAGAATAGCCATTTGTAATGCCCGGGGAATCGTCGGATGTCTTTCTAGATTATTTGGGAGGACACAGACAGCGCTTACAAAGGACATTTTGCTTTCGTCGTTTTCTGGAGTGAAAATTATTAGCAAGAGTTGCTTCTCATATAAATTGTAACTTTCATCCTGTATTCTTAAGGTTTTAAATGGTGTGAAGGATTCTCTCAATGATGAGGTCCTACTATGAACGCAGAGCGATAAGCGTTAAGTAAGCATAAATAAAGCCTTTGATTTTTCAAGTTCCTAAGTGTACGAGTATGAGCTCCTAAGCCCAGAACTCCCATCTTTCAGCTTCATCTGGCTTTTGTGGCTGCTCAACTGTTACCTTCAGCTTTCTCCATATTTGCATCAACGGGCTTATATATTTGTTGTTTTCTTGTGTTTTCCAAGATCTGGTATAACGTAGTAATGGCTAAAGGGGATGTCACATGAATCGCAACCCATCTCCAAGCTTAAACCCTAACTATACGATACTCTAGCTCGCTGGTAACCTTACCACTGCCTAAGTCCCTCGGCGGGTGCGAGGCGCGGGGGCCGGGAGGCGCGGCATCCGGTCCATCGAACAGGTGGCGCGCGCGCCGCGCCCACACTAATAAAATAATTTGTTACCACCGCCGACCTTCCACAACCTTCTCCGTATTGCTGGCCCTTTCTGATGTGGGCGTCGCGTATGGTGCTGTCTTGCTCGCACGGTTTCAGTTTAAGATGTTGGGTGCTGAAGGAAATTGCGAAAGTTGAGGAGTAGTTTGATGGTGAAACAAATGAAAAGCTTGTATTTAAAAGCAAATTTTCGAGTTTCATTGAATCGTGCTGGCTGCTTTCATAAAATCTATGTATTATGCATATTATGAATGTAAAGCTATTGAACAAATAAACTGAAGAGTTTCATATAGGTAGACATAAATAATTCAATGTATTTCTTGTCATCTCGGTAAATCTATTTGTGTCAATTCTTTTGCATACGAAATATAACCCAATGATATAATTTGGTCAATTAATCCAGAATTAGGGTCTTATAGAATCGGATACATAATTATTTTCGAGGCGATGTTCGTCAATTCGTCCATTTTCATTCAAAATTAGGGGAGACGGTCGCATAATCTTTGCTACAGGGACAAAATTATATAAACAGGTTAATGGTGACCATTGATAAATTATTCATTGAGTCATTTGAATTTAATAACTTATGTCTTCTTCTGTTATTTAATTTAGTATATTATTTAACGCTTTTGTGTTTTTATTTTGGGGACAATTCTATTTTAAGCTCTAAGGACCAAAAAAGCTTTACAAATTGATTTTTCTTGGTAGCCCATAATGTTCCTGTCAAGTTTTTGGTCGCAAAAATATCGGCTTCACTTAAAATTACTGACCTAAGTCAAAAAAAAAAAACCTAAAATATAAACCCCAGTCAAACCCAACTTCCACCGGCAATAATTTAAGATATCCGTTAAAATCGCTCCCGAATCCGTAGCTTTAACATTAATTATCTTCTGGTATAATTACACGTCCGAAACAGCAGTGTGTATATTCAATAAATTATAAATAACGATTTGTTAGCCGCCGGCTACCGGTCCGGATGCTGGCCGGAGTGCCTGAGTGCTGGGCCATTCCGGGAACAGCCAGCAGCCAACACAGGTAGCTGAGAAATTACTAATCTGAGTAATTACTCCATAGCCGACGGTCGCAAGTTATTTATTAGTGTTTTGTATGTAGCTTAGGCTATTAGCGATTGGCTGAAATGTTTAGAGCGTTGGGTATGATTTTAATTAGTTATTTGAAACTATGCAGACGATTGATTCTTGTTTATAGTCTAGGAAATATTGTAAGTGTTTCAGATTTCTAAAGCTTACTTCTTCAAATAAGCTAATACTTGCAGATTAGTGGCATTTGTTTTTGTAAAACCCTTTAGAACGAGAACCAATACTAATGATAATAAATAAATAGTGATGCATAATAAATGAGTTTTCAATGAAAAATAAAGTCATAAAAACAAAGAGCCTATAAAACTAATTTAAATTGCCAAAATCATTTTATTGAGCAATAAATCGTAGGCATTTAACCGACACTTATAGTCAAAATATTTATATTATACCATTTTAATTTTACTACACCCCATAAATCAGGTAAACTCGTAATTAAAAGTATATTATTCATAGGCCGTGAGTTTTCGTACCGTATAAGGCGTGTTTCAAAGCCGCGTTTAAAAGACATCAACGGCTCACGTATCAGAAATGTTAGCATGTAGTCAATGAATGAACGCACGCGCCTCTAATCGTCAATGTTGTTGTATACCATACGCACATTGTCATACATATGTGTCCAATGACACCGGCAGTTATGAAACAACTTGTCTAATGATCATACATTATTATGCCTACGCCAATGTAAACAATTTTATTTTAACGACGTGGTAAATAGAATTTGAAACGAGTATGATTCCACTAGTTCGTGTTTTAAACAGTTTTCCGCACATCGAAATCTAGAAGTTGTATTTATGAATCGTAACAAAACATGTTTTATATTCGTTTAGACATTTCAAAGGACTTAATTTTCAATGGGATTCCCCTCCATTCACAAAATTGAATGATAGCCCTCCGAATCCACAGACAATTTAGCTCAAGGGGAGCGAGCATCAAATAAAGAGTACTGAAAAGCAACTCTAAAACGAACTTCCTCAAATTAAAACTACAACACACATCCGCAACGGTTGCATCATTTGGAAAAGTCTTAAGCGCTCACATGAGGAGTGTACTTGCGACGTTTTGGTCCGGAGGTGTTGGTATAATGTCTAAGCATACAGGCGTCCCCATTGTGGGCCAGGGCATCCGGAGCGGTCCATTGACGGCACACGTGGTCGCCCCTTGAGACGGAAGCCGGGCCCAGTTCGTCTTCCACGGTAATCCCGCTTGAGTGTCGCCTACTTGAGTCTTGTGTTGGACTTGAGTGGGGATTGTCTGAAGACCTTCAGTTTTTAGGGCACGGAGATGTCTACTTGTGCCGATTTATCTGTAATTTTATTATCTGTCTGTATTTTGTCGATTTTTGGGATGAAGGCTGTAATTATTTTGTTTATATTGAGTTAGAGGTAGACCACAATTTTTACATCAAATTTATATTCTCCTTTCAACGTTTCAAAATCGAAATCATCAAACACTGTACCACCTGCATCTCTAATTACACTAATTTATTAACTTTCTTCATCTCAATACTCAATACTCCTGAATAAAACCTTCCGCCCATGAAAAAAGTTGAATCTAAACAAGAACTGACAAGATTCGATCCGTGTTTATTTTTTGAGCCGCGGTGAGGGTGTTTAGTGTTTTTGTGGCGTAACGCAGGTGTCTCGGGTTCTCTTCTGAAGCTTATTGGCCTTTTTTCTTTAATATCCCCTAGAGCTGAGTGTACAGGGCTGTTTATGTCAAGTCTTGATTTTTCCATTTGATTTCTTTGAAATTTTTCATGTTTGAGTATTGATAACGTTATTGATATGGCTTAGTGGTTGTTTGTTAGGTGAGAGCTTTTGTTATCTTGAGCATTTATTACTTGTAATCAATGGAAATACAGTAGTGTTTGAAAATTTATAATAATTCATTAATTTCATTAATTAATATTATTATCCTGTTATGATTCTGCTAAAGCAGACATTTTAGGCCCCCGGCTCTCTTTATTGCAGTAATTTCACCTCCCAAGGACACAGTATGGTTCCAAACAGTTAGCTACAAATCTCCACCGCCAGAATTAAACTTTCCCAACATTGTAACCCGGCTTTACCCGCGTCCCGGCGAGGTCATTTTTTACCATTGCTTTTCTTTGTTGACGCGTGTCCCACTGTCACGCTTTTTGTCCATCCCAGCCGTGGCGAAGCGTAAATTATCTCATTATTTCTATTGATTTTATTTTTCTTTAAATCCGGCTTGTGGGATGACTTGATTTTATATTTTTGTTATAAGTAAAGTTCTGTTTAAAGTTTAGCTTGAATAACTCTTAACATTTTCTATAGTATCAGAAAACAGAAATATCATAACAACTTCATACAATTCATTCTTTGCGAAAACTGTCTTTAAATTCTTCGATCTAAATTCAGTACGTATGGCACTGCAGTTTGCATTGTAATTTTATTTAAATATCGTTACGTGCATAAGTTTTATCGTCAGTAAAGTTGAGCTTTATTCCCGTTACGTCCGCCTCGTCGCATGCTTTCCTGTGTCCTTTGCATTAAATAGAGACCTTGCTATAAAGACGTGTTATATTTGATGCTAGGCTTAGTTTTCTTCCTTCAAAAAAGTAAAAATAGAGATTTATGACGTCGTAGCTCTGCTACTTTTTTAATATCTGGTTCTTGTTAATATTCCTGTCTTTTATATTTTTTTCTGTATCTTTCTTTACTGTCTTTTCACAATTCCTTTAGGTAAATGGTTGCATACAATTATTAGCAAGATCATAAAGGATTATGTTATTAACATCAGAGTCGCCAGCTACATCCGAGACGTTATTGTTTAATTATGCTTAAGCAATGTGTTTTCATTTTCATAAATGTTTTCATTTAACTTTAAAGTTTTCTTATATTTATTTCTCGTTTACGCGTAAGGATGACCATACAAATAGACAAATTCTGTTAACTAACGTCATCGAAGCGTTCGTGAAGAATTTGGCATTTGGAATCAAAATATTCAAAACCAATTAACTAATCAAATGGCGCCAGAGAATTCAATACTAAATGAAAAAAAAAACTGACCGTAAACAATATGCTAGCTGTTTTAGAGGTTTTTATATGCGAAGTTTTTACGACTTTTTAAATATGTGTCAGGTATTTTATTTATTATAGACTGGCTTTATCACTAATTGCTTCACGGCGCCTCCCCTCCGTATCTGCCACATTGTTAACTTGATTGTTTCTTTTTCATCACCATAATGTCCATAATCAAGTGCAGTCTAGGAAAAGAAGAAAAATATTTTCATGTCTAATTTATTCTTATTCTACAACTAACCCAGTATTGGTTATTATTGTGCAACCATCAAACGCGAATCTTTTATCATTATCAATGTAACACCTAACATCACAAAGAAATTAATGATATTTCGCAATAGCTTTCGTGCGACCCTATTTCACACCTACACGGAAACATCTATTGTGTAATGGAAAATGTGATAGAGCACAAAAACGGGGCAGCTCCCGAGGTCGACGTCTAATAATGTTTTAATAATGATTGATGATGCGAATAAGCTGGTAATATCCTTAGCAAAATCGATGACGTCTGAATTTTCGACGATACCTATCGCAACGGCTTTAATACAAAATCTGACGTCATCTATCCGAAGGTAGGTATCACAGATCTTGGAATGACCGGTGAAGATAATAATATTTCTCATACGTCAAAAGATAAAGACGAGAAAGTAGCTTTCTATATGTAATGATTTCAGTTTCGCTTTAAGGTTGAAGAATGTGAGTCATTTGTTTCCCCTACAATATTTACTACCCTATTCGAGAAATAGGCACAATGCGTCATACTCAATAGTACTTATTACAGATGGGGAGTTGAATTTGCGACCACAATTTTCTCTCGTATTGGAACTTTTCATCAATAACTTAGCTGTGTGCTTGCTAGCTTACAGTTAATTTGATAATCTTGATATTCCTTTCATCAATATTGCAATCTATGTTTAGAATAAAGTTTCGGCGCTAGAACAATTCAGGTCAATAAAACACGACACCAGTTGTAAGTCGCCTGATTAGATGTTTACATGCAAACTGCAGTGGCGTCACTTAGCTTCAATTCGAGATGATTTTATAATTGGACGATATTGTTTAAAGCACGCACTAGACAAAGTATCAGTGCTTCTGAATTTCTCAAATTATCCTGCATGAAAGTTTCACTGTCATTCCCCTTAGTAGTTTCTCCAGTTCTTATGCTTGCACCAACGCTTGTCTCAAAAACTGATGCAATATCCTCAATAGAATTCATAAATGTTGTCATAGTTGCAAGAACTACTACTTCTCGGTTATTCACTTCCTTTAGTTAACTTTATATTTACATAAGCGTAAGATATGACTGCAATCGTTCACTCTACTCTCAACATTTAGTAACTGTATTTAAGGAAAATGCATAAGGCCTTTAGTGTGGGACTCAACTTGCGTCGATACTCTTGCGCCATCCCATCTTCCAAGCTCATCGTACTGTGCTGGCGCTGCCGCTGCGGCTGCAAAGACCCTCAAGCGGCGTAAATATAGAAACCTTTGTGGATACTATGTTTTTGAGCCGTTTGGGGTTGAGACTCTGGCCTGTTTAAGAAAATTTCGAAACGCCTATTTGACGCTTCCCGTGACCCAAGGGCTGCGGGCTGTTACCTTGGCCAGAGGCTAAGTGTTGCCATACAACGTGGCAACGCCGCCAGTCTCTTGGGCACATTACCGGCTGACAGCGTTGAGGAGTAGTTTTTCGATGCCCTTTTATAGTTTGTTGTTAGTTTATTTATTTTATTTGATTTAGTAGTTTTTAATTAATAATGTACATAATAAATAAACATTTGCTGCTTCTAGAAAGGAAAATGCAAATCGGTAAATCAAACCCAGGGCCGACATTTGATTCGTACGGTGCGATAAATTGCAGGACCATTATTCTATTCTGATAAATCAGTCTGGATTGCAGCGGAATTGGACTGAAATTCAATTATCCCATGTATTTTAAGCGGGGTCCTTTAGCACTTGCAAATTGCTTCAAGAGTCTTGTCACTTGTCATCTGGTAAGTGAGGATGATGATTTATATCCGCGTGTGCTGATTGGTAGCCGCTCTTATATGCAATGTCTTGTAAGTTTCAACAATAAAATGTTCCTGCCTATCTTTTATTCCATAGCTCGAGTTGCCACAAACAGAACCGAAATCTAAAGACTCAAGCTTTGAATGCGTTTGCATTTCTTAATGTCACATTATATGTAATGAATCCATTCAGATGTTGTCAATGAGATGTTCAAAGTGGCCCGCGCGGGACTCTAGAGGTGTGTCGCGTCGGCAGATCACAGACACCCTCTCATAGTTTTGTTATTCAAATCTTGGGAGCACTAAACTCAACCATTATTTACCAGTCGGCACTTTGACACCCGCTGTGTGACTAAACGGTTGATTACTCCGAACAGTGCTGCATCTCAAACATGCACAATGGCAACACTGCACTTTTTGTTAAGGAGAGCTTAAAAAAATGGCACACCGCTTAGTGCTCGTATATCTGTCAAGATTTAAGCCCTCCCATAAAACGAAATATGAATAAACGCCAAGATAACTTTAAATTCCATCGCTTAAAGAGACGAACGATCGAAAAGACGGTTACCGTTACGAATGAGCTTAAAGGCAATGACATAAAAAAAAACAAATTTTTTATACCAAATAGCACACACGGGCCGGGAGCGAGGCTCGGCCCGTAAGTCATCGAAGCTGTCAAGATAAGAATGAGTGAATGAACACCTGCCGCCACCGGTGTTACGCGTGCGCCTACGCACCCGCGCAAGGCTCCCATTTTATAATACCATTTTTAAAATTCTCGCGACTACTGACAATTTGAATTTTATCTCGAGATTCATACAGTTCATATTCCAGTAAACGAATTAATGTTTTAGATCTATTATTGAGCAAACGTAATTACGGACCTAGGTTAGAGCGATTATCTTCTTGAATCGACTTTAAAATTAGTTATAATAATGATTATCGTTGTTTTTAAAATATAACTGACAAGACTTGACATCCGGAACTGCTTTTATTTTTATTGGCTTTGGCCATTGGCCGTATTTATTGTGATACGTATTGGTTTCTGACATTAATATCGCATGAAGAATTTAAGAGATTTATATGTGTATCCGTTGCATAAATTGTGTTTTTTCCGCATTACTTTTTGTTTTATTTACGAGTTCTTAGTAATGGTTTAGTCATGGGGGCTCTCCGTGTTTATAAAAATTAATATGGCCGACATATTTGTGCTATTTGTCGGTTTAATTGGTTTAATTGTTGGGCGGAACCCTTCGTGGAATCTCATAATTATCTTCTCACATAGCCGCAGTGTGTCATCTTTTGCTATATTTATGTGATACTACCATACCACTCTCATAATACCTATAATATTAATTACTTACGTTTGAGGATATTTACATTATATTTATTGTAATATCAACGATTGCAGGACTTTGTAGACACCATGAAATATTAACCAAACTTACTTATCAGAATCTCTCCAATTTTGCAACAGATATGACAACATTTTCCTTCTTTCAGTTCGCGTTCTATTTAAACATTGACAAACATAAACATTGTGTTTGGAATTTCAAAAACAAGTAATGATTTCCTTTGAAATTCACTGTTCGTGACAATCGTCACGACTTTGACGTTTAAATAGTAAACTATACAACAATGATCCAATAAGGCATTCACTTTGTTCAAACCAACTTATCTTGCATCGTAAACATCTATTAATGTCCCCATGAAAATTCTGTCACTACCTCATTCACAAACTTTTGGCGCCAATTTCTTAAACTAGTCCATATTTCGACAACAAAACGTTAGTTAAGCTATTTCTTAACTTTAAATTACAGTGTTAATACTCATTCGTACGACAATCTTGATTTTTTGAAGGTTGACTTCCAAATATTCAATGCCAGCGAAGTCACAAAGCGGTAACTTGTTGTGAACTTTTAGAAACTTACTGGCTATTTAACATGCTTGGAAGTAGAGCCTATTTTACTTTAAAAGAGTCTTACAGGGTTATTTTCGCAACGCTAAGAGGGGTCGGGAAAATCAAGACTTACCCCGGTCTGGTATAGTATCCTGAGGTCGCTCTTCGATGGCACTGGTAATCTCTTATGCGGCAAATACGGCAGTTTGTCTGGCCTCCTCAGATGTATTTCTGCTGAAGGCCTGAACGCTTCCAACGGTGTTCTTATCACACCACGGACCCCGCAGAGTGCCCACACCACAAGCAAGGGGGTTAACACATGCATGTTCATTGCCACTTACAAATACACACAAATAAAGGTAACTGTCAGTAGTAACGTTCCAATTGTTTAAAAATGTTCGAATTGTGAACGGTGTTCGATATTCGGTGTTCGTGCGTGTTCGGGTCGCGTGCGCTGTGTCGCGTTGTGGTCGGGCAAGCTCGGACTGGCGGCAAGCGCGCCGAGGCAGGTACGACTTAGCCTACGCGCCCGGTATAACCACCTCCGACTACGACCAGTAAGACTTGATTCTTGAAGCTTTCCTGTGAATTTGGCGCGTGAACATTTCTTTCGTGTTTTAGGAAATGTTTTTATTTTTGTTTTTCGAAGAATCCGAAAACTTTTATGGTTTGACGACGTCGTTTTTTTGCGAACTATAAAATTGTGGGAATAATATAATAAAATCCTTTTAGAAAGCGGTAACCTCCTAAGACAGCGGTAACCTCTTAAGTCCCTTAATTCTCTACGAACTATAAAAAAAATCTTTCCAAAACCATACCGAAGGAAACAAAAATAGTAGACCAAGTAAGGAGTCATTTATCAGAAAGGTATCAATATCAAACAATTAAATAAATGACCCATTCAACTATACGAGTTTTAAATAGGCACTTAATAAATCCCAAATAGGCAAACGGTCCTAAGTGTCAAATTTCCAAGTCGTTATCGTAAAGTGACGTAATAAAATATATTTTTTTAAATACCTCAGCGGATCAAGAGTGTTCGGTTGGGACGGGTTGACTTCCTACCGACGATGTTTTTTTACACAATCTTGTTGCTCTGGTGGCAAGGGTGTGTTCACAGATACAGCCTGAATTAAAAAGTTAATGTAGGGGTAGGATTTATTTTATAGAGCTTTGGATATTAACTATGATCCTGAATTAGTGAAAGTTGATGAGCACCCTTAGTTAGTTTTTCTTTGATTATTTATTTCTTCAGTAATTAGTGAAATCCTTGAAGATATTACCAACTTACCGAAACAAATATTTTTCTTTACTTTTATTTTTCTTTACAGTGTTTCGCATACTTTTCCAAACATTTATTTTTTATTTTTACAAGAATTATTTATAAAAAATATTTATTCCTAAAGCACGTAACACGTATTCAATACTTTCTTTCTTTTTCAAGTGGTCTTACAAATTACACTACGGTTTCGAAACAATACGTCCTTTAAGTAATCTTATTTCAATGTAACTACTTGAAGTAAACAATAAGAACAACAGATAATTCGGCTGATGACCGTAACAGGGGGAACCTCGCTTCCCGTAATGCCCACTCGATCAACAAAAGACGTGGGCTACCATCGTGCATATTCAATTGTTTTAAAACAAAACAAATTCATTCATGTATTCGTAGAACAGGATTTCAACTCATTCATGTGAATTCAAAAAGAATCCATTGTCAGTGTAACGCGACCTTATATCTTCCCTCTCGCTCGCTCCCATTCACTGTCGTCGCGGCCGCATGAATGAACCGCTTCTTATGAATGGACACAGTCGCTATAGTACTATACGTACCTACCTGCCGATTGCTATATATGTGTTGTTTATATCAAGTTATATGAGTATCGGGAAATACTATATGTATGTGTGTATATGTTGGCACGTGGTCAATCGTCTTTTTATTCTATATACGTAATAAATGCTTACTGGGCGAACGTTAGCTTTGAATTATGTTCTGTTGAGGATATTTGTTTATAGGTAGCTTTCATTGTGACTGTTGAAAGTAAAATACTAAAAGCCCCAGCTTTAAAAACTGAGAAAGATAGCAAGAAATAATATCTAGTTCTGAAAAAACTCGTTATTAACACATCTATGTTTAACATTAAGTATAGTAAATAAGATACAAAAGATATTTCTAACAATCTGGTGACATTTATGAATTCCTAATAATTGAAAACAAAATGAATGAAAACGAAATGGAATAATTTACAACGTTTTCCCCATTTTGTTTAGATCCCTCCAAGCGTTTACATAAGTTCTTAGAAACCTATATCACAAAGTTAGTTAACACGCAAGGATGCTGCATTCGAATACTAGCCAATCTGGCTCTTATAACGATCACCAGGTTGGGTACTACCAACCACACGAAAAAGAAAAGAATAAGACTTAAAACTTAAGTCTTGGCCTACGAGACTGAGACAGCTCCGCCAAAGTTAATACTTACGCTTCGGTGCGTCTACGCAGAATTCGGCGTAGATACCTATGGTTGGGCCAGATTGCGTTTCAAGCTCCTTCTTAAGGTGGATGCGCAAGGGTAGCCCGCGAAATTTAAATTTTCTTAAGTTTATTGCAATTTGCAGGTCAGTGTCAGGTTGTAAGTTGATAAAAATATGAATCGCGCCAGTATCACCTATGGAGTTACAGAATTATTATCATTAAAATCATTAATACAGCCTTCCAAGTTCATTCCCCATTCAATAGCTATTTCATGAAAAAGTCACTCAATGGGATTATATGAACTTAGAGGGTTGTATTGATGATTTGAATGATTATAATTCTGCAACTCCATACGTGTTACTGACGCGATTCATATCTTCATCAACATACAACTTGACAGTGACCTGCAAATTGCAATAAACGTAAGAAAATTTAAATTTCGCGGGCTACCCTTGCGCATCCACCTTAAAGAAGATCCAAGAAGCCTTGATTTGCCGGGACTATGATGCGTCGACGCCAAACTATTTTGTGTACGACGAACACTGATCTGCCGTGATCCAGTTTTCACTAGTACGGTGTCAGTGTGGTTATCATTTCAGATTAGATTAAGCGTTTGATTTAATCCTCCTATGAAAAATGTTTTTTTTTTAGTTTCAAGCCCTACTGTTTACGATGCTTCTAAGATTTGATTAATATGTATAGTATATTACCAACGCCCTAACTCAAACTCAGAGCATTTATTTTAATTAGACCATAACAGGCACTTTTGAATGTCAGAGAAACAAAGAAGGCGAAGCTACAGTCACAAACAAGGCATTGCCCATTCCAAAGCGTAGATCTCTATGGAGAAAAATGGGCAAGAAACTCCATGGACACTCTTTTCAATCAAAACATTTTTACAAGATCTTGGTTACATCATTCATGTTGAGTTATACATATAATATGTGAGAACGATGTAGAAAGACGTGCACATTAAGAGTGTCCAGAGTAAAAGATTAAATCAACAATTTAAAAACAAAGTATTTAAAAAAAAACCGTGGCAGCTTCTTAGCTGCCACGGTTACTTACTTACTTGGGACTGGTCATCTCTTGATGACCAGTCCCAACTGACAGCGCCCGTTCACGAACATGACGCATGGATCAGCACCATTCAACTCAACCATTTTGAAGGGAACTAAATGATCCGACACACGCGCTACCATCAGCGAGACATTGAGTGAGCATGACATACTCTCAACCGCCAGGGCACATTCCAGTCAATGAAAGATAACAAAATGTAAATGCTTGTAATGCTTTGTCTAGCTTTACAGTACATAGTACTCAGTCTCACCTAGTCTCACCTGAAGCCTTTTTTTTTTGTTAAGCTTTGTTGTCCTAATGGTAGACAAAAGTCCCCATATATGTATATTCCAGACCTCTCTGTTTCGCCTTCGATAAATTTTGCGTAGCTGTTTCGTTGGCCAACTAAAGAGCTGTTCAAGTCGCTACGAGTACGTACTACTTACTTGTCAAACAAAATCTGAGTCATCGATTCGAGAAGAAGAACAATTTAATGAAGCCTACCTACAGCTAATACGGGGTGGACTCTGACGCGAAAACCGAAAAAAAAATCAGCAGTTCCATACATTTTGACCGTGTAGATATTGCACTTTTGTAGAAAACAGCTTTTTTTTTGCTGAATACCTGGTAACCGTTTTCTCATCGGTGCCCTTCCACCCCGTATAACTCGAGCGATATTTCATATTTACTCAGAATACAGCAACATGATTGATTTCACTTTCGCTCATCTTAAGTACGTAACCGTGATTTTGAATTAGATTTTCTTATTTGAAATTGGTAGGTAATTGTTAAATGAGGCAGAACAGAAAGTGGTTGTGTTTACTTTGTAACTGATCGTGACTAAGGCAATAGTCAAGTGCCTGCTGCTGTTTGGGAAACTTAGTCTGCATAGCATAGTATAAGCAGCCTTAATGTTCCCACTGCTGAGACACAAGCCTCCTTATTGAGACAGGGCGTGGGACCTAATCCACCACGCGAGCTCACCGCGGGTTGGTGGATGTAACATGCCATCATTTGCCAAGCCTTTTCCCAACTATTTTGGAGTCGACTTCCAGTCTAACCGACTGCAATGCTGAATACCAGTATTTTACATGGAGCAACTGCCTATCTGAACTCCACAACCCAGTAAGTAAGAAAGAAAGAAAGAAAATGTATTTATTAGCCCGCACAGGACGAAATAAAACAAAAATATGGTTACATTTACATGAAGTACAACAAAATTATAAAAGTAAATAAAACTATAATTTAAAAAAAACAACGAAATTAGTCCTTTACGAAGCCAAAAGGCCCTATCTCAGCATGGTGCTGTAACATTTACAAAACGTCACAGCGCTGGTATTCTGATAGGGCCCAAAGTGATGCCACGGTCAGATACGAATACGAATTTAAAATATATAGATATATATATAATGTGTACAACGAATAAACAAATATAAATATGTGAAGTATAATAAATGCGAATTTATGAAAATCATACATACATCTACACCCCACGTAACCACACTGTTTGTCAGTCTGTGCCATGAGTATCACTGGCTACGTACTAGGTAATACGATACCCCTTGGTGACACTGGTGGTCAGACATTCGGGCCACTGGCTACCCTTAACGACTGTCAAAGATCTACAAAAGCCAGCCGGGACCAACGGCTTAACGCGCTTTCCAGACGGCTTCACAGAGATAACTCGGTATGTAATGGGCAGTCACCCATCTACGGACCAACCTAAGCAAGTGCGTCTTAACCTGAAGAATGACCCGAGCGGCTGTAATTATTTAGTCATGAGCTTCTGTCACATATAGTAATTAATTATGAGTACTAAATTACCAATCTTGCTGAATAAGTAAACACAGTAGTGAAGGGTCAATTTTTGTAAGAGGTAAGCCGGAGTACATATCTTTAATGTGAGTAAATTAGTTGTTTATAGAATAATGAGTGTGCCATTTTTCAAAGGGAACCCAACCTTCGCCACTGTAATCACTTCTATGAGTGTCTGTCCTTTTACACGTCTATTAAGGTAAATCTAAGCACCTAAAGAAAAACATACCCAACGTATATATAACTTTTTTGAAACAAAGGAATTCCGAACCAGCCAGTTTAACTTGTTTCAGTGAAAGGACACGTCATACTTTCGTGAAACCGTCCCTCGAGTCTCAACATAGCTAGTCACTGACGTCACAGAACTACAGTGTAGCCACAAATCAGTTTGACAAATGAGTCGCTGGTGACGTCACTATGAGAAGTAGAGAAAATTTATTTAGATTTTTAGATAGTACCTACACTTATGTCATCGGGCATTTCCTAGAACCAAAAATTCGAAGACATGTGACATCTACCAACCCGCACTGGGCCCGCGTGGTGGATTAAAGCCCATTCCCTCTCATAGAGAGGAGGCCGTGTGTTCCAGCAGTGGAAACATTATAGGCTGATTATGCTAATGTCCTTTTGCATGCTTTTGTTGGTTCGTTGGCAAACATATTTTGTAGACAGTATTCGGGATGTTACGCATGTGTTCGTTGTTTTATTTTAATCACAAAAGGGCTTATGCCAGTTAATGACTGATTGTAATAGTCATACTTAAATTACTCATACCTACCATAGTCAATTAGTCATATAATATTACTATTTTACAAACTACAGTTTCACTATTACCAAACACGTTAGGGTTAAAACTCGTGTAGAAAATCTTACTCGTAATTTTTTAGAGCAATTTAAATAATATAAATTACTTTAATGACGTAAACATTGTTTCAAGTACGGATTACTTAAATTTTTACTCAGCAAAGTGCCTTTTCCGTTTTAACATAAAGATTACAATTGTTTATTATTATTACCTTACTCACTATTTTAATGGCTATACGTACCTTATTATTATTTATATTATTCCTCTGACCTTTCAAGTATCGTAGGACCATTCTACCAAGTGATTAATTAATATTTCCAATACAACACGAAGTAAAATAATAAAAATATTGGCGGCCATTTTGTCCTTAACAAAATGCTTTTACACCTTAGATTTAGATCGAGCATTACTCAAAGTCGTCGTAAATAAATAGTTATACATAACACAATATATTTTATTAGCTACGTCGGTAATGAGCAAAATAAGCTAACTTGGGCTTTTAGTTTGATAAAGCTTCAGTATTTTTCTTATAAATAAAAAATAAAAACCAAATAGTAAAGAAAATAATACATTTATTGGGAAAGGATTCTTCAGCCCATTTTAGTACGAAGTTATCCTTGTTTACGGGTTCAAAAACACAAAGTATCTAGATTTATGTGTATAAAAATGCCAATTTTCCAAAAAAAGCAGTCATGAGGTAGCATGCAATAGCATGTTTGAGGTAACAAAATTCTTCACCACAGAAAGCCCGATATAAACTAAATAAAGTGTCCACTATTCAAAGTCACGTTCGTAGGGTTGCCGCAAGGGTCTGGCACGGCATAGCACTCGAGTGCATTGTTGTAGCAGTGCTAGACAATGCACGTCTAAGCACCCACTTCACTATGAGTGGTCAGCGTTTTTTGCACCTTCGAGCTTCGCCTTAAGTGGGAGAGGGACAGGTAAAGTGGTGGCACGCGCACTACGGGATAGGGTTGTTGACGATTGGGAAGTGTTTTTAAATAAAATTATTTTAGAACTTAGATGTTAATAGTGATTTATGAGTCTATCTGAAAGTGCACGTTTGAAATAATAAAATTAACCAAATCATGATAGTCTCATTGCCAAACCCGCCCAAACACGTATAAAGTTTGTTGTTGAAAAACAAACCTACACGAATAATGTACTTGTTTACATGTTTTTAACAGGATTTGGTTATAATTTTGTTAGGGTTGAAGAGAAATATTTTGAATTCTAAATTACGAAATAAATAAATATTTACTCACTTTTTTTTTCAGATGAAATACAAACAACGAGTCATTCTTCTTTGTGACGCGAAAACCGACATCCCTAGAATCTTCTTTGTTGTCTCAAAAATATCCCTTTTATTAAAATAGGTTTTGTTCTTTACTTAAAAGTGAGACATCCGGTTAAGTTTCGAGTGTTTTTTTATAACCGTCCTTATTTAACATGTTTAGCTGATAACAATGAACACCACGTGCTGTTTAGTTCAAATTGAGGATTACTGGTTTTGCCTTGCTCTTCAAAGGTAGGTAGAAAGCCTGTTTGAAATGTTTTCAGTCTAAATTCAAAATACTTACTAAAGTATAAGGTGTCTGGATATGTTTTAATTTGAATACTAAGTTCTCTCATAAAGCTTTTGGCCCATAATTTACTTTTAGTAGTGCATGATGTAAAATGTACTGTATCATGGCACAGAGTTATGAGTAACAAAGAAAGCCCCCCATATCATATCGACTAAACCAGAAGATAACAAACCCTCACACCCCCCAAACATTTCCGTCAAATGTTCCCCATAAACAAAAGAATATCTCTTGTAGAAAATTTCCTTTTCAACTACAATGTCGGCCGTAACTTTGTTCTTTATTCTAGCCAAGTCACGGAACCCAGTGTTGATTCGTGCAACAAAATATTAACTTTGAGCTGTCATACATATCTTGATGAAGGGAGCACGGTATTAGGAACACGAAAATGATAGTGGTTCGCCTTAATTACGTAGCAAAACTTAGCTCATTTACAAGCTGGTTGGTATTAGTAACCAACTCTCAAATAGGTCGTTAAAACTTTAAATAATTATAACTGTTGAAAACACGCGATGCTTAACTTTGAACTAAGTATAATAAAACATTGATACCGGTAGCGCAGGGTTGTGTAGAATAGGTCGAACTGCGAATAAACTTGTAAACTTCAATCAATTATTAAAACATGGTATAGAAGATGGTACAAAAATTAAATCCAGAGCATACATGTTTTTGCTTAACATTATAAGCGTGCAAATTTTTCGTGCATGCATACAATTTAGTCATTTAAGTTTTTGGTGCAAAAATTCTTTTGCACTATAAAAACTATTATTAGTGGACAGCCAATCATACAATTTACTTTTAAATAATCTGGTACTTATTTACAATTTTTAGGTCACTCGGTATCTTATTAAATATTTCTACACACATATACAAACAGCTTTTATTATATTTAGCTAGCCTTGGCATGAGATCCAGTACGGTCTGTGAGGGCCGCGCCGGTTTCGAGGATGTACATCGTCTGCTTTTGTAAATAATTCTTTATGCTTCCACACAAACATACATATCTCATATATTATATAAAGAGACAGCAGCGGTAACAAACCAAGTTTTTGAAATACTGGCCGACAAGACTCATCGGATTGAAGCCCGTAGATTGCTCGAATGCATTTTTTTTTTGTGCACCAAATGCGCAACACCGATTCAACATATGCATGATACGATGTTATTGCGGTTTGTTATATTCCTAGTTTTTTTTAGCGCGTATACAAACTTATTTATTCGTTTTGAGGCATTATCGACATGGGATTTCCAGTTCATGTTTTGATCCAAAGTAACACCTAGAAACTTAGTTTGCGTTACTTCACCAATTTTATTTATATTCATTATGTTATTCGACTTAGAATTGTTTGATCGGTTAAATTGGATATATACAGACTTTGCAAGATTAAGTGATAAATTATTTTTATTTAGCCATTCAATCAGTGTGTCAATTGTGTTATTAATGTCAGTTTCATGATCGTCAATTGTATTATTCTTTTTATCAGATGTCACAATAATGGAAATGTCATCAGCAAATAATATGCATTTATGATTAGTTATATGAGTAATAGAATTAATATAAAGAATGAATAAAATTGGACCTAATACACTTCCTTGTGGGACGCCATATTTGTTACATTTGAGTTCAGAAGAGTGTGGTGTCATGACGTTATATCTATTCACTTTTGCAATTATAACACGCTGTTGTCTGTTACTTAGGTATGTCGATATCCATTGAAGTGCAATGCCTCTAATACCAATGGCCTCGAATTTCTGTAGCAACAGGTCGTGAGATACTCAATCAAAAGCTTTAGATAAGTCAAAAAACAACCCTGTAGTAAAGTGGTTTCGGTTAATGTTAGTCAATATGGTTTTATAAAGCATAGGTTTGTAAAATTCTACTACGGAGCATGGACCTCTTGATAGACATGGAATTGATTGCCGTTCTACAGAAATCGCAACGTCACAAGCCTAGTTTTCTACAACAACCATCAAAGATAGGCAAAACGATATTAGTACATAATGGGGGAGGCCAAAGTTTTTCTAATGGCCGTCCACATGTGATACACTCGTACCCAATATACATGTGATACATGGTGAAACATATTAAACGCAAGACCTCTCGTGTGGTGTCTCAGACCATGAAACTGAACAACTTTTGTTCTATTACTTTTCGAAATTCATAACTTTTTCATACATGTTGATCAGCTGATCGCGTCAGTTACCTACTATAGAAAGTCCATTTTTTTTGTGAATTTCAAAACTTGTAGAAAAAAAAGTGGTTCAGTTGCATGGTCCGAGAGACTTTACGGAAGGTCTTGCGTTTATTATGTTACACCCTGTATATGACCAGTTTTTATTGATGCAGAATTTGTTTAATTGCTTTAAAAATCTATGTCTAAGACAAATATTGTTTGCCAATATCACAAACCTTCTTGAGATTATCCTATAATACCTAATGGAACATGCCCCAATTGAATATGTTTACAAAACACAAACAACATTAGCCTATGCTTAAATCGGTTTGAGAAACGTGTAACGTTCAAGATAATGACCCTAAATCCCTTACACGAGCACTATCACCCACGTGCGACCTCCGCCCAGCCTTCGTACCCCTTCGTGCCTCTTCGATGCCCACAAATAATCCCTTAATAACAGCACAATCGGGCTAACGAGGTTATTTTGATCTTTTTACCACTGCATGGATCGTGACGTCAGGAGACACGGTTCTAAGAATCGAATCCGTTTCATTGATTGCAGTGTTGTTTGATATCATGATATTCTGACGTCAGGCCTGTGATTGGACGCGAATCAGGTTATGATTTTTCTTTTTTTTTGTTTCCTTTTACTCACTAAGCGAACTTATTTAGTAAAACGGTCGAATTACGGACGGAATTATCACTTGCCAATTATGTTTTGGGTTTATTTTTGGAGCGCAATATTTTTAGCAAGTTATGTAAAATTACGTACCTATTTGATAATCGAAACGAAGAATTAATTGATTAGTTCGGCACGTGTATTGCAGTGTATTTTTAGCCAAACTATTATTTAGACAAATCTAATTTAGTTTTAATAACTTGAGAAATGGTAAATTCAATTGAAACTGAATAATATCGTAATGAAAATTAGGTTTTAAACTCAATACTGCCTTATTAATAAATTGATAGAATAAATTAATGCAAATAGGATTCTATTAATGTACTAATTGAGTACTTGTTAGAGTTGTTACATGAAATTAACGTCGCTGGTAAAATACATAGCTGGTAAGATAAATAAGTAGGTGGAATAAAAAAAATTCATTCGTAAAATGGATAGTTATACAGCGTTGTTGCATTCAATTTTAACCGACTTCTAAAAACGAAGGAGAAGAAAACTAAAAAAAAACGACCTCCAAAAAATAATGAAAAGTGAAAAATCAACTTTAATTTCGGAGGTCAGTGGCAGAAAGGTAAATGAAACAACAAAATCACCGACTTCCGAAAGTAAAGTTTATATTTCACTTTTTTAAGTATTTTTTGGTTTTCTTGGTGTTTGTTTTCTTAGTTTTTGTGGGTAAACGATACGATACTGGCAATGCCTGTTGTTTGTATCAGACAAAGTTATTGATACTTTTGCTTTTTGAGAAATTTTCCTGATACTAATATTGAAGACTCTTTTTGCCTGATATCGTCACCACGTTTTTGTCTGATATCGTTACCACGGCTAAGTCGTTACTTGTAACGTAGGTGTATCGACTTAGCCGTGGTAAAGGATTACTCAGTTAGTTAATATTTAAGATTGTTTCGCTGACATACTTCTGAGAGCCTAGAAAATTGATACTACATCACCTAAAACATCGTAAAAACTCAAAAATGTGTGGCAGCGCTGCGAAATCTTTTTTAAAATATCGCAGCACCATGCTGACCTTTTGGCCTCGTGTACAGGACCTAGTAATTCATTTGTTTCTCATTTTTATATTTAGTTTCTGTTCTATTTTATTTATTTTATTGTTTGCCCTGATTTTTTTTTGATTTTTTTTTGGCTTGCTTTCTTGTATGGATTTTAGAAAGTTGGGCCACAAAAGGGATGGTGGGCTCATCTCAGCCATTTGCATGTGGCTGAGATGAGTATAATAAGGGGGATGTGTGTTGTTACAAGAATAGATAAAATAAGAAATGAGTAATGGCCAAAGGCCTCCCTCGATTCCTTCGAATGGTCTGTGCTGAGCTACTTTTCAAATTTCAAGGAAGACATCCAGTTCGCATCCCCTAAGACATATGATATATTAAAGATAAAAATAAAATAACTCTGGAAAGTTTCCCCATGTTCCGCACTTGCCCCTATAGGTTCTTTGACTACACCAACTACGGAAAGCAGAGATTATAAAACTATCTCAACATAACAGGTATTAAAATCGCAACATCAATAAAATTACCATATCCAGTACCTAGTTACCTACATAAGCCTTTCGTAACAACGTTATGTAATTTGTTTACACCTTCCCACGCGTGGGCTGTGGGCTCAATCCAGCCCACTACGCGAAGCCCACAGTTTCCTTTACAGCCTACTTATATGGCCACTTATAATACTCCAAGTGGAACCTTGGTATAAGTTTGCACAAACTGTTGACGGAATGTTTTTTTTTAATATTTAATGTAGATACGCTTTTCAATGGAACGTCCATGTGAAAAATTTGTCAAAATTTTGTAGTGTTGTTTGCTAGTTTCAGCGAGTGTGTTCTGTTTATTGGGTGTAATAAGACCCTTAACGAAGACGAAAGGCACTTATTCTCCCCGTCATTGCGATCATTTTTTTGTTCTGAGCCATACCTGGGAACCTTCTAGTTACAGAAATATTGGGGGTCAAAGTTCCATTTTTTTTTAATACATGTTTTTAATGTAAGATATTTACTTTAAACAAGTCCACGACCCCCGTACTCAGTCCACCCATCAGCACAATGTTTTGAATGCGTTACATTAAGTCCTACCGTAAAACGTAAATTATTACCCCAAAAAAAAGTTGTTTCCCAGCAATAATTTTTGCGTAAAGTTACTTAGTTTGATGTAAATGCTTTGTTGGCGACTTCGTGAAGGGTCATTTTACACCCTGTAGTATATGAATATCTTGAACTTTTTTTTAAACATTAAGTTAATTGAAAACTTACTTCCACCCAACTTAGTTGAAGAGAGTTACTTTCACATAGGCCCACATGGGCACTTATAAAACGTCGAAAAATGGTGCACGGTTCGGGTTGGTCGTTTCCCATGGAGAAGAACCGGCAAACTCCATGTCAAAACATTTAGTATTACAATATTATTATGATGACATGCCATGATGTATTTTTAAGTATGGGGGGGACAGCGTAGGCACCAGTAGCGAAGGGTTAATTTTTGTAAGAGGTAAGCCGGAGTACATATTTTTAATGTGAGTAAATTATTTGTCCATAGAATACTGACTGTGCCATTTTTCAAAAGGAAGCCGGTTGGAGTCGAGTTGTACTCGTATGGAACCTTCGCCACTGGTAGGCCCGACAATAAGTCGTTGTATAGTTGTAACTATACAACTACTTATTGTCGGCAAAAATTAACCCTTCGCTACTGGTGCCTACGCTGTCCCCCCATACTTAAATACATCATGGCATGTCATCATAATAATATTGTAATACTAAATGATTTGACATGGAGTTTCTTGCCGGTTCTTCTCCATGGGAAACGACCAACCCGAACCGTGCACCATTTTTCGACGTTTTATAAGTGCCCTTCTAGGCCTATGTGAAAGAAACTCTCTTCAACTAAGTTGGGTGGAAGTATACAAAGTACACTTTGTATAGTTACAACTGGTAAAAACCATACAATATCTTGTTAACAACCTATAACTAACCTCTACCTAACTAACTACTTTTAACTTTAACTATATGATTACCTTGTTTGGTTCAAGATTCAATTTAATGAATGTCTACCTATATGTCTTACATAAGAGACATTAACATTTTGGCGTGTGTTTAGCTATAAAACGGGTATCAAAAATTAATACCGCTTTTCGCAGACCACTGCTGGATATTAAGCCTCTCCCAAAGGCCAAAATGCCTTGTCTTCCAATCTTTCGTATCCAGTCTAACCCAGCCACCTTTTTAAGGTCTCCGAAAATTGTACCATATTACTAATATAATAAATAAGCACATAATTGAGAATTTTGAATTTTGTGGGCTCCAAAAACATTCAAATATTAGGGGTTAATGTATGAAATTGCCAATGTGTACGGACGATTTCGTGAAAAGTGATATTTCTATAGAATATTTTTTGTTGTTCTTTAAAACGGACCGATTAAGTATGATGCGATTTTAAATTATAGGGTAAAAATAACTGCGCTGCACTGCGTATTAAACTCTCAAAACACAGTGTATGACAAAAATATACCTACTTGAGGCAGTGAAACCGACGGCACATTGAAACAGGTGTTTTATCACACTACCCTATGAGGTAATATGCAACTACTAGTACGGTTTTTAAACTCTAAAAGGTACTTAATTTAACATCTAATCCAATAAAAATAGAATTAGGAAAAATATAACTATAAATCAAAGTTACAAACAGAACCAAATTAGAGAAAAAAACGGCAATTTCATAATTAAAGACCTATTGTTAACGAACGATAGACGGTACAACACGAAGGAAATCGTAATCCTATTCGTCTTTTAAGAAATTATCTATCTAGTGTCTCACGCTCTCTTGGTAGGGGAGATCAAGAGGCTAAATAGGGATTTACTCGAGCGTCGTGAGGACCTATTGGATTGTGAAGGTTAGATGATAAAAAGAAAAAAAAAGGATACCTGATGTATGCCCTTCACTGATGGAGGAACTATAGTATTCGACTATTCGATTCGTATGCTAAAATCGAAAATGTTCGGGAACAAAATTTTGTTTGACTTTATTCCCAAGTCCGCTCTAGAATTTTTTTAAATCTCTTTGGTTAAATCTTTTTGGCTCCTTTGTTAGTTATAACTGAATAATTTTAATTTTCAAACGTGAATATTTATCCAACTAATTACTCAACCGACTGTACACGCATGCATCACCCGCCCACAGCCGACACTGCTCCAGTTCACTATATTTAGAGGCTCCACACAAGGCGCGCGATTAAAACATATCACCATAAGCGCGACATATCTCTGTCTATACGCAGTGGACATGACTCAGCCTTACGATACCTTCTAGGCGATTATAAGTTAATTCCCACCTAGTTGACTGCTTATACTATGAATAGCGTTATTAGGAAATCAATACGACGTTAGATATTGGTAGTTAATGTACAGGGTGTGTGTAAGCTTATGATGGCTGAGTTTAAAATTAAGGCCCGTACTACAGGACGTCACCCAATACTCAAGCATTACTGAAAACTAGATTCAAGCCATTTGATTCTGTAATACCGAACCAAGATATATTCGACGGAGATGGAAGAAACTGGGGGCCTAAAATGGCCGCTTTAGCAGAGTCCTAATAGGATAATAACACCTAATGGTGCGTACCATTAGGTGTAACATATTTTACGAATTGTACCAAAGTGGTTTTTTGAGCGACTTATTTTTAGTAGATCAGTTGGGATCATCAACACTAGTTCTACTACACAGTTCTACGGTAGAACTAATGGGATTTTTTTTTCACACTCGTCCTACGATTCAAGGTGGTACTAAATCGTAGAACTAGTGGGAACAAAAAGTCCCATTAGTTCTACTTAGTAGAATTTTTGTTCCCACTAGTCCTACGAGAGCTGTATAAGTATGATCAAAACTCAAATCTTGAAACAGAACTTCGCAGTGAGTCAGAACAGTTTGTAAAAGTACTACTTACTAAATATGCTTTTGAAGGATTCTCGTCATCAATACATCATTATGAAAATAAAGTTAGAAAATATGCATTTTTCTATTACTTCGATTCATGCTGTATATCAAATAAAGCTAGCTACGTCGAAGGCTGTTTAAAAATAATCTTCGAATAAACACACTTTTCACTTTATGTAGGTTTGCCGGAAAACTTACTTTTAAGACTATTAATTTAAATGGTCACCTGCAATATCCATATATCTATACAAATAATTAAAATTGAAGTAATAATAATAAATAATAATACAATGGCCAATAGCCTCGACGAACATCTGAGGAAGCTCTCGCTAGGCAGTTGGATCAAGGGCTTGATTCAGAAAGCAGTACTTCTGGCCACGGCGCGTATTGTTAGGAGGTTCCTGACTCAAGAGCCCTGACCATCGGTATCTCGGACCCTGTTCCCGATGCCGGTGGGCTCCTATTTTTTATATTTTTAAATGTTTTTTTTATAATCTTTGTAAAAATATTTAAAAATGTATATAATATGTAAAGAAAATAAATGAAGGTAATAATAATACCAGCCTATTACTGTCCCACTGCTGGGCAAAGGCCTGTTCTCAACAGAGAAGGCACGAGCATTGATCACCACGCTTGCTCAAGACGGGTTGGCGATTTCAGACTTTTATAAGTCCAAGTTTCCTCACGATGTTTTTCTTCACCGATGTCTGTAATGTCCAAGATAAACGTAGAAAGTACATATGAATTGAAAAAGTCACATTGGTACTTGCCCGGATTTGAACCCACAACCTCATGCATGAGAGGCGAGGCCTTAACCTCTGGGCCATCACGACCCTTCTGGGTCACCACGACCCTTGAAAATGAAAGTGTGTTTGTAATACCAAAATAACAGCTTTTTACTGAATGCAGAAATTATATACGGTACTTATATCAAAAACATTTTTTTTTTAATCTGTCTGTTTGTTCCGTCTAATCTCCGAAACCTGAACCTGATTTTCACGGGACTTTTACTGTCAAATAGCTGATGTTATAAGGTCTAACATAGGCTACTATTATCTTAGAAAAAATTTTAGGGTTCCACACAAAAAATTAAAACCCTTGAAATTTTAACAAAATCTGTTTCAAACGGCTTATCTCCGAAACGGTTGGACCGATTTTGACGAGACTTTTACTGGCAGATAGCTGATGTTTTTATTTAAGAATAAGAATTAAGGTTCCGTACAAAAAACATTAAACCCTTGAAATTAGTAACAAAATTCGATTAAAAAAGGAAAGTAATATGAGCGAACGGAGGTCGCGGGCAACAGCTAGTTACTATATAATTATATTCGCTGAAAATGTATAATATTTTCAATTTATTGTTGCTTTTCCCTTAAACACTACGTTACTACTTACTACAGATTTTAAGATTTTTTCATTTATCTGTTCTCGTTCTCAAAACGTTGAAGGAAAACATCGTGAGGATACCGGCATGTCCTAGAAACAAAAATTCGAAGACATGTGACACCATCCCGCACGAGACCTGCGTAGTAGGTGGATAACAGCCCACAAGCCACCTTTTACACCACCCCTTTTACATGTAGAGGATGTTCCATGTAGAGGATGTTTCTGGGGCCTATCACTGCAGCACTGGGACTATAATAGCCATTAGCCTGTTAATGTATTTTTATGGTTGGTCGCAAGAGCGACTGCTAAGCATGAGATCTTGGGTTCGATACTAATTCGGGCAGTGTTATTGGGATTTTTCATCAGGAATTTCTCAGTAGCAGCCACGGAGTATGAAGTTGTGCCCGGTTATGTTATACCCTAATTATAGCCTATTGCCATATAGGCTAGCCCCCTATTACATGGGAGTTAAACATAACTCGCGAAATATGGGTTCGCCTCTGACTAACCCTTCGAGGATATAAGGCGTAATGTTTTATAAGTTATGTCCCTCAGATTTGATGCAATCGGAATCCTTGTGGGCGCATTATTACAGCAGCAAAATGTCACTAGTAATTAAGGATTTCCGAAATCCATTCAAGAAATCGTAATTGATTCCAATGCATATTCACTAACTATTCACATTTTCATACATTTGTTTCGGTAAATAAACGAGTCTTGCTAAATCGGATTAGTTTCGTTGGCAAACGTTAATTAGGTTTTACCATGAACTGATGGAGATATGGATTTATGGTATAATAGACCTGTGCTGAGTATGGTGTGAGACCTACACGTGGTGGAGACAGTCGCCAGCGCATTAAGTTACTACAAACTGCCAAATTTTCTCAGTCGATTTTGAACTTAACCACCAAATTTTTATGGTATATATTATCATTTCGAGAAAGGCAGTTTGTGGAGACTCAGTGCTGGCGACTGTACTACCGAGTTCACTGATAGTCAACCATTTTTCAACTTTATTACTTAGCGCATAAGGGTGAGAAAGTTGCAGACACTCAGTGAACTCCTCGTGGACACACGGCGGCCAATCAAGCTATACAAAACATTGTACGGGAAATCTATACAAAGCGATGTCATGTAACAAGTTATACTGGAAATGTACAGTTTGATGTGTCGCCGTGTGTACGTGTTGTGCAATTTGTAATGTTTAAACGATTAGATGTTGACTACCACACTTTGATGTGAATATTAATTAGTGGTTTAATAATTTGTACATACGTTACCGAACTATGTAGGTACTGTCAGTGGGCGTTAAGATAACACGTAGGTCTTTCTGTGATAGGCGTAATTCTAGTGTACTAGTTTAGCTTTTGCTTTTGTTTTTTAGAGAGCAGCTTTGGCCCATTGGTGGCGGCCCCGACTTACAAATAGTAAGTCGTGGGTTCCAACCCAGGCAGGCGCATTACTTTGTGTAATTTATTTCGTCACCACTGCTCTCAAAAACGGTGAAGGAAAACATTGTGGGGAAACCGGCATGTCCTAGAACCAAAACTTAGAAGACATGCGACATCTACCAAACCGCACTGGGCCCGCGTGGTGGATTATAGCCCATTCCCTCTCATGGAGAGGAGGCCGCGTGTCCCAGTGGGAACATTATAGGCTGATTATGCTGTTGTGCTTTGGTTTTGCTCGCAGCATCAACCGCGTGAAGCTCTAAAACCACTGTATAAACCTTCTCGAAATATGTCTTAGCTTTCATTGTGATCGGTCAAACGGTGTTGTAAATATCAATCTCATGTATACCAACATTCGTTTATAATAAGATCAGCAAAAAAATTTTGTACAGACGCCAGTATATCAAACAAGCTACCCGAAACTGTAAAATTTACGCAACCAACCTTGAACCTAATGCTATAGCGATAAAGTTCAAAATCTATGAAAGACATTAGACAGATTGCAGTAGCTTGATGTGGTGGCGTCTGTACACAACTCCTCATCGTGAAAATAAAATGTTTTCAAGAACAAGCGTAAAACTACCAAAAATCTATCAATCAATCGATCTCCGAAATTCACATTAAATTTCGTTACCGTTTATATCTCACCTCACCTGTCACCCACGGACAGTAGGCGCGAAGCATGTTGTACTTGTAACCCATTGAACACACGGCCTTAACGATGTGAGGACGCGTCGACAGGTGTCTAAGAGGAAATACGTTCTTAGCGGCATCTGTGCTGCAGCTTCCCAACGCTGGATAAACTTCGAAAGTCCATTCAAGTCTTTGATTCCAATTGATGGAATTTCCACCTAAATGATTATGACCTTTATGCTGGTGTAAATAAGTTGATTTCAGAAGGTCTAGTACCTACCATTTAAAATTTCATGAAATGTTTTGAACTTTATGAGTGAATTTTAAAGTTGTTTTTCCAAGTTTGGTAGCAAAAACACAAACGCAGTTTATATGAGAAAAAACTATCGCGCTTACAAACAGAACTTGGCTTTTAAGTGTTCTAATAATTGATGGTTATTTTTAGTTAAGTATGAAGGGATGTGTGTGAGCCTGGTTTACCTTTAATGTGTAGTACACAGGACTTTTGGCTGATGATTACTGGTAATCTCACGGTAGCTTGTTTAAAATTTATAGATCAACATTTTAAAAGTCCAAGAAAGCGCAGATAAATAGAACGTACTTTATTGTGCTCTCGAATTGCCTGGCAGTTTGAAGTTTTCGAGAAAATTTCAAACAAGCAATACATGCATAGTAATTTCATTTGCAAAACCTATTCCATTATTGTGTATTATTATTCCATGTAGTGTATTATTATATTATTGTGTCTTTTTAAGATCCCTATCACTAAAACGACGTCCATATTCCCCCGCCACAAACTATTACTGGCAACGCTAGTAGCCAATAACCAACGCCTTTACCATCGTCCTGTCTAACTAGCACAGCTAGTCCGACTCTTACTTTTACCTTACCAACGGAAAGGGCAACTCTTGTCATTATCGAATATCCTCCGACATCCGATTGGATTTAATCTGTTCTTATGTTATGCGTTATCGTGACGGGAAGTTGTCGACAGGAAGCGAGTAAAAATGTTATGTCGGGCGAGTAATGGCAAGCCAACATGGATCGGCTTTTTACTTCGATCGAGTAGGGTTGGTGAGTTCGGCGCGTATGATATCTCCGAGATAATGGGAGTCTTTTGGCGAGAAATAGTTGGATTTCAACATCTCTTTCTTTATCGTGTGGTTCGTGCCTAACCTGGTGGTACCTTGGTAGTGGTGGGTTTCAACATGAAATCAGAATTTGGAGAGTATTTCAGGGGTTATTTAAGAAAATACCAAATCTTCAATAGCACTTTTAGTTTTTTTAAGGGCTGGTTCGAGGTGGCGCGATGGCTCGAGAAAAGAATTCGGGGAAGGAATTGGAGGAGGCCTTTGCTCAGAAATCGGGCAGTATACCTAGGCTAAACAAAAAAATAATCCTCCGATACTTACAATTAGTCGGTACTGCATTTTTGTTGGGCATGCGCACATTTTTGGGCGATTTGCAGTGCACATTCCACGATGCTCGGTGCAAGGTTTCATGTAGAAATTCCTTAAGAGTTCATTGCTTCGTTCTCTGATTACAAAGTATCACAGGTGCAAGCCCTGCTCTGGTGGCCGGTGACAAATTACGCTTCAGCGATCTGAGTTTCCGATTTGATGGAATCTACGGAGTTTTTAACGCGGCTCGCGTTGCCAAGTTTTTACCCCACAATAATTGCATGACCAAACAATAAACGTTGAGTAACATCTCACAAAAAATACCGACAATTTAGAAATTACTACCGCCGGAAAATACTTGGCGGTTTTTGAGGTTATCTGTTTCTCTGTGGAATTTCTTTTTGAGATTAACGAAAGTCTACGAAGTTGGACCTTAGAGGCGAAGGTAAGTCCAGCTACTTTTCGACTTCTCAAAGTTGGCCATATTTTCATTTCGGTTACTTGCCTCGCAATTTTTTTAACCACCGATATTTTTCAGGACTTTTATTAATCAATGGGTTCATCATCTGCCTAGCCTTTTTCCCAAAATTGGGGTCGGCTTCCAGTGTTACCGGATACCAGTTTTTTACATGGAGCGACTGCCTATCTGACCTCCACAACCCAGTAAGTATTGGGTAATACGGTACCCCTTGGTAAGATTGGTTGTCAGACTCTCGGGCCACTGACTATCTGTAAAAACATGACCTGTTATTAATCAGTGCCTTACGCATAAATTAATTATTATAGAACTAGCGACGTGCACGATTCTTCTTTTTTGTATGAGTCGTCATTTCAGTAATTTAGCATAATCCATAAAAATACGTCGGCTGTTTTCCATTTGCCATAAAGTGTCTTCCGCTTAACACTTCATTAAGAAATATTCCCTTTAAAATACGTTAATGAAGTAATCTTCCGTTAGTACTCCTCTGGCCGGTGATTACACCCGTTCGGTTTTTGTATGCGTGAGCGCAGGCAGCTGCAGCCGGACCGACAGCTAACCGTGTCGGTTATCATTATCGCCTGAGAGAACTAGTGGTCTAGTACTTCTAGCAGTTATTTAAGTGTAGTTGCAGAGTTGAAAAATGTATTCAATTTTAGAAGTACTACTAAAAAGAGGTTAAGTTCGTGGGTTTGGAACTTTGGATGTTAGAGGTAATCTCCGAAAGTACTCATCCGATTTAAAACAATCTTGAACTAGGGGACCAGTATAATATCACAGAATGCCACAGGATATAATGATGTTTCATCAACGCGGACGAAGTCGTATGTCTGAGCATTTTGACTTAGAAAATGTTGAAACTCGTAGAGGTCCTTGTCAAAATTGACAACATTTTGAATAGTTTTAAATTAATAGTAAGCCGACTAGGAACATTTTGAATTGTTCGTTGATCTCATTTCTTTAAATAGGGAAATATCGGATTTTATTCATGTAGCTTTATACTTTCGTGATTATATGTTTTCAGCGCTCAACATGACCATGTTTCGACGTTCTCCATTCCGTTCTGGCGATGTTCTGTCATCCTGTTGCGACATCGGTGACACATCTACTAAAGTCAAGTTCAGAAAAAGAACGAACGGTATAAAAACGTTGTTTTCTTCAGGAATGTCGTAAATTGTGCGCGGAAGTTTATCAACTTGTACATTTTCAATAAGTACATGTCACGTCGTAAAGTCACCGGCTCACCGCGACTTGCCCGGTTTATTTGACGGTAACATGCCATGTAATTATTATCAAACGAGTGCTATAAAAATTTGATGCTTTTATTTTGTGTACTGTTTTTTTTTTAAATAGAATTTTGTGGCCAGAGATCGATAATAGTTAACCATTTTGTTACCTACATTAGGTGTCTCTTGTCAAGGAAATCTTAGGGGTTATTCCGGATTACCCATTAGGGAATACTTATCTCCTCGTATCTACTCGTCTTTTTTCATATTCTTGAATAATCTGTTGCGAGCGAGCAAGACTGGTGAGCATCGTTTTACCTCTTTTCATACTTCAGTTCACACCGCGAACAAGAGAGATAACGTACGTCAGCGATACAAACGATAGGTACGACCGAAATATCCGACGATGCCATGCTATTCGTTCACCTCGTTAGCGTAGCTTAGCTCTGTAGTTCGCAGTGTGAACCGAAGTATGAAAAGAGGTGAAACGATGCTCGTTCGGCTCGCCCGCCTCACCCGGTGCGCCTGCCCGCTCCCGCTTATTTCGATCTTCTTCTGAAAGAAAGAAAGAAAGAAAGAAAACATATTTATTTGGCACATACCACAAGTGCACACAACAAAAAATTACATAAAAAAGAGCTTAAATCTAAACAAGAAAAAACAAGAGATAATTGTGTCTCACGGCTGCGCCAAATAGGCCCAGTTCAGCAAACTGCCGAGCAGCTAGTGCCCGACGCTGGTTTTCAACTGGACCTGAGATGGTGATATGGCGGATATAAATCAGTTTTGAAGTTCGTGTTACTATTATGGTATGTCTGATCTATGGTATTCTGCTCGCTCGCTCGCCTGTCCGTCCGTAGCATAGAAATATAAAAAACAGGAGAAGTGGCAAGGGGGCGTGTCGGTGACGCCGCGACGAGCGCACGATAAGCATGTCATAGGGCAAATGGCCGTCTCCGCGAACTAGTGTTTTCGACCGCGATCGTGACAACTTATAAGAACGCCGTCTTGTTCAGTGGTTTCTTGTAAAAATCGAAGCATAAACAAAACTTAATAAATCAAAGCAATGTAAAAATGACACATCATATGCATCGCGTAGTACGGCCGCTGCTTCTTGCGACGAGTGCACGCGTGACGCTTGTGCAGATTCAACTAACGTAGGCTATCGACAATGTCGATTGACGAAAGAAATATTGGTATTATAGTTTGTTTTTCAATTTTATCAACCATTTTAACCCGGTTGGAAGATCGATGTCGAATAATGTTTTTGACGTATTTTGGTTATTTTACAGCGTAGTAGAGAAATGCGTAACTAATTTCCGTAAAGTAAGTAAATTAAATTTCAGTTTAATAATCGGTAGAGTGTTTTTCGGTAGTTGTTTTTTTATATTATGTTAGCATAATATATGACAATTCCTGCCCAATTCCTGTTTTCACCAACACTATGTGTCACCTAAGTCAATGCCTAATGCGCGTTTTCACCAACAGTAATTGACGCCTAACTGAACGCCTAGTCCCTGTTATCACCAACACTAAGTGGCACCTAACTCGATGCCTTAAGCCCGTTTTCACCACCAGTAAGCGCCACTTAACCCGACGCCTTAAGCCCGTTTTCACCACCACTAAGTGTCAACTAACTCGATGTCTTAAGCCCGTTCTCACCAACACTAAGTGTCACCTAACTCAATGCCTAAAGCGCGTTTTCACCAACAGTAAGTGACGCTTAACTGAATGCCCAATTCCTGTTTTCACCAACACAAAGTGGCACCTAACTCGATGCCTAAAGCGCGTTTTCACCAACAGTAAGTGACGCTTAACTGAATGCCCAATTCCTGTTTTCACAAACACAAAGTGGCACCTAACTCGATGCCTTAAGCCCGTTCTCACCAACACTAAGTGTCACCTAACTCAATGCCTAAAGCGCGTTTTCACCAACAGTAAGTGTCGCAACTAACTTAACTGAGTGCCCAATTCCTGTTTTCACCAACACAAAGTGGCACCTAACTCGATGCCTTAAGCCCGTTTTCACCACCACTAAGCGACACCTATTTCGACGCCTTAAGCCCGTTTTCACCACCACTAAGTGTCACCTAACTCGATGCCTAAAGCGCGTTTTCACCAACAGTAAGTGACGCTTAACTGAACGCCTAATTCCTGTTTCCACCAACACTAAGTGGCACCTATGACCTAACTGAACGCCTAGTGCCGGTTTTCACCAACACTAAGTGGCACCTAACTCGATGCCTTAAGCCCGTTTTCACAAACAATAAGTGTCACCTAACGGAATGCCTAAAGCCCGTTTTCACCAAACCTAAGTGACACCTAACTCGATGCCCTAAGCCCGTTTTCACCACCACTAAGCGACACCTAACACGGCGCCTTAAGCCGGTTTTCACCACCACTAAGTGTCACCTAACTCGATGCCTCTAGCCCGTTTTCACAAACAATAAGTGTCACCTAACGGAATGCCTAAAGCCCGTTTTCACCAACAGTAAGTGACGCTTAACTGAACGCCCAATTCCTGTTTTCACCAACACAAAGTGGCACCTAACTCGACGCCATAAGCCCGTTTTCACCAACGCAAAGTTACACCTAACCTAACTGAATGCCCAACTCCTGTTTTCACCAACACAAAGTGGCACCTAACTCGATGCCTTTAGCCCGTAACACTAACACTAAGTGTCACCTAACTCGACGCCTTAAGCCCGGTTTCACCAACGCAAAGTTACGCCTAACCTAACTGAATGCCCAACTCCGGTTTTCACCAACACAAAGTGGCACCTAACTCGATGCCTTAAGCCCGGTTTCACAAACAATAAGTGTCACCTAACGGAATGCCCAAAGCCTGTTTTCGCCAACACTAAGTGACACCTTACTCAATGCCTTAAGCCCGTTTTCACCAACACTAAGTGTCACCTAACTGAATGCCCAATTCCCGTTTCCGTCAACACTAAGTGTCACCTAACTCAATGCCTAATGCGCGTTTTCACCAACAGTAAGTGACGCTTAACTGAACGCACAATTCCTGTTTTCACCAACACAAAGTGGCACCTAACTGAACACCTTGTGCCTGTTTTCACCAACACTAAGTGACACCTAACTCAACGCCTTGAGCCCGTTTTCACCTACGCAAAGTTACACCTAAACTGTCACCTAACTGAATGCCCAAACCTCGTGCTATTTCCTTACTTTTTTATGTTTTTTTTTTTTTATTATAGCTCAGAATACGTTATAGTAATTGGCATCCTGCCAGGGTTGCGGGACTGTTCGAAAGAGATAGCGCGGCCCTGGAACACAAAGGGCAAAGGAAGGAACATGGATGGGTTTTAGTCAGTAAAAGTCTGACACTCCCTCCTGCTCAGCCCAGAGCGGGAGGGGTTATTTGATGATTTCCCATCGGCAAAAAAAAAAAATAGTAATTGACATGATTCAGATAATATAATAGTGACTTTTGCTTATAATAAGTCAACATAATTATTCATGCTATTTATTTGTTATGTTTGTTTGTTTTCATTTATTTACATTTTTTTCCTAACTAGGGTTTTTTTTTTATAACATAAATCTATTACCTGCGAAGTAATAGCGTAACACACTTTCAGTAAGAATCGATTCATTATGTCAGTACAACAACATTCATTGATTTACATATTACTTGAACACATGAATATTCGATAACTTTTCGATTTAGTCAATCACTAGCGTGAGTATTCAATTAAATTGCTTTTGCACAGCACAACGATACCGACCGATGTTTTTGTGTGGGTAAGTTGTACGGTGCATGGTAAATACACGCTGTGTTTGATAGGATAAGGTTTGTAATTGATTGTGTAGTACGTTCTGTTTTAAGAATTGCGGGTGTGTGCGCGACTGCGTATCTATTGCTTTTACTGAATTGCATGTGTAGTAGTTGCCGGGTGGTGGGAGAAAACGGAGACAGTAGGTTGCGATACATTTTCGTATAACGGGCATATCTCCTTATTTTATTATATCTATGGTCCGTAGCTTTCGATGTGAATCCACATATTTTAGCTCCCCAAAACTTCGCTTAGTCTATAAAGGGTGTAACAAGACTAGAGATGCAAAACGAATTTTAAACGTTTTAAACCATTTGGTTTTAAACGGTCTTTTTGGTTTAAAACGATTTAAAACCACACTTAGCGGTTTAATATGGTTTAGAATGTTTTTTTTTGGAATGCACTGAGGCTTTACACGAAGTTATCTAGACCACACCTCCTTCCTGATTTAGAATATATAAAAGGAAAATAAAAAAAAAATGTTTTAAAATAACCTTCATTAACATGACAGACAAACATAAAATCGATCCCTACCTGCCCCCTCTCTCCCCGTTGCGATTTTGGTAGCAAAGTTTTATTTTGATAAATACCCAAAACATGATTGTTTTCAGTGTCTAATCCTAAATAGTAGTATAAATATGATATATGACTTCACATATATTAATAAAAATGGTAAATGATTTCAATTAAATTAGCCTTTTAAACTATTTTTTAAAGTAATTCGTAATCAATGTACGGCCCACGTGGTCGTGGTTTTAAACCGTTTTAAACAAATTTAAAACGGGTTTTAAACCACTGATTTTGGTTTAAAACGGTTTATTTACAACTATAAACAAGACCCTTAACGATGCCGAAAGGCACTCATTCTCCCCGTCATTGCGAACATTTTTTTTTCTAGACCATACCTGGGAACTTCGTAGTTACGGAGATATTGGGGGTCAAAGTTACAACTTTTTCACAAGTTGTTTTTTTGAATACATGTTTTTTATGTAAGATTTTTACTTATAACACCTCCACGACCCCCGTACTATTAAATGTATCCATAAGTGATTTAAGTGCGTTACACAGAGATTTGCGGAAAAACGTGATTGAAAACGTGACCCCAAAAAAAAAGTCGTTTCCCAGCAATAATTTTTTCTGGAGATATTGGGGGTCAAAGTTTCAACTTTTTCACAAGTTGTTTTTTTAAATACATGTTTTTTATGTAAGATTTTTACTTTAAACACCTCCACAACCCCCGCACTATTCAATCCATCCATCAGCGCAATGTTTTGAGTGCGTTACATTGAGTCCTACCGTAAAATATGATTTTTCACCCCAAAAAAAAAGTTGTTTCCCAGCAATAATTTTTGCGTAAAGTTACTTAGTTTGATGTACATAATGCTCGGTTGACGGCTTCGTAAAGGGTCCTGTTACACCCTGTATAGTTTCCCTGGCCCGCCAGCTCGCTCGTTCGCTCGCTGGTGGTTTAGCCTGCGCTTTAGGGTTGCCCCACACCTAGCAGCACAGAATCGCACTTTTGCATGCTCTTATCCTTTTCCGACGCCCAGAACCGTCATTTCCTAGAAGTCAATGTTGTAGGATCCGGCAGCATCGACGATGCGGTCGGCATCACGCATCCTTCGCCGCTGTTGTACCATAGTTTGGTACAACAGCTTTACCTACCTACGAGTTTATCCCTGAACTCGACCAAACTCCTTTCAAAGGAACATGGTTCAATAAAGGAACATTACCTGCCTTAACAGATAACTCAACTATAAATCCGGTTATAAACTAGGCCTACAACAAGGCTACAAAGTTAAAACAATTTTCTACGCCAGCAAAATTAATATGTGACCAGAGATATAATTAACCTGCGTTCAGTACCGCGGTCACGTTTAACAAAATAATATAATAATTATGCACATTATGCGTGATGTTACTAGCAGAGACGTGGGTCGATGTACTGGTAGCAAAACAAGGCGGAATTTTCTAAAATAAAGGGTTTAACAAGACCCTTAACGAAGCCAAAAGGTATTTCTTCTCCCCATCATTGCGATCATTTTTTTGTTCTAGACCATACCTAGGAACCATTTAGTTACGGAGATATTGGGGGTTAAAGTTCCAGCTTTTTCAAAGTTTTTTTTTTTAACGTAAGATTTTTACTTTAACCACCTCCAAGACCCCTGTAATATCCAATCCATCCACCAGCACAATGTTTTTAGTGCGTTAGATTGAGTCCTACCGTAAAACGTGATTTTTCAGCCCCAAAAAAAAAAGTCGTTTCCCAGCAATATTTTTTGCGTAAAGTTACTTAGTTTGATGTACAGAATGCTTGGTTGACGGTTTCGTGAAGGGTCCTGTTACACCCTGTATTGTTTGTAGTTTTTGTTTTAGTTATCGTGTTGCGAAGAATATGGTAACGTAATCTTAAATCACCATCTGCGTACCAAATAGTCCACTGCTGGACATAGGCCTCGCTATTCGACTCTCGGCAACTCTCATTTTTATTGAGCAGTTTAAAACAATAATCTTAATCAATGATAGATAACATAATATGAAATAAAAGGACACCTAATTTCTAAAGTTTAATTTAGGCTGAATTTTTAACACACATTTTCCCCGATTGGTTTAAGGTCTCATGTAGTAGGGGCGAGCCTATTAGGACTACCTATGTAATAAAAAAACATCTCTAACATTTAAATTCATTACTGGTACATACATCAAACCGTACAAAAACAAACCATTTAACCCAATTTAAATCAAAGATCTTCGACCCGCACCAATTAAAAAATTCAGCAAAATTCCTCCACGATTTCGCAAATACCGTTCACAAAAAAAAAACCAATCTTTTAACAAATATGTACAATAAATAAATCTTCAGAAAGAGTTAACTAACCAATTAAAAGGCCGTACATACCGATACACATGGTTAAGTAAATTGGGTATGGTAATTGTTTTGCTGTCGGTACATCCGCGTGCCGTGGGAAAATAGTAAACGACGCGTGGTACACGACTGAGATGTTAGTGCGTATGTGTGTGGTTGAGAAGTCGGGAACTGGGGGAATTAGGAGATTTACTAGCGGTCAATAGATATGAAGTAAATTTTACTGAAAAATAACTCAGATGAGCTTACGTTACTCCTCAGGCACTTGTTAATTCATTTTTTATTGAGCCTGTCCTAAACTTTTGGAAGAAAACTCACAGATTTGGGGAAGTGTGGTAAAATCAGCAAATCGACTCAATAAAAACCTTAAATTCATTAATTCACTGACAAACAATGTACGTGCCTACACCACCGCACCGGTTCTAGTAGCATGCTTAAAAGATCCTTCACTAAAAACATAACTCTGCCTTTGCTGTCACGCAGTCGGGTAACTAAAAAAGGATTTTGCAAAAAAGAAAAGTAACATTTTTAAAGTTGTATGGATGTTTGTCTTTAGAACCGATTAAACTGAAATTGAATTTGAAAGAGAAGTAATTAAGTTATTTTTGCGTTATAGTCTCCATTCCATGTCGTTCAAACCGTCCGCAATGATTTCATGTGTTGTCACACAACTTTGTGAAAAGATAAGTTTCAGTTGTTCCCAACATATCCCAACATCCCCACTTTTCCCGCTACATATACCTAGACACATACACGCGGTCACAATACAACTCGCATGCTAAGCCTGTCATTAACATTACCCGTTCACATTGTTGTATGAGAGAGAGATGACTGTGATATCTGTCGTATGTGGGCGGTGTGGAAGTGCTACTGGTCTTTAACACTTATGAATTAATAATGCTTAACTGGTTACGAAAATAATAATTTAATTTATTTAAATCAGCATTCTGGTTTTAAAATGTAAATCTAATCATTTTCGTTTGTTTTATTGTATTTTTATATGCTGTTTGGGTGAATTGTTGGAAATTCTTAGTACATCCTTGTTTGGAATTCGACGTAAGAAAATTGACTTATAAGTTGAAAGGGAATCGACTGTCTTGGTATGGGCATGTGATGAGGAGGGACGAATCGCATGTACTGTACTGAGTAATGAATATCAATGTTGATATTCGTGTCCAATCTACCAAAGGAAATAAAATAAAAATCTTAATTTAATAAACTTATCCCGCGGGTCCCAAATGAGCGGGATCAGTTGACTAAAGAGCCCCTTTAGTACCGACTGTAAACTGTAGATCTTTGACAGTAGTTACAGGACTTACATCGTGAGGAAACCGGCGTATTCTAGAACCAAAAATTCGAAGACATGTGACATCTACCAACCTGCACTGGGCCCGCGTGGTGGGTTATAGCCCATTCCCTCTCTAGAGAGGAGGCCGTGTCCCAGCAGTGGGAACATTAAAGGCTGATTATACTTATGCTACAGGACTTACAGGTAGTAGCGTGGCCTGAAAGTCTGACAACCAGTCTTACCGAGGGGTAACTTATTATCCAGTACTAACTGGGTTCTGGAGGTTAAAGAGGCAGTCGCTCCATGTTAAATACTGGTATTCAACTGCTTCAGATTAGACTGGAAGCCGACCCTAATATAGTTGGGAAAAGGCTAGGCAGATGATGATTGACAAAAAGTAGTTGGAAATTCCACCCATTTGGAATTCGTAGAAAAAGTAGGAAAACTCTACACTAACTTTACCGCACACAGATCACAAAATAGGTTTACCAACAGCGCCCCCTGGACACGTCATCCGGGCGCCAAAAGATCCTTGTAGTACCTGATAGGCCGAAGCCATGAAAGGTAGGTAGATATGAATAAAGGAACTGAGTTTTCAATCATCATTCTCCTGTCCGTATGCCAATTTATTTAGGGTCAGCGCAGCGTGTCTTCTTCCATACTTCTCTATTACTCGTCATCTCAACAGTCACGTCCTTTCTTTCCATGTCATCCTTCACACAGTCCATCCATCGTTTCTTTGGTCTTCCTCTACTCTTTGAGTCATCTGCATTCATACTCAACATTTTCCTTATTCATCCGCATCACACGTCCATACCACGATAACCGAGTTACGAGTTATAACTAAGTTTCCAATATACCTACATTAAAAACATTGCAACTCTGTTAAACCGTAGTAACTGATTATTACCTTTTATTTTCATTGCAAACGAGCTTTATTCCTAAACTAGCTTATGCCCACGGCTCCGCCCGCACCGAGTTCGGTAATTATCCCACGGGATCGTATTATCGGGTTAAAAAGTATCCTATATGTTAATCCAGGTTATAAAGTATCAGTGTACCAAATTTCACCCAAATCCGTTCAACCGTTTTTGCGTGAAACAGGAACAAAGATCTAAACATACTCTCAAAATTTCGCAATTTTAATAATAGTAAGATTCATAAGTAAGGTTCAAAATACTATATGTTAAGGCAAGGCGTCCTCTAAAAAAGAATTCCTCTAATAAGACCTACATCCGAACAACATAAGCCCTATTTTACTCACAACTTATTACAAAGTTCCGTAACTAGTATTACTCGGCGCAAGCGCATCCCAGAGACGGATGTCCTCTGTAGCCCGTTACTAACGGATAGGGATATAGGCCACAACGGTCCGCAGCGCGCCTCTCTTATTATATGGTATATAACATAACCGTTTGATTGCCAAGGCGGAATATATTGATCTCGTTTTCTTTGGATGTCCAACTCCCTTGTGTTTAGTTGAGTATGGCCTTGCCTTCGTTTCCATAGAATTTTGAATGACTCCTTCATCTAGATTTTTATGCTTGAGTTAAGTTTTTGTGTGAGTTATTTTTTGTGTTTTTTTTTTCTGAAATTAGCAAAACAGTAAAAAAATAGATAAGAAAAGTGCAGAAACCCAACTAAATTTATGATATGGAGAAAAAGAAGAGTAAAGAACGAGACCAGCATAACAGGGAAAAAGCACCTAAATTCAAAATCTTGGAAATCTTGGAATCGGCTCTTGCCCGCGGTTTCGCTCGCGTTTTGGTCAGAAATTATCCCACGGACCCGTTGTAAATATAATGTAATAATGTAGCTTCCCACTAGTGAAAGAATTTTCAAAATCGGTTCAGTAGATCCAGAGATTACCCCCTACAACCTCACAAACTCACAGACTTCACCTATTTATATTTTATTAGACAAAAATATTCTTAGGTATTAGAGAATGACTCCAAAAAAGCTCAAACGATAATTTTATTTGTATATCAAATCCTAACCATACAATTGTTCTACCATACTATTTGCTCGCATGTCGTACTCAGAACTTATAAAATTAACTTTCTCATAGCAATAGCTGTACCGAGCAACCGAGTACCATTCATAAAGTATAATTATTATTTACTGAATGAAAACCACAGGAAATGGCCTCCCCCGGCCGCGACCAATTGCAAGCCTTCGGTTACGTCAATATCGCTATTACGCGAGACTTGAGAATTGTAGCTGAGATTCGTGCACGCTGTGGTTTGTAAAGGCGAGATTGAGAGGAAATATAAGAATTTGCTTCACAGTTTTCCAACTTATCATGTCTAACGTCATCATCACCATTGGCTTGGCCAATATACGTAGTGGAACATCGATTCACAAATACCATTCGGTACATCATTACTCATAGAAATTATTCATCGACAATTTAAAATAAAAACGGCTGTTCATACATTTGACCGTGTAAGTATTGCACTTTTGTCGTAAACAGCTGATTTTCCGATAAAAAAATTCTATGTGGGTTTCTATTCGTTTGTGTCATTACGCCCTGTATAATATCCTACTGCTGTACAGTTAAATGTTCAATGAGCTCTCATGAATGTCTCATTACATATATCGCTTTGCGGTCTGCCTCGACTTTGCTTCATTGTATCAGGTCCGCAGACTTTTGGCCTTAAGGTTAACCATCAGCATCCGGCAGATGTACGTACCTATTATAATTTACAAAGTAATAACTCAAAATTATAGCAACAGTTGGCAAAATGAATCTAAGAAGTCAAGAACTTTACTCAATCAACTCGGCCTATCACATTAATTTGCTGAGATTCGGTATCTCCTAAACTGCGCTACAACCACCTGTCTCCGCATCGATTCAACCCAGCTATTTTTTAAGACCGGCGGTCTATCGCTACAATTTACTATTAAATAATAAATATCTAAGGAGCACTCCTCTGTTCATTGTAGCCTGGTATTTCATCACCATCATTCTCCTCTGCCAATCTATTTGGGGTTGGGGCAGCACATCTTCGTCTTCCATACTTCTCTATTACTCGTCATCTCCTAGCCCAGTCACCTCCTTTCTAGTCATATCATCCTCCACACACTCCATCCATCGTTTCTTTGGTCGTCCTCTACTCTAGCCTCGTCTTTATTCCTCGTATAACCGCACGAGCAAGGATACGACAATAGCAGGGCTGAATGCCATGACCTGTGCCTTTAAAAAGCTTGCTGTATGTAGAAATGTGAAAATTGATACACAAATATTTTGCAATGCATTGGTGTCGCCAGTATTGCAGTGGAATTGTGACCTTCTAATAAGTGTAGGCTTGTTGGTGTTGCCAATTTAGTACATATTGTTTACTTTGTAGATGCTCATATATATTGTAAATAATGGAGATTATTCATAAATGCTGCTTGAGGTTGTAATCAGCGACAGTTTATGCACTCATTTTTGACGTTTAAACGTCTCTTAACTCAAACCCACTTTCATGGTGGTACAGTCATACACACGCAGTGAGTCATACACGTCCAAAACATGATTGACCTCTATTTTAATAACAACATTGTTACATTTGACTCACCGATCGACCTCAAAAAAGTAAATACACACCGTGGCCGCAGCCTTACATTCCAATCCCGGGTACTAACTAACAAAAATCGTTTGTTTTTATCTACAAGCTCACCTCAAATTCCGTACTGCTGGCAATTATAGTATGTGTGTTTCCCGTTACAAAATGATATTATTTTTTTCGTTAACATTCTTAGCATGGCCGCCTCAAGTTTCTGTGTCTACAAAAAGCTCCCTTATTTACTTGACAAATACGAGCGTAGTGGGCAAGAGCACAAGATGTCTTGCGGACGTGACCAATTGAACCGGATGCACGCCCGTGACCGGAAGTCCCCCTTTCATCTTAAAATGGCCGCGTCGAATCTGTAAGAAGCAAGGAATTTTTCTAGGCTGCTGACCACTGAATATTTGTCAAACAACTCCGGCGATATCACGAAGCGAACTTTTTTTGGTGACGGTTTTTAGGCTTCCCGCGGCACTCGCGGATACTTTTTCATTGATCTGGTCATTGGAGATGCTGAGCGTTCCAGTAAACGGTTAGTTGGTAGTAAAGCTTGGATTAGATTTAAAGTGTAATATGCAAGTAACTATGGAAAGCTGGATTTACAGGTTTATGTAGGTACTGGAAAAAAATGGGTACTCGAAGCTTGTTGGCTAGGGTTTATAGAACCGCCAGTAAAAAGATAGGGGAAATTATAATTATTCTTTCATGTGTCAACAGCTTATTCCAAATTCTCTAATTGATTTCTGTAGCTGTTTTGTCTTCACTGCGGTTTATAGAACAAATTAACGGTCAGCAAAAATAAGAATGGGTAATATCTTTATTCAAATGCAAACGTACTTCAATGGACGCAAGTTTTGTTTACTCGGGGATTTAAAACTTAATAATAAGTATGATTGTTTTCCTCATTTGACAGGCAAGCTGTACGCAGCGCTGGGTCGTCGTGGCGGTCGAGTGGTCGGCAGTGACTTGCTTAGCGGCTCAGCACAGTTCAGAGTGCAAGCCTTACTGCCGGTCGCAGAGAGCTTCAAGTTTGCGCTTGAACTGAGGACTCACACTTCAGGCCTCGCCGCGCCTCAGATGTTGTTCAGTCATTGGGAGGTCAGTTTACATTATAAATAAATAAAAATAAATAAATAAATATCGCTGGACATTACACACAGCGCTATCTAGGTGCCACACTAAGCAACGAGGCTTGCGTCGTGGACACCAGATAGTTGATACTACTACATAGATACTTTTTTGTTTGTAAATACATACTTATTATACATATAAACATCCATGACTCGGAAACAAATGTCCATGCTCATCACACAAACATTTGCTCCTACCGGTATTCGAACCCGGGACCCTAAGAACGTAAGGCAGGTATTATGTAGTACCTATACGTTATTTAGTGTCTAGCCTAGCTAGGAGTCACACGTCGGGCTCGCCGCGCCTCAAGTTATACCCAATATTAGATATACCACTGTTTCCTACATAAACTTACTAAACATTAGCGGATGCGGAGGCTGCGGAGGCTTGTAAATGGCTTGTCGTTGATTGCCTCACTATACATTTTTGTATTGTTAGCTGTAAGCCACCCAAACACAATAAAATAAATAAAATAAAATAAATTAGTAACTGAAGCTAATCTAGTATCTATACCTACAAACTTACTTCTTAAACTGGATTCGTGACTGAAACCTGCAATTTATCTCCATTAATACAGCTGTCCATCAATTTGCACCAGATTTATTTTTTACGTTTTTGTGTAGTATGCAATGACTTATAATAAGTCCGACAATAATTGTCGGGCTTACGCTGACCGATACTTAAGTACTTAGTAATGCTGTAACATGATAATATTGTAAAACCAAATCATTAAATGTAAAAGTACTCTTTTACTCCATGGTTACTACCATGGAGTTTCTTGCCGGTTCTTCTCCATAGAAAACGACCAACCCGAACCAAGGTGCACGGTTCGGGTTCTCGACGGTTTATAAGTGCCCATGTAGGCCTAGTGAAATAAAATATTTTGATTTATTTCATTTTAATCACCCAAAGTTGTTGTAGTATGTTGCCAAAGAAGTAAAAACATCATAGCTGGTTAGACCCTTATTCCCAAACATTAAATACCTACTCAAAACTAAAATCACTTTTAAACCTCTTTACAGGTGATAGATATCGATCCATTCTGGAGGCCTCGCACCGAAGAAGAGTACCTGCAATGGGGAGAAAAATGGGACGGGGTGAACCGTGCCAAGGCCTACATGGACTCTGTGCGCACCAGGAAGGGACTGGCCACCGACAAGCAGCTGGTCCAACATGCTGAGAAGCAAAGGACCCTTTCGAAGAACAAATAGCATTTAGACAAAATTAAAGATAGCTTAGTAGACGCCTTACACTTATAGGTACGCTAGGATTTTTGATATTACCTTTATTTTCATTATAGTATCAAAGCTAGAGGACACTTTTCTTAAATAAATATGAGAAGGCGATTCAGTGATTAGCATCCGTCAAGGAAGTGGTCTACCCGTCAACACTATACAATTTCGGCACGTGTATGAAAAGCTACTTTTTCAAGTATAGGCTTAGCTTTCATAGGAAAAGTTTTGCAGCATGACGACATACAAAGAATACTGAAGGGCTCGAGTTGATACGGTGCCGATCCCTTTCCGATCCTGTCCGCACTGCATAAATACCTAAAACTCAATAATTGATAAACGCTTTTTGGCTAGCATGCTGCACCGTCGATAGCACGTCTACAATAAAAAAAAAATACAAGTCTGTAAATTGAATAGGCTAGTATTTCAGTCCACACAAATTATAACGAAATGTACTTAAATTCAAGATAAGAAGAGAACCACATACTTGATGTTACAGATAAATTAATAAATAGATAATATACCTAATCTGTGTGATATAGACACGTTACTTAGAGACAGACAGATATTCCTGAAATCCTGACGACTGAACTGACCGATACACAAGTAAATATGCTAGCATAGCTCTCACTCCAGCAATTCATAAAATAAACCCCGTAAGCGGGTTCTAAGATGTCATTTCTTTTTTTAAATCTTTGCCCTACACTAGGAATTTCTCCTGTATCGTGGGTGCATTTACAAACATTCAAACTTACACAAACAGCCAGACCCGAAACAACTATCTGTAGGCCATACAAATATTAGTGCCATGCAGTAATTGAACCCGCGACACGCAGTGCAGCAGTTAATAGCTCAGCCACTACGCCAACCGTTCTTCGAGTTCTAGGACATGCCGGTTTCCTCACGATTCCTACACCGTTTTGAGATCAGTGGTGATGAAATAATTACACAAAGTAACTCGGCTACCTAGGTACAGATTCTAACCCAACTCTAAAGCGCAGGCCATACTGCCAGCTAACGAGGCGAACGACGCCCTTTCCATACTTATATTTTGTTAGGCTCTTTCAATAGTTCGCAGTGTGAACCAAAGTATGAAAAGATGCCTCGCCCGCATCGCTCGTTGGCGGTGTGACCTGCGCTTTAATCTGCAATTCCATTCCAACTAAATACGTACCTACAAACAATTTTCTATTTCTGTACTTCTATTTATAACTAAGCTTTTCGCAGAGGAATCCAGTTTCCATGTTACGAGAAAATATTAATAACTTGAAAAGGTAAAAGCATTTCTCATGCAAATGTCGTTGGCTTAAAATAGCTTGTGACGTCTGCATGATGACGTCAAACCAATCTATAAGTAGCTGGAAGGAATACTCTGAATGTTTATGTGTAATTTAGAGACTTCGTTAAAAAAAGGGTTGTTTGCAGGGCTAATTTTACCGACATTTGAATGGGTTATGCAGAGTTTTATGTTTTAACATGCTTATACATAATTCAAGCCATGTCCGAGACAATGCTGATTGTAATTACTCGACAAGGTTAACGTTTAACCACTTTCAACCCTATGCCCTTAGCGTTAACGTTGAAAAGTGGTCAACTGTCAACTTTGTCAAGGGTAAATACTCATAGATACAATAATTCCATCTAGATTTGAAAAAAAGCTCCTATTTGCTAGCCTAGTTATCGAACCTTGTACCTTTAAGTGCAGCAGCAGTCTGACTAGCTAACAACCTGACAACTTCTGTTCCATAGAGGCTTTTCGAAAAAACAGAACTTTGAATTTAGGTGCCCATACGTTCTAATTAATCAATTTATCACAGAATTTGGGCTCAAATTTTCACTTTCCATGAAAAGCAGTATGTGTACTTAAAGTCTGTTAATAATGGTAGGTCTTTTTTTTTTAATAAACACCTTTATTAAAGTAGGTAAGTGCCAAAATCACTTATTTAATAACTAATTGAGCACTATGAAATCAATGTATAAAAAAGATACCACAATATCAGCCCTGTTTATCATCAACCTAATTGATGGCTTATTTTCGCTTATGTATGTGAAAATATTAATTCCATAATTTCAACTAGAATAAATTATTTTATATAAAACTTGTGATTAAATCTTATTGTGTATACATTTAACGAATTAATGTAAAGTAGTAGTTATATAAATACATAGTATTTATTGATAACAGATTGTTTGACAATTGTGTTTGATGTACTTTTCATACTCCTATTTTTAATAAAATGTTGTAAAAATAATTGTGTTTTATTTTTACACGACTGCCCAAAAAAGTGTTAAGTCGAGGGTCAGTTCTGTGGAACATTTCTTTAAAGGTCCCCCCGACTGCAATAAAAAATGTTGGTTTTAAGTTTTCCATTCTTGGACACAATCGCAGTTTAGTATAGTTTATATAAACTATTCAGTACCTACCTTGTCCTCATGTACGAGTAACACTGAAATCACTCAATAAATTTTGGATTTTATAGTTCACTTTTTGACACGGCAGTTTTTTAATTATTTGTTTTTTGTAAATATTAGCTGTTTTATTTTATTTTAAATAACCCAGATCCTATGAAGCATGCTTGTCAAGCATCCACACTCATTTTCACCTAAGTCATCACTGATTGACTCGATAAGCATTACAAAAATATGAATTTACATAAAGCTCAAGCACGCAGGTACCTAAAGTTTGCTTGTCAACCACATCAAGTTTCGTTCTAAACGGTCTAAATTGTTTGACAAGAACGAAAAATGTACGTGCTTGTTAAGCAATTTTGACCATCTAGTTTCTATTATAAGGAACTTTGTGAATTATTTTTCCAGACACTGCACCAAACAGCTATTCCTTTTTTCGTGAACGAGCAACTAGTTGACATCTAGTCGCTTCCTCAACTACTACTACCTAGCAGACTAGTGCCTTATTAATAGCAAACAGCAACGAACAGCAAACTGCCGCGACTGCGCTGAGTCTGCTGCTTCATTTTTTTTTGGGGGGGTGTCAGACTTATACAGACTAAAACCCATATTTCTTATTACCATATTCCTTCTTAGCCCTTTGTGTCCGGTGTGTTCCAGGGCCGCGCTATCTTTCGAACAGTCCCGCAGCGTCTGCTGCTGCCTTAGGGTCCATTTCCAAATTCAACGCAGACAAAGCGTATCCTCGCGCATGCTTGAGAATGCGCGTGCGCCCAATTTCATACTTACCTAAAGGCAATACTGATTTGGCGTTTATTCAATGACATAAAACAAATTGCGCTAGGATTTTCCACTTGGTGGAAAGGGACCCTTATCGCAACTCTACTTCTGAGCAAGAGGTCCGTGGCACGAGCAGTTTTATTGCATTTTCCCATCAGGAATCTCTCAATAGCTAGCAGCCCGGAGCCTGTATCTGTGTCTCGTTAAAACATGAACATTAGATAGGTTACATAGGCCTTAAACATAACTTGCGAAATATGGGTACATCTCTGCGTAACCCTTCAATAACAGGCGTGAAATATGTAATCCTATGACAACGCTTCTTGAAGGATGAAGAAATCCTGAACGATGAAGTAATTTGAACGAATCTGATGTACTTACCTACTCTAGAGCAAGGGCGTCGCCAGCTTTTGAGCCAGAGGCGGGGGGGGGGACAGAATGGTGCGAGGAAAAACGGATTCTTAAGGGCTAAGTTTATTAGTTTACTAGGGCTCCAAGAGCGAGGCAGGCGACACCCATGCTGGTCAAAACGAAAAGGTAACTGGTGCCGAGGGACTTGGAGAAAACTGATGAGACAGGTGCTTGTTTCTTTCTTCTTTAAAATTAGATTATTAGCGGCGGAATCGCTGTTTTACATATAAGTGAATGACCCCACCCACCCCCTATACCTTAGGTCACCGGAGTCCACCGAAGCGGAGACAGACGACGGGAGAGGATATGTGTCGTAAACCACCAATAGAATTTCTTTATTTATACTTCTCGTCTCCGCTAAGCTTTAGTAGAAACGTTCAAGCAGATCGGAGTTGTCTCATATTTGTTAGGCCAGCCTCCGCACTCGGTGGCAGCGTACAGCGGAGACAGGACAGACGTTAGCAGTGTGCGGCGGTCGTTTAACTGTGCGTGAGTACAAGTAGCCTGTACACACAACTCTGTTCTGATCTAGCCAGTACGCATCTTAGCACAGCTTCAGAGCAGCTTCGGTGGATACACTCTAGCATTTAAGCATCTCCTGTTCTCTCTGCAGTCCGGGCTAAGGCCCGGACATAAACAACACGCCTATAATTCCCCAAAGGGTAAGCCCTTTGGGGAATTATAGGCGTGTTGTTTATGTTAAAGACAGCCCAGGCCGTTAATCACATGCGTTACAGAGCGATGACTGTCGTCCATCGACGGTCATTGACTGGGATTCAGCGATGGTTGTCTTCAGTGATTGACCACCATTTGTCCTCAGAGGGTAAGGATAGGGAATACAATAAAACAACTATTCATGTTCAATTAACTCATCTATCTATTATTTACAAAATCAACAAACGAATCACAACTTCAAACAAAAATATACAAAACAAACTTTGAAATCATACAACACACGCGTCCATAACAATTCCTACTTGGTACAACTTAAAATCACTAATAATCATAAATCAGTTCTATCACCCATTGATACAATTACGCTATTTTACTTTTCATATTCACAAATGTAGAATTATAAAGGGTGTAACAAGACCCTTCACGAAGCCGAAAGGCACTTGATGTCCCCGTTATTGCGATCATTTTTTTGTTCTATACCATACCTGGGAACCTTCTAGTTACGGAGATATGTGGGGTCAAAGTTCCAACTTTTTCACAGGTGTTTTTTTAAATACGTGTTTTTAACGTAAGGTTTTACTTTAAACACCTCTACGACCCCCGTACTATTCAATCCATCAGCACAATGTTTTGAGTGCGTTAAAAAATGGTTTTTCACGCCAAAAAAAAGTTACCCAGCAATAATTTTTGCGTAAAGTTACTTAGTTTGATGTACATTATGCTTGGTTGACGGCTTTGTGAAGGGTCCTGTTACACCCTGTATTATCACCGGTTTAGGTTTTATACCGATTATTATGGGCATTACATTTTGTAAACTGACGCCCCTTTAGAATGTTCGGCCGAACTGTGCGGGCAGATTGCTGCTGAACTCCGGACACAGGACTTAATAGATAATAATACTATACTGAAGTATCTATCAAGGTCCCTCCCTAGCCAGTCCATAATCTGACTGCACTGATTTGACTAAACCAAGCATAAACATTTCAAATGATGTGCATTTTGCTGTTGTTACTGGGCTGATACCGTAGTAAAACTTTTATTTGATAAATAAATACAGTAAAATATAGTATGCATGCTTGTTCGTCAAAACAATTTTGATTAACTTATTCTCTGTCACATCTCACTGGTTGTCCCTTATTGCACCAGAAAAAGCAATGTAATAATAAAATACTTAAATTACGTAAAATCATCATAATATTTACATTGACAATAATTCAAAATTAACAGCACGATCCTACCTAAAACTAACTATTGTACAAACCTCACTATCTCTACTTTTGATATTTCATTTAATCTAGTGTTTTTGTCTTTGGCAATATTAATTATTTCCGATAAATGACTCGTATAGGACAGCGTAAACAGCCTTAAATAACATGAAATATAAATCATGGAGCAAAGATTAGTGTTGTTCCGACCACCAGAACTGAGCAATACAACACTACACGACTATTTGAAGCGATTATTGGACTTTGCAACATTTGGTCGACTGCTCAGTTAGTCAATATGCCTAAGTCGGTACATCTATAAGGATACAATATATAAAGGCCTAATCTGTCATTTGGAATACAAACAGTGATAGAGCACTTTGGCACAGATGGTAACCTAGTACAACAACATTAGGCCCTTAGTACATAACATATGAACAACAGCCAATTAACCTACGCGATACAACGAACATATTTGTACATAATACATCGAGTGAATTGTTCGAGGGAAAATAATTAGCTAGCATCTTCTAAATATAGTGTTGTAATGTGCTAAAAATAATTTTATATAATTATTTAACAAACATCTCGGTCTCCAATATAAAATAAACTGTTATTGGATCTAGAATAAATAAATGTGTTAAAACATATAATCTTTATATAAACTTTTGATTGCACATACTTTACGAGTGCCCGTAACATAAATCCACACTAACATTAGTTTTTAAATCATCCTAAGTACATACTAACCCCAATAGAACCGAATAACAAATCCTTGAGCTTGACCAAAGACTAGAATAATAAATTATTAATTACATAAACTTTACAAGTACACAGTTACTTCTATAAACGACAATATTTTTATTTTAAAAACTGTCCAAATCTGCCTTGCATTCTGCATGAACCGGAACTATTTTTCTTTAGCCTTACTAGATATAAATCATACTAAATACAAAACCTAATACTTCTTGCATCGATAAAAATGTAAAAAACTGTATGAATATTTCAAAGACATTGTTTAGAGTAATTTATTTATTATTGTCAAAATAGCAGTTTGCGAATTTCGTGCATAATTTGGTTTGTAAATAAGAAATGTGATCTAGTGGATAGATTTGAGATCGATACAGAAATATTAGGTGCACAAACATTAATTTTGCGTATACGGAATAATCAATGTCATTTACCAGAGCGCAACAGGTATAATAGCTACAAGTATGTAACATGTAGATAGGTCTCTCCCTATAAAATACCGAAATGATTTTTAAACTTCCGAAATAGGTGTTAAATTAAAGGGAGGTATTATCCGTAAGTTACTGAATTCTTTGAAGTTTAAGCAAAGAAACTTTTTCTACTCTTTCTATAGACATTACATACTGGCAAGAAATATGAGGAAACTATCTGGCAAAGGGTCTGTTGAAGCATTGAACCATTCTCAAAACATACTGCGGATAGTTTCTCAAACGAGGAATGTTGGTTTTATATTAACTCTTATCTATTTACTAGCACCTGCCTCCTGACACTATCACATTCACAATTGTATACTGTCCAATGAAACCACTCTACAATTCTTATCCTGATTGTAAAAGACACATTTAATAAACTGCTCTACTTATGAAGTTACAAAGAAAATGACATACCGCTTGTTAAACTACTCTCCAAGTCTTATATTAAAATATGCAAAAATACAAGAATAATATAACATCAACATTGACTAAGGTTATTCATTTCACCATCAAGATTAAGCTAGAAATACGATTTAACGTTTTACACGAATATTTATCAAAGATTGCCCAAGTTATAGAATTGTGATTATGAAAATATCTATCAATAAGCCGAGACGAAGGAACGCTATAGAACTTTACATTATATTTTATACGAACACAGATTTTATACTGCTGATAAAAGATTGAGGCCCACTTGCTCTGGAAATCACATGTATATTGCTAAACGTCTGAAACATCAATCCATTTTTGTTCAATAGTTTGTTATTAACAACGATAGAATTACCTGTTTTAAATACGTTTAGAGAAACGCATTCGTGATTAATGGCGTATAAGGCGAAGTAAAAGGATGCACAGATGTCAAAGAGTGATTTGTGCTAAAAAAGATATCGCAAGTGAAATAATTAGAGTTTTTAAATGCCATTTCAATCAAAGAACAGGTATGTATCCTTCTGTCCTGCGAACAATATCTCATACATTTGCACGGTGTACTTATAAATCGTGTATTACTAGAGCGATCGTTCGTTCATCTCGACCAAACACGCATCTTACTCTAAACGTTTGTGTTTGACACAAATTAATATGACGTAGCAATGCCTTATAGACATTACGGCTAACTGCCGCTTATATACAAATCACATACATGATATACGATTGAAATGTTTAATGTCAACTCGGAACTGTAGTGCTGATTTCGCTCCCGATTAATATTGGCATAGCGCGACTGTTTCTGTTCATGTATGTTTCTTTATAAAGTTATTTTTATCGGAGTGTATCTTCTTGGTCCAATAAAAATGGAGCGATTTCAGCATCACAGAGAGAATTCAACGTAAATCATAGCAAGTTAAGAACATTGAAACAAGTATATTTCAGCAAGCATGAATATTCCTTTAGCAAAATAAACTTTAACTGACTTTGTCTAGAGCTCGATTTCATAAAATATAAGATTTTTAACAAAAATATCTAAAACATGTTTTATTATAGACATTAATACTTGTGAAGACGCGATTATTATTTGGTATATTCATCATGATTATATGATTTTACAATAAAATACTTTCAACATTTATTCAATGAAGCGAAAAGTTATTTTTTAAACTATTTTTAAGATTAAAACAACCGGCATCAATTAAAAATGCAAGGAACAGAAATAAATCTGTTATTTGAGGTTTAAAATTCTGGTCAATTTATATAAGAATATCGTTGAATGTGCAAAGAACTGTGGTATTTAGTAAAAATAGAACCTTATTATTCAAGATATTATATTTGCGAGAACTTTCGTATTTGTACGACGTAAGTTCTTCAATATTTTGAACTACTTTACACATTCTATTCTCATTTGAGAATAAGTTCAAGTAACAATATCTTCCTCGCTTCACTGAGGACTTTCTGAGACCAAACTTGGCGGATATATCCGAAAATCTTTAAAAACTGAAACATTGCATAAATAAATAATAACTAGTATCACTTCCGTCTCCCTGAGACATGGAAAAGCGTTTCCTTGTCGGATATTTGCGGCAGCACAGCTGTCCAATTAAATACAATCATATATGTTCCACGGAGAGATACCCACACATGGCTATAACACTACCTAGCGTGGTGAACAGAAGGAAGTAGTCACACATATCGAAACGGAATCAAAAAGAGCTTTATGAATAAAATGGCGTAGTTAGTTTAATCCCACTTCGGATGTTAACGCGAGTTGTTCCCGCGTCTGACTATGTGTTTTCATTACATACTTAATTTAGACCAGCTCAAGCTATCCCGCGTCGATATATGTGGCCTTCCCTAATACCTCTAAGAACTGAGGTGTTACGGGGTGAATCTAGACTTACCTTCTCGGATATTGATCCCAGTTTCAATAAGTTGAAAGTAATTAAGTGAGCAAATAGTTTCATTCTCATTTCTCCTTCTAGGAAATCCGACATCGGCAACCCTAGCTTCACCTAGCCGTAACAATAGCATGGACAAGGTTACCAGCTAGTCGCGTGTGACTCCGCTCTCCTGTGCAGCGTGTGCGCGCTAACTGAAGAGGTCCTTCGGCACGTCCATGTTGAGGTTCATGGTGCCCGTCTGCGCCATATCGTTTAGTATCACGCCCGATAACGCTTCTAGGGATTGTCGTACCTGTGAAACGAGAAACTTATTATTTTTAACTGAAATTATTTGAAGTTACATTTTAAGGCTTGCTTGCACAACGTATCTCTAAACACCATCCACTGATGAAGCTAATCTAAGCTAGCTAAGCTAACCTAAACTAGAAATATGTCCAGTGGACACCAGGACTAAACGAAAGCTCAATCAGTGTTGTTAAGTTCAATATTACTGTGCCCGGATAGGCATTAACTAAACTATCACGCGCCCGCGCGAGCTAAACCCCTCCCTTAACTTAGCTTCGCATATTTAATTAGCTCACATAGCTTAGTTTTCAGTCTGCACACAAGTATAAAGAACTGCGTCAGTTATGCGAGTTAAGCTAAACTAATTTAGTTTAGTTTTCGGTCTACAACCCGCATTAAATCCTCTCACGTTCATCAAGAGCATCAAGTTTATCTGTTATGTTATTCAGGAATACGTAGATCATAGATTACCTTAGTAAGTAGCAGCAGGTTGGTGGTGAGGAAGGAGTGCAGCTCGTTGGCCGCGCGGCCGTGCAGGCGCGCGCGCCAGCGGACGAGCTCGGAGTACAACTCCTCTCCGGATAACTTCACTAGCTCGTCCTGGAATACACATGGAGTGAGTTAGGATATAAATAAATAAAAGTGGATAAGGTAAATAAAACATTACAACTGCCTAGTTGTAATGTTTTATTTACATGGCAAATAAATGTGAAGTGACTTGAAAGTCTGGCAACCAGTCTTCTTACTAAGGAGTATCGTATTACCCAGTACTAACTGGGGTTGTGGAGGTCAAACAGGCAGTCTCTCCAGAGTAAATTACTGGTATTCAGCTGCATCCGGTTAGACTGGTACCCGATTCCAACATATATAGTTCTGAATAAGGCTAGTGCAAATGATGAAGTCAATAAAGTTAATTTTGTTTCATCATGGTCACTATGGTCAGATACCTAAATAACATTGTAAGGCTTATCGGTCACTTCTGTTTTCCGTTTTATTACTTTTGATCGACAATAGGAAAGTAAACCATGTTATGATAAATATAAAAAAAATATAAAATTGATGATTATTGTTTTTATTTTATCAACTTCTTTTGTTACAGGTTCTTATAATAATCTACATTTATAAGCGTTTTATAGCCGGCGGAGCAATCGAGTTTTGGAAATGAGACCGTGTTGACACGGTCTCATTTCCAGGACTGCCCAGACGCTACCTAAGGGAAATAAAAATAGACCTATAAACTAAAATGGTAGATTTTTATTGATTCCCCCCGCTTGAAGATTAAAAGTACCGGTTCCTGCAGGTGAGTTATACATGGCATAATTTTTAGTGTGCTCCTGGCGCCCGAGATTTCTAATATTACCTAATTTCTTTTTTTTTTATTACAATTGGCCTGATGATGTATTATTACATCAGGACGCTCTTCAAATGGCCTTTAAAAGGTGACTGGGACTGATTGAATGTGGAAGGCGAAGAACAGGTTTTGTTTTGTAAATGGCATCTCGCGAGTCCACCTAGCCTATTATAGGAGGTAGTCGTCTGTTTATACGGAGTATCCTTAAGTGTAAGGCCTAGCCAGTGGAGTGCGACAGTGTGGACGTACCTGTACATGGTAGGGCGCGTAGCACAGCTTGTATGTCAGCAGTAGCGCAGAGAAGGTGAGCAGGGCGGCCAGCAGCGCCAGCAGCGGGCGCCAGTAGCGCGTGCCGGCGCGCGACGCGCTGCTGGCGCCTGTGAGCAGCGCGGGCTGGATCACGGCCGCTCCGCCTGCTAAAGAGGAAGGTTAATCGTTACATTTTTTTAAATCTAAAACATAACATACTTTTTAAAACAGGCTTAAAAAATATAAAAATAAATAAAATGAACACCCGCCATCCGTCAAATTATAGTCAAACTGAAAGCACGGTACGGCGACTTTCAATGGTTTATCCTCAATAAACGGTAAGACATCATCAATAACGTAATGTCTTGCTGGTCTAGTGGTCGCATTCGCAACTGCTGAGCATGAGGTCCTGGGTTCGACTCCCGGGTCGGGCAAATTATTATTGGGTTTTTCCAATTTGTGCCCAGATGATAGCAATAGGCTCGCCCCTATTACATGGGACTTAAGCATAACTGGCGAAATGTGCGTGTACTACTGCGTGATGTTATGTTAGCGGTAAGATCGTTTGAAGTTTGCTTACGATGTAACAAAAACAATACCCAAATCTTACATCAGCAAAATACACATCAGACGTTGGAAAAGAATGCAGACAATTTTATACAAAGGTGCTTTGCTAGTGCCACGCAAACGACTCACTATCCAGCTCTTCCTATTCGTCAGCGATTTATTTATTGATTTCAGAACCTATGAAGATCAGTCTGAAGTATCAAACCTGCAGCTGCGATGGCTTCCGACTCGCGTCTGGCGGGAGGGGAGGGCGCATCTGCTTGGTCCCCTCCCGCTGAGCTGCTGTCGTCTTCGGGCGAGTACTCCGACACTTCTAGTTCCACTTCTGATGCTCGGAGATCCTGCAATATGTAAAAAGAAAATTTATCATGGTTTCTCCTACATTATAGAGTTTGAAATTGTTTTGTATCTTTATTGACTAGTCTTATCGCATTTTGTAACAAGTAGCATTCAGAATGTACAGAAAACATTTTAGAACATTTTAGCGCAGTAATTCACATCCTATACAGGATGGCGATTTAGTCACTTGTACCCGTCAAGGGAGTGATTTCCCCTATATACTAAACCATTTTCGCTTTGAAGTTCATAACTCAATCGTAGAAAAAAAATACTTTTCATACATTAATCAGAATTGACCGTCAACTGTTGTAAGTACTTACAGGAATTAGTTTTTTTTGTATCATAATGAGCGTCATAGCTTTGAAATATCAAAAGTATACGTACATCACCCACCTGTGGTTTCGGCACCGCTTGCTCGGGCGCTCTCGCCGCCTTCCAGACGTGCGTCATCAGCTTGTAGGTGGAGTCCCGCGACAGCAGGGACCCGAACACGTGCCGCTCATCGCGCGTGCACACTCCCACTGCGTTCGGGATGATCCGGGCCACCTTCTCCTTTGTAATCCGGAGGACTGATATTGTTGGGATTAGTAACTGGAAATTACAAATAAAGAGGTTAAAAAAATTACATTAAATACAGGGCGTAACAAGACCCTTAACGAAGCCGTCAAACAAGCATTATGTTCATCAAACTAAGTAAGGTAGCGCAAAAATTGTTGCTGGGAAACGATTTTTTTTTTTTTGGGTGAAAAATCACGTTTTACGGTAGGACTCAATATAACGCACTCAAAACATTGTGCTGATGGGTGGATTGAATAGTAGTGGTCGTGGAGGTGTTTAAATCAAAAATATGACATTAAAATCATGTATTTAAAAAAAAAACTTGTGAAGAAGTTGGAATTTTGACCCCCAATATCTCCACGTAACTAGAAGGTTCCCAGGTATGGTCTAGAACAAACAAATGATCGCAATAAGGGGAGAACAAAGGACTTTCGGCTTCTTTAAGTGTCATATTACACCCTATAAACACATTTAAAAAATATGACATTACATATTTCTATTGAAACATAATAAAATTCGTTGAGGTGGTAAAGGGACTTTTTTTATCATTAAGCATTATTTAGCGCAACTTTTGCCCGGAACACGAATTGAGCATTATGTTGTGCATACAAGACTTACAAGGTAAAAGATATATCCCGGAAATTAATTACAAAATGATCCGATAACAGTACCTGCTAATTATTGTATCTTAATTCAAAATATAACTAAACTGATTATTTAAACGAGCTAGATCCTAAATACTCCCTTAAAATCTTCTTATGAAACGGTATTAACACTATTACTTTAAAGCCCACTTAATATGAAAGCATCAACATAATTACAAACAGTTAAAATCTCAAACCCCGTCAGCTAAACAACTCAAAAACTAATCAACAACAAGCAATAACAAACCGCCATGCATAACAGAAACTTGCTCACCTTGGTCACATAGCCGAACACATTGGAGTAGAAAGCGAAATAGTTCTTGGTGATGTACAGGTGACCTTGCAGCAAAAGATCACCGACCAGTGCACATGAGTAATCTGGAAAAGAAAAAGGCAAAGATATTAAACAGAGAAGAAATAAATAGCCAAAAAAGGTTGGATTTTGAAGAAGATATTTCTTAAGATCAAGAATGAGTATGGATAGCTATAAGAAAAGGGTTCGATCAAGGAAAGGATGGATGAATCGTGTGAAAAGTTGAAGGATAGGTAGAAAATGAATTTGAGATGACGGATAATGGAGACGAGAAAACACGCTGTGCCGACCCCAAATATATTGGGATAAGGATTATTAACTTCAAAACGTACAATTGAATTGTTTTCGGGATCTTTTTGAAACTCGGTAGAAAATAATTCAGAAATGAAGAGCACGTCTTATAAAACCCGTTGTACAGAAACGAATGAAGATACTAGTTGGTCTCAGATCTTAGTCGTTCTATCATAATTATAATAATTGAATTTAGATGTTCTAACTAATAAGATAATAATGAGTTCACGGTGACAGTTACGCAATTCCTTATTGTTATATCCTTAACCTTTGATTAGTGCTAGCGTATTTAGTACACAAATTAGAAGTCACCTTCTATGATAGACTATAACAACATAAAGAAGTTTCTTCAGTGAATAGATTCTGTGAATGGGGGCTATCGCGTGTGAATTCACCGCTAGAGGCGCTAGTGTAGCGCGAGGGCACCGAAATCTCAAACGTCATAGAAAGTTCACGCGTTGCGCGCTTTTTTATCACGTATTTTTACTAATATTTACAATTGTGGTCTATTCCTGATTAATTATGACTTGAAGATTTTAAGTAGCAACTTAGGATCTTATTTGTTAGTACTTGGAGGTAAAATGATTTTTAAAGTTCCATGCTTGCTAATTTTAGGGAGAATATTGTAAATAAATGATCTGAAGTTTACACTATGTTGTTATACGCAATTAAATGAACTTTTTATGAAGTTATTGGTACTTTAAAGTATAAAATAGAATTATTGACATGACCACAAGCAACAGTGGCGCCATCTGGTGAGCTCAAAAACGATAGACCTCATTATGACATAGATATAATACAAATAAACGTACGTGAGCCACGTTGAGGTCCGTGTAACCAGTGCCCAATTATACCAGAGAGCGGCTAGACGTACCCTTACGTAGTTCACCTACTTACTGATAATTCCGTGGTTTTATTCTAAACCCTAACTAGTGTTTCTAGTGAACATCTAAGTTCCTTTCCTTCGTTTTACTTTGTTTCTCATTAATGTCTGCTTTAAAACAAGTTATAGAATTTAGATGTCCTGATATTATATTATTAAGTTCACGGTGAAATTACGCAATCCCTTGTTGATTTTTTGGTAAACTCACCACAATTCGGAAGTCACATAAGATATAGAATATAAAACAGATGTTTCTTCAGTAAAAAGATCCTGTGATAGATTGTCTAAGTTTCTCTGCCCGCCTGCATTAAAATAAGTTATCCGTATTTTACTCGACCTGGTTTTAAAACCTTCAATAGTCCCGTAAACTTCTTCCAAATCATCTGAGAGGTCATTTAAACAGGACAGGACACTAAAAACTACTGGGAAATGCTAGTTCTACTGTTTGGGTAACCCAGATTCGTAATATTATCATAACCTTATTCGACCAGGATCCAGTTTGAAAACGGTCTTGTTATTTTGTCCTGGTTACGATTGTTTATTTTCTGATACGGGCCTCAATACTAAAATAATATTTCGTTGTAATATTCTACTCTATACATTGGTGCTATTTACGTCAATTTGACATTTAACATAAAGTTTACTCTTTGCTTAAAGATGTCATAAAAGTTTTCCATAGTTTCAACGTGCTCTTTGCTCCATTACATCATTTTGGACCGTGACCTCCATGGAAGGATTATAGAAATAATACATTAAAAAATAAAATCTTTTGATTACTTATACGAGTAGCGAGTATATTTTCGCTATATTTAGTAGATTCAACTCAGAAAACTCACATTTGTTTAAATTAAACCATTCACTGGCACTTTAACAGCTGTGGGCCCATATAAATAGCAAGACTGGAGCCCTGAAGCAGCTAAACGGGGTCGCGGCAGACCAAGGAGAAGATAGCGGGACGGCTTGGAAGGCTTCCTCAAAAATCGGCGTGAAGAGGCACAATGCCGAGAGAAGTGGTAGGAATGGGTGAGGCCTTTGCCCAAAAATGGGACAGTTAAGGCTAGAGTTAAGGCCTTTGAATTGTCAAGGAGTCAATCAGTCAGATAGTTGACGGGACCCTAAAATAAAGGACCACGCTGAACCATTCAAATCAAAATGACGAAAGCGTAATGTTTTCAAAATCGTGTACGTAATTCCAGCATTGATTTCACGATCTTATAACATTTGACCTCGACCAATCTAGATTAAGTTGCATAAGAGTTGATTGAGCTAAAACGTTGCCAATAATCTAGGACATTAGATACTACTACGCAGAAACGTGCAACTGGTAAAATTATTATATTCCTTATCAAATCAAACATGGCGTATTTATCGAAGCAAATATTTAATTAAGCTTATTGGGCGCAATTCGTTAATGGGACTAGGAAACTGGCAATCAGCTAGGATCGATTGTTCTGGAAGTCAAATAATCAAATCATCGTCAAATAATTATTGGCTTTAACATAAATATATGCAGGGTGTTGCCGAATTCTTATATTTTCGTCCATACTGTTAGTTTTAGCCGTCTTAAAATTAGGGTGTTTGCGTTAACAGAAATTAATTCTGTCTTAAATCAGATCAATAAAAAAATTATTCGTTGTTGGATGTGTTACTGCTAGACCTGGAATAACGCCTAATCTCGTAATTTCATGCAAATATTATGTAATGAGGATATACGTCGCCCCCAGAAGCGATCTAGAGGGTTCGGTGACTTTGTTATAGGCTACACACATTTTCATGACAAAACTGAACACTGAATTTCATATATCCGAAATCTAGGACGAGGCATTGACTTTGAAATGATATTCGATACTAAGAAACGATCGTATAGTTTATGTAACCAGCTTACAAACTAACAGGAAAAGTCGATATTGGAAACTGCGTAATTTTTATTGCTTCGTCGTCGGGAGGAAGATTAAGATTGAAAATACTCGTACCCATAAATATTCGGAACTTGCTTTTGGAATTTTGCAGCGAATTTACGTAATCCTTTTTTGAAAAAAAGGAATAATACTCACTACCGTACATCATTTATAGCGAATTGATAAGGAGAACCACCTAAAACAAAATTGGTATCTCAGTCGTTGAAATATACAATAGTTGCAAAAATATTACATAAACCAAAACCAGACGGTTAATAGTGAAACTAGTTCTATTATGCCAAATTGCTGGCTTGTAATATTATAATATCATTATGTTTTGACATAGCCATTTGGCCATAGCAATCACCTATGTTCCGTGGTCGCGTGAAATTATCCGCACGAAGCCTCTTGCAGAGACAGATTTGGTTAGTTAAAAACATCCGTTTGATTATGAGCAGCAATACCAGTGCAGTTAACTGACAGAAATATTGGACCCTGAGACTTACTGAAGCAGTGGCTGGAAAGTCTGACAACCAGGCTTACCAAGGGGTATCGTATTACCCAGTACTAACTGGGTTTTGGAGGTCAGATAGGCCGTCGCTCCATGTAAAATACTGGTGTTCAGCTGCATCCGGTTAGACTGGAAGTTGGCCTCAACTTAGTTGGGAGAAGGTTATGCAGTTGATAAGACTTCTACTGAAGCTTCTATAGCAGGAGTGACAGTGAGTGACAGTTCTATACCTATTAAACTCTTTCTCATGTTAAAAAACGTTATTTTATAAGACAAAAAACAGCTTTAAAACTGAAGAGTCGTCATTTTAACTTTATTTTCCTAGTAAACTGTCAAAGGAAACATCAAAATATGTGTCACTAATGATAAAAATATCCGTAGGCCTGTCTGGTAGGTTATTACGAAAAACTGTTATAGCGATTATGATGAAACGCGTGACATTTTCCGTATCTATTTCTAAAGCAAAAGATAACGTACAACTGATAAAGTTTATAGATTACTCGCCTCTAATCTTTTGTACCTCCTGTATATATCTAACCGACGTAAAACACCTTATAAGTTTTTAAACTGTCATGAATATTTACCATGAATATTTACCATTAACTATTTGTTTTGAGTTCCCGATATTTCGGCGTTGTTGCAAGCACCATGACCATGATAACAAACAGGGGCCTTAGTCTGCTATTGCAATAGTGTCAGAATGGTCTATCATTGATTTAATAAGGCCCCTAGCCCACGGCGTATTGAAGCGCGTTCGAAACTCGTTTGGCGTGCGTACAAAGGGTAATTCGATTGCGCGGGGCCTTATTAAATCAATGATAGACCATTCTGACACTATTGCAATAGCAGACTAAGGCCCCTGGAAACATGGACACAACATAAATATCCCGTTTCTAGTGTTAATGGTAAAACACCTTAGTAATTGCGACTTGTAAAAGAAAAAGTAAAGAAACCTCTTGACGTTTATTTCATACGCTGGCAAATAGGCTTACGGCGTGTCTTATGGAAAGTGGTTACTGCCTCTTATAGCTTGATAAGCAAGAGAATGCCAAAGCCTTGCCAGTCTTTGATACAAAGTTAAACAGAAAAAAGCCTGAAATTGACATGATGGTTCGACCCGGAAGACCTGAACCCATTAAACAAGAAGACTATTTTGATGTATCACATCCGCAAGCAAAATTGCGCATCTTCACTTATGCCGTGAGGAAAATTTTGAGTGTTATTGTTTGTGTGACACAATCTACTCAAAATTCTGTCAGGGAGGCCAAAGAAACGATGGATGGACTGTGTGAACGATGATGTGGCTAGAAAAAGGAGTGATTGCTAGGACCGACTAAAAAAATGTATGGAAGAAGAACACATACTGCGCTGACAATATTAAAATTGGGATGAGGGCAATCATAATGTGACCGGTGAGTAGACAGGTGGTGAGTGGAGCCCGAGAATCGCCAAACATAAAGTAGAGAGCGACGATCTTCGCAAGCTGGCTCGTGTTGAACGGCATGCGATTGGAGAGTTCTATGTTCAGTAGTGGATGATGATGTTTGTCAATTTTTGTCAGTAAAACTTCCAAGGAAATCGACTCAGCAAGACTCGTATGCCTTAGTACACACGGCGGCACATGAAGCTGTATATTACCCGTATAACTTGGCCCCGCTTTGTATAGATTTCCTAAACAATGAAAGATCCGAATAAACAGGTTTTGTAAAGCTTGATTGGCCGTCGTGCGTTCAACCTACTGTTGGACAACGTGCATTAGAGATCAATTTGACAAGGCGATGACATATCAGGTGACACATTCTGGGGCGGTCAATCGCGAGTGGTCGTCTTTAATCGACCGTTATCTAGTTCCACATCAAATCTCTCTTGTTTTCCGTTCAAGATCACATTTTACTCAAGATGTACTTACAGTTGAGCACCCTCTCCTCTGGCCCGACCTGCGGGAAGTGCCGCTGGAACTTCTTCTGGCGCGACTTGCTCGGCTGCTTGCCATCCTTCGTGTCGCCCGCGCTGGCCTTGCTCTGCGGGGCCCGCACCGACGGCGTCGACCCTGATAGTGGCTTTATGGCCTGTCTGGAACCAAGCAGATGAAAGTGTTTAATTTGATGATTCAACAAAAGAAGCTGTTTAAGTTTTGGACGTTGATGCTGCGTTTAAAATCTTGTGGACTAGTCCTATTATACTAGGTACTAGGGTACCATTGGAAAGCACTAGTACACATTTCACATTAAAGCCAGCCAGTGCCTCGGTCTGTTGTCTCCAAGACAGGAGTAGGTAACAACGTGAAGATGTCTAGAAGAAATAAATAGTGGGCAGATATCTCTACATTACAAAAATCTATATAAATAAACAGGTTCCCATATAAATAAGTATGTGACGGACAAAAGTAACGGATAATGCTGAATCTTAATAAATTACGATATTGAGAATGAAAAGTATTTTAGTAATAAGTCTAGAGATTATTAATCTGCACTTGGGGAACAAAACTTTGACCAAAGCCTAAGAATTCTCATCATCATTTAAATAAATCAGATAGCAAAAGTAATTATCTCTAACATAACGTCTCCTTCAAAAGAGGAAACTCACAAGGTAAACATCATAAAGAGACCACACATAGGCATTAATTCATCACGGTAATATGCAAATAGACAATACCGCATGCCACAGAAGTCACAACATATTTAAAAGTAAATAGTATTTAAACGCAACACTAATCATTATTCTCAGCTGTCATTTAAACAGTTCATCAACAGTTCATCTTTTAGTGGCACTAAAATTCAATGATCAAAGATGACGATGAATGGCTACATCATCATCTTTGATCATTGAATTTCATCATCTTTGATCATATTTGGCTACCAAGCTGGTGACCACAAACCAGACCGTATTTATACGTACCATTTCCTGAAAGCTTTAAACTGTATGACTACTAAATAGCGTAGCTTTACGGTAATTCGGTTCATACGATGTTTTACGATACACGAAACGACCCTTTAAACCTATTATAATAAATTACCGGTAGCGGAACAAAGTCAGTGGGTAATCAAAATAGTAGAACGTAAATCTAATCGTACTCGTATTAGTAAATAATGTCTGTTGCAGAAAGCCTCGTTTCGTTGCTGCAACCAACGATCTAGAAAAAGAATCGTACTTGACAGCAGATGTGTGTTTTCAATGTGCCATACAATACAGTGCACACTAAAGGAAATTGCTGCTCTTGTAACAACTACAATCCTAGTATATGCCAAATATTTTGGGTAGTCGGACGCGTCAGAAAATGGACTATCTGCAGTCAAGAAAATGCGGCAAGTCGGCAACATACAAAATGCACAAAATTAAGTAAAGATTCTCTTGGAAAGTAAGGATACTTTATTAAATATTTCTTACAAGAAAAGTGGTCCAAGTCACAATATTAGCATGTTAGTACTTCGGAGAAAAAGTTAAGTGAAAAGTATAGCCGTTCGCGTGAAGTAGAAGGTAAATGTTTTAGTAGAGACCTTTTTAGTACTCTTGCGAGTTTTATGAAACAGGATAATGGAATATGAAACAGAATGATTGTATAGAACACAGAAAATATATTAATACCTTAATGACAAAATACATTTAAAGAATACAGAAAGGACTAAAAGTTATTTAAGGTCAAGGGTAGCAGCTTCCATTTGTAGCAAATAAACACTATTATCTGTTGGTTTCCTTACAGTAGATACTACAAGTAGGATGGTGAGTAGAAATGAAGCCAGTATTGAATTAGATCTTGCATGGCTGATTTATTATACTTTAACTATCTATTTAATAAAAAGAAAATTCCTGACTGACTGACTGACTCATCAACGCCCAGCCCAAACCCTTGGAACTACTAATGTGGACAAGGAATTAGGAAGGATTTTTCGAAATTCAACTCTTAAGAGGGTGAAATGGGGTGTTGAATTTTCTGTGAAACTTTTTATTTATGCTTTCTGGATCTCATGATCCGTAATAGGTAGACAGTTGAAATTTTCTAAGATTTTGTATTTCTGTTGCCGTTTTAACAAGACATCTCACTAATATTACAAATACGAAAGTTTGTGAGGACGGATGGATGGATGCTTGTTACCCTTTCACGCAAAAACCACTAAACTGATTTGGATGAAATTTGGCACACAGATAGTTTATAACTTGAATTAACACATAGGATACTTTTCATCCCAGTTGTAAGATTCCGTTGGACAATTATCGACCTCTACGCGGGCGAAGCCGTGGGCAAGAGCTAGTTCTATATAAATATAAAGAGGTAAAATTTGTTAGTAAATTTGTATGTTGGGGGAAATCTCTGGAACTATTGATCCGATTCCGAAAATTCTATCAATAATGGGAAGCTAATTATTATTCCCTAGTGTCGTATGGGTATATTTGAAACGTTTCCGTGGGATAATTTACGACTATAAGGCGAGCGAAGCCGTGGACAAAAGCTATACTAATATTATAAAGAGTCAAAGTTTGTGAGGTTGTAGGGGGTAATCTCTGGATCTACTGAACCGATTTTGAAAATTCTTTTACTAATAGTAAGCTACATTATCCCCGAATACTATAGGCTATATTTACAACGTGCCCGTGGGATAATTTCCCACCAAAACGCGAGTGCAGCCGTGGACAAAAGCTAGTAGGAAATAAAGTAGCAACATATCGAATAAGTAAGTGTCCAGAGACATTCCATTACACCGGAAATGGTAACAAAACTATCGCCATTTTTAATCTTCCTTCGAAGAATTTCATCAGCTATCCCTTCGAGTTTGCATCTTATCTACCTATAGCTAAAAATTCGATGCTGGGTAAACGAAACGTTCATGTATTATGTAACAAACACGTTTGTTTCCTCACTGGTGACTTTAAAGGTCAAGTTTGGGTCGACTTCCTCCTACCAAATCCATTTGATTATGTTGACACAGTACGGTTAGTACTTCAGTTTTAATATTGCCATTAAACAGAACAATTAAGGCAGAATTATGAGCAATTAAAGCACTTAATTGCGCATGAAATTACTGTAAAATTCATTGTTTTTGGGTAGAAAGTTGACTTTGACTGTGGTGGCAGCTCATTTCTTTCATCTTTAGCCTTTAACATTAACTTTCTTCAGAGCTAAGATAATTCGCACGCGGTATCCGTAGCTGCAGCATCAGTAAGTTTGAAGCTTTTGGAATCGTTTTGTAAATGAGGTCACTGTTATTTAACTACGCCGTAAAACTAATTCATATTTATCAGCAAGACCATTAAGTACAATTTCCTTATTTTAGCCTCAAAACACGTGCCACTTTTGCAGGTGTTACACCCCATCATTGTTATCAACATTATCTAAACACCATAATACAAAAGCCCCCACAAAAGTTGATGGAGCTGCACTCTGCAGTATCATATCAAATATTACAAATGCGAAAGTAACGTCTGTTTTTTAACCTTTTACGCCATAACGTCTAAACATATTTTGATGAAATGAAGCAAACAGGTGATCCTATAAAGAATCCTATCCTTACATAGGGTTCTTTTTCCCTTCCCTTAGGATAATTTTCGACCTCCACGTGGGCAAAGCCGCTGGCAAGAGCTAGTTTTACATAATGCCATGATTACGGTGTACGTAATGACCTGCGGCTTACAATTGCTGCTGATCCACGTGACTGCGACTTAATAAGCATGTTGATACGTCATACTAAGGTTTGAGCGAATAAATACATGTTTTGTTGTTGCGGTGTTTCATACTTGGAGTGAGAACTGGCTTTGAGTAAGTGGATGTGTCTGATTCTTACCCAAGATTGTTTATATGCGTTTTAATTTGTTTCTATCCAATTTGGGGTGTTTCATCGGAACAATACCCTGTTACAGTGACGTCTATCATGGTCATTTCTTTCTAAGATGGAAATTAACATTATTTCAAACGTTCGTTTGAAGATTAGAATTGTGGGATTCTGTCGAACTACCGAAGTCTATATTCTGCTTGAAAAACACTTACGGTAAATTGTATGATGATTATATCAATACAAATCTCCGAATTTCATCTATATTTTGGTTCTTGGGTTCACCACATAAAGAGGTCAGTTATAGAGGTTACCTCACTAAAAGTATCAGAACATGATGGCTCACGTTTACAGTCAGGTGTGATGTGTACAAATCGGGCAATCACAATCAGATGCCATATGGAGCACAAACATGCCGAGTTGAAAGACCTCAATGACTATATTGAAGCTTAACCTCCAAGGTCTTGTTTAAGAATAGAACGGCACTTCCCGCTGCAAATAACTACGACATTCACGTGGTATATTTAGGGAATGGGCAGCAATATCCTTTTATAGTTTACAAACTCCGAGAGTGTTTAAGCTCTGAACAGTTTATGCTCATGTGTATTGGGGAGAAATTTCTTTTGATTGGAAAGCAATTGCTTTTATGGACTTTGCAAACTTTCAGGCTTTAAGGTGTATGCGCAAGGGTAGCCCGCGAAATTTAAATTTTCTTACGTTTATTGCAATTTGCAGGTCAGTGTCAGGTTGTATGATGATGAAAATATTTCATTGTTTTCCATTCAATAAGTATTTCATGAAAAAGTCACTCAATGAGGTTAAATGAACTTGGAGGGTTGTATTGATGATGATTTGAATGATTATAATTCCGTAACTCCATACGTGTTACTGGCGCGGTTCATATTTTCATCAACATACAACCTGACACTGACCTGCAAATTGCAATAAACGTAAGAAAATTTAAATTTCGCGGGCTACCCTTGCGCATCCACCTTAAATGGTTTTTGCTCATGCAGCACATGAATGTTGTGGAGGATATGTTAGAAAACTAGGTTCTAGTTCTTTCTATGCAGGTAATCTAGTATCTATTACTAGATTACCTGCATAGAAAGAACTAGATTGGCTTTTTTATTTTTACGTTTACGATCAACTTAAGGTATTTCACATTGGACTGTCAAAAAACTTGTCTGATGTGGGTTGGTCACAACAAACAGAGAACAGAACACAACAGAAACAGAAACAGAACAGAGATATTCCACCAAATTCACAAGCCAAAGTTTTGGGTCCTAGTTTACATTTTGTTAATTCAGCAACTGTTTTTGAACTTTTATGTAGTGTTCAATGGACTGAGAGAGAAGAAATTAATTCTATTTTCAGAGCAAAAACAGATAAGCCGAATCCTATATCTTTGATTAAAAAGTCTAAAAGAAAACTGTTCAAAATTCACAGGAAAAGTTATTTTTAGTAATTGTGATAAGACAACTTTTCGTGTAATCTTGAATTATAAGATGATTGTATCTGTACGGAAATTACTTTGGATAGATCCCGCAAACTGGAAATTTAAGCAAAAGTTCCAAAAAAAGTTAGATAGACATGGACTTGAAGATTACACATGTATGTAAGTGAAGTACCTAATTATCAGTATAAAAAACGACAATGTATAGCCTCAGTATAAATGTATAGTTTAGCGCACGGAAACATTATTTGCGATTGTACGAGAAACAGGCACACAGTTTATAGTTCACCACGTCTGCATAGTGGCAACAGGACAAAGTGATCGATTGACTATAAACATTGTTTTAAAAGCGGAAACTGTTATCGGTGAACCCGGTGTCAAGTTTGCAAATGGCGACCAATAATTAAATTAGACTGATTTTAATCAATATAATTTAACTATTTAATCAACCGGGTACAAATCCAGCCTTTTGGCTACTACTGAGATATTATAGATGGAAAACCCCAATATTACTTTTCCCGACCCGGGAATCGAATCCAAGACCTCATGCTCAGCAGTCGCGCTTGCGACCACTACTGATAACATCAGGGAATATTAAATAACCATCTCCCTCTTTTAGTCCTTCTTAGGGTGAATTCCCCCAATGGAACTCGCCCTCAGCACATTCAAACTACGTTCAAAACCTGTCTGCATCAACATTGCTTTGAAATAACACTGACCGCACATGAACGCGGTTTAAATGCGCTGAACGCGGTCATTTGAATTGATAAAATTCGCTTTATTTTACCCAACACGTTTAACAACTATACGGTATTTTTAATAAATCCATCTCTACTGCTAAATTAGTATTTTTATACGCAGTCCCTAAAAGTGTAAACCAAAACGACTGTGGTATCCGATAGATTTCCGTCCCAAACTCAGGGTTTTACCTTTTAATAGACCCTTAACTCTTACGTACCCAACGGGTCAGAAAAAGGTATGTTTCCCAGTAAAATACAAATAGCTTTTAGTAGAGAACACAAAGCTTACATTCCTAATACTCAATCTTTCGGTACTGTAACTTTATCCGCACGAGAGAAAAGCAATTGAGAGTCGACCGATCCCGTAAGGATTTCCTTTTTCGACAGAAACCGTTGGATGTCCAAAAAACCTTTTAGAACATTCTAGTCGCCAAAACTTTTATTACAAACGTATCAGACGTGGGTGACATAAAATAGTCAATAAAGAAAGCAATATAAAGGCCTATTGAAAATCCTGAAATAATGATGAGACGAAGAATATAAAAAAAATAATCCTCGACTAACAAAAGATCACAATGAATCAACAGATCACAAAAGAATCTTATCAGTTATGCAGGTGGGAGCTGTCTTTACGCAAGATAAGGATCACAAAGATATAAAATCTCACCTCTTCAAGAAAAACACACCCATTTTCGCAATAAGCTCAGGAGGACACCGACTTCAAAACGTCGACACATACAACTGACCAACAACCGTATTTGCCCCAGGTTATATGGATCCATACAAAATTTAGGATCCCGGCGCAAAAACATGTCCCTATGATCAAGATAAAATGTACCTTATTCCAAAAGAGATAAGGAGTGATCGATGCTGTACTAAATACATAAAACATTGTATGACGCATGAGTCTACGCAAGTTATTGAATTTTAATATGTCACGGATAACAGGGAACGGTATGATATCGTGTTGTATTATTCAGGGTATATGGAGAACAGTCCGGTGCAGTTTGTTATTCCGAGCCTCAATGTGAAATGTAAATGTACAAATTCAGGTTATTTACCAGGTTTTTTCCTTTCCATTGATAATCAACTCTACGAAAAACATTATAAAGGATGAATAATTTCGTTTGTCCTATACTTCTATTCAATATTCTTTACGACTCAAACAATATTTAAACAACGGGAATCTACTAAGATAAAAAATCCTGTAATTTATAGCATTTCGTCTAACAATAATTATCCAGATAGATAATGAAAACATGGAATCCCATCATATTATTACGAGTAAGAATATTTGGTAACTATCGTAAGTTAGGAGAGCAATGATAGAGAAAATATTTGCTTATTTAAATTAACAAGGACCAATTTCCGCAATAAAAATGAAAATTAGTTACACAATCGTTCAAGCGCTTTAGACTTTCATTCGGACTGAATATTTTAGAATTATTAAGTTCATTAATATTGCAATGATATCATGTCTTCAATATAATATATATAATAACTTTTACCGGATATAGCAAACCAGGATGCCGTTTTGATATATCGTGATAATTTTATTAAAACTAGCTGTGCCCTCGGCTTTGCTCACGTGACTGTGTATTCTATTGACATCATCATCATCTGCCTAGCTATCTAACTATGGGGGTCAGATAAACCGTTGGTAATTTTATAAAAAATCTGATTAATTAAATATTAAGCTAGATCCATATCTTACCGTCCATTATGCTCGTTTACATAGGTGCTTTCTCCACTAGACTCGTCAGAGTATTCAAACGAAGCGTTATCCACCATTCTTCACTATTTTCAGTTCACACACTTAATAACTTCACATCTTTCACTGTAAATCTTAGATCTAACACTAACCAACCAAAGAAGGCAACGTTAATAAAATGGTATCAATGAAAGCAATATAATAAAGTATTGAAAATGAAAATAGGTATGAATTGAATACTTGATAGCAAAAACGTAGAATCAAACATGTAAGATAGAAAAACCACGATTGCTGTAAAGCAAAGATTATTTACTGATGGACATAATAATATAATCTCGTAATTACTAATTAATGGTTAAAACGTGGCTATGCATAATTATGATACTATGACGCAAACCGAGGTTACTTTAGTACCAACAATAAACTATATGAATATTTTCGAATCTATGAAAATATTTGGATATTGTCTACGTTTTACTTTACGCCGAAAAGTAAACAGAAGTTTGGTGAATCGTAAATCAGGTGTAAATTCCTCTCCATCAACAGTAAGCCTACTTATTTTAGAACAAGATCTAGTTCATTTTATATTGAATTCTAGACACGGTTTTCTAGCCAATTATATGAAACTGTTTACCATAGTTACTTCAAGTAACGAGCACGCAACGTATACTGCAACTGGAGCAACTCAAACACGAAAATATATATTTCCAATCAACCACACTATTGGTCATGAGTAAATAAACAGGTGCGCGGTATATAGGTGGTAGATAAACTGATTATACAAGTGATAACACTATGAGCCACTGATACTATCAAAGAATTAACGATATTTTTGCAAGCTAGGTATTTAAACATTAGACGCGCTGCTACACCTGCCCAGGATTAATTCGTTATAATCTACTGATATTACAGAATTCACATTTAGTAAGAAATTCATCAACAAGATTACTTAAGACATTTTGATTTAAGAGGCAGAAGAAACCGTTTCTTAACATTTTTGTAATCACTTGAAAGATAAGATAAAGAAGCAGATGTTGAACTCATTTAAAATTAAAGGTCTTTAATGACAAAATCGAATAGAACTCTCTGCTTTCATCCAAAAATTATGTTCTAAACTCTATCCAACGCGATAAAAATAAAGTTGTAACATCGAACGCTGACATAAATGATCACGATGGCATGCAGTGCGGGGTCAGTGGAAATTGTTCAGTTGAGCAAAAGAGGACGGTTGAAACCGGTCGAGAAAACATTACAAGTAACGCGACAGATTTACTAAATGCAACGTGCATACAATCCGGTTTAAAGACAATATAAACAAAAGTAACAGAACATTAGCGAATGACATGTGGAATCACGAATTCGTGAGCTGGTGATAAAGCCAACAAATTTCTACACTCATCACTGATAAATAAAACCAACCGCCTCAAATCTTAACACACAACACACACACTATAGATTCTTTTTGGTTTCGGACACACTAAAATAGTTAACACACTACTTTACGAACGTGGAATAAATAATTAAGAATTAAAAAACCGCGTACAAGACACCGATGTAGCGGCCTGTCCGCGCTCGCGAGAATAACTGTTGAAAACAGTTATACATAAACGTATCTAGTTATAATATCGATTGTGTATCGAGTACGGACTAATTTATCGCGACGATAAGATAAAGAGAGTTACGACGAAACCATAACATAATAATATCTCACCCGTAGTGTGTTTTTCCAAAGTATTTTATGAAAAAAGTTTCAAATATTAACAATGTCAAAATATTGGGAGGACCGTGCATCGTTTCGTGAAGGAAGTTCAAGTCAATTACGTGTTCGAGTCCAATGACCTTGCGAATCGAGACATACTAATATAATAGCGAAATATTTCGGCCGACCGACGCGATGTGCCCACTTGCTGAGATCGAGTATTATTGACATCAAGAAGAGCCGAGAGAAAGGCAACACGAGAATCGTACGATCGGAAGACTCGAATCACCTGAGGCCCCCATTCACTCGGTTCACGCTCCACAGCGGTACAGTTCGAATGCTACGCGAGACAACACTGACTGGAAATATAATGTTTGCAAGCAAGTAAAGCGACAATGTTTATAAACAAGCTAGGTAGGTACGGACAGGAGACAATGGATTATATAAAATCTAAGAATTTATATTATAAAATACTTTAATATCAATCGTAAAGACGTGATTCAATCATGAAATTATTGTTTTGAGGTTTGACTCTATTAACATCAATGCAATGTTCTATGCTAAAGTGACACATGGATAACGTTATAGCAACTTGTGGCTCGCGGACTCTTTACATAAGTTATTCTTGATGTATAAGCTAAGACCAGATAATTATTATTTTTGTAGTACTTGTCGGCGTTAAACCCCACGTGGAGAAGAACCAAACGTAAAATTATCCGAAATGAATGAACACATTTACATAAATAGGGAAATGAATAGGCACTTTCTTAAAGTACATACATTCCCCAGCGAACAGTTTGGAGAAAATGCCAATTTTGATATTTTTAGCGGTGCGCTGAAAATAACGCTAATAAAGTATCAAAAGCCGTCTCCCGTCTGCAATTTCCTACACAGCAACATTTGCAAAACAGTAACACCTTTTAAAAGAATTGGAAGCTTAGGTATACGGAATTCCCATGCACACCCAACTTTTTAAAGTAAATAAATGAGAGTGGCTCAAATCCCCAAGGTTCCGCCGGGTTTCTGTTGAGCCAAGTATATCTAGCGATTCGAAAATATTGCACGATTTGTAAATATGGGTTAGATAGAAGGATAAATCCGTAAGATAGTGAAGTACAATCAAATAACTGTTGTGCTATCGCTACAGCAGTTCGCGCGAAACGAGGGCAAGCCGGGAACATCAATATTATCTGCGTTGATTGGACAAATGGGCTCAACAACTGTATTGCTGTTCACACGTGACTGCGACACGTACTTTGTACAAACAATACTATATTTAATCCTAATCCAGCAAGGTTAATTTTCATTCATTGACGCCTGATGGTAGACGGTACTTCAATTGAATAAAGCTTTTTTCTTGATATACAGCTTGTAACTTTTATAGCTACAGATAACGCTGCTCTACAAATTATTTAGATGTTCAAAAATGTCAGATAGAGAGAGAAACGATACATGGACTGTATGAAGGATGATATAGCAACAAAGGAGGTGAATGCTGAGATGACGAATAATAGAGAGGTATGGAAGAAAAGACATGCACCGTCGACCCCAAATAAATTGGAATAAAGGGCAGGGGAATGATGTTAAAAAATATCGGAGAAGCGGCCCTCTAGTTGGAAATCTAAAAAGATTATGAGAAGAAAATTATTTGGGACATGACGTGCATTCAAAAAATAAATTAACAATAATCATACAACGCATAACAAATACAACAGGACAGAGACAAAAAAGCAAGACAAGCAGGTTACCAATCAGCATAATGCTGTGCTATGGAGGACCCACAACACAGCGCTGGTTTTCACTGGTCACCTTTATGCAAACTTAAAACCCAAATCGAATAACAATGTTGCTGATATTTACTCTGGAATCGATGTGTTGTCCCCGGATAAACAAATGGTACTATCAAAAATGATGTAGAACTAATGGAAATGTGATATATTCAGCCAAAATCAACAAAACATATGTTAACTAGATATTATTCTCTCTCAGTGCAACAGAAACTGTGGCATTCGAAATAAACATCTTAGATGTGGTAATGGCAAACATAGATAGCAAACAGGACCCAGAAAAAGCTTTGTTTCGAAATTGAAGATCCGGTATTTGATTCGACAAATCTGACAGTCAAAGTTTCCTGTCTTTTGTATAACTGTAAGATCAAAACTGGTCAAGGTTTTAATTTCCTTTCCCTGCTTTGTGTTTAAAAGGATACGAACGTTTCCGATTTAAAATACCTAGATATTATTTAAAACACAAGTCCACAAAACTTGCTATACTGTAAAGTCAAGGAAGTTTTTACATATCTTATCGTAAAAAATTTATTAATGTAGTCAAGGACGTGTTAAACATTCGTGTCATGCGATAAATTAAACAGTCTACCGTTTCATGAAATAAAAGTCGTATCTATCCAGAGGTAAGTAATGGACTAACAACTACCGATTTGTCACTGATCTTGACTTTTAAGGATCAAAATTTTGTGGACAACGAAAGACGGGGAGGAGCGCTGGCAGACCAACAGCCAGATGAGTGAACGACCTACAAAAGATCCTGAAGTACCTGGCGGAGACTAGCACAGACCAAGAAAGCATAGCAGAAAAGGGAAGAGGCCTATTCATCAGTGAGTGGAACAAGACTGCTAATGTTGATAATAATGACGCTCAATTAAGTAATGGGCTAACAACGAATGATTTGTCACTGATCTTGACTTTTAAGGATTCAACCATTTTGTGTACATCAAGAGACACAGAGCTTTAGCGGGCCAACAGCTATATGGGTGGATGACCTACCAAAGACCGCGGATAAGACTTGGATGAGACTAGCACCAGGAAAGCATAGCGGAAAAGAGAAGAGGCCTATTCATCAGCGAGTGGAACAAGAATGCTAAAGATGATAATGAAGACGGTCCATTTGTCGACAAATTCCATGGAAGTAGAGTTAGAATCTACTTCAGAAACTAACAGCAACATTTATCTTTATGCATTTAACATTTTCGTTATATGCAATCGCTTGGCTTTCATTATGATTGTTGCCAGGTGTGAAATCGTCTTTCATGGTCGTAATCTTAATCGTTTATGAAAAGGGCTACAATTCTTTTGTCAGACTACCCACTAGATCTGAGTTGATCTGAGTTTTTGACAACTCCTTCTTTTTTTCTCAAATTTTGTCCGACCAGCAATATGGACAGCCCTGTCATTTGCCTAGCCCTGGCCTGGAGGCCTCAAGGGAGAGGTTTTGACAACAATTAATGACAACTGAGTAAACTTAGATTAGGTACTACGTGCACTGGGGTATCTGTACATATATATACATAGTTTACATGCACTCCCTATGGATATTTATCGCTTTGAATAATATATTTATATAAAGACACGCTTTGTGATGAAAATATTCACGTTTATGGAAATGTAAATTCGTAATACCTATTGCGTGAGGTATATTCATCATCATCATCATCCACAGCCCAACATCACCCACTGCTGAGTATAGGCCTCTCTTTGCTTGTGCGAAGAGGAATATTGAATAGGCTTGGTTATTTGTTCGGCTTGGAGATATAAATCCTTTGGCCCCAGGAAATCAAAACAAAGCTTGATTAACAAGCTGTTTTTTTGTCATTCATGTAAAACGCTTCCACTTATATCTTATATTGAACAAAACTGTACTTTTATAACTAAAAGCGAACCTGAAAAATTATAGCTTTTTAAATATTGGCTCATTACCCTAATCGTAAGCAGTATGTAGATATACCTAAATTTAGATTTTATAATTGCTACTTATAGATAAGTCCATTTTTGTTAGAGGTTATCTTTACAAATAATAAAATAAGCCAAGAAACGCGGAGATAAAGAGGAATGATAAGTAGTATCAGCGAATGACGTTTGACGTGTGATAACAGCTTGTAAATATCTGTTATTGAAAATGGACCACGTTGACCGGTATGATGAACCATGTCTGAAGAATCAATGAACTTCCTAATCAGAAGAATAGTTTGTGTCCCTATTATCTGGTGACATCTTAAGTTCATTAAACTTTGAATTACTGAACTTAATCTGTACTAGCCTGTCTGCGGCAAAGCAAGAAAAGAGCGCGAAGGAGGAAATCGATTAAAGTCGTCACCTTTGAGTCCGTTTGCCAGCATCAGTAGCAAAGTTGGAATGTCTCGTGGTCGCATGTCTATAATGTCCGCGTCGTCTACACAGCCGACAGACGTTCGCTCATCGGCCGGACAGACGTTCGCTCATCGGCCGGACAGCCCTCGGTTATCTTACTTAAAATCGGCTGCGTACAAGTTTACCCTAAGCCCGGTCATTGCATTCATCATTTTGAACAACTTTTACAATGGGACTGTGGCATCTACAACGCCGCATATGATAATCATAAGCACCTCACGCAGATCCTACATCTCGCAAGCAGTCATCCGCGAGATTCTTCAGTCCGACAACAAACGACAGACGGCCCAACAGACACAAACCCTTCTGGTCAGACGAACCTCTCTTTTCAATGAGGACTGAGGTACATCCTGTTTCACATACCTCTACACTAAAATCTCGAAACGAACAGCTATAGTTCACTGATACATGTGAACACTTTGGGACAAGGGCAAGAATATGATGCTGATAACATCTTATAGAACAGCAGTTTTTTTTTTTGCAACATTTCAGGTCGTCTAGCGCCATCTCTTTCCCACACTGGAATTGCTCCTGCTCTAAGCTGTCATGGTAGGCCACCAGGAAGGTCAGATAATAACTTCATTGAATGTATGGCACAGCAGACTTTTGCCTCATCTGCAAAATTGGGATCTTGAATGAGCTGATACGCTGATAAGGGGGTGAAAACTAAGATGTAGGCTGACTGATAGGGATGTATGAAAGAAGTAAATATTTTTCGCTGACCCCAAAAGTAAATAAGGATAGAATCAGAGGTTTTATCTCTTATGGGCTCAGCTCACCAAAGCGGCCGACACGCTGACATAGCTCACAGCCCGCCGACAACAAAGTCGCCGACACATGTTGGCGGATGGCGGCTTTGATTTGTATAGCCCTTTATACATTTTATACGCGTGCATATTGCTACTGTATTAAGCGTGCGCCAATATTTAGTTGTCCTTCACGACACCCACACAAACCGCTTATCAGTGGTCTATCCAACGAAGTGATTCCATGGCAATGTAAGTATATATTATTTTTAAACATAAATAGAAGTAAACCTATATTTCCGTGTTCCATTGTGCCAAAATAATCAAACATTCATATCTGAATGAACAGCCTAGGTAGTTAAGTATGTAATACTGTTAAAGGCATCGTTCGACAAAATAAAATCAATTTTCAGTAGACCATGAAACAGTTGTTGTGTTCAATTTCAACAACTTTTATTACTTGCCAGTACTTCTTACTAACTGTCATTCTTCATTATCAAAAAAATAAAGACCCATAGCTACCTTAGTCCAGCAGAAACATTAGGGGGTGCTCTAACCACTTTCCGAGAATCGTCTTTCATGGTGAAATGCTCAAAAACTACAACGCAACCACGATTTCCTTAACCCATTCCAACTTGGGATCAAAGGACTAAATACCCGAACAACGCGGTACTATTCAAAACAATAGAATTTCATAAATGCGTATTACAACACGCGTAGTTGAATTGACGACGTAAACAAGACTGATTAGTGACCTGTAGAAATGATAGTAATCACTCTATAATCGCAGAAAATGCGCGATTATGACAAAATCGTTACTGACAATGACGTGTGGCGGGTATTTTGATTTTCGAGTGATTCATGGGTAAATTTATTAAAAACTATTGAGTATTTACATAATTTGGGGACCAGAAGACAGCCTACACAAGATTAATCTCAAACAGAGGAAAGGACAACCATTTTCTAATGCCCCGAATTTCTGGAATATCAGCGCATTTGGGATGAGCAATGAATTTTTTGCTCATGCTATTTTTAGATGGAAATCCGCCATTTTACAGCGTTCTGCTTATCACAAAAGTGTTGCTACATAACCGCATGTTGATGCCGAGCACAGAAGTGTTGCAATCACGGCTGTTTTAAAACCACTTCCGCGATTTCAAAGACTTACTCTTGTACCGCACTACTTTTTCTCCGCAAAAGCAGTCTTGGATAAAAGCTATACATTTTTAGTTTCCAGGAACAGGTGTTCCAGTTTGCCACGATAAAAGTAACTTAGGTATGCAGTAGACGATACATTTAGTTTTAGGGTTACGTTACATGTGAAGTTCATATTAGTGTTAAATATTTTTCAAGGCAATACAACACGTAATTACGTCGTATTGTTCCTAATCAGTTGTTTAGGCTAGTGGGTAACAGGGTTAGTTATCGGAAGGTCAGCTGGTCAGCACTGGCGAAACAGCTGACTATCGTCTGTATTTAAGTTGCTAGACTTGTACCTAATTCCAAATAAACAATAGACGGTATTTTGAAGTCACTGGAAATATTTCTAAATTACTTTTAATACTAAGTATATCATCATCTTAGTCATATCATCGGATGCCTTGACTGTGTACTGTGAAGCAATATAGTGCTGCCAAGTATGGTTGGCTGTCGGACAAACCAGTCGCCTGGTGAATTACTAGCCTAACCAGAATCAAGCTGTATACATTTTGTTGGCAGCAGGACCTGGCCGCGCCGCTATGATCATTCATTGAGATAGGGTCCTAAGAAAAAATGATGGTACTTACTTCTCATGCTTAGTGGAGCGGGGAGGGTGAGGTTCGAGCTGCAGCGGGGTGGCGGGGGCGGAGCGCGGGGCCCCGCACCCGCCACCCGCCGCGCCAGCCGCGAAATTGCCGGTTGACCTGAAACAAGCAAACATACAGTCAGTCAGGCTTGAAGAATGGACACGTTGCATGAGTTATTTGGAACAGGAGCCATTAGTAGCTACGTTTCTGCAATATTTTCTCTTATATCGCGATATTACCGGCAAAACTTTGTAGATGACTACCAGTTTCAGTTCAGTTGCAAGTTTGCGAAGAGGGCTAATTAGCCCGTTACTTTTGATTGACATTCAGGAAGTTGGTAGAACCATATTTAAGTTGATGAAAAAACAAGTTTGGCTGGCGCAGAAGAGACTATCTTATCTATTCAGCTACTAATCTTAAACGAAAATCTACTCGTAGTAGAGTAGTAGCAACACGTAGATAAGAGTAGTTCCACAGTTGCACACGCAATAATCGACCAAGCTATCGTATTCAGCATAGTAAAGTACTCTCATTGTTCGTTGACGTAGCCCATTTAGTTGATTCCTAGGAACACCGTGTGTGGTGCCGTCAGAGCTATGATTAGTGTTGTCATGTCCATGAGTAATCCGTAATTTAGTACAGCATTGTGTAGCGTTTAACCTTTCGTATGCCGAGTATATAGACAGAATTAAAAAGCTATTGTGTCTCGCGTAGATCCACGTTCCCGGCACACGAAGGGTTAAATTCTAATAGTATTGTTGTGGTAGGTGCGTTTAGGAGAGAAGACTGTTAACGAGTGACAAATATTATCCAGCTTTCTAAAGAACTGTCAGTCAGACTGTCAGACTTAGGGCCGGTCTCCACCGAAGTGAAGATGATACGAGAAGAGAGAAATGTGTTGTAAACCACAAATAGAATTTCGTTATTTACACGTCTCGTCTCGCTTTAGTAGAGTCCGGGTCTAAGAGGGTAACTAGTAAAACACAATATATATATTGAAACACCACGTTTACGTTCACAATCAAACAGTTAGATAGGTATATTAACTTACTCCAGTCACCAGAGACATAATAATATACTCTATCTTTACTGATATTCACGTGTTCATAAACTCAAGGATCAAGATCATACAGAAAAGGACAAGGTAGTGAATGGTAGCGAACAGTAACTCTGCCCAGATTACAATCAATATTTCGGTTAGCATAAAAGTAAGTCATTAGAAAATTCATCTCGCGCAATCTGCTTGCAAAATGTCAGTCTCCAGGAATTGGGACATGTGATAACACTATAGGACCGCACCCAAAAGAAAAAACCGGTCAAGTGCGAGTCGGACTAGCGCACGAATGGTTCCGTAAAATTATTTAAAAAAAAAAACACGTTTGTTGTATTGGAGTCCCCTTAAATATTTATTTTATTCTGTTTTTAGTATTTTTTCTTATAGCGGCAACAGAAATAAATCATCTGTCTAGCTATCACGGTTCATGAGATACTGCCTGGTGACAGACAGCCAGACAGACGGACAATGGATTCTTAATAATAGTGTTCCATTTTTACCCTATGGATACGGAACCCTAAGAGGAAAGAAACCTCAATAACAGAGAATTAGAACACAAAAACAATAACAGCTGGCATTACACGTAAACAGTAAAAGTAGCAGTTATTGAAATAAAACAATAACAAAAAAAAAGAAAAAGCTAACAAACACCACGCTAAATATAATCAAAGAAAACGAAATAGAAATGGACCCAGATGAATGACTGACCTTTGAATTTGGAGAAAGGAAAATAACTGAACAAAAACAAATAACCCTCATACCTTTTGTGCTTATAACTCCTGCGTTTTAATAATGTAGTTGTCGGAGCAGCCACAATATAAGAGGGATGAGGCTTCAACTTTCTCGTAACCTTTTTTCGAACCATGATTAAGGCAAGACACCACACCAACTGTTGACAATACAAACACTACTGGCGAGTGGCGAAACTTCAAAAGCACCACACCACATGAACCTATTGCCATTAGAGAACAATGAAAGCGAATCCAAACATTATTTGCAAGGGAACAATCACTTATCAACATACGGAACTACAAAGAACATGGCTACACAAATATTGCACTCAAATATTATACTCTTTCAGAACAACTAAATTGTAGGTTTCATGTCATAAACCCCAGGCACTAACCTACACACAACCGACTGTGCAATAAAATACAATGAAACTACGTATGTTGTACATAATACATTTGTACAAATAAATGACTGGATGTAAGTACCAACCTGGTGTAGTATTTTTTGTGGACAATAAAATTTCTTACAGCAAAAAACGTGTATCCGCTGGTTATATTACATACTGCGTAGGTATATTATATAATGACCAGAGCGTCGGGCCTGCAATTACAGCAAATAATAGTAAAAACAACATTTACAAACAAAATAGTCATCACTTTAGATGATACATTTAGAATAATTTATTTTGTAAATGACACCAGTGATGCAAAATTCAAGGACACAAAAGACATTAATCGTTGTGTTGAAAATGAGCATTTTCGCTCTACGAATATAAATGGTCATAACTTTTATTGCGGAACAAAGCACCAATACGATCAACAAATCAATATGGTTGGAAAAAGGGTTGTAATAACAAATAAATTTACAGCAACGGTACAATAAGAATGAATATTCTGATGATGTCCATCCATATAACATTAACCATACAAGAATCTCCATTGCTAATGTCTGCCTTGACCCCATTAAGTTGATTGCCTCCGCGCCTGAAGGGACTAGACGCGCAAACAAGATGTCTCCTTGTACCCAAGCACTACATTCTTTATTGCGTAGTACCCATTCAAGGACAGATAGGAAATACGCGTTATCTCCGGATAAACTTGTGCAATAAATTCTGCTGAGCCATAACAGTTCATTTGAAGACGTCGCTCGCCATTCTGGAGAGTCCGACTGGACAGTAATTTACTTAATAGCTATGTGTGTGAAATATATCTTCTCAAATACTACGGAACTGACAGTTTTGGCATTGGGGATTTTACGTCGAATGAATTGCTATCGTACACTCATAACTTGAGAGGCAAAAAAAACACCTCGGAGGAAATAAATCAAGAAGGAAAATACGAAAGATCATTGCTCCTTACCTTGGCAAGACCTCTATCTTGCGAGACAGTCAATCGATATAATGATAAAATGTTTAGTAACAAAAATACTTTCTCAATGATACATAGAACTAATGTACATTGTACGCTCTGAATATGCTTATGCTACCATAAGCATATTCAGTCTATAATGTTCCCACTGTTGGGACACACCACGGCCTCCTCTCTATTAGAGGGAATGGGCTATAATCCACCACGCGGGCCCAGTACGTTTTGGTACATGTCACATGTCTTCGAATTTTTAGTTCTAGGACATGCCCAGATAACATTATTTCTCAAGTTTTGGAAAACTTACGATGGAAACCAATTTCCGTCCAATAATTTTCTAATATTACATCTTCAAACTTATGGCCAAAAGTAAGCTAGCAACCTAGAAATAGATATATGGAGGATAAGGGTTCCACTAGCTATAGGAAAAGCAATAAAGACAAGAGCGAGCTATAGCCGAACGAAAATAAACTGTGAGCAGAAGGCGCCCGACAGTCTGCCGATATTGTACCACGTGCTGTATTAGAAACACGAGTAGATACTGCTCATATATTACAGGGTTTACGGGGCATTTATGCGCAAACTATTCACTAGAATTCATCACATGATGAAAAAAAACCCTCCCTCCATTTCAGAAATTTTCGTCGGATATTTAAACAACAATAACTGTGCCAATATTTCTGACCGTCTTTGTGTAATCACTTTGACATGAAACAGCATATTAAACTTAACCGAACCTGTATACATACAATGAAAAGTAGGTCTAATCTAACATTCATTCCAAAAATCGCATTCCACTTAATCAGAACAACGTAAGTTAAACATTCCTTGGAAAATCAAAACAGTTTAGAAAACGATTCCAGCAACTGCTTATTTTCAATGGCTAGTTAATAAAAACAAGCAGCCTATGAATAATAACTAACTGTTTCATAGAAACTGAATAAGAAATTTGTTTTAATCAATTTAGGCATAGGGCAAATTGCCAATAGTGTCTTTATTATTGCTGGTTCATGGTTGCATAAACCTTGACGGAGTCTATTTGATTTCATGTTTGATATTGAAAAGGACAAATTTTCAACTACTAACTCATCAATCTCATCATGCTCGCAGACATAGGCTAAAACAATTCAGCGATCAAAACACCATAAATATAAGAAACTGTTTTTTTTTTATATTTCTCTGAAAATCACTCAGTACTTTCTCAAATGCGGGCGTTGGGCGCCATACTTTTGAAGAAAAGTAAAGTAAAGCATTCATAAATGAAAGAAAAAACTAGCAAAAACGTCCTTTGGCTCTCAACGAGTCTAGGAGGAGAAATAAAAGCCTCTCTAAGTAAATGGCAAAGACCTTTTAGTCTCTTTGTTTCATTTTTTTATAATAAAAATGAAAATAGAATTGCATGTTGATATACTAGAGAAAAATAAGATAAATGATGAAAGAAAATATACAGAAAGTAATGAAATAATTTATAAATCAATAAAAAGTTCCAAGAACTATCGACTAGTAATAAATAGTTCTAGGCTTCTTGGCCTTCAAAACTAGCGATGCAGTACTACATTTGAACTACCCATGTGAAGACACACACATGGCGTATAATTCTACGTCTTAACAATTTATCGAGGAAGCTCGAGGGGCTCGTGGCTAGATAATCACAGACGCACGCGCCGCTGCAACACTTGCCGAAGTCGGTTCGTCCATCCGTTACATACCGAGAGACACCAACCCAACGTGTCTCGAAAACCACGTTAAACGCCCTTAGTCCTGGTTGTCATTTGATCTTTGACAGGTTGCGAGAGAGGACTAAGACTCAACTGTCCGTCTGGCTGTCTGTCACCAGGCTGTATCTCATGAACTGTGATAGCTAGACAGTTGAAATTTTCACAGATGATGTATTTCTGTTGCCGCTTAACAAAAATGACTAAAAACAAATATAAATATTTAAGGGGGGCTCCCATACAAAAACGTGTTTTTTTTTTATAATGGCCGAACCATTATAAAAAAAAACCCTTCCCTTCGTGCGCGAGGCCGACTCGCATTTGGCCGGTTTTATACTCGCACGCGGGCGAAGCCGCTGGCAAAAGCTATATGAACAAAAAGCGAATATTTGTATTAGGTATAAAATTACCAACAACAACTTACTCTGCCCACGTCTTCCATGGCAAGCTCTTCACCAATAGACATCTATCGTCTTTCACAATTCAAATACTAATAGAAAATTCGTTCCGCATTTTAACAAAATTTAAGGAGTATGTTTTACATAACATGCCGTGATATTTGAAGAACTTCTCATATTCTTAAAAACTTGATATTTTGTTTTATAAACTACGAAAGAGCTAGCCCGACCATTGCGATCACTTTATCGGCAGGAAGCAACCGAATCCATCATGAGGTTTATTGGGATTGCTTTATTGGTATTTTTTAAAATTCTTTGCATTCAATGTGTAAGTTTAAGAAATATCAGTCCCTTTTGATATTCTCATTCTCAACTAAGTGATTTAGTGTGTCTGTGATTTCAGAGAATGCTGCCGATTGGGTATATGACCCGTCGTCCGCCGTTGGTCGTGGACGACGCCGACGATGGGCCCGAGTTAGCTGAACGCGCCGAGGACTCGAATGAAAAGGTCGTTGAGTTGCGAACATCATACGAAGAAAGTGAGGAATATCCCGACTATGGCAGGCATAGCAGGAAATATCATGAAACGTCCAAGAAAGTGGGTATAGAGAAATCCGCGAGATATTAAGTGATGGTGTTCCATGTTTATGTTTTTTTAATCACCTATGTTCTTAACTAATTTACAGCAGTGTGGCGTAGTGGTATTGTCCAACATGCCGAACATGCAGTCTCTGTTACGCAAATACAGATATGACGCAAACGGTCAGAGCATTTAGCATAGTTTTATGAATTAATGTGCGTGTTTTAGTTTAACCAGTTTTGTTATATTTCCGCTAATTTTCCTTTATTTGTAGGTGTGTTGATACCGAGCAGTGTGAAATACTTCATTAAGTTGCCCCGAGGTCTTCAGGAGTCGCCTATCCTCGTGCCTTTAAATGAGAAAGCCTATTCACCTTTAGGCGGGTTTGTAAGGTATGTGGATCCGTTTTTACCTGACAGAAACCATCACTAAGTTACTTCCTATCCCGGCCAGGTGAACATTTGCATTTCACATAGTAACATTAACAACCTGACGTTAAAAATTGTGAAAATTACAGGTACTACAAAGAAGTTCCCCCAATCCCTCATTCCTGGTAAAGGTAATATATTTAATATCATATCTGATCTACTTCATATTTAACCGATTGTAACCAAATAAATGATTTGCAAAGCTATGCGTTTAATTTTGTTATCGATGATGTTAATTACAAGATTTGACAAAGTTATAACGAAGGTGAAATCGCCTGTAAATAATCTGCCCTAAATGATTTTCTGTTAAGACATTGCACACGTGTACCACATGTTGTTTCTCAAATGCCAACGTCAACGAATACTGCAAACAAAGGGTATCGTGAGAACTAAACTAGTTTAGAAATTGTATGACCTTGACAAAGTAGGGGAATTCACAATAAAAAAGAACTTCATTATCGTCGTAACACACGAGACAATGTAGATGTTTACAGATTTCTCAGTAAGAATCGCCGATGCCGCAATATATGAGGACGGTCCAATAACTTGATTGAATTAGGCCACCTTTTCAACAACCTACGGACATTGATTGGGAACAAGTGGTATTTGAGAAGCCCAGATGACGTCAACCGGGACGTGTCTGGTTTTATTTGACATCTTTACTCTTTGAGTGTCAATTAACGCCTCACTATCGATTTATAGAAACAGTTTGATCGTACCGTTGGAGACCAATGAACTGGATCGGATTAAGATGATATCGAATCAATAGCAGTAATATAATATTATGAAGTTTCTCCAATTTACTTTACTTTCCAATCAATCTAGCTAGCTAGGAAAATCGTAAAATAGGTTATTTCTTTATTGGCTTTATGAAATCCATAGAGAGACATCGAATAAAAAGCAGCCAGGATTATCATAAATTCGAGACAATTTATACAATGTGCGTTAACTCTACAGAAGTTTTAACTTCTTATGAACTTCTAGAGTTGCCCAGTGAATTCCAAAACCGTTAATGTGAACTTGAACAAATTCAAAAGGCAGGGTACCTTTTGTAAGGATGAATGAGCTGAATTTTTCCGTTGTTTTGCCGTCTTAGAAACGTCTTAAAAACGGGTGCGTAACTCATCCTATCCTATATGCGTATCCTAAGACCATAATCTGTATTATGGTCTTAGGATACGCATACATCTTCAACCACGTATCGGCCCCAAAAAGGTTTTCTGAAGTTATAATATTCGATAGGATGAGTTACGCACCCGTTTTTGGGAGACAAAAACTTTACTGCGTCACTGAGCATTAAGCTAAAGTTCAAGGCCAAAATGAAGAACAAAAACAACCTGTAAGTATATTCGATAGCTTTCGACGTAGAAACCATGACGCCCATAGGACTGACGCCTAAAGACACCCACGTCTACGCAAATATCGCATTTCGTTTTAGAATAAATACCGATATACCATACTGAAGGGTGCGGCAAGAAAAGGGACGATTTATGATAAAGGAAGCAAATATGTGGTGTGCCTAGCGCGATGACGCCTTTTGGGAGTGGCTATGTCTGAGAACGTTTCGAGGACAGATAATAAGAAAAGGAGGAAAATGAAATACCTATTGGATTGATTACGAACAGGGAATCGTTAGTAACTCTATAACATAAGATCACGCCAGTAATCCAATTCATTTCGCCAGTTCTGTTTAAGTCCCGATTAATAAGGACGAGCCTATAGCGAGTAACAACTTATTTGTAGGAGATGAAATTTAAAAATTCGAATTGTAGCAGTTTGTTCAATTTCAACACAAAATCCAGGGAGATGAGATCAAAAGCAATGTTTGAACATCGATAATATTAAATATTACTCTTCTAAATCTTGATAATAATATGATGTTCGTCCTTTCTTAGTCCTTACTGTCTTCTACTTGTCTGGTCCTTACATTTCCTTATCAGCACCCGTTGTAAGTTTCGATAAAGTCAACCGGTTACCAACTGCATTATTGTCTACTGGAGCACTGTCATATTCATCGTGCAATATGATTTTTTGTCCCCATCATTTTGTCACAATTCAGAATAAGTATAAATGAGCTCGTATCATCAACTCAGTCCCATTAGTTGTAGTCGTAGTCCAGCAATAACACTCCAGATAATGACATGCAAGCATTAAATTCGCAATTGTGCAACACTGAATCGACTCAAGCGCATAAACCAGTTCCATCCAAAGCAGACAAAACTAGTTTCAATAGTATTTGAAACATTGATTGGTTTACGATTCGGAAAACACATTAGAAAGATAAGGTGGTTCGATCAACAAATTAAATTGATTGAATTCCAAAGTTAGGTAATGGTGATCGATCAGTCTTCTTATGTGATTAGTAATTACTATTAATACCTTATTTGGTTACCAAAGCCGTAGCAAAAATATTTGATTATTAGAAGAATGAAAAAAAAAGGTAATTTAAAATATTAAAAAACCCGACTGGGTAAAAAAATAAAATAAAATAAAAAGCATAGAACATTATAACAGTCGGGACCCATTATTGGGACGATTTAAGCCGGTCTATACAGCGTGTAACAGAAAGGGTATAATCAATTATGGAAGAGTGTGGTACGGACCATCAAACTGAACAACTTTCTCTATGAAACCACCATCGAAATCGTAAAAAAATAATCAGCTGTCCTATACAAAATTTCAATACCTACTCGACCCAAATGTATGGGACAGCTGATTATTTTTTTACGATTTCGATGGTGGTCCCATAGAGAAAGTTGTTCAGTTTGATGGTCCGTACCACAGTATTACATATGATTATACCCTTTCTGTTACACGCTGTATATGTTAATGGGTCCCGACTGTTAAGTCGCTATGTTCTATGCTTTTTTTTTTACGCAGTCGGGATTATTATTTTTTTAAATTACCGTTTTTTTTTTTGTTTTATTATTGAATAATTTTTATTTTGATATACCCAGTGTCACTCTCACAGTAAAAAGAATCTAACGACACCTCTCAAGCTAAAATCCATCGACCCGTTCAGGCCACAGAGCGTGCCAAACAATTATACATACATACATACAAACTCTCGAAAAACATAACCCTCCTTCTGGCGCAGTCGGGTAAAAACAGCATCCACCAATTGAACAGAATCATACTACGGTAACCAATTATCGTCAAGGCAATCATCATGGATTTGAAATAGCCAGTATCCTCAATACTACATTGAGGTAAAACCTGACAAATCTAGGTAGAAGAATTTACACCAATAAGTATTTACCAGCCCATCGTCATTACAAGAGGCAATACACAATCGAAGGTAATGGCGTACTAATGGTAGCCATAAAAGATAGACACATCTTCAATTTCTAATACTTTATTACTGCTAGCTTCAAGTGCTCGTACATCGTATCCACTGCAGTTGTATTTACTCTGAAGAGAATATTAACAATACGCATTCAATAGTATCACTCTGTAACTGTAAACAACTGCTCTCGTTTCAATACGTCAGTATTTTTGTGCTGCGTTTTATATTGTGTGCTACGTTTAGCTTGATTTCTAATTATGACAACCGCGTTGGTCAAAACTGGCTTGGCCGAGTTGCTATTATAACCCTTTCTCAAGGGCAGTATAAAGGGTGTAACAAGACCCTTAACGAAGCCGAAAGGCACTTGTTCTTCCCGTCATTGCGATATTTTTTTTGTTCTAGACCATACCTGGGAACCTTCTAGTTACGGAGATATTGGGGGTCAAAGTTCCAACTTTTTCATACGTTTTTTTTTTAATACAAGTTTTTTAATGTTAGATTTTTAAGCACCTCCTATTGTTTAAACACCACCACCCCGTAACAAACAAACCATCTATCAGCCCAATGTTATAAGTGCGTTACATTGAGTCCTACCGTAAAACGTGATTTTTAACCCCAAAAAATAAAGTAGATACCCAGCAACAATCTTTGCGTAAAGTTACTTAGTTTGATACCTACATAATGCTTAGTTGACGGCTTCGTAAAGCGTCCTGTTACACCCAGTATGTATTGAAAGTAACAAAGTTATACTAGAACCATTCTAGGCATAGATAGTGCTAAATACGTTCAAGCCAGTTCTTATCAGACCGTTCACCGAAATTCACAGACTTCCTGCTTAGCACAGTGGACTTGCCTAACCTATTAGTTATAGGCAAATATTATTATCCTAACAGGAAAACTCTTTAGGTTGAATGTATGTGCAAAACACGTGCTTTTGCACTCTAATCTTTGGCATCCTGTGTTTTGGAGCAAAGAGTCACGTTTTTTCGGATATCTTTCATGTTTTGTTCCTTTATCCACAATGATAATGAAGCGTCAAGATAGTGTATTTCATTATCACAGCTGTATGTCATTCAAAAATAAAGATCAAGATATACACCTAAAGATTCTAAAAATCCACGTGCTCAGCCATAACAATGCCTATCCAATAACAATCATATCCGCATCACAAATCTCACAAACAATGGAAAGTAAAGGACTATTATTGAAGTAGAAATCACACGACCAACTTTGTCATTTCAACTTCAAAACTGAAATTTTCGCAAACTTTCTAGAATACCTCGTATTGAAATAGAAGCAAAGTAATTCTTTCCCACCGATACCCTGTAAAAGCTCTCCGAATGACGACAGACTAAACTGGGATTAAAGAGATCCTACCGAGGACGGACTATTTAGTAAACGAGGCATCAGAGTGGTATATCAAATAAATTTAAGTGAATCCTTTTGCAAACGAATTTCTAAAAACAAAAGTAGTATCCACTGTAAGCCACACGAGACCGTAATTCTTGTTTTACGCACTCGTGGTTAGCGTCCGGTAATTTAGTTACTGGCGAGCTCATAAAATTACATAGTTAACGTCGAGACAACGATCAACACGAATTCTTATACACTAAACAGATTTGTAGAATACTAAATATATTGTTAATGTTTCAAGAATATTTTAAAAAAAAACAGAAAGTTTGCTGAAGGATATTCCAAATGAAACGAAGAACGTCAAAGAGATTCAAGTGCATTTAACGAGTCCTGACTTACAGAAAGGAAATAAGATGAGTAAATAGGCGAGTTCCTTAGCACGTGCGATACATATCACGAATCGAGAGAGCAACCGTTGGAAACGTGCCAACATCCATACTAGACGTGGATAAAACTCTATAAGAGGAAACAATACATAACGAAAATTGTCACAACCGACCAAATTCAGTAGCACAGTCACATCAAACAGCTACAGCGCGACAAACTTATGTTTAATTCAGTTGGTTGTTTAGTCACGTATTTGTACGATGGCCTTGGCACTGGCTTCATATTCTCTAAGAAAACGGTCACGTATGATGAAATTTGGTGAGGATACGTCATGACATGGCGAAGACCGATGACTAACATCGCACCATCGTCGCACGATGTCATGCTTGACTCCATCTTACAACTGTATTAAATTGAAGACTGCGAACAATCAACGGCTCTGACAGACAACATGCTGACTTTAAAAACAAGTCCGACGACCGACTAACAAAAATACATTTTTGAGAGATAACAACCTGTCTCTGAAAGAACAATGACCTTATGATTCAGTACACTACAAGATAGTTATACAAAATTGATATCACAAAAACAAAACACACAGTCGGAGAGGTACGGACAGCTATTTCAAATTCTAACAAAAAATCTTATTAGACTCAATATAACTTTAATATTCAGTGCTACTGATGACGTACAACTTGATTTAATAAAAACTGTGGGTTATTTATTATATTAAGTCGGTCTAGCAAAAAAACTTGCAATACCAAATATGGGAATCCAATTTAAGAAGCGCTTTAAAATATTCTAGAAAATTTTGCTAAACAAGGTTAAAGTGAAACCTTACAATTTTAATCCAATTCTCTCTCATTTCAGTTTTTATTTAGATTTTCCGTAATAAGATTACGTCACTAAATACGGAAATAACTTGTGAAAGCGCCTCAACCATTATTGTTTTTCTTACATAAACATATTATGTAGTAAAAATGGTTACTTTCAGTATTTTCAAATACATTTTCCGCAACTCAAATTTCCAGTTGAACAATAAACCAACATTTCAAAGGATTCAGTATTACGAATGATGACGAACTTGGAAACAGTTGCTTTTAGATTTTCTTTGTATTTAAGAATTACCATTTCCAACATATAGTACTTAAACTCTTTGTTTTCATAAAAATAGAACTGTGATTCACACTTAAAACTCATCTTGTTTCTGTATTGATTTGCGGATAAACCGACACTTGAAATCCCCGTAATTTCGTCGAGTAATGAAATAAAGGCAACCGGACCTACAGCTCTTGAGTGGAGCAAGATGTGTGATTGGGTTTTCCTGTTCAGTCCTAAGAATTTTATTTCAGCAGAATACAGTTTTTGCTTTCGACAAATGAATTGCTGCTCATATTGACACGTGGTATACGGAACGTGCATCCGGGACTATCGTCATTAAGAAGTTCATGGATGACAGTAGTTTAAATAAACATTCCCCAATATTTCTAATTCAAATGAAATGTAAATAGTCAAGTCAAGCTTCTTGCATGGTGGTCCAAACGCCAAATTGCAAGCTGTAACAACACACTTAGCGCGTTAACACCAGTTAAAGTCAAGTCTACCACGTATTCTATTTCAAATAAATTAAAAAGGAAGGCGAATGGTACAGAAGCCAGCACATCAAGCTACTACAAGCAGTCAAATTTCTTCAATAGATACTCAAGTTTATCGCTAAAGCATTAGGTTCAAGGTTAATTGGGAAATTTTGACAGTTTCGGGTAGCTTGATGTACTTGTTTTTTTACAACAAATCTAAGGATTTTTAAACTTTCACGGTTTACACTTACACATAAACTGTCACTTACGGGATATCTTCCGAGATTGTCTATTATTTTGAGCTCCCGATATTTCGACGCTGTTGCAAGCGCCATGATCGCGGGTTGACTGGAGAATGCGGGTGGATGAAAAATAAATTGTTAAGAGCAAACAAATCTGTCTACCCTCTTTCTTTGTCTTTTGCTACGCGCACTACTATAATATCGGGAGCTCAAAATAATAGACAATCACGGAAGATATCCAGTAAGTGACAGTTTATGTGTAAATCTAAGGATCGTTACCAAGAAAGCAATTTTGTGAAGAAGTAATTGAAAGAAGATCTGCAGTCTTCAACCAAAGACAATTTCGAAAATGTCCTTTAGGACTATGATAAAGTATTTCATTATCATTTAGCATTTCTTTGCCTGAATTGAGCAATTTGCCGTCACATTATCATCATAAATATCGTTTAATAACCCAATAAAACTATCGAGATGGCATTATTGCTAGTCGAAGAAGCCACGCACGGCAAATTAGGTGCTTCCTTTTATGCTGCAACGAGTGCGGTGACATCATCCTTATGGGTCATGAATAAAATTAATATCCCACTCTGGTAGTGACAAAGTTGTTTGGCACAGAAATTCAAGCAAGATATCGGATTTGATATCAAATCAGGATAACAAGGAAGTAATTATTTTGGTTTTACGACGAAAATAGCCTAACACTCTGAACATTTATACTGTTGGAATGTTTGGATTCCAAAACCAAATAATTTGGACAGTATCAACATTAACTGAGATCGTATTTTCTCATCATTGCTGTCCGAAGAATTAATTGATGTTCCATTAAAAGTCGTGTAATTTACGCAGATTTCAATCGTACATAATGAACGGGCACGATACGTCAAAACAAGATTTTCTATTGTCAGATTAAATTGAGTCATAGCTTAGGATTCACCAAAATGTACGCGTAAGTAGAGGAAGTCTAGCTAACTCTAGCCATAGGAGTCTGTCACTTGCGCAATGTCATGCGCGACTGAAAATGCAAGTGAATATTTCTATCGTTACGAAAGAAGTGGAGTCCTTACATTTTCACGAAACTGGGTGAAACTAAATATAAACTGATGGTTTGACTCCACGTAACCATTATTTACGTCAACCTCAAACTATTTTAGTTAAAACGCATGTTTAACAGAATCATCGAGAATAGATTCAGGGCAAGGGTATTGGCAAATCAAAATGAATTAGTTTACATTGATGACATGATGATGTGTCAAGTTATCCAGAATAGCGTCGCTTGTGACATTCATTAAGCGGGCGTTTATGAAATAATTTGTCTTGGCCTTAACGTACCGGTGTATTTTGGTATCGCCGTTCTAAGTAGGTCGACAGCACATGGTAAGAATCTATCATAAAGTTGCGACACTGCACCGGTGTTACAAGTAATACCATATAATGTGTACCAAAATACACCTTTTATGGCTTGTATCCCGTTTTTCTGCAATATTTTTTTTTACATTTTCGTGTGGTTTCTACTGAAACTGAAGTAATTTCTATAAGATTTTTTTAAGTAAATCTATGAATTGATAGTAGTATATGCCATCAATTTCTGTCACATGAATAAATAAAATATATAATACAATATTTTCTCTTTAAAGTCAGAATAGTTACGTAAAGTCTTGTAAATTGAGTCATTGATGTTTTTCCTGAAACTGTCAAGTATGTAATCTAGAGTGCTGAAGTTCATTTTTATTTGTGTAAAAATATTATCTGATCTCATAATCTTGCAGGTGTTCATAAGGAAACTGAAGTTATTCTTATGTTATCTGTATTTTATCTCTTACCAATATCATCAATAAAATTCATTTTCGAAAACAGATAAAATAATCTTGATATTTCTTGCAATATTGGTATGATAATAAATAAACACTTACCAAAACCTTCTTTTTATTAGTTTAAGTTTAAAATAAAATGAAGATCTTTTAAAATTTTAAACTTAACTATAAACGAGATTATAAACTGAATAAATAAACAATTTATTTATTTATTTAATTATGGCACTCCAACGAAATTTCAATTTGAACATAGGATATTGCAGTTTTCTTTTTGTGCATAGCTACGATTTTTTTGTAATAGGTAGAGACTAGATTATTATTATTAGGGATGCAACGATATGTCCCTTACGATACCGATACGAATGCATCGCAATAGCGAATACGATTTTATCTTACTGCTGGATTTAATAAGATACTTATTATTAGTAAGCCTTGTCCCATGGTTATTATTATTTGTGACGTGCCTGCAGCAACACTCATAATTATGTAGTCTATGGACCTTTTGCATGATGCAGAGAATCAAAAAAGTGACTTGTCTACTTCCATACTGTGTCTAGGCATGTTCCACCTACATTTAAGTAATGGATGAGCGACATTGTCAGACTGCAAAGTGAAAGTCATGAACATTTTATTAAGGCTGCATTAGCCTTGACTGACAGGGGTTGTCAAGAAACAAGGGTTCAACCATAGATATAGATTCAACAAATGTAATGAGTTACGTCAATACAGTATTGTTAAAGTTTGTTAAATGCATCATCATTTACGTAGAGAGAGTGTTGGGTCGTTTAGTTCCCTTCAATATGGTTGAGCTGAATGGAGCTGATGCATGCGTCATGTTCGTGAACGGGCGCTGTCAGTTGGGACTGGTGATGACCAGTCCCAACTGACAGCGCCTGTTCACGTTCTTAGCTGCCACGGTTTATTTTAACTACTTTGTTTTTAAATTGTTGATAGTTATAATCTTTTACTCTGGACGCTCTTAATGTGCACCTCTTTCTACATCGTTCTCACATATATGTATAATCTCAACGTGAATGATGTAACCAAGATCTTGTAACAATATTTTGATTGAAAAGAGTGTCCATGGAGTTTCTTGCCCATTCTTCTCCATAGAGATCTACGCTTTGGAATGGGCAACTACAGTACTTTCACAAGTTATTATGCCTTGTATCTGTGACTGTAGCTTCGCCTTTGTTTTTCTGACTTTCAAAAGTGCCTGCGAAGGTCTAATTGAAATAAACGCTTTGAGTTTGAGTTTGAGTTAGAGTATATCCCTATACCCACGTCTTGTGTTGAGTAGGTAATAGTGATTAAATTAATTTACTTTATTGCAAGTACATATTTCATGATAATTTATTTTACTTAATGCCTACTTACTTTCAATTAATTTGACTTAATGTTATCTTATCTGTCTCAAAAGGGTAAACAATGGGCAATTAATTATTCAATTATTGTACTAACATAATGGAAGTAGGTATGTTTAATTGTGTACAAATTTTCTCATAGACAATGTACCTGCATAGAATGTTAGAATTTAAATCAGCTGTGCTATTTAATTGAATTTGTGCAAAATTTGAATGGCCAATTAGTTTACTAGGTATTTAGTAGCTTATTTAAAAACGCCAATGAAACAAAAATCTTCTCATTAAATACCAATCAAATGAAAGAATTAATTCCTCGAACATTCTATGAATGGAACTTAACCCAAAAGAATTTGTTGTATGAAAATACCAACTCCAAAATTAGAAATTAGTAAGTATTTTTAGTTAATGTACTTTTAATTATAGAATGCTAAGCTGAATAACAAATAGAGAATTTAATAAAAGAGCATTCATTAGGAAAAATTACTGACTTACAATTGGAATTTAAAGAATGTTCTTGTATGTTTAGGAAATAAAAACATACATTTCTAAAGAGTTGATTGAAACAGTTTAAAAGATATAAATATAGATAAAAGAACATTTAACGTTTTTTTTATAGTCAACGTCCTTATCTACCTAGCCTTTTCCCAACGATGCGGGGGCAGCCTTACTGGATGCAGCTGAATATCAGTATTTGAAATAGTATCACACAACTTCATTAACGATCAGACAGAGCCTATTGTTAACTTCAGATACCCTTAGGCTTATCAAAATCTTTAATACTTGAAACGGGATATTCACCATGTTTTATTATTTATATTGAGTTCCTGTTCAATAAAATCATAAACTTAGTAAATATCCTGTTTCACGTGTTAATGATAATATAAGTGATGTCAGTTTTGAAACATACTTATCAAAATCTGTCTAGCCTCTTCCAGTTTCTAGGTTAATATTTAAATAAAATGTTGTAAAATATGAATAATGTTTCAGATATTATTTGAAGTTTAACAAGATGCTGCTGAAAACCAATAATTCAGTCACGTTTTTAGATTTGAAAGATAGTTGAGAAGTAGATAAGATTAGAAGATCGATCGTGACAGTTTGCTATTAGGTAGATCACTTACTGGGAGCCAACCCCAACTTAGTTGGGAAAACGCAAGGCAGATATTGATGTTATAAAAAGCACTAGAGATCTTTGAATAGACTCCTGTCCACACAAAGATTGAGTATTTTGTGATGGAAAAAGTTTGGGGTTTTAAACTGTGCTAGATTAACTCTGTGTAAAGATATTTTATTGCCCTAAGCTAAGCCTGTCCAACATACAACCTACCGGCCTGCATAGGTCTTTCGTCTGGCCCGCGAGCTATTTAAAACTTTATAAAACATCAACAAATATTGTGGGAACATTGTTTAAAAAATTACCCTGAGTCAGTTATTCCAGCGTCGTATTTACCTATCCTTCCCTACCTCACCTACCCGTAAATGCAGACCGAATCATCGCAGTCTATTCAGGCGAAGCCATTAACTAGGCCCTCCATAAAATTATGTTGGAGACCCCTGCCCTAAGCTGATGTTTGATGTATAAATCCGCAAGTACCAGGTACATAGAAAGATTTGAACCTAGCTATAAAGAAATGCTTATTGCAGTAAACCACAATTCATAACTTAATTTTAACAAAATTAGCTAATAATAAAAATGCAATTCTTTTGTTTTGTGATACACAGACAGTACCACAAAAACCTCAATAACATTGGAATAAATTACAGAAGAATAGAAAAGGATGCAGTAAAGTAATGAGGATGGCCTTGCATAGAATATTTTACTGCATTTATGTTAGTAATATTAGAATCTACTGATTAACTTTATATTTAAAACTATCCAGAATGTATCTAAATACAAACATGTGATATTTAAATATTCACTTTCACATAAAATTTTATAGTAATACAAGTCATAATTACCAAGTCTTTCTTATGGGCAAGAGCCCTTTCGCTGGCCTTTTCCCTCCTGCATCAGTGATGACTGAGAAACGGTCACTCAAACTTCTTTTCACCTCTGGAAAGCGGCCTCCTGAAGACAGCCTCAAAGACTTCCCAGTAACCAGTCCCTGCGATTTCTTGGGACGTAAATCTACAGGTTCTTCGACTTCCCCACCCTCCAACTGCAGGGATACTCTCTTGCCCTGTTTCTTATAATTCAAAGCAGCCTCTGACACACGGCCATCAAACTCACGGTTCTTATTAAACCCACGCTCACTATCACCAAATCCTTGGACAAAACAGAGCATAATTTCATCAGGATAAGACTCCTTCATCTAGAAGGTCATTACTAATATTCGATTAACGTAATCCACTCGAATAAGGTCACAACAGTGAACGATTTCGTTACACCAACTTTACTTTGCTACGAAAGCGAGTCATCGGACATTTTCAAACATGAAAACAGTACAGACCTCTCTGTATTTCGAATTAAAAATTATTTTGTTATGGTGTACGCTACTGGGTTACTAAAACATTCAACGTCAATAACTTTGCAGTAAAATGGTTAATCACACGGTCGACACAACGGAATTCGGTATTATTTAATTAAAATTCACAGTTTCACTGTCCATAAAATATCACGAAATCACTATTGTTCGAAATATCGAAGGATTTATGTAGGCCGCCGAAAAATATCGGGGTAAACTGACATTTCTTTCACGTTCGGTAACCGCCCGTAAGTCGTGTTGCGTTCGGAAACACAATCTTGCACGGCCTCGGCTGTTTGCGAACTGACACCGGTTTGGCCGCCCCCACTCGGCCTAGCGTCCACGCGGCGACTCACAAAATGTGCGCGGCGTCGCAATGAATGAAGAATGTGACAATGTGACGTCGTTTTCTACATAGTTTTCTATGACACCTGTGTACCACGTTGAGATATTAAATCCGAATTACAGCCCACATAAAATGTTTCCAAATAGATTTAACCCAGAGATAAATACAATTGAAAAATCACACAAATAACTTATTAGGTAGGTACTTTTGAAATTTTTATGCTGACTAAGGATGCTATGTACGGATGTGTCATTATCATCGTAATTATCATCTCGAGACGATTCCACATCCATTACACAAGGTTCGTAGCCGTGGCCCTGTGGGTCTTTATGAACGCTTCAGTGGACTCTGACGTGAGGGAAAATTCCCATGCTCAATTACCTCGCCTGGCATACCGCTTAAGTACTTACTTAGTAGGTAAGGTATGGTAATAGCGGTAAGCTGTTTCTAACACTCAAAGAAGCATCTTCTTTGTGATGATCATTCTATTGCTGTTTTATGAAAACCTCTTTTAAGATGATGATCATGGTTCAGTTAGGCAATCAAAGGTCAGAGGGTCCTCTTAGGAACATAAATCTTCTGTAATGGCACCCATTTGGCTCGTGCCGCCACATCATAATAAGCTGACTACCATGTTTTCTTTTGTGAGATGTGTGTTTTAAAAATTTAACAGAACTGCTTGGTAGGTGGGTAGGTAATGTTGCCGTTAGTGAATTGCTAATTCTTTCTTCTTCTTTGAAAACTATAAGAACAAGGCTATTTTTTTTTACATTTGTAAAATACTTTCATTATGAAAATTGAATAATAATAAGTTGGCACCCCATTGCGTGACGGTCTGTTTGGATCGATACCGGGAAAACAAAGCAAAGTGAGGGATCGCCAGGGTTACCGGGAAGGAAACTTACATAAAATGCTGAAAGAGTCGTAAGTAGCCAACATTTTATTGATAACCTTGATCCGGTGTTTTTTCATGTAGGTGTACATGAAAAATACCGGATAATTTTATATTTTTATTTATATAGCTTATTTTATGGGGCTATTTAAAATAGTTCAACTTACTCAATGCTTTTTGCTGCTCAATGTTTTTTAGAAGCAAGCCAGGGGGTTCCGTACCATTATCTAAAAAATAAAACTCGCTTTTCGTATGGGAGCCCCCTTATATTTTTTTTTTCTGTTTTTATTATTATAGCGGTAATCGAAATACATCATCTGTGAAAATTTCAACTGTCTAGCTATCACGGTTCATGAGATACAGCCTGGTGACAGACAGCCAGACAGACACAGACGGACAGTGGAGTGGAGTCTTAGTAATATGGTCCCGTTTTTACCCCTTGGATACGGAACCCTAAAAAAAAACAAAGTGTTGAATACTTTTAGTTTAGTTTTATACTTTTTGTATTAAGACATTCAAATATTCAAAAGATTACGAAGCAACTGCAAAATTGAGACTGCCACGTTGGTTTAGTGATCGCCAGCGCAACTGCTTGTCATGAAGTCCTGGTTTTGATTCCCGGGTCGAGCAAACTGTGATTGGGTTTTTCCATCAGGAATTTCTCAGTAGCAGCCACGGACTCTGGACTTGTGCCCGGTTGACGGCAATAGGCTCACCCCTATTACATGGGACTTAAACCTAACTAGCGAAATATGAATGAATTATGTATTATGGTACACCTCTGTCTAACCCTTCGAGAATTATAGGCGTGGTGATGTTTTTCATGCAAAATTGAAAGTCGAAAAATATCAGCCAAAGTTGGATAAAATCTTGTTGAATAAGTTGAATTACAACTCAATCTGTCACACTTTTGATTGATCGAGGCCTTGAAAAACCCGAGATGATCACGAGATAATCGAGATTGAGTATTACATTTCTCTTTGAAATCGCACTTCTTGTGGGAAAGCAAAACCACGACACGTAGTAACGATTAGATTGAATGGCAAATTGGAATTGGCAAAGTTTATGTAGAAGTTGCGTGTACCATTTTCAATTAAGAGGTGGGTACGCGAAAGTGCGCTATTTTAGTTCTTTAACATTTCAATAAAATTCGAGAAATACCTAGATGTCTTTATTGCCAAAATATGGCAATATTTCGGCGCCCTAGACAGTTGGAGGTGAAGTTGTGCGTCAGGGTTCAATTTTCGCATTTGGACTATCAATTATCGGTTCAAGTGTTCAAGGGCCTTTGTCTCTGGTCGATTGAAAACCTAGTAGACCGTACAGACGCGAGCACATCCAGCTACTACAATCTGTCAAATGTCAAATTTCTTTAATAGATTTTCAACTTTAGCGCTTATTCATTGGGTTCAAGGTTGATTTGAAAAATTTGTCAGTTTCGGGTAGTTTGATGTGCTGGAGTCTATGTACCATCACACCAAAATGAATCTGCTCACTTTTAAAACAAAATCCCGTGCACACGATATCCACATCTGTTCACCACCCTTACTGCTATTGGTCAGCACAAAGAGATTGCGGACCAATAGTAGAAAAACAATAAAAAATATGCGACCTCTTTACATAATCTTTTGTTTTACAAAAATTCTCAGGCTCTGTTAATGATCACAGATGTTTGACCACCCTTTTTTGACTAATAGGAATAACACAAAAAAGGACCAATGAAGAGAAAGTTTTTAACTAAGCGCTTCTATAGCGGCCGAATGCTGCAAGCAAAAATAGTCCGCAAGGTGATCATATTCATTTTGGGTCGATTGTACATTTAGATTCGCCATATAATCATCACGTTTAGAACCCATGTGATGGTTACGTAGTAACTATTTAGTAATCCGTGGTGATGGGCAATCCTCTTTAACTCGAGTTATCAACGCCTCAACTCAGAATGCGTCAGGAAAACACTCAAAGGAGCATGTATTTACAACGTGGTCGATTTCACACACTGAAATAAGTTGATAGGTAGGTTATGTTTTAAACAAAGAACATAATGATGACTAACAGTGTGCTAAGGTAAACTCTGTAGGTAGGTTTAAGGTAAATACTAAAGTCGACGATTGAATCTATGAGGTAAATAGGTATTAACATTTGTGGAAGTAGGTAGGTAACTAATATTGAATTTCGTAAAATCGTAACAGCTATACAGGGTACTTGCCATACTCGAGAATCGAACCGACTAAACATCGACAAAATAACATTCTGTACTGTTATGACATCAATCGACAGGACACAAGAATGTCACTATACTTACAGTCTCATAAGATTATCCAGTGGACCATCCCAATCTTTTAGTTTTATGACACCTACTCTCTTGGGACCCACGTACGTACTTGGAGGCTATAAATGCAGGATTGATTGTATCAAACTACCAGTCCCATTACGGCCACAATTTTGTGGCCACGGACGTAGGACGTAGGCCAAAGTGGCCAAGGACTGTTGGCCATCGTGGCCAAGGACTGTTGGCCAGCGTGGCCAAGACTCGTACCGTCAGCCTCCACTATAAGAAAAGGATGACCTCATGATTAATCCACTTCATGAACCCCTTTTTGTTTTCCAATGGCTCTACAATCTATCTAGACACATCGTGTTTATAGAAGCTTTCTCAAATAAAAGTAAATTACATTGTTATTCTGATCGAGTTTAAATAGGAATTGATGGCCTGTTGATACCAGAACAGGAAAATAAAATAAAGAAAAACACAAATTCGTTATTTAGGTCGTTCTTCATCGGTAATAAAATGTTATACTGCTGGCTGTTGATAGCAGGAATTCAGGACATTTTAATAAAAAACTTTCAGATATAAAGACAAGAAAGTTTCAGCTATAAAACACGATCATTCGTCTTTTATTTTGAAGATCTTCAACTAAGCATTTTTAGTTGTTCTTGGGGTAAAAATATTCATCAATACTATCATTGATAGTTGGTGCCTAACCTCATTATTAGACCCTTTCAAAAGATCGGCCTCCTTCTCGACAATGATGTCAGTTACAGATGGATGGGCACTCCTGAAAAACATCGTCAGTTTCTATCTGAAGTGATTTCAGCTGTTTATCTATCAGTATTTTACATGAAATGACTGGCTCCACTGACCTAACGATACCTTTTTTAGACTGGTTGTCAGATTTCTGACCATTCCGTAACGTTTGTCAAAGCTACGAGATACAGCCGGAATCAAACCAGAACCAATGGCTTAAAAAAACATTACCTACCGCTGAAAAACGTAGGAAAATCTAGTAAGGTTAATTTCCCAAAAAATCGCATAAGTCTTCGTCATTCTGTGTTGTATTCTGTGTTGTTGTGTTGTTTTTCATTTTGTGTTATTACAACAAGCGACATTGCTCGTCATAATCACGACGACGTTTCATTAAGGACGCCTATTCTGTAAGTCGTAAGTGCGACACGAACGAAAACAGGGTAGTCGGTGGTAAACGATCAATATAATCCGGTACCTACAGGAAACTCCTAGGAAACGGGAAAACCAAACTTGTGATTGTGACGTAAACGGGACAGAAAATAGGAATTAGGTAATAAGGAAACAGTGGTCGTTATCGTTTGATACGAATGACGCTGATCATTTTGGTAGTTTATAGGTGTTATCGATTACCTACGGTTTTAATTGGATTTTCTGATAAATAATGGGTTCAAACGTCAGACTCATGCCTGGGTATCGTATCGTAAAAGGTTCTGGGCTGGCTATGTATTGGCCATTATGTATATCTTTCTCTTTCCCCCGGACTAATGTTACCTTTTCTTGATTATTTGATGCCCTAAAGCGTTTTTAACAAAACAAACTCCAATAGAACCACATTGATCTAGTGATCGCAAACCGCACTTCTGGGTACATGTAGTCTTATAAGGTTCGATTTCAAAGTTGTGGAAAGTGTTATTGGATAATTCCATCAGGAATTTGTCAGTAGCAGCCTTTTTTTTTTCGCATTGGAAGTCATCAAATAACTTCACCCGCTGTGGGCTGAGCAGGCGTGTCAGACTTTTACTGACTAAAACCCATCCATGTTCCTTCTATTGCCCTTTGTGTTCCAGGGCCGCGGTATCTCTTTCGAACAGTCCCGCAACACTGGCAGGCATCGGTCCTTTCGGACCCCTTCCTGTGACGACGCGCCGTCGACACGGCCTGTCGTCATAAGACGGATGGACGGCGAGTAAGCCCATTACTCACCGTCCACAGGCCCGCGTCAGTAGCAGCCTGGAGTTTAGATTTGTGTGATAGCATTATGTTCGCTCCCTATATGTGTGGGACCTAAGTGTCAAAATTTGGGTGTACTATAGTTAGGTACACCTCTGCCTAATCCTTCGGGACTACAGGTGTGATGTTATGTTACCACAGCTAGATGTACAGAGTTACAGACGCCAGCACATCAAGAACCTAATGATCTAGGGATAAAGTGGAAAATCTATTAAAGAAATTTGACAGATTTTAGTAACTTTATGTGCTGCCGGCTTTTTATACTAAAAACGTCTCGAAAGGCGCAGATTACCCAATCAGTAACTACGTAACTACTGGTAATAAGGCACTGCATTAGCAATCCCTAATTACTTATCCGCAGAGTTAGTCCATTAGTAGTAACTAGATGCTAATCTGCGGGTACTGCCAACCGGTCTTCTAATGATTCAGTGGTTACTTTGAAACGACCCGACATATTTACCAATGGTACTCGTAATTGATAAAGGTTGGTTAAAGGCTCTCACCATAGATATAATAAACAAGGAGATAATATTATGCCCGTTAGACGAAAATATATCGGAATCCTGTGTCTTCAATTTGCCTCTACCACAAGGCAACTGCAACACATGCAGTACAGTAAAACCAATAGTATCTCACCATAGTGGAATCAAGATATCTGGAGATACCAATTCAGTTCCGGATTTGAATACTAACCTATTCAGAGGAGGTAGCCGGTACCCATGGTATGAAATAGCCGAAAGATTCGTCTCCTAAAAACCGCACCCACTATTGATGGGGAAAAGGCGGTAGGCTATCCTGCCCCGCAAGGAATAGGCTACAGTGGCTACCTCTAGAAGGCCACATATGAACTACGCACTACACTTGACATCACGTAATAATTTAACATCACAGAAACCGAGTTCCTCTGTCCATCCGTGCGATTCACACACCTACAGAATCCTGACAACAACACTCTGGCAGTAGCCCACCAGATGAGCAGGCAATACACAATACCTACCCGTCTGGTGGGAAGATCCCCCTTTTTCAACGGGGGATAAGAGATCATCAGTAGACTTTCAGCAATAATTTAAAATCTAGCTATTCTTAAAGCCATAAAATAAAGCAATGAAAAATAAATAAAAAGGGCGTCTGTAGAGCATGAACTAGGAACTAACTCGGCACGAAGCACGAAGCGCGAGGCCCGAGATTAAAGCCACATTATACAAAGCCAGCAATTAACCGCGACATATATTTCTTGCACTGATAACTGCGAGTACCTAACTGTCAGATGCTACAACTTGCGTAACCGCAATGTTGTGAATATTTTTTAATAATGAAGAGTACGTTGAAAGCATTGTTCGTTGATAGATAGGTTCCGATTATATAACAATTAACATAACATTACACCTGTGAGCCGCGCAAGGTTAGGTAGAGGTGTACCCATTAGTTCACCCACATTTTGCCAGTTATGTTTATGTACATAATAGGGGCGAGCCTATTGCTATCAACCGGGCACAAATCCAGACTCCGTCGCTGCTACCCCAATAACACTTTGCCCGACCTCGGAATCGAACCTAGGACCTCATGCTGAGCAGTCGCGCTTGCGACCTCTTGACAAACGAGGCAGTCCAACAATTAAGTATCGTAAACTAATATTATATATGCGAAAGAAAGTTTGTCTTTTACCTTTTCACGCCTAAACCACTGAACCGATTATCCTGAAATGCACATGTGTACGTTGTCAGGTTTACAGAAAGAGACTTAGGATACCTTTCATCCCGACAAAAGGACTGTTCCCGAGGAAAACAAGAATAACGTTCTTATGATAATAGATGGCGCCACGTGTCTTTCGAAGCATGATTTAATTATATTATTACAAGCAGAGTACAACCCGAATAAAATTTATTGCCAAACTCTAAACTAACGCGAGCGAAGCCGCGGGCAAAAGCTTGTTGGATAATAAGGTTACATCATTAAGGTTGACCAAGTACTCAGGGATGGTGAAGGAAAACACATCGTGAGGAAATCGGCATGTCCCAGAACCAAAAAACCGAATATAAGTGACATCGAGCCTACATGGTGGGTTCCAGCCCCTCACTGTCCCAGAGAGGAAGCCAGCGTAGGCAGCCGTGGGAATAAGGTAGGCTGATCATATGCATGGGTAACAGAACGTCTGCTGTAACCATAGCGGTGATATTCACTTTTTTTTTAAACTTTGAACACTAGGAATTTCTCCTGTATCGTGGGTGCGTTTACAAACATTTAAATTCACATTAAACAAACAGCCAGACCCGGAACAACTAACTGTAGGCCATACAATTATTTGTTCCGTGCGAGGATCCAACCCGCGACACGCAGCGCAGCAAGCCATTGCGCCAACCGTGCCGTCTACTTATTTCTATCAGAGACGGTTTTAAATTATAGTGTCATTCTTACAAGTACGTACTACGTAAAGGGTGTAACAAGACCCTTAACGAAGCCGAAAGGCACTTGTTCTCCCTGTCAATGCGATAATTTTTTTTGTTCTAGACCATACCTGGGAACCTTCTAGTTACGGAGATATTGGGGGTCAAACGTGAAACGTCTAGACGTGTTTTTGATGTAAGATTTTTAAAACACCTCCACGACCCCCTTACTATTCAATGCATCCATCAGCACAGTGTTTTGAGTGCGTTACGTTGAGTTTTACGGTAAAACGTGATTCTTGACCCCAAAAAAAAAGTCGTTTCCCAGCAATAATTTTTGCGTAAAGTTGAGGATCGACCGGAGGACACGGTGGAGGTCTGCCCCGCGTGGGCGGAGCACCGCCGTGTCCTCGTAGCGGCGATCGGCGGCGGCGACCTCTCGCGTCCGGCCTTGGTTCATTCCATGGTCCGGAGCGAGACGGAATGGGACGCCGTCGCCTCCTTCTGCGAAGCAGTCATGCTAGCGAAGGAGGCGGCGGAACGTGAGAGGGAGAGAACATCACGTCCCAGCCGCCGCGGGAGACGCACCGGGCGCGCCTCAAAGAGAGTCAGCAAACAGGAAGGGGTCCGCAAGGACCGATGCCTGCCAGGGTTGCGGGACTGTTCGAAAGAGATACCGCGGCCCTGGAACACAAAGGGCAAAGGAAGGAACATGGATGGGTTTTAGTCAGTAAAAGTCTGACACTCCCTCCTGCTCAGGCCAGAGCGGGAGGGGTTATTTTATGACTCCTGAACCGAAAAAAAAAAAAAAGTTACTTAGTTTGATGTACATAATGCTTGGTTGGCGGCTTAAATAACCAACACAATAACACACCCTGTATAATTTCGACGAAGTAAAATGATATCCATTAATTGTTTTTTTATTATTGAACAAAGTATCTTCCCGGAAAACGAATTAATTTCAATAACACGTGTACGCTATTATCAAAATATCTTAAATTAAGAATGTGTAAACAATCAAGAAAAAGCTCGCAAAATATTTACTAAAGTGCCGACGACTCAAAACAGGATCATACATCAAAGTATACTCTGTACCTACCAGGAAGACTGGTCTCCTGTCATAGCTAAATATAGTCCTCTTGGGGAATTATTTATCTTCCTTATACACGTGGGTTTGTTTGTATAGCTGCGAAAAACAAGATCCACGAATTTTGCGATCATCGATAATTTTAATCGAGTTGTTGACGGAACTTCGGATATCGAGAGCTGAAAACAATCGATGATCGAAAGCTCTTCAAAGTGCTGTAAACGTCTCGTAGTTCAATAAACTGCAGATTTATTGAAGTAGTTTGTAAACGAAGATCGCTACCTACACTTAGCTACTAATAATAATATGGGTCACTTTTTATTAGGGTTCCGTAGCCGAATGGCAAAAAACGGAACCCTTATAGATTCGCCAAGTCTGTCTGTCTGTCCGTGTATATCACAGCCACTTTATTCTGAAACTATTAGGACTACACAGTTGAAACTTAGTATTTTGATGTATTCTGTGAACCGCTTTATGCTATTTATACAAAAAAAAAAAAGATTAAGGGAGGTCTCCCCATAAATGGAACTGACACTAAAAAAAATGTTCTGCGGGGATCAAACGTGCGGGGTGTCTATAGATAGGTCTCGATAAAAATGACATTGAGGTTCCTAAAACCATTTTCTCTCTAAGTCAATCGTTTGAAAGATAGATACTTTCAAAGTGGTAAAATGTGTGTCCCCTCTAATTTCTAAAGTAAGAGCAGGAAAATTATAGAACGTAAAAAAACTTTCAACCGGTGTGAATAAGATGTTGATGAATAAGTTGTTGATGTTTATTTTTTGAGAATATGGGATTTCATCAAATTGCAGCAACAACTTTGTTTTTCATTAACATACTATGAAAAACAAATTTAGTTTTTTGAATGTAAAACAATACAACATAATATGAATAAACCTTCAAAATATTTTTACTATATTGTTTGGTGTTACGGAACCCTGTGTGTGTTTGAGTACGACTCGCACTTGGCCGGTTTTACGTTGTTGAAATTAAGCATGAATCAGAGAGAGGAAAAGTGCTCTATTCTTTAACATCATCATCATAAAGGTACAATTCCCAAAGCGGACCACAACCGCAAATCTGTATCCTCAAAAAATTTTGATTGGTTTTGCCACTGCGGTTTGCGGCTACTGTAGAGCTGCCATACGTCCCGGTACACCGGGTCATGTCCCGGTTTGGACCGTTGTGTCCCGGTCAATAAGACAGGGTTTTGTTGGCTTATCAGAACAAAATCATGAAATTTTGATAAAAATAAAGAAAGCTCGCTCCGCAAGTGGTTTTCCGTGTGTGTCTTGAGAAATGTCTGAACCACTTTTACCGCAATTGAAAACGTGGATGATTTGCTAGCCAACTAGCCTCACAGGCACAGGCAGGAACAGGCTGACAGGCTGGAACTAGTCATCATAGCACTGTTCTACCCCAAAAACCAATCCTGCCTACGCCCATTATCGTATGAGCAGAATTGTGACTGGGACTGTATCTACATTTCAGTGTTATCTTTGTTTCGACAGTTCAAAAGTGTCTGTAACTGGCCTACTTGAAATAAATGCTTTGATTTTGATTTTGCCCCTGCTAGATAATAAAATTGACTTGTGTTTGCGCCAAAAACCTGTGATTCAAAATCTCTTTCCAACCTGACCTCTACGAAAAAAATCTTTAAAAACCCAGAAGCCTTCGAAAAATGTATCATATCCATCCACATCAATCCATGGTTTGCCCTACTTCTGTTACAAAGGTCCCGGACGGCCTTTCAGTATTTATCGCATTTCTGGTGTTGCACCTTATAGAACTTTTGTATGAAACACTGCACATGAAATTTTCTCCCTTGTTTTTCGCGATAATCTTTGCTAGGTATGTCATTGACCTATCTTTCTAATACTTTCCATCGGTTTCTCCATGTATGACTCTAGCCTATACTTTCGCTTCAGTTTCGGTAAAACGAGTAATTATAATGTGAGTCTCTTTTGACTTGCACTTATGAGTAGAAAACATAACATTACGCTCATATGATAATGAGTGTCCATTTCCGTTGAAAGTAGAACACAAACTTGAACTAAACAATAAATGTAACTGTTCTCATAAAAGGCAGATAAAACGTTATATTCTACGAATCATTTACCCGTTGTAAATGATTCGTAGAATTATTTGTCTAAAATTCTATAAGACTAAGTTACAAAATTCTGACGCATTTAGGTCAACCGTAAACCTATTATCCGAGGAAACTGGCTTGTTCATTTTCAATACAACTCCGTATTACATGAATTGAGTGAATCAGTAGTTCTTTAAACTAAATATTTCTTCGGTAATGTTTTGTGTATTCTTCTAAACTCAATCGTTGCAAAACCACATAATTTTTCGTCATTAGATAGAAAAAAGTAGAAGGCCTAGATACAGCTGTTCTTTTCAATAAAGGTGGGTTGTTTACGAGGTAACCGTGCATTGAAAATCTAATATAGACTACGTTATAACAATATTGCAAACTGGCAATTTACTTTACAATTTGAACAGCTAGTCCAGTGTGCAGATGGTATCCCCCCAGGCCCAAGATGTTATGTTGATTGTTGCTTTAACTTTAAAGGTTGAGGTGTTATAGAATTACAGATACATAATGAATTCTCCAACACCGCGCCATCCTGCGTCTGTGAGAAAGTTGACAGCCAACTCCCATAATAAAGAATCTATGCGTTTATAAGATTCAGCTTTGTTATGAAAGCTGGCAGAGTAATTCACGTCCACGTGTAACTTAGGTAGCTTAGCAGCATAATTGTGTAATGAATACAAAAGGTAATTTTTAAATTCCATTCTTCCGGAGGGCATATTATCTAATCTCTTATTGCACGTGTTTGAGCGACGAGCGGATTATAAAACATCGGCAATTACAGTGTAGAGAAAAAACAGCAGCTGAGCAGTGACGTAACGCAGAATCTACGGCACACATAAATCGCACCCGTAATTCACGAAGGGTTAGGCAGAGATGCACCTAGTAGTACACATCTATATTTCGCCAATTACGTTTATAAGTCCCATGTAGGTAGTAGGTGGCGACGCGGGGCGAGTCGATTGTTTTTAACCGGGCACAATCCAGAGTCTGTGGCTGCTAGAGAAATTCCTGATGAAAAGCACGATGGCACTTTGCGTGACCTGGAAATCGACCTTGAAACTCATACTAGACAACTAACGATGAGAGGATAACAGCAAGTGATGTAACGTAAATTCTCCGGCACACGTGATTGTAACAAGAACAGAAACATTTGCGCCATTCAGGAATTAATACCGATACGCAGCAGGTGTATGCTACGTACGTGACGTTCAAAATATTTGGCACTGGCACGAGGGAGTGTCGCGACGTCACTCTTGGCACAAACACATTGGCGACAGTCTACTTACGTCACTGGAGGTAGGGCACTTTCAAAATACGAATTTCCTTAATACCGGATACACAAAATAGTCACAATACTACATTCACCTTGAATTCAAGCAGTGCAATTCATCTATCACTAATGCTATATTGAGGTTAAGTTTGTATGTTCGGATGTAGGGAGAATTCTTCGGAACTTCCTATTCGATTCGGAAAACTCTTTCACTAACGGGATGCTACATTACTCCCGGGTCCCTGCGGCTCATAATTCCCGACCATATCGAGCGAAACCGCAGGGAAAAGCTCTACAAAACTACATACATTGTTCACCTTGAATTCAGACAGTGCAATTCATTGTAAGTAACATAAGTACTTAGTTAATTAATTTAATCTTTATTTGTATGGAACAATCTCTTCAAGGGGGCAGGCAAGCAACACTTTAATGGTAATGAGATGTGCGCCGGTTCCGCTTGGCGTGATATATGGCTGTTGACGAGCTCGTGGTGAAGAAACATTATTGTTAGTGCAAGCATAGCAATTTGTATGTTAACGATCTTAATAGCAACGATACTAGTTTTTATTATTTCGCGTCTACTGTATGAGCTGTTCATAGAGTTCAATTTTGCAAAAATGTTAGATTAAAGCAGACAATTGAAAAAGGGCGATATTCAGCTTAATTAAATTTTTAGGTCAAGAGTAAGAATGTATGTACTACCGGTACAATAATATCTTAGATCCTAACTCAAGTCATGTTCTATTGATGTGACAAACATTCACAATTCGCTCAGTCGTTAGAGTTTAAAAAATGTTTATGAAAGAAGAATGCGGAACAGTGAATATGCAAGTACCCGTAATCAGGCCTGGCCTGAAAAAATAGCCTATTATTATCCCCAACAATCGATTCTCAGCTTTCAATATACAATCGATTAGAGTATCCGAGTCACTTAGCCGAGAAACCTAACATGTCCACCAGATCGAAGGAGGACTTAAAGCTAACTTTGATCAATTCGGTTTCAGTAACGTAGTCTAGTTTGGCCATCAAGATAATATTAATTGGGAACAGCTGACCTTAATGGTCTATAACTGACTTTAGTAGTAGTTTCTTAATTAGTCATATACAGTGCACAGGGTGTAACAGGACCCTTCACGAAGCCGTCAACCAAGCATTATGTACATCAAACAAAGTAACTTTACGCAAAAATTATTGCTGGGAAACGACTTTTTTTTTAAGTCAAAATTCACGTTCAGCGGTTTTAGGACGGGCCGGCTCCCTCAAAGTTTGCAAAAGAAGTGGTGATAAAAAATTTACACAAACTAAAGTGCCTGGGTTTGAGCTCGCACCTGAGTGAGTCCCCCGACTTACTCGGCCATTCCGAAAAGGTCTTCACTGCTTTGGACTTGATTTAAATCACATATTTCTCTACAGGCCACCTACCCCAAACACAAATTCATCCTAATTAAAACTAATTACTTAAATAAATTGCAAACGAAAGGTAAATTAATTGACTTGGATTTATTGACCGAAAAGGTCAGACAGCAGTGTCAATTGGTTAACCAGACTTGCTGCCGGGTCTTGCGCAAATTGTAGCCCGTATTAGCATACATCAACCTTTCACGTAGGTACAATTATTGTGGTATTTGCTACTATCAAGATAAGCTTATAGCGAGGTCGTAGGTTTTCCTTCATTTTTATGCTATTAACTATAAACGTAGGTACCTAGTTGTTTTGTTGACATTGGTACCTACCTATTACAATTACATAATAAATGTGTACTTAAACTAAAATCTACTCGTTAGCAATATCTTTCTATATCAAAAATCATAATATATCATATCTTTGACAATATTTTAGCTGAAAAGTGATTACGGGGATACGGGTAGTCAGACGCCCAAAAATCTGACAACTCGTGTTACAAAAATCATACTATATCGTATCTTTGAAAATATTTCAGCTGAAAAGTGATACGGGGATATCGGGATACGGGTAGCCAGACGCCCAAAAATCTGACAACTCGTGTTATCAAGGGTTTCATTACCCAGTAACATAGTTGTGGAGGTTAAATAAGCAGTCGTTCCATGAAAAATACTGCACCCGTTTGGACTGAAAGCCGATCCCAAAAAGGATGAGAAAAGACTAGGCAGGTGATGATCACTTGAGCACACAAAGGCACTTAAAGCAACATTCATCAGCAATGAATGAATGCATCAAAAGATGCACTCCGTCTGATTACCGTAGTAATTCGGGTAACATAAAAAGCGGAGACCTCATAAAAAGTCAGTGCCACGATTCTGAATGCACAGTAAAGTTTAATCACATATTAATAGGTCAAGTTTGATGAGCCTTACACTGAATAGTATTTTAGTAGCACATTTCTACGTATTCATGTGCCACTTCTTAACAAGTTTACAGGTTTGTTCAATAAATAACTATGTGAGCCTAGGATGAACAATTCTCATCATCATTCTTTTGCCCTTAACCCAATTCATTTGTGGTCGGCGCAGCATGTCTTCTTCTTCCATACTTCTCTATTACTCGTCATCTGATCAGACACCTCCTTTCTTGCCATATCATCATTTCCACAGTCCATCCATAGTTTCTTTGGTCTGCCTCTACTCTTATCATTAACACTATAAACGAGATATTTACCACGATTACTGTTACTTTCCCTTCTACTCTTATACCCATCCACATTCATACTCAAAACTTTCTTCACAACATTTTCTCATTCCTCCGCATCGCATACCACAACAACCGATTCCCACACAACTTTTCAGTCACCGGCGTCACTTTTAGACTTCCTCTTATGTAAGTACACATTTCTTATTTTATCCATTCGCATCACACCACAGATCCCCTTTAGCATTCTCATCTCAGCCTCATGCAAATGCCTTTCAGTCATTTTTGTCGCCCAACATTCTGATCACCAATAGCCTTAATCAATGAATGGTAGACTTTAGAGTCGATCACAAGTTAATCGACAGCAAAGTTGCACGTCTTCTATAGGACTTGAGAATATTTTTAATTCTTGCACAATATTATAAACTTATCCAATCTTCACGGAAGCAGCGAAGTGGAAACCTTATATAAGAGGAAACAGCCTCATGCATATGTAATACTAATATCATCGTAACGGACGAAGTCGAGCTAGGCTTTGCCTGTCGACCTTCAAGGTGAGTCCCTGGATTTCCACTCCTTAATAGTATTTCAAATATTGAAAGAGTTTTCAAGGACGCAATCTTGCTTCGAGAATTTCTTTACAAAACTGGGTTAAAAGGAACTTTTTCTAACACAGGAAATTTAACTTGGTATCCAGGTCGTCAGAGGGTCGTCTTATCGTGAAGGTGTGTTCCCCACCTTAATGCGAGTGCCTATTGGAAATGGGACGGGGTTGGCCAATAAAACATCGAATGGACATTTATGGTGGATTGAACGTGAGGACACTGACTGCATTGTGAGTTAAAGGAGTGGCGTTTTTTAACCGACTTTCTTCAAAAAGGAAGAGGTTCTCAATTCGGATGTATTTATTTTAATGTTTATTACCTCATAACTCCGTCATTTGTAAACCGATCTGAAAAATTCTTTTTTCATCTGAAAGGATATGCTTCCCGATAGGTTCCATATAAATTTCATCAAAATCGGTTTAGGGATTTGGTTGTTTTCCTCACGTTAATTGTCACATCACGCGACGTCGCGTGCAGGCGCTTTTATGCACATCACGCGACGTCGCGTGATACTTGCTAGTTTTTGACACACTTCCCGATTTCTGATTGAGCTGAAATTTTGCACGCATAAGTATATCACGAGACAATGCAATATTATGATGACATGGAGCTGATCTGATGATGGAGCTAAAAGGTGGCCATAGGAACTCTGAAATAAAACGACGCAACGCCGCGCCGTCGAGTTTGGACTCATTTGATTCGTCTTGACAAGTACTTTAGTCCTAAATGATCACCAGGGTCTGATGATGGAGCTGGAAGGTGGCCATAGGAATTGTGTGGTATACTACAACTAAAAAAGGTAAAATAAAAAAACTTTCTGCGAAAACAAAACCGACTTCCAAAAAAAACACTAAAAACATCTAAAATAACTTTACTTTCGGAAATCGGTGGCAAAAAAGATACAAAAAGACACCGACTTCCGAAAGTCAAGTTATTTTAGACTTTTTTTTTTGAAGTCGGTTTTTTTTTCGCGGAACGTTTTTTTCCATAATAAGTATGGCAATGTTGTTGCCTCTTGTCAGTCTGTTTTCGATGTTGTAGTTACTCTACTTTGTTGACACGACTAATGTACAGACGCCAGCACATCAAGCTACCCGAAACTGTTTTTTCCAAATTTTCTCAATCAACCTTGAACCTAATGCGCGAAGCATTAAGTTGAAAATCTATTAAAGAAATTTGACAGATTGTTTGTGTGTTGTTTGATGTGCTGGTGTGCTGCGTATATGTATTTGATTAAGGGCCAATTCAATTCTTCAATGCTTGCCGCGCTGGTCTAGTGATCACAAGCGCGACTGCTGAGCAAAAGGTCCTGGGTTCGATTCCCGGGTCGGGCAAAGTGTTATTGGGTTTTTCCATCGGGAATTTCTCAGTAGCAGACACGGAGTCTGGATCTGTGGCCGATTGATGGTAATAGGCTCGCCCCCTATTACATGGGGCTTTTAACATAACTGGTAAAATGTCGTACACCTCTGCCTAAGGTGGATTACAAGCGTGATTTTATGGATATACAGGGTGTAACAAGATCCTTAACTAAGTCACAACCATGCATTATGTAGGTGGGTGGTGGGGGGTTTCTGAATTAAACACTGGGTAGGCAAGGAGATCGGAGGAAACTATATCCAGTCGTAGACGGTGGTACTCGTAAGGGTAACCTTAGGTGATTCGATTTATTTGTCTTCTAAAGTCAAACAGATACATATAGGTAGGTATACTTGTGCCTTAACTACTGCACGACTAGAGTTTTTGTTTTAAGGAATTTCAAAGGCTTGCCCACCAAACTGGAAACGCGAATCTCATCAGAATTTGTGGAATGCATCTAAACTTAGACGTCCCCTCATTGGTTCAGAAGTTGAATTGATTGGTAATGGAATGTATATTTATACAAATAAATGTGTTTATACCGATTTAAGATTAGTCACGGCTCAGATATTTCATCTTGCATTATGGATGCTGATTCTGACGATTCTGTCTAATTTTAGATACAGTGTGGTGACTAGTGAATGTCTCATAATTTATCTGATCTTATGTATTCAACTATTTAGCTACTAGTTGGCCGCAAAAGCTTCTTGGTGGCGCTCAACTTTTAAAATTAAAAAAAGTGTACAGAAATCAGACACAAAAGATTTTGATAGAGCACAATTTGATGAAAGGTCTAAACAGCTGAAGAACCGTTAAAAACACCTGTCACGCCTGTTACCCCCGAAGAGTTAGGCAGAGGTGTACCTAATAGAACACCGTCATTTCGCCAGTAATGTTTAAGTCCCATGTAAAAGCCTATTGCTATCAACCGGGCAAAAATCCAGACTCCATGGCTGCTACTGAGAAATTTCTGATGGAAAAATCCAAAAACATTTTGCCCGACCCGGGAATCCACCCTGACCATGAGCTCAGCAGTCGTGATTATGACCACTAGACCATCGAGACAGGTAGCTTTTAAAAAGAGAATGTAAATAGAGCTGAAAGAAAAGACCGCCACAGGATGACCGGATAGCGTAAACACTAGGTGGGAGATGTTCATAGGGTAGCCAAGAAAATGCTTTTATTGATGGGTAAGACAATGAGCTTCAAAAGTTGGTAATATACAAGGTATAAACCAGGCCCGGAATGGGACCCGAAACCGGCCCGGGAATTTTAGAGATGGTCGGCCCTAAACTCTCAAGAAAAATGAAAACTACTAATATAAATTGTAAAATCTTGAATCAAGCGAAGAAAACATTTAAAATAGAAAGTTAGCCTGAAATGCTAGGCTGCTACTTTGATAAAGAAAAGAGTCGAAACTAAAAGAATAGCGACGCTGTCGAGCAAGGGCATCGCCAGCTTTTGAGCCAGGGGGGGAGGCGCAGAAAGGTGCCTGTAAAAACAGATTTGATTTGTAATGTTAAGTGTACTAGTTGTGCTGAAGTTCTTCTAAGAATCTAAAATACTTGATTAAATAGAAGTAGAATATACAAATTTTGCAGAGTTATTTGAAAAGCTAGACTTTTTAACGAACAAAAAAAAATTGAGCTCGTGATTCCAGAGAAGTTAGCTTTTCTTTAGTCCTTTTATTCAGAAATAGATGTAAGTTAATCGTCATAGGGAGATAATTTTAAAAACAAACGTCGACTTATGATAGACAATTTAAAGATCCAAGATAAAGTAGGTTGCTTGCAGGAGCGAGCGAAGCGAGCTCAAAAATTTTTACATCTTGCTTCGAATAAATTCAGATTTTAATAATATGAGATCAAAATGTCCACATGCTCCATTTTTTGAAACCACACATGGTTTGCATATACATGCCAAAATTGCTTATTAAAGGTCTATCCACACATACCTGGGCCGTGCCCGGGACGTGGACGGACCGTGCCCTCAAAAAAATATCGTTGTGTAAATTTTTTTATGAACTCGTTCACTCACGTCTGTGCCCGGGCCGGCGACAAAGCTTCAGTGCCTACATACATGCGGCCACGGGCACGGCCGTGCACGTCCCTGGCATGGCCCTGATATGTGTGGATATACCTTAAGGCCTCGGGGCAAGGGGCTTCTAATTTATTTCAGCCCCTGTCTGTACCGGTCGATCATGAAAAAATAAAAATCTTGAGCCTCTCGGTGGTACCATTGCTATAGATAGAGTCCAAGAGTAAATTTAATTAAGTCCTCGACTTGACGGTAGAGGACGTTATTTTAATAGATGTACTGTGATGTTTTTTTAAATAGCAAAAGTAAGTCGACCGCCAATCGGCCACATCTGCCCTTCGGGCATCCGGCATATCGGGCATTTGCCAGATTTGCCCGTATGGCCAGTCCGGGCCTGGTATAAACGGACCCTCCACGAAGCCGTCAACCAAGCATTAAATTCATCAAATTAAGGTAACTCACCGCAAAAATTATTGCTGGGAAACGAATTTTTTCGGGGTGAAAAAACACGTCTTATTAGGACCCAAGGTAACGCACTCAAAACATTTTGCTGATGGATTGAATAGTACGGTTATCGTAGAGGTATTTTAAGTAAAGTTATAGTTATAACATTAAGGACTTGTATTTAAATAAAAGCTTGTGAAAAATGGAATTTTGACGACCCAATATCTGCGTAACTAAAAATCGATGCGTGCACGGGTAGGAAATCTTTTTTTTAATGTTTATTTATCATCTCTTATCAGTACATCCAAACAATTTTCGTAAGTAAATAGGATACTTATGTATTTCTCGGAATTTACTGAAAGATAACTAAGCTGATATGAAATGAAAATATTTATTTTAATTAATCAACGCAAAAACGTAAACACTGCTTCTGGCACGTACGCGGTAAGCTACAAAGTAAATAAGAAGTATTTATTAATAATTATAATATAAATTGACGTTATGTTTTTATTTTTTTGTTTGACTTCCTCGGTGGTCTAGTGGTAACAAAGGCTGAGCATACGGTCCTAGGTTCTATTTCCAGGTTAGGCAAAGACTTAGGAAGACAACGCCTCTAAAGCTAAATCTTGAAAGATTCTTCACTTCCGAGGATTGCTGGTGTGATTGTATGTGTGTGTACCTATTAGGGTAAAAAATTGGTACCTACACTATTTAGGCACTCCATATCAGTATTTCGCCGCATAGCGACTACCATCTGACCTCCGGTATCTTATGAGTATGACGAAGATATTAGAATAATGCCAAAGTTAAGACTAGCTGTCCAGTCAGAGTATTTCGCACAATGTCTTTGAGTGTCCTAGGATTTTCGCTGAAATGATGAAGCTGTTAAGGCGCGTTTAATAAAACTACAATTTATTTTTTTTTTTTAGATTTTCAGTTCTCATGAAAATCATAAGTGAAGATCACACACATTCCTGATAGAGAGAAAGCAATTAAACATATCGTGCTCCAAACACCACAAAAATCGATGACCAAAGATTTCCATTCTGCATCGATAAACCCACTAGGTCAAGCTATCAGTTTAACGTACCCAACTGTGAATATTACACAACTGAACGGGTCAAATATAATAATAGATGTTCATGTTGACACCTAGATAATCTTCATTCCCTGTTTGATACCCTCTTTACTGATAATAACAGAAATGTCAATTTACATTGTAGTTATTAACATTGTTTTGTTCACACGATGCCTTTTCGTGATAACAATGAAGCTTCAAGGCTTTGAGGAAATTGGGCTGGAATGATCAATTAGTAGATGGAACTCAATTTATTAAATTGGCAACATTGGAAAATATTTGATTCTTGCCAGAGTTAACGCAATTATGTAAGTTAATTTAATATTTTCGTAATAGTTAACTAGATATTTTGGTTACTATGGTTCCCTAAGTATTTCGATGTTCATTATAGATAACTTTTATTCTTATTGAACGCTTTAACGATAACCTTTCTAAGTTACATTACGTTCGATTACTTACAGCCCATTGAAAATAATGAAGACCAGTTGATTGTTACTACCCACGAATATAGCAGAGAACCACGAAACGTCGAAAAATGGTTACAAGAAATAATAAAATTCTACGTATTTTAAACATACTTTACTGGCAGAAAAGAAAGACAGAATTGAATTTGAATATCGAATAAAAACAAATGAGGCTGAAAACGCCCACTTCTCATGCCACGTTCAGTTGTTTTAGCGAATAATAACAATAAAACTTGTAGTAAAATAACTTAAATATTTTCTATATTACGATGAACTTACCGCCGTCGCCAAAGTAAACTATCAGGGGAGATACTCCGTTTGCCTTTTAAAAAAGCCTGCCTGAACTGAGCGAGAGGCAAACTCTCCCGTCGCAGTGACCATCGAATAGTACGTACACTAGTTTTCTCTGCATTTTTTTCCATTTGCACTACTACATAACACAAAAACTTGAATAGTTCACGTTTCAACATTTATTTAATGCCATTTTTAAAGTAATTTCAGCAACAATTAAACAGAATCGACACGAACAATTGCATTACACGATCTAAAAACGATAACAGGTTGGAAACTAAATTAATGCTGCAACCTTATCTTTACGGTTTCTATTTCATATTTACGTTAAAAGATAATAGTGGAAAATGAGTAAATACGTACTGTATTTGTTTAAATTATATTATGACTGATGTGAGTTGGTTTAAAGTTTTTTTTCACAGTTCAAATGTTTTTATCGCCAAGCGCGAATTGCGCGAAGTTATTACTTTAACGTCATGACGTTTGGACAATACGAGTTTTGTTTGTAACAGACCTACTATTTTTTCTTGAGTAAGCGAGGCCTTCCAACACAATGACTTTACATATTATTCATATATTTTAATGCCTTGAACCAACATAGAATAGTTTGTTTAGTCTGTAAACGACGTTATTGATTTGCAAAGTTCGTGAAACAACTTTCAGTAGAACAACATTCAAAAGTTACACGAGTGAATAATGTGGTCTAAAACTTTTCACGGACAACCAACTCAATTTGCTCAAGCGTTAAAAGATAATAGAAGTACCGACCTGAATAAATGAACTCGCTTTATAACGACACCGCCATACAAATTTGGTGTGAAAACGAGTGGAAAACTGCCAAACGCATTACCGCGAAGACCCTTCAATGTCCGGAATTGATAACAATAATAAACGATCCCTATCCATACTAAAGTACTTGCTTTAATGATGAAAGGCAAACTTGGCATAGCGGCATAGCGTTTTGTATGTATAGCCAATTGATTTTCCATTCGATTAGCCATGAGGGAAATACCCACGAAAGGCATTTGCGTGTTGAGATCATGAAATGCATTTGAAACACTTGAAGCCGGCTAGCTTACTCGTGGAGTCGTGGATGTGGCGTCACGTCACATTACATCAGGTGATCGAATCTTAGATGGCATAAATGGCTATTTGTTACCGCTATTTTCCTCAAATTGTCTTGGCTTGCATGATCGACTAACTAGACGTAACATCCACGTTAAAAGACTCAGTATAATCGAGCATCGTCAGGGCGGAAATATGTTGTAAACTGTAGTTTCTTTTTTATTTTTTTTTAAGTTTTTAAAAGATAAAATGCTTCTTGTTAATTGGAAAGTATCGGAATTTTCAATCCTCTTCGCAATTTTAATTTACTACGTTTTTCAAGTCTCTGAAAAGTAGAGTAGAGAACCAGAGATAATTCTCAGCTGTTAACACTGCTGAAAAGATATGCATTTTGCTTAATTCATTCTCATCCGTATTTTTGCATAGTGGAAGCTAAAACCTCAAGAGGGTATTAGGTATACCAAAGTCAGACTTTTTGATCTGACTTTTATTAGCCTTTTGGGTATCATCATCATTCCATCTCATCCATCATTTTGTAAGGTGGAAGCTAAAGCCTGAGAAGATTCAAGGGGATAGGACACATAAAATAGCTATGCTTAAAAATGGTTTATGAAAAAAGCTAGTACTCACTGCGAGGGGGCCGGTGTGGGGACACGGAGGTGATGTCCTCTGCGGGGTCGCTCAGCGTCGCTACCGTCACTGGCCTCCTCTGCACCGACACTGCTCGACCCGCCCGCCGACCTACACAGAAGAACAGATTAGTTAATTTTCGATACTTCTTCTTTTCTTCTATCGAGATGATCAATACCCAGCCGTAAATATAGTGTGACATGATTGTGACCCATCGAGTTACAGAAAGAGACTTTTTATGTTATTGAATGGCAAATAAGCAGAGAGAATTATCACGTGGGGTGCCCACCACATTAGAAGTGGGCACCACCGCGTGCAATACCAGATGAGGCATTGAAGATGCGATACCATCTCAGAAACAAAGAAATTTCGCATGTGCCTGTACCTAATTAAACAAGGACCTCCCTAACTTGGTAAGGGTAAATACAGATATACATAAGTAAGGTTGTAATTCACAAGATGAGCTCCTTCGCATAGAGTTCTATTACTCACACAATTGTCTATGAGTAGCAGAGACGATCTTTTTCTGAACCTCAATGTGCCATATTTACGAACGGGTACTGAATGTATATTTGTGTGAAAAAGCTGTGTTAAAAATTCACCAGTCAGCAAGGTTAGCAGGGCAGACTGCTCTGGTTGCGTAATTTCAGTATAGTCATTTGTAGAGGCTTTATGTGTTGGGTATTAATGGAAAACAATGAAAGAAAGCATTAACTTGATCTTGATGAAAATCCTTAGCCGTTGTATATCCGAAGTCGTTAAAATAAGTGGATGTCAATTTTCGGTCAAGGTTTTATTTACAAATCTATAACTACTTTCAATTTTATTATGATTTTTATGGAGAGCATTTGGGAGATGTAGGTTAATGTACATACATTTATACAAGTGGAATCCATAAAATGGGATTATTTACGAAGAGGGTATTGGATAATTGAAAGTTTGCGCTCGGAGAACTCGGAATTTTCCACACTTTTGTACCATTGTATTGAATTCTTTAGTAGCTATTTTAGCGATTTCAGAATATACCTTAAAATATAGATAGGTAGAGAGTAAAGCAGCACAAATAGTGGATAAATACATTAATTCGAAACAAATAGAGGACAGTCGATGCCAAAAGCTTTATCTAAACAAGAAGCATCAGAAATATAAATAATTAGTTTCAGATTGGATCAAACAAACAAAAATAATTGCCCAACGGAAAATATCAGATTGATTGCCCAAACAAACAGAAACAATAATAATAATTTATGGTTTTAATGCTGGAATTATATTGTTTATTGCTGTGATAGTATCTCAACCTAAAAACAAAGTTATTTCTGTCGATCAAACATTGATTTAGGTTGTAGTTAGAAAATGACTAATCAACGTCACGTTTGTAATTCCAGAAGAGTTACGCAGACGTGTACTGAACCTAACTATAGTAATCCATGTTTCGTCAGTTATGTTATAATAGGCTCTATATTATTATATTTCTATACCGGCAACGGTAGTATATGTGAACTGAACTAATATAAATTGTAAGACCTTTAAGTACCTACCATATACGCAGAAATAAATGATATTCTATTCTATTCTATGGGTCTTAAACATAAATGGCGAAATGTGGATGTATTAACGATACACCTCAGTCTAACCCTTCGTGTATTAGAGGCTTGATGTTATTATATAGGTTTAACTGTTGTAAAGCCTCTTATAGCCGTAGTCCTTACCATCACTAGACCTGTAGACCAACGAGTCAGTCACAAAATATAGTATTTTCTGTAGACCAACGAGTAAATCATAAAATATAGTATTTTCTGTAGACCAACGAGTAAGTCATAAAATATCGTATTTTCTGTAGACCAACGAGTAAGTCATAAAATATAGTATTTTGTAAACCTATGTAGATTTTAATACGTGGTCTATCAGCCATCAAGACTTGAAGACAAACTAAAAAGTGGTTGTCAAGTGGAACATTCTAGCAAACCTTAAACAAAGTAGGAAAAGACGCACGTTGTGAGAGAGGATCTCGACAAGTGGGTCGCTCTACTTGCTAAATGGAACACAAAGACGCGATGTGAGCATCAACAAACTAGCCGACATATAGACGATACATGAGATACAGTCAAACGGGGTGAATAGAGACACGGGGGTAATAGAGACAAGGGGTGAATCGGGAAGAAACGAACGGGAATCATCATCATCAGTGCCCAACCTTTTCCCAAGTATGTTAGGGTCGGCTTCCAGTCTAACAGGATGCAGCTGAATACCAGTATTTTACATTAAGATTTGGGAGCTTACTCATATGCCTAGGGATGTATTTTACATGGAGCGACTGCCTATCTGACCTCCACAACCCAGTTAGTACTGGGTAATACGATATTCGTATTCATATTCATTTTATTTTATACGCCTTGGTAAGACTGGTTGTCAGGCTTTCGGGCCATTGACTACCTGTAACGACTATCAAAGATCAACAAATGACAACCGGGACAAACGGTTTAACGTGCTTTCCGAGGCATGGTGGAATCTCGGTATGTAATGGGTGGTCACCCATCCATAGACCAAACACACAAAGTTTGAACGGGAATGTCGGACACAAATCACTTGTGACTAAGGAATTATTATTGTTTTAATTCAATATATACAAATAAGTAAGTGTCTGTTAGTAACCCCACGTCCCTTTCCCCTGTCTGTCCCTATGTATGCTTAGATCTTTAAAACTACGCAATGGATTTTGATGCGGTTTTTTTAATAGATAGAGTGATTCAAGAGGTAGGTTTATATGTATAACATTGCATCCGTGCGAAGCCGGGGCGGGTCACTAGTAAAAATATATACGGCACCTAACCCTTCGTGTGCCGGAACGTAGATCTACGCGAGATACAATGACTTTTTCATTGTGTCTATATACTCGATATACAAGAGGTTAAAAGATAAATCCATTTTTTTCAATTCTGATTCAAAAAGGGAAGTAATATTTTTATAATAATTTCACGCGAACGAAGGTCGCAGGCAAAAGCTTGTAGAAATAGAGCTTTTAGCCAACCAATGACACAATTACTCGCACCACGTTTGACTATACATCGTTTCACTGTGGAAAAGAATTGACTTACTCGTACGTTTTCAATTCAATGGCAATACTTGACATTGACACCATATTTAGCACCTAATTTTATTTCAGGTACGAATGAAATTAACACGAATACACTAAACACAAAGTTGTATAATTATGAAATTAGACTAAGCGGTCTAATTTCTTCATTAAATTGAGATTTGAGACGTATCTCAATGAAATTAGCCCGACCGAAAATACTAAAAGGAGCTGTAAATATATGTTTATTAGTATTAAACATGTTAATTCTTTGGCTTCATGGAAAATACTGAAATTCAGGAAAAAATTAACTAGGCAACTGACCGCAATAAAGTAAGGGAAAAAAATGGCTTATCAAGACCTAATAATTGCTAATTAAATTAAATAGTATCGTCACATTATTAAATCAATTAACGCGCGTAAACATTTCCGCGAACTGCAACTCGTTTTCCGTAAAATAATAATCGCATACGTATACGGTTTTTTTTCATGGGATATCACTGAGTTTTTGCTTGTTATTATAAAAACAATTCATTGACATTAGGAAAAAAAAAAGCTTTTTAGAGGTATTTTAACACTATCAAAAACCAGCCATGGATATAAAAACAATTGATAAATAAAGCAGTAGTTTGTTTATAGGTTGTAGGTAGGGTTTACAATTACAGGATTCGTTTCCAAATAAAACTCAGCATTTATCAGCTAAGATAAAGTGTTATTTAAAGCGTGCTAGATAAAAGTAAGACTAGTGCTATTACAAGTTAGTTTAGTGCAGCTAAAGACAAAGCAAAAACGAGCAGAATACAGTGTATCTTTCCCAACATGTCCTAGTTGGTAAACAACCACGGTATATTACGACAATCATGAGTTTTTCATCAAACAGATTACTTAAAGTCATATCTGAATGCCTTGATCTTTGGTAGAAATAAATACGGAAATAATGGAATTATCTCAAAAACTCTTTCAAAGCAGTCATCTTCTTAGCGTACCAATCGATGGCAATCAAAATTATGTCGGCTCAGAACTGAGCTACGAGTTTGGCGCTTTCAACAGCGCAGCGTCCATCAGTTCCTGTAATGGACAAACAACAGGACCAACACGCAGGACACGATACCATCACACTACAGGGTTGAGTCATCAATTATCAAATGTATATAAGCTATATTTGTTTACCAAATAGGACAAAAGATGAACACATGTCACAGCGTTACTACTTTCTATCTACTCACACCATACGGCATGCACGTGCATTTAACCAGTACCTTCGCATTATAAGCTCTCAAAAAGCCGCAAGCAGGCACTAAGTCTCGGTTATATGGTAAGGGATACTGTCACACGCCATGCCGATACCTAGAAATAATAAGGGCATGAATGGCGGAAGGCTGACTGCAGATATGATAGTTTTGGCTGGCACCACAATTGCGTAACATACTATCACAATCTGAAGGCAATTCCTAATCCATTACTACATACATATGTTTGAGAAATTCGTCAGCTTGACAAAGGAAATTAATAACGTTATGAATGTTATTGCATTGTCAAAATGAAAGGCCACCATTGTAAAGTGTGTTACGCAATTATCCCACGGGTCAAGATCTGTGAAGGTGTACGAACGGAGTGTTGTTCTAAAATCCGGGGGATCACCGCCGTGAGTATTTTTCCTACGTATGAATACGACATTACTTTGTACAATTAACATCATCATCGGACTACATCAGTCCACTTCTGGACGTGTACTTAACTCGATTCTCGGCAACTCTCATCCAGTCGCCAGCCACCCTGCGAAGATCGTAGGTCTACCGAACCCAGCGTCCCATCTTATGCTTGCCGATTCGCGGTCTTCACTCAAAAACACGTCTAGTTCAACGGTAATCAGTTCTACGGCTAACATTGCCATTTACATTTATTATCATCAATCAATAGCAGTCCTCTGGTTGACAAAGGCTCGATCGTCTGTTACTATCCAGAGATCCATTGCGTTTCGTATTTCTACAATGACTCAACTGATTAGGTAGCTTATGTCAGACCCACACATTTTTTACCTTTCCCTAATCGTTTTCGCTGATAGAATCTCACTATTTCTAGACCCCCAGGGCCCTAGGTGTACCTACACAGCTTCAAAGAGCTTATTTTAAAAAGTTAATTAATTTTATTCGATCAATGATTTCTTCTTTAATGGACTTTATGTAAAAGATCTTAAACATTGTTTTTGTATGTAGTAATCATTATTTAAGGAATTGAGCACAACCTGCAATCTTTATATCCTCTTTCATAGATAGGTACATAAGGTTTAAAAGCATTATCTTCAGGAACATCAATACCCACTATATTCAGTAAAGATATTATGATAGTTGCCTGCCTAGATAGGGGAAGACGGTGATTGATTGCCCGCGTGTTTACGAGCTATCGATGTTCCTACTTCCTTTTATACAGTAGAATATTATCAGTAGATAGGCAAGGCCAGGCCACCCGTTTTTTGTATGAAAATGATTTTTAAGAACGGTATATTGTCGACTCTTAACTATAAATTGGTAGGTATTATCTTTAAAGCCTGCTTGCACCGCAAATCATCGAAAACGTTTGGCGGCAAATGAAATTAAAGCTATCATTAATCTTTTGAAGATGACGGAGACAGAATCATTATCTGCTTAGCCTTTTCCCGACTATATTGGGGTCAGCTTCCAGATTAACTGGATGCAGCTGAACACTAGTACTAGTATTTTACACGGAGCGATTGCTTATCTGACCTCTAAACCCAGTTAATACAGGTAAACACGATACCCCTTGATAAGACTGGATGTTATACTACCTGTAACGACTGTCAAAGATCTACAAATGACGTTTAAAATAAGTTTAGCGCTAAATGCGTTTAATGTTTTGTGGTACAAGCGGGTCTTGATCTCGACATAGTATCTGCAGCCAGCCCAAAGCTTCTATTAGTAATTTAAATAGTTATAACAATTTTAACCTACTACGGTGTCAATTACATAATGTACTGAATTACAAGATGCTTACATGAAACATAATTAATTACTGCATTTAATTTACTTATCCAAGTCAGCAATTTTCCTCGAGTTTATTTTTAGTAAAATAATTTCTAACCTTTAATCTTTAAAAAACTGATGATTAACTCTATAAAACTCACATTCATAAATATTGTGACGATTGCAGGAGTAAGGGTCGTGATTTCCCTCAAGATTGGTCCTAAGACCAATCTTGAGGGAAATCACTTTCCTAGTTGTATTAAATTACAAAATACTTATTTTACTTTTCAATTCTTCACATATTTGAATATTTCATATTATACAGAATACTAAACAATTTTTTTTTTTCTTATTTTATTCATGTCCTCGAAATCTTCCACACAAGGAAGTGCTCGAGCCAAGTTTAAAATCTAATAAAAAAATAATCTATTAACGATTATTAACTTACCGAAATATTCTCTTCAGCCGACTAATGACTTGGTATTTTATATACACGTTAATCACACAATACTATGCTATGGGCACACTTGCGTACTTTTGTACATAGTTCAAATCACTTTTGGTTCGAATAAGCTGATTCCATTATGCTGATTAATTTTACCGAACAAGATACCTGTGAGGCGTGATAATGAAAATTGATTAAAGTTTTTGTTAATGGTTTTGTTTTATAAAACTAAATGCTTTCATAACATTTTGATTTTTTATTCCATTAGTCGTTAATATTGATAATGCCTAAATTGGATTTTATTTCAGGGAATATGAGTATAGCACGTTGTTTCCAGATAAAACTAATTAAGTTGAGTCTAGTATCAAAAATATATCATTGCCAGATCCAGTTTAACACGTTGTGATTTTTGGCAAGTAAAAATAACCATCGGTAATTAAATATCACTCAACGCTCAAAAACTTGCCAATTTTTTTGTGAGTGCTTGACGTAACTTCCTTTTTAGTTTAGTTTTTGCAGTTTATTTCGGTGATTTTAATAATAACAGTGACCAGATATCTGTAGGTATACTACCTACCATAAATAAATGGCGGTAACTTAACACTGTTTTGGCATATACCGTAGTTCGAAATACGAAACCAATAGGACTTAATAGGGACAATTAAAAACATTAACATCAATTGCAACTTTGCGGAAATTCACATAGAATTAGTTTCCGTAATTCCTATGAATGTGGACTGTTTGTCATTCCATAATAAATGCAATCATATGTAAAGCAACCATTTTGTGAACGGAAGACAAACATATTATATGTATAACAGTTTAATAGTCAGAGATGCCTTACAATTTCATTGGATTACATGCAATGACACGATGCAACATTCAATTTAAAACTTAATTTTATTGTTCACGAGTTGTGAGCAAGCACGATGAAAAATTATATATTTTTTGGTGGTCGAACTTGGCTGTGATATTTCTGTTTAAATTCGAAAGTAACCCTCATGTTTTATTTGAAATTAAAATTAAGTACCTGCCATTTTTTTACTTTAGAAAAAAAAACCAACCATTTCCCAACTGCAATCATTTTCATGAGATAATTACCAAATTAATTATTATTATTTCTTGTTTAGTAGATAATTTAATTCACTTTAATTACTACTACACAAATCTCAAAGCAGGTTGTCTTTAGTTTCAATGCGATAATAATTTATTTATATTATTCTTTTTTTTTATTTCTTTGTGTGAGTAATGAGAAAAATACGGAAGTTATTATGATCTGTACAAATCTAAACAATGTAGATTATTTGTCTTGAGTTTTTTTACAGTTAAAAATCTTTATTATGTAAAGAATCTTTATCATTCCTCTGATACTTTATTGTTGGAACTATTAGTCGCTATGGGGAAATTAGAAGTAAATAATGTGATGTCGCATTTCTGTCTGCTATTATTTATTGCGAGAATAAATAACAGTGCAAATTACCATTACTGTGGCAAATGTTTTTTTTTATTTGCTTTAATATACCATGTTTTTATTCTGTAGAATAACGGACAAACGTAGCATGTGGCTTGTGAAAATCAGGGTAAACCCTACTTTATTTTAAGACGTCCCTTTCTGTAATTATGCCAAGGATAACCGGTTAATCAGGCGAGTATAAAAATGGGCCTCAGTTTTCACATTTATGGTTTCATAATATAAAAAGCATCTAATTAAAAACTGGAAATTTTAATCCTAAAACCATACCTTGAAAGCTATTTAGTACGCAACAAAGAGAAAATAATAAACGCCTCAAACCAATATATGAACGCACTTTAAACAGACGCATTCAATTACAGATTTTACAGGAAATTTTACAATTTACAATGTCACCACAAGGAATCACAGAAACACACGTTATTTTGTTTGTAGGAGCACAGTTTTCTGTGATAACACGGCGAGGATATCACTGATATTATGTTAATATTACGTATTTTGTACAGACTACACAAAACAGGCAGTGCAAACCGTCCATCCACTCCACACCACTGGCTGTCATCTGGGGTTTCCCCCTATTCAAGCAAACCCCACCCTTAGCAGCAAAACAATAAAGTTTAATTTACCCTATTCACACCGCAGTTCTAGGGAAACATGCGCAGTGGTGCATTGCGCACAATATTGATTGCAATCATATGTATGATAGAAAATATGGCGGAAAGTTTGATTTCGATTTGGTTTTTATTGACAGTTTACATAAATATTATTTGAGGGTTATAGCCGTTTATATGGAGGTTCCGGGAACAATCAAATTTGCTATAAGTTTTATGTTAACGATGCATTTATTGAACGCTTCCTTTACATAATATTAAGCGTGAAAAAGCTGTTAGCAAAATATTTGTTTTAAGTAAATAAACTGAAGTCTTATTAAATGTAATAAACATGTCAAAAAAAACTCTGATAACTGTAATACTTCTGTTTCAAAGTAATTATTTATGTTCAGTTTTCTTTGAACATTGGATCCATAGCGTAAAAAGAAAAATATAACGCGAGTTTTTCGTGAAAACGGAGTTACCGTGGTATGAGGCAAGAGAATGTTTCGTTCCAATCAGAAAGTTCTACATGAAAGTTTATTTTCGATAGTGTTTTGTTTAATTTCGAGAATTTAGCGTTCGCTACTGTGCCATCCAAGCATTCTGTACATCAAACTAAGTAACTCTACGCAAAAAAAAATATTGCTGGGAAACTACTAATATCAAAATGATTTTCTGTTTTGTGTTAATGAAGTACAATAATTCGGTTTATTGGATTTAGTACAGCGGGTAAGCTGCTGTGTTTCCTTGAGGAAACCCTGTTTTCAGGAGTGTTATATTTAAGATTTCAGCAATTCCCATTAAAAATATGAAATATTTTATTATCTATACAACAAATCAAAGTACCTATGTAAGTTTGTCCTTCTTTGTTTTTAAAAATTAAATTAAATAAAAAATTGTTTATTTCTTAACCAAATCAAGACGTTGATGATTGGGGCCTCTTTTTAAGTAAAAAAATACTTCTATGAGAGACTCCTAGCTTTTATTTTGGTATTTTTTTTTCTGTAGAACATTAAGCTCAAAAGATAAATTTTCAAGAGAGTTCTTGCAAGTTTACCGGATACCTACTAACAATTATGTTCTTCATTTATTTTATCAAATTAATTATTGCTTTCGTATTTTATCGTAGAGTGCTTTTTATCTGCAGGTGCATCCTTACACTAAGTACAGTTTTCCTATTACACTGTATTCAAGATGCCCACGCAAGTATCGATATACCTACCAACTTGTTATGTAAGTAGGTAATAGTGTAGGTACATACATGCATGTGGTACACATAAATGGGATCAACTTTATCTCGATATCGTTACAGAAAAGGCCAAGGTAATCGCGTGTTACAGTTATTTAAATACATAGGTACGTATAATTTTACTAATTGTAAGAATGTTGAGTTTCATGTTTCTATGTAATACCTATATTACTTTCATAGGAAATGAAGCTGTCATTTTCAACTAGCACCAAAGCAAGCTTCTCTCAAGTAGCAGTTAGCAGCAGTGGTTAGCATGAAAATGTAACAAATCGTTTGTATTTTTGAACTGACGTTCTTCATATTAAACAGCATGAATAACTACATCAAAGTAAAAGCTAAAGCATTTTTTTTTTAATAATAATAATTTGCCCAAATATGTGTACCTACACATACAATAATACAAAGTGCAAGTAGGATAACAAAAATAAAATAAAATCACCCAGACATGTTTGCCACATAGGTACTATGGCGTGCAAATGTTTCGAATTCTTAAATGTTTTTGATTATATCATTTGTACTATTTATTTTGTTAAAGTTAAAAAATGGGAAAAGGATTCCAAGGTTGGGCCTAAGATGGGTCGTCCAAAGGCGCTTTGGGTTGAAGATTTCCGGAAAATCGCGCCTAACAGATGGTTAAGGACGTACAGAACAGAGAAGAATGGTAGACGAAAGAGGAGGCCCATACCCAACAGTGGGTGATTCCGGGCTGAAATGATGATGAAAACAGGAAGCCAAACAAAGTAAACTTAATTTTGATGACAGCTACTGTTTGATTTAATTATCGTGATACGATTTTCCGCGTCCACAAACTATACAAGAATGTCGGCGAAGGCAACGATTTGCCTTGGAGCAGATTCCTTTAGCATTGTTCAGGAATTATATAATAATCCCTTTTTAGGGTTCCTTAGCCGAAAGGTAACCAACGGGACCCTAATACTAAGCCTCCGCTGACCGACCGTCCGTCCGTCCGTCCGCCGTCCGTCTGTCAATCTGTCAGCGGGCTGTATCTCATGATCCTTAATAGGTAGACAGTTAAAATTTTCACAGAATGTATATTTCTGTTGCCGCTCTATCAACAAATAATAAAAATAAATTAAAAAATTAAAAAGGTCTCTGGTTCGGAACCCGCCTTCATGCTCGTCGCCCGATTCGCACTTGGCCGTTGTTTTTATTTTAACTAAGTCGTTTCATCTAGAAATCCATGTTTTATTTCAATAATATCATCTGTCATTTAAAAAAATAGATAGGTACGTACGTCTAGGTCTGTACAGATTTGTCAATCACCGCGATAGTCATTAACCCCCAAACCGCGTTGTTTTGACGGCGGTGTCATCTATAATACGTGGGAGGTCTCTGCGCACTGTTCTGAATTGTTTACCAGCTGCTGGCGTTATGTTATAATGTTAATCACCTACTTCATGTATAGAAACAAACCTTACAATGTAAAAGTCAAAGTATTTTATTTGTTCAACATAGGTAATATGGTACATGGTACAAAATTTGTGTTGTATCACTATGTTTTGCCTTGCAAGGCGTACAAATTAGGCGTAAAAAAAAAACTACAAACTAGATAAAACTGTTTCAAACAAGTAACGTCGTAAACAAGTGGATCGGACATTTTTTATTTTATTTTATGCTTTTATCATCTAAAAACTCATTGATAGAGTAGTAAGCCTTTTCAATCAAGAATTTCTTAAGTTGCGATTTAAAATTATTTATGTTGGTCATCATACTTTTAAAAGTTTTCGGTAGTTTATTGTAAATCTTTGGACCCATGCCGAGACAACTCTTTGAGAAAAGTGCAGTATTGTGTTTTTTTGATTTTAGTGTGCTTTGGTGACGTCTATTATTAAGTTTATCAAATTTAAAATTGCAATTTCATAAATGTAGAGCGATGGAAGCGTAAGTATTTTTAAACTAACGAAAAATGGTTTGCAACTTTCGGTGGTTTTTAACAGACATACGGCATATGTATTAGAGAAATGCAATATGAAGAGTAGAGTAGCTTTTACATATCCTGAAATGTCTATTTTCGTCAGAGTTCTCATATCATGTAATGAAAGAAAACGTATACTTATGTTAGGCATAGTACTTATAGAACTTTCATTTGAAAGCTCACACGCTTTCAAATGAAAGTTCTATAAGTCCGCTAACACTTTGGCAGCTGCAAAAGGGGATTCAACTCTCAGGTATTCTTTTGATAATACAATCATTTATTAGAAAGTCTAAATTGTTTCTGGTAGACCTGCAGCAAAAGACATCCTCCAACTATTGGCACATATCGACCTCAGTCACAACATAACAGTCTCTCTTACATAATTCGATTAGCAAAAGCACAGACACCACAAAGACAGATATTAATGCATTTTTACCATAAGAGCTAAACACACAGGATGCGATTCGACCATGCGACCAGACTAAATCCGTAAATGCTATGAAGTACCTATCTTGCCATAAAAAGCGTAGGAACTCTAAGGGTTGCGCCTCATCTAGCGGCACGGAATCGCAATTTTCCATGCTCCTATCCTTTTTTATCGCTCAGAACCGTCAACTGCTAGATCGAAAACAGCGGGAGTGCTATCGCACGCGGCAGCATCGACAATGCAGTCGGCAGCATGAAAATACAAGTCCGTGGCACTAGACTAATGAGGCGCATCCATTTAAGAGTTACCGCACACAGAATTATGAAAACTGAGGGCCTAGATCAAAAGGCAATCGTTTTCAAAGCGTTTCATTACTATACAAGCACTTTCAACAGTTTTGACTTACAAGCTTTTCGCCAATGTTAATTCAATTTATTTTTACGTCATCATTATTGCTGATCAGTGATCCGTTGCTTTTGGATTGCACAGTTCATCACAGCATGTTATGTTGCCCTAAAGATCGGATTGGATGATCGCATATAATTATGTGTAAAAGCCCTAAGTCAGTAACTATCTAAGAAACTCACGTGACATAAAACGTAGGCCCATTTGACTTCTTGCCAATCGTCTGCAGCGAACGCCGAGGAGACACCGCCTGTATGTCCAGGTATGCTACATCTGGACCTGGTGAGAGGAAGAGTTATGAGGTTATTATGGACATATTGGCTTTGATATGTATGTAAATGGGGCAGAGGCGCGAAAATGTTACGTGAAAGTGTGGGTGGGCTGTGTATGTCGTGATAAAAGGTGAATGATATTGGACCTAGTGAGTGATAGGTCATTTAATTTAGAATTTTGACCACTTCGGCTTGTTATTTGAAAGTTTAAGTCCAGTTGTACATAGTAGTATTTATGTCAATAGTTTTGTGTAGTAGTGTACCAGAACAAAGTTTAACCTTTACACAATTTTAAAAGATAGCCCCGCATCTACTCTTGATGACGTCTGTTAGATCATTGACAGTGCTTACAGGCTGTATGATTGCAACTTGTAAGTGTAGCTCTTTAAGTAGCAAATGAAACTTTCAAGTTGCTGTCCTAAATATAAAAAAAAATATAAAAAAAGTAATAACTATTTTTTCTTTCTTTTTGTCTGTCAATGAATTCTCACACATTGTCTGAAAATGGGGTCTACTATGTTTTGCAGGACTTTTGAGTCAAGAAACTCTTAGATAAGCTGTGCCAGCAAATACAGTCACAATTAAAATTTTGAAGTAAGTTTCTTAGTATTTATCTACTACATAATAGTTATTTACTAACCGATATTCTTGCCTTCAAAAATAGTTGATGATTACAGTGGATTTTCCTGGTGGATTTCCCGACTCAATTTAGTTTTTAGTTTCAGGAAAAAATGTGAAGAGGCGTACTTATAAAAGCTACGAAATGTAAACAAATTGTCTGGCATATGAAATTTTATTTATACAAGAATGCTGAAAGTCAAGGGCACTTGGCACTATTATTTATATTATGTAATTATTATAAAATATGCTAGCAATTACACATTTATAATGATATTGCTCTTTGCCTGGCCTTCTCCATTATATCGCATTTTTTTTTTATTCTCCTTTCTATTTTAAAATTAGTTTCCAAGCGATCGATTCTTACTTCTAGTCACGAGATATAACAAGCATTGCGTGATTTAGAATCAATCTCTTTAGATTTTACTTTCTTTTTCATTTGAGGTTTTCGGGATTTGAATAGGTAGGCTCTTTGTTTGATAACAGGAGTTCAATCGTAATGTTTTGTAACTACCTATTGTTAGTTTGGCTTAAGAGCTTGATCGATCATTACGCAGACATATGACAGAGCTATTGTAAGGCAATATACCGTAGAGCCTGTAGGTCATGGCCCAACTTTGACTGAAGTCCCTTTCTGTGAGGCCCAAGAACTCTACGGCAACCATACTACATCCACCCGTGTGTGTGTTTTGGTGTTTTGGGACTGCCATGGATTGGTTTGTTTCCCTGTTTGTAAACCTGCAACGCCTCAAAACTGAACAAAAGCCTGCTATGCGTATCTACTGGAGAATAATTCGAATATTGATTAGTAAAGTCTCACGTACGAGACGCCAGCACATCAAGCTGCTACAATCCGTCAAAATTCTTTAATAGATTTTCAACATATCAGTAAAACAAAATTTTAAAGTTTCGGGTAGCTTGATATGCTGGCGTCTGTACCTAAGGGATGATCTTGGTACGGCGCGTTCTGTTCCACGCGCGCCTCAAAGAGATGTCAGCAAATGGGAAGGGGTCCGAAAGGACCGATGCCTGCCAGTGTTGCGGGACTGTTCGAAAGAGATACCGGGGCCCTGGAACACAAAGGGCAAAAGAAGGAACACGGAGGGGTTTTAGCCAGTACAAGTCCGACACTCCCTTCCGCTTCGCCCAGAGTTGGAGGGGTCATTTCAAGCTGGCCAATTCGTAAAAAAAAAAACGGTTGATCTTGGTAGGAGCGTACCACAGATTTAAAACGGAACTATATAGCTATGCATTGCTAAACGAGAAGATTATGATAATGATATCCCGACCCACTGATATTTATGGCAATTTATGGGGAGGCCCTAGTTATAAGATCAATAGTGAATTAAATATTTACTGTCGGCTGCAGAGAGGACAGTACACATATCTCTGTCGTCTGCACAGCCGACGACGGTGGATTAGTAGTATGTAGTTTATATGGTTTATTGGTTGTTAGACCAACCAAATAGATCTAGATATGTTAAAACCGGGCTTTCAGCTTAGATCCAAGTATTATCAAATATTTAACCAATAAGGTTGGGTATTCATTTATAAGATTCGGGCACATGACATTTTATTAATCAATCAATATAGTTGCCATGACTTCCCTTTAGCTGCTTTGGATGTAGTGTAGGTAAGCAGTTGTGCAGTGGTAGGAATTGGACCTCGGCAATAGTGGATCGGGTAGGATCGAACTCCCAAACTTTCGGTAAATGCGCAACCACCTATTGCCGTCTACTATTGCCGGCTATTGCCGCCTACTCATCAAGAGCCGGTCAGACGTCTACTCCTGAACAAAGGCATCAACACATAGTCCGGTTCGTAGCTCAAGTTAGAGGATTCTCGCAGCCGTACCAAGGTCCATCTTATGCTGTGAGACCTTCCAACCCAAAACCCAAATAAACTGGGATTGGTAAATAGCGTAGTTTTAGATTAGATTGTCATCGTTTGTATTTGTGAAGATTAGATATAATTTCAAGGAGTGCTTTGACAATTTATCAAAATAATGACTTTAAGTTTAACAGTAAGTAGATAATTTCGTTAATAATCTTCAACTGAAAGAAAAGACAAAAGTCTCCATAGTTTCAGTGCGCAGATTTTTGCCCACAATGTTGTGTAAAAATTATACATATTAAGTAAACTTTCTTACCCTTCTCAACGATTTCACAAAGTCCTGTTTCAGACACGGAGCGTCCCCTCGACCGGCTGAGTTGTTGATTGTTCCTCTTAAAGTGGGGCCAGTGCCGAGCCACTGATGTCCGCAGCATGCGATTGAATCTGCGTGTGCAGAAGTAGATCCTATTATTATTATCCTATACTATTAAATGAGCAATGTTTGCATGTATAGAGGTCTCTCATACCTAGAAAAATTCGTTGTCTGTATTTTCACCCGAGCATAGCTCGGTCGCCCAAGTACCGACTGTTAATAAGAATTAGGTACTGCTACCTACGTAAATCATAAGCTCGCTGTTCCGTTTGACAGAGAAAGTATTCTTCATTCACCTGACCCCTAGGTGACCACCTGAACCCTAGGTGGGTTGCCATCCGTCCGGGTTTCCCCGGAGTTGTCCTAGTTTGGAGGGCGTCCGGGGGCCGTCCGGGCGGGATTTTAATAAGTGTCCGGTTAAAAATTTTTGTGATAGTTTCATTATAACACCGTCTGAACCCAATTGTTATCTAACGGGATGCAAAAATTTCTGAGTTTGCTTCGCTCGCTCTTTCATTCTCGGTACTCTTAAGGACTTCTGAAATGTTCCTAATTTTGTAAGTCGATAAATTAACGCACAATTCTGTAAGACTTAAAAGAAAGTTAGAACCCTTCCGCCGCAACCTCAGTTCTTGTTTGAATTCATGCACTCACAATCACCATACTATTCGTCTTGCGATGTTTTTCATTTTTCCCTTTTGTGTCCGGGGAAAAAATTCTATTTCACCTAAGTGCCCGGGGTTTTAAAGTTTTTGTATAGGTGATGGCAACCCTACCTGAACCTCATCATACAAATATTCCTGCCCTTGACCCATGTCACCTGGGGTCGGCGCAACACTCGGAAAGTATTCTTCACGTACCCTACCCTTTTAAACCATTTCATTGATTTAACGTATACTTGTAGTTTTCATTTTAGTAAATCTTCATGGTTTTGGCGACATTTACAATTGCATATTAATCAGCTTATAACCTCCTGCAAGGCAAGGTATACAGGCTTCCACCCTATCAGACGGAGTGAGCCTTAAATCCATGCCGGCCCAGGTGGATTGGTGAATGTCAAATAATGCCAGAGTTATCCCGGCCAATAAAACATATATACTAAGCTATACAGCCCACTGGTGGCCGCACTGGTGGCGGCTCCGACTTACGAACCCACGAGCGAAAGAGTCGTGGGTTCGAAGCCAGAGAGGCGCATTACTTACGCTTTACTGTGTAATTAATTTCATCACCACTGCTCTCAAAAACGGTGAAGGAAAACACAGTGAGGAAACAGGCATGTCCTAGAACCAAAAATTCGAAGACATGTGACATCTACCAACCCGCACCGAGCCCCGCCGAGCCGCGGGTGGTTTAAAGCCCATTCCCTCTCATAGAGAGAAGGCCGTGTCACAGCAGTGGGAACATTATAGGCTGATGATTAGAAGCTATACAGGTACCCGACAACCGTCGGTCAGTAGCCCACCACCCGTCTGTTCAGATGATCCTTCCTTTTCAATTTTCAATGGAGAATGAGGTACCTACTTTCCACTTTGTACACAAGAGGGGTAAATTTCTACACGTACGGCCACCGTAGGCATGGGCCTGTGGACGGTGAGCTATGTGCTAGCTCGCCGTCCGTCCGTCTTATGACGACAGGCCGTGTTGACGACGCGTTCGTGTTCCACGCGCGCCTCAAAGAGATGTCAGCAAAAAGAATGCGTCCACAAGGGCCGATACCTGCCGGGGCTGCGGGACTGTTCGAAAGAGATACCGTAGTGGCCCCGGAACACAAAGGGCGATGAAGGAACATGGATGGGTTTTAGTCAGTAAAAGTCTGACACTCCCTCTGCTCCGCCCAGAGCGGAAGGAGTCATTTGATGATTTCCAACCCGAAAAAATAAAAAAACGGGTAAATTTCTTGAGGAAGTTTTATGTACCTACTTATGTATAAGTAAGTAAATAATTAATTGATCACTACGGCGTAATATTCCCATAATATCTTCGTCACCTACTCTCTGATAAAAGTGTCGATTTACCAAGAATATAACAGCTTATCTAGTTACTTGCCTATCTATGGGACCCAGGTGTGCAAATTTACACATGTGATTCATGCCATAGTATATCATTGGAGATAAACTATCAATTTCTAAGTATCTTCAATAACGTTAACATTGCTACACCTACTTTAAAGTTACCTTCACATGACATAATTGCCTAATGAGACCATCTGAAGTCTTTTAGCAGATAACCAACTACAAATAGATCAATGCATTTTTCGCAGGTAGGAAAATCTAGCGCTCTCCTCTTTGAGCTCTTAAAAAACTATACCAACGTAGGTAGCTACATAATACGAGTACTACTTAACATTATTCCAAAAACTGAATGTATGTACAGTCAAAAACATAAACTAACTAAACATAAACGAAAGACGATTAACATGCCTATGTTAACATACTTTACCTGTATATCATCGGAATTGACACAAAACTATTTAATAAACTACAGAGTGTAACAAGACCCTTAGCGAAACCGTCAACCAAGCTTTATGTACATCAAAGTAGTAACTTTACGCAAAAATGATTGCTGGGAAACGACTTTTTTTGTGTGTGAAAAATCATGTTTTACGGTAGACTCCAATGTAACACACTCGACACATTGAGCCGATGGATGGATTGAATGTATTGATGACTGCTGAGCATGAGGTCTTAGGTTCGATTCCCAGGTCGGGCAGTGTTATTGGGTTTTTCCATTAAGAATTTCCCAGTACCAGCCACTTATTGCCACTTTGTTGAGGGCATATGCTCGCCTCCTTATTACATGGGACTTAAACATAACTGACGAAATATAAGTGTACAATGAGGGCTATCGTTTTTGAGCTCACCAGATGGCGGCACTGTCGATTGAGGTCCTGTCAATCATTCTATTTTATACTTTCTAGTACCAATATGTTCATAAAAAGTTTATTTTACTAAGTATTACAACATAGTGTAAACTTCAGGTTCATATATTTTTAATATTCTCCCTAAAATTAGCAAACGTGAAACATTTAAAAATCATTTTACCTCCAAGTACTGAAAATTAAGATTCTAAGTTGCTACTTAAAATCTTCAAGTCATAATTAATCAGATGGCTCAATCTAGACCACACTCGTGAATATTTGTAGAAATACGTGTAAAAACAGCAAGCAATGCGCGAACAATCTATGACATCTGACATTTCGGTGCCCCCGCGCTACACTAGCGCCTCTAGCGGCGAATTCATTCGCGATAGCCCCCATTAGGTACACCTGTGCCTAAACCTTCGAGTAATATGCAGGTGTGATGTTATGTTCTAATTAAAAACTGTGCTTGTAGACTGTTTGTGAAGATTTATTTACGAATAGGTACACACAGAAATCTTAATACTTTTTTATATTGTTTTATTTATGAATATTTAAAAATGTAACTAATATGTTTTATCGTGAATAAAGGGAGTAATAATTTAATTGTTAATAGATAAAAATAACTTTCTGATTTCTGTGAGATTTAATAGATAAAAATAACTTTCTGATTTCTGTGCGAATACAAAAACTTATCTTACCTACATCTAGTGGGCACTAGCCACGTTATCATCTTAAACGACAGATATTCACCTCTGAACTGGACGTATGATTTTGATAAAATAGGCAGCTATGAAAAGTGCTACTTTCAAAATTATTTTGGCGCTCGAAAGACTTTCATAGGGGGCGCTATATTGGCAAAACATAGATATTTTTAATCAGTTCCGATTTTGGACACGCGCCAAAATATCCTTGCTTATCGTAGCTTTACCTCTCAGTGCGAAATCGCTTCGCCTTCACAAGCGCCAGTGCGGCCATGACCTGTCTATGAATCGCACTTTTGCGCCGTCTATACTCATGACGTCAGCATTCAATCGTTAACACATTTTACTACCGAAACCTTGCGTGAAACGTGTGTTATTCAGTATACAGGTTACCAATGTGAATAGTATAATCGAAATAGGTAGCCTAGACATTGCAGGTTACTATTTTCTGAGTACTGAGAAATGTGGGATGGCTGATGACATTTCTGATCAATGATCTTCTTGACATCCATTTCAGACTAAGAGCGAATTTCGCAGATGACTATGAACGTGATCACCTAATCTGAACCATTTTCCAGAGCTCGAGTCCGTCAATGGAATAATAAAATTGCTATGGAATATACCTCCCTAACCTACGCTATACGAAATTAAGATATAAATGAATAAAAACCTCCATCAAAAAACTACGTTGCTTAGCAGCCTTCATTGGCAGTTAGGTATTTATTTATCTTCTAATTTCTTTTCAGGTCTTTTATTTGAGTGAGTTATTAAGTTTTATTTTCGTCTAATGGCTCTGAAGTTTTTATTTTACAAGGCGCAACGAAATTGGATTTATAAGCTACTTGCAAATATCAGAGATGCCGTCTGACTATCGATTCTCGTCCTACGACTCGACCTTCGTCCCACAGAATTGCGGCCTGCGGGTCAGTGCGGGTCATTCTATCCTTCGAGAAAGGTCGTTTCTGTTTGACTAACCCAATTAAGGTTAGCCTTAACCTTAATAGGTGCTTTATATCTTGGCTTAACCTCCTAAACTTAGGCTTAGGCTGCGTGACTGCCCGGTAAGTGTTTGAACAAATTAAGTAAGAGTAGGTAGGTATGTACATCTGCGTCGTTGTTTGACCCACTGCTGAGCACGAGGTCCTAAATTCGAGTCCCAGGTCGGACAAAGTGTTATTGAGTTTTCCCAGCAGATTCCTGAGCAGCAATCCGGAGTCGGGATTTAGGCCCGGTCATGGCAATATTAACATATTTCGGCGTTGGTCCCATAGTAAAAGTTGTTCATAATGATGAGTACAATGACCCCTTAAGAGATTTCGTGTATGAACAGATAGACCTTATATTTGTGGCGCAAGTGGGCCTAAGAAATGCAACGATTTTCTGTTTACTTACAACAAGGCCTCGAGCTAGCTTCGAGGTGTGAAATAAAATAAAACAACAAAAACATTGCAAGAAGGTAATAAATAATATAGCGATAGTAATGTGGGTAATAAACTATGCGGTACCTACTAGGAATAGAGTAGGTAATCGTTTCAGTATTTATGTTCCGCCTTTTTGCCAGAACGGTTATAGCTTCTTATAACTAGGGTTGCCAACACCTAAGCCGGCGATGCCGGGCAAAAACTTTAAAACCCCGGGCATTTAGGTGAAATGAAAAACATCGCAAGACGATTAGTATGGTGATAGTGAGTGTGTGAATTCAAACAAGAAGTGAGGGCGCGGCGGAAGGGTTCTTACTTTCTTTTAAGTCTTGCAGAAATGTTCATTAATTTATCGACTTACAAAATTAGGAACGTTTCTTATGAAGTACTTAGAGTACCGAGAATGAAAGAGCGAGCGAAGCGAGCAATTGGGTTCAGACGGTGTTTTAATGAAACTATCACAAAAAGGTTTAACCGGACACTTTCTTTTCTTCTTTCTTATTAAAACCCCGCCCGGAGGGCCGCCGGACACCCTCCACACTACGACAAATCCGGGGAAACCTGAACGGAGGGCAACCCTTTTTATAACGTTCAATGGTAATAACCGTTACTCCTGAAACATTCAATAGGTACCTACTTATGATAAGCCGCTCTGAAGGTACTTGAAAATGTATACAGTATGTATCAGCCGATTTGGGAAGTGAAATATCATTTTCAGGGTTCCGTATCGGAAAGGGTAACCAACGGGACCCTAGTACTGAGCCTCCGCTGTCCTTCCGTCCGTCTGTCTGTCAGCGGGGTGTATACAAAAAAATAATAATAATAATAAGCTGGCAACACTAAATGTCAACAGACGTCTTGGAATTTCATTCTACAGTTTTCATCAATAAATATTTTTTTAAACAGTCTGGCACCTAATCTCCCGTTTTACATATCATAATTTTTCCATTAACAAGTTTCCGTAATAAGTAAAATGAAGCCATTTCATAACAATAAATTCAAAAGAAAAAACTATGATCACGAATGACGTATGTCACAAAATCGGACAATGAAAATTAAAAAATCAAGACAATGTTGACGAGATCAGCTGCTCTACGTGCACGCCTATCGCCTCCAGACCCGTCGCTCAGCTCCGCCTCGCCGCCGCCGGAACCCAGCCCCATCGTGAGCGCTGTGACACCGGCCGTGGCAGTTGCGTCGAGTTCGAGCGACGAGTATTTCTCTCCGCCCACGACGCCACCACCAGTTCGTCGACGGGGAGGACGCCGGCCGCCGGACGGTTTAGGACCTCGAGGCCCACCGGCCTCAGATAGGGTCCCAGCTCCCGGCAGGTGTGTGCAGCGCATGCGATGGACACAATCCATCAATGAAAACGTCATGCGCTCATACTATGGGACTACAGAGGGAGGAAACAACCTGACCGCGTACCGTGTTCGGATGCTCTCTCTGTTTCAGGTGCTTGAGCCAGCTGTCAACGTGTCGGCGCAACGACTGTCGGATCAGGTGCGAGTCATCCAGCGTAATCGTATGTTGGATGACACCGTACTTGATCGCTTGCGGACTGAAATCCAGAGTAGCTATGTCATTGCTACGCCGTCGCAGGCTGTGGCACCACCACAGTTTACCACACTACCAGATCGCGATAACGACGTGAGTAATGACATGGTTACTAATGTAAGTACCCAGTGCAGTGAGGAAATGAGGAGTGCTTTGGAGGGTGCGATTCGAGAATATCGGTTCATGCAATCCGACCTTAGGCCACGCATACCTCGTTTGCCCATGCATAACAAAAATAGGGTGCTGGTGGCTGTTCTAGATTCGCAGTTGTCAAACTATTTTGACAACTGCGAAGACCTCACCGATGCTCATTCAATCCTGTATTGTGCGGCTGTTGCGGCATGTTGTTTAGGTCATGTCAAATTTCCGTATGACAGAGCTACACGACCGAAACCAGCCGTACCAGCTTGGCAGTACAGGATTGAACGACGTATTGGTGGGGCCAGAGCGCTCATCGGCAAACTAATCTGCTTCAGGGAGGGCAACACTCGCCCTCGAGTGATGCGCTTTGTGAGGCGGGCATTTGCGGGGACTGATATCAGTCCTCGAGATTACATGTCTCGTGTCACAGAGCGCATCGACTTCCTGAAGCAGAAAGTGTATGCATGGGCAAACCGTATTCGTAGGTATAAGCGACGGGTGGAACGATACACTCAGAATCGCACATTCCAAAGCGATGAAAGATGGGTTTATAGGGCTTGGGAGCGACCGGACCAAGGTGTGTCTGACACGTGCTTACCGGATGATGACGCCATGTGTTCTTTCTGGCGCAGCATCTGGTCGGTGCCTGTCAGTCATACCGAGGGCGAATGGACTGGGGAGGTCGAGCGAGCGTGCGATCCAATACCAGAAATGGGGGCGATCACAATCAGCCCCCAAGATGTAGCTCGTGCAGTCCGTCCTTTACCTAATTGGAAATCTCCAGGACCGGACGGACTGCATAACTTTTGGATTAAGTGGATCCAAAGATCACACGTTCGCTTGGCGGCCCTTTTCCAATCAGCCTTAGAGTCAGGGTCGCTCCCCGAGTTCCTGACAACTGGAATAACCCACCTGCTCCATAAATCGGGTAGTACTGCGGAACCCAAAAATTATAGACCTATTACGTGTCTTCCGACGGTCTATAAAGTTCTTACATCCATTTTGAGAGCTAAAATCACAAAACATATTGACGAAAATTCTGTTATGTCCGCTTCTCAAAATGGATGTAGGAACGGGTCTCGTGGTACTAAGGAGCTACTCCTCATTGATATGGCCATTAGCCAACAGGTTCGCCGTTCCCGAAGGGATCTGTCGACATGTTGGATAGATTATAAGAAGGCCTATGACTCTGTGGCACATACATGGCTCATGAGGGTGCTAGAATTGTATAAAGTTGATGCAACTCTGCGCACCTTCCTGATGTCATGTATGGGGCAATGGAGGACAGTCCTTCGCTATCCAGGATGTCAGCAAATCCAGAGGAATAGCGAACCGATAAGGATAGAGCGAGGAATATTTCAGGGTGATAGTTTGAGTCCACTTTGGTTCTGCTTAGCCTTGAATCCTCTTAGCACGCTGCTGGAGGATTCAGGTCTAGACTATCGGTTGAAGAGAGGTGGTCAAGTTATATCTCACCTCCTTTACATGGATGATCTGAAACTCTTTGCCCCAAACGATTTGCATCTGATGGAGCTACTGAAGGTAACTCAAACTTTCAGTAGTGCCATCAGGATGGAATTTGGTGTGGACAAATGTGCGGTCATGCATGTAAAGCGAGGGGAGATTGTGGAATCTGTGGGAACCCAGCTCTCGGATTCCATAAATCTTAGATCCCTCTCAGCAACCGAAACCTATAAGTATTTGGGTATGTCGGAAGCGCTGGGCATCAATGTTGCTTACATGAAGCAATCGCTGAAGGAGCGCTTCTTTGGCCGCCTGAAAAAAGTATTTAATAGTCTTTTATCAGGCGGAAATAAGGTGCGTGTCTTCAACGGTTGGGTCATGCCGGTTTTGATGTACTCTTTTGGCATACTCAAATGGTCTCAAACAGAACTAGACGCTCTGGATAGGAAGGTACGCACATTGTTGACGACATATCGAATGCATCACCCACGTTCTTCGGTTATGAGACTGTATATCCCGCGGAGGTGTGGGGGTCGAGGCTTTTTAAACGCTAAGACTCTCCACAATCGCGAGATATGCAGTCTCAGGGAATATTACCTAGAAGCGGACATGGGGATGCATCGAGATGTGGTCGCAGTGGACAAGGGCCTCACCCCGCTCTCCTTGGCTAAAGAGAACTGGCGCAAACCTGTAGTACTTGACACTAACGACCGCAGGGAGGTATGGCAGAGTAAGGAGCTTCACGGACGCTTTTTCCAGGCCCTACATGGGCTCGATGTAGACCTATCAGCGTCCGTAGTCTGGCTACGTTCCGGAGACCTCTTCGGAGAAACCGAAGGTTTTGTCTGTGCAATTTTGGATGAAGTTATGATGACGAATAACTACCGGAGATTTATTGTGAAGGACGGCACGGTTGACATATGTCGGGCATGCCACCGATTATCCATCAGCAACTCGCTCTTAAATACAGCCTTGTGGAATCGGAAGTGCCGTACTATAGGTATGTGCCCGACCCAGTTCTCGAAAAAGGCAGTATCACATTGTACTGGGATCGATCCATCATCACTGACAGGACTATTCTAGCCAATAAGCCTGATATAGTGGTGGTGGATCGATCAGAACGGCGCGCAATGATTGTTGACATAACGGTCCCGCATGATGGGAACCTCGTGAAAGATAAGCAAATCAAGTATCTTGACTTGGCTCGCGAGGTTGTCGACATGTGGGATGTGGACTCAGCGATCATTGTGCCGATAGTCGTATCAGCCCATGGCGTAATTGCCAAGAGCCTCGATGAATACCTAAGGAGGCTCTCGTTAGGCAGCTGGATCAAGGGCTTGATTCAGAAAGCGGTACTCCTGGACACGGCTCGTATTGTTAGGAGGTTCCTCTCTCTGGAGCCCTGACCGCCGGTAGCTTGGACCCTGCTCCTGATACCGGTGGGCTACTATTTTCTATATTTTTAAATGTTTTTATAATATAATCTTTGATACTAAAAATATTTAAAAATGTATATAATGTGTAAAGAAAATAAATGAAGGAGATAATAATAATAAAAAAAAAAAACATTTTATTTCAGGCATTGTATGCAATCACAAACAGTTCACCCATAGCATCTAGTTGAAGATTGTATTAAATTAAATTATTATATTATATTATATTATTAAATTAAATTATTTTCGGTCATAGATTTACGGATTATTTACAAATAATAATGAAGTTATGCATATTACTTACATAATCTTACAGTATTATCATTAATTAAATTAATTCGTCATTATTATTCGTAATTATCATTATTTCCTGATTACATGATAGTCAGTGCTGAGATTAAACAATTCGGTTCTAGTCACGAAAATTGTGTTGAATACAGTAGTAGTACAGCATGATCCGTAATAGACAGTTGAAATTCTCACAGAATGTGTATTTCTGAAGTCGCTTTAACAACAAATAATGAAAATAAATTAAAGATTAAAGCGGGTTCCCTTACTACGATGGTACGGAACCCTTTATCCGACTCGCACTTGGTCCGTTTTCTTGCTATAGATAAGTTCAGCAGAAAATGACATTTCCACTGAGATAAAGAAAATTACAAGAAAATTTGAGATGTTAGTATTTTTTTGTTTCTGTATAAATAGATACCTAACTATTTCAATCTAAAAAAAAAAAAAAAAAAAAAAAAAACTTCTTTATTAGCATACATATCTAACAACCTAACACAATCATTTAACTTGTTCCATTAACAGTTTTACTAGCTAACTCTAATTAGGATGTTAGTTTACACAGAACTGATTCACCCTGTTCCCCGTACTAGTATAAACTGTATTACGGTGGAACAGTTTTCCTCGGTCGCGGTAATAGGTTAGATAATACATTATAGACTAGTAGCACAGTGTTAATTCGGTATAGTAACAAAACAAATTACTTGCGTTAAATGTAAAGGGTATACATTAAAAACTTGATCTACAATTTTTTTTTAATTTGTTGGTGGTTCTAAAAGTTGACATAGTATATGCAATGTTTTTAGATGCTTTGTTTGTTTACAAAGATATTATTTACTTTTTGTGATTGATGAATGTTTTTGATTGATATGTTAATAAATTGAAGTTAAAAATAAAACAAAATTATAATAAATTTAAATAAATTAAATTAAATTAAATTAAAATTTAAACCAACATTTAAATTAAAATTATAATCATATTCAGAATCAAAGTTAAAAACAAAATTAGTATCGAAATTAAAATTAAATCAAAATTAAAATTAAAATCAAAATTTAGATTGACATTGAAATCAAATTCAAATTGATATGAATTAATAAATTTAAGTAAAATTAAAATAACATTAATATTAAAATAGTACCTAAATAGTAAATATTAAAATTAAAATAGAATTAAAATAAAATTAAAATTAAAATAGGTCTCAATTATACACACAAAAATTTAATATTAATTTAATTTGTGGAAGGGTATGAGTGGTGTAATGTGAGTGTAGGAGTGTATGTATGTATGTGTATGTATATGTGCAGGGGTATGTGTGTTGTGGAATGGTATCTGGTGAAATAGTTACGCAGTGGGTTTAATCAATTGTTCCGTGTTGTCATAGTTCAATGAATTTAGTAGTTTAAAAATTTCAGTTTTAGATGCATGTTTGTTCAGATGACGAATTTGAATTTGCTTTGATATTTTATTATATATAGACGGTCCTAAGTAATGTATAAATCTTTTTGCGAATGAGGTTTTACAATGAGGCACAGAGTAAACAATATCTTTCCTTCTTTTTTTGGTATAATCAGGAGTATTTTTATGTTGTGTTTGTATTATTTTTCTGATAAATAGTTGCCTCACTGTAAGGACTGATAATTCAGAGTATAACGAAAAGGTGGGGTATCTAAATCTTTTGTGACTCATAACCTTGAGAACTGCACGTTGCGCTCTTTCCAAATTAATAAGGACTGACTTGGAGGCACCACCCCACGCAGTAATGGCATATGTTATAATGGACTGACATAAGGATACATAAACTAATAAGATTATATTTGGCGGGCAAAAAGAACTAATATTTTTAAAAATATGTATAAGTTTTCTGACTCTAGAAATAAGCTTTGTTATATGTTCATGCCAATTCAGATGTTGGTCAATGATTAGACCAAGGTATTTAATTGAAGGAGTTTTAGTTAATTCATGGCAAGTGCAGTTCCCGGACATATTACAAGTGTGAGCTTTTAGGTGAATAATTCCAGGAGGTGGTTGATTTCTTTTTGTGATACTAAAAGGTATGTATTTGGTTTTAAGTGCATTAAGAGTGAGTAGATTTTCTTGTAGCCATTCTGTAACCTGTTGGAAGCCCAAGTTAGCCACCTCATTAGCCTCTTTCCATGTCTTGCCAGTAAATAAAAGTGCAGTGTCATCTGCATACGCTATTACTCGGCCCTGTTTCAATTTTAATTCACACAAGTCATTCACATATATAAGGAAGAGCGTGGGTCCTATAACGCTTCCTTGTGGCACACCAAAAGTGATATCCACCAGCCCACTCACAATGCCATTTATTTTGACACATTGCTTTCTATTTGTCAGATAGTCTGTGAGAAGTTTTAAGGCCGTACCACGAATTCCGAGGTGTTCTAGCTTTGCAAGAAGTAGTGGAACAGAAACTGTGTCAAACGCTTTTGCTAGATCAAGGAATACACCTATCGTTTTCTGTCCCTTATCCAGGCTATCAACAATGGTAGAAGTTAGGTTTGTTATTGCATCGTCAGTCGATTGGTTTTTTCTAAAACCGAACTGGTTCATTGAGAGTAGATTTTGGGATTCTAGGTAGGAAGTAAGTCTTTTATTAATAACCTTCTCAAGCACCTTGGACAAGGATGGCAGCAGCGATATAGGCCTGTAGTTAGCGACACAGTCTTTGTCCCCCGCTTTGAATAAAGGAATTATCAGGGCCTTCTTGAGGACATCAGGAAAAATGCCCTTCGTCAAGCACTGATTGCATATCATAGCTATGGGACATGCTAAAGTATGTACGCCTAATTTGAATATTGAAATGGGAATTTCATCACAACCGGTGGCATTAGATTGCTTCAAATTTAATATTATGGATTTTACTTCTTCTTCATCCGTTGGAAGAAGGACGAGCGAGTTGATATTGGAGGACCTAATAAAGGGGCTTTTAGGTAAACCTTGGTTGTTCCCTAATATATCCTTGGCTAAATTGTAACCCACCTTTGCGAAGTAACTGTTCACGTTATTTATAGAACTTAGCGCATCATGTTTGATTTTTAATAGTTCATCAAGATCATTACTTTGGTCAGTCAGATTGCAAGTGTCTTTTATCAGTGACCATTGTTTTTTGAGGTTATTTTTATGTTTATTTATTTCAGATCTCAGATAGTTATTTTTAAGTTTTTTTAACAGATTATTACAAGTGTTGCGGTATCTTCTGTAAGTTACACTTAGAATGACGTTTTCAGGGTCTTTGCGGAGTTTTTTATGGAGCCGATCTCTGTTTCTGATACAGCGGCATAGACCAGACGTTATCCATGGTCTTATAGGACGCTTCCTTCGAGATAGTTTAATGATCACCGTGTGCTTCTTCATTGTGTCCGCAAGTGCTGTTAGAAACGCACTTGTCATGATATTGCAGTCGTCGGTTGCTGATATGATAGATGCCCAATCCGTTTGTTCTAAGTCTTCGGTAATAGCTTTGTAATCTAGTTTTTTATATGTTTTGGATATTTTGTTAGCATGGGTTTTGGATTTTTTTGATACAGAAATCATAACAGACGAATGGTCAGTAATTGTGGACTCGCAAACGATAGTCCGAGAAACAGATGTAGTTTTTAGAAAGCAATGATCTAGACAATTTTCTTTTCTGGTAGGTAAGTTATGCGATGGCAGTAAACCATGAGTGGCTAGTAAATCCATGTACCTAGATGAACTGGGACTGCTGTTGTCTAGAATATTTATGTTTATGTCCCCTATTAAAAGTATGTTTCGATATTTTTTAAGATTATTTAGGATACGATCTAGAGTAGTAAGGAAACAATCAATATTTTTGAACGCGGGTGATCTATAGATTGAAACAATAGTAATATCTATACTAATATTATAAATACTTAGGTAAAGTTTGTGAGGTAGTACGAGGTAATCGCTGGATCTACTGAACCGATTTTGAGAATTATTTCACTAATAGGAAGCTACATTATCCCCGAGTGCCATAGGCTATATTTACAACGTGCCCGTTGGATAACTTCCGACCAAAACGCGAGCGAAGCCGTTGGCAACAGCTAGTGAGTAAATAAAACACCCTATAACTCTTACACTCACATATTATAGTGATGTTTAGACGCCAGCAAGCTACCCGAAATTGTAAATTTTTCCCAATCAACCTGAAGATAATGCTTCAGCGATGTTGAAAATCTATTAAAGAAACTTTGCAGATTGTATTAGGTTGATGTGCTGTCGTCTGTACCAAGAACTTATAAGTAGGTACTGTTTACCGAAAGGGATTAAGAACTTAATTAGGAACATAGGTTGGTACGACAACTCATTAATGTGTTCATGCGTAATAAGTAGCCACTCATCTAATCAATGCCTATTCATAAATCGCAAGTGATAAGTGTGTATCATTCAATGAAAGCTCCTTACCTTCTGAGTGGCGTGTCATAGTACTCTGATGACGAACTCGTTGACGCTGAGGTTTCACTGCTACTCGAGTTAATGTGGCTCACGAAGGAATACACTTGACAACTCGCACTCTTGCGCATAGGCACCAGCTTCTTTGACTCTGGCATTGTAACTTACACCTTAACACTACGGTATACAAACTGTTTTGTAACAAAAGTCTTATAACGCAAAATTCGCTATCCGTACACTTTGAAGTCCGTTTGAAAACTAAGAATTTGTTGACTATCTGAATGGATTACGCTCGCACATGAAAATTTTGTCACTCGCTTCTAAATTTAAACGAAGATGTAGAGACTGGTGCGCTCGCGGCGCTCGGTTTAGCGGTCCGACTTGACTCATCATACAATCAGATCAGTCGAAAATCGCCCAATTCATCTTTACTGCCGCTCATAACTCGGATTCATAAACAATGTACGTATTACTCGAAAGATTTTCAAGACAAGATTTTACGCAATGAATCAAGCGCTATATACGTTCCTAACGGCCGTGTTTACACTGAACTACCGTCATTTGACTGTATTGATCCCTCACTATCTGTTTAGTATCGATGAACACGCTTATCGATACGCGGCATTCGTTATCGGCTGATGTTGCTTTGTGATGACACATGCGGTGCAGTGCTCGCTCCAATCCGCCATCTGTGCTCATGGGCGCGAATTCGGTTAAAGCAAATATTTGTCTAGCTTTATCTTGAGTAGGTTGTTCAGCTTCATCTTGCAAATATGTAATGTTTTTTTTTTTATTTGTTGTTTTGATGTTTTTTTTTTTTTTGCTTTTTTTTCGAGGTTTTGCCCTTTTTTGATAAAATATCTACCAAATTCAAGTATAGTATGAGAATTATTGTTTTTTTCTATGTTCGTAAAGTTTAACGTACGGTCGTACGGCAATCTAGGATCCATCCACATCCTTGTTTACAATTGTTGATATTTTACTTCCCCTTTAAACGAAATTCAACTTTATACTACAGTAAATTAAGTTGATTTCAAAATGACTACCTACAAAAATTTAAAGTCATTATTTTAAGATTAATAGTGAGTCGTAGACAATTTTCCAAAAAAAAAACTACTTATTTAGTTTGAAAACTAACACAATCGACCGATGTCTAGTTTTCTTTCAATTTCTGCAAAAACCATAACCAAACCAAGGTCCTGGATGCCAGCGTCAATCGCTGACTATAATCACGCGACAAAGATTGATGCTTGGGCTGCAGAAATGGTATTAAAATGATGTTTAAATCTTTATGTAATATAGGTATGACGCTGGCATCCAGGTTAAATCCCTTAGACTATAGAGAAAATAAAACGTTTCGTCAGGAGTTAGTGTACAACAATACAGGTATAATGAAATAAAAAAAATTGAAATGCCTTAACCAATTAAATCTCCTTTAATGACAACTAGAACCAACTTACAACATAAGTTAATACACACATAATTTTATTTAGAACAAGTTCTTTTAGTCTTATAACGTCGCTGTATCTTTCAATTAGGACAGAATGTTGGTTACGTCGTGGCTGCAGGTAAAAAATAATTGTACTTGAATTCATAATCTTGATAGTTTACATTCAATTATCGACTTTATCTTTATGTAGTCTACGTTGATTTTTGAGTGACTGTAATAAAAAGGGTCTTAAATAAGTGCTGGTTGCATTGGAATTTGAACTTTATCACTTTATGACAAAGAGTTTGCTCAAGCGATCATGAAAAATATCTAAGATTGTAAATTCAAGTTTAATTAGAATTGTCATTATTGCACCTATAAAAATGCACAGTTGTTTAAGTCAAATACAAATATTCACAAGTCATGCATCTGAGTGAAAGCCAGCCTGAATTTCCTTGACAAAAATGTGTGATGCAAAATATTACACAAAATGTAGGTAGGTGTACCTGATATACACACGGCTACACATCAAGCTATACATGTCCAGTATAAGCTGGCCTCGCATTGTACGGAAGTCTTATACAATGCGTGATCAGCATAAACTGGAAATGTATAGTTTGATGTGTAGCCGTGTGTAATTACGTAACATCGTTCTGTAACCCCTATGCATAAAATTCATGTTATGTATAAACGTTTATAAATAAAACCTATATTTTTCATTTTCATATTAATTTCAGTCACATCTGAATTAACATACAAAATTCTTAAAATATTGGAAGAATTAAATAATTTTAGTTTTAAGACATTTTTTACGAACAATAGGGCCAGTTTTACAAATACAGGGTTTTCATAATTTGTACTGTATTATAAGTAAGGAACTTAAGTACTAAAGACATAAAATACAGAAATTCTTTTGGCAGCACAATCAACAACATTAATAGCAACCATTTTAAAAGGTAGAAAATATCATAATAACCGCTGCTAAACCCAATTTGACACCTTCAGAAAAGAATCTTTGTCTAACTACAGGAATAGTTTAGTCTTCTTAAATTCTTCTTAATAGTAAGGTCTCCGTGGGTTGTTCTGTGAAAGAAGAAAATATATAAAAAGTTAGTCAGCATGAGAAAAAAAATTGAAGCAAGAAATCTTAGGCGCAGTTGCACCACAAAACGCTAAACGTATTTAAAATGTCACTCTGTCTCTAACTCTCTTCAAAAGATTGTCATAAACACACTGGAGACAGAGGATGTTTTAATTTTTTTTTTTGTTGAATAATTTGCCTGAACTGTCTCACTCCTTGGCAAAGGCTTGGATGGCTATCGGGTTAATTGGCTAGAATAAACGCTACAGTTTTAATTTGATTAAGCGTTAAATATTTTTAGCGATTTGTGGTGCAATTGGGCCTTTAAATCTGTCACTTTGGTTTAAAATTTGGTTTATTTGTAGAAACTACCTGGAATATAACTAATTAGCAAAGGACTTATTTTTAAATGCACATCAAAAATCTTATCACCCATCAATTTATTTACTTCAATTAAATATTGTTTTTATTTTTATCTATTATAAAATACTGATTGCACATCAAACTAACCAGAGCGTACAAACGTAATACTCACACATAACAAAATATTTTTGCAACATGTTTTCATCGTAATAAAGGCATTGCGACTAGGACAACATAGGATGCAAGAGCGAGCGAAGCGAGCTCGGGACTTGTGGCACCCTGACTCGGACAGGTTAGGTTCGAAGGGGATGGCGGGGTCTAGTGAGCGAGCGAAGTGACCAAACTAAGACCCCGTCAACCACTTCGTGTCAGGTTACATTAAACTCTGCAGATAGAAATAGGAGCACCGCGCAGCGGGGCTACGTCGACTCGGTATCACTTAAATAAATTACCAACACAAATGAATTACAAAGTTTATTGTACGTTAGTTATTATTACATATCCGTTCATAAAAGTTCCGCTTTTCAATTATTAGGGATGCGTCACGATTTCACGAAATCAAATTGTTGCTAAAATAAAAATATTTTGCTGTGCAATCAGTATCTATTTTGCTTTGCGATCAGTAACTATTTTGCTATGCAATCAGTATTTTTGATTAGGATTGGCATTTTTTTATATAAAAAAAGAAGATTTTTTGATTTCCAGTTAAATACTAGCCATTAGCAAATAGGTCCAAAGAACAATACTAACAGTCGTTTTGGCAAACATCCTTAATACATAACGACAGTTTGTTTTCGCGTTTCACTCACGTTTTCACGTGGGAGGGAAGAACACAAACCGGGATGAAATACACGTGAGATCTCCATAACAATATAATAGTTCGCAAGCGTAGATTTACAAGTTATTTTCACTGAGCAAAGACATAGTTAAAAATAGCAGAATACGTATGCATAACAATTCAATTGAGTTCGATACTCTATTCAAATGAGATTCTGACATTATGAATGTTATTTTATTCGTACGCTTTTGCGTATTTTTACCGTCATAGAAATAATATTTTTTTTTTCTGGAATGTACCTTTATTAAATTAACATAGAAAGAAAGATGTTAGAAATAAAATATATAGAATTCAATACTATGGTCTACTGCACGTAAATGGTAAACTAGTAGATTTTAAACTCAGAATTCAAAATTCGAATGTTCAGCTCAATATCGAGAGTTGCAAAGGCGTTATCAAAGTTGAATTGTAACCATGGATGTGCGGCTGACTGATTTAAATTAATTTTAAAAAAAATGCCATGTTAATCTTAATTTTAGGGTTAGTTGCAAAAAGGTCGTCTTCTCGAATCGATGATTCAGATTTTGTCCGACCAATACGTAGCGACCTGAAGAGCTCTATCGTTTACCTCATTCAAGTCCTGGATGCATAACTACGAAAATCTTTTGATACATACCAAAGGATTTGGTCTAAAGCGGTAAGCGAGCATCATCCGTTTCCTATAGGCGTCGAATTCGTCATCTTCAGCCGAAACCCCGTCTGATGATGAAGCTCCCAGACCCAAGTTGGCTACGGGCTGATTTGCTCTGTGATAAGAGATAGAAATGATATTTTTGAAGACGAGGTCAATTTAACTAGCTAACAAAACTCAACAGTATTTCATGTATCCATGCTACCTGTGAAACAAGTTTATTGGGAATCGAACCCGAATATAAAAAGAAAAAAATGTATTAAACAAGTTATTGTGTTTGTTTTAATGTTTTCGATATCAATATACAAAAAGTCTGCAGAGTTTTGCTATCTTATTTAAGTTGAGCCTGTATCTCTATCTTGGAGCGAGTTTCCTTACTCGAAGGAAATTTTAAGTGAAATCTTGCTAGCATTCCATAATTTTACTCTTCCAAGTCTTATCGTAAGACGATTAGCAAATGAGTATAAAAACTGAATTTACATTAATTGGTCAACCTACTTTGTTTTTCTTTTATGTTTATTTATATTGTGCTATTATCATATCCACGAAAAACGCTATTTATATCTCACCCCCATATTAATTCGACTAGTTTTACATGTAATTAGCAATAAATAAAAAAAAATAAACGGATTTATCTGCGGCTCAATCCAATTTACTAGGATTTAAGTAGCTAATATTAGCCACAACAAATTCATTACTTGTTTTAAGTTTTTTCTAGCAAGATATTTCTACGTCAACCATCGTAGTAAATTCTTGGAATTCCATTCCTAAATACGTAGTTTAATTAAAGAAACCAGTTCTACTGGTTTTAATAAAAATGGCTCCAGGGCAGTACTTCTTAGAAATATGCCTAATATTATGTATGACGTTGACGGCGCCATGAATCTATTATTTATTGCTTCAAATTAATTGAAACTTGTTTATCATCACACCATAACAAAAGTGACAACATTATTTTAGGATAACGAATTACGTGCAATACCGAAATAACTTTTTGTGAATCAACTTTACCAAATGTTAATGGACAACAATGGATAGCAAAACTGTATAAAAAAAACCGCAGTAGTTATAGAACGTTACTTACTTAATGTTATCCTTTTGCAAAATGTTGTTATTGCATGACACATTACTAACTTTGGTGTGGATGCACCTTTAGTTTCAAAGTCGCGAATTGGCTAACAAATATGGATATTATTACAATATTATAGACTTGCCTATTCCCATGACAATCGGCTGAAGAGTTCTTGTTCTAAGTAAAAAAAATAAGTCAAATTACTTACTTGTTTATAGGTTCCACGATGCCAGAACCTTCAGCGCCGAGGCCCTGACCCTCGGTCCAGCCCAGCTTTTGTAGCATTTTGAAACCTGTACACACAAATATTGTTATAGACGGTGCAATGGTCAATGGAAAAAGTAAACCGAAAGCTAAGGGCAAGATTCAGAGATCACATTACTAAGTGAAGTAATGCGATCTCTGAATCTATTCACCTAAAAGAACGACTAAATAAAAGAGCTTCCAAACATTCGGCTCAGCGCTGAAAGTTGATATTCCGACAGTGCAATAATATCGGGTGTCCTTCAGTATTAGTAAAACGGCCATGAGTAAAGTGTTTCACAGTCAATGTTCGATCTGTGAATCTCGTCCTAAACCCGAAGATTAGATATATAGGGAGCCAAGTAGAGATCTTAACATACACGCCTGTAATCCGCAAATGGTTAGGCAGAGGTGTACCTAATAATACACCCAAATTTCTCCAGTCATGTTAAAGTCGTATGTAATAGGGGGCGAGCCTATTGCTATCAACCGGACACAGATCCAGACTCCTTGGCTGCTACTGAGAAATTCCTGATGGAAAAACCCATTAACACATTGCCCGACCTGGGAATCGAACCCAGGACCTCTTGCTCAGCCTTTGCGCTTGCGACTTCTAGACCAACAAAACCAAGTAGAGAAATAACCATAAAAAGAGCTGCAGACAGTGAATGCTACTAAAAGATAATACTGAAGAAGGCAATTATAAATGTGATAATAATACATTTCAAGCTTTGTACAAATTGCCAGATACTAAAAGCCAATTCTTCAAATAAGTGTGTCATCAGTATTTAACACTCATTCAAGTGCCTGGCCGGTATCCAAACATCGGAACAAATTCGTAGAATTGTGATAATCTCAATGTTAAGAATGCTGAAGATGCAAGCGGTCGAGGAAATGACCTCGCATATCGGGTAAATGAGAGTTCAAATGTTTAAGAGATGTGTGTAAAGGAAATAAGACTCATATTACCCTAGGCCGTATCATCGCTTCACATCGAGTTGCGGCCAAACGCAAGCCTATTTCGTATAAAAACAAAATCGTAAAACAAATTACTACATTGAAAAATACGCGCTTAGACGTGGAGTTGCGGACACCAGCCCGATATACAATACAATACTACATTGAATCTTAAAGTGCGTTTGTTTAACCTGATCAGACAATGGTCCACTTGTTGGAGTGTCATGTGATCATATTATTTTTTTATTACTTAAAAATGTCCTAAGTGTACCTACACCTGCTAATTTGAGGAAGTTACTGAAAGAAGGCTACTGAAGCCGCGATTAGTGCGGCCACCTACTGTGCCAAAGTAATGTTAACTCTACGAATGTTGTCGAACGATCGATCGATCATCATTATCTTATACCCTTCTACTTGGGGACGACGAAACACGTTTTCTTCATCCATTCTCCCCCTTCTCTTTCTTCGATCGATCACCGACAATTTTGTTCGATTAGCCACTATGACTATCATATTAGTAAATTTTTATCGAAGTATTGTTGGATTGTATTCATAAATCGAGTCTGCTAATCTATGTATAAGCGCATATTGATTACCATACGATAATAAATTAGCAAACTATCAGACGATAAAAAACTCAAACGTGGCGTTCAATAAATTATGAGCCAGAATTACTGCGACATAACTTGACGTTGCGATGTAGGTAAATAGTACTAAAGATAATAGCAGATGCCAAATATTCGACGTGTAACACACCAGAACTATGTACGTAGTAGAATTACGGTATAGGGAAGTACAAAAGTTCTATTTTGTACATGGTACATTATTTTTTAGAAACAAGATTTGTACTCGGTTGATGGCAATAGGCTCGTACCCTATTACATAGTATTTAACATAACTAGCGAACTGTGAGTGTACTATTAAAGGACACAGCGCACTTATCAAATCGGAAAGGGATCGGCACCGTATCAACTCGAGCCGTTTAGTATTCTTTGTATGAAACTCCCTACTGCAACGCACACTAATCGGAATCGTAACGTAATCGTCTCGCCTCGAGACAAGCTCACGTACTGAGATGCGGTGCGTGGTCAACTCGCTTACGGCTCGTCGTTGTACGTCTCTCCGTAGCCGCGCTTGCGTCTACTGTAGCCGCACTTACGTCTATCCGTACCCGAGCTTACGCCTCTTCGTCCAACCTTACGCACACTACTGTTGACACACGTGCTGTCATCCACAGGGCAATTTCAAGTCGTGCGCGGCGTCCCCTAGCCGTAAGCGCGGCGTCCCCTAGCCTTAAGCGTTGGGTTGCCTAGCCGTAGCCGAGGTAACGTATCGGAGCAGCTGATCCGCTTGCTTAAGTTAGGTTCACGCCTGTTTGACGGCGAGGCGAAAGGCGATACGGTGCCGATCCCTTTTCGATTTGATATGTGTGCTGTGTCCTTTAAGTACCTTACTCTTCGGAGATAACAGGCGTGATGATAAGAAACTACCTGTGTTATGTAAAACTTAGTTTGATTGATGATTCATTTGATGATTTAGTCATCATGATTACCTGTTTCAATATGATTTGATTATTTACGACATATTCAATCACGACTAATTAGGTCATATCATTATTGATCGATTGATTGAAAAGTTAGGTTCATTGACTTATCACTGCCACCAACTAGATACTATAAATAAATGGGCTCAAAGGTCAAAACTCTTGGCTCTGCTGATAAAACGACCATGAAGCAAATGTATGAGAATCCGAGGCAATGAAGCAGCTCATTTGTTTTGAAATACTGAGGCAATGGGATAAATGTCACAATAAATGAAGAAACCATTAAGTTCAACGTGTGTGTACTTAATTCAGAGAAAGTCTCGCGTCTTGGACATTAATGTGTGAAGCTGTAATTAAAATATTGCGTTTTGACCTTCTGCAGCTATTTCTGTTGTATGAGAATGTCCTGAAATATTTAGGCGCACTCACCGACGTTGTCTTCCTTCAACTTGAATTCTTTGTAGTCACTCAAGTCTGGCTCCTTGCCACTTTTGAACGCCGAATATTTCTCCATGAATCTGCAATGTACACTCATATTAATAGAGATGCTCGCTTATGGAATTTTCCATGTAAAAATTGAAAATCTTATGATGCTTAGTTTTAATAAAGCTATGCAAACACCGGTTTTTACTTTGCACTGAAAAGTAAAATCCGTGACGAAAATATAGACTAACAGTCAGATTCTATTTAACAGGATTTAATAATGATAAATCTCTCTTTTCTATTTATCTGCGCGTGCATTCCATAGTATTGCATCACTAAAACCAGAAATCCATTTTGTAGCCGTTTGCAGAATCAAACAAATAATGGATCAAGAGGCACAGTTTTGCAAAACAATTTTAGAACATTCACGTGCGAACCAAACATTGTTTTCAACTGAAAACAAACAGACTACACAGTAAAAGAAATTAATCGCCGTTTATATTTTGACTGCGAACAAAACAAACGAATTAAATGTGTTTTTAAACGTAAACTTACTTTCTAAGCTCTTCTGGTGGTAAGAAATCGCCGATGTGATGTTTCCCAGCCGCCTGCTTTGTTAACTCGTCAGCCCACTTTTCAGTTGCATTCATTTCTTTGGCTCTTAACCTATTAACGGAAACGAACAATGAATAAGAAATGGTGTTAGATAAACAAAAATATTGAGTAAATCAGCAATCTTTCTTAAAATAATAACAAAGGAGTTTGTTTACAAAACAAAACTCCTTTGGGAGGAAATGGTCTTGTTTTTCCTGATTCCAGGTGTAAAGTTTACGTTAAAAATAAAGTAATGTAGATGTTATTTTTTTTTATTACTGTCTTATTATTAACAATCTAAAAAAATAAAATAGCTCAGTCTATTGCATGTCTATGTCCACAAGTGATAATTTAATAACGATATCGCTTTTGATGTAGTAGCAATAAGAGCGGTTTTCGTTGTTCAAGTTACTTGCCATGCATTTATTTAGATTTCTGCGTCATTTAAAATGTGTAAATGCAATAAAATCCACGATACTCCGTTTTCGTGTCAACAAAAGTTTCAAAACATAAACACAATATTAATATAACCTGACATTTAATTATTGGTTTGAAAACATAAAGAAAACACCGCCGAGACAGTTATTAAAAGACTGCGATGTTCATAACATAGGCACGTGGCGCCACCTGTTGCTTTCACATTTAACTGGGACAGACTATTGCCAAAAATGCACTTCATAACCAGCTATTTGGCCGAGTAAGTGAATATTCTTTACTTTAAAAGTGTCTTCACAAATCAAGTTTCAAGAAATTATCGAAGATTACAGAAATACTTGTGTTAAAATGTGTAAGAGCACTTACGCAGACAACTGATTTTTACTTGTAAATCTTATCATACATCAATCGACAATAATTCTAAAAAGATATTTAAATGTAATTTTAATGCCTTTCACCAGCGTGCGTCAATGATTACAATTTAAATATTATTTCAATTTCGCATGACGCGCGATCGTGAATTGAAACGAAAGTAAAATTATGATTTTATTCAAATTAATACAACGTAACTTATGAATTCTCAGAAAAGTTTAACCAATGTAGTCCTTACTATTAAAAGGTGATGTTCAGTCGTTTTATTCGTCCCCCCCTTGAGAAAAAGGCGTTTATGAGTGAATTTAGGGCCGTCCTATTAGCTCATTACATCGACGATATCGTCAAGTTGCGGGAAGCACCTGGATAAGGGATGCAGAGAACCGCGATGTGTGGCAAAAGAATGGCGAGGCCCATACCCAGCAATGGGTGAATCCGGGTTGATATTGTGATGATGATGATCTGGGAATTTACGAGCTTTTGCCCAGGACTTCGTCCGCCTGGATATTGAAAATTTTCCAACAAGAAGGTACTATCAGAATAAAAAAGTATCGTCTGCCTGTGAGCCAAATTTCATCGACATCCGTTTAGCCGTTAAGGTGTGAAAGCGTGACAAATAAACTTACTATCTTATTTATAATATTAATAAGGATAAATGTCACATACTTGTGTTCCCATGTGCCTTCTGCGGTGTCTTCATCGCTGTCGTATTCATACTTGTACTTGCCCGCAGCCGCTAAACGTTCCACTTCTTGTCGCTTCTTTAACATGTCCTGCGGAAAAGCATATGGATTGAGTTAAATCTGGATTAGGAGGCAGTTCCCAAACCTGGAACCAGTTTTCAAACCTGGTTTCTACTACTCTGTGATGAATTGGTTAGAAGTTGATGATAAATCTGTTGCATAGATAGAACAAAGCCGTTTTTTTTGTTTGTCCATGTGTGCCTGCTTATTTTGTCTAAACTAAAAAGACATTTTAGTGTGGTTTTTACCATCATTAGAGAATGGGATTGGGCGGGTCACGTGAGCCCGCATGCATAACGACCGCTGGGCAAAGGTTTCCACACGATGGATGCCTGAGGATGGACAGCGTCGCCGAGGCCGGCCTAGAAAGAGGTGGCGAGATGATCTAGACGCGCATCGCGAGGGCTGGTTTGAGATGGTGCAGGAGAAAAGTACCTGTAAGATATGGGGAGGCCTTTGCCCAGCAGTGCGACATTCAAGACAATTGAAAAAAAAAAGGAGAATTTATTTAACTTAGAAAAACAGAAGTCGACACATCAGTACCTACATTGCTATCGTGCGATGAGTCAGCAGTTAAATTATAAGCCGAATCGATGATTATCCTGGTTATTTCAATCTGGTTCCTAATTCAAATCCTGGTTTCTAATTCAAAGTACACAGTTTATGAAGAAAGCGAAGTCAAAAATATACACACCTGATACAAAAGATTAAGCTTGAAGTTATCCTCACATTTCTTCCAGTCTTCAACACTCAGGTTGGTGGTGCCATAGTTGGTCATAGCATATTGCATCAAGGCCTGGTTGCTGCGGTTGACTGTAGACAGCTTTATAGCTTCCTCCTCTATCTTAGGTAACTTAGCGCCTAGTAATCAGTGGATGGAATATACAGGAATTAGTTACATTGTAAGAAGAGCAAACCTTTTAACCAAATGTTTAGAGAAAATATACATACTTCAATACCAGTCAGTATCTTTACTAAAGTGAAAGTTAGTTTTTGTTTAATTTTGCAATATTGTTTCTTTTTCTTCGTGTGTTAGTGCTTAACCTGGTGTCAGAATTTGTATGCCGCCCATGGGCCTCTGACTTGGCTTTACATGCCGTCAAGAAGTATCTCTCAGGCATGCTGGTTTAGTTTCCTCACGATGTTTTCAAGCAATCGATAATAATTATACAATAACACAAAAAATCAGAGGTGCGTGTTTTTACTGTGAAATACTGTATCAGAGAAGATTTGAAGTGTCACAGACACCAATATTCCATTTTATTATTATTACAGTGCCGAATTTAATATCGGCCGTTCAGATGACTTGCATGTTTTAAACCGAAATTGTCAAACGGCCGTTTTCAATAACTTACTAACAGACCGTTAACGGAAAGTTGCTATCTCAGATAAACAATTAAAGAAACATAACTGTCAACCCTACAAGAGACAGATAAGTGACGTGGATAGGATATTCCTGTTAATTAATTGCTAACTTTGTTTACAAAAACACCGATAGCTACTAGAGTAAGGCATATTAACTAACCGTTATTCGTAAGTATTTTATAGAAAACGGCCGTAAATCATATTATGGTTTCAAGAGAGAATTGACACGTATCTGTATGCCTATCGTTCTGTGGACATGAAAATATAAAGACTAGACAACATAAGAGATATAAGATTGTAAAGACATCCATTTTGACATTTGAGAAAAGTGTAAAGAAAGCATAACTTAAACTAAGTTATGCTTTCTTTTTTTTTTCTTTACAATCATAAAGCATAAAGCGCATAAAGTCTAAATTCGCTTTTGAACTAATTTAATATTATGCAATTGTTTATTCCAAAAAATGCTTTAAGCTTCTACTCTACCTGGTAACAAAGTGGGCATGGGTGCCACCACTCCGGGTGGTTTAATATCAGCGGCGGGCGGGTCGTCGCTCCATCGCGATTTCTTCTTCTTACGTCTTTCGCGCTTACTGTCAGATTCCTCTTCACTTTGAGAGCTCTGTTCTCGCTTGTACGGCCGACCGTAATTGTAGGGGTCTCTGCTAATGAAAAAGTTATTTTTTCTTTATATTTGCGGGTGGTACAAGATTAAATCAAGGATATAAAAAGGTTAACTGTTTTTGACTTTCATATTGTTACTAAGAAAAAAAATAGTTAACTATAAACATAAATAAAATTGAAGTTTCTGTTTGTAATATCAAAATAACAGCTCAGTCTTTACTGAATGCATATGAAAATATTTATGGCTCTTTTAACAATAACACATTTTTCTGTTTGTTCCGGCTAATTTCCGAAACGGCTGGACCGATTTTGACGGGACCTTTACTGGCAGATAGCTGATGTTATAAGGTCTAACATAGGTTACTTTTATTTTAGAAAAATAATTAGGGATCTGTGTTAAAAAAAACCTTGAAATTGGTAACAAAATTCGATTAAAAAGGGAGAAAGTAATATTTTTTTATAATATATAATTAAATTAAATAATTAAATTAAATAAATATATAATTTCACGCGAACGAAAGTCGCGGGCAACAGCTAGTGAAAAATAAAAGTTTTTGTCACGTACCCGTCTCGACCATCATCCTTGTTATTAAATCTGTAATCATCATTACTATCATCGTCTTCCAGACTGAACTCCGGTTCATATTTGTCCTCAGGTTTAACTTCAGGCTTCTTATCGCCCTGTTCACCCCTGATCTTTCTCACTAGATCTCTAAACGCCTTATACTCGTTCGAATTTGTGTTGTGAAGAAACCTGGAATGAGTCGCTCAATACAATTATCTAATGTAAAGGGTAAACAATAACAAAGGATGCTTTTGTGTTAGGTTTTATTTAACCTGAAAATACTATGATGGAACAGCGTGAAAAAAAAACTCAAAAGACAAAAAAAGGATTTGGTTTTCATAAAAAATATGATAAAAAAGGATAGAAAATTAACAATGGTTCTGCTCCATCATAGTGATTGCGACAAAAAAAAAATGTATGTAAATATAAAAAAGAATACAGCACGTATCCTCCTGTAGGGGATCAAAGTGGCTACAGTGGCATTACCACAAATTTTGATCTTGTGAGTGTATTGCTTTCAGGACATTTTCCCAGTGGTCGCCGTTGCACGCGACTTCGCTGGCGGCACGCAGTACTGATGGCGGCAACGCATCTGCAGAGAGAACTGCACACCACGAGTCAACATATTGTCTGGCGGTCACGTCGACGAAGAACCGGGCCGGGCCGACATTAATCTTACTACCTTTTAGGTAAAGGTGGAGTACGTTACGATGCCTAAACGAACACTTATTTTGGCTCAAGCGTGTTTTAATTTCGCAAGATTACTTCCAAAATCACTCCACCGTAAATTATAACTGTTAAATCAATGGAGGCTATCCCGCATAAATTCGCCGCTAGAGGCGTTCGTGTAGAGTAAGGTCTTCAGAATTGTCAGATGTCTTGTGCTAACTTTTTTATCACGTATTTTTACTAATATTCACAGTGTGTCAAGATTGAGCCATTCATGATTAATTTTGACTTGGAAGATATTAGTAGTAAGTTAGGATCTAATTTGTTTGTACTTGGAGGAAGAATAACTTTTAAATGTTTTATGCTTTCTAATTTTAGGGACAAAATTGTAAATATGTATCTAAAATTTACAACATGGTGTAAATTTTAGATACATATTAGCTACAAGTAATAAAATGCTTTTTTTTATGGAGTTATTGGTACTTTAAAGTTTAAAATAGAATTAATGACAGGACCTTACTCGGCAGTGGCGCCATCTGGTGAGCTCAAAAACGGTAGCCCTCATTAGAATCTTCCTGCCCGTGTAGCATGGCAAAACTATCTCTATTCTACCAAGAATTGACAAAGCTCTTTCTATACAACTTGACATGTCCGTCATACATTTTTAACATCGCCATGCTTGCGACGATAGAAATCTTTCCACAATCTGTCATTTTTTTCGATTCTTCGTCTACAAAACCCGTTTCTACGGTGGTCATGCTACGCGGGCAGTAGTTGACTTTTTTTAGAGTGCAACCAGACTGCCAAAAATATTTATACCACGATACCGTAGATCGAACATCGTGGGATAAATATTTTGAGACGAATGCTATGAGGTTACAAGGTAGGCAGGTATACAAGGTGGAAGGGTCACCGACGCGAAAACGGTTACGGGTATTCAGTACATCACTCTGAGCCCCCCACATAGAAATAAATGTAAAAAAACAGCTGTTCTATACATTTTGACCGTGTAGATATGCACTTGTGTAGGAAACAGCTGTTTTTTTTTAATAACCTATGAAATATATCTATGTGCCCCCCCCCCCCCCCCCACATAGATTTTTTTCTAAGCTCAGAATGATGTACTGAATACGTAATAACCGTTTTCACGTCAGTGTTCCATCCCGTATATTTTAAAGCGACAGTCATGGACATCGACCGACTAGTCAGGTTTTGTTTTGACAGTACAAATTGCTTGCGAAAGTTGCCTTACTATTTTGTAGCGAATTTGCTTAGTACCTATCCATATTATTGTATGAGTAGGATTCACGCGAAATTTTCTTGGGAGGATATTCGTGTTCATTTAGGCATTGTGAGACCTCCCAGTCTTTACTCTACGCATCTTCTAGCGTTAATCCAATAGTATTCCTAAACTTTATTTGCTCAGAGGTTGCGTGATGGTAACAGCGCATGCAAATTCTCTGATATTTAGACCGATTTATTTTAAATCCGTTCCTTTGAAAGCAAGTTGCTATTTCTTTTATTATAGCAACTAACGTTTCGTATATAGAATATAATAGCAGATAAATCAAACTGAACTACTGCAAGAAAGGAGGCATGCTATAGTTTACTAGAAATTGCATAAGTCTCATTCGTATTACTAGCTGATGGCTATGATTTTTCATTTCTAAGGGCAATGCTTTACAATAGCTATGATAATTTTATTGAATCAAACATAACTTCAAGAATACTAAATATCAGAAAACTATTGAAATTAAATCAGAATAATAGTCGTTCGGCCTTTGCATTATTATAGACCATGAAAATAATAATATAAAGGCATGGGAGGGAGGCGTAGGTGGACGATTTTTACCTTGCGATGGTTTGAAGGGTCCTCCAGGATTGTCCATGTCGTTAGGGTTTCCCAGCAGGCCCAAAGGCAGTGGTGGGGGCATCGTCATTCCTTCTGGTTTCATTGGAGTATTTTCTAAAGCTTTTGAGTCAGGATGGTGCATTGGCATGGAGTTCGGTGGCATTGAATTAGGAGGCATGAAAGGTGGCATGGGAGGACCAGCGCCGTTACCAAAGTTCGGAGGACCATTGGGCCCGAATGGTGGACGTCCACCCATAAAAGGCATGTTGGAGTTATTCATTGAATTTGGTGGCATCATCGAATTAGGGGGACCATTAGGCCCCATCATAGGATTCGGGAAAGGAGGACCAAAAAATGGAGGCATAGGACCATTTGGTCCTGGACCACCGGGACCCATATTGGGACCACACATGTTAGGTGGCATTGGACCGCAGGGACCAGGGCCGTTTGGACCCATGAAATTTGGTGGCATAGGGAAATTAGGCGGCCCACCCATGAACGGTGGCATTGGACCACCAGGAGGCATATGTGGCATGGGTCCTCTCGGACCCATCATTGAGCCTGGTCCCATGCCTGGTCGAGGACCCATATTAGGACCTGGGCCCATGTTATGTCCTGGACCCATATTTTGCCCACGACCCATATTGGGACCAGGTCCCATATTATTGCCATGTCCCATATTAGGTCCAGGACCCCTATTAGAACCAGGCCCCATGTTGGGTCCGGGTCCCATATTTGATCCAGGCCCAGGGCCCATATTGGAGACAGGTACCATTGGTCCTGGCCCCATGTTGGAACCAGGTACCATTGGTCCTGGCCCCATGTTGGAACCAGGTACCATATTGGGTCCAGGACCCAGGTTTGGCCCAGGGCCCATACCAGGACCAGGTCCCATTATACTGGGGCCCATAATTCCGGGTGGTAAGGGCCCGGGTGGTAAGGGTCCCGGGCCCATGGGACCGGATCCCATATTTGGACCTTGCTCTGTACTGGAATCTTGATCTTCATCAGACTTTGAGCCCATGAGCCATTGGTTATGATCTGAATCAATAGATTGAGTATTTGGAGGCATCACAGGAATTTGCATAAGGGCTGGGATATTGTGAGGATTCTTGTTATCAACAATTAGTTTCTTTCTTTCTTCCAGCATTGGTGATGTAGGACTGTGTGGACGGGGTCGACCTCTGTCATTCCATCGCCGGTTTTTTTCCCTGAAAATTATAATTACAATATACAATGAAAATATTCAGGAAATCAAACCAAAATCACAATTCCAGTGTTAAAAACATTTGCTTTAGGCTATTTTCAAATTATACATAAAAAACAACATTATGACAGGTTTAAATAGCACTGTGTTTTCAAGGCTAATATCTTATTTGAATGCAAATACAAGAAACAACGTACCATAAGTAAATGTCATTTGATTTAGTGAGACATTTTCAAAACCAGTTAGTTATTTAAGGACCATTGGTTCTATGAGTTTTATTGAACACAAGGTTAAGTTTAAAAATAGGTATACCAAAATTGGGAATATGGATATTAATTTTAATATAAAATCATATGATGTCTGGGGCAAACTGATTAGCTATATTAGCTGTAGAAGTGATTGATGACTGTTGAAGTAGTGATCTTGAGTGGAGTCTGATTATTGGCAAACATAAGGACACTCTCACTCAGGATACCTATCCTCACAGAGTTTCTGGTTGTAGCTGCATGAGAGTTGCTGAGAATCAAACTGAACAGTGTGTGCTTGGAAAGGCTTATGGCTAGACATAGCGAGCATTGAGCTGTTCTAGGTAGATTACAAGATTATTTTAAATTCATGTAATCTACCTAGAACAGCTAGAATAGTTTCAATATACCTTTGCTGGCCTCTATCTCCCGACTTCCGTCTCTCATCACTGCCAAGGCCAAAATGTTGACTTTCAAAGTCATCATCCATACATGGCATTTGTTCTTTAATCTCATGCTTGACTGGTTTTAGTAATTCTTCTTCAATCTGAACTTGCTTTTCCTGCTCTTCTTTATCTTCTTTGTCAGTTTGTTTCTGTTTTTCTAGTAAGGCTTTGAACTGGTTCATGAAGCTGCCATCGTTGGAGAATATGTTGACTTGTCCTTTATCATCTTTTGAGATTGGACTGGAAAAAAATATAATAGAGATATTATTTATTAGTTGCTGCATTCAGTCAATATCTGCATCTGCTGCTAACTATTCTGCATCGTAACAACACAGGAAAAACAGCCTCCCTCATGCTTTTCCACACAACTCTGTCTTGTGTTTATGCCAGTCAGCCTTATTTAGTTAAACAAGATAAAATAATGTAATCATTTTAAAAAAATCCTGATGATGTAATAATTTTAAAAAATCTGTAAGCTTCTGAATATCCATAGTTTCCTGCTAGTAGCTATAATAAAGAGTCCATGAAATTAAGAATTTATTCACCGTTGGACATTGTTGTCTATTTAAACATTTTTACCTACGTTGACCACCTTCTTCTTCTTTGATTGTGTCTTTAGTGCCTAACCTGGTGCAGTTTTTATGCTGCCCATGGGCCTCTGCCTTGGCCGCCATCAAGAAATAAATATCAATAACCATAAATATAACAAGCTCTTACTTGAAAAGAGTCTATATAACAAGAATAACAGAAATACATGAATATGTTGGTATGAATATTACTAACGATCCTAAGAATTTCTGTGTAAAAACTTGTGTGTAATAAAACTAGACACTTGTTATGTGGAAGTACCAAGTAGACCGTAGGCACATAATTACTTTACTTTCATCAATGTTCAACAGCATTTTTAACTGGATCCGCATCAATGACTTCGAACATACAGATTAAATAATTGACAATACATTTGTGTATACTTTGTGGCAGTGAATTGTACTAGTAATACAATAGCTAACTGCATGTTTACAAAATAACAATGTCTGAATGATTTGATACACATTGTATAAAGTCTTAACTTAAAACAAATGTTGCTGCAAACTTTCCAGAGGATCTTCTGACAAGCTGTCTTATAAGATGCAGCTGCTCTCGACAATGGTTTGCAGAATACTTGTATGCATATTATAATAGTGTGTTTTCGGTGTTTTTGACTGACTTGAAAGGTAGGCCCTGTTTCCACCGAAATGGAGACCAAGAGAACAGTGTGAGATTTGACCACTCACACACGAGAGGTGGTCGGTTGATTCTCGCATTGTCTATGCTTTGGAGGAAATTGGAGCAATTTCAATGATTTAAAGCATTAATGTTGTACGGCAATATCCCATGCAATCCCTCGGTTGGTCACTTGTTTACTGGGCCTATATGCAATAGCCACTACAGCCATACAACAGTATATAGGCCCCTCCATAATGAAAAATAATGTTGAAATTTGTAAACATTCATGTTGAGGAATGGTACTGCTATGATGAACCTCTGAATGTTGTTTCTGTATCTTTGATAGTTTCTTGGCTGATACTTTGAGTGTAGCAGTATGCATTCAAAGTACTGTAGGACTAACACTACTAACTAGTTGGAGGTTAACTATAAATTAATGAAGGAGTGAGTGATGCCATCTAACCACTTCCGTAAAATCATCGATTTGAACATTTCCATGAGATTAACATCAGAACGAACGGTGCTAACTATTGAGAACGTCACGAAGTACTAAGTAAGATACTTATTAGGATTTCATAATTACGGCTTACTTAGATAGTTTTGCTTGAGCGGCAAGCGCAGCAGCCTGCTTTTGAGACTCCAACTTGGCCTGTATCTCCATTTTCTTTCTTTCGATTATTTGTTCCTGTTTCGACATTTGGGCCCATCTTGTACTTAGTGCCGATTTGGTCTTATTATCTTTAAAATGAATCATTGTCGGTTCATGCTACAATGAATAAAATTGGAAAAAGGAATGAAAATAAAATATTCTCAGTTCTCGTTTACAGTGCGTTTACGAACTCGCACGAACTTCACTTCTATTAGTGACGTTACGTCTCCAAACAGATAACGCAAAATTAATAACAGGCTAACTTTCCATACGAAAAAGTGAAAATCGACTAAAAAAAAAAAATGAAAAAGATTTTTAATAATTTAGTGAAAGAATAGCAGAGGATTCCAGTTTTAAAACACTTAAGAGTCGAGTGCAGGTCGGCTTGCGCGGCACGCTAGCGTTAATGATCTTATCCGTCGTGCTCTTGCCACCGCCGCGCCGCACGGTGGATCGAAAATCGGCTGTAGAAGACATAGGATCTCGATGTCTTAAATGTTATTTTTTTTTGCTGGAAATGACTTTTGCCGATCATTACTGTTCTATAAAATGTCATATGAAGTAATTGTGTGCACAAATGGAAGAGTTATAATTTTTATAAGAAAAAAATGTATGGAGCTGACATGAAAAATGAAGATATCTCTGGAATCGCAAGGTTGGCCGTTATATCCTTGCACACTGTTATAGTACTATTTATTTGTGAATTTTTGACATACTTAATATTGCGGCATAACTTGCGATTTTTTAAAAAAAAATCATCAAAATTAAAAAATAAAAAATGTTTATGATATGTACATTTTAATGCTTAATATGGCTATACCAAGTGTAACTTACAATATTTTTTATGCTTAGACCAAAACATTCTAACAAATCACAAAGTCGTATTACCTACTTATTTGAAATGACATGGTAATTATGAATTACATAATAATGTAATCTTGTCTAATGCCTCAAGTCCACATTAGCTAATGATTAATAAAACTTAATACCTATATACCTGTTAAAAGGATACGTACCATAATGAAGGTAATTAGATAAACGTGATCAATAACAATAAATGGTAAACTATTGTATGATTAAAAATAAAAGCAAATTATTAAAAAAAAAATTAACTAACCTAACCTAACATAAACAATAAAAGTTAACTTATTTTATACTTCGTCACCATCAGAATCCACTTCAGAATCAGGCTCTACAATAGATATAACTTCTAAGAACTCTGTCGGAGCTTCCTGATCCTGAAGTTTCAGTAGTTCTACTGTTTCCTTAAAGTATGTCTGCCTCTTGTGGGCATCTAATTTTGGTCTTGTGGAAGAAATTAGAGGATCAGAAGAGACGATAAGCATATTCAGGATATCCTCGTTTGATGCTTGTCTACTCTTTTTCCTCGAATGGTGTTCTCTGAACCTCCTAAAGACTTTGTTTCGGGCCTCTGAAGCTTCTTCCGAAAGACTTCCAATTGGTACAATAGCATTTTCTGCAATTATGTCCCCTCCGTGAATCAACAATTTGTGGACGGTTGATGACATGTAGTACCAATCATACAGTTCCACGTATTTTTCAGCGGTTGTTCTAGCGTATTCTTTAAATTTCGGCACGTCTACAATCTCTCCAGATGTGATAGCTTGCAGAATCACAGCAAATCTGCGTATTAGGTCTTCATCTAATCCAGTGATCGCTGCAGTTTTATCAGGAAATTCAAAAAACCGCCTTGCTGTGTTCCCGTCGTTAGTTGTGCCTGATCCTTGCTTAACGATGTCAATCAAAAGGTTGAGATCATCTTTGAATCGATCTTGAATGAGTTTTTTTCGTGAATGCAATAACTCTTGATGACCTTCTCCTCTTGCAGACCACTTTTTGAAGTCGAGACGATACGCTATGTGTAGAAGACATTCCATCACATTAATGCGGGCATGAAGTGATGATAATCCGAACTCATACACACCAGAAGAAATGGTTTTTGACGCAATGACATCTAACTTATTCATTTCTGTAGACTTAGTCAAACACAGGTAGCAAGCCGCATTTGACTTAGCTTCAGACAGATATGTACAAATTTTGCCGTCAATCATCGTCATCATTAATTTGTGACTAATTTCATGTCCTTGACATTTTGAGGGAACGAGAGCTTCAATTTCGTTATCCATTGCAGTTTTTTCATTTATGACAACGTCTTTGGTTTCTTTCACAAAACTAAACTGGACTGGACGGCAATACATAGGTGAACAGGGTTTTGGATTCACCCATACGGTATCACCGTCAGCTGTCAACTTTAATGGAACCAAAGAGGTCATAAATATGCTGGAATCATCTTGACCACTCTCTATGTTTTGCTTATATCTACTTTGGTTAGATGCACCGTCAAATCCCCACTTTGATATTAATATCAATTTTTTATCTTGTATTGCATCAGGACTACGAATAGTTTCAAAAATTCTGTTCACTGTTAAATCTAGTAACGCTTGTAGTGCAATCTTAGCAGATGAATCCGTTACAGTCACAAATGTCTTCGGAGGGTAGCACTGTAGCTTAGCTTTTTGCACTTTATAGTAAGACGGATATATCTCCTTTGAACCTTCTCGAATAGTCGTTTCCCTTAATGTGATATATTGCCATTTCGATAGTTTTAATGAAAGTAGCAAACCCAGTGCTTTTTCTGGTGAAAATATTGTTGAAGGAGCTGGTTTGTTCAACATTTCCTTGATTTTTGCTGCTGCTTCTGGATTTTGGAGCATATGTTCAATAACAGATGCAATATCCTCACGACCATCTCCTTTCAAAAGTGCTGCAGCTGAATAAGCTACTTCATTAGGGTCATCGCCTATATGTTCATCAGATCGTCTCTTCTTCTGCTTGTTACTTAGATCTTCAAACGGCTTTCGAGATCTTTTTGTCATCGTTGAAGTTGATTTCATTGTTGAAGTTGATGGTACAGGTTCAGTAGAAATATTTTCACTTGTTGATTCTTGAATGAGCAAATTGGTTTGCACGCAGTTTGGCCAGTCAATATTTGCCTCAAGCCAATTACTGTAATCACGTCTAAAAACTTCACTTTTCCTGTGGGATCATAACCATCTCGTTTGAACTGCCCGTGTAAATCTGCGACAAAATTCTTTCACGGTAACACTGTCTTCATGTAAAAGGCTAGAGCCCAGTCGAATAACAAGTGTGTTGAACAATATTTCGTGATCGAAAGACGAAGCATCCTGATTGCTCAGAATAACAAACAAATCCAAATTTGTAATAATGCTTTCCATTATTCACGATCACTGAGTAAAAAGACACGGTAGGATAGATGTTAGTATTAGAAATGCTCTAAATGAACTGAAGTTGTGAATCCAATGTTTGACTATTTATTGTTATTGACTAATGATGGTATCACATTTATCTAATTATACTTTCATTAAGTTAATCCTGCACTAATTGCTAAATTAGCGAGTACCCCAAATTATTTTGGTACGTATCCTTTTAACAGTAACAAACAAAACAAACAATAGGTATTAAGTTTTATTAATCATTAGCTAATGTGAACTTGAAGCATTAGACAAGATTACATTATTGTGTAATTCATAATTACCATGTCATTTCAAATAAGTAGGTAATACGACTTTGTGATTTCTTAGAATGTTTTGGTCTAAGCATAAAAAATATTGTAAGTTACACTTGGTATAGCCATATTTAAGCATTAAAATGTACATATCATAAACATTTTTTATTTTTTAATTTTGATGATTTTTTTTTTAAAAATCGCAAGTTATGCCGCAATATTAAGGATGTCAAAAATTCTCAAATAAATAGTACTATAACAGTGTGCAAGGATATAACGGCCAACCTTGCGATTCTAGAGATATCCTCATTTTTCATGTGAGCTCCATACATTTTTTTCTTATAAAAATTATAACTCTTCCATTTGTGCACACAATTACTTCATATGACATTTTATAGAACAGTAATGATCAGCAAAAGTCATTTCCAGCAAAAAAAATAACATTTAAGAAATCGAGATCCTATGTCTTCTACAGCCGATTTTCGATCCACCGTGCGCCGGGGTGCCAGCTGTCTAGAACCGTCTAGCTTGGCACGCGTCGATGGAAAGAGACCAGCATAGCTATTCACAAACGCTTCGATTCGATTTCGTTTCGACACGTAGTATGTGTGTATATCTTTATTTGGCATTACGAAAGCGAGCGAAATAGACATACGACTTGTCGAATCGAAATCGAATCGAAGCGTTTGTGAATAGCTATGCTGATGGTATGACCACGCGGGCCTGTGGACGGTGAGTTATAATCTATGGGCTAGCTCGCCGTCCGTCCGTCTAATGACGACAGGCCGTGTCGACGGCGCGTCCGTGTTCCACGCGCGCCTCAAAGAGAGTCAGCAAACAGGAAGGGTTCCGAAAGGATTGATGCCTGCCAGGGTTGCGGGACTGTTCGAAAGAGATACCGCGGCCCTGGAACACAAAGGGCAAAGGAAGGAATGGATGGGTTTTAATCAGTAAAAGTCTGACACTCCCTCCTGCTCAGCCCAGAGCGGGAGGGGTTATTTGATGATATCCCATAAAAAAAAAGAACAAAAAATGGTATGACCATAATGCCTAGGAAGTTGGGTAGGCTTTTGGTGTGGATGCAACTTGCATCGACACTCTTGCGCCATCCCATCTTCCTAGCACCGTGAGCTGCGCTGGGGCGGCTGTTGCAGGTGCTGAAAACCTCAAACGGCGCAAATACAATAATTTAATTGGTAGTTACGTGTTTGATCTGTTTTGGGGTTGAAACACTAGGGCCATAGGGTCGAGTGCCCACCTAGTATTTCGGGAAATCGCCAAGCGGTTGGTCGACTCTTCATGTGACCAGAGGGCGGGCCTATTTTTTGGCCAAAGAATCAACATTGCCATACAACGAGGCAATACATCTTTTTATTACTATTATAGATTTGTAAATAACCAGATTTTAATTATACTGTTTAATAGTGTTAGTTTTCTGAACAAGACAATAAGATAATGATTACTTAGACTTCAGAAGACCCTACATTTTTTGAAGTGTATGGCAGGGACCGAATTACCGTTACTTTTTTTATAACGTTACCAAATACCGTTATGATAACGATAAAAAAGTAACGATATGATTAACGATACCCGTAACTCCGTTAACGTTACCTAATAACTAAAAGTAGTATCGGTAAAAGTAACGATACTTATACCGATAATTTATACGCCAATCTCTTTCTAACGATGTGGGTCGCGCTCGCGCTCGCACAGTCGCACTAACTAGAGTTCGACTAGAGTCGCGCGTGTATGAATTACCTAGTGAATTAGTGATTGGTGGGTGTATCAACAAATTGTGAAATGGCAGGAAACGGTAAGTATTTTGGTATTTACATGATTGTAAAATTTTAAATAAGTAGGTACCTACAGGGTTTTAATCTAATTTAAACAAATTCCGTTTTTTTATCACTCGAGAAGACACGAGTAAAAACACATTATTATCTATGTTTTTAAATTTAATATGTAGTTAATAGGTAGCTAGTAGCTACCGCTACTCGAGGAATGGGCCATTCGCAGCCATTCGGAATGGCCCCGAATGGCTCATTCCTCAAGGCGGTAGCAGCTACAAATGTGTAGGTACTAATAAAAGTAATAAAATAAGTTTTGTATTTTTTCTTTGCAGATGGTAAACGGTTACGCAGACGCACTGTCTCCCCGAGCCTTCTCGACGATGATTGGGATGTTATGTCCCAATCAATTTTAGCAAGGCCAACGAAGAATCAAAATCTCGGAGGACGTGCTGAAAAATCCAGCCAAACAGCAGCGGTAATTCCTGGAAATGACAGGGAACACATACGAAAACCGCAAATCATGTACCCAAACGAAAGTCGACCCCAAAAATATGAACTACCATTTTGCTAAATTAGTGGAGTCAAGTTTAGAAGACATAAGGCCCTGCGTTCTGCCTAATGTTTATGCAAAAATCATCACATTTTGGCAGCCATGAGAAGGAAATACAATTTGACACTCAAACTAAATAATTACCAAAGGATTTTTTTTTTCTAGACACGTTTATAATAATAATAATAAATAATTGCCATGTATATAATTTAGTTTTATTTCCTAACGCAATAACTAATAAATAACCCAGTCGCTGTGAGCTGGGCACATTTTGGTTTTCCCTCTCTTTATACCTAATACAAGGACAAATAAAAAAAACTATAATTTCTATAATAAGTTTAATTTTCTTTCTAATTTTGTAAAACACCAAAAAAAAAAGTAAAAAAAAAAAGTAAAAGTTAATATTATGTAGTAACTGTTACTATCTACTATTAACTTTACTTTTTACTTAAAACTTATTAAAGAAATTATAGTTTTTTTTTATTTGTCCTTGTATTACGGACCTTAGAGTCCGTGTGCAAGCTCAGAGGAATAGGTGGCTTAAGTACTTAAATGATCAGTGGTTTTATTTCAAGTACATAATACCCTCATAGAATGATTTCATAATTTAGTTCGCGCAGAGTGCAAAATTATGAAATCATTATGTAAGGGTAAAATCACCGATGATTTAAGTAAGCCAGCCACCGATTCCTCGCAGCTCGTCCGCAGACTATAATTACAGAAAAATAACATTTGTTTATAAGTTTTATAACAGAACAACTTTGGCAATAATCAGCACTAAATCTAGACAAAGAAAAAACCTGATATTTTTTTCTCGATTTCAGTTTACACAATGCGTAATATAGTAAAAAAATAGTGAAGGATCACTATTTGTTCTTACTGTATAACGCATTGTTTGATTTAATACAATATTTTCAATTAAATCTTATTTTAAATTGTATCTGTACCTAGATACTACAAATTTTAAAGATGAAAATAGCCTCTCTACACTGACTTGTGAGGCCGGGGCAACCAACACAACCTGACTTAACCCATATAAATAAGGAAACTTGTGTTTTTTGGTTTCCCAGTAATCAAAAACTTTTTCTCCGCGAGATTGCCAGCAACATCAAGGCGCTGCTGGCCTTTCTCGAGGAGTTAGGGTGGATCGAATAGATTTCCCACCCATACGCAAAATACACGCGGACGTGGAGTTTCGGACACTAGCCCGCTATACAATACAATACAATCAAAAATTTTGGTAGTAGAATTAAGTAACTAAAAAAACTATAATTTCTTTAATAAGTTTAATGACTGGTTAAAAAACCTGACAAAATATAAAATATGGGTATTGGTACCTATTTTACGAAAATAATAACTAATAAAAAACCTACTCATATTACTGTTAGGTACCTATCATTATTACAGTCGACAACACGTAGCTGCATATAATTTGACCTCTACAATTTGTCTTTTAAATATTTTCGTAATGAAAGAGTATCCAGGGACATGTGGTCGACTATAATAATGATTCAAAAAAAAACATAAAAGTCCCATCATCAACATCGAACGTAAAGCTGCACAGAACACACTTTTAGGTATCAGCGGGGCGCGGGCGCAGCGGACGCATCCTCTTATTCATCTTGCTTGCTTGACAGTCATTCGCTCATTCGCAGTCGCAGCGCACTTCCGAACCTAATCTGTGTTCCGATTTTCCGAACCTCCATAAAGCTTGAACAGAACTAAACAGTACTCAAAAGCACTCAATGGGACTTTTATGGTCGAAATACATATTTCAATTAAAGTTTAATATACATAATTAGAATGATATAGTTTAAGTAGAAAGGTGAGTAGGTACACACGGCTACAAATCAAGCTATACATTTCCAGTTTATGCTGATCTCGCATTGTATAGGATTTCCGTACAATGCGAGGTCAGCTTATACTGGAAATGTAGTAACTTGATGTGTAGCCGTGTGTACTTACGTTTAATGTTTTATTGCACAATGTGCAAGTAGATGTTATCTTTAAAACTTTTGAAATACTGATAAACTTTGTTGCACTTCTTTCGGCCCATAATAATATTTTTTAAACAAACAACTAATTATAATAACAGAACAACAAAACAAATCTAATTTGGCGTATGCAATGTTTTATGACGTACTGGTACTGGACTATAAAATGAAACACGCGTAACGGCGTAAGCGCGAGCAATTTGACGCGTTTTCGTAAATATCTGTCCGATCGTTGTAAAATTCTAGCGGTTGCCGCTCTGATTAGCAGAGCCGAACGAAAAGACGCGCGGCGCGCGTTCGGTTTGGCAACGTCGCGCCAGATAATGTTAGTTTTAGTGAATTAACGTTATTAGTAACGTTACTTAAATACCGGTAAATTCTATAAATTAACGTTATGTTTAACGTTAATATTTAACGTAGCATAACGTTAATGTTTGGGTAATTTTACCGGTATTTGTTTGGTAACGGTAACCGTCCCTGGTGTATGGTGAAAGCGCCTGGGTAGCCCGCGAAATTCAAATTTTCCTACTTTTTTTTGCAATTTGCCGGTCAGTGTCGGGTTGAATGTTGAATAAAATATGATTTGCGGCCGTAAAAAATACGGCTTTACAGAGTTATAATCATTAAATTCATCAATACAATCCTATGTTCACTAAAACCGATTGAACTATAGGTATAGGGTTGTATTGACGAATTTAATATGGTTTAGATTGGCCTCAAACTAGGCAAAGCCGAGACAGAACGAGAATTTACCGTTCCAAAAAAAAAAAACATATTCGGTGGCATAAACATAAAACAATCGCATCTGACAGTGGTACAGAATACGAATTCGTCGTTTAGATTGAAGGGTTAGCGGCATAGAGCATCTTATATATACTGGTAGTTAGCGGTCAGTGGGTCGTCGTCATAAGGGCGGTATGGAACTGCCATGTGATCTTAAAATTATGCTGAAGAAAAATTGTACAGATCAACGCTGTGGCCTTACGTGAATTAGGCTGCTAAGAATTTCCAACCCTTTTATGGAATCATTAAAATAAGTGCGGATGTGGAGTAGGTACATCTACGAACTAGCCTTAGACACACATAATATCTACGTCCATAAATATTTAGACTGCGATGTAAGGTGCAACGCCTACGTCTAAGATTCTATTATTTTTTTAGATTGGCAACATTTAAGAGTAGTACGTACAGAGCAGACCTACCATCTCATCCTCTCATTTTTAAAAGTTAATCTTAGCAATAGAGGGCGGCGTTTATGCATTTTATCGAAACATGATTCGTAGTTTTAATCTGCATGAAATACCCAAACACGAATGCCAACTTCAAGGCTTGTATCTTCGTTCTTGTCGTGTTTTTTATAATAGAATGTAAAAAGTACTTGGAAATGCGTACAGGAAGTCACTTATTAGCCAAGGCCTAAAATGAAACATCAAATATCATTGCATATTATTCTTTTTATATTTTTTTTCATCAGTTTAAATGGAAAATACAATTTCATTTATTTATAATGTTGTCATTTATTTATTGTAAACAAATATATTATAAAAGATTTACATATTACTATCAAAACAAAATATTCACAAAATGGCAGACTAACTAAACAATTACTTAGCTGTTTCATCAAGCATGCTAACAATTGCATCGTTTTGAGCTAAATAAGAAGGAGAAAGTTTGGCACTGATCCCATTATTCAAATTAAAGTGAAGATGGCATAAATGCACATTGCAGCAACACTATCTGTCGTATAAGATAAGTTAGTCTGTTTGTCCAGATTTTGAATAGGTACCTTTTATAACGATACTCTTCACAACCTCTCTTCAGCTCATGTATTGCATGATCTAATACTGACTACCTATTATACCTTCATATAAGCACTGCGGACGGCTAGCGTCCGCGCACTGCCAAAGTTTTCAAAACTATAAAGGGCAACGCCAAAGAGAGCCTACATCTGACTATTGTTTCTGTGGTAACTTGACAGTTATAATAAACTAATCTGCTGCCTCATTAAATCGAAATTCAAATTGACTTAATTAAAAAAAAAACAACAAACTCTGGCTCCTTTCATAACAATACAAATTCCATTGAATGGATAAAAGTAACTCAATTTAAAACATTCAAACAAATCCTCAATCAATTCAAATTAAAAAAGTACCTCTTCACATTTCTGCATTACCCTGCCTTAACAAAATCATATTATACACTTAGACAGTTGACAAACAAAAAAAAGCAATGGAAGAGGACAATGAGCAAAAGAAATCACAAAATATATAGAAACATTCGACATTGTGTAAGGTTGCTTCAACAAGTGTGCTTGGATGTTCTACGTGAACATGGGTTGCGAACTTACACAAAATATTTCGGTGTAGCAAAAAGCTAGGTCTCTTCCACTGTTACATGAAATGCCGAAAAGAAAAGTATAATTCATAAATTGTACCTATACTTTGTTTATATTCTAATTTTTTTTTACATTTTAATAATTTAAAAACAACCAGTACTTGGTCGAGAAATTTATATCCATTTTTTTTGTGTATTTTATATTTTGATGAAATATTTATAAGCTAATTAACGTGAGCCGATGTCAGGATTCATAGCTAGTCGTCGTTCGCTCGAACCGGCTGGCAAGTCTGTCTCTCTCGTCCGCCCGACTCGAGCTTGTATAAACGTATCTATACATTATTAACACTACCGCATCGTCTTTACATCTTGACTCATATATAATGCACTGATATTTCGAGGGGCACAAGGAATATCGCAGCATTGTTTCATCGCGCGCTGAGCGCTAAGGCCGCCGCCGCGCGGTCGGTTCGCACCAACCATAACCATCATTCTATATTCATATAATTTCCCCGTCTTATACATTTCATAGCAATTAATAAAAATAAAACACTAAGATTACATCCCTTAAAATGTCTAAATGTCTAATTCGTACTCTATTTACATTTGACATAATACATAATATTCAATTGTTCGGTGAATCGACAGTCTTGCGAGATCGATGGCGAGCAGTGCTCGCAGTCGAGCCCGGGCTCGCGGCGGCGGCCATCTTATTACTGTACAGCAAATTTACAATAACATTTGATCAGAATACGCAAACTCAAAGATCTATATCTAAAAAATAAAGTAAGGTAAGGATCATCATGTATGTAACGCCCGCCTTAAGCCGCTATAATATCAGCTATGTTAAGTAATATAACATATTAAGTTTGCACATGACAAAAATGCCACTCGATAACATACATAACATTAGTGAATTAAATAAAAAAATAGGCCACATTCATTGTTACTGTTCAAATATGGGGTTAACACAACCTGAATAGAAGTTTCATAGGCAGATGCGATCGAGATGACAACGAAAGTAACGTAGTAGACTAATATTGTGGCGGATTTGTCATGCGACAACAAATGATACATATTTGGGAATTAGTACTCCTAATATATCACTAACTAGGATTTAAGAAGATGATGACGTCACTAGATACTAAATATCTTCTACTCTGTACAATGGACTATGATATTTTATTGAGATATTTTTTTCCTTTGTATAAACATGACAAAATACAAATATTTCTGTCCAACTTTATAATAACTTAACCGGTAACAATCGAGCAACATTTGACATTTTATTACTCCCTTTGTGACAGTATAATTAGATATTATATTGTATTACTTTAGAAAGGGATATCTTATTTTAAGTGGTCTGGGATTTGTAAATATTGGTCTAATCTACGTTATTCAGACGTCAATATGACACGACGCGTATTAGTAAGAGGGGATCTAGTTAGTAGTGTCATATTGAATCTAAACGGAATTACGACCGCGTATCTCCTATGCATTTTATTGCCTGTAAAAATATAGTATTCACATTCTTTTATCGCTATCCACGTACTAGGTGCGCCGATGAACAGTGCTAAATCAACGGTTTTGACAAATGGAATGCATTTTTCATAATATCCACTTCAATAACTTCCAACAACTTCCCCGAAAAATATTAACAGAAGAAATCTACTATCAATAAACGAATGATTCAATTAATATAATGCATGTTATATTCAATAGTTATTACGAATTATTATAATAAAACAATCGATAGTGCTTAAACTAGTGGTAACAATAACATTTTAACCGTTTGTTCCTATCGATTTCAATTGAGTTGAGTTTTTTATTATTATAACTTTAATAAATGACATTTTACACCATGCGATGCAAGTAAGGGCAAGCAAAACATTGAAGATAAGGGATTTATAAATGCGGGAATTATCTTATGAATTAAGAGCATAATCAATTGACGTCTGAAAAGTAGGTGTTATCACTTATCAGTTACAGGTTGTCGGCAAGTCGGAAAGGTCACTGTTTATAAACAAGAGATAAGAGAGTTCCCGCACAAATAATATGTAGCCGAAAATCTTCAACAGTCACGAACAGTGTTTTAAGTTGAAACCCATTATTACAATTTATAAATACTAGGTACACTAAAAATACCAAATAAACTCCTTTGTAAAATTCTGTGTAGCTGATTCCTATTAGCGATTCGACACGTAATAAACGTTTAATTTGATAACTATACGATTTTCATTGAATTTTAAATACTAATAAATACTGTACATTCAAGGCCGTTTTATTGTAATAATGTTTCGTAAAAAACAAACTGTTATGGTGACTATTACGACGAAAAGAATGAGTGATTTTTTGAATAAATAAATAACAAAAATAAATTAAAACCCAAAGCGAATTTTAATCATCTAATATCATGACCACAATATTGAGCATTATAATGAGTAAAAAAGCGATAATAAAATCTCAAACTATTATCGTGAGCAACAAAAGGGCACTAACGTTTGAATTGACCAAAAACTTCACATCACTAATGAAAAATCTACTGTTCCTGTATATACATAAAACAATTGACGATTATAATGAAAATGAAATCCTAATGCCGTTTTGACACTTTAATTGACAAAAAACTAACAGAAGTAACTTTATCCTTTAACAAGGTTTCGTAAACCTACGCAAAATGTTCGCGTTATACTTTAAAATACGCATATAACAACAAAGAAGTATACATTAGGTGAAAATTAACTTTACAATGACATCATCAAAATTTAAGGACGCTTATGCCGTTTTAAGTTGACGTTAACAAATTGCATTTGGAATTATGTAATGGACTTGCACAACTGACTTCGCTTTCAAAGATAAAATCAGAATCACTTAACGCTAAATCATTTCAAATATGGACGTTACTTTCAGGACATAGTATGCAAGACGGCTTCCCACACATTGGACCAAGGACCGATGTTCAGTTGCATCAAGTAAGTATTCAAGATCATGTAAGTACTCAAGTTGGGCGATGTCTGTCGACTGGCCCGAATGTATACTAAAATTACTAAGAATTTTATTGTGATCTGGAGGGTATTTCCGAAAAGGACCAGATAAATCTCTTATTTCTAGTGGATGTCCAACACTGGCCGGTTGTTGCTATCTTTCGAGACGTTACGTTAGGCAATTGAAAATAAACATTTACTCCGCGATTTTGGCAAAACACTATAACCTCTTTATGCATTTGGAACTCTGTCGTGTGATCGTCGAACCCCTTCTAACACTACAACATTAGCCAACACTCTCGCGAGATTTTACTTTGTGACATACGATGAGTTAGTTTAAAGCCATACATTATTTACAAGATCTTTACACGGCAATAACACGACACAGCCAAATTTTTAATAAATATGATATTTAATATTGAAAATAAACCTGAATTATTACACTAGTCATAACAAAATTTAACAAGAACGTGAATAAATTTCTTTTATAATATACTACTATGTACAACATGCAAGCCGGGCAAGACAAATAAAATAAAATGAACGTCCAACATTAAAATATGGATGGATTGTTTAGCAGCGAAAGGGACGACATTGGGCTAATTAGTATAGGTAAAAAGGGCAATATAATTGTTATTGAAGGCCAATAGTCGATGAAATTGACTTGAGAATTATCAAAGTTTTCAGTACTAAGTCATACGTCTGCGACATCAAATTATTACACTTTGACCTTGTTACAAGAGAAACAGTAAAATAATTCAGCATTCAGTAGCAAAAATTCATTTGGACAACAATAACATTAGACGGCAATAATTTTCGACTGGAATTAAATGTGGACGAACATATATCTAATTGGACTATTATATACTTGATAATTTAAATTTTTAATATACATATATGCTATTTACAATATAAAAATCAACCAGTTCATGTCTTCGATATGGGGAATAGAATCACGCCACACGATTGACGACGGAGTATAGTTGTCATAGTCAAGAAGGTTCAATGACAATGGCAAATGAGGACAGTTATAGCGGGACCTTGTTTCTCCTCTGTTTAAAAACTAAGTAAAAATCTGATAAAATTTGCACTCTGTTACAAAAGCAAGAAACATTAGGTCCGAAAGGAAGTATATTACGGTTGTATTACAAAGTATTGAATAAGATTTATTCAGTATGGGAACTCACATCAGTTACAGCGAATATCGCTCTGTTTAATCAGATGGTCAAGGTATCGCTCTGTTAAAATTAATGGAAGAACAATGAAACTTAATATACTATTATGTAACTTAATATTTTGTATTTATTAACTACAATGAGAATGACTAAAAACAGAACAATAATTACCTTAACCATGTGTAGTCCGTAGACAACTAGTGTTCGTCTTGCCAAGTTGGCAGGCTACTGTAGCCGCATCATCGATGCATATTTTAAAAATAACGCAAAATTCAAGTTCGTTAACAGGCGCTTATTCAATAAGAGAACGAATAGGAAACTTTCATTTTCGCCCGAGCAGAGGTCATTCGTTTACGTTTAGTATTCCAATGACAATAAATTGTTGATTGGCATGATTCATGCATATTTATTAAGGTATTTTCCTTGTTTACACGAGCGAAAATGTTGTTCACGATTCGCGTTATAGCTCATTGAAAAAGCGCTCTAAGGGGAATCACACGAAGAATCAACATAGGAAATAACATTTTGAAATCCTCTTATCCTTAGAAACTGGTTTTCAAAATGCACCTTCGTGTATATCCACAAAATTATAAAAGAAACAATCCAAATCAATAAGATACTTACACTTGTATACCTGCCACAAGACAAGAACTACATACAAATCTGCGATACGTTCTACAACGTCATTCAGAGACGATAATCGTATCCCAAACAACTGGGACGTAAGTATGATCAAAGTATGGAACCAATGCAGCTGGAACTAACAGTCCCTCTACTTACTATTTGATGATATTTACAAAAACTGCATTTCACAGAAATATATGGCCCCACGCTACGATCAAAGATTATCGTCCCTTACCAGCATCATAATACAGTATCGCTATTCAAAATCCTTGTGATAAAACATTTTGCAGTCAGCGCGGCTTTACCTGGACCGTTAAGAGTAAATCGAAGGCCTATCGTTATATATATATAAAAAGCTTAACTCTGTCACTAAACGGGAGACACTGACTCGTATAAAAACTATAGATCTTATAATACAAATGTCTATGACCTGTTGAGATGCTCTGTGTAGGCGTGTTAGTTATATATCAGTACTAAAGGCAGCGAGCGGCGGGCGGCGAGAACCTCGAGTGTCAGTACGCTTGCGTTGTGCTTGCGGTCGAAACACGATCTGGTTTTAGGTTTCGCTGTAAACAAAAAACAATATTTTAATAAAAACAATCAATAAACATTCTAGAAAGGGTAGTTTTGGTTGAATATGAGGATAATTTCTACCATTTATGGTCGCAATGGCATACTAAAACAGTTAACTACATAAAATACCACTCTAGTAATTGTAAAACACATGCATTCAAAAAGTCGAAAAGTAAAAATATTTGCATATCATTTCACAGTCGTCTTATCACTAATTCATACTAAACATCGTACGTTCGCACTGTGAAAACAATATCGATAACAAATGATCGTCGAGATAAGCTTGTTACAATTTTAGGTGGTTAAATTCAAAATGGAAGCCAGATTTTTATTTTATTTACAATTACAATCTGGTCCATTAATCAAGAAATGAATATGTTCTAGAAACAATTGAATTTCCGAAGATTAGATAGATTAAAATATTGTTATTGATATCGAATTATCAGTCAAAGACGAGACATATATCAATCTATAAATAATATTAAGTTATCTACTGAACAACACATTTTCCTAAACGTACAACGATTCGATCTACGGTGACATTACAATAACTTACTGGTATGTTTCCGTAGTCCTTTAAATGCGATACAGACTTGAAATAAATAAATACAATTGAAGGGAAAGGAAAGAAATTCTTCTCTTTGGATATCATCAATATTATATTAATAGTTATCAATATTACTCTAGCTTATTATCAACTACTTCAATTACTTGAGTAACTATACTTTTTAAACAAATTATAAGGTATGGCATATCTTTACAGCGGCTCTAAGTCGATACCTTCTTGTATGAGTATTTTTTGAAAATCCATTATAAATACAACCTTGCTGGTCATTCCAGTTTGATATCCTTGAAATGAACTTTAGCAAACCTTCATTTAAAGGCTGGGTAAAAACCAGTTAATCCATTGTTCTTTGACAACTGCTAATCTGCCGGAAGAATCGACAAAATGACAGACCAACAAAAGAAATCTATCATTTTGTCTACTCTTTCGTCGACAAAACCCGTTTCTACGGTGGTCATGCTACGGGGGCTGACGTCATTAAGAGTAACTGAGTATATAATTCAAGTCGATTCGAACAGAAATATATTTCCCTCAAAAAGTTCCACCGGGTTTTTCCAAATGCGGATATTATGATAAGTACATATAGGATGTTTCTAGAAGACGTAATCGTGATTGTTCCATTCTCGCTTTTATGTTAGACTAGCGTCCCGTCCCGGCTTCGCACGGGTGCCTATGTTACTCAGAGTGAATGTAGCTTTCTAATGGTGAAAGAATTTTTTAAATCGGCGCAGTAGTTTTTGAGCTTATTCATTACAAACATACACACAAAAATACAAATCTTTCCTCTTTATAATATTAGTGTAGATTATGATTATAGAACGATCATCTTCGTTGCAGATCTGTTTGGCACATAGCATCGTTCCAACGTCGTATTAACGTATCAGAGAGCAGGTAATGTCGCGGAATTCAAAATTTCTTACGTTTTTTTACAATTTGTAATAACATACATAAATATGATTCGCGACCGTAATAAATATGGCTTTACTGAGTTGTATTAGAGTGATGTAGGCAAAATAACAGAGAACTGATGGCCTACCATCACGTCTTAAAGCAGGAGTAATTCCGGTGTGGGAAAGAGATGGCGCTAGACCACATGTATAGCTGTCTCTTTCCCACATTGAAATTACTCCTTCTTTTAGACGTCATAGTAACCCAACTGTTCAGGGAACGGTTCTGTATAAGGTTAGGCAAGCTGCACACTACAGAGTTACAATCACTAAAATCATCAATACAACCCTCTAAATTCTTTTTAATCCCATGGAAAGACTTTTCCATGATTTTTGTTCTGTCTAAACATACGTCGTGTTACGGAATCATATAGAATATACATATTGTTCAACATTCACCCACTGACTGACTGCAGCTACCCTGGCGCTTCTACCTTAAGCCACGTTGCCACTATTGGGCCGTAATCACACATCATCAGCCCTATAACTTTCACTATTTGAACATAGGCCTGCTCTCTCTAAGAGGAAAACGGCCATAATGCGACACAAAGGCCTGATGTGTGTCGGTTGAATAGGGACAGTTAAGTCCTAGAAATATTTAGGGTGAAAGGGGTATAAACTCACCAGTTGATCATACTGATAAACCATACGCTTGATGTGAGTGAGTTTACGATGCAGGTAGTTGACACGCCGCCTCTCCTGCTTGTAGCCCGGGTCGTTGTTCACGCGCCGGTATTCGTCGACGATGCGTTGTTCTATACTCTGTGTAATAATATAAGGTCTAATAAGGAGGTGGAAATAGTATGTGGATTACTGGGGAACAATTTTGGCATGAATAAACAGGAAATAATATACAGATATATGAATCCTAAGTATAGCAAAAATAATAACAGCCGCCCAGGTCGATCTTTAGGTTAAGCCGCGCTTGCCTAGGTTGGTCTGTAGATGGGTGACCGCCCGTTACATACCGAGTTTCCTCCGTGCCTCGGAAAGCACGTTAAGCCGTTGGTCCCGGCTGTCATTTGTAGATCTTTGACAGTCGTTACAGGTAGTCAGTGGCCCAAAAAGTCTCACAACCAATCTTACCAAGGGGTATCGTATTACCCAGTACTAACTGGGTTGTGGAGGTCAGATAGGCAGTCACTCCATGTAAAATACTGGTATTCAGCTGCATCTGGTTAGACTGGAAGCCGACCACAACATAGTTGGGAAAAGGCTAGGCAGATGATGGCCTCTCGTCCTGTCGTGACGTATCCTATTAATATTATTAATGCGAAAGTTTGTGAGCATGTATGGCTATGGATGTATGAAAACTACTGACTGGATTTGGATGAAATTTGGCACACAGATAGTTTATAACCTGGATACTACACTAACACATAGGATAGTTTATATCCCGTCAGTAAGATCCCGTGGGACAATTACCGAACTCCACGCGGGTAAAGCCGCGGGCATAAGCTAGTAAGTGTATCATAATCATATCGTGGAAAGATACGCTATGCTGACCATATACTTCCCCCAGATACAGCCAGTTTGCCAAAATGACTGGTTCAGAACTGATTCTCCAGCCATCTGGATTCTTGCTGTTTGATTTCGATTTGATTGATACAGGTAAATTATTACAACATAACCCTCTAAATTACTCTTGAATACATAACTAACGTCACAACGATATCACTATGATTGATGATGATTATGACAATGACCGCTAAATGTTTCGTCAGCAGATTTTCTAGACAGTCATCGAAACATTCTAGAACATTCTAGATTCGTCTTCAACAATGTCTCACGAAAGTTTTATCTATGTTCTTCATTACAATATTATAATCAATATTCACGTGATTTGATAGGCAGTTTTAAGCTTACAGCAAATTATTGTCAAATGAGTTGTTACGTAATTAAAATAAGTCTGAATCATGCATATCAGCCGTATTTGTTTATCTGGTAAAAAGATACGATATAGTCTTTTATCGCTAATTCATAGAAATATTGTAGATAAATTGTTTTCTTATCAAACTCTCAATGGCTCACGTAATTTTGAATTTTATTTCAATTTTTCGTGTCTTAACTTGTAATCAGATCTCCGTTTAAATGATCAATTATATCATATCATTGATCTTCAGTTCATCACATTAGTATTCCTGTTCATCTTCAAATTTCCAGTGATGTGACCTACCGAACAGAAAATAACTGCACTTTCATGGGAATGTCCACTGAACAACTTCATAATTAAAATCCCGATGTCTTTGAGGAAAACTACGCAATCCAATAGAATGTGGTAACATACATTGTTTGTAACATACACTTATCGTTTTGAAGATTGTCTGAAAGACATCGCAATTGGAGATAAAACCACCTACAGTGCTTTATCTTTTAGAAAACAATAATTAGTACTCTTTGTTGAAGTATGTTTTTTTTTACAAAAATATTTTGTTGACTGTCAAAGCCATTTTATCGATTCCCTAAAACCGTATTAATAAGAATATAAATTAAAAAAAAAAATACAAAGTAACTAGCAATTTGCGCAAGATTTTCCAGTTACGTGAATAACGTTTGATGTCGTCACTAGTGGTCAAAGGGTCAAAATGTCGACTGTTCTATATACATAGTACACAACAAGATCGTTTGTCTGTATATCCACATCGCACTTCAAAACTACTGGATACATTTTAATGCAGGTTTCACAATCATGTAGAAACTTTGTTGAGTAGGTTTTGTACGTGTATCTCCAAATCAACATCATTTAAGACGGTATGACGTCCACAGCTAGACAAAAGATTCAATATCTTTCACTGGTGGGCTTTTACGTTTTTTTCGAAAGCCGTCCGTTTCGAAGCCCGTCAAAGCCAAGGGTGGTCGCTCAATTTGTAAATTTTGAAAGTACGTTTGAAGTAAAGGAAAGTAACCAAGTTTTGAAAATACCTGATGATGCGGCGACAGAGGTTGCGCGCGTTTAAGCTCAGCTTCTAAGCGAGTAAACAGGGCAGCCACTTGCGCCACTCGATTGTACAGCGACCGGTATTCCGTATACAATTCCGCGAACTCGTTCTTATACGCCCGCCGAATATTAGAACTAGTGATAGGCGGATATTGCCTGGAAAGAAACAAAAGTTATGGTTAGTGAGATATTCCCTAGCCTAATTTGTACCCTAGGTATATATACCCTATGATCACGTAAACGAACGTTGTTTTTTTCATTACTATTTATGAAGTTCATAATAAAAAAACCTCCATTGTTAAAAATATTTCCATTTGTTTGTTGTTATTTTAAACGAACAAAGTTTCAACAATATCATATTATGGAGTTTGAAGTTGGTAACTTGGAAATATTTAAGCACATCTACTATTTTCAAAATGTATCCCTGGGTTTGAACTTGAAACCTTTCAGTTTATAAGCTACGATAATCAAGCTTATTACCAACAAGAATACGCGACGAACTAACTATGATAGCTAGAATAAGTTAGTACGCTACATACAAATTACAACAAGAAGTGTACTAGCTCCTCGAGTCATCGTACTAGTATAAACTCTGACATTCACTGATCAAAATGTCAACTGCATTGCGGTTTATTGAGAGACTACGACCGCCCAGGTGTTGATAAAATGCTAATCCTAAAGAAATAAGCCACATGCATGCAAGGCAATGCTGTTCTTGGGACATCACACGTTTGCTTTTCCCACGCAAATTATTGACGCCATCTTATTTTAATTTTCATGCTGCGTTTACACGATTCTCCTAAAGTACCGATCTCGTTTAGAATCAATCTCGGAATTGATTTAAATTCTCGATACGCGTCCTTTCGTGTGAACGATACCGTTTTAATTTAGTTAAGAATGTTTGGTTACCTTGAAATCCGTGATGATCTGGGGATAAAGAAAAACATAGAATGTATCAAATGCGTACTATCTATTTACGAGTATTACAATTAAGACCAATTTTGGGATGGGTTATGCTACTTTAATAGATGGCGATGGGTTTGCAAACTAGTGTGATTTTATATAGGATAGTGCCTACGCCAAATATATTTCTAATTACTCTATCGACTATAAATACACCACGAGATACCATACGTGTATGATTAATTGATTACTGGAATGCTTTTACGTTAGTATGTAATTCAAATTACCTTTCAATCTCTTCCAAATCAGTCATATTCTCATCAGGGACAGGCGGTAATTCTGTAGTATTTTCTAAAGGTTCATTATTTGTGATGTCTTTTTCTGCAATAAAAAAAAAACAAAAATTAGTCTTTACATCCTGAAAAGTTTTTACTTGTTACGCAAAACTAAATTGCCTACCATAAAGTTTTGCATATTTTTGGGAAAAACAGAGATATTTAATCAGGTGTTAATCACCTGTGTTTGACTTTCGATATGGCCATATGTTTGCAAAAATTCTTGAATTAAAAATGGTGATATTTGTAAACTTAGAGAACATAATTTCTCTATTTATATGCGATCCTTGTAAGTGTTTTTAAACAAGAACAGAATGTTAAAAATACGATCATTAGTGTAATAATTTGAACTGTTACTATGACCAAGTTATTAAGCAGGGTTTAGACCGGCTGAATTAAAGAGTGAATCAGTTGCGCCAGCCTTCGTGTGTATGCTCTAAAGATTTATAAGGCTATGATTATTTTAGCTACCGTCCGTTCGTTCTAAACTTGGTCAGACTAACTGTTCGCCTAATTTCACTAGTGATCATTTATTATATGTTTTTTATTATCTGTGATACATACCTGTGATATTAGGTTGCTCTACTGGGGGACTACTTCTAAAACCGTTCGCCTTCACAGGACTGGGGCAGAGATCCTTTACAGTACTATAATTGAGGGTATAACCATTGTCCTTTTTGACTGAAAAGATAATAAAAAAGAACACATTATAACATTGTCTAATTGGAAAAGTGAAAGGCACAGTTTTGTAGTAATCAGTATTTCGTAGCCGCTCCAAATTCCAATTAATCGTTTTTTAATGACTCATTGTCGCTTTGGTAAACAATAAATTGTCTGGCTATCAAATAGTTTCATACAACGGCCACGAAAGTGGGTTATTACGGCTAGTTCTATTTCCTTTCCTTAGGTTTTTCTGACGTCATTTCCTATCCTTAATTATTACGGGAGTAAATTATAACTCTTCTTGTATTTGTAAAGTATTTTAATAAAGCTGTAGTATAATTCTACTAACGTTTTTAAATGTTTCGCAACTCGGATATTGTTCAGTTTGTTTACGTGTTTATTGTTATGACTTATACTTTGATTTCCACACTGATAGTATATTTTATTCAAGTATATGTGTATATGTATCAATCGTCATTTCTTCAGTCACCTTATCTCACCTTTCGAAGACCTTGCTCTCAAAGGCATGAACTTATGATTGAACCTTGGCAACAATATACCACGACGCTCACCGGTTCAAAGGGTCAGTGACATTACTTGAGTATCATGATATTTAGAGAGATCTATGTATACTGCAACAGGTTGGATTTAAGTTCTAGAAAGGTCAATAACCTTGGTGAACCTAGTAACAAAGGGCGTTATCCTTAATTCAGGGTTATGCAGATAGTATCAGACTCTTGTGACTCGTGTGATGAAATATTAGGCTACTAGGGTAACTTTAAAAATGTCGGGATACGTGTTTTGTTTTTCTAGAAGGAAAGGAAGAAATCTAAGACTCCCGGCCAATCGTGTGTGTATCTTTACAACACACGTTCACAGGGGCACCTTACCATCGGGATTCTTGTAAAGTCGTGAATTTGCCAAACTTGAAGTATGACGTACTAATATCTCGGGCCTCTGGTTCCTACCAGAGCGCGGGCAAGCGAGATATTATGAGTCGCCGAGTCAACATTTAGTAGTGCACTCACCATTGGTCCGCTCGTCCTCGTTATCGGAGGCCTGCCGCTCTCCCGAGGAGGTGGTGGCGTAGCCCGAGGAGGGCGGCGAGGGGCGGCGGTAGTGCGAGATGCGCTGCTTCTTGGCGGCCGGCGGCTCGTCCGGCACCAGCGCCGGCAGCACCGACACGGACGCGGCGGCCGCGGCCCCCGGCGCCGAGCTCACCGGCGCGGCCACCTGCCCGGCCTGCCCCGCCTGCCCGGCCGGGCCCGCCGGCCCCGCCTGCCCCGCCGGCCCCGCCTGCCCCGCCTGCCCGGCCGCGCTGCTGGGCCGCTTGCCCGCGCATGGCGACGCGCGCGGGGATAGAGAGTTCGCCGAGTCGCTGCTGAGCGGTGGCGTGAGGTTTTGAGGTTTCCGCCTGTGGGGGAGAAAGAGTTGTGGTTAGTTTTGACGTCATTCACAAGACAGTTTGGCACAGAAGGAGAAGATGAGGAAGACCGAAGTCAGGATATTGTGACGCAGCTTTGGAGAGGCCTACGTCCAGCATTGGACTGCGATATGCCGAGTTCATGCAACTGGAGTGAAGGTCTGATGACCACAGCGTTGAGTTCGCCAGCGTATTTTGAATTTGTGGAATTCTGTGATCGACATTTGTTCTTCCGGAAGTTATTAGGTACTCCCACGATCTCATGATGATAACGAAGAATTTATATGGCCCTCACTTCCATTATTTGCAGGTGTAATCTCAGCTGAAACTGGAGAATAATATAACTGTTTATGGTAGCCTGTTTTCGAAGAAATTCTTGAAGATAACGTCACTTTTTATAAAGATATGGTATATGTATGGAAGATTCTGTTATCTGTGTATAATCAAGCTTGGCAATAACATAATGCATTTAATTACATTGTGTACAGTACTGGTACTGAAAACAACAATTAATAACATATTTATATTTATTTAAATGCTCGTCAACATGACAACACTGGATCGAATACGAGTTAAAACTATTCAATTTTAATTAACATGGATGAGATATTTTTATTAAGAACATTCGAGAACTCGCATTGCACTGACATTGGATGATAAAAATAACTTTTACTTACTAGTTTTTGCAGTATTTACTTCCTGAATTCCTTGATGAAACTTACCTTATGTTAACTAGGATACAACCTTATTTTTACTTCTTTCTAAGTCTTGTTGGCAAGATCGTGCTATGCTACCCAGCATACCAGGCCATGAGACGCCAACAAATGAACTACAGTGTATTCTTCGGCCCGGTTTAAACAGTAAAAAGAACGTAGGCGCAAAAATTTGTAACCCGTAATGGCCCGGTGTATACCCAGCATATTTAAAACCATTCTTTTGCTAAATTTAGTAAGAATTAGCGTGTAAACAATACCATACCTCTTGAGCATACGTTTCTCCTCCTCAGTATAAAAAGGCCAGTCCTCATTGACGTCATTCCAAATGTTTCTTTTTAAGTGGTAACAGTTATCCTTGAGCGTACTGATTGAAGGCAAAATCTTGTTCACCAAACTGCGCTCCTTGTCTTTGATACCCTCTGTAATTGTATGGCGAGCGTTAATCAAGTGGAGTATGTGCAAATTGCACAGCGTGCTCGAAATCTCGACTTACCACTATAAAGCCTCGCGTATAATTCGGGCTTCTTGAAGGGTTTCAATGCTAATAACTGTATAAGTCTTTCTCTGTAATAGAAGAAAATTATATATGTTAGTCTTGTTACGTATTTAAGAGGATATTTTACACTTTATAATAAAAAATATTTAAAAAAAAAAGTAAAAATAGCTACAGAAATCTGAAAAAAGCTGGCGTTTATGAAAGATTGGCTAGAAAAAACCTCACAAACACCTTTGCAGAAGGATAATACAGGTTGATAAAATATTGTGGCTATAAGACTGGCCGAAAATACATTTGCGTTGCACAATGGTAGTAAGCCCGCCTGTTTACATTCTTTTTTTAAATCCGTGATTGCAGATGGCCGTTAGAGATGTATGGAAAGAGAAAGAAATTTTGCGCCATCGCCTAATAAACTGAGAAAACCCCAAGAGGCTGTTGACTACTTAACTCATTAATAGAAAATATTGACTGGTTATGCCCCTGGAAAATGATTGGTTATCTCATTGATAATTCCGCTTTTCAACGGATTAGGATTGGGGATTTCCTAATTGATGTTTGTAATACCCAATATTTATGGGTATTTTCCTAAACATTGAGCTATTGGGTACTAATGCACTTTCCGGCGGATGTTATAGAAGAAGATTGTGGCTTTCTTTTCTGTCCTTGCATGTAATGTAATATTAGATCATCTGATACAGCTGATACTGTTTGTCACTTAGTCATGTTTAAAGTTTTTTTATCTATGTCACATGGCGGTTTCTTCGATCTAGAAGTTCAAGGTAACCATTACTCAGATATGACACCAATGTCGCTAAGAAAATCATGAAAAAGTGAGCCAATTATTATTCTTCTTTAGGGATATTGAGGAGTGGAAATCACCTCGTGAGTTGTTTGTTTAGTATACAATAGAAATAATTTATATTGTCCTTGACTCTGACTCATGTAATTATATTGAACACAGTTCTGTTCAGCTACAAGGAAATAATATGGAGGCATATACGTCAATATGCCTATCATATGATTAAACACAAAAAATGCTGTACCGTTCAAATTGGTTAAAGAAGGCACAATTTTGTTTGGAACGTAGTGAATCGTTACAAAACTAGTAAAGTAAGATTTTTCGCTAATGCGATGGATAATTAAAAGTAACATCATGATTAAACAAGGTTGTAATAGTACCGTTTCATAGAAACAGAGCATACATTTTTTGTAGGTAAGTAAACTTTTATGGCAAAATTATATTTTTTTTAGTAAATATTTCGTACATAACAATGTAACCTAAACCGCTGTTCCTTTGTGTATCAGCCGCAAATTATCACTTCGGTTTTATTATGATAACGATATGACTACATTATCATAAGACCGTCCCATGAAGCGTCACAATTTCGCACAATTTCGTATCATTCAAATTATAATTTATATGAAATATAACATGACCCTTATGTAAGTAATCTATTTAATTAGGAGGAAATTCAGAATAATTTTATTAATTTCAATAATTAGGTACCTAAATCATTTCTGAAAATGATAATTATGAAATCATGTAATGCAATAATCTGAAATATTTACATTATTGAACAATATTTGTGAAAGATTATGAAAATTCAAATGAATAAGCTTCAGTATGATGTCATCATCATTGGTAATACCCACTCTAATTCCAGGCAATGTTTCATACGTATTGTTACGTAAGCAACCAACGTACATGCATTTGCATGGCTGCAGTACGAATATAATGCTAGTGTGCAAAAGAGAGATCATGCAAGTCTCACGTACGCGCCCCTCCATTGACCTTTTTGTGTGGAGGGGGCATTGCATTTAAGTTAAGAATTTACTTTCGCTTCCTTGCAAAAATATGGAGGTTTTCTTCCAATATTGTGCAGTTAGGGAAGTTTATAGCATATCAGTTTGACATTACGTCAAATTGTCATTAAATTAAACTATAAAATAATGACAGTTGTGATTTCACTTACACTTTGCAATTTCCCCTGAGTCGACGTGACATGCTTTTACTGTGCAGTCTCACTCCTAACTTAGTTTTACGATAGTCATGCACAACTTACTTCAGGGACCGCCTAGTGAGATCCGGATTAGGGGGTAGCCGCTGCGGCTGGTGCGGGTTGGGCGGGTGCTGCGGGTGCTGCAGGTGCTGCTGGTGCTGCGGGTGCTGCTGGTGCGGCGGCGCAGCCGGCGGGGCTTGAGGGCGCGGTGCGGGCGGGACGGGGCGTTCGGGCCTGTCCACCCGCTCTGGCCTTTCGGCCCGCTCAGGTCTCTCAGGCCGTTCTGCCCGTTCGGGCCGCTCAGGCCTTTCGGTACGCTCGGGCCTTTCGGGTCGCTCGGGCCTTTCAGGTCGCTCGGGCCGATCGGGCCGCTCAGCTCGCTCTGCCCGCTCAGCCCGTTCGGCTAACTGGGTGGCTGCCGCAGCCGAGTAAGGATGCGCTGTGCGCACTTTGACGCGACGTCCAATGTCCGTCTGGTTAGGTTTGATCACGCGGGTGCTGGAATAGGACCATTTGAGTGAGTATAAGCGGACTTTGATGCACATTGAAGGTTTCAGATTACCTATACGTGATGGGAATAAACAGTGACTGTAATATGGTATAGGTGTATCCTTACTGTCAACATTGCTAAATACCAAATATTCCAGGTGGTACTGGGTTTAATTTTAATACTTTAATCGTTTTAATTTTTTGATTCGATAAGGTTTAATTTAATTAACTTTCCTGTTTATGTTCTCATTCCATTATCAATGCTAAAGATACCTAAGTGCAGTTAATTGATTAATATTGCCAAAAACAAGGAAATATGTCGAAAAGTCCAGAATTTCCGGGAAAATAACTGACTCTGAATTAAGAAAAGGAAACCCAGTTTGAACAGACTTGGCAAGCAAAATGGTAAAGAGGCTTTAACGAAGTGTCTATTATACTTTTAATAACCTTACCGAGGTTCATTTGAGAAAATCAACTAATTAAGTTGAATAAAGGTCTTGCTTTTTAAGATACGACCTCTTTCCATTGTTCTATTTCCAACAAAAGCGAAGGAAGTTTACTTCTCGTGCAAAAACGTCGGGGGGTGCAATTAGTGCGTTTAGTACTGAACTACTGACCATTTACTCTGCTCCGCGGCGACTGTTTTCGCCATACGGTCCTTGGTGGCCTCGTACGAGTCGTCATTGGCCTGGACACGCATTCTGCGTGGTAGTGGCCCGCACGACTCCAACCGCCGAGCGCCGCCACTCCGGACGCACTCGAACGAACCCTGGAACACAAGCAAGCGGCTTCAAAACTACGGTTTGGGTAAGTGTTGTTAGCCAAGAGGCTGTTAAGGAACTCGAAGACTTCTGTGACCAGAGAACTTGAAGGCATTGCTAATTTGCTGTCCAAGACAGTCGTGTAAGTACTCAATATTGGATGAAGACCTAGTTTACTGAATAACCAACTACTATCGAAGCTTGGTGGCTACGTTCAGAGTTTCACTTACAGGAAAACCTATGTCCAGTACTTTCATCAGCAAGAACAGCAATGGCTGACGAAGTCACTACTGCTGTATGATTTTTTCTTTTAAAAATATTACGCAGCTCAACGGACAAGGCTGTTCAATTAAAAGAAGTCGGCCGCGGAATTTGAGTTTCTTCCTAATCTCATTAAAATCCAAAGCCTCTTTGTTTAAAAGAAACCTTGCAAATATAATGTACCAAGAAATTCTGCTAAGTCGATTACTGGAAACTATTCTTTCCATTTCATTTCCTAAAATATATAAGTATTTACTAGTTTTTGATCGTGTACTGAAAACATAAAGGCGAAATTGCCTTACTATAAAAGCTTTTTCCGAAGCTTTATTGAACGCAGCTCGTGGGAGGGTGAAATTACTACGCCCACGCGAAAAACGCTTCTAGAGGCGATGAATCGTTTCGGCTATTTGTGATATTCTACCTAACACCTTCAGGGTTTGTATCAAGTGTCCCGTTACATTTTGGGTTAGTATTTTCTCTCCAAACAGCTGGCTACAGCACAGATTTACTCTTTCCAATACTTGATCCCACAAAAGTATTGTTCCAGTAAATAGAAAGAAAGGTAGATAATAATTCTGGATTAAAAATTAAAATGAAGCTACTTCATGATGCAACGTGTGCGTTCTGCGACTGAATTCGCGCTTTCTAACGGCTATTGGGTAACTAACGTTCTTAGTACGGCCCGTACCACCGCATTCCGAATCCACGTGAAATTTAAATTGTTTGCAAATCACGGCTGAAGAATTATATTACACAGAACTATAGACAGAAAAAAAAAATAACAGCCGATCGGGTCGATCTTTAGGTTAAGCCGTACTTGCCTAGGTTGGCCTGTGGATGGATGACCACCCATTACATACCGAGTTTCCTCCGTGCCTCGGAAAGCACGTTAAGCCGTTGGTCCCGGCTGCCATTTGTAGATCTTTGACAGTCGTTATAGGTAGTCAGTGGCCCAAAAATTCTGACAACCAGTCTTACCAATGGGTATCGTATTACCCAGGACTAACTGGGTTGTGGAGGTCCGATAGGCAGTCGCTCCATGTAAAATACTGGTATTCAGCTGCATCCGGTTAGACTGGAAGCCGACCACAACATAGTTGGTAAAAGCCAGACGATGATATAGACAGATTATATTTCTTGATAATCCTGCACTAGTACCTCAGTATGTGCTAGTACGGAAGTTAGCGTTCGTTTGCAAAAGATGCCGCGTCATCTTGTGCACTCGTGCCAGCGTTCTTGTTTGAAGAGTCATGACTACTAATTTTAGTTTTAAGATAGAGGTGAATACTTTAAAATTCGTTTTATTTGGATATCATGCAATAATTAGACAATATTTGTTTTTTTTTACTAAATCACGGATCTATTTAAAACAGAAGCCAACCTAAAATTATTAAATACATGAACAAATTAATACCTGCCATTCCTACACATACAAAAATAAAATATTTTGACGTGGTCCCACGAAAGTATTCAGGGCATAGTAAAGCACCACACATTAGTTTAGATTTCTTACGAATTTGTCGGTCACGCAATTTATTATCGGTTGCAACTGTTCCGCGACCCACAAACCCACGAACGCGTCACAGCATGGGAGAAGCATGGAGAATAATAATCACCCGCCATCTTGAACAGCTGATTAACACATCGCTAAATCATATACTTCGATTTTGATCTGTGTAAGCAACATTGAATGTAAGCCATCAAATTTCCTTATCTCGGTTAGGTCGTAAAAATTGACCGAGATGTGTGAAAGACGAAAGCGTGATTGTATTTGTAATAACACACATACACTATACTCAGTTGCCAAGGACTTTGTGTTGTTAACCTATACGATATATGTATGTCAAGAGTTGATAAAATAGCGCAATGTTTTATAATAATTGAATGGAAGGTAAGAGAATTCAGAATGAAAGAAAACCTGACCAAAAAGATAAAATAGGCCATCTCTATTCTGTTCATCGATAGAAGAGCTAAATCCGTAACACAATAAGTACGTTCCACTTATATGATAACAACATACTGCAAAAACCTAGATACTGAGAAGAAAACTAGATGTTAACTTCTTAACGTTCTAATCTATGCTCCACCTCCTATCCTGCTCTCTTAGCCCAAAAACATGTAGCCCAAGTGACCTCTGCGCTGCCACCGACGACGCGGTGGATGTGGCGAAGTTCTTGGCTAACAAAATACAAAAGTGCTAGCGATACGAAGAAGAACAAGAAGAGGCGTTCTAATAACGGAATTACGGAACAATATTTGCTTAGTAACCATGTAACAAGTGCTAATGGACTGTTTTCCTCGATATACTTCTGGAAAAATCTATACATTACCATAAATAGAGGCCTTATAAAAAATGTCCACTGCAATTTATAATCAGGTTTTCAATGAATTTGTCGTCTGATGTTTAACCTTGATATTTGTTAAGATGATTGAAGTACCTACTTTGTTTATAATAAAGAAAAACTCGTTTACATATGAACGAAAAACGCTTGGTCGGTTTTAAGCACAATGAACGTTAAAGATACTCCTGAAACCGGGACCTTCCCATAGCTTTGCAGTATACTGTAGCACTTTTTATCAATTATAACAAAGTTAAACTAGACCATGTGTGGAAAATGGTTGCTATAATGTGGAAAAGATAAAAATTCAAGTAAAATGGAGACTATTGGCTATGTATGCATGTTTGATAGATAATACCCGCATGTCGCATTACCTGTTTTTATCAATTTGATTCATCTGGGATGGCCGCAAATAAGTTAGACTTATAACGTAATATACACACATCAAAAGTGTCTAGGGATCAACATATATTTTTGCAATAACTTTTCTCCTGATTGATATTAATTAAAATTTTCTTTAAGGATTCATCAAATAAAGTGTTTTCGTTTGTCACAGTAACGATAAACCAAGTCACCTTTGCATTAATAAAGAAATTTGCCATTTTCCTAATAAAGGGATTTTTGACATTTGAACCACTAACACAAAAGTTCGAAAAAAAGACTGAAATAACAGTTTTCTGTAAAATTTTATTGGGTAACTTAAACAATTAATAATCCGTGTTTCTACCGCGAACACTAACAACACAAGAACATCGGTTTGGCATACTCAAAATGAGTTCATCCAAATCACGCTGTGGAATGGCCGCCCATGTTCGTTGCAACAACAAAAAAAGGTCTTCTTGCGACTGGATACCCTCCATATTCGGCAGACCTCTTCTCTGTAGCATATCCCATGCATGCTCAATCGGATTCAAGTCTGGCGACTGAGCAGGCCAGGGCAGGACATTGATGTTAGCTGCGGCGAGAGTCTGTCTTACAACTCTTGCGTTGCGTGTGCGGTCGTGCATTATCATGCATTAACTGAAATAAGGGACCGATTTGCACTTGTAGAGGAACGATGACGTCTGATACAATCGTCTCAGCATAAATTTGAGCGTTGAGGTTGCCTCTGATCCAAATCAACTCAGTTCTTCCGCCGATCCAAATACCCGCCCATACCATGATGGTTCCACCACTATAAGGATGGACTTCCTGGCAGGATTTTAATCGCTGTTGGCGTCCAGGGGTTCTCCAGTGTCGTATACGTCTTGTATCCGGTCTCATACCAAAACGAGACTCATCAGAAAAGCACACGAAACGCCATTGTTCTTCTGCCCAATTTCTGTGTTCAAGAGCCCATTGATATCGTATCCTACGATTGTGCATTGCTATAGGTGGTACCCGTAGCGGTCTTCGGGAATGAAGGTTCACTTCATGCAAGCGGTTTCTGACTGTTTGGTCGCTAATTAAGTTCCCTGAAGAGTGATGAAGCCTCACGGCTAACATCATGGCGGTTATTGTTGGAGCTCTTCGAGTTAAGATTTGAATGTATCGGTCTTGTCTCCGTGTGGTGCAGCGATACCGTCCTCCATGGCGCTCAGCCACGGTACCAGTGCTTCGGTAACGTGTCCAAAGTCGACTGATAACACTCTGACTTGTATTCAGAGCTAAAGCCACAGTACGTTGCCGGGAACCAGCTTCTATCATTCCCACGGCTCTGAGCATTTCTTCCCTGCTTAAATGACGTCGCCGCTCCATAATAACGTTGGTTTTAATCAGTAGTAGGGAAACAGTAGCACTAATAATGTCTTCAATGCGTTGTATGTTTTTATAGGGAAAATATTGACAGCTGATTTTCATCTTTTACTCGAATTTGATTCACAGTTCCTGATTCAAATTATGAAATGCACCAAAAAGGATCCATATAAATTTATAAAATCATAAATTTATTACAAAGCCACATCTCAATCTCAAGAAATCCACATAAAAATGCTTGATCCCTAGACACTTTTGATGTGTGTATATATAAATTATAAGTTCAAACAATATTTTATAATTACAAATATTTTTTAGGCCATTCTCCTAGGAAACATATTTTTGGCAAACGATAATTGCTATGTAAAGCATGAATAAAAGAGATTGTTAGAATTATTATTACAGATGATGGAGTTGCTACACTACTTGCATAGATTTAGAATCCGAACAGTTCAAGATTTGATGCACAAAAATGTGCTGTAATAACAAATCAGAGGTTCACTTTCATTTGGAATGTTGGTCATCTATGAGTGTCAAATGGTTTGCGTTCTGACACACATAGCAAGCAGCCCGTAGAACTCAACTCGACTACCGCACATAGGCCTCCCGCATACACAAGAACAAATGTTCTTGGGGAATCATGTTATGGTTATCATGCCTTGCACGTGCTTGGAGATCGCAGATATTATCAGTTAGAAGTAGATGTTGCCAATACGCCTGATAGAAATCTTAAATTACCTGTTAGTGATCGAAATGTTCTAGTAAGATATTCAGATCTGTTACAAGCAAGAGGAAGAATGCCTTAACATCTATGTGTGGACTTCTAAAGACTAAGTTATAAAGAGTATGAAATGATTGGTTACCTGTGGACCCTCCATTTCTGCATTACTATTAAAGCTGAAGTGAAATGTAGCCTCGCCTGATTGGCCATTGCCACTGGCTGGCGCCGGAATGGAGATTTTCTGAAAAGGGGAGAAATATCATGTTAATTACAGAAACAAAATATTGAGAATCTTAATAAACTCGAGAACCAAATGTTCAGAAATAGCCCCGAAAGACCCAAATTGATTGGTCCTAGCACATTAGCAATTACTACATCATTCTTAGTTAGGTTTGCTTCAATTGACTCATTGGATACGGTAAGAGTTTAAAGCCAAGGTCCTGGCATAGAAAATTGAAGTATTCTTTATGAATAGCATCACTATCAGCCCACAAGTGTTTTCTATCCTTATCAACAGAGCAAATATAAACAGTGTCATTCAGTGAACGCACGTTGTGACATTATGAAGACAATAAAATATCTGCTAACACACATCTGAATTCTGTTCATAGTATCAACAATTGGTTTAATAAAAACGGCCCTTGGATTTGTTACACATGTAATAATTATTCCATCCAAGACCATCCCACTAAACCAGATACCTGTATAATCAAGTAATTTTTTACAGTGCCCTTGAGCACTATCTCAGGAACGCTGTAGTAATAAATATTTATTTAATGTTTTCGTTTTTATAGAACAAAAATAGGATGTGCGCGGAACGTGTGAATAATAGTTAAGCCGTAACATGATGATGACGACTGACGTAAGCAAATGATAAACAAAAGTATTTCAGCGAGAAGGAAAAGTATAGATAATGTTGTTCTAATTGATGGAAAGAGTCTGAAACACGATGCAGAACGTGAATAATTTGAAAAGAATCTGTTCTATCGCGTGTCTAAGATGTTAGAAGTTTAAACGTGGGAAATCTGGCACGAGATCACTGTGTGAATCACACAAATAAAACGCCAAATTACTATGGGGGCTATTTGACGAAATCAAGCATCATGCATAATGGGAGACCAGTGTTTTATTGTATTACATACACTTATCCACCTGCTATGCGATTGTGCGTAATTGATAAAAGAGCAAAGTAATCCCATGAGAAATCTACGACGTTTCTTGTTACATTTCCAAATAAGGCTGACCTGGGCCAGTAGGCTTAACGCAATTGCAACCGCGTACGTACATAATATGCGTCCATAGACGTACACAACTCAACAAGTGAGTAATGACTTTCATCGTCTGGTATGGCAACGTCGCGGCTTCACAACCGATGAGCGTATCATACCGTTTCACCATTAAATACTTCATGTTTGTAAATAAATCAAACTTTACAAAACAATATTTTGCCCATGGTATTTGTATCAATATTAATAGCTGTATCAGTATACGAATATCTTTAAAACAACACTCAACTTTCGGAATCTGTTTATTGAGGTCGCTACGAGTTCTTCATGGTTCGCTACGCAGTGCCAGAAAAAACAAATGAACTCGATTTATTTTGTCCAGATTTTCCACTTCCCTTTCAGACACTACAGAAATGAGTTTCTTTTTAGAGAGACTGATGAAACATGACTAAGACAAGATGACCCTTTTTGACGCAAACGCGGAGTGCTTGCCAGCGGTGTGTTCTATTATAAAATAGTGTACAACAGCAAGACTAGTGTCCAGGCGTGCCTCATTTGGTGACGCGCACACCTACATGCGTGGCCGCTAGCCGCCGTAAGGTCGCGGCTGGCGATGTGTGCCAGCACCACAATGCCAGGCAATTAACCTATTAAAGAGTGCGCCGCGAAGCGGACACCGATGGAGCAATAACCCGACAAGTCCCGCCGCTAACGTGTTAACCGATACTCAGATTGCTCATTACACCCTTCTTCGTTTTCTTCTAAGGTTATTCCCTGAACCAGCTGATAATGTGGCTGTGGCAATGACTTAATTAGGAGACAGCGTATTTTCCTGCTCGACCAACGTGACTAAAGCTTGATTACTAAATCGTAAACTACTGTGAAAATGTAACAGTATCTTTACATTTGTCTAGATAAGTATTATTTTGTAAAATATTATATTTTTAGCCAGTCATTTACTTTGCAATATTATGTAGAATCTTTACAAGTATTTCGTAAAAACTAAGTCAATAATGCACAAAGCGTCCTGCGTCGTCGTTCATCACGCGATTCAAGTCTGATAAACACAAGGTAAAGGCACAGAGCATTATATGGAATTATGGAGCTAATGAGGAAAAAACCCGCTACGAGCGGTGCGGGCAGCAGACACTGCGGGGGAGTGCGGGGCGCGGCTTTCTCTGCGGTACAGCCGACCGATATAAAGAGCGCCTCGCGATGGAACACTTCGGCATTCGGTGAACAGCCGTCTCGCCCGCATCGCCCGCTGCTCCTTCCATGGTTCTCCTGTATTGTTTTGGCTTGCTGCTTTTATTGACCGATTTTTGTGATTGTCACTAATACAATAACATATACGATTAGACAGTTATTTATAGGTGAATAGTCTAACCATCTGCAAATAGTATCATGTCAAGGTCGTTAGTTTCATTGTGTCTTCTGGCGAAGGTCGGCCAGTGCGCCTCGTTTGGACCGGAAAATAGGTGTATACGAGGAAATCCGTCGTCCGTTTTTCAAGGCATTATTGAAATGCCACCTAACAGATTAAACTGTAGGTGTCTTATCAGACTTCAAATGGCCAGCTGTGCCAGTAAATCTTTCGATTACGTCACCCTGAACGCGTAAACAGCTGGTTTCAGCGGGATTCTTTTGAATTTTTCGTTCGTGGTAGGGAATTTCTTTATTGTGTGTTACCCGTCGTGCGCAACGACTGTGGCTTTTGTTGGTTACCTAATTTCACAGCAACCGGCGAGCGGTACACAGGCTTGCGAAGTGAGAGGCCGTCGCAACCGGTCCGTTCGGCTCGCTCGACCGAGAGATATACAACTACGTCGCAGATAGTGTTCTCGGTCGTGGATTGGCTTATATGCTCACACATATAAATAAGTATTTAGCCGCTTTGTTTCTAGGTAATCGTTCAGAAAGCATTGTGAGATATTAAATACATAGAATATTACAATTCCACGGGACAAACCCGGACGCAAACCAGCGGTCGTGTGCCCCAGCCTCGAGTTAACGTGTTGTATCTTATTGACGTAACATCGCAGAGGTGGCACCATGCGTGCGATGCAAATTGAACTTTAAATATAGCCTTCTGTTGGTACAATATTCGTTCTACCGATGTTGGCATACGTCAGTAGTGTACGATAATAAATGGTTCACTTCAACACGAATCGTAGCGGGAAATCCACGCGACTGGCTTGTGATCGCCACCATGTTAATTGCTTGCCGACTTGTTATTTTCTTTACTTTATGATGTATGATGATAATGTGTATTGGTAATAATTATTGCTAAGTTGTTTACAGTTCAACCTTCAACCCAGAAATTGCTGGACTGGAATGGAATTAAAAAGGAAACAACAAACTTGAAAACAACAAAGAAATCTGAAAAGTCAAATAACAATCTTCCATTAGGCATAATTTAACCTTCAATTTAAATACACAATGCAGCGGCAGGAAGCAAAACATATTTTATTAACTAATGAAAATTCTACTTTTTAGATAAGGTAGAGCCACTTGAATTAATCAAGAAATATTGCAATTAATTCCTTTTTTTATCGTGGACTTATATCAAGCACGGACTTATCAAAATTTAATGTATCGACCGGCAAAATTATCGCGTAGTTAAAAAAAAAGATAACCAATCGATTGATCTATTGAACAACAACCAACAACGACTTGATCTCAATATTAAATGATGACCGCGTGCCTTTTGCGAGGCAATGAAAACTGTTAAAACCTAAACTAGTACTGCCAATCTTGAGACTCTACAAAATAAGGAATCGCAAGAAATAAGTCCTAGGGCTATTTATAAATAAACATACGAATGTAACCGTTCAAGTAGTTGACGTGTTGATAAACAATTTTCTGTTTGAGCAAGATGTTTTCCGTTTTGATGATACGATACGAAGAGAACCGTGTCTTTTAAAAAGGAAAATTTTAAGTCCAGTTTGAGAGCGGAGAATTTGGCAATGCGTCCGCGGAAGAAATTGTTCTAACACAATTTACTAACGGTAATAGTCACTTTCATCGCAGCCAGCAGACACATTTAAAGGCGAAGTGAGTGGCCAGTTATTCGTGAGGTTTCTACGATACTATTTGCATATTCGCCGACTTTCTAATGGACGATGCGGCCACTCTTGTCGCAATCGTCGGCAGCGGTGAGGTAACACTGATTCATTTAATTATATACTTATGTTGAAAAAACAGTATTCGAGTCTCGCGCATTGTTGCCATTGAACACTGTTGTGTATGCCAGTCTAGCTTGGGTTTTTTCGCTCGCTCGGCGCACGCTCATTGGCCGCAGCACCACTTATTAAAAAGTCGCGTTCGAAAACCAGAATACCTTGTCTTTACGTATATTCGATCGATTAAGATTTAAGCCAAGCAATCGTGCCACGAATCTACCGACACCACCGAATCGAATAATTTCAAACTAAGCAATTTTCTGTTTATTAGCAAACACCTAGCACTGATACGGTTGCGAAAATTTTGCGGTTGCAATACCTAATCAAACTTTGTCTTGTCGACAAATAGGTAAATTCTATTTTACGTAAAGCTTCCATTGCGGTGAATGAACTATGTTAATTATTTGCGCGTGGTAAATGATTAGATTAGTACACCCAGGCCACTTGAGCGTGTATTTTGTTATCGTAGCTTCCTATACTATAGATACCGTTCATTACGTCAAACTTGAGATTATTCTTTGGGCGTGACAAAATATAATACAGTTTTGCTCAATGTAACGTTGGATAAAAACATTGAGGTATAAAATTATGTGCGTTGCATTGTAAATATCACGAGCGCTGCGGTTGACGGGTGGGTCTTTGCAAGGATTCATTCTGGTGCCGTTCTCCTTCGCGGCGGCCGCTCGCGACCTTCCGCCAGAGGAGGGGCACCTCTCACCGGCGACGTGACTGCAACCACGGCCTTACGTCGCGAGGCTGTATCGAAACCTCTACGTAACGAAGCTCTTTCCAGCCGCGGTTACTCAACGCCCGATAGTTCCGTCGATACATACCTACATACTTGCTTCGCCGTATAAACCACCAGCAGATCACGTGATTACCTTGCGTAACGAATTATTGCCGGCACACCTTTTGATACAACGTGAAATACATAGAAATCTTTCATTATTGAGACACATAATAACGGTGGAACTATTTTTTTAGTTGCGAAAACAGAATAACATCAGCAAAGGTTCTTAGTAACTACTTATCATGAACAAGACAACAAAAACATCCAAAAAACCTGATTGCAAACAGTTTGAAGACAGTCGATGATAATTATTATGACGACGATGATTAAGTAGTACGTATAAAAACATGATTCTAGAGATCGCTTCGTCAAAAACAATGGTAAGTAAAAGGCGAATGGATGTTCCCACTGTAAGCAAGACCGAGCCATTGTACAAAACAAAGTTACTTTTACTAACTATCATCAGAATAACAACTTATTGTTTCATTTTCCACAAACACATTAACCAACATTCACCCACGCATTTAGGCCGTGTGGTAACTACACTAATAATGTAATAGGCCAAAACATCTGTAGATGGTGGTCTTACAAGAACAACCCATATAATCTAAATGAAGACGTAAAACAAACAAAATACAAGAAATTGCAACTCCAATTTCAAGAAAGAACAGTGCTGTTTTCTTCAATCCGCAGTTCTGCGCCAGTTTTGTAGAGAAATAATCGCAGCCTAATTAGAGATCAGCGACCAATGCAATAGAAATGAACGAAAAAATAAACAACAATAATTATAATCACAAATAGGATGTTGACACGATTGATGATCTTGCCGGCTATCTCAGTATTAGAGCAGGAGAAGCACTTGTAGCTCGTACTGTAGTAATTTCTGAGAAAATGACGTACTTATGTGCTCCATATATATGATTTCGTATTCGATACACCTCACGTATATTTTGCATGGACGGTAGCTAATCTACCTACTAACATTATGCATATCCGTTATTATTATAATTATAGGGGGATATTAAAATGAAATTGAATCAATCAAACGAAACCTTTTTGGATGTTATCTCACTATACACAAGAAAGGGACAATGCAGATTGAAGGATCTATTGAAAACAAATAAGAGGCAAAGTAACAAATTTATGAGATTCAACGCTTTAAAACGTAGCATACTGATGCGAAAGGGGATTGACCGAGGTTATTTCCCTCAGGACTCGACGCTAAGAAAGAGGTTAGCCGGAAAAATAAGCTCGTCTAATAAAAGTCAGATAAGTCACGATTTTCGGTTTTCGTTTTTTTCGTTTTCGGTGATTTCTAGTCATTAATTTAGAGGACAGACATTGTTCAACATGACACCAATAAGATTTTGAACTTTTAATTAAATTTTAATGTAGTTACCAGTACTTCAAGGCAGTCCAAACTGTCGATGCAGTATCTGACGCACAATATAACGACGAGACCAGATAATGTCGCAAGTATTTAGATCAAGGTGCGAAACACGCGTTCGAGAGTCGAGATCGGATCCGAGGAATTTTTGTTGAAGATCACGCTCGCGCTCATGTTGAAGCGCATAAATTCATAATGAAACCAAAGCGGAATATACAACAGTAGAAAATAATGTATAAAACAAGAAATCCACACACGATTCAATTGAATATTAAAACGGAAAACAGCTTCAAATACAATCAAAAGGGAAATTCGCATTTTGATGAGCTAAAAATGGAGAATTTAGATATAAGGTCACGAATGGGACAAAGTTATAATTTAAATGACATCTTATCGAAAACCGGTGTGGTTTGTAAAAGATAAGAAAATATACAGCTGATAGTAACAACAATAACATATGTCACATACCTACAATTATCAGCAAAAGTGCTAGTAATTTCGAGAAGTCTGGTATTATGACTAAGAGTAAAACATAATACAGACAAATGCTTTCCGATATTTGCATTGGAACTCGGAAATAAGATTTTTTAGAGTGCAATCCGCCGGAGAATAAGTTGTGTGTGAACGTTGGATCCAGAACAATCCAGTAGCATAGACGCGGCGCCGACGCGACGTGACGCCGGCCACGCCTCCGACGCTACGGGTTTATATTACGTCTGCTACCGACGCAATTATTGATGTAGAAGGAACACAAAATCTATACAAGCCCCACTGACATTTACATTACGTTTGAGATCATAAGGAATTTGTAGCCCTATAGACGGATAAATGTACACACATTACGTTCTCTTAAATTATGGCTAGTGTCGAAGCTAACAATAGGCTGAGCTAAATGGAGCCCAGTATACTTATATATTATGAGAACTTGCGAAGTAGAACGAAAACAAAGCTGCAATGGGTAATTAATAATCTTTGTTGAAACTAACTTTAAATAATGGGTTCCTTAAGGTTGAGGTCTGCATAATTGAGTTGTTCTTAGGGTTTCTTTGATTGTTTCTTTTGTTTAGATGTGGATTCATTATGTTTTTACGAAGTATCAAAGAGTTCTGGAATAATAACCCTCCATCCAACTATATGAACAGTGCCACCAACAAGGTTGTAAATAAATTAGCCACATGTCAATGATAGTTTGAGACTGAAAGGCGAACAGCGAGGGCGCACAACACACACAATAAAGCAGACAAATTGACTGCGAAACCACTCGCGGTGGCTGAATTCAATATGCCGAGTAGGTGCGGCTTTATTGTTTCCAGGCGGATATGCTCCCGACCAAATTATCATTTATTTTAACCAAGATTTGTGGATGGGTCAAATGCTTTACAGAAATCAACAATGATGACAATGATGGATAAATGTCAATTGAAAACAAGCCTTTCTGAACTTCACACGACTTTGGTCGAAGCTGAAAGTTAGCGAATACAAAGGAAGGTGTAATCTAACTAGAAAGCCTAAAGTGTTCATGGTGTGATAGGTTTACACTTTAATGGAAATGGAAACTGTGTACAGAGTGTTTGTTGTAACTGGGAATATGGGGGAAACCGAATCAATAAGAGACTTGAATTTCCCCATAATTATCTCTAATCGTTTGGGAATGGTTATGTGTTCAATTAAAAATTATGAAATTGCAGTCAATTACGTGATAAATGATGACAAAAATGCAATAATGAAGGTCAATACTGCGATGGAAGGGATGACGAGGGATTGACTTATTAAAAGATCAACCTCAACAAACAGGAAGTAGAACATAGAAAACCCGTTCAGCAACTCAATATTTTTGGCACCTATAGAATTGTGACAAAACGTAAAGTTGCTCGTGTGCCTAATTTGCGTGAAGTTGTAAAATTTTCACTCTCAGCAAACACAACTGTTGCGTTGCTTCGTAGTGATAAATCCACGATAAAATATGGAAAATTTGTGAATGATGATTGGTGAGATGAAACTTAATTCTTTTCGACTGAATTGTTTGCAAATGAGATTGATTAAGGCAAGATTTTCTTATGTAAATAAAAATAAGCTGCTAGCCGTGCAGTAGATGATCAATAGAAAATTGTACACGACGCACGACTAACTGTTGGCCTCTAGTTTAGCTAATAAGATTTTTTGTATAACGGGCATTACGACTCGAGCGGCCAGCAGGGCGAAAACAATTGTGGACAAGACCGGTTTCCTCACTAATGCTGTATGGTGTCTGTGTCTGATTTGTGATACTCTTGGCTCATGCAAAAGCGAGAATGAAGTTACACTATTATGTTATTAAATTAGGTGGGAGACATTCATAAGAAACGAAAAAAGAAAACCCCATTCATGTAAGCTTGGAAGAAAAGCAGCAACATAAATTTGGAGAAGCAAGTCTTTATTACATTAAACCTTTGTGAAATTTTGACTGAAGTAAAAACCAAGCCATAAAGTACAAGTACATGAACGAGAGACACGAAATGTTTAGTGTGTGCACAATGAAATTATCATAATACACAAAAAAAAAGACAAATGTCATTTAAACACTATACTAGACAAGTAAATACCAACAGAATATTTTCTAATGTTAAACGATTCTAGAAGTAGAATTGCCCCAGCTGTTTGTTTCTCACGTCATAGCGAATTGTAAATGGATATCGGTTCAATACCCCATATTTTACATTTAAATCGATTGTATGAACGAATGACGATTGAGGCTTGTCTATAGTCTTTTGGGATAACATTTTCAGTGAATTGAAAATGGAATCGTACTGTTCACGTTTTTGCAGTTCTAGTTTATTGTTTGTAAAAGAACTTTGAACTCAAAATTCGAATACTCTCGAGTGTATGTACACAAATATCGACTAAAAACCTTAAAATAGAATTTCAATAAAATACATGTACAATTTACAATTTATTTACGAAGATATAGCACGTGTATTAAATGACAATAAATGTTTTGATTCTGAATATAGGTGCTATCATTAATGAAGACTTGAGCAACGAGGTTTAGTCACATTTGTTACGGCGTGGCATTACATTCATCATAAATAGGTTTTGAGGTGAAGGCCATACAGCTCTTGCTAACATTGGTTTTTTGGAACACAAAACAGTTTATATCAGGACACTAATTGGTTTTAACATTGCTTTGTACCTATTTAATTGTAGCAATTAATGGGTCTAGTAAACCTCTGATGGAGTAGATCAGCGATTCTGATATCTTGAATTCGAACTCGGAAACAGTTCTACTTGAAAGTATCTATATTTTTCATGTCTTTTGATACAATTTTGAGTTACCTTCAGACCAGGATAGCGTACGTACCGGATAAAAAAACGGAGAAAGCAACTCTCAGCATATTGGGGTCTCATAACGTCACCGGCGAAAACGGTAGTGCATCATTGTAACAGTAACATATCAGAGTTTTCCTTTGTGAATAATGGGCACAATCAATTGTCCAGTGATTGCCGCCTACTCAGGTGAAGTTCAGAATAGTGCTGCGAACAAGCGGTAACTTTTACCTGATTACGTAAGACAGCCAGGCACAATTTATTATCGACTCCATTGCGAGCTTTCGTAATATAAGCCAGCGCTGCTTATGCACTTTATGTCTACTTGTCCTCTTTTCACAGACACCCGGATGTTTTGAGCCTTGGATAGACTACAGGGCACGCGTTTACAACGGCTACGAGTAAATCCTTGTAAATTATCTTAAATTGACGTTTGTTGGTTCAATTCTTGTTGAGTCGACTGTACATTTGGAATAGCTGTGATTTCACTGAGTTGAAATATATCAAAATCTAAGTCTTCTTGAACGGAGTCGAGTGAAAGCTGCAATTATGGAAGTTTCTTTCTTGTTTATTTTTCTTTTACAACTTTTGCGTTATCTAAAATAGATATTTTGACTGACAGCTCTTCTTGATCATTTTGTAATACGTTTTTTTCAGAATTTTGCAACAGCTGAAACGTTTTCAAGTAATCAATTTTAGATTTATATTTTTTGTTTGTTTTATAGTTTCGAAGGCGGCTCAATTCACGAGGGTCTCAGCTGTATTTCAATAGGACAGTCGATAGAATGAAATAAATGAATGCTAATGTATATTGAAGTTAGTAAAATGTGACGGACGCAGGCCGAAGACTTACAAGCGTATGCCTGCCTGATCTTTTGACCTTTTAGCTCAACAATTGGAAAGTAAATATATAATGAACGTTAAATAGATTCTATGAACAAAACACTTGATAAAAATACGAGTAAACATGGAAACACCTTTTTTTCCGGATGGGAAATCATCAAATGACCTCTCCAGGTCTGGACGGAGCGGAAAGGAGTGTCAGACTTGTACTGACCCATCCATGTTCCTTCGTAGCCCTTGTGTCCAGAGCCGCGGTATCCCTTACGAACAGCCCCGTAGCCCCGGCAGGCAACATGGAAACACCTGGATTTATAATCAAGTATTCATTTGATCATCTAATTTTTCAGTTCGTTATTTGGGATTCTTTAACGGATAAGGTGATTTAAAGAATCTGCTGCTAATCGAAATTCCAACCAGTAAATCTGCAGTTCTCAAGACAAAGATCATACATGTGCGTAATTACCTATTTGTTATTCAACAATAACATTGCAACCATTATCAGTGGGTTATAAGTACAAATGGCCCGTAAACTGATTTGTTGCCTCCGAATCTTATTACGTAGCAGTAAGGTTGAGAGCGGAAAAACACTTGAAATCGACGGTGAGCTAGATGCAATGTCACATTGCACGCATCATTGCATACAGTGATCTCATTCGCTGCCAAATTGTGTAAATGCGACAAAGTATTTATTTTGATAACAAAATAAGTTTTTGCAATTTTCAGATTTCTATTAAATAAATTGAGGTTATTAATTTTAAAAGTTATACTAATGAAATAAATGTTTAAGGCGCGTCTCGTCGTGTGCCAAAAGGGCGTGTCCATTAATTTATCACTTTTAGTACAGACTTTCAAAACATGGAATATTAATCGTTCTCTAAAGTGTCACGGTTAATTTATATTATCAACATCTGTTTCAAAGCGCCATTACTTAGTTTTTAGTACTTTTTAGTAAGAAAATCAAAGTTGATCAATATTTACTAAGTAGGTGCCATTTCATTTATCCGGTACCACATTACTTGTAAGCTCCAAAGATTTTTCCAGAATTCTTTAATGCACACATTCATCACAAGTCGTTGACGGAAAACATCTCGAGGAAACCGGCATTTCTGAGGAGAAATTCACAGCGTGTATTATAAGTGGTGGATGTATAGCGACAGTGGCGCCACCCATCACTGGACATAAACACGGCGACATGTGGATATTCTCAGTGTCAAATGTTTACGACTGCTGTACCAGTAACTTCGGCCGCGATATTTAGCACAAAGATGTGTGACTATAACGACACTAGTATTAAAAATAAACTGGACACTTTATGAAGGAACGGTCCTCTTTTAACTGAGTTATAAAACTGAAACGCCAGTTTACTGCGCAGCGCACACAAGCATAATAAATGATTTGATTTTCACTGTTTGCGCTTGCTTAAAAAATGCAATAAATAAAATAGTGTGATTTTACGCATTTACTGACTTGAGCAAACAAGACGCACAAGCTACATTTTGCGTCCACTTCCTCGTTGGGCATCGAAAGCGGTATTAGCTATGTATGATGGACACGCGGCGTCGGCGCACACGACAACTTTCCCTTCTTTAATGGAAAAACGGCATTAAAACGAGAGCCTTAAGGACAAAACTCGAAAGGCACAAGCGTTACGCGTGGGATACCGGCTTGACCACAAGTCAAGGTGTTGACAATGTTTAATATAGTTCTATTCTCAGCCAGTGTGCAAGGGCTGCTCTGTTTTCTCAGAAATCATTTTATAGATGCAATACATTCATGTCGTCCAAAAGGCTTTTTTTTTTAAATCAAAATGGTGATGTTCGCTTAAACGTAGGTTCAGTTAATTTTATCACAGACCTTATCGAAACGAGACAATCCATCACGAGTTTTCGTATTTATTTACATAATTGCTATAGCGCGGATCACGATAAGCCTTACCTGACAATCATTTCTACGAATCGAATGCTTGAAGCAAAGATGAAGAGCTTCAGATAACGAAAAACAACGTCGTCGGATATCGAAAAAAACTTGTAAAAGATCGACAGCGAATTAAGCGCATTACTGTTTAACATAAAGACTGTTGCTGCGTCCTTAATGCCCGAATGGTGTTTGCGGAGGTCGTTAATCAAAATTGCGTCGATTAATTTTATTTGGGTATGTCAATATAGGCCAAGTAGGTAGTAATGACTGTAGTTAACAACTATGAAGACGATTGAACACCATTAAAGCCGAAAAGTGAAAGTTTGAGAATGAAGCTCAATAATTATCGATGCTAAATTATTTATCAATGGCCGTGTAGTTGAGCCCACCGTGAAAATGCGCAACTGCCGGAACAATCTTATGGGCCGTTAATTCATCAATTTAGATGACACAGCCAAACAAGCAAAAGTGGAATCAGAGGGAGTTATGTCCTCGATTGAATGTAATACTTATTCATTTTAGCAGTAAGTTTCCCAATTGTTTCCAAGTAATAGATAGCATATCAGATACAACTAAAGTGAGGGTTTGTACTTCTATTAGTTGTACTGCATCGTTGCGTGATTCTATGAGATAGATATTACGTTGACGTTACGGTATGTTTCATTGTTTGCATGACGAATACACAGGATTTTCCTCGGGAAGGAAAATGAGTATTTTTTTACTTTTTACGTAGTGACACAGAATACATAATACATAGTGCGCAGTGACTTGTTACTTTAATGAATCTAAGTCGTGGCGGCCCTAATTACAAACCAAGATACGCCCAAATCCACATCGGCGTGCGCTCAGGTCCAATAGCAAAAGCACGCGCTGCGAAGTGAAAGTGAATAGCGCGCACGTACGTTCGGCCCGCAGCCCCAATAAGACGACACCGCCGTCCGCATACTTCAGCAATTACCACGAGGAAATCAGCACCGTTCCGCCAAGTCGCTCCCACAACCCTGAGCTAAAGACGCTGCCGAATAGGCCAAACCGCTCAATCTTTCGAAAGTGTATCCCAATATTGCACCTATCTTGTTGCAATAACAATGATATTACCAATTTGCACAACAATACACAGTTGAATCAGTGATCTCTGGCACTAATAAAAGAAAGGCACTTGCATTTCTGAACGATCAACGATTTTCCCACAATAGTGAGTTTCATTGCAAGGAGATTTTGTTTCATGTACGACACACCTACGCTCAAACAAGTCGACATAAACAATATTCCATTTTATCTTCACGGGATATCAAATGAATGTACTTCAAACCCTGACCCCAAGGTTGAATCGAGCACATGCAACCAGCCGGCCTCAGCAGCTATCGATTCTAAGGCTCTTCTACATTTATTTAGTTCCGGTCCGCAATAGATCGTGAATTTGAGTTACGTAACGATAACTAACGCTGTTAAAACATTGACTTCTGTCTAGTCTACTCAATGGTAACGTTTTATTATTTGTATGAAGTGTTATGTGCGTGTGAATGTCTCAAAGAAAATGGAAAGTAACACAAGATTAAATTTACGCGCGTAATTTCCAATAGTTAAATGATTTCAAGCAAAAAACAATACGACGATGAATGAGAAGCTACTAGTCAAATGACGTCAATGTCAATAGGCAAATTAAATTAATGTAATCACGTCAAACAGCGCGTTAAATGTAAACTGAATCAAGTGTTGTTCTAAATCTAAATGAATAGGCATTGCTTAACAACCCAAACAATTTGAAAGAATAGATGGCGATTGGGTAACATTGATTGAAATATTAAGTAAACTCGAAGTAACAGAACCTCAGTTCTCCTAAGAGTTTCCTTTCAAAGCAAGAAGCAAAGTTTTCTAGAAGATCGAAGTTTCCAGAAAATCTGTAAAAGAACATTTTGGAAATTTTCTTAAATAAACTAATGAAAATTCGGAATGTGTTTGCACAGGTGATTTTAAAGTTGTGTGGTGTGTGTGATGCATAATGAAATCTGAATTGCTTGTTTTGCAAGTAAAATTATAACTTTTTGATGTAGCAATTTTTTTTCGGACAAGGCTTTCAAAGAGTCGGCCAAGTTTAACGCGAGACATAAAGACGTTAAAAACAATAGGCCTGTATTCGAGATCTTTATGTACTGGACGTAAGTACAACAGGTCGTCCTTGTAGCGAATGTAAACACTATTGTTTGATCACGTGGCTGCACCCATTATGATCTGATAAAGGGGTTCACGCCAACACACCTTTGTTCTATAGCTACATTCGTAACAATGTCTGTCATAGAAACGCGTATTCTACTGAATTTGCATTATTCCCAATGACGCCCGTTTAAAACAGATATTGATTATTGGGTATCGATTTTATTAAAATTTTATCACTCAAAGGTTTTGGGTTAATATTGAGAATATGTTAATAAATCAAGTCAGTGTCACGTTTCAAGTCAAACGAGGTTCTAGGGAAGGTTATATGAACAAAATCTATAATGAGTAATACAGAGAAATCGCCAATCGGCTGATAACCTTCAGTAGTCAGTCAGGCATTACAAGATGGGTAATTGTGGCCGGAAAGCAGAGCTGAGATGAAGGTTAATAAGTGGACCCTAGAACATTGATACTATGTTGCCATGTAGTTGTCGTGTTGCCATGGCCCTACCTAACTATAAAGTTGAATGTACTATACACATGAATACTGAATCCTAACTATAATCAAGAGGTAAGTAACCTGAATCTGGCCTGATACTACATACGACTGTTGAACAACGGTATATTTATTCAATCTCTCAGTTCAATTTAAAGATTATTGTGTACATATTGAAAGGAATTTATATTCGACACATGAGAATTATCTTTTAAATCATAACATACATTTTCGTTTAATACAAAATCGAATCCTGTTTTCAAGGACTGCGATTATGTTCCGTAAACCGTTGGTGAAGGTAGCAAAGTGTTGGGAGGACAACGACCTGACCGAGTCAAGACGTATTCCAACTTACATTCTGAGGAACATTCAATTTTAAAATGCAGAACATTGGGTTCAATGTACATAGGAGGATGATTCATTAGATGCAGAGATAACATCGATGCTAGAGTTCGATAGCGATTCGTTGTCTTCGGAAAATTAATGCGCATAGTATCTGAATGGCTGAGGAATACATCTTGTATGTAGATTTTGTAGTCCTTTTTAACAATTTCGTGCAAAAAATGAACAAGTTAATCGAACAAAACAATTCCGGAGTCTTGTTCCTGATGCGTGTTAAAACATTATCGCGAAAGAGCACAACGGCCGTCGCACCTGTGAGGTGCAATCCACATGTGCCCACTAGCAACTGGAACTGTTGCTATTTTTACACACTCCACTCTATCTTATTTACTATTCTGGTCTGCGACTCATTGAATTGTGGTTATTATGTGCAAGTTGGATATGTGCCAGCGAGTCTCGGACCTAACACACCGATACAGAGATATTCGAGGAATGATGGCGAAGCGTTTTCAGAGAACAGCGCTTATCCCGAGCATAATTATTCTGAAGACAAAAAAGTACACAAAGCCAAGGTTGACCCACTATTAGGTTTAACAAGTGTTACAATTTGCATAATGCCATAAGTTGTTTACATAAAATGGCTATGATATTTGCAATGTAGAACATGTCCAATCCTTTAATTGCCATTAGTAAAGTCTGTTAGTTATGCAGGAAAATATTGAAGCGTGACGTTTTAGATTTCGAATGAGGTGGTTGGGGTCGTTTACATACGATACGAGCAAGTGACTCTCGACGAGCAACAAGAGAAGAGATCACGTCAAACCGGCAGGCGAGCCGAGCGGTGGCAACAAGCAAACCGGTCGAAGGCGCCGGGCGTCGGGCGCGGGGATCGACCGGGGGATTAACACCTTGTAAACAAAATGGCATTAGCCACGTTTTTTGCAATGACTGAATAGTAAGTGTGACGTTTGCTGAAATACTTGTTGCATCTAACCAAACCAAATATAATTTACCAACGCTCTGTACCTCAATTTCACACAGCTTTGCGCAAACTCGTCATCTATTCTTTATGGCTGTAAGGTTTATACGTGACGTAATTTATCGACGAGCCCCACGCGGAAAGTTTATAAGTAAACAAGAGGCTGCCGTCAGAGGAAAAGGCTTGGAGGCATATCAAATAGTGTCAACCAAAGATACAATGATATAATGTCACTGACTGTCAGTGTATTAAGTCTCCAAGTTCGTGTTCGACTAGGCTGAATGACGAGGCCGCTTTGACTACGTGACGGCTTGTAATCCGCGTTCAATTTGTTTTTCGAAATAATTTAGGGTAAAAAGTTTAATAGACCACCGACCGCAGCGTCAAGCAGCAAATCGAAATCGGCTAAGTGGGTCATCATATAATTTCGCAAGCGTATCGAGTGCCGCAAGCGTTAACTGGTACGCCCGAGGTGAGTCAAGGCCCATATGACGATGAGGCCCAGATCCTGACGAAGCCGTACTCCTTCATTCATTACCGTCTTAAGCATCTTCAAGATCCTTATTCGACATCGACAAGTGATCATCTTTGTGGTCTTACTTAAACTCCATGTTTAAACTAGAGCGGCTCGTGTGCTTTTATAGCCTGTACTTGCATAATAAGTTTGAATGTAAGTTGGAAATTATAAATGTTTTGGTGTTGCACTTGCTTGTGTTTAGTAAAATCTAAGCTGTTTTCGAAACACGTCAATTGTATGTATATTTTCTTTTGACAACCACAACGAGATATACGCACGTTGTTACTAATAAAATGTTTCATAATTTTCATTAGGAACGTCATTAGTGATAAGGTCAACGAATTATGTAAAATGTACAGAGAAGTACGTGCAAAGCAGGCCATTGTTATATCACACATATTAGGAAATCTAAAGGTTCCAATGTATATTATACCAAAGACGTATTATTTGAAACATGTAGAAAATGTTGATATTGCATCAACGAGATAAACGTCAGGTAAGTAAAGTTTATTGGAAAAAGTATAAATAATATAAATATGTAAAGGGGACAATTTGAAACTTTATACTAAACTTAACTCTCGACAAAGAGACTTCATAAAAAAGAAAATGTATTCAGCGAACAAAGAAACATAATTTCGAATTGCATTTCTCAGAGAATTCTATTTTGCAAAAAATATTTTGTCAAGTGTGTATTGCACGTTGTTTACTTACATACGATATCGGTGCTTGTTTGAACAATTAATAACTAATACGGATACTAGGGTATGCTAATTAATGGGTACAGTTTTATTTATGGTTTCTAAACTGCCGTTAAATACATAATTGCTAATGAACCCAACTTTAAGGTGCGTAACTATAGAGTATAGGGTACTCAAAAAAAAGTTTTTGTTTTAGTATATATTTGGATTTTCTTTTATCCATGACTCAATAAAAAGTGATGCTAATCTAGACTATTTAGTATGCTTATAAACTTGTCTGGAGCTTTTTAATAAATGTTAATCTAATGAGGCATTATGCTAATTACTGTGAAATACTAACTACTAGCTTTATTGTGCGAAACGTTCAGTAGTGACCGAATTAGATATTGCTGATTGTCTTCAGTCTAAACAAAATTTTCTAAATAAAAAGACTAGTCCAAACAGACTACCCTGTAGTACCCCAGCAATTGTGAAGTAAAACAGTTTTGCATTGGCTTTGTCAAACATTAAGAAGTATCAAGATACAATCATAAATTGAATTAAGGCCACTTGGAAGGTTATTTTTTTAATTCATTATTATTATCCTTCACAAATGTTGGTTTCCTCTGTCAAAAACCTGAGAAAGGTCGTGAAACACACTACTTTTCTTGTTTTTACAGATTTGTTTCGTTGGTTTTTTTTGTGATTTATGCGATTGTCACGGGATAACTTAAAAGCATACATCAGGGGCATCCCCCATATCCTTAAACTTATGACCCTTTTGAAGAGTTTTTTTTTTTAATTTAAGTTTGTGCTTAACGTTTCCACTCTACGATTAACCATAACATTCGGAACAAAAACAGCAGTTTAAAATGGCACTTACCATACATTTTAAACTTTTAAGAAAAATACTGAAACTCACCCCTTCATTTCCGGGTAGGAACTGTATTTTAGGTTTTGCCAATCTGTCCTGAAAAAAGAAAGAGCAGAGGTTAGTATCTTGTAAAATCACACTTGTCGAAGTTCGACCAAATCAATTTGTTATTCAAGCATGTCAACTAACAAAGACAATGTAGAGAACAGAAAACAGCCTACATCTTGAGATTCAGAAATATAAATCATTCGAATTTCCTCAATTTTATTACTAGTACTGTTATTTATGAAGTGTTGTCTCCCACAAGTCTGCGTAATATTCTGTGGCGAGTCATTTGGTTAGATAATGTAATGATAATTGAAGTTTCCATTTAATGTATAGCAGAACATGAACAATGCTCAAATGCCATACAATGCTCTAAGTGTGAGAGCTGCAAATAAAATAAAATAGCTAAGCAAATACTTCAGTTAACGACTTGAAATAGAAACATATGTATACATGTGGTAGTTATTTGAATTGTTTGTTTACTGCAAAATATTGGACAGATGCTTAATACATTGACGTGCGAAATAGTTTAAAACTAATTTACGTCGAGGAAAATACATCATGACATGACGCACATTATTGCTGGGTTTACAAGGTAAAACTGTATTACAGTAATGCAAAGTAAAAATCAAAGCAAGCATGGCAGTTCGTCGTGCAGTGAAGAAGTATGAATCATAACTTTGACTTGGGTTTGGATCTATCATTCTACCAGTTATTAAGAGAAGAAGGAGGAGGTATCAAGAGTTTTTTAATCATTCAAACAATGTATGATAGCTGTAATCTCACATCTTTGTTTACATTTTTTTAGTTTGATGGAGTATTCAGATAGCGAGTGGGATTCAAAACGTAGTAATAGAGAAGCGGAAGTTTACTCGCATGAAAAGTTAAATAATTATGTATTTCAATAAATTCGATCAATGAAATGACAATATTTATCTTAGATGAGTACTTAGAGTATCAAATGTTTCTATAGGAATAATCTAATGAAACGTCGTAATTAGACGACAAGAAGCCAAACTAGTTGGGCAACGAGTCGGGTTGGCCACAATAAGCAAGTGTCGGCAAGTCGTGGAGTTGCACAACCGGCGATGGTCGAACGCGAGAAACATAACTAGGCTGGGCGGCAGTGCTGATGATGTAAACTTAAAAATTGCTTTACTTTACTTACTTAACCGCGAAACTCAATGTGAAATTCAACTAGTTGCATTGCCGTCTAGACTCGCAACGGAAAGGGATGACCCGGAACAAGTTCCGTGGTTAGCACCCATGGCCGTGACTCTCGATCTCTCGAGGGTCAACCAATTACTAATACGAGAACAATTTTTGTTCTTATGCATTTTATACGATCATAAAATAATGTGAAAAATTTACACATGTGAATGCTACAAATGTGCGATAAGAGAATCGTCTACTTTGATTAAGATTGAAATCAGTCGCGAATGTTAAACCAGTTTTTTACTGGCAAGGTCATATGCTGTTTTAATTTTCCTGCTAATACAACTAAAATGGTAAAATGTAGTACGTTACATACCTACGTAGTTATTGATTGGGGTGACGATATTTGCATTAGTCTTAGTACATTACGTCATCATAATTTATTTATTGTTTTAATATGTGTGCCTTGGGAGCCATTTAAAGATAATGACTATCATTAACATTAGAATCTGAGTGATTAGAGTTGGGAAATAACTAGAAGTGATAAGCAAATAATAATATTTATCAACACCAGCACTGCGCAGAATACAAACATTTACCTCCAGCGTTATGTTCAGCAAATTCGTATGAATAGACGATTTGTAGCAGATAAAGAGATAAGTATACCTAAGCTACATGTAGTAAATAAGTATAATTTTGTCGAGTAAAAAATACAAAAAGCAATTTTGGCCTTGCGTAGAATTGCTGCGTTGTACAGAGTGAGGCAATAAAATACCTGCACAAAGTGACCTTAGCGGAATATGCTGATGACCTTTAGCAAAGTAAAAAACTTTTACAAGCTTTACGTTTTTAGATTAGTGAACCGAACATATTTGATAATAGAGAACATTAGCATAGAATAATTATTCATCTCTCTTTCAAACAGCTTTGTGAACTCAAAAAAATGTCATAATTTTTTATTGAAAATTCGCGGTTATAAAAACCTGCAAATCATCTGTACAACTACAACTCAGTTTAAGGGTAAACTATTGGCATATTTTTTTACCATAATAATATTTGGCATATTTTTTTTGCCATAATAATACTTTGCAATTTTTTTTTTGGCATACTGTTTACGTTGGCATAAATATCTTGTAGGCTAATTTGTTTTGGCATAAATTGAATTCGCAATGTTACTAGGCTTAATGACTATTAGCATAATATTATTGAGGCATAAAATTAATTGGATTACCGATATGTTGTTGCTACGAAAGTGAGTGACAGAAACGAATCGCTGTAAAACCGACTCCACGTAGTCTTGTCTGCAGTCTGCAGGGGTAGGACCCCTAGAGTGTAATTTAAGACCGCGTAGGCGCGGAGCGCCCTTCCGCGCCTACACGGGCTTAAATTACACTCTGCCGTTTTCCGTGAGCTGAGGAGCAGGTTCGGCTTAAGCCGGCCAGCAAGCCGAAGCTGCGGTGGTGAGCTTCAAACCATCTGCGACGATAAGCTTGTGTGGGACCGCGCTCCCGTAGCGCCGGAGCCGTGACAGAAACCATGCCTGCTGCATGTTCGCTTGCATGCTGCATGCTTGCTTGCATGGTGTTTGCTTGCTGCATGCATGGTGTATGCTTGTTTCCATGTTTGCATGGTTCTTACAGGGAAATAAAAACCACATATGTTCACAGTCAACTGCTTTATAATGATTGATGTTTTGATTGATTGATTTTCTGCCGTTTAATGACTATCGATATGAAATGTAAGGCAAAAGTCGATCATGACTGTAAACTTTCTGCGATATGATGGTTCTAATTTATAAAAATGTGTATTAGTGTCTAACATTTTAGGAGTTAATTATTATTATGCGTATTTGTTACGCCTATAAAAAAATATGTTTTAATATCATTAAGCGTAAATAAATTTATGCTTCAGAATGTCATGCTTAATCATTGATTAAAGAAATTATGCTTAAAAAAATTATGCGTAAGCTGTTATGCGTTAATAAAGTTATGCGAAAATATAATTAGGATAAACGCGAAAATATAATTAGGATAAACAAAAGTATGCCCAGTTATATTAGGTCTTAAAATTTTATGCACATGGATAGGGAACTATCAAAAAAACGTATCATACTATTATTAGTTTCGGCAACCCTGGCAAGGAATGGCTTGTTAACACAAAACGTGGTTTCAATCATCTATTACAGAGGGGTCAATCCGTGATACTCATATGTTTGCACAAGATAAGAATTCGTCAAATGTGAACCGTGGCGTTCAGAACCGTTGTACCAAATGTTCTGATCAAGACTCCACTTAGCGACACACATTTGAATAACAACACCGAGTCCAATAGTGCCTTATTAGGGGCCTTTTGGGGCTTTATTTCTTTGGGTAGGTAGCGTTTTAAACGAATCTTCACGATTTTTTGTATGTTTTATGATGTACTGCAGAAATGAAAAAAACAATATGGAAGCCAAAGAGGAAAATAAGTGCATTAAAAACTTGAAAACCATCTTCAAACATACCTTGAAAGGATCTTCCGTTAAAGAATGTATAATATCAAAGTATCTGGGCGGCTACCTGAGCCACGGAATCCGAGAAAGTTGTTCATGTTAGTAACATCTAATAATACTAAAAGTTTTTTTTCTGAATCACGTACTTAATTATCTCGCCTAGCTTTCAAACGAAAAATACATTTGACTTTTACTTATTATCTTTTGGCAATTAATTTGAAGTCTCTCGCAGAGAGATACGACCTGGACCTTCGAAATAGATTCCTCAGCTATACAGTAAGGCTATCTTTGTATAGATTGGGCATTACGTTTTATCATTTAATATTGAAATCTTATTACTAATCCGGTTCCTTAGTAAGCCACCAAGGCTTTCTTTTATATAAGTTTTGATTGCCAGACCTTGTAATTACCGTTTTCCTTTTTTATAGTTTGGTTATTTCTTTGAAACTTATTCATCCGTTTGTTGTTTATTTAAACGCTATCTAGAAACCCACCCACCGGTACTAGTTTCCAAACTTACAGTTCATAATTTACGTACCGATCTCTGCGTTCATCGAAAGTTATGCAATTTGCGAGTTCAACAGGTGGTATAGTGTTGGCACTTAGCACATGCGAGGTCTCTTCAGAAATGAACTTAACCGAAGGCTTGTTTACATTTTAATTACTGCAAGTTAATAGAAGCTAAAATTAGTAGCACGCCGCGCCGTCAGAGCTCGTTCAGATGATTGTAATTGTATGCATCGTTTGTGCAGATTGAGAGTCTGTCTAGTAACGTAATTTGAACACACATGAAGTGCAAGATTAGTCAGATTGCCATTATCAGTGACAAAATTCCAATTCCGTCTTCTTGAATAATATTAAATAGATTATATTGTGTAGGATGCGAAGATGGAGGCCTCGATCATGCCATCAATATTATGTTTTAGATCAATCGAACCTAACCTGGGTATGGGCATGTTGCTAGGAAATAAGATCTATAAGATTCAAGCAGGGCCTTTTGAATAACCATTTCATTGTCTACGTTGTATTTTTTCCGTAAAACATGTTTAGTGGTCCTTAACAGCATATTTTTAGTGTAGATATACATATTTGTACATTTACCTGTCTGGCAAAGCTTTGTTGATGCAATAACAAAATGCGTCTGTCGAGTGATTAAAATAGATTTATCTCCGCAACATAATTAATTTTATTACTCATTATTGGTAATCAGGTTTATTATGAGATGTTTGTATTCAGTGACATACTTATTAGGTCTTTATTTAAGTAATTAATTGCATGCACATATGGTAATGATTTGGTGCAATTTCATTCTCTCTATCTAGTACCAACACTAAAGTCTAAGTAAAAAAAGCAAGTCTTCAAATTCTCCGTACTATACGTTAATTTTATTTTCTTCAATTGAACTTTGTGACCTTTCTTCTTGGTTTGCGTCTTTTTTTTCAACCTCAATTCAAATCATCCTTTCTACGACGTATTCTAAATAAGGTGATCAATTGATCATCATCATTTTTATTCTCTCTTGCGTGTATCTTATCTTTAGTAGTTAACTATTCCATACAGAACATTATTTTTTTTCTTTTTTACTCCAGCACTAAACTTTTCGAAGTATTCAGTCTTTCTCGAAGCCTTTGGCGTTGATTTTTCGTCCTTGTTAGGCAACGTCAATGTAGATTATACGCTCCTTATAGCCCAAAACTATGACAGATACACTCAGCGGCACGGAATCTTGGCCAAGCGCTTATCTCGCGATAGCAAAAGCTTTAAGTGTTTCTGACGAATGTTTCTTATGTCAAAAATTTTTTACCCTTAGTTCAAGAGGGTAATCTATACTAATATTATAAAGAGGTAAAGTTTGTTTGTAAGTTTGTATGTAGGGGAAATCTCTGGAAGTACTGAACCGATTTAGAAAATTCTTTCACTAATAGGCAGCTACATTATCCCCGAGTGCCATAGGCTATATTTACAACGTGCCCGTGGGATAATTTCCGACAAAAACGCGAGCGAAGCCGCGGGCAACAGCTAGTCCATTATGTTTAAGTATACTACGACGAAATTTTTAATTTTTAGTTTAAATGGGTAATTTGAGCGACTAAGTTCACTTTTTTATATTTGTGTGTTGTGAAAAGTTTACTGTTGGGTTATTGAATTATTGTGATTTTGTGCTTTTAATTCAATTAGTAAAGGTGCTTTAAAATCAATAAAAATTACATTAACACCAGCACAGGTTGCACAAGCCGTAGCATGAATTGACCAAGGGCTGACACAGCGTGAGGTTGCTATTGCTTTTAACATACCACGATCATAAAATCAGTATGCCCTTTTAAACGATCAGCACATCGGCCCGATACGACTGCTTTATTGTCTTGGAGATTTTGAGAAACCGCTGTTGAGATACGGTAGCGGCTTCAAATCGCGAAAGTAATGTTAGCGAGCGTACGGTGAGAAGACGAATGGAGGAAGTGAATTTAAATTAAAAGCTCGTAGACCAGCACGAGGTCCAGAACTTTTCAGACAGCACTGAGTAGCTCGACTTCAGTTCGCACGAGAACACGTCAACTGGACCCACGAGCAATGGGCTAGAGTACTGTTCACAGATGAGTGTCGAATAGCTTTACGTGCTCCAGATGGTTGGGAACGAGTGTGGAGAAGAAGAGGAGAGCGGTTTCTACCCATTATCACCACGCAAACAGTGAGTTTCCATGGAGGCTCAATAATGGTATGGGGAGGTATAAGTTCCGACGCACGTACAGAGTTATTTACCGTCGATAATCGACTAACAGACATTTGATACATAGAGGAAGTTCTTTAGGAACCCGTAATGCCTTATTTGGGGTTCATTGTACACGACCAATGCACGCCCACACGTCGCACATTGCGTAGAAGAATATCTGGAAGAGGTTGGTATACAAAAATTGCAGTGGCCTGCTCGTATCTGGGACATGCTCAAACGAAAGATAAAGTCCAGCTCCAACCCGCCGCAAACTGTAACCAGCTCCGAACTACAGCGCTGGCCGCTTACGACAGTATACTGCAAGTTGATGTCAGAAACATCATCCAAGGTACGCCAGTTTTCCACTCCACATGCCAATCATTAATTGTCAAAAATGCAAAAGCAAATGTTTGAATGCAAATAATGCGAGTGGCCAAGTTTCCGTGTCGGTGAGTGTATTTTATGTCTGAAAATAACTAAATTGGAACATTCGCAATGGGTTAGAACCATATCAGTTATTGACTTTTGTGTTCCTGAAAATTCCGTAGTATCTGTTTCGGATCTTTTTACATTTAATATTATAATAACAAAGCAACGCAAAAAAACCAACATTCGATTGAAGCTTGCCAGAAATAAAAAGGCATTATATATGAAAATAAGCAATTACAGGCTTTAGTCGTTACTGCAACATGATAAACATTAAGTTAGACGGATTATTAAACTGTAGTCAGTCATTTTGACCTCACTAGCAAGCCACTCTATTTCAATATTAACGAACTACACACGTCTTTTGTACGTTGACTCTGCCATAAGGTTGGCGTCCCTAACCGCCCTATTTCTAATCGTCCGTCCTTTTCTAAAGCACGTCGCCTTTCATGGGGCGGTATACCCTGTCGTAAATGATAGCCACCTTCATAAAAACATCACATGATTCGTAGATCCGTTTCTCCATTTTTACTACCGTTTTACGTCTTTATAGGGACCACGGACCATCAACGCTTTATGCCTGCTCAAACAATTAAATGTATCCCCTGTATATCTGGTTGCATCATGTAAGTTTCCGGCACTTGCTGAACGGATTCGCTGACATTTTGCAAACTGGTTTGTTTTAACTGTACACGCTAGTAAACAAAATGTTAAGACCATATTACAATGATGTAGAGTTATTGAAGTAAACAATATTCAATTAAAACACCGAGGATAACTATGCAGTTAAACTGTTCACGTTTTAATCACAGAATGGCCTTTTAGACACGGTATTTTTTTACTTCAGGCGTTTAAAAACAGTCTCGTGGTACGAGTATGAAGGCATCTATTCAATTAATAGAGGTTATGGATTCCGATCTTTTTACGGTCAAGTTTAACTAATGGAAACAAGGTTAATTACAAAACAATACCATGTATTTTATTATCTATACTAATATTATAAAGAGGGTAAAGTTTGTGAGGTTGTAGGGGGTAATCTCTGGATCTACTGAACCGATTTTGAATTTTTTTTCACTTATAGGAAGCTACATTATCTCCAAGTGCCAAAGACTATATGTATAACGTGCCCGTGGGATAATATCCGACCAAAACGCGAGCGAAGCCGCGGGCAACAGCTAGTCATGATATAAATCGTTTCCTAGTTGACTACTTAAGGATAGCAATGTTTTCGTAAACATCATGAGGTACCCGAAGGCTTAATAATAAAAAATTAACGAACAATACTTAGAAATCTTAGGACAAAAATAGAATGAAGGGGCGGGCGGAGGGATTTCTCGAGTCTAACATCTGTTCGCAAGTAACTGCTTAGCAAGGGACAACCAGGTGCCAAGGCTCGGGGGACCGAGAGGGTGCGACGACCTCGGGCCCTATTGCTCGTGTTCATCGTCACGCAGACGTCACAACATCTATCACACACAAATATTGACTCTCCTTCAAACAATTTAAAGATCAATTTGGAACTTCGTACAGACTCCTAAGATTTGCGAGAAAATCTTCAATTATCTCTAATTTTGTTCTTGCGAAACTTATATGATTGTATGTTTGTATTAATTTGATATCTAGATGTTCTCTAGCAGTTACTTTCATCATAGTAGCCGCTGGCATTTTTATTTTACTACTCAGGTGACCCTGATGTCAAAGTGGGATGATAAAATTATCTACATTGTGTGTTGCCAATAGGTACGCTGAATACTGTGCGTTTTTTATATTTAAGGATTATAAATAGATTCAATTCTATTTACTTGCACTTTTATTCTTATTGTTTATAACTAATATTATAAAAAACGTCCAAGAACTGGCAAAAGAAACGTGGGTCGTCCGGCGGCGAGATGGGCAGACGACATAGGTAGTTGCCATCGGGGGAAAAACCTAGATGAGGTTGGCACAGGGCCGTGGAGATTGGCACAAGAAGAGGGAGACCTATACCAAGCAGTGGGTGAGTTCGGGCTGTGGATGATGGTGATGAATATTATAAAGAGCTAAAAATTGTTTGTATGTAGGGGGTAGTCTTCCAGATTCCGATTTTTTTTGTGTATTTGAGTGTTATTGGCTACATTTAAAATGTTCCCGTAGTTCAATTTTCGTAAATAACGGGAGCGAAGACGCGAGCAAATGCTAGTTGTTTCTAATTCAATCTTTAGAAATGATCTCCAGTAATAAGAACATCTTAGTTTAGGTCGAAATCGAGAAAGGTAGTTATTAGAATCGTCAATGAAACTGATAATTCCGGTATCGCTAGTGCAAATATGGCATACTTTGTACAATGTGGATATCCGGTATAGATACCTACTTTCAAATGCACGTGACAAAGTACTTGTACCTACTTCATAAAGAGTCATTCGTTAATTAATTCTAATAAAACTGAAATTCGATCTCAGTATTGCAGAATGCAGAAATAAGTGAGCACTGAATATTTATGTTACAACAGCTATGAATGCTATGATTCATTCAATCAAGCTAAGGGTCTTGCTAAGGCGAAACACTGGACACTCATTCGGCAACGTTACAAAAGTGATTCACGGCTTTCAATGGATTCTATGCCCAGGAAAAAAGGCCAGGTGGCACGCTTACAAAGCATCAACAAAAAAACGGCCACCAAACCTGCGGCACATCCCTTGGGAGAGTGTATGGGAATTTGGATTTTGGTAGTATAACGAGAGTGTCGATTATAGTTTAGCAAAGTTGAATAATAGTTAGGTGCCCGTGATCTTTAGGCCGACACAAAATAAATGTATCGTTGTTGAACACGTGCACGGACTGGGGAATCATAATCAGGTGGGCGATCAGCTTTAAATGACGTTACAGAATTGTTTATGTTGGCAACAGAAAACTTTTTGGTATCTCGATTGCTTTGAAATCTTTGATAACTTTTATGTAATTTGTTTGCATGACGTAAAAATGTCACTGTGTTTTTTACAGCCGTAACCAAATAAGGAAATTGTAGTAAAATTAATATTTATTGCGTATTTATTTCAATACCATACAGGGTGAAACTTTCAAAGGGTCAGTAAGGAGAACTACCTTAACCTTTGCAGCTACTCGAAAATGGTCTTAAGAGACTATCAATAATTTTTCGTGAAATTTTGATCCCCATTCACAGATTTTCAGAAATTGCATAACTTTTCCCATACATTTTGTTTGAAAATTTTAACATTTTATTTTATTTTTAATTGTCGATTCTGTTGCTAATACCGATCAAAAACTGCTATTGGACCAACCATCGTTGGAGTACTAAAAAGTCAGAAATCGCAAAAACGTTATTATTACATACCGTCATTCATCGTGATCATATTTTTGTCTTTTTTTTTGTTTTTCAGATTCACAAATTCTTTCATAGGACCTGCATTGATTTCGATGGGGGTTTGATCAGAAACAGGATCGATGAACATCAAAAAACATTTTGGTTACAATTTTCAAACAAAATGTACATAAGGGAAAAGTTTTAAGCAATTTCAGACTTTTTTAGTAAGTACTCCAACCTGGGTAATTCCATACAAGTTTTTTATCAGTATTAGAAACAGGATGGATTGGCATCAAAAAATGTGTAAAATGGCCATTTTCTTTCTAACTGTACAGCTTTTTGAAAATCTGTGAATGGGGATTACAAATTTCACGGAAAACTATGGATAGTCTCCTAAGACCATTTTCGTAAAGCTACAACGGTTAAGGTAGTTCCCCTTACTGCCCCGTTGAAAGTTTCCATCCTGTATAATACGAGTACGCGCGAGTTTTCAGTTTTTATTGGATCAATCATGTTCGCTGTGGGTTTTAAGAAAATTGCAAGGCTCCGGAATCCCCACAGATTTGAATAAAAACTTTCGATATTATATCAGTCTACCCGATTGTCTATTACATAGAACCTTCCCACGCATGTCCTTTAATAACGTTATTAAATAACTATCAGCATAGCTTAGTATCAGTGATGTGCGGTTATTACATAGTCAAATGTACTACATAGTTAACATTATTAAATAGGAAAAATGATGTCGTTACATGCATTTATTGTAGTAATTTAATTTAAATATGGTGATGACGAGTTATCGCTGATTTTAACGAATGTAGGCCTAGAGGGAATCTAGTTTAAACAGGGTTATTGTTAATATGACAGCAATCCGTTAAGGAGATGTAGGTGAGATCATTTGCAACCAAATGACTCTCTATGAGACCTGTGCAAAAGTCAACCATTTTCGAGTAATTTGAAATTTTATATTTTTTTAAGGTATCTGCGGTTTACAACTTTGAAAATTTATAAAACAAAAAAATATTTTTTGTCGAAAAAGGTCGATTTCTGCAAAAAAAAACAGGGGGCATGTCCTTGCAAATGGTCTCACCTACATCCCCTTAACGTAATGCCGTCATATTACCAATAAACCCTGCATATTTAAAGCGTTTGACGTCAAAACTGATATCTAGGTTAATTTAATAAAAAGCACAGAATGTGGGATTATCCATAAGTATTGGAGCTCAAACTCAAATATCTCTATATTTTCCTTTTATGAATAGGTAGTAGGTATTTTGTAATCCTTCGATTATTGGACGACTGTGGACAACGATAGATAAACTGTGTGAAGGATGATATGAATAAGAAAGGAGGTTTCTGATGAGATGACAATTAATAGAGAAGTATGATTAAATAATATCGCTGATATCTAGTCCAGTCTGTCCAGTCCAAACGCCTAGTACAAAACCCATGTAGGGCAACCTATAACCTATCACTACATAGTATAAAACAAAGTCGCTTTCTCTGTCCCTATGTCCCTTTGTATGCTTAAATCTTTGAAACTACGCAACGGATTTTGATGCGGTTTTTTTTTAATAGATAGAGTGATTCAAGAGGAAGGTTTATATGTATAACATTGACCCGTGCGAAGCCGGGGCGGGTCGCTAGTTGTAGTATAAAGTAGACAGGTAGGTGACCAAACGACAGTAGCAGAGCCAAATGAACTGCGAATGATGGCAAATGGGAGAAGAAATCTGATCAATAGCTACCTACTTATAATTTACACCGTTATGACAGGGTATTCTCACACGTATTCCTTCGACATTTCCTGTCAAAGGGCCAATATTAGCAAGTATAAAGAGAAGTCACTAACATAAAAACATGTTAACAAGTCACGCCATTTTTTTAGCTCGTCATAAAATTCATTTAGATAAGTACAAGTACTTAGTACCTACTTGATTAGTTTAAAAATTATGTTGATAAACACGAAAATCATAGCAAATAAACATCATTAATTATGTAATAGGACTGAGAATGCTATCATTGGCAACAGTAATGAACTTCGAACGATACATTCATTACAATGTGAAGTTATTGCCATCATTAATGATTTGCCATTATTATTAATGATTTGGAACGGTGGAAGTTTTAGGGAGCATAGGCCGGTAATTACATTATCTATGCCAATGGAAAACATAACAAAACTATCACGTTTCGCGAAATCATCAGAAACGGAAGATCAAATTTAATAAATAAATTATTACTTAATAATTTACTTAGGTACCTACTTAGGTCATGAATGAATTGCATTACCGGTAAGTGACGTCGTCCAAATTCATAGCACACAAAAACACCTATCAATAGAATTTATAAATGAAAAATATGTGGTATTCACCACAAACTTCATAATACTTGCTTTACCTGCTTTATTAGGTAGGTACCTACGACCTTTTCATCATTAAAAAATTCAATCGCATTGTCCCCATTCTAATAATCGCAGTGATTTTGATAATGACGCCCTATCAATGGTAATGAAACAGATGCAAGTTAATGAGGTGTCGTAAACCACAAACGAGGTCACACTACATGTAGGGGAAACTAGATTATCTTTACAACTGTCAACAAACCATCATTCTAATAGTTGAGATTGAGAAACATTATGATGTCGAAAATCGTTTATAATGCATGTACCTACCTATACAGTAAAGTTTTAGTAGGTATTTATGTAAGACAATTTAATTAAAGCTTGATTATCACACTGGTTATAATTTCGCAATTAATTCGAATTATTCTTAAGAGCAAGTGGTGAACAAGTGGCATATGGTTTAGAATTTAGAGGAAAGATTTTTTGCACTGTCTAAGTAATCCGGCAGCTGTTGGTACTTTCACCTGCGCGGGCGGCGCCCGAACATTGTCATTGCGACTATGCGCTCGATTCGCTTACCTAATATACGGAGTTTGCGAAACTGGGCCCAAACGGCTAGCTAGACACGCGCCGAATGCCTACGATTTAGAATTAGGAGCAATCTGATTTAGGATTGGAAATGGTTAAATAAAGTATTATAAACTTTCAATTAATTACTAGGAAACGAGACTGAATGTTAGTTTTTTATTTTTTTTAGGAGATGGCATCTCGCAGTTCAGCCTCTGAGGCAGGCTACTGCTTAACCGGTCTAACCCTGTGGATGCCTAGAATTTAAGACCAGGGGCAAAATGAACTTTACGCTAAGCGACCACTCGCTAAGGGTACCCCCTGTAGGGTACGAGCCTCGGCTTAGGGCGTCACTGGGGAGGGCAGCAAGGGGACCGGCTTGAATGTTAGAAAATGTGCCAAACTAGGTATATACCTATAGACTTAATATTCAAGCTCGTTTTGTTTTTTTTGTTAAATGCTACAGCAAAAAATTCGGGTGATCAATACAAACATATACTGTGGGCTAAAGTGTTTTGTTTATACCTACAAAGGTGCAGGATGATATTTTTTTTCCGCCATGTAACAGCAGGAAACACTGAATAAAACAAACTGGTTTTTACTTTATGTGATACGACGTCGGTTTATAGTGGACTTGATAGAGAAAACTATTGTTTCTCTGTGATTTCAGGCTGAAAACAGGTTTACTTTCTTCATGTTTTGGTTTGAAAGCTGTCTTAAATTATACCTTGCTTGACCACAACCAGTATTATACTAACATCATGTTTAATTACTACAGACAATTAAGATAACAGCTTATATAATATGAATAGAATAAAGGATTCATTACAAAAGACAGGCCTGCGGTAAATTCATTACTTTTGAAATTAGGTAACTTCAACTGAAATTTTGTTGCTCTAATAATTTAAAAATTCAGAAATGCTTCAGGTATTTCCTATTCTGAGATAGTGGATTCTATTTCTTTAAAAATCAAGCAGTTACAAACTTTTCATGAATTTTAGTTTATTTTATTGACTAAGGAACATTTTCAGTTTGTTTATATACCTGGATCTTATCATTATAGTATCCTAGAAGTCTGAGAAGGCCAAATCAAAACATAGGTATTTAACAAGTTGCAATCTCAACTTAGTAATAATCTTTCTTAAAAATGTAGTGTAATTACAGGATTTTATGGCTGATTGCAATGAGTAATATCAATGCAATCAGACATAAAATCCTCTAATTGAAATTAAAATGTTCTTAAAAATACCGGAAATACCCTAAAGTCACTTTCTGTTGATTTTAGAAAAGCAACAAGTGCGCCAGCCTTGCTCTCCTAAATATCTGCAACTATAATTTGCAATTCTTCATAAATAATGCAAGTATTACATAAAACACTCAATGCTTGGAAAATAACTGGTTTGCAGGCATCAAAGAATAATTAGGAATACAATTTATTAGAAGAGTTTTACTTGTTCTTTTGGGTTTTGAGTAAATAACTTTCACCAACAGTTAAGTGGGTTGTAGTTTTTTTTTCCTTTATTTTTCTACTTCCTAGTGTGCATGGTTTTAGTTTAATGGATCTTGTTTTCTTTCCCACACTTCTTAGTAATACATCATTGTGTACTGAGCATTGTCAAATACATGGAATATCTTACAAAACTGTAAATTCCATATGTCATAGTAATTTAATTTTGTTTTTATTTGTAAGTAAGTATGAATTATGATGCAAATTGCATTATATTGAACTTAAGTTTGACTAACTATTCAGTAAAGTTTACAGGCCCAACAACAAATTTTTATCAAAGAAAAATAATGAATTATTAAAGCCTAAAATTACACACCAATAATAAATTAATTTTAAGATTTTTATATACATTAATATTCATATGAATGTACATCAATTAACAGCGGTTAATAATGTTGTGAAGTTATCAGAAGTTTCTCAACATGGTTGTTGCAACAACTCGCAAGTCATTCAATAAACTATGCAACATTACCTTGTCTATGTATTGAGACTGTACATGAGTGGTTCTTAAAGTTTCTAAAATAAAACTAATATTGGACACATTCATCATTCCCCTGCTTTTTTTTTTTTTTTTTTTTTACCGATTGGTATCATATAACCCCTCCCGCTCTGGGCTGAGCAGGAGGGAGTGTCAGACTTCTACTGACTAAAACCCATCCATGTTCCTTCCTTTGCCCTTTGTGTTCCAGGGCCGCGGTATCTCTTTCGAACAGTCCCGCAACCCTGGCAGGCGTCGGTCCTTACGGACCCCTTCCTGTTTGCTGACTCTCTTTGAGGCGCGCGTGGAACACGAACGCGCCGTCGACACGGCCTGTCGTCATAAGACGGACGGACGGCGAGCTAGCCCATAGCTCACCGTCCACAGGCCCGCGATTCTCCTGCCCTTAACCCAATTTATTTGGGGTTGCGCAGGCTGTTTTCCTCCTCCATACTTCTCTAATACTCGTCATATCAGCAGTCACCTCCTTTCTAGCATATCATCCTTCACAGTTACCCTTATTCATACTCAACTTTGGACACATTCATCACTGCTCAAATATTCATTGTGAAAGATTCAAATGTAACAACCTGGTTCTAATAATAATTGAATGCTCTAGAGCAGGACAGCATAGTCATTCACCTGCTCCAATCAATACTTGAAGTTGACTAGACTGTAAGGTGGTAATCAACTTGTAAGTTGATGACCTAGATTGTATGCTATTATAATATGCAAGTAGGTTAGCAGTTACTTTAAAGTTCGCAGTAGTAAGTTCTCAGTATAGATTTTATCTAAATTACTTTCTATGGATTGATAAGGCAGGAATTCATTGACTAAAAAGAATAGTATCATTACTTTGTACTACTTTAAGAAGTAGGTGCTTTGGTTGGTTTGTTGGCCTTGCTTAAAGTACTTCCCCTTTTTAATAGTTCTTAGAATATGAATTCTACAAATTCCAAGAAACTATTTAAACCTAATGATTAAGTGTTTACCTTGTTTTTTTTGTCCATTACTTAATCAGTATTGGATCAGAAATGTTTTGAATTATGTCAAAGTTTGAGAATGAGAGGGAAATATCAACTCTCAATTCCATGTTTTTTTAGCAAAATTCTAGTCATAAAAAGTAAAACTTCTTCATTATCTCAAGTTACCAGTCATATCATTCACTTCCTTTTCCCTTCATTTCATCCCTCCCACAATCCATTAAATTTTTCTTTAGCCTTCCTCTCTCATGGATATAACTGTTGATAGGAAATTTCCATAATAGGCCAAAATATATTCTTAGATTAAGGTCAGTAACAGTTTTAATTAAATAATGTAAGACTAGCAGTTTGCCTATAGCAAACAGAATGTTATATTCATTGAGCAACTATTTCAGTTCTATAAAACAACCAATCCTTACTAAATACTATTATTTATTATAACAGTATATTGTAAGACAAAATTGTTTATGAGCAACTTGGAACTACTGTTCATATATTATATAGATAATTACTTGACCGTAACATTATCAAGCATATAGCGCCATCTTTTGTCATGATGTAGTACTACATTAAGAAATGTGATTAGCGCTAAGAAAAAAATGATGCCTTGAAATATAATCTTTACCAAAGATGATGTTTCTTATTTTTATGGTACTGAAGGAGCAATATCCTGAAATCTAGAAGAGAACTATCTCATTGCAAATGTAGTTTTACGATTATGAAAGTTGAGGGTTAGAACTATTATGTTAGATTTCCATTGCTTGATGCAATCTTGTAGAACAGGCAATTCTTTAAAATTTGTGCTTGATTCTTGACATTGAAAATTCCATTTTCATTTTATTTCATCATAACCTTTACTGAAAAATTATTGTTAATATGTGTTAAAAGAGTCATTACCTGTGAAATGTTAGAAATGATTTGTAATTTTACAATTTCAAATATATGGGCAAACTTGCAAAGCCAAGCAATGTTGACAACATTTTAGAAATGTCAGCCATTAACTGTTTCTATGCATGAAATATGATATGATAATATGTTCCACATAATTTTCAGTTCATAAATCCATCATTGAGAACATTGTTTCTTTTAGAAACCAATGAGAAGTCTCCGCAGCATAGATTATACAGAAATATTCCCTTACAAACAAGTTGTTGTTCAATGTTGTAGTGGAAATGATAATGTAAATCTGGTTGCTTAAAATTTAGTACACTAATTTTCATACCAAATTATACTATTAGAATCAACTACATCGAATATTGCGTGGTGTTTTTCCAGTAGGTAAATCAGATAAGTAAGACTTCTTCGTCTTGAATGTTTATATTCTGAATTCAATAATGATATCTCTCTCGGGGGCACAATCTCTCTTTACGTGAAACGGTAGCGAGGAAAAAACTACGATTTGTAACATAACTCCACGGTAAACGTCGAATTCCGCAACAATAAGTACGAATTCTCTAATTATAGCCGTATGAAATGTAAATCTGTGAAAATAACAGAGCAAATTTTCTAGATGTTGACGTGGCGTGACATTGGAGAGGAGTATTTATCGCAATATTACCTTCTTAAACTTGTTTTGAAGCCAATTATCATAATTGGAAAACTAATTTGATGGCTTATAACTTCTAAATTTGCAGTTTCATTTCAATTACTGTAATATAAGTATGGCGCCTGACATTGTTGGCTTATCTTTATTTTGGTCTAACAATATGGCGATTGAACTTACCCTATTATTCCTAAGGAAGTCTTCAATAGCTTTCAGCGCTGAATCCGTTAATTTCACAAACACTAGTTCCTTGTTTTCTTTATAACTAGACTCCGATGATAACCCATACTGAACACCTGCTGGCAAGGCCGCCATTTCTTATTCACTATTCGCACTGTGGACCAGCTGACTCCTTTGCTAGTCGTCACGATTCATATCATTCACTCATTTTCTTAACCGTAATCACAAATTCACAACCTATATAAAATTATAATTACAACAACAAAAGGGTTTTAGAAGTCCAAATTAACAATCTTTTTGTAACCCCATCGACTCGGCCTTTGTTGGCAGCGCTCTCAGTCTGCAAGGCCGCACTGACTGTCATGCGCAATGGCGCTTTTGACAGGAAACGCGAGCATTCACTGCGACACTAGCGCCAATTAGCAGTTGGTAACAAGTATTTTGAACTGTGACTAACTTCACACCTGTCAAAATTTACAATATTTTTTTAATTATCGCTGAAAAACAAATGAAAATCAATGATTTTACAATGAAAAACTCATTAAAAGTGTTTACTTCGTCTTTCTAACTGCAATTAAGTGACGATGCGTTAGTTTTAAAGACTTATATACTGCACTGAATTTTGGAGGTTAAGTTTCATATAGTTTCGTAAGACACCTCACTTACGTGTTATTGCTTCTTGTATCTGTCCCGTACATGTATTTAAAAAAAAGTATTTATGGTTCTAAGCCTATTTAGTGATAACACATTTGAAATCCCATTACAAACGGTGAGTATCAATTCAGTAATATACTTCTTTATGTATAGTAATTTATAAAATCTGTTCTAGATTTGGCAAAAGTTTAACCTAGATTTATTTCTCATTTTTCAGAATCTGCTTATTTATTAGCCATGGCTTCCTGGGAGGAAAAGAAACAACTAATAACTCGTAATTTGCAAGAGTATTTGGGTGAGGAAAAGCTCACTGAAATCTTGAAGCAAAGAGATCTTAAAATCTATTGGGGTACAGCAACAACCGGACGGCCTCATGTGGCTTATTTTGTCCCTATGTCGAAGATAGCCGACTTTCTAATGGCTGGATGTGAGGTGACTATATTGTTTGCTGATTTACATGCTTATTTAGACAATATGAAAGCTCCTTGGGAACTATTAAACCTCCGTACTCAATATTATGAAGCTGCTATCAAGGCAATGCTGCAATCAATTGGTGTGCCATTGGAGAAATTGAAGTTTGTAAAGGGTACCGAATACCAGCTTAGCAAGGAGTACACACTTGATGTATACCGCATGTCATCTGTCATAACAGAACATGATGCTAAAAAGGCAGGAGCGGAGGTTGTAAAACAAGTTGATCATCCTTTACTAAGTGGGCTTTTGTATCCTGGACTCCAAGCTTTAGATGAAGAATATTTGAAAGTCGATGCACAGTTTGGAGGGGTTGATCAAAGAAAAATATTTACAATGGCTGAGAAATATTTGCCACAACTAGGGTATGCTAAGAGAGTGCATTTGATGAACCCTATGGTACCTGGTCTTACAGGTGGAAAAATGTCAGCATCAGAAGAAGACAGTAAAATTGATCTTTTAGACAACCCTGCAAATGTAAAGAAGAAGCTAAAAAAAGCTTTTTGCGAACCAGGCAATATTACCGATAACGGTGTTTTATCTTTTACCAAGTATGTAGTGTTTCCTCTAATGAAAGGCGATGAAACTTTCAAAATTAGTAGAGCACCTGAGTATGGCGGTAATGTTGAATATACAAAATTTGAAGATCTTGAAAGTGCATATGGTAAACAGGAAATTCACCCAGGAGACTTGAAAGCCAGTGTTGAATTAGCTATAAACAAGCTTTTAGGTCCTATTCAAGAAATATTCAAACAACCCAAGCTTCAAGAGTTGGCCAAAAAAGCTTACCCACCTCCAGCTAAAGTTAAAGGAAATGCACAACCTGCAACTGATGAAATAACACCTGCAAAACTTGATATTAGAGTTGGACGTATAGTAGAAGTTACTAGACATCCTGATGCTGATGCTCTCTATGTTGAAAAGATTGATTTAGGTGAGGAAGAACCAAGAACTATTGTTTCTGGTTTAGTAAACTATGTGCCTATAGAAGAGATGCATAACCGAGATGTAGTGGTTCTCTGCAACTTAAAACCTGCCAAAATGCGTGGTGTTGAATCTAAAGGTATGGTTCTCTGTGCTTCTGTTGATGAGCCTAAACAAGTTGAGCCGCTTTTGGCTCCAGAGGGTAGCAAACCAGGTGATAGAGTGGTAATAGAAGGATATGAAACTGGGGAACCTGATGATGTTTTGAATCCTAAGAAAAAAGTTTGGGAAAAACTGCAAGTTGACCTAAAAACAAATGACAGCCTTCTAGCAGTTTGGCAGGATAATAAACTGATTAGCAAAGTAAATGGAAATCCTGTTACAACTAAATCTATGAAGAATGCACCTATAAAATAGATGCCTTATTTATTTATTTGCTACAACTATGGCATTTTCTTAGCATTTGCTATAAAATAATAATTACTCTTCCAGCAGTAGTCTTATTTATTATTTTAAACATTAAAATAAAATATATGTTTTTATTATATCTTTAATTTGAATCACAATCGTAATTTAATTATCATTTTATCAACAAACTTCTGGCTTCTTATCAGTAAAACCTGTGCCGTGAAGTTAGTTTGGGCGCCATCTATTGGATAAATTTTGGTTTTTACAAATGTTTTCAGATGGCGCTTTTGTAACAACAAAAAGTATGAGTAAAAAATAAATAATGTTCGAAGTAATAGTTTCTATCATAGTGGTTCCTTTTTAATTGTATCATTTTGAGAACTTCTTTGAGCCTCCTGACTTATGGATTCTTGTTGCCACTGAAGTAAACACATTTCGTATTGTGTTGGGCTATCGACAATTTCGTCCAAGAGTAATAAGATTTTTCTTCTAAAAACTCTCATTTGACATTCGGATAAGGCATTAACTTCAGGCAACAAACTTAAAAGAAACATTTTTCTTGAGTCGTCGACCACCTCAGTGTTATTACTTGGTCTCTGTTGCAAGTATCTAATGAAGTTTTCGCCGGTCCTAGATTTCTTTTTTGAAGGTTCCGGTATTTCAATTTCTTGATACTGAAGTTGTAGGGGAGAAGTGCCTTTATCGTGATCGTGATAACCATTTACTTCTTCATCCGTTTCTATATCCACTTGTTGAGAAACACTCTCGTGTGGTTTTGAAGATCTGATATATGGTAGTACAAATTCCATTTCATCATGCAAATAGTATTTCCTCTTCCCTGATCCATCTGGGTTTAGCCTCAAACTGCGCAAAAGACCATAACGTAGGTTTTTCCACTTTTCTTTACATTCAGCAACTGAAACAACAAACACTTTAAATCACATTTGCAGGGTTAAGATATTAGAAAAATCACAACAAAGTTATTATCACAATCTTGATTTCCCGTTCAATGTCAAGTAAAGTTAAGTTGGACGGCGCATTACTCGCCGAACGCAGTCAAACTATTGTGCGTTTCTTGTAAAAATTAATAAAAACGTCTTACCTGACAATAGAGTTTGGTTTGCCACATCGTGCCACGCTTTTTCACTTATATCCTTTTTCAGGTACTCAGCTAAATTATAATTGTACAAACATGGAAACTTTTCAATTGCTTTCACTAATTGCATGTTTTTGTCGCACATGATTGTGAAAATGTTGTCGCCTTGTTACTGCTCGTGCTCGAGTTGGACTGGCGATGGCGTCATGTCAGCTACGCGACATGGCACTATTCGTGTTGCGTCGTTGTCGCGGTGACGCAACTATCATAACGAGCTCCTATTGGTCGCTGTAATTTGCCTCATATTTGAACGTAGGTACATTCACTGAGTTACAGTGCAGTGGCCAGTGTCGCGAGCGCGGGCCTATCATCGGAGTAGGAGTTTGTAGAGTAAGGAAGCAATAGGGAAAGCAATGATAAATATGTCAGAACTTTAGAGTACTTAATTTGTATAATTCGGTATGCACTTAGCGTCACAGGTATTTTTAGTCGTGCAATGCTCGTGTCGCAGACTTCAGCTTATGTCCTTTGACCACTAATTATGGTATCCAGATCCACTGTATTGTCTTATATTTTGGTTTAAAATTCAAGTAAGTAGGTAGGTATCTACCTATTAAGTTTACATTTTGAACATCAACCAAGGTAGGCACGCGTAGGAACCTTTATTTTTGAAGCAATTAAACTCTAATTCTATTTAATGTTTTAATTCAGCAAAATTCGAAGAAGGAGAATGAACTATTTTCAGCAATCAATACTGTAAATACCTACGTATAATTGCTGCGTCCACAAATCAATCAATCATCAACATGCAATCTAATATAGACCTGTAGGTCAATAAATTGCAAAAAACGTTTGAAAGTTCGAATTTCGCGGGCTACACTGGCGCTTCCTCAGCACTACTGCGTCTTGCACACTTGCACAGTGCAGATTGTATTATACTGCAGATATACATAGTGTACCTACCTAGTCATAGCCAGCATCCTAGTTAATGCCTACTCCCGGTAAACCTTGCTATAAGTAAGTATCTGGCTCATGGCAAGCATTGGCTGGCTTGATATCTAAAGCTTAGGTATCCAACATTAAAGAATGTTTATTTAACCCTTCGTGTGCCGGAACGTAGATTTACGCGAGACACGATAGGTTTTTAATGAGGGATTTTCATTTTACTCTTCCCTGGTCGCTGGATAGATGGCACTGAACTTGGTAAGTCACTGCAAGGAACGGAAAGTCACATCATTTCACTTGGATGTAATTTTGAGATCGTAAACGAAACGTACATAAATCACAATGACATTTTGAAAATAAATAAACAACAAGGAAAAAGTAAAAATAATTTTACCAGTCTTTTTATCGGTTTCCCACGCCAGAAAGAAAATATCCCAGGAGAAAAAGAAGAGAAGTCTTTGCCTCGTGGCAAAAATGAAGGGTTATAAAATTTAAAAGGGTTAAACGCACCACAAATAAAGTACATACCTTTGCACGAGAACATCACTCTTTCCTGTCAATTTCGCGTTTCTCTTTCGAAGCTTGGGTTTTAGGTCCCCTACGGAACAAGAACCATAATCTTTGCTCATGGTGAAAAATCAAATAAAAACCGGAGGCAGGTTTTAACTGTAACAATATTATCAAAGATAAAACAACGAAACAAAACAAAACTGACTTTTAACAAAGCGCAAACCTAGTTTTCATTACTTAAGTAATATTCGGAAGGTAGTTAGTGGCAGCCAGTGGCGGCAAACAAAATTTCAAAACTGTCAGTCAACGAGCGTATATGACGTGACGCAATGTTTTTTTAAAGCATTTTGCACTTTTTCTTTAGCTTTGGCACCTAGTAACGTAGTCAGTTCAACGCCATCTACAGAGTTCTTGGAAACTAAGTTTTTTTTTTAAATACTCAAAAGAAAACCTCTCATTGTGTCTATATACTCGGCATACGAAAGGTTAAACGACTAGCAAAATGTGGGTGTTACCTAATCTAAACCTCTGTGCAACCCGTCGTCGGGGAATGCAGGCGTGATGTTAAGTAAAAACTTCTCGCGTCTGAGGCTACTACTAGGTATAACAGACTCCATTGTTTGGAATGGACAAGCAACGCCATCTGTTCAGTTCTATAAAAATAGTAACATAGCTAGACCTAGTTCCAAATTTCCAATCAATCTTGAATAGAAACGTGAACGATGTTCTTGTACAGACGGAAAGTAATTTTGTAAGCATAAAACAGTTACGAGCTCCACACTTTTCCCCGATTGATATAGTGGGAATGACTCGAATTACTGATTTTTTGCCTATTGGATTCGCCAGGGTAACCCGCGAAATTCAAATTTAGGTTTTTTTTTTTGTATCAGTGTCAGATAGAATGACTTTTTCATGAAAAATTCATTATATAGGATTAAATGGCTTGAATGGCTTGGAAGGTCGTATTAGTATTGTTTTTTTCTCTCTTTTTTTGCTCTAACATGAGTAGTTACCTAACAATGCATGCGGTATACGTGTATGACCAGATGAACAGAGGCGAGGTGATAGGAGTGAGTGCGCTAAACTTCACCTAAATTTTCAACTCCGATAATTAGAAATCCGAAAATGTTCTTCCTAACATTTTTCATCCGAACAATCACAATTCCTAACTACTCTGTCTCTAATGTTCATAATTCCGAAGCATTCAACTTCATAATGTCAGTAGCAATAAACATCTATTATACTTTTATTTGTTTTCCTATATTTTCTCAACATAACCATCTTATACACTATTATTCAAAGTCATATCTTTTTTGTTTAGATTTCTTTTTATTCATAATAATCAGTATTATGTTTTTATTAATTAAAGCGTCTTCTTTAATTTTATTTATAGCGGTGTGTACCTGCAAAGATATCCATAGGTTAGGTTAGGTTAGAACTGTGACCTACCTCGAAATTGGTCGCGAAATTTTAGTAAGTATTTTTAATCATAGTATCCCCAAGACGACACTCTGACCTGAATTTCATTAATATCAAAAATCAGTGGAACGACCTTTAATCATTTTAAACAGTTGGTTTTTAGAGATAATTATCTCAGGTATAAGTACCTAGTTATAGCAATAAGTATGTAACAAAAATAACCAAAAATAAAATGGCTAAATATAAAAATGTAAAAAAGCATACCCTCAAATAATAATCATACCCTCAAATTAAAACTATAAATATCATCTTCTACCCACATATATTTTTATTACACTTTGTAAATGATTATTTCTGAGTATGAGTGAAATTATTATGGTAATTATGTTTAGGGATAAAAGCGTTATGATAAAAAACAGTAGGAGTTTAAATATATTTACATTAAATGATATTATTAATTACAATTTTCGGAAACATGAGTGTTATGAACATCGCCGGTAGCGCTACAAATAGTATGAATGAAAACTTTAGGATGAAAATTTTAGGAAGACTGATCATTCGGATTTCAAATCATTAGGAAGAACAGTTTCGGGTAAAGAACTTTAGTTGAGCCAATATGGACCCGATAGGAGTATGTAAGGATCGTAGCATTAGGCGTTCTGCAGGTCATGCCTAGTGCCTACCCCTATAGGAAAAAGTTAGGAGTTTAAAAGTTGGTTACTATCGCGAATAATTGGTTAAACTAGGAACGCAACAGGGGGCCTAAAATGGAAACTTTATCAGAATCTTAATATGAATCACGTTAAAAATTTAAAATTCTTAAAATGGTCTTTATGATTATGACCACAAAGTTCATTTTAAGAGATTTAAATTTTTAACGTGATTCGTATTATGATTCTGATAAAGCAGCCATTTTAGGGCCCCAGGTCATCGAAAACATTGGCACTGAAAATGTCATAGATAAGTTAAAGAGAATAATTAATTACAAGAGTTTTCCAATGTCTGGAAATGGAAGTCGAAGGTATAGGTACCTATTCTATTTTACCCGACTACCGCGAAGCCAAAAGGAAGGAAGTCTTATGTATTTGTAGAGCTGTTTTTGAATGAATGAATTGAATGAACCTACCTACACTTACAGTTTTGAAAGTGTTTTCTTCCCACAAGATGTAATGATTATTATAAATGTTGTGGTCATAGTATTTTGGAACCTATACTTTTCGTTAAGTACCCTTATTATTTATCTTAAAGTTGCAATTTTTATTGCTTTTATATTTGGCTAAGTAAAATACTAAGGTACATTATTATAACATAGGCACCCGGGACTGTATGTATTTGTTAATTTATAATGAAAAGTAGAACTGAAGCTTCAGGGTGAACATCTACACTCCAGACCAGAAGAGATGGAAACAAAGCTAGATAAGCATGAGTACAGAGAGAATACTCGTAGTAAAGACAATCGCAATACTTACCAATAAGTTCTAAGAAGGTTGGTACTCGGATATGGGAAAAAAGACTTGTTGATTCTGCTATGGGGCGTTTCGCCAGTATTCCAAAAAATAGTTATCACATTTCTAGAAATTACAATAGCTCGTAATATTTTCGACGTTAATTTGATAAAGCTCTGAATCTCATTGTGCTAAAGTTGGCCAAAACTGCCGCATTTTATACATAACTTATGAGGCGGCCAGGTAACTGGATAATAATAAAAGTAGGCCGTGAATGCATCGCAAGCTGAATACAATAAATGCATAGCGATAAAATTAGATATTCAATAACGGGAAGGGGTCGGAGGTCCGCCATTTTGGAGCTTCGGTCAGACGGGGCTACGGGTGAAGGGGGATCGCGCATGCGCAAAGCTTGCACCCGCACCCTGTTAGGGCCGGGACTTCTGCAAGTGCGATGTCAAAAAACACGTTATTCTTTCCCCTAATTCTACTAACCTAGTACGTCTTAATAAGAGAAATTAATGATAAACGCCCTGATTTCCGTGATTTGATCGTTGACACGTAATCTCCGTCCGGGAACCGAGGATTTGTGAAGGACTCTTGAAATATTTATCAGCCCGAACAATGACAGAGAACGGCTGATTGGACAGTGATTCATTTGTGTTAATATTTATGTGGGAACCTCGGACATCTTTCGGTAAAAACCTGTGAAGGATTTTATGATCCCCGAGGATTACTTGTTTGAGTAAACATTGTGTTTGTGTGTTCAGTTACAAGTGACTTTTCGCGTTAAAATTGCGACGCTTAGTGAGCATAATAATGGGATGACATTAAACACAGATGGAAAAGGTTTGGCGTCGGGTTGGTCTCCATTCCTCCCGGAAGAAGAGGGATGGAAGTGGGACTAGCACAAGCAAGGAAGTGACGCCATCTGCCGCTCCACCGCCTCAGGAAGCTGAGTATCAGAACATACACACACTGAGAACAGCTGACTTGATAAGACAAAGGCAGGGCGAGGGCGAGAAATCAACTCTACGCTCGTCGTACATTATCAGAAACGGGGATAATTTTATTTTGGTCGAGAGGAGACGTCGCAGGCGTCGTAGAAGTGGCACGAGGGCTTCTTCCGGAAGTAGACATCACACTCCACCCGTAGAGGAGAACACTCGAGCGGAGCAGAAGAGGCGTCCACCGGCCAGATTGAAGATATTCGGCATACAATGGCCGTTGCACTCCAGCGATTCTAGGTAACTGTTAATTATTTACATCAGAAATATGTTGGTTACTTTATCAGCCAGGTTCATTATGCTGCAATACGGTAGATTGCACGACATGATTACAGTCTGCCTTATGTAAACTTGCAGTTAGCTACGGACGCAACAAAGCAACAAGCGTTCGAGGCAAAACATAATTTGTTGTTTACGCATAAAAAAATACCGATGGGTGATGATGAATCTATACAAATAAATAAAATTGAAGTGTCTGTATGTAATATCAAAATAATAGCTTTTTTACTGAATGCATATGAAAATAATTACGGCACTTATAACAAAAACACTTTTTTTTTCAATTTTTGTCTGTCTGTCTTTCTGTTTGTTCCGGCTAATTTCCGAAATGGCTGGACCGATTTTTACTGACAGATGGCTGATGTTATAAGGTCCAACATGATCCACTTTTATTTTAGAATAAGAATTAGGGTTCCGCGCATAAAAATAAAACCCCATGAAATTGGCAACAAAATCCGATTCAAAACGCGAACGAAGGTCGCGGGCAACTGCTAGTGATTAAATATAAATTAAATTCTCCAATGATGCGCAACTTTGTTTCTTACGTATGCTGAGATTAGGTTACATGCAAGCTGCGGAATAATCTAAGTATCTTTAGTAATGGAGAGATTATGTTGTAAGTATGCAGTGACAAGATAAATGTTTCTATAGACTGGAGACTGTTAGTAATTTGGGGATAAACATGAGTCATAACACGGGATAACTCATGACTATGTAAGATCCTTATGACTAAGCGATTGCGTCAATAGGAAGGGCACAACTTTCTTCTAATAAGACACGAAGATCACAAATCTGTTTAACAATGGCAGTTATCTTTTAACCGTTAATTTTAACGGTCGTTGGGAGCCCTTTACAAAAGGGGTATGCTTCAATAAGCGTTTCTGTATTTTATGATCAAATTCAAGTGATGAAAGACAAGGTAATTGTTGGTCTCTGTCCTTTACTTCCTTTGCAAACTGGTTCTTTTTATCTAGAAGCAAATAGGTGCTACTGGAACATTCCCTCTTAAATTGATACAAAATCATAATTAAGTAGTTCCCGACGAAAAGTAAATAGGAATGATAATGTTGTAACGAAACAGATAGGGTGCACGTGAACCACACGTGCCGGCTTTATGACGCTATTGATCAAGAGGGCTGGGTTGAGCTCTCATCGAACGTAGAAACAGATATCGCCTTTAGGAAAAAGCTTTAGAACAGATAAAAGTGTGTCAGTAATGTCAGCCGATTGTCCCTCTACAGAGTAAGGCTTGTTTTTAACCGACTTTCTTCAATAAGGAGGAGGTTCTCAATTCGGTTGTATTTTTTATTAAATTTTTTTACCTCAGAACTCCGTCATTTGTAAACCGATTGGAAAAATTATTTTTTCATCTGAAGGGATATGCTTCCCGATAGGTCCAATAGAAATTTCATCAAAATCGGTTTAGAAGTTTGGTTGTTTTCCTCACGTTAATTGTCTGGCGCTCTGATGTACATCACGCGACGTCGCGTGATACTTGCTAGTTAAATTTGACACACTTCCCGATTTCTGATTGAGCTGAAATTTTGCACGCATGTGTATATCGCGAGACAATGCAATATTATGGTGACATGGAGCTGATCTGATGATGGAGCTGGAAGGTGGCCATACGAACTCTGTATTAAAACGACGCAACGCCGTCGAGTTTGGACTCGTTTGAATTGTCTTGACAAGTACTGTAGTCCTAAATGTTATCCAGTGTCTGATGATGGAGCTGGACGGTGGCCATAGGAACACCGTTATAAAACGACAAAACCTCATCGAATTTGGGCTCGTAAGATTCGTCTTGACGAGTACTTTAACTAACTTTTAGTTACAATGAAAAAACTAAATCATGACAAGAATTTGTATACTACAACTAAAAAGGGTAAAATAAAAAAACGGTGTCTTTGTTTGTATCTTTTTTGCCACCGACTTCCGAAAGTAAAGTTATTTTAGACTTTTTTAGTGTTTTTTTAGAAGTCGGTTTTGTTTTCGCGGAAAGTTTTTCTAGAAAAGAATCGACCATTGATCACCATACGTTCTTACAGGAATCCTTAAAGGTTGCCATGTCTCCTCTCGCGTCTACTTAAAGTTATTTGCTCACTGCTGGGAGTTACCATGGTCCATGTAGTCTTAAAGCAATAAGTATACAGTAATCCTGAGTCGGAACAAGATGGAGCTATACATACAACAATACTGCTCTAATACGTCATGGTAGGCCACGTAGCGATTTGTTGAGTAGACTTAACTTTAAGAAGATCACTGTTTATTTGTGATTGTGATGATCTCTCTCCTTTCGGATTCGGCGTGTTGTTGTTCGGAGATCTTTGTATTTCGTTTTTTTACTTAGATTGCCCTGATCATCATCGTTATCAGTCCATGCTCTGGCAAGACTTTTGATGTCCTTATAGATTGCTACAGAGTACAGACAAATAGCATCATCTTTTTTTTTTTTTTTAGGGTTTCGCCTCTCGCGGTTTAGCCTCAGAGGCTGGCTACTGCTTAATCGGTCTATCCCTGTGGATGCCTAGAAAAGGCCTCCAGCCAGGGGCAATAGCATCATCGATCATTCTCCTGTTTTTATCCAAATTTTTAATGGGGTCGGCACAGCATATCTTATTTTTCCATTTTTCTCTATTACTTGTCATCTCGAATCACCCACTTCCTTTCTTCCCATATCATCCTTCACACAGTTCATCCATCGTATCTTTGGTCTTCCTCTATGTTTGCTACAGACTACAGACAAACCTGTCACGGCATAAAATAGGCAAAGGAAGGTATATTACTGTCTAAATCACGATGCGATGTACTTACTTGGCCTATTACAAAACACTAATCACAGCGTTGTTAAATTTACTTTTTACTATTCATCTATCTGATAAAGTTTCTATTTTCGTTTTAGATACTTAGATTAAACAAAAAATCACTGGATTTTTAGATTCTGATTAGTGTGTTCATTTCTATCAATTTTAATAATGTGTTGTGGTGACAAGGCAAAAATTATGACTTGCATTAATATAACGGTGTTGCGATATCAGTCAAGCCGGTTTTACCAGACGGCTTATTTTTTATGCTGATCATAGATTGGCAAAGGCTTTTAGGCTACCTTAGGCTAATAACATCTAGGGTCTTGACTTCTTGAGGTTGCATTTCTTTCGATCTTCATCGTTCTCTCTTCGTTGCATTTCTTTCCATCTTAAACTCGTTGTCACTTTACGCTACGCTTAGGCGACACCTCACTGAATGTGAAATGTCAAAACAATTGTGAATTGTTTTGTTTTTAAAATTCCGTACCTCAAAAGGGAAAAACGGAACCCCTTATAGGATCTGTCTGTCCGTCTGTCACAGCCAATTTACTCCGAAACTATTGAACCGATTGAGTTGAAATTTGGTACACCAAATTTGGTAACCCAAAGACGGATGTGTAACTAGCACTAGCTGTTGACCGCGACCTTCGGCCCCGTGAAATTGTTATGAAAATATTACCTACTTCCCTATTTCCCTAACTTTTTTTGCACGAATCCCAAATAAAGTAGCTTATGTTACTCCATATAACATCAGCTATCTGCCAGTAAAATTCGCGTCAAAATCGATCCAGTCATTTCGGAGATAGACAAACATTAATGATTTTTTTTGTTTTAAGTTCGCGTATACTTTCATTGCATTCAGTAAAAAGCTGTTATTTTGAAATTACAAACATACACTTCAATTTTATTTATTTGTTATAGATTTTGCTAGATCCATCAGTTTCTAAAGGGTGTAACAAGACTCTTAACGAAGCCGAAAGGCTCTCGTTCTCCCCGTCATTGCGATATTTGTTTGTTCTAGACTATACCTGGGAACCTTCTAGTTACGGATATATTGGGGGTCAAAGTTCCAACTTTTTCACAAGTGTTTTTTTTTTAATACTTGTTTTTAATGTAAGATTTTTACTTTAAACACCCCCACGACCCCCGTAATATTCAATCCATCCATCAGCACAATTTTTTGAGTGGGTTACATTGAGTCCTACCATAAAATATGATTTTTCATGCCAAAAAAAAAGTCGTTTCCCAGCAATAATTTTTGTGTAAAGTTACCTAATTTGATGTACACAATGCTTGGTTGACGGCTTCGTTAAGGGTCTTGTTACAGCCTGTATACAGCAACACTTGTTTTATGCTGTCAATTGTGCATGTTCAGCCTTTATTATTAAGTCCACACTATGTACCTAAAATTTTATCACTAAAACGTTGAGATTATTCCTTATCAGTCATTATCAGCCTAGCCTTTTCCCAACGATCTTCATGACGTCACATTAAGCAGACGCGACGAATTATGATAGCTGTATCTTACAATTATTTAATCATTAATTAGTTCGAAGTATTCAACTGCCCTTTGATCTAGCTACGATTGTATAATTGCGACTATTGACCATTGCAATCACAGTAAACTCCCTCCCTGCTTACTTGTCCTCCCGAGCAGTGGTAATGTTTTGAGTGCGTTTCATTGAGTCCTAACGTAACACGTGAATTTTCAACCAAAAAAAAAATTGTTTCCCAGCAATAATTTTTGCGTAAAGTTACTTAGTTTGATGTCCATAATGCTTGGTTGACGGCTTCGTTAAGGGTCTTGTTACATCCTGTATTTTTATAGTCACGTTCTCGAAAACGGCTGTAACGATTTCTATGAAAGTTGCAATATACCCGGGCAGTGGTAATATTTACTTTTAACATTACTAATGTTAAACACTGCTCGCGTCAAAATAGGGAAAATGATTTTTCCTAGATTTGAGACCTAGCTAGATCGATTTTTCGCCCTCGTAAACCAATATATTGTCAACCAAGCATTATGGACATCAAAGTAAGTAACTTTACGTAAAAATTATTGCTAGGAAACGATTTTTTTTGGGGTGAAAATTCACGTGTTACGGTAGGACTCAATGTAACGCACTCAAAATATTGTGCTGATGGATGGATTGAATAGTACGGGGGTCGTGGAGATGTTTAAAGTAAAAATCTCACATTAAAAACATGTATTTAAAAAAAAAATGTGAAAAAGTTGGAACTTTGACCCCCAATATCTGGATCTGGGACTTTTACGCGAAAGACACTTGCGCGAACCCCTTTGCGCGAAAAGACAAATGCGCGAATGGCCTTTTGCGCGATTGGACATTTGCGCGAACAGACATTTGCGCGCCAGGACACATGCGCGAATCGACTTTTGCGCGATTGGACATTTGTGCGAACAACCATTTGCGCGCCAGGGCACATGCGCGAATGGACTTTTGAGCGACTGGACATTTGCGCGACTTAATGGTCAAAGAGGTTTACTCTGTGGAGTAAACATAACATCACGCCTGTTATTACTTGAAGGCAGTTTTTTTTCTTTCCGTCATGGGAGTCGTTTTCATGGTTTTGGGGTCGCTGATTACGAAAATGAGGTCAAAATGAAAATACAAGATGGCGCCGAGGAAAATTTTGGTTTTTTCATCATGGGTGTCGTTTTCATGGTTTTCGGGGCCGCAGATTACGAAAATAAGGTCAAAAAGAAAATCCAAGATGGCGCCGAGGAATAATTTGGATTTTGCATCATGGGTGTCGTTTTCATGGTTTTCGGGGTCGCTGATTACAAAAATGAGGTCAAAATGGCCCCAAAAACCATGAAAACGACACCCATGACGAAAAAACCAAAAAAAAATCCGGGGCGCCAGCTTGGATTTTCTTTTTGACCCCATTTTCGTAATCAGCGACCCCAAAAACCATGAAAACGATATCCATGATGAAAAAACCAAAATTTTCCTCGGTGCCATCTTGTATTTTCATTCTGACCTCATTTTCATAATCAACGACCCCAAAAACCATGAAAACGATACTCATGACGGAAAGAAAAAAAAACTGCCTTCAAGTAATAACAGGCGTGATGTTATGTTTACTCCACAGAGTAAACCTCTTTGACCATTAAGTCGCGCAAATGTCCAACCGCGCAAAAGTCCAGTCGCGCATGTGTCCTGGCGCGCAAATGTCTATTCGCGCAAGTGTCCAATCGCGCAAAAGTCCATTCGCGCATGTGTCCTGGCGCGCAAATGTCTGTTCGCGCAAATGTCCAATCGCGCAAAACTCCATTCGCGCATTTGTCTTTTCGCGCAAATGGGTTCGCGCAAGTGTCTTGATACCCCAATATCTTCGTAACTAGAAGGCTCCAGGTATGGTCTAGAACAAAAAAGTGATCGCAATGACGAGGAGAACAAGTGCCTTTCGGCTTCTTTAAGGGTCTTGTTACACCCTTTATAAGTAAGTACCTATACTAATTTTGCTCATTTAATATTATAGGATTATATTTCATCATTGAAATTCATATGGATTGCCTTTATCTAAAGATTTTTTGACGAATCTTTGATGATGATGTGTCTACACTCTAGCTTAAATGCTAAGAACCGGTGTAGGCCTTTTTGAGGTCTTAACGAAGTGCTGGTGTCTAATTTATTACCAACCAGTCTTACCAAGGGGTATCGTATTACCTAGTACTAACTGGGTTGTGAAGGACAGATAGGCAGTCGCTCCATGTAAAATACTGGTATTCAGCTGCATCCGGTATGATTGGAAGCCGAACCTACCCCAACATAGTTGGGAAAACGTTAAACAGATGATGATGGTTGGCCGTGGCAATCCGTGTCGACGGCGCGTTCGTGTTCCACGCCTCAAAGAGATGTCAGCAAAAGGAAGAGGTCCGCAAGGCCCGATGCCTGCCGGGGCTGCGGGACTGTTCGAAAGAGATACCGCGGCCCCGGAACACAAAGGGCGATGAAGGAACATGGATGGGTTTTAGTCAGTAAAAGTCTGACACTCCCTCCTGCTCCGCCCGGAGCGGGAGGAGTCATTTGATAATTTCAAAACCGAAAAAAAAGCCCTTATTTTAGCAGCATGTTCTACACTAACATAACATGTATAAGGTCGGTCTCAAAGACATAACGATGCGGATTTAAGGTGGACGCGACCCGCCGTTGTTGGCTTCCACCTTAAATCCGCATCGTTATGACTTTGCGACCGAATTCGGTTGTTTTGCAATCGCTATAACTACGTCGAAACTGCAGGGCCTGTTGGTGCTTGTGTAACCGGAACGGCCATTTTAATTTGGATGTTAGTCTAGCCTAGCTACTGTTAACCTGCATTGTCATAGGTACTGCTAGAGACAGGCTTCTCCCAATGACTTCTAGCTCTTTGCTCTAGGGCTAATTCTCGTTCGCCTTGTCTAGCCTTGTACTAAACCTATCTTCTTCGTCATGAATGTCACCTCGATAGGTCCCTTATGCTGCAGGTGGAATTGCATAGGGAACAGGACAGGAGGTGGAGCAACATCTGCGATGTAGCTCCGCAGTCACATTATATTACTAAACTTACAATTTCTTCCTCAGGCATACATCGATCACTCGTCGGTTCTGCCGCGGAAGACGTTCCCGTGAGGACAACGAGCTCTACCGCTCCAACAGCTTCAAGTTCGAGAGGTTCACCAGGGAACCGCCGGCTGATGAGTTTGCTTCTGGCTCACAGGTAAGTCCACTTAAAATGATTGTGAAAAAAATACTTACTTTCAGAATACGTTGTAACTTTCGTCAGAAGTGGTATTTGGTGAATGCTTCCTTACGAATTATTCCCGTCATCGTCATTCTCTAGCTTATCCCTCTTTATTCAGGATCTACGCAGCACGTCTATTTCTTTACAATCGTAATTGCAGTAGTAACGCCGTTTCTAGCCATGATCTTTCAATCAGTCAATACGGTTTTTTTTACAAGTTATTTATTTCGGATTATGTACTGTCTGGTTTCGGACATTAATGGACCTCTATCCATTCGCAACAAAGTCTCATGTCGTATTTGTTTGTCATTGCGCATTTTATTATGATAACGCAAATAAGGAAAATAAAAACAGATTAAGAGCAGTCGGCCTGAAAGAAAGAAAGAATAATAATCTATGAAAGCGGATCATTTCTCTTCTCGGACCAAACAATGGACCTCTAACGTCATCTGAGGTCACGGCTCTTGCGTAGGAGTATCTATTGCTATTCCGTCGCTCATGAAAGATGAAGACTTCTATTGAATTATGTTCAACACATCGCACTTTATTTATGCTAATGCAGGTTCTAATCTAGACAATAAAATAGTCATAGGGGTTCTATGAACGAAGAGATACCTGTACTGTAATTTGAAAGGGTAATGAACTTTAAAGTAGGTACTTATTCACTGAAAAACCTGTTTTAATACTTTTTTTAATATAACTGTCATCGTTACTTGTGTGTGTAAGCTATCTATTGTAATAAAATGCAAATTCGCGTTTATTTATAACGGTAGACACTCCAAATCAAAGAAGTATTGTAGCTTCACGGAGGGTAGTAGCACTAGTAGTTTCCTAAGTTAACAGACGCGGTGTGAAAATTAATTTTAGTACCAAACGCTTTCCTATCGTTGTAAAATCGAGTTCTTAGAAAACCTGTCTGGAGTGTCAAAGCAAGTCAAGGCTCGCATGATACCGCCTCCCTTCTTACCATGAAAGCGTACCCACTTATCTAGATGAGCCATCTTTTCCACAAAGGGCCCACTTCACGGAGTCTGCGAAAAAGGATTTCCGTAAAAGAACTCTATTGAACTTCAACACCATCAATACAACGTGTTTCGCAGAAATTGTGTTAGCGACCATATTGGGTTTTATCTCGGTTGAAAATCGTAAAAACTTTTATGAAATATTTTTCCTTATACATGTTGGAAAATGTACAAAAATGTGTAAATTCTTGTGTCTGTTGTGAGGAATCATTAAAAAGTCAACTATTTGATGATTACGTAAGTAGGTAGTTCAACTCACCAAGAAAAATGTTAAGTCCCTAGTTACGGCTAATGCGGTCTAATCAAACAAGATTAAATTAATTGATTCAATATTTCGGAAGCTTATCGGATGGGAATGCTAAAAAAAGTAATATTGGAGTAAACTTTTCACTAGTAAATTGCCGAGTAAAGCTCCTTAAAATTTTCTCACTAGCATAGGTAATTTACAAGGAGGTGCGAGTAAGCAAACTAATAACAAGTTATTGGCAAGCGGACTTATTTGCTAATAAAAGTACGTAATGCTTTAGCCATAAAGTTGAAAATCTATTAAAGAAATTTGACAGATTGTAGTAGCTTGATGTGCTGGCGCCTGTACTTCAGAAATAATATGTATTAAATATCAGAGAGCAGCGGTGGCCCAATGGTGGCGGCCATAGTCGTGGGTTCGAACCAGGCAGGCGCATTACTTTGTGTAATTTATTTCATCACCACTGTTCTCAAAAATGGTGAAGGAAAACATCGTGAGGAAACCGGCATATCCTAGAACCAAAAATTCGAAGACATGTGTCATCTAGAAACACGCACTGGGCCCGCGTGGTGGATTATAGGATTATAGCCCATTCCCTCTCATAGAGAGGTGGCTGTGTGTACCAGCAGTGGGAACATTATAGGCTGATTATGCTAAATAATCAAAGCCTATCCATGTACCCTATACCTACTAGAATTAATGCTGTCATTTTTAATTGATTAAACATAGTAATTAATTAGCGACAAGCTATTGACACCTGTTGTTATTGTACAGACTGTGGTTAAAAACGGTGATGATGAAACATCAACGATGACTAATTTGGTTATGAAAACATAAACAACACATCGCTGAAATTACAACTGGTTTCGATACAGTTAACGCCATCTGGTGGTGCGGTGTTAAATCTGGGATAAACTCAACAAGTGGACGGACAAGTTTTCATGTTTGGCGCTTCACGCCGTAATTGATAGATGGCGTTGTGCGAGCGCGTCGCTGAAGTTTTCGGTTACAGACATAGAGGTCGCATTGCCAGGCTGCGTGATAGCTGCATGCTGTATCTGAGTAGATTATGTTGTCTACATGGAATTCAATAGGTATTCATAAATACTCATGGAGTAATTTTAAGCATAGCATCTAGATAGAGTAGTTAGAGCTGTTTTCATGTATCTACACCAAGCCTATGCTTCTGACAAGGTGAAGTGTGCTATTAGAAATTTTAAAGCAAGATCTCAAATCTTCTTCGATATTAACTTATTTGTTTTCGTATTTTTTAAAGCAGGGAAGATTTTTATACAATAAATATAGGATTGGCAGACAATTGTTGGAGTGACAACTTTGGTATATCACAGGGACCTGTACAAAGACCTCGATTTTACAAAACTTTTGATTGCTATCACTTTTGATTGTTATTAAGCCGGAAACAGGTTTGTAAATACTCCTACCAAACAGAGCACCATCTACCAATTAGATCCAGCAAACAATCTTAGTTACCGAATGGTATATTATAGTTTTAAGAAGGAGTTACTAATAAGAATATTAAGTGTAGTAGTATTTGAATTTTAACAATAACAAGGCACTCGAGATACCCAAATCCTGTTGCGTAACTTCGTTTTCGGGTCAAAACATTTGCTTGAATATTCGTGTACAAGGGGTGCGTTGTAGTTTGTGTGCTATTGCAACATAAATTGTGTGCACACGTTGTGAAGGGGAGGGACATTAATATCATCTGTCCTATCAATTACACCGGCGCGGTCACCGACGCGCCGACAGCCTATCGAAGGAAAATACGTGAAAAATTTGACACACGACCCTAATTTATCCTTAGAATATGGTTTAGGGCTGTCCCTATGCGTTTGTTTTGGTGTATCGTGTTTTTCGATTAAAATGCTTAGCAAAAGTTGGTTTATTGCATGAAAAGTCGTAGATGAAGTGTTTATTTTGATCTCGACAAACTTATTGTTGCTCAGGGACATATCAAGTCGAAGTTATTTGTCTCTGGGGTGTCACACTCTCAACTTCCTTATGATAATTCCTGCTTTTGTAAGTAAAATTGAACAGTATTTTTGGTCGAGTGTCTGAGAAGATCAGATATGACAAGGTGTTCATGATGTTTGCTTCATTATGTAGTTTTTCTGATAAGTCATTATGTTGAAACCTACCACTTAAGTTACAGTCACATCCAGTCACTCGATCCAGTCACTCAATAACCTTTAGGTTCCAGTGGAACCTAAAGGTTATTGAGTGACTGGATCGAGTTCCAGTTTTACTTCTTCTTTCGCATCGATTATACTATGCCCTGTTGGTGGCCACGTTAATTTCGGTGTCGGAAGCGTGATGTCCTCTCAAATGCAACTTTGGACACTCCATTTTTACTTAAAACCCTCGAACATCAAACAACGTAGATTGCCACTCATATTATTATGTTCGGCAACAACCCTATCCATGATATAAATCACGTTATCCCCGTCGTGATCGCGATTGCCTCATCAACATACTAATGCGGACGCCAGATGTGCCCCCCAGACTTATAAAAGTCTGCTAGACTTTGAAAACGTTGGAAAATAGATTTCCTTCATGTTACGTCTTGCTTGTGGTTTACGCCTTTCGTTCGCTTTATATTGTTCGAATAGAAATATTTGTACTATAGAATAAGTACCTACTATAAAATTTAGATTTCCTTAGACTGTTTGGTCGTGCTGTATAATAGTCTGATTGCTTTCAGGTATTCACGTAATTCGTAAATACTTAAGATATTCTAGTATTTTCAATAATAATAAATGTATTTATTTTCTCCCACAAATATTAATATTTACACAGTATGAGATTCAAAAATTTATAAGTAGTATTTTCAATGGCTCTAATTAAAATGAGGTTTGATGTTATTTTGTCTTTCAATTTGTGTCATAGCAAATGGTTCATTCTTTTCAACAAACTATTCTGTAGTGTCGGTATGCAGACAAAATAGGCGATATAATTTTCAGTGTACGCTACTATATTTTCAAGCAAAGCCGTTAGCTATCCTTTGCCATCCTCTCTTTCTATAAAACTAGCGAATAACGTGCTAAAGTGCTGTGTCGTTTAAGTGTTTTTATAGCACCTAGCTAGCTTAATACGATTTTCAATGAGCTGTTTATTTATTCAGTTTCCTATCTCAGCATCGTAGATTAAGAAACATCTTATGTCTGTACTTTTTTTTATAAAATTTGTGGAGTCTAATGGAATTGTTTGGAAATGAAATTCTTCATGTCGTTCATTGGTACAACTAGACTCTTCTATGAACTTTGTACTGTCAACTTGTTTTATAGTAAAAGTTAACTTCAAAAATATCATCAGTATCACTCTTGTTTTCAACGAAGTATTAAGCTAGTTCTATAAGTTCTTTAACAATATCTTATAGGTACTTCACGGTAATACAGGGTGTAACAAGACCGTTAACGAAGCCGACAACCAAGCATTCTGTACATCAAACTAAGTAACTTTACGCAAAAATTATTGCACGGAAACGACTTATTTTTTTGAGTGAAAAGCCACGCTTTCGGTAGGACTCAATGTAACGCACTCAAAACATTGTGCTGATGGATGCATGTAAAAATCTTACATTAAAAACTAGTATTTAAAAAAAAACTTGTGCAGCTTTGACCCTAAATAACTCCGTAACAGTTATGGTCTAGAACAAAAACATGATCGCAATGACACGGGGAGAACAAGTACCTTTCGACTTCGTTAAGGGTCTTGTTACACCCTTTATATTCCTAAGTAGAAAAATAAACCTGCCAAGAGAAACAGCTAGCCTATTTGCATACGTTAGTACCGTACAAGTACGTAGAAAGGAGAAGTCTACAAAAACTGTAGCAACACTACTCAGTGAGGGCTTAAAGCTGGCTCTCCACTTTCGTTATGAGAAAACTTGGAACATTCTGTACCGCGAGTAGTTTTAACACATACAGGTAGACTTAGTTCTATATACAGGTAGATCTAGTTTCAGATGGAAGTTTCCTTATTTAGATTGTGAGATTGAGTGTGTGAATCCTTCATTGTAGTTACTGAAGATTGAAGAATCTGGCGAACTTAATTGTTTGTAACAGTTACAAAACGGTATTTGTTTAATTTATTCTGAGCAATGAACTCTGGTTATTGCTGTCTACTTGCTTTACAACTATTACTTCTGTCTTAGTCCGTGTATTTTGAACGTCACAATTTATACCAACTTATACACTTATTTATTTTTCAATTAAACAAACCACTAGTTTTCGCCAAATTGTCAAAGGTATATGAACGTTGCCAAATTCTGCCTCACAATTCCTTTAAATTAAAATCTCTCACTCCGAATTGAGGATTTAAAATTAAATACCGAATTAAATAAACACCCGGCAATGATTCGACGGTCCTCAACCGTAAAAATCCTGTTTGAGCACCTCTTTAAAATCCGTTAATCATCCGACTGGGCAGTTTTTAACTCGATTACAAATACGTATTAAAACCGCTCGACTATTCCCTTCGGCTACTGTAATCAACTTCAGTTTCGGGTTGTAATTGAAATGTCGAGTCGTGCGATGTTCATTTTCCACTAATTAATCGCAGTGATGACATTGCATCCATCCCCTGTCCCTAGGTACGCATTGTTGCCTATATGCATCTTACGCTTAGGTGGATTGGCAATTTTAGGCGGTGTTCGTCGGCGCGATATTGAGTATCTACAGGGTGTAAACACGAAGCCGTCAACCAAGCATTATGTACATCAACTTAAGTAACTTTACGCAAAAATGATTGCTGGGAAACGACTTGTTTTTGGGGTGAAAAATCACGTTTTACGGTAGGACTCAATGTAACGCACTCAAAGCATTGTGCTTATGGATGGATTGAATAGTACGGGGGTCGTGGAGATGTTTAAAGTAAAAATCTTCCATTAAAAACATGTACCTATTAATAAAATAAAAACTTGTGAAAAAGCTAGAACTTTGACCCCCAATATCTCCGTAACTAGAAGGTTCCCAGGTATGGCCTAGAACAAAAAAAAATCGCAATGACGGGGAAAACAAGTGCGTTTCGGCTTCGTTAAGGGTCTTGTTACACCCTTTATATCTTATAAGAATTCTATGTATATGTGTAGGTACCTATTTCATAGGGATTCCTTTCAGGAGGGCGCCAGCTGGAGTCTGTAGGTACTACTATATAAACGATTGAAATGGTTATGTAATGCCCAAATAGCGTGTTTATTTAAATAAATCTTCTTTTATCATCTACATAAATATTACGGTTATTAAGAGGTTCTGAATTTTTATTTTCTGGAATCTCAAGCTGAAAATATCGGAAGTGACCTATACTGTTTTCGAAGCTAGTTATTTACTAGTTTATATTTCATAGTATTGGAATCGTACCCAATAAATACCAATCACATAGCAATATTCCCGTCCCGTCACATGGGACCAGAAAACTTTGGGTACGAAGCTTACCTTTTTCTTACCCTTTGGGGCTCTCAACCGAATCAACTGTTGTAGGTATTTCTTTAGCTTAAATATACTTGTATTTACGAGGTTTGAAAAACATGTCAGAATAAACTCGGTATACACTTAAACGCAGTCAAGTAGCTTGGATGCCATGGTGACTTAACAACATATTATTAGTGAATGTTTACAATGGCATGTAAGCTTTCGATACAGCAAGATACAGACATGGGTAACAGGAAACTCAGAGACCATAGAATAAGAATAGGCGTATTTAAAGTGGAACCATATTTGGCAGTTATCTTCAAGTTCCATGTAATAGAGGACGAGTCTATTGCCATTACGTCACATCAAGTTTATTACAGAAATCACGATGTTTTTTCAACTGGTAAATTACGTGTGAAGCAGGGGCGGATCGCTAGTGCCTAAATAATATATTATAATATATGATCATGTAACAAACCACTTAACCGTGCAAATACACGAGTTTTCACACGAACAGTTTGAGGTTCAAGTTCGTACAAACTATAAGTTATTCTGATTTGCATTGTCTCTGTCGGTGTTGACTACAGAGATATTATCTTGCTCTTAGTTTTTGCGCTCTGACCAGTTTTTTGGGCACCGATGTATACTTAGGGGATAGGTACATGGTTAGGTTTAGGTTTCGTTTGAGTCATGATACTGGCTTTATGTATCAGGGACAACAAAACACTATCGGTTCTTTTATAGTCGTTCTGAAATGTGCATAATTATTGCCAAGTTTCAGTTGATTTGAGTATTTGATTATAGAATTACTTTATAATCTGATTGAGGTGTTTTTTTCAAGGTAATGTAGCACTTGAATTTCAACATTCGAAACTTGAATAAGACCTAAGCTTAAATTTTTCAAATCGAAAACTGCCAAAACATGTTTTCAGCTCCTTTTGCTGTATCGATTGTTTAATATTTCCTTAAGATCTAATACTTACATATTTTAAGACTTTATCAGCAAATCCTCTCTTGTCAAGTTGTCAATTCTTTGACACTTCATTATGAGCTCGCCAGGTCAGTAGATCTTATTCTTCACGTCAGCATTTAAAACTTTTTTGGCCCTAAATATTGGCACTTTGTCGTCGACGGCAGCGCAGAAGTCACTTTTGCTGTTGTTTTGGGGCAAAGAGGGCATTTTAGGAGGTGGAGGTGGATTATAGATGACGTAATAGGTATTTATATAATTCGCATGACCATGTGATTGTGTGTGTCTGTATGATTGATACAAATCAGACTCAGAGGTCATGGTATCTTTTAAAGTCCCAGACAGGTGGAATATTCTGTGAGGTAACTATGACTGTGATTTATAGTCGGCTGAGATAACTAGAACGATAAAAACTGGTGTGACCGTCCAATCAGATATTTTAAACAATGGTCAATCAGGAACTAATATGAGATATATTTATTTTTTGTTGTATTTTTCGCCATGTTCCATAATATTTATCACGATTTACGTTATCTCATTATGGTAATGAGGTTTGACAGTTTTGGAGTTTGTTCAGACGAAGCGATATGATTCTGATCACGCGTCCGTTATGAGAGCGTTTAGTGACTTGATATAAAATTATATATCTATACAAAATGGGGGTAATGGGTCCGAGAGTAGTCCTGTGAACAAATCTCCACTACTTCAATGAATAACCTTAAATGCTTGGTATGGCTGTGTGCAGTGAGTCTCTATGAGAGAGATTGGGCTGTAATCCACCACCCGAGGCTGGTACGGGTTGGAAGTTGTTACAAGTCTTCAAATTTTACGATCTAGGATAATTATGCCGGTTTCCTCACGATGTCTAAACCGTTTTGAGAGTAGAGTTGATGAAATCAATTACACAAAGTAATGCGCCTGCCTGGGTTCGAACCCACGAGCTACACCTCGTAACTCGGGGTTGTCACTGCAGGGCCACCACTACTCTGAGACCTTACGACGAGCACGCGGCGTAAACGTAACTTAAATACGTCGATTTTAAAATTAAAAATATTTATTTCACATAATTATGATATTTTGATTGTGCTTGTTGGAAACAATTTAACTAAAATACTCTAGGAAGTATATTTATTTAAGATCTGGTTATTTACATTACTTACAAACTACAAATCTATAATAGTAATAAAAATATGCAAGTATCAAAAGGGTTACAGGGCGTCAAAAAATTCGCCCACATCGCTGTCAACAGGAAAAGTGCCCAGAAGACATTGCCACGCATTGCCACGTTGTATGGCAAAGCTGATTCTTTGGCCAAAAAATAGGCCCGCCCTCTGGTCACGTGAAGAGTCGACCAACCGCTTGGCGATTTCCCGAAATACTAGGTGGGCACTCGGACCCCATGGCCCCTAGTGTTTCAACCTAGGATAATTGTATTTTCGATTCAAAAATCGGCGTATTTACGTTCTCTCTCGTGCTAGGGGGTCTGATTACATGCGGCTGTGTGCGATTTACGTTATCTAGTCATTTTGTTTGAATAATCTCTAATACGTGTGTCTACCCACGTGGGTTATTCGGAAAACTCGGACAACCATGTAAGCTTTACAGGTTATTGATTGTCTTAGATATATGAAGTAATAACTTTAATACATAGTATCATCGAAGGCTATAAGGTATTTTTGGTCCAAAGCAGCAGTTTTGATTAGGTGTGAAAGCAGAGTGAATATTAACTTCCTATATTCTTTCCGAGACATCATTACAATTTTGAATTTTTCCTCTATGATAGAGGGAAATGATTCGTCAAAAACTCAAAGTGAAGAGTCTTTTTCTGTAATTTTGATTTTGGGTGCTACGGAACTAAATTATCTGAGTAGTAGTAGAGTAGAGTAAATACCATACCCAAAGGCCAACTAAGCTACATAATTCTTGCAGAAACCTTACGAAATCAAATATATTTTTTACCAAAACAAAATGCTTAACTGGAATTCAATATAACCTTTTCAAGAAGAAACAAAGCCCATAGGATTTCCGTAGCATCAACACGATCGACTCGTATTTATTTAAACAACGCGTGTAAATTGATTCGAGCGATATTGGTAAAGTTTGTTACACTAAATCCCGGGAAGGCTCGAATCTGGCTGAAGGGAGAAAGGGGAAAAGTCACGACATGGGTGACATGTCTCGGATATTTGTCAATGTTGTTCGACTCTTTGTCACTGGGAATGGGAGGCAATGTGTCGGAAACTTTTGGACACATTTAAAACAGACACCGATTAGAGGGTCTACGATTCTATTAGCGATAACGGTTATGTATGGGACAGACGTATAGCTACCGAACCAGCTGACCATCTGTAGAAAGTGGCTCTAGGACAGGAGGAAATGCGGTAGGTATTTGAAGAAACTGTCCCTGTCGCTCAACGAGCGCGATTTCGACATTGGTGGATAGGGACAAGTACAGATCCGACAAGAAAAAGTCATATTTCGAGGTTTGGCTCTCAACTATTTCCTCCGCCAATATTCGACCAATTTAAAAGATATTTCATAAACTGAATAAGAAGCATATATATACTGTGTCCCTATCACAGAGCATCATATATGTCCCTATGTTTTTCTTTTTTCATTAATAGTTGTCAAATTTGTACGCTAGCGCACAAATTTGATCTGTTGACAGCGGTCCAAATAGGCTATTTTGTAAAGGTTCTAGTGCTGATACAGATTACGTATCATCAAAAAGGAAAATATTAGGGACATAGAAAAGGTTGATATTTATAGCTTTAAAGTCATGAACCAGAAAGAAAACAGGCGAGAACGTTTGTATGGGGAAAAGATCACCCGCATTTCCACTCATACAAATAAACGTATATCTATTGTTTTAGTTAAGTACTTAGTATTGGTAGAAAGTTCAATACATCATTTATTAAATTCTTCCTTTCAAAAGATAATAATTAAATGAGTACTGCTAGACGAAAAGGTACGACCAAGTGCTAAACTTCTTTAGTTGTAGCATCAGATGCATGAGTTGCCTTTTCATATAACCCTTCGTTAGATATAAGAACTGCCACAATTCATACATGTTCCTATGTGTGTATGTATACCTGAAAGGATTTATCGAGGCTTGCTTTGTTGCATTATAATATCAGAATGACTGCAAAATTCTTTAAAGGGTAAGATGATATGATACTGTGAATAAATGATGCTCTTATAAAGCCGTCAATAATCTCCTAAGCTTCAGCATGAATGGCTATATCGATGTCTTTTGTGCGCCAATCAAATGCAATTGAATGAGACTGATTTGTCATGTTACTTGAATTGTCTTCGAGACAGTCAATTCTTCAAATCTTGGGTCTTCTTCAGTACAAACATCTTGATAGCAAGGGTGTTCAATTAGGGTTTACATTCGCTATGATTTAAAAAAAAGCGCTCCTAATAAAAAATTATTGCTATAGCGACTCATCATCATCATTTCAGCCGAAAGACGTCCATTGCTGGACATAGGCCTCCCCCAAGTGTCGCCACATTGACCAGTCCCGTGCGTCTCGCCTCCAGCGGATCCCCGCAACCTTCACCAGGTCATCGGTCCGCCTAGTGGGAGGCCTTGCGCCGCAACGTCTTCTGGTTTGCGGTCGCCACTCCAGAACTTTTTGTTCCCTTCGGCCATCCGTTCTGCGAGCAATGTGTCCTGCCCACTGACACTTAGCGATTATTCATTAGTATTATCACCATACACCAGTAGCGAAGGGTCAATTTTTGTAAGAGGTAAGCCGGAGTACATATCTTAAATGTGATTTTATTATTTGTCTATAAAATACTGACTGTGCCATTTTTCAAAGGAAATCCGGTAGGAATCGAGTTATATGGAACCTTCGCCATTGCCATACACAGTATAAATTCACTCATTGCTTGGTATAGACCTCTCTATGTGTCTGCCAATCTTAATACTCTTGTACCGGCCACATCCAGATGATAGCCTATTGTTCCACTAGTTACTGGTATACTTACATGTTGTCAATTAAATATTTTCGCTACCATCAAGAGTCTAGAATTACTAAGAGATGCCTAAGTTCGAACAAAACAATGTGTTTACATTGTTTCAAACTTTCACATCTTCACAAGACAGAAAAGATTAATTTTGGTAAATTAAGTACTTATTGAAGAGCTTACGTTTACTCATCTTAAGTCCTAGAACTTGTAGAAGTTATACTTTTATAATGACTGAAAACGGTGAAAGCTCTGGAATATTTCCTAAGCTTGTTTACCTCCACTTTGCCGAAAGTGTTGAAAAGGCCAAAATTATGGTGTTAACTTCTCAAAATATCCCTCGACACGACAAAACCACATTACGTAACCTTTGTGCCCACGTTGGCCATAACCGTTATAGGCAAAGTTTGATCGTTGCGCTCCTACGGAACCCTAATGGGTTTAATGATTAACAGTCAATAAACGGGAATAGATTCTTGTTATAACAGATAATGATCCCTGAAACTATTATGTGCCGTCCGTTTATACAGATACGGTTTTATGTGGACTTAAAGTTGGGATAAGTGTTATTACGATACGTTTTAATATGTCGGTTTGTATGTTTTTGGGTGTTATGTACACTCATTATTAAAATGATTATTGTATCCACGCTTGGTGTTCCATTGCTAAGTAAAGGGCTCCGTCCATTCTTTCCTTTATTTATTGTAATAGGAGGTGTAAATGTTTTGCTGAATAAAAGCAGCGTTTGCAAACTACATATTAATACTTCCGCTACTAATATTATTTCGTAAAATAACCCCAGGTTCTGATGACGATAAAGCAATACGAGGATAATATTCTATGACAAAACTGTTGGACTTTTATAAGTTGTGTTTTTTTTATGCTAAATGGCTCGCTTCTGGCTGCAACTCGCCTGATGTGAAGCGATGATGCGGCCTAGGGTCGAGCACTTGCCTAGAAGATACCGATTCACTGGAACTTTGAAGACATCCAGATTATAATGATCAGGGCACAGTGAAGCCGGCAGTGAATTCCACAGATTGATTGTAGATGTATATAGAACTGCATCGGAGGTAATTTGTCGTAATAAACCCTTTTATTTGATTTGTAAATATACGATACAATACTTTACATACAACCGCTAAAATGCGGAAATACACCCACCACATCACAACGCAACTTTAAAAGCAGTGGAAATGAAGAGGGCTTTCACGATTCAAAGAAAAAAGGGAAACACGAGGCAATACCAATGTCGAGTGAAAATCAGTCGGCTCCTGTAGCTCCCACTTTGATCTTACGTACTTCTGCATTAAAATTTACATATTTTCCGTATGTTCTTGTATCTATTTGTGTAAGCACTTTGATGTCCTTTTCAATGCGGTTCGGATCGATGTGGGTCTGATAAAATGTTGTTTATGGTATGCAACTTAGTTTGTGGTGGTTTGTTTTTTTTTTTTTTGGACATAGACATTCGGGCTTATGGGATTCTGTTAACGATGTTTTAAGGTGACAGAAGTATAAGTAGTTATTTTTTAAAGCGCCCATGTCGAAATTCATGTATTGTGTATCGAGACAAAAACTTTAACCATAGTGTCAATATAGATGATTTTAAACCCATAGGTATCAAACTGTTTCGTCGGTTATTACGAAAAATCTGTGTGTCCAGTTCTAAGAATTTTCCAGAATCTCAGCCCCCAAACTAAAACCTATTCTTCCGTCTGCAAAATCTTACATTACGGTCCATGATTAGGAGTAGACGGTATCACACAAACGAGGTTTTCTACAATATACGATGTAATTTGCGTAGTCTGGCGCGACGCAATCAGACGCGCGTATTGTGTGCCAGTTGTGTATCTGCACTGTTTTCCAGCCTTTATTTATATAAGTTACTGTATGGGCGTATACTGTAGCGTCTGCAGCTTTTATTTACATGAGAGTGATTGCTGCGTAGACTGGATTGGTTAAATTGGATTAGGGATCAGAAATACCATCTATCAGCCCTGGGTTTATTTTAACGGGAATAGTATGTCTTAGAAGCAGCTTCACTACTGCTGCATTGTAGATAATGCCGTACGATAACTGTAAAAGAAGACAGGAGTAAAATAAAGGTAAATATGTGCTGGAAAAATTCAAACAATTTTATATTTAAGGCCCCATCAAATTATAAGCTCACAATGGTTTTGAAAATCAATTATCCGTCTGTCATTCTATAATACCCTGGGCCATATAAATTAATAAGACTCGTAATTTATCACACACTCAATGATGGTTTAATAATCCTAAAAGGTTTTCGTTCTGCTAATTGAAACGTTGGCGGCAAAGGCCTTAAAATAACGCCACATGACGTTTTCATTTGTGCAGATGCAACCGAATGTAATGATATTATTAAAAGGTGTTGCCATTGTAGATATTAGGTTCAGGAATAGGTATGCGTTAAAGTCTGTTTGTAGGTACTGCCGAGTTCACTGATGGTCGACTACTTTTCAACCTTATTGCTTAGAGCATTAGGGTGACAATTGGCAGACTTTCAATAAAATCGGTAGTTCGTCTTAGGTTCTTTGATATGGGGTGTCTTAGATTCATTTTTCAAGTATTAAGTATTTTGTAGGGTATGAGCAGATGGGTTAGGACTTTTGCCTCAACAGCCTCGTTAGTTTAGTGGTCGCAAGCGCTATTGTTGAGCATGAGGCCTTGAGTTCGATTCCCAGGTCGGGCAACGCGTTCTTGGAAAATTTAAATTGAATTTTTCAGCAGCAGCCACGGAGTCTGGATTTGTGCCTGGTTGATGGCCATAGACTCGCCAAATATTACATGTGACTTGAACATAACTGGCGAAATGTTGTTTAGTGTGCTTGGGTGCCTACATCTCTGAAAAACTCGTCGGCGGAAACAGGCGTCTTGTTTTGTTATGTGTGGATACTTTTATTACGGTCATTCGGCTCATTCGAAGGAGATATTTACAGACTTATTCTCATTGTTAAAATTGCAAGCTTCTTTTGCTTTTGTGTACCGTAATTAATTTCGGCTTGTTTGTCTTATATCTTGATCTAAAACACGCAATTTTCATCGTTTGAAACATAAACTTGAGCATATTGCTCATTTAAATTCATTCTAACATGAGAGAATAATTTGAAGTAAATCAAAAGGTCATACGAATGCAAATGTTCCAATCTGTGCCTTTTGTTGCATCAAAGGCAACAAAAAAAAAACAAGTATTCCCAAAAACTAACTTGCAATTTGAAAATACACGTTACGTCACAGAAAATAGAGTACATTTCTGAGTGAATTAGCTTATGAAGTGAAGTTCCAGGGTTTACACCAAGTCGAATGGTTAATGAGGAGGCAGATTTTTGTTTAATTAAGTTTGAAATAAAAGCAAACCCAAGTAATTTGAATCACAATAAGAAGTTTCGGTCGTTTGTGGATTTTGAAGACTTTGGCTTGTATTAGGGACTGCCTTTTGTTTCTTTTTCTTTATTCAACCTTGCGCATCTGTTTTATGTAAGCTATTGTTATGATTAATTTTACATTTAAATAAAGATTTAATTGTCTTTGCCTGGAGAATTGTGTCATATGATGTGGTGTAGGTATTTTGGGGAAGTCCCTTTCAAAAACCTTCTGATTTTTCATATTGCTTAATATGGTATGTCATTAAGGAAACCGCAAGAAGGGCCAGATCTAGAAATCAGACCATCTTTGAGAAGAATTAAAAGTATAAAAAGATTGTTATGTCTTTTCGAAACTTTTATCTAAGCCTGATTAACATAAACATTTGTAAAATAAGCTATCAGTCACATTTAACTATCGAATGAACCATTTTATATTAAAAATAATTTTCAGAACTGTACCTACCTATTACTTCGATAAATGAATAACGCTCAACTAGCTTAGCTAGACGAATTGGATTGCTTTAGTATATATTTTGCTCCCTCAAAGGTTTCAACAACAATGAAACAGAATGGGTTTGAGAGACAACTTAATAGGGTTTTTAATAGGTTTCTGCCACACAATATAGACTACTGTTGTCCAGGGACTTTCATTTGTTACAGTAAGCAATATTGTTTTTTAAAATACTGTCTAGAATACAATACCGTACCCTTTGCTTTCCCGTTTCAGAAGGAATTAAATAACGCTTATGCGTTGAGGTTATTGTTTTAGATTTTAGATGTTTCAATAAATTATACATTATAAAACTTCAAGAATATCAGAGGGCCATAACATTTTTACGACGAAAGTGGTTTCCTTATTTTTTCGCAATTTGTCCTGAAAAATATCTGCCAAATATAGAGTAACAGTATTTGAATGTTTCGTCGTTTTTCCACGCATTTCATAATGGGATATCCACATAGCTGAAACGTAACGTTATTGGAGTTTTATTGTATTCTAGGCGAGCCGACAGGACGTGTTTTTCGCAATATTCCTACGTAACTTTGTTGACATACAATATATTTGTGCTTTACTGACACTGTAACTGTTGGTTTGCGTCTTCCCAGTGCTGGGCAATGGCCTAATCAAAAATCGAATCAAATAACTATTTATTTCGAACAACAAGGTTCAAATGGATTAGTGAATAGGTAGGTACTGACTGTAATGACTTCCAGTTCTTTCGATCTTGAGCTTCAGTATATTTTATTTATTAAAAAGTTTATAAATATGTTAAAACTTGGATGAAATAAATCGAATATTATGTTTTGCCCACAACATAATCCTAAATTGAAACGCAAATGTTAAACTTTACTGCCATATGAATGATCGATTTTTTGTTTCAAATATTTACAACGTGTAAGCATAGAATTCCAATTGGTTTAAGAACCGTTTAGCAATGAAATTCTTGTCTAATCTCTATCCTCAATTCCTCATGCTTCCTCTTGACTAATGTTAACCAAATATTCGTCAGTGATGGCGTCAATTTCAATACCATAATAAGCTGCTCGCAGACTCGTTCTATGAAAACAATGATGGCGTGTATACTGGCAAGGGCAGAATAGTAGACGTAATCAAAATGTTTTGAGAAAAAAACTTTCTGCGAAAACAAAACCTACTTCCAAAAAAAAACACTAAAAAAGTCTAAAATAACTTGACTTTCGGAAGTCGGTGTCTTTGTTTGTATCTTTTTTGCCACCGACTTCCGAAAGTCAAGTTATTTTACACTTTTTTTTGTGTTTTTTTTGGAAGTCGGTTTTGTTTTCGCAGAAAGTTTTTTTTATTTTACCCTTTTTAGTTGTAGTTGTAACTAGATGAGGTTTCACCTTCCAACTCCATCATCAGACTCTGGTGACCATTTAGGACTAAAGTACTTGTCAAGACGAATCAAACGAGTCCAAACTCGACGGCGGCGTTGCGTCGTTTTATTACAGAGTTCCTATGGCCACCTTCCAGCTCCATCATCAGATCACCTCCATGTCATCATAATATTGCATTGTCTCGCGATATACATATGCGAAATCGGGAAGTGTGACAAAATTAACTAGGAAGTATCACGCGATGTCGCGTGATGTACGGTCGAACAAGCTATTTGGTATACACGCAGAAATATTCACAATCCCAGTGCACCTACAATATTGTTTGCAATTTTATTTTATAACGCTTATGTCATTAAGAGTCAGTCTCTTAATGAAAAAAGATTAATTAAATAAAATTTGGAAAAGTATACGCTTCGGCACTGGATTGTGAAAATTTCCGCGTGTATACCAAATAGCTTGTTGATCAAAGCGCCTGCACGCGACGTCGCGTGATGTGACAATTAACGTGAGGAAAACAACCAAATTCCTAAACCGATTTTGATAAAATTTCTATGGGACCAATCGGGAAGCATATCCTTTCAGATGAAAAAAGATTTTTTCAGATCGGTTTACAAATGACGGAGTTATGAGGTATCCGAATTGAGAACCTCCTCCTTTTTGAAGAAAGTCGGTTAAAAAGAAGAAACTGTATGTTGGGTTTTTTCATCAGAAAGTGCCACGGGACTCTGGAGCTGTGGCTGTTGATGTTGATGACAATAGATTTACTCCCTTTAACATGGGATTTACTCCATAACTGGCGAAATGTACTTGTTGTCCGGAATTTTGCTGAACTAGGTCTATTTAGCGCAGCCGAGGCACAAAGGTTGTTCAGACTAAAGTTTTTTTTTTCTTTCTTATCTTGTGTACACTTGTTGAATGTACCAAATAAATGTATTTTCTTTCTTTCTAGGTAAGTACACCTCTGCCTAACTCTTCAGGAACTACAGGCGTGTTGTGAAGTTACGTTCTGGGGGCCTAAAATGGAAGCTTTATCAGAATCATATTATGAATCACGTTAAAAATTTAAAATTCTTAAAATGGTCTTTATAGTTATGATCACAAAGTCCATTTTAAGAGTTTTAAATTTTGAACGTGATTCGTATTATGATTCTGACAAAGCAGCCATTTTAGGCCCCCTGATCATGGAGTTACCGTGGATGTGTAAGTAAGTACTGATCTGTATAAACAAAACCGTGTAGTGTGTATTTCTAAAGTGAAAACCATTGACTCATTCGCTACCGACTACTGACTTCATTTAGTACTGTCTGAAAAACATTGTAGACTAATACCTGAAAAAGAATGTCGTTCTCGTCAATGCGTAACATAATGTCAACGTAAATGTCCGTCTTAATTGCTGCATCAAAGATTTATCCTCATTCTTAACATCGATTAGGAGATAATGGATCGTATAATTCTTGGAATGTTTTCTCTCGTTACGCTTTCAGTACGGACGGCGAGATGATGCATCTGAGATGTGCACGCGATCTTTACTTATGCTTTCAGCGCCATCATCTTCTGTTAATTTCTAATTGCTTAGAGTAATGGTTAACGAAGTTGCCAATTTTTATTACGGGGACCTGAATTGATCATAATTGGCGAAGAAAAGTTATAACCGTAATCAAAATATCACGTTCCGACGGCTGGGACACAGGTCTCCTCTTTGTGAAATGGAGTGGCCCACAATCCACCACGGGAGCTCAGTGCGGTTCGGTTTTCGTTTTCTTCTAAAAAAGGTTGCCTCACACTATGAATTTTGCACGTTTGCAAATTGCTCCTGTACACCATGGTACAGAACAATGGTGAACATGGTGCGTTTACAAACATTTAAAATCACATACACAAACAGCCAGACTCGGAACAATTATCTGTAGGTCACACACATAGAACCTGCGACACGCAATCGCTCAGCCACTGCGCCAATCGTGTCGTCAAGTATTTAAAGTGTGATTGTGTTATTATCTACATTTGTTGGTAACATAATGTAATAATACGCCTGCAATTCCCGAAGGTTTAAGCAGAGGTGTGCCTTCAATATATTAGGACACTAGCTGTTGCCCGCGGCTTCGCTCGCGTTTTGGTCGTAAATTATCCCACGGGCACGTTGTAAATATAGTCTATGGCACTCGGGGATAATGTAGCTTCCTATTAGTGAAAGAATTTTCAAAATCGGTTCAGTAGATCCAGAGATTACCCCCTACATACTAACTTATAAATGTTACCTCTTTATAATATTAATATAGATAATATTAGTATAGAAGTATAGATTTGTTATTGTAAGCAATAAACAAATAGCTGTTTTAACATGTAACGTTTATTCCAGATACTTACCCTAATAAATGCATGAAATGGTTATTTACAAAACAAACATTAAAATTATGAAAGCATCTAAATTAATCACAGAATTTTGTCATTTACACGTAAATTGGCGGCAGGTAACTTTTCATAGATGGGCCCGCTCGCCCTAGAGGAGGTAAAGATTTTATTTGTGGAGGACTTAGATTTCTTCTTAGACCATCAACTTCATCTTGTTCAGAATTTGAGTAGTTATTGTTTCGATGTAAAACTTTATAGTTTTTGATAACTCCTCGTAGTTCCGCTTGCTGATGTATTGTACGCTGATTTCGGTTTTGGTTCTCTTCGATCATGTCTTCAACCTGTTCAGGTGTGTAGTAACGCAAGTCGTTCTTTTGTTTATAGTTATTACTAGGTGTCTGTTTCGGTGCTAATTTTACTCTACTGGATTCAAACTGATTTCTGGATATGTAATTGAGTATGTCAGCCATGTCCAACGGCTTCTTTCTTGAAGGTTTGTTCTCATTGTGTGATTTGGTCTGGTATTGAATGAACTTCGGATGCTTCTCGATTTTTTCAAGTGGCTTAATCTGAAGGTTTATTTTGTTGTTATTTTCTTCTCTAATGTTGTTATTGGCTTCTTGTTCATTTTTGTTGTTCCTAAATAGATTTTTCAAGAAAATGTTTTCTTCGAAAGCATTTTCGATGCTTGCTTCCGTTGTTGTAGTAGTTGGCTCAGGCTCAGGTTCAGTGAATTTGAAGAGTGGTTTGAAATCTTCTTTATTTTCAGGTACAATAAAATCGGAGAATTTTAAGTTACTGCTGCTAATGGTCGAATATTCTTTCAATTTAATGGTAGTCGTAGGGGTTTCTGGAGTGGTAGTTATTTTTGGTTCGTTTTTAACTTCTTTCTTATCAGGTTTAGTACTGTATTGAAGATACTTTTCATAATTTAATGGTAACACATGCAAGTTTTCGTTAATATTGGATGTTTCTGAGTTTAATATTTTAGTACGTCTGGATTCAAAATTGTCATTGTCGTAATTGTAATTTTGTGTTACGGTTTGACTTTGAGGAATAAATTGCTGCTGTGTTATAAGTTTGGGCCGAGAGGTCTGGCTAACTTCATTTTGTAACTGTCTAGAATTATCATTGTTATTTTGAAGATAGTTTTGATTAGAATCATATTGATTATTACTGGTATAAAGCTGACTGATGGCAGTTGAATGAGTTACTGGTAAAGTCCTTTCTGTCGAGTACTGGTCATCATTATTGTTTACATGAATTTCTGGCTTTAAGTTATGGTTACTATACTGATAATTTATTTCTGGGGTTGATTTGTAATCAGCATAAAAATAATTTTCTTTGATGTAAGGGTTTTCATTATGGTGCCGTGTTTCAGAATTTTCTTTCATATTAGGTTCTAGTTGTTCTTGTATCATTTTGGTATACTGCTCTGAATTCATATCATTAAAGTTCATTACTACGTCATCTGCTCCGGATGATCTAGAAATTGAATGTTTTTCCGTATTTTGGTTAGCATTTGCATTAATGCCATACTGCCACCTCCACAATGCTTTATTACTTTCTTGATCGGCCTCTTTCATGTTTGCTTCGTAATTTACTAACTGAGGCATTGTAGATTTCTCAGTTGTGAACATTCTATTTATTGGTTGTTGTTGAGGCGCGTTCACAGACGGATTGTGAGCGCCCTGTGAAGCCAGAAAAGTTATTTGCGGGGAAATTGTTCCACTGTTTTGTTTAGTTTGCATTTGATTTGCGAAGTCAATAGCCGCTTGAACTGAACTTTCTGAACTAGCTGCGGCTACTAAATTATTTTGAGTGTTAGGTTGTTGTGAAAAACTATGCGAGAATGATTCAGGAGTTTTCCCTGTAAATAAACTACTGAGCCGCGGCGGTGCGACCGCAAACTGATGACGTTTTTCGCTTTCGCTTAATTCGTTTTCCTGCTGTTCGGCACTCCATGATTTTAAATGCGGTGGCTTTTTGGATTCTTCGGCTAAGTTGTACTGAATTGCTCTAGAAATAAAAGATTTTACATTATTCATTATTTTATCGAATTAGAAATATATGAAGTTGTACATACCTCTGAATGATTTCTGGGACAGGTGGTGCGACGGGTAAGTGGTCGCCGCTTGCTCTAAACCCATTCGCATCTGCAATGTAGTGGACCGTGTATGTCTTTCCGTTATCTCCGACGTAAGAATATGAGCCTTCTACAACTTGTTCATCTTTGCCAGTACCCGCATTCTCCATGCGACTATGCTGCACGTAATGGGTCTGATCTGCTCCTAAAGCCCTAAAATAAGATATAATTAGTACTGCAGAAGGTCTACTTAAATGTATAGTGCAATATTTATATGAACATTCATCACTTACTCGTAACTAAAGCTTCCATCTAAATCCATTTCGTTTGATAAACGTAGAATGGGTATCGCGGTTTCTGTTGTAGAAGATATGTAAATACCAGGCTGTGGTATATATTGAGGGCTAGGATAACTTGCTGCTTTCATTTGATCCATGTTATGATCTCGTTGAATATCCATTATGCTTATACTACGAGGCGTCACTGTTTGCATTCCTCCACTTTGAGGCGGAGGATCAGGGCTAGTGTTGAATTGAAATGGCATTTTCGTATCTATTCTATCTATCGGATTTTGAAAACTCTTTGGGATAGGTCTCATTTCTCTTCTTTCTGCCATTTGGTTTGGCATTCTTTGAGTGCGATTCATTTGGTTACGTAGGTGTTGTGGAATCTGTGTTGTTGGTTTGTCGTCTTCATCATCGTCATCATCACCTTCGGTTTTTAGAGGTCTAAGTGTTGATGATATTATCAAAGGAAAGGGCGAAGGGTACCCGAACGGTGCCTTAGTAGCGGTCGGGGGAAGATATGGAAATGGTAATTTGTTCATATTATTCATATTCATTTGGAAATAGGGTAGAGGAGTATGATTCTCAGGGGGCAAGTAAGGATTCTTCTCCGATGTAAACATACCGGATTGAAATTGTGGTGGGAAAGTAAAATGTTCATGAGCTTTATTGTCCACTGCTAAACTTATCGTCAAAATTATTAGTGGTATCTGAAAAATAACATTGTATGTTAATTTGAGGACCAACTTACGGTTTGAAACCATCCAAATAAAAAATCCATGTTCACTGAACGACACAAACACTTTCCACTTACCAGCTTCATTTTTCTTGAAGCTGTGATTGTTTTTGATAACAATTTTCACGTCACACTATAGCACTTGTGGAAAATAGACTGGTAATGAAAATGAATTCCGCATATATTTATACGCACGCGAGATGTGTCCAGGCATTCGTGAAAGAGATCGTTTGGACAACGTTTCTCTTCTTAGATGCACACTTTTTGCTGCGCAGTTGTTTTTATCAGGTATCCGATACTGCATCGCCTCGGCTCGCAATTAAGGCTTTAAAGTAAAAGCGTCTTTGAACGGCGTATGATTGGTAGTCTTAACGAAGGATTATTTACATAAGCAAGCAGTATTGGGGTGTGTGTTCAGATACCCGTGACTTCAACGTTTTTTTAACTGTACTTGTTCGAGTCAATTACCTCAGAAATCGTGTGACTGACGGTATAGAAAGGTGATGGAATGAGATTTTCTTTACAACTGTCATGCTTTTTCGTTAGATGAATGCGGTGTGCTTGATGGAGTTGCTACAAATATAACAACCTTATATAGGAGTGCATCCAAAACAGATTGAACGAATGCATTGTTTATTTATAAATCGGTTTCGTCAGCAAATAAACGATTGATTCGACATACGAAGTGTTTCTACAGAAAAAAGAAATACAAAAAGAACAAAATGAATCATGGATTTTAATTAATTAAAGGGATCAAAAACCCTCGAGGCGGATACGGAGAGGCAGGCGTTCGATAAATTGCAAGATAAATTGAAGGTTTTTATGCGGTCATCCCAAATTCGCGTGTCGTAAAGTGATGCAAGTTCTGTAATGGTCAAAGTCGAGTCAATGGCCCAAAAGACCGGTTCTGAAGAATTTTGGTTTAAACCTACCGCGGTTAAATTGCCTGCTCTGTAGGTTGAAAATGGGTTACTTATTTTTTTTATCTCGTTAATATTGTCATCTGACTCTTGTTTGAATAATCTTTTTATGGAATCGGAAGTGCTTATTTGTTTTTTTTCGCTTTTATCAACGTTTTTTTTTTTTTAATTTTATCGCCCCAAAATTGCTTTGCTTTATTTACTTTTGTTGATATAAAGTCCTAATTGGGTGCTTAATTTTTTATAATGACGAAATCTTGATTTCTCGAGAGAATATTTTGTTTATGTTTCTTTACATAGTATGGACGATTATTTTGTTATTACTTCGTAAGAAACTGCATTATATTATAATGATGACAGTGAACCCATGGGGACTGAACCATTCAGCAGAGGTATTTTGCGAAACTTATACAAGTACTGATTTTACTTAACTTTATTATCTGTCTTCTTACCTTATTGCTATGTGTCCTCGTCAAGCCCAAATAAGCATCAGCAATTATTGAAAATCAGCTGTTGCCCGCGGCTTCGCTCGCATTTTGGTCGGAAATTATCCCACGGGCACGATGTAATTATAGCCTCTGGCACTCAGGGATAATGTAGCTTTCTATTAGTGAAAGAATTTTCAAAATCGGTTCAGTAGACCCAGAGATTACCCCCTACATACAAACAAATTTTACCTCTTTATAATATTAGTATAGATTAAGGAGGACTATGAATGAAACAACAAATTATATACAAAACTTATTTATTGATTACCAATACATCACATATGAGGCTTTGAACATACAATACTATCACAAAACCTGTCATACCTCGATCAGTGATCGAATTCACAATTCATAATCGTGACCAAGATCACTGACTCCTATCGATCGAATCGAATGGTGATGTAAATCATCACCAAAATCGTTCAGAGGTTTAAATGCGGACACCAGCCCGCTATACAATACAATACAATCGTTCAGAGGTAATATTATTCGTATACCTATAGAGCTAAGCGTCTCTGTACATTAAAATTCATCGATTTAATTAGAGAAATACGATACATCCCGGCAAAAATACAGGGAGGCCATACTTTTGGGGACATTATTTTTTACGGTTACTGCGAAACAGATTTGGTCTCATGATGGCATTATTTTAATACGATTATGAGCCCAAGAAAGTTGTATCTTTAACCACTGTACTTTCAACCAATGATGTTAAAGTTAACGAGACGTTTTAATGCACAGAAGACAGCAATTGACATTTTTAATACATAAATAATCTCTATGGTCGTTGTTTGTGTTATAAATATACCACAGGTTTTCAGGACTACTTATTTATGAGTTTAAACTTGGTTGTTTGGGTGCTGAGAGTAGAAGTTTTGCTGAGGGGGGTAGTATTGCTGTACAGGAGGCTGGTAGGTAGGCTGGGGAGGTACATAGGTTGCCTGCTGGGGAGGAACGTAGGGTCCCTGCTGGGGAGGAACGTAGGGTCCCTGCTGGGGAGGAACGTAGGGTCCCTGCTGGGGAGGAACGTAGGGTCCCTGCTGTGGAGGTACATAGGGTGCCTTGCTTGGGTAGTAGAACGGCTTAGGAGTCTGAGTTGGGTAGTGAACTGGTGCTTGCGTCTGAGTAGGGTATTCGTCGTTTTGAGGTCCGTACTTATTAGGTACCTGGGGCCTGTAACAAGGAGATTATAGATTTTCAAGCCAAAACAAATTACACAAAAACATAATATTAGTATATCTTATCATTTTCCTAAAGTGGATGTCTAACAACTTAAACGTTAAAAATAAAGTTTTACGCAGCAAATCCCAAATCGGTCATCTTGAGGTTGAACGATTATGTCACCCACCAGAGCCTTAGATATAAAGCGAAGAAAACGTCGTTTTTATAGCCAAGATAACGTAAATGCCCCATAAAAATCTGTCTGCCAATAGTTATTCACTTGCGTGATTTTTATTTACCGTTACATACAGTTATAATAAACTGTGTCCCATTTTTGTACCGCTTCTAAATCGTAAGTTATTCCATTTTGGCGAAATCTTTTATCTAATTAGTGTTATTTTAGATTAGTTAGTATCTTCGGCAAGAATAGTTTAAACTTTAAACATTTTGTTTTCTTCCTTTCTAATGTCATGTTTTAGTCTAATACTTGTCTTAGTGAAACAATTCAGAGAAAATGTTTTCAAGTCTCGCCAACCCTACCTCCTTCCTGTCTACCAAGCTTATAGTAGTTGGTATTGAAGTGCCAATTAGTGCAGAAATAAATCGATATTGGAAAGAAACAAAAGAGAGGCGCTCAGGCAGCTCTTAATTACTTTTTCCATTTTAGAACACGGGATTACTTACTTCTATGACTGATACTATCAGCGTCAATGTTGGCTCTCTTTGTAGCATCAGACAATTATGGATTAGCACTAGATGATGCATAACGAAGCTGTCAGCCAAGCAGAAGTACTTACATCAAACTAAGTAACTTTACGCAAAAAATATTGCTGTAAAACGACTTTTTTTTTTGGGGTGAAAAATCACGTTTTTCGGTAGGACTCATAAAATTGTGCTGATGGATGGATTGAATAGTACGGAGGTCGTGGAGGTGTTTAAAATCTTACATTGAAAGCGAAAACAAGTGCCTTTCTTGGGACACCCTATACGTTGGTATCCCGTCCTCCTCCGGTAAAGTTCTAGTTTTGTAATTAATTACGCGAAGTTTTAAAAGATTAGCTTCATGTAGTATGTTCTTAAGTTCTTCAACAATAATCTGTCTTCTACTCTCAAATACTTAACCAATAAAGAACTGCGTATTAATTCTTTCAAGTTGATTAATGCTACATTTAAAACAGCTATTTAACATCTCTGACCCACCATCTATTATGTTATATGCTAATCCTAGATGTGATGTGACAAGCGGGCGGACAGTTGAAGCTTTTAACTTACTCGGTTTGCTGTCATGTCATTCGTTATTTGGTCTTCTAACTGTATATTCGCCATTTTTATTTCGTTGTTTAAAATGGCTGGTGTCTTAATATCGTGTTGAACATTGCTTTGTAATTGAGATACGTCTGGTTAGTACGATTGTTTAGCGATGCATAATGTTACAAGACTTTATAGAATTAGATTTACATACAGTCATTGTTTGTTTGATTGTTCGTTTACATTGACACCTTGTTCTGGTTCTTATATCGAAACATGTCTTCTCTATTATATTGTGTGTGGCTGAGATTCTATAATTCCGTTTTCATAATATTTGTCTATGATCAAGAAGAGTTTCTTGGTGTGTACAGTTTTATGTCCACGGATCGATTACTAATTTGTTTGTAGATACTAAATACCAGAAATTTTAATTAGTAACGGTATGCGATACGGAATCTGGCCCGCTAACATATATGTTATATTTTTAAATATTTCTATGGACTAGATTACTGAATAGATTTAAAACCAAACAGGTTCCAGTAGCAAACTGGTATACTCATAAAATTAACACAATTGAATTAGTCACATGCTACTTATTTTTATAGATTTTAACTTAAAATAATAACGGTAATCTAAGCGTCAGAAAAGACTTTCATTTTTACGAGGAATTTTCCAAAACTTATGTTTGTTTTATGTTGTTGTTATTTGTAGCCATTTGTTACGGGCTATGACAAACAACTTGAGGCTATAATTCACTCAACAACACTCCTCCCTGTTCAGGAAAATAGGGGAACAACAAACGACCGAGGGCACGGCTTTCATACAAATTCTAAGATTTCGATTCGTGGAAAAATAATGGCGATTAATAACCTTGTTTGTTTGATTGGTATTTGGTGTTAGTTTCTTCTAATTATTATTAATGATCTCTTTTCTATAATTTTGTTTTTCTTTGTTAGAGTAGAAATACTAATGAGACTTTTCTAATAATAATTACTCAGTAATTTTAGTGATTGAGCCATTGACAGTTTGTACTGATATCAACATCATCAACTGCCAAGCCTTTTCCCACAGTTGTTGTGGTCAGCTTCCAGTCTAACCGGATGCAGCTGAATACCAGTATTTTAAATAGAGGGACTGCCGATCTGACCTCTACAACCCAGTTAATAGTGGGTTATGCGATATCCCTTGGTAAGACTTGTTGTCAGACTTTCTGGTCACTGAGTAAACTACCGTCAAAGATCTACAAATGATAGCCGAGACCAACGGCTTAACGTACCGAGGCACGCAGGAAACTCGGTATGTGATGGGTGGTCCCCCATCCACGGACCAACCTAGGCAAGCGCAACTTAAACTGAATATCGACCCGAGCGTCTGCTACTACAGACAATACAGTTGGTACTGACTATAATAGTAATAGTAGAAAAAAATATTCATCTTTGCAATTACTAAAATTCAATTCTTTTATCCCATTATAATTCAAGAATCAGGACTTTTATAAGAAAAAAAGGAAATTAGCTGATATTGCCTATTAAATTAACAAAATATACTTACGCCTCGTAAGCCGGGGGAGGGGTGGGCAGATGGTCACCGTACGCATGGAAGCCAGTCTTGTCAGCCCAGTAGGTGGTGGTGTAGGTCTTGCCATCAGCACCGACGAATGAGTACCAGCCTTTCTTGACCAAGCTCTCCTCAGTCTGCTTGGGGTCAGTGTAGTAGCCTTCTTCTCCTACCCATGTGCCGTCAGCGATTTTGTACCTGGAGAAGACAAACTAGGTTACAGAATGCCTAGATAAAATAGAATTTCATAAGTGTCAGGAAGAATAAGTTCAACCACCTTTGGAACGTTTTAAACATACTCCTGATTGCCCTTAGTGTGACGTTTCCTTCATCTGTTAGGTACCTTTGAATCTCGATTTTGTATAATATTTCCCTAATTTTCGTCCGTAATCAAATCACGTATTTGTTTATTTGTTTACACAGACACTTGTTGCACTCGCAGTTTATACCTAAGCTTGCAGTAAGCCAACAGCATTTATGCAACGGCATTTATGATTTGTTATTTCAATTTGTCAGAAAAGATCACACAAATTTTCTTATACGAACTGATTGGGGAAAATGACTTCGTAAAATACACCAAATTCTGTGACAATAATGATCAAAACTTCGTTGATTTCCGACAATACAGGAGGTACCTAAAACGTTCTCTATATGTATGTGCGTATAGGTTCATGTGTGATATGTGTCTTTATGTTCCGTGTTCTAGTTTTTTTCAAGGCCTGCCACACTATAAAGATTGCCATCACCACGGGATGTGCTTAGCAGTTTTTTATCAACCCTATTTATATCATCCGTTTGTGGGAGTACCTAAATAACCGTATAAGGAGTTAAGATACACAACAATAGAGGAACCGTATCGACATTAGTAGATCAGGTTGTACCGTTAATTTATTCCTCATTAATTCAATATTTCTCGTTTATTAGAAAGACATTCTGTTTACGGAAATGCGATTCAAATTAAATTCCAATACGATGCGACAGAGACATCATAAAAATTATGGACTAATAAATTCGGTTGCCAATGGGATAACGGCAATATTGTAAAAAAGATTTGGAGATTTTTACCTGCTGATGACGATTACCAAACAGTTATTATTGGATCCCGAGTTTCTTACAAGCACACAGTTAGGACCTTTTTTGAGGTCTTAAGATTGAACAGTTATGGGTAAATATGACCTGGGATTTTTTATTAAACCCTTATGATCCGTTGTGTGACCGTTATGGGACTGTGTCGTCAAAACAGATATTTCTTACATAACATTTGCATTTTGAACAGAGTTACGATTGTCAAGGACAATGGACTCATTTTTTGTGGAAGTTTTATATTCTAAGATTGTACGTGAATAAACGTATGTTTATAATAACGGATACAGTAGTGAAGAGTTCAGTATGAGGTCGTGGGAATCTATGTATGAATATGAACCGTTTTACAAAGATTTTGTATTCTTATTGTTGAGTCTTTTGATCATCATTTTGTTGTGTTGAAAATATTTGTGTATAGCTGAAGTAAACACATTTATGTACTTTAGAACATTCGATATGAGGACTACTTGATTAAGTAAATAAGCAACAAAGTGTGCGTAGGCGCAAGACTTAAGTTTGTAAAGCTTTTATATAGCTGCTATAGTTTACTCGTGTTTCATCAAGATTACAGCCATCGGACTTGCAAATTGTTTCATAAAAGCGTGAATTAAAGTGTAAATCGTCTTTAGCTTCGTAGAACATGTGCGGCGGTTTAAAACATGTACTAAAATTAACAATGTAATGGATTACATTACAGTTGTATGAAACGCTTGGTGTGTATAGTGCAATATTTTAGCGGTAATTAAATTGTTTTAGCTTTTAAATACACCTTCGCTCCATTCATGGAAACAGGCATTTTCACATACAGAGAATACACTAGTATTGATCACCACTTCTCGTGGTGATTAAAGCTTATGGTGTTCCTGACTTACACATCTGCATTCTTTATTCCACCTCTCACGCATACTTGAGACAACGAATAATCCATATGAAAGGCGAAACAAACTATCCACTTACTCGTATTTGTAATGCCCATTCTCGCCATAATACTGCTCATTCTTGATCACCGACACTGGGGTGGTGGTGGTAGGGGGGTGGTACACGGGGGTGCTCCAATGATGTTGATGAGGGTCGTAGTAGTCGCTTTGTACGTTAGCAGGCACTCCCGTTTGGACCGGCTGGATGGGCTTAGGAGGTTGCCAACTGTTCTGGGGAGGAACGTAGTTTGGTGCGTTCCAGTGAGGAGGCCTCTGGCTCGGATTTACGTAAGAATTGAAGCTGCTTGCGGCAGCAGTCAAATCTGCACCTTCTTTCATAAGCTCGAGGGTCGCAGATGCTTCGGCTTGAGAGTCTTCTACGACTTCTGTCTTCTTCTCCTCTTCAGCCAGAGAGAAGGCCAAGATGGCGGCGAAAATTAGTAGCTGTGGAAGAAATGTTTTGTTTAGTTTGTGGGTAATCTTCACTACATAGTATAAAACAAAGTCGCTTCCCGCTGTCTGTCCCTATGTATCTATCTTTAAAACTACGCAACGGATTTTGATGCGGTTTTTTTAATAGATAGAGTGATTCAAGAGGAAGGTTTATTTGTATAACATTGCACCCGTGCGAAGCCGGGGCGGGTCTTAATATGAGAGACTTAATATCAGACTAATAGACACTTTAAAGTAAGCTAAACTAAGATTAATCGTAACAAGATTTATATTTCAGAAGAAATTAACTTCGAGTGGGTTATAAACAAGAGCCGGCACTCAATTAAACGATTCTTATTTGCAATGAAATTAATTATTTTTCAAAAGATTCACATTTGAAATAAATAAATTATTATGGTTTTCGAAAACACACAAGTTATGATTTTTAACCATATAATTAATGAAGTTTTTGAACAATGAATTGATGCACTGATTTAAAATTCAAATAATAGTTATTTACTAAATATTCATCACAAATACAGTCTGCACGCATAGACGCGAAAAAAATACAACCCCAAAATATTTATAATTTTTTTTCACTGATTTAATTTTTATTTAATATTTTATTTATTTAATTTCACAAGCACTGGCACAAAACTTAAAATTCCAAGGACTCACCAGCTTCATGTCTGTGTCCTTCCGATCCTCGTTCGATACTGTGGTCACGAGGGGTCGTCCCACATTTTATAGCCAAATGTCCTGCGTCTTCATGCGTTCGTACATCTGCGCCTGCGCACAATGACCTCGCTCTTAGATCACTCATATGATTAATAAAATAAGATTTTAGGTTAAAATGAGATTTATTGTTTTTTTTTTACATTCCGAGACAATGAATAAGGAAATTGCCAATTATTTTTCATTTTCGTTGGTTTGATTGATTTTTTGTTAAGTGTTTGAGTTGTCTAGTCAAAATATAATTCAAGTTCAAGGTTAAAAATATTTGGAAGCTTAACATACATTTGCAAACAAAAGTTTCTAACACGTTTTGTAAGTAGTTATTTTTACGCAAAGCTTATTACAAATCTATTAATGAACTAAAGAATTGAATGGGTTTGCAAGTGCTTCATTCATAACGAGTAGTGGGCGTAAGTTACGTTTATTTACCTATTTACTTAGCAGTTGACCGAAACAGGGCGATGTGAATAGATCTAATTGGTTCTTAAGGCTTGTACTTGTGTGATTCATAGGTGTTTAGTTATGTCAATAACTTTTGCTTGGGTTTTGTGTAGGTCTCAAGGTTTTACTGATATTGTGTTCTTGTGTCGTTGGTTTTATTGTTTCTTGTGTTTGTTTTCTGTTTCGAAGTTGTGATCATTTATTTACCTAAAAATGTAACTTGTCAGCTTTAGTTATAAACTATATAAGTAGATTAAATCTTCTATGACCACGGGTTTAGGTAGGGTTCACAGTATATTTTTACTAAAGTCGTAAATAAATTGTCTGTGATACTTTTCCTTAAGAAAACGCCAACTACAGTAATGTCGTGTAGAAATAGTTTCCTTACGTAATTAATTGGACGATTTTGGACGGATTATTATCGAAAATGTCGGTATTTCCTCCAAACAGAAGATAAAAGTCGGTTCTTCATGTCCTAAAAAGAGGTTGGTAGTGGGCACACCATTACATCTATTTGGTTGAACAAGTCTAATTATGTTTTTCAAGGAACTGTGTAGGCGCACCCTAATTATTTCGGCTTTAAGACATAAAACGTGAGCTCAAACCCAAAAACAGTTTATTTAAATAATTTGAATCCCCAAAGCTACCGACTGATGTACTTGACTGTACTTTATCTACGTCGTATTTATGCATTTTTGACTGAATACAGAGCAAAATATACGTGCACAGAATACTCGTATAAAGAATCCCATCCCATACAAATTACGTACTTACATGTCATACATAATCGTATGTTTATATGACTTTAAATATAAGGAATTTGAAAATGTCTGAATTGTCCGAAGAAACCCAAAAAGTACATTTTGTATCTTTTTAAATCCCAGTGTTATAGGGATTTGAAATGTAAATCTGACATTACCATACGTAATAGGGAAGTCAATGTTGATTTTTATGAGATATGAATGTGGAAAGTTCTTTGTCGTGTATAAGCTTTTGTATAACATAAATTATTCGGCCTCGTTGGTATAGATGTTTGCAAGACAAGTGCGACTGCTGGTACTTACTGGGTTCGATTTCCTGTTCAGGCAAGGTGTTATTAGGTTTTTCCATCTGGAATTTCTCAGCAGCCATGGAGACCGAATTTGTTGTAGGTACCCGGTATGTAGCAATATATTCGCCTCTATAAGTACCCTAATCCCTAGCCCCTAGTCCCAATTGAAACATAACTGGCAATATGTGGATGCACTATTAGGTAAACCTCTGCCTAACACTTCGGGAATTACAGGCGTAATCTTATGTTATGTCTAACTGTTTTGAGGTCCATGTTATGTTGAGGAAAACAATTAGCATTTCAGTAACACATTCGGTTTCGCCATCATTCGTTTTAGGATAAAATATATTATTTTCGCTGTAACCGGAATTTTGTAACGTTAATATTGATTACACATCCCAATTTATTTACTCGACGTGTACACCCACAGAACGCAGAAATCTACAAGGATATGCGGAATACCCAAATAATTCTACATATAAATTAAATAAATTGTTAGGTTCTGTAGAGAGTATGAGGAGAGCCCGCTCGTGTCAAATAAAATCGAATTAAGGCGGTACCCTGACCAAATAACCTTGAGCATTCGTCCCTTTTCGCCGCACGCCACCCAGCATAAGATCGCGAGATAGAAAATAGCGATATACGTAGCGAGTACGCTCAGATTTTGGAATAAAATGTTTATAAAATCAAATTTAGGTCTTTTGAAAAAAATAAAACTAGCATAATGTTTATTATTAAATTGCCTACCATCTAGTGTAAAAAGAAAATCAAAATGATCGTTACTTTACGAGGAGATGCAAGCCATCAATAATCCTGCCTCATTTCTGTGGTTTTGTTGTGAGGAGATTAATTTTACATTTTACTACTAAAAAAAAAACCAAAACTACCATTTTGGAGTCAAGAATACCCAGAAATTTCATGTTTATTGTATAAGTTGGTATTTATTTTGGGTAAAGAGAAGATAGCTCCAAAAAACTGCGCAAAACATGGCTACCGCTGCGTTTTGCTCGGGGAGGCGCCTTAAGTATAATAATCATCATCATCCGCCTAGCCTTCTCCCAACTATGTTGGGGCCAGCTTCCAGTCTAACCGGATCCAGCTGAACACCAGTATTTTACACCACTGCCTCCACAACCCAGTTAGTACTGGGTAATAAGATACCCCTTAGTAAGACTGGTTAGTAAGACTTTCGGTCCACTGATTTCCTGTAACGACTGTCAAAGATCTACAAGTGACAACCGGGACCAACGGTTTAACGAGCTTTCCGAGACACGGACCAACCTAGGCAAGCGCGGCTTAACCTGAACATCGACCCCATCGGCTGTTATTGTTCTGCCACGAGCTCCTCCTAGAATTAAGGGTTCTTTAGTTAACTGCATAATCCCACACAGGCGGGACCTGCGGGTCCAGTCAACCTAATCACTACATAGTTTAAAACAAAGTCGCTTCCCGCTGTCTGTCCCTATGTATGCTTAGATCTTTAAAACTGCGCAACGGATTTTGATGCGTTTTTTTTTAAATATATGGAGTGATTCAAGAGGAAGGTTTACATGTAAAACATTGCACCCGTGCGAAGCCGGGGTGTTATAGTTTATAATAATAAACATTCAAATGCTTTTGGTTAAAGAATAAAGTCGCTGATACTTACTCATGAGGTGTCTCAAACCATTAAACTGAATAACTTTTGTTCTATGACTTTTGGAAATTCATAACATTTTTTAAATTTTACCATACATGTTGATCAGCTAATCGCGCCAGTTTCTCCAGAAAGTCCACGTTTTTTTCCGGATTTCAAGAACTTTTAGAACAAAAACTGTTCAATTGCATGGTCCGAGAGACCATCGGGAGGTCTTGTGTTTATTATGTTACACCTTGTATAAGTACTCGTACATACGAGTAAATGCAGAAGCTCGCAATTATATTAAAAACGTGAACTTAAAGCTAGACCACCTACAGCTGTCACTTACAATGTCGTCAATGTTGTTCTGACATGACCACATTGTGCTCGGAGGTTTTCGGCCAAAGTGAGATATGCAAGTCACTTGAGAGCACATGAAAGGGCACCACACCAAAGATCTCGACAACCACCTAGAAAGTCGTTGAGGCCAAAATCGGCTAGAAGGCATCATCATCAAAATCATTAATATAAGTATCTCTTTAACTCACATGGGACCTAAAACCTTTTGTACGTTTCTAGAGCGAGAAAATCGTCGATAGCTACTCGCTGGCTGTGGGACACGTTGGGTCCCTTTTGATAAGTTTTTTAGGCTTTAAAAGATTAAAACCTGTAATAAACATTACTCAGATCAGGATGCCGTGTCGGGGTTGCAATTAAAAACCCAAATGGTGGGTTTAAGCAAACAAAATGTTTCTTTTAAATCTGGAATGAGAGAGATATGTTCTCCATTTTAGTAATGTGGGCATTTGTCTTGACAAGAGAACTCGAATTATGTGTTAAGCCAAATTAAAATGAGAAGTAATTTAATCATACGCAAAAAAATCACACATTTCGAAAACAAGGGGTATAGGAAAAATAGACATTGTATTTCGAACTCATCTATAACACGAGGTAAGAACATAAGACTTGATTATAGCAGACTTATACAGGGTAGCAAAATATCGATGACGTCACCAAAGAGCTTAAACCATAAAAGTATGTCTACGTAAGAGATGTACTGTCGTGACGGAAAATATTATTAAGAAAATTCAGTGGAGCGCGTAGTGGGGTTTGAAACTTGAAAGCTTTATAAGAAAAACAAGATTACTTAACTTCTCTCTTGTCGACCCAATGTCCTAAGCCTTTTTTTGGCATCTTGGCAAAATAGGCTAGTAGGTAATTGTTCGATCAATTACTAGGTAAGTTAATTGTACCCCATTATGGTAATATCAGAGCATTTAAATAAGCTTTTTAGGTATTCAGATGCAATGCGTGGGCTGAAAATTTCGATTTTGATCAAAAATGCTGACTTAGAACGACCTTGATGAAACTTTAGATTTTAAACCGCAAATAAGCTTCCTAACATTTTTTTATTTTCGATTTTTCCAGTTTGGATCCAAATCAAAACTAAACGAAATCCAATCTATTGAGCGATTAATTTTAAAGTACTTACTTTAATTTATATAGAAAATTATTTGTCCAATAAATCATTGTGTATTTCCGCGTTCATGAAAACAAAATAGTTTAATTTTCTAATAAATAGTAAAACCATGATATGCGTATCAAAAGCCAAATTCAATTATCAAAGCCGAACTATAAATATAATCAAAAAAGCATTTTATGGAAATATTTTTCCGTGAGGATACATAATATACGTAATTTCGTTATTACTTTCCCAATTTTGGCACCAATTAGGTAGATACGAGTAATTTGAAACTTCTCAGTTTTCTAACCGATCAAGTGATCGCGTTTTAAAGAACTGACAAAGTGTTTTACAAGTTTCGATTTCTAACGCGGTTGACGTAAGTTTTCGGTAGCTTATGTCAATCCCATATATTTTGACTTTTATATTGTCGTTCCCGCTGATAGAATTTCACTTTGTCTAAGCCCTCTTGCCGTTTTAGTGAATGCCTTAGGGTGACAACGCAATTCTGAAGCCGACGATGCCTAATGCTTTTCTAAGATTTGTTTCATCATCATCATATCAGCTCGGAATCACCCACTGCTGGGTATAGATAGGCCCCCTTTTTGTCTGCCACAATTTTCGGTTTTGTGTGTCTCTTTTCCAGGTATTTCCCGCGACTTTGGCGATATCGTCGACCCAACAAGCTTTAGGACGGCCCTGGTTTCTTTGGCCTAACCTTGGCCATCACTCGGTCAAAGCCTTGATCCATCGGTCAACTCCGTGTCTAGCCAGATGTCCTTGAGGCGCACTGCCCTGTCCCCGACGTCGTAGACTTTCGTCCGATGGCGGATTTCGGTGTTACGCACTCGATCTAAGAGGGTTATGCTGAGCAAGGCTCGCTTTATAGCCCTCGTAATCGGTGGATTGTCTCGTTTGTGAGCGTCCATGTCTCGGCACCGTAGGTTATTTAACATGTGTATACCTGTTAAAAATCTTAACGGCGATCATTTAACGTATTTACGATGTGTTTTAACCAAAAAGCTGTTATAAATCGTATGTCACGACTCGTAAGTGACAAAGGTGGCCAACTAATGCTTCATAATGAAACACATAATTCGATTTTGTCTTTATCTTTACTTTAAGTGGATTTATATCATCTTGGCATTAACACAAGGTTTCATATCGGGAATGAATATATCAATTTTGATGGGTTTTGTTGTTGATAATAACTCTTTGTTGGAAGAGAAAGGAGTTAATTTTATTGCGGTGTCATGTATGGATTTTCTTGTCGGGGTGGCCTTAATGTTAAAAACACGTCTTAGGCAATAGGTTCGAAGTCTGACACATACAAGGTGGTACATGGAGGTATTTAAAGTAAAAAAAAAAACATTAAATCCTTGCATAAAAAAAAAGAAATTGTACAATAGTTGGAAATTTGACCTCCATCTCCAGAACTAGCAGATTCCCGGGTAAGGACAAAAAAAATATCGCAATGATGGGCAGAACAAGTTCCTTTCAGCATCGATAAGGGTTATTTTGCACCCATTATTTATTAATTAGTCTTTTTACGCTATTCTTGAAGAGTTTAGACTGACTGTGACATGATCCTGGGTGACCGCGGGCAGTCTTATTGGGTATTTTCAATTAGGAATACCCAGCATCAGCACGGACTCTGGATTTGTGCCCGGTTAAGCTCAATAGGCTCGCCCCCTATTACATGAAACTTGTTAACTCACGAAATGTTGGTGTACTGCAGGTACACCTCCGCCTTACTCCTCGAGGACAACAGGCATGCAGATCTCATATTTTAGACTATTGACTGAAACTGAAGGAAATCAGAGGGCTATCCTCGGAGTTTACTTGCGTGATCGAATCAGAAATGAAGACATCCGCAAGAGAACCAAGGTTACCGACGTAGCCCGAAGAATTGCCAAACTTAAGTGGCAGTGGGCAGGGCACATTGCTCGCAGAACGGATGGCCGATGGGGCCATGACGACCGCGAACCAGAAGACGTTGCGTTGGAAGGCCTCCCACTAGGTGGACCGATGACCTGGTGAAGGTTGCGGGAATCCACTGGATGCGAGTCGCACGGGACCGGTCTATGTGGCGACACTTGGGGAGGCTTATGTCCAACAGTGGACGTCTTTCGGCTGAAATGATGATGATGAAGGAAATCATAGTGACTATACCTACCTCGTATATCTATCCACTCATTGTATCTAAAAAAAAATATTATAAAATTAAATTGAAGAACAAAGAGAAACAAAATAATTAGCAGCTCTGTGCAGTGTGTAATTGTATGTGTATGTGTGATTATAGTAGTGTGGGATGGTGGATTTGTGTGTGTATGTGTGTGTGTGTGTGTTTGTGTGAGCGTGTGTGTGTTTGTGTGTGTGTTTATAGTCGAAATTGATAAAGAAGGTAAGTATTCATGTAAGTCGGTCTAGAATATGTTCTGCTTCTTCATATGTTAGAGTTTTTAACCACTCAAGATGCAAGACCTCGTGCTCGTGCTGACGCATTGCGAAAGCCGTTCGTGTCCTCGTAGCAGCGATCGGCGGCGGCGACCTCTCGCTTCTGGCCTTGGTTCAATCCATGGTCCGGAGCGAGACGAAATGGGACGCCGTCACCTCCTTCTGCGAAGCAGTCATGCTAGCGAAGGAGGTGGCGGAACGTGAGAGGGAGAGAACCTCACGTCCCAGCCGCCGCGGGAGACGCACCGGGCGTCGGGGGCCACGTATTGGCCCCCGGCCACCGTAGGCGCGGGCCTGTGGACGGTGAGCTATGGGCTAGCTCGCCGTCCGTCCGTCTTATGACGACAGGCCGTGTCGACGGCGCGTTCGTGTTCCACGCGCGCCTCAAGGAGAGTCAGCAAACAGGGAGGGGTCCGTAAGGACCGACGCCTGCCAGGGTTGCGGGACTGTTCGAAAGAGATACCGCGGCCCTGGAACACAAAGGGCAAAGGAAGGAACATGGATGGGTTTTAGTCAGTAAAAGTCTGACACTCCCTCCTGCTCAGCCCAGAGCGGGAGGAGTTATTTGATGATTTCCCATAGGTAAAAAAAAAAAAACCCCTGGGGAGTAAGCCACAATATCTTTTCGTCTCCTAGAATGTCTTTCTGGGTTAACTGGAATGTATTTGTGTAAATATAGAATTATGTTTAAAAGGTATAGTTTCCTGACTGATAATAGGCCACTAATTCTATATAGATCGACTGTGGGATATCTAGACTCAGGTCTAGGGCGCTCATGCGGTCTTGGTGTTACCAATTACAGCGTTAAAGCTGTAATTGGTAACACCAAGAATGTAAGCGTGACGCTAATGCTACTTCCTATCTTGTATACGAAAAGGCCTTTGACCTGCAGTAACACAATTAATAGCTGGTATTATTAATTGAGAATTGGGAGTACCAAATGTAATTTATGTTCCGTTGTAATTACAATGTCTCGTTATGACATATGTATTACAAATAAATCACGCAAACAATTTTAGTAATCGACAAAGTAATGGCACATGCGGTGCTTTTTATCATTACTTTTTATCTTTTCTAAATTGATCGTTTTTCTTCTGTACCGCATTTAAATCTTCCGGAACATTCTACTTTGTGACCATTTGCTAAATCATTGTTGCAAATATTCCCATTCTTCTTAAGAAGAAACTACTAGTACCTTTGCGAACGGCGACTAGAATAAATTCTACATCCTTGTAAAATTTGACATTAAAAATGCCTTTTATTGGCTCTATTACAATGAATAGTTTACTTTGACCGTAGGCTTCCATTATACATAACACTACGCCTGTAATCCCCGACGGGTAAGGCAGTGGTGTACCTAATAGTACACCCACATTTCGCCAGTTATTTCAAAGTCCCATGTAATGGGGGGCGAGCACCAGGCACATATCTAGACTCCGTAGCTGCTGCTGAGAAAATCCTGATGGAAAAAAACCCAATAATTTGCACGACCTGGGAATCGAACCAAAGACCTTATGCTCAGCAGTCGCGAATGTGATCACTAGACCAACCAGGCAGTTGGCTATTAGAAGTAGCTTCCATTGTAATCTATCAAATAACTTTAATTCGACATAATCCCATAACTATAACTTTTTATGAATTGTTCTACAAATTATATCTCTATAAGTGAAACACCAACGCCTAAGTTTGATACATTTGTATTGGAATTAGCACCAGGTCTAATAAATTGTGATTTAGAGGTTTTTTGAACTTCCACCGTCAATGGAAAGATCTAGTTTTTTTTATTCATCTGTGGTGTTAGTCATACTGCAGCTTTTGGCGTTTATTTTCGTCCTTGAGTACCGACTTCCTCCTTAAGTTTAGTCTATAATTGCTAATTACCTACTATAGATGTATTAATTAATGAAGTCATCTGTAGTGATTATAACTTAATTGGTCATTATTAATCAATCTTCTCAGAGTACCAGTCATATTGAGCGTCCATTTCCTCCTTAGAGCTTAGTTTTTTGTGTAATTGTCGGTAGTTTAATGTCATCCATCCAAACAGCAAATTTTTTGAATCACCAAGATTTCAATCTTTTACGGATTAATTATTATTACTCGTTCCTTGTTTGGTCATAGTTTACCTGCACTTTGCAATTTTGTTTAATTTTCCTGTTCCATTACAAGTTCAGGGGTTTTTGTGTCTGAGATTTTGAAATCTTTATTTGGTTACATACATAACATCACGATTCACCCCTGTAATCCCCGAAGGTTTCGGCAGAGGTGTACCTCATAGTACACCCACATTTCGCCAGTTATGAACTAAACCCTGTAATAGGGGGTGAGTCTATTGCCATCAACCGGGCACAAATCCAGACTCCGTAGCTGGTACTGAAAACATCTTGATGGAAAATTCCAATCAGTCACTTCCAATCCGTCGCTTGCGACCTCTCGACCAACGAGGCAGTTCTTTGCAGTGATTTGGTTCCAAAATATGTACAAAATAGTTCACAAAAATATTTTAAACAAAAAAACAAGCTGAGGCGAAAAGTGTCAGCACGATAGGTATAATAAAAATATGGTTAATAATTAAGGAAAATAAAAATTTTGGAGTACTAGGTAGCAGTTGTAAAGTTGACGATTATGAACCTGGGAATTTTCAATGAGCTCTTGGTTCTTATGAAATGCTCTACTTAAGGACAGCCCCAGATGCCGTGAGTCAACCTTCAAGGTTTCAATGACACAATATCTTCAGGTTGTACAGAAAAATGATTTCATTATGACCCTGTTTTGATTGACCTTATTTCTATTTTGTTTTGAAGTACAATGCGTCATGGATGACCTGCATTGACTTGCGTTTACTACATCATCAAGCTTAGATTCGCACGAAAACGAGCAATGACAAGCTATTTTATGACGTAATTTACTACCGAATATATGGGACGGAGTAAAATCAAGCATGTTGCATTACTTCTTTGCTTAGATCTATAAGGTTATTGCAGCTCAGAAACTTCCGTTCAGCTATGTTTTTCACTACTGTTCACATGAGAATTAGGGAAATATTATCATGACAAAGCATACATACCTTAAGCTTATTGTTTACCTATGAATTTTTAATTTCCTAAGTAAAAAAAAATATTCATTATCTCTATTTTTTTGGATGTTATTACGATAAAACTCACTTCCTAAAAGAAAAGCTCGTTGTATTGCAATTGTATTTATCAAATGCAAAATATGATAAAACACATGCGTAAGGCTTAGGGTTATTAGCAAGCGTGTGTGGGATCCCGAAAAAAATGAATGAGTTTGTTAAATCTCCGCTCCGATACAGACAAGGCTTTGTAATCTTTGTCTCATTGCTTTTTTGTTAGACTTTCGTTTCTTTGTTTTTAATGATGGCCACATTTTTTAAAGGGGTTGGGGAAAAACACAAACCTTTTACTGTGATTTCCTTTAAGAGCGGGTTGATTAATAAGTATTGGTATTGGTACAACTGCATTGACGCCCAACATTTTTTTTTTTTTTTGTAATTGCTTTTGAGAGTAAGGTCGCGTGAAAATTTTAAAGGAGCAAATGAATATTTCGGTTCGCACCTTACAGAAAACGAAGATTTAGTGTTTCACGGTAAAATAGTCTGTCTTACACAAAGTACTTGAAAGTTACGATCAAATAACGGTAAGAGGCCATCTTACATTTATGCATAACGAAGTGTTTACTCATGAGCATGAAAACCAAGTGTGTTTGTCTTAAATTCATAATACTTCGTCCCGTCAGAGAGAGCTCCCGTTGTTGGCAAATAAATCCTTTTTGAGTATTACATTTTCTTTGTTTTTACAATATGGTACCGTAATATTGGCAAAGGTCGAATCAGCCCTTTGGTGTTTTGAGATGCTTGTGTTTTCTTGTAACTTTTTCTATTGCGAGTACTTCAATGCATTGATGTACCTAGTGGTTTAAAAATATTCTGTTTGTAGCTAAGCAAGGTCGCAAGAACGAAGCTACTAGACTTACTAGATGTTAGGATTTCCTACGTCAAATTGCATTGTTTTAGGTTTAAGATTCTATATCTAGCTCGTGGCAAAATAATAACAGCCACTCAGGTCGATCTTTAGGTTAAGCCGCGCTTGCCTAGGTTGGTCTGTGGATGGGTGACCGCCCATTTCATACCGAGTTTCCTCCGTGCCCCGGAAAGCACGCTAAGCCGTTGGTCCCGGCTGTCAATTGTAGATCTATGACAGTCGTTACAGGTAGTCAGTGGCTCAAAAACTCTGACAACCAGTCTTACCAAGGGGTATCGTATTACCTAGTACTAACTGGGTTGTGGAGGTCAGATAGACAGTCGCTCCATGTAAAATACTGGTATTCAGCTGCATATGGTTAGACTGGAAGCCGACCCCAACATAGTTGGGAAAAGGCTAGGCAGATGATTCTATATTTGATCTAGATTTTTTGTTGTTGATCATACACAGATGTTTAGCTTTATAATCCTGCTTATTACATTAATATCCAATGATAAATGGTGGACATCCAATTTCTTTTCTGAGAGCAGCGGTGGCCCAGTGGTGGCGGCCCCGACTTACGAACAGTAAGTCGTGGGTTCGAACCCAGGCAGGCGCATTACTTTGTGTAATTTATTTCATCACCACTGCTCTCAAAAACGGTGAAGGAAAACATCGTGAGGAAACCGGCATGTCCTAGAACCAAAAATTCGAAGACATGTGGCATCTACCAACCCGCACTGGGCCCGCGTGGTGGATTATAGCCCATTCCCTCTCAAAGAGAGGAGGCCGAGTGTCCCAGCAGTGGGAACATTAAAGGCTGATTATGCAATTTCTTTCTCATACAATTTGTCTGATTCGACTCTTATACCTGTAATTACCCTCGACTTTTCCTCCCAATACAATATTAAAAAGCTTTCGATATTTCCTGAACCTTTCTTGTTAATAAAAATACAAGTTTGTTCCAAACTCCCAAGGCTTTACTAATTTCGATTCTTTAGCGATGACGTCAGGTCTCCCGCCGGTAATGCAAAGTGTAAATTTTTCGTCAAAACAATAAATAATTCAATCCCTTTTCTTAAGAGATACGTAATAAAGTGCGCCCACGTTTGCGGTCAGGCGAAGATAACTTTAACAAAAGTGTCAGCACACGTTTTGATATATTGTAGAACAGTTCTTTCGAAGCCGTTCGAAAACATATAAATCTAAACTCTTGCTTTAAGAATTTGGGATGTCTTTCAAGAAAGTTTTACAGTAATGGGTTTGTAGGTGCAATTAACCTACAAAAAAGCTAGTTATTGAATATCTTTACATGAGTAAAGCGTGAGTATTAACATAATGTTGATGTTTTTTTTTTAAACACACCTAAAAATAAGAAATATGATAAACCGAAAGTCCTGGGGCTTTTGCTTAACAGTAACAGTAACGATAAACTGCAAAATTCTGAGAATGGTCAGCATAAACCAAAAATCGGTCAAGTGCTAGTCGGACTCGCGCACAAAGGGTTGCGTATCATTATCGAAAAAAACGTTTGTTATTTGGCTATATAGCTACCTATGGGAAATCATCAAGTAACCCCTCCCGCTCTAGGCTGAGCAGGAGGGAGTGTTAGACTTTTACTGACTAAAACCCATCCATGTTCCTTCCTTTGCCCTTTGTGTTCCAGGGCCGCGGTATCTCTTTCGAACAGTCCCGCAACCCTGGCAGACGTCGGTCCTTCCGGACCCCTTCCTGTTTGCTGACTCTCTTTCAGGCGCGCGTGGAACACGAACGCGCCGTCGACGGCGAGCTAGCCCATAGCTCACCGTCCACAGGCCCGCGCCTACGGTGGCCAGGGCCCTTAAATATTTATTTTACTCTGTTTTTACTATTTTTTGTTATAGCGGCAACAGAAATACATCATCTGTGAAAATTTCAACTGTCTAGTTATCACGGTTCATGAGATACAGCCTGTTGACAGACAGCCAGACGAACATTGGAGTCTTAGTAATAGTGTTCAGTTTCACTCCATTTGTACGGAACCCTAAAAAGAAATATAATATGACTGGGTTATGCCCGCGGCTTCGCCCGCGTGGAGTTCGATAATTGTCCTACGGGACCATATTACCGGAGTAAAAAGTAACCTATGAGTTAATCCAGGTTATAAACTATCTGAGTGCTAAATTTCATCCAAATCCGTTCAGTAGTTTTAGCGTAAAAGAGTAACAAACATCCATCCTTACAAATTTCGCATAATTTATAATATTATAGTAAGAAGATTGTGACAGCCTTCTAAAATTAATAGACTCATTAATTCAATCGTGCACAAAGTAAAGTTAAAAACAGTTTTATATCAAGTAAACATTATATCATTTTGTCCACAGAATATTTTTTTTTACATTCTTTTGAGTGATTTATTAAACATTCATTAGGCATATCGCTCAAAGTGAATGATGAATTCACTTAGATAAATGAGTAACAGTTCGTAAATTTTGCATCTTGCGAACCTGTCGCGAGTCCAATCAGAATTCAATTAGTAATATCTTTGTGAAGAATGTTTTCTTTATACTGGGTAGAAGGGACACCGACGCGCCAACGGTTACCATGTATTCAGTACATCTTTCTGAGCCCCCCCCCCCACGTAGACATTTTTCATCGGATATTAAGTAAAAATAGCTGTTTCCTACAAAAGTGCAAACTCAAACTCAAAGCATTTATTTCAATTAGACCATTACAGGCACTTTTGAAAGTCAAACAAAAAAAAAGCTAAGCTACAGTCACAGTCACTAGGCATAATAACTTGAGAACGTTCTGTAGTTGCACATTCCAAAGCGTAGATCTCTATGGAGAAGAATGGGCAAGAAACTCCATGGGCACTCTTTTTAATCAAAATATTGTTACAAAATTTTGGTTACATCATTCACGTTGAGATTATACATATATGTGAGAACGATGTAGAAAGACGTGCACATTAAGAGCGTCCAGAGTAAAAGATTAAAATAATGAACACTTTCAATACCTGCAATACCTGTACTGTCAAAATGTATAAAAAAAAATCTATGTGGAGGGCGAGGGGGCTCAGAATGATGTTCTTAATCAGGCTTAGGTACTCTCAAGTAGAGTTAGTTGCCTACTAGTAATAATAGTACTAAAAAGGGATTCCTACGTACAGAGTGTCGAGCCAAAACCTCATTTGCAATTAAATGTGGCCGCTAAAGACTGCGATATTCCATCATAGTCGACAGCAAGCACTACTTAAATTAGTTTCGCTCAGATATAACTTACCTATTAATGAATTATTACTTAAATAATACAACTTCTCTTCAACTAGGACGAAGGTTGGCAGTCAGTTTTGCTAATTTCTGGCCAAGTCGCGGTTCCTCGCGAGGGGAAACTGTAGTAACCGTTTTGTTCTAAATATAATTTTGTTCCTTTGGTTTACTGTTTATTTTTAATGGCGTATTGTACCTGTATCCTGTCCTTTACATCGATTTAAATTTAGAACTGGTTGCTATTGATACAAGTTATTTCAGATCGGGTAAAGACACGACAACCTACCACAAAAACAAATGAAAAGCCATACGCTACCAAAGCTGACTCACCAGTACCTCTTAGTTGACTCAAACATTGCTTATCATTACGATCTAGAGGCGGTATATGCTCACAGACAACGTTCCCAGTAGCACACCTGTTTGCTTATAGCCGTGTTTTTATCATTTTGATTATACCTACCGATCCATGGTGCCCATTGCTGGGCGAAGACCATTAATTCATTTACACCTAGCCGCTGCCCGTTGCCCGGTTCAGCATTTCTTAAAGCAGTCTAATTCAACCCATCTATGCTTGGGCCTTTCATTTAAACGTGTTTAACTAAAAAGTATATCTATCTAATTTGAAAACATTTGCCTCATGCTGCTATGCCCCATTTCTAGTGTAAAAACCTCTTCAAACCCATTCACCGTTACATGTTGACCCAGTCATAGCATATTCTAAATTTGAGTTAAGAAAAAAACTAGCTAAGTGTGAGTCGGACTCGTATGCGAAGGGTTCCGTATTCCTTACAGACGCCAGCACATCAAGCTACTACAATCTCTCAAAAAATCCAAAAAAGTTTATTTTTGTGAGAATGTCCTTATTTTTTTGTAATTTGTTGTAGCTATAGTAATAAACACTCTGTGAAAATTGGTAGTGTCTAGTTGTTACAATTCAAAATATACAGCCTTTTGACACGGAACCCTAAAAAGTCAGTTCACATGTCGATGTAAATATTATTCAAATAAGGCATCGAGACAACTTGAAATGTGTAAGTTTGTCTAGGCTCTGCTGTTGGTATGTAAATCGATGTTTGCACGTGTGTTTACATGTTCTGTCTAGGATTTTATTACCAGGCTTCCGAATTAAATAGTGATGGTTCAGCTATAGATACGGCTACATAGTTCGCTTTTCCTGTTGTTGTCTTGTTTGTATTTTGGTCTTTGGATTTCTTACTAACGAATGTATAGTTCATGTGCCGATAGAACTACATGTGTATCAATAGTCTTCTTCTTCTTGGCGTGTCGTTGGCAATCTAAATTGAGTTGGGCTAGAATTCGTCTACGAGTAAGCATCTTCTTAAGCGTATAGCAGTTCCTGTAGCCTGAAGAGAGCAGGACAAGCAAGATGCCATATTAAGTGTCCCAACACTTCTGGAATCACATTTATGCTTCAGGGCATTTTATAAATTTTTATCTAAGCAGGTTTTCCTTGCCCTTGGCTTGAGGTTCGAGTTATCTTGATTTCCAGGTAAAACAAGGCAACTCATCATCATCGTCATTTCAGTCGAAAGACGTCCACTGCTGGCCATAGGCCTCAAACTCAAACTCAACTCAAACTCAAAGCATTTATTTCAAATAGACCATTACAGGCACTTTTGAAAGTCAAACAAAAACAAAAGCTAAGCTACAGTCACAGTCACAAGGCATAATAACTAATAACTAACGAACATGACGCATGGCTCAGCGCCATTCAACTCAACCATATTGAAGGGAACCAAATGACCCGACACACGCGCCACCATCAGCGAGAAATCTGAGTGAGCATGACATTCTCTCAGCCACCAGGCTACATTCAAGTCAATGAAAGATAAATAAATGTAAATGGTTGCTTTACAGTACATAGTACTCACACATGTGCTATGCAATTATATAATACTAGAAATGGAATCTATACAAAGCAAGGATATTATTACAATCTTCTGCAGCTTCCACAATAACTTAACCTGGTAATCAATTAGTTTGCTCCTATGGTTGTGGAGCAGGACCAGCATTGAGCCAAGCATTTTTATCATCAATATAGTCCCCCAACTTATAATATGCCTCCCCCAAGTGTCGCCACATTGACCGGTCCCGTGCGTCTCGCATCTAGCGGATCCCCGCAACCTTCACCAGGTCATCGGTCCAACTAGTGGGAGACCTTCCAACGCAACGTCTTCCGGTTCGCGGTCGCCACTCCAGAACATTTCGGCCCCATCAGCCATCCGTTCTGCGAGCAATGTGCCCTGCCCACTGCCACTAAAGTTTGGCAATTCTTCGGGCTACGTCTGTAACCTTGGTTTTCTTGCAGATGTCTTCATTTCTGATTCAGTCACGCAAGGAAACTCCGAGCATAGCCCTCTCAATTGCCCTTTGGGTGACTTTAAGCCTTCATGTCCAATAGTAAATCTGCACCTCTGCAAAAATACCCATACAGCTCTTGTACAGAACTCACCCAATTAATCCAATATCAACAATTCCACGTTACATTATTAAGGCGTACCAGGAACTGGCACCTCGTAAATCCCTGAGGATCATTTCGTAATTAAGTTTCCGAAACGAACAAGCGCCAATACGTTCAAACCTACGACGATAACAAAAATATGGGGACCGAATCACCTCGTCGTGATTTATATTTGCCATCGGGTGATAATTTCTTTTAATTGTGGCTTGGGAGGTGCGGTCTGCGGTTTGCGGCAAGCCTTAGGTGGCTGTATTGATTTATTCCTTTTAATTGAGTTTAGATACAGCGTAATTCTGAACTGAAATGTGGATACCTTTCAGTGTTTTTGTTTAAAGCTGTGGTTAAAGGTATAGGTATGTTGATTTCAGTGTCTGGTTGAATGTGTTATAACTGACCCAACTTTGATAACGATAATAAAGACTTTTATTATGAACTTTCTTGGTTACAATAATTCGTGTTAACAGAATATCTTGAAGTTAATTGCGCCTGCTGGCAAAGGTCTCCTTTACGTCTTCCATTGATTTCAACTCTTCTCCAGTTTGGTCCCGCAGTTAGCTTTAGCTCATCTTCCCATATTTTGACTTATCATCCTTTTACCATCTATAAGATACCAATCTGTTACAATTTGGCTCCATTTTTCTTGGGTGCCGCTTAGTATATGGCCCGTCCATCTCCACTTTAGTAAGTCAATCTTTAAGAACACATCCATAACTCCAGCTTTCGTTCTTATGGCAATGTTCGTCTTTCTATCTTGTTTTTTAAGGCATTCGTGCTTTAAACGGTTATTAATAATTATGACGACAACATTTATTTAGGCTAACAGCTGTCACAGCACACTTAATAACCCTTCTTGAATAAAACAAATTGGATCGTTTAATATTCACATATTCAAACTCAACGGTCGACCTTAAGCTCGGGATAATATTCGACAATCTCGTTTGAGTTCCAACGCCATATTTCTGCTGATATAACATAGGGCTGACAGCATGAGTGATATCTCTTTTGAAACATTGAGTCGATGACCCATTTTTGCTTTAGCATGTAATTTTAAAACCTGCCCCCGAGATTTCCAGGAATAGTGCCATTTTTTGGACTAACAACCGAAAAACTTCCTCACGTTTTAAAATTATGGCATTTTTTGTAACTGGTTTCATGTGTTAGTGACCCCTGGCGGTGATTCATTGAGACTGTTTACCTTACCACGGCAAATTCAGGGTTAAGATGCGATTACGTGTGATTTATTTCTTTTAGATAAGACCCATTTTTATTTAATTTTGTTATGACTTATGACATATCACTGTTAATTTGGTACATCTCCTGTGAAGCAAGTTCGTTAAACTTCTAAAAATGTGAATGAAATACTTTGCAAACGCAGCTTTTAGCAACTTTGTTAGCTTTTTTGCCGTTTCAAGTGGTCCGTTTCGTATGTTGACGTCATTCTTGAAATTTTTATTCATCTCTGTTGGATTTCTATGGACTTAGACCTGCCCTAAGGGCAATGCCATCAAGCGGAACTAACTGCTTTCATACATATATTTACATGCCTACAAAATGATCATCCGTTTTAAGGTGATGTTTATCCTTCGTCCTCATTAGGAATGACATTTTATGTCCTTTCCTCTGTAGTTTGAAAATCGATTAGTCGTTGGTCAATTGGTTATTTTCTTTTTGCTAATTTTTTTTTCGAATGCCAGTACCTTTCTCTCAATTGTTACAAGTAAGTAGAGACTTTGCTCGAATTGGATATTAGATACCCTCTTCATATATCAATACTTAATCAATGAAGTGACGGTTTGAAAGTGTAAAATAAAAATATAAAAATAAAACATCTGAATGAACAGTGTAAGTAAATAAAACCAGGTTTTGCAAAAAATAGCAAAGTATTAAAAGACAAATTAAATTAATTAATTACGCGGACGGAGACTCACGCAACACTTTACGAAAGAATTCCCAAAATCAAAAGGAACGATCGAAAATAATAAAGAGCAAAAAGGAAGTAAAAGGAAAAGTATCAAAATTATACAAAAAAGAAAGCAAATGGACGTCTAAATGGGCCTTTCGAAAGATTCCGCAAAGCAAGGTCATATGTGGTCAATGAACTCTGCGGAGATTATATTAAAAGTGCATACCTTTATTGCACTTGACATATGCTAATGAGATTGGAGTTATTGAATATTCAGTACCGCCAAAATATATTTCTGGTTTGTTTTCCAGAATTCGCTACATTTCTGATGGCATGTTTTGGATGTGCTTAAAACTATTGATTAAAATTCGTTTTGCCGTGATTAATTAACTCTTTTAACCCAGATTTGGAATATTATATTATAGTCAAAATATTCGAAATTATGCTGATCACCTAATAGTGCGAAAATAACGGTTTTATAAATAAAACTCAGATTTTTTGAACACGCATGGATTTATGAGGGAAAACTGTTCTCACTTGATTTTTATTAACTACTTCATATCAGTCATTTAATTAAGCCGTTTTAAATTCTTGATTGGGTAGTCGTAGGTAGTTTTTCTATCAATAAATTCTGGCTTAAGCTGTGACAAAGCTTCGAATCAGTTTTTAAATGGAGTGCTGATTTAACGACCGATTCTAATATGGCTTGGAATCAATCAATTTTTATTTCGTCTCGATTGATTATGGGGAATATGCAAATATTTTTTTTTGTATCAATGATATTATTTTTCAAGGCTTTTTTAGTTTTTGTCGTAGTCTAGACATTGTGAACTCAATTTGACAGTTTTATTTAGAACTATGATATATAAGTTACGGCATAATTCACAGACATATTTTGTCGTCGAGTTCCAGCTTTTTGTCATACGATAATGTCACTTGTGTCTTCAACTTATCGTCCCTTATCCACTGTGTTGTTGTTAGTTCTGCAAAAAAAACTATGGCTTACTTTGTAACGGCTTACTTTACCGCTTCCAGCCCTGACGGTTTCCGGTTCATTTGCATAGACAAAATGTAGGCCAGCGTTACGTATGCCTTCAACCATGAATCTGCTGGTATTAGTACTAGTGGGTTACTTGAAATGATAACCAAAATTAACATAATAATGTCAGTTTTGAAAAGATAGACCTCGATGGTGGCTCGTATTGCATTTGGGTGTTACCACACCAATCGATTGATCGTCAATCGATACCATCGATTGATGTTAGAAGGGATTAGTCGAGGCCGATCGATAGTTTCTCTCTTTCGACTAATCCATTCTACCATCGATCGGTTGGCGTGGTAACACCCTTTGATTTTGGTGCTCGGTATATCATAACTAATTCGAGTAGATATAGATCCTTCAGCTTGTCAGCTTATTCCTTCCTGATTATATGTTTTCTTGTCAACCTTGCTTAAGTTTTGACAACTCAAAACATTGATCCTAATCATACAGGACCCTACTCAGGGGCGTAAACACGGTACTAAACAAAAACTTTTCATCCTAGACAAATTGAAATGCAAAAACCTTGAGAAAGATGTCTGAGCAAACTACTCAATCCACCGAGACGTATTAAAAAACAAGAAATTGTAAACCATACGAATTCTGAAGAGAGAGAGAACCGAATGAATCCGTACTTCCACACAATAGACAGCCGCGAATGTAATACGAGGAAATGAAAGAGGTTTCATTCAACATTTGGAAAAGAAAGGTAGACGTGAAGTTGGACTGACAACTTTGGACGATGGGAATAATGAAAACTCTTCTTGCGGTGATGATTATTTTTAGTTTTAGAATATTATTTGTGTAGTTTTGATTAATTTGAAACGTAACATGATTCTAGATCATCACCAGGGATGTCCAACATAATTTTATGGAGGTCCAAGTTTAGTATTTTTGTAACCGCAGCTGGCGAAGAGAAATGCAAAGTGACTTATAACTTTAAATAAAACAAGCTTAGCTGGACTAGACTGCGATAATGTGGTCTGCATTCGCGGGTAGGTAAATATGGTGCGGGAATGACGTAGGGACATTTTTTTAAAATAGCTCGCGAGTCCTATAAAAGACCTATGCGGGCCGCTCGGTGGCCTGGGAGCCGCATGTTAGACAGGCCTGATTTAGACTGAGTTGTCTTAATCGTATTATTATCTAATAATATTTTCATGCGCGATAAGAAAATAACTAGGGATAATTGAGATACTTTCTTCTAGAAAGTGTTCCAATCCATTCAAGGATTCCCTAAACAAGGCTCTGATTTTTTTTAAAGGTAAATTTATAAGGATCTGAAAAAATAAAATTTAAGATCGGAATCCGTCATTTATTTTAATGAATCTCAACAATTTTATAATTCCAATATCAGACACGGTCTTGACATTGACGAAGAAATCAAAAGCAAAATAACCAAAGAAGGAAGCAAACGATTGTTGTATACTCTTAAAATTCCGCTTGTGTTTTATGTAAATGACTTGGCCGATGACACGAATATAATCTCCGTCGTAATTATCGACCCAAAAGCAATTTACTTTGTCCCAGGATCAAAATACCAGATTAAAATGCTGACGTGACAAGATTACCACCGTACCTATCTCACTTTCTTGATATTTCTAGACACGTAAGAATTTTAGATTGTCATCGTCGCTATGTGCTTGTACGACAAAAACCTTTGCGTGGGCTTCTACAGGATAATAGATGCCCTTGAGGATTTGAGGCACTCCTAGTCTGGTACGTCTTTAGTGTATGCACATGTAGAGAATGTGTGATTTTGTAAAAATAGTGCTGTAGCCATTTGTTTACCAAGAAGGCTAACTTTATCTGCCTGAAGATACATGTTGGATGTCTTGATGTTGCTACTATTACTAGATTTTGTTGACTGATTAGCGATTGTATAACAACGTGAACAGCATATAAGCATTACAAATCAAGCTGTATGAATTGCTCTGAATCTCCACGATATAACAAAACCTTTTGCTATATTTGAAATGATAGAAAATATAAATTCTACTCAAGTTTGTAAACATCACATAAAATGAGTCAACAAACAGATGAAGGTTGCTACAATAACTTACGGTCACAATTTTCCGTCCGAAAAGGGTCCGTCCCAAAACCAACAATTTGGAAATTCCCGAATTGGCAAAACTTCAAGGTAGGTTAAACGTTAACGGGAGCGTTGGCACAGTGTTATGCCATGTTATGCCCCTCATGACACTTGCTTGCATGCTATACAGTTTTTATAAGCTCATACGAGGTACGACGGCATGGAACATCTGCACCAAATTTTATCGCTGGGTTAAATTTTGAACGGTCATGCATATTTGAATCGTGTTCAAGGTCCTTTGTATTGAGATGTTTTGTTGTACCTGCTTCATCATCGATGTACTGTTATACTGGTTTTAAGTGAAGAGTGAGCATGCAAAAATTGTTTACCTCCCAAATACCCGTTGTTGCGTAAGGTCCTTCAACCAAAAGTTCTTTGAGTTCAATGTTACTTTCATTAATAACTGTAAGTGTAAACCTGATAATATTCTCGAGTAATATGAACCAAACAATATTTCTTGTCAATAGACCTGAGGTCTTTTCGAAATTGGTCTTCGATCTGTACGTCCACACATATATTGTAAAGTTAAAGTTTGTAAGTTTGGGGTAATCTTCGGAACTACTGATCGGATTCCGAAAATTCTTTCACTAATGGGAAGCAAAAAATGATCTCAGAGTGACATAGATAGGCTATATTTAAAATATTCCATTTGGATCATTTTTGACCACAACGCAAGCGTAGCTGCGGGCTAAATGTAGTTCTTCATATGTTTCAAATACCCGTAAAACTCAAGTTCAGAACCTGAGAGGTTTGACCTTGCATGAACACAATGCCGTGTAATGATGGCGGTTCCATTGTCAGCGAACCGTACTCAGATCATCGATATCTGCATTATTATTGCTCTAGAGTTAAGAAGTACTCTACCTGTCACTTTATTGAAAGTAAAAAGAATTATGACTGATGGAACTAACTTATATTTGATTAAATCTAGGCTCAATTTTTCATGAGGAATAATATCCATGCTGATTCAATACTTTGTAGGGTCAAATAAGTACTTAGCAGCCTTTTAAAAACCACTTTTACTTATTCTTATTGTATGGCGGGAATTTGGGATAATGTTGTGATTATTAAAAACTTCTTTGGAGTATGGTGAAGTATTTTTATAGGGTAGAAAGGTTCTTACGTAAATATGCCAAAATATTTACCTTTCATTTTACCGTTACAGCATTGAAGTCTTTTCATAAAAGTTTCTATTCATTTGGTATGGCTTAATAAATTCCCAATATCGGTATGGCAATACCGTTTTTATTTATGAAACGTGTTTTTTCTATCGACTGTGTGACCTTGTGACACAACTTTTAGGACTTATTTATTAGACAAAATACCATGGAATATGGGACTAGACAGTTTATTATATTGAAAGTCTATATTCTTATCTTTTGTGCTCATTTCTTCTTTTTGTTATTTTATTTGTAGCCTTGTCTTATTTTCAGTTCTGAAGATAATGTTATGTTTAGTCAGCGTACTGTCAGTTATAGTACTTTTTCAAGTCTGCATAACCCGCAGAATGTTTTTTATTCACATTCGCATGACGTTGTAGATTTTATCGATCGTTATCATTCACTTGTTCGGGCTTACGTTTTATTTCTTCAATTCTACCGTCAAATAAACTGTGATTGGATTCGTATCTTGGTTTCTGAATGTCTAAATATTATATGCGTGTATTTTTTGATTTATTAGTTTCTCTAAGCAATTGTGTGTACAGTAGTTGATACGACTTTTTATAAAGCATTTTATTACGTTTTTGGTTTTAACGTCATAAATCTTTCTGTCTGTTCTTTAGCTGGCAACTTCTTGAACTCGCCTCCAGTACGAGTTGGTTAAGATTTAAAAGTTAATATCGCTCTGGCATATTCTTGACGCGAAAACCTTTATCAAAACGTTCCCATTTATCCAGAAAGTAAGTCTCGATTTTTATTTAGACTGAGCATTTGTCAAGTATCAATTGTTTTGGTAATGCTCTACATTATGACTGATAACAATGATGGCAATGCTTCAAAAATTGATTAAAAACAGTCGATGAAAAGTTCTGTCAAAAGTTTTTATAAACGCATATTATAATGAAACCGCAATAACCATATAAAGTTGACAAAAATGGCGATTCTATACGAGTAAACCGTAAGAGAAGTCAATAAAGTCATTCTTTTGTAAGATGATACACCAGTCTAGCATTTTTTTAGATCTATTGCCAATAAAAAATAATAAACGACACCTACTGTGACATGCGTTTACAGAAACTGTATATTTTAAAGTATATGAATTGTAATATGATACCCAATATATCATTCAAGTGTTAAAACGGTTTGAGTGATAAGATCTACTCTTTAACCTAAAAAGTATTGTGTTACACTTGCTGAGCGCTTGATATATTGGTCTTAAGTATATGAGCAATCAACACGGGTGTTAAAATAAAGAGTAACGGTGAAAAATTGTCAAAACATTTGTATTTTGATATTTTTTGTGGCGGTAGAACATAATTGGTCGTGGGAGTATGTGTTGAAAACTGACAATGTTGTGAATTTTAGCCATAATATTAATGTGTTTCTTGAGTTTGATAAATTAAACATGGTATTATTCAAGAAGCACACATATAAATTCAAATTTTCAGCAAAATAGAACCCACTAAGAATACAAATCATTGAATTTCCTCTACATTCATTACTTTTAAGAGTTTCAAGAGCTTGGTGATAATAATAGGTACACTAGTACATAATTATGTACATCTGAGTATACCAAATTGTTTTCTGACACTAGTTTCTGCCTGTTACTGTGGCCGCAAACTTTATAACCTCAGGAGTGTTTTTGTGAGTTCACAGTAGTTTCTAAAATTCCTAACTTGTTCTGTTTTTCTAAATCCTCTAAGGAATGGTACCTTATATAATCTTTTTTCTTAGCTTTCTTCGTTGTCTACCACTCAACCTGCAGCCAGTTTGTCACGGAACAACTACAAGTTGCACAAAAGAAGATGTTTATGATTTTGTACAAGGATATTTTTGTTCGCTTGCAGTCAAGTCGCCTACGAGAATCATAGCAAAGCTCGGCGGCATGTGCTCGGATTTATTTCCCTGTTTGACATTCATAACTTGTGCGGAATAACAAGCAGTTGATACATTTTATTGCTTTTAAGCAACCCTTAAATAACTAATGACAAAAATATTTATTTTGTAATTGTGTTATATTTTGAGTGACAGTAGCACAGCTTTTTTAAAAGCTTTTCAGTGGCTGATATTAATTGAAACCTGCTACGGCTATAAATATAATTATCAATCTTGCTATTTGTTTGAGGTTTCTAATATAAAATTAAATCCGTAGATGGAATAACCAATCTTTGGGTAAAGCCGCGCTCGCCTAGGTTGGTCTGTGGATAGGTGACCACCCATTACATACAGAGTTTCCTCCGTGCCTCGGAAAACACGTTAAGCCGTTTGTTCCGGCTGTCATTTCAAATCTTTGACAGTCGTTACAGGTAGTCAGCGGCCCAAAAGTCTGACAACCAGTCTTACCAAGGGGTATCGTATTACCCAGTACTAACGATTGTGGAGGTCAGATAGACAGTCGCTCCATGTAAAATACTGGTATTCAGCTGCATCCAGTTAGACTGGAAGCCGACCCCCACAAGTTGGGAAAAGGCTAGGCAGGTAATGAACTTCTCCATAAATGCGACGAAAAATTTAACGGAATCTTTGATGCCAAATGCACCAAACTGATCGTTTGTGTTTTTGCTTTTAGTTATATTCTTGTTGGCCAAATGTGACTAGTATTATTATGGTAATATTCCCGTTACCCCATCTCATAACAAGTCCATCAAGAGTTCTGTATTTGGTCACGTTCTTTACAACTTCCGATACCAATACTGGTGACATCATGAAGTTCATAAACACGTGCAAAGCCAGATGAATCGTTAGTTATAAAAACATGAAAACAAATGGAAATGACAGCACTAGGCCTCTAGACCGAGAGCCTGTCATTGATAGGTTAAAATGCCCATTGCCTGCACATTTTTGTATAATAGGTGCTTAATCCACAAGTGTGTGCGTGCGTATTCGTTAGGTATAGTATCATCAACCGGTTTTTATTTATGTTGTAGTCGCTGTCGGAAATCCGGCACTTATTAATTTTTTCACTTAATTTTGGCACTTTAAATTATTTTGAAGGTCCTTTTTAGTTTTTGCTCATGATGACTAAGATTCATTGAAGTCTAAATAACTTATAAAGTTGGCCTTCAATACATTATCTATACATATATGTTGATCTCTAAAACATCTCAATACTAACAGAGACTATGGAACTTCCTTACTTTTATAAACTTTAAAACTAACATAACAAACAGCCAGATCCAAAACCACTACCCGTAGCATACAGGCGGATTTAAAAAAAAAGACGGTCAAACCTCGAATGTACTATGTCAGCCATAATAGTCACTGCATGACTTTATTTTTTTCAATCTTATTGATTCCTTGCATCAAATGACAGCCCGCAAAATATTTTAGACGATCTTGTTCCTTGCTACCCACTGTTACAAAGCATCAATTTCTAAACAACAAGCGATTGTTGTCTAGAATAATAGTTATTTAAAAACAAATATTTCAGTGATGTAGGTATAAATAAGTGTTTGGTGTAACTTTAAACATAGATTGTGAAGCTGGGGTTATGTATATTTAAGATGAATACATTTATTTTATTTACAAAAAATGTAATAAAACTAGTTTACAATATTTGCACGTAATGTATAATAAGCCATAAAGTTATGAATTCATTAGAATCAGACTACTTTGTAAAAATCATGGTAAAGATATATGTACATCTTAGCTGAATATCTATGTTAATTGTGGCTACTCATATGTGCTACTCTGCTTTTTGTTAGACATTTACCAAATTTAATTAAAGAAACACAAAAAAATATTTTGTTTTTTTTTACTTCTTGGTTTATCTTCTGAGAATGTCGTCATAATAAATGTCATCAACGACAAGAAAGATTCTAAAAGAAATGAATTTCCAAAAGAATTAAAGTATTTGCTAGATATGTAAGAAAAGAAATAGATAAAAATATTACAAACATTACATATTTGAATTTCGAACGTTAAAATACCTACGGGTAAATTGTTTTGAACGTTAACACGTTCAAAACATTGAACATTTTAATATCGAACGACCATAAAACCGAAAATTAAAATAACGCAAGTTTATATTGACGAATGGTTAGATCACCTACGTCCATTAAATCTAAAACCGAATTATCGACAAACGTGACCTCGAAAGGCTTAAATATCGAAGTATAGAGTACCTAATGACCTAAAAATAGGAGGGACGAGGTGGGCCGCGAGCTGAGGAGGAGGTGGCTTTAACGGCCGCCGCGGCGGCTGAGGCCGGCTGATAGGCCGCCGGCCAGCAAGCCGAAGCTGCCGTGGTGAGCGTTAAAACCATCGACGACGATAAGCTCGCGTGGGACCGCCGCGCCGGAGCCCCGTAGCGCTGGAGCTGTGACAGAAATCATGCCTGCTGCTTACCAAATTTTTTTCCTATACCAAAAGGAGATGTTCCAGAAATGTATGGTGCCTGGGCCAGCACTATATACACTATATGTAAATATCGCTATGTATTACAGTAACCGTTTTTTATTGTTAATTTTCTTTAATTTCACTTCGTTTCAAATACATTCAAATTAAATTGGCCATGGACAGCAACACAACATAAAATTAAACATGGTGGATCAGATCAGCAGCAAGCGAAAAATGACATTTTGACATTGACATTTAATTGACGTGTATCGTAATACCTGCGATAAAAAAAAAAACAATACGAATTTCGAAAATCTTGAGTTTCGGTTTCGATCAAATAAGACTACAGTTCCAAAGTCAAAGCAAGGAAATAGAATAGAATAGGATAATTTTTATTTGTGTAATAACATGGTACATTATGGTCATTAAAGTCTCAAAAACATCACTTCTTAAAACTGTCGCAAGTCCTCAAACTTCATGTTAAACACAACTGACGTGGTTGCCCTAAAAATAGGGTTATTTTATTAAAAAACTTTTCAAATGATCATTTTTGTACCACTGTACCTTTCTTCAAATTAATTTTTTAGTATTTTTATGAAATTCCCCTATTTTTTTCCTTTTATCTATGTAGTGTACATAGTAGTGGCCCAAAATCAAACATCTCCTTTGTTCGATATTTTAACTAGTGGTATTTTCAACGGAAATATATGAAGGTTCATTCTAATGATGAGTGGTCGCCTATTGACATCTACATCTACATCTACGGAAATATATTGAACTAAAGTGTATTCAATGTTGAAATTTTGAATTTAGCTATAATGAATATCGATATTTTGAATCATTCGATATTTTTATCACTCGGCATTTCAATGTTAGACATTTTAAGCTCAGGTATTTTCGATATTACGATACAATTGATATGTAAAATTTTCGATGTTTTGAACGTTGACATTTTACCCGTAGGTATTTTAATGTTCGACATTCAAATATATACCCAAATAAAGCTGTAGTTTAAATTTAATCATATTTTTCTTTCAATTCCTTCAGCTTTTGAAACGATCAGTTCAGTCTATAGGTTATGACCAAAATTTTAAGAAAATCTACCTGTGTGCGTAGGCAATACAACGATATTTGTTCTGTGCGGGAATCGAACTCGTGACACGTAGGGCTGCAGCCAAACGCTCAGCTACCGTGCCAACCATGCCAGCAAACTTGCTGTCAATAGATCGTAAAAATCGTCTTGACCGGTCTTTTCTTCCACATATGAGCAGAGGTTTTTATTTATAGATAAAATACAAAAGCTTAAATCACAACTTGTGAAATAATGTACACTGCATCGTCGTGTTGTATGACATAACAGTCTGACTATGTACAATCTTTTCACATTTCTTGTTCCTAATTATTTCCGTTTGAAACGGAAACCTTCCTGGCGACGGAACATGCTTAATGAGATATCATGAGTAGTAATGGATGCTGTGGGTTAGGTAACGTAGTTGTAAATCGATAGAATATTAATTAGATCCTGGTGCTTTAAAGGGCGGGTTTTGGAATGCTGCAGCAGTGTTTAGAAGTTCAAATTACTTCACATAAACTGTCACTTACGGGATATCTTCCGTGATTGTCTTTTATTTTGAGCTCCCGATATTTCGACGCTGAAACAGCAGCAGCGAAAAAACAACGCAGCGTCGAAATATCGGGAGCTCAAAATAAAAGACAATCACGGAAGATATCCCGTAAGTGACAGTTTATGTGTAGTTGTAAACTGTGAAAGTTTAAAACAGTGTTTCCAATTAAAGCATAAATATTATTTTACTGGTATGCATTCACACATATTCTGTTTCTAAGTAAAAATGCGTTTAAGAAGCAAATCCAAGCAACCCTAAAGGACCATCAAATTACTGTATAGTTACTATATTATAATAATGTAACGTTAAATACGCACACAATTTTTCTTTTTTTTTTTCTTGTAATTTTACACAATATTTATAAAAATCCAGATATTAGTTCCAGGTTAATGACCCTTGTTTATGTATTGTAGTTGTGTTGTTACTAGCTAGTTTTAAACACTTTAAATTGTAATCTGTGGAGAACGTAGTGGGTAGCATAATTGTTTTAAAATGTAATATTTAAGATATTATGACTAATTGTTATTGTGCTACTGTTTGTTTTTCCTTAAATAAATAAATGCAGTTTTATTTTTATTTTTTGGCGAGATCGACAAACATAAGTAAAAGAAAAATTACATAATTTAATATTCTAATTATGAATACGTATAATTCTTTTTAGACTTACTATCACTTTATTAACTATTATACATTATTTACTATACAGACCTAAATTATAATAAAAATATGTACATGAATCAAAAGCAGAAAATATGCGTACTAGCATAAACAGAAAAGCTAAATAAGGCAAATAGTTTGCCATGTTTCCTTTAGCATTATTTAGTAAAAAGTTTGGATAAATTAAGTAAAAAAAAATAAACAATGTACGTATCAACTTGCAGTTGGTAATGCGTAATGTAAACTGCTTGTACTTAGTCGGTAGTGGCTAGGCAATCTCTAAGATAGATATATAAATGGTTTACTTAATCAAGTGAATAACAGTTAATACTGCAAAGAAGCTTAAGTAAAGAAAACTAGAAACTATCCAGAAGGTCAGATTTTATTACCTGCCTACTACTTACATTGATCAGTGACCTTGCAGCAGTAAGTAATGCTTTCAGGCCTCATTTATTATTTTCTTTTGGCATTCGATTGGTTCCTTTGTTATTTTGACGCGAATAAATCCCGTGCAATTTGATTCTGATCCGATTCACCTGAATAGTGATGCGACAAGCGCATGTTTAGTCTGACAATCGATTAACAAAAGGTATCGAGATGAATTCAAATGCGATTACTTTATTTGTTCAGTGTAATTGAAGTGCATGATTTTAGAAACCTTTTTAGCACTGATGTGGGCGGATACGGTTTGTGGGTTTTTATTTGGCAATGCATAAACGTAAAGATTTTGGGTTGATACATTGCGGAAATTCAAATACTGGTAGCTAACATGCCTTCTTATAGATTTCTGTTTGTTTAATCTAAAAACACCTCTTCATCTGTCAAGCCTTTCCCCAATAATATTGGTGTCAGCTTCTAGCCTAACTGGATGCATCGGAATACCAGTATTTTACATGGATCGACTGCCTGTCTGACCTCCACAACCCAGTCATTGGGTAATACTTACGATACCATTTTGTAAGACTGGTTGTCAGACTTTCGGGACTGTCAAAGATCTACAAATGACAACCGGGACTAACTGCTTCACGTATTTTCTGAAGCACGGAGGTGGATCTAAAAAGACCGCATTTTAGAATAATTTTGTTATAAACCCCATATAAAACTCAAACAGCGTTACATCCCAAAATGCATTCAGCACGTCCAAACGATGCTTACATATTATTTTCAACTTTATTGCATGACTTTTATTACTTTTAATAAAACCGCAAAATGCTCACGAATTCTTGTTTCCGGACATTCGAACCGGTTTTGAAATATTTGGGAGAGGGCTACCACAATCCCGTTTTCGTATTGGTCGACAGTTTCAAAGGAGTGATGTTCATTGCTGCATGACTGTATTGTTTGATTGACCTTTTGCGTATGAGAGGGGCGATGGAAACTGGTTTTTAGATTTTAGTTCGTGATATATTCCCAATACAGGTTGTATGAAAAGGAATGAAATCAAGATGGTGAGGTTTGCCGGGGCATTTCGCGGGGAAACACTTGAAACCGTTATTAAATAATGATCTTATGAAGCAGTGTTGAGTTACATGTCATGATTTAGTTAAATTAAAATTAAGATAAGATACCGTCCGTGTGATGAATTTTAAATATAAATGTTACAGAAATGTTGCCTTAATTTAAGCACTTCCTTGCATGCTTTATGAATTGAGTGGACATGATTGCCTTTGAGAATATAATCTGTATGGATTTCAGCTTATATCACCCGCCATGAAATTAAAAATGAATTAAAACTGACGTGGCCCGTTTAATAATTATGACATAATCAATGTATTACCATACAGGCATATTGAAAAAAGATGAAAAGCCGCTTTGTTATTGGGTGCTCGGCAAAGCTGAAATCCGCTATGAAAAGGCAGATTACGTGATGCGTAGCTCTCCTAATTGAAACGAGAACTCGATACTTTCACATTTACCTCTATTCGTGTGCTGGCTGAAAATAAAATGGAAAATAAGAGAACATGCTTAATTTTCAAGTAGGTAGGAATTACTGGATAACAAGTTGTGTTCGGTGGTTTATAATTTCGTATGAGCCTGATAATAATAAATGGCAATATCTGCACAATTTTTACATATTAAGATTTATCGTGCATACTTCATTTACCCTTATGAAGATTCAAAACGTACCAACTTCATTTTAACTTGACTCTGAGAATTCAATATGTAGGTTTATGGACGGTTTCTATTTTCAGTTAATTGTCATTTCTTAAGAAAAGCTTCAGGAAAACTGGGTTTTTTAAACAGTTGACATACAGCTCTATTGGAAACTAACTACGTGAGCCTGAATTAGGTAAGTAGCACGATTTATTTCCCGATTCTATCAATTGAACTCAAGAAATAGTAAAAAATCGATTTAGTTTTCACGTGGGTTTCCTTTTATATGAAAGAGAAATAGAACAAATACGTATTTAACAAAGAGTTATTCCTGTATGTATCAGGTAAAAGCTTTGAACGTTGCTACTAACGCAATTTCTGATTCTTAGAAAACTGACGTCGGTTCAAATCCCGTACGTGGATTTTACCAGAAGCAACTATGATAGTATTTTTCTCTCGACTTTTAACTTTGTATTATTTACCTTTGAAACCGCTTAATTACCTTTCTTTACGCACAACTTGTTTTGCTCTAGTTTTAACAAATTTTCATTCAATCTTCAATACTTTCTGGGGTTTTACTTTACTTAGGGGTTATTAAAGTGGACTATACGTATTCTCCTTTTCACTAATATTAGGCAACACCTAAATAGTCGCACGGGTATATTACACTTTAGCAAATCTTTTTTTTTTTTTTTTTTACCGGTGGGAAATCATCAAATAACCCCTCCCGCTCTGGGCTGAGCAGGAGGGAGTGTCAGACTTTTACTGACTAAAACCCATTCATGTTCCTTCCTTTGCCCTTTAGCGCCGAGAATTGAAATTCCTCGATTTGCGTATTTAGGCATTAATTTGGAGGTCGCTTAATGTGAATGAAATCGAGCACTATTGCATCTACGGAACGTATTTTTTCAAAATACTTTATATTGTCTATTAGTTAACTAGTCAATCATTCGACCATGAAATTGGTCTACTTACGGCCGTTTTCTAAAACTTAGTTACGTATAATGGTTAGTTAATATGCCTTACTCTAGTAGCTATCGGTGTTTCTATAAACAAAGTTAGCAATGAATTGTCAGGATTATCCTATCCAGGTCACTTGTCTGTCTCTCAGAGTGTTGACAGTAAAGTTGATGTTTTTTAACTGTTTATCTGAGATAGCAACGTTCCGTTAACTGTTAGTAAGTTATTGAAAACGGCCGTTAAAAAAAAAATTGTCACGTGAGTTCTCTTGTATTTTCACAATGCATCATTATAGGGTTACACAGTCGCGTTTGCGTAATAGAGTAATAATTCACTCGTTTGTTTATTGAACCCTCCACTCCGTTACATAGAGGGTATGTACTGAACCCTATTGTTTAGGGATGATAAATTAGCGAAGCTTACCTGTCGGGCTGGGATTAGCACCCTCGAACGGACTCAATCGACACCCCTGCGTGTCGTTTGTACCTTTTTATTTGCATTTGACTGTTGATTAATTTGTATTGGAACAAAAGCACGTCCTGTATGTTCTACAGGTGGATTATTATTATTATATTGTGTGGTTTGTAATGGCTTAATCGATCATTGTGGTGTCGTGATGGAAAGCCGTCGGTGTGGTATTAATAATTGTATTGAAACATGTTGTGTAATCTATGGTTACATTGGTCTGGTTTTTATTTTAAAATAAAATGTAGGTGCTGCATATTAATTGATCTCTTGTTTAGGTGACGTAATATTTAGTGATCTGATTTGTATTTTGCTTTTTATTATTTTCTTCTTGAAAAAGTATATTTTGACTCTAGCTGTAGTGATTACAGCTATAGGTGATCTCATGCGTAATAAGTAATTCTGTAAAATCTTGCGATTGTTGTTTTAATTGTCCAGCATGAAATGACAAAGTCGTCGCAGTCAAGATTTTCTGAAGAACACATGAAAGTCATAAGAAAAATAGTCAGGAACAAGTGAACCGTTCCAATTTCGTCATCAATTAACCCGAAGCCAAAACATTTTTTCATGAAACTCTAAAAACGAAATCTAATTTCTTTTACGCTAACAGTAGAAGTAAGGGCCCTCGCCCACGGGCGACTTTTTGTAGCGATGCAGTCGCGATGCTCTCGCGCGTAGCATCGATACAGACGCGAAACAGTCGCTAGCTGTGTGCCCGTGCCCACGGGACCAGATTCAGTCGCGATGCAAACGCGATTCGGTCGCGATGCAAACGCGATTCGGTCGCGATGCAAACGCGATTCGGTCGCGATGCAGTTACGATACAAAAATACCTTGGATCAGTACAGTTGCAAGATGGACTCCGTTGAGGCAACATTAGTCACGTTGTCTTTGGTGCTGCTTTTACATAAGCAGCCGAAGCGTAGGCAACGGAAGCAGCGTCAATATTGGATGCATCCATTTAATTTTTGTCGTCCGACGCGGTCGCGCGTTTGTATCGATACAATCGCGATGCAGTAGCGCGTTAGTAGCGCGACGCGGTCGCGCTTTTGTATCGATACAATCGCGATGCAGTAGCGCGTTGCAAATGCGACTAACACGCGTTAGAAGTGATGCTGTCGCGCGTTTGCTAAACGCGCGACTGCATCGCTACAAAAAGTCGCCGTGGGCGAGGGCCCTAACACGATAATATTAAAGTCACAACAATTACGTCTCACTTATCGGCGCGTCTCGTCGAGTTTTTGCCAAGTGCTCGACTCGTGTGAGTTATGACGGCGAACGTCAGCTATCTTGACGATAAATCAAGCTCGAGCTTCTTCGGCCATCCTCGGGCATCCTCGGAAAAGCTCGAGCCACTTTAACGAGCTTCTTATGTTTGAAAACTGAGATGTAAGCTCTAGAAAAACGTAGGTACCTCTGTTAGAACTAACGTGGATAAACCTTTTGTTTGTTGAACGGATTTTTTAAATCGAGAATGTTCCTGTGATGTTTCATTGTGCTAAGAGGCAGTTTGTTATATTTTCATGTCGTTTGTATGCTGTATTTCTTGTTTCTTGTTTAGCTTGGCACGTTATGCTTGTCGTAATTTTCTTGGAATATCTTTGCTATATTTTCTTGTAAGAATAAATTTTCATATCTATGCGTGAGTGTCGCATTCCTTTTAGAAATTGAAGTAAAGAGTTCGGAGTTTTCAAAATATGACCTGAGCCAAGCAAATAGAGAAGCGAGTAAGAGAGTAGAAAGATGTATACGATCATCTTGTAATATGTTGCTTTTGGCATGAACATAAGACTGACTTTCGTTCGAATAACTTACTTGCCATTTCATATGTACTTTCGAGAGAAATCACAAGTTCTAAAGACAGTTAGTTATTAGTTTATTACACCTCATGTTTACTTGGACGATAATAAGACGTCAAACCGTCAATGTAATTACAGTTGCGTGCGAATTGGAATTTGCCAATAAATTACGAATACCATATCTATTGAACAGTCTGCCGGTAGCCGTAAGGAGTGAAACGTTTAAAAATATTTTTAAAAATAAATTAAAAAGATATTATTTAGATAATATGTGTTAAAGTGCTACCTATAAATAATAATTGGTTTTAAGTACGTTTAAGACTGAGCGTATAGAGAGAGACTCACCGACCCCACAGTCAAACCATTACTACGGTTTTGTGGGGCTTAGTTTATAAGTTAACATATCATTGTTTGATTATAAATAAATAATAATAAAAATAAAATTAACGCCGATAAAATCTGTTCATTAAAGAAAAATGTGCGTAAATTAAACCGTATTTGTAAACGACAGAATATTAAAGCTGACCTGAACCCTAGCCTGTACGCGCGACGTGAACGTTACTCAAATTCGAACAATTTTTGACTAAAAGAATACAATTACAAAAATGTCAAAAGTTACATCCATAAACTTAAAGATTTTGATATTATTTTTTGCCAAAAGCACCATGAGTATCACTCATGTTTTTATCCGTGTACGTATGCAGTCTTAATATTAAATAAACATTATGATGTGATTAAGTGTTCTTTTTATTTCTATTGCCAATTTTTAATGAATTTCCGAAACAACTGAATCTAAATTTTTGCAAACTGTTGGTACGTTACGTAAACAAATGTGACTGACGTGGCTTCGAACGCTCGTCAGACAAATCTGACCTGAACGTGGCAGCTGACTTAGATAGGTTGCTCATGATTGACACCGGGTGTTGTTGCGAAACTTGCAGAAGGATCTGTCTGACAGTGAGTAAATTTTGAAGCATTGAGTCGATATTGAATAAGTTTTGTTTCCATTGGGGTATATAGATATGAATAGGGCCCAGAAAAGTGATGATAATTTTCAAAGGATTAGGATGTTAAGAAGTTCTGTGTTCAATAGAGTTGACGCTTTTCGGTTTCTTAATTATATACTTTCGTGTAGTAGTTTTCGCTGATAATAGAATGTCACCGAGTGCGGTGAATAAATAAATAAATAGATAATAATATGAATCACGTTACAATTTGTAAAATGGTCACAAAGTGACAATTCAACATATTAACTGCGTCTGCGGTCATTTTTCGAATTGATACGCGATCATAATATCTTAATAATTATGATTCAGCTAAAGCGGTCATTTTAGGCCCCCCTGATTCTTAAGAGGGCCCTTCCCGGTCCGTCTGTCGTCATCGCGAGCATTGTCGAAAAGCTTGTTGTTTCATCCAGAGCCTCAGCGACGATTTTCTTTCAATTCCCCAGTCTTACCCCACCCCAACCCCGCACATCTCGTCTCCTGCGCACCTCACACCGCCTAACGCGATGACAACGAAAAATAGTGTTCGAAAATTTCTTAAACTTGTTCCAGGAAATACGTGTTTTTGGAGAAGTCTTACAAGTGTGTGAAATAAATATTTGTCATTAAGAATCTCCATTACATGTGCAAGGTTTCTATCGAGATGTTTTCTTTACTTTTACAGTTTATGTGTACATTATGAACGGCCAAAGTTCAGTTAAAATTTGTGCAAAACAGCAATTTTTGGTGGTTTATACTGAATTTGTTTCTACAATTTTTCATTTTTTGCTACGAGTACCATAGAAACCTAGATAGAGTGCACAAAATACCAATTAGTTCAAAAATCTAAGATAGATGAGTAACAACTGCATAATCACGTACGAGCGTTTGTATGAAAAGTATGACGGGTTGGTCGCTCTTAAGGATACTGTTCACCAGGTGAAATAGGTCCTCTTTTGTAAATAAAGTCAATGAAAAGAAGCTATAGGTAAGAAAAACGATATTTCGTCCAATCCAGACAAAGAGACTGAAATCTGTTCACGCGTGCGACCTTTCTTGTCGTTACCTTGGCCCAAAAACGCTTGGATGGACAATAAGGTTCCTTGGGACTTGGGAGAGCTTACTTCACAAGAAGAGAGAGAGAGGACACATACGAGGGTCATATTAAATTAGCTAGACACCTATTGTAGTGAAGCAGTATTCTTATCTTATTTATTTACAAAATCATCATTGGGTCTCGTGGTCCTGGGTATGATATCCAGGTCAGGCAAAGTTTTATTGTTTTTTTTAGGGTTCCGTACAAAAAATGAAAAAAAAAAACGGAATCCATATAGGATCACTCGTGCGTCTGTCTGTTTGTCCGTCCGTCTGTCACAGCCAATTTGCTCCGAATCTACTGGACCAAATCAGGTGAAATTCGTTAGAATGATGTCATCCTATGACCCAAACCCAGATGTGCAAAGTATTTTTTTTTAATTTTTATATAAGGGTCATTTTCGGGGGACAAATTCGGAAATTAAAAAAAAAGTTTAGCAAAACTTACTGTGTATATTTTTGTTATTATTGTAAAATAAATAGTTTTGATTTTATTCATGAAAGAAGAAGAACAACAACAACAACAAGAACATTTGACTTTGGCATTGTACGGAACCCTCTCCACGCGACTTCAACTCGCACTTGGCCGGTTCTTATTTCCATTAGAAATTTCTCAGTAGCAGCCACGGTGCTAACCAAGCCACCTGTAAAAACTCCTTCTCCTTCACGAAATAAGGACAGGAGGAATAAGGGACAACATGAAATTGGTGATCTTAGTTGGCATGGTGTAGCAACAATATTTACACTGTGTGTTGCTTTTTTTTTTTTTGACGACCCGTCTGGCGCAGTGGTAGTGAGGCTGCCTTACGTACTTAGGGTCCCGAGTTCGAATCCCGGTAGGAGCAAATGTTTGTGTGATGAGCATGGACATTTTTTCCGATGTTTCTATGTATAATAAGTATGTATTTACAAACAAAAAGTATGTATGTAGTATTATCAACTATCTGGTGTCCACAAGCCTCGTTGCTTAGTGTGGCACCTAGATGGCGCTGTGTGTAATGTCCAGCGATATTTATTTATTTAATATTTAGAAAATGCTGCCGATTTTACCATCTACCATTGTTGTGATTTGTTGCCATCTACTATTAAACCAGTGGTAAAACGCTGATCCTTGGCCAAAATTATCATCTGCATAGCCTTTTCCTAAATATGTATTTTAAATAGAGCTACTACCTATCTGACCATCAATACCCCGTTTGCACTAGGTGATACGATACCCCTTGGTAAGATTGGTTGTCAGAGTTTCGGGTCACTACCTTTAACGATTATTAAAGATCTACAAATGAGTTCTGGGACAAATGAGACTGAATCTCGGTATATAATGAATGGTCACACATCCACGAACCGACCTACACAAGCGCGGCTTAACCTTGAAAATCCACCCTTTTCTTTTTTTTTTTTTTCTCGGATTGGAAATCATCAAATAACCCCTCCCGCTCTGGGCTGAGCAGGAGGGAGTGTCAGACTTTTACTGACTAAAACCCATCCATGTTCCTTCCTTTGCCCTGTGTGTTCCAGGGCCATGGTATCTCTTTCGAACAGTCCCGCAACCCTGGCAGGCATCGGTCCTTTCGGACCCCTTCCTGTTTGCTGACTCTCTTTGAGGCGCGCGTGGAACACGAACGAACGGCGAGCTAGCCCATAGCTCACCGTCCACAGGCAAATCCACCCTTGCGGCTGTCATTTAGCCACAAGCATTTTCTTTACCTTCTGTGGTCTTTGGCGAAAATCAAAGAAGGTAAATTATTATTCAAGTATTTTCTAAAATTGTTTAGACGTAGGTAATGCAGTCCTAAGTTCTAATTCGTGTTCGGCTGTAAATGTAATCTTGTTTTAGCACAAAAGTTAGTTCTCGTGCTAGGATTTGCTTTTCCAACGAGTGCGAAGTTAGTTTTAAAAAGTTTTCTGCGTCATTTTCAGTTCGTTTGTTGCTATTCTGAACTGTGGATGTTGTATTGTAGACGGTTCCATGTACCTATGAATGTTATGTTTTGTTCAGAAAAGATGTAAATAAGTGTATGCACAAGCATACACTTATTTACATCTTTATTTGGGTATAGGTCTGTACAGACGCCAGTGCATCTATTTGTCAAATTTCTTTAGTGGATTTTCAACTTTATAGCAAAAATATTAGGTTCACGGTTAATTGGGAAAATTTCATAGTTTCGGGTAGCTTGATGTGCTGACGTCTGTATGATACGATGTCTTCAATAACATGTGGTTTTCTGACTTTTGTAATACATGAAGAACCTCACGGAGCATAAGTACCCTTACGAGTTACTACATCAAATAGTATCATCAGCCTATAATGTTCCCACTGCTGGGACACCGGCCTCCTCTCTATGAGAGGGAATGGGCTGTAACGCGGGCCCAGTGCGGGTTGGTAGATGTCACATGTCTTCGAATTTTGTTTCTAGGACATTCCGGTTTCCTCCCGGTGTTTTCCTTCAGCGTTTTGAGAGCAATGGTGATGGCCTGCCTGGCTTCGAACTCATAACTTACTGCTTGTAAGTCGGGGCCGCCACCACTGGGCCACCGCTGCTATTATATCAAATAATAATTATAAATAACAATATGCCAAATCAATTAAGCGGCCTGGCACAATTAAACTCAAGTCTCAATAAGCAGTTTGGGTCATTTGTTTGTCAATTGTCATTTGTAGGGTAACTGTTAAGAATACCCAAAATTTTAAGTAAATAAATTTACTAAAGATAGTCTAGTTCTTTACTTAAATTTTTAGGTAAGAAACTAATCGGAAAAACTACCAAATCAGTCATCAACACCTCTCCCAAAATATCAACGACACCAAAAATACAACACCACGCTCGCTCCAGCCAATCACAAAGCGATTACAATCAGCTAAGCTTGAAGGGAAATCTGTTGCTACAAGCTACAAGACGGATGGAGAATTAAACACCACCCTGTACGAGTGATCGAGTATGAAAAATCGCTTCAGATGGCTATTCGATTGCCACTTATCGATCAACGTATGACGCGATACGAGTTAGATTGTGAAATTAGGTGTTACTTGTTATTTCGAGTCGGGAAATAGTTTTTCTGAGTGGAAGTTTGGGGTAAACGTGTGTTTAAAAGTTTGTCGTGTGATATCTGTACTATGTAGTTTTAAATGAATGTTTATCAGTTGGTCGTCTCGTCTTCTTATGTACTAGTAATATGTACAAGTTGTACGACTTTTATTTCTGCTCCATGGAACTAAGAACTAGGCGTACCGCACGATGATTTATTTAAAAATTGTGTTTTCGAAAGTTATTTTTGTTTGTAACTAGCAAATCTCCAGAAAATTGTTAAGGTCGTTTCCTTTGGGTATAAAGTACGTACTTATATTCCGTTTTAATCATACCTTCACGTGATTACTTTTATATTATACTTCTCCCTGTACTTAATTAAAATTGTAAAATCTAATGATGCAAAATGATATATAGTAATTAATATTTATCTCGTGGTCCGCCAAGGGACGTACCCCTTTCCTGTTGGTAAACATTTTTACAAGAGTATACAAATATTTATTTCTCCCCTTACGGTGAAACATTTGGCCCCGCGAAAGGGCAAATTAAATCATACACCGAGCGTCTCAATTATTCCAAACGCGCGGTATATGCCACAGGCAGTTACAAAAAGAATGGTGGCGCTGGTCCTTTGAAAAGCCCATCGGGGGGTGCTCTCAAAGCTGTCACCCCCAGAAGCACACTTCACTACGATCGTAAACATCGGAATCGGCAAAAACGCGCGCGCGAAAATCCACTGATGCTCACGTTCCCTGAACCGCACAAGCACAAACAACTGAAGCAGCAATGTATACAATGGGCACCGACTGCGCGGCAGCGTCGTTTTCGGAAGCAGTAGAGGCGCCGCGGCGGCTGGTACCGCGCGCATGCGTGAGAAATCTCACCCTATTGGTCTAGGATGACGTCATCGGGGTGAACCCGTAGGTCTGAGTGACACTAACAGTCACCCCCGAGCGTTCGCAGGGGCACCTCGTGTCCCCGGTGGTGATACAAAAACAATCGTTGAATTAACAATCTGTAAGAGACAGTGATATCGTACAATAAATTGTGTTGTAAGTGTTATTGGTACAAGTGTTAGCTTGAGTCTGAACGGTGGTTGGCTGCAGAAGCTGATTCTTCATTAAAAAAGGTAACATTATCTCATGTTGTTTACAGTTTCAGGCCGTGTCAGTGTTCTCAATGATGCTAGCTCATGCATGAGTTTGTAAGACGTGTTTTATCATATTTTGTGGATATATGTGAAGACCGTTGAGTGAAAGCAACGTCGTAGTAAAACGCTCAGTCGACAGATTTTTATACTGATGAGATTCTGATGTTTTTCGGACCATAAATCACATGCCGCCGGTTATTTGTTTATCTTGCAAAGCATTTGTCTACCCTCACAAGTAAATGAGCTTGTTCTTAAAGTTTCAAGTGGGATAGTAATAAGAATAGACAAGGAAACTATTTGAGTCAAGATAAAAGATCGTTTCGTACAACGTTTTCTTCTTAAGTGTATGTTGCTGTGTTAGGATGTTCTGTATTGTTACCATGTTTAGTTTTATGTAAACCACGTTTTTCTTGTGGATCAAGAAAAGTTACCATACATTCTGTATTAATCGGAATGTATGCTGACTTTTCTTTTCTTTGTTTGAAAATAAATAGTTGATTAAACGCCTTCGTTCACGTTTACAGATGACTCATAGAGAATGTCAACTTATTCGTGTGTTCCTTGGTTATCAATGAACCAAATCTTCTCTCAGATTAAATCAGTCGAAAAGGTAGTGTCTGTACATACTCGGTTAGCATTGATAATCTTGTTTCCTGCGGGTTGCGTAGGTCAGAAGGCATTCGCATTCAGGTCTATCTGATAGTCTCTATTATAATCATGTTTAGTAGATGTAGGAAATCATAATTTTCAAACTGATTAGTTACCTAAAGCATGCTTATCTGATCTTAGCAATGAGACGGGATAATATACAAATAGGTAAATAGTATTGGAGTTTAGGAAGCTTTTAAACATTTGTATCATCTTTTATTGATAGTAAAAATTCAAGGAAAAATTACTTGAGTTTTTGCTAGGCAAACGAGATTTTGCTTTTGTTGATAATAATAATATTTATTTCAGTAGCCGTTTATTTACTCAAGTTTCATACGACAGAGTCTTTGCAAATTTGAATCAACAGTGGGATCACGTTTTTGATATCGAGTAGGCTGTGGTACCAAGTAATCTAATACTTTACATAAATTAATGTCCCTGACAGCGGATACATCTCCGATCTAACCAACCATTACGGGCTTTCATATGCTATTTGAATATTTAGAAGGAAAAAAACAAGCGGTGTAAAGTTTGCAACGCGAAATTGTTTTTTTTTTGCCATCGACATGGAGTTCGGTTACAATGGGGAAGTCATTTAAATAACCCCTGAGTCCGGAGGGATAATACCCGCCTAAGTTAATTTGTTATGTGGTGCTACACTTCACATTTGGAATTTTATTATTAAAATTCTGAATTTTGACAGCACGATACATTTTTGCTGCCATTCACAGACAAAAAACGAAATCTACAAAATGTTTTCTTATTGTCTTTGTTGTTAGGTATTTTTCAGCTTCTTCGTTTTACAATTTGTCTATCTACTTTACCTTATTGTCAATTTATGTCCTTTATAATTTGTATAAATCCCAGATTCCCGTTAAAGACGACTATAGTCTTTAAAATTATCCGAACTGCCTCGTTGGTCGAGCGGCCGCAAGCGCGAATGCTGAGCATGACGTTCTGGGTTCGATTCCCGGGTCAGGCGGGGTACTGGGTGTTTCCTTCAGGAATTTGTCAGTAGCAACGACGGAGTCTGAATTTGTGCCCAGTTGATAGCAATAGGCTGGCCTTCTATTACATGGGTCTTAAAACAAAACTGGCGATATATGGGTGTACTATTAGGTACACCTTTGCCTAACCCTTCGGAGATTACAGGCGTGAACAACAGGCGTAAACCCGGAAAATTTAACATCCCATATGTTAAATTTTCCGGGTTTACACCAAATTATGTTCGTCTTAAAAGTCTTTCTCACCCTTTAATCTGCTAATAAGAGTTAACGATAAAATTTTCTTGACCTGATTGTCGAAGGACCCGAAGCTTCGGCCATGACCTCTTGCTTTAAGTTCCTCACTACTTGGCACAGCCACCACGTCGAGGTAATTTATATAATTTGATTTGTTTGTTTGTGTGAATCATAATATCTCATCTTGATTTATTGTCTAGTTTTTATTCACAGAGGAAAATGTCTGCGGTAATTTTAGTTGATGTTACGATAATTAATTTTACGTGAAAAGTTTCATGTTTCTTTGCCAATTTGAGTAATTCCTGTACATATTTTATCACAACGTTTTGTTCGCTTTTTGGTATTATCTAATTCTTTTAGTTCAGCTGTAGCATGATATAAAGCAACCGTCATTCCAAAAAAAATAATCAAAAATCTTTCATGTATCTTCATCATCATCATTTCAGCCGAAAGAGGTCCACTGCTGGATATAGGTCCCCCCAGTGTCGCCACATTGACCGGCCCCGTGCGTCTCGCATCCAGCGGATCCCCGCAACCTTCACCAGACCTAGTGGGAGGCCTTCCAACACAACGTATTCGAAAAAAAAATCCGGAAAAAAAAACAAACATCTATGCAGTGGGCAAAATCTAAAATAACAATAACTGATCCGATTCCAATGTGGGTGTTATACTAGGTACACCTCTGCCTAACCCCTCGGGGATTACAGGCGTTATGTTATGTTATGTTATCCCATTCAAGTGTACAATAATGGAAAATGTGATGCGAACAAAGCATTACCAACAACATGAATAATTTTGGAACCTACCAAGTTTTTCGTCAGCACTTGGTTGATCAAACTAACTTCAAAACCTAGTACCAACACGTTTTATATGAAATCCGAACTTTGGAGAGACTAAATATAAACTTGAAAATGATCTTGGTATCTCGTTGTCGTGTACGTTTTACGACGCTGAAGACGTTACGGCTCATCTTAGTAATATGTTAGTTGGAATATTTTACAAGTGGTTTCAAAAAAGAGGAGGTGGGAACAATCGTCACCAGTTTTCGTTTTATTACAAGAGTTGGTTTTTCGTGAAACTAGATTTGTTTTTCTTTTATCTCAATAAAAGAAAAACAAATCTAGAGTCTACTGTATTGTACTGTACTGTGCGTACTGGGATTCTAGTAAGAATTGGAACTCTGGAAGTTGGCTTTCTCTCTCACGGGATGATTTGAGTAGTCCACTGATTATTTCAGTTCAGTTGTTTTTCTCATCTAAGTTCGCGATTTTTGGGGTCAAACTTTACTTCTAAAACATTCCTCAATACTTCTTTCTTTCTTGTCTAGCTCTGGCAAAGGAAAACATAACGAGACAAGTAATACCTTCTCTAATTTAAAATGTAATTTGTGCACCAAAATCCAATTTTCCTTTGTAATCCTTCGAAAAAAGAAAACAATTCAACCAAAAACGCGGTGAGAGCAGGATCCAGAAGAAATAAAGGCAATTACTGAAATGGCGAGCCGCATGTGCGTTGAATGCCAATAATTGGAACTAATCACCGATACGGACTCGGAAAAGCTATTAGGTTATGTTGAAAAAATAGCCATGGAAGCTGTCGACCTAAGTAAAATGTTCCTTGTTTATGAGAAGATTTCATTAACAATCTGTATTTGTTTTTATAATGAGGAGGAGGTTACTTCGGGCGATATTTCAAAAACAGCGAGACTATATTTGCAGAAGTTTTGGAAAGAAAATTACATTTGTGTGAATGGGAATGCAAAATTCATACATAGATATGAAAATGACAATAATAATGTAAGAAGGTTACAAAGAAACGGATTAAGTGAAGCGATCGCTAAATGATTATGTAAAATGAGAATATTCCGCGCGACGGAACGACCCAATTCTCCCACTCAAAGCTCTGTTGCAAAATCAATTTCCTGATCATTTTCAATGGACTTTTTACTCAAATTATGAAAAGAGATTATTCAAAATCCCTGTAGCGATTGAGTAAAAGAATTTAATCCGTAGATTAGCATCAGTTGCGATCGTTCAAAGCGAGTCCTGATCCGGCATCGTTCGATAATCGCTCCTAATTTGATTGGCACTCGGGCAGCTGCCAACGACGTGAAAACTCTATTACTCGCCAACTTTGTAGGGTTTTACGGACCATCAAAGCGAATTTAGTATATTGATTGGCCTATTTACGATTGAGTTAAGTTGTTGTGGTAGTCTCTTCTACCTGTTTTCCGTAGTTGCGAACATGAGACGGATTCTCGGTATTATTTTGCTGTTGAAACGTGGAAGACTTGTTACAGGTGCTTCTGGGAATTGTAAGGTACGTATCGGGTTGAGAAACTTGAATTGTATTTATTATCCGTATACGCCAATTCAGGGTTACATTTCCTTTCTTGAAATAAGAGCTTTAATTTTTTGTAGTACCCGTAAAATTTTTATTTGTCCTTTTTTTATAAACTCTACAAATAACGAACGCAAAAAGGTAAAAAAAAAAAACATTTCTATGTTACATAGTTATTTTTAAACATTGTGGGCGCAAAAATATCGCTGCAAAGTGAAAACATTCTGTCAGTAACGGTCCTGATTAATATTCAAGCATTCATCATATTAATTATTACAACCAAAACATTTAAACCTTTAACGATTAACCGTTAATTTGTAGAAAATGTAATTAAAATCGCCTACGGTTATTGGTCAAGTTTGTAGTCCCTAAATTGAGTCATTTGTCAATATACCGTATTGATTAAATAATCAGTACGGTATATTGTAGTCGGCTAAAAATTAGGTTTATGAGGTTTATTAATGGACGTCGAATAGACAACAGGATTTCCCTTTACAATAGGTATAAATAAAGAGACCTAAATACAATTTTTTCCCCCAAATAATACGTAGGCCTTATTTATGTGACTTTAGAAACATCATTGGTTACCATAGATGTTCTCAGCTTTAGATAAGTTAGGTTGTTTCCTAAATACTAAAAGTACAAGCTGTTTGTAGTCATTTGTACGATAATACTTACTGAAAAAACTGCTGAACACTATGAACTCGTTATTTTTACAAGTAAATTAGATCGTCTTCTCTGTTTCCCTATCATTATAATCTAAATCTCTTCAAAGTTCGAGTGAATCTATTTCTTCTAGGCTAGCGTGCGTGCGTGCCTAGCACCTTAGGTCGCGTCACATCTGGCTAGTTGCGGCAAAACGCAAGCCTATATAGCATTAAAAAAAAACTACCAAAGGAACAATCTACACATCCGAATCTACAAATAAACACGAAAAAATTACTCTCATTTCTAAAAATACAGGGACTGCATAAAACCAGTTTTCCTTTGTCAGACGACTCTCTAGTGTCGGAGTCTCTGCGAGAATAGTCGAGTAAACTAAATGTCTAATTAAGCATCGGAACATCACTATGCCAACATTGGAAGTGGTTTTTCGTGTTAACTAAAAGGGAGAGATAGTCTTGTTTCGTTTCTGGAGATTTGTTTAATTGATTGATATAGGTAGGCGATTAAGATTTCGATTACTTATAGTGTTAACCTAATAAAGTAACTAGTAAAGGAGTACCAGAGAAATAAATTGTCTAACCTTTACCATAAGTTGAAAAAAAACATAAATAGTGTTAATTAAAAGTTTTTTTTTTAACTTTCCTTGGTAGTAATTAGCTAGTACGTATTGATCAAATCTTGCAAGTGAAATTTCAACTGATTTAACAAAAATTTGGCACACATTGTTTTTGGTGACAATACATTTTTATCACAGACATGACTTGATCCTGCAGCCAGGATCGCCTCCTCACGAAAGAATTCCTCATAGCCGGACATGAACCCTTCAATGTTGATAGATAAATCAAATTTTATTCTTTGAATTCAGCTTGTTTTTTTTTTTAAAGTCTATTTTTTTTTTTTTAAGTTTCGGGATTTTTCGACTATTATTTAGAACCGCACTGGTTTTAAACTATAGTCAAAAAATCCCGGAGCTTTTATTTCTATGTATATCATAATGTGAGGTTGCGAGTCAAATAACTCCCAAAATATTAATTTAAGAAACTCATATTAAAAATAGTAGTTTATTTACGTCGTACGTAGAGTCATGAATATTAAAGTTAGCCTTTAAAATATACTACTGTACTGTACTACTGTAAATATTCTGAATAAACGTTGAATATTCAAAACAAATAATCATTAAAACCAGTACCCAGTTTAATTTCTCAAGTAATTATGAGATGTAAATAAATATTCATATTCTACTATGTAAGTGCTTGTTATTTCCGATCTGTTGACTTTGTTAATCGATTTGATTTGTTTAGGCTTACATACTGTTATATTATACCAAACAAACAGCTCACTGCGGTAGTAATTTACACGCAAATCTAACATCTATATATATTATTATATAAATGTTATATTCGCGTGTGTGTGGATGCGTCATGCTTTTAGCGGAATGCTAATATATTGTTTAATTAGTATTTAGTGTGACAGGTAGCTGTTTAGTCTAGTCTGACTGGCCTTTGCATGCCTAGAATATGGTTTTGGACATTCCTGGGTCTTGCCTGTACAATTAGAATAGTGGTGAGTCATAAAAGGTGGGTTTAGGAGGTGATGGTATTCAATTAAAAGCAAACCATAAAGTAATGATAGTCATAAATAATATGAAGTATGTAATGTAAAGCAGTGATAGCCTATCAGTGTCACCGTCAGACAGCCAAGTTATAGGTCTCAAGGTCGAACCCAAGACACGCAACTCTGATTTTCAGTATGCATGTGTTTATTGCATAATTACCACTTGCTTCGGTGAAGGGAAACATCGTGAGGAACCCAGCATGCCTGAGAGAAATTTTCTCGACGGCATGGAAAGCCAAGTAGGTGGCCCATGGGCGGCATAATTCGCACATTCTAAGTAATTCTGACCCCGAAAGTAACTGGATTGTGGAGGTCAGCCGTCAGATAGGCAGTTGCTCTATGTTTTAAGTTTTTTTTAATTATTATTATTTAAAGAAATTATAGTACAGAGGTGTTCCTTAATTCTAAACTCGCCAAACTTTAACGTTTGATGGCGAGAGGCGCTCTTTTGCATCACAATTTACCACCTTCCTTACATAGCTAATACTTATATCTATCATACTGTTGTGTTTGAAACTTATACAATGTTATACGGTGTAGGTATTTAGCTCTGTTTGCTATCCTGTATAAAGTTTTTTAATTTTGTCTTAAGTGATCCTTTACTAACTTTAACTTTTTCTCTTAATAAATCTATTTTGTTAAACACTTTAGGTACCAAATACTTAGATGTTCTCTTACCGTAATAATTTCTTATCTGTGGTTGAACCAGTCTGTTCTCTCTAACCCTACGTGTGTTGTACTTGTTTTCAACATAAACTTTATGTTCATCTTTATAATAATATTCTAGTCCTACCAAATAATCTACTTTTTTATCGATGGGTAAAATTTTACAGATGGGTATGATGGGTATGTAAAATGGTATTCAACTCCATCTGGTTAGACTGGTAGCCAACACTCAAATAGTTGGGAAAACGCTAAGCAGATCTGAAGGTAATTTACTTCTAACTTAGAATCTCTTAACATAGGTTTACTGAACCGTCTGTGAAGCACACTTAATATATACAGCGTGTAACAGAAAGGGTATAATCATATGGAATACTGTGGTACGGACTATCAAACTGAACAACTTTCTCTATGGGACCACTGTGGAAATCGTAAAAAAATTATCAGCTGTCCTATACAAAATTTCAATACCCACTCGACCCAAATGTACGGGACAGCTGATTATTTTTTTACGATTTCGATGGTGGTCCCATAGAGAAAGTTGTTCAGTTTGATGGTCCGTACCACAGTATATCATATGATTATACCCTTTCTGTTACACGCTGTATATAGTTAAAAAATATACATAGTTAAAAAAGCCGGCCAAGTGCGAGTCGGAATCGCGCACGAAAGGATCCGTACAAATAATTAAAAAAAAACAAGTTTGTTGTATGGGAGCCCCCCTTAAATATGTATTTATTCTGTTTTTAGTATTTGTTGTTATAACTGCAACAGAAATACATCATGTGTGAACATTTCAACTGTCTAGCTATCACAGTTCATGAGATACAGCTGGGTGACAGACAGCCAGACAGACAGACGGACAGTGGAGTATTAGGGCCTCGTTTTTACCCCTTGCGTACGGAAGTCTAAAAACTATAAACAGATGGGTAATATCTGCTCTATACCTACTGTCGGACTTACTTTTTATAAAGCAACTTGTACTAGATGAACAACAAGAATATAATCTATTAAATTTTCAAAGGTTCAAAGAATTCTATTCATCATAACCCTTTTGCTATTAAAGAATCTTATCTAAGTCGATGCTACCGAGTTCACTGACGGTCGACGACTTTTGAACCTTATTATTTAGGGCATAAGGGTGAAAAATGACAGACTATACCTACACAAATACAAAGCTCCATCGGTGATTATCCCATCAAAACATAGGTAAACTATGTCTACACCATAAGTTAGTATCAGATGGCCCCTACGCTTGTACAAACGATAATTTCTGATTTACATAGGGGACTGGGGGCAGCAGACAGGGGCAGGCGTCCCATGAGTGAATGTTACCTGTCACTCCAGTGATTGTGACAATTATAAATGGTATGTTATCAGTTTGTACTATCGGTGTAGCATGATACTCATTAACGGGTTGTAAAGAGAATAATATTATAGTTTAAAAAAAACGACATTGAAAAATTACGTCAATTTATTTCTCGTATTCTGCTCAGCCAACCCTTTGGAACCCATATGATAGGAATGTATAAAAAATAATTTACTGGATTTAGAATGACGTCACTTAGCTAACCATGCATTGTCATCAGCTCAACCGGGAAGTGGGTCTTTAATTTCTAAGATTGTTTACATAGTTAGGGGGGGGGGTTAGTTACGAAGTTAGGTACAGGGGGTTACTGTGACGTCTTAAAGCAGGAGTAAGTACATTGTGGGAAAGAGACAGAGCTATACAGGTCGTCTAGCGTCATCTCTTTCCCACACTGGAATGACACCTTTTTTTTTAATTACAAAATGGGCCTGCTCTTGACCTCGATCACGCCTGATGGAAAGCGACAGATGAGGTCTACGATGGAACCTAATAAAAGCGTGTTAAAAAGGAAAAAGGGCATTTCAATTATCTCTTACGATGATAAGCGACCATTTGAATGTGTTTTTTTATAAAGCTGGTTAAAATACCGAATGCATAATCAGCCTTTAATGTTCCCACTGCTGGGACACTCGGCCTCCTCTCAATGAGAGGGAATGGGCTATAATCCACCACGCGGGCCCAGTGCGGTTTGGTAGATGTCGCATGTCTTTGAATTTTTGGTTCTAGGACATGCCGGTTTCCTCGCGATGTTTTCCTGCACCGTTTTGAGAGCAGTGGTGATGAAATAAATTACACAAAGTAATGCGCCTGCCTGGGTTCGAACCCACGACTTACTATTCGTAAGTCGGGGCCGCCACCACTGGGCCACCGCTGCTCCAAATACCGAATGAGTTGTATTTAAAATTGCTTTTTCAAAATGGCTGTTTTTTTCAAGTGACAAGTGCCAAGAGACTCCTAATACAAGCAATTCCTTGCTTAAAAGGTGATCTCCAATAATATGTATCGAAATGCCTATTGTAATTGGAATAAACGTTTTTATTTATTTTTATTTTTCATTTTGATCCTTAAAGACGTAAGACGTAATCTTCCTACGAAAGTTGGTGAGGATGGATCAATAGAAGTTTGTTACTCTTTCACGCAAAAACTGCTGAACCGATTTGGATGTAATTTGGCACAGACACAGTTTATAACCTCACAAATCCACGCGAAAGAATTATCGGCAGTGTCGAATGCCCTATTTACCCAATTATTAGATACCGAATTACATTTACAGGTCTCCTTAGTTACCAATCTTATTACAATTTACTTCGTCTGTATTAATTAGTCTCACATGTGATTAACAGTTATATTGATTTACATTAAGTATGAAGGGGGATGGTAATTCAATAGTGTTGTAGGAGATTATTTGGAATAATTTTACTGTTTACACAATCCATATTATATTAGAAGTTTTGTTGACAGAGCAAGTGTGTACAAGGTAGAAGGGAAACAGAAACGGGACAATTTTTTTTTAAATGGTCTTTATGGTTATAACCACAAAGTCCATTTTAAATTTTAAATTATGATATAATTTTATATTATGATTCTGATAAAGCAGCCGTTTTACACACACTACAACACTGCAATACCTGCGAAGTGTGTGGAATAGCTGTTGTTTTGGGTTTCGTACCTCAATCGGCAAAACGGAACCCTTATAGGAATACTTTGTTGTCCGTCTATCTGTCAAGACACTTTTTATCAGGAATGCGTGGCGGTATCAAGCTGAAATTAATACCAAATACTCAGGTCTGCTACTCCTTGGAGTAATGAAAAAATCAAACTTGTCAGTCAACGTGATCAAAAGATATGACCAAACCAAATAATATAATCCAAATCTATAGGGTACTTCCCTTTGACCTAGAATCATGAAATTTGGCAAAAAGCAAGGCCTTACAGTACAAATAAAGGAAAGATTCCAAAAAATAAAGAAAGTTGAAAATTAAAGGGTGTCCCCATACATACATAGTAGACGCCAATTTTTTTTTTTTTAATATTATTACTCGCACATGGCCGTTTTTTTTAAAATTACCAATGAAAAAATTCCTAGGTTCAGAATAATGTACTGAAAACGGGGTAACCATTTTAGCGTCGTCGGTCTCGTTAAACCCTGTAAAGGTTCCTAATACCTATAATTAACACTTTTGTTTTATTACTTAAAGAGATGAGTTCCCAAAATAACTTTTAGTCATCAAACTTTCCTTTCCATTCAAGTCAAATCAAATTTTCTCTTGCCAAGTATTGACGTTCTGAACGAAAATCTGGGGGCGGCACTTAATGAACTCCTAACTCAAAAGTTTTCCCAAACAGAACTTAAACACAAACGTTTACGTTAGAAAGAGTAGGGGTGTTATAAAATAAATCATTTTTAACTTAATGAAAAGAGAGAATATATCAATCTTTTGTCTCAAGACGTGACGTTAGGGCGGGAAAATTAAGACCAAGAAAAATGGCTGCCCATTATGTAAATTATTATTTGTTTATAAGTAAAATGGTGCATTTAAATAATGAATTTAGGTAGGAAATGCGTTCACTTTGGCGAATTAAAAGCAAGGTAGTAATTCTCATTATGCTGTTTATAAATAGTAATTTGTTTGGCTTTATATTTGGGGTCAGATTATTAGTAATTCGTCGTGTTATGTACACGTAGGTACATGAGGTTTTGTCGGAGAAGGCAGGAACTCTGATATTGGTTTTTCTTTCATTCTAATTTTATATACGTAAACCATTATTGTCGATTCAAGTTTTTTTGAAGTTTTAGTTAAGTATTTTGATAGGAAAGTGACGATACGAACTCGTTCCTCATTGATTAGCCGGAGAAAGCAAAACACTGAGGGAATTGGAAAGGAATGGAGGAGGTCTTTCCCTAGCAGTGCGCCAGAATAGGCTACAAAACCAATTGATACCTCAGAATACCACCGTGTATACAAATTTGTCAGATTAATCACCAAAGCCATTTAAGATTTAAATCTGCAATTAATTTACCATTGTTATTTCTTTCGATCCATCTCACCACGTACCAGGCGATCACAAGCTTTAGAAGTCAATTTAACGTATAGAGTACCACTCATAACAACCCGATATCCTCATAACTCATCCGATTATTCATAAACATAAACAAGGTACATCATCGATCTACTAAATTATGACTAAACATCCTCAATTTAGTGAGCGAAACGGTTTCGCTCGGAGCGATAGGCTATTGAAAAATTGTAGCGTTGGAGGCTTACGTAATTTGCTAGTGACTGTGAGGCTTGATACGGAGGGAGTCCCGCCCCGGGGTACACCGGGATCCTCCGGGGTTGTGGGGTGGAGTAATGCGGGATTGACACTCATGGTTGATGTCGGTGGAAATTATTTTCGATTATCGTTCGTAGGTGGTGACGATTTAGCTGCGGATTAAGTGTCTGTACAATATAATTTAGAAGTAATAGGGAATTGAGTATAACAATGTGAAGGTTTAAACAATTTTGAATTTCTCAACTCCTACGGTGTCGTAATTGAATCATAATAATGTACTGTACTTTAATGACTGCCTTGTTGGTCCAGTGGTCGCAAGCGCGACTGCTAAGCACGAGGTCTTGGGCTCAATTCCCAAGTCGGGCACATTCTTATTGGGTTTTACCATCAGGAATTTCTCAGTAGCAGCCACGGAGTCTGGATTTGTGCTCGGTTTATGGCTCAAGGGTCGCCCTCTATTACATGGAACTTAAACATAGCTGGCGAAATGTGGGTGTACATTAGTACACCCACATTAGAACACCTCTGCCTAACCCTTCGAGGGTTATAGGCGTGGTGTTATGAAAATTTCGCAAAAGTTTAGGAAAGATAAATAAAAAGCTAATAGTATCTTTAGTACCTACTCAGCTCTTATCTATACTAATATTATAAAGAGGCAAAGTTTGTTAATTTGTACGGGGTAATCTCTGGATCTACTGAGCCGATTTTGAAAATTCTTTCACTAATAAGAAGCTACATTATCCCCGAGTACCATAGGCTACTATTTACAACGAGCCTGTTCCGTTTAAAACGCAAGCGAAGCTGCGGGTAACAGCTAGTGTTGGAATTAAAGCCGTCGCCTAAATAGTACATTTAACTCAATTTGAGGCAGTCTGGAGTACAATATAAGTATAGTAGCACATAAGACTCGTTAGTAGGTACCTACTGCTATTTATCTTCAAGAGTTCACTGCAGCTTGCACAAGACGGTAACAGGTGATGCACTGGTCAGTATTCTAGGAAACTGAATTAGTGAACAAACATGAACTTAAGGTGGATGCGCAAGGGTAGCCTGCGAAATTTAAATTTTCTGACGTTTATTGCATTTTGCAGGTCAGTGTCAGGTTTTATGTTGATGAAAATATGAATCGCGCTAGTAACGCGTATGGAGTTACAGAATTATAGTCATTTAAATCATCAATACAACCCTCCAAGTTCATATAATCCCAAAGAATGACTTTTTCATGAAATAGCTATTGAATGGGATTATATGAACTTGGAGGGCTGTATTGATGATTTAAATGATTATAATTCTGTAACTCCATACGTGTTACTGGCGCGATTCATATTTTCATCGCCATACAACCTGTCACTGACCTGCAAATTGCAATAAAGGTAATAAAAAAAAAAAAACGCGGGCTACCCTTGCGCATCCACCTTAAGAGGTATTGTGCATCAATGGACGTCACTGTGTTCAAGAAACAACAACTAGTGGTACACAATGTGAGACAGTTAAAGAGTATAATTGTGAAAGTTTCAACATTAAGTATAACATAAAATAACGCCTGAAGAGTTATGAAGTCTTAGGCAGAGGTATACCCACATTTCGCCATAGTTATAATGTTTAAGGGGGAAGCCCCAGAATACCCAGCTAAATTTAAATTATCTTAGGTTTTAAGCAATTTACGAGTCAGTGTCAGGCTGTATGTTAAAGAAAATAAAATTCGCGACCGTAACACTATGTAGTTACAGAATTACAATAATAAAATCATCAATACAACCCTCTAAATTCATTTCATCCCACTGAATGACTTTTTCATGAAAAAATCATTGAATGGAAGTAAATGAACTCAGAGGGATTATAACTCCGTATATAAAAATATTTGTTACGGTCGCGAATCATATTTTTCAAAATACAACCCGACAACTGACCTGCAAATAGCAAAATACGTTAGGAGATTTGAATTCGCGGGCTACCCAGGCGTTTTCACTTAAGTCCCATTGTAGGTAATAGGAAACGAGTCTAGCTTCAACAACGATTACAATGATGGGTATTGTGTCCTGCTTTTACATTCATTATAATTTGCTACCAATAGATTGATGAAATGTAGTTTCACTTTTTATTTTCTGCCGGCAAGCCTTTTCCCTACTAATTGGTGTTGTTGGGTTGTGTATCTGACCTCCACAACCCAGTTAGTTCTGGGTAATACGATAACCATTGGTAAGAGTGGTGTCAGACTTTCGGGCCTCTACATGACTACCTGTAACGGCTGTCAAAGGTCTACTGTGAAATGACAGTCACTTGCTAATTTCTCACTAAGCTAATTTTCAATTTGAGAGTCCATATCAAAAGCCACTTCCTACGCTCTTTTAGCCTCAAAATAATGACTTGAAACGTACCAAGGCACTCTGATTCATCGCGTTTGGTACTAATGTAGGGGAATAGAATCCGATTAACTGAGTACTGTGGGGCTGAGTCGCACTGCGCGGTGTCCGGCGATACCGTGACAGATTTGCTTTTATTGTGCGTAGCACCACAGAGTAGATGGTTGCAGAAGGCCAGATCCATACGCATAGCGAAAATAAGCACTCGGATCTCAATAGTAACACACATATTTGATTTGGAAGTAACGACCCGAATCAATGACTCCAGGTATGCGGCCTCCATTCGACTTGTGCTGATAAGCTAACTTCGCTCGGCATCTACCAACGCTGAATCATACTCGCCCGGTTCGGCACTACTCGAACTACGCCGAGTGGCTTTTTCCCGATTGTACATACCGTAACATCACGCCTGTAACTCCCGAAGAATCAGGTCAACAGGATCCACATTTCGCTAAACAACTGCATAAATTCGATTTTGTCTCCCGGCAATACTAAATCAAATCCAGCGAAATATGTGAAGAGCACCCCTTAAGGCAACAAAAGCCAGACGCATGTGAATAAAAAACTGCAAACGCACGCACACGTCACGTAAACATGACATATTGTGTGCGTGAATTTTGACTCGTGGTATGCAGCCGACGTAGACATGACATATTGTGTGCGTGAATTTTGACTCGTGGTATGCAGCCGACCTTCTGTACACCTATCTATTCTGTGACATCACCGTGACGGATTTGCTTTTATTGTACATAGCACCACCCTTTTCACCTGCACAGTGGACCGGTGTTTGGAGAGGCGGCCTAAAAATATCTGCTACTTTGCATAATTAAGTTTCGGGAATTATTTCCACGTTTGTGGATTTGCTGGTGTTTCAACGTGGCGTAATTTGTGTTGGAATGTTTGTCTTGGACTGCTTTACAAATTATTTAATTTAAAATGTAATGAAAGTCTGACATCGCTAACGCGTCTTGCGCATGATCAATGTCTTCTGTGTATGAAAAGAGGTTTTTGACCTGCAGTAGGACCGTGATAGCCTTGTATTAATAAATACCCAAGTTCATTTAAAATTTTTCCACAAAAATTCATAATTTCAGCCGAAAGACGTCCACTGCTGGACATAGGCCTCCCCCAAGTGTCGCCATATTGACTGATCTTATGCGTCTCGCATCCAGCCGATCCCCGCAACCTTCACCAGGTCATCGGTCCACCTTCTTCTTTTTTTTAGCGTGCCGATGGCAATCTAAATGGTCACAATTCGAACGAAAAACGACGACGTCGGCCAAGTCGGCCAAGAATTGAGCTACTAGTTTGGCGCTTTCGGTAGCGTCCATCAGTTCCTGTAGTGAACAAGCAACAGGACACGCAGGACACGATATTAAATGCCCCATTGTTTGAGAGGCCTTCCATCGCAACGGCTTCCGAGCTTCCGGACTCCGAGCATAGCCCTCTCCATTGCCCGTTGGGTAACTTTAAGCCTTCTGTTGAGGCCCATTGTGAGTTAACACAAAAATTGCAGGTCACTTTTTGCTTCTAGCAATTTCATAAAAGAAAATTTTTAACAATACTTCTGAAATAAGTAATACCTGTCCTTGTTATTTTATATCAAGAAAGTTGTAAGTTTTTTTTACGACGTTTTTGAATAAAGAGAAAGTATGTTGTGATACGTTGTTAACTTGTAGATGATCTACTGCGACCGCAACTTGTCTTGTTGTAGGTAGGTACCTATTGTAACCCAAAACTTGTTTGCGGGTCACATTTTCTTTCAGTACTTTTAAAAGAGCATGGTTTGTGTGATCAAACAAAATTAATCCAACTTTATCTCAAACAGAAAAAAACACACTTTATCTGTATATTTATAGCTTAAGTAGGTACCTACCAAGACATTCCCTCCCCAGAGGTAGTCACACTCGCAGGCAAAGCACACATTTTATATATTTATGCATTAACACAACTGAAAGGGGTACCCAAAGAAACGTTTTGGGAGTTCGGACGGCAACCTCTCAGACATTCTAATGAGGAGGTCGCATTTGTGCTAAGAACTGTAGACAATGTTTATTTATAGAGTAGAGTGCTGTTTCTTGTGTACTGTTTTTTTTTTTAAATCAAGTTAGAATCGTAGTCATTTCATTAAAGGGTTTGTGGAAGGTGGCTTAAAGTGGAAGCGCAAGGGTAGCCCGCGAAATTCAAATTTTCTTACGTTTTTTGCATATTACAGGTCTGTTTCAGGTTGTATGTTGATGAAAAATGAGTCGCGCCAGTAGCACGTATGTATGTATGTAGCTACAGAATTATAACCATTAAAAACATCAATACAACCCTCTAAGTTCGTTTAACCCCATTGAATGACTTTTTCATGAAATAGTTACAGAATAGGGTTAAATGAACCTTGAGGTTTGTATTGATGATTTTAATGATTATAATTCTGAAGCTACATACGTGTTTCTGGCGCGACTCATTTTTCATCAACATACAACCTGACACTGACCTGTGTCAGTAACGTAAGATAATTTGAATTTCGCGGGCTACCCTTGCGCTTAACAAATGAGCTCAGTGGTGTTAAAACGTCAAACCTTAGATAGGTAGATGTTTGCAGTTTCACCAACAGTTTCTGGGTACAACAAATCTTAAGTATAGGTTTTCTTACACAGTCCAGCATTTACACAAATACGTTTTACTTTGAGTTAGTTTCGGATGTGGAACTGAGCGGAGCCAAAAGCAAGAAAAAAGTTTTCAAAGCTTAGGCAAGCTGACCTATCGTAGCTCAGGAATATTTAATTAAAATGGACATAGATCCCAGTGAATTAAATTTACATGTTTGTGGCCAGCTCACCAAATAAATACAAAACAATTCTGCATTACAAGCTTTTCCACTGTCCACCTCGTACCCAAGTAAATATTCAAAACATATTACGTCTATAAGTTAAACTAAACTCGGATATTTCACTCTCAAAGCAAAATTATTTTACATTCCCGACTTCTCCGAGATCCGAGCTTGTGTTGCGGACCCCACGTCGGTCCTCTAGTTTAAACAGTACACGTATCCGCATGCAATATTAATAGGAATGCAGTCGCACCCCTACGGTAGGGAGCTGGGGATCCAACGAGCTAAATACATCACTAGTATTAGCGGGAAATCTACTCAGTACCGTTCCTGAAATTAATTAAATTTATTGATCGACACTTCGAGAGATTTAAAAGCAAATAAATCACTAATTTTATTAACGCTTGTTGTGTAACAGTTTTGATTTAATTACTTAGTTTAAGACAAATCGAGTTAAGCTTGATTTGGGACTTAAATTAGGTTTCGGGAATTCAGTTTGGAGGTTCTCGGTAAATTCGGTAAAGTGTTCAAGGTTTTTTTTCTACCTTATAACAAAATTGGTTTATCTACGTATAGTGCTTCCATCAGTGTCACAGATGTGTCCTAAAATACGCACGCTACTAAAAGCGTTCGACACTCACCTAGTTACCTGAAACTTGTCCAGCAATCTAGCTTCGTTGATGAAACATCCTGTGTCAGCACCTACACTATAGCCATCGCAAACGTGTACATATATGTATCCACGTAACAGCCTGCAAAAATCAAAACTTTGCCATTTTCGAGTTTCATCACTCGAAAATGTAGTCTTTTTGACAGACTGTGAAAGCTGTAATGAGACCTAATCTTCTAATCAACTCTAGCTTGCTGAGTGCCCCTTGACAAGCCACTCACCATTATGCAGCGTAGTGATCGTAGGATCACTACAAGACTCATTAGAGTCATTAGCATCTGTTAGCTAAATGAATACTTCAAAGTACAATTCGCGAGTGGTGCCACATCTACGCGATGTCATCTCATCATTATTCAGTATGAAACGGTCCTTGTCCGCATTTTCCGTCGGATCCTCCATACAGCCACCGTACATTGTTTGTTTGGAATGTCGTTGCACTGTACATCATACATAGCATTGTATGCACAATAGGTAGTCGGTTTAAGTGGATTACACTCGGCATTGGACAATGCTTTAGTTTTTATGACCGTTTAAGCTGTGAAACGGGTGAGGGATGGATGGGTCGTTAGTACTTTTCTGTTATGGCCTGAGGGTGCAATTTACGACTATTGTTTGCCTTTGAATGTGTTAGATCAGGATTTTTTTTGAAAATTAACGGCTTTTATTCACCGGTTTTGTCACCTTGTCCGATCGCTGATGTGTCTCTTCAATCAAGTGGCAATTGCATCTAAAGTACGATACGGTTTTCGTTTCGCAATGTTTTCTTACCAACTTATCCAAAATTTCTGTCACACAAGCAACAGAAATCCATTATTCTTTCACCGTTCTGCAAATTAATCTTGGAATCCGAAACCGGATCCGTAGATTAATATCGGCTGGTGCAGCAAAGGCTTACCTCTGTAATCTGCCCGCTGATTTCGTTCCCTCCTAGCTCAGTCATCATGCAACAGTGTTAGTTATAGCTATGTTTATCATAGTTGGTGCATTTTGGTTGCAGTCAGGGTCAGTTAATCTATGAACGGTGGTGAGTTCGTGAGATTGGTGTTAGTGTAAGCTATGTGGATGGCTATTTGATTAGCTCATCTCAATGGTTTAGAGTTACAATGTTTGCTCGAGTTTCTTCCTTGTTAAACAATTTTTCTTCTTGTCCCGTCACTCTATCAAAGATTCGTGAAAATAAGTTTGAAATGCCAATAATAGCCGAATATTTTTTACAAAAGGAGTATGTAAGGATCCCAGCAGGTTCTGTCGTTTCTACCTCCCATTGGGGTGGAAAAAGGAGTAAGTTTATGTATGAATTTTTTTTCATCAGCTTATCGTTTTAGTTGATTCTTTTATTTTATCTCTAGTCTCCAACCTATTAAAAAAGAAGTCCCCAAAATAACCAGCCAACTTCAAATCCCACTCAAAAAACTATGTTCTCATAAATCAGAATTTCCATCTTCATCTGATTTCGTGCTCATGCCTCACTCCTTTCAGTAACGTCGTGTTATGAGAATTCATTCTGTTCGTTGGCAAGGCGCCTGTAGCTTGTGTAATACAAATCTGGTCGCTCGACACGTGTCAATATATTTTATTCATGCTTAAAGGGATACTGCAGATTGCGTTTTGTGCAACGTGGTTGTGTGTGTAAGAGAGAAAGAGTGTGTGTGTGTGATTGAAGTGGGTGGGTTAGTGTTTTGATTATGAACGTATTGTTTTAGGTTTTGTTGGTGATTATAAGAAGGGGAAAGTTGTTGAAAAGGTCATTTTTAAAATTAAAAGGGGTTTATTGCAATATACCATCTCAACAGAAATGAGGTAACGAAGGGTTTGTAACAATATTCTGATTTAAAAGAGTATCCATGGAGTTTGTGTCTGTAACTGGCCTACTTGAAACCAATGCTTTGATTTTAGTAAGTGAAAAACGTTGAACAGGGATTAAGTTATGATGTGGTGTTTTTTACATGTTTGTACTTTGCTGACAATATTGGTAACTGAATAAAAAAACTGTTAAAATGTAAAATAGGTTGATACCAGATGTTGAAAAATATTAGTTTAGCGCAGAAGGTACTTCAAACAAAGCGTTTCTGTAAATACAGGAAAGCTGTCCATTCGCCGAGTTACAAAATATGAAGAAGCTTTTAGCCCAGTGCGACACATCTGGTACTAAGTAAACGTAAATGTCAGCCATTTTAGTTTTAGTGCCTACTCAGAGATAGTCCTAGTCCTCGTCTATGACTATTTCTGGAGAGGTTTATGTCCCGTCGTCGTATAATTAATGTAGAACCTAATGAGTTTTAGACAGTGCTCACACTGACAACCGAACAGTTTTGTCTGTCATAGGCAGAACAGTCTTCTCTGCGACAAAATGAAGTTCTATCAGTGATAATGATGATAGAAAAGTCAATAAAATGTATAGTATGCCCACTTTAATTGTGCAGTTCAAGGTGGCGTTGCTTGTCATGAAAATTTGCATTGATACGTCAAGCTTGGTACATTTATTTTTGTTTCGAGTTTTCCCGCCAGCCCAGATAAGTTGGTTGAAGTGTATTGGATAGTACCGAAGGCTTATGTCAATCCTGTTGGAAGTCGTTGTATGGAAATATGAAACGTTTTGAAAACAAGTGCCACTTCATTGTCCAAACAAGTTTTTTAGTACCTATTTTTTGACAAGTTAGTAATCGGACTTTTGATGCTAGTGCCGCGTCTTCATTGTTTCCATAGAGCATGATATTCTGACTGGTCACAGGGCACGAAACGGCCCGTCAATAGAGTCTGGAGACGACAGTACCTAATACTTCATTAAAAACTGTAGCTTTGAGAGTGTGAAATTCTGTCACAAACCACCTTCAAACCCATCCATCATTTGTGTCGTAGTGCAAGTCTACGGTAAGATAAAATCGTCGTATCCGACTTCTATGTGTCTGATAGACATTCTTGACTCACTCTGTGCACAGCCTAAAACTCAAGTTTTATGACGTCACATAAACAATTAAATGGTAGGACAATGTAAGGTTACAGTAGGTAGTAACTTAGTTAGCTCTTGAACCGGCTCAAAATTAAAGTGTACTTCTAGTTTTAAAAGTACTTAATTCTCTTGGGAAATGCTTTGTGACTGTGGAGCTCTTTTTAGGTTATCTACAGGACAATAGTAGTTTTGTTTAATGCAATTTTCAGCTTGAAGTTTGTTGGTTAATTTATTTTTAGGTCAGAGAGCAAAGCCTGAATTAAGTACATTGTGCAGTTGTGTCAATTACAATTTAACAGACTAAATGTAGGTTTACGTCACTGTAATTTAGTTGTTCCTGGTACTACCGAAGCTAGATAAGTATAGTTAGTAAGATGGAATATTAGGTAAGGGTTCGATGGAACTGACATGTACTACGAATAAAATGATAAAAAACGTCGATACTTGGTAGGTATGGTTGTTAGGAAGATAAACGAAGGGTACTTGTCCTAGATGTGATTATATTGTGTTTCGGTAGGACTATATAAGGCTGTCTTAGGAGAGAAGATAATAGTAATCAACACATAGAGTTAATGGATTTATTTTGTGTCAGACCTTGGGCCAGCTTTGTGAGCTTAGTCGCAATCACTGCCATGATTACAAATAGGTTGGTACTTTCTGATTTTCATTTGTTTTTTTTGTTGCCTTTCGCGATTCTTTTGTTGCTCGGGTTGCCTTTAATAACAACAAGAGGAATAAAGGGTAGAGCTCAATTCATAACCCAAATGTTGCCAAAAGTGTTTTGAATGTTTTATTATGTTTCATTTGCAAAGATATTTTGTGATGCGATGAACTGGGTGGCCCAGTGGTAACGGCCCCGTCTTATGAGTTGGTTGTGGTCAACCCAGGCAGGGGTATTACTTTGTGTAATTATTACATCACCACTGCTCTCGAAACAGTGAAGGAAAACATCGTGAGGAAACCGGCATGTCCTACAACCAAAAATTCGAAGACATGTGACACCTAGCCACCCGCATTACGCCCGCGTGGTGGATTATAGCCTATTCCCTCTCATAGAGAGGAGACCGTGTATCCCAGGAGTGGGAACATTATAGGCTGATTATGATTATGCGGTGCGACCAAATAACTCTAGAAAATTAAATAAGTTAAAAAACATAAACTGACCTCATCCTCCAATGAGGTTGATGTCACATGATGAGTAAGAAATAAGTATTTATCCTACAGATCCAACAATCCATAAAATTGTTTAAATAAAGTGTTATTAATCATTAGGAAGCTGATTAAGATAGTATACGGTTAGAATTTGCGTGTTTCTTTCTAAAATACACGATGATCCGTTATAGCATTTCTGCATACCTGACTAATGTATTTTGAATGTAATAAATTACCAACTTTTAGATCGAATCTTGATGCATCGACGACTTTAAAATATATTTGGTTATCCCACGCGAAAGAAGGATCTCCATTTTGACAAAGTGACGTACGAACCATATGCGTGGTTTACACAGGGTCTACGCTAGGTCTACGCTGGGTCTACGAAGGGTCAACGCCATGTCTACGAAGGTTCAACGCCATGTCTACGCAGGTTTACAAAGCGGCTACGCAGTGTCTACGTAAGTTCTACGCAGGGTCTACGCAGGGTTTACGCTGGGTCTACGAGAGCTTCATTAAAGTCATAAGCATCATATAACTTACCACAGATGAACTTTTCTAACGTAATAATTATAGACGTTATCTGTTCTTATTTTCTTTTACATAAATGCGGGAATATTACAGCCCTTTTGGAATTTTAACTCTTAGCGCTGTGTCTCTAACGTTGAAAGTCCAAGAGACAGTTTTGGGCATTCTCTTAGGTAAAATGAGCATTCAAGATTTGTCCGAGAAAGCAAGTATGTGAATAACTATGGACCAAGACCTTTTTTTTTTTTTTTTTTGTTTTTTTTTTTTTAACCGATGGTAAATCATCAAATAACCCCTCCCGCTCTGGGCTGAGCAGGAGGGAGTGTCAGACTTCTACTGACTAAAACCCATCCATGTTCCTTCCTTTGCCCTTTGTGTTCTAGGGCCGCGGTATCTCTTTCGAACAGTCCCGCAACCCTGGCAGGCGTCGGCCCTTACGGACCCCTTCCTGTTTGCTGACTCTCTTTGAGGCGCGCGTGGAACACAAACGCGCCGTCGACACGGCCTGTCGTCATAAGACGGACGGACGGCGAGCTAGCCCATAGCTCACCGTCCACAGGCCCGCGTCTACGGTGGCCGGGGGCCACCACGTGGCCCCCGACGCCCGGTGCGTCTCCCGCGGCGGCTGGGACGTGAGGTTCTCTCCCTCTCACGTCCCGCCACCTCCTTCGCTGGCATGACTGCTTCGCAGAAGGAGGTGACGGCGTCCCATTCCGTCTCGCTCCGGACCATGGATTGAACCAGGGCCGGACGCGAGAGGTCGCCGCCGCCGATCACCGCTACGAGGACACGGCGTTGCTCCGCCCAAGCGGGGCAGACCTGCACAGTGTGCTCCACCGTGTCCTCCGGTCGATCCTCGCAGTGGTGACACCCGGGCGTTTCCTCCCGCCCGATTAGGTGCAGGAACCTCCCGAAACAACCATGTCCGGTGAGGACCTGCGTCAGGCGGAAGGTGAGGGCGCCGTGGCGCCTCTCCAGCCACTCCTCAAAGAGGGGACTTACCGCCATTATAGTGGCGTGCCCTGCACGGGGTTGCGACAGTCGCTCTCTCCATGTCGCCATGAGATCACGCCGGAAGTCTGTCCGCTGAGCGACAATTTGCCGCGGCAGCGGAGTTTCCCCCCGGCGTAGTGCCTCCACGCGCCACTCGTGCAGGCGCGCGAGGACTATCGCCTCCAGATCCCATGGCGGCAATCCGGCAAGGAGGCTCGCCACCTCGCCGGAGATCGTGCGGTACCCCCGGATTAGCCTTACGGCTACCACCCTTTGGGGCGCGTTCAGATAATGGGCGGCTTGCCGCCTCAAAGAACGCGCCCACACCGGGGCCCCGTAAAGGGCCATGGACCGCACGACCCCCGCGTAGAGCCTCCGGCAGGGGGCGTTTGGACCCCCCAGGTTGGGCAAGAGCCGTTTGAAGGCAGCCCCGGCCCGTTCCAGTTTGGGGGCCAAACGTCGGAAATGCTCCACGAAGTTCCACCGGCTGTCGAGGACGAGACCTAGGTACTTCAACGTCGGCTCGACGCCGATGGGAACCCCTCCCACCGTGAGCATGGATCCCGACGGTGGCGCATTCCGAGGCCCATGAAAGCACATGGCCTCGGACTTGTGCAATGCCACCTCGAGACCCAATTGCCGGATCCTCTCCGCGACTATCGCAACCCCGCGAGTCATCAGCTCGGCCGCCGCCTCGTGCGACCTCCCTTGCGCCAGCACCAGCGTGTCGTCAGCGTAGCAAACTACGCTGACGCCGTCAGGGAGGTCGGCGCGCAGCACCCAGTCGTAACCGATGTTCCACAAGGGCGGCCCCAGAACCGATCCCTGTGGAACACCGCACGACATCTCTCGCCGGTTCCACTCTCCGCTGCAACCAGGGTAGATGACGTACCTGTCCGTCAGGTAGTCCCCGACCACACGACGAAGGTAGGTCGGCACCCGGTGATACCGGAGTGCCTCCCTAATGCAGCTCCAGGGCATGGAGTTGAAGGCGTTGGCGATGTCGAGAGACACCGCCAATACCACCCCACCCCGGGACACCGCATCCCCCGTCGTGAGGGCTCTCACGCGCATGATGGCGTCCACCGTCGAGCGCCCCCTGCGGAAACCAAACTGGTGTTCCGCAAGATCCGGCCCAATCCCCGCCTGGTGCCCGGCGAGGCGGTTGGCAATAACTCTTTCGAAGAGTTTGCCCACCTCGTCGAGCAACACAATGGGATGGACCAAGCCCTCTGGTTCTTTCTCCATAGGAATGATATCACCAACATTATTCAAGAGTTAGGAATTCAAACTGCCCTCTATCTTCTAAAATGCCGTTTTCTTGACAAACGACTGTATAACGCAGCTAGACCGTAATGGTGACTAGTGACTACTTATGTAAATTGTGTCTGTATACCTACTAATAATAATATATTGGCCACCTACGACTTCCTCTAATCAATAAATATCGGCGGACACCGTTTTTGGGGTTCAGTAGTGAAGAAAGGAACTCTTCTAGTTTTATATTGCTCATATTTTGTAAAACTGTACGGATGGAACCTCTCAGTACACACATAATAGATGCAAGTTAAATAAAAAGCATCTAAAAAGGTGCACAATGCTTTATGGAGTGAGATCAGATAATGTGGTGTTTTTTTTTTAATGTTAGACATAAGGAGTCAAGTAAAAAAATACAAGCTAAATATTTTTCATTTTATTAAGTAGGTATATATCCTATGAATGAGTAAGCTGAAGTGACAATGGGCCGGCCATATTAGCCCTAGAACCGATGACCGTTGGAGTAGCCTGTTCTTGAGTGGAGACCGAGAATCGGCAAGCGAAACGTGGGACGCCCTCAGGCTCCATGGAGCGACGATCTTCGCTTGAGGAGGCCTATGCCCAGCAGTGGACAGCTGATGATGATGATGACATATCCTACGGGACCATTTATTAATAAACCTTTTGTTCGTAAGTAGTAAACAGTTAAAATTTTGGTAAGCCATGTATCTTCTAAGACAGTTCAATTAAAGACTAAACTTGTATAAACAAAGATTTTAAATAAATTTACAGTTTATTCTGTTTAAGAAACTTACAAATGGATTGTGGTTGCTGACACTGTCATTAGCTGGTAATTTAATTAATCAAATAGTAAAATGTGAGAGACTAAGCAGGAAATGAGGAATTTTGTGAACAGTATTACAAAATTGATCGTATGCTGTTCAACTCGAAATCATTAAAATGTTAGACATAATTATAGTAAGAAGTAGTCGCTCCATGTGATATACTGGTATTCAGCTGCATCTGGTTAGACCGGAAAGAAAGGCTGATACAGGTGATGATGATGGGATAGTAGTGAGAAGTAATCTATTCTATTACATAACATAACACTACGACTGTAATCCCCAAAGGGGTAGGCAAGCATATTACAAGGTGGACGATTATATCGCTGACAAAAATACTTGGCTCAATGTCCTGCTCCACAAGGACCGGGACGCATAAGTTGATAACATTAAATAGTATTGTTGGAGCTGCTGAAGATTGTACAACTATCTTTGCATTGTATAGATTCAATCTCTTTAGTATTATATAAAGCCATATGGTGTGAGTACTATGTACTAGAAAGCTACCATTCACTGGAAACCTACGTCCTTTCTTGATTTGAATGTGCCCTGGCGGTTAAGAGTATATCATGCTCACTCAAATGTCTCGCTGATGGTGGCGCGTGTGTCGGATCATTTAGTTCCCTTCAAAATGGTTGAGTTGAATGGTGCTGATCCATGCGTCTTGTTCTTGAACGGGCGCTGTCAGTGTGACTGGTCATCTCTTAGTTGCCACGGCTTATTAGAATTAATTATATTTAGTTTTTGAATTGTCTTTTTTGTTTTTACTATGGACACTTCTAATGTGCACATCTTGCTACATCGTTCTCACATAGTGTACCACCTGAAAATGAATGATGTAACCAAGGTTTTGTAACAATATGCTGATTTAAAAAAGAGTGTCCATGGAGTTTCTTGCCCGTTCTTCTGCATAGAGATCTATGCTATGGGCAACTACAGTACTTTCACAGTTTTTATGCCTGGTGACTGGGACTGTAGCTACATTTTATTGTTATCTTTGTTTGACAATTCAAAAGTGCTTGTAACTGGCCTACTTGAAATAAATGCTTTGATTTTGATTTTGCAGAGGTGTACCTAATAGTACACCCACAATTTGCCAATTATGTTTAACTCTTATGTACTTAATACTAACCTCTAATGTTATTGGGGGAATTCTTCTATTACGTACAATCTAAAACACAACAGGTGAAATGTGGATGTACTATACACCATACCCTGTGGATTTCAAGTGTCATGTAAAATCTAAAAGTAAGTAAAGAAGATATGACGCTTAATATGTACGAAATATGACACGAGTAACTTGACTAAGTACCACATTCACAAATAATAAATGAGCTGTATCAAAACGATCCCAGCAACCATGGCCAAAGTTTGGCAAAGCGAAACGCATCGGAAAATGTAACGAAAAAGTTGAAGAGACATCATTAACGAAGTTACATACAGTTTTCATGCAACAAGCTCGTCTAACGAGTATGTAATATCATGTACAGTCGCCAAATGAAAAGGCTAAGCAGTTTTAAACGAGAGAGTTTTGACGATGTTTTTTTTGTAGTGTCAGTTTTTAGGTGAGTCATATTCACCTACGATTAAATTCTTTCTGTTCCATTTACGAATTTATTTTTGGTAAATTGTATTACGGTTCGGTGAATCCGTCCGGATAGATTGTGGACTAGTTGCGGAAATCAGACACTGACAGTCTATAATCTGTCAGAGCGACGATCCGGTGTACGGAGCCACGTCCGTGATGTAACTATGTCGGTTTGATCGAACTTTTATTCGGACAACGTGAAATAGGACTTATTTATTGGTTGATTTGTAAATCAACGAATGAATAATAAGGACTTGTTTATTCCACAACTGTACCTACTACCTACGTCTTCTGCCTGTCTAGTAAATATACAGATGGTTGTGTCAACCTGTATCCGAGGACGTGACGTCATTTGTAACGTTTAAGTCCACGAGATAAGAGTTCGGAGGTTAGCGCGGTTAATGATGTACCTAGACGGAGGCTGTGAGAGAGTTGTACGTTAACAGGGAACGATTTTTAAATATAGGTAGACTTGTTTTAGAGAAACTTTTCTTCGATATTCTTATTACTACTAAACCCTAAAGCGTTCTGATTCTAAATAGTAATGTGTCTCAGCCTGTATTAAGCAAGTTTGAAAATATGACAAATGTGTAAATAAAAAGGAACACACAAATCGTATTGATTACTCAAATTCCACTGTTCCGAAATATTTTGAGTATTATGCTAAAGGAACTACATTTCTGTAAACGCGTCATTAGTATGCACAGAAACGAAGCGCCTGTTGAAAAAAATGAGCAGTTACAAGATATGCATTTTATTGCTACACATAAGCGTGCAGGCGCTGTTGAAACGAGCATTTTACGTTCTTTGTAAGCAAGACTGTGTAATAAAACCATCATTGTTTTACTTTCGTATTGCTTTGTGGTTTGAATTATATATTTTTAACCTAAGCTGTCTTTTCAGCACTTACATATTAATTATTAGAACTCAAAAGTCCGAAAGTTTGAAGACAAGTCTTACCAAAGGGATTCTTGTTACTGTTGCTCACTGAGTTGCAGAGTTTAGATAGGTAATCACTTCTTAATAAATCCTACAGCTTCATTCTGTAAGAGTGGAAACAAGAAGAGAACCTGTCCCTTTTGCTTTTTTTTTTCCTTTGCCTTTGTTGTAACACACACCACCTCTATGAGAGCGTGGGTTCGTATCCCACTTTTGACACCATGTTAGATCGAGATTCGTGACATTAAGATTAATTAATACTTGAAATAAATTGTAGTTTTATTAGCTTGTAAGTAGAGACACACCACAGAGTATAATCATCGATGAGACGAACCACAGATCAGAAATCGATACAAGATGTCTATACTTTACAGCTTGTTTAAACGTTTTTAGAAATTAATCTAAACGGCAGCGACTGGACGACGCCTATGTATTTCCAAAACTGTAACTGCAAGTAGTATGTAATACTAAATCCCATTCAAATAATAAAGACACTATAAACGATACATTAACAAGCTGAACAACCACTTATCTAGATAGTCTTGGCAACACGTCCAAACGTAATTTGTAACAACGTTAGGCGCCGCCGGACGAGATAAGGGTTTTGCCATTTGCGGTGAAACTTTAATATTGCCACATTCACTCCTTAGGAAACCACTGAGGTTAAGACGGGCCATGTATAGTATAAGCCTTTCATTACAAAATCTTCTAAGTAAGTTTATATACTCAAGAAGGCAGACTTTAGGCCTAAATATAACCTCTTATATACCTACTTTACATGCATATGGAGAGCGGTATTGTTAAGGTTTCTTGGGATTGGGAATTCTAAGCATCATTTGGAGTAAGTCTGGCTAAATTAAACCGTTTCAGTTTTGGGACTGTACCTGCAAGGGTAATAATCATTTACGTTTTAAGCTTCACTTGAATCTAGTTCGTACCTAAGTGAAATAGTTTTGATACTACGAAGGCCTTAAACTAAGTAAAGCTTATTATATGGAGCTTGTTATAGTAATTGAAACATTTGCGTACAACTTTGTTTTGAGTTTGAAAGTACGTAAGTTTTAGACTAAAGTACGTTATAAAGAAAATACTTCTATAAAACGTAAAGAGTGCGAGGGCTTTAAACTTACAAAGTTGAAGTCAAACATTGTTCACCTGTTGAAAAGAAAAGGCGTATACCGTATACATTGTATAATGTGGCGAAATCTACATAACACGTCTGTTTACAGAAACGCCTGTCAAAAAATGCAGCGCAAATCAACAAAAACTCGTTAATTTATTCGCGGCTACAAGGGGCTATGGGAGCTACATTAAAATTTGAGCCTTGTCAGGTGCTAAGTCCATAATTTCCCCCGGGAACAATCCCGGATCGCGTTTTAAGGGTTTTCATGAATGGCAGTTCTAATTTCCACTGACGGTCGTCTTCTCAATTGTTTAAGGCTATTGTTTTAGATTGTTTTGACCGTGAAATCTTAGAAGTTACTTTGATGCTTGCCGTTTTTGCTTATGAGGTATTCGATTGGTGCAAGTACTGTACTTCATTTAATAATTCCTTGCTTTGATTTTGAAATTGTGTGCTTACTCATTCGGAATAAAAATGTTTACCAACCTATGATGTTATTTCAAAAAACGTTCTCCTGAAACTGCCATCATATTTATATTTACTTTTACGGCATCTTCTGACCTAAAATTCTTTTCTCTGTTCCAGGTAAAATATAAAATAACTCGCCAACATTTCTGGTAAGCCAAGCTAAAAACATGTGGTTTTACATTTTATTCCTACAAACTGTGTAACCCTAAAGGAAATAAACTTCAATAGAGTGAGGACTCTCGGTTCGTTTGTGCGGTTTGCATGCTAAAGTTTACCGAATGTTTTCGTTCCTTAGCGAAAACCGCAGAATACGGTTTTATTATGGCGGTTTTTGGTCAGAGGTACAAAGGAACTCTGATTGTGAAACGTGGGTGATTTGTATGTAGGATTTTAGTTGAGAAGAATGTTTTTAGGCTTGATTTTGAGAGTTAACGAGACAAACCTAATTAAAATTCTCGCTAAAATTAAACCTTTTCGTTTCTACTCTGTTAATTAGACTACCACTGTTATAATTGATCAACTTAATCAAATCAACCTTACCATAATTTCCTATGTGATTATGATATTGTTGATAAACAACAGCTGTTTTCTACGACTTCCTTCCAAGAAGTTTGAATAACTTTCTCAACTTATGGTTTCAGCGGCCATTTCCCGGTTTTGCATAAACAAACTAAACTTATACAGTTAGGAAACTAATTATGGTAACTAAAGGACAAAGCTAACGTGGTCATTAGAAATATCTGTAATTTTAGTTACACGTTTGAAAATTATTCTTTTGATAGTCTGGTTAAATGTAGTGTGTAATAGGTGGAAAATACTTTGATGTCTAGAACTAAAATAGCATGACGCTTGTAATCACCAAAGGGTGAGGCAGAGGTGCACCCAGTTTTCGCCAGTCTAGAACTACTCATTGTTAATGTGGCAATGTTCTTTTGTTTGGTGACTAACTGATTATTATTGTAAGTGGACTTTGCTTGCAATTTATTTGATCGTTATTAATTGCACGTGTTGGTTCTATATTGACAATTTTATGGCCATGATATAAATTGATCATGAGTAGAGTTTAATGGCTCAATGTGATGTTAATGGCTATTGCGTTTCAAGATTGCTTGTTTAATTTGGATTTCTGTATACATACCTCCTACCTGTGGTGGACCTGTAATGCCTAGGAAAATAAGATTCATGTTAACATAACTAACGAAATGTGGGTGTACTATTATGTTATCTGATGTTATAAAGCCAGCAATATTTAAGTCGTATTTATAAGCTTGCCCCTATTACATTATTAGTTAAAGCACGTTTGTGAATCTGAATCCCAAGTTTAATTTTTTTGCTGTCAAATCTGGGTAACCGGTACACCTAAAGCCAATTAAATCACCTGCTATAGAATTTCGTTAGATTAATTTGGCTTTCGGAGACTATAATGTTAGGACTTTGTTAACACTGTCAATATTTAAAGAATGTAAGCCCAAAGGCACTCGTTCTCCTCGCCATAGCGATTTTTATTTTGTTCTAGACCATACCCGGGAACCTTCTAGTGAAGATATTGGGGGTCATAGTTCCAACTTTTTCACATTTTTTTTTAAATACACTTATTTAATGAAAGAACTTTATTACCACGACCCCCGTACTATTCAATCTATCCGAGTCCTACCATCAAACGTAATTTTTCACCCCAAAAAAAAGTCGTTTCCCAGCAATAATTTCAGCGTAGAGTTACTTGGTTTGGTGTACGTAATGCTTGGTTGACGGCTTCGTGAGGGGTCTGTTTACACCCTGTATATCTGTTTAAATTAAAATTCAATGCACATAATAATATAAGCGCTGTACTGATCCAGCATTGCAGCGTCCAGTCATCTTAAGTCGTTTCCCATTTTGTTTATGAAACCTTATACTGCAACTCATTCTTTAAGCTTCGTAATCGCCTCTGATCGGAGTCAGCTATCAAAAATAAGATTAGGTGATGCCGAATTGCCGCTCCGGTCCAAGTACTTAAACGACGTGAGCCATAACGACTTAATTTTCCGATACTCGTCAATCAAGCTCTGTAAGATACTATCTACAGTTTAGTCGAACATCACAATCTACCCAAAACATCCTCCATTATCGAGACCATAAACAATAACTGAGTTTTACTCTGTTGTTCATTACACGAGCGTCCGTGAAGGTTCGTTATGCTTCGGACGAGAAAGTTTGTCGGGGTCTCGATGGAAATTTTAGAAGATCCAACTTGGCTGGAGTCACGAGCATGACCGAGACTAGTTAGCGAATAGTCGCCTCTTGTTGTGGCGGCTGTAAATTGTAAAATGGTTGGCTTGCGATTGCATCTTAAGCTACCGAGTTTTGCAAGTTTTGTCAAGCAACTTTGTAAAGTTGTAAGGACAGTTTTTCAGCTAGGGTATTAATTAATTTAGTTAATAGAACACAAACAGTTCATTTATTAAATTAAATTTCATTCGATAACATCCATCGGTTTCTTATTAAACTTCAACTATATCCGACGACCCTCGTTACTTATCTCCTTTGGTGACTGTACAATAACACATGAATATACGTTGTTCGTTAAAGAATGAGTAATATTAATTGTGATTTAAAAATATAACATCACGCCTTCCCTGCTTCGATTTATAAATATAACATCACGCCTGTCCATCCTCGAGGGGTTAGGCAGAGGTGTGCCTCTAGTACACACAAATTTCGCCAGTTTTATTTAAGTTCTATGTAATCATGATTTTTGCAAGACAAAACGAAGCAGGGTTCATTTTATCATGATTGTTCCCATAGCTTAATTGAAATAGACATTAGAACAGATAGAGCGAGAAGAACATTCAATCAATCAATTTTATAATTATGTAGTATAATGTTTAATTTTCAAAATGTGATATATAAAATTTGCACTGACCTTACAGGGTGCATGTCTTAAAACGGTGTCATGAAATTTTAATGCATGCCTACTAACTAGTGTTTTACATGTTTGCAAATAAATAAACAGATTTTACCGATCATATACATAAACTAAATAATTAGGTAAAATCGAATACATCGCCCTATTTACAGTTCATGTTCCAAATATAGGTATAAACCAAATTACAGGAAATGTAGACTGATACGTCTTTCGACAGACCACTGTATGTAGCCACCTACATACATACTCGTGTAGGCAAATCAATATGGGTCGCTGTTAGTAAACACAGGATATTGAGTTTCATGGCAAGGTTCATCTTTGGTTTACAGCCTTTGATGTTATCAGGAAGGGATGTTACCTATATATCTTTTGACTATCGATGTCAGATACAATTATTTGACATCGATCGTCATCACACATCAGTACCCTAGTGCTGGTGCTAGTGCGTCAAATATAATGCTAAATCTTTACTTAAATGTATTAGTGATTGTGTGATTCTTATCTACTGAAAATAATAGCCAGGACTTTTGCCTCGATAGTCCAAAAGTTCACGATTTTATTGGGAACTATCATCTTTACGTGTTATGATATTTGTTAGAAGCAGGCTGGGATCTATATCTGGGTCCGGATGATGCCAATGGTCACTGCTACATGGAACTTACCATAACTGGCGAGATGTGATGTGAATTGTTGGTCACTTCTGCCAGATCCTTCTAGGAAAAGTTACGGGTGGTGTTATGTGATCTTTACGAGGTAATGATAAAACCTGACAGAGTATTGCATTAAAACACTGGTGAAAATGACTGCTCCATTTTTTTTTTAATTGTCCTAACTACAATACCATTTCGAGGAATAAGGTCTCTAATTATTTACTTATTTCTCGTTAAAATGAAAAAATGCTTCCTGTTAATTTATAAAGGGTGTAACAAGACCCTTAACGAAGCTGAAAGGCACTTGTTCTCCCCAATATTGCGATCATTTTTTTGTTCTAGACTATACCTGGGAACCTTCTAGTTACGGAGATATTGATGGTCAAAGTTCCAACTTTTTTAGAAGTTTTTATTTAAATATATGTTTTAATGTAATATTTTTACTCTAAACACCTCCACGATCCCCGTACTATTCAATCCATCCATCAGCACAATGTTTAGAGTGCGTTACATTGAGTCCTACCGTAAAACGTGATATTTAACCCAAAAAAAAAAATCTTTTCCCAGCAATCATTATTGCGTAAAGTTACTTAGTTTGATGTACATAATGCTTGGTTGACGGCTTCGTTAAGGGTCTTGTTACACCCTGTATGCATCTAGTGCGAATCCGTAATTTCCTGACGCTACAAAAAGAGCCAACATTGATGCTGATAGTATCAGTCATAGAAGTATGTAATCCCGTGTTCTAAAAAGGAAAAAGTAATTAAGAGCTGCCTGAGCGCCTCTCTTTTGTTTCTTTCCAATATCGATTTATTTTTGCACTTATTGGCACGTCAATACCAACTACTACAGCTTAGTAGACAGGAAGGAGGTATTTTTTAAGATATGTGGTTAACCTTTATTTGATCTTTATTACGTCATTTCAAGAAAGAATATCGTGAAATACACCTTTTGCGGTTCCGAACCGCACGATTTTCTTCGATTTGCAATCGCGCCGTTCTCGCGTGTGCAAACGAGCCCTTAGCTTCATGTGAATGCCATTAAAAACAAACTTTCATTAGAGTGTCACTCACGTATTAAATCGTTGAGCAAAGGAATCTTTTCCAGTGATGACGTCATCAGCCCTAAAACTTAAATAATAATATTCAAATTAGTTTCTTAAAAACTACATTTTATCTAAAAGAAAATTAAAATTTACAGGCCTGATTTTTTGGACATTGCCCATTGCAGTAATTCCTCTGCCCCGTCTCACCATACCCACGGGCACCAAGGGACTAGCTAATACAAAACACTCTTCCTGGAACAACACCGCCATTTTGTTTATGCTTATAAACTAATTTGCCCAGCTTAGCTCGCTGAACTGCAAAATTCATTGACCCGTTTATACCATCGTCAGCGATTTAAAACTTGGATTAATAACTTTTCTCTTATAATCAAATCCGACTTGGAGAAGGATAAGGTAACAGGGGATTAAGAATTCCAATGGTCTTTAATTACTTAACTCGACAGCGATATCTAATGAATTTTTGGGACACTTTTTCGGAATCAAAAAGTTTAGAGCTGTCGGTCCACTTCGAGATTTGTTTTTTGTAATGAAAGAGGGTTATAATTGATGAAAGGTCTTTTTTTTTGGAATTGGACTTGTGAATTGTGAGAAAGTTATTTCTAATATACTATTTACTTTTCGGTGAATCGTTTGGTAACAATTTTAGTCTAAGATGTTTTACGATAGCGTATGATATTGCGTTTGATGTTGGGACTGTCTATGTCTTCAAGGTTCTGGACTGGAGAGGGCTAGGCATCAACATCAATGGCGAGTACATCACTCACCTTTGGTTTGCCGACGATATAGTGGTCATGGCTGAGAACGTGGAGGACCTCAGTACAATGTTCGATAACCTCAGTAGAGCTTCCGAAAGAGTGGTAAAATGAACATGGGCAAAACCATGGTCATGTTGAATGTAACCTCCACTCCTATCAAGATCAGAGGCTCTATACTCGAAGTTGTAGACGATTATGTCTACCTGGGTCAAAGGGTCCAGCTAGGTAGGTCTAACTTCGAGAAAGAGATCAATCGTCGAATCCGACTCGGCTGGGCAGCGTTCGGGAAGCTGCGCGGTATCTTCTCGTCCAATTTGCCGCAGCGTCTCAAGACGAAAGTTTACATACGGGACCAAAACGTGGTCGCTCAAAATGGGTCTAATTCGAAAGCTTAAAGTCACCCAAAGGGCAATGGAGAGGACTATGCTCGGAGTTTCCTTGCGTGATCGAATCAGAAATGAAGACATCCGCAAGAGAACCAAGGTTACCGACGTAGTCCGAAGAATTGCCAAACTTAAGTGACAGTGGGCAGGGCACATTGCTCGCAGAACGGATGACCGATGGGGCCGAAAAGTTCTGGAGTTTCGACCGCGAACCGGGAGACGTTTCGTTAGAAGGCCTCCCACTAGATGGACTGATGACTTGGTGAAGGTTGCGGGGATCCGCTGGATGTGAGTCGCGACACTTGGGGGAGGCCTATGTCCAGCAGTGGACGTCTTTTGGCTGATATGATGATGATGATGTATGATATTATTCTATTCCCACAGCACCAGAAACAAAAAAAAAACATTGAAGTTTTGGTGATAAAAAAAGAAATTCCTTTTTCAGCAGTGAACTCTTGAATTGATAAACTTTTACAACGCTGAAATAGTCTTGTAATTAAACTCAGCTCGTGCACCTCGTAAAACTATGGCTTAACTTGCCATATACCCGTACTACGAAGTTATTAAAACCTTTAATATTAGATTAGACAGCTATTTTAGTCCTGTTTATGAATGAACAAAGCCAACTGTAATTAAAGTTTAAATTATTGCCCACTGTATGAAAAGTTGTTACCGGAAACTAAGTAAACTGCAGTTGCATAGTTTTGGGTTAGGTAAGTTATTAACAGTAGTGATAGCTTAGTGGTGTGACCGTTGGACTGCCAAGTCATAGGTTTCGAGTTCGAAGCCAAGGCACGCATCTCTGATTTTTCGGATTCATGTGCGTATTGTATAATTATCACTTGCTCCGGTGAAGGGAAACATCGTGAGGAAACCAGCATGCCTGAGAGATATTTTTTGACGGCATGTAAAGCCAAGTCAGAGACCCATGGGCGGCCTAAAAACTCTGACACCAGGTTAGGAAACTAAGTAAAGTGGAGTTGCATATTTTGGTGTAAGTTATTATTAGGACATTCACTTAATTATATTATTTAGATATAATGTAGAAGATACTACATATGAATGCATACTACGAATGCAGCTTAATGCCAGTACTACACATGGAGCTGCCTATCTGACATCCATAACGCATTTACAGAGTGAAGAGGGATGTAAAGGTATAAGGTATGGTGAGTAACATTCCTGTATTTCTTCCATTTTAACGAGTATCACAGATATTAATCCACTAATTGCGAACACATGTCATGTATAAACGAGAATATTTCAAAATTTTCAGTGAAACATGTTCTAGTAATTTATGTGAAAATGCAATTCAGTTTTGCAGGAATAGCGAAGTATCGCGCTAACATTTAGCAGAATCGTCTAAATTATTCATGTACACACGTTTAATTTGGAACTGCATTTAGCGCTTTAATTAAAACGTTCCACGAATTCGAGGTTCTAAGCGAAACGGATATGTTAGTCTTGAAACCAATTCAGAATGTGTACCGCGGCAATTTATTAGTTTTGGATGGCTTTGGCATGTCTTAGCAAAGAGAAGAGTATACTTAAATACCTTGTCCTTGTACCAAAAAAAGTCATGTGACATATATCAAGCAGCGCTGGGCTGAAGTGGTAGATACAATGCTGCATAGTTCTGTTAGCGCTTGAATTAATCGACAGGAGGGCGTTGTTGTTAAAAACTTGTTGAATTGACTGTGGAATTTGTGAAAAACATGATTGCGGCGTTGGCCAAAAGACTGTTGCACTGTAACGGCTTTATCGTCCTCTTCCCCACAAAGGGAGCCTGATTCATCGTCACCAGCGACTCCTAAGTGTGCAAAAATATAAAAATACTGGCGGATTTTCATTGCAAATAGAAAAAAGGTAAGGCCCCAAATGAATTCGATATTCAAAATTAAAGCATGTTCTATTCGTGACTCCCGTCGGGCACGTTTTTGAGAACCGTTAGTTTTAATTTTAAATTTTACGATTGAATTGGGACAGCTCGCAAATGAATTTAGTTTGAAATTGGAAAACCTAGCTCGCCAGTAATAAAATTGTTAAAGCTGGGTTTGCTGTTCAAATTGTTGGAGTATTTTTCTGTAGCTACAGATTTCGATATCAGAATCGAGGCTTAATAATTTCTGTTTTAGAACCTTTACAAAAATACTTACCAGTTATTTTATTTAAGCAAAAATTGTACCAAGGCACTTCTATATTATGTGAAAACCTGGAGCAGATATAATTAAAGAATCAAACACCGACTTGAGCAAATTATATTAAAGTGAAAGAGTGAAATTCTGTGATAAAACAATATTATCAGAGTTTCATAGTGACTTGTACCTCACTGTATTAAACCCCTATAATATTGTTCTATCTTGCAAGTAGATATACTTACAAGATAAAACGTACAAGTCGTTGAGTACTCTTCATGTCGTCCTATCAACTTTAACATGCAGTTTGCTACCATCGTACTTTATGATCCCATAATCTTTACATTACACCTACAACAATGGTAAGTACTCACCCTTATCTTACTACTTGAACGACGTTGATATCTAAAAATGGAGTTTTGGATGCTAGTAGCATACCTTTACAGCTTAATTTCCAATTTCATAAAATTGTCGCTTGATTTGTTATGCCTCCGCCTACTTAAACAAATGTAATACAGTCATGCTTTATTGTTCACGAATGGGTCCAATTTGAAAATAGAATTTTCCTCTCTGACGTAACGCGCACACGTTCCCGCCAATCACAATTCGATAACTTTTTTTTTTCGAATATGTCAACGCAAAGGACAGCTTTTACGAGATTCTCGTAAAATGGAAAGGTTTCATTGTTCTGTAAAGAAGGCCCATTCTGTTTAGGGGCCTTTGTTGATAGTGACGTTTGATGTAGTACTTTATTCGACGATCGGAAATGAGAACCTGATAGTTTACTTTGAAAACGAAATGATTTTATTCAAAAGATCTTTATTTAAATGGTGTTTGTGGTCTGAAACCTGTAATTTTATTTACTTAAACCATTTTCAGAATATTCGTCAACTTATTACTTAACGTTATTACGCATAAAAGTTATATTTATCACCAAAGTTCGGAATATGAAAGCCTTCGTTAGACTTTCATTAAACCAGCCTTGTAGTTAATAAAATTATCTCGTGAATGTGCGTATAAAATACGTCATTGCACGAAGATACCCGAGTTTACCCGAAATCAAAATATGTTGCGAAATTATTTTTTATGTAACATGTTTTGACAGGGTGTGTTGAAGACTTTTAGTAATACGTTTTAGGCTGATCTAAGTAATTACTTTGGAAATTTTCACATATTCGTGTCCCAGCTGGGTGCCAATAAAGAGTTTTATTAAAACTACCCACTTTAATATTTTATGTCGTCACAATTTATCATATTCAGTTTTAATGGGTAGGTAAATGCTTTTGCGCATCCATTACTCACTCAGAGTGATTTGAATAAGTTATTTAAAGTTCATTAACATTAATTGGAAAAAACTAGTTGTTATTGTAACTAAGTTTTTCTGTACTAATAAGTTTGTATGTAGGGGGTAATCTCTGGAAGATTACCCCTCAGAAGATTACTTACTCAGCACTTATCTATACTAATATTATAAAGAGATAAAGTTTGTCAGGTTGTAGGGGGTAATCTCTGGATCTACTCAACCGTTTTTGAAAATTCTTTCGCTAATAGGAAGCTACATTATCCCCGAGTGCCATAGGCCATATTTACAACGTGCCCGTGGAATAATTTCCAACCAGAACGCGAGCGAAGCCGCGGGCAACAGCTAGACATTTATAATTTTGGTAACGACACCAAAATAAGTGGCTTTTTATTGATCTAAAGTTTGATTTTAATGGAGTAGTAAGAATAAGATCGTGTTGCACGGATATTTTAATGAAGGTTTTCTTCTTGAAACTGTCTTACAAGAAAAAAGAAAGAAAAATGTTTATTCGACGTCAGTACATTAGGCACACACACAATAATATTAAAAAAAGTTATAAAAAAGAGAAAATACATTACTATGTATTTTCTCTTTTTTATAACTTTTTTTAATGGCCTATGGCTGTACTGTGTGCCTCACGGCTGCGCCAAAAACGTTTAGGTTATGTGAAGGTCTCTTCTTATGAAGGTTAACAGTCTTAGGTATAATGGCTATCTCATAAATTTTCGTAACAATAACCTTATAATACTTAGTTGAAGATATACTTTTCTTACACACACACCATTAAACTCTAACATTAACATAATAACGACGCAGTCAATCGTTTGAACTTGCCTGACAGGGCCAGAGTCTAGCACTCTTACGGCCACCTCACCTCTGCGTCTAGGTAGGTCCTTCACAATGCCTAGCCACCGCACCTTTGCACCTCAAAGCTTTTCTCGATAGGTCAATGAACTTTATCGGTTGATATAATTTACGTTCGCTTTGAACTGAATTGTTGTCAATTGAGTTTGGTGTGGCTTTGTTGTTAATTGAGTGGAATATTTGAAGATAAATGAGTTTTATGGTATTATTACTTATACTTAACGAAGCTGAAAGGCACTTGTTCTTCCCATCGTTGCGATCATTTTATTGTTCAGGACCATACTTTGTATAATAATTTTAAAATTAACCTACCAAAATGTTTTCATGGTAGTTTGGTTTGGTTACCTATGTGCATACATTATTACAAACGTAGGTGGTTTTGCAGCGAATCAAAGTAAAGAATGGATAAAGCAATGTAAACTAGTATTTCCGGTATGAAGAGTTCCTGAACATCATCATCTGGCTAGCCTTTACCCAATTATGTAGGGATCGGTTTCCAGTCTAACCGGATGCAGCTGAATAATGAAGTAAAGTTCATGAACAAAAAATATGAAATACCTTAACAAAACGTCCAATTAAATTGGCCTAAAGTTCATTGTTGCTACAATAGATTTATATTGGGGTAGATACAATGATATTAAAAGAAAGATACGCTACTTTCATACTGGGGGTCTAATCGCCGCTTTATCAGAATCATAATACGAATCACGTTAAAAATTTAAATCTCTTAAAATCGACTTTGCGGTCATAAACATAATGACCATTTTAAGAATTTTAAATTCTTAACGTGATACATAATTATGATTCTGATAAAGCTTCCATTTTAGGCCCACTGAGCGGCATTCAAATATAGTTGTGATGTTACGATTGCGATAGTAAATACGGAACGTATGATACAGAAAGAGATAGCTATTGCGCTTGAAGTACTTAAATTACGACAATTAGCTTCCTTTTTCTGAATCAATTTGCGCGCGCTAGTGCCATATCTACTTCTTTTTACTTATAATATCATTCGGTAGATAGGTAAAACTTTGTGTAGGTCTTCACCTTCTGCCAATGTGGTATTTAAAAAAAATTGCTCCTTTTAAGTAAAGCCACTTAAAGTATTGCGCAGAAAACCTAATTAAACAGATTTAAGTGCTACTTTACTATGCCAAGCATTTCGGGAGGTATTCATTTTATCTGACAACAATCGTTAACATAATTGCCTTAGGGAATATTTCTTGTTAAATCTCAAAACATGAATTGCTTAAAGTCTGGAACGAAGGAAATGCCTTGAATATTCCGTTTCTATTTTCTTGCCTTTAGTTCTTTTAAGAAAACTAATAACTAGTATACCACGATTTAATAAAGGTATTCAAAAGAAATTTATGAAAGTAAGAGAATACAACCTCCGACCGTGTGACTTGTTATCTCTCATAACTCTTTTTAGATTTTGTTTTATGTATCTAAGTATTTATTCTTATATTTTAATTATAAATATTTTCTAATTTATTTTCTGTTATTGCACCTACTGTGTATTGTCTCTGCATCACCCTAAGGTAGACTGGTAGAAAATGCCCAAAGCATTAAGTCCGCCTGTGTACAGCTTTTACTTGTGCATAAAGTTTTAATAAATAAATAAATACAATTAGGCTGATATGACTGACTACTATTGACTATTTACTTTGATAAAATTAAGCTACCTAAGGATAACCTTACTTCAGTTCAGAATTCTCTTTCGCATCCCGTCTTTTTTTTTGTTTAAGATGAAAAGTGTCTGTGAATTGATGATGTTAAAACTTACAAGCGGATATAAAATATTGCCTGTGAAGAAAACTAGAGCAAAGAGTTATTACTCCCTAGACGAAAATTGACAAATCTTCAAAGCATAAGGTAACTTTTCGCTTGACTAAACTTTGTCCTCACAAATGACTTTGGCTCGCATTTCCTCGAAGTTTTCCAATGAAATTCTTTATCCCTCCATCGTAGCCAACCTACTTTGTGACATATCGACAATCAATATTCAGAAAAAGATTTTCTTTAGGAATTATTGCAACTAAGTTTTGGTAGACAAACTTATTTGGAAGTTTTACTATTGGTTACAATTGTCTTTATTTAATTACCGAGTTCCCTAATATTCCAACTATTAAAAAAAAATACAATGTTATATTTGAGCTAAACGCGTCCGATGTGTCTAGAGGAGCGTCTCCGTGCGGGGTAGCGATCTATTGGATAAAACAAAGTAGATGCCGAACAAAAATTAATGTTAATTAATAGGGATGATTCCTCAGTAAAAAAATATGCTTTTATTTAGTCCGTCAGTTAGATTATCGAAAAATATTGGATACGTATTTTTTGTTTCATCAAATCATTAAAAAATGACGATGATAAAACGCATCAAATAATCGAAGTGGGGGCTTGTGACGTCACGGCTTGCGCCGCGCGCCGCGAGTTTTCTACGCACTGTATCGTCTTAATTTTTTGATTACGTGAAAAAAGTTAAATCAATCTGTTGGACTCATTAGATTTTTTTAGTCATCTAACTCATTATTGGCACTAATAAAATCAACCAATCATGATTGATTACTAACACAAACACTATAAAGAAATATTTTCAGATACAACTTGAATAGTTTGTTTTATTGGTAACCGATAGCAACCGATCAAAAACACACAGATAATATATAAAACATTAGCAGCGCCACCCGTGACTCAAAATACATACTAAAATGGTTGGGTTCCATTATATTCTAACAATAATCATATCTTCTTAAAACATAGATTAGAAATAGACTAAACTAAATTACTTACCTAATCATCCTCCCATTCTGTAATATTAGCTCGAGTTGATCCGACATTTTCCGAGAAAATCCTTTTCAGAGTAACACAAGCTCATCTAAAGCTGAATTTTCTAAGAAACCCTTATGTTTTAGCTTCGCTATACCTCCACATTTCTTAGTAATAGTGGGACCGTTCCCTTTCACGTCTCGCTTTAGTGAGGATGTAAGTCACATCTTGCCACAGAATTTCAATATCGGTCCATAAAGGGAAGGGTGTTTCATTCGACCTCTTGGGAATACCTTGAAATTGTTGTACTACGTTATTTGTCAACCTTTGTTAGATGTTGGCTGGATGTGTGTAGAATTGGGCCATCTTACAAATAGATTCAGTAGCAACTACTTGAAAGTTAAACTTTTTGATAGGGAGCAGCAAGTTTAGGGTTAAATTATTGTAAGGTTTATGCAATGAAAAACCATGTTCGTTCTCTAAAGTAGAACATTAATTCGGTCTTTAACTAAAGTATGCGTATCAATTTGCTTTTTAGTAGCTAACAAACCGAATTGTTATCAAAGATCACCCGATAGATACGAGTAAAACAAAAGAACCGTACTGTAACAAAATCTTGACAAGCATTCCTACCAGCCAGAGCATAACCAACCTTTATTCGACAAAAATAAAGTCCAAACCAACTGCAAACGTTACCGTTGCATTTCTTCTTGTTTGATCGGAAACATCGCGACCGTGCAGAATTTCAATAAAGAAACTGGAAGAAATATCGTTGTAAGGGAGCCGTAATGGCTGAACGTACAAGACTAAACACCAATAACCGATACCACGATTTTTACGAGGAATTCGCAAAATGTTTATTCGAGGTGGTCATAACTTTTCTGAACGTGATTTTGGAGTAACGGCCCACTCCTGTGATGAAATAGTTCGTAATTAGGCCATTAAGAAGTTGTTACAGCGGAATGAAGTGTAAAAATGTTATGAACTGCTGTAATTGTTACGACTGTTATGTGGTAGGTAGTTATCCAAAACCTAAGGTAATTTGAGAGGTTATAAAAGAATGATGATCTTGAAATCATGGTAGGAAAATGGATTCGCACAAGCCATCATCTGCCTAGCCTTTTCCCAACTATTTTGGGGTCGGCTACCAGTTTAACCGGATGCAGCTGAATACCACTTCCACTTACTATGAATTCGCACTAGTATGTGGCCATTTTGTAAATACCAATGTATTCACAATGTGGACAATACTTTTTCGTAAGGACAACTACATTCAATTATATTTCCCAAAAGATTAGAAAACTGGCGTAAAATACTCTTTAAATAAATGGAAACTTTTACTTGACTTTGAGCGAGGAGTATGAACCATTGCGGTTTGGTCCACGTCGCTGAAAATTTTGGACTTAGATAGAAAACTTAAAATACGGGAGGTACCTAGTTTTTATCTATACAGTTTAAGCAACTAGAGCACCAATACAACCTTTTCATTTCAAATGAAGACGAATCATCTTACCAAGTAATGATTATCTTCCAGGAAAATCTCACTACTGATGCTTTACTGCAAAGAGGAGTTCTAAACGATGCTTCAAATATAATTAGTGTGTCCTCGTTAGACGTTCAGAGCAAAAACTGACGGGACTGACACACAAACATGGGTACATACTTGCTGAGCTTGACGTGTCCTGAGGTTGTGGTAGAATCTCTTGGTCTAAACAGGCGCTTTTTGAAAAGAGTCTTATGAAAGCGAAGTACAGCCTCAATAGTAGCTAGGATAATTTAGGTTGTGGGTTTAGTTATTCTTATTATCAAAACTGCTATAGGTATTCGGGTAGGCACTTTGAATTTTATCAAATTGTTGGTCGATTAGGATGATATTTCAAGACGTTGTGATTTCAAGACGAAGTGTTCCGAAAGTCCTGATTACTTTGTCTGTAACATATTGTTCATATTTTTATAACGAGCTGTTGAAATAAGAACATGAACGTGTAATGTGAAACAGCCCTGTTGTGGGGCTATTTTCATCCTATCTTCAGATTTATTTCAATAAATACAAATAGCTTTATATCTTATCAGATACTTTTCAACGTACAGTTTACAATGTACATATTGAAAATATTCCAAACATTCTTTTTCGCTCTTGCCCTTAGGATAATAAATCGCTATTTAACTCCCAGTTTTCCCGCTTTAATACAAGGACATTGGTATTTCGATAATGCTCCTGTTATCTCCTATATCTCCCCTCACGACAGGAATTTATCTGGGGTGAGCATGCGAAAAAATACCGTAATAATGAGTATTGGGGACAGTGTTTCTTAAGTTGTTTTGGCGACTGGCAACTCCACTTACTTACCCGCTTATGAGGATTGTGGGTAGGACGCTTTATAAGGACTACCATGAGCGCCTGCCGGAACCTGCGTTTAATTATCAAAGTTTGGAGAGGCTAGAATTGTAATTACAGTGCCTGACTTACATAGCATTGTTATTGCGTATAATTTTCTTGTTAAACACAAATAAGCCCGAGAATATGAGCCGAAGAAATAAAGCTTTCTTCTTTCTAAGTGAAAAATACAACTTTTTCTTATATTCAGAGAGTTATGCGTAATTTTTTGCTTTTCTTATGTAAGAATCTCGTTATTTTTTTTATTAAAAGTAATACTAACACTGAAGAATTGTGAAAGTCTCCATATTCTTTTTCAAAACACCATCGGATACAGATAAGCCCCATATGGCTGTTTTTTACCTATATATCGAAACAAATTGATTCCAAACAGGTTCAATCGGATTCTCGGATTCTCGATTATAGAGTCGGAATGTCAGCAAAAGTCATAAAAACAAATCGATAACACGAATTTAACCCTCCGTTAGAGTCCCCTCCCATTTTCCGCGTTTTGATTTTCCGTTGATTGGGTTTAAAATGCCCTCCCGCTATTTTGATAAAGCCCACAACAAAATGCTGGATCATTCGGACCCTTTCAATGCATGAAACTATATTCATAGCGGTAAGTATCAATTTTGTTACGTTTATTAGGGGCACCCCGGTTGAATTCGATTTATTATTGTAAGTTAAATAGCGGGTCTTGTTAAAACAATGTTATTGGGAGCAAAGGATAGCGCTTGTGATGCGTTCATTTCCCTTAAGATTTACATAAATGTTCTGATTGTGATCTCGTAAAGTTTAAAACTGCCTTCGTGTTGGCCATTCCTATTAGTTATTATTAGGAGTTTAGGAGGCACTATGATCCCATTTTAACAAAGCAAACATACCCCATTTTTTTCAGAACTTGACCTGAAATTAGTTTCCGACAGCACCTACTAAAAACACAAAGCAATCTCTTTTTGTTACACATGAAATTTTATTCAGTTCTTGGAAAAGTTTCATTTCCATCCTGACCTATTTTCCTGGGAAAACATACTTTGTTACATAATCTTATCTCGTGGTAACAAAGTACAATATTCTGGAGAAAATTAATTATTTACAGACATGTGCAGGGAGCTTGTCACTGCATTATTACGTTGGCTTGTATCTTGTTTTATATCTATACTTCTATACTTACTAATATTATAAAGAGGTAATGTTTGTGAGGTTCTGCTTTTCGATAGCTAAACTATTGACATTAGCTATCGAAAAGCTAAATGTCAATTCTGCTGAATGTTGTTATTGAAGAAACCATTTGGAAGCGATTGTCACTTGTCTAGGCGTACCTATTAGGCCGTTTACATACGAGCCAATGTCTGCTGCTGACTGTACTGAGTTTATTCATATCACAGTAAGTCAATGCAGTTTTGCATTTTTTTGCCATCATCTAGGATGTACAAAATGCTTGGTTGTCGACTTCGTGAATTCGTGAAGGGTCTGCTTACACCTAATGTTATATTTGTTACAGCAACGATACAATTTTTTGGAGATTAGGTACACGTCACAAGTCTATTCTATCGGATTTCCTTTAAACCGATACCTACGCAAATTCATGCCTACCGAATTTCAGTTGATTTCCACAATATTTTCCTAACAAAGCCTCAGCGATACCTTTCGCATTATACGTCAGACAAAGGCTTAATACAAAGTGTCGTAAAAAATCGTGGTTTGGGTAAAAAAAAACGTATAAAATCCGTGTTTTATTTTTACAGGCCATAGCGTTTTACTGAGGTTGTTTCAGCAACATTTTGTTGATGACTGAGTAGGAATAACAAATCGACTGTGTAGAATTATGCTTATGTGGGTATGAGGAGGCTTATAGAAAGGGCCTTTGAGGGGATTTAGGCTAAATATAGATGGGTTAGAAATAATTCGGAATTTATTTTTTATGAACAGATTTATGTTTTTTTTTTTTATGTTGGAGTTTGTCCTTGTAACCGTTATGTTAAAGCTATCTTTCCTGAAAACAATATTATTATTATTTCTCGTTAACTGTAGGTTTTCCGGCTGTCAGTTTTCCTTTACAATCTCAATAGGTATTTAATTCTTCTTCTATCGAACTGTTTATTAAAAATGAGGATATACGCAACACCGCTTGGCAACACGCTCAAGCAACTCATGTGTTGTGACAGCGTCGCCAGTTACATATCCCGAGGTCGTGATCGGGGCGTAAATGTTAAGTCAGTAAGAAATTCACAATGAAAACTATTTGCTACATTATTCGACCGCAACTATTATTTCGCAAACTTTCCAAGTTTACAAAAATATTCCCTCTACCTTCACTTTGAAGGTTGAATTTGTACTAAAAATAAAAAAGAAACACGGTGTTTTATTTAGGGTGAATTTCTTGGTGTCATCGCCACCGAAGTCTTTGTGTCATATTGCTTACGTCAGCTTTAGGGTCGTACCATGTGCTTAATTTGGCATCGACGCTTCTTGCGACTATAAATAGACAGGGTAGAGGTGAGAGGGTTAAGTCGATTGATAGGATGGGAATATAAATAAATCCTGCCTGGATTTTCGAATTTCTGCTTAGTTTGTTTGGAACATTTAGTGTGTTCGCCACATGTAACACGTCATGTGACGTCATGTGTCGTCGTCGTTCGTCATGTGTGTGAAATAACATCACACATTTAATTTGTGATAGTGATGGTGTATTTTTCTATTTCTTATTATTCGAGTTATGTTTTTTTTTGTTTATTTAACTTTTTTATGTAACACATTCAGACACAATGTAATTGTTATTGAATAAATATATGAATAAAATGAAAATGATAGAAATGAATTACATATGTAATTCCTGCATGGCTTCAAAGGTGTACCTGTTGTACATTCACATTGTGCCAGTTCGGTTCAAGTCCATATTAGTCTCTGTTTTAGTTAAACGATGTGTTAACAAAACTATTTTATCAGAAGAAAAGTATATATTGCCGTGTTTCTCTTTTTTCTTCTATTCATTTCTTGAAAGACTGTTGAGGCAAAAACGATACGAATGTGTGTCACCCTTCGCCAAAGATTGAATCCGTAGGGAAATGTAATAGCAAAGTCAGCATTCCATTTTATTTGCCGAAACGAAACACAAGCTTCATGCTTCATTCATTCCCAAACCGAAATTATTCGATACAGAAAACCAAAAAAACGTGTCTACAAAGTTTGTGCGACGTATTACGAAAAACAAATTTCATTACAAGACATTTTTTTTAAAAGAAAATTTTGACAATCCTCTATTTCCATTTGCGTGGCAGGGCTAATTTAATCTCTGTCCTCATATTATTAAGGTTGGATTTTCTTGGGATGTTGGAAAAATGATACATGTTTTCATTTTCGCGTCGTGACAGCAAGGGGAGACGTATGACGGGAGTCCGCTTCCAAAATCCAATATGACAAATTCGGAAGTACGTGATTGGAATGAGTGCGGGTAGAGAATTTTATTTTTGGCCCCGCACTGACGGATTCCGGGACACCTGGGTCGAAGCTACGGTTGGACGAACCGATGACTTTCTGATGAGAATTATAAAAATTGAGAATATATTAGAAGGGAATCAAGGGGTGTAGATACATACTCGATCGTTGGCAGGATGTAATATTGTATGATTTGGAATAATTGAGATGTCGTATGAATTTATTTTTAAGGCATATCATATGCCTGTATATTATTGGCAGTAGGTAATGTTTATTTTGATCTCGATTAGGAGTATAATAAGATTTAAATCAATGACTACTTTATAAATAGTTAATTACTGCGGACTGCCTCGTTGATCTAGAGGTCTTGGATTTGATTCCCAGGTCGGGCAAAGTGTTATTAGGTTTTTCCATCAGGAATTTCTAGAAGCCACGGAGTTTGGATTTGTGCCCGGTTGATGCCCATAGGCTCGCTCCCTAAGCTATTACATGGGGCTTAAACATAACTGGTGAAATTTTGGTATACTATTAGATACCCCTCTGCCTAACCCTTCTGTGTTTACATGCGTGATGTTGTGTGATGTTAAGAAGTAAGTTAGGTACTTAATATAATGTAATGCTAAGTAGGTACAAAAATCTTGTCGTTGTAAGTAATATTAGATGAAGAAAATCGATCTACGCAGACCAACACTATTTGTCGCGCGTTAACTATTGGAACATCACTAGGGCGTTTTGACAGTCGGCTCGGTAGTAGATTCCCGCGCATTCCGAACGTTGAGATATGCTGTGAAAAGTGTCTTTGCTAATGAATATAACTAATCAAATATTTATTTGTGTTTAATAGTAAAGTTATTAAGAAAAAAAAAAAAAACTTTTTCTTCATGTAGGTAATCTTCGGGGTTTGAAGAGGAAATTTAATCAGTACCTTTTGTTAAATTAAAATGAACAAAGTGCTAAAAAGACAAGTTCACACAATTCAGAGCAAGTTGATTAATGGAAATAATTCAATAATGTTACATCTGGCCTATTAGAACGGGTCATAGAGTTAAGTAGGTCAGAGGTAGAGGTTCTATCTATGCTAGCGGTTCATAAAATATTCAGCTAAATACGAACTAATTTATGGTTGTTATTGTTATGTATTTGGGCTACTAAATTTACTGTAAGTTTATGTAATACTCGCTTTTGCGTTATGTTCGGAAATTATCCCATTCTAATACAAATACCTATAGCCAACACTCTGGTATCAATACATGTAGTTTCCCATTAGTGCATTAGTGAAAGATTTTTTGGAATGAAATCAGTAGTTCCGAAGATTACCAACTCCATATAGATGTAAACTTACAAACAAATAATACCTCTTTATAATATTAGTATAGACAGTTTATAGATTATTTGTATTACTTTTGGTCTATGAGACTGTGGTTGCATTGACGTTTAAGCAGTTTTAACAACTCCTCAGCTACTTGGTATTTTCTTGAAAGTTTCAACTGTTAATGGTTATGAATAGATTTAAATATTAATCGATACCTCTAAAAATGTTGACATCGTCGTCCGGTATCGGTGTCCGAATATTTCCGAGCCGGGACCCTTGTTTAAAAATAGATGGATGAGGAAAACAGATCTATCGTCATATACCTTCCTGCTGAGTCTGTCTCGTTCAGAGTTTTGGTTTAGTTAAGTAGAATCGCATATCAGTAGCAACTATTTGACATTGACAGCGCTTACCGATACAGTGAGGTTGACGTTGATTCAGAAAATTGCCGTTGCATAAATTATGTGGGCATTTATTTTAAAGAAAGGAGAAAGTAACAGTAATACTCAAAGACGTCCTTTATGTGACCTACTACATATGTCTGAAAAAACTTTTCTTTTTGCAGTTTTATACACGATAAAGTACCAGTACGTGAATTTCAGAAGCCCGTGAAAGTAATACTAACTAGCGAAATAAATTATTTCTAGCACAAACTTTGTTCTCACTAACAAAAAGTAAGTTTTTCTTGTACGGGTTTTAGTTAGTTCAGTTACAGTTTGATTTCTACAAAGGTCAAACATTAAAGAAAACATCTAAAAACAAAACAAAAAATGTACATTGTATATTTCCATGCACAACGCATATTTTCATCAGCAAAAAGCTTTTAAAAATAAAAACAATCGAATCCTCAGTTTAAAAACCGAACGCCGGGTACTCGCATGAATGTAAAAAAAAAAATTGTGTGCATGAGCCTTATCGGCTATATTGTACTTCAATGAAAGCGATTAAGGAACCCCATATAAAAGTGTGGAATGACTTGTATTTTCTACATAATTCTGTTTTAGATCGAGAATGGGGTTTCTTTATTGAAAAGAGGTTTTTTATTTATCGGTAGGTACAGGCCATTAAGAATGGGAGAGAAATATGAAAAGAATATTTTGTTTTGCGGTTGTTCCGAAATTGGTAGAGCAACGTAAATACTGTAATATAAAATTTATTAGAGTTTTGAAACTAAAAGTTTAGCTTATAAATAAAAACACTGCGAAATTTTGACTACTTTTTGAATATTAAAATACTTACGATACCCAACCAACATCCAACACAAGACTTTTTTATGTATCCTGCATAATAAAAAAACTTTTATCCGAAAGCCCCGAACCGATACATTATAGCACGTAGATATAAAACAAACAATCCTCTATTTGTTAACACGCAATAAAAGTATCCGCTAAAGCTCGGATACGGTCAATATTTACAGAACCAAGCGAACCGAACAACCAGAAAAGGTAACCCCATCGATTGCTAAAGTAACACTAAAGGCCTAGTGCAATAGCCGCGGGCTATAGGGGGGTTCGCAAACACCTTGGATGGAGACCGAGAAAGAGGGTTGGTTTCGGCTCACGCTTTGTGAGCCGGAACTGAATTGCGAGGCCGAAACTGATTTGAATGTTTTACAAATCAGAACTAAAATTGCGTTTTTTCAATTACGTGGTGAGTTCATAATTTAATACACTGATCCGGAAAACGACGTCGAAGATATGTAGAAAATTATAGACATCTTTAATAAAACATCTTAAAGATGTTTATAATTTAGCCAGCAGCAGCAATACCTTTGTGCTCTTCTATCTTAATGTAATGTCCTGTTAAGTATTTTTTGTGTACATAAATAAATAAATAAAAGAAAAACTATTACCGAGCTCGTTAATAGGTTTCTTAATGTCCATCAAAGCTAAAATAACATAAAGTTATTTCACAGCACATCAATCACACAGTTCATTCTGGTACTTACCGAAATTATTTTTAGCAGCACGTATTTTTTTTCGGCCTTGACCGCGACCTTAATATCGGCGGAAAGTCCGAAACCACTTTTCCCAACACTAGCGGGTCCTCGGGCCCTATGTATCCCGGTGACTGAAAGATTTAGAGGCAATAACGTGCAATGTTCGCTTCGAGCAATACGATCTCATTGTTCGTTCGATCGGATTAGTATCGCGAAGATTGGTGAAGCTCAGTTGGGTATTGGGACTCGATGTAATCAACGATACAGTGGGAGTGTCCTTGTTGATCTATGTTCAGGATATATTGCCTCCAATAAAGTGTTTGTATCAATCAGGGTGCGTTATTATTGCATTGCGTAGTGGCACGAAGAATTCTACTAAACGGTTTTGTTAACAAAACAACATCTGGTAATTTTTTTTTAATGGAAAGTTACAAAAACAAAACATAACTTCTGTCACTAAAGCCACGACTATAAAATTACCTATGTGTGCTAAAACTCACGTGTTTCTCCGTGCCTCGGAAAGCACGTTCAGCCGTGGTCCCGGCTGTCATTAGTAGATCTTTGACAGTCGTTACAGGTAGTCAGGGCTTATGTTCGACTCGTCACTGTTTCAACTCGTCATCGAAAAACAAAAGACAACTGTTTCAAAATAAATGGTTTTCATAGTACCGATTCGTCATCGATGCTAAAGCATCGTCAAGTGAACAAACTATACAATTCATTTTTATTACAAGGTAGGTAGTTAAGTAAGGTAGATAGGAACACTTACACAAGTTTTAGTGGCCCCAAAAGTCTGACAACCAGTCTTACCAAGGGGTATTAATTGTATCACCCAGTACTAACTCGGTTGTGGAGGTCAGATACGCAGTCGCTCCATGTAAAATACTGGTATTCAGCTGCATTCGGTTAGACTGGAAGCCGACCCGAACATAGTTGGGAAAAGGCTACGCAGATGATGATGTTCTAAAACTGACGGATTCATTTAAAAGAGCATACAATTTTTAAGCTATGGTTTTACGACTTATACCATTAGACGATTAAAGGGGAGTTTTTTTACTTGTGTGAGCAACGTGCACTCTTTGTAAGCTTTTAGGCTATGAAATATGGCGCCCAGTCAGCTGTTACTTTTTTGCATAACGTTGTTTGTCACCTAGAGGAGCCGCCATTTGATATATTATGTGTCTGTGTGGAAAAGCGTTATTTTTAAGTAAAAAAATATAAAGGAAACAAATAGTTTATTTCGGCTACCGAATTTACATTAACTTTGTAGCGGCACTACAAGAATACTGTAGCAACATAGAACATAAAGTACTACAGCGCCATCTATGTCACAGACGAAGAACTAAACATCGAAATATATTGAAATCGTAATTGAATAGTGTAATATAGCAGAACCCGACAACAACTGTCGGGTAGTAGCCCACCAGACACAACACCTGTCTGGTCGGAGGATCCTCCCTTTTCTAAAGGGGGTAGAAGAACTTTACACCCTGTTCTTCATACCCCCAGAACTTAATGAGGTCACTTATTTATTTTTTGTTTTATTTATTGTGATAAAGAAACTAATCGATTAAACAAAGATACTACCTTCAGTACTGTTCTAATCGAGTACAAAATGCACGGTACATTTTTACAAGCACAAAATGGTTCACATTCACCTTGCATTTAAAATCCGAATAGAGAAAACTAACTTTAAAATAAAAGTAAAAAAAAAGTATATTCAAAATTCGAATTTTAAACTACGTATTCGTATCCCAGTGGCCATTTGCAAGGGTGATCCCAAACCTAATAAGGATAAACAAAGGCATGCAAGTCACGCACTGACTGAATTTGCCTAGGACTGCGACTCAGTAATTGACTTTCAGGGTTGATGCCGTGGGTTAGGTAGGAGTAACTCTCCCTTGTATTGTAGGGGTGCTTAGACTTTGAAAAAACTTTTGAAAAAAGTTTCGCCTACCAATCAGACATGTTTGCTTTTCGATCTTCTTTTGTTTCCAAAGAAAATATGTGCAAAGAAAAAATGTAACAAAGATTTTTTTTACGTCTAACCCTATGTAAATTATTCAGCTCTCTTCGCACTTCTATCAATTGCCTAAAAAGGTTTCAGATAAAAGTTAGATCAGAAAAGGTAAGGTCGAAAAAGGTCGATCGGAAAAAGTTCTAGATTTCTCCCACCGTAAACCCAGCCAAATACAACCGAAAGCAACATAAATGCAAATACAGCAATAAGCCTAAAATAGGCGAAACAGTTGAAGAGCTGACCCTTGTCATGAATAAAACGCCAAAAAGTTTATTCCATTTTGAAAAAGGTCAGAAGCTAAACACTCTTTTCTTGTTTACCACTTCATAAAGGACGACGCCAATTGTTATGAAAATTAAAGAAATAAAATAGGCTCATTATATTTTTACGTTCGAATTTTCTCGAAATAAGCACAAGACGTTTAATAAAGGGACCACACTCGTTGAATAAGACCATTACTATTGTCTTCCCTTTTCATTTTAAACGCAAAAATGGAAGATTCGACGATAAAATTTAAATAAAGGTCATTTTCTTCTTTTAAAGTTGAAATCTGTGGCGGTTTGGCTGAGGGTTGCGGAATATTTCAAACAAGAAGACTACTTGGGTGGCTGTACGTATTCTAATTTCTAGAAGTTATGGGGTAACTCTAATTCATTTTTATTTGTGACGTGCTTCGTAGATCTAGATACGAAATTCATGAAAGTTAGCACTCAGTGAATTAAGTTAACGTCTCGTTCAGGCGAAGTAACTTGTGAGTTTATATTTTAGTATCAGCAAGTGTAAAGTTTATTATTTTTATATTCTTCAAATAGTGTGGGAGTTATTTTATTCTTAAATGGCTTGCTTATTACTGGTATTTTGTTTTAATTTTATTTAGCCATGAACAGTTTTATAGAGTACTTGTCTTACTGGTCTATGCCAACATCCATAGTTTTTCGGAAAAGTTCTCTAATAACCCTTTATAGATAGACAGATATATGTCTAATAACTGAAATAGTACTGTAATTATAATATACTTGTGATCATCATCTTCCTGTCCTTGTCCTATTCTACTTGGTATCGGCGAAACACGTTTTCTTCTTCCATTATCCCCGTCAGGTGACACGGCGTCATTTACTCCTCTCTTTTTCATATCAGTCTTCACACAATCCATCCATCTTTTCTTTGTAATTATAAATTTGTATAGAACAAATTTTATTTACAAATTGTTCTTAAATAAAAAGAATTTCCGACTAAAAATCTTTCATTTTGCCCCTGGCTAGAGGCCTTAAATTCAAGGCATCTATAGGATTAGACCGGTTAAGCAGTAGCCAGCCTCATAGGCTGAACTGCGAGAAGCTATTAACAAAAAAAAAAAAAACTTGCCATAGCATAGAAGTATCATCATAACCCAAACGCATAAAGGTAAACAACACACTCCACTGCCCACACAAAAAGGTAAGAGTCAAAACAATGCTGCAATGTCATTCAGACTAAAACATTCTTCCGTAGTAATGGGTATTATGCTCCCGAAAGGTATGAATTTCAGATGAATTTAGCATGAAGTGAGTTCAATTTAACCCACCGACGATTTCATACATAAAGTATGAGACCATGAAAGTCAGACTGACTGTACCTCTTTAAATTTAATATTCTGGCGCACTTAAACTGAGGAAAGGCGCGTTTAGGAAACATTTTTAATTACTTACCTAATTTATAATTAGGTTGGTTTAACTAGCTTTTGTGGTGGCTAATCTTGTTTGTTTTTTTTTTTTGTGCTGATGAAAATTTGTGAAAATTCGAAAAGAATTTTGTTGCAGACAAGCCAGTGTTCACTGAATACCTAAGGGTAGGTTATTGTAATAAAACAATTAGTTATGTGCTAAACAAGAGTGCAAAGTTGCTTTTTAACCGCGTGCTCAATTTTGATGACCGAGCAAGCGAAGTATTCTAAAATTGAATCACGAGCGTAGCGAGTGATTCATACATTAGGATCCTGATTGTTGTTAATAGAAATAAATAGGTTTTCATAGAAGTAAATAGGTTTAATGATGTTTTGAATTCACAAACTTAGTGCACGCGATGTTCTAAATTCAATTTACTTTAACCTCTAGCGGATAAAAACGGCTTTTGCACTCAGATATCGAAGAGCAAAACTACTCTTTCCGAGATGGGGGGATGAAAAAGTTATTTATTACTTTATCAATGTTTAAACTTTATTTAATATGTAAATATGTGCTAAATATCGCTATCAATGGAGAAGGTGCCTTGGCTTTAAACATACGTGGTAATGCTGCCAGCATTACCACGTACGTTTAAACTTAATACCATAAGCTAAGCTTAACAACATAATATTAAATCCGAGATCAAAACTGAGGCAAATCAAAGAATAACAACAACTATAATCACATTTAACATGTTTTCTTAGGTATTCCCAACACACGAAGTTGGCTAGAGGTATAAAATCGTTAGGAAATGTGCTGTCAAGCACACACTAAAACCCGAGATATTTTGCTGAAAAACATGACCAGGAATAGTGGGTAAAGTGCTCTCGGAATTGCCCGTATATAAGGCAAATAAAATCCAGGCAGTTTCTTACAGGCTTTCAATATACAGCGTACTTTTTCTACGTTGTAGGTACAATTGTCTGTTCTACTTAGTCTATTCGTGCAATAGTCTTATCTACGTTTTCCGATTTTAACGATGTTTTTTTTTTTTTAAATTATATAATTATAGATTGTAGTGTTTGCGCAGATGATTAAAATATACAACAATTAATTTAGCTGAATAAACAGTTACCTACATTGTTATTGCTCTTATTCATGAGGAAATTGTACTTAAATATACATTTTGTAATACATTTTTCAAATAAAATTAACAACAAAGTGGTGAGAAAGTAACTAAAATTACCTGAATTAAAAAAATAGGTATGAAAGTCACTAACTAAAATTACCAGAATTAAAAAAAAAAAACTAATCTGCAATTCGAGGATTCATTACTTAGCCCATTGTCAAATCAGAGGACTCACTTCATTCTTAAATTCATAATCGCCATAAAAAGGTTGCCACCCATTAAGCCAGGTCCTTTATTCGAAATTATCATGATCCGCAAAATTTCTGACAACAAAAAAAAAACGAAAAAAGACGTCACTACCCTCTTGAATTTCACATCATCCCCTTCAAGCCTTACGTCAACCGGTCATTCTTTTCTTAAAGACGAGTACTGAGAGGGTGAAAATGAAATTAAATTCTCAATGAAAGCCGATCTCGCCGTGAGATAAAGGGGGATCCTCTATGAATTATATCCCCTTGAAGACGAGGGGGTAGAACAATAGTGTAATCGTCCAATTAAGTGTTTGTATGAGTTCAAAGCTAAGCTGAGAATGTGAGCCTTAGAAATTTTCGGCGCGCTCAAATGTGTTGTCTTTACGTTTTCGTATTTGTAAGGCCCTTAACGTGTGTAATTATGGTTGCAGTAATGATTATGAATATTAGCTGGTAAGACTAGGTTTTATGTTAATTGAATAGTATTTTACAATGAATATGTGTGCAACAGCTTTGTTCTCTTTATACATAAGATATAGTTCAGTTATATTATGTGGATAGGTAGTAGTAAGTTTGTATTACAGTGGGTAGGTACATTTTAATAAGAGGTTGGAAAATAAATAAGAACCCAAATCATTTACATGCCACATTATTTTGACTAAGTATTATGACTAAGTATAGCATAATTTACAGCCATATTATGACTAAGTATTATGTATCTGGATGATTTATGTTAAGACCGAAACTGTACCAATACTTTGTAGTAAATAAATTGATTTGATTTAATCTTAATTTATTTTATCGCCAAAGTCGTATAATATATTATTTCAAGTCAAAATCATACTTTTTATACAGTTTTTTAATTTAATTTCGTCACTCATTTATTCACAACTTTTTGTTCACCACAATAACGTAGGTATTAAGCGTCAAAATCACAAAATTAAAGCAACATTTTGCACCGAAACATACAAAATTATTTCGAATTGCTCACAATTCGATGAATTAATCGTCTAACCGTCATTCATATTCATACAGCGAAGCCTGCAGCCGTAAATTCGTTGGAGCTCTGTTTCGGACGCTGCCTGTTTCGAATCGGTCATAATTTTCGATTTTCCGCACAATTGAACCAGATCGGCACCTTTTAGAGGCATTGGCACCGTTGCTTTAGGGGTTTATAATTGTAGAGTGTGTTGAATGTTGTCTGTCGTCTGGGGTCCTGAGATACAAAATAGTATTACAATAATATTCCTAATAGTTATAGCTATGTATATTTTCATGGAAATGAAGAAAAAGTAAAATTCTGGAATAGCTGATAGTCCTGATCGAATGTTTTAGTACAAGTATTTGTGTTTTAATAATGCTTGTTCTAAAGAAGGTAGTGTCAAAATAGTCTCGAAAGTAAATAGTGAGCAGATGAAACTCCTAGAAGTATGAACGTGGACGAGGAAAGTTATCATGGGAACAAATTCTAGTAAATAGCTGTAAACAATCATGAGATACAATTTATCTTTGTAAGTAGGTAATTTAATTATAACAAAATCAAAACAATTTCAACAAAGATAAGCTAACATTTTCAAAGAACTCACAAAACAAAAGCAGTTAATCCAAAAGGCTAATACAGGTAGACTAAACAATGATAAATTCCAAAGAGCAAGTTTAAAGTAATAAATTATAGAAACTTATCCTGTCTCAATATATTTGAATTTGGAAAGGCCACGCACTTTAATGCGATTTGGCCTTAAACCCACTTTCCCAGGTTAGAACCATTTAGCTTAATGAGTTATGAAGGCCCATAACCTCAAAGAAATTAATATTCTGCTATAGAGTACAAAATGTACGGGAATAAAGCTTTTGAATAACGCCTTAAAAGGCAGCGTTTCGTAGAAAATGTATTGAGAAAAGGAAATGGTGTAGAAAAGGTTTGGTATTAAAGATTTGACCTTTACCGAGAAATCTTTATAAAAACCTGAAAGATTTAAGGAATTTTATTACGACAATGTTTTAATTGGTGCCTAAGATCGGTTACTGTACCTTTAAGAAGAGACTCTTTATAATCTTTTTAAAGCTGTAAATTCTTGAAAATACTAATATAAATACTACTACCAGGACTTCGCCAAACAGGATTTACGTCCTGTTCTTCCAAAATCAAACTCTAAATCAATATAAATAAATAGAATTATACGCTCAAAACGTTCTAAGAGCAATTCAAAAGCTCCTATCTTTCATATGACATTAGCGCCCTTCACATTTTAAGCCCGTCTCCCCCGTGCTGAGAAGCTAACCCTAAGATTAAGATTGGCGCAATTCGATCCAACGAAGACTAGACCGGGCAAATGAGATCGACAGTAATAGACTTACAAGTTGCATACAATGCAAATTGATCCAGTTTCAAGCGCATTGTTAGAAGTCGCCGTCCATGAAATTGTGGCACTGCCAATTATTTAGACTAGCTTCGTGTGGTTTTTGTCATAGAATGGGATATTGGTCGATTGTTAGATAGACGTGGTGGGTATAATATTATGTGAAGATTGTGTCAAGATGTATAAACGTGGACGAGGAGTATGTCGTTTGATCGTAGCAGGTGGCGATCTGTGGTTTCTACCTACCCCACGGGAACAAGGCGTGAGTTTATATATGTGTATATGTCAATATCGTCACCTCAGTCAGCGATCTTGCCTCAGTCTTGACTGTCACCCTGTAAAAATAATAAGGGTACGCAATGCTTCATTAAAATTGGCTTACCACTCAGGCAGAGCTGAATAGTGCTCAGTTGGAACTGTTCAGAAAAGCAATATGGCCAACACATCGGAACAATATCACATTACGTAACATATCATTACGCCTGTAATACCCAAAAAGGTTAGGCAGAGGTGTACGACATTTTGCCAATTATGTTTTAAGGCCCATGTTATAGCGGGCGGACACAAATCCAGACTCCGTGTATACTGTATTAGTATTTTTGATTTTGGATCTAAAATATACACAAATGGAAGGCTCCATTTGTGTATATTTACGGTAGTTTATCATTAAGAAATACTCCTTCCTTTTATCGAGTAGATTCTATGTTACTAAATCAATCTAGACTAGTAGGTGACCACGCCGACTGAATGCTAAAACTATCCTTTCAAAAAGCAATTTCAGTTTCAATCTCGGATAAAATCTCGAAAGAAAGTTTAATTCAAATAGTTTTTACAATCTAAACCCGGTGAGCTAAAATGAAGATCATAAAAATGAGGGAAGTTTGCACCACTTCATATAGATCACTATCGCTGCGCTAAATTATTTCTCTATTCATGAATCTTCACGATTTTAGATTGTGCAACTTTGATTTATTTTATCTCGACTTGTTGAATCTTTTAAAAACTTTGTTTAAAGTTACATTTTTAAAGACAATATTTCTTAAGGCGCGGTGTTGCCTCAATATTTCCAAAAAATGGTTTCATAGATAGTCGAGTATGACGTAATGCAATGAAAATATATAACAAAAAATACAGTGGACAGAGAAGGATTTCAAGAAAAATATTAACCGAACAGAATAACAAATAATAGTTTGATATTCCCAATAAAAAATTAGGAAGTTGTGGCACAAAAATAAACTTCATTTTTTAAACTTTAACTAAACAATTATTTAATTTCATATCTACATTTTGAATAATCTAAAGAAAACCTGTAGAATAAAGGTCATTCGCAGCTTAGTCACAATGTTTGTAAGTAGAAAAAAAAACAAAACAGCATGCACATACAACGCAGCATGTCCTATGATTCTATAGCTGCACATTTTACAAGGATCCTTTGGCGCAAAAATAATCGAAACAATCGCCGTCATCTTGTTTTCTAATTATATTTCAAAAAAAATACGTTGACAGGTATGTCAACATCACTGAAGCGCCAAAAAATGCACGCAGCATTGTATTCTTTTCCTGAATTATTCTAAATTATGCTTCGGTTGCCAGTACTTACCAACTAACCTCTTTAAAAATCTTCATTGTTTCACTAGTATCTTAACTAGTTTGTGACTCCCATCTAATGAAGACTGCTCGCAATAAATAGCGTCGAGACTTCATTGCCTTGTTTTGTCCATTTGTTTAGAAAGTCCACTGCCACGATTTAAATTCTTAATCCTTTTCGTTATCTGCAAGCGAATTTGGTTCATTTTATTGTGATGAGATGTTTACTAAAGCGCAGAAACCCTGCCGGACATTTTTATCCACTTTTTGTGTTCACCGGGATCGTGAAATGATTACACCAAAACGGCTTTGTAAAAGAATAGTCGAGTAGATATTACATCATCCTCAGAAAATGCAAACTGCTTTAAAAATAAATGCAATTACGAGCCAGACAGGACAAGATTTGCATCTCAGACTGTACTGCGTCTAAATGAGGAGTGAGAATAAAGGAGAGTATCATAAGTTACGTTAATGACATCATTTTGTGAAGCCCCCTTACATTTGCACCTGCCTGCATCCACGCACGTTTATTCTTTCTCAAGCGCCACTCACCATAATGAAAAAAGTTTAAAGCAAGTATTAAAAGAAACGAAACTGGCAGCTAATAACTTTAACACAATAACAAACAACTCTCATTCAAAATTATCCGAAGCATCATTGTTTTCCGATGGCCTCGTGGTAGGGCTAACATAAATCTTGATAATATGCAAATTTTATTTCATTAAAGCGGTTGGTCTATAAGCAATATTGCCCGGCTGAGTTACTGCGGGACCGCCCCCGGATTAACTAATGGCTGTTTATCTTGTAAAGATCCCCCGTGTAAGAGGGACTGAAGGATGTGTTGGAATTATTAATTTGAACGTTTTAAGATGACTTCACTCTGTGTAAGTCGGGTGCGGTCGGTTATGAGCGGCCTTAAGTGGCGGCTAGTGGACTGAGAACGTTATTGCAACCTGTGCCTTTCTTAAGTATTTGAAGTAATAAGGGTCTTTGTACGGGAGCTTGTCCGGGGAGAAAGGAGGTTTTTTTTTTGGTAATGGCTTCTCACAGTTCAGCCTAAGAGGCTGGCTACTGTTTAGCCGGTCTAATCCTGTGGATGCCTTGTACCACCATATTTATTTCTCTTGCCTTGGCAACCACAAACATATGTAGCAAATACGTATGTTTCGGTTTGAATGTATTTTCTTTTATAAATTTTAGAAAACAATGACTGGCTGTAATGAAAGTATGGATGACTGGTGTTTTCAGAGGCTCATGAAATATTTCATTTGTGTCTGAGGTGGTTACGCATCTTAAATGACTGAATGACTGAATGTTCATAGGTGACGACGGTGACAATGGGTAGCCCCCTGATAGCCACTTGATAGCAAAAAAAATGGCTTGGATCTCAGACTCAATGTTAAAACTATAAATATATTACAAGCCAATAGCGTTTATTTGTATCGCTCTTACGTGTCATATTGTGATACCTTTCTATCCCAGTTGATATGCTAGGAATGAAATGAATATTGAACGTAACGTATTACTTGAAGGCTCTTTGCTGAATATTGAGCAGAAAAATGCAAGATCTGAAGTTATTACTTTTCAAAACAGGGTTAAGGGATCCTAGATTTTTTATATGGAATTAAAGAGAAGACCAATTTCATGAATCTATAAACTGAACGATGAGGTTCTTAATCTAATTAATCGTTATGTAATTATGAACCAAGATACCCAATTACTTTTAGCTAACTGTCTAAACTAATAGAGTCAATTATGATGGTAAACAGAGCTTACCATTAGACTTAATCGAAGTATTCCCAGTAGAAAAAAAGCGGTCTCTACTGAATTGCATAATAAGTAAATACTGAAGTTTCTTCAAGCCAGGCAAGTTAGATTGCTTTTAAGTCGATTTTATCGATAACCGTGCTTCAACTTGGCGCTTTTTACAGTTATTTGTTACTGTCAACTTTTTGTTCGCGCTTCCTTTAACCTGACGAGGGTTGAAGGAATATGGATTGATGTGAGACTTTACCTGAGATGAGCATTTAAGCTTATTTTTCGCTAGACTACCGGAGACTGGTGTTACCAAAGAGTATCGTATTACTCAGTTCTAACTGGGTTGTGGAGGTCAGATAAGCAGTCGCCCCATGTTAAATACTGGTATTCAGCTGCATCCGGTTAGACTGCAAGCCGACCCCAAATAATTGGGGAAAGGCTAGGCAAATGATGGCTACCGGAGACTGGATCTCAGTAGAACTAATAAAGCGACTCTTGTTTAGAGTTGTCAGGGGGCTCGTCAAATAACTCCCCTATTACAAATGTAGCAAATTTGACGCAGTTAACCGTTAAATATATGCGCCTCGTTAAAGCGCCAATCAGCGCCCTTGACGCGCTCGGAAATCGTAAAACAACACAATCACAGTGTACGTGGGCACAACAAAGGCTCACCGAACGTATTCATTTCGCTCATTTGCGTTATTGAATCACGACATCGATTATTCCATTCGAAAACTGATAATCGAATGCATCCGTTTTAATGTTCGCTCTTGATATTCGGAAATCGCTAATAAATCGATGCTGTGTTGTCGTTTTTGATGATTTATTTCGTCTATGCATGTGAATGGGTTCGATTGTTTTGTGAAACGTAATCGAATAGGTGTCTCGTATCAACAGGATGGTGGGATGAGTAACAGACCCATTTGTTTCTGTCAACTGTTTAAAATATGCTGTCCGGTCAGTTGAAATTTGTTTATTTATCGACTCAACTGGGTTGATAGCGTTGATGCAGCTAGCTTGAAAATATAAAGCTTTAGTAATCGTGGGGAAATTATGTTTCACTTGTGGTAATTATATCAAAATAAAAACTAACTCATTTATTAGTGGCTAAAATTAACTGTTATTTTCATTATAGTTGGTCATACAAAATAAGGTATTAAAATAATGTTTTTTTTTTTTACCTCAACACACTATTATAATTTATTATTTAATTATGTTACTGAAGACAAAGTGAGTTTGGAAGTGAAAAGAGCTATTTCTGTTCTGGTAAAGATTTTTATAGAACTTTTGGCACGATATTTGTTTGTTTTTCAAAGGAAGAGCAGAACAGCCAAAAAGTGCATCTCCTGAATATTTAAGTCTATACGGTTAGCGACGAAAATACTTTAACAGAAATCTGTTTAGTTCCAATAATAGTTACATAAAACACTGTAATCTTTCACATAGAAGACTGTTGTTTTTCTACAACGCGATAAGATATTGTTCAAAAGCAAGAAAAGCAATTTTCCCCGGTCATACACACAAAGGCTTGCATACTCTCATGTTTTGTACGCACTTTGGTTTGCGAAGGGAACTCTGCTCTTTTCGAAATGAAAACCACTGTTTATGTTTTCACACAGTGATTAAAGTGAAGTGTCAAAAACAAAATGTCAACGCGTCTGCAGGGGTTGTGGAGAACATTTCTACTCCTCAAAAGTGGGAAATATTATGGCTTTGACGGGGTGTCGATAGTAAACGTTGAAGACTATAATTTTCTTTTTTTCTTTGCGGTTGTTTTGCGTTCATTTTAGTTTCCCTCTGTGTGTTGTAATCGGACTTAATTTCGGCGGGTGATGTTTGTTTGTCGTCGCTGCTCTATGACGCTTTAATTTGTCTTTGAAGTTGTTTTTTTTTGTTTGCTTTAATTGTTCTGTGTCGTAGATATTTCCTGTTTTTCTCAGTTCATCCTTTTCAATAGTTGTATGTATATGTTGTTAAAAGGTACACGCAGACTTAATTCATTGTTTTGTAGTAGGCCAAAGCTTCAGACACCAAACTCAAGGCCAATTTGTTGCGGTTCGCGTTGCGTTGCGTTTAAGACTAATATATTTGTTAGAGGATATTCACGTTTATATTGCGGTAGCAGTAAGCTATTGTTAAACCTGTTATCTTGAGCCAAAATAGTCTGTTACCATCTGTTACCAATGCTTTTTTTAAATATAGTACGTAGGCAGAAACTGCTTTGAGCAGCTTGTTCCGAGATTCGGTGAGTTTTATGTAAAAATAAATCTATCATCATAATTCAAAACGAATGCAATCCACTCTTTGTTTTAGATATCGCGTCACCATTGATAGATTTTAATGCGGATGACGTCAAAAGGGGAGCGTACCCTTATCTCTAAGATGCAGACTTTTTAAAAAACAAAAAAAGGGCACAGCCCAAACTACTGCAAGGGTGTGGAGGAATATCCTGAGAGATTACGCATTGAGTGATTGCTATGCCTAAAGTCTTGCGGCAATGTTCTTTACAAGTGAATGTTAAAGGTGTCTTAGTGAGGCGACAGCGGGGTTTGTGACTTCAGGGTTTATGGTGATAGGCGAATTATGCTGGTGTCTGGAGGTTTTCCTTTATTTTATGGAGAATGTATGGTTATCTTTAGTAGATCTTTCTGTGACTTTAAGGAAAGATAAGGTATACGCAAAAGCTTGCGTTGATAAGTCAAAAGATACTCTTTAGTCAAAAATGCTGAGGATATTTTGTTAGTTTTATAGAATAATTTATTTATTTTGTAAACATGATAGAGAACGAATTGTGTAGATGTCATTTTAGTAATCGAATTTTAAGTATGATCAAATCAACCGGCCTGCGAATAAGGGACTTCTACAGATAATATGATGTAATATCAGTAAAAGTCCGGTGTCTACAGCTAGTCCGCAGTCGGATCTCTTGGTTTGAGTCTAAGGGTGCGCCTTAGAGTCAACATCATCGTCCTGCCTTTGTCCTAATCTATTTGCAACACGTTTACTTCTTCCATTCTCTCCTGTCAGACGTCACGGCATCATTTACTCCTTTCTCTTTCATATCAGTCTTCACACAATCCATCCATCTTTTCTTTGTAATTATATACCTATTTGTATAGAACAAATTTTATTTACAAATAGTTCTTAAATAAAAATAATTTCAGAATAAATTTATCTTTTCTTTGGCCTTAGAGTGCTCAGTCATAATAGGTTCACATGAAGATTCTCGAACGCCCACATAAAACCATACAAAACTCAGTACGGTCGGGCATGTGTACATCACTAATGCATTCAATGATTTACCTATGGGGCGACAAAATTACTATCACCATACTATTGAAAACACACTCTACCACTCAGCAATCAAGGTTGATTTTACTATGTGATTGAAGGTAGCATGAAATTGGTGAATTGCCTTCTCTCAACGTGAGTTCTCTGGGCTTTGATGGGGAAAGTTTTCTTATTATTTTTTATTTATTATATTCCCCGCTGTTTGGTGGTAGCTCTTGTGTCTTATAATGTTTCTGAATAGTCTGTGTTGTCATATATATAGACGTTATTTAGGTGCTGAACTTGAAAACAATGTTGGCAACAGTTCTGACAACCTATGATGGAAGGCACTATAATTTATTTCTTTTGCGCGTGTTTTCGATTTTGTGGTTATTTTAGTGTGAACTGGGACGAAGTATAAGAAGTATGTGAGCCCTGTGGTGTTCTGTAGTTTTTGTTACGCTTATGGGAAAATGCCGTGAGTCCATGTTTCGTATAGATACTAATAAATAGTATTGTCGGTTAGCAACTAACAAGATGTTCTGTGTATTAAGCAAAGTTAGTCAATTAATAGTGATTCAGTTACTTAATTATTTTTAACACTTTGTTTAATGGGTAAAATTTACACAAATCTGTTGCTACAGCTTATTAAGTGAACTTTTGTTATTTTTAATGAAATTGAAAAACTATGAAATCCGATTATCTCATTTTCAATTTACTGAGTTAAGTGTTGTTAATAATCAACAGGAATTAGCAATGTTCTCGTGGTTGTTAATTACCAAACGTACTTCAAGCTTTTTAATAATGTCTTTGTCAATATTAAATAATATGCAGATAACCGAGCCAAAAAGGTCCTTGGTTAACTTTTAATTTTTTCCGTGTATGAAGTGACATAAAGGCTGGAAGGGCACCGACGCACAAACGGCTACCACTTGTTTAGTACATTATTCGGACCACCTTTTTTTCGGATGGGAAATCATCAAATGACCCCTCCCACTCTGGGCGGAGAGTCAGACTTGTACTGACTAAAACCCATCCATCTTCCTTCTTTCGCCCTTTGTGTTCCAGTGCCGCGGTATCTCTTTCAAACTGTCACGCAGCCCTGGCAGGCATCGGTCCTTTAGGACCCCTTTCCGTTTGATTCTGAACCACCTCACACACCAATTATCCATCGGTAATTTAAAAAAAAAATACCGATGAAAAATTTCTACGTGCCCACATAGTAATTTCGGTTCAGAATGATGAACTGAATAGGTTCCTTCCACCCCTACCACTACCAATTTCTCCGTAACCGAAGACGTTCAATACGTTGGTTTTTGTTTAAGATTATAATTACGTTATTTTTCCTAAATTGGTCTCATAATATCACAATTTAATCAACTTTCCTTTAATTACTATAATCTGATAGACACTATCGATTCATTCATCCCCGAAGGTCGTACGACGTCCAACCGGAAATATAAAGCCACGTGAACGACACCTGATAGCGCGACGGCCACCACTTCCGGTGGCGCTGTGCGTTTCCGGCGTTCGTTTGCTCCCATTGTTTATTTAATTTGTAATCAAACGTTATTTTGTTTGTTCAAATTAGATTCGTCTTTGCTTACATGTGAAGGGTATTGTTTGATGTTTTTTTAAAGAATAAAGTAGTGGGCGGTGTGCACTTGATGTGATTGTTTGTGTAAGGGTGAATGTGAGTTGACTTTAGGTAGACAGGTATGTGCCTAACTATGTATCTATGTGTTCTCGTTTTCGGATGCAACTATAACAGAACTATGCGTTATTATAGTAAGGTTACTATAATCACGATTTTTAGTTTTTTTTTATACTACTTAGTAATATCAAGAAAAAGAAAAGAAAAAAAAGAAAAATATAAGCAATATAATTATCTAAAAAAAAAATATATATATAATTTAAAAAAAAAAATGAAAGTAGTACGAGTACCTAGTAGTAGAAAAAATAAAGCTTTAAGAGCAAATTGTTGAGCAATTTGTTTTTGATACACAGGGAAACAAAAAGTTGTAGTGATCACGTCGCATAGAACTCTTCTAACGCCGAGTAAAGTAACTACCTTTAGGAAAACTATTCGTTTTTCGAAGACGGGTTGAAATAGCATAATCAGCCTATAATGTTCCCACTGCTGGGACGCTCGACCTCCTCTCTATGAGAGGTAATGGGCTATAATCCACCACGCGGGCCCAGTGCGGATTGGTAGATCTCACATGTCTTTGAATTTTTTGGTTCTAGGACATGCCGGTTTCCTCACGATGTTTTCCTTCACCGTTTTTGAGAGAGCAGTGGTGATGACATAAATTACACAAAGTAATGCGCCTGCTCTGCTGTGATCGAACCACGACTTACTGTTCGTAAGTCGGGACCGCCATTGCACCACTGGGCCTTCGCTGCTCTCTAATTAATAAGAAATCTTGTATAAGTATATAAACAATAAATGTAATTAATTAAATTAATAAAGGCGGTGTTTTAATTTATTATTTAAAATCAATCAAACGAAACAATTTGTTAATTGTAATAACATAATTCTCAATGATTCTCTCACGAGAAAGTTCTGTAGTATAAGATACCCTTCTCCCCAGACAAAATCCTAATATAACAAGCACAAAGGTGACCCTTATATCCAACCAAATAAATTACTTCCTCGACCTTCCTTTGAAACGTAAATTTTAATTCACCTACCTTATCTCGGTCATTCACGTGAAAAATTACATTTCTGAAATAAGCTCATTGTCATTATAGAAAGGCATTCCAGACCATCTCCCTGCTTGAATAAAGTATGCAGTGGTTCAGGTCATTGTGAAAACCGTCCGGTCAGCAACGATAAATATAGAATACATTTCGCCCGAGATGAGAATATAATCCGGATTTAGAAAAAACCGTTTTCGTCCGCCGATGGATCAAATAGGGTAGTGAATGAAAGATGAAGATTTTGCTTTTTATCGGTACGAAATTCTAATATTCCGCTTTCATATAACTAGTTATCTAGAAAAAGTAAGTAGGATCCTATGCTGGTAATATTAAAACTGACTGGACGTTGGAGTATCTGCTTCCTACAGATATATGAATGCCTGGTATTGATTTGATATCAAACTTTCCAAAGTGACGGAGGTTTAACCGGTGTTCATCATCATGTTCCTGCCGTTGTTGTAGGGGTCGGCGACCACGTTTTCTTCTTCCATTCTCTCTGTCAACCGACACGCTATCATTTACTCCTTTTTCTTTCATATTGTTCCTCACACAATCCATCTACAGTTTCCCAGGTTTAATCACTGTTGATTTCTAATGAAGAGATATTTAATTTCAAAGCTTTGAAGTATTTTAACATCGTAATTTTTATACTTCATCATTTTAATCTTCATCTGCCCAGCCTTTTCCCAAATATAATGGTCTCAGCTTCCAGTCTAACCCTGCCAGGGTTGCGGGACTGTTCGAAAGAGAAACCGCGGCCCTGGAACACAAAGGGCAAAGTAAGGAACATTGATGGGTTTAGTCAGTAAAAGTCTGACACTCCCTCCTGCTCAGCCCAGAGCGGGAGGGGTTATTTGATGATTTCCTATCCGAAAAATAAAAAAAAAGCTTCCAGTCTAACCTGATATAGCTTAATACCAGTAATTTACGTAGAGGGACTGCCTATCTGACCTGATACCTGATACCTGGCCATTTTATCCTAACTTTTATTTATCTCATATCTTTTCACAAAAAAACTTTTCCCATATGCTTTTACCAAACAACTAGTAATCTTTTACCGTATTTTTTATAGTGTGACCGTACAACACTAGCAACGCTTATAAAAATGCGCATATTATACAGCGTAGAAAAAGGACATTTTTTGGGTAAATCTCGCTCTTTGTCGTCAATGACATCATCCTTTGTGTGTGACGTCATAAGGATATAACACTGTAGCCTGGATTCCGCTGGATTATGCTCTTTCTGATGTTAATGTACTGCGGGACTAGTGTGTGCTTCGCTTTGTTGAATTTAAATTGAGAATAAATTGGGATTTTGTTGCTTTAAGTTGGATAAAGATAAGGAGTTCGTGGTTAAAGAGGAACTCGTGGCTTGTAAAGATCAGTAAAAATCACACAATTTAGGAAAGTTTACTTAAACGGATGTGTGCTTTTCTAGGATTGTGTGTGTGTGTGTTGTGTGTGTGTGTGTATTTAAATAGTTCTGCTTTATGTTTTGTATTCCATTTTCTTTTCTTCTTTTACACTCTGTGTCTAAATCTCTTTTTATAGATTCTCCTTTCGCAGGTATGCTGGAAGAGATTTCTTTAGAAATAAGCATCACCTTTGTACTATTTTCTGTTTCTTTCTTCTTTTCTGTATTTAGTGTATACATAAATTGTTAAAGAAATAAATAAATTATGTCTCCATTTAGGTTAATTAGGCACGTGTTTACTCTTAAATGTTAATCCATAAAGGTATTTGATACATACAAGCACGCACGAGTTTTCCCATGGGGGTAAGCAGAAACCACAGAACACCACCTGCTACGATCCTTACATACTCGTTTTTCCTCGTCCAAGTTCTGATCATACACGCACGCCGGCGCGCCGGTTGTCGGTTTGCGTCAATTAACAAATGTCTAAAAATAACCTACCACTAGATTTCTACATCAGATTTTGTAACGAATTGAAATTCAAAGCTGAAAAAGAAACCCTATCTTAATTTAACCCACTGTATTTTTTTCTCACAAAAAATCAGACCTAATTTACATACAATCAAAAAAGGTTCACGTTTTGGGTTATTGTAACACCATGTGGTGTCAAATCGCCTATTAAATTATCATTACGTAGATAAAACACCACATAACCTCTGTTTTGATGGTGGGTCCCCAATGTATTGCTTGCTATAAAAACAATTAGACGCCATCTTTTTTTTCTCAAAGCACGTATAGCGTAATTACCAGCAGATGGCGCTGCTCGTTAGGGCGGATGATATTAGTCATTCATGCAGGGAACTATTGGACGTTTTACGATCCAGTTTATTTTTTGTTTTTTATCTTTATTCATATTTTTGCCTCTTGAAACCTTTTGGGTTCAACAATCATCAATGAATCAAGAATGGCGGTAATGGCGGTCGAAATTAAGCTTCCGGCTAAGTTCAGTTTATGTTGAAAAAAAAAGATACGGCTAACCCGTTATTAAAACGTGAGTACTTTTTGAAATGGTAATTTTTGTGATATACATTCTTAGGCCTTTGCTCGGCAGTGGGACGAGAAAACCTTAAAATAAAGTCACACTGGCACTTATATCTTCCGTAATTGTTCATTGTTTTGAGAGCGTTTTTGTTTTTTAATTCAGGTCGCTTGCAACATCGTCGAAATATCGGGAGCTCAAACACAGTTTAGTTTTAAACCGTAAAAGCTTAAAGAGTGTATGAAGCTATAAAAAAAAGTGTTCTTAATGCTAACACAAAACGGTGATTAATAGTTTTATAGTCTATAAGGCCCTCCCACCTAATGTTGTACTTCCGAACTCACAACAACAAATAATACCAGCACATATTATTGAACACGCAATCAATCTCACAATACAAACCGCCCACATACTCCAAAACTACCACCCACAAGTAAGCATGACTGTCAGAAATTTTAATCTTTACACGTATCAATAACTACATACATCAGGAAATACTTTGGGATTCAACAGACATTTGTATGAACAGCCCTTAGCAACAGATGTGAATGATCCCTTACGTAAACCGGGCAAACTTTTCCTTTTGGATATTTTGTATATGTGAATTGTATGTCCGTGATAAAGTTGGCATTGGGTCAAAGATTTTGCTGTTAAAAGGATATTTTTCCTTTTCTGGGAAAAAAGGTAAATAAAGTTATGTTCAGTGGACCAAATAACATCGTTTACGGGCCAAACACGTTCCTATAGAAGTTATCGTTGTCAACCTTTGTCAAAATTGGGAAATTGCTATTTTACCAAAAATAAAACAAGGTATTTAGTGAACCTTACTTTTAGCCAAAGTACCAGACATTGTTACATAATATTTATACTTGACATTTGGGGGTTCATGGACGGCTCAGACTTCAAGTGCGTCAGCGGCGTCTCCCTTCAGACAATGGCTTACTTTCCCTCTTGCACCGCATGCCCTATCATCTGCGCAATTGATGATTTATTTACTGCATCAGAGAACGGGGTTCGCGTGGCTGAGTTTTGGGCTAAACCCATTTGAAAATTTTTAAGAATATTTCATGATATTAAAGGTAACAATAAAAAGTTCGGTCAAAACGGTACGATAAATTGAGAACGTTGTTCCGGACACTGGCAGGTACTTTATTGTAGTATCAGTCAGTGTCCGGTATCCACAGCTAGTCTGCAATTTGTCCGCACCAGTTTGTCTGATCCTTTATTCAAGTATATCATCATCATTCTGCTTAATCTTTTTCCCAACTATGTTCCAGTCTAAGCTGAATACCAGTATTTTACTTGGAGTGACAGTTACGAGTGTATGTATATGACCTCCACAATATAACCCAGTTAGTACTGGTTAATACGATACCCGTTGGTGAGACTGATTGTCAGATTTTCGGGCCACTGACTAACTGTAACGACTGTCTAAGATCTACAAATGGCAGCCGGGACCAACGGCTTAATGTGCTTTCCGAGGCACGGAGGAAACTCGGTATGTAATGGGTGATCACCCATGCACGGACCAACCTAGGCAAGTGCGGATTAACCTAAAGATCGACCCGACCGGCTGTTATTATGAACTAGACTTATTCAAGTATGTACCTAACTACTAACACCTCAAAAATGTGGGTCGCATAACATACCTAACAAAGTAGAATCAACAGCCTTGTGTTGCGACATGTCCCAAAACTTATGAAATTCTTACTTTGAACCCTTTTCAACACTAAACTATTCAGCTCTATCTAACTACGAAAGCATTTTCATTCAGTAAGGTTGCAAGAAATGTCAATCTTATCCTTGCGTGGGTAAAATTGTCATTTCTTGCAAGTCATTCTGTCTTCGATGGTGATAACAGAAATAATTAATCGCTAAATTCCATTATGACGTCATTAGATCCCCAAATATTGACCAGGCAGTACAAATGAGTGACGAAGTGGAAAGATAAAGGCTTTGTGAGTATAGCTACGTAATCCTGTTGATTTAGTTAAGTCTATGTATTTATAGACGCGATAATCGCGAGGAGGCGTTAATTTATAAATGTGTGATGAAGAGAAATGGATGTTGGTGTCTTTATGGTTATGGTTGTAAAGCAAAACGAATGAAATAAAACGGATAAATATAATGACCAACAAAAATAACTTTGTGCCCCATAACCTCTATTACCTAAAATATATACCAATCACCAAAAAAAAATAAACCTATACCCAAAAATGAAAACCTAGAAATTACAATGGTTTTAGTTATTTTAGTCATGACTGCACCTTAAATTGTACCATGAAACCAAATTTGGTAAATGATCACCAAATTTTGATCAGCTAATTATTACACTATTTCTACCTGAAATCGGATTCTACATGGAATAGAGCTCGGGACTTGGGGCACCCTGACGTTAGATTAGGTTAGGTTACTTTAAACCCTGCAGGCAGAAATAGGAGCTCCGCGTAGCGGGGCTACGTCGACTATGCCTGATTACAAAGATGTTACATTATTTAATTGTCATTTTATATTAAAATAAAATTTGTAGTTGGTTACTTTAAGTAGGATGGCTAGTTGTAAAATTTTTGGTTCTAATTTCACGCTAAAGTGGGGATTTAATTTTGGTGATCATTTACTATTTTTAGCAATAAAGAGTGTTTTTTGCCGTTTCATTTTACTTGATCTGGTGGTTAGTTAAACATAAGCCAAATAAAACTATCATTATCTTTCGGTCTTTGTCCCATGTAACTCCGGGGTCCTATAAAATTAGTTTGAAAACGAAAATTAAATAGATGAATTTATGCCACCTCAAGACTAGAATTTCTCTCCCAAGTGGCATAATTAATACCAGTTAATTAGTTCTGACAGATTCTATCCGAAGAAAAAACAGCAATTTAAAAATGTTAGCATCAACATTTAAGTAGCTCTATCGGCTTAACATTCCTGTAGAAACAAAGCAGGTACTCATCGAAAATACTTTAAGTTACTTCCTCGACATTTGCATGTACTTAACTCGATATTTATTTAATAGGAGCCTTCTTTCTTTTTGAACAGATGGTTCCGATACGTAAGCTTTCATTTAAGTTAGGGGTGGGTTAATGCATTGTTTGTAGCTGAGAAAATGGACGTAGATGGCAGTTTTTACTTTGATGAAAGTTAGCTGTTGTATATTGGATACAATAAATACTTGTACTATTTTACTACTATTTTGAACTGAACTTTATGATAGACTAGCGACCCGCCCCGGCTTCGCAAGGGTGCAATGTCATCCGTTGAGTACTTTTAAAGATCTAAGCATACTCGTACATAGGGACAGACAGCGGTAAGCGACTTTGTTATAAACTATGTAGTGATGGACTATGTATTGGTTTTCTCGGGGAATGTCTTAAGCTGGTATACAAATGTTTGGTTATTAAGGAATTTAAATTTTCAAGGCCTATAAATTAATATCTATCTGTGCCATTTTAATGTCAACGAAATAAAAATAAAGAACAAGAACCACTCTGTTTTTGTTATTCAAACTAAATTGATTAATGTTAAAGTTTAACAGTACACTTCGAATTCAATTAGGTACACTATCTCTCGAAAAATGCTTTGAGTGCCTTTAAGTAATGTTTAATTATTTACCTGACCACCAAATTTTTCAAGACACTGAAAATGTAGCCCAACCTTTAAAATATTTTACCGTCTCGCCCGTTTCTTTCAATAAACTTGAACTAAGAGCTTTTCAGAATATTCATGAAAATGTCTGTTCCTTTCAGGTGGGTGTATTCAATTGGCTCTCTGCGGTGAGTAATTATTCGTTTTTTCCATCGTCGGCGTCACCCAGGTGAAACTTAGTTACCACAAGAGTTTCGGAGTCGCTGCTCGTTTAGTTTTTATTGAAAACGACTGCAATTGTTAATTGAATTTGTGTTCGTGTTGCAGACTATTTTAGTTTTAAAGTTTGAGTTTGAAAATGAGATTATGAGTTTTAGGAATATGTAATTCAAATTCATTTATTGTTGGTCACAGGTAAGGTTGTGTGTTCTTATGATTATTATAAAGAATCGCTGTGACATACATATTAAGGTGTACAATATTTAATGCTGGTTCCATATTATCATATCTGTTCCTGTACATGTGGATACGTTTTTACTTTACTATATAGTCAAGAGTTACCTAAGTAACGTAACATACTCATTCTTCCAGATATTTTCAAGTAAATTGCGATAATCTTTCAGTCTAATCAGTATTCGCCCAGTATTAACATTTTAGGTGGATAATTGGTGTCTGTGTTCTGCAACCCAATTAAGCACTAGGCCATGAGCAGAATTCTAAAATTGGCCTGGTAGACAGATTGACATTGTTATTATGGGGGACGGTCAGATACAACTAATTGGGGAAACAAATAGCCACTGCCTATCACTCGTCATCTAAATAAATTACAGATATCCACTTACAGCATTACTATGTCCGCAGCTTAATCATGAACCTCGCTGACTAAACAAAGCGAGCGAAACTTTAGAAGAGGTCATAAATTATTTACTACAGTGTAGGCGTTTTCCAGCTGAGGCACTGTGACGAAATTGCTTTATCAGTCTGCGAACATTGTAACCATTTTATTAACACAGTGTTGCTTATATGTATGCTGGTGGTTCCGAGGCTTTACCCTATTAACCTGCGCCCTTATTACTGGGAAATATTTTATTAAATATACATTTTAATCTGAAATATGAAAGTGACAGAGAGGGACAGATGTCGATAACTCTTGTCGTCAGTAATTAATTTAAGAAGGGACGGGTTTAAATTATAAATGAGACATTAGAGATTTGGGTCTTTGTCGTTAGGAACAGGTTCTCTTTCAAGGTTCTTAAATAATGAGTGCGAGGTCATAAGGTTTATTGAAATGGATCGGGGAGAAAAGGTTTTAGGTTCGTTTTACGTGAACGTTTTAGTGTCGAAGGTCTGCGAAGAAAAGAGTGCTGCTCTGGTATTCAATGGTATTAAATATGAGCTTTGACAAACTAACTCGGTGTTGGTGGTTTTTTCAATCACTTAGATGAAACTTCAAACTTAGACTTGATAATTTTTAGGGTTCGTACCCGAAGGGTAACTAACGGGACCCGTCCATCTGTCTGTCAGTGGGCTGTATCTGATGATCCGTACTAGATAGACAGTTGAAATTTTCACAGAATGAGTATTTCTGTTGGCGCTATAACAAAAACGTTATAACAATAAAAAAGTAATGAAAAATAAAAGGGGGTTCGCCTACTACTGTGGTACGGAACCCTTCATACGATTCGCTGTTGGCCGGTTTTGGAAGATAAATCAGACGTTGTAACCGAACAATCTACCTACAAAACCCCAGATCTCTAAGCTCTCTTTGTCTAACAGATGTGTTGTTTACTTACATAACACAAAATAGGCATGAAATCCAAATACAATGTACTCCAAACAATAAACTCATTTTGACAACCACCAGACCACGAGAACTACCAAGAAATCAATTCGCCAATATTTTAAGACGTGAAGAAGTCACGTCCTGTCCGTGGCTGCAGGAATGACACCCTAGGGAGAGTACGTAAAGATTAACGTGGCGAGTCTGTCCTCGGGCCTAAATCACATTATGGCCCCCCTACTCTTTGTTTAATGCCGCCTTAAGATGGACGGCATTTGTCAATGAGCCAGTGATTTTTCTTTGTAGGTACCTGTATTTTTTAAGCCTATTTTAGTGGGTGGGTGAATAGGGTTGTATTGGTAAATCGATTGGTTGATAAATTAGGAAACGCTGGACGAAAACCTTCCTTAATTAGGCCTACGTTGTAGCAAGCGAAGTAAGAGTGTTCTGGCGTATTTCTTTTTCATTGAAGGGCGAAACCAAATGTGATATAGAAGTGATGCCCTGTGAATGAATTGTGGGCCATGTGTCTACTGTATGTCACATCATATTTTATATTATATTTAGTGAGACTGCCCGGAAGTGTTGGTAAAACTTCATTATACTTTCGTATGCCGAGTATATAGACACAATTAAAAACCTATTGTGTCTCGAGTAGATCTACGTTCCGGCACACGAAGGGTTATGGTAGCTTGTATATTTGGTTCCTTTATAAATGTGCATCACAATAATATCGAGTATATTTATTAATTACACTAACGTATCAAGATATAACACATCAAGTAGGTATGTCAAACATGTCATTAAAATGGGTATCTTGAAAAACATATAACATTTCGCGAATACAAACTGACCTCTATGAAATCTTGCTACACGTTTGTTGTAGTCCTTGCAGATCCCATACAGTCGTCACTAATATTATAAAGAGGTAAAAATTGTTTCTATATTTGTAAGTTTGTATGTAGGTAATCTCTAGAACTTATGATCCAATTTAAAATATTCTTTCACTGGCAGAAAGCTATTTTATTTTTATATTTATATCAAGCATATTAGCCGAGCTATCCCAATGTTTGCGAACGAAGTGACGGGCGAAGTGCTAGTCGTTGCTAAAAATAAAACGTTTCCTAACTTAATCTTCCTTAACTTTCAAGACCCAAAAATATCCATCGGAAACGCTTGTTTTTCCACCCTTGATTGCGAAACTTTTACGGTTCGTTCAACACAAAAAATGTCGAGTAAATTTTTTGTTAGGCTGAGTTCAAACGCTGTGATGATATATTTATTAGTACGAACACATATTAGGTCAGGCTGTCGCAAGGAGATAATGTCGACAATATGTCCGTAATGTGGCCGAATATTCTTTTGTTTGGCCGCATAAATAAAATTTATTAGACTAATAACGTTAAAGTAATCTCATAGAGAATGTATGAAATTATTTATGTATATCGTTCGTTCATAATGGAAAGTTTTAAACGATGTTGAGCAGGCTTTAAATTGCACAGGCTTTATCGTTTTGGGATATTTTTAGTGGCCAATTTGTACTCACATAAAAATTCTATCGTGTCCCGTGTATCAGAGATATTAAAAATGTTTTGGTCACAAAAAGTGCATCCGCGTGTGTTTATAACTGGCTTAAATTAAAGCCGTAAATAAAAAAAACTTTGCAATGGTTCCGATGTTTTTGAGTTCAGATGTTAGTACTTAATTTCATCGTGAGATATTCAAAGTTCAAGATTTTTTTTTAATTATTTGCAGTAAATTTTTTTGCACAAAGAATAGAAAGCTTTAATAGTACTTTCTTTCCTTTTCGCATCCTTAATATGAACCACATTATAAAGAATGTTAAAAAAACCCGGTTAAGTGAGGGTGTTATAAGATATCGAAATTAGATTCTATTTATGTAATTATAGTTGGATAACAATTAAAAAAATATACCCCGATAAAAATTAAGTAAAAAGTACTAAAATAGCGAAACTGACATGGTAACACACGACCAGTAGAAGATCCATATATTATTACAGGTCAACTACTAACAATTTTTTATTTTTCTTATTTTATTATTAATTTTTATTTATATAAATTTAAATTAAAGCTTATCCCTTAAAATTTTTTTTTTTTTTTTTGACTGGACGTTGGAGTATCTGCTTCCTACACATATATGAATGCCTGGTATTGATTTGATATCAAACTTTCCAAAGTGACGGAGGTTTAACCGGTGTTCATCATCATGTTCCTGCCGTTGTTGTAGGGGTCGGCGACCACGTTTTCTTCTTCCATTCTCTCTGTCAACCGACACGCTATCATTTACTCCTTTTTCTTTCATATTGTTCCTCACACAATCCATCTACAGTTTCCCAGGTTTAATCACTGTTGATTTCTAATGAAGAGAACTTTAATTTCAAAGCTATGAAGTATTTTAACATCGTAATTTTTATACTTCATCATTTTAATCTTCATCTGCCCAGCCTTTTCCCAAATATAATGGTCTCAGCTTCCAGTCTAACCCTGCCAGGGTTGCGGGACTGTTCGAAAGAGATACCGCGGCCCTGGAACACAAAGGGCAAAGGTAGGAACATGGATGGGTCTTAGTCAGTAAAAGTCTGACACTCCCTCCTGCTCAGCCCAGAGCGGGAGGGGTTATTTGATGATATCCAATCCGAAAAAAAAAGGGGCACAATCCGTTCGCTTCATGGGTAACGTCATAAACAAACAATTGACGATCGATCATACATAATAAGACGGTGCTGCCACGTTTTAAAAGTTTGTTACAATTTAGGGAAATGGTGGGTGGTAATTTGGGACAAAAGCATTTTAAAATTCATTAGTTTTTTTATTTTCATGAATATTTTGTTTCTTAGGTATTTATTTGGTACTGTCAATAATATATCATATGGCCCCTTTAGGATCGGACAAGGATTTTTTTTAAATATTGTATATCTTTATTTAGTTTATGAACAAGCTTATAGTAAGAAACATTTTTTAAACAAGTTTTAAATATAGGTGTGACGTCATTTTTTTCGTATTCTTCTCAGCAAACCCTTTCAATTGATACCATATCATGGGGGTGCATAAAAAATACCTAGACCGCTATCTTTGGAAGTCCACCATATTGGATTTGGAATGACGTCACTTAGCTATAGGGACCATGCATTGTCATCCAAACTAAAGGTGTATGCAAAATTTCAAACCAATCGGTCGAGTCGAGATTTGATCTTATGTACCCTACACTAGTCCCAGCCGCCGCGGGAGACGCACCGGGCGTCTCGGGTATTCGGCCACCGTAGGCGCGGGCCTGTGGACGGTGAGCTATGGGCTAGCTCGCCGTTCGTCCGTCTTATGACGACAGGCCGTGTCGACGGCGCGTTCGTGTTCCACGCGCGCCTCAAAGAGATGTCAGCAAACAGGAAGGGGTCCGCAAGGACCGATGCCTGCCGGGGCTGCGGGACTGTTCGTAAGAGATACCGTGGCCCCGGAACACAAAGGGCGATGAAGGAACATGGATGGGTTTTAGTCAGTAAAAGTCTGACACTCCCTCCTGCTCAGCCCAGAGCGGGAGGGAGTTATTTGATGATTTCCAAACCGAAAAAAAAAAAACAAAAAAAACTGTACACTTGTCGGTCGTACTTTCATACAAAACAAACAAACTTAGTCTGGCGATTACGCCACTGTTTGATGATGTACGTTCAAAATAAAACATTATATCGATTTGACTCATCATTATCTAGCCCTGTATAGAAACAAAAAAATAAAAAAAACATTTTTTTTTTTTCAATTTTCTACTATTTGTTTTTTTTTTAACTTTTATGAGACAAATTGATATCATTTTTTATTTTGAATGTACACCATCAAACAGTTGAGTAATCGCCATATTACGTTTGTATGGAAGTATGACCGACTAGTGTATCCTTAACAGACATACATACATTGGAAGTTAAAGCTTGTAAAAAACAGTCTTCTACAAACAATTATTTCAAAGCAAATGCTCTGGTAGTTTCTCGTTTCATTCAGGAAATCTAGTTCCTACTAATTTAACAATAATCTATCAGTAGACTGTTCACGCTTGTTTGCACAGGCACACGTCACGGCGTGTTAATGACAGGCTTCACGCTATATTGATACATAATGTAGTATAGACAGAACTGTACGTACGTGCGGGATGTGCCGACGTGGGTAAACAATTGGGGGTGACAGCTGTATTCAGTATTCGGTATTTTAAGTGTAATTAAAATATTATTTGGGTCGAGAAGAGAAAAAAGAACATTGGAAATCAGTAACAGAGCTTTTTGGTATCAAGTTTTAGAGAGGTTTATTCATAAAAGTTGCTTAAAGTTTAATCATGATAAGCTACTGTTTAACCATTTTTTTTAAAGTTTAAACGTAGCTTGACTTTAATCTGCGGTTATAAATAAATCTCTGTAAGCTTTATTAAATAATTACAGTCACTCTGGTCAATCAGGTTAAGCCGCCCAACTAGGCCATAGGCAACTATGTTGATCCGTGGATGGGTGAGCACCCATTACGTACCGAGTTACCTTCGTGTCTCGGAAAGCATGTTAAGACTGTCATTAGTGGATCTTTGATAGTCATTACAGGTAGTCAGTGACCCGAAAGCCTGCCAGTCTTACCAAAGGGTATCGTATTACTCAGTACTAACTCGGTTGTGGAGGTCAGATAGGCAGACGTTCCATGTAAAATACTGGTATTCAGCTGCATCCACTTCGACTGGAAGCCGACCCCAACATATTTGGTAAAAGGCTGGGCAGATGAAGGTTTCTTGTAACTTGAGCCTCGTTAAGTTTATTATAGCAAACATTCTAAATTAGTTCTTTTTTTTTTTATAATTCCGTTTGCTTAGTCAGAATTAGGTAATCAGTTTTAAATCTTACAACAAGGCCTAATGAGCCTAATTTTGTTTCAACAAAACACTTTCATAATAAAATGCGAGGTCGATAAACTCTCGTAGCATCGTAGGCTGTAAATCAGCGTGTGACGTCACACCGCAGAGCACGTCGACCGGCGTAGCGGTCGTAGCACGTAGCTCGTAGCTCGTAGCGCTACGTACTTCATAAATCTGTAACCCTAATATAACAATGTTTCAGCGAGATTATTTTGTTATAGAATGTGGACATCTTTTCTTAAATTGATTACCGATTCAGTTTTTTAGTTGATGGTGAAGATTAGATGTTAAAATTGATTGTCACATTTCATTTCTACTGTGTACAGAACAATATAACATATATAATCCGTATAATGTTTTCAATGCTGGGACACAGATCTGCTACTTCTGTGATAGTAACAAAAAACGTCAGTCCTTAAATCCAATCTTTAATGATTCTGGTAATCTCATTTTAAACACGTAGTTGGGTCAATCATCCGTGTAATTTACAAGTCACAACACAAAAAATAATAATTATAAATAGAAAACCAATTAACTCATGGAAAACATATGAAAGGTGGAGATAGGCATAGCGTGGAAATAATCAATTACCACAACATTCCCCATACTATTATTAAATTGTCACAACATAAAACAAATTACGGACACATAGATAAAATCTCTCAATCACTCTACCTTACCTACTGCTAGTTATTTATTCTAAGGGCTGTTCAACTTTGTCGACATTGAAAACCCTTTACAGATGTCACGCGGGGAAGGGGGTCCGGATAGACCCTTATTTAGGGAGTAACTTAGAAACGGATAGGTTTCGACGAAACTTTCTCAAGTTGACTGTTGAGTTGAGAGAAAGAAACTAAGTACTTACTTACGATTGTAACGTATCCGTATTACTCAGATTAAAACCTTCTTTGGTGTTGAATAGATTATGAATATTAAAAAGCTTACCCGGTCTAGATTAGATTAGATTTTGAATATTAAAAAGCGTACACGTCGCTGTTGGCCTCGCAAACAAGTCCTCCACGAGTTTTAATGAATAAAAATAGTATAAGGACTATTTACGTGACAAAATATTACTTAATCTTCTGTTATAAGTGTGATTAGTGTGTACCTATGTGGTTGTAAATATCTAACAAGAAAAACTCGAAGAAAACCAAATACGAGTAGTAAACAAGACTGAAGTGTGACTACGAAAGCGCAAAACTAAACAAAATTATACTACATAGTTCAAGTGCGTTGTGATAATAACATATCAGTTACAAGACGATTCAATGGCGTTGGTACACGACGCAAATATTCACAAACTAGTAAATACGGCGTTAGTTAGGCTGAGGCCAAACGAGCGTAATTTTTTAAGCTGTGAGTTGCGTAAAATGGCCTCAGCCTTAGTCGCGTCCAGTAAGCACCACCATTAAAAAATCAACTAGTGCTGTAACCTTCTAGAACCTCATTGGAGATTTGAGTTTCTAACACGATATATTCGAGGAATGGGTTACATACCTATTAGTATATTTTTTATAGAACTGAAATACTAAAGAATTGTATTTCAGTAATAGTGTAGGTTCGCCTGCTATAAAATGGGACTTAAACATACCGGGCGAAATTTGTCTGCCAAACCCAGTATGTTGTGATGTTAAGAAGGCTAAATTTTATCGGTGTTATTCCAGTATGTACCATCAAAACACTAAACAAACACATCTTACGATAGATAGGGTGTAAATAGTTAATTAACATTGTAGGGCTGCAGACAAAATAATAAGCTCTTGGACACAGTCCAAGGATTTGGGGTGTAAGCCGATATTAAAATCATGTGGCTGCAAATAATTTTGATAGACTACATTATAGTGTGAATTAATTTAACAGTATTTAAATCAATAATGACAATTCTAACAACAGTAAATATCGTTGTACAATAGGGAATATGCATGTAATTTTTTTTTTCACTTAAATCGATAAAATGCAGTACTATCAACCCAAGAAAATAATTAAAAGTTAATTTCAACTACGGCTTGTTGCACAAAAAAAAAATTAAACTCCTACAATTTTCTACGACAGTTCAAACGTCAAGTCAAGTCATAGCATTTGATGTCACTTCCTATCTGCCTTGTTTAAATCTATTTTTTTGCCCCTAATAGAAAAGTTTTACATTGTAAGTGCTTTATTAAAGCAAAAATTGTAATAACAATATTATAGTAAAATCTTAGTGAAACTTTAAGTACTTTTCAACTAAAAGTGTTTCTTTGACACATACCATTTGACGTCACTACCGGAATCGATGCGTTTTGTGTTTGCGTTCCGTTTCACCAAAAACACGCTATATAAAATATTAAATTGTAAAAAAAGTGCTGTATTAGAGAATTAAACAAGTGTACCACAATGTTTTTATGGGCCAATATAAGGCATTTTTAAGAAATAAAAAAAGTTTTGTATTTTTTGCTCATTAGTTTATCTGTAGTTATTTAATTTAGTATCTACTGTAAATCGATTCTATTATTAATTAATAAACAAGTCAAATGAAGTAAGTACAGTGAACTTATTTAACTAAAATAGCTGAGTCAACCTGTCTAAAATTAATCATTTTTTGTAAGAAAATAAACTAAGTACCTCTTTATTTTCTCTGGACATCAAACAAATACACACACAACAAACTGCAGACAGTAATCACTTAACAAGTACCCGTCGATACCCCGTCGGTACCCTCTTTAACATGGAGTAGCAAACTTTGGCACGAATCTCTGTTAATTATTCTGCAGTATCGAGAACGAGTGCGACGTGTGTTGCATACGAGCTTTGTGTCTCATTGAGTTTAATTTAGGTACAGGTAATTTACAGCTCAACACACGTATATATACTTAGCGTGTACGTGTATATATTTAGCTTTTTGTATCAACTATCTTTTTTCGGAATTAAGAGAGTTAGGACTTTTTTCTTTGTTTCTTTACTGTACGTTCTGCAGTTCAATAGAGTGTAACAGAGCCTGACGTTTGTTTTTAAGACTTCAGGAGTATATTTACAAAAAAAACGGCTCATCAATTTCACAGTACGTCTATGGAAGCCTGTGTCTTAGGCAGAAATGTACCCATCGCACCTGTATGCGTTTAACCTTTCGTATGCCAAGTATATAGACACAATTAAAAAGCTATTGTGTCTCGCGTTGATCTATCTACGTTCCGGCACACGAAGAGCCCAAGTAATGGGGATCGAGAATAGACATCCTCATTCAGCTACTGCTCAGAATGAACGCTTGCGATCTCTCGACCAACACAGGGAAAATCACAAAAAAAAAAACAAAGAGTAAAATAAATGTTTGTGTCTATCGCATAGTAACCCAACGATATATCTATCATAGTGCCCTCCATTACCTAATCTACCTTTACTACAAACAACCAAACGATGAAATTCCATCTTCTACGTACAAATACACGCACACAAAGACCCAACATTACCACATTGTCAAACGCTTTCAAAGTATCAGGTGTGCAACATGAATACCTAATCTTAATGGAGTATGTACATGTACAGTCGCGAACACCAATATGTTTACGCTTAGCAAAATTCTGTAGTGATTTTCTCGTGGAATAATAATTGCAACGTTAATGTAAGACTGCTTCGTGGGGCTAATGGTCGCAAGCTCTACTGCTCGGTATGAAATCATGCGTTCGATTTCTAGGTAGGGCAGGTAATTTCTCAGTAGCAGCCTCGATTTGTGCCCGCTTGATGACAATAGGCTCGCTCTCCTATGGGACTTTAAAAACATCACTGGCAAATAAATTGTGGGTCTACTATTAGAGACCGCAGCCCAAATCTCCAGCACAAGCCTGATGTTATGATATAAGACCTATTCCATAATAATATACGTTGCAAAATACCTTGTTCGTAGCAACGTGATATTACAATCTAACCCTGATTGTAATCTCGTGTTGCTAGGATATAAGGAGAAAAATACTATTCGAATTTTCTGGGTGAACATGTATTAATGTTCTTGACTGTACCATAGATAAGGGTCGGAATAAATCATCGACCGAATGTACCACCAAGTTCTCCCGGTGGGAAGAAACAGATTGTACCAAAGAGTCTCGTAAGAATAAAACTGTTTTATCGCGATTTCATGGGGACTTAAATGTTTGAAGTGTCATAAATGTTTCAGCGTGAAAATGGGGTATTAGAATTAATGGCCGATTTTTTTTTAAAATTGTTTTTAAATACTTAGCTATTCTAAAGGTTTAGTTGGTTTAATATCAATAACACTGAAAAATGGCAGGGCAATTAGTTATTTAAAATACCTACTGTTATTCGGACAATCAAATTATTTATCAATATTGGTTTCCTAAACATTATAAAAACACCTTTGATAGCAGTAAACGCGGAAATATTGCTTTTTCGTAGCATTAAACAATATGCAAAAACAGTTAGGTGTGGAAATGTTTTCATGGAAAGAGATAACAAAAATGAGTATTTATGTACGAATAGAAGAAAACATAAATTGGATTTTATCAATGGAGAACACACGGTAAATGTTTCAGATTCTTAATCCTAAGCAATTTAAATTCCTCGTCCCACTCGAGAGCAAAGTCTACGAAAATGTAAATATTTGTAGAATAAATCGTAGCAGATAGTGCAAACATTTGGAACAGCTTTCAAATGTTACATGTTAATTACGAAACGTATGTAAATACTAGATACTTATCACTTTACTCCTGCAGTTGAAAACAGCTGCAAAAATCTACTTTCACTGTGAAACGATACGACGCGGTCACGAGAACATAATAATTCTCGTAAAAAATCCTCGGTTAGATAACGTTTTCCTACAGCCTTAACCGAAAACACGAAATTGATCTCTATATCGCAAGTCATAAATAACATTTTTAATATCGCTGCGAATTTTCCGACAGATTTCAGTCCTCTCAACCGATTATGGAACTAATCCCGTCGTGTTAAAGTTAGTAATTGCGTGTGTTATGTTTTGTGGGGTTTGTAGGCGCCAGCGTTCGTCACGTTTAAATATGATTTATGCAAGTAATTTAGTTAAGTACATATAGACATTACGAGCTACGGATAGATTAAAATGTTCGTCGGATCGTGGATCCTTTTGTGGTGTCGTATCCTTGTCGCGGCAATGAATTATGTCCTTTACCTCAGTAGAATAATGCGGTGTGAAAATGACGTCATTCGAATATTAATGACATTGCTGTTAATTATATTATCGTTATTACATTTGTGCGACATGTCTGTGTTATTACGTTTTATGGGTAACATGAGCTATATTTTTCGTATCTTTATTACTTTTGTTATATGATTAGTATAATGATATCCTGCTAATTAAGATATAAAAGTAATTGTGTCTATTGTTGCCGATTCGTGAATGAGTCATTTCTTGACGACAATCCGGGTTACATTTCTTTGTCTTGAACCCTAAAACCCACATAACTCTCTTCTAGAGATAGCAAGAAGAAGTTCAGAAACACATTTCATCCAGATAATTCTGGAAAGTTTTCACCCTCAAGTTTTGGGCTTACCTAGGTAAATGTTCTGGATTGAGCCTGGAAAGTTTTTCATCCAATAAATTGGCTACAGATTTGCAAAAGCACCTTTTCGGAAGATAAGTGTTTTCAAGATGTGCTGAGGCGTCTTTTCAAGAGATAAAAATTGCCCGCAGTATATCTTTCCTTAAGTATGCTAAAGTGCTGTCTCTAATGAACCACTAAATGGTCCTAATTCAACCTTTAAAACCTCCTTATAATTTAAACACATTACCTCCGAACTCGTGTGTCGTGATGATCCAGAGGTTAAAGCATCGCCTCTCATGCATGAGGTTGTGGGTTCAAATCCGGGCTAGTACCAATGTGACTTTTTCAGTTTATATGTACTTTCTAAGTTTATTTTGGACATTACAGACATTGGCGAAGGAAAACATCGTGAGGAAACCTGGACTTATAAGTCTGAAATCGCCTACCCGTCTTGAGCAAGCGTGGTGATCAATGCTCGTGCCTTCTCTATTGAGGAGAAGCCTTTGCCCAGCAGTGGGACACTAATAGGCTGGTATTATTATTATTATACCTCCAAACTACATAGCACATGAGCTCACTAAACCTGGTATAAAATAGAATATAATAAGAGCAATACTATTCTAGAGCATATATTTGTCAAATGACTAGTGTTGTGTTGTGTCTATTTTAGACTACAATGCCTCTGGGTGCCACGGAGAATGAACGTCGTATAAAATTTCCATACACAGAGTTCAAGGCTGAAATGTGGTCTGATTTATAAGCGACAGCGGTTTCGGCCTGAATCAAAAGAAAGCGCGTGAGATCACTATAGCTTACAATATTTTTAATCCTTTTGAAAATCTAAAAACCAATCAAAATTACTAGCTTCTCTAGGCTAAGGCTTGACGCCTTATTAGAAGATATGCTATCAATTGTGATTGGTTGATCTACACCTTGTTCCACCCACTCTGAGTATAGTCCTTCTCCCTTTTGTGCAATGCTTCCCTGGTCTTTGCAAATCACATCCAAACCAAGCACAGATTGGCGTCAACAACCAATCTTTACAAAATAAGGTAAATAAATGTAAAATGGGAAGACGATAATGCGCAGGCCACATCACCAGCTAGCAAGCGAGCAAGCGAGGCATCGATTTACCTCTTTTCATACTTTGGTTTACACCGCGAACTACCGAATGAAACGAAACGAAGTATGAAAAGAGGCTCGCTCGCTCGCTCGCTAGCTGGCTGTGTGGCCTGCGCTTTAAACCTGGGGATCATCGATCTATAATCGAAGCTGGGGATAGCAAGTTACTTAAAACTAGCTGTTCGCAGCTTCCCTCGCGTTTTTGTCGGAAATTATACCACGGGCACGTTGTAAATATAGCCTATGACACTATGCCTATGACACTCGGGGATAATGTAGCTTCCTATTAATGAAAGAATTTTCAAAATCGGTCAGTAGATCCAGAGATTACCCCCTACATACAAACTTGCAAACAAATTTTACCTCTTCATAATATTAGTATAGATAATGGTTTGACATATGAGAAGTTTGTGTATTTGAACTCTGCTGAAAACATAAATAGGTTCATAAACTCACGCCACTTTCTCATAAAAAATAATTGTGTGCTGCTATTATTGCTTTACTATGGTACAATGTACGTTCCGTGAGTCCGTACGGCTTCTCATCACTTGTACCACATCCCATGGCTAGTATGACTCACCAGTCGCCTGGAAAACTCTTCAGGCGGTCACGTGACACCCCCATGACGTCAGCGTGCGGGCATCATGCGAACACTATTGACATAGAACGTTATTATGCGCCGTATTCATTATGTAAATGCCGTAGTCAACTTCCAATGGAAATTATTGTATGTAGATGAGATTAAATGACGAAATATGTAGTAAAATATAATTTACCACTGTCTTTCTTGGAAAATGACACCGATGACAGCTGTTGTGTTTTTGAATAGATTTTTTTTTCTTGGGAAAAGTACTTGCGTATGTATAGGTTATTGTGCTATTTATAGTTTGCATTTACAAATTAACCTTTGCTTGTTGAATATTTTTATTTTGCTAAACAATTGAAAAGTAGGCACAACACATTTTTTGCCGGCAGGCATCCAAAAATAAACCCACCCATACATTTGTTTCTGCCAAAAATGATTAACGCCGACAGATTCTGTAGCAATATGGCGTCTTTATTTACCGACAACCTGCTTTATTTATTTCCTCTTACAACTTACTTAAGGGTCGTCTTAATGATGTATCGTTGTAATATATGGCGATTAACTTGCAGTTTTCTGACCGGCCCCTTACGGTGCAAGTGCAAGGATATTGTTCGGAACGAATGTCTGTTTCTCACGCGATCGTATTTTAGAAGAGGAATTAAGTGGTTAGCCGGTCTTTGATAGATTTCTTGTAGTTTTCTTGGTGATGTAGTGTTCAGGGTAGCTTTTATGCGTTATAAGGGCGCCTTCAAATTAGAACCGAGAAGAACCGCTGCAGTGCCGCTACTACAGGACCTGTGTATTATAATACGCATGCGACATAATATTTAGCTACAGTTAGTATGGGTAATGATAGCTATCGTTTACAATTGCGAGTTTTTGGTACAAGTTGACATTCACTTGTTTTACCTAGATAAAGCGATTTGACTTGGTGGCTCCATTGCAGCGCTTCTTCAAGGCTTTAATTTGAAGGCGCCCTTAATGTCTGCAGAAGTCCGTGTCTACGATTCAGCAAAAAGGCTGTAGAACTAATGAGGTAAAGTAATACAAGAGATTGTAGTGATGCTACATGGAGTGTCTTTATACTGTCTATAGAGGAGTTGTTCATTGAAAGAGTGGTGTTCCAAACGCTCCATTAAAATAAATGTATTTTTGAACAATTAAATAGTTTTGCGGTTCAGTAGTAGTTATGATCAGTAGCAGCCACGGAGTCTGGGTTTATGGGAATAGGCTTGTTAATCGGAATTTGTTGTTAATGGGAATAGGCTCGCCTCCTATTACATGAGACTTAAACGTAACATGCGAACTGTAGACCGACGCCTCTGCGCAACCCTTCTGGGAGTAAGACGTCATATTATGTTTTGTAGTAGGTAATGGTATGATAAATACAATTTATGGCTAGGTATATTAAACTCACCTATCCACACAAAACAACTGCGCATCTTATACGACATTGACGTCATTGAAATAATTATCATCTTAACGGTATGTACCCAATACCTATGTAGGTGAATTGGTTCCTATGTAGGTAAATTGGTTCCTATGTAGGAAACTAAACTTTTTCCAGTGAAAGTTTCTTCATTTTTCATTTAAAAATAGTAGTAGCACACGTTTCGCAAAATAAGTGGGCGTGATATCCCGCGCTAATTCGGACGCTCTGTTCAAAATAAATATTGGAATTCAGACGAAGAAAATATTTGCGATGACTCAATTATTTGATGCTAAAAAAATATTATGTTTACACATTCTTTGTCTGCGGTTTTCGGGAGTATTTTCTTGTTATTTATTGAGTCTATGATGCCTCTTTCTGTGTTGGAAGTTTTCTTGTTATTTTTGCGTTTATAGATCATGAATAATCACTAGACGCACGCTGAGATTCTTCGGTAATTAGTTTACAACACGTCCATCAAAATTGTTGAAAAATCTATCATCACTAACATACCACAGCGTAAACAATTTTAATTGCATTCTTATACACCAATACATAGACTAGACTATATAATACCTCTTTACAGCAGACTTATAATAAGGCTTATGCATTTTTTTCTTCTGTCTGTTGTCCACGGAACGCTTCGTTTTCAATTAACGATATAGAGATTTTCCACGTGGTCGGTCGTAATCCGAACCGGCTGTAATGGAGCGCAAAAAACCTCTTGACGTTTTTTCTAGGCTGTGTATGTTGAAATTCTTTTTTTTTGTATGGACCATAGAGTGTAGGGGTTAGGATTTAATTGAAAAAGTCCGTTATGACTGGATGACTTGTGAACGTTTCCGGGTTTCAATTGGCTTTTCAGGTGTAGTACTCGTAGTAGGTGTAGTTTTATTTTTGGAACTGGCAAAAGAAAAACAACTTACACGCGTACAACATTTTATATTCACAAAACATGCGAGTTTAAATAATATAAAAATATCTCGGCGCTCGATGAAATTCACTAATGTTTTCAACATGACTTCACGTAGTCCTTTACTAGTTTATTTTCACATAAGTCTCGTCTAAAATATTTACGAACAATTCCACAGTCCAGCTAAAAGCATTACCATCTATGACCCAGGCAAGCGCACACAGAATACGAAATTCAAATCACGTTTTAATTTTTCCACCCATAAACGGTTTCAATTCAGCCAGTACTTAAACGTTCCTGATGGTAATGTTCCACGTAGCATTCTCATCTCGGCCGCCATTTTAATTGTGATTACTGGGCCGATGCGCTATTTGTATGCAATATTTGAACCTGGAACGCATTTAAAAAAATGAAACTTTGGAAAAAGTTCTGTACAAAAGGTAACAAATGACTGGCTGGGCTGGATACATAAAAAATCGAAAATCGAATGGTCGAGTTTTAAAAATATTCTTTTATGTATTTTTGGTGAATATAGTGTCATACGAGTAGTTAAAAGTTATTAATAGCTTTTTGGTTGGTGTGCACAAATGAGAATAATATTGAAAATCTATATCTATCCATGTTTGTTTCTACATTCGAGGTTTCTTTGCTGTTTTAGCAAGTGCTAGACAAAAACTAAGACGAGCAAGAATAAGCTACTTCTGTAAGACCTTGGGCTGGAATATCAGTCGACTCAAATGGTAAGTTTCAAACAAATAATTACTACAAACGTGGGTAACATATTGTTATTTATTTATTTATGCAGTTGTGTTATTGTTGTTTCATAATGTTTATTTCTGAAATTATAGGAAAATATACCGAGAGCAATAGTTATTTTGTTTATCATCCACATGTTATGGGAATTCATTGAGGATAAATTCCTTTTGTATTACACAGTAATAAAAGTCCCTTAATAATGTTAAAAACAATGATCAATTAGTAAAAAGTAGAACTGAATGACTAGGAATTTTCCTTAAATTTATTTTTCACTTACATTGTAAATGTGTATAGGCGGCATTTACGATTAGAACGCCCGTCTTCCTCTTTTCCTGCCTATAGCATAAAAAAGGCAACTGGGGACCTAGGCAATTGGCAATCGACACCGAATTTCAACAGATTCGGTAACCTATGACAATCTAATACATTTTTGGCTTTTCTATTATTGGTGTCGGTATAAAATATCAGTTTTGTCTAGGCCTTCTGGACAGGGCTAGATATAATGCTACATGTTTATTTTGGCACATGGCGTTAAATGTAACTAACGCCGCAGCCATCCTGTATTTTTCAATACAATTTCTACAGAAAATTTCAATTATGATCACAAACGCCACCCTACTGACGATGCCATTCAAGCGCCAAAATTATCACGCAGCATTCATAATTAAAAGCCCAACTCAACCATACTCCTTCGTTGTCATGGTTGCGTTCAACTGGCGCCGGCTTCTCTGTTCCCTGACTATCAAAATCTGGATCTATTCAAAGTTCGAGTGAATCTGTTTCTTTAAGGAAAGCGTGCGCAATCCTAGGCCGCATCATAGCTTCACATCAGGCAAGTTGCGGTAAAATGCAAGCTAAAAAATAACTTAATTCCACTTTCTCAAGACCAGGTAACCTTAATCAAAATCAGTTTCACTTAACCACATCCACTTTGGGTCGCGTGTCTCCGAGTCCATTATTCAGATGGCCTGGCTTTTTGGATGAGTTGTGTGCAGACACGCAAGCTCTCGTGTTCCAGATGCGATGGGAGCAGATTGATCCGGCCCGGTCATTAAGGTGAAAGGCTCCCTAAGGGAGCAACATGGGGTTGGTTGCTGCGTGAAAAATATGTAGTTAGGTTTGTGTAATGGGTTGTATTTTTTTAAAGTGGGTTTGGGCTGTCTTTTGAAGTTTAGGTAAAGATGCAGTTTGGGATAAAATAAAAACTACTTTTAACGGCGTTGTGGTAGAATATGAAAACATAAATACAATGTTCTTTGAATACACGAGAAACCAGCAGAAATAAATAAATCATTTCAATATAAATCATATTTTTAGGTACATTTTGTACTTGGCTAAAAATTGGGTGTTTTCCCCGGTCTGCTCATATCATAACTCATAAAGCGTTTTGGCTAGGCTATAGGGATTTGACTTAAACAGAACTGGCGAAATGTGGGGTACATTAGGTTCACCTCTGTCTATCTTTTCACAAATTACAGGCATGATGTTATGTAATATTTTCCATTTAGCCTGTCTGCTTTTAATCTGATCAAATAACCATACCAACAACACATGACAAACATGATAAGAGCATTCTATGAAAACCCAATCGATTTCCCGAAAACTGCGAAAAAAAATGAAGTTGCAAAAGTGCTTACTCCAACAATTATCATCCAAATCGTCGCAGATGCTTTTTACTAGTTCAGGGAGCATTATGCAAAAAAGCTACCCAGACTGAAATTATGGCCTACCTAGATGACCAGTGAACCTTGACATTTGTCTGAATATCTCAGAAGATAAAGTTTTTTGTCCTCCTGGGTTCTGTGACCTAAAAGGCACACTTGGACTAAGTTTACGTCTCTGATTTGCATATTTTTAGCAATCTGAGTGGAGTCAGGACTTTTGCGAAGTTTCTTGGACGCCAGTCCAGTCGTAAAGTTGTTTTTATGTTTGTTCAGAATAATTTAAATTGAAGGAAAGTCAGAAGACATGATAAAACATAAACAGAACTCTTGGGAAATTAATTTAAAATAATCAGAACAATAACAATGAAATCCAGTAAACATTTCATTACGTAACATTAGGTATGTTACGTAATGAACAAATAAACATACAGAGAACGTTCAAAAATGGGGAAACTCTCTTGCAAACCAATATTGCTACTGTAAAATTTAAAAGGCCAAACCAGGATTAGGTGAGTGTTCAAAACTCAGCGGTGATTGCTTTGCTTTGAAGCTCAGAAACTCTTTTGAAACTGTAGTGCTTTGATTCCAAAAGCTATTGACCTAAATATATACGATTTATTGATTTCAGAATATTGATACTACATAATCCATACATTTATCGAAACTTTACGTAAATATATCTATGTCATACTAACATTAACTTACATATTTTTTTCACGAGTGCAGACAGAAACTGTACAATAATTTGTGTGGTATATTACCACTAAAAACCTGACTACTGAAAAATCGGGGTTTTTTTTTGGGTTGTAGCCTATGTTACCCGGGCAATAATAACGAATCGATTGACGCCTTATTTGTCATAATCGGATGAATAGTTTAAGTGCTACGGAGGCACATACGTAAATACAAACATTCATACATAGACTGCTAAAACCACAACCTTTCCTTTTGGCTTCGCCTTAGTCGGGTAAAAACGCCATCGTGCTACAATCCATACATTATACTTTAGCTTCGACCACGTCCATTTTTAAATTGATCTCAAAGCCTTAAAATTTGCACGTATCATGAATTAATGTCAACCGATAATCTCTGCATACAAGGCTGTTAGTATCACGTTGTAAAACAATGGAGGTACATGCATGCGAAGCCTTAGCGGTGTTGAACAAGGGTATTTTTAAACTGTGATCTTGTAAAGCGAAAGGGATCAGATCTGTGGATGTTGTTTATTTCACGACGTAGGGCTTGGATTTAAAGTAGCTTGGTTGTAGGAAGAAGTGACACTCGGCTGTTTGCGTATGTGAGTTTAAATGTTTGTAAACGCACCCACAATATACGAGAAATTCCTAGTGTGGGGAAACGTTTAAACAAAAATCCGGCCAAGAGCGAGTTCTCGCACATGAAGGTTCCGTACCATCGTAGTAGGAGAACCTACTTTAATTTTTAATTTATTATTTGTTGTTCTAAATGTATTTGTTGTAAGCTGTTAACTGTCTACCTATTACGGATCATGAGATACAGCCCGCTGACAGATAAATAGACGGACGGACAGTGGAAGCTTATTACCAGGATGCCGTTGGTTACCCTTCGGGTAAAATATTTATTATCCATTAGCCAAAGATGTGCTTTATGAAAATTTATTTTAAGATACATAAAGTCTGGCCTTTTATCCCATAGCGTAGGCACAAACCACAGAACGCCACCTGCTATGATCTTCATACACATACTTCTTTCTCTTCGTCCACGTTCATGGTCGGTCAGACGTCAGACACACAAGCCTGTTGCGAAGTTTTTACATTGTGCAATTATAGACTTGCAAATCATTGACCACAAGAATCAGTTACAGGCAGGTACCACTTTGGTTAGGACCTATTCAGATTTCCTACAAAACTTCTGCAGTGAGTAATACTTGCGGTTTTACAATGGTGCAACAATAGCACTTATGCAATAACCACAAATTATGATTTCTGAAAAACACAGTAAACAGATAAACAGACCAATCACATCATCTGCGACGTAGCAATAAAAACACATCCTGTATAATAGGCAGAAAAAATAACCTAGACAAAAGGGAACGTAAATATGTGTTCCTACACCGATCAGGAACGTCATTTTACGTCATAAATCTCGTTGATCCCTACAAGAGATCAACCCGGTACAACACGGATGATGAATGTGTATTTTTTACCAAATTTATTTCAGCTCTAGAGAATACGCAGCGTAGAGAATATGCGTATCGTAATGGAGTTCTTTTTCGTTTTTTTTTTGCGTATTGCTGTAATCTTTATGAATTGTTTTCCTTTTAGATCAAGTTGAATTGTTCAGTGGAAAATTGTAGCAAAAAGCATTTTCATAAAATATTAATGATTTATGTGTTTTCTAAATAGCCCATTTTCACCAAGTGAAACATCTCGATTTTACATAGTAAGTTTTACTTACATCTATACTAATATTATAAAGAGGTAAAGTTTGTGAGGTTTTAGGGGGTAATCTCTAGATCTACAGAACCGATTTTGAAAATTCTTTCACCAATAGGAAGCTACATTATCTCCGAGTGCCATAGGATATATTTACAATGTGCCCGGGTTACATAGTTACTAAATTGTGCGAGTTTCCTCCGTGCCTCGGAAAGTACGTTAAACCGTTGGACTCGGTTGTCGATTGTAGATTTTTGATACAGGTAGTCGTTACATGTAGTCAGTGGCCCGAAAGTCTGACAACCAGTCTTACCAAGGAGTATCGTATTACCCAGTACTAACTGGGTTGCTTAGGCCAGATAGGCAGTCGCTCGATGTAAAATACTGGTATTCACCTGCTTCCGGTTAGGCTGGAAGCCGACAGTTGGGAAAAAGCTAGGCAGATAAGTAACTAAATTGTGCTCGCCGAACAATGCAATGGATTTACATTTTTTTACTAATCCATGTCGTCATCTGCTGGATAAAGGTTACTTTCCAAATCTTTATGGCCAGAGCATTTATATGCTGCCCTTATGGGGCAATTTTTGTCAAAGGAGTCCAGCTCATCCCGCCATCTCCGTCTGGACCTGTCGCGATATCGTTTCCTATCAAGCAGTACCCGTTGTGTCGAATTGCGTAATTATGTCGAAATAATGACTTTACACTGATACACGTAATATGCAATGACAGTATCTTCTGAAGCAAATAACCATGATTAGATTACCAACACTATCGATGTCAAATGATTAGCGAGCTTGATGTGTTGACACAAAAAATATGATGCAAGTCCAGAAAAAATGATATTTAGATGACTAATATTTTTTGCACGCTACCCTTTTGACATTGCCAGTCTTTATAAGTAAAGCAAGGGACAGACGGACGGACATGACAATGCAAACTAAAAACTGATTGCATGATAGGTTTGTTCGACTCAGGGTTCCGTACCACTAGATCTTCGTCTTCTCGAATCAATGACTCAGATTTTATCCAATCAGTACGTAGTGACTTGGATATCTCTATCGTTTGCTTCATTCAAGTCCTGGTGGGTACAATTAGTTCTGCAGTTCTGCACGACGGGCAGGAGAGAAGTTGTAGCATATCCTGTGTTAGGGCTTCACACTAGCATTTAACCATTGCCACCACCACTAGGTAGAGGACACGAAAAATACGTATTTTGTGAAATGTTCTACTAATAATTACGAAAAAGAAATACAAGCTTGTGATGAATATATCGACAGAGTGACAGACAGACGGCGTAGGCTTAGTAATGAGGTCAGGTTTTTACGCTTTCGGTAAGGAACCCTAAAAGTCTGGGATATTAATCATGTTAAGTTGTAACATATAGTCACGTGGTCTTAGACCATTTCAGAGTAACATTTGTACCAGGAATCGTAATGACGCACAGAAAGCGGACGAACAAAGATTTTTCTGCAATGATTCTCGTTATATGTAAATTTTTGAATCATAGCCCATTATCGTGGGAATTTTGTATGGGGCTGTATGGTGTAGGGTTAGCAAAGAAATCTGTTAAATATGAAGTAGAATATTCCCAGGAACATTGAAATTATCTTGGAAAAAAATGGGTTTTAATTTTAATCTGTGGTAAAGTTCTTCAAGGTATATGAAAATATGTAAGTATGACAATGGTGAAAATATCGTTCTTTCTTCTTAATTTCACATCCACAACATTCTGATTTTCATGAAGATGTTAATATAATTAATTAATTGCTTTGTTAACATTTTGGTGTTAACTTAGATTTTAGCGTCGAGACGGGAAATCCTACTTCTACCTATTTTACCCATTCAATAAGAATCTAACCATTAACTCAAATGACAACAAAGGTCAATGATTCCGACGGACACTTGCAAAAAAAGAACCTAAATATAAATTAGTTCGAAATTCAAATATGACATGTTAAGTACCTAATATGTCGTTTCAATTATAAATGTAAATCTATGCAAATCTTATTGAAAGTACGCAAGTAAAATTAAGTAGTTAATTTGTTGTTGCTAACCGTACACTTGGTAGTTTCTTGCAAAATCAAAGGGGTTCCGCGAAAAGTTCTGCTAAGAAAACTTGATGAGTAAAATTAGTTAGAAGACGCTGAGTTTAACTATTTATAAGTTTACCGGTGGGGTAAGCAGTAGTTGTGGTTTCTAAAAGAAATATGCATCGCTGCCTATTTTTGTTCCTTTTATTAAACCTGACTTTAAGGTTCAGAAAGTCAGGTGAAAGGTAGTGCTTTATTAACTTCATTGAGCTTACTACTAAGAGTACGCCGAAATTTCAAGTTGGAAACTATTTTGAATAGGAGCCACAGTAAACGGTGGATTTATCTCTTTTTAGTTAGTCTTAGGTGGTCGTTGAATATATCTTAAGAAAGCATAACGTCACGCCTGTAATCTCGAAGGGTAAAGAGGGCTGTACCCATTAGTGCACCCACATTTCGCTAGTTATGTAAACATAACTCCCGTATCCCGTACGACGAGCCTTTTAGATTATCTTGAGAAAGGTATTGATTATAAGAACGTAAGTAATTTAAAAAAAGAATTGATAGCTACAAAGCAATTATTGAATGACTATATTATAATAGTTCTTAGAATAACATCATTAACCTTTTCAATCACTAAACCTCGAACTTTATCACTACAAACCTCTCTCAACCACGTGCTTACTCACGCATAGCTACTAGTTTACGCTGCCACCGTGCAGGGAAATACAGTGAAGGCAGTAACCGGTATTACGTACTTACGTGTACGTACGTGTAGGGCTCATTTAAAATACTATGACACGCATATTCAATGCGACAGTGAGTAAGAATACTGGCACTAACTCCAACGTGATTTCCTTTCTTTTTCACAACTAACCTATTAGGTACCTATGTCAATTACTTAAGACATTTCATCATCGCGATAAGGAAAAAAAGAAATCAAACACCACAATAAAAATAACAGTTATTAATAACGCGTTCCTGGAACGATCGATATTATGCAAAATACAAGGCATCGTTTATACCAGCGAAGGCCGTTTGTCGAGTGACTCATACTGGAATTGGGGCATTTCGTTCTACGGTACACGTATACTCCTACCTACCTGCCTAGGTGGGGTAATTGCTCGTGACTAATATTAGAAAATGTACTAATTTTACAGCTATTGTAGTCGTTTTTGTATGAACCTTGAACTTTTGTATGAATCATAGATACACATTTTAGATTGCTACTGTTTTAAATTATTTTTATCAAAGTGAGTCAGTTGGGGTAGGTTTAAAGATTAAAGTGATGTAGGTAAGATTTAAAGATTTATCGGTCAATTGGCATGAGTCAATCAGGAAATGGTTAGGCATTCCCGAAGGCTTTCGAAGATTACTTGTGTAGGCACAGAGATATAATATACATATGATATAAATGTACTCTAGACTAAAAATCTTGATTGATTTGTCACATTGAGTTTGAGTCAAGCAATTTTTATTGGACGGCCGATCAAACTCCAAAGGTAAAGTCCCCTACTTTGTGAATCAAGAATTTTTATTGGTCCAAAGGTGAACCTCCAAAGGATAATGTTATTGACAAGCTGAATAATGTTCTAGTGACGACTCTATTTAGTTTTTTAAAATATATTTCACTAAACCAAATTAACAGCGCCCCTCAGTCAAAGTTTTCGTGCAATAAAAATCCATCCAACACTGTAATGTACCCACAAGCTGCCAGAAGAATTTTTCTATGTACGAATAACGACACACTTTTTCCTAAATTCTAAAGAGTGAAGTAAATATAACTCCTACAAGCCTTGTTCACTGTCTCATCATTTCCCCAACGACTGGGAAACACGTAGGTCCCTAAAATCCTTTTCTTGATGTGTATTTGTCAAACATTACGATAAGGGCAAATTCTTCGAATGCTACTTATAGCACTAAAGATTCTCACGTTGATACCATGATGATGAATGATGGAAACATAGTAATTTTCACAGCTACTTTACAAGTTATTCTTGTGGAAATCCTTGAACTTTTCACATGACTCATAGACAGAGGTTTCGGCTTGTTAAAGCTATTGTTCAAAGTACCTATTTTTATAAAAATTGCGTGATTTGGTTGGGGTAGGACGTAAAAGATTAGTCACGCCAGGAAATTGTTTCTTTTGTAGTCACGTCTTTGTGACTAAAGATTATTATTGTCATCTGTATCTGGAGTTTTATTGCTTTGATTGATTCATCGGCACAGATTCATTGAATCACTTAAAGGATAGCAAGGTTGCGGCTACTTCTCTATAAATCTATAAATGATTGTTTTGATTGGAGTACTTAGAACCAACTGATGATTTACAATTCAAGACAAATCCTTGTGAAGTGATTACAATACATAAGAATGGACTGTGTGACAGATTATACTTATAGCTAGAAAAGGGTTGTCTACTGAGATTACGAATGAAAGAGAAGTGTGCGGTCGACGCAGTATTTTTTTTTTTGCAAATTTTGGATAAGGTCAAGAAAACCATTTTAATACCATGACACCTTCATGAGTTCTTGCTTTGAGGAGTTACCGAGAAATGAAATAGATTTCAATAAATGACATGACAATGATTCTACCCGAAATTAATATTTAAAACCAGTGAAATATAGGTCATATTCCATTGTGACCTCATATGAGTAATCGATAGCATTCAAAATAAACGTACGTGTATGTGTGTAGGTATATTATTCTGCGTGTGTATGCATGTATGTATGGATATAGCGTCTATTTCCGCATTGTGGGTATAAAAATTATATGGCTCGAGTTTATAGCTCTTCACTTGATTTATACGGTCAATGGTTTAAATAAAATGGCAAAAAATATTTGGTTTATTTCAGGATACCTTTATACCTTTTTAACTACCTACTTTTGTAATATCTCTGAACACTTTTGTGATTATGCCTAGCCTAGCCTGCTTATGATGTAGGTTGGTCATCATAGGTATGATCTACCTATTCTATTTAGCCTAAGACGGGATTGTAAGGCTATACGCCAATGATGCTCTGTACAGTACATAATATATAAAATATTTAAATCTTCCATGAAAATAAATGATTAAGCTTTTACGCCGAGTAATTAAGTCCATACGGAAAATGGGCATTACCAAGATATAATCTGAACACGCAAAATTAATTTAACAACAATAATTAAGCCGCATAGCCAACTGAAAATTACTTATTCATAAAATTAACATTACCTAGTGCAATTTCGCCATTTGTACCTATATAAAAGTGACGTATACTTCAATAAATAGCCTAGGCTATTTACATATATTAGGAAGCTCGCTACATCAGGCACGCAACTGAAGCACGCACGCCTGAAATAAATGATGTTTGGCAATATAGCCTGAAGTGTGCTTCAGCTTAACGTTTAGGTGACGCAACTCTCTTGATTTCTTATATAAACTCCAAATTATCCTGGTGAATGAACTAAGTTTCAAACCTTGTATTTACTGAAAAAGCGAAAGCCTAAATTTCTGTAAAAAAAGTTTTTTAATAGTAGCATACATATTTTTGAACGATCTTGACAGTTTGGAAAGTGTTTTAAAGGGTTTAATTTAAAATAAATTAAATAAAAACCAAATACAAACACATTTAAGAATTCCTAATAACAAAAAAAACGGCCAAGTGCGAGGCTGCATAACTCGCGCCTGAAAAGTTCCGTACCATCGTAGTAGCTCCCTTAAATTTGTAATTTATTTGTTGTTATAGCGGCAACAGAAGTACATATTCTGTGAAAATTTCAACTTTATACCTATTTACGGATCATGAGATACAGCCCGCTGACAGACAGACGGACGGTCAGCGGAGGCTTAGTAATAGGGCCCCGTTGGTTACCCTTCGGGTACGGAATAATAATAAGTACTAATAATTAGGTATTTTTTGCTATAGATAAAAAAATACTGTCGTTAGTATCTTGGCGGTAACAAAGTTTCTTCCGAGCATTTTCCTTCCGTCTTCCATCTTCAGGAAAAAAGTAAATATAATTTAAAAAAAATGACAGTTTTTTTTTCCACAACCTTTTCTTTTTTACTAAGAACTTCTTTTATTTTAATTAAACTACTATGTTCATTATATACAGACTACAAATAGAACTTAAATAATGCTAAAAAGAGGACTAAAACTAAGTTCCTACATATATACAACGACGACAATAGGACACTTAGGCGTCAAAGTACTCCTCCCCATCGATGTCATCCGGAAACGTGCCCAGAAGACTGGCAGCATTGCCACGTTGAATGGCAATGCTAATTCTTTGGCCAAAGAAAGAGCCAGCTCTCTGGTCACGCAAAGTGTCGACCAGTCGGCGAGATATTTCCTTATTAAAAAGGAGACGTGCACTCGGGTACCATGACCCGAGCGTTTCGACCCCGAACGGCTCAAAACTGTAATCAGTTATTTCATTGAAATCACTTTACTAACCGGCTCAAAGCTATAAAAATATTTATTTATTTTTTAAATAAAATAAAAAGTGTTTTCTTCTTTTCTTTTTCTTCTAGACATTTCCGGGCTAAGAACAGTGAAATATAAACTTTTTTTATGTACTGTTTCTTTACTTCTAAAACAGAAAAGGTTTATACATTGCGTGCTCAGACATTGAATAATTTGCATGTTAATGAGGTACTTCAGCTATGTGGACAAAACGTATTGTACAAAATTCGCAATTACCTATTTTAAAATAAAAGAATTTTGCAAGTCGCGTTTGCAAGCTCGAATGACGCATGGGTGTTTAAAGTTTTTAGTAATTATAGTAGGTAGGTACTTTGTGGTCCACATCAGATCCAGCCTGTCCCTTTGCTGCCATCCCCAGCGACACCCTAAGCCGAGGCTCGTACCCCACAGGCGCGTGGTCGCTTATTTTTTAAGTAGTTTTTAAGCCCATGGTCCCAGGCTGGAGGCCTTACACTCGGGCATCCATAGGATTAGTCTGGTTAAACAGAAGCCAGCCTAACAGGCTGAACTGAGAGATGCCACTACAAAAAAAAAAAGAAAAAAAAACGTGATCCACATTGGTCCTGGATTGAAACAACTGGAAGTCATGGGGTGAGGCGTTTGCCCAGCTGTGGGATGATGCAGGCTAACAGTGTCAGGTACTATGTTTCAACGTAACTATAACACTAGTACACATACATAAATGTATTTATTTATTTATTGACACACCAACGACTTATTCACTAAATAATTACATGAAATATATTCTATTTAACAGCTTTGCGGTGAATGCGTCACTTATAGGTAGGTGTGCACAGCACTTGTATAATCAATAATAAAAATTAAAATGGAAATATGTGATACTAACAAAATTAAAATTTACAAAGTTTGCATTGAATTTAAAATGTCAAGTAGTTAAATTAAATTAAAATATAATAAAAAAATAAAAAAAATAAAAACAATTAAATTGGAATAGAAAAACAATTATAAATTAAAACTATAAAATTACAAATAAATTAGGACAAAATAATTACATTAATTATAATTCAAATTAAAAGAATAGAATAGATTGAAATTTCAGTTCAAAAATTAAATCAAATTAAATTTTACAGTATTAAATACATTGAATGGAGGCACACAAATAAACTCACTCCGTTTTCCCATGGCGGTAAGTAAAACCCTCAGAACGCCACCTGCTACGATCCTTACATCCTTCTTTTGCCTCGTCCATGTTCATACATCTGGTGGCCTACCATGACGTTTTAAAGCAGGAGTAATTCCAGTGTGGAAAAAGATGACGCTAGACGACCTGTATAGCTCAGTCTCTTTCCTACACTCCTGCTTTAAGACGTCATGGTAGGCCGCCTGGTCATATACGCACGCCGGTTGCGAGTATTACGCACCTGACCATAACACACACAAACACTAGTATTTCTGTTTTAACCATCTGCTATAATTATGTGCATGTTAGGAGTGGAAAAATCAAGCCTGTCCAGTGCAGATTTTAAATCAGAATAAATCAGCCATCTCGACTATTATCCTTACAAATTTCCGGTCTTCCTTTTGTTTTTTTTTTCTTCCATATATTCTTTACAATATTTTACATGAGTTGTTCATTACGAGTATATTCTCGTAGCACAGACTTATAATTCTCATATTTTAGAAACCTATTCATTCATTAAAAACTGAAATTGAAAAAAGCAAACAAGAACGAAGCGAAAATCAACGCAGACTGTATTTACTCAACTGTTGTAAACACACAATCCTTTCTGACGTCCGTGCCTCCACAATGCAACATCATCTTTCTTTTTGCACTACAACTTTCAATTTCACTTACTAGCGAACGCTCTATTCAGAAATTTTCCTTTAAATTTTTCGCCACAAAATTTATTTACTGTGCTTTAATCGAAGTGTCCCCGTCACTTCGGAAGGTAGACGGGGGACAGTAAAGATAAATACCACTATCTCGACTTAATGGCTTTCTGTCTTATGTCTTAGAAGGGTGTCCATCCGAACCGAGTCAGGTCAACGAAACTTTGATTTGTCTTCGTTATGTCGACATATCTCTTCGCGCGTACAGAATTTTGATCTCCGTATTCAATTTATCGGACATGCTGCGGTTTTATTAGGTAATTGAATGGGAACCATTTGTCGTTATTCGGAGCCTTTTGTCATTAGACCTTTTATATCCTTTCTTCATCTATGTGTAGGAAATATCGAGTAAATCACAGTCACTAGTTTTCTCACTCTTTGGAAGAATCGACAAAGGGAAATTGAGTATTTAGAGACACTCCGAAAAATGGGTGAGGAAATTGTCACTTTCTACACTTGTTGCATGTAGAGAAATGAAATACATACATGTCACACGATAAAAAAATTTGCTTGAAACAATTTTGGTAAAGAAAAATACTAAAGTAATTCATACACAAAGTGTGTGTAAATATCAATAATTGATTTTATTTTCCCGTCCTCATTTTCTATTAAATTCATTGGTCAGTCCAGCTCGCATAAAGTTCCCTTTTATACGCCAAGTGGGTGCTGTTATCATGGCGTCATACTGAATAAATATTCCTAAAGCATAACATACTCAAATATTTAAAACTCGTACGCCGTCTCCATCGCGAGCAGGGCTATTTCACACTACTTGTTTTCTCGCGAACAACATTTATACTCAAGACTTATGTGAACCGTGTGCAGGGTGCATTTTTCTGGCTTCTATTATGCACCGACACAATGGAATATAGCCTTTCTTATTTAATGTTTTGGGATGAATTTCGTTTGTTCACGATAAAACAAATAAGTCAACGTCGTCACCTGAGCAAACGTAGCGGGGCCCCACAACAAGTTTATATCAATTTTCTACCGAGTGCGTCTGGATGGTGGAAAACACTTAACCGTGGATGTGAGCCTTTATGTTCTTTTAGAATAAAACTGTTTTATTCCTTCCAGTACACTTTGAGAAGGTAAATTAAAAAAAAAATACGAGGTTCACAGAAGGGATGGTAAAGTGAAAAATATTTTTATTTGTGTCTGAGGTTAATGTTTTATGAACGTTTCGCAAACAAATCAACGTTCTGAATAAGGTTTTATGAATAGAAGCTTATTAATTTAAAAAAAAACATTTGCTTGCGAGTATTAAATATGTCATAAAAGTGAGATTAAACGTGGAGATAAGTCCCTTATATGATGAGTTTTTACCTACTTTAAATAAACTACGTGAAATGAGTCATTTTAATGAATTGTAGTACATGTTGGCAATGTTTGTTCGTCGTGTTTTCTCATACATTTGTACTAGCTAAGATAACCAACTTAATACATATTTTACGACGGCCATTACTTAGTAATGTGGATTCCTAGATACGAGGTCGTAGGTATAATATTCGGTTATGACTTTGTTCACTTTGATTGGATTCGGTGTAGTACATAAACCAATTTGCTAAGTAAACAGTTTTGGTGTAAACATAGGCGTTCCTTATTGTATTAGCGGAGAAAGCGTTCCTATTGCTTAAGGCCGAAACACACCGGATCCGTACACGTAGACGTGCACGTGCACGTGCACGTACTATGACGTTGTAATATATGGAACTTTATAGAGACATGGCACACCGCTTGCGTGACGTACACGTGCGCGTAGACTACTTGCGTAACGCTACGCACTGCAGCTGCCATGTGTCAAACTTGCTGCGTACTTACGCAGAGCGGAACAGCAACGTCACATTGATGCGTGCAGTAATGACGTTGTAGTCAATGGCATTCCGTATTGGACGTCACACCGAACAAGTTTGAACACGCACGTATCTTTGCTGCGCGTGACTACGCGCGTGACTTATGCATTCATTTGTATTTGTTTTCAAGTTTTACCGATAGTAAGTGATGTTTTGTTTCCGTTTTAATGATGAATAATGAAATTAAAGAAAAACTAATTGTTTGTACAACACAAAAAACAAAGAGTAAAAAATATGTCATATAAAACTTGAACCCATTGTTTTTTGGCACACCCAGGAATATTCTGTCAAAATAACAGTAATATTGCTTTTTCTTCATCAGATGAACTACTTGGTCCATTTACCCAATCTTCTTCAGACATCGTGCACAAGAATTGCTGGGTACGCAAAGGACCGGTGCGTTGCGTGCGTACCACGTATGCGTAAGCGTAAGCGTACACGTATGCGTAACCCGGAGTGTCATGGGTTCACGCGCGTCACCACGCGCGTGTACACGTGTACGTCACGCCACGCATCTGGTCTGACCAAGCCTTTATACAAAGAATTACGACGGTATCGAAAAGATGGTCCAAATAAATGATTATGTCGTAATGATTTTAGTGTTTTTTAAACGAAGTATTTTTTGCAATATATTCAGTAAAATATTCGCAACTTCTCACCTGTGAAAATAAAATATCTTCTCTTTTACATCTTATTTACATAATACATAAATTATAATATCGAATACTTTGCATATCCAAGGTACACGTATAAAGTAAGCAAACAAAAACGTAAAAGTAAATAGGCACATATACTTACTTACCTTTACCACGTCGATATACAATATGCTGCCGAATTTTACGATTCATACATGTGACGTAATACCTCTAGTTCATAAAGGGTGTTACCCAATTCGCTTAGTACCTACCTTTAAGCCGAATATGTTGCTACTTATAGAAATCAACCCACGGGTTGCATCAAATGTATCAATTAAATAAGTCATGTAATCAAAAAATTATAAACATGAATTGTACTAATACTGGAAGCATTACATAGCATTACATTAGCATACAATGCTAATAATATATGAGCATATCAAGCGGCTTAGTGGTAAAAAAGATCAACCAGGTTTATCAATAGTACTTATTGATGCCAACGTTTGAGGGGATTAAACATATTCAGCAACACCCTGTAGACATCTACCACAGCAACGGAGGTACTATTTTTCGTCCAAAAGGACATTTGTTTGTCAGACAACAAGTTGTCCTTGATTGGGGACGAACCGAGTTTGGGTGAAAATCCTTGGTGGATTTTTTTCATGTTTGTTTTGCTACGAATTCGTGAAGCCGCATTTTAACGAAGACTTATGAAACGATTATGGTTATTGGGACGTAATAAGTGGTTGGTTTAATGTATATAATTTATTGGAGAGTAGGTTTCTTATTTCCTCTGCAAGCGATTCTTTAGCTGAATACTTTGAGTAAAGGATTTGATTATGATTAAGAGGTTTTGGCTTTGATAAGTATAATTGAGATTTTCCATCAGGAATTTCTCAGTAGCAGCCACGGAGTCTGAATCTGTGCCCGGTTGATAGAAATGAATGCAATAGGTTCGCCCCTTATTATATGGGAATTTAACATAACTGACGAAATGTGGGTGTACTATTAGATAAACTTCTGCTTATCCCTTCGGGGATTACAGGCGTTAGGTATTGTATGTTATGATTGATGACATGAAATACATGTGTCTTTAGGTTAAGCAACGTTTGCTGAGGTTGGTTCATGGATGTGTCCATCGACCTAATACCGAGACTTTTTCATACCTTACATTTGTAGACAGTTGTAATTAGTTTTTCTCGTTGCCATATTTTCATGTATTTTCATATTTTCAACAAATTTAATTAGGCCTAAAAAAGATAGTTCAACCCCTGAAAAATAAATTGCCTTAAAAATGTCAGTTTGTTATGTTGTTATAACCAATTCAAAAATAAATTATTTTTTTGCACATGAAAATGACTTGAATTTTAAAGTTACACACAAATCAGTTCCTTGATTTAAATATGAATGCGTGTGTTTCCTGTATGCATAAACTGTCACCGACAGAACGACCAAAGTTATTTAGGTGTCACGTGCTTCTTTGCATTAAATGACTTAACTGTAGCTTTAAATGCACCGGCCAGATAAAACATAAAGGGTGTAACAAGACCCTTAACGAAGCCGAAAGGCACTTGTTCTCTCCGTCATTGCGATCATTTTTTTGTTCTAGACCCTTTTGTTCCTGGGAACCTTCTAGTTACGGAGATATAGGGGGTCAAAGTTCCAACTTTATCACAGGTTTTTTTTTAAATACCTTTTTTGTAAGATTTTTACTTTAAACAACCCCACAACCCCCGTACTATTCAATGCATCCATCAGCACAATGTTTTGAGTGCGTTACATTGAGTTCTACAGTAAAACGTGATCTTTCGCCCTAAAAACAAAGTCGTTTCCCAGCAATAATTATTGCGTAAAGTTACTTAGTTTGATGTACAGAATGCTTGGTTGACGGCTTTGTAAAGGGTCTTGTTACACCCTGTATACTTATGAATTTAAAAAATAGTTTGAATGAAAACCTCCGAAACCTAAGTACGCACGACGCAAAACCAGTTTATGTGGATCTCTCATTGAACGGAAATTTATTCAAAGCGAGGGCATGTCATACTCGATATGTATAGCTTGATGTGTCGCCCTGTGTACTATTGAAGAAGTCTATCATCTAATATATCTTTCTACCAATATATCTATTTACTATCCCTTGCCTAGTTTAGTTTTAAAATAATATGTACCTACTGGAACTAGTAAGACAAAAAGTACCAGATCGCGTTAAAGTAAACTTCAATTTGTGAGGAACAATCCCGTTTTCCATATTTGCCATAAGATAGCGCTAATTCAATTTAAGAAGCCTACGAGTTTAAAAAAAATGTGCGCGTCGTCCTTTTTTTTGTCGTCGCTTAAAAAAACTGGAACTATTTTCTGCGCTCACTTAATAAACGAAACTATAAACATTAAACTTAACCCACCGTTTAAATAATTTTGAACATAAACAAATATCAATCAACAAATAAAAAAGTTTCTCCCACAAAATTAACCCCGCAAAAGCTGTCAAGAACATTTCAGAACTGCATTTTATCGACCATAATATGTACATGTCATCAGTAGGTACCTATTAAATAAAACTTTGCTAAAGCGTTAAATGCTCGTCATTTAGTTTTAATTTTCTACTACCAACGCTGCGGCGCATCTAAATTATCATTAACTTTTAGGGTTCCGTAGAGAATGGGGAAATGTGAAAACCTTAATTTAATTTCTATGGTAACGTGGTGTGAATACTGATTATGGTCAAGTTTGATATATTAGGGTATCTGTGCTTGTCGTATATCAGGCAAATTAAATGGACGTAGATTTAAATTATCTGCTGGATAATTTGTATAGTGGTGTTGAAAAAGCCTTCAAATATGTATCTTTGATTGATCGCTAACATAGTTGTAGTATTCACCGTAGTTACTACACTCCTCGTTGTTGAAATATTAATTTAAAAACCAAAACTTGTCTAGATGACAACTATGTTTTGACATCAGTGAATAGGAAACGTAATGTTCCAGGGCCCCGGTATCTCTTTCGAACAGTCCCGCAACCCTGGCAGGCAGTTCTTTCGGACCCCTTCCCGTTTCCTGACATCTCTTTTAGGCGCGTGTGGAACACGAACGCGCCGTAGACACGGTGGTCCGACAGCTTAACTTGCTTTCTGAGGCACGGGGGGCGGGGGTTAAAATACATTCGCCGTACCTAAATAAATATTACCTTTTGATTGCCCAATAAAACACATGGCTTACTAAACCCATTTGCTTTTAAATACTCCTAAGTTTACAATAGATCCGTGCTTCACCATTATAGTGTCGTTCTAGGGACAATTATATGCAAGTGGCCGTTAAAGCAATTGAAACTTTTTGCGTCTGGTGCAGCCATATTTAAGAGGACCGTGTACAAAAGAGGTATGCAGGCAAACGATTATGCTGGAACCCTTCCTTTAGGGTTGGGGGATGTTCGGCTTTTAGTTTTTCCCTTTCCGGTTAAAATATTTGATGTCCTACCCGAGTGCCTAATCATCAGATGACTGTAAAAGATGAAAAAAATATAGTTTATATATAAGGGATCTAGGCGTTTTAGGGTTGAACCACATCTATTAGCACGGGTTCGCATTATTCCATGCTCCTATCCTTTTCTGTTGCTCAGAACCGTAATTTGCTAGTGTGAGAAACTGAGGGGGAATTGCGCGCTATAGCATCGACGATATGCTCGGTAGCACGTTCTGTTTGATTCGTTCTGATAGATGTGGTTTTAAACCCCTAGACTCCTTGGTAAGCTTGAATCATAGTGTGGTTCTAGTAACTATTTTAAGAAAAAATTAACGGCCCATTATAAATTCCATCCAATTAAGTATTAAACATTCCTGATTACTAATCCTTGATTTCCTGAACTAAAATACTTCCGCATCACATTTTTTCATTTGCAGTCGGATGACGTATAGAATTAGACGTAAAGCTTTAATGATATGCTGCTTTTAGTTCCTAGAACTCACTTAACACATATCCGGCATAATTTAGTCAGTCAGTTAGTAACCACCATGCCAATTCTCTGAATTTTATGACAGACACTAAATAACTAAAATATGATGTCATTTGACTGACCAAATTGGTGTTTGGTGTGAATTCGTGAATTGTGGTTTAGGCAAAAGCAAACTTCCCTTTGCTTTGAATAGGCATTAGTATCACATAACATTTACGTAGGACCTAATAAACAATTTCTGTCTGCTACACCTACGTCAGCAAATATTTAAATGTAATAAAGGATTTTAGCAAGCTAAAGATCGAAATACATTCAACTTTCCTCTCCAAAATTGTAAAGTCACATTATCAAAGAAATAACATCTGGTGTTGAATGACGTTGACATTTCAAAACTTTTTTTTTCACAACCCTAACTCCGAAGCGAGGGAAACATACTCATAGTGCCAATTCTCCACGTGACGGTTCCCGGACGATTTCGATACGAGCTTTTTACTTAACTACTATGGAGATAATGCTCTTTCTATGTCCTTTTTTACACTGTGAAGTTGAGTGATTATTTTTGGGATCGAAGTGGTGAGCTTTTTCCAATTTTATTTATTTAGTTTTTAAAGCCGTGAAAGTTACAAAGAGGCATTTTAATTTCTCCTTCGCCGTTATGTGGTGGAAAATAAACGTAGCGTAACAGCAATGAAAAGTAATTATGAGTTTGCAAACTTGGAAGTTTTCTTGCGTGTAAGCAAAACTTTGGAATCTACAACATTGTTGGGTGTTATACTTGAAAGTAATGTGTTGTACAATGTCTTACATTACCTTCCTCAAGTTTATAACAAGTAAAGTGGGAATCTAAACTGTGTAAACTCAACAAACATACAAGGTACATTAATCACCCTTTCATATGTTCGAAATACTTGTGTTTCTCTTTTGCCCTTAACCCGTCAAAAGCCAAACAATCAATTGCTGGGCAAAAAGCCTGGAATTAAGGCAACCCGACGCCATGTACAAAAGAGGCAGTGTCTGCACTAGTTAACACGACGGGGCTGGATTACAACACGAAAATAAAATATATTTTCGAGCAAACAGTTTCGAGCAATTTTGCAGTCGTGTCGCCGCCGCCGTGCTGGGCAATTTCACCAATTCCCTTCTATGTTAGCCCTTGGTAACAAGCGGGTGTTAATTGAAAATGGTATTTTTCCCACCTAATCCGACTCTGTTCGTTCAATCGGTAGATCTTAATATATAGTGCGAGGTGTAATTGAATTCGATTGATTATTTTGCCGTTTGGTGTTCAATTGTATTTATTTACTGCTCTCGCTGTGAGAATTTTAGTGTGAAGCCCGATTCAATTATTGTTGCTGGGAATTAAATATCTAGTTAATTCCCAGCAACAATAATTTTAATTTAATTTGTTCACAAGTTCTGTTTTCAAATGTACACGACATAAGTGTTTGGAATTTCATGAAGTTGGTTGTTTACAAATAGAATTTGACAATTTATGTTACAGTTTGATAAATATTTGGACCCAATTTAATTTTTGTCGGTGTCTATTAAGTAACGAAACATTCGGTGTTTGCAAATAATCAGCTCTTGTTTTGCATACTATACTGTCATCAACTGTTCAATATCTGTAATGTGAAACCAATCGGAATGCATCCAATAATATTTACTGTCAATGTTTTGATGTTATCCACGGATCATGAAAAAGAACTTCCGCTCTAGATTATTTCAATCCGATACTAACTAGACTACTCCCAAAAACGTTTAAACTGGAGCCAGAGGTTAAATCTAAATAAAACAATATCAATAAATCACTGTTTCCTACTTATATTTATTGAAAACCTTTGAAAAAACCAACACATGTCAAAAAAAATCTTGGATGAAGTGAGTGCTTACAGTTCGACTATTCGAAGATGAGAACCAGAACAAACTCAGATGTTACAGTCTCTTTTAAACACAGAACATCACGCCTGGAATCCCCAAAGGGTTAGGCAGAGATATAAGGTAAAAGAGAGGTGTAAGGTAGAGGTAGAATTGACGACGAGACTACTTTAGCTCGTTGTTCATTGTTTGCTCCGGACCGACTGCGACGGTCGCGGGCCTGTGCCTCGCGAGGCCTGTTCGCGGCTCCCTCTGTGCGTACCCAAACTGCTCGATATGCGCCCACAACCCAGGCGATGAATCTGCTAAATGCCCTGATTGCTCAGGAGCCGGATTTAAATATGTTCAGGACTAGTTATAAAGCTATGCTTAATTATTCCATTAAGTTTAGTAGTTAGTTTAGTCTTATGTTATTAGTAATAGTTATTATGTTGTGATGTTGGCTTGCTGCACGCTTTGGTGTAAACTGTAAGTGCAGCAAGTATCTATTTAAACAAATAAATAAATAACCGAATAGGACACCCGCATTTCGCCTGTTATGTTTAAGTCCCATGTAAATAGGCGCGAAACTATTGTCAACAACCGGGCAAACATCCAGACTCCGTGGCTGCTACTGAAGAACACCCAATGGAAAAACCCAGTAACACTTTTCCCGACCTGGGAATCGAACCCAGGACCTCATGCTCAGCAGTTGCGCTTGCAACCACTGGACCAACGAGGCAGTCTCTTTCAAAGTTCAGAAAAAAATGTTGGTCACATCTTATCTACTACAGACAACAAGGTAAGGAATTAACCACAAGCGAATGCATTTAACCACAAGGTAAGGACTATTCTTGCTTGCAGCTCCGGGCCGCTATAATAACTATCTCTTCCTTGGTCCTTTTTTTGTTTTATTCCCATTGGCCGAAAAAGGGTGGTCAAACATCTCTGATTACATTAATATGGTATTATGGTGTGGTCAAATTAGACGATTTTCAAAGTTCTTGACGTTAAACCATTTGTTATAAATCGAGATGCATGCCTGAGTGACGTTCTAAACGACAAGTAAAACGCGAAAAATATAAATCTATATACGTTTGTGGCAACCTCCCCACACTTGAAAGCCCAACTGTACTTGAGTCTGCCAGTTTTATTGGAACTAATAAAATCATTCACTCGAATAATTCGGAGATGAGTTAAGCGTACTCCCGCGAGCTTTAACAGGAGTTTAAGCAACTTTCCAAGTACCTAGAAATAATAATTTATAAAGTAGGCACGTAAAGTAAAAGTGGGCTGTTTTCGATATTTCGATGGTGTAAACAGTCTAGATAGATAAAACTATAGGTTTTGGGAAAGTTCGGCCTCTATGGTTCAAAAAGTCAGAACAGCTTTTCGCAAAATAGTTATTGGTGTTGTCTTCTAACTTTTAGGCTTTCGTGATAAATAGTTATTTACTGATACCTACATGAGCCATGCTTAAGCTTAACCAGCATCATATAATGTTTCCACTGTTGGGGCATAAGCTTCCTCTACATGAGAGAAATGGACTGGAATCGGAAGTTAGCTGCGAGTGACGGTCTATGCATTATATAGTCAAGACGATGAGTCCTCTGCGCCCCGCTGATACCTAATATTGTGTTCTGCGCAGCTTTACGTTGGATGTTCCGAGCCGCTGCTGTAAAGTTTGAACCGTTATAATTATCTGCGCAGACCATCACTCGCAGCTAACTTTTGAGCCGCCATAAAGTTTGAATATAACTATACCTACTTACATATATTAAGTTTTACACCAATCAAAAATACATAAGTCTAATTTGGGTTTGATCTCTATCGTACCTAAAAGTTCTTTACTCAAAATCATTGATGAAAAATTATGCATAGCATTGTTGGCGTCTTTTAGACAGGTCAGTCAATATCAGTCACCTGGCAATTGGAAAATCGTTCACGACCAAATAGCGTGCGTCACTATTCACAGTATGTCGGATTCCAAAACCATGAGTGATGGCTGAAAGCAATATTTTAAGAGCACACCAATAATAATAATCGTTTTATGACCACTTTATCCAGACTTAGTCATTTATACTAATTTTGTAGAAGAAACATTTTTTGTTTTTGGTATTTCAAGCAAGTTTTTTTCTTAGAAAAATCAATAAACATATTTGAGTAACATCTAAATTGTCATCATAAAAATAACAGTTATTTTTGTTGCATTATTTTGCTTAAGTATAAATACTTACTGGTATTTACCCCACAGGGGGTGCCCTTACCGAGTGGTCGCTTAGTTTTTAAGTATAGTTTTAAGCCCCTGGCTGGAGGCCTTAGATTCATTTTTAAGGCATCCACAGGGAATAGTCCGGTTAAGCAGTAGCCAGCCTCAGAGGCTGAACTGCGAGATGCCATCGCCAAAAAAAAAAAAAAATATCTGTTATACTGAATGGCCAGTTTTAAATTTTATTTTTCCGAATAGGTACTTACACATAACGGAACATGATCATGATCACAAATCCTTTACCTACCTAATTGTGGTGTATATTGCAACAGCTCCCTTGATATTAGGGAGGCTCATGTTCGTAATGGACATTGTTGAGCTATCATTGACCGTACGTGTAAGAGGATACTATAATAAACTTGATGTGAGATGTATTTAGATTTGTGTATTGATTTTTAGTAAGTAGTCGTTTTATTGGATTGTAAAGGAATGCCTTGTTACGACAAATGTCAGAAGCAACAAAATACTTTTCTACTTAATTAAAACTTTTAATACCTAATATTTCGTAAAAAGTATGACTCGATACTACCGAATGAAAGAAAACTAAAAGACTATTCGAAAATACTGAAGTAAGAATGCTCCTGAAAATAAATGAGATAAAAACTTTGAGGGAAAATAAATTTTATTCACACATAAAATGTAATCTTACTCGTACAATGACTTTGTAGAGTAACTTTACAACTTAAATTATACTACAAATTTATCAACCACACACTTTAAACGTAATCTTACTAAGAATAATTATCTTGTTGAATAACTCTCTTTACTACTTATAATACCTATACTGCTTAGTCCAAGCCATGATACCGAAAAACACCGTTCTAAACCTTTTTAACATGCACTTTAAAGTCCCTAATCCAAGATCAACAATGCAAACTCACGTAAATAATTGCATTAATCAGTACAACACTATGGAACTGACAGGCAGATGTAATGCGATTATCTGTTGAGTAGCGTCTAGACAGACTCAATTAGTAACTAGGCTATTATGTAACTCAGTCAGGAGTTCACAAGGAACGGCTGGATTAAGGAAACTTCATTCAGGTAAACAGGAGAAAAGATAAAGCGGAACTATTATTTATGTTGGTACGTAAATGAAGTAATTTGGAACTGTTCTTTCAGGTTGAACTTTTATGTTTAATGATAGTTGAATTTAAGGTTTAGTTTAAATAAAGTGTTTTACCGCTTTTCAGCACATTCGGATCTTGCATATCATTGCAGTGACGTTCAAAGATAATTTTATTGCTTTAAGTTAATATATTTTGTCAGAAATTATTACGATTAAGTATAATTATTCCGCCTTTGCATAGTTCGATGGCAATACAATAAATAGCGAACAGCTGTAATAACACGAGATGTGTTTCTTTCTGAACAAACTACAATTTCGGTAACTATCAAGATTAAATAAATTATTATTTAACTTTTCAGAATTAATTCAAGCGTGTTCTATTATCGCAAAATCATCATCTTTCTTCAAATTCCAACGACCATAAATTACCTCTCGAAGAAAAAAGATTGGCAAGATTTGTTAGACAAGGATCCAAACGTTTAAATTGTCAAGCAATTTTGAAAGGAATAATTTCAAACATCAGCTCGCATTGTTTGCATAGAAAACCAAATTCGGAACACTCAATTCGAAATTCGAACAATTCAAAAGTTCATGCTACTTACCGTTCGAAAACTTTTGGAAATGAGTTTTCGTCGAATTTGAATATGACACAAAACACTCGAGTCACATTCATCAAAAAACGTTGTCAAAGAGTAAGCACCACAGATGGGACAGTGGGTGATGGTGATGACGTAGCGTTTGTCAAAGTGTGCTCAAACACCCCGCTTCTTTGTTGGCAGACTCGTTGTGTTCGCGCTGTTATAATCTACGGCTCTACAAACTTGGCACAATATACTTAGCTCTGATTGTGAAGTTGACTTACTGTTTTGTCATATTGTTGGTTTATTCTTTCATTGTAAAGCGTTTAGAAACAACAGTTGCTTTACGTACTTGAAACTTAAACATGCCTGTTAGAGTAAATTCCAATTTTAAAGATATTTCTATAAGATCGTCGGAACAATAAACAAATGAAGCAAATTCGGCCACGTAGATCGTAAATCATGCAAATTAATTGTACCTGAATAATGGCCTCGGGGCATTGAACATTTAGTTAGACGCTACCTTACCTGACAGGGATTAATTTGACTAAAGATTATGAATTAGAAAGCATTCCCCAAGTCACTCATGTATGTTTGAAGATTACGTAAGCAATATGCTTGAAATTACGTTACTATAATTATTGGGTGTAATGAATCAGATTTCAACTAAACGAAAACCAATTGTGGTGTATACTTGGCACCCGAAATATTCACGCAAGCATTCCCAACCCCGAAATCGGGCTTATTACCATACATATTTTGCCTTCCGAAATCGATAAACATACAAATACCCTATCTGCGTTTTATACTTATAGAAACTCAACGAAGCTCTTCAATAAAAACATGTTTAGCTCATGTTTACAATAAAACCCTTCAACGTCCCTAATTTTAAGCACCGATGCTACAAACACGTTTGCTGACAAACAGCGAAGGGTTAACAGTCTGCTGCGTAACAGAGGGTGTTCGCAAAAGGTACATCATATGCAGGGTTAATAAAAAAAGTAAGCGTGCGCAGGTGATGTTTTCTAAAGCGAAAAGGGAAGTTATATTTTTTCTTTTTGTTACTCGTATTGAATAAAACCATGCGTGTGAAGTTTTTATTGAATGTGCTTCTTCAAGCAAATGGGTTTTTTATTTACGAGGTCGATTCTTTATCGATTTAGTCTTATTCGGAAAAAAAGAATTGATTTTATTTGAATGTAACGAGAAATAATTGTCTGGGAAACTGAATATCTAAATAATTATTCTCTGAAACACAAAGTTGCGGCTGCCAAGTGAGATGGTTTAGTGCCCGTGACAATTTAAGTCCAGTATCTCGTAGAATTTGGTTGTAAATAATTCTGAATTTCCTGCATGAAATGTTTACTTTGTATATCTAAACTGTTACTTTTTGTTTGTTCAAAATAAAGATAAACTTCTAATTTAGATAGTAAGAGGAAAAAGCAATAATCTTAAACAGTCTCTAATCAATCAAATTAACATAGTTTTCTCAGAATGCAATAAAAAATACGATATAACCAATTATGTGATCAACTAATCAATCTTTTATCAATTGACGTATCATAAGAACCACATCCTACATTTACCACATTCCTATCTATACATAGGTACCTATACATTATTATCTATATAGATATACAATTTCTACCCCATGCGAATGACCGCGTATATCATAACAGGCGTTATTTACTTCCATTTATAACTCTATACAAATGGGCGATGAGGTTTTTCTGACGTTTTATAAATCAGTGCTTGCGCCGATAGCCCTTCGAGTTGATGAATGCATGCAATATGAGTACTTGCATGATACTGGTAGGGGTGCTTTAGAGGTAGAGATAGGAAGGGAGAAGTTTAATTTGGGGTTTTTTGGAGAAAGTTTTATCTATAGAGTGAGTTTGATAAACACAGAATTACGTCATGGACGCTAGGGTCTATTTTTGTCAGACGAGACGAATTGATGATAATCAATTTGCCTGTTTGTTACCAATTGATAACCCATTTCTTATTCGCGATATCGTCTACGTGGATTTTGTATAAATTAAACTTTTTCGAAACGATCGGTTCAGTGACAAGGACATGAACAAGCAAAAGACAAAGTTACTTTCACATTTATGAACGAACTATTTAAATTCAGTCAGGTTCTTTTATTTGAAGATTTTTTTTAGGTCAGTGAGATTACTCAAGGTTTCTCTCAGTAAAAATCTCAAAGAACACTTCATAATTCAATAATTCTAAAAGATAATAATAAAGAAAATTTTCCTGTAGTTATCAAACAAAATTTTAAAATAAAATAAACCTCTAATATTGAGGATGAAAAAGCTGATGCAGCACTTACTAATTAACGCGTGACCAGTTCCATTATGCAAAGTGACTCTGGCGAAAAGCCAATAAAATACTAGGACCAAGTAAGAGATTATCGGTCAAGAGAATTCTTTATTTTTCTCGTAGAAAATCAGGTTTACGAAGGTATAAAGTTCCGTAATGTTATTACTTATTATGCTTAGTAATGTTTTCTGTTTTCTACTTATGGTATGTTCTTGTTGACTGAAAGTTTCATGTCGCCATTTTGTTGTCTCATGTAATGTCGTCACAGTCTCTCTAAAACATAGTTTTTGGATTGAGGACTCACACAAAGTAATGATTCGATACCCTGTTCTGTATATCTCGGCTTATATTTTTCTGAAACTTTCTTATATGTTCATTCTCTCTATTTCCTGTTTTCCTATCTTCTTTATCGTGTGGTTAGTGCCTAACCTGGTGTCAGAGTTTTCAAGCCACCCATGGGCCTCTGCCTTGGCTTTACACGCCGTCAAGAAATAACTTTCAGGCATGCTGGTTTCCTCACGATGTTTCCCTTCACCGGCGCAAGTGATAATTTTACAAAACGCACACCTACCACCACCTTGTTTTCCTATAACTTTTCTTGATATCTAAGCTTTGCGCACTGAGATTTAACAAAGCATGGAGGGAATACGAGAAACTCCAGATTTTCGTCTTTTCTAAACAATTCATAGAATCCTCTTCACTAACTTCAGAAAACACTATTCATACACACTTATGGCAACCCTCGCAAAACGATGTTTATGGGAAATATAAAGCCGCCATACTTTAAGTCGATGTTATCATAGAGATAATTTATCACAGTTTCATCGCAAGATTTTTTTTCCTTCGACTAAGTGTTGGGGTAAACGGGAGTAAGTGGTGGTGATATATTATGTCTTGATGGCGCTTATAGTTCTTTTTGTTATTCTTTACCTATGTTTTTGGTAGGTACAGGTATATATCTATGCTTTAACTGGTAATGTAAATAGTGCTCCACTTAAAGGGTATATTTTACTAGGTGAGACAGTAAAATAACTAATTTTTCAATCGGTGGATAAAATACCAGGTCTCATTTTCATAGTTAGGGTGTTGTTGTTTAAATCTGAAGGTTCTCATCAATGCTACTAATGAAATTGACAGCTCGTGAACGCAATGTAATTGTACTGATTTAATTCCATTGGTAGAATTCGCACTAACCAATCAATTCAGTATATCATGCTGGATACGCCCGTCACATATTGGGCTAGAAATGTAGAATACCCATAATTGGTAAGGCCCAATTGGTTTCGCATCGCCATCGAAGATTTAAAAATAAAAATTCACGCTCTGCAGTTTATGTATGAGCTCCGTTATTGAAAAAACATGACAGAGAAAATCAACTGCACGGTTGAATTTGCACTTGTTATTTACATTCAATCGCTACATTTAAATGATAATGAGGAAAGCTGCAATGTGGAAGTTGCTATCCATTCCTGGTGACAGATTATACATGTAATGTTTTATTTTTATGAGAATCAAATTGGTCTTGGAAATAATTTAATAAATAGTATATGGACAAGCGTGCTTCTCAATAATTGGATGAATACTTTTTGGAAATGCCCAGGCTATCTAAATACCTAAATTACAATTTAGGTATTTATATAAGTCAATTGATTTAATCAAACAGCTGCAGATAACTTACTCGAGTTATCAATCGGGCGATTTCGATAATCTTGTTTAATGGATTTTGGTGATCATTCTTCTAATTAATATTTAATCCGATAAAAATGGCGAACGCCAGAGTTTCCATTTCTTAAAATAAATTGGGTCAAGATCCTCTAGAAGTAAAACCTTTTATAATAAAACGAATTTTCTTTTAAGAGTATTATATCAAAAGCTTCTTATAAACTCCAAGTCTATTTATCGACGATAAACAAACCTTATCGAAAATATTCGATTCAGTATTCATTCCAATCTTCTGTTCAATTCCGAAGCAAATCTTCAGGGAATCCAAAGTATTCGAAGTCCGGCAGTGTCCAAGATTCCCATCCGGTATTAACTTGAAATTCTCAAAGCTCCGAAAGTTAGGTCTAGACTTCTGAACAATAATCGTGGATTATTTTGTTCGTGTATTAATCCAATCATATTTCGAAGAATAGCTAACTGAGCCTTGTAATAAGGATTATTTTAGGTTGAACTGTTTCCTGGTCTCTTCATTTTTTTGTAGGTGTGCCAATAACATCCGCCTTCATTGGTAGTTTATAGGTATTTATAAACTAACCCTACATTCCTCTGGTACATTTTTCAGAACTTACAATACACGTTGGACAGGCCACTCCCTCCCCCCTCCCAACAATGAAACTTCACTAGGTAGGTACATAAGCACAGGCCCATCAAGTAGAAAGGGAATGCAACAAAAGAGTTCATTCTTATCTCCTCACTACATTGTGCATCTGCAATACACAAGCGGAATTAAAAAACGATCCTTGGATGTTCGGAATTCCCTGAAGGGTTCTCGATGTCTGAGGTCGGAGGGGTGAAGGGGTGAAGGGTGATAGCGATTGAATGTGGTCAATGTGGCGAAGGGGGCTGGACATCCACGGTAGAGAATGCTTCAATGTGGTGCGATTAACTGAGACTGTGTTTAGATATCCTGCAAATGAAAGACAGACACAATCACACAGGGATTGATAGTTTTGTTTTAGAGGCCCAATGAAATGAACCGGAATTGTTAAAGGGTTGAACGAGATAGTCGGCTTTGAATTACGTTTGAATCCTGATTCTGAAGTAGAATCATGTAACAAAATGTAATCTCAAGGCCAATTCCCATGGAAACAAAAGTGACTATCGAATTTATCAGTCTATCGTTACCATCCACGTTTTTAGATCCGCACAAGAGTCCGCACGATAAGGTGAATATCAAGCTATCAGTCTTAGCCAATAATAAAAGTGACTTAATGAATTTGGCATTACCTTGAGTAACCATTTTAATAAAAATAGAATAAATAATTTTACAGAGTGATAAGTATTTTATAGAGGAATTTATCGAGAATATCTGAAGGATTTTGTTCGTTTCATAGATAAGTGTTATCTCGTTGTGGCACGTGCCAGACGGTCATAACTCGAGAGGATGTGATAAAGCGGTATTGACGTAGGTTCTCTCATCCCCGATTGATAAGCTTAGAGAAACGAAACCACCGAATTTGATATAATGCAAAAGTATCAAGTAACAGTTATTTGTGGAAACATAGGTATCCTAATGCTACAATATATTTTCATAAAGCCAGTCATAAAGCTCAGTGCACATTCGGGCAGTTCTCGCCACATTGCAATAATCTTTCGATTACTGTCGTACATTTTGTATGACCATCCGGTCCGTGCGCGCTGTTTTATATTGAAATGCGATGCGCTGCGGTTCGATGCATCTGAAATATGTATTGTGCAAGACAATATCTAGTATAAGACGACACACAAGACATAATATCACGCGGTAATCCCCAAAGAGTTGGGCAGAGGTGTTAACTTCACAGTAATTTCGCTCGTTTTGTAATAACATTCATGTAATACATTCATTGTCATCAACGCGCCCAAATTCTAAGTCCGGGTTATAGAAAAATTCTTGATTGACAAACTCGATAACACTTTGCCAATCTGGCAATCGAACTCAAAACCTCGTGCTCAACAGAAGCGCAACACAGACAAAAGTAGCTCTAAAACGCACTTGTTGACTAATTTATACTTCTACTAGCGACCCGCCCCGGCTTCGCACGGGTCAATGTTATACATATAAACCTTCCTCTTGAATCACTCTATCTATTAAAAAAAACCGCATCAAAATCCGTTGCGTAGTTTCAAAGATTTAAGCATACAAAGGGACATAGGGACAGAGAAAGCGACTTTGTTTTATACTATGTAGTGATAGTGATAATCTATACTAATATTATAAAGAGGTAAAATTTGTAAGTTTGTATAATTATGTAGGCTGTAATCTCTGGATCTACTGAAACGATTTGGAAAATTCTTTCACTAATAGGAAGCTACATTATCCTCGAGTTCCATAGGCTATGTTTACAACGTGCCCGTGGGATAATTTCCGACCAAAACGTGAGCGAAGCCGTGGCCAACAGCTAGTTCTTAATAATTTAACACCATCTATCACACACCATACAAAATCAGCAACAGCCAAAAAAGGTTGAAACATGCCATTGCTAAAGGGCTCGCATTAATTCAAAGGGCACGTCTCGCTTCCTGTCTCCGAACATTGTCGAAATGTTAATTTACCGGAAATTAAAGTTGTTTCAACTTGTTACCCTTTGGACACGAGTCTTTCCTATATCAGTGTGGATATGAATAAAACATGGTTTTTTTTCTCATAGATTTTTGTGCTATTTTTCGTCGGATGTTGTTTTTTGGTCTGGTGATGTTATTGATTTTTTATCGTTTAACTTTGACTAAATAAGAATGATTTAAATTAGTCATGATTTTTTTATTTTATTTAACAGTCGGTATGGGTTGTCAGAAGTTTGTCCCAACTAATGTTACCAACGAGTATCGTGTCATTCAGTAACTGGTTTGTAGAGGTCAAATAGGCAAGACAGATGACGGGTCATGATTTTCTCAATTATATATTTTTTTTATCAGTTTATTTCGCTTGGAATCAACCTTGTCTTTTCACTTACTCACTCAGAAAGTTTTTCTTGATGAATATAAATAAAGCAGATAAAAGGGTCCCATTAAAATAGATGGACTTAAAAGTCCTAATGGATGTGTTTATTCTAAAGAGCAATTTATTATTTTAGGTCAAAATAAATTCACTTTAATCAGTGTTTTTTTGCTTGGATATCTTTGGTTAGATGTAGATACTGAACGCTGTGTTAAAATTTGTCCATCTATTTTAATGGGACCTTATAGAATTAGAACTATAAAATATAAGTAAATACGATCTTTATTTATTCGACTGAATCAGATACTTATTTGATTTTAGGATTGTATGCTAAAGCTGCAACCGTGATTGCTTTCACGTCAGGAAGCAAAGAAAAACGACGAACGAAAACGTGGTTTCGTTCAGTTCAGAGCATTCATTTAACTTTTACTCCTTTGGGGATTAAAAGTATGTACCTACCTACCTATTCGAATTCGTGTCATCATGCTTTATGAACTAATATTCTTTATATCTATAAGTATTATAAGTTAAAGTCGATATTCATGTCTGTCTGTGACGACCGTGTTCCTGTAAACTACGCAACGGTTTTTGATCTGACTAACACTACTCGATCCGATGCAATGTTTTTGAGTAATATTTTATTACTCAAAAATACGGTGGGGTCAACGGGAACAATTTTTAATTATTTTAATCAATTCCCGCTGACCCCACCAGCGGGGCCATGGGCGGTGGGGTCAACGGGAATGCACCTGATTTTCAACTCGTTTATAGAATTTCGGAAGGTTTGCGTATATGAGAAATGAATATACACCGACTCTTACCTGCTGCCTCGATGATCTAGTAGTCGGAAACGCGACTGATGCTGAGCACGAGGCCCTCGAACCAAGGACTTTGTGCTCATCAGTCAGTGAATTCCTGAGTTCGATTCTCGGGACGGGCAAAATTTTATTGGGTTTTTCCATTACAAATTTCTCAGTAACAGCCACGGAGTCTGGATTTTTGCCCGATTTATGGCAATAGGCTCGCCCCCTATTACATGGGACTTAAATATAAGTGGCCAAATGTGTTTGTGTACTAGTAGGTACGATCTGCCCAACCTTTCGGCGATTACGGCGTGATGTTACGTATGTCTTTTACCTACTACGTTTTCTAACATATTGACTCGTGTTTAGTAACTTGTATGAGTAAATTTTTTAACAAAAGTCATATTGAACAATTTAAATTGATGAATGACTTAACAAATACAAGCGTTTGATGGTAATCGCTATCGGTGTTAACAATAATCTTGCAGTGGCGTGTGCGAGTGTACTTGCGTGGTGAAATAGATGGTTAGTACTTACTCGTACCCATTTTAGAACTTATGGCTGTCCATAGTTATGGACAGTAAATTTTGTAATAATATTAAAATTACAAATCATAAATAAAGCCTCGATGATTTGTGAAATCATAAAAACCATGCGGAGCGGGGGTCGGTTCTCTAGTCCCACAAAATTAAATGTATGTATTGAAGAATGACAAATCAATCAAGATTATCATTGAACCCTTATCAATGGTACGATTTCGTTTAACGTCATAGCTAACTATCAAAATAACGATATCAATATTAATCACGAGTTTTAGTGCAAAAACAATTTTTTAGATAATCCAATAATAAATTATAATTATCGTAAGAATACCTATCACCCATTGTGGTCTGAATATTTATTCCGTGACTGTAATACCTAATTTTTTATTTTAAAATAAAAAATGTAGATTTCATTTTTCGTTAGCATATACTGTTTCACTGTGTGGTCAATGTGGCAACACTTGGGGGAGGGCTAAGTCCAGCTATGTGGGTATCTTTCGGCTGAAATGATGATGAGGATGATACTGTCTCACTGCTAAGCAATGGCCTAATTCCTTCCAGGGGCTCTTGTGCTGTGCCACCTCGAACCATTCACTTCTTGTTTATTCTGTAATTTAAAGAAATAATAAATCATGCACATTACATAGAATCACAGTCACAACAAGTCTCTTGACCATTTCCACCTACCTTGTATTCCCAAATTATTCCTGTCCAAACATAAAATCAGACACCGATACATCGCACAATCCTATTATGACATCAAACAAATCAGTATCACCAACTACCATTACACCAATGCTAATTTCACAAACGATTATTTACCGACCAAACAATGACCAGATCGATAGAACAATTTCATTATTAACACCCGTCTATGCGTTTCTGCTTCCGTATACAGGCTTAATCCATTTGTGCCATTATTAAATCATGATTGTGAAGGTATTGGTGGCACAAAACATGTAATTAAATGAGGTATCCTTGTTACGTGGTTTGCGGTTTCAGATAGTGCAATTGTAGATAATTTAGGTTCGGTGCTGTGGGATTTCATACTTTGTAGGGGCGATGAATTTGCTGGTTGGTCGCTGAAGGGCTAATGGATTTCGTTAAAAGCAATTGTCTGGTCAAAACAACTGTAGTTCGGTAGATACAAGTTTACATACTTATTCGTAACCGTTTTATGTTATTTAAGTGATTAAATTATAATTTCGTGATACAAGTTACACACGAATTCCAACTTGATTTCCGGCGAAGAATTTATTCTTTATTCCCCGTATTTGTTGGTGATTCATATTCTTCAAGGATATTAGCAAAATTAATGGAACTTCTCAGTCAATTATTATCGAATCTGGTATTTCCCAGACCGTACGGACTAAAAGTTTAAAATCATACTCCACACACCCAAATTTTGACTCATCCTTCATAAAGTTAATTTTAAACGAAATGGAATCTGTAATAAAAATACACTTTAATAAACACGCATTAATTTACATACTTACGTAAACTCACGGCGTTTTCCATGGGCGTAGGGTGAAACTACAGAACGCCACCTATTGCGATTCTTACATAGGTACTGCTTTTGTCATTAATTGATTCATACATTTATCGGAGTGGAGATAGTTCACCCATCCATAATCCAATGATCAATGATGTGACCCCAGCTTGATTGTGATGCGTCGGCGTTATCTTATCGCTCCAGTAACTCACAATACTCGTAGTTGCTACCGGTTCTGTTACCTAACAGTTTAGTAGATTTAGTTAGGACAGTATATTATGTACCTATACTCTATCTGTACTTGTATGTACTCGTACGTAATTTGAAGGGTCGTCTCGTATGAGATTATGTCTATACTATAGCTGTTCTATTGTTGTATTGCAATGATGCAGACCGGTTAAGGGTAGGATTCAATGATGGATTAAAAAAGAGATTCACTTTTTAAAGTCTCACTCTTTAAAAAAGTGATGCTTGATAAAATCATTTGAAAATAATGCGTGTTACATAGACACATAGTGTTACACAGAGGGCTTAGAGAATCGTTTGCAAAGCATTTCATATTCAGCAACTTTTAACAGGATCGCGTAAGGCGGTTATCAAACGGCACCGCTTGTCCGCGCGGTCGGGCGCTGAAGCGTATCTCACGTCACATTGGCTGGTATGAAATCTGTTGCTGTTGTGTTTGATGCCTAACACATTATATACGTACACCGCCAGACCGAGCGGACAAGCGGCGCTCACCGTCTCTCCGCGCGGACGGGCGGTGTCTTGTGAGAATTGCCTAAGCTTTTCGTTAGCGTATGTCAGTCCAGTACATTTCTTATTTCGTTTATCGTCGCTATCGCCTATAGAATGCCATTATGTCTTGGCTGTCAGAGCTATATTACTTATATCCTGTCTTAAATTAATTTAATAACTTGTTTCCCTTACAACATGTTCTTAAATAAGCAGCTGGAATATCCTGAGGATGGAAGTAATTACTATGAGATGATAATAAGTTACGATAATCAGCATAAAGGTGCAATTCTTATAGCACCTGCTTACGTATGGTTTATTTAATAACTAAGAATTAATTTATGAATAGGTCATGTGTATTTTAGGAACCTTCACGTTTTATCTTTAACGCAGTCAATATTGAGTAGTTAGTAGTAATCGCTTTTGAAGTTTTTCGTATTTCAACTAAGTATGACTTCTGATAGGATTGATATTACAGTATACCTAGATAACGCAAGAATCGTGATCCGTAAAAAATCAACCGAGCCATTTTTTGACTTACTATGATGTCTTAAGCACTATTTAGTTACTTCTTTCTTTCGTTATCGTTGGTGTTAGAGTTTTAATGCCGCCCATGAGCCGCTGACTCATTGGTTTTTTTTTTTTTAAATTTAGTTACTATACAAACAGGTAGACTACGTTTTTGTAATTAACATGTATAGAGTTAAGTTCTTGAGTTATAACGTTGTTGTTTTAAACGAATTAGCTTGCCATGACAGTACCCTTGTTAAGCATAAAATGCTTAAGCTGGGCACGCGAAGTAGGTGCTCTGGGGCGTTATCTACGGATGTCTGTCTGTATGTATCTGTCATTGACATAAGCTTTGTCGACATAAGTTTTAGTTTTCTATCGTCGTTCACATTGATAGACTATCACTTTGTCTACTCCCAGGTCTGTGTCTGATTCTAATAGAAGCAGTTTGATTTGCTTTTCCTAGGACATGAATAACCAAATTATTCGTTTTCTGTAAGCTATAAGAGTCATGATTCATGTATCCCGAATACTTTACCTAAACATTTTATTGCGGATTTCATTCCGTTTAGTAGCGGACATAAAATATATGGGTATTGTTCAGTTGAAATAAAATCTTCTTTTAGATATTCATTTGATTTTATAAAGAGCAGAAATCATAAATACACTGGCCTACAAAACTAAGTATCACCATTTTAAAATTGCAATAACTTTATAAGTACACAAGATATACTTTCGAAACAAAAAGGACTCGAAAAAGAGTTTAATTTTGTACATAAAAACATCATAGTCGTAACCTTCTTTTAAGAAATGGCTAAAAAAAACTTTAAAATCGAAAATAATCCTTTTCGAATTACAATTTTACCATTAATTATTTCTTTATATTTTTGTTTTCAAATTTTTCCTTGATCGATGATTCTTGTTATAAAAGCTAAGTTAGACAACAGCATATCAACTTATTTATCACCGTATCACGCCTCTTTCACCTGAAGAATGTGCTAGGATCATGACTTTTCTGGAACTAGGCATGAGTATGCGTCGTACTGCAAGAATGGTGGATGTGACGTTACGAACGGTCCAGAAGGTGAAGCGAAGGTACGAAGAGACTGGAAACCATTTGAGACCTGGCAATGGGAGCCCCAGGTGTACTAGTACCCAAGAAGACCGTTATATTATTACCACTGTATTGAGAAATGGCCACCTAAATGCAGTTGAAGTCCAGCGACAGCTTCTTCAGACCCGAAGGGAACAGGAGGTTGGTATCAGCGTGATGGCTTGGCCATCAAGAAGTCCTGATCTCAACCCGATTGAGCACGCCTGGGATGAGCTAGGGAGGCTAGTCAGAAGCCGCAGACCACCACCTACCTCCTACCTAGCCTCAGGGCATTAAAACAGGCCCTGATAGAAGAATGGGAGAATATTCCCCAACATCGGCTCCGAAACCTCGTGTTCAGTATGCCAAATCGACTCGAAGCTGTAAGCAGAGCCCGAGGAGGCAATGCCAGTTATTAAAAAATAAATAACTTTTAAAACATACTTGTAAATGTTAATTGAGTTTTATGATACTAAGCTAAAAATGGCTATTTTTATTGTTATATCTTTTTTTGGACTTAAAAATGTTACTAATGTATAATTTACCATAGTTTCAAAGAAAGCTGATAAAAATTGCTACAAAAAGATTTTTATTTTAAATCTCTAACTTCTATAGTTTAGAAAAAAATAAAATTTAAAAGTGTAGTACTTAGTTTTGAAGGCCAGTGTAGTTCTTTAAGACACAAGCTAATCGGCCCACTAGCAATTTGAACGAACATTTTAATAGTAAAACGAAGCTAACGTTAACAGACAAGGACCTAATATAACTCCTAGCAGGACCTCCCTTTCGTAGTTCCTACTAACTACCTTCAGACTACACGTAACATGTGCTATTAATCGATTCGCAGTTACCGATATACATAGTATTACATACATAGTAAATCGACGTCCTGCCGAGCTAGTTAAACTTTCATATTAAGCTTCCGTCCGACGTTAGTTCATAATTTATTTATTAAGAACTTCATTGACTGGGAGAATGAATAATAATTTGTTATCATTACATAAAGTACCTTATCCAAATTTATTTGGGGTCGACGCACCATGTCTTCTTCTTCCATACTTCTCTATTACTCGTCATCTCATCAGACACCTTTCTTGCCATGTCATCGTTCCTTATAAAATTGTTACTTTGTAAAATAACGCGTTTAGTTTTTTCAAGACTATTCTTACTAGTAACCATTGCCATTTCGTTTGATCGGAGCAAAATTTGCCTCTTTACCAAGTCCACCAAACTTATAATTAAACCGATAATTCTTTCAAACTACTTCATTATCTCAACAGCATTTGAAAATCAACAACACTATGTTGGTCAAATCAAAAGAATGTACAGTTACATCCGTATCAATATATCTATCTCTTCACTTCACCTTCCAAATTTCATCCGTATCTGTTTACACGGTAAATTCCGGATGTCCACGCCCGTCAACATCACAGTGTCGATCAATGAAATTGCGATCATCCTCATGTGGTCAAAGCCCATCTCTGTTGCTATCTAAACCGTCGCCATTGCTAACAGGAGGGCTTCAGGAGGGATAGTTAATTAAATTTCAGACCGTCTAGTATTTCAGCTATGTCCGGGCAGGTATGGGAGTGTAAGCATAGCTCTGTGATGTATGTGGTTAATGTCCTGTGTGCTAGTTTAGGTGTCACATGAAACATTTTGTAGGTATTTTCTTTTAACCACGGCTACATATCCCTACAAACTCTTGGTATAACTTTTTATAGTATTAATAGTTTGATTATGGGTAATTAATTATTAATCTTGATAAGAGATGTGTCGTCTAATAGATCTGTGTTAACGTCGTATGTTGTTTGAGCCATGGCTACATTACGTTGTCAAACATATTTATGCTGGTTTTTCAATAACATTTTTGTTATCAATATGATGATTTACCTTTTAATGTCACCTTCTTAGTTACCAGATGTGTCATCTAATACATTAGCAGAGCTAGTTTCAGTTTCTAGTTGTACAGAGTTGCTCTGTGTCTATGGTGTGTTAGTTTACATGTCAGATAAAACATTTTGTTGGTCTTGTAGTCTACCTAGCCGTTGATGGGGTTATCAAATATTATTGTTGCTGATTTTTGTATTACTATTTTGCTATCAACGGTGACTGTATGGGCATTTTCTTTTTCTGTCGCTTATGTCGTTACCACATATTGTGTCTTCAAATGCATTAGTTTTAAAATTTTGTAGTTAAACAAGACCCTTTACTAATTCAGCTAATATATACGAGCAGACGTCTGAGGTTCTAAGTATGTTTGTTTAAGTGTCAGATGAAACATATTATTGGGATTTTTTTATCCACGGCTACATTTTGTTATATTGCTAATTTCTCTATAGATTTCATATAGAGAAATTTGCAACTATCATGAGTATGCATCATCATGAGTTGCAGTTTGAATATGGGTATTTTCCTTTTTATGTTATCTATTGTGATATCGAATGTGTCACCTAATAGATTGGTTGATTCAGACATGTCGGATCATGTTTAGGTTTATATTTGTTAGTTGGTATAATATATCAAATTGATTGTGCGTATTGTTTATTATTGTAGGCACCTAACTATTAACTTCAGCTACAGCTTTTCTTTTATCAGTTTGAGTTTGGTATTTTCCCATTTTTGTGTTACATAATTTGATATCGAACGAGTCAGAGTAATCGACATTTTTGTTGCATGATTAGACAGGTGTTAAATCGGCATGGTTACAAACATAATTCTAGACGAACATAGGCATATTCTTTTAAAACTTAACTTACAGAAGTAAAGTTTACTTTGTTTGAATATACAGGGTGTAAAACTACTCATCAAAAAGCCGTCAGCAACGTATTTTGTACATGAAACTAAGTAACGTTGCCTAAAAATTATTGCTGGGAAACAGCGTTTCTTTTCGGTATGAAAAGTGACGATTTACGAAACGCTCAATGTAACGCAATTTAAACATTATGCTGATGGATTACTGGGGTCTTGAAAGAATTTAATGTAAAATTTTTATTTAACCAAAAACTGTGGAAAAGTTGAAACCTTCAATATCTCCGTTCTCAGGAATGGTCCAGAACAAAAAATTGATCGAAATGACGAGAAAAGCAAGTGCCTCTCGGTTTCGCTAACGGTGTTGTTACATCCATCGGCTTGGTTTAACCAAAACCAAGATGCAGTAATCTGCTAACAAATGAATCTAGAACTATCAGATACCTACCTGCATACTTACTAAGATTGCACAACTCAATTATAATAACTAAATTACCTGTCTCAATCAGATTGGCGTCCATTGATAGATACAACAGTACTGTGGATACGTCGGGTGGTAGATCCCATCTATTTGATGTGGCCTAGTAGAGATCAATATCCAGCACAGGTGGCGTCGGTCATGGCGACAAATCCTTTGTTACTGGAGCCCTGAGCATGACTTACGGCGTATCTCGGATTACAGAGGCTGGGCTTATGTATGATATAAGCCAACTTGCGTGTATAATGCACCTGGTGAGCTATGCCGAATTATTGAGGCAGAATTGTGTGTTAAGACTGCTGCATGTGCAGTAACCTCAACACAAGTTAAAGTGAAGTTAACCAAGGCCTTACTGATGATGAATGTACTAAATAAAAACCAAATAAAACGAAATTAGATTAGCAAAATTGTTTGCTTTTTTAAAAATGACTTGTATTCAGTTAATACAAGTGCCATTCATCAGTTTTATTTTGAATTTTGGTTCTACGTTTTTTATTGTAATGATAAACAGCATGTATCAAAATACACCATGTAGTTGTCTCATACAAAACTTGACCCAAAAATAAACAGACAGACAAATGTACAGGACAGTTGATTTTTTCACTATTGGTCCCATAGAGAAAGTTGCTTAGATTAATGGTCTATATCACATTCCTAAATATGAACACACTTTACTGATACACGCTATATAACAATGGATGACCAGATTCCATGCAGTAATGATAATTTGAACTAAAACCAGACAGTGCAAATCATATCTCAATAGTTCACTGAAATAACATTATCTGATTCGCTTTGTCCGCTCACTGCTGCTTAGCTTTTATCATTGAAATTCATCCTGAATTCGAGTCCAACTGTTTCAAGTTTATACGATGACCCTCCATTATCAATGTAGATTCGGTTCGGATCAGAAACTTGACGCTGTTAATATTCATGAGGGCTAATCTTTATCGTTCATTTCGCACCATTAAGCGTACGAATTTGGAGGTTAATAAATCAGGGTGCTTATGATTGTGATGGTATTGAGTAGCTTGATGGTCTATTGTTCGTTATATTATGTTAATAGGGATGGGGATGAAACTTGTAGGCGTGCAAATATTAGAATGAGGTCTATACACGGTGTGAGGTCTATACAGCCCTTCGCAGACTGATGGAGTGAATTCAGTCATACTAAGATGAAAGGTACAAGAAATTAATTCAGGAACATTATGGGAATCCAATAAATTTGATTTGTTTTATTTCTTCATACGCAATGTATCCTTACCGTGGCAAAACGCACGTTGAACGGCAGGCGCAACGACGAGTGCGATGAACTCTGTATCTAGGCAGGAAGTGAAAAGTTGATTTCACGCGTCGTTCGTTAGAATATTACAACATCCATAAACGGAGTGCTGCACACAAAGAATGTTAACTTACATTGAAATAAAGGAGTAATAACTGAAAAAACGATTAAAAATGGTGGAATATGATTCAAAATAAGGAGCTGAATGCATCCTGTCAGTTTGCGGAGGGCTGTCCCTAACACTCTGTATAGTGTGACGATGACGAGTCTGTGTGGGCGCTTAGTAGTAAAAATACTAGATTTCAATATCATATACCTGCACACTATCAATTCTAATATTATTAATGCGAAAGTATCTGATGTTTGGCCTAAGGATAGAACATGTACATGCATGTATGTGTGTGTGTGTGTTGTCCATGTTGACAAGATCCTGTTATATTATTTACTCGCTTTTGTTGTCTCTCTTCTCTGTGTGATTTTCTTTTTCTTCTTACTCAATTTAAGAGGTGCCAGAGGATATAGGTACACACGGCTACACATCAAGCTATACATTTCCAGTTTATGCTGATCTCGTATTGTATAGGATTTCCGTAAAATGCGAGGTCAGGTTATACTGGAAATGTATAGCTTGATGTGTAGCCGTGTGTACCAGTATGTCTTGTATTAATTAAGATACGTTCTTTCGACTACCGATTTGACTCAAATATTCTGTACCTACACATTTTCGAATGCCTTTCCATTATTAAAGGTAGGTGAACAGGTTTCGAGGACTTTCACCGGCAAGTTTAACATTGCAGCCTTCGTTGTTGGATAATATTTATTGCTATAAGAAATTCCCGTACAAGGCTTGCATTCTTAGGACATTACACACGGAGTAAGATATTTCGCTGCACTACATCCTTGTGTGATACTTACAAAATTTTGTAAGTATTAGTCCAGTCACGAGACTCTGGAGTACCAAACCAATAGAAATACGCTTATCTAAGTAAATTAAAAAGCAATTTTCTTCTGGATTTACGATTGCAACTTTGAAATAAGAACTATTTCATATTAATACGGCTTCCGAAATAGTATGTTTATAAAAACATAAAATTTTAATCAATAGTTGGAGAAAATCACTTTTTAAAACTTGCTATCTCTATGCATATGGGTATTCGTGACTTTCTGTAGATAGAGGCACGCATGTTTCAAAAACAGAACGGGGTTAGAAATTTCGTTTCGCTCCAGACACCCCTATGTTCTATGTTAAGGGTTTGGTTTCCGCACTTAGTCCCTAAATTGGACCATTGTGCGTGAGCCATGGTGGCCGTTACTCCAACCAGCCCACCTCCCTCCAGAAGCAGATCAAACTTCCCGGTCTTCTCAGGACATCCTCAAGGGATCTCGGTGTTCCAAGAGTATCCTCACGGATCTGGGTGACGCCGGTGCACTCGAGGAGTACATGCGCTACAGTTTCTTCCGCCTCCATGCACGCTCTGCACAGGGGGCTATCAGTGATACCTAGGGTGTGGAAGTGTTTGTTCAGTGAGCAATGTCCAGTGATGGTCCCCGCCACCAGTCGCAGGCTATCTCTGTCCAGGCGCAGAAGGCGCTTGGTTAGCTTCGTGTCCAGGGATGGCATAGCTTCCTTGGATTGCCTGCACCCTGGTGTCAAGGTCCACCATTTTCCCGCTTGCGTTTGAGTGTGTTCCTTTAACCAACTCCTTAGCTGCTTGAAGGGAATGGGCACAATGGGTTCGGGTCCGAAGGCTTTTGTGCTGGATCCCCTTCTGGCAAGTTCATCAGCCGCATCGTTTCCAAGTGATCCGCTGTGTCCTTTGATCCATTGTAGTGTCACAGTGTTGTGGTTTAGTACCGTAACACGTTCTAGGGCATTATGGCATTCTAGTATTAGTCTCGACGTTATCTGGTTTCTCTTTAAGGATTGAAGGACTGAGGCACTGTCGGAGAGTATACGAATATGGGTATTCGTAACTTCCCTGACCTCAATGGCGTGTGCCGCTTGGATAATGCCAACACACTCAGCTTGATAGACAGAGTTGAGCATTCCCAGGGGTTTGGATATTTTAATATTTAGGTCGTTGGAGAAGACTCCGACACCTGTCCCGTCTTCGGTCTTTGATCCATCAGTGTAGATCCTTAGCTCTTTTGGACCTGAGTAGTCACGCGTCTCCGCTGTGAGCTCTATGCTGTAGTGTTTATGAAAGCAGTGGGTCTTCAGGGTTCTGTCGCAGGGTGATGCCATCATGGGCTGCCGCTTGATAGCATCATCTTTTAAGCGTGTATGTTTGATTCTGGAATCTTTACTGAGGGTGCCGGATACTTCGAGCCTGAAAATCGCTAGGGTCGCCTCCTCTCTTACAACGAGGTGTAGAGGTGACAGCCCCAGCATCACCTGTAAAGCGGCAGTGGGTGATGTCCTCATGCTACTGGTGATTGCTACGCAGGCAAATCTCTGTAGCTTCTCGAGATCTTTCTGGGCTGTGCTCAGGTTGGTCCTGGGCCACCAAACTAACGAGCCGTATGTGATGATTGGTCGGATGACTGTGGTGTATAGCCAGTAGGTGATTTTAGGGCTTAGGCCCCAATTTCTGCCGAGCAGTCTTTTGCACTGCCATAGGGCTATGCTGGCTTTTGTGGTAATGTAGTCGGTGTGTTTTGCCCAATTCAGTTGTTTATCCAAATAGATGCCCAGGTATTTGGTTTCAGTCGACAGGCTTAGGGTGGTCCCAAAGAAGCGTGGTAACTGTAAGGTTGCCAACTTTCTTTTCTTTGTGAAAAGGACGAGTTCAGTTTTGGTAGGGTTCACCGCCAGTTTATATTCTTTGCACCAGTCCTCTACCATTTTCAAGGCTTGACGCATAAGGTTGCATAGTGTATTTTCGTGTGTGCCGTTAATTATTATGGTTATATCATCAGCGTAGCCCACCGTGAAGTAGCCTCTGTCATTTAGACGCTTGATGAGGCTGTCTACCACGAGGTTCCATAGAAGTGGCGAAAGGACGCCCCCTTGAGGGCAGCCTTTCGCCACGATGGCTCTAGTAGTGTCATTCACCGTAACCTGTACGGCTCTCAGTCTGAGCATGTTTGTGATCCATCCTCGCAGGGTCGAGTCTACGCCGTGTTCCTCGAGGGCTGCGTTGATGCTATGAAAAATGGTTTTATCAAAAGCACCTTCTATGTCAATAAAAACAGCTAGTGAGGAGCATTTGTAGTCTACTGCACATTCGATCTTGGAGATCACACTGTGGAGTGCAGATTCTGTGGATTTTCCTGTGGAGTAGGCATGTTGTTGTTTGTGGAGTGGCAGCTCCTGAAGAGGTCCGTCCCGAATGTGTCGGTCACAGAGTCTCTCAAGGGTTTTCAGTAGGAAAGATGTCAGGCTTATTGGTCTGTACGCTTTAGGTTGTGTATAATCGGGTTTGCCTGGTTTGGGGATGAAAATGACTTTCACCTCTCGCCATTGAAGTGGCACATATCTGTGTGCTAGGCAGGCTTGGAAAATGACAGCCAGCCATGGCGTAAGGACGTCTACTCCCCATTGCAATAGGGCTGGGAGAATTTCGTCTAAACCTGCGGATTTGTATGGTTTGAAAGTCTTGATTGCCCATTTTATTCTGTCTTCGGTTACTACTGTGCGGGCTCTGGACCAGTCCTGGTCGTTTGGTGAGTGCATTGGTTCACTTGCCCATACTCTGTCCTCGGAGAGGCTGCAGTCTGGGAAATGGGTTTCCAGAAGAACTTTACTTGTTTCATGGTCCGACTTTGTGTACGTGTTGTCTGGGTTTTTCAGCGATCCGAGGGTGCGATCCTGATCGGTGGATAGGATCTTCCTTACTCGCGCAGCTTCGCTGTTCGATTCAATGTCTTCGCAGAATTTCCGCCAGGCTGCCCTGCTGGCAAACCTGACTTGGTTTTTGAAGGTGTACTGTGTTTTCTTGTATAGGTCCCAGTCTTCTGGGAGCCTGGAATTCTTGGCTCTGTTGAATTGTTTGCGCATCGTTTGCCTGAGCTTGCCGAGCTCTGCAGTCCACCAAGAGTTTCCCTTGCTCTTGGTGTTTGGATCTGGTAGTTTGCAGCAGGCGTGGTAGGCTTCGATGATATATTCTGAGAGTTTAATTACAGTGTCTTCAAGCTGTTTGGGATCCGTTAGATTTAGGGGTTTTTGGTGCCTTGTTAGCAGTGAGGCCAGAAGCCGTTTGTAGCCGGGTACGTTGGTACGTCGTGGGTTGCGCCTAGGATCGGGTTTTTTTGTGTTAGCTACTAGTGAGAAACGAATCCTCCTATGATCAGAGCAAGAAGGCTCGTTGGATACGTGCCAGTTAGAGATAAGTTTTGTCGCGCTTTCTGAAGCCAGCGTTAGGTCAATAATTGTTTGTCCGCGAGCTGTGACCCAAGTGGGTTCCGAACCACGGTTAACGATGTTAAGGTTAGTGGAGAATAGATATGTGCATAATACCTCACCTCTAGTGTTGGCTTTATTGCAACCCCAAAGCGGGTGATGGGCGTTCGAATCCGTGCAGATGACCAGGTCCAGGTTGGCGTCTTCACAGTACCTTACCAGGTCGGCCATCTCTTTTGGTGGGCAGTCTTCATCCTCGCCTGGCATGTAAACCGAGGCTAAGACGATGTCAGGTGCATCGCCGTCAGTTTTGAGCCTGACGACTGTCAAATCTCTGGAACATAATTGTGTGAGTGTTGTGGTGGGCACATCTTTGGGTATGTAGGCGCAGGTCCTTGGTTTTTCTGTGCCCTGTGTGTCAAGAATTAGCTTACCTCCAATGTTTCCGAGGCCGCATATTCTGTTATTTCGAATCCACGGCTCTTGGATTAGGGCAATAGTTCGGGGTTTCATCTCCAGCGCCCTGCGCAGGCAAGCCGTGGCAGTCTGGCTATGCTGGAGGTTGGTCTGGATGATGTTTAGGGGACTAGACGTGGGCGCCGGTGGCGGTGGAGTGGAGTTATGAGGAGACGGATCCATCGGATAAATCCCCCCCATCCTCCAGTCCATGCCGGTCGTCGCTCATTGACGGTGACGAGGTGAGCAGCTGTTCTGTCCACCCTGGTGGTGAGGTTGGCATGCTCCCAGCAACAGCATCAGCCATTGCCGTTCTGGCCATCTCCTCCTCCAGTTGCGTCATGGTCATGTCGAGTTCTGTCGGTGTCGGTTGCGTCAGTGCAGTGCTAGTGGTCGTAGTCTGGGTGTCAGAGGGTTGGGTGTTGGGGAAAAAGCGCACGTATATCGACCCAAGTAGGTACGATACCCGCCGCTCCCTCCCCAAGACCTTTTCGACTTCCTCCGGTGGGATGCCCAGGGTCAAATAAGTCCCATGGTTATCACCACCGACTGATGTCGCCCTGTACAGCGACCACCTCCCTATGTCGTACCAAGTATTCTGACGAGTCAGAACGCTCTGGAGCCGCGCTATGTCCCCATTGTACCTGGGTACAAAGAGCGCTGCTCGGACACGGGTCGGCACGTCGGACTGTCTCATGACTATCAGTGTCGCGTCTGTGTTGGGCAGTCTAATCTTCGGTACGTTATCTGTTAGCCAGGTCAGGGCGCCGTCGTCCTCACACCACATCTGAACCGTGCCGTCCGCTACCCGAGGGTAACCGCGGAAGGCCGGGAGTGGTTTGGAGGGGTCGGCGTCCATGACGAGGTCTTCAAGGCTGAGCTTGATGTGCTCGGCCTCGTCAGTGGTCATGTCACGTGATGGAGGCGAGAGGCAGATCGCTACGGCGAGCCGCGCAGGAATATCCTTTGTAGCTCGTGCGTAGGTCCTCTGCTCCCCTTGAGCGGTCTGAATTTTGACTCGCTTGGCGTCCCCCTGGAGCGTGCTCGGCGAAGCCGTGTCGTCCGGGCGCACCCTCTTCGCCGTTCCCTGGCCACTTGGTCCAGGTTGCGGTTCCGAGGGGCATGGCACGGTGTTCCGTGCCAGGGACACCCTGCGCGAAAATCCAGATCGCTTGCCTCGCTTCTGTTTCGGTCTGTGTCGGTTTTGGGTCGTCTCGGTGCGGTTCCGGTTGTTTCCTCCGGATGGTCCTGGTGCGGGCAGTGACGTTCCGCGCTGGGTTTCCCCTTCGCGTAATGGTCCTTGCCCGCATGTTTCCGCGTCCGGCTGCTTTTCGCGCTGGGTTTCCCCTTCGCGTACTTGCGGCTGGTCGCGTACTCCCTTACAAGCAACCGTTTGCGCATCGCGCTGGCTATTGCCTTCGCGGATCTTGCTCAAACGGTTGTTGAGATCTCTTACTCTGTTCCGGATTTTTCCGCGCTTACGCTTCAGCAAGCGTACTTCATCCACAGAGATGAATCCAGGGCCACCGGATTCAGCTTCCTTTCCCGTCCCGTGGTGTCCAGAGTCTATGTCTCTCAGCCTTGCTTCGATCTTCTCGCGCTGGAGTGCCAGCGCGCGGAGTTCTCCGTCAAGGCTGGAGAGTCGTGCATTGTCGGTGTCATTGTCGGGGTTGTTCGTTATACTATTCCGAACGATGCTCTGTTGCCAGGCCCTCGTGGAAAGTATAACGGGTGTCAGGGTCGTAGGCGCGGAAATCGCAGCCGTCGTGTCAATTGGCGCAGAGGTCGCAGCCATGGTCGTGTCGGGTGGCGCGTGAGCCGCAGCCAGTGCTGTTGGCGCTAAAGCAGCCGGCCGCGCAGAAGGCGCGGCCCTAAGTGGCAGATTGGTGCCCCCCCCCAGATTACGGTGGGAGCTGGCCGACGGGTCGGCGTGGGATTCCCCGGCATTGCCGGGACCCACCTGGGGATTATTAAAACCTTTCTGCGACATTTGTTGAGGGTTTGTGGGCTTTTTTGGAGATGAGGTTACCCCTCCTCATGGACCGAAAGGAGAAAGGAAAAAGGAAGGAGGGATTGGGCGTAGGATCATGGGAAAGGGGTTTCGGGTTACCCTAGGCCTGGGATTTTGGCTTCGGGAAGTTTTTTTTTTTTTTTTTTTTTTTTTTTTTTTTTTTTTTTTTTTTTTTTTTTTTTTTTTTTTTTTTTTTTTTTTTTTTTTTTTTTTGAAAAAGCGCCCGGGGGTTTTCGTTGCGTCTATTTCTTATGGAATTAGACCAAAAACAGGGCGGCAACCTCGTGAAGGTGAATCCCCCAGACTTGCCTTGAGGATCTACACGACTGTGGCGCTCACCCTCAAGACCCCGCCACCTCACTGCCCCTGAAGGAGGCAGTGAGGTAGGCCTGCAACTATACTACCAAGCAAAGCATTAGCAAAGCATGTCGTTGTGCAACCGCGAAAGCATAAGTACAGGCCCTCCCCAATTAGAGACAGACAGAGACAGACACCCCTAACCACAGGTTTTGAAACTGCCAGCATCGACCAGCCATCCGAGATATATGGGATCAGGTACAAGGATATAATATAATTCCATACAGTTTTAGGCTTTCATTTTATACCTGTAAAGTAGGTACGTTACACTATAACATCTGCAAATCGATACTCATTTGCGTTAAGTTTATCAAAGGTCTTTGACAGTACCATTGTACTCTAAGTAAGTACTAAACGAACCCGATGAGTTGTAAGTAAGAGATCTTACTCTGTTTTAAAAGACAATTGTTTTTTTTTTCTTTATTTCACTCTCTTTTTTCACGGCATCCTGCCAAAACAAAACCTTTGTAAACTGGTCGTGCACTACCACACGCATGACCAGTCCTTCCCTTTAATAAAAAATTATAGGGAATGATCAGTTTAAAACCTGTGTTTAAAACCGACTGATGTTCCGTCTAACCGGGCTTGCAGTTATATCATATTAGTGCATACGTGCATAAGTATAGATGGCGCTGCGCACTTGCCTGATATAATCCTTTAATAGCCAATTATAGGACCTGCGGGAAGTCTATTTTGTGGGTCGGCTTGCCATACCTATTCGACTAGCTGCGGTTATTTCAAATTATGATTTAGAATGCGAAATTTATTAACTAGTACATACCAACGTAATGATAATGATACCTTTAGATGATAGTGTAGGTTTTCATCCGTTTCAAGTCCCGCTGACACCACAAATCCACAAATAACTAATTAACTATGTACCGCTAACGTGTTTAAATCATCGTGCTGTTTCTGTAAATTATTTGAAGATAACAAAGACGGAAGGATGTTTTTGATAAGTGGTTCAAACTACTTATTCTTCTTGATAAATGGTTCAAACTACCTACTCTTCTTGATAAGTGGTTCAACAATCTGTTTTAATAATTAACAGCAACTGTGGAAAGATTTAATCACTCTCCAGATCACGACCTTCAGACTAAAAGCATGACTCACACTCTTTCTTCACTAAAGTACATATGGAGACACATCAAGCTAAACATTTCCAGTATAAAACGGCCTCGCTTTGTAGAGATTTCCCGTACAGAGAGAGCTTTGCTTATACTCTTTTTGTATAGCTTGATTGGTCATAGTGCGTATACCTTCCTACCAGCAGTTCATTTAAATTCCCTCTCTACTTAAAAGTAACTTCCCTTTCAATTGAACGCGTCACGGCGCTGTGGACAGTTGATAAAATAATTAGCTAGTAGCTGGGGCAATGTTCCTCCCTTTGTCGTTGATAATTTTATCTATGCGCTCTACTGAGCCGTGACTCATAATAATCTGATTTGAGGGGGACCTCTCTCACTGATTTTTGGTTCAACTTCAACTTTTACTCTTACCCTTCAAGTTTTAAGGGAAAGATGAGGAAAGTTGGGATTACTCACAGTTTGAATTGATAGGAAAATAACGGAATTATTGTTTTGTTTACAGAATAATTTGTTTTTGTTTATTTGGTGAGACCTATTAATAGAAGGTTAGTAATTAAAATACACGGTAAAAGGGACATCCTGATATAAACTTTTACCATGGAACCGGTACAATCATGAATCTAAATCATCAGCATGATGATGCAAAATATTCGCCAAAAAAAAAAAAAAAAGCATTGTGTGTTATGTGCATTTTTATAAGATTACAAACAAGCATTACTTAAACATATTTTCACTTTCATAAATAAATGTGGAAGGGACACCGACACAAACGGTCACCACGTACTTAAACCCTTTAATTATACGTTAAGCTGTTCTAAATAAATAAATAGTAGTACATCATTCTGAGCAAAAAAAATCTAGAAAAAAAAGTCTGCTGTTTCCTACAAAACTGTTGAAAAAGCTGTTTTATTATTAATAACCGATGAAAAATGTATGTGTGGAATGATGTCCTGAATACGCGGTAATTGTATTCGTGTTGGTGTCCCACCCTGCATATTTTTTTTGTTAATCTAAAATGTTCAACCATTTGAGCATGTATTTCCAAAGTATCGACATATCAGGCGGAATAGCCAGACGTTCAATATCTCCGTCATCCAGTCTGCATAACTCAATAACAAAACTATGCGTTTCTCCATAATGTCGTCGACAGCCTAAGGGTGTGTACACATTTACGGTGAAAACGCTCGTGAGCTCTCTCTAACTTCAACGACCAACGATATTTTCAGAGGGAGACACACCGCAAAATGTTTGACTTCCAAATGATTTCCGCGCCAGAATTCATTGTGAACACACCCTTATGATTTGTCATTACCCCACGAATATTTTAAGAACAATTTTAATATTAAAGTACTTGAGAAATGTGAGTAGGATCTAAAAGTTCTGATACCAATAAGTGCTTAGCCAATATTTCCTTGAAATTTTAAAAAGAGCGAAGAATTACAAGTCTATTTTCGTAAACTAAATTAACGAAATTCAGTTCTATTACTCTTAATTGAATTTCAATTTCAATTGGTGCGGTACGATAAATTATACAAAAGTTCCATATTGCGAACTATACGAAGAAATTCTGAAAAGCATTAAATCGTTTCAGTTTAACGAAACTTTGAACGGGGCTTTACGAATGTATTGTATTATGAAGAAATACTTGAACTGCTAAACTTGGCGTTTTGTAACGTTATAATTAATCGCCACAGACGGTTTCATTTCGGGGCAAAACAAAAAGATAATTGCGCCCAATTAATTTCGACTCCTTGCAAATGAGGGTGAGGTCCTTTTATGTCCCCTCTACGCTTTTATTGGTTCCAGGCGATATTTAGTTTGGCCGATTTGTTTGTTTTACGTTTTCAGTCGGTAATGAATTTTCTTTAGCGGATGGTCTCTGGTCGCCCGTTACAATGGGCATTAATCTTAATGGACGTTTTAACAAATTTAAGGGTACTATTATTCGTTTAGGTCCTAATATGTGGAGATCTTTTGTTGGTTCATTGGTATGGAGTTTAGGAACCAATTAATGTTTGTACGGGTTCAACAGAATAATTTGAATATTTTATGGAAGCTGAACAAAACTTTGTCTTCCTTTAGATCTGCTGGCATTGTCTTCTTTACAAATTGGAGATAGCTTTAAACGGAAAGGTGTCTCTTTAGTAATGGGTTACTTGTTGGTAGAAAGAGGTATTTTGGCATTTTTTTAATCAAGTGACTGAATGTATCTACTTCAGTTTTAAGAAGTCAATTCATTTTTGGTGCCGTATGACACCAAACGTACAGACGTCAGCACATAACATTCTGTCAAATTTCTTTAATAGATTTTCAACTCTATTGCCAAAGCATTAGGTCCAAGGAGAATTGGGCAAACTTTTACAGTTTCGGGTAGCTAAATGTGCTTGTGTGTAATTATTATTATGTCTGTACATATGTGGTAGCAAAATAAGTCTGAGCTGGCTTCTTAGTCTATTAAAACTCCGTGATAGGTACGGCCTACTGGTTATTATGAAATAAGATGGCGGAGATGAATGCCGGATAACTTCGTGTAATACTCCTGATATTCAACTTTAATATTATGCGTGTTAGGGGAAAGATCATCTAGATTTGATCACGATCCACGACATTGATCAGCGATTATAATCTCGTGGGCTTCCCCCTTGACCAGTTTGACCTTACATGTATCATAAATGACACATCGTTTAAGTACACGTGCACTTATCAATCTAGATAATAAATCAGAAACATTCCGTCAATTCACATAATCAGGTGAGATAATTTACTTTGTAATAACGCGATAACATTTCTACGGATAAATATTTTGTGTTCTGATCATGGTCAAAATAATAAAGATAAGGTGTTACTTTGGGCTGATAACTCTTATCTATTGCACAATTTATTAATTTCAGTGGCCCAAGGCCTTAAATTGTATAGGAAACATATCTTGTGACTGGGGGTTATCATTAATTAGACTTTTTTTTTTGATACTGTATTTTTTTTATAATGAGCCTTATAATAATAAAAGTAAACATCGTATGTTTTTTTACAAATAAAAAAATCTTTGACGCCTCGATGACTATTATTTCTAAGATAATAATTTAGATACATTATTGTATTAACAACACATTATTCATAGTTTATTCAACGAAATTATGTGCCTATTAATTATTGTATGAGTACCTACCTACCATACTAGACAGTTAGGTATAAGAAATAATCTTACATTACATTACATTTGACGACCCGAATGGCGCAGCGGTAGTGAGGCTGCCTTAGGGTCCCGGGTTCGAATCCCGGTAGGAGCAAGTGTTTGTGTGATGAGCATGGACATTTGTTTCCGAGTCATGGATGTTTATATGTATAATAAGTATGTATTTACAAACAAAAAGTATCTATGTAGTAGTATCAACTATCTGGTGTCCACGACACAAGCCACGTTGCTTAGTGTGGCACCTAGATGGCGCTACGTGTAATGTCCAGCGATATTTATTCATTATTTATTAGCAATGCTTTTGTAATTACCACGAGAATTCATTTATAAAAATGCCCGTTCGTGATTTCTGCGATATCCAATTACAAGTTTCCATATTGAATGCTAATCAAATAATACAACGCATTCAAATTTTGGGTCGTGGGGCTTTTGGGACCGGGACTACGGTCCCTGATTCCACCTTTTTTATGCAATCGTTATTTTTTAGTAGCATTTTGGGACCAGAAGAAAAAATTAGTTAAAGTACAGTTAACAAAAAAGATGATGTGATATTTTGATCAACAATTGCATGAATTAATTACCAATAACGGTACAAAATAACGGGTAATATTATTTAAAAAGATAGTTGTAGCTATAAAATAACAATATATCAATCACATATATGAGAAGAGAGAGAGAGAGAAGTATGAAGAATATGATATTCTCATTTGAAAACTGCGATGCGTATCTTTTTATTATATTAAATTTTCCAACAGTAAATTCGAGAACAGAATGGTATCGTAATTGATAACTACTATCGTGGCGCATCCGGATTAACTCCTTTTCACGTATCGACGCACGACGTTCAAAGTTCTCTGTGAAAATAGCAATGATTACATTTTTGAATATGGATATCTATAGTATATCTAGATTTGTCTATTGATAAGTTTGTCTTTGATGAGTATCAGGCCACATAGACTCATGACAAAAAGCCACGCAAACATCACGCCAATTGTTATTGGACAATCAGTGGACAATTACCATAATTATAATAATGACGTCATTAGTCGTTTCAGCCAATAGCTTAATTAACAAGAGCCTCGACCAATATCTGAGGAGGCTCTCGTTAGGCAGCTGGATTACGGGCTTGATTCAGAAAGCGGTACTCCTGGACACGGCTCGTATTGTTAGGAGGTTCCTCTCTCTGGAGCCCTGACTGCCGGTAGCTTGGACCCTGTTCCCAATACCGGGTGGCCTACAATTTTTTATATTTCTAAATATTTTTTATTGTATTAATAATTTTTTTATTAAGAATATTTAAAAATGTATTTTGTAAAAATAAATAAATAAAGGAGATAATATAACTACTTTCTTTCCGTCTTTCAACATCTTCGTCAAAGAACATATGCCATTGTTCAGACGAATGGTTGAAACGCTGATCTAATGCTATGGGACTAGGTACCTATATCAGATTACAATAAGCTCCTTATTTATGAGTTACATTTGTCACCATTCACTTTGTGAAGATAAGACTCTATTAGCGCCTAACAACAACTAAGTAAAAAAGAATAAAAAAATCTTTCCAACCATTTTTTTCAGGACTAGACACTTTAAACTATTATTCAGGTGAAAATGGACTCTGTGGCCTTAATCTAATAAACTAATTTCTTTTGTTTCAGGCTGCTCTCTGCGCTGACTACAGTGTGCCAGTGGATTGTGTAGCAGCAGGGCCAGCTCCTCGTCCCAGTTCCTTCCACGAAATCTCCGCACCTAAAGTAAGTACTACTGCTTGGAATATCCATCACAATACACGTACTTCAGCGGGCGTCATAAAGACCTTTTTAAGAGGAAAAGCTTATGTACAATCAATGTATCAGTGGGCTACCCTGATTGTCTAATGTTTTGAGAGCTCATTAAAGGAAAATACCATAAGCGTTGTCGTTCTCCATCTTCTTGTCAAAGTCTATTTTACCCGAAACTGTTACAAGAAGCAAGAGATGTTTGCGGTACTTGCGTTTAAGATAACGATTTACATTGTATCCATGTAAATAAATATGAGTTTATCTTCTAATTTGAGAATTACGGCTTTGCAAATGTCAAATATAAATGACTATTATAAATTGTGATAATTTTAACAATTGCAGGAAACGCAACTTACAAATTACCAGATACACCAGAGAGTATTCAAGGAACAAAGAGATATAATTATCAAGGACTCATTGTTGCAAATAATGAGTAACATCCGATTAAAGCATAGGTTTCTAGGCAAACATGATTATGTGTCGATACAAAAGTTATACTTAACGTTATCATTCTTTAGCTTAGTAGTAGGTATTAAAAGTGGTACTTAACATTGTTATAACTTTAAATAGGTATTATGTGACACAGCAACACTTCATTAGAGGCTTAAGTGATTAGTAAACCTTTTTGTTCATTAAGTTTTTGGAAAATTACATGTAATTTTCCAAAAACTCTAGCTTCTAGTGAAGTGGCAGCAATCTCAAAATAAACCTGTAAATTGTGTAGGGTGCACGAAAATGCAATGATAATTATACTAATTAATCTATACACCAGGTAGGTATCTGCTAGCTCTTGCACTAAAATAGGCAAAGAGTCTTATATCAAATAAGGTGGTTCAATAAGTTGCATATTTTTGTAAAACAGTGAGATATAAGGGATTTCCACTTATTATCCTACCATTCAAGCTTTCATCATCTGCCTAGCCGTTTTTCGACTATGTTGGGGTCGTCTTCCAGTCTTACTGGATGAAGCTGAATACCAGTATTTTATTTGGAGCGATCTGACCTCCACAATCCAGCTAGTACTCGGTAATACGAAACCCCTTTGTTGGCTAAAATTAAATAATCTTGGAAATTCCCACAACTTTTTCATATGTTACCTATACTTTTAGCAACTTGCTATCTATAGGTACTGAAAGATTATTTGATAACAGTGCATAGGTACAACGTAATCTCCGAAAATACAAACAAAAGTTAGATAAAGACCTCTTTGGGTAAATAGGCTGTGATCGATTTCGCATATCGATGGCTGTATGAGATAGGAAGATAATGTGAATCACCTTAGTATTGATATCGTACATATTACTTTCCATATAGTACAATTATATTAAAAAAAAAAAAAAACGGTTTGTTAAGAATCGTCTTTGTTTTTGGTCTTTTGTATTCTCTGTGGACAATTGGGAATTTTCTAGACATTACAGAACAGGTGCCGTTTGTAAAGTTTAATTTATTGCCGTGTTAAAAATATTGAGTAGGTACAACATTACCTAATGGGCAAAAGCCTTCCTTAAATGTATATTTGTACGCCAAATGGCAAAACATGGAGAAACTATAATATGTATAACTGTAACATCTTGAACAATGTTGTAACCTATGTTTACAAATAAAGAATATTGATTGATTGACAAAGATTTGAGGTAATTTTTAGGGGTATTTTTCGTATTTAGGAATAATAAATCTGGAAATCACCAAATATATTGAGGAAAATATTGAGTATGAATGTAGATGGCTTTAAGAGTAGAGGAAGACCAAATAAACGTTGGATGGACTGTGTGAAGGATGATATGGCTAGAAAGGAGGTGATTGCTGAGATGGCGAGCAATAGAGAAAAATGAAAAAAGACATGCTGCGCCGACAACAAATAAATGGGGACAAGGGCAGGAGAATGATGATGATGAAATATGGAAATCACCTAGAATGTAAAACTCGAGCAAATCAATCTTGAATGTAATCATTCAAGATTGATTTTGAACTGTTCAATGACGAACGAGAGTGTCCACTTCTAAAATTATTACATTACAATAATAATAGTGACAAGCAAGTCACCCAAAGGGCAATGGAGAGGGCTATGCTCGAAGTTTCCTTGCGTGATCGAATCAGAAATGAAGACATCCGCAAGAGAATCAAGGTTACCGACGTAGCCCGAAGAATTGCCAAACTGCAGTTGCAGTGGGCAGGGCACATTGCTCGCAGAACGGATGGCAGATGGGGCCGAAACGTTCTGGAGTGGCGACCGCGAACCGGAAGACGTTGCGTTGGAAGGCCTCTCACTAGGTGGACCGATGACCTGGTTAAGATTGCGGGGATCCGCTGGATTTGAGTCGCACGGGACCGGTCAGTGTGGCGACACTTGGGGGAGGCTTATGTCCAGTAGTGGACGTCTTTCGGCTGAAATGATGATGATGAGTGACAAACATTGTTCAAACAAATACTCAAGTATTAGGTATTAATGTTTGAGTACCTATCTAACCGGCTTTCGCTATCACACTTTCACAAGTACACATGCACCGAACCCTTGATAGTAACATTGTATCTTATCTAGTGAAAAAGTCATTGATATAAACCAATCACTGATCAGTGAAGTATACCTAATGATAACAAAAATGTCGCATCGTACCATGACGCATCTTTATGCGGGAACTAAAGCAATATTCTTATGTTATTGCTTTATCCAAATGAATAAGTAACTAAAGTCTATTCAAGATCTTGCTTCCAATTGAAGTAAGTTCCGCTTGAACAAATATCAACTTTATATTTGTGTAAATTAGATTGATTAATAACTACACTAGATTGAGGAAGTCATAAAACGTTTTTAGTTGCAGCGTGGTTGTAGCGAAAACTGAACTCTATGGGTGTGTTTTAAAGTTATATTTTCAATAACCTCATTTAAATCATGTTTGTTTACATGTTTGGAAACTCAATTGCGAACACAGTATACTTTAAAAGTTCTACAGCGTCCTACAAAGATACTATTATCATTAATATTTATTATTTTGACGCAGTTATTATCACTTGATTACTAAGACTCCCCGGGTGAATTATTCGAAGGCTATGTTATTTTGTGATAACTTTTAATATCGCCTGACTGTGTTACCAAAACAGATAGCACTATCGGACGTAACTGTTTTGCTTAATATTTACGACATTATTTTTTTCTTCTAGTAAGATAAATTAGTCATACTAAAAATATAATAATATGGAGAATCTCTCTTAGGCGCGAATTACACAGAATCGGCGTAAGGTGAAGGCACGGCGCAGGCATACAAAATGTAAGTAGGCGACGTGCCGTGAATAACACTCAAGCGGCGCGACACAGGCACGCCGTTCTTTTTTTTTTCGTTATACTTTCCACGCCTGCGCCGCGCCGTCACCTTGCGCAGTTTGAGTATAATTCGCCCCCTAAAAAAAAGCATCTCAAGTAAGTTGATTTGTTAATACAACTAAAGGAAAATCGACTACAGTAGTAGAACAATCAACATAAGGTTCTAGGGAATTTTAAAAATGTGCATCAAAATAATAATAATCATTGAAAAATGTTTGAATCCAATTCAGCTCATGAAATTTGCTACGATGAAATGAAATACTCGTAGCCCTTCCCAGATTTTTTACTGCTTTTTAAAGCCTAACCATTTCCCCACAGAAGTTTTAGTACCCACTAAGATGAAATTACCCAGATACATCTTTTTGCATTACCAAGATTACCTACCCTTACTAATTAAAACGCAAAGAGCTTTATTTAACGCATACATAAAACATGTACGAAAACGCGTATTGCATAATCCTGTACTTCACTTTACAACGTAGTTAAGGTACCAAAGTACCAAAGTGTGTACCAAATCCAACCCCACTTGTTGAAGTGATCTCATCGTGAGGAGTATGCCCATAAAATGTTAATGGAGTACATAAAAATCTTATAAAACTCATACTTTCTCTGCTATTTTTATTTTCAGACCAAAATAAAGTGTTTACGTTGTTTTTCTCTGACATTGAACTCGTTAGGTCACCTTTTATTTTTAGTGTTCATAAATACATAAAGAGTGTATGCTTTGCGATTATAATAGGAATAGGCTTGGTCCTGAAAGGACGTTCTAACTTTAGTCAGCAAATTCTATACATACATTTTTTTTTTTCGGATGGGAAATCATCAAATAACCCCTCCCGCTCTGGTCTGAGCAGGAGGGAGTGTCAGACTTTTACTGACTAAAACCCATCCATGTTCCTTCCTTTGCCCTTTGTGTTCCAGGGCCGCGGTATCTCTTTCGAAATTCTATACATACCTAAGCTGAAGTTTTGGTGGAGGTGAAAAGGTCAACCATATCTTTATTAAGAGTTAAATAGGGTTCCGTACTCAAGGGGTAAAAACAGAACCCTATTACTAAGACTCCACTGTCCGTCTGTCTGTCTGTCTGTCACCAGGCTGTATCATATGTACCGTGATAGCTAGACAGTTGAAATTTTCACAGATGATGTATTTCTGTTGCTGCTATAACAACAAATACTAAAAACAGAATACAGTAAATACTTAAAAGGGGCTCCCATACAACAAACGTGTTTTTTTTTTAGATAATGGTATAGAACCCTTCGTGCGCGAGTCCTACTCACACTTGGCTGGCTTTTTTTTCTTTACATTTTACATCTCTTACACTGAATGTGTTTATAACAAAAATGAAAACTTTTATTATTTCGTCACCAATTGTGCTTTAGTAGTATCATTAGATACCTGTCTCGCTGGCCTAGTGTCCGCAAGCGCGACGGCTGAGCATGAGGTCCTCGAGGGTCTAATTTCCAGGTCGAGTAAAGTGCTACTGGGTTTTTCCATGAGGAATTTCTCAGTACCCGCCTCAGTATGACCGGTGCCATTGAAGAATCTGAATGTCTGAATGTTTTACATCGGAGAGCAAGAAATAACATAGACATAGCAGAGACAGGGTAGAGATGCACCTAATAAGGTACACACACACACAGGTAGGTACACTCATATTCCGCCAGTTATGTTTAAGTCCCATGTAAGAGGGGGCGAGTCCATTGCCATCAACCGGGCACAAATCGTCTGGATTTGTGCCCGGTTGCTACTGAGTAATTCCTGATGTTAAAACCCAATATCACTGGCCGACCCTGACAAGCAATGAAGCAAGCAAGAAAGAATACATGAACAAATGGCTTAGATATATGTAAAGCAAAGAATACAGGTGCAATGTTATGAGCATAGACATAGAGCATGGACTGAGCCTTCCCTAGTCAAATTACCATGAAGTGCGAGAGAGACAAAGCAATGGAGCGGCCATGGTTTGCCCTAGGTATTGGCCACATCATCGCTTTGTCTCTTTCTACAGAGTGGTCACTTTTTGGAGGCTAACGCTCAGACCATTCTCTATCTGTATGTCTATGGTAATATGTTGGAAGAATTCAACTTTAAGCTGTGGGGGATGAAAAATGTTTCACATGTTTGTTTTCTCTATAACTGGGTGTTTTTTTCTGACCAACCAAGAAATCGCAGGCTCACTATCTAGTAACCAAAAAAAAATACTTCTAGTACATAACCAGGGCCGCCTATTCACAACCCACAGGGGAAAAAAACGTAACTTTATGTCAAACGAAAGTGTACAATCTTAGTCATAAGCTTTAAATAAATTTCACCCACAAGTGCACACTGACACGGACACCCACACTATCGTGAGAAATAAAAAATCAATGAACAAACTTCTCGATGACCTTTTCAAGAACGTAGCGTTGTGAAAGAATGACTCATTCAGTCATTCAACTCTCCGTTGTAATTCTACTACGAACGTATTAAAAGAGGCAATTTTTTTTTTTTAAATCCATTGCTGTATTTGTTACCAGCTTTTTTTTTAAATCCCCGAAAGTGCGAAAGCGGACAGGCAATGGAACCAAAACCATTCAGCTGAAACTTTTCGTTACAAGTTTTCGGGATAGTGGCTTGAAGTGTTAGTCGGTCAGTCTACTTGCTCACTCGACTCGAACGTAGTTATCCTTTTTAAGTTGATGAGTCAACAATTCAAGCTGAGAACGAAGAATGTTTATTCAAGTAATGAGGTAGGTATGTGTGACAAGTGACCGTAATTTGTAATTTTGTATGTTAAAAATTTGAATAAATCACCTGGTATTAGTCAGCCATGTTTGATTAACTGCTTTAGGTATAAAGTTGTGGAATTATTATAATTGCGAAGAATGCTGTTTAAGGTTAAAACTTTGGTAATTAATGGCAAACTTAATGTATTAAGTACTTATTATATATCGACCGAATAACTTGACCTATAAAGGTGATTAGATCCTCTGTGAAATAAGATATAATTAGTATTTTTACACTATATCAGTCTGAGGCAAAAAACAAAAAAAAAAAAAAGTTTAACATTAATTGCCGTAATTGGCAAGGGAATAGAGTACCTATCATACTATCATGTTTCCAGAGTAGAGACTAAAGCAGTCTAATATCGTAGAACTTGAGATAATTAACTGTTCATTTACTGTATAATTTATTTTTATAACATTGGTATAAGCACGTTAAGCCGTTGGTCCCGGCTGTAATTTGTAGATCCTTGACAGTCGTTACAACCAGTCTTATCAAGGGGTACCGTTTTGCTCAGTACTAACTGGGTTGTGGAGGTTTGATAGACAGTCGCTCCATGTAAAATATTGGTATTCAGCTGCATCCCGTTAGACTGGAAACCCAATCTTTTCCCAACATTGTTGCCCTTAGCGAGTGGTCGCTTTAAGTATATTTTAAGCCCCTGACTGGAGGCCTTAGATTCATTTAAGGCATCTACAGGAATTGCCGGGTTAAGCAATAGCCAGCCTCAGAGGCTGAACTGCGAGATACCATCACCAAAAAAAAAACAAACTAACAAAATGTATGGAACAGCTGATCTTTTTTTTCTAACCGCTGAAAAAAATTAATGTGGCCCCAAGTAGGGGCTGTATTAATATTCAATGAATCCATCACCTCGATAAATCCCTTATTTAGCTCACGGACAACGAAGAGCAATCTCATTAGTAATCAAAGCCACACGTCAATTAATTACAGATATTAATGTCCAATTCCAATGCAATATTCTAAGTTTTCTAATATCCTTCATTAATATGTTTGCCTTCCTTTGAGTCACAAGTAACGATACTTATTACTTTAGAATTTCAATCACGCACTCACTCATTGATAATTACATGCAAGTTACAAACGGTCCGGCAAAGTGATTCAGATGGATAATTAATAAAACATGCAATGATTTGCCGGCTGTGGATTCCTTATTGAGTCAGCAGTTAAGACTTGTGAGTCAATCATTAGCATCCTTAGACGGCTACTGAGCGGAGTAAGGCAGTAGTAGAAATAAGAGATGTAAGAATATTAAGAATACCCTCAAGAATAGCCTCATTCGAAGGCTTAAAGTCACCCAAAGGGCAATGGAGAGGGCTATGCTCGGAGTTTCCTTGCGTGATCGAATCAGAAATGAAGACATCCGCAAGAGAACCAAAGTTACCGACGTAGCCCGAAGAATTGCCAAACTGAAATGGCAGTGGGCAGGGCACATTGCTCGCAGAACGGATGGCCGATGGGGCCGAAAAGTTCTGGAGTGGCGACCGCGAACCGGAAGACGTTGCGTTGGAAGGCCTCCCACTAGGTGGACCGATGACCCGGTGAAGGTTGCGGGGATCCGCTGGATGCGAGTTGCACGGGACCGGTCAGTGTGGCGACACTTGGGGGAGGCCTACGTCCAGCAGTGGACGTCTTTCGGCTGAAATGATGATGATGATGAAGAATATTAAAACTGATTGTTGGATAATTAAGGTCTACAGTTCCAATATTTACATAAAATATAAGCTCTGGTAAATTTAGTTGGCATTTAGTTATATTCAAATCCTTTTCTATTTTTATAAATTAAGTTTTTAACGTCACATATTATAATTGAATCCAGGCGTAATATTTCTGAACCTTAGCGCATGACTATCAAACTGACAGCCAGTTTTGGGAGGTCAGATTGGGAGTCGCTACATATAATAATATAAGCAAGTATTTAGTAGCATTTGGTAAGACTGTAAGCTGACCCCAACATAAGTGGTAAAAGGCCAGCAAATAATGATATCACCATATTTAAAATTACGCTGAAAGCCGAAAAGCTGAAAATATTCACCGTTGTAAATAAAACTGCTGAAATCGAAATATTGGGATCTATCAAAAAGTCGCAATCATTTCAACTTCAAATAGATTGGAATGAGGAACTGAAACTGTACTCGATGATACGATTAAAATCCAATCTAGTAAAGGTCATTGAGTTAACTACTTAATAATTAATACGCATTAAAATACTTTGTACCTACATGTATCAAGGTTATGTGCTATTTAAAATACAAAACACGTAAGTACCTCTGTACTCGGTTGCGAGTTAAAAAACTGGCAGTACTTTTTTAATTTCCTTTATGTAACATAACATCAAGCCTATCCTATAATCCCCGAAGAGTTAGGCGGAGCATAATAAAGTTTCATTAAAATTAGTCATGCTCCAGCGCTTGGTAGTCGATACCGGCAGTCTATTTACGGTATACACTTGCAGCAATACCTTTTAATTTGACAATATAACAAAATTCAATTGTTATACATTGTAGAGCAGTGGATTCTAAATTTCCTTCAAAATCTGTCGGTATCTGATTGCAAGAGTGTGTTACGCAATTGAGATGCCTGAGGGTACACAGATACTAATCATAATGGGTTATACACAACAAAGGCAGCTAAACCACACATTCGCCACCGGATTTCATCAGATATCCTGTGGTTGATCGTGCGTCACAATGTGCTTCCAGCTCCTAGAATCTATATATGCGTGCATTTAATTAGCATGTTCATAGATACTATTTTTTTCTCCATATGAGAAAAGGCATATTTCCTGTAATAGCAGACATATAGGCTGATATTAATTATTACTACAATTAGTACTTCGGCATTTGCCCTGCATAATGGCCAACGATGTAATATATCAATCTTTAAAACCCCGTATACGTCAGTGCAATGTGTAACCATTAGCATCGGGGGTGTGTCATTTGTTTTGACTACCACCTATTGTTATATCAGAGTACTCGCACTAATTATGAATACTTACATTTCATAACAAGCATTGATTTCTAAACACGTCTGGTTGGTGGATGACTAAGTGTCTCTGGCCTGCAATTATTACGGTGCAGTGAGATACTTACCTACACATTCTATGTATCTATGCACTCGCCATCACGTACGTAGTCTCGATTCGTGGTATTCTTCCATACAGAGGCGTGCCCCCGTGAGGCGTTTCCGTCCTTTCAATATCATTGGCCTTATCTATTTCGCTCTGGTTTTAATTAATGGCTGACCTAGAACTATTATCAGTGTTTGGCAGTCCAACATCATCATTTATAATACGTCAAGCATTCGACTGTAATTTGTTTTCGCATTTTTTGTAATACAATAAAGAGGATGCCTTTTATACTCTACCAAAAATAGCCAGAAGGCAAATTGCACATATTCTCACCTGTCACCAATCCATCTGGATTTGTAATCGCAGTCTCCACGACTTTCGCTGCAAAACTTTCATTTTAGCACTCCACATACCAAACATTCTTTGGCAATAGCCGGCACTGTTCGAAACTATTTTGAGCTCAACTTAATTTATTTTTATCAAAACTATATCAATTAAACGACGCTTTAATTCGATTGAAGATTAGTTTAAAAATAAAGTTCAATTAGCGAATCTGATAGTCTATATACCTAGAAGGTTTTGATTACGTTACGTTACGTTACGATACCTAGAAGGTTTTGATTGAGAGTATAGGTATCTTTGCATAATCAGCTTATGATAGCACTGGTAGGACATGTGGACATAATTATGCTTCCTCCCTGTAAGAGGGGCTCGTCCGTAATCCACCCCGTGGATCCTGAAGTTGCCGGTAGATGTCATATTGGTTTCCTCACGATTTTCATTCCGACTATGTTGGGGTCAGCTTCTAGTCTAACTTAATGCAGCTGAGTACCAGTATTTTACATGGAGCGACTGCCTATTTAACCTCCACAACCCAGTTAATACTGGTTAATACGATACCTGGTTGTCAGGCTGGTTTTTTCCATGAGATCAGAGGTTATAAAATTAATTAAACAAAGTGCATGTTAGCCTAAGTTTTATAAATTACGACAAAGTCAAACTGATCAAGCAGGTAGTTCTGGTTATTCCCTTAACCCGAAGTAAGATCATCTCAATTCAAGCTAACCATGAGATCATCCTTTTCATTACTATAATTCGAAACCCATGATATGACGCGGCTTGTCTTAACAACTTTGTTTTTTTTTGGTGTTATTGGCATTTGACGCGGGTATTTTAAAAATTGTGCATCATCATTTTATTTGTGGAGAGCGATGATTAATGCTGTTGCTTAGCCAATATGTTTCTTTTTTTATACCTGAAAACATATGCCAATTGTGTTTGTGCAACGCCATTCGAAAGTCAATCAGTGCGGTAATTTTATAGTGTGAATAAAATGACTTGCGGGCAGTACAGTTACGTAGTCATAGAAATTGCGTCTTATTTTCTCTACGGGTTTACCAAGCTGCAAGTTCGAAATTTAGATGGATTCATTTGGCAGTTGAAACTTTTGACATATCTCAGTCGTGGTATAGAATAATTCTTGGTGATGACCTTCTCCGAAAGCTTCCGAAGGATCCATTATATTATGAAAACTAATCTTTGATATTTGTGATGATGTTTTCATTAGTTTCAGCTCCAATAAGTTTTGGTACCAAATATAATTTAGGATAACGTTAAAAGCTACGTAGACACACCATAGGACCATACACATACCTTGCTGAGATTTGATTAATCAATCATCATTATTTATTAAACCAACTGACGCAAACTCGATTGTTTCTCCTTAAACAATTAAAGTCAATACAATCAATCTTGGCTAAGATAATGTTTTATAAATAGTGGCAGTACAAACTGAGATGCTTGACATGTGTGTCAATCTGTACGATGAATCATTGATCAATCTTGGAAATGTCCACTACGACAGAAGAATCAAGACTCGGGAATTATGGAGAGTAGAAGGAAACCCCATTCTATAAAAAATGTGCTGTTATAAAACTAAGAATACAGTGCAGAGGGCATATTAGACATAGTGATATTCTATCAGCAATAACATCATCATCTGCATGTCTTTTCCCAACTATGATGGGGTCGGCTTCCAGTCTAACCAGATGCAACTGAATACCAGTACTTTCATTGAGCGACTGCCTATCTGACCTCCACAACCCGGTTAATACTGGTTACACAGTACTAACCGGGTTGTGGAGGTCAGATAGATAGTACTGGGTAATACGGTACGATATGAGACTCGTTGTCAGACTTTCAGGCCACTAACTACCTGTCACGGCTGTCAAATATCGACAAATGACAGCCGGGCCCAACGGCTTAACGTGCTTTTTGAGGCACGGAAGGAACTGGATATGTAATGGGTCGCCCAACCTAGGCAAGCACGGCTTAACGGCTCCTCAATTTATCGGCGGCGGTGACCTCTCGCGGCCGGCCTTGGTTTAATCCATGGTCCGGAGCGAGACGGAATGCAATGGGACGCCGTCGCCTCCTTCTGCGAAGCAGTCATGCTAGCGAAGGAGGCGGCGGAACGTAGGAGGGAGAGAACCTCATGTCCCAGCCGCTGCGGGAGACGCACCGGGCGTCGGGGGGAACGTGGTGACCCCCGGCCACCGTAGCTGCGGGCCTGTGGACGGTGAGCTATGGGCTAACTCGCCGTCCGTCCGTCTTATGACGACAGGCCGTGTCGACGGCGCGTTCGTGTTCCACGCGCGCCTCAAAGAGATGTCAGCAACAGGAAGGGGTCCGCAAGGGCCGATGCCTGCCGGGGCTGCGGGACTGTTCGAAAAGAGATACCGTGGCCCCGGAACACAAAGGGCGATGAAGGAACACGGATGGGTTTTAGTCAGTAAAAGTTTGACACTCCCTTCTGCTCAGCCCAGAGCGGGAGGAGTTATTTGACGATTTAGGATCCAAAAAAAAAAGGGCTTCTTAAATTTGGGACGCCGTCACCTCCTGCGAAGCAGTCATGCTAGAAAGGAGGTGGCGGAACGTGAGAGGGAGAGAACCTCACGTCCCAGCCGCCGCGGGAGACGCACCGGGCGTCGGGGTCCACGTGGTGACGCCCGGCCACCGTAGGCGCGGGTTTGTGGACGGTGAGCTATGGGCTAGCAAGCCGTAAAAAAATATCAGTCCTGTTGACAATCGCTGTAGAAACACGAAAAGCTCTGAAAGCGATTGCCATTTATCTAAGCCTTCAGGGCTCAATTCGATAGTCGAAAGATTAGAGTTAGAATTCTAATATTTGACGCTAAGCTTAGTTCAGTAATGAATGTGCCATGGCGTTGAAGTGTTTTGTTTAAGGTTCTCATAATGACAGAGGATTATGCACTCTGATGGAACAAGCATGGCTACCAACTGCAAAAGGCTCACGTAGTATAGTCAATCAATGAGCTTTTCGAGCTCCAATCTCCAATAAACAAAATATGCCGTGAAAATACTCTATGAAAGAAGCTTTATAAAGCTACGCAGAATTATGTAAGGGAATATTCCATATCGTTATGTAGAAACTTCACAATCAATGTATGTAGGTAGTTGCAACGAATACCAGTGCAATTGGAACAAGGGGAACCCGTATCGAGTTCCAGGAATTTTACACAGATCTGTTTTGAACTGTAATATATCACAATTACGTCCCATTATGCAAGCTTTGCATAATGTATGTTTCATAGATTATTGACTGGTTTTCCTCATCGATCAGGTAAAACAGGTCATATTGTTGTTATATTAATGTTATGTAAGACTTTAATTAAGACAGTATAGTCTTAATAAAAGATATCTTCGACGCTATTGTTGTTTTTTCAGAACATTTGTTACGTGCTCTTTCTTTTCACCTTTTTTACTAATATGGTATCCTGTCCGATTAGTTTCTACCGACCTCCATCTACTAGAAATAGTGTGTAAATTTAAGTAAAGTGTGTGATTTGTCTTTTATATTTCAGAAAACTATTTCAATTTATTTTACTCTTCTTAAACTTAATTATTAATCTTAATGTGCTAAATTTTTTGCCCCAATTGCAGACACGCCTTTCTTACGAAGCTCCATAGCACAAAGGTTTTCCTCATCCGGCCACATGAATAAAACATCCATAAATAGATCATACCATAACTATTATACCATATTTAGCGGATATATCTATAGATGATGCGCCTGACCTCACAGTGACGTGGTTCAACGTCAGATAGTAGCTCGACGTGGTTTAAAGAGTACTCGGTCCAAGGTCTGACGTCACAATTCTGCTGACATGAGTAACAGGGTTTTCAATAAGACAATGTTTACTAATGAATAGTTTTTACATGAATAAGAGTAGAGTTTGTTGTTCTGTACTTTGAAATGTTGGTAGTGATTTATGAGTAATGTTCTGATGATGATTGGGTCAATTTATTTGGGTTGGTGTTAGTAATTTCTGTTTTATAAGGAAAACGGGAATTAATAGTAGGTAAGTTGAGTGTTGCATGTTTTCTGGTATTTGGTGTTTGTGTTCCAAGATGCCTCACGTATAACTATGTCCATGAGAAATCTGTCTTTCAGTTGTTACTGTGTCAGCGATTCCTCTAGAAAAAGTTTCCGGAACCTATTTCTAGAAGTCTGAATCAAAATAATAAAAGACTCATGGAAAAGAACATTGAAGATATCAATTCAATCAGTGTATCATATATGGTCTGCCTGTCCAAATACTCTTATCTAGATAGGTACCTAACTACTGTTTAGAATTCGTGTGATAATGATAAAACATACGCTTTGACTTGTACCGACAAGAAATACTTGACTTAGGTAATGGTCACAGAGTTTGAAAGTGTTATTGCCGATTCTTTTCTTCATATTAATCTGAGATTTTTTTCTTCTTTTATTTGATTCTTACTTTGTTTGTTTCTTTCTTATGCTACTGATAATATTGATATACCTACTCCATTTGCAAATACAACAACAATGTCATAAACCACTTTCATTGCAATCTTTAGGCAGTATTGCTAATGATGTTGATTAATAATGAGTGTGATGTCCATAACTCATGATTTGAGTCATCCTTCATCACTTTGTAATGATCTGTTTATTAGTCATTGACATACCAATCCATCTGTTCCGATTGACGCAATAATTTCACAGAAAGCGACGTTCTGGTTATTTAAGGGCGTTGTCATGCTTGCCCCTAACGCATGACGTAGTAAGGCATGGTCGGGCCCTGCATCCTGTGTGGCGTTTGCTCTAAGGTTTAAGTTCAGGACGGTTTAAGGACCATCAATTTGTAGTTCTTGAATGATTTGAAAATAAAAAATCTTTTTCAACATTTTGTACCTCCTACTTTGAGTTTGTATATCGGTTTTCATATCTAGTAGGTACTTTTACAATTTAAATAAATGTTTTGGTTTAAAAAAAGTACTATTATAACTTTCATGCACAGTCTGACCTGAATATAGGATTACTGAATTTATTTTAATTTTGGATTCGTTGGTTACGGAATATTCTCGAAATAATGAACCTGATATTTAAATAACACATCGTATACTGTAGGAAAACCAAATACCTATAGGAGGCAGTACAGGAATATGACACAAAATTACCTTAAATAGGTAATTATCACAATTGTATTTACATTTAAGAGCCCAATATGGTTCATTACCCCTCAGAGCGTTTGTCACAGTTCTGCATCACTGACTATTTGAACTGTGTCCCAAGTTGAATGCGTAGATTAATATTGACGTCTAAACAATAAGCATGTTGGAGAGGATAACGTTACATTAACTCGGCAATATATCAAAAAACTTAAATTATATTCAGAAGAAACGACTTTTTCTTCACGATAGTCCGGCCGATAAATCCAAAGTCCATTTAAGAATCACCTGGGTAATTATTGCAATTTTTAACAAAACAATGCAAAATAAAGGAGAAAGTGCATTCCCTTTTTATTTCAAGTTTGGCATCAAAGTCACCTAAAGAAACATTGTATGACGCTGACGATGTTTTTGCAAAAAAGGAAACAAAAATAGTAGATGCAAACATTTAAAAAAAAACTTTCAACGTTCAATGAAAAGCTGTTATAGTGCAACACAGCATTATTCTGTTTGTACCAAATCAAAGTGTCAGTAGGGCCGTTGCGTTGTTGTGTGTGGAAATTGTACTGAAAAAAAATTAAGTAACAAAATAACGCGTGTTTTATTACAACACTAAAATACGCGTTAGTTCGGAATAGTCAAACCATGCAGCATTATAATGCTTAAGTAATAAGAAAAAGAAAACAAAAATACTGGCTGCCAAAAATAAAATACACTTACAACTTCGAATTTCAAACAAATCAAATTCGCTTGTCACTCATCGTATGTGGCAGACAACGTCAAATGCAACACCTGCGTCAAAATGACTCATTAAGTCTACGTGAGTGGTTGCTGTGCCATATGTGACCCGGCGAAAGGTTGGGAACCACCACGGTGACTCAGTGATAACGACAGTAAATACAGTCAAATGTAATGCATGCATGACTAATGCTGGTATGTAGAATAAGATTACCAAAATATATAGTACCTACGTGCCTAATCAGACACGTCTTCACCTACTTTTGAAGTCTTTTGTTGTCAATAGCGTGAAACTCACTTGTTCGGCATGATTCCGAACAGCCAACAAGCAAATCCAAATTAATTATGAAGGTACCTATTTAGGTTTTGTTTGGTAAAAGCCGTTTGGCATAGCTGGAAAAGTAGCTCGGCCGAGTAGAGGCCGAGTTTACCGATTCGTAACAGCCAAATGAAAGGACCATATTTATTGTAGTTGCTTTGCAAGCAATAAAGACGACCGGCTTTGTTGTTTACTGCCCACGAATCGTATATCAACACCAAACCATATGTAGCAACTCTCTATCAAAGCTAAAGGCTTGCTAAACTATCCAAGAGGCAAAAATATATGGTCTTTGTATGTATTTCTTGTACGATGTGTGTTTTTAGTATTGACCTTACAAGTCATGATTACGATGCGCCGGCGTCATTCGCGTTGTGCGTCAGATTTCCGCGTCGTCGGAAGAAACATTTGCATTTCCGAGATAAGATGTTTGTGCATTTTGTGTGTAACGATTAATTCCTTTGGCGATATAAATGGCATTGTGACGAATTTGCATTTGGAGCTGTTTGTCGGTTTAATGCATTGGATGAAACATTTTCATGAGTTTCAGTTATTATAGTTACTACGGCTTATTTTTATCAATATAATCTTCTATGCTCTGATGATCTAAATGACACATTGACGACGTAGTTCTAAACTCAGGGTCACCATATGGATTTCTGCATGAGGAAAACATTTATATGGCTTCAAGCTATTTCTTCCAAGACTAATGTTTGTTCAACTGTTTCGTGCATGCATTGGCATCCACGACACAGATTATCCTATGAGTCATAATATTCATATAAATGTCTGCTGTTTAATATTGTCCTTCTGATAGATCGCTACAAAGATCGTCAGCCTTGGCCAAAGGATTATCTTCCATAGTAAACAATTTGAGCAGACGCTTTTGACCTTCCGGAGGCAAAATTCACTATGAACCACCATGGGTTTCAAAATTTACATAATCCGTCAAAACCCCTTGAACACAGAGACGTGTTTCCTTAAGAATTCGAACATGCATGACAAACGGCCGTTAAACTACGTATAAGCTCAGATTACCATGAAAACAGTATAAACTACGAACAGAGTTTACGAATAAACTACGTTTTGTTACTTAACAACTGTCATTCAGTCGCGAGTGGTGAAGTCATCGATAAGAGCCAAGAGGTCGCTCCACATCGAATAACGAGTGCATTCACCTTATTCAGGCTTAGATCATCACCGCTCGCTTGTACTGTTGCCTGTGTCCGTTCGCCAATTTGTTTCAGGGTTTTATTTAGCTTCATTTCCTGACAATGTTTTAATTCGTATTTGTTTTTCCTCATTGGCACTTCTTGATCGTTAGCTTTTTGTAGCAATAATTCAAATAATGTTATGTTGCTTTTTTGCAAAATCAATGCATTGTGAATCCGCTTACTCAAAAAAATCAGGGGCGAAACGTGATTTGTTGTTAATTTTCGACAAAACTAAATAGAAGAGACAAGTTAGATGTTTTCCGTTGAAAGTAACCATGACGTAGTAGTAGTAGACATAAAATACACTCCAAAATTCAAAACGTAAAACCCTATCATTATTAAGAACTGGACTGGACCAACGACCAGGGGCCTTAGTCTGCTATTGCAATAGTGTCAGAATGGTCTATCATTGATTTAATAAGGCCCCTAGCCCACGGCGTATTGAAGCGCGTTCGAAACTCGTTTGACGTGCGTACAAAGGGTAATTCGTCTGCGCGGGGCCTTATTAAATCAATGATAGACCATTCTGACACTATTGCAATAGCAGACTAAGGCCCCTGGTCGAGAGTAACAGTCAGCTAAGAAGTCGTTGCGAAAGCAAGAAAAACTAAATAATTTCCCAACGTTCTAGTAGAAACCTATTTTCATCCATTGATCGTTAAAAATGTTGCGGTAGGACAAGACAAGTGTTTTGTGGAACTGACTTTGAAACATGCTGCCGCTATGTTTAAGGATCTGAAGTGTTGGTAACATTGTTTCCTCAATTGGAGTGGCTACCTTCTAATAGAGTTTACTCTGCAGCAAATTGTTAATGAAGAAACTGACGATGATGATGAATGCAATTTACTTTGGGTCGGTGCAGTGAGTCAAGAAACTTAGAATAAGCGAAAATTGAAAATAATAAGTCATCATAAACAGTTTTATGTAAAAGCATTTCATTAATAATAAAATCTTAATAATGTATAAGCTGAGTTTAACGGAAAAACAAAGAACTCTTTTTCTATATATCAGTATTAGTCACATTCTGTGGTTAGCTATTTTATTTTTGTTCACACTTACCGAATTGCGAGTGGGTAGACTCTTTAGAATTAGGGCTGTCGACTACTTAATCAAAATACAATTGATGAAAGTACATAAAGGAAACCTTTGTACTGGATGATTTATTTAGTCTTAAAGAATATAGGTTATGCTCATGAGACGATATAAAGGAATCAAATAGTTTTTAAGCTAACTCTCACAATGTCAATAAGTCTGGTATTGAATTTGAAAGACAATCCGTAAAAAATACTTGACTAAAATTTGAACAGAAATAGGTATATTTCAAGAAAAAATAGTAATAAACTAACACCGTAAGAAAGTTAAACCGTAGCACACATAGTAGGTATACGATATGGCGAGAAAACAGACATTCAGTCGCGTTTGGCTAGACTATATGTCGACAATCACTATGAATCATGACGTGTATTTAGACAGGCATATAATATTAATAACGTTTACAACTATACCAAACTAATTATGTTCCCACATAACAATATAATGGGAACTTTGATATAAATTGCTACACCATTTATTTCCGACGCCTACGCATTGTGCAATGTTGCTCATCCCTAACGGGTCCATCCATTCATTGAACATGACATCAGGATGACCATTCTATTGGATATTGTCATTATCACATAGTGTTTACAAAATTTGTGTGTGGGCAAATACACAAACAAACTTGATGTTAATGGTAATGCCATACTTGTGAGTTTTTATGTTGATAGTGACGTACGAAAACTTAATCAAGTCGTGTTCATTGAGGACGAGGTCCTGTTTAAATCATTTGAATGGAAGGTGATTTGGTCATAAAACAAGGAAAGCTAATCATAAAATCAACTACATATTACTGATATCCACATTAAAAACTTGTTGAAGAAAATAATCTTTACAAATAGTGATGACGATGAAGATGTTGATTACAGTGTAAGTAACTGAAAACTGATATTAAAAGGGAAGTTAAAATTTTCCAGAATTTGAAATAAACACGTTACTAGGCAGATGTTTTCTTCAAACTGATCTAAGAACCAACATTCAGAAAGTGCCACCGCATACAGGATATCTCTAAGTTCAGTGTGCCTCCTGGCATAGGCCTCCTCTAAAATATTCCATTGATTTCTGTATCGATAGATAGGTATCCTGTTAACACGAAAATTTGCAACCAAGAAAGAATAAAAGGCTTGAAAATGTAACATAGTTAACATCATAATAAATTAAGTGGACGATAAAACTCTCTGTCGATAACGAATGTTGCGATTATGTATGACACAATGTTGTAGAAACTATTTGATGTTACATAAGTTTTGCGTCAATTTAAACTCGTTTAAACAAATGCACATCAATTTAGATTCTATATTAGACCAGAGGATGATGGATGATAGCAATGACTAGAATATGGCAGATCTTGATTGACAATAATTGACCAGGCCAATGTGACTAAAGAGGTAGGTATCTAAGTAGATACCTAATAAGTACATAATATATTTCCACGCTTGTTACATTTTGGAACTTCGATGAATGTCCTAAATTGAACAGCAATAAAGATAAAAATAATAGTACTTAACCAAATTGGTGTCGGTCAAAAACTAATTTTAATTTACAAAGAATCTGTGACTTGATTTTATTCTAAGAACTAAATACAGATGCTTTTGGAAACCTTTAAGATGTAGATACTTCATTACTTCACTAATAATAAAATAAAAACTGTGTGGCAGGTAATTAACAGAGAAACTGGAAAGGCACAACAACGAGATCAGAATGAATTGTCTTTGAAAATAGATAATCAGACCATTTCTGATAAGCTGGAAGTCGCCGGGACACTAGAAAATTTCTTTACCAACATTCCTTTAGAGGTTACGAAATCTCTCCCCTCTTCATCTAAACTAGCTGAACCTCTTCTTAAAGAGAACTTTACTCGGGACATACCAAACTTTAAATTTAAACCAATATGTATTGCTACAATTATAAACGCATTCAAAAGTCTCAACATAAAAAATACCGAAGACTTATGGGGGATATCCGTCAAGGTTCTTGGAGATATTATTGACTCAATCGCTCCTGTCCTAGCAGGCATATTCAATCAATGTTTGGACAGCGGCAAGTTTCCTGATCTAATGAAACATAGTAAAGTAGTACCAATTTTTAAATCAGGTTGTAAGAGTGATCCTTCCAATTATAGACCTATATCTGTGCTTCCAGCACTGAGTAAAATCTATGAAAAAATCATGCTGGACCAGATGCTATCGCACTTCAACTCAAATGGGATTCTGCATAGTCAGCAGTTTGGTTTCACGAAGGGTAGGTCGACAACGGACGCGGCAGTAAAACTCATCAGTCACATTTTGGAATCTTGGGAGAAGTCCCAGGATGCCATTGGCATCTTCTGTGATCTCTCAAAAGCATTCGACTGCGTCGACCACAACACACTGATCTGTAAATTACACCACTACGGAATTCGTGGACAAGCTGCTGATCTTGTTCTTTCTTATCTATCAAACAGGCAGCAAAAAGTAAATGTAAATGGGGCGACGTCCTCCGGGTCTCTAGTCAAGATGGGCGTGCCCCAAGGTTCGATTCTCGGTCCTTCCCTATTTCTTGTTTACATTAATGATCTCCCTTATTTGATGGCCAAATTATCGGATATAATTCTATTTGCTGATGACACTTCGCTAATTTTTAAAATAAATAGAAAAGATACGGATGTCTTACATGTCAACGAAAGTCTAACTGTTCTCTCAAAATGGTTCGCAGCTAACAATCTTTTACTGAATGCGAACAAAACAAAATGTCTAAAGTTCTCTTTACCGAATGTACCACAACGGGATCTAAATTTAAATCTTGACGGCAAAAAACTTGATGTCATAGCGGAAACTGTATTCTTAGGGATTACTATCGACTCAAAATTGCAGTGGGGCGCGCACATTAGAACTCTTTCGGGTAGGTTAAGCTCAGCTGCATATGCAGTAAGGAAAATTAGGCAGTTAACTGATGTAGCCACAGCTAGGTTAGTATACTATGCTTATTTCCACAGTATTATGTCTTATGGCGTTCTGCTGTGGGGATCAGCAGCAGACGTTGACTCAATTTTTATTCTACAAAAGAGGGCAGTCCGCGCAATCTATAAAATGGGTCCTCGCGAGTCCCTAAGAGAAAAATTTAAAGAGATCGATATACTGACTTTGCCTTCGCTCTATATCTTAGAATGTATTTTATATGTCCGCAAAAATCGAGGGCTTTTCAAAATTAGAAGCGACTTCCATAATATAAATACACGCAGTAAACACGAAATTGTAATACCTAAATTCAGATTAACTAGCAAGTCTTTTCTTATAAACAGTATACGCTTTTATAACAAGTTGCCAAAGTCAGTTATAGAACTGACCGATGGAAAGTTCAAAAATTACATCAAACGTGTCCTTATTAAAAAAGCATCTTACAAAATCAAGGACTACGTCGAAGACAAAGAAGTTTGGCTTTAATTCCTTCTGCGCATGCGGCTTCCCTGGTAGCTCATAAACGGCACAAATATGTGGATGTCTCTAACTATTCTCAAGCTCATTTTTTTCTCATCTATCTAACCAGATTCTTTACGATAGTTTTCAAATCATTTATACATCTTTTGCTCAGAATAGTTACAGCACTGATGACAATATTTGTGTCACTTGTTTAATTCACTATTTTACAATATTTTCTTACCTTTGTATAGATTCTTTTTTACCGATTGTTTGTGAATGTTTGAACATTATAGGCTTTGTAGATTCCCAGATGCTCGTTAACTTTTGTTAACTTTTCATCTTGTCTTAATTTTTTTTTGTGTAGTAAGCAACGACCTATTGTCGGGCCTATGCTGTTCCTCCATACTTAAGTACTAATGCTGTAACATGATAATATTGTAACACCAAATGATTTGAAAAGAGTAACCATGGAGTTTCTTGCCGGTTCTTCTCCATAGGAAACGACCAACCCGAACCGTGCACCTTTTTGTCGACGTTTTATAAGTGCCCATCTAGGCCTATGTGAAATAAAAATATTTTGATTTGATTTGATTTGATTCATCAGGATAGTTGAAAGTTTATCCTTTTCCTATAGCATCCAACATCCTCTAGCTAGATATCACTATAAATTTCAAAAAGTTCCAGAAGAAAGCCCAAGATACAAAACGCTATATTTAGTTCCCTCTTTGTGTGTTGCCCACTCATACTAACAGGAAATTCTGGTTTGGAATCATAAAGGAAACACTATAGCCCATATTATTGTTGGCCACAAAGGCGCTAAGGTCGGATAACAGAGATAAAGAATTTTTGTGAAAGGTGTGAACCAGAACAATGGTACCTATATCCTTGGCTTAAGTTACAAAGTGAGAATCAACAAATAGCAACCTATTGTTTCACTATTCGGTACGGCCATGCTTAATTAAATGAAACTACTTGGTCTAAAACGTCCACGCCATCGTTTTTTAATTCAAGTTTTTTAAGCATAGGTCAACCTGACTATTTGTTTATAATTAGAGTTTCACATCAAGTTACGCAAAAACACGATGACCATAAAAGGTCGCCGCATAAATGCCAAATGGCCAAACTTAGCCAGAGAGGTCTCCATCTGCATCTATTTTTCCACCAGTTTTATTATCACTTGCTCGCCAACTACTACACTGTCGGTTAATGGTCAGATGTAAAGAACCATTGGTCACTAAACTTGATTTATTGTTGGCAACAGTGTTTGTATTAGCGGTACCACAGTACGTACACTAGTTTCGAAAGCGCTTGCAACTATTTCTAATCTAGTTCGTATCTATTTTAATTACGTGCTGGGTACCAAAGCCCCGGCATTCCAAAGACAACATTGATCACAATACAGTTCTCTATTGTCATTGTTACTTAGGTAGCTCAACATGTCTATCGCGTAAACGACCTCAAAACGGCATTCGACCTAGTCGAGCGTAATCTAACATAACTCAAGTCGGATCGAAATCTAAACGCGAAAGTTTACGTTTCGTTATTCAACCGCCTTCAAAATAATGTAGGCTCTATGTTGTAAATGTTAGAGTTCATAATTGTCTTCTATAATCAGGGACACGTGCGGAATGGAGGTATTAATGGAGTCGGTTATCTACAACAAAGCATTCCAGCGCTTTACAATTCCGGCCGGTTTACCAGCGTGTTTGCTATCGTTCTTTTAGTACAGCGCTTCATCGCTGCTGTTGCCTTTCGGACCGCGATGACTCAAGCCTCGGTAAACAGTATGCGGGGCGATGAGTCACCGTTTTACACATTCGCGTATAGCGTTTGAGTAGTGTTGTCAGTCTACAGTTGGACTCGTCAAGTAACCGAACCGTCCTAGGCGTTATATTGCAGGGTTGACTGCCAAGCGCCTAGACTTTAAACATAATTGGCGAGATAAACTACTGGTGTAATAAACATTTCGTGTACGTTGAACAGGAACAAGTTTGTGTGAAAGTGTAGGTCTAGTTTTGTAACCTGTGTGTGTGCGTGTCGGTAGTGAAACGGTCGATAAAGTTGGTGATCGTTCTGTGCTATTTGTGGATTCCTTACATACTGTTGGATTTGTTAGTGTTAAGTTGGATTTATGATTTGACAATGCCGTCGAATAAGAAGCTGTTTTCAAAAATGCGCCAGATCGCGCAGTGGATCTTGGTGGCGCATGTGGTAAGTGGCTCATTCAATTCATTCAGTTTGTACTTGGCGTTATCTAATGTTTGGAGTAAGATGAACTGGATACTATTAAAGTATGTATTTCTAATATTGTTTTAATAGCAAGATATGAAGTAAATATGAGAAGCCAAGCATAATATGCTAATGAATGATGTACGCATGAGATGTCGTACATTCATTAAACTTTATTACTAGAAGATTCCAATGCAAACACATTTGCTCAAGTGTTCAAGGAGAAATAAACTAAAATCGAGACGGTAAGTAAATATTGATTAGGAGCCTCCAGGCAATCCCGGGGGTTGACTTAACTCAGTTACAAGTTCAGAGAGCAAAGTTTGCTCCTCGATACGAGAGGCACAATCTTTTCTCTTTTCAAATGCGAAAATAAAATCCTAATAAAATACCATAAAACTTCTACGAACTCGGAAACAGAGTAAGGATGAGACATGAGATTAAAAGGAACAGACAATACATAAAGGATAAATTGTCTTCTTTTGTTGACAAGTAACGAATCTAGCACTCGACTAAAACTCCATTATCCAGTATCCAAACTTCATTTATCAAAGCTATGTTCTAGTCGAGTCCCCATTGTTCTCAATGAGCAGTATTGTCAATTACAAAAGATTTATCACCAGCTCGCCACTCCATCCGGTTTGCAGGAACTTAGTTATGAGCCATATTATGAATTTTCTCGCCTTACAAAAACTTTGGCTGTGACAGATGAACAACGACTACAAAAGAAGCAAATCTGATCTGTGTCCCTCTTTTGTAGTCATAATGACGACCTTAAAGGACTATTCAACAAAGTTTTTTAGTTCAACAAAAACTTGTCACACTCATTGTGTTTATTCCGGCAAAGCCATTGAAGCAAATGCAAATGCACAAAAGCAGGAGAATAAATACAAAAGCATTCATTCAAAAGTTTAATCAGATTTTTATAATAATCAGCTTTAATTCCTTATCATTATTTGCACAGTTGATTTTCAAGTATGCTGAGAGGACGATGACCTTTTACAAGAGGTGTTGAAAATTTCTTCCATAATTGCTCCCTTCATTGAAACATTCGTAAGGGTCTACTTAAAGAGACCCCCGGCCCTTTGGGTGACTCGGGCTCGCAACTTAGTAATTAAGCTTATTTCCTCCGCTTGTTTTGTCGGTTCCGACAATTGTATGCTCAGTCTAGTCCAACATGCACCCGACATGACATAGAACATTTTGAAAAGCAAATCCAATTTGGAGGAGACTTCGTTTTATATCTCTCTCAATTTTGCATTGGTGCCAAAGTAAACATTAATATTATGACTCGTTGACTAGACATGTCACAGACGCAGGGCTTTGCGCCAATATCAAATTGAAATGCGTCGTCAAAGCCCATGAAAGTGAAAAGAATAAAAGACAATCTGTTTAATTCTGTTGTATGGGACCTGTTTGCGGTCTCTGGTTTGCTGAACGTGACCAGACAGTAGCTGGCGGCGGCCTAGGCATGACCGTGCCAATTGCCGGCCGGCAAATGCAATTCCACCTAACGAATTCTTATGTTGTTCTGTTTTATATTGCAATGCAATCTGTTCTGTTTGCACATCTGGGCGAAGCAAAGGGCAAATACCAGCCAGTTTTAGATAAATCCTCAATTCAGTATCAGCACGTTCCATCGCAACAAGGAACAATTTATTAAAATTGTTGTGTGTTGAGATTTTTACGTCGATAGTAAGTTGTTTGTCGTCACCATTTGTTATTGTAAACAAAACTGGCAATTACGATGGTGACTCACGTTTGTCTTCAGACGCAGTTGCTAAAAGCTTTGCTTAATTATTAGTCACTACCTTATTTATTTATTTATTTTACTATTTATGTACACACAGTAGATTACACAGGAAAATACAATTACAAAATATGAGTACAAAGGTACTGCTTATTTCTTAAGAAATTTCTGCCAGCAGACCTGCAAAAGGAGAAATGAAAAAGAAACGTAGACTATAGTGTGTGAGAAAAGGAAAAGAATAATGTGTTTATGTCCCTTACCTTCTCAATTCTTGCCTGCAAAGATGTGAGAAAAACTGCAACATGTTTTTGTTGAACCATATGTTAACTTCTAGAACGTTTGCCAGTATTTTTATAAGTCATGCAAAGGTTTGTTGGAAAATAATGTTGATAGAAACTCGTAGATCTATGTTTTACAACATCAATCATTCATAAAATCCTTTTAAACACAATTTTTATAACGATGTAGGCAGTTGTTTGCTTTAGCAGTCCTTATTTGATAATCGATTGATTCATCATCTAAAAATATTTTTGGGTGCGGAAATAATTCACGAAAAAAATGTATAGCTATGCCCGCGCATTACCATATTGAAGTCACGCGACACCGCGCTATTTTAGTTCGGGATCCCAGGAGGCGTGTCTCCGATATTAATACATCGGGCCGGGCCGGTGACTCATCTGGCCGTCTGAAAGCTCCGTCTTGTCCCACATCCTTCATACTGTTTGTATTACTCATACTGGGTGAACCCGGAATCGTTTATATGGACGACTTCGCCGGTATCTAGAGCTTGCTTGTTTATTATTAACGCGATTGTCCAAGACAAATTATACAATTACGTATGCAAATTCAAACAAGAAGGAATCCCCGACGTTGCCAACACATTCTGAAACATCTCGGTCAGATATAAAAAAGTCTGTAGGAGATTTTTATCACATGGCAAAAGAACTTTTAAGGTCGCAATGAGTCACAACTAAGGACGTCAGTTCAGGCATGCTTCGAATGAGAAAATATACGCCTTTATTTTAGATCCTGGATTCCACAAGGCTTGCCAATGTTTCCGAGAAATCATTTGTGTCTAGAAATAAAATATTAATGATAGTCTCCGCTGATGGTGTTAATTCTATTTCCTCGTTTGCTCTTTGTCCGAGTCGCGACTTGATGTCAATCAAGGCCAATATTGTTTATCTTATTTCGACTTCCTTCCTCAGATTACTATTAGCTTTGAGTAATAGACATTGCCGTTCCCTAATTTGCATTTTCTCTTTGAGTTGGGATTGGCAAGACCTGTTGCCAGTTTCTTTAATTCAAATTTTGGTACGATTTGTTTTTTTTTTATGCGGTGAACTAGGGATCTCATTGGTAATTTTCTGTTTTGACTTTACAAATATCTGATTAGATGCTTCGTCTTGTACAGTATCAGTAGATTGTTTTCCTATCATCGGTATAGTACTGGCCACGTTTATAAAAAAAATCCTCATTGCGGTTTTGATCCGTGGCTGTTACAGAATCTGTACCACTAAGTAACAGGAAGGTAATTACAATGGTAGTAGTCCAGTCACTGCTACTATGTACCTACATATAAATAGTACGAGTGCAGGAAGTGAGCTGTTGACTACTCTTCCCCCATTAAGCGATACAATTGATGAATGGCCAGGCGAGAGCATGTGTGCTTGAGCAGAATTCAATTTGATCCCTTTCAGAGCTAACCCTTACGCTCGAATGGTGGTATTGATTTGAATCTGTAAATAAAATGCTGAGGGGACGTGGTAGTTTTGTTGAAAATGTTTAAAAAATGTAAAATTTTAGATACGACCGTTATAATTCTGGATTGAAATGCATTTACATATACGTGGAAATATTGTCGTTTTTGCTCTTATGGTTCTTGTTTTATCTTCGTCAATGTAATGCAGATTAGATACAAGATATAATTTGATAAGATCGATTTTGGTTAGGTTAAGACACTGGGGAAAATTTATATTCTTATTCTTATCATTATAAAGTACAAATAGGTATCCAGTGAAATTGATGGCAGATTTTAATTAAGCATCAAAATATGCAAATAAAGAGCGTAGAAATCTCTGTAGACATCGCAAATCAAAACTGGAGGGTGGCACAGCCGACGTTTAATTATGTAAATAAATTTTCATGCATAGCAAGGAATCGTTAAACAATGCGCCAGATGAACCGAGCCTACCCTTCTATGGCCAAAGTTTAAAAGAGAATTGCCCCTCGGGTAAAACCGGATCACCCTTTTGTTCTTTTTGACGTACTTACGTCCAACTTTCGGACAGAATTCCATTTAATAAACACGTATTACAAGAAATGTATTGCGTTATATATTTGCATGTGTTTAAAGCGTTACAAATGCCATAAATGTGTTGCGTAAAGAGTGATTACGTAAAGTACGACGTGCGTACGGTGAACTATTTACGTAAACAACTGTCGACTCGGTATCCATCTGAGCTGTTACTAATTTAACCCTTAATGAGAAGTACCAGAGACCCTCCATGTCCGGAGGCGCGGAAGCGGGACTCATCACTGTCTCTAATGGCCTGAAACCACCCCCGGGTTAAACAGATATCATCTTATAAACAGATTCGAAAAATAAAAACATGCTATCCCGTCTGAATTGTTCTCTCATTATTTTTCGGTACGTGGATTTTTAATTGCGAGATTTTTATGAGGTGGTATTCTTTGGGACTTATAAAGGGTTTAACGTGTTTCGTGTAGATATTGAATCTACAATGTGCACGCTTTATTCTTGTTGTGTATCGTACTTATTTATATGTTATGTGCTACATGCTATTTTTTGCTGCCCTTTCAGACATGGCCGGATGAAATAAAAGCAACAAACATCCCAGCAATGCGCTATAAAAATTTGTCTTCGCCCGAACTAAATTTGGCAGCGCCCCCCGAAATGTTATCACCTCATAGTATCGTCGATGCACACAATATCTCATAATATTCTTTATATCCGTCCCCATAAACAGAAACGGGTCGTGGTAATGACGCCCCGTTGAGGGGAGAGGACGTCTAACCGGCCGTTACGGTCGCTGAATATGTGACCGCTGCATTTTATCACCACTTTACTCTGCCACATAATCGACCTTCATGATGAAGGGCTTCTTTCCGACTAATAGTCGGTTGGTATGCGATGCCCCTTGTCCTACATGTTCGATGCCCGGCTTTTGTAGGGTTAATTATTCGATAAATTCCCGTTTACTTATTAATAGGGCAATTTGGAGAAATTCCACCGCTTAGGGCCCTAGACTCATACATTACCGAAGTTGAAGGAAATTGAATTAATTTTTATTTCTCATTGTTCCAGGTTGAATTCATAGAAGCATACTGCACACCTCGTGACACAGCCCGCCGCTCCCCACAACGCAGCCGGCGCTCCCGAGAGCAGCGCCGCTCCCCCGAAGCCACCAGATGGCGCTACGAATCCCGTCGCACAAACTACGACTTTGACTCGTGTCGGAGACCTTACGAATACGAGAGTCGTAGAAACTACGGACGGGAATTCGACGGGGATTCAGGGAGACGAGCGGAGTTTGACGCGGGATCGGCAAGACGTCGAGCGGACTACGAATCCGCAAGGAGGACCGACTTTGACTTATCGGCTCCTAGTGTGTCCAGGCGAAGCCCTGAGAGCGCCCCTGAAGGCTCAGTCGAATCTCCGCCAGAACCGGCACCATCAGCGCCATTGAGGCACGAGAGACAGACCAGACACAGATCTCAACCATACTACGAATCTGGTAAGTCGAAAAACAGTAATTTTAGGTTTCAGAGGGAATATCCGTTATTACAAAAACAAAAGAGTAGGTAACCCACGAAACAATGACAAGCCGAAAGATAACATAGATGAATCACATAAAGCATAACAATAGTAATATTGTGATAGTGCCAATTCATGCCTGTTGAGTTCATAATGTTTGTATATCAAAAAATTAAAGTGGGTAGGTAGTTGATAAGATTAGTCGAAATAGATTGCTAGTATTCTTCGGAGTGAATTTTGATAAAAATAGTATCGATTTCGATAATATTACATTTTTTTTTTCATAAAAAGATTTCCGAACTACTTTTCTAGTCAGAAAAATGTTAGATATAGTAACTGCTGATGTTAAAAAGAAACACAAAGCTTCACTTCCGTTTATTTCAGCAAGGCTACAATGTAGCTGTATCAAGCAAATTGGCGATTCAATGTTACCAATTGATTGGCAAAACATCCTTGAAATAACAAAACACAATTCGGATTACATTCAAATCAGCAGTTTGCTTACAACAATTTTTATGCAATGGAATAAACTGATATCCACATATTTTAGACTACAAAATTTAGAATTCAAGGCGAAATTCTTGGTCTGAGAGCTTTAAGAATGTAATTTTTCAGAGTAAAAATAAACTTGGTTAGCAAAAGAAGCCACTCAAAAAATGAAAAGTTGACGTTAAATAGCAGGATAATCTTCCTAAAAACAACAAAATTTTGCGCTTCATTTCCCGGTTTACATGGAAGCTCTTACTTTTTTAAGAACATCCTCGTCTAGGACGGTCGGGACAAAGGGTCCATTCTTCCAGGCAACAATCGTGGCAGAGCCTAGTTAGGCCATTGTTTTCACTGTGGTTAGAGATACACACTCCTTCGTTTATTAAAAAAGAAAACCTTCTCCTCGGATTTAAAAGATGGCATCTTTGTTCCACAATCTTGGTAATTAGGTCAGTTTAATCGGGTACAAGTGTTGGTATGTGATACTGGCGTATAATAAATAACCGACTGGTTGGATACTTTCCAGAATTTATGAGTAAAATACCGCTGTAATGATCATTGAAATAATAGCAGTAGTAATTTTCGTAAATAATGATTAGTGTTAGATTGTTATACAATTACGTCAAATTGATGTTCTGTAATATCTTTAAAAGCATTAAAAACGTCTACTTTAGTCATATTTCTACTTACGTAACGAAATATTGTCTTTTTGTAATACAATGCCTTTGCGTGCGACTAAAGCCTTTGCATCAAAGTACGTCCACGTTATCAGAAAATACAAGTACCAAGTATTAATTACACGATTGCAGTTTTTTTTTATCATCAAGGGACTTTCATCCGCTAATACCAGCTAGTATTGAAGCAACAATAGCAAGTTTTAATCAGCCCTTTTGTCGTTTGTCTGTCCGTCTAGACACGGCTGAAAAAATGTCCGGGATGTTATAATAACTGAGGCTTTCGTTGTAAGTCGGTATGTTCGTTTTTAGATTAGTTTTTTTTCCCGTCGTGGCTAGTTTACTGTGAAAGGCTTTGGTTTGATAAACCAAATTTGGGGAAGACTCTTGGGTATCAAAAGGTTTGATGTAAATAGAGTTGAAAATCGAATGAAAATCTTTAAGTACGATACGTACAAGTCGATTACCTTTAACCTTTCACTGCCAACGCGTTTCAGAAAGACATTTAACACGTTAATCGCGGCAATTTAACAAATTTCGAGTCGCACGGCCTGGTCATCCACGCGGAAAAGTAATTACGTCACGTAATGACGTCACTTACCCTCCCATCTGCACTCTTCACGGCGCTAATAGACAATTTGCACAGTTTTTGACGCCGTTTTGTTCAATCGGCGCACCATGTTGAACGTATTGGGACTTCTCTTATATTTGATGACGGCAATTTCGCTTGCAATTGTGTTTATGACAATGTGTTTCAATAAAAAGAGTGTTACATTAAAAATATGAAGAGTAAGTTTTTAAGGACTCATTCGAAAGACGGTTAAGACCTTAAAGGAAAATTTGACTACTTACAGCAAGTTTTAAAAATAAAATAAAATAAAAACTCGGTATCACAATAAAAGTTTTACGAACTACAAAGAACAATGCTCTACAGAATAATCTAAATGAGGCAACGGAAAATACGGTATTAAAACAAAAGAGGCGCAGACCTTGTTCTAGGGAGCGCATTAAAAAAAGTTTATTATAAAATGGCATACTACGACTGCCTACGATTCGTTAGTTCTTTCCTATCGTCGTGGCTTTTTAAATCCAGACTTTTATGTTCATGTTGCATTCAGAAGGAGTCCTTTGTTATATACCAAGCAAGGAATACTCGTTAGGGTATTTCGTCGTGCCTTTGAAATAACATTAGCTGTGCTTGTAGGCACGTGTATGAGGGGTTTAATGTATTCATTAACTGAGGTAATAGTCCTCCAGATACGATTGAAATGGAAATGAATAAGTTTTAAAACGAGGGAGTTATGTCAAGGAGCGTCGTTTCAAATGCGTCGTAAATCTCAGTATTATGTACACACAGCTTATAATGAAATTGTTCTTGTTGAATGTAAATAATGCTAAGTACATAGTGTAGACATAATTTCATATCAAGATAACTTTATCATACACACATAATAATAAAGGAGACAAAATATGAAATTTTGAATCTTCAAAGCAGATGAATAATCAAATTTTGCAGTAATTACTTTAAATAACGACAAGGCGCGACAGTTAAATGAATATTCCGAATGTCTCCAAAACAGGACGTTTATCAAAGCACCCTTTATCCTTTCAATTCACCCCTTCGAGGGCAAATAACAACTACTGGCAACGATGTCTAATTTATAACCATAGAAATTCGACAATAGCATTCTACTCGAAGTCGGTAGGCCAGCATCAATGAATTTATGAACATGCTTTTGGATTAAAAAAAGCATTTATAAACGTTTCCACGTTCTTGAAAAAAATCTTTTCAATTCAATCTTAACAATTGGTTGCATTCTTGAGGGGGATGTGGATTCACAATCCGGACGTTGGGGTTTAAACGACGTCACTTGAGACAAACTGAGCCACATCAGAAATAGGAGAAAAATTGTAAATCCGCGTCTGGCTCGTTACCGACTTCAGTTTATCTAAAGCTACTTTAATGTCACTTGAATCCGCACTCATTCTCTATAAATTGTATTCTTAAGTATGTAAATTGTTTTGTTAGAATTTTATTCACGTATTATTTTTATTTTGTTTTAGAATCATCATCAGAGGATCGATCAACCTCTTCAGAAGGCGAGGAAGACGAATTCGGTGAATTTGATCCATTCGCTACAGCACCTTCTCTACATTCCCCAGACAGTGGTCGCTCAGACCCACGTTACGCTAACGCGCCACGCAGAAACCCAAGCCCTTACTACTACGGTGATCTGTTCAAAACACCTCAACAGCAGCAAACACCGTCTGCTCCTACTATCTCTACAACATCATCTTCTCGTGGCCCCCGGTACAGGAAGTCGGCCAGTCTAGACGCACCCCACGTTGCTCCCAGACCGAATCTACCTAAAAGATTCTCAGTTGCTGAAGATGGTTTCCGTGAGCTAGAGCGATCATCATCTTCGTCTGGTGAGAGCGCGTGGATGCCGCCAAGGCGTCGCGGGCGCGACGCGGCCGGCTGCGTGTGCGCCGCGCCCGAAGATGTAGAGGAGCGCCAACCTTCTCGCAGCGTCTTTTACGTGCCGGCGCCACTGCCCCGCTGGCCGCAAGAGATGACCACCAGACAGATCTACGAAACAGCGTTTGACTGCAAAATTGCACGTTCGGATGATGACTTGGATGACTTCGATAGGGTTAGCAACCACCCTGCTCTGCTACAAGCTGAGGACCGAAAAGTTATTTCATCCGCTTCATCCGCTTTTGAAGCCGTTGAACGTGGTGAACCAGACTACAAAGGTCGCCGCAAGGTGACTATGAAGACGGACAGTGTTCGACGTTCCAAAATCCCTACAATTCGCCAGAAAAGGGAGAATGAGAACAACGCTTGTGCCTTGTCAGAGGAATTGGAAAAAGTTCATATTGAGGAAGACGGACGAACGGCGTCAGCGTCTCAACTTCCACTTCGCGGTTACACTCCGTCGCCGCCATCTACAGCACCTTTGCCGACAAAATTTCAACAGAAAGACGGCTCTGCCATGAATAGTATTAAAAGCGCTCCAAATTTGCCTCAATCACAACCTGCACACCCTCGTCTTAAAGACTTAAGGTTGCCAGTGAAGTCACTGCGCACCCGGGATACACCTACGAGTAGCGATGCTAGCATGGCTGACGTAAAAGGTTCAGTTTCAACTGAACTGGATCTTGGACAACGTCTGAGAGATTCCAGTCGCGAGTCTCGCGATGGTGATGATGAAGGAGGGCAATCAAAAGACGGTATTTTTTTAGAGATTAAGGGTCGGCCCACTTCCGATTCTGACACACCTGAAATGAATCGGTACACGGGGCCAAAGGGGGTCGGCCCTATAATGGAGTTTAAAGGAAGGCCTGGAGTAATTCGTCCGCGTCGCAAGTACTCTAGCACAGAAAGTATGGCTACAAGCAGCAGCGGAGGCAGCATGGAGTCACTGCGAAGTAGTAATAGTGAAGGAGACAGGAGTAGTAGTAGTTCAGAAAGTCGTCATTCGTCTTCGCTAAGTTCACACAGCTCTGATTCAGGAAATGTGCCTTTCACAAAGTCACATCATCATATGCAGCTTTCGGGGTTTGGGCACCACCAAACTAAGTTGCATATTTTAAGCCCTATTTCTGATAAATCTTCACAAGAACAAGCATCAGAAACCTCTGACAACAACAAAAATAACAACTCGCAGAAAGTGTCTCCTGAAGACTGTGAAACTGGTAACACGATGCAAACGACCGTTGAAATTGTTGCCAAACCTAAACGACGTGCGTTACAAAACAGGAATCTTTTGAACCTTACATTTAGACACTCAACAACTGGTGATTCTGAAATTCAAGGCTCCGACAGTGGAATTTCAATCCACTCGAGAGAAGGCGTAGACTCACGTAACGCTTTCGCTAATTTCAAAAACAGTAACACTGAAGAGGAACGTAAAGATGAAGATGTGGATCTGTCTGATTTGCCTTTCGACATGCCTAAGTTGAGGAGACGACGGGCTGAAGCCGAAGCCGACTTGCGAACCTTGCCATTTGACATGCCCAAACTGCGTCGGAAGCTACGCGGGCAGTCATTACAACTGAATAACGACTTTGGAGGGGCCATCTCAAACGCCTCTTCCAGCCAAAGCGTGCAAGAGTTAAATCAAGGTGGGTATTTCGGAATATTTAAAATGCTTCTATTAGCTAAAATATAATCACTTCAAAACCTTCCAGTTCTCTAATAATTCGATCATGTCAGAAGGATTTTCATGTCAATCTTGTAAAAAAGAAGTATACACCTATACTACCGAAGGGTCTGTCGACTCACATTGTTGGTTCTTTCTAACTCAAAGCGACCGCCACCGCATTATGCCGATTAAGACGTATGACTCCGGATTGCTCCACACGAAATTCTCTGGTCCAACGCCCATCCAATATTTAATTTGCTTGAGTGCTTTTTGAGGGAACTTTTTCCTGTACATGTTGGGAGCAATTTGTAACCGTTCAGTTGAGTTAGGAGTTCGTTTCGCAGAATTGCGTGTGGTTTGACGTAATAAGTGGTGGCGTCTTAGATTCAATCAATGCTAAGAACAAAAGTTTTCTCACTTGACAGATTTACTTATTCAATGTTCTTCTTGTTTTCAGGAAACAAACACAAACCGAAATTGGAGTTGAATTTTGACAGCGGCAGCGGTGGTTCTGGCAGTTCTAAGGGATTGCGTTTGAATTTGGGACCTATTGCTCCGCCTCGAGATTTGGTTGACGCTTCTCTTCCACTTGATCGACAAGGGTGAGTTTCTCAAAATAACAATCAACCACAACGAACATAAATCTTTTGACAGCAAGACAGGAATTAAATAATATCAACTAACTGGTTCTTATTTTATTGATTATAGGTGGTACCACGGAACCTTATCGCGCGTTGAAGCTGAGAGTCTGCTAAGGGACGCAGATGAGGGCGCCTTTTTGGTTCGAAACAGCGAATCGGCCAAACACGACTATTCGCTAAGTCTGAAGTGAGTATTCACTATCGCTTAAAACATCTTAGTCATGTTGTTTGTTATCAACTTCAATTTACATCTTTAGAAGATTTTAACACAGCTTTGCTAATTCTGGTTTTTTCCTTGTTTTGCAGATCGACACGTGGTTTTATGCACATGCGTATTTGCCGTGCTACAGACGGCTACACTTTGGGTGGTGCGGCGACAGCATTCCCGACTGTCCCAGCTCTGATGCGGCACTACGTCACTGCCCAGAGGCTTCCAGTACGAGGTGCGGAACACATGGCACTGTCCACACCTTTACCAGCCGTCCTACTATGAACATCCCATCAGGAAAGTTGGGTTTTATTTTTGAGTGAACCTCGATCAGTCGATCGGCCGGTTCGAAGTTCGGAAAGGTGTACATAAACAGCGATCGGAAATCCAAGGTGTGATTATTTTTTGTTTAGATTGCTGAGGAAAGCACAAGTGAAGGAGTTAATTATCGTATTAGTATAGCTTTAGGAACCCAGTGAATAATACCAAAGAGTTAGAATTCAATGATTTTTGCTAATGAACTGGCTTACATTTATTTGTATACGCTCAGGTAGCAGTGTAATTATGCTAGTCCAGAATATCGCAGCCACATATATAAAATATATCGTATATTATTTATTCGCATATAATCATTTTCACATTTAAAAGTATGCGTGTAACGAAATAGGTACTTATGTTGTCTTGCTTCGAATTACTCATTCATAGTTTATCTTATGCATTGATACCATATATCTTTTATTAATCAGTGTTTAACTGTATGTATATTGTACGTTTGTTTGATATTGGCGCAAACGATGATATTAGGTAGTTATATTGTGCGATAATTCGTTTTGCAAACAATTTGCGATGAATCATCAAAACAAAATGTTGACCTCTCTATTCATTTGCAATAACATGGCCTAAGCAATAGACTAGTAACGTCACTACCTATCTGCTATCGGTATTGTCGGGGATAAAGACGTCAAGCTTAATCTAGACTTTGAACTATTATTCTTGAACTGTATAGAATTCTGCCGCAAACTACGTAAGTTTGAAAGTAGAGGAAAATTCCTTTATTTTCGAACACAATGACTGGCTCGTTACGAAGATACTTATGTTTATTACTGTAATATAAAAACGCTTTATTGCAGTCATTATTTAGATCGATATTGCCATGATTCACAAATCACGTAGATACAAGTGTGAAGAATCAAGTCTGAATATAAATTTGTTTTAACAATTAGTGACTCATTAAGAAAACATTCAACTTTATATTAAAAGCGCGTAAACTGCTTACGCAAACTATAAAATGTATTCAGCAAGGTTAAAAACAAATCAGATTGCAAACCGTGGAATATTTATGTGGCAAACATGAAATAGGTGGGTACAGTTGTCACATTGATGAGTACATATAAATAGAACCTTGATGTTATAGATACAAGGTTGAGTTTAGTAGAGATTGTAATAGCATGAGTCATAAGCACGTGGGTCGAATAGACACGAAAATAATATCGATTTAGTACAAAACTGTACGGAGTAGACTTGATGTCAGTTGGAACTTTTATACACTGTATGTCAAACATAGTAGATATAGTACTACTTATTTATATCGGAACCTCAAGTGTGTGTGCTAATTTTAAATACTTTGTCTAATTGTCGGAATTTCTTGCTTGCACACATGCATAATTGTCGTCAGGCGAAACAAAAGAAGCAAATACACTTGAGGCACAAAATATTGGCCAACATGAAACGATATTAAATAGTAATAAATTTTGATATAGCTTTCATACTATAGTGAAACTTAAGCTAATCATGAAAATAATGGCACATAACAGAATAATATAAGATCATAGATGAAGATTGCACATGTTATGTAACTCTCACATGATGACTTATTTATATTTTTTGTTATATTAGAATTTAAGTAGAGTAACGGGATGGATTATGGGGCCCTCAAATAAAGGATAGTTTTAGTTCCTCTTCATAGTGTTATATCACTTGGTAATTTTGCAACGACATTGATTGGCGGCCAGTGGTATACTGCATGAAAGGTGTAGCAGCTATATTTAATAGATTCTTCTGTGATTTTGTGTTTAATACAATAAAAGCCAAAAAAATGTTGTGTATTATAAATTAAGTTCATCGTATTTATTGTGTAACGCATATTCATGCTTAATTATGTTCACATTTGTCTAATAAACAAGATCTCATGTAATACTTCCTCTGGATGATTCAGTTACCCTAGTGTTAATTTTGATTGATTTGTACCTGATTTTTTGAAAGAAACGTTGGTTGAGACTTAAAAATAAATTACGTTTTAACAGATTTATTTTGTTAATTAATTTAGTGATCATTAGAATAATATTAACGTAGATATGTATGGGAAATGAACGAATTTTTCGCATGTATGTGACATTTATTATTGTATGTAATTATTATTACTTATCCACCGCTAAGCAGCTTTTGCAAGCGTGCAACTAATTTTAATATAGAACTTAATATACCGTTTAATTATTAAGCAGTGGTACTTATTACATGAGAGGGGGAATCATTTGGGTCCAGAATCATCGTCACTGACGATTTTTAACAAATCTACATTTAGTAGAAAACATAATTTCTTAATCATCCGTCTCATGTACTCTGTACGAAGTATGATTATGTAGTAAACGCGTAATGGAAGGTAGGCTAAAGATATCGGATGAAATTCTTATATTTGGAAGTTTTGAAAACGTGTCAAAATTTTTTTCATGAGCGATGTATGTCCCGATACGGAGTTAGGTAAAAATTATAGCTTATAGTAGTTATAATCAACTGTAATTTTGAAGGTGTAGTTTGAAATTGAAGATGAAATAAATTCCATAAAAATGACATGATATTACTTTTCTTCCAAAATTAACCTACTTACTTAGTCCCAAATCCCCATAATGGTATTCTATGAATACCTAAAAAAAATAAACAAACATACTTGACATCACGCCTGTTACCCCCGAAGGGTTAGGGAGAGGTCAACCTCAAAGTACATCCACATTTAGTACCATGTAAGGGGGCAAGCCTATTGCCAACACCCGGACCCAAATCCAGACTCCATGGCTGCTACTGAGAAATGCCTGCTGGTTATAACCCAATAACACTGCCCGACCCGGGAATCGAACCCAGGACCAAATACAATTTAAAAAAATGCAGTATCTCAAACATAGCGTATGTATAATCAGCCTATAATGTTCCAATTGCTGGGACACACGGCCTCCTCTCTATGAGAGGGAATGGGCTATAATCCACCACGCGGGCCCAATTAGCGTTGGTAGATGTCACATGTTTTCGAATTTTTGGTTCTACGACATGCCGGTTTCCTTCACCGTTTTGAGAGCACTGGTTATTAAATAAATTACACAAAGCAATGCGCATGTCTGGCTTCGCACCAATGACTTACTGTTCGTAAGTTTAAAACACTGCCCAAATTATTTGGCATGACACTACACATTCGACAAAACTCAAGAATGTGCACTGAAAAAGGCTTCACGAGGGGCAACACTCCATTGTTTATGCGACTCACTCTGGTCAGTCGCTGCCACATGTCTGAATGGCTATTATTACAAAATTGGCCACGAAAATCTATCATCATCATCATCACCATATCAGCCCGGAATCACCCACTGCTGGGTCTAGGCCTTTCCTTTTTTTCTGCCGAACTCTGTGTGTCCCTTATCCCTTTGTTTTCCGCGACTTTGACGATGTCGTCGACCCAACGAGCTTTAGAGGGAGGTCTAGATTTTCACCACAGAAACCAGGCCCGTCCTCCTGGGTTCTGTGGTGGAAATCTATACCTCCATAAGAAGTTTGTCCTGCCAGACTCTCACTGGACAGATTCGGGTAATAGCTATTATGACGATTTTGGTAAATTCAACTATCACGCATTTGAAACAGGGTTTGAAAGTTTGTAGGTACAGACGTCAGCCCATCCTGCTGCTCTATAATCTGTCAATTTTTTTAAATAAATTTTCAACTTTATTTCCTAAAGCATTAGGCTCAAGGTTGATTGGGAATATTTATCAGTTTCGGGTAGCTTGATGTAATGGCTAGTAAAATTATGAACTTGTAATTAAACACGGCAAAATAGTTAGCATCAAATGGATAAGAGAGAGGTGTACCCAAAGCTTCTTCCAGATCTGTACGATAATAATACCCAGAGTACAGCAGCTTCGAGGTCGAAAGACTGATGCTTCCAGTCCATACTCCATCGATGCACACAAAGTACTAAGCAAATGTGTTCGTTATAACTAAGTTGTTAAGACGTTTGCACGCGTTTGGACGCGTTGTTGTGGCGACTGTGGGACTTATCAGACAATGGGTTATGGGCAACAGCGTTCTCTGTGTTTTTTTTTTTATAAAAGCCGTACTGCGATCGCCAACCCGCTTGCCAAGCGTGGCGATTATGGCAAAACCCCAATGAAAATAAGCGCAACACAGAAATGGCCCCTTGTGCCCGGCAGCCCGTCTAACCTCGAATACGGTAGCGCGCGGTTACGGTTAGGCAAGGGGTGCGAAGAATCTAAGGAAGGGATCCGGCTGCCTACCGAGGTTGCGGGGATCCGCTGGATGCGAGACGCACGGGACCGGTCAAAGTGGCGACACTTGGAGGAGGCCTATGTCCAGCAGTGGACGTGTAATTTGGTAAAAGGGATTTCCTTTACAAATAAAAAATCTACAGTTATTAGCACTCTGTACTTTTACGCTATATCTTTTATATCAGCGCCATCTATCTATGCAAAAGAAAATGCAAAGCAAAAGTTTGTTTTTCAAACTAGATGTCGCTTTTTACTCTTTACATATGCCGTGTGTTATCAGCGCCATCTACAATTTGAGCCAAAAAGTATTTCAAGCAGGGATGACAAACAAAAGATACAGCATACAAGAATAATTCTGCTAAAGATATACAGATGTCGCTGAAAACAATAGTGGAACAACAAAGAAAATCACGTGTGAATCTTTGGCCACCTTAATTTTGTTCCTTCAAAAATGTGAATGACCTTCGTTGAGATAGGTCAAGTCGCTAGCACTAGGGGGTGCTCAGACATTACTTTTTTTTAACTTGGTATGGTTTTCTCTGTTGTTTATTTTATTAGACACCACGAAGGTAAGCATGCAGTACCATAACATACTATATTATACATCATGTAGGCACTTTTAATCTTGTTCTTGTTATGAAATAAGAGGGACAAAGTGCACAGAAGTATAAACACATCAATATATTAACAAAAAAAAGCTTTAAAAGGAATTGTCTGTCCACACTGTTCGCAGACAAAATTAATGAAACATCCCTTTGACCCTTTCGGGTGGCTTCCGTCAGTTTTTCACCCAAAAGCCATTAAGCCCGCTAAGTGTTTCTGTAAAATGACCTCTACATTTATATGTATAAATGGCTTCTTCATTGAGTCATAATTCACCTTAACTTCTTTTGACAAATCGTTGCAAAAAAGTTTGAAGAGTTATGTACGCTCGGGAAAACATGATATATGAAAGTCTGAAATATTAAACAGTTTCTTTATAATCTTTTTAAAAGTGAAAACAACTTTGTTTTTCAAACCTACATAATAATAATTCGTCATTTATAAAATGTTTTCAAGTTAAAATTCATGCAAAAAACAGCAAACCCTGGTCCATTTTCAAAAAACCTTTTCACAAGTTTTCGGCGCTGTAAAAACAAAATGGGCATTTTGAGTTCTCCGGAAAAATATTTTTTTTCGTACAAGGCCGTGCCTTATTAAGGGTACTGTACAAATTTGTGCCGACAGACAAATATCACTTCGTCACTGTTGACACAGCTTTTGTGTGTGTAAAGGGTCTTTCCCAAACGTTTTACATGTCACGGATCGAAAACCAATATTTAATTTTGCGTTGTCGTATGTTGTTTCTGTCGTTTCCATTGTGTCCAAGCTGTGCCTGTAAACAAATACAGTGAAATTGATGTAAATAACTTAAGAGGGATATGCATAGGTGGCGGGACGTGAGAGGTGGCGGAACGTGAGAGGGAGAGAACCTCACGTCCCAGCCGCCGCGGGAGACGCACCGGGCGTCGGGGGCCACGTGGTGGCCCCCGGCCACCGTAGACGCGGGCCTGTGAACGGTGAGCTATGGGCTAGCTCGCCGTCCGTCCGTCTTATGACGACAGGCCGTGTCGACGGCGCGTTCGTGTTCCACGCGCGCCTCAAAGAGAGTCAGCAAACAGGAAGGGGTCCGTAAGGGCCGACGCCTGCCAGGGTTGCGGGACTGTTCGAAAGAGATACCGCGGCCCTGGAACACAAAGGGCAAAGGAAGGAACATGGATGGGTTTTAGTCAGTAAAAGTCTGACACTCCCTCCTGCTCAGCCCAGAGCGGGAGGGGTTATTTGATGATTTCCCATCGGTAAAAAAAAAAAAAAAAAAAAAGAGGGATATGCATGAATTTACTCTATGAAACACACAAGTAGGTAATATTATGACCTTATATCCTCAGCAGAAAAGAGGATCCACTGACATGGCAAATGTTGTATCTTGTATTCTACTGCCCAACGTTTGTTTTCAGGATTCTGTGTATTATAAGTTAATCAATGTAGTTCGTATGTGATAGAAAAGAGGTCGCCACAACTTCAAAATGATCAAATGCAAAATGTGTTTATTTTAACAGCTGTTTTAGTGTATCTAACTTTATCAATCGATAAACCAAACTTCAGCACTTAGCCAAAAGGGATCCAATCTTTATAATACAGCCTTGTGGCTACTGTAGCCGGCCGAGTGGATGGCAAAATAATGTGCCACTGGGTGGCGGCACACAGACCGTCATTCAGATATGTGTTTTAAGTTTTATTTTATTTTATTTAGTTAGTGCCAAGCTGTTTTGTATTTGTATTTTTATCCTATGGATCTCTGATCTGAAAATAAAGATTTATTATTATTATTATTAATATCCTGACCAACCACGCCAATTCGTAACTAATCTCAGACCAAGATTAGGAAAGTTATCTAAGCAGGTTATCCGGGCTCCTTAAAACGTAAGTTCATCGAAGTTCACCTAGCTTTCCAAACTATTCGAAGTTCCCGGAATGTCGAAGTTTCTGCTTGGCATAAGCACTTTCGTAATATCGAATACCCGTAGGAATTACCCTTTTCCAAATATTATTAAGTTGACTTTGTTTATGACCGTTTCTTTAAGGAGCGTCGAAGACCAGAGTAACTTTTACTTCGTGTTTGCCATTTGTATTGGCTTGGGGACCACACCGGTATTATGGTAATTGATAAACATTGACCTCTTTGCGGCCTAATTTAGGAGGGATCTTTATTGGGTTACGTTGATGCGTCAAAATCTTTTTTGTATGCCGTGTGAGTAAAAAACGGCTGTCTGCATTTATAGCTATTTTGGTATCAATAAATTCAGCTTATCGTAGTCCACTACTGGGAAATTGGGTATAGTCGTCGTCTTCCAAGTTTCGCCGAAAACAGTATGTCGCCTTTCACCTTCAATCTGTACTAACGTACACGTACCTACATCTGCCTAGCTTTTTCTCAACTATTTTGGGATCGGCTTCCAGTCTAACCGGATCCAGCTGAATTCCAGTGTTTTATTTGGAGTGTCTGCATGTCTGACCTCCACAACCCAGTTAGTACTGGGTAACACGATACCACCTTGGTAGGACTGCTTGTCAGACTTTCAGGCCACTGACTGCCTATAACGACTGTCAAAGATTTACATTACTGAGCCACGGAGGAAACTAGGTATGTAATGGGTGGTCACCCATCCACGGGCCAACCTAGGCAGGCACGGCTTAACCTGAAGATACTGTACTAACCACGGTATTTCGGTTTACCGAGATCCTAATGATTTTCCTCATCACCAAATGGAAATTGCCTTCATTAGGTACCTAAATGGTCGCGTGCGATTTCTAATGACCAAAAAGAGTCTATAATTAGGTACTACAGCCCTGCGTCAATCAATGGTTTAGTATCAGTTCGTGCCAGCTAAAGTAGAAACCACTGGCAATTTACGTTTGTAAATAAAAGACTGGAACTTCATTAGTTTGCTAGTGGGAATAAAATGAGTTTTTTAATAAGGTGGTTAGCGGAATATACAGGGTGTAACAGGACCCTTCACGAAGCCGTCAACCAAGCATTAGGTACATCAAATAAAGTATCTTTACGCAAAAAATATTGCTGGGAATGGAAATTTTTTTGGGTGAAATATCAGGTTTTATTTTAGTACTCAATGTAACGCACTCTAAACATTGATGGATGGGTTGAATAATACGGGGATCGTGGAGGTGTCTCTCCAAAAATCTTACATAAAAAACATGTATTTCAAAAAAACTTGTGAAATAGTTGGAACTTTGACCCCCAATATTTCCGTAACTAAAACGTTCCCAGGTATGGTCTAAAACAAAAAGAAATCACAATGATGAGGAGAACAATTGCCTTTCGGTTTCGTTAAGGGTCTTGTTACACCCTTTATTGGATTGTTCTTTGTGCGGTTTTCATTCTATATGAGGTGGCATTTAATTACGCCTTTGCATGTTGGTAAGCGAATGCGGGCTAGTATTAATGTTAAATGAACAGGTATCTTATTTTAAACAATTTAGTTAAATGTTTCAAATAGCATTCCCACTGCTGGAACATAGTTTTTTTTTCTGTGAGTGGAATTCGGCTATACTCAACTACACGGGCCCACCATGTGCGTGTTGATGGAGGTCCCTTTTTTCTGTTTTTTTTATTCTAGGACATGTTGGTAACTTCACGATGTTTTCCTTCACCATTTTGAGAGCAGTGGTGATGAAATAAATTACACAAGTAAAATGCCTGGTTTCCAATTTACAAACTACAACACATGAAAATATTTGGGTTTGGGTCTTAAAACTGTGCCACCGTTGCTCACCGTAAAATGTCACTTAGATACAATTTATTTTTCTTTGAGTGCCTATTACAACATAATTATAGTAAGTACCAATTATGTATTACTAATTCTACTACTAAACACGTGCCTAATATGCAGACTCTGAATAAATATATGTAATTACTCTAATAAGAAGCCATATGGATACTTGATACATCATGTGCGAGATCGTCAGCAACATCAAGGCGCTGCTGGCCTTTCTCGGGGAGCTAGGGCGGATCGAATAAATTTCCCACCCGCACGCAAAATACACGCTTAGACGTGGAGTTGCGGACAGCAGCTATACAATACAATACAATTGATACATCATGAATCAAACCCATCACCATAACCGTAGATCCAAGAGCTTAGTCTTTAGATTTGAAAACTATGGCCACAAGCCACGCGATCAAACAACATGCGTGTTGCGACAGCCACAGCGGAGAAAACAATTGATAAACGCGACGGTACTCCCGCGAAGAGAACAAGTGACGCTTGACGCAAGTCGTTTCACCTGTGGTGGTGAACGGGGCGTCTTTATGCCACAGCATAATATCAACTCGAGCCGTTCTGTATTCTTTGTATGAAACTCCCTACAGCAACGCACACTAATCGGAATCGTAACGTAATTGCCTCGCCGCCGCGGTGTGGTGCGTGGTCAACTCGCATACGGCTCGTCGTCGTCCCCGCGTTTACGTTTGTCCGTACCCGAGCATACATCTCTTCGGCGAACCGTAGCTGAGTTGACGTATCGGAGCTGCTGATCCGCTTAATTACGTTAGGTTGACGCCTGTTTGACCGCGAGGCGAAAGGCGATACGGTAACGATCCCTTTCCGATTTGATATGTGCTATGTGTCCTTAATACTTCAAGGAATTTTCACTTCCGAAAGGAATTTTCACTTTCGGAATTTTTAACAGACAATATGTAATGCCTCTTTTGACCATAGTCGGTACTCATTGACATAGCATATCTTTAAGTCCAATTCAATTTGACTTTTTTCACGTGATATTTTGTATTATTTTAATAATTGTTTTCATTTTTTTTTATTTTGCTTAAACATAATTTGAATTTTGACTTAATTACACTTACTTTTTGACATTTACATATTTTTATTTAATTTTCTTTGTTTTTTATGTTTTTGTCAAAATCAATTAATACTTTAATATAATATGCATTCCAATAATATAATTTTTAAGGTTAAGTATCAATTTTAATGTCAATGACCTCTATGAATATTTGTACGCCTTCGGGCATAACGTAGCGCGCTTGTAAGGTTTTATAACAACTATTTATTGTACCTGTGTTAGCAAATTATTAAATGACTTATGACTTATGGGTATTAAGTAACAAGAATTAATTAATTGTTCAGTAGAGAATGCAACATATTGTGCTGGCCGATGTACCTATCTGACTATTCTCTCAGGCTATTAATTGGGTATTATAACATAGTACGAGTAGCAGCAGTCCACAGGGAATAGTCATTGTTCTAAGTTTAGGCATGAAGGCCTTGGGCACTAAGTAAGTGGAAGACTTAGTTTGTAACATAATACAGGGTGTGACGAGACCCTTAACGAAGCCGTCAACCAAGCATTATGTACATCAAACTAAGTAACTTTGCGCAAAAATTATTGCTGGGAAATGACTTTTTTTTTGGGGTGAAAAATCACGTTCGCATTCAAAACTTAGTGCTGATGGATGAATTGAATAGTATGGGGGTTGTGGAGGTGGTTACAGTAAAAATCTTATGTTAAAAACTTGTATTAAAAAAAACCGGCGAAAAAGTTGGAACTTTGACCCCCAATATCTAACTAGAAGACAACCACTACCTAACTAGAAGAACTAACTCGTAACTAGAAGGTTCCCAGGTATGGTCTAGAACGAAAAATATATCGTAATGACAGGGAGAACAAGTGCCTTTCGGCTTCGTTAAGGGTCTTGTTACACCCTTTATAACATCACGCCATTGCACACCACGCACGATCCTTGGGCTGGCAACCCCGCCCAGGGAAGACCCAAAACAAAGAGCTCGACAAAATTTTATCAGAAATTACAGATAAAACTGCCTAAAATTGCATAAGTGCGAGTGCCGACGGCGACCAACAACATAACCTCTGCGATGCAGGTATTTACTTACTTTTGGAAGGCGATTTTACAACTTGATCCCATTATCTATCGGCATAATTGGTGGTTAAATTTTTCAAAAACCACGCACACACGCACATCGGACATTTATTTGGAGCTAAACAATTTTATTCCACCAACATTTTACGGAAAAATTACACTACTGCGCCAGCGCCGAACGAACTGTCTGTCACTTCGTTGTTTATTTGGATTTAAACGTCATCTGTCATCTGTCATCCACTCGACGTTCCAGTCAACGCAGGATTTGAACAGATGAATTGAACACCTGCCTGCTGTCGTCGGGTACGTTCGAAAAGTGTAAAAACTTAGTTTTAGGGGTTGACTTTTAATATCATTGACATTATTTAATTCTTAGTACATGACATTGTTAAATTTTTATATTATTGCATTTTAGAATTTCGACTTTTAGGTATTTATTAATATACCTATTTACTTTTTGTTTTGTCCGTTGGAATTAATTATTTATTAACTTAATTTTGAATTTAATTGATATATGAAATAACTATTTGGTAAATACTTATTTAATGAATGTTGTAATTTTTATTTACTTTATAAAAAAAAATAATTGTGAAGAGATTAATTTTTTTGGTGATGTAGTTTTTATGTTCCATTTATAGTATATTTATAGTCTAGTCTAGTTAATGTTTTTTTATATTTATTGTTGTTTTTAACAGTCAGTCATTAATTTGGTTTGTGTGTCAATTATTTTTAGAATTTATACAGATTGTGGTAGAATGAGTTCCTCCTCTTTGTCGCCGTGCCCTCACTGTCCCGATTCATCGCGTCATTTTAGTTCTCGGGGCCTCAAAATACACATAGGGCGCATGCATAAAGATGTGACGTCTGCTATAGAATCGGGTGGCCAGGTGACTTTTTCAGCGAGTTCAACGCAGCCGTCTCAGGGGCCTTTGCGGCCCGCCGCAACGCCCCCCGGGGTGTTGTTTCAAAATCTGGCTAAACTCAAAAGAGATACGCCCGTTTTGCGACACATCCCTCGGGGCGCGCGTAGTTTGGCGGCGGGAAAACTTTCCCAAATTATTAACAGCTGTGTGGATAACAATGGCGTTGAGGATTGGTACTCTCTCCTTACCTTCTCTTTTAAAGCCTTAAAGACTCCAAGCAGATCGGATAAGGGTAACATGGTGCAGAAAGTTAAAAATAATGTCGGTTCCTTTGGCCATTGCTGCTTGGACTCGCCGGATACTGATGAAGGAAAGTCTTTTGGATCGCACTCTATTTTGAGGGCAATTGAGACCAAGGTGCATGAGGGGGACCTTAGAGGAGCAGTTCGTCTGTTAATGTCCGACGATACCATGGCTCAATCTGCTCCTGAGACTCTTGATGCTTTGAAGTCAAAGCACCCCTCGCCGTCTCGTCCTCTGGTTTTTCCAGATCCCCCAGATCATTCTTGTTTACCACTGACTGTCACTGTCGAAGATGTGTCCCTGGCTCTTGGCTCCTTCTATAGTGGTTCGGCTGCAGGCCTGGACGGAATCAGACCGGGACACCTAAAAGAACTGACGTCCAGGACGGCGGGCGACAATGGCCAACGCCTTCTGGAGTCATTGTGCAGGCTGTGCAATTTCTTACTTAGTGGTCAATTGAATCGAGAGGTATGTCCATACTTGTACGGGGCGTCCCTTTGTGCTATCACTAAGAAGGATGGGGGTTTGAGGCCAATTGCCATCGGTAGCACCTTTCGGCGCCTGACAGCTAAGCTGGCATGCCGATCCGTTAAGGAAGAGATGGCAGCTTATTTGCAGCCCCATCAATTAGGCTTCGGTACGCGCCTCGGGTGCGAGGCTGCCATACATGCCACTCGTGCTTTTGCGACGGGGGCCGAAAACGCGAGCTGCGTTATTGTGAAGCTTGATCTCAACAATGCGTTTAACACCCTGGAAAGGGATGTTCTCTTAAGAGAGGTGAAGGGGAGGACCCCTTCCTTATACCCGTTCCTCCATCAAGTTTACGAGGCACCTTCCAATCTTTATTTTGGGGATTCATTGATCAAGTCTCAGGTTGGAGCTCAGCAGGGAGACCCTCTTGGGCCGCTCACTTTTAGCCTGGCCATCCAAGCCTCAATTCACGATCTAAAATCACCCTTGAACGTGTGGTACTTGGATGACGGTACCATGGGTGGCAGGCCTGAGGTCGTGGAACAAGACATCCGCACATTAATTCCACGTCTCAGGGAGTTGGGCCTCGAGGTAAACTCTGCTAAATGTGAGTTCTTCCCCTGTGGTCCTGAAGCTGAGCCAACATTCTCGCACTTTTCGTCTTTTCTTCCGGGTCTCACCATGCTGTCACCTGACTCCTTCAGTCTCTTGGGTGCCCCGATCTTCCCTGTTGCGGTCCCTGAGGCCCTAGAGGATCGCAAGCGTAATTTACTCGTCGCCCACAAAAGGCTCAAGGATCTTTCTGCCCACGTCGCTTTAGTACTTTTGCGCATGTGTTTCGCGGTACCAAAGTTAACATACTTTTTGCGGACTGCCCCGACGTGGTGGTTTCCACAGTCTCTTTCATCTTTTGATGAAGCTCTTAAGGAGTCGGTAGAGAGTATTTTGAATGTTTCGCTGAACGAAGCTCAGTGGGCGCAAGCGGCTTTGCCGATCCGGCATGGAGGTCTGGGGGTTCGTCGCGCACGGGATGTCGGCTTGCCGGCCTTCTTAGCGTCTGCACATGGGGTTACTGACCTGGTCGCTCGCATTCTATCTCTTGATGGCGAACAAGTCAGTATCCCTTTCGCAGCGGACGCTCTGGCGGCCTGGTCAGGTCATTGCCCTGGCGGTATCATCCCGGAAGAGCCTCAAGTGCAGCGCTCCTGGGATGATATAGGAGCGAAGGCGGTTCTAGCCGGACTTATAGACCGAGCGGAGGGGGTGGATATGGCGCGCCTAAAGGCAGTGTCGCGGTCAGAATCAGGAGCGTGGTTGCAAGCGCTTCCTTCACCTCACCTGGGAACTTTACTTGACGGTGACTCTTTGCGGGTGGCGGTGGCTCTCCGCCTGGGCTGCGATGTCTGTGAACCACATTTATGCATCTGCGGGTCCAGAGTGGAGGCCAACGGCCACCACGCGTTGAGTTGCTGCCGGTGCTCAGGGAGGTTTCCGCGGCACCATGCTCTCAACGACATTGTCCGGAGAGCGCTGGTTGCCGCCAATATCCCTTGTGTCCTGGAGCCGCCGGGTCTCTGTCGGTTAGATGGCAAAAGACCGGATGGCCTGACTTTAGTACCCTGGCAAAAGGGTAAGTGCCTACTTTGGGACGCAACGTGTGTTAGCACGTTTGCCGCCAGCCATCTCCCTCGCACGGTCAGGTCACCCGGTGCCGCGGCTGAATCAGCCGCTCTCAAAAAGCGGGCCAAATATGCTGCCTTAGAGCCAAAATACTTTTTTGTCCCACTGGCAGTGGAAACCACTGGTTGCTGGGGGTCCGACGCTATTAAATTTGTCGCGGAGATCGGCCGGCGACTTAGAGAAAGGGGCGGTGACCCACGCTCTGGTTCGTTCCTGGTGCAAAGGCTAGCCCTGGCAATTCAGCGCGGAAACGCTGCAAGTGTCATGGGCTCCTTTGCGCCGGGAACAACTATGAGCGTCTAGTGACGTAAGGTTTTTTTTTTTTTTTTTATTTTTGAATTTTGTTATTTGACATGCCTATGTAATTATATTGTGTTATGTAAAATTTTAATAAATGTATGTGTTAGCAAAAAAACAAAAAAAAAAAAGAAAAAAAAATATAAAAAATTTCAATAGATTGTAAATAGTTATTATTTGATGATGATTGTAGTACATTATGTTTTGCAGAAATTCGTTCAATTTACAATTTTTGTATCGATGGTTTAATCAAGCATATATGCATCAATATAAATAACTTTTGTGTGGTAAAAAATAATTTTATATTTTTTTGAAAAACCCAACCTGCATGAATTTTTCAGTTATGTAAAATAACAGCCAGTAAATGCTTATATAATACGAGGAAAATGTTTAATTTGCCTGAAACCGTGAGCGTTTTAAACATTGGAAGCTCCTTGTTTATACAATCTTCTAGATTATAATTAGGGTTTCACACAAGGTAAATACACTCTAGCCACACTTAACAGTATTAAATAAAAAAAAAGCATTTTAATTCGAGTAACACTGACTCATAATAGAAATAATACACTTATACAGTCACGTTACATACACAACATTATTAATTCAATTCATTCTAGCATTCAAATAAATAAATTCAGTTACAGTGAGTCATAAAAATAAAACAGTAATAAAAATTAATAATAATAAAAAAATAATCATAATTAAATTTACAATTTACATACATTTTATGAGGTTAGTTAGTCGAGATTAAGATTCCTTTATAAGTGTTTTAAGTAGAATCCAAATACTCGTTTAACAAATTGTAGTTTGATCAAAAATCGACCTCGACCTAAGTCTCTATTATTAATAAAAGCACCACTTACTAAGTCTATTTCTTATTTCCATTAGGGTTAGGGTGAGTGAATTAAGCCACCGTAAGCAATTATGTTATTAATTCAAGTAATAAACTACAAATTTAAATACTAGTTACCGTACACTGTAAATTATTAACATCTAACTATAAATATGTCTACAAAACTACTTTAAAATTATTTTCGAATGTCTCCTTGGAAACAGGTATTCAAATCTAATCTCAAAGGATAAGCCAAAAGGATTAAATCTCCTTGCAATAACCTGGCAGTTACGGTCTTTAGTTTTGCAGTAAGTAATCATTACGCCTATTTAGGTGTAATTAGTTTTGCTTTCCTCTTTGAGGTTCCGCTCAAATGTTTATGAAAAGTTTGCTAATTAACACCATGTGCTGGGAAATAAATAATAATATTTTAGTGGTATCGTGGTAGTATAAGTCTTCTGATGAAGACCATTGTGAGCGACCACGTTTTGGTCCCGTATGTAATTACTGGCAACACACACTGGTAGATATATAGACTTTAGCCCAAAGGGCAATGGACAGGCTCGCTCTGCTCGGAGTTTCCTTGCGTGATCAAATCAAAAATGAGGACATCCGCAAGAAAACCAAGGTTACCGTCGTAGCCCAAAGAATTCCCAACTAAGTGGCAGTGGGTCGGGCACATTGCTCTCAGAACGGAAGGGCCGATGGGGCCAAAAAGTTCTGGAGAGGCGACCGCGAACCGGAAGACGTTGCGTTGGAAGGCCTTCCACTAGGTAAACTGATGACCTGGTGAAGATTGCAGGAATCCGCTGAATGCGAGACGCACCGGAGCGGTCAATGTGGCGACACTTGGGGGAGGCTTATGTCCAGCAGTGGACATCTTTCGGCTGAAATGATGATGGTGGCGTATTTATTTATTTAAAGTTCGTGTACAATAGTGGTACATAGGCAAACTTAATGCTAAAAGGCATTCTCTACCAGTTAACCTTTCATGTACGTTGGTTTCTGAGAATTTGCTGAGGGCCTCAACATTGCACAATCGATTTCAAAGCAACAATTATCTAAAAATTTTTTTTTTTTTTAGTTTTCATTATATTTATTTTTTCCATCAACGGTATCTGCAATATCACTTTTTAAGGCCCGCTGGCTTAGTAATCTCTGTACAGTATGAAACCTAGATTTATTTTAATAAATAAAATAAAATATTCGCAATAAAGTCCTGTCCTAGCCAACCCAATCACTTTTTTAATGGAAAATATGAAATATTCATATAACAGAAAGCCTTGTATAATGCTTTTTTTCAACAAAGGCCTTTATGAAATACATACTAACTGTTGCCCGTGGTCTTACTCGTTACTTAGAGGAACTCTTTTATCAACATAAAAAACAAACAACTGTATGTCCTACCCGGATGTTTAATCATATTATTTTTTCATTGTTTTATTATATTATATTGTGTGTCAATTTCATTGAAATCAATTGTGTCGAGCGGGATTTGGTCACACATTTATTTATTTATTATTATTTAAAAAATTGTTATAACATAACATCACGCATGTAATCCCCAGGCAGAGGCGTTCCTAATAGTAAACCCAAATTTCGCCAGTTATGTAATAGGGGGCGAACCTATTGCTATCAACAACACAAATCCAGGCTCCGTAGCTACTATTGAGAAATTCCTGATGGAAAACCCAATAACACTTAAACATAAACTCAAAGGGTTACATGTTCCTGTAAAACCGGAGAATCTAAAACCAGAGGGCAGGAACTAGACATATCTTTTTATATTAATCATATCTGTCTGATATGATTAATATAACACAACAAATGAGGATCGAAAACCGCAGAAGCGCAAAAGCCCTTTCCATACAATCTGAGATACTCACTTCATCATGTCGCTCCTACAAATTGATACAAGACGAAAATGGCGGTCACCGATGACCGTCTCTTGACATTTACACCGCAGGTTAACGCCACGGACATAAAGTAAGATGGATACTTACGCTATCAATCTTCTTAAGAGGTCCTCGACTTGACTAGACAGGTAGAGTGGGTTCACCCTGTACTTTTATAAAATTGCGAGCCCATCTTATTGAATTATGAAAATTGGTTTTTAGAGGAGGAGCTTGGTAACCTGCGAAAAGAACTATAAACGACAGTACTTGGTCCTTGTTAACATATTCAAGGGACACCGACGCTGAACCGATTACCACGTATTCAGTACATCGTTCTGAACCCCCGTAAATAAATCGAACTCAGGATCTATAACTCAGCAGTCGCGCTTGCAACCACTAGACCAATTATTTCAAAATAAGCTCTCCTACCAATTTTCTCAGTATGCCTACCTTAACTGATTGCAGTACTGCCAATTAACCCTCTAAACTCCCGTTCAAAAGCAACAATGAACAGTAATCGCCGTCTAACTCAATTTCGTCCCGGTCTAATTTCGTGGATACAAGCTTAACGTGTTACCTGTCTGTTTAGCAACCAAGGTATACCAGACAGATGCGGCTTCGGTGATTCCCCAGGCTATATTAGGTCAGGTTATTATTTATTAGGTACGTGCTTGAAATTGGTATTTTCGTGGCCAGCAGCATCGCTCGGGTTATGGTCGGTAAATAATCTACGAGAACGTCGAGTTTTAATATGGCTTATGACACTAAGGGATAATGTAGCTTCCCATTAGTGTCTCAGAATCGGATCAGTAGTTCCGAAGATTAGCGCTTAGATTATACAAACTTGACCTTTTTATATTATGGTGTAGATATTATCGAGAAAAATGAGGATTTTACATATTATGTACTCAAACTTCCCCCGTGAGGGTTGCCAGAAACTACGATCCTTAGTTCACTTCAGTTGCGAGTACTTTGCTACTATATAAATCTTTCTGGATAATTTTTAAGTTGGAGTTAAATCATTGAAAACTAAATCAACCTCGAAACTTATTATTATTCTAAAGAAAGAAACCAAAGAAAATGATAGTTATGTTATGTCTCTGCATCACCCTAAGGTAGACTGGTAGAAAATGCCCAAGGCATTAAGTCCGCCTTTGTACAGTGTTTATTACATTATGTGCATAAAGTTTAATAAATAAATAAAATAAATAGTTTTAAGCCCCTTTTTATTGTTACAATTATTTGATGAAGGTGTAAACATATCTTATTTGCGTAACACATTCATCTGGATTTAGAACTGTATAATTTCACTATCTCTTTTTTTTTATGTACATGCGTTTGGTTTTTTACGAAACAGCGAATATTATTACATCCTCCTCATGTTAGAAATGTATTATCGAACAGCTCCATGTAGTTTATTCAGTTTCTGACCTGCATTTCGATAAACACAGAGCGTTGCAGCAAAAATATGGCGACAGTTGCTCCCACGGGTGAAATCTATCGCGTATAGTCCGTCCATTTATCAAAATATTTTGTTCGCTGAAACGAAAACTGTGTTCTGAGCGAAACTCGTAATTTTTTAAAGTTACCACTATAAAACTGCACCGACAACAACCTGCTTTAAATATTGTAATTGCCGAATAATAAAAGAAAATTTACTATCAGAGCTTGGGATCAACATACAGAGTGGTCAACTTATAAAGTGCTGACGCCGAGTTTGAAATCATCAGTATCCATCAGTGTTGTAAGAATTGAAATCTATACTTCTATACTAATATTATAAAGAGGTAAAATTTGTTTGTTTGTAGGGGGTAATCTCCGGAACTAATGAACTGATTTTGAAAATTCTTTTACTAATAGGAAGCTACATTATCCCCGAGTGCCATAGGCTATATTTACAACGTGTCCGTTGGATAATTTCCAAAGAAAACGCGAGCGAAGCCGGGCAACAGCTAGTTTAAAATAAGAAGATACACGTGAAAAAAAAAAAAACTAAGAAAATACCATAATAATATTATTATAATAAAAAATTTACAAAGGCAGTTGGTATAGAACATTCGATTTCTCTATTCGAATTGATTTCATCCAATCTTTCAGCTTTCAATAGTAAACTCTAAACTCTGGTTGATCTATGATAACTAAAATAGACCTTAAAATATACACTATATGACCAATACTCACTTTCCCTTCTTTCCTTGTGCCTCGATATTAGACTAAAACAAAAGAATATCACTTTTCATATCTATCGAAGTTATCCGTTTAATGGAATGTTTTACTAACAAGTGTGTGTAGCAAGCAGTGCTTTCTTGAATAATGTATTGCCTTACGCCTTGTGTGCTTCAACGGGCCACATCTGGAGCACATTTCAGCTACACAAAAATTTGCTGTTTATTGCAACTTTACAAGAATTGTCATCTGTGATATAGTTAATTCTTCATCAATCTTTGTGTGGACTATGTAAGTTAATACATACATAAAGTCAAGCATTTTTCCCATATGGGCAGACAGAAACCATAGAACGCTTAAATCCTTAAATACTCGTTTGTATGTAAGGTTAGGGACTATGCCAGATAATATATTTTTACCATTGCCACTCGAAAAGGGACATTTTATTCATCGATAACAGTGAATAAAACGCTCTTTTGCTCACTGAGTGAATAAAAACATTAATTTTGAATTTGGAACAAGCACGAATTATGAACAAAAAATAAATAAAACGTGCACAAGAACATCTCTTTCGAAATCGATCGATCTCGAAATTCAAAAACAGTTCTAATTTTGCTATACATTTTTAATGTTTATATTTAATCCTTTGTTCTGTTATTATATTACCGATTATATAATAAAATGTGATTAATACTCATCTGCTTAGACTTATCCCAACTTTATTGGGGTCGGCTTCCAGTCTAATCGGATGCAGCTAGATAGCTGTACTAGTACTGGGTGGGTAATACGCCCCTTGGTAAGACTGGTTGTCAGACTTTCGGGCCACTGATTATCTGTAACGACTGTCAAATAATTACAAATGACAGCCGACTTAATGGCTTTACGTACTTTCCGAGCCATGGAGGAAACTCGGTATGTAATGAATTAGTGGTCTCCCATCCGCAGACCGACCTTGGTAAGCCCGGCTTAACCTTGAAAATCGACCCGAGTGGCTGTCATTATTAACCCACGAGAAATATAAATACTATATTTCTATTTATTTTCTCGCAGTCAATGGTAAAAAGTAGAGTACACAACTCGTGAAAAAAATATTCATCTCGGTTATTGTATCTCTCGCTCCCTTGCTACGCTCGGGATTCTACTCTAGAATCCTTCGCTGCACTTGGGATACAACTTAGTCCCTCGAATTAAATTCCCTTTTTTTTCACTTGTTGTATAATCTACTATTCCTTAGTGAGATTCATTTTCGTACGTGACCTTGACAGATTCAAAACAACGCTGTGACTAAACAATTGCATTAATCCTAATTCATTCAATCGTTTTGATATTCAAAATTCCAAAAAATTTGAATATCCAACAGTTCTAAATTCAAAATTGGCGGCAAATATGTAAACGACAGAACTTAAAAGGCATGCCTGGGCCTGCCTACATATTATGTACATTTGTCAATTAAATATAATATATTTTATGGACAAGGCCAAGCACGACCTTGCCACCAACCCTGCACTACAGGTCAAATGATCCAAGATAATGTTTTTCTATATAATGTCGTGAAAATGAATGTTTTCTGTACATTTTAGTCAAACTTTGTCATTATTACTCTCAAACGTACCTAACCACAAGTGGCTAACCAGTGGGCAATAGATCCTCTGTGTAGCGTTTTGTGTGGGTGACCACCACAATTTTGTGGCTGTGGTGTTGTTGAAATGTTGAGTGTCTGAACAGGACCTTACCTTCCTTAGTATAACTAGGTCACGCACAATACGTGGCAAACCAGCGTCAAATTTTATTAGGAAGACGACTGGTCAATATGGGGGATTACGATTTTCGACTACTTTTTTGTTGGCCACGCAAGTTCTATACGGTACTGATTAAGCAGAAGATCATTGGTTTATACAACTCTTTGATTCTTCTTTATCGCGTGGTTAGTGCCTAACCTGGTGTCAGAGTTTTTATGCCGCCTATGGCCTGCCTCTGAGTTGGCTTTACATGCAATCAAGAAATATCTCTCAGGCGTGCTAGTTTCTTCACGATGTTTTATTATGAACTCTTTCATAATAAAATAAAATAACTAACAAGATTAAAGTAGATTAGTAAGGTTTAAGTGAAATTTCTCAATATCCTATTTTGTATAATATACTAAGTTCGATTTATTGTAATACTGTTCAAGTAATTTTCGTATATTTTAAGTTCACCCGCGTCTCCCAAAGGCTGTAGCTGATTGAAAAAATATTTACAATTGGAAATATTTTTTCAATCTAATCTCTTATACAGGCTGTCGTTTTGCATCCTGGTCAAATTCAAGAAGATATCTATACTAATGATTCTCGACCCAAATCGAAACCAAAAAGGCGAGATTTTTTTTGCGGTGCTCGGTAAGTGTAAATCACCCGTATTAAAATGCAGCCCGTCTGGTCCTAGCCCAATAAACGTGCCGTCACACACACAAACGCAAATGTTTATTCCACAGTATAATTTTGGACAGTATGAAAACTAGGTGGTGGTTTACGCTTACCGATTTCCGAAAGAAAAAAAAAAAAAAAAAACAACCCTTTTTATCATCGATTCGGGTCGACACTTATTAGTATAGATACCTCCTTGAATTTGACCAGGATCCAAAACGACAGCCTGTATATTTTTAACGAAATACATTTTCTAGAATTCTAGAAAATATATTTCGTTCAAGTTTCTAGAACCTGCTGCCAAGGAGGTTCTATCTAAACCGAATAACTGGTACAAATTTAGACAAAGTTTGCTTCAGAAGTTTTAAAAACTTGTTGAGAAATTAAGTAAGTGTAGGAGGATGTTTCCCAAGGGACTAAGGGCTATCGAAGTTTCATAAATATGTATGTACGTAAAGGAGAACCCAATAAATATATTTGATGTTGGTTGCAGCGTTTCATAAATCTGTATTGATTTAGAGTGTTTTGGAGCTCACGATTGATAAACGCCTACTTTTTACAATATTTTTTAGTCATGTAATCAATCGCCTGCCCCTCCTCCGTTTTCTCGTCAGGTGGATGATGGTGGTACAACGCCAAGTTCACAAATAACAAATATTACTTCTTATTATCTCCTTTATTTATCTTTTTACATATATTTTTTATAAATATAAAAAAATTGTAGCCCACCGGTATCGGGAACAGGGTCCAAGCTACCGGCGCGGTCAGGGCTCATGAGAGAGGAACCTCCTAACAATACGAGCCGTGATGCTTGATCAAAAGTAACTAGTTATTTGAAATCTAATAAGTTACCAGCCAAACTAAGTAATAGGTTGCTGAAAATACAGTGCCTTGTCCACTTGTGATTAGACTCAAACCACCACATCACAGTCATGTCACATACTTAGACTGATATGTGACATGTGTGATGTGGTGATTTGAGTCTAATCACAAGTGAATAAGGTGCTCTTGTTTACTGTAACAGGTGCTCAGAAGTAGCGTTTACATAGACGGACTTCGAGTCTACACAAGTTCTAGGGTTCAAAATAACTTTCAGGAGCATACTTCACGAAAATAAAACTATAACTTCTCCACCCTTTCCTAAATATATTTTAGAATCGTAAATCTAAGATCCAACCTAATGGCTAAGTTTATTCGTATAACTTTAACGCAAAACGTTTTTTTAATTTTATTCGAAAGTCATACAAAACTAGGGGTAAGAAAATATTGAAAACTTTTATAATATTCAGTTAAAGTCGAACTACGGTAGTGGGGGTGAAAACATCCGTGCTGCCAGTAAGTACCTATTCTCTGATATGTTTGTGTATTTTTGCGTTCGTTGCAGAGATGGTATAAAAACGGAACAATTTGTGTTTCAGAACTAACTTTTCTTGGGACATAAATTGACGTTTCCGACCTTTAATTTAGGGTGCAACTGTGCAATAATTTCGGTTTAAAAACTATATTTGGTCTAAGATATAAACCCGAGTACCTATTTTAAATAGTAAATACCACGATGATTTTAACGTAATTAAGGTTTGCCTATAAAAAATGAAATAACCAGACCTACGGTCTCTAAAAAGCCCGAAGTAAAAAACAATAATACAGGCTGTAAACGGACCCTTGACGTCAACCAAGCATTATGTACATCGAAATAAGTAACGTTACGCAAAAAATATTGCTGGGAAAAGACTTTTTTTTGGGGTGAAAAATCACGTTTTACGGTAGGACTCAATGTAACGCACTCAAAAAATTATGCTGATGGAAGGATTGAATAGTACGGGGGTCGTGGAGGAGTTTAAAAATCTTACATTAAAAACATGTATTTAAAAAAAAACTTGTGAAAAAGTTGGAGCTTTGACCCCCAATATCTCCGTAACTAGAAGGTTCCCAGGTATGGTCTAGAACAAAAAAATTATTGCAATGACGTGCGGAATAAGTGCTTTTCGGCTTCGTTAAGGGTCTTGTTACACCCTTTAATTTTTATTTTTCTTAAATCTGTTTGCCTTACCTCTCCTTGCGTAACCATCGCCATATTTGATGCGCAGGTACCGACCAACCAAAAAAAAAAAACAAGAACAAAATAACTAGCCTAACGAAGAAAATAAATGTTTATCTGTAATTTCCCATACCATTTTTATTTGCTTCATTATCGAAAAAAAACAACGAATGATTGTGTAAATAATACAAAATTCTCTTCCGAGCTCTCGATAAAAACGTAAGCAGAGCTTTTTATACAAATTAGACGATATTTACTGGCAAAGGTTACGAGAAAAAGTATTGCTTCTGAGATTAGATAAAACGTGACTCGAATCAATGAGAGGAATATTCCACCATTCACAATTACACCATTCTTACATTCAGAATTCATTCACGCCGTATAACAATTATAATGCAATAGTAAGAGTTTCTGTAAGAATTTTCCTTAAGTAGTATTGGAATTTACTAGCGACGTCTTTGAGGCACCGGTCGACTGGGCCCAGGTTGGCCGTTGTAGATATAAATTGGCCAAATGGGGTATCTTCGATCCATTCCAAACACAATGTTAGTGTGGAACCCTTTGCAGGAGGCCCCACCTTTTACCCTGCTCATCCTGTACAACCATCTGCTCCTTTCAGGATTTAAACGAAGCCAAGAGCTGTGTGTTACAAATTGGTCTGACAAAATTTGAGTTTACGTAAACTAATCATTTCAAATTGCTTTGTTTATTGGCGGTTTTTCGAATCAACAACAAGACTATAATTCTAAATGGACATTTCTATTCGACATTGGAACAAAACCCAGAAATACCGACACCATTTTCACAAATTAATTTCCCATTTTGGTATGACAATAGCGCTCTCTCTTAAATCACGTACACGTTGCCGCCTGGTCCATTGAAAACACATATCCATTCATATTCTGATTCAGATTTGGGTTGTTATCTATTTCAATTGCAGCAGGCGAAGGGCGCATTTATGGACACGCGACGCGACGAGCGGCGCGGCCCGCTTTAAATTCAAACATATGGAAATGTATGAGAGCGTTTACGGAGAAGCGATTTTACGCGCGTTTGCTTGAAATGCAGCGTTGCCCACAGATGCCACCGCTGCATCGCACACGCACACGCGCTAACGGCCGCGTCGGACGCGGCGTTGAAATCGGCGATGCCAGCGGCGGCGACCGCGGCGGCCGCGATCGATTTTTAAAATAAATTGAGTCTTTAGTTAAGTCTTTCGTGCGCACATATTCCTTCCCTCCTCCTGCAACGCCGCGTTCGCCGCAGCGTTGCCCGCCGTGGGCAACGCTCACACGCTACAAAATCCGCCGTATTACAACATCGTACATTGCCATATGTTTGTGTTTGGGCGTGCGGTAACCCGGGCCGCTGCACGCGCCTCCTCTCCGTAAACGGAAAAAACGCTGAACGCGCCGCGCAACGCGCCCCCCGACGCGCCGCGTCTCCTTTTTCTTATTTCCGGATAGGAAATCATCTAATGACTCCTCCCGCTCTGGGCTGAGCAGGAGGGAGTGTCAGACTTTTACTGACTAAAACCCATCCATGTTCCTTCATCGCCCTTTGTGTTCCTGGGCCACGGTATCTCTTTCGAACATTCCCGCAGCCCCGGGCGCCGCGTCTCCTTAAATGAGCATTTAGCATGAATAAACGTGGTAAAAAGATAAATATATCTCACATAAATTGTCCCAATTCAGAGAAGGAATGGCGATTCATACTAGTTATTCTAGGATCTTGGTGATAACCTCGATTGAAGGTAACCTGAACACCAACAGGATAGTCCGGTTAAGCAGAAGCCAGCCTCAGAGGTTGATCTGCGAGATGCCATTAAAAAAATGTGTGTATAGAAACAGAAAGATTACCTTGAGAAAAGTGACAATATCTTTTAAAACAGTTGTACACATTTTTAGAAAAGCTTTCAACAAGATTGAACAGGTTTTCCGGCGGCTAATGTCCATCTAATATCTTTTTGTCCCATCCACCGTTTTTGTTACTGATAGAATATCACTCTATGTCTAGGCCCATAGACCTAAGGGCTTACAGCAATTTCATGATAGCATAAATCTTAAATGAAGTCTTACAAAAGTTAACTATATCACAAAATATAATAAGACTTACCAGGTGTGCAACAAAGAAAACAGAACATAATGGATTAATAAATAATGCGATATTGTCTGACCGAAATACTTGAATATCGATCAAATCAGGTCAGTAAGTAGGTCAGGTTACGAGTGTCTATTTTGGGCACGTCCTTTTTTGACGAGGACGTGAATATTTTGGGTATTCGTCCAGTAAAGAAAGAAATTAGGTAAGTTTGTTTCCGTTTTCTTCGTTTCAGTCTTCACTGATTATAGTACAGTACGCCGTAAAGGTAAAACATGACTGTGATTCTTCTGCAATGTATAGTCACCAAAGGAGATAAGTAACCAGGCTCTTCGGATATAGTTGAAGTTTAACAAGAAACCGATGGATGTTTTCAAATGAAATTTAATTTAATAAATGAACTGTTTGTGTTCTATTAACTAAATTAATTTTTATTCGATAACATCCATCGGTTTCTGATTAAACTTCAGCTATATCCGACGACCCTGATTACTTATCTTCTTTGGTGACCGTACATAACATCTTGCATGCTTTGTGTGTGCATACTCGTTTCTGACAAATAAATGAACTCTGAACTGACTAAATATTTAACAGAATACAATGTAGGTTCTCATTGTTCAAGTGGAGGCAAACGTTACTGGTGAGCATAAGATGCTCGGTTCGATTTCCAGAATAGGGGATATTATTATTCCTGTACGGATTCAGCTTCTAGCATAGGCATCGTTCATCATCATCATTTCAGCCGAAAGACGTCCACTGCTGGACATAGGCTTCCCCCAAGTGTCGCCACAATGACCGGTCCAGTGCGCCTTGCATCCAGCGGATCTCCGCAAACTACACCAGGTCATCGGTCCACCTAGTAGGAGGCCTACCAACGCAACGTTTTACGGTTCATGGTCGCCACTCCAGAACTTTTTGGCCCTTTTTTTTCTGATTCGATCACGCAAGGAAACTCCGAGTATTGCCCCAGCGTAGTGTGAGTATACTTTTGGTACAGGTACATCTGCCTCACCCGTCAGGGAAATACAGGCGATTTTTTGTGTTACAATTTCATGGAATTTAAAAGCACAATTTTAACAGTACACACTCAGATAGAAGATTATAACTACGAAGCAGCAATAGTGTACTTTATCCTGCCTACTTAAGATTTGAGAACAGGTCAGCAGAACTTTGTTATAAATTACTTACATAAACTTAATAGGATAATAAAACAAGGTAAAACAAACTTAATCAAGTATTAAACGATTCAATTATTCAATGGTTGAAATATTGACAGAATTCCATTCACAAAATGTAACCATCGGAAATTGACTCATTTTACATAATTTAAACAGTTCAGAATAGATTATTTTTATTGACCTTTTCAGCCTTCTTGAAATTTAATCAAAACTATTATTACTGAACTAAACTGTTATTTCTGAGTTTCTAAGGACAACATAAAACACGAAGAGAATTCGAGGGAAATATTTCTGATTAAAATGTGACGGTATGCTGAGAATTTCCGGAAAACAGCCAATTACTGGAATATTTTTATGGGGGAATTCCTTTAAGAAATAGGAGCATTTAGTTTCATTTATTTTGTAAAGGACTTTCACAAAATCATTACAGCCTTCTCCCAACTATGTTGTGGTCGGCCTCCAGTCGCACCAGATGCAGCTGAACACCAGTATTTTACATGGAGTGACAGCCTAATTGACCTCTTACAACGCAGTTAGTACTGAGTTATACGATACCTTTGGTAAGACTATTTGTCAGACTTTTGGCCCTTGACTACCTGTAACGACTGTCAAAAATCTAAAAATGCCAGCCGGGATCGACAGCTTAGCCTTGCCTTTTGAGGAAAGGCAGGTATTAATCTAACTTAATAATACAAAGTCTGAGATTGTTGTATTAAATTCACCGTTCAAAAGTAGCTAACAAATCAAAAGAAACACAAGATCCAAGACATAGCACACTCCAAGAGATACTCAAATGTTGAAATTTATTTCTGATGCCTTCTGCATGTTATCACAAAAACAATCGTTTAAACAAACATAGAACAAAGCCATTTACACTTGCCTGGATAAAACGCAACACTTCATATTTCATGAAAGTTACTAAATTACCTGACACGCTATTCCAGCGAGGGCGAGATTTAAATTCCAATGAGCCAATATTGGAGGAGTTCGGATTCCTATCGAAAAATTGATGTTGGAGCCATCTTCCAATTTGTATTATGAGCTAAGTTTCTATCTGTAAAAGATGATTTTAAATGGATGTAAGGGCACCCAATTTACGTCAAATATATTTCTTAAACTGATATAATACTATTATAAAAACAAGACGTGTGAAGGGGTCAAGTAATGCAGGTCAATCACTGTACCGGTAAAATATAAGCCGCTTTGGCCGAAAAACTTCGAGTACAACGCGGACGTGGATGTTCTAGCCACTTGAGAGCACATGACGAAGCAGCACACCGAAGCTCTCGACAACCACCCTAGAAAGTCATCGAATGCAGTCGTTGTGGCCGAAATCGGCTAAATTGCAACATCATCATAAACCGCTTTGTCCAAACATGTTTATTGTGATCTATTTAGGGTTTTAAAAATCAACTACCATAACACATTGTTTCGTCATAAGTTAACTTTAGTCCTATTTATTCAGGGCAGTGTTATAATTATCGCAAATGTACACAAAGACGCTGAATTTTCGTCTTGGAGTTTTTTCGTAATATTTTCCAGAAAATCGTCATTAAAATGTAAATATCATTCCTAAAATTATACAGGGTAGGTATAATCACGATAAATGGTACAGCAGCCCATTGTGGAATGTTAACTGTTTTCCAATTACCATTGTGTTAGCTCTATTGTGTACCGAAATCGTATTGTGTTCGCATTACGAATTGTTTTCCGACATCTGTGTTTACGATTACGGCTTTAGTAAGTACAATTGTGGTATTATATCAAGGAGGATTATATCAAATGTAAATTCTGGTTTTATACGGGACCCCCTATTGCATAGAACTTAAACATAACTGGTCAAATGTAGCTGTACTATTAGGTACACCTCTGACCAACCTTTCGGGGATTACAGGCGTGACGTTTTGTCATCAATTTATTCGCAGTTATTTCAAATTTGGAATAACTGCGAAAACCGTTTTAAAGTGGGTAAAAGATCAATAGTAGGGTAGAGTAGGGTAGGTTAACGATCAATAGTACTATTGACCCTTTAAAGTTATACATCTATTTTGATTTATGTTAAATAGTATATTTGAAAATAACCGCTTTTATTATTAATCTTGGAAGCGCAAGGGTAGTCCGCGAAATTCAAATTTACTTTGCAGGTCAGGGTCAGGTTGTATGTTTATGAAAAATGAGTCACGCCAGTAACACGTATGTATTTACAGACTTATAATCATTAAAATCATCAAGCAATCCTTCTAATTTCATTTAACCCTATTCAGAAACTATTTCATGAAAAAATCATTCAATAAAAAAAAAAAAAAATGCACAAAAACAAACAATGCAAAATGACCATAATTTTCACACACATAACACTGTACAAATATAGCCGGGCACGAAGTAGGCTCAGAACAATCACCTCCACACCTGGGACAGTGACCCGATGCACCTGATTGTCGAACCTCGTTGGAACCGGAACCAACCGCTCCACGTCCACGGCGGCGCGGGCGCCCGCGGCTGCGCCAGCCACGGCCACCAACACCACCACGTACGCCGACTGTATGTGTGGCGCCGTTTCTGCAGAACCACTTGCACCCCGATAAGTGGCTGCTGTCCTTGGAAATTTCATTGACTTGACAGATTTTAATCGCTTTTTCTAAAGTCATATCTTCTGTTCTCAATAAGCGATCTCATACTACCGTACTTTTTATACCGCAAACGATACGGTCACGAATTAATTCCTCGTCTATACTTTTAAAAGCGCAATTTCTGCTCAACAATTTTAATGCTGTAACATATTGATCTACAGACTCGCCAGTTTCCTGATTTCTCGTAAAAAAGTTGTATCTGGCCAAAGTTATATTCTGCCTGACGCCAAAATATTCATCAAACTTCTTGATTAACAAAGTGACGTCATCCTTTTCACCATCTTGATCAAATGTAAACGGTCGCGTGTGTTCCATAGTTATTCACCACTTTTCAACACTATTCGCCGAAACTCTCGAAACAAATCTCGATTATTACTTGTTTTATAATTATTTTTTACCGCTGTCACCATGTAGTGTAATGAAACACCGCAGTCTGAGTTAGCAACTGATTTATTAGATCCGCAGGTACATGCATATTAAGTTGATACACATTTAAGTGCGAGTACCCACAACAGGGTTAAATACAAAATGTAAGAAAATTTGAATTTCGCGGGCTACCCTTGCGCTTCTACCTTAAAGGAACAATTTTCTAATTATTTGGGAATATTCAAGGACTCCTGTGAAACCTTATCGTTTTTTCAAACAACAATTAAAAGGAATCTTTTGTAATGTTAATAATGGAAATTATTTCCTCTACAGTCTCTTTCAGAGGAGGATATAATTTACACGAATAGCTTTGTTAGTTTTATGAAACTTTTTTTTCACACGCCTCTTGTCTATGAGAGGGAATGGGCTATAATCCACCACGCGGGCCCAGTGCGGGTTGGTAGATGTCACAAGTCTTCGAATCTTTAGTTCTAGGACATGCCGGTTTCCTCGCGATGTTTTCCTTCACCGTTTTTGAGAGCAGTGGTGATGAAATAAATTACATAAAGTAATATGCCTGCCTGGGTTCGAACCCACGACTTATTGTTAGTAAGTCGGGGCCGCCACCACTGGGCCACCGCTGCTCTAATAAATGGAACTTAACACACCTAAACTGTCGAAATCTGGGTGTATTCTACACATCTGCGTACCCCTCAGATCATACAGGCGTGATGTTACATCATGATGTTGTATAAACAATAAACATCCAAGCGATTGAAGCAATCACGGTTGATTTGCCGTCTATTTTTGAAGATTTGCATTGTATATCACCGAAGATCAGCATCAGATCTTCACCAAATATTAATGAGACCAAATGGCAATAAATCTCAGCGTAATCGTTGTACATACATAAAAAAAATAGCAATCGAATTGAGAACCTCCTCCTTTAGGAAGTCGGTTAAAAAACTACCCGATAACAGATTCAGTTATTCTAGTTGTGGCAAATAATTTATTTCGGAAGCCTATCCGTACTAGACTAAGCGCTCGCTATTTCTAGGCGTAGGTCGTAGGCGTAAAACTTTAAGGTTTAACCACAGAGATAGATATACCTAGATAACGCAACAACGATCCGTATGGAAACTAAATGTGCCATTTTTTGACTACCTATTATGACGTCATAAGCACTATCCAGTTACTAGACAAACATGTTGCCATACAAATAAACTACGTTTTTGTTCTTTCAATGTTTAGAATTAAGTTCTTGAGTTGTAAAGTTGTTAATTTAAACAAATTAACTTGCTGCGACAGTAGCCACTTTAAGCATAAAATGCTTAAACGAAGTGGTGCTCTTGCGTTATCTAGCTATATCTATATCTGTGGGTTTAACCCTTTTCAAAAATACTTTCTCTCTATTTTCAGTTGTATACTTAAAACTTACCCGTCCTGCAAAAATGTAGTCTAGACAGTAAAAGTAGGAAAACTTTCTTTTGTTTCATATAACCCTTCATGCGCTCGCGAATCGGTCTTAAATATCGGATAACAGTTTCAAACGTGTCGTAAGACCCACGTGTGTATAAAAATCTAATATATCAAAATGTAGGTAAAATCTCAATTTATTCGTTTACGACTGACGTGGGGATGGGGAATGTGGTTTTCTCTTCGTTCAAAGGGTTGAGTTTCCTCATACCTTTGAGGTTTTATTCACCGAATTTGATACGACACGACACATTTAAGAATTTCTAATGGGTTTACAAAGTTTGTAAAGGTAGCTTGAATTTTCTGTGTGATGTCATCAGCAGAAATTTTGTTTGAGCCCATGTTAACATATTTGCTACTTTGGGAAGATGAGTGGTTGTTATTTTTTTATATTACGGAAGAACTAACCGAGTCTATTTTTGCGTGCAGTCATAATTCGTTCTAACAGAAAATTAGAAGGTGTAGTCAAAGTCACTCAATCGTAAGAAGCTTACATAAACAATACATAATGAGACTCCAAAGGAAATGCGGGTGGTCTTTTCTCTATACAAACGCTCTCGCCTGTTTTCTTTCCGGTTCATGACTTTATAGCTACGATTTTTTACAGTTAAATAAATATCAATCTCTTCTTTGTCCATAGGTTTTCTTTTTTGATGATACATAATCTGATCAGCACTAAAATGTTTACAAAATTTGGACCTATTTGGACTGCTGTCAACAGAGGCCTAGTGTACAAAAAGAAAAACATAGGGACACAGTATATATCTTTCTTATTCAGTTTATGAAATATCTTTTAAATTGGTCGAATGTTAAAGGAGGAAATAGTCGAGAGCCAAACCTCGAATTATAACTTTTTGCTTGTCGGATCTGTAGTTTTCTTTATCGCACCAATGTCGAAATAGCGCTCGTTGAGCGACAGCGATAGTTTCTACAAATACCTACCGCATTTCCTCTTAATACACCTGTCGAGTTTGATGGCTGTATATGAGGAATTACTGAAGTACACTTCATTTATGACTAGCAGTCCAGAATAAATACGAGGTTTTTTACGGGCACCTTTTGAACTGTCTATATGTCCAAAATACTTCAGTAGGTTCATTAATATTAGTTTTAGAGATTTAGTTGCTCAGGATGAGTTTTGATATTGTAGTCCTCGCTAATGATGAAAAAGAGGCTCTAGGTCATCTCAGTCTGGTTTTAAATGTTGCTGCTGAATATGGCCAGCCAAAGATTGGCCAATAACAGTAGTAGAAAATGAAGAAGGAACAGAGGTCTCTACCCTGCAGTGGCACACAAATGTATGATAATAAGTACGTCATATCGCGTGAATAGTTTGGTAACGTAAATGATGTTTTACGTAAATTACACTATTGTTCAGATATTCAAATGTGATGCCAGACTTCGCTTGTAATGTTCGGTAATGACTCAATGACTCGTAACTGCTCCGTTGGTTTCGTGGTCGCAAATGCAACTTTTATTTTTGGGATTATTGATGGGAAATCATCAAATAACCCCTCCCGCTCTGGGCTGAGCAGGAGGGAGTGTCAGACTTATACTGACTAAAACCCATCCATGTTCCTGCTGCTGCTGCTGTAACTGCTCCGTTGGTTTCGTGGTCGCAACTGCAACTGCTGCAGGGATCGGGGCGTTGATGCCCGTGTCGCGTAAAAAGTCTTATTGGGTTTTTCCATTAAGAATTTTTCAGTAGAACCCAGGAGTTTAGAAGTTGGCGGTAAAATACCCCCTTGCCTCAGTTGCTGAGTCCAGTTAAGCCGTTGGTCCTGCGCCTGTTCTTTCTCCGGATAGGACGGAAGAGAGCGTACAGGTACATCTGTGTCCTCTTTTTATACATTTTACCTTAAAGCACAGTCGGTTTTTGAAATTGTGCTATTCAAAAAACATCTGATCTACAAAATATTACTGAAAAATAAAAGTAGTTGCCACAATCAAGATTTTGTTTAGATTGACTAAGTAACTTGTTTGCATCTGAGCCTATCAAGCACAATGATCACAGCTACTACTTTTATTTGATTGAGATTTGAAACGGGATCATGATTGGAGTTATCACAAAACCTATTTGCAGCAATCAAGTCAAATAGTAATAAACACAACCAAGAAACTTATTTAGCGCAAACATCTAGCTCAAGATTTGATCAAGTTGTATGATTAATACAATTAATTGCAATGATAGATGCTATCAAGTCAAATGATCTTGATTGAAGTGATCAAAATGCTTGATTGACACAACTAACTTATTTTGTTACAGTTAACATTTTTTTAACCTGTCTCTTTTTTAACACTTAGAAAATGATGTCATGTTGAGGGTAATCGAGAAACTTGTTTGAGCGTTCAATCATGTGAACTAGTATTGCTGCAATCATGTCGTGGTGATCCACTCAACTAAGATTTTGATTATCGTAAACAATTTATCGTCAATCAAGCTAAAATGTCACTTGATTGGCACGCATTTTTTTCAGTGTAAATTAAAACGTATGGAGTACAGAATTATAATCATTCAAATCATCAATACAACCCTCCAAATTCATATAATCCCAAAGAGTGACTTTTTCATGAAATAGCTATTAAATGGGATTATATGAACTTGGAGGGTTGTATTGATGATTTAAATGATAACAATTCTGTAACTCCATACGTGTTACGGGCGCGATTCATATTTTCATCAACATACAACTGACCTGCAAATTGCAATAAACATAAGAAATTTTAAATATCGCGGGCTACCCTTGCGCATCCACCTTAAGAGTTTCTCACACAACGGAAGTGACCACTAAAGGACGGATTTTTGATCATACAATAACCCCCCCCCTCCCTCTTTAAACTTTCATAGACCTTTATGATAGGAGAGGAAAATTTCAAATCATGTTCAGCATTCTACTTGTGTTTTAATAATAAAATAACGCATAGAAAGAAGAAGTTGATAAAAAAAAACACATTGAATTACCTTGTTTACTAAAGTAATTAAACTGTAAACAATTACCATCTAATCAAAACACGACAAATTCCGACAATATTTTCTAAACAAAATCATGTACACAAACAATAATCTTCCTCAGATATTTCCCTACATTCACAAGTTCTCCAGTTCTGCCAGTTTCAAGTACTACGTCGTGGTTAGACGCTCGTTGTGGAGATCTCAATTACGTTAATTACAATCCCAATTTGTGCAACTACAGTGAATGCGAGGCTTCGGGTATGCATGGGGGAGAATGGAGATAGATTGTGGTAGGAATGGATGCTGGGTTTTAAACTTCGTTGGAATATACTTCTTAATTATGTTTGGGAGCATAAATTTGGGTTTTAGAAGGACCATAAAGACTCGAGTTAAGAGAAGCTACGAGTTGGCTTTACACCTTAGGTTATCGTAAGGTATCGCGAACAGTAAAAAGCTGCGAAAATAATAGGCTGAAAGAATAAGACATAGTTACAGTATTGAGTCAGAACTTGTATCTGAAGACCAAAAATCAATATTTGTGGAAAGGTGGTTTAAACTGCAATTTTTATTTGTACCTTAGATTGACCGATGACCTGGTGAAGGTTGCAGGGATCCCCTGGATGCGAGACGCACGGGACCGGTCAATGTGGCGACACTTGGGGGAGGCCTATGTCCAGCAGTGGACGTCTTTCGGCTGAAATGATGATGATAATGATGATAAAAACTATCTGAAAATTGGAGAATTAGTCTTATGTCAAAATGACAACAGAATTCATATTCCTGTTAACTCTTTATTAGAAACTAGTCACTTATCAGTCTGCCCAACGCGGTCGTGATATTGGATTGACACAAAGATGTAATCCCCATTTATTACCTTATATATAAAGTCATAATAATCCCTACAAATTAAATCTCGCAGGTAAGTTTAGCGGGCAGCCTAACCCAAATATTAAATCTAGACAGCCACAATGCCTTGCAATCCGAGACGCTAGACGGTCTTAATGAAGACATGGCCAAACCGGCCTTAGCCCAGACGGTACGGAAATTAAGCCTTTACATACAGTACGCTTGAAGACGTAGAACTGGTCTGTGAAGTAGCTTATGAATGTAATGGCCCGAAAATATGCAATGTTGACAGCGACAAAGCAAAACCGCAAAAGGATTAACATAAGCTGGACGAGTTTGGCTAACTGATTGTTATCATGTTTCAAACTGGTTCTGTGGTTGATGAGCCAAAGGCAAAAGCTTAAATCCATAATCTAGGCTTCAGACCGATTTTAATCCGTAGGTGCATACAACAGTCTGTTTGTTATCTTTTCATCTTTTTTGGATAAACCACTGAACAGCTTTCGAGGCACACAGGTAGATCAGACCACCAGGATGAGGACATGGAAAAAACCAGTTTTTTTTTAATGTGTGATCACTTTTTTCCTTGTATCCCTTTTTTTCGGTTGGGAAATCATCAAATAACCCGTCCCGCTCTGGGCTGAGCAGGAGGGAGTGTCAGACTTTTACTGACTGAAACCCATCCATGTTCCTTCCTTTGCCCTTTGTGTTCCAGGGCCGCGGTATCTCTTTCGAATAGTCCCGCAACCCTGGCAGGCATCGGCCCTTTCGGGCTCCTTCCTGTTTGCTGACTCTTTTTGAGGCGCGCGTGGAACACGAACGCGCCGTAGACACGGCCTGTCGTCATAAGACGGATGGACAGCCTGCGAGCTAGCCCATAGCTCACCGTCCACAGGCCCGCGTTCCTTGTATCCCTTGTGTCAATATCCGACCAACACGTTGAAAAACAGTGGCTGGTCATATCCTACATTTATTATAACATTTGATCACATCGTTGAGTGGGAAAACAGATTGCCGTAAGCATTATAAATGAGGCAAACGGTTGGTAGCACGTTTCACAAATTGTTTGGTAAGCGCACTATGAATACTGTTATTCATTGAAGAATCCGCCTTCTAAACTATCCTTTAAATCTATCAAAGCACAAACCGATATCACTATAATAGTATTAGATTTTTATCTTATAAGTTGTTTTCTTTTCATAAAATTATGAAACGGAACTTTTCTAGTAGCTATGTGATCGCTCACAACGCTCGAGCAAAAAGTAAAGGATTTTCTAATCCAATTGGTAAAGCAGTCATCCGTCTCACGAAGCTGACTTTTGCAATTTGCGTAGGAGTTATCTCGTTGGCATTTACTATTTTTTCAGAACGTATATGAAAATGTTCACGTAGTTCACCAATTTTTCTAGTACAATAGGTACCTGTAAACCGTAAGGACTGAAATTCGAATCACGTATCAAATTCCGTTTGTATAGAAATGCGAAACTCTTTTGGGACCCCAAAACTGTGGTGGTCAGTTTCGGAAAAGGCCAAATTAAAACGGTAGATTTACACAGTTTATCTTACTGTAAGTTTTAGTCAATGTTTTTAAGCAGTAAAACGGTTTTCCTTTCTTTTGTTTGTACTAAATTGTATTCATCGTATTTACAATCATGAAATATTGTAGGTAAGTCGCATTTCACGAGGTCAGGCGTATACACGGATACAATATTATGATACGCCTGAGATGTGATATTTAGCGACAGTTAGTACGGGTAGCGAAAAATATCGTTTACAATTGCGAGTTTTTGGTACAAGTTCACATTCAATTGTTTTGCCAGTATAAAAGGATTCTACTATTGTGCTAGTAATATTGTAACTACCACGAAAACCAGCCCGTGTGCTCGTGCCCAAGAAGTTAGCGACACGCGTCACCTGTTCCAATCCTCTGTCAAGGAAACTTGTGGCATCCTTTTGGTAAATCCTGTCATTGATATCCTCAGTCACGCGCATCTCGTGGCCAAAGAGAAACCCATTCATTCTCGCCCACCACTAAGTATAAAGACTCGTAGATTTAAAACCGCCTTTGGGGATCTTCTCACATCGATCTATTGATACAGTTGTATCCGGCCAGGGGTTAATTAGTAACTGTTTAGTTGTTTGTTTGTGTTGCTGATTATCGACTCGCCCGGTTGTTGTTTGGGTAAACTGCGAGCTGATTAGCTGGGGATTATCACAATCTTCTGCTAGATAAACTGTTTTATCTTATGTTATGTAAGTTATTGTTACAGCTACGTTATGTATAACGTAGCTGTAAGTAGGTGCAGCTCTAACTTTCTGACTGATCACTGGCTTGACAGTTCAAAAGTGTTCATAAATAGTTTTATTTAAAGTTTTGTGTTAAGTGTTTTGAATTTGAAAGTTTTGGCAGCCGATGGTGAAATACTTTTTAATTCAGATAGATTGAAGATCAGTTCGTAGCACTGAAAATTAAAACTGATTAACACGGCTCCAAGCAAAGAGAGACCTATACCCAGCAGTGGGCGAAATCGGTCTGTGGATGATGATGATGAACAACCGACTGAAAGTCAGCACTCTCAAAGGTCAAAAACAACAATTGACTTTGAAAGAGTAGACATAATATTGTTTAAATTGGAAAGATGTTGAGAATAGGGTAGATGACCAAAAAAATATAATTAGTCCATCAGTGGGATTTCCAAAAAATATTCGATACGATTTTTTCTTTTTCACGTAAACAAAAAATGAAGACGATACAGTGGGTCGAAAACTCACGTGACGTCACTGGTCGGTACACTTTTTACCGACAAGTGACGTCACAGTCCCCCACTTCGATTATTTGATGCGTTTTATCTTCGTAATTTTTTTATTGATTTGATTAAACAAAAAATACGTATCCAATATTTTTCTATAAAATCTAACTGACGGACTAAACAGAATCATATTTTTTTTACTCATCCCCATTAACGTCAAATGCATAATGTTGGGTAACTTAATTCAATAGTTTAGTCATGCACATTCTTTTATTATAACCATACAGCTTGAATACAAATCACGGGTGGGATATACCTTATTTCCAATATTTTATTTTTAGCCCTATGCAATAACGGACGGGACTATTGCCGTCAACCGAGCACAGATCCAGACTTCGGGAAAAGCACTCTGCTCGTTTTGGGTATCTTACTCAAGACTTCATTCTTGGTAGTGGCGCTTTGTGGCTACCAGAAAAATAAGACAGTCTAAGAAAAAAAAACCGGCCAATGCGAATGCGAGAGCACTTGGGAGATTAGTAAACAGAATAAAAAAAAATTAATTAAATAATATATATATAATTTTTTTTTCTTAAATATTTATTTTATTCCGTTTTTAGTATTTGTTGTTATAGCGGCAACAAGATACATGATCTGTGAAAATTTCAACTGTCTAGCAATCACGGTTCATGAGGTACAGACAGGCAGACATTCAGTCAGTGGATTCTTAGTAATAGAGTCCCGTTTTTACCCCTTGGATACAGAACCCTAAAAAGCAAATCTTAACATTATCTGAGAGAGTAACACAATCACAGCAGCGTTCTTAGCTTTGGTGTTCACAGACAAACAGTGGAGCAAAGATGTAACTTGATATTCAAGGTAATTACACACACACACACACTATGCATGTTACAAACTTCTGACTTCCTTATCGCTCGCTTCACAGAATAATTAAAACGTAACTAGTTTTGAAGCGAGAGAATTAAAAGTTTCCACAATTATTATGCTCCCGGTGAGTTAACGATAAAAACTTGAGTTCATTGGAGAATGAAATTAACACTAGCTCCGGAAATAGTTAAGATTTCCTGAGGGAAGAAAAAGTTACACTCTTAAGCTGACGGTGCTGGGTAAATTGTTAAGTTTTAGTTTTTGTTGTGCGTTCCGTGCTGAAGTATAAAAAGGAAGATTACGAAATTATTTTTAAAACATCTTTTATTTATTTTTCAGTTTTTCCCATCCGCCTTATATTCTGACAGCATTGAGTTTCTCTAAAAGTGTTCTCAACAGATAGGATTTTCAACGATATGACTTAACTGAAGGATGTATGATTAAAAAGGTATTTACAAGGGAGATGTGAGTTGAAACGCCTGGAGGTGTGGAGGTGATACCTTCGAAGGGCATACACTGACCTAATTGGTGAGGGTCTTCTGCAAAGTCAACTACATAGTACCTGGCCACCGGCGCGGGTGTATGTCCATATGTATGTACGTGGACGAGTCGAAAGGAGTATTGAGGATCGGAGCTGGTGGCGTTCTGTAATTTCAGCCCATGGGGGTGCATGGGGGTGTATGGCAAAAAAGCGCGAGTTTATGTATGTACTAGCTTATGCACACGGCTTCGCCCACGTGTTGTTCGGTAATTGACCCATGGGATCGTACTACCGGGATAAAAAGTAGCTTATGTTCTGTTTCAGACTATAATCTATATCTGTGCCAATTTCATCCAGATGCGGTCAGCCGTTCTGGCGTGATTGAGTAACAAATCTCCATCGAAATAGTAGTATTTTGGTTGCATTGAAAATGGCAACATTGAAAACGATTTCAGAAAATTATAATAAAGGTTTAGCTTACACAAAATCCATGGTTTTTACACAAGATGTTCATTATAAATTACCCAGACTGATTTAATCCTATACTGGTCTAAATCTGCAACCATAACCACAGCAAAGGGCTTTGCCACGACCATAATTGGAACGCTTATCAGGACAGATACATGTAGAGTTCATTAGTTAATTAATTAACTTGAATGTACGTTTTTGAAATATTAATTGGAGGTGTAAAAGAGATGTAAAAGGGGTCATTATTTATAGCAAACCAAAATATGTTTAAATAGTTTGCCTTGTGATTTATCCGAGTATCTCCTTCTGACACAGTTTTGCCAATTAGAAACAGTTAAAATTAACAGAAAAAATACCAAATAATGCCCGATATTTTAGTTAAAATATGCAATTACTTTAAAAAGAACACAGATTTCGTGCTTCACACGACTATCGAGCACATTGGAAATGAATCTACGGAATATAAAAAATATTTTTGTTGAGCGACGAGACACAGTCGGGCTAATGAAAAGGTTACAAAATAAAACTACAACGTTGAATGAAAATTATTTTATTCTTAGATTAACATAAGTATCCTCGACATAACGCCTGTGAACAAACAATTTGCAAAATTTCTACACGCGTATCCAAGTTTGAATAATTGTCGCCGTGGCGCATAAGTATACATATTTCATTTTTCGATTAATATGCAGGATGTTATAATGTTCAAAGTACAAGAATATTATTACACGACAAATCCGTAGTCAACTCGAGAAATAGCCACATCGCTGTCATCGTCACTCGAGTCTTGGTCGGCAGCGGCCGATTTGCTCCAAGATATGAAATTTTCTTGACAGCAGTTCGACACGACGAGCCCTCGTCAGTTAACTCTTGCGGCACGTTCGAATGACTCAGGAAATCCAGCTCCGTGTCCAACAAAATCCCGGAACGCGTAAGTTTGAAGCCCGAGACAGCAATTACAGCCAAGTTCGACTCGAGAACCAGATTCTTCCACTTTCCCTTAGAGAACTTCAACGTATCTTTCTTGAACTACACTAACTATTTGACTTTTTCAAAAAGGTTAGGCTACGGGGCAAACCCTTAACCCGATCGTCTTTGTTTTAGACGTCTGACTAAATTGTCCAGAGAAACTTTTCTCAAATTTTGATATCATTCTTCATTTCCAAAATAAAGTATATACGAGTATATTTTTTCACTATTGCGACCATAACTTTTTCGTTTTTTATTTTCTCGATTAATTCCTTTTGCATGCTGCGTCATGCTTCCTTAGTATGTGCAGGTCATCCAGGCTTACCCCGTGAGCTTCTCCAAGGTATGTATCATAGTCCACCTTCTCTATACGTACTGGTACGACTGGTACCTACGTAACGACATAAACAGCTATGTTTGCCTCATTTAAGTCCTGGAGGTACATGGCAGGCAATAGTAACGTTAACGTTTTGTTGTAAGTATATCCATAAAATGAATCGGTTATATAAAAACAAGAATTTGAATTATTCACAAATTTAATTACCTACTTACTTGCTTAAACAATCAAAAACATCAAGCTAAAACTGGTGCATCTCCAGGACATCATTCATTCTCAAACAATACAGGCTGTGGGTCTTTGTTCGTGTGCTCTTCGCTCCACACTCGTTGTTAGTGCTTGAGATAAAACGAGGTTTTGTATATCATCATCTGCCAAGCCTTTTCCCAACTATGTTGTGGTCGGCTTCTAGTCTAACCAGATGCAGCTGAATACTAGAATTTTATATGGAGTGACTGCCTATCTGACTTCAACAATCCAGTTCGTACTGGGTAATACGTTACCTTGATAAGACTGATTGACAGACTTTCGGACAAATGTCAGCCAGAACCATCGGCTTAACGTGTTTTCCTTGGCACGAAGGAAACTCGGTATGTAATGGGTCACCCATCCACGGGCCAACGTAGGCAAGTGCTGCTTGACCTTGAAGATCGACCGGTGCGGCTTTTATTACTTAACCGCGAACATTTCTCTTTTTTAGGTACTGAGAGAACCAATTGATCAGTACGTTTTTAGGGAGCAGCTGCGGCCCAGTGGAGTCGAACCCAAGCAAACGCATTTATTTGTCTAATACATTTTCTTTACCACTGATCTTAAATCGGCGAAGGAAAACATCGTGAGGATCTCGGAATGTCCTAGAACCAAATATTCGAAGGCATGTGACATCTACCAAATCGCATTAGATCCGCGTGATGTATTTAATTGCTGCCCACTCCCTGTCATATGGAGGACACCTGTGTCTCAACACTGTTAAAATTATAGGCTAATTATACTTGAGTAAGCTTTGACTGTCAATACTGAATAGGAAAAATCAAGTAACTTATTCAAATATTTCAGAAAATTTATATCAAAATTACACAAGAAAATTCCCTAAAACCTCCGCGACTGTTGTTTCCTCTGTATCCAGATAAGTTTAGAGCTCTAAGCTTAACCTTTAGGCTTCAACTTTGCTTGTTGTCCTTTCAAAATTTTACAAGTCACGACCAAGAGTAATTAGTTACAAAAATAAGCTCACGTTTTGGTTAATGTTTAAAAACCACAAGTCCTACTACCACAGCAAATAAAATATTTGTGAACAATTTTGTTCATTGGATGTATCCAATGAACAAAATTGTTCACAAATATTTTTTTTTAATTTTAAACACGATGTATCGTGTTTTTATACATAGCATGAAACAGAGACAATTTGATTGGTGTTATTATCCGAACACAATCACAATTTTATTTAGGGTAAAACGCACAAAAAACCTGTCAAGAAATAACATCTGACAAAAATTCCTATATTTTAGGCCTTTTTTTTTTATCGATGGGAAATCATCAAATGACCCCTCCCGCTCTGGGCTGAGCAGGAGGGAGTGTCAGACTTGTACTGACTAAAACCCATCCATGTTCCTTCCTTTGCCCTTTATGTTCCAGGGCCGCGGTATCTCTTTCGAACAGTCCCGCAACCCTGGCAGGCATCGGTCCTTTCGGACCCCTTCCTGTTTGCTGACTCTCTTTGAGGCGCGCGTGGAACACGAACGCGCCGTTGACACGGCCTGTCGTCATAAGACGGACGGACGGCGAGCTAGCCCATAGCTCACCGTCCACAGGCCCGTATATTTTAGGCCTGAAGCTTCAATTTTGTTTTGACACTGAACGAGCATGTGTAAAAAGTTTGCGGTCGTTTTGCGCGGATGTTGACGGTAAGGAAAATGCTACACTAAGTATATAAGTACTATATAATGTATGGACTGAACTCGATTATTCGGCTCGGATGGCTTAAGACAATTTATTCATGACTGTGGATGATGTGTTGTGCAATACAGAATTTGAACTAAATCAAAAACGGACCTTGTGTCGTTGAGCTCCTTGAGTTATAAGTGTCGTTGACCATCTTGAGTTATGAGTCGAGCTAAACGATAACTGACGAATACTAGCACTGACTGGACTGGTCCACTGAAATCTGTGTGGTTCTTTCTTTAAAAGACCATCTGAGATACTAATCCATGTGAGTTGACCAAGATTATGTCTAGAACTTAAATGAAACTATGACTTCTGAGTTTGTTTCGGCTGTTTCTTCTCAGAGTACACAGGAACGAAACTCCAGTACCATCCAGTTTAAAAAAAATACGTGTGAAAAGGTTTTTAAAAACTATTGGCAAAATAAACATCATTTATTATTTAATCAAACCAAATAGCATAGCTAACCACCATAGCCTTTTTTTGTGCGGGCTAATAAATACTTTTTCTTTGTTTCTTTTTAGCTAAATGTGTGTGTGAGTTTTCATGTGAAAAAATAAGTTAATAGTCTAGCTAAGGCTGTATAAGACCACCAAATTGCATAATAACTTGCCCGAAGCATAAAAGAACAAGGTTATATTTCCGACGACCACAGCTAAAGATATACTTAGATAATGCAAGTATCACGATACCATGTATGAAAACCAAGCGTGCCATTTTTTGACCACCTATACTGACGTTATTAGCACGATTTAGTTACTATACAAATATACTACGTTTTTGTTCTTAAAATGTCTAACATTAAGTTCTTGAGTTGTACGGCTTAACTTGGCTACTGAGCCAAGTTAAGCCTAAAATGCTTAAGTCGGGAACGCGAAGTAGGTGCTCTTGAGTTATCTAGATATATCTATATCTGTGCCAGCGACCCTTTCCAAGATGAGATTCTACAGCTCAATAATCCGATCAAAATCACAGAAGCAAAAAAATAAAAGGAACTATATATTCACCAAACAAGTTCTTGTTTCGTCTAGTCATGTGAATCAGCTGTGAACCCTCAACTTGCGACACTAGTAGCCCCAAGCGTTCCTTTAGATCTCCGCGGGTTCGTTATCTTAAAGCTTTTCGCCTTTGCAAGGTTTAAGTGACCTATTCTGACAGATATATTTTTGTTTTTGCCCAAACAAGGATGAATGTGAGCCTTTGGTCACTTGTATTTCCTAAATTACGGTGTAAACAAGAGGCTTTGTTTAATTGTAAGCGGTCAGGATTATGAAACGATCTGGGTTTTTGTTACGGTGCAAAGTAAGTCCTTTTGTACCACTGAAAATGTCTTTAGAAATTTGGTAGGGAATAACTGTGTCAAACGAGATTATGAAGTTTAATGTTTTACATAAGAGTTGTTGATTTGTATGAGAAAAATCATCGGAATGGGAATACTGTAAAAAAGTTATTCTTTAAAAAAACCGGTCAAGTGCGAGTGTCGTACTCACACGCACACAGGGTTCCGTAGCACCAAACAATATAATAAAAATATTTTGAAGGCTTATTCATATTGTATTGTTTTAAATTCAACAGCAATTTAATTTTTTTTTTTTTCATAGTATGTTAATGCCAAACAAAATTACTGCAGCAGTTTGATGAAAAAGTCCCATATCTCAAAAACTGAATATCAAATCTTATTCAAAACAATTTTGGTTGAAAGTTTTATTTACGTTCTACTTACAATCCTACATTTTTTCAGAATTTTCCTCCACTTACTTTAGAAATGAGAGGGGACACATTTTACCACATTGGAAGTGTCTATCTTTGAAACGATTGACTTTGGTTTTAGGAACCTCAATGTGATTTATAGAGACCTATCTATAGACACCCCGCACGTATAGGTTTGATGAAAAAATATTTTTTTATTTCAGGTCCATCTAAGGGGCGCCTCCCCGTAATCTTTTTTTTATTTTTGTATAAAAATCGTGAAGCGGTTCACAGAATACATCTACCAACTAGGTTTCAACTATGTAGTCCTAATAGTTTCGGAATAAAGTTGCTGTGACATACATGGACAGACAGACAGACAGACAAATAGACGGACAGACATGGCGAATCTATAAGGGTTCCGTTTTTTGCCATTCGGCTACGGAAACTTCACATTCTAGTTAGTTACGAATTTACCTGCAAAGTAACATAACGGTATATATTTTCATCATCTTTTTATTTACGAAACAACTCAAAATTTCAGCGTCATACCATATTTCATTATAACACTTACACTTCATAATAACAGCTCTTACAATAAATATACAAAGCGGATTTTCCTCCGGTAAACGCAGGGTGACAACGAAGGAAGTATGAAACGACGACACGTTTCATTTTTACAACGTACTTATAAAATACAACCTGGATAATACAGTTAAAAGATAAGGTAGATGATACGAGGCTTGTTTTGGCTTGGGTTGCTTACCCAAGGGGTAAAAACGGGACTCTAATACTAAGACTCCACTGTCCCTCTGTCTGACTGTCTGTCACCAGGTTGTATCTCATGAACCGTGATAGCTAGACAGTTGAAATTTTCACAGATGATGTATTTCTGCTGCTGCTATAACAAGAAATACTAAAAACAACACTAAGAAGAAATACTAAAAACTGAATTAAATAAAATATTTAAGGGGGCTCCCATACATCCAACGTGTTTTTTTACATAATGGTAAGGAACCCCTAGTGAGCGAGTCCGAATCGCACTTGGCCATCTTTTTATTTTTATGTGTTAAAATGTAAATAGGGGATCGTATAATGAAGTGGTCACGGAGCAACCGACAAGAAAATATCTAAAAATATCACTTTTGGGCACCGCTGCAGTCCGGTAAGTAAGGAATCTCCTATATCTTCTATACCGATAGCACGGTTGGCGCAGTGGCTGAGCGATTGGCTGCTGGCTGCGTGTCGCGGGCTCGATCCTCGCACGGAACAAATATTTGTATGGCTTACAGGTAATCGTTCCGGGTCTGACTGTATGTGTTAAAATGTTTGTAAACGCACACACGATACAGGGGAAATGCAAAGGGTGGGGCAACGTTTTTTTTTTTAATAAAAATAAAAACCAAACTAACTTTTTGGTGTGTGATGTAGGCTTCCTCTGAATTAATGACAACAAACGACCTTTTTAAAGGAAAGTGCCGAGACGTGTAGATAATCATTTTCAATCTAACTTCTCCCGATCGAACTTCTTCTGATGGTTTAAATGAATTGAAGAATTCTGATTGTTTCTTTTTTATACTAAACTAGCTGTTGCCCGCGGCTTCGCTCACGTTTTGGTCGGAAATTATTCTACAGGCACGTTGTCAATATAGCCTATAGCACTCGGAGATAATGTAGCTTCCTATTAGTGAAAGAATTTTCAAAATCGGTTCAGTAGATCCAGAGATTACCCCCTGCATACAAACCTACAAACTTACAAACAAATTTTACCTCTTTATAATATTATAAGTATAGATAGGCTTGCGTTTGGCCGCAACTCGCCTGATGTGAAGCGTTGGCATCAGGCCACGTGGCCTAGGGTGCTCTCACGGTTTCCTAAAAGAAACCGATTTACGCGAACTTTGAATAAATCCAGATTAAAACGGCAGTGAATTCCACAGACTGACGGTTTGCACAATAAATCATGAAATTAATGATTGTCTAATCAAACGGGATAAATAAATTGATTCTATGAAACCTTTGAGTTGAACTTCAACAAAATCATTCAGTAGTTCAGACGATAATATTTAGCGTTTGCATTAGTCAATGTTGTTGTTTAACTATCCAATATCTAATAAAGGATTGATTTTCAACAAATAAATCCTACAGTTATACTCTCACGGGATATCTTCCGTGGTTATCCATTATTCTGAGCACCCGATATTTCGACGCTGTTGCAAGTGCCATGACCGCGGGATGACTCCATCTGATGGATTAGGTGCTCAGAATAATGGATAATCACGAAAGAAATACCGTAAGTGACCGTATAAGTGTAGTTGAAGTGTTTAAACAAATCTTATTCAAAACAATCGCAATGTTACCTACAAAGAATGCAGATTAATGTACAGCCTTTAAACCACTCCAAGTCGTATTTTCGTCATGTGTTGTGTGCTGTTGACAAGCGGAATTTCAGTTGTACGACATACATTATCACCTTGACAGGCCGGAGTTCCTGAAAAACGCGACGAAGCATGGAAATGGGAACAAGAAAATGTCTCTCTATTTTCAGATCGGATTTACGTGGAATAGGAATGTTTGAAATATTTACTGCTGGCAAGTAGGTGTGAAATATTGTAGCTGTGGTAGAAATTTCAAAGCATTTTAAATATTTTCGAAACTATGCGTGGTCAACTTAAATTAGCTGGTGATACTCCACTCTCCTGTATAGTATTTGAATTATATTTGATAAATAAGGAAAAGGAAAGCTTGAATAGGATTTAGAGATGAGAGTCACTATGAGAGACTGAGATGAGAGTTAATGAGAGATAGTCGAGAATGGGCGCATTTGTGGTTGCGTACAAACTTGTGCACAATAACATCTCCTGCGTCGTTGGCTAGTGTCTGATAGATTGGCCTCTGTGACTTAAATCCGGCCAGAAGAACTATTGAAATTTTAAATTATATTTTCACAAACTCGTTTCTTACTACCAGCCGTAAGGAAACAATGGCGCCATTTTCACGAAAACTAATAAGGATTCTGTTTGTGACGGCGATTGTTTATCGTACAAAACTGAGTACCGAAGTTTTACTACTATCTAATCAAAGTTATAATCTAGATTAGACTGCTATAGTAAAGTTTGTAAGTAACATTTAATGTTTGAAAATTTCTGAATTGTGAAATAAGATCTGATAATTTTGAGGCGGTAAAGGGATTAGCAATCATTTTGAAGGAATTACTAGATTATTAAGTAATAAGTTGTATTACATTAGACAGTAGTCGTGTTAGCCTGGAGGTTTAATGAATTAGCTTCTTGAGGAAAGTTCAAGGAAATAAAGATCAGTAATTTCATTGAATGAATAGTATTAAGCTCGTCGAAATATTCGCGCAGGTTTACAATAAAAAAAAATACATTTGTTTCGCAAAGGACAAAGCAAAATGGTTAAATTAACAATAAAAAAATAAGAACGTAAACATAAGAGAAAAAATAAAAATTAGACCCACATTAGACTAAGTTGGTGCTATACGAGGCAAAAATGTCACAGCGCTGATATTCTGATGGGTTCAAAGTGATGGGTCGGTCAGACACGATATATAATAATAAAAAAAGTCTACAAACTTAGGTTATTCAAATAAAAGGAGTATCTTGAAGTGGGTTAAGATAAAAGCTTCCTACCGTGAGAGAAAAGTGCTGGAACCCGCCACGAAATGGTAGAAAGAAAAATAAACCTGAAATATTAGTACCTATTTTCAGAGTGAGATGCTTTCAGTACGAGTGCAGTTAAGTGCATGCCTCTTAATGAAAGAAATTTTAGAAAAAGTTGAGTCGACTGGGGTAGCTAGTGGTATTGGAAAGTTGAGTAAAAATACTTAATCTGATGACAATCCTACTAATATTACAAATATTTAGAGGATGAAGTTTGTGAGGATGTATGGATGCTTGTTACTCTTTCACGCAAAATCTGATGAACGGATTTGAATGAAATTTAGCACACAGATAGTTTATAACCTGGATACACCTGGACACATATGATACTTTTTATCCCGGTTGTATTTCTTAATTTATTACCACTACTGAACTATTTATAGTTAGGTTCAGATTTGACGACCCGAATGGCGCAGCGGTAGTAAGGCTGCCTTACGTTCTTCGAGTCCCGGGTTCGAATCCCGGTAGGAGCAAATGTTTTGTGTGATGAGCATGGACATTTGTTTCCGAGTCATGGATGTTTATATGTATGATAAGTATGTATTTACCAACAAAAAGTATCTATGTAGTATTATCACCTATCTGGTGTTCACGACACAAGCCTCGTTGCTTAGTGTGGCACCTAGATGGCGCTGTGTGTAATGTCCAGCGATATTTGTTATTATTATTATTTATTCAGAATACAGCTACTGCTAGCATTAAGTACAGATGCCAGCACATCAAGCTACTACAATCTGTCAAATTTCTTTAATAGTTTCTCAACTTTATCTCTAAAGCATTAGGTTCAAAGTTGATTGGGAAAAATTGACAGTTGCTTGATGTGCTGGCGTCTGTACATTTCCTATGGTAATGACCCTTTCAATGGATGATTTTGGATTCCTAACTTTTACGCTGCAACTGAAAACTTCGTAGTGGTACTTACTGTATAATGGCCAGTAAATTGCTTTTATTGAAAAGAGCTAACGTTTCGCAAAACAAAAATCTCCGTGCAAGATATGTATGAATTCGGATTTCCCCACAATGTCGTATTTAAAAAAAAACAACACACACAAAAACACTCAAACACTCTGTATAATGAAGAGATGTATGTACTTACCCCTTCTTTGCCCTTTTTTTTTAAATGCCCCTCCGAAGCCCCTCCTGCCCCTCTGGAAGGGAGTGTCAGACTTGTACTGACTAAAACCCATCCATGTTCCTTCTTAGCCCTTTGTGTTTCAGAGCCGCGGTAACTCTTTCAAACAGTCCCGCAGCCCAGGCATCGGCCCTTGTGGACCCCTTTCGATTTGCTGGCATTTCTTTGAGGCGCGCGTGGAACATGAACGACACGGCCTGTCGTCATAAGACGGACGGACGGCGAGCTAGCCCATTTCTTACCGTCCATAGGCTCGCGCCTGCGGTGGCCGGGAGCCGCCATCACGTGACCCCCGACGCCCGGGGCGACTCCCGCGGCGGCTGGAACGTGAGGTTCTCTCCCTCTCACGTTCCGCCACCTATGTACTTACTCCTTCTATGTTATTTTTTTTAGAATAATGAAGTATTATATATGATTTTCTTTGTGTTCGTCTTCACTTAGCGTTATAGTCTCATGAGCGTTCTCCTACATCCATTCTCTTTTATCCTCCATAAGATTTGTTCTTTACGAATTTCTCTTCTTCGTGTCGCTAGCACGACATTTTTTAAATGTTAGCCCCGAACTTCGCCACTTCCACGGCGTCGTCGGACGCACGTACCTACAAATCTCATAAATTCGAAGATTAAAATGTTGAAATAAAATCTGTGAACATTAAAAATGATAAAATGATTATAAGGTTCAGTACAACACATTCATCTAATTCCACAATAAAATAAACAAAGACTGTTACATGAATAATATATCTGGCCGCTTTTTACCGGAAAGTCGGGGATTAGTAACGTATTGTTTTGAATATTTGACGTGAAACACAGCGAGGGAAGGATTTATTGCAGAACCAAGCACAAGTGTGATAACAAACATTATTGTTTTATGGCAACGTGGTAAATGTTCTCACAGACATGAGATTTTAGCATTTTGAGGAAGACAGCGTTAAATATGGATACTTCCTAGGATTTTCTAGATTTTCCGTGGATATATGAGAAAGGAAATTCAACAGCGTGAGCGGAATTCTATTCGTAAAAAGTTCAAGACGCTTTTACCTTGTAGTTGGAACTTGCAACTTTCTATCGCAGATAATTTAACATTATCGATTCATGAACATGTTTTCTCCCTGTGTAATCAATACCTGTGTCAGATTTTTTAATCCATGTAAAATACAGGTATTCAGCTGCATCTTGTATACTGGCAGCTGACCTCAACATAGATGGGAAGAAGGCTAGGCGAATGATGATTATATGCTTATAATCTTGCGCAGCAATAATTACATATTGTGATTATAAATCTAACTAGATTTATAATCACAATATGTAAAGATACATAAATGCTGATCGCTTCACTAATAACTAACGCTTAGTAACTACTAAGCGTTAGTTATTAGTGAAGCGATCAGCATTTATGTATCTTTAAACAGATTTGATGATTTCAGTTTGATATACTTAATCTAAAATTATGTAACAAATTTCTGATGTTAAAACTAATTGAGCTAGGTATAACAATTTTATAAAGATAAACAAAATCGAAGTTCTAATCAATATCCAATAGATACATCAACAAAACAAAGTTTGAACAAGTTTCAATACCAACATAGACACGCAGTCCTAAGTACACATAGCTTTATAGATCTTACCTTTGACGAGGCATTATTCATGGCCTCATCTACATTCGTTCAATATAGGCGATCCCTGAAGCCATTGATACGACACGCTCCGATCATACTACCCGACTTCGCATATTTTTTGCTAACTTGCAGGAAAATATGATTTTCACTTTAATTTCCATCTAAAATGCTAAGTGAATTTTTGAGACTAAGGCGATTAAATACTTACCTCATAACATCACGCCTTTTATCCTAAAGGGCAGAGGTGTAATGGTACACCCACATTTCACCGATTATGTTTAAGTCCCATGTAATAGTGGGCGACCCTATTGCCTTCAACCGGGCTAAAATCCAGACTCCGAGGCTGTTACTGAGAAATTCCTGATAGAAAACGCAATAACACTTTGCCTGACCTGGGAATTGAACCCAGGACCCCATGTTTAAAAGTCGTGCCTGCGACCACTCGATCAACGGTTATAACACATCCACGAGAACATCATGATTATTTGTAAATGTCATACTGTTACTTGCCAGGCTATAAGATGCTAGTTTAAAATTTTAACTACCTGACTTAGTAGCTCAGTCATGGGTCTAAAATTTGGACCCGGAACGGGCCTCCCCACGACCTGAAATCAGCTTACTTCATTAAGACTCTAAATGAGGTAAGCAGATTTCAGTTTCAAAATAACGATTGCACCAGCAACCCATGAAGGGTTACGGAAGACCTCATAACAAACGCAATAAAGGTAATACATAGGCCTTAAATATTCAACCCATGCGAGATTAATTTAATTAATAACAAGGAAGGAATGACATCATAATCTGTCGCTTTATATAACGGAGGTAAATTGTGTAACGGTTCCCCCAGCTTTTGTTTCACAACGAATTACATTAGAATTATTTAATCGTGTGTAATAATCAGTCCCTTCATTTGGTGGTGGAAATGAAGATATTGTTAATTCAGAATGAGTATGGCGTTTTCGTTTTAAGAGATTTGATATTTAATTAGAATTTCCTATACATTTGATGCCAATGGGAGCTTAGGTACGGGAACATTTTACGAACATTATTCTTTCTTTATCGTGTGATGGTTAGTGCCTAACCTGGTGACAGAGTTTTTATGCCATCCATGGGCCTCTGACTCGGCTTTACACATGCCGTCTAGAAATGTCTCTCCAGCATGATGATTTCCTCACGATGTTTTCCTTTAATAATGATAATTATGTAAAAATACGACTTGAATCCGAAAAATCAGAGGTGCGTGTCTTGGGTTCGAACATGAGACATATGACTTGGCAATCAGACGGCCACACCACTAGACTATTACTGCTTTATGAAGATTATCAACATGGCTTCATCTACCAAGCTGCGTGGTGCATTACGTCCCACTCTCTCTTACAGACAGTTAATTGTCTTATGCAATATGGCTTTGGAGCTATTACTTTATTTTTGGTAAAGCGCAGAAAACAATAAAAGAGATGAACAACCATTTAAAAAAAAAAAAAAGTATTTGGAGAAAAAATATAAAGTTAACCAGACCACCCAGAGACCAGATTTAATACAACGTCTATAATTCTTGGACTGCAACTATACCGTATTACTTTTTCAGGCTTATGTTATGTACTTGACTTAATTTCCAAAGGAATTGATGCGTGGGATGCTAGCTACCTAGCATAATCAGCCTATAATGTTCCCACTGCTGGGACACACGGCCTCCGTGTGTGGCCGTTTTCCTTCACCGTTTTGAGAGCAGTGGTGATGAAATAAATTACACAAAGTAATGCGCCTGCCTGGGTTCGAACCCACGACTTACTGTTCGTAAGTCGGGGCCGCCACCACTGGGCCACCGCTGCTCTGCTGAGAGCTCTGCCAGAGCTGCTATTTTAATGTTATTAGAAAAAGACCCACGACCGGTTTCGTCTTGATGGATATTAAGTGAATACATTATCTCATTTTAGAAGTTCACGTTTCTATTGCTAGACAGACATAAACTTCACTTTTAACAATTTATTATGTAGATACGTACATTTACTTAAATATATAAGTAAATGTCGAAGTGTACTTGGATAGCCTTACGATCTTTTCAGACAAGATGACTTGCACAAGTTCCTTATAGCTTCTTTGAGAGCTTTTGCATTATCGAAAGGTTGTACGGATCCGAGAAAATACTTGTAAAAATAATCAGCATACATTTTTTCCACTGCGGAGGCTGAGACACAGGCCTCCTCTCTCTCCCCTTTCTTCATTCACTGAAAGGGTGATTTCACATGTTTTCAATTTTTTGGTTCTAGGACAGTTCCTCAAAATGTTTGCCTGCGTCTACACCGTTTTGTAGACATTTTATTTCTTTCTGTTTTTTTTTCTCTTAGTACTTTCAGTTCAAGTTCTTAATTGAGTTCTCTTGTAACAAACCTTGTGTGCCAGAGAGAGACAAGTAGCTTGCTTGTAATTTTGGCAGCTGTCAGTACCGTACAAAAAAAACAGATGAAATGAATTGAATAGTTAACGACACAGGACTGAATGTATAAAGATCAAAATAGTTACGAAAAGGCACTTTTTTCACTTAATTGATTTAGGTGGTGAATCGGGAAAGTTACGAGAAGAGATGAACAATCATAAAAAAGGCATAAAAAAATAAAAAAACAAGGTACATGATTTTAGTGTTAAATGACCACAAGGGAGCTAATTAGATTATAATATTTACTGTGCAATTAAAACGTCATTGTTTTCCACTTTTGGGCACAATAGCGTTTTAGTTGGGTTTATTTTTTTATTATTTGTTTTAAATTTGATACTTTTTAGTACTAAAACAATATTTTTGCAAACACAAAAAAAAAACATATAACATATTTTTGGCTTGCGCCACAAAGCAAGCGAAGCAAACGTGGAAACAGATAAGACAGTTTTTTTCTATGGGTTATTTTTTCTTCTTGTTTCCTATGGGTTATTAAATAAAATCACTTTAATCAGTGTTTTTTTTTTGCTTTGATATCTTTGGTTAGAGTACTGAACGCTGTGTTAAAATTTGTCTATCTATTGTAATGGGACTTTATATATTTTCTTTCAACTACGTAGTAATGTTATCATTAATCACTACAAAACCGATCACAAAGGACGTCTTTTTTGCTTAGAACCAAAACAGTGCAGAAATATTATATAAAATCTCATTGTTGCACAGTTTTTCATTAATGCACTGTTTTTTATTTTTTATTTAGTTATTAATTTACCACAGAGATTTACTGTCTCCCATTAAGTTTACTAAAAAAATGTATGCATTTGATCAAAAAGATACTGGCTGAAAATAAAAATCGACTGAATAAAATCCACTCGGTGAAAAAAAAAATACAAATGGCGTGCATTTTGTACCATAAATTGTAAAACTTTGATACTTCATATTTAGCAAGAAAAGTAAAAAAAAATGGAAATAGACAGCGATATCGATATGAATTCAAGTCCAGAAAGTATAAAAACAGCTGTAAATGAAATTGTTAATAACCTTTTGCCACAAAAGTCGCGAGTTACTTTGTTTTCATTAACTTGAGTTTTTATTTTGAGTAGGTATATTTTATCACGGTAGGTAGATTGGTAGTTGAAAGAAAAGTAGATTACGCACCTTGCTAAAGTGAGTAATTAATGCACTCGTGCGCCCGGGCACCAACATAACACTTGTGCATTAATAACTCACTTTGCGCTCGATGCAACAATCTACTATTAATTTATTTTGTTATTACTGAACGAATGCAAATAGATTACTACTGTTACATATTTTTGTTAAGTACTAAACAAGTTCTAGACGATGATAGTATACGTAGTCCAACTTTCATGAAAAAAAAACTGTTTTTTTTATTAACCCTGGCCCCTTTAAATTTTATAAAATGTTCAATATCCTATGTTACCCGGAATAACTCAATGCTTCTAACGATACCACTGAAACAACAAACAAACATTGAAATCGGTTAAGACGTTTAAAAGTTATGGTGGAATAAATAAACTTACAAACATACATACATACATGAACTCTGAAAACATAACAGTACTTTTTGGGCAGTCGTGTCAAAACAGTTTAATTAAAAGGATGTGATCGCGTGCTTAAACATAATTAATCAAAGTTAAACAGCCTAAGGAAAGTAAATTCCAAAAACCACATTAGAAAAGTCCACATTATAATTGGATTTCCTTCAAACTTTAATAAATTAGCTATGAGTAGATAATCCGAACTTCTGACGAGAACTTTACTCGAGTTTTGTTAGTTTTAAACATTAGCGAGAGTCCTGTTGACTACCAACTGCGCTTAATTAAAAAGTATTTTACTTTTTGAGAGCACCGGTGGCCCATTGGTGGCGGACAGCTACGAACAGTAAGGCGTGGGTTCGAACCCAGCCAGGCACATTACTTTGTGTAATTTATTTCATCACGACTGCTCTCAAAAACGGTGAAGGAAAACATCGTGAGGAAACCGGAACGTCCTAGAACTAAAAAATCAAATACATGTGACATCTATGAAACCGCACTGGGCCCGCGTGGTGGATTACAGCCCATTCCCTCTTATAAGGAAGAGGCCGTGTGTCCTAACAGTGGGAACATTATAGGCTGATTATGCTTCTTTGAGTATCGGGTAAAGGTACCGTCAACCTGGTACGGACCTGAGTTCGGATACCGGACTTTGAGAGATAATAACATAACATCACGCCTTGTAATTCCCAAAGGGTAATTCAGAGGTGTACCTAATAAGTAGGTACACACACATTTCGCCTTTTTTTTTTGGTACATGCCCGCCACACTATTCCCAAACCACTGCAACTCCTGAAAGCCAGAATCAACAGTGGCGACAACATTTCGCCAGTTATGTTTAAGTCCTATGTAATAGGGGGCGAGCCTATTGCCATCAACCGGGCACAAATCCAGACTCCGAGGCTGCTACTGAAAAATTTCTGATGGAAAACCCCATTAACACTTGGGTCGACCCGGGAATCGCACCCAGGACCTTATGCTCACAGCTCATCCTCATGCTTTGATAGATAATATACTGAAGTATCTGTAAAATTTAGGAAACCATTTTTTTTTCTTGATCGGTTATCATCAAATGACTCCTCCCCCTCTGAGCGAAGCGGAAGGAAGTGTCAGACTTCTACTGACTAAAACCCATCCATGTTCCTTCTTTTGCCCTTTGTGTTCCAGGGCCGCGGCATCTCTTTCGGACAGTCCCGCAGTCCTGGCAAGCATAGGCCCTTTCGGACCTCTTCCCGTTTGCTGACATCTCTTTGAGGCGCGCGTGGAACACGAACGCGCCGTCAATACGGCCTGTCGACATAAGACGGACGGCGAGCTAGCCCATTACACATCGTCCACAGGCCCAAAAGTTAGGAAACCTAGCAAAAACATATTTAGAGCCGTCAAAATATTGTTATGTTCTCATGATTTGAGAGATTGAAAAAGTCGTTTTCCGGCTTTATTTCGAAAATTCGTAAAGTACTAAGGCTCTGCTTTAAGCCATGTGGGCGCGCCCTTACTTAATTTGGTTTGTCAAAGCCGAAGGCGTATATGACAGAGGGCGTTTTCCGTTTTTCAGATAAGAAAAATTGTGCCTTATGAACGCGACGATCACGTATTCACACGACCGATAACTAAGCTGACCAAACCAAAGCATGGTTAGGTCAGGTTAGGAGGCGGGGTTCAATTTGTTTTCGATCACTCGAATGAAGTTCAATGATAAAAATCGGCCAAGTGCGAGTCTGACTCGCGAAAGAAGGGTTCCGTACCATTATCTTAAAAAAAAAATATCTTAATTGGCGTCAACTATGTATGAATGGGGACACCCATATTTTTTTTTTTTTTGAATTTTTCCTTTATTTGTGCTGTAAGGCCTTGCTTTTTGCCAAATTTCGTGATTCTAGGTCAAAGGGAAATACCCTAAAGGTTTTGATTCACTTGTGAAATCGTATAATATGCGACATAAACAGGCATATCTTTTGTTCGCGTTGACTTACAAGTTTGATTTTTTCATTGCTCTAATTGTTAGCAGATTTGAGTATTTGGTATTAATTTCAGCTTGATACCGCCACAAATTCCTGAGAAAAAGGGTCTTGACAGACAGATAGACGGACAACAAAGTAATCCGACAAGGGTTCCGTTTTGCCGTACCTCAGTAGGGAACCCTAAAAATCTCCTCTGTGGTTCAATGACAAACGAATTTACAGAATAACATATTAATCTAAACTTTCTGCTTCGTTTATTCTACAAGTAAAATATGTTTAGTTCAGCCGGCGCCAAACAATCGGGCCATTGATTTTATCGAGTTAAACTTGTACTGCATTCAGATAAAGACGACACAAGTTTCGATGTTTCAGACAATAGGCGGACTCAAAAGTTTTAGGAGGCAATTGAACAAGTTTTCAAAGATAAGTCTCGGTCAGGATTATTAAACAAAACAATGAACGGTTGCTGATAAGTTTCAGAGAGGCTTTTGTGGCGCAGTCGGCCATTAGCTGCTTGAAACTAGGATATTGATGAATTGAGAAACAAATGGTGCATTGTTTACCACGCTTTATAATTGACTAGCTGTGCCCGCGTGAAATTATTATAAAAATTTTCTTCCTTAATTGAATAGGATTTTGTTAACTATTTCGTGGGTTTTAATTTCATTGCACGGAACCCTTATTCTTTTTCTAAAATAAAAGTGGCTTAATTTACTCTTAAAAAATCAGCTATTTTCCAGCAAAAGTCCCGTCAAAATTGGTTTATCCGTTTTGGAGATTAGGCGAAATAAACAGACAAACAATGATAAAATGGTTATTTTGTTATAAGTACCCTATACTTTCATATACAGCGTGTAATAAAAAGGGTATAATCATATGGAATACTGTGGTACGGACCATCAAACTGAACAACTTTCTCTATGAGACGACCATCGAAATCGTAAAAAAATAATCAGCTGTCTTATACAAAATTTCAATACCTACTCGACCCAAATGTATGGGACAGCTGATTATTTTTTTACGATTTCGATGGTGGTCCCATAGAGAAAGTTGTTCAGTTTGATGGTCCGTACCACAGTATTCCATATGATTATACCCTTTCTGTTACACGCTGTATATTCATTAAAAAGCTGTTATTTTGAAATTACAAACACACACTATTTTATTTATTTGTATAGATTTCCTATTCTACGTTCGTTACTATTGTCTGCTGGTCACTTTTAAGACACTAGAGCATTTGGTGTCTTGTTTTCTTCATTCATGGAAACTCACATTTTCTCCAAGTAATCTTGATCGGCGAATGTCTTTGTTGTTGTATCAATTTACGGATGAAATATTTTATTATTAAATGCATATGATACGAGTATCTCTAGATTTTCGAAATGTTCCAATCATGATGAGTAAGTTATCATTATAAAATGTCAAATCGAAAATCTGTAGATATGACGTATCGATCAGTATTTTATCAGGAATATTGAAAAATTCTACAAAGTTTGATTATTATCGGTCCTTGAAACTTTATAACAGTGTTATAAACTTCAAAGGTGAAACTTCACACCACAAAGGCAAGAAAATTGGTCCACAAACTATAGGTCGTTTCGATTTAAGGCTGCGAACAGACATGTCCGTTTAAATATTTCATCATCTGCCTAGCCTGTTCCCAACCATGTTAGGGTCGGCTTCCAGTCTAACCAGATGAAGCTGAATACCAGTATTTTACATGAAACAACTGCCTATCTGACCTCCACAACCCAGTTATTACTGGGTAATACCATACCCCTAGGTAGTCTTATCAAGGGATAAAAGTGACCGCAAAGTCTGACTACCTGTACTGTCTGTCAAAGATCTACAAATGAAAGCCGGGACCTACGGCTTAAGGTGCTTTCCGAGGCACGGAAGAAACTCGGTATGTAATGGATGGTCACCCATCCACGGACAAGCAAGTGGCAAGCACGGCTTAACCTAAAGATCGACCCGAGCAGCTGTTATTATTTAGCCCCGAGGTCCGATTAAATATTTGTAAACCGGAAAATTGTTACATGTTATGCTCGATTCGTTGTCCACCGTCTTATTTATATCATCTTGCCATTCTTGCGTGCGTATAATCCTACATGGTGGTACAAATTTTTTTAATCATAAAGATGTTAATTTAGTAGAAGTTTTTGGTAAGGTCATCCTAAACTTCCTTTAACAAAATTAGGTATTGATGTGACCCAATTATAACCAATTAGGGCTCACCCTACGCAGGGGCTCTAGAGGTGCTGACAGAATAAACTTATAGTAGTTAAAATTGGATATTCCCGCAATAGCAACAATGTCGTCTGCCCGTCTCACCGTCGAACTACCAACACTTCTCTTTCCAGTCCTTGGACGCCACTCGGTAACAGCTTTGCTCCACCTGCCATCACCGCGCCTTGCTTGCCATCGCGGGTACATCCTGGATGAGGCTGGCACAAGAACTTGGAGTTTGGCACTAGCAAAGAGAGACCTGAACCCAGCAGTGGGCTGTGGAAGATGACGGGTAATAATTGCAAACGAAAGCAAAGTGTAATTTAACGAAAAAATTGTTGGAAACAAGCTCCATACTTCGAAACGAAAGCAAAGTCAAGCCAATGTCTCAATACTATGTATGTGGCCTGGAGCATACCTGTGACTGTCAGATCTGCTTGTCTTTGCTTTTTCTTATAATAACGCGTGTCTACTTTCAATTATATCTTATCACATCTTACTATATATTATTATTTTCCAAATAATAATCCAAAAGTTTCCACTTAGCCAGTCTGGTGACCGCCTAAGAATTGTCGTAGGTAAATTGCTTCGGAAAGGCCATGTTAGTGGGCATAGCACGCCTCCTTAGGTTTAATCATCTTAATAACTGTAACGTCATTATAGTGACATCGCCTTTAATTAAGAATGTAGCTGTTGTGTCGTGTCACCTTATCGTGATGATGTGCGTATGCAGGATGGAATTTTCAACACCACCTGGAGGGAAAGTAGTCTAAATACCTGAGATAGAAAATTTTACTCAATGGAAACATTCCTTTATTTTTAAAAAGAAATAAATCTGCATTCAAACATTTTCGAAATGGCTATATTAAAAAAAAAAAAAACATCCTGTACTTTTATGGCATCAATAGATAGGGTCAATCATAAGGATCAAATCTCTCTAACAAACATGATAAATTAAATGAAAGAAAAACCATGAAACCTTAACTAATAAATTCAATGGGATAAGGTAAAGCACTTTTGGATCGTGTGACGTAATAGTCTGAATGAGAATATATAAACCTGTTGAAAATCTGATACACCAATTTATTTCTTATTACCTTAAAATTAAAACAACAATACATTGACTACAACTAGTTATAAGAATTGTAGTTTTCCAAAGGAGGGGAAGTAGTTAGGTAGGTACTTCATGACTTATATCACAATCTAAAAGATGCTGAAAAAGAAACATAAATTGCACTGCACAAAACATAACCACACGATTTTACACGAACAGAAGCAAAAATCACGAAACCAAACAATTCCTATAATCAAGCCTACTAAAAACTGTACTAACTATAATAAAAGTATACATAAACGAAACACAAGTAACTGAATGGCATGCAAGCAAGCCTGTAATGGTGCAAAGTGCATTCAACCACAGCCTACTGAAATGGGCTACAGTATAACGACTTGGATTGGATTTGTTTGTCAGGTCAGAGGTGAAGGAACTCTTGCGTGATCGGCTGTATTGCGACTCAGACTGCATGGACGTGGATGAAAGAAGTGTGTGTGGAAAATGGGGTGGAGGAGGCATTAGAAATTATATTTTAAACTTGACCTAAGAAGTTATAGAATCAGGCGTTAATTTTCGGAAACCTATGACATTAAGAGAAGCCTGCAAGATCACACACACACACGCGCACACACACGCGTGCGCTCCCGTCCCCGCAGCTCCTCCCCGCAGCGCTGCCCGACCGACACGATCACCTGGGCCAGTGGTCATATCGAACACCCCTGCTACTCTCCCTACAAAGCCCGTGCCTATTAAGGCAACTGACCGGGGTGATGATGACGGTTTCGTGACGGTGCAAAGGAGGAAACGCCGTCAGCGAAGCTGTAAGAACCGCTCCGGCAAGGCTCCTGTGGAGCCCAACGTTAAGCTACGTGCCGCGAAGCCGAACACCCCGGTGTACATCTCTCGCCTACATTACACCACTAGGGCAGAGGACATCGATGAGTCCGTGCGCCAAAAGTTGAAGTACACGCCAAGAGTACAGCTACTGGTGTCGCGCCGAAACGTCACTTTCAAGGCGTTTGTGGTGCGCATTTGTATGCTCCATTTGGTGCTGGAGGAAAGTTTTTGGCCACAGGATGTGGTGTTCCGACGCTTTCGCGGACTAATTCCACAAGAACGCACAAATCATCGTGCAAGTGAAGTGTTAGTAACATAGTTTTAAGTTGCTAATACTAACAAAAAATGTTATTAGCATGTATATTTCGATTAAGGTATTTATATATGGGTCTTTATTACCTGAAATAAATAGTTTATTATATTCATTTTGTTAATATTAAATGTTAATTCCGCGAAAAAGATACTCCATAATACAAGAAACTACATAATATTTTGCATAACATTTATTGACGTAAGAAGTAGTTGCTGTGGCCAACTCGGAATTCTCATACCCAAGTTAGCCAAAGCAAGACAGTCCCCACAGATGGTGCTTGGTCGGCGGTTTAGATCTCAAGTGCTTATGTGGCATTTCCATAGATACAATGGCCTACCTTACTTCTTGAGCTGCATGCTCTGTCATCTGTGCAATTGAGAACCTTTTGTCTGCATCAGTGAGCTGAGTTTGCGGAGCTGAAATTTGAAAGAGAATTTGAGAGAAGTGGAAGCAGATGAGATTAAAGAGCCCAAGCAGAGTGCAACTCTAAGCTAAATTAACTGTCAGCTTCAAGAAAGAGTGTGGGATAAAAACCTTTTTGCAACAAAAGACGAGGTCTCGCCAGTGAACTGCAATTTGGTAATTTTATTGTTAACCTTTTTATTGCATATTGCCTGGCTAATTTCTGCAAAACTTATTGGTATAAATCTATTCTTTAAGCTTAATTTACGAATTACGAGTCCCGAAAGAACACAAGAACCATTGGACCCCGGAAAATATCATTGCATTTGTTGTTTGATAATGTTTCCATTAAATAAATAATTGACAATGAAATTGTTGATGGTTCTATAGGGTAATAAGTTGACACAACGACACTCTATCCCCGTGAATGCTTCTCTGAACGTAAAGAAGTATTACACACCTTGTGAACTAGATGGTATAGATCCAGCGAAGCGTTGTACACATGAAAGGTTGTCGTCGACTTCGCTCATCCATGCGTTAAAATAAAATTATTTTATGCCAGACACAAATCCCACCTTCGGCTTGAAGTGTCAACATTTTGATTTTGTTTTCGGGTTCATCATGCATTAATACTGTCCATAAATTTTTGAATGGTAAATTTGTTTTATAGAGAAGTATGGAAGAAGAAGACATGCTGCGCCGAAACCAAATAAATTGGTATAAGGGTGGGAGAATGATGATAATATTTTATTTAAAAAGTGTTCAGCTTTTCTTTTAAAAGCATAAAATTGAGGAAAGTCCCGGTGGTACTTTTAGTCGTAATTTGACGTCATAAAACTCTTTCACAACCAAATCTCTTAAATATATAAAATACAGTGAAGTTGTAGGATTTATGTCAGTAGAGTAGGTAAGTTAAAACTAGGTACCTAAAAAAAAAAAAACTATTTATTTCCACATGCATTCACAAAATTATTAATAAAAAATAACGCTCAATCTTTTTGCGCTAAAAAAAATTAAAAAATAAATAAAAATAAAAGTGATTTTATTAATCTGTTTTCGTGCTGCATATTTTTTCATACACGACTAAATTTGAATTCAAACAATTTGGACAGATAAACATAACTTACTTCTTGGCCTTTGTGTCGCTAATTTGTCTTTTGTCAGTAATTTGTCTTTGGTGTAAGCGACACCTAAATAAAGCGAAATTCCATCAGTTTGCTTTTATTTAGGGGTACAAGTCAATCACATAAGATCAATGTACTTTTCCTGCCCTATTTATCTAAACGCCAATTCGCCTAATGAACACTGATTAGTTGCGACCGAACTATTTATGTGGACCTAAGTTACGATCCCTTGAAGTACGTGCCAAGAATACAGCGATACCTATAACACTAACTTAGTGTTAGCCGAAGGGACTTGAATACCTAATAAGATATTTTAGTGAGCGAATGTTACTGTAACAGGGTTACTTAAGAAGACGCATGAAAGATAATTATGCGTCTATTGTTAGAGGAATCTCTCAGCCCTGACCATCGGTAGCTCGTCGCCATTTAAAAATGTAATTAATATGTGTAAAAAGGAATAAAGGAAATAATAATATAACGTGCCATATCTTGTCGTCTACGAAGATTAAACTGGATAATATATTTATGATCAGATATGCTAGGGCCTAGCGAGCGCGAAGGTTTTACAATTTGGTAAACGTAACGTAAACACGTCGATTTTTAAATTAAAAATACTCGTTTCACATAATAATATTATTTTCATCATTTTAAGAATTTAAGACGACATTATACAGGGTGTATTTTCCAAGTGGTTGTGGAAGGCCGAAACTACGAGGAATAGCGAAAAATACTCAAAGAAGGAGTCTCGAGCCCGATTTTGTTGAAAACTAAAACTGAATCATTAGATTTTTGAAAAATCAATTTTCCTTCGATTTCGGAAAAAAAACGCACACTGTATTATTTATTACACCATTCGATAGTGTCGTCAAAAAGGATCAAATTCTGGGAAGTGACATACAGCAAATTAAGAAAAATGTTAAATTTTTCATTTACTAAATCCCATTAAAACCAAATTGAGATACTGTTAACGGCTCGGCAACTTTTTTTAAAGATGTTAATTGAACCGAATAGTTGTTTCCTTCGTCAACCTTACAGACGTGTGTCACCTACATACTGAGATTCGGTCAATAATCGCCTATTGTGCCGAATACGGAAAACATATCGAAATGTTTATGCCCCAAAAATCCTTATTATTCTTTTGAACTTTTCTTGAATTCGTTGAAGTGAAAAATATTATCAACTAGCTGATGGTCGCGGCTTTCGTCCGCGTGAAATTATTATGAAATTATAATTTGAATCGGATTTTATTAACAATTTCATGGGTTTTAATTTTTGTTTGCACTGAACTCTAATGTTTTTTTGGCTAAAATAAGCCTTCTTTTAAGTTACGTTGCTGCTTATACCATCAACTATCTGCCAGTGCAAGTCCCGTCATAGTCGGTCTAGCCGTTTCGGAGATTAGCCGAAACGAACACAAGTGAAGTTATCACAATATTAGAAACTCGTTTTTTTTTTTTTAAATTTGTGAAATAGTTTAAAATTTGACCGTCAATATCTCCGTAACTAAAAGCTTCCAAGGTTATGATGGGGACAATAAATGCCCTTCGGCTTGTTTAAGCGTATTTTTATTTTTGACGGATGGATAATCATCAAACGACCCCCACTCTAGGCGGAGCGGAAGGGAGTGTCAGACTTGTACTGACTAAAACCCATCCATGTTCCTTATTTTGCCCTTTGTGTTCGAAGGCCGCGGTATCTCTTTCGAACAGTCCCGCAACCCTGGCAGGGCGCAACCCTGGCAGGACGCAACTCTGGCAGGAATATATTACACCCGTATTGTGCGTTGTGTCGATTCATTATTTTCGAGTATTCTATCGTCATAGTTATCGCTCACTGACAGAATATCAATTTTACTTTCGCCATCAGAACGAATTACTACTGCAAACCTTTTAAAACAGTGCACACATAAATTCGTAGCTCCCTAACAACTTTACACAAGCGTTCCTTAATTTATAGACAACGGATATCCGCGAGATAGTGGTGTCTAGCCGACTAATTTACAGTCGCCGACACTGCTATGTTGTTTTCTGACTACAAATGTTTTAAAGGTTTTACAATGCCTACTATATTTACTTAAATTTTTTCGAGTAGAAAATATAATTTGTTTGCTATAAACGTGGTTTGTATTCTTGTTGCGTAAAAATGTGTCCATGTTATTTCTTGCCCATTCTTCTCCATAGATATTTACGCTTTGGAATGGACAACTACAGTCTTGCATACTGAGTTCACCTTTCAAGCATCAGTGCCGATAGACAAATCAAAATTACACACATCAAAAGTGTCTAGGGATCAAGCATTTTTATGTGGATTTCTTGAGATTGAGATGTGGCTTTGTAATAAATTTATGATTTTATAAATTTATATGGATCCTTTTTGGTGCATTTCATAATTTGAATCAGGAACTGTGAATCAAATTCGAGTAAAAGATGAAAATCAGCTGTCAATATTTTCCCTATAAAAACATACAACGCATTGAAGACATTATTAGTGCTACTGTTTCCCTACTACTGATTAAAACCAACGTTATTATGGAGCGGCGATGTCATTTAAGCAGGGAAGAAATGCTCAGAGCCGTGGGAATGATAGAAGCTGGTTCCCGGCAACGTACTGTGGCTTTAGCTCTGAATACAAGTCAGAGTGTTATCAGTCGACTTTGGACACGTTACCGAAGCACTGGTACCGTGGCTGAGCGCCATGGAGGACGGTATCGCTGCACCACACGGAGACAAGACCGATACATTCAAATCTTAACTCGAAGAGCTCCAACAATAACCGCCATGATGTTAGCCGTGAGGCTTCATCACTCTTCAGGGAACTTAATTAGCGACCAAACAGTCAGAAACCGCTTGCATGAAGTGAACCTTCATTCCCGAAGACCGCTACGGGTACCACCTATAGCAATGCACAATCGTAGGATACGATATCAATGGGCTCTTGAACACAGAAATTGGGCAGAAGAACAATGGCGTTTCGTGTGCTTTTCTGATGAGTCTCGTTTTGGTATGAGACCGGATACAAGACGTATACGACACTGGAGAACCCCTGGACGCCAACAGCGATTAAAATCCTGCCAGGAAGTCCATCCTTATAGTGGTGGAACCATCATGGTATGGGCGGGTATTTGGATCGGCGGAAGAACTGAGTTGATTTGGATCAGAGGCAACCTCAACGCTCAAATTTATGCTGAGACGATTGTATCAGACGTCATCGTTCCTCTACAAGTGCAAATCGGTCCCTTATTTCAGTTAATGCATGATAATGCACGACCGCACACCGCGAGAGTTGTAAGACAGACTCTCGCCGCAGCTAACATCAATGTCCTGCCCTGGCCTGCTCAGTCGCCAGACTTGAATCCGATTGAGCATGCATGGGATATGCTACAGAGAAGAGCTCTGCCGAATATGGAGGGTATCCAGTCGCAAGAAGACCTTTTTTTGTTGTTGCAACGAACATGGGCGGCCATTCCACAGCGTGATTTGGATGAACTCATTTTGAGTATGCCAAACCGATGTTCTTGTGTTGTTAGTGTTCGCGGTAGAAACACGGATTATTAATTGTTTAAGTTACCCAATAAAATTTTAAAGAAAACTGTTATTTCAGTCTTTTTTTCGAACTTTTGTGTTAGTGGTTCAAATGTCAAAAATCCCTTTATTAGGAAAATGGCAAATTTCTTTATTAATGCAAAGGTGACTTGGTTTATCGTTACTGTGACAAACGAAAACACTTTATTTGATGAATCCTTAAAGAAAATTTTAATTAATATCAATCAGGAGAAAAGTTATTGCAAAAATATATGTTGATCCCTAGACACTTTTGATGTGTGTATATATCTTATGTTTTTCTAGGAAAATTGGAAAAACATGGCAATTTTATTCAATTGCTTCTAACTAAAGCATCTTCAACTAACTAATAACTACATTATTCATTTAATTAACAGCATTATAGAATAAAAGTTATCTATTCCTCCTTAAACTAAAAGCTTTAATAAATTTAAATCCTTTCGAGACTAATTAACTTAGTTTTTTGAACAAACTTTACAACGTAAATAAGAGTACGGTCTATAAAAGATCTTAATCTAACTAGATGTGACTGGAAAAAAGAATCTTGGTCCAAGGCAAGCTCTTCATGGACGAAAATGCTATTGTAGACAAAAAATTAAACCTGCACAAATAGACCTCGTCGTAGCTGTTAGTGCGACCGCACATTAGACGACTAGTGTCTGCCACAGATCGTGGTCTAGTGGCTCGTACTAAGTGTTATGGAAGTTTAGCTTTAATTTTCAATGACATTGTTGCTGTACTTGGCAATAATGTCCTAATTACAAGCTCGTGTAGCGGCACTACAAAAAGTACTACAGCAACAAAGTGCAAAAAGTACTACAGCGCCATCTTCACACAAATGAAAAAGTAACATAAAATTCTAAATCGCGCAGTTATCCAAGACTTATGATTATATAGAAAAACCCTAAGATAACTGTCGGGTAGTAGGCTATGTGACACAACACTCGTCTGGTCGGAGGATTCTCCCCTTTCTATGAGGGATGAAGAACTTTACACCCTTAAACTAGTATAGTAGCCATGTGGCTATTAATCGCTGGTCACAGCATCTAATGGCGATCACAGTCAGTCGGTTTCTGAATTAGATATTTGAAGTTGAGAACCTGTCAATGTCAACGATACGAGTATTCTTTCGAAATTCAAAATTGAAAGCAGCAGTTTGACAAGTTCTCAAATCAAATACTTAATTTAGATACTGAATAAAAGTCGTATCGCGATCGTAACTTTTTTATTTATTCCCATATTGTATAGAAAAGTAACATCGAAACGAAGATCAAATGCTAATGTGGCCGCTACTCTGTGGACATCGCCACCTGCCTATGCTTTTACCAGCTGTTAGGGTCGGCTTCCAGTCTAATCGGATGCAGTTGAATGCCAGTATTTTACATGGGGCGACTGCCTATCTGACCTCAACAACCCAGTTAATACTGGGGAACGATAACACTTAAGTCAAAGCAACTACTATTAGACGATACCGCTACTCTGTGGACACTATCGTCTAACAGTACATTGTTGCTTAGTCTGTAACGAACCTAAAAAGAATCTCCCAGAATACTTTTAGCATAAGTATTCTATTATGAACATCTGCTCACATATTTGCCCTTTTGCGATTCAGATTAAATAATATTGTTACGATTTACGAGGCGAAGAAAGACGGATAAGGAGTGAGCAATCCTTTGATAAAATGTGAAGGGACATTCTCAGATGTGTGTATATTTGGGAAAAGGCTTGAGTTGGTAATTTTAATAATACGCGAATGTAGCGTCGGTAAACATAATTTAAATTGACGAAACACGAGATTCCGTGAAAATACGTTGTTTACATTACATTGGATTGAGCAGAGGTTTTGTATGAAATAGGATGTTGAGAATATAATTTAAAGTGATTGGCTTGTTATAGTGGTTGTAAGCGCCACTATTAAGTATGAGGTCTTCCTGGGTTCGATTACTAGGTCGAGTAAAGTGTTTTTACTGTTATTAGGTTTTTCCATTAGGAATGTCTAATGAATGGAATGTATAACGTCTAATACTCTGAAGGAAATTTTGATTTGTTGGTTTGTAATGTACTGTATTATCATACTTATTATTTTGTATCTCATTATAAGTGGACTGTATGTTCTTATGGGAAATCAATTTCTTTAAACCGATGTCTTAGAAGCAGCCACAGAGACACTTCCCACACTGAGAACAAAGTGACATAGCACGAAATTTGCTATTTGTCTATACTAATATTATAAAGAGGTAAAGTTTGTGAGTTTGTAGGGGGGTAATCTCTGGATCTACTGAACCGATTTTGCAAATTATTTTACTAATGGGAAGGTACATTATCACCGAGTTCCATAGGCTATATTTACAATGTGTCCGTGGGATAATTTCCGACCAAAACGCGAGTGAAGCCGCGGGCAACAGCTAGTGAGAAATAAAAAAAATGTGTTCATGTTTTAGTTCTTGTTCGCGGAAATGAAAATAATCAGCTGTCCTATACAAAATTTCAATACCTACTCGACCCAAATGTATGGGACAGCTGATTATTTTTTTACGATTTCGATGGTGGTCCCATAGAGAAAGTTGTTCAGTTTGATGGTCCGTACTACAGTATTCCATATGATTATACCCTTTCTGTTACACGCTGTATAAAGATATCTAACAGACTTATGTTTATATTATTAATGTATTTAAATGTTTGTTGTCCATTAGAAAGTGTTAGTCCAAGATCCCAGGGCCACCAGACGTCACGTATTTTCTGACGAAGGAAATGTGGACGATTGAGTAGTGCTAGTATGTACTTAGAACGCATGCCTACCTGCTAGCTTGCTTAGACAGCCCATTTTCAGGTATCAGGCAATCAAAGTACATAAAAACATTACTTACCTCAAGTAAATTCTCAAAGCTGATTTTTACGTATAGTTTAGGCACTATCCTTAAAAATAAGTCGCCAATACTCCCAGACACTTTTCGCCGGCCGAATTGCTTTGCAGACGCTTTAAAGCTCCCAAAATAATTACTTAACTACACGTAAATTCTGATGCTCATTTTTATATATGTTCACCAGACAACTATTTTAAAACCTTTTACAAGAAGATAGACCGATCCAAGGGGCCAATCATCCCATTAAGTAATTTTAATGCCTCTGTGGGTTGACGCGCGAGGGCATTATCCACGCGCATGAAAATTGGCCGTCTAAGCAAGCTAGCAGGTAGGCATGCGTTCTTAGTACATACAAACACTACTCAATCGTCCACATTTCCTTCGTCAGAAAATACGTGACGTCTGGTGAACTCTGGTGGCCCTGGGATCTTATTCTATGTCTTATTTGATTTGAATCACGACAACATTAATAACTAGTATGTGTTTCCTTGCAGAGCCTTGTTTCTATTAAAGCATGAGCCGAGTAAATACTGCTAGTAATTACTTTACAAAGTGAAGGCTTTGAAGTGTCAATATTGTGCGGTGGCATCGTTCGAGCCCACATGTGGCCAAAGGGTGGGAATAAACGACAATATATTATTTACTGATCAAGAGAATATATTTTATGGATCGCTGTATTAAATGCGAACAGCATACAGCATCCAAAAATTTCTCAAACTGATATCGAAAAAAGTCGTGGGTTCGAACCCAGACAGGCGCATTACTTTGTGTAATTTATTTCATCACCACTGCTCTCAAAACGGTGAAGGAAATCATCGTGAGGAAACCGGCATGTCCTACAACCAAAAATTCGAAGACATGTGACATCTACCAACCCGCCCTGGGCCAGCGTGGTGGATTATACCCCATTCCCTCTCATAGAGAGGAAGCCGAGTGTCCCAGCAGTGGGAACATTATATTATGATATCGAAAAATTGCCGATACGGCGGCGGACACTGGTTTCTGTCCAGCGCAGCGCAGCCGATCATGTCTGAACCAATTTGACCGAACCTTAAATAGGCATTAAAGTTTTAAAGGCAAAACAAACACTCTGCCTTATATTTTAGAGCTTATGAATCTTTAATATACAACTTCATTATGACTTTCCACTTGTTTCAGAATTAACTCCGACCCAAGGTGTCCCCATAACTCATCCGAAGTGATTTCAGTGCGTGTTTATAAGTGCTACGATTTATGTTTGTGAATGTTATCATGCGCTACGCGCTACGGCGTAGCGCTACGATAGTGCTACGACACGCACCACACATTTAGTGGCTTGTTTGAAATTCTTTACGTAAACGTTTATGATGTTTGACAAGATTGATGACAGCTTTGTTGTCGTTTAAAAACTATTATTTTTGTTTTGGACACATAATTTTTACACTTTGAAAAAAAAAATGAAGATAATTATGCTGCGCTGCGTTTGAATGATGATGAAGATGAAAAAATGACGTTGTAATAGACAGTTAGTATTCTGAATTGAAAAAATAAGTCGTAACTACCACAAGAAGCGCGCCAAGAAAGGCTGGCGTGACGATTTGGACTCATTCCTGACTGATTGGCCAGCCAGAAAAGGCAACATACCAGGAGAGTTGGAAAGGCCTTTGCCCAGCAGTGGGACAGAATAGGCTAATAAAAAACTTCCACAAAAAAAGATCATTAAACATAAACTATAATTATTATCAGAACATCAAGTACTATAGTTATTCATATATTTGTAAAATCTTATATCATCATCATTATTTCATCCCGTTGTTGTCCACTGCTGAACAGAGGCCTCCCCAATCGATTTCCAACGTGTCCGGTCCAATTCCACCTGCATCCAGCGACTCCCCGCAGCGTAGCAAGGTCGTCGGTCCATCTGGCGGGTGGCCGTCCCACGCTAAGCTTTCCAATGCTTAGTCTCCACTCCAGTATCTGTTTGCCCCATCGGCCGTCCGATCTTCGCGCTTTTTGGCCTGCCCATTGCCACTTCAGCTTGCTTATCCGCTGGGCTATGTCGACGACCTTGGTTCGTCTACGGATGTCCTCATTTCTGATTCTATCACGTAAAGAAAAGCCGAGCATAGCTCTCTCCATAGCCCGCTGAATCTAATATACGTACTACAACCATTTTCCTCGAATAAAATACAGGACCAGTTGCAATAACGAATTGTACCCACAAGTCGATGGCATAGAATATTTGATTGTAATACACTGCAGCTCTAGTAGTTACTCTTGTACTGTATAATGCATACGAGTTCCAACATAGTGGATTTTAAAGCTAACATTATGGCTTGAGAAATTATTGTTGAAATATGTCTTTGAGAAAAGTTTCTACTGTAAAATAATAATATTTACAATTTATTGTTATTTCTTTTGATATTCGTGAAAAGTTTTGCAATTGTTTGCTCTTTTAATACGAATATGCGACTTTTTGGAATATATTTAAAATAAAATGTGTGTTGTGAATTTTATTTTTATGTAAAAGTTTGAAGAATGAAAAATCTTTCGTTAAAATACTTTACTTAAAGTAACACTTTTATACCAAAACTCGAAGATTTTGGGCTACTGAATGCTTTTCATACTTTATTGCTTGTGACAAAGCAGCAACGATATGGTGCTTCTGCGTCACTTCAATAGTCCGATAGTAATATCAAGTTCTTTATTAATTACCTAATTTAAATTATATGAATGTTTAATAAAGAACTTTTGGCTGTTACCACACCAATAGATCGATCGTCGATCGGTGCCATCGATTGATGCTAGAATGGCTTAGTCGAAAGAGAGTAACTATCGAGTGACGTCGACTAAACCATCATGACGATTCCGGACTTCTTGTATGGAAAAAAAATTGGTGACCAATCGGAACAGTGACGAGACGATAAGTCATCCATTCTACTATCGATTGGATTGGTGTGGTTAGAATTGTTGAGATTGTTTTTTTTTAATTTTATCACCTCTATTTCTTACCCACCTGCAACAAAAATAAATTAAAATTCTATTCTAGTATAAAATTCTTATAATTGGAAGCGATAGAATTAAGACCATGAAGAAAATGATCAATAATTTATTTAACGTGATCTTTTTCGTAATAGATTTACTTCAGTATCTTGGCAACCCTTTTCACGACCTGTTAGGTTTACAGGGTTCAGTTCATTTCTGATGTGTCGTCTATATAGTCAACCTAGTTATTACCAATAGGTAACGTTTAATGCAACTTTCACATCATAAATTGAGAAAGTCATCTTCTCCTTAAGACTAGTGGTTTCCACCGAAATTAGATATCAGCGTTTTTTATTTTTTTATTACTACATAGGCTTCCGTATGGCCACAACCCGCCTAGTGTGGAGTACGCTTGCTTAAAAGAAACCAATTCAATCGAACTTTGAATACATCCAGATTATAATGACCGGGAAATGGAGAAGCAGGCAGTGAATTCCACAAGACATGCGGTTCGCACAATAAACGTGGAAACATAGTTGTTCGGGTCCGTTGAGTTTACTGAGTATTGTTGTTAAATTTTTTAAAGCATTTATGAAGTCGACTACTTGTGGACCTTTACCTACCTACAACTACAAAAGCTTAAAAAAGAAATAAGGCGATTCTCACACAATAGCACTCATCCGCGTGGTCGGACGAAGTGGCGAAGCAAATATATTGGCGATGCGCCACGTGGAAAAGGGTTAAGTGTGTTAGGCATCAACGAATTTCTGACAAGCCAATGCGACGTAACATCCGCTTCACCACCCGCGCGGACGAACGGTCTCGTGTGAGACTCGCCTAATATATTTTTTTTCAAAAAGCCTTGCACATTCGTGTTTGAATTTAATAATTTCTTCTTCAACGCAGTAATGTCGCAACAAAATATCCTCAAATACATAGCGTGCCCTAAGAGTATGAAATTATTCAACAAATAAAATATTTGCATTTCAACGTGCGGCTGACCCAATTCTTTTTGAAGTATTCGTATTTAATTTCTTTCTCTTATTGCATTAAAAGATAAAAATAAAGGAATGAGTATTTTTTGTGGCTGTCGTGGGTGTGCTGCTTTGTTGTGACCAATAAAATTATGTAATTTATGTGCATGTTATAATGCGTAATATGCTAGCTTATGGTTAGATTAATTAACGTTTGAAATAGTTTCAAAATTCGAAGTGCTTTATAAATGGAATTTATTTTATTTTATACCCTCATTGTGTATTTTTGAATTACATGTTAGGAATTTCTTAAGAGTAAGAGCTCAAGAAGGCATTTTTCTAAACCTAGCAAACTTTAAAAACAAAGAAATCTTTAGTAATTTATTTTTGAAGTAATCTTGCAATGAAAGTCTACCCAAGTTTAATCAGAAAAAAAACCGTGTCAATTTGCAAAGATTTTAAAGCAGAAGTAACACAAAATCTACATAAGAAAACCAAAAACATATCCAAACAAACCCTTGAACTTCAGAGGCGTACGTTTTCAAGTACAGTATCCAATAGTAACGTCTTTCACAATATAGGTAGGTCGTGTGAAAGTACCCCGATACATATTTTAGGGGCCTCTATGAAACAGCACGTGACCTAAAAACGGACTGAAAGGAAATGTCTCCAATTAAAAATTGACGGTCGGCAGGCATCGTTGTGAGCGAACACGGATGGCTGAAGATATTCGGATGGGCACGGTATGAAACCAGTTAAGTTTTGTGAAAAAAAGTAAGAACGATTTTTAGGAAAAAGTGAGCGAGTATTTTTTGACGTCAAGAAGTGAAAGTCAGCAAGTAAAAGAAGATAGATAGATTCATTTATTTGCCTGAAATATGGTATTTTACAGATTTTATAATACACTCACAATAGATCTTCATATTCCGCAAATTTTGCGACATTAACAATGATTCTAATTTAAACAAGATTAATTAAATTCCAATGACAAAAAATGAAATAAAAAGTACAAAATCAAGAATTGTCTACATTATCAAATTTTAGAATAATACATTTTTGCCATGTGATGTTGTTTTTTATCAGTGTTTTTGAGCGAATGAGAACTAGATATTTTCTAAAAGCTTTTTAAAAATGAATTGTTCCCGCGGACTTAATGCATTTGGCAAATATAGAACTATTATTTTGATAATTTAAACCGTAATATTTTTTTCACACATTGGTTTAGTGGTTGCAAGTGCGACGATGAGGTTCTGGGTTAGATTCCCAGGTCGGGCAAAGTGTTATTGGGTTTTTCCATAAGGAATTTCTTAGTAGCAGCCACGAAGTCTAGATTTATGCCCAGTTGATGGCAATAGGCTTGCACCTATTACATGAGACTTAAACATAACTGGCGGTTGAGTCTAAGCGGGTCGAGTGGGCACGGACCCGCGAAATGTGGGTGTACTAAGGGATACACCTATGCCTAACCCTTCAGAGATTACAGGCGTAATATATGTTTTTATATTGACTTCATCACTAACATTGTAATTAACACTGAAAACTCCCGTTTTCAGTAATTTACCATGTTCACTATTTGTTTTGAGTTCCCGATATTTCGGCGCGGTTGCAAGCACCATGATCACGGATGCTCACAGGCGTAATGACGAATGAACGAAAATGTTACGAATGATATATGAATAATATATGAACGAACGATGTTATATTATTTCAAGTACTAAGCGTAGTTCTGAAAAAAGGGGGCTAATTATAATATGCATATAAAAACAAGCACAATGGTAAATGATTTCAAAGAAAGACAATTCGCTAAGCATTGCAAAATTGTTAATTTATTTTGTACACGAAAGAGTCGAGTCAATATGTTACTAGTAATACTCTATGTAAATAACTAATCATACACTACGTTCCAAACAAATTAGCACACCTACAAATTTTCAATTAAGTTAAATGAAAGGCACACACACCACTTTTAATAATTAAGTATTCAGTACTGGAAGTAATTTAATTAATTTAATTAACGGCCTGAGTATTCAGTTGTCGTAGTGATGGATTTAATTTACACTGGCGTTACACGTATGAAAGTAATTTGTCAATTTTAACAAGGAGTAAGATAGCAACTGTATTTGAACACTTCATTATTTAAAAATAATCAGTTGCCTCTTAATGGACGAGTAAGTATTGAAATTTAACATGGTTTAGCTGATAATTAACATAACATCACTCCTGTTATCCAAGGCTTAGGCAAATATGTACTTTTTACGAGTAGTACACCCACATTTCGGCAGTTATGTTTTAAGTTCTATGTATAATAGGACATTTAGAATCCAGAATCCGACGCTACTACTAAGTCATCCGTGATGGAAAAAACTCAATAACACTTCACCCGACCCGGGAATCGAGCCCAGACCCAAGACCTCATGGTTAACAGTTACGGGGGCGAGCACTCGACCAACGCAGTCGCAGTACAGCTGATAAATTGTTTCTCAATTACAATGTTGGTTGGTCCCATTGAGAAAAATGTTAATTTTAATGGTCTGTATCACACCGTGAAATATGGCTACATAAAAGGTATAACAGGACCCTTAACGAAGGCGTCAACTAAGCATTATGTACATCAAACTAAGTAACTTTACGCAAAAAATATTGCTGGGAAACGATTTTTTTTTGGGATGAAAAATCACGTTTTACGTTAGGGCTCAATGTAACCGACTCATAACATTGTGCTGATAGATAGATTGAATAGTACGAGGGTCGTGGAGGTGTTTAAATTAAGAAAAAAATAATTAAAAATATGAATTTATAAAAAAACTTGTGAAAATGTTGGAACTTTGACCCCCAATAACTCCGTTTTGAAGGGTAAGGTTCCCAGGTATGTTCTAGAACAAAAAATGATCACAATGACGGGGAGAACAAGTGCCTTTCGGCTTCGTTAAGGGTCTTGATACACCCTTTATTTCTAAAACACGTTGTGTTAGTCATCTCACCATTTTCCATCATGGCGCCCAATCTCAGCAGAGACTATATAGCTTTCGACGCAGGAAATGATATAGGAGCATAGGTGAATGGCTAAGGTTAGCCCAAAAACCAGGGCCGTCCTAAAGCTCGTTGGTTTGACAATATCGTTAAAGTCGCGGGAAATAATTGGATAAGGGACGACGTACAGAACGGGGAGTATGGCAGAAAAAGGGGAGGCCTATAATACCCAGCAGTGGGTGATTCCGGGCTGATATGATGATAGGTGCATGCGTAGACACAGGAAGAGTCCCTTCCCTCACTCGCATAGTCCTACGTATCGGCACTCCGACTTCACTGGAAAGGGAAAAAGCGCAGAACCAACGGCTCAACATGCTATCCGAGGCAAAGGGAGGGGGGGTGTTTTTGTTTTAAAAAATGCCGAATAAACACAATTTTCTTTCTTTTCTTTCTTTCAAGGAAGAAACGTAACGCCAATTTTTAAACTCCGGGAGCTAATGAAAAATATCTTATGAAAGAACCACTTAGTTATTATTAGGTCAACAACAAGCTTTGTCCAAAAGAACCCACGCTAAGATTTCAAATTTTCTTATGGAATCACCGTCCACCTGTTTACCACCATTCAGAAGTTGTTTTTTAGTATACTCGTAATTAGATCCTTTTTCAGGGTTCAAGGTATCTACAGGGTGTAAACAGACCCTTCAGGAAGCAGTCAACCAAGCATTATGTATATCCAACAAAGTAACTTTATGCAAAAATCGTTGCTGAGAAACGACTTTTATTTTTGGGTTGAAAAATCGCATTTTACGGTAGGGCTCAATGTAATGCATTCCAAAACTTGTGGTGATGGATGGATTTAATAGTGCTGGGTCGTGGAGGTGTTTCAGTAAAAATCTTACGGTAAAAACAAATTTAAAAAAAACTTGTGAAAAAGTTTAACTAGAAGGTTTTCAGTTATGGTCTAGAACAAAAAAAAAACGATCGCAATGACGAGGAGAACACGCCCTTTATATATTAGGATTTAAGAAAATCAGCTCTGCGGGTAAGCGGTGATAACAAACTGTAAAATAAGCAAAAATTAGAAAAACCGTAGTCGCAATGCAGGTCGTTATAATAAAATAACCACGAGTAAAAGGTATGATAAGAAAAACTGGAACGCAGAGAAAGCATTTATATGTGGTACACGTGTATACTCGATATTATTTTCTATTTGAGTTCCTAACAATGTGTCGTGAAGTACCTACATAATATTCACAGTAAGCATAATTTATTCACGTCTGTCGCCGTACGCAGAACCGATATTTGATTTGTAAAGGTCTTGGTCACTCTAACTAGGTATATTATTTAGTAGGGTTATCCAAAAGTAGTGGTCGAATCATCGATGTTTTTTTTTTTACTTTCGTATACATATATTTAATTTTAGAAAAATACTCGTAAAGATCTTTAGGCTTTATAATAATAATAATTACGGATGAAGTTTTTAGGTCGTCAGAAGGTAGAAGAGAAACTCCGTGTTCGATGACTGTGAATAATTTATTTCCAAAAAAGGTCGTCTTATATACTATTTTACAAACTAACGCTAACCAATAAAAACATGTACATTAAATTAGAATCAATATTTACAAAATAAAAATCCAATAAGAATCGGGGAATTTCCACCAATCACGTCACAGCACTGTTGTCGTGTTATTTCCGCGAGGGGCGCTTGTGTGCTCACGGAGGCGCGCGGCGGGCGAGAACGCGCCGAAGGCATAAATATAGGCGGCATGCGGTTCGCGCCTCAGTGTCAAGAGTGGCCACCGTCGATTGAAGACGCAGTGATGTTGTGTTGCGGATCGAGTTGACGGAAGATGAAAACACGCTGACCGAAGACTAGAAGAGTGGCCTCACAGCTCCTGACACTCCCATTTCCTTGCAGAATTCGTTAAATTAGTTCTTTTCATTTTCGTTCTGTTTCTTATCAGAGCGTCAAAACGTGGCTTAGTTCTTATCAGAACTGTGTGCTTCCATATTTCTTATCAGAACGTCGAAGACGTAGTAACGTGCTGTGATCAGTGGTGGCTACAAAGTTATGATGACGAATAACTACCTGAGATTTATTGTGTAGGACGGCACGGTTGACATATGTTGGGCATGCCACCGTCCAGGCGAATCAATCCGTCACATTATCTCTGGGTGTTCTCGTCTGGCTAACGGAGAGTACATAGACACAACCTTGTAGCCAGGATTATCCATCAGCAACTTGCTCTAAAATACAGCCTTGTGGAATCGGAAGTGCCGTACTATAGGTATGTGCCCGACCCAGTTCTCGAAAATAGCAATATCACATTGTACTGGGATCAATCCATCATCACTGACAAGACTATTGTCGCCAATAAGCCTGATATAGTGGTGGTGGATCGATCAGAGCGGCGCGCAATGATTGTTGACATAACGGTCCCGCATGATGAAAACCTCGTGAAAGCTGAGAAAGATAAGCAAATCAAGTATCTTGGCTTGGCTCGCGATGTTGTCGACATGTGGGATGTGGACTCAGCGATCATTGTGCCGATAGTCGTATCAGCCCATGGCTTAATTGCCAAGAGCCTTGATGAATACCTGAGGAGGCTCTCGCTAGGCAGCTGGATCAAGGGCTTGATTCAGAAAGCGGTACTCCTGGACACGGCTCGTATTGTTAGGAGGTTCCTCTCTCTGGAGCCGATACCGGTGGGCTACAATTTTTAATATTTAAAAATGTAATTGGTTTGTAAAAATATAAATAAAGGGAATAATAATAATAATCCATTTATTTCAGGTATCCAAGACCTATAAATAAATATACCTTAACCTAAATATACATACTAATAACATCTGGATACGTAATCAGGGGTATGTGTGAAAATAACCGATAATATCGCTTGTTCTCACATCTCTAGCGTAGTTGGTTAGTATTACGCATATCCCTTCTGCACATCTTCATCTTGTGCAGAAGCACATCTTCACTCAGACCTGGTGGAAACGCAAAATGTTTTTTTTTTATAAAGGTACCTGCTTTTGTAGTCATACTTAGTTTTTTTTACCATATCAGTCAGTTTATTATCACGTGATCTAAAATAAAGCTACCACTTCAACACGTAGCACATTGACGCTTATTGTTGTGAAACGCGATACTTGCAAAAAAAAAAATAGTTTGCACAGCCTGAATCTCCTAAAATTAAAATAAAATCTCCTAAGTCTGAAGTTCCGAAAATGATACAAAGCAATGAGTTGTTCCTTCACAATCTTTCTAATATGATATTTTATTTAAGGAAGTTTTATTTTTTTAAATGGAACAAAATATTCCAATTGACATGCAAAAATGTTGTATGTAACAAGCAAGCATGAGCTTATTAAAATTACAATTCTACGAAAAATAATAAACTAATCTTCCGAAAAAAACAATAAGTTTGCGAAAAAAAAATTCAAAACATGTTCTGCTAAAATAATCGTTTTCTTTTTTAAGCTATTTAATTTAGGATGCAAAAGCAAGCGAAGTGAGCTCGGGACTCGGGACCCCTACTCCGGACAGCTTAGGTTCGAAGGGGATGGTAGGGTCTTGAGAGCAAGCGAACTAAGACTCCGCTATCACATTTTGATATTTATCTTGACGTTGATTTTATTCCTGTTTTATTAATTTTATGTATAGTTTAAAAAGCAACTTAAGCTGGTGAGAAAATATTACGTCAGTAAACGGCCAAATTGATTTTCGGAATTTTTTGTATTTTATTCGGTCGTTTCTTTGTCCTTTCAGCTGTCGCGAGATTAGTAAAGCAGTACATTTCATATTTTGAGTCTGCTCATTGGTTTTCGGAGCTTTTATTAATTATATTATTAATTAAAATTTTATTAATTATATTATTATATTACATCCTAAGACGACCCACTGACTACCTTTTCTGTCATAACTTAGTATATACGCTAGGCTCTGAAGCTATTGCTGCTGCTCTGAAAATTATATACTCATTCCTTATATTTTGTTGTACTTTATTGTTTCGGAAGTTTTTCTTGTTGCTTTCTTATGTTATTTCTATAAAGACACCTTGACATTGACAGCCAGTTGCCAAAATGCCAATTTATCGTCTGCGCTTGCGTCCCTTCGCTTGTCATGGACCATAGACAATAGTCTGTAGCGTTGACAAGCGAAGTCGGAACGTTCGGTGTGGCCGAGCCGATTATTATTAATATTTTCATTTAATCTTATAGTTTTTGTTTGTATACTTATAGTGTTTATTTTATTGAAGTCAGTATTATGTTTTATTTCTTGTGTGAATGTATTGTGTGTCCGTAGTTGTGACCGTGACGTCACAGTGGGCCCTATCAGAATACCAGCGCTGCGGTATTTGTTTTTCATCTATCGCAGCATCATGCTGAGATAGGAGCCTTCTTGGCCTCGCACAGGTCTTTTTTTTATTATTTAGTTTTAGATTCTTTTTTTTATTATTATTTTTGTTGTTCCTGTGCTTGTCCCAAATAAATATTTTTCTTTCTCTCTTTCTTCTTTCTTTACCATTTTATTTTCTGACTGGAGTATTAATCGTCTTCGAGTAATGAAAAGTTAAAATCGTTTGACAACCCCATCCATGGTCTGTTCACAATATTTTAACTTCAAAGAAAATCAAGTTTTTATTCTTTCTTAAACTACGACGAACAAAAGTGAAAAAAAATTGCACTTGCTTCATTCCTATTTGAATTCGTTCTTACAATCTCGCGAACCAATCTCATTTTATTGACTGTTCCCTCTTAAGTTATTGGCATAAGAGTTTGATGACCCCGTAAAAGTTTTACGACAAATAATTTTGCCTGTGCTTGTCTATAAATCTTTGAAGGACGTTTAGTATTTTTAGATTTGTGCCATATTCTAAGATATACTTTGCGGATTAAATCTAGAGTGCTGAATAAGGGATATCATATCGCAGAGAGAACATTCGAATTTTCTAGCCTATCTTTTGTGAACCAAAACAAGTCGATTATTGTTTATTAAGCTCGTGGTCAAACTGAGACGAAACCGATCCGAACCGACTTGGATCGAAATACGCTCTTGATGATTGTGCGACTAACATGTATAAGGGTTAATAAAATGGTGCAAATAGTCGCGTGACTTCTTATCTAATTCATTGAGGCAATCCACGCCGCGCGTAGTCACGACTTGCAGCACTCGCGAGACTCACATTAGCACGCTTGAGCTTTAAATGTACCTACGTATTACTGACACACAACAATAAAATATATTCATTATCTCGATCATGAAGGCTTCACCGATGTATGAATAAACAAACACATGAATAATTAAACAATTAATAACATTAACAAGCTCATCGATCAAAGCAAACTGCTATTACCGCTGAAACTATTTCACAAATGTAAATATTCGTCATGATTTTAGCTCGTTCAGTGTAAAATCAATCATCATTATCGGTTCAACTGAATAGGTACAGTAAAGCCCTGTTCACATAGCACTGACCTGGAAAAACATAAGGTACAAATGTTGGGATCACGCGTCATCACCCCACGTCGTAAAAACAAATGCAGAATGAATCGGCCATGTGATCCCAAAATTATACAGTCAAAAATCGCACTGATCAACTCCGTGTGTACGGGGCCTTAGTTTCGCTTGAAACGTCACCTCGATAATGAGCGTGCGCGTACATAATGAATCATCTTTGTTGACACAAAACCCTCGCAAAACCAACATGCCTGGCAAACATCATAATTTGTGCGACTATCGACGATTTTGCGAGATGACGTCAGATTTCATTTGACGACGTGAATTAGGTGCTAGCTGAATGTTATATTGTCATTTGTACCCCTTTTGTTTTTAGATTTAGAAAAAGTACGCTTGTGGAAGTTACCGTACTTTTCGACGCGTATCGGCTTGACCTGATCACCGTATTTGTCGCATTTAGTTAGGCACGGTGTCAAGTTGGGTTTTTTGCTTTTGCATGGACGTAAAACTATTTTTGATCAGCTCAAACCGATTCCGCGTCGATGCGTGTATGGTAACTCCATAAAAATGGCGTTAATATCAAGTAACAGAAAAAGTTTAGGTTTTTAGAGCAACACACACAAACCTGTGTACCTCTTCCTAAAACTAGAAGCAAGTGTGGTTTCTGTCTGATCATTAGCAGAGTTCCAACCCATAGTCACTTAATTCTTCTTTTGGGCTGAAGGCAATTTAAAACGGACTGAATACAAGAGAAACACACGTCGTAATGGATTTTACGTGAATAGTACACGATCTTCAATTGTTTAAAAAACTTTGAAACGGATTTTAATTTCAGCACTGCATAGTGAAAAGTAGCTTGTTTCGTTTCGAATAATTGGAATTGTTAAAATGTGAAGCACTTTTACCAGTGTACTTGGGAACTTCTTATAATAAACATTATTTGACTAACGCGATCGTTCTTTACCGATGTCAACATAAGGATTTTTGACAAAGGTTGGATTACAAGACGTCATCTTAATGTTGCCATTATTAAAAATATCATTAAAAAAATGCAAAAGCGGAAAGAATATCTTCTCCAAATATTATTTGTCCTCTTTTATTTTTAACATCGAGTTCTGCTACTACTCGAGGCTTGAGTGGGTCGCCTGACAACGGGGACAAGTGTCGGAGACGATCTACACAACAGAAATTCTTTTTGTTGGGCCAAGAAGTAAAATTTTTCTATTTCATGACATTCAAATATTTATAGCGCGCTTGAACAAGTGATTATGGTAATGTAAGTGCCTTGCTGGACAAATGTGGGCAAATTATAATAAAGCAAAGAGATACGCTGGTTTTTTGTACTATTTTAAAGATTAATTAATTCAGTTCTTAAGTAATTTATGTCTAAGTCATTAGTCAAATGGCTTTGCAAAATCATCACTCATTATGGTTCAGGGACAAATTGCGCCATGCCTACTAAAGGCGGGTATTTAGGTCAAGTGAAAATTGGGTCATAGACATAGGACACTACACTATTTCACAATGTTTTTGAGTCTGAAAGTATTTGAAACTTTATTATTAACATGAAAGGTTAATTATTTTCAAAGATATTGAAGCAACTATATCCCTACAGTGGCTTCTTGCTTATCAAAAGAAATGACACAAAAAATAAGTGATCGCATGTCATGATATAATTACTAAGTTTTACACGGTACACTTGTACTTAGGAGCTCGTAGCTAAATAATAAAAGTCGCTCGGGTCGATCTTCAGGTTAAGCTGCGCTTGCCAAGGTTGGTCCGTGGATGGGTGACCTTGATCCTTTACGTACCGAGTTTTTTCGGTGACTCGGAAACCACGTTAAGCTGTTGGTTCCGGCTGTCAACTGTAGATCTTTTTCAGTCGATAAGGAGTCAGTGGTACGAAAGCCTGACAACCAGTCTTACCAAGGAGTATCGTATTACCCAGTACTAACTGCGTTGTGGAGCTCAGATAGACAGACGCTTCATTTAAAATACTGGTATTCTGCTGTCTCCGGCTAGACTGGAAGACTATATAGTATATGCTATACTTACACTTTATACTATAGGTACTTACAGTTGTCATACTATATGCCATTTATAATCCTTTTTTATTGGTTTGTTTGTTTATACTCAGCGAATCGATCTAAATACGATTCGCTTTCATAGTATTTGCTAAAATAAAATATTAATTTTCATAATTTTCAATGTTGTGACATGTACGTTAGATTTGACAAACTGTCAGTTACTTTTTCTTTCTGTCATACAGTTTCTTACTAGCTTAGTCTATGATGAATACTTTTTGGTTTATCTAATCTAAATTATATTTTCAATGTTTAGCTGAAATATTGTATTTTATAGATAATAATGATTGTTTACTAATAACTTAATTTTAAATTATATTTATAAATTCTTTACGCACTCATGGTTTTATGAAATAAGTCTGTTACTAGTATGTCCTGGCCGACTACACTTGTCAGATGAGATGATTATGTGGCCGCAAGAAAAAAATCTGAGATTCAAAAATGGAAGGAGACTACTGTGGAAACGAGATGACGAACCAGGCGAGACTAGACTTTACTAGACTAGACGAGAGAGCGTTTCTTGAATGTAGACTGAAGGAATTCTTAAAATTGGAGACAAGACAGATTCTTGAAGGTGATCCATCTAAAGATACACCTGGGACTACTACTCCCAATCTTATTATTAAAAACTGTGGTTGTGCCATCCCTGCTGTTCATCTCGCGGAGCTGCCCTGGGTCTAAAAGCTGGTGATCTAACTCAAAGATCTACCAGGACCTCAACTCCTGTTCGTCGAAACGCCGCCTTCCTGTGGAGCAGACCTGATAGAACTGCGTGCATCGTCCTACATCTCCACCTCAACGTTTGATCGAGCTTCATTAACAGTGCTACTAATCGTGTGTATATACTCTAAAACTACTTCCAGAGTGCGGGTTTGATACGTCTTTTTTATAAACACTTGTATTTTTTATTTCACTTGTAAAACCATCCATATCTCTATTAAATTTTAAATGTACAAGTCTACTTTAATCCTATAATTTTTAATAGGATCAAGTAGATTTGTTACAAATACCACTAAATTATTAAAAAAAAGATGATATGACACGTTAACACTTTTAACGTTACTAACCAGATGGTTACTGCATGTTCAAAGAAAAGTCGAAGTCCGGTGTATCGTAAATACATTGAAATGACTTTGTCTGACGTTATTTTTCTACTTAATACGTATTTCCTTTATTCATATACATACAAATTATTTACATTTTTAAATATTTCATATAAAAAAAAACAATATAAAAACATTTAAAAATATTAAAAATTGTTGCCCATCGGTATCGGGAACAGGGTTCAAGCTACCGGTGGTCAGGGCTCCAGAGAGCCGTGTCCAGGAGTATTGCTTTCTGAATTAAGCCCTTGGTCTAGCTGCCTAACGAGAGCCTCCTCAGGTATTCATCAAGGCTCTTAGCAATTAAGCCATGGGCTGATACGACTATCGGCATAATGATCGCTGAGTCCACATCCCACATGTCGACAACCTCGCGAACCAAGTCAAGATATTTTATTTGCTTATCTTTCTCTGCTTTCACGAGGTTCTCATCATGCGGGACCGTTATGTCAACAATCCGCCGCTCTGAACGATCCACCACCACTATATCAGGCTTATTGGCTACAATAGTCCTGTCAGTGGTGATGGATTGATCCCAGTACAATGTGATATTGCCATTTTCGGGAACTGGGTCGGGCACATACCTATAGTACGGCACTTCCGATTCCACAAGGTTGTATTTTAGAGCAAGTTGCTGATGGATAATCCTGGCTACAAGGTTGTGTCTATGCAAGTACTCTCCGTTAGCCAAACGAGAACACCCGGAGATAACGTGACGGATTGATTCACCTGGACGGTGGCATGCCCGACATATATGTCAACCGTGCCGTCCTTCACAATAAATCTCCGGTAGTTATTATATATATGTATTTTATTATTATGATATATATTTATTTTATTTGCTAATTTAATTAAATTAATTTTATTATGTTACATTCATCGTGTATGTAATTTGAACGCAGTTAATGATGTCCGACGGAGGGTTAGCCTGGTGATCTGTAATACAGGTATTGCCTCAAACAGACACCAGTCTCTATGCAGTGAAAACTGACTCTGTACTGTTAATAATGATTAGAGAAAATAAATTATAATTCTCGTTTATTCATTTTTATAGTATAGTTTCAAAAAACATTAAAAAAAACATTTAAGAATATAAAAAATAGGATTAATATTTAATATTTCACCTAAAACCTTTATTCAAAACCTGCTACGTATCTCAATTAAATTAAGCGATTATATCATCTCAACGCGCTTCTCAATTACTCTGCAACTCGACGCGAACAATCTGTTAGGCCAATAATCCGATAAATCTATGAAATGGCTGCAATCTCGATGCTACTCGACCGCAGCTGCAGAGACAATCGGTTTTTATTAATTATAGGAGACGGTGAATGACCGCGGCTAAGCCTACAAATAGCTGCGGTTTACAGATATTATTTTAAGACTGTTTCGTAAATAAATACGACTGAATTATTGTTGCGAATTCATCTGCTGCAAAGCAGCGGTGGTCCAGTGGTGGTGGCCCCGACTTACGAACAATAAGTCGTGGGTTCGAACCTTGGTAGGCATATTACTTTGTGTAATTCATTTCATCACCACTGCTCTCAAAAACGGTGAAGGAAAACATCGTGAGGAAACTGGCATGTCCTAGAACCAAAAAATTCGAAGATATGTGATATTTACCAACCCGCACTGGGCCCGCGTGGTGGAGTATAGTCCATTCCCTCTCATAGAGAGGAGGCCGAGTGTCCCAGCAGTGGGAACATTAAAGGCTGATTATATTCATCTGCTGAAATTGTTACCGCCAGAGTTTATGAGAATAGTAGAAAAATAACGTTACATAAATCCTAACTTACTTAATTACTCTTTCTTATAGGATCTCGAAGCATCAAATTTTGAACAAGAGTTCCTCTGATGCCAGAAGAAGCAATGAGGAAGGTCTCTTGAAAATTAATCCCCTCATCATCTTCAAGCCCTTGTCCCATTCTATTTGGGGTCAGCGCAACATGTTTTCTTCTTCCATTCTCCCCTGTCAGACGTCAAGGCATCATTTAATTCTTTCTCTTTCATATCATTTCCCATACAATTCATCCATCTTTTCTTTGGCCTTCCTCTCCCTCTCCGTCCATCAAAATGCATGTCCATCACTCTTCTAGTCACATGCGTTTCATCTCTCTTTGCTACGTAAACAGGTTTAATGTTGGATGATAGTGGGCCATTTTTGCCCATACAAAATACCATTGGGCCCAGGATTTGTATATGCAACTAAATCAACTTATTTGTTTTCAGTCGTACCTCATATAATATAGGTGATTACAAAGTAGTTTATTTTAACATTGTCTAAAACACAACCAAGACATATTACACGTACTTACATATAAACTAAAATAAACCTTCAACAAAGTAAGTACTAATGTAGTTTCTCAAAATAAATTCTACTTCTTCGGAACAGAAAGAACCATCAATAGGATACTCAGAATAAAGATACTTGAGCCTCACACCAACTTACGACCGCAAATCCGACTAAGTCTGGATTTGTGGACAGTGGAGTTATCTTAGCGTTGAGTTTCTCGGAATTACGATGTTAATGTATTTACGGAAAGTAAAAAGTTCAAAGGGAATAATCACTGAATTATATCGTTATGGAGTCTGCACACCAAAGCCAACTTTCAAACGCGTTCAGTTCACATGCCAGCTTCATGCTCCGGATTCGGTGTATGGGCTGCCTAAGATTCGCCCATCGTCATAATCATATCAGCCCGGAATCACCCGCTGCTGGGTATAGGCCTCCCCTTTTATCTGCCAGACTTCCCGGTTCTGTGCGTCCCTTATCCAGGTGTTTCCCGTGACTTTGAAAATATCGTCGACTCAAAGAGCTTTAGAATGGCCCTGGTTTCTTTGGCCTAACCTTGGCCACTACTCGGTCAAAGCTAAAGATTCGCTTACCACAATAAAATAATTACATCTGTCTCGCTCACTCTTCTTGAAAATTGCATCTATCGTTTCTTGTTGGATCTGCAGAAACACTCTTGACAACACGTTGCATATCGGGGCCGGCTTACTATTTCAATGTTTGAAACATGTGTAACCAAACCACAAACCTAGTTATTAATTCTGGACCGGCCTAGACGTTTTTTCCGTGCCAGTAATTACCATGATACGGAAAAAAAAAACGTTTAGACATAATTATGGTATCAATGGCATGGTTAATTACAGGGTATTTATCATTTAATTATTATTCACATTTTATTATTATGAAATCATTAATAATTATGATAACCGTAATAATCACGTTTAAAAACTCTGAAAAGTTTTTTAATAGTAAGTCCCTCGTTATTTATTTTGAAAATTTAATCATTTAAAGAACGACAACTATTTAGTGTTCAACACAATCGTTCTTTCAAGAAAATGAAATTCACGAGGCGACCATACTAAAAAAACGACAAAGTGCAAGTCGTACTCACACCCACACAGGGTTCCGTAGCACCAAATAATATAATAAAAATATTTTGAAGGCTGATTCAAATATTATATGGTTGTAAATTCAACAGCAAAACTTAATTTGTTTTTTATAGTATATTAATGAAAAACAAAGTTACTGCTGCAGTTTGGTGAAAAACTCTCATATCTCAAAAACTAAACATCAAATCTTATTCAAACTAATTTTAGCTGAAAGTTTTACTTACGTTCTACAATCTGATTTTTTTCAGAATTTTCCTCCGCTTACTTTAGAAATTAGAGAGGGGACACACATTTTACCACTTTGGAAGTGTATATCTTTCAAACGATTGACTTAAAGAAAAAAATATTTTAGGAACCTCAAAAAATATTTTTGTCAATCTTGCAAGCGAAATATTGTTCATGTAATTTTTCACAAATATTTTCATGTTATAGTTTCGATTCGATACCTTTTGGTTGTTTTTAGTTTTAGGAATATCGGCCGTTCCTACTGGTACGTGCCTACTATAATGTTAATATTGGTGTGAATCGCGTCATCATCTGCCCAGCCTTTTCCCAACTACGTTGGGGCCGGCTTCCAGTCTAACCGGATGCAGCTGAACACCAATATTTTACATGGAGCGACTGCCTATCTGACCTCCACAACCCAGTTAGTACTGGGTAATACGATACCTCTTGGTAAGACTGGCTGTCAGACTTTTTGGGGTACTGACTACCAGTAACGACTGTCAAAGATCTACAGATGACAGCCGGGACCAACGGCTTAACGTGCTTTCCGAGGTATGGAGGAAACACGGTATGTAATGGGCGGTCACCCATCCACAGACCAACCTAGGTAAGCACGGCTTAACCTAAAGATCGACCCAAGCGGTTGTTATTATTTTGCCACGAGCTCCTGGTATGAATCGCGTATGAATAAATAATTTAGGTAAATATTGTTCATTTTATATTTTTCAACGAACGTTACTGACTGAACTTTCCTATGTTTTTAGTTCTAATGATAAAATCTAAAACTGCATACTTACGATTCTTTGAAATATCCATATTCATGTTTTCAACATTGAGTTTAAAAGCTTTTTCAGTCTTTGATTCTAAAATAAATAAGACCAATATGGCACGTTCAGAATATTAAAAATGTTTGTACCACCATTTTGTTTTTTTTTTTTTGCAGAAAAATATATTTACAAACTTATTTGAAGTAAAAAAATATTTATTAAAATTATACATCAAAATTATTTATTTAGTCAACGTTCGCTACTGACTTTATTTATGACATAAATGTAATACATATTTATTTCACTCATTGAAAATAAGGCTTACACTTCGAATGCCTATTTGGAGATTCTGATCTTTCATATCGTATTAAGTTAAAAAACGATAAAAGTAAAATTGATGCGTCAAATCTATCCCTATTCTATATAATTTGATAGTAATACTAAATCGTTGAACCATGTAGACATTAAACTAAAAAGCAATTTGATGAAAATTGCATTCGCAAAGTATTTCGTGCGATCATGATACCTTGAGGCACGTTTCATATAAAATTAAACGCTTATTATAATGCTTTAGGTACTACACTCTGCCTTTGTCTGCCTTTACAGTGACATGAAAATAGCTGTAGAAAATGGCACATAATACAGCTTTAATGCTGGGTGTTGGGGTATGGTTTTGTATCCCGAGAGCTCAGTCATTCGTGGGCATCAACACGACGCCCCGCAACGCTTTGTCAGCTAAATGATAGGCCTGTTATGTTCGTGTTCATACCCATTATTGTGAGGGAAATGTCGTGAAGAAAGTTTTTGAGTTTTGAAGACCAAAAAAAGAATGCGTGAAAGATGATAATAGCAAATATTATCTTCACTAAGGGGGTAACTACTAAAAGACCCGTAATAGAAGAAGTATCGAAAACGAAGGATACAAGTTGCGTCATTATTCCCTCAATTAAATTGTGCTAATGGTTTTAAAGTATCAACATAATAGATTTTCGATTTAGCGAGAAAAACGCTCGCTTTTCATATACATACTTAGAAACAAGATCGTAATAATTATAATTCGTAGGAAGTGTAACTGATATTATCGGTATTAAAACGGTTAATGATATCATAAATATAACGCGTTATATGACAATATCTTTATGCCTTTAGTGCTTAAACATCTTCCATTATTCTTAACTGCTTTACGTAGGCGTCAGTAGATAGGTATCTACATGTAATAATAATTACATTGTTACTTTAATCATTATAATTATTCTGTAACGAGCAATTATAACTATATAAGCTCGCATATTATTTTGTGGGGCTGAATCTTTTGTGGGGAGAACGTATGATGGGAGAAATCATTATTTGGAAATGAATTATTCTTCATTAACCAACACAATCAATCTCAGGCTTGTTTCCGCAAAATGCTTTTGGTGATTTCCTATGCATTTGATTTCATATTCCATTAGGAATTTCTAAATAACAGCTCCTAAGTCGATATCCCGACTTAGGAGCTGTTATTTACCTCCTTCACCTCTGCCTTATCCACCGAGGAGAACAGGTGTGATATAACATAGTGTTTTATTCAACACTACGAAGGTCCTCAGCGAAAAAGTACCAGGCACTCATAAATCCAGTGTACACCCAAAGATGACGTAACGTCATTACATATGCATATCTACGTAGATCCGGGCACATGTTGGCATTCCCCTAGCCAATGTCGACATCGTGCATCGATTGGATTAGATAGACCTATGTCAACAATTACAATCCCCAGACTATTTCACGTTTGTGTGACGAAAATTGCGTTTTCTATTGACCCGAGGCCTTTTTGGAAAGGTATAAAGCGGGTTTGTCCTACGAGGAACTTTTTTTAATGGTTTTACGATACCAATTACAAATTGGAGCGACGAGCTTCGCAGTGTGGCTGGTAGCAACTGGATGAGAGTTGCCGAGAATCGAGTAATGGGGCGTGCGATTGAAGAAGCCTATGTCCAGCAGTGGACTGATTTAGGCTGATGATGGTGATGATGAATTTACAAACTAGTCTATTGAGTTTTGCAGGTGAATATTTTTCCTATAATGGGTTTTATAGCTGATGGTTTTCCTTTGAAATTATCCGATTTGTACCCTGTATACTGGGTGTGTCACCTTTCTAAGAGCTAGTGTATACGCGTTCATTACTAACTTTATATACGAATGTAGTCTGCGAAATATGTGTTACCATATTATTTTTAAGAGTGCCATATTTCTTGCAAATAAAGAATTTTATCTAACAGATTGATGTTTGTTGTGTTGATATTTTTAACATCTTGATCCCAAAAGTGTGAAGTTTAGTGCAGTCTACTAATATGGATAATTAAAAACACACAAAAAAATCAAAAAGCTTAATTTCAGGTAGCATAATTTCACGCCTGCTTTTCCCCGAAGGGACCAGCAGAGGAATAATCTCTCTATGTTTTAGAAACATCAAAAAAATAAACTGGTTGTAACATACAACAAGGCCATGAATAAAAGATGGACTAAATATGTTTTCAAAAAAAACAAAGTGACAAATATTCAAAAGCCTAAAAAAATACCTGAAAATTAATTACTCCAAAATGACTTAACGAATTGTTCGTTTCATAGCAACCGTGATTCGTGTTTTCTTTGACACTCCCAGTTTTATTTTGTTGGCTTTACAATGAAAGGTTATATACTTCCCTTTATAATAGAGTTATATTGATAACTTGCTGTGCCCTGCGACCTTCGTCCGCTTCTCTATTTGAATTTAAAAATAAAAGTAGCCTTAGTTACTTCTTATAAAAAAATAAGGGTTTTAATGTTTTGCATGGGGGTTCCATGCAAAAAAATATTAAATTAAACTTAAATTGTTAACAAAATCAGATTCAAATGGCTAATCTCCGAAACGGCTGGACCGATTTTGACGGGACTTTTACTGGCAAAATAAAAGTAACCGAAGTGACTCTTTATAACATCAGCTATCGGCCAGTAACAGCCCCGTCAAAATGGGTCCAGTCGTTTACGAGATAAGTTAGAACAAACAGACAGAGACACAAAAATTAAAAAATAGATGTTTTTTTTTTATAAGTACCGTATATACTTTCATATGCATTCAGTAAAAAAACTGTTATTTTGATGTTACAAAGAGACACTTCTATTTTATTTATTTGTAAAGATTATCAAACGACAAAGAAAATAGGTAAAGTAGGTTATTTAGTCTAGGAATAGACAATTTAAAGGTTGGGTTAAGAAATAGAAGCTAATTGCTTTTAGAGGTAGTGTTTTAGGGTTGCCGTCCTGTTATTTAAAGTTTAATAGTTCTGTGAAGCTCGTTGTTTCGTAATTTTATAACAGAAATAATTATGTTTGGTAGTTTACTGAAAGCGTTTAATTAAATAAAGGTATTTAATGTTCTAGGCCATAATAACGATAAAAGAGGTATAAGGTAGGAGTTATTTAATGGATTTTAACGTAAATGGTTTAACAGCCGCTCTGGTCGATTTTCAGGTTAAGCCGCGTTTTCCTCGGTTGGTTCGTGGATGGGTGACCACCCATTACATACCGAGTTTCCTCTGTACCTCGGAAAGCACGTTAAGCTGTTGGTCCCGGCTGTCATTTGTAGATCCTTGACAGTCGTTACAGGTAGCCAGTGGCCCGAAAGTCTGATTGTGTGTTTTGCTCAGTACTAACTGGGTTGTGGAGGTCAGATAGGCAGTCGCTCAATGTAGAATACTGGTATTCAGCTACATCCGGTTAGACTGGAAGCCAATCCCAACATGGTAGGGAAAAGGCTGGTAGATGATTAAGGTAATAGTAATTTTATTGTATCTAACTTGCTTATTTCAACAGTGTACTCGAAATAAAAATATTTCAAGAAAATTTGAATAATAAATCTGTAGTACACTGCGCTGCGCTATATTTTATTTTTGTTAAAGTTAACTCTAGCAAAAAATCAAATTTTGTATTTAAATGCAGTTTTAATGCAAACCCAATTAAGCTGTAAACTAACCCCTTCTTTAAACATGAATTTTAAAGTTTCAGAAAGTTGAAACAAGATTATGTCTAATCTCATATTTTTATATTCTAAGAGAAATGTTAAACAAATTTCTATGTAAAATTACTGTTATTTTTCGAGACTAAATCGGGGCGCACAATGTCGCCCATATTTTGCTATTATTTCGCAAAATAATATGTTGTCACCTTCCAACAAAGCTTTCAATTTTCATTGCAGGTATTTTTTTTATATTAGTCTAACTTTAGAGTGTTGCTACAGGTTTGGTGTAATTAACAGGAAGGAATTGAGTGCAAGTGTGGATAGCATTGTGTTTAAAATTTACAGCTGAATTAATTTCAAGAGAGAGAAATCTAGCTAACGGCGAGTACTTGCACAGACACAATCTAGTAGCTAGGACTATCCACCAGCAACTTGCCTTGCAATACAAGCTTGTGGGTTCTGAAGTGCCATATTACAAGTATATGCCCGACCTAGTTCTCGAGAACAGTCATGCCATGAAGATTATATTTTTACAGTTGTAAGAAAGCTGACTTTTTGAATTATAAGAGCGGTCAGTTTATATGATTTAGTACCTAATTCATCAGCTAGAAAACCAAAAAATACCATGTATGCAGAAAAGGCAAACAAAAAGCCTACTCCTTCCACGTAATAAAAACAAACTTCCGCATAAAAGTAAACCACAAACACAAAGCATAAACCCTTATTACATTCAAACTTATTACTCGCAAAATCTACAGTACTATATTAACTTTAGTATACACGCGACGATAATGGATACTCGTTTTCAGCCGCGAGCCGAGTAAAGCCTAACCAGCATAACCAACGAGGCTAGATCACGAGATATTTCCTGAAATACTTCCCGCATATCTGGACCGCATTGCCGGGGAAACACGCGATGGATTCAAGTCAACTATCTTGTGTTTAATGCAGTGTTGATGACTGTGATTTCCAGTTTTACTGAAAAATGGCGACAAACAAGTATTTAATATTTTTCCCATAAAAAACGTGTTTTTTTTTGGGAGTGGTACGGATTCTTTCGAGCGCTAGTCCAACTCGCACTTGACCAGTTTTTTTGTTTATACCAACTTACACCCTATTGTAATTAAAATCTGGTTCTTCTAACCTAAAAGACAGATTCTGATGTGTTGCTGGGGATTTGGTTCCGCGACTTCTTCTTCGCAGTTAACACTAGGAACTGGTAAAGGGCGGGCGTTTTGGGGAGTGTCTCTTGTATACTTTGACGCTCAAAAAGTGCTGATTATCAGCCTCATTTCAATAAATAACTAATAACTTTTAATTTAGTAGCTGTTTGTTTTGTGGATTATGAAAGTTGCTCGTTTTATTTCTTTATAATCACTTCGACTAAAAGGCGTCTACTGCTGAACATGGAAAGTCCTCTTAAGTGTCGCCACGTCGACTGCTCCTGTGTTTTTGGCATGCAGTGAACACCTGCGACCTTCACCAGTGCATTAGTCCACCTCGTGGTATTACCCACGTTGTGTCCTTCACTCACGAACTTTTCAAACCCTAAGACCAAATGATAGAATAAGTCAGCAAGAAAACATGATTTACATTATCATCATTCTCCTGCTCTTATCTCAATTTATTTGGGGTCGGCGCAGCATGTCTTCTTCCATAATTCTCTATTATTTGTCATCTCATCGGACAGATTGATTGATTGATCGTTGATTGAGATTGTATAGCAGTGATAGCCTAGTGGTGTGATCATCTGACTGCCAAGTCATAGGTCTCGAGTTCGAACCCAAGGCACGCACCTCTGATTTTTCGGATTCATGTGCGTATTATATAATTATCACTTACTCCGGTGAAGGGAAACATCGTGAGGCAGCTGATGGCATGTAAAAGCTAAGTCAGAGGCCCATGGGCAGCTTGAAAAGTCTGACACCAGGTTAGGCACTAACCACACGATAAAGAAAGAATCTCATCAGACACCTCCTTTCTTCACACAGTCCATCCATATTTCTTTCATACATACACTCAAAAAAACATTGATCACCTAGTCATCGATTTAAGTCTCATCCCAACTTTTACACAAACGTTTTACTATCCATCGGAATACATTTCCAGTTTCTCAAACTGCAAACAATCACGTACAGCAATCAACCTCCTTCGAACTCTGAAACCCGGTGACGAATCTTGCACTCTCATAAATCACTTTACATTCGACCCGACAACATCGATAAGCGTCACCCGAGCTATACATGAATAATTCATGATACCCGCGTAAGTATTGGAAACCGAAAAACCGGAATATGTATGATATGACACGGAACTCGTGTGACCTCTTTATTTATGCTTGTTTTACAGGTAGGTAGAGGTAAGTATAGACTACTGACGGCTATTATAGAGTCCCATCAGTACACTATGAGTGGGCTGCGAGTAGCTACATTTTTAACCGACTTCTAAAACAAAGAGGAGGTAATGTATTCCAGCACCCTCTTTTTTGTTACACCGATTAGTTCGTGATTACTGAGGTGATTTACATGAATCTTACAGAATTGCGGAAACCCGCGCGGTGTTTCCAGATACATTTCATTAACTTTGGACTGTGTTGATGACGTGATGGTCTCTTAAAACCTTTTAGTTACCAATTAGTTAATGACAAGAACTTGAACTACAACTAAAAGGATAAAATAGAAAAAACTTTTATACAAAAAAACGGACTTCCAAAAAAGTCCAAAATAACTGTACTTTCGGAAATCGGTGGCGAAAAAGCCAATGAAACAATATTGTCATTGATACGCAAAGATGAAACAGTATACCTTATTTGAGAAATTAAGAACCAAATTGCTAAACAAGTGATGAAAGTCCTTTATGCATCGATATGTTAATAATAGTAATTTTCCAACATTTTATAAAGTGAATTAATAATACCGAAATGAAAACATGCAGTCATGACTAGCTTTTTCAATAACCAAATTAATTTAATGTAATTATAATCCAACAGTTTCTTAAACTTGCATACATTGCATTTATTATTTCCATATTTTATGGCATCGACTATAAAAACTCGTTTTAAAAATGATTATTTTCGATAAAAACTCGAAACTTAGGTACTATAAAAGCAGACAGCAATTTTTACTAAAATATATTTTGAAGCGTCTGGATCGAAATTTAATTTCGTTATTTTCGTATAAAACTTTGACATTTAATTCAATTTTGGCTGAGTCAGCTCTTATTATTTACGTCTGAAGCTCAAAATTAAATATATTTGAGTAAAAACAAATATTTATGAGATGAAAGTTTATACGTGATGATAAAACTTACATTTTAACTTGTTATAGTGAATTCATTTAGGCTGACTTTAAATGTGACTGTAGAAATGTTTTGTTTGTTTACAAAGCTTAAGCTAACATACAGCAGATTAAACTATAATCGCCTTTGTCCAACTTAGTTTGGATGTAAATGTGGCTTTTATTTTCCTTTGCTGAAATGATTTGGCATGTAAAGAGATTTAACAGTACATCAGTACCTCGTATATTTTTTTAAATATGTTATTCGTGCATTTCAGACAAAGTGCACAAGTCCACAAGTGAAAATAGTTTACTCAAACTTTGAATTTATGACGTGTGTTGTTACGGTTGGAAAAGCTTTGATTATTTTCAAAGAGAGTTATTCTGACAAAAGACTGTTTTGACAGATAGACTCAAGTCTTCAAGCAACTCAATGTTATATTTCCGTTTTTAAAGCCTAGAACGTTTCAATTGGATACCTAATTTGAATGAAAGACGTATTTTGTCAAATCCGCAGCGGTTATTTTGGTAAATGTCAAGTAAAAGCATTCGTATTTCCGCAACCGTTTTTCCATTATTTACCATTACTAGAGATCCATCCATTAATGTCAGCTGAAAACGTATTGTATACTAGCTTGCCCGTGGCTTCGCTCGTGTTTTGGTCGAAAATTATCCCACAGTCACGTTGTAAATATAGCCTATGGCACTCGCGGATAATGTAGCTACCTATTAGTGAAAGAATTTTCAAAATCGGTTCAGTAGATCCAGAGGTTACCCCCTATAACCTCACAAACTGTACCTCTTTATAATAGGTATTAGTATAGATATACATAAATGGATAATGGACATATTGATCTACAACTGATGGTACTATTAGTGTACCTTTTGAAATTTGTGCGAATGTTGGCAGCATGATGTAATTGATTTAGCCGTTTTTATTGACACTTCTTACAATAATAATTTCTTTTTTTAAAGAATAAACTAAGTTAAAAAACCTTCAGAACATTATTTCGGTTGAAAATTAAACCTTTCTTCTGATTTTTTTTTGTAACTCTTTATTAATCCGATAGAAAATATAATGCCAAGTCAATTTACTGGCTTAATGGCTATAATGCTCACACACAAAGTAAAATAAACTCCAAATCTCACCAATTTAGAGAGAGACTACTGAAAAATTTACGGTCCTTATTTTCTGTAGCGTTCTACGTTGTTAGAGATCCGTAGTCCACTGGTCACACGAGGTCTCGACGAGACAGAATTAGTGGGTCCCTGTGGTCCCATTCTTCGGTGCCAATGTTTGTTGGCAAGCCACGGGCTACGAATATTTCATATTGTGTCGCTTTGGTGCCTTCACTTCTTGTTCATGTGCTTGCAGCCATAGACTGAATTTTCCGAGATATTTTAGTACAGTTATCAATATTTAGAGCGCAAGAACCGAGTTAAATATTTTGTCATTGCACTTTTCATTAATGTTAACTTTATCTACAAAAAGCAGATTTCGTCAATGAAACTAAATAAAATACTGTGCATCTAATAATAATAGTCCTCCTGACCGTTTTCGGTCACAGCGGCCAATCTCAACCCAGATTAGCCATCGGCGCGGGAGATACTATTAGTACAAAAGTGTATGCGCAGACACAGGTGCACTCTCTGTTCCTTTTCTTTCATAGTCCGATGGGACGGCAATCCGAGCTTGTGCTTTCCGAGGCACGGGGGTATCATACCGCCAACTTCCAAACTCCGGGCTAGTAGTGAGAAATTTCGAATGATAAACCCAATAGCACTTTTTGCCCGACCCGGGAATCGAACCCAGGACCCCACACTCAGCAGTCGCGTTTGTGACCACGAGACCAACGGGGCCCTGTGCATCTAAACAGCATTCAAAAGCTGACGTCCATATTGCATAGCAATCATGGCACTGACGGATCTTAAACGCGGTTTAGTCGTTTAGGTAGTGATCGCTTCAGTTACATTAGTAAAGTCCAACCACTTTTTTTTTTTTCGTTTAGTAAATCGTGTAATAACTCCTCCCGCTCTGGGCTGAGCAGGAAGGAGTGCCAGACTTTTACTGACTAAAACCCATCCATGTTCCTTCCTTTGCCCTTTGTGTTCCAGGGCCGCGGTATCTCTTTCGAACAGTCCCGCAACCCTGGCAGGGATCCACCCTCAGTTACAAACTAAGTTACTACAAGCTCAAACCCCAAAGTAGGTATTAGATACTATATCGGGGATCAGGACAACATTTACTAGACCAATCAACTCATTTTAGTGCAACATTGAATGATAACTTTGGTGTGTTACGTAGCTTATATGAACTTCGCTAGAACATATGAAGTTATTCAAGCAGCCCACTTGGGACCACAATATCTTACTTCATATCAGATCACCCTCTAAACTAAATAAATATATAAATATCGCTGGTCATTACACACAGCGCCATCTAGGTGCCACACTAAGCTACGAGGCTTGTGTCGTGGACACCAGATAGTTGATAATACTGCATAGATATTTTTTTGTTTGTAAATACATACTTATTATACATATAAACATCCATGACTCGGAAACAAATGTCCATGCTCATCACACAAACATTTGCTCCTACCGGGATTCAAACCGGGACCCTAAGAACGTAAGGCAGTCTCAGTACCGCTGCGCCATTTGGGTCGTCAAACTAAGATGATGGTAGTTACAGTTGTTAGATATATAAAGGGATACGGGACTGAGATTAAAGATAATACAAGATAACAACTTACGGAGATGTTTCAGGAACAGTTATGAAATCAGTATTACTTACATTGGTTACATTACATTGAATGTTTCAATATTGAAGGATTTAGACTGAATTAGCAGTGACTAAAAGGGTTTGGAATATAAATGTTGATGTATGGAGAGGGAGAGGAGGACCAAGGAAACGATGGATGGATTGCGTGAGGAATGATATGAAGGAAGAAGGAGTAAATGATAGCGTGACGGTTGACAGAGGAGAGTGGAAGAAAAATACGTGTTTGGCCGACCCCAAGTAACAATGGACAAGCGCAGGCATGATGAAGATGAGACTCAATTCGCAGTGGCGTTAGATCAAAAATAATAAAAAGAACAAAGTAATAAGTAAAGAATATTCTTTATTTATTACTCAGCAGTATTATTACTTGGCAGGAACAAATTCAAAACCTGCAAGTACCTATATAGGTACTTGCAGGTTTTGAATTGGTGCCTGGGGGGTTACTATGACGTATTAAGGCAGGAGTAATTCCTGTGTGGGAAAGAGACAGAGCTATACAGGTCGTCTAGCGCCATCTTTTTCACACACTGGAATTACTCTTGCTTTAAGACGTTAGGTCGCGTTAGAATTTGAACTTGTAGTCAAATAATTTCAGACTATCTTAGTAAATAATTGTTTTAGGGTAAGGTATTGCGTGTGAAGTTTCCTTCAATAGAGTTGCACAAAGGATTTGGTCGATTGTTGTGCCGATGATAGAAAGTAGGTATTCTATAGTACTCATCTCAAGATACAGGAAGCCGATTCCTAACTGCATCCTTTTGACTGGTTAGGGAGATCATTATATTATATTATCTTGAATACCTACTTAAGGCCGAAATACACCGGATCCGTACACGTAGACGTGCACGTGCACGTGCACGTACCATGACGTTGTAATATATAGAATTTTATAGAGACATGGCACACCGCTTGCGTGACGTACACGTGCGCGTAGACTACATGCGTAACGGTACGCATTGCAGCTCCTATGTGACAAACTTGCTGCGTACCTACGCAGAGCGGAACGGCAACGTCGCATTGATGCGTGCAGTAATGACGTTGTAGTCAATGGCATTCCGTATTGGACGTCACACCGAACAAGTTTGAACACGCGCGTATCTTTGCTGCGTGTGACTACGCGCGTGACTTAGGCATTCAGTTGTATTCGTTTTCAAATTTTACATTTAGTAAGTGATATTTTGTTTCGGTTTTAATGATGAATAACGAAATTAAAGAAAAACTAATTGTTTTTACAACACAAAAAACAAAGAGTAAAAAATATTTATATAAAACTTGAACCCATTGTTTTTTTGCACACCCAGGAATATTCTGGCATAATAACAGTAATATTGCTTCTTCTTCATCAGATTAACTTGGTCCATTTACCTAATCTTCGTCACACATTGTGCACAAGAGTCGGAAACATAAAATATGGTTGCCGCAGCGGCTAGGTACGCAAAGGACCGGTGCGTTGTGTGCCTACCACGTACGCGTAAGCGTAAGCGTACACGTATGCGTAACCCGGTGTGTCAGGGCCTCAGGGGTTACGCGCGTCACCACGCGCGTGCATACGTGTACGTCACGCATATGTCACGCCACGCATCTGGTCTTACCAGGCCTTTAGTCGTCTAGATTTGATCGTAAGTAACTTGAGTTGATTGATACAAAACCCAACATTTTTTTAAAGATTAACTTGTCCAGTTTTGCAGGTGAATTGCAATCAGTATTATCGTTTGTTGAACTGGTTTTTCTGTGAATATTAGGGTTGCGCGGTTCCGACGAAATAATTAAAAATTGGCATAAACGCCCATGTACTGTTATACTTAAGTATAACCATAAACTGTACACAGAAACTCGAATACTAGGAATCAAACATGATGGCTGTATGTTTGTAACCCGCTGTCCACTTAGGTTAAGCAAACATACGCTGTTCGTGCTTTGGCAGCAAAGTGAAACTCCAATGACGGGAACTAGAGTATTTTCCATAGTCGATACATCCAGTGATTGGCTGCCCAGGTTTGTGATATAAAAACGGCAGTTTAAGTTGTACCGGATTTTGGCGTATCTGTGGCCTGGTTTTTGGGCCTTTTTGAGGATAATTTTCGGGAGTAACAAAATCAAAATGCTTTTACTTCTACGTTGAGAACCATAAAAGTGTGTATTCAAAATTAAAAATGGTTACATAGATCGAGGAGAGCGGGGTAGGGGGACAATACATTAGCCAATGCCTAAGCCGTATTTATTGTATGGCGTGATATCTACGCGTTTTGATTGGTTCGGAGATCTTGAAGGTGAACAAGTGGGCAACGCACGAAGATTAAAAATAGTTAACGTAATCCTAAACAAAGTTGTTGATAAAATAGGATAGTTTTTATTCGTCCAAAACATGAGTATATAGACGAATACACCCACACATGGCATGCAAGATGTTATATCAAATTATGTCACAGTCCTGTTTTGCCTAAACGGCGTACAAATAAAACAGGTAAGATGTTCTACAGCATCAAGTAATTTTAAATTCATACGTTACACATAGTTAACCATCTAATTTAGAGCATAATTTAAAATTCAAGGGAACAATCAAATAGTGTCATACTCGTGAGCTCATCATCATCTGGTGATGATGAGCTGTTGTTGTTTATAGCAGCATCCCGTTAGACTGAAAGCCGACCCCAACATGGTTGGGAAAAGGCTAGGCAGATGATGGTTCATCTGCCTAGCCTTTTCCCAACCATGTTGGGGTCGGCTTTCAGTCTAACGGGATGCTGCTATAACCCAACACACAACACAACCCAACTGGGTTGTGGAGGTCAGATAGGCAGTCGCTCCATGTACTGGGTAATACGATACCCCAAGGAGACTTTGACAGCCAGGACCAACGGCTTAACGTGCTTTCCGAGGCACGGAGGAAATTCGGTATGTAATGGGCGGTCACCCATCCACACACCAACCTAGGCATGCACGGCTTAACCTAAAAATCGACCGGAGCGGCTGTTATTATTTAGCCACGAGCTTCTTATATGCTCATCATAGTAATTTATAATAAATTAGCAAATTAAATGTTATTGTAATCACTACATAGTATAAAACAAAGTCGCTTCCCGCTGTCTGTCCTTACGTATGCTTAGATCTTTAAAACTACGCAACGGATTTTGATGCAGTTTTTTTTAATAGATGGAGTGATTCAAGAGGAAGGTTTATAAATATGTATAACATTGCACCCGTGCGAAGCCGGGGCAGGTCGCTAGTTATTAATAAAATTTGGATGTTTTATGCAAGTCACATAAAGGAGATCACCCAGCCTCCATACATTTTTGGGCTATTTTCAAAAGTGGGCCAACGAAAATAAACATATTATTTAGATAGAACATAACATAATAAATAATTTAAATTAAATAATTGCCGGACATGAAATTGGCTAAATGCACAAAATCGTGAAGAAAGACGAAAAAGAAAAAAAACAATAATCTCAGATTTTGAGGTTGAATAACTTCTCGGTGAATTGAATTACGACTTAGGTGTGATAATAAAAAGTGTTTATTATGTTATGCTTTATCTAAAAAATAAGTTTATTTTTGTTGGCTGGCACTTTTGGAAATAGCTCAATCTGGGTGATCTCAGATATTTTGAGGTTGTATAACTTCTCGGTGTATGGACTTACGACTTAGGTGTAATAATAAAAAGTGTTTATTATGTTATGCTCTGTCTAAAAAAATAGTTTATTTTTGTTGGTTTTTGTTTTGAAAATAGCCCAATCTGGGTGATCTCCTTTATCAGTTAGAAATTCGTCAGTGCTGTAATAGACTTTCTGTAACAGAAGGCTTTTTAATCTATTTCTTAATTTTTCAGGAGTATATTCCCTCCACTGTAATTGTAGATCAAAGCAATATAGGGATATTGCAAACGCAATTTAACGAACACCTAATAATCTGTTGGTTTCAGAAAAATCTGCAAAAGTAGACCTAATGACGAGGACCACCTGAGCAATGTTTTTTTTACCCAAATTATGTATTTAGGTACACCAAACTATGCAGTCACAGTTTATCTAAATAGTCTTGATATGACATTGATTGTGATTGTATAATTAAAGTCTATCTATATCTAGTTTAACAGTACAGTCATTTTATCTCCGAAGCTGCATCACTGTCAAAACACAGTGACTTTTATACTCATTACTATAAAGTTGATGTTAGGTTTCTGCTGTCAGAGGGAAAATTATTGTGATCGGATTGTACCTACACGTTTTGAAAGCCTACTCAATGGGGGCTATCGCGTATGATTTCGCCGCTAGAGGCGCTAGTGTAGCGCGGGGCACCGAACTGTCAGATGTCATAGAAAGTTCACGCTTTACGTGATTTTTAACACGTATTTTTACAAATATTCACGATTGTGGTCTAGATTGGGCCATTCATGATTAATTAAGACTTGAAGATTTTAAGTAGCAACTTAGAATCTTAATTTTCAGTACTTGGAGATAAAATGATTTTTAAATGTTTCATGCTTGCTAATTTTATGGAGAATATTGTGAATATATGAACCTGAAGTTTACACTATGTTTTTATACGTAATAAAATAAACTTTTCATGAAGTTATTGGTACTACAAAGTATAAAATATAATTTTTGACAGGACCTTAATCGACAGTGGTGCCATCTGGTGAGCTCAAAAACGATAGCCCTCATTGTTTTAAAAATAAAAATTATGGATTCATTTTTCAAACCCATTCGAATTTTGAAGAGATGTAAGTCGATTGATAAAAACATCGATATAAAAAACGTATAATGTATTTAAATAAGTATTGCCGATAAATCGATTGCCCTTGAAAGCCTAAACAGTGTTTATCTTCGATAAAGCGAGCAATTTAGCCTCCACAGATTAAATATCAAGCCATTACGTTTAATTAACGTTCAGTGAACCATCACTAATTACGAGACGCAAGTCGAGTGTGATATTGTTGATCGTGTTGCCATGGTAATGGCGGTGACAAATAATAATTGTTTTGAAAATTCATTTTGTTTTTCGAATGCAGTCAAGCGCGGTACACAGTCATATTAATAATGAATATACATGGACTGATGAAGACATGAAATATGTTCGTATTTATTTATTGTCTGAATCTATTTGCATAAGAAGATTTGTTACATAGATTCAATTCTAGGTTTTACATAAACTCATTAGCTACTTACTTAAGTCCAACTTTATCTACTGTTTTCAGGTCAACAAGACCTAACAATAGTATTATAAAGTTTGAGTAAATATTGCATTCAATACAAAAACTGTTAGGTATCTTATTTTAAGTAAACCCAAACCAAAACTAAATAGTTAAACCTATTTAATCCAAGCGCCGTTGGATCCATTTCAAAGTCACTTGCTGTCAAGCTGAAGGCTTCATAAATCCGACAAAGTTTGAAATTCCTCACTTTTCTCGGCTTTGTAACGTGATGAATTTTTAACGCTATCACTTAACTACTAGAAAGTTTCATACCAATTTTTTTAATGAAAGGTTTTTCGTTCGAGATTGATTTTATGAAAAATTGAACGCTTGAGAATCTAGAATTCTTGTCGTTGTTTTTTGAATCTGCTCGTATAGTTCGCGGTTTAAAATATTAAGACAGTTTCGTTATTAAGCCTTAGTTCGATAAATGTGGATTCTTAATAAAAATTTTGGGAAAAATATGTATGTTATATAAACAAGAAACTAAAAAATATAAAATCAATACATCACTGTATAAAATTATTTTAAAATAAATAAATAAATTAAGTTATTTTTAAGGAGAAATAAATAAACGTATTATAAAAGTTAAATCATAAATTGCTGAATTAAAATAAATAAAAAGATTTTTTTTTAATTTCCAATAAAATGTAATGTGCTGCCTCCGAATTTCAACATATAATTTAGTCAAAATCAATCGGTTGAATTCACAGTTACTTTATTCTGTGAATTCTCTTTGTGCATTTCGAGATAAAATTAATATTATATTCAGACGTCAGCCAAGCGTGAAAGAACACGTATTTCACATTATACAAAAAAAAAAAAAACAATTATATAATATTCAAAATATTAATTTATAATATATGCGTTTAGTGTGGGACGCAACATGCGTCGATACTCTTGCACCATCACATATTCCAAGCTCATCGTGCTGTGATGGCGCTGCCGCTGCGGCTTGGCAGAGAACCTCAAGCGGCGTAAATATAAAACCTTTGTGGAAACTATATTTTCGAGCCCTTTGGGGTTGAAACTCTGGGGCCGTGGGGTCCGAGTGCTCAATCGATTGCCTTTTATAGTTTGTTGTTAGTTCATTTAATTTAGTTAATTTAATAGTTTTTAATTAATAATGTATATAGTCTGAAATCGCCAACCCGTCTTGAGCAAGCGTGATGATCAAAGCTCGTGCCTTCTCTGTTGAGAAGAGGCCTTTGCCAGCAGTGGGACAGTAATACGCTGGTATTATATATATATAGTAAGTTTGCAAGGATATGAAATTGGTAAATATTAATTTCATTTACATTCAAATAAATATCTTGATAATGTTAAGTCGAAGGTTATCTCATGTGTTTTTGGTGTGCTATGTACCTACAGTGAACATAAAAAGGTGGTTATTACAACCTTATTTTATTTCCTACTGCATTATTATTCCGTTGTTCTTTATAGTATATTATTGTAGGCTGAAAAAGTACTAAAACAACTTAAAACTAGGTGAATTTTTCACCCCACAAACTACAAATACTTTCGCTCAAAGAATTTGGTAAAAATGCCGTGCTAAGCCAACTGTGAATTCCCGTCTGAGCATTGCCTGTACGCGTCAACCGGGAAATTGAACACTATGTACAATATTTTAAGCAGTTTTCACCTGTAACCTTGTGAGAATAAAGTTTATGGTTGTGTGAATACACTTTCTATGTCAAGGGTCGGAAACGTGACGCTAGCTTGTCGCTAAGCATTTGGTAATGGACTAACGTAGTTAGCTTTTTATTACACCGTGAATACACACCTACAGTTTTATTACGAAAAAGCTATAACAATTATTGGATTTCGAAGTATCCATTTTGTTATAACATTGTGTCTGTAAGTTATTTCTTAACGCCGAAGAAGAAGAATTAAATGACTTTGTTTTTCTAATTGAATAATGTTCAAAAGTATGTGTAAAGTATCTAAGTTTAAGTCCCATACAATAGGGGGCGAGTCTATTACCATCAACCGGGCACAAATCCAGATTCCGTGGCTGCCACTGGGAAATTTCTGATGAAAAAATTCAATAACAATTTGCCCGACACGGGAAACGAACTCAGGATCTCATATTCAGCATTTGCAATAGCGACCACTACACCATCGAAGCAGTCGGTCAGTATCACTCATACCTGTATAAAGGATTCAAAGATTTTTATCATTATTTTCTTTAGGATGAAGGATAGATCCTTCGATGCTGAAGGTCACGATGTCCCAAGTTATGGAGCCTTCTGCAGTGTGGCCTGCTTATACATCAAGAATCCTAAATAGACTCCAAAGACGGCTCTTTTCATTAATACATACAACACAATATACATTGACTGATCAAATATTCATGATTCTTGTTATAACCACTTCCCTGATGCCCAGGTGGGTATCACCATCACCATAACCGAATCAATTTGTGGCGATAAAGAGTGAAGACTGCAACCCGTGGCCTGTCTGTAATTTCCCTAAGGACCAGTCCGGTTCGCAGTCCCACATAATTATTTAGGGTAATAGCATATACAGAATTGCCCCAATTTTGCGTGTAAATTGTATGTGTTGTAACCTTATATTGCTGTATGCCTTGTGGTTGAATGACTGGGTTGAGGATTTGAATTTTTCTAGTACTGAATTTTGTCTGAAAACCAGGACTATTTTTCTAAGAAAGCTATTAAGCTAGTTAATAACTAACATTAGTTAGTTAAGATGATTAATGATTAACTTCTAGAGATAATTATAAATGTAGCAACCTTATGGCTAGACGTTCAAAATTAGTTTTTCTTTTTAATTATCTAATGAAGACAAAGTTTCGACTGTGGATAAATTGGATATTATAACCTTTAATCATCTTTTCATTTATAAATTACATTTTTAAATATTTTTTTAAACAAAGCTATGATGAGATAAGATTTCTTTATTTGTTTAAACATTGTATACATACAAGAGCATGCAAGATATTGCATCGTTTGAGTCCAGATATGTTTAGCTGTAAGTATCGGCGTACAAATATTTCCATAATATTGAAAAAAATAACAATAAGAAATAATCTTAAAATTACACATGCAAAAATTATAATTTAGAGACTATAGAAATTAAAAAAAAATATTATGATGTGATAATGTCAAAATTCCATATTCGGTTTAAAGAAACTTTATTCCCAATAAAGACATAAGTAGTACTTGAGAACAATACTAAAAACACACATTTAAAGGTTACAAAAAGTTCGTCATCAGTATAACATGATAGTAACCCATCTAATGCATGAATCATTTCTCCAGAAGGGATCGATCCGCAATTATGTGCCGTCTAAGTTGAGTTTTGAATGCATTGAAAGAGTGTAGATGTCTTATATAGGACGGTAATTTATTATAGAGCTGTGCTCCTTCAAAGGTTATATTTTTTTTGCCATAGTTAGTTCTTGTTTTAGGTAATACTAGGAAGCTTGCTCGCCGTGTGCTACGTTGACTAACTTGTTTATATTGGGTGAGTGTTAAGTTTGAGTGAACGCTTTTGTTGAGAATATTTCTGATGAAAATACAGGTGTTGTACATATATAGTTGTTTTATATTCATTATTTTTGTGTCTTGATAAATTTTACTGGTTGATGTTAGATAAGGCATTAAGGCATTAAGTCCGCCTTTGTACAGTGTTTTTTACATTATGTGCATAAAGTTTAATAAATAAATAAATAAATAAGGATAGTCGAATAGTATTTTTATGAGATTATTTTGGGTTACTTAGAGTTCTTACAGTTTTGTTTTTGCAGCACTGCCCCAAATTTCGATCAAATTCAGTAGATTCATTTTAGTATTAGTGTCAAGAAAAGATAAAATTATTCAATCAAACAAAATAAAACTTTTTCGGCTAGAAATTCGAAGACAGTATAATAATATGCTAACATTTTTAATTGGCGTTTAAATAGTACAAAAAACATTTAAAAATATTTAAAAAATGGCCCATTGGCATCAGGAATAAGATCCAAGCTGCTGGAGGTCTCCAAAGAGAGGAACCTCCTCACTATACCTGCCGTGTCTAGGAGTACTGCTTCTGGTCAAGCCCTTGACCCGCCCGCGCAATGAGAGCCTCATAAGGTGTTGGTCGAGGCCATTTGCTATTAGTCCATTAATCGTAACGACTATCGGTACAATAATTGCAGAGTCCACGTTCCACATGTCGCCAACCTCAATACCTTTACTAATACTTTAAGTAATGAGTTTACGAGGAATGATTTTCCCAAGGTCTGGTTATAATTAAACGAGAGTTAATTAGAATCTAACGTCATAAATATTATACGTGAAACAATATCCAATAACTACTTTGATTCGATGTATTCAGTAGTTTCCAGAAAGCTCTAAAGATATGGCTTTAATCATTTACGTCTTAATTAAGTTGTTAGTACAATCAAAGATATTATCGGCATAATAGATTCGATCGATGTCTGAGCAATCAGTGAAATTGCTACGCCATCCATTCGATGAAAACCAAATTGTTTGAGATATTTAATTGATAATCGTAAACGATAAACATAGTACCTACCTATCTAGAATTTGGTTTACTGAGAACGTTTGTAGGTGAAATTAATATAAATAGTTCTAGAACCATACGTTCTATTTCTTCTTTAACCTTCTGCAACTGAGGTGGGTTTCTGGTCAACATTCGACTGAGGTGTAGTCTGTCAGGTGTCACTATATACAGCATGATTCGTTTATAACTTTTAGAAATAATAGGGCTCTAGTTTTGTTTTACTATTAATGGGTTTATGTATAATGAAATAAAAATGAATAAGCATGCTCAAAACAAAAAACGAGTTTATTATGGAATAATTTATTGAGACCAGTATTTTCGTTATATTTACGCTTAAACTTACAAAACTATTTAAAAAAAACGAAATAATAAAACTTCTTTAAAATTGTTAATATTAATCTTTTAAGCGTTATCTCATAGCTCTAAAACAAAAAACACAACATGATATCACGGTTCAATTACGCACAAATCAGTCTCAAAGTTAACCCTAAATCTAAAACGTAGGTTTACAGTCTTGACATAGTGGAGAAGAACATTGTAGACAAATTGGCTTTTTGCATGCGCAACAATGGTACCTTGTTTGCCTCTTCAATTTACTGGGGCATATGCTGCATAGCTTCCTTCCAGCTGGACCTGGAAGCTGAGCCACGGGTGGAGGGGGAGGCAAATCATTGCCTAAAACTCGCGTTATAGTAAGACGGAGTTCTCTGGGCAGTCTGTCATTATAAAAGCATTCTTTTTAGCTAGAAAGAACTAATTCTCTTGTCAAAGATAGTAAAAAGTCCCCTCTTCGCAGCTTGGCACCTGGACAAGACTGGTATAAGACGAATGAATTAGTACCAGCTAAATCCAATTCCAATGTAGTTTGGACCATCTTGGTCACCACAAACTAAAGAGCTAAGGGGCTCCTCGTCTTCAGAGCTAAAATCGCTCTCACTCGATTGGGCAGTCTGTTCCACGAGGTCTTCATTTTCCTCTTTCTGTACATTTCCTTCCACACAATTAGGATCTTCTACCGAATCATCATAAACGCTAAACTCGTTTTCTTCTTCTAATTCTTCAAGCCATTCCTCAATCTGTCCATCATCATTTGTATATCTTTCACTGCTGTCTCGTTTTGGTGTCCTACTATCTGTACTTTGAGTCGCCATCTAAAAATATGAATATTCTATATTAAGGCAATTAAATGTGAGGTTATGTTTGAGAGACACTATGGTAGTATTAATATTTTACTGATGAAACGACTAGCAGACACTATGAATCTAAAACGATATTGGTGAGGTGACGTCTATCAGAATCAACGTTTATTGCTGTACTTACGTCTGTGGGACACCGGCAGTCGAAAACTCCAAATGTGCACACCGCAGCACACTGGTCCCAAATTAAAAAAAAGTGGACATTGATAGTAGACCGCTGATATTTTTTTTTATTGTTGATACAATGATAACAGATAAGGCAAAAAATATTATTGTCCTACTTCAAATACTTTTCTGTAAAAAAAATATTTCTTTTTTTTTTGTATGGGAGCGATTACATTTTACTCAATTTCTCAAAAACTTTAAGCGATGTCGAGATGGCAATCACATATGTTAGAAAACTAATAATTCTGAGTATTTGGCTCGAAGAAACTTATTGCTTATCTCTGCGTACTTTCGAGATAATAGTGACAGAAAATAACATTTTTTTTTAATGTTAATTTTTTGCTTTTTTTTAATCACAGCCTTACTTTAGCACATAATTATAATGTATGCGTAATGTCAAATAAGTAAAAAGAGACTTCTCTGTAAAAGAGGTTATGGGGGCTCACTAAAGACTGAAAAGCGATGACCTTTCTGAAGGAGTACTTTCATCAGTTCTAAAAAACAATCAAAATCAAGACAAATAAAGCTGCAAACATAAAGTTGAATATGTTCACAAACGATTCTGAAAAAATATTATGGTGAAAGATTAATATTTGGGTCTATATTCTCTTGAGAAATCTCTATTTCCTCGTTTTCCAACGAAAGCAATTCATTGTTCAAGATCAAAGCACTAGCCTCTGGAAACAACTGTTTATGTAAACGAGCAAACTTTGGTTTGATATGGCTGATGTAAGGATCTGAGCTAATTAGAAAGCTGTGGATAATGTCTAAATTAGTCTGAACTCTACCGATTTTTCTTGTATGTGCCATTCTAACATTCCGGAAATCTTTATTCCTCGCTTCGGAAGCTTCTTCGGAAAGCATGCCTATCGGAATAAAGGAGAAATTTTCACAAATATCAGCACCGTGTATCAACAATTTATGGACACTTGAAGGCATGTAATACCATGGATATAAGTTTACATATAGCATTGCTGTTTCTTTACAATATTCCCTAAACAAGTTGGTATTAATAAGTTGACCAGATGAAATTGTTTGTAAAATGACTGCAAATCTCTTGATTAAATCAGGGTGGATACCCGTTATTTCAGCAGATACTTCATAATTTTCAAAAAACCTTCTTGCCGTGTTACCGTCATTGGTTGTACCAAATCCCTGTTTTACTATGTCAATTAACAAACCAGTTCTTTCCCGGAATTCTTCTTGTGTCAAATTCTTTTTAATTTCTTTTAACAATTTATCTTCTTTTCGTGCAGCCCACTTTTTGAAGTCTAAGTTGTACGAAATGTGTAAAATACATTCCATACATCTTATCCACATATGAAGCGAAGACAGAACATATTTATACATATCTTCTCTGATGAGTCTTTTGGATACAAAGTCCAAGTCATTCATTTTGCTAGGTGGGGTATTGCAAATATTACAAACAGCTGCAGAAGAAGTATTGGAAATCACAGTAGAAATTTTCCCATCAATCATAGTCATGTACAAATCATGTTTAATATCAAAATTATCTACAAGTATGGGAACAAGATTACGAATTTCTTCCTCTAAGGATGCACTTTCCTTCTTTATCAATTCATTTGTTTCTTTTGCAAATATAAAGCCAATTTGACGACAATAGTTTGTTGAAGAGGGAGCAGGATTTTGCCACAAGATAGTACCACTCTCTTCTTCCAAACGAAGCGGAACCAAACTAATCATGAAAACTGAAGAATCGTCAATTTTAGTGTCGGAGTGTGACTTTTGTTTATAATTACTTTGAGAAGATGACCCGTCAAAACCCCATTTGCTTATTTAGTTTTAGCGATTTTTTGTCGGCAGAGTTGTGCATGAATTGTTTTTAATATCCTATTAGTTGTCAAATCTAGAAGCGATTGAAGTCTTATCTTAGCATCAGATTCAGTTACAGTTATGTCTGACTCTGGAGGATAACAAGTTTTTTTAGCTTCCAGGAGCTTTTGATAGGATGGAAGACCATACATTTTCTCTGAAGCAAGAATAGTTCTTAAATTTCGATATTGCCATTTTGACAAATTTGTTGAGGTGTAAAGCGCTAACGTTTTATCATCTGGTAAACACGGTTTGTCAGTCTTTTTAGCGAATAGTACATCATGTACCATCTCACATTTTTCCTTGTTTTGGCTGAGTTCGTTTAATATAGCTGCTAATTTTGTTTTTTTAGACTCTTTTAATTTGGCACTTAAAGCATAAACTAATTCCTCCTCTGTGTGATCTAGAAGTGTTAGAGAACGCCTTTTCTTCTGTTTATCAGATATATCAACAAATGGTTTTTTACTTGTACCATAACTTAATTGATGAGTATCCACTTGCGTTTCGAAATTTGGAATTACTTCCTCGGCAACTTTAAAAATGCTGCTTAAATCGATATTTTGACATTTTGGCCAAACTATTTGGGATTGTAACCAGTCTGAATTTTTGTTAAGAAAGGTCTTTTGAGCTCTACTGGAAGCAGACCATCTTTTTGAGATATTACTTGAAAAATTACGACAATATAATTTAATATTACTCAAATCTTCGGAAGACAATTCAACACCAATACGTTCAATAAGGGCATTAAATAAAAATTCGACATTTTTAAAACCACCTCCTGATTTAAGAACAACGTATAAGTCAAGTTGGTGACAAATGCGGACATATTATAATTTTAAGGAAAATTGAAAACAAATTAGAATCAAAGATATCAAAGACAAAGTGACTTTGATTTTAACAAAAAAAAATACGAAAACAAATTCGACGAAAGAAAGACAAACAAAAATTATTTGATTTTAAAATCCAAAGATTCAAAATACAACAATAACAAAACAAACAAACAACAAGCATTTCTTCAAGCGCACAGAAAAAATAAGGACACGTCTTATCGCAACCACATTTAGTTGTACACTGAGTGAGGTGTACGCGCGCGATTCGTGACCGTATTACGTTACGTCATGAGAGGCGGCCATCTTGTTATCCCGGCAAACTCGCGTCGAAGCTCCATTTTGCTGGCCAGCGGACCTATTGCGATATGAGTAAGGCTATGATTAAAAAAAAGCGAACAATTAACATTAAAAAAAATTGTTATTTTCTGTCACTATTATCTCGAAAGTACGCAGAGATAAGCAATAAGTTTCTTCGAGCCAAATACTCAGAATTATTAGTTTTCTAACATATGTGATTGCCATCTCGACATCGCTTAAAGTTTTTGAGAAATTGAGTAAAATGTAATCGCTCCCATACAAAAAAAAAAGAAATATTTTTTTTACAGAAAAGTATTTGAAGTAGGACAATAATATTTTTTTGCCTTATCTGTTATCATTGTATCAACAATAAAAAAAAAATATCAGCGGTCTACTATCAATGTCCACTTTTTTTTTAATTTGGGACCAGTGTGCGCAGGGCCGCCCGCGCCTCACTGACCGTTAACGCGAGCCGTTACAGGAAGGTACTGAGCAAGACAGACCTACATCACGCCATGTTACGATCTGGCAACCTTTTTTGTGTTTGGTGGTGTCCGATAGACTACCACCTCAGTCGCAGAAGGTTAAATAGACACATCATCTAGCCTAGCCTTTCCCCAACTTTGTTGGGGTTGGCTTCCAGTCTAAACGGATGCAGCTGAATACCAGTATTTAACATGAAGCGACTGCCTACCTGATCTCCACAACCCAGTTAGTACTGGGTAAGATGGTTGTCAGAGTTTCGGGCCACTGACCACTTAACGACTGCCAGAGATCTACAATTGACAGCCGGGACCAACGGCGTAATGTGCTTGCCGAGGCACGTAGGGCACTCGGTATGTAATTCTTTAAATGGAAATAATAAAAAATCTGGTCAAGTGCGAGTCGGACTCCCGCACTCAGGGTTCCGTACCAATATCTAAAAAAAACACGTTTATTGTATGGGAGCCCCTTAAATATTTATTTTATTCTGTCTTTAGTATTTGTTGTTAAAGCTGCAACAGAAATACGTCATCTGTGAATATTTCAAATATCTAGCTATCACGGTTCATGAGTTAAAGCCTGGTCACAGACAGCCAGACAGACAGACGGACAGTGGAGTCTTAGTAATATAGTATATGCTATACTTACACTTTATACTATACTTACAATTGTCATACCTTATACCATTTATCATCCTTTTTCATTGGTTTCTTTGTTTATACTCAGCGATTCGCTTTCATAGTATTTGCTAAAATAAAATATAAATTTTCATAATTTTCAATGTTGTGACATGCAAATCTGACGTACGTCAGATTTGCCAAACTGTCAGTTACTTTTTCTTTCTGTCATAGAGTTTCTTACTAGCTTAGTCTATGATGAATACTTTTTGGTTTATCCAATCTAAATTATATTTTTCAATGTTTAGCTGAAATATTGTATTTTATAGATAATAATGATTGTTTACTAATAACTTAATTTTAAAATATATTTATAAATTCTTTACGCACTCATGGTTGTATGAAGTAAGTTTGTTATCTCCTGGCCGACTACACTTGTCAGATGAGATGATTATATGGCCGCAAGATTAAAATCTGAGATTCAAAAATGGAAGGAGACTACTGTGGAGACGAGACTAGACTAGACTAGACTAGACAAGAGAGCGTTTCTTGAATGTGAGTCTGAAGGAATTCTTAAAATTGGAGACAAGACAGATTCTTGAAGGTGATCCATCTAAAAAGATACACCTGGGACTACTGCTCCCAATCTTATTATTAAAAACTGTCGTTGTGCCATCCCTGCTGTTAATCTCGCGGAGCTGCCCTGGGTCTAAATACTGGTGATCCAACTCAAAGATCTCATACCAGGACCTCAACTCCTGTTCTTACAAATGCCGCCTTCCTGTGGAGCAGACCTGGTAGAACTGCGTGCATCGTCCTACATCTCAACCTCAACGTTTGATCGTGCTTCATTAACAGTACTATTAATCGTGTGTATATACTCAAAAACTACTTCAAGAGTGCGGGTTTGATAGGTCTTTTTATAATCACTTGTATTTTTATTTCACTTGTAAAACCATCCATTTACCTCTATTAAATTTTTAAATGTACAAGTCTACTTTTATCCTTTAATTTTTAACAGGAACTAGTAGATTTGTTACAGTAATTGGGTTCCGTTTTTATCCTAAAAACACGTTTGTTGTATAAGAGCCCCCTTCAATATTTAATTTATTCTGTCTTTAGTACTTGTTGTTAAAGCTGCAGCAGAAATACATCATCTGTGAAAATTTCAACTGTCTAGCTGTCACGGTTCATGAGATACAGCCTGGTGACAGACAGCCAGACAGTTTGACGGACAGTGGAGTCTTAGTAATAGGGTTCCGTTTTTACGCCTTGGGTACGGAACCCTAAAAATAAGATGGCTATTTGCTGAAGGGAAATTACATATTTAATAAAAAAAAAATAAAAAAAATAATAATAAATTGTGTATATCATTGACTGTACTTTTTGTACGACTTCAATCTAAATACCTACTAAATGAAATGATCGTAGGTATTCTCTGTGTTATTTTATATTCCATTTTATTCCAAACCTCCCACATATTTACACAACCAAAACAAAATTTCTCCCAAAAAGTCAACGTATTGCCTTGCAGGTGTTCCAGAAAAGTCAAGAAGCATAGTATTTTGCGTGATATAACAAAATGTATTTTATAAAGTCGGTCGCTCCCTGCACCGTGACGTGAACTCCAATTGTAAATTCATGTTGCTCAATCTTGCTCAGTTCATAACGCGAAGTCACTTCAGGCTAACTCGAATCTCCAAGATTTACGAAGAGTTTTGCTCCAGTCGGGAGTGAATACTTAATGTTCTTATTACGGTGTCGTTTTATAGTCACTGAGTGATGAAAGATCTTGTCTTACTTATTATTTATACTCCTTTGCATAATGTTTAAGCGGCAAAGTTTTGCGCTTCCACGTGCTGCCAAGTTTTGATTTTGAATTAGCCGACATACTTTATAGGAAGACAAGTTACTGGAAATGAGATTTTTTCTAATAGAAATAGCAATGCTGTATCTTTAAGTACTTTTAACTCATCATAACCTCTAGCTGGCCTTTTCTTGTGGTTACCTTTCAGTCTAATCGGATGCAGCTAAATACCAGTATTTTACATGAAGGGAGTGCCTGTTGTACCTCCACAAGCCAAGTACTGGGTAAAACGATACCCACTGGCCTATAACGATGGCCGGACCTGTAACGACTGTCAACGATCTACAAATGACAGCCGGGACGAACAGCTTAACATGCTTTCCGAGGCATGGAAGAAACTCAGTATGTATATGTGTTTGTGTGTGTTGTGTATGTGTCACCCATCCACGGTTCAACCTAGGCACTAAGTAAAATACCAGTATTAAACCGCGCGTTTGTGTTAGGGACTCAGACCTCCACAGGTACTACGTAACACGATATGTCTTGGGCTCACCAAGAGATATCGTGTTGTGATAAGACTTCAGTACATTTGACTACGTCATTGCGTGTATCAGTACTGTTTTCATCAGCCTCACCATAACCTAGCCTAACTTACATTTTATCTTGACTCAGGTCAAGAAACTGTTGCAACACAGAAATAGCAGATTTGAGATATACGCATTTTATAGTTTTTTGTGTGCTTACCGATATTTCCGTAAAAAAACTGTCGCTTGTACCATTCGGTGACTTATTTTCGCAGTACACCTATGCTGTTTTTTTCTTTTATAGAGCAAGGATAATTTAAGTTGAGTGCGATCTAAAAACGTAATATTTTTGTAATATGAGAGTTTTTAGACGAAATGTAGTGTAGATCAGCGTAGATCAGTGGAGAGCAGCGGTGGCCCAGTGGTGGCGGCCCCGACTTATGAACAGTAAGTCGTGAGTTCGAACCCAGGCAGGCGCATTACTTTGTGTAATTTATTTCATCACCACTGTTCTCAAAACCGGTGAAAACATCGTGAGGAAACCGGCATGTCCTAGAACCAAAAATTCGAAGACATGTGACATCTACCAACCCGCACTGGGCCCGCGTGGTGGATTAAAGCCCATTCCCTCTCATGGAGAGGAGGCCGAGTGTCCCAGCAGTGGGAACATTAAAGGCTGATTATTATGTGGGTAGTGTAGATATTTAGGTCTTTTTATCCATCAAATAGCAAGAAAGATGAAGACGTACAATTTCACATTATAGTTATCTGTATTTGTAATCTTGAGTTAGGTTTACTCGTCTTCCGTGACGTATTTCTTGAGACGCTTCATCATCTTATACATTTGCTAGTCTGGCTTAATCTTAAACGGTTTTCTTGATGACTTCATATTTACGTCTTTTGGAGCTACATTTTTTTGGAACAGTCGAAGGAATTGAAATAAGATGCATATGATATCGTCAATGGTGTTTGTGTTTTAACATATCCACTTTCTGCTAGGAGGTACTGGCGAAAGTTGGATGTGCTAGTCACATGAGAGCTTAAGAAACAGCAACCGATCCGAGACTGTAGCCGATCTCTTAATTTATGTACAACATCTTATACTCGTACCTGTATCTACATTCGAAACAAATAAAGATCTGATTCTGATTCTGATTCAATGAACCTAAGCACTTAACCAAAAAACCCTAAACAGTCATCACTGTGTTCTAAATCAGCTAGATGGCTGCATCGTCATCAATTGTGTCAGTTTTTTAACAGATTTTAATTTTGGAGTCCAAGAAACTGGATGGCTATGACACAAAACCGACAAAAGTCAGCTTATTTGGGGTGGCCAAAGGTTGAAGAAAAAGAAGAATTTTGAAAATGCCGTGTGGAGCTTGACGACAGGCAGAATTGGTGACACTAGTGCAAGACAGAGAGGATTTGGGCAAAAGAAAGGTAATAGAACGACACAGGCTGGAAATAAATATTTTTATTTTCTACTACAAGTCTACTAATAATACACCATCTAAGGTTTCTCATATACCGTTATCGCACACGGTTATTACGCAATAAATTAAAGTAGCACGTTGTAAGGCAATAAATTATAAGAAAATTGGCGCGTATTCTCCAAAGCGACTCGATGCAAACATGTCGCCATTCGCATGGAGGCTGTAAGTATGAATATATTCAGTGAAATATAGAAATTTGATCGCGCACTTGTAGGATATTCTTGGAAAGACCTTATACAGAAACGGAAGATTTTCTGCTCATATTTTATTTTCTTAGTTATGAGGTTTTCCCTTTAACCTGAATGTTATGCAGTGACTGTACCTATTTGTTGAAAATCCTCAATACTTTCAGTTATTTAAAAAAAGAACCCCTCCCTTTCAATACGATCGCTTTTATTTCTATAACCATTCGTCCAATTTATGTGTTCTAATGTGTTTTGGGTAGGTAGTCTAAAAAAGAGGTATTGCACAATTTTGCTGGAAACAGCAGATTTTTTTAAATTACCGGTGGGTGATAAATTTTGACGTCCGGTTCAGTTTAGAATGATGTACTGACTACGTGGTGACCGTTTTCGCATCGGTGTCACTACCACCCTTTTTTTTCGGATGGGAAATCATCAAATGACCGCTCCCACTCTGGGCGGAGCGGCAGAAAGTGTCAGACTTGTACTGACTAAAACTCATCCATGTTCCTTCTTTTGACTTTTGTTATCCAGGGCTGCGGTATCTCTTTCGAACATTCCCGCTACCCTGGCAGGCATCGGACCTTTCGGGCCCCTTCCCGTTTGCTGACATCTCTTTTGATGCGCACGTGGAACACGGACGCGCCGTCGACGTGGCCTGTCATCATAAGACGGACGGACGGCGAGCTAGCCCGTAGATCACCGTCCACAGGTCCGCGCCTACGGTGGCCGGGGGCCACCACGTGGACCCCGACGCCCGGTGCGTATCCCACGGCGGCTGGGACGCGAGATTCTCTCCCTCTCACGTTCCGCCACCTCCTTCGCTAGCATGACTGCTTCGCAGAAGGAGGTGACGGCGTCCATTCCATCTCGCTCCGAACCCTGTATTGAACCAAGGGTGTCCCTACCACCCTGTGTTATATTTTATTAGCTCAGCAACTTGCGTTCCAGATCTTTTAAATAACTGCCTGAAAACTCGTGCAAAAAAAGTTGTCAATTTTCTTGATACTTCACCGTATATCCGTCTTTATATTCAGCTGGGCGTAGGGAATACAATTTACTTGAAATTTCAGTACTGTTGCTATCCGATAATTGTTTTAAATGTCATGGTTTATAAACATACACCTGGTTTTGTTTCAACAGCGCCTACACAACAACTCCCACGTTATGTCACCACAAATTGACAAGATAGCAGCGACATAAAACCATTAAAGGTCGTTGAAAGGATGAGGTGGCATCAAATGAATGTTTTACTAATGCTTCCTACAAAGTTAAGGTGAGGAAAAGTTTTATGAACGGCGTTAAGTAAGTAGCTTAAAAACCATTATTGATAAGTTTTGAGTCTAATTTAGGTAGGTATTTATTGCATTCAATTAGATACTCTCCTATATTTATTCTACCACTGCACTGACACACTTTTTGCTAAACTTAATTAACACTTCATACATCACTACAAGCAAACCAACAATACTTTGCCAAAGAATCCAAGGGACATTTTTGAAGCCCATGATATAGTATCACTTGTTTTGAAGTGTTTGTCACACATTCTCTTCAAGATGCATCGCAAACCGCACATTTAGAACTGCCGTTTTTAGAACCCGTTAACCTTGACAAAGGGGTGTGATTCGTCAAATAGCAACCCGACGCACATAAAGAAGCGACTGCGCAATAGATGTGTTGGAGAGAGATTAAGTTCGCGCAAATCATATTCTTCATACTTCTCTCTCTCTCTTCTCATATACATCATTGATATTTTGTTATTTTATAGCTAGTATCCTTTTATGTGCTACTAAATAATATTACCCTTATTTTGTACCAGTACTGATAATTCATGTAATTGTTGATCAAAATATTATATCAGCTTTTTTGTTAACAGTACTTTAACTTCTTTTTTCTTGTGGTCCTGAAATACTACACAAAAATAAATATTTTATTAGTAGGTGTAAACCGGGACCGCGGTCCCGGTTCTGAAAGCTCCACGACCCGTCATAATATCCAAAGATTGACTCCTGACTCGTCACAAAAAGAAGATAGCGTTGAAAACGTATTCTAAAACAATATGAATGGTTAACCAAGAAGAACCCTAGTTGCAGAAATGGAAAAGGGATAATGTTGACGACCACAACGCCATATAAAGCAATAAATAGACGCCGATTCGACACTAGCGACGCGTGCGGCACTTCACTGTTCTGTGTGACAACGATTATCTCACGCAATTTTTATAACTACTAGTAAATTTTATTTAAAAAAGTGCACCATTGTAAAATATTACACGATTTCACAAGGAGTTGGCGCCTCATTTTCAACCCCTCGCTTACAAGACGACGACGACCTGATGCAGAACCCCAACAGATAAAATGATAAGACTGTAACAAAATAGTAAAATCTTAGTAAGAAACAAACGGCCTTAGAGAATCTAATTCCACAATAGTTTTCACATAATACTTGAGCCATCAATACGCTGTTCAATAAAGTTGATTTTGTTAATTTACTGAAATATTTTCCCAACTTTGGTACCATTTTATTTAAAGTTTTGGTTGGACACATATGTGCAAGATTTCTATGCGGTATGATATTTTTATGGCATGATATTTATCTATTTCTATTTATTCGAGTGGTTGATTTAATTGATCATACGGGTGTTGAGTGTAGATAATATGACAAATTTAGGAATACAATTAATTATTATGAAAAGTAATTTTTTGAAAGTAAGTATGGCCTCTTTGGATATTCATTAAAAAAAAAGTTTCGTTTTGTTTGTGAAAGTCACGTTAATATAAGTAGCTTGCATGAAAAAGGCTTCCACAAAAAAGATTAATAGACCAAAAAGGATGAAAAGATTGAAGGCCCTACAATAGGGTATATGCAAGAAATACAAAACTTGTTTTATTTCTTTAAAATGCCCTGTATTGGCCCATAAAAACATTATGGTACACTTGTTTAATTCTCTAATACAACACTTATTTTACAATTTAATATTTTATTTAGCGTGTTTTTGGTGAAACGAAACGCAAACACAAAACGCATCAATTCCGGTAGTGACGTCACAATTCATGTGTCAAAGAAACACTTTTAATTGAAAAGTACTTAAAGTTTCACTAAGATTATACTATAAAATTGTTATTGCAATTTTTACTTTAATAAAGCACTTACATTTTAGTAAAACTAATCTACTAAGGGTAAAAAATTAGATTTAAACAAGGCAGATAGAGGTAAGTGACATCAAAGTCCTGAAATGAATGGCCGCGTTAGTCATGGACGTTTGAACTGTCGTATAAAATTGCAGGAGTTTAATATTTTTTTTGTGCGACAAGCAGTTGTTGAAATTAACTTTTAATTATTTTCTTGGGTTGATAGTACTGCATATTAATAATTTAAATGAAAAAAAAATTACATGCATATTCCCTATTGCAATGTTTTAGAGTTTTTATGTAACGCACGCAGCATTCAAAATATATGCACTAATTTGGATGTAGTTGTATAGAATCCTGGCCACTTACACGTGAAAAAAGCTATGAAAATCTATCCATCGGCCGTTCGGGTAACAAAAAGCCCAACCATTGTTTGACGCCATCCAATCACTATTGAATTCTCTTGTTCAACTTTTTTTTCGAACACGAGTCACTACTAACAATAGAAATGGAATTTTCCTGTTTGAATTCTATTGAGCCTTCAAAATCTATCGTTTCTGTCAGGGGATTTAACATTGAAGCCGTATTAGTTCGGCCCGGAAGCCATATCGACGTTAAGTTTATTTATTGTGCAGTGAATGCAAAAAGGTATTTGTTTACATAACAATGTGTACCAATGCACATGAAGATGAGTTCGAGTTTAGAATTCACTGGGCGAATAGCTATTTTTGATCATTCCTGAAAGTTCAAAATGACTTTTTGGAAAATACTGGGACCTTGGTAGTAATTTTAAATTTCCTTTACAGCGACTCCGGCGTATTTTGTAGCGCGTATAAGCTCGTACCGGTTTACGCGCGAACACGTGCGCCACATTAGGCACTACAAAAAATCGAACTCACCGATTTATGTCAAAGCTGTTGCAAGATCTAAAACAGAAAATTGTATTCTATCATAGAATATAATTTCATTTTCAACCTAAATACTGAAAACAAAAACTTGAGTGTTTCTTATTGTTTATTTTATTTTTATCTTAAGTCAGCTACTAAAATATAAGACACAATAAGCTAAAGTGAGTCTTCACTTAGCTTTTTGCAAAGGACATTTATTCCATTCTTTGTTATTTTAAACCTTGTTTTCATTTATAAATCATGTCTCCCATTAACGCTCTAGAAGTCTGAAAGGTTAACTTTTGTATATGTAATTGTTTTAAGTAAGTTTAATGGCATGACATTATGAGAACCATTTGAACAGCTGAGTGTCCCCAAAAGTACAAAATACGCCCTCTTATGGAGACATTTTGTTTAAGTGGCAAGAAACGGGAACAATTGGGCTTAATTCGGTCTTTGGTTTTTACACGAGTACGAATATTTGTTATGTTTCTAGATACTCATTCTGTGAAATGTTTGAAGGGCACGAGAAAGCGTCAAAGTTTTGAACACCGAGTTAAGGATTATGCTGGATGATGTAACTTTTCTACCCAATTTAAATCCTTTTGCCTTTTACTACACAAACAGAATCAGGTTTGATGAACGTGATAGATTCATGAAGCAAATGTTGAGCAAGTACCTATCACAGACATTTAATAAAATCTTCCATGTTAAGTATGATCCATAATAGACAATCTGGTCCCAAATACATAATTATATTTTGTTCAGGCACTGATGGTTTCAGATCATGTAAAAAAAAACTTCTATGAGTGAATATAACAGAACAGTCATTGAAAGGACAGTCTTCTTTCTGAATGCTTCCTTCCACACCTTTACTCAACTTGCAAGTTTTTGGAGTAAACAACAAGGTTCTTCAACTATAGGTACTAGCTTGGATTGTAACCGCAATTTATCGGAAGGCTTATAAAATATGTTCTTCTAAGGAAGGGTTAACAGCCGCAAAGGAAGCTTTGTAAGGCTATCTCTGGCTTTGAGGTTTTACGGAACCCGTAGCCATGGCATTATGGCTAATTTTGGTGTGCGGAGGATGTTATTTAGGAAGAAAATGTTGTGGGAAAACGGAAATTCAAGAAGCTTGAAATTTGTAGAAAAAAAGTGCTATCGGCCATGCTCGGTTTTGTTACTTATTTCGACATAATTATAGAATTATCGTTCTCAATTATTTACGTGGCCAATTTATTTGACAATTAATTGAAGCTTCGTACTTCGTACAATCTCCGCACCGGATTTCTCAAAAAATCAGAACTAGTATTGGTTCTTCATTTTTTTTACAACCGCAACACACGCCAACCACGTCGAATTTGCCTAGCCTTCTCCCAAGTATATTGGATTTCAGCAACCAGTCAAACCGGATACAGAGAAGAAGAAGAATACTAGTTCTTACATGGAGCAACTGCTTATTTAAACTAATACATCTTGGCAAGGTCGGTTGTCTGACTTCCCGCTTATTGACTCTTAGGATTAGGATAAATCAGCAAGACAGGATAGAAAGTCTGTGTTTTTTTTTTCTTTATACCTAATCTTTTAAATAACCATTGTTGTTGTACAAAAATCAAGAACCAACTCTCATATTATTTCTTATCTATCTTTCTATTCTACCTTGCTGATGTATCCTTATCATAATCTTCAAAAACCGGAAAGTGTGACAACGCTACAGTCTTCTCGCAAAGTTTATAAAAAATGAATATTCACCAGTTGCTTCAAAAGTAGACCTGCCTTAAAATATCGAACTGCCATGTAACAGGTCTGTGACCTTCTTTGAACTGCAATAAAGTATTCCAAGTGTACTTTGTGACCCGAATCTGTCAATCTACGTCAATTAGAATCTCTCGACTCTCGAAATAGGATCAATATTGTTCTGCCACTTCAAATCTTAGGTTGGTATAAATAGGGCACGCCACAATAGTGGCGGTAAGTCCCCTCTTTGAGGAGTGGCTAGAGTGGCGCCACGGCACCGGCGCCCTCACCTTCCGCCTGACGCAGGTCCTCACCGGACATGGTTGTTTCGGGAGGTTCCTGCACCTAATCGGGCGGGAGGAAACGCCCGGGTGCCACCACTGCGAGGATCCACCGGAGGACACGGTGGAGCACACTGTGCAGGTCTGCTCCGCTTGGGCGGAGCACCGCCGTGTACTCGTAGCGGCAATCGGCGGCGGCGACCTCTCGTGTCCAGCCCTGGTTCAATCCATGGTCCGGAGCGAGAAGGAATGGGACGCCGTCACCTCTTTCTGTGAAGCAGTCATGCTAGCGAAGGAGGTGGCGGCTGTGGACGGTGAGCTATGGGCGAGCTCGCCGTCCGTCCGTCTTATGACGACAGGCCGTGTCGGCGGCGCGTTCGTGTTCCACGCGCGCCTCAAAGACAGTCAGCAAACAGGAAGGGGTCCGAAAGGACCGATGCCTGCCAGGGTTGCGGGACTGTTCGAAAGAGATACCGCGGCCCTGGAACACAAAGGGCAAAGGAAGGAACATGGATGGGTTTTAGTCAGTAAAAGTCTGACACTCCCTCCTGCTCAGCCCAGAGCGGGAGGGGTTATTTGATGATTTCCCATCGGAAAAAAAAAGGTTGGTATAAATAGGTATAGCAATCTCATTAAGAAAGTACGGTACCTAACGAAGTTTATTCTTATAGCATAGGAAAATTTAAGACTTTTAAAGAATCAATCTATCATTTCAGCCTGGAGAGTTGTGGACTACACCAAGGCCACACTGAGCGATATACGAGTGCAGTACAACGAACAATTGGCCAATTCTTTGGTTGCCGCGGTACGGGAATGAAACCACAGTTCTCTACATATACGGTGGCAGTCCCACCATACGCTGATTATACCTAATTCGCTGCCTGTGTATATTAATTGTTGTATTAAGATCTATTAGATGTATATCTGGATAATAAAAGATTTCATTTCATTTCAGAAGCCTCTCACAAACTCCGCCACAACACCCTGCCCCCGCCCTCCAGTCTGTCAAAGCTACCTTTTAAAGTCGTTGGTCCATCTTGCTGGAGGGCCAGGCTTCACTTGTTTTGCTACTTTTGAAAAAAATAGAGACTTAAATTCGTAACACGTGACTGTGGGTACAATTCTGCTTCAAATTCAATACACTTGGAACAATTATTATTTATATGTAGATTTATGTTTGAAACTTGGGGAATTTCTTAATTTGCTACCCTTTTCACGCATTTCAAGGGAATTCAAATCATAATATTATGAATTTTGGTTCAAAATACAATAACAACAGTTGTTGTGGTCCCAATGTCTGTATGTAAATCTATTCACGCATCTAATTCAATTAGAAAATTGTCATAGCAAGAGTTTGAATGTTACTGATATAATTAGTACCTCTTTACCTATCTTCTTTGTTATAAGACAGTATGAATTCAAAGCAAGAACAAAAGGAAAATGTCACGAAACAAAACGTGTGGAAAACATGACAAAAAACATTTGAATAAAAGCGACTATCGTGTGTAAGCGAGCGTAACGAGTTTCGCCACTTTTATTACTTTTCCGATGCTGTAGCACGTTTTTTTTTCCCACAAAAAATATACCCGTGGTAAGAAATCTAATTGGTCTACCAACACAGTATGGTTTTTACTAACAATCGAGTTGCAATTTTCAACGGAAAATTACTCTGAGACCGCTTTTCTGTTACTTTATTTGGCATCTTATATTGGTAACTAATGACCTGCCAGTCACTTAGGCTTCGCTTGGAAATAAAGAGCCTTTCTTGGAAAACGTTGTTAGGGGCAACTGTAACAGTACTTACTAAGGTAGCTGATAACAAAACTAGAAATAGCTTTTAAATCAAACTTCGTAAGTGCAAAACTGTTTTTGAGAACTTTGTTCGATAGTTGCTAGTTCTTTAGCATCACAGTTAAAATGGCCAATAACTGAATGAGGGTCAATTAGTTAATGACTATACCGTTTCCCTTAACACGTTGGACGCCGAATCAAAATCGTTACCTACTTTTCCTATTGAGCCGTAGCAGACATCGTTGTGTCCGATAAAGAGTTTGTACTTTCAGGCCGTGGCCGTGGCACCATGTGTCCACGTGCACGACCTGCGTTCATATGTCTACAGTGGGCCGACAGTGCATTCGAAGACATGTGACATCTATCAACCCGCACTGAGCCCGCGTGGCGGATTATACCCCATTACCTCTCATAGAAACGAGGCCGTGTGTTCCAGCAGCGTGAACATTATAGGCTGATTATGATAGGCTGAGAATGAAAAAAGGAAATCACTAGCTTCTGTCTTTCTAGGAAATAGAATAAACTTTATTGTAGACGAATTTCGGAATACTAAATAAATATCGATGGACATCGGTTTAAAGATATTTATTTCTCATAAGAACTTATAAATAACAGTTCACTTATAATGAGATACAGAGTTATTTCTTAATAATAATATAATATTTGTCTCTGGGGCGTTGTTGGTGACGTTATAGGGTACATACATGTTTTTTAAGTTTACTTTTAAATATGTTAAAATTATCGCATTTCTTTAAGTCTTCTAGTAAAACATTGAACAGTTTTGCTCCCTCCACTAACACTGTTTTTTGCCGTAATTAGTCCGTGCACGGGCAGCCCTAAGTTGGAATTTATTTTTACTTCTTGTGTTGTATGTTATTGTTTTTTTATGGATTTGTATGTTTGATTGCACGGAGTTCGTAGTGATTTTTTTATGAGAATGCAGGTGCAATAAGTGTACAGTTGTGTGAGATTTAGTAGTTTAGTTTGTTTGTATAGTTTTTTTGTTGGATAAAGATATTGGTAGTGAAATAGAACTTTGATAATTTTGTTTTGTATTCTTTGTAGCGGCTTAAGATTAGACTTAGCGGCTGAGCCCCACACTTCGATAAGGTATTCTAGGTTTGATTTTACTAGAGAGTTATATATAATTAGACGTACTTTTTTCGGGATACATTTTGTAACTTTTCGTAACGCTCCTAATAGTGATATTAATTTTGTTTTAACATGATCGATGTGTAGACATTACACACAGAACCATCTAGATGTCACACTAAGCAACGAGGCTCGTGTCGTGGACACCAGATAGTTGATAATACTACATAGGTACTTTTTTTGTTTGTAAATACATACTTATTATACATATAAACATCCATGACTCGGAAACAAATGTCCATGCTCATCACGCAAACATTTGCTCCTACCGGGATTCGAACCCGGGACCGTAACAACGCAGCCTCACTACCGCTGCGCCATACGGCACGTCAAATAATAAAAATAAAAAATACTGTTTTTGTAGTCTCTGGTCTAAAAAGTGAAAGTCAAGGACGCAACAGCTCACTCACTCAACTTAAATAACTTGAACAAAATATAGTAAGCGTCAATGGTACACAAACTCTCAACTGGCTTCTCTGATTGCCAGCAATGAAAATAGGTGAAAAGCGTTCCCTGTATGTGGTTGGTATAGTAAATTTACCTCTTGCCAACCACTATTAAATAAAGAAAATAGGTATAGGGGACCTCACGTCTTTAGTAACAAAAAGAATATAAGGCGCGAATTATACACAAGCGGCGTAAGGTGACGGCGCGGCGCAGGCTTGGAAAGTATAACGAAAAAAAAGAACAACGACACATCGCCTACGTACATTTTGTATGAAAACGTTTTGAGGCGGCATCATGCCTTCGCCGCGCCATCACCTTTCGCCGTTTGTGTTTAATTCGTGCTTTAGTCAGTCTTTTATTCTATTGAATCTCCATATTACGCTAGAACAGTTCAAGGTTGGTTCGGGTCGGCTTCGGGTCACCACAGACGTGACCGTGGACCCACTGTACGTATTGACAGCGGAAACTGACAGGAAATGGGTCATGCAGACCCTTCGCTAGTGAAAGATAATATTTTTTGTACAAAATAGTTCATCTTTACTTTGCTTAATGTTGTTTGTGGTAACTCAACTGATCAGGATGTTTACAACCTTATGCCTTAGCGCCTAATATTATTATCTAACACAATTTCCCGCTACAAAACTATACATTTAGGTAAAAGGACATTTTGAGAAAAGACATCCTAAGAAAGGACATTTGGGGAAAAGGAAGGACCTTTCGAAAAAAGACATTTGGAGATAAGGACATTATGCCTTGAGACGGTTATTTTGACGTCAACAGGGTGGTCAACGATATACATAAAACATAATTTGAAAAGTTTAAAGTTTATTATTATTTTGGAAAAAATCTGTAAAAACTAATTCTTTTCACAAGCTTTTATTTATTTTTCTAATGTTTGATGTATGCATGGGCGCATATATGTAGCTGCTACTGAGAAATTTCTCATGTAAAACCCCAATAACACTTTGCCTGAAATGGGAATCGAACCCAACAGCTCATGCTCAGTAGTAGCGCTTGCGACCACTAGACCATCATCATTCTCCTGCCCTTATCCCAACTTATTTAGGGTCGGCGCAGCATGTCTTCTTCTTCCATACTTCTCTATTACTCGTCATCTCAGCAGTCACCTCCTTTTTAGCCATATCATCCATCACACAATCCATCCATCGTTTCTTTGGTCTTCCTCCACTCATAGTCTACATTCATACTCAACATTTTCCTCAATATATTCTCCTCATTCCTCCTCCTGCGACCACTAGACCAATGGAACATAATTGAGTAAAATTAAAAAACCATTATAGTATTAGTATGTAGGTGGTTTCATATACAAAAGTGTGGTAAATAAAGACCATTATCAGGACAGCGTTTAATTTATAATTAAACTAGAGAAGTTTAAACAAGAATGTCTGTTGTACCAATCAAGGTACTAAGCCTTTCTACTTAAAATTCAGACTGGGAAAGTTTTTAACTTCGGCGACGAAACTCGGAAACTTCCTGACGAAAGAAGCACACGTCACAACTCCACAAGTTTTATTCACAAAGAGTGGAGTTAAAACTTGTAGTGGGGTCTTACACGAGCATGGTGATTTTTAAAGGAGTTTGTTAAATGTCAAAATTGTAGTTTTTTTTTATGGGTTAAGTCAGGAGTACCTCGCAGGACATGGCGGGACGCGCTGGACAGAATCAACGACCAGTGAGCCTAAAATGCAAGCTTTATCAGAATCATCATACTATGAATCACGTTAAAAATTTTAAATTCTTAAAATGGTCTTTATGTTTATGACCACAAAGTCCATTTTAAGAGTTTTAAATTTTTAACGTGATTCGTATTATGATTCTGATATAGCGGCGATTTTAGACCCCAAGTGGTCCACATTGATTCTGCATCGAAGTATTTGGAAGTCATTAGGGAGAGGCTTTTGCCCAGCAGTAATCCGGGAGTACTAAAATACACAAAAAAAAATAGTTTGTTCATGTCGTGCTTGTTTTTAATTTTAAATGTTTTAAAGTTAGTTACTATAAATAATTTTAATTTATAAATGTTAATGTATATTTTAAATGTCCTAATTATAGAAGATTACTGATTATTTATATGGCAATTAAATGTACATACGTTAAACGGGGTTTAGTTTTAATAACATAAATCTGTTGACGGTTTTTGTTGTTTAGGTACAAGCCTTTTCAATATAGATTACCTCTTGAAGCTGTGTAATACTAATACGACAAGGAGTATTTTATTGTTATATCAGAGATATTGTGAAAGAAATTTATGAGTGTTGTTAACCTGCTTTTATTTAAGTTTTCACTTCAAATGATGCTTTACTTTGTTATTTTGTATATTCTAATGAGTTATAATTGTCTCTTTTATTTTTATAATTTTAGTTAGTGTAATGGGTAGTAAACAGAACCAGTGTAATTAAAAAAAAAAATAAGTAGTAAGCCTGGGGCCTTTTCAGCTCAGCGTATTTTCAGCGCGTAGCTGCTCTCATAAATATTGCTACTGATACAACCCACCGCGGCACCGGTTCGAGCAAACACATCGGAATAAGTACGTGTACGCGGTCTCACGTTTTTGAAGCCCAAAATATGGCGAGCGTAAGCCGATGCGAGTTTATACGAACCGAACAATACGCTAGTCTGAAACCGCACTAAAGTGCTCTGAAGGCTTTCGCTTTCCGCTTTCGTAGATAATAGCATTGCCGCCTGTCACGGTTTTTATACGGTAACCTAAACACCAGTCCTGTCGCTGCGGTCTATGGCTGCAATTTGGCGATGCGTAGGTTTGTGGCCTCAGGAAGCGTACCTTCGCAAAAAGAGATGATAAATTCTTATACTCAATAGTTATGTAGAGCACAATATAATCAAGTCCACAAAAGAACACTATCGACATCTACTATGACCCAAACGAAGAACTAAAATCAAAATCCTGCATCGTGACATTAGAGTTCTCCTCGAGCTAAAAACAATAGAATGACTCAACAACGACTGTCGAGCAGTAGCCCACCAGATACAACGCTCGTCTGGTCGGAGGATCCTCCATTTTTAAACGAGGAACATCCTCACCCTACATACCATTCCTCATACTCCTAAAGTTATATTTACCCAAGACTTGACAATGGTTAACTTGCATATTAGAAATTCAAACCAGCAGAAATAAACTGAGTGCAGAATCCAGACACCGTAAAATTCCATTAGCTCCACAACTACCTAATATAATATTTCAAAAGTAGTCTAAGAGTCTGGCGTGAAACTTTGCTTCCATACAGTTTACTGCTGCTTATATATCGATAAGTTACGACAACTTGCCTTTCCCGTACTTTCGAGCTTAATAAATAAAAGATTCCGAGGCAAGGAAATAACTTTTATTTTCAACAAAAATTGATATTTTTACGGATGTGTTGGACAAGCTTGTAGGTAGGTACATATTTTTATCTACAGGTGTACCTCGGAAGTATTATTTTGTGGAGGTATAAATGATAATAATTATACGCAGGATTTAGATTAAGTTAAGTATGATTTCAATTTCAATTTTTTTGAACACGCTTTGAGTACGCACAAGAGAACCTATGTTGTTGGAAAGCTAATAGAAAGCATAAATAACGGAAGTTTCCCAAACTAAACAGGGCAAAAATGTTACTAAAGAGAAGCTTTGTTTTCAGGGAAAATAAAATTCCAATACGTAAAAGTACTTTTATCCTCAGCCGACAACTGACATATTTAAAATTTTGTTAACTATTATGTCAGTCTCAATTTTACGGTCTGTTTTTTTGTTGTTTTCTCTGTAGTAAAGAGGTACACTGTGGTTACATTGTAGCTTCGTAAACATTGCGTGACCAACACGCTCGGATGTGTTCGAAATTATTTAGTTTTAATTACGTTTCGTTATGATATCATCAATTAATACTAATTGGGGTATTAATTTTATATCAACAATAGGTATTTCAACGAAATAGCCTCAAATATGTATTTACTTACATTTAAAATTACATATACATGGAATTATGATTCTAGGATATGTATTTGATGTGTTAAGTCAAACAGGCATTTTCTTGACGAGGGGTCAGACATTGGTCGTTTCAAATAGAAGTTATAATAATGTTAAAAAAGAAAATATTGATCTTAATTATTTTCATTTTGTGACGAGTGCAGTATTATACCAAGTTCTACCGCTAAGTATGGGTCAGTTGGTTCGTTTCCCATCCAAGTCGCGTCATTGTTAATTTGTTACCGATCCTTATTGTGGTTGACCATAGGAGTTTCTCAGTACCAGCCAATAACCTCATTGGTACCAGCCCTGAGTCTTGTAACGTTGTATCGTTACTTTTGTGTACATAGCTTATTTCAACATCAAAATGTCAAAACAAACCACAGAAGTTAATAGTATTAGGACCGTTCAAAGTTACTAAACGACATTTTGCTGTTTTACCAGTGTTGGCGCGAGTTTTGTGTATCCGAACGAATGAGTGAGGACTTGTCTATACGCTTCGCGCACGCCGAGGTATGCCATTTATTCTTTCCCAATGACTGGCACAATTGAATCGCTGCTCTCGACAAAAAGACACATTCACTTGATTCTCATCACCAGTCCTGTGACCTTATGCGTGGTCTCCGACATTATTCGGGCCTAAAGTAGGCAGTTTATTATTGCTCATAATTAGCAGTAAACCGTATTAAATTCTGTGTCTTTGTAATCACTATACTGGGTAAGTGTTGAACAGCCTAATCAGTCACGTTTATATTTTGTGTACCTAACTATCTAGGTCAACTCAGGAGATGTGCCTATTCTCTCTCACATTTTGCTATGCTCATTATAGTTCTTATAAAATCTAGTTGCCTACAGGTTAGTAAATTTTGATAATCCGTGTTTTCCATTCCCAAAATGTGCAAGTCATGCCGTGCTTCTCACTACTCGTACCATATTTTAAACTCCGTACTGATTGTGACTACCACATATCACCTTCATTGGGACACGGGTATTTCTCGCTTTACTAATGCCTTGGTGTCACAATCAACGTCGATGACTCCTGGCCATCTTGAGTCCAAAGTTCCGGCTGACACGTCCAAAGTTCCGGCTGATACGTCCAAAGTTCCGGCTGACCCATCCAAAGTTCCGGCTGACACGTCCAAAGTTCTGGCTGGCACGTCCATCTGGTTTTCCGGCTGACATTTTCGGCCTAAGTACCGGCTGGTATATCGACTCAAGTTCCGGTATTCCGGGCTTCCGCGCGCTCCGCGTCGGAAACATATTTGCCTGCATGATCGCGCCGAGAATCCGCGGGTCTGCGCGAACATCTGCTGACCGTCACCCCTCCTGGCGTCTGCAGCGTGGCACACCGCTACGGTCTTCGTCACACCGGGCTGAGCCAGGAGAGTACCGTGCGACTCGCTAGTGAACTTGGGGAAGGGAATTTGTGGCCATAAAGTTACCCCTTTTTATATATTAATATATTTTTATGTTGACGAGGTTCGTGGTTTTTTTATTCTTAGACCTCCACCACGATAACCCTTTTCCTCACAGTCTAGATATTGCTCGGTTGTTGGCTATAGGCTCGGATCGCACCCTATTTGTTAAACATAACTGAAGAAACGTGGATGTATATATATGTTACCGGCCGAACCCGATTTCAGGCCAAACTAATTTGTCCTAGGCCAAACCGGTTTACTGGTCTATCTTATCAGGATACACTAACCCAAACAAAGCAATTAAACTGCGCTCAACTTAGATGTAGCGCTCGCAGGCCGCTGCCGCGGCACAGCTCGCTACGCTTGCTCTGCTCGCGCGTGGTTGGTCACCAATCTAAACTAATCTAACCCATTTAGTCGGGGTGCTCTATGATTGTCCTTTTGTGATGATCCCTAGTTTGGCCTAGGACAAACTAGTTTGGCCTGAAATCGGGTTTGGCCGGTAACATATACATCTCTGCTGCACCTTTCGGAGAACACAAGCATGTAGGTATGTGTTATTATAACGTGTTTCTAGCACTAATAGTGCAGCAGGTACAATTTTAACTAGCATCTTAAAATAGACCAGTTTAAAAATATCCTTGACGCCGCCTACGCTCGGGTAACCATTAAATAAGCAAATCTAATTTCGTTTCTAACAATGCATACTTTAAAATACCTCAGCTTTTAATTATTTGTATTTAATTAACACCCCTACATCAATGACGCGCTAATTAACTCGAAGTACGTACTTTAAGTAAATTAACACTTTTCAGTTAGGTAATTGCTTTTTAAATTCTCCGTTTAAAGAAGAAAAATTGTGAAATAAATGTGTTAACACCTAGTTTCTATCCATAATAATTTAATTTCCTTACCTATATTAATTGTCCGCTGACTTGACAAGTTTAGTTATAAAATCAGGATGTTAATTTGCGGAAATCTATGAGATTAAATGTTATGCAAAAAATTGTTTTAATTCCATTCACGCCTGAATGCAGGATGCAGCACCTCCTACCTTGCTTCCAGTCTAACCGAATGAAAGATGTACCTGACAGCAGTTGGTATTTAATATGGACCGAGTCAGACTTCCACCATCCAGTGATTGAGTAATAATCTCCAAGGTAAGACTGTTTGCTAGACTTTCTCTCTTCTGACTACCATTTATGAGTGTCAAAGAGCCGATACTATGAACTTAACGTGCTAAATGGTGTCACAGTTTATAATGTTAGAAAGTTATCGTACATTTTTTTCAGCCAATCAATCACAGCATTTATTTTAATTAGGCCAGTTACAGGCACTTTTGAACTGTCGAAACAAAGATAACAATGAAATGTAGCTACAGTCCCAGTCACAAGGTATATAAATTGTGAAAGTACTGTAGTTGCCTATTCTCTAGCGTAGATCTCTATGGAGAAGAACGGGCAAGAAACTCCATGGACTCTCTTTTCAATCGGCATATTTTTGAAAACCAAATAGGTTACATCATTTTTAAAATGGAAAAATGGTTACCACAAGAACTCTTTGCTCGATCCACAAAACAATTTAACTTAAAAAATCCATCCAACACCTGGATTAAAACAATAACATCCAAAGTTATCTTTTTAATTTCTTCAAAATTGGAATAAAAGATGAATTTTATTTAACGGAAGACGTCTTTATTAATTCTCAATTTCAAATTTTTCACCTTGATATTTTCAATTCACGCCTTTTCCAACAAGTGTAAATTACAGAAACAATTTTGTATTTGACTTTGCAGCCAAATTGCCTAATAATGCCAGTAACAGTTTCAGTAAAGTTTTTGTTAGATGTTACGACACCACGTTAAGTTACTTATTTACATTATAACAGCTTGTTACATGTCGTACTACTGATAATAATTTGTAAAAGTACTCGATTATCATAGTTTTAAAGAACAAAAATCATAAGACCTCGTCGGAAAAACACCAAAAAAGAAAAATTGTACTTTTACAATTTAATGTTGCATTTATTTTGGCACTTCTGTAGCATTTTTTAATAATTTCTGATGCATATTTCGACCATTTCATGTTGCATATAATCCGATCTCTAGTAATAAGTAATGTACAATGACTGGCTAAGGCTTGCAACCAAATAATTGTGACCTTGAGAGATAAGTCTCTCAAGGTCACAATTATTTGGTTTTGCTAGCTTACTATCAATAAACATTTTAAATATGTACTACACTAGGTACCTATAAGTATTTGTTGTTGACATATACGAAAGCCAAATTCTTGCCAACTTCATTTTAGTAGCTTTTATTGGCGCAATAAAAGTCAAGGACATTTTCAAATCAACCGCAACTCCTACCGTTTACGGTGCCATACTTGTAAATCTGTTGCCAGTACCACAGGTGACACTTTAATGTTGGCAACGGAGCCAAAACGTTCCACAGCCAAGACGAAGTTAGGTGGTTCCAACAATTTTAAATTGCGTGTATTTTATTTGGTGGTGCAGTGCAACTAGTGGTGATCGTATCACAATGAAATGTGGCTGGGTTGTGTGGTAGGAGCATTTTGTACTCCTTAAGCATAGCATTTTGCGGAGGTGTTGCAGCATTTTTACGCTATTAAATTGTCTATGGAAGTTAGTACTGGTGAAATACTTGACTTAATGTCTTATGTCCCCTAGATGGTACAGAGGGCGTCCACAGATGTCCTCCATCGCGATCGATCTTGAGCTTCACGTTTCACCTCACTCCACGTCTATCCGATGCTCGCCGCTTCTGCCAACCGGGTGCGACGCCAGGTTTGACGGGGACGGCCACGCTTTCTTTTCCCTTGGGGATTCCAGTCCAAAGCTTGTTTGGGTATGTGGTCGGGATCCCTTCGGAGCGTGTGGCCAATCCATCTCCACTTGCGACGCTTGATCTGGCGATCGATCGGGCTCTCGTGACATTTCTCCAGCAGCTCTATACTTTGGAGATGGTCTCGGGCCAGTAAATTCCGAGAATGCGACGAAGACAGCGGTTGACGAAAACTTGGATTTGGCGTGAGATGTCCTTTGTGACCTTCCACGTTTCGCACCTGTAGAGCAGCACGGATTTCACACTGGACCCGAATATCTTAAATTTAATCCTTCGGGTCAGTTTCTGCAACTGCAAAACAGGTCTCAGCTGCGCGAAGGTAGCTCGGGCTTTGGCGATCCGTGAAGCGATGTCCTGTTCACTGCCCCCAGTCTCTACCACGACGCTCCCAGGATAAGTATACATAGTGTAGCTTTCTAATGGTTTTTTTTTTGGAAACGGTTCTGTAGTTCCGAAGATCCGAAATTACAACATTACCTCTTTATGATATAGTTATGTATGTGGACGTCTTTCGGCTGAAATGATGATGATGATGATGTATATGACTCGTTTAGACTCTGACGCTACTTCCACTATACGTTACACTAAGTAACAAACATATCCAAATAATAGAATTCGCATGAAGTAGTTAAGTGAGTCACGTCAAAGTGACCGTTTCATGTATCATCATACACACGGCTTGCGAATAAAACTTTACTGACACTCAAGTCAAGTAATATTTCAAAGTCGTCGACCTTCACCGAGTGCTTACAAAGTCCAAGAAAACTGAAACATAAAGTAAACTCTGAAGTACACAAAATATAACAGCAACGTTTCCAACAGAAAAGTGAAAAAGCCAGAAAATTTTGTCGGCAGTAAAATCACTTTTTCATGTTTTAATATTGTCGTAATACACCGTGTTTATAAAATTTCCAGCGACTACTTAATTATTTATAAAGGCTCCTAAAATGGAGCCCATTTTGTCATGTCAATCTGTTCCGTCCTCACTGGGATAAAACGTAACAAAGTTAACCCTCCACTGCCCAGAGTTATCTATATTATACAATGTTTGGCACAAAAGCAACTTAATCAACTGAACGAAACTTTATTCACATTCACATAAAACTCAAATTGCGTAAACTAATTTTAAGTGGCTGTTATTACGTTAATGAAAAAAGTTGATCCCACGCACAGATTTCTTGCTTAGTACAGGAAGTTTTTGACTTTTATCGCTTGACTCTCTGATCTTGTAAAAGTTGGACAATTTTGACAGTTACAAGGCCTAGAGCACCGGTTCCCACATAAAATATTTATTGAATTTTTTTTTTGTTTAAAAAGCCAAACCAATAAAGTCTTTTTTTTGGTTAAAATGATATGTCAATCACGCCTACTACACCCAAAGAAATAACACAAATAATTAAAACTATGACAAACAAGCACTCCAGTGGATATGACGAAATCCCTATTGCTATTCTTAAAGAACACATACAAATATTGGCTGGACCACTGTCTACATTCATTAACAACTGTCTTGAGCAGAGTATTTTTCCGGAACAATTAAAAATTGCAAAAGTTGTGCCAGTTTATAAAAAGGGTTCAAAAACGGATCCTAAAAATTACAGGCCCATTTCGCTTCTACCCACAACTTCAAAAAATTTTGAAAAGATATTGAAATCTCGGCTGTTGACTCATCTTCATATAAATAAAGTTGTACATGATAGACAGTTCGGTTACCAAAAAGGAATTGGCACTGCAGATGCCATTTATAAACTTTTAGATGATGTGACTAGCAAAATAAATCATAAATTAAAGGTAGCCGGTATTTTTCTGGATTTATCTCCCGCATTTGATACGGTAGATCACAATCTACTTATTGCCAAACTAAATTATTATGGTGTCAGAGGCAGAGCCCTTCAATTATTTGCATCATATTTAAGAAACAGAAAATGTATGTAGAAACCAGCATGATAGAACAAAATGGACAACGGAAAACATACCAATCATCCATGATTAATAATACCACGGGCGTACCGTAGGGTTCCATATTGGGTCCGATTCTGTTTATTATTTTTACTAACGATTTGATAAATTATATTAAAATAAAAATTCCAGACATTAATCTCGTAGTCTTTGCGGATGACACCAACGCTGTAGCAGGGGCGAAAAGTATTGGTGAACTGACAGAAAAGGTCAATACTACGTTGGCAGCATTTTAGTTTTGGTTCAATACAAATAGATTAATAATAAATATTAAAAAAACATCATGTTGTTTCGGACCACTGCAGGTAATAAGTATAATATGGATATAGCTCTCAACAATGATAAAATTGAATTAGTGACAGATGTCAAATTTCTGGGTATCCATTTAGATGACTTGCTGAACTGGAAAAGGGGCTAGCATACATAGACTCCACTATATCATCTGCGTGTTATGCGTTGAGGAAATTGAGAGACGAAATAAATACGGAACAGTTAAAGATGGTATATTATGCTCTTGACAAATCCAGACTTCGATACAGTATACAGTTTTGGGGGAAAAGCTATGGTTATAATCCTCAACGAGCCTTCATTCTCCAAAAAAGAGCAATACGTACAATTGTCAGAATTTCACAAAGAGAAAGCTGTCGATTTTAAGCGTTAAAATATTCTAACATTGCCCAGCTTATACATACTTGTTTTGCTAGTTAATTTAAAAAATATGTCCATCAATTCGAGTCTGAGGAAGAAAGAACAGCCAGGGAAAACACTCGTAGGAAGGATTTTAAAAATAAAGTTGTACCAAATTTAAACATTGTCAAGCATAGCCCTCATTACCAAGCTGTACAAATATTTAATAGACTGCCAGCGGACTTAAAAATCTTATTTTACACTTGCTCTTTTAAGGCTAAGCTAAAAGCATTTCTGTTGGACAGAAATTTGTACGCAGTAGACGAACTGTAATATGTCAGCAAAATTACCTATAAAAAAAAAAACTATTTATTGTTATTGTTTCTGGTAATCATGTATTTTTGTAATATTTTATGTTTTGTTTTGAGTTATGTATCAAACAAAATTTAAATTGTTCCTGATAAATAAATAAATAATAATAAATAATTTGTTTTTGCGATTTTTAATATAATTTAAGGGACACGCTTTGATAAACTTTTTGATGTAAAAAACTTTTTTTATTTTAAAAAGAAAACGCTTGGTTGATGAGCAAGACGTGCACCTGTTTTACGTTCTCACAATGAACTGTAGTTAATTGATAAACATAAATTATAGTGTCTGTCAATGTTGGTTTAGACGGACAAGAACAATATCAACATACTTTGCTTTAATCAAATTACAAAAAAAAAAAAAACTATCCAAATGATACTTACATTAACGAAATTGAGCTTAAAAATAAAATTATTTTTCGGTTTGAACAAAATTATAGTTAAGTGCACATAACAGCTGCGTCGGGCCACGATACTATTATTGCAATGCGGTGCGGTCCGCTCAAATCTGTGTCAGTCTATAAAATTCATATTTTAATTAACATAAAATTAATGACTATAGCAGCCTATTATTGTCCCGCTGTTGGGCGGGATTAAAACATCAAATTATGAAAATTGGAGACTGATATGGGTCAATCAGATCACCTTGGGGTTAGATCAAGATAGAAACGTTCTAAAAGCTTTTAATCTTAGTTTAAATTAGGATGATTAGTGAAGATCCCAGTGGAGCCGGCACGTGATTTAATAGTGAAGCTGGGAATTTACCGTAAACAGGATGTTTCTTTGTTTTTATAGTGCTGAACTTAGCTGTATAGTAGATAGAGTGAATCCCTTTAAGGGACGATGGTTATAATTATAATATTGCATTTGACATTTACAACAAAACAATGACAACACAATAGTTCAGCTTTTTATATTTTTTTAACTTTGTTTCTTTTAGTCGATTGCATAATGAAACGTCAGTGGTTTTATTTTATGGTAAATTGCAATAGATGAATTAGGTGACTTACCTTATTCGGAATAAGAAAATATGAAATATGAGGTAGGTATTCTTTATGCTTAAAGAAAATCTCAGCCGATTATGGTGGCGAGAGGGCTGGCCAGAAAAACATAGTGTTTTGTATTTCTGTAACCAGAATAAATGACACGTACAGGGTGGTAGGGACACTGACGCTAAAATAGTTACCACATGTTCAGTACATTGTTTATTTCGCTATACATTTTGACCGTGTAGGTATTGCAGTTTTGTAGGAAAGAGCTAATATATATAAATATATATATTATAAATATATATATTAATAAGTTAGTTACTTTATGTTATTTTAATTTATAAATTTTAATGTATAGTATAGTATTAATTTTCAGTCTAATTAAATAAATATATATTAGGGTTCAAAGACAATAACATTTATTTATTCGTAGGATACGGTAGGCACAACGTTATTATAAAAAATAGCATGTTTCAGGACATATCCGCCGCTAGACGCGGCATACGAATATTAACGGTTGATATTCAGACAATATTTGTTTTGCAAAAAAGGGCAATTCGTTCAATTTATAAATTAAGTCCTAGACACACCCTCAGAGAAAAATTTAAAGAGATTAATATACTTACTGTCCCCTCTCAATTTATTTATGAAAACCTTTTGTACGCACATAAAAATATTAATTTGTTTAAAAAATACAGTGATATCCACAATGTAAATACGAGGAATAAACACAAATATGTTGTTCCTGCAACGAGGCTAAAAAAAATAGGGGGTACGTTCAGATGCCAATGTATACGTTTTTACAATAAACTTCCGAGTCATATTCAATTACTAAGCCTAAATAAATTCAAATCGTTTATAAAACGGAAGCTATGTCTGAAAGCCTACTATAACATGAATCACTATCTCGAAGATAAAAAGGCTTGGGATTAAGCTGCTCCAATTAAATTTATTAAATTTACTCTGTGAATGTCGAAATTTCGGACTTCGCTTGTTTATTATTGATTCCTTTCCCATATACACTGTGACATTTAATTTATTTGACATGAATACTTTTAGTATTTTATTATTATTATTATTTTTTATTATTATTTTGTTTTATATTTTTCTTATTGTTATATTTAATGATTTGACATGAATACTTACTTTGCTAAGTATTTTACTTTTATTTTTTATTGTTAATGGTCACATTTAATGACATTTATTTTGTAGAGTATTTTGTATTAATTTTATTTGATTATTGTGAATGTGAGGACCATGTGTATCTTTTTCCACTATTGTCTGGCAGTTTGAGTACTATAAGCGACCTACCCAAATGTCCTTTCTTTGGTATTGTTCGTCGTGTCGTTGAGCTCCTTGAGTTATAAGTCGAGCTACACGATAACTGACAAATGCTTGCACTGACTGGACAGGTCCACTCAAATCTGTGTGGTTCTTTCTTCAAGAGACCATCTCAGACACTAATCTGCATAGTCCTCATGTGAGTTAACCAAGATTATGTCTGGACTTTAAAAGAGACTATGACCTCTGAGTTTGTTTCGGCTGTTTCTTCTCAGAGTAGTCAGGCACGAAACACCGGCCCCATCTAGTTTAAAAAAGAGACGTGTAAAAGTGTTTTTAAGAAACCTATTTGCAAAATAAACATCATTTATCATTTATCATAACATTAGTTACACTTGATAATACTAAAATATTATTACTTAAAATTTTAACTTCTTACGCATATATACCTAATCTAACTCACATAAATTCTAATAAAACAAAACGCCAAAAAACAAAACTAAATGTGCAATCTAATACATATAATATAAAACACAACATTGACCTTGGGTATAATAAAAACAAAACACTAAAAAAGTATAATTTTATATCCAGTACCTACCTATTTAAAGTTAATATCTTCCAGAAATTCTTTTACTGAGCCGTTTGAAGTAGCCATGATTTCAACTTATTTTTGAAAAAAAAAAAAAATGCAGTGGTGACTCTCTTATTGTTTTCGGAATGTGGTTGAAAATTAAATTTTAATGGACATTAGGTAACGGTTTTTATAATGAAGAGTACTATTGCAAAGTTGGTTTTTAGTTTAGTGGGGTCATATTTGTGAATCTGTTGTTTTCGGCTACTGTGGAGAAGAAGTGTGTGTGTTTTTTTTTAATTTATAATGAGCTGCTGAATATATGGTAACCGTTTTCACGTCGGTGTCCCTACGACCCTGTGTAGTATGACCGCAAAAGCAACGCCATCTTGAATTGCACACTAGTGTCTTGAAAAGCAACGCCATCTTGAATTGCACACTAGTGTAAGCAATTCAAGATGGCGTTGCTTTTCAAGAATATTTGCATCGATATGTCAAACTTTGTCCATTTATTTTAGTTCTGTGTTTTCCGTCTGCACTGATTTAGAAGTTAGTACCTAAGATTTTCGTTAGATTGTGTCAATTTTATAGAAATTATCACTGATGGAATATCGCTCTGTTTAAACCATCAGGTTATTTTTAACCGACGAAAAAAAAGGAGGAGGTTCTCAATTCAACACGTAAACAGGGTTTAAGGGACAGTTCTCCACAAACTGATGGGGTGAATTCAGTATATAATACCAAGATGACCGGCACAAAGATTATTTCAGGAATGTTATGGGAGTCCAATAAAGATTTGTTTTTATTTCCTCATACGTAATGTATCGTTACCGTGGCAAAAGGCACGTAGCGAACGGCAAGCGCGACGACGAGTTGAATATTCTTGAAAATATTCTTGAAAAGCAACGCCATCTTGAATTGCACACTAGTGTAAGCAATTCAAGATGGCGTTGCTTTTCAAGAATATTTGCATCGATATGTCAAACTTTGTCCATTTATTTTAGTTCTGTGTTTTCCGTCTGCACTGATTTAGAAGTTAGTACCTAAGATTTTCGTTAGATTGTGTCAATTTTATAGAAATTATCACTGATGGAATATCGCTCTGTTTAAACCATCAGGTTATTTTTAACCGACGAAAAAAAAGGAGGAGGTTCTCAATTCAACACGTAAACAGGGTTTAAGGGACAGTTCTCCACAAACTGATGGGGTGAATTCAGTATATAATACCAAGATGACCGGCACAAAGATTATTTCAGGAATGTTATGGGAGTCCAATAAAGATTTGTTTTTATTTCCTCATACGTAATGTATCGTTACCGTGGCAAAAGGCACGTAGCGAACGGCAAGCGCGACGACGAGTTCGATGAACTCTGTAGCTAGGCAGGAAGTAAACAGATGATTTCACGCTTCCTTTGTTAGAGTATTTCAAAATCCATTGTTGGATTTTTTGCGTATAGGGAATTTAATTAAAAAAAAATATATTGTGAAAATATATTTTTAAAATGATATTGTACAAGATACAAATGAAATGTTACTGGCAATTGTATATGTTTAATACTCGAGGGGTTTGGCGCTGATAGTCGAAATACAGGCTCTGCCTAGTTCGACTACAGATGACTACACCACTTATATTGATCTAAATTATCTTGTTAAAATATCTTGTAACTTATGTCTAAGTTTCTTTAAATAAACATTATTATTATTATTATTATTCCTTTATTCATATACATACAAACTATTTACATTTTTAAATATTTCTTATAAAAAACAATATAAAAACATTTAAAAATATAAAAAATTGTTGCCCGCCGGTATCGGGAACAGGGTCCAAGCTACCGGTGGTCAGGGCTCCAGAGAGAGAAACCTCCTAACAATACGAGCCGTGTCCAGGAGTACTGCTTTCTGAATCAAGCCCTTGATCCAGCTGCCTAACGAGAGCCTCCTCAGGTATTCATCGAGGCTCTTAGCAATTAAGCCATGGGTTGATACGACTATCGGCACAATGATCGCTGAGTCCACATCCCACATGTCGACAACCTCGCGAGCCAAGTCAAGATATTTTATTTGCTTATCTTTCTCGGCTTTCACGAGGTTCTCATCATGCGGGACTGTTATGTCAACAATCATTGCGCGCCGCTCTAATCGATCCACCACCACTATATGAGGCTTATTGGCTAAAATAGTCCTGTCAGTGATGATGGATTATTATTATTAATTTGACATAGAAATAAGGGAAAAGTAACGGAAAAAAACCGGAGAAAAATTCCGGTGGGTAATTATTCAAAATAAGGAGCTGAATGCCCCCGTCAGTTTGTGGAGGGCTGTCCCTTATACCCTGTATTTTTATATTAAAAATACCCCACTATTCTCTCGAGTCACCTAATATTGTTCCAAGCGTATTAACTTCGTAATAATTCATACTTTTACATAAGTCATAAATTAAAATTACCACTTTCCGGAAAATTAAAAGACCTTCACTTCCCGAATTTATGTTCAAAAACCATTTTAATCCATTTATAGTGTTCGTTTATATGTCAGCAATGGCCTACTTATAATAATTGGTTTACTCGCTTGAAATTGAGGCTAGCGTGTACTTTAATGCGATTGTGAAGATTAATGTACTAATACTATTAGTTATCTTTATACTTTCGTGCTTAGTAAGTTGAAAAAAAAATCTTTCTTTCTTTGAGCTTTATTCCGGGGTTGTAGAGGTAAGATCGCCCCCTGAATCGCTCCATGTAAAATACTAATTCAGCTTCATCCGGTAGGAATGGAAGCCGACCTCAACATACTTTGGGAAAAGACTAACCAAATGAATCATTATGCTTTTAAACTTCACGCCAGTACAATCAGAGATGTTAGCCAGTTGTGTACCTGCAGTACAATCACGAGCACCTATATGTATATACACTTTTCTGAATTTAAAAGCAATTTTCGCGAGAAATAACGATTTTATCTTGGAGATAGGATCTTTTTACATATGAACTGTGACTTACGGGATATCTTCCGTGATTGTCTGTACTTTTGAGCTCCCGATATTTCGACGCTGTTGCAAGCGCCATGATCGCGGGTTGACATCCCGTAAGTGACAGTTTATGTGTAAGTGTAAACCGTGAAAGTTTAAAACAGGATCTTTTTCATAAAAATGTGAGTTCCAGAATATTATGTTCGTAACAATATGAAATTTTAATCAGAACAGTAGGAGAAAAACCCTTTTAAAAGTTGTTAAGTGCTTACATAATTATTGGTGCTCGTGACTGTAAATGAAAAATAATTAAAAAAAATGGCCAGTTTTGTTAAATTCCCCTATAATAGAAGGGGAGCCTGCCAATATCAACCGAAAAACTTAATATCACCGGAATTGTGAAAAAGAAGTTGTTGACCAACTTATTTTGTTTCATTATGAAACTCATAATTACGGCGTTGATTACGTACCACGTGTACTTTATCGCCTGAATGGTTGTTGCTAATGAGCCTGATTGTACCGGTGATAGATTGTTTAGAATCTTAATTATAGAGGGTCGTGAATCGATTTGTTTTAGTCCGATTAAAGTAAAAAAAAAGGTGAGGTAGACTGGTAGAAAATGTCGAACGCATTAAGCCCGCCTTCGTTCAGTTTTTAATTTGTGCATAAAGTTAAAATAAATTAAAAAGACCATACAACACTAACAACGTTATACATTACATTCAAGAAAGATGTTTCTTTTTCAGTGTGTTTTATTATTTGACAAAAAAAGTTAGAGTGACAAAGAAGTAACTTACTCTTAGTTTTTGACTCATTTCTACATTTGTTTTCCAATTTCCCAAAATTAATTCACGTGAAATACATACATACACAATTTTGTGGCATAAAATGAGTTGTTTATTTTTATGGTTGCATTTAAAAAGTAAAGCTTTCACTTTATATCATTTTCCTTGTAACATATTACATCACGTTACCAAATTAGCTTCGTTAGCATTGTCTTCGAAACATTTCCTGCACGTCTGACCTACCAAAACCAGACAGCGGTTGCATGTTTATTTTGATACGAACACCTTCACATTTCCTTTTGATAGACGCTACTCAAGCATGGCGTTTGACACCAGACCAAGAAACATCACCTCATCTCTTTCACACATATGGGAATATTGAAAATATGGTGAGCTTTTCCAATCGTGCACCGGCTTCAGGAACGTCATGAAAGCTTTCAGTCCGCGTTTGAGCGGCAGGGCGCGCGGACGTATGTCGACGCCGCCCAGCTACTTGCCGCGATATTTGAACCGCATTTCGTACGGACGTTTTATTTTGCTTGCTGAGTTCGAGTTGCAAGTGTATATTTGAATATTACTCCATCATTGCCGGCGACGATACACAAGTTCTGTTACTCGAATAAAATCAAACTTTAGGTCGATCGCTCGGTCGTAAATGAATGCGTTTGTGATTTATTAGATGTACAAAGTTTATATTCGTCGCCTGAACCGTGTATGTGTATTTATAATTCCAAACATAGCCAAATATTAGAGTATTCGCTTAGTTGTCCGCACTAGACTATACCCTTCGGTCCAAACAAGTGACTTATTAGCAACTGCTGATATCAAACTTTCATATCCTAACTTATTGTAAATATATTTTGTAAGTGTATTGTGTATCTGGTGCGAGGACCAAAGTTCTGGATGATATAGGTACTTAAAAGCTTAAGTGTAGTGCTTTGTGTAAATAATACATTGGTAATGCGAACATATCTATGCAGTGAGTGCTACTCCTGTTGAAGTTAACCACAACGAAGACTAATTGATATTGATTTCCCACATACCAACACGAGGTAAGATTATTTATACTACATTTATATTATGTACTATGGCTTCCCGTGTTTAGATTAAACGGATAAAATTAATTAAAAATTAGTAGGGCATTTTCTTTGATCCATTTCACCCACGAAATGTTCCTTGAGTTAAGTTTCATGTTACAGCTAATGAAAATTGTCAGTTTGTTCTAAGTTATTACATTATTCAGAACAGTAGTTAAAAGGTCATCGAAGTTTCCGACGGGCACATTACTTACAGGGACTACTTATTATGTGTTTCAGAAATAAGTTTAAAAGTTTGGATTTTTTTAGAATTATGTCTATAACAGCTGGTGATAAGTTTCTTTTACGAATTAACAGCTGGTCTTTTGAATTGAAATAGGGTAATGTAAGCTCTCCTTATTGATGCTATTATTTCATTCCGTAACTGAAACTTCAGACATTACCAAAAACTGTTCGGTTGAGTTTTTGTTCTAGAAAAGTATTCTATTTTTATTGTTGTTTACAATATTTTATCTGTGTGATCTTCAATTTAAGTAAAGGTTATTCACGGTTATTGCTCTTGTAATAGAGTGCGAAACCGCTTATCATGGATTACAACGGATTATATATCTGGGCTGACGAATATGTAATAATATAAGTATTAGAGGTGAAAATATAATCCTTTTTTAAACGCCACTGGTGATAAAAGTGTTAGCAAAACATTGTGGGTTTTACGTTTATTTTGAAGTAGGTGAATGATAAATACTTTTTCGCCTAATTTCGTAAAAAAATGCTTGTGCATGTTTAAATGCAAATGAGGAAAACTAAAAAGGGTCAGGGTAGAATTTTTTTCCAAAGCTATGAAGACCAAATTAAAAACGTTCATACTTAGTTGTAATTTGACAAATATATCAAAAGCTTTTGAAAAATATATATATGTATTTTAGTTGTGTGTGCAATAAAGAATAAGAATATTTTTTGTCAGATTGAGATCGAAATTAACACGAACGATCTTAAAAATGTAAGAATTTTCCTCAAAGATTGCGAAGAATTTATGATTGTCTACAGAGATTGTCTATTCCGATCAGAAGCATTCCACGTTGCGCTATTTCCTCTATTACTATTATTGTTTACACGAAAAAGTGATGTTGCAGAAATTGTCATCACAATACACGACCTTGAATTCCCATATTCATTATACAAATATTAGGTAGGAACGCCATATTTTCGCGACCATTATAAGAGACCGTTTCAAAATATCGCGAAGGTGGTCTTGTGTGCTAAAATGCCAACTTTGCCACAGCTTGAACAGCTTGAAAGGGAGTTAGCATTTGTCTAACCTTTTCTTTCTTTTAGGTCGGTTACTCAAAGTCGTTTAGGACACGAAGTTTCTGGAATCATGGATTTTATGAATGAGTTTGTATCGACGTTGTGCTTTTTATAAATTGTTTTTGCATGTAAGAAAACGTTTTGATGGAGTGTTTTTATTATTGTTAGTGGAAATATTAGTAAATTTGATTGTAGGATTACTTTTACTATTACATTCAAATAAAAATGAGTTTTTTTTTTTATTAGTACAAAGTTGATTTTTTATCAAAAATGTAGTCCATTGAGAAGTAGTGGATTTTTCTTGGGTTTATTTTCTTTATATTATGTAGGTACCTAGTATGCAGTATACAATTGTTTTTGTTTTTTAGATATTAACACCAATAATTCTCATAGGATTTTGTAGAGCTGCACCTAATCGAACACCAGACAGTTCTTGGGTTCGATTTTCAAGATCGCACCATTAGGTTTTTCAAATAAGAAAAATGATGAGGATGAATTTCTTAGCAGCAGCTAGGAGTTTGGATTTCATTAAATACTTAATATTATAAAGAGGTAAAGCTTGTGAGTTTGTAAGGTTGTAGGGAGTAATCTCTGGATCTGCTGAACCAATTTTGAAAATTCTTTACTAATAGGAAGCTACATTATCTCCCAGTGCCTTAGGCTATATCCCACAATTTCCGACCAAAACGCGAGCTTAGCCGCGGGCAACAGCTAGTTAAATATAAAATTAAACATGTACAGAGAACATCATACCTACACTTTACAAGTAAGTACATAATATAAAGTCAAAGAAATCACATATATCACACATTTGAAACAACTCAAGATCAATAAGAAAATACATATGAAAAAGAATGTTTTATAGACGACGTATATTTCTATAACACACAGCTAGCGTTCGCGTGATAGGTGAGTTAGTTCGTGAATTATTTTTTGTTCATTACTTAGGGTGTAAAGGTTCCAGTATTAATTTGATACATTGTTATCGCTTGTCACTGAGTATGACGTAGTTTACCGTTAAATTAGTAGTTTGATAATACTTTTGAATTAAAACCTTAATACCACACCATAAACAAATGTTTTTTTTCTAATTCAAATCCAAATTCTTTATTGCGAACTCAGTGTACAGTCTTATGAAGTAGTTAACAATGCGTAGGTTCTTATAACTTAGTTACCTGTTATGGTATTGCAATTAAAATGGTTAAAAAAAAAATATATTTATATATATATACTTAATATTATAGATAAACAGTTCACATTATATTATATTAATTATCATTTTTCATACATTTGATATTATATCATACTATTCGTATAATATATATCTCTTTATATAGTTATTTTACAGCCTCTTGTTTATACTTTACATTCTGAAAAAAAAAAAATACTTACTTCATTGAAAAATAAGAACAAAGTCATTACTTACAAGAGGCGGCTGTACCACTTGGGTTAATACTTCAACAAGTATGATAATATAAGGGATGTTTTAGAATTATTTTAATGTACCTATTACTTACACATCTGGAGTTCATATCGGCTTAGTAAGACTGGAGTTTGGTTTCGCTGAGCGATGGCTTTTATAGGTCTACCAAGGAGCTCGTGGCTAAATAAAAGCAGCAGCAGCTCGGATCGATCTTTAGGTTAAGCCGCGCTTGCCTAGGTTGGTCCATGGATGGGTGACCCATTACATATCGAGGTACCTCTGTGCCTCGGAAAGCACGTTTAGCAGTTGGTCCCGACTGTCATTTGTAGACCTTTGGATCTTACATTGGTTCGAAAGTCTGACAACCAGTGTCACCTCTTGGACGGTATTGTATAGATCCAGTATTAACTGGTTTTTGGAGGTCAGATAACTACTTAGTCGCTTTATGTTAAATACTGGTATTCAGCTGCATCCGGTTAGGCTAGATGATACATTTCCATACATTTATGACTTTTCCTCCATCGCTGTATCTGATAGCATCCTTTGTATAAGCCCAAAACAAAAAAACGGCCAAGTGCGACTACAAGTTTGAATTTTTCATTGCTCCAAGGGGTAGCAGGCTTGAGTATTTGGTATTCATTTCAGCTTTATACCGCCACGCATTCCTGAGAAAAAGGGTCTTGACAGACGTCCGTCTGTCTGTGACAGTGACAGATACACGGGCAACAAAGTGATCCTATAAGAGTGCCGTTTTGCCGATTGAGGTACGGGACCCTATAAAGCATTCCAGAACAACTAACAGTGTGATAGCCATACAGCCAAATCGTTTAGCAAGATGAAGATAAATTGACCGTGAAAGTAGTGGGTGCACGATTCTGGTGAATTATTCCACATCATTTATTACAATACTGAACGGAAATGTAGGTTAGGAGTGGAAGCATTAAGGTTCAGAGATAGTGATTTACTGTAAAATTGTATTATGTCGAGCGGCTTGCGTTCCGGATACATGTTCTTTTGGGGAAAATTGTGGAAAGTTTACTTGTAAAGTATGAAATGGCCTTCTGATTAACTTTGTTAGTGAAAATGTCACAAATTATAACAATTTAACTGTATCATAGCAATTTCATACAATTGAATTGAAAGTCAATTTTCTTTTCATTCGTATTCTCTGAATTTTGAAAACTTTCTTGTGTGGCTGCCTTAATTACCTTGTGCTTCATTAAACCATTAATATCATTGTATTTCAGACTTAGTTGTAGATTTTAAACTAAAAGGGCAATGTTTCAATGCTTTGTATGTGGCATAGAGCATACGTGTACTGACAGATCTACTTGTCTTTGCTTTTTCTTTTAGAACGTGTGTCTACTGTAAATTATTCCTATCAAATCTTACATTAAACTATTATTTTCCATACAATAATCCAATAGGTTATGGGCGCAGGACACTATCAGGAAAAATAAAGTAAGATTTTCTTCCGAAACTGCGCAATCCGCTAAAGTAAAAAAGGCCGGCCGGTGTGACCGGTGTGCCGTGTGACCCACACAATGGCGTCTTCAACTAATTCGTCAGGTACATCATCTTCACTGAATCAAATTGATATATTAAACTATTATTTTCCATACAATAATCCAATAGACTTGACATGGGAAAATTAATACCTAATATTTTTTTTTATTATAAGCCTACTCTGTCCCACTGCTGGGCGAAGGCCTATAGTACACACGGCTACACATCAAGCTATACATTTCCAGTTTAAGCTGATCAATGCGAGGTCAGCTTATACTAGAAATGTATAGCTTGATGTGTAGCCGTGTGTACATTAGATACATTACCCTCCCTTTTTCTTTCCGTTGATGGTTAAAATAACTATATTTATTGTGCTTCTACTTAATTTAAGCAGTAGATACCTCGACGTTTTAACCCCGACTTATCGTTCACGACCTGTCTTAAAGAAATTAAATTGGCTTTAGTCTGACAGCTTTGATCGAAATCGATGGAATCTCTGCAAAAGACAGGGGTAGGACAAAGTTAATATAACAAAGGTATAGAGATTATAGAGGTCGTGAAGGGGACTGCCTTATATAAGTAATTTTTGACGTTCAAAAGGTGCTGATCCTTAGTCTAGTTTGAATAAACGATTTTAGATTTCATTTCATTTTCGCTCGGCATTCTTGTAACAAGTTCACGCTTTATTTGAAACAAAGAAATTAAGTTTGAGCCCGGTCCTGTGATCATGGCTCTGACTTATGAATCCAAAGTCAGTGCTTCGAACCAAGATAGATAATTGACTTCTTATAATTCCATCACCACTGCTCTCAAAACGGTGAAAGGAAAACATCGCAAGAAACGTGTACCAAATATTCAAAGATATGTGAAATCTACCAACCCGCACTTCGCGCGCATATTGAATTTCGGTTCACTCTCTCTCTCTTACAGAGGTATTCCAGCAGAGGGAACATTCAGGCTGATAAAGCAAATAAAAAACATTCATTCTACTAAGTGAAGGTATCGCCCAATATTGCGGAACACACCTTAGGCGCGAATTATACACAAACTGCGTAAGGTGACGGCGCGGCGCAGGCGCGGAACGTATAACGAAAAAAAAGAACGGCGTGCCTGTGCCGCGCCGTTTGAGTGTAATTCACGACACATCGCCTACGTACATTTTGTATGAAAACGGTGTGAACTTGTGAAGTGGCATCACGCCTGCGCCGCGCCGTCACCTTACGCCGTTTTTATATAATTCGCGCCTTAAATGTTGTTCAGGTAAAAGTCATTGTGCGAACCGAAACCAGTATTAATCCTTCAATCGCTTCTTATGACACGTACGCAGTGAAACGGTTATTTTTGGCAGATGACACGCGCCGTAAACTTGGAAACGGAAATCATACGTAAGGAAGGTACATATTGTTCAGTTATTCACGGCAATTTCGGGATTGGTATTGCTAGACTATTTTTGTATCAGAATAGGGCTTTTATTTGCATACATGTCATAAGTATGTGACTAAAACTGTAAAATGTTCCTATTAAAATGCTAAACTTAATTTCATTGACCTCAAGGTTTATACAAATAGGAATCGCTTTCAACGTGATTTGTATCTATTACGACTTTTAACCAAATTGACATTAACTTTTAGATTTTATTGACATTAGCTTATTTGTCAATTCCATACCTACATTTGCGACTTTTCTGGCATTTTTTCTCTGATGAAATTAGACTTTGTCGAGGCCCTCCAAAATTAACGACTCATTTATTGATAGGCAAAGCTTTAATATATTTTATTCATCATCATTATATCATTATTTTCGTTTCCCTGTATAATATAATTAGGTAAGCCTTTTCGATTTTCTCCATTCTTCTTTACATTGTTCCAATCTTAGCCAGTCTTCACGAAAAGATTAATTTTATCTTCGACCCATCTTGTCCTCGTACTTTCTTCGCCTCAATTTAATCATTACATTAAAACTTGGTATTCCTTTCTCGTGTGGTTAATGCCTAAACTGGTGTCAGAGTTCTTACGTTGCCATGGGCCTCTGACTTGGCTTTACATGCCGTTGAGAAATATCTCTAAGGGATGCTGGTTTCCTCACGATGTTTTCCTTCACCGGAGCAAGTGACAATAATAATTATACAATACGCACATAATCCAAAAAAAACAGAGGCGTCTTGGGTTCGAACTTGGCAGTCCGACAGCCACACCACTAGACTATCACTGCTTAACTTGGTAATTTATATGCATAGGATGGCCATAAAAATATAATCTCGTAATTTTCCGATAGCTCATTTACTCTCTCTCTACCATCTATTTTTCCCATGGCCACTGTATCAAGGTTACTATAAGATACAAGGTGTTTCTCGCAAAAAGCAAATGATAATAATAGCCATTACACTAACAGCCTAATATTAGTGTTCTGCAAAAACGTATACCGACGAAATTATCACAAATGAGCTGTAATACATTTAATCACTACGCATCTATCGTATGGAATGAGAGAAAAATTCGCACTAGAAAATAGCACTACCTACGTTGTTACGGTTTGTTGGTGCTTTATTACTATTAAGTGGCAAATAGTTATTTTCAAAATATCATGTGTATTTGCGTTGCGCTGGAAGGCCTCGAGAACTAAGGTGAAGGTTGCGGGAATCCGCTGGCTGCGAGACGCACGGGACCGGTCAATGTGACCGACACTTGGGGGAGGCCTATGTCCAGCAGTAAGCTCTTGGCTGAAATAATGATGTTTTTTTCTAAAATGATACTTTTTCTTCTACATTAATCTTGGACGATACAAGTTTTTAATGTATGCATCAGCACAATGTTTTGTACTACATTCAGTCCTACCGTTTCGGTAACCCTCATAAGCTCAGTATCGTTTGCCTGTGCAAAACAAAAGTCAGTCACATTTACCAAACTTGGCACCTTGCCGATTGCAGTCTACCGGAGCTCGGAGCTCGGAGATAGGACCACACGTCCGCTAATAAGCAATACGTCGCACCGTTGACATCATACTTTGATCACCAATTCGTCAGTCAGCGTGACAACTAGGTATGGCAAACTGCCATGCAATAAACCTGGGACATTTCCTTTTAGCATATTATTTATATTGATAATAAAAACATGGAAACACCGGGACTGCCAGATAATAAATGACAGAGCTGTCCACGTTGCTACGTCATTATCCGCATAACCATTTCCCAAACATGCTGGATTGGCTTCTAGTGTAGCCAGAGACAGCTGATTTTACATGGATTGACTGCCTATCTGACCTCCACTATTCAGTTGCCGTATAGTACGGTACCTCTTGGAAAGTCTGGTTGTCAGACTTTTGGTTTCAAGGCTTACAAGTTGTAACGTACCGGTCGGAGAAAATTTAAGTCATCGACACAAGAAGCAGGATATACACTGAGTTTATTGATGATGTTCTTTAACTTTGTTTTTTGTTTGTTTGTTCTTTTTTTGTGTTTTTTTTTTTTTTGTTTTTTGTTTTTGGTCAGGTGAGTAGTATTCTTAACGGTGTGAGTGTATGACCAGATGTATGAACTTGAAAAATAAGAAAAGGACTATACGTATTGTAATGGCCGCAGCACGGGTTGTTCTAACTTATTTTAATACACTAATTATGTAAGACAATAACAACGGATGTACATCATTGGATATAATTTTCCAATGATGTACATCCGTTGTTGATGTCATTAAGTTAGGTACTAATCAAGTTGAAAGCATTTTGGTACTGTCATTTTTAGTCAGTGGCTATCAAAATATGTATTTTTCAAGGCGTAAATGTATGTACGTTCAAAAATATTACTGTTGGGACCCTGGAGACTAGCGTAATTAACAGCCTTTTGCAATGTGTATAATTAAAAAACGTACAAAAATATAAAAGTTTATTAGTAGACAGTAAGTTTGTCGGTTGGTCAGTTGGTGTGATTCGGTTCCTAGGCGCAACTTGGGTGCTTAAAAGGAAGCTTTATCAGAATCATAATATGAATCACGTTAAAAATTTAAAATTCTTAAAATGGTCTTTATGGTTATGACCACAAAGTCCATTTTAAGAGTTTTAAATTTTTAACGTGATTCGTATTATGATTCTGATAAAGTGGCCATTTTATGCCCCCTGGTATTGTATTTAGGTAAGGTACCTAAGCATATTTTACTTATAATCTCTCCGGTCTGACTATCTAGGCTCCTATCTCTCAACAGTGATTTACAGTCCCTTTAGCAAATCATTTTGTATTGCGTTAGTAATACAGTATTATTGTTAAAATACCCTTGTCTTCAAAAGCAACCTTTTCATGTTATCTTCTTTCTGTATAAGTTAAAAGGTCAATGAAGGCGAATAACAAAGAATGTAGCCACCTTACTATACTTGATAAAGTCAGAAACTACACGTTTTTGCATGTTATAATATAGTTAGTAAGGAGGTTTTTGCGACAAACAATATTTTCAATTGAATAGAGGAATGCATAACAAAGAAGCGGCAAGTCAGTACAGTAGACTGCATGTTGGTTTGCCCTTGAAGTGGTCTAGCGTAGCTCTATAGAATAAGTTTAATTCACCTTAGACTGGTTTGGTTACCACTGACGCGAAGTGTAGTGCCGCCTACTGTACCTATTTTCCTTTTACGGCCAAGAATTTGCCCCTTTTTAAGTACTAAAATCATAAAATACGAAACATTACATTTACTTATAAATAATTTTACGAGCAATTTAATTATTTAAAAACAACTTTTTCCACTATAGTTCTTTTTTAAACTTCGAGTGAAATTCTCTTTTTTATAACACATGAATGGTTACTGCTGAAGTATTTTCTATTTACATCGATAGACTTTTGCCCTTGGGTCAAAGAAGTCGTTAACATACTACGAGTATTGAACCGCCTGTTCCACTGAACTTTATGGCTGACGATAAATAAATGACAGTCAGTACAATCGGTAGCATTCGTTGAAAGGTCACAGCTGGTCGATCGATTATCTACCACTCAAAATGTGTCAAAGTAATTGTAAATTATGGTGACAAAGAAACTTAAAATTGGAATGTGTATTGAAATCTGAGCGAAAGAGATTACTAACAAACCACACACACAACTACACACACACAACACACCACCACCACATACCACACAACCACCACACCACACCACCACACCACCACCACACACCACCACATACCACACAACCACCACACCACACCACCACACCACCACCACACACCACCACACCACCACATAACTTTATTAACCTTCATCGATACTTTTTACAGAATTGTCTTTCAGTTTGAGCGGGTACTTTATGGCCTTTCTTTGGTATTGTTGGCTTGTGTCGATAAGCTCCTAAACTTCTGAGTTAAACTAACCAATAACCGACAAAGTGAACTAACTCTACAAGTTCACTCAAATCTGTGTGACTCTCACACTTGCAAGTGAAGTGTGTAAGTAACATTTATTTGCTTAAAATGTGATACATACAGGTGTTATAAAAATGTTATAGAGCAGTACACATTCCGCCATAATAATAGCATACAAATTTAAAATCATTTTTTTTACATTAGGTAGTGGACAGACGCCAGCACAGAAAACTATCCGAAGCTGTCAAATTCTCCCAATCAGCCTTGAACCTTTCGCTTTACCGATAAAGTTGAAAATGTATTAAAGAAATTTGACATATTGTAGTAGTTTGATGTGCTAGCGTCTGTTCATTAACACATCTTAATATTCACTGAAATCATACTCGTGAGACTTGACTAAGATTATTTGTAAGAACTTTAAAAGTGACGTGAGTTCCGAGCTTGTTCTGCAATAACTCTAGAAACCTGATATCAACAATTTTTAATGTTATTTTTGAATAGTACAGTCGCGAGCACCAATATGTAAACACTTTCCTAAATTTAAAAGCAATTTATGCGATAAATAATGATTGTAACCTGGAGATAGGATCCTTTTCATAAAAATATGAGTTCCCAAGTACTATGTTTGTAGCAACATGAAATTTTAATCAGAACAGTAGGAGAAAAACACTTTTAAAAATTGTTAAGTGTTTACATATTGGTGGCCCGACCACCAATATGTAAACACTTAACAACTTTTAAAAGTACCACATGGATTTTTAAATACTGTCTACGGAGATAAAAATCATTTGCCAGGCTGATCCACTACTTTACGCTAAATTGTTCTTTTGTACTTATCTCAGATCTGCGTTAATTGTTTCCAGGCCTTTAATGCTGTTTGTCTGTGTATTAATTACTTCTTCTAGTTCGTTAGTATCCGCCATCTTGTCTCTTTAGTATCACCTTAAGGCAGTACATGCCTAAAAAGAATAATTACTTTATAACAGGGTCACATCGAGAATGCTGTTGACCGACATAATTAAGGCCTGTTGGCGTAGTAACTTAAGTGCTAAAAAAGATTGACCTTGACCAAAAAGCCTCCATGTTTCTGTTATGGGAGTTGGGGAAGTATGAGTGGTTATTAGTGCTTGCTATTCTATTCAATAGGTCTTATAAGATGAAGACCAACAGAGAAGTATGAAAAAAGAAGACATGCTGCGCCAACCCCACATAATTTGGATCAAGGCTAGGAGAGTGATGAAAAATGGGTGCTAAGGTTGATATATGTATTTTTTTTAAACGTAGCCCCTCACTATGAATTTCTCCTGTATCGTGGGTGCGTTTAGTAACAATTAAACTCACATACACAAACAGCCAGACCCGCAACAACTACCTGCACGCTATACAAATATTTGTTCCGCGCGGGGACCGAACTCGGAACCTGCAGTGCAGCAGTCAGTCGCATAGTCACTGCGCCAACCGTGGCGTCCAATTATGTGACACTTGCTGTTTTACCTCTCATAGAGAAGACGTCTGTACCCCAGTTGAAGTTGCTGACATATATTTATGATTCTAAAGTTGTTGTTGTCCGCAGTTTCACTCGCAATCTCAGGGCAAATACTTACTACAGTTGATTGACAAATATCCATTATTTTAATGGAAGACATATGGCCCATATAAAATCCATTCGTCTGTTTATGAATGAATAGAGGATCAAATACACAAACTTATGCATGAATAACCCCAGCAAGGGACAAACGACGATCGATTCTGCTAGGAACATGATTGTCAGCGAAACTAATTTTACGTCGTGATTGACTGTGTGATAGCTATCGGGTATCCTCACTCTATTGAATGTGGGAACTTCTCAACTTTATGAGTAGAATCTAGTTTCGTGTGATAATGCATTGTGTATACCACTAGCTGTTAGTAGGTTAGGGCACTAGTTACATTCTCGATTTGAAAGGCTCTTCATCAGATCAGCATGGATCAGGAGGATATTGACGTTGACGGAATATTCGGCTACTTTATACAACATGTAACAGAAAGGGTATAATCATATGGAATACTGTGGTACGGACCATCAAACTGAACAACTTTCTCTATGGGACCACCATCGAAATCGTAAAAAAATAATCAGCTGTCCTATACAAAATTTCAATACCTACTCGACCCAAATGTATGGGACAGCTGATTATTTTTTTTACGATTTCGATGATGGTCCCATAGAGAAAGTTGTTCAGTTTGATGGTCCGTACCACAGTATTCCATATGATTATACCCTTTCTGTTACACGCTGTATACCTGTTTTTATTTTCTTCAACATTAGGATCATTACATACCGAGTTTCCTCCGTACCATTACTTTCGGCTGTTATTTGTAGATCTTTGACAGTCATAACAGGTGGCTTTCAGTGGCCTGAAAGTCTGACAACCAGTCTTATAAAGGTTATCGTATTACTCAGTACTAACCGGGTTGTGGAGGTCAGATCTGACTATCTGAGCCACGCGCGCCTCAAAGAGAGTCAGCAAACAGGAAGGGATCCGTAAGGACCGATAACTGCCAGGGTTGCGGGACTGTTCGAAAGAGATACCGCGGCCCTGGAACACAAAGGGCAAAGGAAGGAACATGGATGGGTTTTAGTCAGTAAAAGTCTGACACTCCCTCCTGCTCAGCCCAGAGCGGGAGGGGTTATTTGATGATTTCCCATCGGTAAAAAACAAAAAAACCTCCAGCTCCATGTAAAATACTGGCATTCAGCTGCTGGCTTGCAGTCCTGTTAGATTGGAAGCTGACTTCAACATAGTCGGGGAAAGGCTAGGCAGATAGTAAATAAGTAAGTATAATTAAATTTGGTTAGAGAATGCCAGTTGAAGTAAATATTAAAATACAAGTTTTTCTGACAGTCGATACTGTATGTACCACACTCATACTCTGCTAACCTGATCCAAATAGAAAGAACAGTCTTTCCAAATTATTCCAAAATTAATCCAATAGGTTCAAAATTAATTCAGATATACTTAGCGTGTAAATGCAATATAAATAGTCGTAAAAAGTGTGAAGTGGGCGTTTATATTGAAACAGACAGGCTGGTTTGCATCAAATAATACCCAACGAAACGTTTACTATAAATCTTAGCCCAACTACAACACAAATAAATGTCTATGGTTATTAACTACAAGTGCTAGAATAAGACGGATTTGAAGTGGAAGTAATTGCTAGAAGGCGTTGAAATTTTCAGTCTGAATGTTGAGAAAACAAGCTATTACGGTACTTCTATAGTTTTCTCAGAATTTCTGGTATTTGTTGTGAGAAACATAAAACTGAGTTCACGAGGGGCCATTATTAACGGCACATGTTGTCGATACAAGGTCTCGGTGGATGTTGCTAAATTCAATGTGCAGTGAAGAAATGAAAACAATCAGTATTGAAAAACAGGGATTAGAGTGCAATGTTGTTTATCTCTCGACTTGTGTGCTTGTTATAGGCTTAATTTAAATAAAAAGGCATCAATCTAAAAAAGAGTTAATCTTTTTTTTTTACGTAAATACCAATGCTAGGAAAATAATCATTGCTAGATGGACAACATTAGCACAACCTTATGCCAAAAGAGAGATTTAATATAAGGATAGTTTAATAATATAGGGTGACTGGTAATTAGTGACCGATTCTTAAACACGTGATTTTACTCATGATGACAAACAACTTTCCCAAAGAAACATTTTTTAAACGGCTAACAGCTGATAGGTCACAGACGCGCGCGTGCGAATTCATACGGCTATTGTGTTAGTGTGATAAAAGTGTATGTACAAAAATACCTTTGGGAAAGTTGTTTGTTATCATGAGTACAATCACGTGTTTAGGCATCGGTCACAAATTACCAGACATACTTTATAATACTTGTCTAGCAAAGTTTTTTGAACTAAATCATACAGGTAGAGGTGTATAAAGAATACTATACTATACTATACTATACTTATAATCTGTCAGAATAAGTAGATAGGTATATTTATTACCCCTCAATACTGTACGGTATTTCATACAACCTTTAAAAGTACTATCATTTTCATAAGCATAGAATAAACAATATGCTGACTGTTTCACCAAGTAACTTTTAAAAGAGACAGTAATGGAACAGTTAATGCCTACTGTCTTTTTGTTCACAAGAAAAGAAACTCCATTAATTTTGTTCTAAATTACTCCCCTAAATACCGAAGTCATACAAACTATGTCTTTAAAAATGGGAAGAAAAAAAAAATTCCGAACGGCTATTTTTAGGCTAAAAACAAAACGGTATACATCAATAGGAAGCTTTACAAATACACAAAATCGTGGATTCCGCTTAACTACTCTGGAGAAGAAAAGATGTACAAATACATACATACAAACATACGTACACATTCCATTGTGTTTTTATCGCAGTGTTTTGAGGTCATCTCTAAATAACGCTGTCGAAACAGAGTAAGAAGAGATGGTGAGAAACAAGAGATGATTGTATCGAGTGATCGGATCATCGACTTGTTTTGGAGCTAAACATTATGTTTTCTTGATATATGGTGTGACTTTAAAACCATTAGCTGTTCTAAACAGGGCTTTGCCAGTGGCTGTATCCGTATAGTGGTCGAAAAGGATTCCAAGTGGACGTACTTACACGGATAAAAAGGATTACATTATGTCTTTACAAAGGTCCATGCCCTATCAGTGTGCCAATTGAAGGTCTGAAAAGGTCATAGACAAACACACAGGCCATTTAGAATTACTTCCGCATTTAGAATGGTATAATGAGAAGCGTAAGTAACAAGTCCTGAAAAAGTTCCACTGAAACAGTATCAGACATTCAAACAGACAGAGAAAATGTAAGCTTAGCTTACTTTTTTGTCTCAAAGGATTGAAATTGGGGCTTCCTAAGAGCCAGCCTCCACTACCATTTGTCTTCAAATTGGACAGGGAAAAGGAATATAAATGCGAGTCCTTATTTCACTTTTCCGAGCACCATCGCATTACAACGAGGCACACACCCTGTGCCTTCCCAAGGGCGTCGTAAGAATCAACTAAGCGATTACACAGGGCTGTGGGCACACCTGTCGACTAATAACATCATTTGTAATCGTATACCTGTATGTATATGTAGGTACCGACTACGTTAAAAATATATGGGTAGGGATCAACTGAACAGAATGGTTCAAAATGATCAGAACAGCAACGAAACTTAAACGAAAATATGACTTCAAGTTTCGTTTTGTTATTCCGTGTACTATGTTCACTCTAAGTCCCAAATCCATGGAACCCTTGTCCTTTTCATCTCAAAAGTATAAAAAGTTAAGAAAATTAAATTAAAATATAGGATAAAGGGTTGTACTTCATTGCGATGGGTATCGTAAACACAATTTGGTATTAAGAAGTTATCAGGTAGTTAGATCAACTAGTAGTAGTTTTGTCGTGCAGAAATTACCGACTTCATTATAACGAAAATTTTATTCAATTGAGATAAAGTTTAATATCGCTTGCTGTTCTGACCATCGTGAACCGTCTATTCATCTTAATAGTTTTGCCACTGACTGTACTAATTGTTGCTAGAAATTGTACTTGTGTAAACAAGGATATTATGTTAAATTGGATTATAGGAAGCGTATGACTTGAGACGTAATATGAATTTATTGGAAATTAATAGATTAGTAATTCATAAATGTCATGTGAACATGGTATTACAATGGCAGCATTTTGATGATAGTATTTTGGAAATAAGAGGAGAACTGAGAGAGGTTGAATTACAGGAAGGACTTGCAGGTAATAAAAAAGAAGAATAAATGGGAAATCCGAGACCACAGATATAAATCATCATCTGCCTAGCCTTTTCCCAGCTATGTTGAGGTCGGCTTCCAGTCTAACAGGATGCAGCTGAATACCAGTTACAAAGAGTGATTGAATATCTGACCTCCACAACCCAGTAACTACTGTGTAAGACTGGTTGTCAGACTTTCCGGCCACTAACTACCTGTTACCAATGTCAAAGATCTACTTAATGATTGCCGGATATACCACAGATATAGATATACCTAGTTAACGCAAGTATCACGATCCGTATGAAAAGCAAGCGTGCCATTTTTACTACCTACTTCAATAGTAGGTAGTCAAGTAAGTTTTTGTAATGATTGCCGGATATACCACAGATATATAAAGTAGGTAGGTAGTCAAAATGGCACGCTTGGTTTTCATACGAATCGTGATACTTGCGTTAACTAGGTAGGTATCTGTGGTATATCCGGCAATCATTACAAGAACATAGTCTATTTTTTATAGTTTTGTTTGAATAGTAAATAATAGTGCTCATGAAGTCATCGTCGTCGACTACGTTTTTGTTCTTTAAATGTCAAGAATTAAGTTCTCAGTTGAAACTTTGGTTGTTTAAACAAATTAACTTACTGCGACAGTAGCCACTTTAGGGATACTATGCTTAAGCCGGGCATTCAAAATATGTGCTCTTGCATTATCTAGGTATATCGAGACTATTAGTGATGAATGTAATCATCTTCGTATTACTCTTTTTCTTCGGCCCCGAACATTTAAGCCTATTCAAGAAAATTATAAAACAACTAGCTTATGCCCGCGGCTTCGCCTGCGTGGAGTTCGGTAATTGTCCCACGGGATCGTAGTACCGAGATAAAAGTACTCTATGTGTCAATCCAGGCAATAAACAATCTCCTCTCGCGTCCGGCCTTGGTTCAATCCATGGTCCGGAGCGAAATGGAATGGCACGCCTTCACCTCCTTCTGCGAAGCAGTCATGCTAGCGAAGGAGGTGGCGGAACGTGAGAGGGAGAGAACCTCACGTCCCAGCCGCCGCGGGATACGCACCGGGCGTCGGGGGCCACGTGGTGGCCCCCGGCCACCGTAGGCGGGGCCTGTGGACGGTGAGCAATGGGCTAGCTCGCCGTCCGTCCGTCTTATGACGACAGGCCGTGTCGACGGCGCGTTCGTGTTCCACGCGCGCCTCAAAGAGAGTCAGCAAACAGGAAGGGGTCCGAAAGGACCGATGCCTGCCAGGGTTGCGGGACTTTTCGAAAGAGATACCGCGGCCCTGGAACACAAAGGGCAAAGGAAGGAACATGGATGGGTTTTAGTCAGTAAAAGTCTGACACTCCCTCCTGCTCAGCCCAGAGTGGGAGGCGTTATTTGATAATTTTCAAAATTCAAATTCATTTATTTTGTGTGATTTTTGGTACTTTTTTTACATGAGATGTCAATAATAGATAATAAGTTCCTCAAAAATGTACCTTAACGGTGTACACTTTTTCACTTATTTAGTAATTATTATATAAAAAAAAAGAATAATCAACATATTAAAATAAAATAATTACAAAAAACACGAAATAACTTATAAAGATAGGTCACAAAAAACAAGCAAAACATTTACAATTTAACATTTCCATCGGAAAAAAAGGCTATAAACAATCTGTGTACCAAATTTCATCCAAATCAGATCAGTAGTTTTTGCGTGAAAGAGTAACAAACATTGAATACATCCCCAAACTTTCGCATTTATAAATATTTGTAGGAATTCCGTCCTTCATATTATATTCGAGCCAGCAACGCCATGACTACCTTGTATACTTAGAACAAGCTAAATAGTTACGGCCCTAACTATACCCACTTTACGAGGCCTTTGACGTCAGTCCACTATTGTATCTACGTCTATATTTAACTAAATTCAGCTGAATATTTCATGGGACCTAAATAAGCTAATACGAGTATACAATCCTGCTATTTTATGCTGGTGCCTAAAATGTAGCCGAAGTAAGAGTTATAGTCAAAGTGTGCGCAGATGTTCGCTCTCTAAAATTGAATGGGCTGTCTCGTTTGTCTATTGGTCGTAAGCGCTAATGCTGAGCTTTGAATTCCTGAGTTCGATTCCCAGGTCGGACGTCGTGCTCATCGGCGTCGTCTGGGTGCGTCGGGCAAAATGTTATTGGAGTTTCCTGTAAGGAATATCTCAGAAGCAGTGCAGAGTCTGGATTTGTTATCGTTTGATGGCAATAGGGTCGCCCCTAAAACCAACATGAGACTTAACTTAATATTACTGGTGAAATGTGGGTGTACACTATAACACCTGATCTTTGGAAGCTAAGACGTAGAAAATATCTCGTTAATCTTGTGAAATAAGAATAAAGCTGTTATTCATTTATAATCAATCGATCGAGTAGTCGCAAGCATGACTACTGAGCTTGAGATCCTGGGTTCGATTCCCGGGTCGAGCAAAGTGCAAAGTGCTAATGAATTTTTCCATTAGGAATTTCTCAGTCACCGAGCAGTCAGCGAGTCTGGATTCGTGTGCAATAGGCTTGCCCCTATTACATAGGATTTAAACATAACTATCGAAATATGTGTGTAGGTAGTATTAAGTATACCTCTGCTTAACCTTACGGGGATTACAGGCGTGATAATGATAATTATGTTCATTTATAACAAAAATAATAGAATAAAGGAGGTGTTTCTTCCCCCATACAATTGTGGCCAAACAATGTACCTTAACAATAAAGGTACGAAGTTATAGGAAAAAAATATAGATTCTGAAGAAAAAAATATTGGATTTATTAATGCATTTGTACCACCAGAAATTGTCGATCAAAGATGCTAAAACTTGCAACCCAAGAATATTAATCTGGCAATCTCGTGATTCATTTCTCCGATGATGCGTTTTGTTACATCATTTTATACACGTGTGAAAACCTAAAAATATACTATTTAGAATTTAGTTTTGTATTAAAGACAGGTTATTTTTCCCCGGCACACTTTTTTGTGAAACATTATGGGATCAAGAATTTAAAAAATACATTTATTTCACATTTCAGATAATTTTTTGCGTTTGGTTAGCTAGTGGCCAAAAGACAGTGCTCCAGGGTCGATAATTTACTATTTTATTCCTTTTGTTGTTGTCGTTGTCAATATTGTCATTCAGATTATTCTAGCCCTTGTCAGACGACCAATGTCTAATATTCTTTAGTCATTGCAGACGACCGATCTCGAAAGAGTTTAATATTTTGACAGATGGAATAGTTTGACAGCCGCCAGCGCTGTTAAGAACGTTTCTTTGAATGCAGTTACGATTCGAGGTAGTGTTTTTTCATATTCTTTTATTTCTTAATCTATCGAATATTGAAGGATTTAAAATACTGCTAATAACACAATGTATTGGAAGGAATTTAAATAGTAATTTGTACCTCGGTACATGTTTTGGCCGAAAAAAAAACACCTCCTTTCTCTTTCACGACTGCTTCTGCTTCTTTCTAGATCAATTGATGCAATACATGGTGTTACACAATGTATTGCATTAATTGATCTTGTTTGGAACGCCAATACGTTAATGCATACATCCAACGGGATGATGATAAAAATGGTACGTTTAATACAGTCCGCTCTTAGCTATTATACAGGCTGAATTTTTCAAGTGGTCGTGGATGGCCAAATCCGAAACTATGAGGAATAGCGAAAAATACTCAAAGAAGTCTCGAGCTCGATTTTGATGAAAACCAAAACTGCATAATTTGATTTTTGGAAAATCAATATTCCTAGCCAGAACCGAACCAAAAAAAACAGACACTGTATTATTACACCATGTTATAGTGTCGCTAATAGAGATCAAATTCTAGTAAGTAATGACATACGGCAAACCAAAGGAAATAGTTATTTTTTTATGAAATACGTAACAGTTTGCAAATAGGTAGTAGTTATAAACGAAACGTTGAACAAAATCGGTATTGGCGCCAACTCACTCTTAAGTTCTAATTTCAATTGTTTACTTTATTTTTTCTTTTACTTTCGCCTTCAACCGTAAAGAGTTAGTAAAATATAAAATATATATACAATGTTGTGAAGATGACTGCGCTGCGGGTGACATCGATCTAGGACATTTTTTATTAGAAGAGTGAAAAACTTAATATTTGACCTTTTCCTTAATTCCCTACTTCCCAGAACTTGATCCCTTTTAGCGATACTATCGAATGGTGTAATAATACAGTGTGTGCTTTGTTTTCAAAATCAACGGGTTTGATTCCTGGCTAGGAATATTGATTTTCCAAAAATGCAGTGATGCAGTTTAAGTTTTCATTAAAATCGGGATCAAGACTCTTTTGAGTATTTTTCACTATTCCTAATGGTTTCGGATTTGACCACCCACGCCCACTTAAAAAATACACCCTGTATATCCCCGACATCGGAACGCATTACAAGGATTAATCGAGGGAGATTGATATCGTATCGTATAGGTACCTAATCAATGCTGTGATGTGTTTGTGTGTCCGGACGGAATACCAAGTCTTTACGATTAACTGCGTTTAACCGTCGCAAATATTAAGCTCCGAGAATTTTCTTTGTAGTTAGCATAAAATGATTATAGCTTATATGGCTACGTGTCTTATTACTGCGCATTGAAACGACGTCTACGTGGTAGTTACGCGCCGTCTACGTAGCGTACACGCAGTGTCTATAAGGCATCCAAGTGGTGTGTACGTGGCGCTGTCATCGGTTATGCTAGACCAACGCTCAATGCAAAGGCAGAACAACAATATTTATTTTAATGAAAATTGGACCATCAAAACCTAAAATAAAACAAAAGGCTGGTGTTTAGATGTTTTCTTAAGCAAAACTTTTTCACAGAGATATCAGCTATCAACAAAGTTCGTATCATAAATTATAATTTTTGGATTTTCCGCTTACAGTGACATTATTTGGCATAAAAAAGGTAAAAAATATTTATGATCATAAATTAAAAATGGCCGCATACTCTACATTCCATATTTTTTATAGCATTCCTCAGTTTACGCTGTGTAAATCTGCACTAAAAGCGTCTACACGTCACAATTTATATTTTCAGTCACACTTGTAAATACGTCAACACATACATTATGTACTGTTTATAATAAAAGTCTGCGAAACATCACAATGTAACATTTTAGCGCTTTTCTATACCTACAGCTATAAAATGCTGCATTTTTAAAGTGTTCGATTTTTATTTTTTCTTTCATGCTTTTCGCGTTCCTGTTTCTTTAAACTTTGTTCTAGTTTTTGGGGAAAAGTATTTTGAGTAATATACAACAGGTCACGTGAACATTAGTCGTCAAAGATGCAGGAGGTTGTCGATTTTTCTTTGATAAAGATTCCAGGACAATAAATAATACACGTACTCTCGCATGCTCGTCATCCTTTTAATTATTCTTATTTTGGATCAGAATTCAATATCATGTAATGAACATCTGCTGGTGTATAAATTTAAAATATACATGTGATATTTATAAGGATGGTATGACATTGGACACTTCATTAGTGAAGTAATGTAAAACCTGCCATCAGTTATCCTATTATCAAATCCCTCTAGCAACAAACTTAAAATTACATATCCACACACAACTTATTTAGTTACCATATAAGTATTTTACATATTCTCTACAAGGTTTTCGAAACTTTCAGTTTCAGCACTTATAAAACAAAGTTAAGACGAGTCGTCAATACAGACGAATGTTTGATAGCGTGACTAAAAGCTTTTAAAAAGGCTCAACTTGGCTCAACTTAACTAACAGTTCAAAGACAATGAATCAAAGAAACGATCAGTGAATCGAAAGTTTGACGTGAAACGTTGGTAAAGGATATTTTGTAGATAATTTTTTCGTTGTGTTGAATTGGGAATTTTTCTTCTACAGTCAATATGCAATTTGAAGCTTAACATGAGAAAATAAATCTAATAACAAATAAATAAACAAAACAATAAAAATGGGCGTGTTCTCTGGCATCAATAAAAAGAAAATATTATAACTAGTATAGCTACTATGTACTAATGTACATAATAGCTATAGTAGTTATAATATTTTCTTTTTATTATATAATATATATATTAATATATATATTATAATATATATATATATATATATATATTATATAATGGGTATATAATTATACAGACTACAAATAGAACTAAAATAATGCTAAAAAGAAGACTAAAACTAAGTTCCTACATATATACAAAGACGACAGTAGGAAATTTAGGCGTCAAAGTACTCCTCCCCATCGATGTCATCCGGAAACGTGCCCAGAAGACTGGCAGCATTGCCACGTTGAATGGCAATGCTAATTCTTTGACCAAAGAAAGAGCCCTCTGGTCACGCAAAGTGTCGACCAGTCGCCGAGATATTTCCTTAAAAAGGAGACGTGCACTCGGTCCCCATGACCCGAGCTTTTCGACCCCAAACGGCTCAAAACTGTAGTTACCGATAAGGTAAGCTAAGTCATAAGCCTAACATATGTTATACAAGGTGAAAATGGACCCTCCAAGAAGCCGTCAACCAAGTATTGTTGTACTGTACTGTACACTGTACATCAAATTAAGTAACTCAGCGCAAAAACGATCGCTGGGAAACGACTTTTTTTTGGGGTGAAAAACCACGTTTTACGGTTGTACTAAAAGTAACGCACTCAAAACATTGTGCTGATGGATGCATTGATTAATAAGGGGTCATGGAGGTATTCAAAGATAAATTATACCATTAAAAACTTGTATTAAAAAAAAAAAAAACTTATGAGAAAGTTGGAACTTTGACCCTCTATATCTCCGTAATTAGAAGGTATAAAAAATGATCGCAATGACGGTGAGAACAAGTGCCTTTCGGCTTCGTTAAGTGTATTTTTACACTCAATGAAAGATTTTGGTTTTAAAGTAATATTTGTGTTTCAGTATCGAAAACAATACTTTCAAGATAAAGTCTAAATCGTGCCTTTCTAACGGAGAAAGCTAAATTATGCAAGTAAATATGTTCTCAATACTTGGAAACCATGTAATTTTGGGTGCTTTGAAACTCAGACCTAGTCTATTCATCAAGTAGTCTAGGCTACTTACAAAGCTTTTAAGTCCTAATATCTTATGCATTACTAGGGCTCGCTTCTGTTTCATACAGATTTGCATACTTGACAAAACATTAATATTTTTGTATTAGGTCTATTAGCTAAGTTAATATTAATATCGTTTGGATTTGGTCTCGTTGAGAGCTTGAGTGAAAGGCGACTAATAAAAGGTATTTACAAGGCAGATGTGAGTGGTAACGCCGGTAGGTGACGCCCTAGAAGGACATACACTGACCTTATTGGTGACGTTCTTTAAAAACTTTCTGCGAAAACAAAACAGACTTCTAAAAAAAACACTAAAAAAACTTTACTTTCGGAAGTCGGTGTCTTTGTTTGTATCTTTTTTGCCACCGACTTCCGAAAGCAAAGTTATTTTAGACTTTTGAGTTTTTTTTTAGAAGTCAGTTTTGTTTTCGCAGAAAGTTTTTTTATTTTACCCTTTTTAGTTGTAGTATACCACACAAATTCTTGTCATGAATTGGTTTTTACATTGTAACTAGAAGTTAGTTAAAGTACTAGTCAAGACGAATCATATGAGCCCAAACTCGATGAGGTTTTGTCGTTTTATAACGGTCTTCCTATGGCCACCGTCCAACTCCATCATCAGACACGGGATACCATTTAGGACCAAAGTACTCGTCAAGACGAATCATAAGAGCCGAAACTCGATGGGATTGTGTCATTTTATTACGGACTACCTGTGACCACCTTCCAGCTTCATCACCAGACCCTGGGTACCATCTAGAGACAAAGTACTCGACAAGATGAATTATACGAACCCAAACTAGATGGGGTTATGTCGTTTTAATGGAGTTCCTATGGCCACCTTCTCCAGCTCCATCATCAGATCAGCTCCATGTTATCATAATATTGCATTGTCTCGCGATATACACATGCGTGCAAAATTTCAGCTCAATCAGAAATCGGGAAGTCTGTCAAATTTAACTAGCAAGTATCACGCGACGTCGCGTGATGTGACAATTAACGTGAGGAAAACAACCAAATTCCTAAACCGATTTTGATGAAATTTCTATGGGACCAATCGGGAAGCATATCCTTTCAGATGAAACAAGATTTTTTTAAATCGGTTTACAAATGATGGAGTTCTGAAGTAACAAACATAAAAAATAAAAATAAAAATTTGAAGAAATTTATCAGAATCATAATATTATTATGAATCACGTTAAAAATTTGAAACTCTTAAAATGGACTTTGTTGTCATAACCATATAGATAATTTCAAGAATTTTAAATTTTTAACGTGATTCATATTATGATTCTGATAAAGCAGCCATTTTAGGCCCCCTGATATATGAACATGGACAAAGCGAAAGGAGTATGTAAGTATCGTAGCAGGTGGCTTCTGTCTAACGCTTCTTTTTTTTTTTTTTTTTTCGAATTGGAAATCATCAAATGCCCCCCCTCCCGCTCTGGGCTGAGCAGGAAAGAGTGTCAGACTTTTACTGACTAAAACCCATCCATGTTCCTTCCTTTGCCCTTTGTGTTCCAGGGCCGCGGTATCTATTTCGAACAGTCCCGCAACCCTGGCAGGCATCGGTCCTTTCAGACCCCTTCCTGTTTGCTGACTCTCTTTTAGGCGCGCGTGGAACACGAACGCGCCATCGACACGGCCTGTCGTCATAAGACGGATGGATGGCGAGTAAGCCCATTACTCACCGTCCACAGGCCCGCATTCTGTCTACCCCTACGGAAAAAGGCGTGAGTTTATGTTCTTCTTCGTCTTCGTCGTGTCGATGATTTCCCTATTATTTTAAAATTAAAATTAATTTTGACCAGAACTCTGCCACCTCGATGGCGTTGGTGGCGGCCTCGGGCAGGTCCCTCAGAGTGCACGTGGAACCACACATAGTACAGGACAGGAGGTGAGCCATAGTTTGTGTTGATCCACTGCAATCACACTCTGCTTTATCGGAATACCCCCACTGGACCAGGTTGTATCTGCAGCGGCCCACCTGGCTTCGCAAATGGTTTAGGATCTTCCAGGTGGGCCATGGCAGCAGGTGTCCCGGTGGGAGTCTTTCTGCAACTTCAACATAATGTGTTGGTGGGTTAATACTATTTTTTTGCTTCACTGGTCCTGTTGTGGTCGACTAATGAATTAGTTTACCTAAGGAAACTCTTCCGACTCTTCAGCCTGCCTCTTGACGTCTCTATATTATACAGAGGGTGTCGTTTGTCTGTCTGCTGCTTATACTTTTCGGAAGAGCTGGCAACCTCTCTTCTTACCTCTGGGGGAGCGACCCCTGCAAGCGGATATAGTGCAGCTAATAATGTATATACAATTCAATATAAATTCTCTAAAAAATTGCGAGAAAGCAGTCACAGATACAGACACGTAAGACGACATCAATTTACAATATGTACAGATGTAGATATAAACTAAATACATTATCTATTAGAGAAACTCGAAGTAGGTACGAATTTGTAGTAAAGAGGATTGCGGTTTAAGCGATAGACTAGAGGTGAGCTACGTGATTAGGTGGCTGGCTGCTCAACCCTTACGACCGGAGCTGTTTATATAAACTGATCGAACTGGCATTACGAGTAATGGAAACCATTGAATAGCGACGGCAACGAAACCGTGACATTTCTCCTGGCCGATAACAAAACCAGTTCCTAATTTAAATTAAACGAATAAATGACTTCAAACATTCTATTCCCCAAAAGGATAGACATAGGTGCAGAAATTTCAGTTATCATCATCATGTGCCAATAAGGGTTGACCCTATTGTCATCAATTGGACAGGATCTTGCTAGGCTGTAAAAATCCTAATGCAAAAATCCACCTTGATTTTATCCAGAACCATTAAGGTCTTGTTTGGTAGAGCAGGCGAGATTTCAATGGTAAAACTTGTAAATCTTGGCCAACAAGGCTGTCGAATAGGTAAATGAAACAACTAATAAATTCTTATCACCAGTCTCTAATTTGTATTGAAGGAGGATTTACACGAATAATGATGAGAACTCTCAAAATTACTGACGTCATCATTTCTCTTTGAGTCAGCAAAATCTTTGATTGGTAATTTCAAAGTAGCTGTTATGACGTCACCCCGTCATCATATCTCTTGTTGAGGCGTCGAAATTATCGGGATCTTGTTACAACACAATATCTTTGACTGGAGATCTCCCGTCTTGTCAAAGTAAGTATTCCTACTTATAATATTATCAAGAGCTTGCTCTCAATGATTTATCTTTATTATATTAGCAAATTATTATATTTTCAGTTTGACAGCGGTTATATTTCTTCTGAACTGAGTAGAAATAAATATCTAAGAAAGAGATATAAATGATAAGTGTTATTCAGAATAATTGATAAAGATCTGATAAAATATTAGTGTTGTGAATAGAACAGTCTATTTATAATATTTTTTATAAGGTTTCATTTATCAGTAAGCGATTGTACGATGTAACCTATAATCTTCTTTCGACGTTTATTGATCAGTACAGGCGAAACCTCAGAACAGTAAAAGTTCTGAGTGATAGACTAAGTTTTTATTAAAGGTATTCTCAAGAGGCACGAAACCCATTCCGAAAATAATTTTATCACTGAAAAGATTTCTTGCTAGATTCCAGGAAAACTCCATTATTCTTTGGTATATCTATATTAATACTATAAAGAGGTAAAATTTGTTTGTAAATTGTAAGTTTATATGTAGGGGATAATCTCTGGATCTACTGAACCGATTTTGAAAATTCTTTCACTAATAGGAAGCTACATAATCCCCGAGTGCCATAGGCTATATTTACAACGTGCCCGTTGGAAAGTTTCCGACCAAAGCGTGAGCGAAGCCGCGGGCAACAGCTAGTTGGAATATAATAACACTAAAACCGAAAATCTATAGCAATTTAGTCTTTTCAATGCAGTATTTCTGAAGTTATAAAGTTTGGAAAAGCTTTAGAATGTTATAGAAATAGTACAATGATATTCAGACCAATTTAACAGACCGACAATTTCAACTTACATACTATTGACTCAGTCGCCATTCCAATTTATGCACGTCAAGCATACAATGTTGAAGACTTTAGAGATCAAGATTCTCTGGACAACTGTTCCTTGGGTATAAAGATTTTACTAGGTCACTTTCTCAGATACCATTTCGTTAGAAGTCACTATTGAGGTAAAGCAAGCCACAAAGAGACGATAAAAAGATTTAGCGTCTCATCCTTAATGCACCTACTTGTAATTCCTGTAACCCAAGAATCGCAGCTGTGGCCTCACGATAACCTGGAAACTAAATGGAACACGACATTAACCACTTGGAATTAAAGATATAATTTGAAAACAAAATTTGTTTGGAAACAAAGGGCAATGGCCACATTCGAGATTAAATGAGGTCTTACGTGAGAAAAGGCAGCAGAAAAAAAAGAGTTATAGTAACTTTTTATAGGAACTTTTTGCGTAAAGTTATTCACTCTGATCCAAAAATCCCGCATACAATATCTGTTGTAGAAGACGTAGTGACAAAAATTGAAAAGAGTATGCTTAGATGGTTTAGTCATGTGGAGAGGATCAGTGAAAGGCGACTAACAAAAGATATTTACAAGGCAGATGTGAGTGGCAACGACGAGAGAGAACGCCCTAGAAGGACATACACTGACCTTATTGGTGAGGTTCTTCAGAAAAGTAAGATGCGTAGTACTCGCAACCGACGTGCGTGAATGACCAACAGGGCTATTACGTATCTCTGTTGACCGTTCTTGATGGTTTCAACTGACCCTACCCGTGCAGAACTGTCATTGTATATCAAAACTCGCCAAGTGATGATCACTATGAACAGTCAACAGAGATACGCAATAGCCCTGCAGATGTATGAACGTGGACGAGGAAAAAGGGGTATGTAAGGATCGTAGTAGGTGGCATTCTGTAGTTTCTGCCTATTTATACTATGTATGTACAAGATCTGTTCAATATTTAAAAACATGAATGAGCACCAATATGCTTCGGTCATAGTTAACTATAAAAGCTAAGCTATAAAATATTACATAATAATATATTTAAACCCAAACTTTTTATTACACCAAACTATTCTTTCAAGGTATGAAAATATCCTCACAAAATGTAAAATGGAAAAGGAAAATTACATAAAATGTTTATATTTCCTGAAGTTAATTTAGGTACAGCTGTTACGTCCTTTTTATGATCTCGACCTTGTATGATAATAAAAACTATAATAAGGGGCTTATGGTTTTGAATTATTTTGTTTGTGCTTATTATAATTTTCTGTTTTGTTTCTTGTAGTAAAGAATAGTTTTATGAAAAGCTAAGTATGAAGAGGAGTAGGTAATTAAAACGTTGACAAGGACAAAATTGATAAGTAGAAAACACAGAAATTAATTATTATAGAATTGGTGAAGTAAAATACGTGGGTGGCGGCTTTGGACGGCAGGTAATTAAAAAAAAAATTGCTGTGAATTTTGTCTTAGAGGCTATTTAATATTAGCCTTTGCCCGCGGCTTCACTCGCGTTAATTTAGAATTTTCAATAAAACTCTACTAAAATTTATTTAATAAGTAATATAATTAAATCATGATTCGAGATACACGTGGCGCCATCTATTATCATAAGTACGTTATTGTGATTTTCCTCGGGACCAGTACTTTTTTTCGGGATGAAAGGTACCTTATGTCCGTTTCTGTACACCTGGCATCGTAGGTACCTATATTCAAAATTTCAGGATGATCGGTTCAGTGGTTTACTTTCGCATTTATTATTAGTTAGGCACAGCCATATATCTATCTAACATTTAGGTATTTGATAAAAAATGGTATGGAATTATCTATTAAGCTGTGGCACTTTAATTTATCTATAACTTAATATTATTACTTTTTCGTTACTTTCATGTTCACGATTTTAATATATTTTATTACTTTTTCATCAAATGACAGTATAATTTTACGAGACTCCTTAATAGAGATTGTAAAGTATTAGAATATTAAGAACTTAAAGTTGATCACATATGTGTCATTTCATTTTGTTATTTTTACCATATATGTACCATATATGACGCAAATAAATAATTTTGACTTTGACTTTGGAACTAAACGTAGAATTACCTTCAGTCTGTTATAATAGAAAGCATAAGCATGAGGTTGAAAAAAAAAAATGCTAAACATAAAAAACTTAGCATAAAATACAATCCCTTTAATAACTATCTCTTCTAATAATAGAACTATTTTTCCTTGATTCATCTATACACATATTATTTACATTTTTAAATATTCTAATATAGAAACAATATAAAAAACATTTAAAAATATAAAAAATAGGAGCCCACCGGCATCGGGAACAGGGTCCGAGCTACCGATGGTCAGGGCTCTTGAGAGAGGAATCTCCTAACAATACGCGCAGTGTCCAGAAGTACTGCTTTCTGAATCAAGCCCTTGATCCAGCTGCCTAGCGAGAGCTTCCTCAGATGTTCATCGAGGCTATTGGCTATTAAGCCATTGGCCCACACGACTATCGGCACAATGACTGCTGTACTCACCTCACACAAAAAAAAAAAAAAAAAAACGTGCCCATTTGTATTTTGCTTATTTTCTTACGAAAAATAACTTTCCTTATTTGAGTAGGTGCATGGGCGCATAACCTGTTATTAATAGGTGTTTAGATGTGGAATTAATATACTTTAGTCAAATAAGATCACAATAGTTTTATTTGCACGACCATGCCAAGAGAGATAAAAAAGAACACGGTAAAAGTGAAAGACACATAAGTACCAAAAACAATCATAATAGAGTCGATAAAGAGGTTTCGTTCACAAAGTCCAACAGTCGACAACCTCGCGAGCCAGATCTAGATACTTGAATTGTTTATCTTTCTCTGCTTTCACGAGGTTCTCGTCATGCGTAACTGTTATATCAATAATCATTGCGCGACGCTCCAATCGATCTATCACCACATTGTCAGGCTTATTGGCAACAATAGTCCCGTCAGTGATAATAGGTCGATCCCAATACAACGTAATATTACCATTATCGAGAACTGGGTCGATAAAGGTAACTATTTTTTATTATTAGCCATTTTATTTTCATTTCTGTCCCACTTCTGGGCAAAGGCCTCCCTTCCCTCTTTCCCCTTATCCCTATCCAGTGCTGTTACTCGCCAATCTTTGTGTATATCAGTGCTATTACTCGCCAATCTTTGTGTATATCAGTGCTGTTACTCGCCAATCTTTGTGCATATCAGTGCTGTTACTCGCCAATCTTTGTGTATATCAGTGCTATTACTCGCCAATCTTTGTGTATATCAGTGCTGTTACTCGCCAATCTTTGTGCATATCAGTGCTGTTACTCGCCAATATTTGTGCATATCAGTGCTGTTACTCGCCAATCTTTGTGCATATCAGTGCTGTTACTCGCCAATCTTTGTGTATATCAGTGCTGTTACTCGCCAATCTTTGTGCATATCAGTGCTGTTACTCGCCAATCTTTGTGCATATCAGTGCTGTTACTCGCCAATCTTTGTGCATATCAGTGCTGTTACTCGCTAATCTTTGTGTATATCAGTGCTGTTACTCGCCAATCTTTGTGCATATTAGTGCTGTTACTCGCCAATCTTTGTGCATATATCTATTTAAACTTGCAAATATTTATTTAGAAGTAACAAAACCTTAAATAAAAATTGTAAAAATACATAGTAATATTTCATGCTTAATTATCCTACACTGCGCAAGTTTGAGCAAAATCGTTATAGTATAGAGCTTTTATTATAATTTTCTTGCAAACTTCTTTAGCTGATCCCTTACACGATTGGTGGCCTTTTTCAAAGAATATTACTGTAAGGGTTTTTACAATATTATGTTTGCGATGAACCTTTTTACGTTAGTACCTAAATCATATGAAAGGATCAGTGTGTACAGAATTTCAATATCGTTAAAAATATATTTATTTATTATATTTAACACTAGCTGTTGCCCGCGGCCTTCGTTCGCGTCAAATTATAATAACAATATTAATTCCCTTTTGAATTGGATTAACAATAATTTTAAGGGTTTTTTTTTTGCACGGAAGCTTTTTATGTTTTTTCTAAAATTAAGGTAACCTAAGCAAGTCTTTATAACATCAGGCATCTGCGAGTAAAAGCCCCGTCAAAATCAGTCCAGTCATTTCAGAGATTAGCCAGAACAAACAGACAGACAGACTAAAATTGAAAAATATGTGTTTTTGTTATAACTGCCCTTTATATTTCTATAATATGCATTCAGTTAAATACTGTTATTTTGTTATTACAAACAGACACTTCAGTTCTATTTATTTATGTAGGTACTATGTATGTATAGAAGATCATCCACTGGTAAACAATACTCGAAAATATTTTCTCACTTAATAAGGTGAAAAATATGGTAAAAAAGAGGGTTTTTGTTTTTCGTATTCAGCATGAAAACTTGATAGCTAAGGAGTGTGATGAGAAAACGCTAAAGCTATTTGTAGCGACACCACAAAAAGTACTACAGCAACATAGAACAAAAAGCACTACAGCGCCATCTATGACCAAAATGATGAACTAACATCCGCGACTATATATATATGGATATAAAGAAGTACCCGACAATAAGTAGCCCACCAGACAGAACATCCGCCTGGACGCCTTATATTTGAAAGGGGCCAACTTTCACATTTAAGATATTAATAATAAAAAAGATTGTCACTAAAGCCCTAAAGTGTTACTGGAACTTCATAATTTTTGACCATGGGAAATCCCATCAGACGCTCGCGTTGTTATTTATTACTCATTGTTTATGCTGCCCTCGTAACGTTATCACTACGTTGGCCGTATGTAATCAAAATAATAACAAGCTTCATTCATGCAGGACTTGTGGCATGTGTAGGTAAAATAAAACATATCTTTTGCTTTACTCAGAAGACAAATTGTGCCTTTGCCCTTTATTTCTGTACTTAGCGATATCGTTTAATGCAGTAACTGGATTGTGGAAATCTGATAGGTAGTCGCTCTCAAAGACAGCCGAGACTAACAAATGACAGCTGATATCAACGTGCTTTCCGAGGCACGGAGGAAACTCGGTGTGTAATTGTAAAGTACTGATTTTCAGCTGCATCCAGTTACATTGGAAGTCGACCACCACGGGTAAAAGCGAGGCAGATGATTATAACGAGAATAAATAAAAATATAATACATAATTATGTTAGCAAACATTGACCTCCAGCCTTTATTTCACCTGAAAGATGCATTAACAAATTTATTTATAAAAAATAGCCTAGAAAAATCTTCTCTAACTAATGTTGTATGTAGTGAAGTCGGCTTGTTTGTTATTCACGTCTCAACGGAACAACAGCGGTCGTTGAAAGAAGTTTGCTTGGAAAAACTTTACGTGAAGGAAACTCTATAGATTTTTTAGTCACACTGGACAGTTCTCTTGGGATAGGGAATGTAATTTAATTATTTTTCTTTTCGTACTTCGCTAGGTTTTATGTTTAAATTGCACTTTTGATATTGCATTGCAGGCATCGGGATTTCTTAAAACTTTTTTTGGGATATTATATGACACTTATATGATCACTTTGTTGTCCGTTTTTCCATTTGTCAAGACCCTTTTTTCTCAGGAAAGCGTGGAGGTATCTAGCTGAAATTAATAACAAACAGGTTTGCTTCTCTTTGGAGCAGTGAAAAAATCAACTTGACTTGTAAGCCAACGTGATCAAAAGATAATAAAATTATGACCGTTTATGTTGCATATTTTGCGATTTCAAAAGGGAATCAAAACCTATAGGGTACTTCCCGCTGACTTTGAATCATGAAATTTGGCAAGAAACAATATTATCTTATAGCGCATGTAAAGGAAACAATCTGAAAACCGTAAATAGGTAGTTAAATAACAAAATACCTACAAGTTTATACGATAAGCGAGTCCAACTTGCACTTGACCGGTTTTTATTTAAAATAAAATTTAGATCGATATTGAGCTTGATTTCGTAGTAGTGACTAACTTTAATAAATCATCGAATAGTAAACAAATACATGCCAATTTCTTTCACTTGCATGGTTTAAAATTGTACCTAATGTGTAAGTTTTCTATTTACCAAGCTTATTAATATTATTATCCTTAGATAATTTTCCAGAATCGAAGGAAAATATAAAAGACAATCATGACGTCAACCGCTGATAACGTTTGACGTCAAAATGATGTCATAATCTGTAGACAACCATGTTGTCCTAACATGACGTCACCATATAATGTTTAGTGTATTAGAACATTATAATAATGAATAGTTTCGATGACGTACGTCATACTTGACTTAAATATTATAACATGTCGCTTGTCCTCAAGAACACAGCAACAGCAGTTTTGAGAAGCATTTTAACAATTTTTGTGTGCTGACCGAAACTATTTTTGCTGTACTCATAAGTGTCCGCCATAACCGCCTTATGGTGGTTTTATTTAATTATAAAGCAAGGATAATAATTGCACTTGAGTATTATCTAAAAACCTGTTATTTCTGTGTTACGGAAGCTTTTTAGAGGACATGTCATGAGTGGTAGTGCGTAGTCTTAGCGTTGTCCTTGTTCGAAAACTTACCCTGTAAACGTAGGTACTTCTACATTGACATAATTATTCATGAATTGATGATCTTTTTGCAAGTTACTCTGTATAATCATTGTTCATCTAACTAAACTATGCAATAGACGACTGTTAAGTGCAGAATTTCACTAGCATCAAGACAATCAAAATCACTATTATACTTTCGTTTGTTAAAAAATATCGATGTATCGTCAACTTGTACAAACCGTACGTTCGAGGGACGGGTCGTTCGTTTGTCACCCAGATAGATATACCTATATCTAGATGACGCTAGAGCACCTACGAGGTACATCGCGTACTCCGGCATTTTATGTTTAACGTGGAAAGAATTTAATTCTAGACATTTAAAGAACAAAAACGTAGCCTATTTTGTAAAGTAAAGTATTTGTATGGTACCTTATCAATTACTGCTTATGACGGCATATTAGGTAGTCAAAAGTGGCACGCTTGACTTTCATACGGATCGTGATAGTTACGTTGTCTAGGTATATCTTTATCAGCTGTTAAAATCATAGTTTACCAAACTAAACACAACTTTATATCTTACCATATGTTTAGAACACCAGCCACCTTCAGTATCACAAGATTTCAACGCTCATTTACCTCAAAAACTACAAAGTAATCAGACAATACGTGTAAAGATAAAAACGCCCCAGAGCATAGGTTCACTCGTAACTCCGGCCTACTCGAGATATTTCAGTGTCTGTCGGATTATAACAAGGGCCGGTCAGACTCTTGACCGCATTGTAGAATAAAGCTTCGTTTACATTGTAAAAAACAGTTTCACAACACTGTTAATAATAACTGATGTTTTATGAATTAAGTCTTAGAATATGAAATCAATGAGGTGTGGTGTGTTGGTTGTGGTATGTGTGTTTACTATAAGTGCATAGCTCTGTCTAGCGTTAAGAGAATATACAGGCGTGATGTTATGTTCTTAGGTACTGCTATCTAGTTATTACAATCGTGACTGCTGAGTATGACATTCAGGGTTCGATTTCTGGGTCGGGCAAATCGTTATTGGATTTTTCCCATCATGTGAAAAACAATGTTACTGCTGCAGTTTGATGAAAAAGTCCCATATCTCAAAAACTAAACATTAAATGTTATTCAAACTAATTTTGGTTGAAAGTTTTATTTACGTTCTACAATCGTACATTTTTTCAGAATTTTTCTTCTTTTACTTTAGAAATTAGAGGGGGGAAGGGACTCATTTTACCACTTTGGAAGTGTAGGTCTATCTTTCAAACGATTGACTTTGAGAAAAAATGGTTTTAGGAACCTCGATGTCATTTTTAAAGACCCCCATATTTTTATTTTTTTTTGTATATTAATCGTAAAGCGCTTCACAGAATACATCTACCTACTAAGTTTCAACTGAGTAGTCCTAATAGTTTCGGAATAGTTCCTTTTTTGCCATTCGGCTACGGAACCCTAGAAACGGATGATCAAGAGAAAAAATGCAATTCAAGGTTGTACGAGGTTACTGAATCGTGGGCAATTGAACTTATTGGGATAAAATATTCAAAATTCCATTTTCTATCCTGAGAGCAATAGATTCATTATTGCTATCGTTAAGTTGAATCGATTGTTTATCGTTCTCTCCACACGTTTATTCAGCTCCATCACTAATAGAGCGCATAGTTGCAATAATCCTTCTGTATTGGCTTTAACCTAAGCCGTGTCTATTTGTATTCACGGAATAATAATTCTCTATTTACTATTCACATAATAAATCTGGCGCATTGAGCGTACATTGAAGTACCGTATGATGCTGGATAATAATGATGATGTACTATTTGATTTTATGAGTCATAATGTCGTCGTTGTATAATATATGTAGGAACATAGTTTTAGTCTTCTTTTTAGCATTATTTTAGTTCTATTTGTAGTCTTTATGTAATGTACATAGTTCTAAACTATGAATTAAATTAAAAAAATAATTCTATGCGCTTTCAGCTTATGTAAATTATTGATTTGCAAATGTTAGTACAAGCAATAATCAGTGGCCCGAAAGTCTGACAACTAGTCTTACCAAGGGGTATCGTATTACCCAGTACTAACAGTTAGTTTAGTATTACAGAACTTCGAAGTTTAAAATACCGATGTACCGTATATATAAAGTTTGAAACAATGACGTTAGTCGGAAGGTACGCTATGACGAATTACTTAATTGAGAATGTTCATCATCGCGATGTACGGTACTCCGAAAGTTTGCTATGATGAATTGCTTAATTGAGAATGTTCATCATCGCGATGTACGGTACTCCGAAAGTTTGCTATGACGAATCGCTTAATTGAGAATGTTCATCATCACGAATTACGGTGCTCCGAAAGTTTGCTATGACGAATTACTTAATTGAGAATGTTTATCATCGCGATGTACGGTACTCCGAAATTTTGCTATGACGAATTACTTAATTGAGATCAGATCGGTAGTCGCTCCATGTAATACACTGGTTTTCAGCTGCATCCGGTTAGACTGGAAGCCGACCCCAAAATAGTTGGGAAAAGGCTCGGCCGATGATAATGATGAGTAGAAGAAGTAATATACTGGTTTTTAGCTGCAGACGGTTAGACAGCTACCGCCTGCAACGTAGTTGGAAAGAGGCTAGGTAGATATTGAGGGCAATTTTTTTTTTCTTTTTTTCTGATGAGGAATCATCAAATGACCTACAAACCAAAACTTTCAAAAGCCATTATATGTCTAGTACTCGTAGACATGGTAGCAGCTGGAGTAAAGAAAATCGTTGTGTTGTTGGAAAAAATTGCATATTTTTTGTCCCTTTCTCTTCTATAAAAATCGAATGGGTTTTGATCTGTTACTTCACTAGTTTAACAAAGTGAAACATGCTTCAAAAGTCTTTTGTAAAAATCTTTCACTCATTTTCCTCTTTGTTTATTTCTGGTTAACACGGTTATAGGGGTAAGGTACACCGAGGGGTGTTTTTGAGGTCAAGGGGTGTAGGTATTATGTTTTGACGCCATTGAGGCACGTCATCCTGATCGATTGTTTGAGTAATCTTGGCCTTCATTCCTAAATCAAAGTTTAATTTGATTAACAATAGTTCAAATACATATACTTATAGCAACATTCGAATTGACTGGAAGCCGATCTTTTTTTAAAAACCTTTTTTTGTATTGTCGAGATTGTTTTAAATTAGTAAAATGAAGATTTTTTCCGAGGTTATGACGACATGTAGGTACATATTGGACATAAAGAAATCTTACTGTGTTTCTAGCTTAACCAATACATCTTCAAATTCTGAATCCTTAACACTACACGCGAAATTCGGGTCCATTATCAACAACAATGTGAAACTACTGAATGTTATGAAAATGAAGAGGATTTCTGATTACTCTTTGTTAATACTTGTAAATTACGTTCTCAATATTGATTTAAATTTCCTTTGAGATTCGCCAAAGTCATGAGTGCTGCTGAGCTCTTCCACCTCACAAAAGGTAAGGAGAAACCTTTGGCATTGATGGCTAAACTTTAGTTATTGGAAAGACTCCAAAGAAAGAAGAAGAAACCTGGAAAGCCTTGAAAAAACTACACACTAAATTACTAAATAGCTACACTAAATAGCTTGACTAAATGTACAAATGTATGCAATAAAGAGTTTGACTTTGATTTGACTAAAGCAAATCCTTGGTGAAAGATCAAGGTGGAATTTTATTTCATGATATCAAAACAACACGCTACGCGCAAGATTCTATCGTTAATGTAATTTTATGTATGAAATGCTCAACACTTAAATGGTATTAATAATATTTGGCCTTGAGTCCATGAAGCCATGAGCTTGTAATAATTGCGAAGGCTATTTGCTTCTTAACTTTGATATTATTATTTGGCCTAATTTCGGGGCAATGCAACAAGTGAGAGATCCAAGTATTATTTAACTTGGGATGTTGTTTCAATTTTCAGCTTCAACTTTTCTTAAAGAATCGTTGCGTTAAACTTTCAACTACTTCATTAAATTATTGTTAAATGCTGTGCTTATAGGGAAATAACTCAATCTTAAAATGCAGTTTTGCTATCAGCATAACGTGCAGCATAATCCGCCGAGAAAGGTCCCCCGGCTGGGTAACAGAGCGGGTTAGTAGATGTCCTATGTTTTCTAAGGTTGATTATTGGACATGCTGGTTCCTTCGTGATGCTTTCCTATACCGTAATCATCTTTCTGTCCTTATCCCATGTTTATATGTGTACATGTTTTCCTACACCGTGTGTCTGATTAAATAAACAGCACAAAAAAATGCCTGCTAGAATTCGAACCCAAAATCTAAGTCTAACTTGTGAGTTGGAATCTAGAATAGATCGGATCATAAAAACATTATAATTAATTCAACACCTGACAAATCACAGAGTGATGCACTGCCAAATTCTTGCCTACTAACAAAAATATAAGCTCCTAATAAATGGAAGAAAATATATTCTAAGAATTCATTAACACTGGGCGTTTCTGTAATTAACTCTACCCCACGCAGTTAAGGACGTATTAAGGACATAAAGATAGAAAGGGTTCGTTCCGTTGCCAGTTCAGATTGTCTTCGTAAATTATCGTCTTTCTGGCTCTACTTGGTTTGATATTGTACAGGTACGCAGGGCGACCAATCAAGCTATACAAAACGAGTTTATGCGGATCCCTCATTGTACGGGAAATCTAAACAAAGCGAGGCCATGTTATACTGGAAATGTGTAGCTTGATGTGTCGCCAACTGTATAATCATTTACAAAAATCTTGATCACCTTTGACTTATCACTACAAACTTGATGAATAAACGTCAGTCAAATTTAAACTGTTTCAATTAGGCCGTTTAAAGGTAATTTTCGAGGATTACAAGGTTCTACGTATGTATAGATCAGGTTTGGATTTGATCACAATGCTTATCATATATACATACATAGCATAACATAACATCACGCTTGTAAGCCCCGAGTGGTTAGGCAGAGGTGTACCGATAGTACACCCACATTTTGCCAGTTATGTTTTAAGACCTATTTAATAGGGTTCGAGCATATTGCCATCAATCCAGGTACAAATCCAGACAGGCAGCTACTGAAAAATTCCTAAAGAAAACCCCAATAATACTTCGCCTGACGGGGAATTGAACCCAGGACCTCATGCTCAGCAGTCGCACTTGCGACCACTCGAACAGCGAAAGCAGTCAGTCGAAGGTAGTCATATCTACATTTTAAAAATACAGGGTTGAACCGACAGGGGTAAAGACCGAAGCCCTATCAAAAAAGTACTTTTAATATAAAGAATAATAGATGAAATTTCTCTAATGTTGCCTTTGCCAATTCCTTCGTACCCTTACAAATGTACCAACAGTTTTGATCATTCAATCGCCCTTTACTTCATTACGAAAAATAAAGCTTCTCCATGTCCCAAGCAAAAAGCAGACGGTCTAATTGAAGAGAGCGCACGTTTGACGTGACTAAACGTCGCCGTCGAGTAAACGTTATTGATCAAACGACGTGTATCGATGGCTCCAGCCTTTGCAGAAACTTGTGCCTAAATTATGTTGTTCCATCACTGTGAGTGACGTCATGACTTATAAATGGCTCAAAGGAAATGCTGTAAATAGATCGCAATGATTTTGACTGAGATATGGCAAATACGGAATGAGGTAACATGAAAGCGAATTACTCGTAGCTTTCTTTCTAATGTTGGAAAATAATCTCTAAATACAGTACAATAAAGAGGTGATTTCTCAAACAATCTGTAAATAGTTAAACTAATAAAATACGGGTATCTACAGTTATAGTGTAAAGAGGTAAAGTTTGTATGTTTAGATGTAGACGTAATCTTCGGAACTACTGATCTGATTTAACTAATGGAAGGTTATAGTACCACGAGTGTCATAAGACTATTTTAAAATGTTCCTTTGGATCATTTTCAACTAAAACAGGAGCGAAGCTGCGGGCAAATTTAGTGATATATAAATAGCACAAAGGAAATATACAACAATGGTTCTGACGGAGATATGGCAAATTCGGAATGAGGAAACGTCTTGTTTTCGCGAATTACTCGTAGTTTTTTTATAGTCTTAGAGAATGCTGAAAAATGAACTTTATACATTAAACTACTTTAAATAAAATAAAATACATATATATTTTATTTTAATAAAAATAAGAAAATTAGGTTTATCTATCAACATTGAAAGCGTATACGAAGTTTCGTGTCCTTGCTATTAAGCTTTGAGGACTTATCTCGTGAGGAGACGATCCTAGCTACAGAATCAAGTCATATCTTTCATAAAAATTTACTGTTACTAAAAACAAAGGTGTGTGCAAAATTTCAGCTCAATCGGTTTGGAGGAACTGGTTTGAAATTCAGTTACAAGATTTGACCAATACATACTAACCAACAATGCAACAGAGCCCCAGTTAAAGCGGCCGCGACTTACGTACAGTAAGCCGTGGGTTCGAACCCAGGCAGGCGCATTACTTTGTGTAATTTATTTCATCACCCATGCTCTCAAAACGGTGAAGGAAAACATCGTGATGAAACCGACATGTCCTAGAACAAAAAATTTCCTCATTCCCTCTCATAGAAAGGAAGCCGTGTGTCCCAGCAGTGGGAAAAATTATAGACTGATTATGGTTATGGTGAACAAGGCAAGTTTAAAATAAATAATAGATAAAATAAAGAAATAATTTCTTAAACAATATGTGAATAGCTGAAAAAGTAAAATACGTGGATCTCGAATAAAGAAAACTTCGTTTATGACAACAAACAAGAATATTATAATAAAAGAACAACATGGTTTATGTATGTTGTTGTGATTGTTGTTGTTGTAACAACGTTTTCATTTTAATATTGAACAAGTTTTTTTAAGTGGTTTTTCGTAATGTTTTGCTCTTATTTCTAATTTGTTATTCGTTTAGATAATTTTCTTATAAATAAAACTGTTTTTATAAGAATCCAGTATAATAAATATTTTATGAATGCTCGATTAAGTTTATTCTAAATTCATAAGTTATAGATGATATTTTTTTATTTGCTGTATTGCCACACTATAAAAAAACTGTCTTTGCATCTACTATTATTTAATTACAAAACGATAGATTCTGATAACAACGCTTTTATTTGGGTTAATGAAGTTTCAGTATTAATAGAATGAATGAGAAAATAATAACACAGTACGAGTGGGAAACAATCACCTGATCGCACCATAATTACCCACCCTTTAATTATAAACATCATTTAAGAATGTATGTCTACGTACAAACAGCAACTGTCTTAATGATACACAATTTTATCTGACATATCGCAGGAAAGAGACTCACATTTGACGTGGACAATTATGAACCATAGCCAGTGGCTGAGTAACATAGCTTAATTTCGTCGGATAATTTATCAAATCGGGCAAAATCGGTAAGAGTCGTTTTTTTTCGTTTTACCGTAATGCGACGACATTTAGACATTTGGGTTGTATTTCTTATAACGATATTAATAATTTGTAACTTTCAACATTTTAGGAATTCAACATTACGAATCTAAAGCATATTATCGACTATCCTTAACCACATTTAATTAAAACAAATAATTGTAATTATTATTTTATTTACATTTTGCAGATTGTATAATTATTTTAAATTGTATGGTCAGCTCAATCATATAAACTCCAACTCAAAAATAACTTTAGTTTCGTAAAACATTGGTATCATCTGAAAATCGTCATTATTGAGCAAAGCAAAGCCTAGCGAAGTGTAGCTCGATTCCTCCCGACTCAATATAGTGTTATTTGACTAACAAAATGACCTCCAGATAATCATGGTCGGAAAATATCACACAGGCGGTAAAATGAGATAAAGTTGCATAGCACACACTTCCAAATAGATGCGAACCAATCAGTGCGTCTCTATAAGTCCGACTCTTTAAACACTAGTCTCCCACAGGTGAACATAAATATTGATATTTCATTTGTGGTAAGAAGACCATTCTATTCTATTCTAATCACGCATAAACAGCAGGATCAATTTGCATGACATATGGACACAGGCCAATAGATGAAATCGAATCCGCCAGCCAAGCGTGGAGCTTATGGCAATAACCTCCAATTTTTTGGGCCCTCAGTATGGAATGTGACCTTCACCGTTTTCCAGTATACAAGTCATTCTGATTCACATTTCGTCCACCATGTTCCAGTATATTTCACTGCCTCTTAATGATTTCCAAGTTGGATACACCAGATCTCGTAGATTGGTCTGATTACGCACCTCAGTGGGATCCCAATTGAGAATCGTTTGTGCCCAAAGATTCTCAATGAGATTTAGATCGGGTCTTTTAGCAGGCCATTGATTTGATAGTGTAAAATTTACGTGCACATTTAGTGATCGCGATATTTCAGCAAATCTCATCTCCATTGCAGGAATTTTATCAAATTATTGTAGATTTTGAAAACAATTTTCAAAGATCTTGTGTCAAGTAAGTAGACAGAAATGACATCAAGATTTTACTTTTTAAAACATTGCATCCATGATCCATGCAGTTTTTATTGTAAACTAGCTGTTGCCCGCGACCTTCGTTCGCGTGAAATTATTATAACAAAATATTAGTTCCCTTTCTAAATCGGATTTTGTTACCAATTTCAAAGGTTTTAATTTTTTTGCACGGAACGCTAATTATTTTTCTAAAATAAAACTAGCCTTTGTTAGACCATCGAAAATCAGCTATCTGCCGGTAAAAGTCCAGTCAAAAGCAGTTCAGCCATTTTGGAGAACAAATAGACAGACAGACACACCGAGAGACAGACAAAAAAATAGTGTTTTTGTTATACGGTGCTATATAGGGTGACTGGTAATTAGTGACCGATACATAAACACGTGATTGTACTCATGATAACAAACAACTTTCCCAAAGATTTTTTTTTATCCTCGTTCTCTTTTGATTTGTCCAGCAAACCAACGACGAGTGGCCCACATTAGGCCTAGATTGAAACAACTCAACAGCTTCATCCAGCAGTGAGATGGCGCAGGCTTACAGTATCAGTATCAGTACTCGTTCACTTTTATCCCATTAACACTACAGCCGTATGAAATTCGCGTACGCGCGCCTGTGACTTATCAGCTGTTAGCAAAAAAAATGTTTCTTTGGGAAAGTTGTTTGTTATCATGAGTATAATCACGTGTTTAAGTATCGGTCACTAATTACCAGTCACCCTATATATATTTTCAGTTGCATTCAGTAAAAAGCTGTTTGATATTACAAACAGACATTTCAATATTTTATTCATTTGTTTATAGAACTTTGAGTAAATGTCAATTTGAGTGTTATAGAGTTGCAATACGACCGACTTAAAAATAATTAACCTGGAAAACTTATGACTCCATTGAAAATGACAAACATATATCTATCCCTTTCGAACAGTGATAATTTCTCTCAGTTGCGTCTTTAAAGGGCAGTTAAGTGTGTTGCTGTTTGTACAGTCACGACCATAAATGCCATCCATTTACAAATTAAATCATGCCTTCGCGTTCTCTAGTGAAAAAACGATTGCAATTTTGATAAAGTTCAAAATAGTATGGTTTAATAGTACGGTAATATTGCGTGGAATAACACCATTAATACTTTAGGAAAAAATCGTTACTGAATTAACCTGAAGTGTTATTTTTTAACACAAATACGACATGACGTCGTCGTGTCTCGGTGCGATGTTCGTGGAAATCTACGACGAGCATCTTAAAAAATCGCGACACGACATTGCAACACGCCACGACGCGCAACGCGACGTCATAAATAGTATTTATGGGTCTTGGCCTTAACGTACATACATACTCGAGACTGCAAGCTTTCACAAAAGCGAGTAATTTCACTGGCATTACCAACTTATTTCTGTTTCATTACGTCCCATATTTAGGAAGCGTAAATTAAATTCGTATGAAATACAAAACGAACACGGTGTGGTATATTTAGAATTGAAGTATTTCCGAACAATCGATGAATTCATAGTTTGTTTTACAATCGAAATGCAATTATTGTGTGGGTTTTCGTGTTCTGTGAAAGAAACTAGCAATTAAAATATTCACGGAATATTAATACGATGACATTGGGGTAACAAAGCAGATTCTTGGTCCTTTTTTTTTAAAGTAAATTGATATTAATTACAGGAGTGGTGATCCGGGTTCGATATACTTGTGATTTAGGTCGTAGGTGAACCCACGCCGACAATGCACTTTGTATAATTTATTTTGTCACCACAGCTGTGGTTACTCCGTGATGTTTGTTTTTCACTGTTTTCACAGCTGTGAAAACAGTGAAAAACAAACATCACGGAGTAACCAGTTTTCGATGACATGCAAGATCCGGTTTACACGGCGGATTATGGATCCCTCTGGGTCTCCGACCATTAGGTATGGGTTTGGCTCGGGTCAGTCGTTTATAAATATATTTTAGCTCCACTTGCTTAAAGTAAACACGTTCTATAGGTTCATTAGAAGTTTGAAAAAGATCGATGGACCTGCGAAGTGAAACAATTTTTTGATGATGAAAGCGTTAAACAGTTTGGAAGCACTTTAATTACATGTTTTTACCATATTGATTTAAAGACTGCCTCATGTGTCTAGTGGTTCGAAGCGTGACTGCTGAGCATCCTGGGTTCGATTCTAAGGTCAGGCAAAGTGCAATAACACTTTGCCTGACCTTTTTCATCAGGGATTTCTCAGTAGCAGCCACGGAGTCAGGATTGGTTCATGGTTGATGACAATGTTCTGGCCTCTCCACGAGACTTAATATTACTGGCAAAATGTGTAAGCACTAGGTATTCCAGTTGCAGTGGCTACATCCACTTATTAGAAATCAATGCAGCCAAACTATTTTTCTGTAAAATATTACTAAGTTTTTTGAGAAATAAATTTATTATTGTTTATAGCTCGGCCTCAACGTTCTGGAATTACAGGTGTGATGTTCGATTATGATTTTCACAGTTATGATTATTTCGTTATGTTCTACCGAGTTCACTGACGGTCATTTCACTAGTCTTCACCATTATGCCCTAAGTAATAAGGTTGGAAAGAGGTTAACCAGTGAACTCGGTAGTTCTTTACATTACATGTGATAATTTCAGTAACCGTCTACCACAGTGTGCTAAATCTAGCTCACAGGCATGTCACCATTCACCACCATCAACAACGTTAATTGATTTATTGACGCGAAGCCGAGCCTGCAATTGTAAACTCTATTCTTCTTTATATAGGATTGAAAATAATATGATCTTGGACTCCATTATTGGCGACCTATAGAGATTGATTTCCCTCCCACTTGATCGAAAGGCGATATTATAATAAGTGTTATCGAGTCAGAAACCGAAGCTGTAGATTAAATACTGCTGAAAATGTCAACGTAGCTTCGATTTCAAAGCCGATGTAAACGAAACGCATAATATGATTACTCCGAACATTATGGAATGCAAAAACAAAATTATGAGTTAATACTCATTATCTATATTTTTTTGCGTTTCATAATGTTTTGCAAGTTCTTAAAAAACTGGATTTTGAAATCTTTGAATTTGAAAATTATTATAAAAAAAGAAAAAAAAAATGTTACCTAAGTAATTTACTATTTACCAAATACGTACAATTATAAACTCTTTAGGGCACAGCAAATGTAAAAAAAAAACCTTCCGACGTAATTTACTATTTCCCAAAAACGTGCGTATTTCAATTACGTTGAAAACACACTTTTTATATAAAATTATTCAACAGTACCTTATGAATATTTTTTCAATAAAACAACCACGATAATTCCCTATAAGTAATGAAAATGAAAAGAAAACCGAGAACAATGACAGCTGACACCATTTTAATCAATGAGGTCACTATAAAAGAAGGCTTTCAACATTACTATGGTTGCAAGAATATAAATAGAACAGCGACCTCGCTTACTGCTTATCTCATTACAACCCACATCGAAAGGAAAAATAAAACGTTAACAGTGATTTAAAAATAGAACTGCTTTTTACCGTTCGTTGGCTTTACATATACGAACGTAGTAGCGCACACTCCAACTCCTCACGGGGGACGAAAATAGAAAATTATAAAGCGTTTAGTTTTTTTCACCTTTCTTTTAAGTGTAGGCAATAACTTATACTTGAAAGTGAAGGCAAATTTAAAAGGGATAAAGAGTGTCAAATATTATAATCCGTGGCAATAATGATGTGTTCGTTTAGAATTATAGAGACGATGATACTTGTCCCTTACAGATACAGGTCGAATTACTTTAATTATTAATATAACTAACATTGCCAAATCTAGTAATCTGGTTAGATTGTAAACCAACCGATGATGATATGTATAAGACAGTGGCACTTGATTTTGTTTAGAAAAACTCACATAATTACGCTTACGCTTTGAAAATACGCTTGCTGTATTCACAAAAAGGAATGTGGCAGTTGTAAATGTTACATTTAGCAATAGCAATGTCCAGTAAGTTAGATTATCTGGGGGGCTTAAATGGCCGCTTTAGCAGAATCATAATAAGAAAACAATATTAATTACGTTACAATTCGTAAAATGGTCACAAAGTGACAATTCATACTATCAACTGCGGCTGTGCTATTTTAAGATTTTTAACGTAATTCATATTATGATCGTGTTATGATTCTGCTAAAGCGGCCATTTTAGACAAGCGTGTACTGATCCACTACAAGGCAAAGGCTTTCCCATTTCCATTCATTACAATATTATTAGCATGGCTGCCCCGTTGGTCTCGTGGTCGCAAGCGCGACTGCTGAGCGTGGGGTCCTGGGTTTGATTCCTAAGTCGGGCAAAACGTTCTATTGGGGTTTTCCATTAGAAATTTCTCAGTAGTACCCCGGGGTTTGTAAATTGGCGGTATGATACCCCCGTACCTCGGAAAGCACGTTAAGCCACTGGTCCTGATCTCTCTCCGGTCGTGTCGGATTGCCGTTCCATCGGACTATGAGAGTAAGAAACAGAGAGTGCACCTGTGTTTGCACACACTTGTGCACTATACTCTCTCCTACGCCGATGGCTGATCTCCGCTAAGATTGGCCACCGTGATCGAAAATGGTCAGGAGGACTAATATACTAATAACACATCAAATAAAAACTGCCCATCAACTATTTAACACCCATGCACGAATACTCCCTCAGATGTACGTATTACATTGTGTTAATTTCTAGCTGACCTCATTTCTCAGTGCCTAATTAGTAGAATGGAGCCACAAGTTGAATCCCCTAAGGAATGTTCCAGAGATCCATGTTACATCCAAGTTTGTGTTCGGAGGGGCAAATTATCATTCTATTAAAGGAACTCAAGGAGGTATGGCTCATTTACACGAGGAAGGATTCTCGCCCAGAATGGGCGATTATTTCGAAAGATGTTAAAATAGTTGACCCGTGTAAACATTACGTTTCTTAATGCGATACTAACATCACGTTTCATAATGGCATCCGTATCAACAAAAATCATATTTCGAGTTGTAACAACTGTTTGAGAAATTCGCCTGCCAAGTCTGTTAATGGTTTTGAGTGTTATGACTAACTGTGCCTATCTAGTAGTCGAGTTATTGTTCCTACTCTCAAAATCATTGAATAGGTTCTATTTGACTTTTCTAATTCCCATGACGATGCTTATTATTTAAACTACATGAAATGCCATTTTTGTTTTGTATTCATTCGCTAAAGAAGGAGTAGTAGCATTGAAAAACAAACGATGCAACATTGTTGTGTCATAGACTCGTCACAACAGTTGCCGCTTTGTTGCGACTGGTTTGTTAATTGCCACACCTGTGATGCCTACAAGCAGCGCTATGATAGTTTCGTGGCTAGACTCGCATGGATATTGTTGCATCTCAACCGTTGAGAAACTTTGCCCGTGTAAATCCTGAATTCATTTGTGATAGTACTTTGTTGCTTGCGGACACGAGAGAAAAGCTACCTGCCAATTTGTGAGTAAAGAAAATTGAATAATGTGGGAGGAAGAGACTAGGTAGCTAAAACTTTATTAAGTTTTCTATTTTCTGCTTTTGGGATCCATCTTGGATTTAAATTTAGTCTGCGACATGTTTGGAATCTTAATTGAAGTTAGTTGGAAACTTCTTTGGACATATCCAAAGAAGTTGTTGTTTACTTTTCCAATTGGAATGGAATAAAATTGGAAACAAAGTTTCTTGAGTTTATTATAAAATACTAAGCTGCTGTTTAAATAATCCATCATAAACTTTTCCAAGGCTCATCCACTACTCACTCAAAACACTGAGGGAATTAGCTACAAAAGAAGTAGCTACTCCATCAAAATTAGCACAGCAACAAAGTTCTAGCATAGTCTCAGCTATAATATGTACGTATAATTCTATGATAGACCCCCCAAGTACCACCAGTTTTTTTTAAATTGCCTTTTGTGAATCAAGCCGTTGCATCTTCACAAAATATGGCCCCTAGAGAGGTATCTATAAACAAACTACATGACCTACGTAAAAAGTATTCATCATCACTTTCCTGCCCTTGTCCAATGTCGGGGGTCGGCGCAACGCTTTTTTTTCCATTCTCGTTTGTCAATCGTCACGCTATCATTTACTTTTTTTTCTTTCACATAATATCTCACAAAATCGATTTATTTTAATTCAACATAATTTATTCACGTTTTGTTTTTCGTCTACTTTGTCAATATTTAAATGATACACAAGTAACACTAACAGCATTTTAAAACGAGCCACAATTTATATTTTAGATGGAAAAAGTTTGTACATTCAGTGTTTATAACGAAGCTAGACGGTTGACAAACTCGGTGTCGTATACCTCGATCGACCTTTTTAACTGTGAGTGTGACCTACCCCAATTGTGACAGAGTGTGAAATCGAAGTCGTGTGGAAAATCCTAATTACCCTTGACTCAACTGTGTTTTGTGAAATTCGAGAGTCTGTGTTGTCTGTTTATTTTGCGTTTGATTGTTTTGGTTTAATTTTGATTTATGATTTATGGAATAAATTTATTTATTATTTTATTTGACATAAATACAGTTAAATGTTGTAGTCTTGGCACATTAGTCTTTTAAATATTATTTATTTTAAAAAGTCACACGTACAAATACAATCAATACTTTATATTGATTGAGTCTGTATTCGGAAATACATAATTATTGTTTCTTTGTCGACGCCACTCTCAATATGTATACATAAACATACGCCACTCTGCATTTGTTTTTAATATTTTCCTCAATATATGGCATAGCCCTCAATAAAGGAAAGTTGGGAAAATATAAAATCATTGAACCCTTTTGCTAATAATTTTCCTCCTAATCTCATTGAGTGTAGTTCCATGAGATCCGGAAACACTAGAGCTCCCTTTTATGGGGCTCTTGGCACATCTGCAAGCTCTCCAGAATCGAGGCATATTTTGTGGTATATTAGGAAGAGAATAATGAATAAAATAAAGAATAAATAAAATAATAATGGCAAGAGAATGATGATGATGGTTATATTGTTTTGTGTATATAATTGTTATTGTAGTTATTCCGCTAGTTTATTTTTTAATACAAAGATCGTGCTTGGTACCAAGAAAAATCTATTTCGTTTCAAGAAAGCAACCATTAAAATCTATGTGTATAAAGTTAGTAGGTAGTAATTCCTCGTTATTTTTATTCTTTGTCTAGATTAAAAGAGGACAGAAAAGAGTGTTCTAACGATTACGATAGCTTTATGAGAATTACACCAGATGATGTATAATTCATTAATGTATCTGAATATTTTATATGAACATACAGCGTATTTTTTCCACTTACTAAAAGTACAATTACTAAAGTATTCCAGTAAACCAGTCTCTCGATGGAAATACCGACTCACATTGTTTCTAAAGTAGGTCCTTGACTTTTACGTCAAGTGAGTTTTTTAGGGCTTTTGTTATGTATTTCTTTTTACCGACTCTAAATAAAGAGGTCCGCAAAATGTTAAGTTATGTTGCAATTATTACTGTATTACGACTGGGAATATTTAGGTCTCTACAAAACCACTTATAAAAAATCAGCTGTTCTATACATTTTGACCTTAGATATTGTATTTTTGTAGGAAACCGCTGTTATTTTTTAATTACCGATGAAAAATTTCTTTAAATGGGTTGAAATAGATTTGACTGAATACGTGGAACCCCTTTTTGCGACGGTGTCCCTTCCACCCTGCATATTAACATTATAAAGAGGTTTAGTTTATCTGTTTGTAAGTTTGGATGTAGGAGATAAGCTTCGAAACTACTGATCCGATTACAAAAATTCTAACACTAATGGGAAGCTACATTATCCCTGAGTGTAATAGGCATATTAGTAGTTCTGTACTCATCTGATTTTGAGTAGACTCTCAACGACAAATAAGTAGTGCATGATGTGCTTATCTGTCTGTGACTCTATTAGATGTATCTCGTATCTTTAATGCAGTGTATTCAATTATTGGTGTGCCAAATAAATAAAATAAATAATTATGTGCTCCGTGCATATATTATTTCCTGGGTAAGCAACAAAAAATCAGTTTGTATACTAACTAAGATGCAATAATCTTAGTTAGTATACAAACACGGTACTGTTAGAATGGGTGACTGTGCAACTAATGGAGTTGGCATAGATGCTCTAGTTGTAAACTTCCTCATATTTCTAAATATATTGTACTGATCATATTGAGACTTAGCTTTGGTCACGCCATCTATATTGAGCTTTGAAAAGCCTTCCCCATTGTAGCATTAGTTTTTAAAACTTAAAACGTGACCACGTTATTGGATTTGTTATGTGACATCTGTCATTTTGATTTTGACAGCCACTCTGGTTCGCCGCTGTTTTTTGTCGATTACATAAAATTGTGTTCTTTTTTGTTTTGACGAAAACCTGGCGAAACTTTTTCTTTCTGTCTAATTATTCAAGAAGTGGATACCTTCAGAAAAAAACCTATTCTTAACCTAGAAAACGATTATCTCTCTGCTCTGCTGACTTGAACCACATACAAAACAGCGCATCATGTGTCTAATGAAAAGCTGGAGTGGAACCCGGAATGTTTCACGGAAAGAGATTCATTACTCAAGCAACTTTATATTGCATAGAAACAGCGCTGCGGCCGCTTTTCTAATTTTAATTCAGCGCTGTAGCGTCTGACGGGTATGATACGATTATAAATAATGAATAATGTGGGTTACAGCCCACTTTCTCTAACAGAGAGGAGACGAAAAATGAATTATTAGAAAGAGTGCTTTTCTTAGTGTTTGCAAATAAAAGATCGCTTTCAAGCTCGGTCGAATATATTTAAGTTTTCCTAACGAACCGCTCTTCAAAATGTCTATACCAGGTTTGAAAAAGAAAAAAAAGATACTGGAGCTTCGCTCGCAATCAACTCTTGATTATATCATATTATATATTATATGGTATATAACTATTATTTATTGTATTTTTAATATAGTGGACATGCAATGTAGTAATTTCGTCATTTTGTAGCTTATAAAAATAGCTTCTTTGCAAACTTTTTTGCGATTAATTTAATGGCATATTCTGCAGTCGATATTTTTGAGTTATATCATTAGTGTGAGTTACTTTCGCAGCGTGCAGTAATAAAAGAATTTTTGCACGTGTTATTGTTGATTTAGGTACACAAAGTTTGTTTCAATTGTAACTGGGAAGAAATAATTAATTACGAAAAAAAAAACAACTTATCAGTTACCTGTATATATATTTTTTTCATTTATTTACCATTTAACAATTAATTATATTTGTTTTAGCAGAAATTCTTAAAGAAGTTTGTGAAGAATTTTGTTTGAATACTTGTTAAAAATCTTTTGCAAGTTGAAAACCACATGAGAACCATTGGATATATTCTCGTTATAGTAAAATTAAATTATATATAATAATTGTTATAGTTAAATCACTCGGGTAGAAAATAATCATAATTACGTAGTGATTTTAATTGAAGTTAGTAGAAAATATAGATATACGTAGATAATCCTGATATAATATTTACTCCAAAATTGTTACTCAGCTCTTTTACAATATTGCGTGGTTTATTTGATCTATTTTTTTTTAGTTTTATGGTTAATGATAATGTTTTTTAAATATATTTAAAAAAAAAACTTTAATAAAAATAAAAATTTCTAAGATAAAACTTTTAAAGATAATACTTTCTAAGGTTTTTCTCTTATCTTCTAATACGAGTGGAGTACAATTTTAACTGAATTCTATTCGCATTTCACGTTTATTTCTTAAAAGCTTGATGCTTTTTGTTGATCGTATCTAAGACATCTCAACAGACATAATGTATTGTACTTTATACTGTTTTTTCCTTTTTCCAGTTGCTTGCGAGTAAATTGAGAGACGTGAGCAGTTGTGCCGGGTATAATAAGGTAAGCTTGTTTAGGAGTACGTTTTATATTATTCTAAAGGAGCGAGAAAGAGTTCTCTTTAAAAAAAAAGCACAATAAAAAAAAAGAAAATGATTTGCTTCATGAGATTTATCAACCCTTTCATGCCGCGTACTCTCAGGTGATTGAAATCACTTTCACCATAAATACTTTATAAACAATTTATGTTACTTGTGCGTAGTCCTGCCTTAACGAGCCAAACCCACAATCGCTCATCAATTCAGTTGAGAGGCCTATCCCAAAATTGCCAAGTTGTATTGCGGTACAGAGTTTAAGCAGCCGACGCATCGCATTATGTAGCAATTTGGCAGTTTGATTGGCTGTCTTAACACGCTTAATATTTCAAAATATGATAACCTCCGATTTATTTGCAATGTCTATAGTTAATTAGGTATATTAATAACCATGTTCTATTTGTGAAGTTATTGGCCTTCTATCGTAGAGTACCTAAGTTTTAAGCCTAGGTCTGCATTCAAGTGGGTTAGTTTGAGCTTTGTAAGCCAGCGGTTTTACAGTGTCCTTCAACCGCAAACCTTGATAAATAACTTGATGTAGCTACTAGCTTTTGCTCGCTGCTTCGCTCTCGTTTCATAACCTATGACACTGGGGAATAATGTAGGTTCCCAGTGAAAGAATTTTTGGAATCGGATCAGTAATTTCGAAGATTACCCCTACATGCAAACCTTTTTTACCTTTTTATAATATTAAATAGTACCTTATTATAGGTACTATTTAATATTATAAAAATCAAGGTCAGAAGATCGGCATCAAGGGTTTTCGTATTTTCATAAAATATAATGTGATAATTGCGAAAATATTGTATTTTCGCAGATATTAGAACAATGTTATTATAGTGCAGCAGACATTAAATAGTGAGTTTATACCGCTAATGAAATTATCACGAATCAAGCAATATTGCTGGCAATTTGACAACGTCAAATAAAAAGAAAAAAATCGCTGCAACCTTCTCTTCTATTGTTTATTAGTCACTAGCTGTTGGCTGCGACTTCGTTTGCGTCGAAATTTTGATGTGTATGTGTGAGAAAAAAGAAAAGAAAAGATATACATATGTCCTTCCCCAGGACAGAATCTATCTCCTTGCCTAATTTCATTACGATCCGATCAGCCGTTTAGTAGTGAAATGTAACAAACAAAGAGTTACTTTCGCATTTATAATATCAGTATGAATTTTGAGTTCCCGATTTCAGTTCCGGTATTAGAAATCAGAAATCATTTATTTGCCAATAGTGTAGGTATACAGATAATTAAGATGGTTATTTTGATGATTATTTTGAGGACATTTTGCCTTATGGCATGCAATGCTTTTTTTTTCTACCCAGTTTTAAACTAACTTCTCACTTTATATTGTAAATCATTTAAATCCAATTCCAATTCTGAAGAAACAGTTTGAACAATTAGTCAACACACTGCACTGTTTGCTTCGAATTTAAGGCAGCCATGTTTAATTTAACGACTTGCTCGCATAACATTGTTCGCCGTTTTCACTTTGAAATATTCGCAAAACGTAGTCAAAGTTAGTGGCGCCATCTGAGTTATAAGTGACGATTAATTTAAGAAACGAAAGGTAGTTCACGAAGTATGGTTCGAAGTAAATTATTTCATGCTGCGAACTAATTAGCAGCGGTAAATAATAGGCACCATGTGTGAAATGTAGACGTTATGACGTATAATTTATATTTAATACACACGGCGACATATCAAGCAATACATTTCCAGCACAGAGAGAGATCCGCTTATGTTGGTTTTGTATAGCTTGATTGGTTACCGTGCGTACTAAGTATGTCGACTTCTGACTTTGAGTAATCGTGTTAGAAAACGTTACAACCATTGCTTACTTGCAAGCTGTGGAATTCAAATGGAATAAAGTTATTTTTGAAGGGAACTAACTAAGAAGCCTTAGCTTTAATTTAGTCAGCTAGTATAGCCTGGTTAAGCAGGTATTATCCTCCAAGCTTGATTTGATTGACAAGCAAGCAATTCAGAAAACACTGACCATCAAGATTCGTATATAAACCTATAGACATGTGGCAATTAAAGTAGGTACACAATTGTGCAGACAGTCATTTCAAAGATGCCCTTAGAATCGACGTACAGTGACTGATAGCAATTACCTGACCCACCTTTATATTTTTTTATAAACGAATCGATAGAATTTTATAATTATTTTATATTTTATTTATTTGAGCAAAGTAAATAAAATATATCAGAATTATAAAATTCTATTGATTCGTATTCTAAAAAATCTCAACCATATAAGCAAAGGTCAGCTAATTGCTATCACTCACTGCACATAACGGCGATTCCAATTACTTACGCAGTATTTACCACGTAATACAAAGCAATAAACTTGTATTTCGCAACATAATTTCTGTAGAACAAATGTCAGGATTAAACTGACTGCGACGGACATGGGCTGAATTTATAGAGGTTAGAGAAAGCCTGAAAGGATCAGGACCTTTCAGTACATATTACGAATGCTATAGATTTGTGAATTAATGTCCCTTTCGATTGACAGCTAGTTAATGAAATTCAAATAATCTCAGGTTGGGAAGCCATTTGGAATATAAATCTGTGATTACGTAGAAACGACGAAAAAGGTTAGGCTTTTAGAAACACATGATTGACATGACATTATACAGCATGATATATTAGATATGATATTTAAAAATGTGATGGACCATAAAAATTAACATTTTTCTCCGAGGGACCATCATCAGTCAAAATAGCTCAGTCGTCCCATACAAAATTTAAATACCTATAGACCTAAATGAATGGAACAGCTGATTTTTTTGTTGTAATGAATTATAATGAATGAATGTTAGTCCCAAGCAAGTAGTTCAGTATGATGGTCTATATACCTAGGACATCTTTAAATACGAGCACACCTTCCTAAAGTACGCTGCATTTTATTTAATAGCATCCACGAAAACATGGAATCCAAATGACAGTAGCATAATTATAATCAGCCTATTAAGTTGCTACTGCACACACAGAAACTAAACCGAAATGTACAAAAATAATTGATCTATTCTTCGTTTATTTTTTAATTAACCTTTATCCCAATGCTGGGCAAAGGCCTCTCCCTTAGCCTTCCACTCCACTCTACGTGCTTTCTCAGGCCAATCTGTCACAAACGATTCTAAGTCGTCTCTCCAGCGTTTTCTAGGCCTCCCTAGGTTGAAGTGGGAGTGGGCGGGCCATGTCTGTAGAATGCATCAGGACCGATGGACCAAAGTCGTCACTCAGTGGGTGCCAGAAGTAATACACATCAGTTATACTCACAAAATGACATTTACTTTTATTATAGACAAAATCGTAATCTACTTGCAACTAGTATAATGTTCAAACTTGGCAATTAAGTCACTTCATAAACCTAGCCTCACTGTGACTTGTGATCACATTTTTTTATGACATTTCTTCTGATAGCAGTCTGTACTACTTCGTTGGTGTAGTAGTTGCAAGCACGATTGCTAAGCATGAGGTCCTGGGTTCGATTCTCGGGTGACAAAGTGTTAGGTACTGAAATTTCTCAGCAGCAGCCACGGAGTATGGATTTGAGTTCGTTTGATGGCAATAAACTCACCCCCTATTTCATGGAACTTAAACGTAACTGGCGAAATGTGATGTACTATAAGATACACCCCTGCCTAACCCTTTGGGGATAAAAAGCGTAATGTTATGTTATTTTATTTCCTCTGATAGATTCCATTTATAAAATCTTAAATATACTTAGTCAACCTCCACATTTAACAGTAAATGAAATTAATTCACGAGCAACACATCTCATCTTTGAAATAATTCATAAATGACATTTAAAAATTTCTTCTCAATAGACTCACTGAACTGGTTGTCAGCTTTCAAAAGTCACTAAAAAGAATAAATACTACAAAGAACCCTTTTTAATATAAATGCAGATAAGAAAATCATTTGTTCGTGAACATTAGAATGACGTTCAAACACTTTGAATGAGCAAATAGGTAACCGCAACTGTTTTTTAGATGATTAGGATTGATATTTCCGAAGTTTAATTATTAAAATTGATTTTCCTGTGAGTTTTGAACTATTCTACAATGATCAATTATAAAATGTTTTCACTGAAGTTAACAAGGCTGCAAGTATATATACACATTGCCTTCAACAGCTAGTTAGCGAGATATGCTCTAAGACTAGGCGACAACTAGATAAATGCCTAAATACATATTGTCAACTTTGGGCGCTCAGCCAAGGGTTGAAAATCCATCGTGTCGCCTTGTGTTAGTGTAAATTTTATAGACAAGTGATATTACAGGGTGTAACAAGAGCCGTAACGAAGCCGACAATCAAGCATTATGTACATCAAACTAAGTAACTTTACGCAAAAAAAATTGCTGGGAAACGACTGTTTTTTTTTGGAGTGAAAATTCATTTTTTACGGTAAGACTCAATGTAGCGCAATCAAAACATTGTGATAATGGATGGATTGAATAATACGGGGTTTGTGGAGGTGTTTCCAGTATTACGTTAAAAACGAGTATTACAAAAAAAAACATGTGAAACAGTTGGAACTTTGACCCCTAATATCTCCGTAACTAGAAGGTTCCCAGGTATGGTCTAGAACAAAAAAAAAGATCGCAATGACAGGGAGAACAAGTGCCTTTCGGCTTCGTTAAGGGTCTTGTTACACATCATTTTATAGTAATGATGAAAAATCTATAAATACTAGAATGTTTTTAAAGGAATTTAACAAGGCTGCAAGTTTTGAAATACACATTGTCTTGTTTATTGCCCTCAACAACTAGTTAACCAGATATGCTCTAAGACTAGGCGACAAATAGATGACTGCCTAAATACGCATTGTTCAATTTCTAACTTCAAGCACTCAGCCATCATCTGCCTAGCCTTGCCCCAACTATGTTAGGGTTGACTTCCAGTCTAACTAGATACAGCTGAATACCAGTATTTTACATGGAGCGACCGCCTATTTGACCTCCACAACCCAGTTAGTACTAGGTAATACGATACCCCTTGGTAAGGCTGGTTGTCAGACTCTTTGGGCCATTGACTACCTGGGACCAACGGCTTGGCTTAACGTGCTTTCCGAGGCACGGAGGAAACTCGGTATATAATGGACGGCCACCCATCTACAGACCAACCTAGGCAAGCACGGCTTAACCTAAAGATCGACCCCAGTGGCTTTTATTATTTAGCGTCGAGCTTTAGTCGCTCAGACAAAAAGAAAGAAAGAAAGAAAACATATTTATTTGGCACAAGTCACAAGTGCACACAACAAAAAAAAAATCAAATTATAAACTTATGGCTAAACACAAAAAAATAGAATAAAAAAACAACAACAACAAACAGACAAGGGTTGAAAATACAACGTGGCACCTTGTGTTAGTGAAAATAGACATAGTTATTAATATAACCATCATAAGCACACAGGCTTTTTTTTCTTTATTTAGGTTCTAAAATGATTATGGATACAGGCAGCTCAATCCAACGATCACCAGGGCTCCAAACAGAAGAGCCTTCTACAAAACGGGCCGTGTCCAAGAGCTTTCTGCATTAAACCCTTGACCCAACTCCCTAACGAGAGCCTCTTCAGGTGATGGTCAAGGCTCTTGACTATTCAAACCATTGTTGTTATTGTTTGTTTTCGGATTGTTACTGTCAAAAATGGCTATTTTGGTGGAACGTAGAACAACGTTTGCTTCGTTGCAATGTGAGAGAAGAGAGACTGGTGCTATGTTTGCGCATACACTTATGCACTATAATATTTCCCTACGTTGACGGCAAGTTTCCGCCAAGGTTGGCCGTCAGTTTTCAGTCCTGAAAACGTTTAGGAGGTCACTCTGTATAGCCCTTCAGGAAGCCGACAAACAAGCATTATGTACAGTCACGAGCACCAATATGTAAACAACTTAACAACTTTTAAAAGTAATTTTAACTAACTGTTCATAAAATATCATGGTGTTACGAACATAGTATTTTGGAACTCATATTTTTATGGAAAAAATCCTAGCTTCAAGTTGCAATCGTTATTTCTCGCAAAAATTGCTTTTAAGTTTAGGAAAGTGTATACTTTGGTGCTTGTGATTGTACATCGAACTAAGTAGAAACGAGAACAACTTTTTTTTTGGGTAAAAAATCACGGTTTACGGTAAGACTCGATGTAACGCAATCAAAACATTGCGCAGATGGATGAATTGAATAGTACGAGTACAAGAGTCATGGAGGTTATCTAAAGTAAAGTAATTACATTAAAAACTTTGACTTCCAATCCAAAAAAAAAACGCAGTGACGGTTGTAATAATTATGGTGTTTTTACAATCATTAGAGTGTTTGGAAAATCGACTGACACAATTTTCTTGACGACTTTTATGGGGAACCACATCCTGATATACACCCGTAGAACTTATACACTCAAGTGTCACGGTAATGAGAAAGTGTTTTCTTTATTCCGTGAACTGTCACCTCCAAATCATTTACACTTTTTTGTTAGACCTTCTACCAATAAAACACGACGACATAACAGGTAAGCTTGTGAAGGCCAGCGAAATATTGACATTATTCTACAAACACTACTCACACACACACACACTACACTACACACACGCACACACACTACACTTCAGTTAACTTCACTACACTTCTACTTTCCAGGAAATACAGGCAAGATATATTTCAGGAGCTGGTGGCTAAATAAGAACGGCTGCTCAGGTCGATATTTAGGTTAAGCCGTGCTTACCTAGGTTGGTCTGTGGATGGGTGACCACCCATTACTTACCGAGTTTCCTCAGTGCCTCGGAAAGTACGTTATGCCGTTTATCCCGGCTGTTATTTGTAGATCTTTGACAGTCGTTACAGGTCAGTGACCCGAAAGTCTGACAACCAGCCCTACCAAGGGGTATACGGGTCTACCCTTTATTGCAGAACTTTTTATATCATAATATTATTTTGCATAATAGCGAATAGCATAAACTTCATTTCGCAGAAAATCGTTTGGCAGACACTCATTTATCATACATTCAAAACTCATAACTTTGTAAGCCAGAAACATCTTTAGGCAGAGAGTAGAGTAGAGTAGAGTAGGGACTCCATTTTCCGCACTTAGACTCTAATATGGTCCGTTGTGCGTAGGTGTCCGGCTACGTTAGCCAGCCTAGCTCCGCCCAGAAGCACAGAAGTTTCCTGGGAGCTTCACAGGCTTCGCGGAGCGACCTCACCGTTCCGAGGATTTGTTTGCGTTGGGTAGCCACGGGCTCGCATTCCAGGATGACGTGGGCGGCTGATTCTTCGGCGTCAAAGCAGCCCCTGCAGAGTGGGCTGTCCGTGGTGCCTATGTTAAAGAGATGTTTATTTAGGGGGCAATGGCCCGTTATTGTCCCTATTATTATTCTGAGGTTATTTCTACTTAGGCTGAGCAGTCGTTTTGTTAGTCGCGGATGTAGACTTGGCATCGCCATTTTGGACTGCCTGCAGTCCGTAGACCGTGACCATTTGTTGTTGTGAAGTTCAGTTGATCTCTGGCGAACCCATGTACGGAATTGTGAGAAAGGTAAGGGAAGGAGTGGGTACGGGCCTAGCACTGCCATCTCGGAACCTCTCTTAGCAAGTTCGTCTGCGGCGTCATTGCCTAGGGATCCACTGTGCCCCTTTATCCACTGGAGGGATTCTGTTAGACCGCGATATACTCTCCAGGGCGTGGTGACATTCAAATATTAATTTACTGTTAGTTTGTTTGTTTTCTAGGGCTTTAAGCACAGCCAGGCTATCAGATACAAATCTGATTGCGTAGTTGTGAATCCCTAGACGCTTTACGGCTGTTGCGGCTTGTGTTAGGGCGACACACTCGCATTGGAATATCGAGCTGTGTTCGCCTAGTGGTAGGTGAAAGTTGATATTGAGGTCTAGGGAGTGTACGCCAGCCCCCGAGCCGTTTTGAGTTTTAGACCCATCTGTATAGATGCGTACTTCATTGACTCCTGACTGATCCCTTAATTTCCTCTGTTGTTTGTATCCTATAGCTTTTGTTGAACATAGGTTTATTAGGTGTCCTATCACACGGGGCAGCGCTGAGAGGTTGATACTCAATCACCCGGTCCAGGATGCCTGCGTGGGGACTGGTGTGGTTCTTGCCCCATATGCCTAAGTGCATAAGCCTGATAGCTGCTAGTGCTGCCTCTTGCTGTATATGCAATTCAAGGGGAGTTAAATGTAAGGCTATCTCCATTGCCGCAGTTGGGGTTGTCCTCATACAGCCCGTGATAGCGGAACAGGCGTGCCTTTGGAACCGCTGAAGCCTAGAGACAGCGGTCGACAATTCAGTTCTCGTCCACCAAACCAAGGCGCCATATGTCAGCATTGGTCGGATCACCGCTGTGTAGAGCCACAGCGTGATCTTTGGAGACAGGCCCCATGTTTTTCCTAACATTTTTTTGCATTGGTACAGTGCGATTGTGCTTTTGTTAAGTTTGTAGTCAAGATGCCTATTCCAGAGCAATTTGCTATCAAGAATCACTCCTAAGTACTTGACTTCTTCTTTAAGTATTAGTTCGGTGTTGAATAGTTTAGGAAGTTTGTGTGGTCCAAGGACTCTTTTGTTTGTATAAGATTACCAGTGTGGTCTCAATGAAGAAAACAAGCAGCGTAACGACTAAGCACTTTATTTTATAAAAAATAACTCACTCTAAAACATCGTTACATCTCCTTTTAAACTGATACGAACAAAGACATTACAAAGTGGGGCGCTCCAAGTGGGGAGCGCAATTTACGTCACTACCGGAACTATATTCTAAATAATTGTATTTAAATCCAACAGACTTCCTTTTTATAAACGGAAATAGATTTAATATTTATTTTCTACCGGAAGTCTGCCGTGTAAACAAATACTACATTTAAAAATAAGTTATCTATAATATGTAATAACCTGAGATATTATTCATGAAAGCCTATGATATTTATAAAAGCTAACAATCGGCCTTCCTGACATTTAGTTTGTCCTCAAACTAATTTTAACAATGGTAATGAAAAGAAAAATACAATTAAATAGTATCTAATAATCTCTAACTCCTTCAATCAGTATTTAGTTCAACAATCTACTCTAATACATCTGCCACCCATTGCATCGCAAGCTTCACCGGACCAAGTTCCTTTACTTGCCGGCCACTGTACGACTTCCAATAGGTGACCTATGTCTATTAATGGGAGACACACCGTGAGACTTCGCCGGAGGCTGACCACCCAACGTCTTCCAACCAGACCCACTGGTTGCAACGTGGACTTCGCCAACCAAACCGACCACCCCACGACTTCTATCTCATCATGTAAGTAACATATCTTTACTATACTATTATTCATCATTAATCATTATATCCATCATTAAACACATTTATTAATAAATTTTCATATTATAATAATGTCAGTTCACTTCATCTCTTTTTTTTTTAATTCTTTTTAGATAAGGCGGAAATTACATCAATACTTGCACATAATGTACACCAAACAGAGCATATTATAATGAATAAAACATTTTAATAATCAATTCTCTTTTATTTTATTTCTTTACACCCTATCAACCTGATAACTCTTCGTCAGATTCAGATTCAGTACTATGTTCATTTATGCTTGTGCTAATCCATGGTTGTATCTGATCTACTGCCCAAACATTGCTATAGTGTTTTTTGCCAATGCTAGAACCTGGTATGCTTGATACCTCATACCTGTCATTGTCTAAAACCTTTGAGACCTTGTAGGGACCAGAGTACACTGGTACCAACTTTTTACTCTTACCTTCATTATGACCTACTTGTTTTTGAATTTTTACTAAATCCCCAATCGCATATTTTCTGGCATCTTTACGAGTTCTATCATATCTATCTTTTTGTTTATGTTGGTCCTGTGAAGTATGTTGACTTACATCAGCCCTTATTTCTTCTATATTATTATCTATCGGTCTAGTATCTACAAATATCTCATTCATAACATTTTCGCTACTATGAGTTAAATTCCGACCAAACAATGCTTCTGCTGGGGTTTTACCAGTGCCTTTGTTTAAGGTATTATTTAAACCCCATTGAATATTACCTAATTCAGTATCCCATTTCGTTTCACCTAACTTGTCTGTGTATGTTGATAATGACCCTAAAATTGTCCGATTATAGCGCTCCACCTGGCCATTGGCTCGAGGTGAAGCAACTGCATTCAAGATGTGCCTAATATGGTGTTTTTCACAAAACCTACGAAATTCATCAGAGGTAAATGAGGTACCCCGATCAGAGATCAAACGTTTTGGATAGCCAAATGTTGTAAAAATTTCCTCGAGTGCCCTAATAGTCGGACTTGACTTTAAGGTGCGCAATGGCTTGATTATGCAAAATTTTGTAAACGCATCTACCAGTACAAGTAAATAAACATTACCTTTGGAACTCTTTATGAAGGGGCCTAGGTGGTCAATATGGACCGTCTCAAAAGGAATATCATTTTTGGGTATAGAATGTAAAAACCCTTCTTTTTTACCAGCTGGCATTTTTCCATAAGCACAATGAATGCAAGACTTTACATATTTAGTAATAAATCTTTTCATTTTCGGAAACCAAAAATCTTTGCTAATTTTACTAAAAGTTTTATCGACGGAAAAATGACCTATGTCATCATGGTTTTGTTTACATATTTGCCACCTAGCCCCCTTTGGGACTACCCATTTTAGTTCATCCTTAACACGTCTAAATAACCGGTTGTCTTTTAGAACAAAATTTTGTTTTATGTCAATAATATCTTTATATTTAGGATCGTTCAAAATCTCTTTTATAAAACATAATTTGGGATCTGATAATTGTATACTTAGCAACCAGTCGTCTTGAGTAATATTTAGGACTCTTAAATCTACTTCACTATTCAAATCATTTATATCGATAGGGTTCCTACTTAATGCATCAACATGGGTCATACTATGATTAGGGCGGTAAACAATATCACAGTCATACTCCTGTAAAGCCAGCCACCAGCGTGCTATTCGCGGTAAAAGATCTCGCTTAGAAAAAGTGGATCTGAGGGCATTACAGTCAGTCATTATAGTAAATTTTAGACCTAGTAAATAAACACGGAAGCGATGGAGTGAAGCAACAACAGCTAACGTTTCGAGATCATACGCATGAAATTTTTGCTCATCAATGGTAGTTTTTCTACTAAAATATGCGACTGGCTTTAGGGGAGCTTGATCATTTTCTTTTTGTAGAAGTATACCTGCCAGTCCAATTTTGCTCGCATCGGTATGCAACTCTGTGATAAAGTTTGGATTGTATAGGGTCAATAAGGGCCGTTCAATTAATTTAAATTTAAGGTTATCAAAAGCTACCATTTGCTCATCTCCCCACCTCCATGGACAGCTCTTTCTTGTTAGATCAGTTAGTGGCCGGGCGATTATAGAAAACTTATCAATAAATTTTCTGAAATAACTGGCAAGACCTATAAATTGCCTGACTTCGTGTACAGTTCGTGGTACAGGAAAATTTCTTACTGCCTCAATCTTAACCTTACCCGGCTTAATTCCCTCGCTTGTAATTTCGTAACCCAAGTAATCTATGGAGGTTTGAAAAAAATAACATTTTTTGACATTTAACGTTAGATTTGCCTCATTTAATAAGTTAAAAGTATCTTCTAATTTTTGGACACCTTGCTCGAAATCTTTAGAATGTATTATTAAATCATCCATATAAGCCAAGGCTGGTTTACCCTTACTATCACTAGACTCTTGAGCACGATTCAAACTCAAGGCTCGAGCCATAGTCCTCTGGAATACTGAGGGCGCATTGGCTAAGCCAAAAGGCATCCTCTTAAATTGGTACAAACCGTCAGGGGTGACAAATGCTGTGACATGTCGGCATTCCTCCCTAATGGGCACCTGGTAGTAGCCACTCATCAGATCTAAGGTAGTATAGTATCTACTGCCACTTAACTGATCCAACTGATCATCTATCAATGGGAGAGGAAAATGATCCTTAACTGTACGACTATTAAGAGTTCTATAGTCTATACACAAGCGATGCCCTCCGGTTTTCTTAGACACAAGTATAATTGGACTAGCGTAAGATGATGAAGATTCCTCAATAATGTCATTTTGTAATAACTCCTTAACCATATCTTGAACTAACTGCCTTTCTTTGTAGCTTAACCTATAGGGTCTATAAACAACTGGAGTACTATTGGACAACTTTATCTCCATTTCACTTATGCTAGTGCAACCTAATTCCGAAAGATTTTGGGCAAATGTTTTTCTATACTTAGTTATTAATTTCTTGACAGTTTCAGTTTCTTTTAGTGATAGTTCTGGATTGATGTTAATATCGTTAGTAGCAATGGGAGTACAATTGGATTGAATATGTAAACAGTTTAATTGTTCAATATTTTTGTTATACCGAACCTTGTTAGCTCTTACCAATAATGTATTTTTTTTAATTTGTAACATTTTATTGCTTAAAACTACCAGAGATATCTCACACGATTTATCCATTACTTTATAGACCCCTTCCTTGATCCAATATTGACAATTTTGATGAACTCTATAACTACCTGGCACAAATATTATGGAATCTTCATCAGTCGTAGTGTAGCATTTAATTAACCCTACATCAGTACAAGAAAAGTTTGACTCGGCAAATAACTTGATGACATCGCTAACCTCATGTTCAATATCAGGCAAGATTGTATTACAAAAGACATCGCGTTTCAAAATTTCAAGAGCACTATCTGTCTTTATAACTAAAATATGTGGCAATTCAGTAAAATTCTGTCCGACTAGCATAGGCACATGTAATTGCTCAGATGAAATTACATATGTTGTGATCAAAGCCTCAACACCATCTATGGATAACAATAATCGAGTTTCACCTAAAACTGTAATGCGAGCCTCACCAACACCACTTATGACCGGTAAAGAATTAGTACTAATTGTTAAATTATATTGGTTTGCTATTGAATCACTAATAAGAGTGCACTCGCTTCCAAAATCAATGAAACATTGGATTGGTGAATTATTGTTATTAATAAAAGCATTTTTATAATATTTATTTTGTAAAGTTTTTGATTTTGAAGTAGCTGTCAACATAACCCGTTTATTTTCATTTTCCTTCTTATTATCAGTTTGGTTCCCCTTTTTTTTACTAAAACAGTCATCTGATTTGTGCCCAAATTTTTGACAATGTTCACATTTTATAAATGGTTTCGGACATTGCAATATTCGATGACCAGTTTCTTTGCAGTTAAAACACAACATCTGAGAACCATTACTTGATTTACGACACTGACTAGCACGATGACCCTTCATGTTACAGTTATTACAAATCAGAGTGGAAGTATTTGGTAAAGGGGATTTAAATTTATTTAATTTAGGTACCACATCTCTTTGTTCACAACACATGTCTTTTAGATATTTTAATAAGTCTTCTGGTTGGGCAAAACGGGCCGAAGATGCACCAGCTCTTAAGGTGCGGTCTTCTAAACCATATATGATACAGTCAACCGCTTTCTTGCCTGATATATCACATGCATTTAATAGAATCATTTTATTGTAATAATATTCGTCAAGAGAGTCACCCACACTATACTTTTTCCCTAACATCTCATTCAGCAAAGCTCCGTAGTTAGTATCGGTAGGAAATGCTCTTTTAAGATGTTCCTGCCACTCTAACCATGTATATTTTATAGTTTTTAAACCCTCATACCATTTTTTGGCATGACCTACAAGCCGTGGCAGGGCAAAATGGGCTGTTTGTTGATCAGACCAACCATAGATTTGAGAGCATTCGTTGACTTTCACTAACCAGTTATCTATTCTATGATTTTGAATAGACGGGTCAAATTCAGGAATAATATTTTTATCATAATTATATTTGATAGAATGATCAGGTTTCACACAAGAAGAAATAAAACTTAATAAATCCTGAAAATTCATTGGAACATTCATATTAAGAATATTATTTAACATACCCCCCGATGAGCCTGGTGTCGCCTGCCTTTGTCCATCGTCCACTACACTGCTTCCACTTGTACCTGCACGTGATTCCTCGGCGACATTCCTCGTACCTTCCTCTGCATTGATAACCGGGGTCACAGATTCGGTAACCACCCCAGGAGTTTGGGGCGGGCTGCTATTATCCAACGTAGATTCACCTAGGTCTACTGCCGATGGCATCACACTAGGACTCTTACTTTTCCTTATTCGCTTCGACCTGTTCGATTTCTTGTTCTTCTGGCCCTTGCGTCTACTGTGGGAACGCATCCGGCTTTTTGAGCGTGAACGTCGCTTCTCATCCCTATGGCGGCGTCGCCTCACACGTCTCTCTTCATACGAATCATCAGTATCACTAGTCGAAGAAACACTGCTTTTATCGCGTTTACGTCTCGGCATAATTTAAATTTATAATTCACCGCACCGGCAAACCTCACTGTTTTGCAGTTTATAGTTTCAAAAAGAAAAAGAAAATGTACGTACACTTTTGTTTTACTTCTCTAGTTCGCACAAATACAATCACACCACACAGTTTTAAAGAAAAATAATTCCAGTTTTATGATTACTTCACTGTACAAACACCTTACTGTCCGATTTTTCACAAATAAGTCCACCGAGTTTTCTTGGTTCATCCCACTTCTGATATAAGATTACCAGTGTGGTCTCAATGAAGAAAACAAGCAGCGTAACGACTAAGCACTTTATTTTATAAAAAATAACTCACTCTAAAACATCGTTACATCTCCTTTTAAACTGATACGAACAAAGACATTACAAAGTGGGGCGCTCCAAGTGGGGAGCGCAATTTACGTCACTACCGGAACTATATTCTAAATAATTGTATTTAAATCCAACAGACTTCCTTTTTATAAACGGAAATAGATTTAATATTTATTTTCTACCGGAAGTCTGCCGTGTAAACAAATACTACATTTAAAAATAAGTTATCTATAATATGTAATAACCTGAGATATTATTCATGAAAGCCTATGATATTTATAAAAGCTAACATTTGTAAACATTATAAGTTCTGTTTTAGTGGGGTTAACCGATAGTTCGTGTTTTGTACACCAATTCTCGATTATTTTGAAGGCTTTCCTCATGAGGTCACATAAGACGCCTTCAAATTTCCCCGTGATTAGAATTGCTGTGTCATCTGCATAACCCACCGAGTACAGACTGCTGGCGTTAAGCTCTGTAATAAGCTCGTTTACTACTAGGTTCCACAGTAGTGGTGACAGCACCCCACCCTGTGGGCAGCCCCTACTAACGATACCTCGTGTGGTATCTTTAGGCATAGGTCATCTTTAGGCATAAAGGAGGTGTTTTTTTTTCGGCCAAAACATGTACCGAGGTACAAATTACTATTTAAATTCTTTCCAATACATTGTGTTATTAGTAGTATTTTAAATCCTTCAATATTCGATAGATTAAGAAATAAAAGAATATGAAAAACACTACCTCGAATCGTAACTGCGTTCAAAGAAACGTTCTTAATAGCGCTGGCGGCTGTCAAACTATTCCATCTGTCAAAATATTAAACTCTTTCGAGATCGGTCGTCTGAAAAGGGCTAGAATAATCTGAATGACAATATTGACAACGACAACAACAAAAGGAATAAAATAGTAAATTATTGACCCTGGAGCACTGTCTTTTGGCCAGTAGCTAACCAAACGCATGTAATGTGAAATAAATGTATTTTTTAAATTCTTGATCCCATAATGTTTCACAAAAAAAGTGTGCCGGGGAAAAATAACCTATCTTTAATACAAAACTAAATTCTAAATAGTATATTTTTAGGTTTTCATACGTGGTTAAATGAAGTAACGAAACGCATCATCTAGAAATGAATCACGAGATTGCCAGATTAAAATTCTTGGGTTGCAAGTTTTAGCATCTTTGATCGACAATTTCAGGTGGTACAAACGCATGAATAAATCCAATATATTTTTTACAGAATCTGCGATTTTCGACTTCGTACCTTTATTGATATGGTACACTGTTTGGCTACAATTGTATGGGGGAAAAAACACCTCCTTTCATATCCATAAGAATTAAAAAGTAGAATCATCACATCGCAGAAAGTTCACAGTCAGAATCTTCATTTGGCATACATTTCATATCGATAGTCATTAAAAGGCAGAACTATCATATCTCAGAAAGACTCATCTAACACATTACAGAAAATTCATAGTTGAAATAATTTTGTATTTCTTACTAAGAAGCATGCAAACAAGCCTACACCATGCATACAAACAAGCATACATCATGCATGCAAATAAGCATACACCATGCAAGCAAGCATTCAGCATGCAAGCAAGCATGCAGCATGCAACATGCAGCAGGCATGGTTTCTGTCACGGCTCCGGCGCAGCGGGGTTCCGACGGTCCCACGCGAGCTTATCGTCGCAGATAGTTTAACGCTCACATCCGTTAAAACCACCTGCTTCTTAGTTTGCGGGCCGCTTCGCCCCTCTGCGCCTACGTGGGCTTAAATTACACTCTAGGGTAGGGCAGATAAGACTACGTGGTGTCGGTTTTGCAGCGATTCGTTTCTGTCACTAGCTTTTATAGCACAGCATGTATTGACTTTTAAAGACGATATTTGTATTTTAATTTAAGGTTAAAAATGCTTATTTATAGAAAAGACAATATGCCTGATAACATTATTCCTTAATAAATTCTGCCATCTTCATAGTATGCCAAATGAAATTCTACCAAATAATCGTCGCTCTAAATAAACGTTATGCCAAACGAAATTATGCCAAATAAAATTCTGCCATCTTAAAAGTATGCCATTGTAAATTCGGACATATAAACATTCGGCCAAAAATTAATTATAATAAATATTTTTATGCCTTAATAATATTCGTTTAAAGAAGATTATGCCAAGTGTGTTATGCCAAATAAATTAACAGCATCAATATTCTGCCAGATAGAGGGTACCCGTATTATACCGTACAAATTTGGTTGTGGATTTCTGATAGGCAGTCGCTTCATGTAAAATACTGATACTTAGCTGCATCCGTTTAGACTGGAAGCCACCCCAACATAGTTTGGAAAAGGCAGGTGAGATGATGTAATATTTCAGTTAAGAATGAGCAGCATAGAAAGGAAAACAAAACACGACATTACCAGGATGTAATCTTCATAATCTTTAGATACAACGGATGAACCGCAACAGGAGAAGCGACAAACTAATATCCTAGCATAAATTGAAACATATTGTTCCTTGTACCTATTTCATGACAAAGACATTTTATTCAGTTGGTTTATTGTACTTAGTTATTCTAAGGGTACATAGAGTAAATACTGAATTACAAAGGAAATTCGATTACTCAGTACTAATACTTCAGATTGACTCTCTTTCATAGATAGATAGATTCTCGTTCTTTCTTTCAAATTCTATTCATAGAATAGAATTTGATTTCAAACTTAGTAGTCAATATTTTAGCTGCTATTTAATGAGCTAATAAATTCTTTGTTTTCTGTCAAAGTAATTTTCATTCGCTTCAGATGAATTATCTGTAAGAATAAGTTCAAAGTTTCACGAATTTGTCAAGAATACCGGTAACTAATTTCCAAATTAGTTTATTAAGTTCACTGTCCTGGACTAGACTGTATTTTATTTCTGTACGTCTCTTTCTCTTTTGTCTGTCGTTTAGAGACAACTCATAATAATTTCCAATGAACAATCTAGAAATACGTTTGACTAACCAATCATAGAACAAATGAACACAAAAGACCAATACAATGAAATCCGTTCCAAATTCAAAATGGATGTTCATTGTTCAACGAATCGCGAATTCCGTAACTAATTCAGTTCGTTCACAAAGTCCACTTTTAATAAAATTCAAAGTTACTCGACCGAGTAGATCAATAAGAAAGTTTTCAACAAAATTTAAAAATGGATTCAACTCGAATGTTCTAATTATGGAGGTGAGAAAGTTTCCACATCGTTATTTTATGAAACCTCGGAGTTAGGAAGTTTTGCTAGAGTGTGCTTTAATACTTGAACGTGGTAGAATCATTTTTTTTTTGTTTGTCAGAATAATCCTCCTGTTTAGGCATTGAAAATCTACATCAGACTAGTTTTTGGTCTCAGTTTATTCAATATTTGCTGAATGCTATTATTTTTTTGGTCTCAGTTTATTCAATATTCGCTAAATGCTATTTTTTTTAATGGTATAAGAAAAAGAATGAAAGCATGAAAATATAGTGTGAAAAAATCTATAAAATCAATTTGTTATCAAAAAGTTCTGGAGTGGCGAACAAGAATTGCAAGACGTCGCGTTGGAAGGCCTCCCACTAGGTGGGCCGATGACCTGGTGAAGGTTGCGGGGATCCGCTGGATGCGAGACGCACGGGACCGGTCAATGTGGCGACACTTGGGGGAGGCCTATGTCCAGCAGTGGACGTCTTTCGGCTGAAATGATGATGGTGAATTTGTTATTAACTGCAATATCATCTGCCTAGCCTTTTCCAAACTACGTTGGGGTCAGCTTCCAGTCAAACCGTATTCACATGAAACGACTGCTTATCTGACTTCCTCAACCCAGTTAGTACTGGGTAATACGATACCCCTTGGTAAGATTGGTTGTCTGCTTTTCTGGCCACTGACTATCTGTAACAACTGTCAAACATCTACAAATGACACCCGAGCGAACGGCATAACGTAGTTTCCGAGGCACGGGAGAATCTCGGTATTTAATGGGTGATCACCCATCCACAGACCAACCTAGGCAAGCGCGGCTTAACCTAAAGATCTACCGGAGCGGCTGTTATTATTTTGCCACAAGTTCCTTTGAGTGATTAGTATTACATTAGTTTGTTATTTAATTATAATTATTTAAGAACGTTGCTAAAGTCAGTATCAGTAAGTTATTTAAAACAAGTTAATAAAATTAAATTAAAAGAAATTTAACTAAACTAAATTGCAATTTTCATAAGATTTATGATAGGGCTTTAGATGTCTGTATTAACGTCAGCTATAAGTAATTAAATCCGTTTCTAACCTGAAAGTGAATTCATTAGTTAAGCAATCTGAGGAGAAGGTATTAATGTTTAGAGATTAATTCGACTCTCTGGAACTAATGAAATAGATTCAGATAATTATAGATAACTTTGATTTTGATTAAAGCAAATATCATTATAATGGTAGAACAAGGTTTTAGTAGGCATACTTAGCTTTTAGTTTGATTATGAATTTAATCTTTATAATATTATAAAAACTAAAGTAATTCGGTCTATCAAAAATCTGTTATCTTTTCGGTTTTCACGTCTTAATAGCTGAACGAATATACTTTATATCCCAACTAATGTTAATTTCTGATTATATTATACTTATGTCATATTGAAGTTCACACAATTTCATCATTGTTTTCAATCATCCAGTTAAAATACATCCATTACCATACATAAGCCTCACAAGCATCAGTCTGTTATACAATCAACTTCGGATCAACAAAAAATCAAAACCCAATTGAAATATTTAAATCATCGCAAGGATTAATGCCATTACAATTTAAATATTATACTTGGAACACTTCCAAGGATATAAATGATTCGATTTTCCTTTGCCATAGGTATATCACGTATATAAATACTTCAATCCTTCTAAACTTCTGTACTGTGTGCCATATTTATATGTCTTAGTTTGCCCCGCGAGCATAATCTGGGGGGTTACTATGACGTCTTAAAGTGGGAGTAATTCCATTGTGGGAAAGAGACAAAGTTATACAGGTCGCTTAGCGCCATCTCTTTCCCACACTTAAATTACTCCTGCTTTAAGACGTCATGGTAGGCCAACAGGTTGTCATACTACCTTTGACGTGGCTGACCTCGATGGTAGTGTCCCCTTAGGTGTCCAGATCGAAGATCTTTGCCCACTTCTCCGGGAGCATTCATGGGACGTAGCCAGCCCACTCCCACTTCATCCTGGTTGTTTTAACTCCAACATCAGCTATTTCAGTTATGCAGTGTAGGGTGGTATTTTTCACGCGATATGTTCGCTTGGCACCTATTGTTTAAGTAAAACAAAAGTTTGAATACACTTACGTTTCTTTAATTGGTTTTTAGTAGGAGGAATACAAGGAACAATACGTGTGTGACAAAGATGAAGTTTTTAAAAGGAAAGAAAGTGGCAGGGCTTATAATAAAAAATGTACCACAATGTTGCCAATGGTAATAATTTAGAAGTATTAAGTTAAATATTGTAAACACCGTATACTGCTCTCTATCACCCGCATGAGCTTAGTATCGCTCCGCATTTCTGTGGCAGACAAGTCACTGCGACATAGAAACAGGACCATCTTTTGATGCGGTAGGGCTTATCTAACGCTCTAAATCTTTGCTCTCTCCTAATTTACGTGATTGCAGGCTATTAAACATAATACCAAGTAGTTGGTTTGCGAGTTAAAACTTTATTGCAGCCCAAATCCCGCTTCAAGCAATGTATTAAGACGTGCCATTTGTTCCGTTTGATTCAACACTTTAATCGTGATTGATTTTATTACACGAGACAGTTTCAGTACAAATAAATTTTACAGGTCATTTAATGACATGTAATTACTTAAAAGATGTTTCTTCCTTTTTCTTGTTATTTGAAGATTAGTAGCTTTTGAATGGAAGATGAAGGTTTACCTTGTAAGTTTTATAGTTGTGCGTGTTGTGCGTTGTGTGTCGTTGTGTGTTGTTTGTTGTTGTTGTTTCGTAGTTTTGTAGTAGTTTTTGTGATTTATTATCATCTGTCTAGCCTTTTTCCAACTAAGTTGTGATTGGCTTCCCGTTTGCAGCTGAATTCCTGTATTTTACAAGGAGCGACTGCCTGTGTGACCTCCATAACCCACCAGTTACTGGGTAACTACTCATTAGTTAAAGTCTCGTATATAAGTATTAATATATTCATTAAAGTGGGTCCTCTTTCCTATAACCATTTTCTTAAGTCGCACGACATCTATATTTAACTCATCTGGCTTCATTTAGCTCCTTTGACTCGTTATTGGAAAGCCCACATAAAAAAGGTCAGGCTAATGCAAATAAATCGAAGTTACTTTAAAATGAAACGGTCGATTAAATCTCGTATGTGAATCTTTCACATACGAGATTTTCTTACTTAGAGATTTACTTCATTTTAAATTACAAATGGAAGTAGAAAAATCTAACTGATTTGCATTCCTTCTCACAGTTAAATTACGAAATAGACCTCGCTTGGCTCAAAGAAATATTGGGTCTCTTTGCTAAGCTTTATGGTAAGGTAAACTAAAACGGGGTTGAGCGTCCCTGTTTTAAATAATAAATGTATTTCACGCCGAGAAGGCTCGCATCTCACTGTTTCGTGTAGTTGGGTGAACCGTAAATATCAGTGTTTTAGAAGTTCCGTCATAGTTATGTTTAAAATTTTCCTGTGGCGTCTGAAATTTTCAAGATCTACATCATAATTTTTAACTTTAGCTGGCTCGTGGGTCTTGTGGTCGCAAACGCGACTGCTGAGCATAATAAGGACCAGGGTACGCATATCGGGTTGGACAAAGTGTGATCGTGTATTCCCGGGTCGAGCAAAGTGTTATTGGTTTTTCCATTAGGAATTTCTCAGTAGGCCACGATGTCTGGGTTTTTGCGCAGTTGATGGCAATAGGCTTGACCCCTATTACATGGTACTGACGGAATGTGAGTGTACTATAAGGTACGCCTCTGCCTCACCCTTAACAGACGTGATGTTTTGTTACACGCAACGATTTACCCTAAAAAGCTGTCTAGGTCAGACTGGATTCGGAAAACGAAAGGCAGGTTGTTGTGCCGCTGTTTTAGTTAGAGGTACCTAACGCCATCAATGGACGGCCTCTAGGCTGAGTTGATTGATTGACCCAACTATTTATAACACCTAACCTTTACAATATTTCATAATATAACAGCTACCTCTATTTAATTCAATGTCAATGTCACATTGTAGTTAAAGCAAATAACGACTGCTTTGCATTCCAAAAACCGAAAATTCATTAATAACCGATACTGATGGTATAAGAGCTTATGAGAGCTCGTAGCAAAATAATAACGGCCGCTCGGGTCGGCCTATTTTTTTTTTCGGCGGGAGCAATTCCAAAGGCGGCCGATGTTTGAGGATAACACCGGGGAGTGGGATTTCTACATCACTTAAAGCACCGCGGTGGTCACAATCCGCACATGGGAAGTGGCACCGTTTCTTCTTAGAAAACCTGTCTGGAGCCCCCTCTGTGCAACGCCTGTTAAGGCTCATCCCTGGCGCAACTATAGGTAAAGAGGTCTCGTCTGACCCTCGCTGTGCAAGTGCGCACGGCAGCACTTGACCGTGCCTAATAAAGAAAGAAAGAAAATGTATTTATTAGCCCGCACAGGACAAAATAAAACAAAAATATGGTTACATTTACATTAAGTACAACAAAATTACAAAAGTAGTAATAAAACTATAATTAATAATAAAAATAAAAAAGCAACGAAATTAGTCCTCTACGAAGCCAAAAGGTGCTGTAACATTTTCAAAACGTCACAGCGCACACAATACACACCCACTTTGGATTTGAATGAGCCTCAATGCGGTCATATCTACTAAACCTACGTATGTCCCTATCTCTTCAAGCAAAAATACGTGATAAAATGATATGTTACGGCAATAACAAAAGATCTGAAATTATACGTAACCCACAATTCAATATCACGCACGATTTATTTTGATTCGCTCAAATCTATTTCTGTAGCTTCGCTTTTGCTTATGATGGGAATTACTCGCGATCTAATTATTTCTGCGGTATAGTAATTGTGGACTTATTTTTTCGGTTTCTTTTTTTTTAATATATTAATTAGTATCTTTGTTTGTATAATTGAGAACAACAATGTTCGTAAAAATAAACCTTTCATTGTGTAATAACTAAGCTTTTTTTAAGTTCCTGATGGAAACAATGCAATAAAATAAAATATCTATTACCTGCGTAATACGAAAAGGAAATCAGATCAGAAAGGATCAGTTATCAGCTAGGATTTCTTGTTGAAAAAGTTATAACCCAGAATTCTAACTTTCCAAATATTTCTACTTCTTTTTCCATAATATTATCTGAATACAAAAACTTTTCCGAATTTCACGTTTTCGGTACGAATTTGCAAAAGTATGTTATCCGCTAATGGCAAACATCGCAGTACCATATTATTACCAACACTCAAAAAGTTATGCAATACGGACGAATATTCTGGAAAAGTTTAAGGAATAGCTGCGATCTGACTTGCACACTTTGCAATTCACGACAAAGTTAGTGATAATTGGTTTAACTTAGTTAACAGTTCGTTTAAAGTAGGACTCAGGTCAATTGGGTGGAAAACATACAAAAGTTAAGTACATAATTTCTCGCAAAATTAGTATCTATTGTATTGAAACACTGCTGTTTTGTTTTTATACTCTCTTACATACATACATCAAAATAAATTAAATTTAAGTGTCTGTTTGTAATATCAAAATAACAGATTTTTACTGAATGCTTAAGAATTTTTTTACGGTACCTATACTAAAAACACATAGTTTTAACTTTTTGTGTCTGTCTGTCTGTTTGTTCCGGCTAATCTCCGATACGGCTGGACTGATTTTTAGCTGATGTTGTAAGGTCTGACATAGGTTACATTTATTTAAAAAAGAATAGGGTTCTGTGAAAACAAAAAAATCAAATTAAAACCCCAGATTGGTAACAAACCGTCTTATGACGACAGGCCGTGTCGACGGCGCGTTCGTGTTCCACGCGCGCCTCAAAGAGAGTCAGCAAACAGGAAGGGGTCCGAAAGGACCGATGCCTGCCAGGGTTGCGGGACTGTTCGAAAGAGATACCGCGGCCCTGGAACACAAAGGGCAAAGGAAGGAACATGGATGGGTTTTAGTCAGTAAAAGTCTGACACTCCCTCCTGCTCAGCCCAGAGCGGGAGGAGTACTTATTTGATGCTTTCCCATCGGTAAAAAAGGAAAAAAAAAAGAAAAAGGTTAGTAACAAAATTGGCTTCAAAAACGGAAGTAAATTTTTTTTAATAATAATTTCACGCGAACGAAGGTCGCGGGCAACAGCTATTGATCGATAAATTCAGTTAGCAGCAACATATAAACCCTATTTATTTAAGTTACTGTAAGAAAACATAACTTTTACTTAGTTGTAATACAAAGAAGCTGTTATGATACTAGACACTGTTGTGTCTAGTATCATAACAGCTTCTTTGTATACAATAAATCAAAGTGAATTTACCAAATATTATCTAGCCATAGCTCAAGTTCAAAACAAGCAACTTCATTAAAACTGAACCAAAAAAAAACTGCAGTATCTTGAAAGTGATACGGTTATCACGAGACACCACTGAATAGAAGGCGATAAAGAAATCTGTAAAATCCGCTGCGGGCGGTCGATAGTATCGTAAAATGAAAGAATAGTGAGTACGTGGAACCCTGCTTTCCGTCCAGCGGGACGGAAAATTGGACAGGACACGACTAATCTCGCTCAAAGGACGTGTGATCTTTGAGGAATCTGTTCTATTGCAGCTTAGATTGTTTGAGTAACAGATTTAGAGACTATTTTATTTGGAAATGTGTCATTGCGGGAGATTTATTGTCCATATTTTTCTAAGCAATTTGGTAAAAAAAACGTTGAAGTTCATATTTGTTCAACAGAAACTGTGGGGAAAGGACTTTCTATTTTTTCTACTAGCTGTTGCCTGCGGCTCGTTCACGTTTTGATCGGAAATTATCCCACGGGCACGTTGTAAATATAGCTTATGGCACTAAGGGATAATGTAGCTTCCTATCAGTGAAATAATTTTCTAAATCGGTTCAGTAGATCCAGAGATTACGCCCTACAAGCTCACAAACTTTACCTCTTTATAATACTCGTATTAGTATAGAAGTATACACTATCGCATTCTATTCTAACTTAGAAAACACATTTCAATACATAAGGTGAAGATTAGGTAAGGTGAGATTTTTCTTTCCGTACATCATCATCATTCTCCTGTCCATATCCCAATTAATTTGGGTTCGGCGCAGCATGTCTTGTTCTTCTATACTTCCTATTACTCGTCAACTTAGCTTGACTTCCGTACCTATTGATGAGGAATGTGAAATTCCATGAATGTACTTGGTAAATATAATTTAATAAATTATGAAACCATTTAGGAAACAGGAGAGAAATTACAATAGTGATTCTAAAGAGACGTGAGTGCGGTGCGTAATTACTTACCACTGAACATTATGGTTGCCGTCTGGTTAAAATTATGGACCGTTAAGAAGTTTAATGATCTAGAAGACATTATGAAGAAAATTATCTACTATTAAATACCTGTAGACGAAGAATTCGATCATTTTATTTTACTACTTTATGTTACTTTACCTTAATTTGTGTATTTTGAACGCGATTTTCATGCTCTAATAGTTAAAAAGCAAAAATCAGATAACTGTCGATCTTTCAAAAATCGATTTCCACTGAAATACATTTGGGTATCAGTTGAACTTCATTAATTCAAAATTTCCAATAATCCATTAAATGTTATGGTACAGTCACGAACACCAATGTGTATACACTTTCCTAAATTTAAAAGCAAATTTTGCGATAAATAATTATTGTAACTTGGAGACATGAGTTCCAAAATACTATGTTCGTAACAACATGAAATTTTATTCAGAAAAGTTGTGTTTACATATTGGTGACTGTACATAGGAGATATTAGAGAAATTGTGGGGTTTCTTCCGCAAAACCTCTTAATGTTTGAAGTTAACCCTGCAGCGAGGTAGATAAGTCATTTGAAACAGTATTTTATTTTTGTCAGACTCTTATACACCTGGAGGCAGAAAACGAAGAAACTGATAACTGGATAGGCCGAGTTGAAGACTCAAAACAAAAGAAAACTCAAATCAACATGGAGTGTAAGCGCCATTTTTTTTCTGTCGTACTAACATGAATGATTTGTTTTTGTTTCATTTTACAACTAACTACATGATACTCGTAGCTTTGCTTGAACGCTTTTCTCAAATCAGAATGCGCAAAACTGTTTATTCAAAGAGGCAAAATATAACATCATTATGGCATCACGCCTGTAATCCCCGAAGGGTTAGGCAGAGGTGTAGTAGGCACCTACATAGGGGGCGAGCCTACTGCCATCAACCGGGCCCAACTCCAGACTCCGTGGCTGCTACTGTGAAATTTCTCATAGAAAAACCTAATTACACTTTGCCTCGACCCAGGAATGAGCTCAGGACCTCACGCTCAGCAGTTGCGCTTGCGACCACTCGATCAATGAGGCAGTCAACTAACTAAATTATGACATCGCTAGAACGCTTTTCTCAAATCAGAATGCGCAAAACTGTTTATGCAAAGAATTGAAGTAATGCAAGAAAATGTAACGCTGTTCACAATGTAATCTTCGACGTTTCCCCAGGTGCTATCTATTGACATTTGAATAAATTTTATTGCAACGATGTGGCTTTAGACAGCATTATCAAACACTGCATCTGAAATACGGGTTCATTTCGATTTACACAATATAGCGCAGGCTTCATTGCTTTGCTGTTTATTCTGCCTAAATGATCCCACTGCTGGGGCTTTTTCCTCTGAGTACCTGCGTTTTGCAAGAAGTTAAATGACATCTCATTAACAAAAATAAAAAAAATCTTTAATTGAGATTACTTTTTACTATTAATAAAGCAGATATTATAATAAAGGTTACTTCTACATTACATACAAACTAAAAAAAATATCTTAAATAATTAAAAAAATTGGAATAAAAGTAAGTACTACTTATTATATCAACGACGATACTTATGCGTCAAAGTACTCCACCACATTCACTGTCATCTGGGAACGTGCCCAGAAGACTGGCAGTGCCACATTGAATGGCAATGTTAATTCTTTGGCTAAAGAAACAGCCAGCCCTCTGGTCACGCGTTTTTTTCGCCCTCTGTGATTGAGATTAGATAAAACTATATTTTCTACATCTTGAAGTAACGGTAACTAACGTACGATGTATGATATCGTTTGATGGATTCCATGATACATTCAAAAAATTCTATCTTAAAATTTGTAATTGGAAGCACAGATTTCAACCATTCCAAGTTCGTGTAATGGGAATGTCATTTTCAGTCTCTGCGTGAGTAGCGAACCAATACAATGATCTCATTTGTTTATTTAGTTTTTTTTTTGTCTTGGACCGCAACTTGTAACTAAGGTTTTCGGCCTAGCTTTTTAATAAGGTTATACACAAATTAATGAAATTCTTGTTATCTTTTCGCTTGAGTTCTTTAGGGATGAAATATATCAGTACATGACTATATTATTTATGTCTTCAGTGAGTGAATACTTTTATTTTTGAGCATTATATGGAACGTAGTATGGAAATGACCGACTAGTTCACCCTTATTGGATTCGTAAAATATACGTGACGTATCATAGAATACAAGCAGTCTTTGTCTTTTCAGACCCTTTTTTTTTTACCGATTCTGATAAAGCAGCCATTTTAGGCCCCCTGATGTATGATCATGGACAAAGCGAAAGGAGTATGTAAGTATCATAGCAGGTGGCTTCTGTCTAACGCTTCTTTTTTTATTTTTTTCGAATGGGAAATCATCAAATAACCCCTCCCGCTCTGGGCTGAGCAGGAGGGAGTGTCAGACTTTTACTGACTAAAACCCATCCATGTTCTTTCCTTTGCCCTTTGTGTTCCATGGCCGCGGTATCTCTTTCGAACAGTCCGGCAACCCTGGCAGGCGTCTTTTCAGACCCTTAACGAAGCCAAAAAGCACTTGTTTATCTCGTCATTGCGTCATTTTTTTTGTTCTAGACCATACCTGGGAGCCATCTAGTTACGGAGATATTGGAGATCAAATCCAACTTTTTCACAAGTTTTTTTAACGCATGTTTTTAATTTAATATTTTTACTTTAAACACCTTCACGACCCCTGTACTATATAATCCATCCATCAGCACAATGTTTTGAGTACGTTACATTGAGTCCTACCGTAAAACGTGATTTTTTACCACCTAAAAAAAGTCGTTTCCCAGCAATAATCAATAAAATAAATAAATAAATAATCGTCTGAAAATAAAAAAAAATAATAAATAAATAAATAGTCAATAATATAATAAAAAATAATAGTAATAATATAATAAATAGTCGTATGAATAATCGTCTTCTTCGCTGTCCTTCTCATCGCTCTGGTTTTATTAAGTCTTCTTTCTTTGTCCAGGCGGTTTTCCTTTGGAATGCGCTCCCTCAGAATATCAGGACGGTATCCAATCGGTTCACATTTAAAGTGAAAGCTCGTGAACACATACACAAGAAGTTGGCAGATTCGTCTCACAATTAGGTTGTTTTAGTTTTTCTTGTTATCTCTCATAACTGTTTTTAGATTTTGTTTTATGTATGTATCTAAGTATTTATTCTTATATTTTAATTATAAATATTTTCTAATTTATTTTCTGTTATTGCACCTACTGTGTATTGTCTCTGCATCACCCTAAGGTAGACTGGTAGAAAATGCTCAAGGCATTAAGTCCGCCTTTGTACAGTTTTTACTTGTGCATAAAGTTTTAATAAATAAATAATAATTTTTGCGTAAGCTACTTAGTCTGATGTACAGAACGCTTTGTTGACGGCTTCGTACACGAAGAAGAAGAAGAAGACCCTAATAGAAGGTTTTTCAAGGTATTGTATTGTTATTGAATACAAGTTCTTTTCCCCGTAAAATGTTATCCTTGCGATTTCCACAGATTTTAAAGAATATAGTTCTATTATTTCTATACTTTATCAAAGGAACAATTATTAAGGGCTAGCTTTTAAAAAAAATCCTACACGAAGAAACGGATCACGGAGTCGTGAAAATATTGGGATAATCTAGTCTCAAGAAACTTGAGTACGTTGTGTAATTCAATTGGCCACGATCTTTTTCAATTGCTGTGAATTTCTTTGTTGGCTTCGGGCATTGACTTATCGGAAGGTATACCGCGGCCCTGGAACACAAAGGGATAAGAAGGAACATGGATGGGTTTTAGTCAGTACCAGTCTGACACTCCCTTCCGCTCCGCCCAGAGCGGGAGGGGTCATTAATTTGATGATTGATTGATGATCCGAAATAAAAAAGGCATTGACTTATACCTACTTTACTTGTTGTAAGAAAGCCTCAAAAAATTTTTGGAAAATTATTTCAGACTTTTTCAGTATTTGTATTTAGGTTTTAATAAAAAAAAATATACTCGGTGAAGTTATGTTAACACAATTATTATCTGGATGTATAGTTTTGTTGTTGTTCTAAAACTAAATGCTTGAAAAACTTTTGTTAAACTAATGTAAACGTAATCTGCATACAATTGCTAGATTCTCATAGCTACAAGAAAAATCAGGCAATTTTCCAACAAAAACTAACAAAGTCAAGCCATAAAAATGTTCATCCAACATCGTTATGCATTAGCATTTTACATTATTCATAGGGTATTTAATTCTTTTATCAGGCTGTCCAACCGAGCTGTCTTTCAATCGAATGTCATCAAGTGATTTAAATGTCGGACACCCATTTACATACATTAAACGACCACAATGGACTTTAAGGTACGATTCTGAAGGCGACTGCTGCATCAGGGAGTGAAGTTCGCTAAGATGAATTTTGGGCAAACATATTTAAACTCCAATGCCATCGACTCGCTTAGAAAAACAAAAAAAAAAAAGCCGCTCAAATGCAATTACAGACTGTAGCGACACGTTTTCAGAAGACATTTGTCAAACAGAATAATACATCATAAAGCTCCGGTAGTGACGGTACTACTTGTTTGTGGTATGCGGTCGCTGGTCAACCGCAGCATCAAGCGGCAATGTCGCCCCTTAAGAGAACGTTTCTATATAATAACATAGAAACCATGTCATGTCACTGCGGTCATAGCGATTGAGCGGCATTGGTATCTTTATGGATCGAACCTTAAAAATATTAGAGGGAATTGTTTTATTTACATATTCAGGGACGAGCAAAGAAGAAAGGGAAAGTTGAAAGGTAGTATATTGATGAGGGAACCTATTGACGTTTATTGTGGGTGAAAATGCCTTTTCAGTTTATTTCTTTTGGTGGAGGCAGTTAGACTTGTATTTTGGGTAACCACGCTTTTTTTTGAAAAAGGGATGTAAATGTTGCGAACTAAGCTTTGTATGGCTTTTGGCAAAACGAAAATAAATAATGGAAAAGACAAGTGTACAATGATGTAGATAGTTTGGCATATTATTTTATTAACTAAAAAAAATCCTTATTTACAATAATCAAATAGTACTTTTTCGCTTTTCTCACTGTTCGAAAGTGTCAAAAATGACTTCTCTCTTTTTCCTTAAATATTTTTCTTTGGAGAAAATTTTGCACAAAAACTCTACTCTAACCAAGAAATTTACTCTATGCTTAAAATAAACATGAGGTGACATTCCTTAATATCACTGTATGAGCTAAGAACCTTCGCGTAGGATAATAAAATCCCACTTCCACTTAGATTGGACCTATGTCCAAATTGGACTATTTTTTTACTTTTACTGGGTTTTATTACTGGGTTATAAGGGCTAAATCTGTATAGCTAATTCAATTAGATCTATCGACCACCCGCCGTGCACTGAGTGGAGCTAACTAATTTAATAAGCGAGCTTCATTTGTTGTGATTTATGTAATTTTCTTTTATTACTTTGTGCCTTATTTATTGCAAAATTGAGTTTACCAAAATGATATTTATCGTTTTCTGTAAATTGGTTAAAAATACACTTTAACACGACACGATAAGGTAAATTATATTTTAAAAGTAGATGAGATCGTTGTTTCGCTGATTACTCTGAGAAGAATGACCAAAACAAACTCAGAGGTCGCAGTCCAGACATAATCCCGGTCAAGTCATATGATGCCAATGAAAGAAAGAAAAAAAAAAATACATTTATGAGACACGTCTCACAAGTGCACACAATAATAAACGACAAAAAAAACAATCTTTAATCTGAATAATTCAGATTAGCGTTTCATTATGTTTAAAGTTATTTAAAAAACTGTATGAATGTTTTGTAGAACGAACGAAGCAGTACTGAAAAGCGACGAATGAAGTATCGTGTTGTAGTTCCATTCTAACCTAGGTGTCCGTTGCGTCAAATGTAAGCAAAGGTCAAAATGTAAATTTCTATCGTTACAAATAAATAAAATTTAAATGTTTGTTTTAGTCTCAAAATAAACAGCTTTTTACTGAATGCTGATAAAAGTATGTACGGCACTTATAAAAAACAAACATTTTTAAATTTTTTGTCTGTCTGTTGGTTACGGTTAATCTCCGAAATGGCTAAACCGTAGTAGGTAACCGTAGTTCATGTTATATGGAATAAATTATGCTTCTTTAATTAAAAGAAAAATAAATACTTAGGGTTCCGTGCAAAAAAATTAAAACCCATGAAATTGTTAACAAAATCCTAGTCAAATTTGGAAGTAATATTTTTATTATAATTTCACGTGAACGAAGGTCGTGGGCAACAGCTAGTACCAAATAAAAAAAAAACAAAATCACACAATCGCAAAAAAATACTACATTTGTTGAAAAAATAATAATACCGCAGATGTTGCTCTATTTACTATGCAAATACGGCACCCTTTTCCTTATGCAGGTTGTGTGGAAATACAGTCAAATTATGTTTACGGAACAGTTTATTTTCTTAATAAAATTCACCATGCTCGGTTATGGTGAATTTCAGCAGACGGATTTTACCAGTATTCAGTATAAAAATTGCAATAAATTGCAGTGTAACATGAACGAATTTCAATCAACATGGTAAAATTGAACTTTTTATTGTTATTTTTTTTTGTCGAGGTATTAAACTAAAATTATTCAGCATGAGGACTTGGGTTCAAATCCCGGGTCGGACAAAGTGTTAATTGGTTTTTCCACCAGAAATTTATCAGTAGCAGCCATGTCGTCCGTGTTTGTGGCCAGTTGATGGCAATAGGCTCGCCCTTCATTACAAGAGAGTTAAACATAACTGGACAAAGGTCCTCTGCCTAACGTTACTTTTGGAGATCACAGTCGTAATCAAAATTCTATAACTTAACTGTTATAGAATTTTCGAGCATTCTGTAACACATGGCACAACCATAAGATCGCACCTTAGTTACACGTATTTGCATGTCATTGCTTATTTTATATAGATGAGGCTCCGTCGGCGTTGGTTTGAGGCAGCGTAGCGGTGCAACAAAAATAAAATGTCCAATTTTTGAACACCCCTGTTACATGCAAATGCTTCTTGGCACGAATACACCTTTGTCTTGACTGTTGTACTATATTAGGGAGTGTATGCTTTATTTTTATAATAGAACGGGTGGTGCTAATATGGCTAACTGTTAGTTTATTTACTGTTAACTGTGTCTCACAGTTTTGCTCGCTGTTTCTCTCTGGCTCCTAGCGGTCATAGCGTGATGTTCAAAACCTGTCTCAAGAATCGGGTTATCAAATACCAAGACATTTTATAGCTGTGACTGGTAGTTCCAGAGTGCGGTCAAACAAACGAATAAACTTTTCAACTTTATATATAGGTAATATTAGTCATCTTATTTCACTCTTTTATCGCGTGGTAGTACCTATCCTGGTGTCAGAGTTTTATGCCGCCCATGTCCTCTGACTTGGTTTTACATGCCGTCGATAAATATCTCTCGGGCATTTATTTTATATTATCTGACAAAAAATTGGCAACCATGTCACAAAAGCCAATTAAGTCAAGAAAGATGATCGTAATAAGATCTTGCAGACCACTTCATCTCGAACAAAACATGATCCCTAACGAAATCACCTTCGTTAACGGAGCATTGAGATAAATATAACCAATTTAGAGCTCCGAAATGCTCAATTACCTGCCCATCAAGTTTTCAACGAAGCGCGAATTTCCCGTGATAGCGAATTTCCGAAGATCCCTTATCTGAAGTCGGTGGGGAAATTGAAATCGAGGGAAAAATTTTAAGTACTGGACGTCATTGCTGTGTTACAGTAACAGTTTTTTGGAGTTGAGATGTTGTTTATAGACATGATGATATTTTACGAGCTTGCGATAATTATGAATGAAAAATCAATAATATTATAGTTTAAAAAACAGGCTTTAGAGTGGCGTCATTTTTTTTCGTATTCTGCCCAGCAAACCGTTTCATTTGATACCCATATCATAGGAATGCATAAAAAAAACCTAGTCCGCCATCTTTGGGAGTCCGCCATATTGGATTTAGAATTACATCACTTACTTAACCATGCTTTGTCATCCAAACTAAACATGTATGCAAAACTTCAGCTCAATCGGAAACCCAGAAGTGGGTCTAATTTAACTTCTAAGAATTTTTACATAGTTAGTTGCAGGTGAAGCTAACAAAAGCGTGCTAAAAATTATTGAAGCTACCGAAAACCTTATAACGTCAATCCTATTGCAAGTTATTATAGACATACACATACATACAAACATACAAAACATACATACAAAACATACACGCACGTTTTATCCAATCGGTGACGAAAAAACCCAGTAACACAACCTAGAACAAAATAACTTCATGCTCACCAGTAGTGCCGCGCTTGCGACCACTAGATCATCATTATCTGCCTAGCCTTTTCTCTACTATGTTGGGTTGGTTCTAGTCTAACCAGATGCAGCTGAATATGAGAATTTTGCATGGAGCGACTGCCTACCTGACCTCCACAACCCAGTTAGTACTGGGTAATACGATACTATTAAGTAAGACTGGCTGTCAGACTTTCGGGCCAATGACTACTTGTAACTACTGTCAAAAATCTGCAAATGACAACGGACTAATGGCTTAACATGTTTTCCGATGCATGGAGAAAACTTGGTAATTAATGGGTAGTCACCTATACACGGACCAACCACGGAGAATTAAATGTTATTGATTTAATTTCTGTTGTAATTATGTATGTAAATGTAGGCTTAAAGTCATTGTAATCTATTCAGAGTGATATTTAATAATAACTTGGAACTAAAATAATTAAACGATACCCACGTTACGTTGGGACTACATAATTAGTATGGCTGTTCCATTAATTTGTTGGACCTAAGTGAATATTACAGGGTTGGGTCCAGATGAATCGTTTATTTTCATTATTGTTTTAGTTAGTGTTATGATCGCATTTTCCATTTCTATGTTTTCCTTTTTGATAATACATAATCTGTATCGGCAGTACAACCTTTACAAAATGCTCAAAATAGCCAATTTGGACCGCTGTCAACAGATGCCTAGTGTACAAATTTGAAAACTATTAATGAAAAAAGAAAAACATAGGGACACATTATATAACACACACATTATATCCTTTCTAATCAGTTTATGAAATATCTTTTTAATTGGTCGAATATTGGAGGAGGAAATAGTCGAGAGCCAAACCTCGAATTATGACTTTTTACTTGTCGGATGTAGTTGTTCTTATCGCACCAATGTCGAAATCGCGCTGAGAGCAACAGCGCTAGCTTCTTCAAATAAATACCTAGTGCATTACATACGCAGTCTTAACGTACAAAAATTACAACATACTCCTTGTACTGCAAATTCAATTTAACTTAAACCCGACGATGTGTTTGTGTGTCATTTGATCCTTAGAAGCGTGCAACCTTTACAAAATGTACTGCACTCTCACGTTTGTGGACTTAGCAGGAGCCCTCTTTGAGGTAAACAAGTTTAAAATAAATAGAGGTAATTCCAACGTAGGTACTTACTAAATAAATGTCGGGTGCAACTTTTTGCAATGAACTTTCTTTTTAGGGTTAATTTGGGTAATTTATATGCTTGTTTGGGAAGACGTGGTGGTGCAACTTGAAAAGATATATTTAATGCCAGTATAAATTCCTCGCTGATGTAGTGGTCACCAGCGCGAATTTTGAGCATGAAGTCTTTGTTCAATTTCCAGGTCAGCCAAAGTTATTCGGTTTTTCTTCGGAATTTCTCAGCCTTAGTGTACCTACTATTAGGCACACCTATGCCTAACCCTTAAGTGTTTCCATTGCTGATATCTAGGCCTTCCCTCTGAGATGCTTTCATTGCAAGTGATTGATACTAGTGGCTAATTGTAATTAGTGTCAAGACAGAGAACTCGAACTAGTGCGTGCGAGATGCATGAGTGGGTAAGCAATATACGGTTCAACCATTTTGAATCATCTTGATTGCCAAAAAAAGTTAACAGATGTGTGAACGTGGACGAAGCCTACCTCCATATGTATAACGTATGTTGAATGAAAAACGTAAGTGAAAATGTGATCGCTGGTCGTCATTGAGGGATTTACTTTTGCCTCGTGATTTAATTCGACTGCTTAGGTATTTTATGCAGTTGTTTTTTTTTTTTAATTTTGAAACGGCTTTCCTATAATACTCTCTTTATTCTAAAATCAAAACTGAAACCTGGAAACGACAGAGGAGGGTCGCTTTCAGGTTTCAGACTTGAGAAGGCCTTTTGGAAACTGCCTATTATAACTTTTGACATTTGATAAATGCTTATTCTAGGTCAAAATTGTGTAAATGCTAAATGAATTATGATTTCGAATCGAAGGGCTTTATAAAAATAACTATTATCTTTCAGCAAGGGAATTAATACTTAAATTAATGTATATTAGGTGAACATGTTTAAATGTAGGTAATCGTTATTTATTTAAACTATGCACCTAAAGCTTAAAATAAACCACCTGTTTTATTGAGTTAGTTTATCTACAATACTAATATCGTTTAAAAGATATTGATTAAATGTAATGTAAACTTGATGCGTCTCATATTTATTGGCAATTAATTGAACCAATTTCCTTAAGTAAGCCATTGTCATGTCATTTAAATTATTTCCCAAAATATTGCACGTAAAAGTTGTACAACAACAACAACAAAAAAAACCTTCACCATAAGAACGAAAACAATGAAAAACAAAATATTCTGTCGAATAAAAGAATAATAATTCTTTGTGCATGGGAACTTCGTTAATTAAATTTCGGAGTTACACGGGGGAAACGTGAATACCGTTGTCACAAAATATGTAGATAGGTACAGAAAGCCAAGTCCATACAACGAGTGAAAACAAGCGCACGCACACAATCATAAACGATACGTACGGAGATCTAGAGATTACCAGGAAATACTAAAAACATATAGTTCCAACGTATTTTAAACACCATTCTGTTTCAGTCAATCGTTTGAAGATGACAGAGACAGAATTATCATAACTCATTATATTACATCTGTTATTCCCGAAGGGTTAGTTTACACCTACATTTTGGCAGTTACGTTTAAGTCTCATGTCATAGGCCCCGTATTGACATTAACGGGGCACAAATCCAGACAGAATTATATTTACAACTAGCTGTTGCTCGTGACATTCGTTCGCGTGAAATTATTATTAAACAAATATTACTTTCCTTTTTGTATGGAATGTTCTTACCAATTTCAAGGGTTTTTTTGTTTTGCACGAAACCCTAATTCTTATTCTTAAACACAAGTAGCTTTAGTTACTCCATGACACATCAGCTATCTGCCAGTTTAAGTCACGTCAAAATCAGTTCAACCGTTTCGGTGATTAGACGGAACAAACAGACATACTAAATTGAAAAAAAAAAAGTGTTATTGATAACAAAAAAAATTGAAAGTATATACGGTACTTATAAAAGTACCGTTTATAGTTTCAAATGCATTCAGTAAAAAGCTGTTATTTTGATTATATTTATTTGTATAGCTATAGATATGTTAGAGGTTATGGAATTTAGTGGCATATGGCACAACGGGCCTTACCTGAATCAAACAAATGACAATCGCATGGCTTAGTTCACTGTACAAAAACTTTTCTAAGTGTGAGTGTGTTGCGTTGTATAGAACTGACCTTCTTTACTCTCTGTGTCCTTTTGTGTCTGAATTCGGGATAAATCCCGAATTTAAATGGATCCTACCATCGGTCGAAGCAGTAGGTGGAGCGAACAGTTTGCTTTGACTTCGTGCTGCGAATACCAAGTGGTCCAAACAAGAGTGATTTTGGTTTTATTACTTCTGTTCCGTTTCTGTGCATGGCAATTTAAATACCCTTGTTGCTTTGTCGGTTTAGTAAATTAAGCAAAATTTTAAATTAATAATTTTGACAATTTAATTAACTTTATTTCTATGTAACTTCGTGTGTTCGTATGATGTCTTGTGTTATATTATTAAACTTATCAACTTCAATAGACTGGTAGAGATCGGTGGACCATATCGATAAAAAGTTTTTAAAAAAGGAACACGTAACAGTATTGATGAAATGAAGTTTTACACGGTTGTAAACAAGCTGGATTTGTTAAATGTTTTTGCTTTTACAAATTTTATTTAAAATGTTAATTAAATTATAGCCATCGGTAGAAACAACTGTGGTTTAGACTGTTATTCAGTCTTGTGATTTACGTACCAACGACGAATACTGATTCCACAGGTAAGACTGTGAATATTATTCTAATTGCTGTCAGTTCCTGTTGCAACAATACCGTTTCAATATAGTTTTATAATGAAACTCGACTACGACGTTTCAACCGAAAATTGTTTTTACTATCATTCTCCATATTCTGAATTTCATGAAAATTGCAATGACAATTACTTCAAATGGAGTCTTTATTTTGTATTTTGGCAAGGTAAGGGCTCGTTTAACAATAGTCAGTTATCTTTTATTTGAAGAATAAATATTATGACCGTTTGATATACCTACAGACATGACGGTTTGACGGTTTTCAATATACAGTAGTAGTAGTACGCAGTGATAGCCGAGTGGTGTGACCTTCGGAAAAACACGCACCTCTGCTTTTCAGATTCATGTGCGTATCGCATAATTATCACTTGCTTCGGTGAAGGAAAACATCGTGAGGAAACCAGCATGCCTATTATAAGTGATAATTCTCGACTGTATGTAAAGCCGAGTCAGAGGCCCATGAGCGGCATATAAACTCTGACATCACGTTAGGCACTAACGTCGCGTTATAGAAAGACTATGCAATGGCTGAAAATAACTAGGTCCCAAATCAACAATCTCGCACATATCTTGAAAAAATCGAAACCCTTTCTCTGTACTTACACATTTAACTTCATAAACTTTCAAGTACATAGTGGTTTTCATAAACTTTCAAATACATAGTAGTGCAGGATCCAGTGGCGTCCTAATATTGTAACACTTTTTGCGAATCAATAAACTTTTTTGTATTTTGATTTTCTTGTACATCCGTAACTAAGTTCTTGTATTCGGAAGTTAGTGTTGACACACGGGCTGCGACAATCAGTCGAAAAGTTGGAGGGTTAAGTTCGTAGAGGTGGGACAACCCTCTCAACATAACTTCTGAGTGAGAGGTGTTAAATGCGGTTCTCGATTTTCCGGGCTTTATTTCAGAAACTACATTTAACGATAAGTTTTAGATTTATTTAAAATTACTAATGGCGTGTTTCACCAACTACGATTAAATGCCCGTTAATTTTCTTGTCTGGTAATTTAATAAAAATTCTGTTCCATTTCTGAATTTATTCAGTGAGTAGTGACTATTCGGGTATCGTGAAACAGGCTATAAGAGTTAAACTACTTGCTCTAATTAAGGTATATGGAACTTAAACTAAACTGACGAAATATTTAAGTACTAATACAAACCTCTGCTTAATCATTCGGAGAAATTATGTTAATTAGTTATGTAGCAAAAAGTTTAGTTACTGATTGCTTGTGTTAACCTACAGTTGGGTACGAACATAACTCAAATAATTATAATTAGATATAATACCTTCACATGTTATAAACGTATATTTATCTGTTTAAATATAATTTAATCTAGTCAAATCATTTATTTTTTTATTTTTGTGTATAACAAAAATAAAAAAGACATATAATTATTCATATAAAATGAGTAATTATATTATGTGTGTAAGTGTACATTTCACTGTACATTTAATCTAATAAATGAAACAGACAAATCAATTAACAAGAACGTTTCCAATGCAGTAAGCTTACAGTAAAATACTTAATTTAAGTTGAGGGTATACAGATAGGGAATGCAGAACCGGTTCCGTTTTAAAGAACCGGGATTTTTGGGAACTGCTGGTCCAAGAACCGGGATTCCCGGTACTATCGATTTTTTCGGTACTTAAGTAAGCCTTTCAAAGATAGTAGAGTTGAAAGTGCTGAAACTGAGAAAATAAGAATTTTATTTTGAATTTTAGGCCGTATATTATCACGCGGCCTACTTAAGGGGGACAAACTCTGTTAATTTTTAACTTTATTTCTTCGACGCATCTTTTTGTTAATAATGAACCGTACACTATTAGTCCTAGATTTTTGAAATTTTCGGGTAAACGCTGTGAGTGCAGATTCAGGTTAAATAATATTTCCTATTACGAATGGATGTCCCCTCATCGAAATATATAGAAAATTTATGGCCTTCTGTTAATAGTTTCTGGATTTTACCGATCAGTTGTTGTTTTCTTTTATCTGCTTGATTTATTACAATATTTTGTATGGAATTTAAAGGAACACACATGCTACTAATAAGTATGCTTGTTTGCTACTAGGTAGCATGCTCATTGCTCTCGGTGCCTGTAAAATGTTCATGCTCTTTTTGTATAGACATACTAGTTGAATGCTAAGTAGAAGAAAGAAGAAGATGAAGGGGTGAAGTGTTACTAACACATTTATAAGTTTCTACACTTTTCTTAGACTATTTGTATTTTATCATAATATGTATGTTAGTATGGTATACAGGGTGTAACAGGATCCTTCACGAAGCCGTCAACTAACTAACTATGTAACTTTACGCAAAAATTATTGCTGTGAAACGACTTTTTTTTTGGGGTCATAAATCACGTTTTTCCGTAAATCTCTATGTAACGCACTTAAATCACAGTGCTGATGGATACATTGAATAGTACGGGGGTCGTGGAAGTGTTTTAAGTAAAAACCTTACATTAAAAACTTGTATTAAAAAGAAGCCTTGTGAAAATGTTGGAACTTTGACCCCCAATATCTCCGTAATTAGAAGGTTCCCAGGTATGGTCTTACAGAAAGAAATGATCGCAATGACGGGGAGGGCAAGTGACTTTCGGCTTCGATAAGGGTCTTGTTACACCCTTTATAATAATATCTATGGGACAAAGTAGCCTGAAAATAAATGGATGGTGTTGTTAGTAGCATGCTCTTGTACAACTAGGTAGCATATTGTGTAGCACGCTATAAGCGGTCGGGCTTTAAGCAATAAAATTAAAAATACATATTATGAAGGCGAAGTATTTTGTCCCGAAAGTACCGAAAGAACCGGGACTTGGTTAAGAACATCCCGATTCCTAAAAGGACGCAAATTTCCGGGATTTCCCGGTACTTTCGATTCCGGGATTTCCCAGGACTATACACTAACAGTATACTTACACAATTTCACTCCGCGCATGAACAACACTTTGTCACAACACTAATTTATCTCGTCTGCTCGACGTCCGTATTTCACTACAGTGATCCAGCAGAATATCAGCGTCAGGTGCATGCCTGACACATGCTGAGCTGGACTTCCATTTGGTGCAACCTTGAGGCGCACACCGCACCTTGTTTAAATACCTGTAAAATTTATCAAGACACAAAAATAATGAATATAAAACAATTATATATTTACAACACCTGTATTTTCATCAGAAATATTCTCAACAAAAGCGTTCACTCAAACCTAACACTCACCCAATATAAACAAGTTAGTCAACGTAGCACACGGCGAGCAAGCTTGCTAGTATTACCTAAAACAAGAACTAACTATGGCAAAAAAATTATAACCTTTGAAGGAGCACAGCGCTATAATAAATTAGCGTCCTGTATAAGACATCTACACTCTTTCAATGCATTCAAAACTCGACTTAGCCAGCACATAATTGCGGATCTATCCCTTCTGGAGAAATGAATGCATTGGATGGGTTACTATCTTGTTGTACTGATGACGAACTTGTTGTAACCTTTAAATGTGTGTTTTTAGTATTGTTCTCAAGTAAGTGACATATGTCTTTATTGGGAATAAAGTTTCTTTAAACCGAAATACTTGTTATTTTATTTGAAGTTTGTCATGGTGTTACTATGCTTTTTTTGTAAATTATGTTTTCCTTTTTGTGTTTTAGCACCTTGTTTCTTTTTTTATAGGTATTTAAACAATATTCATGTAAATTGTATCACTTAATTGTGCTTATGTGTGTTGTGTCTTTTGTGTGCACTAAATAAATGGTTTATATATCTATCTATCAAATAGTACGTAATGCACTTACACACAATAACCCACTCGCATGCATCACACAAATGCGTTCGTCTGTAATTTAATTTTTAACTTTAATCTTTGATTTTTATGATTATTTTCTTTTTGTTTGTTTTCAATTGCATACGATATAATGTTAAGTGGAAGAGCGGAGTCACCTAACACAAGCATATTCTTGCTTAAAAGGTGATTTCCAAGTCATGTTTGTTAAACCTTATGTATAATTGAAATAAACATGTAGTTCGGTCAAGACCTCTCCGACTATTTAGTATGTATTATTAACAGAAATACCTACATTAAACAAATATAAACTAGCATTAATTAGTGAAGAGTACGAAAATGTAACAATCATGGGCGAATTCAGAAAACAAAGCAGTTAATTAAGTTTTCATGAAAATGCTGCGGTTGTGGGATCCATTGCAAAACTAAGCACAATTATTCAATTATTATTCATTCATAAGCAAAGCTACCGTCCAATTTGAAATTATAATAAGTTTATTGTAGCTTTTATTGATGAGCTGGTCGGTTGCTTCCATGCAAAAACATTCCGTGAAAAATGAAAAGAATTCAGTTTGCATTTTGTGTTTTATTTGAAGCATTTACATTGAAACTTTCTAATATAGTTTGTTTACATATAAAATTCAAGTATTCAAACTGATTTAGCTATTTTTCACTAATAACATTCCGTCATGAAAGTTACCAACTCATGAATATTCATTTTGATTGTAGATAGTAACCGTAGTGTTCACAACGGTTAGTGAAAATGAGATTAGGGTCCTAAGAATCGATTGTACCAGCTGAATTTCATATAGGGTATCTATATGTATCTACCAAGTAGTGCACGAACGCAATAACACTAAATTACACCTAAATGTGCTCTCTTTGATTTTCAATATTGTGGTTGTTGGCACAGTGGCTGAGCGATTGGCTGATGCGCTGCTCGGGTTCAATTGCCGCACGTAACAAATATTTGTACGGCCTAGGTAGTAGTTCCGGGTCTGGCTGTTGGTGTATGTGAGTTTTAATGTTTGTAAACGCACCCACGATACAGGAAAAAATCCTATTGTGGGAAAAATGTTTTGTAAAAAAATAATTAACTCATATTTTGGCATTCGTTTCGGTATAACTTAGTCCTTGTGAAAACGGCTATAAAAGATTTAATTTCGCCAGAACTTCAGTTTTAATAAATCTTTCCGATTGAAATATTTCTTGGCGTTTTAAAGGCATCGTAAAATCAAAATCATTTTATGTTAGGACTGGACCCTATCTCATCCAATCAGACCCTTGACTTCGGAAGCACATTGCCTCACGGAAAATGTTGATCATTTCCCAAGTACAAAAGATTATTTGAAGGTCAAGACGGATTCTTGATCGGAGAACGTCGTAAAACGAATGTTTGATGCATAATGTAGGTATGTTCTAAGTTATAAACTTACGTGGTATTTTGACCTTTGTTTCCTTTATGACGTCATAGGTATAAAAATGTTAGTACATACTACATTCCACTGCCTATAGCGTTATAGCGTAGTAGACGTGCAAGTGTAACAAAAATTGTATTTTTATTTCGTTACCAAGCTCTGGGAGTGACTTCCCAAATTTCCGTTCTCTAGCTGTATTCAAAAAACCACTGCAAACCACCACTGCTGTGGTGCTGTATTGAAAAATTATTCACTGTTGGTTTGCGAAATAATCTTTCTTTGCCGGCGGATAGTTTGCCGGAAAAACGAATGTGTCCTTCTACGAAATATTGTCATTCAAGTAATTGGAATCTTCGTCTGAATACTCTTTACCGATGATTTTACATGTGTTTTGTCTATTTATCATGCCCGTTTTTAAAAACAACGAAAAAAGATGCTATGCCCGGAGTTTCCTTGCGTGATCGAATCAGAAATCCGCAAGAGAACCAAGGTGACTGACGAAGCCCGAAGAATTGACAAACTGAAGTGGCAGTGGGCAGGGCACATTGCTCGCAGAACGGATGGCCGATGGGGCCGAAGAGTTCTGGAGTGGCAACCGCGAACCGGAAGACGTTGCGTTGGAAGGCCTTCCACTAGGTGGACCGAAGACCTGGTGAAGGTTGCGGGGATCCGCTGGATGCGAGACGCACGGGACCGGTCAATGTGGCGACACTTGGGGGAGGCCTATGTCCAGCAGTGGACGTCTTTCGCCTGAAATGATGAAAAAAAAAACCAGACTTCTGTCCTTCTTCTTCTTCATCTCCAATGCTCACTTTACACTCGTGTGTTGAAATTCAAATATTATAAGCATTCGATTAGAACTCAGGGTATGCTACAGGGTATTAGTGAACGCCCATGTAAGAATTTATTCACTGAACTTAAGTATTAATTACTTTAAAAAACTCATGAAGTTCATTAGTCCCCTTTTGTTTTACTCAAATAAAGAAAATCCTATTCACTCACTTCTATCTATTTTCCGAATCTTCAAGTTTCTTAGAAATAAGTAAGTAAAAGTAATGAATGCACATACTAATTAGCAATTGTTACTTATTCCTACCTAAAACCGTATTATATTCGTCTGAATAGAAGTGGAGGTAACACGAACGTGGCAGCCGCTCATTAAGCCTCTAATTATACTAGAACTAAAGAGAAATGTGTTCATTATTTGATATTTTGTTCGGATAGGTATATAAGGTACGGATAAAATATTTACTGCTTTCAAAAGATGAAAGAAAACATTGCGAGAAACCGGCAAGTTTGAGAACCAAAAAATCGAAAATGTATGACATCTACCAACAAGCAAAATATGTCCACTCACAGAAAGATGGCGTGTGTCCCAGCAATGGAAATATTATAGGATGATAAAATTATTCTATTTATAAGGCTCATGTACAGGCTGACACTTAATTCATCAGGTTTTAAAATGTGTGCACAAACTCTTCAAATATTTATTTCATGACGTATTTTAATTTGGGTATTTAACAGGATCACTCCCACTAGTTCTACTACACAGTTCTACGGTAGGACTAACAGGTCAAGACTTACAAAAAATGACTCGAACAATTATTTTAAAGAGTCTGGCAATGTGTTTGCATTATTTTTTTCTATTTTATTTATTAGGGACATAAAACAGTTACATGCTACAGAAAATACAAAAAATCCTTATAAGCTAAAGATCACAAACATGTAACCCACACCAATATCCACGTCTTAACAAAAGAATAACAGACAATGGTAGATTTTACAAATATCTGAGCCTTCCCCGACAGCTGTATATAATATATTACAAATTAAGTTATTCCCATTTAATTCAATTAAACTTTTCCTACTTTTTTGGATTAAAAACAAATCACAAATTATTTTAATTCCATTAAATTATTGAATCAATGAAATTCAGTACCATAAAATTGAGTTCAATATATTTCAAATCGAAATAATTCAATTCAGTTCAGTATAATTCAATTCAGTTCAAGTTATTTAAAACCTTCAATCTGTAAAGTCGTCTCACTTTTCTCGTAGTTAACGCTAAAAATAAGTTAATTTTAAATTATAGCGACAATAAACTATTAAGGACTGATAATGTTCACATATTTCAAGCCGACGACGAATTTATTGCTTACAATTAACAACAGCATGAAATTGTTAAGGTTAGAATTAAAATACATTGGATTTTTCCCCCTTCAAATTAATAACAGCTATAGTGATATATATACAGCATGTAACAGAAAGGGTATAATCATATGGAATACTGTGGTACGGACCATCAAACTAAACAACTTTCTCTATGGGACCACCATCGAAATCGTAAAAAAATAATCAGCTGTCCCATACATTTGGGTCGAGTAGGTATTGAAATTTTGTATAGAACAGCTGATTATTTTTTTACGATTTCGATGGTGGTCCCATAGAGAAAGTTATTCAGTTTGATGGTCCGTACCACAGTATTCCATATGATTATACCCTTTCTGTTACACGTTGTATATAGTTATAGTGAGTTAAATGAAAGATCTAAATCTTTAGGAGACCGTATTACACAATGGTGGGGTTGTGGAGGTCAGATAGACAGTAACATGTAAAATATTATTCAAATGAATCCAGACGGAGTCTATACAAACCTAATTATCATCTGCCTAGCCTTTTTCCAACTTTGTTGGGGTCGACTTCCAGTCTAACTGGATGCGACTGAACACAGTTTGTACTGGGCTAATGAAGACGAAGACTGGTTGTCAGACTTTCGGGCCAGTGACTACCTACAACGACTCAAAGATCTACAATTTACAGCCGGGATCAACGGCTTAATGTGCTTTCCGAGGCATTGAGGAAACTCGGTATGTAATTGGTTGACACCCATCCACGGATCAACCCAGGCAAGCGCGGCTTAACCTGAGATTGACCCTAGCGACTCTGTTATTATTTAGCCAAGTGCTTCTCCTATAGGAACATATCACAACGAAATTTGCCGAATGAAATCCACCACACATAACAATCAACTAAACTATCGATCAAGTTCAGAATAATAGTTGAACTTACGACCTTTCAATCTAAGTTCACGTTCAATATTCATGACTGATTTCTTAGTGTTTGCATAGTAATTGAGTAGGTGACATTACCTAGTCAGAAATGGTCTAAGTACTTGTTACTACTGCGTAATTACCTCATTTCATGTGGTTTGCGGTCATAATATGAATAACACAGAAATGCAGCTACCCGCATATTGTGTATCGCGGTTGACGACAAGATATACGAGACGATATTATCAAGATGTAAACAGTAACTGAAGGAAGAGTGTCTACTAGAAAAAACTTTACACATCAAAACCTATACACTGTCAAATTAAATTAGAAAGAAAGAATATTATCTCCTTATTCTGAAAGAAAGAAAGAAAGAAAACATATTTATTTGGCACATGCCACAAGTGCACACAACAATAAAAGAAAATAATAAAACTACACAATAAGAAATAAAAAAACCTAAAACTAAACAGCAAAAAGGAGATAATATTGTGTGTCTCACGGCTGCGCCAAATAGGCCCAGTTCAGCAAATAACAAGACACGCACATTATAAAGAAACATTTAAAAAAACATTAGGAACCCAAAAAGACTCGCACTTGGCAAATATGTATAATTTTAATCATATAATTTTAATTCTATTAAAAGTAAAGTTCAGGCAGGTCACAGTAGTTAGCTAGCAAAACTCGACAGACGTGTTGGTATCGTTATTTAATCTACACAAGGTAAAACACGATTATTTAATTTGAAAGCGCCAGCCCGCGAAATTCAAGTTTTTACGTTTTTTTTATTAAAATCATCAATTAATACAACCCTCTAGTGTTCACTTAATCCTATTGAATTAATATTTTACGATTCAATGGGATTCAATAAACTCAGAGGGTTGTATTGATGATTTAAATTATTAAAATTCTGTAACTACATAGTACGTGTTATGGTTGCGAATCATAATTATGTTCAACATACAGCATTTTTTTTTTTTTTTACCTATGGGAAATCATCAAATAACCCCTCCCGCTCTGGGCTGAGTAGGAGGGAGTGTCAGGCTTTTACTGACTAAAACCCATCCATGTTCCTTCCTTTGCCCTTTGTGTTCCAGGGCCGCGGTATCTCTTTCGAACAGTCCCGCAATCCTGGCAGGCGTCGGTCCTTACGGACCCCTCACTGTTTGCTGACTCTCCTTGAGGCGCGCGTGGAACACGAACGCGCCGTCGACACGGCCTGTCGTCATAAGACGGACGGACGGCGAGCTAGCCCATAGCTCACCGTCCACAGGCCCGCGCCTACGGTGGCCGGGGGGCCACCACGTGGCCCCCGACGCCCGGTGCGTCTCCCGCGGCGGCTGGGACGTGAAGTTCTCTCTCTCTCATGTTCCGCCACCTCCTTCGCTAGCATGATTGCTTCGCAGGAGGAGGCGACGGCATCCCATTCCCTCTCGCTCCGGACCATGGATCCAGGGCAAGACGCGAGAGGTCACCGTCGCCTATCGCTGCTACGAGAATACGGCGATGCTCCGCCCAAGCGGCGCAGACCTCCACGGTGTGCTCCACCGTGTCCTCCGGTTGATCCTCGCAATGGAAACACCCGGGCGTTTCCTCCCGTCCGATTCGGTGCAGGAACCTCCCGAAACAACCATGTCTGGTGAGGACCTGCGTCAGGCGGAACGTGAGAACGCCGTGGCGCCTCTTAAGCCACTCCTCAAAGAGGGAACTTATCGCCACTCCTGCCCTGCACGGGGTTGCGACAGCGCTCTCTCCATGTCGCCCCGGAGGTTTGTCCGCTGAACGGCAATTTGCCGCGGCAGCGGAGTTACCCCGCAGCGGAGTTACCTCCACGCGCCACTCGCGCAGGCGCGCGAGGACTATCGCCTCCAGATCCAGGCAGCATGGTCATTCCCCGTTTTTTTTTTTTTTTTTTTACCGATGGGAAATCATCAAATAACCCCTCCCGCTCTGGGCTGAGCAGGAGGGAGTGTCAGACTTCTACTGACTAAAACCCATCCATGTTCCTTCCTTTGCCCTTTGTGTTCCAGGGCCGCGGTATCTCTTTCGAACAGTCCCGCAACCCTGGCAGGCGTCGGCCCTTACGGACCCGTTCCTGTTTGCTGACTCTCTTTGAGGCGCGCGTGGAACACGAACGCGCCGTCGACACGGCCTGTCGTCATAAGACGGACGGACGGCGAGCTAGCCCATAGCTCACCGTCCACAGGCCCGCGTGGTCATTCCCCCTTAATTAGACTTCAAAGTTTACACCTATAACGAAAATTACTAGCCAAGTTACTGGAATTTTAGCTTTGATTTCTAAAGCTAAAGCTTGAAGTCTTACAAAATCATAAACGTAATTTAGCAACATGACGTAAGCATATTAGTTTCGGCAGGCGCAGCTACAGTCGTCTTTTGAACTCTTTCGTTAGAAAACTAGCGTGTCGCCATTTACTGGCAATATCACACAAATGGCCCATAGAAACTGATGAATGCCGATCGTGACCGAAGTCGTCAGCTCAACGGTTTTTCGGCACCACAAAGTTAGTACTAACTTTGTGCCGTCTCTAGAAACCAAACTCAATCAGCCCTGAGTAACTTGTTACATGCGGCGTTACATGTGACTGTTCCTGTAGGTCAATTCAATTCCAGGTACTTTTGAATAGTCAAGGAGTCGATCAGTTAGTCAAAGAGGTTAGAGCTGTTTGCCTGACGCAGCCGGCGCGGTGCGCGGCGCGATTATTCTACGCTCTGTAGTTTAGTTTATAAACTACTGTAATTCTAGCCAAAAGTAATTTTAACATTTGTCAAAACGTTGACAGCTGTAGTAAACAAAACGACTACAGATATTTCGTGTTTTACATTCCATTAACATGTATTTATTACAAAGACGAGTAATAGAATGCTGAATAAAGATTTGGTCACACTTACGCGAATGCCACGTGAGGTGCGTACACACCTCCACAAAAAATAGTTGACATAAACGCTTCGGCTCAATGTGGATAGAGCTTAAAATTGTGAAAATTATTATTTGATGTTTTCTGAAGTAATATGGCAAAGTAATTGTTTCAATTTTATTGTTATCTTTCATATTTTAGTGTTGGCTCAGTAAATGTCTTATCTATTACTCGGGAAGTTGACATTTACACAAGTTATATTATAAGTATTAAATTTTATTAAAGCCAATTAAATGTAAAAATAGCCTTCTGGTGCACATTTGCTCGCCTGTACCCTACGGTCTTACAGAATGTAAGAATGTCATTGTAAGAAGAGTTGAAAGAACTTTTCATCTTTGAATCATTCAACAAACTACATAATCCTCTCCTTACAGCTGAGGCATACATTCCTTCACATCTAAGTATACCACTGAGTCATCTAAATCTGAAATAGAAACAACTTCCGCGGTGTCATTACAGATATATTTTTAACTTCGCCAGTCAGTCTTTCATCATTCAAAGTGCATCGCACTTGCATTGGAAACAGGTTCCCGTCCTGAAGTGTCGCCAGCCAGAAATAAACTGAAGATTGACACTGCGACACGACAGTACAGAGAAACAGAATTGTCACTCCACCCAAGACGGTCTGTAAAAATAATGTACAATGAAGAGTGGTTTCGTCAAAGAACTGACTGCAGGGTTCTTCCTAATCACGGACTCTCCGCAAAACTATGTAAGTGTTTAGAGTGTAATACTTTCGCGAAGATTGTTTTTAAATCGACTGTGAAGAAAAAAATAAAATGTGTATTTCGGGTTCTCTGTGACATTCGTTCTTGACAGCTGTATCAATTTTGTTCTTCTCAAACTAAATATTGTTTTTTATTTTACTAGTAAAAGAAGCATGATACAATCTTGCCACGGCTTACCTAATTATGTTATGTAAATAAAATAAAATGTGTTCGTATGAAAATAAGTGTGAAAGTTGGGCTTCTGACGTTTCTTATTTCGTGGTAGTACTGTAGCGTGGATAATAAATCAGATTCCAGTTTTATGCAAATTGAAACATGAAACATTTTATCTCGACTGGCCCCTACTAGTTGATGGCTGATTTGAAATGAGGTTCCGAAAAATAACTTTTAAGTTTGTTTTAATAGATTCAAATTTAAATTATTTCAGACTCTTTTTCTCGTGTATTCCGTGGTAATTACCCGATGAAGTTCTTGGAAAATATGGAAACCCAAATATCTTAATTATTATTTGCTACTTTTAAATAATTTTCCAATTAGTTGTTATTACAGTAAACAAGTACTTTTAATAAATTTATTGTATTAAATGGTTAACACATTAATGCTGTGATTAAATTTCAATGTAATGAATTAATTAATTTAATAAACCACAGACTATTCAAATTAAAGCGATAGATCATATTATCATCTACCTTTCACAAAACAAAAACAATTCATCAAAGCCAAATATTAATTATGAACAGTAAACAAATTCTTGGTACTAATGAAGTATGACTGATGAGGTTCTTCAAAATACTTTATTATTCTATAAGTCTATTTATTTGGCAAGTTGCCCATCAATTAGCCATTATATTATATGATTTATGATTGACATCATAACAATCTTTGATGTATGAATGAAGTGTTGGCAGACATGAAGTAATGGGTACTTATACTTATCTTTGTACAGGGTTCGTCAAAATAAAACGTGACCGTATTACCAGACAACAGATATTCGAGTGCAATTAGACAATAAGGTGGAACGAATTTTATATAAGGTCCCATTAAAATAGGTGGACAAATTTTAACACAGCGTTCAGTACGTCTAACCAATGATATCCAAGCAAAAAAAAACACTGATTAAAGTGATTTTATTTTGTCATAAAATAATAAATTGCCGGCGGCACTCTAGAATAAACACATTCATTAGGTCAAAATAAAATCACTTTAATCAGTTTTTTTTTTGCTTGGATATCTTTGGTTAGACGTACTGAACGCTGTGTCAAAATTTGTCCACCTATTTTAATGGGACCTTATAGTGCTCGGATTTTCATGGAACTTTTTTGTTGAGTTCCTAGAGGAGTGGAAAAGAAAGTTAAAAAAAAATATTTTGCCACTCGCAACTTTTTTTTTTATTTCCTTTAGTTTTTTTTTTTCGTTTATGAATAACTTCAAATTCGACGAATTCGAATATTTTGGTGTAATAGTGTGACTTGCCTGCATCCATTAAACTAATTGCACTAGTCTAAGATATTTACTACATATTTTATTACCCACACCCCACCCCATATTTTGTTTATTTATTTTTATTTATTTTCTGCTCCATATTTTTTTTCCCATATTTTTTTTTTCTGATTACGGAGTTATTATCTAAATAATATCTCCAAAATCATGGAAGAGACTAGAGAATAAGTGGTAATCACTATCAAAGTGTTTCATATTTTTACAAGTTTAGATGGATTTATTAGGTTTTCGGTAGCTTTCGGTAGTAGATTATCAATCTACTACCGAAAGCTATAATCCAACACATTTTTAGGGTTTCGTAGCCGAATGGCAAAAAACGGAACCCTTATAGATTCGTCATGTCTGTCTGTCTGTCCGTGTATGTCACAGCCACTTTAATCAGAAACTATTAAGACTACACAGTTAAAACTTAGTAGGTAGATGTTTTCTGTGAACCGCTTTACGATTTTTATACAAGTATAATAAAAATAAAAGATTAAGGGGACTCGCCATAAATGGAAATTTAACTAAAAAATATATGTTTTCATCAAACCTAATCGTGCGGGATGTTTATAGATAGGTCTTTAAAAATGACATTGAGGTACCTACAACCATTTTTTCTCAAAGTCAATCGTTTGAAAGATAGACCTACACTTCCAAAGTGGTAAAATGAATGTCCCTCCCCCTCTAATTTCTAAAGTCAGATGAAGAAAATTCTGAAAAAAAGTAGGAATGTAGAACGTAAAAAAAAACTTTAAACGAAAATTGGTTTGAATAAGATTTGATGTTTAGTTTTTGACCTAAGGGACTTTTTCATCAAACTGCAGCAGTAAGTAACTTTATTTTTCTTTAACCTACTATGAAAAACCAATTTAGTTTTACTGTTGAATGTAAAACAAAAACCAATACGACATATGAATGAGCCTTCAAAATATTTTTAGTATATTTTTTGGTGCTACGGAACCCTATGTGCGTGAGAGAACGAGTCACACTTGGCCGGTTTTTTTTTAGACATACGTTATAAAATTGAAAGCCTGAGCCCTTTGGATGCGCATGCGATTAATTATGTTCAAAGTATCCGTTCTTTATTTGTGTGTAAACCCAACCTGGATCTCGCGGTAAAGGTTAGGCTGTTCCATAGCATTCTAGCGTCCATTATATTCACAAACGCGACTCCTGAGCTTGAGATCCAGGCCTCACTCCAGTTTGGGCAAAGAGTTATTTGGTTTTCCATCAGGAATATTTCAGTAACAGCAACAAAATCTACATTTGTGCCTTGTTGGTGGCAACAAGTTCAGCCCCTATTTAATAGGGCCTATTACATGGGACTTGAACATAAATGTGCTAAATACATCTCTGCCTAACCCTTCGGGAATTACAAGTGTGATATTTTTTTATATAACGCTTGTAATCTTAATGTATTGTAACGTTTGTACATTGTTGTTACTGTCCTGCATATTTATAATAGTCGGCGTTGTATTATTAGTGTTAAATTATTTTTTGTATGCACGTCATATCCCTGCGACAAATAAACATTTTTTCTTTATTTTCTTTCTAATCCATTATGTACCTATGTGTAATCTCACGTCTTTGAATTAAACTTTACACGCACTTAATTATAAACAAATTACATTAGAATAAAACTGATAAAGGTCTTTCAAAATACAAAGTCTGCTAAGTTTATTTCAGTATTAAATTGGATCAACAATTCTATATTAAATTGTTTGAGCTACTTTAGTTTGGAAAGTCTAACATTCCTAGTATTAGTTTATTCGAAATTTGTATGGGTCTTGACTAAGCTAGCTCTTTTATCTTTTGGAATTGAATAACCTCAAAACTTGTTTACGTAAAGCAGCTTTTTGTTCAAACACTGGAGACGAATTTATCAGGTAAGTACTTTAAATACATACATTGAGATTATCCTTACTTTTAGTTACATCAAACTATACAAAATCACTACATAGTATAAAACTAAGTCGCTACCCCCTGCCTGTCCATATGTATGCTTAGATTTTTAAAACTACGCAACGGATTTTGATGCGGTTTTTTTTTAAATAGATAGAGTGATTCAAGAGGAAGCTAGGTTTATATGTATAACATTGCAACCGTGCAGCTAGTTATTTTATCAAATATATTAGTAGAAACGTATAAAAAGATACAAAGCGTCTTTATAAAAAGCTTCATAACACCGTCTGAAAATGTAATTTCATGTATTTTCCTCAGGCTTAAATATGATTATCATCTGCCAGCATCTCAAATATGTTAACGGCTTCCAGTCTAACTGGATACAGCTGAATCCCAGTGTAGATTCCTAGATGCTTGTTAGCTTTTCTATCTTGTTTTACGTTTCTGTGAAGCAATCAACCATTCATTGTTGGGCCTTATTGGGCTCCTATATTCGAGTACTAACGCTGTAACATAAATTTAGTATTGTAAAACCAAATAATTCCTAAGTAACCATGGAGTTACTTGCCAGTTCTTCTCCATATTATTATGAAACGACCAACCCTACCTTTTTTCCTCCTTTCACCTTTCTCCACGACGTTTTGTAAGTTAAAATATTTTGATTTTGACCAGTAATAAACGTAGAAGCGACTGCCTACACAATTACTACCAAAACAAAATAGATTGTTTATAGAAAAGATACCGTGATATAATATTACAAAGGCTCAATTTACTATTAAAGCAGATCTTATTATTACACAGTAAACAACATGTAAATGTAAAACAAAATTATACTTTTCCAAGAAATCTCGCAAATAGGATTTGGGTAGTAAGATATGAAAATCGTAATAAATTGTAAACGTAACAGAATACGTTTCCTTAAATCATTTTATTTATGTTATTGTCATGTTTACAACGACTCGATCTTTCATCTACTTTATTTTCTCCCATCATATTGAAATAGAATGACTGAATGTATTTACAATATTTTTAATGTATTTGTTTATGTGTCGATTTTGTTCATTTCATTGAGTTATGAACTTATGAATTGTCTTGAATTAATGGATTGTTTCATAATTAGTATTAAGCTTTTACTAATTACAAAACAATCCATTAATATGCGAAATAAATACATACAATTCTGAAGTATTGCTTGAAGTCATTTCAAATTCAAAGTTTCTGTAGGTTTTTTTTACGGATGTTAAATCGTCAAATGAACCCTCCCACTCTGGGCGGAGCGGCAGGGAGTGTCAGACTTGTACTGACTAAAACCAATCGATGTTCCTTCTTTTGCCCTTTGTGTTCCAAGGCCACGGTATCTCTCTCGAACAGTCCCGCAACCCTGGCAGACTGTAGGCTTGACAGTCTGAAATTATTATTATAATAAACCACTTGTGTCCCACTGCTGGATGAAAACCTCTCCTGTCACTGTTCCCTGTTCACTGCTTTTTGTGGCCATGTCGTTAAGAAAAGTAAATATTCCCTGGGCCTGCCGCTTCCCTCTTCCGCTACCGTTTTCTGCTGCTTGGTTCCCACTGTATAGCTCTTCTATAATGTGACAAATGAAGCCAGCCCAGGTCAACTTCAGAGGTTAAACCTAAAACATTTAAATTAATAATTAAGTACATACATATTAAGTAAAGCTTTTTATGCTTGACAAAATCGCACAAAGTAAATTTTCTCCGTATTTCTCTATCAACTAATAATTGCCAAAATATCGTATTTCCAAAAAAACATTACCAAGCACCAATTTTCCATACTATAAACTCTTTAATTTAAAAAATTAATCCCCTGAAATAATCCAAACAAATGACTCAAGCGTCCAATTTCATTAGACGCGGTCCTGTGTGATTGCGTGGACATTATAGCTACGAGTACATTACCCGCTCATTGCTTTGAAGCGGCCATTTTAAATGCAAATCTGATACTGTGAGAGTAATCAAGTGTAGTTGCTGGATGTCTGGCTCAGTTTGTTAGTTGGATGCACATTTTGAATGTTTCTGCTTTATTTGACTAATAAAATTGAATCAGTGGAAAAAATAATTTTGGTAAGCTTCAAAGAGATCAGAGAGTAATCGTTGATCTCGTCTGAGGCTGAAAATTATTATTGATACTTGGCCCGTGGGCACTTTCGATCAACTTTATGTTTGCCACTGTTCATTTCAAGTGCACCTGCAAATTTCGTCAATTTCACTTTCAAATCAATCAATAGGACCCCAATCTATTTATGTCGTGAGTTAATAGGCTACTTTTGGGTAAGCTCATTCCATCGTCGACCTCAGAACAGGATTTGAAGTCCTACTCTAGGGCCTACTCCTAGGCCCAAATAAACGATAAAGTAAATGGAATTAGCAATACGCTTGAAACAAAATACAGACATACTACTCGTTGCAAGTACTTATCGTGTGTGGTACTCTTCAGTTTCTGCACTGTCATTAATGTTGGATACGATTAAAGAGAATTCCTCGCGGAGTACACATAGCGAGTCCACTTCAGTCCACAATCTAAATATATCTTATGTTTGAAAGCCCGAGTACGGAACAAACTTCAAAGGTTCATTTTTCTTCTTTTTAATTTACCTTCGCGATTCTATTTTTAGCATACCTATTGTATGATGTTGTAAATCAAAAATTTATGTTCTTGCTTCGGAAGATGACTGGTTCATGTGATATTTTTCGTTAAGAAATTAGAAGTTTCAATTGAAAAGTTATATTTTGACGTTGTATACCTACAATGCCCTTGTTATAAAAAGGATTTTACAGTTCAAAAAGTAGATTCCGGATATAACGACATTCGAGGGCCCGGCGACATTAGGACGTACTAACCAGACGATGCACAAAACAACCGGATCATTTTTATTGTAGAACTTTTTTCTTCGATTGGGAAACACTTTCGCGCAGTTGGTCGCATAAACCGGAGTCGTAGTAAAATGATAAGTTTTCATAGTACGACTGTATAAAACCTAACTTGTATTGTGTTTGCATATTCGTCGCTAAAACCGGAATTAATTGTACATAATATTATATACTAACAAATTGCTTGGGCGTCTCAATCTTTGACCAGTCAAAGTAATAATGTATGTACTTTAATGCTGAACATCTACTCTTATTAATCAATTATGTTGCTTAAATAACTAACAAAATAAACAATAAAAATAAACTGTCAACTATTCATCGAGCCAGAATTCCCAGCACGACGTAGTACTTTATTGCGAACAGCATGCCGAAATACTGCAGTCTGTCCGAATCTGGCTTCAACCGCTTTTGTTTGTATGCAAACATATTGCTGGGACTATGTAGACAACTGCATGGGCGAAATCATGGTCCACTCACTGTTCCACGATCCATGGTCCACGAAGTGTATTTAATAAAAAAACAAACAGTTTGTCTATTTGGCTCTCACAACACATACACACTGTAATATTTATTGTGAGCCATGGTATCTAAAATTCACGTGTCATATCGTGATCGTGGACTCGATCCGAGCCAGTCACTTTCCTTTGCGTAATTAATTTCATCACGTCTGCTCAAAACGGTGAAGGATAATATCGTGAGGATACCGGTACATCCTATAAAAAAAAAGTTGAAGAAATGTGATTTCAACCTATTAGATAGGCTTGTATCCCAGCAGTGGGAAAATTATAGGCTGATAAGATAATGTTATGTGCATTATCACATTTATAACACAATCGATCGCAATCTTCGTTATTGCTTACCTACCGTAAGTCGGGATCGAGATTATTGATTAACTCCATAGACATAAAAAGGTGTCTTTAAATGTCAAAATCATTTTCTTTTTCAGTAGGTTTTTCAAAAGATTTTAATTGAGATTGTGCACGAAACCACGCATCACTGTTTTCATTAAAAGCTAGTCTGTTCAAAGACAATCTTCACTCAGGTCTGTACAAACCCTTATTTGACATTTCGTCATGTTTGCTCTCTAAACAATGTTACATCAAACAATTCTGTACTGGTATTATCTTCCTATTGTTATTGGTACACTCAAAACAAACAATATGGCAAATATTACCTACATATTTTTCAAGTTTACTGAAAGGGCTTGTTTACTTTATTCCATACACGGATACAGAACCCATTATATAGACATTAACGAGTGGATTCGAACACAATACATGGAGGGTCAATAGGAATAAAGATAAGAGATTTTGTATAGTATGGTTCCCTATTTTCTAAGTTAACCCGAAGGTTACACCTTATGAATTAATAAAATACAATCGGGTTGTAATATTTATAGGAGTGGCCAGAAGCACGTTTTGCTGTGAAAAGTACGAGTATAAAGAATCTCTAAAGGGGATGATTCGCCGTCCACACGGGTGTTATGTCTGGTGGGCTACTGCTCAACAGTTGTTGTCCGGTTTATCCTTAAAGTCTCAAGTCGCGGATAACTTTAGAAGTTTGATGTTAGATCTTTATTTGTGTACTTTTCGTTCTATGTTCCTGTAGTACTTTTTGTAGTGCCGATACACCACTGTTAAGCAGAAGAGTCGGACGACACAACGTTCAATTTTCCAAGGATCCAATACTAGACAGTATAATGTACTTAGTTAACATATTGTTTTTGGAGATGTATTATTACAAAATTGATGTATTATAATATTATCAAATGACAATGACAATTATTATTACATTTTCTTATCATTATCACTTAATTTAATCGTGATCATGTATTTCTTTATAATAGAAGTATTATTACATGTTGCTGCAATAGATGTGTAAGTAATCTAAGGGATATTGTAGCAATATAAAAAAAAATACCACCTTTATTTGTAACCCACCTGCAACAACAATACATTATTATTTCATTATCAAAATTTAAGTACTATTTCCCTATGTCAAATGTTTTATAATGTGTATTTATTAAATAATATTATATTCTATTCAGAAACAGCTACTGAAACTTCACCCAACACTGTATACAATCTTGAGAAACATAATAAATCTCCCACTATTTGCTCATACCCTATTATCCAACAAACATGAAGATTAATAACATGGAAAACGATTCAAAGGAACGGCTGTCCCGCACAGCCGTAGTAAAATTCACAGAACATTTTTCTATCTGGACATGTTTTACGATTGATACTATTATTTTGTCGGGTTCTCGTAAACTGAGTGCAGTTTATGACTGTACAGTCGGACGAAAAAGTCGTTCACAATCCTAATATTCCTGTTTTATTACACAAAAATTGTGACTAAAGCGGTCGATTTCTGGAACATAAACCAAACGTGCGTCAACTGCTACCCATCGCGTTGCTAAGGGTTTATTTTTTGCAGATCCATAATTTTCGTGTACCGTATAGTTGGCTAGGGTTTGTCACCAACTGGACACGAGAGACTGGAAACTGGTCCAGTTGGTGAAAGTCAATTTTTTTCACTTATTATTTCGTCATCTGGACACGCCAGTTTGGTAATTTTCCCAAAAACAATTGACTTTGAAGTTCTCCAAAATCTACTAAATTTTAAACCCGTTGTTAAATGTCATCCAAGGCGATTGTGCTAGATAATTTTTGTCTTTTCAGAAACCAAATGTCTAGTTATCTTTAAAATCGTATATTATATTAATGATTTATTAAACTTCATGTCTTCAGTCAATCTTAGTGATATTTTCATTTGCATAGGAGAATATTTCAAAAATTGAAATACAACTTTCTTTGCCGACCGTAGACTTGGTTTTTATAGTACAATTGTAACGGGTAATGTATTAAGACGCGATACTAAGTATCTGCTCTGTTTTTATTATTGCAATAACAGTTATGTGCCAGAGATTTATTTATACCGCGGAATTTGCTATAGTAAGAATGTTTGCCGAGTTTGTGATTTTTTATTTCCACATTACTGAATTTTGTTCTAAAAATGTTTTACATAGTGTTAGGACGAAACTTTCCAGTTTCCAATCTAGCTTATTTAGAGTAAACGTTAGAAATGTTTCAATGGAGATAAGAAAAGTTTCAATGGAGCAAACAACGAAACTTTAAAACAAGTCATCTAACAATATTGTTTGAGATTCATATTTCTAATTTAATGTTAGCAAATTGCTAACAGGGGTTTACAAATCTATTATCAATTTAGAAACCTGATTAAATTTGCTAATTGTTGATTCATAATACAACAGACTGTGATGATAAACAATGTGGACATTTCTATTGATATAAGTTAATTTTGGCAGTTCTTTTATAGTTTCCATTTTAGTAATTACAAGAGACTAGCTTCTTCTTCTTCGTTCCCGTTATGATCGGAAATTACCTCACAGGAACATTTTAAGTACAGCCTAATACTCGGAGATGATTTTGCTTCCCATTAGTGAAACCATTTTTAGATTCGGATCATTAGTTCCGAACATTACCCCCTACATCCGGTCTTTCCAAACCTCTTTTTTAAATCAGCCTATTCTGTCCCACTGCTGGGCCAAGGCCTCCTCCATGACTTTTCAATTTTCGCTCCGACTATCTGTTAAGAAGGAGCTCAGACCGTCACTCCAGCGTTCCCTGAGTCTGCCCCTATAATATATTATTAGTATAAATAGGAGAGACGCGGAAAATAACTTTGACATTATCCAAAAATATACACTAATTATAAAAAATAATAATTCTAAAATATTTCATTCGCTTATTTTGCATATAAAAAAAATACTTTCCTAAACTTAATTACCTCTGTCTTCTTTATTCCCACGATTAGTTTAGTCTCAAGACTATTTCTCGACTCAGCAACACAATTTCATCAAAATTGTCTTCTAGCTATATTTCAAAACGTTTGACAGACTCATAGTTCCACCTCACATCTGCTTAATACACGAGTTTCTGAGTCTGCAGTCAAAAGCGAGGCGGAACTGGGTTCTGTGCAAAGAGCTTTTGTTGATTAGAAACGTAACCAGCCTGCTAAGATTAGTTTTGATGTGTCTGTAGTATAGCTAATGAGGTTAATGCGGGCTTGAGGACCTGTAATATGGTTCAATGTAGAGAGAGGTTTAGAAAATAGAAAGTAAAGCATTTATTGATTGAAATATGATTCGCGACCGTAACATTTATGGCTTTAGTCAGTTATAATCATTAAAATCACCATGAAAAAGTCGTTCAATAGGATTAAATAAACGTAGATGGTCGTATTGATGATTTTTAATTATTATCATTCCGTAAATACATAATGTGTTACGGTCGCGAATCATATTTTGTTCAATAAACTGCCTGACATTGACCTGTAAATTGCAAAAAACGTAAAAAAATGAATTTCGTGGGCTACCGTGGCACTTTACTTTAACCCTTCGTGTGCCAGAACGTAGATCTACGAAGACGAAGACACAATAGGTTTTTAATTGTGTCTACTCGTATATACTCGGCATACGAAAGGTTAAGGTAGTTACTAGAAATTTACTAAAAAGACTCACTTATATCTAACTGCTCTAAAAACAAAAAACAAAACTCTTTCTTTTGTTTTTATATAGATACTTGTAATCGGGAAAGTGAAGATAATCGTTGAAAATTAAACAAATTTTCCTTAATACCCTTCACGTTTATTCATTATTATTTTGAAAGCCACCATTGTTCACGAAATGTAGAATTAGATGATAATTTACAGCATAAACATTCGTTTGAAGTCAACCGAGTAAATCATTTCACAGAAATAAGCGAAACGTGTGAACGGATTCAAGATAATATAATAAACAGTGGAATTAATGAGTATTAATGAAGGTTGGTTCGATGATTCCTTTAATTTATGTCCATATTCAATAGGTATTTTATATTTTATTCATATAAAATCATCATAAATTATTAAACACTAGCCGTTGCCCGCGGCTTCGCTCGCGTTTTTATCAGAAATTATCCCACGGGCACGTTGTAAATATGTATAAATATATCCTATGGAACTCGGGGATAATGTAGTTTCCTATTGGTGAAAAAATTTTCAAAATCGGTTCAGTAGATCCAGAGAGTACCAAAAATACCTACATACAAACTTACAAAAAAAAATTACCTCTTTATAATATTAGTATAGATAACATATATAACATCATGCATGTAATCACCAATGGGTTAGGTAGATCTGTATCTAATAATACACTCACATTTCGCCAGTTATATATGTCCCATGTAATAGTAGATGAGCCTACAATATTATATAATGCAAAAATATATTTGTGTACACATAAATATATTTGCCACGTTTTCTCGTTTTAATATCTAAGCAAAAATTTTAAAAAATCATAGGAAAAAAAGTATTTTAAAACCAAGAAAACTCTGGTATGTCATTATTCTGTCCTTATCTCAATTTCCATATTTCTCTATTACTCGTTATCTAAGCAGTAACCTCGTTTCTAGCCATATCATTCTTCACACAGTCCATCCATGGTTTCTTTGGTCTTCCTCTACTTTTATAGCCATCTAAATTCATACCCAAAATTACATTACAATTCATTTTCCCCATTCCTCTGCATCACTTGTCCACTACATGATAACCGACTACCACCACCACTGTCTTAGCCTTTAGTATAAAGGGAATGCAGCAATTTGGACCGTGATATTATATGTTTTTCCTATTATGCCAATTTTACGATTTGAGTATTTTGAAAGAGTTCGCTGAGAAGTTTAATATTCTAAAGGCTTCAGTCGCAAATACATCGCAAAGTTTAGCTATCATTATGATAGTTCATGTCAAATTAATAGTCGGCTTGCGTGACTGTCCTCGGCACAGTTTCCAATGTTCGAGCTTCTAAACCAACATTTTTGATACAATGATGAGTAGTTTATTGATTAAAGTATTAAGTGTATTCACTGTTTAACGTACTGCTACATATTTTATTTACAGTTGAAAAATTGATAATTGTCTAAATTGCTTTGTTGAAGTACAGTGGTCTATTTCATAAATCAGTTTGGTTTCTGTATTATATTTAAGAATTTTCTTGATCCTTTAATTTCAAACAGGAATTAAACGTAGGTTTCGTTATTAATATTAAATCTCGCCAGCACACTACACCCAAGACTAATCTGTATGTTATAAATTAATTACACACGGTTGGTCGACGCTTTTAGCCTATTTCTTAGTCGAAGAATCAGCATTTCCATCTAACGTGGCAATGCTGCCAGCCTTTTGGGCATTTTCCCCGTTGACACCGATGCGGACTATTTTTTGTCGCCCTTTAATTCTTTTGTGCTTTCGATACATTCTCGTATTTTTATTATTATTTTAGTATATAAGACTGTTATGAAGATTTTTTTGCGTAAGTAAATAAATTATCGACATAATTATTTAATTTAAGTTTAAAAACTGAAAAAATCTCAGAAATATAGAGACCTATGAACTAGTTATTGCGTTTATCAACAAACAAATATTATGCTTATTATAACAGTCAACTTATACAATAAAGTTTATTTCAATAACACAGAACTGCTTTACTCTCGAATCGGTAAACATCTTCACAAGACATAATATATTAAAATGTCGTCGGCAATCTCTGATTCTGACGTTTGAATATGTATATTTTTGTTACAAGTAGACATGATTTTTAGATTTGCAGCATAAGTCATGTGAGAAAAATATTTTGCTTATTTCAAGATGTGTTGTGTATGACGCTGATTTATTTGGAATCAGTTACATTGGAAAACAAATACAACACGTGATGTATAATTTTAGCAACTTTAACGAAAATGTATGTAAGATCAACCTTGTTTCATTTCTCTTTCACACACCTGCTTTGTCTGTGTATTTTTCTTTTATGATCATTTAAACAAATGAACATGACTTTATTTAGCACATAGGAAAACTTTGATGCAAGATTCCAAGTTGATGATTCTTAAAAACAAGGAACTGTATAGTTAGTCCCTCTTTGGAATAAGATATCACAAACCATTATGGATAGCTAAATAATTACAGACCGAAATACAATTTGGTATCAGTAATGTTGTAAAATACGCTCCAGTGATTTCAGTCATGTTGGTCCGGGTTGTTCCTACTTACTCTGAAATGGAATTACGATGATTAAATTATAGTAGCGCTCATAATTACCATCAAGCCTATTCATTAATTTTGTATTATATGCTTCAAATTGATATTGCTTCAGCAGAAATTGATATTGTAATAATTAGGTATTGAACTTGCGTCTGGAGTATAGGAATACATGGATGATGGAATCTATTGATGATACTGTAAACCAAGGCGAAGGTTTCATACAACTCGATTCCTACCGGCTTCCCTTTAAAAAAGGGCACAGTCAGTATTCTATGGACAAATAATTTGCTCACATTAAAGGTGTGTACTCCAGCTTACATCTTACAAAAATTGACCCTTCGCTAAACTGCTGTAAGCTTAAGTCAGAGATAATGGTTCAGCACTATGAATTTGATAAAGAACAGCTGTAAGGTTAATTTAACGGCCTCTTTTAAATGATGACTGAAATCGGAGCATTTCAAGTCTTCCTCATTTTCTCGAATTGATGACTTAAGTTTTATCAGACCAAAACTTATCAGGAGAGGCAACCTGCACCTTCCCTGACTAAATAGTACAACCGATTTTGTTTTGTCTTTTTCATAATCAGCCTATAATGTTCCCACGGCTGGGACAGGGCATCCTCTCTTGAAGCTGGTTGGTATCTCTTAAATGAGATTTCTCTTTATTTTGAGGCTTGAATATAACTGGTGAAATGTGGATGTAAGAAGCATACCACCTTTGCCAAACCTTTCGCAGAAAACAAAACTCAAACAGAAATTAATGTGATATTAAGTTTTAACTAAAACATTATAATACAATCACGCATAACATAATATACTTCAGACGAAAGAAACGATGGATGGACTGTGTGAAGGATGATATGGCATGAAAGGAGGTGTCTGATGAGATGACGAGTAATAGAGAAGTATGGAAGAAGAAGACAAGCTGCGCCGAACCCAGATTAATTGAGATAAGGACAGGAGAATGATGATGCATAACATAATAAACAGATAATATTAAATGTGCTTCCAGACAAAACACATGCTAGATATGTATCAGGATGAATAAACTAGTTCTCCAACGATGCTAGTAACCGCTAGGCTATAATAATTACTATGCATAGTTTCATTGCGCAGCGTACGTGATTCTACAACAACCAGAAGGTTCTACTATAGTGCTGCAGTGGTTTTGTTAAACTAAGCGGATTATGTACTCGACGAAGCTCCAGCGAGAACAAATTTAGAGGTTATTGGTTATCTGGGAAATTAAAAACAAACACCACGTTAAAGTATCAAAATGAGTTCAAACTAGGAGTAGAAGTTTTTTTTTTTTTTTAACTTTGCCCCACACTAGGAATTTCTCCTGTATCGTGGGTGCGTTTACAAACATTTAAACTCACATACACAAACAGCCAGACCCGGAACAACTACTTGTAGATCATACAAATATTTGTTCCGTCGGATCGAACCCTTGACACGCAGCGCAGCAGCCAATCCCCCAGCCACTGCGCCAACCGTGCCCTCAAGTCAGTTTGCTCGTGAGTGGCCTTGTTTGGTGTCGTACTACATGGCGCTGTTGCACTGGCGAATTCTGCAGTATTTTTATGTTATCTTTGTTGGGTTAGAAGGATTTAAGTGTTGGTAAAATATGTAGATTGTAGGTATTTACTTGGCACCAGAAAACACTCATGCACAACACTGTTTGCTGAACTTTGGTTGGACAAGGCATTAACCATTGTTGTGAGTTATAATAATTATCAGACTTGCATTTTGTTTATTTGCAAACTTTTATCAAATAAAGGACAGTGATTGAGTCACCTGCGGCCGTCAAGGGGGTTGTTCTACACGTCTTACTATGCACATTTCAGTCATCGTCTGCCGAGCCTTTTTCAAAATATGTTTGGGTCAGCTTCTAGTCTAACCGGATGCAGCTGAATACCAGTATTTTACAAGGAGCGACTGCCTATCTGGTCACCACACGAAACCCTTTGTTAAGACTGGTTTTCAGACTTTTTGGCCACGGACTAACTGTAACGACGGTCAATTTGACAACCGGGACCAACAACGGATTAACGTGCTTGTGGTTACCCATCCACTGCACTCCACTGAAGATGGACACGAACGTCAGTTATTATTTACCCGCGAGCTACATACAACTTTCAGTAAATGAAACTCAAATCCAAGTCATGAAAGATCAGCACGCAGTGTAGGAACAACAACAAAAGAAGACATAAATATCAGACCTATGAACTTAACAGATAATGCCCAAGAATACTAATTATCTCATTGTTCCAATATAGCAGTTCGATGCACGTACGTTTAGAGATAATCTGTTCGTGTATTGGTACCCATTTTGTGGCGATGTCGATGGCAGTGGAGTGGTTTTGTAGCCAGCTAAGCGGATTATCCGCTCGGTGACCCACTAGCCATTGTGGGACTTAGTATCCAGTCTATTTCCATACTTTTATCTGGCATCGCAAAATCTTCTTCCTATAGAACCTTTGTGAATCCAATGGGCGTTTTCATTTAGATATTCTTTTTTATTGAAATAACCTACTAGAGGATTTTTTTGTTTTTTTTTTTAGAAATACCCTTTAGGTATTCATATAATGAAATCTCCTTGTTTTCTTGCAGTTGTGTTAAGTTCAGAGGTCGTAGAAAAAATGACTTTATTTTATAAGCAACTAGCTTTTGCTCGCGGCTTCGCTTTCGTTATTTACGGAAATTCACCCACAAGAACGTTTTAAATGTAGCCTATAAGACTCGGGGATAATGTATAGCTTCCCGTTAGTGAAAGAATTTTCGGAATCAGTAGTTCCGAACGTAAACAAACTTACAATCAAATTTTACCTCTTTATAATATTACTAGCGACCCCGACTTCGCACGGGTGCAATGTTATACATATAAACCTTCCTCTTGAATCAATCTATCTATTCAAAAAACCGTATCAAAATCCGTTGCGTAGTTTTAAAGATCAAAGCATACATAAGGGCAGACAGCGGGAAGCGACTTCGTGTTATACAATGTAGTGATTATTATTGATAACGGTTTTAGTCAAAAATATATTGGAATTACATCAGGGGCCTTAGTCTGCTATTGCAATAGTGTCAGAATGGTCTATCATTGATTTAATAAGGCCCCGCGCAGACGAATTACCCTTTGTACGCACGTCAAACGAGTTTCGAACGCGCTTCAATACGCCGTGGGCTAGGGGCCTTATTAAATCAATGATAGACCATTCTGACACTATTGCAATAGCAGACTAAGGCCCCAGTTCCCGAGAAACTTATGTCATTCTTGTTGAAAATTGTTGTAGAAACATAAAATCCTTGGAAAACAATTGTCACTAGTTTAGACCGCACAAATCTACATACAATGAAGTTCACCCTTTCACAAATGGCAATCTAATAGTCCTTTTATCTCAGATTTAGCACCTACATACTTAGAGATAATGTTACTGCAATGACACCCACAAAGACGTTACGTAAACTGAACAAATGATTTCCAGCAATTTACAATATAAAGCAGAACTATTCGAATACAAACGATCTTGTTTAAAACCGCTATATAAAGCGTGTCAGTGTTCTCTCAAGCGCTTTATATGTTAATACGACGCCATATAGAGTCATCCTGACTAAAGCTAGACAGATACACGAACTTCAAACTAGTAGCATATTCAATTTCTGTTTGAGTTTTGGCAAGCATTTACGTTACTAGTTTGCCACTGAGTTGAAGTGAGGTTTACCCAATGCATCCTCCTACGTAGTAGACGTTTATTTTAATTAGGGACATTGGTCTCGAATTCCCATTGGCAACCTATTTGCCGAATTGAAGATCTTCAGTCATGTTACTGTCAACGATAAGTGTTTGCAATGTACTCCTTTGTTAACTATTCACTTTTGGTAAATACAGGGTGTAAACGAACCTTCACGAAGTAAGTAACTCTACGCAAAAATTATCGCTAGAAAACGACTTTTTTTTTTTGGGGTGAAAAATTACGTTTTATGGTAGGACTAAATATAACGCACTCAAAACATTGTGCTGATGGATGGATTGAATAGTGCAGGGGTCGTGGAGAAGTTTAGAGTAAAATAGAGTATTTTATATTATTTTATATTTAGAGTAAAATTTTCATTAAAAATAAGTATTTAAAAAAAAACTTTTGAAAGTGTTGGAACTTTGAACCCTAATATCGTATCCTATCGTATATACACCGTAACTATGTAGAAGGTTCCCAGGTATGGTGTAGAACAAAAAAATGATCGCAATGATGGGGAGAATAAGTGTATTTCGGCTTCGTTAGGGGTCTTAATACACCCTTTATACTACTGGCGTTCCAAATATCACGATCTTCTTATCTACAGAATATTTTCTAAATTCCAACACTGTTTCTGTTATAAAAATTAAAAATTCTGTTGTAAATTGTGTCATAACGCAGATTCCATGAAAATGACGCGAATCAAAATCATTAACAAAAAAAAATACCGATGAAACATATTTTCGAGACCTGAACAAATAACTCTCGAAGTCACAACTCACTAGGAAAACATGTCAACGTCGTGAACGTTTGCTTAGCAATAGATCACACATAACAAGAAACATGGCTGACAATTATTTAGTACATTCTTCGAATTCCTGCGATATACTGCTGAAATGTCAATCCGCAAGCCTACGCAAGTGACAATAATGTATTTTAAAGCGTTTTGGATTATACACTTCCAACAGGATTTGTATAGCAATGTCAGTCCCACACATTTTTGACTTCTGTATCATCGTTATTGCTAATAAATTCACAATTAAATTAATAAAGTTTTGTTTTTGTAATTAATCAAAATATAAAATAGAGCCTCGACCAACATGTTTCGAGGCGCTCCTTAAGCGATTGGATCAAGGGCCTGATTCAGAAGGCAGTACTCTTCGCATTGTTCCAAGAAGTTCCTGTCTCTGACGCCCTAATCACCGCACCGGTAGCTTGGACCCTGCTCCCAACATCTTGAATAAATTTTATAGTTTGATTTTGTTTAAATATTAAAAACATAATATTAAAAATATAAAAGTGTATGAAGGATAAATAAAGAAGATAATAGTCAATCTTATTAATAAATAAAATTTATAGATTTATGACCGTTAATTTTGTATTATAGACAAATATGTTTGGTGCGATAAAGGCAATTTATTTTATTATTACCCATCTGCAAGGAAGGGTTATAGAAAATTCAATACAAAAATCACTTATAATTTAAATTAGTTTAATAAACATAATAGTTATAGACAAAGTTAAAGTTAAATTTCTTATAGATATTGAGTATTTATCTGTATGTCTAAGAAACGAGGTATTAGTAGATAAAACTAAACAAATACAGACGATTTATCTTGTATACTTGTCAAGTCTATTCCAATCCTACAACAGATTATACTCTTCACTAAAGATATCGTCTGAATGTGTTTATCTTTCTATGTGGAAGTGTATTTGTCTACTATTGTTTCACATTCTACTGCAGACTCCTTTGAGTAGTTAGCATAATATCCCCGAGCGATTCAATGGAGAATAGCTTTCGTCTCGTTTTACAAACAAACAGTACAACTTAACAGTTGTTGAACAAGCAATTGGAGTAGTAGTGAATTCTTGATTGAATGCCGATTCATTTCGTTAATTTAATATGCTGTGCGGTACAAACAAAAACTGGTAGTGACTTAGAACTACTAAAAAACATTAGGTACTTGTTGGATACATAGGGGACTTACCGGTGGCAGGAAAGAATAGGTCAGGAACCACTTGGAATTACTACTTTTGTGTTTCAAGTTGATTTCGTTGCGGAAAGCGCGCGAGCGACCGTGGCCATATATTTTGAAGTGACAGTGACAGGTAGGGAGGGGACTAGGTTAGGAAAAAGGATGCAACTAGTGTTGTCCCCGTAAGCAACACAAAGCGATCACAGAATAAATTAAAAGTGTGTGAATACGTAACATGGCCCCCCACAAAAAAGGGTTTGCCTTTTTTAGAATCTGAAGTTTTAACCTATGATTTAAGTTACCAAGTCAATAGGTTGTATCATACTGCTTTACAATAGGTTTGTTGTTAGAACTTAGAGAGTGGACTGTATAATTTATAAAATGAAACTTATAACTACTTAACTTAAAATTGAATGAACGATGCATTTAGTCTTGATGACAAGGTAGAGGAATCAGCTTAGCTAACGATCGGGTAAAATATCCCTTAGCTGTCCTCAGTTCTACTACGCGAACGATTGAGTCTAGTCCAGGATAAAGCTTGGTCACCCTACCACGAGACCAGTGAAGTGGCGGAAGACCGTCCTCTTTGATTAAGACCAAATCTCCTATCTTAACGTTGTATTGAGTTTTATGCCACTTGGCACGTTGCTGTAATGTGTGGAGATATTCATGACTCCAACGTTTCCACACATTCATGGTCATTTGTCTAAGGAGCTGCCATCGAGCTAGTTGGTTAATATGCTTGGTTTCTACAGGAGGTGTCTCGGGAATCGAGACGAGCGGAGAACCAACCAGGAAGTGGCCCGGAGTCAAGACGGATAAATCATTAGGATCATTAGATAAAGGGCATAACGGCCTAGAATTTAAGATTGCCTCTATCTGAACAAAGATAGTCGTTAACTCCTCGAATGTCAAAGGTCGATCACCTATGACACGCTTTAGGTGTGATTTACTTGATTTAACAGCTGCTTCAGCTAACCCGTTGAAGGCAGGACTAAGAGGAGGCGAGAAGCGCCATTTAATAAAATGCTCTGCATAATAATGGCTTAAGACGGGGTCTTTGTTAATGTCTCGTTTGAATTTTCCTAAAAGGTTGCAAGCGCCTTTGAAGTTAGAGCCAGAATCAGACCAAATTTCATTAGGTAATCCGCGCCTAGCAACGAATCGTTTTAGAGCCGCTAAGAATGCGTCGGTAGTCAAATCGCTGACTACTTCCAAATGTACTGATTTAGTCGTGAAACAAACGAATACGCACAGATACGACTTAACTATTTTAGCATTCCGTAACACACTTGACTTTACTTGAAAAGGGCCTGCATAATCCATCGCTATTGAAAGGAATGGCCGTTGAGATTCCGTAACTCTACTAGCTGGTAAATCACCCATCTTGATCTGAGGCGGTTGACACCGCAGCCGAAAACAGCTGATGCATTTGAAAATTCTACTACGTATGACACGTCGAGCAGATAATATCCAATATTGCTCGCGGATAAGAGAAATTAATGCACTAGGACCTGCGTGTAAGTATTTGATATGATGGTAATCTATCACAAGATTGGTGAAGTGATGAGAGTGAGGCAATACGAGAGGGTGTTTAGACGAGTAAGTAAGAGTAGAGTTCACTAACCTTCCTCCTACCCTAAGTAAACCGTTATCGTCTAAGAACGGTTGCAAGCGAATCATCCCGGTACTACATGGCTTCTTAGCCTGAAGGTTCCGTATATCGTTACTAAATGATTGGGATTGTACGCATTTAACGAGCGCAAGTAGGCTTCGTTGAAGTTCCTCACTAGTCAAAGGTCCGATAATCGGACTTGTTTGTCTTGATTTTAAAGAGTTGTGTGCGAACCGAAGGCACCACGAAGTGATTCGCACGAGTTTACTAAACGAACTACAATTTTGAATGAAATCAGAAGTTTCTGTTTCGTTAGTGACTGCAGCTAATACCTGAGTATGTTTCTTTAGACCGGGAAGTGAGCTACGTTCAAGCTGCTGACATGGCGGTGGCCATGATTCAGAATCGAGAGTGAGCCAAGCTGGACCCCACCAGAGTTCGTGGTAGACTAGTTCTTGCGGTGTAATGCCTCTAGAGGCAGAGTCAGCTGGATTCATGTTTGTCGGAACGTAACGCCAATTTTCCGGAGAAATCATATTTTGAATTTGGCTGACACGGTTCGATTCAAATACCTTGAGTAGGTGTGGTTGAGTACGTAACCAACAAAGCACGATAGACGAGTCACTCCAAGCGTAGGTGTTTCGATGCAAGTTCGTTCTCAATCTTAGGCAATCAGAAACACGCACTAGAAGCTTAGCCAAAATGTAAGCGCCTGAAAGCTCCAGTTTTGGAACGGTGAGCTTTTGCTTTATTGGAGCGACACGTGTCTTAGAAATGAGTAAATGTATAGTTACCCTACCGTCCGCATGTACACATCTAATGTAAACGCAAGCTGCATATGCGGACTCAGAAGCGTCACTAAATCCGTGTAAATCAAAATGTTGAACCGTGTTGGACAAAACCTTGCGTTCTATAGATATGCTTTGCAAATTATGTAGATCATTGCAGAAGTGCTGCCAGTCTTCAATAATATCTCGAGGGGGTAATTCGTCCCAATCTATGCCTAAAGTCCATAGACGTTGCATCAGAATTTTCGCAAATATAACGCATGGTGCTAACCACCCGTTGGGATCATAGATGGAACTAACCCGCGACAATATGATACGCTTGGTGCACTCATTGCTGTCTAAGCACACTTGATACGAGAATGTGTCTGTTTTTGGCCTATACTTAAAACCGAGTATCTTCAGAGACATATCCGCGTCTCCACTGAATTTTAGTTCGCAATGCTCGGCGGGCACGTCTGTAAGTAACTGAGGGTCGTTGCTCATCCATTTACGAAGCTCGAATTCGCCTTTGCCTAAAAGGTCAACTAACTCACTTTTTATACTTTGAGCTTCGGTCAATGAACTCGCTCCTGTGACCACGTCATCCACAAATATGTCTTGGAGGAGTATTTGAGATGCACGCTTATGTGTCTCCTTGTGTTGATAAGCCAGCTCATGTAAGCAACGCATCGCAAGAAACGCCGCTGTTGTAACACCATAACTTAACGTGTTTAGCTGAAATTGTTGAATTTCAGGCTGAATGTGGTCGCGCCATACGATCAGCTGATATTGGCGGTCTAGGGGATTTAGCAGAATTTGACGATACATCATACGAATGTCTGCGGAGAACACTATCTCATGTAATCTAAAGTGGAGTATGATGTCTACTATGTCCTTTTGCAATTTGGGGCCAGCTAATAACTCATCATTTAACGATTTCCCGCCCGGGCCTTTGGAAGAAGCATTGAAAACGCACCTGATTTTTTCCGTACCCTTTTTATATACCCCGTGGTGAGGTATGAAGTATTGTGGGAAACGCTGTGCAGTCGAAGTTTCGATCGGCTGCATGTGGTCCAGCTCAATGTACTCTCGCATGAAGTCCCTATACCGCGCTTCTAAAACTTTATCGCGTTTGAATTTGTTTTCTAATGACAAAAGTCGACGGATGGCTATGTGCAAGGTGTCTCCGAAATTTTGTCCAACATCATGGTCACCCTTGCGAAATGGTAATCGCACGATGAAGCGCCCTGTTTGAGTACGCGAATGCGTCTGCTTGAAATGTTCCTCGCACATAACATCGTTAGGGTCGGGCTGCCTAACCTTACTTTCTACCTCCTCCACTTCCCAGAACTTTTTCAATGTCTCATCTATGGATGTCACGCAATGCAATGATTGGATTTCGCTATGACGCCCGGTGACGTCACCCATCAAAACCCAACCGAAAATAGTTTCGAACGCCGTTGGTAATCCTACTCCTACTTCAACTTTAGGCCCGCTGAAAATCTTGGCGCATGCACCCGCACCTAGCAACATGTCAATATTTTTCTTCTCGTGAAATTGCGGGTCGGCCAATTCAAGGTGGCCATATTTGGCTAAAATCGTGCAGTCGATATTTGACGTAGGAAGTGGCGCCGTGATCTTCTGGAGGACTAACATTTCTACGCATAGAGGGTCACCTACTTTGTTATTTAGGTACACGTGTAGTTCACCTTTGGGATATACCCGATTGGATTCTCCCACACCCGAAATTATAATGTTAGTTTTGTTGTAGCGCATCCCTAGTCGTTGCATGCATGACGAAGTTATAAAATTCGCCATGCTACCTGGATCTAATAACGCACGAACTTGGTGATATTCACTGCCTAATGCCGTTGAAAATTCGACTAGAGCGGTAGCAAGCAACGAATGACGCGTTTCGTTCTCGCCGCCGCCGCACGGAACGTGTGAGTGCGAGAGAGACAAAAGAGGCGCGCCTGGCGCGGACTCGACCGCGGCGGGCGACGGCGACAACACTTTGGACGCGGTGCAATGAGCGACTTGTTTGTCGCCAAGCGGAACTTGCGTTTCGTTGTTGCTGTGCGGCTGCTTGTTTGAACATAACAAAGTGTGATGTTTGCGTGAGCAATTTTGACATCGAAATCGTGAACGACATTCGTACACCCTGTGTGGGCGCAGACAATTGAAGCAGAGGTTTTGTGATTTGACAAAATCCTGACGAGATGCCAAGTCCATCGCAATGAACTTCGCACACTTGACAATCAGATGATCGCCCTTACAGTATTTACATGACAGTATTGCTTGTTCTTCGGGACTGTGTTGTTTGGTCGGCTCCGCGGATACTACACTGGCCGCATAAGTCTGCTTGCTACCTTTTGTTGGCAAAGTCGTGTTCGACTTGCCGGAACTGGGTTGACTTACTACGCCAGTAGTTTCTAACGTCTTGCAATAACCGCTCAGGAATGTTAACAGATTTTCGAATGTAGGTATTTCCGTTTGTTGGTGAGCTAGCTCAAATCTAGATCTTAGCTCGCTATCTAATTTTCTAGTGAAGATGTGCAATAGTATGAGTGACCACTCTTTTACCGGGAATCCTAGACTAGTTAGGCCGCTTGTGTTTTCCTGTAAAATGTTCACGAAGTTACGCAATTGTGCAGCGTTTTTGATTGAGACTGTAGGTAGTGCTAGTATTGCCGTAAGGTGAGCGTCTGCGATCAATCTCTTGTCGTCGTACCTATCTAGTATTAACTTCCGAGCCACTTCGTAGTTGTCTGGTATGCTCGAAAGGTGTTTTATGAGGTTAGCAGGTTCGCCCGACAGACAGCTCATTAAATAATGCTTTTTCTGGACAAGACTCAATCGATCATTATTGTGAACCAATGCATCAAACATGTTTTGAAAACTTGGAAAATCGGTGTAACTGCCAGAAAACTTGGGTAATCCTATGTCCGGTAACTTGTACTTTATGTCACTCGGATTGTTCGACGAACAGTAAGCCGGCAGGTCTTTGTGAATAGCTTCTTTGAAATCGACATTTTTTGTAAATATGGTACTGGCCATGTACTTGACCTGTAAGCACTGCTCCTCGAACAACGCGAACTTTTTCTTGTTAGAATCTAACACGTCTTCATCCTTTACAGAAGATTGAATCGTGAGGAAACATTCCTCGAACTCGGAACGCACAGTGTCGAGTTCTGAACATCGTATTTTGAATTTACCTACCTCTTCTGGTTTGCTGACATCTAGCGCAGTAGCAGTATTATACAACGAATTAACTTTCTCACATAAAAACTCGAATTTCAACGAATTGAATTGACTTCTCGACATTATCACTAACTTTTACACAAAATTTTCACACGGCGAAAAGATGGCCGGCCACCGGCCGGTGTCGTCGGTTCGTATTTCGACAAAAAACACACTTTATTCGGATCAAAGGACCACTTTTATGTTGGATACATAGGGGACTTACCGGTGGCAGGAAAGAATAGGTCAGGAACCACTTGGAATTACTACTTTTGTGTTTCAAGTTGATTTCGTTGCGGAAAGCGCGCGAGCGACCGTGGCCATATATTTTGAAGTGACAGTGACAGGTAGGGAGGGGACTAGGTTAGGAAAAAGGATGCAACTAGTGTTGTCCCCGTAAGCAACACAAAGCGATCACAGAATAAATTAAAAGTGTGTGAATACGTAACAGTACTCACATTATGAACCAAGGTTACCGACGTAACCCGAAGAATTGCCAAACTTAAGTGGCAGTGGGCAGGGCACATTGCACTCAGGACGGATATCCGTTGGGGCCGAAAAGTTCTGGAGTGGCGACCGCGAATCGGAAGTCGTTGCGTTGGTAGGCCTCCCACTAGATGGACCGTTGACCAGGAGCCTTAGTCTGCTATTGCAATAGTGTCAGAATGGTCTATCATTGATTTAATAAGGCCCCGCGCAGACGAATTACCCTTTGTACGCACGTCAAACGAGTTTCGAACGCGCTTCAATACGCCGTGAGCTAGGGGCCTTATTAAATCAATGATAGACCATTCTGACACTATTGCAATAGCAGACTAAGGCCCCTGGTGAAGGTTGCGGGGATTCCCTGGATGCGAGTCGCATGGGACCGGTCAATGTGGCGACACTTGGGGAGGCCTATGTCCAGCAGTGGACGTCTTTCGCCTGAAAATGATGATGATGAATGATTAACATAACATTACGCGTGTTTTCTCATGAAAGGCGAGCCACATGTGCGTATTAGTGTACAGTCACATTTCAGCTGTAAGTTTAAATGCCTTATAATAGCGGGCGAGCCTATTGGTATCGTTAGGTACTCATTCAACAAAAATCGAGGAAGAAAGTCTATCCAACGTATTATTTAGCCGACAGTAAATTTATCATTTATTACCCAAAACCAAGCACATATTTTATGTGTTTTTCCTAGTCAATATATCTACTTAAATACGTTAAGTAGGCTCTAATATACAAAATGATATAGTAACACTTTTTCCGACAAAGCTGGGTAATCTTCAGATTTATTGGCAAGCCTTACAATTTATAGCTGGGTCATGGTGGGCTGAAACATAGTTATTTTTCGGGCTTTTACTAAACTGTCTATGTTACTAGAAGACATAGGGAAAGGTTCTAAATGATTTACTTAGATTTATTATTCGTTTTGCAAAGAGAGTTGGTTTTTACGTCAGTACGTGGAGGAGCTCGTGGCCAGATAATAACAGGCACTCGGATCAATCTTCAGGTTAAGCCGCGCTTGCCTAGATTGGTCTGTGAATGGGTGACCACCTATTACATACCTACCGAGTTTCCTCCGTGCCTCGGAAAGCAGGTGCAGCCGTTGGTCCCGGCTGTCATTTGTACATCTTTGACAGTCGGTGCAGGTAGTAAGTGGCCCGAAAGTCTGACAACCAGTCTTACCAAAGGGTATCGTATTACCCAGTACTCTCTGGGTTGTGGAGGACAGATAGGCAGTCGCTCAATGTAAAATACTGGTATTCAGCTGCATCCGGTTAGACTGGAAGCCGACCACAACATAGTTGGGAAAAGGCTAAGCAGCTGATGAGTTGGTTTCTACGTCATTGTTTTCCTTGCTAATGTACCAGGTTTGCAATATTTCTGGGGAGTTTGTTCCGCCAATTCTTTTTCCGAGTAGAAAACTAGGAAGTAATGAATTCAATTCAATTAATTTAATTCAGACACAAAGATCCTTAATTATAAATAAATAGTACTAACTAAATAGTAGAGCAGCGGTGGCCCAGTGGTGGCAGCCCCGACTTACGAACAGTAAGTCGTGGGTTCGAACCCAGGCAGGCGCATTACTTTGTGTAATTTATTTCATCACCCCTGCTCTCAAAAACGGTGAAGGAAAACATCGTGATGAAACCGGCATGTCCTAGAACCAAAAATTCGAAGACATGTGACATCTACCAACCCGCACTAGGCCCGCGTGGTGGATTATAGCTCATTCCCTCTCATATAGAGGAGACCGAGTGTTCCAGCAGTGGGAACATTAAAGGCTGATTATGATCCATAATTTTGTTAGTATAACAATAAAGACAAATACACAACACACAATATACTATTCCAACTAAATTTAACATCAAAATAACTAACAAAAATTAAATTAATACAATACTTTTCCATGTCAAATAAAATGTAAAAATGTCCAAAATCCAATTTAAAAATAAATTAAATTAAAATAATAAAGAAGATGATGAAGGTGATGAAGAGTTGCCGTTTTAGGGAACCATTGTATGTAATTTTGACGTTCAATAAGGCTTGAGAACCAGTACTATTGGAGTTCCATCATAGTTCTACCAGTACACTTATGAACTAGTGTCTCGCCAGTCCCATCTGGAAACTAAACAACCAAAAACGAAGGTAGGTAAATCTTTGCACTTAGATTTTGTGTACATAATAATACATTATTTTCCCCTATACAGAAGTGATTGTAACTAAACAAACATGAGTGATTTAATATAGTTTGTAATAGGTAAGTAGGAAAATTAAGTAACAACTTGGTAACAAGCCATATTGCAAGCTTTATTAAATTGAAAGGTGTAGAAATACTGGATAGAATACGGTAAAAACATTTTAGTGTACGACGTCCATCAAATTTTGACAGCAGGGAAATATGTTCTACTCTATCCGTATTGGAAGATTGACGATTTGCAACTTTACTACTGCTTCGGAATTTTACGATGCGGTCTTATAGCTATATGAAATAGAGTGGATTATAGTCGAGCATGCACTTTCCATGATATAATTTGTCTATCTACACGCGGTTAGATTATAGACTCGATGCATAAAGAATTAAAGAGATACCTATGGCTGAATTGTCTAGGGATGGTGACCAGTATGACCATTTTGATCCTGATCATAATTTTAGTTTAAAATAAATGTATAAATAAATTATTTTTAAACATTTTAAATAACTTATTAACATCGCATTTGATATCTTATTCATTTGCCAAAAAAACGGTAATTTAAAAAATTAAAAAGCCGGACTGCGTAAAAAAAAAAAGAAAAGCAGAGAACATAGCGACTTAACAGTCGGGACCCATTATTGGGACGATTTAAGCCGGTCTATATATGTTAATGGGTCCCGACTGTTATGTCGCTATGTTCTATGCTTTTTATTTTATTTTTTTACGCAATTACATTACATACAATTATACATACATACATACTCTCGAAACACATAACCCTCTTTCTGGCGCAGTCGGGTAAAAACTTATTTGATTTAGTTAACCAAATTTAGTTAGTTTTTACAATAATAATTGTTTTACGTGTAAGCTGCAACCAGACCAAGTTATTTTCTCAGAACACAAGTAATGATTACTTCTCGTGTCGAAACCGTTTTCATTTCAGGAAACTCGAATCTCACTCCAATGAATGTTATAATAAAATAAGTAAATCAAGTTGAATTTCACACGAAAGAGAAACATTACTCAATCCGTTACTCAAACGAGATATTTCATGATTTGTTTGGTGTTAAAGGTGTATTGTATTTATGACTAGCGATCTGCCCTTGCTTCACACGGTTTTTAAAAATAATTTTGTATGCATAATTATTCGGAATAATATATCTATACAAATATATATAAAATTGAAGTATCTGTTTGTAATTTCAAATTAATAGCTTTTTACTGAATGAATCTGAAAGTGTAAACGGTACGTATAACAAAAAACAAAAAGGCGCACGAAGGGTTCCGTACCATTATCTAAACTCGCCTTTTATTTATTTTATTCTATTTTAGTATTTGTTGTTAGCGGCAACAGAAATACATCATCCGTGAAAATTTCAACTGTATAGCTATCACGGTTCATGAGATATAGCTTGGTGACAGACAGCCAGACAGACAGACGGACAGTAGAGTCTTAGTAATAGGGTTCCGTTTTAGCCCTTGTATACGGAACCCTAAAAAATAACATATTTTTTAAAATTTTGTCTGTCTGTTTGTTCCAGCTAATCTCTTAAACGGCTGCTGTTATAAGGCGTAATTTAGGATACTTTTGTTTTAAAAATCGATAAGGGTTCCATGCAAAAAAAGCCATGAAATTGTTAACAACATCGGATTCAAATAGGGAAGCCATATATTTTTATAATAATTTCACGCAGACAAAGGTCGCGGGTAAAAGCTTGTGTTTAATTTAGAAGTAAGTAAGCTTCAAAAGTTTTGAGTAAGCTGTTCCTTTTGGTTGAACTTTACTGAGCAACCTTGACCTAAAAAGTACGTACTTTAGTAGTCAACGTGTTTCATTGGGTTTCAGGTCTTTAACTAGATAATTAAATATATAGGTGTTGAAATGTAGGTGGTATGTACCCTATACAGGATGTAACAGGACCCTTCACGAAGCCGTCAACCAAGCATTATGTACATCAAACTAAGTATCTTTACGCAAAAAAAAAATTGCTGGGAGACGACTTTTTTTTTTGGGGTGAAATATCACGTTTTATGGTAGGACTAAATGTAACGCACTCAAAACATTGTGCTTATGGATGGATTGAATAGTACGGGTCGCGGAGGTGTTTAAATTAAAAGTCTTACATTCAAAGCATATTTTAAAAAAAACTTGTGAAATAGTTGGTACCTTGACCCCCAATATCTCCGTAACTAGAATGTTCCCAGGTATGGTCTAGAACAAAAAAATGATCGCAATGACGGAGAGAACAAGTGCCTTTCGGCTTCGATAGGGGTCTTGTTACACCCTTGATTTTATTGAACGGTAAATAAAAGTGTTGAAGTAATAATAGTTGATTGTTTTTACAAACAAATTGACTAACTGAGAAGTTAGTGAAAAATTCTTTAGAAAGTGTGTTTTTTGTATGTTGTGGTTTTGGTATTAAATTATCATACACGAATAAAAATCCTATCTAATTTGAAAATAATTCCGGAAAATTGTATTCTTCATATTTACTTTTATCATTCGCTCCTTTCCATTGTGGGTTAAAAAAACGTATTGTGCTCGGCACGTGTTATTTGCCAACACCGCCAACACAATTACTTTTTTCTTCATCTTTAGTCACCGCTTATTGGATCAAGCTTTATTGAGAGGTGGGTAAATAGAGGGTTCCAACCGACAACTTGATTTGTTTTCTTATATTGTTGCCTTTTCATCTTGTGGAACTGCAGAAGAGTTTATTTATCAGTTATCTATACAACGTGTAACAGAATAAACGCAAGACCTCTTAAGGGGTCATTGTACTCATCATTATGAACAACTTTCACTATGGGACCAAACACGAAATCGCGAAAAAAAAATCAGCTGTTCAGTACATTTTGTCGAGTTATGCGCATAGAAATGTATATGTAATGTATATAATTCGTAACGAAAATAAAAATAAATTCTGATAATGATTTCAACTTGCGGTTTGGAGAACTGGTTGTTTTGAGATTTTGGCAAGTTTTGAATTAGACTCACGAGCTCATCACGTAGTGAGATCGTATTTCAATCGACGCACGTGACTCAATAGAAAAAATCCTGAGATTGCCACAAGCCCTATGCACTCATTTATATTAGGTAGGTAAGATTAAGTTTAAAACTAAGTCGGTACATAATTCATTTAAACAACGAAGACAATTAAGAACATAAAGTACTCGTCCGCATCATCTGGGAACGTGCGAAATACCAGTTTTTTGTTCAGTATAGATTTAATTCGTCGTGTTAATTTCGTCGACTTTTACCTTCGATAAGGGAATAATGAAATAAATCAAGAAACGAAACGCGAGTCATACAATTTCCTCACAAAAACTTTTCCCATTTGTTTTGAATGAATGCGGATCAATTTCACAATACATTTCCGACAAAATGTTTCCTGACTCACAATCGTAAACCAAAGCTTTTTTTTCCACCTTTGCATTGTTAAAAAGTTTTAACCAAGCGTAATAGACAAGCATGGTGTACTTAACTGTAGCAATTTTAAAGTATTAGAATTTCAGACGATTTTGAGTCTTACAGCATTTACATTGTGAAACTTTTCGCTAAATCGACTGTGTAAACAATCAAAAAAAACTATTAAGAGTCTCCTGAAATTTGCATCCCAAATTAATCAGGTACTTATTGTCCAACCACTGCGTGTCTTTAATAAAAAATTTGCTAGAAATTTTAAAAAAACATTTTTATTTTTCACATTGTTAGCAAAATGTCGTACCGTAATGTCTTTGTTGCTGGTTGGCATATTTTTTCTCGACTACAGGAGGGTGAGACGGGATTAGCTTTTTGTAATTTACTTGTAACGATGGGAGGTTTCGCGGGCAAGTCTCATTGTCCAGAAAATGGAATATGTTACAAGAGAAATATTAATCGAGGAGGCCCTTTTGTAAGGCCAGATTTTGTCAATTTCAATAACTTATATATACGTAGAGTCTGTTCAGGTTCATGGCCCAGATATGAACAATGTGTATTTAAGATACGTTGGGACTGACATACGCATTGCGATTATAAAGGCCCTTAGAAAAAAAAAAAACAATAATATTTAGAATGTTGTGGAGAAAAAAGCCTTGATAGCAACTCGAGGTTGTTGGTACAAATCCGGACTAGCACCACGTGACTATTATATAAGGAAATTTGGACATCACTTAAATTAAAAAATCGTGAAGTAACCTGGACTTATAAAATTAATATAAGTCTCAAATCTCCAGTCCTCTTTGAATAAGATGATAATCACTACCCATAGTGCTCTATACCTGCAGTATATGAGAAGAGGCCGACGATGGCATCATTACTATTCAGAAACATAAATAATACTTATTTTGAAAAAATAAAAACATGATAAATTGAAAGTAACAAAATATCTATGGCAAAGTAACCGGAACCCAGCTGCAAAATGTTTCATGAAAATATCCGCTGGAGGCTTTATTGGACACATTCGTCAGTTTGACAGGCCCGGTTAAGTGGTGAGGTGAATGTGGACCGGGTATGTTAGCACTAGTGGACAATTAATCTCCCGTTGAGTGAAATTCCTGGTGCTCGCGAAAAGCGAGTTACGAGCCCCGAGAATTTTGCTCGGAGAACACTAATAATTTATCTGGACTTAGAGAACAATTTTCGGCAGCTGGCACCGCAGAAAACAGTAATGGATAAATGATGGGTACACAATTTTCTTCAACTCTTCTGAGTTTCAGCTTCAGTTAGTTCAATATATTTTATTATTTTTTTGCCATAATCTAAATTCTCAATTTCAACCTTCCATCATCACCTGCATAGTCTTTTCCCAACATTTATTAAGTTTTAAATTTATACAAGCCTAGTCTAGTTTAGGGGACAGGGTTGGAACTATTGTACATACTTATTTAAATATGTTAAACTAAGAACTTTCATCTGTATACAGTGCAATGTACTTGAACTTTGTGGTAATAAAATAAATTATTTATTATAACCAATTTTACTTGGAGCGGCTGCCTATCTGACCTCCACAACCCAACCCAGTTAGTGGTGGGTAATAGGATACCTCCTGGTAAGACTGGTTGTCCGACTTTTTGGGCCACTGACTACATGTAACGACTGTCATGAGCTCCTCCTCGGTTTCAACTTTTCATATACTAATTTCTTATCTTCATTAAATCTGTATTTTAAGTATTATGTTAAAAAAGCCAGTATTTTAGCATTAAGTTTCCGTTAAATAAAACCTACTTCAAATTGTTAAGTTAAGTCTTTGTGATTATTGATATAATAAGTGGCAATAAAGTGCTTGAGTTCGGAAAATTGGATTTCTTTCATTGAAAAGCTTTCTGGGAGTCGAACTCAGCCCAAATGGCTTTCTTTATACTCCTTAACTATTAAATAGGTCCTTATATACCTGCATTTACGAGAAAACGGGTAAATCGATTGTTTAATAATAAAACAGGAACATAAGACGTCGAAAAAAGAACAAGGGGATCGAAATTGTTGCCCTTGAAATGTTTTGTTTCGATTATTCGCGAGTGTCGAATCGAAAGAAAAGTAATGTTTTGTTTCGTGTAAAATTCTTCAGGTAATAAATATATTCTAAAGGCAAATATGTACCAAACAATAATAATCTCTTCTGACGCTATATGTTTGTAAGCCATGTTCTTGTTTCCTCATTTGAAATTAATTAAGCTTAAGTCTTAAGTTACCCTCTTAACTTTAAAGTAGCTTAAGAACGTCTTGTTTAATTCCTGTGCTGTGGGTTGGCTTACATAAAATTGCAATCTAAAATAATAAGTATAGCATACGTTACGCCTATAACAGTAATCCGTGAAGGGTTAGGCAGAGATGTACCCGATAGTACACTTACTTTTCTCCAATAATGTATAATAAGTCCCACGATTTCTGTTGCCTTCAACTGGATACAATTCTAAACTCCGTGGCTGCTTCTAAAAAATCCAATAATACTTTTCTCGACCTCTTAATCAAACCCAGCACCTCATGGTTAGCTGCCACGTTAACGGCCACTAGACCAACATTTATAAAACACACATTTAATGAAAAATATTAAGATTGTTGGCCTGGAAAAAATCTTAGTCTTATTTTTTTTTTCATTGGCTTACATAAGTATAAGACTAAGAGAGAAAGAAAGAATTTAAGACGTAAAACATTTGCTGATCTTAGCAAATGTTTTAAGAAAGAAAGAAAGAAAGAAAACATATTTATTTGGCACAAGCCACAAGTGCACACAACAAAAAATAAAATAAAACAAACGTCTACGTCGTCGTCTTTACGTCTTATTAGGGTCCCGGGTTCGAATCCCGGTAGTAGTAAATGTTTGTATGATGAGCATGGACATTTGTTTCCGAGTCATGGATGTTTATATGTAAAATAAGTACGTATTTACAAACAAAAAGTATCTATGTAGTATTATCAACTATCTGGTGTCCACGACACAAGCCTCGTTGTTTAATGTGGCACCTAGATGGCGCTGTGTGTAATGTCCATCGATATTTATTTATTTATATTACTCCTGTTACCCTCTCCATAACCGCGTTATTCGAAGTTTGATTCAAATAAGTTTTTTTAAGTATCTTTACCGCACTAGTTATATAAAAGTCTACTTTAACAAGCAAAAAAACAACCACAAATAACGACAATCTATTGCAGTACTAATGAGCTTCTATAACGTTTTTCATACTATCATAACGAGCTACGTTTGAAAGTGTGAAACAAAAATGACTCGTCTAAATGGGAACAGGAATACCTATTATATTATGTCTTCGCTTTAACAACGTTGTAAGGTGTACAAGATAATAGCTCTGCAACACGACACCTCCCCCTTAACTCCCCTCCCTGTAGGGTCATCAAATAACCGAGTTTCATGATAATACAATAATGTCCAAAGAATTTAGTGTTGTCACAAAAATGAAAGTAGAAGAAAATTTAGTAGTGACTTGATGTTTTATGTTTATTTTGTTAAAAGAAATGTCCCAGAAGAAAAATGTAATTTATAATATTATTGGCCTAAGTTATAAAGTTACTGGCATAATTGACTGTTTCTCTGTGTCAGTCAGTTTTCATTACTTTTTTTATCGTATTAGTTTTCCTTCTGGCAAAGTCTGCGCTTTCAGATAGCGCTTTGGAAGCTAGGTAGTAAGCTGAAGACCAGCTAGACAAGTGACTATCGGTCTTAAAGTCATCGTTCGTTTTGTATTTTTGCAGCGACTGACGTAAGCTTTTCGGTCGAACGTCAATCAAATGCACTTTGGTCATATCCAACTTCGTTGTCACTGACATAAACTGTTTCTAGGCTCTCTGGTGTACTACGACTAGTCGAGAACCAGAAAGACTGTAACAATATGACGTTTAGGCTTATCTTAGACCGAGCCCTGTGCTTATTGCTTACGCCGCGCCGGTCGCGCGTTTCGATATCCATAGACTTGAGCGGCGCACGAATGAAGATAGTCTTTTCCTAATTCTTATTAAAATTACATTCTTTAAAAAAAAAGGTTCAGCCTGTCAACCCTAGCCAGTAATCTTGGAGTGCATTAGTGTTGACAGTGCGATAAACAGAAAAAGCCAAGTCTGTGTATTGTTTTGTTAGTGAACTACGTTGTTAGACCAGCGGATGGTGCTGAAGAATATTGACGCTGAAACTAGGATATTGTTTTGATTCTACAGCTTTTGGTGTCTGTTTGGCTATTATGATTAGAATATCACCACCACCAATATGAAGGAAAAAAAGAACGAAGGAATACAATTAATTTTACAGGAGTTCCACGTTAGTATAGAACTTGGCACCTAGCTTTCCCATATTCGACTAGATGACTCTAGTGGAAAAAAGACCTTGAATACCTCAGTGAACCATGCTCGTAAATGTGATGATGACGTGCAGTGCAGGGTCCCAAATTATTGGTATAGGTACTTACTCATAATCAGCCATAACTCGCCTTTGTACTTCGGTTGAAAACAGACGTAACGATGTTTTATCAAGCAAATGTTTGTGTGTGTTACGTTATGTGTGTTACTTGAGGTTCATTTTGACATATTATCCACTTCAAATACATATGTTAGAGTCAAAAGTATTATCGGCCAATCCGTTTTACGGAGACCCTACTTATTATAATATTATGTTATAAACTATAATTTTTTATTTTTTTTTAAATATAGTTTGTGATTGGTGTCTTCTTTTAAGCAAACAATGCCTGTATTAGAAGACTCCGCTCTTCCATAACAAAGGAAAGAAAAATATTAATAACATATTTACCATAGCTAATTGTACAAGATTGGCATAAGTATAGTTAGTGTGTGTGAGTGAGTGTGCGTGAGTGTGTGTGTATGTGTGTGTTTGTGTGCCTGTGTGAGAGTATAGTATATATATATTTTAAAATAGTTATGACAGGCAAAAAGCTATTGACTGTGACATATAAACGAGGGTTTTAGTTGGTTTACTTTAAACTCGGCCATCTTTTATTTTATCAGCCACTTACATTTTTAAATATTTCTATCTAGTCTATTAATTTTTCATCGTTCCAAACTCAAAATAAACGGCGACCAAGGACAGTGTAAATAACCTGATTGACCCAGATACCTAGTGGAAAGTTTGTGGCACTATTTGGGTCGTCAATTAAATATTAATTGATGTTTCCTTTTCTTTATAAACTATGTTGCCTTCGTTATATTTGTTTAGAGTTTTAAAATATCACATTAAATAGGCTCTTCAATTAGAATAACTAATAGTACGTTATCATGATATATCGAGCGAAACATTTTTATTTGAGTACAATCTTTGAGAAAATGTTTTTTGGATATTTACGTGAATATAAACCGAACGCCCCATTAGTTTCGAAGTTAATAATATGATTATCGGTTTAAAATATTCAACTTATTTAAACACATATGTGGTACCTGTAATTAAATGACATACAATAATTTTTTCACCGCTAAAGAAAAACACTAATTTGTTACATCTATACAGCGTGTAACAGAAAGGGTATAACCATATGGAATACTGTGGTACGGACCATCAAACTGAACAACTTTCTCTATGGGACTACCATTGAAATCGAAAAAAATAATCAGCTGTCCTATACAAAATTTCAATACCTATATACTCGACCCAAATGTATGGGACAGCTGATTATTTTTTTCGATTTCAATGGTAGTCCGATAGAGAAAGTTGTTCAGTTTGATGGTCCGTACCACAGTATTCCATATGATTATACCTTTTCTGTTACACGCTGTAATATAAATAAAAAATCCCGTGTCACGGTGTCTGTGGTCGCACTCCTCCGAAACGGCTCGACCGATTTTTTTCAATGAATATTTGGTAGGTGTTAAGGGGTAGGTAAGGTAGGTAGATAAAAGAGGTGGCATGCCGGGCACAGCTAGTTTTAGCATAAGAATCATTACGCAGCGGAGTCCTAGGTAGAAGCTAGCAAAATTATACAAACTAGTTCGACTCGAAAAACAAATTAATAAGTTTATATTTTATTAGTCATTCAATTACGCAAAACAAATTACTTTGCAAATTACTCATGAGGTAAGAACATACCATAACTAAATGATTCGTTACTAACCTTCGGATCATAAGCCACTCAGATACAGAGATTATTACGATTTTCGTAGGGATGGGCCACCAACCCTGCATAATGTGCCATTGTATATTAATCGAGCACTCATCCCACCCCTCGCGATTCTGCTTATTCCGAGAAAATTAAGAGACAACGGAATCTTGTAAAATAAAGTGTTTATCGGAGAAAAATAAAATGAAGACCGCAAAATGGATTATCTTGTCGGGTGTCGGATGAGGGGTGTTGAAATGATTCATTAGAAATTCGGATCTGGGAAATTTTCGACAACATTTTTGATACAATTGAATTCCAATAAGAACCTATTCTTATAATAATTTTAGTACAAAACCGGTAGTCAAATTCAATCAGATTTACGTCAATTTTAACAGAACAATGATTTTGACAGCTCGATAACTTTTTACAATTATTTACCTTTAGAAAAACAAGTTATTTTGCGACGAAAAATCATTTCTAGATTGTTTTGTTTTCCTTAACGATACAATGACATTACTAAGGAAGTCGTGTCAAATTAAAATCTGTCGCCTGCAAAGCTTATATCTTCGCGTATTACATTAATCCTTAGTTTAATTAGAAGATTAGCTAACGTCTTCTGTCTCACTCTCGCAGTGTTGAAGAGTTAAAGATTAAGAGCAATCTAAGTTTAAGACTTCACTTAAGTTAAGTATTTAATCACAAGGATTACTACAAAATATACATCCTTAAACTCACGTTTTTTTTCATTGTGGGTAGGCAGAATCTACGGAATGCATCCTGCTACGATCCTTGTCATACTCTTTTCGCCTCGTCAACGTTCATTCATCTGGTCATACACGCACGACGTTCGAGAATATTAGGTTTCAAATAATTTTCATTTTTTTCCCTTTGAAAAGCACGCCACATTTTTTCGTTGTCATGATTAAGGAAGATTTTCAGTACACTTTTATGAGCAAGTTTAAAAGATTTTACACCGATTGTTAAGCTTGGTTTATGTGCAAACAAATATTAAAATCTTTAAGCATAACAGACGTTAAAGAAATTGAGGATATGCAGCTTATGCTTTGCTTGTATGAACAACAATATCATTTGAGGCAATTTTTTATACTCGTAAGTACCTACTTGGGTTCATGGAATGTATAACAATCTGTGCAATGGATAAAAATGCTGATTGGATGAAGTAAATTAAAACTCTTTGCTTTTGCGCACTATAATGTGCATGTTTTACACATCTCTATTAACGGTGTAACTTTGGTCTGCAATAAATTATTTCCATCTATCTACCTAGGTGATGAGAAGATCGACCATCTTAAAACTAGGACAGTGATTATGATGAATGAGGGTACCTACTAGCAACTTAGTACTTGCCAAATGAAGAGAACCCATTAGTCGACCTATAAATATAAGGTTAAGGCGTTTTAAGACCCTACTTAGCCTTTAGTAGGTACTTATAAAACGAACAACGAAACAGCCTATAAAAGCGGAAAGTGCTTAAGAATAATAACAATCATAAAAACGCTTATTTGGTAAACTCATGTGTTATGATGGTATGTCAGAAAAGATTTGAACAAAAATGGTAGGTTGTTTATTGCACTAGTATAAGGGTGAAAATGTCGTAAGAAAAATGTTAATTTCATATTATGCAGTTACGTAAAATGAAATGCGATTTTTATTTTATTTTCAGTTCAACTGTGATGGTTTTTTTTCCATGTTATAGTTTAGATAGGCAATGCAAAGGCATGTATAGGCAATAATGCATGATAATGTTCATATGGTTTTATAAAATGTCAGTATTTCGTTTTTTTTTTGTAATTTTCATGTCTTACAAAGAATTTATTTATTATTTTGGCTTGTTAGCTGTAAAAATAAATAAATAAATGGCACATTAAAAATAACAACAGGAAATCATCACAATCTTATAAGATTTTCGAATATTCGTGTTTCCATACAGACAAAAAATGTGATATTGTCGGTATCTTTAAATATACATAGTAATTTCACAGCTTTCTTTCCATAAAATAAATTAATCACAATTTTTACCAACCGTAAATAAATGTAACGGTACTATTTTATTCATAAGTGCTTTACTTATAAAATATTAATGAACAGGCAACCCTAATAAGTGGCATAAACTGCATTTTATTCTCTCATAGCAGGCTTTTATGAATGGTTCCTAAGATATTTTTTATTTCGTTCTTACTATTATTGCGGTCTATGAAATTGGATATGAATATATTTTATTAACATTTTTATAACACACGTAGTTTCAGAAACTTTCTTGAACTACTACTAAATCCATTAAGAATTCGTTAATGTTTCACTAACCAATAGAAAAAGTAAACTGAAAATTTTACTGATCTGAAAACTCTGGTGCCACCTTCACATTAACACAGCTAACAAATATCGTTTAAAAGCTTCCAAATTTAGTTCATATTCGATCTTTGTGTATGCATAAAAGATTGCAATATATTCCACAATCTACCATTCAGTCTGCTTAAATAAAAGATGTTTTTCATTCCAATATCTCATTCTATAATCGGCTACTGAAAAACCGCTTATCATCAAACTCTACTTAAAGAAACCAATCTTCTCCAGCCATCCATTGATTGGTTTTCAATTTTGACAGATGAGCAAGTAATTAAATCTCCCCTAGTTCAAATGTCACGAAACATTTATTTTCACAAAAGATTTAACGAAAAGAACCTTGACTCGAAAAGTCAAGAGAAAAGATAATAAATATTGGATATCAAAACATCCCAATGGACCAAAAGGATATTGTTGTAACATAAAGAAAGGCTACATATATTTTTCTTAGTTTATAACTAAACAGAAAGGAGGTCCCTTTGGTGGAGGTAGGATAACAGACCTCGGCGTGGGTAATAATCTATAATCATATTAGAAAATTCCTTTGATATTGAATAACATCCTAAATGGTAGGTACAGTATAATATACTTTTCAGGTCAAGTTATCTACTTGCCTAACTTCTTAGCCACGTTTGGTAGGTATCCATTTACAATGCTAATAATGATCTTCGCTTAGTGTTGCCATTGTGATTACTGCTACGTCTCTACCAAGTTCTTCAATGTATATTTCTCAAGTAAATCTTTCTACTCCAAACTCAATCCCCAGTCCCCAGTCCCATTTTAATTGTCGTTGGTGCACTCCTTATTCTTTCATATCTTTCTTCACCAAACAATCTTCTCTTAGATTTGCCTTTCCCTCTTCATCCACGTATATTCATCAATTGTTTGGTCACATGTGTGAAATGCAATTCCCTGTCCTTACTTTCTATAACAGTTGCTACGTTCAGACTTCCTCTAATAGTACTAATTTCTTACACTATCCGTTCTTGTTTTACAAATCGAATAGCTCCTCCTAATTCGATTTCTCCATGCGTCTACAACATTCTTTACCAATTCTCCTTTTCTCCAAATGCACTTGTTTACACGTTCCCACACAGTAAGTTTTAAATCCAATCTTGTAGAATTTTGTTAACACTACTAATCCGAACTCCGCATGCCCGGAATATAAATGCACTTTATACCCTGGTTGTGGAACTAAAAGGTTAATGTACAAATTCTCTTCCGCTGTAGAAAAGACCATTTTATCGCTAACCTATTGCAATGCTGTTATAACAAAAATAAATCATCATGATCTGATTAGCCTTGTAGTCTTCCAGTCAAAGATAATTATGAGTAATAATAAGAGAACAGTTATTTATTGGTAGGCAACGGTTAAAATAAAAAATTGTATCTCTACTAGTTTAGTATATCCTTAGAGTAAATAAACAAAAAAAAAAAAAAACTAACATGAATAAACAAAAACTACTTTACGAAAAAGATACAGCTGATACTATTTGCGCGGAGCAACTGCCTATTCGACTTTTTTTTTCTCGGTGTGGAAATACTCTTTGGATATCCTCCACTTTGGGGATAGCGGAGGGGTTTGACAGACTCGTACTGACTTAAACTACACCGGTGTTCCCTGGCACACTTCTCGTCGGGGGGCAGCGGGATCTGGTGCGACTTCCACTGCCCCGAAACCTGCCTATTCGTCTATCTCCACTCAATCTCTATTGGGCTATTGGGTTACACGATTTGATAAGACAGGCTTTCAGATAATGACAGCCGGACTGACGGCTAACTATCTACGGGCCAACCGCCGCAAGTCTAAGTCTGACCTTGATCGTTAAGCCCCTGTGGCAGTTACTTAGCCACCAGCCCCTTTAATGAAATATGATGTCTAGCACATAATCCCTTAAGACAGCCCGCCTGTATTCAAGAGCGTGCCTTGAGGGATTATCTAACCAATTTATTTTTTTGCAGTATAAAATGAAATTGTCTTTTTCTTGGTTATCGGAAAAACTGGAAAAATAAACGTGATAGTAGTTAATTTGCGGTTCAAATTGGAAACCATTAGTATCTCGTTACTTCATTGTTTTTTTAATGTATTGCGCTTATTTATTGACCTTTTCTATGTGGAAAACTCAAAGACCTTCAAATATTTACGAGCGATAGATGGCACAAGACGAAGAACATTGTACTTGTTACTACTTAATAACAAATCGGTCTTTTTAGTGTCACACGCCCGCTTGTAGGCAGCATTCGTGACGACCCGAATGGCGCAGCGGTAGTGAGGCTGCCTTACGTTCTTCGGGTCCCGGGTTCGAATCCCGGTAGGAGCAAATGTTTGTGTGATGAGCATGGACATTTTTTTTCCGAGGATGTTTGTATGTATGATAAGTATGTATTTACAAACAAAAAGTATCTACGTAGTATTATCAACTATCTGGTGTCCACGACACAAGCCTCGTTGCTTAGTGTGGCACCTAGATGGCGCTGTGTGTAATGTCCAGCGATATTTATTTATTTATTCGTGTGTCAAAATCAAAAATATTAAGATCAAAATTTTAGCATGGCTTTATTCCCATCATCTTTTGAATCTCTTTGAGAAAACTGTAAATTCGTTACAAGGACCACATAAGATAATCAGATTTTATTACAATACCGGACGAACAAAAGTGCAAAAGACTAAATACGAAATCAAAACGATGCGAGCCTCCGCATTTATCACAAGTTGGACTGCAATTTCCTTCTCACATAATATCCTCATCCAAATAATATTGTTAAAACCTTGTTTTACTTTTATGGAGTCATGCAAGTTCAATAAATTTACTTTTACAGGCACTTCGATCCCTGGTCCATTTAACTTCGGAAATCCTTGTGGGCTTCCCCTGAAGCTACGATACTCCTCGTCGTGACTCCCAAAGGAGTTTTCTTTCGGAAATAAATATATTCGTTACGCGATAAACATAAATGGGGTCGTGAATTAATGTTACGTATTAATGCTCTGGGTTCCGCTGAAACGCCTGAGAAATACATTTATATGCGGTTTCGTAATAGAAATTAGTAATGTTTTATGCGCTTGGACGTGGAGTTGCAAACACCAGCCCGCTATACAATGGTTTATAATCGCATGATTGCTTTACTCTGCAATTAATTTGTAAGATTAATAATATTTGTTTATGAGGGAATGTGTGTACGCACGCTAGAAGGCACAGGCTTATAATTGAGTAGTACGTAACGTTTTTAGGAAAAGGGGGTCATTCGCTTCGGTAGGCCTAGCACGAAAGCGCAAAATTCATGCATCTAATCTATAAGTTCCACTAATTGTGCTTGCCGCAAAATATAAAACCAAAATGCTATGGAATAGTGGTATTGACGATTAAAAGATCAATCGAATTTACTATACGCTTGTCACACGTTCATACTAAGGTCTTGACGAGACTACCTCCTATAGAAATAAGGCAAAAACGTCAAGCGTGTGATCTCAGGAAGGTTAAAAAGGTATATTCTGTGATGTCGGAAATAGGTCTTTTTTTTTTTTTTTTTTTTTTTTTTTTTTTTTTTTTTTTTTACCGATGGGAAATCATCAAATAACCCCTCCCGCTCTGGGCTGAGCAGGAGGGAGTGTCAGACTTTTACTGACTAAAACCCATCCATGTTCCTTCTTTTGCCCTTTGTGTTCCAGGGCCGCGGTATCTCTTTCGAACAGTCCCGCAACCCTGGCAGGCGTCGGTCCTTACGGACCCCTCCCTGTTTGCTGACTCTCCTTGAGGCGCGCGTGGAACACGAACGCGCCGTCGACACGGCCTGTCGTCATAAGACGGACGGACGGCGAGCTAGCCCATAGCTCACCGTCCACAGGCCCGCGGTCGGAAATAGGTCTGGCGTGGCATAATGTTATTTTGCTCGTTCATTTAAAATGAATTAGGATCTTGAAATTTTCAAATGACTCCTCCCGCTCTGGGCGGAGCAGGAGGGAGTGTCAGATTTTTACTGACTAAAATCCATCCATGTTCCTTCATCGCCCTTTGTGTTCCGCGGCCACGGTATCTCTTTCGAACAGTCCCGCAGCCCCTTGAAGTACCTTATGTACGAACACTCTTCTTTGGTCTAGTTCCATGTCATTTAGGGTTGATGAGAAAAATATTTTTCTCTTCCAAACACCCCTGTGTGTTGTCAAGTGACAGCATTATCATTCTCTTCCTTTTTGTAGTGGCACCACTTATAATTATTTTGCTCATATTTTATCGTTTCATATTTTATTTCTGTTTTCATCGCAAACAGATGTTGTGTTAAATCAAGCATTTACTTGACAAATAACGTATTCATACCATATTCGTAGTGTAAACTATATTATAAACACTCTGGATGTTCAGCAGAATTGAGAGTGTGTTCCTTTTATCTTTTACTTATTGAAATGTTGGGTCTTTCAGAAACCAGACAAAAAGACTCTGAAATCCTAGAAAAAGACAATTTCATTTTGATGTACTCAGGAAGCAAGAACGGCTACAGCGGCGTTGGCTTTCTGTTGAAAGACTACATGAAAGTACACGTAATGGATCTAAAACCCTTCTCAGATAGAATAGCCCGACTCGACTTAAATATAAATAACACTCAAATCAATATTATTCAAGTCTACTCCCCAACAGAAAAATCAAGAGAGGAAGACATACAATTGTTTTACGAGGAATTAATTTTAGCTCTATACAATACAGGCCCAAATACAATAATAATGGGAGATTTTAATGCCAAAATCGGTGCCGCCAAACCTGAGGACAGGGACTTTATGGGCCCGTGGAGCTACAATAGTAAAAGAAGCAAAAGAGGACAATTACTTACAGAGTTCTGCATAGAACATCGCCTCCATATTATGAATACTTATTTTAAAAAGAAACAGAAACAAAAATGGACTTGGTGTTCCCCTGATGGTAAAACCTGCAACGAAATTGATTATTTTATAACCAATAATAAAAACAGAGTCAGAGATATTAATATTATAAACACAACACATCCTACCGACCATAGACTAGTACGAGCAAAATATTCGATCGGGGTACAAATAAAATCAAGAAAATCTTTCAAAGGTACAGTCTGCACCCTGACACCATTACAAAAAGAAACACTCAAAAACAAATTTATTGAGGCGTCTACTTCTTTGAATGATACTGATAACGTACAGGAATCCTACTCTTCAATCATAAAGACTATTAAGAATGTGACTTTAACATCAAACAAGAACTCTACGAAACCAACACCCAAAGCAAATATCTCAAATGATATTGCTAAACTTATAGAACGCAGAACATTCTTAAAAGAAAAGAAAAATAAAAAGAACACTGAAAAGCAGGAACTCGCCAAGCTGTACAGAAAAATTAAGAGAAAGATAAAGAGAAAGAAACACACAGATAGACTAAAAATAATTGAGGAAGAGCTAACTTTTAATAGTTCAGTCAAGAGGGGACAACAACGTCTAAACGGCGTACGAAAATGGATTCCCTCCCTAAAATCCAAAGACGGGCGAACTACTTCTAATAGAAAAGAGCTAGTGGAGACGGCTACGGAGTTTTACGAAGACTTATACCAACGTAGGGAGGATAGTAACAATATCTGTACAACAATTAGATCCGATGACGTAAACATAGAAGTGCCAATATTTATGGAAAGCGAAATAAGTCATGCCATTTCCTCTCTTAAATCCTTAAAGAGCCCGGGAGAAGATGGAGTTACTAATGACGTACTTAAAACTCTAATTGAACCACTATCCCCTATTATTACGAAATTGTTCAATAATATCTTAGCACATGAAAACATACCCACAGAATGGGAGACATCAGTCATAACATTACTGTACAAGAAAGGAAATCCTGAGGACATAGGAAATTATAGGCCTATAAGCTTATTACAGACTACGTACAAAGTATTCACGCAAGTATTGCTTAAAAGAATTATGCCGACTCTAGAATTCAATCAACCTAAAGAACAAGCTGGTTTCCGCCCAAGGTTCTCTACAGTCGATCATATATTTACTGTGACACAAATCATCGAAAAGTATGAAGAATACGGGAAAAGGCTCTACATTGCTTTCGTTGATTATTCGAAAGCATTTGATTCAATAGGACACGTAGCTTTGTGGAAAGCCCTAGACCAACAAGGAGTGCCACAAAAGTACATAAATATATTAAAGGAAATTTACAAAAGAGGTAAAGCCAAAGTTAAATTAGAGAGACAAGGAAGACCTTTCGAAGTACAACGTGGTGTCCGACAAGGCGACCCGATATCACCGAATCTTTTTACTGCTCTCCTCGAGACCATTTTCCGTAACTTAGAATGGGACTCTATGGGTATCAACATAAATGGAGTAACATTAAACCATCTACGCTTCGCAGATGACATCGTACTAATCTGCGACAACCACACACATCTAGAATACATGCTGCAATCCTTAGATAAAGAGAGTAGAAAATGCGGATTGACTATGAATCTAGAAAAAACTCGCATAATGACCAACGGAGAAAACAAGCCAGTAAAAATTATATCAAAGGAAATAGAGTACGTGAAAGATTACGTATATTTAGGACAGAGAATCACGTTCAAGGAGCAAACTGCAGGCGAAGTAGAGCGTAGAATAAAACTAGCTTGGAAAAGATATTGGTCATTGAAGCACATTTTCAAATCCAAACTGCCAATCAAACTAAAGAAAAAAGCATTCGAAACTGCCGTGACTCCCACATTACTCTACGGATGCCAGACCTGGGCACTAACACAAGAAATTATCAATAAACTACTAGTCTTCCAGCGGGCCGTCGAACGAAGTATGTTGGGATTGAAATTGCGAGACAGAATTCGAAACTCTGAAATCAGAATGAACACTAAACTGACAGATGTAGCAGACTTAGCCTGTAGGCTAAAATGGCGATGGGCGGGTCACGCGGCGCGCGCTGATGATGGACGTTGGAGCGAGCGTGTACTGCACTGGTGGCCGCGAGGCGAGGCGCGACGACGCGGTCGCCCGCGCCTCCGCTGGAGCGATGACGTCGCGCGAGTCGCAGGCTTCACTTGGACCAGGATCGCCAAAGATAGGAAATTATGGAAATGCATGGAGGAGGCCTTTGCCCAACAATGGGTACCCCAAAATTAAAAATCGATTTCAATTCTTATCATTTTATTATTATTCAAATTAAATTATTAAATGAAACTGTTATTTCTCGTACCTATATTTATTTAATCAATTGTTATTACTTACATTGTATTATTTATTTATCACATTTTGAATGTATAATGAGAATTTTATTGAATCTATTGTTATTAATTAGTTAATTACATTTTATTATTTATTTATTCTATTGCGAATGTATAATGAGATTATTTTAATGAAATCAATTAATATTTGTGCATCTAAATAATGTATCGATAAATAATATTAAATAATAAACTCTAAAATTGAATGAAATGAATAATAATGAATGAATATAGAAATTATGTCAAATAGTAGATAATTAGGTATTGAAACATTTTATATCAAGAATGCTACATAAAATAATTAAATTAAGTACCTACCTTTATTATGTAAGTTTTTGTTAAATTTAGTCTTTTTATGATGCATGTGATTTTAATACTGTGCATGACATAAACGTGTACTTAGTATGTAATTTTTATTATTATTTTTTGGGAAATAAATGGCTTTATTATTATTTCCTTTATTCATATTTTTACAAACTAATTACATTTTTAAATATTCCTTAGAAAAAACAATATAAAAAACATTTAAAAATATAAAAAATTGTTGCCCACCGGTATCGGGAACAGGGTCCGAGCTACCGGTGGTCAGGGCTCCAGAGAGAGAAACCTCCTAACAATACGAGCCGTGTCCAGGAGTACTGCTTTCTGAATCAAGCCCTTGATCCAGCTGCCTAACGAGAGCCTCCTCAGGTATTCATCGAGGCTCTTAGCAATTAAGCCATGGGCTGATACGACTATCGGCACAATGATCGCTGAGTCCACATCCCACATGTCGACAACCTCGCGAGCCAAGTCAAGATATTTTATTTGCTTATCTTTCTCGGCTTTCACGAGGTTCTCATCATGCGGGACCGTTATGTCAACAATCATTGCGCGCCGCTCTGATCGATCCACCACCACAATATCAGGCTTATTGGCTAAAATAGTCCTGTCAGTGATGATGGATTGATCCCAGTACAATGTGATATTGCCATTTTCGAGAACTGGGTCGGGCACATACCTATAGTACGGCACTTCCGATTCCACAAGTCTGTATTTTAGAGCAAGTTGCTGATGGATAATCCTGGCTACAAGGTTGTGTCTATGCAAGTACTCTCCGTTAGCCAAACGAGAACACCCAGAGATAATGTGACGGATTGATTCACCTGGACGGTGGCATGCCCGACATATGTCAACCGTGCCGTCCTTCACAATAAATCTCCGGTAGTTATTCGTCATCATAACTTCATCCATAATTGCACAGACAAAACCTTCGGTTTCTCCGAAGAGGTCCCCGGAACGTAGCCAGGCTACGGACGCTGACAGGTCTACATCGGGCCCGTGCAGGGCCCGGTAAAAGCGTCCGTGAAGCTCCTTACTCTGCCATACCTCCCTGCGGTCGTTAGTGTCAAGCACTACAGGTTTGCGCCAGTTCTCTTTAGCCAAGGAGAGCGGGGTGAGGCCCTTGTCCACCGCGACCACATCTCGATGCATCCCCACGTCGGCTTCTAGGAAATATTCCCTGAGACTGCATATCTCGCGATTGTGGAGAGTCTTAGCGTTTAAAAAGCCTCGACCCCCACACTTCCGCGGGATATACAGTCTCATAACCGAAGAACGTGGGTGATGCATTCGATATGCCGTCAACAATGTACGGACCTTCCTATCCAGGGCGTCTAGTTCTGTTTGAGTCCATTTCAGTATGCCGAAAGAGTACATCAAAACCGGCATGACCCAACCGTTGAAGGCACGCACCTTATTTCCGCCTGCTAAAAGACTATTAAATACTTTTTTCAGGCGGCCAAAGAAGCGTTCCTTCAACGATTGCTTCATGTCAGCAACATTGATGCCCAGCGCTTCCGACATACCCAAATACTTATAGGTTTCGGTTGCTGAGAGGGATCTAAGATTTATGGAATCCGAGAGCTGGGTTCCCACAGATTCCACAATCTCCCCTCGTTTTACATGCATGACCGCACATTTGTCCACACCAAATTCCATCCTGATGGCGCTACTGAAAGTTTCAGTTACCTTCAGTAGCTCCATCAGTTGCAAATCGTTGGGGGCAAAGAGTTTCAGGTCATCCATGTAAAAGAGGTGAGATACAACTTGACCACCTCTCCTCAACCGATAGCCTAGACCTGAATCCTCCAGCAGCGTGCTAAGAGGATTCAAGGCTAAGCAGAACCAAAGTGGACTCAAACTGTCGCCCTGAAATATACCTCGCTCTATCCTTATCGGCTCGCTATTCCTCTGGATTTGCCGACATCCTGGATAGCGAAGGACTGTCCTCCATTGTCCCATACACGACATCAGGAAGGTGCGCAGAGTTGCATCTACTTTATACAACTCTAGCACCCTCATGAGCCATGTATGTGGCACGGAGTCATAGGCCTTCTTATAATCTATCCAACATGTCGACAGATCCCTTCGGGAACGGCGAACCTGTTGGCTAATGGCCATATCAATGAGGAGTAGCTCCTTAGTACCGCGGGACCCGTTCCTACATCCATTTTGAGAAGCGGACATGATAGAATTATCATCAATGTGTTTGTTAGTTTTAGCTCTCAAAATGGATGTAAGAACTTTATAGACTGTCGGAAGACAGGTAATCGGTCTATAATTTTTAGGCTCCGCAGTACTACCCGATTTATGGAGCAGGTGGGTTATACCTGTTGTCAGGAACTCGGGCAGCGACCCTGACTCTAAGGCTGACTGGAACAGGGTTGCCAGGCGAGCGTGCGACCTTGTGAACCATTTGATCCAGAAGTTGTGCAGCCCATCCGGCCCTGGAGATTTCCAGTTAGGCAACGGACGGACTGCACGAACTACGTCTTGGGGGCAGATGGTGATTGCCCCCATTTCTTGTACTGGATCGCACGCCCGCTCGACCTCCCGGGTCCATTCATCCTCGGTATGGCTAACAGGCACCGACCAGATGCTGCGCCAGAACGAACACATGGCATCATCATCCGGCAGGCGCGTGTACGCCACACCTTGGTCCGGTCGCTCCCAAGCCCTATAAACCCACCTTTCATCTCTTTGGAATGTGCGATTCTGAGTGTATCGGTCGACCCGCCGTTTATACCTACGAATACGGTTTGCCCATGCATACACTTTCTGCTTCAGGAAGTCGATGCGCTCTGTGACACGGGACATGTAGTCTCGAGGACTGATATCAGTCCCCGAGAACGCCCGCCTCACAAAACGCATCACTCTAGGGCGTGTATTGCCCTCCCTGAAGCAGATCAGTTTGCCGATGAGTGCTCTGGCCCCACCAATACGTCGTTCAATCCTGTACTGCCATGCTGGTATGGCTGGCTTAGGTCGTGTAGCTCTGTCATCAGAAAATTTGACGTGAGCTACACGACATGCCGCTACAGCTGCACAATACAGGATTGAATGAGCATCGATGAGGTCTTCGCAGTTATCAAAATAGTTTGACAACTGCGAATCCAGAACAGCCACCAGCGCCCTATTTTTGTTATGCATGGGCAAACGAGGTATGCGTGGCCTAAGGTCGGCTGGCATGAACCGATATTCCCGAATCGCACCTTCCAAAGCACTCCTCATTTCCTCATTGTACTGGGTACTTACATTAGTAACCATGTCATCACTTACGTCGTTATTGCGATTTGGTATTATGCTAGACTGTGGTGGAACCACAGCCTGCGACGGCGTGGCAATGACATGGCTACTCTGCATTTCAGTCCGCAAGCGATCAAGTACGGTGTCATCCAACATACGATTACGCTGGATGACTCGCACCTGATCCGACAGTCGTTGCGCCGACACGTTGACAGCTGGCTCAAGCACCTGAAACAGAGAGAGCATCCGAACACGGTACGCGGTCAGGTTGTTTCCTCCCTCTGTAGCCCCATAATATGCGCGCATGACATTCTCGTTTATGGAATGAGTCCATCGCATGCGCGACACATTTCCACCGGCAGCGGGGACCCTGTTCGGGGCCGGTTGGCCACGAGGTCCCAAGCCCGCTGGTGGCCGTCCTCTTGCTCGTCGTCGAGGCGATGGTGGTGGTGGTGTCGACGGCGGGGAGAAAAACTCGTCGCTCGAGCTCGACGCAACTGCAGCGACCGGCGACACGATGCTCACGGATGTGGCGCGTCCCGGCGGCTGCGAGGCGGAGCTGAGCGACGAGCCCGGAGATGGTGGGTGTGCCTGTTGTTTGGCTCGGCTTCTGGTCAGCATCTTAATATTATGACGTTTTATGGCATTGGTTTTCCTTCAGATATTTTCATTTTTGGTATATTCCGGTAGTTTCATTTAATTTGGCTAATGTTTTTTTTTTCTTCTCATAATTTCGTTGTCTAAACCGTTTTGTTGAAGAAATGTGGTAAAAATATTAAATTAAATTAGTTTCTGAAAATTTTATGTCACGTCAATTTGACATCCGAGCCACAGATATATATTATTATTATTATTATTATTTTGGAAAACATTTTCTGTTTCTTAGCTCTTTGGCTAGTTTAAGCTACGTTAACGGGCCTTAACCAAGTCAACGTAGCGTGTGTGTGTGTGAGTGGTGAAATATGTCATTTTCGTCGATCTGCATGAACTTCCTTACTATTCTACAGGTATTTAAAATCGCGGCTTTTTGGAGTGTAATATAAATTGAGTCTTTGAGGTCTATTAATTTGAGGCTATGGTGGAGGTGGTTGGGTATAACACCTGTGGTGGAGAGTACTATGGGTACTACGTACACCTTTTCTTGCCTCCAGATTCTGGTCACCTCCTCTTTCAATTCTGCATATTTACTAATTTTCTCACCTATTGTTTTTTGTAAATTATGTGTGTTAGGGACTGCTATATCTATGAGGTATGTGACTTTATTTACTTTATCTTGAAGGGTTATATCTGGTCTATTGTAGTGAATGGTCCTGTCGGTTAATATGCCGCGATCGTAAAAGAGTTTGTGAGTAGTATTTTCTAGAACTGGTTGTGGTATATATTTATAGTAAGGAGTTTTTGAGTCTTGAATTAGTTTATGTTTGAGTGCTAGGTTTTGATGGATGATATTTGCTACCTGATTGTGTCTGTGAGTATAATCTGTTTGTGTGAGTGTTGTGCAAGCTCCTGTGATGTGTTGGATGGTCTCTGGTTGGCTGTGACATTTGCGGCATTTATCGTTAGTTATCGTGGGGTCTTTTATGATGAATTTCCTGTAATTTTTAGTATTTATTATCTGATCTTGTATCGCAATAATAAAGCCCTCGGTTTCTGGAAATAAAGAACCTATTTTAAGCCATTTGTTTGATGCTAGTGTGTCTATATGAGGTTGTTCAAGATCATGGGGATGCCGTCCGTGCAACACTTTCTTCTTCCAATCTTCTAACTTTTGCTTGTGTGGGTCTTCATTGTTGGTGTTTTGTGTATCTGTCTGTTCGTTTAGGTTAAGTGGTGTGTAACTCGTGTCGTTCATTACTATAGCTTTATGTAAGTTACTTGTGTGAGATTTACTGTAAAAGAATGTTTTTAACCTAGTTATTTGTTTCTGCCAAAGATTATGGATATCAATTAGGCCTCTCCCTCCGTTTTGCCGTTTGATAGTTAGCCTTTCTATTGCAGACTTAGGGTGTAGGTTATTGTATTTAGTAAGTGTGGTGCGTGTTGTCCTCTCGATTTGCTGGATGTCAGTTTTTGACCATTTGATCACTCCAAAGGAGTATGTTAGTATGGGGATCGCGTATGTGTTCAATGCCTTTATAAAATGTTTTCCGGAGAGTTGAGTTTTACAAACTGCGATCACTCTTCTCTTGTATTCTGTATTCAATGTTTGTTTAATTGTTGTGTGATCTAACCCTTTGAGCTGCTTGTATCCTAAATCTATACTAATATTATAAAGCTGAAGAGTTTGTTTGTTTGTTTGTTTGTTTGTTTGTTTGAACGCGGTAATCTCAGGAAATACTGGTTCGAATTGAAAAATTCTTTTTGTGTTGGTTAGCCTATTTATCGAGGAAGGCTATAGGCTATATATCATCACGCTACAACCAATAGGAGCGGAGCATCAATGACAAATGTTGCAAAAACGGGGAAAAATTATTCTGTTTGATAGCTTCCGTTGCGTGCGCTGCGTAAACGGTTAAAGTTGCACAAATATAATGTAGCAGGGAATTATTCCTCTTAAAAAGGTCTCAAAAAAAGTCCGCGACGGCACATGCCTATCTTTTAAGGTTGACTCACAATAACCATTTTTATGATTTTAAAATTTGGTCAAAATTAATGTTTTATTTGCGAAGGTGTTTTTACCGACATAGTATTAATCCTTATCAAAATAAATATGTTAGTCATCTTTAGCATTTAATTGTGACCAAAATTGCCCTTTACACTATTCAATTTAGATGAATATCTTAGGAGATATCACAGTTTTAAAATAACTCCGCATCAAAATAATGACCCGCGCGCGCTGCGAGGCGGGTGTTCATGTTGTTGGGAAAACCAATGTGATTAGATTCAATGCACAAATATTGTGGGGAACTTAGAGAAGGTTTTAGTTTTTGTTTCATGCTGTAATCAGTGCTCTCTATCAAAAGATTTATAAATTTAAAGTGTTCAAGAAGAACTTACCATCATTGTGTAAGATACATGCAACGACATCTATTGCACCAAAATGGTACTAATTAATAAAAATGTGCTCACAAGATAACTTTTAAATCGGGTCTGAGAGCAAAAAGTACTCTAGATTAGTCTACATGACGCTATAACCCTGTAGAGTGTGTGTTCGATCGCTTTACATGCATTATATTTTAACGGTTAAATTTCGTGCTCGATAGATGGCGCTATTAATTTCACTCCATTTTCTGAGTCGCGGTGTTAAGTTTTCCGTGAAAGAATGACCCTCGCCCGTGTCAAATGTCTGAAGCTTGGTTTATTAACCAACGAAACAAAAAGAGGAGGTTCTCAATTCGACGCGTCTATATTTTTTTATTTTATGTATGACCTGACCACGCATAACTTTTTACAGAGAAGTCCGCTATACATGATCTTTTGTTTTTTAAATTGAGAAATCATGTTTGGGCTCATTTCCTGCACCTTGATGAGAACTTTAGATCTAGCTGGAGTATGACGTCATCGAAGGTCTGACGATGGAGACGGAAGGCACTTGCAAGAGGTCCTCAAGAGTTTGCAGCAACAATAACGTGTTTGGGCTCAATTCATGCACCTTGATGAGAACTTTAGGCCTTGCTGAAGTATGACTGTCATCGACGGTCAAACGATAGAGACAAATGGCAGTTGCAAGCGGTCCTAAACAGTTTGCAGCAGGTATAATGTTATTGGGCTCATTTCATTCACTTTGATGAAAACTTTAAACCATACTGAGTTGTCAGTATGACTTTCATCGAATGTCTGACGATGGAGAAGGAAAGCAGTTGCAAGTGGTCCTCAAGAGTTTACAGCATCTATATCGTGTCTGGGCTCATTTCATGCACCTTGATGAGAACTTTAGACCTAGCTGGAGTATGACTGTCATCGAAGGTCTGACGATGGAGACGGAAGGTAGTTGCAAGAGGTCCTCAAGAGTTTACAGCATCTATATCGTGTTTCGGCTGATTTCATGCACCTTGATGAGAACTTTAGACCTGCCTGGAGTATGTCTATCATCAAAGGTCTGACGATGGAGACGGAAGGCAGTTGCAAGAGGTCCGCAACAGTTTACATCAGTTTTATCGTGTCTCGGCCCATTTCAAGAACTTTGATGAGAACTTTCGTTCTAGCTGGTGTATGATTGTCATCGAGTGTCTAAAGATGAAGACGTAAGGCTGTCGAGGGTCGCGGGCCTGTGGACAGTGAGTAATGGGCTAGCTCGCCATCCGTCCGTCTTATGACGACAGGCCGTGGTGACGGCGTGTTCGTGTTCCACTCGCGCCTCAAAGAGATGTCAGCAAACGGGAAGGGATCCGAGAGGAGCGAGGCCTGCCAGGGTTGCGGGACTGTTCGAAAGAGATACCGCGGCCCTGGAACGCAAAGGGCAACAGAAGAAACGTGGGTGGATTTTAGTCAGTACAAGTCTGACAATCCCTTCCGCTCCGTCCAGAGTGGGAGGGGTCATTTGATGATTATCCATCGGTAATAGTATATAATAGGGATTTACTCTTTTTGAGAGATTCCGTTGTGCGTGAACGGTTAAAGTTACGCAATTATCATGTATGTCCGAATTGTCCCTCTTAAAAAGCTCTAAAAAAATATCCACAATGGCCATATGTCTAACTTTTAAGGTTGACGCACACTCTCTCTAACCTCTCTTTCTTTTATGTACGCACGCACGCAGACGAAGTTGCGCGGGTCAGCTAGTATTTATATAAATCGGTGGGTTCCATAGCTGTAATTGTGTCAGTAGTGTTAATTGCATAGTCACCAGGTTTAATTTTGCCTCTTATTATATGTACTGTTTTACATTTGTCTAGTCCAAACTGCATATTTATGTCTCTACTAAATTCTGTCGTGATATCTATTAGTTTTTTCATCTCTTTTTCTGTTTTTGCGTATAATTTAATGTCGTCCATATAAATAAGATGAGAGATAATGGTTTCTTCTGTTATTTGTTTAAGGCAATATCCAGCCTGACAACGCTGTAGTAGGTGAGATAGTGGGTTTAGAGCGAGGCAGAACCATAAAGGACTCAGGGAGTCTCCCTGATAAATACCTTTTTTTATAGCAATCTGGCGAGTTGTGACAGAGTTATCGCGATAATTTAATTGAAGCGTATTTTTCCATCGGGACATAATATTTTGCAAGAACTCTATGATTTTTGGGTTTATTTTATTATTATTATTTCCTTTATTCATATATATACATATAAATTACATTTTTAAATATTTCTAAACAAATTAATATTAAAAAAACATTTAAAAATATAAAAAATAGTGGTCCGCCGGTATCGGGAGCAGGGTCCAAGCTACCGGTGGTTAGGGCTCCAGAGACAGGAACCTCCTCACAATGCGAGCCGTATCGAGGAGTACTGCCTTCTGAATCAGGCCCTTGATCCAACCGCCTAAGGAGAGCCTCGAAAGGTGGTCGTCGAGGCTCTTGGCCATAAGGCCATTGGCCGTCACGACAATCGGCACAATGATAGCCGAGTTCACATTCCACATGTCGACAACCTCGTGTGCCAAGTCGAGATATTTTATTTGTTTCTCCTTCTCAGCTTTCACGAGGTTCTCGTCATGCGGAATGGTAACATCGATTATCATTACGCGGCGCGCTGATCGGTCTATCACCACTATGTCAGGCTTATTGGCGACAATAGTCCTGTCAGTGATGATAGACCGATCCCAGTACAGCGTGACATGGTCTTTCTCGAGAACTGGGTCGGGCACATACTTGTAGTACGGTACCTCTGATTCCACAAGTTTATATTTCAAGGCAAGTTGCTGGTGGATAATCCTGGCTACTTGGTTATGCCTGTGCAAGTACTCGCCGTTAGCCAGACGAGAACAACCAGAAATAATATGTCTGATGGACTCACCCGGACGGTGGCATGCCCGACACACGTCAACCGTCCCGTCCTTCATAATATATTTCCGGTAGTTGTTCGTCAACATAACTTCGTCCATAATCGCATAGACAAAACCTTCAGTTTCCCCAAAGAGGTCACCGAAACGTAGCCAGGACACGGATGCTAGAAAATCTACATCGGGCCCATGAAGAGCCCGGTAGAAGCGCCCGTGAAGCTCCTTGCCTTGCCATACTTCCTTGCGGTCATCGGTAGTAAGTACTACAGGTTTGCGCCAGTTCTCTTTAGCCATGGACAGCGGGGTGAGGCCCTTGTCCACTGCGACCACATCTCGGTGCATACCCACCTCGGCTTTTAAAAAATATTCTCTGAGACTGCATACCTCGCGGTTGTGGAGCGTCTTCGCGTTTAAAAAGCCTCGACCCCCGCACTTCCGCGGGATATACAGTCTCATCACCGATGATCGTGGGTGATGCATCCGGTTTGCAGTCAGCAGTGTACGGACTCTCCTATCCAGGGTATCGAGTTCGGTCTGAGTCCATTTGAGTATGCCGAAAGAGTACATTAAAACCGGCATGACCCAACCGTTGAAGGCGCGCACCTTGTTCCCGCCCGAAAGAAGGCTATTTAATACCTTCTTCAGGCGACCGAAGAAGCGCTCCTTCAACGATTGCTTCATGTCAGTTACGTTAATGCCTAACGCTTCCGACATACCCAAATATTTATAGCTTTCGGATGAGGAGAGGGATCTCAGGTGTATGGAATCCGAGAGCTGAATTCCTTCGGATTCCATAATCTCCCCTCGCTTTACATACATGACTGCACATTTGTCCACACCAAATTCCATCCTGATGGCGCTACTAAAAGTTTCAGTTACTTTCAGTAGCTTCATCAGTTGCAATTTGTTGGGGGCAAAGAGTTTCAGATCATCCATGTAAAGAAGGTGAGATATGACCTGACCATCTCTCCTCAACCGATAGCCCAGACCTGAATCCTCCAGCAATGTACTTAGAGGATTCAGGGCTAGACAGAACCAAAGTGGACTCAAACTGTCGCCCTGGAATATTCCCCGTTTAATCCATACAGGCTCATCGTTCCCCTGAATCTGTCGACATCCTGGATATCGAAGGACCGTCCTCCATTGCCCCATACACGACTCAAGGAAGGCGCGTAGAGTTGCATCTATCTTGTACAACTCCAGCACCCTCATGAGCCATGTATGTGGAATCGAGTCGTAGGCCTTCTTATAATCTATCCAACATGTCGACAGATCCTTGCGGGATCGACGAACCTGTTGGCTAATGGCCATGTCGATGAGGAGTAGCTCCTTAGTACCGCGGGACCCGTTCCTACATCCATTTTGAGAGGCAGACATAATGGAGTTTTTGTCAATGTGTGTATTGATTTTCGCTCTCAAAATGGATGTAAGAAGCTTATAGACCGTCGACAAACACGTGATCGGTCTATAATTCTTGGGTTCCGCGGGACTACCTGACTTATGGAGCAGGTGGGTAACGCCTGTTGTTAAAAACTGCGGTAGAGACCCAGACTCTAAGGATGACTGAAATTGAGATGCCAGACAAGTGTGTGAACTACTAAACCATTTGAGCCAGAAATTGTGCAGTCCGTCCGGTCCCGGTGATTTCCAGTTCGGTAACGGACGAACTGCTCTGGCTACATCCAAAGGTGTTATTAATATTGGTTCCATTTCTGGGATAGGTTCACACACTTGCTCGACATCACGCATCCAGTCAGCCTCAGTATGACGGACGGGCACCGACCAGATGCTGTGCCAGAAAGAACTCGTGGTGGCATCATCCGGGCGGCATACGTCCGTCATACTTTGCTCGGGTCGCTCCCAAGCTCTGTACACCCACCTCTCATCGCTCTGGAACATGCGATTCTGCGAGTACCGATCAACCCGCCGCTTATACCGCCGAATACGGCTCGCCCATGCATAAACTTTCTGCTTCAGGAAGTCGATGCGCTCTGTAACACGAGACATGAATTCTTGAGGACTGATTTCAGTCCCCGAGAATGCCCGCCTCACAAAGCGCATCACACGTGGTCGTGTATTACCCTCCCTGAAGCAGTATAGTTTGCCAATGAGTACCCTGGCCCCGTCGATACGGCGCTCGATCCTGCGCTGCCAGGCCGGTACGGTTGGTTTTGGTCGAGTAGCTACGTCACAATTTGGGAACTTGACATTAGCTACACGACATGCCGCAACAGCCCCACAGTACAGGATCGAGTGTGCATCAACGAGGTTCTCGCTACTCTCGAAAAGATTCTTGAGTTGCGAGTCCAGGGCACACACCAACGCCCTATTTTTCTTATGCATGGGTAACCGTGGTAATCGGGGCCTAAGTTCGGTAGGAGTGGATCGATATTCGCGAAGCGCATCCTCCAGTGCGCTCCTCAATCGGTCGTTGCACTGGCTACTTACCGTGGCAACCCTATCATCCTCCTCTACAACAGCAGGGTTTGACCGCGGTGGGGTTGCGTCAATAGCTAACGCTTGCACCGCGGTTTGTGCCGGAGTTAAGACGATACGGTTGCTCAGTACCTCTGAGCGCAGCCTATCAAGTGCGGCGTCGTCCAACATGTGATTGCGTTGGATGACCCGCACCTGATCCGACAGTCGTTGGGCCGAGACGTTGACGGTTGGTTCCAGTTCCTGGAACAGAGACAGCATCCTAACACGGTACGCAGTGAGGTTAGTTCCCCCCTCTGTAGACCCGTAGTATGCGCGCATGACGTTCTCGTTTATTGTTTGAGTCCATCTCATGCGCTGCACACAACCACCGGCAGCGGGGACCCGGCTCGGGGCCGGATGGCCCCTAAGTCCCAAGCTTCTCGGTGGCCGGCCTCTCCCCTGCCGACGTACAGGTGTTGGCGACGTCGGCGGAGAGAAATACTCGTCGCTCGAGCTCGACGCGACTGCCACGGCCGGTATCACAGCACTCACGACGGGGCTGGATTCCGGCGGCGGCGAGGCGGAGCTGAGCGACGGGTCCGGAGGTGGTAGGCGTGCACGTCGACCAGCTGATCTCGTCAACATTATTGTTTCATCTCATCCCATTTTTTATTAGTCCGATTTTAGATATGACATACGTCATTGTTGATCACAGTTTTTTTTTCTATGGTGTTTATTGGTAAAAAAAGGCTTCATTTCACTGTGTACTATTTAGAAACGGAAAAAATATAATATATAAAAGGTAGATTAGGTTCCAGACTGTTTAAAATAATTATTTATCAACGAAAATTATGGAATGAAATTTACAAGACGTCTTGACGTTTAGTGTTGCCAGTTTATTATTATTATTATTATTGAAATGTTATGGACGGACTAAGATGTTTGGTGCTGCGTTAATTAGATATCTTTAGATAATTATAAAACACACACAAATATTTTTTTAAGATTTTTTTTTTGGAACATATTGATAAGAAATCTAAACAGAAAAAAAACGAATACCGTTTATTGTTATCGAAATGGTTCATAAAGTTAAAAGTTAATAACTATCGTGATTCAGTCAACCCCTTTAAACAAGCTTGTGTTTAAGTAAACATGTATGTATTTTATCGTATACCTAAGTCTACCCTTAACAAGTAAACTAAGTTTTCTAAGAACTGCATTAGCACGGCGCCAACGTAAGTAAGTGGCAAGCAAACGAGCCGTGTCCCCATTGAATCAGGTCATGTTCCTTAAGTGCACAATGTACCTTAGTTGCATAGTACAACCTCCGTGGATGAAAATGGGAGGCTCTTATAAGGAACTACATAACAATAACTCCTTGCCTGTAGCTCAAAGGGTAAGAGGTGTAGTTAATAGTATACCCACATTTCGCTTGTTATATTTGAAGTCCCATGTAATAGGGGGTCTATTGAATTACCTATGCCTATTGTATAAAAAAATCTTTTATTATTACAAAAGCAACTCGTATCTTTAGCCGTCATGTTAAAAGGCCAGTATATAATTATTGACCTAGTCCTTTAATTTAAATGATAAAACGGTCCGGATTTCACTTAACCTGCGAAGTTTACACTTGGGATCCATTTCATTTTTGTATCATTTCTTGTTGGTAAATATCATGCCTTGCATTATATAACACTAAATATTTAGAACCGCCAAACGTATGTATTTAAGAGCGTTAACGTCTTGCGGCATTTTATACAAACTTTGAACTCATTTGTTTTCGAAATGACTGAACCGATTTCAATGAAACTTCATACGCATAAGCAGGATACATAGGTCTAATGGCTTATTGATAATTTTTTCTATAGTGAAAAAGAATTTCTTGAAAAAAAAGTAACCGATAGATATGGATACTGAGTTTTACAGAGTGTTTTAAAATATTTTATTTTTTAATGTTTTCTTTAAATTTAAGCATCTGTTAATGTTAAGATTTCGAATAGATACGAATCCTAAATTGTTAAGCGGTGTTATTATTACCAAGACATATTATTATATTAATATTTAAACAAATTGATGTTTCGTATTCAAATTCTATGTCTGACAATATCCTAATATTTGTATGCCATTCTATGGCGAAACATGTAAGTTCACAACCCTATTTATAAGACCTTATTGTACCATGTTTTTACACAAATAAAAATTATTCTATTCTATTCTAAAAAGTTGACCAAAACGTTGTTGTCGAAAAATAGTGATTTAGCTAAATTAGACCGATCTTAGATTTTCCATAGAAAGTTAGAAACAGAAATTTTCAACTATATATTTTTTTAAAGACATTTCGAAAATGTTCTCTGTGAAACTCAAACTCAAAGCGTTTATTTCAATTAGACCTTCGCAGGCACTTTTGAAAGTCAGAAAAACAAAGGCGAAGCTACAGTCACAGACACAAGGCATAATAACTTGTGAAAGTACTGTAGTTGCCCATTCCAAAGCGTAATGGAGATCTCTATGGAGAAGAATGGGCAAGAAACTCCATGGACACTCTTTTCAATCAAAATATTGTAACAAGATCTTGGTTACATCATTAATGTTGACATTATACATATACAATAATTTGTCAACTTTTTAGAAATATAATAATGTATCTTGCTTATGCGTATGTAGTTTCATTAAAATCGATTCAGTCATTTCGAAAACAAATGAGTTCAAAGTTTGTATGAAATGCCGTAAGACTTTAAGGATTTTTTTTTGCATGGTAAATAAAGCATCGTTCGGTTTCTGTCCAAATGTCTAGCGTCGACGTTAACAGACACATTATATTGATAAATGATAAATGATGTTTATTTTGCAAATAGGTTTTTAAAAACACTTTTACACGTCTCTTTTTTTAAACTAGATGGGGCCGTTTCGTACCTGACTACTCTGAGAAGAAACAGCCGAAACAAACTCAGAGGTCATAGTCTCTTTTAAAGTCCGGACATAATCTTGACTAACTCACATGAGGACTATGCAGATTAGTGTCTGAGATGGTCTCTTGAAGAAAGAACCACACAGATTTGAGTGGACCTGTCCAGTCAGTGCAAGCATTTGTCAGTTATCGTGTAGCTCGACTTATAACTCAAGGAGCTCAACGACACGACGAACAATACCAAAGAAAGGACATTTGGGTAGGTCGCTTATAGTACTCAAACTGTCAGACAATCGTGGAAAAAAATAAAAAACGAAAAAAAAATACCCACATGGTCCTCACATTGCTTTTAGTATGCTTCATCATCATCAGCCAGGAACAGTCCACTGCTGGACATAGGCTTCTTCAATCGCACGCCAATCAACTCGATTCTCAGCAACTCTCATCCAGTTGCTAACAGCCACGCTGCGAAGATCGTCACTCTACCGAGCCTGAGGGCGTCCCACCTTACGTTTACCGATTCGCGGTCTCGACAAATACGCTGAATACGCTTAGCATTTACAAATTTAGCGATTGTTATGCAAGCAAAATTAGCGTCTTATTTGATTAAAAGAGAAGTAGTTAAGAAAATGTATAATGTCTGTTTCATTAACTTTCTGTGGATACAAATCCATTTCTTCAAATAACATATTATTATAACCTCACTTGCGTATCCTTATTGAAAACTTTATTTTTCCGAGTCACTACAAAGTTTGGGTTACGAGGGATTCTTTGTATAACGCATAGTGACAGTTCGCCTTCAGGGATACTTCTTTGTAACAAGTTAGAAGGGTTCCGTATGAATGCCTTATTTTGTAAATCTGATAGTATTTTTAGATTCGAACTGGCGTGAGAAATCCGAAAATTGTTTATGTGGTGGAGGTGTATTAATATGTGTTATTTTTCTTACGAAAATAGTGGCCTGACCTTTTAAGATGGGAACTTTAGATTGAAGGTCTACCTTACCTTTGCAGCAGTCACCCAATCTAAGTTGAGAAGCAAAGATATATAACATAATAAAGGGTGTAACAAGACCCTTAACGAAGCCAAAAGGCAATTTTCTCCCGGTCATTGCGATCATTTTTTTGTTCTAGACCATAGCTGGAACCCTTCTAGTTACGGAGATATTGGGGGTCAAAGTTCCAACTTTTTCACGAGATTTTTTTTAAATACTTGTTTTTAATGTAAGATTTTTAAATGGTTGAGTTGAATGGTGCTGATCCATGCATCATGTTCGTGAACGGCCGCTGTCAGTTGTGACTGGTCATCTCGTAAAACGTGATTTTTCACCACAAAAAAGATGTCGTTCCCCAGCAATAATTTTTGCATAAAGTTACTTAGTTTGATGTACATAATGCTTGGTTGACGGCTTCGTTAAGGGTCTTGTTACACCCTGTATATCACACCTTTAATCCCCGAAGGGTTTGGCAGGGTTAGAATGTGCCCTGGCGGTTGAGAGTATGTCATGCTCACTCAAATGTCTCGCTGATGATGGCGCGTGTGATGAAATGATCCGATTCATTTAGTTCCCTTCAAAATGGTTGAGTTGAATGGTGCTGATCTATGCGTCATGTTCGTGAACGGGCGCTGTCAGTTGTGACTGGTCATCTCTTATTTGAATTAATATTTCTCGTGTGTCTTTTTTTTTTTATTAGAGACGCTTTTAACGTGCACATCTTGCTACATCGTTCTCATATAGTGTACCATCTCAATATTAATGATGTAACCAAGGTTTTATACCAATATGCTGATTTAAAAGAGTGTCCATGAAGTTTCTTGCCCGTTCTTCTCCATAGAGATCTACGCTAGGGAATGGGCAACTACAGTACTTTCACAGTTTTTATGCCTTGTGACTAGGACTGTAGCTACATTTCATTGTTATCTTTGTTTCGACAGTTCAAAAGAGCCTGTAACTGGCTTACTTGAAATAAATGCTTTGATTTTGATTTTTATTTTGCAGAGGTGTACTTAATAGTACACGCACATAGATACAAAGATTAGTACTTATTATTATATCCAACCGCCATCGCAGCTGAATAAATATTGCACCTAACCTGCTGTTATTTAATATTGTGAATAGTAAATTACATGACAAGTTTCCTGCTACATAGCATGGTCAACGGTTAATTCTACTGTAATGTTGTAATTTCGCGAACATTGATAGTTACAATATTTTATTAAACCCATTTAGGTTAATATGAAAACGATAAATTGTTTACGACTGGCGAGTTATTGGGACATAAGCCGTCAAGATATAATCCTCTCGTATATTAATTCCTGTCTGATATTGTTCATAAATAATATCCCAGAAACGACGCCTGTCAGGTATTATTTTGGGCGATTAATGATATTTTCCCAGCGTGATATATTAATAGGATTAATTTAATGATAATTGTATGGGGCAGTTATTTATTAAAATTTTCTTTGTTACAGACAAACATGTCGGCACCAACAACGGACAGCACTGAAGCTATCACCAACTCTGGCTATGGAAGCAGCGATGAGACTGCAAGTCTACTCGTCACCGGTCCCTCAGTCACCGTAATAGTCCCCACAGAAAACAGAACAGTCAAACCAGTTCTGCAAAGACAAGACTGCACCACACACCTGCGACCGCAACTGTCAGGCGGACCCGGCAGCGAGGAAAGCGCTACATCCATCAGAATGGAAGAGGGCACCGCAAGAAGCGTCCCTGACATCGAGTTGCAATGTCGGGAGCCGGCAGACCGACCTCAGACACTCGTGTCTCCCGGCGCAACATGCTCTCACAGAGGGTCAGTGACCGCGTGCCAGTTAGTTCCACAAACATACTCGAGATGTCGCGTTTGCGAGCGGCGGCAGTCCACAGCACCAATATCGGCGCTACAACTAGCGCGCTCTGTGTCGAGAGAGAGCGTTCGCTCGGCCGTGCACTACCCTTGTGGCTGTAGTTCGCTCCATGCCGTCAGTACATGCCCGGTCATACAACCCCCGGCGCTACTGTTGCCTACAACTAGTGCGAGGATTATCCGCCAGAGTTCGCAGCCTGAATCTAGCGCATGCGCGTCGGCACACTGCCCTCATCACGCCCACCATCACCCCAGCGCCTCCCTGCGGCAGTTGCGTGAACCAGGCGATGGCATTGCAGGCATCGCCGCGGACTCGCTGCGAATCAACGGGGGTATGCGCCCTTTCAAACAGGTAGGTTCCACGATCGGTAGGTGGCGCTACTACAAAATCATACATTGTAGAATTTTTCGTTCTTTAGTTATAAGGCTGTTAGGTGGTTCAATTTACTCATAGATAGGTGCTTTTAAATTATTTCTGCCGGACGGTTAGCGTAGATGTTAATATTCATATCAATCATGTAAACAAACATACAGTGTTAAAAATTAGGAACTAGGTAGGCGGTATACAAGGTTTTCCTTGTTGTTTTATTGCTTGAAACAGCAATTTCCTGGAATGAATTGCTAAAATAATACAACAGAAAATATTGTTACAGCAAATGAGGTTCAGCAAAAAAAGGAACCTTTTACAACCAACAAACACCGAGGAAAAGGCCATCTTATTAGAGTGCTAAGTTGAATGTTGAAGCAAACAGCTGCATAATTATTGTCGAAATGGCTTTGCACAACTGACTACGAGGTCTGACCTACATTACTCGGTAAACAACAACTTCAACCCTACGTACACATTCTGGTCTTACTAACTGTAAACATTAAAACAAAAAGCATTGTAATATAACTTGTGTAAATAGCTAAAAAGTAGTAGAAATGCTTTTTGAAAAATTTGTTTCGCATTTGGTGTAAAGCTGTAACGCTCGACGCAAAAAAGAAATGTAAAAAGACAAAAGAAAAGGTAAAAAGCAGTCGTAACTTTGTAAAGCAATCAGACATTGACAGAATGTTCCACCGTTGTGAAGGCGTCTTTGCCGACTGTTTCAACGAGATGAGCCTTTTCTTAATGTCTGCCTTTGCAACTCACGGCCATTTAACTCGCTGCTACGACACTTAGAAATGTTGTAACACTCTCAGGCTCTCAAGGCAATTTCGAGATTAGAATTAGCAAAAAGCCTCGCAAGAAAAATACTTATCATTTTGGTGGTACACAATATGTGTTGTAGTGAAAATAAGTAATGTAGGCGTATCATTTAGTGTGAATATGAGTATTTTGATGGATCATCTTTCACTACCATTGATCGAAAAAATCCTTGACAGTCTTATCCTGGCTCCTAGTAAACGCGGTGCAGTTGGCGTGTAAGTGCTGTGTAAGGGTCTTGAGACGGGTTCTCCCTTCTAACCGAATCAAATCAATGTCTTTTGATTTGATTTCTGTTTTTAACCTGCAGGCGGGGCTGCTCCTCTGTCCACAAACCCTGTCGCAGACGCGCCGAGCCCGGCTGAGACGTGCATTCACTGAAGCCACGGGGGATACTGTTAACTACGTTAAAACGGTGGGCTTCAAACTATTGAATTATGCACCGTCGAATACTGCTGTCGACTGTACAATTTCCCTAGTCAAATTTTCTATTGACCCATATTGAAATTGAAGATAATGTCAATACTTTATCGACTAAAGTAATATCCTCACACTTAGCTGACACAGAAAGTTTTAAAAGCAAAAAGCACACCACAATGCATTTAGATTTTTTAAATAGATTGCAACGCAAAATTAGAAGCATAGCATGTTAGTGAATAAGCCACGACACGAAAGAAGCAAAATGTTTTAGCAGAAAATTAAAATTAGTTGTAGACTTGCCTCACGTCAGGTTGTACAGTCGAAAAGCAGGTATCTGTGGATTTATCACCAAAGTAATTTGTTAGTTGGCGAATGTGTCGTCCCTATAGCTTCGTCTAATGACCACCGTTAGCCATTCCCCCCACGCCCCTGACATCTTCCCTGGCACCAAAATTGCTTGTCACGAACAAATCGTTTTCTGTTCATCACCTTGTTCAAGCAAAAATGTCATCGTACCATCGAGCACATTTATTCGAAACTTGACAAATTGCCTTTGAATGTCGAGTGTATTGGAGCACATAAAAGCAGGTACTTTTGTTACATCATTATCTTTTTTCACCTCGATCATTTTGTGGATTCATTTTGGAATTCCAAAGTTTAAACGAAAACGTTTTGTCATCGCTTTGGGAACCCATTACTCAAGCAAAATACACAGCACCTACACAATCATTAGCTGTCCATTCATTCGCATTGTTTTGATGGATATAGCTAGCGCTATGCACTTTAGATCGGCGATTAGATTGCACAGAAATGTTGCTTTTCGATACATAGATGGAATTTTCTTTTATGTTGCTGTTGTGTACTAGGTTCCAGATTATGTCGCTATTGTTTTGGTGTAAGGTTTATAATAGTTTCATTTTATAAGATAGGTATTACGATTTTTACGATAAAACTTTATGTAGGGAAGCAAAATGTTAACTTTATAATCCCACTCAATGATTTTCTAGGTATTCTCAACGTTTAAAAAATTTAGTCCAGACCACCACGGAAGAGATTTCTTGGTATCGTTTCAAAGAGATTGAATCCAAGTAGATCTTGTTAATTTAATATTCACAACTGAAAGTTTATTTCGATTTACATTTGATAATAGAATTAAACAAGCACAAGCACCTATGTCGCAATACCACAGATTTTTAAAGTAATAAAAAGGGTTTCTGCAAGCAAAGTAAGGCACCGTGATATTGAAGATTATTCTGCATCAGGGGTCCATCAATTTTATTATGAGACGATAAAATATTCCCACCTGACGGCTGCGGGGAACTTCGTTTTCGTACCCTCTATACCATTTCATGCATAATACTTTTAGAATTTTTATGAGATCATCAACAAAAGTTCAAGGTTCATGACACTCGGTACGATTTACTAAGTGAATTAACATGAATGTGCCTTAATGTGTTTAATAATGGACAACTTGGCAGTAGACCAGACATTTAGTTTAACTTGATAATTATAATACTCGACTGAAGTAAATTGGACAGAAAATGTGTTGTCTGAATGTCTGAAGAGTATATTCGTTTTGACACTGATTATATAATCTCTTGAAATCTGATTGCCTTGTCTGTTACAGTTTGTACAAGGCATTGGTTTATGTCCAAATTGTTACCCAAATTATATTTTCATTTCATTTGATGAATAGGAAATAGATAGTTTGGAACCCTCCTATTACTTTTGCGTGACACTCAATAGAGGGCACATGCCCACGCAATATGCCTATTAATAGCGTAAAGTAGGTAAATTCAATGTTGATATTGGATATTATCGAAACGAGAACCATCAAACACCAATTAATATCATAACTAAATCCGAAGTAACTTTCAATGGATTAGCCCACTACCAAAATGCTTTCAACAAGTTTCTGCATGTTGTATCGAAATACGAAAACGCTAACATTTTCCCTAATGGGTGCTATTATCGTGGAAGTACCGAATAACAAGTGGATTGGATCCAGCTTCAATTACAATTCCTACTGTGCGTAGGCATATAACTGGCTACGATGTAAAAGATAACTAAGGTTATGACTTTTTTATTTTTCAGCGATCATTAGGTGCCCTTTATACGCTTTCGAGCCACGCACTTCGACAGTAAACATGTTTAGTGGTAGGGAAACACACGTTTATGTTCCAAGAGACATATAGTTGACGAAATGTGTCATAAAGATTACGGTAGGTACTTTTAATCTTAAGGACTACTTGCACCACAAATGAGTAAAAAAGTTTTAAATGAGTTCAAAACATGATTAACAGCATAATCAGCCTTTAATGTTCCCACTGCTGGACACACGGCCTCCTCTCCATGAGAGGGAAAGGGCTATAATCCACCACGCGGGCCCAGTGCGGGTTGGTAGATGTCACATGTCTTCGAATTTTTGGTTCTAGGACACCGGTTTCCTCACGATGTTTTCCTTCACCGTTTTTGAGAACAGTGGTGATGAAATAAATTACACAAAGTAATGCTTCTGGGTTCGAACCCACGACTTACTGTTAGTAAGTCGGGGCCGCCACCACTGGGCCACCGCTGCTCTCACTGGGCCACCGCTGCTCTCAAAATGATTTAATTTCTGTCAATTATTCGTAAACTTAGCGCTAAACCAATTCAGTTATTTGTAGTGTAAGCAAGGCTTCGTCGAAATAAATAAACTAAACAGACAAATGTTCGCGAAATATTTACTCGAAATTTAAAGCCGGGAATCCCACTATTTCACTTCAAGAAAACACGCCTATGTTGGTGCTCCATTCTGCCAAGTGTCGGAGCACTGTATAATTAATTTTAATGCTTCCACTGTATGCTCCAATTTGTGGCTGGTATAAACGCAGCCAGTTTTCAGTACAAGTAAAGCCAAGTTACAATCTTCCATCATTCCAGCCAAGTTCTAGTAATTGGCGCCAGTCCTACGATAACTTGCCAAATAGGTATTGCGGAATGATATATTGTTTCCACGAACTTTTTTTCTAAAGGGTTTGTTGTTTTGTCTGCTTATTGAATTGATAGAAAGGTCGAGCTCGGTCGATGACTTTACGACGTGTTGCTGAGTCTGGATTACAAGCTACGTCAGCAATGAAATAAATTACATAATGTTATATCAGTGAACATTGGCACTTCGTATGGAAGCTATTTTACGTGCTCAATTATTTCACTCAATTGAATTTCACTTAATCGAGTTCAGTTTTCAATGCGGAACACCGGATTTTAACTGTTTAAACGTTGTATTTGGTTACGTTTTTGGTTTTGGTTTCGTTTAAATCAACTTTTACAACGTATTTATCCTTCCGTGTATCTTTTCCGCTTTTGACGGGTTGTATTGCATCTGGGAATACTTCCAAAAATAAATTTTATACCTAATCAGCTCTTGGAATTTTGCCCGTCTGCATTGGAATGGCCGTCTGGGAACCGTGTCCTATCTATAAGCCCCAACAGAGCAATATATTCTGCACTATCCCTGTCTAGCTCTAGGAGATTTTCAGTTGAACTTTTTAAACGATTTTATCTATCATGCATCACCACTTTATTTTTAGGGTTACCACCAAATGTTTACCAAAATGTTTATACCAGATATTTAAAAACATCCGTTTTTAGCAAAAAGAAAATATTTGCTTAAAATATTGTATTTCAAGACCACGAATACCCAACTTCATTATTATAATTCACTGACTACGAGCCTTGCGAGGCCCAAGAAAAGTAAAAGTGGCAATCTGATTTTTCATTTACGGACACGCGAATTGAGATAGGCTATAAAAAATAATGACTTGTAAATTCTAAAACCATCTGTGCCTCTGCCTAGCATTAACATTTTGAATTATAAACCAATTTTTCTTCTACCCTGCATTATCCCAGCCTTAATGCCACTTTCCGGTTTTGCACAATTCATGTACTTGTGGAGGTAACAGACCTTAGAGAATTTAGAATTTGTTTGGCCTTTCTTTATGAGTTCGGTCGCAAGGGGACTTTGAAGGCAGATATAAATGTTTCCGCGTTGCTTTGAGAATTCAAGCAATATTTTAAAGAGCTTTATGTCTCCATTAAACGATTGCAGTGTCTTGTTAACAAATAACTGTAGCTATTTGCGGTATTAAGTCCTCAGGTTTGAGACTTTGGTGAAGACATTTATAGCTAGTAAAACTATTAACTTAGTGAATCTGATCTCGAACTTTCAAGACAATTATCCTTTGCTTTAGTTTTCTTCAATGCTAATATCAATTTGATAATGGAGTTACGTATTTATGACATTATATCAAAGATTAGAATCTTTAGATTCGTTTCTGTTTCGTTGGTATTTAATAGTAATTGTCTGATTAGCGCATACTGAAAATGGTATCTCTCTTTCCATGCGAGATGTAAAAAATATTCTGCGAAAGCCTAATTGGCGCTACCTAAGCAAAGCGAGGGCATGTCTACATATTAGAAATAAAAACCAAAAATTACTATGCTTATGCATAATCAGCCTATAATTTTCCCACTGCTAGGATACACGGCCTCCTCTCTATGAGAGAGAATGGGCTATAATTCACGACGCGGAACCAGTGCGGGTTGGTAGTTGTCACAATGTTTTTAGAATTTTTTGTTCTAGGACATGCCGGTTTCATCTCGATGTTTTTCTTCACCGTTTTGAGAGCAGTGGCGATGAAATAAATTACACAAAGTAATGAGCAACCCACGATTTATTGTTCGTAGGTCGAGGCTGCCACCACTGGGCCACTGCTGCTCTCAAAATGACCATGACTCAACGATAAAAACTAATGTTATTACAGAAATAGTTTTACCATTCAATTCATCTTCATCACTAAACATAGATTAGATTATTCGATCCAACTAAGATAATCCCTACACATATTGGATTACAATCATGTAAGATTAACAATATTATATACGAGGAGTGTATTGTCTAGTCAGAATTTGTCTGAGTTGATCGCGTCTTTATTAACTGTTCTTGTCTTCAGATTAATACTAATTCCGATATTTATATAATCCATACTTACTTACTTTATTTACTAATACATACTTGGATTAAAGCTACACGTTTCGTCTTTACATAAATAGTGGGTATACTATTTATTATTAGGTACACCTCTGCATAACCTAACTATATTTAAAGGTAAAGCCTCTATCAATTCCCACTCATTTGTAGCATTTTAGTTACACGTAATGGCGTTAATCTGGAAAATCGAATTAAAACTATTCGACCGTCAGTTATTGCTCCAAATGTGTTTTGCATGCAACCGATAGTATGCTGATTAAATTTGGCTCCATCCGCTGCGGTGTCGTGGTCAATATGAAGATAATTACACTAGGCCACAGAGTAGCGATGTTCATATAAACTCCACTGAGCGCTAAAGTGGTTTTATTTGACATGTGAAATTCCACGATATATGTTTTTTTAGGCTGTACAGGTATGTAATTAGATAAGGGATTCAATGCAGGATTCTCAAAATTATGTTACTTTTCGCTGATCATGGTATTCTGTTTTCTTTATTTCAAGGTATTCAGGTATATTTTATTAGAAAATCGTGTTTCAGCTGGGACAACAATCCTCCCTTCGTTTAAGATGTTTACACAGTGTAGCGGAGGGTGACAAATATTTTTGTTTATTTCGAGGAAATTAATTGACTTTTTTAAAATAGTAATTAACGTTGCCCCTGATAAATTAAGGACGGAAGAATTACAAAATAATCAAATATTTCGGTGTAAAGAATCTAATTACGCTGGAAGAAAAATGTAAAAAAATAGCTTCTTTAAGCCGGGACCTCGTATTTTTCTTCCCCGGAGACTCTTCGGGTTACAGCCTTATTATATGAGAAACACGTGGAAAAAGGGAAAAACTATAATTCCAATGTTAGCGAAAATGTGTTACGATCGAATATTTTGAGCCGATGTCGTTTTTATCGAAAAGTAAAGGTCCCCAAGTATTTCCGGGTGCTAATAAATTCATTCCTTACCAAATCCCTTTCCACAATGCGTAGAGAAAATAAATAAACGAATATAAGAGAAGTAAGCCTACCAAGGAAAGATTTTATCTCTGATATGCAATTGTTTCAGAGAGAACATTATGAACGCACAGACATCTTTATGATAATAGCACAAACACAGCATTTGGCACAGAACTTGAATCTTATCCAAAGATCATTACTGCTGAGATCATTATGCAAGACGCTGTCTTAGACAGTGGTCTCTGTAATGTCTCGTCCAGATTAATATACCAAAATGCTAGAGAGAACCACTCGCCAAATATCGTACCCCGGGGTGCAATCAGAACGAATAATACCCTGACTTCAATACTATTAGACTGAATCCTTTTCTCTAGTAGACCAACTTATTTGAATATCAAGCAGAATTTTGCTATTTTCCGTTCATTTAAAATGCTTATTTAGCATTCTATGCCATCTGTACCAGATGCTATTACAGCATCCAAATATCGGTGGTCATCCTCGATGACTATGGCATGGTTCCAAATCGCCACAATGGGCCCCCATATAGAAGCTTGTCATATAAATTATGCTTTAAATGCGGTCACACAATACGTTCCATTACATTGAACTAATGTGCTCTGATCGGGATACGATATGATCGATTTAACGGGTGAGAAGTATTTTAACAAACAAACACATAAACAATTCAAGTCTGTTAACATAACAGTTCGCTTGTGTGTTTTGTTTTGTCAAACACTGCTTTAGGATTGTGTTTGAAATGTCTGTTTTGGTGTGCTTACATGGAGAATTTATTACATTAATTGGTTCTTTGCATTTAAGTAAATGAAGTGAATTGATGATTTATGTGTATTCTGATACGAGCTTTATAGGATGGTAAATTATTTCAATTTACGATATCCGTTTATCAACACACTTAACAGATATCAAGCGTTCAAAGTTTGTTCCTAAACAAATTTGTTAGTTTGCCACCGATAGAGTGAAAGTGCACAGCGGTGACCTATTCAGTAATTGAAGGCATTGGAGCACCGTTTACAAAGAACATAAAGTTAACAAAAACGCTCTTCAAAAATAATAACAGTGATGTATTATGAAGTGATGATGAAGCGTAACACGCGATACCCTTGTGTTTGTTTACAGTGAAACTAAGCTATTATTGATTTATGATACAATAACTGGTTACGTAAAGCTTTATTGATTATTATATCAAGTTCCATTCCACATTATATTTCGTTGCTACCCAACTCCGTACTGTACCAGTCCTCTTTTTCGAGATGTTGTGATCAAATAAATCTTTTAAAGCATTTATTGTTGGTATCATTTCGCCCCTTAATGTCCTATTTGTGTTTCGGACTCCGTCCTGCTCTTATCTGTCATCAAATTTATTTCTTTTCTCATCTAAATTGATCCAGTTTTTATGTCAACTGCTAATTTATTTTCTTCAGACCTCAGAGTTCCTTCATTTTTATTTTAATTATCTGAGTGAAGCACTCACCTTAACGCATGGCCGACCATAACTCTAGAAAAGCCACATAATGGAGTCCATCCATTTAGATTAAACGTAATATACCGTAAAATTTTACAGCCGTAGCCTTTCTTCAGCGTTGATCTACAATCCTTTTAAAAGGTCGGATTTGGCTGGAAAACTTAAAAAATATTTTTCGTCACATTATGGTTATTGTTTCTCATAAAGCGTAGGCACAATCTCACGTGTAATATACAAAAATGTGCCTATGAAAAAGTCTTTGTACATTTGGTATGCAAAATGCTTAACCGTTTTAGTATAATAGGCGGGCGCTTTACCGGCGGATTGTGCAAAATGGTTACCTATGCTTCGGGACTCCTAGCATCTAGAATCGGAGTCCTACGTTACACAATGTATTTTTTTCATGTTTCTTGTTAAGCCATCTGTACTACATCACGAGCCAAGTTTCGACTCTGTGGGATTCAGAGGATTACACAAATTATACCTTAACTATTTGCTACGGTAAAATGGAAAAATATGAGGTTTATCGATTGCGAGGATGGAAGAATGTTAAATCTAAAATTCAATGATCACGCGTCACGGTTCAAAAATATTTTTTTGTTTAATCTTTATGAGCTGTGGTTTAATTAAAAAGAATGGTCATTATGGTGTTGAAATAATAGGTTACAAACTTAGGCAGACGTAATACAAATTATGAAATATCTAGTTTTCACTTGTTTTTAGCAATATTTTTATGACCAGCGAATCGTTAGTTATTCTATCATTAGGTTAGCAATTTATTTGATATGCAAACAGTTCTTGTTGCTAAAATCATAATAAACACATTTCAACTGTACCAACAATTTATCACAACTGATGGGAGAATTGAAATGGATCCACAGCGAGGCATTAACGAGTAGATTTGCTATTCAAAACGGAACTCTACATCTCTTGTTTTAAGGATCAAATGTGGTTGGCAGAGGAGTGTCACAAGGCAGCATCGTAGGGCCGTCGCGGTCACTAACGATCTAAGTGATTGGCGTTTGTTATCACATTTATAACGAGATCACTGCAGGGCTATTGCCTCAATTAGTTCACTGGGTCTCAATATGGAACTAATTTGGTTCGGGTGCTATTTCGGGTAATTTCTTTGGGCATATGGTCAAAGATATAGTATCGCATTGATACGTTTTCCTCTACGGTTTTTGTTATGTTATAATGAACATTTTTTATTTTTGATGTCAATAACTTAAAGTGATTTTATTCTCGTATAATATAATAGAATAATTAAGATGTAATTGGAAGATACACAGTAGGAAATAAACATTTTAGAAGTTTGGACTATACAATATTTTCGTTTTAATTTAACACAAGCCACTCACAGTTTACTCTGATAAATTCCACGAGCATGAACACTCCCACCACCCAAATTTAAACTCTAAAAGCTTAATTCAGTGTGAAAAGTCAACAAAGTCAAATAAACATTGTAGGTAAGTGAGTCAAGGGTAAAGTTGTAGGCCCAAGGCCACACAACGTAAGTTTGAGCGTAATATAAACCAAGGTTTTCAGGCCATTTTGTCAATGAGATAGGGCGGTATTTGGACGCCGACATTCGATAGCGTCGGTGCCTGCAACTTGATGTTATTTATGACGCCCTTTGAATATACTTTACGCTGATAGTATGCTTCAGGAATAGATTTCAATGGGTGTGGAATGTGGAAGTGGGTTTTTTCCGTCATGTGGTGGTGTTCACATAAAATGAAGTTGGATTTCCGTTATAATTTACGGTGATTTTTATGTTTTGTTATTTTTCAGTTTGTGAAAATTTAATCAAGGCCTGCTTCATATTTTCAGAAAATTTTGAAGAAGACTTTCTTTATATCAAATGTCTAAATTGAATAGAATACCTACTAATATTTACATGATTTAGGAAAAATGAAAATTTTATCAGCTTGGTAACATGTGTGTCAAACGATCTGCTAGATGAAATAACAGGTACTTACCTGGAGACGTCTTTAAACATAGGTACAGATTTATAAATATTGGTGTATTTGATTTAAGATTCATCGCAATGTGAAGGAAATGGAACTTAGTAAAATTATCTCACATTCGTTGAAATAAATAAAAAGCTTGACTCGATTAAGGCTGTGCTTGAAAACACATCAGAAAATAATAAAAATTAAAAACAAAAGTTAACGATGTTTACAACAAATGAGTAGTGAAACGAGGACTAGGCTACTGAAATCGTTAATGACCATCTTATAATTATACCTATCCAATATGATATAATAGTGGTGACTTTTCGTTCTAGACAGAGTTAACTATCAAGCTGAAACTTGATGTTAAATACCTATGTTGTGATATTCATTTCGACTATCAAAGTATTGCTCCTATGATTTATTAGTTCAAATTCAAAATAATTAATGTCTTCACAAACATGACTCATTATGTATACAGGGTGTAAACAGATCCTTCACGAAGCAGTCAACCAGGCATTCTGTACATCAAACTAAGTAGCTTTACGCAAAAAATATTGCTGGGAAACGAGTTTTTTTTGGGGTGAAGAATCACGTTTTACGGTAGGACTCAATGTAACGGACTCGAATCATTGCGCTGATGGATGGATTGAGATATTGGATACTACGAGTTCCTCGACCTCCAGGATTTTATCTTATCTATATGTCGGAGTGGCAGGATTTATTCCGCTAGTCTTCTACATCATGTGGGCAGACGATGGGTTTCGTGCTATGAAAAGACACTGAGCGATACATTGTTTCTAGCAAAACTAACGAATTACTTAAGATTACAACTTAGCAAAATAACACGGGGCACAATGAATAGGGTTCCAAGAGGTCTTAACTTGGCCGCGATCAGACACTGACTGACTGTCGTCCTGGCTCAGAGTTTACCATCTTGACTCTGTAACAAGTGACACTGTGGTGTGGGTAGCCTTGTAAATAGATTGCGTGATGTCACCACCGTGTACTTGTGATTCATTTTAAGCCCGTACCAATGACCGTCTCCAACATATATATGTATATAATATATATTATATCTTATTTTATTTTTTGAATCTTACACTAAAACATGTATTTAAAAATAGCAGGTAAGGTAAAACAAAAAAGAATGACGGGGAGAACAAATGCTTTTCGGCTTTGTTAAGGTTCTAGTTACACCCTTTGTAGAGCTTAAAGTTACGGTACACAGGTAAGTTCATGAGAGACTGGTGTCTGCACTAGGAAAACCTGTACAGCAGATCACCAGGGATATGATAGCACAAAATATATTAAGAAATCTAACTACTGTGTGGTGGGAGCACGGTAGTTAGATTACTTTATATTTTTAACATATTTAAATTATTTATTTAAATGTAATAAATTTAAATGTAATGTTTTCGATTTCAGATGATATTGTTTTATTTTTAATTGTTATGTAATTTGGCAGATTGGTCGACTGGGCCCTTAAGAAAGACAGCCTAGTTTTGATTCTTAATATTTGTAGGTATTATTATTGTTGATATTATACAAAATACGGGCTAACAAACCTGAAGACAACAGATAGTTTACAATAACCTATAGCAATACAGAACAAAACAAAACTGTCTTCAGAAAAGAATGACTGGAATTAGGCGATACTATAAATATCAAGGATGTTTTTTTTTTCCAAAAAAAATACTGCTTGGCGAATTTTTTAAGCCAGTAAGCAAAAAAGTTACGTGCCAAGGTTTCCGTCCGAACATTTCAAGTGTAAACACCTATATATTCAGACACTAGACAGTTATTCATGCTCAATGCTACACGTGGAGTTTCAGTGCAATTCGTGAAATTTCTTATGTTGCGTTATTCAAGCTTGATTTGTTATAGGCATAGCAGAGTTGCTGCAATTGCCTACAAAATTTAACAGGGCATAGGTGGTACAAATGCAAGGAAAAATATTGCTTTTGAAAAGATTAGGTACTGCGTGGACTACATAACACCATAAAATAACGCCTGTGTGAACTTTTCGATATGTCTTTTAGAAAAAAAGTTAATTGGAAATTTCTGTTTCTATGGAAAATCTAAAATACATGTATCTTTTTTTTAAAAGACTTTTCGAAAAGTTCTCTATCAAATTTTTAGACATATGTATCCCGCTTATTTGTATGAAGTTTCATTAAAATCGGTTAAGTAATTTCAAAAAAAAAAAATGACTTGGAAGTTTGTATGAAATGCCGTACGACGTTAACACTCTTAAAATAAAATAGAATAATTTATATTTTCTCAACCGTAATTCCCACATTTTTATACTCGGGTAAGAGTGAGTTCACATCAATAGATTGAATGGTGAGGTTTGATCGGCATCTGAACGCCTCATCGCCTACATAAAAAATGAAATAAAACGCAAGTTCAGTGCATTACAAATGATATTCACTTCGGTGAACATATTTTTATTTTATCTTCTTTCACAAACTGTAGACTGAAGCACGTACAGTCCTAATGGCCTACATTAGTTTCAGTTAGATCCCATTATACTTCTCGTTAGATGGGATCTTGGTTCTATTTTCTACTACTTGAAGATTAAAATAATTCTGTCAACAGAATTTTTTACGTTAATCTTAGCAACTAAAGCCCCGAAATATTATGTACATCAATACTTATAATTATATCAAAGTCGCTTTACTTGCCCGTCAAGCCGTGATTTTCTAAACAAAGCAATGGATTTTGATACGGGTTTCACCATTATTTAAAGAATTTATTACTGACAGTTTATAAGTAATATTACTTCCCTTTTTAATCGAATTTTATTACCAAAATTTCATGGGTTTTATTTATTTTTTGCACGGACCTAACCTTATAATATCAGCTATCTGCCAATAAAAGTCGGTTCAGCAGTTTCGCAGACCAACAGACAGACAAAAACTGAAAAAAAATGTGTTTTTGTTATAAGTGCCTTATATATTTTCATATGCATTTAGTAAAAAGCTATTATTTTGATATTACAAACAGATACTTCAATTATTTATTTGTATGTGTTTGTATGTATATATATGTGTATACTAGAGTATAGAAGATAGATAGGTAAATTAAAAAAAAAACTCGTTGATTTGGTATTAAATCAAGAAACGTAATTGTTGCTGGGTCTGGTCGCTAGTATTTTTAAAAGAGTAGGTAGCTAAACACATCTTTTGAGAAGCTCACATCAATATTTAAGAGTATCTGTGATGTAGGAATGTCGTAAAACGACCTGTCAAAGCGAAAAATACTAGTTCAAGATTTAACGTGGCAGTTGCTACCAAAACTAGACCAGCAACCCCGATAAAACCCACAAGATTAAAGACATAAAAGTGCTCTCAAAGTTACATCAATGTAGGTAAATCTTCTCTTCAACTTGTGCAATCTGTATGAAAAGGTTTAACTTCCTTCACAAAAAAATACATTTTATTGTTCTGCTTGACCGCAACAATTATCTTTTCAAATTCATTAGCTCCAGGAGAGAAAAAGAGTCTTCGAGAATAATAGTCTATGCATTGTAATTTCGTGTTTCCGCGATTTTAATGCTTCGAGGCCCATTCCTAATATCTTTTGTCAGCTCTTTTCCGTAATAGCAATTAGTTCCTTTTTTTGTGATTTGCAAAAGTCTTGCAAACAGTGTTGTAATTTTCTTTTTCCGCTGTTTCCGTGTTTCATTTTCAACACAAATCATATCAACAGTGGGATTTTTTTAACGTCACGATATTTAAATTAGACTGCTGTTCCTTACGACATTTCATATTTCAACCGTCAATATCTCAGCAATTTAATAATATCCGGAAATATTTTCCTATTAATTGTTTCAAATGATTTCACTGTATTTAATTACACATTTGTTTTACAACATAATTACAAGAAAGACGTCATAACTGGAGAACTGGAAACCATAATATTAATGAATTCATTTAAAATGTAATTTGCTCTCATTAAAATTCCAAGAATAAAGTAGAACAAGGTGGAACATAAATTACGTAGGTATAAAGTTGCGCTCTCGACGTTCAAAACAAATATTAAACGGACGTTGGAAGCTAAAGGCTTTTATTTGTACTTCCAGTATCAACTTTGATGATTATAGTGCAGTGTGAGTACTTCCGAGGGTAAAGCTGACCTATTTAAATGCTAGATTTTTTTAGTACAGTTTAATGTTTGATCGTTGTTAAGCAAAAAGTTGAAAAATGCAAGTTTCGTCACAACTAACCGTCATAATCGAATATAAATGCAGATTTAAGATCGGGTTCAGGAAATTCTCAGTAGCAGGAGTATGTATTTGTGCCCAGTTGATGGCAATAGGCTCGCCTCCTATTACATGGCACTTGAAACATAACTGGTGAAATGTGGGTGAACTATTGGGTACACATGTTACAATAATATAATGTTCGGAAAAAAGCCGTCACCTTGGATTGTGCAGAGTCGACCCCCAACATACTTCAGCGATGGGAGATGTTGAACGAAATTTGCCGATCGGCACGAGTTGAATAAAAGCTGTATTTTTAATTGTTTCGAGTCGGCTTTTGTGTCCTATAAATAGTGCCGAATTGAATATACCGAACCGAAAATTCGAGTAGCAACTGGAAACTGGTGGAATATAGTACGTGACATAACGCTATCTATAAAGCTTAGTAGTATGATATTAATTTTGGAACTGTTTACTCAGACTATTACTTGAATATCGAAAATTATTATTGCTTGCCAATTCGTGAAAATTGGGCAAACAGGAAACCTGATTTTTCTATGCAAACTTGAGGCATATTCTGAGTGTTCCTCCCCGTAAATCAAAATAAAATCATATCAAATTAAATTAACCAGCGAAATCTTTAAACCTGATAATACTAGCAACTACATTAACAGTAGTTGTTGACTTCAAAATAATTAAATTATCATTTCATTTATTTATTTTGTTACTTATTTCTCACATTTTTAATATTTCTTTAAACAAAAACATAAAAAATAGTGGTCCGCCGGAATTGGGAGCAGGGTCCAAGCTACCGGTAGTTAGGGCTACAGAGACTGGAACCTCCTCACAATACGAGCCGTATCGACAAATGCTCCTTTCTGAATCCAACCTCAAAGCGAGACTGCCGAAAGATGTTCGTCAAGGCTCATTATTTTAATTGTGTCATGTTAAGTTCCGCTAGCCTTTGCAATTTTTTGTTTCATTTCAGTGCGTTCATTTAACTTGGCCTTGATATCTCCCAAATTCTTGTTTCTACGATATATACCAATCAGTCACGGAACCGCTTTAAAATACTAAAAAAATATCAAACTTCCCAAATTATTCCGTTTCATATTCCTTCCCTACATAAATTACGTTCAAACACGCTCCCGATTGACAAGCCAGTTCTCAGAGTTTATAATGTTGTTTGCCATGGCATAAGCATTGCTTTCAGAATTGCTTGCCAAAATTTTCCTGGCAGTTCAGTTACGAAGTCCGCAATACGCACATGATCGGAATATATGAAAACTGCGCGCGTACTTAAGAATATAAAGCAGATTTAAACTTGAAATGTACTGAAGTTGGGTCGAGAGGTGAAATGCTGCTGAAGTAGTAGTATACTTTGCATGACCACTAGACGTCCTCGTTGGTTTAGTGAAAGATTTGCAGGGCATAGGGTCATGTGTTTGATTCGCAAGTTTAGTATACCGTGATTTTTATCCAGTTGTTGGCAATAGGTTCTCTCTCTCTCTTTCAAATGAATCTTTCTAGATATAATTTCTGAAAACCATTCATTAATTGATTGCCGCAAGTAGATAATTTTATATCTACCTTTACCATCAACTAAAAAAAGAATAAGCAAATGAAGTCAAAAATAAACTGGCTACATGTGCGTGTAGCTACTCCTCTGCAAATAACCTTTCCGAGAATACGAGCGAACTGTTTTGTAACAGTTATTTGGAAATGCATAAATGACGGCAAAATGTTTTCATGTGGCTTTTTAATGAAATAGAATATGTCAGATGTGGTTTTTTGCATCCACGCGTATTGTGACGGATGGCCAAATCAAAAAGGTTTTTTTTTCCACTGAAACCTGTTTGTATGCATATTTTCTTGTTACAATGTGAAATTGATGCATGTTCGATCTGTGTTGCTAGAATTATTAATTCGTTACGAATACAAAAAGTATTTCATGTACATATTTTTGTATGAAATGTAATCAACAATGTAACGTTTTTTTTTAACGTCAGTAAATTCATAGTAATTTTAACATTTTCATTGTGAATACATAGTACATACAGTTGCTTGTAAGGTCCGGTGATTTTGTTGAATGATGTTTTCACCAATAATTTTGTCTGACTTAACACTGCCCACATACCACCTGTAACATGTCTAATTACATTTACCTTCAAAAAGGTGACACGAACTCCTTTTTTTGTTTCTTTATCGAAGAATACTTGACGATTCCAGAGGCTCACATAACAATGAGACCCAATAAAACAATTGAAACCTGAGAAGGAATCAAATTTTTACGCGCGATGAAAAATAAACAGCATCAAAGAAATCGTAATTGAATCTTTCTTTCACAAAATGTACTGTAAAAGTAAGTAGTAGGCACTTACGTTTTTGTAAATAGAAAGTTTCCAATCGTCAGAAATGATGGCATTGGTACATTTGTGAGTGTTCCATTCCAGATATTAAAGTCTTAATTATTCATTTTATTTTGATCCCAATTGGGTCTAACATTTACGCTTATTTTACGGTGAAATTGGTTCCTGTTGTTTCTGCATTGATGTTTCTGCTTTTGTAGTAGAGCGAAGACATCATTTCGTACACATTACGCCAGTTATGTTTAAGTCCCATGTACTTATAATAGGGGCGACCCTATTGCCATCGACCGGGCACAAATCTAGACTCCGTGGCTGCTAATAAGAAATTCCTGATGGAAAAACCCAATAACACTTTTCCCGACCCGGGAATCGAACCCAGGACCTCAAACGCAGCAGTCGCGCTAGCGATCACTAGATCAACAGGGCAGTCTTTTGCAATTTACTAAACCTTAATCCATGCAGTTGTAGACAACACCGGGGTAAGTAACTAGACGTAATTTAATTACTGGTTTCCTACCATATACAACTTTGAATTTATATTACAAGAAAGAGAATCCGCTAACAAAAAGAAATATGGAAAGGCACATTCCTTTTCAAATGGTACTGTGAAAGTTTTCCTTTTACCCGTAGTTCTACGAAATAATATAACTAATGAGTACATAACATCCCTTGCATAAACCAAAATTCCAAGAAGATCAAATGTCAGGGCATTTTCCTCTCCGAAGACTAAAATATGAATTTATATGAAGATAGAAAATGAGATGAATGCATGCATACCTCCTCGCTAAAGAGGATTGGGTAACTGGTGCATCCAACCTCAAAGGTTTTCAACCTTTATTGAATTTTTTGTGGCGCAGTAAATATGAGTTAGTTTTAAATTGAACTTTATGAAAAGGTAAACGTTTAAGGAAAACTTGAGCTATCGTAACTGTAATTAAGATCGGGAATTATTTTACAAACTGCAACTATGTGTGTGGTGCGCTATATTCTAATTATACCATCGTTTCAGCCATTTTAAATTTTAAGAAAGTACATCACCTCACACCGGTTAGTCTCCAAAGGGTAAGGCAGAGATGTTACCTTAGTACACCTACATCTCTCCAATTATTTTAAGGCATAATAGGGGCGAGCCTATTAAACACGAGTGACATAGAAACTTAATGTGAACGGTGTTGCAGCCCAAAAAGGGATAGTAATTAATCAATTTACTAGAAGGTATTACTGTTCGGAAGCTCGCCAACTTAGCACCTTAGGCTAAGGAGCTTAATAGTGCAACGTGTGGGTTGTAAGCTCCTGACCTCTGGTACACCAATCTGTTAAAATGTATAGCAGTCTAATCATACTATCAGTCTTTGGTTGGCTGGGAGATAGGCCTTCTCTCTATGAGAGGATAAGACAAACCTACACCACACGAGCCTGGGAGGGTTGTTGTATGTCACTTGTCTTCGAAGTTTTGGTTTTAGGACATGCCGGTTTCCACACGATGTTTTCTGAGATCTATGAAATAAATTACATAAAATAGTTTCTAACCGAAGACGAGGTCGTCTTCGGTCGTGACAGAAACTATTTTATGAAATACGTTAGTTGGTGCTGTTACCATAAGACCAACACTGCTCCCCTATAAAAGTTTAGGCACATATAAGGCTACGTACTGAAAGGTTGGTTGCTTGCTCAGCCCCTAAAGCTTAGCGAATAGCGAAGTGAAACGAATGTTCTATGATTTTTGCATCTGGCTACAATGCGCGCTTGGCACCTTCGGTACTCGCCTAGCGTGTATCGATGTAGCGCACAGTGCGGCCAGTTGCGAAAATCATAGAACCTTCGTTTCACTTTGCTACTCGCCAGGCAACCTAGGCTCTGGGCACCAAGCCTCATGTCAGTGCGTTCGTAGCCTAATAGTTAGATGAACTTTTTATGGACTGAACATAACTATAAGGGTGTTACAAGACCCTTAACGAGCGGGCCTGTGGACGGTGAGCTATGGGCTAGCTCGCCGTCCGTCCGTCTTATGACGACAGGCCGTGTCGACGGCGCGTTCGTGTTCCACGCGCGCCTCAAAGAGAGTCAGCATACAGGAAGGGGTCCGTAAGGGCCGACGCCTGCCAGGGTTGCGGGACTGTTCGAAAGAGATACCGCGGCCCTGGAACACAAAGGGTAAAGGAAGGAACATGGATGGGTTTTAGTCAGTAAAAGTCTGACACTCCCTCCTGCTCAGCCCAGAGCGGGAGGGGTTATTTGATGATTTCCCATCGGTAAAAAAAAAAAAAAAAGACCCTTAACGAAGCCGAAAGGCACTTGTTTTCCCCATCATTGCGATATTTTTTTTGTTGTAGACCATACCTGGGGAACCTTCTAGTTACGGAGATGTTGGGGGTCAAAGTCCCAACTTTTTCACAAGTTTTTCTTTTTTCAAACCCGTTTTGAATGTAAGATATTAAAAATCTCCACGACCCCCGTACTATACAACATATCCATCAGCACAATGTTTTGAGTGCGTTACATTGAGTCCTACTGTAAAACGTGATTTGTCACCCCAAAAAAAAAAGTCGTTTCCTAGCAATATTTTTTTTGCGTAAAGTTACTTAGTTTGATGCTCATAATGCTTGGTTGCCGGCTTCGTTAAGGGTCTTGTTACACCCTACTAGGTAGATGCTGATATAGCTACCGTCACAATCTTACGGAAGTCGTTTTATGTGCCTTCGGAACTTCTTATCCAAAAATGCTTTATTGGCTAGGATTTTTCGCGAATAGATCACAGATTAAGGTCACATCCTTGTAAAAAAAGTGTTTTTTTTACTCTACGGAAAACATAATTGACAGATTTATAGGTTTGTCTGACGATTATATTGGTGTAAACAACTCTCAAAGAAAGAATTTCACTTCTTATTACCTAATAACAAATGTGTCTACTTAATATTGCGCTACTTTTCAGTACAAATGTCAAGAGGGTGCTTCTCAAGCAATTATTTTTTTCATCGATTGTTTCTTATAGCAAGTTTGAATAATATTTGATAGAAAATGAAATTATAAAAGAATCAACTTGATAAACTATCAGACTGTCGAAACAGTGTTCTCTTGAGGTGCTTATATGATTTGGACATGTTGAGGGGCTGAATGAAAGGCTGTCATCAAAAGCGGAATATTTGAGTGGAAATGTCGGGAGTAGACCTCCGAATGACATACTTACGTCATTGGTGATTTTCGTCAAAAAGTTCAGGGAGTTTACTATGACGTCTAAAAGCAGGAGTGATTTCAGCGTGGGAAAGAGACAGAGCTATACAGGTCGTCTAGCGCCATCTCTTTCCCACACTAAAATTACTCCTGCTTTAAGTCGTCATGGTAGGCCACCAGGTACGTATTGCTCACAACCGGCGTGGGAGTTAAATCGTATGTATGTGGACGCGGCAAAAGGAGTATGTAATTGACGTTCTGTAGTTTCTGCCAACCCCCTTGAGAAAAGGTGTGAGTCATATGCCTACATTTTCCCTAAGTTGGGGGCGGCTTCCAGTCTAACTGGGTGCTTCTGGTGACCAGATAGTAGGTAATACAATAATACTAGATAAGACTGCTTGTCAGACTTTCGGGTCACTAACCTAACGACGATCAAAGATCTATAAATGACAGCCGGGACCAAAGCCTTATGACCTTATCTTAGCCTTATGCCTTATGAGCTTTCCGAGGTACGGAGGAAAAACGGTATGTAATCTGTAACCCATCCACGGACCAACCTAGGCTAGCATGGCTTAACCTTGAGATCGACCCGAGAGGTTGTTATTATTTAGCCACAAGCTCCTCCTCCGGGAAAAACCGTCAGTTCATGTACTTATATTCCGAATCCAAAATCAAATTCTCTCATTTTCAAATATAAATTGCCGCTCATTCCACTAGTCTGAAATAAAGCTTCTAATATCATAATTAATTCCATGCTGGACGTCCATTAGCAATGCTAATATTACACGTGACGACTATCATCGGAAGCGTTCGATTGCTGGTCGGAATGCATTCGGTACGCCACAGTGAATATTTATGGTAATTTTACAGAGATGATGTAGATATGCCAGCTTGCCCAGCTTATTGCTAACTCTGCGACAATGGAAAGGAATTTGTTCTTTAATAAAAACATTTTTAGGAGGGAAAAACTGCAAACGTTCGCTTTTATATTAAAAGTATTTATTAATTTTAACTGCCACGTTAGTCTGGTGGTCGCAAGCGCGACTGCTGAGCATGAGGTCTTGGGTTCGATTCCCAGGTTGGGCAAAGTGTTTATGGGTTTTTCTATAAGTAATTTCTCAGTAGCAGCGACGGAGTCTGGATTTTTTTTTCAACAAGCTCGCCTCCTTTTACATGGGTCTTAAATATAACTGCTAAATGTGATTGTACTATTAGGTACACCTCTGCCTGACCCTTCGGGGATTACAGGTGTGATATTATGTTATATTCAATTTAAAAAAACTGTTACTTCAGGACGCAGTGGTCGGCGGCGGCGACCTCTCGCGTCCGGCCCTGGTTCAATCCATGGTCCGGAGCGAGAGGGAATGGGACGCCGTCACCTCCTTCTGCGAAGCAGTCATGCTAGCGAAGGAGGTGGCGGGACGTGAGAGGGAGAGAATCTCACGTCCCAGCCGCCGCGGGAGACGCACCGGGTGTCGGGGGCCACGTGGTGGCCCCCGGCCACCGTAGGCGCGGGCCTGTGGACGGTGAGCTATGGGCTAGCTCGCCGTCCGTCCGTCTTATGACGACAGGCCGTGTCGACGGCGCGTTTGTGTTCCACGCGCGCCTCAAAGAGAGTCAGCAAACAGGAAGGGGTCCGTAAGGACCGACGCCTGCCAGGGTTGCGGGACTGTTCGAAAGAGATACCGCGGCCCTGGAACACAAAGGGCAAAGGAAGGGACATGGATGGGTTTTAGTCAGTAAAAGTCTGACACTCCCTCCTGCTCAGCCCAGAGCGGGAGGGGTTATTTGATGATTTCCCATCGGTAAAAAAAAAAAAAAAAGGACGCAGTGGTAGCTACTAAGTACCCAAATAAACTCTCAATGCAAAGTAAGTTTGGTTAAACGAATTTTGGCGTAGCACTTAAGTAGCCTGCTACGTGGAGTAGCTACTGGTACGGCGGGCCGGGCGTAGTAACTGCAAAGTTCTAAATACAATCTCGTTTCGACAAACCGGTTTTGCGGTTTAATAAAGACTTATACAGGGTGTAACAGGACCCTTCACAAAGCCGTCAACCAAGCATTATGCACATCAAACTCAGTAATTTTACGCAAAAATGATTGCTGGGATAATAGGTAGGATATGTAGGATAATAGGTAGGTAGGACTCAATGTAACGCACACAAAAAATAGTACGGGGATCGTGAAGGTGTTTAAAGTAAAAATCTTACATTTAAAAATGTATTAAAAAAAAAATCTTGTGCAAAGTCGGAACTTTGACCCCCAATATGTCCGTAACTAGAAGGTTCCCAGGTATGGTCTAGAACAAAAAAATGATCGCAATGACGGGGAGAACAAGGGCATTTCGGCTTCGATAAGGGTCTTTATTTGCCGTGTTACACCCTTTATTTGCCGTGATCTAGATCATTAAAATAAATCAACCAATACGTTCCAATTTAAAAAAAAAACCTTCAGGTATTCATAATTTCGTCGTTTATTCCAAGTTGTTTTCCACATCGGCTTAACTGTTTTGTATGCTAAATATGTTTCCAATAAATCGACAAGACCTCCAATATTGCCCTTGGAATAAATTCCAAATCTATTTTATCACCTTACATTACGAATACAAAAATAACAGACGTGTTACAGAAAAGTTGTTTACTGAGTCATAATAAAGTATAATGTTACCAGCTTAATAAATGAGGAGCTCGTTGTTAATAATAACAACCGCTCAGATCTATCTTCAGGTTGAGCCGCGCTACTCTAGGTTGGTCAGTGGAAGGGTGACCACCCAATACATACCGAGTTTTCTGCGTGCCTCGGAAAGCAAGTTAAGCCGTTGGTCCCTGCTGTCATTTGTAGATCTTTGGCAATCGATATAGGTAGTCAGTGGCCCGAAAGTCTGACAACCAGTCTTACCAAGGGGTATCGTATTACCCAGTTCTAACTGGGTTGTGGAGGTCAGATAGGCAGTCGCTCCATGTAAAATACTGGTATTCAGCTGCATCCGGTTAGACTGGAAGCCGACCCCACCATAGTTGGAAAAGGCTAGGCAGATGATGTTACCAGCCTAATTCAATTTTGAAATAGCGTGCTTTTCGTATCAAAAAGCGCTTTAACAGCTGCATTCTGTAATCATTCTGACGGCGAGCTAACAGCTTGTGACATATTATAGCTAAGTGAGCACTAATGTTCTGTATTATAACGATGCTTTAAGAATACGATGAGAAACGTGATTAGCTTGTGTTGAAGAAAACATTTCGTTCCAGATTACTATTTAATAATTCATGATTGAATTGGTTGATGGCAATACGAGTATGCCATGCTCACCCCCTGTTATAATTATGAGACTTAAACCTGATTGCCGAAATTTGTGTATACTGTTAGGTACAGTTCTGTCCAACCCTTCGGGGTTTTAATTACAAGGCGTGATATTATGTTAATATTTAATACTAGGTGAGTAGAATGACCCTTTGTGATGAGATCTCACATGAAATTGTCACCACAAAAATTGCAGTCTGTTTTTACTCGGTTTTAGAAAAAATACAATTCAAACATTCTTCAATCTTCTTACCAAGCATGGTTAATAATGGTATTATTTAAAGGTGCATTCAAAGTGACCGGGTGACTGGATTCCGGACACTGGACTCTGAAAGAGAATGTACTGAAATATCTGTCAGCAGATATTCTGAAGTTCGGTCGGTTAGATGAGTTAGACCGCTCCTGTAATTGTGTTTATTTTAACTTTTTGAACTTTCACCGCAAATACCTACAAAAAGAATAGGGATTTAAAACTATTTAATTGTTTATTTCATGGTATAGTGCACCGCACATTTTTGTCATATATTTGTGTCGTTGGCGTACAGTGCATGCGCTTGCTTGTGACTTCATAATTGACAATGGCGTTCAAAGGTTTAAATAATTTTCAGTCAGATGTCCACTTATTTGAAAAAAGTTTACACCATTGCAGCTGGTGCATATTTTTTACAGCTTTTAGCGCACTATACTGATGCTGTAACGTAAAGTAAAAAGCGACGTATTCCGCAGTAAGCTGATTTTATACAAAGTCAGTTAAAGCCATGCATCAAATTCGAGGTTTCATTAAACTAGATATGTTTTCATGTGGATTATTTTTAAATATTCTGTCGATAGTGAGATTTTCATATTTTTTTTAAGTAAGTCATTGAAGATATCTCCTTTCCAAATTAGTTTTGATTACTAGCATTATTCTGTATTAATATCGATTTAAAAGACACGTCACAACGATGTATTTCTAATCATTTTGTGCAGTAAGCTACATATTCACACAGACACACATTTTAGCAGATTGAAAAACCCACATTTAGATTATAGTACAGACAGCTATTGTTTCTATTTTCATTGTTCAGCGGTTTAATAAAGCAATCTCGTTAATTGAGAGCATGGAGAGATAATATCAGCGATAGTGGACACAATATAAATCACGCAAATTTGCACTTACACTCTAAGTTAGCTTATATTGTTAGGCACAGAGAATATTAAGTAAACATGGTTTTAATATTTGAACTAGACGGACACAGAATTTTTGAATTGATTCCCTCGTTGGTCTAGTGATCGTTAGCGGACTGCTGAGCATGAGGTCTTGGGTTCGATTCCCAGGTCGGGCAAAGTGGTATTGGTTTTTCCATCAGGCATGTCTCAGTAGCAGCCACGGTGTCTGGATTGCCCGGTTGATGGCAATAGGCTCGCCCTCTATTACATGGGACTTAAACATAACTGGTGACATGTGGTTGTACTATTAGGTACACCTCTGCCTAACCCTTCAGGAATTACAGGCGTGATGTTTTATGTTATAGACAAAGAATTTCATTAACTCTTGAACGCAAAATAACTTATCTGTACCCATTTTCCTTTCTATCTCATTTTGATATCTATTTGAATATTTGGGTTAGTAACATTTATACTTAATTTCAAATTAATTCCAACATTAAACAATAATAAATTTATTATAACTTTGTAAATAATTTCAAAATAATAATTATTTATTAACGTAAACAATTGCTCACTCATTCGCAAATAAAATCAAGTCCACAACAAAAAACCAGCAAGATTCTTTAAAAAAAATCACTCAATTCGCGAGCTTTTACAGCGCTTCATAAAAAGGTTTATAAAGCGCTTGCCGTTAACGAGGGTGCTATTAATCGGTAACTGAGTGAAAGCACTACCTTACGTAACGAAGACTTGGGCTATTGACGTCGGCGATATTATACATGATTAATAGATTCCAAGAGATCACGGCGTTCCAGTTTTATTGTGAGTTTATAAGGCTTGAAAACTAGGTGACATGGGGTAGTGATTTTTTATGTGTACGTAGTGTATGTGTATATGTGGTATTGTGAAAGATTATTTTAATAAATTTACAGATTTGGTTTAAACCTACTACACTACTATTACTACTAACTAGTATTACTACTTACTGCTATTTTAATTTACTCCTATAGTTACTAATAGCTATTTGGTTGGCAATAAATTTTGATGTTTGCATACCTACAACTATTAAACTTTAAGATTTTTGTTTGCATAAAGTATGCAGCTGCCGTCAAAACGTTAATAAATTGCTGAATTACATAGTTCTTTTTATAGTGTATGTGTTACTATAGTTTAATATTAAATACTGAAAAATTAGATACCCTCCTAACATAAAACATTATACATTTTACACCAGACAAAGTTGTTACGAATTTCTCTAAAATAACCTGTAATTATTACAATAATAACTATTACAAAAACAATTTTCAATATTCAGGAGCAACGCAATAAACAGAAACTTATGGGCTTACAAAACTTTCAAGTTTCATTCCCAAACGGCATGATAATTGAATACAGAACAATTATTGTGGTAGGTATACATGTTACTCGTTTATTTGTCTCTTGAAACTATCTAACTAGTTTAAATTGAGAAGAATTACAGAACACAAGTTAGTTAATTACAATATAAACAAGGAATATTATGAATGTAACAATGTGTAAAATTAGCATAATATTATTTAATATTTAGAGATTACAGGTTGTAACAAGACTCTTAACGAAACCGTCAACCAAGCATTATGTACATCAATCTAAGTAACTTTACGCAAAAAAAATTGCTGGGGAACGACTTTTTTTTGGGGTGAAAAATCACGTTTAACGGTAGGACTCAATGTAACGCACTCAAAACATTAAGCTGATGGATGGATTGAATAGTACGGTGGTCGTGGAGGTGTTTAAAGTAAAAATCTTAAAATAAAAACGTTTATTTAAAAAAAAAAACTTGTGAAAAAGTTGGAAATTTGACCCCCAAATCTCCGTAACTAAAAGGCTCCCAGGTATGGTCAAGAACAAAAAATGATCGCAATGTCGGGGAGAATAAGTGACTTTCGGCTTCGCTATGGGTTTTGTTACACCTTGTATTTACACCCTTTATTAGTATTCCATAAATACAAGATGAAAAACAAATAAATGCTATAATTATGTGAACGAACTCTTTGCTGCTAAAAATGTATTTGCTGGCTCAACTAAAGCATAGACTAAAAACATTTTCATGAAAGACGATAAAAATGCTAACTTAAAAATATTTTTTTTAATGTACAAATTTATAATTATACATATAAAAACCAGCCTGACACAGCTAGGTGATGCATTGGTTTACTTAAGCCACATATAGCTTGATTAATGTGTATTTAAATGTAAGTGATTTACTGAAATTCAAGCTTAACGTAAGCCACACGATTTGTCTAAAACACACCCCAGATAAAATATTACTACATGTATCGAAAATTCGAAACATCGTGTGCAACTTTTTACTTGCAAAAAAACTTTTTCCTTAAATCACTCAAGCCATTTGCATCGACGACTCGTGTTGAATAATATTTGCATATTTATGTTCGTCTACTGCAACTTATGTAACCTTAGCGATGAGGGTCACAATTTGTACGAGTTCCTTAACTAATTAACCATTCATGATCAAAGGCGTCTTATACTTACGAAGGTAACAGGTTCTTTTGAACTTCAGGGGGGTGTTAAAGTATTTGATTCAGTCTTAAAACTTTTCAAAAGAGACTCAATCTTTTACGGTGTCAGGAAAAAATGAATTTCCTTGCGAATATTCTGAACAGACAAAAATTATTCTACAAAGACATAAATTGTGGACAAAACAGTACGCTTCTCTTTTTTTTTCTTATCCTTTTCTTCTTGTTAAAATTCTAAAATAAGTTCTAAATATATATAATAATTTCTAATTCTATATTAAGTTCTAAAATAAAATTACAGATCTCTTTCAAACAGAAAACATACTACACGGAAATAATGAAGCAGTCGTTTTGTAGTGCCATATAGCTGTCAGTTTGAGTAAAATAAAATAAAACAGTTTAAAAAACAAAGTGAATTTCGTTAAAGTTCCAACTTAACAGGGTCCAGTTCAGATCGTCCAGCGTCTATTAAAGACTACATAAAGTACTTTGGGTACTAGGAACTCAACATACTAACACCTCGGTCAGTGAGGAAGGGCTCATATTAATATTAACTTACAAGCCGAAACGGATGATTAAGAAGTCCAGTTTGTACTTGTATGGGAAATAGATTCTATTTTTATTTAAAAACATGGGCAAAGCGGCCTCATTGTGGTGGCGACACCGATCTTAAAAAAAAGTGGAGGAAAAAATGGTGCGGAAACTCGCATGAGAACCAAAATTTCGAAGACATGAGTCATTATCTAATTCCGCACTGGGCCCTCATGACGAGAGAGGACCCTTTTACCGCAGCAGAGGTTGCGGTATTGGCTGATTTTGCTAGATAAGACTCCTTATACGAATTTCCTTCACTAATCCTTTTGAATTTACTTAATGAAATCAGTTAGTATAGTGGCTAGAAACGAAACCGTACGAAGTGTATAAGTGTAAGTGAAATACAATACGTACGGAAAGTAGACAAGAAAAACCTCAACCATCAATTTCATTTGAAAATATTGAAGGATGAGCTCCATCTAATCGACGTACAAGTACTTCTACTCGATTCGCTCCTAGATTAATCGACTGTCAGTCATCGGGGCGATCATACTCGTTCTATCGTTATAAACTGCGAGGGGCAGGTGGCTTTTACGATTTTTGGAAGACACCGATTAGGGCCCGCAGATGGCTAGAAACGAGAAAAAGATGTTTTCTGACTTTTAAAAATAAATGATCTTTGCAGTTACGATCATTGTTTCGCATCAGCATATAACTAATAACAGTTTGATATTCCGCAAGAGAACCAAGGTTACCGACGTAGCCCGAAGATTTTCCAAACTTAAGTGGCAGTGGGCAGGGCACATTGCTCGCAGAACGGATGGCCGATGGGCTGAAAAGTTCTGGACTGGCGACCGCGAACCGGAAGACGTTATGTTGGTAGGCCTCCCACTAGGTGGACCGATGACCTGGTGAAGGTTACAGGGATTCGCTGGATGCAAGACGCACGGGACCGGTCAATGTAGCGACACTTGGGGGAGACCTATGTCCAGCAGTGGACGTCTTTCGGCTGAAATGATGATGATGAGTTTGATATTTGTCAAACTGTTGTTGTATTTTTCTTACTTCCCAGTCACTATCACAGTGTATGAAGAAAGTGAATATTGTTTCAATACACCTATTGGTTGTGTTATTCATTCAAGATTTACACCTGTTTCTGGGACGGATAAAAATTGACACGTCAAAATCGAAAACAAATGATGTGATCTGATTGGTTGGTCCTAATTCAGTCAAACAATTACAGCAGTTTACGTGCTCGACAATTTTAACGCTAATTTTTACGTAGGTTTTTAGTCTGGAAACTGTAAGCGCTACTACTGAGCATGAGGTCCTAGGTTCGATAACAGCTCAGGCAGTGTTATTGGGTGTTTCTATCACGGATTTCTCAGTAACAGGCCGGAGCTTGGATCTGTGTCTGGTTAATGGCGAAAGGTTCAATCCCTATTTAATTACATGGAGCTTAAACGTAACTGGCAATATGTAGGTCCTATGTGCATGGCATCATCATCCACAGCCCGGACACACCCACTGCCAATCTCCACGGTCCTGTACCAACCTCATCCAGGTTTTTCCCTCGATGGCAATAACTATATCGTCTGCCCATTTCGCCGCCGGACGACCCACGTTTCTTTTGCCAGTTCTTGGACACGATTCGGTGACAGCCTTAGTCCACCTGTCATCCCTGCGCCTTGCCAGGAGTCCTGCCCAACTCCATTAGAGTTCCGTAACGCGGTTTCCAATATCGAAAACCTTTGTGCGTTGGCATTCCTCTGCTTAACCCGTTAGAAAAATTAGAGCGTGATGTTAGGGAGTTATCGATCCAAACACTGCGCGTCAAGTTTATAAGTAACAAACATGCCATCTTAAAAAGATCTCACAAGAAACTCGGCTGTATCTGCAAAGTAACCAAAATATTCAAGGATTGCACTATGAGTAAAAGCGTTGCTAAAATCGAGCATAAAATGAGAGCTAAAATCGTTACACAAAGCTATTACATGGAACAAAATAGTTGCATATTATGCTCTAGTATTGCATAAATGTTTTCCCGTTGTGAAGAGCCTGAGCAAAACAATGCTTGAATTAAAAAGGTAAATAGTAACATCAGTGTCATAACGGTTGCAAATCGGCATTAAAACTGTTTAAAATTGCAATGACTTTGCAGATTTTTACCTGTCTGGTTGTTATTATGCCGTCTTTTTACAAATCATTTATCATTTAATGAGAACTATTTAGATGATATCTGAAGATTTCGTAAACATATCTCTCATCTGATACATTTTTAAGCTGCCTTTTAAAATGATCTTGAAATATTTAAAAAATCTAAATAATTAACATAAATGTATACGCCTTTATTTAATCCTCCAGAGATTGGCGAATAAAATAATATTTAATGATATTAATATTTCCAGATGTTCATAAATCCACAAAACACCATGTGGTTTTCGTGGTTCCACAAAATAATCGGTGTACCGGTTTTTACCTTCACAAAGGTTCACCTTTTTCCGCTTTGAACCACTCAGCGTATAAAGCGCCACATTTTACTCTTGTTAAGCTTTACGAAGTGATGATTAATTTCATTAAGTTGTCCTATAGGATTGTTGCGGTTGTCATTTGCACGAGACAGTGATTGCGAAACAATTAAACAATTTTCCACTGATATGTATCTTTGTTTTTGTGATAAATTGTTTTTATTGTTGTGATATGGTTCTTTGTTTTTGTTTTGGGAACACAAGTCCATAACTTGATATGAAAATGGAGTCTGTTAAAACTTTACTAACACACAATGGTGAAGGAACTGGTTTTGGTTAATAATGAGAATACGAAATGTAAAGGATAGAGTTGAAAGCAAGCATATTGTTGGCATAAATGTACCTTCCTATGTACGTATTTGAGCAGCTTTACCAACATGGATAAACGTATAGTTTGAAACTGTCAGATTATGTATAAATCCCTACATACATGTATACCTGTATGTGCTTACATGATATAAGCTTGTTAGTTTAGCGTACAGCAATTATTTTCCATGTTGCCTTTGACAAGCATTGGCGAAGCGACGAGTTATTTTACTGATCACAAAACTATCATGTATGTCAGTATGAGTGTGGAGAAATTTGAAGGTATACCTTCAAATTTTCTTTAACTAATCAAAACAAAAGTTACGGCAAAAAAAATGCACTCTAATCCTATTATTTTGAATAAATTAAAATGAAGTGCTACTTGCACTGAAAAATTTAACTGTTAAGTAAATACAGGGTGTAAGAATACCCTTCACGAAGCCGTCAACCAAGCATTTTGTACATCAAACTAGGTAACTTTACGCAAAAAATATTTCTGGGAAACGACTTTTTTTTTGGGGTGAAAAATCAGGTTGTACGGTAGGACTCAATGTAACGCCCTCAAAACTTTCAAGTATATGAAGCAAAGTATTACAAATTTCTTCAAAATCTATCCGAGTAAGTTACGCAATTCGGGTGCTGGTCTCATTCAAATCACTATGACAATTCGAATACATTATATGAAAACATTTTTATATCTCCCTTTTCAAGTGATTCGTATATAATTTATCGAACATAAAAAAAGTATAGGATCAATAAATACTAAAAGAGGTCGTCACTGAGACAAAGGCCGATAAATATATTTATTACAAACACACTGTTGAAGTTATGACGCATATACTAGTACTTGGTTCAAGTAAATGGTTACACTCTTTATGCTCTTGGAAATGTACTGGAAAATAGTTGGTACAGTAGAATTTTGTCTCTGCAAAGTGTTGATTGAATAAAAGTGGAAGGTAACTGATTATGACACCTGAAACGCGAATTTTGAACATGAATTTGTAAGAAAAAATTGCCTTAGTCTTAGCTAAAAATAGAATTTTGAAAGCCAGTAATATAGCTCTCAACGTAATGATAAATACTTAAATGTGACAGTAATTCAAAATTAAAAAAAATAATGTTTAAAAATCGTAAATTACAAAGAAAAGACGTAGGTTATATTTTAATGACGGGTGTACTTAAATACAAGTCTCTATAGGAGGGTATAATTATTTTAATGACCACAGTCATAATTCATAATATTATAGAAGGCAATTTCATAGGTAATGCCACTGCCATTAATAGATTTCAAAATGAAATTGTCATCCATCTATTGGTCATGCATAGAGGACGTTAATTTTCGAATGTCTTTGACTACAGAACATACTACAATAATATCAGAATTTACTTGAATTCACCTATTGCAACATACAAGGCTTTGTCAACTCGATAACAACAACAACAATCGAATCGAGCAACAATGAGAACCAATTCATGTAGGAAACACTATTGAACACAGGTGGTGAGAATGTGATCGACGGTCACCGCCTACATCGTCCATGTACGTACACAGGCTGGACCAGCAATAAATTCCAGTACAAGCGACACAAGTTAGGACATAACAGAAATCTGCGCCCATTGTGTGCAGACTTGGCTATCCGCCAAAAGGTGCATTAGAGCAGAAACACTTAACGTCAAACGTTAAAACTTCAACTTTTCATATTGTACTAGATACCGTCTGGATTGTTCGCGGCTATGAACTTTTCAGAACCAATTATCCTGTACTGTGTCTTGTCGCATTTGAAGCTATAAGGGAGTTATACCAAGTTTACTCAGTAAAAGTCTTACTTTGAAATTGTGTCTTATTTCAAACTTCATTGAAATGAGAATATGCAACTTGCTTCCTATCGTACTAGGAATGAAGTTCATTCAAAAGTTCAGCCATTTTCTAGTGAAGTGGATGACAACTACTATATGACTTAATTTACATACTTTTTGCAGCTCGTTTTCTCTGAGTAAAATAATGACCTTTAAACTTTCTATGTGATTTTGTAAAATTATTCAATTTATGACTGAAATAAAATTGCCGAAGTGTGAATGGTCAAAGACTATGGCATAGTATTAGTACTATGCCATAGTCTTTGACCATTCACACTTCGGCAATTTTAAATGCTCTTTAAAGTTTGGATATGGGTAGTTTATACGTCATTCGCTATTTTTATTCTTTTAGCTTTCCGAAGTAATAAAATTTTATAGCGACAGTATCTGTACCGAAACTGTGGTGACTCGTTTTTCAGAATAACTATTGCGATTTCGAAAGCTTTGTGTATAGAGCTTAAGTTACAAACTCTTTTATTTCTTTTTACTACTTGGTTTTAGTTTATTGTTAATACTTAGTGTTTTGTTTGTCTCATATCATGTGTCTTCATTTGTTCATCTTGCTTCCAGCTTTTCTTAGATTCTTTCCTTTTCTGTGTAATGTTTTAATAGCAACAATGTCATAATATACCGATTTGAATTTGCAACTACTCTTACTTATTCTACTATTATACTACTATTGTTACTTATTATTTTCTTGTACAAAATTTCCCTTCAAATTTTCCCTTTACATTCGAAGACTAATTCAAAATAATAAGTACACTCCTGGAGTATGAAATCATTTGCCAACAAAACCCGTAAATTTTTTCGTTGGCTGAACTTAACGAATATTTTAATTTCATCATAAAACCGACAATACACACTTGACAATATGCTGAAATCGATCCACGAAATGTTTGAATTTTGATTTTAGTTCAACTGCAACACACATTGGCTCTAACTTTCCAATCAAATATTGATAACCAGGAAAATATTCATTTGTAAATCCATTTTGAAAACCAGCATTTGTATTGGAGTGTACTTTACCTTTTTCAATATTAGGGTCCATCCTAATCCTGATACTCAAATTGTTGCTACAAGCGGAAACTAAATTAAATATCGAGCGCTATAACATTATACAAAGTATCATTAAATTCTGTTTTAGGCCTGTACAGGACCTCGGGATCAGGTGCCACAGGTAACTAGAAGAGATCTGTTTTTATTTTAGTCTTTGGAGCTTTTGGAAAATTATTTAGATGGCTTATGATATCGCTTTGGATGGAATGTAAGTAGACTTTGATTATGTGTGAAAGATTTTTTGTGTTACCTTGAATGTTTTGGATTGACTAAAGAAATTGTTGGATGTATCAGATTTTTTTAACGTTTCGTGAAAAGAGGCAACAAGGATAAATTGGTTGGTTGGTTGATTTGATTATGCTTGCACAATTTTGAATTTTAGACAACCCTGTTTGATTTGCCTGTGTCTTAGATAATTTCAAGGCACCAAATGTCATATCAATTCCATAAAAACAAGCATGAAAATTCCCGCATCAATAGCCAAAATAATATATTATCCCATTGGATATCTTTAAGGCAATTTTTCTAGGATAGGCAGTGGAGCGTGTATAGAAATGTAGGTCGATTGAACGGAAACAAATAGAAAGCATTACGTTAACGACATCTTGTTCTTGTATTTGTTGGGCTTCGCATGTGGCAGTGCTCCTAATAACGTAGTAAACGGATTAGTGTAGCTTAAAAAATATGTGTAATCGGGAAATAATGGAGGATTATTTGTAAATAGAAAGCATGTGTGTTTTTTTTAATAGGGGTTTTACTCTTCAGAGATGTTTATATAATGTGTTGTTTATAAAATTTTCTGAATGTGAAACCACTAGTATTAGAGATTATAAATTTAAACACCCTTATGTACCTACTGTGTGTAATTAAGCTTAACATCTCTAAAGCGGGTAAGTAATATATTATTATTATTATTGCCCATTCTTCTCCATAGAGATCTACGCTTTGGAATGGGCAACTACAGTACTTTCACAAGTTATTATGCCTTGTGTCTGTGACTGTAGCTTCGCCTTTGTTTTTCTGACTTTCAAAAGTGCCTGCGAAGGTCTAATTGAAATAAACGCTTTGAGATTGAAAAAAAAAATGATATAATTACAAAATTTCTCATATTTACAAGATATAACTACTGTATCTATAATTTTATGTTATTTAATGATCAGTTAATAGAAAGGCTGTCGCTTTGCAACCTAGTCAAATTTAAGAAGGTATCTATACTAATGATTCTCGACCCGAATCGATACTAAAAAGGGTAGGTTTTATTTTTATTTTTTGTAAGCTACATGCAGCGTGCAAGTACGCATGCAGCGTGCAAGTACGCATGCAGCATGCAAGCACGCATGTAGCATGCAAGCAAGCATGCAACATGCAGCAGGTATGGTTTCTGTCACGGCTCCGGTGCTGCGGAGTGCGGGGCTCCGGCAGTCCCACGCGACCTCTAGGGGTAGGACAGACAAGACTACGTGGAGTCGGTTTTGCAGCAATTCGATTCTGTCACGCTGTTCCCGCAGCAGGCTCGCTTCTCTTCGCCTTATCCTTCTAACCTAACCCATCCAAGTCGGCTTGCTTTGAATCGGGATGTTAACGTATCAATATATGTTTTAAACGATAGGCCTAATGATTTTCGATTAAATAAACGCATTCAGTAACGTTATACGAAATAAGTTTTAGAGTACAATATAAATGTTATATCTAAAGAAATTATATCAACAGTTGGTATAACTCACGTTTATTATATCTTGTGAACTTTATTGAAATTAAAATATACCAAATAACTTTATATGATGTGAGACGCATCCGTCTAAAGCTGATTGTATGAAATAACCTCAACTTTGTACATAAGTTCTAGTTGAACATTTTACTGTCTTAGAAACAATTCTCATTTTAGACGACCCACCCTGGCAAAGTTGAAAATGGCCCAATATACAAAGCCTAGATTCAGACAACAAAATGAGTACCTAGGTAGATAATAGTATATACATTCGGGTCAAAGCAAGGGCTATTTTAGGATAGACCAGACATTCCCAGAATAAGCTTTAAATTTGCGCTAGCTTGATGAATTCTAGTAAACAATTTAGCTTATGCAAATGGTGAATTGGAGGGAAAACTAACCTATTATCTGGTCTGCAAATAAGGGTAATCAAGATGATTGCCATAATTTCGTCTATGAACGATTGCCGTGTAATGACAGTTGATGGAAACAAAGGTTTTCCAATGAAGGGTACAATAACAGTTATTATTGAGGTTTTAACGGTCGATGGTAATTAAGGTTTTAGTTTATTTGAGAGGTTCTTTTAAGGTATGTTCTCTGTTTGTTTATTTATTTATTTTCATTTAACAAATTATGTACACACTAAATACAGAAAAGAAGAAAGGAACAGAAAATAGTACAAAGGTGATGCTTATTTCTAAAGAAATCTCCACCAGCAAACCTGCGAAAGGAGAATTTAAAAAAGAGATGTAACCACAGTGTGTAAAAGAAGAAAAGAAAATGGAATACAAAACATAAAGCAGAACTATTTAAATATAATACCTACTCATACCATATAAGAATATACTAACATACTTATAAATACAAACATATAACAATACTATAAATACTATAAAATAACTAATAATATATACTAATTTATGCAACTATGACGAAATGGAAAGATAATGTTCTTTCTTCACTCTTCTCTTGAAAACTAACTAAAAAACATGGAGTCGACAAAAATAAAATTGGTAATGATGTGAACAAAAAAAAACAAATGACTACTTACTAACTGATGAACGCGTAATTTGGCAATAAATACGGTACCATAGTTTAAGCTATGGCTACGACTATGCAATTTTAATTAAAATTTTCTACTGGAAAAGTATATCTACCATGTACATTTTATACAGACTACAAATAGAACTAAAATAATGCTAAAAAGAAGACTAAAAGTAAGTTCCTACATAATACAACGACGAAAATAGGACAATTAGGCGTCAAAGTACTCCTCCCCATCGCTGTCATCCGGAAACGTGCCCAGAAGACTGGCAGCATTGCCACGTTGAATGGCAATGCTAATTCTTTGACCAAAGAAATAGCCAGCCCTCTGGTCACGCGTAGTGTCGACCAGTCGGCGAGATATTTCCTTAAAAAGGAGATGCGCACTCGGGCCCCATGACCCGAGCGTTTCGACCCCAAACGGCTCAAAACTGTAGTTACCGATAAGGTTACAGCATTTGTGCTGCTTAAGGATCTCAGCAGCCGCAGCAGCAGCGCCCGCACAGCCCGCCGTGCTTGCAACGTGAGATGGCGCGAGATCTAAAATAAAACTGTTTCATGCTTTTTACAAAATAAAATGTCCAATACTGAGACTCAACATTTTATCAAAATGTATACAAAAACCTCACTCAACAGAAACAATACAAATAGAAATCTGAAACGCTAGTTCAGCAGACCCAATTGCTGTTGGCACCAATGACAATGCACTCAATAACGAAATACGCCAGTGGAATTTTCGAACAAACAACTCGAAGTTGCTTTGGTGTTAACATTTTGTTTGCTAACAAGACAAATTAGTCGTTACGTACTAATGCAATGGCAAAAGTGTTAGCAAAAAAGCCTTAAGTTTTTTTAATACTTGTAAAAGGAAGATATAAGTAGGTTGTACTTGACGACATAGGCGAAACTCTTACACCGTAATATTTGTGTAAGACTCTTAAAGTTCTTACCCAATTATTACTGTCATTTAGGTATTAAGGGCTTAAGACCTTTAAAACCTTCTTCTTGTAAATGTCAAGGTTTTCTAGATTAGCGCAATTTCGTAAAACACTTCAAAAATGATTTTCTCATGAAGTATTGATTTCAACTTCGATGTAAAGCCCATTTTTTATTAATAGTGTGAATTCCAAAATACTATGTTAATACAATTTCAATAAATGCAGTTGGAGAAAACACTTTAAAAAGTTGATACGTTACATATTATGCTCCAAGATCCCAGGGCCGCCACTTGCCGCAGATATTTTTCTGTACTTTAAAGTGTCTGGCAGAAATTTCCGTCAACGGGAAGTAGCAGGCAGTGTTAATAATTAATAAATATAAAAAAAATCACTTAGGCTTTAATAAACGTTACTATTATTTTTACGCAACTTTAGAGCCCGACATTTTAAAATTGGCCGTCCGTCGCCAGAAATTAGCAGGTACGCATACGTTCACAGTACATACTAACACTACTCGATGCTACACATTTTGTTAGTCACAAAATAAGACGTAATGTCTGGCGGCCCTGGGATCTTGCTCTATTAGTGCCAGTGCCTGTACTTACTTTGGCATAAAAAGTTCTACGTGTAGATATTGCAACCTAACTTTATAAAGTTCATGTTCTAGCTTCCTCCTTCATCCTAAGGAACAATAGTTGTTTAGCTAGCACATGCAAGTTTTAAGAATCAACCGAGCAACGTGAGTTGTTGTATGTGCAGTATTCATAGGAAACGGGCTGGCAACAGCATTTGTTTTGCTTTCATAATACCTTTCCCGTATATTTTTGTTTGCCAGCTTCGAAATATTATCTCCACCCGTTTTAGAACAGCTGAATCATCGTCATCGGCCTAGCCTTTTCCCAACTATGTTGACGTCAGCCTCTAATCTACCCAGGTGAAGCTAAATATACACCAGTAGTTTATATGGAGCCACTGACTAGCAGACCTCCACGACCAAGTTACTGGATAATAATGATACCCCCTGACTACCTGTTTCGACTGTCAAATATCTACAAATGACAGCTGACACTAATCGTTTGACGGCATGGATTAATCTCGATATGTAATTAATAGTCCATATGTAATGAATAGCCATCCACAGATCGACATCGATAACTGTAGCTGAACGGTGTGGCTGTTATTTTTTAACCAGTAATGGCTTAACTTACTTTTTTAAAGTAGGTAACTAACAAACACGAACACGTGTGTTTCCTTTGATAAAGTCCATTATAGTACTAACAGTTGTCGGAATTCTTTAAATATTAATTCTATTTCCAAGGAAACTGCTGCCTTTGGCCAATGTATTTCTTGCTAATAATTCATCTTCGAACCAACAATGCGAAGTAAATAAAACGTAGCCCAATTTAAATGAAAATGGGGCAAGAGACGTGGTTGACCGATTAATTATTCGTTTGCCATCGAAGCTACGACTATCGTTGAGACTAAGGCACGCTGGCGACATCGATTGCCGATAGCGTAGGTATCTACTCGAAGAAGCATAAAGTTAAATCAACGGGTCGAAAGAAAATGTACATGTAGATGTTTTTATTTATTGCCACAGTTTCAAATTAATTACTGTTATTACAAATTCAAAATTAGCAATATGCTATTTGTTCACGTCCAAATTAATTTACAAAGTGACGCAAAAAAAAAAACGAATTGACGGCGAAGATGTTGAAAGGGGTTTAAAGGATATGTCGTGATACATTAAAACGTGTTGTGAACATTTGATAGGGTTAGTTCACATCCTAGTAAAGTAGTGTTGAGACGATATTATTTCACTTAATCTCAGTCCCTTCGACGACTAAAGGTTAAAGCGCAGTGCAGTGCCTCGCTTGCATAGGGTGGTCGCCACGTTCACCCAGTCGTATGTAGGGCGATGCCCAGCCGCAAGCGTGGCGTCAACCTGTCACAAGATTGCTTCCACCCAGCGTCGCCGGTTAAGTGCTTTAATGGGTGGACACCTGGTTGACGACAAGCCGATAATGATTTGAGGCGATGCTGATTCAATACTGTGTTTATAAGTATTATTTATTATCAGCCATTAGTGTTCCACTGCAGGGCCTCTGTTCTCTCCTTCCACTTATGATTATTCATAGCCGTTGTTAATCAATCTTTGAGAAAGGAATTGAGATCATCCCGCCATCTTCTTTTGGGCCTAAGTACCGCGGTGCTGTTTACTGCTGTTTGGTACCCATTGTGTGGTTACTTTAACCCATAGCTCCTCCAGATGTGGCTAACCCAGTCCAATTTCTATTTATAGGTGTGCGTTGAGCTTAATTGATGGATCCGATACTAGTTCCATGTAGCAGGGAGTATATAGATGAGGAGCTTGTTCGAGAATGTAAAACCACTTGAAAACTCGTATCTGCAAATCTGGGTTGAAGCTGTGTTTCGTTTTTCTGGTTTGAACCATTGTATTGCAGACACATTTTAGTTTTGTTTTTGGGATTGCAATGGAGTTGGCAATACCAGGCCAGCTGTTCGTTTGAAAGCCAATTAGGTTGGCTCAAAAAAAAGTTGGACATTGGCTGGCAATCTCGCGTCAACGACACCTAGTGCTATGCCAAAATTCAAATTCGTACGTTGCATCTCAAAAAATCTTTTGTGACAGAAGAACCAAAAAGTGTTCTTTCTATGTTTTCTCTTATGGTCGTAAACTTTAACGTAACTAAAGTTATCAACTTCAGTGACTTGTCACTAAACAGTTCTATCTTTGGAAGTCTACCTAAAGGCCGGAAAAAGATTAAGGTCAAGCCCGGTCTAATAATATCAAACTGCGATCAACCGTTTGTAAAGGTTCTTTTGTTCCTTGTCTATATCAAGTGTCTGAATGACATAGAAAAATATATATGTCTCATTTCTCTTTTTTTACAATCTTCTCTTTAAGATAAAGAAACAAACAAAAATGCGAAATTTTTTGGAACCTTAATGTAGCTTATTTTTATTACAGTACTGCAAACATATTTTGACGCTCGAATGACGTTGTCAGAGGAGGCGTGATTGGTAAGCACATGTGATTTTGTTTCTTATGTTTAGTACCTAACCTGGTGGCAGAGTTTTGATGCCGCCCGCTCTGCTTGGCTTTACATGTCGTCGAGAAATATCTCTCAGTCATGCAGGTTTAGTTTCCTCATGATGTTCCTTCACCGAAGCAAGTGATATTCATACAGTAGGCACAAGAATCTGAAAAATCTGAGGTGGTGTGAGGCGTGTCTTTGGTTCGAACTCGCGACCCATGACTTGGAAGTCGGACGGTCACACCACTAGGCTACCTTACTGAAATGTTGTGAAAATTAAGATGGGAGAATTTAGTTTTGATTTTACCCGTGCGGCTAAAGATTCATGTACATGTATCTCTATTAGTAGGTACTGAAACAAACATAATTTCACCTGAACTGCAATGTTTCATCAAAATTTAAAGTTAATTCTTCCATAAACAGTCGTTTAAGAGACAATTTTTGTATCAATTAGCTTTGCAAACTGCTGTTGGAAACTCCAGCGATTTTCATTTATTTTTCACTAAAGAAAAATGCTTACTACGTTAACTTCTGAGTTGAGCTGAACGAACATTGCAGAAAAGTCCAGCAAAGCTTATTTCCTTTTGTTGTAATACAATATCCCAGAGCCTTTTAAAAGAGATATATCTATTATTTCTACGTTTTTCTGTACACTGTGGCAGATAGGATTACAATCTACTTAGGCAGGAGCATCTGGTTTCCTGTTCTGACTACCTGTGTAGAATAGCAACTAATGTAGTATTTTCTCTAGCGGTGTTTTTGACTATATATGGCTATTATTATAATAAAATTTGACGCTTTTCTGTCTGTCTAAGTGGCAGTGATTTTATCAGAACTCAGAAACTAACTATCCAATTCACATGTTTGATTATGATGATGAAGATGCCATCTAGCCGATTCCGGCCACAGCGATTGCATTCGACGGCTTTCTAGGGTGGTTGTCGAGAGCTTTGGTGTGCTACACTTACATGTGCTCTCAAGTGCCTAGCATAAAATCCAACTTTGGCCATAAAACTTCCAAGCCGACGACATTATCTTTTTGCATGTTTAACTATACCAAAGATATTATTGTTACAAAAAAATATATTTAATATAAGTAAAATGATTAATCGCAAGCAGAACCGCAAAAAACAGCTAGTCTACATAAAAACTCAGATTTGCAGTTTTACGCTATTAAAATTTTCCATTGTTGCAATTTGCACGTCTCTCCTCATAATTGCTTAAGCTTATTTATTCATAAGTACGCTTTTACGTAGGTTTCGCACAAACACATTTTACCTTTTTGGCCAGTTTTGCGGTGCGAGAAATCCCTTCTTAGTACGTGATTATGTCACGGAAGGAGTTACTTCGCAAATTGCATGGTCGAGGGTAACTTTGGGATAATTAGCTCATTTATTTTGGGAGGTATGTGTTATTAATAAATTGAGAATTACGCGGTTATGGTTCTGTGTTTGTGTTTAAGTAATTTATATGGTTGTTTAGTTTATTGTCTGAGTCTTTTTACCTTCAACTTGGTAAAATTATGAAGAATTTGGATTTAGAATATTTTGATTAGGAAAGGACCATAATCATAAGGACCCATTGCGGGTCTGTTTCCTCAAGATGTTTAAATTAACCGTTTATTATTTACTAAGCTGTTCAATATTTATTGAAGGTTAGTTTTACCTTAAACTTTGTTAGGTTATGAAGGTTTTTAATAATTTACTATGAATAGATATAGTATTATGCCAAATTAGGCATCATTACAACTAATTAACTCTTACAGTTACCTAAACTATAAAATAATAATACCTGGAATACTTTACTCCAGTAAAACGAAGACTAAAGAACTAGGCAATGATAAATTAACTCCAGAAACAATTATTCACAACGCTGAACTAGAACAAATTAGAGCAATCTAATTAAAGTACGATAAATTTGAATCCGAATTTAAAGTTATGTAACTGAACGTTTCAGACAAAGACTCAGCACGAATCTTGGAATCCTAGTATAGTCGATGAGAAAATCGCATTCAACGAAATGAATTGAATGTCTGACTGTATTCGGGGATTACACCATTGAATATATTACTATCCGTTTTCTAAATCGTGGAATACTGTACTATTTTGTAGATTTTCAAGTCTTATAAGATGGGATAGTTTGTGTGTAGACAGCTGTATAATCTGGAGGTTTATAGTGTATTTAAATAATAAGGTTTTAATAAGAATTCAAAGATAAAGAGTTTACGTTTACGAATAGTAGTTGTGGTTTTTAGGGTTCGGTAGCCGAATGGCAAAAAACGGAACCCTTATAGATTCACCAAGTCTGTCTGTCTGTCTGTCCGTGTATGTCACAGCCACTTTACTCCGAAACTATTAACACTACACAGTTGAAACTTAGTAGGTAGATGTATTCTGTGAACCGCTATAAGGTTTTTATACAAAAATAAAAAAAATAAGATTAAAGGGGTCTCCCCATACATGGAACTGAAACTAAAAAATATTTTTTTCATCAAACGTATACGTGCGGGGTGTCTATAGATAGTTCTTTAAAAATGACGTTGACGTTTCTAAAAGCATTTTCTCTCAAAGTCAATCGTGTGAAAGATAAACACTTCCAAAGTGGTAAAATGTGTCCCCCCACCCTCTAATTTCTAAAGTAAGAGGAGAAAAATTCTGAAAAAAATATAAGATTAAAGAACGTAAAAAAATGTTTCAATCAAAATTGGTTTGAATAAGATTTGATCTTTATTTTTTGAGATATGGGACTTTTTCATCAAACTGGAACAACAACTTTGTTTTTCATTACATATTAATTTTGTTGATGAATGTAAAACAATACAACATATGAACGAATGCCTTCAAAATATTTTTATTATATTGTTTGGTGCTACGGAACCCTATGTGCGTGTGAGTACGACTCGCACTTGGCCGGTTTTTTTAAGTAGTTCTCCTGATTCCTAACTGTACTTGCCGAATAAAAAGTTTACCAAACGGGAATAACGTAGTCTATTTATTAGCAAAATACAAGTTTGATACAATTAAGGTACATAGCAGTCATTAGGGGACAGAAAAATTAGCAAACAGAAGTAGTGTGCGAGAGATGGGTAAAGTATTATTGACTGTAATACAAAATTTGAGCCCTGACTCCTAAACTAGGAGTTTGTTGTATTGTTTGTGAGATACAGATCTCAGGAGGCATGAAGGGAAGGAATGAATATACGCGTACTCAAAAGTTGACGAAACGAGACTCAATATAGGGTCTATCTATTCATACCCGAAATCTCTTAAGGGGTCATTGTACTCATCATTACAACTTTTACTATGGGACCAACCTCGAAATCGCGAAAAAAAAATCAGCTGTTCCCTACAATATGATCGCATTAACTCGTCAAAATGTACTGAACAGCTGATTTTTTTTTCACGATTTCGGGGTTGGTCCCTTAGTGTTCATAATGATGAGTACAATGACCCCTTAAAAGATTTCGTGTATGAATAGATACACCTTATAGTATGTATATGAAGATGAAAATAGTTTTCAGACGGGATTTTTGTGATACTATTTTGTTTAATTGTCCAAACGGGAAAGTTACCAAACGGGACGTACCCATTTTATTGATTTCTTCTACACTACCACCATCTCCTTCTATTTTTGCTATCTTAGTCTTCTGTTGTTAGGTTTTTGTTTATTTTATTTGTGTAGAAAAATGTATTAAAAGTATTGCAAGAGCAGTTTGTACTAGTAAGACAACTGGCCAGAATGTTTTCCGAATTCCTGAAAAAAAAAAACATCTTTAGTGTTTCGTACCCAAGGGGTAAAAACAGAACCCCATTACAAAGACTCCACTGTCCGTCTGTCTGTCAGTCACCAGGTTGTATCTCATTAATCGTGATAGGTAGTCAGTTGAAATTTTCACAGATGATGTATTTCTAAAATTATAATGTCACTTACGGGATATCTTCCGTGATTGTCTCTTATTTTGACTTCCCGATATTTCGACGCTGTGTCACTATGTCGCTGTGTGTCGCTTTCGTTCAGTATTTGTTGTATTTCTGTTGCCGCTATAACAAAAAATACTAAAAACAGAATAAAATAAATTTTAAGGGGGCTCCCATACATAAAACGTGTTTTTTAGATTATGGTACGGAACTTTTCGTGCGCGAGTCCGACTCAAACTTGGCCAGTTTTTTTACCAACACAATTTCATACTTTGTAATAACATAGTTATAAGTGGTATCACAGAAAAATGTGGCGACGAAACTAAAAATACACTAGTGGCTAGTTGAATCATAAAACAAACGTAACGCGAAGAACATAAAGCGGGTTACGTCGGTTATAAAACTACGTATTATGAAATAACTTGTTTCATCGCACGCTTACACCTCACCCTTGAGAAAGGGTTTGCACTAGAAATGAAAGGGCAATTTACATGTATATTATACGTATAACTCCCAATTTCTATGGTAATGTTCGAAGGAAGGAAAAATAGTGGGTGTACATTTTGAGCTAGTTGAAGAAAGCAGGGAAACTGAAGGATAAAGATGGCTAGAAGCAGATGGGCCAGTGAAAACTTTGCATACCAAAGTGGGACATAATATAATTTTCCGGAAATATTATTCATTATTCAGTGATGACTTACGGATCTGAAACGTGGTCTCTCACAATAGGTCTTATACAGAAGCTCAAAGTCGCTCAGCGGGCTATGGAGAGGGCTATGCACGGCGTTTCTCTACGTGATAGAATCAGAAATGAGGAAATCTGTGGACGAACCAATGTCGACATAGCTCAGTGGATAAGCTAGCTGAAGTGGCAATGGGCACAGATACTGGAGTGGAGACCACGCATTGGAAAGCGCAGCGTTTGACGGCCACCTACCAGATGGACCAACGACCTTGTAAAAACTGCAGGGATTCGCTGGATGCAGGTGGCATTAGACCGGACACGTTGGAAATCGATTTTGCCTATGTTCAGAAAAATGATGATGATGAAGAGTATTCATTAACAAATTTCACTTAAAAACAGTTTCCACATGAGTCTCCTATATAAAAGCTTTAGAATATCAGAATAGCTATATGAACGCTATATTTTGGATATGCCACACCAATAATTCTAATAACCTTTGGGAGCTCCTTAAAATATAAAATAAAATGTTCCCTACAGCATTCGTGACAGAATCTCATATTCTTGGAATTAAAATTCCAGTCGGGTCACAGATACTTACTTCTAAAAATGTGTTTCGAGCTATATCCTATCTCTTCCTCGTGGGTCTTAGAAACATTTTGTAGTAGCTATGCTTATGATTTTATCTGAACTCCTCTGTGTAGCGTTATCATTATTTCCGGGAGGAGAATATGCTTATTTTTTTTGTATTTGTAATTTTATTTAGCTGTATTTTTATAAGATTAGTATTAAATAGTTGTTTCTTTGATGTAATAGGTACGTAAAATTAATGTTCAACTTTCATTGTGAATAAAATTAGTAAGTATTACAATATTTGTACTGGTATTCAGCCGAATTTTGTCAAACTAGGAGTCGACCCCGCCATAGTTGGGAAAATGATAAGCAAATTATGATGAAGTACTATAATGCAATTTATACCGATATCTTATAACAATGTAAATTACAAAAGTAGGACAGATTTGGTACACACTTCTCTCGATGTTCAATGTTTTGACAAACATTGGCATTGGCCAGTCACATAGAACTTTAATGTCTCTTTAAGTCGATGAATATTGCATTAAAACGATACAACAATATCAGCTGAGAAATCCAATAAAGTCCAGTATGTTGGAAACAAAGGAACGTAGACAGCAAGCTTTTAAGTCTAGGTTATTATCCCCTTTCAACAATACAGACGGAATGAAAAGCTATACATTATCTTCCCTATACGAGTACATACCGTCTGCATGTTTTTGTTTTGAAAAGTAACTGAAAGAATCTAAACGTAAAATGAAAGAACATTTTTTTTGGTGTTCTTCGCTTTGTCTAGGTATACTAATATTATAAAGAGATAAAATTTGTAAGTTTGTAGGTAGGGGGTAATCTCTGGATCTACTGAACTGATTTTGAAAATTCTTTCACTAATGGGAAGCTACATTATCACCGAGTGCCAAAAACTATATTTACGACGTGCCCGTGGGATAATTTCCGACCAAAACGCGAGCGAAGCCGCGGGCAACAGCTAGTTAGGAATATAATAAAATTGGATAATGTATAAATACTGTATACGTATTTTCTTGTTTTGTTTCTGAACACCAAATCGTAATCCTAATCCTAACTAATATTACAAATGCGAAAGTAAGTTAATTTGTTACCTTTTCACGCCTAAACCACTGGACCGATCATCCTCAAATTTTGCATATACGTTGTCAGGTGTACAGAAACGAACATAGGGGTACCTTTCATCCCGAAAAAAAGTACTGTTCCCGAGGAAAACAACAATAACGTTCACATGATAACAGATGGCGCCATGTGTATTTCGAATCATGATTGAATTATATTATTGTAAGCAGAATAAAAACCCGAATTGATTGTCAAATTCAAAATTAACGCGAGCGAAGGCGCGGGCAAAAGCTATATATAATACTATTTTTAATGTGGCCATTTTAACTACGCCAATTTATAAGTTTGACAAAGAAGATACGACACGGTTGGCGCAGTGGTTGAGCGATTGGCTGCTGCGCTGTCGCAGGTTAGATTACCGCACGGAACAAACACTTGTATGGCGTGCCGGTAGCTATTCCGGGTCTGGCTGTTCGTATCGGGTTCGTTCCTAGTGTGGGACAAAGATTCTAAAAAAAAAGAAAAAAAAGTTGGAAGATCGAAATCCAATCAAATAAAAACTAGTCAGTGTCACTCGCGTCAAGACAAATCACCTCATTTGTTCAAATCAATCAAGCCGTTTAGGCTACATAGCGTACAAATTAATTGCCAGACTAGGATTTATTTTACGTAAAATCTAGCTGTTGCCTGCGATATTAGTTTGCATGAAATTGTTATAAAAAAATATTTTACTTCCCTTTTTTAATCGAATTTTGTTACCAATTTCAAGGGTTTTTTTGCACGGAACCCTAATCCTCAAAACTTAGTTACGGCTTATAACATAAGCTATCTGCCAGTAGAAGGCCCGTCAAAATTGGTCCAGCCATTTCGGAGACTAGCCGAAACTAATGACGAGAGACAAACATTTCAAAAATGTGTTTTCGTTCTAAGTGCCTTAAATACATTTATTTTCATATATGTTTAGTAAAAAGCTGTAACTTTGATATTACAAACAGACGCTTCCATTTTATTAATTTGTATAGTGGTATAGATAAGTATTTTTACTAACAGTGTTTTTTTATGGGCGTAGTAGTAACAGTAACCCCATATTTAATAGACTATTAAATGACATAAGTCTCGTTAGTTGTAAATATTTAGGTCATTTTATTCACTTAAATTGTTTTTCAGAAAGTACGGGTGCGTTGTACTCGCAACCGGCGTTCGTATTTATGAACGTGGACGAGGCAAAAGGAGTATGTAAGGACCGTAGCAGGTGGCGTTCTGTGGTTTCTGCCTACCCCCATGGGAAAATGGCGTGAATTTATGTATGTACAGAAGCCAGCACATTAAGCTACCTACAATTGTCAAATTTTCCCAACCAACCTTGAAACTAATGCTTTAGCGATAAAGTTTAAAATCTATTAAATAAATTTGACAGATTATCGTAGCTTGATTAGCTGGCGTCTGAACATAGACCACATTTGTCCATTGTCATTATGAGACTCGTAGATTTATCACTTACAACAAATTAAACAAACTCCCATATTCCAATAAAACCTACTGAGACGTATCTAATTCCCCGCTGATTCCATTATAACGATGTCGGAATCATTAACAGCACAAAAAAGAAGAAATTTCCTTGGCGATAAACGAACTGTGAAAACCTAGCAATTAATGCATGCCATTTTATTTACATTTTGTTGCTGAATAGCCATCTCTACCTTACTAAATGACATAACTACACTTCTAGCTGAACCTAAAACGAACCTTAGTTCGGTGAGTTACGATGGTTATTTGGTTGTAAATGAGTGTTGTCGTAATTCTTTTAATATAGGATAGTGGGTGAATGTTTCACTTGGGTGGGGCGCTTGTGTAATAAAACGAATGCTTTCCTGTGTCTGGACGTCGATAGCTATGCGTGCTGTGAATTTTCGGCAGTGGTCGGTACTTCAAGAGGAATTTCGCTTAGAATTTTTGTTAGTCGAACATATTTTTGGTACTACGTCTATAATAATATTCTTGCTGTACATATAGCGTCACTTAAAATGTTTAAACGAGAGTGACGTCTAAAAGTGTCTTTAAAAACCTATTTGCAAAATAAACATCATTTAACATTTAAAACGGAGTCATAAGGTTAATTAAATTGGTTTTAATTTTTCGTTTTTGTCCAATCGGCAAAAACATTGAAAACGTGTTTTTTTTACAAAATTATCAAAAGACCCCTGATCCCTACTCAGAAAAAAACTCAATGCGACGTCGCGTCGAGTTTTTTTCCGAGTAGGGATTTATACACAGAAGAACGAATATGATAAATCGACACAATTGCATTAGAAAGCGATATTTTCATGATTTAATTTTATACCTTCTGGCTCATGAGGGAACACTCTATAAATATTCCAGACTAAAAGCTTTACCGGAATAGCAGATAAGCGCGTTGTACCTGTCTACGAGTGTTCCGTATAGACCGATGTTTGAAATTGTGTTTGTTTTATCGAGCTTTCAAATCTGATCAACACTTGCAATTTTATAGCTGGATTTTAAAAGATATTTAAACCAGTATAGTAATTCATAGAAATTACGTTTTATGATTGTTTTTTGGAACATTAATATGTAGGCACTGGTTTTTGAAATTCCTACATTTATAAAACAATTACAAAGATTAGATAATTGGAAACAAAAATAATTGTGAATTTAGATCATCTGCCCAGCCTTTTCCCAACCATTTTGGGGTCGGCTTCCAGTCTAACCGGTTGCAGCTGAATACCAGTACTTTACATGAAGCGACTGCCTATCTGACCTCCACAACCGAGTAAGTACTGGGTAATACGACAACCCTTGGTAAGACTGGTTGTCAGGCTTTTTTGGGCCACTGGCTACCTGTAACAACTAACAAAGATCTCAAAGTCTAAGTCTAAATCTGACCATCAGCGGATGTGTACAGGTTACACCCCATTTTTTTTTTTTCTTCTTACTACGCACACACTACACCTACACACTACATACGCACACTCATATCCTATACTTACTCACTACACACACACACAGACACACACACACTCAGACATACATTTATTCACCTCACCATACAGTTTAAACGTTTTTTTTTTTTTTAATTTGTTTTTTATTTTGTATTTTCTTTAGATTATATCCTGTTTTCTTTTACACCATTTGCTTATTGTTGTAATGTCCAGTAGTAGTATAATTTGGCTTTGTTTGTTACGGAGAATCACTGACTCCTAAGACACAGGCACATACACCTAGTTTAGGAGTCAGAGCATTAACATTATTGTGACCTAGTTTTTTATAAGCCTTATATGGACTTAGTCTGTTGGATTTTGTACTGTGGCTTTTGGTGAAAATAAAGAATTTTTTATTTTTATTATTATATCTACAAATGACAGCCGGGACTAACGGCTTAACGTGCTTTCCGAGGCACGGAGAAAACTCGGTATGTAATGGGCGGTCACCCATCTACAGACCAACCTAGGCAAGCGCAACTTAACCTAAAGATCGACCTGAGCGGCTGTTATTATTATTTTACGAGCTTACTATTAGATAGTATTATTTAAAAAAACCACAGGAAAAACTGGTGTTCGTCCAAATGACAAAATGACAAACAGTAACGAACGCGCTTCCATTTCTGCGTAGTCGAAAAAAGTGCCGATTGGATTTTTGTTATTGACTTTACGTCGCATGTCATTCATAGAAACCCGAATATGTCTGTGGTGGAACTATTCGACAATCCAACCCAACGAGGAAACTACAAAATATATTTTTACGGGAATTCCGGAATACAAAAGCTGAATATTTTTTATAATACATCCTATGGGAAAGAATGAAATAAAATGTCATTGACAGAATTGCGGATGTGAGGGGAACAAACGTATCAATGCATGAGCGTATAGGAGGAAACGTATTGAGGATTTAGTCAAAGTCCTACTGAATAAAAATTGGCACGTAGAAAGAAGTTTCTTGTTGCTGCGACAGTTTCCATACAAACTAATTTTTTGATTAAAAACTACACAATAACATATCATATCATTTAAGATACCGAATTTATTAGAGAAGCAGTTCATTACTCAATTAGCAAAAAAATACCCTTGAAGCTCATTACTTTCATTCAAACCACTTCGAATCCCAAAATGTTTCACTGCGTAACCAAATAAGAGATGAAATAAAATGGAAATTAGTTTCTCGGATTGAAATCTAGGCCACCCGAGTCCTGCCAGAGCCACCGCAAGCTTCGGAATCAGGATGCTGCCGACTTTAAGCGAGTTTTTTGCTGCAAAGCCAGTTGGCACACCGCAGAGAGTCCTGACAAATTTCGTATTTTAATTTTTTCCCAGTACGCAAATACACTTTGTGAGATTAACGACCTTTTTCGTTTTATACGGCCAGTATTAGAGGAAAAATTTAAATTGAGGTTAGAAGCTTTTAAAAATATTAAATGGAACAACAAAAAGTGTTGAGGATGTTTAAAATTGAAACTTTTAATTCGCGTTTGATGCTCGGTTGGAATTCATTTTTGTTGGGTGGTTCCTGTTCCTAACACTTCGTAAACTGCATAAAGTATGTTGTGAATAGTCAAAGCAGTTCCAAAACATGAATTTGCTTACCTCGCCTATTTAGCAATATAATTTCAACCTCATTTTCAAAGTACCTGTTCACTGTTATTGCCCATTACATGATAATGAATGGTTTTTGTATACGGAAATCTAATTAAATGAAATGAGTACCTAATTTAATTATGCAATTTGCTGCAGTAGATTCTCATGGCAGCTTGAAATAAGAACACTTAAAAATTTATAAAATTGGGAAAGAGTAGTTTTAAAATAAACAAACCACACTTAAAAGTTATACGAAAACCAGTGACGGAAATTCAAAGAACTTTGGCCCTCACCTTCTCGAAATAATCAAATCCATTATTGAAGATAGACATGCTTTTGTAAAGTATAATCAAATTACTACTGAATAGAAGTAATGAGACGGACAGACTTAACCACATAGCGAATGAAAATTTCCGCTTGAGTGTTTGTCATAAAATTTTATGACACAATGAATAACTGTCGTTTATCGTTCCTGTTGGTTAAAGAATTTTATAGAACGGCTTGTCATAAAACTGAAAATGGACCTAGGCTGATAACAAAGGCTTGGGACATAATGCATGCTGTGTGTCGCAATCGGCTGTTGAGTAATGAGATGGCTTCAATAGTATCAGATGCAGTGACGTCAAATCCATTGTGTTTTCTGCATCATCTCCGAGATTAGATTGCCATTTTATTTCTTACATGTCTCTCTTGTCCCATTTGTTTTAACTTTCATTGCGCTTAAGAAGATAAAGGATAATAGAATGTAACCGCTTTTTGCATTTCCACTTCGCTAAGAAGATTTTGAAATTTACATTCAGTGGAAGACAACATAAGGAAAATGGCTGCGTTTGTATTTTATTTTACTAGTTGTTGAGTGCCTACAGCTTCTTTCTTCAAACCCCTTTTAAAAAAATAACCTAATCTAAACACTTTTTGCAGCAATAATGGTTCTGTTGACTTCCTTATGAATGTTGAATTCTACGTCACCTTCTATATACAGGATAATCATATACCATTAAATTTAATCCAAGTCACGCCCGTCCTCAAAGAAAATTCAGTTTGCCTCTCACCAAAATTCGTATCAAGACGCGAGTGATACATAATTACACACATAATATTCATTAGCACACCCGTATAAGCCTTGGAGGAACGTCGCTCCGACGTCTGTCCGTTGCTTAGGAGGGAACCTTGTGTAACTGTGTATCTCTAACAGCCACGTGCGCTTTGGGGAATTAAATGTGTCCGTTTAAGCGTAATATCATATCTCAAAGCAATTTATATTCGTGTCGCGTCCGCTTGGGTGGTCTTATAGTGATTGCAAGCGTGACTGGTAAGTGTGGGGTCCAGGGTTTGGTTTTTGGTCGGGCAAAGAGCTTCTAAAGTGACATAAGCATAATCAGCCAATAATGTTCCCACTGCTGGGAGACACGGCCTCCTCTCTAGAGAGGGAATGGGCAATAATCCACCACGTGGGCCCAGTGCGGGTTGGTAGATGTCACATGTCTTCGAAATTATGGTTCTAGAACCAAAAAGAAAAACAAAAATATTTATTTATAACTCAAACATTGTCGTACAAAAAACTGAGGCAGCGCCAGTAAGTTACAATAGTACTTGTGTCGGGGCTGTAAAACAAACATACTTCCTAAGTAGTTTCTACACCTAGACACCTACCTACCTTTTACTGACTAACGGTAAAGGGAAACATCTTGAGGAAACCTTGGACTTCGGTCTGGAATCGCTAACCTACATTGAGGAAGCGTGGTGATCAAACTCATTCTTTCTCTCTGTATGAGATGCCTTGAGATGCCTTTGCCTGATATTCAGGACATTACAGGCAACAAAAAAGAGGTTCTGGGTTTCTAGAGGCATTTCTTCCTCCTACATATATATAAAGTACAGCTTTGCATAGGAGAACAGTGTGTAATTGTGTATCTTTAACACGTGTGGTTTGGAAAATTAAATCTGTCACTTTAAACATATCATATCGTATACAAATTTATATTAGGATCACGTTTGCGATAATATTGTTTCGTCTAGTGAAAGTATGTTTAATTTTTAAACGGTCCCTGGGTTTGATTCTCATACAATCAATCGTTTTTATAATCTTTTCATCACGAAGTACGTCGAAGTAGACTGCTTGGTGGCTTTGGGTTATCTATTAATGGCAATAGGTTATGTTTCAACAACAAAGATAATAAATATTACAAGTAAAATGTGGGGCTTTACGTCTTTGTTTACCACATCAGGGAATATAGACCGTAATGTTAAGATATCACGTTATGTTATAACACAATTAATTCTAACGAAAATAAATGTGGTAGCCTATAATAAATTGTTCGTTGAAGTAAATAAAATCATGACTGAATAGATATTGATGGATCATGTTTTGGAGAAAAAGCGTAAATAAATTGGTTTCATGGCCCCTGAGATACTACGAAATTAATTGTTTCTTTGTTGAAAATGGATTAGGAAAATGATGAAGTGGAAGGTACAATGTGCTTAGGGAATTTAATAATGAGATTAAAAAGGCTTAAATATGCTTTAAAAAATATAAATATAAATTAAAACACGGTGAAAACGACACCATGACGCAAACTTTTTTTTAGAACCTCTGAGTTGAAATATTTAGCCAATTTAAAAAAAAAAACCCGACCTATCTTTATACATTTTAATCGTGTAGCTATCGCTACATTGTATGAAACTGTAATTATTTGCGAAAAATTTCACCTTTTTGAGTCTCGAATATACTAAACCCATGGTTAAAGTTTGTGTCAATATTTTATATCCTTTCCATGGAAAATTTTCGACCACTATCAAAACATAACCAGCTTTATGGATCAGCAATTTTCTCGCAGTCAGCATTAACCCACATCAAATGAAAAACATTATATTTTGTAAAATATGCAAGTTGTAAACCGAAACAAAAGGGCAACAAAATGCGTAAAGGGTGTAGCCACATTACCCCAATCATCATATTAGGCTGGGTTCAAAATAACAGTCTTCCGGAAAATCGATGTTCTGGGTAACCTTTCCCTAACTTTAATATAGTTCGAAGGTAATTTCGCTTCATTAGTTTTAGCGAAAACAAAATCTCATACAATTTGCACAACAGAGTATATTATTACGGCTGGATTTGATTCTAGTTTAGTATAATAAGTTAAGACTAATCTGAGTAACCTAATCTATACTTATTACAAACTAGCTAGTAGCCAGCCTCATAGGCTGAACTGCGAGATGACATTAACAAAAAAAAAATGCCTTTTTTTTTCCTCGCGAAATTATTATTAAAATATTACTTCCATAATTGAATCGAATTTTGTTAACAATTTCATGGGTTTAATTTTTTATGCTACCCTAATCATTTTTCTAAAATAAAATAATCCTTATAACATCAGCCATCTTCCAATAAAAGTTCCGTCAAAATCGGTTCAACAGTTTCATAGATTAACCGGAACAAACAAACGGACAAAAATTTAAAACATTGTTCTTTTGTTAGAAGTACCTTTTATACTTTGAAACATTCATAAAAAAGCTGTTATTTTGAAATTACAACGAGACACTTCTATTTAATTTATTTGTGTAGATTAATATCGCTTTCGTCTGAGTCTATAATATCATCGCTTTGTTCTTCTAAACTACGGGACGGATATTGATGCAGTGTTCATCCACACTGAAGGAATTTATTTTAAAACGTTCCAAAAATCAAAATTTTTATATTCGGTCATTCGTATTTTAAACTGACAGAATAAAAACTAAAACTGATAGTATCAGAAAAAAAATTACACTGTTGACAAATCCAGGCGTGCAAAACATGAGTGGGCTATGGTACAAATAAATAAATCTTAACATACTCTAGTTCCCAAAATCAATATTTTATATTCTGTAAAATAAAAAAAAAAACCTTACAAGTGGGACCATTAGGGTATTTTTATTTGAACTTCACGAACATAAAAGCTAGAAAACAAAAAAATAAGCATAAAACTGTTATACGTAAAACGCATAAAACACACAGTAACCAATATTACTGTTTTATGCGTTTTACGTATAACAGTTTGAAAAAACCATGAAAGTACCTAGTGTATTATTTTTGCTTTAAAAATGTGTAGTACTAAAATTGCATTTGTTGGTTTCATAAAAATACTCATGATTTGATTATTTCATTGAAAAAATAGTATCGTCATAACTATGCATTGCGTTATTGTGTCAATAATAACTACACAACACAAACAACCAGTAAAATACAGTTTTTTGCAAAACATTCACAAGTTTTATTCAAAAAACAAATAGGCACCCGCATTCATTAAATAAAAACACAATTATTCTACGCGACTGACACAAGCTTACGTAATGATTTCCTTTCTCCATCAATGTGACAAGCACATTATCCTCTGCCTAAGACCTCAGATGGAGCCTTAGAAAGCCTGGCCGTATTTCACTCATACTACACACACAAAAGTAATATAGCGCGCGAATAAAAATAAAAGAACTAAGTAACTTTCCCACATAGCGGGGAAATATTCATTACAGTGAAAGGTTCCTACCATTATAGTACTTATTCAGGGGGTGCTATGCATTAATATTGATCAACTGAATCACGCTGTGGCCTTGTTTTCCGATATTCGCAGATGTAAAACCCTTGGAATTGACCTTGCTAGGTACGTATATTTTTTCCTTTTTTATACTTTCTTTTATTTTCGAGAGCGCGGAAGCAAAATGTTAATTAATATTTTCCACGTTTTACGACGAGTGTTGTTATTAAATTAACGCAATTAACGTTTTCATTGAAGTTGCTGCTCGCTATGATTTTACGAAAATAATAATTGTGAAGTTCTTTTGTAATTATTAATTATTTTTCCGCCACTTAACTTCTCAATAATTGGTTAACGAAGAAACTTGAAACAAAGAAAATACTGGCAATCAATAAAAAGCAAAGTGTCTAGGAATTATCAGTAATTCTGAAGAAATAACATTGTTCAAAAGAATAATAAATTAGCTCAAACGTATTTCGTATCCTTCTTTAAAGGTCATTCACATTATTCAAGAGCTTCGTTCAACAAAAAATATAAACACAAATGTTTACATTGAAAATTGAAAACGCAAATTGAAATCGCGAATTATCATATCAATATCCAATGTAATTTGATAATAGAGTTTCGACGTCTAAAAACTCAAACAGATAACGCAAAGTCCTTGAACTCGAGAAAATCCAAATGTATAAGGAAACTATGCCCTCTATATGAATTTATATACATTGTCGTGGACATGCGTATTGGCCGCTTATACGAACCGAAGCACGAATCTTCTTCACCACAAATGGTGTGACGAGCTAATTTGGGCTTTATATTGAGGTGTTGGAGGTTTAAAATTGGTGCGGCGGCGCGGCGAGCAAGCGCTCTATGTTGGGCGGAGGCATCGAATCGGGGGTGATTCAGTTGGAAACTCGCCGTATACGGGGTAGTATCGCGCTCGCGCCCCGCTCGATACATAATCACTGATAAAACCTTCCGAGATGACACCTCTCAATCCATCCAAGAAGACAGTTGTTTAGAATGTCAGTGTTATTTGTATTTAAAAAAACATTTAAACTAGATTTTTCATCGTTAAACTTTTCGGACGCCGGCTGTCAGAATCATTGAAATCAAATACGTGTCGTTCGTTCGTCTGCACGTTGTTGTTGAAATACAAAGTAATATTAAATCAGATTGATTTGTTAGTGTTTTTTTTCTGTTTTAATTTTCAAGTGTTTGTTTTGTTGTTGGTTTCAAAAAGTTGAAATTAAATTTAAAAAATAGGTTTTCTTAAAGTGCTCGATTAACAACAATAACAATATATGGATATACCTAATGCCGAAGTGCATCTGTAATGGCTGTGATATAAACTTTCGCCACTGGGTATAAAATTTGTTTTCCTGAAACATATAATTTGTTATGCTTCAAAGCTTTCTGTAGACACGATTGGCAAAATCGGCTTATTTCTTTGTTTTGTGTTTTGTTCCATTCAATATTATGCTTTAAAGTAGGTATATTTTTAATCTAAAGTTTCTATGAACACAATTTTAAACCCACCTTATTTTATCATAACCTCAAAGCAAGTTCTTACTTTGAATACGATCACACCCATATTATAATATGTATAACGTTTTGATTATAACACACATATACACTGTACAGTATATTATATTCTAATTAAGGCCACTATTTTATGCAAATGTTAGTACAAACGATTCCATTTATATAATTAAATTGTTAATTAAATTTACTTTGTGTAGAATAATATAGGTACACCTGTGGTGAATGGAGCGTTTAGTCGTGGTTGTTTGTTCACGAGTATAATAATTATTAAATTATTAAATACATGCTGAACGCGAACTTATAAGCGTTTGGATTTAAGTGACATTTTCCTTTGACACACGTGGCAGCAATTTTACCTAACGTCATGACATTTTATAGGTTCATCACTCACCAATTAGTTCTACTCACTTTACTGATCATAAAAGTAGATTCACACACTTATAGGCCGTGTCCTACATTTTTATGACTTTAGCCTACATGAGTAGGAATTAAGAAGTATAAATCTCTTGGTCTAATGTTATTTTCTACTTTAATAAAGGTACTCGAGGTAGATCACGGACGTCTTTTTTAGTAATGTCGTTTATATAAATTAGATGGGAACCTACTTTTACAGAATAGTGTAGGTAGTCCTAAATAATTGTCTTCACTGTACGGTGCGCAACGAAATAAGGTATCTTATTCGACCAAGATCATATCTCATTTTCCAATTTCCTTCCAATATTACCAATCGTAAGACGACACAAAAGGTACGTCTCGAAAAATAGACGGCAAAATAATCTGTGATTAATGTCAAAGGTCTGCTAAGAATGTATCTTTTTCATTTGCTCCTGAAAAAGATATAATTTCAGCAGTCAGCCTGGAATTCCCAAAGTTTTAAATCCTGTAAATTGTTGTACAATGGCAAAGCATAACTAAACATGGAAAAGTCATGTCCGTTATGAACAAAAAAAAAACTTTTGCAAACGTTCCAAAACGGACAAAAAAAATGTTTCAAAAGTATGGAGCAGAGTTTTTTTGTAACAACACAAACAGTTATAGGATGTTCAAATTATTTTTTCACTGCGACCTAATTTTGCAGTCGCTCCTCATAAAATTCACTTGATAAAAAAATATATTAAAACAACACAAAAAAGATAATGCTTAGGTGCGAAAAATGGCGTACTTTAAAGATAAGGGCACTTAATGATAATATTATCTGCAAATCTCAGGACAGTAATGTAAACGTATTATGCAAAACATGGTAATATCTGGGGAAAGTTTTCGTGAGCCGATGGATACCCTTTAAATAAATTAGTCGCATAGTAAAATATTCCTAAGTAAGCCAGACATAGGCTATATAAACGTCTGGTTGGTGCAAACAAAACGTACATTATATTTTTATTTAAATTGTTCATGTTTTATTCAAATATAAACGTTGAAACTAATGCATTTATTAGCATCTCAAGATTATCTTGAAGTAGGTGTTAGTCCATTTCGCAATTTCTTCGTGATTTTTTTCTAAATTACTGTCATTAGTATGAACATCATGTACTATTGCGTACTTACTTTAACGATGTAAGTTCTGCTGACTCATAAATAAAGACAAGTTTATATATAGTAAAAGTACGTGAGCGTTCTCTGAAAAATATCTTTTGACATTGTGTTTAGGTCGCAGGTATAATAAATAATCGTAGAGTTTAAAGTTATTTCAGGTCAAATAAATACTAATGAAATGATAACTTTAGTGTCTAGGGTCAAAATGAACATTAAAAAAAAACAAGTACTTTAAAGTTGTGTCACTATAAAAATTAAAATCGAATCTAAAATAGAGATGTTATCCAACACAGTTTTCATTCATTTTACTTATATCTTTTACTTTATAGGCTATAAAAATACCTACGTTTAACTTTATAGGTCAGACAGAGCGATCCACCCAAATAGTTGTATCAGTAGGTAAATCTTTACAATATACAAATGGTACAATAAGTACCATGAACGTTTGCTACTTAACTCGAAAATGATTGAGACCCTTTTTACAAAGGAAATTGCCCATTTATCGTGACTAGGAACGACCATTTTCTAAATTTTTAGATAAAAATACCTTAGCAAGAATTATTATTGCTAAGGTATTTTTATCTAAAAGATTCGAAGAATCGTTAAGAATCGTTATTGATATGGGATATCGGGACGATAGGTTAAATTCTTCGAAAATATATCTTGCAGTAACAAAAGCTCATATAAATTCTTAAACATGGCCCTAAGACGGAAAACAGTGACCTATATTTTATTATACAATGTCGAATATGAAAGGAGGGAATCAATCATTTCATACAACAGAGTTATGATAAATTATTTTTACTATTCGATAATGATGCTAATGAATAATATATAATTTATGTATATAATAATATATAATATGCTAATAATAATAATGATTGAGAAAGAGAAAGAGCTTGGGACTTAGGGGCCAACAGGCCCCGAGCCGGGTCCCCGCTACCGGTGGTTGTGTGCAGCGCATGAGATGGACTCAGTCCATAAACGAAAATGTCATGCGCGCATATTACGGGTCTACAGAGGGGGGAACTAACCTCACCGCGTACCGTGTTAGGATGCTGTCTCTGTTTCAGGATCTTGAACCAACCGTTAACGTCTCGACCCAACGACTGTCGGATCAGGTGCGGGTCATCCAACGCAATCACATGTTGGACGATGCCACACTTGATAGGCTGCGCTCAGAGGTACTTAGCAATCGTATCATCTTGCCTCAGTCACCAACGCGTGAAACGTCAGCTATTGATGCAACCCCAATGCGTTCTAGTCCTATTGTTGAAGAGGAAGATGATAGGGTTGCTATGGTAAGTAGCCAGTGCAACGACCGATTGAGGAGCGCTTTGGAGGATGCGCTTCGCGAGTATCGGTCCACTCCTACCGAACTTAGGCCCCGATTACCACGGTTACCCATGCATAAAAAAAATAGGGCGCTGATGTGTGCCCTGGACTCGCAACTCAAGAATATATTCGCGAGTAGCGAGGACCTTGTTGATACACACTCGATCCTGTACTGTGGGGCTGTTGCGGCATGTCGTTTAGCTAATGTCAAGTTCCCAAATTGTGACATATCTACTCGACCAAAACCAGCCGTACCAGCCTGGCAGCGCAGGATCGAGCGCCGTATCGACGGGGCCAGGGTACTTATCGGCAAACTACACTGCTTCAAGGAGGGCAATACACGACCACGTGTGATGCGCTTTGTGAGGCGGGCATTCTCGGGGACTGAAATTAGTCCTCAAGAATTCATGTCCCGTGTTACAGAGCGCATCGACTTCCTGAAGCAGAAAGTTTATGCATGGGCCAATCGTATTCGGCGGTATAAGCGGCGGGTTGATCGATACTCGCAGAATCGCGTGTTCCAGAGCGATGAGAGGTGGGTATACAGAGCTTGGGAGCGACCTGATCAAAATATGATGGACGTGTGCCGCCCGGATGATGCCACCACGAGTTATTTCTGGCGCAGCATTTGGTCGGTACCCGTCTGTCATACTGAGGTTGACTGGATGCGACATGTTGAGCGAGTGTGTGAATCTATTCCAGAAATGGAACCAATTTCAATTACGCCGATAGACGTAGCCAGAGCAGTTCGTCCGTTACCGAACTGGAAATCACCGGGACCGGACGGACTGCACAACTTCTGGCTTAAATGGCTAAGTAGTTCACACACTTGCCTAGCATCTCAATTCCAGTCATCCTTAGAGTCTGGGTCGCTACCGCAATTTCTAACAACAGGTATTACCCACCTGCTCCATAAGTCAGGTAGTCCTGCGGAACCCAAGAATTATAGACCGATAACATGTTTGTCAACAGTCTATAAACTTCTTACATCCATTTTGAGAGTGAAAATTAATACACACATTGACAATAACTCCATTATGTCTGCCTCTCAAAATGGATGTAGGAATGGGTCCCGCGGTACTAAGGAGCTACTCCTCATCGACATGGCCATTAGCCAACAGGTTCGTCGATCCCGCAAGGATCTGTCGACATGTTGGATAGATTATAAGAAGGCCTACGACTCTGTTCCACATACATGGCTCATGAAGGTGCTGGAGTTGTACAAGATAGATACAACTCTACGCGCCTTCCTTAAGTCGTGTATGGGGCAATGGAGGACGGTCCTTCGATATCCAGGATGTCGACAGATTCAGGGGAATGAGGAACCTGTATGGATTAAAAGGGGAATATTCCAGGGCGACAGTCTGAGTCCACTTTGGTTCTGTCTAGCCCTGAATCCTCTAAGCACATTGCTGGAGGATTCAGGTTTAGGCTACCGGTTGAGGAGAGATGGTCAGGTCATATCTCACCTTCTTTACATTGATGATCTGAAACTCTTTGCCCCCAACAAATTGCAACTGATGGAGCTACTGAAAGTAACTGAAACTTTTAGTAGCGCCATCAGGATGGAATTTGGTGTGGACAAATGTGCAGTCATGTATGTAAAGCGAGGGGAGATTATGGAATCCGAGGGAATTCAGCTCTCGGATTCCATACACCTGAGATCCCTTTCCTCATCCGAAAACTATAAGTATTTGGGTATGTCGGAAGCGTTAGGCATTAACGTAACCGACATGAAGCAATCGTTGAGGGAACGCTTCTTTGGACGCCTGAGAAAGGTATTAAATAGCCTTCTGTCAGGCGGGAACAAGGTGCGCGCCTTCAACGGTTGGGTCATGCCGGTTTTAATGTATTCTTTCGGCATACTCAAATGGACTCAGACCGAACTCGATGCCCTGGATAGGAGAGTCCGTACACTGCTGACCGCAAACCGGATGCATCACCCACGATCATCGGTGATGAGACTGTATATCCCGCGGAAGTGCGAGGGTCGAGGCTTTTTAAACGCGAAGACCCTCCATAACCGCGAGGTGTGCAGTCTCAGAGAATATTTTTTAAAAGCCGAGGTGGGTATGCACCGAGATGTGGTAGCAGTGGACAAGGGACTCACCCCGCTGTCCATGGCTAAAGAGAACTGGCACAAACCTGTAGTACTTACTACCGACGACCGCAAGGAAGTATGGCAAGGCAAGGAGCTTCACGGGCGCTTCTACCGGGCTCTTCATGGGCCCGATGTAGATTTTCTAGCATCCGTGTCCTGGCTACGTTTCGGTGACCTCTTCGGAGAAACCGAAGGTTTTGTCTGCGCAATTATGGACGAAGTTATGTTGACGAACAACTACCGGAAATATATTATGAAGGACGGGACGGTTGACGTGTGTCGGGCATGCCACCGTCCGGGTGAGTCCATTAGACATATTATTTCTGGTTGTTCTCGTCTGGCTAACGGCGAGTACTTGCACAGGCACAACCAAGTAGCCAGGATTATTCACCAGCAACTTGCTTTGAAATATAAGCTTGTGGAATCAGAGGTACCGTACTACAAGTATGTGCCCGACCCAGTTCTCGAGAAAAGCCATGTCACGCTATACTGGGATCGGTCTATCATCACTGACAGGACTATTGTCGCCAATAAGCCTGACATAGTGGTGATAGACCGATCAGCGCGCCGCGTAATGATAATCGATGTTACCATCCCACATGACGAGAACCTCGTGAAAGCTGAGAAGGAGAAACAAATAAAATATCTCGACTTGGCACACGAGGTTGTCGACATGTGGAATGTGAACTCGGCTATCATTGTGCCGATTGTCGTGACGGCCAATGGCCTTATGGCCAAGAGCCTCGACGACCACCTTTCGAGGCTCTCCTTAGGTGGTTGGATCAAGGGCCTGATTCAGAAGGCAGTACTCCTCGATACGGCTCGCATTGTGAGGAGGTTCCTGTCTCTGGAGCCCTAACCACCGGTAGCTTGGACCCTGCTCCCGATACCGGCGGACCACTATTTTTTATATTTTTAAATGTTTTTTTTTAATATTAATTTGTTTAGAAATATTTAAAAATGTAATTGATATGTATATAATTGAATAAAGGAGATAATGATAATAATGCTTCAGGGAGGGCAACACTCGCCCTCGAGTGCCCGCCTCACAAAGCGCATGCTTTGTGAGGCGGGCATTTACGGGGACTGATATCAGTCCTCGAGATTACATGTCCCGTGTCACAGAGCGCATCGACTTCCTGAAGCAGAAAGTGTATGCATGGGCAAACCGTATTCGTAGGTATAAACGGCGGGTGGACCGATACACTCAGAATCGCACATTCCAAAGAGATGAAAGGTGGGTTTATAGGACTTGGGAGCGACCAGACCAAGGTGTGGCTGACATGCACCTGCCGGATGATGATGCCATGTGTTCGTTTTGGCGCAGCATCTGGTCGGTGCCTGTTAGCCATACCGAGGATGAATGGACTCGGGAGGTCGAGCGGGCGTGCGATCCAGTACAAGAAATGGGGGCAATCACTATCTGCCCCCAAGACGTAGTTCGTGCAGTCCGTCCGTTGCCTAACTGGAAATCTCCAGGGCCGGATGGGCTGCACAACTTCTGGATTAAATGGTTGACAAGGTCGCACGCTCGCCTGGCAACCCTTTTCCAGTCAGCCTTAGAGTCAGGGTCGCTGCCCGAGTTCCTGAAAACAGGTATAACCCACCTGCTCCATAAATCTAAACCTGTCTTCCGACAGTCTATAAAGTTCTTACATCCATTTTGAGAGCTAAAATTAACAAACACATTGATGACAACTCCATCATGTCCGCTTCTCAAAATGGATGTAGGAACGGGTCCCGTGGTACTAAGGAGCTACTCCTCATTGATATGGCCATTAGCCAACAGGTTCGCCGTTCCCGAAGGGATCTGTCGACATGCTGGATAGATTATAAGAAGGCCTATGACTCTGTGCCACATACATGGCTCATGAGGGTGTTAGAGTTGTATAAAGTTGATGCAACTCTACGCACCTTCCTGATGTCATATATGGGGCAATGGAGGACAGTCCTTCGCTATCCAGGATGTCAGCAAATCCAGAGGAATAGCGAGCCGATAAGGATAGAGCGAGATATATTTCAGGGCGATAGTTTGAGTCCACTTTGGTTCTGCTTAGCCTTGAATCCTCTTAGCACGCTGCTGGAGGATTCAGGTCTAGGCTATCGGTTGAGGAGAGGTGGTCAAGTTATATCTCACCTCCTTTACATGGATGACCTGAAACTATTTGCCCCCAACGATTTGCAACTGATGGAGCTACTGAAGGTAACTGAAACTTTCAGTAGCGCCATCAGGATGGAATTTGGTGTGGACAAATGTGTGGTCATGCATGTAAAGCGAGGGGAGATTGTGGAATCGTGGGAACCCAGCTCTCGGATTCCATAAATCTTAGAATTCTCTCAGCAACCGAAACCTATAAGTATTTGGGTATGTCGGAAGCGCTGGGCATCAATGTTGCTGACATGAAGCAATCGTTGAAGGAGCGTTTCTTTGGCCGCCTGAAAAAAGTATGTAATAGTCTTTTATCAGGCGGAAATAAGGTGCGTGCCTTCAACGGTTGGGTCATGCCGGTTTTGTTGTACTCTTTCGGTATACTCAAATGGTCTCAAACAGAACTAGACGCCCTGGATGGGAAGGTCCGTACATTGTTGACGGCATATCGAATGCATCACCCACGTTCTTCGGTTATGAGACTGTATATCCCGCGGAGGTGTGGGGGTCGAGACTTTTTAAACGCTAAGACTCTCCACAATCGCGAGATATGCAGTCTCAGGGAATATTTCTTAGAAACCGACGTGGGGATGCATCGAGATGTGGTCGCAGTGGATAAGGGCCTCACCCCGCTCTCCTTGGCTAAAGAGAACTGGCGCAAACCTGTAGTGCTTGACACTAACGACCGCAGGGAGGTATGGCAGAGTAAGGAGCTCCACGGACGCTTTTTCCGGGCTCTACATGGACCCGATGTAGACTTATCCGCATCCGTAGCCTGGCTACGTTCCGGGGACCTCTTCGGAGAAACCGAAGGTTTTGTCTGTGCAATTATGGATGAAGTTATGATGACGAATAACTACTGGAGATTTATTGTGAAGGACGGCACGGTTGACATATGTCGGGCATGCCACCGTCCAGGCGAATCAATCCGTCACATTATCTCCGGGTGTTCTCGTCTAGCTAACGGAGAGTACTTGCATAGACACAACCTTGTAGCCAGGATTATCCATCAGCAACTTGCTCTAAAATACAGCCTTGTGGAATCGGAAGTGCCGTATTATAGGTATGTGCCCGACCCAGTTCTCGAAAATGGCAATATCACATTGTACTGGGATCGATCCATCATCACTGACAGGACTATTGTAGCCAATAAACCCGATATAGTGGTGGTGGATCGATCAGAGCGGCGCGCAATGATTGTTGACATAACGGTCCCGATAGTTGCCGATGGTTGCCGATAGTCGTATCAGCCCATGGCTTAATTGCCAAGAGCCTCGATGAATACCTGAGGAGGCTCTCGGTAGGCAGCTGGATCAAGGGCTTGATTCAGAAAGCGGTACTCCTGGACACGGCTCGTATTGTTAGGAGGTTCCTCTCTCTGGAGCCCTGACCGCCGGTAGCTTGGACCCTGTTCCCGATACCGGTGGGCAACAATTTCTTATATTTTTAAATGTTTTTATATTGTTTTTTTAAGAAATATTAAAAAATGTAAATAATTTGTATAAAAGTTAAATAAAGGAAATAATAATGATAATAATACAACTCTACCTGTTTAGTAAATTATTTCGAAATCCAAAATAGGAAAAAAAACTAAAATTTCTAGACATACACTGTTTCTTACCAGATTTGAAATTTAAAATCAACATGAGAGAAATTAATTAAAGACTCGTTATGACTGGATTAAAAGAAATAGCAACATAACTACGCTATAATATACTGCATTAAAAACAGGCAAGACTTAAGCTTAATTACAGTGTCGAGCAAAAAAAATATCATGAGTTCAGTAATTATTCTGAAGAATATCTCGAAGGCATTGGGGTCGGGAAAATGTGGCGAGCGTCGCTAAAGGTTTTATTGTGACGCGTGCATCGACCGCCCCAGCGACGCCGTCGAGTCTCCCGCAATCTTGGATGGCTACAGTAAATACATAGATTACAGACGCTACCAGACATGCAATTCTTTTTTGTGGTTATTGCTCGGTAAGAAAAATGGAAGCGGTGGTAATTGTGGGTCTGTTTTTCTGACCTGAATGTTACTGTTTGGCGAATTTGGTCAATATTTTATATTAAGAACACTTTTTTTGTACAACCCACAAAAAATGAGAATAAACATATAAGTTGGTCAGGTTTTCTGGTTACTAAATATATATAAATTCAATAATATTCGTTGCAAACTCATAATTGAACAGAAAAATATTTTATTCATAAGGTCAACTTGTTTAAACCTCGATGTTGTACATTGAATAAACGTAAAATCTAAAAAAAGTTAATTCCAAATTGCCGTAACATTTATTTGGGTAATTTGATTCGAACAACCGTCTGCGTGTGTTTATTCTATGAGAATAATAAAAAGGTTGGCGCCATCGGAGTACGAGTAAGCAAATTGAGTGAGGGCACAGATAAATTTGTTTGGTAACGGCTACGTGCTAGCACGTCCCGTACTGACATTAAATTGGCCCGGTATGAGAGCAGTATCGCGTTTTTACTTTTGTATTTTTCGTCAACCAACGTAAAAAGTTCATAGGGCCAAAGTGGCGGGGATTTATACGATTGTCGCCACAATTTTATTTCCACTTCATATCCCACTGCAAATGTCTTCTTCAACAGTAATGACGTGGCTCCGAAATGTATTAACTTTTGCCCCCAACTTCCCTTTCATGCGATTATAATCTTACTTTTTGTAGCGTCTACACTTTTGGGTTCTTAATTCTTCAGCCCTTTTTGTAGGGCATAAACGTACGCATACGCAAAAGGCTACGACAAAACGTTATTTTCTCACACACGCACTTGAACGTATTTTTGTTTTCAAGAAATACTATATTTTCTGGAGTGTTGTTGAGTCACAATTTATGGTACTTGAAGCAATTTCGTTTTATTTCGTCTACAAGTAAACAAAGATCTATGGGAGTGAACTTAATGACTTCGAGACATAAAAACAAAAAATATGAGTACTTGTTAGTTACTGCTATAAAACATTCTAAAATCTTCTTGAGCGCCGATTCTCAGTATATTATTCCAGAACGTATTTTTGTTCCGTAAACCACATTGTTAGAACTTGTGGCCTTATCTGTTTACGTCCAAACAATCCGAAGTTCTTCTAACTTTGCGCTAAAGATGTCCAGATTGAGCGCTAAGATCCGAATTGGGTCCGAACTTAAATTAAATCACAGTTTGCTTTTAAGGGCCTGTCTACATGATGTTGCGAAGACTTGTTCTCGGATGCCATAATATCGAGACTAATGAATAAAAATCTTCCAAAGTTTTTATTTGATGTTTTCACCTCCCTCTTTGTAATAAAGTTTCTTGTGAAAGTTTTCTATTGTGTATTTTTCGGGTAGACTATACTATTGATTTTCTCCTTTCTCCTTTCTTGTTAAGGCTACTGAACTCCAAATGTCTCAGCTTCCGAATTTAAATTATATTCTTCGAAGAGATCAAAATTGTGTTTTCGTTGCTATTGGTATCGATAGGATTTGTCTTTCCCAATTATTTTTGAATATCGTCTCTGTTCTATTTATGTTTATTTCTTCGTTGCTGAGAGGAAATATTTATATTGAAATCATATTGAAAAATATCTGTCAATTCATTTCCATCTTTGATCGTCATGTATGAATCCTTGGTATCGAGTTTAATTTTCCAAGCTCCTATAAGGTATCGAGTTAAAATCTCGTTTTCAAATTAGAAATTGAATCAGTAGCTTCAATACCGGTGAAGTATAAAGTCCAACAGTATTGAAACAATCATCTATAATATATCGTTCGATAATATTGTCGAAGTCTAATGAGTAACACGCCAGGCAAACTTCGCCCAGAATCGACATTCATAATTCTAGGCTTTTTCAAGGCAAAATTAAACTTGTTCAGTTTATGAACCGAGTTTTGTAAGTAATCAAAATTAACGGGTTTATTTCGCTGTTCATTCGTCCTTAATTAAAAGGGCACGGTAAAAACCAGGGTGTTTTAAATGTGCGCGCGAACATTTATCGGTACTGCGGAGATAATAAAATGTACTATAAAAATTTAAGTGCTCTTATTTAATTGGAGTATTTAAATGCCACGCATCCATTAACAATTATTATGGTTGGGCTATTAAAAGATACATTACATAAATGGTCCATCAGTTTTTTAGCTATTGAGTAATTGTTGTAGGCTATGTACTGTTTTAACGCAAACGCTTATTGAACAAGTTAATTTGGGATGGATTAATTATTCTAAACACAACTGCCCCAAATAAATCATGTTGGATGAATTTCCGTTTAATCCAAAATGTCATGATCCAAAATCTATAAATTTATATGCCAATTTCATGAAACTAGGATTCATGATTTATAGTTCTAAGGAAACTAGCCAGCTAGTCATGCTTAAGACATCTGCAAAAGGGGTTCTTTAATAATGCAGATTGTAAATATCCTTACCTCCATAGCATAAGTATAATCAGCCTATAATTTTCCCACTGCTGAGACACAGTACTCTCTATGAGAGGAAATGGGCTATAATCCACCACGCGGGCCCAGTGCGGGTTGGTTTTGGAATTTTTGGTTCTAGGACATGCCGGTTTCCTCACGATGTTTTCCTTCACCATTTTGAGAGCAGTGGTGATGAAATAAATTATACGAAGTAATGCGCTTGCCTGGGTTCGAACCCACGACTTAGTGCTCGTAAGTCGAAGCCGCATCCACCACTGGGCCACCGCTGCTCTACCTTTCTTCCATGTTCTATTAATATTCATAATCACATTACACTAATCTTGTGCAGAAATACAGTTAAATTAATAAATTAGCAATAAACTGACCTAGTAATTAAATCATAAACTAACTGCTTTGTAAGGTCTCACGATACTACGAGTAAGTTAATCATAATTAAAATCATGCAGCAGTGTTAGTCTAGTGGTGTGACCATTGGTCTGCCAAGTCATAGGTCTCGAGTTCAAACTTAAGACACGCTCCTCTGATTTTTTTTGGTGAAGGTAAACCTCGTGAGGAAACCAGCATGCCTGAGAGATATTTCTCGACGGCATGTAAAGACAAGTCAGAGGCATGGCCGGCATAAAAACTCTGATACCGGGTTAGGCACTAACCACACGATAAAAAAGAATTATAAAAATATACAAACTGGAAAATGGTGATCAATAAAAGTGTTTAATTGTTCTAAAAACATTTTCTGAAACTCAATTACGTACCTTCAGAAGGAACGTAATTAGAGGGCAGAGATCAAAGATCAAAATTAAAGTTTGGTTAGACGACAAATTCCACCAATAGAAAATTGGTTCCTCTAAATTCGAACGTAGGTTAAATTAATGGTAATGGAAATTAAGGCACCGATAGATCGATCCAAAATGGAGCTTGAGACAAAATTGTAAATGAGAACTTGAGAATTTGACCCTATAGCTTCTCAGTATTGTTTTAACTTAACAAAGAAATAAGCCGAACAATCAAATCGTTTCAATTAATCAATCTACAACAAAATTTAGAGAAATGTATTCACTGACAACGCTCGGCTCAGCGCAGAGAGTTGAAAGTCGAACAATGCGGTTTTATAAGCACTCATTTAGGTAACATAATATGAAAAACATGCCATCGTGGCTTTTATCATTCAAAAGCTGATGTAGCTCAATATTATGCTAATCAATCGTATAGTTCTGTGCAAGTTTCAGACACACGTACTTGCGGCTTAAGAGTTTCATTGAGACAAACCAAATGTCTTTTTTTTTATTGGGACAAACCCACCACACTATTCACAATCCACTGCAACTCCTGAAAGCAATAATCAACTGTGGCGACCAACAAAATACCGCCGAGACAATGAAGCTCGACGAAGTCCCAGAGAAACCTTTTAACTGTCTTGGATCCCGCAACAAAATTAATCAGAAAAGTATTACAGAGGAGTAGGAAAAACATAATTTCCACTTCCCATATAAACAGGACACAGAACAAAACACGAGCAATAGGCACAATGGGACGTTTACAACTGGGATAAGCCCAGTTGCCTAGTGCCACGGATAATAAACTGCGAAGTTCTGTTAATCCCAAATGCTGAAAACCGAGATTTGAATCATCGTGAGAAGAACAAACAAACAATTTCTAAACGATATCACTTACGAGATCATCTTCAAACCTACCTGTCAAAACACATTTGGAAATTGGCTTGTTACTAACGAACTTCAACATAGGGTGTAGAAAGCCTACCTACTACATATTTTTGTATTTCTTTCAATATCTTAAGTAGGAGTGCCCTTGACCCAAATAAAGGCAAACCTAGAGATCTAAATATATACAAAATGTATGTTTTCGTTACAATAGTCTACTCAGTGAAATCGTAATTATTAATTCTAGTAGTACTTCTCCTCAACCTTTTGATTATGATTTTGAATATATTTTTTCAAACCTGAAGAGCCTAAAATTAATTGAGCAACTTTCAATAGGTAGAATTAGTATTAATTAGTATTTCCTTCGTATTTCGCGGACGAACTTATATGATAGGTCAAGAGTACTCAAGATACGATGCCAAAAACTTGTTCAATCAAGAAAATAATGACTCATTTACTACACTTAGAGCCTAGTTTCGAACTTGGACGTGGTTGTAAAATACTTTCGGAAATCGGTCAGTTGCTACGGCGTAGCACTGTCGTAGCCGTGTAGTATATTCGTAGCTACAGACTTGATCGATGCTCTTAGTAAACCAGCTGTCGACAGTGGTTTGCACGATGGAGCCTTGTTAACTAAGTGAATGTTCTACCAAACGACGGTACAATGTGTACGAGGCTTATAATAAAAATCCGGTTTTCATTGCAAACATCTGGCCTACAATTTTTTTTTGTGAAGTTGGTACACTAATGTTGTCATGAAATTTTTTCTGCTGGTATATTAAAAAAAAAAGTGTAGCCATATTTAAAATTAAAAAAAAATACCTTTACTCTTTTCAGGTTATTTTTCACTATGTTTGCGCGAGTGTTGATAATAATTTCTTAATGAAATCTAATTTGTTTTCGTTTGCTGCATTTTTAAACAGATCGTTTATACAATTTAGCTAAATAATTAGGTAGAAAAAAAAGAAAATCATGATTTAAAAAATAAATTCACAATAGCCTAAAAACAGTGACCAGTAATCCAGTGCTCAAATAGTGAAGTGCAGACTATGTACTATCGAATGCTGACGATAAGTTTATCGCTAATCGAAAATGAAGGAAGCGAGGTGAAGGGGTCGAGGATCAATGCAACTGTCTCGACAGAACCGGAACATGCCCTGTCGACGTCAGCGCCGACTTATTTATACCTCTAGCTGATGCAGCGATATAAATCTGTCGATGATAGTCTGCTTTGTCGCTGAACTTTCGTCGTTTCAGGTACGTTTTAGTTTAAAGGCAACGTTTCCACCAGAAATTTGCAAGGACGCGATGTGTGTGAAACTAACCAATGACATTGCTTCTTCTTCACAGCTCGCTATGTGATTGGTTAGTTTCTCGTAAATCCCTCGCTTCACATCCTAGCACATCTCTAGTCGTAACGCAGCCTAATGCATGAATGATATAAATTTAATTCTGCAAGAAGGTTTGTACCAACACTTTTACACGTCTTTTTTTTACCCGACTATGGCGAAGACAAAAGTAAGGGTTATGATTACTAAATGAGATCGGTATTGATGTCCGAATAATCTGAGAAGAAACAAACTCAGAGATCATAGTTTTTCATTGATATATAATTGATTCGTTTAGATCATGTTGGAATAATCATGATAAAATAATAATAACTTTATTGACAAGTGATTGCCCACAAAAATTAATGTAGCCCTGGCTCTTGTACTAGGAGTTCCTGTAACACAAGAGCCACGCTATGATGTATTTTAAGTAATGCATTAAATCAATAGTTTGGTTACTCTGATATTATCATTGGGCTATATTGACAGTATGTACGTGCATGTGTGTTCATTTTAAGAAAAACAATTTAAAAAAAATTACGGTTGTTTTCAATTTATGGTGCATAGGAAGTTTCCCTAACGAGTCAAACCATTGATGTGTGAACCTAAATATTTCTTCATTTTACCTGTGAAATTAAAGTACAAAGAGTATAAAAGAGATCGTGCCCTGATCAAAATAGATGGTACGCAAAAGCGGAACTCCCGATAAAACGCCTGCAAAAGTGACTTCGACATGACAAATAAAAATATAACAGGAACAATTGCAACAATAGCGATAACGATGATTCAGCATAACACCGATAAAGTCTTATAAAAGAGCCGAGTCATATTCAAAGCTTTGTCGCATCATCAAAATAATAGGCAGGTCGTTTCACCTGTGGTGTCTGAGTTTTGTTCAAAAGATAACATTGAAAGGCGCTAAGCGTTTGTGGTGTTACTGTAAAAACGCTGATTTAGCACCGTTTATACTACCTGTAAAAATAAAGGATCTAAAATCCGACTCAAAAGTGGCACACACAAAATTATTTTTTCAGTAAAGGGGATGATATACTGAACGACAAAACTCGAGTGAAAAAATTTCGTAATTGACAAATTCAAATTAAATCCGTTTACACCGACGCTGTTTCGTCACCTATGTGTTTATGACTTGGGCCGTCAAAAAACTTTTTCGTTTTAGTACTTTCCGAATTGTGACGATGTTGTTTTTCATTAGTAAGGGAAACCTCGAGAGGCAAAGTATTTGCGTCGTAATTTATATGCCTTTTCTTACGCAACTTCGGAAAGGGGAAGTTTCTTGCCTTGAATTTATGGATATAAAAATTTTAGGTTTCTGCGTGTAGGCGTGAAATGTAGTCTGGACAAAGATTTATTCTTCTGAAAATAGGCATACAGGGTGTAACAGGACCCTTCACGAAGCCGTCAACCAAGCATTCTATACATCAAACGACTTTTTTTTTGGGGTGAAAAATCACGTTTTGCGGTAGGGCTCAATGGATCGTACTCAAAACATTGTGCTGATGTATGGATTGAATAGAACTGGAGTCGTGGAGGTGTCTATAGTAAAAATCGTACATTCAAAACGTGCATTTAAAAAAAAAAACTTGTGAAAAAGTTGGAACTTTGACCCCTAATATCTCCGTAACTAGAAGGATCCCAGGTATGGTCTAAACCAAAAAAATGATCGCAATGACGAGGAGAATAAGTGCCTTTCGGCTTCGTTTAAGGGTCTTGTTACACCCTTTATTTAACGCAGAAGCAAGCATCAAACTATAATGTTTTCACTCGTTTTGAGAGACAGTGGACCGTAATACATAATCCGTAGGGTTTGGTGGATGTTGTTTTAAGCTTTCATGGTTTAAAAGTAAACTAATACTGTCACGTGAAATAAAATAAGAGAGAATAAAAAAATAAAAACAAAATGAATGAATAAATTAACAGACTGAGTGACTGACTGTGGATTGGTAGTCAGATTTGTCTGCACCCAACAATTTATTTACCTTCCACCCGCATTCTGCAATCATTCCGCGATCATGGCAGCGCCATGATCAATGCAACAGCTTCGAAATATCGGGAGCTCAAAATAATCACGGAAGATACGTTCTAGTTTGGTGGGTGCTGTTGGTGGTGCTGTTTCCAGTATTTTCTTTGAAATTTAATTTACGAGTTCGTATTCCTCTGTAACATAATGATAGTCAACCATCGAACCAAAAATGTGTACAAAGAAAGTGAGTGTGTGTGTGTAACCTTACTATAGGGACCGGCTATTATACTCCCAATACCTTTATAGCTGCCCAAATATTCAGGTATCAGTATCGTAAACGATCCTCCCTGATACGGGCGACCCGCATTTGGCCCCCATTGATACGCACCTAAAAATTGAAGGTCAATTAATGACTGACTTACGGTGCGAGAACCCATTGTTTTTATGAATTTTCGACGAGTAGAATCAGTAGGGATTTTTTCAAAGGTGAGATGAAATAAATACATTATCAAAAATTGTATTGTAAAACGTATGCCTTTGCATTATGACAGTAGGCAGGTAGTACAGAACGCTATGTTCTACGATCTTAAATTAACACAACCATACGTTGTGTTTATTTTTCATACTTAAAAGGAGGCCTCTATGTTAGATTATGTATTGTAGAAGTTTAAAGTTAACGTAAATAAATTTATTATTATTATTATACGTCTTGTCGTGAAAATGTGACAATTGTATCATTTTTGATAAACATGTGCCATTATCAGATATATTAAATAGAACTGTGCTTTTGCCAACATAGGTTTATTTGATTAGAATATAATTAGAATTTCCTACATATAAGAACGACCAATCAAACCGATCTTATTAAGATAGCAGTGGTCCATAAAGTGATTATCAAGAAGAAGCCCCTTCATGCTCAATAGGATAAACAAAAGGTGAGAAAAAGAGGTGAATTGGCAAAAGAAAACAGTGATAAAAGGTTAATCATTTAGAATGGATTTCTTACGGCAATAGACTTGATTCTGTGAAACATTTCTCAGCCAGAGAATATATCCCCACAGTCGAGACAGCGTGATGAATGGATGTTTGCTCAAGGTGAACCATTTATTAGATCTATGATCATACCTAAGAAAGTCTGAAACGTTTGAGAAAGAAATATCTCAACGTCCGTAAAACAAAATTAATATTCTTTTGTCTATAATATTAATACGGGTTGTCATGAGATTTATCGAAAAAAAATTATCATTCCTCATATTTCAATTTTCCAATTTGTCGAAGTGACACTTGCTATAAAATTATTCATTTGTTTTATCAACAATGTTTTCCGCTCATTGCCGGCTGAATTTATGTGAAAGGTTTGTGGATTTGAAACAAGTTGTTCTGCCGTTTATAACATTATTTGCTAAAGCAATACAATCAGAGCTCCAAAAACCGAGCGGCATATTCAAATAGCAAGAAAAATATTAAACAAAGTATCAATGTACGGTGTAAAAACAAAACGTGTTCGCTGCGACTCCTTTAAAAAACAAAACCCCACAGGCGTTGTGTGTTCATGTTAAATATTTCACATTCAAAAATAAAACAAAAGAAAACCAACATCGATGTTTTCGACCTTCAGCTGCCCACTGCAACATAGAGTAAATATTTGATGGTAACAACACCAGTTGTAAAAAATAAGGAAAATTTTTATTTGGGCATCATCGCGTGTTGTTCATGTCCAACCCATTTCTAAATTACTGGTCGACATGCGTGTAGCTGCCCCATCTTGAATATTTGAAGACAAACATAATGTTTATAGTTGCGCCATGACAAGTTTTTAACATAGTTAAGGTTGATTAGTCACGTTTATTTCATAATCACTTTTATTTACAATTTTAAAGTGATTAGAATGCTTTCCTGGTAGAGTGTAAGCAGCATTTCAAGTCATACTTCTTTTTTTCTTATTATAATGTATAAAGTATCAATAATATTGGGCTTAAGTAGAGGAAAAAAAGGTTTATTTTACAAAAGTTGTCTTAAAACGGAAAGTCATTTGATCCGACCAAAATCTTCGTCAATTTCCATCAGCCAGAAATAAAGCCTGCTATAGGTTCTTCCAAATTTTCCAGATATTTTGCTCCATCTTAGTTCGGGTTTTACGCTTCATCGCTTTTAAAGCGCCTCAAAGGGAAAACTCGGGAAAATCATGAAAAGGGATTCTCGACTCCTCGGTAGCAACCAAACGATCTGGGTTTTGCTTTAACTTGCCTTCACTTAAACGTTCCTGGACTTAATACGTATTTTTCTTGAGAAGGATTTCAGTAAATTACTGTATAAAAACTTTACGAGTGACTTTGTATAGAGCCTTAGTAAATTCGGGCATGGAATCATGCTTCATTCTAAAAAAACTTTGCTTAGAAATATGCTCAAATAGAATTCTGGCCTTGCGTCGAACGGAATTTCAATAGAATAAGAGGCCAGCTTATACTGGTTTTGTTAGCACTGCTGTGCGGCCTTCCGTAGTAATCAAGTCATCAATCGCACGTAGTCACCCTTTTAAGTTCATTTCTTCAGCCAAGCAGAAACACGTATCTCTCAATATCTAAGTAAACAAAACCTTGTAAAGTTAGACCAATTTTGCGTAATAAGACTAAACGTGGAAAACGTCTGTCCGCCTGAGTAAACATTTATTAAATTAAGCAGGAAGTTCCGAGGACACACGTTCCCCAGTTTGTTTTTGACTACGAATCCCCTGTGTTAGCCCGTGTAAAGGCGAATGACAAACAGCTGTATCGCGTGAGTATATGTGGTGAGTTTAAAAAATTAAAACATTCACGTAATGACGTCATTAATTTCACTGGCATAACTGAAAACAGAATTCGCGCTCAATAAGTGTTTTATTCTGAATAACTCTATTCGAAAGTCAAAGGTTTTTATTAAGTGTACTCTGAAATGAAATATGCGGTCTTCATTTACGTTTCGCTCGGACTCGAAATTCCAGTGGCGCCAGAGATACTTTAGTGAAAGGCATCGCAAGCAATACGTCATTCATTTTGTTAAGAAATGATAAATTGCCTCCTCGTCTAAAAGGAGGAGCGCTTAAAATTGCGTGCAAACACTCTGCGGTGACATCATTTTTCTAGTTCATTTCGCTGAGACTAATTTATTAAAAATGAGTGCAAGACGAGTTATTTCCCACTTGGAAGAAATTTCAACGTTAATTTGTTTCCAAGAGCTCTGGAGCAATTTAAATTTAACCTAAAGGAAAAGTAAATTGCAAAGTTTTTAGTAATAAAGTAGATTGTGAATAATGATAGTTGTGCTTTACTGAAATAGCTTTGATAAAAATGCAATCTATGTCTTTGAAGGCAAAAGTTGCAGTCAAGAATAAATATAATTAGAAAAGTTTACCCAACTTTCTGATACTAATTAAAATACTTCGCAAAGAGAGAAAGAGACAAAAACCCCTAAAGAAAAATCAGTAGCAAGAAAATTAGAATCTGAGCTTGTTTACCCTCCAAAGCAATCTGGCGTACACACAGCCATAATAGATGTAATGCCTTATCCGCTTACGACAACATTATCTTATACTAAGTATACAAACGCTGCGTGATGAAAAATCTTTGAAGCTCTTTGAAAGATTCCCATTAAAAGGTGCTCTAAGGTGCCTAACTGTTCAAGTTTGTATTGGTCATAAATAATTATAAATTGTGAAAGATATTGTGCCCCAATCCACCACGCGTATCCTATGTGTGTTGGGTTATATCTCTTCAAGTTTGATTGTAGGACTGTTGCCCTCGGCTTTGCTCGCGTTTTGGTCGGTAATTTTACCACGGGCACGTTGTAAATATAGCCTATGGCACTCGGGAATAATGTAGCTTCCTATTAGTGAAATAATTTTAAAATCAGTTCAGTATATCCAGATTACCCCCTACAACCTCACAAACTTTTCCTCTTTATAATATAATAATAGATTTACGAAAAAATGACTGAATTCTTGCGAAGAGTTGTATTGATGATTTAAATAATTATATTATTAGTGTTGCTACTTAAAATGGCAACGCCGCCGCTCTCATGGGCACTTGACAGCGGTGAGGAGTTTTTTGATGCCCTTTCATAGTTTATTGTTAGTTTAGTTTATTATCTTAATCGTTTTTAATTATTTTAATGTAAATAGTTATTTTATTAAATAAAGTCCTGCATACGTGTCAAAAAGATTATTTTTCTGTAAAATGTAATTCGTTAGTATTGACTCTTACTATACAACCTGATACCGAAATTGCCAATGCAAAAAAAAATGTGAGATAAATTGAATTTCGTGAGCTACCACGCTTACAGCTTAAGTCTCAACGCCAACGTCTCAACGTTGTTTGCTGTTGACTCTCAGAGACTCATTACCTGCTTCATTAAAGCAAGAGTGTGGCTCTTGAAAAACGGTAACCGCCTTTTCCAGGGCCGCTTGGAGGGTAGATGTAAGAGCGTCGAGTACCTTTCGTGACTTTGTGTTGTTTAATAATAAACAATTGAAGTGTATTGTTTCTGTTTTCAATGTCTTCTAGGCTTCACTGTAATTAGTTTTCAGTGTTGAAGTTAATTAAAGTTGGGTTGGTTTAATTTTTCGTTGGTAGCTGGTATGCATTTTTTATTTGCAGCCCTTTTTACCGAGAAATTCTTAATGCAAAAATAATAAGTTCGTAAAATATTGCTTATTTATTCAATATTTACATAGCAAAGTACAATTTGCTGATTGTCTTATAGTAATATCCCATGCAATGATTACGAAAGCAGCAATTCAATTCTTCGTCCGCAAGTCAACTTAAAACAAAGAAAACATTTGCAATGTTCTTTCCGCTTATCGGTCACTTTGTTTTTAATATTTCTTCAGAGTTTCATTATGCTGAATGTCCACTGGCTTGTCCAGTATCATATCTACTAAAATGCAAATATTTTTCTTGTAGCCTGTATTATAAATTATAATACAATAAGGTCATTAATTATGCTAAGTGGTCTAGTTTGCAATGAAATGTTTAGGGTGGCTGTAAATTGTCTTTGTATTTGCGTCTTTAAAACAGTAATTTGCATAAAATGACGCCAAGTACTAACGGGCGTTATATTATGTTTAACCTTCCAACCGATTTGTGTAAACTGACAGCCATGCTGTGAAGTTTATTACAAGTCGTTTACGACCAGGCTCAAGACTGCCATTTATTTTGATAGGGATGCTTGTTCAATACGGCCTTAAGAGGGTATAACTTTATTTCTCCATTTATTTCCCTGTTTTTCTCTTATAATTTTCAATGCAGAAGCTGCAGATTTGATATGGATTATTTGGCGTCAAAAAAAATAGCGTCTTTCTAAGCTACCGCCAAAATTTACGCTAAAAATATTGTGGGAAATTTGAAAAGTTATAAGATTCCCGCGACGACTTTCGATTGGTTCGACAACTCCAATGTTATTAGTAAATGCTATCAAACTTCAACAGAAGAAACCAATAAATAAGACCTTTTATACGACACACTTTTAACAGGATAATATTGGAAGTTGAAAGTGCTATCGTTACGTTGATTAAATGTTGTGTTTACACGCATATCCGAGTTCTCTTCATCATCCATTCAAAGAGGTGGTTATCTTTATTCCGTGACGGTCATAAATTCTTGGCAATACGCTTGTTTGTCTACATGAAGGTAACAATGACAAGGTTGTTCTCATAACATAATTATGGTTGCCATAATGAATGCACGTTTGACTCTGCATAATGTAAATATGCCCAAACAAACTTAAATATTTCCACCTAGAACCTCTTGAAAGGATGAAAGGGGATATCCGGTATGTTTGCTGTGTGTGTTAAGGTGGATGCGCAAGGGTAGCCCGCGAAATTTAAATTTTCTTACGTTTATTGCAATTTGCAGGTCAGTGTCAGGTTGTATGTTGATGAAAATATGAATCGCGCCAGTTACACGTATGGAGTTACAGAATTATAATCATTCAAATCATCAATACAGCTCTCCAAGTTCATATAATCACATTCAATAGCTATTTCATGAAAAAGTCACTTTTTGAGATTATATGAACTTGGAGGGTTGTATTGATGATTTGAATGATTATAATTCTGTAATAAGTTTCCTAACGAAACCTGTTGCAGTTGCTATTTTTTGAGTACTCGAGTTATGGACGAAAACAAAAAACACATTTATTCACACCTTGCCATTTTCCATCTTCGGATGTGTATATTTTTATATTTTCAAAGCGTATATTTTCTTTTATGTTTTTTTTGTTTAATAAGGCAGAAAAGTGTTATTTCCTAGCAGCAGTGGCGTCAATTTTTAGCGAATCCCTACCATGCGTCGTAACGACTTCGCAAGCAAAAATTTTTATCTACCCATCCAATATTTCAGACCAAAGCGTTCTGCTTCAAGACGTTAAATTCAAGTTTCATGTGCAATAAAATGATGAAGTGCCTTATTCGCAATTAATTTCCTGCATGTTATAAATTAAGTCTTCATTTCACAGGAAATTAAAAGCAATGATACATTACAGATAATGAGAAAATTGAAATTTACAATGTTGTAAAACTTGATGCCCGTCAAACGCTTCGTCACGGTTGGTCAGTGTTGTCAAAGTCGTAATCGAGTTTGAATTTTTAGTAGGCCATGAAAGATCTAGTCGTAAAAAGATAAATTAAACTTTTCAAACTGCGATAGACTTTGATTGATACACATTTACTCAATCCCAGAGCTTGCACGAACGCGCAACGTAAACGTTACGTAAATTTGAACGATTTTTGAGTCAGTATGGTATTTTGGTTTACATTTTTGCGATAACTAATAGGTCACCTGTGAATATGATTAGAACCTACAACAAAATTAAACAAATAGTATGCACGAAACAATTTATTTAGAAAATATCGTGAAGAAACGTCATGTCCTAGATCCTAAAATCGAAGACATGTGACATCGGCCAACCCGCACTGAGCCGACGTAGTGGATTATCGTCCATTCCCTCTCATAGAAAGGAGGTCGTATGTCCCAGCAGTGGGAAAATTATAGACTGATGCACGAAACTAAAAATGTATTTTCAATTCGTTCGAATTTGGGTTACGTTTGCTTTGCGCGTTCGTCTAAGCCCACAGTTGATAAAAAACTCGGTTGCAACCTATTTTGATACAAAGAGAAATATATTCCCACCTGCCGAAGGGAAGCGGGAATAAACAGATACTAATACTTTCACTGAGAGGAAATAGGATAACAACAGCGAACACAACGCGCTTATCAAAGGACATACACACTATGGCCGTAGTGACAATGGCAAGCTTATAGAAGCTTTTCACAATGTAATGCATTTGCAGCACTTATTGAATGAAAGATGGTGTGAAGTTTTATTCTAATGCTCTTTGGGTTTTACGAGAAAACAAACTAAAGCAACAACTCATAATACACACTCGAGGTTAGTTACATATCTATCTAAAATCAGAATCTGTCTGGCAGGATTAATACATTTTTTCTAGACAAAACCAACAAAGATAGTCCTGTAGTGACACGTTTAAAGAACATTAACCTATATCAAGAGATCTTTGTCAAGACGGGTCCATGTAAACAATTTCTACCCTTTCTCAACTGACGGCGATATAGGCAAGATAGACCATATCTACATATCAGGGCACGAGCAAATTTCCTCTAGATGGTTTTCCTAAACTTATTTTCGTCACAACCCCTATCTTACTGGATAAATAACGCAGGACTTTCTCTCCGAATATGTCTTCGCTATGGAATTATTGCTTTGTTTTCGTCAGTATACCACCAGCCTTTTCCGTTGTCAAACGACCTCTTTCGTTTTGTTAAAGTATCTATCTGGTAAGTGAGAGATATCTTCAATCCTATTTCTAAGATCTCGAAGAAGTGATTACGTAGTCACTTTGACTTTTGTGGTAGGTATTCAAAATTATAGTTTTAATTCTGACAGCGTGCTTTAATATTTGATAATGTTATTATTTCACCGGATTTCGAGCCTTTTTTTTTTACCGTTGGGAAATCATCAAATAACCCCTCCCGCTCTGGGCTGAGCAGGAGGGAGTGTCAGACTTTTACTGACTAAAACCCATCCATGTTCCTTCCTTTGCCCTTTGTGTCCAGGGCCGCGGTATCTCTTTCGAACAGTCCCGCAACCCTGGCAGGCGTCGGTCCTTACGGACCCCTTCCTGTTTGCTGACTCTCTTTGAGGCGCGCGTGGAACACGAACGCGCCGTCGACACGGCCTGTCGTCATAAGACGGACGGACGGCGAGCTAGCCCATAGCTCACCGTCCACAGGCCTGGGATTTTGAGCCATAGGTTTCATTTTCTGTTGTAATATAGGATGTTTCCCAAATCCAGCACAAAGTTTGTTTACCGCCCCCAGCGTATCGTCGAAACTCTGTGGTTTTTTTTTATTAATTCAAGCAAATCGTACAAAATTGCAATACCTACACTGTCAAAATGTGTGGCACAGCTGATTTTTTTAATAACCGACAAAGCGGTTCAACTCTGGTGGATCTGAATTATGTAAAATTTGCATGTCGTAGTCCTCCATGCAGCGAAATATTTTTGTCGAACCAAAAATCTTTTGTGACCTGCAAGTACTTACCTACTTAACCTAAGAGAAGGCCACATTCTAACTTGTTTTGAACGCTTGTTTTTACAGCCTACAAGGTAAATCTTTACGACACTTTTTGAGCAAACTTCAACACTTATTTGCGCATAAACACAAAACTTTTCGACTAACATTTATCTTGGTAAAGGATGGTTGATCCTCCCAATAAATAATTTTTGAGGGGAAACTTTTTGGTCATCATTCTTTTAACTTTGGGAAACATTTTAAGTGGGTGTAACTAATTAAGATTTTTTTTAATCTGGAATGCTTTTCAACGAATTTCCATATTCGTTGAAATTATATAAAAAACGATGTTTCTTCTTCGTAAGGCAAGTGCATAATCTGGTGTCAGATTTTTATGCCACCTGGGCCTCTGACTTGGCTTTGCATGCCGTTGTTGGTGTCATTTGGTTTGGTTTCCTCACGATATTTTCCTTTACCAAAGCAAGTGATAATTATTCGTGCGTGTCTTGGGACTTGAGACCTATGACTGGGCAATCCGACGGTCTCAGCCCTAGGCTATCACTGCAATCAAATACAATAACATTATGCAATTAATAAACGATTAAGGCTCACTTTCCCACTAATACCTACATCATTTAGCGATAGAAGAATTAAATTATAAACATGACTGTCACTGACTTCTGTCATCTTTAAACGATTGGCAAAAACAGAACCATGTTTAAAACACTTTAGTTAAAACACTGAACATAGGTCTAAAACATTGTAATTAAAATAGTTGGTTTAAGCAAATAGTTTCTGAAGCTAATGTATTGAGCCCATGTTGGGTATGAGGTTACAGCCTAAGTTTTTCAATTACAAACTTCGGTTTGTTACGTGAAATTAAATAAGTTATTGTTTTGAATTATTTTTTATAGAAAACCGATTGTTTATGACACTTAAACATGTTCATTTATTTTTCACTCGCATTATTTGCTTGTATTGTCCATAAGTATAATTTAGTAAACATTTTTTTTTTTATTAGAACAGATTATTTATTTAGTTAATAATCTGTGCCCGTTATTACATGGGACTAAAACATAACTGGCGTAATGTGGGTGCACGGTTAGGTAGTTTAGGTACACCTCTGTCTAAATCTTCGCGGATTAAAAGGCGTGATTTTATGTAATTTTTTCGTTTTTCTTGTAACGAAATGAATTTATTATTAATGAATGATACATTATTATTTCCTTTATTTATTTCTGTACACATAAATTATATTTTTAAATATTCCATGCTAAATTATATTTAAAAAAAAAAAACATTTAAAAATATACAAAACCGCTTACCGCCCACCGGTATCGGGAACTTGGTCCCTCGGTAGCTTGGACCCTCCAAGCTACCGGCGGTCAGGGCGCCAGAGAGGAACCTCATAACACTACGAGCCATGTCCAGGAGTACCGCTTTCTGAATCAAGCCCTTGATCCAGCTGCCTAACGAGAGCCTCCTCAGGTATTTATCGAGGCTCCTGGCAATTAAGCCATGGGCTGATACGACTATCGGCACAATTATCGCTGAGTCCACATCCTACATGTCGACCTCGCGAGCCAAGTCAAGATACTTTTTTTTTTTTTTTTTACCGATGGGAAATCATCAAATAACCCCTCCCGCTCTGGGCTGAGCAGGAGGGATTGTCAGACTTTTACTGACTAAAACCCATCCATGTTCCTTCCTTTGGCCTTTTGTTCCAGGGCCGCGGTATCTCTTTCGAACAGTTCCGCAACAAGTCAAGATACTTGATTTGCTTATCTTTTTCGGCTTTCACGAGGTTGTCAAATTATATAATGATACATTATTATTATGCCTTCAATTTTGATTATTTCGTTCATTATTTTGCTCTGAATGTTTGGTTTATATAAACACGTTAATTAGCTTATCAAACTTTGTTACGCTAGCCTTGTAAGAATTCCCATTTCATATCGATGAAATATAAATAAATAAACGTGGCTCGTATATAAAGAATAAATAAAGACTAAAGCCCTTTCGAAGGTTGAGCTAATCAGAGTTTCGTCTCCATTTTCCTACAGTCCGTTGATTGATTCAACCACTAGACTCAACCTTATTGTTTCTGATCGTTAAGCCAAAATTAGGTGATTTTATTTTCCTCTTTCTTTCTTTTATCTTACCCATCCATTCTGAGAATTTATTCTGTATTACTGTTAAGGCACTGTATTGGTTTTAAATTGCAAGATATTTTCTGTTTTTGTAGAGTTTATTTTTACCGTGGTCTATTTTTGAAATATTATTGTTTTTTTTTGGTCATCTTCGTCAGCATTTGAAGAAGATGGATGTGTATATTATGGCTAAGGACAGATTTAAAAAATTAAACTGTTCGCGATTTGCATATCTTTACATCGTTCAAGAGCTGTTGGTGTCAATATTCCATTGCACTGACAATTCTGAACAAGGTTTAGATGTGCGTCGTTTTATTGCTCTTGTTTTTTTTTCTTTTTTTGATAATAGACAAAATCAAATCTTAGTTTATATCATGTAGGTAACTTAAATAAATATTTATACATTTAAGAGGTGAGTAATTTACTAAAAAAAGAAAACCTTTTCTTTAACTCAGTAAGAAAATTAAAAGCTACACCCGTTCATATTAATTGACGGCAATTCCAACGAGGCTTCAGTGTCGAATTCAAATTCATTCTTCTCGTAATGGCTCCAGGACCGCTTTTGAATATTCAAATGCACACTCCGCTAACTTAGTACTGTTTATTTGCTGTCGTAATTGTCCACAAAAACATAATTTCAGTATTTTATATTTGTTTGGTATAGAAATGTAAGTCGCTAAGGACGAATTTCAAAAATGTTAATAAATGCCATCGTCACATCTAAACTGCGTTCAAAATCTGTCAGTCGTTAGTGCAATGGAATAGTGACAGCTCTTGAACGCAGTTTAGATGCGCTGCGTTTAGTTGTATTCATGAAATTTTACCTTAATCAAGGAATACGATGCGGGAGACTTTTAAAATATGATTTTAATAAGGAATTGAAAAAAAAAAAGCAAATATAAAATTTTCTGTTAATTTTAGTTGTCCTTTAATTTAGTGAATTTCGATGAAAAAAGTGTTCAAAGTTAAAAGTATAATTAAACTCTTAAGTTAAAAACGACTTCATACACATTTTACCGCCGTGTATCTGAGAGGTATTCAAAGTTTTATAAACAAACTTTTTCATATTACTCCAACTACAAACAATACTTTGGTTTGATACAATATTGAATCAAATTAACCACTATACTCCCGCAAATACGGCAGCCAATGAATCGAAAAATAACATGACGTTACTATCTCCACTCAATGATCCAAAAACGGACACTGTGTGAGCTTAGTCTTTAAACGAAAATAAGGCACTTAATATCCCAATTTGGCGCAATCCTTATTTCACGCAAGATCTATTATCAGGCGAGAATGTAACTAGAAGAGGTTGTGAGTGAATTGACCCCCCGTTTCCCGTAGAGGGGCCAGATAGAAATCGGCCTACGCCTAAAGTTTTATTTATGTTTATGGCTGCCCATTTGTTAAGGTTCAACTGATTCTTTGGACCGCTTTTGGCTGGAAGCTCGATGCGGAGCGAGTAACTTTTTCTGAACTTCGTCGTGCTATTTGGAATTGTCACACGTGCGAGTACGATCAGAAGAATTGAGATGAAACGGTTTTAGGTTTGCTGATGGCTTTTTCTGACGAGTTTTTGTCTCAATATTTTATTATCTGCCTAGTCTTTTCTTACCAGATGCAACTGAATACCATTGTACATGGAACCTGACATCTTCTTTTTATTCAATTAAAATTAAAGATTTTGCAAACGCCAAGAGCAAAATACAGTTTGCAATTCGTTGCCCCTAGGTAGAGTTATTACATATTCAAGCACCGCCCACGTACACATCATTTCGTTCATAATAAGCAAGCCAAATTATTAGAGAGCTCCTAAATAAATCAGCGGCACCGAGTCTTCGCAAGCTCGCCAACGTTTTTACCGTATAACAGAATTACTAAAGTATGGCCATTAAAACGATTTAATTTGTTAACTCAGTGCTTGCGAGATACAATGAATAAATTAAATAATGAAACGTTGTGGGATCACAGTGTTATAGCCAAGGGAATAAGCGACCAAACAGTAACAAACTTTGGATTATCAGCTAATAATTTGTGAATAAATATTTTGGGCCAGCAACATGTGGTCTGTTTTATTAAACGTAATTGTTTTGATGTAATCTGTACAGTGCAGTGCAATTGACTATAATAAATTTTCATTATTTCGTGAAGACTGCCTGTATTTTATTTACTTTCATGTGTTTATGGCAATATGACATATTTCAACAAAATTGTTCCACTTTGATTAAAAGCGTAGAAATTAAAACTACAGCCGACACTTTAATGATTCACATTCATGTTGAAACGAGTCAATTTTAAAGGTCTGAATAATATTCGCATTTAGGCTCCTTATATGAAAAGTTAGATTCAAGTATTAAAATAGTTCAGAGTGTGTGAAATAGCAAGCCTTTTATTTTTTTTGTTACAGAACATATTTTCATGTACCCAGCGGAGCCCACATATTGCATCAGTTTTTGCCCGAAAATTTGTTTGCTTTGTTTGTTAGACGAATCCCAGGCGAGTGTTGAGCTACACTTTTTGGAAGTCTCTATAGTTTTTTCGATTTGTACCAGTTTTGTAATAGGATTATAGTCTCGCGTAGTTTTTTGTCATTTTACGAGTTTCACCATCTACCATACAATTTCAAATAGTGTTTTGAATGGAAAATTTATTATCAATTTATTTATTAATACGATACGTGAATAATAAACATAGTCCTAGTCAGAACGACCCAATACTCATTAACACTAAACAAACATTTTTTTCTCAAAATTATACCTATTTTCTAATGTCAACATTTACCTACACTTGAATCTGATTTTCAAGTTACTTAGCTAACAAATAATCTGATAAAACTCATACTTTATGGAAAAAGTAGAAAAAGAATTTGTCCAACTAATGCTATTATTCTGCAGGGGGTTGGATTTCACTCTAATAAATTACAAGGCAAGATTCCGCAACAGAGATAAAAGGGACCAAAATTTCGCGACAAATCTTTTTGTAATTGCTTGGACAATTTACGATCGATTAATATTGATATCGGGAAATATCCTCTCCCCAAGTGAACCTCAAATCAGTATTGTATACTCCAGCCCGCGTAGCATGGCAAATCTATCTCTATTCGAATCGACGACCCGAATGGCGCAGCGGTAGTGAGGCTGCCTTACGTTCTTAGGGTCCCGGGTTCGAATCCCGGTAGGAGCAAATGTTTGTGTGATGAGCATGGACATTTGTTTCCGAGTCATGGATGTTTATATGTATAATAAGTATGTATTTACAAACAAAAAGTATCTATGTATCATTATCAACTATCTGGTGTCCACGACACAAGCCTCGTTACTTAGTGTGGCACCTAGATGGCGCTGTGTGTAATGTCCAGCGATATTTATTATTATTATTTATTATTAATCGACAAACACAACTTCTATACAACTCTATACAACTTGACATGTCTTGTCATACATTTTTAACATCGCCATGCTTGCGACGATAGAAATCTTTCTGCAATCTGTATTTTTTTTCGATTCTAAACTCGTTTCTACAATGGTCATGCTACGCGGGCTGGGCGGCTAGACAGAGTAACATTGCCAATGTCAAAAAAAAACAAAATGCAAAATTCTTTGGAACCGATTGTCACTTGTTTTGGAGCTCTGCTGTCTGTTGTCGTCCATGTGACAAGGCTGGCCATGCATTTCAGACAATATTAACCAATTCTGTCTTAGCAAACAGTACAACAGACGAATTCATTCATTTCTAAGTCATTGTCTTCCGTGCGCCTCGTAATCCGATTAACCGCTTTCACAAATACAATCTGGTTTAGCTGCTATCTTGGATATGCACCACCTGGTTTCGGCCACAATGTAATGTACAAGTATGTTTGTAGGCTTAACTCTTGAACAAATCTGTTCCATCAGCCATAGGCCCTTTGACAGACGTGTCCAGAATGTCAAGTGAATATTTATTTGCTTTCTACCTTATAATCCTCTTCTTCTCCAGTGATTTCTATCTTTATAGTCTTGTATATTCTGCCTATTGTGATGATCGCATGTCTCGAATAGTCTCGTTTAATATTGCTGTCGACGTTACCAATCAATCTGGTTAGCTAATCCCATCCATCGTGGCCATCTTCTTACTAATTTGTAGTCTACCTGAACAGGAATCAGTTCATCGACTGTGCACACATTGATTCCTTTTCCTTTCTAAATAATTTAGCTCGGCAGTTTAGAGTGATGAGCCTAGAGGATTACCTTATTTATATTGCACAGCATTAACACTTACGTAGCCGTACCAAATATTAGTAATTCATTGGGAAACAACCTGTTGTTTCGCGTGCCTCTGCTTTTGTGGACTGCGGATTCGCAGGCTCCAATGTCATTTGAAATAAAGACTCGGTCAGAGATATTAATAATAGTAATAAAGCTTTAGGGTGCTTGTGGGTACGGTGATCGTGCTACAACTGGTTAGCACGAGGTACTGGGTTCAGTTCCCAAATTTTTATTGAGTTTTTCTCTCAGGAATTTCTCGGTTGCAGCACAGTCTGGGTTTGTGACTGGTTGATGGCAGGCTCGCATTGTATTTATGGGTGTTTAACATCACTAGCGAAATCTTTTAACCGAAAAAAATGTACTATACATTTTAGCTGCCATGCAAAAAATCTCACAATTAATTCTATTATAAATATAGTTACATAAGTGACAGAAAAAAATGGCCATGACTCACACTCCGCCCTTGGATATGAAATAATACGATTTACAGTGTCAATGAACTTTTGTCTGTCACCTTGATTTAAAGTCAATAGTATAAACTTGTTGACATTGACGTTTGTCATTCTGATTCAATAACAATAGTCTCTTTATAGTAGTAACGTTGGTTTCTATGACACCTCTTCAATGGGCCATTATAAGAATGTTTTGTAGTCTTATCGGTACCATACTCCACCCATACAGCGATAAAACATCATGGTGTGATATAGTGACGCAACATGGTTACTCTAAACAGAAAGATTTTATAATAAAAAAATGCGCATCCATACAAATATTCAATGCCCACACGGTCAAAACGTATAAGTCATAAACACCATGTATACTACTCACAAATTTTTAGTATTCCAATATTGTTCTGCTACTGACATCTAAAGTCGTCGAGAGTCAACTGCGGAAATGAGTAAGTACCGCATAAAATACAGCAATGAAGGTGGATTATTTTGCCAAGCTCATCGTTAATCTAACTAAAGGAAATGCAGCGTGAAACTCGAAGACAGAGGGGTTAAAATTGCGTGTATTTAATCATAAAATCGACAACGTCTTTAGCATATGTGGCTTGAAGCGGCTTCAAGCGGCTTTACGCCCACAAAATGAGGAAACAATGCATACTTAAGTGCATACTCCACATTTACGCGGAGTATCCAAAATTAAAATTGCATCTGAAGTTTCGTGATTTTATGAACAGCAATCTTGAGGTTTTCCTGCGTGTGTGAGGTTATTAAAATATAGATTTTTCGTGAACTGCACTGTAAAAACCACGTCGCGTGCTATGGATATTGTTTATAGCATTTAATATCCTTGTGGAGAGTTTTGTTATCATTTTGTAAAAGGTTTTTTTGTGCAGACCACATTTACACAACGCATGTTCCTCTAAAATGCGTATTGATGTGAAGGTATCCTCTTAACGCATGTGAAATAAAACTCCGAGAGGAATATGAATTCAATATTATGCTCTCAGGTTAAACCATCTTAATCATTTTATATTAAACACTTAGGGCTCATTTACGAAAACTTGCGCATTGTGCGGCGCGGCCCGCTTTAAATTCAAACATATGGAGATGTATGAGAGCGTTTACGGAGAAGCGATTTAACGCGCGTTTGCTTGAAATGCAGCGTTGCCCGCAGATGCCACCGCCGCGTCGCACGCTGCGTTCAACGCGGCGGCACACGCGCAAATTCGACATGGCAATGTCCGCCCCTACGCCAAAATAGAACTTGATAGTATGATTGTATGTTCGATTTGAATCGAACTAAAGATCGATGTTTATGTTTGTATTTGGGTGCGTGCACGCGCCGCCTCTTCGTAAACAGAAAAAGAGCTCAAAGCGCCGCGCGACGCGCCGCACTAGTAGCAAGTTCTACATTTAATTTCGAAGCTGATCCAGAGGAATTGAAAATTTAATGGGATCAGGTAGGCCTCAAGAGGCAATTAAATTAAAGATATTTTACTCCACATTTTTTTTATATTTCTTTTAGTATTTTCCATTCTGCAAGACGTTGAATTAATTATAGATTTTATATTCATGGTTTTCGTGATCAGATGTCCTGACTTGTGTTGCAGTGATAAAGACTACAAAAGAATGTCGTTCAAAAACCGCCTGAAATTTCGGTAGCACAATTATTATTGTTATTATTATACAATTATTAATTTCGGACTATTTGGCAATCTATGCCACAAATAAATTAACACTTTTGTTCCGGTCACAAGGTTTATCCTCAACAAGAGAAGCTTCAAAATCTATGAACGTTAGCATTAAAATAGACCTAAACTAAATTACCATACTTCCACGTACAGTACTTTCTATCGATTGACTCCATGAAACAACATTCGTCAGTATTGCCCGATCGTTATCGGTGCTGTGTCGATTCAAACCGATGTAATGCCTTCCATGATATGAAAAAGGATGAATAATGTTCGCCATTTTTTCAAAGGTCACAATATATCGTGCATCTATCAAGGCGTTATGCGTGCTTCGCCACGCCTTGCCTACTGTCGGGTAATAATGCATGACAGGAGACGGCGGAGTGCGTGTATGATTATTTTATGTTTTGAAAGGTTTTTAGGTGATGTAGAAATGAACTGGAATATGTATAGGTACTTGTACAGTAGCGTTGTGTTTCAAGGTTAAAATGAAAAGAAACATCATCATTATCTTGCCCTTATCCCAATTCATTTAGGATCGGCGCAGCATGTCTTCTTCATCCATACTTCTCTATTACTCGTCAACTCGACACTTCCTTGAAAAAGAAAAGAAGCAAGGATCAAGAAATTTTACAAAAATAAAAACTTTATTTCAGACCTTGATCCTTAATATGATCTTAGTAATACACACTAATTATAAGCTATGTTAGAAACTAACGAAATAAAAAAAAACATATATCTGCTGTACTAAATAGCTAATATTTTTTTCCACTAAACTAAACACACTGTTACAAAAAGATTAGGTACTCGTTACCAATAAAATCCATAATCTTTACTACACAAAATAGGGGTTACAAATTGGGTGAAGTCTCTGACTCTTGTGCTAGATGTGCTCCTGTGTTACAAGAGCCAGCGCCCTATTCTAAGAGGATGATAATATAAAACAGCTTAAAAATGTTATTCAATTCCATTTTTACCATGCATTGTTATGAGAAAATAACCTATACTTCAGGCGCATAGTAACGTGTTCAGGCTTAAATAACGTAGTAGGCGTAGAAACTAGTAACGGGTAATCCCCCAACGTGCTATTTACCCTAATACATTCAACCTGTACGTTGCTTAGTGCATCTACGTATAAAGCATACAGACTCCTTGGAGCATTGCATAAGCTATAAGCCAAAACAAGCGTGAACGTAAGTCTTGCAGAACACTGATTCAAGAAAACATAAAGCTAGGAAAGACGAAAAATAAAACAATAAATAAAACTGCGAAGACGCTGGTTGAATCTCTGCGTCGTATATAGTTTTATGATAATATCAGAGCTCGCATGAAAATTGTATGCAAATGCTTTCAACTCGAATTTGGTTCAGTATCATCTCGGCACACTGAAGTAAAAGTGAGATTTTATACTTCTCATGCAAAATGACTCGTACCTGAACATAACTATAATGTTATCAGCGTACCTTTGTAATACTTTTTTTTTGTCCCCAAATACAGCCAGTTACGAAATTGGACCATTGCGATATTAGCATACACCAAAATTACTTCCTGTATAAACAATATCACCTTTCCGTATTGGATCGCAATCAGGTGAGAGAGGCGTGTATAGGAAATTTTCAATAAAAAGTCTGGAAACTACTAAGAATATACCAGTACGAATAAACCGAATGAAATTTTACTTGACATGGCTGACTTAGCACTAGAAAATTTCCTTTACAACAGTAATCAGAGAAATCTTCTAAACCCGAAAAGTCAAAGCATGTACTTATGGATATACCTCTGTATAACCTTACCTAACCTGTGGACGGTGAGCTATGGGCTAGCTCGCCGTCCGTCCGTCTTATGACGACAGGCCGTGTCGACGGCGCGTTCGTGTTCCACGCGCGCCTCAAAGAGAGTCAGCAAACAGGAAGGGGTCCGTAAGGGCCGACGCCTGCCAGGGTTGCGGGACTGTTCGAAAGAGATACCACGGCCCTGGAACACAAAGGGCAAAGGAAGGAACATGGATGGGTTTTAGTCAGTAAAAGTCTGACACTCCCTCCTGCTCAGCCCAGAGCGGGAGGGGTTATTTGATGATTTACCATCGGGAAAAAAAAAAAAAAAAAGAAACGGCGTAATGTTATGTTACTTTTGCGTTTTTTTTTTTTAAAAAAAAGGCCCGCATAACTGCTTAATATTAAAACATTGGTTCGGTCTTTCTGCTCATTAGTGCGTTTTAATGTGGGAAATCAGATCCGATTTTGTGTTACTTCATTATTCATGAATTAAAACAACGTCTGGTTAGTTTTGAATACATATTGTTAGTTCAGAACAACAACATAGTATATCTATAAACGTTATGGTTCGTATACTAAAGTATGTTAGTCACTCAACGCAGAAGTTTGAAGCTAGCTTCACAAGTCTAGGAGATTATTTTAGGGCAACACTAATGGATATCGAATGTTTAGATCTATGTAGGTCATGTTGCTAGAGATATTAATGTCACATTAACTAGACATTTGTGGATAAACAACTCGTTTTCATCCTAATTCGAGACAATCTAGGTCATAACACATTTTCAATCACAATTCGAAACATTTCGGAAGTTCTATCCATTCTTTCTTTATTGTGTGGTTAGTGCCTTACCTGGTGTTAGAGGTTTATGCAGTCCATGGGCATTTGACTTCGTTTTACATGCCGTCAAGAAATATCTCTCAGGCATGCTCGTTTCCTTGTAATGTTTTCCTTCACCGAAGCAAGTCATCATTATACAATACGCATGTGATTCCGACAAAACAGAGGTGCGTTTCTTGGGTTCGAACTTGAGACCTATTGACTTGCCAGTCCGACGGTTCTATCCATTGATTCATAGGTTCGAATGTAGTTGAACTGTCAAAAGTAAAAGCTTTGTCATTGTGTGCATTTTATCCTTTGGTGACTGTGGGTGAATTGATTTAGTACTCTTTATGAAAGAGTTCCTAAAATCACCTTTTTTCGTTGTTCCACGAAGCTTAATTTGATTGGCTTAAGTACCACATAAATACCAGCTTCTTATAACATATTGGAAATACACATACACATGCTGTTAAATTGACGCAGACTCCAATAACGTAAATATCTAGAAGATAATTTTAATACGGACTTCAGACACAGTTGAGAGAGTTACAGAATAGACAGTTTTAAGGTACAAAGGTCTAAATAACCCTCATCCACCTTTGACCTTAAAACATGAATCAAATTCAAAGTAAAAATAAGTCAGAATCTCACAAACACATTTGGAGCTACCTAAAGGGATAAGGATAATGAATGAGGATACAATTTGACACTTTACTGTAATCCGTGCGAACGCCCTTATAATCCACCTGATTCCAGAAAAACAGACCCAACATACTTTCGTGGTTAAGTCAATGCGAGAAATACAACGTAATTATAAAGGGTGTATGGAACAGCCCTCCGCAAACTTACAGGGTGCATTCAGCTCCTTATTTTGAATCATATTCCACCTGAATTTTTCTCAGGAAAATATTTCATTTTTTAAATCGTTTTTTCAGTTACTATTCCTTTATTTAAATGTAAAATAACGTTAAATAAAAACCAACAATGGATTTTGAAATGCTCTAAAGAACGACATGTGAAATCCGTTGTTCACTTCCTGCCTAGCAGAGTTCATCGAACTTGTCGTTGCGCTTGCCGTTCGCTACTTGCATTTTGATACGGTTTAAACAAATAATACATTGCGTATGAGGAAATAAAACAAATTAAATTCTCAATTATCGTTCCTGAAATAATTTCTTGTACCGGTCATCTTCAACTAAGATGGCCGGTACAAGAAATTACCAACCATACATTATATAACCATACCATCTACAAGATGGGGATGGGGGGAATTCAGTATATCATTATACTGAATTCTCCTCATCAGTCTGTGGTGGGCGGCCCCTTACACCCTGTATTTGAATCCAAGGAAACTTTTAGTGGGGACATTGCAGGTATTTAATTCCGAGTTCAAAACTAAAAAGACTTTTTAATATGGATCGAAAAGTGGTTCATTCCGTCTACGGTTCGTTCGCTGAGCAAAACTTTTTTGTTTGTCGAACGAATGGGATCAAAGCAGTTTTTAGGAACGGATGTGTATCAGTCGTGAAACTAACGAAGCTATGTAACGGTTATTGAATTTAATGTGGAAAATGAAAACCCAATAACCTAGAATTAGAACACGAGTATTTCTTGACACAAGAGAAAATCCTGTCACAAGGCTTCATATTTGTTTTGCAGTTCTAACGCACCTGAAAATGTATGCATGCACTGTTTATATGACTTTTTTTGTTATGTTCAGTAACAAAATATAATATTTATATTCTGAAATTAATATTGTCATGGGAGAACAAGACTATTATTGTCACACTGCAGGGCAAAGACTTCCTTCTATACGGAGAAGGTATGAGCATTGAGCATTGATCACCACGCTTGTTCAAGGCAGGTTGGCGATCGCGGGCCTGTGGACGGTGAGCTATGGGCTAGCTCGCCGTCCGTTCGTCTTATGACGACAGGCCGTGTCGACGGCGCGTTCGTGTTCCACGCGCGCCTCAAAGAGAGTCAGCAAACAGGAAGGGGTCCGAAAGAACCGATGCCTGCCAGGATTGCGGGACTGTTCGAAAGAGATACCGCGGCCCTGGAACACAAAGGGTAAAAGAAGGAACATGGATGGGTTTTAGTCAGCAAAAGTCTGACACTCCCTCCTGCTCAGCCCAGAGCGGGAGGGGTTATTTGATGATTTCCCATCCGAAAAAAAAGGCAGGTTGGCGATTTCAGACTTATATTTTATATACAACTATCCAAATAAATAATTGAAGTGTCTGTTTGTAATACCAAAATAACAGCTTTTTACTGAATGCATATGAAAGTATATTATATGGTACTAATAACAAAAACGCATTTTTTTATTAGTATCGTTTGAACTAAAGAAATTGTGCAGTATATTGAAAAGTACATATTATTTAAGTATTTCAAAATAGTATTTTTTTAAAAGTGTGTAATTGTCAAAGTTCCAACTGGACCTTCAATATTTCCGTAACTAGAAAGTATGGTGCAGTACAATAAAAAGGCAAAGTTGGGAAAAACACATGCCCCTTGACTTCGATAAAGGTGTTTTTAAACCTGTTATAAATATGTTTCTATTCTAACACTGTATACTTTGATTTCGATTTTTCTGGCGTGTGTGGTAAAGGTTAATTGTTAGTAAGCTGGTCACTGTGCGTAGGATGAGCTTTTAGAAGGCTTTTATTTCAACATTTATTGTGTCTAGAAGCATTACATGTTAGTAATGCTATTATGGACGAAAAAGTTTGAGGTCAGAGTGGTTTTAATATTTAGTATCTATTTTGGTAGTTGGTTTTGAATTCCTAAAATGGAGAAACATTTTAGAGTGTGAATATTAATCATAGCACATCAATTTCGGTTTAATTCACGTTTGGTTGATTTTTCTCTTAAACATGGTCAACTTTATTAAAGGAGATTCTAATAAATTGAGACTTTAGAAGTTTATCTATAAGTATAATAATACAAATGCGATGGAATGGACACCCTGATACAAACTACTACCACGGATTCAGTATAATTACGATCATAGACCCTCAACGATGAAATACTGCGTCAATAAAAAAACCAGGCATTACATACATAACTGCAATTAACCACATGGTCGAAATACTAAGGGTGAACTTCACTAATGAATATTTCAAGATTCCATAACAATATTAACACTTAACAGTTCTCAAATGCAGTTTCGCTCAGCACATTGTTCTGATCGCATTCAGTTTAATTTCGCGAAATCCTGACTGACTGAATCCTGACTGAGTTCATGATGAAAGTGCAAAGTAGTTTCTTTGTCATCTCCTTAGATCGCAATTCCAGTTACATTAAATCATGGGAACCTTTCACCATATACGCCTGTCCTTCCCAAGAGCTCACTTACGACGGGAAATGACTACCCACAATCGGAAGGCAACGTAAGTAGGTAAATATTGGCACTGCTGGCACCGTAGCGTATTTATCTTAGTCATCTGTATGAAAGGCTTTAGTGGTACAATGTTCTTTGTATCTTTGATGGAATTTGTGTTGTATACCAAATTTAGGTCATTCTCATCGAAACTTTTTTGTAGTTTTTGAAACTTTCTTATCTAAAATGTCAAATTCTCTTACCACAAAGATTAAAATCGAACGATTCTTCGTTTTTTTTTTACTTGTTCTAAAGTTATAAACATCCTAAATCCATTAACAAACAACGCACAGACTAAACCCTTTTAGTTCTCGAGCATATTTTGCTTGACAGTTCTTTTTAAATTCAACCCCTGAATCGATGAAAGTTTTTAGCGAATTTTGTAACCTTTTTGAAATTTGCTTAACTCAAAATAATTGTATTATGTTTGCTGGTAATTTTAAAGGATTTTCTACGTTGTCACCAATTGTTATTTCTAAGCAGTTTGAAACGAGCAAAACGTCTCACTTTATCTTACGACAGTGTTTTTTCCTGCTTATTCATTTTCAAATTGAGTCAGAAAAATAACATTTAATACCGAAAATGCCTCTAGAGGAGTGTGGCGTTGCAAATCACGATTATTTTTTGGCTGAAACATCGGCTTGGCACTCCCAAATGGCTTACCCATATGTTACACAAGTATATAGGCTAAGCGTTTTGTTTCTAGGTGATTACGCAACATTATCATTTTTGATATTTTTGTTACATCAGACGGTTTATTGGAAAAGATTGTAAGCTTTGTTTTAAGCATGAACCTACAAAGTTGGCACAGTACAGACCTCCCCTCTGTGAGGGAGAGACTGGATCAGAATCCACCAAGCGGGCCCAGTGCTTGGAAGATGTCACATCTTTTCGATTTTTGCATTCTAGAAAAAATATTTTACTAGCTTATGTCCGCGGCTTCGCCCGCGCCGAGTTTGGCAATTATCCTATAAAAAGTTCTATTTGTTAATCCATGTTATAGCGTATCTTTGTACCAAATTTCACCCAAATCCGTTCAACCGTTTTTGCGTGGAAGAGGAACAAACACCCATACATCGCTAGATCCATACATACTCACAAACTTTCACATTTTTAGTAGTAGTACCAAGATATATTAGGTTTTCCTACTGGTTTCCTCATCAATTACACAAAGTATTGTGCCTGTAAGACACAGTAATCAGGACAATGAAGATATCACTCGGTCTGATTTCAGTTCTGGTCCTAAATTCAAGTGACTTAGATTAGACCTATAAAGGGTTTTGCACTTGTTTTCTCCGTCATTGCGATCATATTTTTGTTCTAGACCATACCTGGGAACCTTCTAGTTGCCGAAATATTGGGGGTCAAAGTTTCAAGTTTTTCACAAGTGTTTTTTTTTTAAATACATGTTTTTAATGTAAGATTTTTAGACACCTCCATGACCCCCGTACTATTCAATCCATCCATCAGCACAATGTTTTGGGTGAGTTACATTGAGTCATACCGCAAAACGTGATTTTTCACTCCCAAAAAAAAGTCGTTTCCCAGCAATATTTTTTGCGTAAAGTTACTTAGTTTGATGTACAAAATGCTTGGTTGACGGCTTCGTTAAGGGTCTTGTTACAGCCTGTATACTTATGTAGCTTATCGATCACTATTTAAAAACAGAACTAGAATTTAGAAAAAAAAAATACGCCTTTATCAATTAAACCACCCAGAGCTTAACTGGCATTTACATGGAAGTAGTTACGCCACACTGACAACATCCAAACTTTTAACATAGAGCTTAGAGCCCTAACGATAATACCGTACCATATTATGTGGTAGCATACATTACTCTTTTTTTTCGTATTCCGTTGTAACGCCTAGAGGGATTTTTGTGTCCATTTCTGATTTGAATGTGTCATTGTTGTGTAAAATTGTGTGTGCATTATTGCCACTTATGTTGAATTATGTTGGCTTTTCAAAAAAGGGATTTTGCCAGATATTATTTACATGCTTACCTAAATAGCAAGCTGCTGTTATATTTCAGTGAAGTGTTTATTATTATGTGTTTGTTATTTACATGCAGTCAAAACAAATAGAATTTCCCATTACATATTTAGTCAACAGTACTGTTGCTATAAATCTTTAAATAGAATTTCACATGTCTATATTCTCTTTGCTGTATTTTGCAGCCTATTTCGTTCTTTTTTATCTCCATGACTAAAATCTCCCTTCATTCCTGCCATCTGCGTGCTCGCATTTCTTACATCAGTTTTGGCCGAATCTGTCTAGTTCATCCCACTATCTTCATCGTGGTTTGCTGCGACCTCGGCTTATTGTCTCAGAGCACCAGCTGTAAAGTTAAAAATACTTGTTTAAAATTCACACCGAAACATAAAACTTTTTAAAATCACAATTCAGAGACTTGTTTCCGAAAGTTAACCGAAATATCCTCCTAGAACTGCACTCGTCCACCGAAAAGGATAAGCTGCTATATTTTGTAGTATCGAGCGAAACTTGGCACTATATCTATCTTTATCACATACTTTTCACACATTTCACACCCAATAGTTATGACAGCTTGCGATAACTACCGCTTATAGGGATAAAAATAAACTTTAGAGCTATCGTACACGCAGAGTATTTATTTAAAATTTCGACCAACAGCTATCCATTTCATCTGGTATGGTCGTGTACTGCAATTTTTCCGCGTGCGCTGTATTCTTTATCCTAATTTCATGTTTTCTTCTATAATTATGATTTTGGCATACATCGCAATTTTTGTTTTGTTGGTTCTAAAAGTCCTGTTAAAACTTTGTAGTCTGTCGCCGTTGGAACTCAGTTGAATTTTAATACAAAAATAATTACGTTTTCCTTTTGAAGTTAGTGTTTGTTTTGGTTACCTAGATGTCCTAAACTAGGTAGTACTTTATTTACAACTGTTTCTAAATCTACCAATGCTTTTGAACTAGTGTATACATATTGGTCTACACCAATCCGATCCATTATATTAGACGAACTGATGATGACTGATGGCCAATATATGACGTCTACATGACCAGTTAATAGAATTTGATGGTATACGTGCCATTGACATGTTGCAACAGATTCATTGAAATGATTGATGGCCTCTGTTACTAAGATCTGTCATCAGATTATATTACGGATGTTGTTGCTACTGTGTAATTATAAGCATCTAATTTATGGCTAGTGAAATCAAACACGATTGATGGCTTATTTATGATGATATGCAAAGATCAAAAGCAACGCGTTGTGATGAGTTATTAGGATTTAATTTTATACTACAGAACACATTTTCAAACATTATTTGATTTTATAGCATTTGCTGGAGTCAAGAACTTAAACATTTTGATGCATCAAGTTCCTTTTGCAAAAGCTCGGTAAGATTTCCCATCGCCAAAAGCGATACATTTATATACAAACTTTCATCTCTTAAAACCTTTTACAGGACGAATTATGAGGAATTCCTGTGCAAAATTTCAAGCTTCTAGACCCAGTGGTTCTGCGTTGTCTGTCAACGAATTTAAGATATTTATTATGTAAATAGAACAATGGTAGCATTTTCGCAAGCTACCATTACACTACATACTCAGTCATATCTATGCCGTCATCAACAATCTGAGTGTGAAATCGAGAAGTCCCTAGACACCTCAATACCAACTTCAGCATTCATGACTGTAATTTCCAAAGGGATAGGATAGATGGGATTCCTTTGCTCCTATATTTTGTGAACGTGATCAAGTACTAGTACTATAGAAAAAACAGAAAGTAAAACTATGAAGTTTTACTTTCACGTTCGTGCTTGAAACTGATATGTGAATATCAGCAGGTTTCACGCACGAGCACATTAAAAGGTAGTAACAGAACCTACACTTAAAACCGTGCAAACGAAAAGTTTTGTCTGTTTCCGTGTGTACAAAGGCAGTTTGGTAGTGTGTAGTGGACGTTATCGGTGTATTAATTATTAAATATTTTCTATTACATGCCAAAAACTATTTAGAAGACTGCGAGAACACGAGCAACGTCAAATAAAGGTCAACCGCTCTTAACATTTTATTTGGCGTTCTACATTTTTATGTCACTTCAAAGTATTCACACCGAGGAATTCTTACCTTTAATAATAACCGGGGAAGGTGAGAGAGGAATGATGAAGCCTTTGTCTTCGCAGAATTTTATTCAGTTTCCGGCCTTTAGAAAGGTCGATAGCAAGATTAATTTGTAAATATAATCTCGGAAGGTGAAGCTTTCAAAATGCCAACCGCACTAATTCCATGTATTTTTTTCACTGACAAAATATTTCGTGTCGTAAAGTCCGGTGGGATTTATCTCATTTCTGATTCACCCTTTTTGTGGGTGGAGTTGTTGACATCTTTTTGTCCTTCAAATAAGTTTAACCTCTGAATATCTATTCCTGAAAGTATGGAGTAAAATATTCATGCGCCAAAAGATTTGTGGTTGATACTGATACTTTTTACACTCTGACATGGGTATGGGAAAATGTGTTTAATTTCATTTAAAATAGCTGATGTGGAAATAATGATTATTGTTTTTTTATAGTTATATGTTGAAATCCTTCATAAGCAAGGGAAGCATCTTCCACTTTCTATAGTTCAATTTTGGTCCTTCGAGCCGGATGCATGGAGAATATGTGGAACCATGAATGGCGTATACACTAGTGTGTTAATATACCTATTGCACAATACAAAAATATATTGATTGACTTGATCCAGGCTAAAAGGTTAATCATTTGTAAGAACTAAAAGTAGGTACCAATCATCAAATAGGCTCAGAAGGTCAATTGGTAGATTCTCGGTCAAAAAAAAAAGGCGCCCTTAATAAAAATAAAGTAACTAGTACTCTGGCTGCTAATGAGCTCACAAATCATTTCTTTTATCACAGCATATTTTGGGCACGAGCCAAAACAAGGTTTGGAGAAGGAGTTTTGTATTGATCACGTTGTGTTTTCATCAAAAAATAGAAAAGATATTTGAGACTGTATTAGCAACCATTTGTATGACCCAATAACTTTGTAAGTAATAAATCATCTTTAAAGTCAGTGATTGAATTTCTATTTGGTTTAATAGTTTTCAGAAAATAAAGATTTTTGGCGCCATTGTATCTAACGCCACCATCTTGTTTGTTCAATAAATATCTTAAACAAAACCAAATACGTTTACCAAAACAGCCAGTACTCTTCCTAAGGCGACAAATCCTTATAGCACTATATGTACTTATTTCGTTTATACTTTCTTATTCTGTTTTGTTCACAAGGTTGTTCAAATAAAATACCTTCTTACTTACGTTGAGAGACATCCAAACATGTCATTAAAATCGGAAGCCGTTCCAATACTTCAAACGTTCGATAAGTAAGCGGTTCTGAGAACTGGTTACTTATAAATTTATCAACTACATTTGTATCTTCCTTTTTACATAAATAAGTTTCTTCGAAGTGTAGTGGAATTCGTTATGCGCCTATTAACAAGGTTCATTGATGCTTAGTTTCAACTTAGCGGCAGCTAATTGAATGACTACTATTGCATTGTTCGATTTTAATTTGAAACGTGTTGTCAATACGCAGTGAAAATAATCGTAAGTGCCTCGAGGTGCAATCACTACCAGCTTCTGGATTTGTGACAGGTTGATGGCAATAGGCTCACTCATTTTTATATGGGACTTAAAGATCAATTGCGAATTATTGGTGTAGATATTTAAGGAACACCTATGTCTATTCTTTGAGGGAATACAGGTGTAATAATGTTATTCCTAAATGTCTAATTTAGTTTACTTGAAGTATCTATCAATTTTCCTTATAGTTTGGAATTTCATGGTAATGGTTAAAACTGCGCATGTATTCCCTTAGCGAGAGTTTAACTTCAGGCGACAACAAGAGTAATTTAGTTAACATCGTTCAAAATCACGTTAGTACGAGAAACTAGTGAGTTTGAAGGCTAACTTCATGTTACCTGACATAACGCAATATTCAATATTTTACTGACCCAGAAAATACGTTACCCCTTGGTAAGACTGATGGCCAGACTGTGGGGCGTCTGACTAACAACAAATACATGTCAAATACCTACGTACCGATAATTTTGGGTTACCTATAATCATATTAAACCCATGATTGTAGCTGCCAATCGACAATGTAATCCCTGTGATATTATAATCCCTTAATCACCCGCTTCAACTCAATGTACGCATCAACGGGGAAACTAAATGCTTCAATTCAGTATTGATTTAAGTATGAGTACAAGATTATACTAAAATCACACATAGAGTAGACACACACATCGAGGTAGCCGGATCGAAGAGCCAATTTTTTCCCGAAAAAGTTCCCATGGACATCTGAAAAATGTTGATTATACAGTTTTTCTAATAGTTACTTTTTAATTTTTAATAAACAATTGTGACCTGAATGAATAATAAACATCTTCATTGTGAAACTTCATTAAAGTGTGTTACCAACAGCGAAGTCTGACTACTGCTGAGGGAATTCGGTCGGGAAGTGGATATTCAGGCAAAACAAAAATACTCATAATAAGTCATATTATTATGACAAGATAAAGAGTACTTTACATCGTACCATGTTTCACATCTGTTCCGAGACTGCTCTTAAGGGAATGTTTTTGTGGTTCCAAAACATGACATGTGGGATGTTCGGAAAAGCGTAAAAAGGGTTTTATATGGTTGACAGTGCATTTCAGCTTTGAAAGCGTTTTTGTGGTTTTGTCTATTTTTGTTTGTTAACCCATTCTGTTCGCAACAGACATTGTTGAAATTTTATCATGCTGTAGGTATTCACAACACAAAGTAGGTACTAAAATTTTTGTTTGCTTAAAAATAATCAATAGAAAAGTAAAGCCGAAAGTCTTACACCTGTAAATTATGGGTTAAACCTATATAAAACCTCTGTATCGTACAGTTATTCAATTATGTATATTTTGTACCGTTCGTACAAAATATAAATAATTGAAAGGCTAACAACGTGTTGGCTGCGTGTCAAAAATCCACGTCCCTAGCTCGTCAATACTTGAGAGCGTGACCCAAATCTAGTCGGAACGATGAATTATTCGCGTCACAATCGACTCCTCTCGGTATTAAGACGTCAATTTTAATTTTCGGATGCAACCTTTTAGGCTAGAGCGAGAAAATCGATAGAACCTCTTCCATCTCGCTTACTCCAATCATTAATGTTTTCAATTAGCTTCAATAGATTTTAGGAGTAAGCCAATTCACTGGTTATGCCAATACGCATTTGGAGGTTCCCAAAAAGCTAATTTGCCTATATACCGCGGACAGCTTTTTTTCTGTCCTCAATTTTTTGTCGGCAAACACATTGTGGTTTAAGTAAAATATTGGTACGAGTATAACCTAGATTGATTGAGGTTAAGCTTAATGAGTATTATTTGATTGGTGGAAAAGATCTTAGTAGTAGTTAAGTAGACCTTATTTTAAGCAGGAAAGGGAACGTGACGTCCTCGTCTACGAAGATGTAGTAGAACACTTAGATAACCCAATTTTCGTGCATTTTGTTTTTAACAGCGTCGTAACGCTGAAACTGAAAAAAATTTGCTTATGATTTAAAAAAAGATTTTTGTAATTAAATTATTGCTTTATCCAAAGATCTAGCGTACCTCAGGGGCTGCGGGACTGTTCGAAAGAGATACCGTGGCGCCGGAACACAAAGGGCGATGAAAGAACATGGATGGGTTTTAGTCAGTAAAAGTCTGACACTTTCTCCTGCTCCGCCCAGAGCAGGAGGAGTTATTTGATGATTTTCCATCGAAAAAAAAAGGTCTAGCATACCTAGAAACACAAAACACCAAATACAAAAACGTTATATTTTCACTTATGACGGGCAAACCATAACAATCTTTACACATTTTTATTCAGCATGTCAATAAATTAACATAATAAATTTTCAGACGCCGCCTCAAAACAACTTTCCACGCTAATTCTTCAATAAACAAATAGATAATCTTCACAAACACATTACTCCACCACAATTTGTTATTTCGACCCACATAGACAAATAGAAAAATGTTTTGACAGCCAGTACTCTCATTTAAAGTACGACCGCTCTCCCAACTCAAAGGTCCATTCAATCAGCAGAACAAAGACAATTCTGCCGTGACCGTTTTTTTTTCTTCCACATACAGACAGATTCATTTATTATCCCTCTATCGGTTTTTTAATCGGTTAGTTCTTCCTTTCTGTTTAAATTGCTAATTAAAGTTGGATCAGTTTGTCCTTTGGGTAAGGTTGTGTCAAAACTTTTGTGGACGAAGAACCTTTTTAAAATAAAACTTTTATTATACCTAGTAGATATATTCAAGGAGTGAAAGGTTTTATATTGGATCGTAAACGTCATATAGCTAAACATTGGTCTCTTTGTAGACCGCAACAATAAACAGTCTTGAGGGAATAATAAAGAGCTTAGAATGGAATTATTCGAGTTGATTGAAACCAATCAGTGCTAATGCAGTGAGGCTTCAAGCTCAATTTGAAATTAAATCGTAATAGGATGAAGCAATGATGTTCTTAAGCGATATGTTTGTCACTCAGCTTACATTTTAATACCACCGTCCCGTCCATACATATGTACAAACATTAGACGGTTGAGCGGTGAGCGATAGCGTCTTACGGCATTTCATACAAACTTTGAACTCATTTGTTTTCGAAACGACTAAACTGATTCTAATAACACTTCATACGCATAAGCAGGATACATATGTCTAAAAAGTTGACAGAGATTATTTTCGTAGTTTTATTAAAATCGGTTCAGTTTTTTCGAAAACAAATGATTTCAAAGTTTGTATGAAATGCCGTAAGACGTTAACGCTCTTAAATCTTCATAGATTTAACGACACACCTCAAAGAAAGTTTTATATCGTCAGATGTGGTCTTACCGTACTCAGGTCACGCGAAAAACTGTTGATATTGTGAAGACTGAACTCACACAACCTACTTAAACGATTTTCAGTTAAAGACAATACTCAAATGTCATCGTCAACCAAAGACATTCAAATATGAGCGATATACGCGAAAAAACGAAGAAAATCGTAATGCAGCATTAGTACTTTGTAAAGTCCATCTGACAGTTTCATACGCCCGCTTGTCATGTAGCATCCGTGCGTCAAAATCGAAAACGTTCGAAATTTAAAAAATCTGTGACAATATTTGCAATGGCCACTCCATTATAAATCTGTGTGTCGTCAACGAAACCACCAGCCCCCGTATTCACAAACGCTTCGTTTCGATTTCGATTCGACGAGTCGTATGTCTATATTTTTTTGGCATTACGAAAACGAGCGAGATAGACATACGAGTTTCCGAATCGAAATCGAAACGAAGCGTTTGTGAATACGGGCTGAACACGAGTTGCCATGGCTGACCTAAAAGTCTTTGAATCCGGAGTCTAATCCGGACTCAGGTTGGCCGAAGCAAAGAAAACCTGTTCAGGTGGTGATTCATAGATGACTCTGCTCTAGAGTGTAAATGTGGTGTTGTCCCACAAACGATGGGACACTTGATATCGTGTCCTCCTTGTCCTGTTTCTTGCACATCAACGGAGCTGATAGAAAGTGAAAGTGCTGAACTCGTCGCCAAATTTTGGGCTGGCTCAATTTAAACTGTCAAGAGTCAAGGAAACATAAACAAGATGATCTTTCGACTGGGACAACTGGGAAATAGGATATAATATTATACTTATACTTTCGTTCTCCTTGACGTTTCAATTATTTCTACGTTTATCTACAAATGTTTAGCCAGTCATTGTGATACGTGGTTGGCAAAAATATCTCTCTTTTGATTGAACTTTCTGTCGTACTCATCCTATTAATCAGTGAATTGCTTCGTCTGATGAATGATAGCCGAAAAAATTGTTTAGTCACTTTTTGGTTTCAGTTATGGCGGTACAATTTTGTCAGCGAAAGTAACTTAGGTTCATTTGAGTTGGTTTGTTATATTCTATCTTTTTCTGTCAATCATGGAGTCATTGTTTTGGATTATTCTGTGCGTTCTCAATGTTATACAATCTGAATAATGTGCTACTTATGGTAATTTTAGAGCATCGACAACATCCTATTATGGTAGTTAGTTTAGTACTATAATAAGCATAATTTACTGTCATAGATTTCCTTGTTGAGTAGTAACAATTGAAGCTCTGATATGAAATCACTGCTATCAACAAATAGTGTAACACCAAATCCATACTTAAACTAAATAAAACCTACCAAAAAAATACCTACACGTGTAAAAAGTTATAGTTTTAAACATGTTTATTACGTAGCATATATTTGACTGATGTACACAGAAGTCTTTGTAACGTAGGTATTCACGATTTTAAATACCAATTATTGTAAAAAAAAAAATACCAATTCCTTTGACGAGAGAAAAATAGTAACATTAAAATAATATTCTATGAATCAAATTTCACAAACCGAATACCCAATTTGAAAATGAATGCAACAAAAATGTTTATTTTATATTCCCATTTTATTTTAAATCTAATACTCAGCTATAAATTAACTTGAGCGGGAACTGTAGAGAACTTGTTGAGAACTATAAAGTACTGAGTAGAATAATAGTGCACGTCACTTGCAATAGTTGCTGGACTTTTAGCACAAGCAACCGAAATGTCCAGTCTCGAGTTACGAGCCGAGAGTAGTAAAGTGTAAGGCTGCTTGTTCACTTTATCGGTAGGTAAGCGGACCGGAGTGGAGCGAGGGAGACAAGTTGTTCAAAGCAAAGAAATTGAGTGGAGTATGTTGTGGTGGGCAGTTGCAGACGTAAAGACGGCGCTCCACTGTCAGCTTATCCTGTCAGGTCACTGCTTCACTTTACCTACAATATTTCTAAGCTGCTATGCTCTGTACAGAGATCTGCAAACCTTCCACAAAATAATGGCTATAACCTATCTTCGTTTCACTGTTATGTAGCAATGCCCAGTAAAGCATAGAGATGCAATTTGTTTTTCAATAGTCATTACTGTCCCACTTCTGGGCAGAGGCCTCCCCAAGTCCTTTCAAGGATTCTTTTCCAGTGCCGTCTTGAACCAGCCCGCCTGGTATACGTCTAAGTCATCTCGCATCTAAGAAAGAGGTGCTTTCTGTGTCTCCCTCGATGGCGTCGCTAAGACATAAATTTTCACAAATCCAATTGGTACCTAAATGTTTTTTTTAGCTCTGCATCTGTCACCGCTCCGCTCTTGTCTGCTCCAATGCACAAGAAGGTCTAATCAGCTGCATGCTTTACAGAGCGGTGTGAGTAAGTGCTCCACTTAGAAATACAGATTGAAGAAGCCGTAGCAACGTTGTACAAGTTTTATGTACATAGACTAGCGATTTGTTGGTTTATGTTACGTACTTTGTTGGTTAAGCAAATTTTTAGTTCAATCGGTACTTGTTTGAGTCCTAAAAAAATTAAATGTCACGTAAAATCCACACGGGGTAAGGGGACGCCGACTCATAGACTGTTATTATGAAAAACAAGATTCTGGAACCCTGATTAAAAAATAATAATTTCATCTCTAGTAGGTCTAAGATTATGTAGGTACCTACTGACTATCGTACAGACTCTGTAGGACGAAACCAACACATTCATTTAAAGAGTACGAAAAACCTCAATACTTAAGTATTTCGGTACTACTCGTAAACAACATCGCGAAAGAAAATACGTCTATAGAAGTTTGCACGTCCAGAAACTGAATGTGACTGAGTTATCGGATTGCAATGTCAGTTCATACTGCGATACAGAATGGAATATCTCTTTGTCAGTTCTCAACCGATCGACATGGATTTCAAAACTGGAAACACGGCTGTCGGTAACTAACACAAACATGTTTCTCGGAATAATGGATTTATTCCCGATTCTGAAGAGAGCTTGTAGAGTACTACACGTGTTGTTTTTTGAGAACTTCATCATTACAGTTGAAAATCAGCCTAGTATACGAAAAAAAATATACATTGATTGTCGCTGAGTCATCTCAGGACTGGCCTTCTTGTCAAAACTCTACTGAAGCATTGTAACTAACGAAAATCTAGCAATCACCTTAAGACATATAAAGCTGAATTTGACTAGTTCTCAACTTCATTTTCTCAATGCAGAAACTAGGTGAGTTAGGACCTTTACACCTTCAGACTAAGCTCAGTTAATGTGTTAATAGTCTCATAGTCACTTAAGATTTTATTTATGAGTAAACTTTAACGTATACGTTTGTGTTTATTGAAGCTAGACTATTTTATGAGCTGCCTATTTTACTGTAGAATAAGATCTTTTTAGTTGTAGGTAGTCTAGACTGCTAGCATCTTTTTTACCAAGAATGCAGTTTTCTACAACATGTTTTGTAAGTTTTTGACGTGGAACGAAGTGAACACGAATGCCTGGAATGTTTTCCTAGTAATTAGTTGTTGTAATGGCTTCCTGTGGGTAATTTTCATTTGCACTTAGCCTTTTGTCCTTGTTCAACTTAATTGCTGCACCTAACACTTATGATATTAAACTTGAAAAGTGAAATTACACATTCGTGCATGCGTATGACGTATAAAAGTTGTTTATGAACACTTTTGAAGGTTAGAAACAGTTTTATTTAACTTCAGAATAGGAAATTCTTGCTTTGTTTTTCTATTACTTGGGTTCAACATAAAAGAACGCTCGCGACTTTTGTTATTAGAGCCGTAGCAATTTTATGGGGTAAGGTACCTACATGTGTCGCAAAGAAATAAGCCCCAGACATTTTGCTATTGTGATCTTGAAGTTGGAACGTGTTTATGTTTTTGAACTTGACAAACAGAATATACCTTGCGTCCTAACCAAGCGATCTGTTTGTGAACACGCGATCGTCGCGTTTACTTTTTTCGGTGAACCCGAACGCGAAGTCACGCGTTTTTCCAAATACAAGTGTCACATGAAAGAGCAATCGCCATGGTTAGGACGCGTGTGGTATGTACTTGAAATGAGTCGTCTTACTCTCTAAATTAAGCATCTATTCTAAGCCAATACTTAACATTATGTAGCTTTCACATCAGAGAGCCTCTTACTTGATTTCAATCCAGCCTTCATCTCGCAAATAAGGTTGAGTGATTCGGAGAAAAAAAACGGCCAGACTCCCAAGAAGCACACTTCAGCACTAATAGAGCGCGCACACTTCTAAAAACATTCCGTAAGAGACGAAATTAACTTCTAAGTTCTACACAGAACGTCCTAACTAAGTTTTAAAAGACAGGAATGAAAAAGTTACTATCTTCCCTGACATTTGCTTGTCTAAAAACTAGCTGGCATCTTGCCTGAATAGTGTTCAAGCACGAGCTGGAACTTTATCTCTGTACAAGCTTGCCTTACTTTGGCGTGGCCTAGGTAATTTAATTCAATTTGCATAGGTAGAACTCAGCCTAATCGGGGTATGACTTTATCTGATCATTAAGAAAATGAGGTGCTATTTTATGCAGGTAGTTTTGCTGGGTAAAGAGTAATGTAGCATACTTAGACTGTTACAATAACCTCACGTTACGGTAGTCAGTGACCCGAAAGTCTGACAACCAGTCTTTCCAAAGGGTATCGTATTAACCAGAACTAACTGGGTTGTGGAGGTCAGATAGGCAGTCGTTCCATGCAAAATACTGGTATTCAGCTGCATCTGGTTAGACTGGAAGCCGACCACAACATAGTTGGGAAAAGGCTAGGCAGATGATGAATCACGTAATTAATTCCCAAAGAGTTAGACAGCGTTGAAGGGCCATTTAGACTAAAACTTTTACAACGACCTCCTGCGACATATAATGAATAAGATGGCGTTTTATAAATTTTATATAAGGCCATTCTGCAACATATATCTTAGTCGCGTCCATATTAGCTAATTCAATTTTTAGCAGGTTGGTAGCGCGGTTAGTTCACTGCCATGTGCCCAGGGAGCGCCGAGCGAACGCTGAGTATGTACCAACATTTGTGGCGACTCTTTGATACACCCCAGTTTCAAAATTTTATGAAAATTGTAAGAAATTCATCAAATTGTAACTTCAAACTAGGTTGCATCGACTATATTGTTGTTGAAGCCATTGTATCAACCTACCTACGTCTTGTTTAAAAAAAATATCAGTAGGTACATTATTTTCTAGTATAAAAAAAACGTTTTAATTCCTATTCCCGATACCGATACATTTTTAAATGTTTTTATATTGTTTTTATAAGAAATATTTAAAAATGTAAATAATTTGTATAAAAGTTAAATAAAGGAATAATAATCATTTTATTATCAGGCTACTAAGGCCCATAGATAAAATACACAAAAATAATCTTAAACAATAATATACTAATACATATTACAAACCTTAAAGGCCGAAACACACCGGATCCGTACACGTAGACGTGCAAGTGCACGTGCACGTACCATGACGTTGTAATATATGGAACTTTATAGAGACATGGCACACCGCTCGCGTGACGTACACGTGCGCGTAGACTACATGCGTAACGCTACGCATTGCAGCTGCCATGTGTCAAACTTGCTGCGTACCTACGCAGAGCGGAACAGCAACGTCACATTGATGCGTGCAGTGATGACGTTGTAGTCAATGGCATTCCGTATTGGACGTCACACGGAACAAGTTTGAACACGCACGTATCTTTGCTGCGCGTGACTACGCGCGTGACTTACGCATTCAGTTGTATTTGTTTTCAAGTTTTACCGATAGTAAGTGATGTTTTGTTTCGGTTTTAATGATGAATAATGAAATTAAAGAAAAACTAATTGTTTGTACGACACAAAAAACAAAGAGTAAAAAATAAGTCATTAAAACTTGGACCCATTGTTTTTTGGCACACCCAGGAATATTCTGTCACAATAACAGTAATATTGCTTCTTCTTCATCAGATGAACTACTTGGTCCATTTACCCAATCTTCTTCAGACATCGTGCACAAGAATTGCTGGGTACGCAAAGGACCGGTGCGTTTCGTGCGTACCACGTATGCGTAAGCGTAAGTGTACGCAGATGCGTAACCCGGTCTGTCAGGGGTTCACGCGCGTCACCACGCGCGTGTACACGTGTACGTCACGCCACGCATCTGGTCTGACCAGGCCTTAAAACTATGCCTATACACTGCCTGCACTGAAAAACAACTATAATACGAATCACAGAAAGAAAACAAATAGCAGCTTTGCACTTTAGTTCCACGTAAGTACAATTTCTTAATTCTAGGAATCTTCAACAATGAATAATGCACAAAAATGGCTGACCATATATGATTGATCGTCATTACACTTGCGTGTTCTATCATAATCGCTATTAAAACCTCCATTGATAATGTACGTCCTTTGTGCATGGTTTCTATAGAAAATTGTCGTTCACTTACGTCCTAATCAAGAAATCTTTGTGATATTTCCACATGCAATGGTGACCTTTGATGGTAAAATGTACGGTTGTCGAGGCTTTCATCGCCTTTCTTGGCATTCTAGTCTAAGTGCTCATTTACGGAGACGCGGCGCGTCGTGCGGCGCGTTGCGCAGCGCGTCGCGTGCCGCGTTGAGCGTTTTTTCCGTTTACGGAGAGGCGGCGCGTGCAGTGGCCCGCGTTACCACACGCCCAAACACAAACATATGGCAATGTACGATGTTGTTTACGGAGATGCGGCGCGTAGGGTGGTGCGTGAGAAGCAGCGGTGGCAGCCGTGGTGGCCGCCGCGGTGGCCGCCGCGTTGGCCGCCGCGTCGCCCGCCGTGGTGCACGCGGCCGTACACGCGCTTATAGTCCGGGAGGTAGCGTTGCAATTGAAAAAGTCATTGTAAGCCGGCTGAAATTGACATCGATAGTTGATCTTATATGACTAATAAGAGAACCGACCGTCAGCTTCTCCGCCGCGTTCGCCGCAGCGGGCGACGCAGCGGGCGCCGCATGCAGTACTAGCAAACGCGCGTAAAATCGCTTCTCCGTAAATGCTCTCATACATTTCCATATGTTTGAATTTAAAGCGGGCCGCGCCGCTCAACGTGCCGCGCAACGCGCCGCGTGTCCGTAAATGAGCCCTAAGAGTAACGATGGGGGCAATAACTTATTTGTTCAGTTGATAGGTTGTAGTTTTTCTTTTATTATCTAAGAGTGTAGTGTGTAGTGGTGTCAGTTCAAGTTGTAGCTGCAAGTGAACTTTTATAACTTGAGCAGAGCTGTTAACATTTCCAGTGGATTTCATGACAAGAAAATTGATTGTTGTTGAAACTTTTAACTATACTAGTCATGAGGATTAAGTTAGACTTTTTTTTTTAAATAGTGTTTACACAGCATGATTATTTTAGTATGTAATTATAGTGGTGACAGTTCTTGTTAAAGACTTCAGCGGAGCTTAGTGGACATTTCCGGAGAATTTTGTGACAAGAAAATTATTCGAAAACTTCTAACTATGAGAACACGAGAAAATGTCTAGACTTAACTATTTATCTAAAACAATGTTAACAAATGGTCTTTAATAGTTTTTTAAAAGTCTTTTATACGAACGTTAATTATACGCTCACTTAATTGATAACCCCAAAAAGTTTCGTATACACATTTTCTGTAACAAAACCGACCAAAGTCTATCATTTAACTGACAATACACAAATCAAAATAGGTCATTAAGCTCGTTTGCCGACACAATGGAAGTCGGCCGTTTCAAAAGACAAAGTTGGCCGGCGGCGGCTTTCGGGCCAAAGAAATAGAAAATCATATACTACATGCAGTTTGTTACCCGAGGCACGTTTCTCAAGGATGAAAGGCGACTTTCTTCAACATTACCCGCATCAGATGAACTGGACGTACTTGTTTACAACTTTAGATGTTTTATGATTCAATGGCCGAGTAGCTAGAATGTTGCTGAAGTTTTCTTGTGAATTTTGTACGCTGCTATGTCGTGTAGGTACCTCTCGGACCAACTCTCCGAGCAATAAAGGCAAGATGTTATGTATTGTTTTATGTAGTTTATTTATTGTGTGCGTTGAAATAGGGGAGGCGAGACGCGATTGTATGAGCATGAGGTCCTGGTTCGATTTACGGGTGGGCCAGTATTATTAGGTGTTTGCACCAGTTTCTCAGTAGCAGCCAGGAGTTTGCGTTTTTGCCCAAAATTAACTCGCCCCAATTACATCATCATCGTCTGCTTAGCCTTTTCCAAACTATGTTAGGGTCGGCTTCCAGTACCTATAACTGGATACAACTATTACATGGCACCTAAACATAACTGCCAAGATGTGAGTATACTATTACGGCGCTCCCTCACCGGGACATTATTCAGATTCACTTATTTCTGTAAAAAAAACGAATCTTCAATTGTTACATTACAAGCGAATGCTCCCGGTAAAGGAAAGCCTTTAGATACACATCTTACTGGCGTTTTTTTCATGTTATGTGTTAAAAGAACTTTCGTAACCTCATATATTAGGTGTCAGAACTCTTCATTATTCAAGTCTTAAAGGCCTGGTCAGACCAGATGCGTGGCGTGACGTACCGTGTACACGCGCGTGGTGTCGCGCGTGAACCCCTGACACATCGGGTGACGCATACGTGTACGCTTACGCTTACGCATACGTGTTACGCACGCAACGCACCGGTCCTTTGCGTACCCAGCAATTCTTGTGCACGATGTCTGAAGAAGATTGGGTAAATGGACCAAGTATGTCATCTGATGAAGAAGAAGCAATATTACTGTTATTGTGACAGAATATTCCTGGGTGTACCAAAAAACAATGGGTTCAAGTTTTATATGACATATTTTTTACTCTTTGTTATTTGTGTTGTACAAACAATTAGTTTTTCTTTAATTTCATAATTCATCATTAAACCCGAAACAAAACATCACTTACTATCGGTAAAACTTGAAAACAAATACAACTGAATGCGTAAGTCACGCGCGTAGTCACGCGCAGCAAAGATACGTGCGTGTTTAAACTTTTTCGGTGTGACGTCCAATACGGAATGTCATTGACTACAACGTCATTACTGCACGCATCAATGTGACGTTGCTGTTCCGCTCTGCGTAGGTACGCAGCAAGTTTGACACATGGCAGCTGCAATGCGTAGCGTTACGCATGTAGTCTACGCGCACGTGTACGTCACGCAAGCGGTGTGCCATGTCTCTATAAAGTTCCATATGTTACAACGTCATGGTACGTGCACGTGCACGTGCACGTCTACGTGTACGGATCCGGTGTGTTTCGGCCTTAAGTAAATATATTACTTCTAGCCAAGCATGCACCATCATCGCTTACCATCAAGTGACATAGTGGTCAAACGTGAACCTATCAATTTAAAATAAGACCTTCTTTATTTAACTGAGAACAAAAGACTACCGATTCCTTTTTTTTTCTCGCTGAGCTCTGGGCATAACTAAAACAGATTGTGTCAGCTGTTTAGCGGGTAAAGTTAGAAGGGTACCCTTGTCCTAACTAAAGGGGAAAGCATCAAGCAACATGACATGTGACAACCTTTTACAAAGTCCAGTTTTATGAACTTTGGTTCAACTTTGCCCTCTGGTGTCAAAAATGGGAGCCGTGATTGGGATTATGACTTTTGACCCGAGTAATCGTGCTAACATAATCAAAGGTATTAAAAGATTCACTCGTATAGAATTATAAAAATCAACAGTATTTTTTGAATTAGCACTTTTTTAACGTTAACATTTATTGTAGCAACTAGCTGCTGCTCGCAATCTTCGTCTTCGAGAAATTGAAAAAAGTAAAAGTAAAAAAAGTAAAATAAAAAACGTAAAAAAAAAAGGAAAAAGCAAAAGTATTGTTTCCCTATTTGAATCGGATTTTGATTACAATTTTATGGGTTTTAAGTTTTTTGCACGAATCCGAATCCATTTTCTAGTAGTCTAAGTCACTCCTTATAACATCAGCTATGTGCCAGTAACAGTCAGTCAAAATCGGTCCAGCCGTTACGGAGATTAGCCGAAACAAACAGACAGACATAAAGACACACCAAAAAAGAGTGTTTTGTTATAAGTACCGTTTATACTTTTATTTGCATTCAGTAAAAAGCTGTTATTTAGAAAATACAAAGAGACACTTACATTTTATGTATTTGTGTAGAGAAAACACTAGTTCCTCAAAAACATCTAGCTTTCTCAACTTTTTAACCTGACGAACTTCCCTAACACATGTGTGCCTATCGTTGTAACTCCAATATACATATTGGAGTTAGCAACTTATATATAAAGCTTCCGTATTCACAAGGTGACACAAAAGATTGTATCAAATCGTTTGTTTTCACTTGCAAATCGTAAGACTGAACTGACAGAAGTAGGTCAACACATTTGGCGGTATCTACCACATTCACACACGTGTGAAAAGGTCGTAAATCCGTTATTTTTGCTTTATGAACGTGTAAATTATTCCATTTTGAAGTCTATAATATTGTGTAATTTCTGCACATACATTACTTGGCTCAGCTTCATGTGGCATATCCGTGTGGTTAAATCGAATACACAGGATGTTTGGTGCATCGTTTGCCAAATTGACCGGTCCTAAAGGAGGGGTCTTTTCAGTCCTTGGCCCCACGGATTCCTTTATTTCATTGTTTTTTAATATTTATTTTGAAAAATCGCAAAATTCGACATTTCACGATAGTAGAAAGATACCGACATAAATTACTTTTTTAGCACGAGCCGAATGCAAGCCGAATTGCTGAAGTAATTGCTTTGGGTCGGCTATTTTTGTTCAATGAATACTTAGGAATTCGATATGCTGAGCCAAATACGTGTACCCTAAACTTTTCAACGGTGCTAATTTGGACACTTGAATTAAAATAAAAGTAGTTTTATTCTAATTCAAGTCTACTACAATGGAAATAAAAATCAGATAATTACGAGTAGATTTCCGAATGGTTTTTTTTAACCACTAGAAAATCATTGCCAGGTGCTGCAAGTGACATAAAATTAAATTACGTTCGTTTCACAGAAGTTTGCGCTGCATTTTGTTTCCTATCTGGCACTTGTGCAAGTTATTATGAAAACGCTTCTTTTTGTTTTTCAAAAGGCATTAAAATGTCTCCTCGATTAGGCTAAACTATACATCTTGTATTAAAAAAAAAGTGTTTGTGTTACAGCGTAAGTATTTTATTCTACTACGTATTTCATGTTGGTCATCAAATCTTCGTTAAATAACTAATCTTGTAAACGTAATATCAGGCTGTAATTCTCCGAACCATTAGGCAGAGGTGTAGTACGTCTAAATTTCGCCACTTCTGTTTAAAAGAGTGCCCTTGGAGTTTCTTGCCCGTTCTTCTCCATAGAGATCTATTACGTTTTGGAATGGGCAACTACAGTACATTCACAGTTTTTATGCCTTGTCACGGGGACTGTAATTTACTACATTTCAATGTCGTCTGTATTTCGACACTTCAAAAGTGCCTGTAACTGGGCCATTTGAAATAAATGCTTTGATGTATCCTATGTAACAAGGGACATGCCTATTGTCAACAAACGGGCACGTATACAAACTCCAGGCTGCTACTGAGATATTCTCTACCACTCTCGTATCATCAACATTTTTTTTTGGAAATTTTCCAATAAACTCACATCTGTTCATTCATACATAGTTCAACCCTTCCCTTCAAACGGTACTATACAATTCGAGATATCTTTATATGCCACTCTGGCCTTTGTTCCAATCGTAGATGATTACATCGATTTCAATGATTAGTCAATCGACTATGAAAATTGTGGCGCTTACAACTAGCTATAATATACACTCAGTGAATATGGGTTATTATCACACTGAGAGTTGGAGGCGGCGTAAATCTATACTAATATTATAAAGCTGAAGAGTTTGTTTGTTTGGTTGAACGCGATAATCTCAGGAACTACTGATTTTTGGATAGCCCATTCATCTAGGAAGGCTATAGGCTGTATAACATCACGCTACGACCAATAGCAGCGGAGCACCAATGAAAAATGTCTCTCTTATGTGACGCAGACGAAGTTGCGCGCGTCAGCTAGTTTATTAATATTATTATCAAAGATTAGCAAAGAAGTAAAACGTAAGTAAGAGCCCAATTCAAAATGAATAATGGTAAACTAGCCCCCCGTTTGCTCACTATAAATCACTATAAATGGTCAACTTCACCTATTATAATTCTTGTAAAATTTTAAAAAGATTAATAAAAGTTAACAATCATGGGGTAAAATAAGTCACAAAAATGTAATCAGGTACAGCTATATAAATACAAAACATCAAAACTGAATATCACAAAAGTATATGAACCCATATAAAACCATAAATTGTGACAAATATTATCCTAGATTGCTTCTGAATGTTTTTGAATTCACTGAGAGAAAGAGGAGTCGTACCATAGACATCTACAGCTTTTGAGGTCATACGAGTTAAATGCATATACCTGTCAATATGTACACATAGCGGTATTTAGACGAACAAGACTTCTCCTTTGAACATCTATACAAGCACATTGATACCAAACCTTCTCTCAAAGTATAAAACGTCAGAACCACACGAGAATAGTTTGAATCCAATATTGAAGTTGAATTCAGGTTGATGCTCCTATTCCGCAAATCTTAACCACTTTTGCGGGTGAAGTAGATAAAATCTAATCCTTTGTCTGCTGTCATTCCACACCAAGAGAAATAGTGACTCAGATAGCGACTTAAATTGCACTTTTATAACGTAAAATGGACGCAGAAACGATTTTCAACTATCTGCATTTTGTTTTAGAATTGTTTCTTCCTGTTCCTTAACTTCTTTCTTTTTATTATGAACCATGTAGCTTATAAAGTAACATGCCAGTGCCAAACTTGCACAAAAATACGCACGTAGTTAGCATATTATGCTATTATGCCATAACAATTTATAATTGGTGATTGTCAGGGCCGGACAAAGATGTTCTTGTTCTGGTCAATATGATTTGGCACAGCCAGGAAAAACCACTCGGTTAAATAAACATGATTTAGGGATAATATATGCCTTATAGAGTTTGACGTTCGGCAAGAGCCGAAAGTACGCCAATTTAATGTGCAGTGATTGCTTTGGGCCTCCTTTGTTGTTTCATTAGTACTATGCAAGTTTTTACCAAACCTTTTTATTGATATTTTAGCTTTTTAATACCTTTTGTCTAAGTTTTTGACAGATTTTGGTTATGAGTTTTGATTGATAAAATACGTTTTGTTTTACTACCAAGAACCAGCGCATTTTAATTTCGGTAATTAATATTTGGTCCTTCAAAATCATAAACAATAAATGTCAAAAACATAGACAAAAGGTAAAAAAAGACAAAAGGGTAAAATATCAATAAAAAGGTTTAATGAAGACTTGCACAAGTACTTATAAATCTGATTTGTCGACCCCGAAAAAGGGTTCGAAGCTTACCTCATAATAGCATGCTGGTGCATACATGTATAATAATTCTCTGGCTTCCACAATCTTTGTAGTCGCTTGTTTTTAACCGGGGGCATCAAAGATATGTTGGCATGAATTCAAACTGTAAACTATCATTTCGTGCATTACTTTCGACATCATATGCCAAGTTTTTGTTACCTTAACTTAGTTGCATAATGTTGATAAGAATGCAGTGCCAAGAAAAAAGAAAGCCTGCTGCATTCTTGTGTATCATTGTATCCTTTTCTTTTGTAAAGAATTGGATATTATGCTACTTTAATGGCGTTTTGTAGAACAAAACTTCTTATGAAATCTCTAGAATGAATGGTAGTAGGACAAATAGTCTTCCCAAGAGTATTGGATAGCATATCATAGTTTGATAAGCCTATAATATTCCCACTGCTAAGATAGAGGCCTCCTGTCATTGCTCGCGAAATTCATCATCGGCTCCATCTGGCTAGCCTTTTCCCAACTATTTTGGTCTGCTGCCAGTCTAACCGGATGCATTTGAATACCAGTACTTTATATGGAGCGATTGCCTATCCGATCTCCACAACCCTGTTAGTACTGGGTAATACGATATCTCTGGGTAAGACTGCCATTGACTACCTGTAACGACTGTCAAGAATCTACAATTGACAGCCACAACCAACCGCTTAACCCGCTTTCCGAGGCACGGAGGAAACTATAAGGGTATGCTTGTAATAAATAGAGTTTCAATAAAATATGGTAATTGTATGTACAATGTAAATACTCTCATACTTTCTTGCAGAAAAACACAAAGAAACCATGTTCTTATTTGCCATCAAATTTTGAATCCTTAAGTTACGGCAGTATTTAAAGTTACTACGGAATGCAGAGTTGACAAACTAGCTTGATGTCTTTGTCAGACAAAAATACAATGTTTGCTCCACCTTTAAGCATTCTTGTAGAATTAAAGTCTACCTTATACTTAAGGCAATAGTGCTCAAAACAGTACTCACATTTCTTAGTTGTCTAGATTATAGACGCCTGATAATGAAGTTCGCAAAACTATTCCGTTCTTGGGCTTAGCAATGCATCGTTGATCGAAACCGCGGCATCAGTATTGAGCCGAGTTTCAAACTTCGGTAAAGTAAGATTCCTGCTTTATTAAACAGCTTGCATGTTATCTATGTATTTACCTTTTGTATAAATTTTCCCTGTGCAGCGATATGTTGGTGTCGTACCAGTTTCTTCTGATAGATGTGAACAAAATGTATTTTTTGTCTTTGTTCCGTTTGCGTATAAATTGTTCTTTGTAAACATAGCCTACGGACGTTACAACCTATTTATTGTTATAGTTTTCTGTAACTACAGAGAAAAAACTTAATTTATTAGGCGATACTTCATTTTCTTTATTGCCGACCATGTGACGTAATATTGGCGGTGTGGTTCGATGACCTGCAAATATATTTTATTTACAGTAAGTTCTTTTGCCGGACCGGGTAATAGTAGATGCTACAGTTCACTAGAACGATTTCCTGTCTAGCAGGGTTATTTGATCCTATTGTTAAAACCGGTTCTCAAATAAATCCTCTTTTCAAATACAGTCTCTTTCTCCACTGTAGTGAATTTCTAGATAGCGAAATTGTTGTCTTTCATTGCAGAGTTTGCAACAACTACACGTTAATATTAAACAAAAGTCAAATATTTTGCAATTCACCGTGTAACGGCAAGATAAAGCTGTGCTGCTTTGTTCTAATAAAGTGAGAATATAAGCGTGAATAATGAAGTCTCGAATAACTTACGTGATGGGAGTAAAGAACAAAGCGGGTATTCGCTTACATTTTAGTAGCTAGCTAGCTTAGCGAGATGAAGTTTAAACTAGATAGGTTACATCAAACTAACCTTTTACTAATATTGGACTTGATGGCTATTCCACTTCAAACAATAAAGGCGAGATTCAGTTTCTCTTTTACTGTTTTAACTCCGAAAGTCCTTAATTTTCAACCTAAATGTTTCTTACCTGAACTAGGGTTAAAACGCCACCTGTAGCCCTTTTCCTCTATTTAAGCGATCAATAACCCTAAGTGAGAACAGCTGGACCCGACGATTTAATAAACTTTTCCGAACACCTACAATTTGTTCAATGTTCACCCTCGTACTCAATGACGGTTAGATTAACTGTTACGGTAGAAGCATAACTTATCAAACTGTGTTCCTCAACCTAAACTGTAAGTGACTGAGTAGTTTGTCGGTTATCGTATTCAGATTTGACTCCTTTGTTTGGCAAGTTGTCGCAAGCGCGACTGCTGAGCATGAGGTCCTGGGTTCGATTCCCAAGTCGGGAAAAGTGTTATTGGATTATTCTATCAGGAATTTCTCAGTAACAGCCACGGAGTCTGGATCTGTGCCCATTTGATGGCAATAGGCTCGTCCCCTATTACATGGGACTTAAACATAACTGGCGAAATGTGGGTGTACAGTCACGAGCACCAATATGTAAACATTTAAGTAACAACTATAAAAGTGTTTTTCTCCAACTGTTCTTAATAAAATGTCATGTTATTACGAACATAGTATTCTGGAACTTACAGTTTTATGAAAACGATCCAATCTCCAAGTTACAGTCGTTATTTCTCTCAAAAATTGCTTTTAAATTTAGGAAAGAGTATACATACTACTGCTCGTGACTGGTAGTATCAGGTACACCTCTGCCTAACCCCTCGGGGGTTACAGGCGTGATGTGTATTTTAATACTTTAGAAGTAGCATTAAGCTATGTTACACTGCTGCTATTACGATACAACCTGGTTGAGTTACCAGCAAAATATACATAGCTTTGTTGTGGGGATCTCTCTTGGCGAGCGGTTGATTGTTCAACCAAATATATTTTTATGGCAGCGTGATTATAGCTGTTACGCCACTATGAGCTATATAATACCCTAGTGTAATACAACCGTGACCGTAAATTATCTTGATACGACAGCATGTGCGACAGTTCGATGACACCAAGGGCTTAACCTCAATCCGAAGAGCCTTTTTCAATGTCACTTTTAAAATACCAAGCTTATGCCAAGCTACCTTTTTTAAATCTGACAAGAGAATTAATTCTATTATGCCATGTCAGCGGAATCTTATCTCTGAAAATGGTGTTAACAAAACTGAGAGGAAAGCTTTTTGGGGATAATCAACATTTTTACATGCTAAAGAATAAAACAGTGTTTTTATTAAGTGAAGTGAAGGGATCAGCGAGGTCCCACTTGGCGTTCTCTGCGACGTCTACTTCTGTTCAACCTACTTTGTCTAGTCAAAACTGTTCAGTGTTGAGAGCCACTGAGGCGGGATTATTAAACGGCCTGCTATCAACTTGATCTTAAGTGAAAAAGTGAAAAACTGTTTGCAGCCCCCACTTTGGCATAAACTGAACTACGCTCCCTAGTTTCTATTAAACGAAGGATTAGTGCGGCTTCAAATTAAAATTTCCTCTTTTCAGTTTACTGATCAAATACTACTTTATTAGTTACTTCTATCACGTTAACAGATTGGAAATTGGATTCATTCATTTTTCTTATTTGTTGAATTTTGAGCTCGAAATATTGCAAAGCTGCGAAATGTAAAATGAAAATGAAAAGGTTGCTCAGTGCAGAAGAAAATAATCCAACAAGGCGTCGTATTGAAATTGGTTTATTTCGAGACGAGTACAGGCTTGCAACAAGGTACTTTTTATTAAAAATACGGTTCAAGAATGTTTCATTGTCAAACTAAATATTATCAATTTTAATAAAAGAAGACGTTTTAAACTTTTAGGACTTGCGTGCTTTTGGCGCTTTTAGCTTATTTCCTGACGGCATGTAAAGCCAAGTCTGAGGCCCATGGGTGGCCTGAAAACTGACACCAGTTTAGGCACTAACCACACGATAAAGAAAGAAGCATACATAAACACACTTTTGAAATATGCATGTTGTTGTCGTCGAAAAGATTTACGCTTCCCAATTTAAACGCAACGAGACTTTAAAAAGCCAGTGGTAAAACAGAAAATTGAAAATACAGTAATCAATTTCATGTCATAACTTCCTTAAAAACATATAAAATTGTTTAACAACAGGGAAATAATGGGAGATAATTTCAGGGTGATAGCCTGACACTTACACCAATTGGAATAAGGGCTATTACAGATACATTGATGTGGTAGATGATTTAGGCATTTTTCGGAAGCTTGACACGGTAATTCAGTTCTAAACCACGCATACCTTTCGTGTCAACATTCAGCTTTTCGTTACTATACATGTAAGCTGCACTCCGCACACATTCGGATGCCAGTCGCAGCAATTTGCTCCTGCCGTGGCATTTATAGCTACATGCGGAAAACACGTAGTTATATATATATACCGCGCTCCAATGTTAGAGTTACTAAAATGCGATTCTGCATCAGAGCTACTAATAAAATTAGCACGAATAAAAATAACACGAATTAGCTCTCGCAACCAAACGCAGAAAGTGGCCAAAACTTGAAACGGCATTAGTCGCAAAGTCGCAGATTGCCGCTGCTAAAAGTACCATGTCTGCTAAGACCATAAACTCGTCACAGTGAATTAAACACACCATACTTTCGCCTGGAAGAGTAATGATTAATGGTGCCAATACTTTAAGTGGTATATCACAAATCCTGTTACAAGGATTGCAGACAAATGGATATCGATTACGGATACCAATCGAGATGAAGCTGTCGGAATTGTAGAATGACTCGTTTGAAATAATCGGAACAAATGTTCCGAGAATTTTGAATGTTGATAAATGCTTTTGATTTTGACAACTAGTAATTCGCAGAGTTCTGAATTTTGCCAGATAAAAAATCGTTTTTATTTTTTTGCTGTACATACCTGCTTCATCTTTTTTCCCAATGAATACATTGGTTATTTCCGGTGAAATAGGTTTATGTATATTTTGTAAACGTTTTGAACTCTAAAATATCCGGTATGGTTTTTGTTTGGCTGATTGCCAATACTTTTTTTATCTTACTCTTTTAAAATAATTCGACAACAATTAATATCGATTTAAGAACATTCATTTAAAATTATTGTACTAAGTTTCTCTCTGGTTCACAAACCACATTTAGTGAACATCTACTCAGTGGCATAATTTGATAGTAATTAGTTTGACCAAAAGGGGCTTGTCCCATTTTAGTTCGGGAGCAAAAACAGGCAAGAAGGCTTTGTACAGATTTATGCTCACTGCAAAATGTTTGTACAATTAGGCAACTATAAATGAGGTCATTTGTTTTACAAAACGAATGCTTTGTTTTGTTTTAATTAATTTTGTATTCTTTAACTTTGTTTTTTCAAAGAAATGCGGAAACAATAAATTCAGGTTAATTCTATTGGGAGATTGTAACTTCTGAAGTTTTAACTAAGTACTTAACTTGAATTTAGGGACCTGAGAAATTTCAGGTTCATCATTATAATAAATGTAAGGTTTTCGTCCGACAAAACCACATTTTACCATAAAATTTAGGAAATACTTCCCAAGATTCCACGAAAATTTCTAACCGTCCTGTTTATTAGTGTGCGTTACCCAGCATAGGTCCAGAAAATAAATGTACTGTCGTAAAACAGAATCCCCATAAGATTCGTTCATTTGACCTATGAAACTTATAGTTCGTCTTCAAAATCAGCTAGTCTAGTAAAGAAAGCTAGTCTACTAAAAAGAAGAAAAGTGAACATTTTGCTGATGACATAATTAGAATATTAAAGCTATGACCCAGAATAGGAAGGTATGTACCATTGAAGTCCTTGCATAATAAGTTGAGAGTGTTTGACCCACTTCTCCTTGATAAGTTAATTCTGGACAGTTTGCAGTTTTTGAACAGTGCCCTTTGTACACGGTTGCTGTTACTTAAACATTCATAATAAAATCACTCTGTGTGTTTAATACAAAGTGTAAGTTTTGTAACTGGGACAGTATGGCAAAATCCGAATTCATAAGAGGTACCGATTTTTTTTTAGGAACCGTACTTAGTTTTTGATCAAGTACGAATAGTTCATCAAAATAAGTAAAATTAACCAAATTAATTCGTTTCGGCTGTTTCATGGTACTTAAGAATCATCTTATTGTATCGGCGGCAGGTCACTAGTACCTATACAAAGTCTACAAAGATAAGACATAATTTGTAGAAATTATTTTTGTTCCCGAACCTAAACGAAAAACAGATATATCCGGAGGAAACCTAATACCTAATTAGAATAATTTTCATCTCTCAAAAACATTACTTTAGCTTTTCCACATACTTTTAAGTCTTCAGATTAACCGAACTCTAATTCCACTTCAAAGAAACATGGCAGCTTATACCAGCTCTTTTAAACGTGTCATATTATACATTCTTACTTTACCTTTTAAGTTGTCAGAATTCCACAAGCTTTAGGCTAACCAAATTTTTGTGGCTTGACGTCAAGCTTAAAATCTGGAAACGTAAATTTAATGCATTAAGTACAAAGTACTGTTGTAATTTCCTTCATGGTCTTAGTTTTACTCGTAGTATAAACTCTCTGAGACATATAACATGTTCTGAATTGTAGAAAAAGTAAATAATTATCTTCAAAAAGAGGAAACACTCAAAAGTTTTTGGATATAGTAGTTAGGAGCCCAATAGTATCCCTTTACGGAAAACAAAACAAATAAGCGTTTCCTCTGGGTGCGAAACAAATCAAACCCGAAATGAGCACGATATGATATTTGTGCAGACCTGAGAGAATATTAATGTAATCTATCACTTCTTTTTCCCCAGCTCAAAAAGAAGATTCTGAGGAGTTTTGTTCTTACATTCTCATATTATGTGCGGATTTTCACCTTTCAGTCTACCGCTGGGCCTGTCCAATCGCACGCCTTTTGAGGCAATTTTCAATCAACTACTACAAGCCACCCGGCGAAGATCACCGCTCTATCTAGCCAGAGGCCAACCCAACATATTATGTCGTTTCCTTTTTTGAATAAATTAACAGCGAATGTTAAAACTCAAACTATACAGGCTCGCAACAATTCCTTTTCATATAGCTATCACAACTTCAAACTCGGTACCAGTCATTATCTTGGCCATTAATAAGTCAATAGTATGACGTCACATCGTATGACATGTGGTGACGTTGTATAGGCGACAATCTAAAGGAAGTATTGATTCCGTAGTTATTTCATGCACAGATACATACATATTTCAAAAGGCGCTTAGTTATAAAATATGTATGCGCTGCCAATGAGTAGTGTTTTGGACGGATTAAAGTGGGTCAGGATTATGTAAGTGTTTTGTTATAGTTTTTTAATGTAATGTTTATTCAAAAATTATGGTAAAAGGTATAGGTTTTTGTTGCTATTTTGTACACTAGATCTAGGTTTAGATGCTTTTCTTTTTCCGTTTGAAACATTTGGTACATATTTTTTTGCTAATGCAATAATAGGTGTTTTTTATGGCCAAAGTTCATCGGATAAAAAACCAGTAAGTTATACTATTATTACCTTATTTATTGGATTATCTTAAGATATCTATGTTTTTATATTTATGTGGCTTGTCGTGTCTGTCTGTGTGAAGACTAGGTACATTTTTCTTCTTACTCCATATTTAGATTTTGGTGTAAGTTTCACCATCATTTTAAAGAATTTATTCTGGAAGATTTATGTGAATTATAAATTAATAACATAAACATAACATCACGCCTTCTTATCACCGAAGGGTTACGCAGAAGTGTGCGTAACTATTAGTACACCCACAGTTCGCTAGTTCTGTTGTAGTTTGTTTTAATAGGAGGCGAGCCTTTTGCCATAAACCGGGCACAAATCTAGACTCCGTGGCTGCTACTGAGAAATTCCTGATAGAAAACCTCAATAACACTTTGCCCGACCTGAGAATCGAACCCAGGACTGCTCAGCAGTAGACCAACGTAGACATGGCATGGCGTGTGTATTATAAATTAATGTTAAATTTCATTATAATAAAGAAAACTGGACGTCTATTAAGTCATAAAACCATGCAAAGAAGGGGTGGGTCGCTAGTAATCTGTATCTATTCTAATAATTCTATGCTAATATTATAAAGAGGTAAAGTTGTTTGTAAATTTGTATGTAGGGGGTAATCTCTACATCTACCGAAACGATTTTGAAAATTCTTTCACTAATAGGAAGCTACATTATCCCCATGTGCCATCACTACATAGTATAAAACAAAGTCGCTTTCTCTGTCCCTATGTCCCTTTGTATGCTTAAATCTTTGAAACTACGCAACGGATTTTGATGCGGTTTTTAATAGATAGAGTGATTCAAGAGGAAGGTTTATATGTATAACACTGACCCGTGCGAAGCCGGGGCGGGTCGCTAGTAGGTTATATTTGCAACGTGGCCGTGGGATAATTTGCGACCAAAACGCGAGCGAAGCCGCGGGAAACAGCTAGTAATACATATAATCGTGTTTTCTTAGTTACCGTGTAGTTTTAGCTATGAATGGGTTGTTCGTACCGGGTTCTCATCAATTTCCCCTGGGGGTAGTACGGGGCGGCTAAGGAATTGCATTCATCACGAGTTAGGTACCTCGAGGGAAATGCTATCATGTACGAACCTGAAGCTATTTTCTAGTCTTGAAAACAATTGCTATACGTGTGTGCTTGCGAAAGCTTTTGTTTTCTGTTGTGTATGTATATGATCAGCGATGAAAACTCCAGTGTACGCTTTGTTGCTTGCGAGCTTTTACAAAAAAGCTATGCTCAATTTGTGCTTTAATAAATTTAATGACTTTTTTCATAGTTCTGTACTGTCAGTACTGCTCTGTACTATCACACAAAAAAAATGTGATCAATAGTTACCATTCCTTGGAAATATGTTTTATAATATTTTTTACTTAAAACTCTGAAAACACAGTAAACAAAAGTACCATTACACTAACGCAACTGTGTTTTCAGTAACCAGGTTAATTTATTGTACTACATACCACACTTTGACTTCACTTTGACAATTAACCAAACGTATCATCATCATAATATCATTTACCTCCATAATAATAAAACATTTACGTCCATTTTCAGTGTTAAAATTCAAAATCTCCATTTTATTCAGGTCTCATCGCTAGAGTGGTCGCACCCATGATAAAAATGACATGGGCGTTTTCTGGTCACGCACAACCTGAAACATAAAAACAAAATTAAGCCATATCTCTTTCAAAATAAAAGCTCTTTTTGTACAGACGTGTTTGTAAGCCAACGACCTCGCTGCAGTAATTACCAAGAAAGATAACAGGCCAAATAAATTGTGATTTAACGCAGTTGTAATTTCGTTAGTAGGTATCTACGTTGAACCCCCTTTACGTAAAAGTTTGGTGGATTAAAAATAATTTGATCTAAATTACGGGTTAACTTTTCCTTTAAAAGTAAATGTTATGTTTTGAAAACTCGTAGAAGCATGATTTGAAATTATTTATGCCCTTAGTTTTTACGAAATTAACAATAGTACCTTATACAATAGTTCCTTAAACATTTGTTTATTAGTGAATGAAAAAAAAAAGATTAAGTCGGGGCTTCTGGTCCAAAGCACGGAATAGTCGCGTGACCAAAATTATCTAGCAGATAGCAACAACCCTGGGGCCTTAGTCTGCTATTGCAATAGTGTCAGAATGGTCTATCATTGATTAAATAAGATAAGCAGACGCGCGTGACCGCGTATTGAAGCGCGTTCGAAAATCGTTTAACGTGCGTACAAAGGGTAATTCGTCTGCGCGGGGCCTTAGTAAATCAATGATAGACCATTCTGACACTATTGCAATAGCAGACTAAGGCCCCTGGAAAGGAAACATATTGTTTTAAAATTTTGTCTGTCTGTTTGTTTGTTCCGGCTAATCTTGAAAACGGCTGGGCCGATTTTGAGGGGACTTTTACTGGCAGATAGTTGATGTTATAAGGTAATGGCTGATGGCATAACATAGGCTACTTTTATTTTAGAAAAATAATTCGGGTTCCGTGTAAAACACCCTTGAAATTGTTGACAAAATCCGATTAAAAAAAGAAAGTATTAATTTCACGCGAACGAAGGTCGCGGGCAACAGCTAGTATATTATTCAATTACTAGCTTATGCCTGCGGCTTCGCCCGCGTGTAGTTCAGTAATGTCCCACGGGAACGTACTACCGGGATAAAAAGTATACTATGTGTTAATCTTATCCTATGTATTGAAAGACCTCCCACTAGGTGGACCGATTACCTGGTAAAGGTTGCGAGGATCCGCTGGATGCGATTTCTCGCTGATGGTGGCGCGTGTGTCGGGTCATTTGGTTCCCTTCAATATGGTTGAGTTGAATGGCGCTGAGCCATGCGTCATGTTCGTGAACGGGCACTGTCAGTTGGGACTGGTCATCTCTTAGCTGCCACGGTTTATTTTAATTACTTTACGAGTATTTTGAAAGTGTTGATTATTTTAATCTTTTACTCTGGACGCTCTTAATGTGCACGTCTTTCTACATCGTTCTCACATATATGTATAATCTCAACGTGAATGATGTAACCAAGATTTTGTAACAATATTTTGATTAAAAAGAGTGTCCATGGAGTTTCTGCCCATTCTTCTCCATAGAGATCTACGCTTTGGAATGTACAACTACAGTACTTTCTCAAGTTATTATGCCTTGTGACTGGCTCTGTAGTTTAGCTTTTTTTTTTGTTTGACTGTCAAAAGTGTCTGTAATGGTCTAATTGAAATAAATGCTTTGAGTTTGCGAGTCGTACGGGACCGGTCAATGTGGTGTGGTCAACACTTGGGGGAGGCCTATGTCCAGCAGTGGACGTCTTTCGGCTAAAATGATGATTATAAACTATCTGTGTGCCAAATTTTATCCAAAACCGGTCTGTAGTTTTTGCGTGAAAGAGTATCCATACGCCCATCCATCCATCCATCCAACTTTCGCATTTATAATATGTGTTATTATAGTAGGACTATTGCTTCATTAATGATGTCGAACTGACTCATTACCAGTGCACCGTGTAGATATGTGCTATTCTGCTAACTTGAATTTCAAGATTATACTTGAAATCTCGAAAGACCTAATTCTAGTTTTAGCAAATAAATGTTGGCAGCTTTACGACAAAATATGTATTTTAAACCGTGAGCACTAAAAGAGAACGAAGGAAACTCCTCCACTGATGCATTTGATATGTCTGCTTTTGGACTGAAAGCATTATATATAATGTCACCCTACTTTTCCTAAATCTACTGAAACATATTTCACAGAATGATAAACATCAGACACACTGGACATGTATATATGGACACACATAGTATACATTTCTACGTAATATAAATATGTAGGTATGCATTTGCCAAATAACCATGGTTCAAGTCTTTAATGTCATGTCGGAACGGCATTAGGTATAATCCGGAGGGGTAACAGAGGTGTGTAATCTATGCAAATAAATAAAACTTAAGTGGGTGTTTGTAATTTTAAAATAACAGTTTTTTACTTAATGCATATAAAAGTATACAATACTTATAACAAAAAAAAAACTTTTTTTTTCCGTTGCTTGTCCGAAACAAAAGTTTTTTTTTTTCATCTTTGTATGTCTGTTTGTTACGGCTAAACTTCGAAACGGCTACTTTTACTGGCAGATATCTGATGTTATAAGGGGTAACTTAAGCTGTTTTTATTTTAGACAAAGGATTAGAGTTCCGTGCAAAATAAAAGAAAACCCATGAAATTGATGACAATATTAATTCGCTTCAAAATTACGGAAGTAATATTAATTTTTATGATCATTTCACGCGGGCAATATTTAGTTCTCCCATAACATCATTATTGGCAACCCTGTTTCACCTACTGTTGGATCCGTATGACCCATGCTTCCCTGATTTGTACGAGTCTCAAACAGGTCTACCGTCGTCGGTGTCCTCGTCTTCGTAATGTTTAGGTCTCCTGGAACAAGGGAAGAGTATGAGAATTTCACTTAAAACTTAATATTACTTAGCTTGGCCGAATCGAACCATGCAGGGTCCCCCAAAGTCAGCTGTCATGGTTGTAACCAATAGACTATATATACACTAACGAAGCAAATTGCAGGTCAAGAGAATTTAATTATAAACTGTAAAGTTCATTGTGTAGCGAAAGCATATTTTTTAATACACACATCAAAAGTGTCTAGGGATCAAGCATTTTTATGTGGATTTCTTGAGATTGAGATGTGGCTTTGTAATAAATTTATGATTTTATAAATTTATATGGATCCTTTTTGGTGCATTTCATAATTTGAATCAGGAACTGTGAATCAAATTCGAGTAAAAGATGAAAATCAGCTGTCAATATTTTCCCTATAAAAACATACAACGCATTGAAGACATTATTAGTGCTACTGTTTCCCTACTACTGATTAAAACCAACGTTATTATGGAGCGGCGACGTCATTTAAGCAGGGAAGAAATGCTCAGAGCCGTGGGAATGATAGAAGCTGGTTCCCGGCAACGTACTGTGGCTTTAGCTCTGAATACAAGTCAGAGTGTTATCAGTCGACTTTGGACACGTTACCGAAGCACTGGTACCGTGGCTGAGCGCCATGGAGGACGGTATCGCTGCACCACACGGAGACAAGACCGATACATTCAAATCTTAACTCGAAGAGCTCCAACAATAACCGCCATGATGTTAGCCGTGAGGCTTCATCACTCTTCAGGGAACTTAATTAGCGACCAAACAGTCAGAAACCGCTTGCATGAAGTGAACCTTCATTCCCGAAGACCGCTACGGGTACCACCTATAGCAATGCACAATCGTAGGATACGATATCAATGGGCTCTTGAACACAGAAATTGGGCAGAAGAACAATGGCGTTTCGTGTGCTTTTCTGATGAGTCTCGTTTTGGTATGAGACCGGATACAAGACGTATACGACACTGGAGAACCCCTGGACGCCAACAGCGATTAAAATCCTGCCAGGAAGTCCATCCTTATAGTGGTGGAACCATCATGGTATGGGCGGGTATTTGGATCGGCGGAAGAACTGAGTTGATTTGGATCAGAGGCAACCTCAACGCTCAAATTTATGCTGAGACGATTGTATCAGACGTCATCGTTCCTCTACAAGTGCAAATCGGTCCCTTATTTCAGTTAATGCATGATAATGCACGACCGCACACCGCAAGAGTTGTAAGACAGACTCTCGCCGCAGCTAACATCAATGTCCTGCCCTGGCCTGCTCAGTCGCCAGACTTGAATCCGATTGAGCATGCATGGGATATGCTACAGAGAAGAGCTCTGCCGAATATGGAGGGTATCCAGTCGCAAGAAGACCTTTTTTTGTTGTTGCAACGAACATGGGCGGCCATTCCACAGCGTGATGTGGATGAACTCATTTTGAGTATGCCAAACCGATTTTCTTGTGTTGTTAGTGTTCGCGGTAGAAACACGGATTATTAATTGTTTAAGTTACCCAATAAAATTTTAAAGAAAACTGTTATTTCAGTCTTTTTTTCGAACTTTTGTGTTAGTGGTTCAAATGTCAAAAATCCCTTTATTAGGAAAATGGCAAATTTCTTTATTAATGCAAAGGTGACTTGGTTTATCGTTACTGTGACAAACGAAAACACTTTATTTGATGAATCCTTAAAGAAAATTTTAATTAATATCAATCAGGAGAAAAGTTATTGCAAAAATATATGTTGATCCCTAGACACTTTTGATGTGTGTATATGAAATGCAGACAGAGTAATATGTCTACCACAACGATGAGCAAGGATAACGTTTGAAATGAAGCATTAAATTGGATTTTAATCTCATTCTCCTAGAATTTCAGACATAACTTTATTTAAAGTTGTTATGTCTCGGGGAACGTGATTTATCCTTATAGTGAACCTAAATCGGAGGTTATAATATAACCAAGAGTAGGTATTTAAATTATTTATTTAAAAAGCTATCAACATTTGTCCATGGCTTCGCCCACCCCAGAAATATCCCACAATAACGTTCTATAGGGAAAAAAGTGTCCTTAAAAACTATCCGAGTTATGAGTTGTCCGTGTGCCATACATTTAAATCCGTTCGACCACTAAGACGTAACGGCTGTTTTTTAACCGACTTTCTTCAAATAGGACGTATTTTTTTCCGTGTATAAAATTAGTAAATATGAAAGCGAAACTGAAAGAAGTGTAGTGTTCCATTTAAAGTGGCAAGCTCGTGAACACAAGAAGTTGGCAGATTCGTCTCAGAATTAAGTTGTTGTAGTTTTTCTTGTTATCTCTCATAACTTTTTGTAGATTTTGTTTTATGTATGTAATTATTCTTATATTTTAATTATATTTTTTTTCTAATTTATTTTCTGTTATTGCACCTACTTTGTATTGTCTGTGCATCACCCTAAAGTAGAATTGTAGAAAATGCCCAAGGCATTAAGTCCGCCTTTGTACAGTTTTTACTTGTGCATAAAGTTTTAATAAATAAATAAAATAAATAGTATGAGTTTTGTAAAAGAACAAACTATTGCGATAGCAACGTAATTTCAAATACTGGAATCAGTGAGACGAAAAAGGAGGTATGTTTTACCCAAAACAAAAACATAATTTAATGTAATAAACGAGATAATAATACGATTACGTACAAAGCTTTTATTATCATCTTACTTATTGGTAAAATAAGACAGGTAACGTAGACGATTCGCCAATGGTAATAATTTGACTTCTGCTCCAAAAACCCAACTCACAGTTAACAGGTGGAAAATGACATCAATGTAATTAGGTCAAATCGGTTCGTTTGGAGGACCTAATTAACATATTCGCTGGCAAACGCTTGGGATAACATTAAGCTTGTAGCATTCAAATGAATTTATATTAATGAGCAACGTTGTAGCTAAATCACATAAAAATGTATACTCTGATACTATACTACTAAAGATGCATAATACGAGGTCTGTTCAATAAATAACCGAACTTTTTAAATTGCTCGTCAACGAACTATTGTAGTGTCGTGCGGTTTTAAGCACTGTTCATCATAACCTCTTGAGAAATCTGCTCTTGACGAATTGTTGATAAATTGTTTCTTTCGCGCGTTATTGTTTTTTAACCGACTTCAAAAAGGTTCTAAATTCGTTGGAATCTTTTTTCATTTTTATTTTTTATGTGTTCCCCGATTACTCGAAGATGGCTGGACCGATTTGTTTTTTTTTTTACTTTGAAAGGGTATAGTTCCCAGATGGTCCCATGATCATCAATTCAGGATCTGATGATGGGATCTTGGAGAAATAGAGAGGACTCTTCAAATACTTACTTTTTTGTGTTTTTGAAGTCGGTTTAATTTTTGGCAATTTTTTTTTTTATTATTGAGTGTAAGATGGCGTGGCGATGGTTTGTGTCGTTTCAGTATCACATTCGATATCACAGGATTGAATAAAAAAATAGTGTTCTGCTAAAAAATAACATTCTTGATAGGAACCGGATTATTGGACACTAACGCTTGTATCTATACAACAGTCAAAGTGATTAATGTGGTTGGTGTTTTTTTTGTTACTATAAGAGTAACAGGATAATGTAATTGTGTATATTTATTTCAATTATCCTGCGATACATAATATTATACGTCCAACAAAATAAGCGTAGTTTAAATAAGTTGGAAGAATCTATCAACCACGCGACCCTAATGCGAGTTGATGGGTGACCGATGTCTTTCAATAAAAACGTATTATTAGATATTTATGGAAGACCTACTTAAAATATGAACATCAGCTTAGGTACTCATCAGCTTTTTTACCGAATATAACGTAGGAACACGTCTTTACCGAAAAGCTGAAAAGTTCTGGAGTGGCGACCGCGAACCGGAAGACGTTGCGTTGGTAGGCCTCCCACTAGGTGGACCGATGATCTCGTGAAGGTTGCGGGGATCCGCTGGATGCGAGTCGCACGGGACCGGTCAATGTGGCGACACTTGTGGGAGGCCTATGGCCAGCAGTGGACGTCTTTCGGCTGAAATGATGATGATGATGTCTTTACCCATAAAGTTAGACATGAAGAACTTTTATAGTTGAACAAATCCTAGATTGCCAAATTGAACTTTTTGCTTTAGTGTATAGGAACTTGGCAAAAGGTAACTAATTACTAAACGATAGTTTGAAATATTTTCCGTGGCACGGGAAACGGCAACTAGAAACTTGCCAAAAAGAGAAATACAGGCTTGGCACGTTACCAAAAATAGAAACCGCTCGATGACATGCAGTAGTGTCTAGTAACGATTGGATTTAGGATGCGAGCTGACGTTCGACTTCACTGTTAGCTTCCCTCAAACACACTGTAGCATTTGAAGAATTAAAAAAAAAACCGTTCAAGACGCAGATTCGCCTGTATAAATTCATTTTATTAGACAACTAGCTTTTGCCCGCGGCTTCGCTTGCGGTTTGGTCGGGTATTATTCCACGGGCACTTTGTAAATATATATATACCCTATAGTACTCAGGACTAACGTAGCTTCCTATTAGTGAAAGAATTTTCAAAATCGGTTCAGTAGATCCAGAGATTACCCCTACATACAAACTTACAAACAAATTTTACCTCTTTAATATTAGTATACATACATCACACCTGTAATCCCCGAAGGGTTAGGCAGAGGTGTACTTAGGGCCCTCGCCCACGGGCGACTTTTTGTAGCGATGCAGTCGCGATGCTCTCGCGCGTAGCATCGATACAGACGCGAAACAGTCGCTAGCTGTGTGCCCGTGCCCACGGGACCAGATTCAGTCGCGATGCAAACGCGATTCGGTCGCGATGCAAACGCGATTCGGTCGCGATGCAGTTACGATACAAAAATACCTTGGATCAGTACAGTTGCAAGATGGACTCCGTTGAGGCAACATTAGTCACGTTGTCTTTGGTGCTGCTTTTACATAAGCAGCCGAAGCGTAGGCAACGGAAGCAGCGTCAATATTGGATGCATCCATTTAATTTTTGTCGTCCGACGCGGTCGCGCGTTTGTATCGATACAATCGCGATGCAGTAGCGCGTTAGTAGCGCGACGCGGTCGCGCTTTTGTATCGATACAATCGCGATGCTGTAGCGCGTTGCAAATGCGACTAACACGCGTTAGAAGTGATGCTGTCGCGCATTTGCTAAACGCGCGACTGCATCGCTACAAAAAGTAGCCGTGGGCGAGGGCCATACAACACCCACATTTATCCAGTTATGTTGAAGTCCCATGTAATAAGGGGCGAGCCTATTGCCATCAACCAGGGACAAATCCAGACTCCGTGGCTGCTACTGAGAAATTTCTGATGGAAAAACCCAATAACACTTAGCTCGACCTGGGAATCGAACCCAGAACCTCATGCTCAGCAGTCGCGCTTGCGACCACAAGGTCAACGAGGCATTCAGTTTATTACACTATATCTTCATAAATTGTATCATATGTGTTGGTCGGATGTATAAGGCAGCTATATTACTGGAAAAAAAAAATCCATACGTTACATCCTCACAAACTTTCGTAGCATGAGTAGTATGTGAACGCGACGAAGCTACTAGCAGTCATCATCATCGTCATTTCAGCCCAAAGACGTCCACTGCTGGACATAGACCTCCCCCAAGTGTCGCCGTATTCAGTGGTCCCGTGCGACTCGCATCCAGCGGATCTCCGCAACCTTCACCATGTCATTGGTCAACTTAGTGGGAGGCCTCCCAACGCAACGTATTCCTGTTCAGAAGTTTTCGGCACCATCGGCCATCCATTCTACAAGCAATGTGCCCTGCCCACTGCCACTTAAGTTTGGCAATTCTTCGGGCTGATGTTAATAATACAGAAAGCAATTTATCAGTTGTAAATTTCACTGAGTATCTGACTAAATCTATATAGGAAGGCTATTTTGGTCAACGTACGCGAAACACAACGAAATATTAATAGAACAATACCGAAGCACAAAATCATTCAAGTTATGTTTGAGTTATACAATGCACAAACTATGCAAGTCGCAAGCTGAGTTTGGTTTGCATCCAAAGTTTGTATTGCCATGCAAGTAAAACGTGGCAACGCCGCCAGTCTCTTGGGTACATTACCAGTTGACAGCGTTGAGGAGGAGTTTTTTGACGCCATTTTTTAAGTTTGTTGCTAGGTTATTTACTTTAGGTTATTTTAATTAATAAATGTAATACAATTAAACTAAATAAAAAACACGTTCCAGCTTAATGTTCAAAATGTAATAGTTTGTACTAACTTCCCAAGTCTTCGAGTAAAGGAGACAGAACGAAGCATAAAGAGCACCTGGGCTTAAACAGACGTACCATTTATGAAGGTCGGGTACCCGCCTTTGGACACGAGTGACCCAGGAACTTTAGTTACTTTTGCCTGATTTATTTAGGATAAAACGATCGAATGATGAATGGCACCTTGGTTGACATGAAATCACATAGAAGCGTGAATCTCTAAATACCAAAATCCTCATCATATATCCTTTTCCAAACTATTTCGTTGGCTTCCAAATTAACCTTCAACCAGTATTTTACATGGAACAACTGCTTATCTGATGTCCACAACTATATTAGCTGGGTATTGGTTTTGGAACTGGCGATAACAAAATTCAACATTAGTAAAAAAACATCAGTATCCATCATGGAACTGTTAATAGTAGTACTAGCGGCAACGAGGGAACACGACACTCCTTGGTAAGACTGCGGGTCAGACTTTCTGGTTTTTGGCTAACGCTAAAGAATGTCAAAGATATTTTATAGATGACAGACCACGTTATTAATATTCAAAGTAATAAAGCAAAGAAATATTCTAGAAGGTATAAAACCTCACATTGATAATAATATGTCTAAAGCCACGCTTCGTTATCCCAGACAAACAGTGTTGGCAGAAAAACTTAGTGCTCAACGCTTTTATGCAGTTTGATTAAATGTTAACATTCCAAAGCTTTTGTGAAAAATTGGACCGAGAAAATTTTGTTTGTTTTGAAGATTTCCCGTCTCCTCTGTTATTTTTATTACAACTTTACTTTGTTTTGAAATATGAGAGATTCCAAATGGATTGCATTGTTTAAGTTCATGATAAGATTTATTTACGATTGTACTTATTAACTTACTTTAAAGCGGTGGGCCATTAAAATCCCAATATAATAAAAAAAAAAAACATAAAACAGAGGATGCCAAGACAGATTTAGTGTTTTTGAAAAATCAAAACCTAATTCAACTTATAATTTTATGGAAAAAATCTTTAAAATAATATAGCATAATTAACCTTTTTAAAGTTACGAACCTAACTTAAAATCTTTCTGTGGTATAAATCATTCTTAATAACCGAGTAATTTAGGCATATTAAGTTCGTTAAAGCTGATAGTGTCACCTTTTATAATAAATGTCTATAATATCAGTTATAAATCATTAGTTACAGTAAACTTCAACTTATTTTTTAAGTTGAATAAATTAGGAACGAAATTCCACGAAAAAAGCATCATTGCTATGGAATTTTAACCAATTTCAAAACTTCGGTTAATCAAAATGATTAACCTGAAACTTGGGATGATAAAAAATAAACTTCGATCAAATGCGAACATTGGAACATTATCATAAATTGATAATTATTTATAATACTTACCTGTACCTACTTTGTATGCAAGGAAAAAATAAATAATTATCAAAAACATTTATTTCTATACTTTCTGCCCATCACAATGGAAAAAAGGAATAACGAGAAAATATCTCGGAAAGACTTATTGAAGATAGAGAAAGTATAATTTTGCTTTTCTATATTTTAAACTGTCTGTAATAGGACAAACTTAAAATTTAACAGGGTAGGTACCATTCTGATAAGAAATACGTGGATGAACTTCCGAAGAACACATTAATCAAAGTTGGGGAAGATACATATCAAATAGATGACTCAGGTTCGTGGTAGATTATGTGATAATGAATTGTAGTTACTTTAAAACTACTGGTGCCAATTAAGCCTATATGAGAAAGGAAAGTTCAGAAAATCGATGAATGCATTGTGTCAAAGATTATAATTGGTTGGATAGAATGACCTCAGTAGTTACCGAGATGACGACTTATAGAGTAATGTGGAAGAACAAGACAAGCTGAATAAGTTGCAAAAATGTAAGAACATTTTGATTAAGATGGTTTGACTTAGATACGAACGACAACAAAAGGATCTTCTTCTTTGCGTGATGATGTACTTAAATTGTGTTATACCAATAAATAGCCAATTGCACAGCTTTAAAATTTGCTTCGATCTTGGTAGGTGCAACTGGTTGTGCAGGATGGGCAGGATACGAGGTGGAGTTTATCCTGCAGAGAGGCTCCAAACAGGCATAAAGGATCATAATAGTAAAATATTAAAATCAAATATATTCAAATAAACACTAAAAGAGAGCCAGTCATGCCAACTGCGCTTGAATGAGAATAATGATGGAAACGCTCAAGCACAAAGTAAAATAGTAAGATAATATTGAAAATCTCGACTAGATTGATCACCCGAAATGTTCAATTTAAATAATTGATAGCATTGAAATGCTTTATACTCCGTAGATATTTCTGAGTTACAATAAATCACAAAATATATTCCTTTGTGAAATATCCGTTCTATTGTAGAAGCTGAAGAAGCAAAATGGAAATGAACAATTTTCATTTCCTCAAAAATGAATCAATTTTATGATGTTGGCGTCAACCCAAAATATTGGGATTTGTAGAAAAAAGTAATTTTTAAGTAGTAGTGCACTTGGTTTACCTATTTTATGGAGTGTTTGATCCGCAATCTTCAAGTTCTCAACTATCAATGCTTGTCAAAATGATCGTTGATTCATTTATTCAGATAAGAAAATTCCATTGGGTTAGTAACAATGTTCTTAACCTAAGTTAGTACTCAACTAAAAACACAGACAGTGTACAGGTGACTAGTGACCTCACCAAAAACGGGCTGTCATGGCGCTCTGATTTCTGTTGGGGCTGCCACGGAGTCTGTTTAGCAGCGAGGACGCCTTTTTACGACGTACAGCATTGTAACAGTCGGTACGTGGCTTAGCGAACATAGATGCCGCGCTACAAAACCGAGGCAGACACAACAGCACCCTAATTGCGTTGTTATACTGGATGTTGCTGCTGTTGTTGTTATGTACAGCATACGAAGGCTTAAATCAAGCAACTTTTTCACTCATTTCCAATCCATTGCCAACATTGTCTTTACCATTTATCTTCCATCGACAATCATGGCTAACAAGAGCGAAGGTAATCTACCGGCTCACTAGCTTCTCATTTTTTGCCATGTTGCACAGATCCTTGGCGTAGTAAGCGTGATTTATAACTTTGTTTACTTCCAAAATATTCACTTTTGATACAGGAGTGACTCGATTTGTTGAACATTGCAAATGGTGCGAAAACTTATGGGATTTATGATAAGTTTTATTTGAAACTTTAGAGAACGTACTGTACGCTAGAGTATTTCTACCGTTGTATATTTAGCAAGCGTGGTGATCAATGCTCGTGCCTTCTCTGTTGAGAAGAGGCCTTTGCCCAGCAGTGGGACAGTAATAGGCTGGCAGTAATTATTATTATTATATCTTAGTTTAAAACCAGCTTTTCTTCACCTTATTATTTTGTATCATACCCCATATTATCAATCCTTGTACTTGATATCACTACATATACGCCTCCCAGGTGGTGTAAAAATAAAATTTATGTCGTAATATCGTTCTTATCCTGTTTCGTTTATTTCTGCGTAGCAACTCCAAGTGAATGGTCCACCTGAACATATTTTGCGGCTGTATCCCAGTTTACGAGTTATCTGGGCGTTTGGATGGACGCTATCGGGCATTATTTATTGGCTGATTTATGATATTTGCTTCTATGGCCCGTATTGATACACCTAAATATACAACCAACCTTTGTTGATAAATAATAGGGCTGGGACCGAGGTGTTTTATGAGCTTCGTATTTGCAGGTTCGAAATGGTTTTCGGTGTCAATTTGGTAATGGAAGGAAGGAGGATTACTGGGGCTTATAATACAAAACCATGAACAATGCTTTCGGTCTGATTTATACTTGTTTTTTTTTGCTTTTGATTTCACTAAGAAAGGTGGTAGCAGCGTAGTGGTACTACTTGTAGGTTTAAATAACAAAATGAAACGACGCTCACGATACCTCCGGGTTATGAATTAATGACCCGCGAATATTCTTAAAGGCCAATGACTCATGTACATTTTTTTTTCAATTTCATGCAGACCCATGTACAAGAGAAAAGGGTTGTATATTTATTTATATTGACAATTAAATGTCAATTTATAAAAACTATTAAGCTACATTGTAATGGTAAAGTGTATTTCCTATAATATATAAGGTACTTTGTTGTGCGTATTAATTTCAAAGCTTTGAAATATACTGTTGGAGACTTCAGGAGTCTACCTGGTATCGTCGTGTTCTAAACTACTAGAAGCAAACTCCGATGTATCATCATTTTAAAATGATTAATATCTAATTAGCTCGTTTTATTAAATCACTGAACTGTGAGTTCAGTCAAGATGGATTAGTAGTGTTATTTGGGGATAAACGTTGTCTCTATTTGTTGATGTTTTTTTTAATACTTCCTCCTATAATACTAGTAAACGTTGGTAAATCGCACAACTTACAATCACTAATAATCACTGGGTTTTATAATGTGACACCAAATAAGATTATAACACCAAGGATTTGGCATTGATATGTGATACGTGCCTAACGTACGTGACTCATTAAGATAATTATGTTGAATAATGGAATTTACGATATGAATGTAGATATAAAGGTAGAGGAAGACCAAAGAAACGATGGAAGGACTGTGTGAAGGATGATATGTCTAGAAAGGAGGTGACTGCTGAGATGACGAGTAATAGAGAAGTATGGAATAAAGACATGCAGCGCCGACGTTAAAGGGAGAAGGACACGAGAAAGATGATGAATTGAATTTACGGTGATTTTATCCTTTCTGACCCGTGGAACACCAAAGTGGTTCACTTAGGTGTTCCATGGATAACTTTCTGTACCGCTGGTTCACAAGAGTAACCAATTGTTGTGATAGTAAAGGCACTTGATGCGAAGAAAAAGTGTTTAGTTAAAACGTTCCAAGAAAGACACAGACCAAAAAAAGATAGATGGTTTGGTTGAAGAATTACATAGCTACGTCAGACGTCGGTCCCAAATAAACCAAGATAAGAGCAGGAGGATGAATGGATATAGAATTCATGACAGCCCAAATAATTATTTAATACCTATTGTCAATTTGGCTCTTTTTAGGGTTCCGTACACACTAAATAACTAAGACTCCACTATCCGTCTGACTGTCTGGCTGTCTGTCACCAGGCTGTATCTCATGAACCGTGTTAGCTAGACAATTGAAATTTTCACAGATGATGGTATTTCTGTTGCCGCTATAACAACAAATATTAAAAACAGAATAAATAAATAAATATCGCTGGACATTACACACAGTGCCATCTAGGTGCCAGACTAAGCAACGAAGCTTGTGTCGTGGACACCAGATAGTTGATAAAATAAATATTTAAGAGCTAGCTCGCTAGCTGGCTGTCTTATGACGATAGGCAGTGTCGCCATGCGTTCGTGTTCCACGCGCGTTTTTTTTTTAGATAATGGTACGGAACCCTTCGTGCGCGCGTCCGACTCGCACTTAACCGGTTTTTATTATTCTACGCCGGAGGAGGAAATCACTGGGTTTTGAGATGTCTAATAATAAGATCGATTAAATTTCTCATTTCCATTCATTAGCTTTAGGTCCATTCGTAGGCGTGACATTGACTGATGAATAGTCCTCGAAGATTGGGGGAGACTGACTTTATAAATCATTCATTGATCATATTGATCTATTGTTACAGTAATATCCTTAGTTCATGACGTGTTCTCTTTAATCGATTTGGGGTTACGTTTCCTATTGTGAGGAATACTATAAAACTAGAACTACTACCAATAAAAGAGAATGCATTTCCTAAAACATCTACAGTCATAACCATTAATATATATGCAATGTGAACGTTGTAAGAGGCATCGCGTTACATACTTTGAGATTCAAGATAGATATTTTTCGTCTGTTTTCAAAACAAACCCATTTCATACATTTTCCATTTTACTTTGTTACGCAATACCTGTTTTTCTTTTTGTCTTAAATCATGTTAAGTAAGTAACATTTGAAAGCAATTTTCTCATAGAGTTAAACTGCAAGGATATACCGCATATTGTCAATATTGTCTAGTTACATAAGTTGATCACCTCAGTTTCTACACAGGTATACAGTATCTATACAGGTATGTAGACACTCACAAATTACGTGTCCATTTTCAAAGCCTAAAACGTGTGCACTCAATTCCAGTGATTTACCGGAAAATTGGAAATACTGGGAAGGACACAAAGCTTCAAAATGTTCGCTAGCATTATTAAATTCCCACACGGTTACACTATTTTACATCCAATCTATGTTGGATTGATGATAATAGGTGAAGCTTTGGTACAATAGGTATTTACATACTGTTTGACCAATGATAGAACTTGTCGCATTTAATTTTTGGGTTTAAATCAATACATAAACTACCAATTTTGTGCATAAGTACTACATACATTATGACGCAAGTGATACTAAAACGGCTGCTAAAATTAGATATTGTAATGTAATTAAATCGAGTTTTTTTGCACTAAAAGAAAATATAGGAACATAAAACTAAACTCATGTATTTAACGTAATGAGGAAAAAGACAAAATCCTCGTAAATAGAACAATAAAACTGTCCACTGGATAATTTGTTGTTTCCCATTCATTCGTTTTTGCCATACTGATTTATAAATCGAAGACTGTACTCGTATAATCTAATATTTGGCTTACATTGATTTTGGCTCTATTTGGCCAATTATTCCCATACAAGCTTATGCCCGCGGCTTCGCCTGCGTGGAATTTGCTAATTTTTCCACGGGATTGTACCACCGGGATATAAAGTATCCTGTGTTTATTCAGGCTATCTGTGTGACAAATTTTACCTAATTCCGTTCAATACTTTTACGTGTAAGTGTAACAAATATACTAAATTAATTGTCAGCATTTTTAACATTGCTTCCACACGATTATTAATCACGAATTTCGCTAACATTATACAAATTATTCATTGCCTTTCCAGATACATTTAAATCGCAGAAATCTATTATTTAAAATACTCCATATTTCGCGATATTTCTCCCGAGAGTTAATTAACCTTGAATGTTAGGTTTCGTATCGATTTAAATGTTCAGGCTATTTTTAAACAATCCACAAACACGGGAGGTACTGCGGGTGCCTACATTTTTAATGATATTGATTCAATCTTTAAATACACTCTTCCGTTTGAATTTTTAATGCCTTACTCAAGGCTAAAATTGGTCCTTTGGCATGGAATTATTTTGTCACAGTCTGTAGAAGTACGTAGCTCTAATTTTGTCACCTACTTAAAAAAACTACAATATGTAAGATTGTATTAAACACAATATCGTAGTATGATATTGATTCAATTATAAATACAATATTCAGTTTGAATTTTTAATGCCTCACTCGAGGCTAAAATTGGTCATTTGCCATTGAATTATTTTATGACAGTCTCTAAAAGTATCTAATTCTTTCATCCACTCAAAATATAGCAATTAGTAATATGAAAGATTATATTAATCATAATATTATAATGATACTGATTAAACCTTTAAATAAATTCTTCCGTTTGAATTCATAATGCTTTACTCGAGGCTAAAAATGGTCCTTTGGCATTGAATTATTTTGCCTTGTATAGAACTCGCTAGTTCATTCAGTCACTCACAAAATTACAATATGAATAGAATCTTTGCAAAAAAAAAACCTCTTTCTGAAGTACTGAAGTGCTCCGACCTTTCGCATTCTAGACTCCCGAATAATGTGATAGTACCAAATCTAATCCATCATCCTCTCGGGTCTCCAAGTGGGTACTATGATCAATGTTGGCTGAAATCAGACAAGGATGGATGGCATAAACCATAATTAAGGTTCAGTAAACAACCACTTTTCCTTTTCCTTACTAACTTTTTGTATCAACATCGAACGGTCGAAGTTTGCGTAGTCAATTACCCCATACCAATTATAACTGAAAGGGGTATCGGTAATATTTCTTTCAATAAGTAATTGGTCGTTACAGAATTTGAAGTACTAGGCGATTTCATAATTTATTGATGTGCGTCGTTGAAGTACTTTCTGAAGCCACATAAATTATCTAACGACTTGGTAACTTATAAATATTTAACACGGTGTTCTCGGAATATTTTCGTATTTCCTCGATGATATGATAGTTTGTTTGGCTTTGACAGACAAGGTTTTCTGTATGAAATGTTTTGTTGACATTGTAATGAGCCACAACCTCATTTGAAGTCAGCATATGCGGCCAGTACATTTGCGTTCCATTTTCAAAATACAGCGAATCATGAACATTGGCCGTACAAGCTTTTAGCCTATAGCCATATGAGCTTCGTTCCATTCAAATTCTGCGTTGTATCGAAATTTTGAAGAGGAAATTTTCGAATACAAATGCTCTTGTTCATTCATGAGACCAATATGACATCCATTTTCAGAATGAAAACACGTGTTCAATTCAGAGTGATTAAAACCAGAGTATTCTGCTGTGATTTATGGGAAAACATTTAGACTCAGGGGTTAAATAAACACGTTTTTTTTCGTCTGTGTAGGTATTCTGGTAGTCCAAGTTAGTCACAATATTATTACTTCAATTAAATAAGAAATATCAATCGTAAGGACTATTTATTTATTAACTCACCAACACATCCTAATTGAGTCGAGGATTACCGATATCAATATTAATGCATACCTACCCATGAATCGGTAATACATTTCTAATGTAAATCCACCCACAACTGAGTCTAAATATGTTTGTATCAGAGTGTCCCATGTACCTCAATCCCGTATAATCTAACTACATACACCACAACCCCTATACTAATCATTACGGAGTCCACCCACACGTACCTTGCTACGTACCTATAGGCGATACGTAGGTAGATATGTGCTTATGTACATAACTCTTTGACCATAACCTAAATCGAACCGAACCGAATAGATCTAAATGACGCACAGGAATGCATCCAGTGATAGGTACAATTCATCCGCCGTACTTTGGTCGCGCGAAAAAGTGTGCGCGTGAAAACAAAGAGTGAGTTGGCACACACTGCATGGAACGATAGATACGGTTTTTAATAAGAGCGAGCGAGACAATACTATTCAAATGCCATCGTCAACAATCTATGATCGTGATTTTTTTTTGACACTTTAGGACGCTGGCAAAGAAGAGCTCGTGGCTAAGTAATAACAGTCGCTCGGAGTCGATCTTTAGGTTAAGCCGTGCTTACCTAGGTTGGTCCGTGGATGGGTGACCACCCATTAGATACAGAGTTTCCTCCGTGCCTCGGAAAGCACGTTAAGCTGTTGGTTCCGGCTGTCATTTGTAGATTTTTAATAGTCGTTACACCCGTAACGACTATGAAAAATCTAGTCAGTTGTCCCAAAAGTTTGACAACCAGTCTTACCAAGGGGTATTGTATCACCCAGTACTAACTGGGTTATGGAGGTCAGATAGGCAGTCGCATCATGTAAAATATTGGTATTCACATACAAATACAAACATGCTGATTATAATGAATTATCGAACAGTATAAAATAAAGATACTTAAAATATATATAATATATATCATCACTTATAATTAAATAATGATTGTAATAGTCAACACATTAAAAAAGCATTCGAATAAAATAAAAAAATAATAAATTTTAGTATAAATTGGTAGTCATAATGTGTCAGTTAGGTATTCCTTCACCGTATAAATTATGTTTTTTCATGTAATAATTTTAGGAATACCTTTTTAAAATAGTGTTTGTTTTTAATTTCTGTAAGTTGTCTAGGGATCATAATATAAATATCCTAGGTGCCATTCCTAAAAAAACTTCTTTTATTAAGAGCAGTGCTATGTGGCTTAGTTAGCGCTTGACTCTCTGTTGCGTCGTCTAAATCTCAATGCTTCAAACAGATGTACGTTGGATTTGACAAGTACAAATGTCTCAAAAATGTACAAACAGGGCAATGTTAGGAGTTTACATTTTTTGAAATATGGAATACAGTTTTCAGTTGGTTTCAGCTTGTATTCAGCTGCATCCTGTTATACTGAAAGCCGACCCCAACATAATTGGAAAAGGCTAGGCAGAGGATGAGGACAGCGACAAAAGTAGCGATCATCTAACTACACACACCACATACCCTACCTACACTAATCATTTCGGAGTCCACCCACACGTACCTACCTAAAGGTAGATAAGTACCTAAACACCTTCGTGCATCATACCATAACCAAAATGGAACCGAATTACGTACAGGAATGCATCCAATGATTTGAATCGTTAGATGTGGGCTCATCGTACTTATATCATTTGAAAGTGTGTTAAACAGAGAAGAGTGAGACAATATGTGCAAAAGAAGAGAGTGATAGAGTGACATGGGAAAATGATAAAAAAGCGTGTTGTAACGACCCCAAAGTACAATGGAATAAGGACAAGATGATGATGGCTGAAGAACGAAACGATAGATATGATTTTCAGTATGAGTAAGCGATACAATACTGTTTAAATGTCATTCTCAGTAAAGATAAACATGACCATTTTTGAACGCGATATGATGGATCACTTTTCTCACCTGACAAACTCTACGTTACTTTATCTAGCGATTAAAATCTGTGGGTCTAAATCTACCTAACATATTTCGAAAGGTCTGCTCGCCTCACGTGCGGAATACCACGTGCACTAATCAACAAACGGCAATACATCTGACATTTGCAGTTCAATTTCCAGTTCTATGCTAGCCTATTTTCGTTATATTATCGATCAGCTCGAACTCGAGGCAAGCTTCATAAAAAAGTAATACGTAATTACCCGTTTCCTTTGGTATTTGTGTTATAAACGTATTGTAACGTGTACCATCAATTAGGCGTTTAGCTACCTTGTGTATTGTTGTGGGACCTACTTTTGTTGATGTGACAAAATTTTGAGAGCTTTCGGCCGATATGCTCGTAGTTTTTGATTGTGAGTTTATTAAAGTCAAGAATTTCCTAAAAGCATACACCTATGTATGCTTTTAAGAAGTTTGTATTCAAATGACTACAATGACTAATCGATATTAATATTACAAAGAGGTAAAATTGTTTGTATGTAGGGGTAATCTCTGGATCTATTGAACCAATTTTGAAAATTCTTTCACTAATAGGAAGCTACAATATCCCCGAGTGCCATAGGCTATATTTACAACGTGCCCATGGGATAATTTGCGACCAAAACGCGAGCGAAGCCGCGGGCATCAGCTATTTTAACATAACTACGATATGATTTCTTTTTGCTGCAGCTTTTCTCGTTTATCGAGGACACAATTAAACTTGGCCTAACTCAGAGTCACTGCGTAGCCTAGTGTTTTCATGACTATCGGTTAGAACGTAATGGCACATTACGCTCTTATTTTAACAACTATCTTATGCCAGAGGCTTCGCCCGCGTGGTGTTCGGTAACTGTTCCACGGGATCGTACTAAAGGGATAAAAGGTATCCTATGTGTTAATATAGGTTACAAACTATTTGGGTGCTAAATTTAATCCAAATCCGTTCTGTAGCTTTTGTGTGAAAGAGCAACAAAAATCCATCCATCCATCCTCACAAACTCTCCCATTTAAAATAGTAAGTAAGATAACCTAAAGTTTCAATATTCAATTAATTATAATGTTTTACTGTGTTTAATTAATTATTCTAGGATGTACAGGTGAATCCTACTGCACACCTATCCTTTATAAACCCTTATCCCTATTTCAAATGACATCAACGAGACAGGCCTATTCTTAACCCGACCCATTTATCATTTAAACAGTTAAATTATAATTGAATACGTAAATCATTAATCCATTTATATACAGAACACGTATTTACATAGATAGCTTAGTCCACTACCAGTGATCCTAATCTGAAGAGTAATGTATTACTGCAGAAATAGCTTCGTATCTTCCATTGATATCACTAGGGCCCTCATCCATTACCTACGGGGTGATAAGGGTAAATGTTTTTTTGTTAGGTTCTGCACAGACCTAAATCTTGAACTCAGATTAACGCCCGCCAAACATGCTCAGTCTCACACTGGCCACCATGATGCCCGTAGTAATGGCAGCGTGTCAAAACCTATGTCGTAGAAGCGAACATTGGTTTCAGGTGTACGTTTATGTCGTAACGTGAAAGCAAATGTGGCTCTATGCCATGCCGCGCTGCCACTTGTATGAGGCTCGTGATGACCATCTATGTCCATCATCATAATATTATATCCATCTATGTATCGTACTAAGTTTATTTTAGGATGTTTGAATTTTAATTCCCTTAAAATTAGGCGTGCTGTTGACCAAATAACAACATCGGATAAATTTATACATGGTTATACCGACGCCTCGGATTTATATGCGGAGCTGTGACAATTCTTTGTTCCAAATAATTATAATCGCTCTAGAAAGCATAAATTGTTAAATGTCACATTTTGTCGCACTGTAGCTGGATCCACCTCCCCTATACAGCGATGCTTACGATGCGCTCGTGGAGTCCAACCCTGGATAGGACTTGTTTGCTGATGAATGGAAGACGATAATAATGTTAGAATGTTTGTGGTTCGATGAGAAGACCGAGTAAAAGGATTACTTAATTTTGTGTAAATGGCTTATGCTGTACGTAATGTTATAAAGAAAATAAAAAATAATGACCAGAGTAAGCTTAGGTGCACACAGTCGCATCATCCTACTTCTTTACATAGTAATATTATAAATGCGGAAGTTTGTGAGGAGGTATGGATCTTTGTTATTCTTTCACGTACCTAAAAAAAAACTAAAAAAACTAATTTCTTAAAACCTCTGAACTTTGGATGAAATTTAGCACACTATAGTTTATAACCTGGATTAACACACAGGATACTTTTTATTTATTATGATCCCGCGGGGCTTTTATCGAACTCCATGCGGGCGGACCCGCGGGTATAATCTAGTTAACAATTATTGTTTGACTACATGCCCTAGCCTGCCCTAACTGTAACTCTGGTGTGCAAACTGTTTTAAGAAATAAGTTTTTTTAGACACAAAGAAAAAAAAACAAGTTTTTTTATTCTTTTAACCACAGGCTAAATAAGGCTTAGGCTAACTAAATCAAGTCAAGAGCAGGTTGGATATTAATAACTAACTGTTGCCCGCGGCTTCGCTCGCGTTTTGGTCGGAAATTATTCCACGGGCACATTGTAAATATAGCCCACAGTACTCGGGAATAATGTAGCTTCCTAATAGTGAAAGAATTTTCAAAATCGGTTCAGTAGATACAGAGATTACACCTACATACAAACAAATTTTACCTCTTTATAATATTAGTATAGAAGTATAGATAACCTTAGAGTTGCCGCTTAATTAGTTACCTTCTAGTGTCCGCTTGCAGTTTTAATTATAAGACTGCTTAAGTCAGGTTTCCTTTAGTGCAGCAGTGGTCAAAAGCCAGGTTGTAGCGCCAGTAGCAATTCTTTATGAAAATTAATGCCACAACATTAAGGGACGTAAATTCGCTAAAGCAGACTTACTGGATGACATGAAAGAACATTATTATGTACACACAGCTACACATCAAGCTATACAATTCCAGTTTACGCTGATCTCGCATTATATATGATTTCGTACAATGCGAGGTCAGCTTATACTGGAAATGTATAGCTTGATGTGTAGCCGTGTGTACGTTCAAATTTGTGGGTTAGCCAGCATAACTTTGGAAATATTTAACTAATTTTAATAAAACAATAGCTTATAATATGACCGAACAATGGAATGCCTAAATTGGCTGCATGGTTACCAAGTCCGAAATATTATGTAAAGTTCTGATAACAAAATAAGTAGTTCATATTTTAGAATTTGCTGAAAGACACAGAAATTGTGATTGTAGCTACATTGTTGTATTGATTGATTGATTTGATTGATTGATTGTTGTACATGTTATGCAGCAAAGCCTGAACTAAATGGGATTAAAATCTAGACATACAATTTTATACCTTAGCCTCTTGTCCATAAAAAAAACATTTAAAAATACTTCAGTACTGCGTATTTATCTATACCAATATCACAAAGAGTTAGAGTTTGTGCGTTTGTGATGTTGTAGGGCGTAATCTCTGGATCTACAGAACCGATTTTGAAAATTCTTTCTCTAATAGAAAGCTAGCATTATCCCCTAGTGCCATAGGCTATATTTACAACGTGCGCGTGGAATAATTTCTGACCAAAACGCGAGCGGAGCCGAGGGTAACAGTTAGTCTATTATATTAAAGCACGAGGGCAATATTCTCACTGTTCAAGTAGCATGACTCCTGTAAATAAAAAGCTATAGTCTGCCGCGGTAACGTGCAAAGTATTTTTAGCCTGTGACCAACTTACGAATGCAACATAAAATATTACTTACATTTGAATTATTGAAGTCAACATGCTTCTTATCAAAAGACCTAGTTTATACAGGTTGCGATAAAAAATAATACTCATAAAGTATTAGTATAATTAGATTATCATGTACAATCCAGTGAGGTTTACGTGGTGAATATGTAACAACGTACTGTTGACTGTTTGAAGGCATTTACACTGTACCGCGATATTAATAGGCGTGGTTCATGGAATATCGGAAAAAGGAAAATATATACAGGGTAGAATTATAAATATACTCGGCACGGGTCGTTGCTCATCAATCATTTGTACGCGGGTAGATGATGTATATGGTGAGGCTGTATATCCATCAGTGTTGAGATCAGTTGGTTAGCTACTGTACTATAAATAAAAAAATAGGGAAAAAACTCGACGAAGGATGATTTTTCTTCATTACATCTATATTCTTAGTTTTTTGGAAGAGACTTTTGCACGTTAAACTATAAAATACTGAATTATTCAACCGTGCATTTTTATTTTGGTACTAGCGGTTGCCCGCGACCTTCGTTCGCGTTTTGAATCGGATTTTGTTACCAATTTAATGGGGTTTTATTTTCTTGCACGGAACCCTAATTCTTATTTATACTAATATGTATTATAAAGAGATCAAATTTGTTTGTAAGTTTTATGTAGGGGCTAATCTCTGGATCTGCTGAACCGATTTTGAAAATTCTTTTACTAGTAGGCTATATTTGTAATTACCGACAGCGAACGCGAGCGAAGCCGCGGGCAACGGCTAGTTCTAAAATAATAGTAGCCTATGTTAGACCTTATAACATCAGCTATCTGTCAATAAAAGTCCAGTCAAAATTGGTCCAGCCGTTTAAGAGATTAGCCGGAACAAACAGACAGAAAGATAGGCAGACGAAAATTGAAAAAAATGTGTTTTTCAAGTCCCGTATATATTTTCATATGCATTCAGTAAAAAGCTGTTATTTTGATATTACAAACAGACACTTCAGTTTTATTTATTTTACTATATTTGTATACATGTTTATACTCGTATAGGTACATTAAGGTTTGTAAAAACGGGTAGGAGTTTCTAACCGAACAACTCAACAACACAAATTCAGCTCGACCTGGGAATCGACTAACTCTATGCCCATAAGCAAGATAAAACAATCTCTAATAGCCCAAACGTGAATACTACGAATAATGCAAGTTTGAATCAAAAAGAACTGAACAATTTTCTTGATATAGTGTCGGTGTCTACTAGTATTTAACTTTAACTAAATGCTGCTGAAATCAGACTTAAAAGTGCTCCTGGGCGTTGAGCCAACTACCTGTCGCCTTCCACACTTTATTGCATTTAAACACTATAAGTCTAACCTGTCCTCAACAGAACCATTGCGGTTTTTCTTCAACAAATTGCGAGGACGCTTTTAAGGTGGAAGCGCAAGGGTAGCCCGCGAAATTATTATTTTTTTAAGTTTATTGCAATTTGCAGGTCAGTGTCAGGTTTCATGTTGATGAAAATATGAATCGCGCCAGTAACATGTATGGAGTTAAAGAATTATAATCATTCAAATCATCAATACAGCCCTCCAAGTTCATATAACCCCATTCAATAGCTATTTCATGAAAAAGTCACTCATTGGGATTATATGAACTTGCAGGGTTGTATTGATGATTTGAATGATTATAATTCTGTAACTCCATACGTGTTACTGGCGCGGTTCATACTTTCATCAACATACATACTCACACTGACCTGCAAATTGCAATAAACGCAAGAAAATTTAAATTTCGCGGGCTACCCCTGCGCCTCCACCTTAAGATAGAAGCACCAGGGTAGCCCTTGAATTTCAAATTTTCTTCGCTTTTTACAATTAATATTTTACAAAAAATAATTCAATGGCATTAAACGAACTTAAAGAGTTGTATTGATGATTTTAATGATTAAAACTCAGTAAAATTATATTTGTTACGGTCGCGAATCATATTTTAATCAACATACAACCTGACACTGTCCTGCAAAATGCAAAAACAAAAGAAAATTTGTATCTCGCCGGCTAGCTTGGCGCTTCGCTCTCAAGGAAATCAAGAAAATTTTGTTGATGGAACGTTGACAATCGACTTATGATTCTTTTGAAGACAATTGAAGGGGATGTCGGTTTTTTATTCTTAGGTGTGTATTGTTACGGGTATTGTGTATAAGTGTAGGTATAGTATGTCTGTTGACAATGACTTTCATCCTTTGTAGGTAACATAATTGTGTAGTATAATTTTGTATGTTTTCAATGACAATCTTTGTCTGATGTCTGTAAGAATGTTGTCAGTGACGCCCGTAGTATTATTATTAGTATTTTGATCCTATGCAAAGATTTAACATTTTTATGTAAGTAGAAACTGAAATTCATGAAACTTGGATTTATAATTATCATTCTTTGAAATTTGTTTCAGATTGTAACAGTCTTAGTCAGAATAACTTAGAGATACGAATGACCGATCTTCATCACTCATTCTGTTTAAGAAAACGTGATTAAACATCAACATGTGACTATGTTTTTCCATAAAATCATTATTTCTAATTTCTACAAGAATCAAACGTAGTACGTAGGCTATAAGTCTTTATTTCCTTTCTAGCATATAAGAATATTCTTTCCAATAGTCCAATAATCCGTATAATCTGCAGAAATCCATGGGTAGTTTATCTTCATAAGTTAAGTTCTTTAGTAACCGAGCAGCTCGACAAAGGAAACAAATGTATGGCAGCCTTTCTGGATCTAAGAAAGGCCTTTGACACCGTCTCTACTCCCATTCTTTTACACAAGCTTGAAGCCATCGGAGTTCGTGGAATACCACTGGCACTTTTTAAGGATTACCTTTCTGGTAGAACTCAAAAGGTGAAACTGCAACAAATTGTTGGAGAGGACGTGGATGTATCATACGGTGTACCTCAGGGAAGCGTTCTAGGACCTACACTATTTTTAATTTATATAAATGACCTCTGCAATATGAGGATTAATAATGCCAAAGTATTCTCATACGCCGATGATACAGCTGTCGTCTTCTCAGGGAAAACATGGGATGAGGTTAAAAAAGGAGCAGAAGAAGGGCTAGCTCATGTTGCAACTTGGCTAAAAAAAAATCTGCTCACCCTGAACACTATAAAAACCAACTACATTTGTTTTAATATTTATAACCAGATTCAACCAGACAAGGAATTTAATTTAAGAATCCACACGTGCGACATGAATACGGTTGGAACTTGCTGCAATTGTCCAACTATTCAACAAGTTACCCAAACAAAATATCTGGGAGTGATTATTGACCAGCGTCTTTCCTGGTATCCTCAACTGGAACTAGTCATGAGTAGAGTACGAAAACTTATCTGGATATTCAAAGAGCTGAGATATGTTTTACCAAGGAGAATAAATGTAAATAAAAATAATGACAACCAACCAACCAACCAACAAAGAAATCTATTAAATGAAATGTATGTATCTTTGGTCCAGTCCGTTTTAATATATTGCATAACTGCGTGGGGTGGAGCAACGAAATCTAGGTTTTTAGAGTTAGAACGCGCTCAAAGAGCGATACTGAAGGTGATGTACTTCAAAAAACGAATATTCTCCACTGAAAAGCTTTACAAATTATGTAATTTGCTGTCAGTGAGAAAATTGTACATCCTTCTTATCATCCTCAAAACGCACAAAGAGATACCATATGATCCTAAAATACTAGAAAAGAGAAAGAAACACTGTATAGTAAACGTTCCCTCAACTAAAACTGAATTTGCCAGTAGACAATATAAAAAACGGTCCGCCTATTTATACAATGCAATTAATAAACTAATATATATTTATGATAAAAAAAAATATGAATGCAAAAAAAAGCTAGCAATATGGTTACACAATTTAAATTATTTATTTATTTATTTATTACTATAATGCACAATGTACACAGCTAATTTTACATGCAAAAACTTAAAACTAGTGAGTACATTACCCTGTTAGGGCGCAGCAAGATAACTTAACACTAATATTGCAATATATATAATAGATCATTGGGAACTTTCACATTTAAATATTATATTAATTAAACATATATCTATTATTATTTTACTTCATTTCGTTTATACAGTTACAATATTATGTCTGAAAGTGTTACATAAAACAAAAGTTTAACAATTTGATTAATAATAAATTAGAAAAATATAACATCACTGAGTCAAATTTAATTAATAAAAATCACGATAAACAATGTCAACACATTAAGACATAAAACCATTAAAGTATTAAAAATGTCATAGTAACAAAGCTTCATAGTGTTACATAAATTATGATGACACAGAGTTACTTTTGCAACGTGTGACTTAATAATAAATAATATAGTGATGTTATTTGCTTAGGTAGACACATTATGTACACTCAAAATCTCTCTTTCACACACTCACTCACACACACACACACACACACACACACACACAGGCGCACACTCGCTTATACAATTTATCGTACTTTGTATAATTTTGTTTGTTTTTTATTTTATTTATTTTTTCTCTTTTTATTAATTGCCTATTTATTTTGTATCTTTAAGATGTATGGGAAGAGCGGAGCCTTCAACTACAGGCATTTTCTATGCCTAAATGGAGACTCCTTGACATGCTATTAACCCAAATTTATACGCAATAAACTTATTTTTTATTTTATTTTTTATTTTATAAGTTGGCTTTGCGGTAAGTCTTCTATCTTTTTTATTTACTGATGCTTGTATAATTATGTATAAATACTGTGTGTGGTATATAGATGAGGTATATCAATCAACAATTTTTTTCATCATAAATGTCTAAAGTCAATTAGTCAAATGGTTCAATCCATGGTACGGAGCGAGACGGAATGGGACGCCGTCGCCTCCTTCTGCGAAGCAGTCATGCTAGCGAAGGAGGCGGCGAAACCAGGCGGCCGCACCGTAGGTGCGGGCCTGTGGACTAGCTATGGGCTAGCTCGCCGGCCGTCTGTCTTATGACGACAAGCCGTGTCGACGGCGCGTTCGTGTTCCACGCGCGCATTCAAAGAGATGTCAGCAAAAGGAAGGGGTCCGCAAGGGCCGATGCCTGCGGGACTGTTCGAAAGAGAACCCTGGCCCCGGAACACAAAGGGCGATGAAGGAACATGGATGGGTTTTAGTCAGTAAAAGTCTGACACTCCCTCCTGCTCCGCCCAGAGCTGGAGGAGTCATTTGATGATTAACAATCCGAAAAAAAAAAGGCCAATTACATTCATAAACCTTTTTTCCATGCGGGCTGGCAGAAAATACAAAGTGACATCTCTTGCGATCTTTACAAACTCCTTCAGCTTCTGCCACGTCCCTTCATCTGCCTTATGCCCGACTCATCACTCTTCCGATTGGTCACCAAATTTTTTTTTATACAAGAAGTCCCGATTCGTCATCATTTGTTAAAACAAATGAATTTTTATTTAATTTTGATGTTCCCGATTCGTCATCAGTATAAATTTGCGTGTCAAAAAGTACAGTTAGTAAAAAAATAATAGTACGACTTTTAAATCAATTTATTTACAACAACCTTAAACTGAAAAAAAAATCTTGCAAAAATCAATATAAATCAAAAGCTCACACACGTTTGCCTGTTGCCAGTACTACGCTTCTGAGATTTCTACACAAAACTAATTACAAAATACTACATTCATAACATCACGCCTATATCCACATTTCGGCAGTTATTTTTAAGTCCATATGTAATAGGGGGCAAGCCTATTGCCATTAACTGGGCACAAATCCAGACTACGTGGCTGCTACTGAGAATTTTTCTGATAGTTAAACCCAATAACAATCTGCCCGACCCGGAATCGAACCCAGGTTCATGCAGTCCGTGCTTGCGACCACTAGACCAACGAGGCAAAGTACTAAAAAGAACTAAACCGAAAGACTCTCTAGGTAGTGTATTAAAACCTAACCACCACGTCGATACTTCATATTGTCAAACGCAATTAAAATTTGAGATCCATCGCAAAATGAACCTACACCGCTCGATATAACACACATTACTGTACAATAAGTAAGTATTTTCCATTTAGAACGTGGAAATTATGCATGCTAAAATTATTACAACGTTAATAACTACCGAAAATTATAGCAGTAATTAATCACGGCTTATTTACCATACAATTACAAGTTCAATTTGCTGTTTAAATAATGCCTCTTCCCAAAATTTGAATCGTAAAAACCATTGACAATAACGTTTTCAACGCTTGGCTTAAAACCAGCGGTGTGTGGTGAAATTGTCGTTTTATAACTGTCATAATTTTCCAAAACATTTGCTCATAACTTGGAATTGCTATTTTTTGCTTAAAATGGAAGAGTCATCGTCATAGTCATTTATTCATGAACAAGTAATTTTTATCTGAATTTAAACACAAACATTACAAAATTACGGTAGACAAAATTACAGTAAAAAAAAAGAACATAAACAATTTAAAACTAATAAGAAAAGAATAAAAGATTTTTTTTAAACGAACAATTCTGTGATAGTACTTACATTTCAGGTCTTTGGAAATTTTGCCACAGCTAGATTTCAAAACCTGACAAAGGTCTTTGATTTATGTTTATTTAATCTTCTCGTACACAAAAAGGTAAAAATTCGGACCTCATGGTTATTTTCATTCATTATGTTCAATCAATTATAAGTAAGATAGACTTCTATCTCACAAAACTTCATTTACATTCAAACACTAGTTAAATTGTCTACAATAAAATTCACATAATGTTATCTTCCTTAAAGATCAAAGCTAACAGTGTTTGCCAACAGTATGTATGCATTTGTATTCAAGTCTTTCTTCAATCTCCAATATGTCGTCACCTTTTCGTCACGTCATCGTCACCTGACTAGACGAGCAACTCAACCCTATTTGGGCGCAGTAGAAATATTTCTTTATATCCGTGTTGAGTTTTGAAACAATGTATTTCAACATACGGCCTTTTGACTTTTTCATAGCTGTCATAAAATGAGATACGTGTTTTTACGTGGTATTGAACGATGCGAAAGCTGCGTAGCAAGAACCAACTTACTTGCTAAGATACCTATTACTTGTGCAATTCAAGTCTTTAACGAACTGATGATGAAACTTGATGTTTAAACACGACATTTGAGTGAATCCACAAAGCTTCTGTTGTTTGTTTGATGTCATTGTGTATTATTTTGAGTCTTGTATAAATTTTGTGAAACGTATATTTTTCAATCTGATATTGTAAAATTCCTAATGTTATTTTTTAATTGTAAATAATTTAATGTAGATTAAAAGAAAAGCTGGACTATCACATTAGGTATAACAACCTATAATGATAGTTGTAAGGAAGATTTCAAAACAAATAAATAGAGTTTAAAACAAATATCGAAATAAGAAAAAAAAAAACATAATTTTAATAACGAGTTTACTTTGTTTTTCTTCCATATGCATTTTTTCCGACCTTTAAAACAGGGTTCGAAAATATCCGATATTCATTATAAATATCAAAATATCGGATATACATACATACACATCGGTGTTACATAAACATAATAAATAAATAAATTCATCATTTAATAAACAGTTATATTCTATAAATACAAAAGTTATTTAATGCTTCTTAAATACTCAATAATGAAGTAAAATCTATTCTGCACTTTGTCAATTACTTTCTTTGTAAAAATATAGAGTAAACACGAGAAAAACTTACTGTTTCGTAACGAAATTTATCTGACACCACTGACGCTATTAATGCCGGAGAAGTGTTGCCATTTATGGAGTAGAACTTACTATTAGGGAGTATGTTTTAACTCTACTTCAACGCCATCTACATTTGGGAAGTAGAAATACAGTAACAAACGCCAAAAATTAAGTATTTAAAATGTTTAAACCATTTTGTATTGATAAAAAATCATTTGATATAAATCATGATAATTATATGGATTGATATAATAATATATCCTCGTTTAAAACAGAATTAAAAAAAAATTTAAAAAAAGTTGTAGAAGTAGACCGCCTGTTTGTTTGTTTGTTTTACACTTTATTAAAAAAAAACCTTGCACAATTTCTGAAAACTCAATTGGAGAAACAAAACAATAATCACAAATACGTTTCTTTACATGTCCCCATAAAAACGAGACCATGGGTATCTATATCTATATGTTAAATTCGTAATAACAAAAAAAAAAGTTTTCAGAAGTTTTGACGGGAAACGAAAAAGTTTTCCTACGTGTTATGAATGTTGAATGAGTGAATGAATGAATGTGCTTTCTCTAAAAATAAACACAAAAATATTCGCATGTCGTTTATGCTCGTACGTTTCTAATTTCGTTTTGTTTATTTGCACAAAGTTATCTAAACTTAGTAGTTGGTGTGATTGTTTTTTGTGCAAATGTTGTTGTACTAAATGAGTGTTACTAAGAATATAACTGCTTTGTTAGTACATCTTTTCAAAAGGTTATTTACCTACACCGAAATAATCGACGTATAAAACCAACCAGTTTTCTTGCTGCTATTAAAAGAAAGAATGGTATTAAAAAAAAAAACTCAACAATACCTAGAGCGATGTCATAAGGACTTCTCCTTAATCATGGCGCTAGTAAAAATACTGAGCTACCATTCTACCTATCCTATCTTCCTTCTCTCCGATATTTCATCTAGGAAAGAGTAAACGGGTAGTTCCAGCGAGGGCAGTTTATACGAATGACGCTATTACGATCGGATCACCGAAGTTTAACCGAATTGGCGACGTGATACCGCAGATCTATTCGATATTAGTGTTGGGCTCCGATGAACGCGTTTCCCAGAATTGCTTATCACGCTAGCTCCAACTAATGCTGACTTCAAGAAGTGAATAATTTTCCTTGGAAGCAATTAAGTACCGTATGTAAATAAGTCATTAAGCACGAAATTGCTTGCCCTATATTTTCTAGAGTTAATTACTTGGCTATAGATGTATTAATGTGTGCTGAACCGATATGTGGAAAATATGAAAACATGATTGTAAATGAAAATCTTTCTCTTTATTTCGAAACCATCGAAATTGGAAACCATATTGGCCAAAATATAAATAAAGGAATATCCTACCTGCGCTCAGTAGTTGGAAATTTTAAAATGAAACAATAATTTTTTGTACCTCAGCTACATTCATATGTAAAAAAATACAAAATTATGCACTTTTTAATTGATCTGCAATTCTCATCTCGCATTTAAGTAGGTAATTAAGATACTCCCACGTATTTTATTATTAAACTTCAAAACAAAATAAGCTATCTTAGCAGATCCATCTTAGGTGGGTACTGCAATATTATTATACACAAATATTATATTTTCGTAACAGGTACACGTTCTATCCACAAAAAGAAAAACTTCAAGCTAAAAAACCTTTTCGTGATTTTTGCTAACAATGTTTTCACTTAGGTACAATAACCGGCCATTGTTGCATGCATTATAAGCTTCACAGTTCACGGGTCGCCATTTTAATTAAAATATTCAAAACCAGACGTTGTTATAAGTATTTTGAATACATCATACAAGTTCATAAAGTTTAATTAAGCAGTATACACGCAATGATCCAGGTTTATCGTGTTACAGCGAGATTAGTTTAAGGCTAGTGCACACAATGGCCCGCTTGGTCGATTTGAACGTCTAGACGCATGAACGATTGGTTATTTGGTTAATTAAAGGATTCTGTCAACCTTACCATTAAATTCCGGGATAACATGACGGACACAAACACCTCGGTGAATACAACCTTTCAAGTGATGTACAAGATGAAGGAATTCAATTAACTCTACACATTGTTGTTACTCTTATTAAGGATATAAATCTTACACTTAAGGAACGAAGTCAGGACAAAAACAACTTAAACAAACAAGACTAACAAAATAAAAGCTTTCAAAGAAATGCATTTGCAGATAAATTACCTCAATTGGATTAAGCAAATGGAAACCAGGAAAACATTATTTAACCCAAAGCGGGAACCAGCATGCATACACGTAGATAAAATAAATCTTATTAGCTGCCGGCAGAAACATGCTGGTCAAAAGAGAAAAGAGCTATTTAGCGAACAGTTTCACGTCACGTTGCCGTCCTCACTTCACCCAACGTTGCCTTGGGCACACTCAAGTATCCTGAAAATTTTAATTACGCACAAACATGTCTTACCAACTAAGAGTTGGGTTAAGCACGCAATTTTATTTGCGTAATATCTCAAAAATGTTTTCTACCCCACTTAATTGGACCAAGTTCAGTAAGTATTTCTCATTAGTCACGAAATAATTGCGCAGCCTCAACATAGTACGTATTTAACCTTGGTCAACCAATCGCATCTTCTAACCATAACGTATGAATGGAGTAGAGTACAACCATTTCCATTGTGGGTTTCTTCGACATTTCCATAAAGCGTCATTTTATTAATCTCGGGTCAAGGATATGACGGTATTTCCTCGAGGGCAGCCTTACGGTTCAGAGGATAACGGACATTGTTATGTTAAGAAGGGTAAATGGTTATGACTTCAAAAATATAACACAACTCGTGTTTCTTATGTTTTACGAAGAGCTTTACCGTTGAATACAACATAGTCTTAAACGAAAAGTTTCAGAGCGGAATATTTATTTCTGAATTTGTATGAAGTCCACATTTATTAATGCGAGAGATGAGACATCGAGGATTGAAATAAACTTGTTAAATATAGAGCTGAATCAAAACATTAATATCGTGAAACTGATTTTAGAAGCCCACCGAACTCAACAGTACGGTTTTAATGTAACATGCGACAGTGTATATTTCGGATTGAGATTTCAAATTTGGTGGTTTCCAACAATTTGCTGACAGTGTATTTTGGTGTATTTCAGCTGCGGAAGCCGGTGTCGACGCTCTCGATCCCGGGCGCGATGAAGGCGTACTCGGGGGGAGGGAGGGACGCGGGAGCCGAGGAAGCCGGCGTCGCACTAGTCGGCGTGCACAGCGAATACCCGCGCTTCGGCGAAGAACGAGCGCTTGGCGGCGGCACGTACAAGGGCGGGGGGACAGCTAAGCACAAACCCAATATAGGATATAGGTTAGTGTCCAATGCTCTAGCTGTAATTGGAGTGGATGTGCGTGATGTTTTTATATTGAGTTAAATTGTACCTGAGATCAAATGTTCAGACGTGATACGGAGAGGAGTTGTCGCGAGAATATTCTATTATCCCTTCTAAGGGAAAATTGTGTTTACTCAATAGGATTTGCTACAATTTCAGTGTATTACTCAATTTAATAGAGATGTGAGTGGAATTTTTAAATCATTTCGAGCCATTAAATATAATTATTGATTTGAACGTGGTATCTCCTTTGTAAAGATCAAATCAACAGTAACTTCTAATTGATTACACTATTTACAAACAAACCTGTATTTGTTATTCAAACAAAGTATTAAACAAGACCTTATATTACCAATGTCTTGAATTTCAAAGAAAATCCTAAATCGTGAAGTTTTGAACACAGTAAGAGTTTTTCAAAAGTCGATCAATGAAATGATAATGAAGAAGGCAAAGTTGGCACTTCAGCATAATTGGAGAGCGTCTTTGTAAGATCACTCAATGCTGAGCTTTCCATTCTAGCATGTGGATTTGTGTTTACCTTGGGAACTACGACGTAAGATTCTTTAAATTTTTGATAAGTTATTTGTAGAATTTCGCTCTGTTCATATTTTATTCATAGTTTCAGCTCAATTTATTCAAATGCATATACAGCGTGTAACAGAAAGGGTATAATCATATGGAATACTGTGGTACGGACCATCAAACTGAACAACTTTCTCTATGGGACCACCATCGAAATCGTAAAAATATTATCAGCTGTCCCATACATTTGGGTCGAGTAGGTACTGAAATTTTGTATAGGACAACTGATTATCTTTTTACGATTTCGATAGTGGTCCCATAGAGAAAGTTGTTCAGTTTGATGGTCTGTACCACAGTATTCCATATGATTATACCCTTTCTGTTACACGCTGTATAAGCCATATAATTATTCCCCAAAGGGAAAGGCAGATATGAATATGATTGGGAGCAACCATAATTATTACCTAGAACATATTTATTTATTTACCCGAAGTCCCTGGACTGTTTCTGAAAACATAGAATTGAAAAAAAAAATGCCAAAAGTGCCAAATCCGCAATATCGGGGTTTTTCATCAAATAAAAAACTGCTTCAACACCATTCATAATCATGATACGTGCTCGATTAAGATCTCAAAATTCACGTTCCAATTGAATTCGAAACGCAAATGAACACCATGTAGTTTCGCAATCGTTCGCGGCTGAGCAAAATAACAGTGTATTGCTTAAAAAATCCAATTTCCAATATTTCGCGAGCGTTCGACTAAATAACGAATACGACACGTTTCGTGTTCTTCATTTTTTTATTTGTTTTTTAGCCTGAAACCGTGGGAATTTCATTCGTTATTTCTGGTTTTTAGATAGTGGCAAAACAGTTTTGTCTTCAAACATTGGTGACTTTGTTGACAGTTCGGCTTGGCGGTCGAGTGGTGGAATAGTGTCATAATTTTTCAGTAGTTTGATCATGAGAGCACTGTTGTATCGTGAATTTGGGCGCCATCTTTGTTGCATTCTGCAATGTTCTGTTTAAAGGCTCGTCTAAACCAATACGGACTAATTCCAGATGCTAATCCGTGATCAGTGTCCGCAACCAGTTTGCAATTTGTTCTTACAAGTTTGACTGATCTGTAGGATAACACTGTCTCGATTCAGGATTGTACGTAGCTTTGTAACGGACATAATTATGCAACTGGACTGGCAAGCACGGCTAGAAACTGCACAAAACGTTTCGTTATCGTTATGAAGGAGAAAAGGAAAGCCTTCTGCTCAACAGTGGGACAAGATAACGACTAGCAAAAAAAAACCTGAACAAAAAAGCGTGAAACTCTGGCTAAAATTTAGTAGTCCCAGTGCTCGATTCCATAATGCAAATACAGCCAACCATCACTCGCGATCAGATCAACCACGATTCGGAACCGCAAACCTGGGAAAGATTTATACACCCACCGATTTTGGTCCGATTTCAATATGAAATTTCCATGTCACAGTGACTGCATGTGGACCAGTTTTGCTGTGTAAACGTAACTTGAGAGCAAAGTAAATACGGATAGGTATCAATACTTCAAAAGTTAAGGATTTTTGTGTGTTTTTATGCGTAAAGCCTTTGATCTTCGTGTTAGATAAATTGGAAGTGCTTCACGACTTGTGCTTTTGTAACGTAAATAATCCCGTTGCAATATTTTTGAATTTCTTAGTAATTTAAAAAAAAACTGTATTATCTCACTTTTTAACTCTGTAAGATAACTCACTTTTTTAAACACATCACAAACTCTCAATCCAAGTGCGAGGTTTATCCATATTAATAACACATCATCTGCCAAAGAAACTTTTACGAGCAACATAAAAGAAATCCTTATGCCATTCGTAAAATTCGAACAATAAAAGCACAGTTAATACAACATATCATTATTATGGCGTACTTCATTGTTTTGCCGATATCGGATCCTACTATTTTCATTAAGTCTCGGGGGTTATATAAAACCAATAAGCAGTGTAATAAGGATGGGGTCAATCCGTGGTCGAAAGCCGACGAGTTTGGTCCCCAGAGCCTTGAATACATAAACGATGTATCATCCAACGTGGACCGGGCTTACATGTCTAAATACATTGTGTAGATGACAAATAGGTGGTTTTCTTCAAAACAATAGCTGTCTACGTGTTCTATTCAGCTGAATTGAGACATAACTGCGTTATCATGATAATTTCGTTTGCAACAGTTAAAGGGTGACGCTTAACCACTGACTATAAAGTTGTTTTAGAGAGCTATTTGTGAACTTTATTGTTGTAGGTAAAATAAAACCATCTTGTGTTGCACTTTCTTTTCTTGAAACAAAGGTATTTGTTTAGGAGTATTGAACGTTAACGTTAAACGTAGGGTAATGGAGAGGGCTTTTTTATGGATTGGAAATCATAAAATGACCCTTCCCACTCTGGGCGGAGCGGAAGGGAGTGTCAGACTTGTACTGACTAAAACCCACCCATGTTCCTTCTTTTGCGCTTTGTGTTCCAAGGCCGCGGCAGCTCTTTTGAACAGTTCCGCAATCCTGGCAGGCATCCGTCCTTTTGACCCCTTCCCGTTTGCTGACATCTCTTTGAGGCGCATGTGGAAATCGAACGCGCCGTCGACACGGCCTCGTCATAAGACGGATGGACGGCGAGCTAGCCCATTACTCACCGTTCACAGTCCCGCACCTACGGTAACCGGGAGCCACCACGTGGCCCCCGACGCCCAGGGCGGCTGAGATGTGAGGCTCTCTCCCCCTCACGTCCCTCCACCTCCTTCGCTAGCATGACTGCGTCGCAGAAAGAGGTGACGTCCCATTACCTCTCGCTGCGGACCATGGATCGAACCAGAGCCGGACGCGAGAGGTTGCCGATCGCCGCTACGAGGACACGGCGGTGCTCCGCCCAAAATGGAGAGGACTATGCTCGGAGTTTACGTGATTAAATCAGAAATGAGGACATCCGCAAGAGAACCAAGGTTACCGACGACGTAGCCCAATGAATTGCCAAACTTTAGTAGTAGTGTAGATGGCAGATGGGGCCGAAAAGTTCTGGAGTGGCAACTGCGAGTGGAAAACGTTGCATTGGAAGGCCTCCCACTAGGTGGACCGATGACCTAGTGAAGGTTGCGGGGATCCGCTGGATGCGAGTCGCACGGGACCGGTCAATGTGGCGACACTTGGTGGAGGCCTAGGCCCAGCTTTGGACGTCTTTCGGCTGAAATGATGATAATGATGATTGAACGTTAAATGATGTTTTTAAAATTGAATTGTAGTGTGTTATCAAAGCTATGTACTTTTTGCACTTATTCAGGTACACACACATCGATCGATCGATACATCGATTTTATTTGTGTCATAGGTATTTACTAACATCTTTATTTATCACTCACAAATTACTGATGTAACAAGAACTGTTAAACAGCCCCTAACAATAAATACTCAATCAAATCCGTTTCAGTAGTTTTTGAATAGACCACCCACGATCGAGTCAAACGCGATTATAATTCAATAAAATGGAAATCCGCAAATAACTGCGTTCACAACAGTTTTCCAAATTTTTTCATTGTGCCTTCATGACTACCTTATTATCATTTCACGATTGGTTTTTAAAAATGATTTAAATCTTACTGATTTACAAAGTAATTATTTGTATTAACTATTCATGCGGAAATGTTTAAGTTAACTTTAATAAAATTTGATATGCTTGTAATATTTCACCATTAATTATTTCCTGAAAATCTTTTATATTATTATTTTGGAAATTATTCGGATCCTTCGGACATTTATGCTTTTGTTTGCCCACATTATTCCAATTATTTACATACACAGCCGTAACTGAAGTATGTATTTATTCGTGTTTCTACTCATTTATCCTTTATTTAATTAACCTATTTTGTTCCAATGTTGATTAAAGGTCTCCCCCATACTTTTCAGTGTTGACGTCCTTTTTCAGTACCTACTGTGTTACGATCATGGCCCATCTGTCCTGATCTGTTCTAGGGGAGGACGGCACTTCGTCTCCCGTCTACCGTTACATAGGGACGAAGACTTCACTTGCGTTTTACCAAGCCCATATTCTTATTATCATCACATTAATATTTGCCAACATCATTATCTTCCGTAAAGCAACAACTAATCATTATCGTTTCTACAAAAGGCCATAAAAATTCAACAACAGCAACATACATTGTGTTTTCACAAAGATACGACTGGCATTCGAGCCGAAATCCTTTCCCAGCACTTTATATGCTAGTTTATAGGTTCTAAGCGTGCTCCTATCAGCATTGTATCAACGTACCCACGCTTTTTAGGACCTTTGGTAAATACATATGGATATAATACCTATGTAAAGTGAGTTTTTTGAACCAACGATTTTACCTTACGACTGAATGATCATTATGCTTTCCAGCATTTCCAGCGACAACTAAATTTTCGTAGATGCTTATTTAATGTTGGTTGGGAAATTATGAGAAATGATTTGGGAATTTCCAAAAACATGTCATATTGTAGGAATTTTATTCACATCATGATCTACCACTTTATTTTTTCAATAGTTAAAATATGCACCTTCTAAACAATATGAAGGTAAACTAATATTATGAAGCGGTAAAATTTGTTTGTAAGTTTGTATGTACGGGGTAATCTCTGGATCTACTGAACCAATTTTGAAAATTCTTTCACTACTAGGAAGCTACATTATCCCCGAGTGCTATAGGCTATTTACAGCGTGTCCGTGTAATAATTTCCGACCAAAAGGCGAGCGAAGCCGCGAGCAACAGCTAGTTCATCGATATAGATAATAAACATAAGAATCAAAAAGTTATTGTTAAAATCTTCGTATGGCATTTCGAAGCTCATAAACAGGAAAAAATAATTATACTTTAAAAAAAAAACTTATTTGGAATACAGAGTACAATCGAATTAAAAAAATTAATCCCACAAAACTCGCTCCTTAAAGCGAACACAAGCTAGAAACATTTTAATAATGCCTATCAGCCTTGAATGAACGGAAATAACTTGCATCAGGGTCGCATCGATTTTGTTCGTCTTCAGAATATTTAAGTGCAGTATGTATTGATGTTATCAGCATTAATTTATACTAATATAATAAAGCTGAAGAATTTTTTTGGTTGAACGCGCTAATCTCAGAAACTACTGGTTCTAATTTAAACAATCTTTTTGTGTTGGATAGCCCGTTCATCGAAGAAGGCTATAGGTTATATAACATTACGCTACGACTAATAAAAATGTTGGAAAATATTTTTTTTATATTAAGTTCACGCGCACGAATGTTGCGGGCAACTTACAGCTAGTCGATATTAATATAATGAAGCAGAAGAGTTTGTTCGAACAGCTAATCCCTGGAACTACCAGTGAGATTAGAAAAATATTTGTTTGCATTTGATAGCTCAATTTTTGAAGAAGATTATAATATTCTATTTAACATCATGCTATGACCCTCAAGAGCCAAGCGGCGGGTGAAACCACGGGGCACAGCTAGTTTAAACATATTTTATTAAGTAGAACCATTGACGTCAACGTTTGTTTCTTCTAAGAATCTACCAAGGCTTTTTAGAACAGTTATTAGTTACTATGTCAGTAGAACGTATTATGTACAAAAAGTTTACTGTGTTTATAGAACACAAAATATATAGGTTTCCTTCGTGATCTTTCCTATTATGGAGTAATCAGAAAGCGAAGCGGTAGCAACGTGAGATGCATTGTCTTTGTTAGAGGCACGTACTCCAAACGTGCTAGGTTTAAAGGTCACTGTGTTCGTAAAGTAATAGTAGGTCAATTAAGATGAAGATGGTACAATTCAGCTCAATAATTGTTGAAAAAGTAATACATCTGAGTACGATTTGAATATTAAACAACAACCAAAAAACGCAGACGGCAAAATAACGAAAATAATTCGTCCATCGTCAACCCGTTCGAAGCTAGAAGTTAATCTTTTTAAAGACCAATTTACTGATAAATCAATCAGGAAGATTGCGAGGTACCAAACAATGACTATGGGCCTTCATCAATAAAGTCTAATCCCGTGATACTGGCCGTCGGCACGAATACTTTGATCTGAGCCAAACGAGACCTAGGTTTGGATCCCTCGTAAATTTTGAAGTCCCTCAGAAATTTGGCATTACTCCTTAGAGAAATAACTTGCCTCCATAATAAATTGAACGTACTAAATAGATTGTGTTTTCATTTTTCAGGTTAGGTAGAAGAAAGGCGTTATTCGAAAAAAGGAAACGAATAAGTGATTACGCTTTAGTAATGGGAATGTTTGGTATAATAATTATGGTTATAGAAAATGAACTTTCAAGTGCTGGTGTATATACTAAGGTAATGTAACATTTGAGTTCATAAATAAATTCCGTCTTTATAATTCAATTTACGTTAACGTATGACTGCTTCATTTCAGGCGTCAATATATTCGCAGGCGTTGAAGACGCTTATATCAATGTCGACTGTGATTTTACTTGGCCTAATCGTGGCGTATCACGCTTTAGAAGTACAGGTAACAAAATCAACTCTATAAACTTTGGCTCTTAAGATTTTGTGACGGAAACTTTCTTTATTAATTTCCGTCTCCTTAATGCAGCGGATCAATAAAGCAATTTCACGACAGTCTTTATAAACAAAAGAGCTTTCAATTTTTATTAAGAAAGTTAAGAAGTTTGAACATATGCGTCTTCCAATATTAATTTTGTTTTTACTTCATCAACTTCTTGTTTATTTTTTGTATTTTGATCACTATTGTTTGATTGGTTTTCAGTTATTTATGATAGACAACTGCGCTGACGACTGGCGGATAGCAATGACGTGGCAGCGGATAGCTCAGATTGGCCTTGAGCTAGCTATTTGCGCCGTGCATCCTATCCCTGGACAATATACCTTTACTTGGACCACAAAACTCGCAAACAAGGGAGGCGTCATAGGCGTAGAAGTAGTAAGTACAAGATCTTGTACATTTTCATAGTATTTTGTATATTATTATAGATATGTAGATATCACTGTCATTGAAGCATTTTGGCCTCTTTACGTTGTCTGTTAACTCACACTGATTGATAGTTTGTCGTTGGAATAATAAGTCAAGTTTTAAAAAAAATATATAGATGGTGTTATAGTTTTTCTACTCTCGATGTTAACTGTATCTATTTCAATGTTTTTTTTTTCACAAAATTCTATACGGTCATCTCTTAAGTAGTTTAAAAATCGTAGTTGAGTTTCCACGAAACGAGTACAAACGTTAATATCACTATTCATTAGAAAACCATCTTTATTCTTTAAACTGGTGTAGATAAAACGTCTATAATACATAGTTTTATAATAGTTTTTTTCTATTATCTAGGTTCATTCTTGTACTTTTATTTGCTAACTGATGTTAATTTTTCAATTTTCTCCTTAGGGCACGATGTATAAGCTAATTCAGGTCTGTATTAATTAGTTGAAGTGTTACCAAGTTATAAGTGATGTTCGAGTCCTCGTTTGGAGCATGTTTCCAAATTTATGTTCAACGAAACTCTCTTATTTTTTTTGTATGTGAATTTGATGCTGTGAATGTCACTGATATTTTTGTGTTAAGCCGGAATTACACGCTTCATTTTCGGCTTTCAATTTGGATGAAGCAATCTGTGGAGTGGCGGCCCAATGATAACGCCCGCAAATGACCACTTTTAAGATCTTGGTTTTGAGCCCAGGCAATCACTTCAGTCTGTGTTATTTATTTTATCACCAATGCTCTTAAAACGGTGAAGGAAAACATCATGAATAAACTGGCATGTGCTAAAACCAAAAATTCGAAGACATGTAACATACACCAAACCGCTCTGACGGTAGATTACAGGCTTACGATCCACTCTTTCTCATAGAGAGGAATTCTGTTTCCCAGCAATGGGAGCATAATAGAGAAAGACTGATTAAACTAACCGAATTGAAACATCTGAACGTATCACTTTCAAACTTATTTCCCACAACTTTCAGTCATAGTGAATCAATTTGGTTGAACCGTCTAACATTACCATTAGCATTAATATCTGTTCGGGTTTTAACTTGTTTGCATGTAGGCAGTGGTAGACAAATAATTAATAAATATTTTTGAGTGTTGTTGTATGTAACCAAAAACTTCATGATACTTGCGGTTATAATACGACTACAAATAGATTTTTTTGTGACATGTGATTTTAAGTTGAACTAAAAACAAAAAATAATTACTTTTCAGATAACAATATGCAAATTCAGTAATGATTGGTTTACTTTGGTGTACCTTTTGCTCTCAACTTTTTGTTTTGATGTGCTAAATGTTACATCACTTCAGCACACGGCACATTAGTTCTATTTTCTTCACAAAATTACGACTGACATCACTTGAAATGTTTCTGTACGAGTCCCTACCTTAAATTCTGTGTTGAATATTATAATATCGCGTGCCTTAAGGTTCCGAATCCTCTACACCTCCTACAAAATGTATTCCTACTAAGTGATTGTTTTTCTAATTCCAGGTTCCTTATGATGTCACACTATCTCTGCCGATGTTCTTTCGACTCTATTTAATATGCAGGGTCATGTTGCTTCACAGTAAATTATTCACGGATGCTTCATCCAGAAGTATAGGAGCTTTAAACAGAATTAATTTTAACACTAGGTAAATATTTAAATTCTTTTCAAGTGTTGATAAAAGATGTATTAAAGTATTTTTTCTTTTTGACTTATAAAAATTAATTTTGGAAAATATTTTTGTGTCTTCTGTACATTAAGGGTTCTCAGATTCACAGTTTTTTTAAGTCATGTCACAGACTTGACAATATTCCACTTGTAGGGACTAATCGGTATTATCAGTTGTGCCAACAGTTTGAGAGTCAATTATTTTACCAAAACTCTTGCCTATTTAAAATGTTAATGTTGCCTGTTCACAGATTTGTCTTGAAGACACTTATGACAATTTGCCCAGGCACCGTGTTACTAGTTTTTATGGTATCTCTATGGATAATAGCGAGCTGGACACTTCGACAGTGCGAAAGGTTGGTATCGTTGTTATTTATGTGTTGTTGGTGACGTATCTTAATTTGCGTAATAATTATGTGTTCGAAATCTTGGGTGGGGTAATCCAATCCTTATGGGAAATTGATTTGCTCATTCGTTTTGTTCCCAAATTTTACTTTCTCATCAAAAGTTGATCCTAAGTATCTGTCAGTATCTTCGCTTCCATCGTTTAGTTTGATGTCCACATTCTATGTTTGACACTCAAGTTATCAAGTTTTGAGATCACCGGTGTACTGCCTATGTGGGCATGCTAATGCTTTTGTACTGTGGCGTTGTATATATATATGTTTGTTTTTGCTTCTTATACCCACTGTGTTTTTTGTTTTCAATGTCTACGTTAAAAGTTTTACGGAGAGTAAATGTAGCGAAGCTAGGTTCATAATCATCACAAAGATACAAGAGTTTGACTTTGACTATTTTCGCAATATGTAGCTTTTGTAAGATGTATTGAGAACACAAGTGCTGTAATTTATATTTTGTTAGTTGATGTGTTAGATGTAGTGAATAAAAAAAATCGTTGTTAACAAAGAGGATGCTTATTGTGATATAGTAGAATCAATGTAAATAGAAAACATGGTATCACAGATACTGCACAATAAGACTTTTGACATAGATACCGTGGATCTATATCAAGTCTTTGATAAAGCAGCATAAAATCACAGCACGGCTTACCACGATAATTGATATTGCAAAAATATCGTTTCAAATATAAATTAAACAAACTATGAAAGTTTAATCACGCACAAAATGGCTCTAGGTTACAACACACTAAATGTTAGATAAAGCTTCTGACTTACCATCAACATGCACAGAACCATTGCACCTTATCATATCATGCATCAGACAAATTACCTCTTCCCGTTCGAAGCAAGTTGCTTGTAATTCTTATCACTTTTACGTGTTTTTCCTTCTCTCTTCTCGCCAATCTATCTATTAAATGTTTATCTGTGTTATCATGACCTTCACCTAAGGTTTAAAATTTAATTCACGCATGGCTACAAGTATAATTATTTGGTATTCGACCCAGATATATGTTTAGAATGCACGTTGTATTTAAGAATCTTTATATTCGGTATTAGTACGTACAATGTCTGTGTAGTAAGAAAGTTTTGTTTTTCCATAGGCATGACAAAATTTTCTTTTGTGTGTAGGAGTTCTGTATCACATTCATGTTTATCAAATTTAAAATTGATTCCTTAAATTTAAATAGACGTATCTTTGCCCTTGATTTTGCCACAAAATCTTGGCTTAGAGGTCCCTGTTTAAAATTTACATTTTAATATATCTTTGAAGTTGAACTTATATTGACTTTAGTAGAAACAACCGGTTATCTGTGGTTCTTGTCGGGCATTTTGGCTCTCAGGTTCCACGATGAAGACCATGCCAATTTGCTAAACTCAATGTGGCTGACAGCTATAACGTTCCTCTGTGTTGGCTACGGTGATATAGTCCCCAACACATACTGCGGCCGTGGCATTACCCTCACCTGCGGTATGGTGGTATGTATGAATACATAGTAGGATACTTGAGTTGGTTTGACAATTTATACATCTTTCATACGTTTTGTGTGGCTAGGAGTGAACTGTACTAGGCATCGCAAGCGTTGCGACAGTTTTAATAATGGTTTAATTACAAAACCTTGCTTTGTCTAGGTGACACTTTATTAGGTCGGTAAAGGTGAGCCATTTTATGTGTTGTTAATAACGTCACAATATGTTTGAAGCAATTTCACAGTTCAGTTTTTAATCAAAGTCAAACTCTTCAATTCTACACGGATTCCCTCTCTCTTTTCTTTTGTTTCATCTCTTTCTACATTTGATCCACTATGCGTGTAGGGATTGGCTTGCGTGCGTCAAGCCATAGGTAGGATTTGTGAATGAACACTTCTTTATCAAACGCTTCCACTCTAGGGCAGACAGGTCAATGAGTAAAGCGTTGAAATTTATTAACCATTCAGGTTTCACGACGAAGAACACGCTAACCTACTGAATGCGATGTGGCTTATTGCGATTACCTTTCTCTCCGTCGGTTTTGGTGACATAGTGCCAAACACATATTGCGGCAGAGGTATTGCTGTTAGCACCGGCATTATGGTAAGTTCCTTACAAACAAACTTTATGACTGTATGTGTTGACTGACACAATTTTACTGAGCTGAAAATACCAATATTTTATGAATCACTATAATATTGTATTTGAATGTCGATGTGCGCTAAATCACGCCAACAAATCACTGTTGGAATGCTTTCGCCTTATTACAACGCTTTAAATTTAATTGATGTGGAAGTCAGTCAACACTAATGTTTCAATGTACCAAACAATTCACACACCACACTAAAATGCTTCACTCTCTCGAGAACTTACGCTAAGTCACAACTGTTTGTCGGTGTATTCGATGTTATGAATATTTATAAAGTATATTGATGTTCACAGATATCTGTAACACGAAACGTTTATGTTGAAATATTGTGAATGCAGTATTATATCTATATACACACACCTGTATTATGTCACCACTTCTGTTACTCACACTCAGTATCAATATTTTGAACATAGGTTGGTTACTGTCGTAATATTTTATTCGTAGTTCTTGCAGGCAACAGCATTATTTGGAATACCCATATCAATAATATAAGTACGGTTTCAATATTTTTTTTAAATAAACTAACGTCCATTTCCCTGTTAAAGCCAGCTATTAGAATATAATTTGTAGTATGGAATGCTTCATTTCTCCTAACTATTTCTAGCTCTCTCTTCACTTAAATATTTCACTGGATTGCACAATACGTTTGTTTTAAAATGGCTCACTTTTCCTAAAATTATTTTAATACAGAAGTGTATAATAAATCTTAATGCACCTAAAATAGTGTTTGTGTAAATGTTGATCGAGTTAAATGAGATATTAGATGTACTTAATGTTAAAATGGAAGTAAACGTTGAATTGATTCAGTCTTGTGCACCTATTAGATGGAAATGCACTCAAATAACTGTCGTATTTGACAACTTTTTAATTGTTAAAGACAACATGAAATTACAATAATAGAAGGAAACCGCTGCTTTTATAAAAGTTTCGCGTATACCATATCAATAGGTAAGACATTTTCTTCTTTTATAAAAGTTTCGCGTATACCATATCAGTAGGTAAGACATTTCCTTCTTTTATTCTATTTGCATAGTGTTCTGCATTTTAGCACAAAAAGTTTTAATAATTTTAAGCGAACATAGTAAATAAAATTAACCAAGATATAAATAGTAAAATTTTAAATATCCAAGCTATCCAAGAGGATAACCGAGACAATAGTAGACTTTCAAATCACTTTTATACTAATGATCCTATTGTGTCTTTTAACCTCAATAAATCTTAATTTCTAATAACAATATTAAATAATCTAAAGGATAGCACATAGCTGAAAAATTATAGTTTATTTTTGATTTTTAGCCTTCAAACTTGCGTTATTGGAATGACAAATTCTTGAATGCTTCTACACGTTCGCTTGCATTTTACATTAAGGTATTCACTTAACAGGGAGCTGGATGCACAGCGTTATTAGTCGCGGTTGTTTCAAGAAAATTAGAATTAACTAGAGCCGAGAAGCACGTTCATAACTTCATGATGGACACACAACTTACTAAAAGAGTAAGTATTGCTGTGATATAAGTTCATCACAATTATTGTTAATCTAATTAACAGGGGGCGGGATGTACAGCATTATTAGTGACCGTTGCTTCGAGAAAATTAGAGTTAACTAGAGCGGAGAAACATGTCCATAACTTCATGATGGAAACCCAGCTCACGAAAAAGGTAAGGTGACTGTTACTCTAGTAACAGTTAAAGGACACTTTGAAGGTAAGACTTACCCGCTAGGTTATGCTAACGAAAAATTAATTAATAAATTAAATGATAATAAACTGCTTAAAATTGATGCTTGACACAGTGATTAACACACATTAGATGAAATTAACGATATTGCAAAGTTTCACTAGAGTAGCGACACTTTGCTAGAGATTAAATAAAGTAAACTAATAAATAAATAAAAGTCTAATACTGTCGGATAACCAATTGAAGCTAACAAATAGCTTGAACCACAGAAAGCTTTAAAAACATTGGACACCATGTGTTGTCGTAATGTGTTTGGTAGTATTTCGAAGAAACGAATCGTCTGATTGAATATACTTACAGCTGAAAAATGCAGCTGCCAACGTGCTTCGGGAGACGTGGTTAATATACAAACATACGAGACTTGTGAAACGAGTCCATCCTGGAAGAGTGAGAACACATCAGAGAAAGTTTTTGTTAGCAATTTATGCGTAAGTATGTTTGTAAATAACGCCACTAGTCTACCAATCTTTGATTGTTTTCCTACTAAAAGATAACTAACAAATGCTACAGAAAGACTGGCGGTTTTACCTTCCTAATGGCTTATCTACGAAATGTGCTTCAGTGGCGATAATGCTGCCTTATTTTTTACTCGTAGTCTTGAAAGTAGTCTTAGTAGTTTGAACTTGTTGTTTTTTTGGAAATAGAAAATTCATAATAGTAATTGTACATAACAAATAATACTTACCTTGGAAAATTGATAAAAAAGGGTACTATTATATTTCAGGTTGCGGAAAGTGAAGATGGATCAAAGAAAGCTGATGGACAACGCCAATACAATAACAGATATGGCAAAGGTACGTTGAATCCCATAAATTATATTTACCGCTATTGCTACACTCATACACTCATTTAGAGGTAGAACCCTAGTTAGCACTTTAGGAATGCATTAAATATATTTAGCGGTAGAAGTCCTCTATGATGTTTTATAGATTTTTACTGCTCTTTCTTCAAACTGAGTGTCCTTTAGATGCTAGACTTTTGACTATACCTACACCCAAGTTTAAAAATATAAAACTGCATTGGAATTTAAATCATAGCATGCTACAAAATTTTATTTCAAACCCATTGGCCACTTGCTTCGCGCATGCATTTCTTAGACCAAAATTATTTTGCTGGTATAGACCAACCGAATCCCGCTAAAGACGAGCATGATTTAGAATTAGAAATCACAATCTTTTCCAAAAAAAATGAGGACATGCACAATATTATAGACATTCGTTTTAAACTACAGGACACACATGAGACAGACAAAGATCCAGTAACTCCTACACTAACACGAACTAGTGATTAGAAACTACAGTTAATAATGAACTACAAAGCGATTGATATTAGGACCCCTTTCTGTTACAGACCCAGAACACAGTCTACGAGATTGTTTCGGACATGAGTACGAGACAAGACACCATAGAAGAGAGGCTGACTAGTTTAGAAGAAAAACTTACTTCATTACAGGTAATGGAAACCTAATTGTTTACAAAAACGATGCAACCATGGCAACAGAAGTACCCATTGATTAAGAGTTTGGAATTGGAGGTACCTTGCGTAAGTGCAGCACATAACTTGTTGAAATCCAAGTTCGGAAATGTTTTTGTAAGTTTGTTCAATTCTATGAGTGACGAATAGTTTTTAGACAATAATGGTCTAAATTGCTAAAGTAGTGGCCAATTAATACTCTTTTCAAGTACTTCTGCTTCACTCTGTGTAGTTTTCTTCGTATTGGAGAATCTTAATTAACCAACCAAAGTTCTATTAGTTGATTTGTAAGTAATATTGGTTATCATCACTAACCATATAAACAAAGCCATGCTACTATTTAGAGAAAAAGAGGCATATAACCTTACCCTAATGTAGTTCCTTATGTTGATTTGTAGTTTATCATTATCATTCTCCTGCCCTTGATCCAACCTATTTGGGATCGACGCAGTATGTCTTCTCCTTCCATACTTCTCTGTTACTCGTTTTCTCATCAGACACCTCCTTTCTTGCCATATCATCCTTCATACAGTCTATCCATTGCTTCTTTGGTCTTCTACTCTTCTACCCATTCATATTCATACTTAAAACTTTCCTCACGACATTTACATACATTTATTAAGTTTGAAATTATTCATCTGTTTCTGTTTCCATTCCTTATTTAAATTTTGACTACGTTGGTATTGCACTTTTATATGAATGAGGATTATTTAATGGCCGACGAAAAATTTCAGCGCAGTTTGGTTCCAGAATTGTGTTCGGAATTCATAGTCACAGATAACAAATTTGCCAGTCGATGTGAGTGTACTATATGGCTTCGTACTTCATTTTATTAAAAGAAAAAAAACTATACAATGTATTTCAGGAACAAGTAAATAATTTACCCGACGTCATGGCTCGGTGTCTACAGCAGTGTTGGGAACGGGCGGAGCAGAGAAGAAACTTCCTGCATCCTGACACTGCTGCTGCTGTACCTACTCCGCCCTCATCTACTATTACGCCTTACACCAGGTACGTTGTTGAATCAGTTATAGAAAATACGGTAAATTCATGCATGCATAGCTTCCCTCCTGATCAGAAGGTCTAAGTAGCAAAATGTCCAATTGTGCGAAAGTAATTAACCTACTAATGGAGTGTAGGCCTCCTCATTTTGAGAGGCAGCGGCCCATGGTCATCCACACGGGTCCAGTGCAGGGTGGATGATGTCACGACTTCGATTTTTTAGTTTTAAGACATCACGGTTTCCTCGCGATGCATTGCTTGCTCTGAAATTAATATTAGGTATATTTATTTCAGTAGTATTGTATGAGATTTACGAGTTTTACCATTTTGTTACTATATCAAAAAGGTGAATTGGACCTATTTTGTCTAGATGGAAACTGAATGTTGGTTATGGCACCAGCAATTTTCCCTGTTTAACTGATTTTTAATGTATATTATTGCTCATAGATCATAACTCTCTTTCTCTTTTCCAGGACGCTGGCAACAGCGTCACACCCGTGGCCACCAAGCCCAGTGCTGCAGCCGGCGGGGCGAACGCATTCAGCTCCAGAGAGCACTACAACACATTCGCCATCGCCGGCGCAGCCGCAGCCTTCTAGCCCCGCCCCCCACGCGTCTCGGCCCCCTCTACCCAGCTGAGTACCGCCTTCCAACTCCGAACTCCTGTGCTGAACTCGACGAAACTCGGCGCCCGTCCTCTGACCCCCCCTTCACGACTACGCCCGAAAGAGGTTGCCGGGGAAGTTGTTTTACTACGGAAGACAGAGATTTGAAGATACTAGTTCAATGAACGCTTTGCACGAAAAATATTGAGTTATTTGGGATAAACAAGCCACGATATGCAGATGTGCTATTGTTTCTACAACATAGCTCACAAACCAGCACGCGAAACATAAAAAGAAGAATTCAAAACTTTTCGTATGAACATTTTATCTCATGTTTTTTTCTTCATAAAACTGCAAATCAAAACGAACAATTACCATGTGAAGATTTGTATTTTTATATCGACGCAAACTAAATTCGTTTATTGAAACTATTTTCGACATCTTTATCTTGCGTTGGGTGACGAACGGATCAAAGTGAAACGATTTTCTCGGCAAGCCGAAGGACCACGCCGCGGTGCGAGACAAGGTCAGCCGTAGTTTTCTTCGCTGTTCCCCAAAGTTTCGGATGTGCCAGACTGTTTTCTAGTGATATTGTTTAGATAGTGAAAAGAAATGAGGCGGTACGGACTTGCTGTTGTGATTATACAAATGCTTTATCGATAGACGCTTTAGCTAATTACGTTAGACGATATTTTGAATACATTATCAGCATTAGTATAGGTAGTTATTACCTACACGTCTGTTCACGTTTTATCTGATGTTCGAGGAACCAATAACACTGTTTTATAAGCTGAGTGTGTTTTTACTAAGGTTTTTTGTAAACACAACCTATATTATGTATGACATTGAGAACTCTTAGAAAACAAATTTAAGAGTAGTCAATTTCATAGATTTCTTAATGTACAGACATAGCAGTAAAAATAAAATATGTAGTGACTAAAAAACAATAGTAAACACATAGATTTGCATTTATATTGTGCAGTCACTATGTAAACTGACTGTATATGCATTTACTGTAAATTACACATAGACGTCACTATAGATTGGTTTCGGTTCCTTGTGTAAGTATTTACCATTATATGGAAAGTAACACGATTTGGAATAATTATATCACAATGCCAGATTTAGCTATGAAATAAAAACTATACATAACTCCATCTACTTTGGAATTTATTGTAAATGTCATGTTCGATAGTTTTCGAATCACAATTGAAATAGGTGTATTTTATACAAAACTATGAATACGATGATCTGACCACTTTATTTGTAATATATTTTAAATAATTAAAGACTCTATAAAACAAAGTTTTATTGAGATTAACACTAAAGTGAACTATGTTTTAAAGAGACAACGAAACAAAAATTAAATAATAAATGTTGAGGTCAGATTATGGCTACGTATAACGTGGTTTAGCATAAGCTAAGTATGTTTCTATTTTAATTTTTCGAAAACTATCGAAGTGAGACAGTTGCACATATTCTAAGAAAACCTGTATACACACTTTTAGATATATGATTAGGTAAATTGAATTGTTACTACCTGCCTATTGACATGTAGATTGTAAACATTTTTTTCTAAGAATTAGACCTAAGTAAGCTTTGTATAAGACATAAGATTGATGGCTGTCTAAATAGTGCCTAAAACACTACGAAATTTCGATAATTCAGTTTTATTATCTTAATAACTTATGAATGTAAATAGGTAATCTAAAATTTGAGAGCATAATATTTAGTAAATATCTGAATTTTGTAGCTGTACGAGTTGTATGATGGGATCAATTTGTTTGTACCGTTTAGTTTTAAAAATTCTCTTCTTTATAAACGTTGTTTGGTTAAATTTCTTGAAAGCATTGAACATGAGTATCAAAACCTGTATGGACTTTGCTCAAACAAATCTGCACTGATTTTATCACAAATCATATTCAAATAAATATTAAATAGCAGGTAATTTGGCACGCATGTTGTACCTTCATTAGAATAGACCAGTATTAAAATAGAATTACTTAGATTGAATCCATATAGACTTAACGGCCTGTTTACATTAGACGATATGATTCGATTACGAATGCGAAGCAAAGTAATAAGAACCTTATTAATACTACAATTACTCTATTTTAAAGCACCAGAACCTATGCTGTTACCAAATAAGAAGACATTTTTGAAAATTCAAATACACAATTTTGTTCAAACAACTAAGGCTCACTTGCACCTAAAAAGTTAAAATTTAACGCGCTAAACGTATTTAAAACATGAGTCTGTCTCTATCATGTTTAAACAATTTACTGATGGAAACAGAACGATGTTTTATGTTCATTTAACGGGGTTTGTGATTTTTGGTGCAAATGGACCTAAGTGTTATTGGAAATAAACACAAGAAAGATAATGTGTGAAATTAAATACCGAAATGGATAATCACAATGAAAGTTCGGTTCAAAATAAATTATTTCGTATGTAATGACTGAAATATTAACCAATGTAAAAGAGGTTTTAATAATATTTTAATTATAAAGATTGACACAGAAATAGCACCGTACGGAAATACCTAGTCTTTTTCACAAACATTGTATATGTTTTTGTTTGGTTCTCGGTGTAATTCACTTGGATGACGATTGCCGCTGCATGCCTTTGAAAAATTTCCATATTTAATGCAATTTTTTCTGCACATTTTTCTTTGCCAGCTAGGTAAAAAATGTAAAATAAACGCTTTTATTTCGCTTTAAGACCTGATTAAATCAATTATTGAAGTGTATAAGAAAAATTTCGTTAAAAATGCACTATTGTTACTTTTTCTTTTCCCGTGTGAATTACATTCAGAACTATATCCATCCGAATTTTGAGTTGTTTTACAATAGCCGTAATTAGGTAGGGTAAATAAATAATCCTATAAATTAATCGTTCGTAATATTATACAAAAAAACACCAACTAGTATATTTAGATATACGACAGATTTAGTGTAGAAATTAAAAATATTTCCTGCATTATATTTATTATTAAATAATATCTTACCCATCTTATTAAAACTTTTCCTAAAATTTTTCATAAACAGTGTTTTATAAAAATACTTTCTATATTCCCTAGTGTTTGTAACTACCTCGACATTTTACACGTCATAATTACCTACAGTTTAACTAGTAACTGCCACTCAGGTGTTTTGCTTTGAAAAATCTTATTTTTATCTTCTGTCCTATCCCACACATTAACTCAATGCAATAAAATTTTATTACAATTATTTTATTCACTCTCTTTTGTCTATTCCACATCTTATTTTATCTCAATAATTTCAAAATCCAAAACGCACAATATTTATACTATAAAAAGTGGCATTTTAGTAAAACTAGGTATTTATATTATCGGTCTTTACCTACAGTAGCCTAATAAATTGTCCCCATTATGAAGAATTTTAAAGAGTCTAGTCACTAAGATTAATTGCTTTATAGTCTGTTTTGTCTAGGACAGTTGTTCACAAAAGTGTTTGTACTCAATCAATTGAACTCTTCTATTCCTACCGACTAGAATATACTTTATACCTTTCAATGATAATTGTTTAAAAGTATAATAATACCCATCGAACACTTTTGCGAGTCCCAATTTTAGCTAAATTTCAAAGTATAAAAACTATTTATTTATAAATAAGAATTGACCAAAATGTTATATAAGAAACGTAGAATTTGTAAATAATAAGCGAAAAAACAGTAAGACATTATGTATAAAATAATAATGTAAATACCAGTTGTATTTGCGAATTTTAATGTAAATAAAGTAAAAAATAATAAATATGGTTCCAGTAAAATTATTTTTAAATAATACGTTCAATTGTATAATGAAATTTTAAGTTGTATGCCAACGGAATGTTCTATGCGGTGCGTAAACAAAAGATATGAAACTTTTGTGATCATTGTTGATGAAATGAAAGTGTAACTTCGATTATATGAGCTGTAGTATTTTTTAAATCGATTTTTATTTACACCCTATGCCTACAATTGAAAATAAACTTAATAAAGTATTTTGTTGTACGACATTATTTTCCCATCCTAAAAAATATGCAGAGTAGCTAGTAATTTACTATGGGTGCCTTTTAATCAAAGCGAACGTTACCCGAACACTCATCTATCGCGTTAATTTTGTTTGGCGTACCTGAACGCTTCGTCGCACCAGCAGAGCCCAAAGGCCGCTTTCCTATTTTTAAACGACTTTCTTCCAAAAGGAGGATGTTCCCAATTCGGGTCGGTTTTTTTTTGGTAACCTCATAGCTCAGTCATTTATAAACTGATTTGAAAAATGAAAACCGATGCTAAAAAACCGACTTCCAAAAAGACTAAAAAACGTCTGAAATAACTTTACTTTTGGAAGTCGGTGGCAAATTAGTCAATGAAACAAACAAAAAAGCCACCGACTTCCAAATGTAAAGTTATTTTAGACTTTGTTTGGAGTCTTTTTGGAAATCGTTTTTTTCTCAGAATCTTTTTTATCCATAAAAATTACTGACATAATGAGAGAACGAATAAATGTTAGAACAAAGAGTTTAGCGAAACAATATCAAATAGGAATTTAGGTAGCAGTTCTTTCTTGACATCCGTAAGTTTTAGTGACAAAATTAATAGCTCAACAAAATTACTAGCGTAACTATATAAATATATCTAATCTAAGATATTACACAAGCTCTGTGCATTTTAAAATCAATAAAATATACACGTCTAATAGAGAAACTCCTCCTTGTTGTCGGTTAAAAAGAACTTTGTTTAACGTTAGTAAAAAGCGACATCTTGCGGGCAGCTACCGCACAAATACTAACCTACAGTTTCAGAAAATATATATTAACATTCTCTAAGCCTACAGTCCACGTGTTTATCAAATAACCAACATTGAGGATAGAGGTCGCTTCTAAAGTTCTAGAAATGGTTAATTCTATTCTTCCTGAAGGGTCTTTTCTTTATCGTGTGGTTAGTGTCTAACCTAGTATCAGAGTTTTTGTGCCTCCCATGGGCCTCTGACTTGGCTTTACATGCCGTTAAGAAATATCTCTCAGGCATGCTGGTTTCCTCACGATGTTTTCCTTCACCGAAGCAAGTGATAGTTATACAAAACGCACATGAATCCGAAAAAATCAGAGGTTCGTGTCTTGGGTTCTAACTCGAGACCTATGACTCGGCAGTCCGACGTTCACATAACTAGGCTATCACTGCTATATACAGAAGGGTAAGGCAGAGATGCTGTAAGCATAAGAATAGCATAATCAGCCTTTTAATGTTCCCACTGCTGGGACACTCGGCCTCCTCTCAATGAGAGGAAATGGGCCATAATCCACCACGCGGGTCCAGTGCGGGTTGGTAGATGTCACATGTCTTTGAATTTTTGGTTCTAGGACGTGCCGGTTTCCTCACGATGTTTTCCTTCACCGTTTTGAGAACAGTGGTGATGAAATAAATTATACGCTGTAAGGAGGTACACACGGCTACACATCAAGCTACACATTTCCAGTATAAGCTGACCTCGCATTGTACGGAAATCCTATACAATGCGGGATCAGCATAAACTGGAAATGTATAGCTTGATGTGTAGCCGTGTGTACACAATGTAGGTTAACCCAAAAATCGCTGTTTTTATTTCAAGTTACGTGTAATGCAGATAACATACAGCTTGTATATCATAGATCCAGCTTAAGTATGGGGTTAATATCAGGTGGTCTACTCTCTTAGTCGATCAACGCAGATACGGGCCGGTCCGAACGTAGTCCAAAACTTCTAAAGCAACCCTACTCCAACTGCCTCGTTGGTCGAGTGGTAGCAAGCGCGTCTGCTGAGCATGAGGTCCTGGGTTCGATTCCCAGGTCAAGCTAAGTGTTGGGTATTGAGTTTTCCAACAGGGATTTTTCAGGAGCAGCCATGAGATTTGAGCCCGGTTGATGGCAATAAGCTAGCAACATTACATGGGACTTAAACATAACTAGTGAAATGTGGGTGTACTAGCAGGTACAACTCTACCTAACCCTTCGAGTATTACAAGCTATAATTGTCGGATTCATGACTTTTGGATACACGTCGGTAGTAGCGACAACTATCCAATCGCGTTCAATGTCGTAACTTCGGCCAAAACCACGGCTTTCGTGCTTAGAGAGTAGACCTCCAGAACTTATAGCTCAGAGTGAGCTAAATTTACAGTAGGTCCGTCGTCACTGGTACCTAACACTATGACCTTGAGCTGGCCCATTACGTAGTCCGGAGATTCAATAGAATAAGTCAGAGGCCAGCTTATACTGGAACTGTTACCACTTACGTGCGGACCATCGTACACAAGACATTTAGCTCTTGAAAGCGTTTATTAAACGTGTGAGATCATCATCCGTACTATTTTAATGTTGACATTAAAATTTGTTGCCGGAGTGAGATCTCAAAAGGCCACTGACTGCATTCATTACATATTTATTAATAATATCGAGTTTTGTAATATACAGTCTCCTTATTCCGTAATAGTTCCATCATGTGCCTAGCCAACCATGTTGGGGTCGACTTTCAGTCAATCCAGATGCTGCTTAATACCAGTATTTCCCATGGAGCGACTGCCTACCACAACCCAGTTAGTACTGAGTAATACGATACCCCTTGATAAGACCTTTGTCAGACTTTCGGGCCGCTGACTACCTATAACGACTGCCAAAGATCTCGGTAAGATACTCGGAATGTAATGGGTGATCACCCATCCACGGACCAACCTAGGCAAGCGCGGCTTAACCTGAAGATCCATCCGAGCGGCTGTTATTATTTAGCAACAAGCTTCTCATAAACGTTTGAGATATTTTATGCAAATATATTATTCAATCTCTATTGGATAAGATGAGGGTGCGTAAACATCAGTAACTAGCTATATTGGGTATTGGGTAGCATCTGAATCTTTTGAACCGCTTACCGGGACATTTCAATTTCACCCTTGATTTACTTTATATCACAAAATTTCGGTTTACGACTGGTTTACCGTAAAATTCTTGGCAATGAAATATTCTAAGTGCAAATACAGCATATCTTTTAAAATGTAATTTCGAATGGTAATTTTCCGCCAATATTTTCATCATGTTCAAAAGGGAAAACGATTGGAATTGTGCCTCGTTTTCTTTTAGTTTTATAAGAAAACTGTCAGGCTTCTCACCAATATGAAGTACGAAAAAGAAACAAAACCTGGAAATTATTTAAGCAGAATATTAAACATCCAAGCAGCAATCATAGTTTATTGACTGATTTTGTTCTTTATCAGGTTATTTCGCTCTAACAGACGGTTGATGACCGCTGAAGAGCAGCTGGTCTCCCAAATAACCCTTATTAACATTATAAATTATAATCGCTTTTTCTGTCTGTGACAGCGTGTTCTTAGGGTTCCATACCCAAGGGGTAAAAACGGATGGCGGCGGCAACCTCTCGCGTCCGGCCTTGGTTCAATCCATGGTCCGGAGCGAGACGGAATGGGACGCCGTCACCTCCTTCTGCGAAGCAGTCATACTAGCGAAGGAGGTGGCGGAACGTGAGAGGGAGAGAGCCTCACGTCCCAGCCGCCGCGGGCGTCGAGGGCCACGTGGTGGCCCCCGGCCATTCGTAGGCGAGGACTTGTGAACAGTGAGCTATGGGCTAGCTCGCCGTCCGTCCGTCTTATGACGACAGGCCGAGTCCCGCGCGCGCCTCAAAGAGATGTCAGCAAACGGGAACTGGTCCGAAAGGACCTATGCCTGCCAGGGTTGCGGGCTGTTCGAAAGAGATACCGCGGCCCTGGAACACAAAGGGCAAAAGAAGGAACATGGATAGATTTAGTCAGTACAAGTCTGACACTACCTGCCACTCCGCCCAGGGTGGGAGGGGCCATTTGAGATATCCCATCTGTAAAAAAGGGGTAAGAACGGAAACCTATTACTAAGACTCCACTGTCCGTCGGTCGGTCTGTCTGGCTGTCTGTCACCAGGCTGTATCTCATGAACCGTGATAGATATTTCTGTTACCGCTATAACAATAAAAAAAAAACCAACGAATCCCCTACAACAAACGTGTTTTTTTTTTTTTATAATGCCACGGATTCTTGCGCGATTCTGGCTCGCACTTTGGTTATTTTTTTATTCTGTGCAGTGTATTTTCATGAATTTTACAAAAATTTTGAGGACTTATTCGGAAGTATTATGTTTTTATCAGATTGTCAGAATTCATTCCATTAGACTCGGACATCATGTGGGCAGCAGATGGGTTGCAATGAAAACACTGGGTACAATACACTGCTTTTATTAAAGTAACAAATTACTTGAAATTACAATTTAACACAATAACAGTGGGCACCATGAGTCGGGTACAGTTCGGGTGTCTTAACTCCGCTCCAATCAAACCCCTGAATGTCGTCTCGTTACGAGCTTAAAACATCACGACTCTGTAGAACCACGCTGTAGGCGTGGACTGGTAAGTGGGCCATGTGACGTTACCCCTGGCGCACTTGTGATTAAATTTTTGTCCGTCGTATGACCTGATTCCATATGTATAACATTAATAATAACGTTATACCTTTCAATTCTAAGTTTCAATTTTATATTCACAATCTAGTCGTGAAAACCGTCTGATGCAAGCGCAGGTCGCAATAAATCATTCTCTTACATCTATCTACTGGACACACGTTGGTGTAAAACTTTCAAGTGACATGTTCGACTGTCTTCGGCAAAGAGGTAATACCTATCACGTATTGAACATCAGTAACTAAGAAGGTTCGTACGTGGATTTGAAAAGGTCTGTCACTCACAGTGAAAGTATAGAAAGGTAGGTGACGTTTCATGATAAGATATTCCTACTACTATAACATTTCATTTCATTTTTAGATAACAATTACATTGTGTCTGAATGTGTTACAAAAAAAGCAAACAAAAAAAAAGAAAAACATAACTCGAATAAAAAGAAATAGAAAAATACACCATCACTATCACAAATTAAATTAGTAAAAATCACAATAATAAACCAATGTCAACATAATAGGGAAAATATCAATTAACTAATTATTTAAAACCAACAATAACTTATAACAATGTTCAATGAAAATTAATTTGAAAAAGAGAAACTTTGAAACTTAACCTAGCTGGTAGCAGTGATAAACTCTTGCGGCAGAAAGTTCAACTTATTTTCTCTACGCAAAATATTAGGACCACATTAAAATTTCCACTCTAATTCCTCAATTTTTAAGATTTCGTGGCCGATTTAGAAATGGTCTCCAAAGCTCCTAATAGTCCAGTTAAAAACATCTAAAGTGCTTTGCTAAATTGTATTTTCTAAGGCCAATGAGACTAAAGTTTCTTTATGATCTCCTGAAAGGACGGTAACACGCTGTTTTAGTGCTTAGAATTCTAATTAAAACGTCTATTACTCTTTTAAAGTTTTCATAGCCTTCTGATATTACTAATTTCTTCTATGTCCTTCAGGACTGATAAAAAAAACGTTAAATAAAAATACATACATTGAAGTGTATTACCGTTGAACAAAGTTACCAGGGGGGGTTAAAGACCTCACTTGCATGCTAACCTTTTATTTCGTCTATTTTTAAAAAGTAAACACAGAGTTAATAACCTTAACGTGATCATAATTGAATAAAAAACACATGTTTTCAGTGTTGTTGGTTCGTGTAGACAAATTGCGTGTGTACATATAAATAAATATTCACGCATAAAACCCAAGCTAAAAGTCCAAACGATATGTGTGTAGCGGCTGTGCCTTATATAAATGAAAGAAGAATGCTGTGAATAACTGAGGCTAGACTTCCAGAGTGATGAGTGATTGAGTGATCGAGTGAGGATTCTTTCGTGTACAGTCAGCGTCAGAAGTAGACTAGCACTACTCAAAGTTTCAAACCAGGTTTTTTAATAAGAAACTTGCTAGATATTACTCGTTACTAACAAGGTATTGAAGAGTAAGGAGTATTTTAAAGAATAATCTTCTGAAACATTAAAAATAATAGCTGGAGCCCTGTAAGTACATCAAATAATTAAAATTCCGACATGTTAAGCAACTTGTGTTGCTGATTGTACAAGGGGTCTGTCTATATTCTATATAGATGATGAGTTGTCTTTGCTACTGAATAATTTATTAAACATGGAAACAATTGACTTAGAACCGTGTTGCGGCGCAAATCGCATCGCGCAAAGCCACGATCGAGGCTTAAGGTCTTTCTAACTCAAAACTAGGATGTACAGAATCTAACTGATACATATCAACAATAAAACTAATAATAAGATTCATAATCGCGTACCGCGAGGGCTGGTTCAAGGAGACACGGGAAAAGAGAACATGGAAGGAATTAGGAGAAGCTTTTGTCCAGCAAAGAGTCAGAACAGACTTATAAAAAAAAACGAGATTTACAGTAAAAAATCAATTAATTACACCATGTGCGTGAGATAAACATCCGAATTATATTAATATGTCTAAGGTAGGTATCAATATTATACTCGTATCATTGATACATTCTTTGTATGAATGAAAATATTTACAGAAGCACACACACTTTTTTTTTTTTCTTTCGGATGGGAAATCATCAAATGACCCCTCCCGCTCTGGGCTGAGCAGGAGGGAGTGTCAACTTTTACTGACTAAAACCCATTTTTAGTGTTAAAATATGTTTTTTGATCAACGCATCAAGACCGTAACGTTAAAAATTTAAAACTCTTAAAATGGACTTCAAGGAATCAAATCGTAGAAGTTAGTGGACATAAGAAGACTTTTTTGATCGTCCGTGATTTACTAGCAGCCAGTCCTTCATCTGCCTAGCCTTTTCCCAACTATGTTGAGGTTGGCTTCCAGTCTAACCAGATGCAGCTGATTACCAGTATTTCACAAGAAGCGATTGAACATCTGACTTCCACAACCCCGTCAGAACTGGGTAATACGATACCCCTTGGTAAGACTGTCTGCCAAAGATCTACAAATGGATTAATGAGGCAAGGAGGAAACTTGCAATCCTAAACACTAAGAGACACCTAACTCAGTGCCTAATCGCCCGTTTTCACCAACTCTAAGTGACGCCTAACTCAATGCCTAATCGCCCGTTTTCACCAACACTAAGTGACGCCTAACTCAGTGCCTAATTGCCCACTTTTTCAAGTAGGTAAGGTTAGAATTGCAAGTTAGGTTAGGTCAGTAAGGAAGGTTTTGTCAGCAAGTTAGGTTAGATCAGCAAGTTATATTCGGTTCGATCGTTAGGCTAGGCCCGTTTTCACCAACACTAAGTGACAACTAACTCGATACCTTATCGCCGTTTTCACCAACCCTAAGTGACACTGAACTGGTAGACCTTACTTTCAAAACCACACCTTAGTTGCTGATCTATCCTAACTTGCTGACCTAACCTAACTTTCAAACCTAGGTTAGGTTTGCTGACCTAACCTTACTTTCAAACCTAACCTTACTTGATGACTTAACCTAACTCACAAACCTAACCTAACTGGTTGACCTCACCTAACTTGCTGATCTAACCTAACTTGCTGACATAACCTACCTTACTGACCTAACCTAACTTGCAATCCTAACCTAACCTACATGAAAAAACGGGCAATTAAGCACTGAGTTAGGTGTCACTTAGTATTGGTGAAAACGGGCGATTAGGCATTGAGTTAGGTGTCACTTAAGGTAGGTGAAAACGGGCGATTAGGCATTGAGTTAGGCGTCACTTAGTGATGGTGAAAAAGGGCGATTAGGCATTGAGTTAAGTGTCAATTAGGGTTGGTGAAAACGGCGATAAGGTATCGAGTTAGGTGTCACTTAGTGTTGGTGAAAACGGGCGATTAGGCATTGAGTTAGGCGTCACTTAGTTCTGGTGAAAACGGGCAATTAGGCACTGAGTAAGGTGTCATTTAGTGTTGCTGAAAACGGGGATAAGGCATTTATTTAGGTGTCACTTAGTTTTCGTGAAAACGGGCCTAGCCTAACAATCTAACCGAATCTAACTTGCTGACCTAACTTTCAAAACCTCACCTTAGTTGCTGATCTAACCTAACTTGCTGACCTAACCTAACTTTCAAACCTATCCTAAATTGCTGACGTAACCTTACTTTCAAACCTAACCTTTCTTGATGACCTAACCTAACCTAACCAAACCTAACCTAACTTGCTGACATAACCGACCTTACTGACCTAACCTAACCACAACACTAAGAGATCTCCAACGAGATCTCCAACGAGATCAAAATCCTGGGCCGCACCATCGACAAGCAGCTGACTTTCAACGCACACGTCGCAAATGTGTGCAGAAAGGCAATAGGCATCCACAAGCAACTAACCAGGTTAGCAAAGACAAGCTGGGGGCTTAACCCCGATGTCATTAGTCGAACCAACAATCACGTATGCCGCCAGCGTATGGGCTTCGGCCGTTGATAAACTAGGCGTCAAGAAGCAGTTGGGAGCGGTCCAGCGCGGTATCGCACAAAAGCTGTGCAAGGGATACCGGTCGGTCTCCTTAAATTCCGCGCTAGTGCTGGCTGGGATACTACCTCTCGATTTGCGAGTCCGCGAAGCGACATCGCTATACGAGGCCAGGATAGGAGTATATCAGTCAGCACTTGGCGACAGGAGCGTTGAGCAGGCCGCCTCAGCAAAGGAGGCTCCACACCCAGCAGAGCGTGCTGAGCTAGAGCTCATAAGCCTGGTAAACCAAGAGCAACTAGATGCCCAGAGCAAACATGAAGTTCGCATCTTTACGGACGGGAGCAAGATTGGGGGCAAGGTTGGAGCGGCACTATCCGATATGGAGCGGTGACGCCGAAACCAAAACCCTCAAGCTTGCTCTCCCACATTACGCCACTGTTTACCAGGCTGAGCTTCTGGCGATATGCGTCGCAACTAGGGAGATCCTAAAGCACAGTGCGCAGTCGTTTGGAATTTTCAGTGACTCTATGGCAGCCCTCCAAACGATTCAAAACCACAATCGACACCACCCCCTGGCAGTAGAGACAAGGGCCAACCTTAGGTCCCTGTCGATCCAAAACAAGGATGTTACCTTGTTTTGGATCAAAGCCCATGCGGGGTTGGGAGGAAACGAGAGGGCCGATGAACTAGCCAAAAGAGCCGCTGAAGGTTCCAAACGAAAGCCCGACAACGACCTGTGCCCGGTTTCATACGTCAAGCGATGCATCCGAACGCAACTCTTGACGTGTGGAACCGGAGATACTGCGCTGGAGAAACGGCTTCAGGGACGTAGCTGTTTTTCCCGGATGCGGTGGCGGCATACGGGATAGTCAGGAAGATGAAGATAAGCAATGTAACTACCCAGATCATGACGGGGCACGGTGGGTTCTCGGAATACTTGAATCGCTTCAAGTGCAAAGAGAGCCCATCGTGCATATGCGATCCCGACATTGCTGAGACGGTGCCACATATATAATTGTTCAGCTGTCCTGTATTTGACCAGGAAAGACTTGTGGCTGAGCACGTACTCGACACCAAACTGGATGCCGAAAATGTGTGGTTTATAATGAAAGGGAAAAAGAGAGAGGTGTTCTTAGAATATGGTGTGAAAATTTGCGAAAAAGTAATAAAAAGAAACAAAACAGCCTAAGTAAAAATGCTTACATAATATTGTATAGAATATTAGGGTCAAGCATTGAAAACAGATGTAACAAACTTGCTAAGAAACGCCAGAAAAACTAATAGTATGTTTAATTATTATTATGTTGCCAATACCGATAAACTATTGTAAGTAGTCGTAAGAAATGGAGTAAGAAATAAAAAGGCCGTTGACCTGAAATCCGTGTATGTATTAATATTAAGAAATAGAATTAAAAGTAGTTTTAAGAAATAAATGTAAGTAAAAGTAACAATAATATAAATTAATGAAGTTGTTAAAGTTGCAAACAAACATGTCCTAGAAATAAGAAATAGAAATTTTTTATGAAATGATGTGAATAGAAATAAAAAATTGTAAAAAGTATAAAGTAGTAATGCTGTAAAGATAAATGTAATAATATTAAGAATAAGATTCACTGTGGAATAAAATTAAAAAGCAATGTACTGATGCGTTACACCCGAAATAAAAATAGAAAATGGAATAGAGTAAAAAAACAGGGAAAGTAGAAGGGCGTCCTACCCTTACAGACAGAAAGAGGAAGGAATGATAGAAAGACAAAGTATGAAGAATGAAAGTACGAGAGGAATACTTGCAAGAACTAGTATGAATGATAAGCCTAGCATAGGCAATTCTGTTGGAGGTAGTAGAAAAAAAAAAAAAAAAAAAAAAAAACACTAAGAGACACCTAACTCAGTGCCTAATTGCCCGTTTTCACCAACACTAAGTGACACCTAACTCGATGCCTTATCGCCATTTTCACCAACCTTAAGTGACACCCAACTCAATGCCTAATCGCCCGTTTTCACCAACACTAAGTGACACCTCACTCAGTGCTTAATTGCCCGTTTTTTCAAGTAGGTTAGGTTAGGATTGCACGTTAGGTTAGGTCAGTAAGGTAGGTTATGTCAGCAAGTTAGGTAAGATCAGCAAGCTAGGTAAAGTCAACCAGTTAGGTTAGTTTTGTGAGTTAGGTTAGGTCATCAAGTAAGGTTAGGTTTGAAAGTTAGGTTAGGTCAGCAAGTTTGGTTATATCAGCAACTAAGGTGAGGTTTTAAAAGTTAGGTCAGCAAGTTAGATTCGGTTAGATTGTTAGGCTAGGCCCGTTTTCACGAAAACTAAGTGACACCTGAATAAATGCCTTTTCCCCATTTTCACCAACACTAAATGACACCTTACTCAGTGCCTAATTGCCCGTTTTCACCAACACTAAGTGACGCCTAACTCAGTGCCTAATTGCCCGTTTTTTCAAGTAGGTAAGGTTAGGATTGCAAGTTAGGTTAGGTCAGTAAGGAAGGTTTTGTCAGCAAGTTAGGTTAGATCAGCAAGTTATATTCAGTTCGATTGTTAGGCTAGCTAACTTGCTGACCTAACTTTCAAAACCTCACCTTAGTTGCTGATCTAACCTAACTTGCTGACCTAACCTAACATTCAAACCTAAGCTTACTTGATGACCTAACCTAACTCCCAAACCTAACCTAACTGGTTGGTGCTGGTGAAAACAGGCGATTAGGCATTGAGTTAGGTGTCACTTAGTGTTGGTGAAAACGGGTGATTAGGCATTGAGTTAGGCGTCACTTAGGGTTGGTGAAAACGGGCGATTAGGCATTGAGTTAGGCGTCACTGAGTGTTGGTAAAAACGGGCGATTAGGCACTGAGTTAGGTGAAACTTAATGTTGGTGAAAACGGGCGATTAGGCACTGAGTTAGGTGTCTCTTAGTGTTGGTGAAAACGGGTGATTAGGCATTGAGTTAGGCGTCACTTAGGGTTGGTGAAAACGGGCGATTAGGCATTGAGTCAGGCGTCACTTAGTGTTGGTGAAAACGGGCGATTAGGCACTGAGTTAGGTGTCACTTAGTTTTCGTGAAAACGGGCGATTAGGCACTGAGTTAGGTGTCTCTTAGTGTTGGTTGAAAATGGGCAATAAGGCATTGAGCTAGGCATCACTTAGTGTTGGTGAAAACGGGCGATTAGGCATTGAGTTAGGCGTCACTTAGTGTTGGTGAAAACGGGCGATTAGGCATTGAGTTAGGCGTCACTTAGTGTTGGTGAAAACGGGCAGTTAGGCACTGAGTTAGGTGTCACTTAGTGTTGGTGAAAACGGGGATAAGACATTTATTTAGGTGTCACTTAGTTTTCGTGAAAACGGGCCTAGCCTAACAATCTAACCGAATCTAACTTGCTGACCTAACTTTCAAAACCTCACCTTAGTTGCTGATCTAACCTAACTTGCTGACCTAACCTAACTTTCAAACCTATCCTAAATTGCTGACCTAACCTAACTTTCAAACCTAACCTAACTTGCTGATCTAACCTAACTTGCTGACATAACCGACCTTACTGACCTAACCTAACCACCAACACTAAGAGACACCTAACTCAGTGCCTAATCGCCCGTTTTCACCAAAACTAAGTGACACCTAACTCAATGCCTAATCGCCCGTTTTCACCAACCCTTAGTGACGCCTAACTCAGTGCCTAATCGCCCGTTTTCACCAACACTAAGTGACGCCTAACTCAATGCCTAATCGCCCGTTTTCACCAACCCTAAGTGACGCCTAACTCAATGCCTAATCAACCGTTTTCACCAACACTAAGTGACACCTAACTCAGTGCCTAATTGTCCGTTTTCACCAACACAAAGAGACACCTAACCCAGTGCCTAAAATTGCCCGTTTTCACCAACACAAAGTGACACCTAACTCGATGCCTTATCGCCATTTTCACCAACCTTAAGTGACACCCAACTCAATGCCTAATCGCCCGTTTTCACCAACACTAAGTGACACCTTACTCAGTGCTTAATTGCCCGTTTTTTCAAGTAGGTTAGGTTAGGATTGCACGTTAGGTTAGGTCAGTAAGGTAGGTTATGTCAGCAAGTTAGGTAAGATCAGCAAGCTAGGTAAAGTCAACCAGTTAGGTTAGTTTTGTGAGTTAGGTTAGGTCATCAAGTAAGGTTAGGTTTGAAAGTTAGGTTAGGTCAGCAAGTTTGGTTATATCAGCAACTAAGGTGAGGTTTTAAAAGTTAGGTCAGCAAGTTAGATTCGGTTAGATTGTTAGGCTAGGCCCGTTTTCACGAAAACTAAGTGACACCTGAATAAATGCCTTTTCCCCATTTTCACCAACACTAAATGGCACCTTACTCAGTGCCTAATTGCCCGTTTTTTCAAGTAGGTAAGGTTATGATTGCAAGTTAGGTTAGGTCAGTAAGGAAGGTTTTGTCAGCGAGTTAGGTTAGATCAGCAAGTTATATTCAGTTCGATTGTTAGGCTAGCTAACTTGCTGACCTAACTTTCAAAACCTTACCTTAGTTGCTGATCTAACCTAACTTGCTGACCTAACCTAACATTCAAACCTAAGCTTCTTTGATGACCTAACCTAACTCCCAAACCTAACCTAACTGGTTGGTGCTGGTGAAAACAGGCGATTAGGCATTGAGTTAGGTGTCACTTAGTATTGGTGAAAACGGGTGATTAGGCATTGAGTTAGGCGTCACTTAGGGTTGGTGAAAACGGGCGATTAGGCATTGAGTTAGGCGTCACTGAGTGTTGGTAAAAACGGGCGATTAGGCACTGAGTTAGGTGAAACTTAGTGTTGGTGAAAACGGGCGATTAGGCACTGAGTTAGGTGTCTCTTAGTGTTGGTGGTTAGGTTAGGTCAGTAAGGTCGGTTATGTCAGCAAGTAAGGTTAGATCAGCAAGTTAGGTTAGGTTTGAAAGTTAGGTTAGGTCAGCATTTTAGGATAGGTTTGAAAGTTAGGTTAGGTCAGCAAATTAGGTTAGATCAGCAACTAAGGTGAGGTTTTGAAAGTTAGGTCAGCAAGTTAGATTTAGTTAGATTGTTGGGCTAGGCCCGTTTTCACGAAAACTAAGTGACACCTAATTAAATGCCTTATTCCCGTTTTCACCAACACTAAGTGACACCTAACTCAGTGCCTAACTGCCCGTTTTCACCAACACTAAGTGACGCCTAACTCAATGCCTAATCGCCCGTTTTCACCAACACTAAGTGATGCCTAGCTCAATGCCTTATTGCCCATTTTCACCAACCCTAAGTGATGCCTAGCTCAATGCCTTATTGCCCATTTTTACCAACACTAAGTGACGCCTAACTCAATGCCTAATCGCCCGTTTTCACCAACACTAAGTGACACCTAACTCAGTGCCTAACTGCCCGTTTTTACCAACACTAAGTGATGCCTAACTCAATGCCTGATCGCCCGTTTTCACCAACACTAAGTGACGCCTAACTCAATGCCTAATCGCCCGTTTTCACCAACCCTAAGTGAAGCCTAACTTAATGCCTAATCACCCGTTTTCACCAACACTAAGTGACACCTAACTCAATGCCTAATCGCCCGTTTTCACTAGCACTAAGTGACACCTAACTCAGTGCTTAATTGCCCGTTTTTACCAACACTAAGTGGCGCCTAACTCAATGCCTAATCGCCCATTTTCACCAACACTAAGTGACGCCTAACTCAATGCCTAATCGCCCGTTTTCACCAACACTTAGTGATGCCTAGCTCAATGCCTTATTGCCCATTTTCGCCAACCCTAAGTGACGCCTAGCTCAATGCCTTATTGCCCATTTTCACCAACCCTAAGTGACACCTAACTCAATGCCTAACTGCCCGTTTTCACCAACACTAAGTGACGCCTAACTCAATGCCTAATCGCCCATTTTCACCAACACCGCATTGCACTTAGCCTCTGAGTGAAAACGGGCGATTAGGCATTGAGTTAGGCGTCACTTAGTGTTGGTGAAAATGGGCGATTAGGCATTGAGTTAGGCGTCACTTAGTGTTGGTAAAAACGGGCAGTTAGGCACTGAGTTAGGTGTCACTTAGTGTTGGTGAATACGGGCGGTTAGGCATTGAGTTAGGCGTCACTTAGTGTTGGTGAAAATGGGCGATTAGGCATTGAGTTAGGCGTCACTTAGTGTTGGTAAAAACGGGCAATTTAGCACAGAGTTAGGTGTCACTTAGTGTTGGTGAAAATGGGCGATTAGGCATTGAGTTAGGCGTCACTTAGTGTTGGTGAAAACGGGCAGTTAGGCACTGAGTTAGGTGTCACTTAGTGTTGGTGAAAACGGGGATAAGACATTTATTTAGGTGTCACTTAGTTTTCGTGAAAACGGGCCTAGCCTAACAATCTAACCGAATCTAACTTGCTGACCTAACTTTCAAAACCTCACCTTAGTTGCTGATCTAACCTAACTTGCTGACCAAACCTAACTTTCAAACCTATCCTAAATTGCTGACCTAACCTAACTTTCAAACCTAACCTAACTTGCTGATCTAACCTAACTTGCTGACATAACCGACCTTACTGACCTAACCTAACCACCAACACTAAGAGACACCTAACTCAGTGCCTAATCGCCCGTTTTCACCAAAACTAAGTGACACCTAACTCAATGCCTAATCGTTCGTTTTCACCAACCCTAAGTGACGCCTAACTCAATGCCTAATCACCCGTTTTCACCAACACTAAGTGACACCTAACTCAATGCCTAATCGCCCGTTTTCACCAGCACTAAGTGACACCTAACTCAGTGCTTAATTGCCCGATTTTTCAAGTAGGTTAGGTTAGGATTGCAAGTTAGGTTAGGTCAGTAAGGTAGGTTATGTCAGCAAGTTAGGTTAGATCAGCAAGTTAGTAGAGGTCAACCAGTTAGGTTAGGTTTGGGAGTTAGGTTAGGCCATCAAGTAAGGTTAGGTTTGAAAGTTAGGTTAGGTCAGCAAGTTAGGATAGATCAGCAACTAAGGTGAGGTTTTGAAAGTTAGGTCAGCAAGTTAGATTCGGTTAGATTGTTAGGCTAGGCCCGTTTTCACGAAAACGAAGTGACACCTAAATAAATGCCTTATCCCCGTTTTCACCAACACTAAGTGACACCTAACTCAGTGCCTAACTGCCCGTTTTCACCAACACTAAGTGACGCCTAACTCAATGCCTAATCGCCCATTTTCACCAACACTAAGTGACACCTAACTCTGTGCTAAATTGCCCGTTTTTACCAACACTAAGTGACGCCTAACTCAATGCCTAATCGCCCATTTTCACCAACACTAAGTGACACCTAACTCTGTGCTAAATTGCCCGTTTTTACCAACACTAAGTGACGCCTAACTCAATGCCTAATCGCCCATTTTCACCAACACTAAGTGACGCCTAACTCAATGCCTAACCGCTCGTATTCACCAACACTAAGTGACACCTAACTCAGTGCCTAACTGCCCGTTTTTACCAACACTAAGTGACGCCTAACTCAATGCCTAATCGCCCATTTTCACCAACACTAAGTGACGCCTAACTCAATGCCTAATCGCCCGTTTTCACTCAGAGGCTAAGTGCAATGCGGTGTTGGTGAAAATGGGCGATTAGGCATTGAGTTAGGCGTCACTTAGTGTTGGTGAAAACGGGCAGTTAGGCATTGAGTTAGGTGTCACTTAGGGTTGGTGAAAATGGGCAATAAGGCATTGAGCTAGGCGTCACTTAGGGTTGGCGAAAATGGGCAATAAGGCATTGAGCTAGGCATCACTAAGTGTTGGTGAAAACGGGCGATTAGGCATTGAGTTAGGCGTCACTTAGTGTTGGTGAAAATGGGCGATTAGGCATTGAGTTAGGCGCCACTTAGTGTTGGTAAAAACGGGCAATTAAGCACTGAGTTAGGTGTCACTTAGTGCTAGTGAAAACGGGCGATTAGGCATTGAGTTAGGTGTCACTTAGTGTTGGTGAAAACGGGTGATTAGGCATTAAGTTAGGCTTCACTTAGGGTTGGTGAAAACGGGCGATTAGGCATTGAGTTAGGCGTCACTTAGTGTTGGTGAAAACGGGCGATCAGGCATTGAGTTAGGCATCACTTAGTGTTGGTAAAAACGGGCAGTTAGGCACTGAGTTAGGTGTCACTTAGTGTTGGTGAAAACGGGCGATTAGGCATTGAGTTAGGCGTCACTTAGTGTTGGTAAAAATGGGCAATAAGGCATTGAGCTAGGCATCACTTAGGGTTGGTGAAAATGGGCAATAAGGCATTGAGCTAGGCATCACTTAGTGTTGGTGAAAACGGGCGATTAGGCATTGAGTTAGGCGTCACTTAGTGTTGGTGAAAACGGGCAGTTAGGCACTGAGTTAGGTGTCACTTAGTGTTGGTGAAAACGGGAATAAGGCATTTAATTAGGTGTCACTTAGTTTTCGTGAAAACGGGCCTAGCCCAACAATCTAACTAAATCTAACTTGCTGACCTAACTTTATATCAAGCATAGTCAAGTACCTGAGTTTTTATGTTATTTTTTTGGGAAGTTGACCGTTTTGAATGTTGATTTGTGGAATGTTTTTGTTAGGCAGCATGCCTTTTTTATTTGACTAACGTTTTGTAAATATCTTCAACATGTAGAATGTTAAATAAGATTTCTAATTTACGCAACAAAATCACACAATTGATCCAACGTTTGAGTACCCATTTTTTGCGACCGTTTTCAAGTGTTTGTTTATGTTATCCGATACCATTTAACTAAACACTTCGCGCAGCTGAGACTCTTAGTGAGTTAAGTATGTGAACCGAACATTAAAATTAAATTGTAACCCGCGCCGCTTGCAGATAAGGTTTCTCAGAATAGAAGCGTAAACAAACCGTTTATTTTATTACAATTACCTGGTCGTAAATTACGTCATGTTATTGTTCAGCTTGTGAGTTGAAAAGATTGTATGGCGAGGTCTGTTCTTTTGTTTGATTTATGTACAATAGTGTGTATTTGTGGAAGTAAAACAATAACTTTTTGATATAATGGTTTAGATTTGAATTATAATGACCTTTACACAAGAAACTGGGAAAAGTTACCTCACGCTGAACACACATTAAATTACTAATACATTATAAGACAAAACTACATTTACCCATATATAATCTGTTGGCTAATTTAATAACAATTCCAAATATAGAACTGGTAGCGAGCTAACTAACGTAATTTCGGGTATATCGTCGTTTACGTCAGACGCGCCGAATTAACATAAACAAAAGAAGATGGATGACACTCAGCTGTCATGTTCGGAAAAATGGCCATCTCGGATGAAGGGTTAGGTTAGATCAGCAACTAAGGTGAGGTTTTGAAAGTTAGGTCAGCAAGTTAGATTCGGTTAGATTGTTGTTGTTGTTGGCTAGGCCCGTTTTCACGAAAACTAAGTGACACCTAACTCAGTGCCTAACTGCCCGTTTTTACCAACACTAAGTGACGCCTAACTCAATGCCTAATCGCCCATTTTCACCAACACTAAGTGACGCCTAACTCAATGCCTAATCGCCCGTTTTCACCAACACAAAGTGACACCTAACTCAATGCCTAATCGCCCGTTTTCACCAACACTAAGTGACGCCTAACTCAATGCCTAATCGCCCATTTTCACCAACACTAAGTGACACCTAACTCAGTGCCTAACTGCCCGTTTTTACCAACACTAAGTGACGCCTAACTCAATGCCTAATCGCCCATTTTCACCAACACTAAGTGACGCCTAACTCAATGCCTAATCGCCCGTTTTCACCAACACAAAGTGACACCTAACTCAATGCCTAATCGCCCGTTTTCACCAACACTAAGTGACGCCTAACTCAATGCCTAATCGCCCATTTTCACCAACACTAAGTGACGCCTAACTCAATGCCTAATCGCCCGTTTTCACCAACACTAAGTGACGCCTAACTCAATGCCTAATCGCCCATTTTCACCAACACTAAGTGACGCCTAACTCAATGCCTAATCGCCCGTTTTCACCAACACTAAGTGACGCCTAACTCAATGCCTTATCGCCCATTTTCACCAACACTAAGTGACGCCTAACTCAATGCCTAATCGCCCGTTTTCACCAACACTAAGTGACGCCTAACTCAATGCCTAATCGCCCATTTTCACCAACACTAAGTGACGCCTAACTCAATGCCTAATCGCCCGTTTTCACCAACTCTAAGTGACACCTAACTCAATGCCTAATCGCCCGTTTTCACCAACACTAAGTGACGCCTAACTCAATGCCTAATCGCCCATTTTCACCAACACTAAGTGACGCCTAACTCAATGCCTAATCGCCCGTTTTCACCAACACTAAGTGACGCCTAACTCAATGCCTCATCGCCCATTTTCACCAACACTAAGTGACGCCTAACTCAATGCCTAACCGCCCGTATTCACCAACACTAAGTGACACCTAACTCAGTGCCTAACTGCCCGTTTTTACCAACACTAAGTGACGCCTAACTCAATGCCTAATCGCCCATTTTCACCAACCCTAAGTGACACCTAACTCAGTGCCTAACTGCCCGTTTTCACCAACACTAAGTGACGCCTAACTCAATGCCTAATCGCCCATTTTCACCAACACTAAGTGACAACTAACTCGATACCTTATCGCCGTTCTCACCAACCCTAAGTGTCACTGAACTGGTTGACCTTACTTTCAAAACCACACCTTAGTTGCTGATCTATCCTAACTTGCTGACCTAACCTAACTTTCAAACCTAACCTTACTTGATGACCTAACCTAACTCCCCAACCTTACCTAACTGGTTGACCTCACCTAACTTGCTGATCTAACCTAACTTGCTGACATAACCTACCTTACTGACCTAACCTAACTTGCAATCCTAACCTAACCTACTTGAAAAAACGGGCAATTAAGCACTGAGTTAGGTGTCACTTAGTGCTGGTGAAAACGGGCGAATAGGCATTGAGTTAGGCGTCACTTAGGGTTGGTGAAAACGAACGATTAGGCATTGAGTTAGGTGTCACTTAGTTTTGGTGAAAACGGGCGATTAGGCACTGAGTTAGGTGTCTCTTAGTGTTGGTGGTTAGGTTAGGTCAGTAAGGTCGGTTATGTCAGCAAGTTAGGTTAGATCAGCAAGTTAGGTTAGGTTTGAAAGTTAGGTTAGGTCAGCAATTTAGGATAGGTTTGAAAGTTAGGTTAGGTCAGCAAGTTAGGTTAGATCAGCAACTAAGGTGAGGTTTTGAAAGTTAGGTCAGCAAGTTAGATTCGGTTAGATTGTTGTTGTTGTTGGCTAGGCCCGTTTTCACGAAAACTAAGTGACACCTAACTCAGTGCCTAACTGCCCGTTTTTACCAACACTAAGTGACGCCTAACTCAATGCCTAATCGCCCATTTTCACCAACACTAAGTGACGCCTAACTCAATGCCTAATCGCCCGTTTTCACCAACACAAAGTGACACCTAACTCAATGCCTAATCGCCCGTTTTCACCAACACTAAGTGACGCCTAACTCAATGCCTAATCGCCCATTTTCACCAACACTAAGTGACGCCTAACTCAATGCCTAATCGCCCGTTTTCACCAACACTAAGTGACGCCTAACTCAATGCCTAATCGCCCATTTTCACCAACACTAAGTGACGCCTTACTCAATGCCTAACCGCCCGTATTCACCAACACTAAGTGACGCCTAACTCAATGCCTAATCGCCCGTTTTCACGAACTCTAAGTGACACCTAACTCAGTGCCTAACTGCCCGTTTTTACCAACACTAAGTGACGCCTAACTCAATGCCTACTCGCCCATTTTCACCAACACTAAGTGACCCCTAACTCAATGCCTAATCGCCCGTTTTCACCAACTCTAAGTGACACCTAACTCAATGCCTAATCGCCCGTTTTCACCAACACTAAGTGACGCCTAACTCAATGCCTAATCGCCCATTTTCACCAACACTAAGTGACGCCTAACTCAATGCCTAATCGCCCGTTTTCACCAACACTAAGTGACGCCTAACTCAATGCCTCATCGCCCATTTTCACCAACACTAAGTGACGCCTAACTCAATGCCTAACCGCCCGTATTCACCAACACTAAGTGACACCTAACTCAGTGCCTAACTGCCCGTTTTTACCAACACTAAGTGACGCCTAACTCAATGCCTAATCGCCCATTTTCACCAACCCTAAGTGACACCTAACTCAGTGCCTAACTGCCCGTTTTCACCAACACTAAGTGACGCCTAACTCAATGCCTAATCGCCCATTTTCACCAACACTAAGTGACACCTAACTCTGTGCTAAATTGCCCGTTTTTACCAACACTAAGTGACGCCTAACTCAATGCCTAATCGCCCATTTTCACCAACACTAAGTGACGCCTAACTCAATGCCTAACTGCCCGTTTTTACCAACACTAAGTGACGCCTAACTCAATGCCTAATCGCCCATTTTCACCAACACTAAGTGACGCCTAACTCAATGCCTAATCGCCCGTTTTCACCAACACTAAGTGACACCTAACTCAGTGCCTAACTGCCCGTTTTCACCAACACTAAGGGACGCCTAGCTCAATGCCTTATTGCCCATTTTCAGCAACCCTTAGTGACACCTAACTCAATGCCTAATAGCCCGTTTTCACCAACCCCAAGTGACACCTAACTCAGTGCCTAATTGCCCGTTTTCACCAACACAAAGAGACACCTAACTCAGTGCCTAATCGCCCGTTTTCACCAACACTAAGTGACAACTAACTCGATACCTTATCGCCGTTCTCACCAACCCTAAGTGTCACTGAACTGGTTGACCTTACTTTCAAAACCACACCTTAGTTGCTGATCTATCCTAACTTGCTGACCTAACCTAACTTTCAAACCTAACCTTACTTGATGACCTAACCTAACTCCCCAACCTAACCTAACTGGTTGACCTCACCTAACTTGCTGATCTAACCTAACTTGCTGACATAACCTACCTTACTGACCTAACCTAACTTGCAATCCTAACCTAACCTACTTGAAAAAACGGGCAATTAATCACTGAGTTAGGTGTCATTTAGTACTGGTGAAAACGGGCGATTAGGCATTGAGTTAGGCGTCACTTAGTGTTGGTGAAAACGGGCGATTAGGCACTGAGTTAGGTGTCTCTTAGTGTTGGTGGTAAGGTTAGGTCAGTAAGGTCGGTTATGTCAGCAAGTTAGGTTAGATCAGCAAGTAAGGTTAGGTTTGAAAGTTAGGTTAGGTCAGCATTTTAGGATAGGTTTGAAAGTTAGGTTAGGTCAGCAAGTTGGGTTAGATCAGCAACTACCAACCTAACCTAACCTAACTTTCAAACCTAACCTTACTTGATGACCTAACCTAACTCCCAAACCTTACCTAACTGGTTGACCTCACCTAACTTGCTGATCTAACCTAACTTGCTGACATAACCTACCTTACTGACCTAACCTAACTTGTAATCCTAACCTAACCTACTTGAAAAAACGGGCAATTAAGCACTGAGTTAGGTGTCACTTAGTGCTGGTGAAAACGGGCGATTAGGCATTGAATTAGGTGTCACTTAGTGTTGGTGAAAACGGGTGATTAGGCATTGAGTTAGGCGTCACTTAGGGTTGGTGAAAACGGGCGATTAGGCATTGAGTTGAGCGTCACTTAGTGTTGGTGAAAACGGGCGATTAGGCACTGAGTTAGGTGTCACTTAGTGTTGGTGAAAACGGGCGATTAGGCACTGAGTTAGGTGTCTCTTAGTGTTGGTGGTTAGGTTAGGTCAGTAAGGTCGGTTATGTCAGCAAGTTAGGTTAGATCAGCAAGTTAGGTTAGGTCAGCAAGTTAGATTCGGTTCGATTGTTAGGCTAGGCCCGTTTTCACCAACACTAAGTGACAACTAACTCGATACCTTATCGCCGTTCTCACCAACCCTAAGTGTCAATGAACTGGTTGACCTTACTTTCAAAACCACACCTTAGTTGCTGATCTATCCTAACTTGCTGACCTAACCTAACTTTCAAACCTAACCTTACTTGATGGCCTAACCTAACTCCCAAACCTAACCTAACTGGTTGACCTCTACTAACTTGCTGATCTAACCTAACTTGCTGACATAACCTACCTTACTGACCTAACCTAACTTGCAATCCTAACCTAACCTACTTGAAAAAACGGGCAATTAAGCACTGAGTTAGGTGTCACTTAGTGCTGGTGAAAACGGGCAAATAGGCATTGAGTTAGGTGTCACTTAGTGTTGGTGAAAACGGGTGATTAGGCATTGAGTTAGGCGTCACTTAGGGTTGGTGAAAACGAACGATTAGGCATTGAGTTAGGTGTCACTTAGTTTTGGTGAAAACGGGCGATTAGGCACTGAGTTAGGTGTCTCTTAGTGTTGGTGGTTAGGTTAGGTCAGTAAGGTCGGTTATGTCAGCAAGTTAGGTTAGATCAGCAAGTTAGGTTAGGTTTGAAAGTTAGGTTAGGTCAGCAATTTAGGATAGGTTTGAAAGTTAGGTTAGGTCAGCAAGTTAGGTTAGATCAGCAACTAAGGTGAGGTTTTGAAAGTTAGGTCAGCAAGTTAGATTCGGTTAGATTGTTGTTGTTGTTGGCTAGGCCCGTTTTCACGAAAACTAAGTGACACCTAACTCAGTGCCTAACTGCCCGTTTTTACCAACACTAAGTGACGCCTAACTCAATGCCTAATCGCCCATTTTCACCAACCCTAAGTGACACCTAACTCAGTGCCTAACTGCCCGTTTTCACCAACACTAAGTGACGCCTAACTCAATGCCTAATCGCCCATTTTCACCAACACTAAGTGACACCTAACTCTGTGCTAAATTGCCCGTTTTTACCAACACTAAGTGACGCCTAACTCAATGCCTAATCGCCCATTTTCACCAACACTAAGTGACGCCTAACTCAATGCCTAACTGCCCGTTTTTACCAACACTAAGTGACGCCTAACTCAATGCCTAATCGCCCATTTTCACCAACACTAAGTGACGCCTAACTCAATGCCTAATCGCCCGTTTTCACCAACACTAAGTGACACCTAACTCAGTGCCTAACTGCCCGTTTTCACCAACACTAAGGGACGCCTAGCTCAATGCCTTATTGCCCATTTTCAGCAACCCTTAGTGACACCTAACTCAATGCCTAATAGCCCGTTTTCACCAACCCCAAGTGACACCTAACTCAGTGCCTAATTGCCCGTTTTCACCAACACAAAGAGACACCTAACTCAGTGCCTAATCGCCCGTTTTCACCAACACTAAGTGACAACTAACTCGATACCTTATCGCCGTTCTCACCAACCCTAAGTGTCACTGAACTGGTTGACCTTACTTTCAAAACCACACCTTAGTTGCTGATCTATCCTAACTTGCTGACCTAACCTAACTTTCAAACCTAACCTTACTTGATGACCTAACCTAACTCCCCAACCTAACCTAACTGGTTGACCTCACCTAACTTGCTGATCTAACCTAACTTGCTGACATAACCTACCTTACTGACCTAACCTAACTTGCAATCCTAACCTAACCTACTTGAAAAAACGGGCAATTAATCACTGAGTTAGGTGTCATTTAGTACTGGTGAAAACGGGCGATTAGGCAATGAGTTAGGCGTCACTTAGTGTTGGTGAAAACGGGCGATTAGGCACTGAGTTAGGTGTCTCTTAGTGTTGGTGGTTAGGTTAGGTCAGTAAGGTCAGTTATGTCAGCAAGTTAGGTTAGATCAGCAAGTTAGGTTAGGTCAGCAAGTTAGATTCGGTTCGATTGTTAGGCTAGGCCCGTTTTCACCAACACTAAGTGACAACTAACTCGATACCTTATCGCCGTTCTCACCAACCCTAAGTGTCAATGAACTGGTTGACCTTACTTTCAAAACCACACCTTAGTTGCTGATCTATCCTAACTTGCTGACCTAACCTAACTTTCAAACCTAACCTTACTTGATGGCCTAACCTAACTCCCAAACCTAACCTAACTGGTTGACCTCTACTAACTTGCTGATCTAACCTAACTTGCTGACATAACCTACCTTACTGACCTAACCTAACTTGCAATCCTAACCTAACCTACTTGAAAAAACGGGCAATTAATCACTGAGTTAGGTGTCATTTAGTACTGGTGAAAACGGGCGATTAGGCATTGAGTTAGGCGTCACTTAGTGTTGGTGAAAACGGGCGATTAGGCACTGAGTTAGGTGTCTCTTAGTGTTGGTGGTAAGGTTAGGTCAGTAAGGTCGGTTATGTCAGCAAGTTAGGTTAGATCAGCAAGTAAGGTTAGGTTTGAAAGTTAGGTTAGGTCAGCATTTTAGGATAGGTTTGAAAGTTAGGTTAGGTCAGCAAGTTGGGTTAGATCAGCAACTAAGGTGAGGTTTTGAAAGTTAGGTCAGCAAGTAAGATTTGGTTAGATTGTTAGGCTAGGCCCGTTTTCACGAAAACTAAGTGACACCTAAGTAAATGCCTTATCCCCGTTTTCACCAACACTAAGTGACACCTAACTCAGTGCCTAACTGCCCGTTTTTACCAACACTAAGTGACGCCTAACTCAATGCCTGATCGCCCGTTTTCACCAACAATAAGTGATGCCTAGCTCAATGCCTTATTGCCCATTTTCACCAACCCTAAGTGACACCTAACTCAATGCCTAATTGCCCGTTTTCACCAACCCTAAGTGACATCTAACTAAGTGCCTAATTGCTCGTTTTCTCCAACACAAAGAGACACCTAACTCAGTGCCTAATCGCCCGTTTTCACCAACACTAAGTGACAACTAACTCGATACCTTATCGCCGTTCTCACCAATCCTAATTGTCACTGAAATGGTTGACCCTACTTTCAAACCCACACCTTAGTTGCTGATCTATCCTAACTTGCTGACCTAACCTAACTTTCAAACCTAACCTTACTTGATGACCTAACCTAACTCCCAAAACTTACCTAACTGGTTGACCTCACCTAACTTGCTGATCTAACCTAACTTGCTGACATAACCTACCTTACTGACCTAACCTAACTTGTAATCCTTACCTAACCTACTTGAAAAAACGGGCAATTAAGCACTGAGTTAGGTGTCACTTAGTGCTGGTGAAAACGGGCGATTAGGCATTGAATTAGGTGTCACTTAGTGTTGGTGAAAACGGGTGATTAGGCATTGAGTTAGGCGTCACTTAGGGTTGGTGAAAACGGGCGATTAGGCATTGAGTTGAGCGTCACTTAGTGTTGGTGAAAACGGGCGATTAGGCACTGAGTTAGGTGTCACTTAGTGTTGGTGAAAACGGGCGATTAGGCACTGAGTTAGGTGTCTCTTAGTGTTGGTGGTTAGGTTAGGTCAGTAAGGTCGGTTATGTCAGCAAGTTAGGTTAGATCAGCAAGTTAGGTTAGGTCAGCAAGTTAGATTCGGTTCGATTGTTAGGCTAGGCCCGTTTTCACCAACACTAAGTGACAACTAACTCGATACCTTATCGCCGTTCTCACCAACCCTAAGTGTCAATGAACTGGTTGACCTTACTTTCAAAACCACACCTTAGTTGCTGATCTATCCTAACTTGCTGACCTAACCTAACTTTCAAACCTAACCTTACTTGATGGCCTAACCTAACTCCCAAACCTAACCTAACTGGTTGACCTCTACTAACTTGCTGATCTAACCTAACTTGCTGACATAACCTACCTTACTGACCTAACCTAACTTGCAATCCTAACCTAACCTACTTGAAAAAACGGGCAATTAAGCACTGAGTTAGGTGTCACTTAGTGCTGGTGAAAACGGGCAAATAGGCATTGAGTTAGGTGTCACTTAGTGCTGGTGAAAACGGGCGATTAGGCATTGAATTAGGTGTCACTTAGTGTTGGTGAAAACGGGTGATTAGGCATTGAGTTAGGCGTCACTTAGGGTTGGTGAAAACGGGCGATTAGGCATTGAGTTGAGCGTCACTTAGTGTTGGTGAAAACGGGCGATTAGGCACTGAGTTAGGTGTCTCTTAGTGTTGGTGGTTAGGTTAGGTCAGTAAGGTCGGTTATGTCAGCAAGTTAGGTTAGATCAGCAAGTTAGGTTAGGTTTGAAAGTTAGGTTAGGTCAGCAATTTAGGATAGGTTTGAAAGTTAGGTTAGGTCAGCAAGTTAGGTTAGATCAGCAACTAAGGTGAGGTTTTGAAAGTTAGGTCAGCAAGTTAGATTCGGTTAGATTGTTGTTGTTGTTGGCTAGGCCCGTTTTCACGAAAACTAAGTGACACCTAACTCAGTGCCTAACTGCCCGTTTTTACCAACACTAAGTGACGCCTAACTCAATGCCTAATCGCCCATTTTCACCAACACTAAGTGACGCCTAACTCAATGCCTAATCGCCCGTTTTCACCAACACAAAGTGACACCTAACTCAATGCCTAATCGCCCGTTTTCACCAACACTAAGTGACGCCTAACTCAATGCCTAATCGCCCGTTTTCACCAACACTAAGTGACGCCTAACTCAATGCCTAATCGCCCATTTTCACCAACACTAAGTGACGCCTTACTCAATGCCTAACCACCCGTATTCACCAACACTAAGTGACACCTAACTCAGTGCCTAACTGCCCGTTTTTACCAACACTAAGTGACGCCTAACTCAATGCCTAATCGCCCATTTTCACCAACACTAAGTGACGCCTAACTCAATGCCTAATCGCCCGTTTTCACCAACACTAAGTGATGCCTAGCTCAATGCCTTATTGCCCATTTTCGCCAACCCTAAGTGACACCTAACTCAATGCCTTATTGCCCATTTTCACCAACCCTAAGTGACACCTAACTCAATGCCTTATTGCCCGTTTTCACCAACACTAAGTGACGCCTAGCTCAATGCCTTATTGCCCATTTTCACCAACCCTAAGTGACACCTAACTCAATGCCTAATCGCCCGTTTTCACCAACACTAAGTGATGCCTAGCTCAATGCCTTATTGCCCATTTTCGCCAACCCTAAGTGACACCTAACTCAATGCCTTATTGCCCATTTTCACCAACCCTAAGTGACACCTAACTCAATGCCTTATTGCCCGTTTTCACCAACACTAAGTGACGCCTAGCTCAATGCCTTATTGCCCATTTTCACCAACCCTAAGTGACACCTAACTCAATGCCTAATTGCCCGTTTTCACCAACCCTAAGTGACACCTAACTCAGTGCCTCATTGCCCGTTTTCACCAACACAAAGAGACACCTAACTCAGTGCCTAATCGCCCGTTTTCACCAACACTAAGTGACAACTAACTCGATACCTTATCGCCGTTCTCACCAACCCTAAGTGTCACTGAACTGGTTGACCTTACTTTCAAAACCACACCTTAGTTGCTGATCTATCCTAACTTGCTGACCTAACCTAACTTTCAAACCTAACCTTACTTGATGACCTAACCTAACTCCCCAACCTAACCTAACTGGTTGACCTCACCTAACTTGCTGATCTAACCTAACTTGCTGACATAACCTACCTTACTGACCTAACCTAACTTGCAATCCTAACCTAACCTACTTGAAAAAACGGGCAATTAATCACTGAGTTAGGTGTCATTTAGTACTGGTGAAAACGGGCGATTAGGCATTGAGTTAGGCGTCACTTAGTGTTGGTGAAAACGGGCGATTAGGCACTGAATTAGGTGTCACTTAGTGTTGGTGAAAACGGGCGATTAGGCACTGAGTTAGGTGTCTCTTAGTGTTGGTGGTAAGGTTAGGTCAGTAAGGTCGGTTAAGTCAGCAAGTTAGGTTAGATCAGCAAGTAAGGTTAGGTTTGAAAGTTAGGGTAGGTCAGCATTTTAGGATAGGTTTGAAAGTTAGGTTAGGTCAGCAAGTTGGGTTAGATCAGCAACTAAGGTGAGGTTTTGAAAGTTAGGTCAGCAAGTTAGATTTGGTTAGATTGTTAGGCTAGGCCCGTTTTCACGAAAACTAAGTGACACCTAAGTAAATGCCTTATCCCCGTTTTCACCAACACTAAGTGACACCTAACTCAGTGCCTAACTGCCCGTTTTCACCAACACTAAGTGACGCCTAACTCAATGCCTAATCGCCCATTTTCACCAACACTAAGTGACACCTAACTCTGTGCTAAATTGCCCGTTTTTACCAACACTAAGTGACGCCTAACTCAATGCCTAATCGCCCATTTTCACCAACACCGTATTGCACTTAGCCTCTGAGTGAAAACGGGCGATTAGGCATTGAGTTAGGCGTCACTTAGTGTTGGTGAAAATGGGCGATTAGGCATTGAGTTAGGCGTCACTTAGTGTTGGTAAAAACGGGCAGTTAGGCACTGAGTTAGGTGTCACTTAGTGTTGGTGAATACGGGCGGTTAGGCATTGAATTAGGCGTCACTTAGTGTTGGTGAAAATGGGCGATTAGGCATTGAGTTAGGCGTCACTTAGTGTTGGTAAAAACGGGCAATTTAGCACAGAGTTAGGTGTCACTTAGTGTTGGTGAAAATGGGCGATTAGGCATTGAGTTAGGCGTCACTTAGTGTTGGTGAAAACGGGCAGTTAGGCACTGAGTTAGGTGTCACTTAGTGTTGGTGAAAACGGGGATAAGGCATTTATTTAGGTGTCACTTCGTTTTCGTGAAAACGGGCCTAGCCTAACAATCTAACCGAATCTTACTTGCTGACCTAACTTTCAAAACCTCACCTTAGTTGCTGATCTATCCTAACTTGCTGACCTAACCTAACTTTCAAACCTAACCTTACTTGATGGCCTAACCTAACTCCCAAACCTAACCTAACTGGTTGACCTCTACTAACTTGCTGATCTAACCTAACTTGCTGACATAACCTACCTTACTGACCTAACCTAACTTGCAATCCTAACCTAACCTACTTGAAAAAACGGGCAATTAAGCACTGAGTTAGGTGTCACTTAGTGCTGGTGAAAACGGGCGATTAGGCATTGAGTTAGGTGTCACTTAGTGTTGGTGAAAACGGGTGATTAGGCATTGAGTTAGGCGTCACTTAGGGTTGGTGAAAACGAACGATTAGGCATTGAGTTAGGTGTCACTTCGTTTTCGTGAAAACGGGCCTAGCCTAACAATCTAACCGAATCTAACTTGCTGACCTAACTTTCAAAACCTCACCTTAGTTGCTGATCTAACCTAACTTGCTGACCAAACCTAACTTTCAAACCTATCCTAAATTGCTGACCTTACCTAACTATCAAACCTAACCTAACTTGCTGATCTAACCTAACTTGCTGACATAACCGACCTTACTGACCTAACCTAACCACCAACACTAAGAGACACCTAACTCAGTGCCTAATCGCCCGTTTTCACCAAAACTAAGTGACACCTAACTCAATGCCTAATCGTTCGTTTTCACCAACCCTAAGTGACGCCTAACTCAATGCCTAATCACCCGTTTTCACCAACACTAAGTGACACCTAACTCAATGCCTAATCGCCCGTTTTCATCAACACTAAGTGACGCCTAACTCAATGCCTAATCGCCCATTTTCACCAACACTAAGTGACGCCTAACTCAATGCCTAACCGCCCGTATTCACCAACCCTAAGTGACACCTAACTCAGTGCCTAATTGCCCGTTTTCACCAACACAAAGAGACACCTAACTCAGTGCCTAATCGCCCGTTTTCACCAACACTAAGTGACAACTAACTCGATACCTTATCGCCATTCTCACCAACCCTAAGTGTCACTGAACTGGTTGACCTTACTTTCAAAACCACACCTTAGTTGCTGATCTATCCTAACTTGCTGACCTAACCTAACTTTCAAACCTAACCTTACTTGATGACCTAACCTAACTCCCAAACCTAACCTAACTGGTTGACCTCACCTAACTTGCTGATCTAACCTAACTTGCTGACATAACCTACCTTACTGACCTAACCTAACTTGCAATCCTAACCTAACCTACTTGAAAAAACGGGCAATTAAGCACTGAGTTAGGTGTCACTTAGTGCTGGTGAAAACGGGCGATTAGGCATTGAATTAGGTGTCACTTAGTGTTGGTGAAAACGGGTGATTAGGCATTGAGTTAGGCGTCACTTAGGGTTGGTGAAAACGGGCGATTAGGCATTGAGTTGAGCGTCACTTAGTGTTGGTGAAAACGGGCGATTAGGCACTGAGTTAGGTGTCACTTAGTGTTGGTGAAAACGGGCGATTAGGCACTGAGTTAGGTGTCTCTTAGTGTTGGTGGTTAGGTTAGGTCAGTAAGGTCGGTTATGTCAGCAAGTTAGGTTAGATCAGCAAGTTAGGTTAGGTCAGCAAGTTAGATTCGGTTCGATTGTTAGGCTAGGCCCGTTTTCACCAACACTAAGTGACAACTAACTCGATACCTTATCGCCGTTCTCACCAACCCTAAGTGTCAATGAACTGGTTGACCTTACTTTCAAAACCACACCTTAGTTGCTGATCTATCCTAACTTGCTGACCTAACCTAACTTTCAAACCTAACCTTACTTGATGAACTTGCTGATCTAACCTAATTTGCTGACATAACCTACCTTACTGACCTATCCTAACTTGCAATCCTAACCTAACCTACTTGAAAAAACGGGCAATTAAGCACTGAGTTAGGTGTCACTTAGTGCTGGTGAAAACGGGCGATTAGGCATTGAGTTAGGTGTCACTTAGTGTTGGTGAAAACGGGTGATTAGGCATTGAGTTAGGCGTCACTTAGGGTTTGTGAAAACGAACGATTAGGCATTGAGTTAGGTGTCACTTAGTTTTGGTGAAAACGGGCGATTAGGCACTGAGTTAGGTGTCTCTTAGTGTTGGTGGTTAGGTTAGGTCAGTAAGGTCGGTTATGTCAGCAAGTTAGGTTAGATCAGCAAGTTAGGTTAGGTTTGAAAGTTAGGTTAGGTCAGCAATTTAGGATAGGTTTGAAAGTAAGGTTAGGTCAGCAAGTTAGGTTAGATCAGCAACTAAGGTGAGGTTTTGAAAGTTAGGTCAGCAAGTTAGATTCGGTTAGATTGTTAGGCTAGGCCCGTTTTCACGAAAACTAAGTGACACCTAAATAAATGTCTTATCCCCGTTTTCACCAACACTAAGTGACAACTAACTCAGTGCCTAACTGCCCGTTTTCACCAACACTAAGTGACGCCTAACTCAATGCCTAATCGCCCATTTTCACCAATACTAAGTGACACCTAACTCTGTGCTAAATTGCCCGTTTTTACCAACACTAAGTGACGCCTAACTCAATGTCTAATCGCCGATTTTCACCAACACCGCATTGCACTTAGCCTCTGGGTGAAAACGGGCGATTAGGCATTGAGTTAGGCGTCACTTAGTGTTGGTGAAAATGGGCGATTAGGCATTGAGTTAGGCGTCACTTAGTGTTGGTAAAAACGGGCAGTTAGGCACTGAGTTAGGTGTCACTTAGTGTTGGTGAATACGGGCGGTTAGGCATTGAGTTAGGCGTCACTTAGTGTTGGTGAAAATGGGCGATTAGGCATTGAGTTAGGCGTCACTTAGTGTTGGTAAAAACGGGCAATTTAGCACAGAGTTAGGTGTCACTTAGTGTTGGTGAAAATGGGCGATTAGGCATTGATTTAGGCGTCACTTAGTGTTGGTGAAAACGGGCAGTTAGGCACTTAGTTAGGTGTCACTTAGTGTTGGTGAAAACGGGGATAAGGCATTTATTTAGGTGTCACTTCGTTTTCGTGAAAACGGGCCTAGCCTAACAATCTAACCGAATCTAACTTGCTGACCTAACTTTCAAAACCTCACCTTAGTTGCTGATCTATCCTAACTTGCTGACCTAACCTAACTTTCAAACCTAACCTTACTTGATGGCCTAACCTAACTCCCAAACCTAACCTAACTGGTTGACCTCTACTAACTTGCTGATCAAACCTAACTTGCTGACATAACCTACCTTACTGACCTAACCTAACTTGCAATCCTTACCTAACCTACTTGAAAAAACGGGCAATTAAGCACTGAGTTAGGTGTCACTTAGTGCTGGTGAAAACGGGCGATTAGGCATTGAGTTAGGTGTCACTTAGTGTTGGTGAAAACGGGTGATTAGGCATTGAGTTAGGCGTCACTTAGGGTTGGTGAAAACGAACGATTAGGCATTGAGTTAGGTGTCACTTAGTTTTGGTGAAAACGGGCGATTAGGCACTGAGTTAGGTGTCTCTTAGTGTTGGTGGTTAGGTTAGGTCAGTAAAGTCGGTTATGTCAGCAAGTTAGGTTAGATCAGCAAGTTAGGTTAGGTTAGGTTAAAGCAAGTTCATCAAGTAAGGTTAGGTTTGAAAGTTAGGTTAGGTCAGCAAGTTAGGATAGATCAGCAACTAAGGTGTGGTTTTGAAAGTAAGGTCAACCAGTTCATTGACACTTAGGGTTGGTGAGAACGGCGATAAGGTATCGAGTTAGTTGTCACTTAGTGTTGGTGAAAACGGGCCTAGCCTAACAATCGAACCGAATCTAACTTGCTGACCTAACCTAACTTGCTGATCTAACCTAACTTGCTGACATAACCGACCTTACTGACCTAACCTAACCACCAACACTAAGAGACACCTAACTCAGTGCCTAATCGCCCGTTTTCACCAACACTAAGTGACACCTAACTCAGTGCCTAATCGCCCGTTTTCACCAACACTAAGTGACGCTCAACTCAATGCCTAATCGCCCGTTTTCACCAACCCTTAGTGACGCCTAACTCAATGCCTAATCACCCGTTTTCACCAACACTAAGTGACACCTAATTCAATGCCTAATCGCCCGTTTTCACCAGCACTAAGTGACACCTAACTCAGTGCTTAATTGCCCGTTTTTTCAAGTAGGTTAGGTTAGGATTGCAAGTTAGGTTAGGTCAGTAAGGTAGGTTATGTCAGCAAGTTAGGTTAGATCAGCAAGTTAGGTGAGGTCAACCAGTTAGGTTAGGTTTGGGAGTTAGGTTAGGTCATCAAGTAAGGTTAGGTTTGAAAGTTAGGTTAGGTCAGCAAGTTAGGATAGATCAGCAACTAAGGTGTGGTTTTGAAAGTAAGGTCAACCAGTTCAGTGACACTTAGGGTTGGTGAGAATGGCGATAAGGTATCGAGTTAGTTGTCACTTAGTGTTGGTGAAAACGGGCGATTAGGCACTGAGTTAGGTGTCTCTTTGTGTTGGTGAAAACGGGCAATTAGGCACTGAGTTAGGTGTCACTTAGGGTTGGTGAATACGGGCGGTTAGGCATTGAGTTAGGCGTCACTTAGTGTTGGTGAAAATGGGCGATTAGGCATTGAGTTAGGCGTCACTTAGTGTTGATGAAAACGGGCGATTAGGCATTGAGTTAGGTGTCACTTAGTGTTGGTGAAAACGGGTGATTAGGCATTGAGTTAGGCGTCACTTAGGGTTGGTGAAAACGAACGATTAGGCATTGAGTTAGGTGTCACTTAGTTTTGGTGAAAACGGGCGATTAGGCACTGAGTTAGGTGTCTCTTAGTGTTGGTGGTTAGGTTAGGTCAGTAAGGTCGGTTATGTCAGCAAGTTAGGTTAGATCAGCAAGTTAGGTTAGGTTTGATAGTTAGGTAAGGTCAGCAATTTAGGATAGGTTTGAAAGTTAGGTTTGGTCAGCAAGTTAGGTTAGATCAGCAACTAAGGTGAGGTTTTGAAAGTTAGGTCAGCAAGTTAGATTCGGTTAGATTGTTAGGCTAGGCCCGTTTTCACGAAAACGAAGTGACACCTAACTCAATGCCTAATCGTTCGTTTTCACCAACCCTAAGTGACGCCTAACTCAATGCCTAATCACCCGTTTTCACCAACACTAAGTGACACCTAACTCAATGCCTAATCGCCCGTTTTCACCAGCACTAAGTGACACCTAACTCAGTGCTTAATTGCCCGTTTTTTCAAGTAGGTTAGGTTAGGATTGCAAGTTAGGTTAGGTCAGTAAGGTAGGTTATGTCAGCAAGTTAGGTTAGATCAGCAAGTTAGTAGAGGTCAACCAGTTAGGTTAGGTTTGGGAGTTAGGTTAGGCCATCAAGTAAGGTTAGGTTTGAAAGTTAGGTTAGGTCAGCAAGTTAGGATAGATCAGCAACTAAGGTGAGGTTTTGAAAGTTAGGTCAGCAAGTAAGATTCGGTTAGATTGTTAGGCTAGGCCCGTTTTCACGAAAACGAAGTGACACCTAAATAAATGCCTTATCCCCGTTTTCACCAACACTAAGTGACACCTAACTCAGTGCCTAACTGCCCGTTTTCACCAACACTAAGTGACGCCTAACTCAATGCCTAATCGCCCATTTTCACCAACACTAAGTGACACCTAACTCTGTGCTAAATTGCCCGTTTTTACCAACACTAAGTGACGCCTAACTCAATGCCTAATCGCCCATTTTCACCAACACTAAGTGACGCCTAATTCAATGCCTAACCGCCCGTATTCACCAACACTAAGTGACACCTAACTCAGTGCCTAACTGCCCGTTTTTACCAACACTAAGTGACGCCTAACTCAATGCCTAATCGCCCATTTTCACCAACACTAAGTGACGCCTAACTCAATGCCTAATCGCCCGTTTTCACTCAGAGGCTAAGTGCAATACGGTGTTGGTGAAAATGGGCGATTAGGCATTGAGTTAGGCGTCACTTAGTGTTGGTAAAAACGGGCAATTTAGCACAGAGTTAGGTGTCACTTAGTGTTGGTGAAAATGGGCGATTAGGCATTGAGTTAGGCGTCACTTAGTGTTGGTGAAAACGGGCAGTTAGGCACTGAGTTAGGTGTCACTTAGTGTTGGTGAAAACGGGGATAAGGCATTTACTTAGGTGTCACTTAGTTTTCGTGAAAACGGGCCTAGCCTAACAATCTAACCAAATCTAACTTGCTGACCTAACTTTCAAAACCTCACCTTAGTTGCTGATCTAACCCAACTTGCTGACCTAACCTAACTTTCAAACCTATCCTAAAATGCTGACCTACCCTAACTTTCAAACCTAACCTTACTTGCTGATCTAACCTAACTTGCTGACTTAACCGACCTTACTGACCTAACCTTACCACCAACACTAAGAGACACCTAACTCAGTGCCTAATCGCCCGTTTTCACCAACACTAAGTGACACCTAATTCAGTGCCTAATCGCCCGTTTTCACCAACACTAAGTGACGCCTAACTCAATGCCTAATCGCCCGTTTTCACCAGTACTAAATGACACCTAACTCAGTGATTAATTGCCCGTTTTTTCAAGTAGGTTAGGTTAGGATTGCAAGTTAGGTTAGGTCAGTAAGGTAGGTTATGTCAGCAAGTTAGGTTAGATCAGCAAGTTAGGTGAGGTCAACCAGTTAGGTTAGGTTGGGGAGTTAGGTTAGGTCATCAAGTAAGGTTAGGTTTGAAAGTTAGGTTAGGTCAGCAAGTTAGGATAGATCAGCAACTAAGGTGTGGTTTTGAAAGTAAGGTCAACCAGTTCAGTGACACTTAGGGTTGGTGAGAACGGCGATAAGGTATCGAGTTAGTTGTCACTTAGTGTTGGTGAAAACGGGCGATTAGGCACTGAGTTAGGTGTCTCTTTGTGTTGGTGAAAACGGGCAATGAGGCACTGAGTTAGGTGTCACTTAGGGTTGGTGAAAACGGGCAATTAGGCATTGAGTTAGGTGTCACTTAGGGTTGGTGAAAATGGGCAATAAGGCATTGAGCTAGGCGTCACTTAGTGTTGGTGAAAACGGGCAATAAGGCATTGAGTTAGGTGTCACTTAGGGTTGGTGAAAATGGGCAATAAGGCATTGAGTTAGGTGTCACTTAGGGTTGGCGAAAATGGGCAATAAGGCATTGAGCTAGGCATCACTTAGTGTTGGTGAAAACGGGCGATTAGGCATTGAGTTAGGTGTCACTTAGGGTTGGTGAAAATGGGCAATAAGGCATTGAGCTAGGCGTCACTTAGTGTTGGTGAAAACGGGCAATAAGGCATTGAGTTAGGTGTCACTTAGGGTTGGTGAAAATGGGCAATAAGGCATTGAGTTAGGTGTCACTTAGGGTTGGCGAAAATGGGCAATAAGGCATTGAGCTAGGCATCACTTAGTGTTGGTGAAAACGGGCGATTAGGCATTGAGTTAGGCGTCACTTAGTGTTGGTGAAAATGGGCGATTAGGCATTGAGTTAGGCGTCACTTAGTGTTGGTAAAAACGGGCAGTTAGGCACTGAGTTAGGTGTCACTTAGTGTTGGTGAATACGGGTGGTTAGGCATTGAGTAAGGCGTCACTTAGTGTTGGTGAAAATGGGCGATTAGGCATTGAGTTAGGCGTCACTTAGTGTTGGTGAAAACGGGCGATTAGGCATTGAGTTAGGCGTCACTTAGTGTTGGTGAAAACGGGCGATTAGGCATTGAGTTAGGTGTCACTTTGTGTTGGTGAAAACGGGCGATTAGGCATTGAGTTAGGCGTCACTTAGTGTTGGTGAAAATGGGCGATTAGGCATTGAGTTAGGCGTCACTTAGTGTTGGTAAAAACGGGCAGTTAGGCACTGAGTTAGGTGTCACTTAGTTTTCGTGAAAACGGGCCTAGCCAACAACAACAACAATCTAACCGAATCTAACTTGCTGACCTAACTTTCAAAACCTCACCTTAGTTGCTGATCTAACCTAACTTGCTGACCTAACCTAACTTTCAAACCTATCCTAAATTGCTGACCTAACCTAACTTTCAAACCTAACCTAACTTGCTGATCTAACCTAACTTGCTGACATAACCGACCTTACTGACCTAACCTAACCACCAACACTAAGAGACACCTAACTCAGTGCCTAATCGCCCGTTTTCACCAACACTAAGTGACGCTCAACTCAATGCCTAATCGCCCGTTTTCACCAACCCTAAGTGACGCCTAACTCAATGCCTAATCACCCGTTTTCACCAACACTAAGTGACACCTAATTCAATGCCTAATCGCCCGTTTTCACCAGCACTAAGTGACACCTAACTCAGTGCTTAATTGCCCGTTTTTTCAAGTAGGTTAGGTTAGGATTACAAGTTAGGTTAGGTCAGTAAGGTAGGTTATGTCAGCAAGTTAGGTTAGATCAGCAAGTTAGGTGAGGTCAACCAGTTAGGTAAGGTTTGGGAGTTAGGTTAGGTCATCAAGTAAGGTTAGGTTTGAAAGTTAGGTTAGGTCAGCAAGTTAGGATAGATCAGCAACTAAGGTGTGGGTTTGAAAGTAGGGTCAACCATTTCAGTGACAATTAGGATTGGTGAGAACGGCGATAAGGTATCGAGTTAGTTGTCACTTAGTGTTGGTGAAAACGGGCGATTAGGCACTGAGTTAGGTGTCTCTTTGTGTTGGAGAAAACCAGCAATTAGGCACTTAGTTAGATGTCACTTAGGGTTGGTGAAAACGGGCAATTAGGCATTGAGTTAGGTGTCACTTAGGGTTGGTGAAAATGGGCAATAAGGCATTGAGCTAGGCATCACTTAGTGTTGGTGAAAACGGGCGATCAGGCATTGAGTTAGGCGTCACTTAGTGTTGGTAAAAACGGGCAGTTAGGCACTGAGTTAGGTGTCACTTAGTGTTGGTGAAAACGGGGATAAGGCATTTACTTAGGTGTCACTTAGTTTTCGTGAAAACGGGCCTAGCCTAACAATCTAACCAAATCTAACTTGCTGACCTAACTTTCAAAACCTCACCTTAGTTGCTGATCTAACCCAACTTGCTGACCTAACCTAACTTTCAAACCTATCCTAAAATGCTGACCTAACCTAACTTTCAAACCTAACCTTACTTGCTGATCTAACCTAACTTGCTGACATAACCGACCTTACTGACCTAACCTTACCACCAACACTAAGAGACACCTAACTCAGTGCCTAATCGCCCGTTTTCACCAACACTAAGTGACACCTAACTCAGTGCCTAATCGCCCGTTTTCACCAACACTAAGTGACGCCTAACTCAATGCCTAATCGCCCGTTTTCACCAGTACTAAATGACACCTAACTCAGTGATTAATTGCCCGTTTTTTCAAGTAGGTTAGGTTAGGATTGCAAGTTAGGTTAGGTCAGTAAGGTAGGTTATGTCAGCAAGTTAGGTTAGATCAGCAAGTTAGGTGAGGTCAACCAGTTAGGTTAGGTTGGGGAGTTAGGTTAGGTCATCAAGTAAGGTTAGGTTTGAAAGTTAGGTTAGGTCAGCAAGTTAGGATAGATCAGCAACTAAGGTGTGGTTTTGAAAGTAAGGTCAACCAGTTCAGTGACACTTAGGGTTGGTGAGAACGGCGATAAGGTATCGAGTTAGTTGTCACTTAGTGTTGGTGAAAACGGGCGATTAGGCACTGAGTTAGGTGTCTCTTTGTGTTGGTGAAAACGGGCAATTAGGCACTGAGTTAGGTGTCACTTGGGGTTGGTGAAAACGGGCAATTAGGCATTGAGTTAGGTGTCACTAAGGGTTGCTGAAAATGGGCAATAAGGCATTGAGCTAGGCGTCCCTTAGTGTTGGTGAAAACGGGCAGTTAGGCACTGAGTTAGGTGTCACTTAGTGTTGGTGAAAACGGGCGATTAGGCATTGAGTTAGGCGTCACTTAGTGTTGGTGAAAATGGGCGATTAGGCATTGAGTTAGGCGTCACTTAGTGTTGGTGAAAATGGGCGATTAGGCATTGAGTTAGGCGTCACTTAGTGTTGGTAAAAACGGGCAGTTAGGCACTGAGTTAGGTGTCACTTAGTGTTGGTGAATACGGGCGGTTAGGCATTGAGTAAGGCGTCACTTAGTGTTGGTGAAAATGGGCGATTAGGCATTGAGTTAGGCGTCACTTAGTGTTGGTGAAAACGGGCGATTAGGCATTGAGTTAGGCGTCACTTAGTGTTGGTGAAAACGGGCGATTAGGCATTGAGTTAGGTGTCACTTTGTGTTGGTGAAAACGGGCGATTAGGCATTGAGTTAGGCGTCACTTAGTGTTGGTGAAAATGGGCGATTAGGCATTGAGTTAGGCGTCACTTAGTGTTGGTGAAATAGGCGATTAGGCATTGAGTTAGGCGTCACTTAGTGTTGGTAAAAACGGGCAGTTAGGCACTGAGTTAGGTGTCACTTAGTTTTCGTGAAAACGGGCCTAGCCAACAACAACAACAATCTAACCGAATCTAACTTGCTGACCTAACTTTCAAAACCTCACCTTAGTTGCTGATCTAACCTAACTTGCTGACCTAACCTAACTTTCAAACCTATCCTAAATTGCTGACCTAACCTAACTTTCAAACCTAACCTAACTTGCTGATCTAACCTAACTTGCTGACATAACCGACCTTACTGACCTAACCTAACCACCAACACTAAGAGACACCTAACTCAGTGCCTAATCGCTTGTTTCACCAAAACTAAGTGACACCTAACTCAATGCCTAATCGTTCGTTTTCACCAACCCTAAGTGACGCCTAACTCAATGCCTAATCACCCGTTTTCACCAACACTAAGTGACACCTAACTCAATGCCTATTCGCCCGTTTTCACCAACACTAAGTGACGCCTAACTCAATGCCTAATCGCCCGTTTTCACCAGTACTAAATGACACCTAACTCAGTGCTTAATTGCCCGTTTTTTCAAGTAGGTTAGGTTAGGATTGCAAGTTAGGTTAGGTCAGTAAGGTAGGTTATGTCAGCAAGTTAGGTAAGATCAGCAAGTTAGGTGAGGTCAACCAGTTAGGTTAGGTTGGGGAGTTAGGTTAGGTCATCAAGTAAGGTTAGGTTTGAAAGTTAGATTAGGTCAGCAAGTTAGGATAGATCAGCAACTAAGGTGTGGTTTTGAAAGTAAGGTCAACCAGTTCAGTGACACTTAGGGTTGGTGAGAACGGCGATAAGGTATCGAGTTAGTTGTCACTTAGTGTTGGTGAAAACGGGCGATTAGGCACTGAGTTAGGTGTCTCTTTGTGTTGGTGAAAACGGGCAATGAGGCACTGAGTTAGGTGTCACTTAGGGTTGGTGAAAACGGGCAATTAGGCATTGAGTTAGGTGTCACTTAGGGTTGGTGAGAATGGGCAATAAGGCATTGAGCTAGGCGTCACTTAGTGTTGGTGAAAACGGGCGATTAGGCATTGAGTTAGGCGTCACTTAGTGTTGGTGAAAATGGGCGATTAGGCATTGAGTTAGGCGTCACTTAGTGTTGGTAAAAACGGGCAGTTAGGCACTGAGTTAGGTGTCACTTAGTGTTGGTGAATACGGGCGGTTAGGCATTGAGTAAGGCATCACTTAGTGTTGGTGAAAATGGGCGATTAGGCATTGAGTTAGGCGTCACTTAGTGTTGGTGAAAACGGGCGATTAGGCATTGAGTTAGGCGTCACTTAGTGTTGGTGAAAATGGGCGATTAGGCATTGAGTTAGGCGTCACTTAGTGTTAGTGAAAACGGGCGATTAGGCATTGAGTTAGGTGTCACTTTGTGTTGGTGAAAACGGGCGATTAGGCATTGAGTTAGGCGTCACTTAGTGTTGGTGAAAGTGGGCGATTAGGCATTGAGTTAGGCGTCACTTAGTGTTGGTGAAAACGGGCAGTTAGGCACTGAGTTAGGTGTCACTTAGTGTTGGTGAAAACGGGGATAAGGCATTTACTTAGGTGTCACTTAGTTTTCGTGAAAACGGGCCTAGCCTAACAATCTAACCAAATCTAACTTGCTGACCTAACTTTCAAAACCTCACCTTAGTTGCTGATCTAACCCAACTTGCTGACCTAACCTAACTTTCAAACCTATCCTAAAATGCTGACCTAACCTAACTTTCAAACCTAACCTTACTTGCTGATCTAACCTAACTTGCTGACATAACCGACCTTACTGACCTAACCTTACCACCAACACTAAGAGACACCTAACTCAGTGCCTAATCGCCCGTTTTCACCAACACTAAGTGACACCTAACTCAGTGCCTAATCGCCCGTTTTCACCAACACTAAGTGACGCCTAACTCAATGCCTAATCGCCCGTTTTCACCAGTACTAAATGACACCTAACTCAGTGATTAATTGCCCGTTTTTTCAAGTAGGTTAGGTTAGGATTGCAAGTTAGGTTAGGTCAGTAAGGTAGGTTATGTCAGCAAGTTAGGTTAGATCAGCAAGTTAGGTGAGGTCAACCAGTTAGGTTAGGTTGGGGAGTTAGGTTAGGTCATCAAGTAAGGTTAGGTTTGAAAGTTAGGTTAGGTCAGCAAGTTAGGATAGATCAGCAACTAAGGTGTGGTTTTGAAAGTAAGGTCAACCAGTTCAGTGACACTTAGGGTTGGTGAGAACGGCGATAAGGTATCGAGTTAGTTGTCACTTAGTGTTGGTGAAAACGGGCGATTAGGCACTGAGTTAGGTGTCTCTTTGTGTTGGTGAAAACGGGCAATGAGGCACTGAGTTAGGTGTCACTTAGGGTTGGTGAAAACGGGCAATTAGGCATTGAGTTAGGTGTCACTTAGGGTTGGTGAAAATGGGCAATAAGGCATTGAGCTAGGCGTCACTTAGTGTTGGTGAAAACGGGCAATAAGGCATTGAGTTAGGTGTCACTTAGGGTTGGTGAAAATGGGCAATAAGGCATTGAGTTAAGTGTCACTTAGGGTTGGCGAAAATGGGCAATAAGGCATTGAGCTAGGCATCACTTAGTGTTGGTGAAAACGGGCGATTAGGCATTGAGTTAGGCGTCACTTAGTGTTGGTGAAAATGGGCGATTAGGCATTGAGTTAGGCGTCACTTAGTGTTAGTGAAAACGGGCGATTAGGCATTGAGTTAGGTGTCACTTTGTGTTGGTGAAAACGGGCGATTAGGCATTGAGTTAGGCGTCACTTAGTGTTGGTGAAAATGGGCGATTAGGCATTGAGTTAGGCGTCACTTAGTGTTGGTGAAAACGGGCAGTTAGGCACTGAGTTAGGTGTCACTTAGTGTTGGTGAAAACGGGGATAAGGCATTTACTTAGGTGTCACTTAGTTTTCGTGAAAACGGGCCTAGCCTAACAATCTAACCAAATCTAACTTGCTGACCTAACTTTCAAAACCTCACCTTAGTTGCTGATCTAACCCAACTTGCTGACCTAACCTAACTTTCAAACCTATCCTAAAATGCTGACCTAACCTAACTTTCAAACCTAACCTTACTTGCTGATCTAACCTAACTTGCTGACATAACCGACCTTACTGACCTAACCTTACCACCAACACTAAGAGACACCTAACTCAGTGCCTAATCGCCCGTTTTCACCAACACTAAGTGACACCTAACTCAGTGCCTAATCGCCCGTTTTCACCAACACTAAGTGACGCCTAACTCAATGCCTAATCGCCCGTTTTCACCAGTACTAAATGACACCTAACTCAGTGATTAATTGCCCGTTTTTTCAAGTAGGTTAGGTTAGGATTGCAAGTTAGGTTAGGTCAGTAAGGTAGGTTATGTCAGCAAGTTAGGTTAGATCAGCAAGTTAGGTGAGGTCAACCAGTTAGGTTAGGTTGGGGAGTTAGGTTAGGTCATCAAGTAAGGTTAGGTTTGAAAGTTAGGTTAGGTCAGCAAGTTAGGATAGATCAGCAACTAAGGTGTGGTTTTGAAAGTAAGGTCAACCAGTTCAGTGACACTTAGGGTTGGTGAGAACGGCGATAAGGTATCGAGTTAGTTGTCACTTAGTGTTGGTGAAAACGGGCGATTAGGCACTGAGTTAGGTGTCTCTTTGTGTTGGTGAAAACGGGCAATGAGGCACTGAGTTAGGTGTCACTTAGGGTTGGTGAAAACGGGCAATTAGGCATTGAGTTAGGTGTCACTTAGGGTTGGTGAAAATGGGCAATAAGGCATTGAGCTAGGCGTCACTTAGTGTTGGTGAAAACGGGCAATAAGGCATTGAGTTAGGTGTCACTTAGGGTTGGTGAAAATGGGCAATAAGGCATTGAGTTAAGTGTCACTTAGGGTTGGCGAAAATGGGCAATAAGGCATTGAGCTAGGCATCACTTAGTGTTGGTGAAAACGGGCGATTAGGCATTGAGTTAGGCGTCACTTAGTGTTGGTGAAAATGGGCGATTAGGCATTGAGTTAGGCGTCACTTAGTGTTGGTAAAAACGGGCAGTTAGGCACTGAGTTAGGTGTCACTTAGTGTTGGTGAATACGGGCGGTTAGGCATTGAGTAAGGCGTCACTTAGTGTTGGTGAAAATGGGCGATTAGGCATTGAGTTAGGCGTCACTTAGTGTTGGTGAAAACGGGCGATTAGGCATTGAGTTAGGCGTCACTTAGTGTTGGTGAAAACGGGCGATTAGGCATTGAGTTAGGTGTCACTTTGTGTTGGTGAAAACGGTCGATTAGGCATTGAGTTAGGCGTCACTTAGTGTTGGTGAAAATGGGCGATTAGGCATTGAGTTAGGCGTCACTTAGTGTTGGTAAAAACGGGCAGTTAGGCACTGAGTTAGGTGTCACTTAGTTTTCGTGAAAACGGGCCTAGCCAACAACAACAACAATCTAACCGAATCTAACTTGCTGACCTAACTTTCAAAACCTCACCTTAGTTGCTGACCTAACCTAACTTGCTGACCTAACCTAACTTTCAAACCTATCCTAAATTGCTGACCTAACCTAACTTTCAAACCTAACCTAACTTGCTGATCTAACCTAACTTGCTGACATAACCGACCTTACTGACCTAACCTAACCACCAACACTAAGAGACACCTAACTCAGTGCCTAATCGCCCGTTTTCACCAAAACTAAGTGACACCTAACTCAATGCCTAATCGTTCGTTTTCACCAACCCTAAGTGACGCCTAACTCAATGCCTAAACACCCGTTTTCACCAACACTAAGTGACACCTAACTAAATGCCTATTCGCCCGTTTTCACCAGCACTAAGTGACACCTAACTCAGTGCTTAATTGCCCGTTTTTTCAAGTAGGTTAGGTTAGGATTGCAAGTTAGGTTAGGTCAGTAAGGTAGGTTATGTCAGCAAGTTAGGTTAGATCAGCAAGATAGTAGAGGTCAACCAGTTAGGTTAGGTTGGGGAGTTAGGTTAGGCCATCAAGTAAGGTTAGGTTTGAAAGTTAGGTTAGGTCAGCAAGTTAGGATAGATCAGCAACTAAGGTGTGGTTTTGAAAGTAAGGTCAACCAGTTCATTGACACTTAGGGTTGGTGAGAACGGCGATAAGGTATCGAGTTAGTTGTCACTTAGTGTTGGTGAAAACGGGCCTAGCCTAACAATCGAACCGAATCTAACTTGCTGACCTAACCTAACTTGCTGATCTAACCTAACTTGCTGACTTAACTGACCTTACTGACCTAACCTAACCACCAACACTAAGAGACACCTAACTCAGTGCCTAATCGCCCGTTTTCACCAACACTAAGTGACACCTAACTCAGTGCCTAATCGCCCGTTTTCACCAACACTAAGTGACGCTCAACTCAATGCCTAATCGCCCGTTTTCACCAACCCTAAGTGACGCCTAACTCAATGCCTAATCACCCGTTTTCACCAACACTAAGTGACACCTAATTCAATGCCTAATCGCCCGTTTTCACCAGCACTAAGTGACACCTAACTCAGTGCTTAATTGCCCGTTTTTTCAAGTAGGTTAGGTTAGGATTGCAAGTTGGGTTAGGTCAGTAAGGTAGGTTATGTCAGCAAGTTAGGTTAGATCAGCAAGTTAGGTGAGGTCAACCAGTTAGGTTAGGTTGGGGAGTTAGGTTAGGTCATCAAGTAAGGTTAGGTTTGAAAGTTAGGTTAGGTCAGCAAGTTAGGATAGATCAGCAACTAAGGTGTGGTTTTGAAAGTAAGGTCAACCAGTTCAGTGACACTTAGGGTTGGTGAGAACGGCGATAAGGTATCGAGTTAGTTGTCACTTAGTGTTGGTGAAAACGGGCGATTAGGCACTGAGTTAGGTGTCTCTTTGTGTTGGTGAAAACGGGCAATGAGGCACTGAGTTAGGTGTCACTTAGGGTTGGTGAAAACGGGCAATTAGGCATTGAGTTAGGTGTCACTTAGTGTTGGTAAAAACGGGCAGTTAGGCACTGAGTTAGGTGTCACTTAGTGTTGGTGAATACGGGCGGTTAGGCATTGAGTAAGGCGTCACTTAGTGTTGGTGAAAATGGGCGATTAGGCATTGAGTTAGGTGTCACTTAGTGTTGGTGAAAACGGGCGATTAGGCATTGAGTTAGGCGTCACTTAGTGTTGGTGAAAATGGGCGATAAGGCATTGAGTTAGGCGTCACTTAGTGTTGGTGAAAATGGGCGATTAGGCATTGAGTTAGGCGTCACTTAGTGTTGGTAAAAACGGGCAGTTAGGCACTGAGTTAGGTGTCACTTAGTTTTCGTGAAAACGGGCCTAGCCAACAACAACAACAATCTAACCGAATCTAACTTGCTGACCTAACTTTCAAAACCTCACCTTAGTTGCTGATCTAACCTAACTTGCTGACCTAACCTAACTTTCAAACCTATCCTAAATTGCTGACCTAACCTAACTTTCAAACCTAACCTAACTTGCTGATCTAACCTAACTTGCTGACATAACCGACCTTACTGACCTAACCTAACCACCAACACTAAGAGACACCTAACTCAGTGCCTAATCGCCCGTTTTCACCAAAACTAAGTGACACCTAACTCAATGCCTAATCGTTCGTTTTCACCAACCCTAAGTGACGCCTAACTCAATGCCTAATCACCCGTTTTCACCAACACTAAGTGACACCTAACTCAATGCCTATTCGCCCGTTTTCACCAGCACTAAGTGACACCTAACTCAGTGCTTAATTGCCCGTTTTTTCAAGTAGGTTAGGTTAGGATTGCAAGTTAGGTTAGGTCAGTAAGGTAGGTTATGTCAGCAAGTTAGGTTAGATCAGCAAGTTAGTAGAGGTCAACCAGTTAGGTTAGGTTTGGGAGTTAGGTTAGGCCATCAAGTAAGGTTAGGTTTGAAAGTTAGGTTAGGTCAGCAAGTTAGGATAGATCAGCAACTAAGGTGTGGTTTTGAAAGTAAGGTCAACCAGTTCATTGACACTTAGGGTTGGTGAGAACGGCGATAAGGTATCGAGTTAGTTGTCACTTAGTGTTGGTGAAAACGGGCCTAGCCTAACAATCGAACCGAATCTAACTTGCTGACCTAACCTAACTTGCTGATCTAACCTAACTTGCTGACATAACTGACCTTACTGACCTAACCTAACCACCAACACTAAGAGACACCTAACTCAGTGCCTAATCGCCCGTTTTCACCAACACTAAGTGACACCTAACTCAATGCCTATTTGCCCGTTTTCACCAGCACTAAGTGACACCTAACTCAGTGCTTAATTGCCCGTTTTTTCAAGTAGGTTAGGTTAGGATTGCAAGTTAGGTTAGGTCAGTAAGGTAGGTTATGTCAGCAAGTTAGGTTAGATCAGCAAGTTAGGTGAGGTCAACCAGTTAGGTTAGGTTTGGGAGTTAGGTTAGGCCATCAAGTAAGGTTAGGTTTGAAAGTTAGGTTAGGTCAGCAAGTTAGGATAGATCAGCAACTAAGGTGTGGTTTTGAAAGTAAGGTCAACCAGTTCAGTGACACTTAGGGTTGGTGAGAACGGCGATAAGGTATCGAGTTAGTTGTCACTTAGTGTTGGTGAAAACGGGCGATTAGGCACTGAGTTAGGTGTCTCTTTGTGTTGGTGAAAACGGGCAATGAGGCACTGAGTTAGGTGTCACTTAGGGTTGGTGAAAACGGGCAATTAGGCATTGAGTTAGGTGTCACTTAGTGTTGGTAAAAACGGGCAGTTAGGCACTGAGTTAGGTGTCACTTAGTGTTGGTGAATACGGGCGGTTAGGCATTGAGTAAGGCGTCACTTAGTGTTGGTGAAAATGGGCGATTAGGCATTGAGTTAGGTGTCACTTAGTGTTGGTGAAAACGGGCGATTAGGCATTGAGTTAGGCGTCACTTAGTGTTGGTGAAAATGGGCGATAAGGCATTGAGTTAGGCGTCACTTAGTGTTGGTGAAAATGGGCGATTAGGCATTGAGTTAGGCGTCACTTAGTGTTGGTAAAAACGGGCAGTTAGGCACTGAGTTAGGTGTCACTTAGTTTTCGTGAAAACGGGCCTAGCCAACAACAACAACAATCTAACCGAATCTAACTTGCTGACCTAACTTTCAAAACCTCACCTTAGTTGCTGATCTAACCTAACTTGCTGACCTAACCTAACTTTCAAACCTATCCTAAATTGCTGACCTAACCTAACTTTCAAACCTAACCTAACTTGCTGATCTAACCTAACTTGCTGACATAACCGACCTTACTGACCTAACCTAACCACCAACACTAAGAGACACCTAACTCAGTGCCTAATCGCCCGTTTTCACCAAAACTAAGTGACACCTAACTCAATGCCTAATCGTTCGTTTTCACCAACCCTAAGTGACGCCTAACTCAATGCCTAATCACCCGTTTTCACCAACACTAAGTGACACCTAACTCAATGCCTATTCGCCCGTTTTCACCAGCACTAAGTGACACCTAACTCAGTGCTTAATTGCCCGTTTTTTCAAGTAGGTTAGGTTAGGATTGCAAGTTAGGTTAGGTCAGTAAGGTAGGTTATGTCAGCAAGTTAGGTTAGATCAGCAAGTTAGTAGAGGTCAACCAGTTAGGTTAGGTTTGGGAGTTAGGTTAGGCCATCAAGTAAGGTTAGGTTTGAAAGTTAGGTTAGGTCAGCAAGTTAGGATAGATCAGCAACTAAGGTGTGGTTTTGAAAGTAAGGTCAACCAGTTCATTGACACTTAGGGTTGGTGAGAACGGCGATAAGGTATCGAGTTAGTTGTCACTTAGTGTTGGTGAAAACGGGCCTAGCCTAACAATCGAACCGAATCTAACTTGCTGACCTAACCTAACTTGCTGATCTAACCTAACTTGCTGACATAACTGACCTTACTGACCTAACCTAACCACCAACACTAAGAGACACCTAACTCAGTGCCTAATCGCCCGTTTTCACCAACACTAAGTGACACCTAACTCAATGCCTATTTGCCCGTTTTCACCAGCACTAAGTGACACCTAACTCAGTGCTTAATTGCCCGTTTTTTCAAGTAGGTTAGGTTAGGATTGCAAGTTAGGTTAGGTCAGTAAGGTAGGTTATGTCAGCAAGTTAGGTTAGATCAGCAAGTTAGTAGAGGTCAACCAGTTAGGTTAGGTTTGGGAGTTAGGTTAGGCCATCAAGTAAGGTTAGGTTTGAAAGTTAGGTTAGGTCAGCAAGTTAGGATAGATCAGCAACTAAGGTGTGGTTTTGAAAGTAAGGTCAACCAGTTCATTGACACTTAGGGTTGGTGAGAACGGCGATAAGGTATCGAGTTAGTTGTCACTTAGTGTTGGTGAAAACGGGCCTAGCCTAACAATCGAACCGAATCTAACTTGCTGACCTAACCTAACTTGCTGATCTAACCTAACTTGCTGACATAACCGACCTTACTGACCTAACCTAACCACCAACACTAAGAGACACCTAACTCAGTGCCTAATCGCCCGTTTTCACCAACACTAAGTGACACCTAACTCAGTGCCTAATCGCCCGTTTTCACCAACACTAAGTGACGCTCAACTCAATGCCTAATCGCCCGTTTTCACCAACCCTAAGTGACGCCTAACTCAATGCCTAATCACCCGTTTTCACCAACACTAAGTGACACCTAATTCAATGCCTAATCGCCCGTTTTCACCAGCACTAAGTGACACCTAACTCAGTGCTTAATTGCCCGTTTTTTCAAGTAGGTTAGGTAAGGATTACAAGTTAGGTTAGGTCAGTAAGGTAGGTTATGTCAGCAAGTTAGGTTAGATCAGCAAGTTAGGTGAGGTCAACCAGTTAGGTAAGTTTTGGGAGTTAGGTTAGGTCATCAAGTAAGGTTAGGTTTGAAAGTTAGGTTAGGTCAGCAAGTTAGGATAGATCAGCAACTAAGGTGTGGGTTTGAAAGTAGGGTCAACCATTTCAGTGACAATTAGGATTGGTGAGAACGGCGATAAGGTATCGAGTTAGTTGTCACTTAGTGTTGGTGAAAACGGGCGATTAGGCACTGAGTTAGGTGTCTCTTTGTGTTGGAGAAAACGAGCAATTAGGCACTTAGTTAGATGTCACTTAGGGTTGGTGAAAACGGGCAATTAGGCATTGAGTTAGGTGTCACTTAGGGTTGGTGAAAATGGGCAATAAGGCATTGAGCTAGGCATCACTTATTGTTGGTGAAAACGGGCGATCAGGCATTGAGTTAGGCGTCACTTAGTGTTGGTAAAAACGGGCAGTTAGGCACTGAGTTAGGTGTCACTTAGTGTTGGTGAAAACGGGGATAAGGCATTTACTTAGGTGTCACTTAGTTTTCGTGAAAACGGGCCTAGCCTAACAATCTAACCAAATCTTACTTGCTGACCTAACTTTCAAAACCTCACCTTAGTTGCTGATCTAACCCAACTTGCTGACCTAACCTAACTTTCAAACCTATCCTAAAATGCTGACCTAACCTAACTTTCAAACCTAACCTTACTTGCTGATCTAACCTAACTTGCTGACATAACCGACCTTACTGACCTAACCTTACCACCAACACTAAGAGACACCTAACTCAGTGCCTAATCGCCCGTTTTCACCAACACTAAGTGACGCCTAACTCAATGCCTAATCGCCCGTTTTCACCAGTACTAAATGACACCTAACTCAGTGATTAATTGCCCGTTTTTTCAAGTAGGTTAGGTTAGGATTGCAAGTTAGGTTAGGTCAGTAAGGTAGGTTATGTCAGCAAGTTAGGTTAGATCAGCAAGTTAGTAGAGGTCAACCAGTTAGGTTAGGTTTGGGAGTTAGGTTAGGCCATCAAGTAAGGTTAGGTTTGAAAGTTAGGTTAGGTCAGCAAGTTAGGATAGATCAGCAACTAAGGTGTGGTTTTGAAAGTAAGGTCAACCAGTTCATTGACACTTAGGGTTGGTGAGAACGGCGATAAGGTATCGAGTTAGTTGTCACTTAGTGTTGGTGAAAACGGGCCTAGCCTAACAATCGAACCGAATCTAACTTGCTGACCTAACCTAACTTGCTGATCTAACCTAACTTGCTGACATAACTGACCTTACTGACCTAACCTAACCACCAACACTAAGAGACACCTAACTCAGTGCCTAATCGCCCGTTTTCACCAACACTAAGTGACCCCTAACTCAGTGCCTAATCGCCCGTTTTCACCAACACTAAGTGACGCTCAACTCAATGCCTAATCGCCCGTTTTCACCAACCCTAAGTGACGCCTAACTCAATGCCTAATCACCCGTTTTCACCAATACTAAGTGACACCTAATTCAATGCCTAATCGCCCGTTTTCACCAGCACTAAGTGACACCTAACTCAGTGCTTAATTGCCCGTTTTTTCAAGTAGGTTAGGTTAGGATTGCAAGTTAGGTTAGGTCAGTAAGGTAGGTTATGTCAGCAAGTTAGGTTAGATCAGCAAGTTAGGTGAGGTCAACCAGTTAGGTTAGGTTGGGGAGTTAGGTTAGGTCATCAAGTAAGGTTAGGTTTGAAAGTTAGGTTAGGTCAGCAAGTTAGGATAGATCAGCAACTAAGGTGTGGTTTTGAAAGTAAGGTCAACCAGTTCAGTGACACTTAGGGTTGGTGAGAACGGCGATAAGGTATCGAGTTAGTTGTCACTTAGTGTTGGTGAAAACGGGCGATTAGGCACTGAGTTAGGTGTCTCTTTGTGTTGGTGAAAACGGGCAATGAGGCACTGAGTTAGGTGTCACTTAGGGTTGGTGAAAACGGGCAGTTAGGCACTGAGTTAGGTGTCACTTAGGGTTGGTGAAAATGGGCAATAAGGCATTGAGTTAGGTGTCACTTAGGGTTGGCGAAAATGGGCAATAAGGCATTGAGCTAGGCATCACTTAGTGTTGGTGAAAACGGGCGATTAGGCATTGAGTTAGGCGTCACTTAGTGTTGGTGAAAATGGGCGATTAGGCATTGAGTTAGGCGTCACTTAGTGTTGGTAAAAACGGGCAGTTAGGCACTGAGTTAGGTGTCACTTAGTGTTGGTGAATACGGGCGGTTAGGCATTGAGTAAGGCGTCACTTAGTGTTGGTGAAAATGGGCGATTAGGCATTGAGTTAGGCGTCACTTAGTGTTGGTGAAAACGGGCGATTAGGCATTGAGTTAGGCGTCACTTAGTGTTGGTGAAAATGGGCGATTAGGCATTGAGTTAGGCGTCACTTAGTGTTGGTGAAAACGGGCGATTAGGCATTGAGTTAGGTGTCACTTTGTGTTGGTGAAAACGGGCGATTAGGCATTGAGTTAGGCGTCACTTAGTGTTGGTGAAAATGGGCGATTAGGCATTGAGTTAGGCGTCACTTAGTGTTGGTAAAAACGGGCAGTTAGGCACTGAGTTAGGTGTCACTTAGTTTTCGTGAAAACGGGCCTAGCCAACAACAACAACAATCTAACCGAATCTAACTTGCTGACCTAACTTTCAAAACCTCACCTTAGTTGCTGATCTATCCTAACTTGCTGACCTAACCTAACTTTCAAACCTAACCTTACTTGATGACCTAACCTAACTCCCAAACCTTACCTAACTGGTTGACCTCACCTAACTTGCTGATCTAACCTAACTTGCTGACATAACCTACCTTACTGACCTAACCTAACTTGTAATCCTAACCTAACCTACTTGAAAAAACGGGCAATTAAGCACTGAGTTAGGTGTCACTTAGTGCTGGTGAAAACGGGCGATTAGGCATTGAATTAGGTGTCACTTAGTGTTGGTGAAAACGGCGATAAGGTATCGAGTTAGTTGTCACTTAGTGTTGGTGAAAACGGGCCTAGCCTAACAATCGAACCGAATCTAACTTGCTGACCTAACCTAACTTGCTGATCTAACCTAACTTGCTGACATAACCGACCTTACTGACCTAACCTAACCACCAACACTAAGAGACACCTAACTCAGTGCCTAATCGCCCGTTTACACCAACACTAAGTGACACCTAACTCAGTGCCTAATCGCCCGTTTTCACCAACAATAAGTGATGCCTAGCTCAATGCCTTATTGCCCATTTTCACCAACCCTAAGTGACACCTAACTCAATGCCTAATTGCCCGTTTTCACCAACCCTAAGTGACATCTAACTAAGTGCCTAATTGCTCGTTTTCTCCAACACAAAGAGACACCTAACTCAGTGCCTAATCGCCCGTTTTCACCAACACTAAGTGACAACTAACTCGATACCTTATCGCCGTTCTCACCAATCCTAATTGTCACTGAAATGGTTGACCCTACTTTCAAACCCACACCTTAGTTGCTGATCTATCCTAACTTGCTGACCTAACCTAACTTTCAAACCTAACCTTACTTGATGACCTAACCTAACTCCCAAAACTTACCTAACTGGTTGACCTCACCTAACTTGCTGATCTAACCTAACTTGCTGACATAACCTACCTTACTGACCTAACCTAACTTGTAATCCTTACCTAACCTACTTGAAAAAACGGGCAATTAAGCACTGAGTTAGGTGTCACTTAGTGCTGGTGAAAACGGGCGATTAGGCATTGAATTAGGTGTCACTTAGTGTTGGTGAAAACGGGTGATTAGGCATTGAGTTAGGCGTCACTTAGGGTTGGTGAAAACGGGCGATTAGGCATTGAGTTGAGCGTCACTTAGTGTTGGTGAAAACGGGCGATTAGGCACTGAGTTAGGTGTCACTTAGTGTTGGTGAAAACGGGCGATTAGGCACTGAGTTAGGTGTCTCTTAGTGTTGGTGGTTAGGTTAGGTCAGTAAGGTCGGTTATGTCAGCAAGTTAGGTTAGATCAGCAAGTTAGGTTAGGTCAGCAAGTTAGATTCGGTTCGATTGTTAGGCTAGGCCCGTTTTCACCAACACTAAGTGACAACTAACTCGATACCTTATCGCCGTTCTCACCAACCCTAAGTGTCAATGAACTGGTTGACCTTACTTTCAAAACCACACCTTAGTTGCTGATCTATCCTAACTTGCTGACCTAACCTAACTTTCAAACCTAACCTTACTTGATGGCCTAACCTAACTCCCAAACCTAACCTAACTGGTTGACCTCTACTAACTTGCTGATCTAACCTAACTTGCTGACATAACCTACCTTACTGACCTAACCTAACTTGCAATCCTAACCTAACCTACTTGAAAAAACGGGCAATTAAGCACTGAGTTAGGTGTCACTTAGTGCTGGTGAAAACGGGCAAATAGGCATTGAGTTAGGTGTCACTTAGTGTTGGTGAAAACGGGTGATTAGGCATTGAATTAGGTGTCACTTAGTGTTGGTGAAAACGGGCGATTAGGCATTGAGTTAGGTGTCACTTTGTGTTGGTGAAAACGGGCGATTAGGCATTGAGTTAGGCGTCACTTAGTGTTGGTGAAAATGGGCGATTAGGCATTGAGTTAGGCGTCACTTAGTGTTGGTAAAAACGGGCAGTTAGGCACTGAGTTAGGTGTCACTTAGTTTTCGTGAAAACGGGCCTAGCCAACAACAACAACAATCTAACCGAATCTAACTTGCTGACCTAACTTTCAAAACCTCACCTTAGTTGCTGATCTAACCTAACTTGCTGACCTAACCTAACTTTCAAACCTATCCTAAATTGCTGACCTAACCTAACTTTCAAACCTAACCTAACTTGCTGATCTAACCTAACTTGCTGACATAACCGACCTTACTGACCTAACCTAACCACCAACACTAAGAGACACCTAACTCAGTGCCTAATCGCCCGTTTTCACCAAAACTAAGTGACACCTAACTCAATGCCTAATCGTTCGTTTTCACCAACCCTAAGTGACGCCTAACTCAATGCCTAATCACCCGTTTTCACCAACACTAAGTGACACCTAACTCAATGCCTATTTGCCCGTTTTCACCAGCACTAAGTGACACCTAACTCAGTGCTTAATTGCCCGTTTTTTCAAGTAGGTTAGGTTAGGATTGCAAGTTAGGTTAGGTCAGTAAGGTAGGTTATGTCAGCAAGTTAGGTTAGATCAGCAAGTTAGTAGAGGTCAACCAGTTAGGTTAGGTTTGGGAGTTAGGTTAGGCCATCAAGTAAGGTTAGGTTTGAAAGTTAGGTTAGGTCAGCAAGTTAGGATAGATCAGCAACTAAGGTGTGGTTTTGAAAGTAAGGTCAACCAGTTCATTGACACTTAGGGTTGGTGAGAACGGCGATAAGGTATCGAGTTAGTTGTCACTTAGTGTTGGTGAAAACGGGCCTAGCCTAACAATCGAACCGAATCTAACTTGCTGACCTAACCTAACTTGCTGATCTAACCTAACTTGCTGACATAACCGACCTTACTGACCTAACCTAACCACCAACACTAAGAGACACCTAACTCAGTGCCTAATCGCCCGTTTTCACCAACACTAAGTGACACCTAACTCAGTGCCTAATCGCCCGTTTTCACCAACACTAAGTGACGCTCAACTCAATGCCTAATCGCCCGTTTTCACCAACCCTAAGTGACGCCTAACTCAATGCCTAATCACCCGTTTTCACCAACACTAAGTGACACCTAATTCAATGCCTAATCGCCCGTTTTCACCAGCACTAAGTGACACCTAACTCAGTGCTTAATTGCCCGTTTTTTCAAGTAGGTTAGGTAAGGATTACAAGTTAGGTTAGGTCAGTAAGGTAGGTTATGTCAGCAAGTTAGGTTAGATCAGCAAGTTAGGTGAGGTCAACCAGTTAGGTAAGTTTTGGGAGTTAGGTTAGGTCATCAAGTAAGGTTAGGTTTGAAAGTTAGGTTAGGTCAGCAAGTTAGGATAGATCAGCAACTAAGGTGTGGGTTTGAAAGTAGGGTCAACCATTTCAGTGACAATTAGGATTGGTGAGAACGGCGATAAGGTATCGAGTTAGTTGTCACTTAGTGTTGGTGAAAACGGGCGATTAGGCACTGAGTTAGGTGTCTCTTTGTGTTGGAGAAAACGAGCAATTAGGCACTTAGTTAGATGTCACTTAGGGTTGGTGAAAACGGGCAATTAGGCATTGAGTTAGGTGTCACTTAGGGTTGGTGAAAATGGGCAATAAGGCATTGAGCTAGGCATCACTTATTGTTGGTGAAAACGGGCGATCAGGCATTGAGTTAGGCGTCACTTAGTGTTGGTAAAAACGGGCAGTTAGGCACTGAGTTAGGTGTCACTTAGTGTTGGTGAAAACGGGGATAAGGCATTTACTTAGGTGTCACTTAGTTTTCGTGAAAACGGGCCTAGCCTAACAATCTAACCAAATCTTACTTGCTGACCTAACTTTCAAAACCTCACCTTAGTTGCTGATCTAACCCAACTTGCTGACCTAACCTAACTTTCAAACCTATCCTAAAATGCTGACCTAACCTAACTTTCAAACCTAACCTTACTTGCTGATCTAACCTAACTTGCTGACATAACCGACCTTACTGACCTAACCTTACCACCAACACTAAGAGACACCTAACTCAGTGCCTAATCGCCCGTTTTCACCAACACTAAGTGACGCCTAACTCAATGCCTAATCGCCCGTTTTCACCAGTACTAAATGACACCTAACTCAGTGATTAATTGCCCGTTTTTTCAAGTAGGTTAGGTTAGGATTGCAAGTTAGGTTAGGTCAGTAAGGTAGGTTATGTCAGCAAGTTAGGTTAGATCAGCAAGTTAGTAGAGGTCAACCAGTTAGGTTAGGTTTGGGAGTTAGGTTAGGCCATCAAGTAAGGTTAGGTTTGAAAGTTAGGTTAGGTCAGCAAGTTAGGATAGATCAGCAACTAAGGTGTGGTTTTGAAAGTAAGGTCAACCAGTTCATTGACACTTAGGGTTGGTGAGAACGGCGATAAGGTATCGAGTTAGTTGTCACTTAGTGTTGGTGAAAACGGGCCTAGCCTAACAATCGAACCGAATCTAACTTGCTGACCTAACCTAACTTGCTGATCTAACCTAACTTGCTGACATAACTGACCTTACTGACCTAACCTAACCACCAACACTAAGAGACACCTAACTCAGTGCCTAATCGCCCGTTTTCACCAACACTAAGTGACCCCTAACTCAGTGCCTAATCGCCCGTTTTCACCAACACTAAGTGACGCTCAACTCAATGCCTAATCGCCCGTTTTCACCAACCCTAAGTGACGCCTAACTCAATGCCTAATCACCCGTTTTCACCAATACTAAGTGACACCTAATTCAATGCCTAATCGCCCGTTTTCACCAGCACTAAGTGACACCTAACTCAGTGCTTAATTGCCCGTTTTTTCAAGTAGGTTAGGTTAGGATTGCAAGTTAGGTTAGGTCAGTAAGGTAGGTTATGTCAGCAAGTTAGGTTAGATCAGCAAGTTAGGTGAGGTCAACCAGTTAGGTTAGGTTGGGGAGTTAGGTTAGGTCATCAAGTAAGGTTAGGTTTGAAAGTTAGGTTAGGTCAGCAAGTTAGGATAGATCAGCAACTAAGGTGTGGTTTTGAAAGTAAGGTCAACCAGTTCAGTGACACTTAGGGTTGGTGAGAACGGCGATAAGGTATCGAGTTAGTTGTCACTTAGTGTTGGTGAAAACGGGCGATTAGGCACTGAGTTAGGTGTCTCTTTGTGTTGGTGAAAACGGGCAATGAGGCACTGAGTTAGGTGTCACTTAGGGTTGGTGAAAACGGGCAGTTAGGCACTGAGTTAGGTGTCACTTAGGGTTGGTGAAAATGGGCAATAAGGCATTGAGTTAGGTGTCACTTAGGGTTGGCGAAAATGGGCAATAAGGCATTGAGCTAGGCATCACTTAGTGTTGGTGAAAACGGGCGATTAGGCATTGAGTTAGGCGTCACTTAGTGTTGGTGAAAATGGGCGATTAGGCATTGAGTTAGGCATCACTTAGTGTTGGTAAAAACGGGCAGTTAGGCACTGAGTTAGGTGTCACTTAGTGTTGGTGAATACGGGCGGTTAGGCATTGAGTAAGGCGTCACTTAGTGTTGGTGAAAATGGGCGATTAGGCATTGAGTTAGGCGTCACTTAGTGTTGGTGAAAACGGGCGATTAGGCATTGAGTTAGGCGTCACTTAGTGTTGGTGAAAATGGGCGATTAGGCATTGAGTTAGGCGTCACTTAGTGTTGGTGAAAACGGGCGATTAGGCATTGAGTTAGGTGTCACTTTGTGTTGGTGAAAACGGGCGATTAGGCATTGAGTTAGGCGTCACTTAGTGTTGGTGAAAATGGGCGATTAGGCATTGAGTTAGGCGTCACTTAGTGTTGGTAAAAACGGGCAGTTAGGCACTGAGTTAGGTGTCACTTAGTTTTCGTGAAAACGGGCCTAGCCAACAACAACAACAATCTAACCGAATCTAACTTGCTGACCTAACTTTCAAAACCTCACCTTAGTTGCTGATCTAACCTAACTTGCTGACCTAACCTAACTTTCAAACCTATCCTAAATTGCTGACCTAACCTAACTTTCAAACCTAACCTAACTTGCTGATCTAACCTAACTTGCTGACATAACCGACCTTACTGACCTAACCTAACCACCAACACTAAGAGACACCTAACTCAGTGCCTAATCGCCCGTTTTCACCAAAACTAAGTGACACCTAACTCAATGCCTAATCGTTCGTTTTCACCAACCCTAAGTGACGCCTAACTCAATGCCTAATCACCCGTTTTCACCAACACTAAGTGACACCTAACTCAATGCCTATTTGCCCGTTTTCACCAGCACTAAGTGACACCTAACTCAGTGCTTAATTGCCCGTTTTTTCAAGTAGGTTAGGTTAGGATTGCAAGTTAGGTTAGGTCAGTAAGGTAGGTTATGTCAGCAAGTTAGGTTAGATCAGCAAGTTAGTAGAGGTCAACCAGTTAGGTTAGGTTTGGGAGTTAGGTTAGGCCATCAAGTAAGGTTAGGTTTGAAAGTTAGGTTAGGTCAGCAAGTTAGGATAGATCAGCAACTAAGGTGTGGTTTTGAAAGTAAGGTCAACCAGTTCATTGACACTTAGGGTTGGTGAGAACGGCGATAAGGTATCGAGTTAGTTGTCACTTAGTGTTGGTGAAAACGGGCCTAGCCTAACAATCGAACCGAATCTAACTTGCTGACCTAACCTAACTTGCTGATCTAACCTAACTTGCTGACATAACCGACCTTACTGACCTAACCTAACCACCAACACTAAGAGACACCTAACTCAGTGCCTAATCGCCCGTTTTCACCAACACTAAGTGACACCTAACTCAGTGCCTAATCGCCCGTTTTCACCAACACTAAGTGACGCTCAACTCAATGCCTAATCGCCCGTTTTCACCAACCCTAAGTGACGCCTAACTCAATGCCTAATCACCCGTTTTCACCAACACTAAGTGACACCTAATTCAATGCCTAATCGCCCGTTTTCACCAGCACTAAGTGACACCTAACTCAGTGCTTAATTGCCCGTTTTTTCAAGTAGGTTAGGTTAGGATTACAAGTTAGGTTAGGTCAGTAAGGTAGGTTATGTCAGCAAGTTAGGTTAGATCAGCAAGTTAGGTGAGGTCAACCAGTTAGGTAAGGTTTGGGAGTTAGGTTAGGTCATCAAGTAAGGTTAGGTTTGAAAGTTAGGTTAGGTTAGGTTGGTAGTTGCTGATCTAACCCAACTTGCTGACCTAACCTAACTTTCAAACCTATCCTAAAATGCTGACCTAACCTAACTTTCAAACCTAACCTTACTTGCTGATCTAACCTAACTTGCTGACATAACCGACCTTACTGACCTAACCTTACCACCAACACTAAGAGACACCTAACTCAGTGCCTAATCGCCCGTTTTCACCAACACTAAGTGACGCCTAACTCAATGCCTAATCGCCCGTTTTCACCAGTACTAAATGACACCTAACTCAGTGATTAATTGCCCGTTTTTTCAAGTAGGTTAGGTTAGGATTGCAAGTTAGGTTAGGTCAGTAAGGTAGGTTATGTCAGCAAGTTAGGTTAGATCAGCAAGTTAGGTGAGGTCAACCAGTTAGGTTAGGTTGGGGAGTTAGGTTAGGTCATCAAGTAAGGTTAGGTTTGAAAGTTAGGTTAGGTCAGCAAGTTAGGATAGATCAGCAACTAAGGTGTGGTTTTGAAAGTAAGGTCAACCAGTTCAGTGACACTTAGGGTTGGTGAGAACGGCGATAAGGTATCGAGTTAGTTGTCACTTAGTGTTGGTGAAAACGGGCGATTAGGCACTGAGTTAGGTGTCTCTTTGTGTTGGTGAAAACGGGCAATTAGGCACTGAGTTAGGTGTCACTTGGGGTTGGTGAAAACGGGCTATTAGGCATTGAGTTAGGTGTCACTAAGGGTTGCTGAAAATGGGCAATAAGGCATTGAGCTAGGCGTCCCTTAGTGTTGGTGAAAACGGGCAGTTAGGCACTGAGTTAGGTGTCACTTAGTGTTGGTGAAAACGGGCGATTAGGCATTGAGTTAGGCGTCACTTAGTGTTGGTGAAAATGGGCGATTAGGCATTGAGTTAGGCGTCACTTAGTGTTGGTAAAAACGGGCAGTTAGGCATTGAGTTAGGCGTCACTTAGTGTTGGTGAAAATGGGCGATTAGGCATTGAGTTAGGCGTCACTTAGTGTTGGTAAAAACGGGCAATTTAGCACAGAGTTAGGTGTCACTTAGTGTTGGTGAAAATGGGCGATTAGGCATTGAGTTAGGCGTCACTTAGTGTTGGTGAAAACGGGCAGTTAGGCACTGAGTTAGGTGTCACTTAGGGTTGGTGAAAATGGGCGATTAGGCATTGAGTTAGGCGTCACTTGCTGACCTAACCTAACTTTCAAACCTATCCTAAATTGCTGACCTAACCTAACTTTCAAACCTAACCTAACTTGCTGATCTAACCTAACTTGCTGACATAACCGACCTTACTGACCTAACCTAACCACCAACACTAAGAGACACCTAACTCAGTGCCTAATCGCCCGTTTTCACCAAAACTAAGTGACACCTAACTCAATGCCTAATCGTTCGTTTTCACCAACCCTAAGTGACGCCTAACTCAATGCCTAATCACCCGTTTTCATCAACACTAAGTGACACCTAACTCAATGCCTATTCGCCCGTTTTCACCAGCACTAAGTGACACCTAACTCAGTGCTTAATTGCCCGTTTTTTCAAGTAGGTTAGGTTAGGATTGCAAGTTAGGTTAGGTCAGTAAGGTAGGTTATGTCAGCAAGTTAGGTTAGATCAGCAAGTTAGTAGAGGTCAACCAGTTAGGTTAGGTTTGGGAGTTAGGTTAGGCCATCAAGTAAGGTTAGGTTTGAAAGTTAGGTTAGGTCAGCAAGTTAGGATAGATCAGCAACTAAGGTGTGGTTTTGAAAGTAAGGTCAACCAGTTCATTGACACTTAGGGTTGGTGAGAACGGCGATAAGGTATCGAGTTAGTTGTCACTTAGTGTTGGTGAAAACGGGCCTAGCCTAACAATCGAACCGAATCTAACTTGCTGACCTAACCTAACTTGCTGATCTAACCTAACTTGCTGACATAACCGACCTTACTGACCTAACCTAACCACCAACACTAAGAGACACCTAACTCAGTGCCTAATCGCCCGTTTTCACCAACACTAAGTGACACCTAACTCAGTGCCTAATCGCCCGTTTTCACCAACACTAAGTGACGCTCAACTCAATGCCTAATCGCCCGTTTTCACCAACCCTAAGTGACGCCTAACTCAATGCCTAATCACCCGTTTTCACCAACACTAAGTGACACCTAATTCAATGCCTAATCGCCCGTTTTCACCAACACTAAGTGACAACTAACTCGATACCTTATCGCCGTTCTCACCAACCCTAAGTGTCACTGAACTGGTTGACCTTACTTTCAAAACCTCACCTTAGTTGCTGATCTAACCTAACTTGCTGACCAAACCTAACTTTCAAACCTATCCTAAATTGCTGACCTAACCTAACTTTCAAACCTAACCTAACTTGCTGATCTAACCTAACTTGCTGACATAACCGACCTTACTGACCTAACCTAACCACCAACACTAAGAGACACCTAACTCAGTGCCTAATCGCCCGTTTTCACCAAAACTAAGTGACACCTAACTCAATGCCTAATCGTTCGTTTTCACCAACCCTAAGTGACGCCTAACTCAATGCCTAATCACCCGTTTTCACCAACACTAAGTGACACCTAACTCAATGCCTAATCGCCCGTTTTCACCAGCACTAAGTGACACCTAACTCAGTGCTTAATTGCCCGTTTTTTCAAGTAGGTTAGGTTAGCAACTAAGGTGTGGTTTTGAAAGTAAGGTCAACCAGTTCATTGACACTTAGGGTTGGTGAGAACGGCGATAAGGTATCGAGTTAGTTGTCACTTAGTGTTGGTGAAAACGGGCCTAGCCTAACAATCGAACCGAATCTAACTTGCTGACCTAACCTAACTTGCTGACCTAACCTAACTTGCTGACATAACCGACCTTACTGACCTAACCTAACCACCAACACTAAGAGACACCTAACTCAATGCCGGACGGAGAGTCCGCAGGGCGCCCTGGCTTCCGGATGAGGACCAGCTTCCCCGTCTTCCAACGAAGCGGGAACTGGCCTCTCTCCAAGCATGCGCTTAGGAGCCCCTCCAGTCGGGGAGAACCGGCCAACAACCACCGACCAACACTAAGTGACAACTAACTCGATACCTTATCGCCGTTCTCACCAACCCTAAGTGTCACTGAACTGGTTGACCTTACTTTCAAAACCACACCTTAGTTGCTGATCTATCCTAACTTGCTGACCTAACCTAACTTTCAAACCTAACCTTACTTGATGACCTAACCTAACTCCCAAACCTTACCTAACTGGTTGACCTCACCTAACTTGCTGATCTAACCTAACTTGCTGACATAACCTACCTTACTGACCTAACCTAACTTGTAATCCTAACCTAACCTACTTGAAAAAACGGGCAATTAAGCACTGAGTTAGGTGTCACTTAGTGCTGGTGAAAACGGGCGATTAGGCATTGAATTAGGTGTCACTTAGTGTTGGTGAAAACGGGCGATTAGGCATTGAGTTAGGTGTCACTTTGTGTTGGTGAAAACGGGCGATTAGGCATTGAGTTAGGCGTCACTTAGTGTTGGTGAAAATGGGCGATTAGGCATTGAGTTAGGCGTCACTTAGTGTTGGTAAAAACGGGCAGTTAGGCACTGAGTTAGGTGTCACTTAGTTTTCGTGAAAACGGGCCTAGCCAACAACAACAACAATCTAACCGAATCTAACTTGCTGACCTAACTTTCAAAACCTCACCTTAGTTGCTGATCTAACCTAACTTGCTGACCTAACCTAACTTTCAAACCTATCCTAAATTGCTGACCTAACCTAACTTTCAAACCTAACCTAACTTGCTGATCTAACCTAACTTGCTGACATAACCGACCTTACTGACCTAACCTAACCACCAACACTAAGAGACACCTAACTCAGTGCCTAATCGCCCGTTTTCACCAAAACTAAGTGACACCTAACTCAATGCCTAATCGTTCGTTTTCACCAACCCTAAGTGACGCCTAACTCAATGCCTAATCACCCGTTTTCACCAACACTAAGTGACACCTAACTCAATGCCTATTTGCCCGTTTTCACCAGCACTAAGTGACACCTAACTCAGTGCTTAATTGCCCGTTTTTTCAAGTAGGTTAGGTTAGGATTGCAAGTTAGGTTAGGTCAGTAAGGTAGGTTATGTCAGCAAGTTAGGTTAGATCAGCAAGTTAGTAGAGGTCAACCAGTTAGGTTAGGTTTGGGAGTTAGGTTAGGCCATCAAGTAAGGTTAGGTTTGAAAGTTAGGTTAGGTCAGCAAGTTAGGATAGATCAGCAACTAAGGTGTGGTTTTGAAAGTAAGGTCAACCAGTTCATTGACACTTAGGGTTGGTGAGAACGGCGATAAGGTATCGAGTTAGTTGTCACTTAGTGTTGGTGAAAACGGGCCTAGCCTAACAATCGAACCGAATCTAACTTGCTGACCTAACCTAACTTGCTGATCTAACCTAACTTGCTGACATAACCGACCTTACTGACCTAACCTAACCACCAACACTAAGAGACACCTAACTCAGTGCCTAATCGCCCGTTTTCACCAACACTAAGTGACACCTAACTCAGTGCCTAATCGCCCGTTTTCACCAACACTAAGTGACGCTCAACTCAATGCCTAATCGCCCGTTTTCACCAACCCTAAGTGACGCCTAACTCAATGCCTAATCACCCGTTTTCACCAACACTAAGTGACACCTAATTCAATGCCTAATCGCCCGTTTTCACCAGCACTAAGTGACACCTAACTCAGTGCTTAATTGCCCGTTTTTTCAAGTAGGTTAGGTTAGGTCAGTAAGGTAGGTTATGTCAGCAAGTTAGGTTAGATCAGCAAGTTAGGTGAGGTCAACCAGTTAGGTAAGGTTTGGGAGTTAGGTTAGGTCATCAAGTAAGGTTAGGTTTGAAAGTTAGGTTAGGTTAGGTTGGTAGTTGCTGATCTAACCCAACTTGCTGACCTAACCTAACTTTCAAACCTATCCTAAAATGCTGACCTAACCTAACTTTCAAACCTAACCTTACTTGCTGATCTAACCTAACTTGCTGACATAACCGACCTTACTGACCTAACCTTACCACCAACACTAAGAGACACCTAACTCAGTGCCTAATCGCCCGTTTTCACCAACACTAAGTGACGCCTAACTCAATGCCTAATCGCCCGTTTTCACCAGTACTAAATGACACCTAACTCAGTGATTAATTGCCCGTTTTTTCAAGTAGGTTAGGTTAGGATTGCAAGTTAGGTTAGGTCAGTAAGGTAGGTTATGTCAGCAAGTTAGGTTAGATCAGCAAGTTAGGTGAGGTCAACCAGTTAGGTTAGGTTGGGGAGTTAGGTTAGGTCATCAAGTAAGGTTAGGTTTGAAAGTTAGGTTAGGTCAGCAAGTTAGGATAGATCAGCAACTAAGGTGTGGTTTTGAAAGTAAGGTCAACCAGTTCAGTGACACTTAGGGTTGGTGAGAACGGCGATAAGGTATCGAGTTAGTTGTCACTTAGTGTTGGTGAAAACGGGCGATTAGGCACTGAGTTAGGTGTCTCTTTGTGTTGGTGAAAACGGGCAATTAGGCACTGAGTTAGGTGTCACTTGGGGTTGGTGAAAACGGGCTATTAGGCATTGAGTTAGGTGTCACTAAGGGTTGCTGAAAATGGGCAATAAGGCATTGAGCTAGGCGTCCCTTAGTGTTGGTGAAAACGGGCAGTTAGGCACTGAGTTAGGTGTCACTTAGTGTTGGTGAAAACGGGCGATTAGGCATTGAGTTAGGCGTCACTTAGTGTTGGTGAAAATGGGCGATTAGGCATTGAGTTAGGCGTCACTTAGTGTTGGTAAAAACGGGCAGTTAGGCATTGAGTTAGGCGTCACTTAGTGTTGGTGAAAATGGGCGATTAGGCATTGAGTTAGGCGTCACTTAGTGTTGGTAAAAACGGGCAATTTAGCACAGAGTTAGGTGTCACTTAGTGTTGGTGAAAATGGGCGATTAGGCATTGAGTTAGGCGTCACTTAGTGTTGGTGAAAACGGGCAGTTAGGCACTGAGTTAGGTGTCACTTAGGGTTGGTGAAAATGGGCGATTAGGCATTGAGTTAGGCGTCACTTGCTGACCTAACCTAACTTTCAAACCTATCCTAAATTGCTGACCTAACCTAACTTTCAAACCTAACCTAACTTGCTGATCTAACCTAACTTGCTGACATAACCGACCTTACTGACCTAACCTAACCACCAACACTAAGAGACACCTAACTCAGTGCCTAATCGCCCGTTTTCACCAAAACTAAGTGACACCTAACTCAATGCCTAATCGTTCGTTTTCACCAACCCTAAGTGACGCCTAACTCAATGCCTAATCACCCGTTTTCATCAACACTAAGTGACACCTAACTCAATGCCTATTCGCCCGTTTTCACCAGCACTAAGTGACACCTAACTCAGTGCTTAATTGCCCGTTTTTTCAAGTAGGTTAGGTTAGGATTGCAAGTTAGGTTAGGTCAGTAAGGTAGGTTATGTCAGCAAGTTAGGTTAGATCAGCAAGTTAGTAGAGGTCAACCAGTTAGGTTAGGTTTGGGAGTTAGGTTAGGCCATCAAGTAAGGTTAGGTTTGAAAGTTAGGTTAGGTCAGCAAGTTAGGATAGATCAGCAACTAAGGTGTGGTTTTGAAAGTAAGGTCAACCAGTTCATTGACACTTAGGGTTGGTGAGAACGGCGATAAGGTATCGAGTTAGTTGTCACTTAGTGTTGGTGAAAACGGGCCTAGCCTAACAATCGAACCGAATCTAACTTGCTGACCTAACCTAACTTGCTGATCTAACCTAACTTGCTGACATAACCGACCTTACTGACCTAACCTAACCACCAACACTAAGAGACACCTAACTCAGTGCCTAATCGCCCGTTTTCACCAACACTAAGTGACACCTAACTCAGTGCCTAATCGCCCGTTTTCACCAACACTAAGTGACGCTCAACTCAATGCCTAATCGCCCGTTTTCACCAACCCTAAGTGACGCCTAACTCAATGCCTAATCACCCGTTTTCACCAACACTAAGTGACACCTAATTCAATGCCTAATCGCCCGTTTTCACCAACACTAAGTGACAACTAACTCGATACCTTATCGCCGTTCTCACCAACCCTAAGTGTCACTGAACTGGTTGACCTTACTTTCAAAACCTCACCTTAGTTGCTGATCTAACCTAACTTGCTGACCAAACCTAACTTTCAAACCTATCCTAAATTGCTGACCTAACCTAACTTTCAAACCTAACCTAACTTGCTGATCTAACCTAACTTGCTGACATAACCGACCTTACTGACCTAACCTAACCACCAACACTAAGAGACACCTAACTCAGTGCCTAATCGCCCGTTTTCACCAAAACTAAGTGACACCTAACTCAATGCCTAATCGTTCGTTTTCACCAACCCTAAGTGACGCCTAACTCAATGCCTAATCACCCGTTTTCACCAACACTAAGTGACACCTAACTCAATGCCTAATCGCCCGTTTTCACCAGCACTAAGTGACACCTAACTCAGTGCTTAATTGCCCGTTTTTTCAAGTAGGTTAGGTTAGCAACTAAGGTGTGGTTTTGAAAGTAAGGTCAACCAGTTCATTGACACTTAGGGTTGGTGAGAACGGCGATAAGGTATCGAGTTAGTTGTCACTTAGTGTTGGTGAAAACGGGCCTAGCCTAACAATCGAACCGAATCTAACTTGCTGACCTAACCTAACTTGCTGACCTAACCTAACTTGCTGACATAACCGACCTTACTGACCTAACCTAACCACCAACACTAAGAGACACCTAACTCAATGCCGGACGGAGAGTCCGCAGGGCGCCCTGGCTTCCGGATGAGGACCAGCTTCCCCGTCTTCCAACGAAGCGGGAACTGGCCTCTCTCCAAGCATGCGCTTAGGAGCCCCTCCAGTCGGGGAGAACCGGCCAACAACCACCGACCAACACTAAGTGACAACTAACTCGATACCTTATCGCCGTTCTCACCAACCCTAAGTGTCACTGAACTGGTTGACCTTACTTTCAAAACCACACCTTAGTTGCTGATCTATCCTAACTTGCTGACCTAACCTAACTTTCAAACCTAACCTTACTTGATGACCTAACCTAACTCCCAAACCTTACCTAACTGGTTGACCTCACCTAACTTGCTGATCTAACCTAACTTGCTGACATAACCTACCTTACTGACCTAACCTAACTTGTAATCCTAACCTAACCTACTTGAAAAAACGGGCAATTAAGCACTGAGTTAGGTGTCACTTAGTGCTGGTGAAAACGGGCGATTAGGCATTGAATTAGGTGTCACTTAGTGTTGGTGAAAACGGGCGATTAGGCATTGAGTTAGGTGTCACTTTGTGTTGGTGAAAACGGGCGATTAGGCATTGAGTTAGGCGTCACTTAGTGTTGGTGAAAATGGGCGATTAGGCATTGAGTTAGGCGTCACTTAGTGTTGGTAAAAACGGGCAGTTAGGCACTGAGTTAGGTGTCACTTAGTTTTCGTGAAAACGGGCCTAGCCAACAACAACAACAATCTAACCGAATCTAACTTGCTGACCTAACTTTCAAAACCTCACCTTAGTTGCTGATCTAACCTAACTTGCTGACCTAACCTAACTTTCAAACCTATCCTAAATTGCTGACCTAACCTAACTTTCAAACCTAACCTAACTTGCTGATCTAACCTAACTTGCTGACATAACCGACCTTACTGACCTAACCTAACCACCAACACTAAGAGACACCTAACTCAGTGCCTAATCGCCCGTTTTCACCAAAACTAAGTGACACCTAACTCAATGCCTAATCGTTCGTTTTCACCAACCCTAAGTGACGCCTAACTCAATGCCTAATCACCCGTTTTCACCAACACTAAGTGACACCTAACTCAATGCCTATTTGCCCGTTTTCACCAGCACTAAGTGACACCTAACTCAGTGCTTAATTGCCCGTTTTTTCAAGTAGGTTAGGTTAGGATTGCAAGTTAGGTTAGGTCAGTAAGGTAGGTTATGTCAGCAAGTTAGGTTAGATCAGCAAGTTAGTAGAGGTCAACCAGTTAGGTTAGGTTTGGGAGTTAGGTTAGGCCATCAAGTAAGGTTAGGTTTGAAAGTTAGGTTAGGTCAGCAAGTTAGGATAGATCAGCAACTAAGGTGTGGTTTTGAAAGTAAGGTCAACCAGTTCATTGACACTTAGGGTTGGTGAGAACGGCGATAAGGTATCGAGTTAGTTGTCACTTAGTGTTGGTGAAAACGGGCCTAGCCTAACAATCGAACCGAATCTAACTTGCTGACCTAACCTAACTTGCTGATCTAACCTAACTTGCTGACATAACCGACCTTACTGACCTAACCTAACCACCAACACTAAGAGACACCTAACTCAGTGCCTAATCGCCCGTTTTCACCAACACTAAGTGACACCTAACTCAGTGCCTAATCGCCCGTTTTCACCAACACTAAGTGACGCTCAACTCAATGCCTAATCGCCCGTTTTCACCAACCCTAAGTGACGCCTAACTCAATGCCTAATCACCCGTTTTCACCAACACTAAGTGACACCTAATTCAATGCCTAATCGCCCGTTTTCACCAGCACTAAGTGACACCTAACTCAGTGCTTAATTGCCCGTTTTTTCAAGTAGGTTAGGTTAGGTCAGTAAGGTAGGTTATGTCAGCAAGTTAGGTTAGATCAGCAAGTTAGGTGAGGTCAACCAGTTAGGTAAGGTTTGGGAGTTAGGTTAGGTCATCAAGTAAGGTTAGGTTTGAAAGTTAGGTTAGGTTAGGTTGGTAGTTGCTGATCTAACCCAACTTGCTGACCTAACCTAACTTTCAAACCTATCCTAAAATGCTGACCTAACCTAACTTTCAAACCTAACCTTACTTGCTGATCTAACCTAACTTGCTGACATAACCGACCTTACTGACCTAACCTTACCACCAACACTAAGAGACACCTAACTCAGTGCCTAATCGCCCGTTTTCACCAACACTAAGTGACGCCTAACTCAATGCCTAATCGCCCGTTTTCACCAGTACTAAATGACACCTAACTCAGTGATTAATTGCCCGTTTTTTCAAGTAGGTTAGGTTAGGATTGCAAGTTAGGTTAGGTCAGTAAGGTAGGTTATGTCAGCAAGTTAGGTTAGATCAGCAAGTTAGGTGAGGTCAACCAGTTAGGTTAGGTTGGGGAGTTAGGTTAGGTCATCAAGTAAGGTTAGGTTTGAAAGTTAGGTTAGGTCAGCAAGTTAGGATAGATCAGCAACTAAGGTGTGGTTTTGAAAGTAAGGTCAACCAGTTCAGTGACACTTAGGGTTGGTGAGAACGGCGATAAGGTATCGAGTTAGTTGTCACTTAGTGTTGGTGAAAACGGGCGATTAGGCACTGAGTTAGGTGTCTCTTTGTGTTGGTGAAAACGGGCAATTAGGCACTGAGTTAGGTGTCACTTGGGGTTGGTGAAAACGGGCTATTAGGCATTGAGTTAGGTGTCACTAAGGGTTGCTGAAAATGGGCAATAAGGCATTGAGCTAGGCGTCCCTTAGTGTTGGTGAAAACGGGCAGTTAGGCACTGAGTTAGGTGTCACTTAGTGTTGGTGAAAACGGGCGATTAGGCATTGAGTTAGGCGTCACTTAGTGTTGGTGAAAATGGGCGATTAGGCATTGAGTTAGGCGTCACTTAGTGTTGGTAAAAACGGGCAGTTAGGCATTGAGTTAGGCGTCACTTAGTGTTGGTGAAAATGGGCGATTAGGCATTGAGTTAGGCGTCACTTAGTGTTGGTAAAAACGGGCAATTTAGCACAGAGTTAGGTGTCACTTAGTGTTGGTGAAAATGGGCGATTAGGCATTGAGTTAGGCGTCACTTAGTGTTGGTGAAAACGGGCAGTTAGGCACTGAGTTAGGTGTCACTTAGGGTTGGTGAAAATGGGCGATTAGGCATTGAGTTAGGCGTCACTTGCTGACCTAACCTAACTTTCAAACCTATCCTAAATTGCTGACCTAACCTAACTTTCAAACCTAACCTAACTTGCTGATCTAACCTAACTTGCTGACATAACCGACCTTACTGACCTAACCTAACCACCAACACTAAGAGACACCTAACTCAGTGCCTAATCGCCCGTTTTCACCAAAACTAAGTGACACCTAACTCAATGCCTAATCGTTCGTTTTCACCAACCCTTAGTGACGCCTAACTCAATGCCTAATCACCCGTTTTCATCAACACTAAGTGACACCTAACTCAATGCCTATTCGCCCGTTTTCACCAGCACTAAGTGACACCTAACTCAGTGCTTAATTGCCCGTTTTTTCAAGTAGGTTAGGTTAGGATTGCAAGTTAGGTTAGGTCAGTAAGGTAGGTTATGTCAGCAAGTTAGGTTAGATCAGCAAGTTAGTAGAGGTCAACCAGTTAGGTTAGGTTTGGGAGTTAGGTTAGGCCATCAAGTAAGGTTAGGTTTGAAAGTTAGGTTAGGTCAGCAAGTTAGGATAGATCAGCAACTAAGGTGTGGTTTTGAAAGTAAGGTCAACCAGTTCATTGACACTTAGGGTTGGTGAGAACGGCGATAAGGTATCGAGTTAGTTGTCACTTAGTGTTGGTGAAAACGGGCCTAGCCTAACAATCGAACCGAATCTAACTTGCTGACCTAACCTAACTTGCTGATCTAACCTAACTTGCTGACATAACCGACCTTACTGACCTAACCTAACCACCAACACTAAGAGACACCTAACTCAGTGCCTAATCGCCCGTTTTCACCAACACTAAGTGACACCTAACTCAGTGCCTAATCGCCCGTTTTCACCAACACTAAGTGACGCTCAACTCAATGCCTAATCGCCCGTTTTCACCAACCCTAAGTGACGCCTAACTCAATGCCTAATCACCCGTTTTCACCAACACTAAGTGACACCTAATTCAATGCCTAATCGCCCGTTTTCACCAACACTAAGTGACAACTAACTCGATACCTTATCGCCGTTCTCACCAACCCTAAGTGTCACTGAACTGGTTGACCTTACTTTCAAAACCTCACCTTAGTTGCTGATCTAACCTAACTTGCTGACCAAACCTAACTTTCAAACCTATCCTAAATTGCTGACCTAACCTAACTTTCAAACCTAACCTAACTTGCTGATCTAACCTAACTTGCTGACATAACCGACCTTACTGACCTAACCTAACCACCAACACTAAGAGACACCTAACTCAGTGCCTAATCGCCCGTTTTCACCAAAACTAAGTGACACCTAACTCAATGCCTAATCGTTCGTTTTCACCAACCCTAAGTGACGCCTAACTCAATGCCTAATCACCCGTTTTCACCAACACTAAGTGACACCTAACTCAATGCCTAATCGCCCGTTTTCACCAGCACTAAGTGACACCTAACTCAGTGCTTAATTGCCCGTTTTTTCAAGTAGGTTAGGTTAGCAACTAAGGTGTGGTTTTGAAAGTAAGGTCAACCAGTTCATTGACACTTAGGGTTGGTGAGAACGGCGATAAGGTATCGAGTTAGTTGTCACTTAGTGTTGGTGAAAACGGGCCTAGCCTAACAATCGAACCGAATCTAACTTGCTGACCTAACCTAACTTGCTGACCTAACCTAACTTGCTGACATAACCGACCTTACTGACCTAACCTAACCACCAACACTAAGAGACACCTAACTCAATGCCGGACGGAGAGTCCGCAGGGCGCCCTGGCTTCCGGATGAGGACCAGCTTCCCCGTCTTCCAACGAAGCGGGAACTGGCCTCTCTCCAAGCATGCGCTTAGGAGCCCCTCCAGTCGGGGAGAACCGGCCAACAACCACCGACCAACACTAAGTGACAAATAACTCGATACCTTATCGCCGTTCTCACCAACCCTAAGTGTCACTGAACTGGTTGACCTTACTTTCAAAACCACACCTTAGTTGCTGATCTATCCTAACTTGCTGACCTAACCTAACTTTCAAACCTAACCTTACTTGATGACCTAACCTAACTCCCAAACCTTACCTAACTGGTTGACCTCACCTAACTTGCTGATCTAACCTAACTTGCTGACATAACCTACCTTACTGACCTAACCTAACTTGTAATCCTAACCTAACCTACTTGAAAAAACGGGCAATTAAGCACTGAGTTAGGTGTCACTTAGTGCTGGTGAAAACGGGCGATTAGGCATTGAATTAGGTGTCACTTAGTGTTGGTGAAAACGGGCGATTAGGCATTGAGTTAGGTGTCACTTTGTGTTGGTGAAAACGGGCGATTAGGCATTGAGTTAGGCGTCACTTAGTGTTGGTGAAAATGGGCGATTAGGCATTGAGTTAGGCGTCACTTAGTGTTGGTAAAAACGGGCAGTTAGGCACTGAGTTAGGTGTCACTTAGTTTTCGTGAAAACGGGCCTAGCCAACAACAACAACAATCTAACCGAATCTAACTTGCTGACCTAACTTTCAAAACCTCACCTTAGTTGCTGATCTAACCTAACTTGCTGACCTAACCTAACTTTCAAACCTATCCTAAATTGCTGACCTAACCTAACTTTCAAACCTAACCTAACTTGCTGATCTAACCTAACTTGCTGACATAACCGACCTTACTGACCTAACCTAACCACCAACACTAAGAGACACCTAACTCAGTGCCTAATCGCCCGTTTTCACCAAAACTAAGTGACACCTAACTCAATGCCTAATCGTTCGTTTTCACCAACCCTAAGTGACGCCTAACTCAATGCCTAATCACCCGTTTTCACCAACACTAAGTGACACCTAACTCAATGCCTATTTGCCCGTTTTCACCAGCACTAAGTGACACCTAACTCAGTGCTTAATTGCCCGTTTTTTCAAGTAGGTTAGGTTAGGATTGCAAGTTAGGTTAGGTCAGTAAGGTAGGTTATGTCAGCAAGTTAGGTTAGATCAGCAAGTTAGTAGAGGTCAACCAGTTAGGTTAGGTTTGGGAGTTAGGTTAGGCCATCAAGTAAGGTTAGGTTTGAAAGTTAGGTTAGGTCAGCAAGTTAGGATAGATCAGCAACTAAGGTGTGGTTTTGAAAGTAAGGTCAACCAGTTCATTGACACTTAGGGTTGGTGAGAACGGCGATAAGGTATCGAGTTAGTTGTCACTTAGTGTTGGTGAAAACGGGCCTAGCCTAACAATCGAACCGAATCTAACTTGCTGACCTAACCTAACTTGCTGATCTAACCTAACTTGCTGACATAACCGACCTTACTGACCTAACCTAACCACCAACACTAAGAGACACCTAACTCAGTGCCTAATCGCCCGTTTTCACCAACACTAAGTGACACCTAACTCAGTGCCTAATCGCCCGTTTTCACCAACACTAAGTGACGCTCAACTCAATGCCTAATCGCCCGTTTTCACCAACCCTAAGTGACGCCTAACTCAATGCCTAATCACCCGTTTTCACCAACACTAAGTGACACCTAATTCAATGCCTAATCACCCGTTTTCACCAGCACTAAGTGACACCTAACTCAGTGCTTAATTGCCCGTTTTTTCAAGTAGGTTAGGTTAGGATTACAAGTTAGGTTAGGTCAGTAAGGTAGGTTATGTCAGCAAGTTAGGTTAGATCAGCAAGTTAGGTGAGGTCAACCAGTTAGGTAAGGTTTGGGAGTTAGGTTAGGTCATCAAGTAAGGTTAGGTTTGAAAGTTAGGTTAGGTTAGGTTGGTAGTTGCTGATCTAACCCAACTTGCTGACCTAACCTAACTTTCAAACCTATCCTAAAATGCTGACCTAACCTAACTTTCAAACCTAACCTTACTTGCTGATCTAACCTAACTTGCTGACATAACCGACCTTACTGACCTAACCTTACCACCAACACTAAGAGACACCTAACTCAGTGCCTAATCGCCCGTTTTCACCAACACTAAGTGACGCCTAACTCAATGCCTAATCGCCCGTTTTCACCAGTACTAAATGACACCTAACTCAGTGATTAATTGCCCGTTTTTTCAAGTAGGTTAGGTTAGGATTGCAAGTTAGGTTAGGTCAGTAAGGTAGGTTATGTCAGCAAGTTAGGTTAGATCAGCAAGTTAGGTGAGGTCAACCAGTTAGGTTAGGTTGGGGAGTTAGGTTAGGTCATCAAGTAAGGTTAGGTTTGAAAGTTAGGTTAGGTCAGCAAGTTAGGATAGATCAGCAACTAAGGTGTGGTTTTGAAAGTAAGGTCAACCAGTTCAGTGACACTTAGGGTTGGTGAGAACGGCGATAAGGTATCGAGTTAGTTGTCACTTAGTGTTGGTGAAAACGGGCGATTAGGCACTGAGTTAGGTGTCTCTTTGTGTTGGTGAAAACGGGCAATTAGGCACTGAGTTAGGTGTCACTTGGGGTTGGTGAAAACGGGCTATTAGGCATTGAGTTAGGTGTCACTAAGGGTTGCTGAAAATGGGCAATAAGGCATTGAGCTAGGCGTCCCTTAGTGTTGGTGAAAACGGGCAGTTAGGCACTGAGTTAGGTGTCACTTAGTGTTGGTGAAAACGGGCGATTAGGCATTGAGTTAGGCGTCACTTAGTGTTGGTGAAAATGGGCGATTAGGCATTGAGTTAGGCGTCACTTAGTGTTGGTAAAAACGGGCAGTTAGGCATTGAGTTAGGCGTCACTTAGTGTTGGTGAAAATGGGCGATTAGGCATTGAGTTAGGCGTCACTTAGTGTTGGTAAAAACGGGCAATTTAGCACAGAGTTAGGTGTCACTTAGTGTTGGTGAAAATGGGCGATTAGGCATTGAGTTAGGCGTCACTTAGTGTTGGTGAAAACGGGCAGTTAGGCACTGAGTTAGGTGTCACTTAGGGTTGGTGAAAATGGGCGATTAGGCATTGAGTTAGGCGTCACTTGCTGACCTAACCTAACTTTCAAACCTATCCTAAATTGCTGACCTAACCTAACTTTCAAACCTAACCTAACTTGCTGATCTAACCTAACTTGCTGACATAACCGACCTTACTGACCTAACCTAACCACCAACACTAAGAGACACCTAACTCAGTGCCTAATCGCCCGTTTTCACCAAAACTAAGTGACACCTAACTCAATGCCTAATCGTTCGTTTTCACCAACCCTAAGTGACGCCTAACTCAATGCCTAATCACCCGTTTTCATCAACACTAAGTGACACCTAACTCAATGCCTATTCGCCCGTTTTCACCAGCACTAAGTGACACCTAACTCAGTGCTTAATTGCCCGTTTTTTCAAGTAGGTTAGGTTAGGATTGCAAGTTAGGTTAGGTCAGTAAGGTAGGTTATGTCAGCAAGTTAGGTTAGATCAGCAAGTTAGTAGAGGTCAACCAGTTAGGTTAGGTTTGGGAGTTAGGTTAGGCCATCAAGTAAGGTTAGGTTTGAAAGTTAGGTTAGGTCAGCAAGTTAGGATAGATCAGCAACTAAGGTGTGGTTTTGAAAGTAAGGTCAACCAGTTCATTGACACTTAGGGTTGGTGAGAACGGCGATAAGGTATCGAGTTAGTTGTCACTTAGTGTTGGTGAAAACGGGCCTAGCCTAACAATCGAACCGAATCTAACTTGCTGACCTAACCTAACTTGCTGATCTAACCTAACTTGCTGACATAACCGACCTTACTGACCTAACCTAACCACCAACACTAAGAGACACCTAACTCAGTGCCTAATCGCCCGTTTTCACCAACACTAAGTGACACCTAACTCAGTGCCTAATCGCCCGTTTTCACCAACACTAAGTGACGCTCAACTCAATGCCTAATCGCCCGTTTTCACCAACCCTAAGTGACGCCTAACTCAATGCCTAATCACCCGTTTTCACCAACACTAAGTGACACCTAATTCAATGCCTAATCGCCCGTTTTCACCAACACTAAGTGACAACTAACTCGATACCTTATCGCCGTTCTCACCAACCCTAAGTGTCACTGAACTGGTTGACCTTACTTTCAAAACCTCACCTTAGTTGCTGATCTAACCTAACTTGCTGACCAAACCTAACTTTCAAACCTATCCTAAATTGCTGACCTAACCTAACTTTCAAACCTAACCTAACTTGCTGATCTAACCTAACTTGCTGACATAACCGACCTTACTGACCTAACCTAACCACCAACACTAAGAGACACCTAACTCAGTGCCTAATCGCCCGTTTTCACCAAAACTAAGTGACACCTAACTCAATGCCTAATCGTTCGTTTTCACCAACCCTAAGTGACGCCTAACTCAATGCCTAATCACCCGTTTTCACCAACACTAAGTGACACCTAACTCAATGCCTAATCGCCCGTTTTCACCAGCACTAAGTGACACCTAACTCAGTGCTTAATTGCCCGTTTTTTCAAGTAGGTTAGGTTAGCAACTAAGGTGTGGTTTTGAAAGTAAGGTCAACCAGTTCATTGACACTTAGGGTTGGTGAGAACGGCGATAAGGTATCGAGTTAGTTGTCACTTAGTGTTGGTGAAAACGGGCCTAGCCTAACAATCGAACCGAATCTAACTTGCTGACCTAACCTAACTTGCTGACCTAACCTAACTTGCTGACATAACCGACCTTACTGACCTAACCTAACCACCAACACTAAGAGACACCTAACTCAATGCCGGACGGAGAGTCCGCAGGGCGCCCTGGCTTCCGGATGAGGACCAGCTTCCCCGTCTTCCAACGAAGCGGGAACTGGCCTCTCTCCAAGCATGCGCTTAGGAGCCCCTCCAGTCGGGGAGAACCGGCCAACAACCACCGACCAACACTAAGTGACAACTAACTCGATACCTTATCGCCGTTCTCACCAACCCTAAGTGTCACTGAACTGGTTGACCTTACTTTCAAAACCACACCTTAGTTGCTGATCTATCCTAACTTGCTGACCTAACCTAACTTTCAAACCTAACCTTACTTGATGACCTAACCTAACTCCCAAACCTTACCTAACTGGTTGACCTCACCTAACTTGCTGATCTAACCTAACTTGCTGACATAACCTACCTTACTGACCTAACCTAACTTGTAATCCTAACCTAACCTACTTGAAAAAACGGGCAATTAAGCACTGAGTTAGGTGTCACTTAGTGCTGGTGAAAACGGGCGATTAGGCATTGAATTAGGTGTCACTTAGTGTTGGTGAAAACGGGCGATTAGGCATTGAGTTAGGTGTCACTTTGTGTTGGTGAAAACGGGCGATTAGGCATTGAGTTAGGCGTCACTTAGTGTTGGTGAAAATGGGCGATTAGGCATTGAGTTAGGCGTCACTTAGTGTTGGTAAAAACGGGCAGTTAGGCACTGAGTTAGGTGTCACTTAGTTTTCGTGAAAACGGGCCTAGCCAACAACAACAACAATCTAACCGAATCTAACTTGCTGACCTAACTTTCAAAACCTCACCTTAGTTGCTGATCTAACCTAACTTGCTGACCTAACCTAACTTTCAAACCTATCCTAAATTGCTGACCTAACCTAACTTTCAAACCTAACCTAACTTGCTGATCTAACCTAACTTGCTGACATAACCGACCTTACTGACCTAACCTAACCACCAACACTAAGAGACACCTAACTCAGTGCCTAATCGCCCGTTTTCACCAAAACTAAGTGACACCTAACTCAATGCCTAATCGTTCGTTTTCACCAACCCTAAGTGACGCCTAACTCAATGCCTAATCACCCGTTTTCACCAACACTAAGTGACACCTAACTCAATGCCTATTTGCCCGTTTTCACCAGCACTAAGTGACACCTAACTCAGTGCTTAATTGCCCGTTTTTTCAAGTAGGTTAGGTTAGGATTGCAAGTTAGGTTAGGTCAGTAAGGTAGGTTATGTCAGCAAGTTAGGTTAGATCAGCAAGTTAGTAGAGGTCAACCAGTTAGGTTAGGTTTGGGAGTTAGGTTAGGCCATCAAGTAAGGTTAGGTTTGAAAGTTAGGTTAGGTCAGCAAGTTAGGATAGATCAGCAACTAAGGTGTGGTTTTGAAAGTAAGGTCAACCAGTTCATTGACACTTAGGGTTGGTGAGAACGGCGATAAGGTATCGAGTTAGTTGTCACTTAGTGTTGGTGAAAACGGGCCTAGCCTAACAATCGAACCGAATCTAACTTGCTGACCTAACCTAACTTGCTGATCTAACCTAACTTGCTGACATAACCGACCTTACTGACCTAACCTAACCACCAACACTAAGAGACACCTAACTCAGTGCCTAATCGCCCGTTTTCACCAACACTAAGTGACACCTAACTCAGTGCCTAATCGCCCGTTTTCACCAACACTAAGTGACGCTCAACTCAATGCCTAATCGCCCGTTTTCACCAACCCTAAGTGACGCCTAACTCAATGCCTAATCACCCGTTTTCACCAACACTAAGTGACACCTAATTCAATGCCTAATCGCCCGTTTTCACCAGCACTAAGTGACACCTAACTCAGTGCTTAATTGCCCGTTTTTTCAAGTAGGTTAGGTTAGGTCAGTAAGGTAGGTTATGTCAGCAAGTTAGGTTAGATCAGCAAGTTAGGTGAGGTCAACCAGTTAGGTAAGGTTTGGGAGTTAGGTTAGGTCATCAAGTAAGGTTAGGTTTGAAAGTTAGGTTAGGTTAGGTTGGTAGTTGCTGATCTAACCCAACTTGCTGACCTAACCTAACTTTCAAACCTATCCTAAAATGCTGACCTAACCTAACTTTCAAACCTAACCTTACTTGCTGATCTAACCTAACTTGCTGACATAACCGACCTTACTGACCTAACCTTACCACCAACACTAAGAGACACCTAACTCAGTGCCTAATCGCCCGTTTTCACCAACACTAAGTGACGCCTAACTCAATGCCTAATCGCCCGTTTTCACCAGTACTAAATGACACCTAACTCAGTGATTAATTGCCCGTTTTTTCAAGTAGGTTAGGTTAGGATTGCAAGTTAGGTTAGGTCAGTAAGGTAGGTTATGTCAGCAAGTTAGGTTAGATCAGCAAGTTAGGTGAGGTCAACCAGTTAGGTTAGGTTGGGGAGTTAGGTTAGGTCATCAAGTAAGGTTAGGTTTGAAAGTTAGGTTAGGTCAGCAAGTTAGGATAGATCAGCAACTAAGGTGTGGTTTTGAAAGTAAGGTCAACCAGTTCAGTGACACTTAGGGTTGGTGAGAACGGCGATAAGGTATCGAGTTAGTTGTCACTTAGTGTTGGTGAAAACGGGCGATTAGGCACTGAGTTAGGTGTCTCTTTGTGTTGGTGAAAACGGGCAATTAGGCACTGAGTTAGGTGTCACTTGGGGTTGGTGAAAACGGGCTATTAGGCATTGAGTTAGGTGTCACTAAGGGTTGCTGAAAATGGGCAATAAGGCATTGAGCTAGGCGTCCCTTAGTGTTGGTGAAAACGGGCAGTTAGGCACTGAGTTAGGTGTCACTTAGTGTTGGTGAAAACGGGCGATTAGGCATTGAGTTAGGCGTCACTTAGTGTTGGTGAAAATGGGCGATTAGGCATTGAGTTAGGCGTCACTTAGTGTTGGTAAAAACGGGCAGTTAGGCATTGAGTTAGGCGTCACTTAGTGTTGGTGAAAATGGGCGATTAGGCATTGAGTTAGGCGTCACTTAGTGTTGGTAAAAACGGGCAATTTAGCACAGAGTTAGGTGTCACTTAGTGTTGGTGAAAATGGGCGATTAGGCATTGAGTTAGGCGTCACTTAGTGTTGGTGAAAACGGGCAGTTAGGCACTGAGTTAGGTGTCACTTAGGGTTGGTGAAAATGGGCGATTAGGCATTGAGTTAGGCGTCACTTGCTGACCTAACCTAACTTTCAAACCTATCCTAAATTGCTGACCTAACCTAACTTTCAAACCTAACCTAACTTGCTGATCTAACCTAACTTGCTGACATAACCGACCTTACTGACCTAACCTAACCACCAACACTAAGAGACACCTAACTCAGTGCCTAATCGCCCGTTTTCACCAAAACTAAGTGACACCTAACTCAATGCCTAATCGTTCGTTTTCACCAACCCTAAGTGACGCCTAACTCAATGCCTAATCACCCGTTTTCATCAACACTAAGTGACACCTAACTCAATGCCTATTCGCCCGTTTTCACCAGCACTAAGTGACACCTAACTCAGTGCTTAATTGCCCGTTTTTTCAAGTAGGTTAGGTTAGGATTGCAAGTTAGGTTAGGTCAGTAAGGTAGGTTATGTCAGCAAGTTAGGTTAGATCAGCAAGTTAGTAGAGGTCAACCAGTTAGGTTAGGTTTGGGAGTTAGGTTAGGCCATCAAGTAAGGTTAGGTTTGAAAGTTAGGTTAGGTCAGCAAGTTAGGATAGATCAGCAACTAAGGTGTGGTTTTGAAAGTAAGGTCAACCAGTTCATTGACACTTAGGGTTGGTGAGAACGGCGATAAGGTATCGAGTTAGTTGTCACTTAGTGTTGGTGAAAACGGGCCTAGCCTAACAATCGAACCGAATCTAACTTGCTGACCTAACCTAACTTGCTGATCTAACCTAACTTGCTGACATAACCGACCTTACTGACCTAACCTAACCACCAACACTAAGAGACACCTAACTCAGTGCCTAATCGCCCGTTTTCACCAACACTAAGTGACACCTAACTCAGTGCCTAATCGCCCGTTTTCACCAACACTAAGTGACGCTCAACTCAATGCCTAATCGCCCGTTTTCACCAACCCTAAGTGACGCCTAACTCAATGCCTAATCACCCGTTTTCACCAACACTAAGTGACACCTAATTCAATGCCTAATCGCCCGTTTTCACCAACACTAAGTGACAACTAACTCGATACCTTATCGCCGTTCTCACCAACCCTAAGTGTCACTGAACTGGTTGACCTTACTTTCAAAACCTCACCTTAGTTGCTGATCTAACCTAACTTGCTGACCAAACCTAACTTTCAAACCTATCCTAAATTGCTGACCTAACCTAACTTTCAAACCTAACCTAACTTGCTGATCTAACCTAACTTGCTGACATAACCGACCTTACTGACCTAACCTAACCACCAACACTAAGAGACACCTAACTCAGTGCCTAATCGCCCGTTTTCACCAAAACTAAGTGACACCTAACTCAATGCCTAATCGTTCGTTTTCACCAACCCTAAGTGACGCCTAACTCAATGCCTAATCACCCGTTTTCACCAACACTAAGTGACACCTAACTCAATGCCTAATCGCCCGTTTTCACCAGCACTAAGTGACACCTAACTCAGTGCTTAATTGCCCGTTTTTTCAAGTAGGTTAGGTTAGCAACTAAGGTGTGGTTTTGAAAGTAAGGTCAACCAGTTCATTGACACTTAGGGTTGGTGAGAACGGCGATAAGGTATCGAGTTAGTTGTCACTTAGTGTTGGTGAAAACGGGCCTAGCCTAACAATCGAACCGAATCTAACTTGCTGACCTAACCTAACTTGCTGACCTAACCTAACTTGCTGACATAACCGACCTTACTGACCTAACCTAACCACCAACACTAAGAGACACCTAACTCAATGCCGGACGGAGAGTCCGCAGGGCGCCCTGGCTTCCGGATGAGGACCAGCTTCCCCGTCTTCCAACGAAGCGGGAACTGGCCTCTCTCCAAGCATGCGCTTAGGAGCCCCTCCAGTCGGGGAGAACCGGCCAACAACCACCGACCAACACTAAGTGACAACTAACTCGATACCTTATCGCCGTTCTCACCAACCCTAAGTGTCACTGAACTGGTTGACCTTACTTTCAAAACCACACCTTAGTTGCTGATCTATCCTAACTTGCTGACCTAACCTAACTTTCAAACCTAACCTTACTTGATGACCTAACCTAACTCCCAAACCTTACCTAACTGGTTGACCTCACCTAACTTGCTGATCTAACCTAACTTGCTGACATAACCTACCTTACTGACCTAACCTAACTTGTAATCCTAACCTAACCTACTTGAAAAAACGGGCAATTAAGCACTGAGTTAGGTGTCACTTAGTGCTGGTGAAAACGGGCGATTAGGCATTGAATTAGGTGTCACTTAGTGTTGGTGAAAACGGGCGATTAGGCATTGAGTTAGGTGTCACTTTGTGTTGGTGAAAACGGGCGATTAGGCATTGAGTTAGGCGTCACTTAGTGTTGGTGAAAATGGGCGATTAGGCATTGAGTTAGGCGTCACTTAGTGTTGGTAAAAACGGGCAGTTAGGCACTGAGTTAGGTGTCACTTAGTTTTCGTGAAAACGGGCCTAGCCAACAACAACAACAATCTAACCGAATCTAACTTGCTGACCTAACTTTCAAAACCTCACCTTAGTTGCTGATCTAACCTAACTTGCTGACCTAACCTAACTTTCAAACCTATCCTAAATTGCTGACCTAACCTAACTTTCAAACCTAACCTAACTTGCTGATCTAACCTAACTTGCTGACATAACCGACCTTACTGACCTAACCTAACCACCAACACTAAGAGACACCTTACTCAGTGCCTAATCGCCCGTTTTCACCAAAACTAAGTGACACCTAACTCAATGCCTAATCGTTCGTTTTCACCAACCCTAAGTGACGCCTAACTCAATGCCTAATCACCCGTTTTCACCAACACTAAGTGACACCTAACTCAATGCCTATTTGCCCGTTTTCACCAGCACTAAGTGACACCTAACTCAGTGCTTAATTGCCCGTTTTTTCAAGTAGGTTAGGTTAGGATTGCAAGTTAGGTTAGGTCAGTAAGGTAGGTTATGTCAGCAAGTTAGGTTAGATCAGCAAGTTAGTAGAGGTCAACCAGTTAGGTTAGGTTTGGGAGTTAGGTTAGGCCATCAAGTAAGGTTAGGTTTGAAAGTTAGGTTAGGTCAGCAAGTTAGGATAGATCAGCAACTAAGGTGTGGTTTTGAAAGTAAGGTCAACCAGTTCATTGACACTTAGGGTTGGTGAGAACGGCGATAAGGTATCGAGTTAGTTGTCACTTAGTGTTGGTGAAAACGGGCCTAGCCTAACAATCGAACCGAATCTAACTTGCTGACCTAACCTAACTTGCTGATCTAACCTAACTTGCTGACATAACCGACCTTACTGACCTAACCTAACCACCAACACTAAGAGACACCTAACTCAGTGCCTAATCGCCCGTTTTCACCAACACTAAGTGACACCTAACTCAGTGCCTAATCGCCCGTTTTCACCAACACTAAGTGACGCTCAACTCAATGCCTAATCGCCCGTTTTCACCAACCCTAAGTGACGCCTAACTCAATGCCTAATCACCCGTTTTCACCAACACTAAGTGACACCTAATTCAATGCCTAATCGCCCGTTTTCACCAGCACTAAGTGACACCTAACTCAGTGCTTAATTGCCCGTTTTTTCAAGTAGGTTAGGTTAGGTCAGTAAGGTAGGTTATGTCAGCAAGTTAGGTTAGATCAGCAAGTTAGGTGAGGTCAACCAGTTAGGTAAGGTTTGGGAGTTAGGTTAGGTCATCAAGTAAGGTTAGGTTTGAAAGTTAGGTTAGGTTAGGTTGGTAGTTGCTGATCTAACCCAACTTGCTGACCTAACCTAACTTTCAAACCTATCCTAAAATGCTGACCTAACCTAACTTTCAAACCTAACCTTACTTGCTGATCTAACCTAACTTGCTGACATAACCGACCTTACTGACCTAACCTTACCACCAACACTAAGAGACACCTAACTCAGTGCCTAATCGCCCGTTTTCACCAACACTAAGTGACGCCTAACTCAATGCCTAATCGCCCGTTTTCACCAGTACTAAATGACACCTAACTCAGTGATTAATTGCCCGTTTTTTCAAGTAGGTTAGGTTAGGATTGCAAGTTAGGTTAGGTCAGTAAGGTAGGTTATGTCAGCAAGTTAGGTTAGATCAGCAAGTTAGGTGAGGTCAACCAGTTAGGTTAGGTTGGGGAGTTAGGTTAGGTCATCAAGTAAGGTTAGGTTTGAAAGTTAGGTTAGGTCAGCAAGTTAGGATAGATCAGCAACTAAGGTGTGGTTTTGAAAGTAAGGTCAACCAGTTCAGTGACACTTAGGGTTGGTGAGAACGGCGATAAGGTATCGAGTTAGTTGTCACTTAGTGTTGGTGAAAACGGGCGATTAGGCACTGAGTTAGGTGTCTCTTTGTGTTGGTGAAAACGGGCAATTAGGCACTGAGTTAGGTGTCACTTGGGGTTGGTGAAAACGGGCTATTAGGCATTGAGTTAGGTGTCACTAAGGGTTGCTGAAAATGGGCAATAAGGCATTGAGCTAGGCGTCCCTTAGTGTTGGTGAAAACGGGCAGTTAGGCACTGAGTTAGGTGTCACTTAGTGTTGGTGAAAACGGGCGATTAGGCATTGAGTTAGGCGTCACTTAGTGTTGGTGAAAATGGGCGATTAGGCATTGAGTTAGGCGTCACTTAGTGTTGGTAAAAACGGGCAGTTAGGCATTGAGTTAGGCGTCACTTAGTGTTGGTGAAAATGGGCGATTAGGCATTGAGTTAGGCGTCACTTAGTGTTGGTAAAAACGGGCAATTTAGCACAGAGTTAGGTGTCACTTAGTGTTGGTGAAAATGGGCGATTAGGCATTGAGTTAGGCGTCACTTAGTGTTGGTGAAAACGGGCAGTTAGGCACTGAGTTAGGTGTCACTTAGGGTTGGTGAAAATGGGCGATTAGGCATTGAGTTAGGCGTCACTTGCTGACCTAACCTAACTTTCAAACCTATCCTAAATTGCTGACCTAACCTAACTTTCAAACCTAACCTAACTTGCTGATCTAACCTAACTTGCTGACATAACCGACCTTACTGACCTAACCTAACCACCAACACTAAGAGACACCTAACTCAGTGCCTAATCGCCCGTTTTCACCAAAACTAAGTGACACCTAACTCAATGCCTAATCGTTCGTTTTCACCAACCCTTAGTGACGCCTAACTCAATGCCTAATCACCCGTTTTCATCAACACTAAGTGACACCTAACTCAATGCCTATTCGCCCGTTTTCACCAGCACTAAGTGACACCTAACTCAGTGCTTAATTGCCCGTTTTTTCAAGTAGGTTAGGTTAGGATTGCAAGTTAGGTTAGGTCAGTAAGGTAGGTTATGTCAGCAAGTTAGGTTAGATCAGCAAGTTAGTAGAGGTCAACCAGTTAGGTTAGGTTTGGGAGTTAGGTTAGGCCATCAAGTAAGGTTAGGTTTGAAAGTTAGGTTAGGTCAGCAAGTTAGGATAGATCAGCAACTAAGGTGTGGTTTTGAAAGTAAGGTCAACCAGTTCATTGACACTTAGGGTTGGTGAGAACGGCGATAAGGTATCGAGTTAGTTGTCACTTAGTGTTGGTGAAAACGGGCCTAGCCTAACAATCGAACCGAATCTAACTTGCTGACCTAACCTAACTTGCTGATCTAACCTAACTTGCTGACATAACCGACCTTACTGACCTAACCTAACCACCAACACTAAGAGACACCTAACTCAGTGCCTAATCGCCCGTTTTCACCAACACTAAGTGACACCTAACTCAGTGCCTAATCGCCCGTTTTCACCAACACTAAGTGACGCTCAACTCAATGCCTAATCGCCCGTTTTCACCAACCCTAAGTGACGCCTAACTCAATGCCTAATCACCCGTTTTCACCAACACTAAGTGACACCTAATTCAATGCCTAATCGCCCGTTTTCACCAACACTAAGTGACAACTAACTCGATACCTTATCGCCGTTCTCACCAACCCTAAGTGTCACTGAACTGGTTGACCTTACTTTCAAAACCTCACCTTAGTTGCTGATCTAACCTAACTTGCTGACCAAACCTAACTTTCAAACCTATCCTAAATTGCTGACCTAACCTAACTTTCAAACCTAACCTAACTTGCTGATCTAACCTAACTTGCTGACATAACCGACCTTACTGACCTAACCTAACCACCAACACTAAGAGACACCTAACTCAGTGCCTAATCGCCCGTTTTCACCAAAACTAAGTGACACCTAACTCAATGCCTAATCGTTCGTTTTCACCAACCCTAAGTGACGCCTAACTCAATGCCTAATCACCCGTTTTCACCAACACTAAGTGACACCTAACTCAATGCCTAATCGCCCGTTTTCACCAGCACTAAGTGACACCTAACTCAGTGCTTAATTGCCCGTTTTTTCAAGTAGGTTAGGTTAGCAACTAAGGTGTGGTTTTGAAAGTAAGGTCAACCAGTTCATTGACACTTAGGGTTGGTGAGAACGGCGATAAGGTATCGAGTTAGTTGTCACTTAGTGTTGGTGAAAACGGGCCTAGCCTAACAATCGAACCGAATCTAACTTGCTGACCTAACCTAACTTGCTGACCTAACCTAACTTGCTGACATAACCGACCTTACTGACCTAACCTAACCACCAACACTAAGAGACACCTAACTCAATGCCGGACGGAGAGTCCGCAGGGCGCCCTGGCTTCCGGATGAGGACCAGCTTCCCCGTCTTCCAACGAAGCGGGAACTGGCCTCTCTCCAAGCATGCGCTTAGGAGCCCCTCCAGTCGGGGAGAACCGGCCAACAACCACCGACCAACACTAAGTGACAAATAACTCGATACCTTATCGCCGTTCTCACCAACCCTAAGTGTCACTGAACTGGTTGACCTTACTTTCAAAACCACACCTTAGTTGCTGATCTATCCTAACTTGCTGACCTAACCTAACTTTCAAACCTAACCTTACTTGATGACCTAACCTAACTCCCAAACCTTACCTAACTGGTTGACCTCACCTAACTTGCTGATCTAACCTAACTTGCTGACATAACCTACCTTACTGACCTAACCTAACTTGTAATCCTAACCTAACCTACTTGAAAAAACGGGCAATTAAGCACTGAGTTAGGTGTCACTTAGTGCTGGTGAAAACGGGCGATTAGGCATTGAATTAGGTGTCACTTAGTGTTGGTGAAAACGGGCGATTAGGCATTGAGTTAGGTGTCACTTTGTGTTGGTGAAAACGGGCGATTAGGCATTGAGTTAGGCGTCACTTAGTGTTGGTGAAAATGGGCGATTAGGCATTGAGTTAGGCGTCACTTAGTGTTGGTAAAAACGGGCAGTTAGGCACTGAGTTAGGTGTCACTTAGTTTTCGTGAAAACGGGCCTAGCCAACAACAACAACAATCTAACCGAATCTAACTTGCTGACCTAACTTTCAAAACCTCACCTTAGTTGCTGATCTAACCTAACTTGCTGACCTAACCTAACTTTCAAACCTATCCTAAATTGCTGACCTAACCTAACTTTCAAACCTAACCTAACTTGCTGATCTAACCTAACTTGCTGACATAACCGACCTTACTGACCTAACCTAACCACCAACACTAAGAGACACCTAACTCAGTGCCTAATCGCCCGTTTTCACCAAAACTAAGTGACACCTAACTCAATGCCTAATCGTTCGTTTTCACCAACCCTAAGTGACGCCTAACTCAATGCCTAATCACCCGTTTTCACCAACACTAAGTGACACCTAACTCAATGCCTATTTGCCCGTTTTCACCAGCACTAAGTGACACCTAACTCAGTGCTTAATTGCCCGTTTTTTCAAGTAGGTTAGGTTAGGATTGCAAGTTAGGTTAGGTCAGTAAGGTAGGTTATGTCAGCAAGTTAGGTTAGATCAGCAAGTTAGTAGAGGTCAACCAGTTAGGTTAGGTTTGGGAGTTAGGTTAGGCCATCAAGTAAGGTTAGGTTTGAAAGTTAGGTTAGGTCAGCAAGTTAGGATAGATCAGCAACTAAGGTGTGGTTTTGAAAGTAAGGTCAACCAGTTCATTGACACTTAGGGTTGGTGAGAACGGCGATAAGGTATCGAGTTAGTTGTCACTTAGTGTTGGTGAAAACGGGCCTAGCCTAACAATCGAACCGAATCTAACTTGCTGACCTAACCTAACTTGCTGATCTAACCTAACTTGCTGACATAACCGACCTTACTGACCTAACCTAACCACCAACACTAAGAGACACCTAACTCAGTGCCTAATCGCCCGTTTTCACCAACACTAAGTGACACCTAACTCAGTGCCTAATCGCCCGTTTTCACCAACACTAAGTGACGCTCAACTCAATGCCTAATCGCCCGTTTTCACCAACCCTAAGTGACGCCTAACTCAATGCCTAATCACCCGTTTTCACCAACACTAAGTGACACCTAATTCAATGCCTAATCACCCGTTTTCACCAGCACTAAGTGACACCTAACTCAGTGCTTAATTGCCCGTTTTTTCAAGTAGGTTAGGTTAGGATTACAAGTTAGGTTAGGTCAGTAAGGTAGGTTATGTCAGCAAGTTAGGTTAGATCAGCAAGTTAGGTGAGGTCAACCAGTTAGGTAAGGTTTGGGAGTTAGGTTAGGTCATCAAGTAAGGTTAGGTTTGAAAGTTAGGTTAGGTTAGGTTGGTAGTTGCTGATCTAACCCAACTTGCTGACCTAACCTAACTTTCAAACCTATCCTAAAATGCTGACCTAACCTAACTTTCAAACCTAACCTTACTTGCTGATCTAACCTAACTTGCTGACATAACCGACCTTACTGACCTAACCTTACCACCAACACTAAGAGACACCTAACTCAGTGCCTAATCGCCCGTTTTCACCAACACTAAGTGACGCCTAACTCAATGCCTAATCGCCCGTTTTCACCAGTACTAAATGACACCTAACTCAGTGATTAATTGCCCGTTTTTTCAAGTAGGTTAGGTTAGGATTGCAAGTTAGGTTAGGTCAGTAAGGTAGGTTATGTCAGCAAGTTAGGTTAGATCAGCAAGTTAGGTGAGGTCAACCAGTTAGGTTAGGTTGGGGAGTTAGGTTAGGTCATCAAGTAAGGTTAGGTTTGAAAGTTAGGTTAGGTCAGCAAGTTAGGATAGATCAGCAACTAAGGTGTGGTTTTGAAAGTAAGGTCAACCAGTTCAGTGACACTTAGGGTTGGTGAGAACGGCGATAAGGTATCGAGTTAGTTGTCACTTAGTGTTGGTGAAAACGGGCGATTAGGCACTGAGTTAGGTGTCTCTTTGTGTTGGTGAAAACGGGCAATTAGGCACTGAGTTAGGTGTCACTTGGGGTTGGTGAAAACGGGCTATTAGGCATTGAGTTAGGTGTCACTAAGGGTTGCTGAAAATGGGCAATAAGGCATTGAGCTAGGCGTCCCTTAGTGTTGGTGAAAACGGGCAGTTAGGCACTGAGTTAGGTGTCACTTAGTGTTGGTGAAAACGGGCGATTAGGCATTGAGTTAGGCGTCACTTAGTGTTGGTGAAAATGGGCGATTAGGCATTGAGTTAGGCGTCACTTAGTGTTGGTAAAAACGGGCAGTTAGGCATTGAGTTAGGCGTCACTTAGTGTTGGTGAAAATGGGCGATTAGGCATTGAGTTAGGCGTCACTTAGTGTTGGTAAAAACGGGCAATTTAGCACAGAGTTAGGTGTCACTTAGTGTTGGTGAAAATGGGCGATTAGGCATTGAGTTAGGCGTCACTTAGTGTTGGTGAAAACGGGCAGTTAGGCACTGAGTTAGGTGTCACTTAGGGTTGGTGAAAATGGGCGATTAGGCATTGAGTTAGGCGTCACTTAGTGTTGGTAAAAACGGGCAGTTAGGCACTGAGTTAGGTGTCACTTAGTGTTGGTGAATACGGGCGGTTAGGCATTGAGTTAGGCGTCACTTAGTGTTGGTGAAAATGGGCGATGAGGCATTGAGTTAGGCGTCACTTAGTGTTGGTGAAAACGGGCGATTAGGCATTGAGTTAGGCGTCACTTAGTGTTGGTGAAAATGGGCGATTAGGCATTGAGTTAGGCGTCACTTAGTGTTGGTGAAAACGGGCGATTAGGCATTGAGTTAGGTGTCACTTAGAGTTGGTGAAAACGGGCGATTAGGCATTGAGTTAGGGGTCACTTAGTGTTGGTGAAAATGGGCGAGTAGGCATTGAGTTAGGCGTCACTTAGTGTTGGTAAAAACGGGCAGTTAGGCACTGAGTTAGGTGTCACTTAGAGTTCGTGAAAACGGGCGATTAGGCATTGAGTTAGGCGTCACTTAGTGTTGGTGAATACGGGCGGTTAGGCATTGAGTAAGGCGTCACTTAGTGTTGGTGAAAATGGGCGATTAGGCATTGAGTTAGGCGTCACTTAGTGTTGGTGAAAACGGGCGATTAGGCATTGAGTTAGGCGTCACTTAGTGTTGGTGAAAATGGGCGATTAGGCATTGAGTTAGGCGTCACTTAGTGTTGGTGAAAACGGGCGATTAGGCATTGAGTTAGGTGTCACTTTGTGTTGGTGAAAACGGGCGATTAGGCATTGAGTTAGGCGTCACTTAGTGTTGGTGAAAATGGGCGATTAGGCATTGAGTTAGGCGTCACTTAGTGTTGGTAAAAACGGGCAGTTAGGCACTGAGTTAGGTGTCACTTAGTTTTCGTGAAAACGGGCCTAGCCAACAACAACAACAATCTAACCGAATCTAACTTGCTGACCTAACTTTCAAAACCTCACCTTAGTTGCTGATCTAACCTAACTTGCTGACCTAACCTAACTTTCAAACCTATCCTAAATTGCTGACCTAACCTAACTTTCAAACCTAACCTAACTTGCTGATCTAACCTAACTTGCTGACATAACCGACCTTACTGACCTAACCTAACCACCAACACTAAGAGACACCTAACTCAGTGCCTAATCGCCCGTTTTCACCAAAACTAAGTGACACCTAACTCAATGCCTAATCGTTCGTTTTCACCAACCCTAAGTGACGCCTAACTCAATGCCTATTCGCCCGTTTTCACCAGCACTAAGTGACACCTAACTCAGTGCTTAATTGCCCGTTTTTTCAAGTAGGTTAGGTTAGGATTGCAAGTTAGGTTAGGTCAGTAAGGTAGGTTATGTCAGCAAGTTAGGTTAGATCAGCAAGTTAGGTGAGGTCAACCAGTTAGGTAAGGTTGGGGAGTTAGGTTAGGTCATCAAGTAAGGTTAGGTTTGAAAGTTAGGTTAGGTCAGCAAGTTAGGATAGATCAGCAACTAAGGTGTGGTTTTGAAAGTAAGGTCAACCAGTTCAGTGACACTTAGGGTTGGTGAGAACGGCGATAAGGTATCGAGTTAGTTGTCACTTAGTGTTGGTGAAAATGGGCGATTAGGCATTGAGTTAGGCGTCACTTAGTGTTGGTGAAAACGGGCAGTTAGGCACTGAGTTAGGTGTCACTTAGGGTTGGTGAAAATGGGCGATTAGGCATTGAGTTAGGCGTCACTTAGTGTTGGTAAAAACGGGCAGTTAGGCACTGAGTTAGGTGTCACTTAGTGTTGGTGAATACGGGCGGTTAGGCATTGAGTTAGGCGTCACTTAGTGTTGGTGAAAATGGGCGATGAGGCATTGAGTTAGGCGTCACTTAGTGTTGGTGAAAACGGGCGATTAGGCATTGAGTTAGGCGTCACTTAGTGTTGGTGAAAATGGGCGATTAGGCATTGAGTTAGGCGTCACTTAGTGTTGGTGAAAACGGGCGATTAGGCATTGAGTTAGGTGTCACTTAGAGTTGGTGAAAACGGGCGATTAGGCATTGAGTTAGGCGTCACTTAGTGTTGGTGAAAATGGGCGATTAGGCATTGAGTTAGGCGTCACTTAGTGTTGGTGAAAACGGGCGATTAGGCATTGAGTTAGGCGTCACTTAGTGTTGGTGAAAATGGGCGATAAGGCATTGAGTTAGGCGTCACTTAGTGTTGGTGAAAACGGGCGATTAGGCATTGAGTTAGGCGTCACTTAGTGTTGGTGAAAATGGGCGATTAGGCATTGAGTTAGGCGTCACTTAGTGTTGGTGAAAACGGGCGATTAGGCATTGAGTTAGGCGTCACTTAGTGTTGGTGAAAATGGGCGATTAGGCATTGAGTTAGGCGTCACTTAGTGTTGGTGAAAACGGGCGATTAGGCATTGAGTTAGGTGTCACTTTGTGTTGGTGAAAACGGGCGATTAGGCATTGAGTTAGGCGTCACTTAGTGTTGGTGAAAATGGGCGATTAGGCATTGAGTTAGGCGTCACTTAGTGTTGGTAAAAACGGGCAGTTAGGCACTGAGTTAGGTGTCACTTAGTGTTGGTGAAAATGGGCGATTAGGCATTGAGTTAGGCGTCACTTAGTGTTGGTGAAAACGGGCGATTAGGCATTGAGTTAGGTGTCACTTTGTGTTGGTGAAAACGGGCGATTAGGCATTGAGTTAGGCGTCACTTAGTGTTGGTGAAAATGGGCGATTAGGCATTGAGTTAGGCGTCACTTAGTGTTGGTAAAAACGGGCAGTTAGGCACTGAGTTAGGTGTCACTTAGTTTTCGTGAAAACGGGCCTAGCCAACAACAACAACAATCTAACCGAATCTAACTTGCTGACCTAACTTTCAAAACCTCACCTTAGTTGCTGATCTAACATATCTTGCTGACCTAACCTAACTTTCAAACCTATCCTAAATTGCTGACCTAACCTAACTTTCAAACCTAACCTAACTTGCTGATCTAACCTAACTTGCTGACATAACCGACCTTACTGACCTAACCTAACCACCAACACTAAGAGACACCTAACTCAGTGCCTAATCGCCCGTTTTCACCAAAACTAAGTGACACCTAACTCAATGCCTAATCGTTCGTTTTCACCAACCCTAAGTGACGCCTAACTCAATGCCTAATCACCCGTTTTCATCAACACTAAGTGACACCTAACTCAATGCCTATTCGCCCGTTTTCACCAGCACTAAGTGACACCTAACTCAGTGCTTAATTGCCCGTTTTTTCAAGTAGGTTAGGTTAGGATTGCAAGTTAGGTTAGGTCAGTAAGGTAGGTTATGTCAGCAAGTTAGGTTAGATCAGCAAGTTAGTAGAGGTCAACCAGTTAGGTTAGGTTTGGGAGTTAGGTTAGGCCATCAAGTAAGGTTAGGTTTGAAAGTTAGGTTAGGTCAGCAAGTTAGGATAGATCAGCAACTAAGGTGTGGTTTTGAAAGTAAGGTCAACCAGTTCATTGACACTTAGGGTTGGTGAGAACGGCGATAAGGTATCGAGTTAGTTGTCACTTAGTGTTGGTGAAAACGGGCCTAGCCTAACAATCGAACCGAATCTAACTTGCTGACCTAACCTAACTTGCTGATCTAACCTAACTTGCTGACATAACCGACCTTACTGACCTAACCTAACCACCAACACTAAGAGACACCTAACTCAGTGCCTAATCGCCCGTTTTCACCAACACTAAGTGACACCTAACTCAGTGCCTAATCGCCCGTTTTCACCAACACTAAGTGACGCTCAACTCAATGCCTAATCGCCCGTTTTCACCAACCCTAAGTGACGCCTAACTCAATGCCTAATCACCCGTTTTCACCAACACTAAGTGACACCTAATTCAATGCCTAATCGCCCGTTTTCACCAACACTAAGTGACAACTAACTCGATACCTTATCGCCGTTCTCACCAACCCTAAGTGTCACTGAACTGGTTGACCTTACTTTCAAAACCTCACCTTAGTTGCTGATCTAACCTAACTTGCTGACCAAACCTAACTTTCAAACCTATCCTAAATTGCTGACCTAACCTAACTTTCAAACCTAACCTAACTTGCTGATCTAACCTAACTTGCTGACATAACCGACCTTACTGACCTAACCTAACCACCAACACTAAGAGACACCTAACTCAGTGCCTAATCGCCCGTTTTCACCAAAACTAAGTGACACCTAACTCAATGCCTAATCGTTCGTTTTCACCAACCCTAAGTGACGCCTAACTCAATGCCTAATCACCCGTTTTCACCAACACTAAGTGACACCTAACTCAATGCCTAATCGCCCGTTTTCACCAGCACTAAGTGACACCTAACTCAGTGCTTAATTGCCCGTTTTTTCAAGTAGGTTAGGTTAGCAACTAAGGTGTGGTTTTGAAAGTAAGGTCAACCAGTTCATTGACACTTAGGGTTGGTGAGAACGGCGATAAGGTATCGAGTTAGTTGTCACTTAGTGTTGGTGAAAACGGGCCTAGCCTAACAATCGAACCGAATCTAACTTGCTGACCTAACCTAACTTGCTGACCTAACCTAACTTGCTGACATAACCGACCTTACTGACCTAACCTAACCACCAACACTAAGAGACACCTAACTCAATGCCGGACGGAGAGTCCGCAGGGCGCCCTGGCTTCCGGATGAGGACCAGCTTCCCCGTCTTCCAACGAAGCGGGAACTGGCCTCTCTCCAAGCATGCGCTTAGGAGCCCCTCCAGTCGGGGAGAACCGGCCAACAACCACCGACCAACACTAAGTGACAACTAACTCGATACCTTATCGCCGTTCTCACCAACCCTAAGTGTCACTGAACTGGTTGACCTTACTTTCAAAACCACACCTTAGTTGCTGATCTATCCTAACTTGCTGACCTAACCTAACTTTCAAACCTAACCTTACTTGATGACCTAACCTAACTCCCAAACCTTACCTAACTGGTTGACCTCACCTAACTTGCTGATCTAACCTAACTTGCTGACATAACCTACCTTACTGACCTAACCTAACTTGTAATCCTAACCTAACCTACTTGAAAAAACGGGCAATTAAGCACTGAGTTAGGTGTCACTTAGTGCTGGTGAAAACGGGCGATTAGGCATTGAATTAGGTGTCACTTAGTGTTGGTGAAAACGGGCGATTAGGCATTGAGTTAGGTGTCACTTTGTGTTGGTGAAAACGGGCGATTAGGCATTGAGTTAGGCGTCACTTAGTGTTGGTGAAAATGGGCGATTAGGCATTGAGTTAGGCGTCACTTAGTGTTGGTAAAAACGGGCAGTTAGGCACTGAGTTAGGTGTCACTTAGTTTTCGTGAAAACGGGCCTAGCCAACAACAACAACAATCTAACCGAATCTAACTTGCTGACCTAACTTTCAAAACCTCACCTTAGTTGCTGATCTAACCTAACTTGCTGACCTAACCTAACTTTCAAACCTATCCTAAATTGCTGACCTAACCTAACTTTCAAACCTAACCTAACTTGCTGATCTAACCTAACTTGCTGACATAACCGACCTTACTGACCTAACCTAACCACCAACACTAAGAGACACCTAACTCAGTGCCTAATCGCCCGTTTTCACCAAAACTAAGTGACACCTAACTCAATGCCTAATCGTTCGTTTTCACCAACCCTAAGTGACGCCTAACTCAATGCCTAATCACCCGTTTTCACCAACACTAAGTGACACCTAACTCAATGCCTATTTGCCCGTTTTCACCAGCACTAAGTGACACCTAACTCAGTGCTTAATTGCCCGTTTTTTCAAGTAGGTTAGGTTAGGATTGCAAGTTAGGTTAGGTCAGTAAGGTAGGTTATGTCAGCAAGTTAGGTTAGATCAGCAAGTTAGTAGAGGTCAACCAGTTAGGTTAGGTTTGGGAGTTAGGTTAGGCCATCAAGTAAGGTTAGGTTTGAAAGTTAGGTTAGGTCAGCAAGTTAGGATAGATCAGCAACTAAGGTGTGGTTTTGAAAGTAAGGTCAACCAGTTCATTGACACTTAGGGTTGGTGAGAACGGCGATAAGGTATCGAGTTAGTTGTCACTTAGTGTTGGTGAAAACGGGCCTAGCCTAACAATCGAACCGAATCTAACTTGCTGACCTAACCTAACTTGCTGATCTAACCTAACTTGCTGACATAACCGACCTTACTGACCTAACCTAACCACCAACACTAAGAGACACCTAACTCAGTGCCTAATCGCCCGTTTTCACCAACACTAAGTGACACCTAACTCAGTGCCTAATCGCCCGTTTTCACCAACACTAAGTGACGCTCAACTCAATGCCTAATCGCCCGTTTTCACCAACCCTAAGTGACGCCTAACTCAATGCCTAATCACCCGTTTTCACCAACACTAAGTGACACCTAATTCAATGCCTAATCGCCCGTTTTCACCAGCACTAAGTGACACCTAACTCAGTGCTTAATTGCCCGTTTTTTCAAGTAGGTTAGGTTAGGATTACAAGTTAGGTTAGGTCAGTAAGGTAGGTTATGTCAGCAAGTTAGGTTAGATCAGCAAGTTAGGTGAGGTCAACCAGTTAGGTAAGGTTTGGGAGTTAGGTTAGGTCATCAAGTAAGGTTAGGTTTGAAAGTTAGGTTAGGTTAGGTTGGTAGTTGCTGATCTAACCCAACTTGCTGACCTAACCTAACTTTCAAACCTATCCTAAAATGCTGACCTAACCTAACTTTCAAACCTAACCTTACTTGCTGATCTAACCTAACTTGCTGACATAACCGACCTTACTGACCTAACCTTACCACCAACACTAAGAGACACCTAACTCAGTGCCTAATCGCCCGTTTTCACCAACACTAAGTGACGCCTAACTCAATGCCTAATCGCCCGTTCTCACCAGTACTAAATGACACCTAACTCAGTGATTAATTGCCCGTTTTTTCAAGTAGGTTAGGTTAGGATTGCAAGTTAGGTTAGGTCAGTAAGGTAGGTTATGTCAGCAAGTTAGGTTAGATCAGCAAGTTAGGTGAGGTCAACCAGTTAGGTTAGGTTGGGGAGTTAGGTTAGGTCATCAAGTAAGGTTAGGTTTGAAAGTTAGGTTAGGTCAGCAAGTTAGGATAGATCAGCAACTAAGGTGTGGTTTTGAAAGTAAGGTCAACCAGTTCAGTGACACTTAGGGTTGGTGAGAACGGCGATAAGGTATCGAGTTAGTTGTCACTTAGTGTTGGTGAAAACGGGCGATTAGGCACTGAGTTAGGTGTCTCTTTGTGTTGGTGAAAACGGGCAATTAGGCACTGAGTTAGGTGTCACTTGGGGTTGGTGAAAACGGGCTATTAGGCATTGAGTTAGGTGTCACTAAGGGTTGCTGAAAATGGGCAATAAGGCATTGAGCTAGGCGTCCCTTAGTGTTGGTGAAAACGGGCAGTTAGGCACTGAGTTAGGTGTCACTTAGTGTTGGTGAAAACGGGCGATTAGGCATTGAGTTAGGCGTCACTTAGTGTTGGTGAAAATGGGCGATTAGGCATTGAGTTAGGCGTCACTTAGTGTTGGTAAAAACGGGCAGTTAGGCATTGAGTTAGGCGTCACTTAGTGTTGGTGAAAATGGGCGATTAGGCATTGAGTTAGGCGTCACTTAGTGTTGGTAAAAACGGGCAATTTAGCACAGAGTTAGGTGTCACTTAGTGTTGGTGAAAATGGGCGATTAGGCATTGAGTTAGGCGTCACTTAGTGTTGGTGAAAACGGGCAGTTAGGCACTGAGTTAGGTGTCACTTAGGGTTGGTGAAAATGGGCGATTAGGCATTGAGTTAGGCGTCACTTAGTGTTGGTAAAAACGGGCAGTTAGGCACTGAGTTAGGTGTCACTTAGTGTTGGTGAATACGGGCGGTTAGGCATTGAGTTAGGCGTCACTTAGTGTTGGTGAAAATGGGCGATGAGGCATTGAGTTAGGCGTCACTTAGTGTTGGTGAAAACGGGCGATTAGGCATTGAGTTAGGCGTCACTTAGTGTTGGTGAAAATGGGCGATTTGGCATTGAGTTAGGCGTCACTTAGTGTTGGTGAAAACGGGCGATTAGGCATTGAGTTAGGTGTCACTTAGAGTTGGTGAAAACGGGCGATTAGGCATTGAGTTAGGGGTCACTTAGTGTTGGTGAAAATGGGCGAGTAGGCATTGAGTTAGGCGTCACTTAGTGTTGGTAAAAACGGGCAGTTAGGCACTGAGTTAGGTGTCACTTAGAGTTCGTGAAAACGGGCGATTAGGCATTGAGTTAGGCGTCACTTAGTGTTGGTGAATACGGGCGGTTAGGCATTGAGTAAGGCGTCACTTAGTGTTGGTGAAAATGGGCGATTAGGCATTGAGTTAGGCGTCACTTAGTGTTGGTGAAAACGGGCGATTAGGCATTGAGTTAGGCGTCACTTAGTGTTGGTGAAAATGGGCGATTAGGCATTGAGTTAGGCGTCACTTAGTGTTGGTGAAAACGGGCGATTAGGCATTGAGTTAGGTGTCACTTTGTGTTGGTGAAAACGGGCGATTAGGCATTGAGTTAGGCGTCACTTAGTGTTGGTGAAAATGGGCGATTAGGCATTGAGTTAGGCGTCACTTAGTGTTGGTAAAAACGGGCAGTTAGGCACTGAGTTAGGTGTCACTTAGTTTTCGTGAAAACGGGCCTAGCCAACAACAACAACAATCTAACCGAATCTAACTTGCTGACCTAACTTTCAAAACCTCACCTTAGTTGCTGATCTAACCTAACTTGCTGACCTAACCTAACTTTCAAACCTATCCTAAATTGCTGACCTAACCTAACTTTCAAACCTAACCTAACTTGCTGATCTAACCTAACTTGCTGACATAACCGACCTTACTGACCTAACCTAACCACCAACACTAAGAGACACCTAACTCAGTGCCTAATCGCCCGTTTTCACCAAAACTAAGTGACACCTAACTCAATGCCTAATCGTTCGTTTTCACCAACCCTAAGTGACGCCTAACTCAATGCCTATTCGCCCGTTTTCACCAGCACTAAGTGACACCTAACTCAGTGCTTAATTGCCCGTTTTTTCAAGTAGGTTAGGTTAGGATTGCAAGTTAGGTTAGGTCAGTAAGGTAGGTTATGTCAGCAAGTTAGGTTAGATCAGCAAGTTAGGTGAGGTCAACCAGTTAGGTAAGGTTGGGGAGTTAGGTTAGGTCATCAAGTAAGGTTAGGTTTGAAAGTTAGGTTAGGTCAGCAAGTTAGGATAGATCAGCAACTAAGGTGTGGTTTTGAAAGTAAGGTCAACCAGTTCAGTGACACTTAGGGTTGGTGAGAACGGCGATAAGGTATCGAGTTAGTTGTCACTTAGTGTTGGTGAAAATGGGCGATTAGGCATTGAGTTAGGCGTCACTTAGTGTTGGTGAAAACGGGCAGTTAGGCACTGAGTTAGGTGTCACTTAGGGTTGGTGAAAATGGGCGATAAGGCATTGAGTTAGGCGTCACTTAGTGTTGGTGAAAACGGGCGATTAGGCATTGAGTTAGGCGTCACTTAGTGTTGGTGAAAATGGGCGATTAGGCATTGAGTTAGGCGTCACTTAGTGTTGGTGAAAACGGGCGATTAGGCATTGAGTTAGGCGTCACTTAGTGTTGGTGAAAATGGGCGATTAGGCATTGAGTTAGGCGTCACTTAGTGTTGGTGAAAACGGGCGATTAGGCATTGAGTTAGGTGTCACTTTGTGTTGGTGAAAACGGGCGATTAGGCATTGAGTTAGGCGTCACTTAGTGTTGGTGAAAATGGGCGATTAGGCATTGAGTTAGGCGTCACTTAGTGTTGGTAAAAACGGGCAGTTAGGCACTGAGTTAGGTGTCACTTAGTGTTGGTGAAAATGGGCGATTAGGCATTGAGTTAGGCGTCACTTAGTGTTGGTGAAAACGGGCGATTAGGCATTGAGTTAGGTGTCACTTTGTGTTGGTGAAAACGGGCGATTAGGCATTGAGTTAGGCGTCACTTAGTGTTGGTGAAAATGGGCGATTAGGCATTGAGTTAGGCGTCACTTAGTGTTGGTAAAAACGGGCAGTTAGGCACTGAGTTAGGTGTCACTTAGTTTTCGTGAAAACGGGCCTAGCCAACAACAACAACAATCTAACCGAATCTAACTTGCTGACCTAACTTTCAAAACCTCACCTTAGTTGCTGATCTAACCTAACTTGCTGACCTAACCTAACTTTCAAACCTATCCTAAATTGCTGACCTAACCTAACTTTCAAACCTAACCTAACTTGCTGATCTAACCTAACTTGCTGACATAACCGACCTTACTGACCTAACCTAACCACCATCCACCACCAATGCCTAATCACCCGTTTTCATCAACACTAAGTGACACCTAACTCAATGCCTATTCGCCCGTTTTCACCAGCACTAAGTGACACCTAACTCAGTGCTTAATTGCCCGTTTTTTCAAGTAGGTTAGGTTAGGATTGCAAGTTAGGTTAGGTCAGTAAGGTAGGTTATGTCAGCAAGTTAGGTTAGATCAGCAAGTTAGTAGAGGTCAACCAGTTAGGTTAGGTTTGGGAGTTAGGTTAGGCCATCAAGTAAGGTTAGGTTTGAAAGTTAGGTTAGGTCAGCAAGTTAGGATAGATCAGCAACTAAGGTGTGGTTTTGAAAGTAAGGTCAACCAGTTCATTGACACTTAGGGTTGGTGAGAACGGCGATAAGGTATCGAGTTAGTTGTCACTTAGTGTTGGTGAAAACGGGCCTAGCCTAACAATCGAACCGAATCTAACTTGCTGACCTAACCTAACTTGCTGATCTAACCTAACTTGCTGACATAACCGACCTTACTGACCTAACCTAACCACCAACACTAAGAGACACCTAACTCAGTGCCTAATCGCCCGTTTTCACCAACACTAAGTGACACCTAACTCAGTGCCTAATCGCCCGTTTTCACCAACACTAAGTGACGCTCAACTCAATGCCTAATCGCCCGTTTTCACCAACCCTAAGTGACGCCTAACTCAATGCCTAATCACCCGTTTTCACCAACACTAAGTGACACCTAATTCAATGCCTAATCGCCCGTTTTCACCAACACTAAGTGACAACTAACTCGATACCTTATCGCCGTTCTCACCAACCCTAAGTGTCACTGAACTGGTTGACCTTACTTTCAAAACCTCACCTTAGTTGCTGATCTAACCTAACTTGCTGACCAAACCTAACTTTCAAACCTATCCTAAATTGCTGACCTAACCTAACTTTCAAACCTAACCTAACTTGCTGATCTAACCTAACTTGCTGACATAACCGACCTTACTGACCTAACCTAACCACCAACACTAAGAGACACCTAACTCAGTGCCTAATCGCCCGTTTTCACCAAAACTAAGTGACACCTAACTCAATGCCTAATCGTTCGTTTTCACCAACCCTAAGTGACGCCTAACTCAATGCCTAATCACCCGTTTTCACCAACACTAAGTGACACCTAACTCAATGCCTAATCGCCCGTTTTCACCAGCACTAAGTGACACCTAACTCAGTGCTTAATTGCCCGTTTTTTCAAGTAGGTTAGGTTAGCAACTAAGGTGTGGTTTTGAAAGTAAGGTCAACCAGTTCATTGACACTTAGGGTTGGTGAGAACGGCGATAAGGTATCGAGTTAGTTGTCACTTAGTGTTGGTGAAAACGGGCCTAGCCTAACAATCGAACCGAATCTAACTTGCTGACCTAACCTAACTTGCTGACCTAACCTAACTTGCTGACATAACCGACCTTACTGACCTAACCTAACCACCAACACTAAGAGACACCTAACTCAATGCCGGACGGAGAGTCCGCAGGGCGCCCTGGCTTCCGGATGAGGACCAGCTTCCCCGTCTTCCAACGAAGCGGGAACTGGCCTCTCTCCAAGCATGCGCTTAGGAGCCCCTCCAGTCGGGGAGAACCGGCCAACAACCACCGACCAACACTAAGTGACAACTAACTCGATACCTTATCGCCGTTCTCACCAACCCTAAGTGTCACTGAACTGGTTGACCTTACTTTCAAAACCACACCTTAGTTGCTGATCTATCCTAACTTGCTGACCTAACCTAACTTTCAAACCTAACCTTACTTGATGACCTAACCTAACTCCCCAACCTAACCTAACTGGTTGACCTCACCTAACTTGCTGATCTAACCTAACTTGCTGACATAACCTACCTTACTGACCTAACCTAACTTGCAATCCTAACCTAACCTACTTGAAAAAACGGGCAATTAATCACTGAGTTAGGTGTCATTTAGTACTGGTGAAAACGGGCGATTAGGCATTGAGTTAGGCGTCACTTAGTGTTGGTGAAAACGGGCAGTTAGGCACTGAGTTAGGTGTCACTTAGGGTTGGTGAAAATGGGCGATTAGGCATTGAGTTAGGCGTCACTTAGTGTTGGTAAAAACGGGCAGTTAGGCACTGAGTTAGGTGTCACTTAGTGTTGGTGAATACGGGCGGTTAGGCATTGAGTTAGGCGTCACTTAGTGTTGGTGAAAATGGGCGATGAGGCATTGAGTTAGGCGTCACTTAGTGTTGGTGAAAACGGGCGATTAGGCATTGAGTTAGGCGTCACTTAGTGTTGGTGAAAATGGGCGATTAGGCATTGAGTTAGGCGTCACTTAGTGTTGGTGAAAACGGGCGATTAGGCATTGAGTTAGGTGTCACTTAGAGTTGGTGAAAACGGGCGATTAGGCATTGAGTTAGGGGTCACTTAGTGTTGGTGAAAATGGGCGAGTAGGCATTGAGTTAGGCGTCACTTAGTGTTGGTAAAAACGGGCAGTTAGGCACTGAGTTAGGTGTCACTTAGAGTTCGTGAAAACGGGCGATTAGGCATTGAGTTAGGCGTCACTTAGTGTTGGTGAATACGGGCGGTTAGGCATTGAGTAAGGCGTCACATAGTGTTGGTGAAAATGGGCGATTAGGCATTGAGTTAGGCGTCACTTAGTGTTGGTGAAAACGGGCGATTAGGCATTGAGTTAGGCGTCACTTAGTGTTGGTGAAAATGGGCGATTAGGCATTGAGTTAGGCGTCACTTAGTGTTGGTGAAAACGGGCGATTAGGCATTGAGTTAGGTGTCACTTTGTGTTGGTGAAAACGGGCGATTAGGCATTGAGTTAGGCGTCACTTAGTGTTGGTGAAAATGGGCGATTAGGCATTGAGTTAGGCGTCACTTAGTGTTGGTAAAAACGGGCAGTTAGGCACTGAGTTAGGTGTCACTTAGTTTTCGTGAAAACGGGCCTAGCCAACAACAACAACAATCTAACCGAATCTAACTTGCTGACCTAACTTTCAAAACCTCACCTTAGTTGCTGATCTAACCTAACTTGCTGACCTAACCTAACTTTCAAACCTATCCTAAATTGCTGACCTAACCTAACTTTCAAACCTAACCTAACTTGCTGATCTAACCTAACTTGCTGACATAACCGACCTTACTGACCTAACCTAACCACCAACACTAAGAGACACCTAACTCAGTGCCTAATCGCCCGTTTTCACCAAAACTAAGTGACACCTAACTCAATGCCTAATCGTTCGTTTTCACCAACCCTAAGTGACGCCTAACTCAATGCCTATTCGCCCGTTTTCACCAGCACTAAGTGACACCTAACTCAGTGCTTAATTGCCCGTTTTTTCAAGTAGGTTAGGTTAGGATTGCAAGTTAGGTTAGGTCAGTAAGGTAGGTTATGTCAGCAAGTTAGGTTAGATCAGCAAGTTAGGTGAGGTCAACCAGTTAGGTAAGGTTGGGGAGTTAGGTTAGGTCATCAAGTAAGGTTAGGTTTGAAAGTTAGGTTAGGTCAGCAAGTTAGGATAGATCAGCAACTAAGGTGTGGTTTTGAAAGTAAGGTCAACCAGTTCAGTGACACTTAGGGTTGGTGAGAACGGCGATAAGGTATCGAGTTAGTTGTCACTTAGTGTTGGTGAAAATGGGCGATTAGGCATTGAGTTAGGCGTCACTTAGTGTTGGTGAAAACGGGCAGTTAGGCACTGAGTTAGGTGTCACTTAGGGTTGGTGAAAATGGGCGATTAGGCATTGAGTTAGGCGTCACTTAGTGTTGGTAAAAACGGGCAGTTAGGCACTGAGTTAGGTGTCACTTAGAGTTCGTGAAAACGGGCGATTAGGCATTGAGTTAGGCGTCACTTAGTGTTGGTGAATACGGGCGGTTAGGCATTGAGTAAGGCGTCACTTAGTGTTGGTGAAAATGGGCGATTAGGCATTGAGTTAGGCGTCACTTAGTGTTGGTGAAAACGGGCGATTAGGCATTGAGTTAGGCGTCACTTAGTGTTGGTGAAAATGGGCGATTAGGCATTGAGTTAGGCGTCACTTAGTGTTGGTGAAAACGGGCGATTAGGCATTGAGTTAGGTGTCACTTAGAGTTGGTGAAAACGGGCGATTAGGCATTGAGTTAGGGGTCACTTAGTGTTGGTGAAAATGGGCGAGTAGGCATTGAGTTAGGCGTCACTTAGTGTTGGTAAAAACGGGCAGTTAGGCACTGAGTTAGGTGTCACTTAGAGTTCGTGAAAACGGGCGATTAGGCATTGAGTTAGGCGTCACTTAGTGTTGGTGAATACGGGCGGTTAGGCATTGAGTAAGGCGTCACTTAGTGTTGGTGAAAATGGGCGATTAGGCATTGAGTTAGGCGTCACTTAGTGTTGGTGAAAACGGGCGATTAGGCATTGAGTTAGGCGTCACTTAGTGTTGGTGAAAATGGGCGATTAGGCATTGAGTTAGGCGTCACTTAGTGTTGGTGAAAACGGGCGATTAGGCATTGAGTTAGGTGTCACTTTGTGTTGGTGAAAACGGGCGATTAGGCATTGAGTTAGGCGTCACTTAGTGTTGGTGAAAATGGGCGATTAGGCATTGAGTTAGGCGTCACTTAGTGTTGGTAAAAACGGGCAGTTAGGCACTGAGTTAGGTGTCACTTAGTTTTCGTGAAAACGGGCCTAGCCAACAACAACAACAATCTAACCGAATCTAACTTGCTGACCTAACTTTCAAAACCTCACCTTAGTTGCTGATCTAACCTAACTTGCTGACCTAACCTAACTTTCAAACCTATCCTAAATTGCTGACCTAACCTAACTTTCAAACCTAACCTAACTTGCTGATCTAACCTAACTTGCTGACATAACCGACCTTACTGACCTAACCTAACCACCAACACTAAGAGACACCTAACTCAGTGCCTAATCGCCCGTTTTCACCAAAACTAAGTGACACCTAACTCAATGCCTAATCGTTCGTTTTCACCAACCCTAAGTGACGCCTAACTCAATGCCTATTCGCCCGTTTTCACCAGCACTAAGTGACACCTAACTCAGTGCTTAATTGCCCGTTTTTTCAAGTAGGTTAGGTTAGGATTGCAAGTTAGGTTAGGTCAGTAAGGTAGGTTATGTCAGCAAGTTAGGTTAGATCAGCAAGTTAGGTGAGGTCAACCAGTTAGGTAAGGTTGGGGAGTTAGGTTAGGTCATCAAGTAAGGTTAGGTTTGAAAGTTAGGTTAGGTCAGCAAGTTAGGATAGATCAGCAACTAAGGTGTGGTTTTGAAAGTAAGGTCAACCAGTTCAGTGACACTTAGGGTTGGTGAGAACGGCGATAAGGTATCGAGTTAGTTGTCACTTAGTGTTGGTGAAAATGGGCGATTAGGCATTGAGTTAGGCGTCACTTAGTGTTGGTGAAAACGGGCAGTTAGGCACTGAGTTAGGTGTCACTTAGGGTTGGTGAAAATGGGCGATTAGGCATTGAGTTAGGCGTCACTTAGTGTTGGTAAAAACGGGCAGTTAGGCACTGAGTTAGGTGTCACTTAGTGTTGGTGAATACGGGCGGTTAGGCATTGAGTTAGGCGTCACTTAGTGTTGGTGAAAATGGGCGATGAGGCATTGAGTTAGGCGTCACTTAGTGTTGGTGAAAACGGGCGATTAGGCATTGAGTTAGGCGTCACTTAGTGTTGGTGAAAATGGGCGATTAGGCATTGAGTTAGGCGTCACTTAGTGTTGGTGAAAACGGGCGATTAGGCATTGAGTTAGGTGTCACTTAGAGTTGGTGAAAACGGGCGATTAGGCATTGAGTTAGGGGTCACTTAGTGTTGGTGAAAATGGGCGAGTAGGCATTGAGTTAGGCGTCACTTAGTGTTGGTAAAAACGGGCAGTTAGGCACTGAGTTAGGTGTCACTTAGAGTTCGTGAAAACGGGCGATTAGGCATTGAGTTAGGCGTCACTTAGTGTTGGTGAATACGGGCGGTTAGGCATTGAGTAAGGCGTCACTTAGTGTTGGTGAAAATGGGCGATTAGGCATTGAGTTAGGCGTCACTTAGTGTTGGTGAAAACGGGCGATTAGGCATTGAGTTAGGCGTCACTTAGGGTTGGTGAAAATGGGCGATTAGGCATTGAGTTAGGCGTCACTTAGTGTTGGTAAAAACGGGCAGTTAGGCACTGAGTTAGGTGTCACTTAGTGTTGGTGAATACGGGCGGTTAGGCATTGAGTTAGGCGTCACTTAGTGTTGGTGAAAATGGGCGATGAGGCATTGAGTTAGGCGTCACTTAGTGTTGGTGAAAACGGGCGATTAGGCATTGAGTTAGGCGTCACTTAGTGTTGGTGAAAATGGGCGATTAGGCATTGAGTTAGGCGTCACTTAGTGTTGGTGAAAACGGGCGATTAGGCATTGAGTTAGGTGTCACTTAGAGTTGGTGAAAACGGGCGATTAGGCATTGAGTTAGGGGTCACTTAGTGTTGGTGAAAATGGGCGAGTAGGCATTGAGTTAGGCGTCACTTAGTGTTGGTAAAAACGGGCAGTTAGGCACTGAGTTAGGTGTCACTTAGAGTTCGTGAAAACGGGCGATTAGGCATTGAGTTAGGCGTCACTTAGTGTTGGTGAATACGGGCGGTTAGGCATTGAGTAAGGCGTCACTTAGTGTTGGTGAAAATGGGCGATTAGGCATTGAGTTAGGCGTCACTTAGTGTTGGTGAAAACGGGCGATTAGGCATTGAGTTAGGCGTCACTTAGTGTTGGTGAAAATGGGCGATTAGGCATTGAGTTAGGCGTCACTTAGTGTTGGTGAAAACGGGCGATTAGGCATTGAGTTAGGTGTCACTTTGTGTTGGTGAAAACGGGCGATTAGGCATTGAGTTAGGCGTCACTTAGTGTTGGTGAAAATGGGCGATTAGGCATTGAGTTAGGCGTCACTTAGTGTTGGTAAAAACGGGCAGTTAGGCACTGAGTTAGGTGTCACTTAGTTTTCGTGAAAACGGGCCTAGCCAACAACAACAACAATCTAACCGAATCTAACTTGCTGACCTAACTTTCAAAACCTCACCTTAGTTGCTGATCTAACCTAACTTGCTGACCTAACCTAACTTTCAAACCTATCCTAAATTGCTGACCTAACCTAACTTTCAAACCTAACCTAACTTGCTGATCTAACCTAACTTGCTGACATAACCGACCTTACTGACCTAACCTAACCACCAACACTAAGAGACACCTAACTCAGTGCCTAATCGCCCGTTTTCACCAAAACTAAGTGACACCTAACTCAATGCCTAATCGTTCGTTTTCACCAACCCTAAGTGACGCCTAACTCAATGCCTATTCGCCCGTTTTCACCAGCACTAAGTGACACCTAACTCAGTGCTTAATTGCCCGTTTTTTCAAGTAGGTTAGGTTAGGATTGCAAGTTAGGTTAGGTCAGTAAGGTAGGTTATGTCAGCAAGTTAGGTTAGATCAGCAAGTTAGGTGAGGTCAACCAGTTAGGTAAGGTTGGGGAGTTAGGTTAGGTCATCAAGTAAGGTTAGGTTTGAAAGTTAGGTTAGGTCAGCAAGTTAGGATAGATCAGCAACTAAGGTGTGGTTTTGAAAGTAAGGTCAACCAGTTCAGTGACACTTAGGGTTGGTGAGAACGGCGATAAGGTATCGAGTTAGTTGTCACTTAGTGTTGGTGAAAATGGGCGATTAGGCATTGAGTTAGGCGTCACTTAGTGTTGGTGAAAACGGGCAGTTAGGCACTGAGTTAGGTGTCACTTAGGGTTGGTGAAAATGGGCGATTAGGCATTGAGTTAGGCGTCACTTAGTGTTGGTAAAAACGGGCAGTTAGGCACTGAGTTAGGTGTCACTTAGTGTTGGTGAATACGGGCGGTTAGGCATTGAGTTAGGCGTCACTTAGTGTTGGTGAAAATGGGCGATGAGGCATTGAGTTAGGCGTCACTTAGTGTTGGTGAAAACGGGCGATTAGGCATTGAGTTAGGCGTCACTTAGTGTTGGTGAAAATGGGCGATTAGGCATTGAGTTAGGCGTCACTTAGTGTTGGTGAAAACGGGCGATTAGGCATTGAGTTAGGTGTCACTTAGAGTTGGTGAAAACGGGCGATTAGGCATTGAGTTAGGCGTCACTTAGTGTTGGTGAAAATGGGCGATTAGGCATTGAGTTAGGCGTCACTTAGTGTTGGTGAAAACGGGCGATTAGGCATTGAGTTAGGCGTCACTTAGTGTTGGTGAAAATGGGCGATAAGGCATTGAGTTAGGCGTCACTTAGTGTTGGTGAAAACGGGCGATTAGGCATTGAGTTAGGCGTCACTTAGTGTTGGTGAAAATGGGCGATTAGGCATTGAGTTAGGCGTCACTTAGTGTTGGTGAAAACGGGCGATTAGGCATTGAGTTAGGCGTCACTTAGTGTTGGTGAAAATGGGCGATTAGGCATTGAGTTAGGCGTCACTTAGTGTTGGTGAAAACGGGCGATTAGGCATTGAGTTAGGTGTCACTTTGTGTTGGTGAAAACGGGCGATTAGGCATTGAGTTAGGCGTCACTTAGTGTTGGTGAAAATGGGCGATTAGGCATTGAGTTAGGCGTCACTTAGTGTTGGTAAAAACGGGCAGTTAGGCACTGAGTTAGGTGTCACTTAGTGTTGGTGAAAATGGGCGATTAGGCATTGAGTTAGGCGTCACTTAGTGTTGGTGAAAACGGGCGATTAGGCATTGAGTTAGGTGTCACTTTGTGTTGGTGAAAACGGGCGATTAGGCATTGAGTTAGGCGTCACTTAGTGTTGGTGAAAATGGGCGATTAGGCATTGAGTTAGGCGTCACTTAGTGTTGGTAAAAACGGGCAGTTAGGCACTGAGTTAGGTGTCACTTAGTTTTCGTGAAAACGGGCCTAGCCAACAACAACAACAATCTAACCGAATCTAACTTGCTGACCTAACTTTCAAAACCTCACCTTAGTTGCTGATCTAACATATCTTGCTGACCTAACCTAACTTTCAAACCTATCCTAAATTGCTGACCTAACCTAACTTTCAAACCTAACCTAACTTGCTGATCTAACCTAACTTGCTGACATAACCGACCTTACTGACCTAACCTAACCACCAACACTAAGAGACACCTAACTCAGTGCCTAATCGCCCGTTTTCACCAAAACTAAGTGACACCTAACTCAATGCCTAATCGTTCGTTTTCACCAACCCTAAGTGACGCCTAACTCAATGCCTAATCACCCGTTTTCATCAACACTAAGTGACACCTAACTCAATGCCTATTCGCCCGTTTTCACCAGCACTAAGTGACACCTAACTCAGTGCTTAATTGCCCGTTTTTTCAAGTAGGTTAGGTTAGGATTGCAAGTTAGGTTAGGTCAGTAAGGTAGGTTATGTCAGCAAGTTAGGTTAGATCAGCAAGTTAGTAGAGGTCAACCAGTTAGGTTAGGTTTGGGAGTTAGGTTAGGCCATCAAGTAAGGTTAGGTTTGAAAGTTAGGTTAGGTCAGCAAGTTAGAATAGATCAGCAACTAAGGTGTGGTTTTGAAAGTAAGGTCAACCAGTTCATTGACACTTAGGGTTGGTGAGAACGGCGATAAGGTATCGAGTTAGTTGTCACTTAGTGTTGGTGAAAACGGGCCTAGCCTAACAATCGAACCGAATCTAACTTGCTGACCTAACCTAACTTGCTGATCTAACCTAACTTGCTGACATAACCGACCTTACTGACCTAACCTAACCACCAACACTAAGAGACACCTAACTCAGTGCCTAATCGCCCGTTTTCACCAACACTAAGTGACACCTAACTCAGTGCCTAATCGCCCGTTTTCACCAACACTAAGTGACGCTCAACTCAATGCCTAATCGCCCGTTTTCACCAACCCTAAGTGACGCCTAACTCAATGCCTAATCACCCGTTTTCACCAACACTAAGTGACACCTAATTCAATGCCTAATCGCCCGTTTTCACCAACACTAAGTGACAACTAACTCGATACCTTATCGCCGTTCTCACCAACCCTAAGTGTCACTGAACTGGTTGACCTTACTTTCAAAACCTCACCTTAGTTGCTGATCTAACCTAACTTGCTGACCAAACCTAACTTTCAAACCTATCCTAAATTGCTGACCTAACCTAACTTTCAAACCTAACCTAACTTGCTGATCTAACCTAACTTGCTGACATAACCGACCTTACTGACCTAACCTAACCACCAACACTAAGAGACACCTAACTCAGTGCCTAATCGCCCGTTTTCACCAAAACTAAGTGACACCTAACTCAATGCCTAATCGTTCGTTTTCACCAACCCTAAGTGACGCCTAACTCAATGCCTAATCACCCGTTTTCACCAACACTAAGTGACACCTAACTCAATGCCTAATCGCCCGTTTTCACCAGCACTAAGTGACACCTAACTCAGTGCTTAATTGCCCGTTTTTTCAAGTAGGTTAGGTTAGCAACTAAGGTGTGGTTTTGAAAGTAAGGTCAACCAGTTCATTGACACTTAGGGTTGGTGAGAACGGCGATAAGGTATCGAGTTAGTTGTCACTTAGTGTTGGTGAAAACGGGCCTAGCCTAACAATCGAACCGAATCTAACTTGCTGACCTAACCTAACTTGCTGACCTAACCTAACTTGCTGACATAACCGACCTTACTGACCTAACCTAACCACCAACACTAAGAGACACCTAACTCAATGCCGGACGGAGAGTCCGCAGGGCGCCCTGGCTTCCGGATGAGGACCAGCTTCCCCGTCTTCCAACGAAGCGGGAACTGGCCTCTCTCCAAGCATGCGCTTAGGAGCCCCTCCAGTCGGGGAGAACCGGCCAACAACCACCGACCAACACTAAGTGACAACTAACTCGATACCTTATCGCCGTTCTCACCAACCCTAAGTGTCACTGAACTGGTTGACCTTACTTTCAAAACCACACCTTAGTTGCTGATCTATCCTAACTTGCTGACCTAACCTAACTTTCAAACCTAACCTTACTTGATGACCTAACCTAACTCCCAAACCTTACCTAACTGGTTGACCTCACCTAACTTGCTGATCTAACCTAACTTGCTGACATAACCTACCTTACTGACCTAACCTAACTTGTAATCCTAACCTAACCTACTTGAAAAAACGGGCAATTAAGCACTGAGTTAGGTGTCACTTAGTGCTGGTGAAAACGGGCGATTAGGCATTGAATTAGGTGTCACTTAGTGTTGGTGAAAACGGGCGATTAGGCATTGAGTTAGGTGTCACTTTGTGTTGGTGAAAACGGGCGATTAGGCATTGAGTTAGGCGTCACTTAGTGTTGGTGAAAATGGGCGATTAGGCATTGAGTTAGGCGTCACTTAGTGTTGGTAAAAACGGGCAGTTAGGCACTGAGTTAGGTGTCACTTAGTTTTCGTGAAAACGGGCCTAGCCAACAACAACAACAATCTAACCGAATCTAACTTGCTGACCTAACTTTCAAAACCTCACCTTAGTTGCTGATCTAACCTAACTTGCTGACCTAACCTAACTTTCAAACCTATCCTAAATTGCTGACCTAACCTAACTTTCAAACCTAACCTAACTTGCTGATCTAACCTAACTTGCTGACATAACCGACCTTACTGACCTAACCTAACCACCAACACTAAGAGACACCTAACTCAGTGCCTAATCGCCCGTTTTCACCAAAACTAAGTGACACCTAACTCAATGCCTAATCGTTCGTTTTCACCAACCCTAAGTGACGCCTAACTCAATGCCTAATCACCCGTTTTCACCAACACTAAGTGACACCTAACTCAATGCCTATTTGCCCGTTTTCACCAGCACTAAGTGACACCTAACTCAGTGCTTAATTGCCCGTTTTTTCAAGTAGGTTAGGTTAGGATTGCAAGTTAGGTTAGGTAAGTAAGGTAGGTTATGTCAGCAAGTTAGGTTAGATCAGCAAGTTAGTAGAGGTCAACCAGTTAGGTTAGGTTTGGGAGTTAGGTTAGGCCATCAAGTAAGGTTAGGTTTGAAAGTTAGGTTAGGTCAGCAAGTTAGGATAGATCAGCAACTAAGGTGTGGTTTTGAAAGTAAGGTCAACCAGTTCATTGACACTTAGGGTTGGTGAGAACGGCGATAAGGTATCGAGTTAGTTGTCACTTAGTGTTGGTGAAAACGGGCCTAGCCTAACAATCGAACCGAATCTAACTTGCTGACCTAACCTAACTTGCTGATCTAACCTAACTTGCTGACATAACCGACCTTACTGACCTAACCTAACCACCAACACTAAGAGACACCTAACTCAGTGCCTAATCGCCCGTTTTCACCAACACTAAGTGACACCTAACTCAGTGCCTAATCGCCCGTTTTCACCAACACTAAGTGACGCTCAACTCAATGCCTAATCGCCCGTTTTCACCAACCCTAAGTGACGCCTAACTCAATGCCTAATCACCCGTTTTCACCAACACTAAGTGACACCTAATTCAATGCCTAATCGCCCGTTTTCACCAGCACTAAGTGACACCTAACTCAGTGCTTAATTGCCCGTTTTTTCAAGTAGGTTAGGTTAGGATTACAAGTTAGGTTAGGTCAGTAAGGTAGGTTATGTCAGCAAGTTAGGTTAGATCAGCAAGTTAGGTGAGGTCAACCAGTTAGGTAAGGTTTGGGAGTTAGGTTAGGTCATCAAGTAAGGTTAGGTTTGAAAGTTAGGTTAGGTTAGGTTGGTAGTTGCTGATCTAACCCAACTTGCTGACCTAACCTAACTTTCAAACCTATCCTAAAATGCTGACCTAACCTAACTTTCAAACCTAACCTTACTTGCTGATCTAACCTAACTTGCTGACATAACCGACCTTACTGACCTAACCTTACCACCAACACTAAGAGACACCTAACTCAGTGCCTAATCGCCCGTTTTCACCAACACTAAGTGACGCCTAACTCAATGCCTAATCGCCCGTTCTCACCAGTACTAAATGACACCTAACTCAGTGATTAATTGCCCGTTTTTTCAAGTAGGTTAGGTTAGGATTGCAAGTTAGGTTAGGTCAGTAAGGTAGGTTATGTCAGCAAGTTAGGTTAGATCAGCAAGTTAGGTGAGGTCAACCAGTTAGGTTAGGTTGGGGAGTTAGGTTAGGTCATCAAGTAAGGTTAGGTTTGAAAGTTAGGTTAGGTCAGCAAGTTAGGATAGATCAGCAACTAAGGTGTGGTTTTGAAAGTAAGGTCAACCAGTTCAGTGACACTTAGGGTTGGTGAGAACGGCGATAAGGTATCGAGTTAGTTGTCACTTAGTGTTGGTGAAAACGGGCGATTAGGCACTGAGTTAGGTGTCTCTTTGTGTTGGTGAAAACGGGCAATTAGGCACTGAGTTAGGTGTCACTTGGGGTTGGTGAAAACGGGCTATTAGGCATTGAGTTAGGTGTCACTAAGGGTTGCTGAAAATGGGCAATAAGGCATTGAGCTAGGCGTCCCTTAGTGTTGGTGAAAACGGGCAGTTAGGCACTGAGTTAGGTGTCACTTAGTGTTGGTGAAAACGGGCGATTAGGCATTGAGTTAGGCGTCACTTAGTGTTGGTGAAAATGGGCGATTAGGCATTGAGTTAGGCGTCACTTAGTGTTGGTAAAAACGGGCAGTTAGGCATTGAGTTAGGCGTCACTTAGTGTTGGTGAAAATGGGCGATTAGGCATTGAGTTAGGCGTCACTTAGTGTTGGTAAAAACGGGCAATTTAGCACAGAGTTAGGTGTCACTTAGTGTTGGTGAAAATGGGCGATTAGGCATTGAGTTAGGCGTCACTTAGTGTTGGTGAAAACGGGCAGTTAGGCACTGAGTTAGGTGTCACTTAGGGTTGGTGAAAATGGGCGATTAGGCATTGAGTTAGGCGTCACTTAGTGTTGGTAAAAACGGGCAGTTAGGCACTGAGTTAGGTGTCACTTAGTGTTGGTGAATACGGGCGGTTAGGCATTGAGTTAGGCGTCACTTAGTGTTGGTGAAAATGGGCGATGAGGCATTGAGTTAGGCGTCACTTAGTGTTGGTGAAAACGGGCGATTAGGCATTGAGTTAGGCGTCACTTAGTGTTGGTGAAAATGGGCGATTAGGCATTGAGTTAGGCGTCACTTAGTGTTGGTGAAAACGGGCGATTAGGCATTGAGTTAGGTGTCACTTAGAGTTGGTGAAAACGGGCGATTAGGCATTGAGTTAGGGGTCACTTAGTGTTGGTGAAAATGGGCGAGTAGGCATTGAGTTAGGCGTCACTTAGTGTTGGTAAAAACGGGCAGTTAGGCACTGAGTTAGGTGTCACTTAGAGTTCGTGAAAACGGGCGATTAGGCATTGAGTTAGGCGTCACTTAGTGTTGGTGAATACGGGCGGTTAGGCATTGAGTAAGGCGTCACTTAGTGTTGGTGAAAATGGGCGATTAGGCATTGAGTTAGGCGTCACTTAGTGTTGGTGAAAACGGGCGATTAGGCATTGAGTTAGGCGTCACTTAGTGTTGGTGAAAATGGGCGATTAGGCATTGAGTTAGGCGTCACTTAGTGTTGGTGAAAACGGGCGATTAGGCATTGAGTTAGGTGTCACTTTGTGTTGGTGAAAACGGGCGATTAGGCATTGAGTTAGGCGTCACTTAGTGTTGGTGAAAATGGGCGATTAGGCATTGAGTTAGGCGTCACTTAGTGTTGGTAAAAACGGGCAGTTAGGCACTGAGTTAGGTGTCACTTAGTTTTCGTGAAAACGGGCCTAGCCAACAACAACAACAATCTAACCGAATCTAACTTGCTGACCTAACTTTCAAAACCTCACCTTAGTTGCTGATCTAACCTAACTTGCTGACCTAACCTAACTTTCAAACCTATCCTAAATTGCTGACCTAACCTAACTTTCAAACCTAACCTAACTTGCTGATCTAACCTAACTTGCTGACATAACCGACCTTACTGACCTAACCTAACCACCAACACTAAGAGACACCTAACTCAGTGCCTAATCGCCCGTTTTCACCAAAACTAAGTGACACCTAACTCAATGCCTAATCGTTCGTTTTCACCAACCCTAAGTGACGCCTAACTCAATGCCTATTCGCCCGTTTTCACCAGCACTAAGTGACACCTAACTCAGTGCTTAATTGCCCGTTTTTTCAAGTAGGTTAGGTTAGGATTGCAAGTTAGGTTAGGTCAGTAAGGTAGGTTATGTCAGCAAGTTAGGTTAGATCAGCAAGTTAGGTGAGGTCAACCAGTTAGGTAAGGTTGGGGAGTTAGGTTAGGTCATCAAGTAAGGTTAGGTTTGAAAGTTAGGTTAGGTCAGCAAGTTAGGATAGATCAGCAACTAAGGTGTGGTTTTGAAAGTAAGGTCAACCAGTTCAGTGACACTTAGGGTTGGTGAGAACGGCGATAAGGTATCGAGTTAGTTGTCACTTAGTGTTGGTGAAAATGGGCGATTAGGCATTGAGTTAGGCGTCACTTAGTGTTGGTGAAAACGGGCAGTTAGGCACTGAGTTAGGTGTCACTTAGGGTTGGTGAAAATGGGCGATAAGGCATTGAGTTAGGCGTCACTTAGTGTTGGTGAAAACGGGCGATTAGGCATTGAGTTAGGCGTCACTTAGTGTTGGTGAAAATGGGCGATTAGGCATTGAGTTAGGCGTCACTTAGTGTTGGTGAAAACGGGCGATTAGGCATTGAGTTAGGCGTCACTTAGTGTTGGTGAAAATGGGCGATTAGGCATTGAGTTAGGCGTCACTTAGTGTTGGTGAAAACGGGCGATTAGGCATTGAGTTAGGTGTCACTTTGTGTTGGTGAAAACGGGCGATTAGGCATTGAGTTAGGCGTCACTTAGTGTTGGTGAAAATGGGCGATTAGGCATTGAGTTAGGCGTCACTTAGTGTTGGTAAAAACGGGCAGTTAGGCACTGAGTTAGGTGTCACTTAGTGTTGGTGAAAATGGGCGATTAGGCATTGAGTTAGGCGTCACTTAGTGTTGGTGAAAACGGGCGATTAGGCATTGAGTTAGGTGTCACTTTGTGTTGGTGAAAACGGGCGATTAGGCATTGAGTTAGGCGTCACTTAGTGTTGGTGAAAATGGGCGATTAGGCATTGAGTTAGGCGTCACTTAGTGTTGGTAAAAACGGGCAGTTAGGCACTGAGTTAGGTGTCACTTAGTTTTCGTGAAAACGGGCCTAGCCAACAACAACAACAATCTAACCGAATCTAACTTGCTGACCTAACTTTCAAAACCTCACCTTAGTTGCTGATCTAACCTAACTTGCTGACCTAACCTAACTTTCAAACCTATCCTAAATTGCTGACCTAACCTAACTTTCAAACCTAACCTAACTTGCTGATCTAACCTAACTTGCTGACATAACCGACCTTACTGACCTAACCTAACCACCATCCACCACCAATGCCTAATCACCCGTTTTCATCAACACTAAGTGACACCTAACTCAATGCCTATTCGCCCGTTTTCACCAGCACTAAGTGACACCTAACTCAGTGCTTAATTGCCCGTTTTTTCAAGTAGGTTAGGTTAGGATTGCAAGTTAGGTTAGGTCAGTAAGGTAGGTTATGTCAGCAAGTTAGGTTAGATCAGCAAGTTAGTAGAGGTCAACCAGTTAGGTTAGGTTTGGGAGTTAGGTTAGGCCATCAAGTAAGGTTAGGTTTGAAAGTTAGGTTAGGTCAGCAAGTTAGGATAGATCAGCAACTAAGGTGTGGTTTTGAAAGTAAGGTCAACCAGTTCATTGACACTTAGGGTTGGTGAGAACGGCGATAAGGTATCGAGTTAGTTGTCACTTAGTGTTGGTGAAAACGGGCCTAGCCTAACAATCGAACCGAATCTAACTTGCTGACCTAACCTAACTTGCTGATCTAACCTAACTTGCTGACATAACCGACCTTACTGACCTAACCTAACCACCAACACTAAGAGACACCTAACTCAGTGCCTAATCGCCCGTTTTCACCAACACTAAGTGACACCTAACTCAGTGCCTAATCGCCCGTTTTCACCAACACTAAGTGACGCTCAACTCAATGCCTAATCGCCCGTTTTCACCAACCCTAAGTGACGCCTAACTCAATGCCTAATCACCCGTTTTCACCAACACTAAGTGACACCTAATTCAATGCCTAATCGCCCGTTTTCACCAACACTAAGTGACAACTAACTCGATACCTTATCGCCGTTCTCACCAACCCTAAGTGTCACTGAACTGGTTGACCTTACTTTCAAAACCTCACCTTAGTTGCTGATCTAACCTAACTTGCTGACCAAACCTAACTTTCAAACCTATCCTAAATTGCTGACCTAACCTAACTTTCAAACCTAACCTAACTTGCTGATCTAACCTAACTTGCTGACATAACCGACCTTACTGACCTAACCTAACCACCAACACTAAGAGACACCTAACTCAGTGCCTAATCGCCCGTTTTCACCAAAACTAAGTGACACCTAACTCAATGCCTAATCGTTCGTTTTCACCAACCCTAAGTGACGCCTAACTCAATGCCTAATCACCCGTTTTCACCAACACTAAGTGACACCTAACTCAATGCCTAATCGCCCGTTTTCACCAGCACTAAGTGACACCTAACTCAGTGCTTAATTGCCCGTTTTTTCAAGTAGGTTAGGTTAGCAACTAAGGTGTGGTTTTGAAAGTAAGGTCAACCAGTTCATTGACACTTAGGGTTGGTGAGAACGGCGATAAGGTATCGAGTTAGTTGTCACTTAGTGTTGGTGAAAACGGGCCTAGCCTAACAATCGAACCGAATCTAACTTGCTGACCTAACCTAACTTGCTGACCTAACCTAACTTGCTGACATAACCGACCTTACTGACCTAACCTAACCACCAACACTAAGAGACACCTAACTCAATGCCGGACGGAGAGTCCGCAGGGCGCCCTGGCTTCCGGATGAGGACCAGCTTCCCCGTCTTCCAACGAAGCGGGAACTGGCCTCTCTCCAAGCATGCGCTTAGGAGCCCCTCCAGTCGGGGAGAACCGGCCAACAACCACCGACCAACACTAAGTGACAACTAACTCGATACCTTATCGCCGTTCTCACCAACCCTAAGTGTCACTGAACTGGTTGACCTTACTTTCAAAACCACACCTTAGTTGCTGATCTATCCTAACTTGCTGACCTAACCTAACTTTCAAACCTAACCTTACTTGATGACCTAACCTAACTCCCCAACCTAACCTAACTGGTTGACCTCACCTAACTTGCTGATCTAACCTAACTTGCTGACATAACCTACCTTACTGACCTAACCTAACTTGCAATCCTAACCTAACCTACTTGAAAAAACGGGCAATTAATCACTGAGTTAGGTGTCATTTAGTACTGGTGAAAACGGGCGATTAGGCATTGAGTTAGGCGTCACTTAGTGTTGGTGAAAACGGGCAGTTAGGCACTGAGTTAGGTGTCACTTAGGGTTGGTGAAAATGGGCGATTAGGCATTGAGTTAGGCGTCACTTAGTGTTGGTAAAAACGGGCAGTTAGGCACTGAGTTAGGTGTCACTTAGTGTTGGTGAATACGGGCGGTTAGGCATTGAGTTAGGCGTCACTTAGTGTTGGTGAAAATGGGCGATGAGGCATTGAGTTAGGCGTCACTTAGTGTTGGTGAAAACGGGCGATTAGGCATTGAGTTAGGCGTCACTTAGTGTTGGTGAAAATGGGCGATTAGGCATTGAGTTAGGCGTCACTTAGTGTTGGTGAAAACGGGCGATTAGGCATTGAGTTAGGTGTCACTTAGAGTTGGTGAAAACGGGCGATTAGGCATTGAGTTAGGGGTCACTTAGTGTTGGTGAAAATGGGCGAGTAGGCATTGAGTTAGGCGTCACTTAGTGTTGGTAAAAACGGGCAGTTAGGCACTGAGTTAGGTGTCACTTAGAGTTCGTGAAAACGGGCGATTAGGCATTGAGTTAGGCGTCACTTAGTGTTGGTGAATACGGGCGGTTAGGCATTGAGTAAGGCGTCACTTAGTGTTGGTGAAAATGGGCGATTAGGCATTGAGTTAGGCGTCACTTAGTGTTGGTGAAAACGGGCGATTAGGCATTGAGTTAGGCGTCACTTAGTGTTGGTGAAAATGGGCGATTAGGCATTGAGTTAGGCGTCACTTAGTGTTGGTGAAAACGGGCGATTAGGCATTGAGTTAGGTGTCACTTTGTGTTGGTGAAAACGGGCGATTAGGCATTGAGTTAGGCGTCACTTAGTGTTGGTGAAAATGGGCGATTAGGCATTGAGTTAGGCGTCACTTAGTGTTGGTAAAAACGGGCAGTTAGGCACTGAGTTAGGTGTCACTTAGTTTTCGTGAAAACGGGCCTAGCCAACAACAACAACAATCTAACCGAATCTAACTTGCTGACCTAACTTTCAAAACCTCACCTTAGTTGCTGATCTAACCTAACTTGCTGACCTAACCTAACTTTCAAACCTATCCTAAATTGCTGACCTAACCTAACTTTCAAACCTAACCTAACTTGCTGATCTAACCTAACTTGCTGACATAACCGACCTTACTGACCTAACCTAACCACCAACACTAAGAGACACCTAACTCAGTGCCTAATCGCCCGTTTTCACCAAAACTAAGTGACACCTAACTCAATGCCTAATCGTTCGTTTTCACCAACCCTAAGTGACGCCTAACTCAATGCCTATTCGCCCGTTTTCACCAGCACTAAGTGACACCTAACTCAGTGCTTAATTGCCCGTTTTTTCAAGTAGGTTAGGTTAGGATTGCAAGTTAGGTTAGGTCAGTAAGGTAGGTTATGTCAGCAAGTTAGGTTAGATCAGCAAGTTAGGTGAGGTCAACCAGTTAGGTAAGGTTGGGGAGTTAGGTTAGGTCATCAAGTAAGGTTAGGTTTGAAAGTTAGGTTAGGTCAGCAAGTTAGGATAGATCAGCAACTAAGGTGTGGTTTTGAAAGTAAGGTCAACCAGTTCAGTGACACTTAGGGTTGGTGAGAACGGCGATAAGGTATCGAGTTAGTTGTCACTTAGTGTTGGTGAAAATGGGCGATTAGGCATTGAGTTAGGCGTCACTTAGTGTTGGTGAAAACGGGCAGTTAGGCACTGAGTTAGGTGTCACTTAGGGTTGGTGAAAATGGGCGATTAGGCATTGAGTTAGGCGTCACTTAGTGTTGGTAAAAACGGGCAGTTAGGCACTGAGTTAGGTGTCACTTAGAGTTCGTGAAAACGGGCGATTAGGCATTGAGTTAGGCGTCACTTAGTGTTGGTGAATACGGGCGGTTAGGCATTGAGTAAGGCGTCACTTAGTGTTGGTGAAAATGGGCGATTAGGCATTGAGTTAGGCGTCACTTAGTGTTGGTGAAAACGGGCGATTAGGCATTGAGTTAGGCGTCACTTAGTGTTGGTGAAAATGGGCGATTAGGCATTGAGTTAGGCGTCACTTAGTGTTGGTGAAAACGGGCGATTAGGCATTGAGTTAGGTGTCACTTAGAGTTGGTGAAAACGGGCGATTAGGCATTGAGTTAGGGGTCACTTAGTGTTGGTGAAAATGGGCGAGTAGGCATTGAGTTAGGCGTCACTTAGTGTTGGTAAAAACGGGCAGTTAGGCACTGAGTTAGGTGTCACTTAGAGTTCGTGAAAACGGGCGATTAGGCATTGAGTTAGGCGTCACTTAGTGTTGGTGAATACGGGCGGTTAGGCATTGAGTAAGGCGTCACTTAGTGTTGGTGAAAATGGGCGATTAGGCATTGAGTTAGGCGTCACTTAGTGTTGGTGAAAACGGGCGATTAGGCATTGAGTTAGGCGTCACTTAGTGTTGGTGAAAATGGGCGATTAGGCATTGAGTTAGGCGTCACTTAGTGTTGGTGAAAACGGGCGATTAGGCATTGAGTTAGGTGTCACTTTGTGTTGGTGAAAACGGGCGATTAGGCATTGAGTTAGGCGTCACTTAGTGTTGGTGAAAATGGGCGATTAGGCATTGAGTTAGGCGTCACTTAGTGTTGGTAAAAACGGGCAGTTAGGCACTGAGTTAGGTGTCACTTAGTTTTCGTGAAAACGGGCCTAGCCAACAACAACAACAATCTAACCGAATCTAACTTGCTGACCTAACTTTCAAAACCTCACCTTAGTTGCTGATCTAACCTAACTTGCTGACCTAACCTAACTTTCAAACCTATCCTAAATTGCTGACCTAACCTAACTTTCAAACCTAACCTAACTTGCTGATCTAACCTAACTTGCTGACATAACCGACCTTACTGACCTAACCTAACCACCAACACTAAGAGACACCTAACTCAGTGCCTAATCGCCCGTTTTCACCAAAACTAAGTGACACCTAACTCAATGCCTAATCGTTCGTTTTCACCAACCCTAAGTGACGCCTAACTCAATGCCTATTCGCCCGTTTTCACCAGCACTAAGTGACACCTAACTCAGTGCTTAATTGCCCGTTTTTTCAAGTAGGTTAGGTTAGGATTGCAAGTTAGGTTAGGTCAGTAAGGTAGGTTATGTCAGCAAGTTAGGTTAGATCAGCAAGTTAGGTGAGGTCAACCAGTTAGGTAAGGTTGGGGAGTTAGGTTAGGTCATCAAGTAAGGTTAGGTTTGAAAGTTAGGTTAGGTCAGCAAGTTAGGATAGATCAGCAACTAAGGTGTGGTTTTGAAAGTAAGGTCAACCAGTTCAGTGACACTTAGGGTTGGTGAGAACGGCGATAAGGTATCGAGTTAGTTGTCACTTAGTGTTGGTGAAAATGGGCGATTAGGCATTGAGTTAGGCGTCACTTAGTGTTGGTGAAAACGGGCAGTTAGGCACTGAGTTAGGTGTCACTTAGGGTTGGTGAAAATGGGCGATTAGGCATTGAGTTAGGCGTCACTTAGTGTTGGTAAAAACGGGCAGTTAGGCACTGAGTTAGGTGTCACTTAGTGTTGGTGAATACGGGCGGTTAGGCATTGAGTTAGGCGTCACTTAGTGTTGGTGAAAATGGGCGATGAGGCATTGAGTTAGGCGTCACTTAGTGTTGGTGAAAACGGGCGATTAGGCATTGAGTTAGGCGTCACTTAGTGTTGGTGAAAATGGGCGATTAGGCATTGAGTTAGGCGTCACTTAGTGTTGGTGAAAACGGGCGATTAGGCATTGAGTTAGGTGTCACTTAGAGTTGGTGAAAACGGGCGATTAGGCATTGAGTTAGGGGTCACTTAGTGTTGGTGAAAATGGGCGAGTAGGCATTGAGTTAGGCGTCACTTAGTGTTGGTAAAAACGGGCAGTTAGGCACTGAGTTAGGTGTCACTTAGAGTTCGTGAAAACGGGCGATTAGGCATTGAGTTAGGCGTCACTTAGTGTTGGTGAATACGGGCGGTTAGGCATTGAGTAAGGCGTCACTTAGTGTTGGTGAAAATGGGCGATTAGGCATTGAGTTAGGCGTCACTTAGTGTTGGTGAAAACGGGCGATTAGGCATTGAGTTAGGCGTCACTTAGTGTTGGTGAAAATGGGCGATTAGGCATTGAGTTAGGCGTCACTTAGTGTTGGTGAAAACGGGCGATTAGGCATTGAGTTAGGTGTCACTTTGTGTTGGTGAAAACGGGCGATTAGGCATTGAGTTAGGCGTCACTTAGTGTTGGTGAAAATGGGCGATTAGGCATTGAGTTAGGTGTCACTTAGAGTTGGTGAAAACGGGCGATTAGGCATTGAGTTAGGCGTCACTTAGTGTTGGTGAAAATGGGCGATTAGGCATTGAGTTAGGCGTCACTTAGTGTTGGTGAAAACGGGCGATTAGGCATTGAGTTAGGCGTCACTTAGTGTTGGTGAAAATGGGCGATAAGGCATTGAGTTAGGCGTCACTTAGTGTTGGTGAAAACGGGCGATTAGGCATTGAGTTAGGCGTCACTTAGTGTTGGTGAAAATGGGCGATTAGGCATTGAGTTAGGCGTCACTTAGTGTTGGTGAAAACGGGCGATTAGGCATTGAGTTAGGCGTCACTTAGTGTTGGTGAAAATGGGCGATTAGGCATTGAGTTAGGCGTCACTTAGTGTTGGTGAAAACGGGCGATTAGGCATTGAGTTAGGTGTCACTTTGTGTTGGTGAAAACGGGCGATTAGGCATTGAGTTAGGCGTCACTTAGTGTTGGTGAAAATGGGCGATTAGGCATTGAGTTAGGCGTCACTTAGTGTTGGTAAAAACGGGCAGTTAGGCACTGAGTTAGGTGTCACTTAGTGTTGGTGAAAATGGGCGATTAGGCATTGAGTTAGGCGTCACTTAGTGTTGGTGAAAACGGGCGATTAGGCATTGAGTTAGGTGTCACTTTGTGTTGGTGAAAACGGGCGATTAGGCATTGAGTTAGGCGTCACTTAGTGTTGGTGAAAATGGGCGATTAGGCATTGAGTTAGGCGTCACTTAGTGTTGGTAAAAACGGGCAGTTAGGCACTGAGTTAGGTGTCACTTAGTTTTCGTGAAAACGGGCCTAGCCAACAACAACAACAATCTAACCGAATCTAACTTGCTGACCTAACTTTCAAAACCTCACCTTAGTTGCTGATCTAACATATCTTGCTGACCTAACCTAACTTTCAAACCTATCCTAAATTGCTGACCTAACCTAACTTTCAAACCTAACCTAACTTGCTGATCTAACCTAACTTGCTGACATAACCGACCTTACTGACCTAACCTAACCACCAACACTAAGAGACACCTAACTCAGTGCCTAATCGCCCGTTTTCACCAAAACTAAGTGACACCTAACTCAATGCCTAATCGTTCGTTTTCACCAACCCTAAGTGACGCCTAACTCAATGCCTAATCACCCGTTTTCATCAACACTAAGTGACACCTAACTCAATGCCTATTCGCCCGTTTTCACCAGCACTAAGTGACACCTAACTCAGTGCTTAATTGCCCGTTTTTTCAAGTAGGTTAGGTTAGGATTGCAAGTTAGGTTAGGTCAGTAAGGTAGGTTATGTCAGCAAGTTAGGTTAGATCAGCAAGTTAGTAGAGGTCAACCAGTTAGGTTAGGTTTGGGAGTTAGGTTAGGCCATCAAGTAAGGTTAGGTTTGAAAGTTAGGTTAGGTCAGCAAGTTAGGATAGATCAGCAACTAAGGTGTGGTTTTGAAAGTAAGGTCAACCAGTTCATTGACACTTAGGGTTGGTGAGAACGGCGATAAGGTATCGAGTTAGTTGTCACTTAGTGTTGGTGAAAACGGGCCTAGCCTAACAATCGAACCGAATCTAACTTGCTGACCTAACCTAACTTGCTGATCTAACCTAACTTGCTGACATAACCGACCTTACTGACCTAACCTAACCACCAACACTAAGAGACACCTAACTCAGTGCCTAATCGCCCGTTTTCACCAACACTAAGTGACACCTAACTCAGTGCCTAATCGCCCGTTTTCACCAACACTAAGTGACGCTCAACTCAATGCCTAATCGCCCGTTTTCACCAACCCTAAGTGACGCCTAACTCAATGCCTAATCACCCGTTTTCACCAACACTAAGTGACACCTAATTCAATGCCTAATCGCCCGTTTTCACCAACACTAAGTGACAACTAACTCGATACCTTATCGCCGTTCTCACCAACCCTAAGTGTCACTGAACTGGTTGACCTTACTTTCAAAACCTCACCTTAGTTGCTGATCTAACCTAACTTGCTGACCAAACCTAACTTTCAAACCTATCCTAAATTGCTGACCTAACCTAACTTTCAAACCTAACCTAACTTGCTGATCTAACCTAACTTGCTGACATAACCGACCTTACTGACCTAACCTAACCACCAACACTAAGAGACACCTAACTCAGTGCCTAATCGCCCGTTTTCACCAAAACTAAGTGACACCTAACTCAATGCCTAATCGTTCGTTTTCACCAACCCTAAGTGACGCCTAACTCAATGCCTAATCACCCGTTTTCACCAACACTAAGTGACACCTAACTCAATGCCTAATCGCCCGTTTTCACCAGCACTAAGTGACACCTAACTCAGTGCTTAATTGCCCGTTTTTTCAAGTAGGTTAGGTTAGCAACTAAGGTGTGGTTTTGAAAGTAAGGTCAACCAGTTCATTGACACTTAGGGTTGGTGAGAACGGCGATAAGGTATCGAGTTAGTTGTCACTTAGTGTTGGTGAAAACGGGCCTAGCCTAACAATCGAACCGAATCTAACTTGCTGACCTAACCTAACTTGCTGACCTAACCTAACTTGCTGACATAACCGACCTTACTGACCTAACCTAACCACCAACACTAAGAGACACCTAACTCAATGCCGGACGGAGAGTCCGCAGGGCGCCCTGGCTTCCGGATGAGGACCAGCTTCCCCGTCTTCCAACGAAGCGGGAACTGGCCTCTCTCCAAGCATGCGCTTAGGAGCCCCTCCAGTCGGGGAGAACCGGCCAACAACCACCGACCAACACTAAGTGACAACTAACTCGATACCTTATCGCCGTTCTCACCAACCCTAAGTGTCACTGAACTGGTTGACCTTACTTTCAAAACCACACCTTAGTTGCTGATCTATCCTAACTTGCTGACCTAACCTAACTTTCAAACCTAACCTTACTTGATGACCTAACCTAACTCCCAAACCTTACCTAACTGGTTGACCTCACCTAACTTGCTGATCTAACCTAACTTGCTGACATAACCTACCTTACTGACCTAACCTAACTTGTAATCCTAACCTAACCTACTTGAAAAAACGGGCAATTAAGCACTGAGTTAGGTGTCACTTAGTGCTGGTGAAAACGGGCGATTAGGCATTGAATTAGGTGTCACTTAGTGTTGGTGAAAACGGGCGATTAGGCATTGAGTTAGGTGTCACTTTGTGTTGGTGAAAACGGGCGATTAGGCATTGAGTTAGGCGTCACTTAGTGTTGGTGAAAATGGGCGATTAGGCATTGAGTTAGGCGTCACTTAGTGTTGGTAAAAACGGGCAGTTAGGCACTGAGTTAGGTGTCACTTAGTTTTCGTGAAAACGGGCCTAGCCAACAACAACAACAATCTAACCGAATCTAACTTGCTGACCTAACTTTCAAAACCTCACCTTAGTTGCTGATCTAACCTAACTTGCTGACCTAACCTAACTTTCAAACCTATCCTAAATTGCTGACCTAACCTAACTTTCAAACCTAACCTAACTTGCTGATCTAACCTAACTTGCTGACATAACCGACCTTACTGACCTAACCTAACCACCAACACTAAGAGACACCTAACTCAGTGCCTAATCGCCCGTTTTCACCAAAACTAAGTGACACCTAACTCAATGCCTAATCGTTCGTTTTCACCAACCCTAAGTGACGCCTAACTCAATGCCTAATCACCCGTTTTCACCAACACTAAGTGACACCTAACTCAATGCCTATTTGCCCGTTTTCACCAGCACTAAGTGACACCTAACTCAGTGCTTAATTGCCCGTTTTTTCAAGTAGGTTAGGTTAGGATTGCAAGTTAGGTTAGGTCAGTAAGGTAGGTTATGTCAGCAAGTTAGGTTAGATCAGCAAGTTAGTAGAGGTCAACCAGTTAGGTTAGGTTTGGGAGTTAGGTTAGGCCATCAAGTAAGGTTAGGTTTGAAAGTTAGGTTAGGTCAGCAAGTTAGGATAGATCAGCAACTAAGGTGTGGTTTTGAAAGTAAGGTCAACCAGTTCATTGACACTTAGGGTTGGTGAGAACGGCGATAAGGTATCGAGTTAGTTGTCACTTAGTGTTGGTGAAAACGGGCCTAGCCTAACAATCGAACCGAATCTAACTTGCTGACCTAACCTAACTTGCTGATCTAACCTAACTTGCTGACATAACCGACCTTACTGACCTAACCTAACCACCAACACTAAGAGACACCTAACTCAGTGCCTAATCGCCCGTTTTCACCAACACTAAGTGACACCTAACTCAGTGCCTAATCGCCCGTTTTCACCAACACTAAGTGACGCTCAACTCAATGCCTAATCGCCCGTTTTCACCAACCCTAAGTGACGCCTAACTCAATGCCTAATCACCCGTTTTCACCAACACTAAGTGACACCTAATTCAATGCCTAATCGCCCGTTTTCACCAGCACTAAGTGACACCTAACTCAGTGCTTAATTGCCCGTTTTTTCAAGTAGGTTAGGTTAGGATTGCAAGTTAGGTTAGGTCAGTAAGGTAGGTTATGTCAGCAAGTTAGGTTAGATCAGCAAGTTAGGTGAGGTCAACCAGTTAGGTTAGGTTGGGGAGTTAGGTTAGGTCATCAAGTAAGGTTAGGTTTGAAAGTTAGGTTAGGTCAGCAAGTTAGGATAGATCAGCAACTAAGGTGTGGTTTTGAAAGTAAGGTCAACCAGTTCAGTGACACTTAGGGTTGGTGAGAACGGCGATAAGGTATCGAGTTAGTTGTCACTTAGTGTTGGTGAAAACGGGCGATTAGGCACTGAGTTAGGTGTCTCTTTGTGTTGGTGAAAACGGGCAATTAGGCACTGAGTTAGGTGTCACTTGGGGTTGGTGAAAACGGGCTATTAGGCATTGAGTTAGGTGTCACTAAGGGTTGCTGAAAATGGGCAATAAGGCATTGAGCTAGGCGTCCCTTAGTGTTGGTGAAAACGGGCAGTTAGGCACTGAGTTAGGTGTCACTTAGTGTTGGTGAAAACGGGCGATTAGGCATTGAGTTAGGCGTCACTTAGTGTTGGTGAAAATGGGCGATTAGGCATTGAGTTAGGCGTCACTTAGTGTTGGTAAAAACGGGCAGTTAGGCATTGAGTTAGGCGTCACTTAGTGTTGGTGAAAATGGGCGATTAGGCATTGAGTTAGGCGTCACTTAGTGTTGGTAAAAACGGGCAATTTAGCACAGAGTTAGGTGTCACTTAGTGTTGGTGAAAATGGGCGATTAGGCATTGAGTTAGGCGTCACTTAGTGTTGGTGAAAACGGGCAGTTAGGCACTGAGTTAGGTGTCACTTAGGGTTGGTGAAAATGGGCGATTAGGCATTGAGTTAGGCGTCACTTAGTGTTGGTAAAAACGGGCAGTTAGGCACTGAGTTAGGTGTCACTTAGTGTTGGTGAATACGGGCGGTTAGGCATTGAGTTAGGCGTCACTTAGTGTTGGTGAAAATGGGCGATGAGGCATTGAGTTAGGCGTCACTTAGTGTTGGTGAAAACGGGCAGTTAGGCACTGAGTTAGGTGTCACTTAGGGTTGGTGAAAATGGGCGATTAGGCATTGAGTTAGGCGTCACTTAGTGTTGGTAAAAACGGGCAGTTAGGCACTGAGTTAGGTGTCACTTAGTGTTGGTGAATACGGGCGGTTAGGCATTGAGTTAGGCGTCACTTAGTGTTGGTGAAAATGGGCGATGAGGCATTGAGTTAGGCGTCACTTAGTGTTGGTGAAAACGGGCGATTAGGCATTGAGTTAGGCGTCACTTAGTGTTGGTGAAAATGGGCGATTAGGCATTGAGTTAGGCGTCACTTAGTGTTGGTGAAAACGGGCGATTAGGCATTGAGTTAGGTGTCACTTAGAGTTGGTGAAAACGGGCGATTAGGCATTGAGTTAGGGGTCACTTAGTGTTGGTGAAAATGGGCGAGTAGGCATTGAGTTAGGCGTCACTTAGTGTTGGTAAAAACGGGCAGTTAGGCACTGAGTTAGGTGTCACTTAGAGTTCGTGAAAACGGGCGATTAGGCATTGAGTTAGGCGTCACTTAGTGTTGGTGAATACGGGCGGTTAGGCATTGAGTAAGGCGTCACTTAGTGTTGGTGAAAATGGGCGATTAGGCATTGAGTTAGGCGTCACTTAGTGTTGGTGAAAACGGGCGATTAGGCATTGAGTTAGGCGTCACTTAGTGTTGGTGAAAATGGGCGATTAGGCATTGAGTTAGGCGTCACTTAGTGTTGGTGAAAACGGGCGATTAGGCATTGAGTTAGGTGTCACTTTGTGTTGGTGAAAACGGGCGATTAGGCATTGAGTTAGGCGTCACTTAGTGTTGGTGAAAATGGGCGATTAGGCATTGAGTTAGGCGTCACTTAGTGTTGGTAAAAACGGGCAGTTAGGCACTGAGTTAGGTGTCACTTAGTTTTCGTGAAAACGGGCCTAGCCAACAACAACAACAATCTAACCGAATCTAACTTGCTGACCTAACTTTCAAAACCTCACCTTAGTTGCTGATCTAACCTAACTTGCTGACCTAACCTAACTTTCAAACCTATCCTAAATTGCTGACCTAACCTAACTTTCAAACCTAACCTAACTTGCTGATCTAACCTAACTTGCTGACATAACCGACCTTACTGACCTAACCTAACCACCAACACTAAGAGACACCTAACTCAGTGCCTAATCGCCCGTTTTCACCAAAACTAAGTGACACCTAACTCAATGCCTAATCGTTCGTTTTCACCAACCCTAAGTGACGCCTAACTCAATGCCTATTCGCCCGTTTTCACCAGCACTAAGTGACACCTAACTCAGTGCTTAATTGCCCGTTTTTTCAAGTAGGTTAGGTTAGGATTGCAAGTTAGGTTAGGTCAGTAAGGTAGGTTATGTCAGCAAGTTAGGTTAGATCAGCAAGTTAGGTGAGGTCAACCAGTTAGGTAAGGTTGGGGAGTTAGGTTAGGTCATCAAGTAAGGTTAGGTTTGAAAGTTAGGTTAGGTCAGCAAGTTAGGATAGATCAGCAACTAAGGTGTGGTTTTGAAAGTAAGGTCAACCAGTTCAGTGACACTTAGGGTTGGTGAGAACGGCGATAAGGTATCGAGTTAGTTGTCACTTAGTGTTGGTGAAAATGGGCGATTAGGCATTGAGTTAGGCGTCACTTAGTGTTGGTGAAAACGGGCAGTTAGGCACTGAGTTAGGTGTCACTTAGGGTTGGTGAAAATGGGCGATTAGGCATTGAGTTAGGCGTCACTTAGTGTTGGTAAAAACGGGCAGTTAGGCACTGAGTTAGGTGTCACTTAGTGTTGGTGAATACGGGCGGTTAGGCATTGAGTTAGGCGTCACTTAGTGTTGGTGAAAATGGGCGATGAGGCATTGAGTTAGGCGTCACTTAGTGTTGGTGAAAACGGGCGATTAGGCATTGAGTTAGGCGTCACTTAGTGTTGGTGAAAATGGGCGATTAGGCATTGAGTTAGGCGTCACTTAGTGTTGGTGAAAACGGGCGATTAGGCATTGAGTTAGGTGTCACTTAGAGTTGGTGAAAACGGGCGATTAGGCATTGAGTTAGGCGTCACTTAGTGTTGGTGAAAATGGGCGATTAGGCATTGAGTTAGGCGTCACTTAGTGTTGGTGAAAACGGGCGATTAGGCATTGAGTTAGGCGTCACTTAGTGTTGGTGAAAATGGGCGATTAGGCATTGAGTTAGGCGTCACTTAGTGTTGGTGAAAACGGGCGATTAGGCATTGAGTTAGGCGTCACTTAGTGTTGGTGAAAATGGGCGATTAGGCATTGAGTTAGGCGTCACTTAGTGTTGGTGAAAACGGGCGATTAGGCATTGAGTTAGGCGTCACTTAGTGTTGGTGAAAACGGGCGATTAGGCATTGAGTTAGGCGTCACTTAGTGTTGGTGAAAACGGGCGATTAGGCATTGAGTTAGGTGTCACTTTGTGTTGGTGAAAACGGGCGATTAGGCATTGAGTTAGGCGTCACTTAGTGTTGGTGAAAATGGGCGATTAGGCATTGAGTTAGGCGTCACTTAGTGTTGGTAAAAACGGGCAGTTAGGCACTGAGTTAGGTGTCACTTAGTGTTGGTGAAAATGGGCGATTAGGCATTGAGTTAGGCGTCACTTAGTGTTGGTGAAAACGGGCGATTAGGCATTGAGTTAGGTGTCACTTTGTGTTGGTGAAAACGGGCGATTAGGCATTGAGTTAGGCGTCACTTAGTGTTGGTGAAAATGGGCGATTAGGCATTGAGTTAGGCGTCACTTAGTGTTGGTAAAAACGGGCAGTTAGGCACTGAGTTAGGTGTCACTTAGTTTTCGTGAAAACGGGCCTAGCCAACAACAACAACAATCTAACCGAATCTAACTTGCTGACCTAACTTTCAAAACCTCACCTTAGTTGCTGATCTAACCTAACTTGCTGACCTAACCTAACTTTCAAACCTATCCTAAATTGCTGACCTAACCTAACTTTCAAACCTAACCTAACTTGCTGATCTAACCTAACTTGCTGACATAACCGACCTTACTGACCTAACCTAACCACCATCCACCACCAATGCCTAATCACCCGTTTTCATCAACACTAAGTGACACCTAACTCAATGCCTATTCGCCCGTTTTCACCAGCACTAAGTGACACCTAACTCAGTGCTTAATTGCCCGTTTTTTCAAGTAGGTTAGGTTAGGATTGCAAGTTAGGTTAGGTCAGTAAGGTAGGTTATGTCAGCAAGTTAGGTTAGATCAGCAAGTTAGTAGAGGTCAACCAGTTAGGTTAGGTTTGGGAGTTAGGTTAGGCCATCAAGTAAGGTTAGGTTTGAAAGTTAGGTTAGGTCAGCAAGTTAGGATAGATCAGCAACTAAGGTGTGGTTTTGAAAGTAAGGTCAACCAGTTCATTGACACTTAGGGTTGGTGAGAACGGCGATAAGGTATCGAGTTAGTTGTCACTTAGTGTTGGTGAAAACGGGCCTAGCCTAACAATCGAACCGAATCTAACTTGCTGACCTAACCTAACTTGCTGATCTAACCTAACTTGCTGACATAACCGACCTTACTGACCTAACCTAACCACCAACACTAAGAGACACCTAACTCAATGCCGGACGGAGAGTCCGCAGGGCGCCCTGGCTTCCGGATGAGGACCAGCTTCCCCGTCTTCCAACGAAGCGGGAACTGGCCTCTCTCCAAGCATGCGCTTAGGAGCCCCTCCAGTCGGGGAGAACCGGCCAACAACCACCGACCAACACTAAGTGACAACTAACTCGATACCTTATCGCCGTTCTCACCAACCCTAAGTGTCACTGAACTGGTTGACCTTACTTTCAAAACCACACCTTAGTTGCTGATCTATCCTAACTTGCTGACCTAACCTAACTTTCAAACCTAACCTTACTTGATGACCTAACCTAACTCCCCAACCTAACCTAACTGGTTGACCTCACCTAACTTGCTGATCTAACCTAACTTGCTGACATAACCTACCTTACTGACCTAACCTAACTTGCAATCCTAACCTAACCTACTTGAAAAAACGGGCAATTAATCACTGAGTTAGGTGTCATTTAGTACTGGTGAAAACGGGCGATTAGGCATTGAGTTAGGCGTCACTTAGTGTTGGTGAAAACGGGCGATTAGGCACTGAGTTACGTGTCACTTAGTGTTGGTGAAAACGGGCGATTAGGCACTGAGTTAGGTGTCTCTTAGTGTTGGTGGTAAGGTTAGGTCAGTAAGGTCGGTTATGTCAGCAAGTTAGGTTAGATCAGCAAGTAAGGTTAGGTTTGAAAGTTAGGTTAGGTCAGCATTTTAGGATAGGTTTGAAAGTTAGGTTAGGTCAGCAAGTTGGGTTAGATCAGCAACTAAGGTGAGGTTTTGAAAGTTAGGTCAGCAAGTTAGATTTGGTTAGATTGTTAGGCTAGGCCCGTTTTCACGAAAACTAAGTGACACCTAAGTAAATGCCTTATCCCCGTTTTCACCAACACTAAGTGACACCTAACTCAGTGCCTAACTGCCCGTTTTTACCAACACTAAGTGACGCCTAACTCAATGCCTGATCGCCCGTTTTCACCAACACTAAGTGATGCCTAGCTCAATGCCTTATTGCCCATTTTCACCAACCCTAAGTGACACCTAACTCAATGCCTAATTGCCCGTTTTCACCAACCCTAAGTGACATCTAACTAAGTGCCTAATTGCTCGTTTTCTCCAACACAAAGAGACACCTAACTCAGTGCCTAATCGCCCGTTTTCACCAACACTAAGTGACAACTAACTCGATACCTTATCGCCGTTCTCACCAATCCTAATTGTCACTGAAATGGTTGACCCTACTTTCAAACCCACACCTTAGTTGCTGATCTATCCTAACTTGCTGACCTAACCTAACTTTCAAACCTAACCTTACTTGATGACCTAACCTAACTCCCAAACCTTACCTAACTGGTTGACCTCACCTAACTTGCTGATCTAACCTAACTTGCTGACATAACCTACCTTACTGACCTAACCTAACTTGTAATCCTAACCTAACCTACTTGAAAAAACGGGCAATTAAGCACTGAGTTAGGTGTCACTTAGTGCTGGTGAAAACGGGCGATTAGGCATTGAATTAGGTGTCACTTAGTGTTGGTGAAAACGGGTGATTAGGCATTGAGTTAGGCGTCACTTAGTGTTGGTGAAAATGGGCGATTAGGCATTGAGTTAGGCGTCACTTAGTGTTGGTAAAAACGGGCAGTTAGGCATTGAGTTAGGCGTCACTTAGTGTTGGTGAAAATGGGCGATTAGGCATTGAGTTAGGCGTCACTTAGTGTTGGTAAAAACGGGCAATTTAGCACAGAGTTAGGTGTCACTTAGTGTTGGTGAAAATGGGCGATTAGGCATTGAGTTAGGCGTCACTTAGTGTTGGTGAAAACGGGCAGTTAGGCACTGAGTTAGGTGTCACTTAGGGTTGGTGAAAATGGGCGATTAGGCATTGAGTTAGGCGTCACTTAGTGTTGGTAAAAACGGGCAGTTAGGCACTGAGTTAGGTGTCACTTAGTGTTGGTGAATACGGGCGGTTAGGCATTGAGTTAGGCGTCACTTAGTGTTGGTGAAAATGGGCGATGAGGCATTGAGTTAGGCGTCACTTAGTGTTGGTGAAAACGGGCGATTAGGCATTGAGTTAGGCGTCACTTAGTGTTGGTGAAAATGGGCGATTAGGCATTGAGTTAGGCGTCACTTAGTGTTGGTGAAAACGGGCGATTAGGCATTGAGTTAGGTGTCACTTAGAGTTGGTGAAAACGGGCGATTAGGCATTGAGTTAGGGGTCACTTAGTGTTGGTGAAAATGGGCGAGTAGGCATTGAGTTAGGCGTCACTTAGTGTTGGTAAAAACGGGCAGTTAGGCACTGAGTTAGGTGTCACTTAGAGTTCGTGAAAACGGGCGATTAGGCATTGAGTTAGGCGTCACTTAGTGTTGGTGAATACGGGCGGTTAGGCATTGAGTAAGGCGTCACTTAGTGTTGGTGAAAATGGGCGATTAGGCATTGAGTTAGGCGTCACTTAGTGTTGGTGAAAACGGGCGATTAGGCATTGAGTTAGGCGTCACTTAGTGTTGGTGAAAATGGGCGATTAGGCATTGAGTTAGGCGTCACTTAGTGTTGGTGAAAACGGGCGATTAGGCATTGAGTTAGGTGTCACTTTGTGTTGGTGAAAACGGGCGATTAGGCATTGAGTTAGGCGTCACTTAGTGTTGGTGAAAATGGGCGATTAGGCATTGAGTTAGGCGTCACTTAGTGTTGGTAAAAACGGGCAGTTAGGCACTGAGTTAGGTGTCACTTAGTTTTCGTGAAAACGGGCCTAGCCAACAACAACAACAATCTAACCGAATCTAACTTGCTGACCTAACTTTCAAAACCTCACCTTAGTTGCTGATCTAACCTAACTTGCTGACCTAACCTAACTTTCAAACCTATCCTAAATTGCTGACCTAACCTAACTTTCAAACCTAACCTAACTTGCTGATCTAACCTAACTTGCTGACATAACCGACCTTACTGACCTAACCTAACCACCAACACTAAGAGACACCTAACTCAGTGCCTAATCGCCCGTTTTCACCAAAACTAAGTGACACCTAACTCAATGCCTAATCGTTCGTTTTCACCAACCCTAAGTGACGCCTAACTCAATGCCTATTCGCCCGTTTTCACCAGCACTAAGTGACACCTAACTCAGTGCTTAATTGCCCGTTTTTTCAAGTAGGTTAGGTTAGGATTGCAAGTTAGGTTAGGTCAGTAAGGTAGGTTATGTCAGCAAGTTAGGTTAGATCAGCAAGTTAGGTGAGGTCAACCAGTTAGGTAAGGTTGGGGAGTTAGGTTAGGTCATCAAGTAAGGTTAGGTTTGAAAGTTAGGTTAGGTCAGCAAGTTAGGATAGATCAGCAACTAAGGTGTGGTTTTGAAAGTAAGGTCAACCAGTTCAGTGACACTTAGGGTTGGTGAGAACGGCGATAAGGTATCGAGTTAGTTGTCACTTAGTGTTGGTGAAAATGGGCGATTAGGCATTGAGTTAGGCGTCACTTAGTGTTGGTGAAAACGGGCAGTTAGGCACTGAGTTAGGTGTCACTTAGGGTTGGTGAAAATGGGCGATTAGGCATTGAGTTAGGCGTCACTTAGTGTTGGTAAAAACGGGCAGTTAGGCACTGAGTTAGGTGTCACTTAGTGTTGGTGAATACGGGCGATGAGGCATTGAGTTAGGCGTCACTTAGTGTTGGTGAAAACGGGCGATTAGGCATTGAGTTAGGCGTCACTTAGTGTTGGTGAAAATGGGCGATTAGGCATTGAGTTAGGCGTCACTTAGTGTTGGTGAAAACGGGCGATTAGGCATTGAGTTAGGTGTCACTTAGAGTTGGTGAAAACGGGCGATTAGGCATTGAGTTAGGCGTCACTTAGTGTTGGTGAAAATGGGCGATTAGGCATTGAGTTAGGCGTCACTTAGTGTTGGTGAAAACGGGCGATTAGGCATTGAGTTAGGCGTCACTTAGTGTTGGTGAAAATGGGCGATAAGGCATTGAGTTAGGCGTCACTTAGTGTTGGTGAAAACGGGCGATTAGGCATTGAGTTAGGCGTCACTTAGTGTTGGTGAAAATGGGCGATTAGGCATTGAGTTAGGCGTCACTTAGTGTTGGTGAAAACGGGCGATTAGGCATTGAGTTAGGCGTCACTTAGTGTTGGTGAAAATGGGCGATTAGGCATTGAGTTAGGCGTCACTTAGTGTTGGTGAAAACGGGCGATTAGGCATTGAGTTAGGTGTCACTTTGTGTTGGTGAAAACGGGCGATTAGGCATTGAGTTAGGCGTCACTTAGTGTTGGTGAAAATGGGCGATTAGGCATTGAGTTAGGCGTCACTTAGTGTTGGTAAAAACGGGCAGTTAGGCACTGAGTTAGGTGTCACTTAGTGTTGGTGAAAATGGGCGATTAGGCATTGAGTTAGGCGTCACTTAGTGTTGGTGAAAACGGGCGATTAGGCATTGAGTTAGGTGTCACTTTGTGTTGGTGAAAACGGGCGATTAGGCATTGAGTTAGGCGTCACTTAGTGTTGGTGAAAATGGGCGATTAGGCATTGAGTTAGGCGTCACTTAGTGTTGGTAAAAACGGGCAGTTAGGCACTGAGTTAGGTGTCACTTAGTTTTCGTGAAAACGGGCCTAGCCAACAACAACAACAATCTAACCGAATCTAACTTGCTGACCTAACTTTCAAAACCTCACCTTAGTTGCTGATCTAACCTAACTTGCTGACCAAACCTAACTTTCAAACCTATCCTAAATTGCTGACCTAACCTAACTTTCAAACCTAACCTAACTTGCTGATCTAACCTAACTTGCTGACATAACCGACCTTACTGACCTAACCTAACCACCAACACTAAGAGACACCTAACTCAGTGCCTAATCGCCCGTTTTCACCAAAACTAAGTGACACCTAACTCAATGCCTAATCGTTCGTTTTCACCAACCCTAAGTGACGCCTAACTCAATGCCTAATCACCCGTTTTCACCAACACTAAGTGACACCTAACTCAATGCCTAATCGCCCGTTTTCACCAGCACTAAGTGACACCTAACTCAGTGCTTAATTGCCCGTTTTTTCAAGTAGGTTAGGTTAGCAACTAAGGTGTGGTTTTGAAAGTAAGGTCAACCAGTTCATTGACACTTAGGGTTGGTGAGAACGGCGATAAGGTATCGAGTTAGTTGTCACTTAGTGTTGGTGAAAACGGGCCTAGCCTAACAATCGAACCGAATCTAACTTGCTGACCTAACCTAACTTGCTGACCTAACCTAACTTGCTGACATAACCGACCTTACTGACCTAACCTAACCACCAACACTAAGAGACACCTAACTCAATGCCGGACGGAGAGTCCGCAGGGCGCCCTGGCTTCCGGATGAGGACCAGCTTCCCCGTCTTCCAACGAAGCGGGAACTGGCCTCTCTCCAAGCATGCGCTTAGGAGCCCCTCCAGTCGGGGAGAACCGGCCAACAACCACCGACCAACACTAAGTGACAACTAACTCGATACCTTATCGCCGTTCTCACCAACCCTAAGTGTCACTGAACTGGTTGACCTTACTTTCAAAACCACACCTTAGTTGCTGATCTATCCTAACTTGCTGACCTAACCTAACTTTCAAACCTAACCTTACTTGATGACCTAACCTAACTCCCCAACCTAACCTAACTGGTTGACCTCACCTAACTTGCTGATCTAACCTAACTTGCTGACATAACCTACCTTACTGACCTAACCTAACTTGCAATCCTAACCTAACCTACTTGAAAAAACGGGCAATTAATCACTGAGTTAGGTGTCATTTAGTACTGGTGAAAACGGGCGATTAGGCATTGAGTTAGGCGTCACTTAGTGTTGGTGAAAACGGGCAGTTAGGCACTGAGTTAGGTGTCACTTAGGGTTGGTGAAAATGGGCGATTAGGCATTGAGTTAGGCGTCACTTAGTGTTGGTAAAAACGGGCAGTTAGGCACTGAGTTAGGTGTCACTTAGTGTTGGTGAATACGGGCGGTTAGGCATTGAGTTAGGCGTCACTTAGTGTTGGTGAAAATGGGCGATGAGGCATTGAGTTAGGCGTCACTTAGTGTTGGTGAAAACGGGCGATTAGGCATTGAGTTAGGCGTCACTTAGTGTTGGTGAAAATGGGCGATTAGGCATTGAGTTAGGCGTCACTTAGTGTTGGTGAAAACGGGCGATTAGGCATTGAGTTAGGTGTCACTTAGAGTTGGTGAAAACGGGCGATTAGGCATTGAGTTAGGGGTCACTTAGTGTTGGTGAAAATGGGCGAGTAGGCATTGAGTTAGGCGTCACTTAGTGTTGGTAAAAACGGGCAGTTAGGCACTGAGTTAGGTGTCACTTAGAGTTCGTGAAAACGGGCGATTAGGCATTGAGTTAGGCGTCACTTAGTGTTGGTGAATACGGGCGGTTAGGCATTGAGTAAGGCGTCACTTAGTGTTGGTGAAAATGGGCGATTAGGCATTGAGTTAGGCGTCACTTAGTGTTGGTGAAAACGGGCGATTAGGCATTGAGTTAGGCGTCACTTAGTGTTGGTGAAAATGGGCGATTAGGCATTGAGTTAGGCGTCACTTAGTGTTGGTGAAAACGGGCGATTAGGCATTGAGTTAGGTGTCACTTTGTGTTGGTGAAAACGGGCGATTAGGCATTGAGTTAGGCGTCACTTAGTGTTGGTAAAAACGGGCAGTTAGGCACTGAGTTAGGTGTCACTTAGTTTTCGTGAAAACGGGCCTAGCCAACAACAACAACAATCTAACCGAATCTAACTTGCTGACCTAACTTTCAAAACCTCACCTTAGTTGCTGATCTAACCTAACCTAACTTTCAAACCTATCCTAAATTGCTGACCTAACCTAACTTTCAAACCTAACCTAACTTGCTGATCTAACCTAACTTGCTGACATAACCGACCTTACTGACCTAACCTAACCACCAACACTAAGAGACACCTAACTCAGTGCCTAATCGCCCGTTTTCACCAAAACTAAGTGACACCTAACTCAATGCCTAATCGTTCGTTTTCACCAACCCTAAGTGACGCCTAACTCAATGCCTATTCGCCCGTTTTCACCAGCACTAAGTGACACCTAACTCAGTGCTTAATTGCCCGTTTTTTCAAGTAGGTTAGGTTAGGATTGCAAGTTAGGTTAGGTCAGTAAGGTAGGTTATGTCAGCAAGTTAGGTTAGATCAGCAAGTTAGGTGAGGTCAACCAGTTAGGTAAGGTTGGGGAGTTAGGTTAGGTCATCAAGTAAGGTTAGGTTTGAAAGTTAGGTTAGGTCAGCAAGTTAGGATAGATCAGCAACTAAGGTGTGGTTTTGAAAGTAAGGTCAACCAGTTCAGTGACACTTAGGGTTGGTGAGAACGGCGATAAGGTATCGAGTTAGTTGTCACTTAGTGTTGGTGAAAATGGGCGATTAGGCATTGAGTTAGGCGTCACTTAGTGTTGGTGAAAACGGGCAGTTAGGCACTGAGTTAGGTGTCACTTAGGGTTGGTGAAAATGGGCGATTAGGCATTGAGTTAGGCGTCACTTAGTGTTGGTAAAAACGGGCAGTTAGGCACTGAGTTAGGTGTCACTTAGTGTTGGTGAATACGGGCGGTTAGGCATTGAGTTAGGCGTCACTTAGTGTTGGTGAAAATGGGCGATGAGGCATTGAGTTAGGCGTCACTTAGTGTTGGTGAAAACGGGCGATTAGGCATTGAGTTAGGCGTCACTTAGTGTTGGTGAAAATGGGCGATTAGGCATTGAGTTAGGCGTCACTTAGTGTTGGTGAAAACGGGCGATTAGGCATTGAGTTAGGTGTCACTTAGAGTTGGTGAAAACGGGCGATTAGGCATTGAGTTAGGCGTCACTTAGTGTTGGTGAAAATGGGCGATTAGGCATTGAGTTAGGCGTCACTTAGTGTTGGTGAAAACGGGCGATTAGGCATTGAGTTAGGCGTCACTTAGTGTTGGTGAAAATGGGCGATTAGGCATTGAGTTAGGCGTCACTTAGTGTTGGTGAAAACGGGCGATTAGGCATTGAGTTAGGCGTCACTTAGTGTTGGTGAAAATGGGCGATTAGGCATTGAGTTAGGCGTCACTTAGTGTTGGTGAAAACGGGCGATTAGGCATTGAGTTAGGCGTCACTTAGTGTTGGTGAAAATGGGCGATTAGGCATTGAGTTAGGCGTCACTTAGTGTTGGTGAAAACGGGCGATTAGGCATTGAGTTAGGTGTCACTTTGTGTTGGTGAAAACGGGCGATTAGGCATTGAGTTAGGCGTCACTTAGTGTTGGTGAAAATGGGCGATTAGGCATTGAGTTAGGCGTCACTTAGTGTTGGTAAAAACGGGCAGTTAGGCACTGAGTTAGGTGTCACTTAGTGTTGGTGAAAATGGGCGATTAGGCATTGAGTTAGGCGTCACTTAGTGTTGGTGAAAACGGGCGATTAGGCATTGAGTTAGGTGTCACTTTGTGTTGGTGAAAACGGGCGATTAGGCATTGAGTTAGGCGTCACTTAGTGTTGGTGAAAATGGGCGATTAGGCATTGAGTTAGGCGTCACTTAGTGTTGGTAAAAACGGGCAGTTAGGCACTGAGTTAGGTGTCACTTAGTTTTCGTGAAAACGGGCCTAGCCAACAACAACAACAATCTAACCGAATCTAACTTGCTGACCTAACTTTCAAAACCTCACCTTAGTTGCTGATCTAACCTAACTTGCTGACCTAACCTAACTTTCAAACCTATCCTAAATTGCTGACCTAACCTAACTTTCAAACCTAACCTAACTTGCTGATCTAACCTAACTTGCTGACATAACCGACCTTACTGACCTAACCTAACCACCAACACTAAGAGACACCTAACTCAGTGCCTAATCGCCCGTTTTCACCAAAACTAAGTGACACCTAACTCAATGCCTAATCGTTCGTTTTCACCAACCCTAAGTGACGCCTAACTCAATGCCTAATCACCCGTTTTCATCAACACTAAGTGACACCTAACTCAATGCCTATTCGCCCGTTTTCACCAGCACTAAGTGACACCTAACTCAGTGCTTAATTGCCCGTTTTTTCAAGTAGGTTAGGTTAGGATTGCAAGTTAGGTTAGGTCAGTAAGGTAGGTTATGTCAGCAAGTTAGGTTAGATCAGCAAGTTAGTAGAGGTCAACCAGTTAGGTTAGGTTTGGGAGTTAGGTTAGGCCATCAAGTAAGGTTAGGTTTGAAAGTTAGGTTAGGTCAGCAAGTTAGGATAGATCAGCAACTAAGGTGTGGTTTTGAAAGTAAGGTCAACCAGTTCATTGACACTTAGGGTTGGTGAGAACGGCGATAAGGTATCGAGTTAGTTGTCACTTAGTGTTGGTGAAAACGGGCCTAGCCTAACAATCGAACCGAATCTAACTTGCTGACCTAACCTAACTTGCTGATCTAACCTAACTTGCTGACATAACCGACCTTACTGACCTAACCTAACCACCAACACTAAGAGACACCTAACTCAGTGCCTAATCGCCCGTTTTCACCAAAACTAAGTGACACCTAACTCAATGCCTAATCGTTCGTTTTCACCAACCCTAAGTGACGCCTAACTCAATGCCTAATCACCCGTTTTCATCAACACTAAGTGACACCTAACTCAATGCCTATTCGCCCGTTTTCACCAGCACTAAGTGACACCTAACTCAGTGCTTAATTGCCCGTTTTTTCAAGTAGGTTAGGTTAGGATTGCAAGTTAGGTTAGGTCAGTAAGGTAGGTTATGTCAGCAAGTTAGGTTAGATCAGCAAGTTAGTAGAGGTCAACCAGTTAGGTTAGGTTTGGGAGTTAGGTTAGGCCATCAAGTAAGGTTAGGTTTGAAAGTTAGGTTAGGTCAGCAAGTTAGGATAGATCAGCAACTAAGGTGTGGTTTTGAAAGTAAGGTCAACCAGTTCATTGACACTTAGGGTTGGTGAGAACGGCGATAAGGTATCGAGTTAGTTGTCACTTAGTGTTGGTGAAAACGGGCCTAGCCTAACAATCGAACCGAATCTAACTTGCTGACCTAACCTAACTTGCTGATCTAACCTAACTTGCTGACATAACCGACCTTACTGACCTAACCTAACCACCAACACTAAGAGACACCTAACTCAATGCCGGACGGAGAGTCCGCAGGGCGCCCTGGCTTCCGGATGAGGACCAGCTTCCCCGTCTTCCAACGAAGCGGGAACTGGCCTCTCTCCAAGCATGCGCTTAGGAGCCCCTCCAGTCGGGGAGAACCGGCCAACAACCACCGACCAACACTAAGTGACAACTAACTCGATACCTTATCGCCGTTCTCACCAACCCTAAGTGTCACTGAACTGGTTGACCTTACTTTCAAAACCACACCTTAGTTGCTGATCTATCCTAACTTGCTGACCTAACCTAACTTTCAAACCTAACCTTACTTGATGACCTAACCTAACTCCCCAACCTAACCTAACTGGTTGACCTCACCTAACTTGCTGATCTAACCTAACTTGCTGACATAACCTACCTTACTGACCTAACCTAACTTGCAATCCTAACCTAACCTACTTGAAAAAACGGGCAATTAATCACTGAGTTAGGTGTCATTTAGTACTGGTGAAAACGGGCGATTAGGCATTGAGTTAGGCGTCACTTAGTGTTGGTGAAAACGGGCGATTAGGCACTGAGTTACGTGTCACTTAGTGTTGGTGAAAACGGGCGATTAGGCACTGAGTTAGGTGTCTCTTAGTGTTGGTGGTAAGGTTAGGTCAGTAAGGTCGGTTATGTCAGCAAGTTAGGTTAGATCAGCAAGTAAGGTTAGGTTTGAAAGTTAGGTTAGGTCAGCATTTTAGGATAGGTTTGAAAGTTAGGTTAGGTCAGCAAGTTGGGTTAGATCAGCAACTAAGGTGAGGTTTTGAAAGTTAGGTCAGCAAGTTAGATTTGGTTAGATTGTTAGGCTAGGCCCGTTTTCACGAAAACTAAGTGACACCTAAGTAAATGCCTTATCCCCGTTTTCACCAACACTAAGTGACACCTAACTCAGTGCCTAACTGCCCGTTTTTACCAACACTAAGTGACGCCTAACTCAATGCCTGATCGCCCGTTTTCACCAACACTAAGTGATGCCTAGCTCAATGCCTTATTGCCCATTTTCACCAACCCTAAGTGACACCTAACTCAATGCCTAATTGCCCGTTTTCACCAACCCTAAGTGACATCTAACTAAGTGCCTAATTGCTCGTTTTCTCCAACACAAAGAGACACCTAACTCAGTGCCTAATCGCCCGTTTTCACCAACACTAAGTGACAACTAACTCGATACCTTATCGCCGTTCTCACCAATCCTAATTGTCACTGAAATGGTTGACCCTACTTTCAAACCCACACCTTAGTTGCTGATCTATCCTAACTTGCTGACCTAACCTAACTTTCAAACCTAACCTTACTTGATGACCTAACCTAACTCCCAAACCTTACCTAACTGGTTGACCTCACCTAACTTGCTGATCTAACCTAACTTGCTGACATAACCTACCTTACTGACCTAACCTAACTTGTAATCCTAACCTAACCTACTTGAAAAAACGGGCAATTAAGCACTGAGTTAGGTGTCACTTAGTGCTGGTGAAAACGGGCGATTAGGCATTGAATTAGGTGTCACTTAGTGTTGGTGAAAACGGGTGATTAGGCATTGAGTTAGGCGTCACTTAGGGTTGGTGAAAACGGGCGATTAGGCACTGAGTTAGGTGTCTCTTAGTGTTGGTGGTAAGGTTAGGTCAGTAAGGTCGGTTATGTCAGCAAGTTAGGTTAGATCAGCAAGTAAGGTTAGGTTTGAAAGTTAGGTTAGGTCAGCATTTTAGGATAGGTTTGAAAGTTAGGTTAGGTCAGCAAGTTGGGTTAGATCAGCAACTAAGGTGAGGTTTTGAAAGTTAGGTCAGCAAGTTAGATTTGGTTAGATTGTTAGGCTAGGCCCGTTTTCACGAAAACTAAGTGACACCTAAGTAAATGCCTTATCCCCGTTTTCACCAACACTAAGTGACACCTAACTCAGTGCCTAACTGCCCGTTTTTACCAACACTAAGTGACGCCTAACTCAATGCCTGATCGCCCGTTTTCACCAACACTAAGTGATGCCTAGCTCAATGCCTTATTGCCCATTTTCACCAACCCTAAGTGACACCTAACTCAATGCCTAATTGCCCGTTTTCACCAACCCTAAGTGACATCTAACTAAGTGCCTAATTGCTCGTTTTCTCCAACACAAAGAGACACCTAACTCAGTGCCTAATCGCCCGTTTTCACCAACACTAAGTGACAACTAACTCGATACCTTATCGCCGTTCTCACCAATCCTAATTGTCACTGAAATGGTTGACCCTACTTTCAAACCCACACCTTAGTTGCTGATCTATCCTAACTTGCTGACCTAACCTAACTTTCAAACCTAACCTTACTTGATGACCTAACCTAACTCCCAAACCTTACCTAACTGGTTGACCTCACCTAACTTGCTGATCTAACCTAACTTGCTGACATAACCTACCTTACTGACCTAACCTAACTTGTAATCCTAACCTAACCTACTTGAAAAAACGGGCAATTAAGCACTGAGTTAGGTGTCATTTAGTACTGGTGAAAACGGGCGATTAGGCATTGAGTTAGGCGTCACTTAGTGTTGGTGAAAACGGGCGATTAGGCACTGAGTTAGGTGTCACTTAGTGTTGGTGAAAACGGGCGATTAGGCACTGAGTTAGGCGTCACTTAGGGTTGGTGAAAACGGGCGATTAGGCATTGAGTTGAGCGTCACTTAGTGTTGGTGAAAACGGGCGATTAGGCACTGAGTTAGGTGTCACTTAGTGTTGGTGAAAACGGGCGATTAGGCACTGAGTTAGGTGTCTCTTAGTGTTGGTGGTTAGGTTAGGTCAGTAAGGTCGGTTATGTCAGCAAGTTAGGTTAGATCAGCAAGGTAGGTTAGGTCAGCAAGTTAGATTCGGTTCGATTGTTAGGCTAGGCCCGTTTTCACCAACACTAAGTGACAACTAACTCGATACCTTATCGCCGTTCTCACCAACCCTAAGTGTCAATGAACTGGTTGACCTTACTTTCAAAACCACACCTTAGTTGCTGATCTATCCTAACTTGCTGACCTAACCTAACTTTCAAACCTAACCTTACTTGATGGCCTAACCTAACTCCCAAACCTAACCTAACTGGTTGACCTCTACTACCTTGCTGATCTAACCTAACTTGCTGACATAACCTACCTTCCTGACCTAACCTAACTTGCAATCCTAACCTAACCTACTTGAAAAAACGGGCAATTAAGCACTGAGTTAGGTGTCACTTAGTGCTGGTGAAAACGGGCGAATAGGCATTGAGTTAGGTGTCACTTAGTGTTGGTGAAAACGGGTGATTAGGCATTGAGTTAGGCGTCACTTAGGGTTGGTGAAAACGAACGATTAGGCATTGAGTTAGGTGTCACTTAGTTTTGGTGAAAACGGGCGATTAGGCACTGAGTTAGGTGTCTCTTAGTGTTGGTGGTTAGGTTAGGTCAGTAAGGTCGGTTATGTCAGCAAGTTAGGTTAGATCAGCAAGTTAGGTTAGGTTTGAAAGTTAGGTTAGGTCAGCAATTTAGGATAGGTTTGAAAGTTAGGTTAGGTCAGCAAGTTAGGTTAGATCAGCAACTAAGGTGAGGTTTTGAAAGTTAGATCAGCAAGTTAGATTCGGTTAGATTGTTGTTGTTGTTGGCTAGGCCCGTTTTCACGAAAACTAAGTGACACCTAACTCAGTGCCTAACTGCCCGTTTTTACCAACACTAAGTGACGCCTAACTCAATGCCTAATCGCCCATTTTCACCAACACTAAGTGACGCCTAACTCAATGCCTAATCGCCCGTTTTCACCAACACAAAGTGACACCTAACTCAATGCCTAACTGCCCGTTTTTACCAACACTAAGTGACGCCTAACTCAATGCCTAATCGCCCATTTTCACCAACACTAAGTGACGCCTAACTCAATGCCTAATCGCCCCTTTTCACCAACACTAAGTGACACCTAACTCAGTGCCTAACTGCCCGTTTTCACCAACACTAAGGGACGCCTAGCTCAATGCCTTATTGCCCATTTTCAGCAACCCTTAGTGACACCTAACTCAATGCCTAATTGCCCGTTTTCACCAACCCCAAGTGACACCTAACTCAGTGCCTAATTGCCCGTTTTCACCAACACAAAGAGACACCTAACTCAGTGCCTAATCGCCCGTTTTCACCAACACTAAGTGACAACTAACTCGATACCTTATCGCCGTTCTCACCAACCCTAAGTGTCACTGAACTGGTTGACCTTACTTTCAAAACCACACCTTAGTTGCTGATCTATCCTAACTTGCTGACCGAACCTAACTTTCAAACCTAACCTTACTTGATGACCTAACCTAACTCCCCAACCTAACCTAACTGGTTGACCTCACCTAACTTGCTGATCTAACCTAACTTGCTGACATAACCTACCTTACTGACCTAACCTAACTTGCAATCCTAACCTAACCTACTTGAAAAAACGGGCAATTAATCACTGAGTTAGGTGTCATTTAGTACTGGTGAAAACGGGCGATTAGGCATTGAGTTAGGCGTCACTTAGTGTTGGTGAAAACGGGCGATTAGGCACTTAGTTAGGTGTCACTTAGTGTTGGTGAAAACGGGCGATTAGGCACTGAGTTAGGTGTCTCTTAGTGTTGGTGGTAAGGTTAGGTCAGTAAGGTCGGTTATGTCAGCAAGTTAGGTTAGATCAGCAAGTAAGGTTAGGTTTGAAAGTTAGGTTAGGTCAGCATTTTAGGATAGGTTTGAAAGTTAGGTTAGGTCAGCAAGTTGGGTTAGATCAGCAACTAAGGTGAGGTTTTGAAAGTTAGGTCAGCAAGTTAGATTTGGTTAGATTGTTAGGCTAGGCCCGTTTTCACGAAAACTAAGTGACACCTAAGTAAATGCCTTATCCCCGTTTTCACCAACACTAAGTGACACCTAACTCAGTGCCTAATCGCCCGTTTTCACCAACACTAAGTGACGCCTAACTCAATGCCTAATCGCCCGTTTTCACCAACACTAAGTGACGCCTAACTCAATGCCTAATCGCCCGTTTTCACCAACACTAAGTGACGCCTAACTCAATGCCTTATTGCCCGTTTTCACGAACCCTAAGTGACACCTAACTCAATGCCTTATTGCCCGTTTTCACCAACACTAAGTGACGCCTAGCTCAATGCCTTATTGCCCATTTTCACCAACCCTAAGTGACACCTAACTCAATGCCTAATTGCCCGTTTTCACCAACCCTAAGTGACACCTAACTCAGTGCCTCATTGCCCGTTTTCACCAACACAAAGAGACACCTAACTCAGTGCCTAATTGCCCGTTTTCACCAACACTAAGTGACAACTAACTCGATACCTTATCGCCGTTCTCACCAACCCTAAGTGTCACTGAACTGGTTGACCTTACTTTCAAAACCACACCTTAGTTGCTGATCTATCCTAACTTGCTGACCTAACCTAACTTTCAAACCTAACCTTACTTGATGACCTAACCTAACTCCCCAACCTAACCTAACTGGTTGACCTCACCTAACTTGCTGATCTAACCTAACTTGCTGACATAACCTACCTTACTGACCTAACCTAACTTGCAATCCTAACCTAACCTACTTGAAAAAACGGGCAATTAAGCACTGAGTTAGGTGTCACTTAGTGCTGGTGAAAACGGGCGAATAGGCATTGAGTTAGGTGTCACTTAGTGTTGGTGAAAACGGGTGATTAGGCATTGAGTTAGGCGTCACTTAGGGTTGGTGAAAACGAACGATTAGGCATTGAGTTAGGTGTCACTTAGTTTTGGTGAAAACGGGCGATTAGGCACTGAGTTAGGTGTCTCTTAGTGTTGGTGGTTAGGTTAGGTCAGTAAGGTCGGTTATGTCAGCAAGTTAGGTTAGATCAGCAAGTTAGTTTAGGTTTGAAAGTTAGGTTAGGTCAGCAATTTAGGATAGGTTTGAAAGTTAGGTTAGGTCAGCAAGTTAGGATAGATCAGCAACTAAGGTGTGGGTTTGAAAGTAGGGTCAACCATTTCAGTGACAATTAGGATTGGTGAGAACGGCGATAAGGTATCGAGTTAGTTGTCACTTAGTGTTGGTGAAAACGGGCGATTAGGCACTGAGTTAGGTGTCTCTTTGTGTTGGAGAAAACGAGCAATTAGGCACTTAGTTAGATGTCACTTAGGGTTGGTGAAAACGGGCAATTAGGCATTGAGTTAGGTGTCACTTAGGGTTGGTGAAAATGGGCAATAAGGCATTGAGCTAGGCATCACTTAGTGTTGGTGAAAACGGGCGATCAGGCATTGAGTTAGGCGTCACTTAGTGTTGGTAAAAACGGGCAGTTAGGCACTGAGTTAGGTGTCACTTAGTGTTGGTGAAAACGGGGATAAGGCATTTACTTAGGTGTCACTTAGTTTTCGTGAAAACGGGCCTAGCCTAACAATCTAACCAAATCTAACTTGCTGACCTAACTTTCAAAACCTCACCTTAGTTGCTGATCTAACCTAACTTGCTGACCTAACCTAACTTTCAAACCTATCCTAAAATGCTGACCTAACCTAACTTTCAAACCTAACCTTACTTGCTGATCTAACCTAACTTGCTGACATAACCGACCTTACTGACCTAACCTTACCACCAACACTAAGAGACACCTAACTCAGTGCCTAATCGCCCGTTTTCACCAACACTAAGTGACACCTAACTCAGTGCCTAATCGCCCGTTTTCACCAACACTAAGTGACGCCTAACTCAATGCCTAATCGCCCGTTTTCACCAGTACTAAATGACACCTAACTCAGTGATTAATTGCCCGTTTTTTCAAGTAGGTTAGGTTAGGATTGCAAGTTAGGTTAGGTCAGTAAGGTAGGTTATGTCAGCAAGTTAGGTTAGATCAGCAAGTTAGGTGAGGTCAACCAGTTAGGTTAGGTTGGGGAGTTAGGTTAGGTCATCAAGTAAGGTTAGGTTTGAAAGTTAGGTTAGGTCAGCAAGTTAGGATAGATCAGCAACTAAGGTGTGGTTTTGAAAGTAAGGTCAACCAGTTCAGTGACACTTAGGGTTGGTGAGAACGGCGATAAGGTATCGAGTTAGTTGTCACTTAGTGTTGGTGAAAACGGGCGATTAGGCACTGAGTTAGGTGTCTCTTTGTGTTGGTGAAAACGGGCAATTAGGCACTGAGTTAGGTGTCACTTGGGGTTGGTGAAAACGGGCAATTAGGCATTGAGTTAGGTGTCACTAAGGGTTGCTGAAAATGGGCAATAAGGCATTGAGCTAGGCGTCCCTTAGTGTTGGTGAAAACGGGCAGTTAGGCACTGAGTTAGGTGTCACTTAGTGTTGGTGAAAACGGGCGATTAGGCATTGAGTTAGGCGTCACTTAGTGTTGGTGAAAATGGGCGATTAGGCATTGAGTTAGGCGTCACTTAGTGTTGGTAAAAACGGGCAGTTAGGCACTGAGTTAGGTGTCACTTAGTGTTGGTGAATACGGGCGGTTAGGCATTGAGTTAGGCGTCACTTAGTGTTGGTGAAAATGGGCGATTAGGCATTGAGTTAGGCGTCACTTAGTGTTGGTAAAAACGGGCAATTTAGCACAGAGTTAGGTGTCACTTAGTGTTGGTGAAAATGGGCGATTAGGCATTGAGTTAGGCGTCACTTAGTGTTGGTGAAAACGGGCAGTTAGGCACTGAGTTAGGTGTCACTTAGTGTTGGTGAAAACGGGGATAAGACATTTATTTAGGTGTCACTTAGTTTTCGTGAAAACGGGCCTAGCCTAACAATCTAACCGAATCTAACTTGCTGACCTAACTTTCAAAACCTCACCTTAGTTGCTGATCTAACCTAACTTGCTGACCAAACCTAACTTTCAAACCCATCCTAAATTGCTGACCTAACCTAACTTTCAAACCTAACCTAACTTGCTGATCTAACCTAACTTGCTGACATAACCGACCTTACTGACCTAACCTAACCACCAACACTAAGAGACACCTAACTCAGTGCCTAATCGCCCGTTTTCACCAAAACTAAGTGACACCTAACTCAATGCCTAATCGTTCGTTTTCACCAACCCTAAGTGACGCCTAAATCAATGCCTAATCACCCGTTTTCACCAACACTAAGTGACACCTAACTCAATGCCTAATCGCCCGTTTTCACCAGCACTAAGTGACACCTAACTCAGTGCTTAATTGCCCGTTTTTTCAAGTAGGTTAGGTTAGCAACTAAGGTGTGGTTTTGAAAGTAAGGTCAACCAGTTCATTGACACTTAGGGTTGGTGAGAACGGCGATAAGGTATCGAGTTAGTTGTCACTTAGTGTTGGTGAAAACGGGCCTAGCCTAACAATCGAACCGAATCTAACTTGCTGACCTAACCTAACTTGCTGATCTAACCTAACTTGCTGACATAACCGACCTTACTGACCTAACCTAACCACCAACACTAAGAGACACCTAACTCAGTGCCTAATCGCCCGTTTTCACCAAAACTAAGTGACACCTAACTCAATGCCTAATCGTTCGTTTTCACCAACCCTAAGTGACGCCTAACTCAATGCCTAATCACCCGTTTTCACTTACACTAAGTGACACCTAACTCAATGCCTAATCGCCCGTTTTCACCAGCACTAAGTGACACCTAACTCAATGCCTAATCGCCCGTTTTCACCAACCCTAAGTGACGCCTAACTCAATGCCTAATCACCCGTTTTCACCAACACTAAGTGACACCTAATTCAATGCCTAATCGCCCGTTTTCACCAGCACTAAGTGACACCTAACTCAGTGCTTAATTGCCCGTTTTTTCAAGTAGGTTAGGTTAGGATTGCAAGTTAGGTTAGGTCAGTAAGGTAGGTTATGTCAGCAAGTTAGGTTAGATCAGCAAGTTAGGTGAGGTCAACCAGTTAGGTTAGGTTTGGGAGTTAGGTTAGGTCATCAAGTAAGGTTAGGTTTGAAAGTTAGGTTAGGTCAGCAAGTTAGGATAGATCAGCAACTAAGGTGTGGTTTTGAAAGTAAGGTCAACCAGTTCAGTGACACTTAGGGTTGGTGAGAACGGCGATAAGGTATCGAGTTAGTTGTCACTTAGTGTTGGTGAAAACGGGCGATTAGGCACTGAGTTAGGTGTCACTTAGGGTTGGTGAAAATGGGCAATAAGGCATTGAGCTAGGCGTCATTAAGTGTTGGTGAAAACGGGCGATTAGGCACTGAGTTAGTTGTCACTTAGGGTTCGTGAAAACGGGCAATAAGGCATTGAGTTAGGCGTCACTTAGTGTTGGTGAAAACGGGCGATTAGGCATTGAGTTAGGCGTCACTTAGTGTTGGTGAAAATGGGCGATTAGGCATTGAGTTAGGCGTCACTTAGTGTTGGTGAAAACGGGCAGTTAGGCACTGAGTTAGGTGTCACATAGTGTTGGTACAAACGGGGATAAGGCATTTATTTAGGTGTCACTTAGTTTTCGTGAAAACGGGCCTAGCCTAACAATCTAACCGAATCTAACTTGCTGACCTAACTTTCAAAACCTCACCTTAGTTGCTGATCTAACCTAACTTGCTGACCTAACCTAACTTTCAAACCTATCCTAAATTGCTGACCTAACCTAACCTAACTTGCTGATCTAACCTAACTTGCTGACATAACCGACCTTACTGACCTAACCTAACCACCAACACTAAGAGACACCTAACTCAGTGCCTAATCGCCCGTTTTCACCAACACTAAGTGACACCTAACTCAGTGCCTAATCGCCCGTTTTCACCAACACTAAGTGACGCTCAACTCAATGCCTAATCGCCCGTTTTCACCAACCCTAAGTGACGCCTAACTCAATGCCTAATCACCCGTTTTCACCAACACTAAGTGACACCTAACTCAGTGCTTAATTGCCCGTTTTTTCAAGTAGGTTAGGTTAGGATTGCAAGTTAGGTTAGGTCAGTAAGGTAGGTTATGTCAGCAAGTTAGGTTATATCAGCAAGTTAGGTGAGGTCAACCAGTTAGGTTAGGTTTGGGAGTTAGGTTAGGTCATCAAGTAAGGTTAGGTTTGAAAGTTAGGTTAGGTCAGCAAGTTAGGATAGATCAGCAACTAAGGTGTGGTTTTGAAAGTAAGGTCAACCAGTTCAGTGACACTTAGGGTTGGTGAGAACGGCGATAAGGTATCGAGTTAGTTGTCACTTAGTGTTGGTGAAAACGGGTGATTAGGCACTGAGTTAGGTGTCTCTTTGTGTTGGTGAAAACGGGCAATTAGGCACTGAGTTAGGTGTCACTTAGGGTTGGTGAAAACGGGCAATTAGGCATTGAGTTAGGTGTCACTTAGGGTTGGTGAAAATGGGCAATAAGGCATTGAGCTAGGCGTCACTTAGTGTTGGTGAAAACGGGCAGTTAGGCACTGAGTTAGGTGTCACTTAGTGTTGGTGAAAACGGGGATAAGGCATTTATTTAGGTGTCACTTCGTTTTCGTGAAAACGGGCCTAGCCTTACAATCTAACCGAATCTAACTTGCTGACCTAACTTTCAAAACCTCACCTTAGTTGCTGATCTAACCTAACTTGCTGACCTAACCTAACTTTCAAACCTATCCTAAATTGCTCACCTAACCTAACTTTCAAACCTAACCTTACTTGATGACCTAACCTAACTCCCCAACCTAACCTAACTGGTTGACCTCACCTAACTTGCTGATCTAACCTAACTTGCTGACATAACCTACCTTACTGACCTAACCTAACTTGCAATCCTAACCTAACCTACTTGAAAAAACGGGCAATTAATCACTGAGTTAGGTGTCATTTAGTACTGGTGAAAACGGGCGATTAGGCATTGAGTTAGGCGTCACTTAGTGTTGGTGAAAACGGGCGATTAGGCACTTAGTTAGGTGTCACTTAGTGTTGGTGAAAACGGGCGATTAGGCACTGAGTTAGGTGTCTCTTAGTGTTGGTGGTAAGGTTAGGTCAGTAAGGTCGGTTATGTCAGCAAGTTAGGTTAGATCAGCAAGTAAGGTTAGGTTTGAAAGTTAGGTTAGGTCAGCATTTTAGGATAGGTTTGAAAGTTAGGTTAGGTCAGCAAGTTGGGTTAGATCAGCAACTAAGGTGAGGTTTTGAAAGTTAGGTCAGCAAGTTAGATTTGGTTAGATTGTTAGGCTAGGCCCGTTTTCACGAAAACTAAGTGACACCTAAGTAAATGCCTTATCCCCGTTTTCACCAACACTAAGTGACACCTAACTCAGTGCCTAATCGCCCGTTTTCACCAACACTAAGTGACGCCTAACTCAATGCCTAATCGCCCGTTTTCACCAACACTAAGTGACGCCTAACTCAATGCCTAATCGCCCGTTTTCACCAACACTAAGTGACGCCTAACTCAATGCCTTATTGCCCGTTTTCACGAACCCTAAGTGACACCTAACTCAATGCCTTATTGCCCGTTTTCACCAACACTAAGTGACGCCTAGCTCAATGCCTTATTGCCCATTTTCACCAACCCTAAGTGACACCTAACTCAATGCCTAATTGCCCGTTTTCACCAACCCTAAGTGACACCTAACTCAGTGCCTCATTGCCCGTTTTCACCAACACAAAGAGACACCTAACTCAGTGCCTAATTGCCCGTTTTCACCAACACTAAGTGACAACTAACTCGATACCTTATCGCCGTTCTCACCAACCCTAAGTGTCACTGAACTGGTTGACCTTACTTTCAAAACCACACCTTAGTTGCTGATCTATCCTAACTTGCTGACCTAACCTAACTTTCAAACCTAACCTTACTTGATGACCTAACCTAACTCCCCAACCTAACCTAACTGGTTGACCTCACCTAACTTGCTGATCTAACCTAACTTGCTGACATAACCTACCTTACTGACCTAACCTAACTTGCAATCCTAACCTAACCTACTTGAAAAAACGGGCAATTAAGCACTGAGTTAGGTGTCACTTAGTGCTGGTGAAAACGGGCGAATAGGCATTGAGTTAGGTGTCACTTAGTGTTGGTGAAAACGGGTGATTAGGCATTGAGTTAGGCGTCACTTAGGGTTGGTGAAAACGAACGATTAGGCATTGAGTTAGGTGTCACTTAGTTTTGGTGAAAACGGGCGATTAGGCACTGAGTTAGGTGTCTCTTAGTGTTGGTGGTTAGGTTAGGTCAGTAAGGTCGGTTATGTCAGCAAGTTAGGTTAGATCAGCAAGTTAGTTTAGGTTTGAAAGTTAGGTTAGGTCAGCAATTTAGGATAGGTTTGAAAGTTAGGTTAGGTCAGCAAGTTAGGATAGATCAGCAACTAAGGTGTGGGTTTGAAAGTAGGGTCAACCATTTCAGTGACAATTAGGATTGGTGAGAACGGCGATAAGGTATCGAGTTAGTTGTCACTTAGTGTTGGTGAAAACGGGCGATTAGGCACTGAGTTAGGTGTCTCTTTGTGTTGGAGAAAACGAGCAATTAGGCACTTAGTTAGATGTCACTTAGGGTTGGTGAAAACGGGCAATTAGGCATTGAGTTAGGTGTCACTTAGGGTTGGTGAAAATGGGCAATAAGGCATTGAGCTAGGCATCACTTAGTGTTGGTGAAAACGGGCGATCAGGCATTGAGTTAGGCGTCACTTAGTGTTGGTAAAAACGGGCAGTTAGGCACTGAGTTAGGTGTCACTTAGTGTTGGTGAAAACGGGGATAAGGCATTTACTTAGGTGTCACTTAGTTTTCGTGAAAACGGGCCTAGCCTAACAATCTAACCAAATCTAACTTGCTGACCTAACTTTCAAAACCTCACCTTAGTTGCTGATCTAACCTAACTTGCTGACCTAACCTAACTTTCAAACCTATCCTAAAATGCTGACCTAACCTAACTTTCAAACCTAACCTTACTTGCTGATCTAACCTAACTTGCTGACATAACCGACCTTACTGACCTAACCTTACCACCAACACTAAGAGACACCTAACTCAGTGCCTAATCGCCCGTTTTCACCAACACTAAGTGACACCTAACTCAGTGCCTAATCGCCCGTTTTCACCAACACTAAGTGACGCCTAACTCAATGCCTAATCGCCCGTTTTCACCAGTACTAAATGACACCTAACTCAGTGATTAATTGCCCGTTTTTTCAAGTAGGTTAGGTTAGGATTGCAAGTTAGGTTAGGTCAGTAAGGTAGGTTATGTCAGCAAGTTAGGTTAGATCAGCAAGTTAGGTGAGGTCAACCAGTTAGGTTAGGTTGGGGAGTTAGGTTAGGTCATCAAGTAAGGTTAGGTTTGAAAGTTAGGTTAGGTCAGCAAGTTAGGATAGATCAGCAACTAAGGTGTGGTTTTGAAAGTAAGGTCAACCAGTTCAGTGACACTTAGGGTTGGTGAGAACGGCGATAAGGTATCGAGTTAGTTGTCACTTAGTGTTGGTGAAAACGGGCGATTAGGCACTGAGTTAGGTGTCTCTTTGTGTTGGTGAAAACGGGCAATTAGGCACTGAGTTAGGTGTCACTTGGGGTTGGTGAAAACGGGCAATTAGGCATTGAGTTAGGTGTCACTAAGGGTTGCTGAAAATGGGCAATAAGGCATTGAGCTAGGCGTCCCTTAGTGTTGGTGAAAACGGGCAGTTAGGCACTGAGTTAGGTGTCACTTAGTGTTGGTGAAAACGGGCGATTAGGCATTGAGTTAGGCGTCACTTAGTGTTGGTGAAAATGGGCGATTAGGCATTGAGTTAGGCGTCACTTAGTGTTGGTAAAAACGGGCAGTTAGGCACTGAGTTAGGTGTCACTTAGTGTTGGTGAATACGGGCGGTTAGGCATTGAGTTAGGCGTCACTTAGTGTTGGTGAAAATGGGCGATTAGGCATTGAGTTAGGCGTCACTTAGTGTTGGTAAAAACGGGCAATTTAGCACAGAGTTAGGTGTCACTTAGTGTTGGTGAAAATGGGCGATTAGGCATTGAGTTAGGCGTCACTTAGTGTTGGTGAAAACGGGCAGTTAGGCACTGAGTTAGGTGTCACTTAGTGTTGGTGAAAACGGGGATAAGACATTTATTTAGGTGTCACTTAGTTTTCGTGAAAACGGGCCTAGCCTAACAATCTAACCGAATCTAACTTGCTGACCTAACTTTCAAAACCTCACCTTAGTTGCTGATCTAACCTAACTTGCTGACCAAACCTAACTTTCAAACCCATCCTAAATTGCTGACCTAACCTAACTTTCAAACCTAACCTAACTTGCTGATCTAACCTAACTTGCTGACATAACCGACCTTACTGACCTAACCTAACCACCAACACTAAGAGACACCTAACTCAGTGCCTAATCGCCCGTTTTCACCAAAACTAAGTGACACCTAACTCAATGCCTAATCGTTCGTTTTCACCAACCCTAAGTGACGCCTAAATCAATGCCTAATCACCCGTTTTCACCAACACTAAGTGACACCTAACTCAATGCCTAATCGCCCGTTTTCACCAGCACTAAGTGACACCTAACTCAGTGCTTAATTGCCCGTTTTTTCAAGTAGGTTAGGTTAGCAACTAAGGTGTGGTTTTGAAAGTAAGGTCAACCAGTTCATTGACACTTAGGGTTGGTGAGAACGGCGATAAGGTATCGAGTTAGTTGTCACTTAGTGTTGGTGAAAACGGGCCTAGCCTAACAATCGAACCGAATCTAACTTGCTGACCTAACCTAACTTGCTGATCTAACCTAACTTGCTGACATAACCGACCTTACTGACCTAACCTAACCACCAACACTAAGAGACACCTAACTCAGTGCCTAATCGCCCGTTTTCACCAAAACTAAGTGACACCTAACTCAATGCCTAATCGTTCGTTTTCACCAACCCTAAGTGACGCCTAACTCAATGCCTAATCACCCGTTTTCACTTACACTAAGTGACACCTAACTCAATGCCTAATCGCCCGTTTTCACCAGCACTAAGTGACACCTAACTCAATGCCTAATCGCCCGTTTTCACCAACCCTAAGTGACGCCTAACTCAATGCCTAATCACCCGTTTTCACCAACACTAAGTGACACCTAATTCAATGCCTAATCGCCCGTTTTCACCAGCACTAAGTGACACCTAACTCAGTGCTTAATTGCCCGTTTTTTCAAGTAGGTTAGGTTAGGATTGCAAGTTAGGTTAGGTCAGTAAGGTAGGTTATGTCAGCAAGTTAGGTTAGATCAGCAAGTTAGGTGAGGTCAACCAGTTAGGTTAGGTTTGGGAGTTAGGTTAGGTCATCAAGTAAGGTTAGGTTTGAAAGTTAGGTTAGGTCAGCAAGTTAGGATAGATCAGCAACTAAGGTGTGGTTTTGAAAGTAAGGTCAACCAGTTCAGTGACACTTAGGGTTGGTGAGAACGGCGATAAGGTATCGAGTTAGTTGTCACTTAGTGTTGGTGAAAACGGGCGATTAGGCACTGAGTTAGGTGTCACTTAGGGTTGGTGAAAATGGGCAATAAGGCATTGAGCTAGGCGTCATTAAGTGTTGGTGAAAACGGGCGATTAGGCACTGAGTTAGTTGTCACTTAGGGTTCGTGAAAACGGGCAATAAGGCATTGAGTTAGGCGTCACTTAGTGTTGGTGAAAACGGGCGATTAGGCATTGAGTTAGGCGTCACTTAGTGTTGGTGAAAATGGGCGATTAGGCATTGAGTTAGGCGTCACTTAGTGTTGGTGAAAACGGGCAGTTAGGCACTGAGTTAGGTGTCACATAGTGTTGGTACAAACGGGGATAAGGCATTTATTTAGGTGTCACTTAGTTTTCGTGAAAACGGGCCTAGCCTAACAATCTAACCGAATCTAACTTGCTGACCTAACTTTCAAAACCTCACCTTAGTTGCTGATCTAACCTAACTTGCTGACCTAACCTAACTTTCAAACCTATCCTAAATTGCTGACCTAACCTAACCTAACTTGCTGATCTAACCTAACTTGCTGACATAACCGACCTTACTGACCTAACCTAACCACCAACACTAAGAGACACCTAACTCAGTGCCTAATCGCCCGTTTTCACCAACACTAAGTGACACCTAACTCAGTGCCTAATCGCCCGTTTTCACCAACACTAAGTGACGCTCAACTCAATGCCTAATCGCCCGTTTTCACCAACCCTAAGTGACGCCTAACTCAATGCCTAATCACCCGTTTTCACCAACACTAAGTGACACCTAACTCAGTGCTTAATTGCCCGTTTTTTCAAGTAGGTTAGGTTAGGATTGCAAGTTAGGTTAGGTCAGTAAGGTAGGTTATGTCAGCAAGTTAGGTTATATCAGCAAGTTAGGTGAGGTCAACCAGTTAGGTTAGGTTTGGGAGTTAGGTTAGGTCATCAAGTAAGGTTAGGTTTGAAAGTTAGGTTAGGTCAGCAAGTTAGGATAGATCAGCAACTAAGGTGTGGTTTTGAAAGTAAGGTCAACCAGTTCAGTGACACTTAGGGTTGGTGAGAACGGCGATAAGGTATCGAGTTAGTTGTCACTTAGTGTTGGTGAAAACGGGTGATTAGGCACTGAGTTAGGTGTCTCTTTGTGTTGGTGAAAACGGGCAATTAGGCACTGAGTTAGGTGTCACTTAGGGTTGGTGAAAACGGGCAATTAGGCATTGAGTTAGGTGTCACTTAGGGTTGGTGAAAATGGGCAATAAGGCATTGAGCTAGGCGTCACTTAGTGTTGGTGAAAACGGGCAGTTAGGCACTGAGTTAGGTGTCACTTAGTGTTGGTGAAAACGGGGATAAGGCATTTATTTAGGTGTCACTTCGTTTTCGTGAAAACGGGCCTAGCCTTACAATCTAACCGAATCTAACTTGCTGACCTAACTTTCAAAACCTCACCTTAGTTGCTGATCTAACCTAACTTGCTGACCTAACCTAACTTTCAAACCTATCCTAAATTGCTCACCTAACCTAACTTTCAAACCTAACCTAACTTGCTGATCTAACCTAACTTGCTGACATAACCGACCTTACTGACCTAACCTAACCACCAACACTAAGAGACACCTAACTCAGTGCCTAATCGCCCGTTTTCACCAACACTAAGTGACACCTAACTCAGTTTCTAATCGCCCGTTTTCACCAACACTAAGTGACGCCTAACTCAATGCCTAATCGCCCGTTTTCACCAACCCTAAGTGACGCCTAACTCAATGCCTAATCACCCGTTTTCACCAACACTAAGTGACACCTAACTCAATGCCTAATCGCCCGTTTTCACCAGCACTAAGTGACACCTAACTCAGTGCTTAATTGCCCGTTTTTTCTAGTAGGTTAGGTTAGGATTGCAAGTTAGGTTAGGTCAGTAAGGTAGGTTATGTCAGCAAGTTAGGTTAGATCAGCAAGTTAGGTGAGGTCAACCAGTTAGGTTAGGTTTGGGAGTTAGGTTAGGTCATCAAGTAAGGTTAGGTTTGAAAGTTAGGTTAGGTCAGCAAGTTAGGATAGATCAGCAACTAAGGTGTGGTTTTGAAAGTAAGGTCAACCATTTCGGTGACACTTAGGGTTGGTGAGAACGGCGATAAGGTATCGAGTTAGTTGTCACTTAGTGTTGGTGAAAACGGGCGATTAGGCACTGAGTTAGGTGTCTCTTTGTGTTGGAGAAAACGAGCAATTAGGCACTTAGTTAGGTGTCACTTAGGGTTGGTGGTTAGGTTAGGTCAGTAAGGTCGGTTATGTCAGCAAGTTAGGTTAGATCAGCAAGTTAGGTTAGGTTAGGTTAGGTTAGGTTATATAATCACCCGTTTTCACCAACACTAAGTGACACCTAACTCAATGCCTAATCGCCCGTTTTCACCACCACTAAGTGACACCTAACTCAGTGCTTAATTGCCCGTTTTTTCAAGTAGGTTAGGTTAGGATTGCAAGTTAGGTTATGTCAGTAAGGTAGGTTATGTCAGTAAGGTAGGTTATGTCAGTAAGGTAGGTTATGTCAGCAAGTTAGGTTAGATCAGCAAGTTAGGTGAGGTCAACCAATTAGGTTAGGTTAGGGAGTTAGGTTGGGTCATCAAGTAAGGTTAGGTTTGAAACAAATTGAGTTAGGTAGTTCACGTACGGTAAGTCGCAAAATATTTGCATCTGCCAAGTCCCTGAGACGATTGCGGAACTTTCTTCCAACTGCCACTAAAACTGCGCTGGCTCAATCTCTTTTACTTCCCATTCTTGACTACGCTGATGTCAGTTATCTCGATCTCACTGAGGCACAGCTAGACAAACTTGAGCGACTTCAAAACTGTTGCATAAGATTTATATTTGGCTTGCGCAAATATGATCACATTTCTGAATTTCGTACAAAGCTCAAGTGGCTTCCTATACGTCTTCGCCGGAATTCTCATATCCTGTTTCAGCTATACAGTATTCTGTTCAATCCTACAACCCCCTCTTATCTTAAAGAACGTTTCAAGTTCCTTCATGACACACATAATAGATATCTGAGGTCATCGGAAAACTTAAGACTAGAGATGCCGATGCATTCCACCAGTTTCTATGACAAGTCTTTTACAGTTCAAGCAGTTCGTTTATGGAATGCTTTGCCAGTGGCTGTAAGGCGTGCTCAATCTCTGCCAATTTTTAAAAGCATGATAAAAAAACTGTATCTCTCTCCTTAGGCTTAATTTTTATTAGGTATCATAATTTTAGTTCTTCGCACTTGTTTCTTGATCATAAAAAATAATAATAATAAAAATGTATTTAGGTATTTAAGTGTAATATGTTTTATGTATGTATATGTATGTATTTATTGTATATATGTAAATGGTACACCACAGGCTACCTGCAGTATTGTCTCTCCTTCCCCCTTAAATCCATCCAAAGGTCGTTTTAAAAGATCGCTTTTAGCGATAAGACCGCCCATTGTGTCACCTTTTTACAATGTTTACATTTGTATTTGTAATTTTATGGTGTACATAATAAAGAGTATTCTATTCTATTCTATTCTATTGATAAATACATGTTTTGAGAATACTAGTCTAATTATTTCCTTTTGTTAAAAGGTCAAATCATAATTCTACAATGACTAATAGGTAAAATATAGATCTTGAGCATCTTTAAACATCTACAAGTAAATATTAATAACGAGAATTGAGCAGCGTAAGCATAATTAATGATAAAACGAACTTACTTGTACGTGAAGTTCTATCATAATTATGCGAGCTGCTCAATTCGAAGCGATTAATATAACATCCCACCCGTTTAGTGTAACCCTCCCTAACTACAAAGATCATTTTTCCTATATTGTCAGTGATACATAGCTAATCCATGTGTGTTTAAGGAACTGCTTTAAACTTAATGAGAATAGAATGGCGTGTAATCGTCGAGATCGGGTCGGACATGAGTCGGGAGTGAATGAATGATTAATTTTAATCAAAAAAATACTTTTAATTTTTAGATTCTTATTATTTTCTTTAAAATATTCGTGGTAAGGGCCGAGAAATACAAAACAGTATTACAAGTAAATATTAATCGCGAGAATTGAGCAGCTCGCATAATTATGATAGAACTTCACGTACAGGTAAGTTCGTTTTATCATTAAGAAAATGCGATGTTCGTAAGATCCAATCCTCTCCTATTTTCTCGCATGGCAGATCGTTCCTCGTAATAGACGTGATTGTACCCAAATTTGCCAACAACAATTTAGAACAAAAAAGTGTCTTTTGCATGGCTCCAAAAATTTATAATAAACTTCCGAAAAACTGGAACCAGTTAAGTGATGTAGCGTTCAAAAAGTAAGTAATTAATTTTCTAGCAGATAAGGCTTACTATAATTTGAATGAGTTTTTAGATGAGAAATCCTGATAATACTTACATATTTTACATAACTTTTATTCTTTATGTTTTATTATTTATATTATAATGTCAATTTTTGAATAATTCGACGCAGTGAAATTATAAATTTTGTATAAATTACCTATTATGTTTAATATTTGCATGCCATTGTTTAAAGCAAACGTGATGATCTGTTTTCGTACTTTTAACATCTCTTGCATGCTGACATTTTGTCGTTGTATCATGTATTGTACTCATGTTTGTGCAAATAAATAAATGATATGATATGATATAGATGTCTTGTATACCTGCATCTTTTCTCCACACCGAAATGATTCACCGAATACCGCAACTGTGGCCATAGCATTACACAACAACGCGACTTAATAAATCAATGCAATCAATCTAGCATTATGACGGTAGAGAGCGACAGCAAAATGCGATTCCGTGCTGTTATATGATGGGCAACCCTAACTGAACAATACACGTCATGTTCTTGCTCACAAGTTCATGCCAAATCATTAATAGATCAGTTTGTTATACATATTAACTTGTCCATGAGAGTGCATAAATGCAGGCTGAATATTTTTCGTAAGATTTGTGTCATGGATTATACCGTACCGGTCAATGACAAAAAATTGTATGATTGAGTTTTCTTTTTTGGTACTTGGCATCTCTCAGGTCAACCTATAAGGTTGGCTTCTGCTGAACCAGACTATCCTGTGGTTGTCTTGAGTGTAAGGCCTCCAGCCAGGGGCAAAAACTTATAAACTAAGCGACCACTCGGTAAGGGCACCCCCCGTGGGGTATGAGCCTTGGCTTAGGGCGTCGCTGGGGTAAGCAGCAAAGGGACAGGCTGGATCTGAATGATATAATCATTTATGGGTTTTTTAACTGAAACATACAAGTTATACTTATACCTTACGGAGGTATCATTCTATGCCCATTAACGATTTCTATTTCAGTGATTGTCAGTGATTTTTATCGTGTTAAAGTCAAATGTTTTAATTAACCGACTTCATTTGGTAATTATAAATACAGGCTACGTTTACATTGTAACGGAAAGGGTTGTCGTGGTGGAAGTAAAATAATTAAAAGACAACGAACCTCGTCAACGTAAAAATATATTATGAAATAAAGGGGGCAGGTAAGTCTATGGCCACACAAATTCCTTTCCCCAAGCTCACTCGCGAGTCGCACGGTATTCTCCTGGCTCAGCCCGGGTGACGAAGACCGTAGCAGTGTGCCACGCTGCAGACGCCAGGAGGGGTGACGGTCGGCAGGTGTTTGCGCCGACCCGTAGATTCACGGAGCGACCACGCAGGCAAATAGGACCCGACGCGGAGCGCGCGGAACCCGGAAAGCCGGACTTGAGCGGGTATCCCAGCCGGTACTTAAGCCGGAAACGTCAGTCGGAAATTTGGACTTGACAGCCGGAACTTTGGACCCTGGAAAATAACGTCCAGCGTGTCACAGATGGCCAAAAGTCATCTCCGCTGATTGTGACACCGAGGCATAAGCAAAGCGAGAAATACCCGTGCGCTAATGAAGGTGATTTGTGGTAGTCACAATCAGTACGGATTTTACATGGTAGTGAGAAGCACGGCATGACTTGCACATTTTGAGTGTCGTGGAAAAACACGGATTAACAAAATGTACTAGATTTAATAATAACAATAGCAAAAGGTGAAGGATAGGCACATCCTGAGCTGACCAAGATAGTTAGGTACCTACATTATAAACGTGATTAGGCTGTTCAACACTTACCCAGTATGGGGGTTACGAAGACACAGAATTTAATGCGGTTTACTGCTTATAACGAGCAATAAATATCTGCCTGCTTTAGGCCCGAACAATGTTGGAAACTACGTATAAGATCACAGGTGATTAAAATCAAGTGAGCGTGTTTCTTCGTTTGGAGCAGCGATTCAAATGTGCCAGTCATTGGTAAGGAATTAATGGCATACGTACGGCGCCGGCGCGGCGCGCGCGAGTCGTGCAGACACGTCCTCACTCATTCGTTCGGATACACGAAACGCGCGCACAACACTAGTAAATCAGCAAATTTATGTCGATTAGTAACTTACGATGGCCCTAATATTTTAAACGTCTGTGGTTTGTTTTGACATTTTGATGTTGAAATAAGATACGTAAACAAAAGTAACGATACAACGTTACAACATATTATCAATATCAAAATAGATATACCTATAGAAGAGTAGTATAGATAGGTGACATTCAGAGATGATAGATTAACAATTAAACGCCCACTAGGTTTTTGGTCGTCTATACATTTAGTGGCACTTTGTGTGGGTTGAATCGACACACAAACTTATTCAATCAAGCGGCAATATTCTGCTTATTTCTTAAAACCAATATACCAAAAAAATACTTTAGTAACAAACCTATTTTTCCACGTAGATAAAACTATTTTTTTTCTCATTGTTTGAAGAAGTTTGGAATATAACACATTAATCTTATGTGATCGAATAAAAGATCGTATTCATTATTTTTATTTACCAAAGAAATAAGACTTATTAACAAAGTATTGATAGTGTTTGACAAACAAAGTTTTTGTGCACTGTTTTTTTCATTGATCAATAGAAAATAGTATACTATAATTTAATTATTCACCTAGAAATACTTATTGAACTGTTCTGTCAAAAGCAATTTTTCTAGAAAATCAAGAAATCAAAGCATTGCAGCCTTCAGCTGTATACTGTTTACTCGGAGATTTAAGATGTGTTGGACGGAGCCAATTCGCAATCAGAATAAATACAAGACCCTTTCTCGCTTAGTGCGAGAACCTAAGTGCAACTGAGATGTTTGCTTTCTTGTATTTAACTAAAGGTTTTATGTCAGTGCTTTTGATATACTTATATTGTTCAGTTATGATCAGATGCATTTGTAAGAAGCTCACACAACGAACATGATGAAGTCGACCTTCTTTTGTTTCCAATTTTTTTCTGGTGTGCACTTGTATACCTCTCATTTCCCTGAAGGTAAAATTAACTCTTCAGAAATGGCATCTATAGAAGCGTTTTCATAGAGATGCAGAGAAATTTGTGGTGTCGTCATACAGACAGACGTGGCAGACGCCATTAGATTGCTGAAGAGTTCCATCTTCTATAATAATCATAGCGCAATCACTAAAAATACCTATTCATATTTCTAAGATGAATAGGTTAGCAACATCTACATTTCCGTGAATGAAGCTGTTAAAAAATATATATATTTTACAATAGACGAACGAAACGAAAAGCCTTTTTCTTTCTCGTTTGTTGCAAGGAATACAATTTAATAAGAGCTAGTCCTTGACGTTTGTCTCAGCATCCATTCCTCATGGTCTTACAATACATCTAGTTACGCAACGCAGCTCCGCGTGCAAATTTTGCATAAATTGCATGTCCTTTAAGGAAATGTCAGGATCACTAATCATGCAGTCGTCGTTTCAGTACTTGAATAGGAGCTCGTGGCTCGCCAAATTCATTTATTTGTCCGATAAGGTACACACGGCTACACATCAAGCCATACATTTCCAGTTTATGTTGATCTCGCATTGTATAGGATTTCCGTACAATGCGAGGTCAACTTATACTGGAAATGTATAGCTTGATGTGTAGCCGTGTGTACATGGTCTTAAATTTTATCAATGGACTCAATGATGTTATTATAACCTCATTGAATGGACTCATCACATACTGCCACGTTTGGCGTACAAATATTAACTACATAAATAATTATTATTACAAGACAAAAATATTAGGTTAGTTTTGATAATATTGATCAAATAAATACGAACTTAATAAAACAATTTGAGGCATGCCAGTTTAAAATATTATCTAGGGTAATGTCAAAGTATTATTCAATGTCAAACTATCAACTACCAAAGAGAGATATCAAAGTATAAAAGATTATAAATTACAGCCGTCCGGGTCTATCTTGCCTGGGTCGGTACGTGGATGGGTGGCCATCCATTACATACCGAGTTTTCTCCGTGCCTTGGAAAGCACGTCAAGCCGTAGACACTGTCATTTGTTTAAAAAAAAAACTAAATCTCTCGGTGTCCCCAAGTTTAAACTAAAACGTACAGTAACGGAATGGCCACTCAAACAGGACTATTATAACGGAATCACTTCTAACTTACGTCACCTAATAAACATGAACTCTTTCTTGTGTCATTCACCCATTTCTCGCCCACGCATTAAACACCTCAACATACATAACATAACACATCTCAAACATACACTGACTTCATTCACTCCAATCACGATAAGCACAAAACACTCCAAGCTCTGATACACACAATCATCTAACACTTGCACTTACATCATTCAATCTTCGCTCATTCACTCTCACATTTTGAAAGTTTACCACAAGATCAGAAATGCACCCACTTCAAACAGTCCACCGGCACGTCTTCCACAATAGAATTATATAAGCATACCCCATAGCCGTACACTATTTGAAACTATTGTACCTACTTATTTACCTATGCTTAATTAGGAACTTTAATCTGTATACAGTGCAATGTACATGAACTTTGTGGTAATACATACATTATTATTATTTGTTATTAGATCTTTAACAGTCGTTACAGGTAGTCAGTGGTCAGAAAGTCTGACAACCAGTCTTACCAAGGGGTATCGTTACCCAGTACTAACTGGGTTGTGGAGGTTAGATAGGCATTCGCTCCATAACAATTATTGGTATTCAGCTGCATCCGGTAAGACTGGAAGCCGACTCCACATAGTTGGGAATGGCTAGGCAGATGATGTTTCGGTATTTTGAATAATGATATGGATCAAGGAACTGTCACATCCATATTTCATGATTGGCTAGGCTGGATGCATAAACGTGTTTGCTTATTCATTGGCATAACCAGAACTTGTTTACCGAGCTTCTGTTTACTGGATTTAAAAACGGATTATATTTTTAAGTGTGTATTAGAATTATTTATTGTTTTATGTGTTCTCTTATCAATTACATTTTAAAATATAAAAAAATACAAAAAAATAATAATAAAAAAATAGATGGCCCATCGTCATCAGGAACAAGGTCGAGGTTGCCGGTGGTCATGGGCTCAGGGCTACACTATGCGTACCGTGTCCTGCCCCCCTACCATGGCAATACTATCTCTAGTCTACCAAGACTCGACAAAGCTCTTTCTATACAACTTGACATGTCTTGTCATTCATTTCATACATTTCTAACATTCTTTTGCTTGGGACGATAAAAATCTTTCCACAATCTGTCATAAAATAACAATTCAATTCGATTCTTCGTCGACAAAACCCGTTTCTACGGTGGTCATGCTACGCGGGCAGGAGTACAGCTTTCTGATTCAAGCCCTTGACCCAGCCGCGCAATGAGAGCCTCCTAAGGATATATTTTATTATTATTATAAGACTTTTGTGACCCACTGCAAGGCAAAGGCCTCTCTCTTCCTTTTCTCCATTCTTCTCTGTGTAGGGCTATTTCAGCCCAATCCTTAAAGTAGTATGCAGTTCATCACTCCATCTTTTATGGGCCTGCTGCGTCGCCAATTCCTGCCGGAACCCAATCCATAGAATAATTTCACCCAATTCTGATGCGATATGCGGCGCATTTGATTTGCCTAGTTCCATTTTAATTAGGTGGCTTTGTTGCCTACGTCTGCAATTTATGTTTTGGAACGAAGTATACAACTGTTTCCTATGCGGTCAGTAATTTTGACTGAGAGCCTACTTCGTTCCATTGCTCGCTGATGAATGACCACGTTTGCGCATAAGTGATGGTGGGCAGGATGTGCATGTTTCCTTTTGAGGGAACGTGGCAGTCGTCATTTCATTATGTGCTTCATCGACCAATAGCTCTTCCAGACATTTCGGTGCGTCGACTACATCTGTCTTGTCTCGCCGGGAAGGAGACTATTGTGTACCTCCGTGTTATTTTTTTTTTCATTTAATGATTGTCTGGTTCTTTGTTTAGAAGTTTCACTAATCATTTCATTTTGATTTAATATTTAGGTAATAATAGTTTAAGGAGATTATAATGTATCTATCCATCAGTCCACAGGAAAGATTGATAGACCCAATTTATCTACCTTTTTTAAGATAAAGTCTAGGCTTTATATGCTTAAAAAATATACAGAAAAAAGGTACAAGTTGACAATAGATCGACAGGCTAAAATTTAATGTGTTTATGTAGTAGGTATCAGTGGCGAAGGGTCAACATTTTTTCAGGGGAAGCCGAAGAAAAAAATGAGAATTGTATTTTTTTTTATTATGACCTCATTTTCGTTATCATTGACCCCGAAAACCACAAAAATGACACCCATGAAGAAAAAACCGAAAACTTTCATCGGCGCCATCTTGAATTTTCATTTTGACCCTATTTTCATTATCAGCGACCATGAAAATGACACCCATGACGATAAAAACCGAAAATTTTCATCGGCGCCATCTTGAATTTTTACTTTGACTTCATTTTCATTATCGGCGACCCCAAAAACCACGAAAATGACACCCAAAAAGAAAAAACCGAAAAAAAAAGAATAAAATCTAGAGGAACACTAAAAGTGATTTTATCAATAAGAGTATTTGTGTTAAGCCAACAAAATAAAAATCTAGTTTATAGCAATTATACGATATCGACCATTCTATACGAAATTCAACGACCGATAACCATATTTCTCCATCTCGCTCACGCGCACGCATTTTCTATTACTGTCTCTATCAAGTAACTCTGTTCAAGTCGGCTTGCCAAAGTTGGAGTATGGCGGGCTGACTAGTGACCTTCAAGTGACCTTCAAGTGACGTCATGACGTTTATTTTGCATAATTAGAAGTTTAACTGCCAAAAACCCGATCGCAACTGTGGGTTATTTTTTGGCAATATGTTGTTGAAGAGCAAATTTTGTTGATTAAATGGCCATCAGTGTAGGCGTTTTGTGGTGTTTCTCTACTTTTATAAGTACTGATTGTGCCATTTTTCAATTACGATAGAGAGAGTAGAGTAGTTGTGTTCCAAACTTCTGAAGGGAAGCCGGTGGGAATGGACTTCTAGACTTCGTCACTGGTAGGTGAGTTTTGTACAAATTTGTACCTGGGATTAGGAATCGAACGTCTGAAACCGGCTTGATCACAAAATGAATATTCCCTTATATTTCGTTTCTCTATATCGAAGGATACATCCATTAATTCATGCATTCATTCTGGGCTATCATTTTTGAGCTCACCAGATGGCGCCACTATCACTTAAGGTCATGTCAATAATTATATTTTGTACTTTAAAGTACCAATAACTTCATAAAACGTTTATTTTATTACGTTTAACAACATAGTGTATCTTCAGATCATTTATTTACAATATTTTCCCTCATATTAGCAAGCATGAAACATTTAAAAATCAATTTACCTCCAAGTATTAACAAATAAGATCCTAAGTTGCAACTTAAAATCTTCAAGTCATAATTAATCAGGAATAGCTCAATCTAGACCAAAATTGTGAGTATTAGTAAAAATACGTGTTAAAAAAGCATGCAACGCGTGAACTTTCTATGACATCTGACATTTCGGTGACGTCGAGCTACACTAGCGCCTCTAGCGGCAAATTCACACGCGATAACCCCCATTATTATAATTAAAATATTACTTCCTTATTTGAACCGGATTTTCTTAACAATTTCAAGGGTTTCAATTTTTTGCACAGATTAAAAATAAAACAAACTTAAGTTACTCCTTATGACAACTGCTATCAGTCAGTAAAAGTCTCGGCAAATTCGGTCCAGCCTTTTTGGAGATTAGCCGGAACAAACAGATAGTACTTACTTACTCTCAGCATTCAGTTCTTTTTTTATCGTTTGGTTAGTGCCTAATCTGGTGTCAGAGTTTTTATGCAGAGTTTTTATTTTTGGGCCTCTGACTTAGACTTACCACGAAACTAACAAATAATGTACTCGGAGCGTTCCTGCAACTAAGTATCAGTTCGTGGTACCAAGGCCTACCGCGAACGCACTGAGTAAATGTTACGAGGATTCCAAAATTTTATTTTTCCTGTGTTTCATGAAAAACATTTTTTTTCGTTTCAGTTCCATGTTTGGGGAACCCCCTTATACATATTTTTTTTTTTGTATAAAAACCGTAAAGCGTATAATATAATAATATATTATCACTCAGATACAGCCTGTCCCTTTGCTGCCCTCCCCAGCGACGCAATAAGCCGTCGCAGTTCAAAAAAAAAAAAACTATTACTGGCTAGTACCGTCTTACAGGAATAGAAAACGACCTCTTCCATTTGTAGAAATACGAAAAGTTTCTCTTACCAGACGATATAGTCAGCTACAAAAGTTGTATAACATCAATCGAAAGTTTCAAAAGTATTTTAAAATTGAAAATTAAACACAAAAAAAAAACACAACAAATATATAAAATAATACGATAATTACATTAAAAATAATAAAATATTCATATTTGCTATCTGTGTGTGAACAGTGGCAGGTGTTTAGCCTCACAACATCGATACAGTTGTTATGCTAATAAGATTTACATAAATGCGATTAACCTGATGGAGTAACCTTAGCAAGGTTTTTAGGTCTTTGAACTTTTAGCAAAAGAATTAAGTCAATTCTAGTTTTTGAGCCAACGTAGGTATAATGACTATATAGTATTATTAGTTTAATAGCACTTCATCCGCGACTTCGGCCGCAGAAATTGTGATGATAGCTCGGCTAATATGCATGATATAAATATAATTTATAGCCTATAGCACCCACGAATAATGTAGTTTTCTCTCAGTGAAAGATTTTTTAGAATTGGATTACACTAGTTCTGGAGATTACCCTCTACATAAAAACTTATAAATTTACAAACTTATAATATTAGTATAGAAGTAAAGAATTCTTTTTGTTTCTATTCTCGATGTTAATATAGAAATTTATATAATGATCCCGGGTGAAAAACACTGATATACGGAACGAGACTTACGGACATTACAAAAGCGATAGCAAAAAGCGGAAGTGGGAGGGTCATACATGCCTTAGACTGAATTGAAGATGGAGGAAGAATGTGTTGGAGTGGAGACCACGGCGGCGGCGGGTCGGAGGAATGTAGGAAGACAACCGATTAGTTGGACAGACGATGGTCATTAAAGTCGCTAAAAGAAACTAGATAGCCATGATACAAGAGAGAAGAGATTAGGAAGAAACCTACACTCAGCATTGGGTAGCCAAAATGTGAAGAAATAGACGAAGAGAAAGAACGTTTTGAAGTTTTTGATCATTATTAGAAACAGAATTGATTGACATCAAAAAAATGTTTCGTGTAAAATAGCCATTTTCTTGATAACTGTATTTTTTTTTTAAATCAGTGAATGGTGATAAAAATTTCACGAAAAAATTATGGATAGTTTCGACCATTTTCGTGTTGCTGCAACAGTTAAGGTAGTTCCCCTTATTGCCCCGTTGAACGTATCCACCCTGTATACGGTGTAAACAAGTGTGATGACCTATCCAAGGACCTATTTGATCCAGTCATTATACCATGATTCTTTCTCAAAGGAAACAAACGAATACTAGTTTATCACATTAGCTGAGGTTACGGACACCTGTCCTTACATCATTTCGTTGAATGTAAGCTCTATCACAATAAAACAAATGAATGTCCTACCTTTCGTTGATGCATTGCCTTTCAGAACAGCTACTTTGATACGAGGAAAGTATTATATTGTATTTCTTACACCTTTTTTAGGGTTTCGTAGACGAATGGCAAAAAAGGAAACCCTTATAGATTCGCGAAGTCTGTCTGTCTGTGTATGTCACAGCCACTTTATTCCGAAACTTTTAAAACTACAGAGTTGAAACTTAGTAGGTAGATGTATTCTGTGAACCTCTTTACGATTTTTATACAAAAATAAATTAATGATTAAGGGAACCCCCCGTACCTACATGGAACTAAAACAAAAAAAGTTTTTTCTTTCATTAAACTTGGTACAGGTTTAAGTACAGGTTTTCGGGGTGTATAAAGATAGGTCTTTAAAACTGACATTAATGTTCCTAAACCATTTTTTCTCAAAGTCAATCGTTTGAAAGATAGACACTTCCAAAGTGGTAAAAAGTGTGTGTCCTCTCAACCAGAATTGGTTTGAATAAGATTTGATGTTTAGATTTTGAGATATGCACCCGTAACTTTGTTTTTCATTAACATACTATGAAAAACTAATTTAGATTTTCTGTTGAATGTAAAACAATACAATGTATGAATGAGCCTACAAAATATTTTTATTATACATATTGTTTGGTGCTACGGTGTGCGTGTGAGTACGACTCGTACTTGGCCAGTTTTTCGTATGAAGATGTAATGATGTTGTTGTTGATGTTGTAAGAAGACGTATACCAATTTTTCTGTGAAATTGTCGTGAGCTCATTATGCAGCTACCGTTTTTTATTCATATTACAACACCTACGAACATCATTATTCATTTTTTATATCCGCCAGATTAACTAGTTATTTTTAGACTATTGGATAATATCGAATAGTCTAAAAATAACACAAAAAATAAAACAACTTGATCAGAACGAGTCACAACAGATGCTAATTTTAATCATATTTCATGGTTATGATTTGCCATTTAATTTAGATAACTTATTACGATAAAGATGTGATATAAGATTTGATTAGACTATCTTTTTCTCTAATCAAATACATATTTATAACCAAATATTCAAAGACATGAGGAGCCTGCATAGTGGATTGGTACCCATTCCCTCTTAGGTTACGTACGCACTGACAGGTCACTTGCTTAGAGCCTAGAGGCTAGCGACGTGAAACGAACGTTCTAGAATCTTCGCAACAGGCTGAACTGCGCACTACTTGGATACACGCTAGGCGCCAAACAAGAGGTCTGTGTACAGGTGGCATTATAATAATTATGTAGTTTACGATTATGCTATGATCAACTTATGATGCTGTCTCTACCTCAAAAATACCACAATGTTGTATCATTGATATCGAAATATTTGCATATTAGGTGTTAATAATAAAAAAATAACAAGAGCAATAGAATCTATCAAGAGTAATGTAAAGTAATTGTTTTGTGTTGAGGATAAATGCATTCTTGGTATTCGATATTTCAGTTTGTTTTTATGCTATTGAGGTCTTATTTCTCGCCCAGGATGGATTCTATGTGAGAAGTCGTGACAAATTAAGTACTTTATTTAAATTTCTTTTCTTAATAATAATTAATAGATATTTGCATTCCGTAAAATATAATTCATTATGAATTGTGAATATGTGCTTCGAGTGGCTAGTCTTTTCAATCTTGAAAAATATTTACAGTTGGCAAGTCCAAGCTAGTTATATTTTGTTATAAACCCTGGCGCCTCTCTAACCACTCCTCAAAGAGGGGACTTATCGCCACTATTGTGGCGTGCCCTACCATGAGCTAGTCTTTAATAAACTTACAATATCGTGGAATCAATTAATTATGGTGCGTTTACCAAAATCGTTCTATAATTATTGTTAAGTTCAGAATATAATGATGTCGCTAGTAACGTCAACAATGTCCTCATAATCGGGGCATACCACAAAATCTTAACTTGATGATCTTACGATTACGAACTGTTTGCATTTCTTAAAATAAACACTATAAGTAATTGTGAAAGTTGGACGTGCGCACTATTTGAGCTTTACTGACAATACTTAGTAGTGTAGTAATCACAACCATTACGAAGAATACGTTTTTATTTAACTTAGTAAATATCTCGATGTTTTGGAAGTGGAGCATCAGTGCAAAGCAGGGGCGGATCATATAACGACAACGAAAACACGAAAAAGGTCGATTAATTTGAAATGAGTGGGAGTACTTCTATGAATCAACCATAAAGTAACAAAGAGTTTTATCAACAAACAATGTTCGCAGAAAAAGGTCAGCTGTCGGCACTATTTTAAGAAATTAAGCTCACAAGCTAGAAATGTTTGTTGTAAATAAATCTTTTCAGTTTGACATACTTATCGGTTTATCGCAAAAATAAGCCATAACAAAAACATATTGTAGCTGGCGTTGTTTGGAGGTCTCTATGGATCGTAATATTTATTCGAATAATAAATTGTATTAATTTACCCACAGCTGAGTTGAAACCCAAATAATCACAAAATAACTTTAACTTTTAAAACTTGAGAGTGTATTGATGACCGAAGGGAGAAATTAAAAAAAAAAAAAATGTTCTTGCATCCAACCCGTATGTCAGTAAATCTGAATTTTTACAACATCAACAGCCAGACAAAATGACCGTAATTATTTTAACTAAGAAACATTACAAGAAAAAATAACCAGCCACTACCATCGTAGTAGGCGAGCCCCCTTTAATTAGTCATTTATTTTTATTATTAAGCAGCTTTCTTATAGGTTTTCCTGTAAAGGACTATTTTATGTATTTTTTTCAACATTTTTGGCTCTGTAGTTTCGGAGTTAAGGGAATGGTCAATTCTTGCCTATTTTCTTAAAAACTTCAAAACCATTTATCTTAAAATAATTAAAAAAAAATTGAGATGCTCACAATAAGCCCTTTCATTTGGCATATAATACGACATAGTTTGCATAACTTTTTTTTTTTTTTCATTTTCTAATTTAACCGCCAAAAGTGGCCCCCATGTTTAAAATTCATTAATTTACGTTATACGTCCGTCTTAGGGTCACCGACTTATATATGTAAACCAAACTCAATCGGTCCAGTAGTTTCGGAATAAATTGGCTGTGACAGACGGACAGACAGACAGACATGAGAGTGATCTTATAAGCATTTCCGTTTTATTCTTTTGAGGTACGAAACCCTAAAAATATAGGAACCCAACCTAACCCTCTGGTAAGGATTGGTTTCTATCTTTTTGCCTTATCTATGCCTTATTTATGCCTTATGATCTTTATTTATTTAGGTGTTTACCTCAACAAATAAAGAACAAATTACAAACACTTGGGAGTTTTTATATGTATTTTTAGCGATACACGAAAACTATAAACGAATTACATAATTTAAGACCCAGACTAGATAATTGTCTAAAGAAAACAGGCCATTTTTAAAAACTTGTATAACTTGCTTTTTTACCTCAATCAGAGTTGTAAAAGATACTGGCCATTCAGTTTAGTATTATAGGTCTGAGGTTGTACAAGTGTGGACAGAAACCAGTTCCTAAGAAAAACAGTAATATTGTGTTTTTTTATCCTCATAAATAAACAGTTACATAAACTATATGATTGTGAGTCGTGATAAAAATAGTTAATCTGTGTGTACAGTTTTAGTGAAAAAACTCGGATAGATCAAATGTGTTGGGGACCTTGGAGTTAGTGATGGTAAATAAATAATTGTGACTACGAGTATTCAAGAATACGTGAAATTAATTATAACTTAAAAAAAGGTAACGATCATTAGTAATAATTGCTCTATAAATAAAGGGACTACGTACTTATTATATCATTTAAGAGACTATTGTTAAAGTAAAATAATTGAAACATAAAACCATCCCATCCGTCATCGTAGACGCCCATGACTGATTATGTTTTTGTTTACAGAATATGTTATGATTTTTCTTATGAATCAGAACGATCCTCTCAAAATCTATTAATGAGTCCATCAATCTATCAATGACAAGGTCTATTTTTTGTCTGTTTAACATTTCTATTAAATATTTTAAACCTTAACAATGTTTCAGTATACTTGGAATTGTTGTCGAAAGTAGTAAAACAATAAAGTCGACTAGGTCCTTACTTCTTCGATAATATGTTTTTCTCATGGACATCAGTGATTCCTTAATTACTTACAAAAGAAAACATTGTTAGGTAACATGGCCCTTCATGCTCTAAATCTAACATCCAGTAAACATGCAGAATTTGCAATAGTCGTTCCGCTTAGCATAAGTCTTTCATTGATTTTATAGACCCATTCCATCTGTCAATTATAGACGCTGGTATTGTTCATTACAATGGTTGTTATGTCCCAAGCAGTGATATTTGTGTTTCTTAAAGGAATGTTCCCGTGTAGTCTTGAACTATTTAAGACTACTTTGCTTTTGAATTTTAACCATAACTTTGCAGAACGAACTGCATACATTCGATGTTTCATTTCTGGCTACGCGCTTTGTGGATCTTAAGCTGAAGCCCAAGGCTCCTCAAACAAAATGTCGTGCTTCAACCGAGAAACTCCTTTGCAGAAACTCAATGGTGTACGACTGATATACAGTATATATTCATTCATACTATTTCCTTGATGAATTCGCGATTTAAGTGCAGAATTCAGGAAATACTTATTCGCCTTGATCCGTGTTAATTCCTGCCTGAAACCTTTTATACGTATGGCCTTTGTACGTTTTGTCTAAGTATTAGGGTCAAGGTTCCAATTCATAAAGTAGAAATTTTACAATCAAATAATGATTCAGAATGATAACGACATCATAATATCCCAGCAATACCAGCACATTGTAACTCCCAGTTCGAAAACGTCCGCTATTGAATTCATTCCTTTCTATGTCCATTATGAATGGACATACAGAATCCAAAACATAAAAAGGCAACACCACGTGTGTTCTAGAAGTATTTGGCACATACCTTTTGTCTTTTTTTTTTCCATTATTTCTTAATTTTGTACAGTATAGAAGACAAGTTCAGTAACAGGTGTTTTTAACACAAAAGGCATAGAAATATAGCCTTGTAGGTATTGTATTGTAAACTTTGTGTACTTTGCCTTGCTAGTATTTTTTTATTCAAATTTAGTAGGCGGAAGATTTTGATACTTATTTGACTTTCTTGTGGCTAACTAAGCGTAAGCTGAAAGAACATTACATCAAGTCGATTATAACTAACTGTCAATAGCGCGTTGATCAAATCTCAGGCCATGGCATGCTAAGACAGACCCCAGGGGTCTATTTGTGTGCCTTTTTTAAGTGTGTTTGAACATGTTTTTTATAAAATAAATAAATAATAATAATAATAATAACTAAGAGGATTTGAATGGACATGCCATTTAGAAACTTTGGACCACACTGCGGATTTTATATTTACTTATATCTTCATTTATACAAAAGTTACGCTTATCATAACCAAGTCCCTGGTTGGGATTAACTCCAAATTTTTTATTTTTCTTTTAATCTTGAAACGAAGTTTTGTGCAAAATTATTAGATTGCAACATTATAATACTGGCTATGAGTAACACGGCTTTTTTTCGATTCAAAAGTACTCATTTTACAATAAATATAACTTTTTAAATTATATAGCATTTTAATTATAGAATGCAAATTACGCGCTTGGACGTGGAGTTGCGGACACCAGCCCGTTATACAATACAATACAATACAATATAGAACAATAAAGGAAATATTAGAATGAATAAATAGGTATCTGCTACAGAACTGTATAAAAAGATGAACAAAAAACTTTTAACCTTATCACTTTTTAAACTGCTCAAATCAATTCAAACGGAGGTCCTAATAGATGAAACCCCGTGGTTACCAAAATAGTATGTTATTAAAAATGGTTAAACCAAACAAAAAACCAAGCAAACTAGTCTTTATGAATATTTTGAAGTAATTATACGCCATTAGCTTTTTATAAGAAACGTGAACTCTGTGCAATAAAATTTGTAGGTATTTTTTTAAGAACTTCTGATTTTATCTAAAAATATTAAGCATTGATACAGAGTAGGTTTACATTACCTGATTAATAATTACTCATTATAATTCGTTGTATACACATAAGTGTCTTTCAAAATAAATAAATTGTTAATTTTCAGACACCTACTGGTTTTGATAAATACCTTTTGAAACTTCACAGCATATCTGCTTTTTATTTTTTTACACAAATACTAGGCATATTATACAAGTTGTAACGTTACAGTTTCCTAGAGCAGGGAAACTGTGATGTCACAAAAGGTACTCACCTACCTATTCTGGAGGAGAGCACGGTTAAAAAGAAAAGATGGGAAACAATAACAGAGTTTAATAAAAAATACAAGAACTTATTTTAAAAGATGGAATTAATTGGAGCTGGAGCTAGCTATATACCTATCCTCACTAGACCAGAGAAGCTGGGAAATGGAAATTAATAAGAAAATATGATGAAGTGGAGAAAAACAGCCCTCTCGGCTGTAGCAGTGGCCGAGGAACGTCAGGCTTCAGTCTTCGGAGGAAGGCGGCCCTCTCAGCAGCATCAGTAATGGCCGAGGGACGTGGAGAACCGCAGCCCTCTCGGCTGCAGAAGTGACCGAAGAACGGCAGCCCTCTCGGCTGCAGAAGTGGTCGAGGAACGTGGAGTACGGCAGCCTTCTCGGCTGCTGTAGAGGCCGAGGGACATCAGACTTCGTCTTCCATCAGTAGAAAGCAACAGATGAAGAACCACGGGTACGCGCTGAGCGATGATATTATTAATAATGCGACATGAATAAAATCTTAGAGAACTTCCTCTTAAACTTATAAATTTGAAGACTTGTGATACTTTTGAGCTCTGGACGAAGACTGCCGCTTCACAGCCATCTCCAGATAGACTGACATTTTACAATTTTTGAATGAAGAAATTTCTAGAACTTACAATAAAAATAAAAATATAACGAGGTCGACATGAATTATCTATACGACCTAAAACTAGGTTCCAGCAATGAATTAAAAATAAACCTAGGCCTGTCATTACCTGATATAAGAAAAGTAAACAAACATTCAAGAGTGATAAAAATCTAAAGAAAAACTGAAATAATATGAATTCCAAGGTAAAAAGTATGCTAAGACTCCAAGTAATGAGCATGCAGCTACCTGAAGAGCAGGAATGTTACTTTTTCAGGTTAATATTATAAAAATACAAGTATAAAAACAATGTAAAAAATACAATCATTACAAAGTGTAAACGGACCCTTTCGCGAAGCCCTCAACCAAGCATTATGTACGTCAAACTAAGTAACTTTACGCAAAAATTATTGCTGGGAAAAGATTTTTTTTTGGGTGAAAAACGTTTTACGGTAGGACACAATGTAACGCACTCGAAACATTGTGCTGATGGATAGATTACATAGTACGGGGTCGTGTTCGTTTTTTTTTTTAGGTGTGACCTCTCGCAGCGCAACAACTCTCTGAGGTTGAAGCTGCTTAACCGGGAAATCCTGTGGTGACCGAAAATTACTTTAAGGCCCCCAGCCAGGGTGGAGGTGTTTAAAGTAAAAATCTTATATTAAAGACTTGGTATTTAAAACAAAAACGTGTAAAAGTTGGAACTTTGACCCCCAATATCTCGGTAACTAGAAGGTGTTGGGTATGAATGTCGTTTCAACAATGACAGAATTAACTTAAAATATTACAAGCTTAAAAATTACTTGAATCTCTTATTTCCCCTAAACTAGGCCAAACACAGAACTTTAACCTCTTGGGCTTCCGTCATGACGTCATCAGAACACTGTATCGTTCATCATTCACACTGTCATGATAGTTCCCATTTGCGTCCCGTGCAGAGGGCTCTAAATCATACTTAGTGTAGTACCATTAAAACTTGCACTACGGGTCACAAACCGTATCTTTGCTAAATGATGAATAAGATGATGGAAACTCATTCGGTTACTCGCATCAACTCTCATGATATACTTCGGGCAAATGGAACACCCATTGTCCTTTGTCCATTTTCTACACCCAAGAGCTTTCAATCATTTGGGCATGAGAATTAACAAGATGAATGCGGATATTTATGTTTGTCTCTCTGTCTACATGCTAGCGAACCTTTATTGTTAATTATTTATTGTTTTCGTATGAAATTTTAGCAGTAGCTAGGTAGGTACTACTAGGTACCTGGGTTTTTAAACATGTACTAGGTCTACATAATTTAAGGAGTAATTTTTTTTTAACTTATTAAAGGATGGCTTGCATACACGTGTGTAGATAATTGCGTTTGAAAACCTTGATACATAAGTAGCAGACATCTCTCGCAGAATCGTGATTGCAAAACTAGGTAAAAAACCTTAGAACAATAAAGAATAATAATTGTACAAGAAACCGTTACGACTCTGCTTAAGTGTTATAATCTACACTCACTTATAAATAAAATACCAAAGCAATCATTGTATTATAATAATGATTGCAATAAACCCAGACATTTAATTTTTCCAATTAATAGCTTCATTGACTTCTTGAAATGGCCTAGAGGTCAAATATGAGTGTTTAAACTAAATTACTACGGGTGTCGACCAAACTTTTTAATCAAATCAAATAATTATTTATTTCGAACACAAAGTCTGTGCATGGCTTAGTGATTAAGTGCTTAAGAACTATTTTAATAGCAAGAAATGCAATGCAATTAGAAACAATGTAAGTAAAGGTGATTTACTTACATTAATTTTAAATTAAATTCTTCTACTAATAATTTCATTAATTTATGTTATTTTGATTTTAGTCAGCACTCTAATGTGATGACTTAGAATAGAGCAGTCAAATTTTTCCGCAATAACCGCCAGAATGCCTTTGCTGCTAGCAAGAACTCTGCTCAATACGGAGGCGACTTTATTGCGTCAAATAGCTGTGAATCCAGCCGTACGAGCCTCCATAAACAAGGCAGATGTGCTGCAGAAACGTGGGTGCCGCAATGGCAGTCGAAAGGCCTTATTTTATTGCACGCGCAAGGTGATGAAGGTTTTTTGAGAATATGTTGTCCTTAAGCTACTGCCATAGAAGTTTTGACAATATGCATTAAATAGTGTAATTTTGACTTGTTTTGAACTAGACGAAAATATTCTGAACAGCATGTTAGTCGTAAACGTCAACGCCCTGCGCTCCCAATCGATATATGCGTTATCCTTAAGATCGTCACTCACAATCCACCCAACTTTCTTTAAGGTATTCTTCGGGGTCAAAAGAACAAAACTAAAGTGACTGCATATAGGCACAATAACATTGGCTTTAATAATGAGGGTGGACGCTGACACCTATAATTACAAGATATTCAGTTCTCTTAGCTTAGGTACTGACTGTATTACTAACATACAAGTTTACTTACCTTATGTAAACCATATCTTTATTGTAAACCATATTTTTCACTTGACGGTGCAAATAAAGCATTTTATTTTTTTATTATATATGGTGACTGGTAATTAGTGACCGATACTTATCACGTGATTGTACTCATGATAACAAACAATTTTCCCAAAGAAACATTTTTTTGTACCTATTCACTTTTATCACAATAACACAACAGCCGTATGAAATTCGCACGCGCGTGTTTTTGCTCTATCAGCTGTTAGCTGCGTGACACCGCGCCGCGCGTACGCCTTACTGTCTCATTACTATCCTACCGTGGAACAGTGGGTAGGCAGAATACCCGAGCGGCGATTTTCATACGGCTGTTATGTTATTGTGAAAAAAGTGAATACGTATACATATAAAAAATTATTTCTTTAGGAAAAATTTTTGTTATCATGAGTAGAATCACGTGTTTAAGTATCGGTCACTAATTAACAGTTTCCCTATATAACTTACCTTCTCTGTGGTGAGAAACTCACTTTAAAACTTTACGGTAACTTAAGATTCATTCAGTGTTTGAATTCAGTTCCAATTCGTCAGAAGTGTAAACTTTTAGACTTTTCTTCAGACAGAATGTCCTATTCTAGATTTTTTAAATAATTTAACCTATTATCTCGTGCCTACGTAGAAACTTTTAGATATAATGTCCTTTTCTTGGAAATACGTCTAAGAAGTTTTAGGTTGGTGGACTTAATTTTTTGATTCTTTAAAATGGGGCAACACTCTTAATCAAAAGACGTTATCTAGACGCCTTAACTTTTTTTTTTGGAAATTACAAATCTCCATAGGTGTTTTTGCGCGTGGCCATAGTTTGTACTAATGCCACCATCTTTTACTTTAACCACTTTTACTTTTAACCAAAAATGCCCTACTGATTTCATTTGCGTGTCAGAAGAATATGGAAAATAAGACAATTTGACATATTTTCTCAACAAAAGCAATTTTCATATATGAAATCAAATTAAATTATTTGAGCTAATTGTTCATATATCTAAATAAACCGATCTCTTGCGCGTGTCAGAATAATTAGGTATGTAGTTATTCAGGCTACTTTTAACTAAATAGTAAACCGAAATATACATTAGAGCGCGGCAGCGACGCCTTAATTGAAACGAATAAAGTAGTAAATACATGTTTTTCTACCACAATTATTTTCAATTTGGTTATTGTATCATAAATCACAATATACCTTTATGTGATTGGAACGAAATGTTTTTTTTTTTTTTAATGGCCTCTCGCAGTTCAGCCTATGAGGCTGGCTACTGCTTAATCGGTCTAATCATGTGGATGCCTTGAATTTCCTCCAGCCAGAATTAACTGTAATAAAATTCAAGCGAATTTATTACAAACGGGCGTGCATGACCGGTAACCAACGTCTCCATCATTGGAGACTTAAAAATGCCATTTTTGTAAGATTTTTAAAGACATTTCATGAATTATTTACTAAGATAAATGATGTCAATCAAATATTCATTTCGAGCTATATAAAATAAAATGAGCCATCTATGTTACCTTTTAAAGATGATCTAATTGTGGTAGATTGCATAAAATTTTACTTCCTAATTCAGTCGCACTCCTATCGCAAAATCGCAAATCGCTCTCAACGTAAGTAGTAGTTCGCAGCACGAACAAACAAAGAATCTCATATTACTTCGTGTCTTTTCGGCAAATCAACCACAAAGACGTTTATTAGCTTGGCATTCGATTATTATTTATTTATTTCAGAGAATCTCCATATAAGTTACATTAAAACGTAAAAACATAAAATGTTAGTGTTTTAGTAACACAAAAATGTGCCTAAATATATGTCAGTATTTTTAGTACCTATATCTAACTGATGCCTATGGCTGTCCTTATCCACTTATTCTGGAAAGGACAGTCCAAACGGGCAGCAATCGCATTTAGAATGCTGTTGCCGCTGCCTCGCAGACGGTGCAGCAAGGAGTTTGCTTTCTTGCGCATGATGGCTTGAAAACCATCCGTACGCGCTTCAGCAAACATACCAGACGCGCTGCAGCGCCACGACAGCCCCAACAGCATCCTAAAACCGTTATTATACTGTGTGCGCAGGGCTGTGTAGGTTCGTTGCGTATGTTTCACCCACAGGCCACTCGAGTAAAACGACTGGCAGTACGCCTTAAAAAGTGTTATTTTCACCTCGTTGATGCAGCGTGCGAACCTACGAGCGAGCATATTGCCTCTCACTGCCAAAACCTTGCGCTCCCTCTCTATGTCCTCGTCATCCTTAAGGTCACCAGTTACTATGTGACCCAGATACTTAAACCTGTCAACTACTTTTAAAGCTGCACCGTTAAGCATGACAGGAGGAACATATGCGGAATAGTATGTACCTGCTCTAAATACTAGTAATTCACTCTTATTGGCCTCACACTGAGACACCGGCTTCTTTAATCCGCTGATTGAGGGGCTCAGCAACACCATGTCGTCTGCTTATCTAATATTGTTAACACATTTGTCATCAACGAAGCTGCCGACATGAGTGCTACTGAGTCGCTCAATCAACTTATTCACATACAAATTAAACAATAAAAAGAAGAAGATTAAAGACTTTATGTCATTTGTGGTTTATTGCAAAACCATATCGTAGGCGTTTGTGATTAGGACCATTTTTGTATTGAGTTCTATATCAATCAACACATCGTATCAATCTACATAATATTATGTCCTAAACGGCGTTATAACTCTTCATTAATGAACTTTATTTCGTGTGTGGGATGTTGATTAGTTTATGAGCGTCTGGTTGTTTTAATCTTCTATTGTTGTATTAATGTTTCCGTAATGCGGTGCGAGAATGGATTAGATGGAGGAAAGCCAGATTGCCCAATCGTGAGATAGTATTCCAGTCGTGGCGGCCTATTTCAGCGGAAACTAGCTATCGATATAAGAAGTATTTACTCGTATGCAGAGTGAGCACACATGTGACATGTGTCTCTCTTCCCTCACCCAGTTCGGACTATATCCGATGGCATAGATATCTGACACGACCGGAGAGGTATTTGGCGTAGACTAATGGCTTAATGTGCTTTCCGTGGAACAAGGGAAATAGTAGCATAAAATAACATAGGTAAGTAACATCACATCATAACATAATATAACATAGGTAAGTAACATCACATCATAACATAATATAACATAGGTAAGTAACATCACATCATAACATAATATAACATAGGTAAGTAACATCACATCATAACATAATATCACGCCTGTAATCCCCGAAGGGTATCCCAGAGGTGTACCTAATAGTTCACCCACATTTCGTCAGTTATGTTTATGTCACATGGCATAGGGTGCGAGCCTATTGCCATCAACCGGGCGCGAATCCAGACTTCTTGGCTACTACGAGAAAATCCTTATGAAAAGCCCAATAACACTTTGCCCGACTCGGGAATCGAACTCAAACCATCATGCTCAGCAGTCGCGCTTGCCACCACTCAGCCAATGAGGCAGTCATACACACATAAGTCATTCATAATTATGTTAGTAGTTTTCAATACATAATGAACAAAAGACTACTGGGTTATTTCCAGCCAATTTGATGATCACGAATGAATAATTCTCCTGAGACCTGTATTTCTATTTATCTTTGTCCAATCAGGTCCCAGTGGAGCAATAACATTGCGAAGAAAATGAAGCGGGAACTAAAGGCAATTCTTAGTAGGTACAACTGTTTTCTACAGTTGACCTCGTCACTGCTTTACCCCACTAATATTGTAATTATGACACCTGAATTTACATCGCCAGCACATCAAGTTACAAAAAACTGTTTAATTTCTCCAAATGATTTTAAACCATAAGATGTTGAAGGTTAAGTTCAAAAACGTATGAGAAAATTTGTCAGTTTGTATAGCTCGATGTGCTGGCGACTGTACTTAATAACATGACAAAAGATCGATAGGTTTAACTTAGGTAAAGTTTCAAATTATTGTGAATTCAGCATGAGGTATTTATTTATTAAAACTTTATTACAATAGTTTGACCTTGGTTGGAGTTAATGCCAGGCATTCCCTACGCAGTCAACCATAGAGTTAAGACAGCAATGTGTTGTCGGATGATGCATTAGTGTTGAAGTGTTAAATCCTTTCTACCAACAACAAAAAAGGCCTTATTACTCGTAGGTACATCAGAGTGTAACATAAAAAACGCAAGACCTACCGTGTGGTCTCTCGGACCAAGAAACTGAACAAATTTTAATCTACGACTTCTTGAAACACGCAAAAGATTGGTCTTTGTATAGGAACAGACGTAATCAGCTGATAAACATGTATGCTAAAATAAAAATAAAGCTATGAATTTCCAAAAGTCATAGAACAAAAGTTGTTCAGTTTCATGGTCTGAGACACCACACCAGAGGTCTTGCGTTTATTATATTACACCATGTATATATTTAAATAATGTTTTACCATATACATGATGTGACCATGTAGGTGTGATGTATATATTGTATTCTACATAAAATACAAATCGCTTTTGAGAAAACGCCACAATTTTATTTACGTAACAATTTAGGTACGAGTACCACCTACTCGTTAAAATATCAAAATTAATTCCCATCACGCTCAGTAATATATCACTAAAAATAGGCACTGAAAAGTTCAGAGAATATATAAGGCTTCATACGTTTACGATATTTTATTATTACGGTAGACATGTGGGCGAAACCATTTTATTCATAATGATGAATCGAAACTTCTAGAATCGTAGACCTTTATAACTATGTGTAGGGAGAAATGAACAGCTTAGAAAAACAGGCTTCCACCCACCGTTTTTACCCATCCTATAATGAATTCAATAGATATTATATATCAGAAGCAGGTGGTATGTACCTTTTTTTTTTCGGATGGGAAGCCCCTCCCGCTCTGGGCTGAGCAGGAGGGAGTGTCAGACTTTTACTGACTAAAACCCATCCATGTTCCTTCCTTTGCCCTTTGTGTTCCAGGGCGGCGCGGCGGCGGTATCTCTTTCGAACAGTCCCGCAACGCTGTTTGCTGACTCTCTTTGAGGCGCGCGTGGAACACGAACGCGCCGTCGACACGGCCTGTCGTCATAAGACGGACGAACGGCGAGCTAGCCCATAGCTCACCGTCCACAGGCCGGGGTGGATTGTACCTTCGATTTCAGAACCTATTTATAGTCACGGGCAATGAAATGTATTTACTTAGCAAAATTCAATGGCAATTTTCTAGAAAGAAAGAAAAAGTATTTAATAGACACATACAGGACAATAAAAAAATACAAAAAATGTTTGAATTAACATTAAAACAAAATTGTTTATAAAATTAACATTGAAAAACATAAAACAAGTGAAATAGGTCCTGTGCGAGGCCAAAAGGCCCCGAACAAAACCCCGTTTCTCGAGAATTAATGGTTTCTACTTTGAGTTAAGACTATCATAACATACCGGGTTTCCTGCGTGCCTCCGAAAGCACGCTAAGCCGTCGGTTTCAGCTGTCATTTGTAAATTTTTGACAGTCGTTACATGTAGTCAGTGGTCCGATAATCTGACACGTCTGACGACCAGTTCTTTCAAAGGGTAATGTATTACCCAGTATAACTGGTCAGATAGGCTGTCGCTCCATGTAAAACACTGGTATTCAGCTGCATCCAGTTAGACTAGAAGCTGACCCCAACATGGTTGGGCAATAGCTAACTAAGCAAATCATGACTTCGAGAAAAGGCCTATTTCGTAATAGCGTGACTTCCAAACTACTATGCTCTAAACAATAAGCAAAATTCAATAGCCATTTTCTGCTACGAATAGCAGTAAATCGCTATTGAATTTTGCTTATTGTTTATATTTCATAGTTGTGACTGTACCTAAGCACCTGTATAGTTGCGTTACTACATCTACATTTGATGGCTACACAAACAACCACTTGTTTGTGTAGCCATCACTGAATTAAAAGAATACCATTTACTCACATAACATAACATATCGCTTATAATCCAAAGGGTTAGGCAGGTTAGGGTTCCTAATAATAATACACTCACATTCCGCCAGTTATGTTTAAGTCCCATGTAATAAGGGGTGAACCTATTGCCATCAACTGGGCACAAATCCGGACTGCGTGGCTGCTACAAAATTCCTGATCGAACAACCTAATAACATTTTGTCCAACTCGAGAATCGAACCCAGGACTTCAGCCGTCGCACTTTAGACCAACGAGGCTACATACTCCCCCTTTTTAATAAATGCGAAGTACACCTACAACCACAGAAATATTATTCATCTAACCATGATTTTTGCCACTAAAGTAGGTTTCTTCCAAATCTCTCCACTTTTGGCGGTTTAATGTCATGGAAGAAGAACCATCATTTTTTAAAGGTTTTAGTTTGGCATAACTAACCCCGTGTAAGGGGATTACTCCGTTTAAGGCGCTAAATGTTCAAGACCACTCGGAATATAGAAAAAGGAACCTCCAGATGATCCATCAAGTTTAAACGCTAGTTCAACTCTACTCCAGCAAATTTACGTTCATAAATGATGAGAAAAACTTAAGTACATTTTTCAAAACGTCACTAGTATGTAAGTTGCCAGCTGCTTTAAACAGGCATTTGAGTATTTCTAGTGCCAAATAAACTGCCTGAACTGCTCAGTGCTTTTCACGACAGCCGGCAAAGAGTTACGAGCCTCTTTTGAACCGAACCGTTGAAGAAACTCCGAGTCTTTTCAACAAAAACAGTCATTTGTTTTGTTTTCTTACAAAATTCAAAGTCTTCGAAGCAAACTGTCGATAATTAGGCATGAAATCTTTTGTTTTGACGACTTTGACCTCATTAGATAGAAAAATATAATTAGTAATATTAATTACCTGCCTGTATGGTTTTTTATCATTTATTTTGAAGGTTGTTTTAGCAATGGAAATAATGACTTGTTATACGCTCAAAAGTACACTAAAGTACGGTGTGTAAAAAATGTCGTACTTTTTGGAGCGTGTTATCATAAAGAGACACGAAGACACCAACAGTTTTCGTTAGCATCTAGAACCCAGATTCGCATCACGTGTCGACATCGTAAACTGTTCATCTAATTTGATCACTTCCTCTTAAGTAACTCTAGTACTTCATCAATAATGTATTAAATCAACATTGTTCTAGGTAGTAGGTAGGTAGGTATTACATTAACATTTAAAGAATAGGAATCAATTATCTTGTCATAGTAATTGTTATAAATGTTTTACTTATTGTGAGATTCTTCGTTCGGTGAGCTCGTAAAATGAGTGGCTGTCACATTAATCGCTTTCGCTCGACTTGTAATTACCTAGGTTTCTTGTAATGCAGTTTATTTAATAATGACCCAGTTGGTAATGAAAGCAGTTCTGGTTAAATACCAACAGGTGTAGTGTTACAAACTAACACTACACCTGTTTTTCTCGAAGGGATACGCTGAGGTGACCTAAAGTACACCCACATTTTCCAGATATGTTTTCCGTGCAAAAATGGGTGAGCTGAGTCTATTGCCTTTCATCAGGTATTCAGGTAGGTACAAATCTAGACTCCGGATCGCCACAGAAAATGTCCTAAATGATAAACCCAATAACACTGTGCCCAGCATGGGAACCGAATCCACTTGCGACCACCACACCAATGAAACAGTCAATAATTTCAGATTTAACACGTAAAGTCAGAAATTAATACAACTAAACGCTAGTTTCTTTACACACTGACGCATTTAAGATTTATAGAACTTACATACATTATTATGAGTTTCCTTCGTCCCTCGGAAAGCACGTTAAGCCGTTCAGATATTTGACAGTCGTTACAGGTGGCCCGAAAATCTGACAGCCAGTCTTACCAAAAGTTATCGTATTACGCAGATCTAACTGGGTTGTGGAGGTCTATGCAGTCGCTCTATGTAAAATACTGGTATTCAGCTACATCTGGTTAGACTGGAAGCCGACCCCAACCAATGTTGGGAAAAGGCTTGGCGGATCATGATAACTTAGATTAGGGCAATGAAATCAATAATTCAGTAGCCCTACAAAATAAGAGAAATTAATTACAATAGCCAGTTCCAGTTACCAAAAAAAAACTATTAAATATTTCTGAATACGTATTTTATTCGATAGCCGCTACAGTTAAAATTCCTTCCAAAGTAACATATAAAAATTTAATTAAGTAATCGTAGGTAGATGGTGTAGGAGACATTAAGTTAAGACAATGGCTAATCGTGCACCATTTTGGTAGACTGGGCTATGGAGCTAATTTGGTCTTATTTTGGAGCCATCAAGGATGTAGATTAGTTCTAGTTGAGCTTTGTTTTTGTAAGATACTTGAAGTATAAAGAACTTGATCTACGTGACGTGATCTAAATAAATTAATGAATATTTTAAATACCAGGAATAAAAATAATGGGTAAATGTTGTTCGAAGTTTTCTTTAAAACATGAGCTCATGGTAACTTTCAGCGTTTTTCGCTATGACCAATATCGAAAAAGGTGATTATGATTTTGGGCAGGCTAGGGAAGAATGGCACAAGAGGTAGAAGGCCGTATGCCTTCTCTCTCTCTCTTTTGCCATTGAGTGTATTGAGTGTAGACTAAGCAGTGCGTGGAACACAAACGGGGCTGCCAATAATGATGATAATAACGATTATGGGGATTGAGCCCAAAGAAGAAATTTCAGAACTGTTGGCGACATTTTCCAATTAAAGTCGAGTTCACAGATTTCAAAAGAAGAATAAGGATTAAACTCTCGTTTTTGTTTTTTTTTCGTACAAAATAATTTCGGCGTTTTAAAATAATTTTCATCATTAGTTAAGCCATTCTGCTAAATCAGCTTTTCTCGCAAAATTATTGCTATCTCTTAATGGATCTTGTAAGTAAATTCTTCCAAAAGATAGAATGAAGGTAGATTACTCAATATAAAGTTGTCTGTGTATGTACATAATTTATTACCGCTTGGGATTTATAGACGGAATAAATTGTGAGATTTAGTGAGCTTACATGAAATACAAAATGACAAAAGTAATTTTGGCTTTATAGTCACATACCTCCTACATACATTCACAGGCCGTTTTTGTTGCCGAGATATACTCGTAAAAGTAGATAAATTACACACAATACAATATATTATATCTTCTTTGCTTTAATAAAAGTGTACGGGACAGAAATAAAGCTAAGTGCGTATAAGGAGGCATAAGTTTTTTGAATAAAATATGATTTGCGACAGTAACAAATAGGTATCTAATATATAAATAATAATAAATCTATTAACAGAATAACAATTTTATTATCAATTAAGGAAAAGGAAATAACCAATGGAAAAACGTAAGAAAATTTGAAGAGCGCCATTGCTTCAAACTTTTATCACACCTTTAATGTCAAATCCTATATTCTTACTTCAAGTAAACTAGCGAGGTGATTGGGTTCTGAACCTTCATTAATATAAATCAGTTTCCTTCCAATTATTTATCAAATCCCGAAAAGGGTTCGGCTAAATTTGCAATATGTCACAGTAGTTTCTTGGATTTATCCAAATAACCTTACAGCTGTTCTACTTTTAGGTCGTGTGCCGATGAGAGTACCTACTTATAAAGTTAGTATACTTAATATCTTTGCCTAAAAGGAACAAAACAAACAGTCTTCATTGCTATGTGGGCGTAGCCTTACTTAAGTGTGCCATTTTTGGAAGATCAGGTGCATAAAGATCTCAGTGACTGCAGTAACTGGTAATCCTGGCTGGCATAATATGTAGGTACTCATAACACCTTATTTGTTCATGTGTTAGCAAGATTTACCAACACACTAAATAAACATGTTGTTGTTATTTTAAGTATTTTTAATTAATTCAAACATAAGTCCATACATAATATAAAAAATTATAATCACTTGAAAAAACATGTACATAAAAATAAATAATCAATAAACTATTTCTAAATAATATACAGCATGTATTAGAAAGGCATATTGTGGTGAACTTCTTAGTCGCCACATAAAGACTCCGAGTCTATGCTTTTCAGTATTTGAAGTTGTCATGATATATTATCTAATGTCTGTACAAATTATAAGTTGAATAAAGCCAACATTTGGTAATTCGCTATTTCATAACACAATATACAACACACAGCCAATTAAACTGTATTACTTTTCTCCAAGGGGTCATCGCGAATAAATAATCAGCTGCAATTTGATGGTCTGTAACAATGATGTTATATTTACTAGATCAGCAGTTATCACCGCTAAAGCGTTGCAACGTCGTAAATGGCCATAGCCATATCTGCCTTCAGTTGTGAAGTTAACGTCATTTGAGACATTGCTGAGAACTAAAAAATATCAAAATGGGGAAATGTGCCGTTAAAATTTGTAAGTCACGGTCTCAAATTATGAATAAAGAATGTGGTGTTACATTTCACAAGTAAGTTTCAAAATTATCTTCAGATTAACACAAAAAACATTACGAAACGAAGCCAAATTTTCAAACATTTTTAATGTCATCAGTGTTACCAGTAAAAACGATTTTGATTTTGCCAGACTGTTGGGAGTTTAGTGAAGGACGAAAGCATGTTCCTTTGGGAGTTTAGTGAATGACGAAAGTTTGTTCCTGTAAGTCTGAATTATTATTCAGACTTACAGGAACATACTATTATTAGTCTGTTTGGTTTAAACATAATGTAACCCAAATACATTCACGTGTATGTCGAAGGTATAAATTTAATAGTACTTAGAATTTTAAATTTATTTTGTGTACTAATTGTCGTAAACATAAATAATATCATTCCATTTTGAACAAAAGTTATTTGACACAATCTTAATAGTCTTAAAATAAAATATTTACGTTTACGGATTTCTTTTCTTACTATATGTACCTAATCCATCCATTCATCTATTTCTTTAATTCTCAATTGAAAGTTGCATGATACAACCTTTCATAGTAATTGATTCAATAAATACCTTCAATCATTCTGGGGATATTATGTTGATCATTGGCAACTCTGGCCGTTCATCCGATAACAATGTCTTGTCACTTTCCAACGTCATTAGTTTGACGGTAAAAGAAATGAGACAAACATATTATTTTGTCAGATGACATAATTTATGTGTCGGTTTCAAAGCTATGACATTAAATTCGTAAGTTTTCTGAGAGTTGTTTGTATGACATTGCTCCTCTAGTAAAATATAACCTGATTGGTCTGTAACCACAAACCTAAAAATTTCACATGTTTCATTGCTATGGAACTGGAAAATTGGGACGACTCGCAATTATGTCTTAATATTAAACGTTGATCTAGTGGTTGCAAGCGGAGAGGAGTTCGTGGCAAAATAATAACAGCCACTCGGGTCGATTTTTAGGTTAAGCCGTGCTTGTCTAGGTTGCCTAGGTTACCGAGTTTCCTCCGTGCCTCGGAAAGCACGTTAAGCCGTTGGTCCCGGCATCTTTGACAGTCGTTACAGGTAGTCAGTGGCCCAAGAAGTATGACAACCAGTCTTACCAAGGGGTATCGTATTACCCAGTACTAACTGGGTTGTGGAGGTCAGATAGGCAGTCGCTCCATGTAAAATACTGGTATTCAGCTGCATCTGGTTAGACTGGAAGCCGACCCCAACATAGTTGGGAAAAGGCTAGGCAGATAATTCTAGTGGTTGCAAGCGCTTCTGCTGAGGATGTGGTCTTGGGTTTGATTCTAACGTAGGGCAAAGAGTTATTAGGGTTTCCGACAGGAATTTCTCAGTAGTAGTCTTCGGAGTTTGGATTTGTACTAGGTGGGTAGCAACAGGATCGCTCTCTAAAACATGTGACTTGAATCATAACTGGCGAAATTTAAGCATACTATGGTTCACCAACGTTTCGCATAATACAAAATTGTTATGCCTATATTACCCCAAAGGGTTACTAAACCTTTCGGAGAATTATAGATAGGCTATGATTTAAGCTTTATTATTAAAATAGCCAAATAACACAATCCAAAGGTTTATAGAGTGTATTTAAACTTCATTGTTTACGTTTCGTAAAACGTGGACAACTTTCAAATATACACGTGATTTATGGAGTTAAAGCCCAATATGTTGGAGTAATGCACACTCATCACTTACCATAGCGACAACAGTTGACCTAAATTCTCGTGTTTAAAGTATAAAGGGTGTAACAAGACCCTTAACGAAACCGAAAAGCACTTGTTTTCCCCGTCATTGCGATCATTTTTTTGTTCTAAACCATACCTGGGAACCTTCTAGTTACGGAGATATTGGGGTCAAAGTTCCAACTTTTTCTCAAGTTTTTTTTTAATACATGTTTTCAATGTAAGATTTTTAATGTAAACACCTCCACGAGCCCTGTACTACTAAATCCATTCATCAGCACAATATTTTGAGTGCGTAACAGTGAGTCCTACCGTAAAAGGTAATTTTTCACCCAAAAAAAAAAAGTTGTTTCCGAGCACATAATGCTTGGTTGACGGCTTCGTTAAGGGTCTTGTTACACCCTGTATATACTGGGAGAACCTCTCATATTATGTTCAATGAATTGCAAAACGTATCAATTTTGCTTCCTCACAATTAAACATGAGAATGTGGTGTCCTCGAATCTTGTGACGTCACAATATTCCTAGTCCTATTGGACTTCCACACATATCAGGGCCGAGCCCGGGACGTGTCAGGGCCTTGGTAGTATGTACGTAAACACTGAAGCTTCGTCGCCGGCCCGGGCACGGACGTATGTGATCGAGTTCATATAAAATGAACTCTTCGATATTTTTTTGAGGGCACGGTCCGTCCACGTCCCTGATATATGTGTGGATAGACCTTTATTCATGACGGTTATATCATATATAATATATTTTTTTTTTTTTCGGGTCGGAGTTCATCAAATAACTCCTACAACTCTGGGCTGAGCAGGAGAGAGTGTCAGACTTTTACTGACTAAAACCCATCCATGTTCCTTCTTTTGCCCTTTGTGTTCCAGGGCCGCGGTATCTCTTTCGAACAGTCCCGCAACCCTGGCAGGCATCAGTCCTTTCGGACCCCTTCCTGTTTGCTGACATCTCTTTGAGAGAACATGAACGCGCCGTCGACACGGCCTGTCGTCATAAGACGGACGGACGGCGAGTTAGCCCATAGCTCGCTGTCCACAGGCCCGCGCCTACGGTGGCCGGGGACCATCACGTGGCCCCCGACGCCCGGTGCGTCTCCCGTGGCGACTGGGACGTGAGGTTCTCTCCCTCTCACTTTCCGCCACCTCCTTCGCTAGCATGACTGGTTCGCAGAAGGAGGTGACGGCGTCCCATTTCGTCTCGCTCCGGACCATGGATTGAACCAAGGCCGGACGCGAGAGGTCGCCGCCGGGAAATCAAACCCTTAACATAGAACATATAGTATTGAAACATTGGCCTTTTAGTTTACAATCTAAAACAATAGTTATTTAAATTATAATATCAAACTGCATGATTCCAAAACAGAAAACAGAAAACCCTACTGTAACTCGACTATAATAAAACCTACAGCATTGTATAACATATTGAGAAAAACAGGTTATTAATTCGAGCAGAGGTAACATGTACTTTAATGAAATCCTACTGGGTACCGAAAAGAACAACTTTCGTGAGACCAAAGTTCTCATACAAGGCTAAATTAATTTACTTTTTCGTTAAGACCGATCCTTTTGTGGAAGTAATAGGAAAGAACTTTGAGGAAGAAGTTCTACAGTAGGTGAATTATTCATTTATTTAACTAGTTTGTCTATTTGCGGTCTAGAAATTCATTGGTCGAGACCTACCAGAAATATCTCTAATAAAATCATTTTCTTTAATACGACGGCTGAGCAGGACGTCCGACTTCAATTTCCAGGTCTGGCAAAGTGGTAGTGGGTGTTTCCATCAGAAAATTCTCAGTATCAACCACGTCAAAAGTCTGGATTTGTGCTAGGCTGATGGTAATAGGCTCGCCCCTATTGCATGAGACTTAAACAAAACTTGCGAAATGGTGTACTGGTGCACTTCTGCTTAAACCTTCGGGAAAACAGGCGTGGTATTATGTGCTTATTTTATGATATTTTGCACAGTGCACTATGGCGATAACAGTAGGCCATAAATCAGTGGTATTAACAAAATTAGTATAAGTTGGACTTTTTTTTTTGTATTATAACTCCAGCCAGCTCAAAGGCCAGGTCAAACCCTTATCACCGACGTTGAAATCGACTGAACGTAAATAAATATTCTAAATCTAGTAAAATGCTTATTCATTGTGTCGAAAAAAGAAAAATAATGTTATTGCTCGTTTATTTGACTAGTTTTGGCGCAAAGGTACCGCCGTATTTTTGATCCCATATTTTTTTGGAATTTGTTAGGCAAATAGCTCCACTTTGCTGTCTAGATCGTTTTTTCAACGTCTTATAAACTATTTTCGCTTAAATTATTACCTTACAGTTCATTCTCGTTTAGCTTTGTTGTTTATGGAAGCACTTTTCGGTCCATATCGATAAACGATTTATATTCCGCTCTCCTTTTATCAATATCATGCATAGGCACATTATCACTTTCGTGAAGTTATACCTACTTAAGATAGTTTTTCATTCTCGATTTTCCTCGAGCGAATTCTTAAGCTGCCTGTCCATTGAAACGGAGTGAGGCTGCGGAGCGGAGAAAAGGGGAAATATTAACCAATAGGATTGCATACTGGAGCTGAGTGGAGATTTTATGCAATCCTATTGGTTAATGTGTCTCCGTTTCTCAGCTCCTCAGCCTCGCTCTGCTTCAATGTACATGCAGCCTTAAACGGTACCAATATTGAGGTGCCTCAGTTGTTCTATAACAAGCAAAATTCGACGCTAATACGAAAAGACCAAAGTTGAGATTGGAGGAGCTCGGTATAGGTGAAGTAATGGACCCAATGCGTATCAAAATAATTAGTTTCCAAAGGCACAGATAAGGACTTCAACTTACAACGTATGAAAGGGACGCTAATTTATGAAAGGAGCAAAAAAACGAATACAGTTTTTCGTCCCTACATAAATTTTCTTAGGGAGTAAAGATCATAAAAAAACGCAATAAAATGCCTTATGCCATAATAACGAGGTCACTCAGTGGCCGCAACACGATAAGGTTAACAAATCTATAACGCTATTCTCTATTAAATTACGTGCGAAAAATTGGTCATACGTTTGCTGCGATTTGTCATTGTCAATATCCCAATTTCATGAGCAAAATTGCTTCCACACATCTATTAATCTTAACATTACCGTCATTGCTGCTCAGACATATCTACGAAAAGTAAGGCTATCGATCATGGAAAGCTAGCTAGACATAGCCTTTAATAATTGAAAAGGAAGAAACAATTATTGTTGAGGAATACATTATCATTTTTCGATATCAGAGAATGTTGTTTGTCTTTTTGAACCTAACTATTAATGAATACTAACTATATACTATATTAAATCGTGAATCCTATGTAAAACTAAGATTTTATTATAACCTTTTTTTATAACCTGCTGAACAAATATAACGTAATTCCATACATTCTTGTTTCAATAAAATTATATCCGGGTTCGCATCTTGGACATTAATTTAATACGAATATTATAATTATCACAATATTGACTGTTACTTGCATCCGTAAACAAACGTGTGATACCTACTTCGTTACTAGACACAAATGCTAAAACGTGATAACTAAATATTCATTTTACAATTACCTAACATCCTACATTCGCGTAGGTATTCCCCACATTTTTCGTGTTTTACTAAATGCAAAACAAAATCATAAAATTATAACAAGAATCGTTCAGTCGTTACCATTTGCCACGCGCAAGCAAACAGGAATCTAGAAATACATAATTATATCATTATTATTATATTTTTGATCTTGGAATATAAAGAAGAACCACACTCATAATAGCACACAGCATTGCTGAGCCATGCATAATTAATTTCTACATCGTCACTGACTTTTGGAATTGGTGGCCTACCATGACGTCTTAAAGCAGGAGTAATTCCAGAGTGGGAAAGAGATGGCTCTAGACGACCTGTATAGCTCAGTCTAATGACTCTGAAAAACAGGCAATAGGTTTTCTGCAAAATGCTGCTACTTTTGATGAGTCAATCGTTCAATATCGAATAGTGGAAAAGGTTAGAAAAACGAGGATGAGTAATGGTATTTAACACAATGGACACACCTGTGCTTGTGTTACACAATAAGAAAGAAAAAAAAAGTGTATGAATGATGATAGCAGCAAGAAACGTGGAAGGAGTTACACTGGGGGTGTCACTTAAGCATTAGCGCGAAAAGTTGTAACGATGACTAATGAATTATATGTTTTTTTTTTCCTAGCCTGCACTGTCCCACTCCTGGGCAAAGGTCTCCCTCTACTCTTTTCATTTCTCGTAAATCCCGCGCGCGCGACCTTCTTCTAGTTCTGACGGAACCTGATTTTTTGTTCAGAGGCTAAAAATACTTCTGAGTGTATAAGTCATTATCTGCCTGTCCTATTCCCAATAATGTTAGGGTCTAACCCAGGGATTCCTAACCTACCCTATGCGCCTCACCCAAATTTCTGCTAAACTACCACTCCCCTCTTCTTTGCAAGAGGGGCCAAAATGGAGGCTCGATATCAAATTTCAAAAAACCCTGTTACTCGGTGGCACGATAATTTTGGATACGATATCCGTAGTGACAAAATTTAAATATCTATGCATAATTGTATAAATATTACGCACAAGGTAATCAAGAGCGAATGTTTTTTGACCCTCGATTAAATTCGTGGTCCGTATAGTTTCTACCTTCCCAAATGGAGAATAAACAGTGATGGCGGCCAATCTCAGCGGACACCACCCGTCAAAGCAGAAAATATCATACGAGTAGTGTGACCACAAATACAGATGCACTCACCTCCCTCACTTTTATAGGCCGATTAAACGGTAATCCCACACGGCTGACGAGAGATCACAGTATACAGTATGATGCGTACTACAAGTGATTTGGTATACGCCTATACGGTCAAAAATGTGTGTCTTCCCACTACCAATACTCACTTTGTATTTGTACAATAAAAGACCCATAAGTCGATCTTCAAGGTGCTTGTCAACATCGGTCCGTAGATGAGTGACCATCCATTACGTGCCGAGTTTCCTCCATGTCTCGAAAAGAACGGTAAGTTGTGTGTATGGTGATATGCTGTGGTATCGACTCTCATTTGCAGATGTTTGACAGTCGTTACAGATAGTCAGAAGTCATAGTCCGAAAGTCTGACAACCAGTCTCAGCAAAGGGTATCGTATTACTCAGTACTAACTGGGTTGTTGTGGCAGTCAGTCTATGTAAAATACGGTATTCAACTGCATCCGGTTAGACTGGAAGCTGACCGCCACATAATTGGAAAAAGGCTAGGTGGATGATGACACTGCCAAATGTATTTGCATTGTGTACATTTGAAGTTTTACAACTGATTGCCTACATAAACGTGTTGTAATTTGACTACAATGTAATTAACACACTAACAACATTGTTTACAGTAAGATGCAAATAAGCTACCTGTACACTAAACAGCTTGTCTGACTGTACCTTCTGCAAATTTTAATTCCTTTTGTAACTTTTTTACACGGGCTTGTAATATTTAAATCCTACTACGTTAGATAAAAGTCTCTAAGCCGTCTAACTTTGCGCTTAAAATAGAACGCGTACAAGAAGAACGGTTGCTATTGAAAGCGGTAGTTAATATCGGCTTTTCTGAACACGTGGAAATGCCACGTGCTGTTTTGGTGTAACTGAAAACTCAATGTATCTAGCCACACAGTAAACAACATTTACATGTTCGAGTTATTCTAAGGAATCGATTCCGTGATTATTTCACTGAAATGAACATGAAGATAAATAAAAACGTTAACTCAAAATTTACAAAAAGTGGTATCTTCACCAAAAGGACAGTGACCAAAAGTGATACTAATAAGTCTCATGCATCAAGATCAAATTTTTTATAGTAATTTGTTCATATTTTTCCACAGTACCTCTACCTACGCATCATGGATTTAATTTTTGGATTGGGAATTTAATTTAAAGTATAATAGTATGAATATTGTTTTACTCCTTTTAGATGACGTTCACACAACCGGTCATAGAGATGTAAAATGCAATAGAAACTGTTTTGATGATGATGATCTGTTTCTTTTGTATAATAAATAACTTGATACAAAAAGTCCCAAATTATTTATGATTTCGAGAGAATCACTGGTGTTTGGGGCACAATACATTTCTCCCCACCTCTTCAGGAAATTCAGGCATGATTTCACACCACGTCACATTTGTCTATTGTTTTCTTCGAATTTGAATAAAAGCTCCATACAGAGCCAAAAGCTCACAAACAAAGATAAATTACTTAGGGACGGCTTTCGATGACAACACATCTTCAACATTGAGATAAATATTCCGCTTTGGAGCTTAAAAGGGACTACGAAAACTTATCACGTAGGTATTCCCTTAGTAAATTACGGTCTGCCATAGAGTAATGATGATAGATTGAAAAAGAGTAGTGACGTTTGTGCCTTGGCGTACCATCAAAAGCATATAAATATCATTGCGAAAGATAGGACAAAAATAACCGTAATCTTTTTGCAATAATCAAATGGGTAGAGTTCATGCAAGTGTAGATAATGTGTAAAACTAGGCAATTATATTATGTCATTCTGTTTTAGGCGTCTCTGACGCATGGGATCATAGATTTTCAGTAGGTATTTCAAAATTGACTTAGTACTTACATGCTGTTGGATTTAGCCGCTAGTAATCTTCAACAGAACATTTAAAAATAAAACTTGACTTCCAAAAAACACTTGGTGTTTCGTTAACTTTTTCCACTTTCTTTATATTTTTTTGAAAGACGGTTTTTTTTTTGTAAAAAAGTTTTTGTTTTTTTATTTTACCCTGTTTAGTTGTGATATTTCTTGTCATGTAAAAATTTTACATTGTAACTAGAAGTTATTACAATATCATCATGTCATCAACATAGACAAAGAAGCAGAAATAAGTAAAAAAAAAGCTAACTCGTAAACTGCTGAATAAAAGTACTTGGAAATAAAATGAAAAAAGAGTCACATAAATCGCCCCAGATATCACGGAGAAATCAGAGTACATACATTAAAAAGAAAAATATCTTTAAGTATACAAACATGTCAAACAGCTAGCAGCTGAAATAACGCTAAGGAGACTGAGTGTTTGTGCCTACAGCGCTTATTAAATTAAATCCGAAAAATTCACGGGGAAAGAAGATATGAATAATATGAGTTTTTAAATAAATTAGGTTTGTCATCTCCCACAATTGAAAGCTCACGTCACGCATGTAGAGTAGGTAGGTAGGGTAGGTGGTAGGTAGGTAGGGTAGGTAGGTAGGTGGGCAGGGCAGGTGGTAAGTAGGGTAGATAGGTAGGTTGGGTAGTACTCTACTCGTAGCAGTAGTAGTAGGACATTTGGTCTAATCAATGTTAGTTGGACACTGATTGCCAATTATTCTACAGACAGGAGAATTGATGCATTAGCCAGATAGTATTGTTCGACATATTGGACATCAGTCTTTAGACGTCTATATTCAGATCAATACAGCTGCGAACCAATGGCACATTCAGCGCAAAACCAACTTAAGCTGGTCTATATAATGCTGTTTAAGAGCTGTAGAGTGGTGGCTCAGTGGCAACGGCCCTGGCTAACAAGTACAGTTCGTGGGATCAAACCCAGACACCCGCTTTACTTTGTGTAATTTATTTCATCACCACTGCTTTCAAAACGGTGAAAAAAACTATCGCGAGGAAATGCGAGTCCTAGAATCAAAATTTTGAAGAAATGTCTAAGTACCATCCCACTTTCCCTGTTAGAGAAGAGGCCTATGAGTGTGTACTATGCCCACATTCCCTGTTGGAGAAGAGGCCTTTGAGTGTGCACTATGCCCACTTTCCCTGTTAGAGAAGAGGCCTATGAGTGTGTACTATGCCCACTTTCCCTGTTAGAGAAGAGGCCTGTGTCCACCATCATCTGCCTCGCCTTTTCCCAACTATGCTGAGATCGGCTTCCAGTCTAACCGGATGCAGCTGAGTGCCAGTATTTTACATGGAGCGACTACCTATCTGACCTCCACAGCCCAGTTAGTACTGGGTAATACGATACCCCTTGATAAGACTGGTTGTCAGACTTTCGGGCCACTGACTACCTGTAACGAAGGCCTGTCCCACCAGTGGGAAAAATATGATCTTATTCTATTGACCCCTTCGCAAGATCGAATGGGACCGTCGACCTTGCGATCGACTGTACCTTTCAGTTTATTTTAAACTGTTTAAAATATTATGTTTGTTAACTACTTCGATCGACAGCTGTATTTAATGAAGGGTAAGGCTAAGTTATAGTTGCGAAGTTAAAATTGAATACTGATTTTGATTGGAAAGATTGACATAGGTTTATGAATAGAATTACAAGAGTTTAGATCAACCAATAAAATAATAGATGTGTCTTTTGGTGACTACTCCAGTTTTTTCTTGTATAATTCTGATACAAACTCGTCACTATATTACATTCATGAAATTGTTAGTAGAAAAGAATCATAATAATTAGCAATTGATGCATTCTGTTCAATTAAAATATAAAAGTTCAACATCGTGTGAAAAGGACTGCAAATATTAAAGCTAAACCGCAACTACTTAACTTTTGTGTAGGATGGGTATCTTTGCAAAAACGTAGGCGTTCATGGCCCTCAATTTCTAGCCAGCTAGCCAGGGGTAACACAAAAATTCCCAAAGGAAACATTAAGGAAACAAAGAATTTAACTATTGATGCAAGCTCTGTAGCAGCGCCATTAATTGTTACGTAAAAAGGTACAGGTTAGCCAACCAATTTTAAATTCCTTTGAGACTTTCTTCAAACAACGTTCCCAGTTTATTTTGTCTGGATTTCCAATACATTTTCTGTTGAATTTAGGGAAAACAAAGCAATCAAAAGGAAGTATTAGGACGGAAGTAATTGGCCTTACAGGCTTCAGGTGAGGACAATGTACTCAACTGAAGCCTGAAAGAGCTTTATATAGACAACCACAAAACAGGTTCCGTCCTGATACTTCGTTTTCATTGCTTTGTTGCAAGCTTGTAATAAGTCATATCAAGCTGGCTAAGAAGGTAATTATTTCATCATTAGGCCATTCATTAGGGTTTGTGTTTCATTAGAGTTCATTAGGCATTTTGTCTAGGGTTGCCAGAACTATGTTGAGATCAGCTTCCAGTATGATTGGATGCACTTAGCATCATTGAATAGAATTCCCAAAGCAATCCGCGTAAAAAAAATGAGAAGCTTTAAAATTTCCTATTACTGGATAGGTCAAACGTGACGCAAAAACGGTGGGCGGTAGTCAAGCTCACCTTTTCTTACCCGACTATGGCGAAGCCAAAAGGAAGGGTTATGATTTTAGCAGTCTATATAATATGTATGTTTGTATTTAAGTATGTTCTTCCGTAATAGCGCCTAAACTATTTATCCAATTTTGACGAATAAGGTGTCAATCGATTCGTTATTATGACCCGGGAAACATAGGCTAGAAACCGAAAAAAAACCCCGATTAAAATTAGAGCGTGATTTTTCAGTAGTCGGGTTTTATTGGTTGTATGCCACACAAATTCTTGTTCATTCTGCATATCATCCCTTCGATCGTCTGAACTTCTAATGATATAGCTGCAGTAGTTTACGAGATATTAGTTCATGCCGATTTATCGGCGTGCGCAATAGGTTTATGGCTACGTCAAGATGCGCGCGGGACGCGGGAGGTGCGTGGGGAGCGCTCGCTCGGGCGTTTGAGTGGGTAACCAGAAAGAAGTAATCTTTCACATGTTCACACACTCTAAAATAGAAACAGTATAAAATGTGATGCTTGCTCGTCCAGCAGACGTAAAACTTCAATAGGAGAAATGCAGCGAAGGAAAAATGCATTGGTTTTAAACGAAGGTTGAACTAAGATCGTGGTAGATAAATTTTACGAGCTATTTTTATGTCCTGTATCCTCTCGTGTGGTTAACAGCAAACAGTTAGGGGAAACAGGGGCAGTCAATAATAGTTGGGAATAGATTCAGAAAGAATTTGGCAGATGAAACGGCTCTTCGGTTATTAAGTAGGTATACAGGGTGGAATTTTTCAGCGCCACCTGGAGGGGAAGTACTCTAAATACTGGAGACAGAAAATTTAACTCAAAGGAAACATTCCTTTATTTTTAAAAGAAATAAATCTGCATTCAAAGATTTTCGAAAATTCGCTTGCCACACGGGAATTGAACACGCAAAATTCCAGAAAAAAATAACACCTTGTATTGTTATGGCATTAATCGACAAGTTCGATCATAAGGATCAAATCCTTATGATTGACCTTCCTTTCATTTAATTTATCACGTATGGGTGATAAATTAAATGAAAGGAAAACCATGAAATCTTAACTTATAAATTCAATGGGATAAGCTATAGCACTTTTATTCAAAGGTCCATCGGATTACTTATGTATGTACCTAATTAACAATTGTCTTTGACGTCATTTGTTTATTTAAATGACGAATGGTGCTCCGGCCCATAACAGCACAATCACCACTGCCTATGTTAATAACCACCTCAATACCTAGATTTGTACAAAGGGCACAATCAGATGGCCTGCAAGCGAGATCAGCAGACCTCACCACATTATATTTTTTTCATGGGGATATGTTAAAAATCAAATTAATTAAAACTGTACACGAGTTAAGAACTGATCATCATCACATCGCGATATTAAAAGTTACTGGAAATGAATTCTTTAAAAGAATTTTGTGCATCCAACAGAATGGAGCTCATTTTGAGCAACAAGTAAAGATTTCATAGTTTTCCTTTGATTTCATTTATCATGTTTGTTAGATAGATTTGATCCTTATGATTTACCCTATCGATGGATGTCATTAAAAGTACAGGTTGCTATTTTTTTGGAATTTAGCCGGTTCGATTCCCGAGTATGGCGAATTTTCTAAAGTCTTTGAATGCAGATTTATTTCTCTTTAAAATAAAGGAAAGTTTCCTTTCAGCAAAATTTTCTAGCTCCAGTATTTAGATTACTTTCCCTTCAGGTGGCGTTGAAAAATTCCACCCTGTATATTAAGAACAACTATGTTGCTTACGTATTGTAATGTGCTTGTTATGAACCTAAACGACTGTAATTTGTTACAAGTATACCTTACTGTGTTCTAGGAATTTTGATGTATACGGTTATTCAACTTTAATAACTTTGTTAATAATTTCTTCATAAGTTAAAGTGCTCGAGAATTCGGTGGATAAGGCTCTTTGAAACAGTCCGTCAAAGTTTGTTGTGATTTCTACTACTTAGAAAACTCCAGCAATTTACTATTGTTGACCTGACTGTGACCAAAACTTATACTTCGAAATCAAGATATTTTTTAGCACATACAAACACGTGGGCAGTAATGAAACGTCACGGCACGGGTCAGGTTGGTCGTTTCCTTTTAAAAATACTACAAATAACATAATTTAACCTTCATTGAACTTAAAACATGGAGTCTGGATTTATGATCGGTGGCAATAGGCTCGCCCCCTATTACATTGGAGTTTAACATAACTAGCGAAATGTGGGTATACTATTAGGTACACCTCTGCCTAACCCTTCAGGGATTATAGGCGGGATGTTATGTAACTTAAAACAACAAAAATATCCTGTTTTATTTTATTGATTTATTTGTTTTGTTTTATTTTTAATCTGTGGAACTGCGTTCATGCAAGACGAACACAAAAAGTTCGCAAGTCCATGTCTACAAAGCGAAGTCTTGGAAAAATACTTCAACAGTCTTTCTACGTCTCTTTCGATAAAACGAAGTTTGTTCAGTTCTAGTGAATAGGAACTTTCTATTGAAACTTGGGAATAAAGAGTCTGAAAAGAATTTGTTTGAGTAGGTAGATCTAGACACCAACTAACATATTGACGTCGCAACTTCTAAGGTAATAGAATAATAATAATCAAAGGTTATTTGAACATAACGTAACAGTAAAACGTAGGTTTTACTGTTACGTTATGCCTTGAAAATTTACTTTTTATCAGTGTTGCGAGCTCTGGTTTAAAAAAATCGAACGATTTCAAAAAGACTCCTGGGAGTGTCAAATGAGGTAGCATACCAATAAAAACTTTTCATCCGCTAATCCGTTTCCATTTGGAAACGGATTAGCGGATGAAAAGTTTAAAGTTTAAAGTTTTTTTAAAAGTTTAAGAAAACCGTCCCCAACGTATTTACGTTGGGGACGGTTTTTAGCCGTCGATTACCGTATTGCGACCAACAGCGGTATCATGAGCAACAGATCCGAGTTCCGTAGATAGTGCACTAGACAGACACCACGGTATACATTTATTAAACGACTTTTAAAAAAGAAGGCGGTTATTTATGTATTCGACCAGCATCTTTTTTTTTTTTCAAATATTTACACCGATTTCTCCGTGGTTACTGGTCTGATATAAGTAATTCTTATTTCATTCGGTTGAATAAGCTTGCGCGGTGGTCCCATATTTATTTTATTAACTTTGGTTTGGTACTATAAGTGTTACTTTCTATAGTAAAGTTTAGTCTACCTCCACAGGTTTGTCCACACTGGTGGCAGTTGTAACTATTTGTGGCATCTACGAGTACCACCACTGGTGGTGGTTGCATCTGTTCAGTTGCATTTGCTCCTACCTCTGGCCCCACTGGTGGCAGATGACACTTAAATTAGTGGAATCCTCCACCAGTGGTTTCAGGCTCGACGATTAAGTAGCCGTCTGACACCACCAAGTATTTCAACTAACAAATTAGAAAAAAGGATGGCCTTTCTGGGCCCAGCTTATATTTCATTGAAATATTTACCAAAAATTGCGTCATTTCTTTCTCATGGAAATCACAAAATTCAACAGCATTTTACAATATGGGAAGTGAGAAAAGTTCAATTAAATACTTAGTTATTTATCGAGAATGAATGATCGGTAAAATCTTAGAATGTGTATGGAAATCGAATGACTAGTACTTATTAATCGATTGAAAATTGCGAACCGAGTAACTTCAAAATAAATCTTAGCACTTGTTAGCTCAGAAAAGATTTGTGATCTCACAAATCTTTTCTGCGTGCTATGCTAACACCACAACTAAAAAGGGTAAAATAAAAACTTTTTTGTGACTTTTGTTTGTGACATTGACTTTTTTACCACCGTCTTCCGAAACAAAAGTTATTTTCTACTTTTTAGTGTTTTGTTTGGGAAGTCGGTAATTTTTTTGTTTGTCAGTATATTTTACGGAGCGTAGTTCTAAGTTTATGATGTGGTATGAAACGAATTTTACTGGCCTCTTGAACTATGAGGGCACCAGTTCTACATTTATTGCATTATCATCGTAAAAAATATAGTGCTGTACACCCAAATTCTTACAATTTACAGCTTCCTTGGGAACGCGGTAGTCCTATTTTTTATCTGTCTATTCTATCTATCATACAAGGTTATGACCGGGGTGTCAGATTTGCGAGAATTTGGTGTGTAATTGAAATAAAAGTAATGTTCATGGAAAGCTATATTTTTACTCGTAGATACATACTATTATTGATTAGAATGTTTTTCTTTCTTTTCTTTCTTATACTTTTCGTAAGGCTGCGAGCCGATTATTCTTCCATACGACCGGAGAAAGCTCAAATAACATTACGTTTTAGTATTAACACCAAAAACTAATTGGAATGTCGATTGACGAATATTACTAAGTAGAACAGTAAAAACAATATTGGTTTGGAACTCATGAACCTGGACAGTTTAATTTGTTTTAGCACAATTTGAGGCTTAGATAACTCCAAAATAATTTAGCAACAGACATAGGTAGGTACCTACTCGTAGTTTATTTATCAATAAGTTCAAATAAATTTATTTTGCAATGATTTATTTACTACTTTTTTTTGTAATAACCTTTTATTCCCGATGGACTGCTAAAAATGTTTTCAGGAATAATAATATGTGCATCTCACTTTCTCTTACTGACTGAACGGCATGCGCGTGACTGTCAAAAGATACCATACTTCTGTGATAAAATGTAGTCCAGCAATATTATAGTTGCCTAGGAATAAAGTGGTTTCCTATGGCTTTGTATTGTACAAATCATCTTATCAATCAACCATGGAAAGGTCGTAACCGAAATCACTTCAATCGGGAAACCGCACCTTTTTCCGGACCAAAACCGCTCACATTCATTTAATTGTTTCAACGTTTTGCATCAAAAAAGCGAGGTCATATTGACACAACTCGCAAAAGAGTAATTCACCTGTAAGTCAAAGTCAAGTGTAAGTAAGTTGCCATTCGTTGCTGTAGAGTGAGGAGCATCAATACCTTACAAACATATATGCAAGGTCAGGTGCGTGTGCGTAGTACTCGCAACCCGCGTGCGTGTGTGACCAGATGTACGAGTATGAAAATGGACGAGGCAAAACGATTGTGTAAAGATCGTAGCAGAAAACACGAACGCCACCTGGCGTTCTATGTTTTCTGCATAAACCCAATGGGAGAAAGGCGTGAGTTTATACGTGTACGTATATGTGAGCGATTTTGCAGCAATCGAAAATTTTCAGAGAAAATAGCTTGTGGACTCCGGCTCATGACTGTACCTACAGGCAACTTTTAAAACTGACTTTCTCCTAATAGATTGATTGTTATATATCTTGTAACCTTTGAATAATCAAAGCTGTAACGAACATAGTATTTTAGAGCTGCAATGGCCCAGTGGTGGCAGCTCCGACTTACGAACAGTAAGTCGTGGGTTCGAACCCAGGCAGGCGCATTAATTTGTATAAATACTGCTCTCAAACTAACTCTGAGTTAAGTTTTTCGTGCAAGTGGGCTTACAGACTGCTACGAGTATGTAAAGAAGATAGTAGGATAGGGATTTTATAAAAATATAAGGTCTATATGTTCATACACGAAATCTCTTAAGGGGTCATTGTACTCATCATTATGAACAACTTTTACTATGGGACCAGCCCCGAAATCGCGAAAAAAAATCTGCTGTTCAGTACATTTTGACGAGTTAATGCGATCTTAATGTAGGGAAACAGCTGATTTTTTTTTCGCAATTTCGAGGTTGGTCCCATAGTAAAAGTTATTCATAATGATTAGTGCAATTACCCCTTAAGAGATTTCGTGTATGAATAAATAGACCCTATACATTTATGTCTTAAATTACTGAACCACTTTCTTATTAATAAAAACTACATAATGACTAATATGAATTCAGTTATCAACATTTTAATGTGAATTGGCGCAAATAATGATGATTTCTACTTTGAGATTAAGATAAGACCTATTTCATAAAAGTATGGGTTCTAAAATAATAATCAGCCTATAATGTTGCTGGGACACACGTCATCCTCTCTATGGGAGAGAATGGACTATGATCTACCACGTTGGCTCAGTGCGGGTTGGTAGATGTTACATGTCTTCGAATTTTTGGTTCTGGGACATGCCTCACGATGTTTTTCTTTACCGGTTTGAAAGCAGTGGTGATGAAATAAATTACACGAAGTTATGCACCTGCTTGGGTTCGAACCCACGACTTACTGCTCGTACGTCGGGGCCGCCACCACTGGGCCACCGCTGCTCTCACATATGTGTATAATAGATATGGTAAATTAAGATAATTTTACCAAGACAACAATTGATTATCCATTCAAAAAGTTCTCAAACGGAATGCTGGTTGCCAATTGAAAATTTATGATGACCTTTCCGAAACATTTCCTGAAGCGTCTGTCTTAATCTATTTCTAAACATCGTTTAATATTCCACCTCATTCCAAAGTCAATGCAAACATCGGTAAGACAGTAACCAATTCCTGGAGAAACTCAATTGAAAATTATGAAGTTTCAATAAATTGTCTATTAATTTTGCTTTAGTGAGTTGAAAACAATTTATCGGTCCATCTTTATGAACTTCCGAAGTTTCAAGAACTTGTATTAATTGAACACCGTTACTTTTTTTTTGTCTTAATCTGGTTAACGCAGTTTTTGATCAAAAATAAATTATATTATTTCTTCTAATGCGTTATTCCAAATCAGAAAATTGTCATCTAAATCTCTTTATATATCGTATCCTATGTCGTAGATTGTGAAAATAATTAATTTTCTTGATTTCATACAAGCCAATGCGACGTGAGATACGCTTCGAGCGGTGACGTGTTTTAACCATCTTAGTTCTAAGTGCTTATGCCCCGAGTAATCGGGTTAAAAACGCACAACGACCAATCAAGCTATGTTGCAAAACCAAACAAAGCTGATCTCTCATCGTACGGGAAGCTCATAAAAAGCGAGGTCAGATTATACTGGATATGTACAGCTGATAAGTCGCCGTGTGTACAACACCTGGTAGAACGGAACTCAACGACGCAATGTGTCTAAATAAAATGCATTTCAACTGGTCTGACTGTCTTTCAATAATTCAGTCAACTAGGTAATCAAAGCAGTCGCTACGCGTGTGACCTTCCTTTTCCTAATTTTCGTGTTGATTATTGTTACAGAAAACGGGCATCAGTCTAATCGAGCGTTACTTTTCATTTTCATAAAAATATCCTATTTTTTTTAACTTCTTTCGAAAGCTATAATCTTGTAGTAGGTAGTTCAATTATTGTTCAAGTGCCCATGTCGTAGTAGTTACTTAAAAAGATTCAGTTTTAAGGGTTTTTGCTCAATTGATTCGGACACAATCCAAAAAACGATGCTTTGAAAGTTTAGAATATGTCTACACTAATATTCTATACTAATATTTTATAGAGGTAAACTTTGTTTGTAAGTTTGTATGTAGGGGTAATCTCTGGATCTACTGAACCGACTTTGAAAATTCTTTCACTAATAGGAAGCTACAGTATCCCCGAGTGCCATAGGCTATATGTACTGTACAACGTGCCCGTGGTATAATTTCTGACAAAAACGCGAGCGAAGCAGCGGGCAACAGCTAGTATATTTATAAAGAGGAAAGATTTGTATGTTTCTAACGAATAAACCCAAAAACCACTGGACCGATTTTAACTTTTTATTCACCAATAGAAAGTTGAATTATTAGGAAGTAACTTAGGATATAAATAATTATATTTATATCATGCAAATTGGTCGAGCTATCACATTTTTTGCGGACAAAGTCGCGGGCGAAGTACTAATTTTGAGTATTATTTCGAAGCTTCTGTGAAATTATTTTAGGAATATTATTATTTCATTATAACGTTGACCTTTTCATCATAAAGTGTTCCTAATATTTAAAACAGGACATATTCGCACCCGACCCAAATCTGTAACTTTCTAATTTTCGCTATTTTCACAATCATTTTCTCGTTAGTTCTCGGAACACTATATGGACGTTAGTTTATAAGTGTAAATATTTACGAGTCACTTTGATAAATCGTTTTGGGAAAGGAACGGGCGGGCATTGTTGTTAATAATTGCGAAGTCATTGTTAATTTTTGTTGCTTTCAGAATGCCACTGGATTAAATACCCTGAACGTAAATTATTTTACTTTGTGAGTATTCAATCGAGAGTGCTTTCGATCGATACAACAAAATGATTACTTTTAACCATTTCTGTGGTTGAATGTTAAGCTCAATGTGTATACAGTTATAATCGTCAAGTGTATACATCAATTGGCAGTTAATCAAAAATCTACAAAACTTTTTGAATTTAAAACTGAATTAAGCTATTAGTGATATATTATACCGAATAGGATTGATTTACATAAAAGAAAACTTTATTTAATTTTTAACATTTAATCTAAACTTTCTTGCAAATGCAAGTGATTATACAGAGTGTAACAAGTCTCTTAACGAAGCCGTCAGCTAAGCATTATGTACATCAAACTTTACGCAAAAAATAAATTGTTTTTGTTGTTTTTGTCTGTCTGTGAAGACAAAGAAGAATAACGCGGTCAGTTGTTCTTCTACGAGTACACCACGTAAAGGTTATTAACCAACATTAGATAATTAATTACTAAATTAAAGTACTTACACTAAAATATCAGATCTTTGTAATTTTATCTAGTCGTAAAACTATGCGAAGTAGGTACAGGTCACTAGTAATAAAGGTAGGTAAGTGTGTAATTCCGCAAACCTACACACGTACCATAATTATATGTGTAATCAAATAATGTTATTGTTAGTTAGCTTGAGTAATAGATCAAATGTAGAAACGTTAGGTAGAGGAAACCTACATGAGATGTGTGTGTGTTACATACTAGAGTGGTGAATGAACATGTGAAATATACAGGATGTAAACGGACCCGGTGTACGGGGATTGTGGAGGCGTTTAAAGAAAAAATCTTACATATATAACCAAGTATTAAAAAAAAAACCTTTGTGAAAAAGTTGGCACTTTGAACATACCTGGGAACTACAAGGTTCCCAGGTATGGTCTAGAACAAAAAATGATTGCACTGACGGGAAAATCAAGTGCCTTTCGGTTTCGTTAAGGGTTTTGTTACACCCTTTATTTTCTGTTTTTATGCCAGCAAAACGATAAAATCGAGAGTGACTACCAACGTTGCGTTACAGCATTACTTCGAGAACTACCACTCGTAGCCTATTCAGTAACTACAAGTACTACTTCAGTAAGCTTACAGTCTCTTATATGGGTACCGGACACTTAAAGGTTGACCCAAATATAAATATCAAAAAGAAAATTTAAGATGATTCTTTCTAAGGGCTTCTTAAAGCGCCCAAATGTATGTTCAACGATTATTTATTTAAGTACAGTTTAGGAGACGAACGCTTTTTGTTGAAGAGGTTTCCAAAATTTTCATTTGGACATGTGCACACGGCTACACATCAAGCTATACATTTCCAGTTTATACTGGAAATGTATAGCTTGATGTGTAGCCGTGTGTACAGTCATAATAAAAATAATAATATTTTATTAACTTCAATAATTGTAATTAAATTGTACAAGAAACCCTTATCTAAGTACTATGCAGCGTTACAACTAGGGAAAAGAGTGTTTTCGATGAGTTCTGGCACGCAATGTAAGATTTAACTTGTGTTAGGGTGCCAGCGTCCTCGCCTATACTTTGAACATGTAACAGTAGTTTTAAGACGAGCACATAATACATAGTCGCACTCACATCAATTACCACAACTGTCAAATTTCTCCAAATGATTTTGCACCTTAGAATGTTTATGGATATCAGTTTGTAGTAACTTGATGCAGGCGAATGTACAATGAAGGAAATAGTGATGATCACCATGCATGCTAACTGTGTAATTTGTTTGTTTTTCAAGTTGGCAGTTAAATTAATAATAGTTAAATAAAATGAACCAACTTCGTTAATTATTCAATAATTTGAGAGTACTAATAGTGTATGTAGGCAATAAGGGACTGGTATTTTTTTTGTATTTATCTGTGGAGGCTTGTTATTAGCAATTCAGATATATATTTTGTTACTATAATGTTATTAATCTGTAAGCTTTCCTAAAAAAAAAAAAAATAGTGGACTAAATTTCCTCGAAGTTTTCTGACCCACGTCCCACGCATAGAAACGACTCATAACCATACAATCATAATGCAATTACGATGATAATGGCTTATGTCATAAAACATATGAAATAATTCATTATGATAACGCGTTGTCTTCAAATAACTCACGCATAACTGCCGCATTAGATTCAACGATAATGGCAAAATACGATGTTAGGTTTTATCTATTCCAACATTCGGCGTCAATATTGGTTGTACTAAGCGGCCGTTCACACAGCACTGTCCTGTACGATATTTTGCGCTAAACTCTGAATCACATGTCAATATTAGTATTTATGGGCAGTCAGAAACCCGAAGTCTTAAAACCAGTTTCACCAAGAGGACTTACACTGTAACAGGTTTGTGGACGTCAGATAGGAAGTCGTTCCATGTAAAATACTAGTATTCAGCTGCATGCTTCATAGAATGGAAGACACCCCAACATATTGAAAAAAGGCTAAAAACAAATGCAGTATGGAACTGTCATGTGATCCCAAATTCATATGGTAAAATATCGTACAGATCAAAGCCGTGTGCACGGAGCCTAAACATTATACTATTGTAGCAAATACGGTAACAACGGGAGGTCCTAAATAGAGATGAAGAATAATAGCTTATTGAATGTTTTATTGATATTCGATTGACGGATAAATTTTTAGCAATATGACCTTCAAGATAGAAGGTACAATCATCTTTAAAATATTTTAATGTTGTTACGTACGAATACGAAGAAGACATGCTGCGCCGACCCTAAGAAAATTTAAAACTATTAAGGCTTTTTTTTTAATGTACAGTAATAATACAATTATATTTCTAATTATGACTGATAAATCTTTTCATGTTTCTCATTTTTAATATATTTAAGACTTTACAAATAATAATAACTATCGATGTTCAGTTCCATTAATTTTCACGCCAATCTTCTTTCGTTCTGTTGTATGTTTGTCGCATTGGGATTTGGAACCAATCCTCATTGTAGTATTCATCCACGTTTCTTGGATTCACATTCAACACATTTTGTTCCAAATTCACACAGAATTGATTCATTCAAAATTTTCGTTTCGGCGTTTATTTTAAAATGTACGTAGCATTATCGGATATGATGTAGATACATTTACAATTTGTAAACAAACCAACTTTCGAACTAAGCAGGCTTATTATTGGTATTATTTTAATATAATAAATGTAATAATTTGCACGCCGTAAGGTACACTGTAGCAAATCCCTTCATTTATGTACATCATCTTTTACCTGTACCTACATTCAAAGCAAATAAAGATCTGATTCTGATTCCCCTTTGGGCCACCGCTGCTCATACTGGGCCACCGCTGCGCATGGAACATATGCACATAGTTTTATTCGTAATTTAGTATTTTTTGTTGTTGTAAATATTCTGTTTGTATATTTATTTAATGTTGTTTATAGTTTGTAAATTATGTAAGTATACAGATACATATATGTATATAGAAATGATAATATATTGTTTGACAATACATTGCTCTGAACTACTAAGCTTTATTAAGTGTTATGTTGTAGTTTTTTTGTTGTATATTAATTAGGTTAAGGTATTTATCTATGGGTCTTTGTTACCTGAAGTAAATGGATTATTATTATCTCCTTTATTCATTTTATCATCTTATTTCATACATTTTTATATATTTCTTAAAAAAAATACTATTATTATTATTTACCCTTTAACTAAGAGACAAACACCAATGAAACTGAACGCGATCAACACATTTAAACATGATGATCACAAAAATTTCGTGTTTTGTTTCATTGGTAAAATTTGTCTCATTGTTTGCAATATTCACACTCCAATTAATAGTCCCCATTTATAAACCACCTGAACATTTACTATTTCTATCTACATACAAATACTTCAGATGAAAGCCTATACTTCTGCCCGCATTTGCCACAGCCAAGTATTTATAGTCGTTGACCTGTTAAGGTCGTTACAGTAATGCAACCTTCAAAAAATTCTCATTTACGCTCTTTAAAATCATCTACATACAATCTATCAAATAAAACTGTACAAGAAAAAGTATTCCTGGTCAAAAAATCCCGAGTTGGTTGGCGTTGGCGTCGACAGATTGGTGGCTCGGGTTTGGACAAAAAAGTGAATAGATTCGCACGTGTTTTTAAATCAAAATTGTCTTTTTTTGTAAGTTGTAAGTTATGAGTACTCCTTTAACCTACTTTTCATAATATAAATAGAAAAATGTAGTTTTCTGCGTGTAAACAAGTTAGTAATATTTTGTATTAGTCTTTCTTTGTTTGTGTGCCCGCATACTAGCAGTGTCAAAAGCACACAAACTGAAAGGATTTTCTGAACATCATAACAGGAGCCACTTGACCCAAAATCTGTTTAATTGGATATTCTAAGGACGCTATCAAAGTCGAACAGCATTTATTTGGGTTAAATTCTTATTTAAAATTGAAGCCTGTGTTAATAACCGAAGCGATTACCTCGGTTTAATATTTAACCCTTCATCCATTGCTATCACTTTAAGACTATTTGACATTTAATCAATTAAATACGAACCTTGGCTTGATGAGATTTCTCATCAACAGTAATTAATCTTTATTAATAATAATCCCTCATCTCATTTTTTTTTTTAAAAAGTCTTTCCCACTATTTACCAGAAAAAGGCTGTGTTTTATCTGCCCAAGGCTTAAAAAAAAAGTATAAACAAAGAGTACGAAATTCTCCAGCTCCAAGCTCATAAATCTCTTTAGACCTCGTTGTATTCGTCGGAAAGTTAAAGGTACACACAGCTACACATCAAGCTATAACCAGTGACATCCCCCTGAGTAGAAAGGCTGAGTTAGCACTTTTTGCTGACGACACTGCCATCTACTACTCAGGTTGGAGCCCAGACAATATTACCCGCGTTCTCCAAACCTCCGCAAACGCACTAGGCGCTTGGTTCCGGAGATGGAGGATAGAAGTCAACCCCGACAAGAGCCAGGCGGTCCTCTTCAGCAGGCATCGCCAAAACCTCCCATCCGCCATCCGACCGATGTCTATGTTTGGCAAGCCGATCCCTTGGGAGAAGCGAGCCAAGTACCTAGGGGTCATCCTAGACCGACGCCTCTCCTTCGGAGAGCACATAAGGTCGGCACGAGCCCGTGCCGCTTTCGCTCTCGACTGTCAGACAGTTTATGAAACGTCTCACCAACCGTTTCTTCGATTAAGCCGAAAAGCACCCCAACCCGCTGATCGTATCGGCCGCCCGATACGCCCCCTCCAACATAAGTAGGATTAGGAGACCCCGCCTTACCCTCCTCGAACCCGATGACCCCATCACCCTCCTTCAAGAGAGCTGTAGGGAAACCAGTACACTTCGCAAGTACAAGAACAAATACCGACCGCGATTCCGGCCCCGCCGCCGAGGCCCACCGCGACCCCCCCGTAACATCACTGACCGACCCTTGCTCGACGAGCCAGCCCGCGCCGCTGAGCATGTAACGTTAAATTCCCCATTAAATAATCCGACCCAGCCAAACTGTAGTTGCCCTCCCCTCAATGACGCACTAAGCCTAGGCCCGAACCCCGCAGGGGGTGCCCTTAGTGACTGTTCATTTAATGTGTAATCCTTAGTTTGTAAGCCCTGGCTGGGGGCCTTAAAGTAATTTTCGACCACCACAGAATAGTCCGGTTAAGCAGCTTCAACCTCAGTAGAGTTGTTGCGCTGCGAGTGGTCACACCTAAAAAAAAAAAAAAAACGCATTGTATAGGATTTCCGTACAATGCGAGGTCAGCTTATACTGGAAATGTATAGCTTGATGTGTAGCCGTGTGTACCTTATGTAGCTTATTCTATCCTCAAACTTTCTGGTTCACCCTAGTATTTCACTACTTATCTCCACGTAAAGAAAAGGGGGTGAAAAAGAAACTTAAATAAATATTTATAATTTAAATCGTCCTCGACGAACATGTACCCTTCAATAAATGCAAAAGATGAGACGTAGAATTGTCTTTTTAATATCGCGACCTCGTCTGGGAAGACCTCTATATTTTAATTGAATGGAATATAATCTAGCGTTTAACTTAACAATCTTAATTTATTGAAACACTAGTGACCTGCCCCTGCTTCACATGACTTTTTAATGGCTAATTTGACAAATCAATTATACATCTCTTGCTCAGAATAGTTACGAGTACAGCACTGATGACAATATTTGTGTCACTTGATTATTTTAGTACTAGCGACCCGCCCCGGCTTCGCACGGTGCAATGTTATACATACAAACCTTCCTCTTGAATCACTCTATCTATTAAAAAAACCCGAATCAAAATCCGTTGCGTAGTTTCAAAGATTTAAGCATACAAAGGGACATAGGGACAGAGAAAGCGACTTTGTTTTATACTATGTAGTGATAATTTTACAATATTTTCTTACCTTTGTATAGATTATTTTTTACCAATTGTTTGTGAATGTGTGAATATCGGAGGCTTTGTAGATTCCCAGATGCTTGTTAACTTTTTATCTTGTTTTAATTTTTTTCTGTGTAGCAAGCAACGACTGATTGTCGGGCGTACGCTGTCCCGCCATACTTAAGTACTAATGCTGTAACATGATAATATTGATACAATTTTAAATGATTTGAGTGACCATGGACATCCAAATAAAAAATGTATTTATATAAACTAAAAACCCAGACTAAAAAGCACAAAACAAGCCCATTTGGAAGCAACCCATTGAAATAGAAAATTATTAAAGCATTGAACGCGTCCCATATTGAATTTTCATTACTGCCATGACTTTAGTGACACTCGCAAGATTGTTGTAAGACAAATCGATTGACGTAAAGCGGCCCATACACCTACAATAATATTGCGCAATGTTGATGATTGCACAATATTATTGAACATATAGGGGTGTTATTGAAGATTGCGCAATGATTGAGTAAAAGATTGAGGACTTTTAAATTTTATTGCACAATATTTATTTATTGTGTTTGTGTATGGTATATTGCCCAATATTTAAGGTATGACGAGAATGCTTGTTCAATTTTATTGTCTCAATTTAATTGTACCGTGTGGGTTTCGGAGCTCATCAATCATATTGTAGGTGTATGGAAGAACCATTAAAATCGGCGCACGCGTTTGGTCTCTGCAGTGCCATAAAGGAACAAACATAAATAGTCTGATAAACACATTACCCGTAGTCGGGTATTAAAAAAGTGACTTTAATTATAGAGAAGGCAGTCTGACATACGAAAAACAATTTTATTTTATAGCAGCTTTTCATTTTCCCTCCCCACACAATTGGGCTTGCCTATAACTCCTACGTAGAGTCACAAAGGCTTAAATTCGTAATCTCCGTACTGCACAAATGGGTTTATAATCTCAGCCGTCTCTGACGTTGTAACTTTGACGAGAAAGCTGCTGCCTACCCTCTCTCTACCCTTTTTTGGTTTTAACTAATACCTACGTGTATCTTTGTTTACAGGTAAAATTGGGATTGGAATCAAGTGACCGGTAAATAAAATGTAAGCCAGCGGTAAGAAAACCAACCAACTTTTTAGATTTAGAAACTTGCACCCCAAATGCTTAAACCCTCTTTCAATCACACTCCAAAGGGTTTTGGAGAAAATTACAAATTCATCCTCGACTCATTGATTGCCTCGTTGGTCTAGTGGTCGCAAGCGCGACTGCTGAGTATGAGGTCCTGGGTTCGATTTCCAGGTCGGACACAATTTTATTACAAATAAATACAAATAACTTATTTTTCTTTTACAAGTTATGTACTACATCTAGTGGTTGAAGTGACCTCTTGGACAAAAAATGCCTGTGTTAGGTCACTTCGCTCTTCCGAAGCTTAAATTTACCTGGTGTACAAACAATTATAAATCTGTGTGTGTTATGTATGTGTGTGAGTGATTGAAGAGTGTATGTGTTTTTGTGAGTGGGTGTTTGTGTGGATGATAATTACGATGCATGTGTTTGATGGTGAACGTTCAAAATAAAAAAATATATAACAATTTGTCTCATCATTATCTAGCCCTGTATGGAAACAAAAAAAGTAAAAAAAAAACATAATTTGAAAATTGAAAAAAAAAAAAAGTTTTTTTTTTACTTTTTTCCATCAAACAGTGGAGTAATCTCCATACTACGTTTGTTTGTTTTGTATGGAAGTACTACCGACTAGTGTACCCTGAAACATAACTGGTGAAATGTTGGTGTACTATTAGGTAAACCACTGCCTAACCCTTCAGGGATTACATGTGTAATGTTATGTTATAGTACTTAATGTTTGAAAAATTCATCTGCTCGACAGTGTAGATAATGTCGATGAAATGTTAAAACACTTGGAATTGCCACTGTAACTGTTAACGACAAACGTACCACAAAACAAGAATAAAGTCTCAATCAGGAACGACAAAGACAAATTGTAAATGTGAAAGCTAGCCAGGACAAGGCGTCCTAGCTGATGAATTGACAGCTCGATCAACTAACTTGATTGATACTTGCTTTGACACTTTGAAAGACGACTGACTGATTTCTTGCAGTCAAAGCTTCCTGGCCAGATTGTTATAAGGAAGGTCAGGAAAAAAATAGGAAACATTTTAAAGGTGGAACGTATGGCAAAGTTGTGGATTTTTATTAGCTAAATCTATTTAAACAAATAAATAAAATAAGTGTGTTTGTAATATCAAAATAACAGCTTTTTACTGAATGCATATGAAAGTATATCCGGTACTTATAACAAAACCACGTTTTTCCTTTTTTTTCTGTCTGTCTGTATGTCTGCTTGTATTTGACGGGACTTTTACTGGTAGATAGTTGATTTTATAAGGTCTATTACAGGCTACACAGGCAGACTTTTGTGTATGAATAAGAATTAGGGGTCTGTGAAAAAAATAATAATTAAAACTCTTGAATTGGTAACTTTAAATTCGATTCAAAAAGGAAAGTAGTATTTTTTTACAATAATTTCACGCGAACGAAGATCGTGGGCAACAGCTAGTATTATACATTTATAAATTAAAATTACCTAAAATAACTAACTTGACAATAAACTTAAAAAATTACGTCAAAAACTCCTCAACGCTCTCAACTGGTAATGTACCCAAGAGACTGGTGGCGTTGCCACGTTGTATGGCAAAGTTTAGTCTTTGGCCAAGGTAAAAGCCAGCCCCTGGGTCTCGAAAGTGTCAACTAAGCGTTGTGAAATGTCCTTGAAAAGGCTGTAGCAGTCGGACCCTACAGTCCTAGAGTTTCAACCTCAAACGGCTCGAAAATATGGTTACCAATAGGTTCAACAGCTTCAGTTTAGCTTTTCAATTTTGCTATTTACGGTACGATGGGGCCGAAAAGTTGTGGAGTGGCGACAAAGACGTTGCGTTGGAAGGCCGCCCACTAGGTGGACCGATGACCTGGTGAAGGTTGCGGGGATCCGCTGGATGCGAGTCGCACGGGACCGGTCAGTGTGGTGACACTTGGGGGCGGCCTATGTCCAGCAATGGACGGCTTTCGGCTGCAATGATGATGATGACGATAAGGTATTATTTTATGGCTATTATAATCATTTATTTAGGTCTCAGTTATTTACAAAGTCCTTTCAACTTACATAATATTACTTTTAGAAAAATATTTACGTAAATAAGTTGTTTGACTCCAGGTGTTGCGTTGACGATGGGTGGGATCTCGTTCAGCTTCTCTGTAGGTTTGATCTCCATGCAAAATAACTCCCGTTACACTTAAAGTTAACACAAACATCAATAGTTTTGTTTTCGTTCTACCCAAAGCGAACTAAACGTGTTATCAACCAAAAACAGCAGTGCTTTTAGTTTTGTGAAGTGTGCTTACTCGTCAGTTAGCGTCAATTGGCTTGTAAAATCCGATTAACTACTGTGTAAAGGTGCAGTCACACTGTAGGCGAATAGTTTGCGGCTTAAACACAGGAGTTTAAACACCAAATGCGTTGCTGTGTGAAAAAATGATTAAAATAAGACAAGCAACGCAGCGTATCTCCGGTGGCAGCAGCCAAAACCGACTGTTAGGCCCGGACCCTACCAAAAAGGAGACAAGCGGTGATTTGCGAAGCGACGAGGAGAGAAGAAGTGCAAAGCGGCACACGCGCTGCTCACAGCATACCGCTCACCGCACGGCGCACACTGTATCTGATCCCCTTGAGTACGGGATGGTCCATACGGGAGGGTCAGATAATGTTGGTCACCGACCGTACACCGATCACTCACGCCGCGCCGCTTACAGCATACCGCTCACCTCACGCCACTCACGTCTCTTCTTGTCTTCGCTTGCCTAAAATATTTACGAGATATCTCCTCTCCTCTCTCAAACTCAAACTCAAAGCATTTATTTCAATTAGACCTTAGCAGGCACTTTTGAAAGACAGAAAAACAAAAGCGAAGCTACAATCACAGACACAAGGCATAATTAACTTGTGAAAGTACTGTAGTTGCCGATTCCAAAGCGTAGATCTCTATGGAGAAGAATGGGCAAGAAACTTCATGGACACTCTTTTCAATCAAAATATTGTTACAAGATCTTGGTTACATCATTCATGTTGAGATTATACATATATGTGAGAACGATGTAGAAAGACGTGCAAATTAAGAGAAGATTATTACTATCAACAATTTAAAAACAAAGTAGTTAAAATAAACCGTGGCAGCTAAGAGATGACCAGTCCCAACTGACAGCGCCCGTTCACGAACATGACGCATGCATCAGCCCCATTCAGCTCAACCATATTGAAGGGAACTAAACTCTCTGCTCAACCGTTACCACTAAAGCTAAGCGAAGACGAGAAGTGTAGATAACGAAATTAAATTGGTGGTTTACAACACATTTACTGTCCTCTCGTCTACTCTGCGCTTCGGTGGAGTCCGGCCCTTAAGCTCCTTAGGCACTTGCATGAGTACACGTTGTAAACGTAACGTGCGATTTTTAAACTGAAAATACTCGTTTCACGTATAAAATTTAGGGTGACTGGTGATTGTGTGTGCTTAAACACGTGATTGTACTCATGGTAATAAACAACTTTCCCAAAGAAGCATTTTTTTTATACTCATTCACTATCACACTAATACAACAGCCTTATGAGATTGCTCTGTCTTCCCACTGTTGCACGGTACGATAGTAATTAGACAGAGCGCCACGCGGCTAACAGCTGATAGGTCACAGGCGCGGGCGCGCAAATTTCATACTTATTATTATTGTGATCATATTATCTCATATTGTGATCATGCTTATTATTGTGATAGTGAATGAGTATAAAAAGTTTCTTTGGGAAAGTTGTTTGCTATCATGAGTACAAGCACGTGTTTAAGTTTCGGTCGCAATTACCAGTCAGCCAATATAAGGGTGGTTTAAATGCTATAGGATAGACAAAACGCGACGTTTTCACGTTACTTCTACACCAAGGGCTCGAGCTACGGCCTCAAAATTTTAATCGACGATTTTTTCAATATTTTCTACATAACAAGGTATCCTTTTAAGTAACTTTGTAAAAGTCATATGATACTGTTTTCAGTATAATATTACCCTATCTGGTATCAATAACAGAGTTCCAAATTTCTAGAAACTTTGCTTTTACTGTTTGAAACTTTCAGTGCCTCAGGTGTTAAACTGAGTTAATGAGAGAGATAGCTATTGAGTATACAGGGTGATTTTTTAAAGTGGGCGTGTGACCAAACACGAAACTGTTAGGAATTTCCAAAAAATGCTCAAAGGAGTCTCGAGCCCGATTTTAATGAAAACTAAAACTGCATTGTGCGGATTTGTGAATAATCACTATTCCTGGGCAGGAATCGAACCTGTTGGTTTTGAAAAAAAAAAACACATTCTGTATTATTACATTCCACAGCGTCGCCATTAAGAATCAAATTCTGGGAAGTGATGACATAATGACAAACCAAAGGAAGAATTTAATTTTTGATAATATACGTAACAGTCTGCAGTAGGTTAGTAGTGTTCAACGAAACCTCAAACAAAACCTCTATTGGCGCCAACTCACTTGTAAGTTCTAATTTCAATTGTTTACATTTTTTATTTTAGTATTGAGGCCTTAAAACATTTTTTTTTTTTACATTTGCCGCATGTCATTACTTCCCAGAATTTGATTCATAAAATTTTACATTTTCCTTACATTTCCCTGTTAAAGGGGTTTAAACAGACCCTTAAGTAAGCCGAAAGGCACTTGTTCTCCCCGTCAGTGCGATTATATTTTTGTTCTTGAACATACCTAGGAACCTTTTAGTTACGGAGACATTGAGAGTCAAAGTTCCAACTTTTTCACAAGTTTTTTTTTTTTCAAATACATATTTCTAACGTAAGATTTTTACTTTAAATACCTCCATGACCCCCGCACTATTCAATCCATCAATCAGCACAATGTTTTGAGTGCGTCACATTGAGTTCTATCATAAAACGTGATTTTTCACCCCAAAAAAAGTCGATTCCCAGCAATAATTTTTGCGTAAAGTTATTTATTTTGATGTACATAATGCTTGGTTGACGGCTTCGTTAAGGGTCTTGTTACACCCCTTTAACAGGGAAATGTAAGGAAAATGTAAAATTTTATGAATCAAATTCTATATCAAATTCTAATAGGGTTATACCGGGTACGATTTTTTTGATGATGATTGATGGATGGCTTGAATAGTACGGGGGTCGTGGAGGTGTTTACAGTAAAAAACTTATGTTAAAAACAGGTATTTTAAAAAAAACTTGTGGAAAAGTTGGATCTTTGACGCCCAATAACTCCGTAACTAGAGGGTTCCCAGGTATGGTCTAAAACAAAAAATGATCGCAATGATGGGGAAAACAAATACCTTTCGGCTTCGTTAAGGGTCTAGTTACACCCTTTATTTTTCTTGTAGAAACGTTTGTTTTTGTCAAAATAGGTAGGTGTCATATTTTTATTTTCCTTCATACATCTTTATGAGCTGTCATCTCAGTGTTAGAAAATACTTTATACGCAGTTCCTATGTGTCATAAACCATCTTTAACACAATCCGTCCAGTGTGAGAGAATTCCATTTTGGACATAAATGTAATAATGTTTGTCAACCAATCGTCTGCCTAGCTTTTTCCCAACTATTTTGGGGTTGGCTTCCAGACTAACTGGATGCAACTGAATACCAGTATTTTATATTGAGCGACTGCCTATCTGACTTCAACAACCCAATTAGTACTGGGTCATACTACCCTTGGTAAGACTGGTTGTCAGACTTTCAGGCCACTGACTGCTTAACGATAGTCAAAGATCTGTAATTGACAGCCGGGACCAACGAAATAATGTGTTCCAGAGGCACGGAGAAAACTCGGTATGTAATGGGTGGTCACCCATCCACGGACCAACTTAGGTAAGAGCGGCTTATCCTTAAGAGCGACCCGAGCGGCTGGTATTATTTAGCCACGTGCTCCTACGCAAAGTTATCTTTTTTCCGTATACTCGACTGCTTCGCCCTTTTTTACTTTACTCTTAGATATTTACCAAGACAAAAAAGTCTGTCTGTCTCCCAGACATTCAATCAAATCAATGGCATTCGAAATTAGGTTTGCTGTAAGAACACCCAATTCTGAGTTAAGCTCGCCATTGTAGATAAGTTATATTATTGCAATTTGTACGTAAGTTTTTAATAATGTGTGCAATCTATACATCTATACAATACATATATACTAAATCCACAATTACTACATACATACATACAATATATATAAATAAATAAGACTGAAGTGTCTGTTTGTATGCTTATCAAAATAATTACGGCACTTAAAACCACTCACTTACACTCACTCACTCACTCACTCACTCACTCACTCACTCACTCGGCACTCTTTTTTTTTGTCTGTTTGTCTGTCTGTTTGTTCCAGTTAATCTCCGAAAAGGCTGGACCGATTTTGACGGGACTTTTACTGGCAGATAGTTAATGTTATAAGGTCTAAAATAGACTTTTATTTTAGAATAAGGATTAGGGTTCCTTGCAAAAAATATATAACCCCGTGAATTTGATACAACAAAATCCGATTTAAAACGCGAAAGAAGGTCGCGGGCAATAACTAGTAAAAAATAAGAATGGCTTGAAACCTGATTGATATCTTGCTTCCAAAACCTAAAGTTTTACATATAATACGCATATATAACAATGTTAGTACTACTAGTTTATTATGTAATGTCAGGCATTACAACACGTGCCTGAATGTATAACGTTCGCTCGAACTATTTCTATCTATAAATCTGCGTTAAAAATACACTCAAAATCCCACACAAACAATTAACTCATGAATTACTTGTTTTCACAGACGGCTATTTAAGGGAATTCTGAGAATCTCTCATAATCTAAATTCAATCACTGGAATTTGTGGTGCGATCTGGTGGAACGTGTCTACTTAGTTATTTAGGTATCGTGTGGCATCTTGAATAACACAAGGTGTATAACGACCCACCCCTGCTTTACACTGGTATTGTCGATATGTCACATAACATAACATCACGCCTCTAATCCCCGAAGGGTTAGGCAGAGGTGTACCTAATAGTACACCCACATTTCACCAGTTATTTTTAAGTCCCATGTAATAACGGGCGAGCCTATTGTCATCAACCGGGTATAAATCCAGACTGCGTGGCTGCTACGGAGAAATTCCTGATGAAAAAACTCAGTAACACTTTGCCCGACCCGGGAATCGAACCCAGGACCTCATGCTCAGTAGTCGCGCTTGCGACCACTAGACTAACGAGGCAGTCGATATGTCTCATTATCGAGATTTCAATGAAGTAAGTTTTTAAGAGGGCCCTTCCCGGTCCGTCTGTCGTCAACGCGAGCATGGTTGAAAAGCTTGTTGTTTCATCTAGAGCCACAGCGGCGATTTTATTTCAATTCCCCCGTCTTACCCCGCCCCGACCCCGCACAACTCGTCTCCCGCGCACCTCATACCGCCTAACGCGATGACATTGAACGAAAAATAGTGTTCGAAAATTTCTTAAACTGGTTCCAGGAAATACGTGTTTTTGCATAAGTCTTATAAGTGTGTGAAATAAATATTTGTCATTAAGAATCTCCATTACATGTGCAAGGTTTTTATCGAGATGTTTTCTTTATTTTTACAGTTAATGAGTACATTATGACCGGCCAAAGCTTAGGTAAAATTTGTGCAAAACAGCAATTTTTGGAGGCTTACACTGAATTTGTTTCTACTTTATTTTTATTTTTTTGCAACCATAGAAACCTAGATATAGCGCACAAAATACGTATTAGTTCAAAAAAATCAAAGATAGATGTGCAAAAACTGCATCATTACGTACGAGCGTTTGTATGAAAAGTATGACGGGTTGGCCGCTCTTAATATAAAAGGAATAGTTCGAATGATTGATGAATTTATGAAACATGAAAATCGCGTCTGTCAGGTATGACAGACGCGATTTTCAATTATCTATTTAAATTATCGGTCTATTAAACTTCGAAGTTCAGTAGAACTTCGAAGTTTAATAGACCGATGTTACTGTATTGAAAATAATCAAAAGAACGATTTGCGTGAGTTAAAAGTTATGCTATGACTATTTATTTAATTGTGAATGTTCATCGTCGCGATGTACGGAATTTCGAAAACTTGCTATGATGAATTACTTCATTGAGAATGTTCATCATCGCGATGTATGGATCTTCGAAAGCTTGCTATGACGAACTACTAAATTTTGAACTTTAATTGGTGTTATAAAATAAAAAATAGGTGTCCCTATATCATGATAGTTTTAAGGTGTACAATATTGCTGCGGGACTTTTTGAAATAGATATCGCGGCTTTGGAACACAAAGTGCAAAGAAGGAACATGGATGGGTTTTAGTCAGTTCAAGTCTGACACTCCCTTCCGCTCCGCCCCGAGCGGGAGAGGTCATTTGATGATTTACCATCCTAGAAAAAAGGGCGTACAATACTGGAAAAATCAAGAGAATGAATAATTCCAACTTGGATATACGGAAAACTACGAATAATTTCTGATACATGAAGTGTATTATAAATTAAAGTAAAAGTATGTAATTCTAGGGACTTTTTCAAATATTCATAAATCTAAAAGCGATAATATGTTTTATACTATGTAAACATAAAGATACAGACGCCAACAACTGTATCAGTATGCGGGTGACCTAGAAACTGAACTGGTGTCACCTTCCCCCTCTAGTCAACGTATCTGTGTTTGAATCTAGTCTGAAACAGAATGGATTAAATGAACTTGACAGCCGTATCTTAATTGTAACGCCCTTCGTATAGATTGTATCTGTGCAAAATGGCGTCTGGTAAAAAACCTTAACGAAACAACTATCAACATTCTATGTAAATGAAGCGAATCATAACATAACATGACACCTTTTTGTAACATAACATAGAGAAAAAACAAATTTACCAACAATTGTTAACAGAAAAAAAAAGATTGTTAACTATACTGCATTAAATAAATACTAGAATATCTCTTTTAAGTACTATATAAGATAAGACTGCCTCATTGGTTCAGTGGTTGCAATCGCAACTGCTGAGCATGAGGTCCTGGGTTCAATTCCCGGGACGGTTCAACTTCTTATTCGCGGTTTTTCCATCAGGAATTTCTCAGTAGCAATCACGGAGTCTGAATCATTGCCCGGTTGATGGCAATAGGCTCGCCCTCTAATACATGGGACCTAAAACATAACAGGCGAACTGTGGGAGTACTATTAGATACCTACATTTCGGGAATTAGGGGCGTGGCGTGTAATGTTTTGTTACTTTATAAATAAAGGGTGTATCAAGACCTTTAAGGAAAGCGGAAGGCACTTAATCTCCACGTCATTGCGATAATTTTTTTTGTTCTAGACCATACCTAGGAACTTTCTATTTACGGAGATATTGGAGGTCAAAGTTCTAACTTTTTCACAAGTTCTTTTTTTTAATATGTTTTTAATGTAAGATTTTAATTTAAAACACTTCCACGACCCCTGTACTATTCAATCCATCCATCAGCACAATGTTTTGAGTCCGTTACATTGAGTCCTACCGTAAAACGTGAATTTTCACCCAAAAAAAAAGTCTTTTCCAAGCAATAATTTTTGCGTAAAGTTACTTTGTTTGATGTACATAATACTTGGTTGACGGCTTCGTTAAGGGTCTTGTTACACCCTGTAAGTACGGTGGACTGCATCAATTGGGTACCCCATTTATATGAAACCTTTAATTCAACTGGGGTACCCAATTGATGCACCCCACTGGTATATAACTTCATTGTGACTATTAAAAGACCTACTTATACCCTCCATGACTAACTAATAAAGCCTTTTTCAATATAATTACACGGTAGATACATATCTCCTTAATATATTGCTCTACACAGTGTAATTTACTATTTCGTAGGCTGTAATCATTAAGAGTGGACATTAAATTCGATTGGTCGCAGGTCATTGTCCTGGGTTGTTGTTCATCACACTTGAACTATAAAGTGTTAATTTGTGAACGTTCACACTTACATTCATTTAGTATATTATTATTTAACGGAAGATAAATCAACCTAATAGGTACTATACATTGATTAAATTACTCTCAAGGGCAATTTAGGCATGCTTCTTTTATACCCATCTAGGCATTTTAAATTAGATACTTAATTAAGGTAATAAAAGAGGTTCTTATATACCCACTCGTTTTAAGCGGCCATTAGGAATTGCATATGGAAACCCGTAATAAGAAATTAGGCAGCCTCATACATTCACAGAAACAAATTACTCTGCTTATATTGATACTGGTTTTCGGACACGGTTTCACCTACAAGGAGGTCGTAAATTAACGGGCACGTACTTACTGTTGGAAGGTCGTGATGCTGTCCATGTTTGTCTATGACATCTATTTTAAAATTGGTTTAAGGGCATTACATTGCCCAATGACCTTGAGCATGCTGCCCCGTACTAACTTACGACGAAACGGCGAGAGAGAGAGGGACGAGTGCGGCAGTGACATAGTGCTTTTCGCGAAATTTCCGATTTTTATAATATATTTTAAAATATTAAAAGAAATATGAGAAAAAAATCAATACACATTGTTAAATACGTCATTACGTATTTTTTGGTATAAAATTCATGCCGAGTTATTGAGCCGTTATAGAGAAAATTTTCAATTTAGGTTGAAAAAGGACCTATTTGTTACGATTTTTCGATAAAATTTGGGTTAGTTTATTAAAATTTTAAACAATACAATGTATTTGTGATGACCTTTAGTTTAACATATATTTTTTATATTGAAAACGCACAAAAGGATTCATCTACAAACTTCTTTAAACACACGGTATTTTCAGGATTTGAGCAAGGTAATCCCCTTAAGAATTTCTTCTAACTGATTGATGTACGGTGTCATGTAAAATTTACTCTGTCCTTTTCATATACAAATAAACACAATGTTTATAATATTCACGTTTTAATTACACACATCAAAAGTGTCTAGGGATCAAGCATTTTTATGTGGATTTCTTGAGATTGAGATGTGGCTTTGTAATAAATTTATGATTTTATAAATTTATATGGATCCTTTTTGGTGCATTTCATAATTTGAATCAGGAACTGTGAATCAAATTCGAGTAATCGATGAAAATCAGCTGTCAATATTTTCCCTATAAAAACATACAACGCATTGAAGACATTATTAGTGCTACTGTTTCCCTACTACTGATTAAAACCAACGTTATTATGGAGCGGCGACGTCATTTAAGCAGGGAAGAAATGCTCAGAGCCGTGGGAATGATAGAAGCTGGTTCCCGGCAACGTACTGTGGCTTTAGCTCTGAATACAAGTCAGAGTGTTATCAGTCGACTTTGGACACGTTACCGAAGCACTGGTACCGTGGCTGAGCGCCATGGAGGACGGTATCGCTGCACCACACGGAGACAAGACCGATACATTCAAATCTTAACTCGAAGAGCTCCAACAATAACCGCCATGATGTTAGCCGTGAGGCTTCATCACTCTTCAGGGAACTTAATTAGCGACCAAACAGTCAGAAACCGCTTGCATGAAGTGAACCTTCATTCCCGAAGACCGCTACGGGTACCACCTATAGCAATGCACAATCGTAGGATACGATATCAATGGGCTCTTGAACACAGAAATTGGGCAGAAGAACAATGGCGTTTCGTGTGCTTTTCTGATGAGTCTCGTTTTGGTATGAGACCGGATACAAGACGTATACGACACTGGAGAACCCCTGGACGCCAACAGCGATTAAAATCCTGCCAGGAAGTCCATCCTTATAGTGGTGGAACCATCATGGTATGGGCGGGTATTTGGATCGGCGGAAGAACTGAGTTGATTTGGATCAGAGGCAACCTCAACGCTCAAATTTATGCTGAGACGATTGTATCAGACGTCATCGTTCCTCTACAAGTGCAAATCGGTCCCTTATTTCAGTTAATGCATGATAATGCACGACCGCACACCGCAAGAGTTGTAAGACAGACTCTCGCCGCAGCTAACATCAATGTCCTGCCCTGGCCTGCTCAGTCGCCAGACTTGAATCCGATTGAGCATGCATGGGATATGCTACAGAGAAGAGCTCTGCCGAATATGGAGGGTATCCAGTCGCAAGAAGACCTTTTTTTGTTGTTGCAACGAACATGGGCGGCCATTCCACAGCGTGATTTGGATGAACTCATTTTGAGTATGCCAAACCGATGTTCTTGTGTTGTTAGTGTTCGCGGTAGAAACACGGATTATTAATTGTTTAAGTTACCCAATAAAATTTTAAAGAAAACTGTTATTTCAGTCTTTTTTTCGAACTTTTGTGTTAGTGGTTCAAATGTCAAAAATCCCTTTATTAGGAAAATGGCAAATTTCTTTATTAATGCAAAGGTGACTTGGTTTATCGTTACTGTGACAAACGAAAACACTTTATTTGATGAATCCTTAAAGAAAATTTTAATTAATATCAATCAGGAGAAAAGTTATTGCAAAAATATATGTTGATCCCTAGACACTTTTGATGTGTGTAGTTTCAAGTCGCCAATTCCTCCCTATCACTTACTACCATGATACTTTAGGTCATGATCTATTCGTGTGCCATGAGAACTGTCGCAGTTATAATGAGTATTAATATGGATAAATAGATCGTGGTTAAATAATAATAGCCGCTCGGGTTCATCTTCAGGTTAAGCCGCGCTTGTCTAGGTTGTCCGTGGATGGATGACCACCACCAATTACACTAGCGAGTTTACTCCGTCTCGTAGGTTCTTGTCAGTCGTTACAGGTAGCCAGTGGCCCGAAAATCTGACAACCAGCCTTAAGGGCATTACATTGCCCAATGACCTTGAGCATGCTGCCCCGTACTAACTTACGACGAAACGACGAGAGAGAGAGGGACGAGTGCGGGAGTGACATAGTGATTTCGCGAAATTTCGGATTTTTATAAAATATTTTAAAATATTAAAAGAAATAAGAGAAAAAAACAATACACATTGTTAAATACGTCATTACGTATTTTTTGGTATAAAATTCATGCCGAGTTATTGAGCCGTTATAGAGAAAATTTTCAATTTTTTTTTTTTTTTTTTTTTTTAATTTTTAATTTTTTTTTTTTCTATTTGTTACGATTTTTTGATAAAATTTGAGTTAGTTTATTAAAATTATAAACAATAAAATGTATTTGTGATGACCTTTAGTTTAACATATATTTTTTATATTGAAAACGCACAAAAGGATTCATCTACAAACTTCTTTAAACACACGGTATTTTCAGGATTTGAGCGAGGTAATCCCCTTAACAAAGTACTCGTATTACCCAGTACTAACTGGGTTGTGGAGGTCAGATAGGCAGTCGCTCCATGTAAAATACTGGTATTCAGCTGCATCTGGTTAGACTGGAAGCCGACCACAACATAGTTGGGAAAAGGCTAAGATGATGAGTATGGATAGCTGCAATATTTATCTTAGAAGCAAACTAAAACATTCATCCATCCATTCATTTATCCAAGTGTTTTTATTCATTTATCCTATTCTGTATCCGCACTTCTTACTTGAGATATTCAAGATTCGGCGGGTAAAGGTTAATCTAACATCACCCGCGGTTTATGGCCCGTTAACACGTGTCTTCTTAACTTTGACCTAAGAAGACACGTGTCTATGGGCCATAAACCAGACATTAACTGGACACTCCGTCTGTCTTCGTCCATGAAGTTTACTGCCCGTTCTTCTTCATAGAAATATACGCTTTAGAATGAAAACCTTTCCTAGTTATTATCCGTATAATTTTGCATGTTTGATTAATTCACAGTGGGCTTTATTTACATTATGTTTAGGTTGAGTTTCTGCTGTAGAGAGTGGAGTGGCTGTTGAGACTGTAGCTTCTAATTTATGTTTTAAGGTGAAAGCGCCGAGGTAGATACGAAATTCAAATTTTCTTAGGTTTTTTTGCAATTTGCAGGTCAGTTTTAGGCTGTATGTTAAAAAAACTACGATTTTCGACCGTAACACGTATGTAGTTATAGAATTATTACCATTAAAATCTTCAATAAACTATGTTCATTTAATGCCCATTTCATGAAAATACAATGGGGTTAAATGTTCTTTTTTTTTATGTATTGATGATTTTAATAATTATAACTCCGTAAAACAATATGTTTACGATCGCAAATTATTTTATTTTAATCAAGATACAACCCGACACTGACCTGTAAATTGAGAAAACGTAAGAAATTTGAATTTTGCGGGCGCTTCCACCTTAAGACTATTTGCCGATTCAAAAGTGCCTGTAACTGGTTTATTTGAAATGAATGCTTTGAATTTCAGTCATTCTGGAAATGCTAAGTCCATTGTTTACTAGTCATATGCAACAAAATCGTGAATAATTTTAGGCGCCACGTGCCAAGAGACTTTCAATGTTGTCGCCTAAGGAATAAAAGGCTTTAAACTACAAAGTAAGATCGTTACAAAATGTTCTTTTAATGGATGCTCTACACCAGAAAAACAGAAACTAGATCTTAGATTTTTATAAAGTCTAGACAATTGTGGTAAAATAACGAGACAGTTAGTGCCATTAACGCTGTAGATAAAATTTCTAATTCAAGTAAAATTGTTGTTGATATACACATCGCGTGACAATGCTGAAAAAACATTGTGTGTTGAGTAATCATTTCACGGTATGGCTAAAGAGTTATTGTCGTAAAAGTTTTTCTATTCTTTATCTTTTCACTCATTTGTAATAGGAACGTGATGATCGGATCGCTTGTGTTGGGACACAGCCTAAGGCCTAGTTTCCCCAAATTGGAGACCTAACGTGCGGGAAACGACTGATCACATCCACATCGAGTGTTTCGTTTCTTCTATGATTCGAATCTGACACATCTCGTCTCCTCTCTGCTCCTCTCGCTTTATGAAACTGGGCTTAAGCAGTAAGCCCAGTGTAAGGCGGGGCGCACAATGTAGGGTTCCGTAGTTACCCATCAAAATATGCAGATTTGCCTCCGAACGATGATTTTTATTGTAAAAAAAAAAAAAAAAACTTAAATTTGCAGTTGAAAAACTGCTCCCAGACATTATGTTTAGAAAGAAAGAAAGGATTATTTGTCGCAGAGACATGACGTACGCAAACTAAATGCCAAAAAAAATACAATAAAGATAAAACGCACAAAATAAAAATTAAAAAAAAACATTCGTTGGTTTAAGAAAATATGTTATCAAAGTACATTTTATAAGTTGGTCGACTATTACTCTAAACTTATAAAGCCTACTTAGCTGTGCTATTTGTCCTTTTAACTTTGTTATATAAAATACCACCGTATTTTTTTTTTCAAACACCCAAACACAACCGTTAAGCTGATAGAGGAGGGGGACACTCGAATCTAACAAAAATTAGCACAAAGCTTAATATTTCACAAACGAATCCCTTAATCTAAAAATTATACAAACAAACTCCCAATATTTTTTAAAGACCTATCCAACGACATCCCACAATATGGGGTACGCGAGAAAAAAATATCCCCACTTTACTGGAGGTACTCTAAAAATACTTTTCGAGATTTTATTTTAATACTTTGCTGCTTAACTAATCTGTATATTCATGCCAAATAACAGTTTTCTAGTACTAAGAGTCTTTGAGCTAAGCTCCAGACAGACAGACGGACATGGCGAAATGGCGAATGGACGGGCTTAATGCTTAAGCCCAGTTAAGGCTTCTAGATAAAAAATGACACACAGGTATGAGAGACAAATACCTCAATTTACAGCACCAAACTTCATCAAACTAAATTTGCTATTATTCAAAATATTGGGTATCTGCTGTAGAAGATAAATTGATCCAATCTACAGGCAACACATTTTTTATAAATATTTTCCAGACTTTTCTTCGGTTTTCATCTAACAAAATAACAGCTGTTAAATAAAAGAGGTTCTAACTTTAAAACGTGGTGAGAAGTTCCTAACTTAAATTTAGAAAAAAACCAGTGTAGCAAGCGAGTTTGGTAGATTACTTTGAAAAGTGGGTTTGCCTCAGGTTTTCTACATATCAAAGATGCTTAATTAGTATGCTGGGAAGTTTTTTGCACTACCATTTGTCTGTGTTTGCGTGAGTTTTATTCAAGTTTCCAATTAGATTGTGGGTAATAAATATTTATTTACATACAAGTGCTCATCGGTACAGAAATATCTGTATTATTGTATACAAGGTGTAAACTGACCCTTCATGAAGACATCAACCAAGCATTCGGTAAATCGGTATATAAAACTAAGTAACTCTACGCAAAAGTATTGCTGGGAAACAACTTTTTTGTTGGAGTGAGAAATTACATTTTACAGTAAGACTCAATGTAACTCACTCAAAACATTGAGCTGATGGTGCATTAAATAGTACGTGGTTCGTTGAGGTATTTAAAGTAAAGTTTTAACATTAAAATAAAAAGGGAACTTTTACCCCTATATCTCCGTAACTAGAAGGTTCTCAGGTATGTTCCAGAACAAAAAAATGGTTGCAATGACAGGGAGAACAAATGCCTATCGGCTTCGTTAAGGGTATTGATACACCCATTATGTATTGAAAGTTACCTACTTGCATTTCATAATATATTTTCGACATGTGGAAATTCGGCAAACATAACGTAAGCCAACAGTTTCTCATGGACCACATAAGCTCGATAAAACCGATTTCATATCGACCCACAGGGAGCGTATCCTGTATGTACGTACAGAACTACTATCTGTATAAAGAACAGGTTTGGCGAAACCTTTCATGCAAAGCGCTTTCCTGCACTCGTATGAATGCAGAATTGAAAGGTTTATTCAGCGGAAAAATATTTTTCTAGGGTTCCGTATTCATCGTCTGCCTGGCTAGGACGACATTCGATTAATAATTTTCGCGTAGTTAAACCAAATGACATGCAGATTTGAAGCAGTGACAGTCCATTTATCAGTCTCGTTTGTTTTACTGGAACAGAACGGTGATGTCATAAAAGATTCTGAAGTAATTTCGTGTGTGTTTTTTTTTTGCTTTTTGGGGTAGGTTAACAGTCTGGGTTACAGTTACAATTTCATCTAATGATATTAGCCCTAATTGTTAGTTTCTGATGCAGATCAGTGATGGCCTAATCATCGGTGGTGAGTTCGAACCAGCAGGCAGTTTTCTTGTGTAAATTACTCTCATCATAACTGCTCTCAAAACGGTGAAGGAATTAAGACATCGTGAGGCAAGTGGCATATCCGAAGAACCAAAAAATCGAAGACATGTTACACCTACCAATTCGCACTGGGCCTGCGTGGTTGATTATGGCCCACTTTCTCACATGGAAGAGGCCTATGTTCCAGTAGTGAAACACAGGCGTACTGCAAAGGATTACGACTATGTTCATTTCTGGTTTACGTAAAGGGTCTTAAACCGATAAGTTAGTTCGTGAATGTATTCATTTGTTCCAGACTCAGTCGATTTTAAAATTATGTTTGTTGTGGGTACCAGCGGTATTAAAACCGAAAGGCTTTGTACGTGACAATGGGAAGAGACCAGATGGCATGACGTAGGTGCCTTGGAAGGTGGGTAGGCTTTTGGTGTGGAACGCAACCTTTGTCGACACCCTTGCGCCATCTCACGTTGCAAGCACGGCGGGCTGTGCGGGCTCTGCTGCTGCGGCTGCTGAAATACTCAAGCGGCGCAAATACTGTAACCTTATCGGTAACTACAGTTTTGAGCCGTTTGGGGTCAAAACATTCAGGTCATGGGGAGTGCGCGTCTCCTTGTTAAGGAATATCTCGCCGAGTGATGGATACTTCGCGTGACCAGAGGGCTGGTTCTTTCTTCGGTCAAAGAATTAGCATTGCCATTCAACGTAGCAATGCTGCCAGTGTTCTGGGCACGTTTACGGAGGAGGGGAGGGGAGGAGTTCTTTGATGGCTTAGTGTCCTATTGACGTCGTTGTATATAATTATAATACTTTTAGTCTTCTTTTTAGCATTATTTTTGTCTATTTGTAGTCTGTAAATAATTTGTTGTGTAATTGCTATTAGATGATTTTCGTTGACTCTCTTAGCCATCATCTACTTGGCCATCTTGTTAAAATATAAATTGGCTTTAAAGTCTCGAGTGTCTTTCTAATCATGACATTATTTTTCCTCATCATTAACGCTTAATTAAAAGAAAAAATCTTAAAAGGGATAATTAGACGACGATAAATAATCGTGCACAATGTTGATATTTGTATTAAAATTATTATTGTTTACGTCATATAGGACCTGTTTTTATTACGAAGTTTAATAGAAAATAATACCTACTTATGTGTGCGAAAGATCCCACTTGTTTTGGTTTGTCTTCTACAATCAAAACAACAATTTTAAAAAGTCAACTAAGTGGCTTCAATAAACACTGTTCCATGCATTATAATTGTAAACACCAAAATAAATGATTAAGTATTCAAAACATACGACAACTGCATAAATTACGTTGAATGTGAATGCAAAAAAAAACCTAATAACAAATGCATGTACCAAAATTATTCCTACTATTAAATTCCACAACTCTGTAATTTTCATCTGAATGCTACATAAAATTAACATAATTTGGAGCGAATAATTAGTGGATTGTGAGCATAAAAACAAGCGAAGGCCACTTGGCACTTAGTCTGTGCGTTCAAAAGATTATTTAAAAAGAAAAAGAAAATACTGAGACCGAATGCATACAGAACTAAAAAAAATATTAAGTGTGACTACATACAGAAAAAGTTAAGTTTGTAATATTGACGACCACGGATGATTCATATTTATTTTATTAGTTTGTTTTATTTTTTACTATTAAAAGTTGCTCGGAAACAACCTGTACCTACCTCAATCAGGAAATAATTAAACACTTAATCGTTATTTGTAACACTTAATCTTGACATGCTACTAATAGTTACCAATAAGTACCTACTATTAGTACGAGTAAGTACTATAAAAATGCATTTGTTTTTTCAAAATTTGAAAAAATAAAAATACATTGTACGCACACTGACCAATCAAGCTATGTATTACCAGTATAAGATAGTCTCTCATTCTAAGTCTATACAATAAAATGCGAAACCAAGTTATATTTGATTTGTATACCTTAATATGTCGCTGTGTGTACAGAGAGCCTATTTTTTTATACGATTTTAGTAATTTAGAATGGTGACACCTTTCTTTTTTTTTTTTTTTTTTTACCGATGGGAAATCATCAAATAACCCCTCCCGCTCTGGGCTGAGCAGGAGGGAGTGTCAGACTTTTACTGACTAAAACCCATCCATGTTCCTTCCTTTGCCCTTTGTGTTCCAGGGCCGCGGTATCTCTTTCGAACAGTCCCGCAACCCTGGCAGGCGTCGGTCCTTACGGACCCCTCCCTGTTTGCTGACTCTCCTTGAGGTGCGCGTGGAACACGAACGCGCCGTCGACACGGCCTGTCGTCATAAGACGGACGGACGGCGAGCTAGCCCATAGCTCACCGTCCACAGGCCCGCGCCTACGGTGGCAGGGGGCCACCACGCCCGGTGCGTCTCCCGAGGCGGCTGGGACGTGAGGTTCTCTCCCTCTCACGTTCCGCCACCTCCTTCGCTAGCATGACTGCTTCGCAGAAGGAGGTGACGGCGTCCCATTCCGTCTCGCTCCGGAGCATGGATTGAACCAAGGCCGAAAGCGAGAGGTCGCCGCCGCCGATCGCCGCTACGAGGACACGGCGGTGCTTCGCCCACGCGGGGCAGATCTCCACCGTGTGCTCCACCGTGTCCTCCGGTCGATCCTCACAATGGTAGCACCCGGGCGTTTCCTCCCGCCCGATTCGGTGCAGGAACCTCCCGAAACAACCGTGTCTGGTGAGGACCTGCGTCAGGCGGAAGGTGAGGGCGCCGTGGCGCCTCTCTAGCCACTCCTCAAAGAGGGGACTTATCGCCACTATTGTGGCGTGCCCTAGAATGGTGACACCTGGACTAAACTATTATTTAACAAAGAAACGGAAACGGATAATGTAGATAATTCATACCCAGATATATGTATCTTGATATTTAAAAGTTGGATTATCTGTTTACTTAGGGAGTGCCAACGACTGAACGATCTTCAGCCTACAATTGATTGACAATGAACGAATTAGTTCCACTTGAGAATTTTGAGAACGAAAGTCATATTGGAAAGATTTACATATGAATGGATTCATAGAAGTGTCATTGATGCCAGCCAAAATAAATAGAATATTTTAAAAGTTTTGATTAGCAATCTAAGTTTGTTTAAAGTGAAATAAATTACGCGAAATAGTGATATTTTTTCTATGATTCATTTTCAAAGATTTTTGAGATAAGTATACGACCTAAGTTTCTATATAAATGAGATTACTTATAAAAATTTAAATTAAAACATTTTAATATCAGATACAGATCAAACTGAAACTTACAAACTGAAGAGTTTAAAAATATCACACCACATTTTGAATTTAATGAATTAAAGAGCTAAGTATAAATAAGTAAACACGATTGAAATTAATAATTAAAGAATAAGAATAAAGAATTAAACTAATACGACATAAATTGGATGTTTAAAAAAAAACTATTCGTGTTCTTAAAAAAATGATATCGTAGGATAGGGTATCTAGTCTAAATGAAGCTTCCTAATTCACTGCAATTTGACTAGTTATTTTCAAACCAAAACATACGAGTATAAAAATATATATAACAGTCTCTTCAGCTCACTAGGATATTTCCTCAAAACGAAATCTTCAGTTATCGTTCCTCAGTACGATTTTGCCGATTTTGCTTAAGTTTTGGGATGCATTGTTGCCCAATAACAATTACAAACGTTGCTCCTTAAAAAGTAACTTCAGCGTGGTTAATAAATGACATCCCAAGTATTTTGCCAACATAGCGTCGTCGCTGAAATTCTAACACCACTAAGTACATTTTTTGTGGTTTTGACATTTTGATTTTTGATGCCGTTTGCTAGAGAATCGAAAAACGCTTTGTTTCGGTCATAACAAACATCGTCTTTACCTAATTTGAAGTGAACGCAAATTATGAAAAATATTGCCCAGTGGTGGCGGCCCCGACTCACGAACAGTAAGTCGTGGGTCCCAACCCAGGCAGGCGCATTACTTTGTGAAATTTACTTCATCACCACTGCTCTCAAAACGGTGGAGGGAAACATCGTGAGGAAACCGGCATGTCCTAGAACCAAAAATTTCGAAGACATGTGACATCTACCAACCCGCACTGGGCCCGCGTGGTGGATTATAGCCCATTCCCTCTCTTAAAGAGCAGGCCGGTATCCCAGCAGTGGAAAAATTATAGGCCGATTATTATCTTTTTTTATTATTATATATTAAGTAATGGTACAATAATAATTGTACCATTACTTAGGTATAATTATGCAGTTTTTTCACTCTCCTGTAAAATTGCTATTTTTGACTTACGTGGAGTTAGTACTCCAAGGGCGACCACAAAACTATAAAACTGCCACAAAACAAAATATTCCTAAACCATATTATCAATACTATGTACAACTTTATCACCAAATCATTTTTCGTCCTGGGAGCCTAAAATGGCTGCTTTATCAGATTCATACTTAATATGAATCACGTTAAAAAAATTAAACTCTTAAAATGGACTTTGTGTTCATAACCATAAAGACCATTTTAAGAATTATAATTTTTTAACGTGATATATATTATGAATCTGATAACGCACCCATTTTAGACCCCCTCGTCACTCTGATAGGTATTGGAGGACCTGTCAAAATGTATCTGACAGCAAAATTATCCTTTTTTCTTAATTCAAAATTAAACTTCGCCGTAAACGAATAGGTAATTAATTAATAGTCTTCATAAATTAATTAATTTCATAGACCAAACCAACTAGTAACAAGATAGGTAAGTATCAATATATCTACATTACACGTATGATTTCCTGGTACTGTGATCGGAGTTCAAAGGGTTTACGTACGAGTACGCAAACCAGCGTAATAATCGGGTACAAGTTACCCCGAGCCTATTATTTATCCACCCACAAGCTCTTGATCCCGATGTCGTAAGACCTTAAGAGGTGACTAAAAGATTAAATCAAGTAAGTAAATATAATTATAGAGCGGGACTTTTGTATGTGACATCTTTATATGTATACAAATAAATAAAATTGAAGTGTCTGTATGTAATATCAAAATAGCAGCTTTTTACTGAATGCATATGAAAGTATTCAGGTACTTATAACAAAAACACATTTTTATTTGAATGTTTGTTTGTTCCGGATAATCTCCGAAACGGCAGGACTGATTTTTACGGAACTTTTACTGGCCGATAACTGTTGGTTTTAAAAATAACTAGGCTACTTTTATTTTAGAAAAAGTAGTAGGGGTAGGGTAACAAAATAAAACCTTAGAAATTATTAGCAGAATCCGATTTTAGTAGGTAAGTAATATTTTTATAATAATAATTTCACGCGGAGGAAGATCGCGGGGCAAAGCTAGTCCCAACTAACGGGGGTAATCAAGTTTCATAAACAATATTTATTGGTTCAAGATTTAAACCTATTTGACAATATTTGTACCTTAAATTGGACTTAAACAAAACTTGTGCAACTGGTCTTGAACTAGGAAGCTTCCTGTGCTATAAGCTCCAGTTACTTTCGTCACCCGTTTGTGCCTGCCAGGGTTGCGGGACTGTTCGAAAGAGATACCGCGGCCCTGGAACACAAAGGGCAAAGGAAGGAACATGGATGGGTTTTAGTCAGTAAAAGTCTGACACTCCCTCCTGCTCAGCCCAGAGCGGGAGGGGTTATTTGATGATTTTCCATCCGGAAAAAAAAAAAAACCCTTTTGTGTTCGAGCAGCCATACTACAAGTACGGTGCGCAAAAGTAGGTATTCAAATATTCATTTATTATTATTTTTCATGACTGGTACATGAAAGCGTGCATGAGTGTGCGTAAGTGTATGCACATATTATTATGTGTGTGTGTATCCCACTCCATCCCTCCACTCTAAGACATCTGTCGTGACTTATGAGATGACCCTTTAATTGCCATTGGCATAAATTCCAACTGGCATATATTATAAATATTACACACCACAACACAAAAACAACTTATATCTCTATCAACAGCTGTATTTTATCAGCAAAAACAGATAGAATAGATTATTATGACGCATAAAGAAATGTAGCCGACGACCCGTGGTATTGGCCGCATGAGTACTATGAAAATCTGACCCAAAAGACGGATAAACACACTAACAAGGTGTAAACGGATCCTTCGAAGCCGTCAAATAAGCATTCTGTACATCGAACTAAGTAATTAACTCTACGCAAAAATGTTCACTGGGAAATGACTTTTATTTTTGAGGTGAAAATTCACCTTTTACGGTAAGACTCAATGTAATGCACTTATAACATTCTGCTGATAGATGAGTAGGTAAGAGGGTAGTGAAGGTGTTCAAAGTATAAGTCTTGCATTAAAAACAAGTAGGTACGTACTTAAAAGAAAATGTGAAAAAGTTGGAACTTTAACCCCAATATCTCCGTAACTGGACGGATCCTAAGCATGGTCTAGAACAAAAAAAATATCGTCATGATGGGGAAAACATGTACCTTTCGACTTCGTTAAGGGTATTGTTACACCTATTTATGTATTGAAAGGTACCTACTCGCATTTCAAATAGTTAGGTACACCCTTTATCACCCAATAGAGAAAGTACCTATTTTATTCAATAGAACTACTAGCATTTGCCCGCGGATTCGCCCTCGTGGTATCCAGTCAAGTCATGCCACTGGGAATGTACTACCGCAATACAAAGTATCCCATGTTCCAACCCAGGTCTTCGTTTACCTACGTGTCAATTTTAATGGAGTTTCCATTAAATCCTTCAGTTGTTATTAAAGCATCATCATCTGACTAGCCTTTTTCTCAATGTTGAGGTCGGCGTCCAGTCTAACCGGATGCAGCTGAATATCAGTGTCTTACATGGAGCGACCGATCTGGGGGGTTACTTTGTCGTCTCAAAGCTGGAGTAGTTCTAGTGTGGGAAAGAGACAGAGCTATACAGTTCGTCAAGCGCCATCTTTTTCCCACACTGGAATTCAGGCCACCTGGTCTCCACAACCCAGTAACTGGATAATACGAGACCCCTTAGTAAGACTGGTTGTTAGGCTTTCGGGATTCTGATTTCTTATATTGTGTCAAAGATTTACAAATGACAGCCGGAATCTCGGCATGTATTGATGTTCACCCATCCACGGATCGACTTAGGCAAGCACTGTTTAACCTTGTATATCGACCTTGTGGCTGTTTGTGTTTTTAAGCACAGCATGAAAAAGTTAAAAAAAAAAAACCGAAAGAATGGCTTTCGTTTTTTTTTATATACAGTCATGAACATAGTACGACAACCATAATTACGCATAGATAAAAAAATAGTTTCGACTTTCAGATTCACATTTTATTTACCCCGTGCGTATGACCTGTTTTTTTATTTCCCTAAAGAATTGTAAAATATAAAATGAGTTTTGCATATTTTATTTGAAACATGACATCACGTTTTTTCTCAAACAAAATGATAAGGGTTTTCTTTATTATGTACTGACATTTATTTGTTGTCATAAAAGATCTGACTGAAAGATAAAATGTACAAAGCCCGACGCTAGTCGTTTGAAAAGGTTATCAAAATTATGTTCGTTCTTTCAAGTGAAAGTGGAATTACAAAAATAGAAACTAAGCAATATTTTTATTTGGCAATTTTTATGACAGTATCTTCTCGCAGTTAATTACAAAAATACTCGTTTTTTTTTGTATTCACTACATAGTATAAAACAAAGTCGCTTCCCGCTGTCTGTCCCTATGTATGCTTAGATCTTTAAAACTGCGCAACGGATTTTGATGACCTTTTTTTTAATAGAAATAGTGATTCAATAGGAAAGTTTATATATAACATTGCACCCGTGCGAAACCGGGGCGGGTCACTAGTTTAATATAAAATTCTCGTTAAAATTGTACTGATTTTCAGCTTGCATTATGAAAATAGTTTTCCTCTTCACAGCAGTGACTTTGATTGGATTTAATATTACTAAACTGTATGCAAAATTCTGAGGAATTTCCATATAATATATTAATAGACATCATTTCGAAGAGAGATTGTATAAATCTATCAGTAAACCTATTTTGGTCCGCATTCATTTTCAAGGTGTCTGATCTGCACAAAAACACCGGTATGCTACCAGCAATTTATTTTTAGAATGCCTTGACTCATTTTTTATCGTACGTTGATATCATGTGTGCCCGTTTCATTGGACAGCTGAAATTTCAGTAGGTGGTAGTTGAAGATTTGCTAAAAATTCCAATCAACATTTTAGCCAGGAGTTGTCAATACTAAGTTACTTTTAGCAGGTAATGTGTGTCACAAACATCACATCCGTGTGACATCCGTTTTCAATGTTTGGTTACATTGGTTATAAGTAGTACATTTCGCTAGTGGTCGAAAGCTATTGTCAATAGAACAAATTTTACGTTTTGTATTCCACCAAAAAAAACAGTTTTTTGTTGAAGTTTGAAACACAAGAATAATGATTTAATTAGGTTTGCTTATTTTAATCTATGATGAATTAATGAGACAGGTAGACTTAACTTACGCAACATTTTCACGTATTCCTGTGTAAAAATAATAAGATAAAATACAAACAATCCTTTGCCTAAACTCACTATAGAGTGCAGGTGTATAAAAATAATAATTTCATAACTAAAACAAACCAAAAAGTTAAAATCACGCAACTCACCAATATGATAGTCAAAACCTGTTTGAAAAGATATTCCAAACAGTTGTTTAATGAAAGTTTACTCAACAATCAAGTCTATACCAGCTGAAATAACAATGGGTTGCTAAAGCAAGTGTGAACGACGAGTGAAAATTTCAGTGAAACATGTGAAGGCCTAAAGGGTCGTGCTTCAGGCAGTCTAATGCGAATAGCCGCCGTGAAGCGTCGTCTGGGCGACAAACGCGTGATCGCGCCGCGGACGAAAGTTTTCTTCACTAAATTCAGAATTAAATAATTACAAATGTTGAAGTTAATAAGTGGACAATAATATTGAACGCTGATTTTAGTGTAGTTTTTTTTTTTTGGATATTGCTCACGAAGTTTGGAAACAGTTGCGTAAGTTTTTTTTGCTGATTTGTCAAAGTTTATTTTCTTAAATCCTTATTTTTATGTTTTTGAGTATTTAAATTATATTTGCGCTTGCAAATATAATTTAAATACTCAAAAACATACTGAAATTTTTGAAAAAAAAAACCTGTGTGCTCCAGAAACTGTTTTAATAGAAGAACTGTCTTGGAAAATTTTAATTTCAAATTTGATACAACCAGTCCCAAGTGCGTAAAATTTATTTATTTGAAACTTCATACGGGATGCCCAGGTCCAGCAGTGGACGTCTTTCGGCTGAAATGATGATGATGATGATGATGAAACTTGTTCTTAGACCATAAAGTCTAAAGGATGTTCATAATGAATTAAGTGCATGTTAACAACTTTTCTCATTAGTAAAGACGAGGAAAGAGGGAACTCATTAAGTTACTGAAATGTTTATCTATTTCTGTGATGAAACTTCGTGGTCCTTCATTAAGACTGTTACTTCCTATTTTTCTAAGTACCTATTAATAGGGTCACGTGTGACCACTATTTGATGGTAACCGATTAACTGATTAAACATCTGCCTAGCCTATTCCCAACTATGTTGGGGTCGGCTTCCAGTCTAACCAGATGCAGCTTAATACTAGTATTTTACATGGAGCGACTGCCTATCTAACCTCCACAACCCAGTAACAATCGTTGTCAGACTTTCAGGCCACTAACTACCTGTAACAACTGTCAAAGATTTACAAATGACAGCCAGGACCAACACGCAACGGCTTAACGACGGTAAACGATAATCTGATTGATGGCCATTAATTATGTTAGTTGGGCTTTGAAATATTTTATTAATGAACATCCTATCCTTACACTTATTGCTGACAAAAATATAATATAGTTAAATACTATATTTCATCATCATCATTCATAAGCCTTTTTTTTTCGTATGGGAAATCATCAAATGAGGTCCCACTCTGGGCGGAGCGAAAGGGAGTGTCAGACATGTACTGACTAAAATCCATCCATATTCCTTCTTTTGCCCTTTGTGTTCCAGGGCCGCAGTGTGTTTTTCGAACAGTCCCAACATTCTTCTGTCCTTATCCCAATTTATTTGGGGTCGGCGCAATATGTCATTTTTTTCCATACTAGGTGTTGCCCGTGCCTTTGATCGCGTTTTGGTCAGAAATTATTCTACGGGCACCTTGTAAATATAGCCTATGGTACTCGGGGATTATATAGCTTCCTATTAGAGAAAGAATTAAAAAAATCGGTACATTAGATCCAGAGATTACCCCCTACAACCTCACAAACTCACAAACTTTACCCCTTTATAATATTAGTATAGATTTAAACTCTATACAACAAACTAAAATATTCTATCAACATTTACAAAGCAAAATGGCGAATTTAATGAAAAACTTAAAATTTATTTTAATTCAAATAGTGTCGTATATTTCAAATAGTGTAATGTTAAAGGAAGCAACTCATAAATCTTTTATTATCTAACAATAGTTGTTAAGAAATGATGACTATTCTTTATCTGGACCACTATTTCGAGAACTCTTTTACAATCGTTGTTACGAGATTGCTACAGGATGATTTCCGTGACACTATTTGTTGGGGCCCAATTTCGGGGTCCTTTCGTTTCGACCCGCATCCGGCCATCGAATCTTTGCGAGACAATGAAACGAAACATTTCTAGAGGGACTGTAATTTGCTTACAGCTTACATTGATTTGCATGGCCAATTTTGAAACATACAAGTTCAATCATACCGGTGCGGACAGGTTGTGGACTTCCTGCGGACACCGGACTTGGAAAAACGAAAAATTAAATAAATGAAAAAGCGTTTTTACCATTGCCACTCAAAAAAAGGCACTTTAGTCATCGATAAAATTGAATCAATCTCTCTTTTACTCACTGAGTGAATAAAAAAAAAATTGAATTTGGAACTAGCATGAATTACGAACAAAAAATAAACAAAACGTGCCGACAAGAATATAACACTGAATTTCAAATTGTTCTGGATCGGGATTCTACTCTGGAATCCTTCGCTGCTCTCAGGATCCAACTTAGTGCCTCGAATTAAATTCCCTTTTTCACTTGTTGTATAATCGACTATAAATTATACGTGGTGACATCTTAAGTATTACAAAAAATGTTACTTCTGCCAAACTGTAAAGCAGTTTGTTGGCAGATGTAACGCCCATAAACAATTTTATATTGTTATGTAACACTCGGACTCTTTTTTCCGATTTCAGTACATTGTCTGTATGAACCTTGAGGGCTTCTGACTCGCCATGATAACTGTCAAAGATCTACAAATGAAGGCCGAAGCACACTACTGTGTCGTTTCGCGTCGCATATCAGTTCCATACATTTAGTATGGTTCTAAACACATTATTACAGATACATACTAGTAATCTGCAGATGATTTATTAAATGTAATTATAAGATACATGTATGTATTATATGTGCAATTAAACAGTATTGACGTCACGCACAGTATATTATGTGGAAGTGCTAATGACTAGAATTCATAAATAATCAGAATGATTATAATGATATGAGTTGTCAGTTTTTTAACTAAATAATTTTACCTAGATATTGATTTATACTCAGTTCAACCAACTAACTGAATAAGTGACTGAATAAATTAGTTAAGAGTAAATGGATTAAATATTAACTCAAGTCGTTATGCTGCTGTCACTAAGTTTTATCGAAGAAATACTTCAGACGTTTTGACAGGCTTTGTTTTAACAGTCTTAACGATTGGAAAATCACTCTTAATAGGCTTAAAATAGCATACAAATTTAATTTGTTATGTTAATATAACATAACATCATCCTTGACGCAAAGGGTTAGACAAAAGTATACCTAATAGTATACTCACAATTCGCCAGTTATGTTTAAGTCCCATGTAATAGGGTGCGAGCCTATTGCCATCAACTGGGCGTTAATCCAGATTCCGCGGCTGCTGCTGAGAAAATCCTGATGGAAAAACCCAATAACACTTCGCGCGACCCGGGAATCGAAACCAGGACCTGTTATTTTATCTAATGTCATATTGACCCACAGCATACATGTATACAGGGTGTAACAAGACCCTTCACGAAGCCGTCAACAAAGCATTCTATACATCAAACTAAGTAACTCTACGCAAAAACTTTCGCTGGGAAAAAATGTCTTTGGTTTTTGGGGTGAAAAAACACGTTTTACGGTAAGACTCAATGTAACGCATTAAAACATTGTGCTAATGGATGAATTGAATAGTACGGGGGTCGTGAAGGTGTTTTAAGTAAAATTCTTACTTTCAAAACATGTAGGTATTTAAAAAAAAACTTGTGCAAAAGTTGAAACTTTGACCTCCAATATCAAAAATAGAAGGTTCCCAGCTATGGTCTAGAGCAAAAAAATATCGCAATGACAGAGAGAACAAGTACCTTTCGGCTTCGTTAAGGGTCTTGTTACACCCTTTATACTTAAACAATTTTACCCAAGAACATACGCAAAAACTAGAACATCACGTGTTTAAGCTCACGCGTTAAAAAGAAAACTCCACAGGGCAACTTTATAAAAAACTTTTCATCTACTTCGGAAACTAATTTTCTTTGTTCTGTGAGTGACTGAACTGAAACTCAAGCTTGGTAAGAAATAAGGATATTGAAATCCAACTTTATATTAATTTTTACGACTTCCTAACGCATTCTTTCCGAGGATTTATTAAAATTCTTTTTTACTACATTTCCATGTTACGTGTTGAGAGCAGCGGTGGCCTAGTGGCCTAGCGGTGGCCCCGACTTACGAGCCGTAAGTCGTGGGATCAAACCCAGGCAGGTGCATTACTTTGTGTAATTTATTTCATCACCCCTCTACTCTCAAAATGGTGAAGGAAAACATCGTAAGGAAACCGGCATGTCCTAGAACCAAAAATCGAAGACATGTGACATCTACCAACCCGCACTGGGCCCGCGTGGTGGATTATAGCCCACTGCCTCTTATAGAGAGGAGGCCTGTGTGTCAGCAGTGGGAACTTTATAGACTGTTTATGCTACCAACGTTTCACCACCATCACCTAAGTAAGTAAAAATTACTACCATAACCATTAACATAGTCCGTTGCCATAATTATTCTAGGCACAGCTCTTTGGCAGTTGTATGAAATATGTCTGCTCCTTTCGCTATAACACAAATTGAGGCTGCCAATTTACTTAAGCCGCGGACTGACTACGATTTTAATCGCTAGTAGACCGCGTAAACTATTGTCACCACTATGAAGCGTGTATAAAGTTGAAAATGTTATGTATTTGTGTTGATATATCGAATTAAAAGGCCATTTATTTTACAGGTTTTCTTTAGATTATTCAAAATATAGACATTAAAACAAATAATAGTTTGGTTATTTAAAAATATGCTAATTCTTTCAATTCGTTAAAGAACCGGCCAAGTGCGAGTCGTACTCACACGCACACAGGGTTCCGTAGCACCAAACATTATAATATAAATATTTTGAAGGCTCATTCACATGTTGTATTGTTTTAAATTCAACAACAAAACTAAATTTGTTTTTCATAGTATGTTAAAACAAAGTTGTTGCTGCAGTTTGATGAAAAAGTCCCATATCTCAAAAAATAAACATCAAATCTTATTCAAACCAATTTTGGTTGAAAGTTTTGTTTTACGTTCTATAATCCTTTATTTTTATTTTATTTTATATTTTTTTTCTTAACAACTAGTTTCTCTGAAATTAGTCACAAAATCTTGTCCATAGAATTTCAGATTAGTGATTTCATAATGCGTGAAAGGCTGTCGAGAGATTTCACAATAGGCTCACAACACAAAGCGATATGGGGTGATTCAATGAATTGAAGGTCACTTTAGTGAATAATGTTGGAATCGGCTGCAAAACTGTATGAAATCTTTTGTTTTTTTATTTTACAACATTCTGTACCTAGTATTTAAGTGAAATCATCACGCACGAATTATTAGTTATTAATCTAAATAAGTTTTATACCTGAAGTCCTGGTGACTCGTAACTAGAGATGCAAAACGAATTTTAAACGTTTTAAACCATTTGGTTTTAAACGGTCTTTTTGGTTTAAAACGATTTAAAACCACACTTAGCGGTTTAATATGGTTTAGAATGTTTTTTTTTGGAATGCACTGAGGCTTTTTTTTTTTTTTTTTTCCGATGGGAAATCATCAAATAACGCCTCCCGCTCTGGGCTGAGCAGGAGGGAGTGTCAGACTTCTACTGACTAAAACCCATCCATGTTCCTTCCTTTGCCCTTTGTGTTCCAGGGCCGCGGTATCTCTTTCGAACAGTCCCGCAACCCTGGCAGGCGTCGGCCCTTACGGACCCCTTCCTGTTTGCTGACTCTCTTTGAGGCGCGCGTGGAACACGAACGCGCCGTCGACACGGCCTGTCGTCATAAGACGGACGGACGGCGAGCTAGCCCATAGCTCACCGTCCACAGGCCCGCGTATACGGTGGCTAGGGGCCACCACGTGGCCCCCGACGCCCGGTGCGTCTCCCGCGGCGGCTAGGACGTGAGGTTCTCTCCCTCTCACGTCCCGCCACCTCCTTCGCTTGCATGACTGCTTCGCAGAAGGAGGTGACGGCGTCCCATTCCGTCTCGCTCCGGACCATGGATTGAACCAGGGCCGGACGCGAGAGGTCGCCGCCGCCGATCGCCGCTACGAGGACACGGCGGTGCTCCGCCCAAGCGGAGCAGACCTGCACAGTGTGCTCCACCGTGTCCTCCGGTCGATCCTCGCAGTGGTGACACCCGGGCGTTTCCTCCCGCCCGATTAGGTGCAGGAACCTCCCGAAACAACCATGTCCGGTGAGGACCTGCGTCAGGCGGAAGGTGAGGGCGCCGTGGCGCCTCTCTAGCCACTCCTCAAAGAGGGGACTTACCGCCATTATAGTGGCGTGCCCTGCACGGGGTTGCGACAGTCGCTCTCTCCATGTCGCCATGAGATCACGCCGGAAGTCTGTCCGCTGAGCGACAATTTGCCGCGGCAGCGGAGTTTCCCCCCGGCGTAGTGCCTCCACGCGCCACTCGTGCAGGCGCGCGAGGACTATCGCCTCCAGATCCCATGGCGGCAATCCGGCAAGGAGGCTCGCCGCCTCGCCGGAGATCGTGCGGTACCCCCGGATTAGCCTTACGGCTACCACCCTTTGGGGCGCGTTCAGATAGTGGGCAGCTCGCCGCCTCAAAGAACGCGCCCTGCACTGAGGCTTTACACGAAGTTATCTAGACCACACCTCCTTCCTGATTTAGAATATATAAAAGGAAAATAAAATAAAAAAGTTTTAAAATAACCTTCATTAACATGACAGACAAACATAAAATCGATCCCTACCTGCCCCATCTCTCCCCGTTGCGATTTTGGTAGCAAAGTGAAAAATAAAAATGCGGCCTTGCCGTTTTATTTTAATAAATACCCAAAACATGATTGTTTTCAGTGTCTAATCCTAAATAGTAGTATAAATATGATATATGACTTCACATATATTAATAAAAATGGTAAATGATTTCAATTAGCCTTTTAAACTATTGTTTTAAGTAATTCGTAATCAATGTACGGCCCACGTGGTCGTGGTTTTAAACCGTTTTAAACAAATTTAAAACGGGTTTTAAACCACTGATTTTGGTTTAAAACGGTTTATTTACAACTATACTCGTAACACAAGTATTGAATGCTTATTTTAGGCACCATTCTCTCACAACTGTTAACCCAGTGTATTAGATTTAATAATTCCTTTACACTGTAACGTTTGTGATAAGAAATAAACATATTATTTTATTTTATTTATTTGACGTCTATTTCAATTGTTATTTCGTTCTACGAAATAGCAACCGAAATAGACGGTTAGGTGAAAAATATGAAACGATTACCCACAAAAGAGTTAACTTACATCTATTTTTGCTTGCAATTATATTTTTAACGGACCGATCAGTGCGCAAAGTCGAAAATCCAGCGACACCCTATTGAGGAAACGCTTCGTGTTATTATTTCTAGAGATCGGATTAGGTAGAGTTTATTTGCGTAAACTTGAAGGAAGTAAATAACACGTGGATAATACCTGCCTCTTATTTTTTCTTTATTTCCGAACTCAACAATTATTTCAGTATTGTGTACGGAAGCATTATAATGGGTGTAAAATACCCTTAACGGAGCCCTTTTTTTATTTAAGATCTTATCTGAGAACCTTCTAGTTACGGAGATATTGGGGGTCAAAATTCCAAATACTGGACAGGTTTTTTTTTAAATACATGTTCGGAATGTTATAAGTTAACTTTGCTTTAAATACCTCCGTACTTTTCAATGCATCCATCAGCACAATGTTTTGAGTGCGTTACATTGTGCTACAGTACGTGTGAGTATGTGTGAAGTTGGGTGTGGTGTGATACGTACGTCTATGTAATAAAACTATGTGTCCCCTTACCTACCTTTATAATGATGCATTAGCGTTAAGAAAACTTAAGAGCTGTGTCCACGAGAACACTGCCGACAAACTGTCCTGCAGTTTGGCAGAAGATTTGTAAAATACTCTTGTGTAACTTTTGATGAAATAAATAAATAAAAAAAAGTAAAACGTGATTTTTTATCCCAAAATAATTAGTCGTTTCCCAACATTTATTGTTGCTTACAGTTACTTCGTTTGATGTACAGAATGCTTGGTTGACGGCTTCTCGAAGGGCCTGTTTACACCTTGTTAATCCACATATTAATTACTTTCTTGAAGTTTAAGCGAATCAATTGGTTTTTGCAAATGGGCATTCTACTTATAAATAACATTCTAAATACCTATTCAAATTATGATCATAATATGGTAAAACTGATCGATCCGTTCAAAAAGAACAACTATGTATAAAATCACAAAAGCTTGTGACTTGCCTATATTAACATGGACACAAAAGAAACCCTCACTTAATTCACATACTCTTTGACCAAAACTTATTGTATAAAGTGTGTTTAGTTTGCTTGCGTAGCAGGCCGGAACTTCTTCAACAATGAAATTAATGAAGTAGAGTGAATAATATTGTTACCACCTACCTATTGGTACTTACTTGTTGAAACTGTGTATTTTTACCTAGTTTGATACAATATCCTCATTATCATCGGCCTAGCTAGTCGGGTTCCAGTCTAACAAGATACGGCTAAATACCCAGTATTTTACATGGAGCGACTACCTATCTGACCTCCACAACCCAGTTAGTACTGGGCAATAATCGTATTACCCGATTCTAACTGGGTTTGCGGATAACCGATAGGGGGCAAGCCTATTGCTATCACCGGGCAGAAATCCAGACTTCATGGCTGCTATTGATGGAAATTCCTAATGGAAAAACCCACAACACTTTGACAGCTCGACCAACGAGGCTGTACACTCATAGCTGCTGCTGCTGTGCTGTGAACTCATAGGTAGATTTAAAAAAAAACTAAACTGTAGTTCCGTTTTTACAGTGTACATTAAATTATCTACAGCTAAAGCTAAAAATAAACCACCTGATATTTCTTAACGGCACCCTATTATTAAAATAGTAGTTAATCAAGTTTACTAAAGAAAATTCTTCGCTAGAACTAGTACGTAAATTAAAAGAGGTAAGAACATCATGTATGTTATTATTAGACAATTTGTTTGGGAAATCTTGTGAGCATACTATCTCAGTCTGCTCTCATAGTCTCAGTGTTGAAAAACAGATTGCTGAGATTAATGTTGTACATTTTTTTCTTTTATTAAAGAGTTTATCTACTATGTACATTATATACAGACTACAAATAGAACTAAAAGAAGACTAAAAGCAAGTACCTACATATATGCAATGACGGCAATAAGACACAAGTACTCCTTCACATTACTGTTATCCGGAAACGTGTCTAGAAGACTGGCCGCATGGCCACGTTGAATGGCAATGCTAATTCTTTCACCAAAGAAAGAGCCAGCCCTCTGGTCACGCGAAATGTCGACCAGTCGGCGAAATGTTTCCTTTAAATCATTTTACAAAATAAACTATGAACATACATAGCTGTTCTATGTATATTATAATCTAAGCATTTCGCCCAGGTTTTAATGAAGATTTTAATTGAGGAATCACTAGTGATTCCTCAATTTCACATCACTAAGTGATTCCTCAATTTCCACTCAAAACTCCCACTTATAGTAGTATAAGTCTTATACTACTATAAGTGGGAGTTTTGTTGCTCATTTCAAAGATGGCGTTACTTGTTGCTTAATAAACACATTTCATAATTATTTGGAACACCCTGGAATAAGACTGCCATACGTCTCGGTTTGAAACGTTATGTCCCGGTCAATAAGTCATTTGTCCCGGTTTAGTTGGTTGCTCTTCCTATCTGCCAGTAAAAGTCCCGTCGAAATCGGTTAAGCCCTTTTGGAGATTAGCGGGAACAAACAGATCGGTAAAAAATCACGTTATTCTGCAGGGCTCAATGTAACGTAATCAAAACATTGTGCTGATGGATGGATTGAATAGTACGGGGGTCGTGGAGGTATTTATAGTAAAAATCTTATATTAAAAAACATGTGTGATAAAAAAAAAACTTGTGAAAAGGTTGGAGCTTTGACACCTAATGTCTCCGTAACTAGAAGGTTTCCAGGTATGGTTTAGAACCAAAAAAATATCGCAATGCCGGGTAGAATAAGTGCCTTTTGGTTTCGTTAAGGGTCTTGTTACACCCTTTATTCTTTCATATTCCTCGAGTAAGAAGCTGTTATTTTGCAATTACAAACAGACACTTCAGAACCTCCTCCTTTCTTTCGTCGGTTAAAAATGACTATATTTTCATATCAAAATTCGAATTTCAAAATTGACCGTTAGAAAAACAACAAGGTTTTACGATACTAATGAATCGAAAGGTTTCAAGCATAGAGGCTTTCATGCAGGGAAACACTGCGGTGGGCACTAAGTTATAACTTAAGCCAGCATTCAGTAATGAGAACTCCAATTTCGAGTGACATAGAACCCCATATTTTTAAGTACAGGGTATTGAATATCGGGCGTCAATTTTCATTCGCCGGGGGATCGTCAATTTGTAGTATATAGATGACAAGATACTCAAGAATTTCATTGATTTTTCGTGCCATGTTTTTTTTTTCCTTTGGTTAGTGCCTACCTAAAAAAGTGCGAAATGAGTATGAATATATATAAGGGGGGGGGATATAAGAGTAAAGAAAGACCAAAGAAACGATAGATGGACTGTGTAAAGGATGAGGAGGTATCTGATGAGATGACGAGTAATAGAGAAGTATGTAAGAAGAGGACATGCTGCACCGACCCCAAATGAATTAGGATAAGGGCAACAGATTCATGATGTTGATGTTGGTGCCTAACCTGGTGTCAAAGTTTTAATGCCGCCCATGGGCCTCTGACTTGGCTTTAAATAACGTCAAGAAATATCTCTTAGGTATGCTGGTTTGGTTTCCTCACGATGTTTTATTAGCTCATTTGTATCTATACAGCGTGTAACAGAAAGGGTATAATCATATGGAATATGTGGTACGGACCATCAAACTTGAGCAACTTTCTCTATGGGATCACCATCGAAATCGTAAAAAAATAATCAGCTGTCCTATACAAAATTTCAATACCTACTCGACCCAAATGTATGGGACAGCTGATTATTTTTTTTACGATTTCGATGGTGGTCCCATAGAGAAAGTTGTTCAGTTGATACGATACGTTGAACAAATTGATAATAATGATTTATTCTAAAATAAAATACATAATAATAAATGATTGATAAATGTTTAGCATAATTAATGAAATAAATTGTAATAGGTAATACAAATTAATATTAGATTATGTAATTGAATAATTTGATAGATATAATTTGCAGTGCTCTTACAGGGTGCATGTCTTAATACTGTGTCATGAAATTTTAAAGCATGCCTACTAACCAGTGTTTTACATGTTAGCAAATAAATAAATAAATATTTGACCCAAACGTTGACTGGCAGAGAATGCCTTATGGCATTAAGTCCGCCTATGTATCACTCTTGTACATGAAGTTTAAATAAATAAATAAATGTTTTCCTTCACCGAAGCAAGTGATGACTATACAATACGCACATGAATACGAAAAATCAGGGGTGCTTGTCTTGGGTTCGAACTCGAGACCTATGATTTAGTAGTCCGATGGTCACACCACTACGCTAAGAACCTACTTACAATAAAAACCTACCTCTTTAGAAAAATTATAATGTTTGTATGGTATGATTGATAAAATTAAAATCATATTTTACCTGTCCATCATCATTTCAGCCCGTTGTTGTCGACTGCTGTAATGGGGGAGGTCATTTCCAACGTGTCCGGTCCAATGCCACCTGCATCCAGCGACTCCCTGCAGCTTTAGCAAGGTCGTCGGTCCATCTGGCAGGTGGCCGTCCCACGCCGCGCTTTCCAATGCGTGGTGTCCACTCCAGTATCTGTTTGCCCCATCGGCCGTCCGATCTTCGCGCTATGTGGCCTGCCCATTGCACCTCAGCTTCAGCTTGATTATCCGCTGGGCTATGTCGACGACTTTGGTTCGTCTACGGATGTCCTCATTTCTGATTCTATCACGTAGAGAAAACCTACCTGTTTATATGAAATAAATCAATTAAATTTCATTACCTTATACTTTATCGCACACTTCCTAAGTAAGTCGTTTCGTAAGATATATGCTCCTAATAAGAAAATCATTGAAAAGACAGTGGGAACATTAATATTGAGTTATGGTATTGCTCTTGCGTTTTCGATACGATCAAATACCCGTTCTCTTAACTACGTACCAGTAAATTTACTCTTGTATACAGTTTGTTCAATCACTACATTAAACCAAGAAATTAATAACTTTTATCTAACTCATTTTAGAATGCTTTATCTTCTTATGATATTGTTTAAGTCAAATAATTTTCCAAAGACAAATTACCCCTGCGTTCAATAATTATTCTAGATATTGAATTTCTAGAACTTTAAAAATGTTTGGTGTAGAATTGCTTTGCTCTTTCCGGGGTCACTAAATGTCAGCATTATTGGTTCTTCATTTTATTCCCGCACTAGTATTTTTACGGTTTCATTTCGTTAGAAAAGTTTTCAGCATTCTCGAACAGTTTTCTTTTCTTAATAACTCCTACTTAACTGTTTATTATAAGTTATTCGTTTCAGTATATTGCAGTCGTCTAGAAATAAGTCGTCTAGAATTAAAGTGAAGTGAAAGTTCGCTTGTTTATTTTGATATTTTTACGCTGCACCTTTTAGGTTTCAGAGTAAATAGTAGCGCAGGAATTGTTTTGCTAATTTAATTTGCTTCGTAGTTGTATTTTTAACAGTCTTGTTATTATTAAGTCTCCTTAGTATTCTTACAGTAGGTAATATTAGAGATTTTTTTGAAGTTTGCTGCTCAAAACGCACGTGTTTGAAGACTAATATTTATTCATCTGTTTGTTAAGTGATAAGCCTCAGTAAAAGAAAAAAAAGTATATTGGGCCCCTAAGCTCTGATACAAGTTTCATTATAGAAAATCGAAGGTATCATGACAAAAAATGTACTATAAAAGTCTAATGTACTGACATTCGGTCACTGGACAGATATTTTGGAAACTCCGAAACTGAATTGAATCTGAAAAACCGAGTAAGTACCTACGTCCAATTTCTCCAAAGAAAATCAATAAGAAATAATTATGATCAAGTGCATTTGCAGTGATTGGTTGCATGGATTATATCAACAGTTAATTCTAACACAAATCACTTGTGTCTGTGAGGAGCTCGTGGGTAAATAACCTTCTCTAAGTTATGCACAACATTTGTGCATTGAATCTAACCACATACTAAATATGATTAATAATATTTAAATCCTCCAGGAACACTACCTATACTTTTCCAGGTTAAAGTGCCTAGTGTTAATGGTCAGTGCTGATACCAACTGTTAGAACCTTAGTTGAGTTATTTTATTATCCCACGGGAACACCGCATGTGTTAATCCAAAATATAAGCTATCTTGGTACCAAATTTCATCCAAATCCGTTAATCCATTTCAGCGTGAAGGGGTTTCAAACATACACACATACATACATACAAACTTTCACCTATAAAATATTAGTGTGATAACCGGCAGTGTTTAATATTCCCTGACAATATTTGCGTTAAAGCATTGTTTATTTTATTTACCTACATTCTTAAACTGCAAATAGAATTCCATGTGTTCTTATTGTATAACGAATCAAAAGTACATTGACCCATCAATTTAAATGAGAACAATGTTATTATAATTAAATGTTGTTAATACTGAAAATACGTTTGCTTAAAACAAGAAAGGGGGCATCGTCACACAAACTATGAATACAAAATCAGTACATAATTCTAGAAATAATTCAAAATGTATTATCATTATTTTTCTTCTTCCATCTTTTGCTTGCCAAAAAAATATCAGTAGACAAGATTAGTCTACATTACTATTCAACCTATTTTTTAAAACTCATCGTTAAGCTAAAACTTTTCAGGAATCTATTTATCAATCATTATAGCGATTTATCTGTTCCCAAAAATGTATAACCCTTGACCTGTGACCCTATAAATTTTACCTAATCGTGGATTTACCCCATGACGTTCATAGAGGAAAAGAGGTTTTATTTTTTGTAACTTTTCGCTTTTTCGTAACATTATATCAGCTTTTTTGTTAATTGTACTTTAACTTCTTTTTTTTTATTCCATAAATATTACTCAAAAATAATTATTGTATTTATAGGTGGAATTCTGGACCGTGGCGGTCCCAAAAGCCCCACGAACGACCCGACTTACAAGCAAACTTCAACTGTAGGTACTGTTACATAAAGTTTAAGATAATATCAATGTATTCTCTTGATTTTTCTCAGCTATTCCATAGTACCTATATTCGTTACAATACGATGCACTATTTTTATGGATTTATTCAGTATTCGAAGTTGAGATTCCATTTGCATTTCAAAGTTACACAGTCGATTGATGGTGCAGAAGTTAGCTTAATTATTACAAATGAACTGCTTTTCATTAGTTGGACGATTGGCTTAGCTGCAGCCGCTTTGTTTAATAAAACGTGCTTCATTAGCAGAGTTCAAGATTTGTTGCACGTTTGTGTTGGCAACTGCAGTCTTGCAATTTTATGCACTTCAACCCGTCTAAGCGAGTGTTTCCGGCAAAAATGACGAAATTTAGTTCAGCCTTACATCTCCCATTTAACACATTTGGGGGGTTTTTAATATAAGGAACTCCATTGTAATTTCATGATTCTGGACGCCACAGTCTTGGCCTTTTTTATTCCATATTATGTACTAGCTTCTGCCCGCGACTTCGTACGCGGATCCTGTAGCTTTTGTATTGTATTTGGGATGAGTGAGACGATTGGAGACGTTCCAGATCTTTCATTTTTGTAAGTCCACAGGAAATGCCCATCAGACTAAACAACTTTTGCTAAGACGTCATTCCTTAATATGTTATAGTATCACTAGGCTTTGGAGTTCCACAACAGGTGTTCCAGATCTTCAAATTTATTCTCACAGCAGAAAATGCTCTTCACGTGGAATAATTTTCGAGTCGATGAGTGACGTTCACGAACAGCGGACAGTCGCGCATCATGTTCCTCATTTGTCTCTAGACACCTAGAAGCAGATGCGTAGATACGCTGAGAACTCAAGCGTAATTCTCTGTCAGTGAACGTCTCCGACTCGCGAGACAATGCGTGACGTTCACGATCAGCGGACAGTCGCGCATCATGTTCCTCACTTGTCTCTAGAGACCTAGAAGCAGATGCGTAGATACGCTGAGAACTCAAGCGTAATTCTCTATCAGTGAACCTCTCCGACTCGCGAGACAATGCGTGACGTTCACGATCGGCGGATAGTCGCGCATCATGTTCCGCACTTGTCTCAGATACCTATAAGCAGATGCGTAGATACGCTGAGGACTCAAGCGCAATTCTCTATCCGTGAACGTCTGCGACTCGCGAGACAATGCGTGACGTTCACGATCAGCGGTCAGTCGCGCATCATTTTCTTCACTGGTATCTAGAGACCTGGATGTAGATGCGTAAATACGCTGAGAACGCAGGCGTGCTTCGCGATCCGAAGAGGTTTCTACGGAGCGAGTTGCAGCCTGATGTTCTCGAACAGCATCAAGTCTCTCCTGACGCTCTTCGGTATAGATTCTTGGGATCTTAATTATGATCCTCAATCTTTTAGCTCCTTTGGAACGTTGGGAAAGATTTGACCTCTTTCTAGGCATAGTTATAGTTTTATTCTGAAGATACCTGATTAATTACAATCTAAGTGACTGCTCCCCTGCGTTACCGGGTAGGCTACCGTGTCACGAAGATAAATGGAAAAGGAAATTAAACACTCAAATCACATAAGCCCGAAGACATATTTATTCGATAAAATAAAATAATAAATGGGAGTTTTGGCCAGTAGAGTCAAATTTTCAATGATTCATCGAATTTTCATTGAAAATCAGTCCTAAACTGTTACCGCGTTCACCGCGTGGAGGTACTTGGTAAGCTGGGAAGCTTATGTTTTTTTATACGGTGAAATTAGTGATAGCTTTGATTTCCACATCAGGTGTTCCAGATCTTCAATTTTCATACGTCAACAGAGAGGGCTCATCAGGCGGAACAACTTTTGCTAAGACGTCATATATTATAGTGTAGCTGGGCTCTTGGAAATCCACAACATGTGTTCCAAATCTTCAATTTTTATACGTCAACAGAGAGTTTAAAAATATAAAAAAAGTAGTTCAAATGGCATGCGATAATACCGTTCAATCTCATTAACATAAGAGTACCATCTTAATAACAAAATAACACACTCCTCCTTTAAGTAAATAAAGTCGTGAAGCATATTATTGTTTTTCTTCTGTGAGGCGTTATATAATTATTATTCTACTATGAAACATGTAAATAAAGATGGTAAAAACATGTTGACTACAGTCTGTTATTAATATTTAACAATGTTTTTTTTGTTTAATTGTGCGATGAAAAATATAAATCATTGTGTGGATACTTTTGTAGTAATGAATAGTATGATTAATACCGTAGAATACCTTATGTTTCTTTTGATAATAAGAAATAAGCAATTCGTTTCGGTTCTGAGTTTGTATGGTCTTTTATCATAACTAGGTAACTTTTATGGATCATGAGATACAGTCGGCTGACAGACAGACGGACGGACGGACAGTGGAGGCTAAGTAATAGGGTCTAGTTGGTAACCCTTCGGATACGGAACCCTACAAAACTAACATCATCAACCGTCTAAAGCAATAATATTCAGAAAAACTGCTTTTGGTGGCCCTAAAAGCAAAAAAAAAACAAATAATCTCCATTCCTTATTGATAAATGATAACTGATGTTTATTTTGCAAATAGGTTTTTAAAAACACGCTTACACGTCTCTTTTTTTAAACTAGATGGGGCCTGTGTTTCGTACCTGACTACTCTGAGAAGAAACAGCCGTAACAAACTCAGAGGTCATAATCTCTTTTAAAGTCCAGACATAATCTTGGTTAACTCACATGAGGACTATGCAGATTAGTGTCTGAGATGGTCTCTTGAAGAAAGAACCACACAGATTTGAGTGGACCTGTCCAGTCAGTGCAAGCATTTGTCAGTTATCGTGTAGCTCGACTTATGACTCAAGGAGCTCAACGAAACGACGAACAATACCAAAGAAAGGACATTTGGGTAGGTCGCTTATAGTACTCGAACTGCCAGACAATCGTGGAAAAAATAAAAAACGAACAAAAAAAAAAAAACAATTCCGACATGGTCCTCACATTCACAATAATCAAATCAAATTAATACACAATACAAAATAAATGTCATTAAATGTGTAAATTAACAATAAAAAATACTTGACAAAGTAAGTATTCATGACAAATCATTAAATATAACAATAAGAAAAATATAAAAAAAAAAATAATAAAATACTAAAAGGTATTCATGTCAAATAAATTAAATGTCACAGTGTTTATAGTAGTTTTAGTTTTAGTTTTTATAGGCTTTCAGACATAGCTTCCGTTTTATAAACGAATTGAATTTATTTAGGCTTAGTAATTGAATATGACTCGGAAGTTTATTGTAAAAACGTATACATTGGCATCTGAACGTACCCCCTATTTTTTTTAGCCTCGTTGCAGGTACAACAAATTTGTGTTTGTTCCTCGTATTTATGTTGTGGATATCACTGTATTTTTTAAACAAATTAATATTTGTATGTGCGTACAAAAGGTTTTCATAAATAAATTGAGAGGGGACAGTAAGTATATTAATCTCTTTAAATTTTTATCTGAGGATGTATCTAGGACTAATAAATTGAACGAATTGCCCTTTTTTGCAAAACAAATATTGTCTGAATATCGGCGGCATTGCCCCTCCACAAGAGAATACCGTACGACATCACACTTGGAAATAACTAAAGTAAACTAAACGGGCTGTCTCTAAATCAGTTAAATCACGAATTTTTCTAACGGCGTATGCTGCAGAGCTAAGCTTTTTTGACAATTTGTCTATATGGAGGCCCCACTGAAGCTTGGCATCCAAAGTTATGCCTAAGAACACTGTGTTATCTTCCGGTTTCAACTCTTCATCCTTGATTAGTACACTAGTTTCCACTTGTCTTACATGGGGTATCGTAAAATTAATACATTTAGTTTTTTTCTCATTTAGGGGTAGATTTCACGATATTCACGCTTCACCCTACTTATAAAGGCCACTTCAGCCAATCCTAAAGATTAGATACCATCACATAACAGAGCTTATCGTAACACCTTCTTCCAGACGTCATAAAAAATTCGAATATTTTCCCGAAATCTTCAGTTTCCTGCCGATAACACTTATTTCTATTTCACTGAACTCTGATGAAAAAGGGTAAATCTTTTATTTATTTTTATAAGAACATACCGCTCGTTAGTCGATACCTTTGAGAAACTTTGATATCAGAAGTTGGCTTTAGGGTCAAGGTCGAAATTCTTTTATGTTAAAGTGGAGCCTATAATGCAAATTGGATAGAAAACACGTAACAAGAAAATTAAATGTAGGTATGGCGTCGTTGGTCTAGTTGTAGCAATCACTACAGCAGAGCCCTGGGGTGATGACGTCCTTGGTTCAATTCCCAGATCGGACTAATTGGGTAAGTATAGGGTTTTCATAAGGAATCTCTCAATAACAGTCACGGGATGTATACCCGTTCCATGGCAATGAGCTCGCCCTTATTACCTATCCCATATATAAATATAAACATAAGTCTCAAAGAGGGCAGGTATGCTATGCTGAAAAATATTATTTGAACCATTATAAACCTTATTTACTAACTATAACATATTGTTATGTGTCAATGCGTTTTCTTATCCCAAAGGTTGATTGGTAGAGAATGCCTAATGGCATGTAGTCCACCTATGTAGCACTAAATTGTACATGAAGTTTAAATAAATAAATAAATAACAGACCTAATAAACTTCGTACTAACACTAGGTACAACTCTATCTTACCCTTCGGTAATTGAAGGCGTGATGTAATGTGTTTAGAGAATTTATTTATATCCCGACTTTCGGTATGGTACTCTATTATCTCTTGACTGGGGGAAAGAAAGATTTATTAGACTTATCGACAAACTACATACTACTAAATCGAACTGTCACTTTGCTCCTCGATTTTGTGTGGGCGTCCTTCCACGGGTTTCATTAAGTTGGCACAGTAAGTACGTAGACTTCAGCCAACTTATCTGTGCAGCCGGGCAAACACAGAACTAAAATAAATGTGCCAAGTTTGACATATCGGTGAATATTTTCATGACAAGTATCGCCACCTTGAATTGCAAACTTAAAGCGGTCATACTGTACATAGGTCTTATTCTATCTTCACGTTTCAACGATATAATTCAAACAAAGAGGGGCGAAGTTATTGCAAAATATTATAGGTAGGCTTAAAGTTTGGTTAAGTACAGTTTCAAAGACCGAAATGTTTTAGGTATCTAGTACATAATTTCGTTTCAGACAATGTCAGTAAGATTTGCTAAGTCTGAAAACTGCGTCAAGACGCCTGCCAATATAGCCTGTAATTTTTAAGACAATCAGTTTAAAACTTACCTATATATTTCATAACTTATCAAGTCAAGTCAAGTTACTTAGTTGAATGTACATAATGCTTGGTTGACGGCTTTGTGAAGAGGCCGGTTACACCCTGTACAAAGCCATAAACATACTAAGTACCTCTCTAGTAAGAGATTGGCACACACACAAAACAAGAAATAAGAGCTTTCCTAAGAATCGGCCAGTAATGTTCTAAATCCAAATCGGTACGGTATGGAAGTTGTTCGTAATTATTATGATAACCACACTTACTTTTATGACAAACATTTGGCTTACATCAAAGATTTGACTTCTATGAACACATAAGTATTTCATATACTTATTTATTTATTATGATAACTGTTTATTCTGTAGTCTGGGAACGTGAATCATCCCTTTTTAGTAATATTAACATAATGTCTCTGATTTCAACTAGGCGTCAAGAAATAAACAGCTTGAGTAATGGGCTGAATACACTCGAGTATTGTTATTCTTGTAGTCAATTCATAATGCTTCTATATTATATCGCGAGAACGGTGCTATAAAATAATAAGGTTTCGTATTATAATGCTCTCTACCCAATTATATTTTTAGATTATGTGCGCCTTGTTAAGTTTTATATTTTTGTGTTGAAAACACTAGTCGTGATTCAATTGAAGTTTTGTTGTATAATTCTGTTATTCATTATTAGACATTTTAATAAAATTTGTATAATTAATGTCTACTTACACAGTCAATACATCTACCATTTAACAGTCCGGTTTATATTTCAAATAATAAATATTGCACCAAAAAATAAGGTATATTAATAAGCCTTTTTTATCTTTGTTTATCCCTTTCCAGTTTATCCATCACCATCATCTGCCTATCTGACCTCCACAACCCAGTTAGAACTGGCTAATACAATACCCCTTGGTAAGACTGGTTGTCAGACCTTTTGGCCCACTGACTACCTGTAACGACTGTCAAAGATCTACAAATGACAGCCGGGACCAACGGCTTAACGTGCTTTCTATGGTATGGAGGAAACTCGGTATGTAATAAGTGGTCACCCATCCACAGACCAACCTAGGTAAGCGCGCCTTAACCTAAAGATTGACCAGAGCGGCTGTTTTTATTTAGTCACGAGCCCCATCTTGATTCTAAGCGGGAGGGGTTATTTGAGGATTTCCCATCGGTAAAAAAAAAGGTCGATTTTAACCACAATGTGAATAATTTTAATTCAACTGTATTTATTTTAATTTGGCTTTAACGATCACTCTAATAATCGAACATGATAACAATTAAACTTATACTATCACTTACGGGTTATCTTCCGTGATTGTCTCTTATTTTGAGCTCCCGATATTTCGACGCTGTTGCAAGCGCCATGATCACGGGTTGACTTGTATAAGTTTAGTTATAAACCGTGAAAGGTTATAACAGTGTATTAAAGATAACAATTAGGTAAGTACGTGATTAAGTAAAAAAGGATTGTAATAAATAGCTAACATCAAAGTTAATGTACTCGGTGTCAATGGCATCGGTCCCTAAAAAGAAATATATAGTACCACTGGTATGACCATAAACTAACAACAAATTATTTAAATGTCTACCCAGCATACAAAAATAATCTATTTGGCCGGTATGTTTACTCGATTGCTGTAATTTTGTTAATCCTTGCAGGACCAAGATGGCGTGCTTTATGAAATTGGGTAACATTAAAGTTAATATGCACCTATTTGTATGTCTGGCTTAAAAACGGCATCTAGCTCGTAATTTATATTACAATATCCTTTTTTTTGTCCGTGTTACCGCTTTGTTCTACTTAACTACGATGGATTTGATGCGGTTGGCAAGTTTTTGTAGTTTTTTTTTTATGTTGATAATAGGTGATGAAACGTGAAACACAAGACCGTTCGCGATGGAAGATTAGGGCTGCGCCTCAACTAAGCTCGGCAGCACGCTCTGTTTATCTCTCTTGCAAATAACGGTTCTGCGCGACAGGAAATGCGATTCCGTGTTGCTAGATGAGGTGCAATCCTTACTGTGGACGCCCAGCGATATAATCTGTAGGAGACAAAGGATATTAATTTAATGAGAGGACTAAAAGAGAATATGATGATGCTTTATCGAGTCCAAAAAATAAGCAATGCATGGACGCGTCGCTAGTTCATATATAAAAGCAACCATATAGACTTCAACATTGAGAACACCTTCGCTTTTTTTATTAGGGTTAGTGGCTGTCGAGGAGTAATTTCACGATAACATCACAAGGTATGACAAAATAAAAGGACCACTTCAGGATGTACTTAAATAAGGTCAAACTTCTTGAGTTGATTGTTACAAAGGGGACCCTATGTTGAGTGACCACTTTGTAATTTTGTTTGGTAATCTATGACAACTGTCATTCTGGATCTTGCTCATCGTATTGCCAGCTTGTTAGTTGTCTATGATCTCCTTTTAACATAAAAGGATCGCGAATTTTCATCACAATTCTACGGTTCGGATTCATGTAAGTTCCTCCTCGTTCGTCCCCCGTCGTAATTTAAAATAAGTAAAAGTTTATAGTGACTGCATAACAACATGAAAAACAAATTGAACTTACTAACTCCTAAATTCTTACTCAGCGAAACCCTTCACTTCCAAACTATGTCATTGATTTGCTTCCGTATTTATATAGAGAAACACCAATACAGGAAAGGAGCACGCGCGTGCCATTTCTTAGTATTATTCCAAAGCCCAAAGGGAAAACAAATAGTGTTGGTGGCAACATCGGGGAAAAATCTTTTGCACACCGTGTAGTTCGAAATGCAATTAGTTTTGCGCTAGATTGCCATTTTATATTTAGTTTTTATGCGCCTCCATTGTTGCTAGACGTATTTTTTCCTCATTCCGGAAGTACGAGAAATCGTATAAAATAACCTTTTTTAATATATTGTTGGGTCCTCAAACTGGAATGGAATACGTTCATCGAAACAGAGAACAATTTAATTACCTTGCTGGTTGTTCTTACATTCCGTGCATGGTGATATAAATACATACACATTATAATTATAGCCGTCTGAGTGGGTACTATGACGTCTTAAAGCAGGAGTAATTCCATGTGATAAAGAGACTGAGCTACTCAGGTCGTCTAGCGCCTTCTCTTTCCCACACTCCTGCTTTAAGACGTCATGGTAGGCCACCTATTCCCAAGACTTTCTCTGTGTGAAATAAAAACGATATAACCCATTCCTATCACTTTAATGTCCTGCACACTGTGACATACATCAAAGCACATCACCACAATCACACAATCAATTTGAATAAAATCATTTCAATGTTATGAAACCTTTTAACATATTGCTTCAGACCAATGGAATAAAAATATTGAGAGCCTTTTCTCATAGCAAATGGATTAATACTTTTCATACACATACATACATCACATACATCTCATGGCGTTATGTATGTCAACCCATAAAAAGGAAACTCAATTCAATAGAGTCATGGGTACACATTACTTCAAAGGGTACATTGAAAACCCACAAAAATATCGCCGGAAAAATTGGATTATTTGCTATATGACTATATAACATAACATTAATGTACTTAAAGTTAACCAAATCCGCGTTGGCAACCATCTTTTCCTCAAAGTTAATTTACTATGATATTACCCATTGGTTAGAGAAAAATTTTGGTAGGAAATATCTTATCCATTTCATACTTTTTCTATGAGATATTTTTGTTCATAAAATCGTGTAAATCGTTTAGAAAATAGAAATGGTCCTTTATTACTTTTTTATATTTGTATCCAGCTTCAACCCAGATATTAGATTTTAATTATTGGTGTTCATTTTACGGTGCATTATTCAATTCTCATTTACTTTTATTCAAAATTTTAAAACAGGAGAATATTACAAGTGAGTACTTGTTCCTACTTTGTTACAAATCGATCTGTCTAATGTCATACATCTGCTTGTCAAGTACTCGTAACATTCGTGTCAAAATCGAAAATGTTCGGGTTGAAACTAGATGTTTCATTTTCGACCACAAGATGTAAATTTATCGATAAACAGGAAAAAATACCTCGAATTTAGGAAAAATATTCTTTCGAGAATTTAAACCTGATTTGTTGTGCATGAAAAATAATAGTTTTTTAATTATTGCCATATTCTATTCAACATGGCGTCTTACTGTTTGCATAGTCTACTTTCGTTCTGAAATCATGTCACATAAAAACATACCTACTATCACGTCGATGTTAAATATGAAAAGGATGTGTTCTTGTTATAAATAATTATTATTATAATCATAGACATCATTTTCAACTAATTATAAGCAAGAGTGATGGTTTCATTATTAAAAAAATATAATAGGTACTACTTTTCTGTAGTGTACTTCTGAACGAAAAATTCAAAATGACATTTTGTTTTGACAAAACCCATCAGTGTCTGTCAGTCGAGTCGTTCCTACAACTTTTGCTTTGTACGTTTATTATAAAATAACAATTTCCAGGTTATGCAAACGTCATCTCTACAACCTGTCATAGCTGTCATAACACTCACGACAAACGTCAAACATTTTTAATTCTTATTGTGTGCATAAAAACCACATATTATTATGTAAAAAATGTTACTTTATTCTATTCAGCTATTTATATTATAGCCGGAGTCCCATGCAAAAATGAAACATCTCCTTTTTGTATTACAATATACCCAATGTCCGCTCTATAAGTCTTTTAAGTCTCTGAATAAAACTAAGCTATTTTCTTGGCACATAAATTTTATTGTAACAAAACATTTTCAAGCTTCTTTTAAGGGTTCCGTACTCGAAGTGTAGTGAACGGGACACTAAGCCTCCGCTGCTAGTCCGTCCGTCTGTCTTGTCAATTTTCACAGAATGTATATTTCTGTTGCCGCTATGACGACAAAAAAATAAATTATAAATTAAAGGGGGCTCCCATAATACGATGGTACAGGACCGATCATGCACGATTCCGACTCGCACATGGCCAGTTTTTTTATGTTGTCGCTAACGAAAAAAATAGACTCATATCTTTTGAGTTTTACGATTCCTCTTTAGTTTCATGACAGTCTTAATGGATCTCTAATGATATTTTCATGGTAATTACTGTCTCTTACGTCATTTAATTATGATTGAACTGTTACTTATTTTTATTAATTGAAGTTTTTGTTATGTGTGTTGTTTTGGTCAATAACAAGTTCTTTTCTATCAATAAAATAAAAAGGTATCTAGGTACCTATGCGTAAATGCGGTTCTAAAGTCAACAAATCAAAGCGGAAAATTTGTGCAATCACCACGTGAATTTTTTTTTTTCCGAAAAATGTTTCTGTGTCTGCAGTTTCTGCACAAGTACATGGAAACTTGTCCCTTTAGGAATTCTATTTATTAGATTCCAATAATATAGTACAGTCACGAGCACCAATATGTTTACACTTCCTAAAATTTTAAAGCAATTTTCGCGAGAAATAACGATTGTAACTTGGAGATAGGACCTTTTTCATAAAAATTCGAGTTCCAAAATACTATTTTATTACTTAAGGTTGAAGCGCCAGCATATAAGGCCATATTTGTCACGGTCGCAAATGATATTTTAATAATATATTATTTAGTATACAACCTGACACTGACGTACAAATTGTCTTACGTTTTAGTATGCCGTTCCTTAACACTTTGACAGCCAACCGATTTTTAGCACGCATACTCTGGCCGTACGCCGCGCCGTGCCGGCCATTTTTTTAGATATTGTAAGATTAAAAAAAAAAACTGTAAGTGTTATATGCATTTTTTAAAATCTATTTTAAATAAATCATTTAAAAACATATTATTATATGCTGTCAAAGTGTTAAGAAATAAAATAATGCATGCCATAACTTTTAAATAACGAAGCGTCTTTGAAATATTTCATTCAAGATTAGAAGTCTTTCCGCTCTTCCTTCTTAGTATTCAAGAAGGAAACAAATACTGTGCAGCAAAATTAAATTAACTTCCAAGGAACACAATGATGTCGTGTCCATGTCTACTGGCTATTTTCTAGCTCAGCCTCTAATTAAGGATCGTTTCTACGTAAGAGATAATAGCTTTAATTAAAACAGGATTAAATGCATCGTGTTCGTCGTTGCGTAAGCTTTCTATTTAATTTTGAACACGCTTTTATTAGCTTAACCTGTAAATAAAAAATCTTAGAAGTTAAATTTGACACTTCCCGGTTTACAATTGAGCTGAAATTTCCAATATGGCGGACTCCTAGAGATGGCGGACTAGTTATTTTTTATGCATTCCCATGATATGGGTATCAAAGCTGAGAAGCATACGAGAAATAGAATGACGCGCTCACTTTAAAGATTACTGTTTCGTACTTTTTTTTGTTCAATAATATTAATTATTATTTTTCTAGAAATTGCAAAGCTTGCTTAACTTATCAACTTGTAAATTATAAGACCGATATCTGTATCGGTCGTATAATTTACAACACAAAATAAGAATTAAAACACACAAATTAAATTAGCCAGCGCATCTACTACAGTATGCGCGTACGCGAACGCGCGTGCGTGTGCGCGTATGTGTGTACAATGATGGATGATGTGTATGAAAAACATGTTTTTTTGAGAAATTGAAAGAGTTATCATAATGCACGGTTAGAAACATAGGCTACAAAAAAAAAATAGCGCGATAACTTTGATAAATCATGATTCAAAGAAAAATAACAAATATATTTTTTTTTTGGCAATCTCTAGAATTTTTCAATTTCTAGAACCTACTGTGAAAACTGACTGGTGTTTGTTTAATCGGGCCACTCTTTGGCGATTCAACTCACATCTGCTTTGTAAATATCTACTTTTTATTGGTTGCCTTTCATTCATCATCTTAATATGACCAAACCTTCAATATGAAATTTTTTTTTTTTTTTTGAATGACCTGAGCGTCTGGATGAACTAAGAGTAACGCTAAACATAAAAAAAAAAACATCTTTCCATGATAAAAAAAACCTAACTATGTAGATCAAACACTTTTTTTTTTTTTTTTTTTTTTTTTTTTATCGATGGGAAATCATCAAATGACCCCTCCCGCTCTGGGCTGAGCAGGAGGGAGTGTCAGACTTGTACTGACTAAAACCCATCCATGTTCCTTCCTTTGCCCTTTGTGTTCCAGGGCCGCGGTATCTCTTTCGAACAGTCCCGCAACCCTGGCAGGCGTCGGCCCTTACGGACCCCTTCCTGTTTGCTGACTCTCTTTGAGGCGCGCGTGGAACACGAACGCGCCGTCGACACGGCCTGTCGTCATAAGACGGACGGACGGCGAGCTAGCCCATAGCTCACCGTCCACAGGCCCGCGGTGTAGATCAACCATGACATGATATTGAAGAATATCAAGATTTAACATCTAAACGCGCAAAGTCACGAGATCAATTAGGTAAACAATCAAACATTTTACTTGATAATAATTTCAGCGACTTCAGAAGTTATTAACACTGATCTCAACTAAATTGAAAAGCCAGACAAATAGGTATTTGTGCCACGAGAATCTTCTGAACTAAATGTGCCACGACAATTGTTATTTATTCAAGCAAACGTTTTCCATTTTCATAATTTACTCAAAGATAGATAAAGGTTTATTTTAAAGATGAGTAATACCAAAGTTGAAATACAAACATCTGTTGCTTTGATTAGAGAAATTACCTAATCAATAATACAAAACAAAATTTACAACACTAGCAAAACTTCACATTCGTATCCAAACACGATATATAGCCTAAGGGAATCGATAATACTTTTAGGGGGTCAATGACCACCGATAGTACATTTACATTAAATATCAGATTAAAAAGGAGTTTTTTTTTATATAAGCTAATAAAAGATTTTCTTAAATCGCGCTTAAAAAAAATACCCATCCATTGACTGCCTATACAAATTAAATTACCTAGCGTATCTACTACAGTATGCACTATGACAATGATAGATGATTGTGTATGAGAACCATGGATTTTTTTGCCAAAACTGAAAGAGTTATTGTAACGTACGGTTAGAAACATAGGCTACCAAAATATAGCGTGATTACTTCAATAAATCATGATTCACGCTGACAAAAAAAAACAAACATAATTTTGACAAACTTCCCAATTTACCTATTGGGTAAACCATTTGCCAATTTGACTGTCCTTTGTTTAACTAAACTCAGGGTTATTTCAATGTGTATTTATAGCTAACAGACCCGAACTTAATAATTTTCCTGACACTGGTTTTACACAAATCTCTTTAATGTTCGGGCATTCCCCTATCTTTCTTTTTACATTATAAATCTTTGACATTTTCTTCTTTATTGCATTGAAAGAATAATATCAAGATGGGTACTTTGTCTTCCAAATATAAAACGAATAAAGGAAAAGGGTTAGGAATGGAATCCTAAAGCTGGTGACATACCAGAGCCCGACGAATAATAGTGATTTCGTGTTGATACTTACAATATCCATATTAGAAACTCTTTTTGAGAATACTCGTATACGAGTATGTACTTTTTTTGACTGCGTCGTTGGTCTGTTGGCCGTGTTCCCGGATTGGGCAAGATTTTCGCACAAAGAATTTATTAGTTGGAGCGCGTCCTCTGGATTTGAACCCAGTTGATGACAATAGGGTTGACTCGGTAACCTTTCGGGAATAACAGGCATAATGTTATTTCAAAAAAAAATTTTTATGAAAACCTGAAAACGTCGTATTACTACTGAACAAACTAAACCTCATATGAGTATGAACTGTGTTACCTGAGTTTATTATAATGTATCAGTATTACTTCCGACGTTATTTAAGTAGTGGCTGCATATTTAGTTGATGTCACCAGGTGCTAAACTAGCTAAGTGTTACCGACCCGGTGTACTACCAGCTTTATGGCATACATTGTTATTTTATTTGAAATTCTGTTTTGTCTGCCATTGCAATATGGATTTTTATTGAATTGCGTTCCAAAAGGATGTGTACTTTTGCGAATGTCTGTTTGTTTATCTACAAATACGAAAGCTTTAACTTTCACAAGTTATTATGTCTTGTGTCTGTGACTGTAGCTTCGCCTTCTTTGTTTTTCTGACATTCAAAAGTGCCTGTTATGGTCTAATTGAATTAAATGCTTTGAGTTTGAGTTTAGGTACCTGTTTAACTTCAACTAAGGCAGAACTCATTTCGCGGGCCTGTGGACGGTGAGCTATGGGCTAGCTCGCCGTCCGTCCGTGTTATGACGACAGGCCATGTCGACGGCGCGTTCGTGTTCCACGTGCGCCTCAGAGAAATGTCAGCAATCGGGAAGGGGTCCGAAAGGACCGATGCCTGCCAGGGTTGCGGGACTGTTCGAAAGAGATACCGCGGCCCTGGAACACCAAGGGCAAAAGAAAGAACATGGATGGATTTTAGTCAGTAAAAGTCTGACACTCCCTCCTGCTCACCCCACAGGGAGGAGTTATTTGATGATTTCCCATCCGAAAAAAAAGGCAGAACTCATTACGATGTTTAAAACACAGGTGGACATAAGACATAATTATCTACAATACTTATTTTCCCGGTAGTACGTTTCCATGAGGTAATTTGCGACGTTTGGGAAGGTTAGATATTATTAGATATTTTCTAGCTGAAAATATCACGGTAACAAGATGGTCAGACAAAAAAAAAACACGGTTGTAAAAGTAGATGAAGTAGTACTAACTACTGGATGTAAAAGTACCATTGACGAAGGCGAAAGGTACTTCTTCTCCCCGTCATTGCCATTTTTTTTGTCCTTAACCTTATACCTGGGCGCCTTCTAGTTACGGAGATATTGGAGATTAAGGTTCCAAATTTTTCACAAGTTTATTTTTTTAAATATAAGTTTTTAATGTTATAACTTTACTTTAAATCCATGACCCCCGTACTATTTTCAATGCATCCATCAGCTCAATGTTTTGTGTGCGTTACATTCAGTCTTACCGTGATTTTACACCCCAAAAAAAAGTTGTTTCCCAGCAAAAATTTTTGCGTAGAGTTGCTTAGTTTGGTGTACATAATGCTTGGTTGACGGCTTCGTGACGGGTTCCTTTACACCTTGTATACAGTTTAGAAGAAAGCTGAAGTCTTTAGCTGTTTCAAAAGTGACTGTGTAGTTGGTCCATGTGGCCTCTACTTGGAAAGTGTTTTTTTTTACTTATTTTATTACAAAATGGGCCTGCTCTTGACCTCGATCACGCCTGATGGAAAGCGATAGATGAGGTCTATGATAGAACGCGCGTGCCCAGAAGATGCCTGTTCACTTTGGCTTTGAAGGCAGGTGGATTAAATGTGACAGGAAACACAGATACTGGCAGAAAGTTCCACACTTTGACTGTGCGCATGATAAATGTGGAGGAGAACCGCTGAGTACGACTCGTCGGGATATCAACCAATTTGTTTGAAACTTAGAACCTATTTTTCTCTGGTCAATCCACTTAGCTTAGTCAGCCATATTGTATGAGGTGGGATACTGTTAAGTCATACAAGCGATGACATCTATCAGTCCATGCTTACTCACCGTTGCAATCCTTTGTCTCTGATTAACCTTTTACGTTTATTTTTAGGTGACTTTTGATGTTACTCATATTTCTCGTAAAAAATCGATTCACTACAATTTATGACTCACTGCTGGTACTTTGAAAAAAGAAATATTTGCAAAAAATAATATCTGTCTTAATGTATTCAACAAGCTCATAGCTAAATAATAACAGCTACCCAGGTCGTATTTTAAGGTAAAGCCGCACATGCCTAGGTTGGTCCGTGGATGGGTGACCATCCATCCATTAATTGTTCTCGTTGGTAATTTGTAGATCTTTGACAGTCGTTACAGGTAGACAGTGATCTGACAACCAGTTTTACCAAGCGGTATTGTACTGCCAGTACAAATCGGGTTGCGGAGGTCAGATAGATAGTCACTTCATGTGAAATACTGGTATTCAGCTGCAACCGGTTAGACTGGAAGCCGACCCCAACACAGTTGGGAAAGGGCTAGCCAGATGATTATGTGTCACTGTATTCGGAACCGAGATTCCGAGAATTATGGCTGAAGAAACGCGAGGCAGGTACCCAGCAGTGGGTGATTCCTGGCTGAAATGATGATGATTAGGATTTGTCACATAGCTTCAAAACAAACTCAATTTTCTATTCAAGTTGATATTGTTGCTTGAAAAATAACGTACCTTGGCCAGGCAGTTCGGGCAGAACTATGGGTTGACAATAAAGAATTTCGCGCACATTGATACCACTTTCTTCTTTGCACGGACAGCGGACCTATATAACCCACTTATCAAGTACTCCCTATCTCCTAAGTAAATACGTCTAAACTCAAATTATCATATTTTTACAAAAGCACGTACCATTAACCTACTCCCAGGGCAGTTTTCTAAAATAAAACCCGCTTCATTAATTTTAGATTTCCTACGTAGTTGCTTTAATGTTTTACTTTTATTTGACATTTTTTTTAATGTTTTAGTAGCATTAATGTACTCACTAGCGGAATTACAAAAAGTACTACAGTATTACAGTACAAAAAGTACTACAACGCCATCTATGACACCAATGAAGAACGAACATCAACATTCTGAATCGCGCTATTGGAGTTATCCGCGACTTATGATCATAGTTAGAAAAACCCGACAACAACTGTTGGGCACACGCCCACCAGACACGTCACCCGTCTGGTAGGAGGATCTTCCTTTTCTATAGGGATAAAGAGAACTTTACTTTTCATAACCTGAATAACAGGACACCTTAGGCTTAGTAACGGCAGCGAGACTCATCGGGTGGCCAGAACGAAATTTATTGAATGGGTATTATGCGGCAAACCTAAGTGCGGGGAAGTATATCGTGGAATGTGCGAAACCAGACGGGTTTTCAAATCTAGGCTGAAATGGTGCCAAGATCATCAGAACCAATTCAAAATGGATATCCTTGCTGTGAAACACTCGAACGGTGACTTTCGTGGTTTTTGGAAGGGTAACAAAAAGGTAAACTTGAGTCCTGGCCTTGAATGTTGATATGGTTAGTAAACCGGGAGATATAGCGAGTCTATTTAGGTCCTGTTTATTTCTAAAGCCTGAGTTAATTAGTAAAGCAATGCTGAAGAGCTGACAGGAGTCATGGAGACGAGAATTTTGGCCAGTGAGGTGGGGAAAATCATAAAATATATGACGAGAGGCAAATCTCCTGACCATGATGGCCTTAGTATTGAACACTTGCAGTATGCCGGCCCGCATGTGCCTAGGGTTTTTTTGGGTTAAATTCACTAACACTTTTCAATCTCTACATGGATGCACTCATCGACCTACTCAGCATGTGGGCTGCCCTATTGATGGTGTATGTGTAAACAATCTGAGTTATGCAGATGACATGGTGTTCCTGAGCGCGTTGGTTTGTGGATTACGCAAGCTATTGAAAACTTGTGAGGAGTACGTGGGCAGTCATGGCCTAATGTATAATGTGGCCAAAAAGCAAAAGCCAATTCATGGTGTTTCAGGGAGGCGCTAAATGCCCACAGCAACTACCCCATAATCGCTTTAATGGTGTACCGTTAGAACGGGTGGATCAATTTAAATACCTGGGGCACTGGGTAACAGCCATTCTGAAAGACCATGTCGACATTGAGCGAGAGCGAAGGGCACTGTCTAAGAGAGCAAATATGATAGCCCGTAGGTTTGCACGTTGTTCAAATCAGGTTAAAATCTCACTTTTCAAACTTTCTGCACCTTCTTATACACGTGCAGCTTATGGGCATCTTACTCACAAGCTGCCTACAGTGCTCTCCGTGTTCAATACAACAACGTGTTCAGGGCCGTGTTGGGGCTGCCCCGCTTCTGCAGCGCCTCGGGCATGTTTGCGAAAGCGCGCACCGACTGTTTTCATGCCACCATACGCAAGCGGTGCGCGTCCTTGGTGCGCAGGGTGCGGGCTAGCTCCAACACTGTCCTGGCGATGGTTGCTCAGCGATTAGATTGCCCCTATGTTGGCCATTGTTGCAGCAGGCATATTGCTGGTGCTTGATTTGTCGTTTTATAGAGCTTTCATGTCCTATAGATATTATATTTTTTCCTTTCCATAATTTAATTCATTGTCCTATTTCATTTTTATTTATTTTATTTTGCTTTGCTTTGTGCTTTTGACATTTTGATTTGATCTGACATTTATTTGTTTTTCACATTTTTACATAATCTAACCAACTTTATGTATTTGTTAATCAATCTGTTAGTACTGATTTATTGAATGAATAGTGAAGTCTGTGAAATTGATAAAAGTGTATTGTTCTTTAGCGGATATGGGTCAATGACCTGAAACAAATGAATTTTATTTTATTTATTTATTTAATGAATGTTTCAGTTCTAAGTTCGTTTGATCTGAAAATTCCATTAACATTTCATTGATACCTAGGCTAATACAAATTCGCCGGTTGATATCTACTTCACTCACGGTTAGGTCTTGATCAGAACTTACCACGTTTTCAGCTTTTGAAATAGTTTTTTGACATATGAATTCATCGTATAACTACTTAACTCAAAGTTTAATCAGTCTTAAAAAACATGGAGAATTACTAACAGAAGATGTCTCATTAGTGTGTTAAGTACTTTTGTTGAGTAAGACCTAAGTCAAAGCTAAGCTTTAATGTTACGTTTGATGTTAGTAATATTTAGTGGTGTTTTAGTACAATGGACAATTTGTAAACATGGCGAAAGTATCTTCAGAAAACCTACCATTACAGTCGTGTTAATTTAGTTTTGTTATATTTTCGACGCTTGGCAAGATTATTTAAACTATAAGCATCATTTGGAACTGGATTGAGGTTGACGGACGGGCGCTGTATGTAAACATAAAGTGCAACAGTTTTGTGAAATATACTGAATAAACAAAAAGGCCATGTTAGTTCCAATTATTGCCGCGCGCGAAAAAAATGTCCTTGTACAACTATAGTTTAGTTTAGTTTCATATAATTCTAGCTTACATCCGCGTGTTCGCCTGTGTGGAGTTTGGCAATTGACCCACGGGATCGTACTTATCCAGGTTATAAACTATTGGTGTGCCAAATTTCCTCCAAATCAGTTGTTTATGCGTGAAAAAGTAACAAACATCCATCCAGCCTCACAAACTTTAGCATTTCTAATACTAAGTAAGACTAGTAAGAAGATTACTCTTTGTGTTCTCAGTTCTGAAAGAGATAATTCTTTTTAGAATGTACAGATCGAGTACATCTGCATAAATGATGAAGGATGATTCATTGACTTATAAATAACTTATTCATACAAGGTAGGTAATTAGGGCCATAAATTAACCGCCCACTTATGGATCACGAAGATTTCCTCATCGTTATTTGTAAACAAAATCTGCGTATGGTTCGGTTCAAACTTTACGGCGGCTCGGAAGTTAGCTGCGAGTGACAGTCTGCGCATTATACAGTCAACACCATGCGTCTTCTGCACCCCGCTAATACCTAAAACTGTGTTTTCACTTCTCATGCTATAAAAGTTCGTCTTTATGTTGTGTTTAAGCGACATAAAGTTGCTTTTTATGCTCTAGAGCATAAAGTAAAATCTTCGTCGAAGACCAAGGTGATCGGTCCAACAGCCACCACTTCAACTTCATGGAATAATCTCTTTATTTTAATTATTTTCGTTAGTATTCTAAGAACAAGGCAAGGATATTTATCATTGCCCTAATGTAATTTTCAATTTTAATTATATTTACATGTTGCTATTTCATTTCCTCATAATAGATAATAGAAAAGTAGAGTGTATAACTCGTCCATAAACCCATTTTACACTCGTGCGTTATATGCACTTGATGTATAATCTACTATTTGCGCAGCTACAGGTTAGATTTTCCGATCCGCCATAAAGTTTGAACCGTTATACCTGCGCAAACCGTCACTCGCAGCTAACTTCCGAGCCGCCATAAAGTTTGAACTGAACTATACTATATGCTATTTCCTTTCTTATTACTACTGGCTGAGCATTAGGTTTTGTGTTTGATTCCTAGTTCGAGCAAAGTGATGTTGAGTTTTTGAATCAGGAGCAACTGCAGGGCAGAAATTCAAACTCCGGGATGATACTGAGAACAGTATCATCCCGGAATTTGAATTTCTGCCCAGTTACTGGCGAAATGGTGATGGTGTGCTATTAGGCACACCACTGCCCAAACCTCTGGGGATTACAGAATTGATGCTATAATAAGTCATTCCTCTAGTAATTATATACTTACATCAAAAGGGCCCCAAGTATCAAAACTATGGGTATTGGGTAACGAGTGGTGTTGTTATGTCATCATAAATACATGTAAGGTGAAATTTTAACTCAATAATAAAAGTTTACGACTTTCATCAAACTCTCGTGTTTCTAACTAGTGTCACTAAATAAACTTTAACTAGCCTTCTAACTAAACTAAATAAATATTATTTTCGAAGTTATTTTTTGTACCATAAACAGAAAGAGGTTCATTAAAAAAAACCTTGACATTTAAATTGTTTGTTTTGAAGAATTTATACTGTTCATTAGTATTTTTGCGTTGAAATAAATAATAATCTTCTTGGCGCAAGTATTTGTAAGGTAACAAGGTATTAGGTAGTTTTTGGTGCCTATTAGTAATTGGATAGGTAACACGACTAATCAATTGACATAGATACCTTTTTATGAGCTGTAAAAAAGCAATTCTCATATTTAGATTTTGTATAGCAACAGCAAAATGTGACGTCACTAATTTGCAATCTTAGTGTAACTATTTATTGATTTCAATGCACCTAAAAATCTAATTTTCCAATTAATTGAAAATTTGTTCGGTGTTCAGGCCCAAAATAAAGTGACAGTTGCAGAGCCTTGGGTCTTGGAAATTCCCCGACCCATGAAAGTGTCAGGAAGGGTCGGGGGTGCGTAGCAGCACGGTTCGGGGAGATCGTTGTAGCGGGAGTCTACTTCTCCCCGAACCATACTCTCGCCGAGTTCCACAACTCCCTCAGGGAGTTGAGTGTCGTCATCGGAAGCCATTCCCTCCCCGTGCTTGTGCTCGGGGACTTCAATGCCAAGAACTTGGCTTGGGGTTCTCGTTGCACAGACGTGCGGGGAAGGATGGTGGAGGACTGGGCTCTGGAGGCAGGCCTGGTCGTCCTAAATAGGGGTTCTGTTCCCACGTGTGTGCGGATGCGGGGCGAGTCGGTGGTGGACATATCGTTCGCTAGCCCCGCTCTGTCACCGCGTGTCGTTGACTGGCGCGTCATGGAGGGGGTGGAGACCTATTCCGACCACCGGTATATCCGGTTTGACGTCTCCGCCCAGTCCCCAAGCGCGCCGGTCCAACAGGCCCCGAGTGGTCCGCGTTGGGCGCTAAAACAGCTGGACCGGGAGCTCCTCCTGGAAGCCTCGATCGTGCAGGCCTGGGTGACATCACCGGACAGGCCTGCCGACGTCAACAATGAGGCGGGTTGGTTCCAGGAGGCCATGTCCGATATATGTGACGTGGCAATGCCCCGGGTTCGGTCTGAAAGCGCCCGGCGTCAGGTGTACTGGTGGTCGCGAGAGCTAACGTCTCTGCGCGAGGCGTGCGTCGCCGCGCGACACCTGTACGCCAGGCATCGCAGGCTCCGCATTCGCCCTCCGAATGCGGCAGCCATTGAGGCGGAGCTGTATGAGGGATACAGAGCGGCGAAGACCGCCCTCCAAGAGGCTGTCCTGCGGGCCAAGGATGTGGCCCGCGAGGAGATGCTGGAGACTCTCGACAGAGATCCGTGGGGGCGCCCTTATAAGATGGTGCGGGATAAACTCCGCACCAGGGCCCCTCCGCTGACGCAGAGTCTCCGGCCTGAGCTGGTAGAGGACGTGGTGAGCGCTCTGTTCCCTTCGCGAGGGGAGCACACTCCCCCGCCTATGGCTCCGCCGCTTGCGGTGCTGGAACCGGACCACCCAGAGGACGATGACGACATTCCGGAAGTGACCGGGATAGACCTGAGAGTGGCGGTAGGCAGGCTTAAGGCCAAAACTGCCGCCCCGGGACCCGACGGCTTACCTGGCAAAGCCTGGGTCCTGGCCTTGGAGGCTCTCGGGCCCCGACTGGAGGGGCTCCTAAGCGCATGCTTGGAGAGAGGCCAGTTCCCGCTTCGTTGGAAGACGGGGAAGTTGGTCCTCATACGGAAGCCGGGGCGCCCTGCGGACTCTCCGTCTGCATACCGGCCCATCGTGTTGCTCGACGAGGTGGGCAAACTCTTTGAAAGAGTCATTGCCAACCGCCTCGCCGGGCACCTGGCGGAGATGGGGCCGGATCTTGCGGAACACCAGTTTGGTTTCCGCAGGGGGCGCTCGACGGTGGACGCCATCATGCGCGTGAGAGCCCTCACGACGGGGGATGCGGTGTCCCGGGGTGGGGTGGTCTTGGCGGTGTCTCTCGACATCGCCAACGCCTTCAACTCCATGCCCTGGAGCTGCATCAGGGAGGCACTCCGGTATCACCGGGTGCCGACCTACCTTCGTCGTGTGGTCGGGGACTACCTGTCGGACAGGTTTGTCATTTACCCTGGTCACAGCGGAGAATGGAACCGGCGAGAGATGTCGTGCGGTGTTCCACAGGGATCGGTTCTAGGGCCGCCCTTGTGGAACATCGGGTACGACTGGGTGCTGCGCGCCGACCTCCCTGACGGCGTCAGCGTAGTTTGCTACGCAGACGACACGCTGGTGCTGGCACAAGGGAGGTCGCACGAGGCGGCGGCCGAGCTAATGACACGCGGGGTTGCGATGGTCGTGGAGAGGATCCGGCAATTGGGTCTCGAGGTGGCATTGCACAAGTCCGAGGCCATGTGCTTTCATGGGCCTCGGAATGCGCCACCGTCGGGATCCATGCTCACGGTAGGAGGGGTTTCCATCGGCGTCGAGCCGACGTTAAAGTACCTGGGTCTCGTCCTCGACAGCCGGTGGAACTTCGTGGAGCACTTCCGACGTTTGGCCCCCAAACTGGAACGGGCCGGGGCTGCCTTCAAGCGGCTCCTGCCCAACCTGGGGGGTCCAAACGCCTCCTGCCGGAGGCTCTACGCGGGGATCGTGCGGTCCATGGCCCTTTACGGGGCCCCGGTGTGGGCGCGTTCCTTGAGGCGGCGAGCCGCCCACTACCTGAACGCGCCCCAAAAGGTGGTAGCCGTAAGGCTGGTCCGGGGATACCGCACGATCTCCGGCGAGGCGGCGAGCCTCCTTGCCGGATTGCCGCCATGGGATCTGGAGGCGATAGTCCTCGCGCGCCTACACGAATGGCGCGTGGAGGCACTACGCCGGGGGGTAACTCTGCTGCCGCGGCAAATTGTCGCTCAGCGGACAGACCTCCGGCGCGATCTCATGGCGACATGGAGAGAGCGACTGTCGCAACCCCGTGCAGGGCACGTCACAATAGTGGCGATAAGTCCCCTCTTTGAGGAGTGGCTAGAGAGGCGCCACGGCGCCCTCACCTTCCGCCTGACGCAGGTCCTCACCGGACACGGTTGTTTCGGGAGGTTCTTGCACCGAATCGGGCGGGAGGAAACGCCCGGGTGCTACCATTGTGAGGATCGACCGGAGGACACGGTGGAGCACACGGTGGAGATCTGCCCCGCGTGGGCGGAGCACCGCCGTGTCCTCGTAGCGGCGATCGGCGGCGGCGACCTCTCGCTTCCGGCCTTGGTTCAATCCATGGTCCGGAGCGAGACGGAATGGGACGCCGTCACCTCCTTCTGCGAAGCAGTCATGCTAGCGAAGGAGGTGGCGGAACGTGAGAGGGAGAGAACCTCACGTCCCAGCCGCCGCGGGAGACGCACCGGGCGTCGGGGGCCACGTGGTGGCTCCCGGCCACCGTAGGCGCGGGCCTGTGGACGGTGAGCTATGGGCTAGCTCGCCGTCCGTCCGTCTTATGACGACAGGCCGTGTCGACGGCGCGTTCGTGTTCCACGCGCGCCTCAAGGAGAGTCAGCAAACAGGGAGGGGTCCGTAAGGGCCGACGCCTGCCAGGGTTGCGGGACTGTTCGAAAGAGATACCGCGGCCCTGGAACACAAAGGGCAAAGGAAGGAACATGGATGGGTTTTAGTCAGTAGAAGTCTGACACTCCCTCCTGCTCAGCCCAGAGCGGGAGGGGTTATTTGATGATTTCCCATCGGTAAAAAAAAAAAAAAAAAAAAGGGTCTTGGAAATTCATTATAGCAACTTTTAGCACACAAGTCTACCAGTGTGTTCAATAACTATTTGTTTTCATAAAGTTATTTTAAAATAAATGATTATATGCCATTGAGAGGTTGTGCAAAGTTTATAAAATTAATTTATGAATGAAAACATGCTAGATATTAATATACTGTGCAAACAGTTGTAGATCAGACCGTATTTTAAAGACTATTATTTTGAAACAATATTTTGGGTTTGTTGTTTTGGAATTTTAATATTTATTAACCACTTATGAGTTCACTTGACTTTTCAAGCAGTTAATAAATATAATATTCTCATTGATCTTCAACAAGTTAAAAAGAAAATAAAATCTATACACAAAATTTATTCAAAGCAATAACATATAGAATGTTTAGTTTATCTAGTATTCGAAATAGCTGCATCTGGTTGAGACTAAATATATACTACCAATATCCAGATGAATAGTTTCTAAATAAATAAAGTGTCTATCTATTTAACGTTTACCTATGTTAGCATTGCAGTAAATAATTCTGAAACAAACACACGATATGACGTCTTTTTTTCAAGATTCTATTTTATTTATAACTACCGATTTGTCGGTGCAACTATTTAGAGGATACGAGCATGATGTTATGTTATATCTTAATTTACTTTTTACTAGGTAATGAGTTACGAGTACCCTACGATAAATGAATAAAGCAGATTTTAGAACTTCCGTAAATATAAAATTTTGTAGCAATGTTGTTGCTCATTAAAAATCCCCTGTTAATCTCTGCAAGTGCAATTTAGCTTAAATGGGTTAGCGCTGGAAGAGCAACAGGTTAAGTGCAAGTTGAGTGCTAATGCACGTCTTTAGTGGTTACAGAATGGAACTCAATATATGCCGTAAACGATGGACTATTTGTATCTAGAGATTAACTACTTGACTATCTACTGCGCCTTTGACGAGTTGCCACGGCAAAAAAACAAACACAAAAATTGAATTCGCATTCGATTTTTGGGTCTGTGTGCCGCTTTATGTTTTAAAATTGTGTTTTAATTTACAAAGGTTAATTTTCCAACAACGCCTAGCTAAGTGTAAATCGGTTTCAAAATATTTTATATTTCTTTAATAGAATTTAATAGAATGGTTTTTTCGGCAGCTTTTGTCAATCCAATACATTTATGCCTTTTCCACAGGGTTCGTAATTATCAAGATAATTATTTTCTTTGATAATTATCGTGATAATTATCCAGGCTCACTTTATTTTATTTAAACCACTTTATTGTTTTAACGCACTGGAATTCAGTCCAAATGAGGTTTTAATTTTTCGGCAGTATTGTAACTACACACATCAAAAGTGTCTAGGGATCAACATATATTTTTGCAATAACTTTTCTCCTGATTGATATTAATTAAAATTTTCTTTAAGGATTCATCAAATAAAGTGTTTTCGTTTGTCACAGTAACGATAAACCAAGTCACCTTTGCATTAATAAAGAAATTTGCCATTTTCCTAATAAAGGGATTTTTGACATTTGAACCACTAACACAAAAGTTCGAAAAAAAGACTGAAATAACAGTTTTCTTTAAAATTTTATTGGGTAACTTAAACAATTAATAATCCGTGTTTCTACCGCGAACACTAACAACACAAGAACATCGGTTTGGCATACTCAAAATGAGTTCATCCAAATCACGCTGTGGAATGGCCGCCCATGTTCGTTGCAACAACAAAAAAAGGTCTTCTTGCGACTGGATACCCTCCATATTCGGCAGAGCTCTTCTCTGTAGCATATCCCATGCATGCTCAATCGGATTCAAGTCTGGCGACTGAGCAGGCCAGGGCAGGACATTGATGTTAGCTGCGGCGAGAGTCTGTCTTACAACTCTTGCGGTGTGCGGTCGTGCATTATCATGCATTAACTGAAATAAGGGACCGATTTGCACTTGTAGAGGAACGATGACGTCTGATACAATCGTCTCAGCATAAATTTGAGCGTTGAGGTTGCCTCTGATCCAAATCAACTCAGTTCTTCCGCCGATCCAAATACCCGCCCATACCATGATGGTTCCACCACTATAAGGATGGACTTCCTGGCAGGATTTTAATCGCTGTTGGCGTCCAGGGGTTCTCCAGTGTCGTATACGTCTTGTATTCGGTCTCATACCAAAACGAGACTCATCAGAAAAGCACACGAAACGCCATTGTTCTTCTGCCCAATTTCTGTGTTCAAGAGCCCATTGATATCGTATCCTACGATTGTGCATTGCTATAGGTGGTACCCGTAGCGGTCTTCGGGAATGAAGGTTCACTTCATGCAAGCGGTTTCTGACTGTTTGGTCGCTAATTAAGTTCCCTGAAGAGTGATGAAGCCTCACGGCTAACATCATGGCGGTTATTGTTGGAGCTCTTCGAGTTAAGATTTGAATGTATCGGTCTTGTCTCCGTGTGGTGCAGCGATACCGTCCTCCATGGCGCTCAGCCACGGTACCAGTGCTTCGGTAACGTGTCCAAAGTCGACTGATAACACTCTGACTTGTATTCAGAGCTAAAGCCACAGTACGTTGCCGGGAACCAGCTTCTATCATTCCCACGGCTCTGAGCATTTCTTCCCTGCTTAAATGACGTCGCCGCTCCATAATAACGTTGGTTTTAATCAGTAGTAGGGAAACAGTAGCACTAATAATGTCTTCAATGCGTTGTATGTTTTTATAGGGAAAATATTGACAGCTGATTTTCATCTTTTACTCGAATTTGATTCACAGTTCCTGATTCAAATTATGAAATGCACCAAAAAGGATCCATATAAATTTATAAAATCATAAATTTATTACAAAGCCACATCTCAATCTCAAGAAATCCACATAAAAATGCTTGATCCCTAGACACTTTTGATGTGTGTATTTAAAGTGAAATACTAACAAACAAATTAAACACAAATGTACTAAACATTCTGCTAAAACAAGGTGTAAGTGACTTTTTCTTTCGATACGCGCGGAAGCAGTAAATCACATTCGGATTCACGTGAAATGACATTGATAATGAGTTTTGTTATTATAAAGATAATTATCATGACAATAATCATACCTGAAGAGGCTCTCGTTAGGCAGCTGGATCGCTTGGCTTGATTCAGAAAGCGGTACTCCTGGACACGGCTCGTATTGTTAGGAGGTTCCTCTCTCTGGAGCCCTGACTGCCGGTAGCTTGGACCGTGTTCCCCATACCGGTGGGCTACTATTTTTTATACTTTTAAATGTTGTTTTTTTTTGAGATATTAAAAAAAATATATATATATGTATGTATAAGAATAAAGGAATAATCATGATAATTATCACTTCAAACCCCGCTTTTCCATAATCATTATCGCGGATAGAATGTCATTGGTCTAGGTCTAGGCCGTCTAGTCAGAATACATTTTATTTCAAGATAAAATACCGTAATACTTAGTAGATTATAGAGAAAATAACGTCATTATTACATAACCTTGAAAAATCGAACATTCAGTGCCTGAAGAAAATATGATGCCAATTGCATTGATAATATAAAAATTATACCTACCCTCTGTTTTATTATTATTTTAATCCTCCAGCCCCCTGATTCATGATGATTGGATTTTTATTAGCCATAACCAACAGCTTTATGGTTGCCTTAACGACTTAAGTATGCACTTAGTGTAGCATAGAATACTGCTTATTTTCGCTAAGAAGTCTAGGCAACACCTAAAGACTAAATAAAACCTTACTGTCACATTTCCATGCTCGGCTAAGTGCTGAGAGTTGAAATTCCAAAAATATTTAGGTTTTCTATATTGAAAGTGATAACGGGGAAAAGCGCCATAATCAATCTGGGTCTATAATAAAAAATCTTTGCTACTATTTATTCACAAGGCGACTGCGACGAAAGCCTCAATCAAGTATCATAACGAAAGATCTTTTGTGTCTCATTAATCAGCCAAAGCGTGATATAATAAATTATAATAAATAAATAAATATCGCTTGACATTAAACACAGCGCCATCTAGGGGCCACACTAAGCAACGAGGCTTGTGTCGTGGACACCAGATAGTTGATAATACTAAATAGATACTTTTTGTTTGTAAATACGTACTTATTATACATAAACATCCATGACTCGGAAACAAATGTCCATGCTCATCACACAAACATTTGCTCCTACCTCCTCCTCCTATAAAAACGTGTATCATTATTTCCTTCCAATGGTCACGATTTAGCTCTACTTCTTTCAAATTATCAAAGAAGACATCCAGGTCGTCCTGCCATCTCCTTAGTGGTCAACCACGACCCTGTGTCGCCTGTATCATTTCCAGGTACTTACCAATCCTGTATTTTATAGGCTCAGAGCTCGTTCCGCATACAACCAGCCTTTTGCAGCCTTTTGAGCCACTTCAGCGATTAATTGTGTTATAAATTCCAGCGTAGTGTTTCAAACGTGATTTGTTAATTTTAACACCTAATATACTTCGCTCCATACAACGTTAATAAATTATAATATGTATTCAAATTCTACGAGCTACACACAGTAAATATAAGCAGCCTATAAATGTAACTTGTAAACATTAAACGGTAGCAGGATAAAAATAAAAGACGATCGTGTTTCACCTCGGGCTGTGCCTCGGGTATCGCGGTGGTAAGTGGTTGTTTTGTCACCGCATTCCTAGGTATCGAGTTCTCAATGGTTCTGCGAACTCTGTCTCGAGTAGATAATTACTAACTTTATCATAATGCTTGAGCATTGAAATCAAATAGTTACTAGAATAGATCCATTCACAAATTCAGAACTCCATGTAAACATCAGAATGGCGAGTGTGTTATACATAGAAGGGTACTGTCGACCGCAAGTCAGTTTTAATACGTTTGAGCTGACCTGGCGTTGTATGGAGTTCAATGAAATAATAGGCAAGATTATACTGGTATTGCAACTACTGACTTATGGCCTTTCGTACAGGCACGAGCATAAATACCTTATAATTACGCGAGATTCTAAAGCGAACATTTTCTCCTAAACTACTGATAGAAATAAATTATTGTAAGGTGTTGCCAACGTATTCTTTTGATGAAACCATACTTTTGGTACACTCTGGTGATGTGGTCGATTCACCAGAAAATTACTTTTCAATAATGTGTAAGTTTAAATGCTCGTGACTGTACGAAAGCTAAATAAATGGGGTTTCTGTCGAACTCAGTTTCATAACCAGTCAATTTAGATATCTAAATCGACCGTTTATCTGAAATATATTGGCTCAGAGATAGAAATCCTTAATGAGTAAATTGATGTTGTTGCATGAAGCTATCTAAACGATGCATACTTTGTTGCTGAGAGCTTGAAGTATAGTCTCAGTATTTCGAAGTCATTGTTATCGGTGTTTTTTTAATATTATTCCAGAATAATTATGGGAAGATCACAGACAGCTTCTCTAAATGTAGATATAATATTTTATTAGTATTTTAGTTCATTGTTAGTTCGTAACTTATCTTAGCGGTAAAATGAATCATTTTCATTCTCAAAAAAAGCAAAATTGGAAGAGTAGGTACCTATTGGTTTATTTCCTTTATTCCCTTTCGTATTATATAAAATTTACATATTTTAATACTTATTAAAAAAAAAAACATTTAAAAATATAAATCTAGTATAGTAGCCCACCGGTATCGGGAACAGGATCCAAGCTACCGGCGGTCAAGGCTCCAGAGAGAGAAACCTCCTAACAATACAAGCCGTGTCCAGGAGTACCGCTTTCTGAATCAAGCCCTTGATCCAGCTGCCTAACGAGAGCCATTGGTTTATTTATCTTTAATTTGTCTCCCCCTTTTCGTATACTCTCTTATCTCGACATCGTTTATTACAACAATTAAATCGGTATACATTTTGGTTAAGCAGATATCAGCTTTACATAAAGTAGAATAAAGCTGATTCGAGCTTTGTTGTTGTTTTGTAAACAATACCAACAAAATGCAAACTTGTTGTATGCACTAGTATGCATAGTCACGTGCAGTGTTTTTGTATATTGCTTATTGCTTCACATTACTTGTATGGCTTTTGTTAGCCGGAATTTGGATTTGGAGATATTTAGTCAAATGTTATCTTAGGTGTAATATTTGTGGTCATAGCTCTTTGGCTAATCTCTTTATACAAATCCTGATTTATCTTGGTTTTCATGCTAGAATCTGTAAATTAAGGAAATTTTAGGTGAATGACCCTTGATAAAATTCAAATGCTAAGATAAGGCATATTTACAGACATTTTCTGAATGCACCGTGCATGACGTACCTATCAAACGATCGGGAAAAGCGAATAGTTACGCAAATGAAATGCATTCATTGAATTTATTGGCTTCAAACCTCTCAGATACACTTCCAAGGCATTTAAATATGTCGGATATTTGATGATCATGTTTTTAAAACTAAACACAGGCACCTTTGTTTGGCGTTGTTCGAACCCTAGAGGCATGGTGTCCGATACGAACCATGCAACAAATATACAGACAATGCCGAACAAAATCGTTATCAATTAGCCGGTTAACTGGTTGCGATGGCGTCTAACTTGACAATTATGGCATTTGGCTATATCACCTCACTGAGACACGGGATCACATCGTTTTCTACGACATTTTTTCTGATAGCCTCGGGATCGTTGGTCTAGTGGTCGGATTTTGGAGAAAATTACAAATTCATCCTCGTCATTGACTGCCTCGTTGGTCTAGTGGTCGCTAGCGCGACTCCTGAGCATGAGGTCCTGGGTTCGATTCCCGGGTCGGGCTAAGTGTTATTGGGTTTTCCATCAGGAATTTCTCAGTAGCAGTACTGGAGTCTGGATATGCGTCTGGTTGCTGGCAATAGGCTCGCCCCCTATTACATGGAACTTAAACATAACTTGTGTAATATAGGTGTAATATTAGGTACACCTCTGCCTAACCCTTCGGGAATTACAGGCGTGATGTTATGTGTATGTACTTCTAATAGCTTCCTTGTCGAAGTATCTTAGATCCCTTTCACAGACGCACGCGTCTGCGTGACGTACTTATGCGTCAAACCGCCTTATCTCAAACAAACCCGTTCGTGAATAAATCGGTTTCCGAACAAAAAACGATCGAGATACATGACATCTCTGGCCCGTTGTAGTAAATCACCTGACAAGTAAATCTGTACCCGGACGCAAAAGGCTGATGGTGAAGAAACGAGAAAAGCCGGTTAAATAATGACGCCTCTAAAAATAAATGTTGACTTTGATTTCTGAGAATTTCATTGATTCATTCGATCAAGTCGGACACTCCTATCTACATCCCACCATTTGACTGTCAACCTTCATTTGTTTTATCTGAAGTTGACATTGATCACGAAAACCTGATCATTTATACACTGACTTTCTAGCTATAATTCTTCTTTGAACAACAAACAGTAAAATGGGCTATTTGCCAGATATTTTCTTTATGATGCAGTGTGTTTTTTGCGGGAAAAGAATTGAGATATCTCAGGTAAGAGTGACGTCGCAATGGTGTATGTGTTTGTTGTTACTTTCTAGATAAAAATCTTGTTATTTTCGAGTACCAGTAAAGCGCAGTTTACACTAACGCAACTATACAGGGTGTAGGCGGACCCTTCACGAAGCCGTCAACCAAGAATTCTGTACATCAAACTAAGAAACGCTACGCAAAAATTATTGCTGGGAAACGACTTTTTTTTTGGGTGAAAAGTCACGTTTTACGGTAGGACTCAATGTTACGCACTCTCGCAATAGTATGGGGGTCGTGGATGTATTCAAAGTAAAGTAATAACAGTAACAATCTTGTACAAAAAAAAAAAAAAACTTGTGATAAAGTTGGAACTTTGACCCCCATTATTTCCGTAACTAGAAGGTTCCCAGGTATGGTCTAGAACAAAAAAAAATATCGCAATGACGGGGAAAACAAGTGCCATTTGCCTTCGTTAAGGGTACTTTTACATCCGTTAGAATCTGGACGCGTATATGTATATTGTTTGGCACTTGTATGATATTTCATAGTTACTTGCTTGCAGTTGAAGGGGTCAAGGGGAAAACCACTTTTGTCAATTTTTTTTTTTCTTCTAGAAATGCAGTCTGAATGGTTATATCCGTCGCTATTTTCTGTCAAAAACAAAAGGGCTATATAACATTCACAGTCACTGCTCTTTCAAATTTTTAAAATATCGGTACAGGGAAATCATCCAACGTCAGAACCGTTCAGAAAAAAAAAACAATCGTTGTCCATGGTCGACTATGACAGTGACATAAGAATTTTAGGTTATATTTTTTGATATTTTCTTTCGTTTCCAGGAGCGCTCAAAATAACTTTAATATTGTGCACCGACAGCAACAAAGTTATTTTCCAACTTTAAATAATTAGATTGCCTTGTGACATCAATTGTTTTTCCTCTGATGTTGATGGGCATAGGATGACTTACACCTGATTATTCTGACTTAGTCACATTTTTTTATTATAACCCTTTTCTGATGTGAAGTCACAATAAAATAAATAAATAATTACATTAACAATAAACATCCCTTCAATAAAAAAAAGCTTTTCTTATTTATTTGGGTACAAATGACACTATTTTATTATGATCTTATCTTTTAATTAGTAATAATATATCTCAGTTTGTTCATTAGGTGACAAAATCAGTTTTTTCCCTGACCCCTTCAGTCGGACACAAATGGCTGAAAATAAAATTAAACTACAGCGTTCCCTGTAGTATATTATTTCTTATGTGTGAACTACGCCCTGCGAATGTTAGCTAAAATTCTGATGTCAGTTCGTGACATCTTATTTAAGGCACCGTAAAGCTTCACAACGTTTACAGATGATGAAGGTTCTCATTGTAATGAAATGAATAGTTCCGTTTAGAATTTGGGGAAGTTTGTATGAAAGGAATGTTTAGTTGCCGGAAGTCCCTTTCCGCATAGCCTTATCTCAATTAAGAGCTTAGTATGTCGAGGAGCCTAAAATGGCCGCTAATAAATAATATAAATCACGATACAATTCTTAAAATGGTCACAGACGCAGTTAATATTATGAATTATCGTGACTTTGTGACCATTTTACGAACTGTAACATATTTCATATTATTATTATCCTATTACGATTCTGCTAAACGGGCCATTTTAGCCCCCGTGGTCTGTCTTGTGTTGAACCTTGTTTGTCAGAATATTTTTTTATACTATCGAACGATTTATTCTTCGTTCGACCCACAGAGTTTCGTCCCACATAAAAAAATCCTGGGTCGTCCCAAACAATATGCTTCCTCCGTCCCAAAATATAATTTTAATTATTTTATTCCCGATTCGTCCTATTTTATATTCCTTCTATGGCCCATATTTTTTTTGTGTACCTATGCCACGTATAAGTTTTAAAGAAATGAAACGCGCTTGTGATTTGCGTCGTTAAGCAATGTTTGAATTGACGTTCACGGTGTATCTTCTTATCCACATTGATAGTGATAGATTCTTAATATGACAACAACCGGAGATGGCTTAACTTGATATTCGAAGCTCAGATAGTTTTTAATGCGTGGAGTATGGTTACTCGTATATGGACTGGACCACAGTTTCATGATAGAGCCACTCTGCTTATTGCGTTATAAGTTTACTATGAGTTACAAAATTAGTATGATGAGGGGGAAAATGCTAACATAACTACATAGTTAACCAGCTTCATGATGCACTTGAAAACGATATGGATAATTTAAAAATACCCACGCCCGCATGTCTGTTAGCACGAATAGTTTTGCACAGAGGTTATAATCCAGAAGCGTACTTTGCATTTAAATTGGAAGATTTTGATAAAATGAGAAGTCTGTTAGATCAGCATTTAACTAGAGGTCGTTTAGTTTTACTAACGGGCTCTTGTAAAAATATTGTGATTGGAAAATTAGTTTCCACATTTTCAGAGAAAAGTTCGCTTTAGAATGTTTCTGAAGATGTTTGAATAGATTAAGCGGAAGCTAAACTAAGTTTGACAAGATTTAGGTCAGTATTTTTGTTAATAAAATAATTCTTCACAAAATAAAGAAAAGAAAAATATTATATTAAAAGTAACCTGCAGGTTTTTTTTTAATGTATCTTTAAGTTAAGTCTAAAATAGTGAAAAGTGAGTGTGCTAGTGAGTGTGTAATGGATGAAGAGGAAGAGTAAGAACGAAGACGAGATGGATGGATTGTGTGAGGATTGGTAGGAAAAAGAAAGGAGTAAATGATGCCGTGACGTCTGACAGGGGAGAATGGAAGAAGAAAACGTGTTGCGCCGACCCTAAGAGATGATGATGATGATGATGATGATGAGTATTTTTACGGTAAGCTGAACGTCAGTGTAAGCTAACCACAGTGGTTATTTTATTTAAACTTTGTATTACGGTAAGACGTGAGGAAAATGAAGTGAGGATATTGTTTTGAGTATGAATGAGGATGGGTAGGTATAACAGTAAGTCGTGGATTCGAACCCAAGCGAGCGCATTAGTTTGTGTAATTTATTTCATCACCCCTGCTCTCAAAAACGGTGAAGGAAAACATCGTGAAGAAACCGGCATGTCCTAGAACCAAAAATTCGAAGACAAGTGACATCTACCATTATAGCCCATTCCCTCTTATAGAGAGATTCTATTCCAGTTAAAAAAAAAATAGGACAGTGTGAAAATCAATCTTATTGACCTTCCTAAAAGTCAAAGCTGCTCATTATTCCCTATGCTTCATTATAATGTTGACATTAAGCATCGCCATCGTTAGGGGATCCCCTATAAATTATATGGATCGTTAAACAACATCAGCAAAAAATGTAATACTATTAAGTACAAATGTATGTCTATAGCTACGTGATATGTTGGGACGGCCATGCCTCATTCATCTTACCAGTCTATCAATGTCAGTATCTAAACGTAGGTTCTAATGAGCGGTTTAAGAGGAAATTAACATAATCAGAGCATTAGGAAAAGGTTTCGTGATTGGAGTTGTTTTTAGACAGGTTATTATGTATATTCCGTTAGTGTTTATAGGGGTATAAATTATATGGATCGTTAAACAACATCAGCAAAAAATGTAATACTATTAAGTACAAATGTATGTCTATAGCTACGTGATATGTTGGGACGGCCATGCCTCATTCATCTTACCAGTCTATCAATGTCAGTATCTAAACGTAGGTTCTAATGAGCGGTTTAAGAGGAAATTAACATAATCAGAGCACTAGGAAAAGGTTTCGTGATTGGAGTTGTTTTTAGACAGGTTATTATGTATATTCCGGTAGTGTTATCCGGGGTATCTAACTAGTTCAGTCTTGTCGCTCGGCGTGAGCGCGTCTTCAACATTTTTTTTTGTTTTAATGTCAATAAAAACTGAAGTGTTTATTTTTCTGTTTCTATTTAAATCTCCAATTTTCTAAGGTACAATCTCAATTCTTCATGCAAAGTAAAAAAAAAACACCATTTATGTATTTCTCTGATTTTATTTATTTATTTATTTAAACTTCATGTACAATAGTGGTACATAGGCGGACTTAATGCCATTAGGCATTCTCTACCAGTTAACCTTTGGGTTCAATAAGAAAACGCTATGGTAGGGTACAAAATAAATATAAAAAAAAATATATATATAAGTACTTATAGTGATACTAATACACATAATACATACAGGATAAAATAATAAATACTATAACAAATACCAAAATATAAAACGAAAAAAAACCTAATAATAATTACCGTGACTCGACTTCAAATTGAGAGATTTTATTTATGCCGTGCACACCCTCTCTTATGTTCAACACCTACCATCTCAGAATCGGACTGTCTAGTAAAAATACGAAATCGTCATACTAATCGTCCATGGCTTGCAACACCTGAAACATGTATAAGCACTAAAACAGCTCGCTCGTCACCGTGGCCACCGCACGCACCCGTCGTTGCGCCCGCAACAGGCCCTAGTAGCCGCGCGTTCACCGTGGACGCTAGAGACAAGTCTAATACAATGAGCGTACACTTCAACCAACTTATCTGTGCAGGCGGTAAAGCACGGAACTAAAATAAATGTACCAAGTCGACATAACAATGCAAATTTTCTTGACAAGCAACGCCACCTTGAACTGCACACTTAAAGTGGTCATGCTATTAAAGTACTACTAAAGTACATACAAAAAAGTAACTTTTTTAATGTCTAAATGGTCTTAAAATCATCATCCGCCTAGCCTTTTCCCAACTACGTTGCGGTCGGCTTCCAATCGAACCGAACGCATCTGAGTACCTGTATTTTACGTGGAGTGACTGGCTATCTGACCTCCACAACCCAGTTATTTCTGGGTAATACGATACCCCTCGGTAAAACTGCTGGTTGACTCTCGGGTCACTACTTATCCGTAACGACTATCAAAGATCTAGAATTGACAGCCGAGACCAACGGCTTAGCGCGCTTTCCAAGGCACGGAAGAATGTAATGGTTAGTTCGTAATGGGTGGTCACCCATCCACCGACCAACCTAGCCAAGCGCGGCTTAACGTGAAGATCGACCCGAGCGGCTGTTATTATTTAGCCACAGCTCCTCTCATCTCATAATCATCATTTTAGCGGAAAGACATCCACTGCTGGACAGACGCCTCCCCCAAGTGCCGCCTCTCATATGAATCGTCTTAAAATATTGAAGAATAAAAAAAAAGTGGCCTGTGCTAAAATGTAAACGGAACGGAAACATGGTGGAATCGTAAATGTATTAATTTATACAGGCATTCATTTAATTCCGTTTGTTCCCAACGAGTCACACTGTAACATGTCACAGTGTGACTCGTTGAGAAAAATTGTGAATAAAAATCCCAACCAGTCATACTGTTACTCGATAGGACAACGTTTTGTGTTTATTCTCAACGGATCACACGCCAAGTGAAGAGTGTGACTCGTTGGGAACAAAATATTCTCATACAGTAATACTGTGACATATTGGCACTACTTCTTACCTAATCGGTAGCACCGATCTCATCATTTGTTGATGATTTCTGATTAATTCAAGATTTGTATATTACTGATAATTACGATCGAGTTCAAGAAAAAATTATGAGAAACGCATTATTATTTTTTAATAATTAATCGGCCTTCTCTTGACCTCAATCTAGTCCTGAAGACAAAGATGAGGTCAAAAATAGTAACTGGTCTTCCCAGAAAAATATAATGAAAGATGGGACGTACGAGACAGAAAGAAATTGGGGTTTTCCAGTCATTTTGGTAATATTTTTTTCTGGTCCATTAATTTTCTTTCACAACAAAATTAAAAGTCATTTCCTAGCAATTATTTTCGTTCATTATTACTTAGTTTGATGTCCAAAATTCGTTAATTAGGTATAATAAAACCTTGCGGGCCTGTGGACGGTGAGCTATGGGCTAGCTAGCCGTCCGTCCGTCTTATGATGACAGGCCGTGTCGACGGCGCGTTCGTGTTCCAAGCGCGCCTCAAAGAGAGTCAGCAAACAGGAAGGGGTCCAAAAGGACCGATGCCTGCCAGGGTTGCGGGACTGTTCGAAAGAGATACCGCGGCCCTGGAACACAAAGGGCAAAGGAAGGAACATGGATGGGTTTTAGTCAGTAAAAGTCTGACACTCCCTCCTGCTCAGCCCAGAGCGGGAGGGGTTATTTGATGATATCCCATCCGAAAAAAAAAAAAATCTTAGGGTATAATAAATCCTTTGTTTTGTTTTCGTTTTATGTGATAATTGATAAAATATTGTGTAAACATATAAAAAACAGCTTGGCGGCTTTAAAGGCTACTCAATTTGCAATAAAATTTCCGCCGTTTTGATGGAAAAATTATGTTGTGTAAAATACAATAAAAAATCTAATTAGAACGTGGTTTTCTTTTAATATTATTATTATTTCGGAAGCGTACACGCGCTTTAAAAAAAAATGCAAGATAAAATAAGAGGTTATAGGCATGTACTTGCAGTTTAGGGTTCGACGACCAACACAGTAGATCGGACCGACCCTTTAGTCTTTGAAGTCTTTTCAGGAACTCTGAAGAATATCCCAAGACTGACATATCTGGCGCCAAACCAGGACAAGACATCAACAAGCTGAGCTACGATCCTTAAGGACCTCGCGCACTGCGCGGCCACGACTATGACGAGTCGCCTGACCAGCCCCTATCTTGAACAAATCTGGTCGGTGGTCGGTCGTGCGACCAAACTTTCTTCCTGGTGTCGACCAAGAGTCGCTTCTGCAGCCAAAAGTCGCGGTCGTGACGGCGTAGTACGCGAGGTCCTTTAGTCCTCAGGGTACGAATGTAAAGAAGTTAATTAATAGGTATACAGGATTTAACAGGATCCTTCACAAAGCCGTCAACCAAGCATTATGCATCAAACTAAGTAACTTTACGCAAAAATTATTGATGGGAAATGAAATTTTTTTTAGGGGGCAAAAATCTAGTTTTATGGTAGGAGTCAATGTAACTCACTCAAAACATTATGCTGATGGGTGGATTGAATAGTACGGGGTTTGTGGAGCTGTTTAAAGTAAAAATCTTACATTGAAAACATGTACCTATTTAAAAAAAAAAAAAAAAATTGAAAAAGTTGGAAATTTGACCCACAATATCTCCGTAAGTAGAAGGTTCCCAGTATGGTCTAGAACAAAAAAATATATCTCAATTACGGGGACAACAAGTGCCTTTCGGCTTCGTTAAGGGTCTTGTTACAACCTTTATAGGGTGAAGTTTTCCACTTATTCAGAACATCATTCTGAACACGGCTAAGTAGCGATATTTAAAAAAAAAATATACGGTTCCATACATTTTGACCATTAATTATTTATTGCTCTTTTGCAGAAAACAGCAGGTTTAAAAAAAAAATAACGATGAATATTTCTACGTGGGGCAGATTGATGTACGAGTAAGTACTGAATACGTGGTAACCTTTTGAGCGTCTGTGTCCCTAGTACCCTGTATAATGAAGTAAGATTATATGAATAACTAAATAACGGACTTTTAAATAACTGAGCTGAATAGTCATTGAATAGAAAATGTTTATTAATTATGGAACCCAGGTGGTTTTATATTAATAAGTTAATTTGGGCTTACTCTATTGTTTAATGCGGGTTTTATTGAGTCCATTAACTCAATTGACATACCATTGAAGTACCTAATCTAATTACCATTAACGGGCACACTTTTACATTTTAAAATTAACGTGATGAACGGTAAAAGTTAATTTATTATGAGTAATAAAACATCGGTGTTGCCATTACAACATGGCAAATGTGTGTGTTGATTGCCTGAAACGCTTTAATTAATAGCACACGTTAAAATAATTTGTTACCATTTTAATTATGATAACGACCTTTTTTATCTTGATGACTTCAAATTACTTTCAGTGTATGTACAATACAATACAATATCTTTATTTTCTCCCTTCACAAAGGTTCACATAGTTCTAATAAAATATAATTGTAAGAATAACAGTGTAAAAAAATGCATAATATATGTTCCTTTGTGAGAGACTGGCGTCCATACTCGTACTAGGATACCCTGTGTGACGGATCCCCAGGCTTTCACCTCGTATTAAATGTAGTTTACATACAATACAATAGCTAATGTGAACACTCAGGCAAATGATTATTGTAGAAGGGAAAAAAGCAAACATATTTAAACTTAATTATGTATATGTTACGAGTTGTGGATATGTTACGAGAAATGCTAGAAAAAAAAGTAAACGTACGTTGATCCGGGTACTCTTAGTATTTACCAACAAACTCGGATAATGTTAATTTAACCTGGGTAAACCTAAGTTATCTTCCTCTTATAGCATTATAAGTATAAAAAAATAAACTAAATCTTAATGAGGTACTAGCATTTTTTCGTGGCTCCGCCCATGTGGAGGATGGGAATTATCTCAATTATCCCACGAGAACTTAATGGTCTATCACCACTTTATTGCCCTTTTTTTCAGTTAGGAAATCGTCAAATAAGTCCTCCCGCTCTGGGCTGAGCAGGAGGGAGTGTCAGACTTTTAGTGACTAAAACCCATCCATGTTCCTTCTTTTGACCTTTGTGTTCCAGGGCCGCGGTATCTCTTTCGAACAGTCCCGCAACCCTGGCAGGCATCGGTCCTTTCGGACCCCTTCCTGTTTGCTGACATCTCTTTGATGTCTCTTTGAGGCGCGCGTGGAACGCGAACGGCCCGTTCCAGTTTCGGGGCCAAACGTCCGGTGGAACTTCGTGGGGGCTCCACGAAGTTCCACCGGCTGTCGAGACCCAGGTACTTCAACGTCGGCTCGACGCCGATGGGAACCCCTTCTACCGTCAGCATGATCCCGATGGTGGCGCATTCCGAGGCCCATGAAAGTACATGGCCTCGGACTTGTGCAATGCCACCTCGAGACCCAATTGCCAGATCCTCTCCACGACTATCGCAACCCCGCGTGTCATCAGCTCGGCCGCCGCCTCGTGCCGCCTCCCTTGCGCCAGCACCAGCGTGTCGTCAGCGTAGCAAACTACGCTGACGCCGTCAGGGAGGTCGGCGCGCAGCACCCAGTTGTAACCGATGTTCCACAAGGGCGGCCCTAGAACCGATCCCCGTGGAACACCGCACGATATCTCTCGCCGGTTCCACTCTCCGCTGCGACCAGGGTCCACTTTTTAGCCCTTGAGTCGTGAAAAATATGTATTGAAGACACAGTTATTTTCGCATTTATAATATTAGTGTGAAATATAACAAGGACTTGTTACATTATCTACATACTTTGCACAAAATTTTCTTCAATTATATTTTAAATACTTAGAAGACATTTTAAAAATATTGCCAAGATCGGATGGGTGACCATCCTTAACATACCGAGTTTCCTCCATGCCTCGGAAAAGACGTTAAAATGTTGGTCTCGGTTGTAATTTAAAGATCTTTGACAGACGTTAGAGGTAGTCAGTGTCCCGAAAGTCTGACAACCAGTCTTGTCAAGGGGTATCGTATTACCCAGTAGTCACTGGATTGTGGAGGTCAGGGTCGCTGCATCCGGTTATACTGGAAGCCGCCCCAACTACACCTCGCGGAATATTTCCTTCGGAGCGGATTAAAAGCATTTTCCGGTAAATTGGATCAAAATCCCTTTGAAAAATGTCCTTCATGAACGTTCACATTGTTTCGAACAAGGGAAATTTAATTTGTGGGTTTATTGAACTGAATTATTTTGCGGGCCTCTGCCCTGACAATAAGGTACAACTATTGGGTGCTTGGTAGAAACAAGTACTTTATGAAAAGAAGAGATTTGTTTCACTTCAAATTACTTTATTTAGTCCTCAAACCATAATCATTATGCTAACTAAACCAAGGGCAGATTTTCCAGGGCTAAAAGACACCTGGAAAATCAACCTCAGCTTATCTGACTCAAATTGGAAATGGATAGATACTGAACTGAAAAACTGTGAAAAATTCAATTTTTTTCTGGTTTAAGATCATCATCATTTCAGCCGAAAGACGTCCACTGCTGGACATAGGCCTCCCTCAAGTATCGCCACATTGACCGCTCCCGTGCGTCTCGCATCCAGTGGATCCCCGCAACCTTCACCAGGACATCGGTCCACCTAGTGGGAGGCCTTCCAACGCAAAGCCTTTCGGTTCTTGGCCACCACTCAGTACTTTTCGGCCCCAATGGTCATCCGTTATGCGCGCGAGTTTAAAGAAGCGAGGTTCTGGGAAGTTTAAGATATCTGGCAATTAATAAGGCAAAGAAAAATGTTAAAAGCCTTTTAAACAGGTTATTCAATATAACAGAAGACAAGGTAGATATAGAAGATATACTTTGTAAAAGCAAGTTCGCAGTACTTGATCCTGAATGGTTAATCTCCAGACCGATCAACTAACCTTATTCAAGCTAAAATTAATTGAGATCAGGCCCAAACTAAAGTACTTGGTTTGTTAACTACGTTGTAACCTAATATTCTAATTGGTGGACGATGGGCGCGTGTAACATTTCTTTCTTTAGGGAATCGCTAAAAGATTTACAGCTTATAGGATAATTTATATGCATGCGTAACATGGAAAATGTTTAAACGTGTGTAGTGTGTCAAGAGTATTTACACTGTCGCGATGGCCCAGAGATTAAGGCCTCGCCTCTCATGCATAAGATTGTGTGGGTTCAATATGGGAGTACCAATATGTACTTTAAGTTTATCTTGGATGCCACAGGAATTGCCCACGGGATCGTACTTCTGTGATAAAAAGTAGCCTATGTGCTATTCCAGAATATAATCAATCTCTGTGCCAAACATTCACATGCGTTCAGCCGTTCTGGCGTGATTGAGCAACATCACAACCATCCAAACTTTCGCCTATAATATTAATATAAGTAAGATAAGTATAAAAAGCTAAGTCTGAGGTAGACCACCAGATATTGCATAGGACAGAGAGGTTTAGAAGAAGAAAGGGGGGGCCCAGCAGTGGGACACACAAATAGACTAACAAAAAAGAAGAACTCTGAAATAGCCAACCCGTCTTGAACAAGCGTGGTGATCAATGCTTGTGCCTTCTCCGTTTGATCATACTTTGTATGCAAGGCCATTCGTAATCGTAGGGCTTACACAAGAAGTGGCAATGGCTTTCAAAGTGTTTCATATTTCTGCTACGACTTCCAACAGTTTCGGTAATGCCAATCCAATTCATTTTGTCTGATCCATCGTCGTTATCGCTGTCAGAATGTCACAAGTGCAGTAAAGTATGACCACTTTATGTGTGCAGTTCAAAGTGACGTTGCTTGTCAAGAAAAAATGCATCGATATGTCAAACTTGGTATACATTTATTTTAGTTCTGTGTTTTCCCACCTGCACAGACGTCAAGTTGACTGAAGTGTACAGCGTACTGTTATGATTAGAAATTCAAGAGAAGGTTAGGACTATGTCACCTCTCTACTCCTCCTATTATAAAACAGTTCCTTACTGCTAGCTTCGTGGCAAGACAAGCATCAAACGGCACGAGCGTTAGACACTTGTTTCCCTCGCTCGAATACGCGTCACAGTGAATATTAGTATAGTTTAATCCACCCAACTTTGACACAGTGAGTGTGAAGACAGGATAAGCCAAACCTTCTCTCCTGCCCGGCGCGCAGAACTAATTGCACCCTCCAGGACCAGGAGAAATGAGGCAAACGACAGAGCTGTCCAGATTGCTACGTACCGGTTGGAAAAAATCTGAGTCATCGATTTGAGAAGAAGTAGAACAGTTTCCTTCATTTTTTTTGACCGCAGTAGTTGTCGGACCACGCGTGTTGCTTGGTCGTGGTGCAGCTCGTGACACTATTTTCCTCGATAAACACAATTGAGATGCACGAGTCACTGCAAAAAAATAAAACAATAAAGCAATTTGAAAAATAAAGGCTGTGTCAGAATTTACACAAGATTTGAATTAAATAGAAAAATCAGTTTTTATATATTATTATTTAAGTGCCATAAAGAGCATAGTGCTATGTATAGAACAGCATATCGAGCAAATAGCATCCACACCTTTACTGGCACATTCGAACAATATTATCCCTGAAAAAGACAAAATCTTAAACTGTCTTTTTTTTGTTTAGGTTGCCAACCATTTGCTGCTCATATGGCGGCCAAAAACCTTGCTTAAATTTTGGGACACCCTATATAACTTGTTCAACTTGTTTCCAACAAAGATCAATGTAAATTTTTAAGTGTAAAAATAAAAGCTTGGAAAAAATAGGTAGAAACTAGATAATTTAGAAATGTAATAACATCAGTTTCTATTAGAATAAAACGTTATTTGAATAGCTAGTGCCTCTTTGATGTCTTCATTGCGTGTTTATTGCAAAACAATCTACCAAGAGCGCGCCTCCCCCGCCAACCGGACTATTCTGTAAACTTTTAAGCCGAAGCTCCAGGATAGCCTGCAAAATTCAAATTTTCTCACATTTATTTGCAAATAGCTTTTATCCGCGGCTTCGCTCGCGTTCATTTAGAATTTGAAAAAATATTAAACTCTTAACACACTACTAAAGTTTACTAATAATAATATAATTCAATCATGATTCGAAAGACACGTGGCGCCATGTATGATACATGGCGCCACGTGTGAATAATATGAACGTTATTTTTGTTTTTAGTGCACAGGAACAGTAAGTCTTTTGGGGATGGAAGGTACCTTATGTCTGTTTCTGTAAACCTGACAACGTATGTGCAAAATTTCAGAATGATTGGTTCCGTGGTTTAGACGTGAAAGGGTAACAAATAATCATACTTTTATAATATTAGTTAGGATTTGCTGGTCAGGATCCTAGGTACTTAAGTGCATGCTCCTTAACTTTGCAAGCTTGTAGTGTAACCAGTTCATAATAATTAAGTTTGAAACTAATTAGTTGGGAAATTCCGATAAATGGATTTACCCAAGTGAGGCAAAGCTCCTAAAAGTTTTACTGAAGTATAAATTTGTAAATAATTATTTTTGGATAGCTAGCATACTAAAGGTCACTCAGGCCATTACAACCATGGTTGGCACATGTATTTGTGACATAAAAGGCGTTAAAACGATTGTTTAACTACTTTGTTTTTAAATTTTTGATAATTATAATCTTTTACTCTGGACGCTCTGTGTGCACGTCTTTATAAATCGTTCTCACTTAAATGTATAATCTCAACTTAAATGATGTAACCAAGATTTTGTAACAATATATTGATTGAAAAGAGTGTCCATGGAGTTTCTTGTCCATTCTTCTCCATAGACGATATGGTGACTTTCACAAGTTATTATGCCTTTTGTCTGTGACTGTAGCTTCGCTTTTGTTTTTCTTACATTCAAAAGTGCCTGTTACGGTCTAATTGAAATAAATTCTATGGGTTAAGGTTTGAATAAAAATATATCACTAATGACGATAATAAAATATGAAGTCACTGTGGTTTACCTAAATCAAAGGTAGAAAAATAGTACATTGTTCACCGAGAGGAGAAAGTGACCGATTACCGTCGAGGGTGTCGTTTGAAGCCCGAGCCGTAGGCGAGGGCGTTAAAACACCCGAGATCGGGAATCGCACTTTCTCTCGAGTGATACATAGTGTTTTATACTACACCTACGAGGAAAATAAAAAACGAAAACTGAATCCTCAAACAACACACAAATTGAAAATGGCGCCAATGGCGTCTGCAATTTTCACATGTTCTTTTTTCAAATTGTTTATCCTGCCGCCGCGCGCCGCAGGGTCGCACTGCCAGCCCGACACCATCCAACACACAGCTAGTGGCCAGTGTCATTTTGCGAACTTGGAGATAAGAACTCACTGTAAAAACTTTTTGGCTTTTGATATTTAGGTTACCGGCGCATAGTCTTACCCAAAATTAAAAAAGAAAAACCACGTAAGAAATAGATTTTCATACACTTTTCTCTCCCGCTCAGATGCGTTTTCTCCGCGCATATTTGTTCGATATGCAATGTTGATAAAGTATCAAGGTACTTTCCAAGCAGGTGTAGTATAAAAAATATTTAAACCTATTTACTAAAAACCTTACTAAAGATAATCTCAAGTCTAGCCGAAATCTATCCGTAGAAAAGTTGTTGACTGTGGCTTACAAGATTTGTTAATTAAATGTATTTTAGATTAACTAAAGAAATTCAAACACTGATAACCATAAACAAAAATGTTCAATAAAAACGATTTATTACTAATTAAAATGACTTTAATAGATTCTAAAACCGAGAAAACGTTGAATAGAAGTTTAATTTGATGTGCCTTCAAACAGTTAATGGTTGTAAACATTAATCCGAACGAATTAAAATATTTTAACTACTGCTATTACAATTTCGTGTTCAAAGTGGTTAAGAGTTTTATTTCTAAGTTGTAATTGAAACGTAATGAATTTTCTGAGGAGTCAATTCCACATAACTAAAATCGCGTATTGTAGAAATATATTGCTATCAAATTATCTTTTAAATACACAAATCTAAAAAACTGAGCTCTCTTAAATAAAGTCATAAAACCCACATCGTCACACAGCCACACAAAAAAGTTTTTTTTGGGATTAAATGACTGTGCGACTCATGTCGAGTGTGCGAGTCATTTAATCCTATAAAAAACTTTTTTGTAAAAAATTAAACCGACTTCAAAAACACAAAAAAGTAAAAAATAAATTTAGCTTCAGAAGTCGGTGACTTTTGCTAATTTGATTTTGTTTTTTGTCACCGACTTCTGAAGCTAAATTTATTTTTTACTTTTTTGTGTTTTTGAAGTCGGTTTAATTTTTTGCAATAAAGTTTTTTATTTTTCACTTTTTACTGCTTCACATATGCTTACCCCTTCACAGCGTACCGGTGTGATGTTATGTTATGAACTGGTGTAAACAATAGACAAACATGAGATTTCAGCAATCCCAGTCCATTTGCTATCATTTATTGAGGAGTTCCGTTGCTTATCTCCGAAGTTCTTCATCAAATCTTCACCAAATTGAAATGGGACCACTCCGAGAAAGTACTCTTCCATAAACTTCCCAAATCGCTTCAAGTGTGCCTATAAAATTTGAAGAGTCCTCTCTATTTCTCCAAGATCCCATCATCAGATCCTGAATTTATGATCATGGGACCACCTGGGAATTATACCCTTTCAAACTAAAAAAATAATCCAAACCGGTCCAGCAATCTTCGAGTAATGAGGGAACATACATAAAAAATAAAAAAAAGATTCCGACGAATTGAGAACGTCCTCCTTTTTGAAGTCGGTTAAAAATCCGTCGTGTGTGTGAATGTATTGAATTAAAGGGTTCCGTATTTGGAAGTTTTATTAATGGGATCATCGGAAGCTTTACTTGAGCTTACTTCATTTGTTTACTTGAGCGTTTTAATTTGGATTCCTTATAAAGTGGTAAAGAGAATGACATTCAGCGAAAAGTGCTTCTTTCACGAAGACATACGAACATTATTTTTTTCACGCCAGGATATTTCACGAAGGATTATTCCACTTGTCAAATTCTAATAACTTATAATAATTGGGTAATGTTTTTTGTCTCAGGGATTGCCAAACCTGCAAGTGACTGGTGAACTGGAATCCCTTATAATTGGTTCATCATGGTTAAAGGCCACATACTGCAATAATGTAAGTAGATAAATATTTAAAAAAAAATGACTTTAAAGGGTGTAAAAACACTATTAACGAAGCCAACAGTACTACAACTTTTAAATGCCATTACTTTAAATACCTCCATGACTTCCGTACTATTCAATACGTCCAGCAACATAATGTTTTGAGTGCGTTACATTGAGCGCTACCGTAGATCGTTATTATTCACACCAATAAAAGTCGTTTCCTTTGTTTCCGCACTTGCGTATTATTACTTGGTCTGATGTACAGAATGCTTCGTTGACCACTTCGTGAAGGGCCCTTTATCATCCTGTATAATGACACCAATATTTTAGTCCGTGTTTGCCTGGCAATATGAAACACAGGTACTCTTACCTAGCTCTGGAGCCAGGGTCTCACATTTTTCTGTAACCTGTTTTTATAGCAAAAATAAATTTTATTATTTATTTATATAATATTTTAGTGTATTTCCATTGCATATGCCAACCATAATTCTATACACATTTTAGAACATTACAAAACCTTGATCGATACATCAGGTCATTGTGCCGTTGATAAATTAAACCGTTCATAAGTTAGGCATCAATCAAACTGAGTTACGGTGCTGATTTGACAGCAGAGTCAAATACATAAATCTATAAAGTTATGAAACCGGTGGCAAATAAGGGTGGTAATTGCGTAACACACTCAAAATCCCTGTGCCATTAATTTTGACAAGCCAACAATTTTCATTTTGTGATTTACGTTGTCGTGCAGACGAGTTTTCAATAATAATGAAGCAATAGACAAAATCTTACAGATTATAATTAAAAGTGTGATTGAGGTACAGATTAATATACGATGAGTCTTTCTTCAATATCGACGTACGTGAATACACAACAAATAATTGTTCTAAATGTAAAAAAAATAAAAAAAAACTGGCTGGCATAGCCGTGACCCTCAAGCTTAGTAAGTTAGAAGGATTGTTGAGCTATTAGTTTGCTTTAGCAGAAAGAAAAACGTGACCATTGCCCGTCCATCAGACGTAATCCCACAGTCGCCTTTTAGGACACACGCTAGAGCGAAATGGATAACGTATGCTTTGTCAGGAATCTGACGTGCCTAGTTCAGAAAATGCGACGATTGAATCTGCAAAGGGATTTTTATGAATATTTTACCGAACAATGGTTTAGTAATCAATTTTTATGATGAGCGATACGGAACCCTAAATCCATAAAACAATCAAATAAACAACTGAAATACTTACGTCTTAAGCTGTTACGGACTCGGAAATCAAATATGTCACTTGCAATAAACAAAAAATACTTGTTTCGCGATAACTCAGCAAAAATCATATTTCAATGTCAGTTTTTCACGGGCCTTATTGCTTTTAATATAAAAGTCTTACACAATATTACAGCATTCTTCAGATATTAGTAGCGCAACCCGAGCAACAGTGACATTGTAAAATAGAGTTTAGGAATGTACTGTAAAATACATTCTTATTATATTGAGTTACTATGAGCGCCACCCGAGAATAGGTCCCCGTATTCACTGGCAACGTAAAATAGACTTTCGGAATGCAATGTAGAATATATTCTTATTGTTTTGATTTACTATGAAAGACTTTTGGAATGCACAGTGCATTTAAATATATTTTAAATAAATATTTTAGTTGCAATCATTACATCAAAAACTTTTATTTCGTGTACAGATGATTAAATGATCAAACGCAAACGCAGACTGTTCTATACACCAAACTTTGTACGAGAAGCAAAGCGAAATTGATTTTCCAACAGAGTTTATTAATTGAGGAGCATCTGTTCAAAAGGTCGTATTTCTATGATAAACAAACTTTACAAAAACAGAAAAAAACATCTAATTCCTATTATAAAAATTCTAAAATTAAATTAAATTTAGATCATTATGAAGATTAAGACTACAATATTACATGCATTTAAAAAAAAAAAAATACACCATAACTTTTTTTTTATTTAATTTTAGTTCAGAAATAAGACTTATTGATCGGAAAAATCAGAAACACGACCTTTTGATTTGTCACTTCTAGAAATATGCCCTTTTGATTTGACACTTTTAGAAATATGGCTTTATGAATGGACTTTTTGGAAATACAAAATAATGAGAAATGCTAGTGAAGTTACGTGTTACTGGCGCGATTCATATTTTCATCAACATGCAACCTGACACTGACCTGCAAATTGCAATAAACGTAAGAAAATTTAAATTTCGCGGGCTACCCTTGGGCATCCACCTTAAGGTCGAGCGTGTTAATTTAATTAACTGCTAAGTGCTAACTGCTGAATTTGGAAATAGTCTATTATAATATTTAACTAGTGTTAAATAAAGACTGTTTTTCGTTACAAAGGTTTACACGAGTTTGTTATCTAGGAAGACCAACCGGGCAACCTAATCAATTACCAATCTAATTTTAAATATGTTATGTTACTAAGTGATAAGTAGACATAAGAAAAAAAAAACAGTAAAAAGATTTAAAAAAAAAACAAGACAAAAAAAGATTATTATATAAAAATTACGAATACTAAAAAAACAGATAAGAAAAAGAAGAAATCGTTGTAAATAAATTGATTCTCATTATAAATACTCCAACAGAAAAAGTTGACAGTCCTAAGCCTGTGAAAAGTATGAGGGAAATGAGAATTAATTGTGTTAAAAATCTGTCTGTAACAAAATTTAACAGTTGCTAAAAATAACTGCTAATTTTAACTGTTAATTATTTTTAGCATTAGCATTTAGCAGTGTTATTATTTTTTAACGTTTAAACCCATCTCTAGTAAAGAATAACATCTGTCAGTGTCATCTGTCGACGTCGTTAGAGACATATGCAGTCATATTTTTTTTATTTTATTTTTTTTATAGCGTTGCTATTGATAATGATATTCAACGTACAGCCGTCATCTTTTGACTCGATACCGTTATTTACTCGAACGAAACGATTTTTATTAAAGTTGTTATGTATGGAAAAAAATATGACCTTTTGAACAGAAAAATAAATAAAAGATGCTATTTGTAGAAGAAATATGCCTGTTTTGTTTAAAACAATCCAAGGGAACATTTTAATGCAGAAATACATCCGTTTTGATTGGAATCCAAGTTTTTTGGATTTTATTATATGGGAAATACGCTCCTTTTGAACAAGATTTTACGCTCATTCGATGGAGTATTCTGCTATGAGCTCAAAAAAAAAAAAAAAAAAAGTTGAAAAGTGAAATACGACCTTTTGAACAGACGCTCCTCAATTGTAGTCGTAGTGAAAATATTTGTACTAACTTGGAACATCTCAAAATAGACAATAATATACGAATAAACGATATTCAAATTATATAAAAATATTATAGACATTCTTTGTGAGGCTGCAACTACTAGTCACAATTACCAAGTTCACCGCAGGAAATATAATAAAACGGGTTGGAATAAATACGTTAAAGATGCGCATGGGCAGGCTCGGCTTCATTTTCTGAGCTGGGCGGCAGCTAGTAAGCCTAGAACGGGGTCGCTATATGAAATATGGTGGCAAGTAGAAAAAAAATAAAAGTAAGCTAAAGTGGTGTCACAATAACGTAGATCAGTTAAAGATGAACGATATTGCGAGTCATCGCGAACTAAAAATTTTAGTAGTTTCTGGATAGCCACAAAAAGCATGAATACCAAGTCGGGCCTGCCAGTGTGCTGCGGTGTCGTAAACGAACCTCAGGCTATTGCTAATTGAGAACCTCACGTCCCAGCCGCCGCGGGAGACGCACCGGGCGTCGGCCACCGTAGGCACGGGCCTGTGGACGATGAGCTATGGGCTAGCTCGCCGTCCGTCGGTCTTATGACGACAGGCCGTGTCGGCGGCGCGGTTTGAAAGAGATACCGCGGCTCTGGAACACAAAGGGCCATGGATGGGTTTTAGTCAGTAAAAGTCTGAAACTCCCGCCTGCTCAGTCCAGAGCGGGAAGAGTTATTTGATGACTCCCCATCGGAAAAAAAAGGCAATTGCCAATTTATTTATGTCGTCGTTTAGGACAGAGCCACCACTGGGTCCATCGACGGGTGGGTCGGATGCTAGGGAGGGGTCCGAGGGTACGCCTGTCATGTTCATCGCCGGGGGGGTTGGATCTGTCTTAAAGGATCTAAAGCGGGGTAAGTTTCCTGGACATGGCGGCTTAAGTTTAGAGCACCTACGATATGCAGGTAGGCACTTACCACGTGTTTTAGCTCTCTTGTTTAATTTATGTATGAGTCACTCGTATCTTCCAGAGGACCTCATGAAAACGATTGTCTTTCCTATAATAAAGAACAAGACTGGAGATACCAGTGGCGTGCCGTCCATAGAGGCAATTAGGCCTAGCCTACCCTACCAACAACGCCCAATGCATTTATTTTAAGTATGTAATAAAATAATACGAAAGATTAAAAAAACAGTTAAAACACCTGTTAAAATACTTATAGCAACTTGTCGCGCCCGAGTGACGTATCTCACAGTTCGACGGAGCTCGGTACGAACGCCTTAGGCTCGAACTCGCCCAGCCTAATTCCCATTGATAAATTTAGGCACACTGGTATATTCTTCTTGTGTATGAACGGCACACATGGTTGAAATTAGGGGCGTAACTACTGCGACTGTAGCTGGCCACCGCGTGTTGTGATTGGCTGTGTGTAAAGTCAAGATTTAATGAATGAAAAGTATTGAAGACCAGGGTTCCCAATTTTTTGACAATTCCCCGAATTGCGGGCAATTTGAGAAACAGACTTCACACAGACACGATAGTTTCCTTAATGATTACTAGAGACAATTAAAAAAACAGGGTGGTATTGTCGACTTTAAATCTTCCAAAACATTATAAATTATAAAGAATAGCAAAAGCCCAAGTAAAAATAATTAAAAACTTCATAATTTTTATTTTTCTCCTCATATTTGGGAAATTTCGCTTTGATTTTTGGGGAGTTAGGAAAATAAGTATCGGCAACCCTGGACTGTATTATCCGCCCAAATTTTTGCTAATCCCTTTTGTAGGAAAACAGGGTATGACAATGATGCAATTTTAATTGGTAGTGTTTTTTTATCGACAAATTAGAAATTACATCTTTCTTAGAGAAGCCATATTGTTTCATGTGACAAGCAATTTACATCCGATCTTGATTGTTTTACTTTTTTATATCTTCTAAGTTATAAGTAATTCGTTTTGAAACGTAGAGTAGTGTAAATATTATTTGTTGTGTTTATTATTTGTTTATTTACATAAGAATGGTGTTCTGTTGTGAAGTTTGCGCCGATAATGTGTGTTTGTTAGAAGTTAAAAGCAGTAAGTTTGCGCAATTATCGTTTAATGATAAGATTCAAGTTGTGTCTAAAGGTAGATGTGTGCCCGAATTACGAGAATGAATCCAAAAATATGATAATTCATCTCGTACTCGTCATTTCAATCCTCAAAATTATGCAACATATAACTGGCTGTGTGGCTGTATACACACAATTAAATTATTTTGTTTTCCGTGCATTTTGTTTAATACTTCCAGTAAGTGGAGTGAGGGATATATTGATTTGCATAATTTTCATTCCTCGGCAAAAAAGCATGACGTATCAGAAAAACATCTAGAGGCTTGCTTAAAGTTAAATACATTTGGTAAATCACTTATTGACACTAGATATTAATAGCCAGTTAAGATTAGATATAGAAAGGCATAATTCTAAAGTAGATTGGAATAGAAATATTTTTCAAAGACTGATCGATGTCGTATGCTTTCTGGGAAAACAAGAATTAGCTGTTCGCGTCACTGAATAGAGGTAATTATTTAGAAACAGTAGATTTATTGGCAAAGTATGATGGAGTTTTAGAAACCCACTTACAAAATGCAAGTACCTCATTCACGGGCATGTCGAACAGAACGCAAAATGATTTGATCTCGAGCGTTGCATCTGTGATGACTGATCACGTTAAAGACGAAATTAAACAGTCCGATTATGTTGCTGTCATGGTGGATGAAACACCTGACATAAGCGGCCGAGAACAATTAGTTCTGATTTTAAGATATTTTCATGATTCCGAAGTAGTGGATCGATTTATTAAATACGTAGATGTCAGCGCGGATCGGACCGCTGTAGCTTTGTTAAGTTCTATCATTTTGGAAACTTTAGGAGATTTAGATTGCCATTCTAAATTAATTGCACAAACTTATGACGGGGCAGCAGTTTTATCCTCTCAAGTTAACGGCGTGCAGGCTTTGGTGAGGCAAAAATGTCCGCAAGCTATGTATGTTTGGTGTTCCGCACATGTATTAAACTTAGTTTTATCGAAATCTTTTGAACGGGTTCCTGAAACAAAACGCTTTTTTAGTATAATAAAATCAATTGCGGTTTTTTTTCACACTAGTACGAAACGAATGGCGTATTATAACGACTTTGCCGTTATGAAAAAGCTGCCTCGTGTCGCTGAAACAAGGTGGACATATCACTCGCGCACGTTAAATATAATTAATAACGAGTCCACACTCCACCTTCAGTTGTTTGAAGAAATGAATGAAAATACTCAACACTGGGATGGTGATACACTGTCACAAGTCACTTCATTTTTATTTAATATGAAAGAATTTGAATTTAATTTTTTTTTTAAAACATTCGCGGATATTTTTGCTGAAACTGATATTTTATACGACATCATACAGAAAAAAACTTGTGACATCGCGTATTGTGTTAAAAAGATAAAACAATTCGAGTCATTTTTAGCTCGTTACAGAGACAGGTTCGAGATCAATTATGATGCAACTGCTCTCATAACCGGGCCACCCAAAAGAAAGCGCAATGTCGATGATGTAAAAATACACTATCGGCGAATTTTTACCGAAATAATTGATAATGTACTTAGCGAATTAAGAGATCGTTATCTTAATATTAAAAATTTGAAATTCTTTGAGTTACTTTCTTGTGAGAATTTTAGTAAATATAGTGAACAATTCCCTGAAAAGGAAATCAGAGAGTTCACTAATACTTATCAGGCAAACTTTAATTTTGATAGATTAAAAAATGAATTGCGCTGTATTTATAGATCGCCTGAATTTGCGAATTGTAGCATATATACTATCATTCAAAATTTGTATAAAAATATTTTCGTCCTTAAAACGTATCCACACCTATCTAAGAAACACACAAAGTCTGCAACGACTCACAAAATAATCTATCTTTAATTTCTATAGAAAAAGAATTAATGGTCGACCTACGACGCAAGCCTACTTTTTATGACGAGGTCTTAAAATCATATTTGAAAAAGGATAGGCGCGTAGATTTAATTTATAAATGAGTTGATTTTTTCACTAATTTCAAACCCGTAGTTAACTTATTAAATATATTTATACATGCGAATCACATGAAATAGGGCCTTTATAGGCCGCTTCGGATATCTTGCAAGTGACGTGTTCTGTAATTATCACCCACTCGCTTGTATAAGATATTTGAGGTGGCCGAATCTTTCTTCTGTTTGCATCGCCAGAAAATCGTGTTTTTGAACCTTGAATAATTTGGTAAGATAAGAATGATTTGGATGATTTGGTTGGATAAGTTCTTGTATTTATAACTTTTGTTTTTACAGGATTATTTTCAATGTTTTTTTCTTTCAAAATATTATAAATTAATAAATGTTACTTCTTTGAGGGTCATCATAATATGTAGAGCGTCGCTGTGATGTTGCGCGATTTTTTTTTTGTGTCATTATGCCTGGCCTACCCTGCGTGGAGGACCACTGCACGCCACTGGGAGATACGAGTGACAAGAACAACTACAGGCCTATCTCCTTGGCAACCAATATTGCGAAGGTGTTGGATGGTCTGATTGACAGGCAGTTGGATAAATATATCACACACACACACACATCACACGACATTTCATGTCATGTGTGTGTGTTTAGTTTTAGTTTTGCTGAAACAGCAATCCTCTGTCTCAAGCATGCTGTCCATTACTATGCAGCAAGGAAACACCTGTATATGCGTGTTTTTTGGACCACTCCAAGGCATTCGACCTAGTATCCTATGACTGCCTCTGGAGGAAACTCTCCCTTGACACTAACCTTCCTGGGGGACTGATTGCTGTACTGAGGTACTGGTACAGCAACCAGTCTAACTAAGTTAGATGGGCAGGTGCCATGTCGGGTGCGTACAGGTTGCAGTTCGGCGTGAGGCAAGGGGGGCTTAGCTCGCGCAGGCTCTTCAACCTGTATGTCAACCTGCTGATATGTGAGCTCAGCAACACGCAAGTCGGTTGCTCTATTGATGGACAATTTTTCAATAATATTATATGATATGATATGGTGCTACTGAGCCCATCAATTAGTGCGTTAAGAAGGGTCCTCCGAATCTGTGAAGACTATGTGGTGACTCATGGTCTCAGGTACTCGTACAACTCAAACAAAAGAGCTCTTAATGTTTAGGGCACAAAATAAAATTAACGACGTTGTTCCATCGGTTACCTTGGGCAGAGTTCCGCTGAAAAGAGTCACTCGTTTTAAATACCTGGGGCACTGGGTCACCGATAGGCTGTCGGGGATGTTCGCGGACGCACGCGTTCCGGATTTCGGCTCGCTGCTGCGTCTGCGAATCGCATCACTGATGCCTCGGGTGCGTGGGAGCCCCAACAGCCTCGTGGCTATATAGACCTTATATATATTAGATTATAGGTATTATAGACCAAAAATGGAAATTGTAGCCGGCCGGGTGGATGGCCAAATAATGTGTCACTGGGTGGCGGCACACAGACCATCATTCAGATATGTGCTTTAAGTTTTTTTGGTTAGTAAGTGCCAAGCTGTTGTTTGGTTTGCTATGGATCTCTGGTCTGAAAATAAAGATTTATTATTATTATATTATTTTCATTTAGTTATACAGGGTGTAACAACTAATAAGGAAGCCATCAACCAAGCATTCTGTACATCAAACGATTGACAATCACCATTTACGGTAGGATTCTCAAAACATTGTGCTGATGAATGGATTGAATAGTACGGGGGTCGTGGAGATATCTAAAGTAAAAATCTAAACATTAAAAGCATGTATTTAAAAAAAAGTGTAAATGTTGGAACTTTGAGGTAGGTATGGTCTAGAACAAAAAAATTATCGCAATGACGAAGAGAACAAGTGACTTTCGGCTTCGTTAAGGGTCTTGTAACAACCTTTATTTATTTTAAGTTTAACATACAGGAGCTTGTACTTAATTATTTTATTTAAATTTGTTTTTTTTTTTGGTAATCAGAGGTTTTATATTTTTCAAGAACTCTTTATTATTAAAGTGATTGCCAACCCGGAAGTTACAGATGTCGCTAAATGTACCTTTTCTTAGGGTTCCGTAGCCGAATAGCAAACAACGGAACCCTTAAAGATTCACCATGTCTGTCGGTCTGTTAAAATGTGTGACCCCCTCTAATTGCTAAAGTAACAGGAGGAAAATTCTGAAAAAAGGTAGGATTGTAGAACGTAAATAAAACTTTCAACAAAATTGGTTTGAATAAAATTTGATGTTTAGTTTTTGAGATATGGTACTTTTCCATCAAACTGCAGCAGTAACTTTGTTTTCCATTAAGATACTATTAAAAACAAATTTAGAGATGCTGTTGAATGTAAAACAATACAGCATAATTATGAATGAGCTTTCCAAATATTTTTATTATTATATTGTTGGTGCTACGAAACCCTGTGTGCGTGTGAGTACGACTCGCACTTGGCTTGCTTTTTCTTTTTATTCGCCCATCTGTTAAACCATTTCCTACTGGCGAGGATTTTAGGATTAGGGAAAGTGTAGTATAGCAACGAGGCGTTTTGTATGTAGGTACAAAACCACTCGCTGCTCCACGCCGCGGCGTCGCGGGCACCCAGTCTGGCTTGCATCGCTGTTGCATACGGTCACGTTTTTGCTTGCAATATTCTACCTGTACTGTGTTTCTTATATTCAGACTGTACTGCGATGTGACAATAAACATTATTCTCGTGCACCATACATCGTCTATGCGATTTAATTCGTTACCTGCCCCTCTACAAAAGTATTTGAATCTTGGATTAGGACTGTAGACATTTTCGAATGATTGATTTTAACAAACCAGTTCCTTTTTAGGGTTCCATAGCCGAATGGCAAAAAACGAAACCCTTATAGATTCGCCATGTCTGCCGGTCTGTCTGTCTGTCTGTCTGTGTATGTCACAGCCACTTTATTCTGGAGCTATTAGGATCACACAGTTGAAACTTTGTAGTTAGATGTATTCTGTAAACCGCATTACGATTTTATACCAACATAAAATAATAAAAGATTAAGGGGGGCTCCCCATACAAGGAACTGAAACTAAAAGAAAACATAAAACTTATAAGTGCGGGGTGTCCATAGATAGGTCTCTAAAAATTACATTGAAGTTCCTGAAACCATTTTTTCTCAAAATCAATCGTTTGAAAGATAAACACTTCCAAAGTGGTCAAATGTGTCCCCCCCTCTCAAAAAACAAATCAAAAATTTAGTTTTGCTGTTGAATGTGAAAAAATAAGACATTATGAATGAGCCTTCAAAATATTATTATTATTGGTGCTACGGAATCCTGTGTGCGTGTGAGTACGACTCGCACTTGGTCGGTTTTTTTCATTAGCATACTTACTATAAGAAACAAATTTAGTTTTGCTGTTCAAAGTAATACAATAGCTACAACATATGAATGAGCCTTCAAAATATTCTTATTATATTGTTTGCTGCTACGGAACCCTATGTGCGTGTGAGTACGACTCGCACTTGGCCGATTTTTGTTTTTAAAAAGACCCAATCTTTAGTAACACGGTTTTTATTTAAAAAAAATGAACTTATGACGGAATTACAAAATGCGTTTTCTTTTCCAAAGTTACTGATTTTTCAGCACCCTAGAAATTGAAATGATACAGATCCATTTTGTATTATTTTTGAAGACGCGCTCAAACAGATACGGATAACCAGCTCTAGACACGGGGAACCAGCTCTAGACACCAAAATCAAAACAATCTGACATATTATTTTGATAGGTCGGTCATTCAATCTTTTTAGTTTAAATTTTGACGCAGAGGTTATTTACATCGTCATTATTTTGTTCAGCCTCAGTATTAATGAAATAAAACGGGAAAGTGTGATGAAGGAATGTGAAAAATTGAATTTATTATTCGTTGAACGTGTGAAATTGATTTATGGAGAAACTAATGGGTTAGGCCCGCTCATCTATACAGTAACTTATTAAAGAGCAGAGACAGAATTTTTTCAAATAATAAAATTCATACTTCTTAATCCTGAGAGATTTTATTTGATGTCAGCAAAAAGTAATAGCCGTAATAAAAATGTTAATTTGTGTGTCATAGATTTTAATGCCAGAACATCTCGTAAAACGGCACAAATATTCCGTGACATAATTTTTTCAGACTTTTATATGAGTGGTTTTGTCCTCCTAAACACTACCTACACATATTGAAATTTAAATAAAGTGTCAATCAACAAGACAATTTGACATGATGCCAGAGAGGCTAATACACACGTTTACTGTACTTAGTGTAAGTAACAGTATTTTGTTACAAGACGTACATATATCGTAACCATTTGTTACCAAAAAATTGAACAATTTTTCAGACGATTTGCGAAAAAATGTGGAATATGTCAGTGACAAATGATTTAAAGTGCTTTTTTGTTTGGCAACTGAGCTTCTCAAGGCCTATGTACACATCTCTGAAGGAGCAGATCACAGATTCTTGAAGAAAAATTAACGTTTGATGTCTACACTATTTATATTCACAACTTGTTAACATAAACTTAAACTCGTTAAAAAAATTTGAGTGCTCGATATTTCGGCACTGCTGCAAGCACTATGCTGATCACGGATAAACCAAGGATATTGCGGGTGGGTGTTTAGCAGACAAATCGGTCTACCCTCTTTATTGTTCGTTTTGAACCGACTTTCTTCAAAAAGGACGAGGTCCTATTTCGAGGTATTTTCGAGGCTCAATTCAGCTGTATTTTTTTGCACTCATTTCCGCTACCACAGTCACTCGCAACTCGATAAGCTTTAAGTTTTTTCGATATTTACAAATACGCACAAAATTCCCGATAAAATAAATACATGTTTGGTTCGACTCAAATGCAAAGAACTTAAACCTACTTTCGCAGTCAATAGTCATCATCATTATCATATTAGCCCAAAGACGTCTTCTGCTCCAGCAGTGGACGTCTTAACCGTAGCAGTGGATCTGTCCTATAAGATGTGTGAGCGGTCTTAGAAGACAAACATGTCTCAAGCATCGCTATATCGCAAGACTCTGGGCTTCTCACATGCATACCTTATGGGAAGCCCCCCCATGCTAGGCCATCCGGTACTTTGTTGCCATTACAGAACCTTTCAGACCCGGCCCTTGTCTGCACGCAGAAGAGACACGTCACTAAATTCGTCCAACGCCCATACTAAAACCGGCCCGCTTATGACTTGGAGGCGGGTTTGTAACTATGACAAAATATAGCAATTAACAAGTCAAGGTTATTTACTATATCTTCATGAACCGACCAAAATACACATTTAACTGTGTGGTACAAATTGCTTTAATAATAACAATTTTAATGGGCCTGGCTGGTAGAACGATTGCGGAGGCTGTAATTCTCTAGACATTAGCCCACTCAAATTCGGAGGCCGTCAAACCTTGGTTTAATGACTTATACGGACGTTACACGGGTCAATTTACTAAATGATTTGCACAACAAAAATCAAAATAGGTACAAATCAAATCTAGCCAATGTGACTCATGCCAGTATTAAAGTAGATACGTTTTGTCGACCGACTTACGGCCGTTTTCTATAACATACTTCCGTATATCGGTTAATTGATATGCGTTACTCTATTAGCTATCGGTGTTTCTATAAACAAAGTTAGCAATGAATTGACAGCAATATTCTTTCCACGACACTATCTTTAGGAGGGATGACAGTTAATGTTTCCTTAACCGTTTATCTGAGATAGCAACGTTCCGTTAATTGTTAGTAAGTTATTGAAAACGAATCGCATGAATCGCAGACAATCACTTGTCGCACGAAGGAGTTTGATATCGAAGTTTAAGAAGATCACAAATGATGCATTTTTGATACACTATAACATACCGTACCTGTTCCCCGAAGTGTTACGCAGAGGTGACCCTTAGATTTTTAACATAACTGGCAAAATGTAGGTGCACTATACTTACGTTACACCAGTTTACGTTACTTATAATCCAAGCTTGGGTTGCTACTGAACAATTCCAGACATGTCATCACCCAATAACATTTTCGCCGGCCCGGGAATCAAACCCAGGCCCGCATACTTTGCAGCAGCGCTTAGTAATAGACTGTACAAATGTAACCTATGTAGCTCAAATGGGCCTGTAGAAGTCAGCAACTAACCGGGCAGAGAAAGACGTCCCGCACACCTAGCACGTGAGTAACAAACATAGAATATGTTTTATGTTTGTTACTCACGTGCTGTGTGCGTGTGCGGGTCGTTTAACCAAAGGGAATGACGTCATATATTTCTTGAGACTAGTCTCAGAAACAAGTTGTTACCGAGAGGCTTTCCTTAGACTTCGTATACAAATTGTAGGATGGCTCTCTCATCTAGCTTCGTTGTGTGCAAAGCCACAAGAGCACTTTGTCTAGATACACATGAAAGGGTAGTCTACTCCTTCCTGTATTCTGTGGGTGGAAATTGTGGACAAAGCACTTTAAACATTGTTGACATACTGTGTAGGGACAGAAACAATCGATTTATACACCGTATAAGGCTACGAACGGGCTCTTGGCGCTAAGAAATCCACTTGTGAGTACACACGTAGCCATTGGGACATCGAAACGCAAACTCATAATCTTCCTGTTTATATCCCGTGCTACTTGGGGTCAGTACAACAGCTTTTTATCTTCATTCATTCTTTATCAACCATCACACTGTCATGTACTCCTTTTACTTTCTTAACATTCCTCACACAAACCATATTTTCTTTGGTAATCCTCTTCTTGTCCATCCAACAACATGTAGGTATACTTTATCCAACGACGCGCAACTTGTACTGTTGGACTGTTGCTGTTGTTAATTTTGCTCATGATTATAGACTCAGGGTTCCATGCCTTCGCCTTTAAAATGTTTGTATAATATCTCATCGTTATCATCAGCCTACGGCAGTCCACTGCTGGACATAGGCCACCTCAGTCACACGCCATTCAACTCGATTCTCAGCAGCTCTCATCCAGTTGCTACCAGCCACCCTGCGAAGAACGTCGCTCCACCGAGCCGGAAGGCGTCCCACCTTACGTTTGACGATTCGCGGTCTCCACTTATTTTCTCGTTTGCAATATCTAACTTTTGTTTAATAACCGATAAAAAAAAACATTTCTGATGGGAAAATTTAGGTACTGAATTCATGGTTACGATTTGCCCGTCCATGTAGCTTATACCGAGTACAAATCATTTATTTGTGTCCCCACTCAGAAATGAGACACCTTGTAGATTGTCAAATATTTTCAGTATAGGTAAATATCAGTCGTTTACCATACAGTAAACGGCTGTAGGATTCTAACAAAACAACGGGTTTAGCAAGCAATAGTTTTGATTGAGTTTGAAAAATAACTTCCGTGACTAAAACACGTGTAAGCCTTAAAATAAAATCCGACCTATAGTCCTGATGAAAATTCATGGTTTGGTTTAAGTTCCAGTCATAGTATCGAATCTGAAATCCACGTTGTTTATAAATGATCTAACGTGTTGTTTTTACGTTTTGAGTTATAATTCTATGCCAAAATATAATAAAATGAAACTCGTAGGTACCAAGTTTCGTCATTTGTGTTAAATTAATGATGTCTTTTAAACATCTTTTTTCATGCATGGATGGATTTTTTTTAAACTTACCTAATAATTATTGTAAAAAACAATAGGAATTTTCCAAACTTCTCTAAGTAGATAATCCAAAAACTATGGCTTTGAATTTACCACCGGTTGTAATTTTGTTGAGCTATTGAAATTATTTGAGAGATACTCCGCCAAACTTGTTAGTAGGTACTTATTCTGTTCAGCACCAGCTTTACTCATCAATAACAATGAATTCCTCGCGAGTCAATAAACTAGTAAATATTTTCTAACGTTTAATTTAATTTATTAGACTATCTATCGATAACAATTTGTTTAGCAAAAATGTTATTATTTGTTATAAGCTGTGACAGAAAATCAAAGTCATCATTTATTATTACTTGAGAGGAATTTAATTTTACTCAAAGACGGTCTTTAATTTATTAGTGTCGATTAGACAATATTGTTTTATTTTAATTATAATAAGTAAGCACTTCAAGTAAGTTGAGTGAGAACTTGAATGTTTTGAATCCATTGAGATTACAATAACTGGTTTTAAGAGGATTGCTTTCAAACAAAAACGTTGATGTTTTTAAGCTGATAAATAGTTTTTTTTTTAAATAAAATACCTATTTACAGAATCATAACAAACTTTCTATTCTTTTTTGTTTCAAGTTTTTGGAATTCATCAATGGCTCTCTGATATGAAATAGGTTTTTAGATGGCAGTGATTCTGTGAATCATACCTTGGATAAAAAGTTATAAAAATACATTAAAAAAAAAATACAGGTTTTATAAAATAAAGTTTTACAAATATTGGGGAAAACAAAAATTTAAAACATTGAGAAATGTTTTAAATTTTTGTTTAGGAGAAAAATAGCAAAAAGTCGAAGTTTTTTAAGTTTAAGTAAGTTAACACAATTAAATTTTTGTTAAAAGGTGCAGTGATCTACCATAGATACATTATTTCTTAGTAATATTTCTTAATTCTAGGTAAGGTTTTAAAATTTTAATTATAAATATTCTTAAAAACTATGATAATTTAAATAATTATCATAGTTTTATCATTTTAGAATCCTTCATAGAGCAAACGTTGTATAGCTCTATGAAGGATTTCCTATTTTCAAAACATCAACGAACTTGTTACTCACAAGTATTGATTTAATTCGCAATTAATGTAAATGACTTCCTCAAATGAGAGTTTTCAAATTACATACAGGGAAAGTTGTAATAAACTAAATTATTATCGCACCACTATAAAGCACTTTCCCTGTCAACCTTCCATTTCCATCAAATTGTAATTAACGTGACTTGTTAAAAATATTTTCGGAGCTCGGGACTAAATAGTAACAGCCGCACGTGTCAGTCTTCAAGGTTAAGCAGTGCTTGCTAAGTTCGGTCCGTGGATAGGTGACCAGCCATTACATACCGCGTTTCCTCCGTACCACAGAAAGCGCGATAAGCAAATGACTGTAATTTGTAAATCTTTGACAGCTAGGGGTGTGCAGAAACCAGAGAGACTGGCAACCAGTCTTACCATGGGGTACTGTATTGCCCAGCAACTGGATTGTGGAGGACAGATGGGCCGTGGCTCCATGAACAAAAAATACTAAGCTGCATCCAGTTGAGCTGACCCCATCATAGGAAATGGCTAAGCAGATGATGATGTTAAAAACATTTTCGTTTAAAACGGAGTTTTATACAAAAATAGGTACTAGCTGAGGCCCGTGGGTTTCAACATAAAATCGATTAAAAGTTTGGCATTTTATTTTCCTGGATTCAGTTTTTAATACAATGGGTTCAGTGATGCTCGCGGTGATAAAAATTAAACGAATTGACATTGATACAGATTTAGTACGTATCGCATTTATTAACATTTAAAGACTTAATTCCAATTCCATCCAAATGACTCCACAAACTTCGTTACAACCTAAACAGAAAAAAATTAGGTGCTTCTAACTGTACCATACTCCTAGCTAGTGGTCTTTAACAGCAGAATTTGCTTAGACATCAGTAAATAAAACCGTTTTATCTAAACGCCAAAAAAAACATTGCCATTTGATAAACAAAATATATTAAGAAATTAACTTTTTTTTTGTATCCTTGTATTTCCAGTTACTCTTCTCCTACATCACCTCGAACCACTTCGTGATGCGCTTCAAGATCATCTCGCCACCTCTTTCTAGGCCGGCCTCGCGGCCTCGTTTATTCTCAGGCAACCATCGCGTTGAGCCTTTTGCCCGGCGATCGAATCTTACTTTTTTTTTTATTGGCCTGAGCTGCCCTACTCCTGGGCCAAGGCAAAGGAATAGGGAGAGTCCCATTCCTTCAACTTTTCTCTTCGCCTTTTCGCCTTCTATGTCTTCATAACGAATCTTATTTACACAATCTCTGGTTTCCCTTGAAAACGAATAAATCTTATATACAAGTCGTAAAACAGAAAATCTGTTATCGAGAACAGATGGCGGACATTTAAATGATCACAGGAAACCACAAACGCATAACTGATTACGGAAAATAAGTCGTTTATATGAAAATGTAAACGATTTTATTTTAATGCAATGCAGTATCGGGTTGAACTAGACCATAGAAACCATTTATGTTCTGAGACGCATGGTCCTCTGATGCATCGTTTCCGAATTACGGGTCTTGGTCTAAAAACAAACAAAAGGTTTTGTTCCACTAATTTAAGTTGGGATGCTGCTTGGTGGGGGTGTTTTTGCCTAGGACACACCTTGTTCAAGATAAACGCGAAAACGTCATAAAAACAAGTCTGATTTTTTTTCTAAGTCCTCGCTCCATTGGGTCGGGGGGCTTTTGGGACCGGGACCGCGGTCCCGGATTACCCTTATATATTTTTGAGTGGTATTTCGGGACCACAAGAAAAAAAAAGTTAAAGTACAGTTATCAAAAAAGATGAAATAATACAATCAACAATTACATGAATAATTATTATTAGTACCGGTACCTACAAAATAAAGGGTAATATTATTTACTAGCTGATGCCCGCGGCTTTGCCCACCCGCAAATTTTATACTAAAACCTTCCTCTTGAATCACTCTATCTAATAAAAAAACCCACATCAAAATCCGTTGCGTAGTTTTAGAGATCTAAGCATACATAGGGACAGACAAAATAGGCGACTTTGTTTTATAATATGTAGTGATAGTGAAGTGGCAGTGACGGGCAGCGCACATTGCTCGCAGAACGGATAGCCGATGGCGCCGAAAAGTTCTGGAGTGGCGATCGCGAATCAGAATCATTTATTTGTTAAACATGGTTAAAAACATTAAGGATCTTATAAACAGTTAATGTTTTGTCGTTACTGACATACATGCTGTTGGCAAACATGCTGGCCGAGGCTAAAAATCATAAAAATTGTAGTTTTCGGACATCCAAGCTCAACTATATTGAGAATAATTAACTCGTCATTTAATTATGTGACGAATTCATCCATAGTTCCATTTAAATAAGTAGTGGTAATGATGAATTTTGAAAACTAAAGTCAAAGTTTCGCGGCAAGCTTGCGTGTTTACATTTTTTATTTTTTACATTAATCACACAGACGCGTATAGATTCGATAACAAATATGACAACTATCATTCCAAATATTTTATACAACATGAAAATATCCAGATCTTAGCGTAATTTACACACGTAATATTCATTGCCCGTATATATAATTTACCCTGTGTTCATTACCACTACTCACTCAAATTGTATTCGAAATTGACAACATTTTTTTTTAATTATTGTGATGTGTGATAGCGATTATTCCAATCGATTTTTTTTGTAAGTTTCGGTTAACTCGAGTAATTAAATTAAGGAATTTAAAAATCGACAGATGGAAATTACAATAATTTTGTTTTAAGCGTAAAAACAATAAATAATTATTATAATATTGTTTTAAGCTTTTAATTAGGCAATGTTAATAGTTTTTCGTACATTGTAGGTACTAAAACCAACCCAACAAGAAACAGCACAGATTGATCTAAGGCTAAATTCGCGCCGAATTTGTGCGAACATTGTATTATACCTAATATAATTTACTAGATAATTTATTGTGTTTTTCTTGTATTGGTTGACTGGATATAGTGCGCCAGGGATCTTGGTAGGTATTGTGAAAATTTGTTTTGCTCCCTTCCATGATAATTATAAATTGGGAATAATAGTAGGATTAGGTTTCTGTGTTCGGTTGGATTAGTTATTGGGTTGGGTTCTGTCTCATAGTTGTGAACGGCTTGGCTTTACTCAAGTGACACGGCCCATGGCCTCTGATGGATAACCTGAATATTGCAGTTGTAAAGAGGTTTTAGTGTAGCAAATGTAAGTACATTTATTGTGCCTACCAAGATCCTTGGCGCACTGTATCCAACCTTCAGATATCACAAAACAAAATTCACAATAAATGATTACAGTAAATAAAAATATGTATTTTATAAATGTAAATTGCGAGCATATTCCTAATTTAAATTTTGAATTAAAAAATTCGACTCGAACTTAGCCGTAGGTTTTGTCCGTGCGTACCTGTACGAAAATGGATTGATTTGAAAATCAATCCATTTTCAAAATATTTCTTTGGTAGTTCAACGGAAAGTTTCTCCTATCTACATTTTTTTTTAAAGAAAGATATTATCAAAACATTGACTTAAATGCGATAATTTTCTTATTTTGTTTTGAGATTAGAGATTTGTGTTTCTTATTATTTATAAATCTCCTCTTAAAGTCTACCAAAAGCAAAGAATGTTACACTACATGAAATTATCAAAAAGTAGTATAAAAAGGATTTGAAATTTATACCAAGGAGTTTTTATTCCGTCTCAAATCTTTATTTCCCAACTTGATTTCATTGCGAGTATCGATTAGGCTGAATAAAGAATTAAGAGATTTTCGGTTCTATCATTAATATAATTTATGATATATATTTAAATTACATTAATACATTGATACTTTTTTTTTTAACAAGTCGATTGTAGTGTAGGCCTGCCATTCTTCTTTATAGAGGTTCTAGATTAAGGGTGAGGGTGTTGCTGGCCAGTAACATATTATTTATGCCGTGTCATGTTGGCGGGATGTGACAGGTGATATGTCATTCTCTATTAAATCGAGGATTTATGTAAATGCCAATACTGATTATATACCTAATTACATTTCATAATGGGTATTTTTTTATTATCATTGTATTTTCCACAAAAGTGATCATTGAAAGGAGGCATGTGGCTGAGAGATTTTGCATGTGGATGAGAATACTAAAGGATATGTGTGGTGTTACGCTAATGGATAAAATAAGAAATTAGTACATAAGGGAAGTCTGGAAGTGGCACCGATGACGGAAGAGTTGTGTAGTAATCGGTTGTTGTGGTATAAATGTTATGCGGAGGAATGAGTGTTGAGTATGACTGTGAACCCATTCACCATACATACGAGTAGAGGAAGACGAGTAATGGAGAAGCATGGAAGAAGAACAAATAGTGCGCCGAGCACGAATGAATTGGGATAAGGGCAAGAGAATGATGAGGGATGAGTACTTTTTACTCTTTTTTTAGGTTTTATAAAAATACTTTTATTTGTATATCTTCTACATTGTTTGGTTGACCGTACTTTCCCAAGACACGACTTTGTTTTGTTTTTCTTGTGGTCCCGAAATACCACTCAAAAATATATATGGGTAATCCGGGACCGCGGTCCCGGTCCCAAAAACCCCCCGACCCGCTCCATTGCGCCCCTATGGCGATAGTTATGAGTAATTAATTTTGACATTGTAACTAAAAGTTATTGTGTAAATAACTTTTAGTTACAATGTCAAAATTAATTCATGACAAGAATTTGTGTGATATACTACAACTAAAAACGGTAAAATAAAAAAAAAACTTTCTGCGAAACAAAACCGACTTCCAAAAAAAACACTAAAAATGTCTAAAATAACTTGTCTTTCGGAAGTTGGTGGGAAAAAAAGTCAATGAAACAAACAAAGACATCGACTTCCAAAAGTCAAGTTATTTTAGACTTTTTAGTGTTTTTTTGGAAGTCTGTTTTGTTTCACAGAAAGTTTTTGTTCAATTGTTTGCAGCAAGAAAGATTCAATAACACCCATAAATATGAATGAATTCTTGAAATTAAGTAAATATTTGATATAAAACGAGTATTTTCAATTTTAAAATCATTCATATTCACGTTAGGTTGGCAACGCGCGCTCGTGCAAATGCTGTTCTATTCTATGCGTGGACTTTACGTACTAACGTTTCGCGCACGAACGCAGCTGCATCCTAGACTGATCAAACGTCGGTCCTCCCTTTCAAACACTGACATCACAAAGTAAGTACTTACCTACGTAAGTGTATACTCGTACGGTACTCGTATGTACGAGTTTGTCGAATCTCGAAACTACAATTGAGTGTTGTTGGAACTTAAACGTTTCATTGCAACGTTTGATCTGAATTTTCACATGCATCGGTTGGATTTCGAGAATTTTTCTACTTCATCTACTTCTATTTTATAGAAACGTTTTCGTTTCATTTTTTTCTTTATTTTTCAGTTGTTACAGGTCAGTCAGTGGCCCGAAAGTCTGACAACCAGTCTTACCAAGGGGTATCGTATTATCCAGTACTAATTGGGTTGTGGAGGTCAGATAGGTAGTCGCTCCATATAAAATACTGGTATTTAGCTGCATCCGGTTAGACTGGAAGCCGACCCCAACATATAGTATAGTTGGGAAAAGGATAGGCAGATAATGATGATCTACTACTATATTAGTTTCTTTTTATCCGATTAGAATTACTGGTACTTCCAAGAATATAACTAGTTGAAAATTCTTTCGTTTGAAACTGCAAGCTACCTTGTGTTGTTAAAATAAGTACCCATGTTCAATAGAAAAGTTTCGCCATTGAGTTATTTTGCCGTAGTGTGCCCATTTCTTCTTTCGACATGAAATTCTTTGCACATCATAATTATTTTCATATTTCACGGCTGCACCGGACGACCAATCAGACGTTATGCAACGCTAACCGAGGTTACTACTCTGGGGCTGTAGTAACCATCTATTTCGTACCGAGACAAGCCTCGGGAAGAACGCTAAGCCGTTCGTCCCGGCTATCATTCATAGATCTTTTTGACAATTATTACGGGTAGTTATAAGCCCGGGACATATTATAAACCAGACATTTAAGACATAACATTATAATTTTACTTTAAAAGTGCCAATTGACAACCAATCTACCACACACACACACTCACTCACACACACACACCACACACATACACACACACACACACACTCACACACCCCCACCACCACTCCACTTCACTTCACTTTTTTGTTGTACTTACTTTTAAAATAAATTATTCTTAATTAATCTACCTACATTACCTACATATATGAGATTCATTTGGATAATTAGATGCTTACTGCTTGTCACTTTGCTACCAAAACAACGGAGACGAAGAAAAGTTTTAAGGACTTCTTGTACATGAAGTACCTACCTAATGAGCACGTGTTATGCAGCCTCATTAATTACAAAAACTTTCTTGTCAAAACTTTTTACGTTACATTTTACAAATTTTGTACTTTGATTACACTTCTTGTACGTCCTTAAAACATTTACTTATAGGATCATTGACCAGTTTCTAAAATTCTGATCAATTTAAGGTGCAATGACGGCGATGTCAACTGCAGCGGTACAGCATTCGAAATTCGAATAGGTACACGCTCTTATGTAAAGCTATAGGTACGATTAGACTTTTTTTATTTTGATCACCCAATAGCTATATTCACACTGTGCTCGTTTTGTTCATCAAGGGCATCCGCTATATCGCAGTCAACAGCGCACGTGAGGCTTGCCCTTGATGCATGTGCTATGACTGTTGAAGGCGTAGCGCGCGCTATGATACACGTATTCCGCGTCGCGTCGTCGGGTGGATTTCTGTGCCGCAAAGCGTTCAACAAGAAGATGCCGGATGAAGAAAAATACATTACTTTGAAGTTTATTGAAGCCAGTTTTGACAATTTAGTTACTTCGATTATTATAATAGCCTCGTATCCAAAACTTTCGCTCGGTTCTTTTTTTCTGGAATTTCTTAAGACCAAGTAAGCCGCACCCACCCAGAGTCCATTTTCGAATTGGCCATTGTAAGAATTAGTCCTTTTGCGAATTGGCCATTTTAAGAATTAGTCCTTTTGCGAATTGGCCATTTTAAGAAAAATCATCAATCAATTCGAGAAAAGGCTAATGCCTTTTCTCGAATTGACCATTTTAAGAAATAGGCATTTATAGAATGCTAGGCATTTTAAGAATTGGGCATTATTCGACTAAGCCAGTAAATGTTCTCGCGCACATGTTTCCACAAGCTGACAGAAACTAAGAATGAGCTAAATGTCTATAATGGCGTTGCGTTCGTTAACGCATTCAATTATTGAAAGCGCTAAACGAAAGTTGAATAGAAAGATGAAGACGAAAGTTGAAGATGAAAATGCATATTGTGGACTAATTTAATCAGATAATAAAGACTAATCAGTAACACACAGTTGACAGCACATTTACTGATCGGAAACTCAATAGAAATTATGGAGTCTCCTTCATTTTAAACAGCGACCTCTGTGAAAGACATTTGCAATACTCCGTTTGTCACGTATACAGCGGACATGTTCTACGTGCTCTTGCATTTCACAACCGCCCACTAGAGATGTAGTTGAAAAGTTTCTTGTTTGCAATTTTACAAGCATTCGGTGGTTTTAGAAAGTGGCTCTTTGTTGTGTGCAATCAAATTTTGATACTTTTTTGATAATTTTGATAGGATCGGGGGCGCGCGCGCTTGCGACGGTGACGCGACTGCAGGGTGGGAACGAGACAAAAACACGCCTGGTCTTCATAAAATTGCACAATGCACACATCCTACTTGTATATACAAGTTATTCATAAATATTAAATTAGTAATTATTTGAAATAATTACAATTATCACTACAAAGAATATTCTTTGTAGTGATAATTGTAATTATTTCAAATAGGTAGTTGTTTGATATTATAATTAAAATACTGTTATTTTATTTTTCTTGTAATAATATTTATTCTGTTTTGGCTTGTCTCTGTATTTATTTATTGTAACCTGTATTACTTTCGAACACGTTAAAATACTTATTACCTACTCACATTTTTATCCTAACTCGTACCCACACATTTCATAAATTAACTCGATATCTATTTATTAATCATTTATTCATATACTATCTTTGAAACTGTTTTCTGGATGCCACTTACCCCCTCAAGGTTCATTGGAAGACCAGCGTTAGACAGCCTCACCTGTCTGGCATGAATGCATGAATGCTGAAATGGACTTTTTTGGCGCAGCCGTGAGGCACACAGTACATTCATACTATGTATTTTCTCTCTTTTGTAACTTTTTTAAATATTATTTTGTATGTGCCTAATGTACTGACGTCGAATAAACATTTTTATTTCTTTATACAACTTATGCAATAGGTAACTATTTAGAGAAAAATCTGCATTATTTTGTTAGCGTTGTCCTTGACATCCTAAGTTGAAGTACTTTTTGTAGGCATCGTGCTACGAAATCGTTTTAAAAGTATTCGTAATCGAGGTGGCCCGTCTAAATTGAGACGGTCAATCTCGAACCGAACTAAGTACGCTAGGTCACAAATATGTCAATCTCAACTCAAGAATGCATTCCCTAATGCATGATTGCCTAATGGTTACCTAATTTCTTATAACTTAACATCCCAGCTAAAATGCTGAAACTCTCTCCGACAGAAAGTTTTACTCCCGCGGGATATCAATTAAAAGTTTTGTTTGTCGTACAGGTAGAATATCCATCATCGTTATTCAGCCATACTTGTCAGGTGATTTAAAGGGCCTGAGAGAGTTAAGTTGTGTTATGTAAACGATCACTTACTTGAAATGTAGTACCGAGTTCACTGATACGGCCTGCCAGTTTTCACACTTATGCCCTAAGTAATGAGGTTGAAAATTGATCAACCGTCGGTGAATTCGGTAGTAGGTACCTATCTGATAATAAACGAACAGATTTATAACACTAACACAGACAGGTAGCTTGCTTAGCGCCAAGATCCTAGCGAGTCGCCCAGCTACTAGTGAAGTGAAACAAACGTTCTAAAATCATCGTTACCAGCCGCACAACGCGCTTCACGCCTCACTTGGCGCATAACAGCGTGTATTGAAGTAGTGTGTATTGAAGCAGCGTGTATTGAAGTAGCTTGTTTTGAAGTAGCATGTAATGAAATAGCGTGTATTGAAGTAGCGTGTATCTCGACGCTAAGCAAGCGACCTATCAGTGCGTTCGCAGCCTTAGTGAGGATCAGTAAGTCTTGTAAACCAAAGTCGTGCTTCTCGGTTGACACTCTTTTGAAAAATGAGCAAAGCTGAACAAGCTTGCTCCAAGTTAGACGAGAGGTAACTCCAAGCACGATTGAACTTGAGTTTGATAAATGAGTAACCGATAGTTGAGTACCAGCTGTAGTCTTAAGTAGGTACTGTTTCACTCTCGATCCCTATGTTGGCTAGAATTTGTACAGTCATTTATGATTTTGACTCGACAAAACCAAGGTCGCCTCGACTCTATTTATAGTCAAAGTTTATGGTACAAATGAGCAAGACCAATAAAATAAAAATAAACTAATCGTATGAATATATTTATTGTTCTAGCGTCGATTACAACTAATTGCATCGTCAAATTTAGTGCTCATAATAGTATTAAGCCAGTAGTAGCAGTAGTAGTTTTAGTATTTTAGTAGTATTAAGCCATTTTACAGAGACAAAAGGAATGCTAATTGATAGTTGCTGTGCCAACCCCAAAATTTTCGTGATAGTGCTAGAATGATGATGATGATGAAGATTTAAATGGAAACATACAGTTCGTAAAGTTCAACCTTTTCTTAAAGAGTTCCAGTGTAGGTAGTTATAAGAATCAAAATCAATACTGGCCAACGCGATCAAAGCAACACCACAGTAAGTCAAGAAAATACCTCCATTTCCAATCTAATAAGTTTATAAGACAAGCAATGAATAGAAACTCATTGCAAACATTAATACAACTTACTTACTTACTTAAAAGACAAGTTTTAGATTGTTTATATTCAAACGAACTTAAGTACTTATAAACTTTTGATAGTAAAATAGGTTTATGTAGTCAACGTTTTTTAATGTTATAATAAAACAGTTTTAATGAAAAAAAGCTGGAATGTAATAATTTCGTATGACATAAAAAACGAGACTTCTGAAATTTGGCAGTTTTTCATAAAAGTTTTGCACCTTTCAAAATTTGTGATTAAATTGCTACTGTAGTTGAGACTTCTGAACTATAAATAACTAACCACTCACTGAAATATATAATATAGTTTATTTAACGATCAACACTCATCTCTACTTGGGATCGGCGCAACACGTTCGATCAACATTAAACAAGTAATAATTTGCCAATATTATCAAGGTTCGAAATGATAATTAGGTATCAATGATATATTGATAAGAACAAAAATTATAGAAAATTTGTTTATAAAATTTATCTGTCTGTACGCGATTTGCCACTTCCGTAAGTGACAACTTTAAAAAAACAGCCCACAATATTTTTGTGAACGGTTTTATTTTGTGTTTAATTCATCAACAAATACATTTTTTTGTACACACTTGTGTTAAAACTAAAGAGTAAAACGATAATTAATAAGAAGAAAAAAAAAATGCTTTCTTTTCAGTTACGAAATTATCATTTGTACGTTGAATTTTTTTTACAGAGATTAAGGTAAAAATTATCATTCACAAATATCCGATAATTTTCATGATAATTATCAAACAAAACACCTAATTATCTTGATAATTTCTTACTCTGAATTTGATCAGCAATGCCTATGCTGAACCAAAAATCAGGCCCACAATTAGAAACATTTTGACAGATTCAGACTGAGATTAAGAACACGATCGTTCTCAATTACACGAGAATAATTTAGTCAATCCTTACGTCCGTTTCACGCAAGTTGCTCGCTGTCAAGGGAATAAAATATCAAAGGCAAACTATTCGCTAACGAAGCGCGACGAAGTCAATGCAACGGTTGGTTATTTGCTTGAACATTTTTCTTTTTATTACTCGTAGTAAAATATTATTTCTGTTTCCCTTGAGTATTGATTGCAAACTTTGTGCTACAATTTGTTGTATGCTTCGAATTTGATATCCTTTATAACATTTTTTGAAGAAACAACCTGATGACGACTGAAATGAAGAATTAAAGTCTTATTCAAAATCCCTAGGGACGTAGTCAAAAATAAAATCGATCAAACTGACGAACGAAGTAGTTTCAAAAAAGGTTAGCGCATTTTCTGATACATAAACTATAATCAAAGCAATAGGTTTATATTAGAATTCGTTTCTATCAATGAAACTTGCAATACATCAGAAAATTAACTTACCAAGACTCATCTTTCCTGCCCTTGTCCCATTCTGCTTAGGGTCGGTGCAACACGTTTCCTTCTTCCATTCTCCCCTGTCAGACGTCACGGCATTATTTACTCCTGTTTCTTTCATAACATTCCTCACAAAATCTATCATCTTTTCTTGGCCTTCCTCTCCCTCTCCATCCAACAACATTAATATCCATCACTTTTTTAGTAACATGCATTTCATCCCTCTTCATTACATGTCTATACCAAGACAGACGACTTCCTTTCAATTTTTCTGTAAGAGGCGTCACTTTTTTTTTTTTTGATGATAGCTTCTCGTCGTTCAGCCTATCAGGCTGGCTACTGCTTAACCGGTCTAATCCTGTGGATGCCTTGAATTTAGCGTCACTTTCAAACTTCCTGTAATATACTCATTCCTTATTTTATCCATTCTTGTCACTCCATTAACTAACCAACACTGCTATAGATTATTGACATAACATAGAGAGGCTCTGCAATGTTTATAATTCCATACAACGTAGTATGGCGATTACTGCACTGTTTGATAGTGTACGTTCAAAATAAAAAACTATAGGAAACAAAGAAGTAAAAAAACATTTTTTTTTTTACAATTTTTAAATACTGACATATTTTTTACTTTTTTGTTTCCATAAAGGGCTAGATAATGATAAGACAAATTGATATTATTATTTTATTTTGAATATCGAACAGAAATCGAGGAGAAATCGCCATACTACGTTGTATGGAAGTATGACCGGCTAGTGTACTCTTAATACGAACTCTTAAACTTGTAACTGTTCGCGAGTTTGCCTTTAGAACTTTAGTGACTGTTTGACATCCGATCAGACCTTTGTTTCTGCCTATTAGTTTATATCGGTTAGTTACACGAGAATGGAGTACCTCTACCTACTCACTATTTTGAATACTATTGGTTAGAATATAGGTATACTGTCTGGAGGCATTGGTTTATGGTTACAAGTGTGAACTTAGTGCTTCGAGTCTGGTTTAATAAACAATCGATAGTACCCACCTACTCATTTGCTTGTGTTAGGTTAACAAACTGACCAGACCACTTTTTAACAATATGATAGTTACGGTGTTTGTGTTTTTATTATAAAGTCTTTGTATGAAAACTTTTATAAAATAACAAAAATAGGCGACTTCAATAAAGTCAAAACGTTAATTGCGAACTAAGTTTACAATGATGGAGTGGTTTCAATCCAGTAAGGGTTAGGCAGGAGTGTATCCATATTTTAGCAGGTTTTTGTAAGTTTCATGTAACGTGCAAAATAATTGCTATCAACTAGACACAAATCCAGGCTTCGGGCTGCTACTGTGAAATACCTGATAGGAACACCCAATATCAAATTGCCCGATCTGCAGGGCTATTACGTATCTCTGTTGAAAGTTCATAGTGATCATCACTTGGCGAGTTTTGTTAAACAATGACCTTTCTTGTTGGTTTCAACTGACACTACCCGTGCAGAACTGTCATTGTATATCAAAACTCGCCAAGTGATGATCACTATGAACTGTCAACAGAGATACGTAATAACCCTGCAGAAAGCTTAAAATGGCCGCTTCTGTAGAATCATAATAGGATAATAATATGAATCACGTTACAATTCGTAAAATGGTCACAAATCGAACCCTAAGCAATCACTTTCATGGACAAAGAATACACAATAAGACGAATATTATTGTATTTATTTTAAAGTACGCCTGAATGTTTTCTTCATACAGAGTGAAAATAAAGAAAATACATTGCTGCATTGGACTTATCTTTAGAATGACTTGCACGACGACGTTGCATTTTTATATCGAGTTTAGTACGTATAAGCTTTTGAGTATGTCATAATATTCTTGCTTGTCACTATGAAGGTAAATTGAAAGTAGTAGTTTTTCTGATATTTATTGTTTAAAATATCAATTTCCCTCTACCTATACAAAGGTTAGGTATATTATAATTAATTATGTTACCTGCCTACAAAATATGTGTCTTAACCTAATGTAATAATTTAAGATAAATTGATATCAATAATTATATATAAATATTTATATTTAATTAAGGACAGAGCACTACATTATAGTAGATATCTACTATAATGTAGTGCTCTGACCTTGTGATTTATAAATATTGATCTCAGTTATAAATAATACGAGTATTGATAATTAAAATGATGTTACTTTAAGTTACTGCTATGTGTATAATTGTTATCGTGTAGTTGTACCAAGTATGTTACTCTGTTATATGGGTTACCCTCTATTTGTAAATAATAAGTAGAAATGGTTGTTTATTATTTACTATTTAAAATTTTATTTTATTATTGTATTTTTCCGTGCCCTAACAGGGTTCATAATTGTTCTTAGCTGTAAAAATAAGACGAATATGAATTTGAAGGTTATCTTGAAAACCTCTTGGCCTTGGTTGTTTCTCGAATTGTGTCACCATATTATATAAGTTCTATATAAGTTCTAAATTGTAATACTTGTAATTTTTATGGTGTACATAGTAAAGAGTATTCTATTTATGCAACAATCAAAATTTTGGCTAAAACTATATTTAACAAGTAACATAATTAAAAGTATCAAAAAACCCGACTACAAATTGTATTATGTAACTATATATAAATAGATTTGTAATCTCCTTTTAATTTCCTTTATTTTGATACATTACTTGATAGGTTTGGTTGAAAAAAAAATATATTAACGTCCTACAATTTAGCTAAAACAATCCGCATTTTTTTAAATGCTAAGTACACGGGTTTTAGAGACGAATCTAATGATACCTTAAACGTCGAAATCCGTTCAGCCATTTGAAAAATACGAGGTAATAAAGAAATTTACAAAGAAACATACAAGTTACGTGCGAAAAACATAACTCTTCCTTGGCAGTCGGGTAAAAAAAAACATCTGATAAACCCACTTGAGATTTGCGACTTTTGTGTTTTCAATTTAAACTTCTGTTCAAAGTTCTATTTTCTTAAACGTCAGATAGTGTCACTGCTGAAGTCTGCAACCGCCTCAGCTATAAATTCTGGGCATTGAACTTTAAACCGAGTTCAAAATTGCGATCGTGAATTTATTTTCAGTCTTGCTTTTAAAATGGATAACCAGTATGCCACAGAGGAAATAATATACACTTTCTGCTGCGTTCCAGACGAATCAATTGAAAATTAACCATTTCTCTGTACAGCTTAACGCTTTTCCTGTTATTGCTAAAAATACCACGTTTGATAGTATCTGCTGACTAATGTGATACAAATCATAGCCCGTGTGTATGATTTTTATCACATTAGTCTAACCCTAAATAAAAGCGATCCTCGTGCTTATACGATCGTTGCGTCATTTTATTCAACGAACCCAAACGCGCTGTAGTCTCACTTACAAAGGGTGCCTTCTGGTTTTCCGAACAAATGACTCGGCGTCACTAAAGCAATCGTTTGCATATTCAGTAATATGCAATCTTCGCTTTCATGACCACGCACGTCCGGATTTTGTCAATTACATCTTTTGTTACTGAACAAAATGAACTCGACATTCTCTTATTCGCGCTACGACGGCTTTAAAAAGAACAAACCTTTATCCGTGTAGCCACTAACGCCACTGTAAAATACACTACAAGTAGGTGCAGAATTAATAGTCCTTATCAAGTAAACCTATTTAAAGCAGTGTACATTTTTGTACAGACATAAATGTAAAAAGCTGTAAGGAAATGGTTTTTCAGAAATTCCCTTACTAATTCCACACTGCCTGTGATAAATGAGCCATATTCAGTGGCCTGTTTAAACCAGGTTTCTGCAAAAAATGTGAAACATTTTGTAACAAATGAACATTAATTTTGACATTTTCATGAATTGTTTTCAAGTTGGTTCTGGATGAAAAATAGGAAACAATACTTTACGGAGATTTTTGATGGAAAATCGTTCATTTCCACCGTTGTTACAATAAATATTTACGGAGCATCGGGGTATTATGAGATTATTTTCATTTTAAGTATCATTGGTTTATTTGAGTGAGAACTAGATTTGGGATTTATTTGTTAATATTATGTTATTTTAGTTATTTATTTATTCAGTAGTATATACATACATTTTATACATTTAAGTTGGTGCCAACATAAACTCATTAGAGTTTTCCCGTGCACCAAAATCATCGACTACATAATTTAGAATTACATCCACTTAGGTAGATACTAAGTTAAAAATAAAGAAACAACTACAAAAGTTACAACGGGTATTTGGCGAAATAATATCTAATACCAACGAGTGAACCTCGGTGACCAATCCTACCCTCCGTTCATAAAAAACTTTGAGGACACAGAAAAGTTGCTCCATACGATTGCATAATACTAATACTTGGACTCAAATAATTACCTACACATTCACCACCATTCACACACACACGCACCACCATTCACCTTCACATTAACCACCATTCACCTACACAATCACCACCATCCACCTGCGCATTCACACACACCTTGACTCCGTTTGTTATTTTGTTGTGTTATTTTATCTTTCCTTTCATTTATTTATTTTTGTTTATAATTGTTTGGTAGAAAACATGTTACCCGCTTGTTTTTTTTTATGATGCCACTAAGTGGGGCCTGGTGACCTGTAATTCAGGTTTTTTAAAACCTACTTCAGGCACCAGCTCTCACAGTGTGAATTTATTTAGTTCAAAACTGTTAAGTGCTACAACCCATTGTGAGAGAAAATAAAAAAACTTATTATTATAGAAGTAGTGGTATTATACTAGTAGTATACTCGTGCTGATTACCTAGTACTAACTGGGCTGTCGAGGTTAGATAGGCAGTCGCTCCATGTAAAATAATATTGTTATTCAGCTGCATTCAATTAGAATGGAAGCCGCAGCAAAAGTTGGAAAAAGGCTGGGCAGATGATGACGATATACGTGGTTGTACGTATAGTTTTGTCAATCGGCTCTGTCTAAGTTTTTTTTTTCTGATCTCTCTTTCAGATCTACTAGTTAAGTTTTCATATAAATCATGTAAAAACAGATAAGTGCCTGGCAAGTCCAGAACAACAATAAACAAATCTTTCTTCTGACTAGTTAGATTACTTGTTGTGTCATCCTATAATACCTATTATATAAGCGCTGACCTTTTCTTGATTTATAAGTGTTTTCAGAAAAAAAGGTCTCAAAAGGGTCAAAGAGTATTGCAACGACTCGCTTACGATAATGGACCCTACCTACTGTCTATAACTGTTGACTATAGCGGGAAAATCCGATATTGGATATTACATACAACGTCGATCTTTTTAATCCGCTGTTTTGTCCAAAAGGCTGTACACATGTGTCTTTTGCGATAACGTAATTAGAACTTTACCAAAAAAGGTTTTAGGAAACTTCTGATTAATAAGTATCGTTAAGAAAACCTTCCAAAACTCTTGGTAATTGATTGTTTTATTATCCAAACAAAGTCGCAACGATGTTTTATAAAAGTGATAACAATGTTTGCGGGCTCGTTTGTTTAATGTTTTATGTTTAAATAGGATCATAATATTTCATTTTATAGCAGTAAAACTGGCCTACTAACAAGCAAACTCATTAGATCCGATACTGTCAGATAAAAGGTTTCTGATGTTTGCTCAGCTGCTACACACTTAAGGTAAATAATACCTTCCACCTTGTACATATAATATAATATACAAAGTCAAACCAGGAGGAACACCAACTCCTAGTTCACAAACAAGCCAATAGATGGCGCTAGTCTCTCTGTAATGATTGTACTGTCATCCCACAGATGGCAGGTTTATCAAAATTATCATTGATTACAATTTTATGTTCGTTTTAAGTTAGATTGAATAATAATCTTAACTCATTGAACAGTCCTCCGGCGAAATTTACATAACATGTTTAAAATTTTGTGACTATGGAAAAAACGTTACACTTATGGTCTTGCTGTCTTACTTTGCACGTTATTATTATGTAGAATAGGACTATAATTGTAAAGCACCAAATCGGTCTTCATAATTTAGTAGGTAAACTGTAAATAAAACCCTTTACCAAAAGACTTTCCTAAACAAACAGTGGCCACCAAAAAATCTGAGCATTTTAATGATGAGCAAAATAATTATTGTAACCTAAAAAATATCAAAGGGAAAAATGAAATTTGAATGTTTGGAAAGTTTTCGGATCCGTCAATTGACCCTTATTTTAAAATATTTTCCAATAGCTTTCATGTTTTTATTACGAAGGAAGGTACCGACCATTATGTTTACTTCAAAAAAGAGAGCGTCATTAAAAAACTTCAAGAGGCACTAGCATCAGAGTGCGGTGTAAATGTAAGGTAAATACATAATCGATTGTTGAACCAAAAAAACAACTATCATATAGAATATGTATATAAATATCCATAGATATGAATACATTCTTAAAGTTAAGTAAATATAGGTAAAACGTGAAAAGATTATTTTCAATTTTAAAATCGCTCGCAAAAAGTTCATTAATTCCAGTTGTGGCCCAACATTCTGATCCATTCAAGACACAGGTTAACCACTGTTTTATAAATCTTCCCCTTAAGTTTAAGGGGAATGCGGGAACCGAGATACATACAGGAAAAACGCTCCATCTAGCGCTACGAGTACAGGTGGTCTACCATGACGTCATGAAGCAGTATTGTTTTAATCTTATTCCAGAGTGAGAAAGACATGGCGCTAGAAGTCTTTTATAGCTCCGTCTCCTTCCCACATTGGAGTGACATTACTGTCCCAGGACTGGACAGTATAGAGATATATGCATACGAGTAAATTAATAAAGGGTGTAACAAGACCCTTAACGAAGCCGAAAGCCACTTGTTCTCCCCATCATTGCGATCATTTTTTTTGTTCTAGACTATACCTGGGAACCTTCTAGTTACGGAGATATTGGGGGTCAAAGTTCCAACTTTTTCACAATTTTTTTATTTTATTTTCATGTTTTTAATGTAAGATTTTTGGAGAGACACCTCCACAATCCCCGTAGTGTTCAATCCATCCATCAGCACAATGTTTTGAATGCGTTACATTGAGTACTACTGCAAAATGTGATTTTTCACCCCAAAAAAAAAATCGTTTCCCAGCAATAATTTTTGCGTAAAGATCGCAATGATGGGGAGAATATAATATAATATACAGTATATAATATAATATACAGTATATAATATAATATAATATATATAATATATAATATACAGGGTGTAACAGGACCCTTCACGAAGCCGTCAACCAAGCATTAGGTACATCAAACTAGTGTAGTTTGATGTACCTAATGCTTGGTTGACGGCTTCGTGAAGGGTCCTGTTACACCCTGTATATTATATAAATGACTAGCTGCCCGCCCCGGCTTGGCACGGGTAGACATTTTTTAATTTAATATAGCCACAGGGACAATGTAGCATGTGCGTGCGTGTGCGTGTGTGTATGTGGAGGTTAACTCAGGGATAATGTAGCATCCCAATGGTGAAAGAATTTTTGAAATCGGTCCAGTAGTTTTTGAGTTTATTCGTTACAAACATACAAATCTTTCCTCTTTATAATATTCGTGTAGATGTAGATTGTAGTGTCGGGGGTAACCACCGCAATTATATTCCTTACGTCAGCATTATGTATGAAGAGAATATCGATTTTCTTGCTATAATAATGCGACCACGTGTACGACTCAACTATCCAAGTTTCTATCACAATTTATTTAAATTGTTCAGTGTATATATATATATGTATATATAGTAGAAGGCAATATCTTCTCTCCACTATGATGTATACAAGGAATGTCGCGTTATTTTTTTATAGAAAAACTAGTCTACTGATGTTCTAATGCCCTTAATGTTGAGTGTCGTTATACATCAGTTTAAATAAACTTGTTTTGCAAAGCAGGTAATGCACAAGACAGGAAACCAAATATTGTTTATCATTCTTTGTTCCAAATTAGATAATCCCTTTAATTAATTGGTTTATCAAATTGAGTGGGTGCAAACACGATAAATTGAATGAATAAAATATGTTCTCTGTAACTTACATGATTTTCACATAACTGTGTATATTCAGAAAATAGAAGTTTGGCAGAAAAAAAGAGAGGCCCGTACCCGTGCATTTGGTGATTCCGGATGATATGATGATATTCAGACAAATTATTCATAAGATTAAAACTGCGAATCTAATGTCATTTTGAACCGTTTCTGTCATAATATCACTGTCTCATGATGCATCCATTTTCGGTTAGAAAATCAGCCAAAAATTATCAGTTAAAAATATTTAATTTATATATCGGATTTTATTCATATTTCAGACCATTAGGTACTAAATACGGACTAAACAACAACGACTGGTTTTTATAACATGATTGTGTAACATAGCCCTTTTTTCTTCAGAATTTTCACGCAAATTAATTATAATATTGTCTTTCGGCTGAAAATATTAAGAGAATCATGTTTTCATCATGTTTTTTGACTAAGAAAAAACATGATGTGGGTGTGACACACTGTGTATAAGTTGCTGCTATTTTTATATCCCAGCGGCATTAATTTACTTTAGGGCTAATGTAAACCATTAGTAAAACATTATTGAAACACTTCGATGATAACAAAGGTTTCTTATTAAACTGTATGGTATTTAAATAGGCCTTTCCATAAATAACTAAACATGTAACTGACAATTTCATCAAAAAAAATCTTTTCGAAATTCAAACGTTTAAGAACATAGCTCTTTTAATTTTAGTTATGATTTAAATAGGCCTTTCCATAAATAAGTAAACACCTAACTGACTATTTCTTAAAAAAAATCTTTTCGAAACTCAAACGTAAGAACATAGCACTTTTAACTTTATATATAAAGCTATAAAACAGGAAATTGCGATTTATTTCTTACGATACGTACATTATTATCGTATTATCCAAAATAAAATATCATAAGGTTATTTGAGGTATGCTTGGTAAACCTTGTTATAATCTACCAAATTATGTAAAAAAACAAGAAAGAAAGAGAGTGCCTTGTAACAATGTTTATTTATTCAACCAAAAGCCGATTTATGAACGAGAAATGAACATTGTAAATCCGATGATCCACCTACGTAAAATGTTAAAGTAATTTTGGAACAGCAAAAAGTCTTCAAAGGTCAAGTTTTAGACGAATGCTTTTAATCTAAATAATCATCTTCTCATTTCACTAACATAAAGCGACAAATATATATAATGATGTTGTCTTTTCAACGGTTGAAAGAATTCCAACAGCGCGCTTTTATTGAAGCACTGGTTTATATGCCCGCGTCTTTGCCCGCGTGGATTTCTGTAATTGCTGGATAAAAAGGTTTGGTATCCTTAGTGTTAATCCAGGTTATAAACTACCTATGTGCCAAATTTCATCCTAATCCGTTCTGTAGTTTTTGCATGCAAGAGTAACTAACATTCATCCACACAACCGTACATCCATCCATCCTTACAGACTTTCGCATTTTTAATAGTAGTAAGATATATAGTAGCATTACTTTAAAAACGCATTAGAATGTTAACTTATTTGCACTTGTTTCGGAAAGTTCATTGATCTATGTAAAGACAAAAATAAAAAAGAATCGCATGCAATTTTTGTCTCTACGTACGATTAATTCGTCGTTTCTCATTTTCATTCAAGCTTGTGGCTAAACAGAAACAGTCACTCGGTACTGTCAAAGATTAAGTAATGCTTTCCGAGGTCGTTTCGTGCATGGGTGGCTAGTGAAAAGCATGTTAAGTCGTTGTTGGTCCCAGACTGCCATTAATTGTAGAACTTTGACAGTTCTCACAAGTCCGTGAGTCTAACAACCGATCGTTATCATGGGAATCGTATTATCTAAGTTGTGAAATATACAACATGTTTTTTTTGATATCCCATAACTCTAGGGTATGATTGAGGCCATATCAAAGAATCAACTGGCATATGAGTCATGTTCCAATCCTTCGTTATTTTTATTTTTTTTTCAGTTTTCATACAAAATAATTCGGCAAAGTCACGATTATTAATGTAAAACACCCTTACGTGAAATATGACAACGTCGCATTTTCTTAGCTTTAAATATGAATGATTGGTTTGAATAAAAATGAATTACCTACCTACATATTTTATTTTACTACACTACTGCGAAGTTTGGCAACCTCGCAAAAGTAAAGATTCGTCATACTGGTGACAATTTTTGACCTAATTTAATTATGATTGATGATATCTCCGAAACGATGCATTTTTGGACCACCTATTCTAGGAGTTTTAGTATTATTTTTACCTACAGAATATAACCCTAGAGTTATGGGATATAAAAAAAAACAGGTTGTATAAAGGGATTCGCTCTATGAAAAATACTGGTTTTGATCTGCATCTGATTAGGCTGGCATCCAGCCCAAATGGCTGGGAAAAGGATAATAAACAGATGAATAAAGATTATTCATTCAGAAATACACGAGTCTCACATGTGACATTCTTTTAGTGCCTTAATTGAGCACACCCTAGCGATAGTCAGTCTTTAACAACCATGACACGAAATAGCACGACGAAGGAGATTTAAGTTCGCTGGTAAAAACTATTATTTTTACATGTCGTGGTTCTTTTGCACTCTAGACTCTAACCTACTTTAGAGATATACGTTACTTGAAGGAACTATGAAATAAATACTTGAAAAAATTGACAGATGTCAAAAATAATGTTTAAACAATGTTAACGACTTGCATACTCACCAAATAAAAAGTACCTATCGCTGTTGAAATTCTAACACCACGTAAGTCAAAAATAACAACTGTACGGGAAAGTACAAAAGCTGCGTAGATATTCCTAGGTAATGGTACAATACCATTTAATTATTTGTATTCACTTCAAATAGAAATAGAGACAGTGCTTATTTCTGATTGGCTGAAACAACGTACCTTTCGATTCTCTAGCAAACGGCATTAAATCGAAATGTTAAAACCGCCAAAAGTTGACTTACGTGGTGTTAGACCTTCAACGACGCTGGTGTTAGAACTTCAACCACGATGATGTTCAATGGGGGCTATCGTGTATGAATTCGCCGCTAGAGGCGCTAGTGTAGCGCGGGGCCACCGACATGTTAATTATGTTGTCATAGATTGCTCGCGCGTTGCGTGCTGTTTTAAAACGTATTTTTACAAATATTCACGATTGTGGTCTAGATTGAGCCATTCCTGATTAATTATGACTTGAAGACTTTAAGTAGCAACCTAGAATCTTAATTGTCAGTACTTGGAGCTAAAATGATTTTTAAATGTTTCATGCTTGCTAATTTTAAATGTAATAAAATAAACTTTTTATGAAGTTATTGGTACTTTAAAGTATAATAATAATAATAAATTTATTGACAGAACCTTAATCGACAATGGCGCCATCTGGTGAGCTCAAAAACGATAGCCCTCATTGTCTTTACACAGGCATTGTTTGTCGACCGTGAGCAATTTAAAAGTGGTTTGGTGCTACAAAACAGAGTTGTGTTCTACAAATTGAAGAATCATAATGATAATATGACACAATATCAAACGTTTTTTTCCCCAAAATGTTGGTACACAGATGTACTTTGCCGCGAGCCTAGTACTAATCATCCACGCAATGACTATGCTTGAGCTGAGAATTAATCCCAAGTTTATAATTATATCTATATTCAAATCTTGAGTTCATATTTATTTATGGCTTCGCTACATTTAAATATTAATAGCCGGGCACGGTTGAATAAACGCTTTCAAGTACGCTATTGAGACCCCGGCTTTTAGAAGCAATTCCTTTTTCACAAGTACCCAGCGGTTATTATCAAAAACTTGGTGGTTTACATTTTTCACAGTAAAATGATAAATGAATGTATTCAGTGATAAATAAATGTTAACTTCTGCGTAGTAACTAAAAATTCGTGTGTTTATTTATTTGTGCAATAATGAAGGTAAAGATAATTAATCTTTCAGTTATTTTGAAAGGGAATACTGCACACGCGTGCAAAACATTTTCTTTGCTGCGTGTTAGTATGTTGTTTTCCTGGTATTACGAGAAAACTAAACTCACTACTCACTTGAAAGACTTGGAGCAAACATAATTTGGTACGTAGATTCTCCAATATACTTACTAGATCTTATTTTGAAAATGGTGGAAAACTGTAATAAAAAAAAAAACATTTTACGTGGTGTTTATGTTTTTCATCCTGTATATCAAGCAGCATTCATCAAGTTTATGAGAGAAACCAGGTTTTATATCTTTGATTGTCTGAATCCGTGCACCTGTCTGCCAACCCGAGTTATTGTTGTTTCTATTTACCGTATTTACCGTCAATAAAGTTCTACGAAACCCGACTTATATTGACGGAGCAACTGTCTCAAGTTTCGGGACGCTAGGTAAACGGGATCTCGCAAGTGTTACGTGTAATTCGGTTTTAGTATTGTGTTTCTTGGGCGACGAACCCCACTAGAACTGTTTATTAGGTTGTTGATATTGTATTCCTAGTGCGTAATAAATGTTGTACATTTATTTATTTTCCTGTTTTCCTTCAGGAAAGGGTGTTACACAATATTTTATTTGGGGTGGTAACAATAAAAATAGATTGTGTTCTTAGTACCTTGGTAACTATTGGCTTTTTTTAAAGTAAATATTACATTTTTTTAATTAAGCCGACTTTTGTAATTTATGAATATGAAACTCCGATAAACTGTTACGACAGTAAATGTTCAAAAAGTGAAAGCTAATTACCAAACTGTCTAATCTGATACAGTAGAATCTAACATTAGCCAAATAAACTAAATATTACTTGGCCGCAGAGCCCGGCTAGGTTTCTAGAAATAATAACGTTTAAACTTATCTAAATGGTAAAGTTGTCTAGGTATATGTATTGACACGAAAACGATAGCTTTAGAACTACCTAAAAACGTTTGGTAAAATCAGGCATTCGACCCTCGGGCCTGTGGACGGTGAGCTATGGGCTAGCTCGCCGTCCGTCCGTCTTATGACGACAGGCCGACGACCGATGCCTGCCAGGGTTGCGGGACTGTTCGAAAGAGATACCGCGGCCCTGGAACACAAAGGGCAAAGGAAGGAACATGGATGGGTTTTAGTCAGTAAAAGTCTGACACTCGCTCCTGCTCAGCCCAGAGCGGGAGGGGTTATTTGATGACGACCCATCAGAAAAAAAAGGCATTCGACCCTAATAATATTTTTGGGTAAACATTCAATGATTCTCAAGCCCTCTTATTAGATTCGTTTGAACCTCATCGAAATTTAATTTGGGAGCAAAAACTATCTAGTACTCGTATTACTAAACTAGATTTGCCCTGCGGGATCACCAGTCGTAACGTGATGTTAAATAGAATATTACGTTACTCAAGAGTTTGGACTATCTATCGCATGCAAAATATTTTTTCACTGACCGACTGAAGCAGTGATCAAATGGTAGTTGAGTAGTTCCAGAAGTAAGCGCGTTTAAAGTTTAAACGAACTTTAAACAAACAAATTCTCTTGCTTTATTACATTAGTATAAATTTGGAGGACGGTATCTCTCGCTAAATATAGAACGTCCGAAGTCTTGAGCATTTATCTGGAAGTGTCATTACAGGGTAGCTACGATTTGAAATTAGATAGTTGACTAGCAACAGCCTGGAGTTAGTCGGTAGGTATTTATGTTAATAAGGAGACATATTGAATTGTTGTTGGAGTTGATTTGTAGAAGCTGGATTACTGACAGTAGGTACAGTCAGCATTAGAAGTAGATTAACACAACTCAAAGTTTCCACGCAGGTTTTTTAATAAAAAACTTGTTAGTTATTACTCGTTACTAACAAGGTAATAAAGAGTAAGGAATAATTTAAAGAATAATGTTCTGAAACATTGAAAATAATAGCTGGAGACCTGTACATCAAATAATTCAAATTCCGAAATGTTAAGCTACTTCAGTTGCTGACCGTACTACAAAATTAATCATTATGTTAGCGTTTTGTCTGGGTATGGTCATATTTAGTCATAGCGGTGTCTCTGGCCGGCCTTCATTCCGCCATTTTTTAGGGTTCTGTAGCCGAATGGCAAAAAACGGAACCCTTATAGATTCGCCAAGTCTGTCTGTCTGTCTGTATAGGTGTACTATATTAAGTTGTGCTGAAGATGCCGTCAGTGAATGGACTTTAACTTTGATACCTCATATCTCGGAAAGGTGACACTTTAGAACATTTTGTCTCATACAAAACTGATTTGTATTGATACCAGTATAAAGAAAAACACCTTTTGCTTGCTTACACTTTTAATTCGCACTACTGCACTGTTTGCCGATCGAGCAACGACTGACTCTTCAATAGAGCTTACAAAATCAAGTGACGTTTACCCCACCTAGAAATAACGATGATGCATGGATGTCGTAAGTTCATAATCGTTATTTCAAAGTGTTGTCAAAGTAAAAATATATTCTATGTGCCAATTGATATTACATTTAAGAATTAGTTTAAAAAAATACGTTTACAATAATAATTCATATTCTGACAGTATTGCCACAGTGAATATGATAATTCTTTAATAAAATTAAACATTTTTGTAATCAAATTAAGGAAATCACAACACCAGCTATCGATTAATATAGGTTTTATGAAAGGCCGCAACTTAAAAAAAAAAATGGTAGAAGTTAGGCAGGCCATTAAATTCAAACCCCTATAATAATTAGGTTTTACACAATATTTTCAATTTTTATCTATACACAAAATTAAAATATTTACATGTATCAGAAGCTGACAGTGACCAAGTGGGTATGAAGACTGGCAGCATCGCCCCGTTGGATGGCAATGTTGCCAATAAGAATGTTTTCTAAGATTTAAAATAAGAATATTATGCACCCAGCACACAGCACCTACCTTAATGCAGATGACAGTCAAATAATAATATTAATATCGTAACAAAAGACCTTACCTAATAGTTTTCTATTCAAATAGCAATTTGTTTTCATTGTTGAAAACTAAGTAAATTACCACAATTTCCTTTTATCACGTCACCAAGTCTATTAAAGAGGTACGATAGAATCTAAACGGCCATTATTGTCTGTATAGATTTATTTTATACGCCTTTCACAAAATTTACTTCGTGTATTAAAATTACTTAAACTTTCTGTCTGATTTCTCTTGGGAGTGCTGTATAAATAAGTTTTATAAGTCTGTTTTATTGATAAGAATTACGTCCTAGTCGTGTTATTTAGACAAATGTTTTTTTTTTTTTTTATAACCTTATACTAACAAAAGTTTTTATTCAATTTTTATTTTGGATACTCTTTGGCAATAAACCAAGGATATAATTACTGCTTCGTTGGTCGAGTGGTCGCAAATGCGACTGCTGATCATAAGGTCCTGGGTTCGATTCCCGGGTATAATGTTACTAGGTTTTTCCATCAGGAATTTCTCAGTAGCAGCCATGGAGTTTGAATTCGTGCCCGTTTGATGGCAATAGGCTCATCACCTATTACTTAGGACTTAAAACAAAACGGGCGAAATGTTGGTGTACTATTAGATACTCCTCTGCTAATCCCTTCGGGGATTACAGTCGTAATTTTAATTTATTTTTTTAATTTTATGTATGTGTGTTTGATACTTTTCTGTCAAAAGATTTCCACAAATGAAATTCGTAGGTATGGCTAAAAGTTTGTGGATATATAATTAGGTGGTTAGAACATTAGTTCGTTACTAGATCTGGGTCAGTCCTCAGAGATGTGATGTAGGTACACATGATTCTATTTGTCACTAGTCTTTCGAATTGTGGTATCTAACTAAACTAACAGACTTCTTTTCCGACAAACTTTGCTTTCAACGGCCACCGATGTACCCAGTAACGGGTAGAGCTTGTGTTGTGGGTGAGTGAGTTGGGTATTTATTGATAAAATCTGGTCTTGGTTCTTATCTGACAGGTCGGATCTATCTGGTGTTTACCACCCGTGAAAAGGATTTCATTGAAGTAATAACCTTCTATAAAGAGTGTAACGAGTGTAAGTTCCTTAACGAAGTCTAAAGCCACTTGTTCTCCCCGTTATTGCGATCATTTTTTTGGTCTAGACCATACCTGAGAACCTTTTAGTTAGGGAGATATTGGGGGTCAAAGTACCAACATTTTCACAAGTTTTTTTTTTTATTCACATGTTTTTAATGTAAGATTTTTACTTTAAACACGTTCACGACCCCCGTACTATTCAATCCATCCATCAGCGCAATGTTTTGAGTGCCTTACATTGAGGCCTACCGAAAAACGTGATTTTTCACCCTAAAAAAGAAAGTCGTTTCCCAGCAATAATTTTTACGTAAAGTTACTTAGTTTGATGTACAGAATGCTTGGTTGACGGCTTCGTTAAGGGTCTTGTTACACCCTGGTATACGTAAATAAAATCAATTATCGAACACACTTGAGTACGGTTCGACCATTATTTTTTTTGTGAGAACAAAGCTCTTTAAGAAATATTTTTTATTTCTTTTATCTATTTTTTTTTTTTGCTTCGCCCATTTACCATTTTATTCATTAGTAAATTGCAACTGTCGCTAGTAAAAAATATTTTCTCATATTGTATTCTAAAAAAAATAGAGCCTGACAAGCGACAGCCATGACAGAAGAAATAAGTGTAATGTTTTGCAAAATAGATTACAGGGAAAGTAAAACACAAACTAAGATAGTACGATACGTGACCGTACAAGGAAAGTTGCCAAATGTGAAATGTAATGGTAGGAGTGATTCGCGTGGGTATCACGCGGAAATTACGGAATAAGACGCAATTACGTGTGAAATTTTATTAAAGATTTGACGCCCACTACTTACTCACTGCTTTGTTGGTTTATTGGGCAAAAGCACCACAGCTGAGCTGGAGGCCTTGGGAAATTTACTCGACCAGGGAATCTATTTACAGGTCGAGAGAGTAAATTTTCCATCAACAATTTCTCAGTTCTGTTCCCGGTTCATGGTAATAGGCTTGCCCACTGTTACATACGACTTCAACCTAATCGGCAAAGTTGGATTGTTACGGAGGTAAAGTTATGTTAGGTAGTGCGTAAGGCACTAGGAAGAAAAGAAAGAGCCGAAATACCCATAGTAGAGTTATTAAAATCAAATCAAAAATCGTTTATTCAAATTATGCTGAAAATCAGCACTTTACGAACGCACAAAATTACATAACACTGCCTTCAACACCACCCGCCGTGAAGCACTTGCCTAAGTACTTATTAGTGGTTCAGATAAAAAACTTTCCAGTGTATCGCGTATAAAAACGTTTAGTGTCGATTAATAAAAACTTATAAGGTTAGACTGGAAGTTGACCCCAACGTAGTTGAGAAGAGGCTAGGCAAATGATGAGTATTTGTCATCGTTCCATCAATAGTGTAGTTCACCCTAATATGATCTTTTTGATGTGCGAGCGGGGAGAATGATCGGCTTATGCCCGACTCGTCACTGTTCCAACTGATCTCCATTTTTTTTTCCATTTTTCCCAAGAAGTTCCGATTCGTCATCATAAGAAAATAAATGATATTGTATTTAATTTTAAGGTTCCCGATTAGTCATCACTATATATTTGCGTGTCAAAAAATAGAGTTAGTGAGAAAAATATAGTATGACTTTTATATCAATTTGTTTACAAAAACTCTAAACTTAAAAAAAAACTTAGAAGTGAAAGAACCTAAAGTGCTACCTATAAATAATAATTAATTTTAAGTACGTTTAAGACTGAGCGTATAGAGAGAGACTCGCCGACCCCACAGTCAAACCATTACTACGGTTTTGTGGGGCTTAGTTTATAAGTTTACTTACCATTGTCTGATTATAAATAAATAAAATAAAATAAAAAATAGAAACAAGGTAAATCAAATGCTTTTAGCTTTTTGTCTAGGCTGAGGAAGCGGGGGCAAAAATTGAATATTAGCTGTCATTCGTGCGCCGTTAATGAAAAAAAAATACAGCCTACATCAACGAGTCTACAATTATATCCTACCTGACCGAATGAACCGTGACCCAAGGTTGCCAATCTTTTATCATATTGTAAAGGTGTGAGGGAAAAACAGGAGTTATGTCTTTTCCTTTACTTTCATAGTCCTTCTTAGTCTACAATCGTCTTAAGGCGAATGTCACCATTGAAACTGAACTCGATTAACAGATCTAAACCGCGTTCAAGAGTTGTCAGTGGCAATATTCCATAAAGATGATGACACTGACAGCTAAACCGAGTTTAAGTTTGCTGATCGTTTTCAGTTTCAATGGTGAAATCGGCCCTCATCATCATAATTATATCAGCCCGGAATCAGCCACTGTTGGGTATAGGTTCTGTGCGTCCCTTATCCAGGTGTTTCCCGCAACTTTGACGATATCGTCGACCCAATGAGCTTTAGGACGGCCCTAGTTTGGCCTAACCTTTTCCACTACTTGGTCAAAACCTTGCTCAATCGGCCATCTCCTCTCCGTCTAGCCAAATGTTCTGCCCCTTGTTCTGTCCCTTTAAATCCTTAAATGGCACTTTAAATCGGCCCTAATAAATATAATAATGTTGCTTAATGAATTACTAAATAAGGCAAACCGTATCATTTATCAACATAATATTTAGAAACAGACTGATCCAATTTAACAATTATACAAAACAATATTACGATGAAATATTCTAATAGTCGATAGACGTAGCACAAATTATTCACCTCATCCATCACTGGTTCCATTTAATTGGTACCATTATAAGACGCATTTGTACAGACTATTTGAATTCTTTGACCTATCTTTCCTTTGATAAAGCGAAGCTTATTTTCCTTTATTTTTGATTGTTTAGATTTTAGTACAGAAGCGAAACTTGTTCTTTGTTATTCATAATTGGTCCTTTGGTGTTATCTAGAGTATTCTATTGTCATAATCAATACGACGGCTTTGAAACCGGACAGTCTAAGCTCTAAACCGATTTATTATCGTACTATTTTTATAACCAAAAAGGCAACACAAAGGCCCGGAACACAAAGGGCAAAGGAAGGAACATGGATGGGTTTTAGTCAGTAAAAGTCTGACACTCCCTCCTGCTCAGCCCAGAGCGGGAGGGGTTACTTGATGATTTCCCAACGGTAAAAAAAAAAAAAAGTAACATGGGACACGGAGAGGAAGATAATAATATTGTACTGTATTTCTTGCACGCAAGTGTTTTTATTTTTTTTAATTCGTCCTAAGAGCTTCTCAAATTACAAGGCTTCATTTTTAAAATGCCATAAGGAAAAAAAAATGCGAGCCTCATTCAATATTTCAGTAGGTATTTGTGCCTGTATTTACATGTACGAGTTTATTCTCGCTTTTCGCAGTTACCTAATCCGCCGTTGAAGCGTGACACAAATTGCTCTTCAGGCAATCTTTTCGACGTAAATTCTTGAATAACAATATTATGGTACAAAACGCTCTTTCGATTAAGATTTAGTAGAAGACGTTATATGAAAATGTATCGTGTTTTTAGAATCTCTTATTTTAATTTTACATGTCTGATCATTCACCGATATTTAACGGTATATAATAAATACTTAGACATAGCATAATCAGCCTATAATGTTCCCACAGCTGGGACACACGGCCTCCTTTCTATGAGAGGGAATGGGCTATAATCCACCACGCGGGCACAGTGCGGGTTGGTAGATGTCACATGTCTTCGAATTTTTGGTTCTAGGACATGCCGGTTTCCTCACGATATTTTCTTTCACCGTTTTTGGGAGCATAAATTGATGAAATAAATTACACAAACTAATGCGCCTGCCGGGGATCGAACCCACGACCTACTTACTGTTCGTAAGTCGTGGCCCCCACCACTAGGCCACCGCTGTTTTCGACAGTTACACATACTGTGTCAGTTATGAAATTTCTAGCATTTTGATGTGGTACTCCTGCAGACATATTTAAAAAAAAAAAAAACAGATCTATACAATCTGTAAGTTGGCAACTTCGCAAATAGCTGACAAATATTTCGCTGTTTTTACGATTTTTTAAACCATATACTAGATGAAGTTATGAAGCTTAAGTTGATCTATCAAATATTAACGATGGATCTCTCTCTCCCACAGTTCTATTTATTATATTCGTCCAATACCTACCCAATAAGTTATGTTAATGAAATTGAATGTCAATATTCAACAAGAGCTGTCAAAAACTAAATTCGACGAAAATCTTGATCTAAACACTTCGGAAAATTGATTATTTTTGACGGTCTATCACATTGTCGATGTAAAAGTTAATTGATTCAAGTTTTGAGTGTATTTTCAAAAAGCTTGTTTTGATTAATGAACGAAGTCGATTTTAATTAAAGGATAATGATGTTGGAACGTGTAACGAGGTGATTAACTCTTCAAAACATTTTCAAACTTTCTTAACATGATTGTTATAAATTCTGGACCGTATAGAAAACTCTTAATTACTTCGTGAAATTCAAAAATACTTGGCTTATTACTTGCATTGATTCATTTTATGTTTAGGTTTATTTGCGTTAGACTGTTACCCGTTCATTGCAGGCCGTTTTACTGAGATGTTTCCTGGAGTAGGTGCGGCATTCATTTGATGACGGACATCTAAACCATCTGAACGTCCCAGAACTTCAGGCACCGTGTCTTTAAGCGGTAGGCCTAATCGTCATATTATTGTTCACACAATCTATGTGTCGGATTATCAGGATTTATTTCGTTAGGCTCGCACATCATGTGGGCAGAAGATGGGATTCGCGAAGTGAAAACACAATGACACACAATTACACGAGGCACAATTAATCGGGTACAGTGCCTGGACGTCTCAACTCCGCTGCAATCAGACACTCAATGTCGTCCTCGCCTCGAGCTGTAAACACCACGGCTCTGTAGAAGCACGCTGTGGTGTGGGTAGACTTGTAAATAGGTCACGTGATGTAACCACTGGCGTACTTGCGATTCATTTCATGTCCGTAGCAATGACCGGATCCGACATAAATATGCATGTTATTATTTGTGTGGTGTTGTTTTCTATTTAAACCAATCACATTCTTTCTCAAAACCTTACACACAATATTATGGCTCTTGTAAGCATCCACAGTAGGTGTTTTTTTTTTGTGATATTTATCTATTGCTTATAGAACAATTTTAGTGGAAAATTTGATAGGCCCTAACCCTCATTATTTTTAACCTGTTGGGTAAAGTTTTCTTATTTGTATAGGCGCGGCGTAAAAGCAGTCACCTTGTCTAAAGCGTGTTGTCGTTGCTAAAAAACGATATAAGGTTACATTCTTGGAAAACAATTGCCTGCAATGGCAGAGTTTCGTCAGGGTGGAAAAAAAAAACGAAAATTTTCAAAAATTTGTGTCAAGTCAAAACAAAGTCATAAATTCAGCATGAATATTTTCTGCATTTGTTTTGTCTTGAATTAAAGCAAACTGTAGTAAATAATTATTTAATCGATGTAATATCTACCCACATAAACAATAAGGATTTAGCAACAGGTTTAAAAAGGCAACTCAGTCTAAGGGAAAGTTCTGTTAAACAATTCTTACCTAAAACATATCCATCATAGCCTAAATATATCCTTCATAGCATAAACCAATAGCACTCCTAATGTCACTCACACACAAACACACACTCACGCACTTGCACGCACACATTTAAGTTGAATCTTGTTTGTATGAGTATTTTCACCAATTTGTTTTTTATTCACTCTTAATTATAATTTTCTTGTTTTTAATTTAAAAATCTTCTAGTTAAATTTTGTTAATAATCACCGTTTACGACTTTTCTGGATAATAACGAAAATGTACATCTCTGATCCCCAAGATACAGACTAACGTCTAGTTTGGGGATCACTGTTCAAATAGCTTTGTACAATGTGTACTTGATTAATCAATAATTTTTTTTTTAATAGTTAGCTAAAAATCCAAAAAAATACAGTTCTAAATAATAATTCTTTATTTTATTTCCCGTGAAAACACATAAGAAGTACTTTTTCGTGTTACCTTCATCACACTTAAGTTATAAGTCGTATTATTTTTATTTATTACACCCAACCCTAAGTGGTGGGCAATAAAAATGTCCACTTATGTTCCTAAACCCTAGATTTGGGAAAAATAATGGAAAGCTGATATTGTTTGAAAATAAAATTAAAAGAAAAACAGTGTAGAAAACTTAGCAAAAATATTCTCTCAAAATCCCGATGATGAACATTCTCAATTAAGTAATTCGACATAGCAAACTTTTGGAGTTCCGTACATCGCGATGATAAACATTCTTAATTAAGTAATTCGCCTTATCGTACCTTCTGATTTACGTAAGTCGTACTTTCAAACTTTTTGTATATGTAAGGTACATCGGTATTTTAAACTTCGAAATTCAGTAATACAGTCTATCAAAGCAACAGTTATGTATTTGCTGTGGGCGCAGCTTGTCTACTTCTTCTATGCTTCTCTATTGTAGTTATCAATGAGCCGTGTGTGCGTGTGTGTGTCGTTGTGTGATGTTGTTACCTTTCTAGCCATATTATCACACAACACAGTCCATCGATCAGATTATTTTTAGGGTTACGTTGCCTTAATGGTAAAAACGGAACCCTTGCAGTAAAATGGAATCAGCTATTTTACTCCAAGGCTGTTTACACCACACAGTTGAAATTGGGAGAGCAGGTGTCTTCTATGAACCGCTACACAAAAGTCTTATGAAATTACGAATACAAATAAAATTAGAGGTGGCCCTCCTTACATATTGTAACAGAAGGTTGAAAACAAAACTACGTAAATACCAGAAAAAACTGGGTATGATTGTCTCGAACACGTCCATCATCTGACTGTGTGCTGTTTTCTTCCCGAATCACACAACACAGGTCACAAACCTGTGAACAAGGGGGTTCTTAGTAATTTAATAGTTTGTGAATCTTTTGTTGGTCAATAATTATAATTAGGTAGGTACCTTAACATGTTATAAACATATAAACATATATATATCTATCTATTTTAACATAAATTTAATCTAGCCAAATCGTTTATTTTTGTTATACGCACTTACGCTGCTATAATATTAGTATTATACACTTATTTATACACTTATAATTACTCATATAAACACTATACATTTAACATAATAAATACTCAAGTATTAAAACACATTCCAATTAACAAGAACGTTTCCAATACACTAAGCTTACTGTAAAATACTTGATTTAAGTTGAGGGTATACTTACACAATTTTATCCGTGCATGAACAACACTTTATCACAAAACCAATTTATCTCGTCTGCTCGACGTCCGTATGTCACTTCAGGGATCCAGCAGAATATCAGCGTCAGGTGCATGCCTGACACATGCTGAGCTGGACTCCCATTTGGTGCAACCTTGAGGCGCACACCGCACCTTGTTTAAATACTCGTTATTTTATTTGAAGTCTGTCATGGTGTTACCATACTTATTTCATAAATGATGTTTCCGTTTTTGTATATTGGCACCTTGTTTTTTTTAAAGGTATTTCAGAAATATTCATGTAAATTGTATAATTTAATTGTACTTCCGTGTGTTGTGTCTTTTGTGTTCACTAAATAAATGATTTATCTATCTATCTATCTATCTATCTGTGCCTGCGGGGTTTCTATCGACAGGTCTTAAAAAATATATCAAGGTTTCCCAAATACTTTTTATCTTAAGTCAATGGTTGATAAGATATTTGCTTCTGAAGTCGTAAAAATTGTGTCCCCCCTCTAATTTTTAAAGTGAAAAAAATTTAGGTTTGTCGAACGTAAAAATAACTTTCAACGAAATTTGTTTGCCTGAGATTTCATATTGAGCTTTTGAGATGCGGGGCATTTTCGTGAAACTGTAGCAGTAACTTTGTTTTTCATACACATACTACGAAAAACCAATTTAGCTTTGCTGTTGAGTGTTTAAGATATTGTAATTCTTTGGTGCTACGGAACCCTTTGTGTGCGAGTCCGACTAGCACATGGCCGGTTTAAAAAGCCGCGCAAAGTCAAGTAGTTTTCATAACTTCTTTACTGTAAATGATTGAATGTATTAGTTTTTGAAAACTCGATCTACGTTAGTGTCAATTAAAAGGGGTTTAAATACATAAGGAAAACAAATAAAGCCATAATATACAAACAAACATACAGGAGCTAGTAGGAATTTGGCAAACAGTTTGCCACGTGTCTTATCCTTTTTGAAATAAACGCCATTTAGGTCGTTTACTTTGACAGCAAAGGCTTATTTAGTATGTTGATTAATTGTAAACAAAATAATACACAAACCTAGGCAATTAAATGAATCAAGTTTTAAAGCGTAGCGTGATACGTTTGATTGCTAACTTTTTTAGGAATGTCTGGTGATTTAACTATTCAGTGTAACGGTCACGCGAAGTCTAGATAAACTTTGCAAGTAAACTAAGTCAAAGTGAATTACCTAACAGTCTAATACATTAATTAAATCATTATCAAAATGGTCCTTTGAAAATCTCGAACGAAATATTTAATACCCACTAAATTCGGGTAACTAGTATAGTTATAAATGGGTGTATTTTTTTTAAACCTAGGTCAACAGAAATTGTGTGATGTCTACCGCTTTGGTTTAGTAGTTGCATGGGCTACTGCTAAGCATCATGTGCTGTGTTCTATTCTCAGATTGGGCAATCTTATTGGGAATTCGCTATGGAAATTCTCATTACCTCATACAAAAGGTGCACCTCTGCCTGACCCTTTGGGGATTACAGGCATGATAAACATAAATAAACTGTCTTTTCTGTCGCCTAATTGGCATGGTTTAGCCAATTTACAACCAAAGCAATTGAAAAGCAAAATACAAAAAGATCTAAAATAATAATAAAATAATCCAGGCTAAAAGTAACTACCTTCATAAAGATATAAAAATTAAAAGGAAAAAATACGTCTTTCTTATTTAAATTAACCATTCGTTAACTCGTAAACTACTCTTTACCGACATATATCTGAAATAGATTTGAATTTTATCAGCCCGCATAATTACCGCGGTAACAAGTTTTCAATCCATGTTTAAAAATAAATCCGACGATTTTCAATCAATTTGAAGCGTGAGTCTTGATCGCTCGGCCGAATATTGGTCGAGAAAGGCATTGGTAAGGACAAAAAAGCGATTAATGAAAACCGATTTTAAGTGACAATCGGAACATTTCAATTGAATTTATCAAAAACCACTTTTAGCGTTTCACTTTGGTTTCTGAAGGCGGAAACGTTTGACTCTGATTGCAAATAAAATTCCGTTTGTCAATAAAAGGCACAAATAACTGTTCTATACCGTTTCCCGGCTGGCCTTTGTGGCCACTTTCTCTTTATTTACACGTGCTTCGAAATCATGTACTAACAACGCAAAATGATGATCGAAATATAAAATGTACAAGGAAATAGAGCGTCGTGTTTTTCCTATATACCTAGATATTGCTCAAAGTATTTGCATTATAGCATACTTGTATCATCCCATCTTAAGACTTATATAGACTTACGAGAATATTATTGGAGACGAAAAACAAAACGATATAATATATGGTTGTAGACATGGTTTATTGGCCGATTTAGAAATATAGGTTATATAATATTCTTTTGGTAACTGGCCAAAACCGAAATAAGCATCGCCATATTAATTTATTCGATACATTTCACAAATAACACATTTACATTCACTAACAACAAACCTCTAAGTTATTCGAGTGCCGAAAGATTCTTGTATTTCCCTGTATTTCTTATTTTCATAATTCTGCTGCCCTTACCTATATCCCAATTTATTTGGGGTCGGTACAGCATGTCTTTTTCTTTCATACTGTTACGAGCGGGGTATAGGATAAATTAAATACTACCGACTAAAGACGAAATAACTTTATTAATTACAAAAAACTTAAAACTTAATTACAACTGCACTACTGATCACTATTAACTAATACACTACAGATACGAGTACTAGACAGACCAAGAGACAGTCACACAAAATAAAAAAAACAAAGGTTATTTCTTCAAACAGACACTTCTAGTTCATTTATTTGTGTAGATGTTCTTCTTACGATGTTCTTCATTGGGCTTAGATTATTTTTGCTAAATTCATAATTTGTGGTGGTGAATGTTAGAATGAAGTACATCGGTTACACAATTCAGGTAAAAAACATTAAACAAATTGAATGACGTGGTTATATTGCTAAATTTTTTGCAAATACAAAAAAACACGTCATATTTGTTTGTTTCTCGACTTATTTGAAATTTCAAAAGGATAATTCTCTTTTTGATGTTTTATTCGATTTTTCTTTCGTAGCGGCTTCTTTATTAATTGAAATCAATACATTTTCGTAAATGATTATTTTATTTGCATCAAAATCATCGAGCTTCATTGAATTATTGACTAATGTCGGTTTTTACTATGTAAGTTACATGCAATACACATGAACCTTCCACGTAAAGTTTTTGTACAAACCTAGTATCAAAAATAAATAAATTTCGTTTTTCATTTTCGGAATCAATTCAATCAAGAATCGAAGTCAATTAATTGCACTCCTCAAGTAGTAATATAAATTGACATGTGCAAAAAACAGAAGAACTCTGTTCAGAATAAAATCCTAAAATCATTTTTCCTTGTTGTCATTCTGAATTCCTTAAAATAGTCGTTTGAGTTTGAATTTTATGAAAACCAATTTACAGTTTTAAATCACTTTTCTACGAGCACTATTTTTAAATAATTCATAAATTCACGATACTTTCTTATGGGGGTAGGCAGAAACCGCAGAACGCCACCTTCTACGATGCTTAAATACTCCTTTTGCCTCGTCCTCGTTCATACATCTGGTCATACACGCACGCCGGTTGTTAGTACATAATACGCAACTGACAATTCTGTAAAACATCACCAATAAGGTGTAAATTAGCTTAGTTTATTTTATCATTTTGTTCTATCTCTATCCACAAATAACTTAGCAGCAAAGTAAAGTTCTTCCTAGATAAGTTATAATTGTAATAACCTCAACATAATATCTAATAATCTCTGAGACCTACTTAGACATAATATATTTGTCTGAACGTGTTCTATAAACCGCGGAGTTTCAAACAAACTTGGTGTAAGATCGAATTAATGGGTACATCATCATTCTCCTGCTCTTAACCTATTTTTTTAGGCTCAGTGCAGTAAGTCTTCTTTCTCCCATCCTTCTCTATTACTCGACATCTCAGCAGTCACCTCCTTTCTAGCCATATCATTCTTCTCTTACACAGTCCTACCATCGGTTTTTTTTTTCTGAAATTAATAGGTTCATCAGGTAAATGGGGGCTCTTTTGATTTCGAAACGCAAAAGAAATGTGTCAATTTTGTTTTTATTTTCACTAAAACCTTAAGCTGATTGAAGACTCAGACAAAAGTGTCTCGGGAATAAAACAGTGTTTTGTTAGTGACAGACAAAACTGTTTTGTCTAAGGTCTGCGCAACTTTTATAATAGACATTTGAAAAGAGAAAGACCCTAAAAAACTTTTTTCTTTAAGGTAAAATGAATCTTCTATTAAAGCAACATAAAATCTGTGTTTAAGCGATTAATACAATAGATCATATCAAAATTTAATTAAGAAAACGTAATTACGGAGATGCATCTGCCCTTTCGTACAACCGAAAATTAATGTATAATTATAACGAAATGACAGTGAAATATGGTAACGGTTTTATAATTATTCCGGCCATTAGTTATGCTGCAGGTACTCGGATATTGTTTTTTTTTTTGTAAATAACTTTAAATCATTGCTTATTAGACCTCTACCGCTAATTGATAATGAGTTTATAAATAATATTGGCTACTGTTAAGCCTGCATCCAAACCATTATTTTGTGTAAATAAATTGTTTAACAATTTATGACAATCATAACAATAATACGATATCAGGTAGGTACTTAACCAAATTATTGTCCGTAATGATTTGCGGTAAAATACAATTTCGGCTACTGGTTAATGTGACGCGTATTAATCGTACCCAAGTATTTACATTACATATTAACAATTGAATGTGCCCTTTACTAGATATCTACTTGGTGAGATAATATTATTACGGTTGAATGTTAATAAATTTGCACCAACAGATTAGTGATTGCTTATTATTTCACCGTTAGAAAAGTACTAATTGAAATCTAAAAAAAAAAAAGTATAGGTACGTCACAAACAGATACTTATTTACTATTTTCCTTTATGAGTAGTTAATGGAAAATTGCCTTCCAAACCTTAGTTTATGTCGTCCACAGGCTGTATCAGGGAGATTCGATGCATAAACAATGGCGTTAACAGAGGTCTGGTCCGACGCGCAGTGCCAATGGATTTAATCTCACCATCTATTCCCATCCCACCTTTGTTGAGCCAGAAAAATCCCCGTAAATCCTTTTCCGGTTTCCGGGTTTAGTGCAGTGAATGAAACCCGTTTATTATGAAAGCCGCAACTATTATTTAGGTATTTACGGTTACAATTTTAACGATGATAGCTCAGGAAACCCTTGGTTTGGCAGTGTTTTTTTAGTTGTTAAGCTATTGTTAACGTGAGATAATACAGAGTGTAAAGGAACCCTTTACGAAGCCGTCAACCAAGCATTATGTACATCAAACTAAGTAACTTTACGCAAAAAATGTTGCTAGGAAGCAAATTTTTTTTTGGTCGATACATTACGTTTTATGGTAGGACTCAATGTAACGAACTCAAAACATTGTGCTGAAGAATGGATTGAATGGATTGATTGGATTGATTGGATTGATTAGATTGATGGATTGGATTGGATTGATTGATTAGATGGATTGATTGTCGTCGAGGTGCTTAAAGTAAAAATATTTCATTAAAAACATGTATTTAAAAAATGACTTGTGAAAAAGTTGTAACTTTGACCCCCAATATCACCATAACTAGAAGGTTCCCGGGTATGGACTAGAAAAAAAAAAGTAATGACGGGGTCGACAAGTGCCTTTTGGCTTCGTTTTGGGTCTTGTTACACCATATAGACTATATTTTTCTTAGTACAGGTTAAAAAAAACTAACGTCATTCTCTAGTTTTAATTTCCTTTGCAAATGACAATTTTCTTGCACCTATTCCCCTGGGAAATACGTGTGAGCTTTTGTGTAGGTGTTTATGTTTTTTTTTAATAAATTAATTTAATGAATAATTTCGTACCTTAGTTAGGAACTCGCCTCATTTAAATAAATTACTTACCTTAACTTTTTCAACAACAAAAAAGTTCTATTTAAAGTTCAAAATGTGTCAGCTAATTTATTTACCTAGACTGAAGAGATAAAAAATTCATGGTATTCAGCTCTGCAAAAACTTTTTGGACCATTATGTCGTATTTTATCGCAAGAGTCGCGCATATATTACTCCATTTTATTTCATTTGTGGTCGCACAGGATGCTTTGAGTTGTCAGAGAAATACTGCCTCCCAGTGTTAAGTAAATGTGAAAAGCAATGGATGTGTACTTTTTGATAAAACGTATTTCTATTAACTGTATTTTATGTACCGAACCGAACAGAAAGCACTGTTTAGTAAGCAAGTTGTGTATATAAAACAAGGTAGTCGGTATTCGGGTATACGACAATTTAGTACAAATTAGTGCTCAATAAAGCTGCGTTTTCCTTTTACCCACTTAACTCTCTTCAATTTGTGTGTTGCTTTTACACTAGGTTTCTGGAACAAACAAAATCAAAATTAAACGCAAGTGATCCAATTGGCTTATTAGCTGTTTATAATTTTGCCGACCAACCACAGCAGTTGATGCGCGCCTGACAATTTGTTAGATAATTTTGTTTTTATTTTCGACTCATATACAGGATGTCAGTAGTACAAATTAATTGTTATTGCGATTAGACTGGTTTTGAAAATGTAAGTCAAATTTAAATTGGCCGTGCTTTGTTCCATTTTAAGTTAGTTAAAAAATCTGTCTTCAATTCCGTGGAGCGTGCCCTCATTTCACTAATATCCAAAAGACTAAGAACAATAAGGCTTATTACAAGGTCAAAAAAATTAACACTGTTGACTCCTAAACTAGGTACCTGTGACTGAGGAGTCCGCCAATACGATCGTATCGGCTTACGCGCTTACATGCATTATTATTTATTAATTAATAAATAATAATTCCGTATTTGCACTTCAAAAAATCGAACACGCGTACACACGAACTTATGTCGTGTACGCCCGAACCGGTGACGGTGGCACTAGCGTGTGGGTAAGGTGTCTCTCGCGGCTCGCTCTTATACGAGGTTATAAGACGAATTGCGTTTGTGGCAAACGACTCGCCTATGCGCGCCTACACGAGCTTATACGCACCGACAAAACGCTAATCTGTAACTGCCCTAAACTAAAGAACAAGATGGAAAGGAAACGTTTGTTTTATTTTCTCGAACTATTTGATTGAACGTCTCGTTTGCTAATTGTGTTTTCTAACATCTCGTATGTCAGGCTTTGATTTCTAGTATGACTGGAGCCGATACGACATAGATTAAATATGTAGCAGAAACGTCGTTTCAATTCAAATATGAACATCACTCTCTTCAATGTGTAACATTCAGGTCAATGAATGGCGACTCGTTCATTCCGTTCAAAGAATAGTCGGTACATTAAGATTTTTGATAATGTAATTACTTTAGCGCCATAAAGAGTTAAAGTTCACGTGCTAACATGCACGTGAACTTTAACTCTTTATGGCGCTAAACAACCACACGTCAAGGTTGAAAACCAAAATGAAAGTTCATAGTTATTACAAAAAAGACTAGTTATATTTTGCATCAGATTGTACTGAAACAAAGCTGAAATTCAGCGCTCAGTTACGTCACCCTTGCTAAACATAGCGCTAATGGTCGTGTATAATGTTTTTGTCTGTCCGCTGTGTTGTCATTATTAAACACTGGATTTTTTAGTCTAATTATCCATTTTTTTTTACAAATTAATTAGGGGATTAAACAAAATTTTGTTGATTAAAATCGCTCCTAAATACCGTTTTGGCATATTTCACAAACTTTTTTACACAGTTACCTAACTGGTTTTTCGTATAATAATTTTTGGATATGATGATGATAAGAACATTTGTTTGATGTAATATCTGCCGTATTTGATACATTGTCTATCATTTGCCACCCGTTTCCTTATTACGGCAATATTTTTTTCCAAGCTTGAATAATAGCGCTAGGAAGAACATTTGTTATAATATTACAAATGTCGTTCCCAGCACCCAAATATTATGGTTATCTGACATATTAATTATATGTGGAGGTAAGTTTCTTTTGATTGTAGTTTGTGTTTTGTTTGATTGTAGTTTCTTTTGGTTTTACCAACCATGTCAGTTTTTTTACTGTCTAGTGACCGTAATTTCGAAAGCCGAGTTTGGAGTTCTGGATTCAAATTCAGGGTTCGAAGTGATAATTATCATTGAAAATTTTCTTATAATAAAAAAAATAAAAACCTTTTTTTTTCTTACAAATCAGTAAGAAAAAAAAAGTTTTTTTTTAATTTTTTTATTTAATAGTTTATGTAAAAACTAAATACAGAAAAGAAGAAAGGAACAGTACATAGTACAAAGGTAATGCTTATTTCTAAAGAAATCTCTTACGGCATACCTGCGAAAGGAGAATCTAAAAAAGAGAGATGTAGACATAGTGTGTAAAAGAAGAAAAGAAAATAGAATACAAAACATAAAGCAGAACTATTTAAATATAATACTTATACCATTTATGAATAGTACATGGTATTACCAGTTAGTAGTAGTACCATTTATGAATAAGTTATGAATCAGCACCGATAATTATCTGATAATTGTCAAAGAAAACCATTACCTTTAAATTTCGGACCCTGGTTCAAATTCTAGATCGGACAAAGTATTCTTTAATGCATCTATTAAAGAAATAGCCTTTTTTTTTTTTTTTGGATGGGATATCGCCAAATGGGTGGAGTGGAAGAGACAGACATGTACTGACTAAAACCCATCCATGTTCCTTCTTTTGCCCTTTGTGTTCCAGGGCCGCGGTATCTCTTTCGAACAGTCCCGCAACCCTAACAGGCATCGGTCCTTTCGGATGCCCTTCCCGTTAGCTGGCATGTCTTTGAGGCGCGCGTGGAACACGAACGTGCCGTCGACACGGCCTGTCGTCTTATGTCGGACGGACGACGAGGTAGCGACGGAAATAGGCTCACTCCTCTTATTTTGTTTTTAAAATGACAAAACTTAAATCTAACAATGGATGAAACAAGAACTATTGTTCTATTTCCAGTTTCCCGATCATTGATATACTACGAGTATAATAACCGCACGAGCAATACAAAAATAGCTCATTGGAATTAGATACGGATAGTCTAGCTTATTCAGGGTTAATCATGCTGATTTCCAAACACGTGGATACAAGTTCAGTGCATGCATTTTTATTTTAAGAGTGGCGTAGTTTTCATTCGTATTACTGTTATGAAGCTTGAGTTTTAAAACTAAATTAAGTTTGTTTGCTACATTTTCATGCCGAAACCACTGAACCGATCATCCTGAAATTTAGTATTTACGTTTTCAGGTGTATAGAAACGGACATAGGGTATCTTTCATTCCGTGAATTAGTGCTGTTCCCGAGGAAAACCAAAATAAGGTTCTTATGATAATAGATGCACATGCCACATGTCTTTCGAATCATGATTGAATTACATCATGGTAAATAAATTTTAGTAAAAAAAAACGGAAGGGAACCCGCGGGCGAAGGATACTAATAGTAGATTGTTACATGGAGCGCAAAGTGAGTAATTAATGCACCAGTGTTATGTAAACATGCATTAATCGCACTTTAGCAAGGTGCGTAATCTATTTTTCTTTCAACTACCAATCTACCTACCGAGATAAAATATATCTACTAAAAATAAAAACTCAAGTTAATGAAAACAAAGTATCTCGCGAGTTTTGTGACAAAAGGTTATTAAGAAGGCCCTTCCCGGCCCGTCTACCGTCAAAGCGAGCATGGTCAAAAAGCTTGTTGTTTCATCCAGAGCCACAGCGGCGATTTTCTCTCAACTCCCCCGTCTTATCCCGCCCCGACCCCGCACAACTCGTCTCCCACGCACCTCATACCGCCTGACGCGATGACATTGAACGAAAAATAGTGTTCGAAAATGTGTTAAACTTGTTCCAGGAAATACGTGTTTTTAAATAAGTCTTACAAGTGTGTGAAATAAATATTTGTCATTAAAAATCTCCATTACATGTGCAAGGTTTCTATCATAATGTGTTCTTTATTTTTGCAGTCTATGAGTACATTATGAACGGCCAAAGTTCAGGTAAAATTAGTGCAAAACAGCAATTTTTGGAGGCTTATACTGAAATTGTTTCTAATTTTTTTTTTGCTTCCATAAGAACCTGGATATAGTGCACAAAATACCTATTAGTTCAAAAGATTCAAAGATACATGTATAACAACGGCATAATCACGTACGAGCATTTGCATGAAAAGTATGACGGGTTGGCCGCTCTTAACAATTTCATTTGCAGCTGTTTTTAACTTTCTAGTCAGCTGCCAAGTGCGAGTTGTATTTACACGCACACAGGGTTCATGAGCACCACAGAATATATTAAAAATATTTTGAAGGCTCATTCATATGTTGTATTGTTTTACTTTCAACAGCAAAACTAAATTTGTTTCTCATAGTTTGTTAATGAAAAACAAAGTTACTGCTGCAGTTTTATGAAAGAGTCCCATATCTCAAAAACTAAACATCAAATCTTATTCAAACCAATTTTACCACTATGGAAGTGTCTATCTCTCAAACGACTGACTTGTAAAAAAAATGGTCTTAGAAACCTCAATGTCAAAGACCTATCTATAGACACCCCGCACGTATAGGTTTGATGAAAAAAATATTTTTTAGTTCCAAGTTGGGGAGCCCCCCCTTAATCTTTTTTTTTTAACCTTATAAAAATCGTACAGAGGTTTACAGATTACATCTACCTACTAAGTTTCAACTGTGTAGCCCTAATAGTTTCGGAATAAAGTGGCTGTGACCTACACGGACAGACAGACAGACAGGCATGACGACTCTATAAGAGTTCCGTTTTTTGCCATTCGGCTACGGAACCCTAAAAAGTGTTATGTACGAACATAGCTCCTTCATCCATGATTTAACTTAGCGAAATTGACACAACAGTTTTTTGATATGGATGAAACGTGTAGAACTGATATTTTTGTGAATAAAGACGTTTTGGACGTTTTTTCGTGTAAATAACCCACTTTGATTGTATATTTTTCTAATTGCCTTAGTTAATGACAAACATAAATAATTAGCTATAAGTTTTAGAAGACGCAGCACATATCTTATAAAATACCATTTCTACAACCAAAAAACCTGTAACTTTAATTTACTCATCTTCATCCACTCATGTCTTCAATTCTAAAAATTTAAGAAAATTCTTTGCAGCGGCATATTTCCCGTGAAACATCACCTCCTTAACAGTGTTTTAATTCCAAAAGCCATTGGGGGTGGACCAATGGTATGTACGAGGGCAAACAGACCGGGTTTTCCCGGTTCTGAAAAAACCGGTTCTTTCGTATAAAACTTGGTGTTTTTGGGTCTTGGGTGACGAGTTCGTTGAACATAACCTGGGTTTTGTCAAGTTCACCCTGAGTCCAATGCGTATTGAAAAATCAACTAGGCCAGTATCTGCTGTAAGTTGTGCAGCGATTGAGTCGGTATGATGATGTCATCTGCAAATCTCAAATGTGAGATGTACTCGCCGTAGATGTTAATGCCTTTCCCAGTTCAGCTTCTTAAACAAATTCTCCAGTTCGTTGTTGAACAATATCGGTGAAATTACGTCCCCTTGCCTCACTCCCCGATACAATGCGATTATATGCTTCGTCTGCTGGTTCTGAGTTTGGACTGTCATTATTTATGGCGTTTTCTTAAAGACTTTTCATCACTTGGAAGTATTGCCAGCCTACTAGGCATCGCTGCAGAGACTCCAGAACAAATCAGGTCCCGATAGACTCAAAAGCCTTCTCTCATAGTCCGCAAATGCAATACACAAAAGCCGATTATACTTTTCGGACTTCAGTATAATTCCGCACTGTGTGAATGTGATCCTGGTGCTGTATCCTCTTCAAAACCCGACTTGTCTGGTGGCTTCTAGCTAAACGATTTGTGACGACTCTTGCAAACAGCTTAAACATGTGGCTTAGGAGTGAAATGGGTCTTTAATATGGTCTTGTTTCTTTTTTTAAAGAAAAGAACGACCACGCCCTGTCTACACGCTTTTGGATTTATCCTAGAGAACAGGATCTAGTTGAAAAACTCCCGAAGCTCTCTTAATAGAGAACTTCCTCCCACTTTCAGAAACTCAGTCGTTTACTCATCCTCATCAGGGGCTTTTCCTTTCTTAAGCTGTCTAAGAGCCACCTCGCTCCTCGCACCTTGGCTGACTTCTGGCACGTCTTCTGTGAAATGGGATCAGGTCAACATGCATGCGATGCGTACAACTGACCGGAGAAGTTTTTGACTTCTCAAACAATCTCAGAGTTCGAAACCCAACCGGATTTGGTCAATATTGTCAGGTGGCTCCTCCCAAGTGATTAGACGTACACTTTCAACTCCCTGTTTTGCTGTGTAATTGTTAATTAATAAATAGAGTTAAAAAACATTGTAAATTTAAAAAAAAACGATAAAGGCCGAAAAACCCGGGTTCCAGGTTTTGAAGTAAACCCGAGACGGAAAATAAACCGGCCCCAAAAACTTGCCGATTTTTGATGCCCTAGTATGTACAGACTCCAGCACATCAAGCTACTACAATCTGTCAAATTTCTTTAATAGATTTTCAACTTTATCGCTATAAGATTAGGTTCAAGGATGTGCTGGCGTCTGTACACTTAAGTTGATTTCCGCAAACCGGTGGTGGCATTCCCGTCGCAGGTTTTAATATCCTTTGTGCAATTGAGGTCACGGAAATTGTACTAAATAAGATTTCCTGATTTTTCATCTTTTTTGGCATTCCATTATTTTTGTATACCAAAGCAATAATTTGTTTTGGATTTCTAAAATAGACATTATCCCTACCTCTTTTCCAAAACATAATATTTTATTTATTTATTGGTTCACCAGCAATTGTTTACACAGGTTGTATGCTAAAAGTAACATGCAAAAATGTAAATGCAATAGTGCAACAATCAACAGGTAAACTCTTTTTTTCGTACCAAAATAATTAAAAAAAGATATAAAAACGTTTCTTTTCAAATTTTTTGCACTATGCATTTTTATTTTGCTATTCATTGAACAACTATAAGTGCAATTTACGATGAAGATAAGTCACAACCAAGTTAAGCCAACAAGAAAAACATTTTCCTAACTTCGTTGACAGCGGGAAATAAAAAGATGAAAGTTAATAATTTCATCTTTTTATTTCCAGCTCTAACAAAAAATCGGTGTGTTTTTACATTCAATTTTAAAACTAATGCGGAAAACAGTTGAATCGATATGCCAATGCAAAACTTTTTTCTTTCAAAAAGATCTTGAATGTATATATAGTCCGTAGCTTTTTTTTGTTATCAGAGCACGGGATGATTTAATTTTAAAGTGGAGCAGTTCTAATAACCCGTTATTGTTACGAATGGCATACTTTCAATAACTTCTATTTGTCATTTGAATTTCTTTGATGCCATCTTAGTGATCTTGATAAAAAGTAGTTTATTATAGGAAGCAAGTCAGAACATTATCAAAATACTTTCGTGGAAGTTAATGGCGAAATAAAATAGCATGGATTTAATTTTCACCGATTTGATAGCAACAGGTAAACCTAAAATGTAGGTATGTTTTACTCAACTAGTGTCAGGAGTTAAGCTGAACAGTTTGGTCGTCCAATCCAAAATCAGGCACGAGCACAGAGCCTAGTCTTTATAAATTACTAGCTGCTGTGTCTGCTCTTTTTGCTTTGTTCCTGAAAATCGTAGCGTAATGTTAAATAGCGTAATACCTTCCTCAAGAATTGGGCTATAATTTTTTTAATCCGTCTGGTAACATAAGAGATTAAGTCGTTTAAACAAACAAACTCGACAGCTTTATTGTATTAGTATATCGTGTGGACTCCGAGCCTCCCCAAATATATTTTTTTCATTCGATATTTAAAAAAAAACAAGCTCTTCCATACATTTTGACAATGTAGGCTTTGCACTTTTGTAGGAAACAGCTGTTTTTTTAAATAACCGAATATGTGGTAACGTTCCGTTGTCGCGTCGGTGTTCCATCTACCCTGTATACAGGATGTAACAAGAACCTTTACGAAGCCGTGAACCAAGCATTCTGTACATCAAACTAACTTAACTAACGTAACTTTACGCAAAAATTATTGCTGGGAAACGACTTTCTTTTTTGGGGTGAAAAATCACGTTTTACAGTAGGACCCAATGTTACGCACTCAAAACATTGTTGGATTGAATAGTACGGGGGTCAAGGAGGTGTTTAAAGTAAAAAATCTTACATAAAAAACATGTATTTAATAAAAACTTGTGAAAAAGTTGGAACTTTGACCCTCAATATCTCCGTAACTAGAAGGTTCTCAGGTATGGTCTAGAACAAAAAAATTATCGCAATGATAGGGATAATAAGTGCCTTTCACCTTCGTTAAGGGTCTTGTTACACCCTTTACAGATCGAAACTTACTAACAAAAATGTGAATTGTCAGTTTGTCACATTGTTGTCTATAGTTACTTTTGTAATCAGCGTCACTTTCACTATGAATTACTAACTTAATACTATTGACGGTCGCTTGACCCCTGAAATGTCGTGGCGACTAAGGGCACTGTCTCATTTTAGATTCACACGGCCCTTAAGGGATTAAGTATCGATCATCCCGTGACCCTATTTACATAAATTATAGGTAACCTAACAAAAGCTTAGTTATGATTGGATTAGCTTAGGGCAGTATGTATTATTCTGATAGAGTTCATTTTAGCGGTTTTGAAGATAACTTAACATCGGATGTTATTGCATCTTAGGGCACTTACCAAGCTAAATTTTACACTGAGAAGTATTGGATTAAGAGTCTTGTAAGATAAAATATTTTCTTATTTTGTGCTGTCGTAAAAAATAAATGTACATTTTTATCTAATGCTTATTTTATTATACAGCATGTAACAGAAAGGGTATAATCATATGGAATACTGTGGTACGGACCATCAAACTGAACAACTTTCTCTATGGGACCACCATCGAAATCGTAAAAAAAAATAATCTGCTGTCCCATACATTTGAGTCGAGTAGGTATTGAAATTTTGTATAGGACAGCTGATTATTTTTTTACGATTTCCATGGTGATCCCATAGAGAAAGTTGTTCAGTTTGATGGTCCGTACCACAGTATTCCATATGATTATATACCCTTTCTGTTACACGCTGTATAGATTTTAGTGTTTTATCGCATATCGTATCATATATTGAGGAGTTCGTGGCCAAATAATGAGAGCCGGTCGGGTCGATCTTCAAGTTAAGCCGAGCTTGCCTAGGTTAGTCGGTGGATGGGATGGGTGACAATCAGTCTCACCAAGGATTACCTTATTATTTAGTACTAACTGGGTGGTGGAGGTAAGAAAAGCAGTTGCTCCTTCTATACTTAATAATAATATTATGAAGAGAAAAGATTTGTTTGTTTGTTGGTACCGAATAAGCTTCACAACTACAGGACTGATTTTCACCAATTTTTCACCAATAGAAAGTAATTATCAGGAAGTAACATAGGCTATAAATTATATTTATTGATATAAATAGAAAAAAAAGAAAGAAAACATATTTATTTGGCACATACCACAAGTGCACACAACAATAAAAGAAAAAATAATAATAAAAATGAAATACAAAACCTTAAAACTACAAAATAAGAAATAAAAAACCTAAAACTAAACAGAAAAAAGAGATAATATTGTGTGTCTCACGGCTGCGCCAAATAGGCCCAGTAATTAATTTATATTATATACATAACTAATGCAAATTAGCCGAGCTGTCACAATTTTTGCGGACGAAGTCGCGGGCGATGTGGTAGTGTTCAATACTAGTATTCAGTTGGATCTGGTTAGACTGAAAGCCGACCTCAACGCAGTTGCCAAGAGGCTAGCCAGATGATGATCTCAGATCGTTTAATAATACATTTATTTCATTCATTTCAGCAAATAATGCATATCGTGAGTAGGTAATTTAGTTAATTTATTTTTAAGTTGATAAGTTATGGAAATATTAGGGATACGCAAATGGATTCCAACTTAATCCTATCAACAAAACGGTGGTTTTAAATAAATTAAATTATTTAAATTTAGCGAAAGGGGCGGTGACCCACGCTCTGGTTCGTTCCTGGTGCAAAGGCTAGCCCTGGCAATTCAGCGCGGAAACGCTGCAAGTGTCATGGGCTCCTTTGCGCCAGGAACAACTATGAGCGTCTAGTGACGTAAGGTTTTTTTTTACTTTTGAAAAAAAAAATAAAAAAAAATAATTAAATGCTATATATGGCGCGAGACCGCTGGTAATCAAAAACAAATGAATATTCTAGAAAAATAATTAATTTGATGAAAATATGGTCGTTCTGGAAAATGACGATTTAGTAACAACTCAATAGACTTCAATTTCGTTTGTAGAAGATTTTCACTGTAAAAACACATAAAATTTAAACTTAATTGAGGAACAATACAATTAAGAATCTGGTCGTAATTGTTTTGTTTAACGTGCCGGGACTAGAATTACAACGGGTAAAACAACAGCTGGCCGAGTAATTCTTTGATTTTTATTACCCTCACAGAAAATTTAGGTACAGGTTGTCGGATAAACAAAACACAACTACGGAATATAAAGCAATAGAAACAACAAACATACAAATATGAATGTCGAAAGCCAATAAGCGTACATCTTTGACTAGTGATCTATATATATATATACATATAATAAAACAGTAAAAGAACTGTGTCTGTACATTGAATATATTAAAAAAATAATTATTGAGGGGGGTTTGGAAAGAGTAATAGAGCACGAATCCAAAAAAAAAATTCTGTCTGTTTGTCTGTATGTCTGTTTGTTTGTACACGCTAATCTTCGGAACTACTTGACGGATTTAAATGTTTTTTTTTTTGTTGTAATGGTATTAAATCTGGGTAACATATAGGCTATAACTTATCTTGGAAACTTGAACATCTGATGCAGCACTGCAACAGACCAGCTAAACCATAAGAGATACAAAAATTGTTCCACGTGATGAGCATTTTCTGCTAAGAGAATAAATTTGAAGATCTGGAACACCTGAAGTGGAACTCCAAGAGCCCAGCTACACTATAACATATATAGGAATGACGCCTTAGCAAGATTTGTTCAGCCTGATGAGCACTCTCTGTTGTCGTATAAAATTTGAAGACCTGGAACAGCTGATGTGGAACTCCAAGAGCCCAGCTACACTATAACATATATAGGAATGACGTCTTAGCAAGAGTTGTTCAGCCTGATGAGCACTCTCTGTTGACGTATAAAAATTGAAGATCTGGCACACGCGTTGTGGAATTGAAAAAAAAAAAAAAAAAAAATGAAGATCTGGAACACCTGATATGGAAATCAAAGCTATCACTAATTTCACTGTATAATTATAAAATAACATAAGCTGGGAGTACCTCCACGCGGTGAAGGCGGTAACAGTTTAGGACTGATTTTCGATGAAAATTCGATGAATCATTGAAAATTTGACGCTACTGACCAAAACTCCCATTTATATTTTATTTTATCAAATAAATAAGCCTTCGGGCTTATGTTATTTGAGTGTTTAATTTCCTTTTTCATTTATTTTCGTGACACGGTAGCCTACCCGGTAACGCAGGGGAGCAGTCACTTAGATTTTAATTGATCAGGTATCTTCAGAATTAAACTATAACTATGTCTAGAAAGATTTCAAATCTTTCCCAATGTTCCAAAGGAGCTAAAAGATTGAGGATCATAAGATCCCAAGAATCTACCGAAGAGCGTCAGGAGAGACTTGATGCTGTTCGAGAACATCAGGCTGCAACTCGCTCCGTAGAAACCTCTTCGGATCGCGAAGAACACTGGAACACCTGATATGGAAATCAAAGCTACCACTGCATCAGATGTTCAAGTTTCCAAGATAAATTATAGCCTATATGTTGCCCAGATTTAATACCTTTACAACAAAAAGACCCTTCACGAAGCGGTCAACCAAGCATTTGTACATCAAACTAAGTCTTTACGCAGAGAGTGCTCATCAGGCTGAACAACTCTTGCTAAGACGTCATTCCTATATACTTTATAGTGTAGCTGGGCTCTTGGAGTTCCACTTCAGGTGTTCCAGATCTTCAAATTTATTCTCTTAGCAGAAAATGCTCATCACGTGGAACAATTTTTGCTATGGTACCATTTTTGTATCTCTTATAGTTTAGCTGGTCTGTTGCGGTGCTGCATCAGATGTTCAGCGAGGAAGTGAGGAAACTCGGTATGTAATGGGAGGTAACCCATCCACGGGCCAACCTAGGCAAACGCTTAACATAGCGGACAGTCGCGCATCATGTTCCGCACTTATCTCTAGAGACCTAGAAGCAGATGCGTAGATACGCTGAGAACTAATGCGCAATTATCTATCCGTGAACGTCTGCGACTCACGAGACAATGCATGATTTCTTCACTGGTCTCTAGAGACCTGGATGTAAATGCGTAAATACGCTGAGAACGCAGGTATGCTTCGCGATCCGAAGAGATTTCTACGGAGCGAGTTGCAGCCTGATGTTCTCGAACAGCATCAAGTCTCTCCTGACGCTCTTCGGTAGATTCTTGGGATCTTATGACCCTCAATTTTTTAGCTCCTTTGGAACGTTGGGAAAGATTTGACCTCTTTCTAGGCATAGTTATAGTTTAAATTTGAAGATACCTGATCAATTAAAATCTAAGTGACTGCTCCCCTGCGTTACCGGGTAGGCTACCGTGTCACGACGATAAATGGAAAAGGAAATTAAACACTCAAATAACATAAGCCCGAAGGCATATTTATTTGACAGAATAACGGGAAGAAAAGGTATTTGTTGTGTAGGTATTAAGTCTGGGCAACATATAGGCTATAATTTATTTTGGAAATTGGAACACCTGATGCAAAACCGCAACAGAACAGCTAAAGTATAAGAGATATAAAAATGGTGTAATAGCAAAAATTATTCCACGTGAAGAGCATTTTCTGCTGTGAGAATAAATTTGGAGATCTGGAACCCTGTTGTGGATCTCCAAAGCCCAGCGACACTATAACATATTAAGGAATGACGTCTTAGCAAAAGTTGTTTAGTCTGATGGGCATTTACAGTGGACTTACGAAAATGAAAGATCTGGAACGTCTTCAATCGTCTCGCTCATACAGTTGTTTTCCCGTCCCCGGGCCTCAGAATTCTACATCAGACGTTTCAGATCTTCGATTTTCTTGACGACCCCGTTGTCGCTGGCAAAAGCAACAGGATCCGCGTACGAAGTTGCGGGCAGAAGCTAGTAGTCAATAAAAGTCATATAAATACAGTTTCTGCCAAAACTAGATAAGTTATGAGACGTACGTTGCAAACAAGTAGAAGAAACGTAGCTCGGTAATGAAGATTCTATCAACAAGTAAACTGGCCCAAACTAACATCATTAAACGAATTTATCGATTACGAAACGAATCAAGGTGAAATGTTTCGACGATTTGTGGTTGGTAAGTATGACGTCAACTTTGATTCTAAACTATAATCACAGTATAAATATGGAACAGTACGGAAACTAGGCCTAGTTGTTAAAATAATTACCTACGCTCCATTGCAGCATTAGGGTTGTCACTCAATTTTTTTTTTTTGAAATTGAAGTTTATTTATGAAAATATTGTGTAGTGTATTGATCAAACAATCGAGTTGAAGTAGTTTATAACACGGAACAGTTTATTATTAATACACAATAACTTGTAGAAGTATATAAATTACACTTGGCTTTGTCAATATGGCGTAACCTTTTACATGTTTTAGCGTGACCGCGTGAGCCGCGGAAAGGCGAAAACGTTTCGTGCGCTCCTCCGTTGAAAGTTTATGCTCTAGGGTATAAAGTTGAAAATCTATTAAAAGTCAAACTGTACCTCGTCGACGACGACTTAGAGAATGGCATAACAGGGCGCATGTGCGGCGCCGATGCCTGGTTAACCCAGCGCCTGCACACCGGCGTTACAACCCGAAAATGCATGTGACAGTAATTAAAAAACCATAACATTAAAAATAATACCTTTATTCTCCATACTTACAAATTAGTAACTGAAAAATACTTACGTCTGCTACGACACGTTCGACATGCTTTATTATTTTATTTTATGGTGTAATAAATTCTCATTCTATTAGTTTATTTAAATAAACAATTGGGAAACAAGGACAGGGTACTATAAAACCTATATTTTCTAATTCTTCATAAATTAATGCAGATATTTTGCAGTTAATGTGTTTAAGTAACGAAAAATTTCATCCATTTTTTCGACATATTGAACAAAATCATCTGGTGGTACAACTAATAAGCTTCGGTAAGTATCTTTGCTGTATTAATAATAAGCCGCCATCTTGGATTGACATTTTGACAGCACTATCGGCTTCAACACCCTTTAAAACCATGAAAACGACACCCATGACAAAAAACTTGTCATTTTTTGCAGCCGCCATCTTTGATTGACATTTTGACAGCACTATCGGCTTCAACACTCTCGAAAACCATGAAAACGACACCCATGACGAAAAACTTGACATTTTTTGCAGCCGCCATCTTGGATTGACATTTTGACAGCACTATCGGCTTCAACACCCTCGAAAACCACGAAAACAATACCCATGATGATAAATTTGTAGCAGCCTCCATGTTGGATTTACAAATAAATTCACGAATTTATAATGATCGATCACACGGACTTTTAATTCGATAACGAATAAAACAATAAATCATTCTTACCGTTCTAAATCAGCAGGGAGTTTAAAAAACGAAAGCTCCGGTTTTGATAAAGCAGTGTTTAAACACCCATAGGCTACGCAATACGTACGTGGCATTTAAAAAAAACATCCGGAGAAAAACTTACTTCGCGACTACTCGTCTTGACGCGACAGTCACGACTGAGCGCACTTTGATGTCCGCTTCGGGGTCTCGTAGATGCGCGCGTTTGAGTGAGTGTGCCGATTCGACCGTTAGTACGTAGTTTCCGTACTGTTCCATATTTATATTGTGCTATAATGGACAACTCATTACATTCATGAGGTCCGGGATTCAATTCCCAGGTCGGGCAAAGTCTTATTGGGTTTTTCTATCAGGAGTTTTTCAGAAGCAGCCACGGAGTCTGGATTTATGTCCGGTTAATGGAAATAGGCTCTCCAATTAAATGGGACTTAAAACATAAGTTCTGGCGAAATGTGGGAGTACTATTAGGTACACCTCTGCCTAACCCTTCAGGGATTAGAGACGTGATGTTATTTTATGTAACTCATTACATTTTCGTAAATGAAATTAATTCGGTGCAACGTTTATTTTGTTTACTTGCTTGAAATGTAATGCTTTACCTTCTTAATAATAATGCAATGCTTCTTAATTATACATTGTAGAATTTTGAAACTTGGTAGCGGAATTTTTATTACCCAAATATTATATACATTTATAAATTAAAATAACCTAAAGTAAGTAACTTAAAATAAACTTAAAAAATGGCGGGTAAAAACTCCTCCTCAACGGTGTCAACTGGTAATGTACCCAAGAGACTGGCCACGTTGTATGGCAATGCTAAGCCTTTGGCCAAGGTAAAAGTCAGCCCTTGGGTCGCGGGAAGTGTCAACTAAACTTTTTGAAATGTCCTTGAAAAGACTGTGAGCACTTGGACCCCACGGTCCTAGAGTTGTAGAATTGGATACAATCGTAACAGTAGAATATTTCAGCACTATATAAATCCTATTTCACCGACAGCTGCTGAGGTGACGTTAGAATATTCAGCACTATATAATATCCTATTTCATCGACAGCTGCTGTGTATTAAAATATTTAAACACTAGGTACGAGTACTTACATGGTCCCGTCACTGGCGCTAACAAAAACTGAAAAGTTTGAACTGAGAATAATTTAATCACTTTTAATTAAAAACATGGGCACTAACCAAAGTTTCATACATCATCTGCCTAGCCTTTTCGCAACTATGTTAGGGTCGGCTTCCAGTCTAACCGATTGCAGCTGAATACCAGTATTTTACATGGAGTGACTGCCTATCTGACCTCCAAAACCCAGTTAGTACTGCGTAATACGATACCCGTTACTAAGAATGGTATATAGTCAGACTTTCGAACCGCTGACTACCTGTAACGACTGTCAAAGATCTACCATCACCTTTTTACCACCGGACTAGCAGACGTACTGCGGCTACGATCCAGACTTGGGTGATATCCCGACGAGTCGTACTCAGCGCTCCTCTTCCACGTTTCTTATGCGCACAGCCAAAGTATATGGAACTCTCCGCCGGCGTTTGTGTTCCCTCCCACATTTAACCCGTCTGCCTTCAAAGCATGAGTGAACAGGTATCTTCTGGGCACGCTCGTTCCATCATAGACACCATCTATCGTTTCCCATCAGGCGTGATCGAGGTTAAGAGCAGGCCTATTATGTAATTTAAAAAAAAAAACTACAAATGACAGCCGGGACCAACGCCTTAATGTGCTTTCCGACACACGGACGAAACTTGGTGGTTAGATGGCATTTGTCACCCATCCACGGACGCGATATAACCACGACACGAGCAACAAAAAACACGAGCTTCTCTGCACTATATAGACTTTCACTCACACAGAATTAAAACTAACCTTATCCGTCCCTTGATTCTAAAACTCCAAATCAAATCAGCACATCTTCAATCCCATCTTATTTATTATACCTTCTGTTTCGCAGGAAAAACAAAAGCGAATCCAATCGTGCGACATGAGATTTTCCTCGAGCTTAAATTGGAAGCTCAGACTCAATCAACGGCCTTATGTGATAAAATGGGATCTATCCATTATCTGACGGTAAACTGAAGTCATCTTCCAAGAACCGTGAACACACAGCGCACACATGCGTTTAGCCGATTTACTTTTACATATTTTTTTCATTTTCTACCTCTCTCCTTGGCTTCTTTTACGACAAAATCGTACTTTTTTGGGTATTATGCATGTCAGTTCCAGTTTCAGCCTGTTTACGAAACGTTGCATGCAAGTTGTAAACCCTACACAGCAAATTCGGGTTCAAGGGGTTGAGTAATATTAACCTCAAGGAACAAAATTTAGCATAATAAGTTGAATAAACAATGTTGTATGTTTACAGCTGAGGAGATTTGTTATTCTGATATGGGTTTCTTCCTTGAAAGCAACTTTGAACCTAAAAGTTTGTGAAACGTTTTTAGCATTCAAAGCAGCTCCAAAACCCTTTTGAGTCTGAATTTCAAGTTATTCTTTGTGTTTATTTCTATAACATTCAGCTGAATCATCTATCACGTACTATTATTTGAAACAATTTATAATTATTATAAGTTTTCATACGGCTCTTTAAGAGCGGCCAACCCGTTATACTTTCCATACAAACGCTCGTACGTGATTATTTGTTACACATCTATCATTGAATTTTTTAAACTAATAGGTATTTAAAAATTATCTAGGTTTCTATGGAAGCAAAAAATATTTTTTTTTGGCTTAAAATGATCGAATACTTTATTCATATATACATTAGAATTTAATGTAAAAGTAACTTCTTTAAAAAATAAAATTAAAATAAATTAGAATGAAATTCAGTACATGCCTCCAAAAATTGCTGTTTTGCACAAATTTTACCTGAAATGTGGCCGTTTATAATGTACTCATAAACTGTAAAAATAAAGAAAACATCTCGATAGAAACCTTGCACATGCAATGTAAATTCTTAATGACAAATATTTATTTCACACACTTGTAAGACTTTTTGAAAAACACGTATTTCCTGGAACAAGTTTAACAAACTTTGCGAACAATATTTTTCGTTCAATATCATCGCGTTGTACAAGGGACGTCGCACGAGGTGACGGCCGAGCTAATGACACGCGTAGTTGCGATGGTCGTGGAGAGGATCCGGCAATTGGGTCTCGAGGTGGCATTGCACAAGTCCGAGGCCATGTGCTTTCATGGGCCTCGGAATGCGCCACCGTCGGGATCCATGCTGACGGTAGGAGGGGTTCCCATCGGCATCGAGCCGACGTTGAGGTACTTAGGTCTAGTCCTCAACAGCCGGTGGAACTTCGTGGAGCATTTCCGACGTTTGGCTTCCAAACTGGAACGGGCCGGGGCTGCCTTCAAGCGGCTCTTGCCCAACCTGGGGGGTCCAAAGGCCTCCTTCTGGAGGCTATACGCGGGGGTCGTGCGGTCCATGGCCCTTTACGGGGCCCCGGTGTGGGCGCGTTCCTTGAGGCGGCGAGCCGCCCACTACCTGAACGCGCCCCAAAACGCGCATGATCTCTGGCGAGGCGGCTCGTCAGAAATCGTCACTCAGCGGACAGACCTCCGGCGCGATCTCATGGCGACATGGAGAGAGCGACTGGCGCAACCCCGTGCAGGGCACGCCACAATAGTGGCGATAAGTCCCCTCTTTGAGGAGTGGCTAGAGAGGCGCCACGGCACCGTCACCTTCCGCCTGACGCAGGTCCTCACCGGACACGGTTTTTTCGGGAGGTTCCTGCACCGAATCGGGCGAGAGGAAACGCCCGGGTGCTACCATTGTGAGGATCGACCGGAGGACACGGTGGAGCACACGGTAGAGATCTGCCCCGCGTGGGCGGAGCACCGCCGTGTCCTCGTAGCGGCGATCGGCGGCGGTGACCTCTCGCGTCCGGTCTTGGTTCAATCTATGGTCCGGAGCGAGACGGAATGGGACGGCGTCACCTCCTTCTGCGAAGCAGTCATGCTAGCGAAGGAGTTAGCGGAACGTGAGAGCGAGAGAACCTCACGTCCCAGCCGCCGCGGGAGACGCACCGGGCGGCCACGTGGTGGCCCCCGGCCACCGTAGGCGCGGGCCTGTGGACGGTGAGCTATGGGCTAGCTCGCCGTCCGTCCGTCTTATGACGACAGGCCGTGTCGACGGCGCGTTCGTGTTCCACGCGCGCCTCAAGGACAGTCAGCAAACAGGGAGGGGTCCGTAAGGACCGACGCCTGCCAGGGTTGCGGGACTGTTCGAAAGAGATACCGCGGCCCTGGAACACAAAGGGCAAAGGAAGGAACATGGATGGGTTTTAGTCAGTAAAAGTCTGACACTCCCTCCTGCTCAGCCCAGAGCGGGAGGGGTTATTTGATGATTTCCCATCTGAAAAAAAAAAAAATTGCGTACGACACGAGTTGTGCGGGGTCAGGGCGGGGTAAGACGGGGGAGTTGACTTTTCGACCATGCTCGCGTTGACGATAGTCGGACCGAGAAGGGCCCTCTTAGACAACTTACTCATTTTAAACGCTTGTATGAGTATCAAGTCCTCAAAATTCAAGCGGAGTTTCACGAAAACATTTCAATAGAATTCATTGCACATTGCAAGAAATAATAATAACAATAATAAATTAATAACTGTAATATCCGCATACCTACCTATTATTTGAAACCTGACCACATACCTACTAATCTTGTCTGTCAGCTCAGTTGGCAATACAGAACAGCGCTCAAGTTACTAATTGCTTTACCATCACTCAAGATCACACATTGCAGTCTCGAGTTCAAGTTCATCGGGAAATCGTTACGGAGAATAATGTGCTGCGTGAATCGTGGCTGCAATTAACCAATGTGTCTGAAGGCTTATTGGATTCGAGAAATTCCGTTTAGCGATGTTCCAGCGGAATAATTGTAGATGGAAGGTGTAATTTGGTTTTAGAGCTTCATTTTTTGACGAGCCGTGTCCCTGATTTTCCGTCGGTAAAAAGACGAACTTCTGTGCAAACTTTCATGCCCTATTTTACTTGTAATCTCTTCCCTGGTTTAGTTTTCTTTGAGGATTTTTTGAAATTTAAATTCTTCCTGGCTCAGACAGCTGTTTAGAACGTGCGTTGTCTGTTAGAGAGTTGTGGGGTACTTATCTTTTTTAAGCTTTATGTTAAGATGCTTATGCTTCCTGCGAAGGAGTAATCTGCGGCGGCGGAAATTTTACAGCTTGGAAATTTTGTCACTTGCAGAAGATTAATAAAAGAATATAATTTTATCATATTGAGATAAGGAGACTAAAACTAAGTCCCTATATATACACAACGACGACAATAGGACACTTAGGCGTCAAGTACTCCTTACCATCGCTGTCATCCGGAAACATGACGAAGACTGGTACTTTTGTAGTTTATTCTCAGATTAAAAAGGACATCATCAACAGTTGACTAGAATCAAAGTTTCAGAAAAAAAACCCGTTGACTTTACGTTCCAAAGAAAAGCTGTGTGGGCGTTTTTATTAGAAACATTTATTTCCAAAATCAAATTGAACCCTTTAAAAGGTTTTACTAGTAAACATTGAGACTACGATATTGCGTCTGAATGTAATCCGTTTATCTATCAGTCACAGTTACGGCCGAATGTGGAGAGAAAAAGTTGCTATGTCGAAGGAATGGAACTTGGTTTTTTGACCCTCAAAAAATAATGGCGAAAGTTTTCAATTCGACAAGTATAAGGGGTGGAACGGACACTGGCGCGAAAACGTATTCAGTACATCCACGTTCAATACAGTATACAGCCAAAATTATATACAACGTGTAACAGAATAAACGCAAAACCTCTTAAGGGGCCATTGTACTCATCCTTATGAACAACTTTCACTGTGGGACCAACTCTGAAATCGCGGAAAAAAATCAGCTGTTCAGTACATTTTGTCTAGTTATGCGCACAGAAATGTCAGCAGTCGATTTTTTTTTTTCTTCCTGAAAGTAGGGACTACATGTTTCAGACTTCTATTGATTGACTCTTTGCTCTCGTGCATAGTCATAACATAACAGCCGAAGTATTTGATCGCATCTATGATCGAAAAAAAATAATAAAAAAATTAAATTCTCAGCAAAGTTCAAATCAGTTCATGCTTTTCCAAATATTGTCATAACAAATAGCGTCCACAAATATCCAAAGTGAATCATCAACATTCTGTATTCGAACTTTGCTCTATTTTTGGTCTAAATCGGAAATGGTCTTGAAAGGGTCACGCTGACCGTGAACCGTTGTGCGAGACCTAGAAAACACCCTCTGTTTTGTTTTGTCCCGTCTCACTCAGCGACTGACGTCAACATTACATTACGCCTGTAATCTACGGATTAGGCTGAGGGTTGTTGAGGCTGACAGATATGTCGCCTTATGTATAAGCCAGCGGCTGCTACTGAGTAATTCTTGACGTAACAACTGAATAATACAGTCGGTCCTGAGAATATACCCCAAGACCTCATTCTCAGCTTGCTGGCGACCCCGAAACCAACTGACGTCAACTTTTTCATACATGCTGAAATTAACGCTCTAGTTGCGTTGTCAAAGCCAAGGCAATGGCTGAGAAGTGACCCTTCTCGCTCTCCGTAAGAGGCAGCAACCGAAAGCTTTTATAATTTTCGTGGTCCGACAACTTCAGTAACGAACAGACGTACACAAGTCTGCGGATGCGTAGTTATGACTACATTGGATATTTTGTTGGTGCCGTGATTATAGTTAAAATATCTAAAGATATAAAACTTATACAGTTAAGATATAAAGTTAATTGAGATAATAAGTGATATGTTTAATTGAAGCCAGAAACATAGTAATTAGTATATTCAATGTGCATAATATATCATTGGCATTCGTGTACCATGTAGGTATTTTATTTTTTAACGGCAAAAAACTTGCAAACACAATCAAAAATACTGCCAGTTTCCCTTCGAGATGAAATGCATCCGCCACGAACAATACGTGAAAAAACGCGATACGAAACATTAAATTATTCAAAAATATTCTATTATGAATATGCATGATATTTATATTGTCAAAGTTGGACCGCCATACTATGGACATGAATGTAGACGTACATTCATGAATATTTAACAAAGAGGTTGTTGTCTGAGTTTGTTTACTCAATTATAATATTCCTCATATTTGCACGCAAACAATTGGTTTACTAGTCGTATCGTAACATATTTCGTATTGTAACATAATTCGTACGATAAAGCGTGACTTTCGCGTTTAATTAGTTCATTGTAAAATGCGATAGAACGGTAAATAATTATGACTGTTTAGGTTTCCTCTTTGGTATTTTACTTATGATTAGGGATGTTCACGAAGCTACGAAAAAAGGCTACTATTTCTATTCTGTGTATAACATCCCAGTTTCAAATCCAATTCAAGGCAGCTGTAAAACCTTAAACCCATCTTTCTAGCAAATCCCGTTCATCTCACAATTACAATGGATCTAATCTATAAGCTGAGACGTAATTTAAGCTGCCTCGAGGCAAGTAGAGTGTACTTGCCCCTGCGGCTGCCGTTAACTGAGGCATTAAATGGCCACTTCAGCAGCTTTGCAATAAATCGAGGCAGATGTCCGTTTATCATTTACCACGGTCCTAAGCACACGGAAAATGGACGCTATTTAAGTATTATTAAGGATAATCTTTAAGCGTCGACGAGGAGGGTGAATTAAGAAATAGGAGCGTTTTTGTTGCACTAACTACGCTTTGTCACAATCATAATAAAATTTGAATGGTGTCTCCCGTATATTTGTCGTACAGATACGGAATAAAGCTAATTATTGTCGAGGTTGTCGTAGCATTGTTGGGCTGTTGTCAAATAATAACACGCTACATTTCTTTGTTTCAGATTAGCAAAGAAGTTGAAGACGTATGACGAAACATGGACAGCGCAGGCAACAATACCACATTATATGACGATGACGCGTCATACCCAAGCGAATTGGCTCTTCACAGAGAATTTAACGCTGCTGATACCGACTTTACGAGTTCCACAATATGGCCTGCAGAAAAATGTTTGGAAACATTTCTGTTCAACGGCACACAGGCCGATGAGTTCACGAATAACATGTTCGTATATAATGGCACTCGAGTCATGTGTTTGGAACATGCCCCAGTTTTTACTAAAAGCACTCTTATCAGAGCAAGCGTGCTTTCCGCTATGGCTGTGTTATCATTCTTCGGTAATTTGGCAACGATTATAAGTATAAAGAGAGGGAAAAGGGGTCGAGGCAGAGCGAGACCATCTTGGACAGCTATATATAGTTTGATATTCCAACTGAGTATAGCTGATTTGTTGGTGACTGTTTTTTGCATAGCCGGCGAAGCGGCTTGGTCCTTTACTGTGCAATGGTACGCCGGGAATATAGCATGCAAATTGTACAAGTTCCTGCAGATGTTCGCCTTGTACCTGAGTACTTTTGTGCTTGTGCTTATTGGAGTGGACAGATGGCTTGCTGTAAAGTATCCGATGCGAAGTATGGCGACAGCGACGAGGAGCGGAAGACTTGTAATTATCGCGTGGGTGCTGAGTCTCGTCCTAAGTGTGCCACAGGTCAGTGATCATTAATAGCTTTCACGAAGTTTCTCGCAACGCTTTTTTGTTTTCCAGTAATAAATTACAAAGATAAAGTACACAAAAGTAAAGATACTGACTTAAATGTCAAGTAAGAGGCTGCTTAACTTTGCCCACACTTTGATATCCGGAGCAATTAAAACTTCTGATACATAATTATTGCAGAGGAGACAAGATTAAAGCGACACGTACCAGGAAACGTTTATTATCAACACACATTAATATAAACTTATACTGTCACTTACGGAATATCTAAACACACACACACACACACACACACAAATAAAACACACAAATACACCCACACCGGTGTGCCTGTGTTTATGCGTGGGATACATAAATATTGTAGACGGGTGTAGAATACAAAAGCTGTCAATTGGAATTGGTATATTTAGAACAGTAACAACACTGTTCCTAAAATTTAATATTTAGTATCGAATAGACTGTCGAAGTAACGTGATTTATTGACGCCTGAAGTTATATTAACTAAGTGAACAGCACATCAGTGGTAACAATTTGACATTGACAACGCCCTTATATTTTCAGCAGTAAGGGTGATTTTCACTGTACAAGATTTTACTTACCACTGATATGTGATTGTGTAATTTAATGAACTCTGATGTTTGCTTTAATATTAGGTATACCTATTGATTGAACACCCGAAAAAAATTGGTGTGATAAAATGTTAAATGATGATAAAATGAATAGCTGAATTTGATTGAGGGTTTTAATTTTAGTGGTTGGCAGTGTTTCGAAAATTACCGATGCCTCCTGAACTCCGCTGAAAGCAATGATGGTCTTAGTAGTCGGCAAGCGCCTAGTGGCCAAAGTCATAGGCACAGTCGGCCCATCTCTATTATGAATAGGATAAAACAGTCACATGTTATGCCTGGCTGTGTACACTGAACAAAATGCTCGCCAATATAGTGACTTTTTAACTTGATTGACGATATCTTGTTTACATTGAAAAAAATCTTAGTTAAGTTGATCATCACGACTAGATTGCAACAATACTAGATCACTTGATTGAACGCTCAAACAAGTTTCTCGATTACCCTTAACACGACATCATTGTAGACGAGTTAAAAAAGAAACAAGTTAAAAAAATGTTAACTGTAACAAAATAAGTTAGTTGTGTCAATCAAGCATTTTGATTACTTCAATAAAGATCATTTGACTTGATAGCATCTATCATTGCAATTAATTGTATTAATCATAAAACTTGATCAAATCTTGCGCTAAATGTGTGCGTTAAATAAGTACCTTGGTTGTGTTTATCACTATTTGGTTGTGTTTATCACTATTTGGTTGTGTTTATTACTATTTGACTTGATTGCTGCAAATAGGTTTTGTGATTACTCCAATCGAGATCCCGTTTCAAATCTCAATCAAATAAAAGTAGTAGCTGTGATCATTGTGCTTGATAGGCTCAGATGTAAACAAGTTACTTAGTCAATCTAAACAAAATCTTGATTGTGGCAACTACCTTTTTTTTAGTAATAACAGCGTTGTTCAAGTTCATTTTAACATTTTGGTGCCTAGACGGATTTTACGCGATATTCGTCATTAGTATTTAGACTTAGAATTCAGAATGGTTTTATTAGTTTATGTGTATAATCCATCACGAGGTATTTTGCTGTCATTCACACAACAAAGAAACCTTAATGATTTGCTAAGTCGTAAATTCCCCTTAATTATTTATTTTTCTCATTTGTGCCCATGGCAAAACGCTCGCCTTTTGCCATGGTCACCCTTTGGGCATGGGCATGGCATTTCATTTGGGCATGGGCACCCTTTGGGCACCCGGTCCTTTTACCTGAGACTTAAACATAACTGGCGAAATGTGGGTGTACTATTAGGTACACCTCAGCAATCCTCTGTGTGTGTTTTGTTCATGAATGAAAACGTAAACAAAACTCTAAACTATGAGGCATACGGTATACTTACTTCTGAGTAGTGAAGGGCATGTTACATTAAAAACAGCTGTTTCAACTATGAAATAGGTAGTATTTACTATAGGAATACAAGGGCATTGTTTTCAACGTAGCATAGAATTTTGGTATGATTTCACACACATTTTAAACGTTCTTGACACGCGTTGAAAGGATGATTATTTCTAGCCTTGACGTGGACAGTGCTTTTGATGATATAACATGTTCAGGTTATGTAACAACTAGCTTTTGCGCGTTAATTTAGAATTTGACAATCAATTCAGGTTGTACTCTGCTTGTAATAATATAATTCAACGTGGCGGCATCTAATATCATAAGAACGTTATTGTTGTTTTCCTCGGGAACAGTACTTTTTTTCGGGATGAAAGTTACCATATGTCCGTTTCTGTACATCTGACAACGTATATGCAAAGCCAAGCTATTGCTATCAAACCACTTACAAATTGATAACTTTTATTTTCATGTATTGTTCTATTCATAATGAAGCTCAACATAATTAAAAACACGCATTTTAGAAACAAAGAGCAAAATTATTTAAAAAAAAACTTAAATATACATCTCATTTCTTATAATTTTAAAGGAAGAGTATCGAGACGACATTTTCCAACATTTTCTATTCGCTACATCTAATTAAATCTTGTAACTGTACATTTTCTTTTTTTTTTTTCTTCTTTTGTAGCAGCATTTATGATACGAACTTCTTAAGCACTTTATACAATCTACAACACTACACCAATCGACAATATCATGTCAATGGGCTCATTGTATTGAATACCAGTATATTAGTAATTTGAAAATAATCTGATACCTAATTAAAAATGTAGGATACCAATTTTTACAAAAATTGTAGGAAAAATATTTTACAGAAGTATAAATTTGCAAAACGTTATTTCCAAAACAACTTCTATATCGCGACATCATCTTTTCTCAGAGCAGATTAATAAAATTGGAAAGGCAAGGTTAGTTAGTTTTAACTAAGAAACAGCTTAATGCCAGTCATCTGCCTAGCCTATTTCCAATTATACGACGACGATATTTGACGACCCGAATGGCGCCACGGTAGTGAGGCTGCCTTACGTTCTTCGGGTCCCGGGTTCGAATCCCGGTAGGAGCAAATGTTTGTGTGATGAGCATGTATATTTGTTTCCGAGTCATGGATGTTGTTTATATGTATGATAAGTATGTATTTACAAACAAAAAGTATCTATGTAGTATTATCAACTATCTGGTGTCCACAACAAAAGCCTCGTTGCTTAGTGTGGCACCTAGATGGCGCTGTGTGTAATGTCCAGCGATATTTATTATTTATTTATTAATTATGGGGGTCAGCTTCCAGTCTAACAGGATGCAGCTGAATACCAGTATTTTACATGGAGCGACTGCCTATCTGACCCCCCATAACCCAGTTAATACTGGGCAATACGAAACCGAGAAACCTATGAGAAGACTGGTTGTCAGACTTTTTGGGCCACCGACCACTACCTGTAACGACTGTCAAGGATCTACAGATGACAGCCGGGACCAACGGCTTAACGTGCTTTCCGAGGCACGGAGGAAACTCGGTATGTAATGGGCGGTCAACCATCCACAGACCAACTTAGGCAAGCTTGGCTTTACCTAAAAATCGACAAGGCTGTTATTATTTTGCCTCCTCTTAGAACTAAGAAACAGCTAAATGCCATCAAACGAATAAAAATATGTGGGATTGTCTTCAAGGTCTTAAGCGAAGCCATCCATTGGTCTGTAAGAAATTGCTTTTAGGGATAACACCGCCTTAAATACAGTGCAATGTTTGTTTATGGCTTCTTTCTTTTATCTTTTTCCTGTTGGTGTACTAAAAAAAGCCCTGTTTATTTATTGTTCTCACAAAACATTTGTAAGGCTACTTTCACACCAAACGTCGCCGATTGTGAACGTCAAATTCAAAATGTATGAAATAGAGAAGCAATCAGAAGAATGGCGTAAAAAAAACTGTGATTCCGTGTGTCACTGTTGGAGCGATAAACAAATATGAAAAATGTATCACTCCCTTGGAAAACCACAAATCAAATTCCTCAAGATAAGATACGCAGCCAATAAATGAGTAGTAAGGTAGACTATGTTATTTATACGTAATCTCCCAGCCCGTTGGTTATTTATGTAATATATTGCTGCTCCATCTAGAATATTGGATTGAAACTCACAATAATCTACTAAAAGGTATCTGAGATTTATTTAGGTCATCAGATTTAATCCAATATCAACGCAAGCCGGAAGAATATTGCACCAAATGGAAAAAAAAATGTATTCTATTGAACGAAGCTTACCCGAAGTTTTTAGGTTGGCGTACATTTCACCAGTTAAGTATTAAAGTCAAGCCCCCATGTAAGTAATAGGGGCCCTCCTGGGGTATCCAGTATTTTCTCCCGATGCACGACGGCAACCAGGTCATCTGCCAATCTCGCGGCCGGACGACCCACCTTTTTTCCCAGTCTTAGGCTGCGACTGGATCACAGCGTTGCTCCACTGTTATCACCGCAACTTGGTAGCTGGTGTCCATTTGAGTTCCATAACAGGCAATGTCCCAGCAGTGGGTAAATTTAGGCTGTGGATCATGATGATGAGAAACCGGGCATGAATCTAGAGCCCAAGGTTGCTACTCAGAAAGAAATATATTCTAAGATCAATGAAAAGCATCTAAAACCATCTGCCAAAGCAAAGAACAATTTAAATATTTCCGAAAGCCGAAGATAAAGTTCTATAGAAATCAAATTCTTTATTCGAGGAAATACGTAAAGTCTCCCATAATCCCCGCCATACTTTATTGGTGACACAATAAACCGAACATCACTGATGGTACTAAACCAAACTCGATTCAAGTCAATAAAAACAAATCATGAATTTCGCTTGATCTTTATCCCAATCAATATTGTTCTCTAGTACCTAAAGGCTGACGTACACACTGCAATAAATCCTGAGTAATGGCTCTGTATAAATGAAAAAGACGAGCAATATTGGTGCTGTGATTGTTATTGTTTTTTTTTTAAGTTGGTGATACTGTTGTGTGGGCGTGAAAGTCCTGCATTAATAAATCACCTTCCAAATATCGATATTAATTACATCACGTTTGCAGAACTCAAATGAAATTAAATAACTGGAATTGAGCTGTTCTCATAGCAAACAGTAACATACCTACACGTTTTAGTTGCTTTATGAAGTGAATTATCAATAACCCCCTTACCCAATTTAATTTTTGTCGAGGCATTTTTATGGTCTTCCTGTGTTTTCTTTTTCCAGACTTATCTATCGATCGTAACTTTCTTTCTACTCATATCATTATTTCCACAGTGTATCATAGTTTTCCATTACTTTTATAGCCGTCCACAAATTCCAGGGTGTAAACAAGACCATTATCGAAGCCGTCAACCAAGCACTCTGTACAGAAAACTATTTAACTTTACGCAAAAAAAAATTGCTGGGAAACGACTTTTTTTTGGGTGTGAATCACGTTTTACGGTAGGACTCAATGTGACATACTCAACACATTGTGCTGATGTATGGAATGAATAGTACGGGGGTCGTGGAGATGTTTTAAAAGAAAAAGTTGGAACTTTGACCCCAATATTTCCGTAACTAGAAGGTATGGTCTAGAACAAAATCACAATAACGGGGAGAACAAGAGTGCCTTTGGCTTCGTTAAGGGTCTAGTTACACCCTTCATACAACATAATATCTATATAAAGTGAATACTAATACTTTCCGCACGCAGAATATGCGCTTTTACGTGGAGTTGCGGACACCAGCCCGCTATACAATACAAGTGAATAAAATGGTTTAAATTGACACGGGGATGCGATGCACAAAATCGTGTATTTTGAAATCTCTTCAACTTTGCTAGTACAAATTGGAAGGTGTGTTGCAGAGCTTAGGGATCGTATTACACAGGAACGTTATACTGGGAAACTATTAGAATGTCTAGTGCTTTAGTTTGAAGTAATTGGCAAGACATTTAGTTCCGTCTTCTACGCAGCGAATTCTGTAATATGACACCTACTCTCAGCACGGTAAAAGGAAAATGTATGCTTGTAAAGGCTATCAACTTGGTAAACTATATTTCTGACTTGATGTTGCCTGTTAGGAGCTGGTTGCTCAATTAACAGCGCACGAGTGATCTTCGAATCAGAAACGAAGACATCTGCTAGAGAATCAAGGTTACCGACGTAGCCCGAAGAATTGCCAAACTTAAGTGGCAGTGGGCAAGGCACATTGCTCGCAAAATGGATGGCCTATGGGGCCGAAAAGTTCTGGAGTGGCGACCGCGAACCTGAAGACGTTACATTGGAAGGCCTCCCACTAGGTGGACCTATGACCAGATGAAAGTTGCAGGGATCCGCTGCATGCGAGACGCACGGAACCGGTCAATGTGGCGACACTTGGAGGAGGCCTATGTCCAGCAGTGGACGTCTTTCGGCTGAAATGATAATGATGATGATGATGGGTGATCTTCAAGGGTAAGCAGCACTTGCTAAGGTCTGTCCATATTATGGACAGACCTTAGCAAGTGCTGCTTACCCTTGAAGATCACCCAAAACTCTGTTACAAACAGAGTTTATGTACGTTAAGCCGTTGGTCCCGGCTGTCATTTGCAGATCTTTGACGGTCCTTACTGGTAGTCAGTGGCCTGAAAGTCTGGCAACCAATCTTCCTTAAAAAGAAATAAAGAAAGAAAAAATATTTATTTGTCGCAGGGACATGACGTGCAACATACAAAATGACAAATAACAAAAAAAAAATAACACCAAACAAAGCATAAATTAAAAAAAAAGACGTTCGCAGGTTCGTCGTGACTGCGACAAGCAGGTTATGTGTTAGGCGCTGTGCTATGGGGGACCCACAGCACAGCGCTGGTTTTCAGTGGTCACCCGTGAAAAAACGTACGGAAGCCAAAACAGCATAAATAAATTTTACATGAATTATAATAATAAAACAGCTACCTATAGAAATATAATAAACACTACAAGAAATATACTAGTATGTGTGCAGGCTAAACAAAATGCATAAATACAGAATGAAGGCGTGTTTTTTTGGGGTGTTGTCTTAGGGGTATCTTATAAACCAGCACCAACTGTGTTGTGGAGGTCAGATGGGCAATCGCTCCATGTAAAATACTGGTTCCAGTTGCTTCCAGTTAGACTGAAAGCTAACTCCATCATAGCTAGGAAAAGACTAGGCCATTGCGATGATTATGTTTTTTGCTATCTCACAGCTCACATTTTAATTTTATTCAGTGTTCTAATCATGGTTCTTGGATCTTATTTACTAGCAGATGTAACAGGTTCATCTTTCTTAAAGTCTATAATAATGAAACTCTATTGAAACGTGCCCCTGAATTCTCTGGTGTTGTTGAAATATATATAAGAACTTTTTCGATTCGGCACATCAACGTAAAACAACAAATTGAACAACAAGGCTCTATTATTCCAACAATGTTGTTGATCCGAGCTTATTTGCCTGTAAAATTGTGTGCCGTTTACGTAAAATCCATACTACGCAATATATTGGCGGAAGGTTTAAATTCTGTATCTAGTGAGCAACAACAAAACATGTGTAATAAAAACTACTATTATTTGGTAGGTCCATTTTTTTTTTGTTTATTGTGACCTTAGTCTATATTGTCCCACTGTTGGGTCTCCCCTATAGCCTTCCACTCGTTTTTCCGTGCATTTTTCTCCGCGCAAATCTCTCACAAACTCTTCAATGTCGTCACGCCAGAGTTTTCAAGGCTTTCCTCGGTGACAACGCCCATCTTCTAGTACCCACCTAGTAGTCCTGATGCATTCTACAGACATGGCCCGCCCAGCTTTTGGTTAATACCCTAATTCACAAAAAAGCTGTCCCAAAACCCTGTCAAAGAGCTTTGCGACCAAAGCTAAGCTGACCACCAATACCTATAAGAAATTGGAAAATACCTAGTCACAATTTTTTTTTAAATATTTTTAAAGAAAAAAAAAACTAGAGCGAAACAAACTTTTTCCGCTGAATTTCCCGTCGCAAGTGACCCCACCCTTTCATAATATTTTCAGGGCGAAAACGATTTAGTTAGTGTTGTTTTAGTATTACTGAACAAACACTGGCAGTCTGTTATCTTACACTCAAACGAATGTTATGACAGCTAAAGTATTTGAGAGAACACAAAAATCCATCTGAAACCGTTCACAAAAACTCCTTTCTCTAACATCACTGCAACTCCTTTCAGGGAAAAATAGTTTTGTTTTTCATAAAAATAACTAAAATGTTACAAAAAAATAGCACACATTTACGAGCAAAATATGTTAATACGTGCCTAAATCATGGTCTTTCGGCTATACACTGTGATAAAAACATGGTGATTCGACTGGTTGGGTTTGCTGGTCCTTTGAAAATCGGTATGCCTGGCACGTTAATCTGCGTAAGCCAGCAATATTAGTTTTTTTGGTGACACGAAGCATATCCGAAACTATTTTCATTTCGCGTTTTTTGTTGAAAATATTCTTAGTTTATTTCTAATTAATGTTTATTTAGATTATCAACGTGAATACGATACAATGTATATTCATGATATCATTGTGAATCCGATTGATTCACATTCGTCCTTGATTTTCATGGAAATTTCTACGTGTCCGGCAATTATTTCTAACAATGGACGCAATGAAGAAACAGTTGTATAAATGTATAATGGTCTTGATTCAGGAATGGTATGTATAAACAGGTGATAAATCTTTAAAGGTTTATCAAAAATATTTGTGAAGCGTATTTTAGTTAACACAATAAATCTCCACTTATATTGATTTTGGTGGCAGTACTACTTATATTGGTGTCGTTAGCAATTGTTCACGTACAACGCGCCAATGCAGTCTCGAAATATCATTTCTATTATGATGTAAAAGAGCGTTCACGTCTATAGACTCGATCACAACGGTGGTACCATTTCAACCATGAGCTAGCTTGGCGTATTATGGATTATAAATGGAATAAAAGACTAGCTGTCGCTGGTTTTGATGCTGACTACACAATATGCGCAAAACACAGTGTGTAGAAATATCAACAAGTTTCGCAATTTTGGAGAAAGATCAAGCATATGGTCGCAATTGCTACAGGTCTAGCAAAGTGTTGTTGCGCTTATACCATCAAGAATGCCTTAGTGGCAAAAAAGGAGTTTGGTTACATGTCCGGGTAATGACAATACGTCGACTACATAAGACTTAACACTTACACTTTACTTAAGTGTACACTTGCACCTGACTTACATTACTGTTCAGATGTGAAAATATCTTGCATATAAAAACAGGTACGGTACCTAGGTTAGGTGCTGACACATCAAGCTATAAATTTTCAGTATTGCTTGGCCTCGCTTTGTATAGATTTCCCGTATAATGATACTCGTAGATCTGCAAAAACTGGTGTTGTATATCTTGATTAGTCATATAAGGAATACTCTCCCTAAGCTTCAGATAGCTTAGAAAACAGATATTTTTTAGAAGATCACAACTTTTTAGTCCAAGAAGCTTGTCTCAGAAAAAAAATACGGGTAAGAAAACTAGACCTGAAACTGAAATATCTATTCAACCCTTGCTTCAAAAATACGAGCACGGTCATGATTGCAGTTGAAAATTAGTTCTGAAATCGTATAAACGCAGTACGGTGCGAAGCAAAACGGTAGGTCAACCGTTTTGTGTGTCATGGAAACTAATTTTATTGCAAAGAAAAAGGAGTAGGGTAATTGCATTACGTCAGTAGGTATTTGAACCACAGTGTCAAGAAAAAAATGGTTCAAGGTATTTCTGGTTATATTAGATGATTTTGCATTAAAGGGATTTAATAAGACTCTGGCGGGACTACTAAAAGTACTTCTGCAACATATTACAAAAGTACTACAGAGCCATCTATGACACAAATTAAGAACTAACATAAAAATTATAAATCGCGCAGTTACAGTTATTCGCGACTTAACACAAAAAGCAAAAGAAGGAACATGGTTGGGTTTTAGTCAGTAAAAGTCTGACACTCCCTCCTGCTCAGCCCAGAGCGGGAGGAGTTATTTGATGATTTCCACCCGAAAAAAAAAACAGACTACACAGGGTGTAAGGGACAGCCCTCCACAAACTGACAGGTTGCAATCAGCTCCTTATTTTGAATCATATTCCACCTGGTTTTTTTGTCAGTTACTATTACATGTATACTATACCTTTATTTCAATGTAAAATTACATTCCCTGTACGCAGCACTTCATTAATGTAAATATTACGGCTAAAATCAAAAATCCAACAATAGATGTTGAAACACTAACGAACGACGCGTGAACTCAACTGTTCACTTCCTGCCTGGCTACGGAGTTCATGAAACTAGTCGTCGCGCTTGCCGTTCGCTACGTGCGTTTTGCCACGGTAACGACACATTGCGTCATAAGTAAATAAAAATGTATTGGATACCAATAACATTTCTGAAATAATGTCTTGTACCCGTCATCTTATTAATTATACTGAATTCACCCCATCAGTTTGTGGAGGGCAGTCCCTTACACCCTGTATAGAAAAACCCGACAGCTACGGTCTGGCAGTAGCCCACCAGACACAATACCCTTCTGGTCGGTGGTTCCTTCTTTTTCTATTGGGGGATGAAACACATAACACTTTTTTTTTCGGATGGGAAATCATCAAATACCTCCCCTCTGGGCAGAGCGGAAGGGAGTGTTAGATTTCTACTGACTAAAACCCATCCATGTTCCTTCTTTTGCCCTTTGTGTTCCAGGGCCGAGGTATCTCTTTCGAACAGTCCCGCAGCCCGAACGTTACACTCCTTACTTTAACTATTGAAAGACTATTTGATCATACCCGAAACTCGAAGTAGAGCAATCTTACGCCCTGATTTTACCCACCAAGAGCAGCAAACTATTTCTGTTGCAATAAAAGATAGACCGCTAGAAAGAACGCAAAAATTATATTTAGTGTGAATACCTACCAAAAAGTACCAAGCTTGTTTTAAATTTTCTTCAAGGTGGTATTTAACTAAGGAAATTTTCATTAATAAAGCCGCGGCACTGATTATACCTTCATTGATCCTAAACTAATTTCACCAGAATTAATTAATGAATGTAACATGATGTCTCGCGTATGAAACCTTAAGTGCTCATTTTCGGAGACGCGGCGCGTCGGGCGGCGCGTCGGGCGGCGCGTCGTGCGGCGCGTTGTGCGTTTTTTTCGTTTACGGAGACGCGGCGCGTGCAGCGGCCCGCGTTACCGCACGCCCAAACACAAACATATGGCAATGTACGATGTTGTTTACGGAACGCGGCCCGTGGTGCGGTGCGTGAGGAGCAGCGGTGGCCGCCGCGTTGGCCGCCGCGTCGCCCGCCGCGTCACGCGCCGCGTCGCCCGCCGCGGTGCACGCGGCGGCACACGCGCTCATAGTCCGGAAAGTAGCGTTGCAAATGAAAAAGTCATAATAAGCCGGCTGAAATTGACAGTGATAGTTAATCCTAAATGACTAATAAAAGAACCGACCGTCAGCTGCTCAAGTAGAGGTGGGTTTGGGTGTGGGAGGTTACGCTGCCGCGGGCACCACCGCGGGCGTAGCAGCGGGCGACGCAGTGGGCGCCGCCGCGGGCACCGCCCCGGGCAACGCATGCAGTTCAAGCAAACGCGTGTAAAATCGCTTCTCCGTAAACGCTCTCATACATTTCCATATGTTTGAATTTAATGCGGACTACGCCGCTCAACGCGCCGCGCAACGCGCCGCTTGTCCGTAAATGAACCCTAAAGATTCTCAGCCCGAGTTGATTAATTTCGCAAATTTAAGCTAACTATAATTTGAGTGCGTCCTTGGTGTAGTAGTCGCAAGCGGGACAGCTCAGCATGAGGTCCTGGGTTCGATTCCCGGGTCGGGGATAGTGTAATTGGGTTTTTCCATCAGGAATTTTTCAGTAGCAGCCACGGATTTTGGTTTTGTTCCCGGTTGATGGCAATAGGCTCGCCCCCTATTACATGGGACTTAAACATAACTGGCGAAACGTGTGTGTACTTGACACGTCTGCCTAATCCTTTGGGGATCACAAGGCGTGATGTTATCTTATTTATAATTTGATTATGTCAATCATCTTTTATTTTTTATTGTTAATTTCCCATGTTTTGGTGAATATTCTGTATCTTAGAGACATTCTTAGATGCTTCTGAGAACTCATAATTTTTTAACACATTCAGTGCCGGGAACCCACCTGGTGGGTTCACTCAAGTCGCACTTGGGATGCCGAGAACCCACCTGGTGGGCTCATTTTTAATGTAGGTTTTTCTTAGCGAATACAGCATCAAATAACGTAAAAATAAAAACAGTTGTATATTTTAACAAGATTAATAAGAATACGCCGTGGTTTCAAATTACAAGCATTTTTATTTTCAATCAATTTTCGACCTCTTCCTAGATGCCGAAAACCCACGTGGTGGGTCCTATTTCAGGGAAGAAAAACCATAGGCACGATTTTAAATATTTTCTAAAAATAATTATATTTCCATTTTAGGACACGAAAATGAGTTCAAAATCGAGGCTTTTTTAGTGTTCGGCATCAAAATAGACAAAAACGAATACTTATTACTGTGAGATTTAGTCTGCCTGCCCGTTTATCTCTCACAGGCACGCACAGCTACATATTTCAGGAACTATTATCGCTACAGACTTGACATTTGGAATAAATAATGCTTAACATTTTTCAATTAAATCGCCTAGACTACGATCCCACCATCCTCTTCGTGTTAGGTTTCTTTAAACCTCAAACATGCAAAATGTCGATGAAACAAGCAAAAACAACGACTTCCGAAAGTAATTTTAACTTTTTTTGTGTTTTGTTTATAAATAGTTTTTTTTTCCACCTTTTTATGACCTATGCTTGTGTCGTATTCGCCCATGCCCACCCCCGCCACCTCCATAGGGTGCACCTTGCAGAACCGATTCCTCCGTAAGATCACCGGAGCTCCCTTTTATGTCCGCAACGAAAGCCTTCATTTAGATCTCAAATTGCTTACCACCCAGCAATTTATGAAACGTCTTTCAAAACGTTTCTTCAGCTGTCAAGCACAGCAACCCCCTTATCGCATCGGCCGCCCGATACGAGCCATCGCGTATCAGTAACGTTCGCCGTCCACGGCACGTTCTTCTCACCCCCGATGACCCCACCACCCTCCTCCAGGAAAGCAGTAGGGAAACCAACACACTCAGGAAATACAAACACAGACCGCCGTCATTCCGACCCCGCCGCCGTGGTCCGTCGCGACGTCCCGTTTCAAACCCCCCCCCCCCCGACCCTTGCATGAGTCAGCCCGCGATGCTGAGCCAGTAGCAATAAAACAGCCCCTAAATCAGACCCAGCCTGTCCCCTTGCTGCCTTCCCCAGCGACGCCCTAAGCCGAGGCTCGTACCCCACAGAGGGTGCCCTTAGCGAGTGGTCGCTTAGTTTATAAGTTCATTTTGCCCCTGGCTGGAGGCCTTAAATTCTAGGCATCCACAGGGATAGACCAGTTAAGCAGTAGCCAGCCTCAGAGGCTGAACTGCGAGATGCCATCTCCTAAAAAAAAAAAAAATCATCACTACTTGTGGTCATTAACATAGCAAAATGTCATCAAATCCGTTTTTTGTTTGGTTTATTGTGTTAAGATATCGATATCCATCACAGCTGCAAACTATCGCTAGTGTGACTGTTCCTAAATTACCCTAGGCTGATAAAATTGTCGTTTTTCCTAAATCATTTAAATATTAGTATTATTGTCGGTTTCCCCCGAAGGGGAACAGGCCGCGCCCCGCCATCCACACGGCCCTGTAAGGTTCGTCCCTGACTGGTCGCCTTCCCACCGACTAAGAGAACTGAATTCCGTAACATGAAGAAGTCCAATGCCTTGAATCATTATTAGAACAAGGAAAGGATTGAAAGATATAGTAAATCAGATTAGGGAATTCATAGTTATTGAAATATATTGAAAGTGGTTTCAAAAGGGTAAAACATAACTGGGAGATGCAAAGTATAATTAGATACAACCAATAGTTCTTGTATATAACCCTTACGCTAGCGTAATAGGTAATTAGTCAGTCGTAACTACACGATGCTTCACATCTACACCTGGTGCACTCAGAGCAACATTTCCATAAGTGACGTAGGCGGCTTTTCAGCGGCAATACGTCGACATCATGCTCCTAGTGAGCATTGTCCCTAGCAGTCCTTTCGAACTGGTGAACGTGACAAGGGCGGCTTTTCAGCGACAGAACGTCAATCACCATGCTAATCAGTAGTCATGGTCCCTAACAGTCTTTCGACTGGGTATATAACAGTTGTGGTATCAAACCATTCCAATCCCACCCCATGGATCATGTGCTCTTTCTGTACAACTAGCGCATCTGCAAGACCCGTGCTTGTGTCAGCCTGACCGAATCATTTGTCAGAGATAAAGAACATATTATTCTAGAATCACTTATGGTTGGTCATAATGGGGTTGAGTCTCGAAACTCAAAAGGCAAATTGGCTGAATTGTTGGTCGGAGCTAATGAATATATATCATTCAAGAATTAACAGATAATAGAGTTAATAATCAAAACTCAATAACCATTTTGCAATAGAGTTGGGGATCAACTCTATTGAAACCCTAAAGACAGCCCCAAAAGCGCCCACCCTTCACCACTTCCTAGTGTTGGAGCTGAGGAGAAGAAGTGGCGCAACAAACTCCTCAGCAACACGTTTCTGTCTGTGTAGTTTTAAGAACTTTAATCACAACATCAGCCTAGGATAATTATTGGAAGAAAGGACTCACCCAGTTGCTCACCAACAAACACACACACACACACACAGGGCTTCTAACCCAACTATATTTAACTTATTCGACAATTATCGCACTCTTGCGACAACCCACTTGGACATAGACTCTCGGTATTCACCAAGTCTCCTAACTTTACTAAAATAGCCTATATCGTCTGGATCCGTACCCTATAGCGGTATAAGACCGACTGCCTCGTTTACCAAACTTCCCCCGGCCTCAGCCTCTAAAAACACCACGCATTTCTTCCCAGAAATGCTGGTTTTTTGTACAAATGTCTCAATTGTTTTAAGTATCCCTTAGGATGCTTTGACCGTGGTGTATTGCAACCAGATGTTGAGCGGCGAGTAGAAATCGGAGTTTCTTAGAATTCTTTAAGATTCGCCTTGGCGCGCCTGCTACTTTTGTTCGTAGAGTTTACAAGCTCTTCAATATTTTTCTACAATTTCTAAGAAGGACTCGTTGCGTTTGTTATTAATTACGGTAACCCGTCAGGCTGGCAAATCATAAAATAAAAATTTATGGGTTTGTAAGTGGCAGATGCCGTGAGTAGTTTTTAAACTAAGAATGAAGACTATAATATTTATTTAATAATTAAGAGTACGTGACAGATAGTCACACTAGCTAATTTAATTTAACCCAGTATTACAAGTGAAGGAATAGAATATGTAATTAATAGTTACTGGGTGGTTCAAACAAAACTAACTGTCAAAGAAATTACCTACAAATGCAAATGCAACAATTGTAATCATTCAAAACTTTTAAAATGTTATTTATTAAAATCTAAAAGAAACAATAATTGCGATTACGAAAATTGAATTTAAAAAAAATGAAGACTATAATATTTATTTAATAATTAAGAGTACGTGACAGATAGTCACATTCCCCCCTCTGAAAATCAGACGCGTGACGCAGTACAGCGTATGAGCTTTCACTATAAGACAACTGTGCCGTTTCATGACATTACTAAAGAATACATTACATACACCCGTCTGCTATGTTCAGCTAAACAGATTATTATAATTGTTCCAACTGGAACAGTAATCTAATAAGATGCATCGTCTGCTATAATTTTGTTTAGTTTCGCAGGAGTGTCTTCAATTGATACATAATTCCTCAACTTGAACTTATTCTCTCTGAATATACTCGTGTCATTTAACACGTTTCAGGTAATTTTCAGAAGACCTGTGCATGCTAATAATTTAGTTTTACATACCAGAGTCTCACTTAAGAGTATTTGTGCTATCGAGTGACGCTACCTACGGTGCTCCCCCGTTCTAAACTCAGCCTACCGCGGCTGCGGCTGGACAGAGGCCTCTCCCAGTGCACCTCAACGCTGAGTCAGCTTACTCAGCTGCCCGTAGCCGTATTCAGGAGTAGCTGAAATAGTCCGCACATAGACATATTAGATTTATTCCAATTAGTCGCCCCCCTCCGATTCTAAGAGGAAAGAGCAGTTCTGAAATCCAACTAGCGTTGGAAAGTTGTATTAGAAAATGAATGTTATGTAATTTGAAATAACTACCATTTGCACATTTAAATAAAGAATAAGTGGGAGCCTTCACAATGCATTTTGTGCACCTTCATTGAGCAAACATGAATCTTGACGATCTTGACTTAACTTTGAAATGTAAAGACCATAGATTGTCCAAATAATTATTGGTTTACTAGGACATAGTGTTGTTATTTCCTCAATTGGATAACAAAGTATTGGCAAGAATATTACCTGGTAGGTTCCAATATTGGAACTGATTAGGTAGGTATAGATAGTTCTATAGCTCAAAACAATATGCAATTATTTTTGAGATAACAAAGTCACACCACGTGACTACAGGTAAACATAGCGTTTCATAAAAGTGGAACTTAGCTTCGCAACTGGAGCCACGCTACGGCTGCCGTTGAAGTCAGCCGACGTCAGCTGAATTTGATGAAACTTTGACCCGAACGCAACTCTCAACCCACAGGTTTAGACAAAGTGTAGTGACAGCCAAGCGAAGATTGAAATATCCTGGAATTCAAAATAAGTCCACACGAGTATCTGTCCAATTATATTTAATACTTTACAAAGTCGAAAGGTCGTAGGTTAACTTCCTATGATAATTGGCTAATGTAACTCCTAGTAAATTAATTGTTATTTTGTAAACTTCATGCTTCTTACTATTAAGGCACTAATAAAGTTTACGCATAGTGTCTTATACCTAGGTAGTTTCACCCTTCCACACACTCATACTCGTACAAATACAAAACTTGCAACTGTAAACATTTATTGACATCTGTCTGTGTCCTTTTGGACACGAAACCTTTATCTACAGGGAATCGCACCCATCATTAAAGTTGCACTTGAACACAAGCAACAATCTTTTGAACTGTTACCTACTTTAAAGTATAACTCCACGCATAATATACGGGAATCGAACCCACAAACCGTGACACAGGAATCTAATTACTTATCAACTATTGTGTCAGGCGAGAATCGAACTCAACATCCATGACAATGGAATGCAAGTATATCAATTGATAAATCATGCTTGAATTGAACACACTACCAGTGTTTCAAGAATTGAAACACTTTAACCAAAGCGTTATCTAATTAAAAATATGTTATTGTAGCCGTTGTAACTCTAGCTGAGCCGTCTCTCACAATTCCTAGAACCATAAAATTACGTTGTGTTATTATTGTAGTAACCCATTAATTGTTCTTTCTCGTTGCACTGAAGTGAATCAGTACATTTAATGACGAGAATCCTGGTCACGGCACCACATGTGACTGTTCCTAAATTACCCTAGGCTGATAAAATTTTCGTTTTTCCTAAATCATTTAAATATTAGTATTATTGTCGGTTTCCCCCGAAGGGGAACAGGCCGCGCCCCGCCATCCGCACGGCCCTGTAAGGTTCGTCCCTGACTGGTCGCCTTCCCACCGACTAAGAGAACTGAATTCCGTAACATGAAGAAGTCCAATGCCTTGAATCATTATTAGAACAAGGAAAGGATTGAAAGATATAGTAAATCAGATTAGGGAATTCATAGTTATTGAAATATATTGAAAGTGGTTTCAAAAGGGTAAAACATAACTGGGAGATGCAAAGTATAATTAGATACAACCAATAGTTCTTGTATATAACCCTTACGCTAGCGTAATAGGTAATTAGTCAGTCGTAACTACACGATGCTTCACATCTACACCTGGTGCACTCAGAGCAACATTTCCATAAGTGACGTAGGCGGCTTTTCAGCGGCAATACGTCGACATCATGCTCCTAGTGAGCATTGTCCCTAGCAGTCCTTTCGAACTGGTGAACGTGACAAGGGCGGCTTTTCAGCGACAGAACGTCAATCACCATGCTAATCAGTAGTCATGGTCCCTAACAGTCTTTCGACTGGGTATATAACAGTTGTGGTATCAAACCATTCAATCAATCAATCAATCAATCAATCAAATCTTTATTTGCTTTGAATGTAGGTACAGGTATAAGATGTTGTACATAAATTAATGAGATCAGCTACAGTCTACCTTACGGCATGCAAATGATTACATAAATTAAAATAATAATAATATCAAAACAATGTCAACAAAACAGAAAGCAAAGTGAACTCAATCTACCTTACTGCGTGCAAATTATTACATAAATTGAAATATGAATAAAATCAAAACAATGTCAACAAAACAGATATTAAAGTGAAGTCAAATAATATTATAGGCAGGTACTTAAATAAGTCTTACATAGTCAAATTTGTAATAATCATAATATAAATAAATTCAAATCATTTAAAAAGTCTTTCACCGCAAAAACAGAAATTAAAGTCAAATAATATTATAGTCAGAAATAAGTCATAAATGGTCAAATTTGTAATTAAAAACAATCATAATATAAATAAATTCAAATCATTTAAAAAGTCTTTCACCGAGTAATAACATTTGCCTAAAAGTAGTGCAGTTAGCTTAGATTTAAAAACGTTTACCGAACAATCCTTAAAACCATGAGGTATTTTGTTATAAATGACAGGACCCATTGTCATAATACTTTTCCTTAACAGTGCTGTTTTGTAATTACCAGAATGTAGTAAGTTTTTGTATTGGGATCTCAAGGGGCCATTGCGTGTTCTTATATTGACCAGTGACGGAAATAGGTTTAGATTCGTTTTTACAAAAATTGCCACCTCCAATATATACAGACATGGAAAAGTCAGTATCCTCAGAGACCGAAACACAGGTTCACAGCTGTCTGTACTTTTAAGGTTTGACATAGATCTTATACACCGTTTCTGGGCCTTAAAAATCTCCTCCCTCTCACTACAGTTACCCCAAAATATAATTCCAAATCTTAACACTGACGCAACCAACCCATGATAAGCAAGTAGAAGTGTATCATTGCTAACTTTGTGTGATAGATTATATAGTACGTAGGCTGATTTATTTAACTTCTTACAAACGTCATCGGCATGCGGTTTCCAAGTCAAATTGTTGTCAATCAGGATACCTAGAAATTTCGCTACACAAATTGTATCCACTTTTTGACCATTATAATTAACATTTATATCATCAGCGCGTATCCTTTGGTAGAAGTGCATTACTTTTGTCTTTTTTAGATTTATTATTAAATTATTTGTATCAAGCCAATGTATAATTGTTTCTAATGTGTTATTAATTTCCCTTTCATAGTTTTCTTTGTTGGTACACTTAATTATCACTGTGCTATCGTCTGCAAATAATACCATGGGTTGTCGTGTCTGACGTGGCAAGTCATTTATATATAGGAGAAATAGAGGAGGTCCCAAGACACTCCCCTGCGGTACACCGTATTTGACCTCCCTACCGGCTGATGTATATCTAAGCTCACATTTGGTTTCAAGGCATATTCTGGACATTTCCGTATGCTGAGTTCGTCCAGTAAGATAAGAGCTTATTAAGTCTAGGACATTTCCCCTTATACCGTAATTATATAGTTTCTCCAAAAGCACGTCATGGTTTACGTAGTCGAAAGCCTTGGTCATGTCAGTATATATAGCACACACAGGAATCTTATTATCTACACATGGCATTATATTGCATAAGAAATTGTATATTGCCATATTAATATTTCTATTTTTTCTAAAACCCATCTGTTCGTTGCATAATATATTATGTTTGTTTAAAAATGTGTATAGCGATTCGTAAATAATCTTCTCAAATACTTTTGATAATATAGGGATTAACGCTACAGGTCTATAATTGGACATTTCCTCTTTATTGTTCTTTTTATGTATAGGCTTTATAACAACTCTTTTTAGACTATTAGGGTAAATACCCGAAATAATACTCCTGTTTATAATGTGACATAAAGGTGGAGCTATAATATTACTAACGAATTTAAGAACCTCTGTGGTAATACCGTCATAACCGTGGCTTTTTGTATTTTTTAGACTTCTGATTATCCTAGTTATGTCGTCTGGTATTATCGGTGACATAAATATTGAATTCGGGATGGTGTTTATACGAATAATTCCATCGGAGGTTTTTTTTTCAGATGTACTTTGAACTTGGTCAATAAAGAAATCATTAAAAGATGTTGCTATGTCATAGGGATCAGTAATCAAAATATTTTGCTTACTGATTTTCGTAATTGGTTCTTTAATATATTTGGTGCTATTGATTATTTGCCATGACGCTTTGCATTTATTTTGAGCATTATTAATTATGCAATTATTCTGAGCTTTTTGTGTCAGTTTTATAATCTTTTTTAATCTTTGTGAATAGGTCTTGAATTTGGTTTTATTCTTATATGAAGAGTTCATTCTATATTTCCATAGTAAGTGTCTTTGTTTCTTACTACATAGCCTAATACCTTTTGAGATCCATTTAATTTTTCTTTCCGATCGAATTTTCACCCATTTCATTGGAAAACATTGATTGTAAAGTAGAAGAAAAATATCTATAAAATTATCATATGCTTCATTAGGATTGAGCTCACTATAAACATCTGAAAAAGATAGAGCTGTTAAATAATTTTTAAATTTTACAAGGTTTTCCCTTGAGTAATCCCGTTTTTTAGTGCGCCAGTAATTTAATTTGCAAGTTTTACTGACTTGGATTTTTAGTATTACAGATGAGTGATCAGACAAAGCAAAATCAACAACCTCACTTGTACACTTTAAATGAGAGTTATAAGCAAAATTATCTAAACATGTTTGACTTTTTGGCCTCGTCGGTTGCCGAATCTGTAGCTTAAGGTTATAGTTTAGAAGAAGAAATTCAAAGTCCAGGGTGATTCTGTTACGTTTGAGGATATCTATGTTAAAGTCTCCGCATAATACTACCCTTACATTAGATTTATAGCACATTTTTTTTAATACAGAGTCCATAGCATCAAAAAATACACTAATATTAGATATATTTGGTGGTCTGTATACACATACAATTATAATTTTTTGTTGGATAAGTTCTATTGCACTACATTCAAAAACTCCTGTTATAGAAAGTTTCATTACATCGTGAAGCTCTTTATATTCGTAACAACTCTTAATTAATATACATGAACCTCCTCGTCTTTGGTGTTTCCTAGAGTAAGAGGCGGCAAGTTTATAATTTGGTATATTGATTAAAGTTTCCTGACCAGAGATAACAAAATGCTCCGTAAGGCATATTATGTCAACATTTATTTGTCTGCTTAATAGTTCTTGAATATTTAATGTTAAGATATCAGATTTGTTCAAAAGACCAGCAATATTTTGATGAATAATAAACATGTGATTATAAAAGAAAAAGCTCAGAGTTATTCTCTTGAGTTACGTTTGTTTGGTGTTTTGCTTTACATTCTGTGGAATTTATATTACAGTCTTCTGAACATGGTATTACATTTTTTTGGATAAACATAATCATATTTTTTATATCTTTAAAAATAGTTTGAAGTCCAAAGTAATTTATACTTCCAGTGCGTCTATCAAACATAGTGTCATCATATCTTAAATTTTTATTGCTGTCCAAGAAATAGGCATGTCCGTGAGTAATTATATCTAGATAAAGCAAATTATTAAAGGTTTCTATTCTTGAATTGAACAAATAATTGTTATTAAAGAATTTATATGTTGGAGTGCAAATAATTACATTTGTGTGACTAATTTCCTGCAATACTTCTCTAATGTGCAATACGCAATCCAAATATCTATTTGTAAATTTGAAGTCCTCCTCGCCCAGCAATATTATACAATAGTCCTGTAAGGTGAAGTTTGATACTTGTAGTTGAAGTCCATTCAGAAGACGTTGCATATTGCTATGTGGTGTTATGTAATGGAAAATATCACATTTATTAATTGTATCTTCTGCAATGTAAAGTATTTTGTTTTTATTATCTGTGCTTAAGATACAGATTTTATTACGCTTCGCACAATTTTTTTGTATTTCGGTTTTATTTTGGGTTGTTGTTGTTGCTATAACGGGTTTTTCTGTGTTTTTGTTCTCCAGTGTACATATTTTGGACTGTTTCTTGCTTTTTTTGTTCTCGTTAATGCTCTTTTTCGTAGTAGTTTGATTAATTTTAGGTAAACTATCATTAGTTGTTTCTGTCTCACTATTTTTTCCCAGGTCTTTATTCAAACTCCTCAAATTATTGTTTTCTAAGGAAAGGGCCTCGATTTCGGCACGAGCGGTCTGTAACTCTATTGTGAGATTCATGACTTGTTCACGCAATTCTTTTATAAGTCCTAAGTCTTCGTCATCCGATAATTCCGGGACACTGCTTCCGGTTTCATTTATTGTTTGTGCAGAGACTGCGTCGCTGCTGTTTAGTATTGAATCTGACTTGGTTCTAGTACGACGGAAGGTAATATTTTCGAGGAAATTCATCTTAAATTTTTCCTCACAAATTTCCTCCGAAGTGTTCAAAAAATATTTATTTTCTACCAAATATTAATATACTTTTTTAAGTGGTATCCCTAATCGTTTATTTTGCGCCACTGGTGTCGAGTAGCGGTACTATAGTGGTTCTTCTAGTCAGCGCGCAGTGCCGTGCTGGCGCTAGTTGTCGAACATTCATAAGGGTACAAAGGTCAATTTTTAAAAATATTTCTCTCAACGGTGTTAATATTGTCGTCTTCTCTAGTTATTGCACAATTTTTAATATAAAACTGCACTTATCTTCACTATTTGATATAAACTATGATGTTTTGTATTGATTTGTTTTGTTGGAACACTATATTATTGTTTGTAAAGTGTTTTGAACAGTCACTTAGTGTTGTTGATTTATTATAAAAAATACACTTGTCGTTAGCAGTCACCAATAATGTCACTCGTTAATTATAGTTTTTGCACTGAATTCCACTACTTTTTAGTCAATTAGGAATGTATTATATATTTAATTACAAATTTTAAAAACGTAGGTCTAGTAAACATTGCCAGTGTTGCCAGCCTTTTTCTTTCCATTCCAATCCCACCCCATGGATCATGTGCTCTTTCTGTACAACTAGCGCATCTGCAAGACCCGTGCTTGTGTCAGCCTGACCGAATCATTTGTCAGAGATAAAGAACATATTATTCTAGAATCACTATATGGTTGGTCATAATGGGGTTGAGTCTCGAAACTCAAAAGGCAAATTGGCTGAATTGTTGGTCGGAGCTAATGAATATATATCATTCAAGAATTAACAGATAATAGAGTTAATAATCAAAACTCAATAACCATTTTGCAATAGAGTTGGGGATCAACTCTATTGAAACCCTAAAGACAGCCCCAAAAGCGCCCACCCTTCACCACTTCCTAGTGTTGGAGCTGAGGAGAAGAAGTGGCGCAACAAACTCCTCAGCAACACGTTTCTGTCTGTGTAGTTTTAAGAACTTTAATCACAACATCAGCCTAGGATAATTATTGGAAGAAAGGACTCACCCAGTTGCTCACCAACAAACACACACACACACACACAGGGCTTCTAACCCAACTATATTTAACTTATTCGACAATTATCGCACTCTTGCGACAACCCACTTGGACATAGACTCTCGGTATTCACCAAGTCTCCTAACTTTACTAAAATAGCCTATATCGTCTGGATCCGTACCCTATAGCGGTATAAGACCGACTGCCTCGTTTACCAAACTTCCCCCGGCCTCAGCCTCTAAAAACACCACGCATTTCTTCCCAGAAATGCTGGTTTTTTGTACAAATGTCTCAATTGTTTTAAGTATCCCTTAGGATGCTTTGACCGTGGTGTATTGCAACCAGATGTTGAGCGGCGAGTAGAAATCGGAGTTTCTTAGAATTCTTTAAGATTCGCCTTGGCGCGCCTGCTACTTTTGTTCGTAGAGTTTACAAGCTCTTCAATATTTTTCTACAATTTCTAAGAAGGACTCGTTGCGTTTGTTATTAATTACGGTAACCCGTCAGGCTGGCAAATCATAAAATAAAAATTTATGGGTTTGTAAGTGGCAGATGCCGTGAGTAGTTTTTAAACTAAGAATGAAGACTATAATATTTATTTAATAATTAAGAGTACGTGACAGATAGTCACACTAGCTAATTTAATTTAACCCAGTATTACAAGTGAAGGAATAGAATATGTAATTAATAGTTACTGGGTGGTTCAAACAAAACTAACTGTCAAAGAAATTACCTACAAATGCAAATGCAACAATTGTAATCATTCAAAACTTTTAAAATGTTATTTATTAAAATCTAAAAGAAACAATAATTGCGATTACGAAAATTGAATTTAAAAAAAAATTACATGAAAATCTCACAAAAGGTTGAACACCCCTGTCACGGGATCAGAGCGGGCGATTTTATTTTTTCATTTATTTTTTTATTTCTTGATTATTGCACTTCCCCTACCCTACTAGGGCACGAAAATACCCCCACAGATAGCTAATATAGCTATAACGCCCCCTGAAAACTCTATTTTACCACTTATTTTAGGCTTTTAAATCTTAATCCCAAACCTAATGCCGAGAGCCCTCCAGGTGGGTTCTCTTTTGCGCAAACGTAATGCCACGGACCCACCTGGAGGGTCCACTTGCAATATGTATGGTGGGATGGCACATGCGCACTATGAAACGGGGGTGGACTCGAATGTGTTAAATAACTTATATAAACTTTATATTGTTATGAAACTTATCAAATAAATAAACGGAAATTCAGAAAATAAACAGTCCACGTTAGATTCTTCTATATCTTGATTCTCAATATTAACTTAAAAGTTAATTTCCGGTGGTGGGTGTGGAACCGATCCTCGGTTAAGCAAACAGCAGAATGATATAAAATAGAAGTTTAGATGAAAATAAATATCTCGGTTAAATATAGGACAACTATTGGAACCGTTTTCAACTTAAATGATTTGTTGTGTTACATCTATCGGTTCGATGGCCAACCAAAACAAAATTATTTGACAATGCAGATTGACAAATCAAATTGAACTAACATTTAAGCCGGTTTTCCAAAAAAAAGGGGACAACTTTTCAAATTTCATTTAGTACCTTTAATTTTCGAACGATTAAGAGTAATGAATAGAGGCCTAAATTGTATTTATTTATATTTGTCGGAGACGGTCATTGGTACGGGCTTAAAATGAATCACAAGTACACGGCGGTGACATCACGCAATCTACTTACAAGGCTACCCACACCACAGTGTCACTTGTTACAGAGTCAAGATGGTAGACTCTGAGCGAGGACGACAGTCAGTCAGTGTCTGATCGCGGCCGAGTTAAGACATCTTGGAACTGTACCCGATTTATTGTGCCCCGTGTTATTGTGCTAAGTTGTAATCACAAGTAATTCGTTAGTTTTGCTACAAACAGTCTATCGCTCAGTGTCTTTTCATAGCACGAAACCCATCGTCTGCCCACATAATGCTGAAGCCTAGAGGAGTAAATCCTGACACCCCGACATATTCATAACACTATAAAATAGGAATTTGCTTTAAGACACCAACTCCAATAGGCAATAGGCTCGCCCCCTATTACATGGGACGTAAACATTACTGGCGAAATGTGGGTGTACTAATGGTTCGGGGAACACCTGTGTCTAATCCTTCGGAGTTTACAGACGTGATGTCATGTCACACCAACTACAATGTAGTATAAAACTCAAGAAATTGAAAACAACCTAACTAATTTACAGAAGAATTCGCTATGGAACTTTCTGATCAGATTAAGTAAAGTTTCAGTAGCAAGTTTCAGTGGCAGTGAGGCTGCCTTACGTCCTTAGGGTCCCGGGTTCGAATCCTGGTAGGGGCAAATGTTTGTGTGATGAGCATGGACATTTTTTTCCGAGTCATGGATGGTTATAATGTATAATAAGTATGTATTTACAAACAAAAAGTATCTATGTATAGTATCAACTATCTGGTGTCCACGACACAAGCCTCGTTGCTTAGTGTGGCACCTAGATGGCGCTGTGTGTAATGTCCAGCGATATTTATTTTTATTTTTTAAGTAAAGTTTCGGTTATTCTTCGTTTCTACTGTGTACTTTTCGCACTCCGAGAGAAAAGTAATTCAACTCGCTAGTTTTGATGAGAGCCTGTGTTCTGATTATGTCGTGATGATAGATAGTGACCTGTTATGCATCATGTTTTGTTGCGTATAGGGACATTGTGACACGAACTTTTACCATGGATTCAGTACATGACTGAACCTAAACTTAAAAAAAATCGGCCAAGAGCGAATCGGACACGCGCACGAAGGGTTCCGTACCACTATCTAAAAAAAAAATATCTTCATTGGCGTCAACCGTGTATGTATGGGGACACCCTTTAATTTTCAACTTTTTTTTTGAATTTTTCCTTTATTTGTGCTGTATGGCCATGCTTTTTGCCAAATTTCACGATTCTAGGTCAACGGAAAGTACCCTATAGGTTTTGATTCCCTTGTGAAATCGCATAATATGCGACATAAACAGTCATCTTTTGATCGCGTTGACTTACAATTATGATTTTTTAATTGCTTCAAGGGGTAGCACATTTGAGTATTTGATATTAATTTCAGCTTGATCCGCCACGCATTCCTGAGAAAAAGGACAGACAGACTGACAACAAAGTAATCCTATAAGGGTTCCGTTTTGTAGATTGATGTACGGGACCCTACAAAAAATTCAAATAGCCAATTCGATAGCGCGATTTTCATTTTACACATTGGTAGCCGTTAGATATTTCAATTCTCGCAAAATATGTTATAATTTTGCGAGAATTGCAATATCTAAGGCTGTAAAACCAGCCAATGTGAGTTTTTTTGTTTTGTACTAGACTATACCTGGGACTATTCTGGTTATCATGATAATATTTTTTCCAGGTTTTTTATTTAGTCTGTTCTTTCCCACTGCTGAGCAAAGGCCTCCCCCAATTCTCTCCATGTAGTCTTTTCCCCCTGCCAGCCTCGGGCCGGCCCAGGTGTGTATTAAAAAAAATATTTTCTTATTTTCTTTAGAAACCAAGACAATACGACCCCTTTTTTTTCGGATGGGAAATCATTAAATGACCCCTCCTACTTTGGGCGGAGCGGAAGGGAGTGTCAGACTTCTACTGACTAAAACCCATTCAGGGCCGCGGTATATCTTTCGAACAGTCCCAGTTTAGTTCAAAACTGTTAAGTGCTGCAAAACCATTGTGAGAGAAATAAATAAACTTATTATTATAATATCTTTCGAACAGTCCCGCAGCCCTGGCACGACTCCTGTGCACAACTTTTTGCCTGTTATATTGCCCACTACCGTAGATAGCGGTTTTTACGCCAAAACAAAAGTCATTTCCCAGCAATTATGTGTGCTCAAAGAAACTTGTTTGAAGTCAGAACGCGTAGTTGACGGCAATTTGATGGTTTTCTGCCTCGTTGGTCTAGTTGTCGTAAGCAAGTTCGATTCCCAGGTCGGGCAAAGTGTTATTGGGTTTTTCCCTATGAAATTTCTCAGTAGCAGCCTCATGTTCTATATTTATGCCCAATAGGCTCATAGGGGACGAGACTTCATCGAACCTACACCTAACTGGCGAAATGTGGGTGTATATACCCACTATTATAGGTACACGAATAACCCTTCGCAGATTATGTATGTTTTTAACACCAAGTATTTTGTTGTTTCAGGTAGTGGTATTCAGAGTGGCCCAAGGGCCGTTCATCGAAGATTTCCACCAGTGTGTGACCCACGGATTCTACACGCAGCGCTGGCAAGAACAAGCGTATACTACGCTTTCATTGATCTTCATGTTCATACTACCTCTAGTCATATTGGTGTCTACTTATGTGTCTACAGTCAGAACTATTGCAAGTAAGTGTTGGTTTCTTTTTATAACGGCTCTTTTTTAATTTTATGTCCGTGGAAGGTGTGTTAAGCACGTTCGTATCAGCATGATTCGGCTAGTTAAAATTGAATAGAAGAGTTAGATAAGCCTGGCTGGAGGCCTTAGATTCATTTTTAAGGCATCCACAGGATTTGCCCGGTTAAGCAGTAGCCAGCCTCAGAGGCTGAACTGCGAGATGCCATCGCCAAAAAAAAAAAATCGGCTTGGTGAAATCGAATGAAGCTATTAAGGGTGTAAAAATACCCTTAACTAAGCCGAAAGGCACTCTTGTTCTCCCCGTCATTGTGATATTTTATTTTATTCTAGACCATACCTGGGAACCTTCTAGTTACGGTTCAAACTTTTTCACAAGTCTTGTTGTCGTTATTATGGTTATCACTTCACTTAAAACACCTCCTCGTCCCGTTTATTATCCAATGCATCCATCAGCACAATGTTTTGAGTGCGTTATATTGAGTTTTACCGTAAAAAGTAATTTGTTACCCCACAAATAAAACCATTTCCCAGTAATCATTTTGCGTGGGGGTGGTAGCTTACCTTAATGTACAGAATGCTTGGTTGTCTGCTTCGTGTTGCCTTCTTCATTTACACCTTAGATGTTTTGGATTGAACCGCTTGTCTAAACTCGTATTGTGTCGAGCCCACCTGATCATAATACAGCGATGGCAGATGCCAACCGGAGCTTTCCTAACGGTATGAGCAGAATGATAGCAGAATATTTGTGTCGTGATTGTTTTTAGTCGGATTTTTTGTTCTACAAATATGTGAAAACGAATGTACCGTGTCGAACAGACATTACCATCCCCAACCTGACGGTAATCGATTTTTCATCCATTTCCTACGGGATATTGGACATCCGTTTGAATCAATGCACTCCGGTACAGTCAGCCCCAAAAAGATGTAAACACGGACAATGAACCATTAAATTGTCTACAACCATTGTAGACAACAAAATGGCTCCTTGTCCATGTTTACATCTTCTTGGGGCTGACTGTACTGGTCATACTATTTTGGGCCATTATTGTCTTGGCAGTAGCGGCAAGTGTTATCTGAAGTTGTTCAGATGGTGTAGCAATGGCAAGGTGAAAATAATTTAGAAAGTAATAAAATCGTTTATCGAATCGCGCGCCGGACGCGTCAGACGGACGCGGAGCGGCCGCGCGGGCGTAAGAGTAAAGAAAATAGGCTTACGTAACTATCTGAGTCTCTAGGCTGACATGAGTTCAAGGTGGTATTGTATTGTATACCGGGCTGGTGTTCGCAACTCCACGTCCAAGCGCGTATTTTGCGTGAAAAGAACAGATACGAGGTGGTGTGTATTTGAAGAATACTAGTAATGAATACTATTATTTAAATACCATCTTGGACTCATGCTAGCCTAGTACTTTTCGTGAAGTTACTGGCCATAACTTAAGAGAACGTGTCGTGAACTGAACAGAATACAAACTTAAATGTATGGCCTAGCACTTCACGCTAGCTCCCGTGGTGCACATTATTTTTTTTTGATAACTGTACCTTTAAAGTTCTTGTAAATTGGGGCGAAGCAGAACTTCAACAGTGATATGGGACGAACTAAGAATTTTTTAGAATGTGGGACAAAACTTTAGGACGAATGAAGAATAAATCCTGTCTGCGCGTCATAGCTGACTTGTATTTTTTTGACAAATATGTAACTCTGTTGTTATCACTGAGTAAACCCCACTCAGTGAATATCAAGTATTTTATATAGGTTCCTATATATACTTGCTAGATTTTTGACGATGGTCATTTTGATTGATATGAGTGATAATGAGCTGATCTTATAATCATGTAGGTTATACATACCTACATACACTTACTCTGTTTTGGTTTTTATCAAACATTGATAAATTATCGATGTACCACTATTGTACATGAAGTTTAAATAAATAAATAAAAATTGACACAAATCGACAAAATCAGTTTTATCTAACTAATCCTAGGTTTTTTTTTGCCAAAAGTGGGTTATTGTGCAACGAATGAGGTCAGATCTTGTCAATGTAAGAGTATCACCGTTGGACTAGTAGTTCTTTTTCAACTTTAGTAATTATTTCTTACGGCATCATTGTTCGTAATTAAAGGACACTTTCTACATCTAACTCGAACAAAAAAAAAACAATACAATATTTATATATTTTTAAATTAAACACAATATTAAGCTTCTGATTATGAGTAAGCAGACACAATTTGGGCGGAATAATAATGTAATTATTAGCGTCAAGGAATTCATCCGCATCGCTGTCAGCGGGAAAAGTTCCCAGAAGGCTGGCAGCAATGCCACGTGAGATAGCAATACTGCCAGGCAAACTTTATACAAACCTATTGTACAAAATTCGAAAACAAACAGTAGATAAGCAACTTGTCTTCAGTTCAAACAGCTGTGTACGACTTTACTGTCTAATAGTTTGAAAGAAGTTATATTTTCCCAGAACGGTAGCAGATGGCACTTGTCAAGATATGAATAAATTGTCAACTAACTTTACCGTAGCGTAGGTAAATACCAATCAAATCCAAGGAGACAGTTGATTATGACTACTAACTAATATTTGGAATGTCTGTTTACTCCTTCAAAATACTCGTTTAATTATTGTTTAAATTACAAATAATTGTGTATCTCTGAATTTTATTCGACTATATTAACGCTAGTTTACAAATATTTATTTTTTCTTTCTTTTTCTTAACACTAAAATATTTAAGTATTTTTTTTAAACGCCAAGTATTTTTTGATTACCCACAAGACGTTTTGCCTTACTCTGGTTACGTTAGTTCAAAATCTTCTCTAGACAGTGTAAATTAAATCAGAAAAATTTACTTTGCATTTGTAACAAGAATAATTACGGTTGTCAAAAAAACGATGACAGAAGTGTTTATTTTTAATTTTTTTTTTGGCCCAATTTTCCCCGGTCCTTTCAGACATACCTAATTTAGATGAAACATAGCTATCTCTTCTGGAAAATATAAAAATTACGGAATCTAAAATTAGACAGGTTATTCAAACCGAAGGCAAAACTTACAAATATTTTCTAACATTATAATTAAACTAGCTTTTGCCCGCGGCTTCGCCCGCGTGTACGTCGATAACTGTCCCACGGGATCATACTACTGGGATAAAAAGTATCCTATGTATTAATCCAGGTTATAAACTATCTGTGTGCTAAATTTCATCCAAATCCGTTCAGTAGTTTTTGCGTGAAAGAGTAACAAACGTCCATCCATCCTTAAGAGCGGCCATCCCGTCATACTTTTCATACAAACGCTCGTACGTGATAATGCAGTTTTTACACATCTATCTTTGAATTTTTTGAACTAATAGGTATTTTGTGCACTTTAACGAGGTTCTTATGGAAGCAAAAAAAAAATTAGAAACAATTTCAGTATAAGCCTCCAAAAATTGCTGTTTTGCACAAATTTTACCTGAACTTTGGCCGTTTTCATAATGTACTCATAAACTGTAAAAATAAAGAAAACATTTCGATAGAAACCTTGCACATTTATTGGAGATTCTTAATGACAAATATTTATTTCACACACTTGTTAGACTTATTCAAAAACACGTATCTCCTGGAACAAGTTTAAGAAATTTTCGAACACGATTTTTCGTTCAATTTCATCGCGTTAGGCGGTATGAGGTGCGCGAGGGACGAGATGTGTGGGGTCGGGGCGTGGGACCTGGGAATTGAAAGAAAATCGTCGCTGGGGCTCGGGATGAAACAACAAGCTTTTCGACCATGCTCGCGTTGACTATAGTCGGACCGGGAAGGGCACTCTTAAACCTTCCTCTTGAATCACTCTATCTATTAAAAAAACCGCATCAAAATCCGTTGCGTAGTATTAAAAATCAAAGCATACCTAAGGGCAGACCGACAGCGGGATGAGACTTTGTTTTATGCTATGTAGTGACGTGTACGTGTACTTGTTAAAGCGGGAACAGAAATACACAATCTGTGAAAATTTCAACTATATATACCTATTATTTGGATCATGAGATACAGCCTGCTGACAGACGGACGGACGGACAGCGGAGGCTTCGTAATATCAGTCGTAGAAAGGTCCCTTTGGTTACCCTTCGGGCACGCAACCCTAACCAGTAGTAGATGATTTTCATCATTTTAATTTTGGAGTTAATCGACAAAGACAATACAAAGTTTCACAGACAAGTCAACCCCTCATTTCACCCTCTTGGAGGTGGAATTTTGGAAAATCCCTTCAATGATAAGAACTCTCCACAAAGAACACACCCTCCAAATTTCATGTCCCTAGAACCAGCGGTTTGGGCCGTACGTTGATATATGAGTCAGTCAGTCAGGACTTTGAATTTTATATTGGGGGAAAACTTTGATACATGTTTTTCATAATTTTAACTGAGTGTGTACACAAATTTTCAAGTAAATCGACCCCGAGAATAAAAAGTTTCACATAACATTTAACCCCCCATTTCACCTTCTTAGGGTAGAATTTCGAAAACCCTTTCTTAGTGGATACCTACTCTTCACAAAGAATACACCCTCCAACGCGCACGCCCTGCGCCACAGAGCGCGCCATGCGCCTATCTACGTCAGTTTAAAAGCTTTTTTTAACTCTTTTCCTCTCTCGTCGGGGACGATTTTGGAAAAATTGTGATATAATAATTTGCGAGTCAATCAACCCAGAGAATAAAAAGTTTCACAGAAAATTCAACCCCTAAGAGGGTGAAATGGGGATTTCACCCTCTTAGGGGTTGAATTTCGAAAAATCCTTCCTTATTCCTTGTCTACATTATAAAGGAAACCTCTGTGCAAAAATTTCAGCTTTCTATGTCCAAGGGTTTGGTCTGGTCGTTGATGAGTCAGTCAATCAGTCAGTCAATCAGTCAGTCAGGACTTCTCTTTTTATTTATACAGGGTGGAATTTTGTAATGCCACCTGGAGGGGAAGTACTCTTAATACTGCAGATAGAAAATTTTACTCAAAGGAAACATTCCTTTATTTTTGAATAGAAAGCAAACTGCATTCAAAGATTTTCGATAATTCTCTTCTCCCACACCCGGGAATCGAACCGGCTAAAATCTGAAAAAATCCTGTACTTTTATTGCATCGATCGTTGGGGTCAATTATAAGGATGAAATCTCTCTAACAAACATGATAAATTAAATGAAAGGAAAACCAGGAAATCTTAAATTAATGTAATTATTTACAAAAAATGGTAAACTAACTAATTAGTTGCTCGAAATGGGCTCCATTCTCTTGGATACACAAATTTATTCTTTTAACGAATTCATTTCTAGTAACCTTTAATAAAGTGTTGTGGTGAATATTATAAATCGTATTCGGAACTTCAACTCTCAACTCGTTGTCATTCGCATAAGATTTCATGTAAATTTGATTTTTTACATATCCCCACAAAAAAAAATCTAATGGGGTGAGATCTGGCGATCTCGCAGGCCATCTGATTGTGCCGTTTGTACCAATCCAGGTATTAAAATGGTTATTAATGTAGGCAGTAGTGATTCTGCTGTTATGTGCTGGAGCACCATCTTGCTGTAGCATTATTTGGTTTCGCTCTTCCTCGGGGAAACCATTTTAATCGTTTCTTAAGAGATCCAGTATTTCAATATACTTGACAGTGTTTAAATGACCTTCGTACACGTGGACACTACATTATTTCTCATAATTCCGCACCAAAAATTGAAAGAAAATCTTACTTGATTGTTAGTTCCATGAACACGAACAGGATTCACTCGAGACCAATAATGGTTATTGCGGCGATTGTACATGCCATTATTGCTGAAGTTGGTTTCGTCAGACAATACAATGTTACTCAAAAAATTAGGGTTTCGGTCAATTTCTCCAAGCATGTTTTCACAAAATTGTAATCGTCTCTCACGATCCCCAATATGCAATTTTTGCACCAACCGACCTTCACGATAGCATTTATACTTATACTTTTTCAGCACTTTAAGTACGCGAGTGTGGGTTGTTCCTAATTCATCGGCAGCATCTCTACTTGAAGCCTTCGGAAATGATTCCAAGTATGTTAAAACATCTAGTTCAAAATCGAAATAGTTTTGCTGAATAGTTTGCCGTCTCTTCTTGAAACCACCCGTATTCTTTGAATTTTCTACCATTCTTTTCAATACGAACCGAGTTGGTGCCTGTCGGTCTTGATATCTCTCTCCATACCACCGCAGGGCTAGATTCACGTTTTTGTTATTTAAAAAATAAGCTTCCATTAAATCAAACTGTTCTTGTTAAGCCATTTTCACCGTGAGACAAAATGTGAAATGAGTTGTAATAGAGAGAAATAAATAATTTATCATGTTTGTTAGAGAGATTTCATCCTTATAATTGACCCTAACGATCGATGCAATAAAAGTACAGGGTATAATTTTTTCAGATTTTACCCGGTTCGATTCCCGGGTGTGGGAGAAGAGAATTTTCGAAAATCTTTGAATGCAGTTTGCTTTCTATTCAAAAATAAAGGAATGTTTCCTTTGAGTAAAATTTTTTATCTGCAGTATTAAGAGTACTTTCCCTCCAGGTGGCATTACAAAATTCCACCCTGTATAGATAGACAGATAATTCGATTAAAATTATTCAGTGTGGGTAGATCCACTTTTCCAGAACTATATTATTTACAGGATCTATTTCAGAGAACCTGTGCAAAAACTTATAATTAAGTTTTGATAAAGATTAGGAAAATTAGGTGGGCGTAAAGCTTTGTTTTCTTGTTATGAAACTTTATGTAAGTACTTGTAAAAACTAATTAAAGTCATAAAATGACAACGCTGAATGTTGCGGCCATTTACTGGTTTTATGCAAGGGACGTAAAGCCTATAATAACGAAAAAAAGTAAACGCCTAAAATGCGACTGTGCCGGGCATACTGGCAGGTAATATGCGATTTAGGGTGACCTACATATTCCTTGGCCGAGAATATTACACTTTGGTAATCCGAGGTGTAATATTCCTGGATACGGAATTATGTAAAATAGAATAAAAATAAAATACTCCTTTACTCGAAAATGTTAACAAAATACATACATATTACGTAGGTACTTATCAAAACTTATGACACGCATTTGGTACGCGTCCTCGGTCTCTTTTCAAAGCTTCGGCAGCTGTGTTGATAAACTCAATAAATTTTACATACCTGCATCGCGAAGTTCATCAAAACTTTTACCGATTTTCATATTTTCACACCCTTCTAAAGTCCTGTACTTCATTGATATACTTAAAAATTTAACCGAATCAAAATTCGACTTTAAAACAATTATTACAAATTGCTGTAAAATTTCATAACGAACTTCTGCGGAAGCTCGAAAAGTAAATATTTCGACTGAGGTCCTAATACTGTTACGAAGTTATGGTAGCCATAAATAATAACACTGCGGTTGATAAATTATTGAAATGCCAACATAATATTGGTTGATTTAGGTTAGAAGTTCCAAAAAGATTGGCTTTATAGAAATTGATGAACTTCGCGAAAAAAAGATACAGCTATTTCACATGATTACTTTCTGGCTTTCAATTTCGTTATTTCTCATTTACCTGTATCTATAATTCTATACCCACAGACATTCATTTTTCAATTACGTACCTTTGTTTTTATACAAAAAACATAAAAATAACTGGGCTATTTTGATAAACAAACACTAAATTGGACAACAAGAAATTTGTTTGTTGCTACAAAAGCTTTATCGAACAATATCTATTTGTGAAATATGATTACTTTGGGATGAAAACTTTAATTTCATATTGGTTATTGATTATGGTCTATCCTTTTCGGACATTCATTCTCTGGCCCATATGAGTTCTCTCGTAACAAACCTAAGTGTGCCAGAGAGAGGCAAAAAATAGCAATATCAACAAATGGTTTCCTTATAACTTTGGGAGCTGACTGTACTGTACAAAAAATAGTTGAAATTTATGGTTGACGAAATGGGATTCAATGTATGAAGATTAAAATAGTTACGAGTTGGCACACTTTTCCACTTGTTTCGCACGTCTTTTGTTTAGATGTCGAAATGGCAAAGTTACGAGATGGGCCGGAGCCATATTTTTCCTCAACATTTAGTTCAAAACTAAAGTAATGTGACTATGAGCTTTCACCGAAATTCTAGAATATGATAATGTAGATGAATGAAAACAACGCTTGAATATACAGGCTGTCGCTTTGCATTCTGGTCAAATTCAAGGAGGTCTCTATTCTAGTGATTCTCGACCCGATTCTATAATAAAAAGGGTAGGCTTTTGTCATTTTTCTATTTTTTTTTTATGGAAATCGGTAATTGTAAATCACCCATATTAAAACGGAGCCCGTCTGTTCCTAGCCCAATAAACGCGCCGTCACACACATAAATGCGAACGTTTATTCCACAGAATAAGTATGGACAGTATGGAAACTAGGGGGTGGTTTACGGTTACCGATTTCCGTAGAAAGAAAAAAGCCTACCCTTTTTACTATAGATTCGGGTCGAGAATCACTAGTATAGATACCTCCTTGAATTTGACCAGGATGCAAAGCGACAGCCTGTATTTATCACGTTTTGAAATTCTCATATTCGCTAACAAATTCCGATCATACCTACTACACCTCGCGATAAGAATTGCTTCATAAAATCGAAAAGTATTTGAAAATGAAAAGCAAAAAACCTTTTTTTCGCCTCCCTTCCTCGAAATTCCAAAGTTATTGAGCCTACCTTTGATTAAAAAGTTCCGTCTTAAATATTTTTTTAATTTGTTTCAGAGAGCGAAAAAATATTCAAACCTGAAGTGCGGAGCCAGGAGCAGTACTTCACTCCTGACATGAACCGAAGAAGACTTATTGTTAGAGCAAAAATGAAGTCCTTGAGGATGTCCGTCGTCATAGTGGCCGCTTTCCTGATCTGGTGGACACCTTATTATGTTATGATGATTATCTTCACATTCCTCAATCCTGACAAAGACGTAAGTACCTTATAATTACAGCTGTACACTTATCTGTGCGGGCGGGAAGTCACGGAATTAAAATAAAATGTACAGACACCAACTCATCAAGCTTCCCGCAACTCTATATTTTCCCAATCAACCTTAAACCTACTGCTCTAGCGATAAAGTTGAAAATCTATTATAGAAATTTGACATATTGTAGTAGCTTGATGTGCTGGCGTCTGTACCAAGTTTGACATATCGATGCCTGTCTGTAACAAGTTTGACATTTCTTGACAAGCAACACCACCTTGAAATGCACACTTAAAGTGATCATACTATACGAGAAGTTTTGACTCTTAGCTAAAATCTGAACTAACACAAGCTCTTGGTTTTTGCATTTTGCAAAAAAATAACCAATGAAAACCAACAGCGGCCCCTGCCATTGTCATTGCCATGTCATTCGAATGATTAGAGATCCTTGCAGCTTCGGTCATTTACATATTTTCCTACAAGAATAAATAAATGCGCTCCTGTCACTTGCCACAGTTGCATCATCTCTTGGGCGGTTGAAAATTCGGCATAACATGTAAAGTATACTACGACAAATAAACCGATTTTGGTTACGTTCAAAATGTTCCTCTTATTCGCATGAAACACAGATAGTATAATGTTTCAGGGGATGCTTTTGTTCGATAAAATTCAATTTACTGGAATCGTTTCATGATACGTTGACCTTTTAAAACGGTTATATTTGCTGAAATTAGCAATAAAAGTCCTTCATTTTCCTTTATTAAAAATAAAGTAGGAAGAAAATGAACTTTTTCAATATTTTTTCGAAAACAACAATTTGTTCGAGTCTTCGCACGAAATCTATATTGTGCGAACCAATGGCCAATTGTGCGCAAAATGAGTTTCGAACTTTGAATTTATTCAACCTAAACTTTTTGGATTACCGGGTGAAATTACCTGTTTTGTCCTCAAAATAACGACTCAGGTTATTTGCCGACTTTATTGTTTAGATAATAAATATGGCCGTAAACCGCTTATAATGTTCCCACTGCTGGAACGCAGGGGTGCTCCGTCGCAGAAGGTGCACTTCGGATCTCAACGAAACTTGCAACATTATTTCTGTTTGATATTATTATGGCAAATTTTCAAACCCCACTTGATATTTAATTGACAATTGTAAAAAGTAAGTGGACTGAAAATGTATTTTGCACTTATAACTTTGAAGCTATAGCCTTCGAAACGTGAAACATAATTTTCGTATTCTATTTGTGTTCAACAAAATTATTTTACCATGGTCACAGGAACCGAATTTCAAATTACGCGGTACCAGTTTTGAATAGTGATTATAATTAGGAGATATCAAATATACATTGTGTAGGTACTAATTGGTTCTACGCGAGCTACACATGACAAAAATATTTTACGTCGCAAATTAAATACGATAATTTTACGCGTGAAACATTATAAAATACTATTTTCCCCGTTTTCGCAGCATTTTTCATTGATGCTCCTATTGGTCATAGCGTGATGTAATATAGCCCATTGCCTTCCACGATAGATGGACTATCTAACACTAAAATATTTATGAAAAAAAAAAAATAAAAACAAACAAAAAAAAAAAAAAAACTCGGCCCAGTACGAATAGGACTCGCGCGTAGGCTCCGCAACATCGTAGTAAAGCCGTTTTTTTTTTTTTTTTCGGGTGTGAAATCATCAAATAACCCCTTCTCGCTCTGGGCTGAGCAGGAGGGAGTGTCGGACTTTTACTGACTAAAACCCATCCATGTTCCTTCCTTTGCCCTTTGTGTTCCAGGGCCGCGGTATCTCTTTCGAACAGTCCCGCCTGGACCCCCTTTAATTTTTAATTTATTTGTCGTTATAGCGGCAACAGAAATACACATTCTGTGAAAATTTCAATTGTCTACCTACACAGGCGGACGGACGGATATATAGCGGAGGCTTAGTAATAGGGTCCCGTTTGTTTCCCTTAGGGTACGGAATCCTGAAAACATAAGTTCTGATTGACAAAATACAAGTTCTGATTGACTAAACGCAAATTTGAACTCACAATGACCACATAAAGTTTTTTTTTAAACGCGAGCAATGAGCTTTATGTGACGTTTCTAATTAAATGCCCAAAAATTAAATGCTGTCAATGTGGCTGTCACAAAAAAAAAGATGTCCGTGGACTCAAACCGATTTTGATTTTGTTTTATTTTTGTATAAAAAATGTAATGATACAACAATTTACAATGGCAACATTTCCGTGAATGTTGGAAATGTGGACTATTGATAATCTATACATCTATACAAATAAATAAAATTGAAATGTCTGTTTGTAATATTAAAAAAACAGCTTTTTACTGAATGCATATGAAAATATATACGGCACATAAAACAAAAACACATTTTTTTCATAAAACAAAAACACATTTTTGTCTGTCTGTCTGTCGGTCTGTCTGTCTGTTAGTCTGGTTGTTCCGGCTAATCTCCGAAACGGCTGGATCGACTTTTACTGACAGATAGCTGATGTTATAAGACCTATGAGGAGAGCAGCGGTGGCCCAGTGGTGGCGGCCCCGACTTAGAATAGAATAGAATAGAATAATCATTTATTTGCTCCGAATGTAGGTAATTACAATAAGGTCGTTACAATAATGTTAGAGAATCCTTGTACATTCTACCATTTTGGCATGCAAACATTGATGCAGTTCATCATCAAACACACAAACATGAAACACAACTAAAATTTATCAGCTAGGAAATCCAATACGGAGTAATAACATTTATTCAACAAAAGTTCAGTTAGTTTTTTTTTGAATATTGTTACGGGTTCCTCTTTTATGTTATTAGGAATGTGGTTAAAAATAGCTGGTGCCATACCAAAAATATTTTCCTCAATAAAGCAGTCCTATAGCCACCTGTGCGTAGCAAATTTTGGTATTGTGATCGTAAAGTTACGTCTCGGTATCTGCTTTCCGATAAAGTTAAGAAAAGCTGCCGATTACATTTAACAAACAGTAAGTCGTGGGTTCGAACCCAGGCAGGCGCAATACTTTGTGTAATTTATTTCATCACCACTGCTCTCAAAACGGTGAAGGAAAACATCGTGAGGAAACCGGCTTGTCCTAGAACCAAAAATTCGAAGACATGTGACATCTACCAACCCGCACTGGGCCCGCGTGGTGGATTATAGCCCATTCCCTCTCATTGAGAGGAGGCTGAGTGTCCCAGCAGTGGGAACATTGAAAGGCTGATTATGATAAAGCCTAGCCCCTTTTATTAAAAAAATAAATAAAAAGTATTCCGTGCAAAAAAAAAAAAAACCCCTAAAATTGGTAACAAAATTCCAGTCTAAAAAAAACGAAGAACGCGGGCAACAGCTAGTTGTTTAATAAAGTAAAAAAATGGTTTTGAAGGAATAAAATAAAACTCATCAGTTAATAATTTTCTTCAATAAAAGGTACCTTATTTACCGTAATTGGGAGCGAAGTACCTACTAAGGAACTGGTAGGAAGGTATAAACAATGTTTTGTTATTGTACCTACCTATATTATATACCTTACGGTACGAACTGTAATTGAAATGTCTACTTAGATGTCGGTTTTGCAATATATATTAGAGGAAACTTGTATTTCTGATCTGTTGCCTTTTCTTGTTAACAGACGATATATATATTTCTTTTTCAATAGCCTTGAATGTCCCCCTGCTGGGCTGTCCCCATATCCTTCCAGGTACTCTTCTCCTGCACTACCTCGAACCAGCCTTCGTGATGCGGGTCTAGATCATGTCGCCACCTCTTTATAGGCCGACCTCGGCGGTGCCGTCCATTCTCAGGCATCCATCGTGTTTGAACCTTTGCTCAGCGGTCGTTATGCATGAATGCGACCGGCCCAATCCCATTTGAGCCTGGCAGCCTTTTTGCCTACGTCTGCTGTCAGCGTTTTATGCTGTCGAATGCTTTATGTGTATAATCTACGAAGGCCAAATGTAGTGGTTATATTAAAACTCATGAAAAAAGGTGCAGGTGCTGAAAACCTCAAACGGCGCAAATACAATAACTTAGTTGGTAATTATGTGTTTGAGCCGGTTGGGGTTAAAACACTTGGGCAATGGGGTCCGAGTGCCCACCTAGTTTTTCGGATCGTCAAGCGGTTGAATCTTCACGTGATCAGACGGCTGGCCTTTTTTTGGACAAAGAATCTGGCATTGCCATCCAACGTGATAAAGAAATGGCATTGCCATCCAACGTGGTAAAGCTTCCAACATTCTGGGCACATTTGTAGTGAGAGCGACACCATTCGATGAATTTTTTGACGGCTTGTAATTCTTTTCCCATTTTGAAACTTGTACATATTTTTATTATTATTTTAAAAAAAAGGAAATTATAGTGACCAAGGATTTCAATATTAGATTAGCAAAAAAAAACTTTTTGGAATTACATTATGACTGTCCCTAAAATGCCCGCCCATTACCATTTAGGCTATGGATAAGTGGCAGAACAAACAACCCAGCAACACGATCTGTCTATTAAGTTAGAAGAACCTCGATTCTATACAATACCATGTGTATTAATTTACAATTTATAGCTTAAAAGATATGTGAATAATGGGGTACGAAATCAAAACAAAGCTGTCAAAATTCCCACTTTGTTTGGAGCCTGCTAAAAACATAAAGACTTAAAATTTTGCCATCAGGTAAAACAAACAAAGTGTGTTATTCATATATATAGGTTAAGGTCTATCTGTTCATACACGAAATCTTTTAAGGGGTCATTGATTGTACTCATCATTATGAACAACTTTTACTATGGGACCAACACTGAAATCGCTAAAAAATAATCGACTGCCCCATATATTTCTCTGCGCATAACTCGCATAAAATGTACTGAACAGCTGATTTTTTTACGCGATTTTGGGGTTGGTCCCATAATGAAAGTTGTCCATAACGATGACTACAATGACCCCTTAAGAGATTTCGTGTATGAATAGATAGACATTATATGGATGTTGTTGTATACGAAATAACAAAATATGTTTAAGTAGGTATATAATTTCCTCTTAGAATTTAATTCATGAGATACAAACGATTTGTTATTCAATACAGTAAAAGAATTTATTTCTGTTCGTGATATAAACGGTAATACCAAACAAGTACCTAAGATCAGCAGCAGTAATCGAATTTCTTTTACAACGACTACTTAGAAAATGGAGAAAGAATGTAACTCCGTTGTATGTTACAAAATGGTTTATTTAAACAGCAGATGCAATTATTTTCGAGTTGTTGGGTCAGAACCATGGCCACAGAATGCATTATAGTATGACAGATGCGTTACTTTGTAGGAGGAAACCGACATTACGAGTACCTCTTTAAATTCTTAAAATTGAAGGCTTGTGTTGTGATATTTACCAACCCGCACTGGGTGCATGTCGTGGAGTTCAGCTAGCTCTCTCTCAGAAATAGGAGGCGACTTGAAGGCCAAGTGTAAAATACATTTTCAAGCCGTTTAATTTATAATATCAATTAAAAACCAAGTGACGTTTGAATATCGTCATAATAAAATCATTTACTTCATTCCAGCACCATTATACTGACTTAATTTAAAACTTTTATCCGACAAATGGAAAATTGAAATGAAAAAGTTTCGAAATTCATTACATCCATTAAATGGAATGTTTCTATTTGAAAAGTTAAGCCTATTTAATGTGTCACTTAATTTGAGTTTGCAATTTAAAATGAAAATCGTTAATGCTTTAAAGACGTATTTATTTAACTAGTTATTTCGTTGAAGTCTTTCTTTATTTTGTGATTAGTGCCTAACCTGGTGTCAGAGTTTATATGCCGCTCATGGGCCTCTGACTTGACTTTACATGCCAAATATCTCTCAGGCATGCTGGTTCCTCGCGATGTTTTCCTTCGCAAGTGATAATTGTACTATACGCACATGAATCCGAAAAATCTGAGCTGCACGTCTTGGGTTCGAACTTGAGACCTATGACTTGGCAGTCCGACGGTCACACCAATTATAGGATATCAGCTTCGTTTAGGTAATAAAATTTTAAGTAAATTAGTACCTTGTACAGTAAATTAGTTTGGTTGACAACCCAAAGCAATAGTAACGTCTGTATCAAAACAAATATATAATCAAAATAATAGCCAACTAAAAATGTACACAGTAAAAGTTTTCAGTTTCATAATAGTTAGTCCCTTGAGAGTTCTCACTGATTAATTGGAAACTGTTAAGAGTTGTTACGAGTTCAATTAATAAATATTTGTTTCAAAATTTTCCACTGAACTATGAAGTAGGTACCTATCATTTTATTCTTCTTTTTTTATTACTAACAAGACTACGAAGTAATTTAAATATTTTTACTAATTACAAGCCTTGTTCCCAATGAAATTTTCAAAAAATCGAACTTCCATACATTCCATCCTTCTTTCATTTTAATCATATTTACGGGATTATCAGTCAGTACATTTAAGGGATTGTATTAAGGAGAAAGCCCGTTTTCCCTACATATTTGGGCCCACCTGTTACAGTCTCAAAACCAGGTATAATCTGACTTAATTTCAATTAAATTGGCAATTGCATTTCTGAGATTTTTCATTTGAATTATTAACTAAGTTAGGTAAGAAAATGCAATATGTGACAAGCAACAATACTATTTAATCAAAGTCAATTCTTACTTAGCTGGTTTGTAATGAAAAATTAGTTACAGGCATTTCGTTTTACGTGTGATTATACCGAAACCTCATATTTTTTGTAGTATTTACCTAGATCATGCTATCAATAATGGGACTGAGCAACTATGTCAATGTCAAATTTTAATTAGGTACCTGTAAACATATTTTTATTAATTAGGTTCATGACATTGTTTTTGCTGCCAGACTATTACACATTAAATGTATATATCTAGCGCCCTAAGCGCTAGACCTACTGGGACTGAAAATAAAAAGGAACTGATTTTTTATTTCATTTATTTTGTCATTCATCTTCTTATACAATTAATATACTATCAAGAAAGTGTGCAGGAGGTGAAATATTGTTTTGATACCTAGCCCAACTTAATTAGCATATTATAGACATAGTGTGTGCACAACACTCTACTGTCCGTCTGCCAACAATGCAGTTACAATAGTATTGTAAGATTGCTTGCCTTCCAGTTAGAAAGCTGACTACTAAAATATAAATAAAATAAATGTTTTTGCTTATATACCTTGATTGTATTTTTCCTCTAAGTAACCAAGACCCTTCTGTTAGAAGAAGACAGCTCTCTTTAGATTATTATCAATCACAGAAAATACGAATATCGCAACAGAACACATTCACTGGCGCAAGCACAACTAAGCGAATGACATGACGTTTGAGGTTATGTTTGACAAACGGTGATATGTATTTTAATACCTGACACGATGTCTTTTTATCCTTACTAAACTAGTGAGAGTTGTAAGTAAATGCAATAAAATTCATTTTTCTCAGTTTTGCAATATTGTGAATTGGTTTTTTTTTTCATGTTTTGGTTTTGTGATAAAATGAGGATAATTTTGCAATAAAACAGTTGCCTGTAACGCGTAGGCCCAAAAGTGGGCATTCTCCTTTGAAAATAACATGTTCTGGGTCAATGAATGTTACAAAATGCTAGTTATGAGTCATTTGTCATTTACCAAATAGGAATTTGAGCTGTAATTTATTATTACTAAATGCTGTTTTCCGTTTCATTGGCAAATGTCCGTCTGTAAACAGACACCGGAACCGGAAATTGATTCCTTCAGTGGAAGTTTAATCAGGAATATGCCATTATTACATTTGCCTACTTTGTGCGAACAAATTAAATAAATGACTCGACGAATTGTACTAATCAAATCCAATAATTCGGGTATTTTGTGCGTATTATTGTGTTCCCCTAATCACATTTGTTCGCATTAGTTAGTTGGGAACTACGTATTCGTATACAAATAGCACAACACTTTTTCACAAATATGATTTTCTTGCTGTAAAACCATTTTCCGCACAATGTTGCAGAGGAGCTCGTGGTTAAATAATAACAGTCACTCGGATCGATCTTATGGTTAAGCCGCTCTTGCCTAGGTTTAACCGTGGATGGGTGACCACCCATTACATACCGAGTTTCCTTCATGCTTTGGAAAGCACGTTAAGCCGTTGGTTCTGGCTGTCAATGGTATATCTTTAACAGTCGTTATAGGTGGCCCGAAAGCCTTGCAACCAGTCTTACCAAGGGGTATCGTTACCCAGTACTAACTGGGTTGTGGAGGTCATATAGACAGTCACTCCATGTAAAATACTGGTATTCAGTTGCATCTGGTTAGACTGGAAGCCGACCCCAACATAGTCGGGAAAAGGCTAGGCAGATGATGTAATGCAATGTTGCCAACAACATGTTTCCTAGACAAAAACATGTTGCTGAACCAATATCGTGCAACTTTTGTGAACTGTGTTTGGAAAACAGTTGTCCTTATATCGTATTCTCGAAGCAGGTAAAAAGGCTTCTACTTGAAATATTAGATACGCGTTAGTGGTATATTATCTTAAAAGTAAATATCCGAACATAAGATCCCACTTACTTACGAAGATAGACTGTATTTTCTCTAGAAGGTATTCCTATATGGTTTACAAAACAACGGCTTCGTCCTAAACAAATATTTTGCGATACTCGCTACAGCAGTTGGTAAGTACCTAATAAGTATCTTATTTTCGTATAAATCTGAACTGATCCGCGGATAACGGGTACAGCCTCGTTTAGGATTTACAAGCTAAGCATGAGTTGACACACATTTCATGAATGTTTTCATAAATTACAATATGTTCTCTCCAAATTATTAACAAGTCCTTGTTCATGGTGTTCATTAATCACTATGACATAAAGTGCTATTCAAAGTGACCACGCTACTGCTTTGGCGAGATAAGCAGACGAGTCAGTAACAAATTAGTTTCAATATGTAGTTTATTAATTGCTGACCCGCGCAACTCCGACTGCGTCACATAAGAGAGAGAGAAATTTTTCATTGATGCTCTGCTCTTATTGGTTGTAGCGTGATGTTATATAGCTTATAGCCTTCCTCGATAAGTGGGCTATCTAACACTAAAAGATTTTCTAATTCAAACTAGATCTTCCTGAGATTAGCGCGTTCAACCAAACAAACTCTTCAGCTTTATAATATTTAGATTTGATTAACACTTCAGTTCTCTCAATGAAGAGGCGGATCAATTGAGTGAGGGGTGTTATGATAGAATGAGGAGTAAATGATAACGAGACGGCTAATATGGAAAATGGAAGAAAAAAAATGGTTGGAATGAATCCCAAGTCATGGGACAACGGCAACGAAAATAATTTCAGTTTTCTCTTTCGTAATTATTAAATTACACAACACAAAATCTTTAACGTGAAACGTAGGTAGTGAAAATATCATTCTATCTTTGTCATTTTCAATTTTGAATAAAGGGGTAACAAGACCCTTAACGAAGCCGAAAAGCACTTGTTCTCTACGTTATTGCGATTTTTTTTTTGTTCCAGACCATACCTGGGAACCATATACCTGTTATGTATGCGAAAGTAATACTGTCCCATACGTAACAGATTTAATTATGGAAGCAAAAATTTATCTGTTTTTGCAAGCCTTTGAATACTTTTCCTAGAATTTTGTTATGAAATCTGTAAACGTTGTTCGTACTTGGGTTGATTATGGCTTGGGCAGTGTTATTGGGGTTTTGGTTAAGTAATTCTCAGAAACAGGCCGGAGTACCGGAGCAAGCTTGCCCTCTATTACATAACTAACGAAATGTGGGTGTACTAAACACGTCATCCCACTATTTCTCAGCACACTAAAATATTTAATTTTGTTAAATTATAAAGGGTGTAACAAGACCCTTAACGAATCTGAAAGGCGCTTATTCTCCCCGTCATTGCTATATTTTTTTTGTTCTAGACCATACCTGGGAACCTTCTAGTTAAGGAGATATCGGGGGTCAAGGTTCCAACTTTTTCACAAGTTTTTTTTATATACTTACATGTTTTTAATGTAAGAATTTTACTTTAAACACCTTCATTATATCCGTACTATTTAATTCATCCATTAGCACAATTTTTTAATGCGTTACATTGAGTCTTACCGTAAAACGTGTTTTTACACCCCAAAAACAAAAGACATTTCCCAGCGAACATTTTTGCGTAGAGTTACTTAGTTTGATGTACATAATGCTTGGTTGACGGCTTTGTTAAGGGTCTTGTTACACCCTGTATGTTGTTGAGTAGTAGCAACCGCGACTTCTGAACATGAGGTCCTGGGTTCGATTCCAAGGCCGGGGAAAGTTTTATTGGGTTTTTCTATCAGGATTGTCTCTGTAGCAGTCACGGAGTCTTGTTTTTTATTCGTATGGGAAATCATCAAATATCACCTCCCGCTCTGGGTGGAGTGGAAGGGAGTGTCAGACTTGTACTAAAACCCATAAGAATACCAACATAATAATACCAACCCAAAAGTGTCAGTGTGGTGTTCACTAGAAACACTAGTTAGGGTTTAGAATAAAACCAACAAATAATCAGTAAGTAGATGCACTACTTTAAGGGTACGTGCACTCGCTGCCCTCGATAAATGAGGACTAGTCGACACGGATTCTAATGCGCGAATTATACATAAATGGCGTAAGGTGACGGCGCGGCGTAGCTGCACCTGCGCCGCGCCGTCACCTTACGCCATTTCTGTGAGATTCGCGCTCGTTTATTGGTATATCACATCTCTTCGTCTGTTTATGTTTGTATGAAATAAATTCTAATTTCTTGTCCACAGCAAAGTGAAGAGCTCCTGAACGGGATCTTTTTCTTCGGCATGTCAAACAGTCTAGTCAATCCCGTCATATACGGAGCCTTCCATTTATGGCCTAAGAAGAATCGATCTCATCGCCACAGTGACAGGTATGGAAAACTTTTTACATTACTCTTAACTCTGGACAAACTCGAGGTAAACAGAATATCGATTATAAGGGTTCCACGCCTTGAAAGGACCCATTGAAATGCTGCGCGCCTACCTACAGTCACCTACACAGCTAGTTTACCACAAGTAATTATTTTAGCTAACTTGAGATTTGAATGATCCTCTGTATAACATTTATTTACACAAACTTCAGTTTTTTTCAACTTAATAGCTAGCTATAAATAAACAGTGAAAGTACATTAGTGTGTGTTTTTATCACTTTTAAAACCAACTAGACATTTATTTTAAGATTTGTTAAGGTATCAGATCCCATAATAAACATTTCATAATTGATTACAATTATTTTACAAACACACAATTACACAGTCGGAATAGAAATTGACCAAATATTTTGTCCCAGATGTGAGCCGATGATGGTCATAAATACGTTTGAAACTATGTAACAGATCGTTATCACGGTGCTTACTGAAACTAGAAACAACGACATAAATGACGCTTTCACGTGAATAAAAGCACAGATGTGAGTGCACGGATGTGTTTTCATTTCCAATGCAGTTAGGCTGAAGTGTAATCGATAAATTTCTGAATGGTTAAGGCTCTGATTGTCTGCTCTGTCTATTTTGGGTTGTAATAATATAATGACCGACCGACCGACCGACTTGAGCTTGAGAAACATTGTCTTAAAACGTGTTGAAATCTCTAAATGTATATCTCTCTCTCTAGATTCTCTGACTTGAAATCTTTATCTCTATTGTATAGTGTGTGTTTTTTTTATACTTGATTTTATGTAAATGCTTCACCAATGGAAGCACGACTGTATTACTGAACTCCGAAGTTTAAAATACCGATGTACCGTATCCATAAAGTTTGAAAGTACGACTTACGTTAGTCAGAAAGTACGCTATAGCGAATTACTGAATTGAGAATGTTCATCATCGAGATGTACGGACCTCCAGAAGCTTGCTATGACGAATTACGTCATTCAGAATCTTCATCATCGAGAATTTTATTGTACACAAAATATGTTACGTTCATAGCTGTTACTGATCGCGACGTTTAAAATCTGGTCAGGCAGGCATCAGGGGTCAGGTCAGCAGGGACACCGAAGCGGAAATGGTTACCACATATTCAGTACATTATTCTGAGCCCCCCACGTAGAAATGTTTCATCGGTTATTAAGTAGTAGTGAAGGTATTACACTTTTATAGGAAACAGCTGTTTTTTTAAATAACCGATGAAAAATTTCTATGGCTCAGATTGATGAACTGAATACTTGGTATCCATTTTCGCGTCGGTGTTCCTGCCACCGCGTATATACGCGACCAGATTTTAAACGTCGCGATCGGTAACAGACTAACAGCTATGAACGTTACATATTTTGTGTAAATTAATATGGTTTATTCCATTTTGTTCACCTAATTGATATCACTCGGGGGTCGTGCGGTCCATGGTCCTTTACGGGGCCCCGGTGTGGGCGCGTTCTTTGAGGCGGCGAGCCGCCCATTATCTGAACGCGCCCCAAAGGGTGGTAGCCGTAAGGCTAATCCGGGGGTGCCGCACGTTCTCCGGCGAGGCGGCGAGCCTCCTTGCCGGATTGCCGCCATGGGATCTGGAGGCGATAGTCCTCGCGCGCCTGCACGAGTGGCGCGTGGAGGCACTACGCCGGGGGGAAACTCCGCTGCCGCGGCAAATTGTCGCTCAGCGGACAGACTTCCGGCGTGATCTCATGGCGACATGGAGAGAGCGACTGTCGCAACCCCGTGCAGGGCACGCCACTATAGTGGCGGTAAGTCCCCTCTTTGAGGAGTGGCTAGAGAGGCGCCACGGCGCCCTCACCTTCCGCCTGACGCAGGTCCTCACCGGACATGGTTGTTTCGGGAGGTTCCTGCACCTAATCGGGCGGGAGGAAACGCCCGGGTGTCACCACTGCGAGGATCGACCGGAGGACACGGTGGAGCACACTGTGCAGGTCTGCTCCGCTTGGGCGGAGCAACGCCGTGTCCTCGTAGCGGCAATCGGCGGCGGCGACCTCTCGCGTCCGGCCCTGGTTCAATCCATGGTCCGGAGCGAGACGGAATGGGACTCCGTCACCTCCTTCTGCGAAGCAGTCATGCTAGCGAAGGAGGTGGCGGGACGTGAGAGGGAGAGAACCTCACGTCCCAGCCGCCGCGGGAGACGCACCGGGCGTCGGGGGCCACGTGGTGGCTCCCGGCCACCGTAGGCGCGGGCCTGTGGACGGTGAGCTATGGGCTAGCTCGCCGTCCGTCCGTCTTATGACGACAGGCCGTGTCGACGGCGCGTTCGTGTTCCACGCGCGCCTCAAAGAGAGTCAGCAAACAGGAAGGGGTCCGTAAGGACCGACGCTTGCCAGGGTTGCGGGACTATTCGAAAGAGATACCGCGGCCCTGGAACACAAAGGGCAAAGGAAGGAACATGGATGGGTTTTAGTCAGTAAAAGTCTGACATTCCCTTCTGCTCAGCCCAGAGCGGGAGGGGTTATTTGATGATTTCCCATCGGTAAAAAAAAAAAAAAAAAAAAATGATTTCACTTGGGTGAACAAAGTAGATTTTTTGGTGTCCTCATTTCACCTTTGAAGAATTTCAACTAGGTGATATCTAGAATAGATTCACCCAGGTGTACAAAGGCGACTATTTTTATTCATCTTGTGGACTTTTATCACCCACATAAAGCATGCTAATAAAAACTTTCAAATTAACAGAAAACTTAATATTTAAATCAGTTTAATTTTTATTACACAATTCATTCGTATTCCATCCTGTATAATATGATAGCTATATTTATAGACTGTAACAAAAAATCGCTAAAGAGCAGCAGATTTTTTCATAATATAGAGTTTTGGGTAAGATATTCAAGTAGTATCCATGTTTCCAGTGAAATAGGTTTTAATATCTATATATTAGTTCGTGGAAGTAAAAGCGCTTTCCATACCCCTTTCATAACATAAGTACCTAGTCGTCTTTTTTGGGTCACAAAAAGCGTAGAATAGGCGAATATTTTTGTACATCAGACCATATTATCTAGTGGACAACTTACTTGGAAGTTTTTCATTCATGCAGAATTTAAGAGTTTGTTCAAGATGGCAAAACTATTGTTAAGTCGGAAAAATACTTAGATTTTTTTTTTTTATTCAGTAGGTATGTTTATTGGTTTTAGTTTACCTACTCGTGAAGGAATTCAATATTTTTGTATTTCTGTGAAAATATCCTATGATATTTTCAACCAAGAAAATAAGTCGTTTCCTAGCAATCATTTTTGCGTAAAGTTACTTAGTTTGATGTCCATAATGCTTGATATAGATAGGTAATCATTCCATTACTTGATAAACGGGTAGGTAATGTGTATGTGATTAGGTACTTAAAATGATTCCGTAGGTATACAAAGATGATTACAAATTGTATTAGTTATGAAATCTTAAGCCTTTGATCGATTCAACTATCGTCACAAGGTTTTCAAGTGTAGGCAGACGTGTTCTTTGTTCTTTACTTCTAATACAATAAGTCACAGCCTTACTGAAAGATGACGGTGTAATTCACGAACCAAATTATAATACAAAAATATGAACACTCCCACATATCTAGATACGTTTATTAAATTAGAAATATCAACAACAGAGGTTTTATCAAAGTTCTTTGTGGTATAATGTCAAAACAAATGAAATAATGTTAATTTAATAAAAACATGATCTTTTTTTGCTATTCAGCAACGTCATTTTTTTAACCCTAATCATTTTGACCGTGATTGAAACCAGTTAGTGGAGAAAGTTTCCACTTACGTCTAACTTACAAAGGAACGAAACAAATAGAAAAAAATAAAAAATTCATTCAACACTAATTTGCTTGTCATAAAAGAATGACTCAATTTGTCTTTTGTTAAGAAAAGAAAAACCTTTTTTGAACAGAAAACGCTATTCCTTAGGTTGTCTATTGATAAGTGAAGGTAAGAAAATAGAAAGATTTTTTAAAACCTATTTATTTTCTTACCGACATAATGGAATCTCCTTAGTTTTTTCAAATATTTTCGACGATAATTTTTATGTCTGCCAGTCTTATAACTTGGAATAAGTATGTAAATCCCGTGAATACAAACTATAAAGATAAAATATAACTATGAGCACTGAGTATTGCTTAGCTCCAAAATACAAGAAAGTGTTGACATTGAATAAAAATACCGAAAACTTTTAAGCTTAGTTTATTTTCAATAATTTTAGTTCGAATACATGAAAAGTAATAAACAGTGTTGTCAGTTCTCGGAAACGAATAACCTATAAAAGCAGTGTTGCAAACAATTGCCATTTTGACAATGAAAACAATTCATACAAAATGGTGGTGTTCTGTAATTTCTTCTCCAGAAAGAACCTGCCCCTCCAGAAAAATGCGGGAGTTAATGTATGTATTTAATCCACAGATTTTATCCGAAACTACTTAATTACAACAAACATGATTATCATCTGAAACAAAATGATTTTGGGATAGTGCAAATGACGTCATACACGCAGCATAAAATGAATTCAACCATAATTTTGTATGAAGTGCCTATTATCTCAAATTGATTTGCGAAGCTTTTATTGAACGATCCAGTATCGTTATTTAATGTGTGTTTCTAATTGCAGCATTTAAATAACTTCAACTGATATTTATTAATTTATTTTTGGCATCCAAGTTATAACTTCTGTACAGTACTTAAGTGGTAAGAATCTTTCCAAAAGGAGACTATTTAGTACAACTTTTGAAAAGTTACTTATTATTTTCATCTATCAGTGATATTTTATTATTTACTTTATATACAGACTACGAACTAAAATAATGCTAAAAAGAAGACTAAAAAGTAAGTTCCTACATTATATAAAACGACGACAATAGGATACTTAGGCGTCAAAGTACTCCTCCCCATCGCTGTCATCCGGAAACGTGCCCAGAAGACTGGCAGCATTTGATGTAAATGAACTATCATTGCCACGGTGTCACTATCAATGGCAATGATAGTTCATTTACATCAACTCAAATAACACACAAAACACGTAATTAAATTTATGATTATTATATATTCTGTTTTTAGCATAATATCGATCTAAAAAATGATGATGAAAACTACTTTGTTTTCTAATTTCAAAGGCACCAAGCCAGATAAAGAGTTTTAATTGCCTTCCAAACTACACCTAACTTAGAATTATTCGCTGATAAGCATTAAAAATGGCTTCTTTGAATAACGCTAGATGACATCAAAATATGTAAATGGCATAGTAAAAACGCATTGTTATATATTTTCAACGCTTGTCTCAGCGGAAGAGAAAACAAGCTTAAGTATGACAAATGGATAGATTTTACTAACAATTTTGTCAACACTGTCCCAATTTGTAGTCGGCACAAAATACGAAGCTGAAGGGAAAATGTGGCCCCTCTCAGCTTTTACATCCGTCACGTTTCACGCCTGTTGGCGGAAAGGAATGAAATAGAAACTCTAGCGTTACTAAAGAATTTTTGGCGGAATGTTCTAAAGGATATTGAATTTTAAGACAGCTTGAATGTGGCATTTCAATGTTAGATTTTCGCCATTCTGTTCACTTGTTTTGGTTCCCTTCTTAACGTGTAGTTATTTTAAATAAACTATTCTTGATGGCCCAGTTGTGAAGGCCTCGCCTCTCATATATGAGGTTGTGGGTTCACATCCGGGCAAGTACCAATGTGACTTTTTCAATTCACATATACTTTCTAAGTTTATCTTGGACATCACAGACATCGGTGAAGGAAAACATCGTGAGGAAACCTGGACTTATAAAAGTCTGGAATCGCCAACCCGTCTTGAGCAAGCGTCGTGATCAATGCTCGTGCCTTCTCTGTTGAGAAGAGGCCTTTGCAGTGGGACAGTAATAGGCTGATATTATTATTCTATTCTCTGTAGTTTGTACATTTACTTAATTATTTTTAAATCCATCCGTTTAAGCTCATCTTGCAAATTCACAAAACCATGGTTAAAAACTGTAACTACTTTCAAAGTTCTGATTAAGAACTGTCGTAAAACTAAAAAGTTTAATGTCTTTAACTGAGCTGGACTTGAAATGAAGAGCTTATAAACAGAATTTCTCTTTGAAAGTCGCCTTATTTTGTCCAGTAAAAGATAATAGTTACAGAACTTTTTTAATTTAGATTTTGTCACTTGTAGTAGCAACAATTTAAGTATGGTAACTTAATTCACCACAAATGTTTTGCTGAATTTTGTCTATTTATTTTCAAGGAGACGATAAAAAGGGTATAAAAATACCCTTAACGAAGCCGAAAGGCACTTTTTGTGCCGGCCATTGCCATAATTTTTTTGTGATCAAAGTTGAAAACCTTCTAGTTACAGAGATATTGGAGGTCAAAGTTTCAATTCACTAGTTTTTTTTTTTAAATAATAGTTTTAAGTTATTACTTCAAACACCTCCATGACCAGTTTACTATTCAAAGCATCTATCAGCACAATGTTTTGAATGTGCTACAAAAAGTAAAAAAAACAGCAGCCCCCTTAGCATGGCAATACTATCTCTAGTCTACCAAGACTCGACCAAGCTCTTTCTATACAACTTGACATGTCATGTCATACATTTCTAACATCGCCATGCTTGCGACGATAGAAATCTTTCCACAATCTGTCATAAAATGACAATTCAATTCGACTCTTCGTCGTTGAACCCGTTTCTACGGTGATCATGCTACGGGCTGTTTCCTACAGACGTACAATAGCTACACGGTCAAAATGTATGGAAATGCAGATTAAAAAAAAATTATGACTATGTCGGGGGCTCAGAAAGATGTACTGATTACGTGGTAACCGTTTTCACGTCGGCGTCTCTTTATTTGCCTTTATAAAAATGTTCAGACTATGTTATAAATAAAGTCCTGTGTGTTAATTAAGTACCAAGAATTCTAAAGTAAATAAAGCTGAAAATAAACACATTGTTCTACTCAATTAACAGGCACTTTGTTTAATAACGTGATGAATAATCACTATGTGGAAGCAATAAACTGTTATGTTAATTATTGTTTTAATATTATGTACAACGATTCTGTGGCTTTATTAACGAGGTGTAATTTGGTGTGCGTGGTTTACGTTACATAGGGGAACAAAATAGTAGAGTGTTACAAAGAAGCTAGTTTAGGTTTCTAATATGGTCTTGGGAATTCAAAAATTGCGTAGGTACAATGTAAACCAAAGCTTAAAATATTTATTTTAAGAAAAGACTTACACTCGTATCTATGTATAAACAAGTCAAAGTGATTAGTTGAGGAAAATTATTTATTTAAGATACGATTTTTATTATATAGTTTCTAGTAAGACTTATTTTTAAATGCACATCAAAAAACTTTTCAACTGCAATTTATTTCAAGTAAATATTTTTTACATAAAAATTACTGATTGTACATCAAATTTGCCAGCGCGTACAAACGCAATACTCACACATACTCGTATAACAATTTTTTTTGCAACATGTTTACATCGTCAAAAGGGCATTGCGGCAAGGACAACATAAGATACGGCACCTCGACTCGGACAGGTAAGGTTCGAAAGGGATGGCGAACATAGACCCCGTCATCCACTTCGTGCTAGGTTACTTTAAACCCTGCAGACAGTAATAGGAGCTCCGCTGCGCGAGGATGCGTCAACTCGATTTCATTTAAATAAATTGGCATATGCGTTAAAAAATAGAAGCTTTGTTTAAAAAACATGATTTATAAAGTGTATTGTTTGTGCTAGTTATTATTAGATATGCGTTCATAAAAAAGCTCCGCTTTTCAATTAATAGCGATGCATCACAAACTCTAATTGTTGCTAATATAATAATATTTTGAGATACTTAACTATTTTGCTGTGCAATCAGTGTATTTATGATAGGCATTGAGATTTTTTTTAATATAAAAAAGGATGATTTTTTGGTTTGCATGTAAATACGAGTACCAGCCGTTTAGTAATTTCTTGAAGTTTTAACTGTCAAAAGTTAGAATTCTTAACTTCACGTAGTATTATACACTCGCGAGCAAAAGTATGGAATCACTTACTTGGAATTGATTCCGCGCGATCTTGAGTACATAATAACTAGTTATGAATTGAAATTTAACTTTTATTTGGCAGAAATTTGCAGTAAAACGTAGGTATCGTGCTTTCAATCACGGTTGTATGACGGTTTTAAAGACGTATACATCTAGCCTGATCTCTTTAACTACTTTTTTTTAATATTTCCGCTAGGTAAACCTTTAAAAGATTTATTTACGTCGGTTACTTAAAATGACTTAAAGCGCATCATAATCCAGAGATCACTCTGGATTATGATGCGCTTGTGATAGAGAAGCGGTTCCTGTACCATAATCCTGTAAAGATTATTTTACAGATATAAGGAACAGGATTCACTTACGCAATAAATTAGAGAACCCGCATCGCATGACCTCATTGATTTAGGTAAACTCGTTTTGAAAACACACAAGTATTTATCATAAGAACTAATTGCGATTTTTCGACAATGAACCACAATATTAGTAACACGACATAAAATTAATATTGCAAAATTATGCGTATTACAAGGATTGCAAAATAAATATTTCAGAAATTATAATCAAGCGTTCGGCATTCTATAGCGATCCTCAAAAGAAAAGAGCTATTTAAAATAAATTGAATAAGTCGAATAAAGTTAAAATAATTCATGCCATCTAAATAATTCCAGACACCTACTTTTTTCTAAATTGGTTAGAACCAATACATTTTACATCTTTCAGTTACCTATATGAGAAGTTGTAACGTATGAGTTCCGAAACACTGGAGGGACTTTGAGTAATTGATCAAAAGACGTGTTCGCATTTATAATGTTTGAAGTTAGGAAACCGAATGTAAGAAGGCAGAAATAAGACGTATTGAAATGTTGATGAAAGGGCTCCTAACATAAAAGTAAACAGTGATAATTTGGTAAGGAATTTACCTAAATAATAATTTTAGAAGAGGCTCGTTTGTAAATATTAAAAACAGGATGGGATCTTCAAAGTAAAGCAGCGGTTGCCTTGGTTGGTCCGTGGATAGTTGACCATCCATTACATAGCGTGTTTCTTGGAAAACAAGTTAAGCCGATGGTACCGGCTATCATTTTTAGATAAAAACAAAGTCTGACAAACAGTCTTACCAAAGGGTATCGTATTACCCGGTAACTGAGTTGTAAAGAACAGATAGACTGTACTAATTTCCATCAATAAACTTCTTAACTTTAAAATCTTGGCTTTATGCTCACTACGTTCAGGTCGGCATCCAATCTGAAAAATAACTGTGTTGAACCCTCTTGCTAAGATAGGCCGTCAGAGTTTTCAACTCTTAGAAAGACACACATGGGAGAATACAAGTGACAGGCGGGATCAAAACATGCTTTTCGAGGCAAGAAATGAAGGTAGAAAAAGATATATGTATAGCCCGTACACAAACCAACTGCTCCGACCAGCAATCGGGCACTGTCATGATTTACCTAAGTAAATATCTCCTCATTAAACTAGAGTATTTAATTTTGGTATCATGAAATTCCTATAGTAAATCCTTGGAATACTCTTGTGCTTGTTGACAGTTAAGTAAGTTTCAATCGTTTTAATCATTCCACTTGAAGGTACTAACTGGAATTGATAAACTATGCCGTAACATTCCAATAATTGGGCGTCTTCCCTTAACTTACAGATATTTGATGGCTACAATAAATCAAAGCGAACCAAACAAGCTACTTGAGCCTAAGGGCGCCATAAAGTCAGAGGTGTGAGGTAGCGCTGCAGTGGCGCCACTGTGGTGCGCCAACCACGCCACTACTAGTTTATACAATTTGTAGAAGTGCAGTTACAGCGCCACTACCGTGACACATGCACGTCATTAGTAATTTGAAGGCCCCTAAGTCAGCCGACGCAAACAAAATTTGAAAGTGGGGGATTATCTACCCCATCCAACACCCAGGACGATCCTTTTGAGCAGACCATGTCCTACTAGCTGGAGTTTCCTATGCCCGCTCGCTTGCACCCTTGACGATGTAAATAATGCCTCAGACCCTGCTACCGATGAAGCCACAGTACAAAAAAATCAAAGTACTGTCGTCACAAAAAATGAAGGTACGAGTAGTGTACAAAAGATTCTGTGAAAAAAGAAACTCGTGACGGTAGTATTGTTCATGAAAAGATTTGTCACAATAACATATTGGTAGGCTTTATAAATACGAGCCAAGGTCCCCCGGGTGGAAAGTCCCTAAATATCGATATAGAAAATTGTATACCGCTTTGGCCTTTGAACATTTCTGTATAAGAAATTCCGTTTGAGTTATTTTGTTATATATTTTCATCACGTACTACTTAATTAAAGATAAACAAGATGGCTCCCTTATGATAAGCTGTGTTTGTGTCATAACAGCTTACTTTCAAGTTTAAAGCCTGTGTGCATAAAGGGTGTAACGCAATTGTTCACTCCGCCATTGTGATATTTTTTTTGTTCTAGACCATACCTGGGATGGAAACCTTCTTGTTACGGAGATATTGGGGTCAAAATTCCAACATTTTCACAAGTTATTTTTAAATACATGTTTTGAATATAAGATTTTTACTTTAAACAACTTCACGATCCCCTTACTATTCAATTCATTCATCAGCGGAATATTTTATGTGCGTTACATCGTGTCCCACCGTAAAACGTGATTTTTCATCCAAAAAAAAAGTAATTTCCCAGCAAAATAAATTGCGTAGAGTTACTTAGTTTGATGTACAGAATGCTTGTTTGAAATCTTCGTGAACGGTCTGTTTACACCCTGTAGATAAGTTACATCTTGTAAGGAGAAACAGTAAAAGCATTATTACTTTTAAAATGAGACGTCGCTGTCTCGTTTGTCTATAGTGGTCGCAAGCGTGACTGCTGAACAAGGCATCCGGTTCAATTCCCGGATCGGGCAGTGTTATAGAGTTTTTCCATCAGGAATTTCTCTGGAGCAGCCACGAAGTCTGGATCTGTGCCCGGTTGATGGCAATGGACTCGCTCCCTATAACATGGGACTTTAACATAACTGGCCAAATATGGGTGGACTATTAGGTACACCTCTACCTAACCCTTCGGGGATTACAAGCGTGATGTTATGTGTCGTAAAAATAAAATATTTTTTTAAAATAAGATCATGATTTATTTATAAAAAGTACATTTATAATTTCGTTTGAATGTTGATAACTCATGATGAACTGTGTAGATATTTATTCTCACTAGGCTGGATTACCAAATAGAATTCCAGTGCTAAAAATATATCTAGGACCATAAATCTATTAGAAACCTCAAAATCTATTAGTTACCTATTAAGAAATACCAAAAACCGGTTCTCAATCCCGTCTGTTACTACATCTACGCTGACCTTCACAAACCGATCCAATTATTTAGAGAAGAATCCTAGATATTCGGTACGGATTGCTTTTATAATGCTTGATTTACTTTTAATAGAAAATTCCGAAGGCCTATTAACCCTCTTCACGCATTTTTTTGGTAGACGTCGAGTATTTGTCTGCTTTTCTATAAAATCGGATTAATTGTTATAATATTAGACCCTATACAGAGACAGAAAAAGATTCAAAATCGTAAATCTACAAAAAATACCTAAGAAGCAGCATCGGTCGCAACGTATACCTGACCCCTAATTTACAGCTTTAATTCCAGTCCATTTACGTCCAAAATTGTACAACGAATTTAACGTTCCATCTCTTTACAGGGAATCCGGAGGTCACCGCGCCTCACTGCTACGACGCGGCGACAACAACACCTCGTCAATCCGACTAACAATGAACAATCGGTCGATGAGGTCTTCTGCCAAATACTCCAACGGAAATAACGTCAGTTTGTTATAACCATTGCGTAAAACTATAAACAATCGGGTACTAACAATACCCGAAGAGACAATGCATATGAACTCAAGTAGACAAATAACATGTGTTGTGTGTACCGAAAGACAAAGATTGAGAAATCGGTACAACTATACCGATTTCTAAGTGTAATCAGACTTGTTACGTATAAGTGCTTGTACATTTTGTAAATATTTTTAATATAAGTTACCAGTTTAAAGTAGTGTTTTTATAATGTAAGGGTGGATACACATTTATATTCGGGAAAGATTAGATTTATCGAATTAAAGTACAAATTTGAAGGCGACTGCGACCGCAAAATTTAGCGGCAAAGCAACCAATCGCAAAGATAGACCGCAGCGACACGGATGGTTTCTATGTAACTCTATAAAAACGCTCTTGTATATGACCACATTGCCGTTGCGGTCTGTCGTTGCGATTAGCGTCTTTACGTCCTGGCCACAGCTACTGGCGGCGCGGTGCGCGGTGGGGCGGGCGGCGCGGCGGGCGGCGCGACTTGCGGTGGTAAGCCACAGCTCGACTAGCTGCGACCGCGGCGGCGGCGTCAGCGGTGGACGTATTTAGAGAACGGCTAACTACTAAAATGACCCTATCAAAAGTGGCACGGTATTTAAATTGTTGTTATATTTCGTCCCACAATTTTTTATAACATGTTTTGATATCCATATTACTGATCTACTCAGTATTTCACAAATAAATTTATTTATTTATTTACTATTTCTAAACATACAAAATCCTTACAGGCTAGATTGATATGTATATTGCGATATTGTAGCACACTTAAAATTTAAATAGTTCAACAATTTTTAACATAGCAAATTCTATATGTACGAGTAGCTGTTCTTGTGAATTCACCCAAAGCGCAACAGAATATGTCTAAGTCCTCAGCAATGAGGTTGAGAGTGAAAGTGTTAGTTGAAATTGTTCCGTATCCATTATTTATATAAGAACAACGCCCGATAAAAACCAAATTATTTGTTTCGATCGTGCGATGTTGAATACGTCCACCGCTGCCGCCGCGCGCGCCGCTCTGAGCTGTGGCCTCCTCGATACTCACTAGTACATTTGTTTCAATCGCACATCGCGCAGCCCGTCGCCGATGCGTGCCGCGCGGCGCTCACCGCGCCGCAGGTCGCGCCGCAATTCGCGCCGCCGGTAGCTGTGGCTTACTTCATACATTGTCTACCATTTGTTTTCGTCGCTCACCGCATGCCGCGCCTCACGCTGCTCCGCAATCTGCGCCGCGCTTGGTTGTGGCCAGCAGGTTAGAACCTATTCAAACACCACCGTATTTTTTCAGCACAGATGTCGTGCGTTGAACGTGCCATAAACGAGTTTCAGTCGAATCCCGTAAACCTTAGCACACATTCAGATATTTAATGCCCGTATAAAATAATAATCCGTAAATGCGGCGTTGCAGACGCGATGCCAACTCGCTTCTGGCACGTTTGTGTCGCTGAGTAGTTCATACGCACACAAAAATTGACTTGATATTGCTATGGAATCGATACAAACACAAAATTTGACTTTTACGGCGCCATGAACGGGCGCTCATGAATCGCGCGTTGACGGTGCGGCGCGTGTATGATACGCTGTTTGAATGCGCTCTTCCGCTGCGGTTGCAACCGGGTCTGGAATTGTAGGTGCCACCATAGAACGCTAGTGTGGGGTGTTTCTAAAACTATTTACATGACTGAAAGAACAAAGCAATGACAGAACATGAAATAAAACAACTATAACTAAAAAACTGATCATCGTCATCTACCCAGCCGTTTCTCAACTATTTTGTAGTTTATCGAATAGTTTTAACGATTTTCATTAAACGTGTCCCCTAAGGCGCGATTTACACAGAAACGGCGTAAGGTGGTGGCGCGGCGCAGGCACAGCGCAGGTGTGGAATTTAAAACGAGAAAAATAGGGCTTGCCTGTGCCGCGCCGCTTCAGTGTATTTCACGATACGTCGCGGCGCCTACATACGTTTGACGTTATTAAAACGTTACATTAAAACGACGTACATTATTTCATCATGCCTGCGCCGCGCCGTCACCTTACGCCGTTTGTTTATAATTTGCGCCTTAGTCAGTCTTTTTAAGATGTGTCATTCACATCTTCCTGCCCTTGTGTCATGTTATTTGGGGTCGCCGCAACACGTTTTTTTCTTCCTTTCACCCCTGGCATTCGTCACTTACTTTTAATCGCTTTTTAAAATGTGTAAACACCCTAATGCCATTCGATGTTGTGATCTGAGATTAGTAGAATTATTAAAGTTTACTATAAAGCTTTTGTCTTGAATTTTAATTTAATCATTCTTACTTAAAACCTAGTTACAAAATCTGTCTCGAGGTATTGTATTATTCAAGAAATTCTAGTCACTTTCGCAGTGACAGTAATTTGCGGTCTTAGTAGTGCGAAGTCGTCTGACATTTTAAAGCGAGGGAGTAAGATCTAAATGAAGAAACTTTAACAATTATCTCCCCTTAACAACATTCATTTGCTAAATGACAAGAGATAGTACAATTAGGTCTAGGCAAATATTTTAGCTCTAAGGAAATATAAGGTCCCATTAAAACAGATGGACAAATTTTAACACAGCGTTCAGTACGTCTAACTAAAGATATCCAAGCAAAAAAAACACTGATTAAAGTGATTTTTTTTTACCTAAAATAATAAATTGCCGGCGGCACTCTCAATACACGAGAATGTGGATGGATCGTGGATGTGTTTACTCTTGATTAAACACATCCACTAGGTCAAAATAAAATCACTGTAATCAGTCTTTTTTTGCTTGGTTATCTTTAGTTATATGTACTGAACGCTGTGTTAAAATATGTCCATCTATTTTAATGGGACCTTATATAGTCCAGCAAATTCCTATCGAAATATAGTCCGCCAACGCATACATACTCGTCTATTTTACTGAATAAATGAACTTTACTAACTTCTAAATCTATCAGTACGATGTTTTAAATAAGAATGTTGGTGCATATTATTATCAAATAGCATCATTTCACACAGATATGAGACACAAAGGCCGAATTCCATATCGGTTAGGTTCTGAGTGCGAACTTTGGCTAAGCGTCATTCCTGAGCAAAATGGAAAAGGAAACGTAACCTAAGGCAAATAAAGTTCAAAGTAACGTTGATTAATTTACCTTATAATTTCACTTTGAAAGAGAAAGGGGAGGCTTTTGCCCAGCTGTGAGACACTGGACAGCTAACAAAAACAAGATCACTTTCTAATAATATTTGATATGGAGGAACGGAGTCTCCCAATACACGCATTACTTGCTTAAAGGGATGCTCCATTCACTAATTATGTTATTGTAAAATACTTATGTTGAAGAAATAAATCATTTTAGATTTTAGTTTTTTTTTTTACTTTATTACGGCGCTGAGGATATTTTCGAGCCAGAATTTCGTGGAGAAAGAGACGAGCAAATCGTCCATTCACTTTTATTTTACCTCCGACATCAACTGAAGCAACGTCTGCAAAGCAAAGTCTGTACCAACTATTTGGCAACGAATAAATATCGGAGAGTTTTTGATAAAGATGCATAATACTCATTGATCTAGTGGTCGCGACTGCTGAGCATGAAGCCCTGGGTTCGATTCCCAGGTCGGACAAAGTATGATTGGTTTTTTGGAGGAGTTTCTCAGAAGCAGCCATGGAGTCTGAATTTGTGCCCTGTCGATGGCAAAAGGCCTCATATTACAATAGACTAACATAAGTAGCGAATTGTGGGTGAACTAACAGGTACACCTCTGCCTAACCTTTCGGGAATTACAGGCGTGATGTTATGATGTGAGAAAATGATACATGATCTGTAATTAAATAACTGTTAAAGGACTGTATACTTCGTTAAACAAATATCGAAGAGTGAGTGTGAAACTATCATACTCAAAAGTTTGCACAACGTTAGCACGGATCTGGAGTCGAAGAATAAAGGGTGCAACAAGATCCTTAACGAATCCACTTGGAGGGCACACAGGCACTTGTTCTCCTCATCATTGCGATCATTGTTTTGTTCTAGACCATACCTGGGAGGAACCTTCTATTTATTAAGCTATTGGAGGTCAAAGTTCCAACTTTTCACATATATTTTTTTTTTAAATACATGTTTTAATGTAAGATTTTTACTTTAAACACCACCACGACTCCCGTACTCAAGCCATCCATTAGCACAATGTTTAGAGTGCGTTACATCGAGTCCTACCGTAAAACGTGATTTTGCACCCAAAAAAAAGGTCGTTTCGCAACAATATTTTTTGCGTAAAGTTACTTAGTTTGATGTACATAATGCTTGGTTGACGGCTTCGTGAAGGGTCCTGTTACACCTTGTGTATACAAGGTGTAACAGGACCCTTAACGAAGCCGTCGGAAAGCCGCGGAGCCGCCGGAAGTGATTGTTACTTATATAAGTAACAATCACTTCCAAAGTGTTATGACTAAGTTTTGATTTTGATTTCTTCTTTGTAGAACAGCTCGTAACCGGATTGGCACAAGTCTTTAGGTAGCTCATACTAACCTATCACATTTTTGAGACACTGGGACAGTCCATCTATACTAATATTAAGAAAAGGTATTAATTGCTTATAGACCCTAACACAGCTTCTTATCTATTCTCACATGAATTATTTAATATTTCCCGGAAATACATCCATCCACATTCGATAGCACAAACCCTATTTATTGTGGACAATAATAATACAGTGGCCATACAGTATATCTCTAGAAATAATCAGCGAAAACGTTCAGATGGAAGAAAACGATTCAGTGTCACTCACAAAAGCAGGATTATTGAGAAGCGTGTTCTGCATAAATATGTTTTTGGAAAGAATGTCGTCTCACCAATCATGGGGATAATCCAGAGGGTCGCTACTGGGTACTAGAAGAAAGACCTCCGCTTTTCTTATTAACTATGTGGTAGGAAAAGAATATAAACGAGGCTATTAGGGACAACCAATTAGCCTAAATTGGATCGGAAGTTTTAGGATGTTTGGCTAAGGCTCGCTTCTTGGCAAAATCAATAGGGAAATTAGATCTAAGTATAAGTTATTTTTGGTATGTACACTTATTAAGTACCTAATAAAGTCCAGCTATAATAAATTGATATTCAAGAAAAATATGCCTTACTTTGCTTGCTCCCAAAAGGTATAAAATAAATATTCAAATCTATCTTATAAGCAAATGTTGATTAGGAATTAATTGTTATTTGTAACTGTACTTAATCAAATTTGTAAAACCCTTAAGGTAAAATAACAGCGCGTTTCAATTAATAATTAGAACTGACGGAATTCAATTAAATGACAAAACGGACAAAATCAATCAGGAATTTAAAAAATCGAATGACGAAAGTCGAAATTGGATGATTCCATTAAAACTTTACAAAACAGGGCTCAACTTTACAACCATTCACGGAAATGACTTTAAAATTCAAAATAATGTCGTACAAAATGGTGACAGGAAAATTCAATGACAAGGAAAATAAGTAGGCATCTTTTCTGTAATTGTGAGGTTTCTTCCACAGCTTTCAACTTCTATCTTCCTTTCTTATTCGTTGGGTTAGTGACTAACCTGTGTCACAGTTTTTATACCACCTATGGGACTCTGACTTGACCTATATAACATGCCGTCGAGAAATTAATTGTCACTTGTGTCTTGCTGTGCTGTGTCACGCTAATCAGTCAATAAGTCAGTCTGCATTTTCTGTCTATATTGGGCCACCAAGATACAGGCTGTGCCTAGTTTGGGGCCCACGGTTACTTAATCTTATTTACTCTGCTAACACAAGTTAAAGAAAAAAACATACAAACAGAAACAATGATATTTCTGTTTGTATGTTTTTTTCTTTAACTTGTGTGTGTCAATAAATTAAATTATTATTATCTCCTTTATTCATTAAACTACATATTATTTACATTTTTAAATATTCTAATATAAAACAATATAAAAAACATTTAAAAATATAAAAAATAGGAGCCCACCGGCATCGGGAACAGGGTCCGAGCTACCGATGGTCAGGGCTCTTGAGAGAGGAACCTCCTAACAATACGCGCCGTGTCCAGAAGTACTGCTTTCTGAATCAAGCCCTTGATCCAGCTGCCAAGCGAGAGCCTCCGCAGATGTTGTTCTAGGCTATAGGTAACAAGACCCTTCACGAAGCCAAGCATTTCGTACATCAAACTAAGTAACTTTACGCAAAAATTATTGCTGGGAAAGACTTTTTTTTGGGGTGAAAAATCACGTTTTATGGTAGGACTCAATGTAACCCACTCTAAACTTTGTGCTGATGGATGCTTTGAATAGTACGGGAGTCCTAGAAGTGTTTAAAGTAGAAATCTTACATTAAAAACATGTATAAGAAAAAAACTTGGGAAAAAGTTGGAACTTTGGCCCCCCATATCTCCGTAACTAGAAGGTTCCCAGGTATGGTCCAGAATAAAAAAAATATCGCAATGACGTGGAGAACAAGTGGCTTTTGGCTTTGTTAAGGGTCTTGTTACACCCTTTATAGCACAAAACTTGTGTTAATAAGTAGGACTAAAAACTATGTTAGTAGCACTTCACTTGTTCATACTTCACTTGAGCTGGCTGACCAGTGGAACTTGTCCGCGGAAGCGACGTAACCCCACGTCCTGCGGCCAAACCATCCTCCATCACCATGGGTAGGTAACAATTTGGTACGCGCACTAGGAACGCCTTGAAGTTGACGTTGTCGCGCGACTCCAGTAACTGCACCCGCCTCGGTGTGTACCTCGTCCTTTGGCGTACTCGACCAAGAAAAATAAGATGAAGAAGGTATTACAGAAATTAAGATAAAAGTCTCATTGAATTACGTGACTGGAATCATAAATCTACATACAATTTTGTTTGTAAGTCATGTTAAGTAAAGATATTCCAATCTCTTCAGAAAAGCTTTGATATTAAGGAATATGTACCTATCTTTTCATTGCACGTGACTGTACACACTTTTTATCATTATTTCTACGTGAATAAATACGAACGCCTCCAAAGTAATGAAATGGAAACCATTTGATAGGAAATAACTGATTCTGAAGACTTTTCATGTGCCATCAAAACACCTTGAAACCTCCCTCGACGATAAATTAAAGCAATAAACTCAACGTTATTCCAAAAGTTTTATTCGATAAACTTTTTTACCTATCTAAGAACCTGCCTCAGAACCCAAGATATTAAACCCCTTCGGTTCCAGAATTGAAATCGAAGCCGATGTTACTCGGTATTGTAAAGTAATTTAAGTCACGGAATCTCTCCTTTCCCGCAAAAAGTTGTCATTCATCAAACAATCCGAAAAGTCCTTTCGATTCAAATTAATTCGCTTTTCCTACTTTTTGTGTGCTGAAGTTTGATAAAGGTCTGTGTGATGGCAATAATTGCGTAGCTCGAGCCTTCTAAAAAGGTACCTAATAATGTTTTTAGAATTCTACCACAGACAAGCAAGCACACACAGTAATTTGAAAATAAACTCTGTTGTTTTAATTTTCAAGTATTGTTTAATTTACAAGTACACACGGCGCGTCATCAAGATATACATTTCCAGTATAAAACGGCCTCGTTTTATATAAATTACCAATACAGTGAGAAATCTGGTTATATTGGCATTGTATAGCTGAATTGGTCCTTGTGAGTACCATATTTATGTTTCACTAGCTGACCCGCGCAACATCGTCTGCGTCACATAAGAGAGATACAGGTTTCATTGATGCTCCGCTTCTATTGGTCGTAGCGTGATGTTATATAGCCTATAGCCTTCATCGATAAATGGGCTATCCAACACTAAAAGATTTTTTTTTATTTGAACCAGAAGTTCCTGAGATTAGCGCGTTCAACCAAACAAACAAACAAACTCTTCAGCTTTATAATATTAGTATAGATTTGAATTCATTTTAATTTAGCCCTTTGTATTACGCTGAAAAACTGGTTGCGTGTTTTCAAATTAGGTAGATATATTTTGGTTGTTTGTTTTTAGATACAAAAGCTTCAAAGCTTCATTAAAACTCGCTTTATTTTAATTAATTTCTAAATGGTTTTATGGTTGCTCGTTTTTATCCAGCCATATGGAAATACTGTCGTCAGTATGCTCATTAGTAAATTAAATTTACGTCTATTCTGCTCGTACCTACAGAGTTTAGATAAGTTTTAATCCGGCAGTGTCTGATTACTGCAAAAACGAAAAGGGATTTAAAGAAAAATAAGAAAACCGTAACGGTAAAGGGTACTGAAACGTAAAAAAGCTAATCCTTTTAAGTGCTCTTCTAAAGGTGACGCTATCGCATATGGACGCAGCAACGTTGCCCAATCGCTGTGAGAGGACGCAACGACACAAGACACAACTTCTTCTATGTAACTTTATGATAGTGCTGCCTTAGATGGGAATATTTCCCGCCCGATATGAGCCATCTCGCATCAGCAGGATTCGCCGACTATGGCGTACTGGTCATTCCCGAAACCAGAACTATACGTATATACAATCCTCGCCACGTGGCCCGTCGCTACGTTCCGGTAAATGCTCTCGACCCTTGCTCGAGCCAGCCCGTGATTCTGAGAATGTAGTTTTAAATTCATCCCTAAATAATTATATTGTTCCGACGACCAAAGCCGGGGCTCGTACGGGGTACGTACGAGCCTTGGCTTAGGGCGTCGGAACACACACACATCCACAGGAGACACGGAGTCGCTTAGTTTTTAAGTCCCTGGCTGGAGGCCTTATACTCAAAGCACCCACAGGATCGTCCGGTTAAGCTGGCGATAACCTCCTAGATTGACCTGCGAGATGTAAAAAAAAAATGGCAACATTGCCACCTGTCACCATTTTCATAGAGTTTTATGGAAACCGGTCGTGTAGCTGTAGTGTGTCATTGCAAATGGGAGACGTAGCGGCAGCGATTTGCGCCTTTAGGTACTACAGAATTAAAAATGAATTATGTCTTGATTGATAAGTAAATGAACTAACAACTTGAATTCAAATCACAACTGTCAATATTATCAATACTTTGGAATGGAAAAACAAAAAATGCCAAAAGTATGTACACTTACACAGTCATTCTACTAAAAAATCTTACTAAAAACTATAATTCCATTCTATGAAACACTCTGACTTGATGATTGTAGTCTTATACTTCTACCAGAAATCGATAGATGTGGAAGCAACTCAGCAATCCTTAAGTATCTTCATTTCCTCAAAACATATCCTTACCAGTAATCGCTACGGTTTTAATAATGGAAGTTAAGGTGTCAAGTGGGTTAACGTTGTAAAGCAGAATCACAACGGTATTGTTTAACTCGGTTATTGTAATTATGTCTCTGAAACATGAGTGCCTTTAACTTATGCTGATTCGATTTCCGTGTTTGTTGTTGACATTTTGTTTTGTTTACATGCCAAGACTTCATAAGAAGGTACACGCTATTTATATCAACAAGGTAATAAGACCCAATACTTCATGTTTCATAACAAAGGACCTGCATGGGGGATTTAAATGGAGCCCAGCCTTCAACAGTCATAGGATACAAATGTCAATGTGCTTGAAATAATCTAGAAAATGACTTACGGCCTATCTCAATTATTACAAAATCAATGGTTAGGTTAGGTTAGGTTATCGTCCAATTAGGAAATGAGAAGATGTCAGCATAAAATACAAGAGGTTCTGAGGAAAGAGGAGTAATAAATAGGACGGGAGTTCAAAACAGCGTAAACCTATTCGAGTGAGACACGTAGCCATTTCCTAATTGGACGACCACTTAATGCTATACCTTATCCACAGGTCTCTGATTGCAATATTAATCGCTTGAATCTAAATAGCATATCAAACAGCACTTCTGGCAGCGTTTCTCACTTGAAAACGTATCTCTACTACAGCAGAAGATGAAGTGGCGCTCTTCGAAGACAGAGCTGAAGTTATGCTCTCTTCTTCTCATAAAAGACAGACTCCTCTACTCTCTCTCTCCTCCTCTACTCTGGTCTTTAGGAAGGGTCACAGAGGTTTACCCTGGCAGCGACGGCATAACAAGAGTTGCAGAGGTAAAGATCAGGAGGGGTACCATTAGGAGGGCTTTTAATAATACTTGCCCCCTTACAGATTTTTAAAGTCTTCACTTCAACTCAGGCAGCATGTTGGGCATCGCACTCAACACAAAGCAGACGGCACGCGCAGGCGACATTACCGACCGCTTCGCCACAGTAAAAAATATCTCACCTACTAGGCGTTTCGAATAACACTTGTTTCAAATCTGTTGGAGGCTAAGAAGGTTTCTTAAGATCCCCTTCACCTCGGGCGATGCGACTTGCGCCGCGACTAGCGTCTCGTAACATATGCAGGTGGCACTTATTTCCTTCGCATGAGTACCGTTGAATTGCAAAGCGTATCGTGGTGACTCGTAGTGTGCAAACATCATCTTTCATTTTTAGCGTAGCCGCTGTCGCAAGACATAAATCTTATGGGCAAGAGGTGAGCTGGTTCTAAATTTAACAGAAATCCACGTAGTATCCTTTCTAGGGTTCTATACCCAAGGGGTAACAATGGGACCCTATTACTAAGACCCCACTGTCCGTCTGTCTGTGTGTCTGTCTGTCTGGCTGTCTGTCACCAGGCTGTATCTCATGAACCGTGATAGCTAGACAGTTGTTTCACAGATGATTTATTTCTGTTGCCTTTACAATTACGGAACTCCAGACTCCAGCATCTCTGTCTTTAGTTATTGCAAAAGACAAAGTAGGTAAAGTATGACTTAAAGCAGAATAAAATAAGATAAGAGTACGACTCGTACTTGGCTGGTTTTATAAAACAAACACATTTAAACAAAAAAATAACGTGGAATGCAGTTCCATCTTCACACCAACAAACTAAAAACTATACAACAACGCTTGTGAAGTAAATTAAATACTTTCTAAGCAATTTCATAAATGGACTGCGAAGTTGTCTGTGTTCCTCGGAGTGTCATGGCTGCCAACAGCAACGCGGGGATCGCGAACGGAGTAAATAACAAACTGCTCTAAAGGTTCCAAGAAGGAGCTTTTTAGTGGCTGTAGTTTCTGCAAACAGTGTATATTTTTTAACAAGGCAATTTTTCAAGGGACGGTTAGTAGTGTATCTAATGGAGCGATATTGTTAGAATTTGTTTCGCAATATCAAATCAAATCAATCAAATAAAAAATCATTTATTTCTTCAACAAGTATTTTACAAGAACAGAATTAGTGATTGGAGCATCCCTTTATGCAAGTAATGCCTGTATTGGGAGACTCCGGTCCTCCATATCAAATATTACTAGAAAAACATAGACAATATTTGTGTGAGTGTATGTGTGTGTAAATATTTAACCTCAACATCATTTTAAGTCATCATATTCTGCCAAGCCTTTTCCTAACTATGTTGGGGTCGCCCTTCAGTCTAACCAGATGCAGCTAAATGCCAGTATTTTACATCAGACAACTGCCTATCTGACCTCCACAACCTAGTTAGTATTAGGTTTCACGAAAATCGTTGCTTATAAGTCTGGTTGCAAGACCTTCGGACGATCTTCAAATGACCACCAGGGCCAACGGCATATCGTGCTTTTTGAGGCACGAAGGAAACTGGGTATGTAAGGGATCGTCACCCATCCACGGACCAATCTTGGCAAATGCTGCTTAACCTTGCAGATCGTCCCGTGCGGATGTTATTACTTAGCCACAAGCTACATTATTTGAGATATTGCACACAAATGGTCAGCCTGATTCGGCTATAGGCGGGCCGCAAAAGCGAATTTACATTTTGGTGCCGGTGTATGGGGATTCAGGTCGACCCGTAAGTGTAACAAGCTTTAAGAGGAAATGCGGGTGGTCTTTTCTCCATACAAACGCTCGCGCCTGTTTTCTTTCTGGTTTATAACTTTAGAGCTATGATTTTTTACAGTTAAATAAATAACAACCTCGTCTACATCCCTGTGTTTTCCTTTTTGATGATACATAATCTGTATCAGCACTAGAACCGTTACAAAATGCTCAATATTGCCTATTTGGACCGCCGTCAACAGAAGACTAGTGTGCAAATTTGAAAACTATTATAAAAAAAAATATATATATATATAGATACACAGTATATATACTTCTTTTTCAGTTTATGAAATATCTTTTAAATTGGTCGAATACTGGAGGAGGATATAGTCGAGAGCCAAACCCCGAATTATGACTTTTTACTTGTCGGATCCTTAGTTGCCTTTATCGCACCAATGTTGATATAGCGGTCGTTGCGGGACAGCAATAGTTTCGTCAAATACCTACCGCATTTCCTCTTAAGTCTCAATCTGTCTCAGTCATTTTAAAGTACATTGTAGCGACAGAATAACATTTAAGTCTTTAAGTTAAGTGCGGTTTGAGTGTTCGGGGCTGAGGTAACGATTTGGACAAGCCTCTTTACAGCAATCATTTGTAATTCCTTAAATGGGGGTGGGATGTCTTCAGTAGCGACGAGTCAAATCGCGATACATGAATTCGACTCAAGCCAATATACGTGTAACAGAATAAACACAAAACCTCTTAAGGGGTCTATTGTACTCATCATTATGAACAACTTTCACTATGGGAAAAGCCCCGAAATCACGAAAAAAATATCAGCTGTTCAGTAATTACATTGTATTTAGTTATGCGCACAGTAATGTATGGGGCAGTCGCTTTTTTTCCGCGATTTCGGTGTAGGTCCCAAAGCGAAAATTGTTCATAATGATGAGTACAATGACTCCTAGAGGTTTTGCGTTTATTCTTTTTACACGTTGTTTTTACGCGTTACACGTTGTATATTAAAGTACAAAATCCACACTTCGTACCTGTAATTTTCCTTCGTAGTGCATCCTACAGTCATACTACTACTATAAAAATATAATAACTCTATGCGAGAGTTTGTTAGGATAAATGGATGGATTTTTGTTTTCTCTCACGCAAAAACTGCAGAACGGATTTGGATAAAAATTTGGGACACAGATATATTACAACTTGGGGGGTTACCACGACGTCTTAAAGCAGGAGTAATTGCAGTGTGGGAAAGAGACAGAGCTATACAGGTCGTCTAGCGCCATCTCTTTCCCACACTGGAATTACTTCTGCTTTAAGACGTCATGGTAGGCCACCTGATTAACACCATAACACTTTTTATCTTGGTAATACCAGCATTTGGGACAATTATCGAACTACACGCGGGCGAAATTGCGGGCATAAGCTAGTATTATCAATTCAAAACTGATTATATTTGTATCTGCCAATCTTTTGTCTTTATACGCCTTAATCACTGAACCGATCATTACGAAATTCCACAAATACGTACCTAGGACCAGCAGAAGCTTAGCTAATTTTTTAACTTTGATGATTGAACGTAAGTGTCTTTAATTTCAAAATAACTTTTTACTGAATGCATTTATAACTATAAGGTACTTAGGTATAACAAAAAAAAAAAGATTTTTTGTCTGCCTGTCGTCAGTCTATTTAATTGTTCCGGCTAATCTCCGAAACGGCTTGACTGATTTTAACAGGACTTGTACTGGCAGATAGCTTACGTTACAGTACAGTACAGTTAAACCCATGAATTTTTAACAAAATCTGATTCAAATAGGGATATGGGAAGTAAGATTTTTGTAATAATTTCACGCAGACGAAGGTCACGGGCAATAGCTAGTTAAGAAATAAAAAAAATAAACGCAGACAAAGCTACAGGTAACAGCAAGTATGCCCATAAATGCCTTGGATAAGGTTGTGGATATCGACAGTTGTATTAAAGCCTAAATACACAAGCATTGCTTCGACACTATGACAATATTCGCTATTGTTTGATAGATATAATTGAGATTCAACCGAAGACAAATATTACCAAACAGTATCTGTTATTGTACTTGGTACACCACTGTCTAAACCATAAGAGAAACACAGTCGTGATGATGCTATGTTAGGCAATTAAACTGAACGACATCAGCATTAAACGGCGTTCAAAATTCAGTGTCAATCAACATTCTCTTTACCCCAATTCTCCGCCCCTTCTTATTCCATACCTACTTCTCTACTACTCGTCATCTCAACAGTCACATCCTTTCTAGCCATATTATCCTCCATTCAGTCCATCCATCGTCTCTTTGGTCTTCCTCTACTCAGCAATCTACATTCATACTAAGAATTTTTCTTACTACATTTTCTTCATTCTTCCGGATCAAATGCCCTTAAGGATCACGATAACCGAATGCCACACAACTTTTCAGTCACTGGGACCCCTTTCAAACTTCCTCATATATAGTAATTACTTACTTTATCCATCCGTGTTACACCACATTAAATAACTCAATCTAAAAGGCAAAACAATTATGACAATTACAGCTCTGGAACGCGTTTTAGATAACATACTGATCGCGTTCAATGTAATTGCATGGTGAATTTCGCCCTCAGTCAAAGTCTTCAGTTTCAGCTTTAGAAACTACAGTGTACAGCTTCAAAGTTAATTAATTGCTCCCCTTATTAAGGGTTGCACAGGAAATTGTAGGTTTACTGGAAACAGGGACAGTAATTGAGAAGCGCAATAAGTCTGTTTTAGCAGGGTTTATTAGCAAAAAATACTATGTATTATGTAGTAACACAAACATGACGTCTACACCGTTTTGTTCTTTTACAGCGAGAGAACATAGACGAAAGTAAAACAATCATAGACATGCACAGACATAGCTTCGGGAGTGTTGCTAATCTAAAAACTAACATTGTATCTAAACATTAAAGTCTTTTGCCATTACACGGGGTAATTGATTGAGCATATTTTACGGGCCAGAATAATTAGAATAGTACGGTCCAGAATAATAATATGAATACGTTCTTCAGTTCATTTAGTAACATTAAAATATATGTTTGTCGGAGTGGCAGAATTTATTCCGCTAGGCTTCTACATCATGTGGGCAGACGATGGGTTTCGTGCTATGAAAAGACACTGAGCGATATATTGTTTCTAGCAAAACTAACGAATTATTTGAGATTACAACTTAGCAAAATAGCACGGGGCACAATGAATCGGGTACAGTTCCAAGAGGTCTTAACTCGGCCGCGATCAAACACTGACTGACTGTCGTCCTGGCTCAGAGTTTACCATCTTACCATCGTGACAAGTGACACTGTGGTGTGGGTAGCCTTATAAGTAGATTGCGTGATGTCACCACAGTGTACTTGTGATTCATTTTAAGCCCGTACCAATGACCGTCTCCGACATGTTCATCCATGCTGATAATTTTTGTAAATTACATACATAAATTAAGATCACGCCTGTAATCCCAGAAGGGTTAGGCAGAGGTGTACCTAGTAGCACAACCACATTTCGCCAGATTTGTTATTAAGCGCGCCTTCACCTTACGCCGTTTCTGTATAATTTGCGACTAAGTCCCATGTAATGTAGGGAGCAAGCCTATTCCTATCAACCAAGCGTAAGTCTAGACTCCGAGTACGGCTGAAAATTTTTTTGGGGACCTACTTACAAGGCCATGCTTTGTGAAGAAAACACCGAAGATAATGTTATCAGATGGACCTCAGTTTGACACTTTTCAGTTAAAATAATGGGAAAGTTCATCGACTTAACTCACTAACTTGACATGCTATACTTTAATTTGTTATTAATCCTAGTGTATAAATGTAGTATCTAAGGTGTGTACTAACAAAATGATTCCTATGTTGTTGCTATGTTGCCCGCGGCTCTTAAATAATCCTGAAATTATCCTGCGGGCACGTTGTAAATATAGCCTATGGCACTCAGGGATAATGGGGTCGCTCACAATGGGCCTCATCAGAAGGCTTAAAGTCACCCAAATGGCAATGGAGAGGTCTATGCTCGGAGCTTCCTTGCGTGATCAGAAACGAAGACATCCGCAATAGAACCAAGGTTACCGACGTAGCCCGAAGAATTGCCAAAATTAATTGGCAGTGGGCTGGGCACATTGCTCGCAGAATGGATGGCCGATGGGGCCGAAAAGTTCTGGAGCGACTGCGAATCGGAAGACGTTGCGTTGGAAGGCCTTCCACTAGGTGAGCCGATGACCTGGTGAAGGTTGCAGGGATCCGCTGGATGCGAGTCGCACGGGACCGGTTAATGTGGCGACACTTGGAGGAGGCCTGTCCAGCAGTGGATGCCTTTCGGCTGAAATGATGAATGATGATAATGATTCGAGGGAAATAGAGTTTCCTATTAGTGAAAGAATTTTCAAAATCGGTTCAGTAGATCCTGAGATTACCCCCTACAACCTCACAAAGTTAACCTCTTTATATTATTAGTATAGATTTGTAACTAGGCCGGCCCATGATATGATATGATAGCCGCCCTTGTCCCAAATCGAGCAGGACAATACAATGCATTTCAATCAATATCAGTGTAGGTAAATGATACGACGAAGACGAATATGAAATGAGTGACTGTTGCCTCGTTGAGCATTGTACTACTGCTGAGCATGAGGTCCTGGGTTCGATTCCCAGGTCGGACAAAGTTTTATTGGTTATCATTAACGTCTCAGTAGAATCTGGAATTATGACTGTTTGATGGCGATATGCTCGCCCCCTATTACATTGAACTTTAATACCTATTAGTTACGTTTCTGTCTAACCCTTCGGAGATTACTGGCGTGATATTATATAGAGATGCTGTGATGGCCGTCTTGTGTAAACCTATACAATTGTGTAGGTTTATCGAGAAAAGATTAATCTCTAGATTTAGCTAGCAAAAACAAAAGGGGTTAAGAAGGCTTTATTTATTTATTTATTTATTGGTTTACCAACAATTGTTTACACTGGATATGGTCTTAAAAAAAAACAAGCATAAATAGATAAACAATAGTGCACAATCACTTAAAGGTAAACTCAGCATGCAAAACTAAAGTTGTACGTACAATAGAGAGAAAAAAAAGAAATTAAAACTACCTTAAATTATACCAACTACTAGTATCTAAATTGATTACAGGTTAATTCGATTATGACAAAAGAACAAAAAAAAAAAGTAAAATAAAAAGTAAAATTAGTCCTTATCTAGGTATTTCAAGGTCTTCAAGGCTTAGATATTCTATAACCGATAACGATGATGGATCTTTCCTCCATTTTTATCGCATTTAGCTTTTGCTCGCGTCTTCGCTCAAGTTGTGTAACGAAATTATCCCACGGGAACATTTTAAATGTAGCCAATGATCAGTCCCGGATCTACGATTTTTTCGAACCGGGGCAGAAACTTGATACTGGCGCCCCCTCTCTCCGATTCGCCTTTTTTGGTTTCCGTTGCCGAATGATAAAAAACGCAACCCTTAAAGATCCGTCATGTCTGTCTGTCTGTTTGTCCGTACGTATGTCACAGCCACTTTATTCCGAAACTATATTAGGACTACACAGTTGAAACTTGGTAGGTAGTATTCTGTGAACCGCTTTACGATTTCTATGCAAAAAAAAAAAGATTAAGGGACTCCCCAAAGACTATGGACCTGAAACTAAAAAAAAAAAACATCAAACCTATCCGTGAAAATTACATTATGGTTCCTAAAACCATTTTTTTCTCAGTAAATCGTTTGAAAGATACCTATGTCACTTCCAAAGTAGTAAAATGTTTGCCTCCCCCGTCTAATTTCTAAAGTCAGAGGATTTAAAATTAATTTAAAAAAAAATGCAGGATTGTAGAACGTAAAAAAAACTTTCAACGAAAATTAGTTTGAATAAGATTTGATGTTTAGTTTTTGAGATATGGGACTTTTTCATCAAACTGCAGCAGTAACTTTGTTTTTCATGAACATACTATGAAAAACAAATTTGGTTTTGCTGTTGAAGGAAGGGAGTGACAGACTTGTACTGACTAAAATGTTCCTCCTTTTGCCCTTTGTGTTCCAAGGCCGCGGTATCTCTTACGAACAGTCCCGCAACCCTGGCAGGCATCAGTCCTTTCGGACCCCTTCCCGTTTGCTGACACCTCTTTCAGGCGTGCACGCGCCGTCGACCTAGGACATAAGACGGACGGACGGCGAGCTAATCCATTACTCACGGTCCACAGTCACAGGCCCGCGCCTACGGTGGCCGGGAACCACCACGTGGCCCCCGACGCCCAGGGCGTCTCTCGCTGCGGCTAACGCCCTCTCTCTCTCACGTCCCGCCACCTCCTTCGCTAGTATGACCGCTTCGCAGAAGGAGGTTTCAACTAGGCTTCCTAGGCGCTTTTTGGAGCAAGTTTTGTATTTTCAATCAAACTATATTATGATTTTGGCGCCCCCTGAAACTGCCGCCCGGGGCGGGTACCCCGGTTTGCCCCCCCCTTGATCCGGGGCTGCCAATGATACTGAGTTAATGTAGCTTTCTGTTAGTGAAAGAATTTTCGGAATCCGAATCTTAGTTCGGAGATTTAGATGAGTACCCTACATACAAACAAAAACCTCTTCATAGTATTAGTATAGATGGAATGTCTAATTGTCTCAAAAATGTGATAGGTTAGTTTGAGCTACCTAAAGACTTGTGCCAATCCGGTTACGAGCCGTTCTACGAAGAGGGAATCAAAATAAAAACTAATTTTAAACAATTTGGAACCGATTTTAACTCGTATAAACCTTTTTTTTTTTTTAGCGATGGGAAATCATCAAATAACCCCTCCCGCTCTGGGCTGAGCAGGAGGGAGTGTCAGACTTTTACTGACTAAAACCCATCCATGTTCCTTCCTTCGCCCTTTGTGTTCCAGGGCCGCGGTATCTCTTTCGAACAGTCCCGCAAAAGTCGTATAAACCTTTTTTTTTTTTTTTTTAGTCCTTAACTCGTATAAACCTAAGGTCTAAAAACTAGATGTACACCCTTTAATGGTTAAGCAAATGTGCAGTCTAAACGGTGTAAATATAATATCCTTAAGGAAGCCGAGAGGCACTTGTTCTCCCCGTCATTGCGATCATTTATTTTGTTCTAAACCATATCTGGAAACGGAGATATTGGGGGCAAACTTCCAATTTTTTCACTAGTTTTTAATGTGTTACTTTTGTTTAAATCACCCCCTTATGTTAATGTATCCATCATCATAATGTCTTTAGTGCGTTATATTGAGTCCTACCGTAAAACGTGATTATTCACCCCAAAAACATAAGTCGTTTCTCAGTAATAATTTTTGCGTAGAGTTACTTAGTTTGATGTACATAATGTTTGGTTGACGGCTTCGTGAAGGGTAAGGAGTACCTATTAAACCCACATTTCCACAGTTATGGTTAAGTCCCATTTAATAGGAAGCAAACCCATTGTCATCAACTGACACAAATACAGGCTTATTTAAATAATAATAATACCAGCCTATTTCTGTCCCACTGCTGGGCAAAGGCCTCTTCTCAACAGAGAAGGCACGAGCATTAATCATCACGCTTGCTCAAGACGGGTTGGCGTTTTCAGACTTTTATAAGTCCAGGTTTCCTCACGATGTTTTCCTTCTTTATTTCAATAAATTACCATACATGTATTGTTTACAAAGACAGTCTTGATTCAGCACAAAAACAAGTGAGGGAAAGCTCCTTCTGACGCTTCGAATTTAGTCAGAATAGATAAGTAGCTAACAATTTTCGTATAAATCCGCAAACGTTGATAATGATCGAACATGGTTTAGCTTTTAACGATACTATCTTCACGTTCTTTATTTAGTAGGTACCTATTTTATTAGTTTATTTGAAGTACATGAAACATCACTCTTGTTATTTTTGTCGATGATAAACAAGATAAGGCCTTTTTATAAAAGGAGATTTGAGGTTTGTTGGTAGTCCAACAAACCTCAAAGTAGTCTTTGCTATGTAATTATAGTCGAACTCTTAATTACGTTACCTCTTTAAGAGGGCCCTTCCCGGCGCGTCTATCGTCAACGCGAGCATGGTCGAAAACCTTGTTTCATCCAGAGCCACAGCGGCAATTTTCTTTCAACTCCCCCGTCTTACCCCGCCCTGACCCCGCACAACTCGTCTCCCGCGCACCTCATACCGCCTAACGCGATGACATTGAACGAAAAATAGTGTTCGAAAATTTCTTAAACTTGTTCCAGGAAATACGTGTTTTTGAATATAAGGTTTTTATCGAGATGTTTTTTTTATTTTTACAGTTTATGAGTACATTATGAACGTTCAAAGTTCAGGTAAAATTTGTGCAAAACCGCAATTTTTGGAGGCTTTTATTGAATTTGTTTATATATTTTTTAATTTTTTGCAACCATAGAAACCTAGATATAGTGCACAACATACATATTAGTTATAAAAATAGATGTGTAACATCGGCATAATCACGAACGAACGTTTGTATGAAAAGTAGGCCGGGTTGGCCGCTCTTAAAAACGATTTTTGAAGATTGAAACTACATTCAAGGTTGAAACTATCTCTCTGATAAATATGTGAATAATCCCTGATGTTTATGACGTGCAAGTGTACAAAAAAATGTCTGACTGCCTCGTTGGTCGAGTGGTCGCAAGCGCAACTGCTGAGCATGATGTCCTGGGTTCGATTCCCGGGTCGGGAAAAGTGTTCTTGGGTTTTTCCATCAGGAATATCCTAGCCGCCGAGTCTGGATTGGTTCCCGGTTGATGGCAATAGGCTCACCCACTATTACATGGGACATAACTGGCGAAATGTGGGTGTACTATTAAGTACACCTTTGCCTGGTCCCTTTGTGTATTACGCATTAAATATCCATTTATTCCACAAGTTCAATTCACTAGCTGGCGAGAAACCTTTATAATCCCATAACTAAATTCTCCATCAACCGTTTTTTTTCAGGTTTTATTTCTGTTAGAATTGTTTCCGTCAAAAATATAAAGGTAGGTACATAATTTTATTTAGCCGTACGTACGAGTACCTTACTTATTCCTACCGAATTAAGAGGTCCAGTTAAGGCTTTCGAATCTGCAGTAAATACTGCTATCTGCTGATAAACAAGACGTAAGAATTTTATGAGCGACTAGCATTAAAGTTTACTATCCGTTACATCGCAAAAGTTAATATCAGGCCAAGCACACACGGATGCTCAGAGAACGGGATGACAGCTATTTCCTGTCCAAAATGGACTGTCTAACATACGGTCTGACTTGTCCTAACATACTGTCTAGACACATTAATGGAACGTCTTTTAAAAACCCGGCCAAGTGCGATTTGGACTCGCGCATGAAGGGTTTAATTTTTTAATTTTTATTAAGTATTTGTTGTCAAAGCGGCAACAGAAACACACATTTATTGAAAATTTCAACTGTCTACCGTCTTGAGACACAGCTCGCTGACAGATAGACGGACGGACGGCGACGTACAGTGCAGGCTTAGTAATAGGAACCCGTTGGTTACCCTATACGGGTATATGGAATCCTAAATAGAATCCGTACAGATATGTACGTATAAATGCCAAAGTAACTATCTCTGCTTATCTACCACCTTTTCAGGTTTTCTTGGTGAAATTTGGAGATCACACAAGCCGATCTCTGGGTTAAGCCGCGCTTGCCTAGGTTGATCCAGGATGACCACTACATACCGAATTTCCGCCGTGCCTCTGAAAGTACGTTAAGCCGTTGGTCCGGGCTGTCATTTGTAGATCTTTGACAGTCGTTACAGGTAGTCAGTGGCCCGAAAATCTAACAGCCAGACTTACCAAGGGGTATTACCCAGTACTAACTGGGTTGTGGAGGTCAGATAGGCAGTCGCTCCATGTAAAATACTGGTATTCAGCTGCATCCTTTTAGACTGGAAGCCGACCGCAACTAAGTTGAGAAAAGCTAGGCAGATGATGATGACGACAAGTTGACCAAACCGTGACATGAGCTATTGTGTGCTAACTTGTGAGGGCGAAACCGTGTGCAAAAGCTAGTCTAAGATAAAACTTAAATTAAAATGATGGTGGGAAGAGACCAGACGGTATGACGTTGGTGTCTTGGAAGGTGGGTAGGCCTTTGGTGTGGGACGCAACCTGTGTCGACACCCTTGCGTCATCTCACGTTGTAAGCACGGTGGGCTGTGCGGGCGCTGCTGTTGCGGCTGCTGAAATCCTCAAGCGGCGCAAATACTGTAACTTTATCGGTAACTACAGTTTTGAGCCGTTTGGGGTCGAAACACTCGGATCATGGGGCCCGAGTACACGTTTCCTTTTTAAGGAAATATCTCGCCGACTAGTCGACACTTTGCGTGACCAGAGGGCTGACTCTTTCTTTGGTCAAAGAATTAGCATTGCCATTCAACGTGGCAATGCTGCCAGTCTTCTGGGCACGTTTCCGGATGACATCAATGGGGAGGAGTAGTTTGACGCCAAGTGTCCTATTGTCGTCGTTTTATATATGTAGGAACTTAGTTTTAGTCTTTTTAATTAAAGTAAAATACAGCCGAAAGTAAAATAAAGATGAAAAATTTACAAATTAGTTCTAAAACGCAGATATTATCATTTCTATATTTATTTATTTACAAAATTTATATTTTTTTAATTATTTCGTAAAAAAAAAACAATTAAAAAGAAAATATTTATAAAAAATTGTAGCCCACCGGTATCTGGAACCGGGTCCAAGCTCCTAAAACGCAGATATTATTATTAGAGTCGGAAATAGAACCAACGCATGTCATAATGTTTATGACTTTGATTTCATTGATGTACGCACGGATTGCCACGCGATAATTTATACATTCAAGGATATTTTTGGCCCGTCTCCCCTTTTCCATGATTGCTATTGCCATAAAAAACGCCCCAATAATTTTCAGTACCTTTAATAAAAACTTGAGCTTTTACCTACTTTATAGGTGTATAAAAACACTACGGATACGACTTAGCCTAATCCCACTTTGCATGCGTCACTTTTTCGCACTCGCTTAGCCATAAATAAGTTTAACTTGGTATTCAGTGCACGTTTACGCCTTCTACCGATATTTACCTGGACTTCGGGTGTTTGTAAGAAAAACAGGCTGCTTTATTCAGACAATTTGTTATTGCGTGGGTTACTAAATGCCAACCAGAAATTTCGTTGAATCAGCCACGTTTAGTTTTTTTAAGCTATGTAAATTAGTTAATTTACATTCTTCGAAGTTATATTAAAAATGTGTTGACAATAATATTTTCTTTTTGAAAACCTTCAGAAAACTCATCTGAAGGTACGTCAGCAATAGCCAAAAAATAAATAAAGCGAAATCACAACAATTTATGAAAGGTATCATAGTTATGACCCACCTTTGCATAAATGGGTGACATTTTTAAAAATACGAATCGATAGAATTTTATTATTATTGTATATCGTCTGTTTACTTGCTGAAAAAAATAAAATATAAGAGAATTCTATGCAAAGGTGGATCAGCTGATTGCTATAGCTCACTGTACATTGTAGGGGAAGTTTGGAGCAACTATAACCCATAGGAAGCAATTATTTACATCGATGACCTGAGTAACATCTAGGAGAATTAGCATTCCCTTAGTCATGGAAATGACTAAGACTATGTCGGCGTTCTAAAGAACATCTGAGACTAGTAAGCCACTCTATGTTACCACAACAATAGACAATTTAATTTAAATCTAACATAGCAGCAAGATAGCAGTAATTTCCTAGCAATGTGACCGTCGGACTGCCAAGTCATAAGTCTTGAGTTCAAAGTTCAAACCCAAGGTACGCACCGCGGCCCTGGAATCAAAGGGCAAAAGAAGGAAAATGGATGGGTTTTACTCAGTAGAAGTCTTACACTCCTTTCCACTCCGCCCAGAGGGGGATGATTTGATGATTTCCCATCCAACAAAAAGCCAAGTTAGACTCACTAACCACACGATACAGAAGAAAGAAAAAAATTAAATAAAATTAAGAATTTAATATAAATAAATCGTTGCTTCTTCAAAGCTAAAATAACTCGTTTATCGATGTTCTTAAAAAGCTTTTTGATTTAGCTACAAAAATATCTCAATCTTTGAAGATCTTATCCACAATCGGCAGGTCGATGATTTAGGATAATCTATTTCGGGAAATTCGATGAGCGCAATTTAATAACAAATTTGGGATGAAAAGACCCTTAAATTGATATCATTTATAAACCAGAAATGAAGATAAATGTAAGTCGGCATAAGCCCATATATTTTGGGACAAAGATATATTAATAGAACGGTAAATATTTAAGCAAGAATGTACGTGTACAAAATATAAGGCTCAGGATGTGGTGGCAGCTTAATTGTGTGTCCCAAGGAGCTTAGGAAAATTAAATGAAGTAAACTTGTCCTTAGCTATAATTTTATGAAACGAGGCGACTGGAATCTAATTAATTAGTCTTTTGTATCAGCTTTTTTTTTTTTTTTTTTTTCCGATGGGAAATCATCAAATAACCCCTCCCGCTCTGGGCTGAGCAGGAGGGAGTGTCAGACTTCTACTGACTAAAACCCATCCATGTTCCTTCCTTTGCCCTTTGTGTTCCAGGGCCGCGGTATCTCTTTCGAACAGTCCCGCAACCCTGGCAGGCGTCGGCCCTTACGGACCCCTTCCTGTTTGCTGACTCTCATATTTTAGGTAAATACCATCCATGCCCATGTCTCTGAAGCGAAAGCTAATGGACATGATTGTGTATTCTCCCAATCTTGACCTACAGTGCACAAACTTGGTCTTTGACTAACATCCACAGTCCAAACTCAAGGTTTGCAACGTGCTATGGAGCTTAGTATCTTAGGTGTAAAATTAACAGATCATGTTCGAAACAACACACTGCGCTCCAAAACGCAAATCGTTGACGAGGCTCAAAAGACTGCCCAACTTATATGGGACGGGGCAGGACATGTCTGTCGTATCGTCATGCCGAACGAACTGTGGGCCCGTAAAGCTCAGGATTGGTGCCCTGAAACAGTGAAACAGGGTCGCGGCAGACCAGGAAGCAGATGGGGGGACTAACTGAATAACTTCCTTGAGAATTGGAAAAAAGTAGCACATAACCGTTGGAAGGAATGGGGAAGGCCAATATGGGCTAGCTATTATTATAGTTATTATATGGACTAGTTATTATTATAATAACTATAGGATATGAGATGCTTTTACCTTAATTTGAAAATAAATATAAAGGTCAGGCTACTCGTAGATATCGATAGGAAAGCATTCTGATATCGATGTTCAAGAATTAGAGCCCTAGCCGATCGAGTTACGTAAATGGCTTGTGATCGTGACGACTTCTGCCGCCGTAAAATATTGTAAAACATAAATTCTTGGATCAAAAATGCTTCAAAAATAGCTCTTTTGCCAGGACATAACGTGAATTCCCTGTAGTAAACTTACACCCACATTTCGTCTGTTAACTCAGACTTGGGATTTCTTCTAAGAATTTTCTAACGAAAAAGTGCTTCTAAACGGGGTAGGTAGGCGTTTTAAAAATATAACTTCTCTTCTTAAGAACAATATTAATAGATCAATGTGCCTAGTTTCCCCGAAGGACATACGTTACAAGACAATACAGAGAACCTTAATATCATCAGTAATTTTTTAACGCCCATAAAACCGAGGGGCAAGCCAATAGCCATCAACTGGACATCTATCCAGGCTCCAAGCTACTACAAAAAAAGATCCACTGATCGAAATGCCAATAACACTTTGCATGACCTGGTAATCTGATTCAGGTACTCATGCTCATCAGTAGCCGATCAATAGACCAAGGAGGCAGATAAAGAGAGGCATTAATAGATTTAACGCTACCTCGTAACACAATACTGTTAGGAGCAACTTCACTATTGTACTATTACTAGCACTATTGTCCACGATTTAGCTCAGTATTTACCGATACATTGATGTGGCCTAAGCAAATTGGATCAGTGCCTACAAAGCACTCTCTAGCTAATACGCCATTAGCTCTTCGACTAAAGTGAAAGGTAGCGAGCCTGTTTACAAGGACCTTCACTTGTATCACTTTATACTGTAAACACTCGCTGAGGCAATACCTTCACAATCTTTTAACTATTTTTTTTTTTTATAGGGTTTTCACTGAGTGACAGTTGAAACGAATACGACACAAACTAAAATCAACTTGTCGTTTCTTTAAACTATTTGAAAATTCATTTATTCAATTTCGGTCGGGTAAAAATTTTAAATTTTAAATAATTTAAGCGGCCGAATGTGACCAAGATCATTATTTAGCCAGCCTGCATGATTTGGGTTTACGTGGAAGATAGACAACCTTACCTTTTTAGGGATCTCTTGCCCAGATATGTCTAGGTTAGGTCGACAAACAAAATGTGCGATATGGCAATAGTTTGTCGGGTGGTTATTTCGTTATGTTTAAAATATATTACTCCTAGTAAAGCACACGCTTTTTTTTATAGTTATACCTATTATAATTGGAGGATTTAGTAATTGACATGTACCTTTAATATTAGGAGCCTCAGATAAATATAGCATTTCCTCGAATAAATAATGTAAGTTTTTGAAAGAATCCGTATCGATGGCGCGTTCGTGTTACACACGCGCCTCAATGAGACTTCAGCAAACGGGAAGGGGTTTGAAAGGACCATGCCTGCCAGGGTTGCGGGACTGTTTGAAAGAGATACCGCGGCCCTGGAACACAAAGGGCAAAAGAAGGAACATGGATGGGTTTTAGTCAGTAAAAGTCTGACACTCCCTTCCACTCCGCCTAGCCCCAGAGGGCCTCCCCCTCTCATTTGATGATCTCATGCCCAGAGCGGGAGGGGTCACTTGATGATATCCCATCCGAAAAAAAAAGGTAATTATAGAATTAAAAAATAAGAAGAAAACTCCTGATACCGATGAGGCTACTGCAGATTTCAGATGATTTTTATACCTCATAAGTTCATAACCTACCTGTATCTTGAGTGATTCAGTGGAAAAAGATTTAAAAAATAAATAAACTCAAACGTATTTCTGTTTCATTTTTCCTGTTCATGCTATAAAGGTAAATACATCCGGGTAAACATAAATAAAGATTATTCTACTAATCTGTTAATGCTGTCTCTTAAACGTTTAACAATTTATAAATGTTATACGAGGTATTTAAAAAGCAGCGCGTGCAGTTAGGATTATCGTTTTACAGAATTTTTATTACAAATGTTTTCCTCGTATTTTTTTCCTGCCCTAACTTAATTACTATTGGAGGTCGCATATATGTATGTATGCACTGGCCTGTGTGAATTATCAGATTTATAGATGTCTGTCACCGATTCGAAATTAGCATACTTACGGCTTTTGTTTATGTTTATACATTGTCACTTGTGTAAAAATATTGAACACGAATAAAGCTAGTAACTATCAAACCACTGTTGCTCTCATTATTGGTAAAGATGAGTTTTTTATGATTTAGACGTAGGGGGAGGGACCCGATGCTAGGTTAGCTGTCATTGAATCCTACAGACATTTGCAATACCAGGAGCTCCAATCCTTCACTACAACTACAGTACTTTCACAGTTTTTATGCCTTGTGACTCGGACTGTAGCTACATTTCATTGTTATCTTTGTTTCGACAGTTCAAAAGTGCCTGTAACTGGCCTACTTGAAATAAATGCTTTGATTTTGATTTTGATTTTCACACTGAAACATAAAAAATCGCTTGTAAATAAATGAAAATGAATGAATGAATCGCAGAACTTATCTTCGAAAGAAAGTGTGACAGGTGTGTATCAATGTTCTTTCTTTATTCTTCACAATCACCGTTTCTGTTACCACAAGCTTCGTAAAACTTTATGCCTTTTTATGATATTGGCACGTTCCACAACACGCGCGAAAATTGATGTCGTATTACTAGTGTATGCCGTCGGCACCATATAAATTTTCCTCATAAGACAAGTCAAAGTCATGCAGAGGCTCTGAAATACAATATTAATAGCCGAGCTTATAATTATAATATGTGTCGAGTTCTAGGCTATAAATTAGTCCGATGTTAATGACATGTTTCAGTCTCATGTGTATAATGCCAATTGTGAAGCTACTTGGTTATGACAGGGTACCACGACGCCTGTTAACCTAGAAGAGTAAGGTAGAGGTGTATTTATAGCACAACCAAGTACAATATTAGTCCACGAGAACATTATTTACAGCTAGGCTAAAGTCATTGGTGTCGTGTTATTGTAGTAGTGTCTTGTAGTATCCAAGAATTTATAGAAGATAAAATGTTAAAATAAAGATAAAGATACTTTATTTGTTAAAAACATGCGTTTACACACAAATCGAGCATGCAAGATCTTAGTAAAATAGGGTAGGTTCGTACATGAGGTGTACAAATTTGTTTATTTTTTAACAATTATAATACGGATACAAACATTTATATTTTAGCCATTGTTTTTCTGGTAAATTCATTAATCCAAATATAAACAAGAAATACACATTGTCCAATTTTCATGAAGATAGAACTGAAATATAAAGTTAAAAATATGTCAAACGGTTAAACGTAATAATATGTTAAAAGGTAAATATACGTCAAAAAGTAACAATTTATCAAAAGGTAAAATAATGTCAATCGGTAAAATATTTCAAAAGGTATCCGATAAGAAGTCATTTATATTATAGTAACATTTGTCTGTTAATAAATTCAAAAAAATAGAGTTAAATGTACTTAGGTGTTAAATTTAACAGGTAGTTTATGTTCAATTAATATAATATTTTTAAAGTGAAAGTTCACAATGATCTACGTGATATTAGATAATAGATAACACTGACACTGCAATATTATTAGTTTTAATTTATCTTGCTGCGCCTTAACGGGGTCATGTATTCAATAGTTTTAAGCCTAGCGTGTAAAATTGGTTGTGCACAATATCAAGCTATCCAAAATTGACATATCTTCCCAATCAACCTTGAACCTGATAATTTAGCGATAAGGTTGAAAATCCATTAAAGAAATTTGAAAGATTGTAGTAGCTTGATGTGCTTGGCGTCTGTACATTGTGAAATAAATAAATATGTTTATTAATCAATCAGTTTTCACATAACTATTGGGTTAAGGGTAGGAGAATGGTGATAAAGTAAATTTTATTCGTCCTTAATACAAGCATTTCCTTCATAATGCCTACTTCATAACAAATGCAGAAATTTAACAAATTGTACTTCTTATTAAATGAAGACCTATTTATTTGCATTGTACAGTAACAAAAATAAAGATTTTCAATTCTCTGAAAATCCTGTAACAAATGACTGCGGCAACTTTTCATTTTAAATACCATATTGCGCAGGCATTCTTCTCTTCCCTATAATCCTAGTCTTTTTGATGGAAAGCGACGTAAACACGCAGTTTGTGCTACTACTCAGTTCCACACCGCTTTCTCCCGACGGCATTTTGGTTTTCTTGCAAACAATTTGTACCACAAAATTAATAGAAGTTTGTCAATTTATTCACTAACAAATAAGCATTGCAAGATTAAAGTCTCAACCTGGTTGCAAAAATTAGACTATGACACTACAGAGCAGTTACTTCTCGTACCCTCGTAATATTTAAACTATAATCATTTACTAGTTCATGACTGTATCATCCGACACATTACACCATCAGCCCACCTCTCCTCACACACTTCACTTGCACACATCACCTACTCACTTCACCTGTACACTTCACAGGACACTTCTTCACACCCATTGTACTACACCAATTCTAATTTTAATTTTTTTTTTACGTTAATTATGTTTAATTATGTCTGCTTTTTTCCCTTCTACAATAATCATTTTTCTGAATATTCATATTAGCTATTGTATTGTATGTAAACTACATTTAATACGAGGTGAGAGCCTGGGGTTCCGTCACACAGGGTATCCTAGTATGGACGCCAGTCTCTCACAAAGGAACATATATTATACATTTTGTTACAACGTTATTCTTACAGTTCTATTTATTATAACTATGTGAACCTTTGTGAAGAGAGAAAATAAAGATATTGTATTGTATTGTATTGTACTCCCTGTGGACTAATAATTCCTGGATCATTTTGGTAAAAAAAATTAAAAAGGTTTACTTACTAACCAATTTTTCAACCTTGTTAAAAAGCAAGATTTATGACTGAAAGCTTTAACTTTTTATTAGATTAAAATATTATCCAACAAGCCGTGACATGGTTTAAGATAAAATTGTGTAGTCACTAATGCTGTTTTGAACTTTTGAAATTTACTAGAGCGTGGGTACATTTCAATAAAACCCGCGTTAGCAATTTCCTACGGGATCTTTCATGATGTGATTGATCGAATCACGTTTTTAGAGTTTCGTACCTCTGCAGTCGGTAAATCGGAAATAGGATCACTTTGCTGTCCGTCTGTCTAGATCTTTTTTCCCAGGAACGCGTGGAGGTATCAAGCTGAAATTTATACCAAATACTCAAATCTGCTACTCCTTGGAGCAATTAAAAAATAAAACTTGTTAGCATTGCGATCAAAAGATATGACCGTCTGAGTCGCATATTTCGTGTGTACTTCCCGTTGAACTCATGAAATTTGGCAGGAAGGAATGTCTAACAGCTTAGATTTTAAAGGAAAAAATCTGTAAACCCTAAATATGTAGTTTAATAATAAACTGCCCACAAGTTTATACGGAACCGGAACTCGGTGCAAGAGTCCAATTCGCACATGACCGGTTTTTTATTATAGTAACACTTTTCCATTAGTTGTGAGCAACCACAATTAATATACTTGTTACCGGGTCGGTCAGCGAAATAGCGATTTCTATCAGATTTTAGGTCACCTTTACTGACCAATGTTTTTTTAGAAGAAGCTTAAGGGTATATTGTACCGTTTGTAAACATAGTGATTACCTACTCAATCAATGACTTAATTGGCTAATTGTGTACCTTCATAATTATTTTCTTTTTACTGTATACCATAACGAACCTTTACAGTCCAGTTACGGCTCTAATTGTGGCTATCTGTGTTAATAACCACAATTTTGATGACACCGTTCCTTTAATAAATCTTCAAAAAGAGGTCAAACCAAACATAGGGAGACAAAGAGACGAATGGTTCCATTATACTTAGACAAAAGAAAGGATTAATCTCATTCTTAAGGTCGCCCCAAACACATAAGATTACTTGGTAAAAGACAAAGAACATCAATATGAAATATGAACTGTACTTACCTGTTCATTTTGCTACTAAACGAGCGATAACTTGGGTGAATATAGGCAACACCCAGCAGCAAATGCCAACTCTCAGAGGTCTACATTCTAACTACATATTTAGATCGAGTTATTTTAAATATCTTAGCCATTTTAAAAGAACATCTTTTAAATTAAACATACATTATTCACTATAACGTTCTATTTTCGAATCTCGGAGAAATTAAAACCGCCCAAGTGCTAGTCGCACATAAGGGGTTCCGTATCATCGTCATGTCGTTGAGCTCCTTGAGTTATAAGTCGAGCTACACGATAACTGACAAATGCTTGCACTGACTGGACAGGTCCACTCAAATCTGTGTGGTTCTTTCTTCAAGAGACCATCTCAGACACTAATCTGTATAGTCCTCATGTGAGTTAACCAAGAATATGTCTGGACTTTAAAAGAGACTATAACCTCTGAGTTTGTTTCGGCTGTTTCTTCTCAGAGTAGTCAGGTACGAAACACCGGCCCTATCTAGTTTAAAAAAAGAGACGTGTAAAAGTGTTTTTAAAAACCTATTTGCAAAATAAACATCATTTATCATTTATCGTAGCAGGGGAGCCCCATTAATTTTGAATTTAATTTTATAAATAATAAAATATTGTTATAACGGCAATAGAAATATTCGTTCTGTGAAAATTTCAACTGTCTACCTATTACGGATCATGAGATACAGCCCGCTGACAGACAGACGGACGGACAGCTGAGGTCTAGTAATAGGTTCCCGTTGGTTACCCTTCGGGTACGAAACCCTAAAACAATGGCTAAGACACGGAGTCTTAGCCATTGTTTTAGCGTTTCGCACGAAAAACTTAACTCAGAGTTAAATGTTAACACGAGGTTAAATTGACAATATTAAATAAATATGATATATGTCGGAGTGGCAAGATTTACTCCGCTAGTCTTCTACATCATGTGGGCAGACGATGGGTTTCGTGCTATGAAAAGACACTGAGCGATACATAGTTTCTAGTAAAACTAACGAATTACTTGAGATTACAACTTAGCAAAATAACACGGGGCACAATAAATCGGCTACAGTTCCAAGAGGTCTTAACTCGGCCGCGATCAGACACTGACTGACCGTCGTCCTGGCTCAGAGTTTACCATCTTGACTCTGTAACAAGTGACACTGTGGTGTGGGTAGCCTTGTAAGTAGATTGCGTGATGTCACCGCCGTGTACTTGTTATTCATTTTAAGCCCGTCTCCGACATATATAATAATATATAATTATATAATATTGTATGATAAACTGTTAATAATTTAACCTCGTATTAGCAACTAACTCTGAGTTAAGTTTTTCGTACAAGTGGGCCTAAGCGTTTCAAAATAGGGTTGCGGGAATGTTCTTAGGGTTGCAGGACGGTTCGAAAGAGATACCGCGGCCCTGGTACACAAAGGGCAAAAGAAGGAACATGGATGGGTATTAGTCAGTACAAGTCTGATACTCCCTTCCACTCCAGATATAGCGGGAGGGGTCATTTGATGATATTCAATTAGAATAATTAATTAATAATTCAATTAGATAAAAAAATTGTAAAACTCACTCAAAAGGCACAGAATAACCATGCAATAAATAAGTCAGATAATAAATCAAAAGCTACCTGGAAAATTATAAATAACTCAAAATTCATCGTTCCGAAAAACTGTATTGACAAAATTTGTGTAAAAAATGACGTCATAACTGACCCAAAGGCTATTGCAGATGCTTTCAATAATTACTACGTTGACAAAATAAACCCCATAGCAGGATCTGGGAATAATGCTGCATCGCTGATACAAACAAGAAAAGATTCCTTTTTTCTCGTCCCATGTCTGCCTATCGAAGTGTTTAAAATTATAAAACAATTGAAAAATACAAATAGTGTAGGACATGATGGCCTATCAACAAAAGTTTTAAAATCTGTAGCAGGAGAAAATATATCACCGCATCTAAGCCATATAATCAATCTATGCATTGAGACAGGTGTTTTTCCCGATGCATTAAAAATATCTACCATTAAGCCACTATTTAAAAAGGAAAATAAAGAGCTTATGCAATGCTATAGGCCAGTTTCCCTTATTAGTATAATTTCTAAAATATTTGAAAAGTATTTATGTAAACAGTTGTATACTTACCTCGAAAGAGAAAATATACTCGCTAATGAACAGAAAGGGTTCAGAAATGGTAGAACAATAAACATGGCAATCTACGATTTTTTACATAATGTCATGCAAAAAGTAGATTCGAATATACCTGCAATGTACCATATTCTGTGACATGACACAGGCTTTCGACCATGTCCGGCATGACATACTTATTGAGAAATTAGAAGCATATGGCATTAGAGGTAATGTCTCAAACCTTATTAGATCTTATTTAAGCAACAGAACACAATTTACAGAGATTTCAGCAGTAAATAAAATCAATAAACAGGAAATTATATATAAATCAAGGGAACGTGTGGTTAAGTTTGGCGTACCCCAAGGAACTGTCGTAGGCCCGCTATTTTTTATACTGTATATTAATGATCTACCTAAAAGTATCGACCACCCAATGACACTTTTTGCCGACGACAGTACCATAACTATCGCTTGTAAAAATGGGGACACATACGAAACTGACATTAACAATTCTATAGAATCGATGGTAAAATGGTTGAAAAACAATAATCTTAAGATAAACCTTGGGAAAACGAATATTCTGCATTTTGCCCAAAGATCATCCATACCAAATGTAAATGTCCATTATTATAACAACAGCATAGACAAAGTGAACATAACCAAATTTCTTGGAGTAACTATTGACAGCAAATTAGATTGGAAAGCGCATACGGAAGCATTAAGCAAAAAAATTAGTATTTCCACATATGCACTGTATAAATTGGCCCCCATCCTAAATGTTGATGCGTTGCTAATTGCTTATCACGGCTTAGTGTCCTCTAACTTAAGATATTTTTTGGGGAAATTCAACAAACAAGGATATGATTTTTAAAACGCAAAAGAGAAGCCTGAGGGCTATGTTTGGACTCCATGTTACAGAGAGTTGCAAACCATTTTTTAAAGCATATAAAATATTAACCCTTCCGTCAATGTACATTTTAGAGACCATTATGTTTGTCAAATCAAATCGACACCTATTCCCCTTATTGTCAGATAGAGTAGTTCGAAATAGACGCGACAATAGTAAACTATGTATCCCGAGATCAAGGACAAGTCTAATGCGTAAAAGTGTATTCTGTATGGCGCCAATTCTTTATAATAAGTTGCCAAAACATTGGAGGGAATTGACTACTGGAAAATTAAGAAATAGATTAAAAAGCCTTCTGTTAGAGAAAGTCTATTACAGCACTGACGAATTTCTGAATAACAAATTAATTTGACATGTATAATGACATCGTAATTTTTATTAATAATTGTTTAACATTTAATATTTTGATTTGGATTATTGGATTTGTATTATTTGCTAAGATGAGCTTATGACACTATTTGATTGTATTTTATTTGTACCTTTTAGTTTAAGTATGGTCTAAATTGGATTGTTAACTGCTAGATTTGCTGTGTGTAATGGACGAATTTAAATTCACTTGATGCTGTGTAGCGTCCGGCATATTATATTTGTACGCCGTTCAGGCAAAACATGACTGGCATAATTATAATTTGATGTAACATCTTGCATGCTATGTGTGTGTATACTCATGTTTGGGACAAATAAAAATTATCTTATCTTATCTTATCTTAAATATGAAAAAAAAAAAAAAACTTGCCGATTGCGAGTCGTACTCACACGCGCACAGGGTTCCGTAGCACCAAACAATATAATAAAAATATTTTAAAGGCTCATTCATATGTTGTATTGGTTTACATTCAACAACAAAACGAAATTTGTATTTCATAGTATGTTCATGAAAAATAAAGTTGTTGCTGCAGTTTCATGAAAAAGTCCCATATCACGAAAAAATAAGCATCAAATTTTATTCAAACAAATTCTGGCTGTAAGTTTTTTTTATGTTCTATAATCCTATATTTTTCCTCTTACTTTAGAAATTAGAGGGGGGGGGGGTGACACCACTTTGGAAGTATCTATCTTTCAAACGATTGACTTTGAGAGAAAATGGTTATAGAAATCTGAATGTCATGTTTAAGACCTATCTATAGACACCCCGCACGTATAGGTTTGATAAAAAAATATGTTTTAGTTTCTGTTCCATGTATGGGGAGACACCTCTTAATCTTATTTTTATTTTATTTTTGTATAAAAACCGTAAAGCGGTTTACAGAATACACCTACCTACTAAGTTTTAACTGTGTAGTCTTAATAGTTTCGGAATAAAGTGGCTGTGACATACACGGACGGACAGACAGACTTGGCGAATCTATAAGGGTTCCGTTTTTAGCCATTCAGCTACGGAACCAAAGTTTCAAAATAACGGTGTATAAAAGGAAAGCAGACTGTCAGTCGTTGGGATGACTCACAAATCTATTCCTATTCTCAAACAAAATATCAACTTGCTGTCACGACAAAGAACATACTGTATCTGTTGTCTTCTATTATTTCCTGATCCATTCCAGCTGGCGACGTCAGCTAAAGTTCTTCCTATAGAGATGTCACATAGGCGCCAAAAATACCAAATACTTGTCAACATCCAGCTATATTGACGTCTAGACCAAATAAAAACATACTGCACCACATTAAGTTTTATAAATATTACTCAGCAATAATAATTTTACTGTTGCCGTTAAAATCGCTCGTGTGAAAACACATGGAGGGCACTTTTCTTAAAGTAGACGTTCGTGAGACGAGTAATTTTAATTTCCTGCAGATACAAAATTATTTTAAATACGAGAATTTTGCTGAAATCCGTATAAAGTAGTAAAAGTTTTAATCTCGACTTAATTCGTTCCAGTTGCTTATTTTAATTTTGTAAACTGTAAAATAGGACTAACTTTTTGTTATCAATATTATATGGGTTCCATTTCCTGGTAGGGCATTTGTTATTCTATCAGGAATTTCTCAGTAGCAGCCATGGAGTCTGAATTCGTGCCTAGTTGCAATAGGCTAGCCCTCTAATACATGGGACTTAAACTTACGAAATGTGGGTGTACTATTATGAACACTCTGTCCAACCCTTCGTGGTCTACGGGCGTGATTTTGGAGTTACCGAATTCAAGCACAAATGCGTTTTTATTTGCAGTAAATCTTGAAGAATAATAACTCTCTCTTGTGCCCAGTTGATGGCAATAGGCTCGGCCCTTTTTACATGGGACTTAAACATTACTGGCAAAATGTGGGTGTACTATTAAGTACGCTTCTACCCAACCCTTCCGAGATTACAAGCGAGATGTTATGTTTATGGTATCAGTAGTTTTCTATTCGAGTATGCATTAACAGTACCTTCCAATATATTCTAAAGCCATTAGTATAACTAAACCGCCAAGAGTTTATCCAGGTAAATGAAATAAATAAATATCGCTGGACATTACACACAGCGCCATCTAGGTGCCACACTAAGCAACGAGGCTTGTGTAGTGGACACCAGAGTGTCGAAAATGGCCGCTTTATCAGAATCATAATATGAATCACGTTAAAAATTTAAAACTCTTAAAATGGACTTTGTGGTCATAACCATAAAGTCCATTTTAAGAGTTTTAAATTTTTAACATGATTCGTATTATGATTCTGATAAAGCGGCGATTTTAGACCCCCAGATAGTTGATAATACTACATAGATACTTTTTGTTTGTAAATACATACCTATTATACATATAAACATAAACATCCATGACTTGGAAACAAATGTCCATGCTCATCACATAAACATTTGATCCTACCGGGATTCGAACCTCGGACCCTAAGAAGGCAGCCTCACTACCGCTGCGCCATTTGGGTCGTCAAAATTAAAAAGATGCGACGGAAAATAAAACATTTGAATTTATTTAAACGAAAACTTCCAAACTGGTTTACACCATACCTCAGAACATACCGTTTAAAGCGGGTCAAAGTTCCACAAGTGCGCTAATTACTTTAACTACCTTTCCGGTGTTGTAAGTTTTATTTGTTTTGCTCAAAGAGGCTAAAAATAGACGGCCACAAACGCCCACGGCCAAAACGTAAATATTAACTAGAATGCACCCGTGCGAGATACTCTTGCATTTTTGGCATAACAAATGAATAAAATGTTAGTGTCTGTTTGTTATTTTAAAACAGCTTTTTACTGAAATCATATGGAAATGTTTACGATACTTAGAACAAAAAAAAAACGTTTTTTTTTCGTCTGTCTGCCTGTTTGTTCCGGCTAAGCTCCGAAACGGCTGGACCGATTTTGACGGGACTTTTACTGGCAGATGAGAGATATTATAAGAAGTTACTTAGGCTACTTCTATTTTAGAAAGTAGATTAGAGCTCCGTGAAAAAAAAAACTCATGAAATTGTTTACAAAATGCGATTCATATAGGGTTAATATTTGTATAATAATTTCATGCGGACGAAGGTCGCGGGGCACAGCTAGTCTATAAATAAATATAAAATACCTTGCAACTAGCATCAAAGAAACCACTTACACAAAAATATGACTTGCATATTATTATGCTTGACAAGCGGTGACAAGCAATTAACCTACAAACTTCAATTTGCATTAATTAACTCAACAAATCTTTCTAAAACATGCAACTAACTTAATAATAGAAAGAAAGAGAACAAAAGAAAATCGTTTTTGTATTCTTTTCCACAAAGAATGGCTCGTGTAGTTCGTACCCATTTCTTTCCGTCGCGCTGCAATTTTTCCAGTTACATATTTGTTTTCCCATTGCTCTCTGCTCCGCAGCTGCCAGTCTTGTTAGGTTAGTTTCGCACCTGTACATTTCCTTCAAGTGAATATTACAGTATTTTTCCCAGTCTCATAAACGTAGAACGTGCATGCAACGATTCCATTGGAATTTACTGCAATTAATATCTATTTTTGGACGAAAGGGAGTTCCGTTGTTGCATTTCCGTGTTCGTAAAATCAATAACTGAATGTGAATTGATTCTGCTTCCGCAGTCTATAATTTACAGTTTAGCCGACTTTTAACCGTTGATGAAGTACGTACTGTACTCCACTGCCATTCCAAGCATGCAGGCGTGATGTTATGATGTTGGGATTTTTAACGTACATTAAAAATATCAGTACAACTAAAACATTAAAAAATGTTTAGGCTGGCAGCAGGCTGTTATTTCACTTCTCATTTGGTAAATATTCGCTAGAGATATTTTATTTTTATCTTATCAAAACTCATAACGTTAATGCAAAATAACTAAAATTAATGATCAGATTTTATTTTTGTCTAGTGATATTAAATTATCTTTACGATGTGGAACATCGTATTCTTTGTGAAATCTCATTTTAGAAACAGTAAAATGGTCCTAGACGATCGTCTGTCGTAAAGGAGAAACTTGATGGAATTGCTAGATAAAAAATGTTCACTAGTATAAAAATACGTAATGTATGTGGGTGGAATAGTGTCGTCTCAATGTGATTACTTATTTAAAGGTTACAATTTTCATATTATTTGTATTTGTTCAGCAAGTCTGTTAAATAATCAAACTTTTTTTAGATCGATAAAATCTTTTGGTGCTTGACATTCGGCACAAGTAAAATACTTAGATTTGCAAAATCACAGTCTCGTCTTCCACGACTTCGTCCACGTGGATTTCGTTCGAAAACAGCGCTGCCGTCTGCAGGGTTGGCCCTGCAGATGGCGCTGTTTATAGCTGAGAATCGCAAAGAACCAAGTGACAGGTGACTCCATGAGGAAGTCACACACAAAAAAATCATCAAAATCAATTAAGCCATGCAAGAGGAGAAGAATTACGAACACTCGCATACTGGAATTTCAAATATGAAGACATGTATTAATGATAATAAAACAATAACTCCTGAAAGTTTTATTAAGCTATCTATAGCTGTAGAATATTCACATTTTCTGTTCAGAAAACGTAACTCTAGCAATAGGATCATTCATGTAGTACTCTAGTTAATATTCGGAATGAAAGTGACTTAGCACGAATCCGCTTCGCTATCAACAGAATGGATTATGGTAAGCTCCCAAACGACGGAGGTACTTTATCAAAATCACTAACTCCACACCACATTTTTGAAGAATGCCCGACTGCCAAGGAAGGGTTTATATTTTCGCGCCTATCTTGTGATGTTTCTTTGTTTCTTTGTAATTTTCTTTATAACCTCGTTTGTTCAAAATGGCTGGATGGATTTCGACGATTTCGGTATAATTAGATTCGTCTCAAAAACCCAAGTATCCTTAGATAGGTGTTTACAAAATAAAACAAAATTTCAGATTTTTGGCGCTAAATTATTACTGTTACCAGCAACCATTATTATTATCGTGTCTTGACGGTGATGGCATGCTTTTAAACGGGCCAACCGAGAGGCTTGCGTTAATGTGTCCTCTATGGAACTCGGTTTTGCATACACATTTAAAACTGTTTTGCATAACTTATAGTCTATGGCTGGCTTATGATCTGGTTGGGGCTCGCGCAGACCAGGGAAGCATAGGCACAAAAGTTTGAAGGCCTGTATTCATCAGTGGACGAAACAAGGCTGCCAATGATTATAATGATATGTAAATAGGTACTTATTTCCTACCATTCTGAAGGCAGCCGAAACCAGTAACTGCAGCAGCAAATCCAATGGCTATGGCAGACCATAGTGGCATAGCTGATAGTTTCTATATATTATACGCTACATGGCCGCCTGATTTCACGATTTCATAGAGTTCCAAAGTAATCACTCATGTCGCTGCGGCTTGTCTTTGTGAATAAAGTATAAGTGTGTATATAAGTATAGAAGGAATTGTACCTTTATAGACTTTTTCACTGAAGTCATTTTTACGTGTTCTTCAAATTGATTTCTCGGTGGTAGCATAACATTGAAACCGATGACAAATGCAAACACGTCATCTGGGAATAATGGAATGTGCCCGGCTAAAAATAGAAGTTTTATTCACAACCCAACGCTTTCCTCTGAAGCATAGCAAGGAGAAATCAATTGGAAAAATTGACCTCTTTCGGAAATGAGTATTTCAAATAATTATGCTGTAAAATGGTGTTGCCATAGAGCAGGTAAATCTTAGTAATTGTATTCTGAACCTATTACGGTAATAAAATAATATTATGTTTATACTATAAAGTATTTAGACAGTATGTTTAACCAACATAACATACCTTAGTGGGTAAGTAGTACAGAATGGATAAATAATACTTATATATTTTTTACGAGTCATCGGCATTCGTATCCTGCGTTTGCACTTAAGTTTCCAAAAATGTCAATAAGTTTGTGTTACAACTTCAAACAAAACTACTTAGGGCTATCAATGTTTACGTAGATATAACATAAACTGGAAAAGAGGATTTAAAAAGAGCAAAATCTTGCTATTGGAAAAAAAATCTATTAGCAAAAAAAAAAAAACTTTTATTTCTTAAACAATATTTTACAACAAACAGAATAAGTGATTGGAGCCTCCCTTTAAGCAAGTAATGCCTGTATTGGGAGACTCCGCTCTTCCATATCAAAAATAACTAGAAAAGAATACATTAATTGTGTGAGTGTGTGAGAGTATGTGTGTGTGTTTATGAATGTGTGAGCAAGTTTGTGTGTGAGTAAAATTAAGAGTGCCAACATGTGATGTGAGGTGATTACGTGCCACCGCACTTCCACTATCCCAACGGCACTAAAGCTGTTGCACTCCATTGAATGCAACCGTTCAATCAGACAGAGCAAAGCATTATAATACAAGTGTTACGATAACAGTGCTTCTGTTTCATCATAGTTTATAAGTTTTATCCAATTAATTATCTATTTTTTGCAATCATAGCATTGTTTTGTATACAGCATGTAACAGAAAGGGTATAATCATATGGAATACTGTGGTACGGACCATCAAACTGAACAACTTTCTCTATGGGACCACCATCGAAATCGTAAAAAAATAATCTGCTGTCCCATACATTTGGGTCGAGTAGGTATTGAAATTTTGTATAGGACAGCTGATTATTTTTTTACGATTTCGATGGTGGTCCCATAGAGAAAGTTGTTCAGTTTGATGGTCCGTACCACAGTATTCCATATGATTATACCCTTTCTGTTACATGCTGTATATATGTATATTTCTATTAATCCTATTATTTAAATGGGTCGAACGTTTTTGTAGCTGTATTCTAGCAAACCGAGTTCGTGTTTGAGGAATTTGTGCAATATTGTCCTTTCGTCTTTTTGTTAATTTGGAAGAGTCGAACGCCAAAGTTTTGTGCATTTCCAAGATAGTCTGTATAATATATAATTTTCTCACCGAGAGCAGGTCACTAATCTTAAATAGTTCGTCGGTGTGGAATCTCGATTTCTTAAAATACATGCTCAAAATCTATGAATTTTGATTTACTAGCCCCTTCGCAAACTGGGATGCAGTACGTCAAGACTGACTGTACCAGAGAAATATGTATTTAATTTAGAAGATTTCTTGGTGAATTGTGGAGACAATACAAAGTTTTTGGGACGACATGTCGTAATGAGCTGAATTACCAGCTTAGCTTTCTAACTCTGCTTGTAACTTGTTCAAGATGTTGGTACCAAGATAACCTTTGGTCAACAACCACTCCTAAGTATTTCGTATGAGTTACTTTATCTATTGTTGGACATCTGCATTTCAGATTATTAATAATGTCACATTGATGAATTTTTAGTTTAAAGTGTTCATCTGGCTGGGTACGGCCATTAATAAAATATCAAAATACTATGTTCGTAAAAACATAAAAAGTTACAATCAATACTGTATGGGGAAATGCCTTTTTAAGAGGGCCCTTCCCGGCGCGTCTATCGTCAATGCGAGCATGGTCGAAAAGCTTGTTGTTTCATCCAGAGCCACAGCGGCGATTTTTTTTCAACTCCCCTGTCTTACCCCGCCCCGACCCCGCACAACTCGTCCTCCGCGTATCTCATACCGCCTAACGCGATGACATTGAACGAAAAATAGTTTTCGAAAATTTCTTAAACTTGTTCCAGGAAATATGTGTTTTTGAATAAGTCTTACAAGTGTATGAAATAAAAATTTGTCATTAAGAATCTCCATTACATGTGCAAGGTTTCTATCGTGATGATTTCTTTACTTTTAGAGTTTATGAGTACATTATGAACGGCCAAAGTTCTGGTAAAATTTGTGCAAAACAGCCATTTTTGGAGGCTTATACTGAATTTGTTTCTACAATTTTTTATTTTTTTTCTCCCATAGAAACCTAGATATAGAGCACAAAATACCTATTAGTTCAAAAAAATCAAAGATAGATGTATAACAACTGCATAATCACGTACGAGCGTTTGTATGAAAAGTATGACGGGTTCGCCGCTCTTAAACACGACAGTTTAACATAATTTACAAACTATACAGACTTTAAATAATTGATGTTTGATAAATCCAATGTTGTACGAACTGATTAATTTCTTTGAAGAGTTATGATTCATTACTCTAAAAGTAAATTGAAAAGAGCTGTCAGACGTTTGGTCAAGAATTGTAGTCTGAATAAGAAGGTTTTGTTTGAGTTATCTTTTTATTCTTTTATTTCTTTGTTCTATTGTCCACAAGTGATTGATTGTCGGGCGGACACCGTAGGCGCGGGCCTATGGGCTAGCTCGCCGTCCATTCGTCTTATGATGACATAAACTGTAATATCGTGTGTGTGTGTCTTAGGCCGTGTTAATGGCGCGTTCGTGTTCCACGGGCGCCTCAAAGAGATTTCAGCAAAAGGAAGGGGTCCGCAAGGGCCGATGCCTGCCGGGGCTGCGGGACTGTTCGAAAGAGATACCGTGGCCCCGGAACACAAAGGGCGATGAAGGAACATGGATGGGTTTTAGTCAGTAAAAGTTTGACACTCCCTCCTGCTCAGCCCAGAGCGGGAGGAGTCATTTGATGATTTCCCAACCGAAAATAAAGGGTGAAAACGTCAAAACGTCATTGAAAACAGCTGTGGCTCAACATAGTTACCTACAGTCTAAATAAAACGATTGGTGGACGAAGGAAATTGTTCACTTTACCTAGTAATAAAGAGTGTAACAAGACCCTTCACGAAGCCGAAAGGCACTTATTTCCCTCGTCAATGCGATCATTTTTTTGTTCTAGACAATACCTGGGAACCTTCTAGTTACGGAGATATTGGGGGTCAAAGTTCCAACTTTTGCACAGGTTTTTTTGAAAATACGTGTTATTAATGTAACATTTTTACTTGAAACACTTCCACGACCCCCGTTCTATTCAATCCATCCATCAGCACAATGTTTTGAGTACGTTACATTGAGTCCTACCGTAAAACGTGATTTTTCACCCCAAAAAAAAGTCGTTTCGCAGCAATAATTTTTGCGTAAAGTTTCTTAGTTTTATGTACAGAATGCTTGGTTGACGGCTTCGTGAAGGGTCCTGTTACACCCTGTATATTAAAATGGCCGTAAACATTTTTTTGACCTTTCATTTCATTTCATTTCATTTTACCGTTACAATAAAATCCGTCCTGACTTTGTCTGCACTCTAATTGCGTAACAAACTTTTCTATGAATAATCATTCTTCTGCCCTTTACCCAGATTTATTTGGGGTCAGCTAACACTCACTTTTTTATATCAGTAATCAATCATAAATAAGTGTTACCATTGCTTCACATTAGCATTGTATGCATTGATATTGTAATTTTGGAAAGTTAATTTAAATTTGTATTATTTATTATAATTGTAATTTTTTTATTTAGTCATTACGATTATAATTTTGGAATTTTAATTTCTATTTTTTAATTGATTATTTTTGTATTTGCTGATTGTGATCGTTTTTTTTTTTACAATTGTTAATTTAATTTCAAATGTATGCATACATTTGAAATAAAATTAACAATTGTGTGATCGTGATCTTAAATGGATTGAAATAAATGATTTTGAATTTGAATTGAATTAATAATAAGGCTAAGCCTTTTTATTTCCAAGACAGTAACAAAAGAAAATTAAATAGAATTCGTACAAGAAAACTATTTAAAAAACGAAAACTTTCTGTCATGATCCCTTACGGGTATAGGCCTCCTCCAACTACCTTATTTTTTTTTCTGGTTTTCGCTGCTTCCAACCAATCACTTCCTGCTATTTTTAATACCTCGCCAATCCTATAATAACATAATTTTGAAAAAATCATCTGCTCGGCAACGTCAATAACGCATTAAATATTATTATTCTTAAATTGTCAAAATAGCAACAGAATAATGTTTTGTGAGTGAGTTACGCCATTACCCTGCTGTTTTGTTTTACACGATATGAAAGTCAAAGACTGGCTCTTAAGAGTTAAAATCGCCCGAGGCAGAACATGCCTTTCCTTTTCCTTACCCTCTAACCCATTAGGCCAACTTATACTTAGTTACGTTTATTGCTCGCGCAACATACTTTTGTTCATGTTTGTTATGAAAAAAACTTCAAATCATTTTCATGAATACATCATTGATCCTGGGTTCGATTCCCAGGTCGGGCAGTGTTATTGGGTTTTACCTTCAGGAATTTCTCAGTAGCAGTCACGGAGTCTGAATTTGCGCCTGGTTGATGGCAACAGGCTAGTCCCCTATTATAATAATAATAATAAAAATTCTTTATTTCAAAACAATGACAACATTGTTACAGACATCTTAAGATATAACATACAGATTCTAACCCACGTATAGGTCCCCTGGCTCCTAAACTAGGTTTTTACCTGTGACTCGGCAGACAGTGTTTATACATTAAGAAAGTCAAAAGGTTATGTACGTCATAACCTCATAGCTACCTCAAACCTCGTCATTTTTGGTCACCACCAAAAATGTAGTGAAAAAAAAGAAGAAATGAAAATGAACAAAAGGAATATTTCTTTTCTATATATAATACAAAAATCACACTCACTGTAAAACACGATATTATAATAATGGGACACAATCACACATAACTGGCGTATTGTGGGTGAACTATTAAGTACACCTCTGCCTAACCCTTTGGGAATTACAGGCGTGATGTTATATTCCGTATATGTTATATAATAATGATCAGTTCATACATCAGAACCACGTCAGAATCGATACGAATAGTGACAAATGACATATTATCTTTTATTATTTCTCGTAAGGTATTTTCTTTTTCTGAGAAAGCAGCACCAGTGTAGAGCTCTTCATCAGAAATTGGTGTGTCAGATTTAGTTCAGAAAATAAAGGTAGACGTACTTTACTGTAAGTATTGATAAAGGCGCCAGTAACAGCTAGGATTGTCAGGAACCACAATCAAGTAAACAAGTTGATATAAAGGAAATGTTTACCGCTTCTAGTAATTCTTGACAAATTTTCGTTGTTGGCAGGATCGCCATGAACTGTATGGATTGCGGGAAGACAATCACAACACGTCTATACGCTACGAGTGGTTTATTACGACTAAGGTTTATCACTAATCTATACCAATATTATAAAGCTGAAGAGTTTGTTTGTTTGTTTGTTTGTTTGTTTGAACGCGGTAATCTCAGGAACTACTGGTTCGAATTGAAAAATTATTTTTGTGTTGGTTAGCCTATTTATCGAGGAAGGCTATAGCCTATATATCATCACGCTACAATCAATAGGAGCGGAGCATCAATGACAAATGTTGCAAAAACGGGGAAAAATTATTCTCTTTGATAGCTTCCGTTGCGTGCGCTGCGTAAACGGTTAAAGTTGCACAAATATAATGTAGTAGGGAATTATTCCTCTTAAAAACGTCTCAAAAAAAGTCCGCGACGGCACATGCCTATCTTTTAAGGTTGACTCACAATAACCATTTTTATGATTTTAAAATTTGGTCAAAATTAATGTTTTATTTGCGAAGGTGTTTTTACCGACATAGTATTAATCCTTATCAAAATAAATATGTTAGTCATCTTTAGCATTCAATTGTGACCCAAATTGCCCTTTACACTATTCAATTTAGATGAATATCTTAGGAGATATCACAGTTTTAAAATAACTCCGCATCAAAATAATGACCCGCGCGCGCTGCGAGGCGGGTGTTCATGTTGTTGGGAAAACCAATGTGATTAGATTCAATGCACAAATATTGTGGGGAACTTAGAGAAGGTTTTAGTTTTTGTTTCATGCTGTAATCAGTGCTCTCTATCAAAAGATTTATAAATTTAAAGTGTTCAAGAAGAACTTACCATCATTGTGTAAGATACATGCAACGACATCTATTGCACCAAAATGGTACTAATTAATAAAAATGTGCTCACAAGATAACTTTTAAATCGGGTCTGAGAGCAAAAAGTACTCTAGATTAGTCTACATGACGCTATAACCCTGTAGAGTGTGTGTTCGATCGCTTTACATGCATTATATTTTAACGGTTAAATTTCGTGCTCGATAGATGGCGCTATTAATTTCACTCCATTTTCTGAGTCGCGGTGTTAAGTTTTCCGTGAAAGAATGACCCTCGCCCGTGTCAAATGTCTGAAGCTTGGTTTATTAACCAACGAAACAAAAAGAGGAGGTTCTCAATTCGACGCGTCTATATTTTTTTTATTTTATGTATGACCTGACCACGCATAACTTTTTACAGAGAAGTCCATATATGATCTTTTGTTTTTTAAATTGAGAAATAATGTTTTGGCTCATTTCCTGCACCTTGATGAGAGCTTTAGATCTAGCTGGAGTATGACGTCATCGAAGGTCTGACGATGGAGACGGAAGGCATTTGCAAGAGGTCCTCAAGAGTTTGCAGCAACAATAACGTGTTTGGGCTCAATTCATGCACCTTGATGAGAACTTTAGGCCGTGCTGAAGTATGACTGTCATCGACGGTCAAACGATAGAGACAAATGGCAGTTGCAAGCAGTCCTAAACAGTTTGCAGCAGGTATAATGTTATTGGGCTCATTTCATTCACTTTGATGAAAACTTTAAACCATACTGAGTTGTCAGTATGACTTTCATCGAATGTCTGACGATGGAGAAGGAAAGCAGTTGCAAGTGGTCCTCAAGAGTTTACAGCATCTGTATCGTGTCTGGGCTCATTTCATGCACCTTGATGAGAACTTTAGACCTAGCTGGAGTATGACTGTCATCGAAGGTCTGACGATGGAGACGGCAGGTAGTTGCAAGAGGTCCTCAAGAGTTTACAGCATCTATATCGTGTTTCGGCTGATTTCATGCACCTTGATGAGAACTTTAGATCTGCCTGGAGTATGTCTATCATCAAAGGTCTGACAATGGAGACGGAAGGCAGTTGCAAGAGGTCCGCAACAGTTTACAGCAGTTTTATCGTGTCTCGGCCCATTTCAAGAACTTTGATGAGAACCTTCGTTCTAGCTGGTGTATGATTGTCATCGAGTGTCTAAAGATGAAGACGTAAGGCTGTCGAGGGTCGCGGGCCTGTGGACAGTGAGTAATGGGCTAGCTCGCCATCCGTCCGTCTTATGACGACAGGCCGTGGTGACGGCGTGTTCGTGTTCCACACGCGCCTCAAAGAGATGTCAGCAAACGGGAAGGGATCCGAGAGGAGCGAGGCCTGCCAGGGTTGCGGGACTGTTCGAAAGAGATACCGCGGCCCTGGAACGCAAAGGGCAACAGAAGAAACGTGGGTGGATTTTAGTCAGTACAAGTCTGATAATCCCTTCCGCTCCGTCCAGAGTGGGAGGGGTCATTTGATGATTATCCATCGGTAATAGTATATAATAGGGATTTACTCCTTTTGAGAGCTTCCGTTGTGCGTGAACGGTTAAAGTTACGCAATTATCATGTATGTCGGAATTGTCCCTCTTAAAAAGCTCTAAAAAAATATCCACAATGGCCATATGTCTAACTTTTAAGGTTGACGCACACTCTCTCTAACCTCTCTTTCTTTTATATACGCACGCACGCAGACGAAGTTGCGCGGGTCAGCTAGTACGTGAATAAAGATGACACATATGTACTTAATACACTAGAGTTCTGTACAGTTGTCTATAATATTATGAATTATATTATTATCTATTATAATTATCTATTATCGTGCAATGGAGCGCAGCATTATAAGCGTCAAACTAACCGGCCATGTACGCAACACGACACTGCACTCTAAAACACAAATTGCTGACGTTGCTCAAAAAGCCGCTAAACTGAAGTGGGACTCACGCATGCCCAATGAGCTGCGGGCCAAAATAACCACTTTCTAGAGCCCTGACACAGCCAGAAGGCGTCGCGGCAGACCTCGTAGAAGATGGTGGGACGAGTGGAATGACATTTTCCAGCAGTGGGATGACGCAGGTTAACAGTATCATTAACAGTATAATTATCTACGTACGCACATTAAAATATAATACGCTTTTAAAAATGAACAGCTTTATTCAGTAAAATGATGCGGGGACACAATTCCATTGTCCACAATCACCTCAGCAGTGACAGTTTGCTGGCGACAAACACCGTCTCAGATAAAGGGGAGGAATGCATGGCTTTTCGCCCGGTCACTCTATGTAGGAGGCATGCGGAAACACCTAAACCTATGGAATACATGTCAATATTAACGTATCCAGAAAAATAACTTCTGTCTTTTTCAATTGCAAAATCGAAGGAACTCTGAAAATAAAACCAAATGTTGCCTATATTAGGTTAGAAAGTAAGGTTACGTTATTTTACCTCCAATAAGGTTTATGCAAGACATACAAAACTTTTTTTATTTCTTTAAAATGTCTTGTATTGGACCATAAAAACATTGTGGTACACTTGTTTAATTCTCTAATACAACATTTATTTTACAATTTAATATTTTATTTAGCGTGTTTTTGGTGAAACGGAACGCAAACACAAAACGCATCGATTCCGGTAGTGACGTCAAAATCCATGTGCCAAAGAAACACTTTTAATTGAAAAGTGCTTAAAGTTTCACTAAGATTTTATTATAATATTGTTATTGCAATTTTTGCTTAAATAAAAAAATAAAATAAATAAAATCATTTAATTCAGGTCCGAGACCCATATAAGACAAAAAATAGACACAAACACAACACATAAATAATTGAAAAGTCAGAATTACATTAAAATTATTGAATTATACGGGATTAAATAACAGGTTAAAACTAAAAATACACAATTGTTTCATAATAAATAAATAAATGTCAAAATAATTTATCATAATATTAATAAAAGATTACTTAAAAATTGTTAATTTACCAGAAGGAAATTGTCAACTCAACTGAAATATTATGTGTTTAGAACATGCCAGTTACAGCAGTGCCTCATATAGGGACAATCAAGTCTCCCCGCAATCATCGCCAGGACAGCGTTGGAGCTGGCTCGCACCCTGCGCACCAAGGACGCGCACCGCTTGCGCATGGTGGCGTGGAAACAGTCGGTGTGCGCTTCCGCAAACATGCCCGATGCACTGCAGAATCGAGGCAGCCCCAACACTGCCCTGAACGCATTGTTATACTGGACGCGGAGGGCGCTGTAGCTAGCTTGTGTGTAGCGAGCCCACAGGCTGCACGTGTATAAAGAGGTGCAGTAGGCCTTAAATAGGGTGATTTTAACTTGATTAGAGCAACGTGCAAACCTGCGGGCGAGCATGTTTGCTCTTCTCGACAACGCCCTCCGCTCCCGTTCGATGTCTGCATGGTCCCGGAGATCAGACGTGACCAGATGCCCAAGGTACTTAAATTGATCCACTTTGTCCAGAGGTAAACCATTCAGATAGAGCGGAGGTACCGTTTCAGGGCACTTAGCACCACCTGCCGCAAAGACCATGCATTGGCTTTTCGAGACATTATATTTTAGACCATGCACACCTGCGTAATCCTCACATATTCGTAGCAACCTCCTCAGACCACAGACCGATGCGCTCAACAGGACCATGTCGTCAGCATAGCTTAAATTGTTGACGCATACACCGTCAACATGACAACCGACATGCTCACTGCTGAGCGCGACGATGAGTGCATCCATGTAGAGGTTAAAAAGGGTTGGCGAGGTCAGGCCGCCCTGCCTCACCCCACACTCCAACCGATACGGCTCCGACACTGCCTCCGCCCATCTGACACTGTTGATCTGATGCGTATACCAATACCTGAAGATAGCCACAAGTTCACGCGGCATATTAATGCTCGCGAGCTTATCCCACAGGATATCATACGCAACCAGGTCGAAAGCTTTGGATAAGTCGAGGAAACACGCGTATACGGGGGTCCTACGGTCCGTATAGTATCTGACGGTGTGCTTAAGACACAGTATGGCACTCTCCGTAGACAGGTGTGGTCTGAAACCAAATTGGTTATCATGCAGGTTTACAAAAGGTTGCAGGGTTTGCAGGGTTTTATAAAGCACTTAAATTTTAGTAAAACTAATCTACTAAGGTCAAAAAATTAGATTTAAACAAGGCAGATAGAGGTAAGTGACATCAAAGTCCTGATATGAATGGCCGTGATAGTCATGGACGTTTGAACTATCGTAGAAAATTGCAGGAGTTTAATATGTTTTTTGTGCGACAAGCAGTAGTTGAAATTAACTTTTAATTATTTTCTTAGGTTGATAGTACTGCATATTAAAATGATTTAAGTGAAAAAAAAAATTACATGCATATTCCCTATTATCATAGGTATACGTACCCAGAAAAAGAAGTCCAGCCACCGGCATAATAACTGTGAATTTCCGATTCCAAAGCGTGACTCCCATGTTGAAGCGTGAAGCAACTTTTTGTTTTATTTCCAATCTTACCCGTTGGTAAGATTGGAAATAAACTATAAACTTTTTGTTTTATTTCCAATCTTACCAACGGGTAAGATTGGAAATAAAACAAAACGTTGCTCAGATTAGGTTAGTAGGGTATAAGGTCATAGGTATCACCTCCAACTGTTGTGAGATATTTGTGAATATGCTTTTTGTGTCTAGGAAATGAATTTCTTTCTTTCTCAATTGCAAAGTCGATGTAAATCTTGAAATAAAACAAATAGTTGCTTACTCGTATTATTGTATCTACAATACATATCCAAGCGACTACAGCAAAAACGATGGATTTGCTGCTTACTATTGAAGAGTTCTAATGGTTACTTCCAAATATCAACACCAGATCATCACCAATCTTCAGAATCACGGCGGAATAACTCTTCCAAACAAAAAAAGAATCATCGAAATCAGTTTACAATTGGCGATGATATCGCTGAAAATACAAAAAAAAAACATACATACGAATTGATAACTTCCTCTTTTGGAAGTCGGTATTAAACTGGTTATTATCTTCTTTTGAGCAACGACATCTTGTAAACCATACCTGTAACTATCAAGCTAAGCTTTCACCAAGTTGCGAAATAGGTATCAGGTTTTCATTTTCACCGAACGACTTTCCATTCTCCTTAGTGAGTGCTAGTGATTTAAGCTAGATGGCGCTACGGATGCCTCACCCGTATCGCCGTGTAGTGCCATCTATTGGAATGTGGCAGAAGCGTTCAACAAACGTATTGTGAAAGCTTTTCAAACAGTAAAGTCTTCCTTCGACGGTAACCTTAAATCTACTACTTTATTACGTGTGTCACTAGGTTATTGTAACATCCATCGTTGTAGTTTTCATAAACTAAGTAGACATTCAAATAAATATTTTCTTATAGAAATATTTTCATGATTTTGTGTAAAGAGTACCTTGGTGAAAAACTAGAAAATGTTTTGAAATACGACTTGTTTGATCAGCAGCCAACGATGATCGACTACACAAATAATAATTATGTAACAAGTTTAATAAACTGCAAACCTCGGTTTGACCTTTTTCAAAGTACAAATATTATCATTATTAATTTATATTATAAAATAAAGCCAGCAATAGGTGATTAATTCATAATATTACGACTCAGTTCACTACAGTTTCATGTTGAGATGTATCAAAATAGTTTGTTTACGAAAAGATAATTGAGAAGCAAGTGTGAATATTCCCAAGGCTTTTACATGTAAATCAATAAAGCAATTAGAAACTACTCTCAATTAAAATTTTCGGTTGTTTTCGTTGGTACACTAGTTTTGCCCGGGGCTTGGGTTAAGGGAAAAGTTTTGTAATAACAAGGTTGTCAAGAGTTAATTTTTTAAATGAAAGGTATATAGTAATATAGTATGAGTTCAATCCAGAACCACCAATGCGTAGCTTACTTCTATTCCTATATTACACTTTGTAGGGTTTGAAGTGATTATTCTCATTGATAATAATATTATCTTCATAATTATCGTGATGATTATCTTGAAAATGATGTTGATAAATAATTATACCTCGATAATAAAAAAAAAAACATAAAACAATCGCTAACGCTATCAATGGGCCCGGATATTTCACGTACCTATATTCGAACGCAATTTGCCGAAACTGCGTGTACCCAAACGCGTTAACTCATTCAAAAAACTGTAAAAAAAAAATGTGTTTAATCTACAAACAGATTTTAAAATCAAGATTATTTATATGTGTAGTTCTAAATAAAAAAATTAGTTATTATAAATTGTAAGTCTAAAATTAATGAGATCAAGTTATGAATCGGTTTAAGAATCAGAAATCAGAATGAAATTATCATGATAATTATGTATCATCATTTGTTTTATTTATTATCATGATAATTTATTTATTCCCGTCCTTCTCCATAGAGATCTACGCTAGGGAATGGGCAACTACAGTACTTTCACAGTTTTTATGCCTTGTGACTTCCCGACTGTAGCTACATTTAATTGTTATCTTTGTTTCTACAATTCAAAAGTGCCTGTAACTGGCCTACTTGAAATAAATGCTTTGATTTTGATTTTATTTTAAAGCATTTTCTATTTCTCATAGCATTAAAAAGGATAATGGATGATGATCCGTAAACAAATAGTTTGCTCTGCAACGTAAATAATAAAATGAATCATCATCTTCCTGGCCTTGTCCTTTTCCGGGTCGGCACTACACGTTTTTAAATAAATACAAACAGAATTTTGTTGACGTACCGACATGCTTATTCTTTTCCCACAGGGGTCGGCAGTAACAGAAGTAAGTAAGTACAGAAGGACACCTGTTACGATCCTTACATACTCGTATCGTCCTCGTTCATGTTGTTGAATATTAACAACATCATTTAATGACTTCATCGACTTCTTTGACTTCTTCTTCTTTATTGTTTGTTATTTTTTCGTTCATTGTTGTTGTCTGCTACCTACCTGCTACCTACTTTCTTTTTTTTTTTTTTATACTAAAGTGGTCCTGACAATAACGAACACAAAAATAACCGGCCAAGTGCGAGTCGTACTCACACGCACACAGGGTTCCGTAGCACCAAACAATATAACAAAATAATTTTTAAGGCTCATTCATTTGCGGGCTTGTGGACGGTGAGCTCTGGGCTAGCTCGCCGTCCGTCCGTCTTATGACGACCAGTGTTGCCAGAGCCCTTGAGTCATAACTTACGTTTCGTTTCCTGAAATGTTACATTTTTGCTGTAAAAGTTACATTAGGTATTGTTATTTTTTTTAATTTACCTGTTTTTGGGGTCGGAGGTCGGAGGCAAATTGATGTCAGTAAAATGGCCAAATGTAAAGGAATCTATGATCTCTAATGGTGTATAATTATAGTCTTATGATAAAACAGACAGTTTAATTTGTTCGCAGCGCCATCTTCACTGTTGTTACTAACTAGTCTAGCACCTAACTTATTCTATTCTAGTTTAAACCAAAACTACGAGGTTGTGCATCTGTTAGTTTTACACTGAACTAACTACTATAATATTCGATAAGTACTTACAGAACCCTCATAACTTACTGTTCTACCAAGTGGTCGTAACATGCTCTGTTATTGAAGGGCAAGAACGCCTCAATGCAAAAAAGCATTACAAATCTCGTTGTTCTGAAAATTTACGAAAATACTCTAAAATTTAAAAATTACTTACATGCTACGCGAGGGGGTCAAAAGTTGCGAAAAATGTAAGAAATGTAACCTTCTGGCAACACTGATGACGACAGGCCGTGTCGACGACGGCGCGTTCGTGTTCCACGCGCGCCTCAAAGAGAGTCAACAAACGGGAAGGGGTCCGTAAGGACCGATGCCTGCCAGGGTTGCGGGACTGTTCGAAAGAGATACCGCGGCCCTGGAACACAAAGGGTAAAGGAAGGAACATGGATGGGTTTTAGTCAGTACAAGTCTGACACTCCCTCCTGCTCAGCCCAGAGCGGGAGGGGTTATTTGATGATTTCCCAAGGGTAAAAAAAATGGCTCATTCATTTGTTGTATTGTTTGACATTCAACAGCAAAAATAAATTTGTTTTACATAGTATGTTAATCAAAAACAAAGTTACTGTTCCAGTTTGATGAAAAAGTCCCATAACTCAAAAACTAAACATCAAATCTTATTCAAATCAATTTTGGTTGAAAGTTTTATTTACGTTCTACAATCCTAATTTTTTTCAGAATTTTCCTCCTCTTACTTTCGAAATTAGAGGGGGAGAAACACATTTTACCACTTTGGAAGTGTCTATCTTTCAAACGATGGACTTTGAGAAAAAATGGTGTTAGAAACCTCAATGTAATTTTAAAAGACCTATTTATAGACCCCCCGCACGTATACGTTTGACGAAAAAAATACTTTTTAGTGTCAGTTCCATGTATGGGGAGCCCCCCTAAATCTTTTATTTTTCTTAATTTGTATAAAAATCGTAAAGCGGTTTACATAATACATCTACCTACTAATTTTCAACGGTATAGTCTTAATAGTTTCGGAATAAAGTGGCTGTGACATACACGGACAGACAGACAGACAGACCGACAGACAGACATGGCGAATCTATAAGGGTTCCGTTTTTTGCCATTCGGCTACGGAACCGTAAAAAAGAATTGACAGATTTGATTTTGATTTTTTGATTTTTTTGATTTTAGATGTGGTGCAATCATTCGGAAGTTATGCGCGTACATACATTTCGGCGATTCCTTTTTATTTATAGAGATATATAGATAGATGAATATAGCATTGAGATTGTGAGTTTATTTCACATTTACTTGCTGATCTATCTATGCGTCAAATTCAGTTTTTTTTCAAGTCATTTTACATCTACAATAGTATCAATAGAGATTCTTACATAAACATCTGTTAAAGCTCTGTAATATTTCTCATAAGCAGACTTATCCCGTGTTCATACTCTCACGCGAACAGATGAAATATATCGGCTCCCTAAAGAGTCATTCCGTTGATAGATTTTACACGGAACACGTTGGAAGTTCAGTCACGCTTTAGGATTGGTTCAAACGTACGTGAAAACAGGATATGGACCTGTACTGACTGTTATAAACTTGTTTTGGTACGAAGGTGGTATTCAAAGATACCTACAGATATACTGATACAGTGTTGAGTATTGGTCCAAACTTATTTCAAAGCTACCTTAAAACCCGCTAAAAACCACGCCATGCGATCAAATAATGGCTATTTAAATATTGCAGTAATAATTAATAGGTAGTGCCTAGCTTAAGGTCATAGTTTTCATCCCCAGGTCGAGCAAAGCGTTAATTTGTGCCCGGTTGATGTCAATAGGCTTGCCCCCTATACTACATGGGACCAATCATAACTGATGAATGTGGGTTTACTATTCGGTACGCCTCTGCCCATCCCTTCGGGAATGACAGTCAAAATGTTTTGTAATAGGAGTGCTTTGTACTGCTTGCTGCAATGCAAATGATTTTTTTTATCTAGTAAAGCCTTTTTTGATTAAATCTCGCATACCCCCAATTCTTACTGTGAGTCCTGTTTTAAGTCTATATTTACAAATCCAAGCTGTATTACCCATGCTTAAAAGCCCCTTATACAAAAGCTTAATTAAATAACTTACAATTCTTAACTAACATCCCAAACCCAGCACACAAGTACTGCAAATCAATTTGGCAATACGCCAGCTTACTAAAACTTAAAAGGCCTTTAAATTTTCTGTATGCATTCTCTAGAAGCTATGATGTTCTCGTTCGTTGCAGCAATAATAATTGTATAAATCTGCTGAGACCTAGAAACGGCATCGATAATCGGAGCCGAGTTGTATGGAACTCCCATGCGGTGTTCGGCCATAGTCATAGTATCTATTCGAGTACTGTAATAGTGTACGCCTGTATAGATCTCTTATTGTTCGTCGAATATCATCGTTGTATAGAGATCTGGTACTTCTGTCCTTTGTATGGATCTAGAACCTACACAATTACTGCGTGTATCTATCTTTTAGTATCATGTTGTCTCTCAGATTGCCCCTGAAAAGAATCTTCATTACTTTTCTTTGCGAAAAAGGATTGATCATTTAATCATTTTGTGTTAAGATGAAAGCACCAGAGTAATCTGCGAAATTCAATTTTTCTTAAAGTTTTTCGCAACAAGATATAATTTGTGGTCGTAATACGCATATATATACAAAATTATCATCATTAAAATCATTTATACAAACCCTTTATGTTCATTTATTTCTATTAAATGACATTTTCATGAAATAACCATCATACTATTATCTCATTAATAAACGCTTCGCTATATTAACTGATCGAGGGATTATGTTAACAACTTAAACCAAGAATTACAATTTGGTTACTTGATATTTATTTCAATACTTATTGTTTTCTTTAACGGGTTAATAGATTTTATGACAGTAATCCTAATTCGAAGAATCTTAACAATCTGTACTACGATGAGTAAGTAATTCTACTTTCTTTGGGTATTTGAAGTTAATTCAATTCTCTATCTTTCTTTCTTTTTCGTATGGTTAGTGCCTAACCTGGTGTCAGAGTTCGATACCACCCATGGGCCTCTGACTTTACATTACATGCCGTCGAGAAATATCTCTCAGGCATGCTGGTTTCCTCCCGATGTTTTCCTACACCAAAGCAAGTGATAATTATACAATACGAACATGAATCCGACAAATCAGAGTCTTGGGTTCGAATTTGAGACCTATGACTTGACAGTTCAAGAGTCACACCAATTAGCCACTAGGCTATCACTGCTGTAATTTCTCTTTATGGTTCCGTGTCTCTTATTATACTCGTATCACTGCCACGTGCCACGAGAAATATCCTCAAGTCTGACGATTTTATTTAAAAATTGGGTCATTGTAACGAACACAAAGTTGTCTGTGAATCACAATCGGTTCGAAGCTGGTAGCTGGAACCAATCAAAGATAATTACAATTTAAATCACGAAGGAACTTTTAACACAGAATCGTATCTTTGTGAGAGCGAGCAATTAATCAAAGCCTTCCAACTTTAGTAGTTAGGGCAGCCAACGGACTGTTAAAGAACTTAAAAAAAGTATCGGTTTTTCGTGCCTATTCGATTGTGGCACTCAATCGGTGTTTAACCAATTGTAAACATTGGTTCGTGTTCAACAACTCGGCCTTTGAATAAAAAATATTCTAAACTGGAATAAAACTCCGGATACAGAAAAATATTGACTAAGTTTTTTGCTTAAAATATTAATAATCTATTCACCGTGTTATGATTTTGCTTTGATTTCAAGTTACATAAAAACTTTTTAAGTAAATCAGAAATCGTTCGATCCAATGATCTGAAGAAACGATGTAAGGGAACGTTGTTGTCCAATCACTTAATTGACTCCCTAAGTGATAACTTACGACACCCACGGGACGGACTATACTTAGTCTGTTCATAGTCGGGAAATAGACTAACGCCCGAAGCAAATGTCAATTAAAATTAATGGAGCATTATATTAAGGGTGACCAGAATATCTATGCAGTTAATGGCCACTTACAAACTTAGATAACCCATATCTAAGTTGAGTGTTTCATCTATGGTGCATATTCCAATTTCAATTTACAATTAGTGGTTTAGTAGCTCAGCGCATGTCTGAAGTAACCAATGGTCTTTGAAAGGTTATAATAAAAGATATGGCCATAGCTGAATCTCCTGTGTGTCATACTCCAAGATGCTCAACGACCTTTACGCTGCCATCCCTGAATGTGATGTGTTTGCGGATGAATGGAGTAAATTAATGCGTATATATGTCTGATGTTCTGTGAGAGAAAGTATGCAAGAGTGTCCACTCGTACGTGTTATTTTTAATATAGCGGGCACCGCCGCCCGCGTTGAATCCATTGAATGTTGTCAACTGGATGTTTTACTTTTGTTTTGCTTTCTGTTTCTATGGTAATTATTTTTATTGTTGTTTTACCATTTTAATTAACTTTACATAATAATTATAATCTGTACATAATTCTTCGATGAAACTGGCACCAAACTTGTTCAGAACACACATTTATGCAATCTGACTATAATAAATTAGCAACACATTCATCACATCACGTGTATTTCGGAGATTTTACTTTATGTTTCACCACTTTTTCAAATACTTGGAGCTTTACTTTCATTCTTAAATTATAACGCGACTATTTTACTATTTTTATCAAAATAATTTGAAATAGAAAAAGAAAACGGTCTCTGTAATTGATTGACCCTGCAAGCCATCTGGGTGCAAGGTGACTACGTTATATTGCAGATAACCTCGTCGCGCTGCTGAAAGCGGCCGAAGCAAAAACGGAGCATCAATGAACAAAAAGCATCTGCTAACGAAAATTAACTAAAGCATTTTTCATTTAACTTTCAACCATCAATCTGTATTTTGAATCATCAATCTGTATTTAAGTCCACACATCGTATTACAGTACTATTAAAATAATCCATCGTCTGTAATCTAATTGAATTATAAACTATGTCTCAGTTTATAATAATAACTGGATTTGTGGATTGAGTTCGCATTAATTATTATTTATCTCTATTAATATTGTTTTGGTCTCTTTCTGGCAGCTTTATTTTCTCATGCATTATTTTTGATGCTTGGACACGATATATCGCTCAAGTATCACGCGTGCTGTAAGCAACTATTCATAAAAATACACATAAAAAAAGAAAAAAATAGGTTTATCTATCAAATTGTGTCCGTTAAGGAGTTTTCTCGTGAGGAATCATATGTGTCATAGAAATGTATTGTCACCAGAACCAAAGGTGTGTGCAAAATTTCAGATCAATCGGTTGGAAGGAACTGGTTTGAAATTAAGTTGTAAGATCTGACCAATACAAACTAACTAACAAGGCAAGTTAAACTAAAGCTTATAATAGAAAAAGCTTATAGAAGAAGCTTATAAATGAAAGAAATTGCTAAAAGCTTGCCATGACTGAGCGTGATGTGACTTGCAACGTACGCCTGTACGTTTGCCAGTGTCAATTGACGTTAGTCGCGTCGCAAGTCGCATCATCTGAGGTCTTGAATGAGGCGTTAAGATTCATCTATGAAGGCTATATATTTACGACGCCCGCACCGGGCACCGACACAAATTGCCGGCTTTTCTTCAACATCAAGTAAGATAAAAATGTGGGCAAAAAACCTCGATTGCACTGCCGTAATTCCGTCTAGATTTTCTTTTAGAGCCTCGCTTTCTTCGTATTAGAAATTTAACAAACCCTAGTACTTACAGTCAACCATTTAAAGGGCTCTTAAATTTTCTAGATTCTCATTTTGTCGTGTTTTATTTTTATTTAGAAAAGTGTACTTTATAAGTTATTATAGGGGATTACAAAGCAAAAAAACTGTATCGTATTTTAGGTAAGAAATAAACAATTAAATCTTGTGTTGAAATAATAAAATTGTAGATAACTTTTCCAACTTTCAGGAATGTTCAATGAATATAGTCCTATATCTATTTTAGTCACAATTGTTAGACTTAGTTGCCTACTTCATTACATCTTGGTAAGCTACATTTGAATTTCCAAATGAAATACCAGGACTGCTTTGTCTAATATGAGTGTGCCTTAATATTACAAACTTACATTAAGTCTAAACTTCTCGAGCTTGACAACTAGGACGCTTGAAGTGAAAGACCATTTTGTAAATTAAGAAGTTGATAATAAAACTTAGCTTCAATGAGTAAATTAGGCCCTGTGAAAAGAATAAGAGAAAACACACCATGATTTCTGCATGTTGATTCAAATCTCATTTCAAGTAACTTGATTGGAAGTGTTTACTGATTTTTTAGAAACCTGAAGTGAATATTAACTGATTAGCTTGAATTTGAATCCGAACAAGCATCCAGTAGAAGGGGTTTAAGTAGCTATTTATTTATTTAAACGTCATGTACAATAGTGGTAAATAGGCGGACTTAATGCCTTAAGGCATTCTCTACCAGTCAACCTTTCACGTGTGTTTCATTTTTCGTGTTGTTGCCAGATTCTATCTTGTGTATGTACAGAAAGAGGCTGTTTATTGCTCGCTAAAAACTAAACTGTCTACGTTGGGATGGTTAGTTGTCACACGCGAGATTGAGGGCTTGGGATTGACTCCCAGGTCAGACAGACTTATAGGCTTTCCCATCAGGAAAAAACTAAACTGCCTAGGTTGGATAGTTAGTACGTGGTCAAAACCGAGATTGAGGGCTTGGGTTTCAAAATCAAAATCAAAGCATTTATTTCAAGTAGGCCAGTTACAGGCACTTTTGAACTGTCGAAACAAAGATAACAATTAAATGTAGCTACAGTCCCAGTCACAAGGCATAACTGTGAAAGTACTGCAGTTGCCCATTCCCTAGCGTAGATCTCTATAGAGAAGAACGGGCAAGAATCTCCATGGACACTCTTTTAAGTCAGCACATTGTTACAAAACCTTGGTTACATCATTCATATTGAGATGGTACATTATGTGAGAACGATGTAGCAAGATGTGCACTGCACGTTAAAAGTGTCCATAGTAAAAACAAAAAAGAAACTACAAAAAAAAAAGTTCAAATAAGCCGTGGCAACTAAGAGATGACCAGTCACACTGACAGCCCCCGTTCACGAACATGACGCATAGATCAGCTGCATTCAACTTAACCATTTTGAAGGGAACTAAATGATCCGACACACGCGCCACCATCAGCGAGACATCTGAGTGAGCATGACTCCCAGGCTGGGCAGACTTATTGGGCTTTCCATCGGTTGGATGGTTGGTTAATGGTCACAAGCGAGAGTTGGTCTTGGGTTTGACTTCCAGGCCGGGCAGAGTTATTGGCTTTCCCATCAGGAATTTTGGAGTAGCACTCCTAAATCGCCTGGTTAATGGCCATAGCTTCGCAGCCTAAGCATGGAACTTAACTTATAAGTGGTGAAATTTGGGAGTACTATAGGTACTCCTCTGTCTTCCCTTTAGGAATTACAGGCGTGATGTTTTATGTAAGAACTAAAATTATTATTGTGTTCAGTCTAGGCTTATTTAAAGAACTAAATATCTAACATATTAAGAGTTTTTTCATGACAGAGGTTGAAGATATTATAATACATTCGTTCAAAGATAAAGGGTTGTTCTATTTTTAGCCTGAAAGCCGCTGTATTGACGTGTCGGTAAAAAAATCACTCGAAACGGTAAAAGCTTGAATCCTCTTACAAGATTTTCTCGTTTTGTCCTAAACAAATGTTTGAAAAAAGACGCGGCAAAGTCAGCAAAGAAATTCTACTTTTATAGTATACATTTTTATTAAATGTAACTAAAAGTGACGAACGAGTGAGTGACGTGTGAGCGAGTGGTATGTGTGTGAGTGAGTGAATGAGTGAGTATTTAAGTGTAACTTGGATTTCTTCGTAGAGATAAATTATTGAAATTGAGCAATTTTCAATTTTAGATGCAATTGCAGATGAATGTGCAAAATGTGCGTGTGAAATTATTTTTATAAAAAAAATATGTTTTTGTTTCTCAAACGTATCGCCTACGCTTAACTAGAATTACTTGTCTAAATTTTACGCACAATTGGTTCTATAAGCCCACTTTCTAATTTGGGAAGCTATTTCTATACTTTCAACAATTCTATTCACAAAGTTTGACACAAAAAGCTTCTAGTGATTATTTCTAAAGATACTTAGATTTAGTTTCATAAAGTACTACAAACATTACTATTAATAGCCCTAGCCAATTTCTACCAGGCTGAGTCTCTATGTAATAATTTTATCTACTATTCAAAAAAAAGTAAATAACAAGGTGCATACAATTCACCTAGTTCAAAGGTATTTCCGAGTGAAAGACAAGAGTAAAAATTAACGCCAGACCAGATGTTTAAAAACTGAAATGCAGTTTTTCAAAGGGAACTCGGAATGCAAAACAAAGAAAGGTCAAGGGTCCACTTCATACGTTTCAAATAAAACACCAGGAATTTATAAAGAAGATACAAAACGTGAACGAAAAGTGTTACTTTGTGTTAAAATGTTTTGATAGTCTATAAAAATAGAGTTTTCATAGCACAGGATCATTTGTCTGAAATCCCCGAAGGGTTAGGCAAAAGTGTACCCAATTGTGTACACCCACATTTCGCCAGTTTTTTTGAAAGGCCAGCAGTTTTTTTGAATCGCATTACATTGAACTTTCTGCCATCAATTGGACACAAATTTAGACTCAGGAAAATTAAACCTGGGACCTCATGCTCAACACGAGACCATGGAGGCAGTAAAGTAGGTATTGTGATTGCATATTAAGGCACGTTTTCGGGATTCGCTTCCATGAATTTATGTCAAGGCGTTTTGAATCTTAACTTCGTTTTAATACCTTAGAGATTACTTGGGGTTAGCAGGTAAATTTCCGGTTGGCGGGAGGAAGCGTGTTGAGGATCGGTAACAGATAAGTATGTATCGTTAGCAGATAGGTACTACATGAACTTTGCTTAAAAAATAAACATATAATTTATTTCCATCTAACGGTTTACATGTGTTCCACCGCTTTGTGTAAATTGATGTTTAGCATTGAATGGATAGGTAGGTTTTGTTTTTCTAGCAGTTTGTACTTTATTAATAATAACGATTTATTTTCTCCCACAAAGTAAAATAACTTTTTTTTTTTTTTTGGTTTGCCCGCCACGCTCATCCCAAACCACTGTAACTCCTGTAAGCCACAATCAACATAATTAAAATATACAAGTGTTACAAATATTGGAATAACTTAGGTTTGTGGGAGTCAGAAATCCAAACTAGGATACGCTGTGCTATGGACTCTTGGCCCCCCTCGACGAGATTGGAATTATCACATACCTAATTGTACGACTATTGTAAGAAAAGAATAACAAGAAAAAGTACTAACAAATTTAACACAACATAAAAATACGTACGTGTGTGTGTTTGTTAGTGTGTGAACTGTGAGTGAGATTTAAATTAAAAGGTGTAAAATAAAAACTACTGCTGCTCTGACTTGGGTCAAGGTAACTACAGTAACAGGCCTACGTCGCTTATATATGAGACGGTGTCTGCGGTAGCCGTACGCTACAGGCGGTGGTGTGACGTTCACAAGATTTCAGTCATTCACTCGTTGACAGCTGTCAAAGCACATCTTACCTGGGACGCGGGGTTAGTCACCAACTCGACACGAGAGACTGGACACACTGTAGACGCTGGACACGTGTCCAGTTGGTGACTACAGTCCTGTCTCAGTTTAGTGTCAGCTATAATGTTAGCTTACCTCAGTATTCAATGATTATTCTGTAGATCATTTTTTTACACAAAATGCAGGTTGGCTAACTTAACAGATAGTAGTAAAGGACAGCTCCTAATCCACCGCCTCTGTTAAACAGTAGGCTTCTAATGTACACCACATCCTGAATTTTTGCTTGAGTATACACTTTAACCAACTTTTAGGTGAACTAAAATAAACGTTCCAAGTTTGACGTTTCGATGGATTTTTTCTTGAGAAGCAGATACACCTGGAACTGCAAACTTAAAGTGGTCATGCTGTTGATGGATGGAGAGGGGGAGGAAGACCAAAGAAACGATGGATGGATTATGCGAGGAATGATATGAAAGAAAGAGAAGTAAATGATAGCGCCACGTTTGACAGTGGAGATTGGAAGAAACAAACACCAACCTCAAGAACCATGAGACAAAGGCAGGAAGATTAGTCTGTACAATGTCATTGACATCGTCAGATTAGTCTGTTCCCATGCTATGGATTCTACTGACTCCACGCTGGACTAAAGTTGCCTTCATTTCTACTAGGTGAAAATGGAACCTTCACGAAGCCGTCAACCAAGCATTATGTACTTACATCAAACAAAGTAACTATCCGCAAAAATTATTGCTCGCAAATGACTTTTTTTTTTGGGTTGAATATCACGTTTTACACTTTACAGTAGGACTCAGGTAGATGGATTGAATAGTGGAGGTGTCTAATGTAAAGTTCTTACATCAAAAACGTATATTACAAAAAAAAAACTTTTGAAAAAGTTGGAACTTTGATCCCCAATATCTCCGTAATTAGAAGGTACCCAGGTATGGTATAAAACAAAAAAAACATATCGCAATGACGGGGAGAACAAGTATCTTTCAGCTTCGTTAAGGGTCTTGTTACACCCTTTATTTATCTTCTAAAATTCTAATTTATGCACGTTCGTGGTGACGGTTATTTCCTCTCTTCTCAAGTTATCCCGTCTAGTTCTAGGCCTCACTTTCGAACTAAGTCCTCCCTCCGTAATGTAATTAATAAAGTTCAATCTTCACGGTTCAAGTTTCAATTCCAATGAATGTTACGCCTATCAACAAATTGAATTTCACCCCAGAAAATATATTAGTAGCAGTTGTTCTCATTTGAAAGTTTGTAAAACTTGAAGGGGTGAATTAGGCGTTAGACAGTTTTGCGACGTTAATATTTCAAATGAAAAATCTATTATTCCAATGCATCGTTGGTCTGGTAAGTGCGGCTGCTGAGCATGAGGTTTTGGGTTCGATTCCAAGGTCGGGCAAAGAGCTTTGGGGTTTTTCCATAAGGAATTTCTCAGTAGCAGCCACGGAATCTGGATATGTGCCCGGTTGATGGCAATAGGCTCGCCCCCTGTTACATGGGACTTAAAAACATAACTGGCAAAATGTGGGTGTAGTATTAGGTACACCTCTGCCTAACACTTTGACAAGCGTGATGTTATGTTTGAAAAATAATTTAAAATGGTTCTGTATAAAAGTAACAAATACCTACTTACTATTATTGTAAATGTATAATAGTTTTTCTTACTCAAAGCCTTTATTTACGTATCTTAGAACCACACAATTACAATCTATTTTCTCATGAAAAGATTTTCTACAAATAATCTGCTGCTTTCAACGAACTCCCACACGTTACAACATAATGTTAAACTTTAATGGTGAATACTTGCTAAGATTTGATATAATTACTAAAGTATTTCCATAAAAAATCTCCTTTACGGTTAGGCGCGTTTTATACAGAAGAGACGTGGCGAGGACGCGGGTAATCAAAGAAACCTAAACTGAACCTAGTTATGTAGCATCGTATAGCGTCGTTTTTGTCGGGCGAGTCACCTGGGGCCTTAGTCTGCTATTGCAATAGTGTCAGAATGGTCTATCATTGATTTAATAAGGCCCCGCGCAGACGAATTACCCTTTGTACGCACGTCAAACGAGTTTCGAACGCGCTTCAATACGCCGTGGGCTAGGGGCCTTATTTAATCAATTATAGACCATTCTGACACTATTGCAATAGCAGACTAAGGCCCCTGGTGGCGGTGATGTCGCGTCGGCGTCGAGCGTCACCTGGAAGCGCGGGTGCAAATCTCTTTCCGACAAAAACGACGCTATGCGATATAACTAAAAGGTTAATTTTAGGTTTCTTTGATTATCCGCGTCCCCGCCACGTCTCTTCTATATAAACCGTGCCTTAGAGTAATTGTATGTAGAAGTGTGGGCGTCGCATTCAGCTATTTTGTTCAAGGTCAAGATAAGGAGAATTTTGTTCCAAGATGTTACTTTTCTGTTACAGCTAGTTTACTTCTAGTTTGGCATTATAATGTCCAATGACAGTGGTATTTATTTTGCTTAAGAATAAGGTTACTATTTGATTACAGCCACTGAAAATTTTGTCAACAACAGTGATCTTTATTCTCATTAGAATAAGTTTGTCGTTGAATTACTGGATGTCAGATGTAAGCTAAGTATTGAATGATTGCAGTAAGTCTTCTGAGGGATTATCAGATGGTTATTTTTAGAGAGGGATACATTCGTAGGTAAATATTATATCTAGGCACGAAGTTATGCTGGTTTAGCCTTTCATAATTAGGTATTTAGTCACACGCATATGTGGTTAGATTGGAATGCGACCCTAACCTCGTTGGGAAAGGGCTATGCTCATAAAGGATGATGCAAATTTTGGTCCCACCCTCCAATAGCTATGTGTGATACATGGTGGATAGGTATTTTCAAGTTGCACAAGTTACTATGGCGCCAAGTTTCAAATCTTAGTCCGTTCAGAGTTATGCAGTATCAGTTTAACAATAGTCAAACGTAATGATTTTCCCTAATATAATGCACTTTTTGAATTAACTGGTATTATCTACATAACTACCGCTATCATCATATTATACCGATGGTATATGAAAGTGGTTTGTGATAGCGGCAGCGGACCACCCTAAGCCTATTGACAGAAACCAAATACCTGGGCATTTATTTGTACAAACAGCTGCACTGTGCAAAACACACCGATTACATCACCACAAAAGCAATCATCACGGCTCTTTTAGTTTGGTAGCCCTAGATCAACGTTTTTTTTTTTTTTTTTTCGGATGGTAAATTATCAAATAACTTCTCCCGCACTGGGCTGAGCAGGAAGGAGTGTCAGAAGTTAATACTAGTGTTAATTCAAAAAGTGTATTATATTAGGAACATTACGTTTGACTATTATTAAACTGACTTGTTTAGTACTGCATAACTCTGAACGGACTAAGATTTGAAACTCGGCGCGATAGTAACTTTTGTGCAGCTTGAAATGACCTATCCAACAATGTATTACACATAGCTATTGGAAGGTGGGACCAGAGTTCATACAAATTCTGGCATCATCCTTTACAGATAGAGACCTTAACCTTTGTGGTTATTTAGGAATTAACTCTGGCACGTTGTAAAGAAAAAGGAAATAAACAAAAACGTTGAAATTAGAACAAAAATAGTTAAGACAGCTTAAGCTTGCGTAAAACGTGGATGATGTAAAAAATATGATTCTTTTAAATAATTATTCAAGTTGAATCGTCTAAAAACCTGTATTTATTACACTTAATCACTAAATTCACACAACACACATCCAATCCTAACAGTATAGCTCGTCTTACTTGCCTTACGGCCGTTTTCTATAACTTACTAACGTATAACAGTTAGTTAATATGACTTATTCTATTAGCTATCGGTGTTTCTACAAACAAAGTTAGCAATGAATTGACAGGAATATCCTATCCACGTCACTTATTGACACGGATGACATTTGATGTTTCTTTAACTGTTTATCTTTTTTTTTTTTTTTTTTTTTTTTTTTTTTTTTTTTTTTACCGATGGGAAATCATCAAATAACCCCTCCCGCTCTGGGCTGGGCAGGAGGGAGTGTCAGACTTCTACTGACTAAAACCCATCCATGTTCCTTCCTTTGCCCTTTGTGTTCCAGGGCCGCGGTATCTCTTTCGAACAGTCCCGCAACCCTGGCAGGCGTCGGCCCTTACGGACCCCTCCCTGTTTGCTGACTCTCCTTGAGGCACGCGTGGAACACGAACGCGCCGTCGACACGGCCTGTCGTCATAAGACGGACGGACGGCGAGCTAGCCCATAGCTCACCGTCCACAGGCCCGCGCCTACGGTGGCCGGGAGCCACCACGTGGCCCCCGACGCCCGGTGCGTCTCCCGCGGCGGCTGGGACGTGAGGTTCTCTCCCTCTCACGTTCCGCCACCTCCTTCGCTAGCATGACTGCTTCGCAGAAGGAGGTGACGGCGTCCCATTCCGTCTCGCTCCGGACCATGGATTGAACCAAGGCCGGAAGCGAGAGGTCGCCGCCGCCGATCGCCGCTACGAGGACACGGCGGTGCTCCGCCCACGCGGGGCAGATCTCCACCGTGTGCTCCACCGTGTCCTCCGGTCGATCCTCACAATGGTAGCACCCGGGCGTTTCCTCCCGCCCGATTCGGTGCAAGAACCTCCCGAAACAACCGTGTCCGGTGAGGACCTGCGTCAGGCGGAAGGTGAGGGCGCCGTGGCGCCTCTCTAGCCACTCCTCAAAGAGGGGACTTATCGCCACTATTGTGACGTGCCCTGCACGGGGTTGCGACAGTCGCTCTCTCCATGTCGCCATGAGATCGCGCCGGAGGTCTGTCCGCTGAGCGACAATTTGCCGCGGCAGCAGAGTTACCCCCCGGCGTAGTGCCTCCACGCGCCATTCGTGTAGGCGCGCGAGGACTATCGCCTCCAGATCCCATGGCGGCAATCCGGCAAGGAGGCTCGCCGCCTCGCCGGAGATCGTGCGGTATCCCCGGACCAGCCTTACGGCTACCACCTTTTGGGGCGCGTTCAGGTAGTGGGCGGCTCGCCGCCTCAAGGAACGCGCCCACACCGGGGCCCCGTAAAGGGCCATGGACCGCACGATCCCCGCGTAGAGCCTCCGGCAGGAGGCGTTTGGACCCCCCAGGTTGGGCAGGAGCCGCTTGAAGGCAGCCCCGGCCCGTTCCAGTTTGGGGGCCAAACGTCGGAAGTGCTCCACGAAGTTCCACCGGCTGTCGAGGACGAGACCCAGGTACTTTAACGTCGGCTCGACGCCGATGGAAACCCCTCCTACCGTGAGCATGGATCCCGACGGTGGCGCATTCCGAGGCCCATGAAAGCACATGGCCTCGGACTTGTGCAATGCCACCTCGAGACCCAATTGCCGGATCCTCTCCACGACCATCGCAACCCCGCGTGTCATTAGCTCGGCCGCCGCCTCGTGCGACCTCCCTTGTGCCAGCACCAGCGTGTCGTCTGCGTAGCAAACTACGCTGACGCCGTCAGGGAGGTCGGCGCGCAGCACCCAGTCGTACCCGATGTTCCACAAGGGCGGCCCTAGAACCGATCCCTGTGGAACACCGCACGACATCTCTCGCCGGTTCCATTCTCCGCTGTGACCAGGGTAAATGACAAACCTGTCCGACAGGTAGTCCCCGACCACACGACGAAGGTAGGTCGGCACCCGGTGATACCGGAGTGCCTCCCTGATGCAGCTCCAGGGCATGGAGTTGAAAGCGTTGGCGATGTCGAGAGACACCGCCAAGACCACCCCACCCCGGGACACCGCATCCCCCGTCGTGAGGGCTCTCACGCGCATGATGGCGTCCACCGTCGAGCGCCCCCTGCGGAAACCAAACTGGTGTTCCGCAAGATCCGGCCCCATCTCCGCCAGGTGCCCGGCGAGGCGGTTGGCAATGACTCTTTCAAAGAGTTTGCCCACCTCGTCGAGCAACACGATGGGCCGGTATGCAGACGGAGAGTCCGCAGGGCGCCCCGGCTTCCGTATGAGGACCAACTTCCCCGTCTTCCAACGAAGCGGGAACTGGCCTCTCTCCAAGCATGCGCTTAGGAGCCCCTCCAGTCGGGGCCCGAGAGCCTCCAAGGCCAGGACCCAGGCTTTGCCAGGTAAGCCGTCGGGTCCCGGGGCGGCAGTTTTGGCCTTAAGCCTGCCTACCGCCACTCTCAGGTCTACCCCGGTCACTTCCGGAATGTCGTCATCGTCCTCTGGGTGGTCCGGTTCCAGCACCGCAAGCGGCGGAGCCATAGGCGGGGGAGTGTGCTCCCCTCGCGAAGGGAACAGAGCGCTCACCACGTCCTCCACCAGCTCAGGCCGGAGACTCTGCGTCAGCGGAGGGGCCCTGGTGCGGAGTTTATCCCGCACCATCTTATAAGGGCGCCCCCACGGATCTCTGTCGAGAGTCTCCAGCATCTCCTCGCGGGCCACATCCTTGGCCCGCAGGACAGCCCCTTGGAGGGCGGTCTTCGCCGCTCTGTATCCCTCATACAGCTCCGCCTCAATGGCTGCCGCATTCGGAGGGCGAATGCGGAGCCTGCGATGCCTGGCGTACAGGTGTCGCGCGGCGACGCACGCCTCGCGCAGAGACGTCAGCTCTCGCGACCACCAGTACACCTGACGCCGGGCGCTTTCAGACCGAACCCGGGGCATTGCCACGTCACATATATCGGACATGGCCTCCTGGAACCAACCCGCCTCATTGTTGACGTCGGCAGGCCTGTCCGGTGATGTCACCCAGGCCTGCACGATCGAGGCTTCCAGGAGGAGCTCCCGGTCCAGCTGTTTTAGCGCCCAACGCGGACCACTCGGGGCCTGTTGGACCGGCGCGCTTGGGGACTGGGCGGAGACGTCAAACCGGATATACCGGTGGTCGGAATAGGTCTCCACCCCCTCCATGACGCGCCAGTCAACGACACGCGGTGACAGAGCGGGGCTAGCGAACGATATGTCCACCACCGACTCGCCCCGCATCCGCACACACGTGGGAACAGAACCCCTATTTAGGACGACCAGGCCTGCCTCCAGAGCCCAGTCCTCCACCATCCTTCCCCGCACGTCTGTGCAACGAGAACCCCAAGCCAAGTTCTTGGCATTGAAGTCCCCGAGCACAAGCACGGGGAGGGAATGGCTTCCGATGACGACACTCAACTCCCTGAGGGAGTTGTGGAACTCGGCGAGAGTATGGTTCGGGGAGAAGTAGACTCCCGCTACAACGATCTCCCCGAACCGTGCTGCTACGCACCCCCGACCCTTCCTGACACTTTCATGGGTCGGGGTACCGGCGGCGGCCGACGAAATTATGGCCACTGAGCCGCTAAGGTCCTCCACCCAGTCGTCCCTGGGCGGGACAAAGTAGGGCTCAGAGACCACGGCGACATTGATCGACCACTGCGCCATGCTCTGGAGCAACAGATCCTGAGCGCAGGCGCAGTGGTTGATGTTCGCCTGGAGGACGCGTAATGGGGCCGTTATTGGCACTCCATCACGGTCTCCACTCGGGCCCCCTGCGAGGGCCCCGCTGCAGGAGGAGCAGCGACGGCGGTGGCGGCGGCAGCGGCGGCGACACTGGCGGCAGCTGCGGCGGTGGCGACGGTGGGGGCGGTGGCTGAGGGCCTTCCTTTGCCCCTGGCCTTGGCGGGTGGAGCGCAGGCCTTGCTCCCTGCCCGGTGCTCAGCCGGCCCGCCAGTCGCCGCACATGAGACGCAGTGCGGCGTGGCGAAGCAGGCCGCGGCCTTGTGACCGGGCTGACCGCAGCGGAAGCAGAGCCCACTGCGGTCCGCCTCCGAGGTGCATTACACTGACACGTGGTGCCCCACATGGCAGCGGAAGCACCTCAGAGGTCTGGGCTCCAGCAGCTTCACCTGCGCAGACACCCATCCCACCAGGAGCCTTCGGCCCTCCACAATATTTTTCGCCGCCGTCACCGGGCAGCTTACCGTGATGGTTCGCATGCCCGATAGGTCCGGACGTAAGGTGCCTGCCTTCACCTGCTCGGCAGGGCACCCACCAGTCCTAGTGACGGCGGCCACCACCTCCTCCTCGGTCACCGAGTCGTCCAGACCCAGGATGCGCAGGTCTGCGCATCTAACGGGCCTGGACACTCGGGCCTCGTCCGCATCTAGGGACGCTCTGAGCTTTTCAGCTAGAGCGTCAGCGGACGAGCCACTGGTTTCACCGGGGATCTCCAGCACTCGAGCCCCTGTCGCGGTGACTTTAAGCCGGAGGCCCCCGGTGATTCCAAGCTCCCCGAGGTTCACTGAAGCCTTGGCCTTCGCAAGCACGTCGCGGTAGGACACGCCCCTCTTTTCCGCTTCCGGCTGTAGTGTGATCACTACAGCCGCGGTCTTCGGGGCGCGGAGCCTAGCCGCGACGCTTCGCGCCTTGTGCTGGCGTCTCCGCTCCTCATTGCGGGCCTTTTTGGCCGCCTTCCTCCCTTTTTTCTTCTCCCCGACCACCTGCCACCCGGCTTCGGCCACGGGAGGCTTAGGGGACTGGGGAGCCGCCATCGAGGGGCAAGGTGGCTGAACCGCCTTGCCCCTCTTCTTCCTGCGGGCCGCCGCCTTTTTAGCCGGCGCCGGATTTACCGGAGCCGTCTTTTCGGGGGCCGACACAGCCCTGCCGGAGGGCTGGCTGGACGGCCCAGGTCCAGAGGCGGCAGCCGCAGCAGCCGCATATGACACTCTCGGGCTTGGGCCCGAGGCTGCCTTGTTTGCCGCCAGGGGGGGGCGCAGCACAATGCCCTCCAGGACGGAGAACCGTGCCTGGAAGGCAGCCAGTTCCTGCCGAATCAGGTTCAGGACCTGATTCTCCACCGGCACGGGCTGGCTTGGTCGCTGCTGGCCCTTTTGGGGCGCCTGGCGGGAGCCTGACTCACGCAGACTGGTCAGGTCTGCTCGGAGCTTCCCATTCTCCTCCTGGAGAAGCTTTGTGGCAGCCGTAAGGCGGGCGACCTCCGCCCGCAGTTTGGCCACTTCGCTCGGCGGAGGCCCCGCGTAATTGGCCTCCGCTGCCGCCATGATGGAGGCGGAAGCCGCAGGTATGGCCCGTAGCTTAGAAGAAGGCAACTTCTTCATAGCTACGCCCCTTATAGCGGCCTCCACCTCCTTAGCAAATCTGGCCTTACGCTCCGCGTCGGAGCCGCCAGCTGCATCCGCCTCTTCGCCAGAGGAGCCCAGACAGGCTGCCCCACGACCGGCCACCCCCAGGTGGCGCCCCTCCTCGGCTGACTTCGTCGATCTCTCGGAGGCCGGGGGCCCCCTCCCCTTGCTCCGGATCCCACCGCGCTTGCTGGTGGGGATCTTGCGAGCCGACGCCAGCTCCCCTTCCGATGTCGACCCCAGGTCGCCCACCGGTCTGGTCCGCTTGCGGAAGAATTTGCTGTTCTCCCCAGCAGCAGACCCAGTCCTCTCGCAACGGGAGCTCACTGAGCCTCCCGTGCACACACTGGATGCGGCGTCGGACTCCGACCCCGCATCCTTACTCTCCCTATCTTTGCCGGTATCGGCCGTCTTTTGGTCAGCGTCCAGTCTAACCGTATGCAGCTTAATACCAGTATTTTACATGGAGCGACTGCCTATCTGACCCCCACAACCCGGTTAGTACTGAGTAATACCAAAGTAAATACCAACCTTGGTAAGGCTGGTTGTCAAACTTTTGGGCACTAGGAGCCTACACGTACGTCGTTAAAATTTAACTATGTCTACAGTTAACTTGCGTTTGCCAGCGGCATCGCCCGCGTCTGTGCCAGAAATTATGTCGTTTAATAGTCATCGAACGTCACTTACAGGTAAGTTCGTTTGACTTTCTATCTTATGGAACGTACTAGTTAACAGTCTATCCATAGCAATGTCCTAACGGGTCATGGTTTGTACTGACTTCATCGATCTTTTTTCTTCTGTTATGGTGTGATTTGACCAGAAAGACCGAGTTACATAACATCTCACCCGATATTCCCCGAAGGGTTAGGCACAGGTGTACCAATAATAGTATTCGCCAGTTTTGTTTTAAGTCCTATGTTATCGGGGGCGAGCCTATTGCCATCAACCGGGCGCAAGTCTAGGCTCCATGGCTGCTACTGAGAAATTCCGGATGGAAAAAACCTAAAAACATTTTTCCCGACTTGCGAATCGAACCCAGGACCTCATGCTCAGCAGTCGCGGTTGCGACCACTAGACCAACGTGGCGGCAGTCAAGGCAAACAGAGTTACTTTTGCGTTAACAATATTATTATCTTTCTCTTTCTTACTTCTAATGCTTTTGGCCTATTCTATTTACTATGAACTTCGTGATCATCTTTTGAAAAATATGAAATCAGCACATTTTCGCTTCTTATGCTCTAAAAGTACGCCCTACAATATAGCCGTACGAAGCGGGACTAAAGTGACCACTTTAGTCTCTAGGGAGTGAAAAGTAATCAGTTTTTTAATTTCCTTCATGTGACATAGACAAACTCAAACAGCCAGTAAATATACTATTATCTGTGGAATGTGGACCATCTTCATTGCGAAAATGTTGAGAGTTTTAGTTCCATGTTTTTTCCGCAAAGAAGGTGGCGCCATGTGTTTTAAATTATTAATCTGTGACTGGTTTAGAAGAATAAAAGTGACGATTCTTTGGCGGGAATTTGAACTGAAGAGGCGCGAATTTTTCACAAATTCAAATTTTTTGAGAAAAATATATAGTAGAACGATTATTTCCTTTCCAATTGTGTAAATATAGTGTGTAAATAGTTGTGAACTAAAGTAAAATGTTAGAAGACGAGGCCGGGGGTGAAATCCCCCCGGCCACTAGAGGCCCAGGCACTTTGGGCAAACGAGCCAGAAAAATGGACCCTCAGGACCAAAATAGTGATAAAATATCAGTCAGCGGCGGTGAGGATAACTTTTTACCATATTTTAAACCAAATTATAAAAGACTTTATCCAGAAAATTCAACCAACACTGAGTTTAAGGTGTTTGTACAAAGTGACAATAACAATGATCGGTTGGGCAATAAGAGCCCTATTTATTTAAACCACATATTCACCACAGGCGTCAAAGGTGTTGTCTCAATTCAGCGAGTAAACGCTAACAAAATTGCAGTGATCTTTAAGCAATATAATAATGCGAACAACTTTTTGATGAACACTGCTTTCTTGGACAAATATAAAATTAAAGCAATTATCCCAGCTGCCCAAATTGAGAAGACTGGCATTATTAGGTTTGTTCCGGCGAATATATCGAATAAAGAATTGTATTGTAAGCTTTCTTCTGAATATGAAATTATAGCAGTACGTAGATTTACTAAGAAAGTTGGACAAGAGAGAGTGCCTCTCCAAACTGTTAGTATTACATTTCTGTCTAGTTCTCTGCCAGATAATGTACAATATGACCTTTTTTCATATAGAGTTTTTGAATATATCCCACCTCTGCTGCAGTGTTACAGATGCTTTAAATTCAACCACTCAGCAAAAATATGTAACGGAAAACAGCGATGTAGTCTCTGCTCTGGAGATCATTATTATAAGGAATGTCCCAGGCCCGATGAGCTTTGCTGCGTGAATTGCAGTGGACCACATTTGGCAATCGCTAGCGTATGTCCCATAAAAATGAAAAAAATACAAGAAAAGAAAGGTAAAATAACCTACGCCGCTGTTACCGTTTCTAAGGAAAGAATTTGTAACACAGAATTTCCTCCTCTAGTAGTTAATAAGCCAATGAAAAATAAGACTAGTGTAAATATAAGCAATAAGACTGATGTAAATGTTAATAATAAGATAAATGAACACAAGCCAATTCCCACTGATGAGTTGAAGACTCAATTATTAAATAATACTGAGATTACAAATGCCCTGGTACGCACATTAATTGCCTTAGCAAATAAAAGAGATGACAGTCCAATTACAACAATATCTATTAAAGAAATGCTACTTAAAAATCTAACTTAATGGATAGTTACAATAACAATAATATTTCTGTTCTAAGAATTGCACAGTACAATATTCAAAGCATTTATAGCAAAAAACCTCTTTTAACTAACTTTTTACAAGAAAATAACATAGATATTTGTTTAGTTAATGAAACCTGGATCAACGAAACTAGACCTTGTCATATAACTGGTTATAATATTTATTTCAAAAACGCTTCAAATGGGTATGGAGGTGTTGCCATTTTGATTAAACCATTTTTAAAATATAAACTGTTACAAACTTCGTTTAATGAAAATGTACAAACAATAGCTTTGTCGCTATTTACTTCTTGCGGTAAATTATCTATTCTTTGTGTGTACTGCCCTCCCTCGGGACCTTTAAGAACTGACACGTTAAGTAGCATAATTAATGATCTTCCATAACCTATCTTTGTGGCTGGAGACTTCAATGCCCATCACATTGCTTTTGGATGCTTGTCAACCAAAAGCCGTGGCCATCAATTATATAAAATTATAGATGATTTAGATTTATGTATCCTAAATGAAGGTGATTTCACTACCATAAATTATCCGAATCGGAATCCATCAGCTATAGATATCAGCCTGGCTAGTCCTTGTATTACGCCTTTATGTAAATGGTCTGTTCATGATGACAACATGGGAAGCTATCATTTTCCAACTATTACAGAAATCACAATTTTAGCCAACCATTATAATTATAACCCTCCTGTAGATAAGTTTCTATATAATAAAGCAGATTGGAACAAATATAATGAGCTATCAAGTACAATTATTAATAATGTTCATCTAGACCCTAGCAATCCTCTAATATCATATGATAACTTTTGCAAAGCACTTAATGAACTTAAATTAGTGTGCATTCCAAAATTTACTAAAACTTCAGGGTATAGATATAAACTACCAGCTCCCTGGTGGAATGATAAAATTAAAGAGAGTGTTACCAAGTCCCAAGAGGCCTTAAAATATTACAGAAGCAATCCTAGTATTAGTAATTTTATTTCTTATAAAAAATTAGACGCAATTAAGAAAAGAACAATAGCAGAAGAAAGGAAAAACGGTTGGAGAAATTTGTGTGACAGTTTTAACAGAACTACTCCTATTTCAATAATTTGGAACAATATTAAAAAATTTAAAAGAATAAAAACTAGTAATAAATCTTGCTGTGATGAATTTATTGAACCATTTCTTAACAAATTATCAGAAAATTCTCATGAAAGTGTTGACAATTTAAATGTTTTTTTCAATCTTCATAATGATGATGATAGCTCCAAATACTTATTGGAACCCTTTTCATGGAATGAATTCTTAATAAGCCTACAATCTCGAAAGAATACTACGCCAGGCTTGGATGATTTTCCTTACATTTTAATTAAAAAATTAAATACTGAATCACAAAATTTATTTTTAAAGATTCTCAATTCACTTTGGCTTAGACAAATTATACCTCAGTCTTGGAAAACACAATGTGTTATTCCTGTTCTTAAATCTGATAAGCCTCCTGATAGTCCAGACTCTTATAGACCTATCTCATTATCATCCTGTTTAGGTAAAATTTTTGAAAATATGATAAAACTTCGATTAGACCATTATGTTGAGTCAAATAACATAATTCCTAATATTCAGTATGGCTTCAGACGTGGTCGAAGTTGTGCAGACAGCTTCATTTCACTCATTTCAGACCTGAAAAATGCAAAGCAATTTAAGAGTGTAGCATGTGCCTTCCTAGATGTTCAAGGTGCATTCGACAATGTTCAACCTGACATTCTGGTACATATATTATCTGGACTGGGTATTCCAGGTTTATTGTGCAAATGGCTTCATGAATTTTTAACTAATAGAACTCTTTATGTTAAATTTAATAATATTTTACATGGACCTAGAATTATTTCGAAAGGTACAATGCAAGGGGCAACTGTGTCCCCTCTGCTTTATAACTTGTACACTTCTGAGATTTGTAAATATGTAAATAGTAGCAATGTAAATATTCTACAGTTTGCTGATGACTTGGTATTGTACAGTATAAATTATAATGTTGATTCTGCAATTCAGAATGTTAATTTGGCTTTACATGATCTACAAATGTACTATAATGACAAACTTAAACTAAAAATTAACCCAAATAAGAGCAGTGTCATGATTTTTAGCAAAGATTTTCCTAGTTCTGATATACTGTTCAATAATCAAATAATTCCTGTAGTTAATCAACATAAATTTCTAGGAGTTATTATTGATAGAAATTTGTCATTTGAACCACACATTAAACATATACTAAGAAATGCTTTGAAAGGATTAAATATAATTAAATGTTTAGCTGGAGTGTCATGGGGTGCAGACCCTCTGACTCTATCTACTCTGTATAAATCTATTGTAAGAAGTCACTTTGACTATAGCTGTATTGCATATTTAGATAGTAAACATGTAAATAAGTTAGATATAGTACAGAACAAGGCTTTGAGAGTTATATCTGGAGCTATATGTTCTACCCCTATAAGAGCCATGGAAGTGGAAACAGTAATAATGCCTCTTACACTTAGGCGACTGTTCCTAACAGAAAGATATTGTATCAAACTTCTATCTTCCAACAACCAGCAGATAATAAAGAAAATCATACCTTGTCCCATGATACCACAGTCTCCACTGACAACAGGCAGTGACTTATTAAGTCATAAATTTCCCAAATTGCCACATATTCTTCTGCACCTGCAAAGTAAATTCCAAAATATTCAAAGTAGTTATCTGTGGCCTTTTTATTCAAAACCATTTAAGGTTTTCATAAATAAAGTTAAGATTATTAAAACTAAAATATCTAACAATCAGGCTTTGCAAGCTTATTTAGATGAAAATAAAGGTTTATACAAATTTTACACTGATGGCAGTAAAGGAAATTTTCATGTCCGAAGTGCAGTTTATGATCCCCAAATTAAATTTGCTCAGAGCTTTGTTCTTGATAATAATTGTAGCATATTCACAGCAGAGGTATATGCAGTCTTTGAAGCTCTTAGACGTATTGAGGCAGTAAATAATTATAAACATTTTTTGATTTTGACAGATTCACTTAGCTTCATTCAAAGTCTTGAAAGTTATAATGTTCAATATAAAGGTAATTATATTTTATATAATATTAAAGAATTAGTATTTTATTACCTGCAAAAAGGTGTTGAAATCTTCTTTATGTGGGTTCTCCCTCACATAAAGGTATAACGGGAAATGAAGTAGCTGATAGGACTGCAAATGAAGGGATTAATCCATTAGATGTTAGACTCACGTTGACAATTCCTTTTACTGATTGTTACTCTGAAATAACATCAGATATAAATGCCTTCTGGAATAGTTTTTGGAAGAAAGATCAAGAAACTAAAGGTAGATGGTACGGAAGTATTCAAGAAGAGTTACCTTCTAAGCCCTGGTATTCTAAATTGAGTGCAGCTAGTCGTCACTTCATAACGACGATGAATAGACTTCGCTTTGGCCATTCTAAAACACCCGCTCATTTATCAAGATTGGGTATTGTTCAAGAGAACAAGTGTACAAGTTGTGGTTTAAACGTTGGTGATGTTGATCATATGCTTTTCGACTGTCAAACTCATACGTTACACAGACTGATTTTAGCAAGTGAATTGAGTGAATTATGCAGTGAAAAAGTGAAGTGTTTTTAAATAATACCTCCCGCCGCTTGATTGAATTATTAAAAAATAAGACTCTATATCGACCAATATATAAATACATCAAAAACACTTTTGAAGTACTTTAAAAAAAAAAAAATATATATGTATAAAAAAAAAGAATAAAGACTTGGCTAAAAGGTCTCTGAAACCAGGCCATAAAACTAATTAAAAAAAAAAAAAAAAAAGTGACCGCGAAAATATCAGAATTTTTGTCGAGTGTTAATTTGTTCGGTTTTTAATAAATTTAAAATTCTCAAAAATACAGTTTACAAATACAACAAGTAAGTAGTAGTAAACGACAATTATTTACTATATTACAAATAATTCGAATTGTACATTTAGCTTCAAGTAAAAAAATCTTTTGTGATTTTTATTTTATTTAGTAATAATTATTTATTTACTAAATGTTTTTGTACTAAATTGACTATTTTTCTCGCACTCAAAGTGAAAAGAACAGTTTCCACTTCGAGACTAAACGCGAACTTATTAAACTCTCGATTTCATTGACGGGAGTCGTGCGAGGGATCGCACGCTCGGGAGTCAAACCACATCAGTATTATGGCTTCGTTTAGTTCCTCGATATAAAATATACTATTGCGTCGTCTTCTTTATTTTTCTAAATTGGAACGTGTCATTTTACTAGAATTCCATTATTTATTGTGAATAGCAACACAGCAAAAACAAACGAGCGCCTTTATAAAGTTTTGTACAATAATTAAGTTATTTCCATTTTAATGGACCTTTAGCCATTAAACTAATAGCAATACTCTCAAAGCAAAGATTTGAATTTTACACCAAACTTTCCAAATCTCTTCGAAACTTTATCAAGTAATAATTACGAGTCCGTTCGTTTTATTTAACTATGAAATAATTGGGACGTATAGAAATGAAATACATATTTTCCTGCACTTGTTTAAATATTCAAAAGCGTATAATACGAACGTTGTCACTGCTTAAATTATAATATATTTTACGCCTTTGACACACATACATGTTCATTATTCAAAGAGTTTTTGATGAGCCTTCGTCACTGTTATTTCAGTCATGATATCAATCTGTGTGATTTCATTTTCATACGCAAATACGAGTGATATATTTTTGTACTGCCGGGTTTCATGAAAGGATTAAAATTTGTGGGGTTGCTTACCGATGTTAAAATGGGTCGACCTATTGTAACCATGGACCTAGATTTTAAACCTTAAAATAAACCTTAAAATACAGGTTGTATCGTAGAAGAACCGAGGCAATTTTTGGAGGTCTTCTAAGTCATAAACCAAAAAAAAAAAATTGACACTGTTTTAAACTTTCATGGTTTACAACTACACATAAACTGTCACTTACGGGATATCTTCCGTGATTGTCTTTAATTTTAAGCTCCCGATATTTTTATGCTGTTGCAAGCGCCATGCTCTATAAAACCTTGTGATACTGTGCGTGTGTTTTGCCGTGACTTAGTGATGAGTTCCAGTAGTGCGCGTAGCAAAAGACAAAGAAAGAGGGTAGACAGATTTGTCTGCTCTTAACAATTTATTTTCCATCCACCCGCATTCTCCAGTCAACCCGCGATCATGGCGCTTGAAACAGCGTTGAAATATCGGGAGCTCAAAATTAAAGACAATCACGGAAGATATCCCGTAAGTGACACTTTATGTGTAAAAAAATGGTAGTTGCATCTCACTGCTATTTAAAAATCCCAAGTAAACCAATTTCTTCGTATGGCGAAGTCAATTAGCAAATATCGGGAATCAGATAACTATAGGTAATGAAAATCTTATGAAAAATGCCTTTGAATTACTGTACCTAATTATGAATATACATAGAATATGACACATTTCTGCTAAATCTTTGCATGATTTGATAAACAATCCAAGCAATGTACCTAACCAATAAAGGTATGCAAACCACGTATTTCCGTCAAACAATTGAATTTTATGAACAATAGTTCCACCGAATTTTAGGCATCAAATTGTGAAGTGATTTTAACATGGCAATTTTTTGTTGAAAAGGCTCTGATGCAAAATATTGCTGTACCTATTGGTATTTCAAACGAACAAATGTTTTAGGATTGGTGTTAAAGCAGCCAGTACTATGTTTGGGTCGGCTACCTGTCTAACTGGATGCAGCTGAATACCAGTATTTTACATGGAGCTACTGCTTATCTGACGGCCACAACCCCTTTAGTATCACGATACCCATTGGTAAGACTGGTTGTCAGACAAAGTGAAAGAACCAAGGTTAACAAATGATTCTGATTCTGGTTTTATTTAGTTGTAAGTATTTTACTTTAATTAAAACAAATGTCCATTTAAAAACAAAATTAAAATTTTAAATTCACTATAATGTACAACAAGTTGTATGTAGAAGAGAATAATTTGAATGTTTTACATTTTTACTCTGTTAAGGTTGATAAAAGGAAATTGAAATTGGAAACATTTGGCCGACTCTTTGCTCGTCGAATCAATGAAACACAAAGGGTAATGAAAATGCTTATTGATTGTAAAATTATACGCTAATTACGCTGCCATTTTCATTTAAAAATAACAGAGTTATTGTGCAGCTTATGTAAAACCTTTCTTTTTTGTGTTCCCATGTTGTTTCCTGTCCATGTTAGATCTGGCACAAATATTTACTTTTTTATACTTATAAAGTAGTATTGTTTTAAAAACTTAATAAAACGAGTGTTCACATATAAAGTAATTCCTAAAGCTGCTGAAAGCTGTTTAATTATGTACCTTTATTTTTTTTTACTTAAAAATATTGTAAGGTAATTGACAAAAACCAGTCCATGGTTTTCGTCAATTACCTTATAATATTTTTGTCATTTTATATATTTTTTGTAGTTATAGTAATCACTGTCTTAACTAACACATTCAGACCTAACCTCTAGGAACCTCGATCCCTGCCAAACAGCATGTCCGAGTTCAGGGGTCGAGACCACATTGATGTAATGTTTATTGACGTTTTAGAAATAAAATTGATTGATTTTTTGAAAGCTGATTCAACTTGTATTTTTGACGTTAATCATTTGGCGGTGCATCTTTAACCGTCTAACACAGCCAAAAATAACACCCTTATATGAAAATTCAATGTCTGTACGAGACGTGTGAACTAACCGATGTAATTGACAACAATGGCAGTACTCACTTTGACCGAGCCACGGAACTAGCAGGCTTCGAACATGCGGGTAACTCGAGCATACTCAAAGGAAACCCTGCCCAAATGCCACGAGCATCGTATGACTTACCACGGGATATTGGACTTTTACTCGTGGTTGGAAATCGGTTTAAAATTCGTTTGCAGATTTTGGCAAGAATGTGAGTTGATGGGGCACAGTATATATGTGAATTCAACTGTGGCTAAAATGGTTACGTATTTCAATTTTTAGAATTACTGCGTTTTATTTTTAGTGTTTCCTTGCGTGATCGAATCAGAAAAGAAGACAAGAGAAGATTACCGACGTAGCCCGAAGACTTGCCAATCTTAAGTGGCAGTGGGCACATTGCAGAACGGATGGCCGATGGGGCAGAAAAGTTCTGGAGTGGCGTCCAAGAATCGGAAGACGTTGCGGTGAAAGGCCTCCCACTAGGTTGGCCGATGACCTGTCGAAGATTGCGGGGATCCATTGGAAGCGAGACGCACGGGACCGGTCACTGTGGCGACACTTGGGGGAGGCCTATGTCCAACAGTGGACGTCTTTCGGCTGAAATGGTGATGATAATGACGTCGCGGTTTTTTATTCCTATAATGGCGTGTCTATTTTTAGACCGAAAATACATCAACTATGCAACATCTAACTAATTCTAATTATTTTGAGCGGATCTTACTAGTGAAACTGAACACGATCAAGACATCTAAACTATTTTTGTCAAGATGATTTTAGAAAATGGACAATGAAAAATCGCTTTCAATTTCATCAGTGATATCCGCCCATAATCTATACAATTAAGAATCGTATCTATCCGTTTACGATGCATTCATTGTAACGACATTGTATCCAGTGTCGACACGACACGTTCCATTCGTCTGAACATGTCCTAAGATTCATCAATTACCTAATATCTCACCCACATAATCCTTATTAAAGCAGAGTAAGTGCCATTTTACGATGTAGTGTTTTAGTATACATACAAGTTTGCTAACAATAATACGGTAGGCCTGTCTAAAATATGAGTGGTCTATAAATTAATTATCACTTATTAAAATAACGTTTAAATTTTTTAAAGAAAGTTGATGGTTTTTGTGACCACCGCTGCACTATTTTGATTGATTTCTTTGGACCGAAGAAGATTTATATAAATTTTGTTTTTTAACACATTCAGTGCCGGGAACCCACCTGGTGGGTTCACTCAAGTCGCACTTGGGATGCCAAGAACCCACCTGGTGGGCTCATTTTAAATGTAGGTTTTTCTTAGAGAATACAGAATCAAATAACGAAAAAGTAAAAATAGTTGTATATTTTAACAAGATTAATAAGAAACGCCGTGGTTTCAAATTACAAGCATTTTTATTTTCAATAAATTTTTGACCTCTTCTTAGATGCCGAGAACCCACGTGGTGAGTCCTATTTCAGGGGTGAAAAACCAAAGGCACGATTTGAAATATTTTCTAACAATAATTATTTTTACATTTTAGGACACGAAAATGAGTTCAAAATCGAGGCTTTTTAGTGTTCGGTATCAAAATAGACAAAAACTAATACTTATTACTGTGCGATTTAGTCTGCCTGCCCGTTTATTTCTCACAGGCACTCACAGCTATTTCAGAAACTATTATCGCTACTGACTTGACATTTGGAATACATAATGCTAGCATTTTTCATTTGCCTAGACTACGATCCCCTTCGTGTTAGGTTTCTTTAAACCTCAAACATACAAAATGTCGATGAAACAAGCAAAAGCACCGACTTCCGAAAGTAATTTTAACTTTGCTGTATTTTGTTTTTTTTGCAACATTTTATTTGTATATCGTGTTTATATACCGTGAAGTTTAAACGAGCAAGCTCATCTCAGTATGAACACGGTCGCGCGAAGTACGGCAAGGGCACATCTATGATTTAAATCGATGTTGTATTTAAAATAACTGCACTACTTATGGTCGTTAACCTAACAAAATGTCACCAAATCCGTTTCTTTTTTGGTTTATTATGTTAAGATATCGATATCCATCACAGCTGAGGAGTATAGCTAGCTAATTTAATCCGGTATTACAAGTGAAGGAATAGAATATGTAATCAATAGAGTTACTGGGTGGTTCACACAAAACTGTCAGATAAACTACCTATAAATGCAAATGCAATGTTTGTAATCATTAAAAAGTTTTAAAATGTTATATAAAATCTAAAAGTAGCAATAATTGGGATTACGTAAATTAAATTTAAAAAAAATGCATGAAAATCTCACAAAAGGTTGAAACCCCTGGTACGGGATCAGAGCGGGCGATTTTACTTTTTCATTTTTTTTTTTCTTGATTATTGCACTTCCCCTACCCTATTAGGGCACGAAAATACCCCCACAGATAGCAAATATAGCGATAATACCCCCTGAAAACTCTATTTTACCACTTATTTTAGGGTTTTAAATCTTAATCTCAAACCTAATGTCGAGAGCCCTCCAGGTGGGTTCACTTTTGCGCAATTGTAATGCCACAGACCCATCTGGAGGGTCCACTTGCAATATGTATGGTGGGATGGCACATGCGCACTATGAAACGGGGGTGGACTCGAATGTGTTAAATAACCAATTTAAATAAAAATTAAATTTATTTAATTCTGCTTCTAAATCAGCGCATACTTAGTTATTTGATGTCTTGTTCTAGTCAATATATTTCAAACAAGAATTTAGATTTTTTAAATTAACTGCCTGAAATGAAAGAGCTAATTTACATATTTTCAAACTTAGGTCAGCAACGCGCCAGAAAACCCAGTTTTTAAATAACAAATTTTGCTTAGTTGATATTTTGTTGAATTATCCATTATCGAATATTTAAACTGCTTAAATGGTACTTAATCCCCTGATGAAATTGGGTTAACTTAGTTAAATGGGATTTTAATGGATAAACTTTCAATAGATATGCCTACTGCGTAAGCTGTTAATTCCGTTTATGTTTTCTACGCTTATTTGCAGATGCTTGCTTTGACTGCCGATTCGGAAAGTAATTTGTCATAATCTGCTTCGGATTACTTCGTAACTTTGATCAAAGTAAAGGTAGTATCACCACTTTGCTCGTAATTTCCCTGTATAAACAGTACCTCTTACTATCAGATCTGGCTGATCTGATAGTAAGAGGTACTGTCTGTCTGATTGCTTCTTAGCTACCCGTAAAATTTTAAATAAATTATATTGATGTCATGTTCACAAGACATCATCATATCGTCGTCATTGGGATAACACTTGTACTAACAACATATGGATCTTGTCATTTGATCTGAAATTAATTATTTATTATTATTTTACATCTACAAAAAATATTAGCCCCATAAAAAGATTGCATTGATCTGGATTTCGTTCATAAATAACTCCAATAAGCTGAAACAATATGGGTGTCTATAAAAAAGAGCTTTATCGTCCATTACAGCTCCATAAAACAGTATTCATACTTCTCAGTGGAAAGCTATCAGGTTATATTAAACTTACTGTTTCTATATTATCAGAGAATCGTTAGATTTTATAGAGCATTACGTGAATCCACGGCGGGTTATTTCTTTCCATTCTAATATATTGCACCGTTTGTAAGACAGTTATAAAAGGTATTACTATTCTCCTATAATAGTATTTATTTACAACCTTTCGGATTTGCAGCCTGAGTTTATCGTTTATTATTTTTCTTGGCACGTCTGAAATTGATATTAACTAAGGATTTGACTGTCAAAATGATAAATGAATTGTGGCACAACATAATATTTTTGCATGAGCTGTGGCGTTGGTGAATTTTAACGTTTCATGTTTGATTGGCAATGCATTTTTGAGAGTTTGTGTTGCGAGTTTTTTTTAAATAGTGTAATACTATACAAGGTGTAACAGGATCATTCACGGAGCCGTTAACCAAGCATTCTTTACATCAAATTAGGTAACAATAAATATTAGGTAAATATTGACGGGAAATCACGTTTTACGGTAAGACTCAATGTAACGCACTCAAAACATTGTGCTGATGGATGGATTGAATAGTACAGGTGTCGTGGAGGTGTTTAAAGTAAAAATCTTACATTAAAAACGAGTATTTAAAAAAAAAAATCTTGTGGGGAAGTTGTAACTTTGTCCCCTATTTATCCGTAACAATAAAGTTCCCAGGTATGGTCTAGAACAAAACAATGATCGCAATGACGGGGAGAACAAGTGCTTTTCGGCTTCGTTAAAGGTCTTGTTATACCCTTTATTTGTCAGTAAACCTTGGAAATATATTTTAGGCACTTTTTCTTACGAATTAGACTTGTGATTATTGAGGTGTCTTTTCTGCTTTGTATCTTGTAATTAAGCAAAATACAAACGCGTTTGTCCTTTTCGGAGTTCCTTCTAAACCTTACTACAAGGAAAAAAAACACGGTTTGTTTCACAGTAGATTTATTTTGAATACAGCTCAATACGATTCAACGCAGCGTCCAATTTTCGGATATAGGACTTAAGCAGTGTGCCGCGAAAGATTTGAAACTTCCAACGCCTATTCCAAAGGAAATTGGAAAAGCTAAGCCAAACATCCGGTGGTACAGGATATTGCTTTTCGGAAATGAAAAATAGGTAACATGTAGATAGGTTTTTTTTTCATGCTTTAAATGGTGCTATGCGGATTTGAATGGCACGTTACAGCATGTTTAAGTTGTTTGATCGAATGATATTATTTCGGTTAATGTTCGTCAATAAAAAAAATGGCAAACTGCAATGTATAGTTAGTAGTCTATACTGAATCTGTATGTCATTTGGACTCTCTTCGAACGTAAAAACCACAGAAATTTATATACCTAGATAATGCAAGTATCACAATATAAAAACCAAGCGTGGCATTCTTGACCACCTACTATGACTTCATAAGCGATAATTGAGATATTGACATCAATATTGTGGCGTTGTGGGTTTCGTGGTAGAGGAAGGAACAGAAAGACCACAAAAGTTTAATACATTTAATAGCTTGCTCACAGGTAGAGGGGTGGATTCAGTTCACCAAGAGTTTGTTCACTAGTCACCACGGTAGGTGGGTAAAGTAGGTACTGCCCTGGGCTTAGGCCGCGACGCACGAGGACCGGCGAGGCGACACCGAAGCAGGGCAGCGATGCGGAGAGGTTGCAGGAGCGACCGCGTGTAGCTCGCGGCAGCTGGAAGGCGCGTCCCTTTGCACGGCACTTGGCCGGCTGAGGCAAGCGGCACTCACACGTGGCAGCCACGTGGAGGGTAAGGGACACTCAGCAGTGACCGGAGCGACCGTCTATCGGTCGCGGTAGCTGGTGGCGGCGTGCTTAGGCACGTCACGTAGGCCTCACACGCGGCAGGCGTGGAGGTATGTCTCACACGCGGTAGGCGTGGAGATTAGGTGTCTCGAACATGCGACAGGACGGCTCTCCAGCGGGTAGAGCGCGGAGGCAGCGATGACGCCCGTCAGCGGTGTCAGTAGTTTATCTCTCAATAAAGAAAGAAAAGAAGAAAAGAAACCCTGGAATCAGCACGAAGGGTGCTTCCGTAAGCGTGGTGCCAGGATTGGTGAACGTCAGCGATGCGTGCGTCTCCCAGCCGTAAACCCAAGCAGTAGCTCCAGGGGGAGGCAGGGAAACTCACCATCGTGACGGTTCACAAAGGTCAAAGGTTATAAGCGAGCGCATGCCGCGTGCCACAATCTAAAAGTTCCTAGCCGCGTGGCAAGGCGGATTAAGCGTACAGCGGACTGACACAGCAGCGAAGGGTGAACACGGCATGCGGATGCTTTACAGATTTAGAAACACTAGTGGAAAATACATGATATTGAAATAGCTTAGTCATGTACAGGACGGAAGCCATTTTGACAACCGAGCAATTACATGAAATACAATCACCGCAGAATATAGATGAAATAAGATGAATGCGGTTGACAAGACATGATAGGAGAAAATAGCAGACTACGCAAAGCACTTACCCTTGGGCACAGAGGGGTTTCTTATAAGTTTAGTTGATTTGAAGAAGATCGAACGAGAAAGGCCGATCGCAGACCGGGGTGACAATTTATAGCCAGGCGTATCTACCATAGAGTGTAGACTACGCACAGTGTTGTCACATTGGGATTGAGCATGGTAATCGATTCTAGATTAATCGACTACCACGCCACAATATGTGTGCTAAAAACACATTTTTGGCCCACTGAGTCATTGTATTGTAATAAGTCCCTATCTATCTACCATTCCATCTACCTGGTATTCTGCAAACACCCGACAAAGTACTTATACCAACTAGAGATGCAAAACGAGTTTTAAACGTTTTAAACCATTTGGTTTTAAACGGTCTTTTTGGTTTAAAACGATTTAAAACCACACTTAGCGGTTTAATATGGTTTAGAATGTTTTTTTTTGGAATGCACTGAGGCTTTACACGAAGTTATCTAGACCACACCTCCTTTCTGATTTAGAATATATAAAAGAAAAATAAAATAAAAATGTTTTAAAATAACCTTCATTAACATGACAAACAAACATAAAATCGATCCCTACCTGCCCCATCTCTCCCCGTTGCGATTTTGGTAGCAAAGTGAAAAATAAAAATGCGGCATTGCCGTTTTATTTTAATAAATACCCAAAACATGATTGTTTTCAGTGTCTAATCCTAAATAGTAGTATAAATATGATATATGACTTCACATATATTAATAAAAATGGTAAATGATTTCAATTAGCCTTTTAAACTATTTTTTTAAGTAATTCGTAATCAATGTACGGCCCACGTGGTCGTGGTTTTAAACCGTTTTAAACTAATTTAAAACGGGTTTTAAACCACTGATTTTGGTTTAAAACGGTTTTTTTACAACTATAATACCAACACACCTTATTTTGGCCTGTCAACTGTATAAAGCTTTACATTGAAGAGTTTTTACGGCCCATAATTCAGCTAAAATGATCAAACGTGATACCTATACGTCGACCCGAATGGCACAGCGGTTGTGAGGCTGCCTTACGTTCTTAGGGTCCCGGGTTCGAATCCCGGTAGGAGCAAATGTTTGTGTGATGAGCATGGACATTTGTTTCCGAGTCATGGATGTTTATATGTATAATAAGTATGTATTTACAAACAAAAAAGTATCTATGTAGTAGTATCAACTATCTGGTGTCCACGACACAAGCCTCGTTGCTGAGTGTGGCACCTAGATGGCGCTGTGTGTAATGTCCAGCGATACTTTTTTTTTTTAATAAGACATGACTACAGACTGGTCTCATTATTACATACACACTCAATTAATCATATACAGATTCTATATAGTAAACCTCCATCTTTAATTATACTCTTTCTTAATGTTGCGGTTTTCCAACCCTGTACCTACCTAACTTAGTTAACATCAATATCCAACCCTCTTAAATTCAATTCTGGTGTACGTTAATTAAATTACATTTTCAACTTTTATTCTTATCCAATGAAAATCATTAAATCTAATAGCCATTGACATAATTGCTGAGCTCAAGTTCCGCTTAATTTTCAAGCTTTTTCATTAATAATATCGTTGTTTTATTACCGAAATTTTTCTTTACTCGTCAAAGCAATTTCTTGCTTATTCAACCGAGAGAACAGCAATTTTCATGTTTTGTTTCATATTTTTCCGCTCGAGTTAGTATAATAAAATTAAATTTGTATCATTTTTAGAAAAGACGGGTGCACAAATCAATAGTGAGTGTATCTTTTCAAAAAATAAATCAACCCGTTTATTAATTATACTTAAGCAAAGTTTATAAAACGAATCATATAAATTTTGTTGAATTGATAGATTAAAATTCGAAGTAAAACTGATGAAGACTCAATTAATTATTCGACGAATGAATAATTTGAATAGACGCCGCGACGTGACTTAAGATGCCAAACTCATTAGTTCACGTTAGATATTATCTGTGCCCTATCGGCCGAGCAATTTATAGGGGTCATCCGAGAGAAATAGGTCACTTTGGTACTTCTAAGAGAGCCTATAGGTATGGGTAGGTAGGTAGGTACCTGAACTAATTTATGTTAAGTCATAATGAGGCAGAGATACGACTTAGTACCTACTCCTTGTGCAATCAGGTATACATCGCTGAAAATGTTTACGAAGCGTTCAAAGATCTTTCAAGTGGAATAAATTTCTTATGAAATTTTTCTTAAGGTTTGTTTTAAGTATTTTGTGTGTACTTATATAAAAATATCCATCTTTCTGTGTGACAGTCATTAAAATTTGTTTTGTCGTGGGAACTTTCCCCTTTTTTTTACCGATGGGAAATCATCAAATAACCCCTCCCGCTCTGGGCTGCGCAGGAGGGAGTCTCAGACTTTTACTGACTAAAACCCATCCATGTTCCTTCCTTTGCCCTTTGTGTTCCAGGGCCGCGGTATCTCTTTCGAACAGTCCCGCAGCCCTGGAACTTACTCCCCTTGCCTCTATGTTGTTCATTTTAAGTTTTTAATGAATAAAAATATAAGCATCACCATCTGTCTGTTCCGTAGACTGTTAGCAAGATACATTCTATCTTTAAAATGTTTATGGTTTTTTTTTAATGGCCGTTTTATTTTAGTAGTCTTCTACTAAAATAAAACAGCCATCTATCATTTTGGCTCATTTTGGAACCTAGATAGCAGTATTTCACTGACATTCAGTTAAAAATGCGAAATATTTAATGACTTTTTTTAGATGTGCTGCACGCAAAAGCTTCTACTCGTTTTTTTATGCCCCCTAGATAATTTAGAGCAAAATATAGTACAAACTCTAGCCAGTTAAAATTAAAACGGAAATTAAAAACATCTAAAAAAAATACTGAAGTGTTACTGTAGTACATAAGAAGTTGTCCACCAAGCACAACATAAAACACCGGCAAAGTGCGAGTTGGACTCGGGCACCGAGGGATCCGTATAAATTTGTAGGTATTAGGTTATTTAACCAAATTTTTACGGTTTTCTGTTTTTTTCCCTTTACATAATCATCATCATCATTTCAGCTGAAAGACGTCCACTGCTGGACATAGGCCTCCCCCAAGTGTCGCCACACTGACCGGTCCAGCTTTACATAATGCTGTAAGACATTGCTTCTTGCCAAATTTCCTGATTCTAAGTTAACGGGAAGTATCCTATAGGTTTTAATTCCCTTGTGTAATCGTAAAATATGTGATTAAATGGTCTTGGTCATATCTTTTGATCGCGTTGAGTATTTGTTATTAATTTTAGCTTTAAGCGTAAGAAAAAGGGTCTTAACGAGCGGACCGACAGACGGAAAACAAAGTGATCTTATAAGGGTTCCGTTTTTGCCAACTGAGGTACGGAACCATGAAGAGGATGAAAGTAGGTACTCTACATATTTTACACAGTTTAGGCTCTCAGGATCCAATAACCAAAACAAATCAATAAAGAGCTTACCCCAGATTATGACACACCAAAGCGAGAACAGCAGCCATTTGCATATTCCAAGCTTAGCACCACCACGCGCCAATCCTAAATGACTGACCGGATTTCCCCATGTCCACTTTATAGGCACGCCCGTGAATAAAAACCGGAACAGGTGCCGTGGTTTCCGAAAAAATAATCGTTAACTCGTGCACAGGGCACTTAATGCGGATATAGGCCTATAAAATGTATGATTGATACAAAATAATGTTAGAAATCCATTTACGAATGTGTCTGTACGAATAAAAAGCTTCATTTTACAAAATATTTCGAGCAATTGAAAATTTAATCGACCAGAACTGTTAAGGTACACATTTTTGTAAAAGTTTATTGCTTGATAAACTTAAAATTACGATTTGCTTTCAGAAATGTCGTTTGGAAAAACGTACACAGTTGTTTGGTTTCACGTGTAAAACCAATTTTCACGTGTGAAGCTTTGCTCGATAAATCTGGTAAGTTATTGGTACAGGCCGAGCTAAAACTCTTGGCTTCACATCAGACAAAAAGGTTTAGGTACTCAAGCAGATTAAAAATCAGTGCAAGGATTTTTACCTCACAACGTTGGCACCCTATGTCACGTATTGTGATTTGTTGTAGCCTATGTTCCTCTAATGACGGCCTAAGACAAAATAGGCAATCGTTTTCAAAAATCAAAGTACATAGTACTCACACAACATGGGTTATGCTGCGCACAGGTACAGCCGCCATCACTGGACACGGCTCTTTTAACAAACACCTCTCTGTCACAGGAGTCACGGACAGTCCCCTGTGCCGAGCCTGCATGGAGGAGGACGAGACGGCAGCCCCCGTGCTTCTGCACTGCCCGGTGGTTGCAACATACAGGGCAAAGTACTTCGGTACTACTATCCGCGAGATCGTCAGCAACATCAAGGCACTGCTGGCCTTTCTCGGGGAACTAGGGTGGATCAAATAAATTTCCCACCCGCACGCAAAATACGCGCTTAGACGTGGAGTTGCGGACACCAGCCCGCTATACAATACAATACAAAATACAACATGGGCTATGCGATTATATAATACAAAAGAGATTGAATCTATACAAAGCAAAGATAGTTGTACAATCTTCAGCAGCTCCAACAATACTATTTAATGTTATCAATTTATGCGTCCCTGTCCTTGTGGAGCAGGACCGGCAAAGCTTTTTGTATTTCTAAAGTGACTTTCAACGGGATTGACGTAAACTTTTCGCAAGCTTATGTCAATGTTACTACTATAATAAATGGGAGAGTTTACATGTACGGATGTTTGTAACTCAATCACGCCATAACGGTTGAACGGATTAGGATGAAATTTTTATTCCGTAAGTACGATCCCGTGGGCAATTCCCGAATTCCAAGTGTGCGAAGCCGAGGATTTTAGCCAGTCTTACATAATTTATCTTTGAGTTATCTATGGTCGTTTTTACAGATAGAATGTCACTCTATCTGGACCCTCAGGTGATGTAGATAATAATGCAAATTTTGCGGTTTGCAAAACCTCACTGCTAAAACACGAATAAAGGGGACGAAATATTATAAGACCTAAAAACCCTTCTAGGCAGTTAGGGTGGTATCTAAAAGGGGACTTAGCGAATACCCAACTCTGTGATAGTCCCGTATAAGGATTAATTCGTGACAGATACATAATATATCGGCTTTATTAATATTTTAGATCAACCCAGCTTTAATACCTTAATCTGGTATTAGTTTGGACATAAAATACATAGATCAATACGTGTTTACAATTCTAAGTAAATAGTTGAGTAAAAGTTTTATCCACAGCGTGTTTGCATACATTGTTTGTATATGAAGTATTTGAGAAACATATTTGCAGTACAGTGAAAAATAACTAACATTGGCTATTTATCTTATTTAGAAGTTTTATAAAGCAATGGATTTAAGAAATAAGTACTAAAGCCTACAACACCATAAGTCTAATCACATAACATAACATCACGACTGTAATCCGCGAAGGGTAAGGCAGAGGTGTACCTAATAGTACATCCACATTTCGCTGCATATTCACATTTTTTAAGACCCATGTGTTAGGACAAATCCAGACTCCATGGTTGCTACTGAGAAATTCCTGATGGATAAATCAAATAACAATTTGCCCGATCCCCGGAGTCGAACCCAAGACCTCATGCTCAGAAGTCATGATTGCGACCACTAGATCAACGAACCAGGCAGATGAATCTAAAGTTATGTTACAAAAATAATATTTTTTATGGCGACGAACATTCGTCCTAAGTAAATTACAGTCGTTTCACAAAAACAATAGAACCTCGATCATCATTGATGGCTATCCCATTCCAATGAGGGCTATCGTTTTTGAGCTCACCAGATGGCGCCACTGTCTAGTAAGGTTCTTTCAATAATTCTATTTTATACGTTAAATATATAGTTAGTTATGTATAACAACATAGTGTACACTTCAGATATATATTTACAATATTCTCCCTAAAATTAGCAAGCATGAAACATTTAAAAATAATGTTACCTCCAAGTACTAACAAATAAGATATCAAATTGCTACTTAAAATCTTCAAATCATAATTAATCAAGAATGGCTCAAGCTAGACCACAATCGTGAATATTAGTAAAATACGTGATAAAAAAGCACGCAACACTCTATGACATATGACAATTCGGTGCCCTCGCGCTACACTAGCGCCTTTAGCGGTGAATTCATACGCCATAGCCCCCATTTACAGTCGTTTCACAAAAACAATAGAACCTCGATCATCATTGATGGCTATCCCATTCCAATTGAATTTAATCTAACCGTAATTTTTCCGCAAATGAAAAGTATCTACTGGCCTTTTGAGAATGGAAAACCAAAAACATTTAAAATGGCCCTCAATATCAGTAAGCCTGTATACAGTTGTGTCCATTTTGTGCCTAACGTTGTATTGATGAAAATTCGATTCAAAAACGATTTAAACTTGTTTTTTACAGTCTTTTTATTTCGATCCCGCATCCCCTTAACTGCGGAGCGTTTGAATAAGCCATTGCCAAAAAAACCGTGACACTGGCAACGTCAATTAAAGTAGGTAACGGGACAAGGAAAATCTCTTTGGACCCTATATTATTTAAAGTAGAGCCACTTTCGCATCGTTTTATAATTTTCACGATGTATGTTTTTGGTGTCGAGGAGTGGATTGTGTGTATGGCTTCACGACGTTATGAAATGAGGACCTGTATAGGGAAGTGTCTACTCGTCCAAAGTCTCTTCTTCGTTCCTTCTTCTCCTTCGTCTCTTCTTCTTAGTTCCCTTACATCTGGGGATCGTGACCACATATGACACGTCTCCAAGCCATGTGGTTTCCTGCAGTGTGAACCGGTTGGTACAGGCTACCTCCAACAGTCTTCTTGATCGTGTCTGACCATCTTGCCGGTGCTCTGCGTCTCAAGTTGACGACAGCGTGCAGATTCATATTATCCTACGAAAACCTACTTAAATCATGGTCTATCCGTGTGTAAATTTAATTAAATTCGTTCATCCGTTAAGACGTGAAATGGTTACAATCATGTCAAACAGATAGTATTCTAATAATATAACACAAGATGTATATTTAACTCAAGCTTCTGCAGCTAAAACTACTAACAACCAGTATAACTTTTACTCTAATGCAAGTCTGTTGATGTTTATATCCAATCTTGATATAATATACGCCAAGATCTAAAAGTACTTAAAGTTTCATATTCTAAGCATTCTCCCTATTAATTGAAAACAATAAATTAAGCGCTACAGCTCAAACTCCAGCATGAAAGTTTGTAGGCTGGAACGAACACCCCACTGTAATAGAGAACTAAGTTTAAGCGATCTAACTTAGCCTTAAAGTTAATAAGAAAGATTATAATTCAACAAGAATGGCGGTCATAAGTATGCACTTATGACCGCCATTCTTGTTGAACATGCGTTCAACCAACTGTAAGGGGTAAGAGTCAGTCTTGATGTGAATTTGTAAAACATGTTTTGCGAAAATCACCCACCTAGCTCAACGAAATAGCCGCTATGTATTCTGAACCAGTCAGGCAACTTCGTAGAAGCTGTCGGGACGAGCTGGACTAAACAGTCGACGAGTGATCCACATCAGCCTTGGCGAAAGAACTGGAAGTCATACAAATAAATATTTTAATATTGCTCATTCGCAAAGGAAGTTTCGTATGGAGAAGAATGGGCAAGAAACTCCATTATTACTCTTTTAAAATATTAAGATGATGATAAATTGTGCTATTAAACTCTTTCTTAATTTAAAGCATTTGATTTATTTTATTATGCGCAGAAAATCAACGATCAGACTTGATTTCTTTTGATGTAATTTAGTAATTTAGGTTGGTTTATTTCGCAAAAAACATTAAAAATTACCATGTCACTCGTCTCTATAAATATTAAAAGACGATGGCTAACTAACCATTCATTTAATGCTAAATAGATTAATGTGGAATCAATTATGCGAAACTCTAATGGAAAGATCACATACTGGACGACAGCTAAGTGTAGTCTCATTTCAATTGAAATAATTTACTCGTATCAAAGAATTCGAAATACGTATTTATTTTGGCTGATTTTTTACAAAATTTAATTTTTCAATTAGCCTTGGGCTCATTGGTTTGTTATAGAAAATGACCTTTACAATAATTTACAAAAGTAATGTGGCTAATAAATAAAAAAATAAAAAAATTCTGTTGAACCCTCATTACCCGAGCCAATATAGAAGTAATGACATTTTATTTTACCGTTTAACGGTACTTGAGAACTTCCTAAGTGAAGGTAGTTTATTTTTACGACTGTTTATTTCCTTGCATTGAAAATCAAGATTAAGACATCAGATATACTGGGTGATTGAAAACGATTTATTGAGAACCGTTACATGTAAGCTGGAGGTAGAATTTAATATTGCCAGGTGTCTTTGAGGGCTCGCCGACGCTCAACGGTTTGAATATTTAAGCATCTACGTCCTTTGGGCGAGAGACACCTTTTAGCAATTTCTTAATTCTTGAGCAACTGCACTTGAAACTAAAATGTAATCAGGCATTCATTCACTTGAATTAATTTTATTGCGACTAGGTACAAGGTCAATTCTAATTCGTTGTGACTTTGACGTCGTAGTACCTAAATCGTACCTAACGACGAAGGTCGCGGGTAACTCTAGTAAATTAGTATAAATAAAAAAAACTTAGTTTTTAAATTGTCATATAGTCATGAGTCTTTTGCATTTACCGTACAGACCTCTACCAAGCCATACATAACAAGAACAAAACGAAAAGAAAAAACACGTGAAGATCCTCCCTAAAATTGCACTGTAATAAAATTAGAGTGCTTTTCAAATCTGCAACGGATGTTGCACATCCGTTCCTTTGCTAAAAATGTTTCTGCAAGTGCGTCCTAATTAAAATAAGTGCATCTCCGTAATTGGCACTGCGTTTCACGGCAGAATGCTTACGAGTGATTGTAGTTTGAGAAAGAATCGCAATCAAAGAGGAAAGCTAGTCGCCAGAGTAGATTGCTATGCAAATGCTGTGATTACACTGCATATTGAACTCTTAACTTTTAAAAACTACCACAAACATATCAGACCTTACTTCAAGCTAAAGTTATGAGATTTATATCTATAACCGAATTACAAAAAGGGCTATCTCAGAAAGGACTGAGCTAGACAGATTTGGAGTATGAAAGACGTAAAAATGGGACCTCACCCAATCTGAGTTGAGTGATCTGGTGACTCTCATTGTGAGCAAGGTCGCATGTGTCACAAACATTTTTTGTGATTGCTTGAATTTACTTATTAATATTTAAATTATACAAGATGAACAGTTATTTTACGATCATTTTCTTGGTTGTTTTGTGTGTACAAAATGTTATGATTTACCAATGATGAATCAAAATCGAATTATAAGCAAACAACCACCATGTTTTGGGAGAAGCCACTCATTGGACACAATCATAACTTAAATATTTTTATTCGGAATATTTTTTCCAATCAAATAATATTGCCATTAACATAATTAAGGAGCAATACTCATCATTTTCAATTGGCAGCTTAGAAAACATAGCTATACTATTTATTTATTATCAATTTAATACTTTTTGCCTTTTCCAATTTTTCCTAACCCTTCGATCTTTTCTGGGTGGACTGAAAAAACCCTGACGGAAGGATGGATGGAGGTGAATGTTCTAAATGTTTTTACAGAGATTTATGCGTCGTATGTTCTAATTTTATTTTGTGTTTCCGCCTTATTTGTATTCAGAATTGAATGTATTGGATAAGTTTAAACGAAGTGTAACTCATATGGGGTCATTCAAAATTAATTTCTTTTGATTAAATAATTATTTTAAATCCTCGACTAATTAAATAAGAATTTATTTTTAAGAATTAACCTGAAACCTAGAATTTTTAAACTATATGAGAATCGCATTGAAAAATATCACAAACAATTTTGAAATTCCAATTGAAAATAATATTTTTCCAAAGTAAAGTTTTGATTTTATTAGTATCAAGCACGCACCTACAAATGTCTCTAGGGGCAGTGCTTTTGACAGGCAATTAACATCGCTTCTATAAATTGAGATCGCAGACCAACTCTAGCGATAAACGGAAAGTTGGGAATAATGGTCGGTAAATAAAATTATTTAAGTGTTAAAATGGCAGGCTTGCATTTTTACAGCAACTCAAGCAATAATTTTGACAAAATGTTTATGGTCTATTACAATATTTCTGAAAGTGTCAGTTACAATTGCAAGGAATTATGAAATGTGCTTCGAGGAAGTTAATAGCAAATCTGACCGATCAGGTACAATTTTGTCAACTATTTTGACTTGCCTGACTTGCTAGATATTTCATTAAGTTACACAGAATATTTACACATGCAGCATGCGAAACACAGCTGTATGTGAAAGTGTAGCGGCACTACAAAAAGTTTACTACAGCAACATAGTACAAAAAGTCCAAAACAGCGCCATCTATGACACAAATGAAGCACTAACAACAAAACTCGCGCTTTTAAAGTTATCCGCGACGGAAGAGTATCTAGAAAAACCAGACGACAACTGTTGGGCATCAGCCCACCAGACACTAAAGCCGTCTGGTTGGAAGGTCCTCCCTTTTCTAAAGATGATAAAGAACTATACACCCTGTTTTTCATACCCCTATAGGAGAAACTAAGTACAAACGAGACGACACATTCACGGAAGTAAAGAAACACACACACACAGTTCACCAGCTACATATTACCCTCCCAAAAACTTTCAATTTGCCTCAGACGACAATATTACCGCAGCATTCGTAAAAATTCAAATGCCATCTCGTCACTGTAATTTCCGACTTTGTTCGCTACACAAATTGTTTGGCTTTGACAACCAATTATCATTTTGACATCGCACGCCTATTGTGAAACCTGAATGGCGCCCACTAATTTGATGTAACCGTAACTCTCAAAGCATTGTCTGTTGACGGAACTTGCTGAATGTTTTCATGTGACAGGGACGCAAACTAACAATTTTACGCTTCGTTTGTTCCCAGAATTAAAAGCACGTGGTAACAGAACGCGTTGGGTTTTTGTTAGTTGTAGTAACAGGGACTTTTAGCTCTTTGTATTTTATGAAAGCAAGTAAGAGAATAGATTGTAGGATTAACTCCTGAAACTGCTTTATTTCCTACTAGCTGTTGCCCGCGGCTTCGCTCGCGTTTTGCTCGAAAATTATCCCACGCGCACTCTGTAAATATAGCTTATGGCACTCGGGGATAATGTAGCTTCCTTTTATTACAAGAATTTTCCAAATCGGTTCAGTAGATCCAGAGATTACCCCCTACATACAAACACATTTTGCCTCTTTATAATATTGGTATAGATATTATAGACTAGCTTGAGCCTGCGCCTTCGCTCGCGTTAATTTAGAATTTGAGAATCAATTCGGGTTGTACTCTGCTTCTAATAAGATAATTCAATCATGATTCAAAAGACACGTGGCGCCATCTATTATCATAAGAATGTTCTTGTTGTTTTCCTCGGGAACGGATTTTTTTTTTGGAATGAAAGGTACCTTATGTTTGTTTCTGTACACATAGCAACGTATATCCAAATTTCAGGATGACCGGTTCAGTGGTCTAGGCGTGAAAAGGTAACAAACAAACTTACTTTCTCTTCTCTTACTTATATTAACTAGCTTCTGCCCGCGACTTCGTACGCGGATCCTGTTGCTTTTGCCAGCGACAACGGGGTCGTCAAGAAAATCGAAGATCTGAAACGTTTGATGTAGAATTCTGAGGCCCGGGGACGGGAAAACAACTGGATGAGCGAGACGATTGAAGACGTTCCAGATCTTTCATTTTCGTAAGTCCACAGGAAATGCCCATCAGACTAAACAACTTTTGCTAAGACGTCATTCCTTAATATGTTATAGTGTCGCTGGGCTTTGGAGATTCACAACACGGTTCCAGATCTCCAAATTTATTCTCACAGCAGAAAATGCTCTTCACGTGGAATAATTTTTGCTATGACACCATTTTTATATCTCTTATACTGTAGCTGTTCTGATGCGGTTCTGCATCAGGTGTTCCAATTTCCAAAATAAATTATAGCCTATATGTTGCCCAGACTTAATACCTACACAACAAATACCTTTTCTTCCCGTTATTCTGTCAAATAAATATGCCTTCGGGCTTGTGTTATTTGAGTGTTTAATTTCCTTTTCCATTTATCGTCGTGACACGGTAGCCTACCCGGTAACGCAGGGGAGCAGTCACTTAGATTTTAATTGATCAGGTATCTTCAAATTTAAACTATAACTATGCCTAGAAAGAGGTCAAATCTTTCCCAACGTTCCAAAGGAGCTAAAAGATTGAGGATCATAAGATTCCCAAGAATCTACCGAGGAGCGTCAGGAGAGACTTGATGCTGTTCGAGAACATCAGACTGCAACTCGCTCCGTAGAAACCTCTTCGGATCGCGAAGCACACCTGCGTTCTCAGCGTATTTACGCATTTACATCCAGGTCTCTAGAGACCAGTGAAGAAATCATGCATTGTCTCGTGAGTCGCAGACGTTCACGGATAGATAATTGCGCATTAGTTCTCAGCGTATCTACGCATCTGCTTCTAGGTCTCTAGAGATAAGTGCGGAACATGATGCGGACTGTCCGCTATATTAAGCGTTTGCCTAGGTTGGCCCGTGGATGGGTTACCTCCCATTACATACCGAGTTTCCTCACTTCCTCGCTGAACATCTGATGCAGCACCGCAACAGACCAGCTAAACTATAAGAGATACAAAAATGGTATCATAGCAAAAATTGTTCCACGTGATGAGCATTTTCTGCTAAGAGAATAAATTTGAAGATCTGGAATACCTGAAGTGGAACTCCAAGAGCCCAGCTACACTATAACATATATAGGAATGACGTCTTAGCAAGAGTTGTTCAGCCTGATGAGCACTCTCTGCGTAAAGACTTAGTTTGATGTACAGAATGCTTGGTTGACCCGTCTTAGCAAGATTTGTTCAGCCTGATGAGCACTCTCTGCGTAAAGACTTAGTTTGATGTACAGAATGCTTGGTTGACCGCTTCGTGAAGGGTCTTTTTGTTGTAAAGGTATTAAATCTGGGCAACATATAGGCTATAATTTATCTTGGAAACTTGAACATCTGATGCAGCTTTGATTTCCATATCAGGTGTTCCAGTGTTCTTCGCGATCCGAAGAGGTTTCTACGGAGCGAGTTGCAGTCTGATGTTCTCGAACAGCATCAAGTCTCTCCTGACGCTCTTCGGTAGATTCTTGGGATCTTATGATCCTCAATCTTTTAGCTCCTTTGGAACGTTGGGAAAGATTTGACCTCTTTCTAGACATAGTTATAGTTTATATCTGAAGATAACTGATCAATTAAAATCTAAATGACTGCTCCCCTGCGTAACCGGGTAGGCTACCGTGTCACGAAAATAAATGAAAAAGGAAATTAAACACTCAAATAACATAAGCCTATTTAGGCTTATTTATTTGATAAAATAAAATAATAAATGGGAGTTTTGGCCAGTAGAGTCAAATTTTCAATGATTCATCGAATTTTCATCGAAAATCAGTCCTAAACTGTTACCGCCTACACCGCGTGGAGGTACTCCCAGCTTATGTTATTTTATAATTATACAGTGAAATTAGTGATAGCTTTGATTTCCATATCAGGTGTTCCAGGTCTTCAATTTTTTATATATTTTTTTTATATTATATTCCACAACGCGTGTGCCAGATCTTCAATTTTTATACGTCAACAGAGAGTGCTCATTAGGCTGAACAACTCTTGCTAAGACGTCATTCCTATATATGTTATAGTGTAGCTGGGCTCTTGGAGTTCCACATCAGCTGTTCCAGGTCTTCAAATTTTATACGACAACAGAGAGTGCTCATCAGGCTGAACAACTCTTGCTAAGACGTCATTCCTATATATGTTATAGTGTAGCTGGGCTCTTGGAGTTCCACTTCAGGTGTTCCAGATCTTCAAATTTATTCTCTTAGCAGAAAATGCTCATCACGTGGAACAATTTTTGCTATGGTACCGTTTTTGTATCTCTTATAGTTTAGCTGGTCTGTTGCGGTGCTGCATCAGATGTTCAAGTTTCCAAGATAAATTATAGCCTATATGTTGCCCAGATTTAATACCTTTACAACAAAAAAAAAATCATTTAAATCCGTCGAGTAGTTTCGAAGATTAGCGTGTACAAACAAACAGACATACAGACAAACAGACAGAATTTTTATTTTGGATTCGTGCTCTATTACTGTTTCCAAACCCCCCTCACTATTTTTTTTTTAAATATATTCAATGTACAGACACAGTTTTTTTACTGTTTTATTATATGTATAGATAATATTAAAGTTATGAAGGATTGTGCAATTATTACAATTTGAAATATTAAAATTACGGTTGCTAATTAAAGTACTTTATTATCAGAAGAAGTTTTAGTCACAATAACAACCTCTTTATTCCCAACTTAACATTTCAATTGCTATTCAAGCCATCCTAATTGTAAGTACTTTAATATGACTTTTTTTTCCGATGGAAAATCATCAAAGGATCGTTTGATGAAGGGAGTGTCAGACTTGTATTAACTGAAACACATCCAAGTTCCTTCTTTGCCCTTTGTGTTCTTTGTGTTCCGTGGTATCTCTTTCGAGCAGTCCCGCAGCCCACTTTAATACGACTTGCACTTTCATGTTATAAAACATTTGGGAAACGTAATAAGAGAATACGTAAGCTCGAAATTTCACACCAAGCGACAGTTACGGACAGGAAACAATAAAAGGAGCGACGCATTCGACAGTTAAATTTAAATAAAAGACTATTCGTTCCATAATACAGCGTTAATATTAGTTTTATATCCAACATGTAAAAATAAAATGTTTACCCTAGATTGATGAAATAGAGAAAATGATAGCTAGTGATAAGGTTATTAAAAGAAAAATAAAGTTTTTTTTAATTATTTTTTTTATTAAAAAATGGGCCTGCTTTTGACCTCGATCACGCCTGATAGAAAACGATAGATGAGGTCTATGATGGAACGAGTAAAGTTCATTTAGCTGTGACATATCACATGGCATTTGCTTGAGTCGGCTTTGTTCGCAACGGTGTGAATCATTGCGAACGAAGCCACCTGAACAGCTCGTGGCAAAATAATATCAGCCACTCCGGCCGATCTTCAGGGTAAGCCGCTGTATACACTGCTAAATGGGTCGCACACACCTTGATTGTTAGCTTCACTATCACTACATAGTATAAAACAAAGTCGCTTCCCGCTGTCTGTCCCTATGTATGCTTAGATCTTTAAAACTACGCAACGGATTTTGATGCGGTTTTTTTTAATAGATAGAGTGATTCAAGAGGAAGGTTTTTATGCATAACATTGCACCCGTGCAAAGCCGGGGCGAATAATAAGTCACGGATAGCCCAAAGATGATGACTTTATTCACTATTTATTTAACTACCACGTAACTAATATGTTATATGAATAAGGAGTGGGTGAAAAACTCGTGCGCGTACGTATATACTTTGTGCAAGATGACGGAAAAGTGCTGATCTATGCAATGCGCGCGTGCTATGTACTCGTACGATACATGACTCGTACAGCCGCGCTTGCCTAGGTTGATCCGTGGATGGGTGACCACCCATTATATACCAGGTTTCCTCCGTGCCTTGGAAAGCACGTTCAGCCGTTACAGTCGTTATAGGTAGTCAGTAGCTCGAAAGTCTCACAACCAGTGTTACCAAGGGATATATCGATTGTGGAGGTCAGATAGCTGGATTGTCGAGTCTCTCCATGTAAATTCAGATTCAGCTGAATCCGTAAGACTGGAAGCTGAACCTAACATAGCTCCGAAAAGAATAGGTAGATTATGACAGGGTGGACCGTTTCGGCGTCGGCGTCCCTTGTAAACTGAAGTAAAGAGATATCTCTTTGTCAGAGTGCGGTATCCGCAGCCAGTTCACAATCTGTGCGCACCGGTTTGATCAAACTTTAAAGGGTGAACTTAAGTATAATTGTATGCATTTAAACACATTGTAAGGACATGTTAAAATTATAAATGTATCAATTAAAACATTCTACCTACAAAGGTCAACAGCGAAATGCGGAAAACTCTAACGTTTTTCTTTTAACAAAATGCCCAAAACTGACCTCAGCCCTGTAATGTAGCAAATTTTCATACGCTTCCATATCACAGAAACAGGTTGTGATTCCCGGAATCGTGAGGAGACTCGTCTCAATTTGGCAAATTACAGTCCCTTGGCAAAGCTAAATTCGTGAAATTCTTTTACAGAGACATAAGTGGGAAGGATTTATTCGAGGTTGATAAATTCACAGATTTGTACCACACTCTCACACATTAAAAGTAGGTTACTAAAAATTGTTATGATGAAAGTAAATAAATCAATTTAAAATTATTAACTCGTCACGTTTTGTAAAAACAATTTTATTGTTATCACGTTCGGGGAATTTTGTAAAATAATAATATTTTAAGTAGAGGTTATTTTTGAAATAGTACCTAACATTAAAGCAGTTATGTAAATAAGCAGAAGAGCTAAATATTATTTTGTACCGGTACTCAATTGTTTTATTTAGACCTCAGAATGTTCTCGACTGCCATTCGTAGAACATTGATATTCGTAACGTGATTTCCAGAAACTGGGCTGTAGAGGTCGATACTAGTCTCGCATTATTATAGTTATTTTAGAGACGACACAATTGGGAAATTGCTAGACAGATGATGACTGAAGTTCAAGATCAAATTGTTTAGATTACATTTGAATGAGAGAAGACAACTAACAACATGTAACTTCTAATAACCCGCATAGCTGTTCACAAAATATTCGATTCGGAAAGTCGTATGTCAATCTCGCTCGCTTTCGTAATGACAAAAAAAGATAGACATACGACTTGTCGAATCGAAATCGAATCGAAGTAGTTAAGCCACACAGTATCCCACGCGGTGTTGTAGCACGAAGGGGAGGACTGTCTCCCAGCAGTGCGTACGTTACAGGCTGACGACACTTATGTTAAAGAAGACAATCAGTGTTTTAGTTACTTTTCTATGCCACAAAGAGTAGTACACATCAATTTAAGTACTTACCTCAGTAGTTTGTAGATGTTGGCGTAAGTTTTTCTTTTACAATAGAAACGTGCGAATTGTTTGATGAAACCATGAATAAAAGATCCTTTTCAGCCACTAGTCGAAACTTTTATTTTTTCTTCGTGTCGATGATATACGTTTTGTCTTAACTATTTATGTTTAGCTACTTTAGGGTCATCACCCTCCTTTCTTATAGTCTTTTGGTTACTATATTTTTAAGAGAGAGACCCCACACCTATGGATGTAGAATCGGCTTGAGCTGATCCGAAAAAGCATTAGCAATTCCGCGTTCATAAGTTTAGTTTGGTCACTTCTTTATTGACCAGCTTAATTCCAGTTTCCTATTCTTTACCAACACGTCTAACACAAACATTTTTTTTAAACGGCGAAAGCTACGAGATCCACCTCCATCTTGTAAATGTCGTACATTTTTCGAAGAGCAGCCTACAGCCTAGCAAGTTGTTTGCGTGATACGAACTAATTATTCTTCACATGAACAGAGGCCACAACAAACTTGTTCGATTCCCTCAGAGGGCCACATAATGGCTAATTGAATTACCCCAAAACTATCTCCCTCTCGACAGTGGGGTATTATGGGTAACTTTGTTAGAATATGTAGTATACCACTTATAAAGTTTTGCGTTCATATTTTTCTTCGTGGGTTTTGTAAAATAATTTGGAGCGTACTTATCTTTAGTTTGCTATTTATTTTGTGCTCCAGACAACCAAATTCTCGCTCTTTATTTTCCACTGTTTAAAAAAGGCCTGCATATGAAAAGAGCCATCTCAATAATGTTTTTTTTTGTTAAATCTTGCATACATTAAAAAACATTTTGTTGTTTAAGTTGTTCAATGACAGACTTCAAATCTTTAAACATCAAAACTTTAAACACAAGCAACTTATTTGTTTGACAAACAAGCTCCTAATTTAAAATTACTTTAGACGCTTTAAAATTAAAATCTGAATATAAATGTGGGCATAAACTTTTAATTGCAATCTGACGTTGTCATTAACTGCGTCTTTTCTTAGAACAAAGACTTTACACTCAAGCTATTAAAACAATAAAATGCTCATGAACATTTAACCCGTTTTAGTCTTTCATTAATTAAAATCTCTATCGTCTTTTATAAGGCTTTTCGAATATTCTAAATGTTGCGATAATTGCGAGAGCCTTGTCCAAAATGCTTAAGATTGCAGATTATCTGTGTACTAATGGTAATTAATACTAGTTGGATTATGTCCTTGCGTTTTCAAATAATATATTTTATTATTTAATAATACATTGGGTTTACATACAGCTAATATAATGTAGATACATACTTAATATAAATTTGAAATAATATCCGATTTAGACGAAGTATTGAAAATATTGCAATACAACGGGCTGGAATAAATTCAGTCGGTATCAAACGGTAGCCAGCAACAATTCTTGATTAAAAATATAACTTACATTAAATGGTTTTAATGATAATTTATTATACTTATTTATTGTGCAATTAATAACAACAATGATGGATACTATAAACATATATATTAATATGTTTTTAAGAACGAGCAAGCTAATAAGTACACAAAGTACTCTCACAAAATCCACTTGCAATACATCAAAAGCAATAATGCTCAATCAACAAGCGTTGAAGGAATTCAGACTGAAACACATCCAGCCGGATCGAATGTTGGGCAGACAAATGAGGAACGGCTTGATCGAGTGCCACTACACTGGTGTCCCGTAACACAACATAAAAGGATACTTGACGACCATTTGCCGCTGTATACTTTTGTGCGGCGAAATTGAGCAACTCTTGTTTGAGTGTTTGTTCAAGTTTGTCTGTTGAATCTCGGTTTTGTGAATTTGAATTAGACCGTTTATGAGTCAACGTGTTATCTTGTTTGTAGGAAAATCAAGGAGCGTTAAGGATCAGTTGTTAAGCCTTTGTGTGGCGTGCTTTTTTTTTGTGTGCACCTAAGGCCGGGTTCCACTCATAGCGGCGACCTCTCGCGTCCGGCCTTGGTTCAATCCATGGTCCGGAGCGAGACGGAATGGGACGCCGTCACCTCCTTCTGCGAAGCAGTCATGCTAGCGTAGGAGTTGGCGGAACGTAAGAGGGAGAGAACCTCACGTCCCAGCCGCCGCGGGAGACGCACCGAACGGCTGCGGGACTGTTCGAAAGAGATACCGTGGCCCCGGAACACAAAGGGCGATGAAGGAACATAGATGGGTTTTAGTCAGTAAAAGTCTGACACTTCCTACTGCTCCGCCCAGAGCGGGAAGAGTCATTTGATGATTCCCATCAGAAAAAAAAAGGCCGGGCTCCACCGAAGCGGAGATGATACAAGAGGAGACACGTTTTATTTACACTTCTCAACTCCGCTTAGCTTTAGTGGAAACGGTTGAGCAGAGAGGAGAGAAGATGTTTCGTTATTGTTAAGGCCAACCTCCGCACGCTGAGTATAGTTCTGTTCAAACTTTATGGCGGCTCGGAAGTTAGCTGCGAGTGGCGGTCTGCGCAGGTATTACGTTTCAACTTTATGGCGGCTCGATACATCTAACGTAAATCTGCGCAGAACACAATTTTAGGTATCAGCAGTGCGCAGAGGACATTGTGTTGACTGTATAATGCCCAGACCGTCACTCGCAGCTGACTTCCGAGCCGACATAAAGTTTGAATAGGACTACACGTATATGCGCGCTAGCGCACAGCGGCAACGAAGCGAGACGTGAGCGGCGTGCGGTGACCTTTGTGCGTCGTTTGGTGAGCGCTGTGCAGTGTGCGGCCGCGGCGTGTGGTGAGTGGAGTGTGGTGAGCGGTGCACATCTCCCCTCCTGTCCGCTTCGCACATCTCTGCTCGTCTCTACCTTGGTGGCCTTAATAAACGATTTATCAGTGACTGATCTGACAATGTGAACCCCTTGTCAATCTCAAGTAGAACGTTGTTGTTACGTATCTACTTCCTCATACACGTTCACTGAAAAAGAAAACCGAAACACGACCAAAGTAGAAGTAGGTATTGCTGTTATTTATCTTGTTATCATTACACCCGTCCAAAGGAATTGACCGTCCGTATTTACCGACCGCGTGATGTATTATGGAAGTAGGATCAAATTTGCTCAACCAATGTTTTTTATCTGTATTCATGAATAAAAGAACAGTACTCATTTACGCGAAGCATGTTTACCCTTCTGAATGTTTCGTAAATGTCTAAGTTTTGTAAGAGTTTTCCGAACAAAATGGAAGTTAAAGACCGCGAAATTATCACCAAAAGGTTTCTTGAGCAAACGAAAATTAATTTCAGGTAATATTTTGGAGATAAATTCGGTAATTATATTCATTGGTTTAACTTCGCAACCGACTTAAATATACATAGATAGGTACTTGGTTAAAGTATTATAAGGTTATTTACTCTTTAATGAGTACCTCGGTTGGAAGATAGTGCCTTTGGAATTCGCTTCCACACTCCTTGCGGGATAGCCCTTCGTTAGATGTGTTCAAGAAAGGAATAAGAGAACATTTCCTGTCAACAGGATAATAGTATATAAATATAGTATTTTGTGTATCTATCTATATATATATGTATTACGTTTATTATATTTTATGTATTAGTTTAGTAAAAAATAAGTAAATTTAAGTTTTAAAATGTTTGTTTGTGCACATAGGTTTATCCTCATTCGCAAATCTCACAATCAAACGTAAGGTTTGCTGTAAGAAAACCCAATTCTGGGTTAAGCTCGCCGTTGTACATAAGTTATATATTGTAATTTTGTGTGTCCTACTTTTATATTTTGTGTGCAATAACGAATAAGAATAAGAATAGTGATTAGGCCGCACTATATGGATCGTAATACTTGACTGTGAAGAAAGATAGATGAAAAAAGATTACTGTTGCGTAGACGAGAATGTTGAGGTGGATGTGTGGTGTGACAAGAATGGATAAAGTAAGGAATGAGTATATAAGGATGTTTGAAAGTTGCGCCAGTTACAGAAAAGTTGAATGGGAATCGACTGTCTTGGTATGAGCATGCGATGAGGAGGGAAGATTCGCATGTAACTAAAATAGTAGTAATGAATATAAATGTTGATAGATCGAGAGGGAGAGGAAGACCAAGGAAAAGATGGATGGATTGTGTTAGGAATGATATGAAGGAAAAAGGAGTTATTGATAGCGTGAAGGATGAAAGGGGAGAATGGAAGTAGAAAACGGGTTGGGCCGACCCCAAGTATCATGGAACTAGGGAAGGAAGATGGTGATGACCAAGTTGTAAGTCAATTTTACATTGATAGTTGCCTTTGTATCGCAGCAGAAGGTTGGTTCTCATAGTGAAAATATTACAAAGCCGAGTGTTGACCTGCCGGGGCTGCGGGACTGTTCGAAAGAGATACCGTGGCCCCGGAACACAAAGGGCGATGAAGGAACATGGATGGGTTTTAGTCAGTAAAAGTCTGACACTCCCTCCTGCTCAGCCCAGAGCGGGAGGGGTTACTAGATGACTTACAAAAAAAAATTGATACTTAAAAAAAAAAGTGTTGACCACACCTAAAATAAAGTTTGATGCCTTTTACTTCCAGTGTAAACAGGCACATCAAAACATACAATGATCATTAAACCAGTTCACAAAACCAGTTATTAGCCAACACTTCCATATTTCCCCGCATCAAAGTCGAGGACTCCAATCAGGTACCTAATATCCGAACACGAATAATCGACTACCCATAGAGCCTAGAGCTGCCCCCGTTTGAATCCTATCCGAATATATCTGTAGCTTCGATTCCAAGGGAAGGTCTAAACAAGCAAGCCCGGCCGTGTTTGTCCGCAAACACAACAATGGCCAAACAACGGGTTTATGTACCTACTTACATAGGTACGTAGGTACTTACTTACATAACATATTAAGTAGTTTGGTTCGTACATGAGTACGGTAACTAGTAAATATTATTCAATCTCAATCATAAGGTTAATTACAACTATGTGAAATATTTATGAAATTTTGAACCGATAGTTGTGACACTAAATTGCTTGCCTAGGTCGGTCTGTGGATGGGTGACCACCCATTACATTCCGAGTTTCCTCCGTGCCTCGGAAAACAAGTTAAGCCGTTGGTCCCAGCTGTCATTTGTAGATCTTTGACAGTCGTTACTTACCCAGTACTATCTGGTTTGTGGAGGTCAGATAGGCAGTCGGTCCATGTAAATTACTGGTATTCAGCTACATCTGGTTAGACTGGAAGCCAACCCCAATATAGTTGGTAAAATAACCTTTTCCATGGCATGCAGGCCATGATGATGAGCTGTGACACTAAGTAGTTTGATAGTAAACAGTTTTGGCCAATATCTCAAGAAACTATCAACGATATAATAAGACATACGAAAAATAATGGCAGCCCTGGCGTCGATTAGTTTCAGAAGCATTTATTTTATGTGTGTACTAGCGACCCGCCCCAGCTTCGCACGGGTGCAATATTATACATACAAACCTTCATCTTGAATCACTCTATCTATTAAAAACCTGTATCAAAATCCGTTGCGTAGTTTTAAAGATCTAAGCATACATAGGGACAGACAGCGGGAAGCGGCTTTGTTTTATACTATGTAGTGACTAATAAAGTCATTTGTTGCCACAAAACATAACAAAGCTCTGAAAAAACTATACCGGTGGATTTAGTCAAAGTTAGACAATAGTGTCACTTCATCATCTAGCCCAGGCTGACTCGAATCCCAACAATTGAAGTGAATGCTAACATTAATAGCTGGGTCATTTATTATGTAGTTTTTGTAACATTTCATGCACAAAATGCAGAGGTTTAAGCGTTTACCTACTTAATTTCATTTAGACTGTAATTAAGCTTCTTCGTATGCGATGTCCAACTAGAATAACATCTAAATTTCAAACTTATTCCTTGAAGGATAACTACTATTTTACTGTATTCATCCATGGCCAAAGCTAAATGGTTCCTTCAAAATAGATAGAAGACATGACTTAATAATGGTCGTCTATTAGTGACTCCTCATTTTTGGTCCTCAAAGATCAGAAAGTAAACAAGTCATACAATTGAGTTTTAATAACCTCTTAAGAGAAGGGTACTTTATTAAATAAGGGTGCGCTTAGCGTCTTTGTGAGAGATTTTTTAATATTGCGATATTGTTACGTAATCTGAAATAATCTCAACGTTTTAAACAAGGCAATCTTGACCGAAAGATCCATTCTAAGGGAACGAAATAAGTATGAATGGGAGATTTTTATGATTTCTATATCTTCAGAATTGCCAAACTGAAGTGGCAGTGGGCAGGGCACATTGCTCGCAGAACGGATGGCCGATGGGGCCGAAAAGTTCTGAAGTGGCGACCGCGAACCGGAAGACCTTGCGTTGGAAGGCCTCACACTAGGTGGACCGATGTCCTGGTGAAGGTTGCAGGGATCCGCTGGATGCGAGTCGCACGGGACCGGTCAATGTGGCGACACTTGGTCCAGGCCTATGTCCAGCAGTGGACGTCTTTCGGTTGAAATGATGATGATGATGATGAGTTCATTTTTTTCAAGCTGAATGGCTAATCGTGAGTATATATGAAAAATAATAAATCTCTCTAAATCTAGTAAGTTTATCAACTTACTAGATTTAGAGAGATTTATTATTTTTCAATGACTCAATGACTTACCAGTCATTGAGTAAATGAAGAAGGCTTGCCTTGACATACATTTTCCGACCCAGGCTATCGGACATGAAATTTTCTATTCAGTTGCTTAGAGCTACAAGAACAAAAATGGCTGGACACATTTAGGATCCGCGCTGCACCATGAGGAACAGGATAAACTGGCTTCGTGGCGCAACATTACACGGAAACCTTTATGAATATTTTCCTAGGTAACTTTGAACAATAAAATTAAATGCAACAAATTGAAAACATTCTTAGAATATCAAAAATTCAAGTTACTTCAATGACTGGAATCAGTTAAATCTGATACTTAGAGTTTAAATGTCAAACTAAACTGTTTCCAGGTAACGTTGAAATTACATGATTAGGCCGTTGATTGATAGTTCATGTTTCAATCGCAAATTTCCCGAAAACCAAAGTGATTGAAGGGTTAGACATACCTTCTTCAGTGGCAGTAACTTTAAATTCTTTGAAACAATAGCGGTTATGTTTGAGGTTTCACTTTGGTTGTTAATGTAAATGGCTTAAGGGATATTTCATCAGTTTGATTTTTCAACTTTATAAAAAACTAGCTGACCCGCGCAACTTCGTCTGCGTGCGTGCGTACATAAAAGAAAGAGAGGTTAGAGAGAGTGTGCGTCAACCTTAAAAGTTAGACATATGGCCATTGCGGATATTTTTTTAGAGCTTTTTAAGAGGGACAATTCCGACATACATGATAATTGCGTAACTTTAACCGTTCACGCACAACGGAAGCTCTCAAAAGGAGTAAATCCCTATTATATTCTATTACCGATGGATAATCATCAAATGACCCCTCCCACTCTGGACGGAGCGGAAGGGATTGTCAGACTTGTACTGACTAAAATCCACCCACGTTTCTTCTGTTGCCCTTTGCGTACCAGGGCCGCGGTATCTCTTTCGAACAGTCCCGCAACCCTGGCGGGCCTCGCTCCTCTCGGATCCCTTCCCGTTTGCTGACATCTCTTTGAGGCGCGTGTGGAACACGAACACGCCGTCACCACGGCCTGTCGTCATAAGATGGACGGATGGCGAGCTAGCCCATTACTCACTGTCCACAGGCCCGCGACCCTCGACAGCCTTACGTCTTCATCTTTAGACACTCGATGACAATCATACACCAGCTAGAACGAAAGTTCTCATCAAAGTTCTTGAAATGGGCCGAGACACGATAAAACTGCTATAAACTGTTGCGGACCTCTTGCAACTGCCTTCCGTCTCCATCGTCAGACCTTTGATGATAGACATACTCCAGGCAGGTCTAAAGTTCTCATCAAGGTGCATGAAATCAGCCGAAACACGATATAGATGCTGTAAACTCTTGAGGACCTCTTGCAACTACCTTCCGTCTCCATCGTCAGACCTTCGATGACAGTCATACTCCAGCTAGGTCTAAAGTTCTCATCAAGGTGCATGAAATGAGCCCAGACACGATATAGATGCTGTAAACTCTTGAGGACCACTTGCAACTGCTTTCCTTCTCCATCGTCAGACATTCGATGAAAGTCATACTGACAACTCAGTATGGTTTAAAGTTTTCATCAAAGTGAATGAAATGAGCCCAATAACATTATACCTGCTGCAAACTGTTTAGGACCGCTTGCAACTGCCATTTGTCTCTATCGTTTGACCGTCGATGACAGTCATACTTCAGCAAGGCCTAAAGTTCTCATCAAGGTGCAGGAAATGAGCCCAAACACGATTTCTCAATTTAAAAAACAAAAGGTCATGTATATCGGACTTCTCTGTAAAAAGTTATGCGTGGTCAGGTCATACATAAAATAAAAAAATATAGACGCGTCGAATTGAGAACCTCCTCTTTTTGTTTCGTTGGTTAATAAACCAAGCTTCAGACATTTGACACGGGCGAGGGTCATTCTTTCACGGAAAACTTAACACCGCGACTCAGAAAATGGAGTGAAATTAATAGCGCCATCTATCGAGCACGAAATTTAACCGTTAAAATATAATGCATGTAAAGCGATCGAACACACACTCTACAGGGTTATAGCGTCATGTAGACTAATCTAGAGTACTTTTTGCTCTCAGACCCGATTTAAAAGTTATCTTGTGAGCACATTTTTATTAATTAGTACCATTTTGGTGCAATAGATGTCGTTGCATGTATCTTACACAATGATGGTAAGTTCTTCTTGAACACTTTAAATTTATAAATCTTTTGATAGAGAGCACTGATTACAGCATGAAACAAAAACTAAAACCTTCTCTAAGTTCCCCACAATATTTGTGCATTGAATCTAATCACATTGGTTTTCCCAACAACATGAACACCCGCCTCGCAGCGCGCGCGGGTCATTATTTTGATGCGGAGTTATTTTAAAACTGTGATATCTCCTAAGATATTCATCTAAATTGAATAGTGTAAAGGTCAATTTTGGTCACAATTGAATGCTAAAGATGACTAACATATTTATTTTGATAAGGATTAATACTATGTCGGTAAAAACACCTTCGCAAATAAAACATTAATTTTGACCAAATTTTAAAATCATAAAAATGGTTATTGTGAGTCAACCTTAAAAGATAGGCATGTGCCGTCGCGGACTTTTTTTGAGACCTTTTTAAGAGGAATAATTCCCTGCTACATTATATTTGTGCAACTTTAACCGTTTACGCAGCGCACGCAACGGAAGCTATCAAAGAGAATATTTTTTCCCCGTTTTTGCAACATTTGTCATTGATGCTCCGCTCCTATTGGTTGTAGCGTGATGATATATAGCCTATAGCCTTCCTCGATAAATAGGCTAACCAACACAAAAAGAATTTTTCAATTCGAACCAGTAGTTCCTGAGATTACCGCGTTCAAACAAACAAACAAACAAACAAACAAACTCTTCAGCTTTATAATATTAGTGGTTAATAAACCAAGCTTCAGACATTTGACACGGGCGAGGGTCATTCTTTCACGGAAAACTTAACACCGCGACTCAGAAAATGGAGTGAAATTAATAGCGCCATCTATCGAGCACGAAATTTAACCGTTAAAATATAATGCATGTAAAGCGATCGAACACACACTCTACAGGGTTATAGCGTCATGTAGACTAATCTAGAGTACTTTTTGCTCTCAGACCCGATTTAAAAGTTATCTTGTGAGCACATTTTTATTAATTAGTACCATTTTGGTGCAATAGATGTCGTTGCATGTATCTTACACAATGATGGTAAGTTCTTCTTGAACACTTTAAATTTATAAATCTTTTGATAGAGAGCACTGATTACAGCATGAAACAAAAACTAAAACCTTCTCTAAGTTCCCCACAATATTTGTGCATTGAATCTAATCACATTGGTTTTCCCAACAACATGAACACCCGCCTCGCAGCGCGCGCGGGTCATTATTTTGATGCGGAGTTATTTTAAAACTGTGATATCTCCTAAGATATTCATCTAAATTGAATAGTGTAAAGGTCAATTTTGGTCACAATTGAATGCTAAAGATGACTAACATATTTATTTTGATAAGGATTAATACTATGTCGGTAAAAACACCTTCGCAAATAAAACATTAATTTTGACCAAATTTTAAAATCATAAAAATGGTTATTGTGAGTCAACCTTAAAAGATAGGCATGTGCCGTCGCGGACTTTTTTTGAGACCTTTTTAAGAGGAATAATTCCCTGCTACATTATATTTGTGCAACTTTAACCGTTTACGCAGCGCACGCAACGGAAGCTATCAAAGAGAATATTTTTTCCCCGTTTTTGCAACATTTGTCATTGATGCTCCGCTCCTATTGGTTGTAGCGTGATGATATATAGCCTATAGCCTTCCTCGATAAATAGGCTAACCAACACAAAAAGAATTTTTCAATTCGAACCAGTAGTTCCTGAGATTACCGCGTTCAAACAAACAAACAAACAAACAAACAAACTCTTCAGCTTTATAATATTAGTATAGATAATACTTTTTAATGTGACCTTTTTCTCGTTGCCTCCCATCTATACTTCCCAATTCTTCCTATAATAAAATAATAAAGTCAGGAACGAGTCCAAATCTTCACGCCAGCGTTTCTTAGGCCTACCTCATGACGACGATCGTCTTCAGGCAACCACTGTGTAACGTTTGTAGTCCATCTTTATTGATTCATCTTGAAAATTTGACCCGCCCAGCTATACGTTTTAAAATTTTGGTCAATTATAGGTTTATCTGCACCTCATACAGTAACTATTGGGATACAATCCTTGAATCTATTATGAACACAGTATTATGGCCGTCATTGACTAGCAAATATTGGTATTGACACTGATCTTATTTGTACACAAATAGACAGTGCTGTCTCTCACACTCATAAACATAATTTGAAGTGGCGGAACTGTACTGCTTATTTTTAATACCAAATATGTAGGTACCTATTTATTACAAGCTGACCTAGGAAATGATGAAATAGAAAGTACTTAATTGCAGTAGTAAATAATTGGTATTGCAACCATTTTAATGCAATAGATGTGAATTTGACCAAAGTAAGGACCGTCAAAGAACGCACAACACTAAGAATTCTTTTGACAGCAATCAAGCAATTATTAACTAAGGAATAAAAATTGTATCTTAAATAACGACTTACTCAAGAAATGTGACATCGAATGCCATAACCTACTGCTGTTTTGACCCTATTACAGATAGAAGACTTATTTTCAGCAGTGAGTATTGCATCAAGTTCGGTCCGGCATGGAGTATTTTGGGATGGCTCAGCCAAATATCAATTAGCCATACTCGACTCAGTTGAGCGCAAAGCCAAGAGGCTCATTAGTGACGATAAGCTGGTGTGTACCAAGCTTCATAGCTTGGCCCAGTGGCGCAAACCGGCGGTCTTTTATAGACTGTACTTCGGTGAGTGTGCCCAAGAGCTCCACGAGCTCATTCCACAATCTCCTTTCTTCCATTGGGAGTCCAAACGTACTGCAGGTTATCATCCAAACCTTGTCGATGCTCCACACATTGCACGAAGCGCTTTGCCACATCGTTTATTATGCGTACAACCAAGGAGTGGAATTTCCTACCTGCGTCGGTGTTCCCAAGTTCATATGACGTCAATCAATTTAAGTCGTGAGTAAATAGGCTTCTTTTGGTTAGCTCGTTCCATCGTTAACCCCATCTCTGTCCTCAGGAATAGATTGAGGACAAGAATAGGTATTTCAAAAAAATGTGAGGGCATTACAGGCTGATTATGCTTTTTAGTTAAGCTGTCACCATTTTCCATTTTCATCTAACTTTAACTAACACTAAAACTGGGATCACCAAAGACGTGATTTTACGACAGCCAGAGAACTGTAATTGTCCGTTAACGCTGATGTGAGTGAGCCAGTGAGAACCAAAACGGAATAGCGTGTTAGCTCCTTTCGAACGAGCTTTAAAACTTGGCTAATGGAATCAGACTCTCTGAGCGGTCGTAAACGAGATTTCTTTCTCTGTCTATCTGGCATCCACTGAATGATCTCATTCAGAACCATGTTTATTTAATAAATGTGAAAGTAACTCTGTCGGTCTGTCTGTTAACCTTTTAAACCTTTCAAAAATTGGCATACAGGTAGATCTAAACCTTGGTTCACACATAGAATACTTTTTGACTTAATTTACGACCTCCTCGTGAGCAATACGCTGGCTGAAGCGAGTTTTTTATAGTCATGTATTTCATAAAGTACCTAAAACGAAATAATATTGTCAATAATTGTTTGCAAAAAAATTGATATTCGTCCGCGGGTGTATTCTTCCTCACTGCTCCCATAAGAATACTGTCGAGCGTCAGTCGAGAAAAACAGAGAGTTACACAAAACAGATTGGTGTTTAGTTTCAAATACGCCAAACCATGGGATGTACTATGCACATGAAGCTTCCTGGCCTTAATCGAAGCTACACTAATTACCTACCTGTGCAGATTGGAGGATCATCTATCTTGTACGTGTAAATACCATATATCATCGAGTCCTATTTATTTTATCCTCATGAACACGTGAGGTACTGCTTTAATCAATGAGTGTCTTTTAGCTGATGTAAGAAAATCTTCAAGACAATATTTTGATTATATATTTTTTGAGAAATTTTGATTGTTTATCAAGTCTGACAACCAGTCTTGCTAAGGGGGTATGTATCACCCAATAGTGACTGGGTTGTGGAGGTCAGATAGGCAGTCGCTCCATGCAAAATACTGGTATTCAGCTGCATCCAGTACCCGATGCCTATCAAAAGGATAGGCAGATGATGAATATAATTGTTTATTTTATTAAGTTTATTATTTCTTTATATAATTATGGTTGTCAGTATTCCTTTTAATTCATATATTTTTAAGCATTTTAAATGCAATTTGTAACTATCCAATTCTTCAATTTATAATAATTTTAACTTATTTTTATTTAATGTAATGTATAATAATAACGTAATTTCATTTTATTTTTATGTAACTATTATGGTTCAGTAGTCAAATGGCAAAAAACGGAACCCTTATAGATTTGCCAAGTCTGTATGTCTGTCTGTCCATGTATGTCACAGCCACTTTATTCCGAAACTATTAGGACTACACAGTTGAAACTTAGTAGGTAGATGTATTGGTGATTATTCTGGGGAGTAAGGGGAAGCGGAAAAATGGTGGACCTCGACACCAGGGTGTAGGCAATCCAAGGAGGCTATGCCATCCCTGGATACACAGCTGACCAAGCGCCTTCTGCGCCTGGACAGAGATAGTCTGCGTCTGGTGGCGGGGACCATCACTGGACACTGCTCACTGAATAAACACTTCCACACCCTAGGTATCACTGATAGCCCCCTGTGCAGAGCGTGCATGGAGGCGGAGGAAACGGTAGCGCATGTACTCCTCGAGTGCACCGGCGTCACCCAGATCCGCGAGGAGATTCCTGGAGCACCGAGATCCCTTACGGATGTCCTGAGAAGACCGGGAAGTCTGATCTGCTTCTGGAGGGTGGTGGGCTGGTTGGAGTAACGGCCACCATGGCTCACGTACAATGGTCCACTTTAAGGACTAAGTGCGGAAACCAAACCCTTAACATAGAACATAGAAGGGGGAGAACGACTTTACCATCCTGTCGGCCCCAATCGTCAACCTTACCTGCACGCGTCAGTGGTTCGCACGAATAGCTGACGGCGGCCACCTCCGGTGGTCGTGGTGCTCCCTGCTGGATAACGAACAAGGCTCTGGCGACCGAGCAATGGCGGTATACCCATACACCTGGCTGGGCAACCAGTTGGAAGAGGCCTCAGCGGCCTTGGGGTTCAAATGACTCCAAAATGGTCTGGTGCAGAAGGCAAGGGGAAACCACTGCACTATTTATCCCAAGAAAGTCATCATGGAAGCCCAGTTAAAGAGATCGCGTTTGCCATGTGACCCGCTTAGCGACCGGCGCCGTACTGCGTCCGGGGCAAACGGTGTGAAGTGGACTACCGGCCATGCGGCTGTAGGAAACCAGGCACCGCATGGAAACTCTGCTACTGGAATGCCTCTCAAGCTACGTCAAATCCAGAAGATAGGTACGTGGAATGTACGTGGTTTACTCAAGCCAGGAAAGTTGGAGATCCTAGAAAGGGAAATAACCAGATGTGAGCTAAACATCTGCGGCCTTAGCGAGACTCACTGGAGAGGAAATGGACACTTCTTGACCGAAAAACATGCCATCTTTTTTTCGGGTAGTGATAGCACTAGCCGGAACGGAATTGCTTTTATCGTCCCCAAGCAATTGAAGAATTGCGTAATTGGTTATGAGCCTATAAATGATCGTCTTCTGAGCATTAAACTCAAGGCCTCGCCGGTTAACCTCAACATCGTCCAGGTCTATGCCCCCACCACCTCAGCTGGTGATGATGCTGTCGACAAATTCTACCAGGAGCTTGAAACTGCTATTTCTAAAATCCCCTCTCGAGAAATGCTTATGATTGTGGGTGATTTCAATGCTAAAATAGGTGAAAATTCACACCAATTAAGTAACTGCGTGGGTAAATTTGGGCTGGGGCAGCGTAATGAGAGAGGCGAACGCTTAATACAGTTTGCAGCCGATAACAATATGGTTATTTCAAACAGCGTATTTCAACATCATCCTCGTAGGCTGTATACTTGGACGTCACCTGATGGACAGTATCGTAACTAGATCGACTACATTCTCGTTAGATCGCGATGGCGAACCTCGATCAGAAATGTCCACACACTACCAGGAGCAGACTGTGGATCTGATCACCAACTGCTGATCTCCAAAATGCACCTCAAGCTTCGAGCTGCCAGGAAACTCGACAAGGGTTCTAGGATCGAAGTGCAGGATAGCTTAAAGTTTAGGTTGGCACTGGAGCAAAATTGGAGCGAATGGACAGACGCGGATCTGGAAGCAGAGAATCCAAATGAGCTATGGGACCGTGCAAGAACTCTTTTAGAGCGTGCAGTCACTGACTCTAAGCCTCCTGCAAAAACTCGTAAACGCCAACAATGGATGAGCGACGAAACTCTTATGCTCGTTGAGGAGAGACGAAGGATGAAGGCAACGGGCGCTGATGTGAGAACCCTGAACAAACAGTCCGCACAGATTCAAGCTGCTTGTAGACGAGACCGGAACACCAGCTTACGCAAAATTTGCGAAGAAATCGAGGCCCATAGCGGTAAAAATGAGTCCAGGGACTTACATCACAAAATACGCTCAATTACAAAGACTTTCTCTTCTAGGACCTGGGCTATTGAGAACTGTCGTGGGGAAGTGGTCACTGAGCTGGAAGAGATATCCGAGACGTGGAAACAATACTGCCAGTCATTGTATGAGGACCCCTTATCCCGGGATTTCGCTCATACAGAACCCTCGAGTGAAGACATGGAGCCCGACATTCTTAAGGAGGAAGTCGAAGCTGCAATTAAACACCTGAAGAATGGCAAGGCCACTGGCAAAGATGCCATTCCAATAGAGACCATTAAAGCCGCAGGCGACCAGGGGGTGCAGATATTCCACACTATCTGCAACAAAATATGGCAAAGCGGAACATGGCCTAAAGAATGGGCTCATACTGTCTTCATTCCACTACACAAAAAGGGCTCGACGAAGAAGTGTAGCAACTACCGACTAATTGCACTAATATCACACGCTAGCAAAATTTTACTGCACATTCTGAATGAGCGATTAAAGACGTTGTTATCTAAAGAAATTGCACCTGAACAGGCAGGGTTTGTAAAAGGCAAAGGCACTCGAGAACAGACCTTCATAGTGCGCCAAATCATTGAGAAAGCCCGTGAGTTCAACAAGCCAACGTATATTTGCTTCGTTGACTTCTCTAAGGCGTTTGATTCCGTGAAATGGCCAGTGCTGTGGGGATCCCTCCTTGCTATGGGCACCCCCAAACACCTTGTGCACCTTTTGAGGCGTCTTTATGAGGATGGAACCGCGTCAGTGAGGGCGGATGGCGTATTATCGAGTGATTTTCATCCCAGTGCGGGCGTTCGTCAGGGTTGTATAATCTCGCCGCTCCTATTCAACATCTACACCGAACTGATAATGAGGATTACCCTTGAAGATTGGACAGACGGTGTATCAATAGAAGGTGTGAGGGTGTCAAACTTGCGCTATGCGGATGATACTACGCTGTTCACAACTTCTGCTCACCATATGGAGGATTTGTTGTCCAAGATGGAACATACCAGCTCAATTTTCGGTTTAAGGATCAACAGAAGCAAGACGAAAATTATGATTGTCGACCGCATCAACGAAAACTCGCCTGTAGTCACTCAAATCGCGAATTGCGACGTCGTGCAATCATATGTCTACCTAGGCGCCCTAATATCGAACCGCGGTGGTTGCGTGGACGAGATCAAGCGACGCATGGCTATCACCAGGTCTGCCATGGATAGACTGAAGAAAGTATGGAGGAACCGCAACGTCACCAAAGCCACGAAAACCCGGCTCGTACGGGCACTGGTGTTCCCCATATTTCTATACGCAGCCGAGACCTGGACGCTGAGAGAAGCTGAAAAAAGTAAAATAGACGCTCTGGAAATGTGGTGCTGGAGGAAAATGCTTGGAGTATCTTGGACTGAATTTCGCACCAACATATCCATTCTCCAAAAACTCGGCATCAAGCAGCGTCTGTCAGCTCCAGGCTCGAATTCTTCAGTTCTTTGGTCACGTGTCCCGGAGAGGCAATGACTCTATTGAGCGGCTTGTTGTCCAGGGGAAAGTGGAAGGCACGAGAGCGCGTGGCAGGTCACCCATGCGATGGACTGACCAGATCAAGTCTGCAGTGGGTGGTCCGCTGCATGAGTGCACACGTATTACAGCCGACAGGGAGGGATGGCGTCGCATCGTAAGGCGAATCATGGCAGCACGGTGTCTTGCTGCGACATGCTGACCACGACCACTCTGTCAAGAGTGAAACGACAAAGAAGAAGTATTCTATTAACCGCTTAACGGTTTTAATAAATAAAAAATATATATATAACATTAAGGGGGGTGTCCCCAGACAAGGAACTCAAACTTAAAAATATTTATTCATCTTTTAGAAAGGACATTGAGGTTCCTAAAACCATTTTCTCTCAAAGTCAATCGTTTGAAAAAGAGATATTTCCAAAGTGCTAAAATATGTGTCCGCCCCCTCTAATTTCTAAAGTAAGAGGAAGAAAATTCTGAAAAAAATATAGGATTATAGAACGTAAAAAAAACTTACAACCAAAATTGAATTGAATAAGATTTAATATTTATTTTTTGAGATTTTTTCATCAAACTGCAGCAACAACTTTGTTTTTCATTAACATACTATGAAAAACAAATTTAGTTTTGTTGTTGAATGTAAAATAATACAACATTATTATGAATGAGTCTTCAAAATATTTTTATTATATTGTTCGGTGCTACGGAACCCTATGTGCGTGTGAGTACGACTCGCCTTGGCCGGTTTTTTTTTTTTAATTTGTAATTTTTTGAAATTTAACTTTTATAAGCTGAAATAAATGAACTTTATTTATTTATTTCTTTAAAATAAAACCACCGAGCATTTTACAAATTCAAGCAACAATACAAAATATCTAAAGACACGCACAAACGAAATCTGTCCCTATTCCAGAGTTCTATTCATTGATGTAAAATATGTCTCGGCAGACGACAATCAATTCTCGACGTGTTCTCGGCGAGGCGTGAAATAAGTGAGAAACGTATAATGACTACCTTTCTCACGATACATACAAAGAAGTCTTATTCATGCTTCGATTTAGAAAGATTTATAGGGGACAATCAAATCAATGTTGTTTTCCACAAACCTAGTTCTAGTCTTGGAGGGCAGGTTTAGACGGTTATGTTTCTTGATTGCCTTAACTTAACTCATGAGTGCGATTAAACTCCCACAATTCGCGCCTATGTCAAAACTTGACTTGTGTAAACCTACCTTTATACCTTGTCAATACATATTTAGAGAGGCCTTTATCAACACGCTAGCTATGGCAAAAAATCATAAACTTTCATCTGGTGCGGTGGCGGTCGGAATACGTATCCATCGACCTTTTCGACAGGTCAAAAAGGACTGATACGCACGTATCAATTATTTTCGACCTGACACCACTGAACTCATTAGAATCGATTCCGCACCAGCGAGAATGATATAATTTTTACCGTGCGCAGCAGCGGTAAGCACCTTATGGGGCCGATAATAAACATCTAAACAGCATATTGGATGCGGTGTGGTCGTCCATTACCAGCGGGCAATTGCACTGAGCTCCTAACAAATGGACCTGTGACGTAATAATTGTGTGACCGAAGTGAAGGTGTTATTGGTGTTAGTGAAAGTAAAGGATATTTTACAGCTATTTAATTCAGGATTGCTGTTGTTTACATCAGTTGCTAATTTCAAACGGCTTTGCTCTGCAGGCTGCACGACAGCTTATGTATTTATTTTATCACGCTTAAAGCAGCAGTCTGCTAAATAAATGTACCTATGTACTTACCCTACACATAATCTCCAATATGTACCCAACTCCAACAAACCCAACTCTTGACATCACAGTTACGACCTACGCTCTTAATCAATCAACCGAAACTCCAATTAGAATAAACCAATTATACAAACAAAGCAGTAACAATACGCTATGCCAATAATAATAAGGGTGTACATCCATTTACGCATCTGGTGACCGGCACGGCCGTCACAAAGTACCAACTTAAGTACATCTGTGCACGTGAGCTAGCAGCCCTTAACGAAATTACAAGGGATGTGGAGCCAACATTTGCTCAATGATAACGAAAATAAGCCAGGGTTATCGTAAAGGTAAGGCTCCGCACTTGGTGTTTCGTTTCATTTTGTTTTTGTAATGAAAATTGTCGCAAGAAAAATGTTTTAATATAATACCATGCCCTTATAGTATACCTTTATTTTGCCAGTTATGTTTAAGTCCCATGTAATTGGGGGTGAGCCTATTGCCATCAACCAGACACAAATACAAATTATTGAAAAATTCCTAATGGAAAAAAAAAAAACCCAATACTGCTTAGCCCACCGTGGGAACAGCACACAAGACGTCAAAGTCAGCAGAAGCGCTCGTGACCAGTTCTTTCAGATATATCTCATTTTCCCGTCATTCGCTAACAGCATTTGTGAAATCGAAAAGACGTGATGATGACATCTCTTCACTGACATACGTACATAAACTCACACCTTTTCGCAAGGGGGCAGGCAGAAACTACAGAACGCCACCTAATACGACCCTTACGTACTCCTCTCATTTTCCACGTTCATACACACGCGACGGTAGTGAGTACTACACACCTGTCCTTCCTAAAGAACTTCACCAATAAGGTATGTCCTTCTAGGGAGTCCTTACTAGTGTTCTCTTCACATAAAGGGTGTGTAAGACCCTTAACGAAGCCGAAAGGACTCGTTTTCCCCATCATTGCGATATTTTTTTTTGTTCTAGACCATACTTTTTTTTTACGGATGGGAAGTCATCAAATTATTCACCCCGCTCTGGGCTGAGCAGGAGGGAGTATCAGACTTTTACTGACTAAAACCCATCCATGTTCCTTCTTTTGCCCTTTGTGTTCCAGGGCCGCGGTATCTCTTTCGAACAGTCCCGCAACCCTGGCAGATCTAGACCATACCTGGAAACCACAGTGACGGAGATATTGGGGGTCCAAGTTTGAACTTTTTTACAAGTTTTGTTATAATACATGTTTTTAAAGTAAGATTTTTACTTTAAACACCTCCAAAAGCGCCGTAATATTCAATCCATCCATCATCACAGTGTTTTGAGTGCGTTACATTGAGTCCTACCGTAAGACGTGATTTTTCACCCCAAAAAAAAGGTCGTTTTCCAACAAAAAATATTTCGTGAAGTTACTTAATTTGATATACATAATGCTTGGTTCACGGCTTCGTTAAAGGTCTTGTTACAGCCTGTATCCATCTACACTGAAACCTGCAATCACCAAATTCTTGGAATAGTGACGATCGCGATGTCGTCTTCCCAAACTTACTTCGAAATTGATTATAGTGTTGTGTGGAGACTTTTATACCTGCATTCACTGAACATTACGACCTGTTATGTTATAAAACAGACCGTTAACGTAAAACGACGCATAAAATTCCCAGTTCTGTAGCTATTGGACGACTTACCTTATGACTTCAAATGGAAACTTGGATACCTCGGTGCTGTTATGTTCCTAAATGTTTGAAGTTGACAATATAGTAACAGAAGTACTGAACTTGCTGAATTTATCCGTCTGGGATTACTCGGAACTATTATTGCAGGGTAGTGCTACGTTGCTATAAGTTGGAATTCGTCACTAGCAGACTTACTGCCGTTAGCAGATTTGTTAACATTGTGGAAATATGATAGTACTAAAAGGTTGTAATTATGATAATTTAAAGAGCCCTTCAATTCAGATAATCTATACAGATTTTTAAATTGGATAGTTCTATACACATTAGATAAGTAACCAAGTTTGGCAATTGGAGCTGTTGAAATTATCTTACTGATTAACTTCGTTTAGAACCAGCCTGACTCGTTTTGAACCATCACCACCATTTTGTTTCAATTATTACTTTTATGACATGGGCCTTACTCATGGATTAGATAATTCCTAGATGGAGCGTCGCCTGACAATCAAAACAAAGAAAACGAGGCAACAATTTCAAAAATGTGTGCGTGCGGGAACGTGCTCGCGGTACACAGAGACAATAGACGCTCAGTGTAAACACTGTGGCTCTATGTCTCTGTGTGCGAACTTATAAGCCAACAGTTGGCCGTCATTTTTTTGACACGTTTTCGCACATTTGATGCTCTATCATTATTATAATCAAAGGCCTTGCTCTGTACTCTGTGAATGGTTTACTAAGAATTACAGTACACCCGTACAATACTCATCTGCAGAACCCTTCGGGAATACGAGCGTCCTTGCCCTTGTTAACGAAGAAACAGTATCCGTAAGTGGGCTAGTAGTTAGGAGGAGTTATTATTTCATTTTGCGCAAACAATATTTATTTTTCCGTACAACAGATACTTTATACTCACGTAACGTTATAATAAGACTAGCACCATAAGTATAATCTATTACCCTCGCGGGAGAAGCTGGCCTAAAGCAAAATAAATTACCTTTCAAATACTTGCCTCTGGAATTTTGGTAAAATAAAGTCATGTTTTTGCTTTAGAGGAAGAGCAATCAGTCACTATGAAGTTTATTTTGCCAGAAAAAAAGAATCTTTTCGTGTAATTTTCTGGTAGGAATCATTTTATTTTGTTCTTGAGAACTACTCATATTCTTTTTGAAAACGAGATCACACTACGAGTAGCAGTAACATTTTGGAGATTGTACAGCAGTTTACCGTTCACCTTACAATCCAAAGTTGCCATAAAAAGTTCATGTTTTACGAGAACCTCCGCGTTTTCAGAAGCTGGATAAAAAACTTTACGTGGGTAAACTCTTTGTTTAAGAATCGAACCCATGAGGAATCCACGCTCAGCAGCCAAGGTCGCTAAACCAAAAAGGTACCACAATAAAAGTAAAAAAGTATATTTTTTTATTCATTTCATTTGCCTCCTTAAAAACCCCAAATACGTCCCTTGAGCGCAATATTTTAAGTTAAATAGTCGTCCTACAATTTAGAAGTCTAATAAAAAACTCGAACCGTTTTCAGAATGACCTTTAACCTCAAAACCTTTTCAAATCGTCAGTGGTTTGAAGGAAAACAAACAATCTAAAGTGACCTTTCTCAATCTGCGTTAGGCTAAACGCCAGCTTCTTCATTGTCAATACAATAAGTACCTAAGTTAAATAAGACGCTCAGCTCAATGCTGTGTTCCACTTACAAACGTCATTAATACTTGGTTATGAAAATTGAACTCAATATTAATATTCAATGACATTTGTGAATTCAATTTCGATGTTAACTTTAGACTTTAGAGCCTTGAAACGAATATCAGTTGGAGCTTATTTTAGCTTATACTAATGGAATGTTGGGCCGGTTTTAACATATTACAGTGCGTGTTTTTGTTCAACAAAAAAATATGTTTGAAATGCTTTTACAACTTGTTTTAGGTACGATTTAATTTTGTTTGTACATTTCATTTAAATAAAAAACAAACAACTGTATTACAAAGCCTACAATTTAATCAACTCTATGTATAGTATACATGTATATTCTGATTTAACATTTTTAAATTCTGTTACAACTTTACCAAGGCGTTTGTTCCTAAATTATAATTTGTCTCATTAAATAGTGGCTCATCTGTCAAACTTAACTTAGCTCGTAATAATCATCCATGCGAACGACCTCAAACAAATTCGAACCTAAGTGGAACGTACTCTGAATGGCAGCACAGAAGCTGACGTGGTGTTCAGCCCGCTTCAAATTCCAAGGCACTGGCTTGAATGCTCTTTCCCCTCAGCCGGGAACACCACCCCCCTCCTTCACCCCCCCAACACCCGCAGTAACGGCTTCAATTGTTATAGACACCGGAAGCACCCGTGAAGTAATCCGAGTAACTGCGAGCGTCTTATTATCACTGATAATACCGTTGTCTTTATGTGATCAAACAAATTTAATGGTGTAAGTATTATGATGCGTGGGGGGAGTAATTAGGGGAATTTATACGCATTAACTTGGGGTTTCCAAGTAATCAGGAGAGCACTTGAGTATTTCGTGCGTGATAACGGTCATGCATGCTGTTAAGATGGGTGATGATACGGCTTCGCGTTTGGTGTTGCTATCTTCAGGAGAAATGATAAAGTTCGTTATATTTTAGAATAGTTTATTGTGTCATGTATAAGTTTATTGTGTCATGGTGGTAATACGAACAAAGTGCCGCTAACTGATACACCACAAGATTATACTGAAGAATAACCACTTACGAGTAATTAGTATCTACTTTACTTACTCGTAAACATAAATTGATTCTATAAGGCACTGACTTTTTCTTAGCGAATTTCCTTCACGCGTAGTGACTTTTAGGAGCTCAGCCTATCCATCTCAGTCCAAAAAAATCCCCAATAAATGGGAGGGTCAGCGAATTTGTTGGCGGCTAGACCAATAAAGCTTTGGAACTAAGTCTATTGTTAGGGTCGGTGCGGGCAACATTTGATACTTGATCAACAGTTCGGGCAAAGTGGGTCGGCACCCTTATAATCTATTTCCTGCATAATCCTGCGGCTTTTGTAAAAATTGGATGTTAAATCTCTGATACGTTTTACAAAGGGACCTTTGGTTGGATCAAGTTGTTTACAATGAAATTGATGTTGAACATTTTACGGATTGATAGGTACTTTATTTCACATTTTATTTTCAAATCATTTTATTCTCAGTATAATAAAACGCTGAAGTTATTGTTGGGGATACCTCGATTTCCAGTGCATCGGGCATGTTCGCGGTAGCGCGATGGATGACTTTCATGCCGTCAAACGCAAATGGTGTGCGTCGATGTTGAGGCGATTCAGGAGTAGCCCTAACAGTATTTTAGCTACACTGGCGGACAAGGTTGACGGACCTTTTATTAGATTTTGGCCTGGCAGACATGTGCGTGCATATGTTCATGTAGTCAATTAGTATATTTTCAAATTGCTGTTATTTATTATACATAGGATAAGTTCATACTAACCCTTTATGGATCCATTGGTATGAAACAAAAATTTTGAGAATGAATTTATTTTTCAAGATCGTTTACTGTTATCCTGACATCTTTAATGTTGGCAGTCTTCATTGCTTTTTGTTCATGTGTTCAATCAAATATCCGTCAATTATTACGAATTTGTAAAACCTATCAACCCTTGGTCCTACTTATTTATTTGTTTAAATAGATACTTGCTGCACTTACAGTTGTCCGGTGCCTATCTGAATCCCGATAAAAACTGGAACTGTATATATTTTTTAAACGACTTCAAAATGGAGGAGGTTCTTAATTCGACAGGTTTTTTTTGTTAATGTATATACACCGATTACGCTGAGATTTATGATCCGATTTACGTGATTCTTCTTTAGTTTGATGCAGTAGTTGCCATTTGGTCCCATTTAAATTTGTCAAAGATCTGATGCTGATCTTCGGAGATATACAATGGAACTCTTCAAAAATAGACGGCAAATCTGTCGTCATTGCTGCAATCGCTTGAATGTTTATTATTTAAACAACATCATGACTTAACATTACGCTTGTATGCTCTGAAGGTTACGCAGATGTGTACAATACACCCAGATTTCGACAGTTTAGGTATGTTAAGTTCCGTTTATTGCGGATAAGCCTGTTACCATGACATGTATTATTAACCACGTAAAATAAATGCATAGCAAATATTTGTGTAGGATATTACAACTACAAATAGAAAAATAAAAATAAACTTTTTTGCAAAAAATAAAACCGACTTAAAACAAAAAAAAAAAGTAAAAAATAACTTTAGCTTTAGAAGTCGGTGACAAAAAAAACAAAATCAAACTAACAAAAGTCACCTGTTTTTGAAGTCGGTTTTATTTTGAGATATTTCAAGAGCAATCTAGATGCGAAAGGGACCCATATTGGCAACGTCCCACGCAAGCTGTAGGAGTTAATTGGAAGTCTCGGATAACTTATTGGTCCTTCCAGTTTCTAGCTAGAGACCTGTCTACGTTTACTGAGTATTACTATCTCTAGGTCCACAGAGTACGGAGACGATTCTGTGCCAGTTTACGTCTACGCCAGTTTCAGTTATGCGACTGCTGAATGCGTGGTCCTGGGTTCGATAATAATATAATCCATAATTTGGGTGTGGCATGCCATCTTCGCTGAGATTGGCCGCCGTGGCCGAATAGAATAGAATAGAATATCATTTATATCTGAGTATATATGTGGTAGATATACATAAAGGTCTTACAATTTATATTAGTTCACATATACTACCGTTGCCGAAATAGAAATATTAGAATTTTAATATATTTATTAGTTATATCATAATGTGACTTTAATACACCAATATTAATTTATATGGCGAAATGAAAAAATATACAGTTACAATATTATAGATAATTTATATTATTAATGGAATTATTAATGGAATTATTAAAACTTATGATCAATGAATTCGAGAGTAGAAACATGTCCAGAAGTCAAGGAAATATTGCACGTTTAAATTTATATATAGGTAGCGAAAACGGAACGGAAACGGTCAGGAGGACTCTTATATATTAGAGGCGGCATTGTCAACATCTTCCATAAAACTGAAGCGTATAAACGTCTACTAACACTACGATATAAATAACGAATATAAACAGACAGCTTTAAATGCAGTTTGTGGCAGTATTTGTGCACGCAACTGGATTCGAAAACACGAATTTTTTGAATAGTTGCCGTCTCTAGACGATTAGGTTCTCTATGTCCAGGCCTTATGTTATTGGTATTTCGGTGTGAAGTGGAACTCGATGCCTAGCACAATATTGGTTAGAACATTATTTGGTATAACCGATACTTTTTACGTAGGAGTTGAAATTTAACAAGTTTGAAATGAGTATGAAGTGCCATTATGTAAACTTTCCGTCACCAAAAGGTTTTATTTTATTTGTCTACCCACATCAATCAACCTACCTATCTAGTCTCAATTACCTGCCTTATTAATGAAAATAGCTCAAACATTATTTATTTATTTAAACTTCATGTACAATTATAGTGGTACATAGGCGGACTTAATGCCTTAAGGCATTCTCTACCAGTCAACCTTTGGGAAATATCTAGGTCGAACACCTACTAAGGACTTATTATGCCAAAAATAACTAACCTACTTGAGAGGGCTTATGCCCGACTCGTCACTGTACACTCGTCATCGAAAAACAAAAGATCACGGTTCACAACTGTTTTGTTTTCGTAGTACCGATTCGTCATCATTGCTAAAGTATCGTCAAGTGAACAAACTATACAATTCATTTTTATTTTAAGGTAGGTAGGTAAGGAACATTTACACAGGTTTTGTAAACGGGACAACATATTATTATCTTCATCTCCAACGACGACACTGCCAAAATTGATGCATATACATTTCACTCCTATTTTAGAGTGTATTTTGTCTGTATTAATTTTGATTAAGATCAACATGATTGACATCTGTCATCATAATCATCCTCCATGTTAGGGAGCAGACCGATGGATGAATGGTCACATTTCTGTGAATGTTTGGTTCCAGGTCATGCAAGGTTTCTCACGATGTTTTCCTTCACCGTTTTGGTGATGAATTACACAAAGTAAAGTAATGCGAAGCGAAGCGATGTTTGCTGAAGCACAAGTGGACGGTTTTCCCGCCATTATACGTAAGAGATCACTATCGCTAATGCGAAGGGAGGGGCAGTCCCAACAGCTACCTGAGAGTAATTGCAGAATACATCCATACTCCTAGTTGCATGAATTGTAGGCTGACGTGCGTTTTTTTCTCTTGTATGTGTGTGTAAGTTACTAACATAGTTTTAAGTTATGTTGATGTACTACTAGTAACAATCTATGGACTGAAAAGTCTGAAATAAATGTTTTGAAATGAATTGAAAGTCCTTGCTTAGCTTTGGACCTTACAACCCAGAACGCCTAAGCCACGGTCGATAGCATAGCCCCCACCACAGCACTGACCACTACCATAATTTAGAAAAAGCAATAAGGTACCAACTCCTTAACTTCAAATTCAATTCAGCGGTTGTGAATATAGCAGACGTGTCTTGAAAACTTATTTTCGTTTACTGTTTTTCAATTTGTTATTAAGCTGCTTTTGGGCGATTGAATCAGAAACTGGTATATAAGAAAAAGAGTGTTTGTTTAAGTTTACGGAGAAATTTAGTTCCAATATTTGTTTCGATATAATATTTTATATTAGATAAGATTTTTTGGCTTCATGCTTTGTTTAGTTAACGGGAAACACGTGTATAATGTTAAACAATGTCTCATGTAATGTTGACTCAAGGTTAAATCTTAGATACGTAGAAAATTGTTTTCGTATCCCGCTAGATGAAATTTGGGAAACTTTGTACACTAAATCCACAGGTAAACATAACTTCTTGTGAGATAACATAGCTACTGAAAATTCTGAAATAGATTTTGTCTAGTCTTGAATATATTTCCAAGAAAAAATGGACCAAATCCTTCGTTAAAGACGAAACCGTCAATAAAAAAAAACTACCGCTACACAAAAAGGTCTCGACTCAATTATTAGGGTACCAAAGAGCACAAAAGCATTATTTGAGGCGTGGACAGTAATAAATTATAGTGATAATACGTGAGATAAATTAGAATTTTCTCTACCGTTTCATAGGCTCAGGAACCTCTCAAGTCAGCCTTTCGCCGGTCAGACGGTCAACCTTTTGTTATAAACGTGAACCATTAATCAGGTGACGTCTCTTCGAGTGAAGTATTTTTTGGGTCAACTGACAGGACAAACCTTTTCGCACCTATTCCTCTTCCTCCTATTCCTCCTTCCTATATAGATCCTAAAGAAACTATGGTTTTGAAATGTAATTTCGTGAATTTGGTTCGGAGATAAGGCACAGTGACGGATATAAATTGTCGGGTTATAATTCAGAATGTAGTTGGCATCTTCCCGTCTATTTTAGTAAAACAGTAATGTATTTGGTATTTAGACTGCCTCGTTGGTCGTGATTGGTGAGCATGAGGTCCTAGGTTCAATTCCCGGGTTGGGCAAAGTGTTTTGGGGTTTTTCCATCAGGATCTTCTCAGTAGCAGTCACGGAGTCTGGATTTGTGCCCGGCTGCTGCCAATAGGCTCGACCCCCATTACATGGGACTTGAACATAACTGGCTGAATGTGGGTGTACTATTTGGTACACCTCTACGTAATCCTTCGGGGACGTCAGGCCTGATATTGTGTTATATAGTAATGTATTTATCAGCAGCATGAATAATACTCATTAATGTTAAGTAATGAATGAATGACTAACTGCTAGGGTTAACGCTTTGATTTGCCAAGTGTTCCTACAATCTTTGTTACAAAGTTTTTAGCCAGGTCAGGGGGCCTAAAATGGCTGCTTTATCAGAATCATAATATGAATCACTAATAATAGGTCTTTATGGTTATGACAACAAAGTCAATTTTAAGAGTTTTAAATTTTTAACGTGATTCATATTATGATTCTGATAAACCAGCCGTTTTAGGCCCCCAGGTCTCAATTTACCTAGTCGATTGTATTATGCATCTTTTAAAATATAAACTGCTGCATTGGTTTACAAAAGTCATCCATGTAGCTACTACCTCTGCCTATCTCTCAGGAGAATAAAAGCGTATTTATATTACGTTAAAAATTTGTTTTCGTTCATATTTCCCTGTGCTGATATAAATATCAAGCCGTATCGAAGCATATTTTAAAGCTGTGCTCCAAATAGGAGTTCTATATTGAAAGCTTCGTGCAGTGATAAGTTGCCAACCATCCGCATCGAATAACTTAATAATAAATAACCAACACTTGACGCTTCCGATTTGAAAATTTTAAATAAACAGCTGAGATTTTATTTCAGCACATGCGAAAATAAAAATATGGAAGCGAAGACATGAATTGAGCTGCAAAACTTACTTGACAATTACGTCAAACCAAATTGAAATTGAAACACCGGGTTTGATTTGAAGTTCTGTCCCACTCCTAGGTTTAGGACTACCACCACCTTTAAATAAAAAAAAAATCATTAATAATCTCCTAGAAGCATAAGATTTTCTACTTATAAGTAAAATTAAGGAAAAATTTTGGAAAATTCGTCTTCTAAATGGAGCTAAGTAGGAGTCTAAAGTTTGTATTGAGGTTCATAATTTATATCAATGTTAATACACAACAATTGTGTTGTGGATTTAAAACTAAATACTCAGCTTGTACCTACTATTTACTAAGGTTTAATTTCTTCCGTAATGTTGGTTGAAAAAGGGTTAATAAATTATGTTTCACGTCTCACACTATTCAATGCAAAACTGTTTTAATAATCATTTCCATCCATCATTTTTTTAAATAAAGGAACTAGTTAATATTCATGGCATTTTATGAAATACCGTTGAAAATAGTGAAGTATGTTGATTTTAGTAATAAATTAAGTGTTTAATTCTTGGAAAGCGGCAACCCATCCATTTTGGGGAAGTACGGGGTATTGTGCAGATCGCCAAACATCGACCGACACGACAGACACTCCATCAAACTACTCTCTGCTGCTTTTAAAATAAAATGTTACGTTAGAATACTTGTAGTTAGTTCATTGTGAGCCGTAACTTTTAAAATTAATTTATGAAAAAAAAAATGAAGAGATTTTTTCAATTTTTTATAGTGTAATAGCGCTGAAAAGCTTCCTCTAGGGAACTTCGAAAAAATATTATTATTTGGTCAGATTTTGCAATAAGATCATCATGTTAGGAAAAGAAAAAGACGAATCAAGTTCTGTTAATTCGTATTAACAATGATTACACCAAAATACTGACCCAGTATTAAGTCCCGTAAATGTTATAACCATAAAAATATAAATACTTATATCTCAATTCTCCATTATACCGTATGTACCTAAAGCCCGAAGCCCGTTATATAAATTGTAGCGACAATTCAAACATGAAATCAGCGGTGACTCCCAGACCACACTCAACTCTGGAACGATTCCAACTTTTCCCAGGATAAACGTCGATGGCCGGTGCTAGCAAAAAATCTATCATATCTCTGATTTACCGACATTCACTTGTTATAAATTTTCAGGAAACTCTGTTTTGGTGAACAGTGCTGATGTTGGATTTTTTTAGTGTTTGATTTAGTTCGTATTATCGAAAGGTTTTCTGTGATAGTAGTTTAATGATGAATTTTACAAGAAGAAACTTTATTTTTATCATTTCAACTATTATACAGGGTGTAACAAGACCCTTCACGAAGCCGTCAATCAAGCATTCTGCCTTCAATCTAAATAACTTTACGCAAAAATAATTGCTGGGAAACGACTTTTTTTTTGGGGTGAAAAATCACGTTCTATGGTAAGACTCAATGTAACGCACTCAAAACATTGTGCTGATGGGTGGATTGAATAGTACGGGGGTCGTGGAGTTGTTTTTGTTTTAAATCTTACGTTAAAAATATGTATTTATTTTAAAAAAAAAACTTGTGAAAAGTTGGAACTTTGACCCCCAATAACTTCGTAACTAAAAGGTTCCCAGGTATGGTCTAGAACAAAAAAATGATCGCAATGACGGGGAAAGCGAATACCTTTCGGTTTCGTTAAGGGTCTTGCTACACCCTTTATACATTAAAATGTATACGTACAGTTATTAATATTATATAGATTTTTATTCATTTTTTTTTTTGATTCTGTGATTATTTTTACAAAAATAATATTATTTAGTAAATGATAGCCCTGGTACAGAATTAGGATACACTTTGTTGATTATCTGGCACACTGGCTAAATCGGCAAGAATTCATATCAGAGCTTGCGATTTAAATTCCAATCAGATGTTCATTTTCAACAAGAAATAGTTTCATTTGTTGTTATTAACTTAATAAAGCTTACCTTTGTTTACTCTAATTATACTCAAAGCTGATTCATTTATCAAAACCTACACTAAATCGAAAATTAATTCAAAACACAGCTGCTACAAATAAACTACCATAAATATTTATGAAAGGCGTCGCAGATAACATTACCAAAATTGTTATTATGTAAACATAGTGACAATAATTACTGAGAATAATCGTATTAACACATATTAATCATATATACACGCCTACGTTGTGGCATTAGCATATATCTTACAGTTGCGTGTATAATCATGCAAAGTGCTCTTATGTATAATTATTAAATCCTGCGGAACATCGTTACTACATAAATGGCATAGCTCAAAAGCTATGGTGCGTTAAATTACATTTACGTGACAATCAGATCGTGGCTCCTCTATCACTTTAGGTGTAGTAATAGTTAGTGCTTGAGTTTGAATACAATACGTGAGGAGTGTGGTTACAAGTAATGAGAAACAATCAATTTAAATTTCAATTATTTTTATTTGACGGCGCGATTGGCGAAGTGGCTAAGTAATTGACTACTGCGCTGCGTGCCGCGGGTTTATATGAGTTTAAACATTAAACTCATATACACAAACAGATATTATTTGTTAGATTCCATGTACTAGGTAGTACCTATAAATAGGTTATAGATGTACCTAATAGTAAGTTTACTGTAAAAGAGACTCAGCGATCTCACAGTTAAACTGCGTAAGCAATTTTGTGGGGTAATGTATCTGGCGTTAAGAAAATTTTAGTAAATAAATCATTCATTCATTCTAAAATGTTTGTTTAACGCTGACGACACAGAACGAATTCTTAGTGTGAGGCAATTATTTTCTTATTAAAATACTGTTTGGAATCACAATTGAAATGTTAAAAAATCTACTAATAGTGTTGAGTCCTAATTGTAAAACTTACAATAAATATTTATAATGAAAATTGAAAATAATATTTTGTTGATTATCTCAATTTACGACTTTATGATGACAAAATTTTTCAATTAGACGTAATTCAGGGAAATTAAGAGTTTATTAAATTGGCTACTAAGTTTAATATCCATTAATTTGAATTTACCACAACAGCTGTCATTTTTGACAGTTGTATGTAATTTTGTTGGTGTTGATTTTTGTCAGTGAAATAATTTGTTAGATAATTATCTTTCCAGACTTTAAATTGGTAGGATTAACTATCAAGATGCCTGTCAACCTTGCCTCCTTTTTCTATCACTGTTCGTATCTTCAATCTTGGCTCATCAGGTCACCTTTTATCATCTTTTAGCATTATCCTGCAATATATTTTTCAAGTTGTCTGAAGACACCTACACCACGTGTCTGCTTTGGGCCCAGGCTTGACAATTATTGATGTGTAATCGCTCTATTTATTTTATTTTAATACTCATTTTACTTGAATGTTAATTTAATTTAATTTTAATTACTGTATGGATGACGCTATCAAAATAAAAGAATTCTATTTATCTATTATTTATTCAATAGAATTAAATTGAAATCAATTTGTACAATATAATAATCATCTTTGTAATTATAAATTAAGTAATTTACAATACAATGAAATTAAATCAAATTTTGTAAGTACATGACAACTTTAAATCCGTGTATATTTGAAAGTATTATTGCATGAAATAAAAGGATTTTTTAATTTTAATTTATTTTATAATCGCTCTATCCCATTTCAAACATTATCTACTTTATGTAATTTATGAATATTTGTTTAATGTGTAATTATTAATATAATCTTGTATAATAAATATTTTTTAAGCTCATTGTTCACAAAGTTTTGACCACACACCTTAACATAATCATCGCATTCTGGATTCTGATTTCTTATACAATCTAGTTTTAGATTTTGAATTATTTCAATTATGTACAATTATACACGCCATATGTGAATGCGCGGTACACCATGTACACGCCAGCCATACAAACAAACAATTGAAAACAACAATAGATCATAGAAGATGTATGGACTTGTAAATCTGCAGTATAACCATTTGGGTTTGACGTGCTCTAGACAAATTGGTACACACTTTGTTGGTCGCTTTATTGTACATAGTTCTGAACTATGGTAGGCCAAAGGCCGATGTTTATGCCTTTAAGGTATTTGACGTTTCACACAATTGATGAGCTCAACACTATTTATTTACGAGGTGTTTTATGAGATCATATTTCATGTAAATATGCGGTCGGAGGGGTTAAATGTAATGAAGAATAGTCTGTAAATATAACCCTGTATGTTTTATTATTATAGGCAAAGTAAACCCTCATAAGTAACTTTTATAGATGTATGGTTTTTACAACGAAATCATGGAATATTTTTTTTTTCTTCGCATATTGAGAAAGCAGTCTTTCAGAAAGTCTGAAGTGTGTTAATTCCTGTAGATTAAGTTTATTTTTACTTTATGGGTCATAAACCTTAAATAAACTTGAATGCTATCTATACAATTGCTGCCATTGTAACCATACTATTAGCAATATTGTAAAACAGTTGTGTGATTGTGTGTTTCAATTTTGGTGTACAATAAAGTAAGTATACAGGGTGTAACAGGACCCTTCGCGAAGCCGTCAACCAAGCATTATTTACATCAAAATAAGTAACTTTACAAAAAAAATATTGCTGTGAAAATAACGTTTTACGGTATGTAACGAATATAACTCAATGTAACGCACTCAAAACATTGTGCTGCTGGAGGAATTGAATAGTACGTGGGTCTGAGGTTTGGTCCAGAACAAAAAATAATCGCAATGACGGGGAGAACAAGTGCCTTTCAGCTTCGTTAAGGGTCTTGTTACACCCTTTATTCTAGTTTAGTATCTTTGCGCAGCAAACATTTTAATCGGATTCTGAATATTGATATTTTAGGTACACGAAACGAAAATCGTAGCTACGTAACTATCTAAATATATTTGTGTAAAGCCAACAGCTTCGTTAGCAAGACGCAACCACATCTAGTCATCGGCTCATCGCATAATACATCTTCGTCGAGCTACGTCAGACCAAGTTAAATTAGTACGAAAACGTGTTCTGCTTTTATTAGTTGCCCGTAGAGAATTGTGCGCGTTTACACTCATTGTGTAACGTTAATACTGTTTATTTTTACATATTGTTTTAATGAAATTGCGGGTTTCATCGACAGAATTTGTTTTATTTGTACACACATCCGTGGCTTCGCTTTTCAATCCGAGAATAAATGAATATTGTCATTTTATTTATGGATTTTAAATTGTAGGTATGCATTGTATGGTTTCGGAAAACGACAATGTAATTATTATTATTACAGACACGTGTAAAACACTGCCTACGGTAAAACCTGTCGGAGTTTGTGAATGTGGTAACCTTATAAATGCGTTTGAAATAAATCTATGTATGGATTTGTTTATTGACGTACGTGTATTCAAAAAAATGTATATTCAAACGCTTCTGCACAAAGTTCAACTAAACCAAGTAGAATAAGCATAGACCTTGCAGCCATAGTAGTATTAGCTATAGAATCATACCTTTATCAAATCTACTTTGAAAGAAAGTTGCACACACACACACACACACTTTGATTTCACACACACACACCCCTAGATACACAACCACACTCATTCACTCCATTTGCTGTGTTAAAAAAAACGTTGTAAACAAACAGAAAATCACGGTCGTATTATAATAAATTGAAGCTGCAAAATCTACGACTCCTAAGATACAGGTCTACGTACCTTGTTTAGGAGCCCGGAAACCTGACAATAATTTTAAAATTGGTAGTACAACCCACTGTTTCCTTATGATTTAAACTGTGTTATTGTTTTTGTTATGTACTAATAAAGTTTAAATATTATATTATAGTCTAAAACCCTGCATTTTATGCAATACCTGTTTCGATATAAAAAATAAACACTTTTATCACTACCATCTCTTGACGCCAAACTCAAAATGTTGGGCTGTATATCCATCCGCCAATCAACTAACAAAATAAAAAGAAAAAAAAAAACAATTGCCGTTGCAACAGAAACAAAATTGAATACGTGAATGTAAAGCAAAACGTTCTGCATTTAAAATGGGCAATCATGTGGTTGACTACTAGCGAATAAAAAAAAAACGAAAATGTCAAAAGATTCGATTATATCTGTCAGCAGAAAAGTTTGATATGTCGTCGAAACAGTATTAATTGGTATGCAATCAATACCTACAACATATTCAAGAAAAACCGGCCAACTTCTAGTTGGATTCGCGCATGAAGGGTTCTTTATCCGCTTTAATTTTTTTTTTTTTTATTATTTGTTGTTATAGCGGAGAGGAGGCCGTGTGTCCCCGCAGTGGGAATATTACAGGCTGATTATGTTATAGTGGCAACAGAAATACACATTTTGTGAAAATGTCAACCATCTACCTATCCTTCCTTCCTTATCGTGTGGTTAGTGCTTAACCTGGTGTCAGAGTTTTAATGCCGCCCATGGACCTCTGATGTGGCTTTACAAGCCGTCGAGAAATGTCTCTCAGGCATGCTGGATTCCTCACGAAGTCACGATGTTTTCCTTCACCAAAGCAAGTGATAATTATACAATACGCAAATGAATCCGAAAAATCAGAGGTGCCTCGTGCCTTGTCTACCTATTACAGATCATGAGATAGAGCTCGCTGATAGACAGACGGACGGACAGATAGCGGAGGTTTAGTAATGGGGCCGTTTGTTGGAAACCCCAAAAAAAGCCTTTATATTTCAGTGTTATTGTTAACAGTCCCGTATTATTATTATTACCTCTCTTACTATTTATATTGGTTATTAAATAAAACCTTTATTAATCAGTAATCATATCAATCCTCAATTAATCTAAAATGAAAAGGCTTAAACCGGATAACATTTGACATTGACAGTGTTTTCACCAAATTGAACAATACAATATTAATCTCCGTCAATTAACAAATTACGACTACGTGATGAATGTGATGATGGAAATATTAACAGTATTGCCAATTTATTATTGAGCAGTTGTATAGTGTTGTCATCAGAATTTGAATGGTTTGCATAAATTACCTTGACTCTTGAGTCTGCCTGTCTGCTTGTTTGAAATTTATAGCTAAACAGCTTCGAAAAAATACGTGTTTTTTTACCGCAAGAAATATTCTCTTTACGAAAAACTGCGAGATCTATTTGTTACCTAAAGCAAACCAAAAACGTGTAAAAGTCATAAAAAATATTTAACTTTTCACGTTTAACTTAATGAGTCCTTTTACTCATGAAACTATAAGATAGAAAGGTTAATTACAGTCTAGCTTTTGTCCTAGGTATACGTTAAATAAGACTTAGAATTAATCACTATCGTCAGACAAACGCCTATAAAATCGCAATAAGACACACCGCACATCACCCCTACTTGTTTATGATGCTTAGGTATTCTCATCTCATCCATGAAAGCTGTAGTAATAAACGAAACTTAATAATAACTCCACGGTTCTTGATAAATGCATTAAGCTACGTATATGGGTGTACCATTTTACCTAGATGAGTTTCAAAGATAAATTCAACAGGTTTTTGGTGATGTTATTAGGAGTTTGGCACTTAGAATATTTAGACTGAAAGAACAATCTTTGTTGAATTAAGCTAAGTTAAGAATAAACATCTGAGTATGTCTATGAAGGGAAAACGTACGATTCTATTTTTCATATTACTTTTTGTTTTGGTTAGAAATGGGGAAAATGTGGGTAGAGAAGAAAATACAGATCTTAGGGAGATTAATATCACTAAATGACAAACATTTAATTTAACATTTTAATGTACCTATCGGTTATAGGCTGGTAAACCGTCTGAATCAAGTCATCTTCTTCATGCCCTTCTTCCATTCTTCCCTGTCAGACGTCACGTCATCATTTACTCCTTTCTCTTTCATGTCATTCCTCTCCCTCTCCATCCATGAACATTCCTGTCTATCACTCTTTTAGTCACATGCGTTTCATTCAAATAAAAAAAAAAAACTATTTAAGTATTTATAACTCAAAACATTGTCGTTCATAAATTGAGGCAGCCCCAGTAAGTTACAAATAGTAGTTTTGTCGGGGCTGGAAGAGTATCTTAGCAACGATATTATTGTATGAAGCTACTGAACAGGAAAAAATAAAAATAAAAAAAATAATTAAGCAGCTCTCACTGTCTGAGGAGTGCACGTATATGTATGTGCGTGCGTGTGTGTTTGTTTGTGCGTGCGTGTGTTTGTATGTCTGTGTGTGTCTGAAAGTATGTGAGTGTGTGTATGTATTTGGGTATCCAGCATCATACCTTCTCATTACACGTCAATACCATACAAAAACGTCTAAATCAAGTACTCGTAATAATAAGAAAAGTTCTGTCTACAAATAAAAACAATAATAATTAGGAACACCCGTCAGTAGATACGGTAAAACTACTTTATCTCTGCAATCTGTCTTTTCGTGTTTACTCATTTACTGACTTTTTAGTAGCACGTAAAAACTTCTGACCATTTATAACTAGTTTTGATGAGTTTTTATATTTATGTTTAAGGGATTTAAGTCGGTAAACTCACAGTTAATAAGGTCGTTATTTTGTTTTATTTCAACAGGTCCAGAGTACTAAGCTCGGTCATCATCATCGTCATTATTCTCCTATAAACTTAAACATAAATTGACGGCACGGTTGGCGCAGTGGCTGAGCAATTGGCTGCTGCGCTGCGTGTCGCGGGTTCGATCCTCGCACGGAACAATTACCTATTTGTTTGATCTACAGATAGTTGTTCCGGGTCTGGCTGTTTGTGTATGTGAGTTTAAATGTCTGTAAACGCACCCACGACACAGGAGAAATTCCTAGTGTGGGGCAACGTTTTTTTTAAAAAGAAAAAAAAAAAAAGATGTCCCAATTTATTGTAGGCAAAATATTGTTTGTGCCTCAACCAGCAATTAAACAACTAATCATAACATCACGCCTATAATCCCGGATAGGTTGGGCAGAGAGGTATACTTCTACGAGTAATAATAGTAATAGTATACCCACATTTCGCCGATTATGCTTAAATCCTATATAACAAGGAGCGAGCCTATTGCCATTAACTGAGCACAAATCCAAAATCCGTAGCTGCTACTGACAAATTTCTAATGGAAAAACCAAATAACACTTTGCCCGACCAGCGCAGCAAACCCAGGACCTCATGCTCAGCAGTCGCGCTTGCCACCACTCGACCCAATTTATTTCAGGCAAAATATGATGAGTGCCTCAACCACCAATTTTTAAAACTGGTAACACTTATATGTTTTACTCCAATCAATGATTCTTTTGTTTGCTATATACAAGTATACGACAATTTATTTATGTTCTCTGACATATGTCAGAGAACATAAATAAATTGTCGTATACTTGTATATAGCTTTCACTGACACCTATATAGGTGTCAGTGAAAGTTAGGGAAATTTGCAAAGTTGTGGATGAAACAGTATTTCGCGTGTCTAACGAGCATATACCGAGATCCTGGGAAATTGGCTTACGAGAACGTGAAGTTGAAAAATGCGACCCAAATGAGAGGAAATAAAGAAGTACCCTAATTAATATAAATAAGCGGCTTATTTATTTAGTTAGCCGTATCTGCCGTGCTACTCAATAGCGATAATGTGACGACTTACCTCAAATTATAAAAAAAACACCACTTTCATTGATTATTGAAATTCATACAATAAAAAAATAATCATAACTAATCATCACTTTAATAATTGTAATGAAATACATTTCATAGATAAGTCTGCACTCTTAATAACCCCTTTTTTGTAATATACTAATCGTAAATAAACTAAAATAGTAGCTCATTTGAGGATATTAATTAACTTCCTAGGTACCGAATCAAATCGTAAAGCTTTGAGCAAGGATCTCCAAATTAAACTAAGGATGTGAACAGAACTAGAACCTTACGTGAGAGGAGTGACATTAATTGGACTAAAAGGACCGTTCCTAATCTAATAAGAAACCTACATCAATACTGGAAAAGTCTAGAACTAAAATCGAAAATAATGATGACGACATTTAAGATACTTTGTGAAACTAAATTCTAGAACAGTCGAATTAATGAGCATCGTAGTACTGAAACTGTCATTATCTCAACTGAATGCTCAAGACTAGGAAAATGGCAAGGGATTAGAGATTTTCTCGGATTAACTGGGACGTAGACAGCTTCTCGGTCTTAATAGAATCAATGGAAAAGTCTAGACCTGGGCTTTCTATCAATCCGAAAGGATTAAGTATATCAGAACAATTTTCAGTCACTGCTAAGTGAAAACCCGTTTGAATTCTTTCCTTTTCACTTTTGGCGACGCATCGTAAAGGTTTAATCAAACCGATGCTGAAAAATTGCGGGCGTGGGTTCAGACACTACATTTCCATACTACTAGTAACATAAAAAATAAAAATAAAGTTAAATTCATAATAATAAAATGTCCATAAGTCCACAGTCCACAGTCATCAATTCAGTGTGTGTGTGTGTGTGAGTTTGTATGTCCAGTGTGTGTGGTTATTGAAGTATCTTGCTGTGTACAGTGTCCGCAGCCGCTCCCATTGTCCGTCTTAGTTCTTAAATCTTTCTTTTATAACATGGTAGGATATAAGAAAGTAGGAAAGAAAAAAACAAAAGAGAATCATCACGCCTGTAATCCCCGAAGGGTTTGGCAGAGGAGTAGCCATTAGTACACCCACATTTCGGCAGTTATGTTAAAGTCCCATCTAATAGAGGGCGAGTCTATTGTCGGCAACCGGGCATAAATCCAGACACCGTGGTTGCTACTGAGAAATTCCTACACTTTGCCTGACTTGGGAACCGAACCCAGGACCTCGTGCTTAGCAGTCGCGTTTACGACCACTAGACCAACGAGGAGGAAACGAGAATCATCTGAACAAAATCCCCAGAATCTACCAACAAAGTGCTGAACAACTTAAATCTCAGTACAAAACATCCTTAATAGTTAGTTCCACCACAGACAATACAACACTGTCCTAAATTAAGCGCGCTTTTGTCACAAGATTGAATTAGTCCGACATTCTGAAACAATGAGACCTTACCTTAACCACATTATCGCAATTTGCATGCAAGTTAATGACCAGTAATTAAATAACTACGGCACACATCGACCAGTAAATTGTGAGTAAATTGAATCTCATTGTGTTGCTATTAAGCAAAGTTTGTCGATTTGTCGTTCATCTATTTTCCGTTGTGATCGGTTTAATTAAAATTGAAAACCAAATGAATGGGATGTCTGATGTAATTTGGAATAAAACACTTATTTATGTGAATTAACAATTTGCGTCGCCATGGTTTTGTAATGTTGTTTTTTTTTTCCCCGACTGGTCATTTTTATCAATTTGTCAGTGTCACTGTAAAGTATGTATTTAAAAAATTAAACCTGCATTTTAATCTAAAAAAACGTATCGAGATCGAAATACAGTGACTGCTCTATCTTCAATTAAGAAAAAAAAACATTTATTCAAAATATGACTTAAAAAAAATCTTTAAAACAATTTTGTTTTTACGATACGATATTTCCAGGGTACCTACGCAAAATCCGAAAAAAACTCTGTACGTATTTAAATAAACATCAATTCACAATGAATTATTTTATGAAGGTAAATCTGATATATCCCAGTTACTACATTTTAAAAGCATTCAGTTTCATACCAAAAATTTGCGATTGTTACAAAAATAAACCTACAATGAAATCTCACCAAAATATTTTGTAGGTACAAAAATATGAAAGTGCATAAATCAGAAAAGTGTAATACAGAAAAGTTACAATTGAACAACATGCCGAATGGTCTGGGAAACAGTTGAAAATTGCAATAAATCCGTTCCAAAATTAGTTTCGAACGACAGAAGACTCATCCGTGGAATATTAATCGCTTTCCGATTACCAATAGTTTCAAGTTTGTAAAGTTAACTTGTTGAGTTATGGCACTTGAAAACTCATAAAATTGTAAGAACCATAAGGCTAACAAGGATTGCTACAGAATAAGTTAGGAGTTAAGTGCCTTGGAAATGTTCACAGTTTTCTTTTAATTTATATTGTTGAGGAAAGTAAATTCTGGAGTGAATTATTGGTTCCAATTTAAGGTCCCTCTTTAACGCAACATAGAATTGAACTAGGAAGGAGATACTTAAAAATGTTGTACCCTCTCTCATGTCTCTTACAACGATATAATTATAAGACTAACTCGTCTCCTCCCTGTGACATGTGTCTTGAACATAACTGGTGAAATGTGAGCGTACTGCTGGCACACCTCTACCTAACCCATCAAGGACATACGCTGGTGATGTTATGTGACCACCTCCTCTACATTTCCGGACACGGCGTGGAGAGAGTTCCGTGCGTTTATAAATTAATCCTGTAATGTATAGGCAAAGTATTATTTTTAGTACTATTTTTGTATTTTTTTTTTTCAAAAATTACGGCCCTTTAATTTCGGAGATAATGAAGAGAGAAAATAGGCGAAAATTGACCACCAAGGGGTGGTCAATTTTCGCCTATTTTCTTAATTAACTTCAAAACTATGTATCTTAAAATTGTAAAAAAAACAAACGTATTTGAGATGCTCATAATAAGCCATTTCATTTGATATTTATATATTTTTTTATTTACACTCCAAAGTGGCCCGTCTTTTTTTTTTTTTCTTGTAGGAAATCAAAAATTGACTCCTCCTACTCTGGGCGGAGCAGGAGGGAGTGTTAGACTTTTACTGACTAAAACCCATCCATGTTCCTTCTTCGCCCTTTGTGTTCCGGGGCACGGTATATCTTTCGAACAGTCCCGCAGCACCGGCAGGCCCCAATGTGGCCCACATGTTTAAAATTAATCAATTTATGTTACCCTCCGTCTTTCGGCCACCAACTTACATTTGTGTACCAAATTGTAACTCAGTCGGTCTACTAGTTTCAGAGTAAATTGGCTGTGACAGACGGATAGACAGACACGCGAGTGATCCTTTTCAGTTTTTTCCTTTTGAGGTATGGAACCCTAAAACGATAGTAAGTATAATACTTGTACATGCCTCAAAGTACTACGCCATACCACTATCCTTAAGTAACTTTTCATAACTTCCATTCTTAGAACTTTCCTACATCTACTCGACCGCGAGAGCTTGAAAGTAACAGCTTAGTAAGCTAAGATCCTACTTTCTTAGCTATGGAAAAAACGTTGTATACGGGCATAGAATACTAATTAGAACTTATTACATCAGTTTTTCCTCAACACGTTGTCTCTGACTTTGTTGTTTGTTTAACAATGCCGTTTTGTAGCACACCTTTTTCTAACAAAGCTTTCGCTTCTATAATTATTTATGTTGGGAGGTACTAGGTGTTTCTCTTTATTCTGTATCAAAAGACCAGATTATTGCCTTAACTTTACACTTTATTAACAGTTTATTCTTGAAGTCATAAATAGCAAAATTATTATTTGCTAGCAACACCTGTTTATTAAGAAAATTAAATATATTTATAACATATTTATTCAGAACCGGAAAATACAATAATTTTTGGTTGCCTTAGTTAGTTAAATTATATTATTTATAAATGACTAGCTTTTGCCAGCGGCTTCGCTCGCATTAATTTAGAATTTGGCAATTTAACTACTAACATACTACTAAAGTGTCTTTTTATTAATATAATTTAATCATGATCCGAAAGACACGTGGCGCCATATATAACGTCGTTGTTGTTTTCCCCGAGAATAGTACTTTTTTTTCGGGATGAAAGGTACCCTAAGTACACCTGACAACGTTTATGCAAAATTTCAGGATGATCGGTTCAGTAGTTTAGGCGTGAAAACGTAACAAACAAACTTACTTTCGCATTTGGAATATTAGTCAGGATTCCACCGAAACTCGAGCAACGCGTTGTTCTATAACACAGATTGTAGATGATATCTCAGTATGCATGTCAGTCAGTAATATTTTCGATGCCATTGCATTGATCTTTAGAACACAAAAGTAATCATTTCCTTTACATGAAAACTAGGAATCAATTCCGTACCTAACTGAACCACTGTTGATAGATTTCGGTTCCTGAATTTCTAAGAGCAGGTAGACACTATCCCTTTGCTTGAAAGCTGGAAGCACTACATTAAACCGTTATCCCCAATTAATTCTCAAGAACCAGTTAGCCTCGCATGTTCCCTACATGCGAGGCTAACTGGTTGCAACAGCCAATCTGGCATTCAGGAGGATCTTCTAATTGGCTAACGTTGACTACGTTAGCCATCAGATTGTCCAACACAAACATCTGAGCCAGACTAAATAATGCGTTTATTCACCCACAAGCTACCTGCGCGTGATTCGAATTCACTGATAAGCTTACAAACAGTCATTAAGATAAACTCCTATAAAATAGTGCTTATTAAAATAGATAACACGTACACTTTAAATCTTAAATGTAATAACCATTATTCATGTTTAAAGGATACTTAAAAGTAGAGGGTGAAATTAGGCGTTATAATATTCCTGTATTCGCTAGACACAGTTATCATAATAAAGTAAAATATTATAAGCATTGCCACAGAATAGCAATACTAATGGTTATTCTGCCCACTTAGGCATTGTTGAGAGGAATTTTCACACCATTAGGCTTTCCTAGCAATCAGAGCTAAAAGCGCGATTTATTGTGAAATCTCTTTGTGCTAGTCAAATTGTGAACATAAATCTGAAAATGTTTTGCTAAATTAGAAGCATGTGAGCATACACTACTAAATTATTAGCCTTCACTGCCAATTTATTCAACCGTTTAAAAATAACGGAGACGATAAAATAAATTGATAAAAACTCAATATTTTTGGAAAGTAGTATTTTGCTAACAAAACCTTATGAATAAAAATGTGTGGAATAAAGTTAAAACAAGTACAAAAAAATCCAAGTAATAAGTTACTTAACTTACTTATTAAGCTACTAAGTTACGTTAGTTACTTAGTAAGTTACGTTTATTTAGTTTGAGTTTTTTAAATATATTTTTTTAGATGACTGCCTCATTGGTCTAGAGGACGCAAGCGCGACTGCTGAGTATGGGGTCCTGGGTTCGATTCCCAGGTGGGGCAAAGTTTTATTGGGTTTTTTCCATCAGGAATTACTCAGGAGCAGCTACATATTCTGTATTTGAGCTCGGTTGATGGCAATAGGCTTGCTCCCTATTACATGGGACTTAAAACATAACTGACGAAATGTGTTACAGATATATAATTCTGCTCAAAATTAAATGAAACAGATACAACAGCTGGATACAAGTTAAACTATATACAGCACACATTTAGCTACTTACTCTTTACACGTGTCGTGGTCATAAGGGGAAACTACAAGTTAAACGTGCAACAGTCATGCATACAGAACCATGTAATTAGCTTTTTTTTTGGATGGGATTTCATCAAATAACTCTTCCCGCTCTGAGCTGAGCAGGAGGGAGTGCCAGACTTGTACTGACTAAAACCCATCCATGTTCCTTCTTTTGCCCTTTGTGTTCCAGGGCCGCGGTATCTCTTTCGAACAAGCCCGCAAACTTTTTTTTTTTTTTTATCTTATCGGTAGTCGTCAAATAACCCCTCCCGCTCTGGGCTGATCAGGAGGGAGTGTCAGACTTTTACTGACTAAAACCCATCCATGTTCTTTCCTTTGCCCTTTGTGTTCCAGGGCCGCGGTATCTCTTTCGAACAGTCCCGCAACCCTGGCAGGTTATTAAGCTGCTACTCAAGTTTAATAACGCCTTAATTCTTCAAATTTTTAATTATTGTACCTGAATGTATACTCTATTATTTTAGTTTTTGAAAAGTACAGAAATTCGACCTAATGCCTTTATTACAGATTTAAGCCAAGTCAGAGGCCCATGGGCGGGCTTTTTGCGCGATGATTGTTTCGATTGTTTTATAAAAACTCAGACGCCAGGTTAATTACTAACCACACGAAAAAGAAAGAAAACCTCTTCAAAGCATCCTAATTTGGGTTACATAAAATAACTGTCTTTTTTATCGTACGTAATGTACAGTCGCCAGCGCATTAAGTTACCACAAATCGTCAAATTTTCTCATTCGATTTTGACCTTAACCATCAACATTTTATGGTTTAAAACTTTTTGAGAGTTTGTGGTAATTTGATGTGCTAGCGACTGCAGTACAAGATTTTCATAACTACGAAGCCTTTCTCTTCAAAAGCTAGATACAAAATCTGATCCTAGTGAGACCTACTTTCCCGAATCCAATAATAAAAGATTTCTTAGAAGTATGACGTGAGATATTTTCTAAACACGCACGAATGCGGCTCCCGGTTTTGAGAACCGTACATCGACTCTCAATATATCGGTTCTGACAAACGCAACTCCGCATTTTCCGTTGACCCATATCTTTCCCAAACAGACAAATCAATATTGCCAGTATAGGAATTAGATACCTCAGAGGAAATTTAATAAGACAGCGGAAAAATGTGCTTCCATGTGTTAAGCATTTCATTTTATTTGCTGTCTGTTTGAGGTCTTCACTATTGCTTTATGAATTATTCTTCTCCTGTATCGTCGTTGTCTAAATTATCATCTTCCTGTCCTTGTTCCATGTACACACGGCTACACATCAAGCTATACATTTCCAGTATAAGCTGACCTCGCATTGTACGGAAATTCTTTATAATGCGAGATCAGTATAAACTGGAAATGTATAGCTTGATGTGTAGCCGTGTGTACTTGGGGTCGGCGCAACACGTTTTTTTCTTTCATTCCCCCCTATTAATCGTCCCGCTATCATTTACTTCTTTTTCCTTCATACTATTCTTCAAACATCCAATCCATCCATCTTTTCTTTGATCTTCCTCTTTCTCTCCTTGTCTAAATAATATCCTGTTATTAAGGCGATGGAACCGCACATGGTTTGATGAACTTACTTTTGATTCTGGCCAAGTGATGGATGCTAAGTTAATGAAATTTACATATTCATACTTAATGTTTGTGTTGTTTTAAATACCATAACCGCAGTGGGCTTAACGAGAAACTTAATCCATACGGTGTAGTCGAGATTTTGGAAGTTTAATTCCATCTGTTTTCCAATTAATTAATAATTAATTAATTAATTTCATCTATCTGTTTGCAGTAAAACAGAGCTCCGATCATAAATGATTGAAATGCGCTCGAATCGGTAAAGCTTTGATCCGATACCTCTGACCGATCCTAGTCAACAAACAACTAGTTTATCTTCAATACCAAACATAAATTCCACTATAACTGATAAATTGAAATTTTTATGACGACAAATAATTGATTTCTACACTGACCCAGGAAATTATAAACCACAACTACCTTTTTCGAAGGCTTTTCTTTAATAATAATACACCTTGGGAGGCTCTCATTGCGCGGCTGGTTCAAGGGCTTGATTCAGAAAGCAGTACTCCTGGACACGGCACGCATAGTGAGGCGGTTCCTCTCTCTGGAGCCCTGACCACCGGCAGCCTGCACCTTGTCCCTGATGCCAATGATCCATCTATTTTTTAAATGTTTCTATAGGTTTTTTTTAAAAGAAATGTTTAAAAATATGTAAAATAAGAAAATTGATAAATATAGGAAATAATAATAATACACATAGAAATAAACTGCATTAGTTTGAGTAGTCAGCTAAGACCATTTCCTGAAGTTGTGTTAGCTAAATAAATATTATCAGTAGTTGGCGTGGAACAAGGCTTCACGATATATCCAGTTTGCGCGGCTCGAGCCAAACGTGACAGGTGGTTCTAACGGAAAGCTCGTATTCACTGTATTTTGGCTCGTTTTAAGGCTTCTATGTGTGCGGTTACACAATGAATCACGATGTGTCATCTATGTTAGCATTAGATTAAAATGTGCGCTCGTCCTTATTACATTGAAAATAAACATAACTGTCGAATGTGGGCGTATCTTTCTATTTTGTACTTAACCATCAACATTTTATAGTTTTCAATCATTTGGAGAAATTTGATAGTTTGTAGTAACTTGATGTGCTGGCCACTGTCCAAATCTGCCTAAGCCTCCGGGAATTAAAGGCGTGATATTATGATCAAAGTAAATGAATTTGAATTTAAAATTTTTATCATTTAAGATGACCTTTCTTTCCGAAGATTCTTGACCCGCAATTTGAAGTTTATTTCACAGAACATATCAAAAAACACTTCTTCATTCTTCATTTTCAGAAAAATGTCTGCAAATTCAATAAAACTGTTACCATTGTACAAAACAATATAAAAATAAGTGACAGCGCGAAATATTACACCGTATTATCAAGTCCATATAAACAAAATAAGACATCGCCCTTTTCTAAGAAATTGGATTCTGAACGCAGCATTTGAGCCACCCATAAAGAGTCGTTCAGTATTGTCTCAAAGGGTATTGATGATAATTCCTGTTTATATCCAATAGAGGAAAGGGAACAGCGATATCGGGCTGATATACGCTATTCTCGCTTTTAAACGAGTTTCACATTGGTACCAGGAAAACTCACATTTTCTTAACGAGTTCGCGAGCGATAAGAAGTCTTGAAAGAGTTTGGTGTGACCGGGCCTTACGATTTGGAGGCCTCGATTATTATAATCGTTTCTTTTTACTTCAAATACCCGTTGCTGGAAATTCGAAAGGAATTGCGTGGCTTTTTCCTTTTGATCTGAAATTGATATAATTACAAGAGAGCTAAAGCTCTCGAGTTATCAACGATCTTTGATATTTTAAATTGATCGAAACATATTTTAGATTACAGTAATATAAGGAGTCACCCCGAATCATGTACTTGCTTATGAGGCCATAATTAGAGACTGCGGTCTCATACAATCTCGTAATGATTATCATCATAATATTTGGCAGATGAGTACAGTACATACTGTACATGTAATAGTAGAGTGAACTTGGTATGTTAGAATCAATAATCTTTCCATTTTCTTGTCATTATTGACAAGTGAGTATAAAAACCTGCCAATTCACAACAGTTCACCAAAAACATCGAGTCAGCAAACATGGTTACTCACAAGATTTTCTGGTACTTGGGCAATAACGTACGTAAGTACGTAACGACTCCATTATGTTCTTCGATTGACACTGGCTTAGACCTTTTTACCACTTCCAGTACACCCATATTCAATTCTAAAGTTCTTGAGTAAAGTATATCCCTACCTAATGGTGGGTATGGGAATTTACTGAGAGATGTTGACCTACCTACGATTACAAAAATTATTATTTTAAATACAGTCTTATTGAGTAGGCAAGTATTCTCCAGTTAAGAACAACACATAATACGTAAAACGTTTCATTCCCATCAGCCGGTTTGTTTTTGTTCTTGGGTACCCTTCATTTTTTTGAAGTTTAGGACAATACTACAACATTCGTAGATTTTTGACTGTCGTTATAGGTAGTCAGTGGCCCGAAAGTCTGACAAACAGTCTTACCAAAGGGTAGGGTTATTACCCAGTAATAACTGGGTTCTGTACGTCAGATAGGCAGTCGCTCCATATAAAATATTGACATTCAGCTGCATGCGGTTAGACTGAAAGCCGACCCCAATAGCATAGCTGGGAAAAGGCTAGGCTGATGATGAGGATAATACTACAACTATAACAATAAGAGAGAGAGAGAGAGCATGAGAAGTTTACTGCGACAAGGATCTTTTGTTGACCCTCAAATAACATAGACAGTAGACGCGATGTAGAAAAGATGGTGCCGATTTAGGTATGCGTGAAAAGTTTCCTGCTCAGCTATAAAAATGAATTGTATAGTTTGTTCACTTGACGATACCTTAGCATCGATGAGGAATCGGTACCAAAAAACATTTTTTTTAAACAGTTGTGAATCGTGATCTTTTGTTTTTCGATGACGAGTTGGAACAGTGACGAATCGGGCATAAGCCACCAACGGGTATATAATATAATATGACATAAACATTTAATTTATTTAGATAACCAAGATCCAAAGCTAGCAGCTAGCTAGTATAGCTATACACTTATAAACTAAAATAAAACAATATTTGATGTATCTACTACCTTACTTGTTACTACAAGACGAGTCAAACTTCATTCAAATATTTGTCCCTTCTGGGAATCGAAGTTGCTGGCTAGTTCAGTCAATGTTTAAACTACACGTCTATATTTATTGTTAATATTAGCAAACTGTCACCTATCTTTATAATAAGCACCTAAATACTTACAAAAATGTATTAAAAAAAACGTCTCAAAATGATTTTGACGACGCATCAGACTTATGTAAGATCCGTATTTGGGTTTTTTTCCAGAACAATGCGCTTTACAATAAGGAAACTTTTGGACAAAAATATCCGTAAGCCTACCCTGTTGCTTCCAATAGAAAAATTCCAGTTATTTTAAGCTTTCTTATTGGAAAAAAGTGAGGAAACATGAGTAATATTAGCCTAAGATAAAAATAGAAAAATATTATTGGACGAATAGACTGCCTCGTTTGTCTAGTGGTCGCAAGCACGACTGCTGAGCATGAAGTCCTGGGTTCGATTCCCAGGTCAGGCATAGTGTTATTGGGTTTTTTGTGCAGAAACTGCAGAGTACCATCTACTACGATCCTTACACATTCTTTTAGCTTCACCACGTTCGTACATCATGCAGAAAATCTTCATAAAATAAACAACAGCTATGAGTGCAAATTGTCATTCACGCTGCTAATAAGGTAATAGGGTACTACATCGGACTTATACAGCGTGTAACAGATAGGGTATCGTCATATGGAAGACTGTGGTACGGACCATCAAACTGAACAACTTTCTTTATGGGACCACCATCGTAATCGTAAAAAAATAAGCAACTGTACTACACATTGTAATACATTTATTTATTTATTTGGATCTCCAACAAAGGAGACACCTTACTGGTGACAGTTATACAAAGGTTCTTTTCCGTGTGTTTCTTCAATTACAGGGGACCACAGCATGCACATAAAACTAGGTGACACAGAAATTAGAAAAAAAAAAAAAAAAAAAAAATAATTTAGGTCCAGTAGATATTGAAATTTAGTATGGGACAGCTGATTATTTTTTTGTGATTACGATGGTGTTCTCATAGAGAAAGTTGTTCAGTTTGATGGTTTGTACCACACTCTTCCATATGACTATACCCTGTCTGGTACACGCTGTATATAACAGGCGAAATGTGGGTTTATTTGTTAAGTACACCTCTGCCTAACTTTTCGGGAATTACAAGGCCGAATGTTAGTTTAAGTACTAGTAAAAAACAATTTGAATACCTATAGACATTCAAAGTCATTTGAAAGATTAAAAACTTAACAGAAATAAAGCTAAATCATTCCAATTTCTAGAACACAAGTCCCTTTTCCAATTCTGGTAAAAGCCGTCAAACCGTCCGAGTTTCCAGTTTAGCAATTTATTTTGCGTTTGTGGAACCAATATTTTACCTTGTTTCCAAGTGTCACGTGGGTTGGACAGTGACAAAGTTGTCTTATAGCGCCTAAAAAAACCTATTGCGGACAACGACGTCTCATCGACGGTCTGATACAGGTAGGTACGTAGGTAATTTATTTTCGTAAAGCTGCGGGTACACGGGCAACTTAAGTTGCTAAAACATGGAGTTCCAGATAATATTTTTCAGGTGATTGTAAGTCATGCGAACATCAAGTAATTACTAATTGAACTTTATTTTACAGTGCCTCGTTGGTCGAGTTGCTGCAAGCTCGACTGCTGAGCATGAGGTCTCGGGTCCAATTTCCGGGTCGGACAAAGTGTTATTGGGTTTTCCATCAGGAATTTCGCAGTAGCAGCCGCGGTGTCTGGATTTGTGCCCGATTGATCGCAATAGTCTTGCCTCTTATGACATGAGACTTAAAACATAACTGGCGAAATGTGGCTAACCCATGAGGGATAACAGCCGTGATGTTATGTTATGCACTGTACAATCCACAGCTAACTCAAATGATACGCTGTAATTGACCACATTCACCATCGTCACTCAAACAAGCTTGAAGGCGTCATACTATTTTAGTTCTGTAACTGTTGTATTGCAAATGGGTTCCCCTGATTACCACTTCAGCTTTAACGATTCAAGTAAATGATGATATGAAACAACTTTCAGGAAAACTTATTACTTAACTTACTTATTTACGGGATATCTTCCGTGATTGTCATTATTTTGAGCTCCCGATATTTCGACGCTGTTGCAAGCGCCATGATCGCGGGTTGACTGGAGAATGCGGGTGGATGGAAAATAAATTGTTAAGTGCAGACAAATCTGTCTACCCTCTTTCTACTTCCTACCCCTTCCTCCGTCTTTTTACTTTCTTTCAATTTTAAGGAATAAGGTAACTGTTTCGGTTCTTCTCCTTCTTTTTGTTTCGACGTCACATCCATAATATTATAGTGTTTGGGATAAATGTCCACGTTAATGCGGTGACAGAGACGTTGTTAAGATTGTTTCCCTACCTTCAACAACTGTTGCCGGGTACTATTTTAGAAAAGTTGCCCGTGTACATGCAGCTTCAGAAACTTCGCATTAATGTCAGGCCAAGCAATTTATCTTGGGGTAATTCGCGTAAAACGCTTATTGGCTGTCGTGGCCTACACGGAGATAAAATGATTTATATCCTTCTGCTAATTATTTTATACGACGCTGAACATCTTTTCTGGGTTGCTGTTTGATAGTTATTAGGCATTATCGGGATAAATAGTTATGCTGTTTGGGAAGACTTGTTCCTTCTTCTAATGATCATTTTAATTTTGACCTATGTCTAAATAGAGTATTGATTACCGTCCAGTTTTTTATTCATTTATTGGCAGGTGGGGTGATGCTGGCTTCTGCTTAACCGGACTATCCTGTGGGTGCTTTGAGTGTAAAGCCTCCAAACCAGGGGCAAACAACTTATAAACTAAGTGACAACGTGCTAAGGGCACCGCTTGTGGGGTACGAGCCTCAACCGTTCAGTTTACAGTGCATGACCTTTTAAACATCGTCAAGATGAAAATACCAGAATCGGATAGATGCGTAATCTTCTGTATTTAAACTTCTTGGATCGTTCTCTCAGCTAGGTTAAGGATTAACTTACCTATCTGGAATGTAAATGACACAGTGAAAATACAGTTACTAAATAGAGTAATCTACGTTAGCACGTACGTTACTCTTTCTCTCCATCTTTTATTCCGGTTCTGTCATTCAATGCATTGTTTGTTCAACACCACTTTATATTACGTTTCCACCTCTGATGTTCTCCAAAATTTCTTCTAGTTCGTTCAAACACAATATAGTTTGGGATATTTAACCAACGTAACAGAAATACAGCTTCCTATTCTTCAGCTGCTACAAACTTAGCGAACACCAAACAAAACACAACATTACAAAACCAACACTTACCTACGTTTCGCTAAACGGTATGTAAACGGTAATTCAATGAGAGTACAAACACTGGCAGCGAATGACGCATGCACTAATGGTCGTGTCGGCGTTTTCTCCCCACAAATATGCACTCGCAAGCCGCAATGCAGTTTATGTCACTTCGTACTGTTTTAGTGCTGGTAGCTTGCGAGTATACCATCTATGTACAGACAGATGCATTCAAAGGTTGGCTCACGCGTTAAAATGCCTTGGAAATTCGATGCTATATTAATTAAAGGTGTCGTGTGTATTGGGGAGGTAGTGTTGTGTAGATTACAAGCCTAATCCGTGTTAAGTTCTGACCCTGATTCTCGAGTCAAAGCGCCGAGCGTAGAGACCACGTGATAGTCGTAGGACGGGGCCGACCCTGTGCTACGGCGTAGCTAACTACGCCGTAGCTCTAAATGTAGCACGAGTTAGCGCCTAAGCATACAATGACAATAATGCACGTATATTTTTCTTCTTCAACCATCTTCTTAAATCTTTGAAGTCATTGTCGTAATGACATTCTAACCCTGTTGTTATTGTCTTATTTTAAAGTTCAATATGTCATATCAGCGCCCGGGAAATCATAACTGTAGAAACTAATGCTGAGGTTGGTCATCTAATTCTCAATCAATATTACTTAATTTTTTTGAAACAATTTAACATACACAATGTAATCTCAGAAGTTTAGGCAGAGGTGTACATATTATTACACCCCCATTTTGCCAGTTATTTTTAAGTCCCATGTAACAACAATGACATGGGTCTAACCTATTACCATATTATATACTGGGCACCAATTCAATTCAACTCTGTGACTGCTACTGAGAAAAAAGTTAATAACACTTTGCCTGACCTGGGAATCGAACAAAGGACCTCATGCACCAAAGAGTCAGTCCATGAATTTCACCATATCTCATAACCTCTGAATAGTTTTCAAATGAACCTAGCTTAATTATTATGCTCAGTAAAATTTAACTCGTGTTTACCACTTCAGTCTTCTTTATTCTAAGAAAAGACTGTAAGTTTTTGTTCCTGCCGTAGTTTGCAGTACTATATTTAACCCCGAGTATTGAAGTACGAAACATTATCTCTTAAGAGAAATGAGCGCGAATTAATTTAAATTATTATCTTCATTTGTGTTGATTCTCTTACAATGAGGATTGTGAAATTGCTAAGTATTTCTTAATTACCTACTCAATCACTCTTATTTTTAGACTGACCAGTAAACAGTAATTTATTACAAGAACAATTTCACGTGTTGGTAATTTATTATTTCCTGAAGGTAAACATAATATACAAAAGGCTTATTTATACTTCTTTGTCACATACGCGACTCATCGGTCGGGTAACTTTCGGCTAAATGCAAATAATGATGATGATGATGATTCTATCAAAATTTTACTTTCAATCAATACGACTCTTCTTCTTTTATTTTCTTTTTATTGATCTTTTTTATTAAGAAAGAAATATCAATATAAAAATTATTGTTAATGTTTATCTTTTAGTAAAATATAGCTCGACAGCAATGGACATACTTCCACTCGAGTCTTTTGAGAAAACATTAAACAGAACTTCCAGTATTGTGTGTTGACTTCCTATATCCATAACAGTATTAACAGTATAATAATCGGCTTTATGAATACAAGAAGATTCTAAAGCCACTCAATTCACATGAGTTTTATGTGTTTTGTTGACAGTTTCCCTTTGTATACCAATCTTAACAATTCAGTTCTCTCTCAAAACCAAGTATTGAAAGCAAAAAATTCTCAATATCGGCATTTTCATGCGTTGAATTGTTCCGAGCTTAGAGTGTTAGGGCTGTCATCTGAATGATTTTCTATTGAAAATATTTGAAGAACGATAGATTTAGAAACAAATACAAAAAGCATGTATTGTGACATTTTAAGATCTCTTGGCAATACCTACAGGTATATAGGTACCTATACAAGAGATAAGGGATTTAAAAGAGAAGAGACTATGACATTCGCACAAATGGTATTCCCGATGAAAAGTTTATATAGGCTGACTGGTAATTAGTGACCGATACTTAAACATGTGATTGTACGAGTACTTATGATAACAAAAAACTTTCCCAAAGAAACATTTTTTTTTATACGCATTCTCTTTTTTCACAATAACACAACAGACGTATGAAATTTGCCGCGCGGGTGCTCTGCCTACGCACTGTTGCACGGTACTATAGTAATAAGACAGAACGGCGTCACGCCGCTAACAGCTGATAGGAAAAAGGCGTGCGCGCGCGAATTTTTATACGGCTGTTGTGTTAAGGCGATAACATTAAATCAGTACAAAAAAAAAATCTTTGGGAAAGTTGTTTGTTATCATAAGTACAATCACGTGTATAAGTATCGGTCACTAATTACCAGTCACTTTACATGTGCGTTTGTGCTCGTTCCACCCTGAATACTTATTAGAAGAGAAAACATGTATTGTATGTCAAAAGTCACCTAAAAGCTTAGGTCAATCTTGTTAAAAGGCTTTGTAGATTTTTTAGAGTATTGAAAGCGATTACATCAATCCGTCTATTCCACTTGTCCACTTTTCTTGGTATTTACCGAACGGTAACTCTTTACCAATGTACAAAATAAACACAAACAATCCAAGTATTGACACAGTTCATCAAACAGGTCTTTGAGGAATATCAATACTGAATAATATTTACATTTCTACGAAAATAAGGAAAAACAACATTCGATTCACTTGGTTATTTGTCATAAAGACAGTTTGTTATGTTAAAGATAGCAAGACGGGTGTTTGACATGTCAGTGAGTCACAAAAAATGTGGTTTTTTATTGGTCTAATGTAGTCTTTCCATAACCGCGAATACTGTTCATGTTTATGTGATGCCATAGTTTGCCTTCTATTTCGATTCGTTTTCTATCGTATCGGCGACTGTGTAGCTGTTTTAACCATGTTTGGAAAAGTGTTTGGATCGGTACTTAAAAAAAAAACAAATTGCAACGGTGGCTCACGGAGGAGGAGCACGGATTTCTTCCAAATCGATCAACACGTCTAATTTACTTGTTAAAACTATACCCTTAGCCAAAAGATGCCAACCGCCGATAGAAAGCAGATAGATGTAGCTTATTTCGATTTCTAGAAGGCTTTGGACCGGGTTAGTAATAATATACTTTTACCTACCTATATAATAATAAAATAATAATCCATTTATTTCAGGTATCCAAGACCCATAGATAAATACCTTAACCTAAATATACATACTAATAACGTTTTTTGTTAGTATAAGCAATAGTTGTATGATAGCAAGCAATATGTTACGTATGAAAACACCAATTCAGAGAGCTATTGTGTCACTTCTGGCATAGGCCAAGGCACTCATCTGCTTTTTTAAATAGTATATAATGATCTACCCAAGTATGTAACACATTCCACAATTTTGATGAATTTCGACGATATCAAAGTTGCGCAGCCACACTCCAACTCGATATTGACAACATCCACAATTGGAGCACTGTAACCAACCTTAACCTAAATATTAATAAACGCGCGATCACGACCTTCTCAAAAGCCACACCACCCATAATCAACATCTACACTTTGAACAACGAACCCCTTTTTTTTTTTTGGGTGGGAAGTCATCAAATAACCCCTCCCGCTCTGGGCTGAGCAGGAGGGAGTGTCAGACTTTTACTGACTAAAACCCATCCATGTTCCTTCCTTTGCCCTTTGTGTTCCAGGGCCGTGGTATCTCTTTCGAACAGTCCCGTAACCCTGGCAGGTATCGGTCCTTTTGGACCCCGTCCTGTTTGCTGACTCTCTTTGAGGCGCGCGTGGAACACAAACGCGCCGTCGACACGGCCTGTCGTCTAAGATGGACGGACGGCGAGCTAGCCCATAGCTCAACGTCCACAGGCCCGCGCCTACGGTGGCCGCCACCTCCTTCGCTAGCATGACTGCTTCGCAGAAGGTGGTGACCGCGTTCCATTCCAACAACGAACCCCTGCGACGTGTTTCAACCATTTACGCAATCTGGGTACTATTTGCCATCGACACATGAAGGAGAAGATCAACAAAGATATTATGGTCGAAACGCTCAGATCATGGGACCTAAATATCTCGCCGACTGGTCGACACTTCACGTGACCAGAGGGCTGGCTCTTTCTTTGGTAAAAAAATTAGCATTGCCATTCAACGTGGCAGTCAGTGCTGCCAGTCTTCTGGGCACGTTTCCGGATGACAGCGATGGGGAGGAGTACTTTGACACCTAATAGTGTCCTATTGACGTCATTGTATATATGTAGGGACTTACTTTTAGTTTTCATTTTAGCATTATGATATTATTGATTAAATCACCAATATTTTTTAATAAAAAAAAAATAATAAAAATATGTAGAAGTATCAAAACGGTTACAGGGCATCATAAAATTCGTCCACATCGCTGTCAACACGAAAAGTGCCCAGAAGGCTGGCAGTATTGCCACGTTGTATGGCAATGATGATTCTTTGGCCAAAAAATAGGCCCGCCCTCTGGTCACATGAAAAGTCGACCAACCACCGCGATTTCTATAAAAAATATTTTAAATTAGTTTTTCTAACTTAAACGTCAATTTGCAATAAACAGCCCAATCTGAAACAGGAAATAAATACCAATACAAATTCACAGATTATTCGAGTGGTAACCCTGAAAAGCCGCAGACAGGTATTGCGAGCTGAGCAATTAACTTTTCAGATGGATCTTTCCCGGCATGGAACGGAATAATAACCGGGAATGCTAGCCGTTTTGCTATTGGCTGGGGTTTTGTACTTAAAACTGATAGCGAATAGTAGGCAGTTATTATTTAAAAAAAATACATGATAATCTACCAGCTTGCATGGTTGGTTAGTGTCCCATATAATGAACAAGATTATCTACCTAGCCTTTTATCAATTATATTAGGGTTGGCTTCCAGTCTTACCGAATGCAGCTGGATACCAGTATTTTACATGTAGCGACTGTCTATCTGACCTTCACAACCTATTTAGTACTGGGTAATAGGTTACCCTTGGTAAGACTCGTTGTAAGACTGACGGGCAACTGAATACCTGTAACGACTGCCAAAGATCTATAAATAAGAGCTGGGACCAACGGCTGAGCGCGTTTCCGAGGACACTTCAGGTGTGTAATAGATGGTCACCCATCCAGGAACCGTCCTTAGCAAGCACTGCGTACTCTTGAAGATCGACCGTTTTTTTTAGGGATAGCAAATTATCAAATGACCTCCCTCCCACTCTGGGCGGAGCGGCAGGGAGTGTCAGACTTGTACTGAAACCCATTCATGTTCCTTCTTTTGCCCTTTGTGTTCCAGGGCCGCGGTATCTCTTTCGAGCAGTCCCGCAACCCTGGTGAAGATCGACCCTGGCGCTGTTATTATTTAGTTCAGACTCATATAAAGAACATATATAATCAACATCCTCTCATGACCAATGTGGGAATTTATTAATCACTCTTGTGCTAAAGTTAAAACTATCTTATGAATAGCTTATTCATGAAAACAAGACAAAAAAATATAATTCCCGATTCATTCACATATTGAAAGCACTAAAACTTCACTATACCATCAGAATTTGTGATAATTCATTATTTACTTATTATTTGTACTCTAATGAGTAACAACAAATTATTGAAATGTGGTCATTATTTAATTAACGTAATACCGCACCACAAAATATACAAGTAATCTACAGAAGGTCAGCTTCATAGAATACGTGAAAACACATCCACACATTTACGCATCATGCGTCTAAGTACAGTAAGTGCAAGTGCACTCGCGAATGGCATTCGTTTGCCATAATTTGACAATAACGAAATCAAGGAATGCAACCTCTGTTTCACGTGTCATGAACCACGCGCGTGCATCACACGCTTCCTTTGCGTGAGTACCGTCCCGTCTCGGTTACTATAGTAGAATCGTTTTAAAGCTGGCAAAACAATTGAATATGAACTTGTACCTAAATCTCGGAATTGTAAACGATAGCTATCGCTACCCATAGATACCAACTGTCGCTAAATATCATAAATCTTACACGTATCTCAATAAACATGGCCTTACACTGTCACTGAGACAGTATAATATTATTTATAGCAGCACTGGGGGCCTAAAATGGCTGCTTTATCAAATCATAATATGAATAACGTTAAAAAATTTAAATTCTTAAAATGGTCTATGGTTATGACCACAAAGTCCATTTTAAGAGTTTTATAAATATTTAGCGTGATTCATATTATGATTCTGATAAAGCAGCCATTTTAGGGCCCCTGGTCTTGCTTCGGTGTTCCCCGCTTGCTATCGGTCCTGCGTCAGTTTTTGTGAGACGTCTCAGGAAAGTCATACTTAGAGAGAGCTCTCGGTCGAGGGTGTACAGTCACCATAAAAATGTACTTTTCTTTTGTTTTCTTAGCAATCGCAGTCACAACAAAACGATTACACGTCTATGTGTGCATGCGCTTATTTTCGGCCTCGGATGGAGCCGCCCTTCTGAAACTATCTACTCTGTGACCGCCATAACACTATATACGGCTTAAATTACACTATTACATGGAGCCAACTCAATCTATAATTAGAACTAATGAAGAGGTATACTTGAAACAATTTCCTGATTTACAAAATAAAGCCAAATTATTAGTTGTTGCAGATAGGTCCGTGTGCTATTTGGAATAATTGTACGTACAAACAGCAACATACTTAACTGCCCATTAAAGACACAACTAAAAGAAATTATCACTGTTCGAAAGGGATAGATGATGTTAGTCATTTTCAATGGAGTCATAAGTTTTCCAGGTTAATAATTCTTAATTCGGTCGTATTGCAACTCTTCTTTAACACTCAAATTGACATTTGCTCAAAATTTATTCAAATAAAAACTGCATGGATCATGGATGCAATCTTTTAAAAACAAAGATCTTGAAATCAATTCTGTCTACTTACTTGACACAGGATCTTTTAAAATAATTTTCTTTTAAAATATTTTTAATTTTCAAAATCTATAATAATTTGATAAAATGCCTGCATGGCTCACCGCTGCGGAAAGAATGTGGATCGTAATTTTAAAAGATATGGGGATGAGAGTTGCCGAAATATCGCGACAACTAAATGTGCACGTAAGTTTTACACCAAATTTTATTATTAGTATTTTTCGGTGTTTGTCCACAGTCTAAGTAAGATTAAGTTTAGCTGAGATTTTATTAGAAGCACTAATTTTGTTTTTAGAGACGGTCGATATACACGTGGCTATGAGGTCACGAGCAAGGTGGCGATGAAGCCCTACGCGACCGTCCTCGTGGTGCTCGGTTTTGGATAGTCGATAATATCCTTTAGACCTAAAATGTTGAATTCCTAAAATGTTGAACAGTAACAAATAATATTAATATCATTATATAATAAGAAATAAGATGTCTAAATGTCGTCGCATTAAAGTTAAACTAAAAAAAAACGACTCTTACCGATTTTGCCCGATTTGATAAATTATCCGACGAAATTAAGTTATGTTACTCAGCTACTGGCTAGGGTTCATAATTTTCAACGTCAAATGTGAGTCTTTTTCCTGCGATATGTCAGATAAAGTTGTGTATAATTGAAGACATGAGAGGATGAAGGTATAATGTCGCTTTTTCAGCTTTTCCTTTTTTTCATCAATGAAGGTGTTATGTCACTTGAAAAGTTATGGTACCTTCAGATTCCATAAATAAAAGTGTAAACAGCTCGAAACCCAATGGATGAAGGCTCTATGTGCACACAAAACATATTTTCTTATTGAATCAACGTGTTAAGGGCACTTAACTCTTGAATTAATGAACAATTGCAAGCTTGTGTAATGGAAAAAAGTGTGATGTACGGAAAAAGTGTGATATACGGACATAGCTCCTTCATCCAAGATTTAACTTAACGAAATTGACAAAATAGTTTTTTGATATGTATGTAAACATGTTTTAATTAAAGAACTTATATTTTTTGTGAATAAACGTGCTATGTACGTTTTTTTGTATAAATAACCCACTTTAATAGCATATTTTTTCTAAATGGCAAACATTTACATAATTAGCTATAAGTTTTAGAAGTCTCGGCATCACATTTTATAAACTACCATGTCTAAAACCAAAAACCTTTAACTTTAATTTTATTTACTCAATCATATATCAGTATATGCTATACCTTATTGTGCTATACTTACACTTTATGCTATGTCTTGTCATACCATATACCATTTATCATCCTTTTTTATTGGTTTGTTTGTTTAAACTCAGCGAATGGATCTAAATACGATTCGTTTTAATAGTATTTGCTGAAATAAAATATTAATTTTCATAATTTTCAATGTTGTGACATGTATGTCAGAATTGCCAAACTGTCAGTTACTTTTTCTTTATTTCATAGAGTTTCTTGCTAGCTTAGTCGTAGCGTAATGATGATTACTTTTTGGTTTATTTAATTAAAATTATTTTTATCAATGATTATCTGAAATATTTTATTTTATAGATGATTACAATTGTTTACTAAATAACTTAATTTCATCCACTCATGTATTCAATTAAGACTGTTGCTGTTTGTGCATACTCGTAACTATTATCTTTTGTTTCGGAAAAGAGAAATAGGGTATAAAAATATAGCAATCCTGCATTATTGTCTAATTAGGAACTTGATTTCTAATATTGAAGCTTCTCTCTTTATTTCAAGTTTTACTCATTAATAAAAAATAATTCAACTGAACTCCAAACATTTCCTACCTTTGCTTCATTTTCTAAAAGAAGTAGCAAAACAAACAAAATAGACAACTGATAAAAGACTTCATTTTGAATCACTGTATTACTGAATGGAATGGATAATACTAATTTTTCTAGTTTAACAAAGAAAAAAGTCCATCTTTCAGTCAAGCAATATATTGACCAGCAGAAAACAAAAAGAATATCAAAAATAGACAAAATACACAAAACGTGAAAAAGTAAAAATATTAAACAAACAATACAAAGAAGGCTCCAATCGGCCACATGCTCCCCTTTTTTAAAGAAGAACGACTTTCCTTAATGGTCGCCTCAAAATGCCCGCTTGGGTCCGAACATCCACCACCCGTACCACCCCATCACGGCCCGGGTGCAGAGCAGCGATCACGCCTCGTGGCCAGGTTCCCCTCGGTAAGTCCCCGTCACCAATGAGAACCGGGTCCCCGACCTTGACGACGACATCTACTCCCGGCACGCGACGGGGCGCCAAAGTAGGTAGATATTCGGTGACCCAACGACGCCAAAAGTGATCACATAGCCGGAGTGCCCTTCTCCAGCTGCTCCGGCCAATCAGTGCGGCATCCGACAGGTCTGTAGTTGGGAACGGACGACCCGATGAGTCTCCCAGCAAAAAATGGTTGGGGGTAAGCGCCTCCGGATAGTTGCTTTCGTGGGAGATGTGCGTCAGTGGGCGTGAGTTTACCACCGCCTCGGCTTCGACCAGCAAAGTTGCCAGAACCTCTTCTCTTGGAGCCTGCTCTCTCAGTGTAACTTTCAAGGCTGACTTCACTGATCTAATCAGCCTTTCCCAGGCCCCTCCCATGAAGGGCGCCGATGGGGGAATAAAACGCCATTTTATTTTTTCTTCTGCAGCAAACTGTGGAACGGCGGCATCATAAAGAGCTTTTAGCTGTCGGTTTGCACCCACAAACGACGTCCCGTTGTCGGAGAATATTTCGCTGGGCGTACCACGTCGAGCGATGAAGCGTCGCAAGCACATAATGGCAGAGTCTGCAGATAAGCTGGCTACAATCTCGAGGTGGATAGGTCTGGTCACCATGCACGTAAATAGGGCTACCCATCGCTTCTCCCGCCTGCGTCCAATAGAAATTAATACGGGGCCGAAATAGTCCACACCTGTATAGGTGAAGGCACGTCGATGATGGGCGAGTCTCGCCTCTGGCAGATCTCCCATGGGTGGTTGCAAGGTTGTGTTTTTCAGCAGCTTGCACAATTGACATCTATGGGCCACTGACCGCACGGCGTTCCTCAATCCGAGAATCCAGTACGACTGCCGCAGTTCATTAATTACAGTTTCTGTATTGGCGTGAGCAAACTTGACGTGATAATGGCTGATCAGAAGACGTACAGCTGGCTCCTTGCCACTTAGAATAATGGGCTGCCTATCGGAAACAGCAGAAATTCTTCCTGCGAGATGTAAAAGTCCGTCTCTGAGTTCTGGGGACAAAATGGCTAAACAACTTTTCTTAGGAACGGGCTGCCCACGTGTCAGACAAAGAAGTTCCTCTCCGAAGGCGCTAATCTGGCTCCTCCCCAAAATGTGCCGTTCCGCGCGGATGATGTCCTCTGAAACTAATGGCGCTGGAGCAGTGGAAGAAGAAGCATCAGGCCGCGAATTGCGCTCGGGCGCATTAACAGACTCACATATTCCCGGAACCCAAAAATTTTGAAAATTATGACCCCGATGTTTGAAAATTGAGGCAATGAATTGATGAGTCCTGGCTGTTGCCCTTACCAGCCTAATCCAAGAGCTAAAATGAGTGATGTCAGCTACAACTGGTAAGGGTAAGTGATGTGAATTGATAAAATTAATGCACTCTGCGTTACGTGATGGATGGTTTAATGATTTTGAATGACGAAGAGATGGCTTGAGCTCCTCCTCTGCAAGAGTTACTGGCGTTGCGACTTTGGGCTCTGATGGCCACTCAGAAGAGGAAGCTAGGAGGAAATTTGGGCCAGATACCCAGCGTGGTTCAATACTGGCTTTTCCCCTAGTCGCATCGTCAGCTACGTTAAGTTCGGTTGGAACCCAATGCCATTCAACTAAACTGGTGTATTCTAAAATCTCTCCCACGCGATGAGCCACAAAAGGCTTGTAGTTTCTCGCATCGCTGCGTAGCCACCCCAAAACGGTCATGGAATCACTCCAGAAAACTCGTCGGTTAGGCTTAAAGCGGTGGGCTTCGCAAATCCTAGCGGCAAGTCGAGTGGCTATCAAGGCGCCTTGGAGTTCCAAGCGTGGGATCGAAACTGGCTTCAAAGGAGACACACGTGCCTTGCTAGCTATTAGTGCAAGTTTCACGTCACCGTTGGGAAGCACGAATCTCCAGTAGGCAACGGCGGCGTGAGCCAGCTCGCTAGCATCACAAAACACATGCAACTCCAGTTCTGAGAAACCGTATAAATTGTAACACCTTGGAACTCTCAGTTCCGAAATCGATTTAAGGCATTCGAACCATTCGAGCCAAGTTTCCTGGTCAGCCTGAGATAGCTTCTCGTCCCAGTCAAGATTCTTGCGCCACAAATTTTGAAACAAAATCCTACCTCTCACTACAATGGGGGCTAAGATACCAAGTGGATCGTAGATCCGCATGACCTGGGCTAAGACTACGCGTTTTGTGAAATGGCCTGAAGTATCCTTGAGCCCCAGGTTGAAACCTATGATGTCTTGAGTAGGTTTCCAGATCAAACCTAGAGTCCGTGTTGAGGTGGCTGACAGTGGTAAACTACCCAACTCTACACTAAAACGATTGGCTAGTGAAACGTCAGACAACAGCTCGTTTGGCAATTGATTGAGTGCGTCAGGCTCATTCGATACCCAACCGCGCATCTCGAATCCTCCACACTTATGAATTTGTACGATGTCAGCTGCCAAACGAGCCGCTTCCTCCGTGGGAACATCTACACTTCCGATGAAGTCATCCATGTATGTATCGGAAGTAATAGCTTCCACAGCTTGTGGGAACTCTTTTATAAATTCCGATGCGTTTCGGTTGACGATGTAAATAGCCGTAGATGGGCTGGAGCACGCCCCAAAAATCATAGAAGACATACGATAGGTCTTTATTGGTCCCGCAGGATCATCGCGCCAAAGAAATCGCTGTGCATCTCTGTCGCACTCTTGTATTTTCACCTGCGGGAACATCTCCTTGATATCGGCGGTCAAGGCAACTTTTCCCTCCCTTAAACGCATCAAAATTCCTAGAAGCGGTTGTAAAAAATCAGGACCCGACAGGAGCATAGAATTTAGTGATACACTCTGTACTTTAGCAGCCGCGTCGTGAACAACACGAAGTTTTGCCGGTTTGTTGGGATTTACCACACCAAAATGCGGCAAGTACCAACAAACAGATGTGGGCGACTGTCCTCTACACTCCTCAGCATAACCCTTAGCTAGCATGTCCTGAATATTAGCCTTGTAAAGTTTGGCGTACTTAAGATCCTTTGACATTTTCAGTTCAAGGCTTCTATACCTAGAAAGTGCCAATGGATAGCTCTCGGGAACAACAAGGTCATCTGCCTTCCACAATAAGCCGACCTGGAAGTGCCCATTTGGTAGGCGTTGGGCTGTATCCTCTAGAATACTGAGAGCGCGCTGATCACCTGCACTGCGAGGCTCATGTTTCGTGATACCGATCGCGTCTAATCTATATTGTTTCTTGATGAGGACTTCCAGGTCATGCTGTGGACGCTCACGTAAGGATACGTGGCAGGCAGTCTCCACTAAAGTTGTCCGGCTGCTTGTAAATCCGAACAACACCCACCCTAGCGATGTTTTGATGGCGACAGGCTGGGTCTTCGTGCCTTTCCTTACCTCGGATGCTGTTATCAGGTGCCAGTTGTCGATACCTATCAAAAGTGTAGGCTTTGCGTCTGGATAGCATATCTCCTCAACTATACCAGACAGGTAGGGGTAGCGACGTAAAGAGTCGCGGGTGGCCGATTGGCCTTGCAGCCCTAAGTTTTTAATTGCCCTTGCCCGCTGGATTAAAAAACTCTGTGAGGCTGATCGGCCTTTTATCTGAAAGTCTACAAACTGCACGCTGCTATCCCTAGATAACCCACCCACACAATTCAAATGTAAGTTGCCTTTGGGACCCTTGGCACCAATTTTGGAGGCAATGTCGGCATCTATGAAGGTAGCCGTCGACCCGTCGTCCAGAAGGGCGAATGTGTCTACGCTCCCAGCCGGCCCGGAAATTGTGACGGGTACTACTTTTAATAGTGGAGGAAGTGTAGGATCAATATGAGTGTTGTTGCCAGTTACGAGAACCTGTTCAGTTTCAGCATCAGTTTTAATCCTAGGTTCAGGTTTGACCTCCTCCTTCACATGAGCAAACGCTACAAATTTATCATTGTGCAAAATAGTGTGATGCCTACGATTACAATCACCTATTGTGCAATTAGCCTTATTTTTGTTACAAAACCTAAAATTGTGTGGAACTTTTTGAAGACAACGATAACAGACTTTGTTGTCTTTGACGAAACGCCATCTGTCATCGACTGTCAAAGACGTGAATGTCGGGCAATTTGACAACTGATGTTCACCTTTGCAAAATGAACAAACATTTTCCTGATCGGATGTTTTTGCAGGCTTTGATTTGTAATTCTTAGGTGTTGCTGAAGCCCCCACTCCCGATTCTGAAACGGTATGCGCTCGTTGTTTCTGTGAGAGGGTTGATGAAGATGATGTCACCTCGAATACGGCACCGAACTTCAAGACCAAATCGACCTCACGGTTTAAGAAAAGGGACAACAATTCCACTCGAGCTCGGCTAAGGTTCTCGTGATTAGCAGCGAAATCTAACCACCGCGCGCGCAACAATGGAGAAAGCTTGCTAAGCAGCGCTCCAAATAGTTCAGGAGAACGTAAATAATCACTATGCTGCAATAACTTAGCAACTTCTACACAATTGTGCACACGGGTGGTGAAAACATGTAGATCTCTTACCTCCGGCCCAAGCTTGGGCAGAGCCTTGATTGCGCTCACCTCCTGTAGCACAATTTGTTCAGGTCTACCATAGCGACGATCCAGGGCTTCAATAACGTCGTTGGCGTGAGGTGCCAACACTAACAGCATGCTAACAGCTTCACGCGCCGCACCTTTTAGAGCTTGGTTTAGGCGTGCAAGGTTTTCCGCATCTGTGAAAGCACTTACCGTATCCTGAAAGGCCCGTTTGAACATAAGCCAATCAAGTGGAGAATTTCCATCAAAACACGGAAGTTTTATAAAAAATTTATTGTTGCTTTGGCCGTCACTCTTCGCAAGTGCCTTTAGGGCCCCCACTAACTGCGTAACTCCAATTGAGTTGTCTTCTCGATGAATAACAGTGGCAGCAGCCCTGTCACCCCCGCTAAAACTGTGCTGAGGCAATAGTACAGGACTCTGTGCTGCGATACTCTGAGAAACGACGACATCGTTACGTAGTGGAAGTTCCTGAGAACACAAGATAACGGTAGCATTATTAGCTCCTACCTCACATCCATTGTTGGAATGAAAACCTTTCACAGATGGCGCTCTCTCTTGATGCGGAGGTATTTCAGTAGGCAAGGCCGTACTATCTAACCATTGTTTGACACTCGCGCGGCTCCACCCACTGCGAGAACCGTGGTTACTACAATCTGCTTCAATAGCGGCGAGCTCAGCCCGATATTCTGCTTCAGCAGCTTTGCGCTCCAATTCCGTCTGCCTAGCGTCTACTTGTGCACGCATCTCTGCCTCCATTTGGGCAATTTCTAACTGAGCCACGCGACGAATGTGTTGCGCTTCCGCAGCAGATTTTCTGGCAGCGAGCATCACGGAAGTGCGACTTGTGCGGCTAGTGTGAGTGCCGACAGAATGAGCTCTCGAGTTAGGCTCTAACTCAGAAGAATGTACCTGTGAATTCCCTGATGTAGTATTTGTAGTGGGTTCTGGAACGGCCTCACTACTCGACTGGGTAGGTATATTAGAGTCATTTTGTGGCAGTTTTGTCTGTGACCTCGTCACAACCATTTTTTTTTGCTGAAAAAAAGAAATGCTAAAAAAGAAGAAAAAATAAATTCCTGTGGACTAGTTTTACTAGACACTAGTTCGATCCGGCTCGAAGGACCACTTATATTACTGAATGGAATGGATAATACTAATTTTTCTAGTTTAACAAAGAAAAAAGTCCATCTTTCAGTCAAGCAATATATTGACCAGCAGAAAACAAAAAGAATATCAAAAATAGACAAAATACACAAAACGTGAAAAAGTAAAAATATTAAACAAACAATACAAAGAAGGCTCCAATCGGCCACACACTGCTTGATTTGCTCTCAATAACATTAATTAGGTTAATACCTCACAAATGTTTGCACAATCGTACTAATCATGTATACCTTGTAGATCCATATTTGCAATTATCCAACATTGTCATACACAGTACATGAACATCTTAGCACCTTGTGATATATACCTGTATCTATATAGGTACTTGTATCACACATCTTGGTTGCGGTTTCAAAGCGTGATTTTGACCAAACCGTAACGCTAGAGGAGGATGTACCGCAGACTAATTAGAACATGCTATTATGTTTTGTTTGTATGCTTTTTAATAAAGCATTAAAGGCCTAAATTGAATACACAGACGGCTGCATTACATTCGTAACAGGAACTTATGGACGCTACTGATAATTCAAAACTCGAATTTAAGTTCTAGGCTTAGTCAATTTAGATCACACTAGCGACCCGCCCCGGCTTCGCACGGGTGCAATGTTGTACACATAAACCTTCCTCTGGAATCACTCTATCTATTAAAAAAAACGCATCAAAATCCGTTGCGTAGTTTTAAAGATCTAAGCATACATAGGGATAGGGACAGACAGCGGGAAGCGACTTTGTTTTATACTATGTAGTGAAGAATGCTGATGTCGGTCCTTATTCAAATTTTTATTTGCTTCAATATGGAACAAGAGATGCTCATGTATTCCCTGCCGATCACAATAAGGCGTGCAATCAGATCTTATATCGTAATATTACTGAAACTCAATGACATCATTTGTAAGCATACTGATGATTTTTTCAAAAGTACTTAGCAATGGGAATTGTTGCATTTCTGAAATTATAACGCTTACACATATGAGGGAGTAAATATTAATGAGATAACCTATTAAAATAATTATATCTCACAGCAAAACCAAAATATTGTCATTCATAGACACATTATACTTACATAACGTTGTCGTTGTAAACGGTTTTCGATCGGCTGCACACAAAATAACATCGGGCGCCCCCAAGGATCTCACTTAGCTCCAATACTATTTATTATGTTCATAAATGATCTTCCTGAGTGTTTTAGTTTTTCTGAACCTTTTCTGTATGCTGATGACTTAAAATTTGCGCGAGTAATAGAGTCAAAAAGAGACTATGAACTTCTGCAGCACGATCTTAACCAAGCTATAAAATGGTGCCACAATAATAAAATGCAACTAAATCTGAAGAAATGCTACCATGTTAAGTATACGCGAAAAATTAACTGTATTGACACAGAATACTTCATAGACCAGGACCGAGTAAGTACCGAGTAAGAAGTCGACACAATAAGGGATCTAGGAGTACACTTTGACAAAAAGGTCACTTTTGTGCCTCATATTGAAAACATTATTAAAAAGTCATCAAAAATGTTAGGGTTCCTGCTTCGTAATACCAAAGGCTTTCGTAAAAGTAGCACCTAGATAATGTTATATAACAGTTTCGTACGCAGTGTTATGGAATATTGCAGTGTTGTGTGGAGACCTCACTATGCCACTCACATGTTGCGTCTAGAAAGGGTACAGAAACGTTTTGCGTTGCATTTAGCCTTTAGTGAGGGGAAATCCAAGCGCCTGCCTTCTTACAGAGTCCGTCTATGCCATTTCAGGATGCAATCGTTGTCTATAAGTAGAGATATAACTGATGCTTTGTTTCTTTTCAAACTGTTGCGCAATAAGATCGACTGCCCCGGTTTATTGAAGCTTATTAGATTCCACGCGCCTTCTAGATATCATAGGAATAAGATAACACCCCTGTGTCCGCCACTTCGAAAGTCTGTACTTGGTGCAAATTCTCCAATACCTAGATTGTGTAGAATCCTTAATGGCCGCAGTGACTTAGTAGATGTGCACCACGATACTATAAATAAATTCCTACAAGCTTTTGTAAACAATCCAATAGCGATTTAATATTTAATATTATTTTGATTTTATACCTGTTTTCAATTTTTTCAATGTATTCAATTTTTATTTTTATTTTATTCCGTTAATTTTATTCTTTTATCAATTTATGGTCGATATTTTTATTCATAATTCAAGTAATAAATAATCATAATGTAATCAATTTAATCTATTATAATTTATAAGTATAATTTAATCAGTAATCAAATGCCAATGTTTTTCTTTTTTATTTAAAATTTAATTTTTATTTGTTGTATACAGCTTTGAATATTATGATATTTTTTCTTTATTGTTGTTTTTAATTACTTATTCATTGTATGTAAAATTTCTAATTTCAATAATTTATAGATATGTTATGTAGCCGTTTTCTGTGCATGTGGTGTTAACCTGTAATTAATTGTTGCACTTGCAAATGTTACTCTAGTCATTAAATCAGAAATATATATATATATATATGTAAATGTATATAGTGTAAACAATTGTTGGTTAACCTAAATATTTAAATAACAGGCTGGAGATTTAACTCGGTAGCTATTTAGTACAAATATAGCCTATCGCACTTGGGGATAATGTAGCTTTCTATTAGTGAAAGAATTTTCAAATGGGTTCAGTAAATCTATAGATAACCTACATACAAACTATAACATACAAACTTACATACACATTTTACCTCTTTATAATATTAGTGTAAAAGTATAGATTTTTCTGAAAGTTATATCCGATTCTTGAAAAAAATACAGCCACCATATCAATTACAATTTAATAAATTACCATGTTCATTGTTGTTTAACACTCAATAAAAATAAAATGTTTGCAATTCTATTGAGAACAAAAAATCCCGTGCATTCTACTATTTATATAAAAGTACCGTTAGAATGTAAAGTGCATTGCTGTGTACACTGTTCCTAACATAGCAATGTACAATCGAGAACAGAGTTATAATGCCCGTTAAATTATTTTAGTTGGGACAAGCTGGAGCGATGTTGTTTAGACTAAAATATTTACAGAGGTCGTAGTTTCAGCGATTGCCGTTTATTTTTGATTCCATTTTCAATGCACTTAAAATTTTGATTGTAACTATTATTTTCTCGGTTGTACTGTTTCTGTACTAAGTATAATCTTCGTTGTTTCTCTTATAAGTGGTACATTATAATTTTTCTTTCTGTTTTGTTCATTTAAGTATAATGTGTTGTTAGTTCTTCGAGTTCTTGATGGGATTAAGGTTTATCAATAAGCAGTAAGTCCATGTAAAATACGTTACTTTACATATTAGTTGTACCCGGTTGAACTGAAAGGCAACCCCACAACAAACAACATTGCAACATGCTTGCAAAAAGGCCCTCCATCCACTTGGATCCCATGATGAGGCTCCCATGGGATCCTAAGATTATTTTCTTCGCCTCTTCAATCCCAAGGGATCCTAGAATATTTTTTTTTGCCTCATCTTTCCTGTGGGTTCTTAAAATGTTTTGTTATGCCTCTTGACTCCCATAAGTAATGATAATCTTTTTCCTGTACACCTCATTATGATACCAGTACTGGCCACTTTATGACACTTGGCATCTAGTTTATTTCAAACTTGTCTTATTGTGGTCATTGATTTTAAAATGGACGAAATAAGTCGTATCCACCAAAGAGGAGAATTAATTCTCCATAATGGTTACAAATACCATTGCAATACCAAAAACAAAAATGGGTCGAGTCTGTGGCGATGTACACAATGGAAAAAATTAAAGTGTGGCGGAAGATTGACATTTAATGTAAGTTAATATTCATGACCTTTTCTGGCTGTTATTTTCAAAATTATAAGACCTTTTTCAAAACAACATACCCCACAGCTTATAATTTATATATATTTATTTATTTCTCTTCGATAGGCTGGTGTTATTCTAAATAGTCGAAACCATGCTACTAACTGCAAGCAAAACCATACTGATAATGATATACAACAGAAAATATACGAATGCAGACAAAAAGTTATTCAAGAACCGTGTCAACCAATTCCTACTTTATATGAAGAAATGCTAAATAATATAAAATACATAGGACTTAATTTTACGTCGGATGTGTTTGCCAAAATATGAATCATTAAAAACTGGTTTGTATAAATTAAGAAATACTAATGCAGGTGTTAAGAAAACATGTTTCCAAAATGTAGAAGAAGTGGAAATTCCAAGTTCAATGACGGACTTCACACTTGCTGATTACAGCTATAATGGTAATAGGATAATAATTTTTTGTTTACCAGAAATTATAAGCATCCTCAGTGTAATAAAACATGTTTTCGCTGACGGAACCTTCCGTAGCTGTCCACCGCTATTTGTTCAGATATATTCAATTCATGGTGATGTCGATGGCAAAAAGACTACTAACAGCGTTATTCTTTTATTATACATATTGATGACAAATAGAACCAAAGAATCCTACAGTTTAGTAATTCAGTTAATTAAAAGCAGAGTTCCGTCTTTTCAACCAAACAAGTTTACTATAGACTTTAAGATACCGGCAATCAAAGGTTTACGTGAACAGTTTCGAGAGCCCGAAATTAGAGGTTGTTATTACCACTACCGACGTAGCCCGGACCGGACCGGACCGACCGGACCGGTTCCGGTTACCGACATAGCCCGGACCGGACCGGACCGACCGGACCGGTTCCGGTTACCGACATAGCCCGAAGAATTGCCAAACTGAAGTGGCAGTGGGCAGGTCACATTGCTCGCAGAACGGATGGCCGATGGGGCCGAAAAGTTCTGGAATGGCGACCGCGTACCGGAAGACGTTGCGTTGGAAGGCCTCCCACTAGGTGGACCGATGACCTGGTGAAGGTTGCGGGGATCCGCTGGATGCGAGTCGCACGGGACCGGTCAGTGTGGCGACACTTGGGGGAGGCCTATGTCCAGCAGTGGACGTCTTTCGGCTGAAATGATGATGATGATGATGATTACCACTACACTAACAGTGTTTGGAAGAGTGGACGTAAATTGGGCCTTACAAAGTCAAAACGTAATAAAAGATTTGTAGCATTATGTGCAGCTTTACCACTTGTACCAAAAGATATGTTGACTAGTGCGTGGACATATGTGAAATAAAAAATGAATGAAAATCCACAAATTATTAAATTAAGAAATTACATGCAGAATTTTTGGTTCAAAAATAAGAATGTGAAAAATATTTGGACTGTCTTTGGTGAACGCCACCGAAGAACCAATTGTTTGGAGGGATGGCATAGAAGATTGAACAAAAATCTGGGGAAGAAAAATAGGAACATTTTGACCTTTCTACAAACATTAAGAAATGATGCAAAATATAACAATATACGAATTGAAAACCACGTTACAAATATAAGAAAGAAAAAACAAATAGAAAACGATGATTTCATTTTGGAATCTCAAATGGAATTAATAAACAAAGATATTACAATCGGACACTTTTTGGAGCAAGTAAAATAGAGTTCAGTTCCAAGCACAGAGTACTATAAATTCCAGGTAATCGGCATGCAAGCTTATTTATATTTTCTGTTTTTATTTTCTCGCATCGTCGTCGTTGTTTTCGCCGGAGAGGTTTTTCTTTTAGTAGTAGTAGGAAGTTCTTTTAGTTTTAGTTTAGTAGCACAAATAAATATGAATTTTGCAATATTGGCCCTTTTTACTATGAAAATGTTGCAATTTTGCTTTATTTTTATTAGGTAGGTACCCCGGTATTCCTTTGGAAAAATGGGAGCCATGACATGAAATAATATATCTTAAGTTCCTCTAAACCGGCCATAGGAACTAAGTTGCCATAAAACGTACGACAAATATGATTATATTTTGATCCTATAAATATAAGTAAAGAGGTGATAAAATTATCTGAGGATCCCATAGGAGCCTCGTCATGGGATCCAAGTGGACGGAGGGCAAAAAGGCAGGGCAGATGATGAATGAGCAAGAACTCCGTACCTTGGGTCAATTGTAAAATACTCAGATAACATGATCTAGACGCGCATCACGAAAGCTGGTTCAAAGTGGCCCAGGAGAAAAGAACCTGGGATATGGGGGACGCCTTTGGCCAGCAGTGGGATATACAAGATTACTAAAAAAACTGATTTATCAAACTAAATTAATAATTATTGTAGGTAGTTTTAAGAGATAGTTTTCACTGTTCAAAAGAAGCTGCTAAGAAATACCCAAGTATCTACCGAATGCCATTCTACACTCTTATTACTCACGACTTATTTGATAGGATACCTAAGGATCTCTTCGCCTAGACCTAACCAGAGACCTACATTTTATTTTTTACATTTATAAATCGGTTACCATTTTCCAAGTAGGTATCCCTACTCAAAGAGCTTATTATTTACTAACTGAAATCTGTTATTGACTGTCTAGAAATGGGAATGAAATAAATCATGGCGACCTTTTAGTATTATTCGACTGGAACGACCCTGATAAATAACGATGTTCTATATAACATATTGTTTTTCATGCTATTATCTGATTATTTATTTTATAGGGGAACCATTGCGTAAGTCAAAAGGAATCCAATGTCATCGATGTCAGGGTAATGCATTCAGTACAAAGAATAAATCAGTTCCCTTTTTGGAAAGGCAGCAAGGATCTGTCTTCGGTACTAGGATCTTTCTGTCACATGTCACAACAATATTTCTAAAAAAAAAAGCGTACTATGCATTGCCCCAGTGATATACAATAAAATTCCTAATTCTCTTAGGATTTTGAATATAAATTCATTCAAGAGAGAACTAAAAAAAGTGCTTATTCGTAAGAGATACTATAATGTTACGGAGTTTTTTAATGACAAATTTTGAATTTGATATTTTTTTTTTGTTTTAATTATTCTTTTTTTTTTTACTTTATATTTGTATGGACTGTAATTATGTATTTAAATTAATGAAATTTTGACTATATGTAATGTAATTATTTCTTAATTTATAATTTCCAATAAAGAATTATACACTATTTTGTACGCCGTATATGGCAAAACATGTTGAACCATCAATCTTAAATCGATTCGTGTTCATATGTGCATATCTATGTATACATGTTTATACAAATAAATGCATCTTTATCATGCCCTTAATTTTTTGAGACATCACGACAGAACAGAGAACAGTTGGAATGACAATAAAAGATACTTATCCACATAAGTTTGTTACTGTTTCGTTGAAGGCACGATAAGAAATAGGTGAAGCTTTTATAAAAACACATGAATATCGATGAATCATTGGAAATTGTAACAGTCTAGCCTACAAACACAACAAAATTGTTTACAAAACCAACTTAACCTAAAGTGTCAACCCAAAGACGCTAACCTACACTAAACAGTACAAACAAAAACGCCTAGACAGACGTGTAAACAATAAAAGCGACACAAACAAATACATGTTCGAAATCAAGCAAGTCCCTCCATTAGTTCGATCCGCATACAATGTCCGAACAACTAATGAACACAGAACACCTCTCCACTCTCTATCCCCTCTTGTTTAACAAACTACTCTGATACTTGTCAGGTGGAGGAAACCAGAGACAAGAAATGTTCCAGTTAACAACTACTGGCAGGGTAGCAGGCCCGTCTACTATTGCCAGTAACAGATTTTCTCGGCTGTCGTATTACGTTATTTTGTTATTGGGCAATTATTTTGCTGAGACCTCTTTTATTAGTAAACGGATTACGGAGAAAATTTATGAAGCGAGAATATTATGGCGAAGTGAGTTACTGTTACTGATCAATCTTGTCAAGTTTGAAGGATTGTCGTGTAATCACTTTCTAGATCCTTTTATTGAGAAAATAATTTTTTGGACGACAAAATCTTAGCAAAATAGATGTACAAACCACTTGTAAGTATCTTAAGGCACAAGTTTACACAAACAGTTTATGCAAACCGCCTTAATTCAAAAGACAATGAAGCTCCTGATGGTCATGACCCGCTTAAACAAGACTGCAATTCGTTAGCTTTAACTTCATTAATCAAAGTGAGAACTTGAGTCATGAAACTTGGAGTAAAGAGAAAAGTCGGTGTCCGTTTAATGACGCAGAGCCCTCCGAATCTAAGCGAGAACATCAAATCACGGACAACCGCCGCCGTCTCAAGGGACAATGTCATGCATACCTCCGTAGGTACTACACACATATAAAAATATACGGTACGATATACCGAGACAAATTCACACACATGCACGTACCCGGTACAGACGATGCCAGAAGTACGCGAATAAAAAATGAAACAAGACGTATAGGTAAATACGGTGTATTTTTCCAGCAATTTGGGTAAGTGGTTACCCTAAATACATTGTCGTAAACTTAGTCAATTGTTATGTCGAGCTCGATTGATGAATAAACTGTATTTAGAAACCATCAATGTTTATTGCTGGCTTGATGGGAGCATTGCCTGCTGTCACTACTCAATTTGGGGGCAATTTGTGTACAATAAGAATAGTAGTGCTATAATAAAAGACTACAATATAACGTTATTTTGTTATTATACATCCAATCCATCGAATAATTAGGAATCATAAAACAATTACACGTTTATCTACATCGTTACAAACAAGTAAACATTTACGTAACCATAATCGTAGAAAACCTTTTAAAAACGACTGTACTTTAAATCGCGTGACACAGTTTATTCTTGACGAGTCATTCTGTTCGTGACATTAGCGTAATGGGATCGAGGAGGTTTGGTGTCATGGGATGACACAAAAAAGCCCCGAACGTGACGCGTTAGTAGGAAAAGGATACTTGGCAGGTAATTATAGTTTCAGAAAGGTAAAATTAGTTCCGGCAGACGTCCGGAGCCTTAACTAAAAGTAAGAGCGATAAAGTCGAATTCCGCGTTCTAATTACGAGTCGTACTTTTTTTCAGTACCTACTAAATCCGTCGGATTCTTGAAGGTTTTCGTAAAATTCTGTCTCTATAAAGCCCTTTAAATACAAAGAGATAAACGTTTTTTAAACAATAGTAGGTAGGTACTATGTATAAACCAAAGGAAGTGGGTTTGCGTGTAATGTACTCCGAAAAATGGCACGGATTTGTTTTACGACTGAGATTCATTCGAGCGATAGACGTTTTTCATGTCGCCCGGATAAAAACTCCGAGGTACAAGTTAGCAAAACTGAAAGTAATGGATGTGATAGGGAATAAATTGACGGGAATGTGGAAAATAAAAACAGAAATGATTTTTATTGAAAATTTTGGTGCGTGTTTTCCTACGTCAGAATGTATAAAATGTCAGAGATCATCATTGCCTCGCTTTTTTCCAACAATGTTAGGGTCAGATTCCAGTCTAACCGGATGCAGTATTTTACATGGAGAGACATGCCTATCTGATCTCCACCACAACCAAGTTAGTACTGGGTAATACGATAACCCCCCCTGCCCTACGACCCCCCCTACGATAAGGCCTGAAAGTCTGACAACCAGTCTTACCAAGGGGGGGCTTGGTAAGACTGTTGTCAGACTTTCAGGCCATTTACTACCTGGAACGACTGTCAAAGTTCTGCGATTGACAACCGGGACCAACGGCTTAACATGTTTTCTGAGGCACGGAGGAAACTCGGTATGTAATCGGTTGTCACCCATCCACGGACCAACCTAGTTAAGCACGGCTTAATCTGAAGATCGAGGGTAATACGATAACCGCCCCCCCTTGGTCAGACTTTCAGGCCATTTACTACCTGTAACGACTGTCAAAGTTCTGCGATTGACAACCGGGACCAAAGGCTTGACGTGCTTTCCAAAGCACAGAGGAAACTCGGTATGTAATTGGTTGTCACCCATCCACGGACCAACCTAGGTAAGCACGGCTTAACCTGAAGATCGAGGCGCGCGGCTGTTATTACTTTCCCGCGACACGAGTGAAAATGCCAGGGATGGAATGTCTAAATATAGCATTCTGTTTGTATACGTATAGATACATGAATGGTATTAATAAAAACTACGAATTTCATAGGAAATGGTAGTCATCGTTAGTTTGCGTGTTTTATTTTAGTACACACGGCGACATATCAAGCTATAATGATCCAGTATAAATTGACCTCGCTTTGTATGAACTTCCCGTACAATGAGAGATCAGCGTATACTGGTTTTGTATAGCTTGATTGGTCGTCGTGCGTACCTAATCAGTCTGTATATAGTGGGCCGTACCTATTTCTGTTACTGAGAAATAAATAAGGTATAGCACAGAAGGCTAGGCATTGCATGGGTACTTAGAACAGAAAATTATAAAGGGTGTAACAAGACCCTTAACGAAACCGAAAGGCATTAGTTCTTCCCGTCACTGCGGTCTTTTTTTTCTTCCAGACCATACCTAAGAACCTTTTGGTTACGGAGATTTTGGTGGTCAAAGATCCAAAAATTCCACAAGTTTTTTTTTTAAATACATGTTTTTAATGTAAGATTTTTACTTTAAACACCTCCACGACCCCCGTATTATTCAATCCATCCATCAGCACAATGTTTTGAGTCCGTTACATTGAGTCCTACCGTGAAACGTGATTTTTCACCCCAAAAAAAAGTCGTTCCCCAGCAATAATTTTTGCGTAAAGTTACTTAGTATGATGTACATAATGCTTGGCTGACGGCTTCATGAAGGGTTTTGTTACGCCCTGTATATTTAATATTAATTTATTGTTGTTGTAGGAGGTGGGTCATAAATAACATATAATAATATGTGCTGTGCACAACGTTCCATGAAAATCTCTAAAATAATAATCATTAATTAGTGAACAGTATCTAATATTAGAAGGCTTCAATAATTATTTGATCAATCAGGACTTATTGAAATGAATATCAAAATACATCATTATTATGATTACATCTCGTAATAATGATCCAATTTAAACTTGTTGCATGATTCTATTCAGCTATATTTATATATGGATATTAATATATGTAAAACAGCGCCTAAAGGCATAGCAGCATATTCGCATGCAAATGCAAACCAACTGAAAATTTTGTAACATTATTGAAAAATTAAAGCATTCATTATATAACATAACTACGTATTCATTGATAATATGCTAAAACAGTTAGCACATACTGTTTTACTTTCACCACGGTTTATTACCAAAAGAGAGGAGAGGATAGCTTCAAATTGTCTAGTACGTGGAATCCAGTTTTGAGTATGCTCAAAAGTAGCAGCCGGCATCGTAATAAGGACTCCAAAAAACCTTGGGATACTGTCAGTGTGTTTTGCCGTGACTTAAGTGATGAGTGCCAGTAGTGCGAGTAGCAAAGAAAGAGAGTAGACAGATTTGTCTGCTCTTAACAATTTATTTTCCATCCACCCGCATTCACCAGTCAACCCGCGATCATGGCGCTTGCAACAGCTTCGAAATATAGGGAGCTCTAAATAATAAACAGTCATGGAAGATATCCCGGAAGTGACAGTTAAGTAGAAGTTAGCACATAATAATGTAACTAGTGATAATAATCTTAATATAACAGTTTCTGCAACATTATGTTGCAGCCCGTCAGGATTTGTACCTGGTTGATGGCAAGACGACCCGAATGGCGCAGCGGCAGTGAGGCTGCCTTACGTTCTTAGGGTCTCGGGTTCGAGTCCCGGTAGGAGCAAATGTTTGTGTGATGAGCATGGACATTTGTTTCCGAGTCATGGATGTTTATATGTATAATAAGCATGTATTTACAAACAAAAAAGTATCTATGTAGTATTATCAACTATCTGGTGTCCACGACACAAGCCTCGTAGCTTAGTGTGGCACCTAGATGGCGCTGTGTGTAATGTCCAGCTGTGTGTGGCGCTGTGTGTAATGTATGTAATGTTATATTTATATTAATAGGCCCACGCCTACATTTAAATACAACTGGCACTTTGGGTGTACTATACAGAGATGTAAACCTCTATCTTAGGCTTCAGGGATTATGAGCATGTTTACGTAATGTTAAAACTTCAAACAAAAATAAAACCATAAACCCATCTTATCAATATTTAATACCAGTGTAATTCTTTCCGACTTTAGCATAAAAGTCGACAAGAACCGCTAAAAGCAAAACCAGTCAAATATTTTTAAGAGCGGCCAACCCGTCATGCTTTGCATACAAACGCTCGTACGTGATTATTGCCGATGTTACACGTCATCTATCTTTGATTTTTTAAAACTAATATGTATTTTATGAACTATTATCTAGGTTTCTATGGTTGAAAAAATAAAAATAAAGTAGAAACAAATTCAGTAAAAGCCTCCAAATGTCGGTTTTGCACAAATTTTACCTGAACGTTGGCCGATCATAATGTACTCATAAACTGTAAAAATGAAGAAAAAATCTCGATAGAAACCTTGCACATGTAATGGATATTCTTAATGACACATTTATTTCACACACTTGTAAGACTTATTCAAAAACACGTATTTCCTAGAACAAGTTTAAGAAATTTTCGAACACTATTTTTCGTTCAATGTCATCGCGTTAGGCGGTATGAGGTTAAAAAAAAAAGGCGGTATGAGGTGCGCGGGAGATATTTTGTGCGGGGTCGGGTGGGGTAAGACGGGGGAGTTGAAAGAAAATCGCCGCAGTAGCTCTGGATGAAACAACAAGCTTTTTGACCATGCTCGCGTTAACGATAGACGGGCCGGGAAGGGCCCTCTTAATATTGAAACCGAAGCTGGGTCGTTAGCGCGTGCGATATCGAATGAAAAATAATACAGCAGGGCCGTTGCAAGCATTGTACGATACCCGGACGCGGGTGGCTTAAAGATACGGTCACAGTTACTGCGATATAGTATAGAATATCTCGCATTATTATTCAGCTGCATCCCGTTAGGTTAGAAGCTAACCTCAATATAGTTGAGAAAGGTATAGACAGATGATAATCATCTGACATTATCAACTTCTTTAGGCACTTTCTTCTCATCACCGGTGATAATTTCCAAGGAGCAATTAGAGCCATGAATTTAAAACCAGTTATTTGTTTACTAGAATTCTTGCTCAATCTTTTTTGAGAAACAGATTAAGACAGGTGCCTTAATCCGACATTCACAAATAACTATGTCTTCTTCCTGTTCTAAAGTTTCTTCAATTTCTAAAGGTAGCGTTGTTCAATTACGTTTTTAACCTACAAACGAACAAACACTAGTCTTTATTTCCTGCTAGCTTTTGATCGCGGCTTCGCTCGCTTTATGGTCGGAAATTATCCAACGGGAATGTTTAAAATTTCATTTATGACACTCTGGGATAGTGCACCTTCCCATTAGTGAAATATTTTTTGAAATCGGATCGGTAGTTCCGGGGCCGGTGCTAGGTGAAAGATTACCCCCTATATCCAGACTTACAAATTTTACCTCTTTATATTATTAATAAAGACTTCCTTTTGCTCGCAACCTTCAAATGTATGAAATTGTTGTAAAAATATTACTTCCCTAATTGAATCGGCTTTTGCTAACAATTATGTTTTTTTTTTGAACGATTCCCTAGTCTTTTTTCTAAAATAAAGCCTAAGTTACTCATTATAACATCAGATATATGCCGGTAAAATTCCCGTCGAAAACGGTCCAGCTGTTCCGGATATCAGCCGGAATAAACAGAGACACAGTGTACGCAGTGTACCGTGTACGCATTCAATAAAAATGTATTACAAATAGACACTTGAATTTTATGTATTGGTATAGATGATCAAAACATTACGTTCATAGTTCCTTATACTATATATCATAATTATAGTTACACTAACATGTTACCAGTTTAAGAAAAACAGCTTAAACCTGAGGAAGGAAATTCTAGAAATACTCAATCAAACATTGATTCGAACTCTCTCTGCTGTTTGAGAGGGATATTTTATGTTTGAACTTCTAAATATTAACTAAGAGATTATTATAGTGGTTTCCAGAAATAAGACATTGCTTATGTAGCTACGCTTGATTTTTGAGAATTCATTGGAAACCTGCAGTGGTTTGCGTTAATATTTAACTCGTTCTGAGAGTTGATTTTATCACAAGCCTGCACCTCGAAATCAATGAGGATCAAGCATATTTTAGCAAAAAAAATTGAACCTTTAATAAAAATTCAATCATTTTGAACTTCTATTATTCAAAATTATTCGACAGCTATTTATAGTCCATTTTGTGTAACTTTTTTACTTAATTAGCCCAGTAACCATATAATCAGAGTACGGTAGCTTCCAGAAAACAATGTCACACAAATCAAACAAGCCACAACCTTGACCTACATAATATCGTCAAATGAACGGAAAACTACTGATATTCAGCTATCGCTTCTATTGACGTACAAATAGTGGATATAATTGCGTTTTGATTGGCATAAGATCGATCTACGTTGAATGATTCTCAGCAATTGTACGTAATCGCATACAATTTCGTTTGAGTGCTCGATAATAATAATGATAGTGGGTTTCCTAAGGTTATTACCTAGGCCAGAGGCTAAGTGTTGCCATACAACGTGGCAACACCACCAGTCTCTTGGGCACATTTGACAGCGTTGAGGAGGAGTTTTTCGATGACCTTTTATAGATTATTTCATAGTTTTTAATTAATATTGTATATAGTTAGTTTACTCTACTTAACAAAAGTGGATTCGTAGTAGGTACATACTATTATTAAATATTACCTAGGTCAAAGACGGATTTTATTATTCTTTAGAGACTCGTCACTAGAACTCTTTCGTTTTTTTTTGTTTACTAGAGTTATTAACCCCTGAACAAAAAAGTGGGGTGTTTTAAGTTTAAAGTGTGTATCTGTGTGTCTGTCTGCTGAATGATAGCTCCTGAACGGATGAACCAACAGGGCGTTCAGGCGTCTGAGTACGCCTCCACATCGCTCTCATCCAGAAACGTGTCCAGAAGACTGGCAGCATTGCCACGTTGAATGGCAATGCTTCTTTGGCCAAAACAAGAGCCAGCCCTCTGGTAATGCGAAGTGTCAACTAGTCGACGAGTTTCTTTAAAAAGAAGTTATGTGACACTGATGAGTCTCATAAAATTAAAGTGATCTCCTTTTTCCTAGTAATAAAGGCTCGTTTGTCAGCTCTGCACGAAATCAGCATTGCCTCAACTGTTGCCGTGCGGATTTTTTTCTCTGAAGCTACTGCATCGTACACCTTTATGATAACGACATCGTAGTATCAGTTAATCAGGAAACCTCTTTGCATTGTTACTGCGACCGTTTATATCTTATTACTAATTGTTGCCTCCGGCTTCGCTCGCGTTTTTGTCGGAAATTAGGCACGTTGTAAATATAGAACTCGGGGATAATGTAGCTTCCTAATAGTAAAAGATTTTTTTAAATCGGGTCAGTAGATCCAGAGATTACCCCTACATACTACATACAATCTTACAAATTTTACCTCTTTATAATAAGTATTATAGTATAGATATCTCAGATATAATTGTGTGTGGAAAGCCTTCAATAAATACGGCATAACCAATACCCGTATTATAGCACTAGTTATTTCCCACTTGCTTCAGTTATTCTAAAATCCCACTGTTTACAGAGCAAGAACTGTCGTTAACCTACGGTTTTATGTTAAATATGAGGATGATGATATGAGGAGCTCGTGGCTCGTGGTTGTTGAAAGGTTAAACTACGCTTTCTGAGGTCGATCCATGGATGGGTGACCATCCAATATGTATAAGGATCCATTAGCATGTTAATTGACGTCTGTAGTTCTTCGACAATTGACATCCAGTACTACAAAAGTGTCTATTACCACTGGGTAGTTAGGTACTGACCTAACTGGGTTGTGGAACTTGTGGATTCAATCCCGTTTAAAATACGGGAATTCAGCTGCATCCACTTAACGTTATTGTGAAATTGGTCGGCAATTAATGATGAAATAATATTGATAGTTAAAAATGAAACCGTGCAAAGTTGGTACCCAGGCGCAAATATAACACATTGCGGTTTTGAAAGGCACCGTCGTCGTTTGATTGACATTGATTAGCCTTTAGGTACCTACCTAAAGTCTTAAGTATCTTATCTATACAAAAAATAGAATTGCAGTGTCTGTTTGTAATATCAAAATAACAACATTTTACTGAATGCATACGAAAATATATACGGCAATTATAACAAAAACACATATTTTTTTCAATTTTGGTCTGTCTTTCTGTTTGTTCCGGCTAATCTCCGAAACGGCTATACCGATTTTGATGGGACTTTCACTGGCAGATAGCTGATGTTATAAAGAGTAACTATGAATAATTTGGAATAAGAATTAGAATTCGGTGAAAAAAAATGAATACCCTTGAAATTGGTAACAAAATCCGATTGAAAAGGCAAGTAATATTTTTATAATAATTTCACGCGAAAGAAAGTTGGGGGCAACAGCTAGTATACAATAAGCTACGCAGAACGCTAGTAATCTTATTTCTATATATTTCGTACCGACAGTAGAATATTGTTGATTGAAGTTAAGTATGCTGCTACTCTTTCAAATATTGCTATATGTAATATATATATATATGTATATATATATATATTTAGATAACTTACTGAAACTGATACTGTTAGTCTGTCGCCTCTAACAGCTAGGCAATTTTAACGACCTACAAAATGCGATTACTCCATTATGTTCCTTACATTACTGTATTTTAAAATTCAAAATTAAACATTTCAAATGTAAAATAATGGCGTGATTATAGTCGGGATTCCTATTTCAATACCAGATTCTACTACCGAGTAGTTCTTCACATGTAAAATGTAGAGACTCATCTACCTTTTGGCGGTCGTTTGTATGTTTTCCCTTTGTAAATAAACCGTCGTGTTTAGTATCAAATATATCACAGATAACTTCTGTTTCCATGTCAATGTTTCACACCAAATCAACAAGATTGATGGGACTTGGAGCGAATGAGCGAATTTAGGATTAAATGGAGATATTTTGCTGTGGGCGAACAAAGTTTTACTGAACTGTAAATGCTTATGGAAGTTGTCAGAATCTGTGGGTTTTATTTTATATACTAATTTGGATAGTATATTTTTTAAATTAAAATGAAAACGTGCTTAATTAATTAATTAATTTCTATTGAATATTAATATCGACTAGCTTTAGCTAGCGAAAACACCTCATTTACAATGTGAATGAGTTTATAGTACCTACATATTTTTATTTTTCATAGTATCGAAAAATATTAATGAAATTGTCAGTGGAATATTACAACGTTCGCAATGAAATTTTGAAAGGAAAATTATAACGTTGAATTTTATTATTCTGAAATGAAACCACAGTAGCATATCTAAGAAATATTATGAAGATTTGATGTATTCTAGTGCCTTCGAAGTTACTTTAAATTACTTACGTCACATATCACGCGGTGACAATGAAACTTGGTTATGTGTCTAGAAACACGAATATCTCAAATTAAGGCACGACTCCTCTGATCTCAGGAATGTAACTCAAACATTTGTACCTATTGTGGTATGTGTAATTCGTAATTCTTAGAAATAAAAATACTGGAAATTTAAAACAGAAAAGAATTTGCGATGCATTGTTTGAGACTATAATATTTGCAGTCATATTTCAGAGCAAAGTTGATGAAAAAATATCCAGAATTTTCATTTATTTTCTAACTATGAAGGTACAAGAAAATCCTCAGGAAAAGTAAACTTGTAAACTTAAAAAAAAAACCAAAGAATAAGGAAAAACAGAATAGTTTATCATATCTTGTATAGCCGTCAGAAAGATGCTAAATTATCAGTATCATTAAAATATGATACAGATATTTTTTTAAACAAACGCGAATACAAAATCCACGCAGATCAAAATACTAAAAAATAACGTCAGCCCATAAAGTATTCCCAAATGTTTTACGCAAAAGCAAAACCAGTCAAATAGAGCGAAAACTCGGTAAATAAAAAAGCCGAAAGTCTAGATGCCTGAGCAGAGGCGGCTCAGTGTCGCGAAGGTCGGTATAAGAAGCCAATAATCTCTATTCAGGATATAAATGATCGCTTCGAGTGGAGAAGACTGGATACTAAGCCTAGATAAGCCTAAGGAGAAGGACTTACAGCGCGAGGAGTTCGTGACTAAATAATAACAACTGCTCGGGTCGATCTTCAGGTTAAACCGCGCTTGCCTAGGTTGGTCCGTGGATGGCTGACCACCCATTACATACCGAGTTTCCTCCGTGCCTTAAAAACGCGTCAAGGCCCTGCTGTTGGTCCTGGCTGTTTATGGTAGATCTTTGACAGGCGTTAAGTGGTCAGTAGCCCGAAAGTCTGACAACCGGTCATACCAAGGGATATCGTATTACCCAGTACCAACTGGGTTGTGGAGGTCAGATTGGCAGCCGTTCCATGGAAAATACTGGTATTTAGCTGCATTCGGTTAGACTGGAAGCCGAACCCAAAATAGTTGGTAAAAGGCTAGGCAGATGATGTATTAGCAAAGCTGCCACGTCTTAAGTAGTAATGAATTCTTACTAAAGAGTGTTATTGAAACAATAAAGTATAACAAACTACAAAAACACACAAACACTGTAAACTAAACACTGTAAACTGTTACAGTTTTCATAAGAAGAGTGATTAAACATTATCTTTCCATTTCGTCATAGTTGCATAAATTAGTATGTATTGTTAGTTATTTTATTGTGTTTGTAGTATTGATAACAATACTACAAATACAATAAAATAAAAAACACATAAACATTTTAATGTTTGTATTTATAAGTATTTTAGTATATTCTTATATGGTATGATTAGGTATTATATTTAAATAGTTCTGCTTTATGTTTTGTATTCCATTTTCTTTTCTTCTTTTACACACTGTGACTACATCTCTTTTTTAGATTCTCCTTTCGCAGGTATACTGGAAGAGATTTCTTTAGAAATAAGCATCACCTTTGTATTATTTTCTGTTCCTTTCTTCTTTTCTGTATTTAGTGTGTACATAAATTGTTAAATAAATAAATATAATAGTGTAACTTTCACTTTTCTTGTTACTCAAATACGTCATTCAACTTATTGCAATTGCTCCACGTTTTTGGTAAAGACAGATTTATGATGAAGAAGGCAAATCTAAACGAGAACGTATTTATTACCGTACCACATCTCAAACAGGAATACGAAAACGTAACAGAGAAGGAAATACCAAATAAATGCTTTTTCATTTAGCGTCCCTTTTGTGTGTGGGTTAAAAGCAAGCCACGATATATGGGAACATTAGGGAAAACAATGCCCCATTGTATTCTACGTGTTGTTGTATATCAAAACTTTGAATAAAACAGATTGATTGCTATTTTATCATTGGACTTTGTTTTCGTTGCCTATCGAGTGGAGGACAATGCATAACGCTTATACAGCGTGTAACGGAAAGGGTATAATCATATGGAATACTGTGGTACGGACCATCAAACTGAACAACTTTGTCTATGGGACCACCATCGAAATCGTAAAAAAATAATCAGCTGTCCCATACATTTGGGTCGAGTAGGAATTGAAATTTTGTATAGGACAGCTGATTATTTTTTTACGATTTCGATTGTGGTCCCATAGAAAAAGTTGTTCTGTTTGATGGTCCGTACCACAGTATTCCATATGATTATACCCTTTTTGTACACGCTGTATTGTCCTATCGCATACGTTTATTCAAATGAATGAGCACTCCTAACAAACCTAAGTCCTTGTTGACCGAAAAAAGAACTTACTGTCCTAATTTCAGCGATCATTATCTTTTGTCATGGCAAAAGTTGTTAGTCTAGTGAGAATTGCAAATTGGATTAGTTTTTCGATGTTAATTAAAGAAAAGACAAAGTTTTATTAAGTTACTTCTCTTCTAGCATACGGAATTAGTTGGTCGTTGTCGAAATTATTAACAAAGATAAACAGTATTTTCGTGAGTCGAGGAAGGATTTCGGAACATTTTGAGTTCGGATACCCAGAAAATTGTTACTCAATTTTGCATTGTTTATATTGGAATTAATTTACAAATTGAATGTGTTGAACGGTAGCTTTAATCGTGAAAGAATTTGGATTGATTTTGGTTAACAAATATGAGACAAGCAAGTAAAATATTATCCTATAAAAGGTAGACAATACACCACATCGCTTTGAAACTGGACACGCGTGCACCTCATTAAGAGCGGCCAACCCGTCATACTTTTCATACAATCGCTCGTACGTGATTATGCAGTTGTTACACATCTATCTTTGATTTTTTTGAACTAATAGGTATGTTGTGCACTATATCTAGGTTTCTATGGTATCAAAAAATAAAAAATTGTAGAGACAAATTCAGTATAAGCCTCCAAAAATTGCTGTTTTGCACAAATTTTAGCTGAACTTTGGCCGTTCATAATGTACTCATAAATTGTAAAAGTAAAGAAAACTTTTCGATAGAAACCTTGCACATGTAATGGAAATTATTAATGACAAATATTTATTTCACACTCTTGTAAGACTTATTCAAAAACACGTATTTCCTGGAACAAGTTTAAGAAATTTTCGAACACTATTTTTCGTTCAATGTCATCGCGTTAGGCAGTATGAGGTGCGCGGGAGACGAGATGTGCGGGGTCGGGGCGGGGTAAACAACAAGCTTTTTGACCATGCTCGCGTCGACGATAGACGGACCGGGAAGGGCCCTCTTAAACAGATCAATTTGGGCAACCGAAACGTAAAATTTTCGCGTCATTCAACCCAAAAATGTCGTAATTTTATTTCAACTGTAATTCGGACGCTTTTATCCACTGGATAAGTAGTGGCTCGAGTTTTTATTACGAACTGTATTCACCACCACTCTCTTTTTATGACTTACAGAATTAATGTGCCTACATGTCAGCTTGCATGTTTCCGGCTTTTGTTTCATCACAGATAATAAGTTAAAAAACTTTATTTTGTTAATAAAATAAGTTTTAATGGCATTATGTTACATCGTGACGTGATGGCTTCGCGTGGATAATACCTCGTCTCCCATACACGAGGTTGAAATCCGGTTAGGTACTATAATGACGTCTACTTGCTTATATCTTGGATATCACTCGCATTGGTAAAAAAAAAACTTAGTGAGGAAACTTGGAGGTCTACCATAAGGTCTTAAAACATGAGTAAATCGATTGTGGAAAAGAGATGGCGCTAGACGACCTGTATAGCACTGTCTCTTTCCCACACTAGAATTACTTCTCACATCACTACATAGTATAAAACAAAGTTGCTTCCCGCTGTCCCTATGTATGCTTAGATCTTTAAAACTGCGGATGCAGTTTTTTTAATAGATAGAATGATTCAAGAGGAAGGTTTAATGTATAACATTGCACCCGTGTGAAGCCGGGGCATGTCGCTAGTAAAATATAAGTCTGAAATCGCCAATCCGCACTTAACCTTGAATATCTCACTGCTTGTCAAAAGCCTACCCTTTAGCCGACGAAGTACTCTTTTTGGGACCGTATCAGGCTAGTATTATTATTTTCAAGCTATATAATTTCAAAACCAATATTGTCATTCACCAAACTCTCTATGTATATTTACGTACAGTCTGAAAGTTATAACTTAATTTCAGTTGCAATCAGGTCAACGAAGCTCACGGACCCTGAAGTCTGTCCAATTGGCTAGCTATCGATTGTAACTTGGCATTATGAACGGAGCCATTATCGTTTAGCTTTAATGGTTGTATCATAACGATATTTTCTTTTCCCATTAACGGACGATTTGTCTATGTTAATGTGTACGTCGATCGAAGTCAAGTATAATACTTTTTGTTTTGTTTGTTGTTATGACAACCGGAAATGTACACATATTGATGAAATATGCTCTTTATTTGTTTGATGGAGACCAATTTTAAATACTGTCCTTGATCCAAGAATATAGTACATACAAATGCGTGCTGATAAGGACAACGTACACCAAACCAAAGAAGAAAATTATTAGTTTAATTATTCCATTGAAATTCCTCCATAATTAATTTCATAACTTTATGGATGAAATTTTAATTCAATTCTTTTTCTATGAATGGAAATTCAAAATTCACATACGGTACCTATATAACCACAACAGCAATGCTATTAAAAACGATAGTACATAAACAGCCTTTTGATTTCAGCCGCAAATAAACGTAAAAATAAAATTAAGGCTACCTACTAAATATTGTACGTACGCTCGGATATAAGTAATAAAAGATTCCGATGGTTGCAATAAAAATACTGGCTTTTTTTAGGGGAAAGTTGGCAAGGATGGCATCGCAGCGAGGCTTGTCAATATCCATAGGCGTCGCGTTTACCGACAGGTGTTCCGTACGTCCAATCACTGCCCTTATTGCTGTTGTAAATAAAATATAAGTTCTTAAATTAAATCGCGGTTTTCTTTTATATTCTTCCTTCTTCCTATTGTAAAGGGCTGGCTTTGTAATGTTTTGAATTCCTCAAAAGGTTTCTTTTAGGAAAGGTTGTTATCTTTCATAATGTTTTGCGTTTTCGTTTTCTTGTATATCTTCAGGATTATTTTTTTTTTCTCAAAGAAACGGTTTGTGTAATAAAAAGCATTGTACTAAAATTATAACTAATAATACCCTAGAAGTACCTAAGTACTAAAGTAGTACTTATAATTGTTTCAGCTAAAGTCAACTATTGACTGGGAGTTGGCAAGAACATAGTTTTAGTTTATCAACTTTGAACCAACATAAATTATGAGCTCAACATGGTTTCAGGCGTTGGCACTCATGTCAAATACTTTTAAGTATGAGGCACACATTTAAACGGTACTTATGTAGATATCGTATATGAAGTAATGCCATAGTGGCCAGATAAATATATAACAAAAGGAAAGGGTAAGGCAGGATTATCCTATCGTAAATACACATTTTGCCAGTTATCTATATTTAAGCATATCGTCATCTCAAAGTTTGATGGAAAAACCAATATCACATTGCTTGCCCTGGATCTCGAATCAAAGCCAGGTCCTCATTTTCAGCCGTAACGCTTCCGACCACCAGACCAACGATGCAGACATAAATAGTAGGTTTTGAAGAAAGAACATGTTTGAGTTTTATGTTTCGGTAATCCAAAAATATATATACAGGGTGAATTTTTCAAGGGGGCGTGGATGGCCAAGTCCAAAACTGTGAGAAATATCGAAAAATGTTCAAAGAAGTCTCAGCCCGATTTTGATGAAAACTAAAACTGCATCATTGGATTTTTGAAAAATCAATATTCCTGGCCAGGAAGCAAACCGCTATTCCTCATAGTTTCGGATTAGACCATCCACGCTCACTTGAAAAATTCATCGTGTATTATATTTGTCGCAGGGATATGACGTGCATACAAAATAACAACAAAAAAAAAACACACAACGCATAACAAATACTCATAAATATAACAGGATGGAACAAAAACATGTTGATAGACTAAACGTCGTGAGTGCGACAAGCAGGTTACCATTCAACATGATGATGGTCTATAAAAAATGGTATTTAAAAAAAGGTAGGGAAACCAAGACAGCATAAAGGTAGGTGCAGGTAGTTTGCGTTCCTCTGACATAAATCTACGTCAACCAACCCAGAATTTTCCTGAAACAAATTAATTACAAGAAAATTTTCAAGGAAACTTCGTCTCAAAAGAGATAGCGACTCGGTAACGAGATAACGCATGCAAAGTGTTAGTTAAAATCATGAGTGTCTCTAACTTTTACAAGATACTGCTAATTTTGTACGCTGTATTAAACTGGAAACTTTATTGTTCACGGTTTCATAAGTCATGGAGTGTATTTTTTTTCCTGAACCAGGAAAAAGACACACACTCCTACTGAATGCTTTATTTTGATGTTAAGACAGGCGTACTCGAAAAAAGGACATAATAATTAAATTAATAAAAATTATAAGAAATCGAGCTACTTTTTTTTTAGGTCGTTCTGCCCCACTGCTGGGCAAAGGCCTCCCCCAATTCCTCCCATGTCCTCTTTTCCCGTGCCTCCTCGGACCAGCCCTCGCGGTACGCGACCAGATCGTTTCGCCACCTCTTTCTGGGTCGGCCTCGGCGGTGCCGTCCGTCTTACGGCAACCATCATGTGGAGAGTTTTGCTCAGTGGTCATCGTGCATGCGGCTGATGTAACCCATCTAATCCCATTTCAGCCTAGCAGCCTTCTCGCCAACGTCCACTATGCCCGTTTTGGAACGCAGCGTGGTGTTTCACCCTGTCTTGTCTTTAGACATCCAGAATGCTGCGTTGAATTGCCCTTTGACAAACTCCAAGGAGGAACTTCTGAGACTCAGTGAGTGACCAAGTCTGAGCCACCGTAGGTGAGTACGGGCAGAATGCACCATGTCGGCGAGTTTTCCCTTCAAAGAGATTGGAAGACCAAGTCAATCATGGGTATAGCGTAATTCCTGACGATTTACCTCGACCCTACGTTAGTACTGTTGGTCATGAGCAGAGTTTAAAAACGATTCATTGCAAGTCCCACCCTAAAGCTGGCCGTGCTCAGTTCTTGAAGCATGGTCTATAGTTCCAGGGTTATGGGGGCAAAAAGGACTATGTCGCCACCAAATCGGAGGTTCGTCAACCTCTTACTGTCGACTTTAATGCCTTTGGTTGTCCATGAGGCGGCTAGCGATCTAAGCTACATTTAAGTCATTATTTTAATTTGTAATCGTTAAAGAATAATGTAGGTATTATATCTAAGTAAGTAGTTTTTACACACTTACCCTCCTATTAATAAACACAGAATAAAGTTATTCCAAGTTTAAACCTTTGAAAATGTATGGTTATTCCTTTGTTATTCCTGATATAATTTTATTCCGTGTTTATTAATAAGAGGCTTAAAGATTAAAAACATTTACAAATTACACTCAAAAATAAGAAAATTATAAACGTAAGTTCCTTTTTTACACACTAACTAAATGGAATCATCATCAGTCTGCCTAGCTATTTCCCAGCTACGTTGGGGTTGTCTTGCAGTCTAACCAAATACAATTGAATACCAGAATCTTGTTACTAAATAATACGATACCTCACGGCAAGACTGGTTGCCGGACTTTTGGGTGTATGCTTTCCGAATAAATAGTTAACTAAATGGAGTAGGTACCTAAATCCTACTTATATTATAAATGCGAAAATTTGTTAGGATGGACGGATGTTACTCTTTCACACAAAAACTATTGACCGGATTTGGATAGAATTTGTGCACACAGATAGTTTATAACCTGGATTAACAAATAGTGTACTTTTTATACACTTGTTTGTGTAGTCATAGCTGAGTCACTGGAAGACCTAGGACAAATGCTCGGTGACCTCAATAGTGTCTCCCAGCAAGTGGGTCTTAAAATGAACAACGACAAAACGAAATTCATGTTTAATGTCCATGTTGCACCCACCGTACTCGCAGTCGGGAACATTACTCTTGAAGCTGTCGACGAATATATCTACCTAGGACAGGTGATCCGGTTAGGTAGGTCCAACTTTGAGAGAGAGGTCAATCGTCGAATCCAACTCGGCTGGGCAGCGTTCGGGAAATTACGCGATGTCTTCTCGTCCAAAATATCTCAGTGCCTCAAAAGTAGGGTTTATAACCAATGTTTGTTACCAGTGATGACTTACGGATCTGAAACGTGGTCTCTCACAATAGGTCTTATACAGAAGCTCAAAGTCGCTCAGCTGGCTATGGAGAGGGCTGTTCTCGGCGTTTCTCTACGTGATAGAATCAGAAATGAGGACATCCGTAGACGAACCAAACTCATCGACTTAGCCCAGCGGATAAGCAAGTTGAAGTGGCAGTGGGCAGGCCACATAGCGCGAAGATCAGACCGCCGATGAGACAAACAGATACTGGAGTGGAGACCACGCATTGGAAAGCGCAGCGTGGTACGGCCACAAGCCAGATGGACCGACGACCTTGCTAAAGCTGCAGAGAGTCGTTGGATGCAGGTGGCATTGGACCGGACACGTTGTAAATCGATTGGGGAGGCCTATGTTCAGCAGTGGACAACAACGGGCTGAAATGATGATGCTGATGATACTTTTTATCCCTGCTGTATGATCCCGTTGGACAATTACCGAACTCCACACGGGCGAAGCCAAGGGCATAAGCTAGTAATTAATAATTTACTTCCATATAAATAAAATTATAAAATAGTAGGTAATTTTAAAATGGTATAGTCTTTCGGTATCCTGTTTTGAATAAACTTGTCTGTATATAAGACCCAAACAAAATGCAGGTTGGAAACAATGATTTTAAATTCTCCTATTGTACGGAAATATCTCGAACTAGCTCAGTTTTCAAAAGCAAACATTATTTCAGTACTCTAAAAACCCAACCGGTATAGAATTTATGTTTCTAGTAAAAGTTACGTTTTATAAATATTAAACACTAGTGTTTCGGTAATGGTCAGGGAACGTACTATAAAAGAATAATAAAAATAAGAATAATTGATTTAAAAAAAGTATTACAAAAGTGTACATTTAGGCGCAGTAGTGTTATTTCTCAAACAGTAGTGTAATTAGTGCTTTTATGTACACTATAACTAAAATAATTATATAAGTAACAGTTGCAAGTAACGATAAGGTTGAATTAAAATGTTTGGCAGCGACCTGCTCGATATGTAGTTGTACAATGACTAACAGGGGTGTGGCCCTACATGAAAGTAATGCATAATCTTCCTAATTTTTATTGACAAAATTAGCAATTTTCCCCGTTAAGTCAATTTCTTTGAAGCACTACTAGAATAATCACAAGGAGCTCTTTAGACGTCTGTGACACACTGTTTGAATCTAAACAAAAGGAAAATAAGAACTTATAAAAAATCTAATTGACAACTCTCTATTACAGTCTTTTTATATCTTAAAATCTTCAAAGCCTTTAGAATTTCTTAATCTCAATGGGACTAAACAACACACATAAATATAAAATAGGTGTCCCTCGTTTCAAAAAACCATTTTTACTTCTAAAATACCGACGCAAACGGCCACAAACAAAATAAAATGAGAACAGTATTGTTGTCCCAACTTGAAATATGAGTTCGGGTTCAGAATAAAACTTCAGAAAATGTACAGTTGCGCACAGATTTTTCTTCGTAATCTGTCAATCTTGGACGACAACTTATACTCGTAGTCCTTCAACAATCGACGCTGTAAAGATTTATAACGGATATTGAAAAATGGTTTTGAAAGAAAATTATAGATAAGGGTTTTTTTGCTGCTGTCTCTTGTGTGTAAAACGTATCTATAATCGATACGATATATAATCGTAAGCTGTGGTTACCTGTAATTGAGTGTGCGTTACAAGACCATGTATTTGTAATAGTTTTCATTTATATAAGATAAATTGTAACGTGACTTGTTGGTAATCCAAAATAAATAAATAAAACATTTTTCTGCGGATGATCAAACTCTAAAACGTGTATACACAGGTAATATTCTACTTAAGCTACTACATCAATTATCAAATGACTAACGGAGCCGTAGAATGAAACAATACCCTTGTTTCGTGTTTTCTATTTATTTTATTTACTTACCTACCTAGTTCTAATCATTTAATAAATAAACACTTTTTTTTTCATTTCGGGGTGCTCGTAACGTGTAAGTTACATTTATTATTCTACATGCTGTATATCTCAACACGCACTGCACACGCACAGATCCAGTAAATCAGTGGCTGAACGCCTCATGTGTACATCCACCTGTAGGAAAGTAACGTCTGAGCATTATCACCCACTTTTTTATGATCAAGAAAATTGCACTGTAACAACAATTATTAACATAACACTTAAGATTAGGTACTAAGATATTTATTCTTTCTAAACAAATTGACCAAAGAAAATCTGTCTCTGATTGGATTATATAGTGAAAACTTTATCCCTATCCGCCCATAAATAAGAAAGTACTTATGGAACGGACAGTTATGGCCCTGTCTCCTTTATTCGATACATTATTCTCTATGTGAGAATTTATAGCCATAAAAAAGTGTTGTAAATGACCAGGTACTGTAATCGTAAAAGTAAGTCCCTCAAAAATGAAAAGTAAGTTCCTCAAAAATGTGTTTCAGTACCGGAGTCAATCAAATAGATTTTAATCTTTAGTTACTAAATTGTTCCTTTATATACCGCTGTCAAATTATTTTATCCGGGAAAGAACCTATAAAGAAAACGTTTTGGTTAACACACACACAACCAATAATGGTCTGTAACTAAATCGGGCAACAGAGTTTGTCTAACTGCGCTAAGGTGTAGGACTATGAATCAATTAAGTGATGACCAATTACACGATTTGATTGCTCGTCAGTATAAACGATGGCCCGATCAAAGCATATTAATTACAATTGAATGAGTAATTAGTTTACTATAGCAGATCCTTCCAATCATATTCATATTGATGTATCAGCGAGCATGTCATCATCACGCATGGTACTACGTCATGTATAAGTGGGCTGATAATGCTTAGACTACTTGCTAATCTAGTATTATGTCTAGTTTTGATGAAATAAGATGATTTCAAAAATGCAGCGATCGTTCATGGTGAGTTACAAATCCTCTCAGCAAATCAAATCTCTAGCGTAGGGTTTTGATGAACGTGTTTCCATTCATCATAAATAAACAAAAACCGCGGAAACATTTCCCGACGAATTTGCGCATTATTCACGATAATTCCACGTTTCCTTTTCAGGATCAGCAATGGTAGCCAACGCAAACCGCGATAACAATAGAGGTGTCCCCAGAAAAGTTAAGCTGTCTTCAAGCCGGCAAGTGAAAATGAAAAATGGGAAGCTTAGGCAAAGAATCCACGAAAGGAATGAGAATTGTAGCGTTGGCAAAAGGAGGTGTGGACGCTCACTACACTTCTTTCTTTTAAGTGTATTCTTAGTTGATTATCTTTTTTGCCCACTTTTGTATACAGTCTTCGTATAACAAATGAAATCTGGATCCGAGACTCGAGCATGAACGCGCTACGTGAATTAGAGCGATTTTTAACAGAAAAAATTATCCTACAGTATTTTTATTTCGACAAGACCAATTTCTATCACCCTTAGTTATAGAATAAAGTCTTTAAACTAAGATAATAAACGTAAACCGATTATTTTCAATTTTAAAATCGTTTGAATTTACGTAGCATTTACTCCTCATCACGTTCATGCTAGGCCCAAGGGAGTCTTTTGATTATTGATTTAAACTGCCACTACTGTTTTCAAAATAAATTACAAAGTCTTTTAAGTCTCCATTCCGAAAATAAATCGACAAAAGAAACATAAACATGTAGTAGTAATACGTAACTGCAGGTACCTACTCCGAAAGAACCCAGCTGTCGGGTACGAAGCTTGTGAACGAAAGTTTTACAACAACATTTCAATCGAAATTTACAGACTCGTAGTGTTACGTGGTGTTAAGTTTCAAAGGTTCGCTGCCCAGCAGTTACCAATTTATTGGATTTAGTGACAAAGAACAAGGGATGTGGTAATTTTGCTAATTTGACAAATACATTGTCAAGATCTTTGAAGTAACAATGATCATCTGTATTTCTGAACAATAAAAAATGTAAACTACACTTGATGAAGAAAACATCGTCTTTCAGCCATCATACTAAAATGAACGCGATCAGCACACCAAACGGCGTTCAAGCGCGGTCGGTGTCAATATTCAGTGGCTTAATAATATGGCACTGATAATTTTTGAAAGCATTTTAGTTTCGATGGTGAAGCGCGCTCTTAGTCATTGTCCTTGTTTAAAGTATTCTGTTATCTACCCATTTTTGTCACAATACAATATTTTGATAAACTATAATGGCGTTTGTATCACTGGACATTTTTTGGATACATTAAGGCATTATTTTTATTATATTAAAAATAATTGCCCCAACATAAACAACTGCCCTCGCCCTATCCATCACTCACCACCCCTATTTATTCGGTCCTCTGTCACTACCTACAAATAAATTCGCGGCCTTTTTCCCCCAAGACGTATGGTATCCCCTTGTTTTACAGTCTACGGTTACTATTTGCGTGAATTGCTACTTATGGTCAGTTGTAGCGTAACACAGACAAACGTTTATGGCCTTTTTATTGTTGTTAAAATGGTATTCTCTGCGAAACTGCTGTGATTCTTTCTTCAATTGCCAGTGATGGTTTTGTTTGAGTAAAATGGTTTGGTTTCTGTTTTATGTGGTATTTTATTTATCGTTTTTGAGCTCACCGGATGGCGCCACTGTCGCGTAAGGTTATACCAATAATTCTATTTTATACTCTAAAGTATAAAATAAAAAATAAATAAAATAACTTAAATAACTTCATAAAAAGTTCATTTTGTTACGTTTAACAACATAGTGTAAACTTCAGATACATTTATTTACAATATTCTCCCTAAAATTAGCAAGCATGAAACATTTAAAAATCATTTTACTTCCAAGTACTATAAGATCTTAAATTGCTACTTAAAATCTTCAAGTCTTAATTAATCAGGAATAGCTCAATCTAGACCACAATCGTGAATATTAGTAAAAATACGTAAAAAAAAAGGCAACGCGTTAACCTTCCATGAAATCTGAGATTTCAGTAGCCTCGCGCTATACTAGCGTCTCTAGCGGCAAATTCACACGCGATAGCCAGCCCATTCGAAGAGTGCTGCAAAAACTTAAGTTCAGTAAGTTTCATTTTGGTAACTGCTTCTAGGTACCTACTGATTTTTCATCAAATAGGTCTTCTTTCTTCTTTTTCATCAAATAGTTGAAAGAATGTTATTCCATTTGAGAGTCAGCCTACACAATGTGCTAATTTCATATTTTAAATTAAAAGAAATTATTTTTTAATTAATTGCGAAAATAATTAGTGATTTACAAAAATTAAAATGTTGTACTGACCCCAAACAAATGGCGTAAGGGCAGAAGGGTGATTCTTACTAGTTTAGGTTTCTTGTTTTAGCATAATCAGCCTTTAATGTTCCCACTGCTGGGACACTCGGCCTCCTCTCAATGAGAGGAAGGGAGGTTTCGTGTTTTGTAAATCACTATTTGAGCCACAAGATACAAGCTGTGTTTAGTTTGTGGCCCAACAAATATCACATGTGTGATGTTATTTTATACCCGACTGCGTCAGATGTAGGGTAATTGATAAATTAATTTTACATTCTACAGAACATTGTTAAGTACATACGCATGAACAGTGAGTGTCGTCATAACTAATACACATTTAATAATGAAGGAGCCAAGTGTAAACTGTTCTGTCTGCAATTATTTACTCTTGAAACATTTGTCACGGAAGATTAAAGCAACACTGCGTACATTGTGCATTGCATTTAAATGTTGTGATATTCTGTTAGTTGTGTGTTTTGTAAGTCACCGCGATCAATTCTTGTCAACGGAGGCCATGGAAAATTTGAGGCAAGAGTTCACATAGTAGTACTTAATTAATGCCCAATTAGAGAGACAAGTTCCTGAGGTAAAATTAAAGTAACTAGGTAATTACTATACAATTTTAAAGACATGACTGAAACATATTACAGCAGACGTTAACTGTTTTTCTTTTTTTAATAAAACTTACTATTGTAGGAAAAGTATTTACAATTTAAACCTAATACATAACATAACATTACGCCTGCAATCCCTTAAGGGTAAGGCAGAGGTGTACCTAATAGTACAACCACATTTAGACATTTATATATAAGTCCCATGTCCATAGGGGGCGAGCCTATTGCCATCAACCGGCGCAATTCTAGACTCCGTGGCTGCTACTGAGAAATTCCAGGTGGAAAAATCCAATACCTTTAAGCGCGACCCGGGAATCGAATCTAGAACCAACGTAAACATAAATTGGAACGTAATGTTAAACGTAATAATTAAAATTTTATGGGGGAAAAGGTAAAATTTTCAACAAAAAAAAAATGGAAAATCTAAATCATCCGCAAACTTCATCCACTCTTTTTCAGCATAAACTCGCAAAAGGTGAAGTTTCCAAGGCAAACATCAGGAAAACAAATGTTGTATCCTTTAGGTCTGCGACCCATCGGGTTATGGAAAATTAATTTTACATGCTCAACTTTATCAAAATGGCCGATGTTTCAAGCAATACTGAAGTACCCTTCATCCCTTATTTGCTTAGCGTTCTCTCCAGACAATTGTTTTAATTAGAGGTCGTCTGGTATAATTTGCGAACTTATGTTTTACAATTTTAATTATACTTGTATTTATTTTTAGCAATTAGGCAAGTATAAGTTTTTGGGCGAAACCTTAGCCCAGTAGTGCGAAAAATAGTTATATTAAAATATTTTTTCACTTCTCGTGCTCTAAAAGTACGCCAATATAGCCCTACGAAGCGGGACTAATGTGACCACTTTAGTCCCTAGGGAGTGAAAAGTAATTATTTTTTTAATTTCCTTCATATGACAAAGACCAACTCCAACAGCCAGTAAATATACTACTATCTTTGGAGTGTGGACCATCTTCATTGCGAAAATGCAGGTGAGAGATTTAGTTCCATGGTTTTTCTGCAAAGAAGGTGGCGCCATGTGTTTTAAATTGTTAATCTGTGACTGGTTTATAAGAAAAAACTGACCGCAAAAATTTCAGAATGTTAGTCGAGTGTAAATTTGTTCGGTTTTAAATAAATTTATTAAGAATGTCCAGTGACAGTGAAGAGTTTGACGTCTAGCAAAGAGTAAAAGACGAGATAATCTTTTGCCGCCAAAATCGCGGAAGATGTACCCAAAAACTTACGAAAGTTTTATGGAGTGGAGGAATAAAAAAACATATAAATTATTTCACAGAAAGCGTCTTTTTAGCATATTTTGATGAATTAGTGTCGAAAAAATAATATTACAAATAATTCGAATTAGCTTCAAGATAAAAAAAACTTTTGTGTTTTTTTTTTATTATGTCATATTTATTAAATGTTTTTGTATTATATTGACTATTTTTCTCTCACTCAAAGTGAAAAGTACAGTTTACACCTCGAGACTAAACGCCAACTTAATATACCCTCGGTTTCATGACTCCCTCTCACGCTCGGGAGTCAAACCACCTCTGGTATATTATGGCTTCGTTTAGTCCCTCGTTATATAATATACTATAAGGTAATTTAGTACAATAGTGATAGGTTTATGATGTTAGACAAATATCATCTCCTATACGGGGTAGAAGGGACACCGCTGCGAAAAGGGTTACCACGTATTCCGTAGTACATCATTCTGAGCCCCCCACATAGAAATTTTTCATCGGTAATTTAAAAAAAATTGCACTGTTGTAGGAAACAGCTATTTTTTTTTTAAACCGTGTATAAAGTTTTTTTCCAGCCACTCTTCACAGTAGAACCTTTTCTCAGTTGTAATGCAAACAATTTCAAATTAAGAAACGAAAACAATATTTAACCGAGACTAATATCATTGCCAACTTTTAGCACTATACGGTACCTAATACCTATCTAAAACTCATAGTTTGTATACTGTCGTTTCAACTTCAGCCAGCATAGAGCGTCAGTCATTTTAGTCGCCTGAACGGTACTGCCAGCTAAATTGCTTTTGTGATCATTATTGTTCCCTTATATGTGTGCAGCGAGCCAGTAATATTGCGTATGTGTGCTATTACTAACCCGTTATTGGTACACTAGCGATAAGTCCTTGCTTTGTACCAAACATCGAGTTTCTTTATTTTATATGCCGGAGACGGTCATTAGTATGGGCATAAAAATTGATCAAAGGCACGTAGTAGTGGGAGGACGCGACCTACGTAGCAGTCTACCCACACCACAGCGTGCTTTCTAACAGAGCCCTGATGGTAACAACTCTGGGACAGGACGACAGCCACTATCTGAGCGGCGGAGTTGAGACCTCTTGGAACTGTACCCGATTCATTGTGCCCCGTGTTATTGTGTTAAGTTGTAATCTCAAGTAATTCGTTAGTTTTTCTAGAAACAGTGTATCGCTCTCGTATCCACATAGAAGCCTAGCGGAGTTAATCCAAACATCTCCGACATATATATCATACATCACACCTTTAATCCTCGAAGGGTTAGGCAGGTGTCACACTCACGTCTGGCCCGTCATGTTAAGTTCCTATGTTATGAAGGCGATCCTATTCCTATTCCTTCTATACAATAATGCACTGAGAGTGCTGCTGCGGCTGCCGTGGCGTAGTAGTGCGTCGGGGATGTTTGCAGATAATAATATTGATGGTTTTGCCGCCATTATTAGAAATAGATGTGCATCCCTGATGACTCGTGTTCGCGGCATCACCAACAGTATTCTCAGTGTATTCGCAGATCGGTGGGATTCCCCGATGGTGCGGAGGTGGATGCGGTTCCATGCTGTATTGTGATTGTGCATTTTCATCTGTGTCTTTAACCTACTAACACTGGAACTTAAGTAAAATTGTTACTAACCCTATGGACTCCGGTCTGAAATAAAAACTTTCTATTCTATTCTACTCTATTGCCATTAACTAGACACGAATCCCTACTCCGGGCTGCCCTTGAGAAATTCCTGATTTAAAAATCCAATAACTCTTTGCCCAACCTGGGTGTTGAACCCAAGACCGACTCATCAGCGGGAGCGGGAGCTTCCGACTGCTATATCAACGAGTCTTTTATTTATGTTTTATATTACGGAATAGTACACAAAACAAACCTGAAATAAAACGCTAAATGATAGTGAAACCCGCATAAAAATACGTCGCAAATCCGTTGCGTTTAGAAAAATAACGCAGACATACATACACGAAAATAATGAATAAGCGTACATTTTGTGGTACTACAAGTTTGTGCTGAAAACTGAATAAAGTGGTATGAATAATGCGACAGGAAAGAAAGGGGGGGGAGAAAGAAATTAAAATGTGTAATTTCCTGTTCCCCTTCATTCACTTGAATCATGAATTTTTATGCTTCAGGGCATTTTAATAATTGTATCAAAGGGATTTGTGATAAAAATAATGCAAATATTTCAGGTTGAGAACATTTTGAAGTTCAAACATAATTCAGCGAAAGACAATAATTGTTTAAATTAATTTCTTACTAGATGTTGCCCGCAACCTTCGTTCGCGTGAAATTATACTAAAAAAAAAATATTACTTCCCTTTTTGAATCGAATTTTGTTACCAATTTTAAAGGTTTTATTTTTTTTGCATGGAACCTTAATTATTTTTTCTTCTGAAATAAAAGTAGCCTATGTTATACTTTATAACAGCAACTATCTGCCAGTAAAATTCCCGTCAAAATCGGTCCAGCCGTTTCAGAGATTAGCCGGAACATACATAAAGACAGACAAAAACTGAAAAAATTGAGTTTTTGGTATAAGTGCCGTATATGTTTTCATAAACATTCAGTAAAAAAGCTGTAATTTTGACATCACAAACAGACAATTCAATTTTATTATAGATGTATAGATTGATCCATTTTATGAAAACAGAAAGATTGTTTGGTACCTAGATGAAAGTTGTGATTGGAAATCTAGGGAGTACGTAGTTTGATTCCCGAATTTTACGACCGCTCCTGGAAATAACTTTAAAATTCGTCCGAAGATTGTAACTGAATATATAAAATTGCTGACGGTGAAATATAGTCTCAAAATAAGGATGTAGTACTACTATCTTACCTGTTGACTTCATAAGATAAAAATACTGATCCGCAAACAAAATCTAAATGGATTAAGAGACAAATAAAGAAAGATAAACGTAAATCTAGCTGAAATAATGTTTCTAGCTCGCAATTCAGCGCAGCTTACTACCGCAAAATCTTAGTAAAACAAAATTCCTGAACAGAATCGTGACTATTCCCGCAAAAATACCTAGACGTGCTTTTCTCACTTGAAACCCGGCTTACCTTGTTACAAAGATAAGCGGGAGCATACATAGGAATGTCTTTTTTTACAAAAACCTTTTTTCTTTTTTGAGGAAAATTATCTTTAGTTAATTACATAAGAGGTAGATGTGACGAGCGAGTGAAGAGAACGGTGCGTGACCTGAGAAAATGTATCTCAGTTTACGCGGCCCTTACATTATGCTAAGTACACTCATTTTTAGGTTAGTGGTGGCGAGCTCTTAACATTACCTACAGGATTTAGAGCAGTTTATTACTTGGTTCATAGGTACGTATAGTTTTATGAACCATTACCAAAGTCCTTTAGGTACCCGGTTTGGTATGGTATGTAGGTACTAAACGCATTTGATCCGCATAGAGTACAAAACTATGACATCTTAGAACATTAAAAAGCTAGTTACCCGGTTATGGAGGCCATAAAACAATCGCTAAACTATGCTAGGCAGATGATGATTTAAAATCTAGTCTTCTTATCTGCACGAAAAATATAGGTTAGTCTTACCTTCTAACTCGTTGTTCACAGCGAAACATTATGTAAAGAGTATTTCGTAGAAATATTTCAAATTTCGGCGTACTAATCTTTCTTACTCCGGATTAAAATGATCCACGAATTAGCCAGAGTATTTTTGGCTGTTGCTAAAAGGGTAGCAAGGTCAAGTCTAACTAAATAGCTGACGTCTTAAATGAACGACAAATAAATTAGCCTACAGGGGATTGTAAACTTCTCTACTAAACACAACGCTGTAGGTACTTTTTATCATACTTACAAGTAGAATAAACAATGAAAAAAAAAACAACTGGAAATGAGATTTTTAAAAGTAGCTTAAAATAAACAAGTTGCCATCTCTTTTTCCGTCATGGTTAAAAATAAAGATAACATCTTCTATAAAATTAAAAGGTTTCTTGTTTTAAAAACTTCTTCACAAAAAAATCTTGACGGCCAGCTACAAAAACAAAATGGGACATTTGAATTTCAGCAAAAAATTACGCTTGTCTATGAAAGTTCCGTATTCAAATGACGTCCCAGCCGTCGCTCTCACGTCGCGTGCATTCAATCTTGGTCCACGTATACTGCTTCGTACATACAAGATGGATGTGATAAACTACATTATACAACCGCAATGTATAATAACGTAACACAACGCTTGTGAACTCGGCAGGATTAAGCCAAGGTTTACCTACTATCGCACATTCCCAGTTTACCATATAAGATTATAAAGTTATGGTTGCCTATATCAAGGTGCATATAGTAAAACACAAACATATCTAAACTATAACTGAATTTAAAACTTTTAAGCAACAAAGTTATGTTTACCACGAATGAGGTTTTAATTCCATTAACAGACTTATCATGTTAAACAACAAAAACCTAATAATCGCGTGCTTAAAATAATCGCAAGTACTATAAACATAAAGACTGGGTTCCACAACTTAAGACGTTCCAACACTCATTATACAAACCCAAAGGATTTCACGAGAAGTCTTCTACTGTTACCAATTATTACAAGTTCAAGTTGTACGCAGTGTATGGCATCCACGGCCCAAAGTGACGTATACGTCAGTGCGCTCCCGTCCGCTCCTTATTCAGTACCACGCAGCCTCTTGTCGAGGTAACATCGTTCCGCGGTAGATACATACCCCTATTATAATTCGCCTCGTTCGACCGAACATTGTCGTGTGGAGTGCAGTGAATAAACGTGGTAGTGCTCTTCTAATGATATGGTCGCCTGGTACCGGATCGGACTTATGTTTTTAAATGAAAAATGTAAGTACTGTTTTATTGTTATTTTTCTATGCAAGTCGGTTAATTTTATCTGCACCTTAATAATAATTACCCTTAATTATTGTTCGATTTAAAAAAAGTACAGTAGTTATACAACGTAAATTTTATTCTTACACTTTTAACTTTTTTACTTATATTACGTCTTAAATTAATTGAAATAATAAACTTCGGCACTAGCACACAGCGTGCGTAATTAAAAACGTAATTCTGTGAAACCTAGTTATTCTTCGGCCTTACGATGAATAGACTTAATCTCTTTCTTTCCCAACGCTTTTCTAAAGGAAATAAACTCTTTTGGGAAAACCAATCATCTACGTTGAAAAACTTTTTTTGTGAAGGTATTTCGGCATTGCTCATTTCTTACAAATTCTTTAATAAGAATCAATTTGACACTAGTAAAAAATTAAAGACGATGCCCATGTAGGTACAATATGAAATATTTGGATTGACATTGTCATAAATTGCAATAAGAATAATAATAATCCCATTGATGAATCTTCAATCTCGCTTTCCCAAAATATAGTTTTATTACGTTCTTCGAATTTTATTTTTATCCTAAAATAAAATTCGAAGGACGTCAAACTAACAGTAAAAAAAAAAACCAGCTGGTAGGTTATATCTCATAACCATCAAAGTCATATGAAGCGAGGATATCAAAGTGAAATAGCTTTCGCTTACTGAGAAAATCATTTTTCTCTTTTCATGAAAAAAGCTCTGAACGCAAAGAGCTTCTAAAGCGAATCCAGTAGCTTTTAAGAAATCGGATCAGGAATGCGATTTTAAAAGTTAAACAGATACTTCAAAGATGCAGTTAATTGAGTACTGTAATATCCGGGATCTAGCTACAAGAATGAAGAACGTGTTAAATGTTCAAACAAATTCATTTCCTTCATAAATCTAGATTTAACATGCACGGGCGCGCTGTCAGCTATCTTAGTTGACTCTCTATTGTTTCCTATTGTAATGAAATAGTTTTATCCTTAAAATATAACATTAACTTGATAATGCCACCAGAACTTTTGCAGTACGTATAAACAGACATGGCATTCCCTTTACACTTCAGGTTTAAGAAGTTGGGCAGTCAGAGGACGGACGGTTACGCCTCGAAGTGATACGGTTCGTTTCAACGTATTTCCTATTATTTAATGCAGATAGGAATCACGATTTTTTAAAATTTCCGTCAAACTGTGTCTTTTAAAGCATACCTTTTACTTCTTACCATAAAAAATACATGATGTATTTAAGACACATCACATATTTACAGACTTTTTTTTTCACGATGTGGTGTTTTGTTTATGGAATAAGCATCTTTGTACAATACAATTTATCACCTTATTTACATTCGCAAAATTTGTTATGGTAATTTGAAAACCATCTTTAATTCATGAGGAGTGCTACACACATTCGTTTAAACAATATTTTGTTGAGCAGCAAAGCCACTTCGGAAGCAATCATTATATCTGGCTTTCATTCGGCTAAGGACGATCAGCAAATCCCGTTCGACACCCGTCATCGCTGAGCCATGCCAAATTCAGCTCGGCACAATTCTAGCAAAGCCGAACGGCTTTTTCCCGAACTTAACTTATCATTATCTATCAACCCGTAAGGGGGCCCCGTGGTTGTGGATATAGAGAAGTGGCGTGTCTCAGTCGTGAGAGCGCTACAGGGGGATTATGCTATATCTTCATAAATTCTATTTTACTACCTGACTGTGCCAAATCATGCCAACTCGAACAAGTAAGTGTGTTACATCCTTCGCCGACAGAAAACATAATGACCTTGAAAGGACATTGCCATAACCAGGGCAACCTAGAATTAATGTATTCAAACAATAATGCTGACATTACTTACACAAGTGGGAATTAACTATCATTAATCATTCTGACATTGTCTCATCAGGACAATAAATTATTTATTCACTATAATAGGGTTAGTTTTTGAAGAGGTCTTATTTCTTTTTTTTTAACAACTTTGTTTTAAGAAATACAACTCTGTGTTTTTTTTATGTGTGACCGGCAGAGCATTAATTTCAAGATTGGAAAGCCATAAAAGGATTTCCTGTTCGTTTTTCGAACACGGTTGAAATCTCTTATTGAGCTTCTGAAAAAAGGAACCAATGTATTTAGTTACTAAGCCGGAATCGAATCGCTGATGCTTCTTTTACCCTTATAATCCTTGGGTAGAAACTTATTACGATGCTCATTGTCAGAGTTTTCTGTTCAATACGAGGATTAAGGGTAGTTTGGTAATCTTAGATTTCGTATTGCTTAGCTGGCTGTCAGGACGATTGGTTGCTTTCTTAACCCTTAATTCTATATCTTCTCCATTCGCTTCCACGGGTCCCAATAATGGTCCATACAAAAAATAGCTTTGCTTTTTAATTCGCGGGTCACTTTTGTGCGTCGTTGTCTCATCTGCGCTGTCGTTGTTTTTGTAATCTTTCTTAATTAGTTGTTATTTATGAACTACCTCGCAATTTGTTATAAACTATGTGTCAACCTTAAATTTATAAGGATTATTTGCTACGTTAGTATTAAGAGCTCAAAAGTGTCTCAACATCCCGACAAACCTATTGAGGTTTTTGTGATGTTTTTGTTTATATTTTGTTTTGTTCTATATTTAATAAACAATAAAAATAAAACAAAACAATTAAGCGTGCGATGCTCGTTGGTCTACCGGGCTCGTGCTAGAAATGTATGTTAATTTTTCATGTTTTTTTAGTTTTTATATATGTTTGGACCGTTCTTGAATTTTGTGGTAATCGATTATCGTGGTATGGACATATGTGATGCGGAGGAATGAGGAAAATGTAGAGTATGAATGTAGATGGCTATAATAGTAGAGGAAGACCAAAGAATCGATGGATGGACTGTGTGAAGGATGATATGGCTAGAAAGGTGACTGCTGAGATGACGAGTAGTAGAGAAGTATGGAAGAAGAAGACATGCTGCGCCGACCACAATTAAAATGGGATAAGGGCATGAGAATAATGACGAATGTTTTGACAGTTCTTTTTTATTTACAACTAAATATTTCGAAATAGACTTTAAAATATGGGGCTGTTGGGGTCGTTCATGTGTTTTCAAGTAGGTAGAAAATTCGCGGATCTTTGATAATAAGAAACAAAAACGCGCTAAGAAAGTACAGCTAAGAAGCTTTTTTTTTTTTTACTGATGGGAAATCATCACATAACCCCTCCTGCTCTGGGCTGAGCAGGAGGCTACTCAGACTTTTACTGACTAAAACCCATCCATGTTCCTTCCTTTGCCCTTTGTGTTCCAGGGCCGCGGTATCTCTTTCGAACAGTCCCGCAGCCCTGGCAGGCATCGGTCCTTTCGGACCCCTTCCTGTTTGCTGAGCAGCTAAGATGCTAACACAAACATTTACTTTAAATTCTTCATCGGATGCTTCTTCTTCTTTAAATCGTGTGGTTGTTGCCTAATCTGGTGTCAGAGTTTTATGCCGCTGTATGGGCCTCTGACTTGGCTTTACATGCCGTCGTGAAATATCTCTCAGTTTTCCTCACGATGTTTTCCTTCACCGAAGCAAGTGATAATTATACTCGTACAATACGCACATGAATCCGAAAAATCAGAGGTGCCTGTATTGGGTTCGAACTTGAGACCTATGACTTGGCAGTCCAACGTACACAAACGCTTTCTGTGCACTAAACTCGTTCCTTACAAAATAAACCAAATACGCACGGTGGATAAACATCTGCGCAAAGTCCTTCATAAAAATACGAAAATTCTTTTACACAGTGTTGTTAGCAAGGCTTTACTGTCAAGATCCGCTTTCAGTATGGCATGAAACAACTCTTCTGTGGATTTAAACTTTGTTACAAAAATTGTTAACACCCTTCCAGCTTTTTTTTTTGTCACCTGAAATGTATGTTTATTTTATAAAACGACATTTACAAAACAAGTGCTACAAAGAAGAATATTTTTTGAGGTTTCTGTATTTTACACAGTCCTCGGTCTAAAATAGATGGAAACCCTTTTTTGTTCTTTTATATACTTTTTTGTTTTTGTGGTTTTTAACATTGTCCCACATACGTCACGCGGTTGTATGACAGATGACGTTTTTATTTTCATTTCTAACGTGAATAAATTGGTTTGTTCTATTCAGCTAAGTTTTTCATACATAAATACTTGTACTTGTGTGACGCATAAATGTAATGTATGTTACTGGATGCCAATAAATAATAATATATAATTTATTTAAAAATCTTAAAAGTAGGAAAGAAAAATGAATAAACGAAATAAGAATACCAGCCTGTTACTGTCCCACTGCTGGGCAAAGGCCTCTTCTCAACAGAGAAGGCACGAGTATTGATCACCACGCTTGCTCAAGACGAGTTTGCGATTTCAGACTTTTACAAGTCCAGGATTCCTCACGATGTTTTCCTTCACCGTTGTTTGTGATGTCCAAGATATACTTAGAAAGTACATATGACTTGAATGATGAATGATCTACAATTATAAATCTTATGTCATTAATACCGTTAGTATTGTTAAGTACCTACATTGTATATTTGTAACAAACAGGTACTGGTAGGTACTTCATTGTAATTCAAACCCTGCGGCCTCCAACTTTCCTTCTTTCGAACTTATGTATCACGTACTTTATCACAAAATAAAACACTAGCATTAAAACTTGACTTTTACCGAACTCCCACAAAATTGTTTCGAAATCCTATATTCTCGACCTAGTTTTGTAAGAGCTCCCTTTTATTGAATACCTACTTTCACTCTACGACTTATAACTTATGCGGTAGCTCCACTATCTACTTGGTTCTTGGTACTTAACTATATTGGGACTGCCTAGTTGGTAGGACCTAAGTTTTATTCCCAGGGCGGCCAAAAAATTTTATTGAGTTTTTCCATCAGAAATTTCTACGCAGCCACGGAGTCTTATTTGTGCCCAGTTGATGGCAATAGGCTCGCCCCTAATATACGGGACTTGAACATAACAGGCGAATATGTGGTGTACTATTAGGTGCACCTCTGCCTAACCTTTCGACGACTATAGGCGTGATGTGTAGGTACTTTTCTAACCCATTACATTGGTTAATCTAGTATTCTCTTGATATTAATCGAGCTGCCAATGTATCAGGCTTAAAATGATTATAAGGGCCACTTGTGTATGAAATATGTCAGATTTACGAGGTCTCTAATAACTTCGTTCTACATTTCGATCGTAGTATTCTTAGTAGTGTATCGATTTATAAGGCGATATCGTGTGATAATGGAGCTAAAAATTGGCTACCGTAGTTGCAGTTTTACATTCATATTGAATGAAAAATGACTGATATTAAGGTACTATGAATTTCTATGTGACTTTTTTATTGAATGGTTGATTTAGACCGCTCGCCAAAATATTTATAGCTATTATTATATTATTGGCTAGATAATAATAGCCGCTCGGGTCGATCTTCAGGTTAAGCTTGGCTTGCCTAGGTTGGTCCGTGGATGGGTTACCACCCAGTATACACCTAGTTTCTTCCGTGCCTCAGAAAGTATGTTAAGCCGTCGTCGGTCCGGGCTATCATTTGTAGATTGACAGTCGTTACAGGTAATCAGTGAAAAGTCTGACAACCAGTCTCACCAAGGGGTGTCATATTACTCAGTCAGTACTAACTGGGTTGTGGAAGTGAGATAGGTAGTCGCTTCACGCAAATTTATATTTGTACAGTTAGTAAGAAAAATATAGTATGATTTTTAAATCAATTAATTTACAACAACCCTGAACTAAAAAAATCTTCCAAACATAATTATCTTTTATATAAATAAAAATCAAAAGCTTTTCGTTGGTCCAGATCCAAGGTAAAAATTAAATCTCAAAATTATTTTATTTATTAAAACTTTATGCACAAGTAAAAACTGTACAAAGGCGGACTTAATGCCTTGGGCATAGACAATACACGGTAGGTGCAATAACAGCAAATAAATTAAAAAATATTTATAATTAAAATATAAGAATAAATACATAAAACAAAATCTAAAAAACAGTTATGAGAGATAACAAGAAAAACTACAACAACCTAATTCTGAGACGAATCTGCCAACTTCTTGTGTATATGTTCACGAGCTTTCACTTTTTACGTGAACCGAATTATTCAAAGTAGTTTCATAAAAAAATATAGCGTAACTAAAAAAAAAAGTTACAGGTTGTGGTTTAGACCTGTTACGATATTTTAAGTTGTTTTCTAGAACTGTTAAAATACCACCTTGAATTCATGCCAGCCTACCACCACCACCTTTTGTTAGGTGAAACTTTATCGAACAGACGATTTTAAAAAATAGGAGTGAAATGTAATGCATCTATCTTGGCAGTGCCGTTTGGAAGTTCCTTACCTACCTACCATAAAATAAAAATGAATTGTATAGTTTGTTCACTTGACGATACTTTAGCATCGATGACGAATCGGTACTATGAAAACAAAATTTTTGGAAACTGTTGTGAATCGTGATCTTTTGTTTTTCGATGACAAGATATAGCAGTGACGAGTCGGGCATAAGCCAGGCAGATGATGGTGATTAATTTAAATCGCTGTATTTTATACAAAGTGAAGTAAAAACAAAATCAAGTTTTCTAAAAACACTAACTCCGTCCTTGAGGCTCTCAGTGCTCATCCAGCGCACCGGCAGCAGGCCCTTGGTGCCTTTACTTTAATAGTCAGTCTCGTAAATGTCTCTGCTCATACCGAAGGTTGCACAGATAAAATAGTTATCAAAGGACTTTCTTTAAATGATTATCAACTGTATTCACTAGTTATAGTTTATTTATTAAAATGTTTAGTCCCACGTAGTTTTACCACAGATCTGGGTTCCCCGAAGAAGATCCCTTAAAGAGAACTTCGTAAAGTAATAGTATTTCACGAAGAAATAGCACAGAGATTGTGTTAAATAATACCTGTTACCTAACCTCATTAAACCACAGGGTGTTCACCCGCAAGGTGAAAAATTCAAATTCCATCTTCACATTGCCTATATTCCATTTCTACGAACAAAACAGTTTGCCTTATCATTCATTAAAGACTGCTCACAGGGGGAATTCGTTGAAGCTAGAACTCTAGAATTATTTTCAAGAAAAGGTGAATAGGCATCTTTGAGATAAGCGCTAGTATTAAGGGCACGTCTTGGCTTACTATCAGCTGAATACAATGTCTCTGATGGGCTTTATAGAGGAATGTTGTCTTATACCAAGAATTCGCTGATTTGAGATAGCGAGAACGCTACATAGCGTGAGGTTATGGCTATTTATTTCGATAAATTGCCAATTTTGCCCCCGGCTGCCGCTGACAATTTCCTTAAGGAAAAACTCAACGGTAAAACTTTACTTGACATAGTCGAACGAAGTCATAGCGCCTGACTGATACAATTAGGCCCACTTAGTCTAGGCTACAGTAATTAAGACAAATTTATTTGGATATTGCAGCCGAAATTTTAATAAATCTGAGTCTAGACGTATTTATAAGGCGGGGTTCTAAATGCGGGTGAAGTTTCAACTTAGCAATCAAACGCCACTTTGTGTATCAAACGGTATTGATGAATGGTATCAAATATAATAACAAGCAGTACGACAAAGGGGTTATGATTGACATCAAAACTGTTGATGGATATCAAAGCCAGTTGCTAAACTAGAACTCATAACACATTTTCGATTCGCAGTCGGTTTTACGACTGAAAAACTAAAACCGCTGACATTTTCCGTGAAGTATGTACCTGAGAAGGGAACTTTGCCGGACCATTCCGTGATTTATTTAACTTTTTACAACAGATTGTGCAGCTTTCTAGCACTTTGCAGCGCTTGTTCAGAAAACCTCGAGCGCTGTAAAATAACAGTCCCATGTCTGTAGTAGGTAGTTTTATTTCACAATATAGGTACCGTTTCGGTTGGTGAACGTTCAATGGGAAATATAGGGTATTTCATAAGTAATTGGTGGAAACGGTTGTGGGCAATTGTCATAATTACCAACCTACCACGCTTACTTAAACGGTTGTTGTATATAGTGTTGTTATTAGCAACTAGCCTCCAGCTTCAACTTAACTTACAACTTTAAAATCAAAGTTATGTCGTGTATTCAAATTTAAAATGGCGCTTTTGATTGACAAAAAATCCACTAAATTGGAAACTGATTGGATTGGTTGCTGTTATTTCTTACACTGTTTCCTAAATATTCAAACATCACTCTCTACTATTAATATTAAAACATTCTTAAAAGGTTTTCCATCCCCGTTTTTTACTTTGAATCGACCGAGACAGTATGCCAACTAAACGCTGACTCAAACTTGAGTAGCGTGTAACTATTAAGACCACGAGTATCGCGATTTGATGACATATTTACAGAAACGAGCGTTGGAAAAACATTCATAATAATATTAAAGTTTCCTAGTTAGTCATATTTTACCGAGAATAGCGGGTAGATAAGAGAGTTGTCTGTTTTTAGGTTAATAGAACTTGTTGGGAGCTCCAGATACTGTATTTAGTTCGAAGCTAAATACCTGTTATAACTGTGGTGTAAATTATACGAACACCGGTTGTGGGATGCCCCAAGACAAAGCAATTTGAAAATTTTGTTTGGAACAATTTAGAGAGATACGGCTAAATAAACAGAGAGCTAAAATAGTATTGTAACAAAGAGAGCGACTTAGTAATACATAAACAGTTGATACGAATTCCTCACTAAGTAATTTCCCAGTCAGCAAAATGAAGAGAAAAATACTTTAAAAGTGTAAAATGAAGTGCATTTTGCAGCACAAACATATTTAACTCGCTTGAATCCGCTCTCTCGAGCTATTATGTGTTTTAATCCTATTATATACAGCATGTTTTTAATTTTCAAACGCACCAGCCAGATAAATGTAACAAATAAGCCCGACCCAGTATTTTCTATACATTTTTTGCCAAGTCTGGTGGTAGATAACCAAGTCTTGCTTATTACGTAGCTTAAAGTAGATATGCTTTTTGTGAACTAGTTTCTGACCCACTTCAGCTTTTGTGACGTAAATTGAAAATGAAATTTTATTCACGGAGCTAGGATGTTATGAAATTACGTTACAAACACCTATTTGATGGGCTGACGTTTATTGAGAACCTTTTTGCTCAAATACTGAATAACAGCCAGTTGTTTTACATACGTCACATTATTTGATATGGAGATTGTAAAACGATATCCACTGAGTAAGGAGTGCTTTATATTTGTTGGAGTAGGAACATTTGATTTGGTCAGGATTTTTTAACATTAAAGTCACTCCAAATCATGAGCAGTGGTGGTCCAATAGTATCGAACCCGACTTATGACTTACGGTCGCGAGTGTGATTTATTTCATCACCACTGCTTTCAAAACGGTGAAGAAAAACATCGTGAGGAAACCGGCTTAGAACCAAAAATTCGAAAAGATGTGACGTCCACCAACACGTAATGGACCCACGTGGTGGATTATAGCCTATTCCCTCTCATGAGGAGGCAGCCGTCCCAGCAGTGGGATCGTTATAGGCTGAGTTTACTAATGCCGACTCGACTTGAAAAATCACGTTTTACGGTACGACTTAATGTAACGCACTCAAAACATTGTGCTGACAGATGGATTGAATAGTACGGGGGTCGTGGAGGTGTTTAAAAAACATTTAATTAAAAAATTCTTGTGATAAAGTTGGAACTTTGACCCCCAATATCTCCGTAACTAGAAGGTTCCCCGGTATGGTCTAGAACGAAAAAATGATTGCAATGACGGGGAGAACAAGTGCTTTTCGGCTTCGTTAAGGATCTTGTTACACGCTTTAGATAGATTATTACCTGTGGTTATTTTGAGGAACATGTTAATGATGTGTCAACACCGATACTAGTAATTATTTTCATTCGTATTACCAGGAAACTGTTGTAATAAACATTAAATATGTAGACCACTGCCAGTGGCAGTGTTCCAAAAATTACATACCTATTTGAGAGGATTGTCATTATTTTCAGCAAACAAATAAACTGATACGATTCATGCATAGCGGGAATTACGACTATAGCTGTGCTTATTATAAACAATAATGCTTTTATACAGCAAGCAATATTTTATGAAACTACATATTATTCAATAAATAAACATCCCGGCTAGAAGACTATATAGTTGCTGTTATAGTGGATCTGATTTAAAATACCACTGAATTTAAAATTGGTTCGTCTATTCGATTATTATAACTACGATTACGTCTCACACTGGCATGATTTCGGTTACTCACTTTTGTTTGGTTTTTAGACACATAAACTACGGAAGGTACCTATTGTACCTATCTCACACGCCTAGATAGGTACCTTCCTAATTTTTTACATATGTAGTGTATTTACCCTTTTTTTTTTTATCGATCGGAAATCATCAAATAACCCCTCCCGCTCTGGGCTGAGCAGAAGGGAGTGTCAGACTTTTACTGATTAAAACCCATCCATGTTCCTTCCTCTGCCCTTTGTGTTCCAGGGCCGCGGTATCTCTTTCGAACAGTCCCGGAACACTGGCAGGCGTCGGTCCTTACGGACCCCTTCCTGTTTGCTGACTCTCTTTGAGACGCGCGTGGAACACGAACGTGGAGTTTCTAAAAAGCTTCGCAAAAACTGAAAAGAATTAAGCCGCAGTTTGAATATTCACGGTTAAAAATTGTTCCGGTATTTTCGTCAGTTTCTATGAATAAAAGTTAATATTTTAAACAGCAGCAGTAATCGGCTCCCGTTTGGAGCCGATTCCCTGAAGTTACTCATTTACATTTTTACTTTAAAGTTATTTTAGAATTTACGTAAATTCTCGTACAAAAGTATGTTTGTCACAGACTTGAAAAAAATGTCCGCAGGTATGTCCAAATCTAAAATACCCCACATTTCCCTCTTGGGGGTCATTAGTTCCAAGCCAGTACATTCGTACCCCACTGAAAATTTATTAGGAAAAACAAATTAGGATTAAAGCACCGGTTTTTAATCCTAATTTGTTTTGCCTGATAAATAACGTAAAAAGAAAAGTTCGTAGCGCTTTTGCTACGAAAACCGTAGCACACGTTTGGGTGTTTAAATTTTTGTATTTTCCTGACTCATGTCTTTAGATTGTTATTAAAGTGACTGTGCGTTAGTATAGTTATGAGAGATATGCGTAGGACGACTTCTTACTACTACCACTAAAGATCAATATTATTCTCATGCAGTATTCGACTGCCTCATTGGTCGAGTGGTCGCAAGCGCGGCTGCTAAGAACGAGGTCCTGGGTTCAATTTCCAGATCGGGCAATGTCTTATTGTGTTTTTCTTTTAGGAAATTTCTCAGTAGCAGCCATGGAGTCTGGATTTGTGACCGGTTGTTGTTGTTGCTCCCTATTGCCCTTGCTCCAGTATTACTTTCGTACACAATAAAATACTTATTACTTACATTTTTTATCCGAACTCGTACCTACATACACATTTCATAAATTAATTAGATATCTATTTATTGTAATCATTTATTTATATTATGTTTGAAACTGTTCTGTCTTTCACTTACCTCCTCAAGTTTCATTGGAAGACCAGCGTCAGACAGCATCACCTGTCTGGCATGAATGCTGAAATGGACCTATTTGGCGCAGCCGTGAGGCACACAGTACAGTCATACTATGTATTTTCTCTTTTTTGTAACCTTTTTAATATTATTGTGTGTGTTTGTGTGCTTAATGTACTGTCGTCAAATAAACATTTTTCTTTCTTTCTATTGCATGGGACTTAATTACAAGTGGCAAAACGTGGGTATTCTATTAAGTAGGTACATCTCTGCTTAACGCTCCGGAGATTACAGGTGTGATGCTATGTATATATATATGTATAACAATCAGTCTAGTAGATATGTAGGAATGAACAAATTATGTATCCCAAGCACCTCTACCAATAGCTATAAAAGTAACTTCATTACTCCGCTATCGTAAAACTTGAAGCACATAATTCTTGCTTACACACTGCTAACGTCCCACATTACAAGCTGATACAGAATCCTTTAGATCAAATGTCGACGACGCCTTCGAAGAAAGGCCTATAAAAATGATAAATTATTCTTAATATAACGTTTGAGGGAGTGCTTATGTCACGCCGACTAGAAGATAAGGCGCGATGCATACAAGCGTTAAACTGTGGACAGTTTGCAGTTTGTGATTTGTCCTTTGCATTAAAAAGGCGAGCAAATGCGAAGAGGAGTCGATACTTGCATCTCGTCCCATGGCTCCACACATTGTGTCGTTTATTAACATGCATTGGACAATGGACATGTCTTAGTAAATGTTTATGAAGCCCTGTTGTTTAAGTTTAATGAATAAAGGTAAGTAGTTATTACGATTATTACATCTTTATACAAGATTATACAAGATGTCGTGCCTATATTTAGAAGCTAAGACCAACTTTGATATAGTTGGTTTCAATTCCAACCTACGTTACCCAACCCGTCGGTCGACAGCCGTTAAAATGATTGTAGAAAAATTTAATTCTCTTCTGTCCATGACAAAATAGTTCAAGAAGCCTTCGATGAAACAGTTTTTCATGTTATATATAATGGATATAATAAACCAAAATTCGACGCATAAACGAAATATGAATTGAAACTTATTACTTATATTTTTGGACAGAGAACTTGAGGATACGCTACTTTGACGTAAAATAAGTGAGTTGATTATCGAGAAAAAGACTTTTCAATGAAATGAAAAGCCATATAAGTAACGGCAATATTCATTGAACTGATAAAAAATGTACGTATAGTGTTATTGGAAACAAGAATGGATAAGCCGATTTTCGTTTCAGAATTTGTAGCATCATTCCATTCATTATAAAAACTTCAGTCAGCTTTTAGGATAAAAAGAAAGTTGGTGGTCATTTTTTTCTTCAAACCACACTTTTTGTTAACTAAGCACGAGGCTTCTAAGAGCAGGAAGACATTATGTGCGGCCCATAAAAATGATATATCATTCTTAATCTGAGGACACGGTAGTGCCTGCTAGGCTGGGGCAAAGAAACAAAAAAGTAGAATACTGATTTTTTAAAGCGATATAATATTTCTAGAGTCTGCCTCGTTGGTCGTGTGGTCGCAAGCGCGACTGGTGACATTGAAGTTTTGAAATCGATTCCCGGGTCAGGCAGTGTTATTGGGTTTTTCCAGGACAGGAAATTTGTCAGTAGCAGCCACGGAGTTTGGATTTGTGCCCGGTTGTTGGCAACAGGTTCGCCCCCATTACATGGGACTTAAACATTGCAAATTGTGGGTGTACGCACGACGACTAATCAAGCTTTACAGAACCAGTTCATGCGGATCTCTCATTGCTCGAGATATCTACATGTAGCGAGGCCATGTTATACTGGAATGTACAGCTTGACGTGTCGCCGTGTCACCTCCGCCTAACCCTTCGGTGATTCTAAATATTCATATCATATTAAAGCTCTATGTCGTCAGAAATGTTTGGTTGCTTATAGGTGAAATCAGTAAAAGGGTAATAAAATGTTTTATTTGATTTCCAAACACGATTTTGTGTATGTCTAGTTGTTTTTTCCAGTGGCCAAGGTTCCAAACAACTCGTTTCCTACCGGATTCCCTTTTAAAAATGGCACAGTCAGCATTTTATAGACAAACTAGCTGTTGCCCGTGGCTTCGCTCGCGTTTTGGTCGAAAATTATCCCAAGGTTATGAAAAATAGACAGTAGCCGATTTTCAGACCTACTTAATATACATATAAAATTTTATAAATATCGGTCAAGCCGTTTCAGAGTAGTGTGGTACCTAACTAACATTGTGACATGAGAATTTTATATCTAAGAATAACAAGATAAAATCAGAGACATAGTCACAGTCACAGTCACAGAGTTGGAGTACAGATATTTCTCCGACTTGCCTCTTACAAAAATTGACCCTTCGCTACTGGTATGTTCATATAAGTCGGTACCCAAATGTACTAATCGGAAAAATAGTACAAGGAAAATAAATTATCGTTATGTTTATGTAAGTAATAAATCTCTTCAGTAAAATACTAACCATGACCGTGTTTAATCCAATTGTTTTTCCTCATACATTGAATCAATTTATGATTCATGTTTGAATGTAACTACTGAATTTCTTAGTATTTAGTTTAGTAGTAAATTTACTTATTATACTTTGAGTATTTTTCTACACATACGCAGGTACATTCGTAGCGTTTTGTAAGGAGAATGATTGGTACATTTTTTAATGTCTAGACCATTAATCACTACTGAGTCGTACCAGTTGCAATCCCAACGCTAGTTTCAACTTAAGCGCTTCTCAAATAAACTTGGCAACCGCTTTTAAACACCGACATTATAAATCGCAATACAGGTAGTAACAGACAAGTTCATGTATAAATGTAAGAAAAAAAATATTTTTTTGAGCTATTCGTTGACAACATACCATTTATTTGACAAAGACAGTGATCGATAGAAAATATTTTCTTCTCGCTCAAAGTGATTTTCAGGAGACGTTATAACTCTTTCATCTTCGTCCAATTGATCATTCAAGGTTTCACCAATTTACATAACTTTCTCAGAAAGATACAGAAATATTATAATAATAAATGTTACGAAGTTTTATCGAAGTATCGCTGAGCAATTTCTCGTAGTTTCATAAAAGTTAACAGCTTTTGTGTGCCGAGTTTATTTCTGAATGAATACTTATGAATCGATACCTTGAAAAAACCGATTTCTTGGAGGAAAGGTAAAATTGGTACCGACTACAGATAAATATTAATTTTACAACTTTTTTTACAAAAAAGTATTACTTTCTACTGTATTAGAAGTTGACGTAAGGTAAAACTGAAACAATTATCCCCACCAGATTACAATCATTACAAGATTTCTGTACAATTTCAAAATAAACAGTTGATCAATTTCTATTACTAATCTCATAAACCTTAAGCTTTCCTTAAAATACCTACCGTTTGATATAAATGCCTACCACTGCGTTTCATCCATTGAAACTCAAGTATTACGTCCCAAATTCTTCATCCTTTATTCAACCATAGATTTTATTGAATACAGACAGATTTCGTTTGAAAATACATTGAATAGGTACCCACAGGAATTTGCAAGTATCTCGATTGAATAATATCTGTGTAGGTATATCTCGGTTTTTCGAAGACAACAATAGGGAAACGGGACAAAGACTTAGTATTCCTGAAAATACTTTCTTATTATGGTCACCCAACTTCTTTTCTTCGAGATTTCAGGTTCTAAATTACGCAGGACCAGAGGTATGTTCGGTTATGAGAATTCCTAATAAATTTTCATAAAAATGTTCATTTGAAACGGAAATGAATCTTCCTTCTTAGCGACGGGTGAATTAATAATTGTCAGTGTTTCTGGTTTCACTTATTTTAATTTCCTTTTGATGATTTTTTTTCAAATTTGAATCACTTACATCGTTTGGCCATTCTTCGCATTTAAATGTCAATCTATTAAATTAAATTGCGAAAAAAACGGAGACCCGATTTGAATACATACATTTTTTATGTCTGCAATTCGTCCGAAAGCGGCGCCGAAGGTATTTTTAAACGGGACAAAGGAAAAAGTAACATTTTGTCATGCTAATTAAAATAACCATCTTTACATAATTAGTCACTTTCAAAGAGATGAGTGAAATAACATTACTGTTTTTTATTTCAAATACTAAAAGGTACTCTTTTTTGCTGAAAGCATTTTTAACCTAGCTTTTATTAAATTAGAGTAAATAGTAAGAACTAAACCTAAATAGTTTTAAGGCTCCAACTATTTAGATTTACAAAGTATTTGATTGGTACATTTTATTATTCATTTATGTGGTGAATTTTGAATTAGGTTCAGATGACAGCAAATGTACCTGCATTATGTCCAACTTGCATTTATCCCACGGCTTCACCCGCGTAGAGGTCGGAAATATTCCTGCGGGAACGTAATACAGGAAAAAAAAAATAGTATATCCTAATCCAGGTTATGGTCTAGAATTTGAGCTAAATTATCGTTTAATTCCATTCAACCATTAAGGTGTGAAAAGTGAAGTAAATACTTTCACTTGTTTTTGCAAACAAATGAATTTGAATTTCTTATTTAGATATCATATTAGTCTGAATAATATTAATACATATGTAATATTAGTATAAGAGTAGAGGAAGACCAAAGAAACGATGGATGGACTGTGTGAAGGATGATATGGCTAGAAGGAAGGTGACTACTGAGATGACGAGTAATAGAGAAGTATGGCCGACCCCTAATAAATTTATATAAGGGCAGGAGAATGATGATGATGATGGTATAATATTTATTTATTTTATTTATATTAGTATGGATTAGTGAGTTCTGATACAAGCCAATGAGTAATAATGAGGTTTAGTTATACCCGAGCTAGGTTAAACAGTTTCTGGCTTGTTAACCAGAAACTTGTGCCAAGGTGTCACTTAGTAAGATGTACACTACACGTCATTCGAATTACACGGTTCTGCCAGAAATTGGCGAGAGTAAATAGGGTAAACTGGCACCAGTGGGCTATGGATTAAGAATTGGACACTTTAAAGTGTTTTGGTGTTTAAGCTTGACACTGTTTTCGGCTTGGCCACGTATAATGGCATTTTCGTTGCCGTATGCAAAGTGACCCGTTGGTCACTTTACCCCGTTACATGATTGCATAACACACTTTTAATGGCCCTTCGGGTTTTACTATTCAACAATTTTCATTGCGTTCCATACATTGGTAAGCAGACGAATATTTCAAACTTATGAAGCAATGGATTAGGTATTGTGATAAAAAGAGTGTTACGCAATTGAGGAGATGGTCTCTATTTTAGACAGAATTAAATTTCGATAATCATTGTTCTCCTAATAATTATATTTCATTATGAACTTAATCTTAAAATCAATCTTGTTTATAGAACACTAACTTTTTAATCTCAAATTAAAACCATGACCTTTGTGCCCTTTACTTAAAGCTACAAAAACTTTACATCAGTTCAGCGATAAATTCATTCAAAAAGTTTCACAGATTTTACAACTTTGTCCTGTCATTTGTTATTAGAAAGATTATTTGATCCATTCATCAATCTCCTTCAGACATCAGGGTTCCACAACTCTCGTCTCGAAGACGTTGATGGAACGTTGATCTTGTAATTATTTTTAGAAACCCGAACGTTTAAAGTACCTATTAACCTATTTATTTAGATTATTATACTTGTTATTGCATTAAATGGATGCGATTGTTATCAACTTTTTAATACTTTTAATGTATTTAATATTTTTAAAATACACGCAACCCACAAAACAAAGGAATAGCTATCTTAAAACATGACATTTGAGGATATAAACAATAGCGTTCTGCTGCTTCCTTCCTTCGAGCACGGTGCTTTGTATGGGTACTGGATGGTCACCCATCGATAGACCGACTTTGGTAAGCGCTGCTTAACCTGGAACTTCTGTTTTTTTAAGAAGAAAAAGCATCACAGTTTTTATACAAGAACAACGGTTAAAAAATCAACACGTTATATTTTATTGATGCAAATTAAACTTACGAGTATTGCTCATTTACGGTGACGCGGCGCGTCGTCGGGCGGCGCGTTTAGCGATTTTTCCGTTTACAAAGAGGCGGCGCGTGCAGCGGCCCGCGTTACCGCACGCCCAAACACAAACATATGGCAGTGTACGATGTTGTTTACGGAGACGCGGCGCGTGGTGCGGTGCGTGAGGAGCAGCGGTGGCGGCCGCGGTGGCCACCGCGTTGGCCGCCGCGGTTCCCGCCGCGCTGCCCGCCGTTGTGCACATGGCGGTACACGCGCTTATACTATCTATGAAAAAAGTTTCAGCCGGCGTATTATGACTTAATATATTTTTTTTACAACTTCCGTAACCTCCCACACCCAAACCCACCGCTACTTGAGCAGCTGACGGTCGGTTTTCTTATTAGTCATATAAGATCAACTATCTATGTCAATTTCAGCCGGCTTACTATAACTTTTTCATTTGCAACGGTACCTCCCGGACTATAAGCGCGTGTGCCGCCGCGGGCACCACCGCGTTCCCCGCCGCGGGCGACGCAGCGGGCGCAGCCGCGGGCGACGCCACGGGCACCGCCGCGGGCACCGCCGCGTTCGCCCCGGCGGACGACGCAGCGGGCGCCGCATGCAGTACAAGCAAACGCGCGTAAAATCGCTTCTCCGTAAACGCTCTCATACATTTACATATGTTTGAATTTAAAGCGGGCTGCGCCGCGTGTCCGTAAATGAGCCCTTAAGGTTAGATGGTAATGAATGAATGAACCTTTAATTCATAAAGTGCAGTACCCAAATTACTCTGTACCTTTAATCAAATCAAATAACTGTTTTTAAAACGTTTTTAAATATAATAAGGATTGAATAAGTTGGAAGTGCTTATTTCTATTTATTTTCTCATAGAGTAGTCGTAAACATGTAGGTAGGTGTTCACAATATAGTTCTTTTATTGCTCACACACATGCTTTGATTGAAATGTAATACCTACCTACCAAATATCGCTTATTGCTAAAATATTCCGTTCTATTTTCTTTCGGAAGTTTGGCCTTGGTTCTTAAGCTAAAATTCAGGCCTAGGTAAGGTTTTACTCGGCGTAGCAATAATTTCTACGATCAGATTTTAGGTCATCCTACTGAAATAATATATGAGTAACTGTCATTATATTATAAGAATTATACTTGTTACGAGTTTTTGTCAAGTTCGCATAAAAGAGATTTAAAAGAGATTTATTATTTTTCATATGTACTCACGATTAACCATTCAGCTTGAAAAAATTGAACTCATCATCATCATTGTCATTTCAGCCGAAAGACTTCCAATGTTGGATATAAGCCTGCCCCAAGTGTTGCCACATTGGCCGATCCTGTGCGTCTCGCATCCAGCGGATCCCTGCAACCTTCACCAGGTCATCGGTCCACCTAGTGGGAGGCCTTCCAACGCAACGTCTTCCAGTTTGCGGTCGTCACTCTAGAACTTTTCGGCTCCATCGGCCATCCGTTCTGCGAGCAATTTGCCCTGTGCGCTTAAGTGTGGCAATGATTCGGGCTATGTCGGTAACCTTGGTTCTCTTGCGGATATCTTCATTTCTGATTCGATCACGCAATGAAACTCCGAGCATAGCCCTCTCCATTGCCCTTTGAGTGACTTTAAGCCTTTGAAGAAATATATTAAGATGTCGTATTTCATTTGAGGATAATTTACTTCCGATATTAAGATGGGATATTCAAGAAAGTAAGTTTCGTTCGTCTAGTGGTCTAGTGTTTGCAAGCACGACTGTTGAACATGAAGTCCTGGGTTCAATTACCGGGTCGGGCAAAGTGTTATTGGGTTTTTCCATTAAGAATTTCTCTATAGCAGTCACGGAGTCTGATATGATAGAACATAATATGTTATGTAAGTTTAGTAATTAAGAAATTTATTTTATTGGTTGTAGAAAGTTGGAAACCCATTTACACTAAAATTTTCTTTAATCAAGAGCTTGCGTTAAGTTTTCAAATAAAAGGAAAAAACAATTTTTGCCGTTGCCAACTTCACAAGGATGTTCTATATTGACCGTCACCGTCAAATAAAATCAAATTACATATTCAGAGAGAGGCCACATTGTGCCCCTTACCCCCATCATACCCTTGTTCCCGTATGTCTTCTGACATTCGCGTCAATTTGCAACTGACTACGGAAATAATACTGTGGGGTCACAATCGTTAGTATTATTATGAAAATTAAACAAAGTTTTTTTGAATAGTTAAGCGATTGAAATTAAGAAATTGTCAGTCGTACAGGTATACCAGAAAGTCTGACAACCAGTCTTACCAAGGTGTATTGTATTACCCAATACTAACTGGGTTGTGGAGATCAGATGGGCAGTCGCTCCATGTAAAATACTGGTATTCAGCTGCATCGAGTAAGACTGGACTGCATAAAAAAAGCTTGACAGATGTTGAGGTTGTCGGGCGGCGAGATGGGCAGTTTTTTTTTTTTGGAGATGGCGTCTCGCAGTTCAGCCTCTGAGGCTGGCTACTACTTAATCGGACAAATCCTGTGGATGCCTTAAAAATGAATTTAAGGCCTCCAGCCAGGGGCTTAAAATTATACTTAAAAACTAAGCGACCACTCGCTAAGGGCACCCCCTGTGTGGTACAAGCCTCGGTTTAGGGCGTGCGAGATGGGCAGGCAGCTTATTTACTATTTGTATTTGAATTTGGATGAGCTGGCTCGGGAGTGTGGATATGATACAAAAAGGCTCAGGTCTATGGTATACCTAGAGGTATACCACAGACCTGCGCCTTTTTGTGAGTGGGTGAAACCAGGCTACGCATGATGTGTAATGCGTATTATTATTACGACTATTATTTTACATCGAAACCTCTTACCTGAGTATATGAACAGCTTCTTTCAAGAAGGATCTATTTTCATAGAATACCAATATTACAAATATAATTGTATTGGTTTTAGTTAGCCAGCATAACATTCATTCGCAATTTATTCATTCTGTATGCATAAAAGAGAAGGTCCTACAAAATAATATTCATCAATATTTCAATGTTGTCATAAAAGTCTAACTTACTATATCTTCGCAACGTATTACTCGCATCACCGACTGATGTGAAATAACATAAAACCTTATAATAACCTACATATTCTCCTCAGCCTTTCCGTCAGCGATTCTTGGTACTCTATTACGATTTTCCTGAATAAATAATGGTATTAAAGTTACCTTCTCGGCTTCAAGGACCGGAAAGGTTAATGTATCATACTTTACCGCATCATAATGCGTAGTTGCTGGGATTAGTCGCCGTTTTAGTGGCCATTCGGGCATTTCGTCTCGTTTATGTAACAGATTACCTACCTAAGGTACCTGTTTTTAAATTTCAATTTACTTTGGTACCTGAAGCTTACCTCCGTAATTATTTTTAAAATGAGGCGTTTGTGGCTAAATAATAACCGCCGCTCGGGTGGTCGTCGGCGAATGGGTAAACATCCATTACATATTGATCTCCTCTGTACCTCGGAGAGCATTTGTAGATCTTTGACAATCGTTACGAGTAGTCAGAACACGAAACACTGACAATCAGTTTAACCAGGGATACCGTATTACGCAGAAACTAGTAATTACTAATACTGGTATTCAGCTGCATCCGATTAGACTGAAAAGCGACCCCAACATAGCTATAGGAAGAGACTAGGCTATGTAATTATTTTTTCGTTAACGGGACTATCAACACATCAACACGTTAAATAGTTTAAAATATAATCCATTAACTAATTGTATTTGTTTCTGAAAATGAAAACTGAAAACGTGATATTTTTTCCGATGATTTAAATTAAGAACAAGATTGTTGATAAACGCCATAATGGCGGTTAACCGTTTCTATTACTGCTTTTATTGCATAAATGTTGAAATAACGTAAACATTTACTTTGAAAGGCACCTGAAAGCACTCTCTAATATACCTTTTGCCGACACGGTAAGTTCTATAAGCCCACTTGAAAGGGATGTTAACGACACTCCCTAAAACCATTTTTGGAAGTGTTTTACGATCAAAGATTCAACGGTACGCGTTGTTTGATCTACAGTTTTTTCTATCCCCTTTTCTTATTTGTTCACACCTTTGTCAACGAAACTTCTTTATTTGCATTTAAGCTCAGAATAAAGAGAAAATCTAGCAAAGTTCTGTGTGAAACAAACAGACCTATTTTTTCTGTAGTAAATCTTATAATTTCCGAAAATCTCTGCGCTTCGTCTACGTCTCACGTTTTGTCGGAGAAAAATGAAAATGTACATATCTTATGAAGTAGGTACTCGCATTTCACGTTTGTTACATTATTCCTTAGAAATTCCTGCAAATAGTACTTCTATAGCACCAAAAAGTTTTTCCAGTAATATTTTAGTGCCTAGTACTAGTTTCAAAGTGTGAGTCAAATCATACTTTTATTGCTTTTAACATAACGTAAGAATTATTTACGAGATTCGTGAAGAGTAAAAAATCTTTGATGTATAATTAACAAAAGACAAGTTTCATTTGTGCATGTAATCCGGTTTCATGATAGAACTGCAAATATTTAGGTAATCATCATTTGTAGTCAGAAAATTATGAATACCTAGGTCCATTAGATCATAATTTATATTGTGTGATCTTTGTTATCGACTGAGACGTACATACATAACTAAACAAAGCCGTATATTAACCGATCCCGAATGTAACACGGGTAAAAAAAACTTCCCGTGGTACTACTACTGGATCGCTTGGTAGTTTTACGGGTTTTCTTTTTTACCCGTGGTACAAACGTAAATAGCGTGTCAAGAAAAAAAAAATACATAACATTTAAATGACTGCGAATTAAAAAAACACAGACTAGAAACACAAAAGTTTCAGACCATCTAACAATACAGGAATTATGATACTTGAACAAATAAATACGATTGATTCTAGTTCCACTCCTAAGTATTCAGAAACTCAAATGAGATCTAATAATAACTTACTTTTTTAAACTGACATCAAGAAACAGAATCAGAAATAAGCTATAAAAATTGCCTCGTTCTTTCGAAGTACTTCTATAACTCGATGAAAGTCTTGATGTTAGGGGCTATCTTCAGTTTGACTTCGAAATTTTGTCCCGACTTCGCTGACTGATTGCTTTGCTGAATTCTGTGAGAATAGCAAATGAGTTTACCTCCATATATCTGGGTTGTATGAGTTGTGTCATGCATACGTTATAACTTTATTCTTTGTTATTTATCAGGTCAAGTTTATTTGTGTTTGGAATTTGCCTTTTATTGCTGCAGTCTTTACAACTGTTCGGTAGACTCGTAATCTATCTATACTTATAAAATCGTTTGTCCTGATTGATTATGAACTCACAGCTCAAACCACTGGATGGATCAAGTTTTAGCAAAGAATTTGGAAAATTTCATCTTTAAGCGGGTGAAATAGTGGGTATTATAGTGTCTCTCTTTTTATTATTTCTCTTGTCTCATTCCATGCTTTCAACACAAATTTACTAGTTTTTATCGAAACAAATACCAATTCTTTATTCCCAGAAGCCAAACAAATAAAACTTCTAAAATAACAATAAGTTACCTATCCAATACTTTGATCGCCCACTGTGATCTATTTGTAGATAGGTGCTAAGCAAGCCCCAGTCAGTTCGTAGCCTTAAGTAGACAGCTACCTACTACTACCAAAAAAAATTAACTGGAACACTTTACGCATTTACGGATCCATGAAAAATCAGTTTAGACTAATCGAGCAGATACTCAGTGCTTTTCAAATTATTATTTGGTTCAGTACAATTATTCTATGCTGGTTTCTGCTAGGTCTGCTCATATGGTTCTAATATTCCATATTCTACACCGCTTAGTTTCAGATCAAAACAAGACTTGTAATAGCTTATTCGGGACACGTTCTCGTTCAGGTCACAACTAGCCACCAAACTCCATTATCCTGTATATCAACGCAAGCGCTCCAGACCTCGCAATACCTAAACTATCTAAACACAAACCGCTAGTTGTGGCTTCCTCTCCTCTGGCTAACAGCGTGCCTACTTAATATCTCATACACCTCGTGATATAAAATGAAAATTGCCCTGCTACAATTTTATAAGCCGACTACAACCAACGCCAACCGCAACCCTGAAACTTTAGCCGTAGCTAACGGAAGCATTTCTTATTCACTAACACGCACGAACCAATTACGTTCATTTAAATTATTAAGTAACATATCTGAGGCAATCTAAGTTTGTTAACTATTTTGTGAGATGTGGTTAGTTATGGACCTCCTTTATAATCACAGAGTACAAAATTGTGGAGCCGGCAGCGTCTAGAGTCAGTTCTATAATTTTAAGCGCCGAAAGTGCAAGTGTACGTCATTTATTCAAATCTAGGAAAAACGATATCACGCTTGGTTTTTTTATGGAAAATATATTTCAATGCCACCTCTAGCAGCGCCTGTTGAGGCATCTCCATACTCTGTTTATGATTTTGAGTTTTAGTAACATTTTCAGAATTCAGTAACAATAAAGTTAATATGTCTGCAAAATGTTCTTCGAAATCAGTTTGAAACTAACAATCCCTGATACAATGAAAACCGTCTCAAAACCATTTCAAACCGACTTCTACAGCCTCAATAAGCAATAGCGCGAAATCTATCCAATAAATTGTGGCGAACTCAATAACCTTAGCACATTTGGATAAGTTAGGTATTAAGATTCTGTATGTGTCTTCAAAAAGTCCATTTAGATTAAATAGGAAAGTTGGAATAGGACAACTAAAACCTTAGGAGATTGTTTCCAGCTGTATGTTCTGTTCGTGTTAGACATGTTGCTGTTTTGACAGAAAAATGTTTAATATAATTATATCTAAATTACCTTAGTAATCTTTAAAAAAATGTTATTATATATGAACCAGCAACAATAAAACTGCTTATTTATTTAAATAATACGAACTAGCACAACTTAAGTAACCTACTGCTATATAGATCTTTCAGTTAGGTACCTACATGAAAGGATAAATATTGTTTGGTGAGCTAGAGGATACTATAATTAAGATAGACATATCCTAAAATTATTATATACATACGGGAGGTTGCCGTTCCTCATGATCCACAACCTCCCGTATTTGTGTAATCTATACTAATATTATAAAGAGGTAAAATTTGTTTGTAAGTTTGTATGTTTCTAAGTTTGTATGTTTCTAAGTTTGTATGTAGGAGGTAATCTCTGGATCTACTGAACCGATTTAGAAATTCTTCCACTAATAGGAAACTACATTATCCCCGAGTGCTTTAAGACGACCCGAATGGCGCAGCGGTATTAAGGCTGCCTTACGTTCTTAGGGTCCCGGGTTCGAGTCCCGGTAGGAGCAAATGTTTGTGTGATGAGCATGGACATTTGTTTCCGAGTCATGGATGTTTATATGTATAATAAGTATGTATTTACAAACAAAAAAGTATCTATGTAGTATTATCAACTATCTGGTGACCACGACACAAGCCTCGTAGCTTAGTGTGGCACCTAGATGGCGCTGTGTGTAATGTCCAGCGATATATTTAAGCTATTTACAACGTGCCCGTGGAATAATTTCTGACCAAAACGCGAGCGAACAATAATAAAGCATTCAGAACAAGATATCTTTAGACATTTTACTTTCTCGCCCATAAAACATTTTAATACTCGACCCAAATATTTCGCGATCACATGGAAAATGTTTTTCAATTTGACAAATTTTTGCTACTTGCTATATTTTACTAACAACAAAATCGTTTTTGCAGGTAAACGGCGAGCGTAATGCGTCCACGCCTGTGATGTCTCTAATATGCAGTGGGACGGCCTCTACTTCGTGTTTCTAGCGTTATGCTGCATTCATACTGCATCTGGTAAGTCCATTATAAAAGTATACATTACCTAAATGATATACTATCTGTCTAGTTAGCACTACGCTTATCACTTTAAAAAATAAAAATAAACCTTAAAATATAACTTTAAAATGTACATAAATAAAAAAACACACTTATACTAGCCTACGTAATTCTAATGCATAGCATGTCGTGTAAACAAGCCTTTGAAATATAGCACAATCATGAAATAGACTACTGCTTTACTAACAGAAGTTCAGAAAAATCTTCGCACCTAGCATCATAAAAGCAACAATTAGATGAAATAAACAGCGAAACAAGCATTAAAATTCTAGAACACATGCTGGCATGCAATTGCACAAATGCAGCTCTTCAACACTAACAATAAAAATACATAATAACCCTTTTTCAATGTTATCTAGTATCAAATTATAATTAAAAATTGAAACAAAAGCCAATCGCAGAACTGAACGAGTTTTGCGAATGCCAATTAAGTATCCGACCCCGAGCCACCACGAGTGCATCTATACTTTATGTAAATGACGGTCAGCATAACCAATATCTGGTTTCAGTATCGACTTTTGAATATTTGAAACATTTGATGAGAGTTTTATGGGTTCACCGCGTAGTTTTGTGGTGAATTTTGAGAGAGAACTGAGTAGTATTTTTAAAGTTCAATGTGGGGTTTCAATAAATTGTTGTTTACACCAATGTGTAAACAACAATTTATTATTGCTGTGAATATTTTAAAATATGCAAATAAAGCAATCCAATCGATTAAGCTTTGATATTTTAATTACGTAAATATTAATTATTTTATCAAACTTCAAAGTAATTATAGTATCACTAAAGCCTAGTGACTGTAAAATATAAAAGTTTATACTTAGATCCACTATCTTTAAAAAAAAAACGTTATATAAAACCTATTATATTTAAATGAAATATAATAGGCAACGCCGCCAGTCTCTTGGGTACATTACCAGTTGACTGCGTTGAGGAGGATTTTATTGACGCCATTTTTTAAGTTTATTCATAAGTTAGAAAATTTTGTTTAATTTAATTTATAAATTGTAATGTATATATGTATTATATATGTCAACTCCTTTGACAATATAATAGGTTTTACATAAATAAATAACTATTAAAAAAAACATTTCTGTGTATAAATGTTTATTCTATTTCGCTAATGCAATCAATCTTTTCATAAACATGTTGTACACTTGGAAACCTGAAGTTTCTGATAAACTTTTCAAAACTTCGTAATTAAACACACAGGTATTCAAAACTTAGTTTAGTAAAGTTTGGACAGTTGAAGTATTAAATTGCTGTATGAAATTTATTTTTAAGTATAAATAATAATAAAAGTAAGGTACTCGTTCAATGATGTTTTAACATTGGATTCGTTTTTAGCTAAGCACCATTTAGATTTGATAGGCGCTTAGTAGTAGAATTTTAAATTAAGGATTAAGAAAAAAAAAAGTTTATATGGAATCAACAATTATGTTGTTAGTGAAAGAAGTAGAAAATAAAACCTAACAAACCTCTGTATACTTCTAATTTAGAATATTTGAACATTTTGAAGTCCCTTCCGAGTATGACGATGAAGGAACACTGAAAAAAACTAATATTTGAAAATTCTATACGTTTGCCTGCTTTGGTAAAGGCAAGTCTAGCATTATTCCGGCCTAGATACGAAAGGTATTATTAAAACGTGAACCTAAAGCATTTTCTCTGAAAAATATTAAATAAAATGTGTACGATTCAACTTAAGAGACGGATGAAAACTCTTCTGAGTGTACCGTTTTTATTCAAAACCATTTTGGATATTCATCGTCTGTACGAAGTTTTCCTTGCTTATAAAGGAAGTTAAACAAATCAGAAAGTCGTGACTAGAAATTCAAAACAGCACATTTAATATTTTGAACATCTATCCGACGGAAGACCTGTAAGGAAAAAAAAATGAAATGAATATTTGTTTCATTGTTGTTGTAGGTGGGTAGGTTCTTTTCAAGCAATCGGTGACTAAGACTTCGCGTCCAACCGACGCGATACTGGGCGAGACATAATAACTTTTTAATTGTTTCTATTATTACGGTATGCGATAGGTTAAAAACAATACGTACCAACATTTAGGCGTTTAATACATTCTTTTAGTGATAAATAAAAATTAGAATGTGGTGGATACGCATTCTAATTCCACTTACGAGTATTTCCCGCAATATTTTATCCTGAAAACAAGTTTTTGGAAAAGAAACAAAAGTAACAGCATAACTCTAAAGAAATAGACACAATAAACTAGTGAAATAATAAAAAAAAATGCTTTTCTAAAAGCAAGACATTGATCTGTGCAGAACCGTTGCGCTTTCCCGAAGATTATCGAACAAATGTCGTTCGGAGACGCCGAAGCGATGAGAAGGACAGTCTCGCCTTATCCAGAGAGATATTCAAAAACATCACCAAGCAACTACGCGAAAATATCAAGCGTGAAGGAGCAACTGACAGGAACGATCATTTGTTACAGAGTAAGTATCGATTTTCGCGTCCGCAGTAAGGGCCCATACACATGAACCACAGCCAAGCCACAGCACACCGACAAAAGTTGGTCAAGCATTATGTGTGAATGGCCTCGCGGTAATATTAAGTTGCGTTGTGGCAACTACAGGCGTGAGACTGGTGCCTGAGGCAGCTGTAAAGTGCGGGAGGGGTGCTATGTCTATCAGTGGGCGAATGACTGAGCGCTCACGATATGTCACTGGGTCCATACCATACCGGCTACCTCAAGCGCCGTTTCAGTTAGGTGTCCAAAAACGTTTTTTTTTCGAGAAATAGTTGGTCACTTGGTGATAACGTTTGGAATGTAATGTGGCCTATACAGTCTTTACTCAATACTGTTTACTTAGATGGCAAAATGTGGTCACTGCCACTCAATTTCTTATTTTACAAATCTATCCAAGTAATCGTTGTAATGTGGTGTGGTTGTGGGACGTGTGAAAGCATCCTTAGTCTTGGACGCTCGTGGTCTCGTTTCCATAAAGCAATATGAATCTGCTTACTTTATTCAAGACGTTTAAACTGTAACAGTATCAGATTTTAAACATTTCTTCTTTTACGACGCTGACAACGATCTTATCGGAATGGAAATTCAAATAGCGTGCTTCCTTATTTAAGGCAGATTACGTAAATTACTTTTTGCGCTCACCTTATTTTGTTTCGTTTAATTTAAATTGGGAAATAATGTCGTTTTAATTGTAGCTTCTAAAGAGCTGTATATTAGGGAGAGTTTCGCCAATAAAATTGAACGTGATCAGCACTCTAAGCCGCTGTTGGGAGCGGTTAGTGTCGATATTCCATAACGACGACACTCACAGCTCTAAAGTGCTGTTGAATTGTACTGACCGCGTTCAATTGCTTTGGTCAAATCGAACTTTGTTGTTCTACAGGTTTAGAAAAAAAACGCGTATTAAACCAACGACCAGTGGTCCATCTTAGTCGTAGATCGAAAGATTTGGAAGTCATGGGGAAAAGGTTGCCCAGCAGTAGGTTCATAGTAATAATTTTATCCAACGTATGACAATTCCGTGATTGGGAATCAGAATAATGAAAACTAAAAGTTGACTGGAAGAAAATGCCTCTGTACTTTGTGCTTGTGTTAAATAAATAAATAATGAATTCCTTGGACATAGTTTTTCCAATGAAACTTTGAATCGTAATTAAAATCTACCACGATCCTTGTCAAAGCAATTTACATTCCTTTAACTTTAATTTACCTCCAGTACTGCAATAAAACAATTTATTCGCAAAAGTAGAATTAGATAACACTTTTTACTATCAACTCTTTGAAAAAGGTCGTTTCGTTTAGCATGATATTTTTTAAGACCAACAAAATGTTACCTACATTGTGCACGGGCTTATACTGATAAACTAAATAAAAACTAAAATAGCGTAGTTTTAATAAACTAATATTTATAATCGTCACTTGTGTACCTGTTTGTTTAGTTATTTGACTTAATTTTGATCATTAATAAAATATTTAAAAACACATCATTGCACCGTTTTCGCTCATTCAGGCACATTTTCCACACCTAAGCAACTTAAAGCAATATTTTGACAGAAGCATTCATTTGTTTTATCTTTGTTAAAACAGTTGGGAATTTGATTAGTCAGCAGATTGCAATACGTTATCTTTATGTACGATCCTTTCAATCAGAGATCAAAGAATAACGGTCGTGATTTGAATTTAGAAACAATTAAAGTTGAAACTCAATCTACTTATTCATCAAGTTCCTTAGCTTTACTTTTAGGCATATGTTAATTATTGAAAATTAATTTACTTTATCCAACAGACAAGGTAGATGAGCCTCGTCCATATGTGCCGTTTCAAAGTTACGCTCATGATCATCATCATGAGCACCATTGGGGCCCGTACTTTGAGGAGGAGAAGTATACTCAAGTGACGGCCCATGTTGGGGCGGAAGCCTTGCTGAACTGTAGAGTCGTCATGCTCAAGGATAAAACGGTAAGTTTCCATTTTATTTAGCATACCTAACTCAGCAAGGGTGATCTGGGGGTGATTCGACAGAGAACCACAGAAACCAAACCGACGAAATGTCAATAGGCCTACCATAATATTAGCTGTAGAGTTGAATTGAGGCAGGCAAACGTAGTGAAGACAGCAAATCATCATCGCTCCGATTACCCCGCGCTCCCTTAAGGTAAAACGTCTTCAAGCTAGGTAAAGCGATAACTAACGCAGGGTCAGCTGAATAAAAGTTTCCGAGAATCGAGTGGAAAGGCCTAAGTCCAACTGTGGACCGCTATATGTTGCTGATGATGACGATAAGAGATAATCGCTCTTTAGTATACGTCTCGTAAACCAAGAGATATTTGGTGGGTGCCACATAACTTAGAATTTTTAGTGCTAGGACGAGGCGGATTTTCGGATGTTTTCTTTAACCACAATATTATTTAATTTGAGTTAATCAGGTTTAAAAAAGTCCAATAACCTTAAAAGCAATTAACACATTTTAAAAAATGATATTTTCAGTAGGTAGTTCTTATTTACAGTAATTCTGACATGTTCTCATAAATTCTGTAAAACAAAAATGCCTTTTTTAAACTTTTCACTGCTGTTCCAATTACAATAGCTTTTCCTGGAATAGTGCATAGGTCTGTATCATTTTTATTTCATTGAAAAGAGAGGTTCTTCTTTGTAGTATGAAACTGATACCTCGGTATATTTTTCTTGTAAAATAAATACCCGATAGAACTTTACTAAAAATATACAGAACCTGAAAGTAAATAACGTTGCGAAAAAAGTTTCCAGAAAATGTGTTTTAAATCTTTCCGTCAATTTTGAAAGCGTATTTATTTTTGAGTAAAGACATTGTACCTAGAAAAAGTCTGTATACAGAGTACCCTTTAAGCATTAGTGTAGTAAAAGTACCCAGAAGTACGCAGTAATAAATAAATGTCCATTCGTCCGTCATTAATTTAAAAAAACTTCTAAGAATTTCTTTTGTGTGAATTTCCTCATTGCCCAAAAACGTTATGACATCTTTTATATCAAATCTTTCTACCTTTTATTTCGTTTGGAACCGAAAAAGAATTTGTAATTTTAGTCGTTAATATTATTTCGGTTTCCAAATTAGCTTCTTTAAAAGAAATGTAAGTCAAAGGCTGAGCTGAGTACCTGTAATGAATGAGACGGAGAAATCAACCATGGTTAGATGAATCTATACTAAGTAATATTATAAAGAGGTAAAATTTGTTTGTAAGTTTGTATGTAGGGGTAATCTCTGGATCTACTGAACCGATTTTGAAAATTCATGAAGCTGCATTATCCCCGAGTGCTATAGGCTATATTAACAACGTGCCCGTGGAATAATTTCCGACCAAAACACGAGCGAAGCCGCGGGCAACAGCTATGTTAAATATGGTATAAAAGTGAAGAGAAAGAAATGTGTAAATGGTCATTACATGTATTCTACGCTTTTGCATTGTCTTGATATCCATTTTTAATTATGAACCTATTCGTTCATAATTATGCCAATTATTATGTAATTTTGTCATTATTAGCTGATATTATAACGTTCTTATAACGTTCCTTCTTCTAGAACACATGTCTTCTCTATGTGAAGTGGAGTGGACTGTAATCCACTTCGTAGGCCCGGCAAGGGTTGGTAGATGTCACATCTCTTTGAATATTTGGTTCTAGGAAAGTCAGTTTCCTCACGATTTTTTATCGATAGGTAGTGTATATGTAACCGAGTTCTGGATTTAAGAATGAACCATTTGAACCAGCGCGAGCATGCGTATTTGACCAGATGTATGAACGTGGACGAGGCGAAAGGTTCATGGTGGTGCTCTGTAGTATCTGCCTGCCCCATAGAGGTGTGAGTTTATGCATGTAAGCAAAAGTGTGTTCATAACGTTTTCCTTTTATACAGGTGATGTGGTTGAGAAACACCACGGAGTCAGCACAACTCCTCACCGTCGGTCCAGCTTTATACGCCGGCGACAATAGGATAGCAGTAAAATTTCAATACCCAAACAACTGGAGACTTAGTATGAACCCAGTGAAGTTAACCGACGCTGGACACTACATGTGCCAAATATCCACTCATCCCCCAAGAACGATATTCACAAACCTCACTGTTTTACGTAAGTATAAAAATCAATATAAATTCTTCGTTCAGAATTCCTATTTCATCTTTATAGAAACGTTTAATTAAACCGTGCTATTGTGTGTATTATTTGTGAGATTGAAAAGCTTTTCTATTTTATTTTTCACATCTTCTTTTCTCGGTTGTCTGTACTTTGGCACGCCATTTCATTTCGTCTTAATCGCTTTTGATATTACCGTTTAAGGTAACCTATTTTTCCCCGAAAATATCCTTAATCTCCATTTGCATGTAACAGCACTTAATGACGTCGTTTCTTAGTATTTATGTGATTTAGACAAATTAAAGTATTTACTTCGATTTATTAGCATTACCTCTCTGTGCCTCTTCTTTTTTTGCTTATGTTTTGTCAACGGTAGCGGAAAGGTAAGGTCTTAAAAAGGTAGTAAAGTTTTTATTAGACCCTTGAAGTCCTGTTTGTGCTTTTCTTGGGAAAATAACTGAAACATAATTATGTTTTGCGTCTCCGTGAGGGAAATAATTCAAATTTTCCGGGACCGTGATGAACCTAGAAAATTATGAAAGGGAAGAAAATATTAAATAATTTAATTTATTTTGGCCATAAACTGAAATTTCAGTCTCTTACGAGTAGACAGAAATGAAAACGTGTTTTCACACAAATTAAAGATTATTTTATTTGCAGCTCCCATAATATCCATAAACGGTGACGACACACACGATGTGAAAGACAGATTTTACAAAGCGGGTAGCGCGATAAAATTATCCTGTATCATATCAGAACAGTACGTGTCATCCATAGCCACGAAGGCGCCTGTGACGACGCCTTTACCTACAACTACTCCTTTACCCACAACCACAACTACAGAATTAACAACAAAAATGAGTACAATATTCAATAGAATAGATATAATGATGAATAAAAGTTGGAGTGTGGAGACGACTACGATCACTTCGACTGTTAGTGTAAGTACTACTAAGAAAGCACCAGAGAAGACCACGACTGAACTGACTACTCTCAAACCAACGACACCTCCAGTAGAAAATAATATTTATGGGATTGTTTGGAAGAAGCAAGGGAACGAGTTTACAGAAAATGTTTCTTGGCGGAATATGAGGTAAGAGCCGTTTTTAAGCGAAAATAAAAACTTCAATACTAATGGCTTGTTAGACCACCTGGTGTTTACAAACTTTAGAAGCAGCTTTTTCAACTAACCTAATGTCTAATGGCTTACTCATTTTGTCCTACTTTTAAAACTTGTCTTATCGAATGCGTTTGTAACAGGCCCTAGAGGTAAAATTTTGAAAGGGATAGCCATTTTCTCTATGGAACTCTATGAAAACGGCAATATTGACATCTACGGACACTTTTAATAGGAATACATATAGAAACCGGTCATGCATGACGTAACATAACATCACGCTTGTAATCCCCGAAGGGTTAGGCAGAGGTGTACCTAATAGTACACCCACATTTCACCAGTTATGTTTAAGTCCCATGTTATAGAGGGCGAGCCTATTGCAATCAACCGGGTACAAATCCAGACTCCAGGGCTGTTAATGAAAAATTCGTGCTGGAAAAACCCAATAAGACTTTGCCTGATCCGATAATCTAACCCAGGACGTCATGCTCAGCAGTCGCGCTTACGAGCACTAGACTGAAGAGGCTGTCATGACGTTGCGGCGTACATATATGAGATTGGGTGGTTTTGATGTTGCGGTTGCCCTCGAAATTACCGTATATTTATCTTGTTACTGATGCTAAAATAATCAACAGAATACTAATGTTCTGTTTTATTTTCAGCGCTACTATCAGTGTAGCATCAGCATCGCAAAATGACAGTGGGACGTACTCCTGTCACTTGCAGAACCATTCTCAAGTAATCATCAATGTCCACGTTTTGATTGGTGAGTGATTTCATTTTGGTATCTATTATTTTGCTCTACTCTTATATTTCGTGTGTTATGAGAAAGCATGAAGACATAAAAGAGTTTTTAGCATGAAAAGCACAAATACAATTTTGTAATAATTATTATTTAATTTGTTTTTGTAGTTATCTAAGAATACTACATAATTAGCAATCTCTAAAAGACACCTCCATGTTTTTAATTACTATTTTATAGGTTTAGAAAATATGAAATTTTAATTATGGTTACGTACCTAACTATTGTGAAGACTTTCAATTTTAGTTCATTTGAAAGTCAGTTATACATTGTTCAATTCACTCCTAAGTCACTCTTTTGTCGCTTAAGGTGACGCAGACATTAAAACTATTTCACAGCGAACAAAGATGAGATATAAATGAATAATGTATAGTCTTAGTAAAACTTTGTCGTAAATAGTTTCGTACAATATAATAGAATAACTGAGACATATTGAAAACTTTATAGAAATTGAAAACTTTAATTATTTCGTTCTCTTTATCAGGCGAGAATCAAGCTGCAGTACAGCATAACACGGGGAACAAAGGAACTCTTTTCTGGCAACCACAAGTCTTAGCATTAGTTTCCTTCGCTATTCTTCTATTGTTTTACCCTTGATGATGTGAAAACTTCTAAATGTTTAAATATTTCACGCAAACGAAACAATCAGTTTTCGTTGAAGCTAAAAAAATTAACATCAGAATGATTCAAGGTGTCAAATGTGATGCCTGATATTCGAGCAGATTATTTCATTTTTAATGAAAATATTTTTATAGATTTTTCAGCTGAAGCCAATTTAACTTGCAAATGTAACTGCAATCTCGTTGGATTTTGCTTGTATATTTCAGTTTCTAAAGCATCGAAACGATCTTACATGAAGTAGGTATGTAATAAATAAATCTTCATTCGGAATTGATTTTTTTCTCGATACTGCCAGCAATGTGAAGTTTTCTATAAAAATATTTTTATTTCGTCATACAACTTTAGTGTACGACACATTCGACCATGACTTAGACTTAAGTTAAACACCATGCATATAAAACTAGCCTAGTAAATGAAAATTCTTCAAAATCTGTTGTAATATAAACTCGAATAGGCCGTGCATCCATCAAGGATCATAATAATCATTTCTTCAAGATGAAAAGACGCAGTTTTGTAAAAATCCGTTGATTTACAAGAGACATCACGTAATTCACGACAATGCATAAAATGCTCGTAAAATGGTTTTAGTACTTTTTTTACTATGCAATGAGTGATATTACGTAAAGTGCTATCTGCGAACATGTAATTTTTTAAAATTGTGTACATATAATTTTTTATTGTTGGAATACTTGAATGTTCAGATTTATGATTGGTTGACCTTTGTTTTCTGATTTTATCGGAATTCGAAATGTTTACACAAAGTGTATTTAGTTTTAAGACAAAATTATTACTTAAAGTAAGATTAATAAGGTGCAGATTGTACATAAATGAAATTTCATGATGGTAAATGATTTAATTCAACCATAATTGATTCAGTTCCATGTAATATCTGTAGCATAAAAATATTATACTTAACGTGTATTTTAATACAAAATGTACAGTTAATGCTACTGAACTCTTATACTAAGGAATAGAAACCTTTCTCGTTTGTAATATAAACTTAGAAATAATGTGAGGCGAAGCCAAAATAGTAACATAATCTGTAAGATATTTTATATGTTGTTGCACATTTTTGTTAATAAGACACAAATTTCTCATCTGTAAACAAAAGAAAGACTATGTTAAATGACTGTAAACTATAAAATAAACTTAAATTATACTAAAGTCTTCAAAGCATTTTTATTGGAGTTATATCCTACGCCGTTAGTAAAATGTCAATAGGTTTCTTATTATAGCAAAGGGGACGTGGGTGTGTAAAGTTTTATTTCAGCCTCCTCTTGTAAATATAACTATCTAAAATAAACATTGATTCACGATGAAGAAGTAAGTAACAATTAGAATTGAAGAACTTGTTCTCATTTGGTATTCTTTTAGCATAAGACCTTCGAGAGACTTTTGGGTTTATTTGAAATGGAACAATACATGGTTACCAATTTACTTTATGTAGATAAACTCACCAAGCTGTTCTCGTGGAAACAAAACACTGGAAACCTTCCCATAAGTTTGCGTAGCTTTCAACCAAATTGAACCATCCCATATAAACCTAATTCATTGCTTAGTCCTCTGCCTCTGGGCCTTTTCCACAACATCGGTGTTTTCATTTCAAGCAATAGGTATGTACTGTTCTTCCACAAAAATTGTCCAACCCGGGCCTTTGGGTCAACATTTTATCAGCAAAAACACTCACTTTGAATGAACCCTTTGAAAACACGCACCTCAACCTGAAGAAATGCAATATACTGAGATTTGTATTATACACAGAGCAGAGATGGGTCCGTGTATTATCTTCACCTTCCAGCAGAAAATGGGAAAGAGGTTCGGCGATGTAGAAAATCAATGATATAGCTGACTACAAAGTGTAATAAAGAAGAACCTTTGATGTTTCTATTAACGACAAATGCTCGATGCGCTGTTGTCCCTTTTCAATCGCCATTGTATGGTAATTGAAAGTTTCAAAGGTGGTGAAGCTCACCCTAATTCAGCCCTTCATACAGCTGCAGAAGGAGCACAAAACTGGAGTAACGATGTTTGGGCTTAAGGTGGAAGCGCAAGGATAGTCCGCTAAATTCAAATTTTCTTAGGTTTTTTTGCAATTTGCAGATTAGTGTCAAGTTATACGTTGATGAAAAATGAGTCGCGCCAGTAACACGTATGCAGTTATAGAATTATAATAATTAAAATCATCAATACAGCCCTCGTTCATTTAACCCCATTGCATGACTTTTTCATGAAATAGTTACAGAATAGGGTTAAATGAACTAATAGAGTTCAAGTAATCTAGACGATTTAATTGTGACTACTTTAAACATGACATAAGTATCTGACAAAATAAAAGTAGATTCAGCAAGGTTTACGTTTATCACAAAGCAAAAAACAGAATAATATTTATAAATAAAAAGGCTTTTAAAAATGCTGAAAATAAGCCCTTATTATGACAGCATTGTCTTCTGAAACATCAAAAGGAAACCCTTGCTTCAATCCTGTTTTACGATACTCGGGGAGATAAGAAGCCCCCACGTTGTAATTTAACACATAGGTACCAACAGATTTATTATAGCATCGAAGTTAAAAAGAGACTTTTACGACGTACATGATTAAATTATGACACCCTTGTTGGTCTAGTGGCCGCCAGCGCGACTGTTGAGTATGAGGTCCTGGGTTCGATTCCCGGATCGTAAAAATCGTTATTGGACACTGTTTTACAACCAACCAACCTTGTGATACTGTGAGTGTGTTTTGCCGTGACTTAGTGATGAGTTCCAGCAGTGCGCTTAGCAAAAGACAAAGAAAGAGGGTAGACAGATTTGTCTGCTCTTAATCATTTATTTTCCATCCACCCGCATTCTCCAGGCAACCCACAATCATGGCGCTTGCAACAGCGTCGAAGTATCGGGAGCTCAAAATAATGGACAAACACGGAAGATATCCCGTAAGTTACAGTATGAATTTAATCGCTATTGGGTTTTTTAATCAGTAGTTCCAGTAGTTCCTCAGTAGCAGCCATTTATTAACACTTCAACAGCAAAGTACAGAGGCAAACTTAAACCCACCAGCAAACCCACCATTCAATTTGGATTTGCGCCTGATAATAGGATCGCGTCGTATTACATGGACCTTAAACATAATTGGCTAAATGTGGACGTAGGTACATCTCTGCCTAAACCTTCGAGTATTACAGGCATGACGTTATGTGTTAATGATTAAATTCTTATTTTTTACGAAACGTCATTATTTTCCATTGTTCTTACCACAACAAAGATTGCAAAAACACATTGAGTTTTAGGCTCCACGGAACACAAAACAATGCCGCCAGCTTTTGGCTGAAAGTCAAAGCAATTTTTTATTCTCTAATTAGGTCGTTACACTCACTTTTAGGAGGCCTTTTTTAATCTACCCGCATTTCAGCTGTGACGACCTCTGTGAAGAAATGCTGAATGGAAAGTGGGTTTGAATTTTTTTTTGGTTTTAATTTCATAAAGCATATAATAGATCGCTATCTTTGGTGCCTTATTGAAAAATAAATCATTCAACTAAGGACTAAGGATAAAGACTGTTTCATAGTGAAATAATTCTTTGGGTTTATCGGTTCAGAAATAGAGAGAAAGAAAGCAGACGCCGTGAAAGTGGCAGATATTGCTTTGTTATTGATTGACTTGAAGTTTATACTGTGTTTAACAATTTATATGAAGGATCAACATGCTGATAAAGATCATAGATAGGTAGACTGCCTCGTTGGTCAAGTGGTCGCAAGCAAGATCTGCTGAGCATGAGGTCGTGGGTTCGATTTCCAGGTCGGGCAAAGTGGTATTGGATTTTTCCATCAGGAATTTCTCAGTAGCAGTTATGGAGTCTGGATTTGTGCCCGGTAGATGGCGATGGGCTTGCCCTCTGCCACATGGGACTTAAAAACATAACTGTCGAAATGTGGGTGTACTATTAGGTTCACCTCTGCCTAACCCTTTGGGGATTACAGGCGTCATGTTATGTGTTATGTGGATAGGTATTTTTTTTTTCAAACATCTTTAAGAGATTGACTCCAATGCTTCATTCATACAAATCGTGCGTTCATGTATTAACAACACGAGCGTGATAATAATGCCCTGGAACACAAAGGGCAAAAGAAGGAACATGGATGGGTTTTAGTCAGTGAAAGTCTGACACTCCCTCCTGCTCAGCCCGGAGCGGGAGGAGTTATTTGATGACTTACCATACAAAAAAAAAGGTATCATGTAGAAACGTAATTCCAAGAAAAGACGTAATCTGATTAACCCAGATACTTAATGAATGTTGTTAAACATTCATTAAGTTACCATAAGTAATATCATTAAATGGTAACATGTGGAAGGGATTTTAATTGAGTTTTGTGAGAATTGTTGGCAAAATCAGAAAATGTAAAAATAAATGAATTTGATTGTAAAAAACCGAAAACTAAAGTGTCTTACACGTCATCATCTTCCTGCTCTTGTCCCATTCTATTTGGGGTCGGCGCAACACTCAAACTCAAAGAAGAAAGAAAGAAAAAATTATTTATTTGTCGCAGGGACATGACGTGCATACAAAGTGACAAAAAACAATATACATATAACGCATAACAAAAAAATTACGAAACAAAAAAAAACGTTAACAGCTTGCACGTCGTGACTTCGACAAGCAGGTTACCACTCAGCATGATGCTGTGCTATGGGGGACCCACAGCACAGCGCTGGTTTTCAGTGGTCACCCGTGAAAAAAACGTACGGAAGCCGAGACAGCATACTTATTTTTACATGAATAAGAAAATAAAATAAACAGTACTTGGTTTATAATAATAAACCAACTACTTACCTAGAAATAAAATAAACACTACAAAAAATATACAAGTATGTGTGCAGGTTATACAAAATGCATAAATACAATATGAAGCCGTGTTTTGCAAAGCATTTATTTTAATTAGACCATAACAGGCACTTCTGAATGTCAGAGAAACAAAGAAGGCGAAGCTACAGTCACAGACACAAGGCAAAATAACTTGTGAAAATACTTTAATTGCCCATTCCAAAGCGTAGATCTTTATGGAGAAGATTGGGCAAGAAACTCCATTTACACTCTTCTAGTCTTCCAATAACACTCTTTCTTCTACTAATCACAGTTTCACGATTTCCAACACGATTTCACACAAGAGATCTTGGCATCATTTATTCCTTTCTCATTCATATCATTCCTCACGCAATCTAACAAGCTTTTCTTTAAAAAACCAAAACTAAAGTGTCTTTGCTGACACTTAAATTACCAATCATTGACTTGGAAGTTTTTTCGGGATAGTAGCTGGAGCTAAATTCTGCCTTTTAGGATACGAGCGAGATACACAAGGGGGGATTGTAACCTCAATTACACTTAGGTACAAGAGGTCCCTAAAGAGTTTATCTTGTCGGAACTTAGCCTAATATTAATATGTAACGTAGAGTATTATTTATCCTGTATACGGAGTGGAAGAGACACCAACGCGCAACGGGAAAACAGTTACCACGTATTCAGTATATCATTCTGAGCCCCTTACGTAGAAAATTTTCTTCGGTTATTTAAAAAAAAAACAGCTGTTCCTTTCATTTTGTAGTTATAATTGAGGTAATTGAGGGGGAATGTTAAGATAATATAGATTATCTGTGATCATACCTTACTCGTTTGTTCATAATTCTCTATGTTCTCATGATTTTGTATTAACAAAGATGGCTGTACCTAAGTTACAATAAAAAGTAAATATAATTAAAGAAGATGTCTTGTTTCTATCAGTTATTACGAAAGTTTTCATAGTTATGTGTGGTTGTTTGTCAGATGAGACTTTATATCGTGAAATGGATTTATTTACTACATATTACCATTTACTGTCAACTGTAAGTTGTGTTAATTATAACAAAAGACTGTGTACTTATGTGTCATCAGCATCATTACATACATATTATCACTATTATAAAGAGGTTGACTGCCCCATTGGTCTCGTGGTCGCAAGCGCGATTGCTGAGCGTGGGGGTTCTGGGTTCGTGTAAATAGCCGATGAAGAATTTCTATGTGGGGCGGCTCAGAAAGATGTACTGAATACGAGTACGTGGTAACCGTTTTCGCGTCGGTGTCCTTTCCACCCAGTATGTTCATACACATCACCTGCTTTTCATAAAATAAAACTGTAGATATGTTTATACAGGCTGCAACAAGACCCTTCACGAAGCCGTCAACCAAGCATTCTGTACATCAAATAAAGTAACTTTACGCAAAAAAATATTGCTGGGAAACGACTATTTTTGGGGTGAAATAGTTGGAACTTTGACCCCCAATATCTCCGTAACTAGAAGGTTCCCATTTATGGTCTAGAACAAAAAAATGATCGCAATGACGGAGAGAACAAGTGCCTTTCGGCTTCGTTAAGGGTCTTGTTACACCCTTTATCTATCAATAAGATCAGTCTATAAACCCTCATTTGCGACGAAGCTCGCTGATTGAGCACACTAATGCTACGTCGACAGAGTGAAGTAAGGAAGAGGACATATCGACGATATTTTGACGACGCGGCGCGACGTCTCGTTGATTTAATGCTGGGATCGATTTAACGAAGTAATTTATGTTATGTCAGTATATTTGAACGATGGCTTATCTCCTCATGCTTTATGGCACAACATATTTTAATTTTTCGAATAATTATTGAGATAATTATCATTCTCATCATAGAAATCCATGGAAAAATGTCATAGGTAACATAGTCGTGCTCCAAACTTATTTAAAATAGGACAAAATCTTGTAGGGCTCCTGTACTGAGGCATCTTATGCGGAATCATTGTCATGACATTTACATTACATGACTCACTAACTTCTCTGCAATTCTGTATTTTTTTTACTAATCCCCTTGTATAAATTTTAGTACCTAAGGCGTATTCTAACAAAAATGGTTCCTATGTCCAAATAAACCATATATTTATTTATTTAAAATATAAATATTTTAACATTATCCTAATTGGCCGCAATTATAACAGGTCATAAACCATTTTTTTTTTCTTATGGGAAATCATCAAATAACCCCTCCCGCTCTGGGCTGAGCAGGAGGGAGTGTCAGACTTTTACTGACTAAAACCCATCCATGTTCCTTCCTTTGCCCTTTGTGTTCCAGGGCCGCGGTATCTCTTTCGAACAGTCCCGCAACCCTGGCAGGCATCGGTCCTTTCGGACCCCTTCCTGTTTGCTGACTCTCTTTGAGGCGCGCGTGGAACACGAACGCGCCGTCGACACGGCTTGTCGTCATAAGACGGATGGACGGCGAGCTAGCCCATAGCTCACCGTCCACAGGCCCGCGCCTACGGTGGCCACCGAAGGCCACCGTAGTCACCGCACCGGGCGTCGCCTCCTTCGCTAGCATGACTGCTTCGCAGAAGGAGGTGACGGCGTCCCATTCCGTCTCGCTCCGGACCATGGATTGAACCAAGGCCGGACGCGAGAGGTCGCCGCCACCGATCGCCGCTACGAGGACACGGCGGTGCTCCGCCCACGCGGGGCAGATCTCCACCGTGTGCTCCACCGTGTCCTCCGGTGGATCCTGACAATGGTATACTCTTAACCCTCAGATCAGCTATGGAACTACATATTAAGTCACGTAAAAACAAAATTTACGTCGCAAAGAAACTATAAAAATGATTTCTAACGTCTACTTAAACTATCAAATTCTAAATTGTAACCGAATACGTATCGTAAATATTGTCACAGGGTGACACTCCGCCCCAGGGAAAATCTCTCAAACGTTACTAAGCAGGTAGGCACACAACTCCACACTAAAATTTTCCTTTGAAAACACCTTCATTTTCATTCGTGTGATATCGGAAACCCTTTTCAGTTCGCTTTTACTTTCTATCTTTAGAGAATACTCGTAAGTAGTTGGGGTGTGTAAGTAAGTAGTTAGTAATTTAAATTATAGATTAAATAACATTATTTTGACTAGAAACGTATTCAGCTGCATTCGGTTAGACTGGAAGCAGACCCCAAGATATTTGGGAAAAGGCTAGAAGGTCACTGCGGACAAATCAAGTTCTAAGAGAGAAGTACGGAAGAAGAAGACATCCTGCGTCGACCCCAAATAAATATGGATAAGGGCAGGCTAATGAAGATGACCAAATAATATTATGGAATTACAATGGACGGCTTCGTTAATTTACTAATCGCTTAGTGAGAAGCTCGTGGCAAAATAATAACAGCCACTCGGATCGATCTTTAGGTGAAGCCGTGCTTCCCTAGGTTGATCTGTGGATGGGTAACCGCCCATTACATACCGAGTTTCGTCCGTACCTCGGAAAGCACGTTAAGCCGTTGGTCCCGGCTGTCATCTGTAGATCTTTGACCGTCGTTACAGGTAGTCAGTAACCCAAAAAGCCTGACAACCAGTCTTACCAAGGGGTATCGTATTACCCAGTACTAACTGGGTTGTGGAGGTCAGATAGGCAGTCGCTCCATGTAAAATACTGGTATTCAGCTGCATCCTGTTAGATTGGAAGCCGACCCCACCATAGTTGGGAAAAGACTAGACAGATGATGATGTTGCTTAGTGAAATTGCTGACCATAGAGTCAATGGGTTCGATTCTCATGTCCGACAAAGTTATAGGTAGCTATCCCCCGGGAATTTATCGATAGGAGAGTCTGAATTTGAACCAAAATACGGGAAATGATTCACCCTCATTACATGGGATTAACAAATCATTAGCTATTATGATTAATGATTGACGACCCGAATGGCGCAGCGGTTGTGAGGCTGCCTTACGTTCTTAGGGTCCCGGGTTCGAATCCCGGTAGGAGCAAATGTTTGTGTGATGAGCATGGACACTTGTTTCCGAGTCATGGATGTTTATATGTATAATAAGTATGTATTTACAAACAAAAAAGTATCTATGTAGTAGTATCAACTATCTGGTGTCCACGACACAAGCCTCGTTGCTTAGTGTGGCACCTAGATGGCGCTGTGTGTAATGTCCAGCGATATTTATTTATTTATTTATTAGCGTAATGAAGGCGTACTGTTCCTCTGCCCATCCCTTCGGGTTATACAGGGGTGATGTTATGTAATACGAGTCTTTATCTTCTCTTCAAGGTTTCTGGAAAGTGTATCAAATTTTCGGTACAGTAATTACAAGACAAACCAAAGCAAGGTTTGTAGTTTGTTACGTAGTAATTGCTCACCATAAATAACTCATAGCATGCGTAGAACCTGATTTGAGATTTAATAACCTCCCCCTTTTGAAAGTCGGTTAAAAATAGGCTTAGGCTCAATATTGGCACATTGAATTAGCTTTCACAAAGTCACGATGAATAAAACCTTTTAAGTCTTTGTGTAATGATGTTTCGCGTTATTTATACGTCCATACTTTAAAGGCAAATATATAAGTAAGTGATCGGTAAACAGTAATGTATCACAAAGTTACAGGTGAATTTAATTTAGTAATTAATGTACCTCAGTAATTCAGCATTTACTTAACTGTTTTTTCGTGAAAAGAAAAACTAATCGAATAAGTGTAAAATTACTTGATTTGAGAAATGTATAGCGAGTATCTTATACTTATAGTATACCAACAACAAAATCAAAATATTTTATTTCACATGAACATACACTTATGAAACGTCATTATGTAGGTGCACGTTTCGGGTTGGTCAATTTCTATGGAGAATAACCGGCAAGAAACTCCATGGTTATCCATTTTTTTTTACAATAGTAACACAGTGGGTATCTGAAGACGGCCGTCTTAACTGAGGCAGGCCCAACAAACGCTGGAGTGACGATCTGGACTCGTTCTTAACGGATTAGTCGGAGAGGGCAAATTGTAAACTGGATTAGAAAGCTATGGGGGAGGCCTTTGCCCAGCAGTGGGACTAGCAGGATGAAAAAAAAACCAATGTTATTATAAGAAAAAAATTGAGTGTTTTCGGTTGTCGCTTTATTTATTTTCGGCAGAGATTTACATAAGTAAGTATGAGATGACAATGTAAGCCTGACAAAAATTGGGTACTTACTGTTTACTTAACAAAATCGTGAAACAATACAGAAAAAAATAACAAATCGAATCTATACGAAAGTTTGGTCTAATTTAGACTGGTAGGTCTACCTTACCTATACTATTAAAACCTCAGAACATTCCTATTTACCGAACATAAATCGTATAGCTACTTAAGTTCGAACCCAGTTAACCACAATATTTTCCTGAAAAGCTCGCATGAGTCTGACTCTATGTAATTGTACTCTGGAGTCACAGCATCCGCGTGGGATGTTATTTGTTATCGTACATTAAAAGGGATTTCCAAACGAACAATGTTTCAGCTTAGGTACTTGTGATTTATAGGTAACGTTATACTACATAGTATGGTCTTCGCGTTCTATATTACAGTTTAAATAGTATCAATGCTCTAGTTCATATTTTATCGTTTTATAAAAATACTTTTACTTGTGTAACTTCTAATTTGTTTATTTTATTTGTGGTCCCAAAATACTTCTCAAAAATAATTATTGTATTTTTAGATGGAATCCGGTCCCAAAAGCCCCCCGACCCGTTTTGAGGCTCTCTAGATAATGGGAGAGATGAGAGATGATGGATAAGCCAACAATTAGACTAGCTTTTGCCCGCGACCTTCGTCCTCGTAAAACTAGTAGAAAAATATTACATCCCCGTTAGAATCTCATATTGTTTACAATTTCATGGGTTTAAATGTTTTTGCACGGAACCCTAATCTTTTTCAAACAACAGTTTCCTCAGTTACTCCTTTAAACATCAGCTATCTGTCAGTAAGTCAGTCCAGCCGTTTCGGATATTAGCCGGAACAAACAGACAGACATAGACAATTTATTTTCAGAAGTATTCAATAAAAATATGTAAATTAATTTATTTGTTTGTATAAATGAAGGCTACTAGTATCCAGTTATACTTTCCAGAAAAACGAAACGTTTCCCAAGGGGTCGTCTCGCCCATCGGCGGCGACCTCTCGCGTCCGGCCCTGGTTCAATCCATGGTCCGGAGCGAGACGGAATGGGACGCCGTCACCTCCTTCTGCGTAGCAGTCATGCTAGCGAAGGAGGTGGCGGGACGTGAGAGGGAGAGAACCTCACGTCCCAGCCGCCGCGGGAGACGCACCGGGCGTCAGGGGCCACGTTGTGGCCCCCGGCCACCGTAGACGCGGGCCTGTGGACGGTGAACAATGGGTTAGCTCGCCGTCCGTCCGTCTTATGACGACAGGCCGTGTCGACGGCGCGTTCGTGTTCCACGCGCGCCTCAAAGAGAGTCAGCAAACAGGAAGGGGTCCGTAAGGGCCGACGCCTGCCAGGGTTGCGGGACTGTTCGAAAGAGATACCGCGGCCCTGGAACACAAAGGGCAAAGGAAGGAACATGGATGGGTTTTAGTCAGTAGAAGTCTGACACTCCCTCCTGCTCAGCCCAGAGCGGGAGGGGTTATTTGATGATTTCCCATTGGTAAAAAAAAAAAAAAAAAAAAATGGTTCGTCTCGCCCTTTGGGTGGTAAAGTGCTACATCTTTTCGTTCCGATAGAACACTAAGTAGGTACACCTGTTTGTATCACGGTATCTGTGGCATTCTTCAGTTCATTAATAACTAAACTAAACAAAATATTATGATAGCTTCATCGTAGGTGAAGAAGTATTCAATGCCGCTTGAAACCACCAGAAACCAAGTTTGTTTACTACCAAAAATATTTTACCAAATAAGCAGTTTGCCTAGGTACTAATAAAATTTAAGTTCGTCTTTTATTTCCTTGTTTTGACTTTCTATAGCCAATATCCGATTTCCTAAAAGGAATAAGCCATGAAAAGTACATCGCTTTAATAAAAAACTTCTTATTATGCGAGTGCTTTTAAAGGTTTTATCGGTTCAGTTCTTCCAGGAAAACTTAATAAAAATTATAAAAAAAACTTAAAACTGTGTCCGAACATTATCATCTTATCTTCTTTCGATATTAGAAATCTCGTTTAGAAGTTCCCTGTCGGCTTTCTTCACTTTGAAAAGTTTTTTCTTTACCTGCCGGATCGGCAACTAATCAACCTGCTTTAACGGAACTCTTTCAAACGACGTCCTTTTGATGTACAAAACTCGATAATGTAATATTACTTCTTCGTGGGTGCGTTAAACTTGGCGGACCTTTTTTATGTTTTAGAAAAAAAAAGGTTATTTTTACTACTACATATTTTTAAGGTTACGTAGATACTTATATTATGTTTCTTAATGCTCCCAAGGTAAAGGGTAAGTTAATTTAACGTCAAAGAGATAGTTCCAAAATCTAAAAAGTTTAATAAACTAGTTCTATGACTAGGATAGTTTTGAGTATGAATGTGGATGGGTATAAGAGTAGAGGAAAACCAAAGAAACGATGGATGAACTATAAGAAGTATAGTAAACCAAAAGGCGGCAGCACTTGAAGTAAAACTCCAACGACTAAGTTTATTAACAATTTTGTTAATAAACACAGTACACACTATTACAGCAATAACGGATCAGCAACTATCTTAATAATTGTCAGTAGTTTTCTACGTTCAGCCCCAGAATGCCCGCTCGGGCCACCAACTCCTGACCAGGAATCCCGCCGTTCTGGAGGGAAAATCCAGCGCCCTGTTTGGCTCAAGACATCACGCCACGTCAGTCCCGTGATCCAATCAGAGAACCGCTTCACTTTCACGCCATACATTTTACAATCAAATCATAGAAGTATTGCCGTTCTTACGGAATTAATGTTACCAGTTTACAAAATAATAAAATATATAGCATTTAAGATGTGTTCACACGAATAAAGCTAATAAATTAATACATTTAAATAAAATTATTTCTGAAAACAGGAAATTTACTAGTAAAATGCCGAAACCTAACAGAAGGATGATATGGCAAGTAAGGAGGTGTCTGATGTGATGACGAGTAATATGGAGGAAGAAGATATGCTGCGCCGACCCCACATGAATTGGGATAAGGGCAAGAGAATCATGATGAAACTAGTCATAGGACTTGAAACTTATTTCAACTTTTGTATACCTATACCACGAAAGAAACCAACCTATTTCCATACATGGTATCCTTATTCTTGAATCGATCTTGGTCCTTGTCTCCATAGCAAGACTGAGTCAGGAAGTCGTAACCGTTCTTCATAATGCGATTAAGCAAAACCAACCTATTTCCATACATGGTCCCACGCGTTAGGGACTTGACATATTCCATTTTCCACGTATGACATAAAATGGTACCTATTTACGGATGTCCACACACATGCCCTGTAGCATTGTCAGGTTCATTTTATCCGTAATCCAAGGGTCAAAGCACCCGTTATAAATGGTCCCACCAAAGTAATGCCCATACCACACTGCCCTTTACATTGTTGTTACGCTAATCTCAAAATATGTAAAGAATAAAACGTTTATGGTACGGTTTTAATTGTTATTTGTGTCGCCGAAAAGCTTTAGCACGAGTAATTTATATGACTGACCAAATAGGACAGCGATTGCGATAAAAGCCCTGTTTTTGCTTTAATCTGTTTTAATGGGATAAAAATAATTGCAGACTGATAAGACGCAAAAAATAAAAGAAGAAATCAGTAACTTTTAGGGTGCCTTTAAATTAGAGGCGAGAGGACGCGCTGCAGTGGCGCTACTATTAATACTGGACCTGTACATTATGATAAGCATGCGATATGACATTTAGCGTCAGTTAGTATGGATAGCGATAGCTATCGTTTACAATTGCGAGTTTTTGGTACAAGTTGACATTCTCTTGTTTTGCCTAGTTAAAGCAATGAGGGCTATCGATTTTGAGCTCATCAGATGGCGCCACTGTAAGGTCCTGTCATTAATTCTATTATAAACTTTAAAGTACCAGTAACTTCATAAAAAGTTAATTTTATTACGTATACAGTACATAGTGTAAAGTTCAGGTACATTTTGGATGTCACCGAAATGTCAGATGTTATAGACACACTAGGGGCTAATGTCGACTGGACCCGCGGGTCCCACCTGTTTGGGATCAGTTTACTAAAGAGCCCTAGCACCTCTAGCGGCGAATTCATCCGCGATAGCCCCCATTTGGATAAGGCGCGCTGCAGTGGCTCCACTGCAGCGCTTCTTCACGCGTTTAATTTGCGCGTTTACAGCAAAATATGTTTTCTTGTCTAATGCGTGGAGTCATGTGGTTATATTAAAAAGTCGCAGATTTTTGTGGTTAACTATAGTGTTCTTAAGTGCTTACTAACACAAATATGGATCTGTGTCCATTATGTGAAGATGGTCTGAAATAAAGTTCATAAATAAGTATGCTAAGTAGCAAGTAAGTTGTTACGATGCGACGTAACGATGATGCTACGAAAGGGTACTACTACTACGTAGTAATGTTACGCTAGATGCTGAGCAAAGTCTACGTTACGCTATCATATCTTTTTATTCTAAGCACCTACACTGCGCATATATACTAATCTTGATTCCAGAGTAATTCGCACGTCAAGATAATTAAAGAAAGAAAGAAAATTGTGTTTATTCGATATTATTAAAAACAAAATCACCATAAAATTTAACAAAATAGATAAACAAAAATAATAATGCCAAAAGGGCCTCAGCTTAGCATAATGCCAGATGTACCACCTGACACTGATTATCAGCTGCAGCCCATGAGTGCCATATGCTCGAAAACATGAACAAACACATTTAATATTATAAGACTAAAATATTTTGCACAAAAACCAACTTAAATAAAATGTAAATGAGAATAATTGTATTTTTAATTTCTGTTGATAGAACATTCTATTAATATATAAAACGAAACATGTCCCACAAACACAGTACAAAAATAGAATAATCCATTTCTCTAATATATTTTGTTAAATAAACCGAAAACGTAAGGTCGTTATCGTGGAGTCCTACTATGTACGTGATAAGAAACAAAATGTGGATAGTTTCCGCTTCAATTTAGTTTGCACGGCTTTTATGGGGATGTTTTAGACCTCCCTTCTGGCATATCCACCGTAAATATGGGGAATGGAGTTGTCAAGGGACCTTCATATTATTTTGTTTAGAATTCATGCGGAAATCTTTGGCGAAGGAAGAGAAAACTCGACCTTCAGTCTTACTTCAAATGCTAATTCATTTATTTGTCGGAATATGGTATTATGGTCTTAAATTTATGTAAATAGGTAATAAATAGGTTACGTAAATAAACATTTATTTCTTTAGTTCTTTTATTCAATGATTTATTTTATTTCTCGGTAGCTATTGCTACCGAGAAATAAAATATTTTTTTTTTACCGATTGGAAATCATCAAATAACACACACAAATAACATCCTATCCTAACTTCCTAATCCTAACTAATATTATAAAAGCGAAAGTATGTTTGTTTGTAATTTTTTCATGCCTAAACCAATGAACCGATCATCCTGAAATTTTGCTTATAAGTTACGTTTTTAAGTGTACAGAAACGAACTTAGGATATTTCCTTTCATCCCGATTAAAAGTACTGTTCCCGAGGAAAACAACAATAACGTTCTTATGATTGGGCCACGTTTCTTTCGAATCATGATTGAATTATATTATTACAGAAACTTTTGTAGTGTGTTAAGGGTTTAATTCTCAAATTCTAAATTAACGCGAGCGAAGCCGAAGGTAAAAGCTAGTGGGACATAAATATAACTAGCAAAATGTGGGTGTACTATCACCTCTGACTTACCCTTCAGGGATTACATGCTTGATGTCATGTTATGTTTATTAATGCAAGCTATTAATTTCATGCCTTTTAATGTCCAACTGTAGGGCAAGGCCCTCTCATGCACAGAAAGCATTAATCACTACGCTTGCAGAATATTTTATAAAAGTATCCTTTTTCTCGCGATGTTTTTCTTTAACGCTTATGGCGCTGATATTCGTATATGCGTAATATTTACCCTCTATACAGGTTGTAACAAGAACCTTAACGAAGCCGTCAACCAAGCATTCTGTACATCAAACTAAGTAACTTTACGCAAAAATTATTGCTGGGATACAACTTTTTTTTTTGGTGTGAAAAATCACGTTTTACGGTAGGACTAAATGTAACGCACTCAAAACAATGTGCTGATGAATGGATTGACTAGTACAGGGGTCGTGGAGGTGTTTAAAGTAAAAATATTACATTCAAAACATGTATTTTATAAAAAAACCTTGTGAAAATGTTGGAACTTTGACCCCCAATTTCTCCGTAACTAGAAGCTTCCCAGGTATGGTCTTGAACATAAAAATGATCACAATGACGGGAAGAACAAGTACCTTTCGGCTTCGTTAAGGGTCTTGTTACACCCTTTAGATATCCTCAATGACTAAACTTGTAAATAAGTTACCCTCCCTGAGACAAAGGATGAGTGCTGTTTAGTAATTCCATAATATCTTTACACGGATGAAACTGAAGCTGACGTCTGGTGTAACTTGAATAGTAAACTCAACTACCTTGACAATAAACAATCGTAGACTAAATTTTTTCACTACCATTGAAGAAGGTGATAATATAATGGCTTTGTCGTCGAATCACTTCTGCTTGATTTGAAATTTATATTCCGAGCAGCCAACATAAATAAATATAAACATAAGAATACAATGAAACGCCGAACAAACCCGAAAAAATAAAAGATTTTTTTCCTGTTTGATTAATTCAGTCGAGCAGACGATTTGTTTCTCTAACATGGTCCCGTATGTTGTCATTGATCATCGACCCCTAATAATTATTCATACCGTTTCATTGACAAGATTTTGGGTACATTTAAGCTGGTGTATTATTGCAGGGATTTAGTTAAATAATGAATATTTATCAGCTGATGTCATTCGTCTCATGATTATTCATTAGCTATTGTAAGCGTTAACCTAACTATGCATGCACACTTGCACAGGTTTTACATATATTATCTTGATATCTTATTTCGGTAATGTCATATTGCGGTAGAAAATAGTATTTCTGCGATATGAATTATGATACAATATTTATTCGAGTTTTATCATCAAATCTAGCCTTATCCCGACTATGTTGGGGTCGACTTTCTGTCTAACCGGATACAGCTGAATTTCAGTATTTTACTGCCGATCTAACCTCCACAGTTCAACAAAGGTAAGACAGGTTGTCAGACTATCAGGATTTTTCAAAGTTTATCTTAAAAAATAATAAAGCATGTTGTTTGTTTCGTAAAAACAAAACAAAATTTCGTAACACTAACGTTAAAAATATCTCTACCAATTGAACTCTAGAAAAACCGGCCACGCACGAAGGCGCACGAAGGGTTCCGAACCATTATTTAAAAAAAAAATACGTCTGTTGTATGGGAGCACACCTTAAATATTTATTTTATTCTGTGTTTAGTATTTGTTGTTATAGTGGTAACAGAAATACATTAACAGTGAAAATTTCAACTGTCTAGATATCACGGTTCATGAGATACAGCCTGGTGACAGACAGCCAGACAGATAGACAGACGGACGGACAGTGGAGTCTTAAGAGGGTTCCGTTTTTACCCCTTGGGTATGGAACCATAAAAATACAGACAATTACTGCTAATACTTACACAATACAGTCTTACTATTCGCTCGAGACGGCTTTGCCAAATGTAATCTATTTTTTTTTCTCCTTAGAATGGTATTAGTTGGTACACAGGGTATCTCCCTAAAGGGCTCAACAATCTACATAAAATTGTTTATGGGCTACTGTTACTCATTTTTATGATCATGTGTAACTTTTTATGGCTACCTATCTACACTTATTCTCATTTATTTTTATTCACAAACCTCGAGATTTGTACTAAATGGAAAAGCTTAGTGGGATGACTAATATTTTTTAGGGGATTTAGTATGTTTCCTGATTTTTCTGAAGTGTCAAGCTTCTTCATTATAATGTTAAAAATTTTTCAAATGAAAATATATATAAATCTAGAAACTAATATTTTGATTTAAGCAGGTTTTGGCATTGTATTTGGATAATAGTTACATTTACATATAATTTTGTTCGAATAAAACAAAGTCATGCTAAAAACATAATAATTTCAATTCAAATAATGTCATTACACTAAACCACAAACGAACGAGCAATCCTTTTAAAAAACCCTTACCGAATCTATCAAAATCCCGTACAAAGTTTCAGTTCCACCAACATCGTCCTACATCGTTGTTTATGCAGACAACTTAATCCATCTCCGGTTTACAGAAGCGGGTGAAAATTTTAACACGAACATACGAAATATTGGATCGTTTACAACGAAATTCAGTCTTCAAACGTACCTTAGATAAGGTGTGTAATAAAAGCTAGATCCCAGAGCCTGACGTGAGTTATGGAGGTCGGTAGTTCTTTCTGTACCGGGATCTCAAGTCTTGAAATGTGAAGTGAAGTTAAAAGGGTCAGTAAAAAGTAATGGGTGGAACTCTCATCGCGGAACATACGGGCTTGTAACGGATAGCTAGTTTTTTCTATGGAGATTTAGAGGATGGAGGTAATGGTTTACTGGGATACAATATTTTGTTGGAATTGGAACTGATTTTGCTTTTAAAATAAGGCTTTCTGGCGGAGGTTTTAAGGTTGTAAAGAAAGCAGGTTTTCATTGCTAATATTTGTCTGTTATATTGTGGTAATTATGTCAATTTTCCTTTTTGGGTTGTGCAGTTCAGATAGGCAGTCGCTCCATGTAAAATACTGTTATTCAGCTGCATCCGGTTAGACTGGAAGCTGACCCCAACATATTTGGGAATAGGCTAAGCAGATGATGACGATGTAAAATTTTCTAAATGTTGGAAGGTCACAAATGCATGAAGTTTTAGCGTTGTTTCTAGTTGTTTTAAAATGACTATTTACTTAATTTGGCCCTTATAAATAATATCATCATAAATCACGAGTGATAAATCAACTTTTTTCCTCGCCCTTTCCATTATAAGACAATGGGAATATTTTCCGTATTTACTTTGCGGTCGAAGGAATAAGGATAATAATTTGAGGGGTAGTCTCGGCTTCCAATTGGCATGGAAAGAACTCTTATAAGTATCTCTTTTGTAAGTGGTTATGGAGAAATTGGTGGAATTGTGGCGAAGGCACTTGAAAGGTATCGAAGAAGAAAGATTATCTTAATATTGGAACTTCAAGTACATCATAATCGCGGGCTTGTGGACGGTGAGTAATGGACTAGCTCGCCGTCCGTCCGTCTTATGACGACAGGCCGTGTCGACCGTGCGTTTCTGTTCCACGCGCGCCTCAAAGAGATGTCAGCAAACGGGAAGGGGTCCGAAAGGGCCGATGCCTGCCAGGACTGCGAGACTGTTCGAAAGAGATATTGCGGTCCTGGAACACAAAGGGCAAAAGAAGGAACATGGATGGGTTTTAGTCAGTACAAGTCTGATACTCCCTTCCGCTACGTCCAGAGGGGGATGATTCATTTGATGACATCCCATCCGAAAAAAAAGTAGGTACTTCATAATTAGGTTAAGTGTACTAAAAACCTTTCATTGGTTAATTCCGAACGAATCAAACATTTTGACAGAATATTATTCTTACCGCGAAATGACTACGTCCTTTCAAGTGTTAGCTTTTATAAATATCATAGGCTTTCATGAATAATATCTCAGGTTATTACATATATTATAGATAACTTATTTTTAAATGTAGTATTTGTTTACACGGCAGACTTCCGGTAGAAAATAAATATTAAATCTATTTCCGTTTATAAAAAGGAAGTCTGTTGTATTTAAATACAATTATTTAGAATATAGTTCCGGTAGTGACGTAAATTGCGCTCCCCACTTGGAGCGCCCCACTTTGTAATGTCTTTGTTCGTATCAGTTTAAAAGGAGATGTAACGATGTTTTAGAGTTAGTTATTTTTTATAAAATAAAGTTCTTAGTCGTTACGCTGCTTGTTTTCTTCATTGAGACCACACTGGTAATCTTATATCAGAAGTGGGGTGAACCAAGAAAACTCGGTGGACTTATTTGTGAAAAATCGGACAGTAAGGTGTTTGTACAGTGAAGTGATCATAAAACTGGAATTATTTTTCTTTAAAACTGTGTGGTGTGATTGTGTTTGTGCGGACTAGAGAAGAAGTAAAACAAAAGTGTACGTACATTTTCTTTTTCTTTTTGAAACTATAAACTGCAAAACAGTGAGGTTTGCCGGTGCGGTGAATTATAAATTTAAATTATGCCGAGACGTAAACGCGATAAAAGCAGTGTTTCTTCGACTAGTGATACTGATGATTCGTATGAAGAGAGACGTGTGAGGCGATGCCGCCATATGCGTTGCGATGCGTTCCCACAGTAGACGCAAGGGCCAGAAGAACAAGAAATCGAACAGGTCGAAGCGAATAAGGAAAAGTAAGAGTCCTAGTGTGATGCCATCGGCAGTAGACCTAGGTGAATCTACGTTGGATAAATAGCAGCCCGCCCCAAACTCCTGGGGTGGTTACCGAATCTGTGACCCCGGTTATCAATGCAGAGGAAGGTACGAGGAATGTCGCCGAGGAATCACGTGCAGGTACAAGTGGAAGCAGTGTAGTGGACGATGGACAAAGGCAGGCGACACCAGGCTCATCGGGGGGTATGTTAAATAATATTCTTAATATGAATGTTCCAATGAATTTTCAGGATTTATTAAGTTTTATTTCTTCTTGTGTGAAACCTGATCATTCTATCAAATATAATTATGATAAAAATATTATTCCTGAATTTGACCCGTCTATTCAAAATCATAGAATAGATAACTGGTTAGTGAAAGTCAACGAATGCTCTCAAATCTATGGTTGGTCTGATCAACAAACAGCCCATTTTGCCCTGCCACGGCTTGTAGGTCATGCCAAAAAATGGTATGAGGGTTTAAAAACTATAAAATATACATGGTTAGAGTGGCAGGAACATCTTAAAAGAGCTTTTCCTACCGATACTAACTACGGAGCTTTGCTGAATGAGATGTTAGGGAAAAAGTATAGTGTAGGTGACTCTCTTGACGAATATTATTACAATAAAATGATTCTATTAAATGCATGTGATATATCAGGCAAGAAAGCGGTTGACTGTATCATATATGGTTTAGAAGACCGCACCTTAAGAGCTGGTGCATCTTCGGCCCGTTTTGCCCAACCAGAAGACTTATTAAAATATCTAAAGGACATGTGTTGTGAACAAAGAGATGTGGTACCTAAATTAAATAAATTTAAATCTCCTTTACCAAATACTTCCACTCTGATTTGTAATAGCTGTAACATGAAGGGTCATCGTGCTAGTCAGTGTCGTAAATCAAGTAATGGTTCTCAGATGTTGTGTTTTAACTGCAAAGAAACTGGTCATCGAATATTGCAATGTCCGAAACCATTTATAAAATGTGAACATTGTCAAAAATTTGGGCACAAATCAGATGACTGTTTTAGTAAAAAAAAGGGGAACCAAACTGATAATAAGAAGGAAAATGAAAATAAACGGGTTATGTTGACAGCTACTTCAAAATCAAAAACTTTACAAAATAAATATTATAAAAATGCTTTTATTAATAACAATAATTCACCAATCCAATGTTTCATTGATTTTGGAAGCGAGTGCACTCTTATTAGTGATTCAATAGCAAACCAATATAATTTAACAATTAGTACTAATTCTTTACCAGTCATAAGTGGTGTTGGTGAGGCTCGCATTACAGTTTTAGGTGAAACTCGATTATTGTTATCCATAGATGGTGTTGAGGCTTTGATCATAACATATGTAATTTCATCTGAGCAATTACATGTGCCTATGCTAGTCGGACAGAATTTTACTGAATTGCCACATATTTTAGTTATAAAGACAGATAGTGCTCTTGAAATTTTGAAACGCGATGTCTTTTGTAATACAATCTTGCCTGATATTGAACATGAGGTTAGCGATGTCATCAAGTTATTTGCCGAGTCAAAATTTTCTTGTACTGATGTAGGGTTAATTAAATGCTACGACTGATGAAGATTCCATAATATTTGTGCCAGGTAGTTATAGAGTTCATCAAAATTGACAATATTGGATCAAGGAAGGGGTCTATAAAGTAATGGATAAATCGTGTGAGATATCTCTGGTAGTTTTAAGCAATAAAATGTTACAAATTAAAAAAAATACATTATTGGTAAGAGCTAACAAGGTTCGGTATAACAAAAATATTGAACAATTAAACTGTTTACATATTCAATGCAATTGTACTCCCATTGCTACTAACGATATTAACATCAATCCAGAACTATCACTAAAAGAAACTGAAACTGTCAAGAAATTAATAACAAAGTATAGAAAAACATTTGCCCAAAATCTTTCGGAATTAGGTTGCACTAGCATAAGTGAAATGGAGATAAAGTTGTCCAATAGTACTCCAGTTGTTTATAGACCCTATAGGTTAAGCTACAAAGAAAGGCAGTTAGTTCAAGATATGGTTAAGGAGTTATTACAAAATGACATTATTGAGGAATCTTCATCATCTTACGCTAGTCCAATTATACTTGTGTCTAAGAAAACCGGGGAAACCGGGGGTACCGCACGATCTCCGGCGAGGCGGCGAGCCTCCTTGCCGGATTGCCACCATGGGATCTGGAGGCGATAGTCCTCGCGCGCCTGCACGAGTGGCGCGTGGAGGCACTACGCCGGGGGGAAACTCCGCTGCCGCGGCAAATTGTCGCTCAGCGGACAGACTTCCGGCGTGATCTCATGGCGACATGGAGAGAGCGACTGTCGCAACCCCGTGCAGGGCACGCCACTATAATGGCGGTAAGTCCCCTCTTTGAGGAGTGGCTAGAGAGGCGCCACGGCGCCCTCACCTTCCGCCTGACGCAGGTCCTCACCGGACATGGTTGTTTCGGGAGGTTCCTGCACCTAATCGGGCGGGAGGAAACGCCCGGGTGTCATCACTGCGAGGATCGACCGGAGGACACGGTGGAGCACACTGTGCAGGTCTGCTCCGCTTGGGCGGAGCAACGCCGTGTCCTCGTAGCGGCGATCGGCGGCGGCGACCTCTCGCGTCCGGCCCTGGTTCAATCCATGGTCCGGAACGAGACGGCATGGGACGCCATCACCTCCTTCTGCGAAGCAGTCATGCTAGCGAAGGAGGTGGCGGGACGTGAGAGGGAGAGAACCTCACGTCCCAGCCGCCGCGGGAGACGCACCGGGCGTCGGGCGCCTCAAAGAGAGTCAGCAAACAGGAAGGGGTCCGTAAGGGCCGACGCCTGCCAGGGTTGCGGGACTGTTCGAAAGAGATACCGCGGCCCTGGAACACAAAGGGCAAAGGAAGGAACATGGATGGGTTTTAGTCAGTAGAAGTCTGACACTCCCTCCTGCTCAGCCCAGAGCGGGAGGGGTTATTTGATGATTTCCCATCGGTAAAAAAAAAAAAAAAAAAAAAAGGTCATCGCTTGTGTATAGACTATAGAACTCTTAATAGTCGTACAGTTAAGGATCATTTTCCTCTCCCATTGATAGATGATCAGTTGGATCAGTTAAGTGGCAGTAGATACTATACTACCTTACATCTGATGAGTGGCTACTACCAGGTGCCCATTAGGGAGGAATGCCGACATGTCACAGCATTTGTCACCCCTGACGGTTTGTACCAATTTAAGAGGATGCCTTTTGGCTTAGCCAATGCGCCCTCAGTATTCCAGAGGACTATGGCTCGAGCCTTGAGTTAGAGCAAGAGTCGAGTGATAGTAAGGGTAAACCAGCCTTGGCTTATATGGATGATTTAATAATACATTCTAAAGATTTCGAGCAAGGTGTCCAAAAATTAGAAGATACTTTTAACTTATTAAATGAGGCAAATCTAACGTTAAATGTCAAAAAATGTTATTTTTTTCAAACCTCCATAGATTACTTGGGTTACGAAATTACAAGCGAGGGAATTAAGCCGGGTAAGGTTAAGATTGAGGCAGTAAGAAATTTTCCTGTACCACGAACTGTACACGAAGTCAGGCAATTTATAGGTCTTGCCAGTTATTTCAGAAAATTTATTGATAAGTTTTCTATAATCGCCCGGCCACTAACTGATCTAACAAGAAAGAACTGTCCATGGAGGTGGGAAGATGAGCAAATGGTAGCTTTTGATAACCTTAAATTTAAATTAATTGAACGGCCCTTATTGACCCTATACAATCCAAACTTTATCACAGAGTTGCATACCGATGCGAGCAAAATTGGACTGGCAGGTATACTTCTACAAAATGAAAATGATCAAGCTCCCCTACTAGCCAGTCGCATATTTTAGTAGAAAAACTACCATTGATGAGCAAAAATTTCATGCGTATGATCTCGAAACGTTAGCTGTTGTTGCTTCACTCCATCGCTTCCGTGTTTATTTACTAGGTCTAAAATTTACTATAATGACTGACTGTAATGCCCTCAGATCCACTTTTTCTAAGCGAGATCTTTTACCGCGAATAGCACGCTGGTGGCTGGCTTTACAGGAGTATGTATCAAAGTATGACCCATGTTGATGCATTAAGTAGGAACCCTATCGATATAAATGATTTGAATAGTGAAGTAGATTTAAGAGTCCTAAATATTACTCAAGACGACTGGTTGCTAAGTATACAATTATCAGATCCCAAATTATGTTTTATAAAAGAGATTTTTAACGATCCTAAATATAAAGATATTATTGACATAAAACAAAATTTTGTTCTAAAAGACAACCGGTTATTTAGACGTGTTAAGGATGAACTAAAATGGGTAGTCCCAAAGGGGGCTAGGTGGCAAATATGTAAACAAAACCATGATGACATGGGTCATTTTTCCGTCGATAAAACTTTTAGTAAAATTAGCAAAGATTTTTGGTTTCCGAAAATGAAAAGATTTATTACTAAATATGTAAAGTCTTGCATTCATTGTGCTTATGGAAAAATGACAGCTGATAAAAAAGAAGGGTTTTTACATTCTATACCCAAAAATGATATTCCTTTTGAGACGGTCCATATACCACCTAGGACCACCTAGGCCCCTTCATAAAGAGTTCCAAAGGTAATGTTTATTTACTTGTACTGGTAGATGCGTTTTCAAAATTTTGCATAATCAAGCCATTGCGCACCTTAAAGTCAAGTCCGACTATTAGGGCACTCGAGGAAATTTTTACAACATTTGGCTATCCAAAACGTTTGATCTCTGATCGGGGTACCTCATTTACCTCTGATGAATTTCGTAGGTTTTGTGAAAAACACCATATTAGGCACATCTTGAATGCAGTTGCTTCACCTCGAGCCAATGGCCAGGTGGAGCGCTATAATCGGACAATTTTAGGGTCATTATCAACATACACAGACAAGTTAGGTGAAACGAAATGGGATACTGAATTAGGTAATATTCAATGGGGTTTAAATAATACCTTAAACAAAGGCACTGGTAAAACCCCAGCAGAAGCATTGTTTGGTCGGAATTTAACTCATAGTAGCGAAAATGTTATGAATGAGATATTTGTAGATACTAGACCGATAGATAATAATATAGAAGAAATAAGGGCTGATGTAAGTCAACATACTTCACAGGACCAACATAGACAAAAAGATAGATATGATAGAACTCGTAAAGATGCCAGAAAATATGCGATTGGGGATTTAGTAAAAATTCAAAAACAAGTAGGTCATAATGAAGGTAAGAGTAAAAAGTTGGTACCAGTGTACTCTGGTCCCTACAAGGTCTCAAAGGTTTTAGACAATGACAGGTATGAGGTATCAAGCATACCAGGTTCTAGCATTGGCAAAAAACACTATAGCAATGTTTGGGCAGTAGATCAGATACTACCATGGTGTAATCATGTGCTAATCACAAGCATAAATGAACAAAGTACTGAATCTGAATCTGACGAAGAGTTATCAGGTTGATAGGGTGTAAAGAAATAAAATAAAAGAGAATTGATTATTAAAATGTTTTATTCATTATATGGTCTGTTTGGTGTACATTATGTGCAAGTATTGATGTAATTTCCGCCTTATCTAAAAAGAATTTAAAAAAAAAGAGATGAAGTGAACTGACATTATTATAATATGAAAATTTATTAATAAATGTGTTTATGATGGATATAATGATTAATGATGAATAATAGTATAGTAAAGATATGTTACTTACATGATGAGATAGAAGTCGTGGGGTGGTCGGTTTGGTTGGCGAAGTCCACGTTGCAACCAGTGGGTCTGGTTGGAAGACGTTGGGTGGTCAGCCTCCGGCGAAGTCTCACGGTGTGTCTCCCATTAATAGACATAGGTCACCTATTGGAAGTCGTACAGTGGCCGGCAAGTAAAGGAACTTGGTCCGGTGAAGCTTGCGATGCAATGGGTGGCCGATGTATTAGAGTAGATTGTTGAACTAAATACTGACTGAAGGAGTTTGAGATTATTAGATACTATTTAATTGTATTTTTCTTTTCATTACCATTGTTAAAATTAGTTTGAGGACAAACTAAATGTCAGGAAGGCCGATTGTTAGCTTTTATAAATATCATAGGCTTTCATGAATAATATCTCAGGTTATTACATATATTATAGATAACTTATTTTTAAATGTAGTATTTGTTTACACGGCAGACTTCCGGTAGAAAATAAATATTAAATCTATTTCCGTTTATAAAAAGGAAGTCTGTTGTATTTAAATACAATTATTTAGAATATAGTTCCGGTAGTGACGTAAATTGCGCTCCCCACTTGGAGCGCCCCACTTTGTAATGTCTTTGTTCGTATCAGTTTAAAAGGAGATGTAACGATGTTTCAGAGTTAGTTATTTTTTATAAAATAAAGTGGTTAGTCGTTACGCTGCTTGTTTTCTTCATTGAGACCACACTGGTGAATTTCGTAATATATATTTTGTATTAAATAATATCCACTACCAGACTTTTAACATATAATGTTCAAAAAGTTTCGATTCTCAGAATAATTACGTGATTTTTTTAATTATTACCAACGAAATCAATGTAGATACAGATGTACAAATTAAATGTCATCGTCTCGTGCGTAGGTAATAATTTTAGCTTCTTTGACAAAACAAGACTATTAAATTACTATCAAGAAAGTACTAAAAACGTGAGAAATATAAATTAGGTACCACGACTAAAATTATTGTATTTTTTAGTCATATCACGAAAACGATTTTTACAAATGGACGAATAGGCATCCATTTAGGCTTCAGACATTTTACAATACCACCGACAAAAAGATAATAATCAAAGTTAAAAGGGACGACAAAGTAATTAAATTTTGTCGATCCCACCCAAATAAATTGGGAATGAAGACGCGGCGTGAATATTGAGATCAATTGTCAACGGTATTATATTTTAAAGATCTTTGTCTTCTTTTGTAAGGGGAAATAATGGTAATGTCGAGGGCATGATTTATTTGCAGGTGACAATTTATTCTTAATTGTTGATTTGTTATTTTTCAGAGGGCTTATGCCCGACTCGTCACTGTTCCAACTCGTCATCGAAAAATAAAAGATCACGCTTCACAACTGTTTAAAAAAAAAATGTTTTCATAGCACCGATTCGTAATCGATGCTAAAGTATACAACTATACAATTCATTTTTATTATAGTGTAGGGTAAAGAACATTTACACAAGTTTTTTAAACGGGACTACATATTATTATCTTCATCCCAACGACGACACTGCCAAATTGACAATTATTACGCCCGGAGGTAAAAAAGTATTTGAACTTCAGTCGACATCTGAGAATTTAGCTCTGGCTAAACGGAAGCGAGCCCCGCGTAGGATGCGAAAAGGAATCCGCCCGATTGAGTCAGCTAACTTGTATGTAGGTGTTCAAACTGACGCCAAAAGCCGCGTGACATCTTAATCATTTAAAAAATCCGCTTCAGTGTGACCAGAGCCCATTTAGGTACGCCTGCCGTCCTCAATTGAAACACTTTCAAATCTACCCTCAACTTTTTTTATTAACATCACAAGTTTCGCTTATCTACGTTATTGTCTTTGATTACATAATGTCTAGATAGAGCGTCGCCCTACAATCAAAAAAGAAAACGAGGCAACAATTTCAAACATGTCTGTGAGCGTGCGGCAGCGTGCGGCAACGTGCGGGCGGTGTACAAAGACAATAGACTTACAATGTAAACACTATGCGTCCATGTGCGAACTTATAAGCTAAAAGTCGACTGATATTTTTTGACACGTTTTCGCCCATTTGATGCTCCAAATAATCAAAGGTTATAATCGAGGTTATTAGTGCGTCTTACATTTTATATCAAATATTTTCATACGAATGTGCCCATTGTCTCCATTTAAACACGGTACGAGTATGTTTATTTCTAACTAAAAGAAAACTACTTTTTCTTTTGATTTATTTTCAAACTCCCTATTCTCCACCAAATAATACAAGTTATTTCATGTTCCTGTGACTGCTTTAGACTTGGGCATAAATAGGTTTTAAATATAGCAACAGATTTACCTCAAATTTAGGCCGAAAATAAAAATGACATCTCCTATTTGTACCCAGGTATATTCAAGATTGTCACAATTCCCTCGACATTAATAACATGTTCAAACATTAATGTAAGCGTAAATATCCCACATCAAACATGTCAGCGCAAATATTTACTATGTGAAAATAAACTCGAAAATGTCTAAATATATTCAGGAGGAAAATTTCCTACTTTATCACGTCTCAAAACAAGTTTCTTTCATCTCACGCCCAAAACTTTACTTCATTTGACATTCATGGAGCATGAGGATCTAAATAGTTTCAGTGAAATATGTGCGTCGGTATCAGAGGGTTTTGTTAACAAATGTTTGTGGAAACCAGTTATTTTCATAATATCGGGCAAAAAAAAATCTAAAGTTTTCAAAGTTAACAAAGTGAAAACTTTGTTAGGACATAAAACGGACATATTATGGTTGTGTTAGAAAACTATCTGTGTTGCATTTTATTTGGGTACACATTAGTTTTTTTTTCGGATGGGAAATCATCAAATCACTCCTCGCGCTCTGGGCGGAGCAGGAGGAAGTGTCAGACTTTTACTGACTAAAACCCATCCATGTTCCCTATTTTGCCCTTTGTGTTCCAGGGCCGCGGTATCTCTTTCGAAGTTCCGCAACCCTGGATTAGTTTTAACCCTTGGAAAGAGATCGTTTTCCTGTCTTGTTTTATGAGGATTAGATCCTCAAATAGTTGTTTCTTTTGTTTTTTTAATCAATTTCTTATTTCATTTAGCAAGACTTGAAGAAAATTTGTATTGTTCACTTTACAATTTGTTGATTTACAGTTAAGTTATTCTATGCCTTTTCAGCTTTTAACTTTAACAACCGAACAGATTTTAATGTGAATATTTGAAAAGGTCAAGATCGGGACGTGAGACCAACGTTTAAGTGCCATTTATTTTTATAGTTCTATGAGTTTATTATGTTAAAACGATCTAATGAAGGCATTGGGTAAAAGAGCTAGTAATCATTACGAGTTTCACTAGGAGAAATATTGTGTTTTGTATTTGTTAAATTAAGCTCGTTTATTTTACTTTTTGTTTTAACAGTTAGGATCGTTATGTGGTTGGTCTGATGCGCTTAATGTTATGTAGGTTGATTTATTGAAAACATTAACTATATGAAGGGTATTAATACTCTTGTTGTGTAACAAATTAGAGTATGGCAAAAACAAAAATAGTATTTTAGGTGGCTTTAAGCAGAGGCTAAAGTTTCCCAACAATTATCAATTTAATGTTATGCCATCAGCGATCAATGCAACAACTTTACAGACTTAAACGCGGCGGTCCTGACCTAAGTTGGGCTATTTGTATCCAACCTCCCATGAGCACAACAAATTTCAAAAATTTCGTCAAACCCCTCGGGGCAAAGAGCTGAACTTAACAAAATTTGCTTCCAAAGTTAAATTATTAAAGAAAATATATCGGGCCATAAAGGATGTCTCAAACAGAAACCAAGTAACAAGCAGTTTTAAAAACCCTGACGACTTCGCAATATCAGATATTATTTATTATTTCTTTTCATTTAAACCCCTGACACACCGGGTTACGCATACCTGTACGCTTACGGTTACGCATACGTGGTACGCACGCAACGCACCGGTCCTTTGCGTACCCAGCAATTCTTGTGCAGGATGTCTGAAGAAGATTGGGTAAATGGACCAAGTAGTTCATCTGATGAAGAAGAAGCAATATTACTGTTATTGTAACAGAATATTCCTGGGTGTGCCAAAAAACAATGGGTTCAAGTTTTATATGACATATTTTTTACTCTTTGTTTTTTGTGTTGTACAAACAATTAGTTTTTCTTTAATTTCATTATTCATCATTAAAACCGAAATAAAACATCACTTACTATCGGTAAAACTTGAAAACAAATACAACTGAATGCGTAAGTCACGCGCGTAGTCACGCGCAGCAAAGATACGTGCGTGTTCAAACTTGTTCGGAGTGACGTCCAATACGGAATGCCATTGACTACAACGTCATCACTGCACGCATCAAAGTGACGTTGCTGTTCCGCTCTGCGTACGTACGCAGCAAGTTTGACACATGACAGCTGCAATGCGTAGCGTTACGCATGTAGTCTACGCGCACGTGTACGTCACGCAAGCGGTGTGCCATGTCTCTATAAAGTTCCATATATTACAACGTCATGGTACGTGCACGTGCACGTGCACGTCTATGTCCATGTCTATGATCCGGTGTGTTTAAAAACACACCGGATCCGTACGCGTAGACGTCCACGTGCACGTGCACGTATACGTGTACACGCGCGTGGTGACGCGCGTGAACCTCTGACACAGCGGGTTACGCATACGTGTACGCTTACGCTTACGCATAGGTGGTAGGCACGCAACGCACCCGGTCCTTTGCGTACCCAGCAGCTGCGGCAGCCATGTTACTTTTTATGTTTGCGACTATTGTGCATGATGTCTGACGCAGATTGGGTAAATGGACTAAGTAGTGATAGTGATGAAGAAGAAGCAATATTACTATTATTGTGCCAGAATATTCCTGGGTGTGCAAAAAGACAATGGGTTCATGATATAAATGGAAGAAGAGAAAAACATAGTGAATATCATAACCTTTGCCGTGAACTTGAATCGTACGAGGATCGCTTTTTCATGTATTTCCACATGTCAAAAAGTTCTTTTGAAGAATTACATGATTTAGTGAAACCACTTATATTTAAACAGGACACCAACTATAGAAAGGCTATTGGAACAAGAGAAAGACTAGCAGTTTGTTTAAGGTTAAGTATTTGTTTCGGAGACCAGACCCTCAATCTCCCACTACGTTTGACGTACGCTGCTAATTCTTCGCTGGTGGCGCACGTCACCACGCACCCCTGAATGCGTAGGGTATGGGTACTGGGCACAACCGACTAGGACCTCGGAGGAGAGCGCAGGAACGTTGAGCGGAGGGGTAGGCAGGAATAAAACACTTTCTTCTTCCTATTTTCCCTGGTTCCCTAGGCTTCGGCTTTTTCTTGTTCCTTGTTGCCTCTTCAGTGGCCATACTGTGACTGACGACTGAGCGGACAGGGCCCCGTCTTTTATACGGGCCGTGCTTGCGATCACGAGAACCGCGTAATTTGGACCGATTTTACGCGTCATTTTTGCTAAAGCCGAAACCTTTGGAACCCCGTATTTTATTTATTTCTTCAAGAAACCCTTATGTATTATATATTATTTTACAGGTCTTAACTTGTTCTATCGTATCAAACAAAAACATTTAACAAATCTTAATTAAATAAAAAAGTCCTAGAACATAAACTGCAAAAAATTAAGCTGAACAGATTTTCATTATACAAATGGCCCTATATAATAGCAAATATTCATATTAATGTACATAAAATTATAAAAATCAACAAACAAACAATGATTATACAATTCTCAAACAAACAATTGATTATTTTTTGCTTCTTCATTAAAAATCTAAATTAAATGAAAATAACATCAAATATTCGTAAGATAACTACACTCGCCTCGGCTTCGCACGGGTGCAATGTTGTACATATAAACCTTCCTCTTGAATCACTCTACCTATTAAAAAAAAACCGCATCAAAATCCGTTGCGTAGTTTTAAAGATCTAAGCATACATAGGGACAGACAGCGGGAAGTGACTTTGTTTTATCCTATTCTGAATCTAAAACGTTAATTTTGCGAGTCCTTCAAATTGCAATTGTGTGAATTGTAAATCTCTTGTGTTGGTTCATGAGAAGTACTTTCCGCTACCAACTCAGGTTGCATTGGTTCTTGTTCATTCTCATCTGTTACTAATATGACTTCACAAGAATTTGCAGATACCATAGAATACGCAGGCGACAGGCACATCAGCGACGACGCTTGGCTTTGTGGTTCGCTTGTAGAATTATTTTCATATTCATCTAATTCAGCATCAGCAAACAATTTTGCTAATTCCACTTTTATTTTGGCCTTATTCCGCACTGATAATAATTTAAAAGATTTCGCATAGCTCATAAATAAGAGGTGTGACGCCATCCCATTCTTTTTTTTTGAGATAATCAATGATTCTTTCGAAGTTGTCTACTACGACGCTACGCTTGTCTTTCTTTTTCATTGATGTACGTGACGCTGACGACGCCAATGGCTGTGAACTTGTTGTAGGTGTATGCTGTGATTGTGTCGAAGAAGGAAAATTACGCGTTTCTAACAGTGATCGTGAAGAATCATTAACTCCAGGATACAGCCACGATGGTCCAGGTTGTATTATAGGGGAAGGATGTTTTGGTACAGGCGACGACTGTCTTGGTACGGGTGATTGTGGCTGGGATGGTTCGGAATCTGGTTGCGGTGGTGTTATATTAGTGCTGGTAGGTCTTAACTCGAGCGTTCTATCCAAAAATGACATCTGAGAACTCCATGTATAATTTGAATATTTCCTACTAGCACCAGTTTGCCTCGTCATTGTTTTTTTGTGCCTAATATATCCGTCTCTCAATGATCTCCATGCATTCTTCGCTTTGGAACCTTAAAAAAAAAACAGATATAAAACCAGAACAATTGAAAAAATACCTTAGAAAAAGTGTACGAACTATATGTTTTATCTTTGCAGATATATAAGAACTGGTGACTCCTTTCTTACAATCTCATTTTCGTTTCGCATGGGACGAAGCACTGTATCTACAATTATTGAAGAGGTATCAAAAGCTATTTGGAAAAGTTTGCAACCTATATATATGCCTAACCCTGATGATAACACATGGAAGGAGTCGGAATTGGGCTACCGAACGATATGGAATTTTCCAAACTGTGTTGGCAGCATAGACGGAAAGCATGTGAAAATAAAATGCCCTTCTAATAGTGGATCAAACTATTTTTGTTATAAAACTTATTACTCGATTGTTTTACTTGCTATTGCTGACCCATTTTATAAATTTACGGTGATAGACGTTGGAAGTTACGGCCGACATAGCGATAGTAGCATTTTTGAAAATTCTGAGTTTTATCGTCACTACTTACATGGAAGATCAATATTACCCCCCAAACCTTTGCCTGGTACTAACGAACCAGTACCTCACGTTTTGATCGGCGATGAAGGTTTTGCTTTACAAACCTTCTTAATGCGACCATATCCCAGAGCCACAACTATAAGTGATATAAGAAAACGAAGATATAATTACAGGCTATGCCGTGCCCGCCGTATCGTCGAAAATACTTTCGGTATTTAACAGAAAAATGGAGAGTTTTTCATAGACCAATGGAATGCCATGTCGAAAAAGCTATTCTTGTTACCTAGGCTGCTTGTTGTTTGCATAATTATGTTAGAATAAAACACGGTGATATGATGCAAGCAATTCCCAGTGAAACGAGTCAAAACTTGGAAGGCAGTGCATTCATACCTTTAAGACGCACTAACACGAGGTCACCTAATGACGCAATCGCTATTAGAGAAAAGTTCGTTACATACTTTAACTAAAAAACAACAATATGTGTACAATATACTTAAACCTTGTATCTGAAGTGTTGCTCCAATTTTTTCCCATAATAAAGTTTATAGAACATATTTTTGTAGTCTTTATTTTTAGTGTTATACAAACATTCATGTTTTCGCACTGTTTTAATAAGTTTCTTTAATTTCGTTATTCATTATTTGTTCGCTACGAAGCGTCTCCAATAAAGTTGTGTAAATAGTGTTTTACTGTAAGAAATATCGTGCTCATTTACGGAGACGCGGCGTGTCGGGCGGCGCGTTGAGCGTTTTTTCCGTTTACGGAGCAGCGTGCAGCGTGCAGCGGCCCGCGTTACCGCACGCCCAAACACAAACATATGGCAATGTATGATGTTGTTTACGGAGACGCGGCGTGTGGTGCGGTGCATGAGGAGGAGCGGTGGCAGCCGCGTTGGCCGCCGCGTCGCCCGCGGCGGCGCCCGCTGCGGCGAACGCGGTGATGCTCGCGGCGGCACACGCGCTAATAGTCCGGGAGGTAGCGTTGCTAATGAAAAAGTCATAGTAAGCCGGCTGAAATGGACATCGATAGTTGATCTTATATGACTAATAAGAGAACCGACCGTCAGCTGCTCAAGTAGCGGTGGGTTTCGGTGTGTTGGGTTACGAAAGTTGCAAAAAAAAATTTTTTTTCAACTTCCCTAACCAAGATCAACTATTGATATCAATTTCAGCAACTTACTATGACTTTTTCATTTGCAACGCTACCTCCCTGACTATTAAGGCATGTGCCGCCGCGGCTGGCCACGCGGCGGGCCCTGCGGCGGGCGGCGCAGCGGGCGACGCGGCGGGCACCGCGGCGGGCACCGTGGTGGGCCCCGCGGCGGGCGACGTGGCGGTGGCATCTGCGGGCACCGTGGTGGGCCCCGCGGCGGGCGACGCGGCGGTGGCATCTGCGGGCAACGCTGCATCTCAAGTAACCGCGCGTTAAATCGCTTCTGCGTAAACGCTCTCATACATCTCCATATGTTTGAATTTAAAGCGGGCCGCGCCGCGTGTCCGTAAATGAGCCCATAGAGTCAGTGACATAACAGTGATAAATAAAATAAGTGATTAAAGTTTAGTAAATAGCCAACCATAAGAACTACACAATTAGAATCTCGAACAGGTGATTTATATAGTCGTAACTTAGAGAATTTAGTTAAAATCCAGGTGGCCTAGACTGAGACCTAGTCCTGGATATAGTTTAGAAAACATAGCCTTTCAGGCAACCCACATACGGCGTATATATATATGATGCTTTGTGCAACCCATTTAATCGAGATTATAACGTTGTAAGAAAACTTTGTTTTGTTCGTAAATGTCGTAAATGTTTTGACTTTTCGCCGACTGACAGTTGAGAGATCGTGACAGGCTGAAAACCATAGTTACATGAATATAAATAGTAAATTTCGATAGCTTATTTAACCTCCTTATATATTCAGTAATAGTTTTCAAGTAATTCAGCCTGGAAGATCACTGTGATTCAACCAGTGGATGTTTGTCAATTATAGTCGTTTTTGTGTAATATCTCTTATATATAATAGAGATAGCTATAACTTTTATGTCAACACGCAGGAAATTGTTTATTAAATTCTGTTATATATAGCACGTTATATAGTTTTAAGTACTATTTTTTTTTGTCAAACCAAATTGTGTAAAAAAGTAAAAAATTGCAATAAAATGCTAAAACAAGAAGCGATTCGTAGCTCCCGTCACGGTAAATTCTGAAATACGTAAGCGCGGATAGAATTTCATCAAATTGTAGTCATCAGTACGAAAAATTATAGTGGAAAATAGTACAACAAATAGTTCCTGAAGAATTACGAATCACTTCCTGAAAAGATATGAAGAATTGTCCTCGTTGTTATTATTTCATCGAACTCAAGAAACCCTCTTCCCTCACGTCGTCCGCTTGAAAATACCCGGAATATATCGGTGTAGGACGTCAGTGCCATTTGGACCGAAGAAACTTTGTGCACAATTGCATATTTACGTCGGTTAGGCATACACACATACATCGCGTCCATCGTCCATATTGTTGCCATTTTGACAATTTCCGCGCCCCGAATGTCATTTTGATTGCCCTGTCAATCTCTCATGTAGGTCAAAGCAGCCATTTTATGACATTTGCTACATTTCACACAGGCTGAAAGACCGTTACGTGTTCTGATTTTATTTGCTAAATTGTTTATCCATGAATGCTTATACTGGTAAGGTTATACGTGTAAATGAAGTTATTGGTAGAATGATAACTGTATAAATTCAACATTTTAAACCTTTCAATACTGAAAACATTATGTGTACTGTATCTGTTGATCTTAATGGTATCAAGCGCTACTGCTGTGATCAGCAGTAGCTTAGCAGTAGTGAAATGAGGCCTGGCCTGGCCTAGATCGATCGTTAACATATGGGACTTAAACGTAACTACGTAGGCATAGCTCTGGCTAACCCTTTTGGAATTACAGGTGTCGTGTTGTATTTTATTTACTACACCTTCAGTATTAACTATACCTATCTTATCTACTCCGTCAGTATAAAATTGTCTAAATGCTTTAAACAAATTCGGTTCACCAACCCAGCTTGATTTATTCGGAAACGTGAACTAGATACAAAGTGTTCATAATATTATCCGATCCACCACAATCATGCGGTAAAAATGTTTTGTTGGGTGAACGAGCACTGTTAGCAGGTAAAATGTAAAATGCTTTACGTCGTAGAATATTCTTTGACAGAAATGATACGACATTAAGCATAATACCCACTGCTGAGACGCAGCCCAGGGCTCCTCTCTATGACTGGTAGACGACACATGATTGTCTTCCAATTTTGGTTCTAGATCATCATCGTCGTCTGCCTAGTCTTTTCTATTCTGTTGAGGTTGGCTTCCAGTCTAACCGGAATCAGCTGAATACCATTATTTTACATGGATCTGACCTCCACAACACAGTTAATACTGGGTAATACGATACCCCTTGGTAAGACTGGTAGTCAGACTTCCAGGCCACTGACTACTTCACGACTGTCTAAGATCTCCTGTGCTTTCCGAGGCACGGAGGAAACTTGGTATGTAATGGATGGTCACCCATCCACGGACCAATCTTGGCAAGCGTGGCTTTGCATGAAAATTGACCTAAGCGGCTGTCATTATTTAGTCAAGAGCTTCTCTTTGGTTCTAGATCTTGTCAGTGTTTAATCATATTTTTCTTCACCGTTTTGAGAGTCGTGGTGATATGAATTATACAAGATAACAAGCATGTCTGGGTCCAAACACAGACGACTGAGGTACCACTGCTTTTTGCCACCATTGTGAAAGGAATACAATACAGAAAAACAAATATTATTTTACTATTAATAACACATCCTTTAAATCATTTCACTGGTTAAAAATTTCGAAATCAATTCAATTTTCTTTTTAATAAAAACGAATCAATCAGTGATTTATTTATTGCTTTTCGTGTTTCTCATTTCAAAATACAGTTTTACTTTTGCCAATATTGAGGGTAGTAAAATTTTCTGAGCCTTTTTTTCATCAGCATTTTAATTGAAAACTGTTTGTGGCGTACGGAGCAGATTTATCGCCAGGCTTCTTAATTTTATAATTCTTATTTATTCCGTGTCATATTATACCTACGCTACTCGCCATTGAGAGTGGAGAGGCAGAATCGGACGAGCGGAGATACGGCGAAGCGTCATCGTTATATGGTTGAAGTACCTACCATCACGACCCTGAACAAAGCGTTATATTTCCACATATATTGTGCAAAACTGTAGTCTGTGGAATTTGCTGCCGGCTTCTTTGTTTCTCGATCTAGAAAGTCTTCAAAGTTCGAGGGAATCAGTTTCTCCTAGGCAAGCGTGCTCCACCTCTGGCCTCAACATTGCTTCACATGAGGCGAGTTGCGGAAAAACGCAAAAAACACCATGGCCAAGCAAACAATCCAGTAGCAGATAAGAGTTGGACGCGTGAGGCTCAGGACCGAGTAATGTGGTGAAGAGACCTAAATTCAGCAGTAGATAGATACGGGTTGAAAGAGAAAAAGACACGCCATTTACTACAACCTTGTCTAGTCAGGTGTTATTTTTCTGAATTGAATTGCCGTATTCGAATTATCTCTTACAAACAAACCCTTTTCATTTTTATGTTGTAGCGTCTTCATTAAACAGCTGCACACAGCGATTGCGACTAATTCTCAAGGCTACTTCTATTAGCTTTAATATTTTCACTATCATACTACTTAGTATTCAGTTCAAAGCAAAGCCTTGACGCGTCTTAGCCGTCTTAGCTACGAAAAAACGGCAGCCGCCGACTTGGTGTGGACGTGGCGGCTGCCGTTTTTTCGAACACTTTGAATTTGAAGCCCACAGTCGACCGCTGTCCAACTGACTATAAGTTTGATGTGAATGTTACCCTTGTAACGATACAGTTTCCTAGAGCAGGAAAACTGTGAGGTCACAGTTAAGGTACTCACCTATCTATTCTGGAGGAGAGCACGGTTAAAAAGAAAAGATGGGAAACAATAACAGAATTTAAGAAAAAATACACAAAGTTATTTTAAAAGATGGAATTAAATGGAGCTGGAGCTAGCTATATACCTATCCTCACTAGACCAGAGAAGCTGGGAAATGGAAATTAATAAGAAAATACGATGAAGTAGAGAAAAGCGGCCCTCTCAGCTGTAGCAGTGGCCGAGGAACGTCAGGCTTCAGTCTTCGGAGGAAGGCGGCCCTCTCAGCTGCAACAGTAATGGCCGAAGGACGGAGAACCGCAGCCCTCTCGGCTGCAGAAGTGGCCAAAGAACGGCAGTCCTCTCGGCTGCAGAAGTGGTCGAGTAACGTGGAGTACGGCAGCCCTCTCGGCTGCAGTAGAGGCCGAGGGACATCAGACTTTGTCTTCCATCAGAAAAAATGGACGGAGGACGTTAGTACGTCTATAGCTCAAGCAACAGATGAAGAACCACGGGTACGCGCTGTGCGATAATATTATTAATAATGCGACATGAATAAAATCTTAGAGGACTTCCTCTTAAAACTTATAAATTTGAAGACTTGTGATGCGTTTCAGCTCTGGACGAAGACTCTCGCTTCACAGCCATCTCCAGATAATTGACATTTTATAATTTTTGAATGAAGAAATTTCTAGAACATACAATAAAAATAAAAATATAACGAGGTCGATATGAATTACCTATACGACCTAAAAATAGGCTCCAGCAATGAATTAAAAATAAAAACCTATGGTCCGGATCGAGACGGAATGGGACGCCGCAACACAAAGGGCAAAGGAAGGAACATGGATGGGTTTTAGTCAGTAAAAGTCTGACACTCCCTCCTGCTCAGCCTAGAGCGGGAGGGGTTATTTGATGATTTCCCATCGGTAAAAAAAAAAAAGGCCTGTCATTACCTGACATAAGAAAAGTAAACAAACATTCAAGAGTGATAAAAATCTTAAGAAAAACTTAAATAATATGAATTACAAGTTAAAAAGTATGCTAAGATACAGGTAATGAGCATGCAGCTACATAAAGAGCAAGAATGTTACTTTTTCAGGTTAATATTATAAAAATACAAGTATAAAAACCATGTAAAAATACAATCATTACACCCTTGGCCACGAACTGCGGCACGAGCTTTGGCGAGCTGCATGATCAAGTGGCATTATGTTTTGTGACAGCAATGGGCTAAGGTGAAGCATAGTCATTGGTTGAAAATCTGTCAATGTCATAATATTTTATATTACAAATGAACTTGACCTCATTGGTTACATTGGCAGAATGGTCGACATCGGCTTTGTTTGCCATAAGAAAAAAAAAATAGAATAGACCTCATTGGTTAGATTGGGAATAGGCTATAGATAGGTCATCTACAGAGAGAAGAGAAAACGAACAACGAAACTGGAAAGACATGTATCAAACGCCATGTCGCTTGAAGCAAGTCGCTTCGCATGACTTTGAGAACGGTGCGTACTTGTCACTTCAAAATTTTTTGGTTGACCGTACTTTCCCAAAATATAACTTTGTTTATTTTATTTGCGATCCGAAAATATTACTCAAAATTAATATTGTATTTTTAGGTGGAATCCGGGACCGCAGTCCCGGCCTCAAAAGCCCCCCGACCCATAACGTTACTCTGCAACTGGAATCTGACAGTTACACTAATACAATCGTCTACCACACCACAGTATCCTAAACCAATATGCGGGTGTTTATTGACCAGTAACTGTTGATTGATGCACAAGCAATATTCAACGTGTAGAAACTTGATCTGTTTGCAATTACAGCAAGATTGAGTGAATCATATTGGTTAATCTAGTACACTAGAAATGTGAACAAGAAATTCTGGTTATTGACGGTCTCTGAGACTCTTTTACGTTCGAGTAAGATAACCGTAAAAACAAAATAGTTATCAGCAATAGACACTATGAATGAAGTGTTTTCATACAAGAGTATATTTTGAGCAATGACTACTATAATTAACCACAAATGCTCTGCTCAAACTTAGGTTCGCGCTTCCAAAAAGCGCTTCAATTAATGGTCTAAAAGAAAATGGCTTCATATTCATGGAACCCTACGTTTGAGTTAGGTGATCTACGGTAGCCGTCAGTTTGACCACTACTTGCTTCCTTCAAATATGTTTTTTGGGAATCTTTACGTTTTGTTCATGTTGTCAGCATTGATATAATTATACGAGAATTTACAACCAATTCAATACCAATATTCCTTGGTGACTGTGGTGCAAGAATGAAACCACAATCCCTCGCACATAATAATATGTTACATAATAAGGTTGCAGTCCTACCGCTATCTAATTCGCTGCATTTGGAGCGCGCGCGTATGTGTGTGTAAGGCGATGTGTTTTATTTAGGATAATGTATGTTCTTGAATCTTGTATGCGGATTTATATAAGGAATGAAAGATTTCTTTTATTTAATTTAAAAATAAGACTTTAACATTCAAAACAATTGTTTTGAACATTATCACTTGAACACAATTACTAAAACAAAACTGTGCCAAACTAATAAATACGTTTTATAAAGTCTAACAATAAAATTGGAAAGTAGTTCACGATAGAATTATAGTTTTCTACAAGGGCCGTACAGCGACCAGGCAACTAGTGGCAAATAATAATTCATAAACTCCCATTACGTAAGTCCGTGTTTTCTATCGTCCAAATTACGTTTTAATGTAAGAGCCGAGCCAAAAATCTTACTGGAATATTGAAGTTAATCTGGGTTAAATAAGTTTTAAAAGCCGTTTAATCCATACAACAGTTTGCTGCGGCCAACTAAGAAGTAAACTCTCTGCTTCAGCGCTTATTAAATTCATTATATACTGTAAGAAAAAGTGCAATTAGCTACAAGAGAAGCTTGGGGTAATGTTGTACCCTAACTAGTTCAGAACGCTTTTTATCCAATATCTTGGGTTTTGTTCGCCGCTGAACAACTTGAAGTCTGTTAATAACTTCTTCATTGAAGTGCGAGCGATGAGCGGTCTTTGAAAGGAAAATGACTGGTTAATTTTCCTGGTAAAATGATTTATATAAATAATTGTCTGGTTCTGATACAGGAGGAATACCTAACATAGTTCTAATTACTATCTAGATTCCTATCTTTGACGTCATAGTTTCAAGTCAGAGCCGAGCAGTGTGTGTCCAGTTAACCAAATGTATTGACTCAAAGCTGTATTAAGCTATACATTATACAATACAGCACTTACGAATGTTGGAGACAACAGGGCTGTGCCTGACGCGGTGGCCGTTTCAACTATGCAAATTAATTGCTTTACCACAACACTATGCCAAGCACCGCGAACCTCATTTCTAGATTATAAAGTAAGGACAAATTTTATAAAACCCCAGTAACCAGTGTTTTGAATATTTAAGTCAGTTTATAGGTGTTTTATGTAGTCTATTTGTAATATGCAAATGAGTTGAAATTTGTCTTTTCAGCCTCGGTGGCAACCCGGTTTTATACAAGAACTTAGATGGTAGATAGCGCGCTGTTCTCGGCACGAAATGTTTGAAATAGAAAAGGAAAGACCTACTAACCGTTTATTCTTTGTTAAAGTAGCATTTACAATTTTATGCTTAGTGGATTACTATTTCTATGTCTGACAACAAGAAAAACTGGTGCTCGTCAATAAATACACATACATAAAGTCATGCCTTTTTTCCCATGGGGGTAAGTGGACACCACAGAACGCCACCTGCTACTATCCTTACATATACCCGTTTTGCCTCGTCCACTTCATACATCTGGTCATACACGCACGCCGGTTGCCGGTTGTCGTCAATAAATATCAAATGAAAGAAATTGAAAACCTATCAACAACCCTTTAATTCCAAAAATACAATTCGGAACTACCTTCTAACCGACTTTAGCGAAACTAACGCACCAAAAGCCGTAATGTACCGACTTTCCAAAATGTGAAACGGCTTTTTTTTGTCCGTGTGAAGATCGTAAATTTTCAACTCGACGCTCCTACGTTCCACTCTTCCGCAGCCAGCGAGCGAAAGCCGTGTTTATTAATTATTCTACATGCATTTAAAGCAAACTTGCAAACTTTTCAAACGGGAAAGCGAATTCTAAAATTTGAGAAATTCGCTGTAGTTTGGTGTAGGGCAATTCATTTATTTATTTACTCAAGTAACAAGGACTCATTAATACACACATAATTAAATTTATAGCACAAATGATATATTAATACACACACAATACATTAAACATTCCAACACATCACAAAACAATAACCACACGTAATAATAACACAATACCTGCGTCTGATCTGTTTAGTTTATGTTGTGAAAATTAAAACCAAATTTAAATTTATTCAAAACAGCTGCAAGTTATGGAAGGTACAGTTGAAGAAAAACAAATCAGCAAAGTATTACTTACCTGAACAAATCTTAATCACCCATAAATTCTAATTACATAACATCTGTTAATAATGCCATTTCATAAGTTCACCATCTTGTTACGCAAAAATTTGGGACAGATCCTCACATAAATTGGCACCCTCTACAATAAATTTCAGCTATGGCGAATTCATCTCAGAAAAGAAGTTAGGAGGACGGATGGGCGAAGATCTGACGTGTTTATAGGGGTTCCCGGTAGTTTATCTTCCTTTGAAGACCAAGAACACATATCCTGCCCATATGTCCATCTGAGGTGCTGTTAAAACGAAATCATATCTTGCGTTTGGTAAAAAATATACATAAGAATGAACTTTTATTCAATAAATCATCATATGCCCAGCCTTTTTCCAACTATTACTGGGGTTGGTGTCTAGGATGCAGCTGAATATCAGTATTTTACATGGAGCGACTGCCTATCTCACATAAGGAGGCCCCGGTTAGTACTAGGTAATACGACATCCCTCAGTAAGACTGGTTGTCAGACTTTCGGACTAGTGATTACTTGTAATGAGTGTCAAAGATGTCACAAGTGATAGCAGGAACGGTACGACGGCACGATACATTTGTATTTAAGCTAAAATATTGTAACAATATCTATGTAATTTTGTGTACAACAAAGAATTAGAATAAGACTTTTATTTAATAAATGAAAGGTGCTATTCTGCATCAAGAAGTGAACAACAAGAACAAGAACTGAACACAGCGATGATTATAAAAAAAGACTGACATGTTTGAAATGTCTTCCGCATTTACAACGGTGTAAAGACATGATTGTTTCATATGTAAAATAAAATAGTTCACCCTCACATAAATATTTGCAGTATTAGGTCTGCATAACAGTATACCGAGGAAGAATATGAATAAACCCAGAAATATAATGCAGAAAACTAAAAATTTTGTTTTACAATATGCAGTCATATAGCGCAGTGGAAACAAGAAACTCACATCTTTATATAGAACGGTACTGTTTGCGCGTTCTGCAAGTTGGCTCACAGTGCTTGCTAATTAAAACCACGTAAAATCATATTCCGTATTCGTTGTACTATAATATCGTACGGTACAAATATATGCGATACTAATAGAACTGAATGTGGGCAGGAAATAAATGAAAGTTCATGTATTTATTGTAGTGCATAAAAGCATTGTTTGTGTTCAATATGCTTTTGTGTTTAACTTATAGTGAGTATTTGTTTGATAGACTTAATTATATGTGTATACTTGTTGTTTGCCGCGACTTTGTCTGTATAAATAATTTAATCCCCATTTCAACTGAATAAGTTCCGTTACAGGCTTCATTGAATATTAACCCGAATGCACTTGCTTCGCGCAAAGTAAATTAAACGGTCAATTTTATTTTACAAACGATTGTTAAGTCAAGTGACTAATCGTTTGTACTAAAAAAGTTATTTTTTTAATTTACTTTACGAGAAACACACAAAGCTACTATAAATAATGTATTAATATTTATTTATCATCCTTATCACAGCCATTTATGGTTCATCCTTTCGCCTGTTACTTTAACTGCTATAATAAAACATGAATTCATGGCATATAATGCGCCATCTCCAAATAGGAAGTGTATCTTCTGTGGTTACCAAATATTATTATTTTACGTTATGTTGTTTACCGCATGATGATTTAGATGATATCAACATATATCTTGGCGTAGTTCCTGAATATCCGCAAACAAACACGAAGAATCATGATAAAATATGGCGTCCGCTTAGATGTTTATGCAAATTGCCGTTGTAGGAAAAACGAAACACTATCCGAGGTCTCAAGATACAAACAAAAAAGAGAATAAGATAGATATCAAAGTTCGAAGTAACGCGACTGAATTGCGGGTTATCGAATTTTCCGACCGATTCTCGTCTGGCATTGCCAAGAAAATCGAATTTAAAACTCAAGCCATATTAATGCAAAATACTTTTGCTGCGCCATCTGGTAGTGTGCGGGGTAATTTACAAAGCTGGTAAAGTTGAGGAAGTCTCTTCGATTGACTGGGAGGCAGCAGCTTGACGATATTTTTCACAATTTTAACGTCATTGCCTTGTGATTGCGCTGCCGTAATCTGCTGCCACAGTGGAACGAAAAATAAAAGAACATTTTTATCATTTACGCCAGTATTAACTATGACAGTTACTTTACAGTCAAAGAAAATAAAACTAGTGCTCTCGAACATTTTTTCTCTGCGACAAAGTAAGTAAGCATGAGTACGAATAGACTGTGACAAATACTGGTGTCCTCCAGGGAAATTAGGACCGTATGGGAGCGGCTTTACAGTATCCTAAGCTACAGCATTACCTAGAACAAAGAATCTTGTTGCAGTTCTAGATAATTAACGAGAAAAAGGATTCTACTGTTTCCTTTCAGTCTTTTTGTCTTTTAAAGGATATAAATGTGCTTATTTTTGCAAAGAAATGTTTCTCTTTTTGCTTTTGCTAGTTCGCTTTCTACATCGCATGAATAGGCTCGTGGACATCTAAGTAAGTAGTACGAGTATGTAGGTTTGACGAACCGACGTTTGGTAGATCGCCGATGGGGCAAACAGATACTGGAGTGGAGACCGACGACCTTGCTAAAGCTGCAGTGAGTCGCTGGATGCAAATGGCATTGGACCGGACACGTTGGAAATCGATTGGGGAGGCCTATGTCAGCACTGGACAACAACGGGCTGAAATGATGATGCTGATGATGCTGATGATGTAGGTTTTCTGCATTGTGACTAAAGAATGAAGTCCCTAGAATCAAAAACGTAGTTGCTGTCGCTTATATTCTACATAACAGCTTTTATCAATTAAGATAGTATCTAGTCCGTGTTTAATAAGTGACTTTCGTTTTCAAACAGTAAGTGCAATTATACATCACGCCTTTAAATCCCATGTAATAGAGAGCAAGTCTATTGCCATCAACCGAGCACAAATACTGAGAAATTCCTTATGAAAAAACTGAATAACTCTTTGCCCTAACCGCGAATCGAACCCACGACCTCATGCTTAGCAGTCGCGCTTGCGACCACTCGACCAACGAAGTGGTCGTACCTGTAATAAATTTGCATTAAAATGTGAAAAAAAAACAATTCCACAAGATAAATCCATGAAATGGGTTCCTAAAAATAACACACGAAAGATTATGGTAACGACAGAGACCAAACAGTAGGAAAACAATGTATTTTTTTTATAAACTGTTCTTTTTCTCGGGGGCTTGTGATTAAAATCCTGATCACGTCCCTGTGCTGCCGTTGGAGACGTGTTATTCCAAGTTATTAACTCGAATGAACGTCGACGTTTTAATTTAAGTTCTGGCTGGGCAGGAAATTTATAGATATACATAGATTTAGACTGCAAATGAATCTTCGAAAAGTTAATTCAGAATCATGAAACTGCATGAGCAGTGGATAGTAGGACGATGCTAGAAAGTTTAATTAGAAATCTCTGACACTACTAATGAGCTATCTTAGGGGCGCACGTATCAGCTTTTCTCTCTTAACAGGAACTTGATTCAGTAGCTCTCACTGAGTATTGGGGTCAACCCTAAATTATTTTCAATTTGATAATATTTATTATTTTATCTTTAAAGAGAAATTAATAACCGTAAAAGTAGTATTCCAATGTTGCGAGCAATAAAAAATGTCCCAAAGGCAGATTACAGGCCGAAACACACCGGATCCGTACACGTAGACGTGCACGTGCACGTGCACGTCTACGTGTACGGATCCGGTGACGACGTTGTAATATAGGGAACTTTATAGAGACATGGCACACCGCTTGCGTGACGTACACGTGCGCGTAGACTGCATGCGTAACGCTACGCGTTGCAGCTGCCATGTGTCAAACTTGCTGCGTACCTACGCAGAGCGGAACAGCAACGTCACATTGATGCATGCAGTAATGACATTGTAGTCAATGGCATTCCGTATTGGACGTCACACCGAACAAGTTTGAACACGCACGTATCTTTGCTGCGCGTGACTACGCGCGTGACTTACGCATTCAGTTGTATTTGTTTTCAAGTTTTACCGATACTAAGTGATGTTTTGTTTCGGATTTAATGATGAATAATGAAATTAAAGAAAAACTAATTGTTTGTACAACACAAAAAACAAAGAGTAAAAAATATGTCATATAGAAATTGAACCCATTGTTTTTTGGCACACCCAGGAATATTCTGTCACAATAACAGTAATATTGCTTCTTCTTCATCAGATGAACTACTTGGTCCATTTACCCAATCTTCTTCAGACATCGTGCACAAGAATTGCTGGGTACGCAAAGGACCGGTGCGTTGTGTGCGTACCACGTATGCGTAAGCATAAGCGTACACGTATGCGTAACCCGGTGTGTAACAGGTTCACGCGCGTCACTACGCGCGTGTACACGTGTACGTCACGCCACGCATCGGCCTGACCAGGCCTTACAGGTCTGCCCGTACAATATCTTTGAATTCAAAAAAGATTCGAATTTATTCCACTTACGCTTTCCATTGTTTTCCGCTGATTATTTTCTTCAAGCCTCCGCGTCGAAGATAACGAGCCTTCTTTCAAGGTGCCTCATTTCCCAGTAGGTTTGTTATTTTTAATTTTAGCCCACCCACTTTATTTCGAACGGCGCTTAAGGAGTTACCACCTCCGATTAAATTTTACGTTTGTTTATTTTAAGGTACAGTTTAATTTTGGTTCTAGGACCGGCATTAAAATTTTGACGTCTCAATTAATTGTTTAGTACGATAATAATTACGACGTCGTAAAAACACCTTCGGTACTTTAGTTAAACCGACTGTTTGGCCAACATTTTATTGGACTATAAAGTACCTACATTACTGTCCTAAATAATGATAATTTCAATTATGAACAAGTTTTAGTACACTAAAATTTTACTGAAAAGAAAATTAATAAACAAGACGGGTATTAATGATGGTCAGCATTAAAAGCTTTTACAAATTGTGTTGAGCATAAAAGACCGCTGAAACTGAAAAAGTAAATTATTTAGTAAGAATGGGTTTCTTTTCTGTCTTGGCAAAAAGAAGGTAACGACGTGATCTACTTATCAAAGTCACACTTTTCAAGAGTACTGAGATTGATATTCCACGCAAGCATGCGTGGGATTAAGAATACGTGACTTCCTACGTTTCCTGGTTCGCCCTTTGGCACGGAAAACGATGAAGAATATCGTATTATAAAAATATTTCTTTAGTAGGTTACACTATTATTTAGACATGAAGAGAAATAGGGAGTTTGTGTTTGATTTTCAATATAGGATTTTCAAGAAGTTTTCAGTATATGTTACATAAACTTCGCCAGCGCCGGCGCACCAGCGGTTTTAGAACCAAAAATGGCAACGGTACGTGACGATGGGAAGTGACCAGATGGCATGACGTTGGTGCCTCCGAAGCTGAGTAGGCCCTTAGTGTGGGGCGCAACCTGTGTTGACATCCTTGCACCATCTCACGTTGCATGCAAGGTGGGCTGTGCAGGCGTTGCTGCTGCAGCTGCTGAGACCTTCAAGTGGCGGAAATACTTTAACCTTATTAGTAGCGGCAGATCATCATCTGCCGCTAGTATATACATAGTAGCTACAGCTCTGAGCCGTTTGTTATCGAAACACTCGGATCATAGGGCCCGAGTGCACGTCTCCTCTTTAAGGAAATCTGTCGCCAACTGGTCAACACTTCGCTTTACCAGAGGATTGGCTCTTTCTTTGGCTAAAGAATTAGCATTACCATTCAACGTGGCCATGCTGCCAGTCTTCTCGACACGTTCCTGGATGACAGCGATGCAGAGTAGGACTTAGGGTACTTAGTTTTAGTCTTGATTTAGTTACTTTTTTGTAAATATTTAGTTTGTTTATTTATTCTAATACAAGAGTTGAAGAAAAAAAAAGAAGAACTGGAGTGGGTAGGTAGAACAATAGTATATAGGGGATTCAAAAAAAAAAAAAAACACAAACTTTATCTAACATAACTTAACTTTATTGAAGTATTATTTATGTTTCAAACTACATTGAAAACTTCAATTTATATATTAACTTATTGTAAAAAACAATTAAATTAAAAAAAAAACATCATTTAAAATTGTAACAGGCAAATTGTAGTATAGCTATAATTTAAGCAGCACACAAACTAAAAACACTTAAAACTAGATTCATATTCATTGGAAAACCATTCCACAGATTATTTTGAGCGGTTCAAGCATCAATATATTCCATAGTTTGTAGCAACAGAATCCGAAGATTTATGTCTAAAAAAGGTTAATATCAACACAGCACAACCATGATCAATTTTGTTTTAACAGCAAATGAGATGATATGCCTACATAGGGACTGAATACTGAGAGAGCGATTCATGGAGAAGTGTGTAAAAAAAAATTATACTGCTCCGATATCAAATAAATGGGGAATAAGGGCGGAGAATGATGATGATCATGTTGAATAAGAGCAAAAATTACCTTCATAGACCAACAACTGCTCAGCAAGAATGGACTTTATTGCATCTAGATCATTAACAGCAAATTCGAAAGATATACAAGGCGCGTACGTTATTAGTAAGTGGAACAGTATTTCTGAATACCAGGAAGTTATAACCATGATCAGAATAAAAATAGTTTCAGTACGGTCTCTTGTTCTGGTAAAAATTGAGATATATTTAAAAAAAAAAACGTTGCCCCATAATAGGAATTTCTCCTGTATACATTCAATGTTAGTGTCACTTGACAGAAGTGATAAGTGTTAATATTTGATTGTAGCCCTATTAAAGTATAAGTTAATCACTATATTTTTGTATGCCAACAGGCAGAATGTACTGGGAATATATCTAAAACGAACACCATTAATGTAACACCTGCATTCTATACAAATAAAGAAATTATTATTATATTAAAATTGTGAAAACTTGGCGTACCACAAATGTAGTAGAAATAGTAAAATATAAATCAATCAATCACTACTTTCAGAAAGTCAAATATTAAATAGAAGATCATCTGAAATAAATAACAGACATTAATTACATTCGGGCAAACATGAATATCGTCATATTTGCATCAATAACTACGTAATCTAATATACTTTTTACAATACGCTATACCTTCAACCTGATAATCTTGACGTTTGAATCCACATTGTTGACAAGTTTCATAAAAGCTTTCAAAATCGTGTCAATGTGAACAAATATCTCTTCGTCAGTCAACATTTTATTTTCTATATTTTTACTTATCAGTGTTAGTAAAGATCTTACAATTTCCCTAAACCTATCACATAAGTAGAATGATGATAGTCGACTGTTAAATATATTATGTTAAAAAACTCATAGCAAAAATATCCATAATAGAATGCCATAGCGATCCTAAAATACCTAATACAAGGTGTGTTATCAATAAATTGAAATAAATAAAACTGTTTAAACTTATTTCTTTTGGAAGTGTAGAAGAAAACTTTAACACGTATATCTCTCCAGTGATTATCGAGTACTTAATGCTTGCCAAGGCAACTGTAGTCACCACAGAAAAATAGAAAGACAAAGCCGAAGAATTGTGCCTAGCACCCGAGGAATAAATAAATAACTCGTTCAGGCAAGCTATTACAATCAAAGTACAAAAAACTCTTGCAATGAAACAAACAATAAAAGAAGTGTTCAATTCATAGTATAGGCCAAATGTTAGTCTAAAAAACATGACAAAGTTAATATTAAAATAAGGTTTCAATTCCTTTTTGATTTCTAAAACATGTTGCTTGAACATGATGAACACACATCACGAGAGTTTCGAAGTATTAAATTTTAAGTCTGCTTCCAATATTAATTTGTTGACGAACACTATTCATAGCATGCCTAGTACATTAATAATGTCAGTAAGTAATAGAACTTGGAATTAGTCCGTGGATGAAAGCTATGGTAAAGTTATTTTATACTACACTAGGATACAAACCAATAATTAAAACAAAAATAGGTACATCATATATTTTAACTCTGAATATACAATACAAAACATTCTCCATAATAACGCCATTATTAAATCCCACGATGCACAAGTAAATGACTTCTATTTATTCTCGTGAGTAATTTATTTTGACATTAAATTAATTTCTATTTTTCACTCACAGTGAACTTGAGCTGCTTTATGACCATTAATTTGTCTCTGTCAAGTATTGTCGAGCTCATCGTTACTAAAAACGGGCCTAGTTTCAGATTTCTTGCGTCAAAATACTGTTTCTGTTTCCTACCGTATTTTGGTTTAGTTAGATGATTATTCATTAATTATCAGGAGAATTGAAATCACGAGGAATGAATGAAAAAGCGAAAAGAATTAAATTGTCTATTTCATATATTCCGTTCTCGTACGAATCACTTAATGGACCCTGAATGCTGGAAGTGTTTTGCTATTTACAGGCTTAGTATTCATAGTTGCTGAGCAAGAGGTCCTGGGTTCGATTCTCGGGTCGGACAAACTTTTATTGGGATTTGCCATTAGGAATTTCTCAGTAGCACCCACGGAGTCCGGATTCATGACGGGTTGATAGCAATAGGCTCGCCCCTTATTTCATGTGACTTGAAACCTAACTGGTGAAAATTGGGCGTACTATTAGGTACACCTCTGCCTAACCCATCACTAGCCCCCTATCTACGAGTTAGGCCCAGACTCCGCCAAAGAGGAGATGTGCGAAGCGGAGACGAGAGGAGATGTGCAAAGCGGCACGCTGCTCACAGCACACCGCTCACCGCACGCCGTCAACAGCACACCGCTCACAGCACCGCCCACCGCACGCGTCGCTCGCACCAAACATGTTGCAACTGCGGAGAAAACAAATGAAACACTTTATGTACCTATCTGTAAAGCATGCCACGAGTCATCGTGACGTGTCTTGTGGCGACAAGTGATGTGCAACCGTGTCGTTTTTGACGCAAGTCGTGCCGCAAGACCCGCCGTGAGTATATCATTTCTTGAATATTAATTCGTTTCACATCAATATATTGTATCTTTCAAATACTACTATATTATTATTATCGTCCACTATTATATCAAGATAGTTACAAATAAGATAAACAATGATTTATAACGACCACAAACTGTTATTAGCATCGCAACCCGGATATTAATTTATAAACAATAGTCCACAATCTATGTCGTACAATAGCCTACGACCCGAAAACCGAATCTGGGGCGAATCTTGAAGCAAGGAATTTCACTACAATACCACTGGAATGTTAATGGGCTGACACATTCGGAGCAAAACTATCGTCAGAAAGAAACAATGGGATGTCGTTACTCAACAATTCTAGGAGTTTTGGTATACGAAATTGGCTCTTATAAATGAATGTTAAGTGGGTGATAAACTTGAAATTGCTTTAGTTTAATTAACCAAATCAGATGTAATGGAAATGCCTTATCAAGTTCTTCAGGAAATGGAATCTAGAATGTCTCTGGGGATTATTTTTTTAAGTTACGGTCTTTTCACTCACTGTCTCTCATGTCTTAAATATGACAGTTCATATTTAAGACATGAGAGACAGTGAGTGAAAAGACCGTAACTTAAAAAAATAATCCCCAGAGACATTCTAGATTCATCACTCTTTTAGTCTCATGCGATTCATCAGTATGAATCGCATGAGACTAAAAGAGTGATGAATATAAATGTTGATGATGGAGAGGGAGAGGAAGACCAAAGAAAAGATGGATGGATTGTGTAAGGAATCATATGAAAGAAAAGAATTTGTGTGGTTTAGAAGCACTAAAAACCCAACTACTGAAAAATCACGCTCTATTTAAAATCGGGTTTGTTTTTCCGTTCGTAGCCTATGTTACCAGGGTTATAATAACGAATCAATTGAAACCTTATTCATCAAAATCGGATGAATAGTTTAGGCACTACGGAGGAACATACGTAGATGAAACGATACGTAGACTTCTAAAATCATAACCTTCCTTTTGGCTTCACCGTAGTCGGGTAAAAAGGAGCGATAAATGATACCGGGAGGGAGAACGGAAGCCAAAAACATGTTGCACCGACTCCAAGTAACATAGGACATGAGCATGAACGTAAAATAAAATAAAAAAAGATTAAAATTTAAACCATTCTAACATTTGTGTGCGCTCACCTGTTCGCAGAATGATAGATGCCTCAATGGGACTTTTGAACATATTGACATTTTTGCATGTTCTCCCAGTAAGTTCAAAGGTCTTATACTCAACTAGCTGTGCCCGCGGTGTCACCCGCGGTGAAAAATTTAGCACACGTCCAGACGCAAATTTCTTTAATCGATTTTAAACTTTATCGTTATAGCATTAAGTTTAAGGTTGATTGGAAAATTTGACGATTTCGGGCAGCTTCATATGCTGGCGTTTGTACAGGAACTGAAACTTGGAAAAAAGAATGACATCAAATTATCAAGATTTTTTTTTTCATGTTCTTGATATGCGTTTCAATGCACCTTTCCAATGCACTTTTCCTACCTACTACCTCCATAAACTTTTGACTACTGTACCCTACCCTACCAACCTAACTTCCTACTTACCTAGGGTAGGTAGGTAACCTATCCTACCTGCCTACGTACCTACCCTACCTGCCTACTTACCTACCTACTTACTTACCCTACCTACCTAACTCGTTTGAATAAACAATACCTTGAATTTATGTTGACCTGGTACTTTTGGTCGCCAAAAATTTTAGTCAAAATTCGTGAAAAAAAAAACATTTGAGTAATTTGATTATCCCACGGGAACATCGCATTTTTCCAGGATTAAAAGTATATGCCTATATGTTAATCTAGGATATAAACTATCATGATACCAAATTTCATTCAAATCCGTTAAGCCGTTTGAGCGTGAAGGAGTAACAAACATACACACAAACACATACACACATACAAACTTTCGCCGTTATAATATTAGTGTGAAGAGCTCTCTTGATTAAGAGGGCCCTTCCCGACGCGACTATCGTCAACGCGAGCATGGTCAAAAAGCTTGTTGTTTCATCCAGAGCCACAGCGGCGGATTTTCTTTCAACTCCCCCGTCATACCCCGCCCCGACCCCGCACAACTCGTCTCCCACGCACCTCATACCGCCTAACGCGATGACAATGAACGAAAAATAGTATTCAAAAATTTCTTAAACTTGTTCCAGGAAATACGTGTTTTTGAAAAAGTCTTACAAGTGTGTGAAATAAATATTTGTCATTAAGAATCTGCATTACATGTGCAAGGTTTCTATCGAGATGTTTTCTTTATTTTTACAGTTTATGAGTACATTATGAACAGCCAACGTTCAGGTAAAATTTGTGCAAAACAGCAATTTTTGGAGGCTTATTCTGAATTTGTTTCTACTTTTTTATTTTTTGCAACCATAGAAACCTAGATATAGTGCACAAAATACCTATTAGTTCAAAAAATTCAAAGATAGATGTGTAACAACGGCAAAATCACGTACGAGCGTTTGTATGAAAAGTATAACGGGTTGGCCGCTCTTAAAGTGTAAAAGTACAGATAAGCATGATAGTTGTGTAAGTTTAGTTTTTAATATTATATTGTATCTTTTATGTATCATTTTTCTTATTCGATATATTTTTAAACATTTCTTTTTAAAAAAACCTTTACACCTTTTAACCTTTTACATTGTATAATTATTACCCTAGTGTTTAATTAATTGTATACTATATTCCAAAGTTATTCTGTGATCAGCGTTATGCGCTACAATATTATTAATTTTTTATGTGTATTTCTTTTTATACTATATATTGTAGCTGTTTGCTGTTCCTCTTGTATAAAATAAAAATAAATAAAACATTCGCAAACTGTGATACACACATTTGAGGGAGCGAGGCTTTAACGTAACTAAGGCCGCGTTTACGCGGTCGCTGACTGTGAAATACGACGTCAGTGGTGCAGTCTTCATACATTCTTATAAATAGTCGGATGTTGAACACGTTCTGTGTGAACGCAGCCTAACTGATTATTAAAATTAATATTTCAGTGGGAGTATCATGATAAAAGAATAGCACAAACAAATTGTTTTATATGCTGAGGTGGCTTTGAATCGACTTTCAGATAGAAATTCAAATACCGTATTGTATTTAAATGATTACACGTGTATGGTTCTACTGCGATTGAAATATTGTAACTATCATTTATTTTTTTTTGTTTTGTATCACCATTAATCTGAAGCCTGTTTTTGTCTACTTTGACAATTTTGTTCGCGAACCCCCAAAAGCATAGTCGCACCAGAGGCATATTTCGGTTTTCCAAACAAATGACCGACGAATTCGCAATTTGAAAACTATAAACGTATCAACAAATGCAGCACTAAAAGTGAATAGCAAAATCACAATAGAATTTAACTGAATGGGAATCAAAACGTCAACCATTCCCAACGAAACCACAGGATCTTCTGCTGGTAAACAATGCAATGACTTGCTGAAGCCATTGATTTTGCAATCCGGAATCTGAATGCATATCTATAAATATATTTAAGTACGTACTAAACTGGTAGCTTTTATGTAGGGTAAGCCCCTGCGATATAAATCATTATTGGAGTAATGAATGGTTTGGTTGAAATTGATTTAATTGCGAGTTCTATTTTGAACTCAGGTTTGAACTTTTGTTTAAGGCGATTGTATAAATATGGATTCTGATATGTATCTTCGATTTTAAATGGATATACAATTATACTTTTAATAATTACATTTTTATCGGAAAATACCTGCACGCAGCACGTGTAAGCAACAGATAGTGTAATGATGACTAGATTCTGAAATATTTTTCTCATAATTTAATTTAAAAATTCCATCATTTATTTCCAGATTTTCCTCTATACATTCAGACTTTATTACTGGCTTCAGTTTTCAATAGTAAAGTAATAATCTAATCAATTAACCTATTACAGTCTACAGCAGCTGGACATAATGTAGGTATTTTTTTAAGCTGCGCTACCACACATAGTACTCAGCCTTACATCCAGTCTGACCTAACCACCATTTTAAGGTCGTTACTCCCATCTAGCTGGGGGTGACCAAACATATAATTATTATATCATAACTATACTATAGTAGCTTACATTATAATGACCGCAAATAATACAGATCTATGCGTATTTTATCATGCGGACAAACCGCAATATTGTGACTACGAGCGGTGACGTACGTTTGTGGACCACAGAGTAATGTGGAGACAGATACTGCGCGTAGTTTGATGGGCTGTTAAAATTAAACGCCCGTTTAATGATGTGAATTGATGGTTAGCTTTCAAGCTAACGTTAAATGTTAATGGTGTTGTAATTGTTGTAGTTGTGAAACTAGAGCTACAATTGTCGTTTAACTAAGGGCTCATTTCATGTAATGAATGTTGAAAGCTAAATGGAAAAACAAGCGGTTGTTTATTTATTTACAAAATTTTATTCTATTACAAAAATAAATAAAAGAGCTTTTAGCTTTACCTAAATTAGTACGCTCTGAAATGTACGGTTTGTTTACGTTCGTGTCACAAAAGGAAAAAAACCGACTGTTAAAGCTTATGATTGCTTTTTAATAATTATTAGTTATTATTAAAAAGCAATCAGCTAGTTGAAAAGTAATCAATCAGTAGGTTTTTTCTTTCACTCACTAAATGACATATTTTTTCTCGAAATTCCAAATGAACCTTGATTTCGACTCTGACACTTTTAGGCTACACGTGTTTATGATTATCCTCGGGAAGAATGTGTAACAAACCTTTGTAACAAAGCTGTCAAAAATCTGACAAATGTCTGGCCAAAGCAAAACCTATTTTAATGAGGGTACCGAAAAACTTTTCGATTGATTAAAAACAGTGTTTGATTGATGATTACCTATAAATGCATAATGGTAGATACAGACATGCGTTTCATCGAAAAAAGACCTCTTAAAATTTCAAAATAAGGCCGATTCGATGGCCGCTCGCGGTACGCCATTTCTAGGTGGATATCGCGGCTTATATTTTAGACTTAAATATTTACTTAAATTATATCTTATTCGCATTTTATGGTACCCGTGGGAAAAGCCAAGGGTAGTCTTGAAAACTTTTTTCAGAATTTGTTACACTTTTTCCTCATCTCAAAAATTCATCCGGTGGATTAAAATTCCATACCAGAACGTGGGTCACAAAAGTGGTATACAATGTATCAAAAATAATATACGTAAAAGCGTTCGGTGAGCCGAGAGAGGCGGCTGAAAATAATTAGAATAAATTGTTCTTATTACCAAGTTGAGAGGAGAGAGGAACAGGCTCAGTGCCCCGAAACATGTGCAAAATCATACATCATAGTACGTGGAGGTAGGAAGGGAACTTTCACTTGCAGCTGGTCAATAGGTTATTTTTTTCTATGAATTTTATATGCTATCATTTATCATCGTAGCTTTTTTATATCGTATTGATTTCGGCATTTCGTCTACCTTTGAAGATAGAATGAGTGTATAATTATTTGTTTTAACTGTCTTAATCAGCCCACACTGACTATTACGTGTTTGCAACTTTAAATATATATTTTTTTAAATAAATAAATATCGCTTGACATTACACACAGCGCCATCTAGGTGCCACACTAAGCAACGAGGCTTGTGTCGTGGACACCAGATAGTTGAATTACTTACGGCAACTATTTGAGTTATTCTTTTATTAATCATATTTTCAATACATTACGATTAGATTATCCACACAGTGATCATTTGTAAAATCTTTTAATTAATATCAGTTTGTAAATATCACCTAGTATAAAGCCACCATAATCATGCTTATACAGTTCCACATGTAAATCGAGTTACACGTTCAAACAGAAAGATAAATCTACATGGAAAATGAGACGATCAAACAGGTTTTTTTTTCATTACATTATTGATCATACAGCCTTTTATGAAAGTTTGCCATACCTATAGGTATATATTGTTATTACTAGACGAAAAAAAATTAGGAGCATCTCAGGACGACTCGTATATTCTTTTTATGTATGACAACTTTTTACAGAGTATATTCTGATTTGTGCAATTTTATTATCGGATAAGTCGTGATGGCCCACAGGTTAAGGCCTCGCCTCTCATGCTCCCATGAGGTTGTGGGTTCAAATCCGGACAAGTACCAATGTGAATTTTTCAATTAGTATGTACTTTCTAAGTTTATCTTGGACATCACAGACATCGGCGAAGAAAAACATCGTGAGGAACTTGGACTTATAAAAGTCTGAAATCGCCAACCCTCGTGCCTCCTCTGTTGAGAAGAGGCCTTTGCCCAGCATTGGCACAGTAATAGGCTGGTATTATTAGCGGATAGAGTATTTAAGTTAATTAACGCATAACATGATTTTAGTGTTCCAAATACGATTATCATGTAAGTATTATTTACCAAAGTAGTATTACCACCTCCACCGCATACTACTGTGGCGTTGATCAAAATATACTAAACAAATTCCCATTTGCTCCTGCGGAACATTCGACACTCGGCAAGAACTTGGTAGCCTTGCTGCGTAATGAACGAACTTAGCCACTGAAAGGGTTAAAACTGAGAAAGTCACGGCTCCGTTATGAAGAAAATTGGTAATTCATTGCTTAGATTTACTTTACTTCGGTAAATGCGAGTATCGGAAAAAGTTTTCCGTCGCTAATAAAAACATATGACAGTTCAAGTATTAGTAACGAGACTTCGGTAATTCTGTTTGGAGCTAAAATATTTCTTTTTCGTGGTAATGTTTTGATAGAATTATGACTTCGTTATTGAAATTTATTGGTTTTACTTTTACATTAATATGATTTTAAGAAAAAAGGTTTGGTGCTTAAGGAAAATTCTATTTTTAAGATGATACTTTTATGTTTTTTTTTTAAGATAAAAATCTGCACTACGCCGAAAAGCTCAATATTTCTGTAACACAATATGGCCAATATGCCATTGCAAATAAAGGAGAATGGTATAAATTCCAATAAAAAATCACGACGCATTTTCAAAAAACTCGGACCAAAAACTTCAAAACACATTGACATAAAAAATGTTTGGATGTAGTGACAGGTTTCCAGCTCACTGATTCTGCGACTCCGTAATCATAAATTTTTGTAAGAAAAATCCGGAACTGATACACTCCTAAAATATTTTCTTTCATGCCAAAGATATTTACGAGATTTCTATGTTAAATTATTTTGCAGAATCAATACACAAGACGAAATTATTTTGTTTTGACATATTTTGTTATATTTCGTCATCTGCAAGTTAATGTGCTATACGGCAAAATATTTAGACTGAACAAGCAACCATTTAAAAAAAAAAAGAACAAAAATATATACATATATTTTTTTGTTTTTGTAATTTCATCAGTAAAAACACGATCATTGGGCGAAAAACACACAGAATTATTATGTTATGTTATTTACTATAAAAATGCCAACAAAGAAAAACAGTATTTGTTAGATACATATATCAGTGATATTGTTACCATTAAAATCTGATTTGCAAACTTTATGATCGGGTTTTTTATATGGGCTCTCAGATAACATCTGTGGTATATTTACATCTTTAAGATATTACGAAGTGAGGTAAAAGATACAAAGGGTTTTATTTAGAGACCTCCAGCAGTTTAGGGTTAAGAAAAAAAGGTACAAGCCAAATGTATTGAGCATCTTTTGATATTCCGGAGCTAAAAAGATGTTCTGCTTCGTTTGAGTTACGTCAAGCGAAGGCAAAGGAAAAGGCCATGCGAGTCTATGTTTTCTGATATCTATCTCTATATCAGACCTTTGTGATCCCTAGATTTTTAGTTTCAATATTCTTCGTGTTTTCTTAAGACATAAAGCAGTTTACAAAATGAACGTTTGTCGACCGTACTGAGATGAAAATAATCATGTACGGTTAAAAACCCGTGCTTAGAAAAGTTCGAAACAAAAAAGCATCAGGCACCAAACCGTTTTAAGTATTACTTGCAGCACAAAAGTTTTTGCTTCATGCCCCGTGGCTACCGCTAAGTATGTGTCAGTTTATACTTAAAAAAACTGAATCTTTGCCAAGTGAAAGCAAGGCTAGGTTTTCTTTTGGGACAGAACTTGGCACTCGTTTAGAGCTTAAGTTGGTGATCATTATCTAGGATATTGGCGAAATAACGTTGGTAAATAAGAAGATCACAAAAGAAAAACCTAGCACTGAAGACTTGCCTATAGACAGGACATTTTGAGGTTTTGACGAAATAAATCTATTTAACTTTCTTATATAAGTAAACACATTCGTAAATTTAAAGATTCCTCATTTTAATAAAGGCAGCGCTAAAAAGTTCGATTTAGTCTTCGTTTTTGTCCCACATTCCAAAAAAATCTTAGTTCGCCCCATCTCATTTGAGTTCATTCAGCTCAGTTCAGTTCTCAGTTCAGTTCATTTCTCTCCAGTCATTTTCGCTATTTCCGGCTATTTGGTAGGCTAACGGTTAGTTCAAGTACAGTACTAAGAAACTAAGAGCTAAGGAACCACTAATAAAATTGCACTTCAGGTAGGTACACCTGAAGTGCAATTTTCTTGACTAGATTGCTAACAGAAATATGACTAGCTCTCTTTATGGTAACTTTACGTCTATGGTTTTAAGGTAGATCTAAATCCGATATTAGCAATTTCCCATTTGGCTAGTTTTGGTTTAGCTAAAGTAATAAGGTGTTATCCCAACTTTAAAATATTTGTACACATAATAACTATTGAATAAAAACCAATTCTCTAATGGACTGATGCGGTATCTACCAAAAATCGAAGATATGCAGCGTAAAGGACTTAACATGAATGTTGAAACATCAAACGAAAGGTGTCTGATATACAAACTGGTCTCACCACGAATAAGCCTACAAAGGAAACACAAAAGTATCGCTCCCTTTGTCATGTGTCAAAATTCAAGGCTTTTTCATAAAATGGAGTGATAAAACAACATTTTCGTTTAATCCATTCAGAATTTCAGACACGATAAACCGTTGACCTTAGATTAACATAATGGATAATGTAAAAAGGGACTGTGAAATACGTTATCTACAAATGCATGGTAGAAAGGATGCAAAGGGATTTCCCCTTTTTTGTGGACACGGGTTTACTATTGTTGTTTAACAAAGACTTCGATTTATGTAAAAGTATTTTCCCTTCTATACATTTAAAAAATCTCCATTTTATTTGCCTAGTCATTCCACAACTTTTTTGTTTCTTAGTACAGGTCTAGTTTACAAAATGTTATTTTTATGAAAGTGGGTACCGAAATACAGAAAGATAGCGAATTGCTAAAGACATGCTGAGACTGTCAGAGGTGAATATTTTTTATTCATACCGCAGATAAGTTTTCTCAACGTTCAGGTTCGAAAATGTTTCAGAAATGTTTCCCTGAGCTGTTTTTTAGTTTATTTAATATAGCTGTTGCCCGCGGTCTCGCTCGCGTTTTGTTTCGAAACTATCCCACGGGCACATTGTAAATATAGCTAAGGCAGTTGGGGATAATGTAGCTTCCTATTAGTGAAAGAATTTTCAAAATCGGTTCAGTAGATCCAGAAATTAGACTTTTGTATGTAGGGGTACATACAAACAAATTTTACCTCTATAAAATATTAGTAGGTATATAAAGTTTTACCTCTTTATAATATTAGAATAGAAGAAAAGGGAAACTAAAAATAACTGGTGTATTTACATTACTATGTGATGATGCAGTTAATTACTGTAAAAAAGAACTATATTTTTAAGCACCGAGTTTTAAATTCAAAGGAGCATGCCCAGTTTTGTACGGGGGTTCGGTTATTGTTCTCATTTTACGAGTTTGTGGACAAACTAAATTGTTCTGAAAATAAACTATGTTTAGAAACACCAACACAATGCCAAACCTCATCGAAACTCATTCCTTTTCTGTACGAAAAGATGAAACTCAGTCTGTCGGCGAGGCGACAGAAATATGGAATCAGGTAGGTCGGGGGTGATGCTGTTCCCTTCAGCGAGGATGCGGAATAAATGAATTTACACTTCTATTAACTTTGAAACACTATATTTACACGAATCAGATTAAGACACACAATAATCACAGTTTATCTTTAAAATTATAGAGTCACTAATATTAGAGTCACAAATAGAAAACAAGTACTTAATTAACACGACTTATAAACGCAGACTTTAAACACTTTTACTACTTCTTGGCGCAGGGTAACTACTTAGTTGTTACGAGATCGGAGGATGTGAGAAGACTAACTCTTTGCGCTCGGGGGCGCCTTATTTATACCCGTGCACGTAAGCGCAAGTGGCGGTGGGCTCGCGTTGTTACCCCACCAGTCGCCCATACATAAACGCGGAAGCCGGTGGCACCCTGCCCCGCGCGTCCCGCTCTTCACCCCTGTGACCTATTTTCGAATGGACTTGCCCAATGTACCCGGATCTAACGAACAAAGGGCCTTTTTGGCCAATTAGAGGGTTTGTTTACTGTGATAGTTAGGACTTTGTCATACTAACTTCGTTGATTTTGCCTACTAAAGCGTAGTTTTTACTTGATAATTTCGTTTTCTAAGTGTTTTCACTTTTGATATACTTAACTTTCGATTACTTAAGGTACAGTGGTCCTATTTACTGTATATAATGATACTGGTTGGTATAATTTTACATGATAATGATGATTTCACCTACAAATGAGTTATTTTCAGTATATATTGTGAACAAATGATGCAAAGATACCTAACCGCTAACTAAGTATCTACTTATATACTAAATCAAAGCTCTTATTACTGTGCTTCGCCTACATTCCACCCCCAGTAACAGGGTTCAACCGCATTACATCTTGGTCAGTGGGAAGCACAATAATCTTAGCTACGGGCCGACGCAGGACCCCATTTACGGTTTTTACATCGACTACACGGATAATGCCATCATTTCCGTGGTACACCGCTTGGATTATACCTTTTGTCCATGTATTTCGTTCTCTATTGTTGTCCACGATCACTACTACATCACTGACACGCACATTTGGCACATTATTTGTCCACTTATCACGTCGTTGTAGAGTCGGTAGATACTCCCGCAGCCAGCGCCGCCAGAACATGTCGGCGAGCGCGTTGACGCGCCGCCACTGCCGGCGGGAGTCGATGTCGCCGTCGTCGCTCGGCGCAAATGGAGTACTCCCGGACGCCGTGCCCAGGAGTAGATGGTTCGGCGTTAGGACCACGGGTTGGTTGTGGTCATCGTACACGTAGCTCAGCGGTCGGCTGTTCACGATGAGTTCCGCCTCTGTGAGGAGGGTGTAAAGGACCTCCTCACGAGGCGCTCGTTCTTGCAGTGTGGCCCGTAGTGCGTTCTTCACAGACCTCACTAGGCGTTCCCAACAGCCACCCATGTGAGGTGCTGCCGGAGGGTTGAAATGCCACGTTATGCCACGGTTGGTGGCCTCGTCTCTGACTTTGGCGTGCTCGAAGTCTTTCAGGGCTGCTCGTAGCTCGGTGTTGGCCCCGATGAAGTTTGTACCCTGGTCAGAGTACATGTGTGCTGGTTGCCCGCGGCGCGCTATCAAGCGCCGCAAGGCTAATATTGCTGAGTCGGCGCTCAGCGAGGCGGCCAACTCTAGGTGGACGGCGCGCGTGGTGAGGCAGGTAAATAAGGCGCCCCACCTTTTTTCGCGGCGTCGGCCTATTGCCACCTCCATAGGACCGAAGTAGTCCACACCCACTCGCACAAAGGCCCTTCTTGATGATTCCAGTCGTGCTAAGGGTAGGTCGCCCATCTTTGGTGGGGCAGGCTTGGCTCTGCGGATGCGACAGAGCTGACAACTTGTGACCACCGTCTTCACTGCTGCTCTGACCTTCGTGATCCAGTATCTCTCACGTAGGTTATTTACGACGGTCTCGTGGTTGGCGTGTAGAGCTGTCGCGTGATAGTGTGCGATCAGCCTTCTAGTTAATGTGTGACGACCATCTAGTATAATTGGGTGCCTCTCACTAAATGTGAGCTCTTCACAGGCACTCAGTCGTCCTCTGACTCTTAATAACCCATCGTCGGTAATCATTGGGTCTAATGTTTTTATCTTACTGTTGTTGGGTACGGGAAGCCCTTTTAAGATGGCAGCCCGTTCTTCGTGGAAGCTTTCCTCTTGGCACAACTTTATAAGATGATTGTGTGCCTCTTCGAGGTCGCGAGACTGCAGCTCCGTCGTTGCTCGATGCTTGCGACACCGGCCGATGAAGATGAGGATGCGTGCCATAGCTCGCTGAATGCGTGGCCACGATGAGTACCGCTCGTAGTCCAGGAGCGGTGTCGCAGGTGCGGCCGACGTGTGGACTTGTTGGATGCGCTCGAGGTCCTCCTCTGCCGCCTCTGACTCATGACACGCTGGCCACTGCTCCTGTGGATCACGTAAAAACAAGGGGCCCGAGAGCCACTTTGTGCAACTATCGGGCCACGAGAACCTGGTCGCTTCGTCAGCTGGGTTGTCCTCCGAGGGGACCCAGCGCCAGTTGCCTCTTTCTGACAGCCTATCTATCTCCGCTAGTCTATGAGAGACGAACCGTTGGAACTCTTGAGCATCAGAGTTGATCCATTTTAATACGGTCTTACTGTCAGTCCAATAGAATTTTTCCCTGATCAGTAACCCTAACTCTTTTTCAACAGTCTCTGCTAGTCGGCAGGCTAATACTGCCGCTTGCAGCTCTAATCTAGGAATAGAGATAACCTTTTGTGGTGCTACTCGCGCTTTCCCTAGCGTCATGACAATCTCCCTATTTCCTTCGGAGTTATACCCTACTAGGTAAGCGACTGCGGCGTAAGCTAGCTCGCTCGCGTCGCCAAACACATGTAGTTCTAGGTCTTTTAAGTTTAACCCATACCACCGTGGTATCTTTACTTCATTCAAAAGATACAAACTCTTTAGCCACTTAAACCATGCTTTTGCGTCTTTTTCTTTTAATACTTCATCCCACTGGATTCCTGACTTCCATATCCTTTACATCAAAATACGTGACTGGATTACACAGGGGTACAGGAAACCCAGTGGGTCATAAATTGACATTATAAGGCTCAAAAACTGTCGTTTAGTGGGCACTACACTACCGTTTACAAGCTCCACTGGCAAACGTTTAAATGAAAGGTCAAAACCTAATTCGTCATCCCTAGGTGACCAGATTAAACCTAGTGTTCTTTCTACAGTGCCTACTCCTTTTTCTAAGGCTATTCTTTCAGGCATTTCTAACTTTAACCTATCCCTAAGCTCTGTTGAGTTCGTGACCCACCCCCGTATTATGAATCCACCGGAGGCGTGTATTCTGGTCACTTGCTCAATCAGCCTGTTAGCTTGTTCATCTGACCAAGCACTATCTAAATAATCGTCCATATAATGTTTGGTCTTTATAGCTTCAACAGCTTCGGGATAATTCTTAATAAATTCACTGGCATTCTTATTTAATATATAGATTGCCGTGGTTGGTGATGAGACGGCACCAAATATCATAGAATTCATCGCGTATGTATCTGGTTCTCTATCTTGTTCCGCCCCTCTCCATAAAAATAATTGAGCTCCTTGATCCTCTGCTCTAATTCTTATTCGCATGAACATGTCAGCGATATCCCCTGAAAATGCTATGGGGCCTAGCCTAAATTTTAATAAAATACCTAACAATGAATTTAACATGTCAGGTCCCGTTAATAGGTTATCATTTAGACACGTACCGTGAGATATAGCTGCTGCATCAAACACTAATCGGAGCTTCCCTGGTTTGTTAGGGTTCACTACTCCAAAGTGTGGTAGGTACCAAACCGGAGAGCTATCTATATTTCCCTCTACCTTACGAGCATAACCTTCATCTAACAATCTCTCTATTTGTTTAGTGTACGCTTCAGCAAACACAGCGTCTTTACGCATGCGTCTCTCAATATCGTATAATCTCTGACGGGCCTGATTATAATTATTAGGTAGCTGTATATTTTCATGTTTCCATAGTAAACCTACTTCCCACTGTGACTTGTCAGAAACGCGACGACTAGTGTTATCTAAAACATTTAGTGCTTTCTCAACGTCCTTATGTTTTCGAAGGTTCGCTGAAATGCCTAGTGCTTCTAACTCGAATTGTGATTTTACTAGATTGTGTAACTCAGGAAGGGAGACTGTCATGCAATTTACTGAATTTATATTATTAGCATCACTAAGTGGTCCATGTATGACCCAACCTAGCTTTGTAAGTGAGGCAACTGGCTTACCAGATCGTCCACGGCGAATGTCCTGGCCGACGAGCAGCTCCCAGTTATCCTGCCCGAGTAGCAGCAGTGGCTTGGCACCCCTCATTTCCACGCAACCCAAGTCGCTGAGGTGCTTGTTGTCACTTATCATTGCGGCGGACACTGTTTGTGTTGGTAAATTAATGTTCACTATTGTGCGGCACTTTATGTTATGACATTGTCCATTAGGTCCCTTTATTTGAGTTTGCACCACTCGCGACGTTAAGTCTGTCACTCCGTAGCCTCCCGCGGTTTTTAGTACGAGAGGTACACGCGGACCCGCTAAGTTAGTGGCGAGTGAACTGTCTATTAGCGATACGGTTGCACCATCGTCTAATAACGCGTAACACTGTATGTCGTCACTGTTTTTATTACACAAAGTCACTGGTATTATTTTTAGTAGGGCTGAGGCTCTCCATTCTCCAATGTTAGTTACACTTTCTTCTTTACTAGGTGCTTTATCAGCGTGTAATAACATGTGATGCCCATAGCCGCACTTTTCACATTTGTTTGCGCGGCAAAACCTCTTGGGGTGTTTTCTAATAAGACACTTGAAACACGTATTCTTTTCTTTGATTGTGTTCCATCGTTGTTGAACACTCAACTTATTAAAGGGTTCACACTTTTCTATGGCGTGTTCACCTTTACATATTATGCACTCTTTCGGTGCTGGAGACTCGTCACTCTGTGCGTTCACTCGTTGCATAAACGGTGGCCTGTTATTGACAGGGCGTGCGGTATTCACTGGTCGGGCTTGACCGGAGACTTGCTTCTGCTGCTGCTGCTGCTTTACAGGAGGCTTCGATGTACTAGGCTCATACATGGTTGCCTGTACATAATAAGACGACGATCGCGCCAAGTGTATTAAGAAGTGTGATACTATTTCTAAGTTCGGTGACACTCTTAAGTCCACCCCCTGTGAGTTATCTAAGCCCATAGCAAAATCACCATACTGCGCACGTTGTACTGGTGTCAGCTTGCTCAGCAGCTCACTCACTATCTGTGGGTTATTAAGGTAACCTTCCGCACGAATATTCTTCAGTAGTGACACGCAGTTTCTTACAGTAGTAGAGAATTTCCTGAGTTCCCGGCCACTTTCCGTCACTCTAGGTAAATCCCTAACCTTTTTCAGTGCACATTGTAGCACTAGGGTTGGATGACCAAACTCTTCCTCTAGGGCACGCATTATTGCTGACGGGTCTGATGACGTTCGTAATAAATCTTCCACCGCAGTCTTAGCCTCGCCATGCAATGAGGTTTTCAGTCGTGCTATATTTTCGTGTGCCTTGAAACTGTATAACTCAGTCGTTTCCCAATACATATTTCTATATAAAATCCAATCAGCAGGGTCGCCATTAAAATGAGGCAATTCATAAGCCTGCCTTGGTACCGGCCGTGGACGTGCCAGGCCCGTGATCGCTTCTGCCAGTTGGTCGATCTTTCTCTCTCTCTCCCCTGACGAATCTCGCCGTCTTTCTTTTTCACCCACTCTGTCATATCTCTGCCGCTGTGTATCCAACTCAAGCGTTGATACTCGAGGTACACTTGCGACCGGAGTGGTAAAGACGGGATTATTGTCGGGCAGACGGAATCTCACTGCCGGCGACACTGGCAAGTACGTCTGCGTAGTAGGTGTCATTATGTTTCCCACCGGGACTGACGCAGACGACTCTATTACACGCGATACACTTATTTCTCGGGGCACGGTACATTCACGGTATGTAAGTGGTTCAATATTCACTCTACTTACATTTTTCTCCTGGATCGCAGATGTGTCACGGGGCGCGGCCACTTCAACAGGCGCGCGCACTACAGACTGCAACACTGTATCCGATAACACTGCATCCGTTTGAGTCACTTGGGGCGTTGTATTTATCCATTCTTCAACGCGATGTGCGGTATCCACATCAGAGTTTGAGTCCTCACTCTCAGCAGCCGCTTCTAGTTCAGCGAGGTCTGCTTCCATCCTTTTCCTCACGAGATTCTCCTTTAAATGTACTAAGTCGCGCTCAGCTTCGTACTCGATCCTTTTTCTTAGGAATTCGACGCTTTTGCGACTATTCCTAGACGAGCCTTTGCTGCTTTGTCTTGATCCCTGGCGCCTTCCAACGACTGTCTGTCCCTCTGACGTACTTCTATAGTCGTACACTTGACCGGGCCCCGTCAGGGGAATATCTCTAACAGACGTCGATGCCACTGTTGGTGCGGCCGACGGTGAACCCGGCGTCCTTTCAGACGGCAAGCCTGAGTCCGAGACGACGTCATTCTTACGCCGTTGACTCATTTCGACGGCCAATTTCCTAACTTTGCTGCGCGTGGTTATAGCACTTTTCTGACTCATATTTATTCCACACCTCTTAATGAACCAGATCCGGCTCGAAGGACCAAATGTCGGCGAGGCGACAGAAATATGGAATCAGGTAGGTCGGGGGTGATGCTGTTCCCTTCAGCGAGGATGCGGAATAAATGAATTTACACTTCTATTAACTTTGAAACACTATATTTACACGAATCAGATTAAGACACACAATAATCACAGTTTATCTTTAAAATTATAGAGTCACTAATATTAGAGTCACAAATAGAAAACAAGTACTTAATTAACACGACTTATAAACGCAGACTTTAAACACTTTTACTACTTCTTGGCGCAGGGTAACTACTTAGTTGTTACGAGATCGGAGGATGTGAGAAGACTAACTCTTTGCGCTCGGGGGCGCCTTATTTATACCCGTGCACGTAAGCGCAAGTGGCGGTGGGCTCGCGTTGTTACCCCACCAGTCGCCCATACATAAACGCGGAAGCCGGTGGCACCCTGCCCCGCGCGTCCCGCTCTTCACCCCTGTGACCTATTTTCGAATGGACTTGCCCAATGTACCCGGATCTAACGAACAAAGGGCCTTTTTGGCCAATCAGAGGGTTTGTTTACTGTGATAGTTAGGACTTTGTCATACTAACTTCGTTGATTTTGCCTACTAAAGCGTAGTTTTTACTTGATAATTTCGTTTTCTAAGTGTTTTCACTTTTGATATACTTAACTTTCGATTACTTAAGGTACAGTGGTCCTATTTACTGTATATAATGATACTGGTTGGTATAATTTTACATGATAATGATGATTTCACCTACAAATGAGTTATTTTCAGTATATATTGTGAACAAATGATGCAAAGATACCTAACCGCTAACTAAGTATCTACTTATATACTAAATCAAAGCTCTTATTACTGTGCTTCGCCTACACAGTCACTACTTTTAAGATTAAGTAAAAGTTTCAAAAAAACTTGTATAATTACACCCAAAAGTACTACAGCAAATACTTGTAACGAAGTGAAGGTTTTGCTGTACCCACATTAAGTTCTCAAGTCACTCATCCTAAATGTACAAAGTTTTAGCATTTTTAGGTCGGCAAGCAGATTTTTTGGAAGATCGTAAAAGATAAGGATGAAAAGAATCATTTTTTTATGTTGCTACTTCAGCGGGAAATTCTTTAATCTTTCTTATCTTGAAAAAAAAGTAAACATTTTTTTGCTGGCTAAGAATAAAAACTAGGTTAAATGGGTTTTAATTAAAAGGAAATTGACGCAAAATATTGATATTTCCAGGTGATAATAAGAATAATATTATTATAACCATCCGTGTCAAGTTCTACAATGGCTTTAATATTTTCTGCTCGGTCGACCACGATATTAGTAGATCATTTGTTAAAATTTTGATTAATTGCCAAATCTACAAATAGTTTGTAGCATAGCAGAGCAAAATCCATAACCAAGACTAGATTTATTAGAATTGTCAAATATGGAATTCAAATCAAACCTTTTAGTTACAAAAGTTGTATGTTTTATTGTAAAGCAAATTCGGCTGAAACCTGGATACCGTACGTTTTACGATTTGTTTGACACGAATGAATATTGACGTGAATTATTACCAACCATACATCTACGTCGAATAGATGGGCCTGTTTTTATGACGAACGGAATGCGATATTACATCGAGTGGGAAAAACTGATCCCTTTCATTGGGATTTATTGAATTACGTGATATCCCAAAGAATTATATTTATCCTAACACTCACTTAGCTCTCGTAATTGGTATTATACGCCTGAAAGAGAAATCTTTATCTGTGTAACCCGCATCAATGTCGTGCCAAACATACCTGTCTGATACAGATTGTTTGTCCCTGAAAGGATTTTCTTCGTACTCTTGTGAATTTGACAGCGAACTTTGAAAGATTTTGGCTTACAGGATTTTGTAAAGGTAACGGAATTAGGTAGGAATTTACGTACCTAAAAGCTAACAAAGGCGTGTTGAAACAATATTATTTTAACTAATAACAAGTTTCTGTAATCGGTTGCTACGGCGTAGCCAACGTCTGCTACACGACTGCTACGCGGGCTACGCTGTCGTAGCAAAAGACCGATGTGTCCATTAAATAATTCTACAACTTTTTATTTTTGCGAACATGGTATTTGCTGCAGTAGTTAACGTTGAACAATGATAAGACGTCGTAGAGGACAATATAATTGGTAGTTAGTAAGATACAAGAGTATCGTTAGTACTAACGATTGACGATTTGACGGTATAGTTGGCGCAGTGTTTAAGCGATTGGTTGCTGCGCTGGATGTCGCGGGTTGGAATCCCGCACGGAACAAATATTTGTATGGCCTACAGGTAGTTGTTCCGGGTCTGAATGTTTGTATAAGTAAGTTTAAATGTTTGTAAACGCACCCACGATACAGGACAAATCCCTAGTGTTGGGCAACGTTTTCATTAAAAGTTTAGTTTAATTAACTAACAATTAATTATATCAAAACACATTGCCAACCATACCATAACATAATTATTAAATTACTAGTAGACCCGCGCAACTTCGTCTATGTTTATCCCCGTTTTTGCAACATTTTTCATTAAAGGCCGTAGTGTAGCTGTAACTTTCCGCGATAAATGATCGATGGGCTATCCAACACTAAAAGAAATGTTCAATTTGAACCAGTAGTTCCTGAGATTAGTGCATTCAACAAAACAAACTCTTCATCTTTGTAATATAAGTGTAGTTAAATTATTATATACAATGATACTAATCACACCTTTAAACGAAAACAATATCCCCGAAACATTTTCACCTCCATTTCATCGTTCATAAACAAAACATAATCATTAAAATAAACGCTACCGTTAAACCGATTGCTCACAAAATATCACGCTGAACAAATAAAGCGGCTATAAACATAGATAATATTGGTTGCGTATACGGCGATAAACATCATAATATTATTTTTATTTACTTTCACAGCGTGACTCCTACCCATTGCAAACAGTCAAGACAAAACGAACGTTGCTACGTACGAGGCTTTCACTGGGGCCCAAGTCTTATGAAATTGTGATCGTAATCAATGACATCGTGATTTTTGACTTTGAGGATTTTGGTAATCAAAACCATGATGAGGTAACATCACGACTGTAATCACCGAAGAGTTAGGCAGTTATGGTTGTAAGTTCCGTGTAATAGGGGGCGAGCCTATTGACATCACTGAGAAATTCCCAATTGAAAAACCCCAACAACACTTTAGACTTTTAACACCAATTAGAGCGCAATTACCGTCATCATAATTTTATGATGGCGTATGTAATTTTTCGATAATCAAGCAGCTAGATAATGTAAGAAAAAAAGCAATGGTGTATCTGTGATCAATTTTCACATTTATGGCTAAAAGTCATGAATAACGTTACGTGCATGTCACGTGACGTGCTTCTTACTAATGTACAATTTTCAACACAGCAGTATCAAGCGACCATTATGAATGTAGAAGACGACACACTTTTGACCCAATAGTAATGGCGTTATCTTGGCATGGTTGTCTTATTAACCGATCATTGAAAATAGCGGTGGCTTCCATAATCCCTGCTATGAGGTCTCCAGACCAAAGCTCCATCCGAGTCTTGTCTCACTAACCACTATTAGAAACGCGTCGGGAGCCTAACCTCATAAATTATTCATTTAAGGATTCCCGTTCGTACCGTCTTGACTGATAGCGTCGTCGAATCGATAAAATCGTCTAAGTATAACATCAGACACTGTATCAAGCTTTTATTTCTCGTGAGATGATGGCCCATTTGTCTGAATGTGTTTTTTATTGTTTGTCTATCTGTTTGATTGTCCAAGCGTTATGGACGCCATGTTGCTATGATCAGCTAGCAAATCAGTCTTGGAGAGCTAGCGGTTTCCTCGCTGTATGGTTAGTCTGTTATCCTAGAAAGACAATTTGTGCTGCTAATTGCATGACCTGGGGTAATAATTACAGACTAGGCTGTGCTTGGTTATAGCATGACGTATACTGATTATCTTCGTAGCCCTATTTGTGTAAGACAATACAAATCCTTTTCAGATTTTCATTATAAAGTACTTTGTCTTGGCCAGTGAAACTTGTTTACTTACTAATTAGTTTGTTTAACAGATTGAAAAATAGTTCAGCCCCTATAGTTTTAAATTTTATAGTTAAGAACTTGCAGTAAAGTTGTTAAGAGATCGTTAAGATTGTTTAATTTTCCAGCAGAGGTATTGTGCTCCCACTTTAGCATCCCGCATAATATATTGCAATTATATTCAGAGTCGACAAAGTTTCTGAGCTCATAACACCCGATCTCCATAACATTATAACTCCAATTCACATCTTAGACAATTAACAAGTAAATTCGCAGTAATGCCGAAAGAGATCACTCGCTCAAAACATTTTACTGAACAGTACTTAAAACTTTGGGCCCTTCCCGTTGTCGCTTGAAGCCATTCTCCCCCTTGTTTCTCGTATTGCGGACGAGGCGTTAACCACCGCGGAGATTTATGAAAGTGGCTTGTCTTTTTAAGGCACTCGAGGGCAAAGGGGAGTTATTATCTATGTTCACCGTCGCCTTAATTTTGTTTCTCCTTTTTAGGGCGTTGCTTTTAATTTCGGGGGCTACGAAGTTTCCGTTGAACTTTCATAAAAGTAAATACAGGCTATTAAGGACGGTCCGCGATGGAGCAACGTCTCGAAACGGACGCCTTCCGACTGAAGTGTTTCTAAAAGCAATTTCAAATGTTCATGTTTGGAATGGGGATGAGATTCGCCACTTTCAACTAGTTTACTGCCTTTCGCAGTGCACGACGGAAAAGATAAATCACTAAATATTACCCAAGTTTTAAGCTACAATTTTGCGGTAATATTTACAAGAAAAAATGTTTTGAAAATGTAACATAATAAATACATAGAAGTTATTTAATACATTGTATAAGATACGTCACAAAAAGTAGAAAAATGTTTGCAGGGCAAAACAATATCTTTATTTACAATTATTTTTTTGAGGACACATCATAGAATATTTTTTACAGGTCTATCCACCAAGGAAGAAACCTTTCAGATGTCTTTTGTATTTTTCACCATAACATACCTAAGCACGCGTACCGATAAGATGAACCCATTGCCTTGAATATCCCCATAACAATGAATGTGCCTATAAAGGTTCATATATGTAATAGGTACCTACGATAATTTGTTTCACGATAAGGGTATGGGCAACAGAATTATTTTCACATGCGCTAATAAAAACACTCGTACAGGCAATCCGATCACGGTTTTGGTAAACGTGATGATTATGGCATAATTCCACACGATCGCATGTAATAGCGACCTTTATCGCTAGACTCATAGATCACATCGCTATACATGTATAGCGATATGATCTGAGTCTTTGCAGATACTCGAGTACTCGTAATATTAAGGTTATCATCAATCAACATTGAAATAATGCGCAACTATTTTGAGTTCCAGGGGCGTAGACAAAAAAATACTATTTTTATTTCTTCTTTGACCTTCAACATAATTGAATACAAACAGCTTACGGGGTTCTTGACACTATGAGATAGCCATTAAGATCTTAGCTATAAGAAACTAAAATAATTAACAAATATTCCGGTTTAAACTGGTTTGTGGAGGTCAGATAGGCAATTGCTCCATGTATAACACTAGTATTTGGCTGCGGTTAGATTGGAAGCAGACTCCAACATAGTCGCAGACTCCAACTTCATCTAAACACCACGATTGCTTTCCGATAAATCCATACAAAAAAAATGGCTTCGGAACTTTCGATAGACCAATCTAAGTACAAGTAACCCAAGTACCAACTGACTTGTACATGGAGTTGGATGCTATCTGGGATTAATTTAAACTTCATTCCCCTTTGCATATCAATTAGTTCGATGTAACGGGAGTAGGTGATTGGTGAACGATAAGGGGTGTAACGTGATTCAATTCCATTTAGGGTTCAATTGATCCTTTAATAGCAGTAATATTACTGTTTGTTTTGTAAAAATAAATGTGGTTGCTGGTGGATGGAGACGGAGAGGAAGACCAAAGTAAAGATGGGTGAATTGTTTGAGGAAAATCAAAGATAAAGGAGTAAATGATAGCGTGAAGATTGACAGGGGAGAATGGATGAAGAAAAACGTATTGCGTTGGGCAAATAGCACTAAGATGTCATGGTGATCAAAATCTTAATTGGTATAATATTGGAAGTTCTTTCAGTTTAATTTAAAGTCTCAAGAAAGAAAGGTGATCTATATTATTATGAATCTTATGATATGTTTTAAACGCTACACAAAGTGACTTCACAACTACATCTATTTACTTGCTCTCATAGGTTCCGATTTGGCGGGCATCCAAAACAATGAATTATTAATTTACACGTAAGAGGATATTGAAAGATTTATGATTGAAACATAACACGGCTGTAATAATCGAAGGGTTAGGCGGAGGTGTACCCTTAAGTAGTATAAATACACCTATCTATAGTAATAGGGTAAATAATAAATAATTATTTAAGCCACTCTCAATCAATTAATTATCTAAGCTATTTAAATTCGCTACCTGTTTGTATTGGTATTTAAGAAGCCACAGATATACGCAACCTGTCAGGTTGGCAGCCTTCAAAAATCTTCCATTTATAAACGTCCCACGTCAAATATTCAATTCACCTTACTCCGCACCGTAATTATGTTCACATCTCCGAAATATAAGTCTCGAATACGATATTTTCTATCTACATACATTTTCCTTTCGCAAATATTCCTACGATACAGCGGTATGTCGGGCAACGCTCTCGTACATACATACACACAAATTGTCCCTAACATTAATCCTTTAATATCTTAGCCCATTTACTGGTTCAAGAGCGACTTGGTACCTCTATGGCGGCTGTTATCAAACATTTACATATTACAACACCCTTATTTGCCCGAATATCGCTGATAAGATAAACGTTACACTATCTGTTCTAGAGGTTGTGTTTGAAAACTTACGGGTTATCGAACTTAGTCGGATTTGAAGTTGTATCGGTATAGTGCAGGGGATGTATCAATCTTCTACCGCGATAGGTGTCTATCAAAGTGACAGGTACCTAATGTCAACATGGGTGGAAAAGGGTAGATATTCGATTTGGTCTTCCGCCATTGGTAAAGCAAAGAAACGTTAGTGAATCGATATAAGTTATACTGTTTGTAAAATAATAATAAATGATATAAAATGTTTTTAGTATTTTCTTTTTATCATGGTAAAACTATATGTAGACAGGAGACATTATAAAAATATTAAAATTTGTTTTTAAGTTTGTGTGTAGGGTGTAATCTACGATACCTACTCCTAATCCGATTCTTAATTATCTTATAACTAGTAGGCATATCACAATGTATTATTAGTCTAATTAGTCAAAAGCACAACCACTCGGAAAATTTTGGGCTCAATGTCCCGGACGGGCAAAATTTTACTTCTTATTTGACCATACAAATACGGCCATGCAATACGTATACGAAAGAAATATTCACAAAACAAATTCGGTAGTGACTCACACCAAACGTATATTAACGTCAATATTCCTAAGCCATCTTGTACTGAACAATCGAATCTAGGACATTAAAGGTTCTACGGGTGGATAAAAAGGGTCTCGGTACCAGGACGTCGTCGCTTGAAAAATCGGTTACCATTAATCTGCCTACCCTATGCGGGTGCGAATCCCCTTCAGAAGCCAAGCAATTTTTTTAAGGTGTTCAGTTATATGGTACTCGGTTAGCGGAACCACTTTTCTTAGACTATGAGAACAAAGTTGTTCATTACTCATTCGTATGATTGAGCATTTTGTTTTCAACCACACGTTTGTATGAAACAAACGTGTGGTTTAAACAGGAGTCGGAGGTCGGACGCCCTAGCACGAGTTGTGACGTTTTTTGTAATGTAATTAAATCGATCTTTGAATCGAAAATACAATGTATTATCCTAAAGCATTTTAGTTAAATTGTTTAGAACAAGCACAGTCAGTATCAGCCTATTAATAAATTATGAAAATTTTAAAATTTTATTTGAGAAACGAGAATTTTTAATTTTAAAATCGATGTGCTACGTTGCGAAAAACGTCAAAATTACTGCTAGGGCCGCTGGTTGTTTAACGGTTTCGCGTAGTTTTTGTAACAATTGCCTAACAATACGAAATTTAAAAACAGCTTACATCAATCAACTTTATGGCTGCTAATTCGGCCTTAAATACACAACAAGCTAAGCATTTGTCTTATGAAATGTACGTACTTATATAATAATTATGTTCATTAAAAAATTAACCCGATAACAATATTTAGGGCACACTTTATACATAGATAGTATCTATTAAAATAACGAACGCTGCGACAATGCCCCACAATCATTGATATTAACTTACGTAACAAAACAATTCCCAGAAAAGCCTTAGTACCTTAAATCTAAACAATAACGACGACTAACATCCGAGGCATCAAAGCACTCTAGAAAACTGTAACGAAGTCCCAAACAAGAGCAGCAGACGTTTTGAATTCCAACAATATTGACAAAGACTCTAAAAACAAAAGGGGATCTCGAGACCCCTTTCATACGTTTGGCAAGATGCCAAAACAAGTAATGGACGTCAATATTTGCTTTTTGTAAAACTAAACGACGTCGCAACGCTCTAAAAACTCTCACACTGGTTGTTTTAATTGTTCTTAAGTAACTAAATTAGTTTAAATGGAGCTGAAGTAATTATAGGACCATTACTATGCCTTTTTCTGAAGCTAAAAATAGACAACCAATTTCTTTCTTTTTAAATAGACAATGACTATGGTGAAACGAAAAGGCGATGTTTTATTTGTAACAAGGAAAATTAGGTATGTATTGACTGCGATGACAAAGCATGCTTCCCAAATGCCTTTCGGAAATTCAAAAAAATAACATCATCCATCTTCATGCCCTTGTCCCATTCTACTTGGGGTCAGCGCAACACATTTTCTTCTTCCATTCTCCCCTGTCAGACGTCACGGCATTATTTACTCCTTTCTCTTTCATATCATTCCTCACACAATCCATCCTTCTTTTCTTTTGCCTTACTCTCCCTCTCCATCCATCAAATATATACAAGTTCAAATTAAATTAGGTAGCGATACTCCGCAGAACTGACGGGTATTGATATCTAAACAAATGATAAACTAAAAAGTAAATTATGTACCGATGCAGTACAGTGTATTAACTATAATTATAGTACAGTAACTGTAAGACTGACAAAATTAATCAGCTTTTTTTATACCTTGCCCCACACTCATAATTGCTCCTGTAGCGTGGGTGCGTTTACAAAAATTTAAACTCACATACACAAACAGCCCTCAGTTAGTAGTCAAATGTAGTACGAATTAACACGTACTCCATCTACTCTACTTAGTTGAATAATCCACTCCACAACTATAATATTGAGTCGAGATCCGTTAAACGCATAATGCCTGCATTAACTAGATGACTTTCGGATGTCAATGCGTCGAAGGCGTGTACACATAACTATATGTACGAGTATATACGAACAGCTTACATGATTGGGTGACTTTGATGTGAACAAATATAATGTATACATATCTATGATATTTGATCTTTGTCCGTAGTCCGGCTACTGTACAGTAGTTAATCTGTTAAGTTGCAATTATAATAATTATTATGATGATAATGAGGTTATTATACGGACGTAAGAAAATTCTCGAGCAAGGAATGTAGACAAAAAACGACAAAAACGACATTTTGAAGAATCAAATGAATCAAACGGCGCAAATACAATAATTTAATTGGTAGTTACGTGTTTGAGCCGTTTGGGGTTGGAACTTGAAACGCTAGGCACAGGGGGTCCGAGTGCCCACCTGGTATTTCGAGAAATCGCCAAGCGGTTGGTCGACTCTTCACGTGACCAAAGGGCGGGCCTATTTTTTGGCCAAAGAATCAGCATTGCCATACAACGTGGCAATGCTGCCAGCCTTCTGGGCACTTTTCCCGTTGACAGTGATGTGGACGAATTTTTTGACGCCTTGTAACCCTTTTGATACTTGTATATATTTTGATTACTAATATGGATTATAGATTTGTAGTTTGTAATAATAACCAGATCTTAAATTAATATTTAGCTAATAAATTAATTTATATTACACCTCAATATTAAATTAAATAGATTGCAGCTACTAAACTTATTCTTAACTATGTACCAAAAAAAACATCGAAAGATTTAAAAACCGTATGATAACTCGCTAACCCTTTACCCCAACACCCGACAAATGGAATTTCCTCAATAAAAACCTTGTGATAAAACCAGACAGAATTTTGATCACTACAATTTCTTTTCACATCCAAACGTCCAGTTTTCAATAAAACCCAGCTGCGGATTAATATCAGCAGTTCCTCTTATTATCTGTTTTTTTCTTTCTGAAATTGCTCTAAGACCGGCGACAAGTATTGTATTACGTAGGCTAGACACGTATGGGAAGACCAATAGCCTAGTGTAGTGTTTGAACAACCGTCCGTGTGCACTATCCTATTATTTGTCTGATTCACTGCTGGGTTAACTCGGACCGACAACTGACTGCTGGTCGGAGAAAATGTGGATTCAAATCTATTGATGTATTCCAGGTATTTTTTCCTGTTATTGAAGGCTTTGGTTTAGGTATGTATGATTGTTGTTTTTATTTTGTTAAAAATTAAGTCGGGTGGTTGGTCGAGTGGTCGCAAGTGCGACTGTTGAGTGTGAGATCTCGGGTTCGATTCCCGGGTCGGGCAAAGTATTATTGGGTTTTTCCATTAGGAATTTCTCAGTAGCAAATCAAATCAAATCAATTTATTTCTTTGCAAACATGGGTAATTGGTACATTGATATTTTCTTATAATATAGTCCTCCATATTCTACCGTCGCATAGGCATGCAAATAATATTATATATATATAAAGCAGCCACGGAGCCTAGAATTGTGTGCCGTTAATGATAATAGGTTTCGCCCCCTATAACATGGGACTTAAAACCCAACATGCAAAATGTGGGTGTACTAGTAGGTAAACCTCTGCTTAATCCTCCAGAGATTACAGATGTGCGTGATGTTACGTTACGTTATGTTTTGCATGGGTGACCAGTTTGTGTAAGGTCACTTTAGTAAGTTGATCTAAAAGGTTAAGTTGCTTATATTATTTAAAAAGCCTGCAAAAACATCAATCTATAATAAATTATCAATCACAGTGTTCTTTTTAATATCAAAAAAACCATCAGTATTTCAAAAACAAACACTTCAAGATAATCTGTAAGAAAAATATTTAGAACATCAAAAGAAAAACAAAAAGCTAAGTGTGTGTACTACCTCGAGAATTATTCTCGTTCCTACCTACCTACTTTATCATTCTTTTGGTTTATACTTTAGCTTAATGTAACAAGTACCGCTGAACTTCTTAGGAAACTTTCTTTCGCATTGGTATTAACCTCATTTCTATCAAAGAAACAATTTTGCGAGTATTTTTGTGTGCCGAAATATTATATGCGCAGGTATTTTTTCAAGTGTGTTTGAATTGGAAAGCTAGGTTAATTTGGTATTCTTGTTCGCGGTTTACGTATATTTGATATATGTGTCATGAAAGTAGTTCATTCATCCTTTGAATAGATAATATTATGGGATTGAATAGCAGTTGATTTGTCAAGGATTATGTCGTCTTCTGATACTAACTACTACTACTGAACTGATGTTATATTTATTGTCTTATCTACTAAACGTAATTGAAATCTTATTCTTTGATTTATTTATTTTTTGAGAGAGAATCAAGCGACGGCATTTAGTATATCCGGCTTAAAACTTTATTGGTTGGCTTAATAATGATAGGCATCACTTATTGACGTAAGCACATAAGAATAAGTGATAATCATTTAATACGACAATCAATAATTTTATTTTATTTTATTAAATAATCAACTATATCACCATCCACTGTTGTGCATAGGCTTCCCCCAAGTTACATTTGTGCAAAGGCGCTACATCCAGTCTGAACAACAGGCACCTCTCCCCCTTTATGATCGTCGGTCCATATAGCTGGGGGCGTCCAACGCTGTGGTTGTCGATACGCGGTTTTCACTCCAAGACTCATTTGCTCCATTGATCGTCGGTCCTTCGATAGACATGGCCAGCTCACTTCCACTTCTGGTTGTTTACTATGCAAGCTATATCGGTAACACCAGTTCTTTTCAGTAATTCTGGATACGATCTAACTCAAAAAGACAACCAGGAAAATTGTAATATCAATAACTTAAATCTACTTATCTGGTCGGTCCTTCGAAAGACATGGCCAGCTCACTGCCACTTCTGGTTGCTCACTATGCAAGCTATGTCGGTAACACCAGTTCTTTTCAGTAATACTGGATACGATCTAACTCAAAATGACAACCAGGAAAATTGTAATATCAATAAATTAAACCTACTTATCTGGTCTGTCCTTCGACAGACATGGCCAGCTCATTGCGACTTCTGGTTGCTTAACATGCAAGCTATGTCAGCAACACCATCTTTTCAGTAATTCTGGATATGATCTAACTCAAAAAGACAACCAGGAAAATTGTAATATCAATAACTTAAACCTACTTATCTGGTCGGCCCTTCGACAGATATAGCCAGATCACTGCCACGTCTGGTTGCTTACTATGCAAGCTATGTCGGTAACACCAGTTCTTTTCCGTAATACTGAATACGATCTAACTTAAAACGACAACCAGGAAAATTGCAGTATCTATAACTTAAACCTACTTATCTGGCAACCGTACAATCCCAGAATAGTAAAATAATACCCGCTTACATGATAATATTCGTATGCAGTCGCCTCAGTCCTCATACCTCACTTTTCAAAGCTCGCCGCAGAATTTAGTTCCATTGCGGAATAGACTCCATTAAACTATTGTTCGTGTTGATACGCTCAACTTTTGTAGGTGTTAAGTCAATCCAATTTGTTTGTGTAATTAATGTGGGAACCCAACGGGGTATCAAGTATCAACTAACGTAAAGCCAACTTCATCCGACACGATTGAGTTCTATGTAAGAACCGATAAATTATTCAAGTTTCTAACATCGCTTCCCGTCATTTGACTTTTGGCTTTGAGAGTACGTGAAGCAAATTGGGCGGTTAAACGTTTTCTTTTAAGCAAAAGAAAAAAGAAAGAACTTAAGCTCTCAAAAAATCAGCCAGTCGTGGAACCATTTCTTAATTTATTCTTTTGATAATATTACCAACTAGTTATTGTTCCACGCGAATTTATACTTATTTTCTCGCGATGTTTTCCTTAAAAATGTCAGTGACATCCAAGACAAACTAAGAATTTATATTTTATAAATTGTAAAAGCCACATTTGCACTCAATCAATTTTGAACACACTACTTCGCGTATGAGACGCGAAGCCTTAAGGCCGAAACACACCGGATCCGTACACGTAGACGTACTATGACGTTGTAATATATGGAACTTTATAGAGACATGGCACACCGCTTGCGTGACGTACACGTGCGCGTAGACCACATGCGTAACGCTACGCATTGCAGCTCCCATGAGACAAGCTTGCTGCGTACCTACGCAGAGCGGAACGGCAACGTTGCATTGATGCGTGCAGTAATGACGTTGTAGTCAATGGCATTCCATATAGGACGTCACACCGAACAAGTTTGAACACGCACGTATCTTTGCTGCGCGTGTCTACGCGCGTGACTTACGCATTCAGTTGTATTTGTTTTCTTAACCACGGAGCAAACACGAACTTTTCTTTAGAAGTGGTTTAAATAACCTACTTAGTAAACAAGCCGGAGGACGAAAAGCGACCTTCGATTATTGTAATCGCACATAGACAATTGACATCAAATCAAATTATTGTGACATAAGGAAACTCAAGGTGTATTTAGAAAGTAGTTCCTTTAACGAAGTAAGTATAGTGCTATCAAAATTATACAGGTAGAAGAAGGTTCTTTATATAGCTACATACATAGTTACATCAAAATACAGGAAGTAAAATTACTTTGTTATTAGGGTATTATGTGAGTGGTATTCAAGGTGATATACAGATAAGTACTGTCTTTGTATGATTACCTTTTGAGAAATCAGGAAGCAGAACCAATACGGAAACATGTGAGTAAATATGTGAAGCCGGCGTTCTTCTCAAAATAATAATATATAAAGAAGATAAAAATGTTTTGGGAAAATACCAAAGACATTCAATTATTAACGAGCGATAGACGGGACAAGACGAAGAAAATTGTAATCCTAAACGTGTTACTACTTAGTAACAAATCGGTCTGTCTAGTGTCATAGGCTCGCTTGTCAGGTAGCATTCGTGTGTCAAAATCGAAAATGTTCGGGACCAAAATTTTGTGTAAAAATATTCTTAATGTCCGCTATAGAACTATTTTATTTAAATCTTTTTGGAAAATACCAAGTATATTTTCTACAATGGTCAAAATAATTCTTAGTCGAAAACACAAAGTTTAATAAAATCAAGAATTCCTTTAAGCTGTTGCGCACGAATGAGAAAATATGCGCAAACAAAAACGAACCTTAGGACCACTGAACTTGCTAAGAAAAGTGCCAAAAAGCTAGGTTAACTTCCATGCAAATTTTCACACATCCATTCCAAATAATTCAAACAGATAGTACACCATTTTAATGTTCCATTCGACGCACCTCCTTAACGGCCGTGTTTAGTGGCCTTAACCCGGTATTATTAGTGACAAAATAGTGTCCGGAGAACCATTAAAGTGGCTCGTTTCTATTACCGTGTGGCTCTATAGCCTCCCCGATATGTACTTAAACACAGAAATGTGTTTCGATTGTTATCCGAAGGTTATGGAGGGTAAGTGGGTTCTGTCTTGTGGATATTGTCTTGGCTATGTTTGTGTTTGTGTTTTGTTTCATATTGGTAAGGAATAGGAACTAATACAAAGTTTCAATAACAATATAAGTTTAATTAATACAAGCCTTTGTCTTGTATCTACCTACGTCTGAGACCTGCTTACAACATTTAGTTATTGTGCTAAGTCATGAAATTATAATAATGAACATTAAATCAATATTAAAACAGTTTTTTACAACTATCACAAACAATTGGAAATATAGTGCAAACTTTTGACCATTAACCAAATTGCAAAACTCCTGTAAAAAACCACCCCACCCACAGCTTCAGACAAATTGTATTTTTTTTCGCAAAAGCAATTAACCCCAAGACGCTACGAACTACTACGTACAACAATACCGAGAATAAAAACGGAGCCATACTTGTTTCATCCATAAAAACGGGGGTGAAGAGTGTTGTAACTACACTCGTCCGACAAAGAGGTTTCAGGTCAAGGGTCCTTGGGCAAGTGCGGCCCAAATGCGGCGCGTGCAGTTTATAGGGAGGATGTACGTAACTTGATTATTGCAGACTTCTTAGTGGTATTAGAAAAATATTAGTGGATTTCTATACGGAAGAAAAATAGAGATAATATTTGGGAAGGGACTCGAAAAAAAACAAATGACGATAATTCTGCTACTTAGACTTTTGTTTTTTTTCGTATGACCACAGCATAATTGACCTTTTAACGTTCCCAATGCCGGGGCAGAAGCCTTATCTCTTTAAGAAACGGGCAAACGGGGAAACGGGCGGGATCCAGCATGCGGGCCTAGTGCGGGTGATGAATGTCTTCCAATTATTGGTTCTAAGATATGCCGGTTTCGTCAGAATGTTTTCCTTCACCGTGGGGAGACTAAAGACTGAAACAACAAAACTCTCCTTTTGGTCTTCATTGTAGTCGGTTAAAAATAATTCTGCCATTTTGTACTGAAAAGGAATAACGTTTCAATTTTAGGGAACTGAACAATTCAGTTGCTCGTCCATGTGCGCAATGTTGAAGCCTTTGCATTTTTAACCCAAAGCTAAAGTGTTTTTCGCCATTGAAATTCATGTCACAGAGAATATCCATAGTCCAGTAGCAGGTAGCAGTTTCTAAAAGCAACGCATTTTCATTCTTGAATGAACTGTGAGTGATTGCCTTTTTACTTAAATTGATGGACATGGTAAAGCCATTTTCTGCCTTCTTGTGCAGACAGGTTTCATGCGTTATTGACTGTGGTAAAATGCTGTTTTTGTGCTCAGTGTCACTGCTAAAATTACTATTGTGACAACTCTATCGTCGAACTCTTGAAAAGGGTTGTCACCATAGAAACTTTATGAGTCTGAGAGTATTTCCAAAACTCATCATTCCGATGTTTAAATGGTTGACTAAAATAATAAACATGTCGTAGCAAGCGATAATTTAGCGATAAAAAGGACTTAATTTGATTTTGTAGTACGCGTGTAGTTTGCTATGAAGTTGACAACGGGGTATCAGTCCTTGTGAGTCACGTGGACGGTGTTCTTGTGTAGGAGAATTAAAACATTATCGAGGCAGTTTTAGGGCTCATTTATGGACACGCGGCGCATTGCGTGGCCCGTTATGCGGTGTGGAAGCTTTCAATTCAAACATAATTATGGAGATGTATGAGAGCGTTTACGGAGACGCAATTTTACGCGCGTTAGCTTGAAATGCAGCGTTGCCCGCAGGTGACACCGCCACCGCTGCGTCGCACGCTGCATTTAACGCGATGGTGCACGCGGCTGCACACGCGCAAATATATATGGTAGATGACACCGCCGCGTCGCACGCGGCGTCACATGCGCAAATACGAAATATGGCTGTGCCCGCTCCTCTCCGTAATTGGAATAATCTCGCGCACCGCGCGACGCTCCGCGCAACACGCTGCCCGACGCGCCTCGTCTCCGAACATGAGCACTTATGCACTCGCCGAACAGTTCAGACCAGGCACAACAAATCTGTCGGTTGTCAATTATGAATGAATGAATATTTCCTGAAAATAAATCAGTTTTAATTATTAGTGCATTCGTTATTGTGTTGTCTGAGAACCCCCTATGCCCATAACATGGAACCGGTACCAACTGAAGATGACGGTGTCAATACCGTCGTCCAGCTTATTGGTTTCCCGTCAAACATATTATTTAACAGCAGAATGATGACAAAATGAGTCCATCGGTAATGACAGGATTCTTGAAATCGGAACAAGGCTACTTCAAAATCTGACGTCGGACGAAAGTCCAAGACGTCGCCGATCGAATTAATGGGACTCAAGTGAGTTGAGCTAGACACATGATCAGACAATGTAATGGCAGCTTAAGAGCCGATGACTTGTCAAGTGGGAACTAATGAACGACAAACATCATCGGTCCTGTTAGTTGTAGAATTTGTCCGTACTACCTTTCGAGTAGTTGGCAATTTATTTGTATTATAGCCGCGTTGGAATTTATTGTTGGTAAAAATACAAACTGCCATACAAACTCTATTTAACCTCTTTTGGGTTATATAAAAAAAATTGGTTTCTTGGTCAACATTTTCGTTCAAAAAGGAACTTGTATGATTTTAGACCCAGTGGTTAAGATTGTGATTAGGTAACAGAAGAATATTCAGAGAGGTTTTGCTGTTTTATTAAAAAAGTATGAATATTGTGATGATGTCATTTCCAAAGTGTCATCAAGACTGTGAGATCGAAATCTGGTGTTAATATTTAAAAATAAGTGCCCAATTCGGCGAATATTAGCAATATTGAGGATTCTGCCATAAAAGAAGTAACCCATTGTTTATGCAGAATATTTATCAGAAAATTTACGGCATCCTCATCTTAATGCAAAAATATCCGCCGAAGGCCTTCGGCGTAGAAAGCTAAGATTTCGATCTTATATTAAACATTAATTTTCTTCACAAATACTTTCTTCGGGAGCGGCTCTTTGTTCGGTATGTTTACCGCCAAGTAACGTGCCGAATTTGAAATTATCTCTAAGTATAAATCTTTTTTGCAGACTCGTGAAATCTTTAAATACTTTTTTTACCTTTTTGCTGAGTTGACCTCCCCGCAACAGGGGGTCATCAATTCAAATCAAATCATCAAATCAAACAAGCGAACATCAATTTTTGCCAACCCTTTAGATTAGAGTCTGTTTTTTACGTTTTTTAATCTCAGAGACTAAATTGACACATGCAAATGTCAAACTTACAAATAATCCTTTCCAGCTCTTTTGTGTAGGTGTACCTACGACACCGGTTTGTTGAATGGTAAATTTTTATATTTATTAGACAATTAGAAAAATATTACAGATGCCATCAGTGTTGTTAGTACACTGTAAAACGGATATAATAAACCCTTTTCTCTTACAAAACGGTAGAACTTTTAAAAATTACTGCAATTATTGGAACTTGACACCATACGAACAATTACAATTTTAAAAATAATTATGAAAATACGGCAGTTAGTGTGTGATTTTGAATACGGCAACCCTAAATTTAACAGGAACAACACTGGACACCGTTTTATTTACGCAAAAAAACGATACTACTGATTTTATTAACAGCAATTTACGATAGTGGCATATCACTATTTAAGAATTGCAAAAAAACTGGCAACCCACGTAATGTCAGTTTAGTCTCTGAGATTAAAAAACAGACTATAGTAGAAATTTCGGTTCTACATTACAGTTTTACAGCGGTCCTATAAATTTTATAGTTACGTACGGAAAACGAATCTTGAACCCGATTTCGAAGTACGAAAAAAATGTATACGGGTCAAACAGTTCCCTGTCAATATCGGTAGTAAAACACTTTGTGAACTAAATAGATCCCTACTCACATTATTTCACATTTTTTGGAAATATTTCCACCACTGCCAACGTGTTAAGAAGAATTTAGCGTCACAATTCTTGCTCATAAATTCGGCTCCTCGGGGATTAAAAAGTTAAGCGGAGGCATTATTTTTCTCACGTAATTACTTTGTTAGTTGAAATAAGAAAAAAACGCTTTTTAAGCTGGTTTACTTTCACGGTGGATGAACATCCATTATTGACAGATAAGTCTTTTCTAACTTAGAGTATTTTATTTGAAACGGTTGTTGGAGTAGAGTAATGGATTGCAACGTTCACGACTGATGGATTGGTCTAGTGCTTGATTTAGAGATCTAATTCATATGGTCGTTATTTTTTTAAATTCAGTTATTTTGAAACAAATACGTGAACGTGGACGAGGCAAAAGGAGTATTTAAGGATCTTAGCAGGTACGCCACCTGCTATGATCTCTACATACTCCTGCTTTGGCTTTGGCTTCTTTGGTTTCTGCCTACCCCCATGGGAAACAGGCATGAGTTTATGTATGTATTTTGAAACAAATGGATAAAGACCCAATCTTTGTCATATGTATCTCTGTGTAGGCCCAAACATATTCTCCAATTTCATTAACAGCTTCCCCACAATATACAACTTTCAATCCATTATTCAGTAGATAATAGAGCAACATTGTATTTTCTCATTATAACAATACAATTATGTATGTAAATCGCTGAATAACGAGCTAATTTAAGTGTCTTAACCACGTGCTTTGCATATTCATAAGGGATATGCTACAACCTCTGCAGTTTAGTGTTAATGAAGTTATGGCGTAATATTAGGATGTATGTTTTTAATTAAATATTTAAGCACTACTATCATCCACAGCTATAACGCTAGTCATATTAAAAACATTATATAAGTATCTACTCCTCATTTTTATCATCGTCTTAATTTCAAATGGGTCATATTTTGTCTCTGAAATCCTCTGGGTACTTCGTTTAATATCTCCTTTTTCTGGTCCTTTTAACCCTATATCCTTTGATCTTACCCTTAAAAATGCCCTCTTAATATACATCAGTTCATATCAATCTATCCCAAGGGACGCTAATCCTTAGGCTAGTCAATATTGCCACAAGCCGCTCAATACTTATTAGTAGGTAGATCTTAGCCAATGTCACCCAAGTTACAGAGGTCACTATGCTTACGACCTCATAGACTGTTATATCTAAAATTGAATATATTACGTTGAATTGAATAAAATATTGCCTTATGAGAAAAGTCAACAAGCGTCTGATCGAAAAACGAGAATAAAAGTTTTCCAGCATAAAATAATATAGTACCTAAATAAATTATTTCAGTACCAACACGTTTTTTTTTTGTCTTTTAGATATAGTATAGGTAGGTAAGTTTTACATACTTAACAAAGTAAAAGATAAAAGAGTAACCTATATTGAATCAAAAACGTTACACCAAACGTTAGTATTAGTAGGCACCACAACTGATGGTTTAGCAAGAAAGAACGGAGTAAACGTAACGTTAATTCGAACGATTTTATAATTGAATATGCTTGTTTCACTCATCACATTGTGTTAGTTTTATCGTTCTTTATTTGTAATCTGTGGAAGCCACTAATAATGTGGATGCTATTGAAAAAAAATAACCAAAATGCTATTCTATACCTAGTTCTATTTTCAAATAAATCATTCTAATTTGCGTTTCGTTTCCATCACGTATGAATCATGCTAGGGCCTCTGTACCCGTATTTTCCCCAATTTGCATTTGTTTTTGCTTCCATTAACAAACGCAACACATTCAAAACAAAAGCACACCAACCGGTCACAACGGATTGGATATGATCCTCATTCAAACGTAAACCAACAAAGCAGAGCTTCTCTCTTCCTCATTAACTTGTAAATTAGATCCCTTCAGCTGTGTGACATGACGTCATCATGTATTTCATTTATGCTCAGCACGCACAGTGATGTGATGGGTTAGCATTTGCATATTATGATCTTGTCCCTTCGCATATCCGACATGAACGTTCACTCGTTAATTTTAATTAGTATCATGAGCGTGTATCGAGAGTCTGCATGGCTCTAATAACTAGGGCTAAAGAGGGACAACATAATACTTGTCTGTTATTAACCACAAACCCAACCATTATTTATAATCCGATTCAAAACAATAACAAGCCTTTTAATCACACGAAAATCTATGTCTAATCTAATGACTTAAAACGAAGTCTAGACTTCATCATTTTGAAATTCCATTAAGTAATTTTTTTTTAAGATGAAAATTCATTCTGGGACCTAATCCGCATATTTAAAAAACAAACTTTTGACTCAATGTAATCGACGTTCATGACATTGAGAACAAAAGCGCTAAGTATAATAAATGTGAAATCAAACTTGAAATTTTAAGTAGACTTAGAAGTCGCGATAGCGAAACTCGGAATAAAATGACCTCGGCAATTGCTGCGGAACGAAGTTATGTAAAATTGGGAATTGCAGGGAACTGTACTAAGAAAATACGATATTTCGAAACTTTAAGTCATATTTTAGAATACATTGCGCCCTTATTACAAATTCATTTGGAAGTATTAACGGTGAAAGCTCTGGAAGGCGCAATGTAACACAAAAGTAAAGTTAAGACTTTACATTTTGTAATTATATAGTAGAACGAAGCGTTGGACTGGTGTCGAGATCACAAATTTGTATTCCAGACTCACAATAAAGTTCATTTAAATATAAATGCGACAAGACCTTTACCCAGTAAATGCTGTTACTCCTATAAACTGAGTCGTAATTTTTTATGACGATCGTGGAAATAACTTTGGACATTTAACAAGCCTTAGCAGCCAAATATTATGACGATGCGGGTGTAGGTAACTACCAACCAAGCCAACTTCTGCGACCATACTTAACTAAACACTTGACGCTAATAAAATTAAAACTCAGCTATTATTCTAACCTCATACTCTTATGTCACCACCCATAAAGGTTAGTCCTCATACGCAGCTGTACTTCATTTAAATGACGCAAGATTGACGCCCCGGAGATGTGGTGTTGGAGACGCAAGCCCAAGATAAGCTGGACCGCTCACCGGTCTAACGTGTGGACACTCAAACTACTCAATATTAAACAAAGACTGTTGACGCTTGTGCAATAAGAAATCCTCAGATTCTTTGGACACTTTACTCGCAACAGTGATTCCATGGAGCGATTGGTGATTTAGGGTTGAGAACGAGTAGTACCGATGGACAGACTCCATAAAATCGGTCACCAAGATCCCTGTGGCAGAATGTGCTCACCATGCAGCCGGTGGAATAAGGATCGAATCGAAGGCGATTCTCCATGACCATGACCAATCTGTCAAGAGTGAACGACTAAGAAGAAGTGAGATTTCATTTAAACTCATATGATTCCATGACACGTAATGAAGTAGAAATCAATGCAAATCGCACCAAGGTTTCCGGCTCATAACACGATGAAGACAATAGCTTTATGTTATTCCAATAAACCTTTACACAATTCGGAATGCACGGAACTTTAAAACATGACCGCTGTAATAAATCCTGACTTGATTTAAAATTTCATACTGCGTCTTCGGTTACGTCAATTTTCATACAAAATTCATAGCTGCAGCTTTTAACATTTAAGCAACAAAATTGAGGCGTTTCTTTCTCAAGACGTTTATTTTAGTTTTCATGAATAATTTCCATTTCATACAATTTTGTAGTAGTTATAGTGAGGGAACGTAAATATTTATTAGGCAGCGCTATACCGAACCTGTGATCTGGAATTTAAAATGGAACGTTTATTTTTTGTTATTGTTCCATTTTAGATTGGAATCTTTATTTCTAATAGCGGTGTATTAAGTCTAGTGAAAGGAACTGAATCTCGGTTTCCGAGACTTAATCGACGGGTCAATTAGCTTAGCTAACTAAAGCAAAGGTTTAAGAGGGAACAAGACCTGCGAGAAATTTGAAAATAAGTATTTGAAAAAAATATTGCCGTCGCGCTGCGTCAAGCTTGCCCCCGTAGAGTGCGATATAGCTACGGCTCAGACCGATAAATTACAAAAAATTTGACGAGTTCGACGTTTCGTATTCCCATTTTTTTCTCCTCGAAAACAGAGCCTATTCAATTATTTTTGACAGTACTCTTCCTACTATTTTTTTTATGTTTAAAACGTTTCGAATTTGTCTGGTAGTCTTCTAATCACGGCCGCAAAAAAGGGGTAATTTTTTGTCATTTTTCTCTTTACCTAAGTTACTGAAAAAAAGAAAATGACAGGAACGTGCTTACAGTAGATGATTATTTTATGAAAAAAAAAATATTCCTCCAGAGGCATTATTATTCAGGAAGAAAAAAGGGGATGGAGAGTCGCATCCCTCTTAAGAACTAGAACACACTTGATATCAATGGAAATTAAAATACCCAGTCTACTTTTTATTGCTTCGGTTAAAGCACTGGTCAATTATTTACATAAACAGAGAATAAAAGAACTGGGTACGGAATGTGGACAAAATCGATCTGAAGTTAATTAGGTCCATCTATATTTGCGGTCGTGCGCCGAGCTCTGCATCAAAGGGCGTATTCTGAACGGAGGTTTTATTTTACTTTGAATTCTTATCACGACAAAAATGTACATAGACTTGTTTTTTCTTCTTATTAAAAAAATAACTGGTTTGAATGAATCGCATAGAATCGATTTGATTCATGACATCGCTCTCCTGTCCTTATCCCAATTTATTCGGGGTCGGCTGAGAATGTCCTGTTCTTGTTTCATACTTCTCTATCACTGACATTTCAGCAGTCCCCTCCTTGATTTTTTTTTTTACTCTTCTATAAAAGACGTATACATTAACTGTAGAAATGTATGAAAATAGGGTCATGAAAAGACGGCTACTGCTGGACATACGCCTCCCCCAAGTGTCGCCACATTGACCGGACCTATGCGTCTCGCATCGAGCGGATTCCCGCAACCTACTCCAAGTCATCGGGCCACCTAAATGCCACCAAATAGGGTACGCAAAGTAATATGCAAAAAAGATTCATCAAATGCCATGTTGACTGTAGAAATTCGAGAACACAAAGGAAGGCCTAACAAACGCTGACGTGGCGAGTTACAAAGTCTCTACAAAGATTGACCCAGCCAAAGCAAATAAGTTTGAAAGAATATGGGAAACTTCCCTTGAGGGTTTCTACAATGTTTTATATGCGTAGGTGGGTGGGTAGGTACCTATAACAGCTTACGAACAGTTTTTGTATCAGTAATTTATTTTATGTTCAAAAATATTTTTCTTTAATAGTATGTAGGTATTTAATGCCCTATAGACGTCCTACAACTACGATAGTATTTAACTTTATTTTCCTTTAATTTCAATGTCACTAAAAGACTAGAACAGGTCAAAGTCAAAGCATTTCTATTAAACCATTTACTGGCAAACCCGTAATTTTAAGTTGTTAAGAAGTCTACAAATCTGAAAGTTAGTTGGTATAATTAAGCGTTTGTAAATTTAAAGATTTTATTGAAAATCTTTTAACACCTCCATAATTATCAACTGTCGAGCTGACGTGTAAAACGAATACAGACTAAAGTATTTTCTTGAATATCAAATAATCCTACGATCATAATCCGAAAACATCGTCAAAGCTACCCAAAAAATACCTAAATAATTTTTCACTCAACAAAAATATTCATCAGAAACAGAATAAGTGTCCCAGCTCACGATTCGGACGTTTCCGTCGTGAATTAACCCGATTTCGCGCACAGCTGACAAGGGAACTGGCTCAGATGCATATCAAGATGTAAGCGTTACGGACCGACAGAGCTATAAAGGTAAATACCATTGTGGCAGCGGACGTACCCGGAGAAACGGGCCGTTAGCTTCATCAGATACAACCTTAATGAATGCAGGAAACCTAATTTCGACGTGTGAATTTTTCTGTTGAATTCTAGTTTGGGTTTCTTTGCGTTTTTTAAAATGTATAATTTGTTCATATCAAGTTCGTATCAACGAAGAATGTAATGGTTTTTAGAGCTGGATATTTTTCTCTAAATAATATTGCCTACCCATTATCTACCTAGCGTTTTCAAGATGTAACCATGTTGAAAGCAAGTTTTGCTTAAGCAACCATGGTTACATCTTTCATCTGGTTTAGTTACGAGTACAAATAACATATATACGTATTCAAATCATAAAAAGGTCGATAAAATCGTGAATAGTTAACGACCACAGACATTACTAATTTAGTATCTACCCAAGGTAGGTTATCTACTATTTCAAATCGCTATTAACTGAGTCCTAACTTAGACCCAAGGTCAATCAGAGCGTTATCTAGTTAATCAAAGCCTAGAACTAGATTGACGATCAATAAACTGATTGTGGCGCATTTAGATTGACACCTGAATACTAGACAGGCATAGATCTTTCTAGTATTTTTAAATATGTAGTATATCGATGGAGAATTTACATTTAGAAAATACTAGAGTCCATTATATTGCAGTAAGTCATAATGGTTAAAAACTGTAGCCACCATTATCACGTTCCGTCCATTACCTCAGGATATGCGACTTGCTTCAGCGCGCGTATCACTTATTTCTGTCGTATCGCAATTTCACCGCACGGTGGCTTAGAGCATGCCACAGCATGCTCTAAGGGTCAGTAGTCAGTACAGACAGAACAGAAAAATGCGCGAGCAAATTACTGGCTGCTTTGAAAATAGGACCGTATTACCATTGTTTAAAGGCGCGCCGTTGAGTCACAAGCATGCGTGGGGCGACGCTTGACGTCTGGGTTACGTTGGATATAATTTTCTACTTTAAACTATGGTAATTTAGTCCTAATTTCAATGCAACCAGTAAATTGCACGAGGATTTTTCCACACTGTCTAAACTGACCGTAAGTCATCTCTTTCATTTTCTTTCTCCATATTCGCCGTCGCAACACGCTACGTGGTCGTGCAGGTTGTGGTCAAGCAGTTATAGTTTAACTGTTTGTAGCTAAATCATTTTCGAAGTTCAGAGTTGTCGTTTTTGTTGACATTAACTTTGCTAATCTCGAAATTCGGCTAAGCTGCGGTTGAAAATTCTATTAAAGCCAACTTGAAACTTATCTCATAATATCAAAATTAAATGTTTTACAATTTATAGCTACATATTTTTTCTATGAGGCTTGACAGCCACAAACTACGGGCTTATCTAACTGTTTTCCATCCTTGAATGTTTTATTTATTTTATGATTAAATCACTACATAGTATAAAACAAAGTCGCTTCCCGCTGTCTGTCCTTATGTATGCTTAGATCTTTAAAACTACGCAACGGATTTTGATGCGGTTTTATTTTTAATAGATAGAATGCTTCAAGAGGAAGGTTTATTTGTAAAACATTGCACCCGTGCGAAGCCGGGGCGGGTAGCTAGTTTGTTATTACATAACATAAATATAACACCACGCCTGTAATCTCCGAAGGGTTAGGCAGAGATGTACCTATTAGCACACGTACATTTTGTCAGTTGTGTTAAATTCCCATGTAAAAGGTGGCTAGCCTATTGCCATCAACCGGGCCATCATCCAGGTTCCGAGACTGCTACTGTAAAATTCCTGATGGAAAAACCCAATAACATTTTGCCCGACCTGGGAATCGAACCCAGGACTTCATTTTCAGCAGTAGCGCTTGCGACCGCTAGACTAACGAGGCAGTCGAGGAAACTACATACATTAATATAAAAAGAACGAAAAGCAAGAAACAATAACTCAACCGTACAATTTAATCCGTGACAGAAATTGCCCAACTCAAAAATAATTATTCGCACGAAAATCAAGGAAAAAACACCGTTTTTCACAGGCCCTGAAAAAAGTGCTTCTAAGTTTTCTTCTATATCATAAATTCGACCAATTACGCGAGCGCCAAAAGGGGCCATTTGTCACAGAGTAAAAAAAACGTGGTCGGCCCACGACCCGTCAGTCCATCTGTCTGCTGTAGACCTAACTCAAAACGTTGCTGACTGACAGACCTTATATATAACGTTGGGTATTGCACCGCGGCGTAGGGCAACGGACACAGCTTAAACAATATAATACGTTTTTCCTTGTAATGCTCTTTCTTGTCATATTTTCCGGTGGTATTCGTTGTAAGATTTTTTTATTACGAAGTTGCGACTTGACCTCTTTAAACAGTTATTTGAAATCGCGTCTTGAATTTACTGAAGTGCAATTTTTGTCACTGTGAGCTACTCCAAATAAAATTACTTCAAAAGTGAGCTAAATGGAATCTCACACAGTATGGCAACCCTTTATGAATACCATGTCAGCATACGTTTAAAGTATAACCGTTATTATTTGACTAAATGTCTGATGCATGTTTATTGACAGGGTTATATAAATACTTATCTATCTACTAACTATTAATTCAATAACTTTTGAGTGTACATTATTTGTTCATCTTTCAACCCAATATAAAGCTGCACATCGTGATATCAAATATTGAATCATCGGAAATTCTTATAGAAGTGGAGTATCGAAACTGTATCAATGAGTTTGGCAGGCGTGTTGCCGACTAAAGATTTCTCGAATTTTATTATTTACTTACTTTTTAGTTTGTTGGAGTTTGTCGTTTGAGATGACAATTTAATGTGATCTACAGTTTAGTTGTCCACTAAACTTAACTAGTTTAGTTGTCCACTTAACTAATCTTTAATGATTTTAAGATTCATTGTTTAAATTATTTTCTATTTTCATAATCTACATCACCATCCACATAAATCATATTAGCTTATCTATTCATAAGTAACATTTTCGGACCGACCAGTCCAATATCCGCGATGACACTTTACGTATACAATACACCGATAGCATTCACTTTATCGCCCGTATACATGTTAGTGATAAAAAAATTCTTCTGCTCGTTCACACGGCCTTATCTCTGTGACCATCGATGCCTTTCGAACTTTGCTGAATTCTATATTACCTTTTGGTCGAATCGCATACTGAATCTGGATCTTATTTGCGATTCACATAACGACCGATGACGGTCGTAAATGGTGTACGCTCTATTGACCAGTTTGGATTACCATTGTGTGTACATGATCGCTCTAGTTGGCATTAGATTTGCCTGTGGCACCGATGATTTTGGGTTTAATGTGCAATGATAATACTGCACTGTTGTCTATGTAAATTGTAATTTAATTTCGTTTTTTTTTATGGTGTTTTTCGATACTTAACTTCTCTTGCTTTTATCCCAATTTATTTGGGGTCGGCGCAGCATGTCTTCTTCTTCCATACTTCTCTATTACGCGTCATCACATCAGACACCTCTTTTCTTGCCATATCATCCTGTACACAGTCCATCCATCGTTTCTTTGGTCTTCTTCTACTCATATATCAATTCACATTCATACTCAAAACTTTCCTCACAAGACCAAAATATATTTTGAGAAGTGCATTGAAAATCAAGCCTTGCGATATTCTTTATTATATTATTAATATGACAGCCTCCAGTGCAAAGCATAAATAAATATAAACTTTATCATACTCTTATGTCATCCGCCTAAAATCATATAATTAAACTAAAACCTACACTAATAACACGTGTAAACACACAAAACATTACAAATTATACACTAGTGAGGCAGAGTAAACATCAGAAACTCATTAATTAGCGTAATTACATAGAAATTGATGTAGGCGCCTCTCCCAATTATAGCGGTAACAACAGTTTGTTCGTAAGTTAATTTCGTCTCACGGTAGATTGACAGATTCGTGCTTCCATAAATATGTTTACGAATTAGATATTCAGATTTTAGCTATGCATAACTTTGATACCCTTGTAACTGACAAAGGTTAGGTCGTGGTTACCTAATTATTTAAATAAATGCGTCTCCTTTCGTGTCTATCATTTTTTACACGTGTTTAAGGAAAAACAGTTCTGTTTCCTAAAAATTAGAAAAAATAACTTTTTCCTTTTTTATCTCATAAAGAAAATGTACGGGTCAACCACCGTACAGCACGTTTACCTGGGTCATCATTATTGCGCCACCCGCTCAGTATGTTTCCATCATTAATATTATTGCATTTACACAGCAATAGTAGTACGTAATTCGGCGACATACCGTGCGCGTGACTCATAATCCCATATCGTTCACCATAGTATAAATTAATCTTAATCTTATATTTGTGGAAACAGACAATACAGTGAATTGATTAATCTTAAACTGACTTTCATCTCTTATCTCATCCTTGATCTCTATCTTAACCCAACCCCGAACATTGGTCCTTCGAGCACGTTGGCGGGACCGAAACGCGTGTGCAAAACTTTGTGCTTTGTTCTTTGTGTATGCGTTTTACCGGTTTCATTATACGCAATTAGAAACCTTGGAAAATACAGTTTGTGTTATCTCGTGATCCTGGTCAATCCCGGTGCCTTGGAAGGCGCCAATTTGTTTCATCTCGTGACCCCGGTGCCTAGGAAGGCGCCAATTTGTTTCATCTCGTGACCCCGGTGCCTAGGAAGGCGCCACTTTGCCTCATCTCGTGATCCTGGTCAATCCCGGTGCCTAAGAGGGCGCCATTCATCTTATCTCGCGATCCTGTTCGACCCCGAAGAAACCCTATAAGTAAGGTATCTTTCTTCTCACTTTTACTATGGCTACAATGGCAGACATTTTAGCTACTCAACAGCAAATCATTGAAGGCATAGATAGACTTTACTCCAACTTCAAGAAAGATGGAGCAGAGCGAAAGACCCCCGACTACCTACGTCGACGATTAGAAAGCCTAGAGCAATATTTTACGGAGTTTCATAACAATCACATGAATTTGTTAGCCTTTGGTGATCAATCTCACGCGTATTTCACTACCGATCAGTATGATCAAATGAAGGCGAAATACAGCAATATTAAAACAGCCATTCAGAATTATAAGCCGTCCACAGACAATCTCAATCAAGTCTCAATCTTATCTCTGAAAAGTGGGAGTTTGAAGACAACCTAAAAACTTTAAAAACTCGTTGGGCAGCTATTGACACCCTACACTGGGAACTGGACAACGAGCTCAACGGCTCCAATGCCCAGTACGACGAGCAATTCTCGAACTACGAGAAGTATTATAAAACTCTAAAAAGGGATATTAACCGAAAGATGTGGTCGGTGGCTCATATTGAGAAATCGACCCCAAAAATGGAAATAGCTACCTTTGAAGGAAGTTATACGTCCTGGATATCCTTCAAAGATCTTTTTACAGAAACTGTACACAATAATCCATCTTTATCGCACGCCCAAAAAATGCAGTTCCTGAAAAGTAAGATCAAGGGCGAGCCGGAAAAATTAATCCAGCATCTTCAAATAAGTTCAGACAACTACCCCGTTTGTTGGAATATCCTTACGCATCGCTATGACAATAAGCGTCGTATTTTTATATCTCATCTCAAAAACCTCTTAAATATCCGACATCTCAACAAAAATCAGCAAATCATCTCAAACGGATCCACGATACAACGTACGAAAGCGTGAATGCTATAAAAAATCTCGGAATCGATGTATCTACCTGGGATCCATTCCTCGTATGTATCCTAGCGGAGAAATTAGACCCTGAAACCAACGATGACTATATAGATTCGTTGAAATCTCCAAAGGAGTTGCCAGTATTGGACGAATTTCTTCGGTTTTTGGAGAATAGGTTTACGTCGCTGGAAACTTCACGGAAGAAACAAGAACCCTTCATTCAAAAGTCATCTCAATCCCAACACGCATCTTCATCATCTAAAGGCTATCATAACCAACAATCTTATTCAAAAGGATTTAATTCTCGTTTCAAACAAAATATCAACACCTCAAATCATACCTATTCGACAAACCAGGTCATTTCGCAATCGTCAAATTCCAATAGGAAAAATAACGAAAGACGTAACCAATGTGGTATTTGCAATGTAAGCGACCACCGCATACAAAATTGCCAAAAGCTGGCAAAAATGCATCCATCGGCTCGTAGAAACGCAATCGCAAATTTGAACCTTTGTGTCAACTGTTTGCACTATCACGAAGGTAGAAAATGCCTTTCGGAAGTAAAGTGTAAAGAGTGCAATAAAGACCACAATACGATTCTACATGAATGTTTTACGTCAAAAAATGCTAACTCGGATGCGTCGCGATCGGGGCCAAACGCGGCCACAATTACGAAATCTCCACCTCAGCAAGATATGAACACCTTAGTATCTATGCAGAATGATCCTACAGAAATACTCCTCGCGACAGCAATTATCAAGGTTCAAGCAGCAGACGGATCTTACGAAAGAATGAGAGCTCTTCTAGATCAGGGATCTCAGACCTCAATCATTACCGAACGAGCTGCACAGCTCTTGAACCTACGTCGGCAAAAATGCACTGGACTTATCTCTGGAATCGGGAACAATGAAAATAGCTGTAAGGGCATGATCTCTATTAAGTGTATGTCGTTAATTAATGACTTCACTTTCGAATCCGACGTATTTATAATGAAAAGACTAGTCAAGAACTTGCCTACTCATACCTTCACTAAACCCATCTGGCCAACTCTAAACCAAATAACCCTAGCTGATCCTGAATTCAACAAACGTAGGCCAGTTGATATCTTATTCGGCGCTGACGTTTATTCCCAAATCCTATTGGATGGTATCTGCCGTTCCGAGGGAATGTTACCTATTGCTCAGCAGACACAGCTGGGATGGATCCTAAGCGGTAATTGTAAAACATTTCAGTGCAATGTGATCCTAAACAATCTCACCGATATCCAACAGTTCTGGGAAATGGAGGATATTCGCGAACCCTTATCAATATCTCAAGAAGATCAAGCTTGCATTGACTTCTTTCAATCCTCAACCTCAAGGCGCGAAGACGGCAGCTATGTCGTGAAAATACCTTTTAAAGAAAATTTTGAAGAACAGTTGGGTGAATCTAAAAATAAATCCATTGCGCAATTCTTTCAAATAGAAAGGAAATTAATTAAACAACCAGACTTGGCACATGATTATAAATTGTTTATGTCCGAGGATTTAGAGCTGGGACATATGATTCCCGTTGCGACACATGTCAACGTAACCCCAGATTGCTACCTCTCGCATCATGGCGTACTTCGAGCTGAGTCATTAACTACAAAATTACGAGTTGTTTTTAATGCCTCTGCAAAAACCTCAACAGGTCATAGCCTCAACGATCTTATGTGCAGGGGGCCGAACCTGCAGCAAGATCTCTTAAGTCTCATCCTAAAATGGAGACAGTTTAAATACGCATTCACGGCCGACATTGAAAAGATGTTCCGTAACATTTGGCTACATCCGGATCATCAAAAGTTCCAGAAAATTATTTGGAGAAATCATCAATCCCAACCTTTGAAAGAATATCAGCTAGCGACTGTCACCTACGGTACAAAGGCCGCACCTTTCCTGGCCATGATGGCGCTGAAACAACTTGCCATGGATGAAAGGCCAAATTATCCCAATAGCAGCGCTCCTGATATCTTAGAAACCTCTTTTTACATGGATGATCTCATGCATGGAGCTCATACCGCGACAGCTGCTAAACATCTCAAAGCAGAGATGACAAACCTTCTTAAGTCAGGCGGCCTCAATCTTAGAAAATGGCGCTCGAACTTGCCGGAACTTTTAGACGATCATATTAATCCTCAAGATGAAGAATTTCATTTTAAACAGCCAGAATCTACAAAGGCTTTAGGTCTTCGCTGGAATCCAAAAGAAGACTACTTTATCTTTCATCCAATAGACATTACCACAGAGGGCATCCCAACAAAACGACAATTCTTGTCTGAAATCTCAAAAATCTTTGACCCCTTGGGCTGGGTGTCACCAGTCACAATAAAACTCAAAATATTATTTCAAGAGACGTGGAAAACGGAATTAGGTTGGGATCAACCGATTCCTCATAATATTGCCTTGGAATGGAATAAAATAAAGGCCGACGTACCTTATATATCCCAATTTAAAATACCTCGATGGATACAAACCATGGAGAATGATATAATTGAGCTTCATGGATTTTGTGATGCCAGCACAAAGGCCTACGCTTGCGTTGTTTATTGTAAAATTACAAGAAACCACAAGACATACGTAACTCTTGTTGCTGGAAAATCTAAAGTGGTACCTCTGAAAAAATCTCAATCTATACCTCGCTTGGAACTTAGTGGAGCTCTTTTATTATCAAAACTTATGGCCAAAATAATCTCATCCCTATTTGATCTCAAAATCCAAGCATACGGCTGGGTAGATTCCATGGCAGTACTAGGATGGATAAGTGGAGAACCAGAAAAATGGAAACCTTTTGTTGCCAATCGAGTAAAAATAATTTGCGAAATAATCCCAAAAAATAGGTGGCGGTATGTGAAATCCCAAGAAAATCCCGCAGATTGCGCTAGCCGCAGTCTGACTGCATCCCATTTAGTAAATCATTCACTTTGGTGGCACGGACCCGATTGGTTACCTCAATACAACCCCGATAAGAATCCTGAACCCATCTTTTATAAAACAACTGAAGATCTCAAAAAGAAAAAGCTCGTAAACACTATTACTGCTGACTCTAGCAATTCCGTTATAAAACAATTATTAGAGAAATACAGCAGTTACAAGAAAATTACTCGAGTTTTAGCCTATGTAAACAAATTCAACGACATCTTGATTTACAAAAAGAAGCATGAAAACTATCTTACTCTGCAGGACCTCAAACGAGCGACGGAAATGTTAATAAAACATGTGCAACAAGAATACTTTTTCAAGGAAATATCTCAACTTGAAAAAGGTGAACCTTTAAGCAAAAAAAGCCAGATCTTGAATCTCAATCCTATCATAGACAGCCACGGAATACTCCGTGTCGGGGGACGGCTAAAACATTCGAGTTTAGACCCTGAAATGAAGCATCCCATTATCATCCCAAATCAAACTAAATTAGCTGATCTTATAATAGACGAATCTCATAAATTAGTATTCCATGGTGGAGTGAAAATGACGAGTGGATTTATACGACAAAAATATTGGATAATTGGAGGAAACCGCACTACAAAAAAACGATTAAGAACGTGCGTAAAGTGTAGGAGACACGATCCCATTCTAAAACATCAACTCATGGGTGACTTACCCTCATCCCGATTAAATCCTAGTCGACCCTTTTATCATACCGGTATTGACTACACTGGACATGTTTTGGTGAAAGCGAACAAAGGTCGCGGCATCAAAACAGATAAAGGATACGTTGCAGTATTCATATGTATGGTTACAAAGGCCATACATTTAGAAATCGTATCGGATCTCACAGCGTCAGCTTTTATTGCAGCGCTCAGACGTATGTCAGCCAGAAGAGGAGTTCCCGGGCACATCTACAGTGATCAAGGAACTAACTTCATTGGAGCTAACAAGATCCTAAAACAAGAAATCTCAGAAATCTCAGAAATCTTATCAAGTCAAGAAACATTATCTATCGTCGCAGAAATGAACATCGAGTGGCATTTTAATGCTCCGTCATGGCCTTCTGCTGGCGGACTTTGGGAAGCTGCGGTGAAAAGTTTAAAACATCATCTTAGGCGTGTTGTTGGTGAGCAAAAGCTCACTTACGAAGAATATAGCACCCTCCTGTCTCAACTTGAGGGTTGTTTAAACTCTCGACCACTTTGTCCTTTGAAGGAGGATCCCGAGGACATAGACTTTTTAACCCCGGCACACTTTCTGGCAAGTGGGCCTACCTTAACGATCTTTGAAACAGAAAATGATCTAAGGACTCGGTGGCACTTGGTACAAAAAATCTATAGACATATTTGGGCCCAGTGGAAAAATGAATATATCTCACAGTTATCCATTAGAGCTAAATGGAGACAATCTCAAAGGAATCTCAGTCTCCACGATATTGTTATCATCAAAGATGAAAACCTCCCGCCTGGGAAGTGGGCCCTAGGGCGTGTAGTAGAACTGCATCCTGGTTCTGACGGACACGTCATAGTCGTTACCCTTAAAACCAAAAATGGTTTCCTAAAACGGCCTGTTGTTAAGCTATCTCTATTACCAACGGACAGCGACAATAATCCTCCTAGTGACACGAAGGTTAAGGATGAAGCATCAAGGAAGAAAAATCCCAAGCGTATCTCCTTCTCGACTATAGCTCTGTCAGTAACGCTATTCTTATTGTCACTAATAAACTTATCTCAAGCATCTTATAGTTTTACCCCTTTGAGCAACAACAGCGTTTATTTCGATAAAATCTCCAACATGCATCTCATTAGAGACGACTGGCGTTTAATTGTTTATTATGACACATATCCCTACAAGGAAGGCACGTCAGCACTCGAGAAGTATTTCAATTATCTTGAAGCATTATGCTCCACTATTAAAGAACACACACCTTGCGACGGTATCATCTTACAACTCGGGCACGAGTTCGAAGAAATTAAACATTATGATAGTATGTTGACAATGAATGAATCATTTGTAACTGGAGACGAGCGGCGGCGCCGGCGTCGTGGTCTAATAGACGGAGTAGGCTACGTCGCAAACAGCTTGTTTGGCGTGCTAGATCAGCGTTTTGCGGAGAAGTACGCACAAGACATCGACCTTTTGAAAGAAAATGATAAACATTTGTATAACCTCTGGAAAAATCAAACCTCAATAGTGGAAGCCGAATTCAATCTCATGAAAAGAATGGAGAAAGCTGCGAACAAACATCATAAATCGATAAATCAAAAGTTTAATTACCTTAAAGAATCCTTTCAAGATCTTCAACGCCATGTACAGAACATGACTTTAGTTACCGATTTCTTAGCATCTGCTATGACGGCGAATAACTTACTGTATAGCCTCAGGAAAATACAAGACTCCATTCTTGATACAGTAACTAATATTTACAATGGAAAATTGGACTTCCATCTGATATCTCCTAAACAGCTGAGAACGGAATTAAGTTCTATATCAGCACATATCCCCAAAGACATGGCACTTCCGGTCAACCATTTGAATCTCAAAGATCTCTACAACTTAATAAAAGTGCGGACTAAGTACTATAGAAAATACTTGATCATTGAAATAAGAATACCCCTCATCGAAAGAGGCCTTTACGAAATCTTTAATCTCATTCCAGTCCCACGATTATTGAACCACGACATGATACATGTGAAAGTTATCTCAAGTTTTGCTGCCATTAACCTCAGAAAAGACTCATACGTAATCCTTACTGATACTGATATCAAGTCTTGTATAAGACAAAATCCTGGGATGATTTTATGTCATACAAAAAACCCTCTAAATATCTTAAAACATGATCACAGTTTGTGTGAAACGATCCCACACACAAGAACCTGTGAAACCATTAGAACCCCTTGTAAAAACATTTGGAAGGAATTAACAGCGGATAATAAATATTTTTTTTTTTTTGCAATGAGTGCAACTTTAAACTTCTCTGTGACGGCGACATTGCCGCCGTTAAATTGATAAATGCAGGTCTGTTGTATGTGGAGGAAGGCTGTATGATAAAGACGGACAATTTCGTTGTTCATTCTAATAAAAGGCTGTCTAGCAAAATGAGTATTGGTGCAAGAATGATTGCGCCACAAATATCACCTATTAACCATATATTCAACATATCTACCCCTGAATCTCCTGAGATTAATCCTAATAATTCTGAAATATTGCGACAATTTGAAGATATACAGAAAAAGATTGAGATTATGAAACAAACTGAACCATGGAGTGATAAAATATCCTATCACGACGTACATCTTTATAGCGTCTTGTATGCTCTAATCTTTGCAATCCTGATAACTGCGGCGGTCTACTGTTGGCGGCGTCACAGGCGGTCAACACATCGAGAACCCTCGGTGCCTGCTGGAGAGGCATCTACTGCAACTGCGATCTCTCCACATCCCGGAAATGAGAGTGTTATAAGTGAGTGTAGTGCGGTTAGGGAAAAAAGACAATCTTTAATCAAAGTGAAAAGTGCAGTGAGTAAGTGTTGTGATCTTAGGGAAAAAGGGCAATTTAGTCAACCCGTGAAAAGTGATCCCAAAAATCTTACTAAATCAAGCGAGTGTTTACATACAGAAGATAGGGCCTCGTCCCCTGTTTTTCGCGTATTTTCCCTTCCCGATCTAAGATAAGTAGTTGCTAGACTACTTGTAATTGTTCAAAATATTGTTAATCATTAACTACTAATCCTTATCCCTGTCATATAGTCGATAAGTTGAATATTGTTAATCATCTTGTAAATCTCATCTCCATCTTTATCCTACTAACCCCTATCTTTGGCCCCGGGAGCATGTACGGGCCAACCACCGTACAGCACGTTTACCTGGGTCATCATTATTGCGCCACCCGCTCAGTATGTTTCCATCATTAATATTATTGCATTTACACAGCAATAGTAGTACGTAATTCGGCGACATACCGTGCGCGTGACTCATAATCCCATATCGTTCACCATAGTATAAATTAATCTTAATCTTATATTTGTGGAAACAGACAATACAGTGAATTGATTAATCTTAAACTGACTTTCATCTCTTATCTCATCCTTGATCTCTATCTTAACCCAACCCCGAACAGAAAATATGTTCTTTAGCATTTTTGCTTTTGCTTGCGGATCTGCCAACAAGATCTAAACTGAAATGTCTACTGCATCTTCAACGAATGCATTAATTAAAATTTCATCCCAATTGTAATATTCATCGTTAAGAAAAGGGTTATATTTTCGGGTAAAAATCCTATATGTTTGGCCTTCCACACGTTTACCCAAACATACGTCCGTAATGCTTGTTATTATTACTTAATGGTCGCAGTTCCAATTTTCCTCTACATAATTTGAATTGACACTGCAAAGAATATTACCTTTCTTTTGTGATAAAAATAGGAAACATAATATTACATGTTCAATAAACGACAAGACATCGGGAAAGGTTGGTAACGTGTATTAATATCAGGAAAATTAATGCTTGTAGGAATTAATGTGCCATGAAGATATGATATAGAATTACATATATAAAATCGATCTGACTCGATCTAGCTAGGTGAAAATGAACCGTTAAGACCAAAATTGCATATTTTTTGCCATCATAACAGCTTTTCAATTATTATTGTTTTTCACGGAGAAATTAGTGACATTGAGTGATAAAATTGGCAAAGCACTAGATTTTTTGGATAGATCTACTCTGTTTATAAGAAAAAAAACCTAATATATAAATAGATATGCAAATTAGGGCAACGGTGCATGGCTGGCCTAGAGCTGCGAACAGTGCGAGTCTATCCTCGTCGCATTGGACGGCACTCATGAGTATTGGTGATGTTTCAGGTGAGTCCGAGCATTGCCAGAGGAGTTGGGAACCCGGCTGCGCTGGATGGGTCGTAGGCTCACGGCGATGTTTTTTAGTGGGTGCAAGCCTCACATAAACATACCGTCTCCCCGGACGGTGTCAGACTTCTTTTATCGACGTACTACCTATTATATAAGCAAATTACAAAATATTGCACATGCCATAAACAACACTGTTCATAAACGTATGCATTGTAAAGATTCATGTTGAAGCCATGCTTCCGTCAGTGTGTTATTGTAGTCAATTAATTAAAATACCGAAATAATGGCCGAAGCCTTCAACAACGCTGACGGAGTTTGTAAACACATTTTTAATTAATACATTGTATGCTTTTATTAAGCTGACGCATGCCACATGACCCTAGATTGACCGTTTGTTAAATGCGTGGTGATTATTATGGCCTGTAAAATTAACTGACCTTTAAAGGAGCAGATGCTCAACTTTGGATTCGCGGCGAAAATAATTATGGAAAAGTTACCGATGCCACAAATTCTGCAACTAGGAATAACCTGTAGTCAAGTGGGTTCAAAAATACAAACCTGTAGGTAAGTACCTATTCAAATTAAATAGAATTCAATGTTTTGCAATCTCTCCGTGCCGCATAATTGTACACATTACGGCGTTGGATTCCTAATCCCGTAGCTGTTGGTACTTCTAAAGTTATTTGTTTTAAAAAATAGTGATTTCTAAAACTATTTTCGCAAATGAATAAAGAAGAAAGTTACTTTGCGAATGATAAATCAAACAGTTTCGAATCAGCGCGTATGGGGAATGATACATATCAATCACTGAAAGTTACCAACGTGATACATAACTGTCACACCCACGCGGCCACGGCAATATGATAAAAATAGTAGCGTTTTAGTGTCTGATTGAAGTCGATTTCCAACCGAACTTGAAGCCTTAATCACCCTAAGAAAATCAATTTAAAATTATCTAAAAGTGAAAATTATAATGATTTAATAACATATAAATTAAAAGTTTATGTTGAATGTATTTACGCATCAACGACATGGTTAAAACTTTAAAACTGAAAAAAAAAACAACGAAATAATATCAATTCATCAAGCTGTCGGCTGTCGTTTGTAGATCTTTGAGAGTCGATACAGATAGTCAGAGGCCCGAACGTCTGACAACCACTCTAACCAAGAGGTATCGTATTACCCAGTACCAACTGGGTTCTGGAGATCAGATAGGCAGTCGCTCCATGTAAAATACTGGTATTCAGCTGCATCCAGTTAGACTGGAAGCTGACTCCAACATTGTTGGGAAAAGGCTACGCAGATGATGACGATCAAGTACTCGTTCGTTCGATTTCGCTATTGCTAGAAACATTCAGCTTCGGCCACAACTCCCGTTCTGACCGAAGACTAAGGCTTAGCCGGAGCCGAAGATTCTGTCGGACATCACTATTGCTTTAGTGGAAATCCCAGTTACGCGGGCATTTACTACATTGTACGTAGGAAGAAGCCATCATACTGCAGCCAACTCTGCCATGAAACTCGAGTCTTTCCTAGCATTTCTTTGAACCATTTTCCTCACGGAACCATGAAAGTGCCACTCTAAGCTGAAGAGTTTTAAAACGGATCTAAGTAGTCCTTTAGCTCACCTTTTATTTATTACGTTTACCGTTTAATTTGTATCTTTATAAACACTGGCTTAGTAAGTGTCTACGGGGTGGACTGTCATTATTTTGTATCGCATTTTCTCCCGCATTTGAATGTCATTAGTCAGGTTTTCAGATCTACTACGTCTAAAAGTACTTACATATTAATCACTAAATCTTGTCATTTCAATTCGTTATCAAAGTCTAGATTAATACGTTCTTTCACACTCAAATTAATGAAACCAATCTCAATTCAAGTGGCCATTAATATACACGAATCTCAAGTTTTAACATTACATTTTCTATCTACGCAACGTTGCATGAAAAGTGATTGCAGTAAAAAGATAATATTTTATTCCATTTTCGAAATAAAATATATTATCTTCTCTTAGATGTATCGCATGTCTGTACAAATGCCTTTCATAGTTAATGATGCATCTTTATTCAGGTTATTCATCAAAGTCCGACAGAAAGTTTATTCAGTGTGACAATGAATAATATTCTCGAATACAAAAGGTACAATAACGATGTTTACTTCCGTGCTAATCCGCGATTGATGGGAAAACATTATTGGTGTATGAAGAAATATGCTCGACAAAAAAGTAGATAAGTTTTCTAAAGAAGGCAAGCTTTCTAATGGGACTTAAATGACTGAAATAGAGTTTTTACAAATAAAAACATTTATTTCTCTAAAGGATCACAATACAACATGAACAATATAGTCAATCAGGCTTTGTAGATTCCCAGATGCTTGTTAACATTTTACATTTTTTGTGTAGTAAGCAACGACTTATTGTCGGGCCTACGCTGTCCCCCATACTTAAGTACTAATGCTGTAACATGATAATATTGTAACACCAAATGATTTGATAAGAGTAACCATGGAGTTTCTTGCCGGTTCTACTCCATAGGAAACGACCAATCCAAACCGTACTCCTTTTTGTCGACGTTTTATAAGTGCTCATCTAGGCCTAATGTGAAATAAAAATATTTTGATTTTGATTTAGAGTAGCTCTGTGAAATTTTATTTTATTTTTATTTATAAACAGTTTTATCCGGTACGATTGAAAGCCGACTACATCATAGTTGAAAAAATGCAAGGTAGCTGATGACACTACTACAGTAACGAGATGACAACTTTCCGTAGTTCATTTCAGAAGTCCAAATCAGTCACTAACTAAGAAATCTAAAAAACACTATCCATCCAATTAGTGCTCTTCACAGAATCACGTTTTCTCGAAAATCTCACTTCGGCAAAATTTTCTCCTCGCTGTATTTACGGACTACTTGAATTGGAAGCAATTAAACCGAAGGTTGGTAGGCACTGTCATTCCCCAGTCAGTCGAATGCAGTGAGAGGGTTCCTTAATACTACCCATAAATAAACCGGTTTGACTGGCATCCGCCCCAATAATTAGCCGTAGGTATTTGAAGGAGGGAAGCAATGAAGGAGATGTATGGAGGTTTGAATGAGAAATCGAGGTAAATAGAGAGTCTATTAATGTGTTTGTGTAAGGTTAACGAGTCTCATTCTAAGTCGTACCCTTAGGGCTAGGTACACGGTGTGACAGGATACTTCATGAAGCCGTCAACCAAGCATACTGTACATCAAACTAATTAGTAACTTTACGCAAAAATTAATGCTCGGAAACGACTTTTTCTTTCGGGTAAAAAATCACGTTTTACTCATAGGACTCAATGTGACGGACTCAAAACATTGTGCTGATGGATTGATTGAATACGGGGGTCGTGGAGGTGTTTAAAGTAAAAATCTTACATTAAAAAACAAGTGTTTAAAGAACTTTGACCCTCGATATCTCCGTAACTAGAAGGTTCCGAGGTATGGACTAGAACAAAAAAAAAAAATGCATTGACAGGGAGAACAAGTGCCTTTCGGGTTCGTGAAGGGTTTTGTTATACCCTTTATTATCATGGTTGATAAGAAGAACACGTTCCATTTAATGATGTCAGGTTTCCAATTCTACATAACTATGTACAGTCTGTACTGTGTGTATTAGGTGACAGCCTCGTTGGTTTAATGGTCACAAGCGCGACTGCTGAGCATGCGGTCCTGCGTACGATTTCCAGGTCGGGCAAAGTGTTATTGGGTTTTCCAACAGCAATTTCGCAGTAGCAGTGATAGAGTTTGAATTTGTGCCCAGTTGTTGGCAATAAGCTTGCCTGCTATTACATGGGACTTAGACATTACTAGCGATATTTGAGTGCACGATTAGGTATATCTCTGCCTAGCCCTTCGGGGATTACCGGTTTATGTTATAACTATATACGTACTTATTAATCCTAATCCTAACTTATAATACTATAAATGCGAAAGTAAGTTTATTTGTTACCTTTTCACGCCTAAACCACTGAGCAGATCATCCTGAAATTTTGCATATACTTTGTCAGGTGTACAAAACCGGACATAGGATACCCGTTATCCCAAAAAAAGTAGGTACTGTTCCCGTGGTAAAAAAAAAGAATAACGTACTCATGATAAAAGGATGGCTCCACGGATCCATCGAATCATGATTTGAATCATAATATTATTATTATTGTTTAGCGTGATAAGGTTCACTTTTGGTTGGCACAGAAACTGGAATGATGAAGACGTGTGTTTGCTTCAAATCTTTATTTCGTACTAACTTAGCCTATGAGACATGCATCTAGTTAAATGATTAACACAACGTCACATATAAATATACAGGTATATATATCTTCCTAACATACCGCCCACCAAAAGAGCTTTAAGTTCTTTTAAACAAATCAAATCTAATTGTAACGTTAAATAAATTTACACATTGCAAATAACAATCAAATACTAGAAACAAAATGGTAGATAGTCATAACTATGACCAATTGTAATCTAATGAAATTAAATGCTCAGTAAATAAATCTTACTTCAGTACATACGACAATTTAATAAACCTACACGGTATGCATTTAAATTTAAACCTTGGTGTCTATAGGCAGAAGACATAATTTACCAATTGATCGCTTAACTATGTGGTTACCAGTTTTCACACTATACACTCTAGTAACCGCATCTTGGCCTGGGTGTTTTTCTACTATGCGTCCAAGTGGCCATCTCCCTGGAGCAGCATTTTCCGTCTTTACGAGCACTATTTGACCAACATCTAAGTCTGGAACTGTCTTTAACCACTTCGGGCGTTGCTGTAGTCTTGCTAAGTACTCATGCTGCCATCGCTGCCAAAAGTCATTCAGTAGCTTTTGAATATGCTGCCAGCGAGATAGCTTGCTGACAGATACGTCTTTCAAGCTTGGTGAAGGTACGGCGATTGGTGCTTCCCCGATCAGGAAGTGTCCTGGTGTGAGTACCTCCATGTCATCCTTGTCTGAATCATCGATGGGGCACAACGGTCGCGAGTTTAGACAAGCCTCGATCTGGCATAAAAGTGTAGTCATCTCTTCAAACGTCAGGTGACTGTTCAAGACTCGTTTGAGGTGATATTTGGTGGACTTTATGCCGGCTTCCCATAGCCCACCGAAGTTCGGACTGTATCCCGGAATAAAGTGCCATTGAGTCCCATCCTTTCCCAAAGTATCTGCTATATCACCTTCAAATTCTAACTTAGCTGCGTTCCAGGCTTCAACAAGCTCTTTGTTGGCTCCGACAAAGTTTCGGCCCTGGTCACTCCACATGTGATTGCATCTTCCTCTACGTGACACAAATCTTCTGAACGCGCCGATAAATGCTTCAGATGTCAGGTCGCCAACCAGTTCTAAATGTATGGCTTTAGTTGCCATACATATAAACAAAGAAATATACCCTTTGTTCGTTTTAGCGCCTCTTCCTTTAGACATTAAGATTTGGTACGGGCCAGCAAAGTCAACACCGCAGCGCAAGAATGCTCGGGCCGGAGTCACTCGTTCTTCAGGTAGGTCACCCATCAATTGGGTTCTGATTTGAGCCCTTTGTTTTGCACAGATTAAACATCTATGCACTGCCGCTTTGATTAAACCCTTTCCTCTCACGATCCAGTATTTAGATCGAATGTAATTATACATTAACTGTACACTTCCATGCATAGTTACCATATGTGCATCGGCCACAATAAGTCTTGTCAAATATGATTTATTATCTAAGATGATGGGGTGTTTTCTGTCCTTGTCTATATTGGCGTGTCGAATTCTACCGCCCACCCTGAGGATATAATTTTGATCTAAATACGGATTGAGTGACTTCAATACACTCCTATTCTTAACTTTACCCTTTTCTTTCAGGTCTTTAATTTCTTCTTCAAAACATTTTATTTGTGTTATTTGTATACATTTATGTAATGATCTTTCTAATTCTTCAGTATTTATACTAATCTGTGTTTTATTTCTTTTCAGGTTCAAGAATTGTCTGCAGTATGTCACTGCTTGCAATAACTCCGCCAGTGTATCACAAACTTCGAAACGGGTTGACCAATTTTTCTCTTCGACAGATTGTTGTTCAGTTACCATGTTTACATTTATGACCTTTCTCATTTCTAGGTCCGTCGAAGTGCTTATGCTTGTAAATATTATTTCCTCTCCTTTCAGCCATTCTGGTCCTTCCCACCATAATCGACAATTCTTCAACTCCGACAGCAGCATGCCCCTAGATACGACATCTGCTGGGTTTTCCTTTGATAGTACGTGAAACCATTTGTCACCGATGTTATCAATTATCGTCACGACTCTGTTCCTCACAAAGGTTTGCCATCTTGAAGGATCTCCTTGTAACCAGGATAAAACGATTTTCGAGTCTGTCCATGAAAATATTTGATTAGTAGGAATATGCATGGCCTCGCTTATTTGCTTTAATAATTTTGAAAGTAATAACGCACCACATAGCTCCAGTCGCGGTAGTGACATTGGTTTTACAGGCGCAACTCTGGATTTGGCAGCAATTATGGTCGTTTTGTATTGATGGTCTTCTCCTAACACCCTCAGGTAAGCTACAGCTCCATATGCTTTTTCAGAAGCATCACAGTAACCGTGTACAGAAGCGTCCTTCATGGTTTCACTTGTGCATTGTAACCATCGCTGCAGTTCAACTACTTTCAAATGTGATAAGCTTTCTCTAATACTAATCCATTCTTTTTCTGTTTCAGGGTCTACTTCGTCATCCCAGCCAGTGTGCTTCAGCCACAAACTTTGAAGTAACATTTTTGCAGGAACTATTGCCGGAGCCAGCCATCCCAGCGGATCGAATAGCCGGTGAACGTCAGCCAAAATCTTTCTTTTGGTCACGCCTCCTGTCATGAGAGCGTAATCAAGATGATAATGAATAGTGTCCTCACCCATGTTCCAGGATAATCCTAGTGTTCTGACAGTACCATGCAACTTCATGTCTATTTTAACTTGTTTACTATGCTGTTCAGCTTTAAATTGCTTCAGAAATTTACTACTGTTGGATGCCCACTTTTGCAGCGTGAAACCTCCTTTTTGTAGGATATGGCTAATATTCTTAGCTACTTCTATAGCCTGTTCTACTGTATCCTGTCCAGACATTAGATCGTCCATGAAAAAATCATGTTTGATGGTTTCAGCTGCTATGGGATAGTCTTTACCTTCGTCTTCAGCTAGTTGTTGCAGCGTTTTCACAGCAAGGTAAGGGGCAGAAGCAGTACCGAATGTGACTCGTAGCAGACGATAATCTTTGATGGATTCCGTTGCATGCTGACGCCAAAGAATACGCTGGTAGTCTGCGTCTTCTTGCGTCACCAGTATCTGTCTATACATTTTCTCTATGTCAGACACAAAACAGACAGGCTTCATTCTCCACCTCATGACTAGAGACCTCATGTCTTCTTGTAACTGAGGTCCGATCAGTAGTTCATCATTCAGAGATATATTATTGCAACCCTTGGACGAAGCATTAAAGACAATTCTAACCTTCGTTGTTTCACTCGTTTCTTTCAGGACTGGATGGTGTGGTAAGTATACTGCTGAATGATCTATCTCGTTTATTGGAACTATTTCCATGTGTTTCAGATCAATATACTCTTTCATTACTTTTGTGTATTCCGTCCTCAACTCTGTATCTTCCTCAAAGCGTTTTTCAAGTTGCATGTATCTTCTCAATGCTATATCTCTAGTTTTACCTTCACTTGCCTTTGGTTTTTTGGTTTTAAGTGGTAATTTTACCACATATCTTCCTTCGACGTTTCGCTTGTATGTTTCTTTGTATATTTTCTCACAGGTTTCCTCTTCTGCTGTTAGTTTCTTCTTACTGTCATCTTCTACTTCCCAAAAAGACTTCAACATATTTTCCATGTCAATATGTTGATGCATGACGGTAATATCTTCTGTAGAAGTGCTTTCTTCAACCCTTCCAAAAAGAATCCATCCTAGGCGTGTATCTTGTGCACTTGGAGAGCCTAAGGGACCTTTAACTATACCGCCCTTCAGAATGATGTCATAAATTTGAACACCTAATAAAAGGTCCACTCGCCCTGGTTGATTATAACTTGGGTCTGCCAGGGTGAGGCCTTGTAAATGCGGCCAGTCAGCGATTTTGTGGGTGAAATGTCTTGGTGGTAAGTTGGAGGTTATGTTCTTGGGTATGACGTATGCCTTCAGTGAAATCTGGAAATCTTCACACCGAGATAATAGATTAAATTCTACGACGTGATGTATGTGTGTCTGTTTTCCTCCAATTGTTGTGAGTGTTCCTCTGCTTGATTTGCGTGTTATCTTTAGTTTTTGTGCTGCTCTTTCACTGATAAAACTTTCATGTGATCCTTGATCAATTAAGGCGCGCAATACTTTTGTTAGTCCGTTATCATCCTTAACATACACTAGTGCTGTTGCCAGCAAAGCTGTGGACTTCTTCGTGGTGAAGTGTGATGCTATTGCGACGTCTTCTTTTGTATCTTCTTTAGTATTTTCCTTTCCTTCGATATGACTGTGTGGAGTTTGTGAATTGTCTGACTGCTTGTGGTTACTTCTCTGTTGATGCAACAGTGAGTGATGTCGACGATTGCATCGACGGCAGAACACAGGTACGCGACATTTCCAGGCTGAATGCCCTGGTGCCAGACAATTGTAGCAGAGGCTATTCTTCTTTACAAACTCGTTCCTCTCCGTAGGTTGAAGCTTTATAAAATCTTTACAATGGCATAGGGCGTGGTCTTCTTTGCACATTGTACACGTCTTCGCCGGTGCGGTTGCAGAAACATGGCATGACTTATCTTTGATAGTTTTCTCCTTTGAGGCAGCTGAACCACTACTATGTGTCACCAACTCCAATGTACGGAACTTAGACTCCAAAAAATTATAAAAATCTTTCAAGGTGGGTAACTTGTTAAACTCCTGAGTGTATGTATGCTCCTCCCAATCTTTGTGGGTCTCAGGGTCTAATTTCTGAACCACTAAAAATATAATTAGAGGGTCCCAGTTGTCAATAGATAAATCCTGATTTTGTAGACTATTCAAGCACTCAGCTGTAGTGTCTAGTAAGGCCTTTATCTGATTTGCAGTTGGTGTTTTGATCGCCTTTTGTCCGGTAAGTCGTTTGAACAAAGTATTTACTATCACTCGTTTATTGCCGAAGCGATTTTTCAATATATTCCACGCTTGTTCGTAGTTATTGTCCGTGACCTTTATATGTTTCAGCAAGGCTTCAGCTTCACCGGTGATACTTGATTTCAGGTATTGCAACTTCTGTACCAAACTTAGCGACGTATTGTCATGGACTAGTGATATAAACAAGTCATGATAAGTGGGCCAATCATCGTAATTACCATTAAACTCTGGCAGCTGGATTCTCGGCAATTTAACTTGTGTTTGGTTAATCGTCGCGGTGTTACTACATACTTCTGCTGATGATGTCAACGAAGAAATCATGTCCTTTAAATCTCCTTGTAAACACAAGAACAAGTCTTCAATAACGTAGTAATCTTCATTAACAAAGTACGGGATGTTCGCACGGTTATCTTTCGGGGTACACTTAACGAGTTCTTCATGTGTTGACTTAAAGCACTGCCAATATTCTTCTATACATTGTAATCTTGCTTGAATGTAACCCTTGGTTAATCGTGCCCGAGGACATTTCTTCAAATTAACTTGGGCTTTCTGCATTTTACTAGCTGTTTCTTCAAGAAGATTGAGTAGTTGACTGCTTGAAGTACTCATTTTTGAAAAAAGTGTTCTTTTTCTCTTTGATTTTAACCCAAATTCAAGTAAATACACCAAGTTATGGCGATGTAATAACTCGTAATTTTATAAAGTATTCACTAATGAGCTTGTTATTCACTCTTATCGCTAAGGAATGTGCGATCCTTTTGTATTCGATCGGCCGTACAGTTTTTATGACTTTAAAATAATAACACTTATGAATCCGGTTCGTATGGACCATATGTTTAGCGTGATAAGGTTCACTTTTGGTTGGCACAGAAACTGGAATGATGAAGACGTGTGTTTGCTTCAAATCTTTATTTCGTACTAACTTAGCCTATGAGACATGCATCTAGTTAAATGATTAACACAACGTCACATATAAATATACAGGTATATATATCTTCCTAACATAGAAACTTTAGTAGTGTCCTAAGAGTTTAGTTGTCAAATTCTAAATTAACGCAAATGAAGCCACGGGCTAAAGCTAGTTGTGCTATAAACCTAAAAACGAATTATCTATTAAGTTAATTAAAAATATTGAGGGTAATTCAATGATAGAAAGAAAAAGCTTTCTTATATCTTTCAAATAAGTCAGATGATAATGTTATCACAAAAGTTGCGGTCGTTTCATGCAAACTTTCAAGTCCTTATTTTTAGAAATGACTGAACCGATTTTAATAAAACTTCATACGCATAAGCAGGATGCATAGCTTTAAAAATTTCATAGACAACATTTTCGAAAAATAGTGTTACAGCTAAATTAGACCGATTTTAAATTTTCCATGTAAACAGAAATTTTCAATTCTCTTTTTTTTTAAAGACATTTTGAAAATGTTCTCATTATCTTTTTAGACCTATGTATCCTGCTTAAGCGTCTAAAGTTTTATTTAAATCGGTTCAATCATTTCGAAAAATAAGCACTTGAAAGCTTGTATGAAATGCCGTAAGTTGTAAACGCTCATACACAAAGCTAGAACTTCTTTAGATATTGATTGTTCCTGACAAGTAAACAGATCTTTGAGGAAAAACCTCGTCAGAATGAAAATGTTAATTAATAAACAGATTCCCCGACTTAAATTCCTGTCGAGACCAAAGTGTACTCTGTAGTCCATTTGTAATTAATTACGCTGCTATAGCCTGCAACCGCTTGGTAAATAAATTCTAAGAAACATGTTATCTCTTTATTGTTTAATTATTCTGTGTTGTCGTCTTCCAACGCTTGCACTTGCAAAATGCGGACATCAGCAAAGGAAAGGCGTTAATTTGTTTATTCTGCAGTTTTTGTTTCACTGAATAATTAAACAATAAATAGAAGCGGGTGAATACTGGTTTTTCATTCGATTAAATAACTTTTTTCTAGACCAATTATTGGTAATGATGGTGAACTTCCTTAAATTAATGTGAATACTGTTTCAGTAGCAATACACATACTATAAAAACCTTCTTGAATGTTTGTGTGCATTATTAAACCTACGTTTTTTTTTAAATCTTACTTCCTACTAATATTATAAACGCGCAAGTTTTTGAGGATGTATGGATATTTGGATGTATAGATGTATCGATGTTTGTAACTCTTTCACGCAAAAACCACTGAACGGATTTGGATAAAATTTAACACACAGATAGTTTATAACCTGAATTAAAACATTTAAAAACTTTTGATACCTATAGTATCTCGTGGGACTATCGAACACCATGCGGGCAAAGCCGCGGGCATAGGCTAGTTAATAATAAACGTTTATTGAATGTATTATGAAACATTTACACCACACGTTCTAGTATGAATAAAAGTAGATGAAAACTTATAAAATATAGGCCTTATTCTCAACAGAATCTACCCAAAGTTTCCAATATCATCGGCACAAAGAATAGAAGAGTTTCGTTAAAAAAAATCCGTTTTAATCCAAACCCTTCAGTGTCTATTGATCCTGACTTGAATATTCAGCGTACAGCCAGACCAATATTTTTTACACTCCAATTCGCATCCACCTTTCTTTTTCGTGACTAAACTTCTAAGTGCCCTTGAATATAACGTCTACGCAGAAACATGTTTTCCAGCCACGGAGTGTGGAATTTCTTATCCTCTTTAGGTTAATGAAACTACACATCGAGTGGGATAGTTTGTTGGCACAATGCTTCTGAAAGTGGTGTTTGTCATAGTTCGTTCTAGGCAAGCTTTCAGATTATATTGGACGGTACCCTATACAGGGTGTAAATGGACCCTTCATGAAGCACTGTACTTAAAACTAAGTAACTGTTCAATTATTGCAATTTGTCTAATAAAAAAGCAAATTGTCACTGAAGTGAAAGCTGCGTCTATATACCGCCGTCATCCGTCCCATAATGACATACGCTTGTGTCACTTTTGCCCATGCCCACCCGCGTTACCTGCATCGGATGCAGACCCTTCAGAACCGTTACCTTCGTAAGATTACCGGTGCCCCCTATTACGTCCGTAATGAGAGTCTCCACGTAGACCTTAGGATACCCACCATGGGTCAGTTTATGAAACGTCTTTCCAAGCGTTTCTTCGATTCAGCTATTAAGCATAGGGAACCCCCCTGATCGCATCGGCCGCCCGGTACGAACCCTCGCGTATCAGCATGATTCGCCACCCCCAATGACCCCATCACCCTTCTCCAGGAGAGCAGTAGTGAAACCAGCACACTTGGTAAACACAGACACAGACCGCCGAGTTTCCGTCCTCGCCGTCGAGACCCGTCGCGACGCCCCCGTTCAACGAACCCCTCCCGACCCTTGCTAGAGCCAGCCCGCGATGCTGAGCGGGTAGTTTTAAACCAGCCCCTAAATACTCAGATCGGCATTCAGAACCAGCCTGTCCCTTTGCTGTCCTCCCCAGCGACGCCCTAAGCCGAGGCTCGTAGCTCACAGGGGGTGCCCTTAGCGAGTGGTCGCTTAGTTTTTAAGTGATAATTAATTTTAAGCCCCTGGCTGGATGCCTTAGATCCATTTTTAAGGCATCCCCAGGATTTGCCCGGTTAAGCAGTAGCCAGCCTCAAAGGCTGAAAAGCGAGATGCCATCTCCGAACAAAAAAAAAAAAACAATTATTGCTGGGAAAAACTTTTTTTTGGGTCAAAACCATGTTTTACGGTAGGACTCAATGTAACGCACTCAAAACATTGCGCTGATGAATGTATTGCATAGTACGGGGGTCATGGAGGTATTTAAAATTACAAACATGTTTAAAAAAAAACCTGTCAAAAAGTTGGAACTTTAGCCCCCAATATCTTCATAACTAAAAGGTTCCCAGGTATGGTCTAGAACATTATCGCAAAGACGGGGAAAACAAGTGCATTTCGGCTTCGTTAAGGGTTTTTTTGACACCCATTCGAAACGTACTCGTACGTATTTCGTTCCGTTTACGTTTCTTATAAACTTTCGTTAAAGTTAAACGTCACAAACGTACGGCTAATCAGTCGTTAAACATAACTATAACACTAAAAAAAGGTAAAGCGGATAACCTAATTTTAGAATATTGGATGCTTATAGCCTTTTTATTCAGATATGGTCTATTGGTCTGGATTGATATATATTGGTTTTGGATATAAATATGGTGGTATATCCAAGAATTTTACTTCCATAACATGAATATTTTCAGTCGATGATAATCTTATCCTTTTAAAAATAGTTCGTCAAGAATAGCATCAACAGCAGAATCTACAGAAACACGAGAATCAGAGCAGTGTATTAATTTTAAACTAACAAAATGGGGTACTAACATGCAAGCTCTTCGTTGCATAGAGATAAGATAGAATATTCTGCAGATAGGGTCATATCCCAAAAGAGGAAGCGATATTTTTAAAAGGTTTTTGCCTTATCTTGGGATATTCCCTTGCCGTTTTGGAGGAAATTTCCATGCTGGTAACGGTGTTGCCTCGTTTGTAAGATAACCCAATTCAATCTCTGTTCACACCTTGTTAAAATAATAGCGTGAGAGACGGTTATGATGTGAATGGCCGAGTTCTCAAACACAGCAAGACTTTAAGTCACCTTGATACTATCTTGAGCCGAGGTCTATAAAAATTACTTAGCACATACTTTTAATGAGCGTAAAACCTGTTAGACTGTAAAGTTCTCGGCATTGGTTATCTTAATTGAGACTGTCAGCAATGTACTGGAGCGACTGGATTCCTCTGATTTTTCGGATTCATGTACGTACTGTATAATTATCACTTGCAATGGTGAAGGAAAACATCGTGAGGAAACCAGCATACCTGGGAGCTATTTCTCGACGGCATGTAAAGCCAAGTAAAAGGCCCATGGGCGGCAGAAAAACTCTGACACCAGGTTAGGCACCAACCACACGACAAAAAAGAAGACTGGTTATTTTATTAGAGAACGTGTTCGTAAACAGATATTTGAATTAAACTAGTAGCGTGACACATGTACCAAAGCTCTATCAATCATTATTATTTGGTCAATTAAATGATCAGTTGATCATCCAACAACCACAAAATAAATATTTTTATTACATTATTTTTAACTGTTTGTTTTAACTTTTATCTGCTGTCACAGCAGTGAAATATTACACAAAATACATGAATTTGTCAACCCCAGCCATTTTTACGTTGATTGATAACTTTTGTTGGTTTTCATATTTACAATAGCCGTCATTTTTATTTGCGAAACTATTTCACATAAAATTAATTTTGCGTGGTAACAACTACATAGCACAACATCACGCTTGCAATACACGAAGGGTTAGGCAGCGGTGTACCTAGGTAGTTCACCCACATTTCGCCAGTAATGTTTTTTCCCATATAATAAGGGGCGAGACTATTGCCATGAAACAGGCACAAATCCAGACTCCGTGGCTGCCCCAGATGATTTCTAAAGGGAAAACCCAGTAAAACTTTGCATGACCAGGGAACCGAACCCAGTATCTCATGCTCACGCTTGCAACCACTTGACCCACGTGGCAGACTCTATTAATCATAATATTGCGTAAATAAACTTGTACAATAATAGTTAAACATATTTTATTCCAAACACACAATAAAAAATAATTACTGTTTTAATTTTCTTTCTTATGATTATTACTCTTACTTAATTGAAATGTTTTCAAGTTAACTCAGAAATATTTTTTTGCACGGCAACAATTTTATTTCGCGTTGTTATTTTGGTCTCGAACAATATTATGAAAGATTCTCACGAGATTATGGTACAGATCTGAATTACTGTTAATATTTAAATAGAATAATCGTATATTAAATCTAAGACGGCTGTGTGTATGTGGTAAACATCGATGAACACGCAGAGGTAAAAATACGCACCTTAGAATGTATTAAACATTTTTCTGTCGTCGGCAAATCCTATTTTCACTTTAATCTCATATTATGAAAACACGGCATCCTCTATCCATTGGGTAGCGAACAAAGCTCACCATATCTTTTGATAACCGTCGGTAATCTCGACCAAAACCGGCGCGAGTCAACGAATACTCGAGATACGTGAAGATCTCATTTGAGAGGGTGATTCAATTTTAATAAGCCCCTCTAAGCGGCAACTTACATTATCAAGTCTCGTTGCGACGTTTTACGCCAGTGCTCATTGTGCCAGCGATTCTCTTCAAAAGAATACTTATTATGAGAGAAAATGACGCGGAGAAAAATATTCCGGAGATTTTTTTGTCCATTGTCCTTTTGTCAACGCACGAGTCTACTGCCTCTAAGATGCAGACTAGCTGTTTCGTCTATTCATATTGCTAAATTTTCAGCATTACTTTTTGTCGCCAACTGACTTTTCATTTGATTAATGCCTTTCATTGCAGAAGGACGTTTCTCTTTTGTTTTTGTGATTCTGCTTTGTTTGATAGTAGGCACTGATTATTAAGGACTGGAATTTAATCAAGCCTGTTTACGTTTTAAATAAAAGTGCTGCGTTTTTGAGTTCTGCAGTAATGATCGAATACTATCACCGCAATTAATTCAAATGAATTAATACGACATCAAGTATTTAATGAAATTGGCCAAATATTCCAACTCATTAAACGGCACCAAATCTTTACCCACGTAACCCAACATTACCATATTATGCATTTATTTTATACCTCATAAAATTGCCGTTAAATTGTGCTCTAGTAAATATATGCACACCTTTACACGTCTCATGGCTTTCCATCCGACATATGAATATATTTGAATAATTCACATAGGCCCGTCTCAAACGCTTTTGTAGACTGCTTCCTTAACGAGGGACCGGATAATAGAGACCGGTAGCATTATTTTCTAAGGAATTAGGTATTTTACGTGACTAATATTTTCTTGAAAAGGAGCTCAATTTTTCAAGGGTCGAAGGAGCTGACTTTCTTATACTCTCTTGGTTACCTTTGGCACAATCAATCACGTTTTTGAAAAAACCTTTCTGGATTTCGATCTAAAATGTGACTGAAATATGGTTTCATTAACAGTTTTATAATATAGGTATCTAATATTCGCACTCATAACTGTTCTTATCGGCTTATGTAAGATTTCAATACCCTTGCGCCATCTCACGTTGCAAGCACGGCGGGCTGTGCGGGCGATGCTGCTGCGGGTGTTGAGATCCTCAAGCGGCGCAAATACTGTAACCTTCTCGGTAACTACAATTTTGAGCCGTTTGGGGTCGAAATGCTCGGGTAACGGGGCCCGAGTGCGCGTCTCCTTTCTTGACGACTAGAGAGCTGGCTCTTTCTTTGGTCAAAGAATTAGCATTGCCATTCAACGTGGCAATGCTGCCAGTCTTTTGGGCACGTTTCCGAATGACATCAATGGGGAGGAGTACTTTGACGCCTAAATGTCCTATTGTTGTCGTTGTACATATGCAGAAGCTTACTTTTAGTCTTCTTTTTAGCATTATTTTAGTTCTATTTGTAGTCTATAAGTAATGCAGTAGATATATTATCCTAATACGAAATGAAATTAAATAAAACTAAGAAACATAATGTATTATTACACAGTGTACGAGTATAACACAGAATCAAGTCCACTCCAATCTTCTCATTTTGCATTCCAGACAGAATGTTGGCAAAGTTTTCATAATTCGAGAATATAATTCACAATCTTTATTCCTATTGTGAATAACCCAAATAGAGCTCGCGGACCCATTTGGAGGGCGTAAATGAATCTTCCAATTGTCGCCATTTGCTGGAACTGAGTATAATCTCATTCTGTGTCGACTCGTTAAGTGCAATTGCACTACGCCAAATTGCATCCTGAAGTTGCTGGGTTTTCTTTGAACAAAAGAATGGTCGTCGCTTTCTTTTTAGGGTTAAGTATTTGCGACGCTCGCACAATAGGGGTTCGCTATGTGTTGCTACAATTAGATTGCTATCGTTGTTAGTAAGATTGCGTTCCTGCTATGTAGGTACCTATCTAATGGACGCGCTTAGTAATGCAGTTATATTAAAGTTGGTAGGTATGGTAGTTAGTCTAGAACAGTCTAACCTCATAATCCCATCTTTGAAGTTCGGTTTATTTAAGTTGCGTAGGTTGTTATCCTTTGGTAGGTAAACGTATTTTAGAATTGGCTGGAATTATTCCGTAAATATAACAATTTGGGGAGTATTAATTTGTTTCTTTTTATTTAAAGATCATCAACAACGAAGCCATATAGACGGTTCAAATAAAGTACCATATAAATGTTGTCAAGCTAATGCTAGATAAATACGACGATTTACACTGTACAGCTTAGAACAGTAACGAATTGTGTTCCTGATAAGGTAGGTAACTAACTACGGAGACTCTTAAGCATAGTGTACATATGTGTGCTGAACTTATTATATTGTACGAGAGATGTAGTCGTGTCATTAGCACCTGTAGTAGTTACAATGGTTGTGGTATTGGTGTTTAGCTATGGCGAATTGTTCAAATCTAAGAAGTCATTACTTAGATACTGAGTGGTTATTCCCTTAAGTGCTCTCCTTATCGACAAAGAATCGGCTTGATCCGATCGCGTCATTTGACGCAGTTAATTCAACAGATAACGAGTTAAACAGAAACCGAACCGAAGCATATAAAAGCGTGCAATAAAAGCGAAAAGAGCCTCAGCACTTTTCGTTTTTATTGCATGCAGGGATCGAAGTTATAATTATCGTGATAATTATCCTGTTAATAATAAAACGCATTATCAGAATCGCAATCTCCACGTGTATTCGAACGTGATTGCCGCTTCTGCGAGTTTCCAAACGCGTTAAAAATACGGTCACAAACTTTGAGTTACTGACTATTTCACTATCAAGACCCGAGTGATAGTTATGAAAATGCCGAAAAATAAAAACCCTATTGGGACTAAATTCGTGTGCGTTTATACAAAAAAAAACAGTTGGAGACAAGAATTAAACAGATACAATTTTGAATCAACATGAATAATAAAATAATCTGATTATGATTCGATAACTAACTGATAATTAACCGATAATTATCATGGTAATTATCAAAGAGATAATTATCTTCATAATTTCGAACCCAGATTGCATGGACATAAGCCTTATCGGAACGGCTTTAACCGATTCCTAGTGTGGCGATTCCTTGAAAAAACACATTTTCATATCAAGAAAAATAACGTAGAGCTACACAGAAGATTATGTATGCGAGAACAAACTACACCCATCAAAGTTCAATCAATGACTATTCCATTTTACGAAAGTCTTATAGAAACAAAAATTAAATCCATTTTCGATCGCGTGTCAACCACACAAATGAGACTCGAAGTCAATCCGACGTCCCCAAAGCCATTCCTAATTCAATAAACTTTAATTTTCAAACTTTTATATTAGAAAAAACAAAGAGGAATCGATTTTAAGTTTACGAAATTTTCCTACCGACTTTTTCCTCGCGTTTTCGGTCTTACATAATTTTGTCGCCTCAAAAGTTATGGGGTAAGGGCTCAAGGGGACACTAACGACCGGGTTTTGTGTAAGAGATGGAATACTTGGCAACATAAGTTTTTTTTGCGCCTACTTTTGTAGGGATAAGAATAGTTTGAACTGAGAACACACCTGTAGAATTACCGTGACGCAGTGTCTTTTATTTCTCTACGGAATATTCTATTCGATGTCGAGTAGTATGTTCGTTTCGCTCCATGTAAAATACTGGTATTCAGCTGCATCCCGTTAGACTGGAAGCCGACCACAACATAGTTGGGAAAAGGCTACGCAGATGATGATGATGTCGAGTAGTAGGTAGTAATATTTCTTAAAAAGTCGGCCAAGTCCGAGTTGTACTCGAGCACCGAGGGCTCCGTATAAACTTGTCGGTATTTTGTTATTAAACTACTTATTTACGGTTTTCAGATTTCTTCCTTTACATGTGCTCTAAGACATTTACTTCTTGCCAAATTTCATGACTCTAGGTCAACGGAAAGTACTCTATAGATTTTGATTCTTTTGTGGAATCTCAATATGCGACATAAACGGTCATATCTTTTGATCGCGTTGACTAACAAGTTTGATTTTTTTACTTCTCTAAGGTGTAGCAGACTTGCCTGCCGGGGCTGCGGGACTGTTCGAAAGAGATACCGTGGCCCCGGAACACAAAGGGCGATGAAGGAACATTGATGGGTTTTAGTCAGTAAAAGTCTGACACTCCCTCCTGCTCAGCCCAGAGCGGGAGGAGTCATTTGATGATTTCCCATCCGAAAAAAAAAAGGTGTAGCAGACTTACGTATCTGAAATTAATTTCAGCTTGACATATCCACGCGTTCCTGAGACAAAGGATCTGAAGACGGACAGACTGACAATAAAGTACTTCTATAAGGGTTCCGTTTTTTCCAACTAAGGTACGCAACTCTAAAAATTGAGCTCAATATTTGCTCGAACCGAAATTAATATCGCCTTAAGGAATCGTTTCTTTACTCGATCTTAGGTCAAGCGAAGGATAACTTGATTAATGTCGGCCTAGCAATAGATATTATCTCAAGAAACTAGGTTACTAGGACTACAGACATAAATGTTATTCTAGTACTTAACTATAAAATACTTCTATCTTCATTGTCTACTTTAGTGGAATTCAGACGAAACACAATAGGTTATTACCTCCTAAGGGCCATTTACACGTCTGCCTACCATTTAAGCACTAATGAACTAGTCTCAAGGGTTTGTTCACTGATATTGTTCCTACTCTGTAAATATTATACCAGCGCCGAAAACCAACACCAGTTATATTAAGGCGAAGTAACGTAACGCAGAATTTAGCAGCTCTTAATAACTCTGGTAACCGCAGGCATGAGTATAAAGGTAAGTGGATGGCAATTGACCTACATTACCTTAAATGAAGTCATTAGCAAATCAGGTAAATCGCCTCCTATCCTCCCTTTAAATGTTAATTTTGTGAGCTTTTAGTCTTCATTACTGAGTATTAATCAAAATTGTAAGGGAACCGAATTAAACGGTAACGTGACACGGAAACGGGGATGGGAAATCAATCTGACATTGCCAGTGACGCGTGACGATGAACTTGAATCGATGTTTGTTCGGATTCATGAATTTCGTCTTTCGGGACCATTGATAAAAACGAATTTGTGAAAATTTCTATAATCCTCACGTTTAGAAAACTTGCTGGTGATGACAGTAAATAAATAAAACGAGCTAGTGCTAGGTTGTTACTGGCAGGCCATTAAAAAATATAAATATAATTATACAGACCGTATAATAAAGGCCTAATCCTCCCTTTTTTTTGGATGCGGTATAGTAGATCTCTGGGTGGAACGGAAGGGAGTGTCAGACTTCTACTGACTAAAACCCATCAATGTTCCTTCTTTTGCCCTTTGCGTTCCAGGGCCGCGGTATCTCTTTCGTACAGTCCCGCAACCCTGGCAGGCATCGGTCCTTTCGGACACCTACTCGTTTGCTGACAATTCTTTGAAGCGCGCGTGGAACACGAACGCGCCGTCGACATGACCTGTCGTCATAAGACAAAGGGACGACACAAGCGGCGGAAGCCACAACGTGGCCCGCAACGCCCAGGGCGTCTCCCACGGCGATTGGGATGTGAGGCTCTCTCCCTCTCACGTTCCGCCACCTCAAAGGCCTTATCCAGAACTTAAATTATAAACGTTCCACTACATTCAACGCGATTCTCGCATAACTATAAAGATGTTGCAGTAATGATAGTAGAAATACATAATATTTCAACATAAGCAATATACATTTTACGATTATCGAACCCTAAGTTTACGATAGATATGGATGTTGAAAATACGAACTTTTTTAGATTGCAAAGCTTAATCTTAAGATGGGATTATATCTCTCGAAGTAAACATATGTTTTTACTTCAAAAATTGCTAAGCAAAGATTGCAGTAATCAGTTTTGCTCTGGTTCTGTAAAGGATGATCGCATTTTTGTATTAACAGGTAAGATATCTATTGGAGAAACTGGAATTTGCTCTAAAATGTTTGAAACTAATTCAATTTTAGTTAATATAGATTTTAAAACCTAGGCATTGATTGAAGTAGGTCTGTATCGATGGTGCACATTTATGAAATGGATTTAAATGTTTGATTATACCTACAAATACAAAATATTATTGTTTCAAATGAATTTATATAAAAAAATAATCTTTTTTTACTACTATTGATATTATTTTTTAAACGGACCAGAAAAGCACATTACACATAGAAGGAAGTCTAAACTCTGCAGCGATTGGAACAAAACTGCTAATGATCGTAGAGAAAGATTCAAAATAGCCCTTTGTTTACCAAGACATTAAGAAGGTACTCGTAGAAACACTGTGTGTTATAGGGATTCACTTACGCGACACCGCATAGAGGGTATATAAGCACAGATTATAGTCAAGGTAGGCTTTAATACCTTATCGCCTTTCCAGGGCTTTGCGCACATTAGAGGGTTCATTACAAAGTTTTATCAAGATAATGTAATACTTTACCCTTAGTTAGTACCAAAGTAGAGAGATCTTTGTTTTAGTTCAAGAAAGATGTTATAGTAAAGGAAACAGCGTATATAAAAATGGGATACAAAACATTAATCTGAACAACTATCTCCAAGGATCAACATCATAAAATCACGACTAATTAATCAGCCGCCCTATAGGTTTTGCTAGCCTTTTCAGTGTCCCACCACTGGTCAAAGCCGTCCCCTTTCCCCTTTATAACATCTGTATCTTTTGCGGTCTCTGGCCATGATGCTGACCTATACAAAATTTCAATACCTCTCGACCCAAATGAATGGGACTGCTGATTATTGTTTTGTGATTACGATCTTGGGTTCATGGAAAAAGTTGTTCAATTGGATGATCTGTATCCCACCTTTAAGTATGACCACATATTACATATAAGTCCATAGACGTGATGGGATTCAATATCATTTTTGTATTTTGATCGACGTCTGTGGCGTTTCGCTAGCCTCTTTTGAACTCTGTTAGGATCGGTTTCCGGATGCAGCTGAATACCTGGATTTTACACTAGCTGTTGCCCGCGGCTTCACTTGCGTTTTAGTCGGAAATTATTCAACGGGCACATTGTAAATATAGCCTATAGCACTCTGGGATAATGTAGCTTCCTATTAGTGAAAGAATTTTCAAAATCGGTTCAGTAGATCCAGAGATTACCCCCTACATGCAAACTTACAGACTTACAAACAAATTTTACCTCTTTATAATATTAGTTTTATAGATTAGTATAGATATAGATGGAGCGACTGCCTACCTGACCTCCACAACCCAGTTAGTACTGGTTAAGACATACCACTGGTTAAGATATATCACTGGTTGTAAAAGTTTTGGGACACTGACGACCGACTGTCAAAGATTTATAAATGACAAGCAGGCAACGCCTGGAAACTCGGTATGTAATTTGTCCCTGTATACCTTACCATAAAGTTAAGCTATGTAACCATAAACTATTGGAATTTATTTTTTGCTCTCAAAGCTGGGTTCGTTTCAGTTAAACTTATTGCAGCAAATCGCAAGTACCAACAGCTTACGTTGAGAGGTTTACAGTATTAAAAGAAAACTGTAAAAATGCCACAGACGATATCGAAACGTGGCGAGAAAAGCTTTTGATGTTTCTCACGAAATAGTTAAACATTGTTCAGAATATTTGTATTGAAATTCAAGTTTTTAATCTAAGATGTTGAGTGAGCGATTATAAATCTTATTCTTTCGACTCGTCTTCAAAAAAATAAAAGCGAGTGTTATCAACTCTCAAAAGACTAAGACTGCCTCGACTATTGATCGCAATCACGACTGCTGAGCACGGAGTCCCTTTTTTTTTCGGATGGGGTAGCATCAAATAACCCCTCCCGCTCTGGGCTGAGCAGGAAGGAGTGTCAGACTTTTACTGACTAAAACCCATCCATGTTCCTTCCTTTGCCCTTCGTGTTCCAGGGCCGCGGTATTCGAACAGTCCCGCAACCCTGGCAGGCGTCGGTCCTTACGGACCCCTTCCTGTTTGCTGACTCTCTTTGAGGCGCGCGTGGAACACGAACGCGCCGTCGACACGGCCTGTCGCCATAAGACGGACGGACGGCGAGCTAGCCCATAGCTCACCGTCCACAGGCCCTTGCCTACGGTGGCCGGGGGCCACCACGTGGCCCTAGACGACCGGGAACACGGAGCCCTGGGTTCGATATTCGGGTCGGGCAAATTGTTATTAAGTTTTTCCATTAGGAATTTCTCAGTACTAGCCACGGAGGATTTGTGCCCAGTTGATGATAATAGGCTCCCCCCTATTACATGAGACTGGGAAATAACTGGAAAAAAGTGGGTGTATTGTTAGGTACACCTCTGCCTAACACTTAAGGAATTACAGTCGTGATGTTATGTTGTGAAGTTTGATAAGAGCCCCCCCTCTATCAAACTTCATAACATAACATCACTATTGTAAGGGTTATGGTCGAGATTAAACATAAATATAAATACCTTGACAGTCGGTCATCGACACCAAGTAAGTTTTTTAAATAAGTTTATATATAAATCTCAGTTAATTAATTAAAACTCAACAGCATAATTCATAAGATGACTTCTAATAAATTTGGAAGTCATCGTCTTAATTTTCCCAGTAAATAAGGCGAGTGCCCTCTGTAAATAAACTTTAACAACTATTTCTAGAACTACTATTTGTAATTCGATGATCTTGTAATATTACATTGAAAGAAATTTGCACAAAAATTAACAGAACTTTCATATTTTACAAAACTTACTCATAAACTGCAAAGGATTAATAGACTCCATTAACGAGAAGACTTTGAAGAATATCAAATACCTGAGTGAGCATAATAGCCTTTGATCAATCTTCTTAAATTCTTTCAATTTTATATGCTGACTAGCTGCATGTTGCCCTAGCCCTTCGTTCGCGTGAAATTATTATAAAAATATTCCTTTCCTTTTACATATTTTTATTACTATTAAAGATTTGTAGTTTGTAAATAACCAATTACTAAAGTTAATTTGGTAGAAAATGGTAAAAAAAATACCTTTCCTTTTTTAATCGAATATTGTTACCAATGTCAAGGGCTTTATTTTTTTGCGCGGACCCCTAATAATTTAAAAAAAAATTAAGTAGCCTTATAACATCAGCTATCTGCCAGTAAAAATGCCGTCGAAATCGGTTCAGCCGTTTCGGAGATTACCCGGAACAAACAGACCGACAGACACACAAACATTGAAAAAATATGTTTTTGTTATAACTACCGTATGTACTTTCATATGCATTCAGTAAAAAGCTGTTATTTTGATATTACATACAGACACTTAAATTTTATTTATTTGTATATTATGCAGAATATTCACTCGAAAATATTTGGTGTAGTAAAACTAAAATATTACGATTTTATGCTGAATGCCTTAATCTAAATATCTACATACTTACTTGAATATTTACTCTCTAATATAAGAGAAAATATAATCAACCAAAATCTCATCCTAACTTATTTACTTACAGATAAGAAAAAATATTATACGGTGAAACACCTCTAAAACTAAAACTTGAAAGAAAACGAAACCACCAAATAACACACAATTTATTCTATTTAACGGGTTGGAAAAACGATCCATCAAATTGAATTTCTTTGACGTAAACTGTCTTATATTCCCATCCATTTTTCTATTGAAACGTAATATCAAAATTGTTTCAGTACTTGAGCAATTCTTGATATTCTACACGTTGGCAAATTGTTCGTTGAAGCGAGTACAAACGACTGCATCTTGGGATAGCCCTCGACGCTACTGTAGTTAAAGATGTATTTATGACATAGTGTCACACAGTGCAATATTGGAAGAATATCTTGTGTTCTTTTTATTGATAAACTTTTTAGTAAGAAACAAAAAAATAGCGACAAAAAATCTCCTCGTCAACGCTTTCAACTGGTAATGTCCCCAAGAAACTGGCGGCGTTCCTACGTTGTATGGCAACGCTAAGCCTCTGGCCAAGGTTAAAACCAGCCCTTGGATCACGGGAAGTGTCAGCTAAGCGTTTTGAAATTTCCTTAAAAGGGCTGTGAGCACTCGGACCTCACGGTCCTAGAGTTTCAACCCCAAACAGCTCGAAAAAATAGTTAAATTAGTTAAAGGTTACTATATCTACGCCGCTTGAGGTTCTCAGCAGCCACAGCGGCAGCGCCAGCACAGCGCAATGAGCTCCCACACAAAAGGCCTACCCATCTTCCATGGAAACAAAAACATGCCGTCCATTATTTTGCCGACTTTGCGGGCCATTGGGTTCTAATACAACTGGAATACCGACAGTGACAAGAGCTCTTCGGATGATGTCGTTTAAGTTCACGTACCATACATACGGCCCGCACTTCGGCTGCATGACAGGACGTAGTAACCTAGGCTGTTGACAACTTTACCACAGTGACAGCGATGAGGAGGAGGACATTGAATGTACTTTTGATATCTAGTATATTGGCACATCACGCTTGTAATCACCGAAGCACAAAGCGCAGAGGTGTACCTAATAGTACACTCATCTTTCGACGGTTATGTTTTATAAGTCCCACGTAATAGAGGCCGAGCCTATTTTGCCATCAACTGGGCACAAATGTAGGCGCCGTAGCTGCTGCTGCTACTGCTGGAAAAACCCAATAATAATGCCTGATCTAGGATTCCAACCCAGGACCTCATGTTCAATATTCGCGCTTACAATCACAAGACCAACGAAGCGGTCTCTAAACTAAAGACCAATGTGGGTATAAAGGTTCTCGATAAAACCCACAAACCTATACCTAAATGATCCTAATCCGTTCCTCAAAAATAAAAACAATTAAATAATTATTTTAGTTCTATTTGTAGTCTGTATATAATGCACATAGTATTTTATTCTACTTATAATAGTGAAATTTCCTTGTCAATAAATCCTAATTAAATAACTCTCTTTTACCAAAAAAAATATGTTTCTTAATCTTGAACAATCGGTCCGTATTCTCTGTAGCGAGAAATTGAATGTAATAATATCTTTAAGAAAAGTATGTGAAAACTTTTGTCAGCTTGCTGGGATTTTCAAGAAACCAATCTATCTCGAACCAACTTACAATGGCGTAGAATTCTTCAAATTTTCTGAATCCTTTTATTATTCCTGATCAAAAATTCTGTAGATTTTGTTCCGGCTAAAGTAAATCAAGCAGACAATAATGAAAAGGTGTTTTAAAATGGAATAGATAGAGAAAGTGAAGAAAAATACGTCTAAAGAGATAAGAGAGAAAAATAAGTCTGGTATGGAGAAGTGGTCTTGACTTATGATTTGTATTTAGGGAGCAGGTTAAAACCCAAGCAGGCGCATTACGTGTAATTTATTTCATCACCACTGCTCTCAAAACGGTGCAGGAACAAATCGTGAAAAACGCATGTCCTAGAATGAAAAATTTTAAGACATAATTATGACATCGACCAACCCACACTTTGCGTTACTGGAGGATACCTACCACCCATGCTCCACTATAGATCCGAGGCGTGTGTCCCAGAAGTGAGAACATTATAAGCTAATTATGCTATGCTATAATTAAATGCAGACAATAATAAACTGGTATTTTAAAATGGAATACAGAAAGAGAGGAAAAAATACGAATTCAAATACACCGAACTGAATTTGCAGTAAAAATAATAACTTCAAAACACAATAAACAGTTTGTATAGAGGACAAAGTAATAACATTAACAACAGGCGTAGCACACACGTTTTATGTGAAGACGGAAGTGCGTGCAACGAACGCGAGACAACAGCACGTATACATATACGCAGCGTTACACGATATTTTTGCAGTAAATGAATGCTCTGTTCACGCTTGTATAGTGTACATTAAAGGCGCGGGCTGACTACGATTTTAATCGCTACTAGACCGCGTAAACTATTGTCACCACTATGGGGCGTGAACAAGGTTGAAAATGATATGTATTCGAGTTGACTTGTGACTAAGCTGCGAATTACATTTATTTAACAGGTTTTCTTTAGATAATTCAAAATATTATAGACATTAAATTAAATAATTGTTTGGTTAAAGTTTAAAAAAATATGTTATTTCTAATAAATTCTTAAAAAAAAAACTGTTGTTATCGCTGGAAATACAGAGATCTTCGACGCCAACGTTTATTTTTGTGCCGCACGTTCCCAATTTTTTATTGGGAATAATAAACTATTATTTATTATTTTGTTCAGTTAAAGTTTTTCTTTAAACTCTTTTCTGTCCACTGCATCTTTTGCGTTAGATATTTTCATTGCATTACGTCATACTCGACCGTCTAAGAAACCAATATTTATGAATATTGAGGTAACACCGCGCCTTAAGTTGCCCGAACAATCTTTCGAAAATAACAACAGCCTGGTTTCCGTCACAGAAGAAGAGAGAGAGGGAGGAAATAACAAAATCTGATTGCTGATTGGTTATTTACAAATCATTTCCTCTTATTAGGTGAAAACCGTGCCGGTGGTAGTGGTGAATTAAATAGTAAATTGGTGGAGATTGATTCGCCAAAATTACCTCTATATTATAGTATTATTTCTATTTTATATTCCATTTAGTACAGTGTATGATATTTAGTTTTAAGATACAATAGGGTTGACGAATCCTTGTCTATTAAAAACCCCCAAAAGCAAAATATATATGTATATATTTATTTATTTATTAAAAGTTTATGCACAAGTAAAAAAACTGTACAAAGGTGGACTTAATGCCTTGGGCATTTTCTACCAGTCTACCTTAGGGTGATGCAGAGACAACATACAGTAGGTGCAATAACAGAAAAAAAGACTAGAAAATATTTATAACTCAAACATATAAGAATAAATACATACATATAACAAAATATATAAAGTTAAGAGAGTTATACAAGAAAAACTACCAAAACTTAGTTCTGAGACGTATCTGCCAACTTCTTGCGTATATGTTCTCGAGCTTTCACTTTGAAAGTGAACCGACTGGTCACCGTCCTGATACTCTGAGGGAGCGCATTCCAAAGAAAGACCGCCTGGACAAAGAAAGAAGATTTTATAAAACCAGAGCGGTGAGAAGGACATCGTAGAAGACAGTTATTAGCGGAACGAAGATTCTTGCTGATATTTCTATTGCTAATGAATGTATTTGTTCAGTGACGTTCCTCATATACGGTATACGGAAGTAACTGTAGTAATCACTACTTAGTTAGCATATATTACTATGGCACAACGTAATATTATCTCCTCAATTTTTTACAAAATCCCTAAACTAAACTAGACGTGCCGACAAACCTAAAAGGCGACTGTAACAGACTTGATACAGCAGGTAAAAGACCAGGTTTTGTGAAGTACCTAGCTTAGGAGCGTCCTATGTCCAGCAATCAACTGCTAAAGGCAAACTTATATAAGGTTTAGTAAATTAAGTTACTCATGTACACACACCTTTACACAATATTTTTACGGTAAATGAATGCTCTGTTCTCGCTTCCATAGCTCAGCCAACATTAGTCCCCACAGTCACTTATCTCCTTTATATGTCACTTGTCTCTTTTATATGTTTACAGAACATTACCACGTAAGAAAATGGTACTTTTACGCACAAAACGAGGCAGTTCCCTTGATTGTACGATGCCGTATTCTAATGACCATCTTAGGGGGAATTTTGTGATTCTAGGTTCTTGACAGTACAGTTTATAGCGATGACGTGGCTGTTGCGCTACGCGTTCTTAGGTATTTGTTTAATTCTGTTATACATGTAAATTAAAATTGCTTTGTTATGACTCATTGTGTTGACAGAGAAAAAAGGTCTTGACAGACAAACAGACAACTGGACAACAAAATGATCCTTTAAAGTTTCCTTTTCGGGTACGGAACCTTAAAAAATGACTCGAAAATAATGCTAAGGTTTTACAAACAGGGATTAGTTCTGGTATAGTTTACGGTAGTCATACTCGTATAATCAATTCAAAAATAGATCAAAGCCTTTCCAGTGCATAACTTCAGTAGAAATTAATATATTCATACATTCACGCCAGCGTTCGAGATTGTTGATATTCCTTAAACTAATTTACCCTAATAACGACTGCCATAATGTAGGGAGAGATAGTAACTGTAATTATATTTGGGTGAGAATCAAGTGAAGACTATCCTTGATAACTCCTCTGGGTGACTGGGTGATGTACAGTCGACCCTGAAAGTTAATTAACGAAGGCATACGGAATTAATACAGGCCTACTTGTAGACGTAGTACTTTTGTGTAGGAACAATAATTGGTCGAGGGTGTACTGGATGACTTGTAGTTTTTTTGGAGGCACATTTGTTATTTTGTGGTCTGGAACTAATTCGTAAGTTCTCTTACTATTTTATCATTTCAAACGAAGTTAAAATTATACATGTATGTCGGAGACTGTCATAGGTACGGACTTAAAATGAATCACAAGTACACGGTGGTGACATCACGCAATCTACTTACAAGGCTACCCACACCACAGTGTCACTTGTCACAGAGTCAAGTTGGTAAACTCTGAGCCAGGACGACAGTCAGTCAGTGTCTGATCGCGGCCGAGTTAAGACCTCTTGGAACTGTACCCGATTCATTGTGCCCCGTGTTATTGTGCTAAGTTGTAATCTCAAGTAGTTCGTTAGTTTTGCTAGAAACAGTCTATCGCTCAGTGTCTTTTCATAGCACGAAACCCATCGTCTGCCCACATAATGCAGAATCCTGACACCCCGACATGTATATAATTTTATAGTATGTATATAAAATATAGTATATAATTTTAATTTCGTTTTATTTTCCTTAACTTTTTTATTTTGACTGCCTCGTTGGTCTAATAGTCGACTGCTGAGCCTGAGGAACTGGGCTCGATTGCCAGGTCGAGCTATGTGTTATTTGGATTTTCTATTAGGAATTTCTTAGTAGCAGGCATGGAGCCCGGTTGAAGGCAATAGGCTCGCCCCCTATTACATAAAACTTAAACTTATCTGGCAAAATGTGGGTGTACTATTAGGTATACCTTGGCCTAACCCATCGTGTTACGTTAGTTTCCTTCAAATGTTGTAGGACCAGAAAAATATAGGAATATAGCTAAGAAGGGAGTGACTTTGAGATGGCAATTAATAGAAATGTATGGCAGAAGAATACATGCTGTGCTGACGCCAAGTAAATTGAGAGGGCAACCTTAGTAACCTTGGTCATCATCTGCCCAGCCTTTTCCCAACAATGGGGTCCCAACTTGGCGTCGGTTTCCAGTCTAACCGGATGCAGCTGAATACCAGTATGGTATGGTTGTCAGACTTTCGGGCCACTGACTACCTGTAACGACTGTCACAGATCTACAAATGACAGCCAGGACCAACGCTTTAATGCTTTCTGAGGCACGGAGGAAACTTATGCAATGAGTGGTCCATCCAGGGACCAACCTAGGCGAGGGAGGCTTAACCTAAAGATTGATCTGAGAGGCTGGAGCTCGTGGCTCGTGGCTCCTAACCCTGAGCTTGGTAACCTTGTTATTAATTGAAATAAATATTTGGCCATTGAATACTACTTTTATGTCCTCAGCAAAAGTATCTAAAGTTATTTATTTGTTGATTAAAATCTTACTGATACCTGTTGACTTGAACCCATCTAATTCCATAACACACTACACGTTTATTCGTACAGAAATCTCACAGAATGGCTGTTGTTTGTTAGTTAACAGCTGAACACACTGTTAAATGAATTAAATTATTACTTTGTAGTGTCTAGTGAAGAGTCATTAACAGTTAAGTGGATTAAACTATAAAAGACGAGGAGATACCATCTAAGTAATATTGTGTGTTCTTCGTTAATTTTATTGTTGTTACACAATGGTAGTGTTAAAACCAGTTAATTACATAATAATAAGACCTCATCTGTGTAGCTTTTTTCCAACTATGTTCATATTTATTTATTTTGTGGCACTTATTCACTCATACACATAAAATAAACACAGTAGAATTTTCAGACTACAGTGAACTAATCAATTATAGAATGCACAACAGTTGCAAAATTATAATAGTTTAACCCACATTGTTTTTACTTTGTTATTTGATTTTATCGTTACCCACATTGTTTTTACTTTGTTATTTGATTTTATTTTTAATGTATTGTTTTTTGCTGAATATTTATGCACAATGGTATTAAAGTCGCCCAATATACTACACAAACGAATTACAAGATAAAATTACAAAGTAAACTAAACTAAATAAGTATACACAAATGACAATATGTTGAGGTCATCTAATTGAATGCAGTTGAATACAACCAATATTTCACATTGATTGACTGCCAATTTAGTCAGTCAGAATAGTGACTGTAGTGGTCACTACATAACATAACATCACTCCTGCCATCCCCAAGGGTTTAGGCAGAGGTATAATAATTGTACACCCCTTATGTTTAAAGTCCCATTTAATAGGGAGCCTATTGCCACCTACCGAGCAGAAATCCAGACTCCGTGGCTGCTACTGAGGCATTCCTGATGAGAATACCCAATAACACTATGCCCGACCCGGGTTTCGAACTTAGGACCTCATATTCAACAATCGCGCTTACGACAGTGTTTAAGAATGTTTTTAATCTTCCATAACACATTATTTGTATCACTCTTCCTACCTATTTCCCCGCGTACTTAATATCAGCACTTTAAAACCTATAAAGAGAGACTTAATGGTTAAACGAACTTACCTTAAGTGATGTTCGACCATAATTATACGAGACGTTACATCCGAAGAGATTTAATTACTACGTAGTTTCACTTCTCAATGTATAGGCGTCGCACATATTTTTAGAGCTGTGGAAATAAAAATCAAAATTATAAAATTCTAATTCGTTGTGAAACGATATCCGCCAACCGTCGACTACAGCGCCCTCTCCGGCGCGAACTTCATTCTTTTTAGAGACATTCATCTCGTTTGATGATATTATTTGTTACATAAGGGCTTTAGTTTATGGGTCCGGCTGGGACTTTAAATCTCTTCGGATGTAACGTCTCGTATAATTATGGTCGAACATCACTTAAGGTAAGTTCGTTTAACCATTAATTATACTTACGACGTTACATCCTCAAGATTTAATTACTACGTAGATGTTCAGCGCTTTCATTCAAACGAGATTGATAAGGATAAAATAAAAACGATTAAGTACGTAAACTAAACAAGTTGAAATATGTTTATTATGTACTTAAACAATAAAATAAAAAAACAGATATTTTGAAAAACAAAAAAAAAAATGCATCTTAAGCATAGAGTGACAATTATAAGTACTTATTATCTAATCATAATCTTTACTTTCATTTAAATATTGTAAATTGCCTCTGCAAATGCATTGTCCTCATTACTTACTGTAATCGGACGATTATAGAATTTGGCAAATGTTAATGAATTGCCCGACCAACCCGCGGTTCGTTTAATGATGTCCACTGGAACCCCTTTACGACTAGCTGCCGAGGTGGACGCGTGGCGGGTGCTATGTGCTGTAAAAACCCCAGTATCAATACCACTTTCAGTCAATATGTCTCTAATCCATCTACTTATAGTGGCCGCACTAGCATTATGGATTGGTTTCTTAGCAGTAAGAATGAGTCTATCTGTTAGTGGTAAGCTCCTATAAATCTTTGTCGCCTCAATATACGAGGACAACGTCTTTGCAGGACAGATTTCTTCTCTATTAGGGAAAAAAGGTAGAATTAAATTAGGCGCCGATCTGTTTGGGGCCGAGGTTTTGATTAAATCATTTATGTTGATGTCTATCCTCGTGCTACTCACTTTAATGCTAGACAAGCGTATCAGCGATAGAGTCTGCACACGTTGTGCTGTTGACAACGCGAGTAGAGCTACTAGTTTTTTGGATAAAGAGGCCAAAGGTTGAGTCTCGTTCGGGTAATGATTCGAAAGATGATCTAATACAAGATTAGGATCCCATGTAGATTTATATCTAGGGAACGAAGGCTTAGTCCTATAGACTCCTTTCATAAACCTTATAATTCTATCATCTTGACTTATACCCTTACCTAGCACTAATGCAAGTGCAGAACGACAGGTATTGAGGCTTGAATAATTTGCGCCTAAGTGATATTCATTAACCAAAAATTCTAGGATGTTAGAAACACTGTTATCAAAAATATTAATCTTCTTTTTAATACAAAAATACCACCATTTTCTTAGAACTACATTATATTGTTTAAGAGAGCTGTCAGCCAACGATGATATTATTATTTTAATAGCACTCTCTGGTAACGATTGTTTTACGTACGATTGCTCGATAATACTGACGACACCAGGGTAAGTCCTTTCCAAAGTGGGTGTGGAGTCCTGAAAGGTGATAACAGCAATGAAGGACTCGGTTCAAAATAAATAACTTCATTTTGGGTTAGAGATAAAAAGAGTGGGTACCATGGCTGGCTAGGCCAATAAGGTACTACCATAATCCCAGTGGCTTTATCTGTCACTATTTTTCTTAGGCATTTAAGAATCAGTGAGAACGGAGGAAATGCGTAAAAATAATAAGGCGACCAGTCTATTGTGAATGCATCAATATTATATGCTGAAGGATCTCGTTTCCACGATATGTATTTCTTACATTTCGTGTTCAGTCGAGTGGCAAACAGATCAATTTCAGGTGCTCCGAAAGTATTTGAGATTTTTTCAAAAGCAAATGAAGCTAAGTCCCATTCAATGTCAATATTACAACGTCTCGATTCCTGGTCGGCTTCTGTGTTATCTTTAGACTTAATGTAGGAGGCAAACACAAAGAGTTTCCTTTGCTCACACCATTGCCAGATTTCTCTGGCTACGTCATTAAGGTGTGTATATTGAATTCCTCCATACTTATTTATGTAAGCGATAGCTGTAGTGTTGTCAATCCTAAGTAGAATTTCTTTATTATAAAGGTCCTTAGCAAAGCACTGTAAGCCTATAAGTGCCGCTTTTAATTCTAAAAGATTTATTTGTTCTTTGGATTCTGTGACACTCCACAAACCATGAGCACGTACTCCATTGCAATAAATGCCCCAACCCGTAAGAGATGAATCTGAGAAGATTTCAAGAGCATACCTACCACTATGTATTGGATTTTTTAAATTTAGTATATTATTTTGCCACCAGGAAAACTCTGACTTTAGGTTGGGTGAAAGATTCATGACACAATCATAGTTGTCCTCAGAATTACTTAGAGCTAGAAATTTTTCACGCTCAAAGCGTTTTGTATATAACCAACCATAACAGATTGCTGGACAAGCTGAGCAGAGTAATCCAAGATACTTTGCAAAGTCTCTAATTGTTATTGAATTTTTCCTAGCAATTCTTTTTGTTTGATCTAATATATTTTGACGTTTCCTATCTGGCAACATTAAACACATATCATGTGAATTTATTTCAAAACCTAAAAACTTTTGAATTTGTTTTGGTACCAAACTACTTTTTTCTTTATTTATGATGAATCCTAATCTCTCAAGAAAGTGCACCGCTGTTGCTGTACTTTTAAGGCAACTATTAAAAGAGTTATTTATGCACAACAAATCATCTAAATATATAACTAGTAGCAACCCCTGGTTCCTAAGGTAAGTTACTACTGGCTTCATTAATTTTGTAAAAATAAAGGGTGCTATAGACAAACCAAAAGGGAGACATTGAAATTCAAAAGTAGAACCTTGAAATCTAAATCTCAGATATTTTTTACTAGAATTGTGAATGGGCACTAAAAAATATGCTTCCTGTAGATCCATAGTTGTCATGAAACAATCTTTACTAATTAACTAAGTGGCAGTACGAATGTCTTCCATTTTAAAATGTTCCGGACTAATAAATTTATTAAGTGATTTCAGATTTAAAATGAGCCTAAATGACCCATCCCTTTTGGGAATCAAAAAAATATTAGATATAAACTGATCAGACACGTCACTGCATTTTTTAATAGCTCCTGAACTTAGTAGTTTTGAAATGGACAGCTTTAGATGTTTAAGTTCTGTTTTACTGAACCTAGGGTTAGATGGTTCAAATTTTTGAAATGGAACCTTATCAAATGGAATTTTTAAACCTTTAACATAGTTTAATACTATTGGATCTTTAGTTATTGCTTTCCAATTGTTAAAAAAGTGGCTCAATCTACCAGCATGAACTTTTACCTCTACTGGTTCCTGCGAGTTCTGTAACCCATCTTCCGGACAGGAGGGACTCGATTTGCAGCTGGCTGTCTCTGACCTTGCTGTGTTGTTTGTCCCTGATTGAATGTGTACCTCTGTTTCGGCCCACCCGGTTTGGTAGCCTTGATTGGTTGGTACCTGGGTGGGCCTCTCCAGTTTCCCTGTTGTCTGGATGTGGATGGAATGCTGCGCTTAATTTGAAGACCTGATTTTTCAGCTGTTTTTGTGGTTTTAATCTTTTCTCCAAGGCTAGCTCCAAAAAGAAATGAATCCCGTTTTACATCTGTAATAGCGGTTGAAAATTTTTTGTCCAGTGAAGAAGTTATTAACTTTCTTCTGTGTTGTGTGTTCTCATAGTGCAGGTCAAGAAAAATCTGGCTGACTTCTGATAGTCTTTTTAGGATTTCCACCTTTGTGTGGTCTTCTTTTATAAGAGAGGAGGCTAAATTGGTAAGCCCAGCAATACCCAAACCAAGTTGGTTTTGAGCCCTTTCTAGGAATTTGTCCCGCTGTTTAATATTTTCACTTATTACCGCAGATATTTCTAAGTTTGTCTTTGGTGCTTTCACTAAAGTGAAATTCTCGGGTGTAAGGGTTTTCTTTAAAGTAGCTTCCTTCACCTCTTTGGTGAGCCCTTCTACCAGGACCCTACCCCAACGTTTAGATATTTCCTCATTGATAGGAGGTCCTAAAATTTCGCCTTTACCTATTGGATCACCAAGCGCCTCCAATATTTCAGGTGGTAAGACCTCAGATACCGGGTCCTCATTTGAGTTAGGGCCATGATCCTGCGGGAGCAGGTTGTCTGCGTCGGCACGTGGTGGACTAGCACCAGATATGATGGGAATATTATTATCTGACCCGTCTGAATGCGCAGAATATCGCCGTGAGTCTGGTGTTGGTGACCTTGAGCAGTGCTGGTCATATTCTGTAAGTTGTAAGAAAAGAACCACTGTTGGAGTGAACATAATCTCGTCTTTTAGTCTTTGTACGTACTCACGTTACGCCTCTAGACTGTTTAATTGACAAGCTGGTGTACAGTACTTATGTTTACATTTTTAAGTCGTTGTACGTATTCACGATACGCCTCTAGACTAGTTAGTTATCAGCCGTGCTCACGTCACGGAGTATAACTGCCTACCCTCCAACTCAACTTTGTAAGTATGAGAACATGTGTCAATGTCAATGACCTTTCAGACTCGCTAGCAGTATTCGACAACAGCTGGAACCTACTTATTATCAAATGTAACAAACATAATCCTACGAACCTAATCCTTGCTAGGTACAAATACAACAACAATCACATTTTTACTAAAAAATAAAAAGGTTACGAGTAGCCGGCGATCTGCCGGCCGCCATTATAGAAATTGCTAAACAACAATAATGTCGAAACAAAAGTGTTTCAACGACAAATTTATTGGTATTTACGTATGCCAATCAATAGCAAATCAGTAAATTCATCGATCTTTGGCTAGTATTATTTAAATTAGGAGCAGATACGTAGTTAGTACTAGAGTAGGTACTAACCTTCTTCCTCCGTTGATGAATCGCGTTCACGTAGCTTTCGCTCCAAACGCTTTATTTTTCGTCGAATCCTTGAAACACTGCGTTCCCTTCGTCTTTTTCCCATTTTCACGCACTTTCACACAACTTTTTCAAACAAAAAGTTAGTTTTTCGAAACGCACGAAGTTGCGACGCCCGCACATAAAAAGGAATGAAGTTCGCGCCGGAGAGGGCGCTGTAGTCGACGGTTGGCGGATATCGTTTCACAACGAATTAGAATTTTATAATTTTGATTTTTATTTCCACAGCTCTAAAAATATGTGCGACGCCTATACATTGAGAAGTGAAACTACGTAGTAATTAAATCTTGAGGATGTAACGTCGTAAGTATAATTAATTGCATCTCGGTGTGTCAACGGCCCATAATAGTAAATGTTATTGTTTTTCCTGCCTTGAGACAACGTGGAAATCTTCCAGATTACCGAAAGTCTCATTACTGGGGTAATATTGCACAAGTGGTAGATTAAACCGTCTGGGCTATTTTTGGTTGAATCTTGGAGATTAAGACGAGGTTACTATACGTATAATATAAGGTGATATCATATAGAAAATAGTCTTGTTAAGTATTGGGTACTGGTATAATGTGTAATTAGATTGCCAAGAATAAGAGGTCGGAGAAGTTCATTAAAACTTCGAAAAAAAAAAAACACTGAACGGTCCTACTATTCCGGTCTAGATAGACATTCATGGTTAGAATCGAATGGTACATACGGCGACACATCCTGCTACAGATTTCCAATATAACACGGCCCCGCTTTGTCTAATATCCCGTACAATGAGAGATCCGCATAAACTGGATTTGTATAGCTTGATTGGTCGCCGTGGATACCAATCAACGATCAAAATCAATGATGAAAATTGGTACGATTGTTGGGAACACCATTAAATAAAATGTGAAAAGTCCCCACCGAAGTGCAAAAAAAATATATGTTGGACACGGTCATTGGTACGGGCTTAAAATGAATCACAAGTACACAGTGGTGACATCAAGCGACCTACTTACAAGCCTACCCACACCTCAGCCTGCTTGTCACAGAGCCCAGATGGTAGACTCTGAGCCAGGACGACAGACAGTCAGTTTCTGAACGCGGCGGAGTTAAGACCTCTTGGAACTGTAACCGATTCATTGCGCCCCGTGTTATTGTGTTATTGTGCTAAGTTGTAATCTCAAGTAATTTGTTAGTTTTGCTAGAAACAGTGTATTGCTCAGTGTCTTTTCATAGCACGAAACCCATCGTTTGCCCACTTGATGTAGAAGCCTAGCGGAATAAATCCTGACACTCTGACATATATATCAAGTAAGAAGTATCATAAAATTTACCGTTAGGCTGAAAACCACGAAAAAAATGTTACAAAATGAAATTATGTTTAACACGTATTATTTTCTATTCCATAATGTCTGATACGATAACACTGCTATTCCCATCTGCTATTGAATGTTATAAGCAATACCATTGCTATGCATGACTTTTACCGATACCAACTCATTTCGTACTAGTACCACTTTCAACCTTTATCGTAAGTGCACGACGGCGAATACCTTTGTGAAGACCGAAGCATAGTATGATGTGACTTTAAAAAATATAAAAAGCAGGCACCTATATTGGCCTGTAATTGTCCGATTTGATGAGAAAATGATTTTTCATGTATAGAGATAGTACGAGAACTGTTCGCCATATTTGAACACTGTCCACAAAGCAATCTGGAAAGTAACGAGTTACAAACTCAAATCTTTAATGGGTAAACTATTTAGTTTACCCATTAATGATTTGAGTTTGTCTGAACTCAGCACTAGTATTTTCACTGAGATGTATGAAAGTGGACGAGGCAAAAGGAGTATTTAAAAATCTTAGCACGTGGCTTTCTGTGGTTTCTGCCTACCCCCATGAGCAGAAGGCGTGAGTTTATGTATGTATGTAGACTATGTAGTATTTCAGATGACGATTAGTACACAACGTAACCTATCACAAACAATCGCAGATGGCGCGTTAGTTTCTCGCGTTTTATGAAATACCTGTACGTAAAATTATGACTAGTTATTGGTGACATTGAGTGGTTGAGTTTTTAATAATAATTACACTTGAGTACCGTCTTAAACGATAGCCTTACTGTTGCCACAAAATGATTTCCGTCAAGATATCCCTCCTCCATTATTAACGACAACATCGAATGATTCTATCAGTAATAATATTAAATGATTAATGAATTTCCAACCTTTTAATATGCGTAACAAGTTCTAACGTTATTAGCAAACACACGAGGTGATATAACAGATTTATTATTGCCAGCGATCAGTCTTCGCAGTGGAGCCGACTCCCGTCACGACAAACTGATACCGCACAGTGGAGTGATGGATGAATAGCTAAAACATTAATTTAAAACTTACACGGCCCTCGGTTTGAAAATTTGATAAAGGAAACTTTGTGTGACAGTGTTGAGACCGAGGAAATAAAGGGAGGATTTAAATGCGGAAAATTAGGGGCTACACGAGCGTATCTGTTTGCTTACTTACAAAAATAAATGTTTACTGAAACTTTGATTACATAAAAAACAAACAAATACGATGTTGGTAGTCACTGTCCATACTAATGTTATAAATGCAAAAGTTTATCTGTTTGTCTGTCGATTACCTTTTTACTTCTAAACTCCTAAGCTAATCTTCGTCAGATAGCCTGGCTCCTGGAGAATTACCAAGAGTCCTTTTCATCTTGGATATTTCTATTCAAAATTGATGAAATGCTAGCTGCAACATAGTTAGGAAAAGGCTAGGCAGATGATAATAAAATCATACGCCTTTGTTATACCACAGATTATATACACAACAGCAAAGCGTGGGGTGCATTCTTATTGTAAAACCATTTAAATTTAAACTACCACTTTGAACTACCAAAACAATCCAATGCAGTCCATTTCTAGAATATTCCCCCGTTACAACGGATGAGAAATTCCCGAAGTTTGCGATATCTCGACGCGTCCAAACAGTCGTGATCCCAGTGTTAGCAACAAAGCCAATTGTATATAATGGATCTCAATATTGTACGTGTTTTGGAGAGAAATGGATAACTTAAACGGGATCTGGTTTAGTAAATGCATAAATAAAGTGACTAGCAACGCCGGGAACGCAACAGAACGACACATATACATATACCATAACAGCGAGGTTTTTTAGGAAGCTCAGGTGCGTAGTACTCGCAACCGGCGGCGTGCGTGTAGGACCAGATGTATGAAAGGAGTATAATTATAAGGATCGTAGCTGGTGTCGTTCTGTAGCTTCTGCCTATCCCCATTGGAAAAAGGCGTGAGTGTGTATATATATGTCGAAGTATCAGGATTTATTCCGCTAGGCTTCTACATCATGTGGGCAGACGATGGGTTTCGTGCTATGAAAAGACACTGAGCTATACACTGTTTATAGCAAAACTAACGAATTACTTGAGATTACAACTTAGCAAAATAACACGGGGTTTCAATGAATCGGGTGCAGTTTCAAGAGGTCTTAACTCGGTCGCGATCAGACACTGACTGTCGATCTGGTTCAGAGTTTGTGACCAACAGGGCTCTGATAAGCACGGTGTGGTGTGGGTGGGCTTGTAAATAGGTCGCGTGATGTCACCACCGCGTACTTGTGATTCATTTTAAGCCCGTACCAATGACCGTCTCCGACATATATATATATTTATTCTATTATAAATGCGAAAGTATGTGAGGGTGTATGTATGTATTTTTGTTACTCTTTCACGCAAAAACTACTGAACGGATTTGAATGAAAGAACAGTGGCGAACAAATTGCTGATTAAAGTATTAAGCGTCTACGTATGTCACTGTGATAGATACCGACGAAATAATTTACAAAGTTTTATCAAATCAAGCTTATGGCCTATGAAAGTCTGGAAAAAAAGTCACCATAATTGAGAGCTTTATTGACTAGATTATTGATGATAACACTGCCGTCATACGGTGAAAGGAGGTAACTAACATTTTTATCAAAAATGAGTTAAAATTGATTCGGATTCAGCAAGAAATTCTCTATCTTTCTGTCTAGCTAATAAAGCTCCAATTCGCTCGTAGCCACAGATAAATTATCATATAAAATAAGTCAACTAAAGACTATCGACAGTGCTTTAAAACTTCACTTCAGACAAAATTGACATTTACTCAAAATATACTTTAAGGTAGTTACAGCCATTCACCGTTTGACGGCAGACTGTATAATCATGGCTTAGTTTTTTTTTCTTTCTGGCTTGAATTCATGACTTTTGGCTCAGCTATACTTTTAATGTTGCCATGGAATATAAATCTTAGACAAGTTACATAAAATGCTTGGATTTACGTATTGCATTAATTTATACTTGGTAAATACATTTCTGCATCAGAATACAAATGTTTTAATAAAAAATATTGTTTGTGCTAAGAATATAGCGGTTATAACTTTTTAATTCATAAAAATGACACCGTATCAAAATCCCCAACGAAAAAAACATGCTTAATGACATGTACTGTACTGAAGTGACAACTGAACTTTTACAAAATCTTTTTTAATTTATTTAGTAATGAGAATTCTGCTCTAAGGCTACATTTCAGAAACAATTACTTTGGCTTTTATTTTAGGGAGTTTTAGAGATAGCATTGCTTTGTTGGAAGGATGTGGCCAAAAATGGAAGGATGTGGCCAAAAACCATTCATACCAGAATCATTGTTAAAAGGCGAGTACCAGTTAACTACAGCTGAACCAAATATCTCAGCACCCGCAGCTTTTCTTGTTGATACTGTGATTAGAGAAGATGAGGAATAAATATTTAAAAAAAATACGTTTCCTTTTTCTATACCTGACCTACCCTTACCATGGTAATTAATCATATAAGTAACTAGCTGCTCTTAAGATAGTTGACTAAGATTATTAAATAAATAAGTACCTACTTACGTCTCATGTGGCCATGTGGGCCATGTAGCAGACCTGTCGGTTGGACTTAATATTCTGAATATGCATTGCGTCGTTTATTTTGTATAAATGCATTTCTATAATTCTTTTTCGATTAGTCTGTTGTTGACAAGAATAAACATAACCTCTAAAACTTCAAACTGGAATATCTTTAATCCCTGACTTCCTATAAAAGTATAACTGAAGACAAAATTGTTCAGGAATTCAAACTCAATATTTTAACATATTTTTCATAGGCAGACGCCAAAAAAAAATGTCAGCAAAAATTTGTTTGAGATTTCGCCACTGTTGTTTAGCTCACAGATAGTTTATAACCTGGATTTACCCGTATGATATTTTATTCCGGTATTACGACCCCGTGTGACAACTACCGGGTAGGGTGTAGAATCCAATCCCCTGAATTAGAGGATTCTGTCACTGTGGGGGGTCCCATGCGATTTTAGCTTAGCAGCGTCGAAGTATTTATGTTGTTTGTTTTTTAATATTCTTACTAGCTCTAACTAAACGTGAAACGGAACATACATTTAACTTAATTCTAACGTTTTTGATGTTGCATCTGTCAAAGTCATCTCAAAATGCGTAAAATGAATCACTAGGCCGAGCATTTTGTTGACAGTGACAAATATACTTTACGTCATTCCGTTTTTTTCCGAGTTTACGTGCATGTGCTCCGTAACGTTTGCATCAAGATAACGATTTTTTTTAATCTTAATTTTTGTGTATAAAATTAATAATAAGTAAGTGTATAAAGTTAATATGTGAGTGTTTTATTGAGTGCAAGAACGAGCAAAGCGAGCTCGGGACTTGGGGCACACCCCGACTTGGACAGGTAAGGTTTGAAGGGGATGGTGGGGTCAAGTGAGCAGGCGAAGCGAGCGAACACACCCCGCCATCTCCTTCATGGTTATTTTTTTTACAAACCATTCAGAAATAGGAGCCCCGCTAAGCGGGGCTCCCTCAACCAGGCTTCCCTCGAATGCGCCAGGCTGAGTGGCGTAGGGGGAGGGGCTTCCTTCCCCCAACTTTCTCCCCCCATAATTAGTTTTATAATCTTAAAAACATTACGAAAACTTAACCTCACATCAGAATATAAAAAAAAGACTATGCACCTCCGGTAGGGGGGGAGGAAGTGGTTGGTGACTCTTCAACCCGCTGCATTTATTTTGTACTGTACTGTTGTAGTTCGATGTGCTGCAATTTATTTGACAAGGTTTGATTAGTTACACAATTTATTTGAATCAAAAATACTGTAGGGATTGTGCTAAGGATTGAAAATGTGTAGATTATACCGGATTTATTTGAATCACCTAGATTATAAATTGTTACCTTTATAGTTAAAATCAAGTTCCACTTAGCATTTTCCCAATTTTATTAGGGTCAACTTCCAGCCTAACCGGATGTGCAGCTGAATACCAGTACTATTGCCTTTCTGACCTCTACAAACCAGTTATTACTGGGTCATACGATACCCGTTGGTAAGACTGGTTGTTAGACTTTCGGACCACTGACTACCTGTAACGACTGTCAAAGATTTTCAAATAAACACACTAATACATTAATTAATATTTAAGTAACCCAGTTATATTTCCAACGTATCATCATCATATCAGCCCGGAATCACCCACTGATGGGTATAGGCCTCCCCTTTTTCCCATCTGCCACACTTCCCGGTTCTGTACGTCCCTTATCCAGGTGTTTCCCGCGACAGACAGTACAGTATAGTTATTTATTGTATACCTCAAACAATTAACCCAAAGAAAGTTCCTTGTTCCCTCAATATAATTAACAACACAATGCTTTTAATACAGAAGAGGTAAATTAATCACTGGTTTGTTCAAGAACAACTGTTGAGTACTTACAATTGTTCGCAACTTCAAGAAAAGAAACTCTCTGGAAAGATTCAGCCATTTCCGAGAATTGTTTTAATACCTTCTAATGTGGAAAACAAAGTGGTTCCCTTTTTTGTGTACTGGAGAGGAAATTGAAAAACAAAACATTTATACAATGTTTTGTATTCCAATTTGGAGCTCTCCGTAATAAGTTTTTGTTGTAGAAAAACTTAATTTGAATGCTATCAGAAAATATTTCAGTGAGGCTTTATATGTTCAGTACCTAAAGGCATTGTGTAACTATTTTTGAAATTAAAAAGAATAGTTGCTGTGATATTTTCTGATTAACTCAATGGTTATGATCTCGATATAATTTTAGACACGCACCTCTGATATTTCGGATTCATGTGCGTACCTACTCGTATTTTTATTATCACTGGCTTCGGTTGTGCACGACGCACCTTTTTGTAATTTTTATACTTTTTGGTATATTTTGTACAATGTTTCTTTTATATTTCGAATGCTGTATTTTTGATATTTTGTTTTCCATTAAAAAGACCAGTCTACCACCAACCATCACGGCGTTTACTTTCGTATAACAGTCCCCTTTAAAATAGGAAGTCTTGTAAACCAGCAGTGTGGTGATTAGGCTCAGTCCGCTATATCGTGGTCCTTCTACAGCCAGTCTAGCAAATATTGGTGATGGTGCGTACTCGTGCGGGTGCCAAGATGGGGGCTGAAGGGAACGCTGTGGAGAAGGAGCTGGAGCAACCAGGGCCCAGCCATTCACCCGCCGACGCGGCGGCCGCAGTCCAGACCCCTTCCGTCTCCGGCAATCAGACCCCGCCGAGGCCCGTCACTACAATCCAGACTCCGTCGAGACCAGTAAGTAGAACTTCATCTCGTTCTTCTGCTACAATGGTGGCTAGAAAGTTAGCCGCAGAGGCTTTACATGCTCGCCGTATGGCTGAATTAGAGCAGGAGGCCGCAGAGAGGGTCGCCGCAGAGAGGGTCGCCGCAGAGAGGGTCGCCGCAGAGAGGGTCGCCGCAGAGAGGGTCGCCGCAGAGAGGGTCGCCGCGCGAGAGCGCGAGGCAGCGGAGTTGGAACTCCGAGCAGAATTGGCGGCTATAGATGCTGATGCCAGTCATCGTAGTTCGAGAAGCAGTCGTTCGGTCAATGACTGGCTGCAAAAATCGCAAGCTGCTCTGAAAGTTGATCCAGTTGGCCTAGCTGACCCCGTCGAGTTTCATTCAATTATCTCGGTCGCCCCCTCTCGCCTAGCCCCAGCCCCGGTTTCGCCTATAAAACCGGCTGACCTAGCCACAACAGCTACAAATGCTAACATGCATCTCTGTTCCAGCGATTCAGACCGCCTTGTGAAGTCGTTAGGCATTCTCATAGATAATGTTAATAAAGGCGCATGCCACCGTAGGGGTGATAGGGATTTTCCATTGCCGTTTTTCGACGGTAAATCGCATCTAGAATGGCTTTCTTTAAAAAGAGCCTTTCTAGATACGATGGACTCACATTCTGCAGTGGAAAATCTAGCTAGGTTGAACAAAGCATTGAAGGGATGCGCGCGTGAAGCGGTCATGATGCTGCTGGCAACGGCGCGTGAGCCTGATGTCGTGCTGCGCGCGCTTGATACGCGCTTCGGCCGCCCCGAGCTTATAGTGGCTCAGGAGGCAGCTGCAATGCGCACTTTACCGCGCGTCTCCGGTGAAGGTAAAGACCTTGCTATTTTTGCCAGTCGTGTTCGTAATTGTGTGGAAGCGATTCGGCTACTCGACCAGCCTCACTACCTAACATCGCCAGAGCTGATTCAATCGGTTATTTCTAAAGTCCCCGCACTGTTACGAGCACAATGGGTGGCCTACGCCAGCAGTCACGCGGCCAGTGGTCTACCCATGCTCGACATGTTCGCCGATTTCCTGGCCAACATAGTCGAGCTTCAGTCTAGATTCGGTCTCCTCCCTGAATCGGCTGGCGCACCGAGTTCGACTTCCGCTGCCAATAGCCGATTCAGGGATAAGGTGCACGCAGTCGTTGATGGAGAGAAATCTCGGTCAAAATCTAAAAATAGTTCATCCACGACTGTTTCAGGCAAAATTCATTGTGTTTTATGTCAACAACAGCATTCATTGACGCAATGTGACAAATTTCTTTCCTTGTCAGTAGATGACAAGTGGCGTTTTATAAAAAAGAAAAGAATTTGTCACAGGTGCCTCAAAGAAGGTTGGCATAGGCTAAGTTCGTGTTCAGCAAAAAGTTTGTGTGACATTGGCGATTGTAAATTCCGCCATCATAGGTTGTTGCACAGTGCTAGTGAGCGCGCAGCCGCAGCTCACGTAGGCTTAGAAGAGGACGACGATACTGCGCCGTCCACGCTGAGCTCCGCCCCGTGCGCGTCGAGCTCCGTACCTATAGTTTCTCTTGCTGAAGGGAAAGAAATCCTGTCCCACGCGTCAACTTCTTTTTCAGCTGAAAGTCCGGCGCAATCGCTGAGTCTTCGCCCGTTACTGAAAGTTGTTGCTGTAACTGTGTCTGGTCCGTCTGGTAGTGTCGATACTTATGCCTTATTGGACGACGGGTCGACCGCTACTTTTATTGATGCGGAGGTTGCTGCTAAGATAGGTGTTAAGGGGCCAGAAGGACGCGTTCACGTAGATTGCATAGGGGGCCTTAATAAGAACGCACTGGTGCGTTACGTCGACTTCTACATCAAGGGTCGTCACGCGAAAGATAGTCACCTTATTCGTAGGGCTAGATCTATTGGCAGTCTAGGGGTGTCGTCTCTCCGCGGGCCTGTGGACGGTGAGCTATGGGCTAGCTCGCCGTCCGTCCGTCTTATGACGACAGGCCGTGTCGACGGCGCGTTTGTGTTCCACGCGCGCCTCAAAGAGAGTCAGCAAACAGGAAGGGGTCCGAAAGGACCGATGCCTGCCAGGGTTGCGGGACTGTTCGAAAGAGATACCGCGGCCCTGGAACATAAAGGGCAAAGGAAGGAACATGGATGGGTTTTAGTCAGTACAAGTCTGACACTCCCTCCTGCTCAGCCCAGAGCGGGAGGGGTCATTTGATGATTTCCCATCGATAAAAAAAAAAAAAATCTCAGTTTGTCAACAGGGACGCCGTCACGAAATACCCATATCTTGCGGATCTTGCAGATGAGTTGTGTTACGGTAATATTCAGCCAATGCTCATCATTGGCATTGACAACTGGCATCTCACCGTATCTAGGGCCACACGTAAGGGGTCTAAGTCACAACCTGTCGCGATTCGTACTGCGCTTGGTTGGGTATTATTCGGTTTCGGTTGTAGTTCAACTACTCAGGTTGATGTTGTTAGCCACGCCACACTGTTTGAATCCGCGACTGTAGCCCACAGCGACCGTTCCGAATTAGAGCAGCTTATTAAGGAGCAGTACAAACTCGAGTCTATAGGTATTTCGAAACGTGAGGCGCGCAATGCTGATGACGAACGTGCTGATCAGATTATTGAGCGCACAGCACGCCGCCTGCCCAGTGGTCGTTTTGAAGTAGGTCTGATCTGGAAGTCTGACGTTTTATCGGTACCTAATAGTTACAACCTCGCCTTATCTAGGTTTTTAGGCTTGGAGAAGAAGTTGTGTAGGGATGGTGCCTACGCGGAGCGGTATCGTGCCAACGTTCTCGATATGGTTGGGAAGGGCTACGCCGAGCTGTGTCCAGAGACACCCACAGGGCCACGTATTTGGTACCTGCCTCACTTCGGCGTGGTCAACCCAAACAAGCCTAATAAGCTGCGGGTTGTGCACGATGCCGCTGCCAAATCCAAGGGCGTCTCACTAAACTCGTTGTTGTTACCGGGCCCTGACCTGCTTGTGCCACTACTCGGCGTTCTTTTTCGATTTAGAGAAGGCAAAATTGGGTTGACCGCGGACATTCGGGAAATGTTTCCGCAAATTAAAATTCGCGTTGAAGACCGCGACGCGCAGAGGTTTTTGTGGCGCGATAATCCACGCGAACCGCTGCGCGTTTACCGGATGTCGTCGATGATGTTCGGTGCCGCTTCTAGTCCCTTTACGGCAATTTACATTAAAAATAAAAATGCGGCCGAGCATCAGACACAATACCCGGACGCAGCACGTGCAATCATTTGCGACCATTATATGGACGATTGCATCTGCAGCCTTGACAGTGTGGATGAAGCAGCAAAATTGGCCGCTGATATTCACGCTGTCCACAAAAACGGGGGTTTTGAAATGCGTGGCTGGGCCTCCAACAGTGCCTCGGCTCTGACGTTGTTACCGAAGGAGACATTGCTGGAGGTGCCGGTGACTTCACCCGTGGACCTGGGCCACCTGGCCACTCCTGTGAGGACGCTTGGCCTTATTTGGCAGCCCACTACAGACTGTGTCGGTTTCAATATTGGATTAAAAAAGGATGGGCTGCCAAAAAAGCTTACCAAGCGGGTGGTTTTGGCCCACGTGATGCGAGTTTTCGACCCCCTCGGAATTATTGCGCCTCTAGTAGTGACCGGTCGCATCATGTTTCAAAATGCGTGGCGCAAGGGTCTCGAGTGGGATGAAGAACTTTCACAGCAGGACAGTGCAGCGTGGAGGCTATGGTTTCAGGATTTGTTTGGGGTTGCCGAATTGCAGATCCCACGCTGCTACTGCCTAGCCGACTATGAAGTGAATCATTGCGAGCTTCATGTTTTTTCTGACGCCAGCGAGTCTGCCTTTGCTGCGGTGGCTTACTGGCGGTTCGTACTTAAGGATGGAGGAGTCAAGCTCGCACTGGTTTGCAGCAAGGTCCGTGTAGCTCCTTTAAAGCCGGTGTCGATTCCGCGGTTGGAGCTGCAGGGAGCGTTGATCGCCGCGCGCCTCGCTTCAACAATCTGCAATTCTCATCGTTTGAGACCCGTCAGGCAAGTTTTTTGGTGTGATTCAATGACGGTGTTGAGTTGGTTACGAAGCGAGGCCCGCTCATTCAAACCTTTTGTTTCGCATAGAGTCGGCGAGATCCTGGAGTTAACGAGTGCCAGTGATTGGCGGTGGGTGCCTAGCGAGTTGAACGTCGCTGACGATGCAACCCGGTTAAAACGCACTACGTTATCCCTAGAGTCTCGCTGGATCACTGGTCCAGAATTCTTGCTTTCTTCTGACTGGCCTAGTGAGCCTAGTTCCTTCCCAACCGTAAATGAAGAGAGTAGGAATCCGGCATATACCACAGCAGTTTACCTCATCGGTAGCGTAGAGAGGCATGTGCCAGTCTCAGCTGATCCCAAGCGGTTTAGCTCTTGGCTGAGATTGGTACGTGCAACTTATAAAGCTCATAAATATATAACTCTTATAAGACTCCATTCATTATCACGTAGGGGGCTTCAGGTAGATAATTTAGTGCGTGAGCAAGGGCGGATACTAACCTTTTCTTTTCAGCCTTCAAGCTCTTTTGGCTCTCCACATTCAGCGCATGAGACAGCTGCCGATATGCGCCTGGCCGAGACGCACATTTTACTCCAGGCACAGCTGGACTCATTTCCTGTTGAGATGATGTGTTTGAGCAGTCTCCCTCCCTTGCCCATACCTCGCACCAGTCGGCTGTTCCGACTGTCACTGATTGTGGATGAAGACGGCCTCATACGCCTATCCAGCCGTATCGCCGCAGCCTCGGGAGTGCCTGAAGCCACAAAAAACCCCATCATCCTCGATGGGAAGCACCCTGCCGTCCAGCTACTAGTAGACCACCACCACCGCCGAGCCGCCCATGCCAACACAGAGACCGTGGTCAACGAGCTTCGTCAGAGCTTCTACTTGCTCGGCTTAAGAAACGTCGTCCGCTCCGTTGCCTTCCGTTGTCAGCTATGCCGCATTCGCCGAGCTGAGAAATTCCAGCCGCCTACAGGGAATTTACCGGAGGCACGTTTAGCTCACCACAAGCGCCCCTTTACATTCACTGGGCTAGACTACTTTGGACCAGTTCAAGTGACTATTGGCCGAAGACGGGAGAAGAGATGGGTCGCTTTGTACACGTGCCTAGTCGTCCGCGCCATCCACTTGGACGTTGTTGGAAGCTTGTCGACAGATTCTGCTGTAATGAGTCTTCGGCGCTTCGTGGCTCGCAGAGGAACGCCTTCTGAGATTTGGTCTGACAATGGCACCGCATTCATCGGGGCAAGAAGAGAACTCCGTGCACTCTACGGGGACGCAGCCATAGAATATGCTGCAACGGAGAAAATTAGTTGGCGCTTCATTCCTCCATCGGCTCCATTTATGGGTGGAGTATGGGAGCGACTGGTGAGAAGTGTGAAGACAGCACTCCGAGCGACCCTCACCGAACGTGCTCCGACAGAAGAAGTTCTCCGAACCGTACTCGCAGAAGCAGAAGGGCTAATCAACTCCCGCCCCCTGACGCACGTTTCGGTAGAGCCCGGCAGCGAAGAGGCGCTCACCCCAAATCATTTCCTCCTTGCAGCTTCATCGGGGCGTCCCGTTCCAGCAACCTTGACGGACCGTGATCTGGTGTCGAGAAGCGGTTGGCGCAAAGCGGTCAGACTGGCGGACCACTTCTGGCAGCGCTGGGTTAAAGAGTACTTGCCGAATCTCATTCCCAGACCCAGGCAAGGCGACGTTCCAGAGTTGGCTGTGGGCGATCTGGTCCTGGTGGCTGACGGCAACCTACCGAGGGGCTCCTGGCCGAGAGGGCGCATCTCAGCGACTTACCCGGGCCGCGATGGGGTGATCCGAGTGGCGGAAGTCAGGACTGCAGCGGGCACACTGAAGAGGCCCTTGAGGAAGCTGCTCAAGCTGAGTGCTTAACTTTGGGGGGAAGGAATGTGCACGACGCACCTTTTTGTAATTTTTATACTTTTTGGTATATTTTGTACAATGTTTCTTTTATATTTCGAATGCTGTATTTTTGATATTTTGTTTTCCATTAAAAAGACCAGTCTACCACCAACCATCACGGCGTTTACTTTCGTATAACAGTCCCCTTTAAAATAGGAAGTCTTGTAAACCAGCAGTGTGGTGATTAGGCTCAGTCCGCTACATCGGTGAATAAAAATATTGTGAGAAATGCCATGCCATGCCATGCCAGCATGCCTGTGAGATATTTCTCGACGGCATGTAAAGTCAAGTCAAGCCAAGGCCCATGGGCAGCATAAAAACTCTGACACCAGGTTAGGCACTTACCACACGAGAAAGAAGATATTTATATAATCAAGCAAACCCCAGTTGTATGTACGTACGTAAACTAAATTAACGATTATATACATATAATAAAGGGTTTAACAAGACCCTTAATGAAGCCGAAAGGCACTTGTTCTCCCCATCATTGCGATCATTTTTTTTGTTCTAGACCATACTTTGGAACCTTCTAGTTACGGAGATATTGGGGTCAAAGTTACATACATGTTTTTAATGTAACATTTTTACTTTAAACACCTCTTCAACCCCCGAACTGTTCTAACCACCCATCAGCACAATGTTTTTAGTCCGTTACATTGAGTCTTACGGTAAAACGTGATTTTTATTTCACCCCAAAAAAAAGTCGTTCCTCAGCAATAATTTTTACGTAAAGTTACTTAGTTTGATGTACATAATGTTTGGTTGACGGCTTCGTTAAGGGTCGTGTTACACCCTGTATACTTTGACAAACTCAACCGCCTCATTACCATAAATTAAAACATTCTGTGGTCACCACAATTCATATTCACTGAAATTAAATTATATTCATCAGAACTACACAAAGTTAACTTCCAATTAGAACTACATGTGACGTCATTTACAAAACCAAACATGTGTATTCGTTAATCAGAATTTCATTTGAATATTCAAAGCAGTGTGCCTCGTTGGTTAAGTGATTGCAAGCGCAACTGCTGAGCACGAGGTCCTGGATTCGATTCCCGGGTGGGGCAAAATGTTTTTGGGTTTACCCATCAGGAATTTCTCAGTAACAGCCATGGAGTCTGGATTTGTGTCAACAAGCTTTACCCGGCGTGATGTTATGTTACTCAAAGCAATATAATTCACGGTTTGACCAGTTGGGGAGGTGACACAAATTTACTATTCTTTCTAATGCAATATGCGGCTCCAAAGGTTTTATGAAGCACCGCTTTTAATACGCTTTAGAGTACTTACAAATGCGAAGTCCACAATTTGCATACTAAATTGTAAACCAAATAGAGGCTGGAGAACATCTGCCTTGAATAAAACCATCTCGGTCTCTCAGTGCGAAGTCGTTTGCATAGCTTGCCTGCTCTCCGAAGATAAAAATGCAACTATCTGCTCTCTCTTTCATAGTTTTCGTTTTGTAAGTCTAGTTCGGTGCTTCTGTAAATTGATGCAACTGTACAAGATAAGATTGTCGAGTAAATTGTAGAGGATGTGAACATGATCTAGACAACGCAATCCGTTGTGTAATTTGGTTGTTTGTTTAACATGGTATTACAATGATTGGACTGGATTGTATCTTGTATTATTGTAGCTATTGTAATGGGCGTTTGGCACAATAACGTGATGGAGCTTGGCACTAGCAAAAAGGCCTACACCCAATGGTGGGTGAAGTCGGGCTGTGGATGATGATGTTTGAACTCATAGGAAGGTCTACAGAACACATGATTTTAATATTCACGGTAATTTGGATGGAATTCAAATATTAGTTTTGGGGGGGTTACAGAATATTTCTAGATTTAATAATTAGAACATATCAAAGACCGATGGTAACATTTCTTTGTTGCTTCCTACCAAGAGCAACTGAAAATCGGATAGTCGAAGGAGTGTAAACATTGTGACTGATTGTCGACTGGTCACATCTAAACTTTGGAAGTAACTATCTTGAAAGGATTGAATTTTACTCGAGTGTAAATGCATTGATTTCAATGTGGGTCCTAAGTATGTTTATGCAACTCTATTTTTGTAAAAACAGTTTGTAATTCAATTCCTTTTTTCCTACACGAAATAGGCTTGCATTTGGCCGCAACTTGCCTGATGTGGAAAATTCAATTGAATTCAACATTGCAAGGAAACCTTCAAAATATATTGCAGCTTTTCCTGAAAAACAACCGCTTGGATGAAGAGTAAAGTCTAAAATTATTCTTATATAAAATTACATAAAATCACACTGTCGTGCAGATTCAATAATACCTACTCATAAAAATAGCAAAACCACTGATAAATCTGAAAGTAGACACGTCAAACCTACAATTCAGTGTGTTGGAAGTGATTCGGGTCCGAATGGGGAAGGGCTTACCCTGATAAAGTTGGCTGGCGGGGATAATTTCATCACTATCGGAACCCGCCAAGTAAATCAAAAACTATCTTCGTAACATATAAAAGGATTATCTATTCTCACTTTGATCTGAGATGTTTTATCTGAAATTGAAGATCTGGTTTATTACGCTCTGGGAGAGTAACTGAATTTTAAATGCATTCGGATTCTTGTTTTAAATTAAATTCATCCGTTTGCTAGCGTGGTGAATGCACACTGTATATATGCTGTAAGCCTCCTTTCAAAATTCCCAATTTTAAAATAACTGCGATAAAAATTCCAGTGTTTTTTTTTATTATTATTTTCAGATATACACCTACCACTCTTTGTCTCTGCATCACCCAAAGGTTGTTTGGTAATGACTTACCTTACCTTAATGCTTATGACATTGAGTCCGCCTCTGTTCTTTTTGCTTGAAGTGTTAAATAAATAAAAGGAGTCTAGTCGAAAATGAATAAATTGTACTTAAAAGTCCTTGGCTTCCATAAACCCATAAAAATACCGTAAAAAATATAAACCATTTCCCAGCACACACTTTTCACTTTTTTACTAAGTTATGAATATTTATGACAGCAAATAATACCAGCACATACGTTAAAAACTTTATTTATCTCGTAAAGAGGAAGGCGTGAAAAATAAATATGTGCATACCATGCCTGTGTGCCTAAGTTTGCTTTTTTCCGCGGCTAAAATGTAAAAAGCCGAGTGTGTAGAAATACTAAGTTGACTCAGTTTTTATCATAAAATATTTTGTAGTTGGCAATTTTGGGATTTCCATATTTAGTATCTTAGAGAGTTGAGCGGGTACCTAACTACCTAGATAAAATCTTTTCTTACGTCTTGGTTTTACATTAAACCTCAGCATTTTGTTTTTTGTATCATGGTTTTAATCCGAGGACCAGATATTGAAAACCACTTTAACTAGACGGAGTTTTATTTATTTATTTGGCACACCAACGCAATGCAGTACATACTAAAAATTAAAATGAATCAATTAAAAGAACATAATAGTGCTGGTATGTATGGCTATAAGTATACGTAGCATTCACCACAGGATAACAACATAATGTTCTAAAATCTTAATAATAATTTGAATCCAATATAAAAACCTACTTAAATCTAAACGAGATGATATGAATCATGATGATACATGTGTTATGAGTCTGATATCTAATTATTATTTACATTTTTTTTAACTAGTTGCAAATATTGAAAGTACGAGTATTGTTTAAGTATTAGATATTTATTTAAAAAACCAATTTAAAAAAACCCGCTACTTTCCACAACCACTTAGTAATGTTACTCATGAGTAACATTACTAAGTGGTTGTGGAAAGTAGCGGGTTTTTTTAAATTGGTTTTTTTTTGCTGTGAACCGTGAATGCATTCACGGTTCACAGCAAATTAAACTCGACGAAAATCAAGAGTAAGGAAAAAGAAGAAAGATTAGTTTCCGACTTTATCGCGTGTTAAATCGACGATCCGTTGCACGGGCGCGGACAGATTAATCCCGCTTGCATAAGACTTTTTTCACATTTCAACGGAATTATGCCAACTTTTATCCGATAAATGGAACAGTGTAGGAATGAGGAAAGAAAGTGCTTTTATCGAAAACTTTCTGGTCCATGGAGAGCGAGGATGTGACACATATTTCATGATAGTAATGCGGTTTCCATGGACTTTGAGAGGCAATCACCAAATCTTCTGATGTGCTTAATCTTCTTGTTATTTTGTGAAAAGGAAAGAAAAATATCAAGAAAAATATGTCCACATTTCTCCGTCCTTGCAAGAACGCCTTTATATTTATCGTTATAAAATATAGTGTTTACTTTAAAAAATGTTTTTTGTTACATTTTTATGAGCCTATTTAAACAAAGGCCAAGAAAGCCCGCCCCAGAACTTAAGAAAAAGTAAAATTTAAGTAAATTCATTGAAAAATAACCGCAGATAAATCCGGCGTCGGGTCATATTCTCGGCTTACCTTCACCAAAAAAGGTAATAAAGCCCCTGACCCTCGCATTTCAAATGTAAATCTATCCCGTCGGCTTGCAGACATTTAAACATTTATTTACTTGCCTATTGGACGAAGTGCGACCGACTTAGGTTCAATCTCAATTTTACAGACCATCGAATAAAAAGTTTAAGGTTCTTTTAAAGCCATAAAAGTGACATACCGCATTTTGTTCGGAGTTAAAATATATCCGTGAATACGTTGAGGATAAGGTTTATTACCCAGAAACTGTATAAATAATGACAAGTTTTAGCTACAAACTGGGTGACCTACTCACATATTTTCTTAAATAGGTGGTAGTTTATTCCTTAAGCTAACCGTTAAGATAAACTGTGTTTTTCAGTTATTGCAAAAGGACACCTATATATGGCTACACAATGTCTACCTGGAAAGTTTTAATTTTAACCCTTTCGTGCAGTTGAATAAAATTTAAACATTATTTGAGAAAATATTAAAAAACAAAAGACATAGCGCAGTTTTTTATAATATTAAGGACCAGCGCTGCGGTACAAATATACTTAATTATTACAAAAATTATCTCCGAGACAATATTTTAAAGCTAGTTAGTGATAGAGATAGGCCGACTATGACTTTGGCCTATTAATCGAATGGCCGACTAGACGGTTGCAAAAATACCGACTGGTCGGCCAAGCCGATCATTTCTTTCGGTGCAGCTCAGTGGGCATCTGCCTTGTCCCCGGCATTTCAGTTAGATACAGCTCATACAGCTGAGTCACTCGCATTGAGAACCTCTCTTTCGCATACGCCGTGTGGTCATAGGAATTCTAAATTTAATTTTTCTGTCAAAGAGAAATTCTTGATTTTAGTTCAATCTTTGACTACCAACAAATAGATCCGATTCTTAAATTATATAACACACTTCGGCTGTTAAAAATAAAAATAACAATAAAGATTATCATGTCATTTCAATAATACGAGCCGAATATTCTATGGTTTTTGCCGACTATTCGCCTACAAATATGGCCGGATAGTCGGCTTTCTCGTCTTGTTGGAGACTAGTCGGTACATCTCTACTTAGTAATAATAATTTCTAGTTATAAGTTATGTTTCAAACTACCATTAAAGCTTTACTTTGGCTTATATTTATTAGCCAAAGTGATTTACTTTCTCGAACAAAATATTTTACCGACGCCTAATTTAGTGAGCAATAACTACTAAACGGGTGTAATAATAAGGTAAATATATAGTGTTTATCGCTGTTTTCATAGTGCTTGCTTACTAAATCTGTAAGCACATACTTAAAGGGAAAAAGTAAATTGAAATAATGCGCAAAACAATTTGCAACTCCCATTACGAAAAAAACTTTGTCTATAATTTTATGTTTAATTTGTTCTCGAGGTGATTTATACATCAATTTTGTTTTAAAGCATGATTTACAAACAGAAATTCTGTGTTTAACTATTATAAAACTAAGAGGGTATTAGGTAAAGGAGGTGTTTTTTTTTCGGCCCAAACATGTACCGAGGTACAAATTACTATTTAAATTCTTTCCAATACATTGTGTTATTAGCAGTATTTTAAATCCTTCAATATTCGATAGATTAAAAAATAAAAGAATATGAAAAAACACTACCTCGAATCATAACTGCGTTCAAAGAAACGTTCTTAACAGCGCTGGCGGCTGTCAAACTATTCCATCTGTCAAAATATTAAACTCATTCGAGATCGGTCGATCGATCGATCGTCTGACAAGGGCTAAAATAATCTGAATGACAATATTGTCACCAACAACAACAAAAGGAATAAGATAGTAAATTATCGGCCCTGGAGCACTGTCTTTTGGCCAGTAGCTAACCAAACGCAAAAAATAATCTGAAATGTGAAATAAATGTATTTTTTATATTCTTGATCCCATAATGTTTCACAAGAAAGTGTGCCGGGAAAATTAACCTATCTTTAATACAAAACTAAATTCAAAATAGTATATTTTTAGTTTTTCATACGTGTTTAAATGAAGTAACGAAACGCATCATCGGAGAAATGAATTACGAGATTGCCAGATTAAAATTCTTGGGTTGCAAGTTTTAGCATCTTTGATCGACAATTTCAGGTGGTACAAATGCATTAATAAATCCAATATATTTTTTTTCAGAATCTGCGATTTTTTTCCTATAAATTCGTACCTTTATTGTTAAGGTACATTGTTTGGCCACAATTGTATGGGGGAAAAAACACCTCCTTTATTATAAGTGGGATAAGACAAAAATTGGTTTAGAGCAAATATTTTTGTTCGTCTTGTTGATAAACAAACTTGATTTCACACGCCATACCAAACACAACCTCCCTCCAAGCTCTTAATTAACGTTTTCTGTCTTCATTAGGACATTTTTACTCACTACTCTTGATATTCTACATACCAAAACAGCATTTAAAAAAAAAAGTGTACTATGCATTGCCCCATTAATATACAATAAAATTCCTAATTCCCTTAAGATATTGAATATCAATTCATTCAAGAGAGAACTAAAAAAATTGCTTATTAATAAGGGGTACTATAATGTTACGGAGTTTTTGATGACAAATTTTGAATTTAGACTATTTAATATGTGATTTTAGTATTAATAATTTTTATTGTTTTAATTATTCAAATTTTTTTACTTTATATTTGTATGGACTGTAATTATGTACTTGAATTGATGAAATTTAGACTATGTGTAATTTAATTATTTCTTAATTTATAATTTCCAATTAAGAATTATAAACTATTTTGTACGCCGAATATGGCAAAATATGTTGAACCAGCAATCTAAACTCGTTTCCATCCATATGTGCATATCTATGTATCATGTCACACAATATGTTTATACAAATAAATGCATCTTTATCTTTATCTTTACCCAAACAACATTAGCTGACAATGACTGAGCTTCATAAAATATGCACTTACCAAAATTAAATCAATCCATTTAAACAATTGAACGCTATAGTATGTATCCAGCTTACATTCCTATTGTACAACGTCGCTAACAAATTTAATTAAAAATGCTGTTTCAGAAACATTTCCACTTGAGTATTTCGTGCATAATTAATTGCAATGCAAAGACATTACATTACGAATGCTTAATTAAGGCATTAGTACAACTTGATTCAACGGCCAATTGATTATGTTCATTTTGAATTTTTGAAGCGACTGCCGAAAAACATTATAATAGAGCATTTTCGGAATAATCGATTCATTCAAAACAAGCCAACAAAAGATTATATTAATTTTAGCAAACTAGACATGAACTTAAAAACCATGGTTTCATTATCTTATTAATGTATCCACTACACAGAACTATAAAAAAGCAAAATTTCAATGTAGGAACAAGATGGAGTGCCACAAGGGAACAAGCTCGGTCCACCAAAATAAAATTCCGTATGTCGTACCCAGGGGTTCGTATTAAATTTACAGCTGAGGCAGTAATTGACCGGCCGCACAATTTCATTCTATAAACAAACCAGCTGTACCAGCCGGGCCCAAACGTGACCGTGTAACCAGCCTTTACACGACAAACCTCGAAGCAAGGCGTAATGAACGTCTTTGATTATATCGCTGCGTAAGACGTCTTTTTGTTTCTTACAAAGATAAATAGGAAAGCGTTTCTGTCTACGTGGTTACCTTATTTTGTTTTGGAACGGGAACTAAAGAAAATGTTTACGAATTTATCGGCATTTTGTAACCTAAAAGAGAGGATTCCATGTCACGTAAAACATTGTTTTTATAATGAGCTATATTTGAATTGTACTGGTTAATCCAATATCAAATAAAATAAGCACATTCAATGCATTGACGAAATTAGATTACTGCGATCGTGCGTGACTCAAGCGAATGAACTCTTTCATTAGTTACGCACGATAGACGAAAGCTAATTTCGACTGACCCTAAGTCCCTGGACGGCTATTTTCAACTAAATCCGTTAGACTATCATTTGAATATGTCCCATAGCGCCTACTCATGGACGAAGCCTAATACTAACGGCATTAGCACTAAGTACCAATAACCGCAGTTGAAATTGTAGTTCACATTTTATGAAGCATTTTTTACAAAAAAATAAAGACGCAATGAATTTCTGCTTCGTGAGAACAATAATCAATAACAAATAAAATAATAATAAATTACATAATCTGTAGGTATATAGAATTACTTTAATAAACCAAGCCACGGGGTAGAAAATACAATGGTTCATGACCCTTGACATTGACAATTTTGAAAGACAGTGAATTGATTAGGTACTTTCTCGTAAACACTGTTAGTTGGACTATGGATATCACTACACAAATATTTAATTCAAGTATCTGACCTGAGCGCCTAAACAAGACCATTTTAATAATGTCTAGCTTTTGCTCGCGAATTCGCTCCTGTTATGCACGGAAATTAATTAACCCACGGGACCGTTTAAACGTAGCCTATGTAGCTTCCCGTTAATGAAAAAAATGTAGGAATCGGATCAGTAGTTCCAAAGATTACCCCCAAAATACAAACTTACAAACTAATTTTACCTCTTTTTAATATTAGTATGGATAATAAAGATGATTTGATTTGATATTTATGGATGAGTCAAGCCAAAAGCTTATGTCAATCCCGTTGAAAGTCATTGTAGAAATGAGAAATGCTTTGAAAGCAATTGCCATAAGTATAATCCTAAAACTGCCCTTCAAGTGTTTGTTATCTTGAATTTCAACTGAACGAATGATGGTTGTATCTATTCAGTTTTTGGTTATACAATCGCTCACTCCGATAAGGGTAAAAGGATTTTCGAAGAACTGGACTGTATGTACTAAATAATAACAATATCTATCTTGGCCTTAGCACATTTTTGCTCGATACTACTTTAAATAACGCCGCCATTTTGTTTCACAAAACATTTCACAGAACTATTTTCGCAAATCATCACGGCAACTTCATTCGACTGCCAAAAGATTCTTTGATTGTATTTGTTTTTTTTTTTTAAGAATAATGTCGTATTAGTTCTCGGTGAAATTAATTTACCAGTGTTATGTTTGTCGGATCTGGGGGCCTAAAATGGAAGCTTTATCAGAATCATAATATGAATCACGTAAAAAAATATAAAACTCTTAAAATGGACTTTGTGGTCATAACCTTAAAGACCATTTTAAGAATTTTAAATTTTTAACGTGATTTGTATTATGATTCTGATAAAGTGGCCATTTTAGGCCCCTAGTCATAAAATGTGTGTTTTAAATGTACGTCATGTTTGCGCCAGTGGTAACATCATGCGACCTTCTTACTAATCTACCCAAACCGCAACGTGCTTCTACAGAGTCGTGAAGTTTAAGCTCACAGCAAAGATGACATTCAGTGTCTGATCGCAGCGGAGTCAAGACGTTCCGGAACTGTACCTTATTTTAGGGTGCCCAGTGTTATTGTGTTAAATTGTAATTTCAAGTAATTTGTAAGTTAAGGTAATAAAAAAACAGTGTAGCCAATGTGTTTTCCTTGAACGAAACCCATCTTCTGCCCCGGTTCCGTTAGACTGGGAAGTCTAAGGGTGTTATCTCCATACAGCGAACACAAATAAAAACATGTCGGATAGTCAGGATACCGGAATAACCGTAAGGGTGTTACCACACCAATCGATCGATCATCGACCGAGGCCATCGGTCGATCAATTGATTATCGCCGGTATCCGTCGATCACACAATGGCATAGATCGGCGTCGACCGATGGCATCGATCGGCGGTCGGTAAATTGTTTATCGCCCGGTATACGTCGGGTTCCGTATGGTGTCGGACGTAAAGAATAGCACCATCCCATATCTTCCCGTGGGTGTCGTAAGAGGCGACTAAGGGACTTACCAGAGAATGGGCAGCAGCGTTTTCTGTGTTTTCGAAACAACCGTACTGCGATCGCCTTTTATTTGTGTTCGCTGTATGAAGAAAAAAAAAACAAGCCAAGAAAGAAACGAGCTTTACAAGAAAACAAAACACTACTCAGGTTTCAGCAGATTACATAGAAATAAACGTCCGTTGACAGAGCAGGGCGAAGTTGCGACAAATGATCGTTAACTTCCACTAGTTTACTTGCACTTGCCAGTTCTTCAGGTAACTTTATACGATACACTGTTTTTATTTACGAGATTTTATTGGACTTCTTGCTGGAAGACCTCTTGCTGGTTGTGAGGAAGTTTGATGTCGTATGTTCGGATATAAAGTTCTGCGGGGTTGTAACGTATCACGCTTAGTTCATTGCGTTATTTCTGTTGCTGAGCAGACAGTTTTTTCAAACATATATGAAGCAATGGATTAGGGATTGGTCTACTGGGTTGTCCAGGGTTTTCATTGCGCCAAATCAAATCAACCTAACATCACGACTGTAATTCCTGAAGGGTAAGGCAGAGGTGTACCTAATAGTACACTTACATTTCGCTAGTTATATTTAAGTCCCTTGTAATAGGGGACGAACCTATTGTCATCAACCGGGCTCAAATCCAGACTCCGTGGGTGGTACTGAGAAATTCCTGATAGGAAAACCCCAATCACAATTTGCCCGACCCGGGAATCGAGCCTAGGACCTCATGCTCTGCAGTCGCGACTGTGACCACTAGACCAAAGAGGCAATAATTAACCTACTACTTTCTTTTAAATGGGATAATGACTCATTAGCTGTACAGTTAATACTACCTATAAATGCCTTATTAATCCTTCTCTTCACCAAAAAGTGTCTAGACTTTCAATATTTAATAAACTTATTGATTTACGCCCTGGTATGTAAGTAAGAAGGAACTTTACAAGTTCAAAGATTGAAATTACTTCTTTTGTGTATTTTACTATTAACGAAGTCTGGCACTGAAATTTGAACCCTAGTTATTTCAGCGTCATCGTCAATATTAAATATATAGTTTACATTACTGGGTTGGACTGTAGCCTTAGGGGCGCTATGGAGCGAGGACTGAGAAAAAAAATGAAATTTCCCAATTTTATTGCAGTAGCGGGTTGATCTAGCTAGACCATAGAAACGATTTAAGTTCTGAGACTAATGGTTCTCCGATGCACCGTTTCCGAATTTTCTCACTCTTTCTAATCAATTTCCTCACGATGTTTTCCTTCACCGTTTTTGAGGGCAATGGTGATGAAATAAATTACACCAAGCAGCATCCCAACTGCCAATAATGAGTAGTGTGGGCATCGATTCGGTTCTAGATATTATCTTCAGCATTTTTATTTTTCTTTGTCCCTAGATATCTTGTACCCGTTGACCAAATCGTGAAAAAGTGCTTTTCTACGGTTACATAAAAGAGAGAGAGAGGTAGACCTGGATGACAAATGTCTGGAAGGACATGCTTACAAAGCTTGGCCTTACAGATGACAATGCTTACCAGCAAAGTAAATAGCGCCAAAAGATTAAGAAAGCCGACCCAGCGTAACGCGAACAAGCGAGGCAAAGAAGATTCTGATTTTTCTTTCTGGAGCTGACTGATCATATAACCACCTAGGTAAGACAGTGAACTTGGTTGACAGCATCGCCTAAATTGTTAACTGTTGTTGGTACACCAGCCCACAAATATTCATTACGGAGCATATTCTAAGCACCGCTTCAAATAATTTTCATTTCGGAATTGCTGTACAATTTCGGTAACCGCAATGTGATGTTACCAAAATTTGGGAAACTGAGACTTAAGCTTGACCGAAGTATGATCGGTATGGATATATAAAGCGACGTCCGTGTTTCCTGAATTATGAGGACTTCTTTTCTTCAAGTCGAATCTTTTCAGCAGTTAGTCGATTTTGGCAATGATGAGAAATGTGATCACTACTGACAACAATAAAATAAATATCTCTCTCAGTCTCAATAAAATAAATACATATTTCTCTTATTTTGTCTGTCTGGTTTCAGTATTTATAAATAGGGAAATTTTAAGAGTTTCCAAGAAATACAACAGAAAGACAGTCCTGCTAAATTCATGTGGGACAGGCACGTGTAAAAGATATACCTGTGTACAGTTACAAGAGCATACGTATACGTAGCGAAATTCAATTGCGATTTTCTCTTGGAATAATGTTTGCAATTTAGAGTATGAACTTATTATGGGTTCAAAAGTACTACGTTTCTAACCACTTTATCAAAATCAATACAGTAAGCGAATATAACATGTTGCTGAGTGTATCCTATACCTATAGTGCTCGTGACTGTACAGTATCATCACTCTCCTGCTCTTATCCCAACTTATTTAGGGTCAGCGCAGCATGTCTTCTTCTTCCACACTTCTTCATTACGCGTCATCTCATCAGACACCTCCTTTCTAGCCATATCATCCTTCACACAGTCCATCCATCGTTTCTTTGGTCTTCCTCTACTCTTAAACCCATCCACAGTCATACTCAAAACCTTTCCTCACGACATATTCCTCATTCCTCCTGTACCTCGATAACCAAACAACTTCTCAGTCACCGGCGCCACTTTCAGACTTCCTCTTATGTACTCATGTCTTATTTTATCCATTCGCGTAACACCACACAGTATGTACACTATGTTATTGTCAAAAGCAATTTCCTCTTATACAGACGATCGAAATAATTTGTGCTAGTCATTAATAATGAGGTGTTATGAGGTGTCCGGCGACGGATTGTGAAGCTTGCCACCTCCCCTGATGTGACGACCACGAACACTCCACAGAAGAAGAAGAATCTCCGGTATATGCCATTAACTATTTATGTAATCATGTTTTTCCCTTAGATTACCAAAATGATAAGGAGTTAGAATTTAGCTAAACCCATTTTCACACTAGGCGGTGCTTAAATATATAAAAACACAATAAAATCAAAATCAACCGCTTATTTAGGCATCCATTATAATTTTACATTGCGTTAGTGAAAACCGGTCATTGTGTCTGCGACGTACTTGAGTATGTGCCTCTTTTACTTACATCGAATGAATAACAGGCCTCTATATCGCAAATATCCGATTAATTATGTATACATCACTAGTTGTTACATAAACATGCCTTTAATCCCAGAAGGGTTATGCAGAGGTGTACCGAATAGTTAAGTACACCTACATTTAGCCAGTTATGTTTAAGTCCCATGTAACACGGGGGCGAGCCTATTGCCATCAATCGGGCACAAATCCAGACTCCGTGTCTGCTCCTGAGAAATTCCTGATGGAAAAACCCAAAAACACTTTGCCTGACCCGGGAATCGAACCCAGGACCTAATGCTCAGCAGTCCCGCTTACGATCACTAGACCAATGAGCCAGACTTGTTTTTAATCTTCTTAAAATACAAATTGGTACTTTCAGGTTCCCAAATATGTTCACAAAAGGTTTACATACAATAATTCAACCAACCGTTCATTACGTGAAATGAGGTTATTATTAAAGAAGAAACGGTAATGGCATTGATATCTCGATTGAACGACACATCAATTAATTTATCATTGAACGTATAGACGAGAAAGATTAATTGATTGTATTACAATTAATTATGGCGATAACTGCTGGGGTGTGACGTCAGAGGAAGGGTATAATTTGATCATTTTACACGTGATTAATAAGTGAATTACCATTTTATAAAACACTCGGTAGGAGAGATCATTAAGATTAGGTGGTTGGATCGTTTTTGGATCATCATCGACAAACATTTGGGCTACCATGGCAAGAGAAAGCTCAGGATAGAGAGGTATGGAAAGAGAAAGGGCAGGCATTTGCTCAGCAGTGGGACACGATGTATGCTAATCTTCAAGACTTCATGGAGTACGTGCTTGTGACCGATATAATATTAATCATCTTTTGGTAATTATTGACATTGTCTGTATTATGTATGTATGCCCCATCGTTCTTCAAATCTCTACAAATGTGCAATCTGGTTTCAAAGGTCACATTAATTAAGACTATTTGCGTTCTTATATAAGGTCCCATTAATATAGATGGACGTACTGAACGCTTTGTTAAAATTTGCCCATCTATTTTAATGGGACCTTATGTAGCAGTAGTTTTAAATACGTAGTTTTATGTCGATAAATATATTTTGTTTTGATTTTGGTTCAAAATAAAACTTAAAGAAAAGCAACATTTCTGGAAACCAGAGGTCTTTGAATACAAAGTTCAGAACGCAGTCTTTAGTACCACCGTCAGCTTAACTTAGCCATGTTTTATTTAAGGAAACTGTCACCTGTCCTCCTCCTTTGGGACTGCAGACTTCTGCAGTAAGATATTATCAGTCTGCACTTGGATGCGTTTCCTATCTAGCTGTTAAAATATCTTTGTTACTATTGCAGTTGTCGTTTAAAGGCCTTGTCCTGATACAAGGTTAACGTGGTAACATATGCGATCGTCGCTATCATTTGCCACTTGTTTGTTTGAAAAACCCAAGAGCGCCCTCTGGCGGCGCGATGAGAGATTAGTAAGTAAGTGTAAGCTTACAATAGGTAGGTATTCATATTTAGAAATTCCAAAGACAAATTCGCTCGCAAGATGATCTATGGTGCCGACAGGTTCACTTGGTGAACGCCGCAAGATACAAGAACCAAAGAACCGGGTGATGTAGTCGTATTTCGTCTGAAATGATGATGATAAAGATAAAATCATTAAAACCCTTCCTTAATAGCTAGTAAAATTATCAGAACAGCTTCAATAGTCATGTTTCTATAACGAGAGAAAGCAGCGGAGTGATAAAATTCCCACTTAAGGAAATCACCAGGAGTCTACAATGGCTACTATGAAACTACCATAAAAGTAAAGTCACCGACGATAACCGTTTAATTTTACAATCCATTGCACTTTTTCTTCAGTCGTTATAATATCATAATTTTGAAAGCTGTTCTAAAAACGCATTCTATTGAGAAATTTATTTTGAATTCCTTATTGGAACTTAGTAGGTATTCTAAGGTTAACTTAGTAGCTGCAGTAGACAAATATTATGTTTTCAAACAAGCAATTATCCTTTTTTACACAATTATTATACACAATAGAACTTTTCCAATAATCTAGACGGATAGCAATATCCAGTAAGACTGGAAGCCGACTAATCATGGTAAGAAGAGCCTGGACTAACACCTGGTTAAGTGTGTTATTAAACTTTAGGACAAAAATGATTTCTTCACTAACCAATATAGACATCTTGTAAAGGGGTTGCCATCTGTATGGTTAAAAACCTCTTTTTATCAAAAATAATTTTACAAAACATTTCCCATGAGCGCTATCATAATTCATCAAAAGCCTATGATTTACAGACTGCAAAATTCTTATAACATTTTAACATCTAGTACGTACTCGAGTATGAATGACTTCTTTAATATCTCCCATGCTGCTGATCAACTGAAACTGAAATATTAATGTCGTCCCTTTTAATTAAGACACAAACAGGGTTCAATACCCTCAGGACCCATAAAATAACTATCAATCATAATAAAACGTTCACGGGACGATGGTTTGATTAGCGAGAGGACCCAGTGGCGCCTTTAATACACACGATTACACATTTAGCTATCTGTCACCTGATAGAATCGGATGTGTTAAATCATCGTCTTCTCTGACGGAAGTCAACGGGATGGGTCAGTGAACTTTGTTGTCGTAATCCGTTGATTTGATTGTCAACAGTTTGTAAATGGTTTTGCTGTTCTTTTTATGTCCAAATGCTTTTCAACATTCGAAATGCACTCTTGTGATCAGTCTTTTCAGTTCTTCGTGTTTTTTTGAAAAAGCCTCAAATTCTTCTTTTTCGAAAACAAAACTTCATAAAACGAATTGTAAGAACGTATATGATCGATTTCATTCATATCAGTTTAAAAAAAATTAGACCATAATATTTCTGTATAATACTTACTAGATACTGACGCTGACTGATAAATACAACATTGCCTAAAAGGATAAAAATGAGTATTCGAAATATGAAAGAATACCTGAAACATGTCAGTTGCTTCATTATTCAATCCCAAGCGACCTTCAACAGACACAAAATGTTATTCTGAAAACAACGAGAATAACGAACCAAAAATTAAACCCAAATAGTTCAACCATAAATTCTATACGCAACACCTTCACGGACTAACCTATTTTAACAAAAAAATAAAACAAGCTCGTCACACGATACAACAAAAGAAATTCAAGCCCAATCATTTGTAATTCAAAGAGAAAATAATTGCGAATCCGTTAGAGAATAGAGGACGAAAAAAGGTTCGTGGTTTTCCCCACAAATGCAAACTGTGTGTTGGACAATCACGGAATAAAAACGTTACATTGGTGTCGACAAAGTGAGTGATAGGCGTTCGCTGGATGGAAAGTTTGGTTGGCTAAAACGTAGGCACAGTCGACGATAGTACAGTCGGGACGAGCTGTTTGTTTCAAATAAGATAAAATGTTACAAAGAAATAGAAATACTTTCCGGGATATGTAATAAGAAGATAACTTCATTTAGGCAGGAAATAAAACAAACAGTAAATTTATTTTGAAGATAAATGATACTGGCTTTACTTTTACTGAAATTTTTTGAATTAAGACGCCACAAACACTGTAAATTATTGTACGAAATAGTGGTAAATGGTAAGGTAAGATGCTACTTATGTACAAACGATAGTATTCTTCTTTCTTTAGCGTGTGGCGATAGTAATTAGTGCAAAGGTTAAAAAGGGAATAGAAAACGGAGATGTTTTTTAATTTTGTTAAAAATCTTCAAAGCGTTGTGAGTGACTGTACTTGCAATGGTTACGCTTCGTGGGCCCTATGCAAATTAACACGAGTTCGATACTTTTGAATATGTATGCCGCGTTGTGCTCGAAGAGTACCTAGTAGTAGTACCGTGGTGGCTGGCCCAATGATTTTCTATAGACTTTTTAAATCATTGACCGAAATTGTTCCGAATTTGTAGGTACTTTAGAGAGTCGTGCGGTTTCAGTGGTGCCGATTCCCTTGGTCACAAACTAAACTAAATTTAAGTTGAGTGCATCTTTTTCTTTCTATTTCATTATGAAAAGGACCGAAGATAAATATTAGTTTAGTCCTGTCAAATTAGTCGGCACCTGACGTAATTTGATGTAATTTTAGTGGTTAACTTTTTAATCGCGTCTAAACTTGTAATAAGCGCTGATTAAATTGACAGGACTAAACTAAAATGTATCTTCTGTCCTTTTCTTAATGAAATAGAAAGAAAAAGATGCACTGAACTTAAATTTGGTTTAGTTTGTAACCAAGGGAATCGGCACCATTGTCACTGGTTCTCTTAATTTAAAAATATTCACCAGAAAACATCGCATATCTATACACTCGTATATAAAATGAGTACCTGTTTGTCTGTTCGTACCGTTCGACTCTAGACTAGAATTACTTAACTGATTTTGATGAAATTTTGCACAGTACTTGTTTACAGGCGAGGGACTGTTTTTGAAAAAAAAAAAACGCATGCAAAATAAAAATACTTTCAGTATTACTGACAAAAATATTTCGCAGTTTTCCATTTAAATTGAATTTCCAGTCTTTATTAAGAAATGATTAATAAATAATACATGCACGAATAACTGGCATTGCAAAAGAAAATAACAATGTGTTGAATAAAAAGGTACTCTCGTTCAATTTTCACACCTCGGCGGTTAACGAATTTGCATTTGTAAATATTAAACGAAGCGAATATGCACTCGAAAAGATTGCCGGTTCCGATCCCTTGTCGATCTTTGTCAGAGCTGTCGATTGGGAGTGGAACCTGAATAATATAAAATTTTCATACGATTGTGGAACCCTTATGGAAAAGTTTTCCCTGAATCATGAGGATCCTTCCCTTGAATAGAGAATGCCTGTCATGAGTTGCATGTTCTTAAAGTACCTTTTCCGGCCTTGAGGGAAAAAAAAAAACAAAGTAATGCGAATGTATTCTAGATTCTTATGATTGACTGCTTTCGAAGTAGTAAAGGCGCCAAATGAGTGACATTGACAAAAGTCGAACAAACTTTTATTACATAAAACTTCCAAAACTTAATTTACTTTATAAAATACCTGACGATAACTAACCGAAAACAGCAAACAGAATTGCTACAGACCATCACCAACTAATCAGCACAGTCTCCCAAAACGTGAATTTCACGATCGACCCCGTCAATCCTGCAAAGTTCTTGTAATGACAGGCTCGCTGTCATCCAGCTGTACGGAACTTTGACTCTATTTCGTGTGGAGAATGTTCATTTGTGAGGTTAAAATGGGTCACACGGCGTGCAAGCAAAGTTTAAAGCTTCGGCTTGGCTTTTATTGTACTTCCCTAAGTTAGAGTTTACAATAGCTAGAACTACTAATTTAATTATGCTATGCACTGTTGTACCACTAAAAGTTTAATACGAGGCAAATAGTATGTTTTCCTCTGTAGTGATGTCGGTTTTGTTCCTATTTAAGACGGAGAGATTGTGTTAGATTTTCTTAAGCGAATTTCGAAAATCGAATACAACTGCTATTACAAATATATATCAAATTCAGTACAGAATCATGAACTGTAATAACATTTAAGTCTACGTTAAGCAATCGAAGTCACTCCCAAATTAAAATGCCGAGCACATGCACATTGCATTGCGATGTAATCTCAAGTAAATTAGCCCTAATGCAGCTGTCCCTCCCGGACTGCTAACTTGAAATTGGGTTTTATCTGCAGGTCAAATTCTTCCGACAACTTTCTTTTTTAATTAATCAGAAACTTATCCTTAGTCATGCAATGACCTACAGTGAATGAGCATTCTTTCATTAGTTACCTACCACTTCAAAAAACCAATAAGAAAGATTTTTCTAAACTATATTTTTTATTGAATACACCTGATTACAGATTACGAGATCAAAAATAAGTTATAAAGGGACAGGTAACCAACATCCAACAGTTTATTCTCTTAATCCTTCAACCGTCAAACTGAAAGCTACGCAAAAGCCGATTATCAAAGACAACAATAAGAAAGGCAGTAAGTTGTTAAATCCTTAGTTTAATAGTTAATAGTTACGTTCGTTATCTCCACAAAGGGCGTCCGAGATTGCAGACAAAAGTTCAGCAACCAAAATTAGTTGTAAAGGAGATAATATTCGTAACGTCGTGCGTCGTCGACTCTGTAAAGCTGGGACTAGACGTGCCAGAATCTTCCACAAAAGTTTGCGAGTAGCTGGCATGCTATAAAGTATTCAGTAAAGCTACAATCGAAAGTCAAAAATGAAGGGAAATAAGAAGTTAAATTTATAATATTGAGACTGAGATTATCGAAGTCTGACCTCAGTCGTACGTTCAAAATATACGGCAGTTACCCCGCTGATCCATGATGACATAGGTTATGTTACAATGGTATGCAGATTGTTTATTACTAGCCATTTGTATCCCACTGCATAGCAAAGGTCTGCCTTTCGTCCTTCCATTTACACGTATCCACTCATGTTACTGGCCAATATTTCAGAAAAGAGCCGAAATTTTTCCGCTATTTCCAAGCATACAGGTATGCAAGTTTATTCTTTTTTATCAGCCAGATCTGTCCCACTCCTGGGCAAAGGCCTCCCCCATGGCTTTCAAAGTATGGGCGAGGTAACGGTATGCAAGTTACTTTAAAGAAAATAAAGGAATGAAGAAAAATGTTTATTTGGCAGAAATTCACCAAAAAAATACCGGCCAAGTGCGAGTCGTACTCACACGCACACAGGTTTCCGTTGCACCAAACAATAAAATAAAAATATTTTGAAAAGAGAGAGGCTTATTGTATTTATTGTTTTACATTCAACAGCAAAAGCTGATTTCTTTTTCATGGTATTTTAAGGAAAAACAAAGTTACTGCTGCAGTTTGATAAAAAAAGTCCCATAACTCAAAAACTAAACATCGAATCTTATTCAAACCAATTTTGGTTGTAAGTTTTATTTACGTTTACAGACAGACAGACATGACGAATCCGGGTTTCGTTTTTTGCCATTCGGCTACGGAACCCTAAAAAGTATCACAATGTAGCCAACTTGCATGCTTTAGTGCAAGGTACGTGATTTCTTCGCTTAAATTGATACACCGATTGTAGACTGCGGTTAAGAGAAGGAACAATTCCACCAAGTTATGTTATTACTCCTGCTATAAATAGAAGCTATTGGCAACGGAAGGTAGGTTCATATCTTTATGTGTCCATTGCTTCCAGGAGGCAGCGTTTACGATAAATATTTCTTGTGTTTCGTTACTTTTAGTATTAACTAATAATGCTATGGACTGGTGATTTTTTACTTTAACTATTTTTTATTTTACACAAATATTTTATGGGTGTATAAGCAGGTCAACGGGCCATGTGTCGTGGTGATTGATGCAAAGGAGCCGGCAACTTTAGAGATCAACTTAATAGTTACAAAATCTACAATTTCAGCAGCATCCATAACTTGAAAGTAAAATATGAAGCAGTGGAGATTAGGTTCAAACATGGTAATTAAATTAATATCAACGCAACCACGTTGTACCCAGCCAGTAATTGTAATACAGCAAAAGTATGTTTATGCGCACCTAATGAATAATAATAACTACTTATTTCAGTTTTAACTTAATCTCCGTGACGTGAGTTTAAGTGCAGGATAACCGAATATGAACTGAATTGACTTATAACTGTTTTCATGAATAAACTATTGAACTGTTGTAAATTACTGACAACAACTACCGTGGTATCCGCAAAAGTCGAGATTTGTTGAGGTTTTCTCTCTTTTGATTCACAATTAAATACACATTATGTAACCAACAATTCATAAAAAAATAACCCACCATATCAATATCACTACCTAAAATACTTTATGTAGTGATATGGTGTTTTTTTATCCAGACTGAAGTCTGGAATTTGGTCTATTTCCGTTCTTAGAACATGATACTTTACCTAAAATCCTCTTAAAATATTTGCCTAAAACCCAAAGCCCCGGCTACGTGCCTACCCGCTGTATTTCTAAACTTAGAGATAACAAATAAGTAAAAAGTGGGATCCAGTATTCTAGTTGTTTTTGCAAGATAGTCGAGAAGCCTAGAGTGATTTAATATCTTCTTTTTGATAAAATTATAATGTTTTGAAAGTTTTTTAATAAAAATATTTTTTTCAGTGTAGGTGAGTAGATTGTTTTATGTCTGTAGTTTTTAAGTGTATAAAGTGGAATACAAAATTTGCCATTTTGTATCTTGAGCATAAAACATAATATTATAACTTTCACCTTTAAGATTGGATCGCTCAAATGTACCTAATACTCATTTTAATGTTATTTTGGCAAAAAAAAACAATGAAAATGAATATGCATTCTAAAAGTACGTATAACACAAACACATATCACATACGCATATCAAAAACCATACATCACACAACCGTTACTCTATTTGCTTTAAACTCAGAAACCAAATAAATTGCGGTATCTATAAAGTCCCATAAAGTTCAAATAACTAAGTCAGTGATCACCAATTCGACTGCCAAATGATTATGGCAATATTCCCAAAAGTGTTTGCCACACCCGTTTGAACCTAACCGGTGTTACGTAATGATCCGTACCTTTACCTCGAATATTATTTACGTAGATCTACGTAGGTAGGTGGGGTTATAGTATCGAGATGTCTGATATTTAGCCTTTGTAAAACTATAGGTACCAGCCTACAACAGTTATTGCTAGCCATAGACCTCTCCAATCGTAAGGCTCCACCAAAGCGGAGATGTGCGAAGTGGAGAGTAGAGGAGATGCGTAAGAGCTAGGGTATATCGAGTGAGTGCTATGCGAGAATGTAAAAGCTAAGCTACGAAACTGTGTGACCGTATCCACTGAGGCTAAGATATGTAGCGGAGCGGCTAAGATGTGTTATGAAAATGCGCATCCGCAAGGTAGCTGTGTGGGAAAGATGCGCAGCTAGAGCTATGCTACGTATCGGTAATAGGGATGGCACGGGCTTAGCTCGTATCCATAGCATGCATCCATAGCTCGGGTCCATAGCACGCATCCTTCCATGTTAAAAACGTAGCTTAGTTGAATTAGTTTCCACCAGTGCTATGCTATGTGATCCAATGAATAGGATTGGTGGAACGCATCAATAGCAAAGTTGCAAAGCACATCTCTGGTGGAAATGCAGCCTTAGGGTGTAGGGTGAAGCGGAGACGGGAGAAGATTCATGAGATGCACCGCATACCGCACGCTACTCGCAGCACGCCGCTCACGTCCTTTCTCGTCTCCGCTGTGTACTTGGCCGACTAGTGCAGAGGCTGGCCTTAACAATAGGGATGATTCCTCACAAAAAAAATGTTTCTATTTAGTCCGTCAGTTAGATTATAAAAAAATACTGGATACGTATTTTTGTTTTATCAAATCAATAAAAAATCACGAAGATAAAACGCATCAAATAGTCGAAGTGGGGGCTTGTGACGTCACTTGTCGGTAAAGTGACGTCACGCGAGTTTTCTACGCACTGAAAAAAGAAAAAAATACGTATCCAATATTTTTTGGAAATCTATCTGTCGGAGTAATTAGATTTTTTTGGTCATGGCCCTATTACGAGACATCTCCTCTCTCCTCTACTCAACTGTTTTCACTAGAGTTAAAAAAAGGCAAGAAGCGTAAATAATGAAATGCTATTAGTGGTTTACATCTCCTCTCGTCTAGTCTCCGCTTCGGTGGAGTCCGGCCCTTGGCTATGCAACTCTCATCCAGCTTATACCAACCACCCTGCGAATATCGTCACTCCACCAAGTCTGAGGGCGCCCTGACTTACCTTTATACGCGTTTTCCACCCAAGAACACGTCTGTCCCAATGGTCATCAGTTCTTTTTATCCATCAAAGAAGTAGTGGTCATTCCATCATATTTTTTCATGTTCAAATGTAACTAATTCTCATGGTATGCGAAACTTTTTGACAGCGATACGATATCCATATACCTATACTAAGTAGAGGTAATGCTAAACTACGTGTAGAAGTGTGTGTGTGTGTTCCTAGTTATAAATAATACAAATCAATGCCAACTTCACGGTTAACTATACCGTCGTTAATGAAAGGCTAATTCCTAATTACAGTGGATTTAGCGACCACGTTGGCCAACTGGTGGTTATTTCTAATCACATATTGTTACTAACCCAATTTGTATGCAAAGATAGTAGTCAGTGGTCATGTCGCTAAGTCGATCCTATTAATTGATGTGACACACAATTCTCCTAAATTGTCTGATGATCATCATGCCTGTAGTCCTTATGAGGTTTGGGCAGAGGTGTACCTAATGGGTGTAAAAATACCCTTTAACGAAGCCGAAAAGCACTTGTTGGTGCAATCGTTTTTTTTTGTTCTAGACCATACCTGGGTCAAAGTTCCAGTTTTTCACATGTCTTTTTTAAATACAAGTTTTTAATGTTATACTTTTACTTTACTTTACTCCCCCGTACTATTCAATGCATGGATGCATTGAATAGTACAGGGGCGACACAATGTTTTGAGTGCGTTACATTGAGTTCTACCATAAAACGAGATTTATATTTATTTATTTTAACTTCATGTACAATAGTAGTACATAGGCGGAGTTAATGCCATAAGGCATTCTCAACCCAAAAAGGATAGTCAATTCCCAGCAATATTTTTTGCATAGAGTTACTTAGTTTGATATACAGAATGCTTGATTGCCAGCTTCGTAAAGGGTACGTTTACACCTCTTAGTTTTCTTTGAAAGCTTTATTAACTAAGTCAAGAAGTAGATATTTTAATTTAACTTTCTTTATCTTTTTTTAGTATATTTTATTGTTTGTGTGTGTTCATGTTTTCAGGTAGGCCATTCAAAGCGATATTAAAAAAAAAAAACTGCTAGAAGGTAAGACAGCTTTCTTTAAAAAACATGCATCTTATGGGTGCAAGCTGATTTTACCACAACATTAAAATGTTTCAAGCGTGACCAACATCTGTGTGTGCACCGTGCAACATCACAGACGTGAGCAAAATAAGTATTTATGGCATATTTCTTATGACATATGCTGATAAAATATATGGAGGCAGGTAAACAGGTAGGAGTTACTATGAAAATATGAAATAAAACGGTTTAACCACGTAACTTTCTACGACGCAAAGTTGTTCTATAGATCGGGGATTCAGGTGTGATATCAACCTTCATTTAACCTGAAATCATGTATACTGAAATAAAAATCTAACAAGTATTATGAAATATCTGTTAGGTAGGTGTGTTTCATACCAACATATATGCGAAAGTTCACTACATTGATTTGGCACATAAATCTTGGTCAGCAAGATGGTACATGGTTCTTTCATTAAGGATAACATGAATATTATCTTAAACTACTACCATCTTTGTCAATTTTGTAATAGCTTCCACATTTACATACAAGTCTTCAATATTCCTATTCGCATTCACTGCGGTATTTATATAGACAGCAACATAGAGTATCTTTAACATCATCTCAGATTATTTAAGTAGTGCAGGATGTCAAAGGAGAGCTCCCCGCACTCACGAATTGCTTTGCAGTGTATTTTGTACACCCGGAATGCTTACTAAAAACTCAATTAGTAGTAGCTATAAAATTATAGGTTTTTGGAATCAAATCAATAATGTATTCTTCTCATAATCATCATCAGTTTCATCATTTTGTCCTTATGTTTGATGTTTATTTGTGTTCAGTGCGTTTGAATAAATGTTTTTTATTTCTTTTGTCTACTTAAAACAATGAACCAATACTAAGAAACTACAACCCACTTTCGCAGCGATCGTGAATTTTGTAGAATTACCAAACTAACTACTTGCGGTCATGTAAAATGGTATTCGCTGAACAAAAGGTACCGCCTGCATGTTTATTTGCGTACAGTGCGTTTGAATAAATGTTTTTTATTTCTTCTGTCTACTTTAATCAATGAACCAATACTAAGAATCTACAACACACTTTCGCAGCGATCGTGAATTTTGTAGAATCTCCAAACTACCTACTTGTGGTCATGTAAATTGGCATTCGCTGAACAAAAAGTGCCGCCTGCAGTCGCCACTGATTTGCCTAGCCAGCCACAACGGCACCAATTTCCCTGCCACGAGAAAATTGGCTTCCGTTCCACCTCATTTCGATATTTTTCATTGATTAAGTTTACTGCTCTCTATTACTAACATTAATTTATATGCTAATGGCCCTGCTATGACTTTCATTCCAAAAAAATGTCGTGTGAAATTAATTGCATGCGATTTCTGCAGTATTTTGTAGTTTTGAGCGGAATTTGGTTTGCTTTTGTTCAACTTAGTAGAGTGGACGTTGTTTATTTATTTATTTATGTACACACAAAATACTTAATAGGACATTACATTAAGATAAAAGAGCACAAAAAAATCACTCATTTAACACGAACAACCTTTCCAAAGGTTGTTCGTGTTAAATGAGTGTTTTTTTTTTCGAAAACATTTGACGCAGAGTATTTAAATAATACATTTTTGAGGCGTTCGATAGGAAATCACGGGCCGGAAATGACCGGGGCTTTCCATCTGTCATTGGCAGCCCCCGCGGCTCCACTGGGTTTACGTGCAAAAACCTCCTTACTTTACTTTACGTTACGTTACGTAGCCGAGCGTATTGTGTTTACCATTTACATTCGTCGACAGCCACCGACAGTACCAGGAATGGAGAATTCATTTTTTTGTAATCCCAATATTCTCTTCCCACATCTCGGGAAAAAGGTCACCTTTCAAACTGTAATTTTCATTGTAAATGTTGATATCAAGAGTATTGTGCAAGTTAAAACTGGGTTGACTGTGCATAACCTTTTCATTTTAAATGCAGACGAAAGTTATAATAATAATCATTATTTCTTCGTATTATACGACCATGACGTGCTTTCAATTTATTGAATCTTACGTCAGTTAAATGAAACGATTGTTGCCGAAACTTCTCAATTGTGTCACAAGCAGACCACTGTTCGAATATAATTAAGGTCAGTAGATTATTCTGAGTATAATACTAATTAGATACTTCGAATTACGCCCTTTAATTTGAACTAAGTGTCAAATAACACAAAGGCATAAATTGAAACATATTAATCCTTGGATGTTACTAACATGTTAATCAAGCCGGTTGATTTATTTGACGAGTGATAGTTTCAATTACGTACTAATTAGCGATAGTCAATTACATGACTGTCTGCATAATTGATATTGCGCTACAGTGATTGTTGTGTTAGGGACTAACCTCAGGGGACAGTTGTTTCTCGGTCAGTGCCCGAATGCGGGACCCGCAACGTTAATGGTGAAAACGGAAAAAAAATGTTATGGATTTCCATTTTTTTTTTGCGTTTTTGCCGTACGTACAAAAAATATGCAGGAATTTATTTCTGCCTAATAGCTATATAATATACTAGCTTATGCCCGCAGCCTAAAAGCTAAATGCAAAATTAAGTAAATTAAGAATTAATAAAGAAATTAATAATTAAGATTATTTTAGTTATTATTGCATTATTATTGTATGCTAAATTTCATCCAAATCTGTTAATTTAAAGAGTAGGTAGTAGGATGCTCGAGAGATTCGTGGATGGAATAACAGCCACACGAGTTGAAAGATTAAGCAGTGCCAAGGTTAATCCGTGGATGTGTGACCATCATTAGATACCAAGTTTCCTGAGCTCGGAAAGCACGTTAAGCCATTGGTCTCGGCTATCATTGGAAAATACATATTTGACAGTAGTTACCGAGGGGTATCGTATTACCCAGTTACTGGTTTGTGGAGGTCAGGTAGGCAGCCACTCCATATAATTACTGGTATTCAGCTGCGTGCGGTTAGACTGGCAGCGACCTCAACAAGATTTATACTGTCACGTACGGGATATCTTCAGTGATTGTTCATTATTTTGAGCTCCCGATATTTCGACGCTATTGCAAGCGCCATGGTTGACTGGAGAATGCGGGTAGATGAAAAATAAATTGTTAAGAGCAGACAAATCTGTTGACCCTCTTTCTTGAACTCCCCCCCCCCCTTAAACCAGAAATAATAAGACGAAAAAAGAAAGAGGGCGGGCCTCTTTCTTTTTTCTTCTTATTGTTTCTTGTTTTTTTGTAAACCGTGAAAACTTGAAACAGATCTAAACAAAGTTGAGAAAAGGCTATGCGGATGACTAATAGAATAAAACCTTTTAATTGTCAACTTATAGTCTCTTTTTTTCATTTATACTAATTCATTAGGAATTCTAGACATAAATATTATCATGTTCACATCTAATTTGTTTTGTAAAATACCTGAAAACTTATCTAATGTGAATCAAGTTGGCATTACTTTAAATCGTAGTAGATTCTTATAGCGAACTAAAAGAACCTAAATAAAATACGTATCCAAGTAACAAATACAATCAATTTCATTCAATTTCAATTTCAAGTAAAAAAAAACAATCAAACAATACCTGCAGAAAATCTCGAAATACCTTTCCTCATAGCACAAAAGCCGTTACTGGAGGCAGTTAGTTTAGTAGCTGGAGGCAGTTTAAAAACATTACAAGATAAACGACTTATTACTAAGTCGACACTATCACAGTACAAGTCAGCTGTTACCTTCGTGGTCGTCAATCATAGTTGTCCCTTTCCTGCAGGGGACAAGTAATCATGATGTAAGGTAAGAGTCAGATATCAAACACTACCTGGTACAGTTCTAGATACGGATCGATCAAGTTCATAATGAAAGTACCCTAAATAATATACAGGGTGACTGGTAATTAGTGACCGATATTTAAACACGTGATTATACTCATGATAACAAATGACTTTCCCAAAGAAACTTTTTTTTATACCTACTCGTTCATTTTTATCCCAATAACACACAGCTGTATGAAATTCGCGCGCGCGCGCCTGTTACTTAGGTATCAGCTGTTAGCCGCGTGACGCCGTTCTGTCTCATTACTGTGGTACTGTGCAACAGTGGGAGACAGAACGGCGTCACAACGGCTAACAGCGAATTTCATAAGGACTTAGCGTAATTGAGATAAAAGAGAACGAGTAAAACAAAAAATATGTTGAAAAATGACTACAATCACGGGTTTAAGTATCGGTCACTAATTACCAGTCACCCTACGTATTAGTACCAAGTTTATTAATTTCATAACATCACGCCTGTAGTCCCCGTAGGGTTAGGCAGAGGTGTAACAATTAGTGTACCCACATTTCGTCAGTTATGTTTAAGTCTCATGTAATAGGTAGCGAGTCTATTGCCATAGCATATGGCTTAAATACAGACTCCGTGGCTGCTATTGAGAAATTCCTCTGATGGAAAAACCAAAAAAAAATTGCCTGACCCGAGCATCGAACCCAGGACCTCATGCTCATCAGACGATTGCCACCACTAGACAGACAGTTCATTGATTAGCATCTAATAAATAATTAAGAGCGAGTTTCACTAACCAAACTGAACTCGTTCAGCACAGGTAAATACAGATTTTGGCGAACTGACTACGTTCAGTTTCGTTAGTAAAAAATGATAAAAGTAATGTTCGTTTACCCTCGGTTACCTTATGGCCAAGAAATTTGTTGCCTTTAACTTAAACTATAACCTCTGAAAAACTGTAGCTGATAAAAAGAGTAACAAGATAAATTTAATATTGCAAACAACATCTACTTCTAAACAGTATTCCAACGTAATAAATGTCGCACAGGAATAAATTAAGTTTTATAATATCAAAGTCACTTCGCTGCATGCAAAATAAAATTGTCTAAGGGCGCCGGCTGCTTTAAAATTCCTTCAAAATTTTAAACATCAAGTCAGACGGGAGGTCTTATTTACCTCTAGAATAAATGACTGTAAAATATTGCCTTGCCTAAAACACCAATGAACATTACTAAGCGCGGCTTATTCACTGGAAAAAAGGCAAAAAAACGCCGCTGATTTCTCTGAACCTTCAAGATTGCCACTAAATGGTTTCCGTTCAATTTTATTTCCAAAGAACTTTAGGGTTTTGTCGGGAGCGCAGATATTTGAGAATAATTCGCGGGCACTCTACGCGGAATCTAATCTATAGGTGTGCGAGTTCTAGTTCCGGCCGAGCGCACACCCGCGCAACATTAAGTTACGTGGTTCCGCACCATTAGCGAAGATTTCGCAGTTCACCCTGTCTCAATTCCGTGGACTATTAAAGGGGAAATTTCATTATAAGAATGGTTCTCTCGAATAAGCGATGAACATCGCGAGGTGCGTCTGAGACTTAACGGCTGCCTCTGATTAAAGATTACATAGGTATTCTCGAATGGTGTTAAATTTAATTTTCTCCCGCGAACATTATGCGACATAAGCCTTCTGGCGTTCGAGTTTATTACTGAACTTCGTCGCAACTTTTGACTGGAACACCTAATTCATAATCACCTTCGCGAATTTAGTATGTAGATTCTGAGAGACGCATAAATTAGCTGTACAAGTGAATTATGTAGCGTGGAAGCACAAAATAAGTAAATCTTTACCTATATTAGCAAAATTGATTATTCGATTTGTCATAATACATGCATTCCTTAAAGACTGGCCAATAAGAACGAGGAGCGAAAGAAAAGAAAAAGGAAGGAGGTATTTTTCTTAAGGTCTCTATAATACCTACATTTTGTCATTCAATGTTTAACGCGACTGCCGCTCAAATCCTCTCAAACAGAAAACAATCTATAACCAATCACGTAAATTAAAAAGTTTTAATTAAAGCAACAAAAGACTAAACAAAGTTTAATTTCCTTCGCTTGTTTTCATTTAATTTAGTTACTAATTCATTATGATAACCTCGGCGTCGACGGCTTGGAAGGTTTACAAAACACAATTGTTTCCATCTTCTAGTTTCAATCAATCTTAGCTTATAAAGCCACTAATCTGATTAACAAGAATTTTACCGTGAAATACATCAAGGAGAGAGGCCCAAGAATATTATAATTTATAATAATTAAGCTGTAGGCGGACAACACTAAAGTTTTTATTTGACTGACTAGTGTATAAAGCGTTTATAATCATTCAAAGTTATTGTATACCTAATCATGGTGTGTACTTTTGCTTAACCTTTGTGGTCATTTAGGAATTAACTCTGGTACGTTGTAAAGAAAAAATAAATAAACAATGACCTGCTGGCCACAGCCAAGCGCGGCGCGGATTGCAGCGCGGCGTGAGGCGCGGCAAGCGGTGAGCGACGAAAACAAATGGTAGACAATGTATGAAGTAAGCCACAGCTACACGCGGCTTCGACGGGCTGCGCGGTGTGCGATTGAAACAAATGTACTAGCGAGTATCGAGAAGGCCACAGCTCAGAGCGGCGCGCGCGGCGGCAGCGGTGGACGTATTCAACATTGCACGATCGAAACAAATAATTTAGTTTTTATCGGGCGTTGAGCTTATATAAATAATGGATACGGGACAATTTCAACTCACACTTTCACTCTCAACCTCATTGCTGAGGACTTAGACATATTCTGTTGCGCTTTGGGTGAATTTACAAGAACAGCTACATATAGAATTTGCTATGTTAAAAATAGTTGAACTATTTAAATTTTAAGTGTGCTACAATATCGCATTGGGTCTAGCCTGTAAGGATATTTGTATGTTTAGGGATAGTAAATAAATAAATTTATTAGTGAAATACTGAGTAGATCAGTAATATGGATATCAAAACATGTTACAAAAAATTGTGGGACGAAATAAAACAACAATTTAAATACCGTGCCACTTTGATAGGGTCATTTTGATAGTTAGCCGTTCTCTAAATACGTCCACCGCTGACGCCGCCGCGGTCGCAGCTAGTCGAGCTGTGGCTTACCACCGCAAGTCGCGCCGCCCGCCGCGCCGCGCGCCGCACCGCGCACCGCGCCGCCAGTAGCTGTGGCCAGGACGTGAGGTTGAAATTAGAACAAGAAAAGTTTAGACAGCTTACGTCAAAGTGTGTCAATGTAAATTTAAAGCCGCCAAAGGTGGTGCAAAATTTCAGCTCAATCGGTTGGAAGGAACTGGTTTGAAATTAAGTTGCAAGATTTGACCAATGTACGTATTGGTCGAATCTTGCAACTTAATTAAATAACAAACTTACAAGGCAAGTTAAATAAAATCATATAATAAACTTACTACTATAGTGAATGCTTATAAATAACTTATATTATATTTTATTATATACTTGTATGTAAATAATGTTTTTAGTATTTTCATGTTCGCTGTAACTTTTTAAGAAAATATTTTCGTCTACCAAACTATTTTGATGCTCGGGATAAGAGTATTATTTGGCACGTGTACCAAATGCGTATCTAATACGGTTCTATTCTCAAATATTAGGGTCGATATTTACATGACGACGCAAAATCTTTGAGAGGTATTCAATTCATCATCTAAGCTCGCCTAAACAGCAAAAACACTAACCTTTTTGTTCGTACACTAGCTGTTGCCCGCGTCTTCGCTCGCGATTTGGTTGGAAATTATCCCACGGGCTCGTTGTAAATATAGCCTACGGCACTCGGGGATAATGTAGATTCCTATTTGTGAAAAAAAAAAACAAAATCAGTTCAGTAGATCCAGATTACCCCCCACAACCTCACAAACTCACAACCTCGCAAACTTTACCTCTTTAAAATATTAGTATAGATGGATATTTTGGCGGGTGGCTAAAATCGATCAATAAATTTTAAAAGACGCTTATTTTTCTGTTTCAGTTACTTAGATCATATCACCATAGAAAAACTGGGTGCTGTGAGGAAAGTCTATAGAAAAAGACGAAGCAGACGTTCACCTACTTAGACCAGAACATAACGTTTACGGTACTCACTGTTACTCTGAGACGAGCCGAAGATAGACTGGCCTTTTTTTTTTTTACCGATGGGAAATCATCAAATAACCCCTCCCGCTCTGGGCTGAGCAGGAGGGAGTATCAGACTTTTACTGACTAAAACCCATCCATGTTCCTTCCTTTGCCCTTTGTGTTCCAGGGCCGCGGTATCTCTTTCGAACAGTCCCGCAACACTGGCAGGCATCGGTCCTTACGGACCCCTCCCTATTTGCTGACTCTCCTTGCCAACCTTCAGTTGAAGAAACGAATACAAGTAATCTATTCAACGTCATTTAAGCATCAAAAGATCCTTGTATCCCTGAACGAGTAGTAATGAAGACATGCTTAAGAAGAGATTATTTCACAAATGTACACCAAGAGCGATCCTTGTAGCCAATTCAGTTCATCAACGCAGAGGCTAAATACGACAACGTGACGGGTATAATCAAATGTCCAACACGTACATAAATTTCGATTTTGACGCACTGTTCGCTATCAATATGTTCCATGCTCTTTGTACGTCAAATATTGGAGATTAAAAAAAAATAAAGCACCGAGTACCGCCCGCATTCGCTTTACGTCGCGCAAACAATAAACATTTTTATCAGGAGTGTGTTGCGCGATAAAAAATCATTATTTTGGTGTCATTGACAAACAGTTTTAGGGAAATGAAATGTAACTTGGTATTTTACTAACGGATCGTAACTGTTACTATTTTATTAGTTACGTGTTTCAAAATACGTCCTGAAAGTCCTACTTTATTTATTAACTAGCGACCCGCCCCGGCTTCGCACGAGTGCAATATTATACATATACCTTCCACTTGAATCACTCTATCTATTACTGAAAACTGCATTACTTGTACGTAAAATAATTAATAGAGACATACATACACAAATAACATTTACAAAAAGAATGCAAATTCAAAAGCGCATTACGAGGCAGGCTAACCATATAATTTTAAGAGCACTGAGGACTAACTACGGGAGAAAAACTGTCGTATATGAGGGGGCTGAACTCTATAACTCTATACCTAAAGTAATCAAGGAATCGAAATCACTTCTAACTTTTAAAAGGCTATTATAGCACCACCTAAGTAATGTATAAATTGTAAGATTTTGCCATTTTTAGTTTATTACCAAGCGAAACCGTCGCTTATTATATCTTAATTATTATGTGTTTCCTCATAGAAGTGAATAATTGTATTTCTTTTTGAGCGAAATAAACTTAAACCGTAAAATCCGTTGTGCAGTTTAAAAGATCTAAGCGTACAAACAGCGGGACTTTGTTTTTTACTTTGTAAAAATATTATAACTGCAAAAGTTTGTCAGGATGGATGGATGGATGGATGTAACCTGGATTAACACACAACTATACTTTTATCCCGGTTGTACGATCCCGTGGGACATTACCGAACTCCACGCGGGTGAAGCCGCGGGCATATGCTTGTATATAACCAATAACCACCAGTCATCGTCATCTGCCTAGCCTTTTGTTGGGGTCCGTTACCAGTCTAACCGGTTGCAGCTGAATACCAGTATTTGACATGGAGCAACTGCCTATCTGACATCCATAACCCAGCTAGTACCGTGTAATACGATATGTGTACGAGCGATCTGGTTGTCAGACCTTCGAGCTACTGACTAATCAACCAACAAATCTGTAATATAACTTCTGGGAATTAGGTCTAACTTCTATCCATGAAAACATTTTTCGCTGTGATTGTTCTTTGTGTAATATTTTGAGAATATAATAATTCGAGAATATAATATTTTACGAATATAATATTTTGCGAATGTAATAATATAAGAACAAAGGATAGTGAGCTAGGTCGAAGTAAGATGTCTTTCGAATTTTGGTTTTAGGTTTTCTTACAATATTGTTCAATACCCTAAAACAAAATAGCCACTTTCTGGAGCCTTAACACAGCCAGAAGGCGTCGCAGCAGACCTCGTAGAAGATGGTGGTACGAGCTGGACAAAACCAGACCAGTGGTCCACATTAGCCCTGGATAGAAACAACTGAAAGTCATGGGGAGGCGTGTTTGCCAAGCAGTGGCATGACGCAGCCTTACAGTATAAGTATCAGTACCCTAAAACTACGGCTGGGAAAAAATGATTAAGATTAATTGGTAGAAGCAAACCCTAGTTTAATGCCCTAGTATTAAGCAAAACGTTAATATTCCTTGTGTCAGGTGTTTATGATACCGATCAATTAATATCAGTTGAGGTGCTTATAATGAATTATTGCGCCCTTCTAATTAAACTTTGCCGATTTCGATTACGATTTTATTTATGGTAAGATTATTTTGATAGTAGAATTTATTAGAGTAATTAACTTGAAATATGTTTCTAATTTAGATGTAGATTCTCTCATTAGTACTGTTTAGAACATACTAATGTTTGTTTACTTGATTGTGATTAATTTTCGATAAAGTTACGTTTGGTCTGCGGACGTTATTGTACTTCATCTATGTACTGTGTCATTTAACAGACAATTCCAAGATCTTAAATCTATCCTTGTACGATGGGCGACATTTCTATTGCATTGAACTAAGACGCATCACAGCAAACGCAATCAGGCGATACATCACTCCGTATCGATATTAGATACAATTCTGTCAAGGGAAGACCATACAATAATGCAGTTACATAACATAACGCATGTAATATCCGAAGGGATAGCCAGAGGTGTACCTAATAGTACACCCACATTTTGCTAGTTACGTTTAAGTCCCATGAAAACGCGAGCCTACTACCATCAACCGGGCACAAATCAAAACTCCGGGGCTGCTACTGAGAAACTTCTGACGTAAAACCCCAATAACACTTTGCCCGACCCGGGAATCGAACCCACGAAATCATGCTCAGCAGTCACGCTTGCGACCACTAGTTAAAAGTGACAGTCAATAGTGCAGTTACATAATTGCTAATTAGTATATATGTACCGCCTACCTATCAACAGCACCAACTAAAGGCAGTACTTACTACAGAAACGCTGCTTACTATAAGCTAAGCTACCGACCGAAATCGTGTATGGTAATGGCCCAGAGGTTAAGGCCTCGCCTCTCATGCATGAGGTTTTAGTTTCAAATCCGGGCAAGTACCAATGACACTTTTTCAATTCATATGTACTTTCGAAGTTTATCTTGGACATCACAGACATCGGTGAAAGAAAACATCGTCAGGAAACCTGGACTTGTAAAAGTCTGAAATCGCCAACCCGTCTTGAGCAAGCGTGGTGATCAATGCTCGTGCCTTCTCTGTTGAGAAGAGGCCTTTGCTCAGAAGTGGGACACTAACAGGCTGGTATATTATTGGAAATGGTTGGTTCAACGATGCTAAAATGCCAACAGTAACAAGAACAACTAAAATGTTCTTCTTCTGCTTTATCGTGTGGTTAGTGCCCAAACTGATGTCAGAGTTTTTATGCCGCCTATGGGCCTCTGACTTGGCTTCACTTACCGTCGAGAAATACAGGGTTAGTTTCCAAATACCAGCCAAATTCTCAGATATGATGCTGTACATCATTCTGAGGCCCCCAAATAGAAATTTTTCATTGGTTATAAAAAAAAATCTGCTGTTCCATACATTTTGAACGTGTAGGTATTGTACATTTGTAGAAAAAAAAAAACAGTTTTTTTTTTTAATACCCGATGAAAAATTTGTATGCGCTCACAAATCCCTTTTCCATGCTTGGTGATGTTTCTGTACCCGAAGGGTAACCAACAAGACCTTATTACTAAGCCTCCGCTGTCCGTCCGTCCGTCCGTCCGTCTGTCAGCGGGCTGTATCTCATGATCCGTAACAGGTGTAGACAGCTGAAAATTTCACAGAAAGTGTATTGCTGTTGCCGCTACAACAACAAATAATGTAAATTAATTAAAAATTTCAGAGCGCTCCCTTATAATGACGGTACGGAACCCCATGTGCATTATTCCGACTCGCACTTGGCCGGTTTGTCAATATTCACCGACAAAATTTTCGTTTCGTACGTTTCGATCAATATGACGGTGATGAGGTTACTTATTCGTAGAAAAAAATCAGCATTTTTCATACACATTGTACTGGCAGACAGATGTCGCGTTCCAAAACTTAGGAAATTGGATTGTGACCGGTGCGGTGGTTCGTACGGAAATAATCCGCTTTCAACGTATTATTTTTGTACTCTGACAGATATGTTAGTGTTTTTAGTATTCAGATTTTTTATTTCACTTTGTCGTTGCCACGTCTACCGTGGCAGCTGTCAAAGCCGAAAACTATTGCGATACAATGTTTATTGTATTTTTAACGAAATAATCTATTAGGCTGTGTCAACAAAAGTATATTGATTTTTGTGAAACTAAAATGAATATTGAAATTTCCATTCGATCTGATTTCAACCTTTTTGCCAAGGACCCGCCTTTTTTAAGATATTTTAATATCGTGAGTGTTTTTTCTAGTTTCAGAAAACATTCCAAGATCCAAATATAATTTAAGAAACTAAGTAGAACCTGTTACTTCATATATACAAGAAAAAAGTTACAATACTTTTCACACCACACACAAAGTAAGTCAAGATTTTAACTACATTAAGCTGCACACCCTAAGCTTTACCATTTATTTCTTACGGAACCAACGTCGCAAGTTAAGGCATTTATACTTGAGTGGCTTTTTCATTTTACTTGCTTTCACGACCAAATGGAATGTGCGCAACATTTCAAAATAGACGTTGAAAGTAAAAAGAGTAAAAATCAGCGTCCACGATATAAATCATGTCATTTACACAGTTTAAAAGCTCGGTTTGACTAATGGCCTTTTACGAAAGGTTCAAATCGAAAGCCTTTGGCATCGTGTTGTCTCTTTCTAACCGGCAGTTGGTAAAGCAACAAGTTTATGGTGTAATTTGAGTACAGGAAAATTCGTTTGCCATGTTAAAGTTCTGCTTGTATACCTGAATGTCGCTTAGTTAGATATTCTACAGGGGTTACAGTTGTTGGTTTTACTTTATAAATGTTATTACTTTAGACATTTCTAGATTTCCCTGTTGCCTTGAATATAACTACATTTGGCACCGCGGTAATTTGCACTTCCTACTTCTTATGTCGTTTTCCTCCGTACCTGGATCGTGTTTTCTGTATTCGGGTGGGCAAAATGGCGTTTTTCGAGTAATTTGGTGGAGGATACGACCACTTGCATCATCTTCCGTGGATACCCGTTAGCTAGCAGTATTGTGGAAGCATTTTTTGCTTACTTTATCACCAAAATATTGACCTAATTAGGGCTACCCTTTTTTTTTTCGGATGGGAAATCATCAAATGACTCCTCCCGCTCTGGGTGGAGCAGGAGGGAGTGTCAGACTTTTACTGACTAAAACCCATCTATGTTCCTTCATCGTCTTTTGTGTTCAGGGGCCACGTTATCTCTTTCGAACAGTCCCGCAGCCCCGGCAGGCATCGGCCCTAAGTCAGTGTTTTGATGATTAAGTTATTATAGCAATTTTTTGATATCTTGTAACTAATTTCGTTAATTTAACTGTATAAATAGCGATGTGTGCTAGGCGTTCCCGTCAGTTGTGAGTAATTTCATGTTATTATATAGTTCTGTGAATTTCAACTCTTGTCAATACAATTTCAGCTCACAATTTTTTTTCTGTACAAGGCGCCTTCTATTGAATAGTTTTCCTAGAATGGCTCAAATAAGGAGCCGCGGAGAACCTACCTCCCTCGTTATTTTGCCGTTTTTTATGTTTCAGAATAGCGTATTTCTTTGAATGTACATCAATGCTCAGATAGAAGTTGTGCCAACGTTTTGACAAGGCAATTCATTAGGCACAACTTTTCACAGGACGTACACATAGGGCCTATGTCTACCTGTAAGCCTGATAAAACTCATATTCAGTAAATCCGAACTTTGTTGAAAATGTTATTGCGAATTTAGCTTTTAGTGGTACAATGTTTTGTTAGGTTTGCGCTCCCATTTATTTTAGGCGAAGGAATGAGACAAACGTACGAGTCCTTTTTGCTGATGAGTAGTTCGCAGAAAAGTAATATCTACTTCTTAATGTTTCGTTTATTTCGTAATAGAAAAATATTGACCTACCTACATTGTAAAATGATCTTGGGCTTGGAATTCTCTGGTGAGTGGTGGTATTATTTTAACTCTCTGAGTCGGTATGGTTAACATTCAAATCAAATCAAAAATCAAAATAAGTTTATTAACCAATAGAAACAAAACAGTTGTGTCATATAATCGGTGAGCCACAAACTAAGCATTGCTTGTATCTTGTGGCTCAGGAGTGCGAATTTTACAAATTTAGAATACTTGACATTAAATTGAGGACATAAAAATTTAATAATAAACATTATCAGGGTATGATAAAAAAGCGAACAGAAAGTAGTAAAATTAAAATAAAACAGTGTTTACATTCGTTGGGCTGGTGTTAAAGTGTGTGTGTGTGTGTGTGTGTGAGGGTGTTAGTGTGTGTGTGGCTGTTGTAGGCATGCTATATCAAGGCTTCGGTGTCGTCGTATGACAATTTCAATAGGGCTAATTTTAGAATTTTTTTACAGGTGGTGGTAGAGCAGTCTCGTAGGTCGCAAATTTTACTTACTTTATTATAAGTGTTTGGATGAGAAAAATTTGTGCACCGTCTAGCTAGTTCCGATTTGGTAATTGGTATAGGTACTCTAAATACTCGTTTGTTTAATAAATCCTCGTATTCCGGCAGTTTTCTAACTGTTGCGTGATATTTAAGCGTTGCTTGAAGTATGAATATTTGACGCACCCTTAGGACTTCAAACTCCTGGTAAATAAGGTCTGTGGAGAATCTAAAAGGCTTTTTTAGCGCAACCTTGATCAGTGCCCGTTGTTATCAATAATGTTATCAATAACATTGTTATCAATATTGCACAATTAGATATTTTACAACATTTATAAAACATTGTTATTATTGTAAAATGAAAGCGATACAAACCCTTGCGCATACCTTTGTTTAATTACTACTTCGGTGATGTGTAAAAGTAAATTTACTTTTGTTGGCAACCGTAATACAATTTGATATTATTTCATTATTCTTTGCAATATAAATCCTGCAATGGTTTTCCCATTCGTTTTTTCTCCCACATTTTAGTTTGAATGAACATTTTTTGTTCCCTAAATGCGACACACAGAAATAGGCCAATTATTTGACGTGACAGCGTTTTTCATGCTTTTTGAACCTTTTAGCTTTTATTTATTTTCAAACATTATACAGTATTCGAATAATTCCTTTTCAATTGTTTTTGGTGTTGGTCAAATCTATGTTATAGCTATTTAGTTATTGATTGCAATGCGGACAGAATAACTTTTAAGAGAGAAACGAGAACACAAAACAATTCTTACATTCTAGCGATGTTAAAGAACGGGTTAGCAAATAGAGGCTTGAAGGTAGATAAGTAATGCACCGTTTTTTGCAACAGTCAGATTTCGTAAGATAAAATCGTATCTCTGTGAAACGTGAGACAAAGCCCTACCAAATACTTAGCACTATATCCCTGCAAAAAGTAAGTCTTAGGCACGTAGACAAAATAAATATTCAATTATAAATGAATCCAGTATAGAGCCCAAAAATCAAGCAAAGATTTTCCTAAAAACATCAATTCTACACCAACATGTAGTGAATTGAATGTGAGTGATGGGTGAAGGTAGCATACCTTATTCATGAGCCTTTTTTTTTTTTTTTTTTACCGATGGGAAATCATCAAATAACCCCTCCCGCTCTGGGCTGAGCAGGAGGGAGTGTCAGACTTTTACTGACTAAAACCCATCCATGTTCCTTCTTTTGCCCTTTGTGTTCCAGGGCCGCGGTATCTCTTTCGAACAGTCCCGCAACCTTATTCATGAGCCTGGAAAACGGATTATGTAGTGAACCGCACTTTTGGCATAATCCTTTAGTTGGCTTGCACAACGGCGAAGGTGAGCAACCTTTCCAAACAAAATATCAGAACTAAAAGGAAATACCCAACAATGTTAACATAATTTGAAAGGGTATGCAAAACCGCTACGAACATCGCACCCCAACTCATCCAAACAAACTCAAACAAATTATATTCAATGCGAAAATAATAACAACTAATTATTATATCAAACTTTGAAAACAGGTAGATAATCAATTTATAACTTGGAATAAAGTTTGTCACCTAAAGCGTGGAAGTTTCGGATATTTAGTTAGTTTACGAAACATCATTTGCAAAATTGTAATATTTAGGTAGTTAATCGGTTCAGATGTTCAACGAATAATCTAAGGAGATTTTGCTAAGAACATTTTCTTCATTACGCATTGTGGCACATTGGAATTTTCACCAGTTCGTGGTTTGTAACAGGGTATGGGTGGCCCCTTTTCAGACATCAAGGATTTGAATCGCTTCAGTGCTTCGGAAAGCGAAATTTAAGAAGTACTGTTCTCTACTATCAATCAAGTAATCGGGCTTCCGATTCATCATCAACAAATGATATATACTTTGCAAAATGGTTGTTAGAGATTGGCCGGAAAGAAGAGTGGAAACCTGTGAAGGAGGCTTTTGCCCAGCCGTGGGTCAATATAGGCTAAAGAAAATATCATAATCTAAAAATAAAAAAACACGTTTTTTGTATGGGAGCCCCCCTTAAATAATTATTTTATTCTGTTTTTAGTATTTGTTGTTATAGCGGCAACAGAAGTACATCATCTGTGAAAATTTCAATTGTCTAGCTATCACGGTTTATGAGATACAGCCTGGTAACAGACAACCAGACATACGGAACACAGTGAAGTTTTAGTAATAGGGTCCCGTTTTTACCCCTTGGGTAAACCTAAAATAGTGGTTATAAAAAAACAAATGTTCTAAAATTAGATGGGGTCGGTTTGTTTGCCACCCAAATACTCTGAGGAGAAATACATCAGAGGTGTCAGACTCTTTTAATGTCCATATATATGTATAATCTTGGTCAAAACGTGGAGAAGGGCCATTGCCCGCAGTGCAATGATGCACAGCAACATTTTAACATTATCTGATATTGTGTTTCCCCCACCACTAACGTCATGGTTAATAATTTCCCATCTCATCCAAAAGGATCTTCACACAAATCCCTTTGCGCCTACCACTCAAGACAAGCTTGCTTATTCTCTGTCATCACAAGGATTATGTCTTCATTACGATCTTCAAAGAAAATTCCCTTTAATATCAGATAAAGTGACCTGATTTTGAATGCCTTCTTCGTCTATTGGTCGCAAGCGTTACTGGTGCGAATGAGGTTCTGGGTCCAGTTTTCAGTTCGAGCAAGATATGGTTCAGGTATGGTCTACATTCTAGATCATTGAGATCAGTTTTTTGTTCTAGACTCTAGAATAAAAAAACTTTTTTGCAAAAAATAAAACCGACTTCAAAAACAAAAAAAACGTGGAAAAATAACTTAAGCTTCAGAAGTCGGTGACTTTTGTTTGTTCGATTGAGTTTTTTTGCCACCGACTTCTGAAGCTTAAGTTATTTTTCCACGTTTTTTTGTTTTTGAAGTCGGTTTTATTTTTTGCAAAAAAGTTTTTTTATTTTTCCTTTTTTAGTTGGTAATAGGCTTATCCCTCTCTTACCTACGCATGAAAGAAGAAATCACAATCAAGCAGTATGTATGAAATCAAATTATTATAAAGGTACATTCAGAAATTATTTTCTGAATGTACCTTGATAATTAACGAATTGAAGATTGTTTTTGATTACATTACGATTATTCTTCAATTCATTTTATTAGTCTAGCGGAGCAGTGGTCTTTTCTCGCAAGCACATTAAATGAAAGAAGCATTGTACATTTACCTACTCATCATAAATAAAATTGGACGGTCTGTTTGTCTGATTTCAAAATAATAGCCTTTTACTGTAATTATTTAAACGGCTCGACCGATTTTGTCGAGACTTTTACTGGCAGATAGCTGACGTTATAAGGAGTAACTAAGCGTACTTTTTTTTTAAATTAAAAATGTTCCGTGCAAAAAAACCCTAGAAATTATTAACAAAATTATATTCAAATAGGAAAGTAATATTTTTAAAATAATATTACACGGTGGTTGCGCCGATAGGCAAAAATTTGATTGACATCCGCTATCCCCTATACCCATCCCTTTCCCGCACATACCTCGCGACGATTCGCTCGCCATTTTTGTCGCGAAGAGACTACTTCCGGATTGAACCGCGCCGCATACGCATGGCGACGTTCCGGTCTGCTGAAGAATAGTGATAATTTTGGAATCTCCGCAATTACGCATCTATTAAGACTATTAATCAAGTTTGTGTTTGTGCCCAAGAGTGTGAGGACAGTAATTCGAAGCCTGTATAACTCCTGAACCTGAATAAGTGACCCGCTGCACCGGCGAAGGCGAGAGCACGTGGCTGGAGTAAAAGGTTTGTGCTTTCCCCCCCTAATTTTCGGGTTGCATTCTATTGTCCCACACCCCACACCCACCGCAACTCGAATCATCTACCCCACGCGTTTGTCAATAGTTTGTTCAGCTTCGCACCATACAGTCCACTAATTAGGCCAGCGCGCCACCACACGGTATTTTTTATAATCATCTATCCTATTAAATTCTAATCTAAAGGTAGACAGAATTGCATTTCATATCAAACATTAATCACAAATCATTCATTGACACTCGTTCAACTAAACCTTGCATTCAGCTTTCAAATCGATTCTCATAGCGCCACTGCATATTCGTATTCAAAGGTAATCCGAGCGGCTCGCTCCCATCACTACGAAAGAATGCTGTATTCCAGATTGCTTCAAAATGAACCGTGAGTAATAACGGTGCTTCGAGCTTTATGCCTCGTTATGAAGCTGTTCTTTTGCTAGCATTTAATGTGCTATTAGTGAATCAAAGTTTTACTTCCATTTCGTTTCGAGCTGGACTGAAAATTACAGGCGAAACTTTTGTGTAGCAGATTACATTACATGGGAGTTTTTGGATTTTTTTAAGGAGTTGTAACTTGTTCATGTTTTGTGTGTTTTCTGTTTTGTGGAATTTAGGTTAGCATTATAACAAAGAAATTGGGCTATGGGCAGGAGAATGATGATTATGATTTGGTGTTGGGTCTAATCCCGCGTTACTTTTTTGGGATCATCAAAAATCTGTCAACATCGCGTGAAAAGATACCTAGGCACCTTTTTAGGGATCCGTAGCCGAATGACAAAAAACGGAACCCTTATAGACTCGTCGTGTCTGTCTGTCTGTCTGTCCGTGTCTGTCACAGCCACTTTATTCCGAAACTATTAGGACTACACAGTTGAAAATTAGTAGGTAGATGTATTCTTTGAACCACTTTACGTTTTTTATATAAAAAATGATTAAATCCCCAGTCATGGAACGGAAACTATTTATTTTTCATCGATGGTATACATGTGGGGTGTCTGTAGATATGTCTTTAAACATAACATTGAGGTTCATATAGCCATTTTTCTCAAAGTCAATCGTTTGAAAGATAGACACTTCCAAAGTGGTAAAATGTGTGTCCTCCCCCCTGTAATTTTTAAAATGAGAGGAGGAACATTCTGAAAAAATTTAGAATTGTAGAACGTAAATAAAACTTTCAATCGAAATTGGTTTGAATAAGATTTAATGTTTAGTTTTTGAGATATTCGAACAAACTGCAGCAGCCTTCAAAATATTTTTATTATATTGTTTGGTGTAACGGAACCCTGTGTGCGTGTGGGTACGACTCGCATTTGGCCTGTTCTTTTTAAGTTTTTTTTTTTATTTTTTTGTGTAGGAATACCAAAACATGATTAAACTTTACAGTGTAAAATAATTTTTCATTAGTATGGAAAGCTTAAGACTGATGCCTCGTTGGTCTGGTGGTCGCGACTGCTTAACATGAGGTCCTGGGTTCGATTCCCAGGTCGGGCAGTTTTATTGAGTTTTTCCATTAGACATTTCTCAGTAGCAGCCACGGAGTCTGGATTTGTGCCCGGTTGATGGCATTAAGCTCGCTTCCTATTACATAGGACTTATAAACATGTCTGGTTAAATGTGGGGTTACTAATGGGTACACCTCTGCCTCACCCTTCGAAGAATACAGGTGCGTGTTATGGTATGTGTTAAAAAGCATAAACCGGTTGAAATCGCTGTAAAAAATATAGGTATCACCTAACTAAAGGATGTAACTGAACCAAGCCCTCAACCAAGTATCATATGTACATCAAACTAAGTAACTTTACACAAAAAATATTGCTGGGTAACGACTTCTTTTTTTGGGGTGAAAAGTCACGTTTTATGGTAGGACTTAATGTAACGCACTCAAAACATTGTGGTGATGGATGGATTGAATAGTACGGGGGTCGTGGAGGTGTTTACAGTACAAAGTTTAAAACACGAATTAAAAAAAAAACTTTTGAGAAAGTTGGAAATTTGAACCCCAATGTCTCATTAACCAGACGGTTCCCAGGTATGATCTAGAACATAAAAATAATGGGGAGAACAAGTACCTTTCGGCTTCGTTAAGGGTCTTGTTACACCCTTTATTTTCAAAGGTCGAAGAATGTTCGAGCAAAACAAGACCGATTCCAAACAGTAATTCAACACAAACTTACCTATTCCCCTAAATAGGCACTCATTAAGCAGTTGACGAACACCCGTTATTTACTCACTAATCAGCTGAAAACAAATTTCAACTAAAATTACCGTCGCGTTCACTAAAACGAATTAATAACCCTAATTCCATTGATGGCCATTTATTGGCAGGATGACTTCAATAAATTACGTGGTATTTCCGTATATTTGGACTTTAATGCGCGTTTGGTAAGCAAACAAGAATATAATTCGATGCTATTACTGTGCTGTGGGTATTATTGCCGCAATTGAAAGCGTTTTGGTGCAGATAAGATTATTCAAACGTTGTACGATGTGTCGTGCTATGCAGTAGAATTCAGTAAATCTGTACTAATATTATAAAGAGGTAAACTTTGTGAGTTTGTGAGGTTGCAGGGGGTAATCTCATGATCTACTGAACATATTTTGAAAATTATTTCGCTAATAGGAAGCTACATCATCCCCGAGTGCCATATGCTATATTTACAACGTGCCCGTGGGATATTTTCCGACCAAAACGCGACACGGACAACAGCTAGTTACAAATACAGGGTGTAAAGAGACAGCTCTCCGCAGACTGATGGGATGAATTCAGTACTTATATCATACTAAGATGACCTGTACAAGATTTTTTTTCAGGAACGTTATGGGAATTCAATCAATTTGATTTGTTTTATTTCCTCATACGCAATGTATCGTTACCGTGACAAAACGCACGTAGCAAACGGCAAGCGCGACGATGAGTTCGATGAACTCTGTAGCTAGGTAGGTAGGTAGGCAGGAAGTGAACTGCTGCAGATTCCACGCGTCGTTCGTTAGAGTATTTCTACATCCATTGTTGTTTTTTTTTGTTTACATAAATTGAGTGCTGCGTACAGATAATATAATTTTACATTGAAATAAATGAATTGTAACTGAATAAACGATTAAAAAAAAAAAAAAACGGTGGAGTATGATTCATAATAAGGAGCTGAATGCACCTTGGCAGTTTGCGGAGGGCTGTCCCTTATACCCTGTTTCAACGCAGTTTTTTACAGAAAGACCTAAGGAGACTGCAACTTACTACAATCCATACATACTCTTTATGTTTCATACTCCTTCATACATTTGGTCATACACTATGTCGCTAACTATTCTCAATCTAAATTTTTCTCATCTTTCTAACCAGTTTCTTCACGATAGTTTTCAAATCATTTATACATCTTTTGCTCAGAATAGTTACAGCACTGATGACAATATTTGTGTCACTTGTTTAATTTACTACTTTACAATATTTTCTTACCTTTGTATAGATTCGCAAGCCAGTTGCGAGTAGGTACTAAGACCTTTCTAAAGGATACTTGGGCTCAAAGCAACATGCTTTTTTCTTCTATTTTCCCTTGTCTACCGCCACGCAATCATTTACACCTTTTTCTTTGTTGTACAGGAATAATTTATGCATTATTAGCAATTGGTTTATTAGGATTTATTGCTAAACAACATCGCCTATACTAAAAATACCAGTGCATCATCATCTGCCTAGCCTTTTCTCAACTGTGTTGGGGTCGGCTTCCAGTCTAACTGGATGCAGCTGAATACCAGTATTTTACATGGAGCGACTGCCTATCTGACCTCCACAAACCAGATTCAACTGGGATATACGATACCCCTTGGTAAGACTGGTTGCCAGACTTTTTGGGCCACTGACTACCAGTAACGACTTCCAAAGATCAAAAGATGACAGCCGGAACCAACGGCTTAACGTGCTTTCCAGGCACGGAGGAAACTCGGTATGCATTGGGTGGTCACCCATCCACAGACCAACCTAGGCATGCACGGCTTAACCTAATGATTGACCCAAGCGGCTGTTTTTATTTTACCAGTGTATGTCCTTTAAAAATTGTCTTTCTTGAGTATTGTTTAGAGATTTACCTACAACGTGTTTGGGGATTGGCCCACTAGTTTTAGGCTCAAACGGAATCCTCATTCATAAGCTATTCACGTGGCGAGGTCGCAAGCCGAACTGGTTTGAAAAAGGCTACAGCCAAAAAGTTTTTTCCCGAACGCTGGAGGGATTTGGAACCATGTTTCATTCAAAGCAGCATCGATGCAGTCACTAAAACGCAGCGATACTTCGACCGAAACACTGAGAGTAGAGAAAGAGAGAGAGAGAGTAGAAAACGCTATTCAGGTATGCTAAAAGTTTAATGTGTGTGCCCGGCGTTAGTTTTGTTGTTCGACGGTAGTCGGCTAGTCCCGAATTGTCATTGGCCAGTTTTGATACCAAAGAGAATTTTATTAGTCTGTGACGTCCGGTGAAGTTTCCGACTACCCGCACAGTTTTCATTACCTACGAACACGGAGAACTTTGCAGCTTAGATTAAAATGTAGGAACATTTCATAAAGATGAAGCAGTAAAGTTCAATCTGAAAACTCTCCGGAAAATAGGAACAGGTAAATAAAATGCTTTCAACTTGTTCCCAATAAACTTCAAATATTGTGTTTTGAAACGTCTTCAATGTTTTATTTGTTTTGTTTCTCGGCTCTCGTAAATAATGCATGTGATACCCGTTGGAAGGCAAGATGAGGAAATTATTTAAATTAAGATTTGATGAATCGGGTTTACACTATCGTAAAAGTATTTATATTAACACGCAATGGTTTATCTTGTCAGATACTTGTAGACAAAAGGTCTAATACTCAAAATAAATGTAATAAGAATAAACTACTCTACTGCGACTGCTGAGCAAGAGGTCCTGGGTTGAATTTCCGGGGCGGGCAGAGAGATGTTGGGTTTTTCCAACAGATGTTTCTCAATAGCAGCCACGGAGTCTGGAATTGCACCCGGTTGATGGCAATAGGCTCGCCCCCTATAACATGGGACTCAAATATAACTTGCGAAATGTGGGTGTATTATTAGGTACAACTCTGCTCAACCCTTTGGGAATTGCAGGTGTGGTGTTATGTACTCTACTGCTCTATTCAGCAAACTATTCAACGCTGGCAACAACAATCAGCCCTAAATTCGAATCATTCATTTGAAGATAGAAGCCACTCCTACGCGCAACTCTTCCTTCGCAATGTCCTATTCCAAACAGCTATAATTTATCTTAATTTAACTTTTAGAACCTCCATTTTATCCGCCATTAATTCTACATTGTTTTCTTACGAAAACAGCATCTTAGTCTTTCCGCGATTGTTCTAGATAACAATCTACAAAAGCATAAAGTTTGTTATCTATAATCAAATTCGCTTTTGGAAAGAAAACTTACCTTTTATACGAGCTCAATTTATAGTAGTTCAAGTAATAAATTGTCTTGCTCCAAACACTTAAAGTTTAATAATGACCCAATTAACTTAAATTAAACACTGGAACCCAAAAACCCTTGTCTCAATCAATCAATTCTCTATAGCCTTTGGAGATTAGTTTGATGTTCAATAGATTATGTAAACAACGGGCTTAATTAAACATAATTCAAGTTCATCACTTAAACAGACTAACTAGGTAGACAGAGACGTATTTGTTTAAACTGATTCGTTGGTTTAGTGGTGGCAAGCACGACTGCTGAGTAAGAGGTCCTGGGTTCGATTCCCAGGTCGAGCAAAGTGTTATTAAGTTTATCCATCAGGAGTTTCTCAGTAGCAGACACGGAGTTTGGATTTGTTGATTGCAATAGGCTACTCTTGAAGTTGTCGACGAATACATCTACCTAGGACAGGCGGTCTGGTTAGGTAGGTCCAACTTCGAGAGAGAGGTCAATCGTCGAATCCAACTCGGCTGGGCAACGTTCGGGAAACTACGCGATGTCTTCTCGTCCAAAATACCTCATTGCCTCAAAAGTAGGGTTTATAACCAATGTGTGTTACCAGTGATGACTTACGGATCTGAAACGTGGTCTCTCACAATAGGTCTTATACAGAAGCTCAAAGTCGCTCAGCGGGCTATGGAGAGGGCTATGCTCGGCGTTTCTCTACGTGATAGAATCAGAAATAAGGAAATCCGTAGACGAACCAAGGTCGTCGAAATAGCCCAGCGGATAAGCAAGCTGAAGTGGCAATGGGCAGACCACATAGCGCGAAGATCGGACGGCCGATGGGGCAAACGGATACTGGAGTGGAGACCACGCATTGGAAAGCGCAGCGTGGGACGGCCACCTGCCAGATGGACCGACGACCTTGTTAAATGTGCAGGGAGTCGCTGGATGCAGGTGGCATTGGACCGGACACGTTGGAAATCGACTGGGGAGGCTTATGTTCAGCAGTGGACAACAACGGGCTGAAATGATGATGATGATGAATAGGCTCGCCACCTATTTAGTACATGGGACTTAAATATAACTTGTGAAATGTGGGTGTGCTATTAAGGTACACCTCTACCTAACCCTTCGGGAATTGCATTATTATATTTGTTTAAAATTAACACTTAAAATAAACAAGAATTTATCATGAGGTTTACAAAAAAAAAAATGCCCAAAGTGCATCCACATAAATTGCATATTTTCTTTTCAGGAGTTCGAAATTGAAATTTTACTTGTTTAATTTTTTGTCGGACGAGGCACGAGCTTATTGAAAATTCACTGTTAACATTTTAAAACTGTTTTTTGCTAGCCGAGCAACCGAACACATTGCTCTCTCGCATATATTATTCAAGCTAGTGTTGTACTGACACACCACAGCAATTAATAATGTTCAACTTGTTAACTAGTTGCAGCTGGTAAAAAAACTCGCTTGCTAACAAGTTAAGATGGAAAGAACTAATCAAATTAAAAGTAGTTTCCTGCTAGTACGAAAGTTTGGGACCCCATTAACCCCACACACTATAGTTTTTTCACGAAAGCTGATATGAAAACCAATTGACTTCTAATAAAGGTCGTTTAGTTCGAAGTTCAGAATTAAAGGAAATGAGGCCGTGACATGGGTCCGGATATTGGTAGCGAGGACAAAAATAGTCCGTACTCTTTTGGTAAAGAAGCTCAAAATGGAAAAACTCCGTGCTGATACGAGAAACCTTTATGTTGTTAATTTTATGCCGTGATTTGATTTCTTTATGAAAGTTTATTTGATTATGTGGTTTTGCTAAGACTTCTCTAAACTCCTGCGTGGATTGCGGTACTTTTGTTTATACTACGTAATTATGGCAAAGCATGAAGACTTTCAGCTGTCTCATCAAAATAAGACGTTGCTTTGAAATAAAGCAGCCAAACCTTAAGCTCAAACAAAAGTTTGTTTTAGTTAGATGCAGTTTCTACTTTATCTTCCACTCAGATCACGGCTGCACCACTGCAGCGTCTTCAAATACCAAATACATTCACCATTTACAAGTACAACAACACTGCAACTATAACATACCAAAAACAAAGACGTCGCGATTGTACAGATAATGTAGCCGTTTATTCGACCAATCAGTGCAGTAATAACAATTACAGAAGAACAGAAACAGGGATATTCTGCATTATTTCGTCCATGGGGAGCACTTACCACCAGAGTTTCACACAGATATTGCTTCGTGGCGAATTTATGTATAAACTAGCAGTTATTGAACTAGTGGAGTGGCGGAATATAACGAAGCTTCTATAAGTTGGTTTAAGTTTAGCTTGGGAACATCATAAGCTTTATTCGGTGAATCAATTATTTACTTACTCGAGGTACGTCCCACGCAGCCTGTCCGTAATCAGCTTCAATCTTGGTGGCTTATTTTTAACCGACTTTCTTCAAAAAGGAGGAGGTTCTCAATTCGGTTGTATTGTTTTTTTTTAGGTTTGTTACCTCAGAACCACCACCATGCGAGACAATGGCACAACGTTAATATTGTGAAAAACTTTCTGCGAAAACCAAACCGACTTCTAAAAAAACACTAAAAAAGTCTAAAATAACTTTACTTTCGGAAGTCGGTGGCAAAAAAGATACAACCAAAGACACCGACTTCTTTAGTGTTTTTTTAGAAGTCGGTTTTTTTTCGCAGAAAGTTTTTCACAATATTAACGCTGTGCCATTGTCTCGCATGGTGTCACGGCATTATGCTGAACAATGGCTGTTTTGTGCCGAAGGGACGCATATGGCTCTACTTTTTTTTTCTGTTAAAATTAAGCAAGTTTGTTAAGCATCATGTTTAGGGCATTTAAATGTACCCATTTTCTTTCTTTCTTTACGTGATTTGTTTTTTTATACATCTTGTTTACATTACCTGAAACTTTTTGTTTATTATCTGTAACATCTTTTTTCCTAGCCTGCTCTGTCCCACTCCTGGGCGAAGGCCTCCTTCTACTAAGTCATAAGTAATTTATTCGGAACAATATACATTGTGTAGAATTTAAAAATATATATATATATATAACAGTACCATTCAAACAAAAAACATGTCAAAGATAATAAAAATTACAATTTCAAAACGATGATAATGTGCAATAAAATAAATTTAAAAAAAAAACAAATTGTGGTAAAAAGATTAATAATATGTCATCTAATTTTCTAATTGGCAAATATGACCTGCCCAGTCCCATTTGAGTTGGACAGCCTTTTGAGCCACGTCAGCTATATTTGTTTTGGAGTGCAATATTGTGTTTCCCTAAAATATTTTGCTTTATCTGTATAAAGCATAATATTTTCCGATGCTGGCATCAAAGCAAGGTGCTAGCTGGTGTTTGAAGAAGACTATGGTAAGCAAGTGACAGTTGCGCTCCAGTCCAAAATGGGCGCCATTCTGCTTATGGGTGAGAGAGACAGGTAATAAAACAAAAAGGGAAAGAGAGAGAAAAATACAATTGTTATCTCTAGGTAACATTTATGATGCTTCAAAAATACCAATAAAAACCACAATATGCCGTAAATATTTGCGTAACCCACTCCACAAATACCGGTACCTACACTATCAACTTTGATAGCAAACAAAAGGCACTCTACTACAAAACCGTTTCCCAGCTTCATCGCATTACACCGTCAACTGGTGACGTTGCGACATTCGTCGACACAGATGTGAGCCACCTTTTCCGTGGCATACCATTTCCGTGGTATTTGCTCCCAACATTCAGTCCTTTGAGGCGAAACATTTTTCAGCATTTGACGGCAACTCAAGAGGTGGAACATGCTTCGGAATGATATTTGAAACGTAATGTTGTGTCGGAACATGTTTAGCGTGTTAAATGTACGTCTAGACAAGGTGTCTAAGTTAGGTATAGTATTACAAAGCCGTGGAAAATTCACTTTTATTTTTATTGTAAGCCTATTCTGCCCACATATAGTGCAAGGGCCTCGTTTTCCTCTTTCTACCATTCTCAATTTAATACATTTGTAAGCAAATCTCTTAAAAATGTGTCTAGGTACTCGTATATCATCCAGCCATGGGCATTTTATAATCTCAAGTGAGCCTACCCATGTGTCATTTTCTGCCAAAATTCGGGTTCAAACTGTAAGTGCCATTAAAAGTACCTAAAGTATGTAAGTTTATTCTTATTAACCATTTCGAAAGTCATTTCCACACTCACACTCCCAAAAAGTAAAATCATTAGTCCCACTTCAACCATTTGAAAATAAATTATTGTTTACCGATGCGGTTCTTTCACACAATCGAAACGTGAAACTTTTCGAACTTCACTTATCGATTTAATGCGTACCTGTTCGGTATCGAAAGCGAAACTTTTCACCCCACTAATTAAACTTCAAACTTACTCCCGTGAATTTCGCTGTTTCTTCAAGATTATTTCGTAAATAAAAGAAAACAGTTTCAGAATAATCCCCCGGTTCTAATTAGTTTTTGAAATCCTATTTGATTGAATTCGAAATCAATTTTGTTTGGGTATTAGTTAATTTTAAATGCTCATTTAGTGTTTTGTTCGTCTAAAAGGACCTATTGAGCCTTTTCTAATGTCATTATTTTAAAATACGAATACTGTGTTCTAAACAAAAGATAGTTACAACAGCTAGATCGTCCGTTGTTTCTAACGAACGATTGATGAATGGCCCCAAGATGAATGAAGGCTAACCTCGTAAGGTTACAAGTAATTTCAGCTGGAGACAGTATCACTCCGGTCTTCTCAGTCCCTTGTCTGCTTGATAAATTGATGTCCGACCGCTGTGATGTATTAATATCAACCTAAACATGCTGTTAACTTTCCTTGTTTCATCTCATCGAGATAGGTGACAATTTTTCCTTATGGCTTGTGGAACTGTTGGTAGTACGACACGGTTGGGTTTATGGTGGGTAAATAGGGACCTCAGTCGAATACAAATGTGTCTACGAAGTATGGATGTACATGAGGTAAGATTTCTTGGATATTTGTGTTGTTTTGTTCAAATATTTACGGGAAACACGGATTAGTACACAAATAGACGCTGATATTTTTGCGTGATATTTAAAGAAAATAAGATTTCAAGAAAAAAAATCAAAAAGCAGAAACGTCAACGTTACGCAGTCGATAAGTATTATATTATTAAACTAAAACTAAAAAAAAAACTATCAATTTCTTTTAATAATTTTTGATAATTTTAGAAATTTAGCACTAGACACTAACTAGTTCAGACCACCCACCAGTCTGTTAATTTTATCTGGTGTGAACTCACTTGGAGCCAGATTCAGTGGGAGTTAAATCAGTTCCCAGAATTTACGCCACATTTTAAAGGTCACATAAAATGAAATATACTGAATCGGTGACCTGATACTAAGATTGTGTCAGTCTGATAAAATTTTGTAGAATACAAACTTCTATACTTACTTAGAATTATTTTCTTTCGCGGAAAATGATTCTAAAACTACACAACATTTTCTAACAACTTCTTCTCAGCATTGGCGATGATTGGGTTGTACACTGTTTTATACACGTAGACAAAAGTTCTAAGTAATTTCGTTTCATATATTTTTTTCTCATTTTATCATTTCATAGAATAATCAAAAGGCAGAATACTTACTTATAATTTTAAATCATTGATTTTTCTTAAAAAATTTTTTTGTTTCGATATTCGTATCATAGAATAACAAATCAAATATTCTTTATACTCATATTGTTTAGTTAATATATAACATAATACCAAGAAAAACATTTTATCGAGTGAGAGTTTCTAAATGTTTCAATTCATACCTTTGATAAATAGCATACCCTCCTATAAAATTACAACATCGTGTTCACAAAAATAATCTTGTTATTCTCATTAATAGTGATTTAATGCACGTACGTACTGTGTTTATTTTGGGGTTTATAATTGTCGGAGTGCCCTAATTTTGTTACTGCCTCCAATTTCGACGTAGCGCTCGCCGCCGCAACGGCACCGCTCGCTTCGCTCGCTCGGCTCGCGCGTCGTTGGTCACAGTTCTAACCTAACATAACCTATTTGGTCGGAGTGAACGGAACGTTCTAACGTCAAGGTAAATGTCAAAATGTTGTAATAAGGCGTAGTCGACGTAACCCTGCTACGCGGAGCTCCTATTTATAAAATTATGGATGGCATAATGTCTACTTTTACATTTTCGTTGAAATAAAATACCATTGAAAAATACACCGAACAAACAATATTCGTTAAAAATAATTCTACTGTTTGATAAATTAAATAAAACAATGTGATTATAAAATTCTTTGAATTGTATTTCTGTGAAATTTGTTTCATACAAGTAAATAGTCGATAAAACAATAATATTCGAAAGAAAAATACAAGAACCAAATATTATACTGGAATATTTTTTAAGCAGTGCGCAAAAATATTTTGGTGGTTCAGTATCAGTAATAGAACACATTTCCATTATTTGTTCAAAACTTTTTTATATTTTTATCCGACTTTAAATCAGCAAAATATGGACACTATCTATTCGTAATAATATCAATGGGCGCGCGCCATGCGGCGCACGCGGCGTTGTTGCGCAGCGGGGGTGAAACCTCTTCCCGGGTGGCAGGGGCGGGGCCCACGACCGCGGTCCGACAGTCGGTCATCGTATGCGCTATCGTGACGTCAAATTCACCTTTCCCGCGCAGCTCCTGGGCCACACGTGTGTCATACTCGTACCTACAGGTCACGATGTCGGACTTAAGTAACCGCGAGTTTTATGAAATAGTGCGGGTGTATTTATTAAGTGGTGAAAGTTTACGAGCAGCTTGCAGAATGTATGCAACGGAGAGCATACCGCGAATGCGAGCCCAAGGTATCCTTAACCCCGCAGCCCCTAATGAAGGGACCATTTTAGCAGCCACTCAAAGGCTGCTTGATCACGGTCAGTATGCTTTATTTTCTGCATTTTGATGGTCCTAAGCCCACAAAAGTATGAAGAAAAATTGGAATTACTCTTCAAATAACTTCAGATCACGGCCAAATCTTAAAAAAAGTCTAGTTGGAACCAGATAAAATCAGCGATCAGTACATTGTAACCCACGTAAATGATGCCTGTGCATGATAAAAAAAACGAGCATGGAGCGCCGCCGCCCGCGAGTTGGTGGCCATACAATCAATTTCAAAGTAAACATTTTTCGTTAATGATAAAAAAAAGTAGTTTTACATTTTCTTCATAGTCTGATTTTAGAACAATTTTTAAATTTTCATCACTCGAGGTAGGATCACTCAGGCCCCGACCTGAAATTAGAACTTTCATAAATAAAATGTTTTTGCTGTATCAGCACATCGTGCACCGCCCCTACCTACCCCAGGACCCTGTTCACAAGGCTAAAGAGCTTAACCATGCTCCTACAACATCCCACACATTAGACAATGGGCTATGTTGGGGCCAGTCCATTGATTTGGCCTGAAAGGGATGTAGTGTGGCGTCACGTTTTGAAAATGACTTGCAGTTTATAGAAAGGAAAGGTTTTCTTTTATGAAACAGTTTTTATTTCAGAATTAGACTTCTGATTGATAGATAACTAAACAAAGTATAACTGGAGTGGGAAAGTACAGAATTTCGAAGGAAAGATGGAGTCGAGGAAAGGCTTTCATCAGAAGTGGGAAATAATAAATAAGCTGAACAATAAAGCCAGTTTTTTATTTTTCATTTAAGTTCAGAACCTCAAAAAACTATAGGTACGTAAAATGGTCCTCTTTTGTATTGATTATTTTATTAATTTATTTTATAATTAATTTAGTAGATTGATTTGCTTCCAACTTCATTATTGGTATAACTGTCAAAATAACGTTTTAAATGTTTCGAACAAAATATGTATATTCCGTTATGTTTTGCATTCCTACAAACATTTCCAAGAATTCATAATTAAAATCAAATAAAACCTGTTTTTCAAAACCGAATTGCTTTCAGTCTCATTGTGCCAAGTTGTAATGAAATTTTCACAAACGGCTAACTAAGACAAATGACGTCGGAATCTAGGATCGATGTTATTTCACCTAAATATCTAAAAGCCTTAATATTGCCAACCCTTGTTAAATAGTTGTAGAGAAACATGTACCTACCAATGTATTTGCCAGCTTTTTTTAGGGTTCCGTTTTCAATTGGCAAAACGGGACTCATAAGTGTGTCAGACTTTTACTGACTAAAACCCATCCATGCTCCTTCCTTTGCCCTTTGTGTTCCAGGGCTGCGGTTTCTCTTTCGAACAGTCCCGCAACCCTGGCAGGCATCGGTCCTTTCAGACCCCTTCCCGTTAAAAAGGAAGGCCTTACAGCACAAATAGAAGAAATATTCGTAAAAATAAAAAAGTTAAAAAGTAAAGGGCTGTCCCCATACATACATAGTTGACGCCAATTAAGATATATTTTTTTTAGGTAATAGATGTTTCAATGGCAAAACATCGGGCGAGTTGGAAAGGAATGAGGGAGGCCTTTGCCCAGCAGTGGGACGGAATAGGCTAATTAAAAGAATGTAATTTTCGAAATTGATCATAATAAAATTGATCTTGATTTACATTATTTCACTTTTTACCCTGCATTCCAATCAAGAACTGTATAGGTACATCATACAAAGTGATTTTTTCCTAAGACTCGCATCTCTTTTTTTCTTTAACGAATAATCTACATGAGAATATACATATTCATAAGCACTACATAAGCCAGGCAGACATAATAGGATTGTTCCGCTTGTAACCTAACAAACTGTTCCTGAAAACGACCCTAGGGTAATAACTCTCTAATCACTAGGCAAGCCGCAACAGGATGTTACGGCGTCGCAGGGTCCTGCCTTATTTTCCTACTTCCGAGAACATGCCACGCTATTAAGAGAGTGGCCACTTGTGGTGGAAACTTGTCTGAACGGCCCACACACACACACCAAAACGATTCTGCGCTTATAAGTGTGGTCACTTCGACTTGTTTATACGAGTATCGGCCGTCAGCGACTGGTCTGTGCTTTTATCAAAGTTGCATCGTGTTTTGACGATTTTTGCGTACAGGCTACTATAGTACAAATTGCGATTGTTTCGGTGCTGCGCTACGTCACGTTTTAGCAAACAGCTTCATTGATAGTACAGTGTAAGGCGCGAATTACACAGAAACGGCGTAACGCGCAGGCGCAGCGCAGGCGTGTAATTTATAAAGAAAAAATCTCGGACAAAATAAAGAAGAAAAAACTAAAATCCTAAACCTAGCATTAGAAGACTGGATAAACCGAAATATTATAGACTCAATCAACTTAGGAAATCACTTATGGCAACAAACAAAGTCTTACCCAAAAGACGACAACCTACGGAGGAATTTTAATGAAGAACAGGACAGAGTAAACAACCAAATCAAGACAGAGTAGAAAACCTACCGCCACAAATTATTTCATAACACCAACAAACAACCTAAAAAAATGTGGGAAATCATTAATAACTTAGCAGCTAATAAAATCAAAGACAGCAATGCTCCCCCAAACTAATTTCGAACTCAGAATGTATAACAAACGGTGATGAAATCTGTAACGTACTTAACTCATTCTTTGCATCAATAGGCGCGGAATTAGCTAACAAAATACCTAACATGTACCACATAAACACATGTAATATTCTCATGTATGACAACAATTACACACATGACATCACTTTGGACGAACTTTCCCCATGTAACACTGACGAAATATCAAGCATTATAGACCAGCTTGACTCCAACACTAGTACAGGATTAGACGGTATCAGCACAAAAGCTATTAAATGCCTTAAAAATATAATTATGGAAAGATTAACAAACTGTATAAATGTATGTTTATCGCACGGAACTTTCCCCGACTCACTTAAAGTTGCAAGGTCAGTCCAATTTACAAATCTGGAAGTAGAACTGACCCCGGCAACTATTGACCGGTATCGGTCTTACCCGTTATTTCTAATATATTCGAGCAAGTGTTATACAACCGTCTAAACGAGTATTTGACTGAGAAAAAAATCCTCATTGATCAACAATATGGTTTTCACCCTAAATCAAGTACTCTCACAGCCTCAGGAGATTTAATAACAAAAATTAAAACTCATATTGATAAAAAAACGTCGTTGTGGGTATTTTCATTGGCCTAAAAAAAGCGTACGATACGGTAAGCTACCAAAACTTATTACAGAAATTAAACAACATAGGCAGCGCCCTCAGCATGTTCACCTCATATTTGCAATATAGACAACAAGTCGTTAAGATAGATAGCTTTACCAGCTCGATACAAAACATAACATACGGCTGTCTGCAAGGCTCAATTATTAGCTCATTACTATTTCTTATTTACATAAATAACATTAATACAATAGGGCTGACAGGACACCTAACGTTATATGCGGATGACACCTTCCTTTTTTTCTTCGATAAATCTTTACAAAATATTATAACCGATACGCAAAAGGACCTTGACCTGCTCAGTGAATGGTTAAAATACATCATTTCAGCCGAAAGACGTCCACTGCTGGACATATCCCTCCCCCAAGTGTCGCCACACTGACTGGTCCCGGTGACCGGTGGCCCCGGTGACCGTCGGTTAAAATACAACTTACTAACTATTAACACCTCAAAAACATCATTTATGATCTTCCCCGCGAAAAATAAAGCATTACCGGCGTTCCCACCTCTTACGATCAATGGGGAGACAGTCCAACGGTCTAGCCATGAGAAATATCTCGAGCTGTTGGTAGATGACAAACTTCCTTGGAAACTGCATATAGATCACGTCAAGGCAAAATTAATATCACTATTAGGAGCGTTACGAAAAGTTACAAAATTGATCCCGAAAAAAGTACGTCTAATTATATATAACTCACTAGTAAAATCAAACCTTGAATACTTGATCGAAGCGTGGGGATCAGCCGCTAAATCTAATCTAAACCTACTACAAAGAATACAAAACAAAATTATTAGAGTACTATTTCACTACCACTATCTATCCACCAAAAAAATTATACGAAAAAACTAACCTACTAAATCTCACACAACTTTACACATATTACACCTGCATCCTCATAAAGAAAATTACCAAGAATACTGTACAACCAACGTACAACTACATAAAAAAACAATAACATACAACACAAGAAGCAAAAATAAATTCCAACTAATGACTGCACGGGCACGGACTAATTACGGCAAAAAAACAATATTAGTGGAGGGAGCACAACTGTTCAATAATTTACCAAAAGATTTAAAAACGTGTGAAAATATTAACAAATTTAAGACTAAGCTAAAAAAACATGTATGTACAACGTCGCCAACGCCCCAGAGGCAAATATTATATTATATTATTATTTAGGAGTAACTCTTTATCTCATTATATTGAACTGTTATGCTTATTATAGTGAACTGTTATTTATAAGTTCTTATGAGAAATAAACGTCTTTAAACCTAAAAAAGATAACGGCGTGCCTGCACCGCGCCGCTTGAGCGTAATTCACGACACGTCGCCTACGTAAATTTTGTATGAAAATGTTTTGAAGCGGCATCATGCCTGCGCCGCGCCTTCACCTTACGCCGCTTGAGTGTAATTCGCGCTTATAGTTCATTTGCGGTATCAAGTTGGCAAAATGCGACTAAATCGCTAACTACCAACGCTTCAAGAACTAGTGCCCATAGCATGTTTGCTAACACTCAAAGATGCACAATATTAAAAATACTAAACTACTTATGTATTTTGATTTGAGGTATTTTGACAGCCTCTTTGGTCTAGTTTTTCTTCAGGAATTTCTCAGTAGCACCCACTGTGTCTGGATTTGCGCCCGGTTGGTGGCAATAGGCTCGCCGCCTATTACATGGGAGTTAAAAATAACTGGAGAAATGTTGGTGTACTATAAGGTACACCTCTGACTAACCCTTCGGGAATAGGGAATATGCATGTAATTTTTTTTCACTTAAATCATTAACATGCAGTACCTACTATCAACCCAAGAAAATAATTAAAAGTTAATTTCAACTACTGCTTGTCGCACAAAAAAAAATATTAAACTCCTGCAATTTTCTACGACAGTTCAAACGTCAATGACTATCGCGGCCATTCATGTCAGGACTTTGGTGTCACTTACCTCTATCTGCCTTGTTTAAATCTAATTTTTTGCCCTTAGTAGATTAGTTTTACTAAAATGTAAGTGCTTTATTTAAGCAAAAATTGCAATAACAATATTATAGTAAAATCTTAGTGAAACTTTAAGTACTTTTCAATTAAAAGTGTTTCTTTGACACATGGATTTTGACGTCACTACCGGAATCGATGCGTTTTGTGTTTGCGTTCCGTTTCACCAAAAACACGCTAAATAAAATATTAAATTGTAAAATAAGTGTTGTATTAGAGAATTAAACAAGTGTACCACAATGCTTTTATGGTCCAATACAAGGCATTTTAAAGAAATAAAAATGTTTTGTATTTCTTGCATATAAGGGTTATATGCAAGAAATACAAAACATTTTTTTCATCAAAAATGTTTTGTATTTCTTGCATATACCCTATTAAACTCGTGATGTTATGTTATGTTATATTAGGTATTTCTTGTCTGCAAAGTTTAGGAAACTTGCGTCCAAACAGTTTACTACTTAGTCCATATTACACTTATATAATACTTAAAGATATATATAGTTTATTACATAATATTTAAGTAGCGATAGATATGGGTCCAAGTACGGTATTATTGCCTCTACATATATTTTACTTTCGTTTTACTACAGTATGATAGGCTCGCTATAAAACAAGAAATATTGGCTGGTGAAAGCTTACAAAATATGAGCCTGCTAAACCTATAAAATACAGGCGTACTACGTTTGACCTATTTAGAAAAATCTAACTTCATGATAGAGAGCAACAAATTCTTTTTTTTACCAACAGATTTAAACAGAAAGAAATATACTGCCTCATTGGTCTAGTGGTCGCAAACACGACTGCTGAGCTTGAGGTCCTGGGTTCGATTTCTATTAGCAATTTCTCAGTAGCGCCCGGTTGATGGCAGTAGGCTCGCCCCCTATTACATGGGACATAAACCTTTGCTTATATAATGTCTAGATGGAGCGTCGCCCTACAATCAAAACAAAGAAAACGAGGCAACAAATTCAAACATGTGTGCGTGCGGCCGGTGTACGACATAGCCATAGAGACATAGACGCACAGTGTAAACACTATGCGTCTATGTCTCTGTGTGCGAACTTATAAGCCAACAGTTGGCTGATATTTTTTGACACATTTGCGCACATTTGATGTTCAACTCAACTAGACATTATATAATCAAAGGACTTAATCATAACTGGCGAAATGTTGGTGTACTATTAGGTACAGCTCTGCCTAACCCTTCGGGAATTACAGGCGTGATGTTATTTTATTTAAAATAGAACTTTAAATATCTTGTGTAGGTGACGGGTCTTTAGGGGACGGGTAAGTTGTCTTATAGGGTACTCATAGTAATATAATCATCCGTAACTTAATGTATCTAAGTAAGCCAAGTCAGAGGCCCATGGGCGGCTTGAAAACTCTGACACCAGGTTAGGCACTAACCACACAATAAAGAAGAAAGATGTGAGTACCTAAGTATTGCTATAATTATAACTATTGAATGGCTTATTACCATTATTTAATTCTACTGTGTACCATCAAGTTTATTTGTCTTTTTTTGTTGAGTTTTTTAAGAAACAACCGTTATAAGTGCTAGTATTATTTGCGAAACAAGTGTTTAAAACTCAAAATCTAATTTCAATTGTATTCTCCTTTCCATTTCTGTATAACTTTCTATTTAAATCTTCAAGTAAAAGGTAATAAATGTAAATCTTTTTAGCTTTTTGGCTTTAAAAATAAAGTAGACTCGAAATAACTCATTACTGAAGTGGATATCATCTAAATGAAAAGTTTTCGGCCCCTTAAAACCTTAATTTCTTTGTAAGTGGCAATGGAAGGGCTCTTCAAACTTTTTAGATGAAAAAAATGTTTATAAAAAGTAACATAAAAGTGACGTTATGATGAAAGTGGATAGTTCATTTTGTGGTGTTACATTTATTGTGTTTTGAGTTTACAAAACTTTACGTAGTGCTAGCTGTTGCCCGCGACCTTCGTTCGCTTGAAATTATTATTAAAAAATAATACTCCCATTTCTGAATCGAATTTTGTCAATAATTTCAATGGTTTTAATTTTTCTACACGGAACCGTAATTATTTTTCCAAAATAAAAGTAGCCTAAGCTAGACCTTATAACATCAGCTAGTCACTCATCTGCCAGTAAAAATCGGTCCAGCCGTTTCGGAGATTAGCCGGAACAGACAGACAGACAGACCGACAGAGACAAAAATTGTATATATTTTCATATGCATTCAGTAAAAAGCCGTTATTTTGATATTAAAAATAGACACTTCAATTTTGTTCATTTGTATGTATAGATTTTAATTAAAAACATCACACAGGCTTCTGGGAGGAATACCCAGGTCAGTGCGCCCTGGGTAGTCAGTTTTGCTAACAAACTTTATGACCTTATTCCTGTTATTATGACCTTATTCCTGTTAATTCACACATTGTAAATTATTCTCTGTTTACTGGCTCCTTTCGTTCTGCTTGGAAGAAGGCCTACGTTTTGCCTCTTCCCAAAGTTTCAAATCCCTCTTCAGTATCCCAGTTTCGCCCAATTTCAATACTTCCAATCCTGTCCAAAGTCCTTGAGAGTGTTGTTAATAGTCAACTGTCGCATTACCTTTCTTCTAATAGCCTGCTTAGTCCATTTCAGTCTGGATTTCGTCCTGGCCATAGCACTGTTTCTGCCCTTCGTAAAATTACTGACGACATCCGATTGGCCATGGAAAACCGACTCCTTACGGTGTTGGTCTTATTGGACTTTAGCAGTGCGTTTAATTCAGTTGACTTTGACATACTCTTAGGTATCCTTTCCTCTCTAAACATATCTCCTTCTGTGACTGCTTGGTTTGATTCATATCTTCGGGGTCGCTCGCAGTCAGTACACTTGAATGAGGCTTGCTCTCATTGGTGCGATCTTTCTGCGGGTGTTCCTCAGGGTGGCGTCCTTTCTCCTCTTCTTTTCTCAGTTTTCATTAACGCGGTCACAAAGGTACTAACGTCACATTATCATCTCTATGCAGACGACCTGCAGCTTTATCGCCATTTTAAACTTGAAGAGCTTCCTGGAGCTATCGATGCCATCAATAATGATCTTCAAAACATCAGACAATGGGCTAAAAGTTTTGGACTATTAGTTAACCCAACAAAATCACAAGCTCTCGTTATTGGTGGCAGATACTTCATCAATTTATTAAATCATCAGTCCCTCCCTCCTGTTGTGTACGATGGTATCGCTATAGCCTACTCCAAGAATATGTATGTATTACGAATATGTATGTATTACGTATATTATACTGTATGTATGTAGTTTAGTTTATAAGTTTAATTAATTTGTAATGTTTACATTGTGCACATTCCCGTGTATCCTCTTGTGCAAATCTCAACATCAAAATTAGGTTTGCTGTAAGAAAACCCATTTCTGGGTTAAGCTCGCCTTTGTACATAAGCTATATTATTGCAATTTGTATTTATATTTGTAATGTTGTGTGCAATAAAGAATAACAATAAGAATAAGAACTTTCAGTTAAAGATGTCTATGAATCATCATCATTCACAGCCCGACTTCACGTACTGCTGGGTATAGGCCTCTCTTTGCCTGTGCCAAGTTCCACATTCCTGTGTCAGCCTCATCCAGGATATAACCGCGGCGGCAACAATGTCGTCTGCCCATCTCACCGGTTTTGAATCAAAACGAGCAAATGTCTTGTAAAACTTATACCAGCACATTAAACAAAAACATAGACGGTTAATAAAAAGCTTTTAATAATATCAATGAACGAACGAAAAAGGAAGATTAAATTAATTTGCGTACGTAGGTAATCTACTTACATTTACGGCCTTATTCACTACAAGTTTATTGAATCTACTAATTTTTTCAGTGAATCAGGAATATATTTTTTTTATTCTTGTATATCATATCGTTCACTTTTTTAAATGTTCGATTTTTACAAATATGATTTTAAATACCTACTGAAAAAATTACGAAAACCTAGCCTAGCCTTTTACCAACAATGTAGGGGTCGGCTTTCAGTTTAACCGGATAAAGCGTGAAAAATTTTACCTGGATGCGACAGTCTATCGGTCCTCCACAACCCAATTAGGTAATACGATACCCCTTGGTAAGACTGGTTGCCAGACTTTCAGCTATCGGCACAAATGCCACTATTTTGCTTTTTTAAAATAGTTTTACAAAACACCATAAAATACAAATAAAATCACCAAAACGCCCGATCTGTCAATGTAATTCAATCACCAGAAGATCCTTTTATCTCTAATGGATGTAGCAATACCCTTCACGAAGCTGAAAGGCACATAATCTCCCCGTCATTGCGATATTTTTTTTTGTTTTAGACCATACCTCGGAACCTAGTTATTATCAAAGTTCCAACATTTTCATAAGTTTTTTTTTGAATACGTGTTTTAATGTAAGATTTTTACTTTAAACACCTCCACGACCCCCGTACGATTAAATTCATTCACCTGCACGATGTTTCGAGTGCGTTGCATTGAGTCTTATCGTAAAACGTGATTTTAACCCCAAAAAAAAGTCGTTTCCCAGCTATAATTTTTGCCAAAAAAATATAGTATAGTCTTGTGAAATTTTAACTTCCGCGGCGCGTTCCAACAAAATTACTTATGAATTCAGTTTAACAAATGAAACCTGTTTGTTATAAGACCCAGATTCTACCTTAAACAGTAAGCCATGTTACATTCAAAAGATCAAATATGAACACAAATCATAACAAAAAAACAAAAATAAGATACCATTTCAAAATACATACAATAGTCGAGAATAAAAATTCCTGCCTTACATTTTCCTGAGTAGTTTCGTGTCCATTCTCCTCTCTGATTGCATCACGTTCAATGTTACCCCGGTCATATCCAGCTTCCCTTCGAAGTAATAGTGAATGGAAAGGTCTTCCGGTAAGAAAGGACGCGTGCAGCCAACGAAATGTGTTTATGAATTGCTTTATGCTGATTTATACGAGAGGAGAGGTGAGTCTGGTAATGTTGGAGAGAGGATTGCTATTTTAATAGTTATTATTATTGCAAAGGCCGTGAAATAGGTAATTGCAGGTCGACTTCTCTAATACGAGACAGGCAATTGCCATTTCCGCCGAGGCATATATAGTGCTTTTCTCAAAAGAATGCAGGGAAATAAAACATACTTTTTTCTCGTTTTTCTAAATCATAAAATTGTCTTAAACTTTCATGTATCTTTCTTTTGACTTCGCTGGAAGCAAGTTTTCCATTACCAATTTGGCTTCTGATCTTAATTCTGGTGGAGTACAATCAATCTCCATTTCACTCTCTGAACCCTTGGAACTCATTTTAATTACTAAATTTATATTTATTAAGTATGTAACTAACAAATCAAGACGAATTTTCAGCTTTGCCGCCAATTTTCTATTTATCATCTGTGCCGAAAGGCAAACGCATTTATGGCTAAACAACCAATTTTTATTAAGTAAAAGAGACTTACTTTGGTATGCCAAGAATGATAAAAGAGATCCAATCAAAGAGTATTTAATAACCCCAGCACGCCGTTTCATACAACATTTCTGGAGCGTTGTAATGTTCCAAATTCAAAAAACGCTCCTGCAATGGGTTTGATTTTTTTGTCCGTAAATTCGATACTTCGCGTGCTCTTTTTCGAAAATAATGACAATATTTCCATGCATGTTTGAGAAAAATTCATTTAATTGCATAATAGTTCGTTTATAAATGCAACAATTACTACAGGGTAACACAACATGCACTAATTATGGTAACCTATTCAATATTACGAAGCCAAAAAACATACTTACAATTTAAAGCTATTCAAAAATGTTTGGGAATTTGCACTAATAACAACATCAAAAATTAAGTACATTACAATTAAATAAGAAACCGATATAAAACTTTAACAAATTAATATTATAAATCTGTTTCTTTCTTGTGAAAGTTATTGACACCATTAACGCAGCTGGACAAAAATACACGCCATGTCTTCTATTTATGTTTATTTTGTTTAGCCAGCACACATACTTTTATATTTCTTTGTAGTGTTTATTAGATTTCTTAGAGTTGTTTATATTATAATCCAGGCACTGTTTATTATATTTTCTTATTCATGTAATCAAATATTTATGCTGTCTTAGCTTCCGTAGTGCTGTAGACCCCATAGCATAGTTTGAGAGAAGTTTGCATAAGTCTAGTCTTTTGTTGAACAAAAGACTTTGACTTAACAGGTAGACATAATATTATGTTGTTACAGCCACCGAGCGAACACTAAACAGATGAATAACACGTAACTATATACTACGTACTATAACTTTCTGTATTATTTTATATTTTTAGATACTTTTATTCTTAGTCACCTACAATGACCTACATGTTGTGACACACTATATGCTGTCGAACGAAACTCTGATTTGAAGAGATACATCACCATAGATTGCAGCATTCCTATTAACTCAAAAAATATACATAACGTAAATGGTACATAACATAACGTATTCAAAAGCATAAATATCTTTGCACGTGCCAAGAGTGTGGTAATCTAATTAAAATACTAATTAAGATTTTGTTATAACAAGTCTTTTTTCCTTTTGGAAAGAAAATATACCCCTGGTACAATTGTTATAAACACCGGTATTCACAAACACGTTAAACGATTATAAAAGCAAGCGCGCTTTCATTTGTTACCGCGGAATGTCGTGCGAATTGCGCTGTTGAGCGTAAGTATGCGTAACTCAGTTGACGCAATAAATATTTTTGACGTTTAAAATGTCGCCAACATTACGGTGCGTACACGATCTTTTGTTTTGTGTGGCGACGCTTAATGGGTTTTTATTGGGCTCCTGAAAGCAACGGTTCAGGAATTGTTTTTGTTTTGTATTTTTCTTTATTTTGTTTTGTTTTCAGGTAGGTTATGCCACTCAGGTACTTAAACGAAAAAAATTGCATTGACTTCAAAGATGTGTGTTTACAAAAATAAAATGGTCATTAGTAGGGCTACCAAGAAGCTGAATGATTAAAATCTAAAGACGTTGCAAACGAGAATTTCAATCACACAGTACCAGGTCAAGAAATTCTCAGACCTGATTCCAAACTTGTGAGTATTCCAAGAGTTTATCAAAGACTATAGTGTCCCTCCGGGAATTCATCGTCCCCTTCACGGCTCAAGTGCCTTTGAACATGATTCTATCAAATATTTGCAAGTCAACCGATAATCATCCATGTTTAATAATAAAATAAAACTTTTTATAAATTCCTAAAGCAGTTCAATTTAAGATTGCTCCATAAAACGTTTGGTGAAAGTACTCACTGGTTTTCAGGGTTCCGTACCCGAAGAGTAAGTAACGAGACCATATGACTAAGCTTCCGCTGTCCGTCCATCAATCCGTACGTCCGTCGGTCTGTCTGTCAGCTGTATCTCATGATCCGTAATAAGTAGACAGTTGAAATTTTAACAGAATGTGTATTTCTGTTGCCGCTATAACCAAAAATAATAAAAAAATAATTAAAAATGAAACGGGGCTCCCCTTTAATTTTCAATTGTTTTTATTATTTGCTTTCCCTACTGCGATAGTACGGAACCCTTTACGCACGAGTACGACTCGCACTCGGCCGGTTTTCTTACTTTGAAACGAATAGAATGTTAATAAAATTAGTGATACATTCAAGCAATGAGTTTGTGATATAAATTTGGATTAAAGGACGAACGAGCAAGTGGAACATAGTTATGAATTTTATTCATAAAAAAACATCTTTGTAGCTAAATTGAATGAGTTTTTCCTTTGACTTCACAACTCTGAGTACAAGATAATATAAAAAGTTACAACCATTTCACCCTCTTGTAAGAGTCAGTGAAGGAGAAGGGTTGCTAAGAGCCTGTGATGGACTGGCAACCTGTTACTGCTGCATATTGCTTAGAATTATATTGTATAGGTAGGCCTTCAGCACTCGGATTGTGAGCACCCCGAACCTTTTGTCCCCAAGGTTATTGATAAAGTTCACTTTACAAAGGGCCGTCAAGAAATCTGCTGTCACCACAAATTCGCGCCAAACATTCCACTGAACTAATAGAAACTTAAGAGCATAGTAAAACTGGCAAAATTCCTCGGATCGAGGAAATGCGTCGCTCCCAAATAATTATGGGAAACAAAGTAACCCTCGGCTTTATCCCTCAAATATTTTGATGGACTGCACACTTCATTTGCCATGTAGTGTATTTCGCTAAATGGAAACCCTCTAAAATATAACTGAGATGAAAATCTACATAATATTTTGTACACAGCAGTTTTGATGCAAATGTAATTCTATATCGCACTATAATTTACATTAAAGCTATGTAACTTTAGCGAAAGTAGTGTGGAATTTATTCATATGTTTTTGAACTGCGGTATAACTCTAAATTGCCATATTTTCTATTCACATGTAAACCAGCTTTAAATAAACACACAGTTTAATTATTGTTGTTACCCAAAAATAAAATACAGTTAAATTATATTTAACGATAATCATACAACCTGTGTATGGTCTCGTAACACATTATTAACATCTCTAATGCCTACGTGTAGCACAAAAACACAAACAAACAAAACCGGTAGTTACGTTATTTAATTGTACCCAGTAATAATACGTATCACAGTTTTAAGCCTAACAATTCTAAAAGGTAACAATGACACAGCCTAAAATCTTTTAATGGAAAAAACAGGTCTTTTTAAAACATTAAAAGATACAACAAAAACAAACGTATGTTGAAGTTATTTCAGGAAACGTGGCATGGACATTTCTTTTTATGTTGCCAGTCGTAATAAAATATTGTGACGACGAAATTAAGACCAAATGTCAGATGTTTTTATAGTAATAAATCTTAAAATGTTATTTATTTAAACTTCATGAACATAGGGAAAAATATAATGTAAAATGTTGTACAGATTTTTCCATTTACCGGAATTGAAAAAGGTCTTCATATTTTCCGATGGGCCATCATATTCATTAACGCTGTTAATATTCGTTTAAAGTGTACAGAGAGGTTTCGAATAAAAATCACAAAAACTAAAAAAAAGGAAATAAAAGATCACAGAATGAGCTACTTCCGAATTATAAGTCATTTAAAATTTAAAGAGGTTATTTTTTTAAGTCACTTAAAATTAAGCACGTTGAAAAATTGCTTTTCCTGAAAAATATTGTTCATGTGATAAGACTGTGTGATTGTGACTGTGTGTGATGATAACAGCTCCTCGTTATTTGTAGGTTAGTAGGTACATTGAGGGATCGCGTGACCGACTCTCAGGTGTACAACAATATGTTTTTCAGACATATGAACACCATTTATCACTGACTTCAAAAATGAGAGGGGTCGTGAGAAAACCGACACACTCGTCCCTAAGTAATAGATAAGGTTACCTGTAGTCTTGAATAACAGTTGATATCCATTCTCATGAATTATAGATGATTGATGACAAGTTTCTAAAGCAATGCCCGTTTTCACTAACACAGGTTACACCTAAATTAATGCCTAAGACGTATATCTATTTTACATATACAGCGTGTAACAGAAAGGGTATAATCAAATGGAATACTGTGGTACGGACCATCAAACTGAACAATTTTATCTATGGGACCACCATCGAAATCGTAAAAAAATAATCAGCTGTCCTATACAAAATTTCAATACCTACTCGACCCAAATGTGTGGGACAGCTGATTATTTTTTTACAATTTCGATGGTGGTCCCATAGAGAAAGTTGTTCAGTTTGATGGTCCGTACCACAGTATTCCATATGATTATACCCTTTCTGTTACACGCTGTATAACAAAACAACAGCCGGGAGAAAATGAAATCAGAAAAGTAAAACAATACGGCTAAAGTAGGTATTAATAAAAGTTGACACCGGAGGCTATAATCGCGTAAAACACACAGACTAATAAAAGGCAATCTGATTATCTCACAAAAGAATACCAATATAATCTCGGGGATAGCTCTTCACTTAGCTAACTTTAAGTATTCCGGGTAATCATAAAAAAGTTCTCACTAGCTATAATCAAGTTACGTAAGCAGTTTATGGAATCCATTAAAGACTCAAGATCAGGCAAAATTCCTGATTCTAAGTACCTAAGCAATTTTTTATAACATCATATCTTATTAAAAAGTTTCTGTGGTTCGCCGAAATTTTTCGCCGGCCAGCAACAAAGTTTTATCTTAATTTTTGAAATGCCTTCTTTTGCTTTTACTTAACCTTTGGTTAATGAAATGTTTAGCTAAAATATGAGGCATTACTGGCCACTTACAGGATACAAGTGATTATGCTTGATTTTTTTTTTTTTTTAGGAAAAAGGCGAAATGGACAGTCACATTACGACTAATAAAGTATTCTGAACGTTTAATATTGATTTATATCGTATCTTCATAAATTATTTCATTAAAGTCCTTTCCTATTTCACGGGCAGATTTATAGCCAAGATTTTTCCAATCGTTTTCTTAAGAAAATTTCATCATTTCCTGCTCACGAAGTACGGTAATGAAATTCGGGTGGTAATAGAAATCTTATTGATGCGAATGAGACGTCAGGAAACAAACTGAACCGGACGGAGGAGATAAATATTTATTGATTATTTCTATTACAACGGAGGGGAAGACAAAAGAAAGATATTTCTATGCAAAGGACTGTCTGTTCCGAATTAATAGCACGTTTTATAGTGTCGCAGACATTTGCATGGAGATCTTTGATGTAGATAGTTAAAATATTCGATTTGCATAGTAATGCTGCTCTCGACGACCTCTATTTGTACTTCCTCTAAGTTATCACAATGTTAACTGATCCCATTTACTTTGCGTTAATGGTGCCTATTTATTTGTACAATAGATGTCTTGCTTACGGTTGCGCCAAGGGGGCAAAGATTTACCCATGTTATAATTTAGCTAAATAGAGTAGAGGAAGACCAAAGGAAAGATGGATGGATTGTGTAAAGCATGATATGGCAAGAAAGGACGCGTCTGATGAGATGGCGAGTACTACAGAAGTGTGGAAAATGAAGACAACAATGTGGAAAATGCGCCGACTTTAAAATAACTAGGATAAAGGCAATTTATTTTTAGGGTTTCGTACCCAAGGGGCAATAATGGGACCCTATTACTGAGACTCCACTGTCTGTCTGACTGTCTGTCACCAGGCTATATCTCTTGAACCGTGATAGCTAGACAGTTGAAATTTGCACAGATGTATTTCTGTTGCCGCTATTACAACAAATACTAAAAAACATAATAAAATTAATATTTAAGGGGGCTCACATACAAGAAACGTGTTTTTTTTTTAGATAATAGAAAGAAAGAAAAAATGTTTATTTGTCGCAGGTACATGACGTGCGTACAAGAAATAAATTAACAATAATCATTCAATACATAACAAATATTATAAATACACAAGACATAGACAAAGAAAAATAAATACAAAATTAACAGCTTGCACGTAGTATGTTGGTACGGAACTCTTCTCTCTCGACTCGCTCTTGGCCGATTTTTTCCTCAAATATGTCGGAAGTTCTCAGTTCATTACAACTTTACTTAATAATTTCTATTCACTGTAATGATAAGTACCATTCAAGTTCCAAGTAATTCTCCCATTCAGTCCTTGAACACTTCTGAAAGGGTCTACCTAATTAATTAAACCCCCTTCAGTTCATTGGTAGCCAAACCACTGAAATTATCAAAACTTAGTTCAAAGTCTTTCAAAGTATATTATCCTAATACCAAAGTTAGTATATTTAATCTGTATTTCTAATTTAGGAACACTGGTAAGCTTAGTACAAATTCTTTGATGTTCAATAAGTTTGGACAAAGATTAATACAAGTCTGGAGAAAAGGCTAACAATAAGTTACAGTTCTCAGAGTTTTAGGAATAATTCAATTTTGTACAAATTCTGCTTACGCTTATATATCTAACATAAATCAATCTTGTTGAATCCCTTCTGCGTTGAAACTTTTGAACACAGAACAAACCTCTCACAAAATGCAAGAAAATACCAAGAGAAATTGAGGGATGCACTGAGTTAAATTTGAAACCCTTTCGTGTAACCTTTTCTACAAAATATTCTAGCAAAAAAGTAAAGAGTATTTAATGCAAAATTGAAATATGTTGATCAAAATTGGATCAGCCATAATAATGAACATTTCCTCGTTTATCGCATCAAATCTAATTCAATCGCAGTAAGATGAGGGCCCAATTTACTCAATATCGGCCTGGCATATCTCGAGTATTCCTTACAATTTGACTTCCTCGAGCCGGCGGCATTGTACGCATACTCTTTATAACCGAGTGGATGATTCTTTTATTATCAAAATACCCTTGATTCAAATGGCCTCTTCCAGGGCTCTCGTCACAAAAACGAGGGCATTCGAAAAGCAAATAAAACGTGCTCCCTCTTCGCGAATTGTGATTTACATAATGTTTTTTGCTTAGAAAAGCGATTTCGATAAAAAAGGTATGTTTGATATGATGTGTAACGTTGACGTTTACCATCGTATCGTGCGTGGATTTCTGAGCCATCCAAAGTCATGTGTGAATATTATTAAAACCGAAAAGCTGAAATGATAACGCTACTATAAAACATAATTATAATAACCGAGTGCGCCGAGTCCCAGCAAATGAAATATTACGGAACATTTGATTTGGACTTCTGTTTGAGTTAATCTCCCGAGTTGATTGTAATGAAATTTCCTTCAGAGCAAACGTGTACCTAACTACGTTATGAAGCAAACGTGGCCTAGTTAGACACCCGTTTGTTCTTCAGCTTTATATTTTGAATCAGGGCTTCAATGTGCAGATTTGTATGCAGAATGTTTGCACAAAACATTATTAAGTCTTGCAAACAGTGCCCGTTCGCGTATTTTTTCAAGTCTTACGAGTTCGAAAGCTTATAAAATGCTAGTCTCCATAGAAAATGAATATTCAAATCCACTTAAGCGGGATCAACCTACCAAACCAACACCTAAGGCTTTTGCATTATAGTATGAGTAAGTAGAACAATTTATAAAAGAAAACATTGCTTAAAATATAAGACAAAAATCCCTCAAGGTAAATACCTCATTAATCTCTCACCTTGCGAGATATTGTTCGCTCATTGTTTCCGTACAAGCGAGGTTCCCGGTGGCTCCCGTATTAGTGCAAACGACGGAACCCTAAGCCAGGACACCGCGAGCACAACGGAACCCTGCTTGTTCACTTGAACATTCATCACTGTCAACCAGCTAAACAGATAACTAACAAAGTGATGTATGGAGTGAATTCACTGTGAAACAAGGCCGGTCCAAAGTGACGTGAGCACTGAAAAATAACATTTAAATTTTTCAAATTTTCCGACTGCATGGGCGCGCACGTTCATCGGGAACGGGCCGGCGATATTTCGATGAAACTGTAATAGTGAAAGTGGGTTAGGTCTGTGTGAAAGCGAGTGTAATAGGCTGGCTTTGACGGTGTCACGTGATTACTGCATACGTTGTACGTGATACAAATGGTGTAACTTGGGTTAGTGAATATTAGTCCGCTGATTTTATTAAATCAAGCTAACTCTCTCTCTCCGTACCGAGGATTATCAACTTTTAGTGTGGTTATATTTCGTGCCTTTTACTTAAGTCAGTATCCAAACAAGCATCCTTTTTTAAAACTACAAGTTTACCGAACAATTTCTTCTATGTACATAAATATAGAAAAATACAACACATATTCGATCACCCCCTAACATTATTAGCTATCCATAAAAATCAAATAACACAAACATATTAGTAACGTACTCATTGCTATTCGTGTAATTACATGAACTTTGGCTACAGACAAGTCAATGAACTCGTCTGAACTGAATATGGTGAGCTCGTTTTTCAGAAACTTTGAGTTTGTCTGTATCTGTAAAATAAGCATAATTAATTATGGTTTTCATTGGCTAGACTATGAATTTGGATGGATGACAGAGTGAAGGAAGATATGGTTTGGAAAGTAGGTGGCTGCAGAGGTGTCGAGTAATAGAGAAGTACGGAAGAAGAAGACATGCTGCGCCGACCACAAATTAATTTGGATAGGGATGATATTTGGATAAGAGAATGATGATAATGAATAGCTAGACTATTAAGGCTCATAGTTGTAGTACGTCAACAAATCCGACATTGTATCGGTCTATTTAACCTAGCCTAACATAATATAGTTGTAGTATAATGGATTATATCCAAAGAGGCTATCAATTTGATCAAGATTCTATAGCCTAGTATTCGTCACAAAAGTGTAGGTTCAACGGTCTCATCTTTTTCATCTATGTAGGCGGTAATATTTAGGCATACTTAGACCCTTTCCAGGTTAATGGACAAAACGTTTTGCTATTGTGTTTAGATAATAATGGATATCTTTTAGTGTTTAGCTCGCTAATACCTTTCTGTAATCTAATCTCTTACTTGGACGTACGAGTTCACGAACAGACTGCCACTTTTCACCCTTTTGCACTAGGTTATAAGGTTGAAAAGTGGTTGACCGTTAGTGAACTCGGTAGTACATTTGATCGCTTATTATTTAACCAATCATCTTGAGCAAAATAAAAACGGTATTAAATGCTTATATCGTAAGAAAAAGAGTGATTTCACTTCTGCCAGAAATATACGAAAGGTAATGATTGAAACAATATTATTTGAAATGATACCCCAAGACCCGCATAGCTTTTCCGGCCCTGGTTCAATCCATGGTCCGGAGCGAGAGGGAATGGAACGCCGTCACCTCCTTCTGCGAAGCAGTCATGCTAGCGAAGGAGGCGGCGGGACGTGAGAGGGAGAGAGCCTCACGTCTCAGCCGCCGCGGAAGACGCACCGGGCGTCGGGGGCCACGTGGTGGCTCCCGGCCACCGTAGGCGCGGGCTTGTGGCCGGTGAGCTATGGGCTAGCTCGCCGACTGCCGTCTTATGACGACAGGCCGTGTCGACGGCGCGTTCGTGATCCACGCGCGCCTCAAAGAGAGTCAGCAAACAGGAAGGGGTCCGAATGGCCCGATGCCTACCAGGGTTGCGGGACTGTTCGAAAGAGATACCGCGGCCCTGGAACACAAAGGAACAAACAAGGAAGAAGGAAGGAACATGGATGGGTTTTAGTCAGCAAAAGTCAGACACTCCCTCCTTCTCAGCCCAGAGCGGGAGGGGTTATTTGATGACTTCCCATGCGGAAAAAAAAAAAAAAAAAAGACCCGTTTGGGTTTACACCATCAACCGGTCAAGTGCGAATTGGACTCACGCATGAAGGATTCCATACCATCCATACCCACTTTAATTTTTAATTTATATTTATTATTTGTTGTTTTAGCGGCTACAAAAATATATACATTCTGTGAAAATTTCAACTATTTACCTATTATGGATCATGAGATACAGCCCGCTGACAGACAGATGGATGGACAGCGGAGGCTTAGTAATAGTGTCCCGTAATTGGTTACCCGACGTGTACGGACCCCTAAAAATGTAAGTTAATATATCCATTTCCCTCTATCTCTTCTTACTGAATCTAGTTAATTAGCCGGAACAAATCTATAGAAATAATAAAGGCTCAATAGTTCACATTTCCTATAATAACCCGAATGTTCGACTAATAATAGCATGTGTTTATTAGCTTCGTCTAGTACCTTCGACCCCTGTCACGGGGCATTTACCGTGGCCCTAACAAGGGTGCTCCCAACCCCAAGGTAGAGTATACCTACGTGTCTATGTTATAATAACATTTTGTATTTAGCTCACGATTAGGCAGCATCATCTCTTTATGTGAAAGTGTTTCAGCGGCAGCCATGTTGAATTTATTGGTGTTTAGTGCGTCATATGTTTAGTTGAATGCAGGCTTTGCTTCCAAAACTTAATCTTTTTTGGGTTTTGTCTGCAAACTCTAGACAACCGCTTAATATAATGTAGTTGTTTTCAGTCTCACAAAGCATTGCAAAAGTACTTCTAAAATAATAAAACAAACAAAAAAGTAATCCATTTCATTAAAGATACTTATAATATTATCTTGAGTAGCACCCACTTGCTGAGTCAAAAATCAAATATCTTTTGTTAACAGTTCGCATTAATATTTCCTGTCAGGCGTTTTACCTAAGCACGTCTTTGTTATTATAATTTATTCGATATTTTTCAATCTTGGCCCAACGATAAAGTAAGAATGAAACGCTGCTGACATAAATATACGTCAGTTTGAAAAGTTCTATTAAAATTAAAATATCATTTGTATATCTGATAAGTGGGACAGTTCTAATGTTTTCTTTGAAATAATAAAGTGTATTTACGTGTTCAAACATTTAAATCGTGTAGCTGAATGGAGACTCCCTCGTCGACTTTTCAATTTATTTGTGACAGCACTCTTGTGGAACATAAAGAATGGAATTATTTGGGGGGTAAGAGAGACGGGGGGGTAATGTTGTGACGGAAATTATTCACGCTCGGGGCGTCGGCGATCGTGTTCGCCATCTGTTGCCGTTAGAAATTTGAATCGGGGGCATTTATTAAATAGCTTACCCATTGTTCCTTTGATTCCCGTCAAATTGAAAGACTTGCGTCGATTTAGACGTACGCGCCTTAAATTGGCACCCACTTACCGAGCTGTTTGTGAACCGGTCCGACGGAAATTAAATTGTTCCACTCGATATATTTTATGAGGTGATATCATCCATCAAAGTGTCTTAAAAGATGTAGAAAAGGTTTTTCTTTAGTGTTTAAAATCTAAAAGGTATTTATAACACGATAAAAATACAGCAAATCTAAAATATAACAATGGTCGGCGTTGAACTTTGAGATATTAATTGTTCTATTGGTATCTTAATCGCCATCCTGCTCTCCACGCCGCACCACCTGGCCAAACTAACCAATAAGTTGAAAGTTTCACCTAGAAGTAAAATCGCTTCAACAAAACACTTAACATTTTTGTGGCGATTATAACAACCGTATGAACAAGAGTAGCTACAACTAGTAATCTATCCAAATTACAAATTTAATATCCGACTAGTCGCACCACTTAAATTGAATAATTTCAGCATCCATCAAAAAAGTGACGCATATTACGATGTTCCAGCTGTTCCTTATTTCCACTAAAGTATTCTCGAGTTTCGTTATTGTAACGGTTTTTCCTGAACCGTAATAAAACGTTTCACATGTCGGCCGCAGTGGCGGTGACCGCGTGCGGTCGGCGTGAAGCTAAATTGATGGGTCTCTCCATCGCCAATGTAATGGTGCTTCAAAACGAACGACCTCTGGCCAGTAAGTGAAATTCACGTTTGATTAACTTTTACTCAAGGGCAGTGTTTTAGAGAAAGTGCTTGTACTTGACTGTTACACTCGAAAGTGGTCGAGTCACCATTTTGCTGCTTGGTCCTTTTAAAACTTCTTTAAGGTTCTCCGCAACTTCATCTTCTATTTATAGTGGTTAGACTAGAACTTTTAGTGGGCATAAAATAAAGAAAGCAATATAAAAGTGTCGTGTAGTAGGCTTATGAGCCCATCACTTGCCGTGTATGTCGTTAGAGGCGATTAAGAGATTATATCAAAATGATGAGCAGTATATTCGTCTATATAGCGCGTATAGTTATTAAGACGGTGTTAATAGCTGCTATTACGGAAATATCTCACCTCCTACTAGGTCATTAATTTGATTTAAGTATCGCCCTTATAAACGAGATCTAAGTTAGTCCGTGAAATCTTCTTCAAGTTCTAATTTAGGCAGTTAATTAAATCGATCGATCTAGTCAGATTAATGAAGATAGATATTCCACTTTCTACAAATGTCCTTATTTCTAAATCCTACTTATTAATATCTTAAATGCGAAAGTTTGTGAGGATGGATGGTTGTTTGTAACTGTTTTACGCAAAAACATACTGACCGGATTTGGATGAAATTTGGCACACAGATAGGTTATAGCCTGGATTAGCAAATTGAAAACTTTTTATCCCGGTAGTACGATCCTGTAGGACAATTACGGAACTCCACGCAAGTGAAGCCGCGGGCATGAGCTAGTAATTCTATAAATAAGAAAGCTAGTTTGTTTGTAACGCCTTCATACCTTAGCAATTGCACGGAGTTTGATAAAATTTGGAATACAGATAGACCTTGGCCTCAGTCAGGGCATACTTTCCAATCCGCTAGTATATGTTCATGTAAGATAACTTCGTACTTCTAATGAAGCCGTGGACAAAAGCAGGTTAGAACTAAAACTACTGCAGCCATTTCTCGTCATGAAAGTGTCAAAATAAAACGCTTTAACTGAATGCTCTATGACGAATTAAATATACAAGTTTAAAGCCGAGTATACACATGGGATAGCTCGTAAACAGGAAAGCGAGCCTCGATGAGCTTTTGAAATTTATGTACGAACATTTATCGTACGCTTTTCACCAAAGGAAAACATCACGGCCTGTATATTCCTAGGGAGTAATTTCAAGGTGCGGGTAAAATATTGCTGTGAAAGCGATAAGAAAATTATGGCCTATTATATTGGTTCGGCGGAGATTAAGGAGTGCAGAATCTTGTTAATCTTGATTAATTTTTGTCGTCCTTGAGCCTATAAAAATGTTTGAAAATCTGCAGTTGAATGTTGGTAACAAGATTTTAAAATTAATTTCTTTTGGCTTTTCTAAAGACTCCATATGCCAAAAGAAATTAAGTTTTAATTTTGTAAATGTAGTCTTAACTCTCACGAGAACTATTTTCCTCATTTAGGCGATGACTCGCACACATTTTCTCTATTTAGTTTTGGCAAGGTTTCAAGTAACAAAACCTATTAATACACAGTTTCTTATTTTCTATATGTATACTGTTGTAGGTTAGTGCCTTGTACAGTCACGGTCGTATTCATGTGAGATTGTGTGCGACACAAGTCCGCAAGTGTCTCCCCAATTCCGCCAAACTGTCAACACGTGCACGTAATATCCGAAATACGATAGACCAGAGGTCATATAGGCAATGTTGTGACGTAACCTTTGTGACGTCACACTGATATGTGGCTGCCATTTGTTAATCAGTACAGTGCTATGCAAAACTCAAACTATAAGGTAGCTCAGAAACTGAACACCGACAAAGTCTAATTAAATGTTTTGAAACTGTAGTGTTGATATTTTTCGCACCGTACAAACAAATTTATACTAATACTAACTTATGCCCGCGGCTTCACCCGCATGGATTACGATAATTGTCCCACAGGATAGTATTACTGGGATTAAAAAGTATTCTATTAATTAACCCAGGTTATAAACTATTGGTGTGCCAAATTTCATCCATATCCGCTTAGCAGTTTTCGCGTGAAACAGTAACAAACATCCATCCATCCTCACAAACTTTCGCATTTATAGTATTACTAGCTTTTGCCTGCGGCTTCGCTCGCGTTAATTTGGAATTTGACAATCAATTCCGGTTGTACTCTGCTTGTAATAATATAATTCAATCATTATTCGAAAGACACGTGGCGCCATCTATTATCATAAGAACATTATTGTTGTTTTCCTCGGGAACAGTACTTTTTTTCGGGATGAAAGGTACCCTATGTCCGTTTCTGTACACCTAACAACGTATATGCAACATTTCAGGATGATCGGTACAGTGGCTTAGGTGTGAAAAGGTGACAAACAAACAAACTTAATTTCGCATTTGTCATTTTAGAAGATATTTATTTACAAAGTAGGATTATGAATGCAAAAGTAACTCTGTCTGTCTGTTAACTTCTCACGCCTCAACGGTTGATCGAGTTTCAATAGAATTAGGGTTACAGGTAGGCTAGCAGACACAGTATTTTTTTTATCCCGGGAGTATGTTACCGTGTAATAAATTCCGAACTCCACGCAAGTAAAGCCGCGGACTAAAGCGACTATAGACGTTTATAAAACAAACTTTATTTTGATGATATATCGGAAAACCAATATAAATTCAGTAAAACGATTCAGCGAATCGTATTCATGGGATATTAGGACTCGGTTGCAGTGAAATTCGTCCAATAAAAACAATTATTGCTTGTATAAACGCGAACGACACGGGCATAAACAAGGATTATTAGTACTTCTTGGAGACAAAGGAGGTTGTATAATAAGTACATTTACATCGGTTGGGTGACCGCATCCATACTTTATTACCAATAACAATGGAAAAGGGAATTTTATACAAGTTATTTTCAAGAAAGCCTGAAATTTATGAACTGTGAATTCTTTCAGTATTTTTTCGGTATTCTCTCGATGATTTTTGTTAGTTTTCTTGAAGACAGCGTTGTTGGTTCAAGAAATATTAATAATAATTAAGATATTACAAGTCAAGCGGTCTGAAATTTACGTAACTTGCGTATCCTTGAATACAAGTAGGTTTATTCATAGGGATATAACTGAATATACAAATCAATTCTGATCCACGTAAAGTATTATAGGTCTAATCATGACCCTCATTCTGGGGCAGTCGACTAAAATATTTTGTGATATTTTCATTACGTCCTAGAACCAAAAATTTGAAGACATGTGACATCTACCAACCCGCACTGGGCCCGCGTGGTAGATTATACCCCATTCCCTCTCATAGAGAGGAGGCCGTGTGTCCCAGCAGTGCGAACATTATAGGCTGAAGCTTACGCTTAAGCTATTACCATTAATACTGAAAACGGGATATTTACCATGACCACCGATATTTTGGCGCACTCACGGATAAACAAGTAACTAGTGTCATCCTTAATTTATTGATAGAAATAAAACAAAAAATACACGCAAGTATGCAAAGCTGGGATCTCAAAACATACAACTAGAGTTTGGTTATAACCTAAGAGTCACATTGATTTGAACTGATAAGTTTTACGCCCTGGAAGCATCCGTGATTTGCCATGACACCTTGGTTTACTTCTTAATTCGCCACTTATGATACATTTTTTTGGTTAGACCCTTTTCCATGTGATTCCAACGGATATGAACGTGTGTTAATGTGCTTTGTAATTAACATAACTTGTGACAAATTAGTCTGATCTGTTCAAACATTTTTAATTGAATAATAACTTTGCCACGTAGGTCTAGAAGCCGCAAGCGCGACTGCTGTGCATGAGGCCCTGGGTTCGATTCCCAGGTCAGGCAAAGTGTTATTGGGTTTTCCATCAGGAATTTCTCAGTAGCCGCTACGGAGTCTGGATTTGAATACATGGGACTTTAACTGGCGAAATGTGGGTGTACTATTAGGTACACCTGTGCCTAATCCTTCTGGGATTACAGGCGTAATGTTATGTTATGTTTTAATAACTTTAAAAAAATATATGCTTAGCACACCACATAATTGAGCTGTCCGTTCATGTTCGTTTGAGCACGGAAAGTAAATAGATACCTTACCTTAATAAATTGTACGGAAGACAGAACTATACGTAACTCCGTCCAATAGAGGGTATTATATTGCCTGTTGTAAATATGAAGGACTTACCAACTAATTCTAAGTTAAAGGTATCTTGGAAGTCGGTTAACTATGCTGAGAATTGGAAGAACAATTTATTTAATGTGGATTCAAAATATTACCAACAGTCATTAAATAAAATATTTTGTCTTTTAACCTGTTAGTGCTCTTGTAACTCGAGAACCACTTATTCGAATCGCCATTTTTTTTTGTGAAATAAAATTGTATTTATTTTGTAAAAAAATATTTGTGTAATGTTGGCACTTTTTAGCTTTCCGTCATGTTATATGTAAATTTTCTCTAGCGTGTACTAATTAAAACCAACTCGCATCATCGAATCAACAACACAATGAAAATTGTACAAAATATTACGTCACTAATTGACAGTGTTTTTAACATGCAATTATTAATCAACACCAGAATGTCTGAATACTATTTAAATTCATTTTGTCTGATAAAAGCAAGTACAATGAAATAAAAATTCTTTATAACTAATATTCTGCTCCAGTATATTTTAAAATAAAGTGCTTCATTTTATATTAAAGTGCAGAAACGTGACTGGCATCAGGGTTAATTTTTATTTATGTTTGTTTAGGAATAGTATTTATGTATTCGCTGCAATTTTAATATCGTATAACAAGTCTTGAAAATTATTCGAGCAAAATGAATTGTTATGAACAGCAAACTTGAGACGGGAATTGCTACGACACTACGAGCTTCGTAGCACAGCTACGTATGGCGTAGCACCGTAGCGGGTATCGCTACAACATTTCGTAGCGGGACGCTTCAATTTATTATTTATCGTTTTACTAGGTAATTCTAGCAGAATATTCTGGAATAAAGTGAATTTACAGTACTCCAAGATTTTGGGTATATGTGCAATATCAAAAATAGCCACCTCGCCATCGCAAACATCGAATTGACACGACGACGGGGAAATCCAGATGAACCCATCTCCGACCATGGATGCCATGTCCCCGATGTGATTCTTTATTGATGTGGGTCGGAAGGTATGTAATTAACTTGACTCAAACACAAAGCATTTATTTTAAACAAACCCTTTACAGGTACTTTAGAGTTGTCTAGGAGTCAATAAGTTGTAAAAGTGAAACCAGTCGCTCCTTCGCAATCACGGATAGAAATTATTAGAGCCTGAATAATTCACCAGTATATTTTATCACAAAATCCATCCTCATTTATTTCCGGACACACAAAGTCATATCCCATACCCCAATTCAACTTCAAAATCCTAAAGCACACAAAAGATACTTTATAATTCCCCGGGCGTGTATAGTCAGCAGAAGCAATGAATTCTCCGGTGTTCGCTCTGTTACAGATTATAGAAGCGATACCGTCGGCGACCGATAGGAACATGCCGTAATAAAAGCTTTGAACTTAACAACCTTTAGGTCAGGTATATTGGAAAATTTTCGATAAAAATATAGTGTTTGATGCAATTTCCGCGGTAAATATTGGCTGATAAAAGTTGTTTTTGTCGTTAAATTGATTCTGCCCTTAAACGGGAGAAAAATTCTGATAGCAACATGATTCAGAGTTTACTGTCGTTTAGTGAAGATAATGTTTCATAAATTTTATTATGATTTTACTAGGAATCGATGTTTTTCATCAGCTTTATAATAAAACCACGACACACCGCGGCGTATTGGGCTGTGAGCGCCTAATTCCTCGATTTGTAGATATTGGCTTATTTACAATTTAAATTAACAAATAGGTTGATGTTTCGTTACCGCCTTTATTTCGGTTACATTTAATTTGAATTTAAATGTAAAAAAAATCAATGATTTTATTTAATGATTATGATGAAATTGACAACAAACCACTTAGCAACTGATTTATCAAAAGTTTTCCTTGATTCACATAATTATAAATAAAACTTATTTCTTGATCTATATTACTTATTATTGAGCTCTGCTTAATGTTCTGCTATCAATAAAATGGCGTGTTAAGATACTCGATATGTAAGCATAATTCAGTCAAATGGATGGTGTAGAATTTCTTGGGAGTAGCTGCCAGATCATATCTTAATGGAGTAAATAGAAGATAAATTGGTTTCTCATTTCAGTTCGGTAAATAATATCAGGACTCTGTTAGGAATGCTGCTTACATACTTGGCTCGGGTTGATTTCGCATAACCGGGTGCCAAATTGAATATTAATGAATATACAAGGTGTAAATGGACCTTTCGCCAAGCCATCAACCAAGCATGCTGTACATCAAACTAAGTAACTCTACGCAAAACTTTTTTTTTTTTGGGTGAAAAATACCGTTTTGTGGTAGGAGACAATGTAACGCACTCAAAACACTGTGCTGATAGATGCATTAAATAGTACGGGGGTCGGGGTCGTGGAAGTATTTAAGAGCGTTAAAGACTTACGACGACTTACTTACTTACTTATATTTTTGTAAATTGTATCATTTAATTGTGCTTCTGTGTGTCTTTGTGTGCACTAAATAAATGGTTTATCTATCTATATCATCTTACGGCAATTCATACTAACTTTAAATTTTAGAGCTATGTATCCTTGCTTATGCGTATGAAGTTTCATTAAAATCGGTTCAGTCATTTCGAAAAAAAAATACATATAAGTTAATATTAAAAACTTGTATTTAAAAAAAACTTGTGAAAAAGTTGGAACTTTGACCCCCAATATCTCTGTAACTAAGTTTCCAGGTATGGTCTAGAACAAAAAAATATCGCAATGACGGATAGAACAAGTACCTTCCAGCTTCGTTAAGAACAAAAGAGGGAACAAGAGTGTAGTTGCTGATGTTATATTGTGATTTGATTGGTGACTACGAATTAAATCTGGACGGGGAGCGCAGTCTAGAGTTATTTTGTGTAACCTTTCAGGTCTATTTTTATTTTCTTACTGTCATTTTCTGTACACGTCCGTTTCCCTATTTCTTTTACAATCAATATGATTCCGTTTATAAATATTTATCATCATACTGCTTTGGGTTTTGGCAAATATTTTATAACCAGCCGCCTACCTGACGTCCACTTCCTTGGGAATGCTATTGTGCATATCTTTATAATTTATTGTAAATATGCTAAGTAAGTGTGGTGTAACGCGAATGAATAAAATAAGGAATGAGTACATAGGAGGAAGTTTGAAAGTGGCGCCGGTGACTGAAAAGTTTCAAGTGTGGTAATCGGTTATCGTGGTATGCACATGTGATGCGGAGGAATGAGGAGAATGTATTGAGGAAAATGTTGAGTATGAATGTGGATGGCTATAAGAGTAGAGGAAGACCAAAGAAACGATGGATGGACTGTGTGAAGCATGATATGGCTAGAAAGGACGCGTCTGATGAGATGGCGAGTACTACAGAAGTGTGGAAAATGAAGACATGGTGCGCCGACTTTAAATGAATTAGGATAAAGGCAATTTATTCTCAGGGTTTCGTACCCAAGGGGCAATAATGGGACCCTATTACTGACTCGACTGAGACTCCACTGTCTGTCTGTCACCAGGCTATATCTCTTGAACCGTGATAGCTAGACAGTTGAAATTTGCACAGATGTATTTCTGTTGCTGCTATTACAACAAATACTAAAAAACATAATAAAATTAATATTTAAGGGGGGGCTCACATACAAGAAACGTGTTTTTTTTTTAATAGAGAGTATGGAAGAAGAAGACATGCTGCGCCTACCCTAAATAAGTTGGGATAAGGGCAGGAGAATGATGATGATGATCGATATGATTTCGTGGACAATAGTGTGGGTTATACGTTTGTTTACTATTATACCTAAGCTAACTATTAATATTGCAACGTATAACTGTTTTTGATCCCAAAAAAAAAAAAAAAAAAAGTAGTGTTCCTTACGTTCCTGTATCAGTATTGTTCACGATAAACACGAATGTAACACAAATTGACAAGTTGACTAGCCTTTCCAACCCCTGTTTTATGTCAACCTAATCAATCAATTCAGCCGTCTAATATAATATCTGGTTAAATGATTGGTTAATGGTATTTTGGTCAACCATTTACCTCAGCTAACGTTAGATTTGACAGCGGATTTGAATTGATTAGGCCTTCAGAAACCAGTGATTTGTATTTCAAAATATTTAGTAAATTATACAACTGTTGTATAATTTGCTGATTATGTTCCGTAAAATTTAAATTGTACCTTTACAAATCTTTAATAGCTCGTATAAAATATACCTAGTATGAAAAAATCGCTCCTCAAACTTGGTGTGACATATTTTTTCTCCTCCACAAAAAAAGTATTTCTTTCAACAACATTCGGTACAATTTGTCATTATCTCACGGAAAAAACATGTCGATATTTCCATCATATCAGCCGGAAAAAACATAAACATAGATCTAAACAATCACTCTCTTATTTATGTGGGAAACATAAACATTTTGACAGAGAGCAGATGTTTACATTACTGGTATTAAAATAACAGTAGTTAAACCACAGTATATTGGTCTGCGCGACACAGCTGTTTATTACTGACATTAACACACTATCAACATCATTACAGACTCGTCATGCGTGTTAAAACTGGCCCTATCAAATGAGTAAGGCTTTATAGCCTTGTGTCTAAATAAGTCATTTCTACCATATAAACGAAAAAGAAGCAACCACAATTAATATTACGGAACTATCTACCATAGAGGTACCTCTGGTATAATGCCTACATAATCATAATCAGCCTACAATGTTCCCACTGCTGGCACTCAAGGCTCGTCTATGTGGGAGAGACGGGAGAGGCCATAATCAACCACGCAGACTCAGTACGTGTTGGTTTCTGGTGGTACGTGTTGGTGCTAGGACACGCCGGTTTTCACGCGATGACATGTGATGCGAAGAAATGAGGAAAAAGTAGTGAAGAAAATATTGATTATGAATGTAGATGCTATAAGAGTAGAGGAAGACCAAAGAAACGATGGATGGACTGTGTGAAGAGTCATATGGCTAGAAAGGTGACTGCTGAGATGACGAGTACTATAGTAGTATGGAAGAATACATGCTGCGCCGACCCCAAATAAAATGGGTAAAGGGCAGGAATTCGATGATGATGATGAGATGTTCAACATCGTTTTGTGGTGATTTATGCCACCGATATCTAGAGCATTTGACAGCGTTTAAAATGCGAACTTACAATGAAATGTCTCCTCGACATTTAACGCCGCGTTTCTTTACTTTTCCATACTCCTTTTTTTTGGATGGGAAAACAGAAATCATCCCACTCCCGGTCTGGACGGAGCGGAAGGGAGTGTCAGACTTGTACTGACTTAAACCCATCCATGTTCCTTCTTAGCCATTTGTGTTCCAGAGTCGCGGTATCTCTTTCGAACAGTCCCTCAGCTCACTTTTCCATACTTCTCATAGACACGTTAACGTCTACACAGAGTAAGATATAACTAGCTACGTTATAGCATAACCCTACACAAGCCGCATTGTACAGAACATTGAATATCTTGGGACCAAATCGGCAGTGCCCCTGTTAGATTTATTATCGACACGCGTGACTGAGTTCCGTTGCCGTTGCTCTCAGGGGCCTATTTTGCAACATGACCGAACATAATATTCGTGGTACCTAAGTACATGGGTTATATTTGATTAAAGAAATATTGTTAGTGATTTGACTGGAGAAAATGCGGGGTACTGGCACGCAAGTTTTCATTACCACATTTTGAAAAAAAAGTGCTATTCTTTATCATTTGTGAAGATTTAACAGACAGCCATCTTTTTCCTCATGCGTCATTACGTCTGTTTCACCCATAGTCAAATAAGGTTAAGCCTCAGGATTTTCCTCAAGTAACAAATATTGTTCGAATAAGTACGCGTTTATTAGTTTCTTTGACCTTGATATTATTATAAAAAGATTGGGGCAGGTTGACTTTTTTCTGTCTATCCCAGAGTCAACATTAAATCAACACCCAAAGGTCGCTGGTTCAAATCCGGCTCGAAGGACCATACACGAGTTGTAGTAGTTAACTCCGTATACTGATTTGTTTGGAAGTTATAGTGGGTAAAGTTTAGTTGAGGTACACGGTTTCATCAAGATTCACCAATTAAGTTTATTTAGGCATCAAAAAGACATCTTCATTATCTGTCTTACAAGCCAAGTAGCAGTTCTTCTTCTTAGAACTTGCTATTTTCTTTGAAGCTCAGCTTACTCCAAAAACTGAATCTTAACACAAACGTTACAAACTCATCCGTGTCAAGCTACAACGTGGCCTACTTAGTTCTTCAGGCCAACTTTCACGTCACCATTATTGTGAACAAAGTGTGTTTGTGTGTGTCAAACAATGCACACAATCCCGATGTGTGCCCCACAATACATTGTTGTTGCATACATGCCTTTATTAACTATTTCATTTCAACTCCGTGAAGTATCTTCATTAAGCTGTTTAGTGGTATATTGGATTTTATGTTGTTTTATGAGAGCGTGATTGCAGCTTGACAAAAGCTGGTGTAGGACTAATAAAGTTGGAATTAATATGAAATGTGAGAATTAAGTTTTCAATGCGGAGTTGGAGTATATGTGACAAAGTGAAAGGATTTGGATTATGACTTTTAAAGTGGCAAACAACAGAGCTACTCTACACGACTAACTGAAACTTTTAACTAAGAATTGATCATGAAAATGATTTAACCAGTTTATCATCTTATTTTTCCCGAAGAGTGTAGGGTTAATAAACGGATATGAAATAACGTAGTAACGAGGGGAGGGCTAGTTGACTTATTAGAGCCGCAACGAAGGGAGGTGAGAGTGAGCGAAGGGAAGCGGTTAATAATCATTAATATGTAGTGCTAGTCATGTGCAGGCACGTGACTTGCTAGGCACTTATTGACGAACTATTGTAACTAATTTTCTGTTTTTGTAGTAAAATTGCTAATACTGTATAGCTCAGGAGTTTTGCCCTGAAACCAGTGACACGAGGTCGCGGCAGACCACGAAGGAGATGGCGGGACGAACGGGATGTCTTCCTTGAGAATTAGAAAGAAGTAGCATAGAATCGTGGCCGTTGGAACGAATAGAGGGAGGCCTTTGCCCAGCAGTGGGACAATATTGACTAGCTATAATAACTATATGAGGTACAGTTATTATAGCTAGCCAATATTGCTTACAGTTTTATCCACAGAGATACGCGGTATGCGTTGCAATCGATTTATGTCATAAAAGTGCTTTGCACAAGTACTGTTAACACCGAGATACAGATGCAATAGAATAACCTTACCCACTTTTTAACTGTGTCTTTATGCGGTAGAAGAGCTGTAATTTTCATTCAATTGAAATTTTATTGAGAAAATCATGTTAAATTTTATTGCATTTTGTTCATTTTGTTTATTGATCTAACTATAAAATGTTATTATTTTTAATTAATTCTAATAATGTATCAAATTTATCTTTTTTAAATTATTTTATTGTTATTATTTGAAATTGTAAGGTTGATATTGGTTCATTTACATGTCGAAATTATATTGATGAAATGTGAACTTATTATTTTTTGATTGTTTATGTTTTTTTATTTTATTATTAGTGTTGTTTAAATTTATGCAATTCAAATGTAATGTGTGTCTACTGTAATCGTGTATTGTTTATGTTTGTGTTTAAAAATTCAGATACAAATTACTTGTTCATGAATAAATGACTATGACTATGACTCAAAACGCAATCTACGATTATGAATATTACCTATGCCTAGCGAAAATGATAATTTGTCTGCTTACCTCCTATTCTCGGCTATACTGACTGTGAACCCCATCGGGTACAACAGAATGTTTTTCTATGTTAAGGCACTTTACTGGAGGATTCGCCTGTAATGATTCAATACAAGATTCGATTTTGAGCATTACGTTACAAATTGAATAGACACTCCCGGTGAGTGAGCATTCGTCTGTAATTTAACGATCCAAGATTCAATTTTGTACAGAAACAGGTGATTGTGCCAACTTGTATCATTCCGTGACAGCCGTTACATTACAATGTTTGGACCCAGTAAGTAGCCTCGTTTATTGCGACGTCAGAGGCGCCATTCAGATCGTCAAGGGTGCAGGAGAACGGACACCCGGGAGACTCCGTAGTTTAGACATAGTTTGATTTGGGGCGCCGCACTCGCAGTTGGTGTTGGAGGTATCGATAATACCCCATTTAGATTATGTTTGCAGTGACCTACTTGGGTGCGCAATTGATTCAGCTCTTTCCAAATAGGCCAGGAGTTCACAACCGGGTAACAGGTGTTCTTCAGGCGTTACGAAGTCGTGAGGTAGTGAATACTTCTCTTCCCATAATCTGCTTCGCTCTTAGGTGGCCTATCTTGGATTGCATCGTTACAGGTTGGATACTTTAATGCTCGGTTCTCCTCACTCACTGATGTCATGCTCGAATTTGAACTGATGCAAGAGAATGCCCCCGGTGTGGAAGCGCCTTTATTGTAATGGCTATACGCGTCAGTACAGTGACACCGCCCGTAGGGTTGGCTGTCGTAATGATACTAACGAGCACCAATGCACTGTGGTTGACACTCAAATATTCATCTGTCAATTTTAACAAACTAATGACCGTTAATGGGTTTGGTTCTGTCAAGTATTAAAGTGACGTTTATATCATTATACTAACAATGCATGTCTTATGTAAAATTAGTTCTTAGTTAATTTTGAGCATCGCTGACTGTTGATGATAGTGAGCAACAGAAATGAAAACTCTGGAATTAAGAATTTCGGATTATAAAAACCTGCTATGTCTCCGATCATGTGAATCCATCCATTATAAAAACTCAATTTTCAAATTAAATTTTCTTACAACTCGAAAGGTTTTTACAATAACTCAAAACGTAAAACTCGTCTTATTAAATTTATTTCAGTGAAGCTCGAAGGAATCCATTTAAAGTACTAGCGCAGTTCAATAAACCAAATGAAAATATGGAGGTCCGTGCTACTGTAATTATGTTTATGAATTCATTCGATATCAAAAGTTTGCGATGCATTCATAAATGGCTATTCGCATTTACGCAAACATTTTTCTTGATGTATAAATGTTTAAGAATGCCGTTTGAAAGCGAAATATGTAGAATTGTGGTGCTCGTTTATGTTTCTTTTTCGTATTAACATTGAATACAGAGAGATGCAAATAGGTAGAAAAAGATGGGGAGAAAAAGACTGATAATCCAGAGTATCAGAATAAATATTAGCATTGGAATTGAGAAGCAAACACGATCGCGTTGGCACTGGCAAGTATCGCCTCTCGCTTCTGCGCGTTCACTTGAGTATTTACATTCTATATTCACACACATATTTTAAAGTTAATTTAATGTTGGGTTTGAACAAATACGAAGTATTCATGATATCTGTTCAGCACGTGTCGATTTAGTTTTGAGTTCTTCTGTTGCTTTTGAGTTTTTGACTTTTTAACTTTCTGTTCTATACAGGGTGTAACAAGACTTTAGATGCAAAACGAATTTTAAACGTTTTAAACCACTTGGTTTTAAACAGTATTTTTGGTTTAAAACGATTTAAAACCACACTTAGTGGTTTAATATGGTTTAAAATGTTTTTTTAGAATGAACTGAGGCTTTACACGAAGTTATCTAGATCACACCTCATCCTGATTTAGAATATATCTAAGGAAAATAAAATAAAAATGTTTTAAAATCAACCGACAGTCATGACAGACAAACATACATTCGATCCCTACCTGCTCCCTCTCTCCTAATACCTAGTACAAAATAAAAATGCGGCATTGCCGTTATATTTTAATAAATACGCGTATCATGATTGTTTTCGGTCTGTTTAGTCGTGAAAAGTTAAGTTATAAGTATATGTTGACTTCACATGTATTAATAAAAATGGTAAATGATTTCAATTAGTCTTTTAAACTGTTTTTTTAAAGTAATTCGTCATCTACGTACGGCCCACGTGGTCGTGGTTTTAAACCGTTTTAAACCACTGATTTTAACTATAAATACGACCCTTGACAAAGCCGTCAACCAAGCATTCTTTACATCAAACGAAGTAATTTTACGCAAAAATTATTGGTGGGAAATGACTTTTTTTTGGGATGAAAAATCACGTTTTATGCTAGGATTCAATGTAACGCACTCAAAACATTGTGCTGATGGATGGATTCAATAGTACGCGGGTCGTGGAGGTGTTTAAAGTAACAATCTTACATTAAAAATGTGTTTAAAAAAAAAACATGTAAAAATGTTGGAACTTTGACCCCCAATATCTCCGTAACTAAAAAGTTCCCAGGTATGATCTAGAACAAAAAATCAAAAATGAGGAGAACAAGTGTCTTTTGGGTTCGTTAAGAGTCTTGTTACACCCTTTATTCTTTTCATTTGTTCAATCTTGTGATGGTTAACACAAAATGATACCTCCATTCTACCTTCTGACTTCTGTTTTTTTTTAAGAAAAACCAAACTTAGCTTCTCCTCGTTGGTAGAATGTATACTATCGCTAAGCTAAGAACGTTACTTCACACATTATCTACGAACATTGTGGTCTAAGCTGTAATAGGATTTTTAATTCCTAACACAGACAGAGCACGTTGGGTGACACTTTAGTTAAGATTAGTTTATTTACAACCTCATTGCTGGCGCACGACGGCCAAACGTAGAGCGTGAGGACCCCAGCTTAATTTTGAATTTAGAATCTTTGTTCATCTATGGATCTAGCCTATTTTACGTCAATAGATCGTTAAAAACTTCAAGATGTCGATTCAGTCAAACATGGCTTCGGACATGGACCCTGACAGAAGTTCAATAAGTATTTGTATAGAGATGTCTATCTGGAACCTCAATGTTTCCGTAGGTCCCTATTCCGGTTGACCGATCTTTAAGCTAGTCTTACAAAAAACATAAACGTAATTTTGTTTACGTACTTACGCAGCCATTGTTTGTTATTCTTTTTGATGAGAAACATCTTAAGTCTCCGAGCACGTTCGAGCAATCATGCGATCCGTACACTTTCTTTTCTGAGCTACGCTGAGCAAATATTTACCGAACGCTTCAGAAGTTCTCAAGGAAAATCTTGTTGAACACAATAATGAATGTTTTAGTCAAATAATATTCCAACAGTTGTTCTTTAACTTGTTATTCATGAATGAAATTACCTTTGTTTGCCTATTAACACTTGTGAAATTTTAATGGTTTAAAATAGATTAGAAATAGATAGTTATAGATTACTTGGTCATCATTTGGAAAAGATACTTAATAAATTTTAATTTTTTGATGTTTATCGTATTACGCAGTACTAAATGAGTTGTGGAGATCAGATATAGGCAGTCGCTACATATAAAATACTGGTATTCAGCTGGGTTGTGGACCGACCACCCTTATTATAATATTTTAGTATTGGCAGTATGTATTTCTTATTTTTTTACCTTTTTTTATACTTAATTGTCAACATAAATAAGGGAGCTTGAACGATTTTATGATAGGTAAAAAACTATGTAAAAAGTAAAAGATAAAATACTACCTTATAAGTCTTTATTTTATTTGGTAATCTAGGATCTAGTGGTTTCCATCCTCCACAAGCTGCATCCGGATAAACTTGAAGCTACCCCAACGTAGTTGCGAAAAGGGTTGGCAAATGATGAATTAATAAAGTTTTATTTGGCTTTCGACAGATGCTCATATTTTAAGTACATTTATGATTCTTTGAAATAAACGTTTTCAATAAAACTAATGTTTATTTCGCTAATTACATGAAATTGTAGGGCGTGTGCGAAGTTAATCGGGGAGTCAGTTTGTGGCTTCTAACTTTCGTTCGCAAGCGTGTAAAATACATATTTATCTTGGCTGTTTACTTTGGTTAGTTTAAATTTTAGGAACATCGTATGATATTTAAACGTTCGTTTTGATAAATTCGTGTTAATGAATCAAATGTCATATTTATTCTTACGTTGCTTCGCTCAATCCATGTTTTGATAAATTCGTGTTAATTAATCAAATTTCATATTTATTCTTACGTTGCTTGGCTCAATCCATATTTTGATAAATTCGTGTTAATTAATCAAATGTCATATTTATTCTTACGTTTCTTGGCTCAATCCATGTTTTGATAAATTCGTGTTAATTAATCAAATGTCATATTTATTCTTACATTGCTTGGCTCAATCCATGTTTTGATAAATTCGTGTTAATTAATCAAATGTCATATTGATTCTTACGTTGCTTGGCTCAATCCATGTTTTGATAAATTCGTGTTAATTAATTAATGTCATATTTATTCTTACGTTGCTTGGCTCAATCCATGTTTTTAGGGTTTCGTACCCAAGGGGTAAAAACGGGACCCTATTACTAAGAATCCACTGTCCGTCTGTCAGGCTGTCTGTCACCAGGCTGTATCTCATGAAACGTGATAGCTAGACAGTTGAAAATTTCATAGATGTATTTCTGTTGCCGCTAACAACAAATACTAAAGATAGAATAAAATAAATATTTAAGGGGGACTCCCATAAAACAAACGTTTTTTTTAGATATAACAAATGACAAAATGGCTTGTCTCCGTTATTGCAATGCCTTGTCATACTTAGGTATTAGGTATAATGAAAGCCAATTTGGGCTTGCAAGTGGCTGTTCATCAAATAAAGAAATCATCCTTCTTAAAGAACTCCACCTTGTGTTTAAAAATTCGATCCAAAAACAAGACCCAAAAGGCTGCTTTTAGATTGAAAACAAAACAAAAGAAACGCAATACCAACCTGTTTAAAAATACATTACCTACTTACAGGTTGGTACTTAGTTCCCTTTGTATTTGCAAGCTCCACTCATCGTCTGACTCGATATAAAAGAGTAATGCGTAATCTTTTGAGTGGCTTTTACGATCACCTACTTGAAGATATTTCCTTCTAAAATAATATTGATACAGGTCACCGCTTTTTAGGTTCGCAAGATCAACCGTATTATGTAAGAAGTTAATTGGAATTTATTTAAGACAGCCCACCATCGGCATACGGCCACTTTAACGACGGATTTTTGTGAAATACAGTTCTGTGTTTCACTCAAAAAGATTTTAAACTGTCATGGTCTCTAACATTATTATTAACACTAGAAACGAGATATTTATCAGAATCAAGACAGCAAAAAAATGCCACTGAAACGTCTGAATTATTCATAATTTGCCTAGGCAAATTATGAATAATTCAGACGTTTCAGTACGCGACCGCAATATGACTAGGAAAAGACTAGTCTTTTCCTAGTCATATTGCGGTCGCGGCTTCCAGTCTAACCAGATGGAGCTGAATACCAGCATTTTACATTGGAGCGACTGAACTATCTCATACACTAAAACCTCCAATTACAATCAAATATATGACTCTATCCTTCAGCTTGTTTATTTACAAATCACACAGACACACAGATTGCTTATAGATTCAAGTTGTGTGCGACCCGGGTCGGTTGAAAGCTGTTTGCATTGGTCATTTGTCGACGCGGCTTATCGGGCATTATTTGCCTTGCTTGCCCGATTCAATTTCCTAGTTCGACCCGAATACGGATCTTACGTCTACGGTATGGTAACAAGCTCCGTGAGACGGTACATGATTGTATTGTTGTGGGGCCAGTAATGGAAAATGTGGACGAAAAATATTGTACGTATGTAAGAAATTGTGGGATCAATCTTATGTTATGACTATGAGGGCTGGTGAAGAATGGGAACCTACCTAGTGTTTCTACTGTAGGCACAATTTGGCTTAGGTCATGGATTATTTATTCTAGGCACAATCTTTGTACTGAATGTAATGTTAAAGTTAAACTTACATTCCTCTAATCAATAATTGTTAATTCAATTAGATACCAACTCAATCTATAAATGTTTACGCCGTTTGTAGCCTGCGTCATAGAATAAACATAATAGGTACAGACGCCAGCATATCAAGCTACTACAAACTGTAATACATTTTCAACTTTAGGGCTATAGCATTAGGTTCAAGGTTGATTGGGAAAATTTGACATTATCGGGTTGCTAGATTAATTTTATGTACAGACGTACATAAAATTAACCATCTATAATGGTCCAAACGCTGGGACTGCCTGAGAGGGAGTTGACCGTAATCCGCCACTTGGGTCCTTTAGTACAGAGTTTAATGTGATTGTAAAATAATGGACTATCTTAAAAGTTTGTGACCAGAAATACTAATGCTACAAAAAACCCAAATGATCCTGAAACTGTATTTATACGACGGCAAAATACTCAACTGTATTTAAATTAGCTTTTCAACGATTTTAAGCCGACAAAAATGATCATAATTAAAGGCTGCTTAAAGTCAACCATGTCAGCAGCGTTCTGGAAAAACTTGGTTGTAATAAAATCAGCCAACAAAAATTTACCTCTACGCAAAATTGGAAATAGGCACGAAGAAATTGCCTGACGAAAACACGCTTTAACAATCCAATTTCGCACATTATGAGCTAACTCACTTTGATATTAGCGAGGATAATTGAAACTGGATTAAAACATTCATTATTTATTTATTCCGTTAACACAATCAACGGTTGAATAACAATGCAAAGTTTTTAATTTTATTCGGAACCAATCAGCCGTTATAGTGCGGTCAGCACACAAAGAGACTAATTTATTCATTCCATTGTTGAAACGCACAATTGGATACATTTAGATTTTTATTGGACTCATATCGGTGGTTGGATGTTGATTGACTTTTGATGATGATCGAATCACATTTCGTGTCAGCTATAAAAGCGATATTACGCAAATATGTATCTACGAAACTAGCGTTTGCCTGCGGCTTTGTCCTCAAAAATTATCCCACAGGAATGTACTACCGGGAAACACCTACATTTCGCCAGTTATGTTTAAGTCCCATGTAATAAGGGGTGAGCCTATTGCCATCAACTACATCACTCGCCAAACATCAAGCAACCAGTGCTACTAGGAAAATCGTGATGGAAAACCCAATCGCACTATGCCTGACCTAGGAATCGAACCCAGGACCTCATGCTCCATTTAATCATTAAAGTGAAGCTGAACTTAACAAGCTGATTAATGCCACCATTCCATTCTGTGTATAACTGTACACAAAGAGAGAATGTAGCTAGCTAAACAATAGAGGCTTCGTAATAATAATTGAAACAGTGTGTGCACGTAACTATCTAAGTAATAGTACTCGTGTGCCGATACAAATCGAATGGTTTTGGCTGAAACACTATAATAAGTGAACCAAATTAATAAGAAGATGCACGTGTTTTATTTTAATAAATCATTCAATTAAAGTTGTACCTACAAGTGGTTTTGACGAATAATCGGACAAAATATCAACGGATGGATGGAGGTGGGCTTGTGGACGGTGAGCTATGGGCTAGCTCGCCGTCCGTCCGTCTTATGACGACAGGCCGTGTCGACGGCGCGTTCCTGTTCCACGCGCGCCTCAAAGAGATGTCAGCAACAGGAAGGGGTCCGCAAGGGCCGATGCCTGCCGGGGCTGCGGGACTGTTCGAAAGTAAGTAAGTAAGTGAAGTTCGGTTTTAGTCAGTAAAAGTCTGACACTCTCTCCTGTTCAGCCCAGAGCGGGAGGAGTTATTTGATGATTTCCAATCCGAATAAAAAAAAATGGATGGAGGTATGGATATTTGTTACTCTCTTCATGAAACAAGTACTGAACGGATTTGGATATTTGGCACATTTATATATAGTTTGTAATTAATCCATCATCATTCTCCTGCCCTTATCCCAGTTTATTTGTGGTCGGCGCAGCATGTCATCTTCTTCCATACTTCTCTATTACTCGTCATCTCAGCAGTCACCTCCTTTCTCCATCCAGTCTTAGTCCACACATCGTTGCTTTGGTCTTCCTCTATACTTATAGCCATCTACATTCATACTCAACATTTACTTCATTCCTCCACATCCGTACCACGCATAACCCATAGGATACTTTTTTACCCCGGTAGCAGAAGGCAAACATCGTGAGGAAACCAGCATGCCTGAGAGATATTTCTTGACGGCATGTTAAGCCAAATCAGAGGCCCATGAGCGGCATAAAAACTGTGACACCAGGTTAGGCACTAACCACACGATAAAAAAAGAGTCTGTTTAAATTTTAACGCCTTAACTGTGTAATGGATTTGTAAGTTTGACACAAAAATAGGCAATAACTTGGGTTAGTACATACATTTTTTTTTCCAATAACACATTCCCAAGGGATAATTCTCGACCTTAACGTGGGCGAAGTCGGGGGCGGAAACTATTACTCCAATAAATAAAGTAAAAAAATTGGCCCGTATTTATAACCTACCTCTCTAATTGCCTGTTGAGCAATTCCGGCTTCATTTTGATTAAATTCAGACACGTGTAAGACTTATTCAGCTGAGAAGATCAAGTAGACCCTAGGACCTAGGTAATCAAGGACTTATTTACACGATGTGAAGTTAAGCAATACTAAAGCTATATACGACACTTTTCTTACAAATATTTGATACTAGCTGATGCCCGCGGCTTCGCTCGCGTTTTGGTCGGAAACTGTCCCACGGACACGTTGTAAAAATATGCCTATGGCACTAGGGGATAACGTAGCTTCCTATTAGTGAAAGAATTTTCAAAATCGGTTCAGTAGATCCAGAGATTAGCCCCTACATACAAACTTACAAACTTTACCTCTTTATAATATTAGTATAGTTAGGTAAGTTTAGATGTAGATACTTAACAGATCACGGATGACTAATAAAATCTGTTGGTAGACGGCATGGTTGGCGCAGTGGCTGCTGCGCTGCGTGTCGCGGGTTCGATCCCCGCATGGAATGAATATTTGTATGGCATACAGGTAGTTGTTCCTGTTTGTGTATGTGAGTTTAAATGTTTGTAAAGCGTTTGTGTTTGCAACGCACGTTTAAAAAACAGTTAATTTAATATTTAAAACTTGTAATCAAATACTGTAGGCTTGTGTTTTTTTTAGATTCCAAGCACTTTCACTTAAAAAACTAGTCAGAAATAATTAGTCTCAAATGTTAAAGAACCTTGAGCTAAAAGCCCAAATAACTTTACAACATTGTGATCGTAAATTTTTGTTTGCTAAACTTTTTAATAGGCAGAATTGTTTATTTATGACGGCGGCCATAACGTTTATTTTGAAGTTTTACTAAGATTAAATTAAGAACACTCAAGGTTTTATGAAGGACTCGGCTTTGCTCATCTCTAAGGCAGTATAAATATTAAAGAATATTTAAGTTTCAAAGTACTTAAATGCTTCAATTAAACCAAAATCTAATTTAAATATTTGATTACCTTATGTTTAAATCAGCAAATTAATGTCCAAAAATGCAAACCATACATTCATTAACACGACACGTCATTTCCTGCTTTTAGATGTTTTGTCATCATCAAACAAATTATTAATACTCACTGATATTTTCGTGAAATTTTGTCACAGTCATGCTCGGGGGACAATTGATTACATGCCCTAACATCCGTTCATCAATTGTAGAGAGATAAACGTCAAGCTGAGTTTGCAAATGACAAATGTTTGCTAATGACTCGCCCACTGAAAACCGAATAATTTCCACGAATATTTTAGAGGCCAGCAATTATGGCCGACGAAAATAATTATTGTGGGTCTATCTTTTGAGAGCGTCGTTAGTGAAAATCGAAATACATTTTTTAATTCTCCGAATCTTGACGTTTGTATTGAGCTCGATTGCTTGTTAAGAAAATGGGCGTATTCAATTGTCAACTGAAGTGCTGTTAACATTGCTTATTATTTTGTTTGGATTTATATTGGACGTGAACAAGTTTTACTTAGATTCATATTTTATTATGCTCGTTTAATTCAATTATAGAACTATTTTCGTCTAAATATTTATAAAACGTAAGGATTGTTGACCGTATTATTAAATCATACTACTACAAGTAAAGAGGGTCGACTTTGTCTTCAATTACATTTTTCCATTTTATTCTTGTGAAACAGACCCTAAAAATAAAACATTCATAGTAACACTATAAGAACAGATATGTACCGCAGCTCAACACCGAGCCCACAATCGAAGCCACGATAATCCTCAGTACAATGACACAAGTAGTTACGCACTTAACGGTCGCATTAAAAGGGTGCTTAACACTCAACGGATTGTGGCCCTGTGAATAATGGCGAAAGAATAGCTGAGGGTGCCACCGTTTTTAACGTCGGCTGAAAAGACTCGTAACTCCAGAGTCATTGAGAGCAGTAATGTGAGTTACGTGCCGCCGTATCGGGCACGTACCACGGATCGGTTCGCGTAGCTCTGGTTTCGGTTGGTGAGACTAGCAATTCGTACGGTGACGCATGCATTTTATTATACGCGTATAAAAAATTTGGATCCCCGTGAAAGGCCTTTCAGATGATTTACGACTTGATATGCCGGTTGTTTAACTAATATATTTTGAGGGAACGTTCAGGCGGATTTGTGGGACATGGCAATCTGTAGACTGAGGTTTTCGTTTACGATTTGGTCGGGAAGATTGTGACATGATAAAATCTTTCCAATCAGCCGTTGCGGAATTACTCGTACGTGAGATTATGATAATTATTCAAGGTATAAATTATTAAACTTACTAATAATTTTGTTTACACTCACAAACAAACCACACACTGACCCATTAATTGAACAAACGTTTTTCCTATTCTCTGTTTTCATGCTCATATTTTCCGGAACTTTATGTCCTTGATCTGAAGATCTAATATAATTTAAACCGTTCTTCTTGATATTTTTATAGAAAATATTTTCCGAGCTAGCTTTCTCATACGAACGTTGACCAATGAGGACCAAGTTTAGTCAGACATTCGACTCACGTATGTTTGGAGAAGAATGCATGCATTCGTTCAGATAACATTTATTCATAAAATAGATAGATTCTTGTAATATATCCATTTTGCTCGAGTTTTCTTGGAGTTTGTTTTGAACTAAAGATAAAGATTAAGCATGATACGGTCCACTTTGCTACCATTTATTTGTTTATAAAAATATGACACGTATTGGGTTATATGATATTTTGGATCGATCATAAATCGGTGCATCAAAGGCAATTCTCACACATGATATGTTTTTATAAACGACTGTAAAATTACGTTGATGTTATAATAAAACATTTGTCAGATCTTAATGGATTTATCTGAATAAGTTACATGATTTCTGATATTAATCCTGTTAAGATTAATTTTCATGTGGGATTACAAGAAGGTAGATACTCAACTGGGTTTGCTAATATATACAGTAAGGATCGCCGACAGCCTGCTCCAAAAACTGTACCTCTTTTCTTGTTAGTACACCAGTTAATAAACTTACGAAGTAATTCAATACAATAACAAAACATATCAATAAACTTCTTCGTCTCACAAAGTTCTGAAACACGTGAGCTATTGAACCTTAAGAGCCCGTTCCATAAATATCATCGTCGTAGATTTTGTGTGGCACCAAATTCTTGTTCGTTAAAGACGTTTTTACCGATATCAGGACATACTCCTGCAAGTGATTCTGAACACGTCTGACTATAGAGCCATACAGCGTCGATGCTCTCTCGTAGACAAGAAATGGCCCCTTTACGGTTCATGGCGAAGATTTTATGTCTTCCACTTACGTACATTGACTTCCGAGGTCGACAATTTCCTGTATTCTAAACGTGTTACGCTTGAGAGAGTGCCAAGTAAACGTGTTTTAAATCTGATAATATTTGCCTGTTTTGTTCGATTGACCTTGGAATTTTATACTAGATATTCGTAGTATATTATTGTTACAACTCTTTTATTTATTTTTTATATAACATCATGCATCATTTCGAACGGTGAAAGAAAACATAGTGGGGAATATCCATCATATCCTATAACCAAAAAAACGAAGACATGAGATGTTTACCTACACGCAAACACCGATACGGGCTTTGCCTTAGATGCTTATATGCTTTTTTTTTTTTAAAAACATACTTTTACACATTATTGTATTACACAAAAATAAAGCTAGTTTGAATGAATTTATAATAACCCACGACATTTTCCTCATATTACAGAAACAATGTGACGTGCGCTTACTATTCAATGCGTACAATACAATTACATGTGTGTTAATGTTAAACTAAACAGACAAGCAAATTAAAAAAGAAAAATATATATAAATTTTTCTTTTTAATTAATAAAATTAACATGAATAAACAAACAACCAAATTACCCAAGTAAATCTCACCGTGATGTCATTTTATACTCATAAGCGTAGTAAGTGTAAGCAGGATGGTGAAATGTATTCCTAGGATTTCCAAACACCCCACTTTACCTGGTATCTACGAGCACGGATCAAGACTGTTTATTCAGTCTCCCTTAATTCACAGTTATCCTATGCTCAAGACTTCCCGCTCTCAGCCACCTGTGACCTCGGCTGTAGCCAGGGTTTCCCCATGCGATGTATTAAGACTAAGTGCATCGGATCTGTTTTAAGCTTAGTTTAGCTGTAACGTTAGGACTAAGTTACAATTGAGTTTACAATTTGATAATTAATTGGAGTTGAGAACCCTATTTGGGTGCTTCCCGATGAGGAAAGCCCAATCAAAGTTTTTAGTTACATGGTCGTTGTTAGCATCCCCAACATAATATTTTTTATTTCTTGCAACAGCAGTGTTGCAAGAAATAAAAAATGCTGTAGACCTGCTAGCTGCAAGCTGTGCGCCTGGTGATTGAGGGAAAGGGCTCGTGGCGAATGAAACACGTGTTTTTCTTCTACAGAGTCCAAACGAGTCTTTATTGACGAGACTAATTTTGACAACATGCACGCAGGTGCATGTTGTCAAAATCCCTCAATCACCATGCCCACAGCTGCATACAAAATTACACATTAGTAATGAGTCTTAATGTAACGTTATTTGTAACTATTTTTAAAACGTAAAAAGTCAGTGTGCGTGTCAGAAAAAAAAAAACAAAAAGCTGTCGGATTTTTAGTTGAGAAATCGTTTGAATTAACGTCATGTTTACGTAGCGAGTTCGTGCTAGGGCATTGGTAGCCTAGTAATGACAAAATTGAATTTGATTTATTCAGATGTTTTTATTATCATTTCCCTAATCAAATACGAATAAAACCTTATGACTACCACTAAATAATAACAGTTTTATAATGATGTTCTCCACAATAACTCGGCGTATCGGAGTGGAAACAACGGAACAAACATTAGTTGGATCACATCCAAAACATTGTCTGGTATCGAAGCCAAAATGAGCGGATTGTAGCATTTCGCTAATAAATTACACTACTGACTCCATTTTTTATAGACCAATCTCATTAACTTGATCAAGATCATGTTCTTATTTAATCAGAGTTTATGAAGCTGTTGTAATAGAATCTTGTTTGCTTTGCAAGTTGTTTGAAGGGAGATCGACATAATTAGAAATCGAGAAAGTTCTGTAGAAAATTATCATTGCCGCTGCTAGCATGATTCTTAGTAAGGAAATATTGAGCATTTAAAGATATTCTTCTTAGTAATGAAGGTTAAGTAATTTGATTTGCAATTTGCTTTGAAAATAAGTACCAGTTACCTATTTTATACAGAGAAACGGCTCCTTTTGAAATAAACGTAACGCGAAACATTTAGAAAGACCCATAAAGGCTACTAAACTTTGAAATTATTAAATTTCAAGTTCATGGGGCTAATGAGATTTGACCTCAGATGTTGTCAACATTTTACGAGCTTGTAACGTCAGTTCTTTTTAACGTTTATTTTGTATCCCTCATAAGATATTCCTGTATTCCTACATTGTGTTAGGCACGTAATGTGTGGCTGGATAATGTGCTAGAGGGAACGCAAGGCGGTAATAGCTGTGGTCGGGGTCTAGTGCAGGTGCTTTTGACCTGGATAACGTTTCAGTCATGTTTTCTTGTTGGTTTACTTTGTAAACGATTGGTGTTATAATGGAGTTTCTTCTGATTTTAATGTTTTGCTAGGAGTGTTTCTATAGTTGTTTCTTTTTATTTTATTTCTGTTCCAAGTTTAATTAAATATGATCTGATAATTCTTAATTTTGGCCAAAAAATAGGCCTTGATTTGGCCAGCCCCAGTGGGCTGGCCAAATCAAGGCCTATTGCAAGGCGGTTTGGTAATTTTGATCGAGTGACGGAGGCCTGTCAGTACAGGCCTCCGTCACTCGATCAAAATTACGCGCTTAAGTACCTACAGCTCGCGCTCGCCCGAGCGAGCTAAATTCAGTCGGTTGCCACGCGCTTGCTCGGGAGTACGAACTGCACCCGCGCTTTTAATAATGGCAAAATCTAGTGCTTATTGCAGTGTAAGCAGCTGTCAAAATAAAACAACCAACAAAAGTTTATCCAACATAAGTATATTACAAAACAAACATGTTTCTTCATTCTAAAGCAAACTCACACTTTTTTGGAGGACTAAAAGTTCCACCAAAATCTTTTATTAATTACATTATAGAATTAGAAAGTTTATTTTTGAATAATTTTAAGAAAACATTAACTAGCCGGCCAGGAAGCAACCTGTATAACATGCTAAGGAAGTGGAATTCACACATTTTATGTGCATGTTTTCTTATGGAGTACTTCTTAAAGTTATTTGTTACATTTAGGATGTTTGCGACGATCAGATTTAATAATCGAAATTTAAGAGAGGGTAAAAAGTAGGTACATTGACCATTATATTAATGGTATGATAACCAGTTTGGTTTCAAAGCCGGTCACTCTACAGAAACAGCTATATTATGTTTAAATCAGACTGTCAAGTCCTACACTGATAGAAGTACACCTGTCTTTGCTTGCTTCCTCGACTTGTCGAAGGCATTTGACCTGGTTTGCTATGATCTTCTGTGGCAAAAGCTGTAGCAAGCGTCAGTGCCAAATGAACTGATCCGTGTCTTCCAATACTGGTACAACAATCAGGTCTATGTTGTTCGATGGTGGGGGTCTTTCTTACTCAACCCCATACAGGTTGGAGTGCGGCGTGAGGCAGGGGGGGCTAACCTCACCGAAGCTCTTCAACCTGTATGTCAATGCGCTGATAGAGAGGCTCAGCAGCACGCATGTCGGTTGCCATATTGGTGATGTGTGCCTAAATAATATCAGTAACGCTGACGACATGGTGCTGCTGAGCGCCTCTGTCTGTGTTGTTTCAAGGTTGATTGGTATCTGTGAAAAGTATGCTGAAGAACATGGTTTGTTGTATAACACGAAAAAGAGCGAGTGCATGGTCTTTCGGGCCAAGAGGAAGTGTCCAGATTACTTACCGGCAATTAAGCTCAACGGATGCCCACTGACTAGAGTAAACACTTTTAAGTATCTTGGACATTTATTAACCTCTGACCTGATAGACGATGCAGACATTGAAAGGGAACGTAGGGCGCTGTCTGTTCGGGCGAATATGATAGCCCGCAGATTTGCTCGGTGTTCGAGGGGCGTCAAAATAGCCATATTTAGGGCATTTTGTACGTCCTTTTATACTGGCACCCTGTGGCTGGATTACACGCAGAAACAGTACAGCGCTGTACGTATCCAATACAATAACGCGTTCAGGGTGTTCTTGGGGCTGCCTCGCTTCTGTAGCGCGTCGGGGATGTTTGCCGAGGCGCGTGTGGATTGTTTCCACGCAGTCATGCGCAAGCGGTGCACATCCCTGGTGCGTAGGGTGCGGGCCAGCCGCAACAGTATCCTGAGAGGTTTTGCTGAGCGGTTCGACTGTCAGTACGTGAACCACTGCTGCATGGTTCACGTGCTGACTAATGTTAAGATAATGTTTTAATTTAATTTGATTTTAATTTTGGTTTTAGTTTTGATTTTAATTTTAATATTATTTTTTTAATTTAATTTACATTTTAATTATGGTTTTAAGTATTGGAATCGAAATCTTGGTTTTAATTTTAATTGTGGGTTATTTTTATGTTTATCTAATTTAATTTAATGTTAAACTTTTTGTTTTTGTGTTTAACTTAGTTTAAGTTCATTTTAAATGTATTTTTTTTTTAATTTTAATTTACTTTTAGTGATATGATCCAAAGTTGATGGAAATAAATAAATAAAAATTAAAAAAAAAATAAAGTGAAGCATTTGTGATTTTCAATAAATAAAAATATTTTTTAATGTAAAAAACTGTTTTTAGTCACCTATAGTTAGTAGTAGGTAGGTAGTAGTTAGTGTAATCATTTCTTAGCATAGACAGCCCTAGCATAATGACGCACAAGATCGCCCGACACCACGCCAGACGACGTAATAGATACTGTCGGGCGTCAGCGTAAGATACATTTTAGCTCGCACGAACGTCTGTATTATTTTTGTAGGTTATTAAAGCGTTAGGTACTGAACTTTTTCTGTGGAGTGAAGTATCTGTACTTACTTAATCTGTGCCTCTGATCAGGAGAAGAGTCGACCAACAACAACTATTCTTATATACCCAACACAAAAAAAAAAACACCTAGCCTTTTTCGACAAAAAAGCTTATTGTGCAAGACCGAATTCAGCACAGCAGTAGCTAGATAAAGACTTTTGCGGTAAACGAGCATGTATAAAAGGGCCATGGCACTGCGCGTCCCCTTCGTTAATAATGATTACGAAGTTAATGCCCCAAGGAACGGGCCAAAGCCTCTTTTTGTTGCTATTCATATACATGCACATACTTATAAGTAAACCCTACGAGTTGGACGGGCGAGATTAGAACAGTGGATACTGCTAAGAGTTAATGCAAAAATGTGCAGTGTAATTAATATAAAGGTACGCTGGAAGAGATTTCTTTAGAAATAAGCATGACCCTTTATACTGTTACGAGCTGGGTATGAGATAAATTAAATACTAATATCTTTATATATATAATTACATACTACAAATATCTTTATTAATTACAAAACACTTGTAACTCAATCACAAATACACTACTGATCACTAAACACTTAGATATCGCTCTTCTAGTACACTTCGATTCGCTTAGTTGTATCGCCTAAATCAGACTGACTGTTTCCGCAAACACGACGGCTATTTATATTCCGACCAAATCTTGGAGAAAGTTCCAAAACTATCTCGAATCTTCTAGACAGTTTCATAGTGGAACATTGTCCTTCGAGAAAGTTCCACAACTTTCTCGACAGTTCAGTTAAATTATTAGCATATCATCCACATAGACATAGAATAAAAAATATCTAAATGAAAAAATAAAATAAACGAAATATCCTATTAATAGAAGATAACTCGTAAACTACCCAAGCAATGTGAATAAAACGGACCAGGTCACACGGAGTTATGAGGTAACAAATATAAAAAAATACCAGTCAATTGAAAACCCACTCCTTTTTCGAAGTCGGTTAATAAATAAAAAGCTCATAGACAGTAAATAATTCAAGTATTATAAAAAGGTACATGACTTAAATACAAAATGACTTGTAACATCACGCCTGTAAGCCCCAAAGGGTTAGGCGAAATTACTTTTCTACACATATCATGTTTCACGTCACATCAACTCAGTCAACAAAAGTTACAGAATGATGGAAAATACGGGAACAAAGAAAAACGTCGTTCTCCTACCAACCAGTATGTTTGCAACGAAATGTTTGGTTACACAGTAGAACAGAAAAAAAAAACCTTTTGAAATAAACATTTCACGATTGCTTTGTGAGAAAAAAACTTGGTAACGTCGCGCTATGCAATTCAGAGACGGACATAAACAGTGTCGGTGGCTTGGTAGACTCAAAGCCATGTGATGGCGTCACCAACGTCAGCTTTGTTTCTTTGAGTCCCGCAAATGAATTCATCGTCTAAACCTCCATTGACGTGGCAAGTTTTTTTACGATTTATTTTAGAAGCGGAAATGAATGACATAAAAATGCTCTTTCATTCTGAAAGGGAATTGGGTAGACCAACCAGGAAGTGCTCTTAACAATGATAAATCTATTTGGGTTCATCAAAGGATGGTAAAAAGTTCCGGAGGCTCTTTTTTCTCTAATGAAACAGTACAGTTTTTTGGGAGATGCTTTTAATCACAGATTCATTTTGTGGGTTCTGGAACGTCTCCGTATAATATCTTTCCGCAAGTAATACAAAAACCTTCATGCTGGAAAGTTATTTAATTTCAGACATTCCCAGGGTAACCCAAGGGGACCTTTTGTGGCCATCTTACTACTAATAGCGATATTAAAGAACACAATGTCAATTCGATGAGGTCCTGACGTCGACAGATAGCCGCTTCGGGCTACAAGGCTACTTAACTCGTGAAAAAATCCACATAAAAAGCACAGTAGCGTTCGACGCGTCGTTTATTAAAATAACTGCAAACAAGATGGCGGCGATTTTCTTGTTTACATTTTAATGTATACTTAAAAGTGAAATATGCGGTCGTAGTGAGCTCTTAACGTTATTAATAACATCCGACTCATTGTTCTTAATGAAAAATGACAAGTATGAATATTTTAATGTTATTTACCGCGTTAATCTGTTCTTTGGTTTATTTTTATATTAGCCAAGGCGCCTTCACAGGCTTCCGTTAGCCCATACTTCTTGTTATGCTAATACGGTGTTTGTAATTTGCCCACTGCTTAATATGTCATTTATCATTTTTTTAATCCCGTCGATTTCTGCAGTAATTATAAATTAATTGTGCTTGCCTTTAACGGTGTGTTGAAAATGCCCATTTTTTTATTAAATGATACTGGAAAATTAACTAAGCGTCTCTTTAATTTGATCCAAGTTATAATTTTTTACTATCAAACTTAATTTTGACATCAAATGAATGTCATTTTGAAAAATCTTAATGAATGGTATAAGGACTAACGAGATAATTTTATCTATTCAAAGGTATTCAAAGCATTTTCTGCGAAATATTAAGCCGATGAAAAGTGGCTGCAATGTTTTTCAACTTAAAAACGTTTCTGACATGTGAGCATGCAGAAACTCCACCTGATAAATAAATACTATTTTCAGCTTACTCAGCCTTCAGATAGCATATATTATATTATATTCATTAACATAATTTTGAAACTCGTGACTGCCACTTGCAACCGCGATAGCTAGGGAGCATGAGGTCCTGGGTTCGATTCTATTTCGAGTAAAGTGTTATCGGGTTTTTCAATAAGAAATTTCTTTGTAGCAGCGACGGAGTCTAGATTTGTGCCCTGTTAATGGCAATTGGCTCGCCATGGGGGCGATCCAATAGGGTATATGCAAGAAATACAAAACTTTTTTTATTTCTTAAAAATGCCTTGTATTGGACCATAAAAACATTGTGGTACACTTGTTTAATTCTCTAATACAAAACTTATTTTACAATTTAATATTTTATGTAGCGTATTTTTGGTGAAACGGAACGCAAACACAAAACGCATCGATTCCGGTAGTGACGTCAAAATCCATGTGTCAAAGAAACACTTTTAATTGAAAAGTACTTAAAGTGTCACTAAGATTTTACTATAATATTGTTATTGCAATTTTTGCGTAAATGAAGCACTTACATTTTAGTAAAACTAATCTAATAAGGGCAAAAAATTGTATTTAAACAAGGCAGATAGAGGTAAGTGACATCAAAGTCCTGACATGAATGGCCGCGATAGTCATGGACGTTTGAACGACGTAGAAAATTGAAGGAGTTTAATATTTTTTTTGTGCGACAAGCAGTAGTTGAAATTAACTTTTAATTATTTTCTTGGGTTGATAGTACTGCATATTAATGATTTAAGTGAAAAAAAATATACATGCGTATTCCCTATTGCCTTAAACATAACTGTTGAAATGTGGGTGTACTATAAGGTACACCTAGATAGATGGTAGATGTTCTGTTTATATTATTTTTATGAAAGTTAAACCCAAACCTCTTACAATATTTGCATGTCAAGATATTTCCGGGTTGCAGTGAGCTCCTGAACTTGCGTAAGTGCACCGACTTTATACGAATAAATGAATTTAAATGGACGATTTTCTCGAGACTGCTGCACCACGGTCGTGCATTAGGCACTAGCGGGAGAAAAATAAATGACAACTATAGCAGAGGTGTCATTCCTAATCAACACTGTTACTGTAGCTAGAACATTACCCAGGCAATTGAGTTTATTTGGCTAGAAAACATTTTCGTAAAAACTTTTGAAATCTTATATTCAACTACTGTTCGCGTGAAGGTCGGGAATTATCCCACGGGAATGTACTACCGGGATCAAAATTAAGCTATGTTTTAAGGTCATAGTCGTGCATGGTCTTTTTTGTTAATTTTGTTAAAGCGTGAAAAGTTAACAGACAGACAGTAGTTTATAATGTAAGATACAAACAGTAATCTTTGGAACTACTGATCCATTATCTGCCTAGCCTTTTCCCTAATATGTTGAGGTCGGCTTCTGGGAGCACGGGGAAATAAGAGCAAATCCGGGTGTAAAAGCTAGTTTATAATTTTAGCGTGGACGTATACTTGCAACGCACGTTGACTTTTCAGGATTTTAGTTCATCAATGGTCGCTACCATTTAGCGCAATTAACGTTCGCATAGTTTTTGAATCTTAAAAATTTTAATTTTGAGCTGTTTTTCTCTACGGTTGCTCATTGCTATTTTATATTTAATATTTTTTAAATCTTCTGATAATATCAAAAGCTTAATATTTCATAAACACCTGAAACATATTTCGTAAAAACTTATATAGAGTAAATAAATTTAAATATAACGGTTATTTATTTCTATGCGAATTACATACATAAACTACAGAACGCCACCAGCAGCCGGCGGCATATGCGCCATCCTTGCATATTCCTTTTGCATCGTTCACATTCATACATCTCGTACACGTCTCATACACGTACACAAGCTGCGAGTACTACGCATTTGGCTTAACTTAATCCGTAAATACTCTCTAAATGACTCATCTTAGTGATATTTATATTATGAGCAATAAACGTCTGTTCCACAACATAATATTAATTTTATTACTGCTTTCAAAAGGGTGGCTTAATAATAATTAAACGTACTCTTTTCACAGCCTCTTTTTTATGGCCTTTGTACTAACCGAATTTTGTAAAATTAAAGAGAATTGTGTACGAATAATGTCATGTTTGTTAAGGGTACAAGTAATTAATGTTTTTAATTAGATGTACGGGGGCTTAGTTAACAAGTAAATATTTACATCGTCTATGAGGTTAATTTCAACGAGACAATGTTCATGTAAAAATTTTTGCCATTTTGTTTTACCTATCAAACACGGTTCCAGTAGTGTGTGTTATTAATTACAATTTAATTATTCGTTCCTGGACAAATGTTTTAATCGTTAATTAAATTAAAAAATATATATATGTCGGGGTGTCAGGATTCGCTCCGCTAGGCTGCTACATCATGTGGGCAGACGATGGGTTTCGTGCTATGAAAAGACACTGAGCGATACACTGTTTCTAGCAAAACTAACGAATTACTTAAGATTACAACTTAGCACAATAACACGGGGCACAATGAATCGGGTACAGTTCCAAGAGGTCTTAACTCGGCTGCGATCAGACACTGACTGTCAATCTGGCTCAGAGTTTGTGACCAACAGGGCTCTGTGACAAGCACGCTGGTGTGGGTAGACTTGTAAGTAGATCGCGTGATGTCACCATCGCGTAATTGTGATTCATTTTAAGCCCGTACCAATGACCGTCTCCAACATGTATATAATTGAGTTATCACATTTTATGATTGATACGGGATTTCTAAGAAAATGCTTTGTTTAATAATGAAAAGAGCAATATATGACCTAGTATTCAAAGACTACCACGAAACATAAACAAAGTATTGTTTTGGTAATATAATTTGTAAATAAATAACACAATAAGGGTTATGTTATAAAGCTACCTCAATTAACGTATACCTACCTAGTTATAAATATGTTCATCTGTCTAGCCTTTTGCCTAGGCATCCAGTCTGACTGGATACAGCTGACTGGCATTCAGCTGTATCCAGTCAGACTGGATGCCTAGGCAAAAGGCTAATCTACATGATGGAGCGACTCTGACCTCCGAGGTAGGTAGTAGTACTATCTAGGGCGACCAGTCTTAGCCGAGGGTATCGTATTACCTATTAACGATATCACTCGGCTAAGACTGGTAGTCAGACATTCGGGCCACTGGCTATCTGTGACGACTTGTGCCAATGATCTACAAATGACAGCCGGGACCAACGGCTAATTGTGCTTTCTGGAGCATGGAGGAAACTCGGTATGTAATGAATGATCACCCATCCACGGATCAACCTTGGCATGCTAGGCTTAACCTTGAAGATCGGTCCGTATGACTATTATTATTTAACCACGAGCTCCTCCTCGTGATAAAGGTCATTGTGATCACCCTGATCTTTTTGTCTTCTTCTCGAATCGATGACTCAGATTTAGTCCGAACAAACTGGTCAGCTCATAACACCCTAGTAATAAAGATATTCACAACGAAAAAAAAAACAGAATACATTGAATATTGTGTAAGTTATTCTTATTCCGTATTGTTTAGGCTACAGTTTTAAAATTTTGCTTATAGTTTTAAACATGAATGATGTAACCAAGATATTGTAACAATATTTTGATTGAAAAGAGTGTCCATGGAGTTTCTTGCCCATTCTTCTCCATAGAGATCTACGCTTTCACAAGCTACAACTTTCAAAAGTTATTATGCCTTGTGTCTGTGACTGTAGCTTCGCCTTTGTTTTTCTGACTTTCAAAAGTGCCTCCTAAGGTCTAATTGAAATAAATGGTTTGAGTTTGAGTTTCTCTATATCAGAAAGCTGTAATTCAAAGATCATAATTAAAATCAAGCAAGTGACTATTGGAAAATCTGATACATTGAGAATTAACTCCAGTTCAAAGTAATTAATAAATCCTTCGCTGTCCAAAATCCAATTCATTAGTTTTAAAAACACGAACATGATTAATTTTACTTGTCAAAAGTCTTTCGAAAAGACGTTAATTCAGCAAATATGTACGGAGACGTATTTCGTGGAGTTTGGCGCTTGTTTAGGACGCCATCCATCAATGTCGCGCCACAGATAACTGCAGAAAGTGATCGGTGCGACATTAGGGTACTATGGTCCGTGCTACAGTACCTATCTCGTACTCAACTACTGTCCGCATGACGGTCGGGAACTATCTCACAGGAATGTATAACCGGGATAAAAATGTAGCGGACATAAATAAGTTGTCAAAAAGTATGCAAGCGCCATCTATGACGTAAATGAAGAACTAAAAATCCTGCATCGCGATATCATGATTATCCGAGAGTTAAGCAACCGATCGCGCGGACGAGTGGTGTTGTGTGAGAATCGTCTTAGCTTTGAACGTGTTTAAAACATGGTCCTCTCTCTGTCATCATCAAACGCTTGACTGGAATAGAATGATTTATTTAACACATGTAGCGTTAAACGGATTTAGTGAATTGTGGTGCAAGCTGGCCTTAATTTCCGTTTGTGTTTGTTTTAGGTAATCTACGCAACTTTATACTGCCCTTTGCAGACTTGAGGCAAGTTGAATGTCCCTACATTTCTCTGATTAATTATTTATCCACGTTGATATTTTACTTAGAACATCAGACGTCTAGTACTAAAAACTTCAATTTAACATAATTGCTTTAGGTCAAAAACACAAATCGCAAAAACTTTTTTGCAAACATTTGAAATGCAAACCATTTTCGTCAGCACGAAAGCTTTAACCGAAAAATATGGAATCACATTCAGATTATAAATCGTCAACGTTGTTACACTAACATTTATATCGAGAGCCCCGTTCAAAATCGAATGCATAAAAATGAAAAACGCCTGAAAAGGTTGCTGAATTAAATTTTATAAGGTGTGAAATTTTGTAACACGCTTAGCTCGGCTATGAAACGTGGTGAATTTGTCCTTTACCGTTAACGACGTAACTAACCAGATTAACTTAGTTAAAGTTCACAAAGGAAATGGTCTAACCCTTTGGCCCTTAGACAACCGCACTTACTGTATTAGTTAGTCCTATTGACGGGGGATTAGCCAGATTAAATTTCAATTTTGACCGTTTGACGACATTGATAATAATTGTCCTTTGAGCTTCGGATAAACACTTCGGTTCAAGTTTCGAATATAAACTGTATTTAACTGAAGAGATGTTATATCTATATGTATATTTTATTAAACGTCATATATTTTGTTAATTCCAATGTTTGATTGATGTTATTAAAAATTGCACAACATCTTTCAGCATGCCGGTTCTTCTCCATAGAAAACGGCCAACCCGAACCGTGCACCGCGTTTTTGTCGACGTTTTATAAGTGCCCATCTAGGCCTATGTAAAATAAAAATATTTTAAATTTTGATTTTGATCATGTTCCATTTCACAAACTTTTTCAAATAGGTAATTGAAGTTTGCTTTCAGTCTAGTAAATAAGATAACGAAATGCTGTAATTTTTATTTGCCAACTTTATTGAAAACCTTTTAGCTAAAGGCAAGGTATCAAGGTTGCTTGTCATCAAGAGCCGGCGGCGTAACTTTCCGATCGCCAGTCATAGTTTGTAGGTTGTTTCCTTGGCATTATTTACGAGTCTTTCATGACAAAAGTAGGCGGTAGCCAATTAGCTTTTTTTCAGGTATCCGTTGCGGAGAGTACAATAGGCCTTTTGTTCATAGTGTTCTTCGCAAAAATTACGTTGAACAAAGACTCTTCGATACGATACTGTTTACCAATTTGTCTTTGCTATTGTTTGGTTCTGACAGACTATTTATGTTCGGGTTAGGAGGAGTGTTTGTGCCCAATATCGGATGCTCGTTATCTTACTTATTTTCCGAATCACACCTGAGATTAGAGCTATCCGATGGATATCGATAATAAGTTCGGAATAAGGACAAAATGGGTGATTTAGCTTTCTATGGACGGAATATACGCAAGTCACAGTTAGCTTGCTACATGAACAATTTAGTTTCTGAGCGTAACTCGGTGTAATTTATGCCGCTTACAGTGACTCGTTACAGCGTTTCAGTAAGTACATTGCATTAGTTTCATGCAATAGTGTGGTTTGTGCCACACTCGACGCAAAATAGTTCTCGCGAAATAAGAAAATCTGTTTAGTTTAATTACAGGGAAACTTCATTCCATTCAGTAGTCGTGTTTCTGATCTAACATAATGACATTTCCTTGTCTTTTTAAAATCACATTATGGAGCAAAATCGCTAGTAAAATTGGATTTAAGTTTTGAGAACGTGATACGTTCATGTCACACGAACTCATTTGCATGCGTTGCAACCAACTAGCCTAACCGAACGGGGCTCCAGCTACCGACAGCGGGATAAATATTGAACTTGCCAGTTGCCGGAACCAGTATACAAGGCCAGTGACGAACAACAGGACATGCGAGTACTTGCATAATGATTGCGACCATTCTTTAGAGAGCCCTATTTCAGCAGTGAACTACTGCAAAGTATTTGTGCTACGCATTTGTTTTTACTTCGGTTATGCCTACTAGTAGACATTTCATAGGCACAGTCTTATAATACAATATCATGCCTCAAAATCTGGTATCTGTGGCGACAAGTGATTGCCTTCAGATGGGATGAGACTAATAGCTCCTTTGGCACTCTAGGTTTAAATGTATGTTCTCCTTGGTCACGGCAAGGGATTTCCAGTTCTAGGTTAAAATAATAATAATAATAATATTCCACCGGTAGCTTGGACCCTGCTCCCGATACCGGCGGACCACTATTTTTTATATTTTTAAATGTTTTTTTAATATTAATTTGTTTAGAAATATTTAAAAATGTAATTTATATGTATATAATTGAATAAAGAAAATAATAATAATAAATATCGCTGGATATTACACACAGCGCCATCTAGGTGCCACACTAAGCAACGAGGCTTGTGTCGTGCACACCAGATAGTTGATACTACTACATAGATACTTTTTGTTTGTAAATACATACTTATTATACATATAAACATCCATGACTCGGAAACAAATGTCCATGCTCATCACACAAAAACTTGCTCCTACCGGGATTCGAACCCGGGACCCTAAGAATGTAAGGCAGTCTCACTACCGCTGCGCCATTCGAGTCGTCGAAAAGTCACCTTTATATCCTTTAGTCATTTTTGACTAAAGGATATCTCATGGTTAGTACTGTCTTTGAACCTATAAACAACAATCTACTGGAATTTCCCTGTTGACCGTTCCATGTTGCGATCATTACAGAACATGTTTAGCGGTGGACAGTTAACAGAATATGAATAACTTGTTCTATTAAGAAAGTTTTACATGTTAAGTAGATGGTTAGCAACAGCAACAATACCGTAAGTTCACGGGTTCAATACATTCTACAAAAATACTTTTATAGCCAAGCAAACTTTTCCAGCTCGCGCGTTATTGAAAACTGTAAATCCGATTCTTTATTGCCGTGTTTTGCAATGAGGAAAATGAGTAAAAGAATACGCTTAAAGCTCTAAGTGTTTTTCTTCGTAATAAGTTTTAAGTTATCGGTATTTTGTACAAAAACTATTATATTTTTCACTTTAATTTCATTATGGAGAACTATTTGCCTGTTTTGTTGGATATCATGTAGTGTTGGCATCTTACTTCTTTTATCGTCAAATTGTGTAGACCAAGTCTAATTCTATGAACGAGAATGATGATCAACGAAAATATATGGGCTGGAACCAGGTACGGTCAGCAGCAGAAGTAGCTTAACATTTCGGAATTTTAATTATTTCATGTACAGGACTCCAGTTATTATTTTTAATGTTTCAGTAGATTATTCTTTTAAATATTTCTTACTCTTCAATACCTTGTTAGTAACAAGTAATATCTAACAAGTTATTATTAAAAAACCTGCTTTGCAACTTTGAGTAGTGTTAATCTACTTCTGATGCTGACTGTACCGAAAAGTTTAGTAAGTCGATCCTGTTGAAATATCGTTGTAGGAATACAAAACGATTGCCTCTTGTTTATTCCCTTTGGATATCGAACGGTCATGTCAATCTCCGAGCGCAGGGATCACCGCTGGAACTGGCACCGTTGCTACGCCTTCGGCACTCCCCGTGGGAACTAAAGTTGTTTTCCTAACACACTTCACACGAGTCACTCAATTTATGGTTTGGTAACCTTAAAATAGTGTTAATTTTCTAGTATTTTTGCTTCTTACACCTGCACCAGAAGGCAGCACGGTAGATCTCACAGTAGATGGCGGGACGAGCTGGACAGAACCAACGACCAGTCGTCCACATTGGCCCTGGGTCGAAGGATTTGGAAGTCACGGGGAGAGCCAGCCTTTGCCCAGCAGTGGGATGACACAGGCTTTCTTTCTTTATCGTGTGGTTAGTGCCTAACCTAGTCTCTGAATTTTTATGCCACCCATGGGCCTCTGAATTGACTTATGACACTGTTTTTTTTTTTTTTTTACCGATGTAAAATCATCAAATAACCCCTCCCGCTCTGGGCTGAGCAGGAGGGAGTGTCAGACTTTTACTGACTAAAACCCATCCATGTTCCTTCCTTTGCCCTTTGTGTTCCAGGGCCGCGGTATCTCTTTCGAACTGTCCCGCAACCATGGCAGGCATCGGTCCTTACGGACCCCTTCCTGTTTGCTGACTCTCTTTGACGCGCGCGTAGAACACGAACGCGCCGTCGACACGGCCTGTCGTCATAAGACGGACGGACGGCGAGCTAGCCCATAGCTCACCGTCCACAGGCCCGCGCCAACGGTGGCCGGGGGCCACGTGGTGGCGGTGCGTCTCCCGCGGCGGATGACACTGGCTTACTGTAACATCTGTAGCACCTGAACTGCACTATAGAGGACTTAAAAATGCTAGTACTGAAGCCACGAAGTTAAGTGATAGCGTTTTTGAAGTGGTCACCTACTGCGCCTAAGTTAGTCATTCATGAAGACATATCATCGATACGCAGAGAAAAGATAATTTCCTCTACCACTCAAAAGACGCAGTATCTAAAGCTGCAACAGAATTCCATTTACCAAATCAAAATAATCCAACTAAAAATTAATCGAAAAACTATAAAAGTATACCCAAGCACACAAGCGAAAACAGCTTTATAATACTTATTTAAAATTTTCAACTTCATAAAAGCTCAAATACCCATTGTAATGTAGTGTCGTTACCCGGCCCCGCCCGCTTTATAGCGTGTGTTTATGACCGACACTCTACGTCGTCTACACCCGCCATAACTTTGTAGTGACGTCATAAACCACTATGCATCCTCAGGAAGCCGATGTGCATGATTGTACTATTCCATAATGTCTTTTGAAAATTTATAGCAATAAAGTCTGCTATCTGAAATTGTTTGTGCGGTATTCTTGTGAATTTGTGGTGCTTTTGTGGAGTAACTTAATTTTTAATAGCGTTAATGGTCCGTTTGCACACCCATCATTCACTGTTGATCCACTTCAGACTATTCATATTATTTTTACGGTCGTTTGGCGTACATAGCATATTTTTACTTACTATTATAAATCCTTAAGTTGAGAGGATGGACGAATGGACAGATGTTTTTGGCTCTTTTACGCACAAACTTCTAAACTGATTTAATGAAATTTGACGAACAGATAGTTTATAACATGGATTAAAACATAGGATACTTTTTATCGCGGTAATACGATCCCGTGGATCGAACTCCACACAAGCGAAGCCGCAGGCATGAGCTAGTTTTCTGTAAAATCCCAAATTACCTCAACCTCCTGGGACGCTTCTCCTCAGGTACTTCGAACAACTGGCCTAGCACTCTGCTTCTCTGCGGGCGAATATGCATTCCCAGAGTGGCACCGTTCCGCCCACGCCAAAGAAGTAGATGTCGCCTTGAACGAAACTTGCAGAACGATTACAGGCTGCCTAAAACCGACCCCAGTCAGCACATTATACCCCACAGCTGACATAGCACCTCCACATATCCGAAGAGAAGTCGCAAGCGCAGTGGAGAAACACAAACTGGAGTCGGACAGCAGGCACCCATTGTAAGCTGTGGGAAAATACCTGTCCCCCTCCCACTCGCTACTTACCACCAAGTGAGCATCTTCCTGCAGGGTCTAACCTTCCGTGGTCCACCTGGAAGGCCTTGAACCGTCTTTGGACTCAAGTAGGAGATGTTACTCCAACCTCGTTAAGTGGGGCTACCGCAATGAAACAGCAGCGGGGTGTGGCTGTGGAGCTGTGTCACAAACTATACTCCACCTGCTATCCTGCCCTCTTAGCCCAAGAACATGTAGCCCAAGCGACCTCTGCGCTGCCACCGACGACGCGGTGGAAGTGGCGAAGTTCTGAGCTAACAAAATATAAAAGTTGTCGTGCCAGCGACACGAAGAAGAAGAATTGAAATTATGTATCTTGTATATTTTGCATCCTCATCAAAATCTATAATGTACATCACTGTTTTATTCTCAAATATCGTTTTAAAACACACAGTGATAAAATCACTCATCTATAATACTTTACACCGCAAACTCGCTTTCTACTGCCTTCTTCAGCGAAGGCTTTATGTATCCGAATGATATATTATACATGAGTTGATTTTTCAGTTTCTCTTCACACGAAAACGCTTTGAAATTCTTCAGTTGGCGTTGTCACAACTTTCAATAGTTTTTGGGGTGTAAAATTTTTGTAGGGTTTTGCATTTTTTGTGATATGTTAAGTTAGTTGGTGTATTAAGTTTGAGAAAAAAATTGTGTTATTCTTATTTTTTACCCAAATATTGCATAGAAGTGGTAGGTTACATTATCAGCTTCACCGTGTATCTACCTACTCGTTATGAGTAGGTAGGTACACGGTGAAGCTGACAGGCTTCGAATTATTTATTTAACAAAAGATTTATTTTCGTAAATACGAACCTGTGCTTCTACAAGAGTGGGTATTAAGTTCAGTTGGCGGGTAGTAAAAATAGGTACCTACTCGATTTTATGAATTAAATGTAGGATCACAACAGAGACTAATTATAGATTTTTGCTTCGCGCTGTAATCGACAATCCAACGTTTTGTTTTATTTATTATTTTATTTTCCTGTGTCTTTATTAATACGTGATATGGTACAAGCTGTTTACAAAATGATCATATTCTATTTGTTTACAAATCGGGTTTTTTTTGTTAGGTACTCAGGATACATACATATATCGCCTTTATAAACATTATAATCTGACATTGATTTAGCGATAAACCACAGTAATGTTATTAGCATTATTTTGCTATACCCCATTTCTAAATTATTTGTCGAAATCAAAACATGTATTTCAATTAAGCCATTAGAAGGCACTTTTAATAACAAGCTTTATAAGAGAACAGAATTGATAGAAGCGTCTGTAAAACATACCTTAACAGTCTGAAAAAAAAACGGAAGTTTCACCGAAATCGTTCAATCAAGTTTCAAAGGCTTCACTAAAATTCTTCACCGACAGATTGTTCTGTAGTTTCAAAACGGTAGAACAACGGAGCGTAATTAAATTTTCACCCCACTATGCTTTTGATAATGCCGCTGTTATATCCAATTTCAAAGGTAAACAATACTAGGCGGGCGAGGAGCCGAATCAACCTCACATGTTCGTGTTTCTTCACTCTACGGTTAATGGCAAAGGTCAAGTCAACAAGAATGTTAATTTTAATTGAAATTATGAGTTAAAGTTATAATTTTGCCGAGATTATTAAGTATGAATTTTGGATGAGATTCGCGATAATTCCCAAATATGCCTGAAACATGTCTTAAAATGTTATTCATTACTTATTCCAGTTTTTTTAATTCTTTTACGAATTAACACCCATTTCCTACCCGTATCCGTTTATTTTGATGAAAGAAGACAGAATTTTCCTGAATCTTTAGAATTTGAATTTCATAGCTTTTGAGGTATCTTGGTTTCGAGCAATTAAACATTTAAAGGCTGTTGACAATTTGAAGAACAAAAGTAACAACGAAATTATCGAATGCATTTAAACAACGTCTTTTGAAATACATATGTGTCTTCTTTTATAGCGTAGTAGTAAAGAACTTTCGCTTCCATAAATAATATTCGAAATGAGAAAGGTTACAATCGCGTGGAATCTGCGAGTTAAGTCACGGCTGTCGCAGGTTGCCGTGTGTCACCGTATCTCGACGTCTAGCACTGACATCAATTTTATCAAATGCGCTTGCCAACGCGATGTGCACAGTGAGTCCCTGCTATTCAATTGTAGCGTGATTTATTTAATTTACTATACTGTGCACGTTGCTTATTTCGTTTTGAATCCGTACAGTCAAACTCCACTAGCTATATTTTTTTTTCTTTTAATTCTATTTCAACATTATCGAGATTGTGGCTAAATAATAATAGCCGCTCGAGTCGATCTTTAGGTTAACCCGCGCTTGCCTAGGTTGGTCCGCGGATGGGTGACCACCCATTACATACCGAGTTTCCTCCGTGCCTCGAAAAGTACGTTAAGCCATCGGACTCGGCTATTTTTTGATCTTTGACAGTCGTTACAGGTAGTCAGTGACCCGAAAGTCTGACAACCAATTTTACCAAAGGGTATCGTGTTACCCAGTACTAACTGGGTTGTGGAGGTCAGTTAGGCAGTCGTTTTGTTAAATACTGGTATTCAGCTGCATCTAGTTAGACTCGAAGCCGACCCCACCATAGTTGGGAAATGGCTAGGCAGATGATGAATTCTATTTCAACACAGTATATAAATGTTAAGAGCCGCAAAAATAACATGCTGCAATTAGGTATGTTGCATTTGCTTCCGTACAAGCAATGGTGTGATGGTTTGTGGAACACTCACGGATTGGGACAGAATTAGCTTGACCGACTTTCGCAAAGATGAAAGATAAATTCCTCAGTGTTTTTAGCTTTAAAAATCGCTATGAGCGATATGACCGCCCATTGTATCACCCTGTTACAATAAACTGTCTAAATGTTTGCTTCATAATAAAGAGAAGTATTCTATTCTGTTATTAATTGATTACGCAGGTCCGCCCTCGTCTTAGTGGATTAGAAAAATGACAGTTGGTTTAATAAATAATAAAAATAGAGTTGAATAAATTGTTGAGCAAGGTCAAGTCTTTTTCAGAATTCTGTATGTCAGTGCCATCGCGTCGCAAGCACTAACTTCATATTTATCATAATATGCGCTTGCAGACGCAAAGCAATGTGCACACTGAGCCTACTGTATCAAATTGTAGAAAAATGATTTATTTTGGATGTTTTATGCACGTGCACGAGGTGCAAGGAGGATGTAAGTATCGTAGCAAAGATCTGTCTGTAGTTTCTGCCAACCCCAATGCCACAAAGGCGTGAATTCATGTATAATTTATGTAGTAGGACTGCGTTATAAAATGTTGGAAAAATATTGTCATTAATATTGTCTCTCAGAATCTTGTATGGTTTTATTTTATTACCATATTCAATTGATTGTGATACAGTTGAGGCTTGAAAACCTTTTATTTATATTTTGTGAAAAATGTATCATCATTTCCATTTATTTTTATAAAAGGATACCACAATATTATTATGAACTTTTGCTCTAACATAAAATTGTTTTTTTAGACTGAAAACTTCGTTACTTTTACTAAGTTAACTAAAAGCCTTATCAACAACTTAGATATCTTAAACCCAATTGATATCATAACCATGTTTAAAAAGTTGCTTTCTTTAATAATATTTTAAGAAAGATTACGAGTTTTCTTTTAAGAAAGTTTGAAACCAGTTTTTGCCACTCCATCGTCGTCCTGGGAATAATCCATTTAGCTTGTGCCTTATTAATTTTAACCGAAATGTCACCGTAATTAACTAATTAGGTATGCAAATTTTACGGGTTCAAAGTAAAATTTGTTTTTTTTTTTATTAACTCTAAATACTTTTTTGTTAGAGTAATAACAAGAACTTGAATTTACGTCGTGGGATTTATCGTAGTATTCATAGCCCTAACTGAATTTACTAAAGAAACACTATCGTTCCACGCTTTCAAAAATACTTAAACACAAAATAAACCAGATACACACCAAACTTATTTTTAAAAATATGTTCAAACATACAGAGCTCTATATAATCGCGGTACAACTTTTACGAAGACGCTCTCGTTATGCACAATCCGTGTCACAGAACTATGTTGCGGGCGTCCCCAGTGTGTCCGTAACTTTACGCCCGCGGCGGTTTGAGCTCGCATTACTACTGCATTTACTTAACGTCGTCCCTCAAGAGATGTCGTCTGCTTCGTACGAGACCGCCATATTTTTGAGTAAATTATTTATGAGTAAGACGAAAAAAAATCGCTGTTTAAGCGTGTTTGATCGGTGCATGCTTCGCTTTATTTGCAGTCTTCTTCTTTTTCGTGTGGTTAGTGCCTAACCTGGTGTTAGAGTTTTTATGCCACCCATGGGCTTCTGACTTGGCTTTACATGCCGTCGAAAAATATCTCTCAGGCTTGCTAATTTGGTTTCCTCACGAACTTTTCCATCACCAAAGCAAATGATAATTATACAGTACGCACATGAATCCGAAAAACCAGAGCACTCGAGTCCAACGGTCACATTATTAGGTCTATTGCACCATATGCAATGAAGTTTAACGTACAAAGTCTTAGGAAAAGGGTGTAGCGTGATGGTTCACAGGGAAGAATGGAATTAAAGTACGTGTTGCGTCGATCCCAAGTAACATGGGACAATGACAAGAAAATGATAATGTCTCATGAACAAATCTCAGAAAACAATGAAAGAAAGAAATAAAAAATATTTATTTGTCGCAGGGACATGACGTGCATATGTTAACGGAAAAGTATGTAATACGTCATTGTGTACAATTCCTAAAATAATAATAATAATAATGTGTTTATTTTCTCATCACAAACGTTACACTGAACAGAAATTATTAAATCTAATACACAGGGTAAACATTTGTGAGAGACTGGTGCCCGAAATAGGCATACAATACCTGTGTTACGGGTCACCAGGCCCCCCAAGACTTAAAGGTATAGAACTTATTTAGATTAATAACTAACAACTCTTGCGTGATGAACTGATGATTTTACTTTAATACATGGTACAGAATGTTGTAAAATAAGAATAAAATAAGAAAATTATAATTACTTTAAAGGGACATACATGTGTGATTTATGTGGAATGTGCGATCTATGGATATATAAAATGGATAGGAAATCTATGAAATATTTTGTAATAAGCACTTTTCCTAGGAAATCTATTCATTTCCTAAATAGCGATCGGAAATATATTTACTCGTACATTCTTGATGTTCTTCCGGGGGGGAAATATAATGACCACCAAAAATAACTTTGTGACCACTAACACTAACATAGTAAATAAGAACAAAATTTTAATGAGGTGGTTGATGACAAACTAGTTTTGCCTAGGCCGACTTGGGGCACCCCGACACGGATAGATTAGGTTAGAAGGGTATGGCAGTGGTTCAACCAGTAGGACAGAGCAGTTGGACCACTGCCCCGCACTGACCCCACCATACCCTTCGTGGTTATTTTTTTATAAACCATACAGAACTAGGAGCCCCGCGTACCGGGGCTCCGTCGACCGGGTCTCCCTCGACTCGGACTCGTTTTAATATATTTCCTAGTGTCATCTCGGAATTGCATACAATTCCCAGGAAATATATACGTTTCACAGGAAATGTGTGTCTTAAAGAATCGTTGAAATTGTATGCAAAATTGTTGAATTGTATATATTTCCTAGGAATTTTGTACAATTCCTAGGTTTCATAGATTTCCGGTAACATATACAAAAAATAAATTAACAGTAATCATACAACACAAAACAAATATTATAAATACACAGGACTAAAACAAAAAAAGTTAACAGCTTGCACGTCGTGACTGCGACAAGCAGGCTACCACTCAGCATGATGCTGTGCTATGGGGGACCCACAGCATAGCGCTAGTTTTCAGTGGTCACCCGTGAAGAAAAGGGTTTCATCTATGTATTTTATGCGATTCTGTCTTCAATATTACTCTACCAGCCGTAGTTCTGGAGAAGTTATCGGAAACTTGGTGAGTTTATAACCTGCAGGTGGAAAAATAAGTGGTCTTATCCGATTCTTGTTCGCTGTTCGTTCAAAAACAAGTTATTTTCTAAAGCTTTATTTTTTAAAGATAGATTGGGTTAATGTGCAATGGAGCTTCATAAATAATTTCAATTTTATTAGACTAAAACAAAAGAAACTTTTCATATAAATGAAATAATTGGCATAAAACTCACGCAGACAATAGTTTGTCAACGTTTATAGGTAACTTAGTATCCAAATTTGAAACCTTTGAGCTCAGAACAATAACAGACGAAGTTTGGACGGCTTTATCCAAGTTGTGACAATACGAGATGCAATGTCGGAGCTCAGGGTGCAGCATCTTAGCGCCAGCGAGATTAAGAGATTACTCACAACTTGTTAGTTGCACAAACAAACATTTATCAAACATACTTAAAGCTTTCACAAAATTGTGATGAATTGTATTTTTCGGTTTATTTGTTCTAAGTATTTGATTAATACATTTAGTTTTACTATTATTGCGAACTAGAATTATTCTCGAGGATTAGGGGTTAAATTATCTCTCTTTTGCTGAATTAATAGATTAAGGGCGAAAATTTTCAAAATCAAGACAGCTGGACAAATAAAAATAATCCAATTTGAATGTTATCGTACTTTTCTTGTAGAAAAATTAGAATTGACAACTAAATTTATTGGTAAAAGGAAAACATTTTCCAAATAAAACGTAGAAGAAATTCACCGAAACATATTTTCCATTACGGAGACTTGTACGGAACTAAAATTCTGTGTCCAATATTGAGCAGTTTTGAATTCCACCAAGAAAACCCAATCAGCTTTTATCCGCAACTGCGATACCTGGGACTAACGGCCGGATACCGAGCTTAAGACCGAGAAGTTCTCTATAACATTACATAAGAAAATTCCACATAGGCAAAACCAGTGACGTATTAAAATACCAATATTTAGTTGCGAATTTCTGCATCCTGCAAAGGGGACTCAAGACGCGAGTCACGGTTGCCTGGCATCTGTGCCACAAAGATCACGTAGCGAAGACGTGAATTTTATTCCACGCATCCGATACCGTTGGAGAATTGAAAAAGGCATTTCACCGCATCCAAGTCGGTCGCATCGAATATCGCTTTAAATTTTTACCTGTCACCGTATTTTTTGCCGGAGTTTCGTGGAAATTAGAAAGAGTGTGTTTGTCACGTATGAAAAAACGAATGGCTTCGGAAGCGTGACCGGAATCCAGTTCTGTAGATTTAATAGTGAAAGTTAGGTTTTTGTTTTTAAACAAGTTTAAGGGATTTTGTTTTCAGGCGTGGTTTTCAGCGAGAATGTTGTCGTGATAGCAGCATCATCTTTTAATCTACTAGTCTATATTAATATTATAAAGAGGATTTTTTAGTTAGTTTGATGCAAGGGGTGATCTTCGGAACTATACTGATTTAATTCCGAAAATTCTTTCACTAACAGGAAACTACGTAAATAAGCAGTACCTTTGTGCTCTTCTATCTAAATTTAATGTCCTGTTAAGTATTTTGTGTAAACATAAATAAATAATACATATTCCTTAGTGTTATAGGCTACATACATAGCGAAGCCGAGAGCAAAATATAGTAATAGATAATTTGCTGTTTAGCTTAGGCAAAAGCTTTACGATACTAATGTTACCTTAGATAAACCGTACGAAAATTTTCTTTGACGTAAACACAAACAGTTAATACGAACTACTTATTGCCATGCACAAGTTGCAGGAGTCAATTATGGAAAAGCGGGTTGCCTAATAGCGCACACAGGAGTTAGACTAACGACTTGTGCACTGCTGCAAACTCCTAGTCATCATTTTCTATTGGCATTGCTAATCGGCAACATGTGTTCTACTGTTTACAGTTACGGCGCTAGTAAGGGAACGAATTTTACGTGAAAATTTTTTGTAGCTCCAAAACTGTAGAAATCACGTTTAAGGTGGAAACGTCACTGTAGTCCGCTAAATTCAAATTTTCTTACGTTTTTTGCAATTTGCAGGTCAGTTTCAAGTTGTATGTTGATGAAAAATGAGTCGCGCCAGTAACACGTATTTAGTTACAGAATTATAATCATTAAAATCATCAATACAACCCTCTAAGTTCATTTAACCCTATTCTGTAACTATTTCATGAAAGTCATTAATTAAATATGGCGATGGAGCAGCCCTACCTAGACAAGACTAATGTAGATGCAGCCGAAGAACCAAGAAGACGTCGATTGTTATATATTGCGATGGATATATGAGCTTGTTTTATAAGATAATTAATCAATAATTTGACAGTACTGTATTAACAATTATTTATAATAAACGAATTTAGTGTACAGGCAGTAATTCTATAACTACATACGTGTTAATGGCGCGACTCATTTTTCATCAACATACAACTCACTGGCATGCAAATTGCAAAAAACGTAAGAAAATTTGAATTGGCTACCCTAGCGCTTCCACCTTAAAACAATTGATTCTTCTATGTATTGTACAATGTCTCGTTCTAAATAGATAAATAATTCAAGATTGGCTAATAAGAGCCTACAACGTTGCTACTGATACAGGGACAAATGCCTATTTTTTTCTTTTTCGGAAGGGGTAATCATTCCCGCTCTGGGCTGAGCAGGAGGGAGTGTCAGACTTTTACTGACTAAAACAAATCCATGTTCCTTCATCGCCCTTTGTGTTCCGGGGCCACGGTATCTCTTTCGAACAATCCCGCAGCCCCGGCAGGCATCGGCCCTTGCGGACTTCTTCCTAGGGACAAAGGCCTCATCTCTGCTTGGGGAAAATTAAAACAGACTAAAAATAAAAACTACCTCGTTAGTCTAGTGGCCGCAAACGCGACTGCTGAACATGAGGTCTTGGATTCGATTCTCAGTTAGGGCAAAGTGTTATTGGGTTTTTCCATTAAGAATTTTTTAAGAAGCAGCCACGAGGTCTTGATTTGTGACCGGTTGATGGCAATAGGCTCGCCCCCTATTACAGATAGATAATCCATTTATTCAGTGCACACAAAAGACATAGCACTACATACAAGAACACAATTAAATGAAACACCACATGAGACTTAAGGCCTGGTCAGACCAGATACGTGGCGTGTCGTACACGTGTACACGCGCGTGGTGACGCACGTGAACCCCTGACACACCGGGTTACGCATACCTGTACGCTTACGCTTACGCATACGTGGTACGCACGCAACGCACCGGTCCTTTGCGTACCCAGCAATTCTTGTGCAGGATGTCTGAACAAGATTGGGTAAATGGACCAAGTAGTTCATCTGATGAAGAAGAAGCAATATTACTGTTATTGTGACAGAATATTCCTGGGTGTGCCAAAAAACAATGGGTTCAAGTTTTATATGACATATTTTTTACTCTTTGTTTTTTGTGTTGTACAAACAATTAGTTTTTCTTTAATTTCATTATTCATCATTAAAACCGAAACAAAACATCACTTACTATCGGTAAAACTTGAAAACAAATACAACTGAATGCGTAAGTCACGCGCGTAGTCACGCGCGTAGTCACGCGCAGCAAAGATACGTGCGTGTTCAAACTTGTTCGGTGTGACGTCCAATACGGAATGCCATTGACTACAACGTCATCACTGCACGCATCAATGTGACGTTGCTGTTCCGCTCTGCGTACGTACTGTTACAGTTTCCCAATGCTAGGGAAAACCCTTAATAATCAATAATAATCCATTACTAAGATATTCTCTAAATTGTCTCATCATCATTTTAAGGGCAGCATTGCCTCCCGCTCCCGCGGTGCACCAGTCTCTTCCCGATCGCCGAACCTCTACCATCTCCGTTATTTTATAGTTGTGTCTGCCAGTTCCAATATTTTGTTAACCGAAAGTGTTCAAGGTCAAACCCCGAAATAAATTGTTTCCATCGTGTTAATAAAAGTGTTTTTTTTAAAACGTTCTTTTCGGGGTCCCGTATAACATTGGTGGCAGCGGTGGGATTTTAAATAAATAAATCCTCGGAACGCCTCAAATTCGTGCAAATTAAACAAAAGAAAAACCATACTGTGCTGTGATTGTGACAGTGAAAAGTGCCGAAATCCAATCTCACCTCTGTGTCGCCGTGTCTCTCCGTTTATCGCTGTATCTCTTCGTTCATCGCTGTATCCTGCTGGTCTTACCAGACCCTCACGTGCCCTGTTAGGCATACTCCAAACATCTATCACTCACCTTGGGTGATCTCGCCTGGCTACGAAATGATTCGTGGTGCCGTCGTAGTCGCAATGTTCCTGTAAGTACTTACCGTATCCGTGTTGTGAAAATAGTGCAAGTGATCTAAAACTACAAGTTTCATCTTAGTTCCAAATTAATTCTAAAGTGCTTTATAATATCCAGTTAATCAAATTGTTCCTGTGTACTATTTCTTATCGTTACATTCCGAAGCTCCGAGACTAGTGCAACATTCTTTTCTTATCGCAAATTCTCCGTACCTTGCGCGTTATCTTTGTTTTGTCTAACTGGCCATGCCTAAAGAAGAGCTTTGTGTCATGTCGAAAGAAACAAAAGAAATAGACATGAACTTCATAAGCAAATTTATCAATAAATTCGACGGAAACCGAGAAAAACTCAATGCATTCCTAAATAATTGCAGAAATGCAATAAGCCTTGCGTCATCGTATCAGCAAGACATAGTATTAAAATACATCTTGAGCCAACTTGAAGGACGTGCCGAAAGCGCGTGCTCAATTAAAGAGTTTGAAACCTGGCAGCAGCTAGAAGAGTTCCTAAAAAATCAATTCGGTGAGAAAAAACACTACGCTGCACTACTCTCGGACCTCCAAGATTGCTGTCAATCTAATAGCGAAAATGTCAACCAGTTCGCACTACGCGTAGAAACATGCTTAGCGAAACTGTTAACTGAAATTAATATTTCAATACCCACTAAAAAGAAAGGTGAACTGGCTGGCCGTGTCGCTGCAATGCAAGATTTGGCATTGCATACATTTATCAGTGGCTTGAATTCTCGATTATCAACTGTAGTTAGATGCCGTGACCCTGAAACTTTAAATGAAGCCATTGGCTTCGCTGTGTCCGAAGAAAAAATTTTTCAGACAATTTCTAAACGTAATCCATCAGCTATCAACACCAGCTCACCTAATCAAGGACGTTGGCCTCAACGCCGATTCCAACAAAACCGAAACCAACAGCAAGGTTATCCAAATGATCCTAATAGTCAGAGACCATCTACTTCAGGTCCTCCGGTGTGCCGCTATTGTAAAAATGTGGGCCACACCATTGAAGAATGTAAAAAACGGGAGTTCAACAATAATCGCTTCAGAGACCAAAATAATCAAAGACAATTTCCAAGGCGTTACCAAAACAATCAAGGTCAAATTCACGTGGTAAATAATAATGAAGGCTATAACTACACAGAAAATATTCAGGATAATTCAAACAATGATTTAAACGAATAAAGGGCTCACGGCGGTGTCTCGTGAGACCCAGACCTCAAATTCCTAAACTTCGCCATAACAAAGACACCAATGCTATATCCACTGTATCCTCTGTATCCCCTAAAAATAGGGACTCGCGAATAAAACATAGCACTGTATCCTCTGCTTCCGCTATATCCTCTGTATCCCCTAATGATAGGGACTCGCGAACAAATCACAACTCTGCATCCACTGTATCCTCTGTATCCACTGCATCCACTGTATCCTCTGCATCCACTGTATCCACTGTATCCTCGGTATCCTCTGCATCCACTGTATCCTCTGCATCCACTGGATCCTCTGCATCCACTGTATCCACTGCATCCACTGTATCCACTGTATCCTCTGCATCTGCTGTACCCTCTGTATCCTCTGCTTCCGCTGTATCTTCTGCTCCCGCCGAACATAAATTAAATCCTGAAACAAAAATTTATGAAATTAATATTGGTCCATTTAAAAAACGCTTACCTCACATCCTTGTCTATTCCTCAGTGTCAGATACTACCTTATCTCTTCTTGTAGACTCTGGCGCAACTGTAAGCCTACTGAAGCGATCTTCTATACAAATACCAGTTGATATCTCAACAGAAGTAATCTTTTTGAAAGGCATTGACCCCATTGATCAAGCTTCACCAACCATGGGTCATTTTCAACTGAAATTAAAAATAAATGATAAAAATAGTATCACACATAGATTCCACATAATACCTAAAATACACTTACCTTATGATGGTATAATTGGCACTGATATGCTGATCGCTTTTGGCTGCACAATTGACTACACTCGTGAAACCTTGAAAATAGGTGAATACGAAATAAAATTACATTTCAATGAACCTACTTATGTAATTCCTCCCAGGTCCGAAACTGTCATAGAATGCTCTGTCTCCAACCCTGAGGTGAAAGAAGGGCTCGTACTAGATCAATTTTATCACGAAGACTTACTGATTGCCAATTGCTTAGTTGCAGTCAAAGAGAACAAAAGAATTAATTTATCAGTAATTAATACTTCCGAAACTCCTATAACTTTAAAGTCAAATTTGGATATCACACTCATTCCTTTAAGTTCTTTCATCAATCCTTCTGATCCAGTAGACGCTCATACAGTTTGTCATCTTAAAAATACCAACTCTTACCTCCGAACACAAGAAGTATTAAATCTTCTTAGAATCTCTCACCTCAATCCTGAAGAAGCAAATGCTCTTCACGATGTTTGCTCTGAATACTCAGATATATTCTTTATCCCGGGTGATAAACTGTCTCACACAAATGCACTTAAACATAACATAAAAACAAGCGATCAAAATCCAATAAATGTCAAATCTTATCGGTTCCCAGAGGTTCACAAACAAGAGGTCAATAAACAAATTGACCAAATGCTTGACCAAGGAATCATAAAACATTCAGAGTCTCCATGGTCTTCACCGATATGGATTGTCCCAAAAAAGATTGACGCTTCCGGTCAGCAAAAATGGCGCATAGTTATCGACTACCGAAAACTAAACGATATCACTGTTGGTGACAGCTACCCTATACCACAGATATCCGAAATTTTAGATCAGCTGGGTCAGAGTAAATACTTCTCGACCCTTGACCTTGCATCTGGCTTCCATCAAATTTTAATTAATGAGGAAGACGCGCCTAAAACTGCGTTTAGTGTACCTCAAGGACATTACCAATTTACAAGAATGCCATTTGGTTTAAAAAACGCACCCGCCACTTTCCAACGATTAATGAATACCGCCCTCACAGGCCTCCAAGGCATACGGTGTTTTGTTTATCTTGATGACATAGTTATATACTCTCATGATTTGAATTCTCATATCGATAATCTTTCGTCAGTATTCCAAAGGCTTAGAGATTACAATCTAAAACTCCAACCTGACAAGTGCGAGTTTCTCCGACGTGAAGTCGCATATCTTGGCCATCAAATAACTAAAGATGGTGTAAAACCTAACCCTGAAAAGATAAAAGCAGTAACCCAATTTCCTACTCCCAAATCTCCAAAGGACATTAAGTCCTTCCTCGGACTTGTATCCTATTATCGCCGTTTCATTGCTAACTTTTCAAAAATTGCAAAATCTCTAACTCAACTTTTAAAAAAGGATGTTCCCTTTCTATGGGAAAACCAACAACAAATCGCCTTTGACGAACTCAAACACAAACTTACCTCTGCTCCTATCCTCATCTATCCAGATTTTTCTGCCCCTTTCATCTTAACGTGTGACGCTTCTAATTATGCCATCGGTGCCGTACTCAGTCAAGGTCCAGTTGGTAAAGATAGGCCAATAGCCTATGCCTCTCGGACCCTCAACAAGAGCGAATCTAACTACAATACCACTGAAAAAGAACTTCTTGCTATTTTGTTCGGTTGCAAAACCTTTCGCCCGTATCTCTATGGACGAAAATTCCTGATCATAACTGATCATAGACCATTAAAGTGGTTGTTTAATCATAAAGATCCTAGTAGTAAATTACAGAGGTGGCGCCTCAAACTAATGGAGTACGAGTATGAAATCGATTATCAGAAAGGAAAACTTAATGCCGCTGCTGACGCCTTATCCCGATATCCTGTAAACCCAATTCAACCATCAGTCTGTGACCCTACTCCATCCACTTCTAACCAAAATGCAGATGATGCATCACCTCGATTCAGCCCTTTAACTCTCGAGGATCTTGATATCCAGCTACCTCCTGGTTCTCTAGATCTTGACGGTAAACTACCTTCTGTAGATCTCTTGGAAAACGATGATTCACCACCAGGAATCGATGACCCTTCCACATCGACCACATCTAACAAATCTCTGAATCCCACAACAAATCCATCTCGCGACGATAACTATAGCAAATTCCTGAAAACAATGAGTAACAAAGATTTTAACAGTAACGCTAAAATCATAGAACACAATGAAAGCATCCTGAAAACTAACTGCAAAATCATTGTCATACCTACCTCTATCGATCTCGATGAATCCAATCCTCACGTAGAAGAAATCTTGAGCAACCTCGAAAACTCTATGGAACTCCTAGATAAGGAAAGAACTCTCTACTCCTTTATCTCATTTGATCATAAGGGAAAATCAATATATTTCCTATTCACTAAAGTATACCACTTTCACAACTGTTCTTATGAAGACATTTATAAAAGTATACTAAATCTTCGATCCGATATACTACACAATTCTACTGACCCCAATCCAAACTTAGCTATTACTGATTTCCAAAATCCTTTCGACAAACATATCTGGGCAAAAATATATAACATGTTCTGCTATATCTTTCACAATACTCAAGTTTCAGTTTATATTTATCATAATACTATAATTTACCCTACACCTTCAGAGATACCTAAAATACTCCGCGAAAACCATGACATCCCTATTGCCGGACATTTAGGATCTACGCGAATGTTTCACAGAGTAAAAGAAAGGTATTTCTGGAAAAATATGCGGACAGATATCGAAACTTACGTAAGAAATTGCTCCCAATGCCAAAGTAATAAAGCCCTAAGACAAATTAATAAATCACCAATGCAAATAACTACCACTTCCACTAAGCCATTTGAACGACTAAGCCTCGACCTTGTGGGTCCCCTTCCGGAAGCTGGTCTTACTAAGCTCAAGTTCATTGTTACATTACAAGACGACCTCACCAAATATTCCCTTGCTTACCCTGTCGCTAATGCGACTGCAGAAGAAACATGTGAGTGTCTAGTGCACTTTATTTCTGTTTTCGGCATCCCAAAATCTATTTTAAATGATCAAGGCACAAACTTCACCGCAGATTTATTTAAAAGAACCTGCAGCTTCCTGAAAATTAAACAAATCTGGTCTTCCCCATACCATCCTCAAACTCAAGGTGCACTTGAACGCAGTCACTCCACACTCAAGGAATACCTTAAATCTTATGTCAATGAAAATCATTCTGATTGGCATAAGTATGTCTATACTGCTATGTTGGCGTATAACACTGCTACTCATTCCACCACTAACTTTACGCCATACGAGCTCCTCTTTGGTCAGAAGCCTTTTATTCCGGATTCCGTCTACGAATTACAATCAGACCTTACATATCCAGAATACCTCAAATCTCTGCATCATCGCCTAAAACTTTCACGCGAAAAAGCCATCGAAAACATACAAAGATCGAAAGAAAGATCTAAACAGTATTATGACAACCATTCGCGACCTGTTCAGTATAAAGTCGGAGATTACGTGTATCTCAAAAATCATGTACGTCTGCGTAAGGCCCTTTCGCCAATTTGGAAAGGCCCGTATAAAGTTGTAAAGATCAATGGTAAAAGCACCTTGACCTTACTCATAAATAGACGTCATGTGACGCATCACTATGACGAAGTGAAACTAGCTCCTAGATCTGTAGCGTAGTCCTAGTTTATAATATTCTTAATACTAATTTTAATTATAATATTCTATTACAGTAATTCTGCGCTGGGTCAGGAGTTCATTACGTCCTTGACGAACAGTCCTGGCATCTACTTCGATCCCTTAGGTTCCTTAAGTCTAATTGATAGTCACCTTAGTATAGTTATTCCATATGATGTCTCTTTTATAAATCCACATATTCTAAATCTCCGTCTTATTCTCGATAAATCCAAACAAGCATGTGACAATGGTAAAGTCTTTGATTATTTGGAATGTACAAACCTCTTTGAACCGTTGAACACCCGTTATAATGATATAGCCCATGACAACGAGGCTATTTTTCACCTAACATCTCGCCAGTCGAGAAGATCTGCACTTCTCGGATTTGTAGGCACTTTATCAAATAAATTATTTGGTACAATGGATGAAGACGATGCCATCCGATACGACAATGCCATTAGAGAAGTAGAAACAGATCAAAAGAAACTAGCCCTTCTAATGAAGGAAAATATATTAGTCACTACTTCTTTGCTTAAATCTTTCAATGAAACTCTGTCCATAATTAAACTAAATGAAAAGCATCTGAAAAATGCAATCGATGAACTGTCCCAAGATATTCTAAATCTGACTTATGTTTCAAAAGAATTAGGCATTAGGTCTCGCATGCTGGAAATAACTTCTATGATAGAAAACAGTCTCCTAGCCTTGTCCTTCAAAGTCGAAGACATAATTAACTCTATCATGTTTAGCAAATCAAATGTCCTGTACCCCACAATCCTAACACCTAAGGAACTTTACACCGAACTGGTGGATAATTACAGATTCTTACCCACAACTAAGCAACTTCCTGTTCCTTTAAACCTTGATAACATGCATACTATTTTAAATATATCAGAAATATCTAGTTACTTCAATAAAGAAAAAGTAGTGTTTGTAGTAAAAATCCCTCTCATAAACCCTATACAATTAAATGTATATCATAACTTACCTTCACCGGTTCCTCATGATAAAAATAATCCAGAGTCATACTCGACCATCATTCCATCATCCAAATATATTGGTATAAGCAGAGATAGGTCAATGTACTGTAAGTTAGATAATCTAGACTATTGTAAAATAATTAATAATGACCATTACCTTTGTGAAACACCTATATTGTACTCCTCTTCCGCGACGCCTTCTTGTGAAACGGAAATTATTACAAAAGTACTTACCTCAATTCCTTCGATTTGTGAAACCAAATTTATTCATGGTCACGTTAGCATCTGGCAGCCACTACGCCATAATAGATGGTTATTTGTAATGTCAGTAAAAACTAAAATAAGTATTGAATGTAATAACTCCCAATCTACTGAAATAGAATTTAGTGGAAATGGTATATTGTACTTACCTTCTGAATGTGTCGCCTACTGCAAGGACATTCGTTTAACTCCGCATGAAAATCGTAAAGTTCTGCTGAAAACGATTGTTTCTAATTTTAATATTTTAAATGATTCATGTTGTAACATTGTAGCGTATAATAATATTGTATCAAACTTACCTGTAATTAATCTTAAGAATGTTAACTTAGATTCCTTAGCTTATGATAATCCTGAAATCCTGAAAAGCCTTAATAACATAATTGAAAAACCACATATTGTTTTATATCAAAAATACTATTCAGGTGTAACAATTGTAATTATAATTTCTATTACGTTCTTTATTATCTATAAGGTGTATAAAACTGGCATACACAAGAGACTAATGAAATCTAGAGAAAATAGAACTCCTGAAAATAATGAGACTGAATTAGATGACATTAACCCCTCAAACATTAACACGGGGCCCTCTCTTCGAATTGGCTGACTCATGTTTCATTAACTTAAACATAAACTTCACTTTCAAGGGTGTAGTTTACTCTAAATCGGGGGGCTGTTACAGTTTCCCAATGCTAGGGAAAACCCTTAATAATCAATAATAATCCATTACTAAGATATTCTCTAAATTGTCTCATCATCATTTTAAGGGCAGCATTGCCTCCCGCTCCCGCGGTGCACCAGTCTCTTCCCGATCGCCGAACCTCTACCATCTCCGTTATTTTATAGTTGTGTCTGCCAGTTCCAATATTTTGTTAACCGAAAGTGTTCAAGGTCAAACCCCGAAATAAATTGTTTCCATCGTGTTAATAAAAGTGTTTTTTTTAAAACGTTCTTTTCGGGGTCCCGTATAACAGTACGCAGCAAGTTTGACACATGACAGCTGCAATGCGTAGCGTTACGCATGTAGTCTACGCGCACGTGTACGTCACGCAAGCGGTGTGCCATGTCTCTATAAAGTTCCATATATTACAACGTCATGCTACGTGCACGTGCACGTGCACGTCTACGTGTACGGATCCGGTGTGTTTCGGCCTTTAAACACAACTGGTAAAATGTGAGTGTACTATTAGGTACACCTCTGCCTAACTCTTCAGGGATTTCAGGCGTGATGTTATCTAAAAATAAATAAAACTAGAAAAATCTTAGAAACTCAGGTTCTTTTTTGAGACCTCAGATGTATATTGAAGTGGTTTCAAATTTACTAGGTAACATGACACGATCTAGCCGCCCACTTGCATATTGAAATAGAAGCTGCTCTGAAGCGCCTCTCCAGCCACACCTACGTAAACAAATTCAAAAGATCCGTACACATTGCTGGAAAAGAACTTCGACTTCCACAAAAAGTGGTCTAATTGGAGAATATTTACATTGCTAAACCGGGAGTAAACCTCGTTGCGCAAGTAACTTAACGAAACTTACTGTTGTAAAAGTAACTTACTGTTGGTTTTGGAATAGTGATCGAAAAACCTATTTCTCCTAATGAACGGGTGATCATTTTTCAGGTGATGAAAGTGATCATCATCAGCCTACAGCAGTCCACTGCTGGACATAGGCTTCCTCAATTGCACGCCACTGAATTCGATACTCAGCAACTCTCATCCAATTGCTACCAACCACTCTGCGAAATCGTCGCTCCACCGAACCTGAGGGCGTCCCACCTCACGCTAGCTGATTCGCGGTCTCCACTCAAGATAAACTCCACTGAAAGTGATATTGACTCATAACCCAGAGCCTTTTCCGAACTAAGTTGGAGTCAGCTTCAGAGTCGATTCAGATTTAAATGCACCGACTGCCTATCTGACATTCACAACCCATGTTACTAAGTAATTTATTAATGAGAGATACTTTGATAGTTTATGTGATATTTTCTTAAGCACCTATCATTGCAGGCACAAAAGTGATTAATAATTTTAGTTACCATGCAAAGGTGAACCAGTCATGTAGCTACTAAAGCGTAACCTCGTATAATCCTACAGTCCCCTCTTACATTACCCTAGGGACATTATAGGGTGTTTTATTCATAGAAAATATCATATATATGTGGCAAAACTGCTTTTACATGAATATAACGTGTTCCAAGCATCAGATATAATTAGATATTGAACCCATATTCAATCCCTTAAGGAGTATGAAACCACAGTAACAGGCGTTCTGCGGTTTCTGCTTACCACCATGGGGGACAAAGCATGATTTCATGTGTGAATACAGCATATGTCTGAAAGGCGTGGTCATACTTTAGGATGTGTTTCAGACCATCAACCTGAACAACTTTATGTATAGAACTTACATCTTGTTCGTTAAAAAAAAATTTGCTGTCCTGTACTATACTAGTATTTTAAATGGAGCGACTGCCTATCTGACCTCCACAACCCAATTGGTACTGGGTAATACGATATCCCTTGCTAGGACTGGTTGTCATATTTTCGGGCCACTGACTACCTGTAACGACTGTCAATGGTCTACAAATGACAGCCGGGACCAACGGTTTAACGTAATAAAACATACGTAATACCTGTGCTTAAATCAGCCTGTCCTACACCAATGTGAGTGGATCCTAAACCAGTCGAACCGAAGACCATTTCGAACAGCTTGCAAAACTTACAATTGGTTCTCTGGAAGACTGTCGTAAATAATAAATAGTTTACAATAGCTTCCACTCTCTCGACGATTGTATATTTTGAACATTTTTGAAAAGGTTGGCAGTTCTTTATTGTTAAAGTTTCAATGAAAAAAGTCAAAGCGACAGAAGAACGTACCTACTTCAGCCGAGCGTTGGCAAGTAGCGAAGCAATTATTGGAAAACTAACTGATATAATTAATTGAACCATTTGAACGCTTTGTGACCGAACGGTTAGCGTGTTTGATCAATTTTTCATTTAGCTTTGTTCAATTAATTAACTTGCATTAGGTTCATTTCAAATTATAACTTTTAATTTAAAATTGCACTACATCATTATTTGAATAACTTGAATTCAACCGCGATTCCACTTAATTAACGTTTTATAATCGAATTCAGAAATGCAATACAGTGTAGTGCAGTACAGAAAACAGAGTGCAGAAGTCACTTTAAAACAACCGATCGCTTAGTTACATCATTTATTTCCTTTTACGCGGTTAACCTCGTAAATAAATAGCCATCAGACCGGGGATGCCCGGTTGCTTCATCCTCTTCGAACAAAATGTCTGTGAGAACATTACTCTATATAAAAAAGGTATTCGAGCATGTTCCAGAACATTTTTATATTAGGTACGTGAGAGAGTGCGAGACTGGCACGAAGGGAGCTCGGAAGTAGCGCACACTAAATTAAGAGCACAAGCGGCGAAATTAAAATCTGCGGTTACATTCACGAGAGGTTCCGACGCTAATAAACTTATGTGAATAAGCTTTACAACGGGAAATAAGTATTTCCCTTACAAAAACGTGGTAAACGAATAAAACGTAGAAACGTTCTCTGAACAAATGCTTTCGTGTGTAAAGGAATAATTTTATAACAGAACAAAATGGAATAACAAGAAATCTTGTTTGAACCACATTTTAGCCATTTTATGTTGCTATTTAAATTACAAGTAGTAATGGAAAACCTGGTTGTATTCCTGGAATGTTTCGTACAATGTGTAATATGAACTGGCAAAATACTTTTAGTTTGAAAGCAGCTAATAGTTGCGTTATCCGAACTAATTATGTTACACTGGAGAGTTCCCGTTAGATTTGCGTGCGGGATGTACTACAGCATTTTTATTAAGATAGCGAGATATTTTTGCCATTCTTTACCTTGATATTAATAGCATAGCATAATTAGAGATTAAACGAACTTACCTGTGAGTGAAGTTCGATCCTAATTATATGAAGGCTTCGTCCGAAGAGATTAGCATTTTATACACTTGTAGTAACGCGTAGTACACACCATTCCACACTATTTTGAGAATATTTGATTTCTTTTACCTTCATTTAAAAAAAAAACACTTTGATATTTATTTTACTGAGGGTAGATTAGTCCACTTGATTCCTGCGCTCACAATCCGCTTCATTTAGTTTAGAGTCTAGCCCATTAACTTCATATTTTACGATTGATAGGGGTAGACACCGAACGAGTGGGTGGGGGGGTTGCTAATCTCTTCGGACGAAGCCTTCATATAATTAGGATCGAACTTCACTCACAGGTAAGTTCGTTTAATCTCTAATTATATTTCAGGCTTCGTCCTCGAGATTAGCATTTTATACACTTGTAGACTTTTAGAGATATGAATCGTAAAATATAATTGAATGAAATCCAGAACTTATAAGTTGCAAAGTATTTAATATTCTTGTAAACAAAACAAAAAATATTAATATTAATTAATAATTACTTAATTTTACAATTGTTCTAATTACTTGAGTAACTAAGTGATTTGCTTGTTAATTGAATCATTCATAATAGCCATACTAAAACAATCATTAAATACATCCTAACCTCTGCGCAGCTGATGTGGCAGCATGCCGAGTACTATGCGCAGTGAACGTGGAAGTATCAATTCCGCTTAAACTTAGGGTATGCTTTATCCATCTAGATAAAGTTTGTGCACCTACCGGTTTATGAGGTCTTTTAAAACTGATAAATAAAGTGTCAGTATTATTGATTCTAAGTCTCTCAGTCATTTCGAGGTAAGTGAGTATAGCTTGTGCTGGGCAAATCTCTGGCTTTTCATCAAAAAACGGAATAACTAGCATGGGCTGAGATGCTCCAATTCTAGAAGTTTTTATAAGGTCGGGAATTTTAATTTTAATTTCTATAGGAGACCTTTCAATATTACAAATTTTAATTTTTGATAAAGTTTGCACCCTATGTGCAGTGACGAGAGCTAGCAGAGTAACTAATTTCTTTGTAATTTTTTCAAGGCTTAATTCATGGTTAGGGTACCATTTTTCAAGATTATTTAATACCAGAGACGTGTCCCAGGTCTCGTTATACTTAGGCAGAGGGGGTCTAGAACGAAATACCCCTTTAAAGAATCTTTTTATATCTTCATTCCCGGAAATATTTTCTTTAGTAATTAAACTTAAAGCCGACCGGTAGGAATTTAAAGTTCCATATTGGGCACCACCATTATACGATAATGTTAAGAAGTTCATAATATTTGGAACTGATACCTCATACATGTTCAATTTATTCTCATTACAATAAATGAACCACTTTTTATAGCACCCTTCATATTGTTTATAAGAGTTCTCCGAGAGGGAATTAAGTAATATATCCATAGATGAAGGTGGGATACCTCTTCTTATCATCGCCTCGCGGATAAGATCCCTGCCACCAGGGTAATGGTGTTGCGCATGTGGCGCCGACTGAAATCGGTAGATAAAATTAAATTTTCATTAGCCCTGAATATGACCATTTCAGACACTAAAAGTCTTTTAAATAATGGGTACCACGGCTGTGTAGGCCAGTGTGGGACAACCACTATTCCCTTGGCGTTGTCAGACTGAATTTTCCGTAATAATTTTAATATCATAGTAAACGGTGGAAACGCATAAAAATAAAATTCTGACCAAGAAATTGTAAAAGCATTTACAGCGTACGCATCCGGATCTCTATGCCAAGAGACGTATCTTGGGCATTTATTATTTAATCGACTGGCGAATAAATCTATATTTGGGGGACCAAAGATTGTTACCATTTTACTGTAGGCATAGTTTGCAAGTTGCCACTCAATATTAGGATGCGTACGTCTTGACTCTTGATCTGCTTCAAAGTTCTCAGAAGAGCGAATATATGAAGCGAAAACATATAGATTTCTATGTTCGCACCATTGCCAAAGTTGCCTTGTTACATCTGTCAGATGGGGGAACTGGATGCCTCCCATCCTATTGACGTAGGAAATCGCGGTGGTATTGTCAATCCGAAGAAGAATCTGAGAGTTAGAAAAATCCTTGGCAAATATTTTAAGGCCAATATAAGCAGCCATAATTTCTAGATAATTGATGTGTTGGCTGAGTTCAGCGTCTCCCCACAGGCCACTAGCTCTCTGATCACCACACGCAATTCCCCACCCCGTTGTTGAGGCATCCGAGAAAATTTCAAGGTCATATTTATCTACTTTAATTTTACAAACAGAATGGTCGATAGCACGATTCCACCATTCAAAGTCTATTTTTAATGAATTTGGTATATTCATAACCGATTCATAATTATTATTTGTATATTTTAGATAAAGGTATTTACATCTTTCAAAAAGTTTTGTATACAGCCAGCCATACTCCACAGCTGGACAGGCAGACACCAAGAGACCAACAAAACTTGCAAAGGCTCTGACTTTGCATTGTTTTAGATTTTTCATTTTTGTGATTTCAAATTTAATTCTATCTATTTTATCTTTTGGTAATGTGACCTGAAACTTTCTCGTATCTAAAACATATCCTAAATATCTGCAAGTGTGGGAAGGATTGAAATTACTTTTTTCCCTATTTATTATAAAACCGAGACTCGTAAGGAGCGTTTTGGTTTCTTGCAGGTTTTTGTAACAAGTTTGATAATCATGACCAATAAGGCAAATGTCATCTAAATATATTGTAGATAAGTATCCACGTATTCTTAATAATTTCATGACCGGTTTCATAACCTTTGTAAATACAAACGGAGCAGTATTTAAGCCGAAAGGTAAAATATTAAATTCATAAATAGAATGCTCAAACTGGAACCGAAGATATTTTCGATCATCTTTATCAATCTTAATTAAATAATATGCGTCCTTTAAGTCGATAGTGCATAAATAACAATCTCTTGATATCAGTTTTAGTACTGTTCTCAAGTCTTCCAGTTTAAAGTGATTAGTATCGATAAATTTATTCAAAGATTTTAAATTTAAGATAAAACGCATCTTTCCATTGGACTTGGGTATTAAAAAGATGTTTGACAAAAATTGGTCGGACTCGGCTTCACATTCTGAAATAGCTCCTATCGATAATAAATTATCGATGGATTCAATGAAATGTGCTCTTTCTGACTCGGAATATTTCCGAATACTAGGAGGTACTGTCTGAATTGGTGACCGAGAAAAGGGAATTTTATAACCCTTTATATATGAAAGGATCATTGGATCATGAGTGATCATTGACTATTCTTTAAAAAATAAGGACAATCGACCAGCAGGTTTTACCTTGTTTAGCGACGCCTGTAGTTCTGTCGCTGCTGCGGATGCTGAGACTGCTTCGACGAGCTGGCTGGCTGATTGGTCGATGTCGTCGCAGGCTCCTTCATCCTTGGTGGACCCTTCGGCCTGCGCGTCGGACCCGGATTCCTCCAGTTTAAATTCCTTGAAGGATTAACTGTGCTCTGCGTAAACTTCTTATTGGGGGGTTTAGGTGCCGGAGGTTTAAGATCTGTACCAGATTTAGTGATGGCTTTCGCAGTTTTAATGGTTTCGGCTAAATTCTCGCCGAAAAGAAGCTTATCAATCTTTGTATTTTGTAGCTGCTCTCTAACTTCTTTCTTTACTGCATTCAATAGGAAATTTCTCCGTGTCACAGAATCAGCGTGTTGACAGTCGCAGATGATACGCGTAGAATCCATCAGAAGTTTGAGTAGAGCTGTATTTTTCTCCTTCGCAGATAATATAAGCGTTATGGCTTCTCCTAGGGAAGTAATGGCTAAGGTAAGTTGTTTTTGTTTACTTTCAATAGCTTTATCGCGTTTAACAATAACATCTGAGACAGCTGCTTTTATTTCTGCATTCAATTCAGGAGGATCAATCAATTTAGCATTTTCAGGAGTTAAATAATTTTCTTTAAGTTCCCTACGCAGCTCTTTCGTTATCCCCGTCGTAGTCCAATGTTGAAATCTTATCGACAAATCTTTTTGTATATCCTTTCCGTATTTTTTCTCTGTTGTAGGATCTGTGCCTAATATATCCAACAGCTCATTATCAAGTCCCGAGTCTTCTGTTGCAGGTATCATCGAGTCTGCAACTGGAACAGGCTCTGGGACTACGAGTGGTGAAGGGTCCCTAGGATCCGGCGAAACTATCACAACAGACCGAATCTGGACAGAGTTTTCGTCTCGTGATGTGCTGGGGATTGGATCTGGTTCCAGCTCCACTTCGGGCTGCGTTAGGTCTACATCTGTTTGTAGCTCAGGAGAAGGCTGATATAGGTCTGACATGACCGCTTCATTGTTTAAAAACTCCATATATTCTCCGTCTGAAAAGGAGACGTAAACCCCATGTAGCCTGGCAATGCGAGTCAATATTATATTGTAAGTGACAGTCCCAAGTTATGGTAACACGTACTGTCCACAAACAAATTTATCAAGCACCATGAAACAGTCCCAATGTACTGCTCGGTGGGCCGGGAGGTGACTGCATTAGATTTTATCATCGTAACAATAAAACGTTGTGTTAATTGTTGTATTCATTGTGTTAAATTCTATACTCACTTGTGAGTTACATAAATAAAGTCTAAAAGACTGAACTAAATTGTTAGTAGGTAATTAACAGTAAGAAACAGTCCCAATGCAAGCACGTACTGTCCGCAAACTATTATTCCCTAACTAAAGAATAATTAAATCTTAATAAGTCTGGCCCATATTAGTGAAAAAATCAGTCCCATTGTACTGTCCGTAACACTAATTTCTTGAGCAGAAATAAAACTACAAGTAAGTACCTATATTCGTTTAAAATCTAAACAAGAAGTAAAATATCTCGTCTATTTTTATTTTAGTAACCTAGCAGATCATTATGCAATCTAATTGAAATAACATTAGTGCGTAAGTAGGTCAAACACTGATTCATATTATAGCATGAAGAAAAAAACCAAAACATACCTTGTAACGGTGAACGTCGGCGCAAACTTGTTGTTGACGATAACTCTGAGTCGTCCGAATAATAACGATCACGCGATCGACGCCGCTTGCGTCTTAATTTTCTTTCTAATCTTCTAATTTTTTGTTTTATACGATCACAATTATCACCTTTTCTTTTAGGCATTATTATAACAATAACACTCGATATTAACTTTTAAAATAACTTTTTTCGAGCGAGCGAGTGTGGAACGGCGCGGCACTAAAAAGCGAATGAAGCGGATTGTGAGCGCAGGAATCAAGTGGACTAATCTACCCTCAGTAAAATAAATATCAAAGTGTTTTTTTTTTTTAATGAAGGTAAAAGAAATCAAATATTCTCAAAATAGTGTGGAATGGTGTGTACTACGCGTTACTACAAGTGTATAAAATGCTAATCTCGAGGACGAAGCCTGAAATATAATTTCAGCCAAAAGACGTCCACAGCTGGACATAAGCCTCCCCCAAGTGTCGCCACACTGACCGGTCCCGTGCGACTCGCATCCAGCGGATCCCCGCAACCTTCACCAGGTCATCGGTCCACCTAGTGGGAGACCTTCCAACGCAACGTCTTCCGGTTCGCGGTCGCCACTCTAGAACTTTTCGGCCCCATCGGCCATCCGTTCTGCGAGCAATGTGCCCTGACCACTGCCACTTCAGTTTGGCAATTCTTCGGGCTACGTCGGTAACCTTGGTTCTCTTGCGGATGTCTTCATTTCTGATTCGATCACGCAAGGGAACTCCGAGCATAGCCCTCTCCATTGCCCTTTGGGTGACTTTAAGCCTTCGAATGAGGCCCATTGTGAGCGACCACGTTTCGGTCCCGTATGTAATCACTGGCAACACACACTGGTCATAGACTTTCGTCTTGAGACACTGCGGTAAGTTGGACGAGAGGATACCGCGCAGCTTCCCGAACGCTGCCCAGCCGAGTCGGATTCGACGGTTGACCTCTTTCTCGGAGATAGACCTACCAAGCTGGACCGTTTGTCCCAGGTAGATATAATCGTCTACAACTTCGAGTTATATAGTGTCTCCGATCTTGATAGGACTGGGTGTTACATGGGCATTCAACATAACCTTGGTTTTGTCCATGTTCATTTTAAGACCCACTCTTTCGGAGGCTCTCGTGAGGCCATCGAGCATTGTACTGAGGTCCTCCATGGTCTCAGCCATGACCACTATATCGTCGGCAAACAGAAGGTGAGTGATGTACTCGCCATTAACGTTGATGCCTAGCCCTCGCCAGTCCAGAACCTTGAAGACATCCTCCAGTGCAGCGGTGAACAGTTTCGGAGATATTACGTCTCCCTGTCTCACACCTCGCTGCAGAAGGATAGGTTCCGAGGTCTGGTCCTGAAGTCGGACTGACATGGTGGCGTTTTTGTACAAACACTTCAACACCTCGACGTACCGATAGTCGATTTGGCACCGTTGGAGAGACTGTAGTACAGCCCAAGTCTCGATCGAATCGAAGGCTTTCTCGTAGTTCACAAACGCTAAACAGAGAGGCAGGTTATACTCTTCGGTTTTCTGTATAACCTGCTACCAGTATTTTACATGGAGTGACTGCCTATCTGACCTCCACAACCCAGTTAGTAATGGGTTCCGAGTTAAGTCCTTCAAATAATTAATTACTAGAGCAATTTTACAATCTTTAAAGACATTTCACTGTACCGTTTATAACTTGGAGTGCTACCAAGGCATCTAGCGTATGTCCAAGCAAAGTTTTGGTCATCTTGTAGAATAACAAAGATGTAGTAGGTATGTACCCTTGCAATAGTCGTTTTGGTTTCCAATTCAAGTTTTTGGTAAGGATACGTTAAATAGCGCATACCAGGGTCCGTCCGTGGATGGATGACCATCCATTACTTAGGAACGGAGTTGCTTCTGTACCTCGAAATCGTTAAGCCGTTGGTCCCGGCTGTCATTTGTAGATCTCTGACAGTCGGCTGAAAGCCATAGAAATACTGCTATTCAGCTGCATCCAGTTGGACTGGAAGATGGCCTCAACATAGTGGGGAAAAAAACATCAGTAAACATGGTAAATATCCCGTTTCTATTGTGAATGATAATAATAGGGAAAAGGTTAAAATAGCTGATTTTGCTGCTTGTTTTTGTCAAACAAATCTATTAGATTCATAGACAAGCATTTTTTTTCCTTACCCTGTATTGTCCCACTGCTGGGCAAAGGCTTTCCTCATAGCCTCTCACTCTTCTCTCCGTGCGGTTTTCTGATTTTCTCCTATCACAAAAGCCTCTAAGCCATCACGTTAACGTTTTCTAGGCCGCCGTTGGTCAAAATACCTTATAATTTGTACTTCCATCCAAGTAGTTGTTGAGATAGCCATATTAAAGCCCAAGATTATCGTGCAGTCACCACTGAACATTTTATAATGAAAACGTGCTGGAAATGAAAATTCATTCCGTTTTCATTACACATTTCAGTCACAAAATAATGAATAACATCCTTCTTTTATTATGTCACTACTATTACTTTGTATAAAATTGTTACTCACATATGCGAACAGTCGCTGTTTCATATCCACGGCACCAAACATTTAAAGTAGGTAAGCTTTGTCCCAGGCCCCATAAAATGTTACAGTAACATTATTATACAGAATGGATCTAAAAGTGTCATAAACTAAAAATAGATCTCCTTACCTGCGCTTGCTTCCGAGCGATTTAGTATGCATTTAACGCATAGATGCACCCTTTGTACTCCAATACGCCTACATACATGCAAGGTCTTTATATTGTTCGTTATTCTTTGAAACTAAGTTATCTGCAGAACTATTACGAACGAAAATATACTTTGGGGACATTTTACCTTTATTTAAAAAATGCGATAAAATTTTAGTCCCGCAAAATTTTAATAAACTGTCAATTCTCTCTGTAAACTTGATTAACTTAAGTCAGTTAATGGCGAATGCATTTGCGAAGTAAGTGCTACCGTAAACCGTTTTACAACATGTGCGAAAGTTACCTGCGAAAAGTGTATAGTAAATTAATTTATAGAACAAGTTTTTACTACAGAAGAATAGAGTTGTAAAAGCCGAAGTGTGACAGCAGAAGCAAGCGGTGAAACGAGTCTAAGTAATGATTGAATTATAAATAGGGATTAATGATCTTTAGTACTTCTCAATTACACGATCAACGTGCATAATCAGCCCATAATGTTCCCACAGCTGGGACACACGGCCTGCTCTCTATGAGAGGGAATGGGCTATAATCAAGCACGCGGGCCCAGTGCGGGTAGGTAGATGTCACATGTCTTCAAATTTTTGGTTCTAGGACATGCCGGTTTCCTCACGATGTTTTCCGTCACCATTTTTTAGAGCAATGGTGATGAAATAAATTACACAAAGTGAAATGCGCCTGCCTGGGTTCCAACCCACGACTTGCTGTTCGAAAGTTGGGGCCGCCACCAATGAGCCACCGCTGCTCTCACGATCAATGTGGTTGCACATTAATTAGGTCTATTGGTAATTCCATTACACCCTTTGAGTTTTAAAGCTCTGTTAAAATAGACATACATGCAAATACGTTAAGCTCGTTTAACTGGGCTACTTAGGTTTTTCTTAAAACTGACCACATTTTTAAGTCTTACTCCAACAACGGCAATCGAAAGAATAAAAGTTTTCATCGTAATCGACTGCATTAACTTCAAGCAGTTTTCAGTTCCAACAAGCACTATTTTCTTGGCAAAATATTGAACGGTTACCAATTCCCGTGACGCATAAATCCGGTGTCGCCTTCAAAATTGTGGGAACACCTTCAACAACCCTCGCTTATCGACTGCCTTAAATCTCTCTCGCTGAGTTGAGCACTCCACAATTTATTGTTCTCATTGGTTTGCGAAGCGGCCGCACCACGGAAACCAGTCTACACGCGTGAAATCGTCCCTCCACACGAGAATTGGGTACTAATACTTTTTTATTTTTCCACAAAGAAAACACACCTGCTTTTTCTTTTCCTCACTTTGCGGAGGAAGGAAGGATTTTGGTATTTCCTGCGCTTTTTTATTTTTTCCCTTTTTAGGGATAGGCGCTTTTTTGCTTCGGCGGAACTCGCATGGGATTTGGATTTGACTTACCTTTTTGGTCGGTTGGTAGTCAGTAGCATGTACATGTGTACCTGTTACATCCGATGCTTTATATCTAACAAATCGGGGATATATGGTTTGTTACTTTACTTGAACTTTATCTGTTCCACAATAATAATCATAATCTTTATTTTTCTCGACATCAAAAATTACAGGCACTGGTATATGGCACAATCTGATATAGAGAGGTGTCTGAAGTAGGAAGGTCCTGAGTTACAGATCACCTCTCTGGCTTATATATAACATTTTTTGTCAAGATACTAAAGATAAAAATTAAATTGGGAGTAAAACTGCAGCTTTTCAGAACAAAATACTACTTAAATACAATACATATAATATACTACTCAAATTACTGCTTTATCATATAACTTCACAAAAGCAAGGAAGGAGTAGATCTATCCCGCGTAGCCCAAAATTAATTTCAAACGGAAGCACCAAAGCAATTTTGTCATTTCTAATTCATTTTATTCGTAAAGATGTTTTCGAAGTTATATTATCAATAAAATAAAAACACAGGCTTCGTTAAAATAAACAATACTCGTGTATTCAACTTAAGGAAAGTCAAACTAAACACGCAATGTAAGTAAATATTTTAAAGACTAAGATAGCAAAAATTCTGGCACATTTCATTTAGATACAACCGAGAATCATTTTTGATTTGACGGAAAGAAATACTTTCACATCAAATAAACTAGAACTTTGTAAATAGTTTCTTCAATATTAATAAATTCTTTGGTAAAATATAAGGTTCCCTTTATTTTCCTGAGATTAATATTGTCATATTCATGTCGCTTATCAGGCGTACATAAATTTGCATTAGTAGGTAATGTCTTAAATACTTCAGTATTTATAATGTATTCCACTATTTCCACTTGCAAATAAGCCTATACTTAACCGAAGTCACGGCGCACAGTGGGCCCATACTGAAAATTAGTGGACTTAGGCAACAAAGTTACCATATCGATGCGATTTTTTTTTATATGACGTGTTATAATATTCCTGACAACTTTTATTCTTATAAAATTTCTTCTAAACTTGATAGTTTGTCTTGAAAAAAATTTATTAGATTTTTTTGTATGGAGCGAATCACGTTTAATTTTTTTTCTTCAATTGTACTAATATGTTGGGTGTGTGGCGTGAGTATATGATAGCTAGGGTCATTCTCTATCCACGAAAAAAAAATCAGCGCCGGCCATCTGCGGCAGCGCGAGTAATCATTCGATAAAAAAATAATAATTTGGAAGAATTTTTTTGTCATTTAAAATAAATTCAAAGCATATTTTTTGTCTCATTTGGCTGTTTTCACCTTCTTTTTAGTTAAATAAGTAGTTTTAATAGCGCATACGTACTTAGAACTAGTAATTCTGGTAGAGATTTAGTTATTATTGCATGTTATCGGTACAAATGAGTCATCAATCACAATGCAGGTGCTCTGCATTGTGATTGATGACTCATTTGTTTGTGCGCGCATAACTAATGAGTCATCGAAAAATGCTCGTCTCTGATTGGCTGTGTTATTTTTTAACTGCACGTTATCTATTGTTGAATAAATATATCGTAATGTTTCAGGTTATACTAATTTTGTTAATGATAGGTGAAATAATTTAAATTTGTACGGGCAAGTCGTTGATAATTATCTACATAATCAACTGTATGTATATTATTATAGTATAAGTTATCGTACGTATGATCAATATGAAACTGTGAAGTAATTGTAGCCCTGAAAAGGGCTGTTTGTCATATTCCTAACCCTGATGGGGGCTTTTGTGGGAATAGTTTAGAGCCGGATCACATTATTTCTTGTTCCAGAAGTGCTAGTGGGTCCGGCAAATTTTCGGACTCTGCTATGAGGCATTCTTCTTCCTCCATAATTTCACTGTCACAGGGAGGCTCAGTAGTCTGTAACAACTGAGTTGCTTCAGGCAACAACTCATTATGAACCTGTTTCATTATTTTAGGCCTTATGTAGGATATGTGGGGATCAGAGCTTATTAGAAGTCCATGGAGGATGTCTTCGTTTGTTGCTATTCTCCCCGTTTTCCGAGTGTGCCTCTCCCTGACGTTTCTGAAGTCCTTATTACGGGCTTCCGAAGCTTCTTCAGATAAGGTACCTAAAACGAATAAGTACATACATTTTAATTTCAAAACGCAATCGAGTCAAATAATACATCAAACTATATTTATTTTTTACTTACCGATTGGCAAAACACCAAAGTGGTTACAGATGTCTGCACCGTGCATTAGAAGTTTATGTACACTAACTGGCATGTAGTACCACGAATAGTGTTGCACGTACACATCAGCTGTTTCTCTACAGTATCTTCTAAATTTTTCACAGTCAATGTTTTTGCCTGATGATATGGCTTGTAGAATAACGGAAAATCTGAAAATCAGATTTTCGTCAATTCCCGTTATTCTGGAAGATCTTTTGTAATCTTGGAAAAAGCGCCTCGCTGTATTCCCGTCGTTTGTAGTTCCAAAACCCTAAAATGGGAAAACAATACTGTAATATACAATACATAGAGATATAATTCACAAACAACATAAAGAGAGCGAAAATTAAATATATACCTGTTTGACTATATCAATCAGCATTCCAGTTTGCTCACAAAACTCTTGCTGTGTGGTATTTTTTTTAGCTTGTTTCAAAGCCTTATGTTCGCCGCGAGCAGTCCATCGTTGAAAATCCAGATTATAAGATATATGGAGAAGACATTCCATACACCGAATCTTCATATGCAGTGAAGAAATTCCTTGTTTGTAAATTTCTTCACGAAGTGGTTTAGAAGTCAAAGCGTCTAAATTATTCATCTCACTCGGTTTTGCCAAGCAAATGGGACACGTTGCATATGATGGTACTCCAGCAATAATATTGGCCACTTTTCCATCAATCATGGTCATATGCAATTCATGTGATACAATAATATTTCCACACTGTGTAGATATTCGTTCATCAATTTTTTTTTTCATCTCAGACTCTTCAGACTTTATAAAGTCAGCTGTCTCCGAAGTGAAAGTGAACTTCACTGGTCGACAGTACAGAGTTGAGCAAGGTGTGGGGTTCTCCCAAACTAGATTTTCATTCCCAGATGATGGCCTAGTAGACACTAGCCGAAGAGGGACGATGCTTATCATGACTACTGATGAATCATCGAACTCTATAGCTGTGTTTGACGTTTTCTGTTTATAGTTACTCTGCGACGAAGAACCATCAAGTCCCCATTTCCAGGTCAACTTGAGTTCTTCATTTTGAGACCTATCAACAGTATTTATATCAAGTAATATCCTCTCCACAGTGTGGTCCAATAGCGCTTGCAATTTAATGTGAGCTCCGTTTTCGGTAATCTCCATACTCTCTTGTGGTGGGTAACATCTTTTCTTGGCATTTACAAGCTTTGGATAAGATGGAAAGGCAGCACAGTTTTCTTCTTTCAGAAATTGTCGAAGAGCTAAGTACTTTCATTTCGAGAGCGCAACTGATGTATAAAGAGCTAAACACTTATCTTCAGAGACAGTACTTAAGCTCTGCTTTTTGAATAGTTTCTCTTCTACTTCGGATAGCGCATCTAGATTACTGGAAAGGTATTCGACCACTAAAACACAAAACTAATACTTCGGTGCCGACGTATAGAATATTTGCCGACAAACTTGGTCAACACCGTCCATGTTTGCCGCAATACAAAGTCCAGCGAGAAGCAGACGAAGTATTTCGAATACTTTGATGAAGTTATCGTAAGTAGATTCTATCCTTCGGTCATGGAGTACCTAAAGCAGGACAGTGAAGTGCACTTGATACTTGAAGTAATTTTAAGTATATGATGTTATGATCCATGCAAAATAAAACTTTTTCCACTTAAAAAAATCAAAAAACTCATAGAAGCATGAGGTATGCATACTACCAATGAAGCTAAACAAATTCAGTTTATGCGGAACTTTCACTTTATGGGATACCTATACAAAGCGAGGCCATGTTATACTGGAAATGTATAGTTTGATGCATCACCAAGTGTTCAGGGTGGAGAGTTCCTCATCCTCAATTGAAAAGGGATAATCCTCCAACCAGACGGGTGTGATGTGGGTGGGCAACTGTATGACGGTTGTCGGGCTTAAAATATATCTAAAATGTCGCGGATAGCTCTGTTTGCGCGTTGCAAGAATTGTGTGACGCCAGCATGGTGCGTAGTTGCTATGTGGACTTATAGATAGCAGCACAAAGTAATTAAAAACGACCCAACTACCACTTTTCTTTGTGCACATATTTCCATGTGTTTAAAAGTGGTTATAATGGTTGCACAAGGTCCTAACCTTCCGCAACCATTATAACCACTAACCACAAGATAAAGAAAAAAGAAAAACATAAAAAAATATTTATATTACTTGTCCGTTTTGTTTCTCTCATCCTTGGATCTCACCTTAGCCTTAGAAGATGGCAAAGACACTTGCCTTTTGCCTTGCGGTGTACTTTACTTGAGCACCAGCTACTTCACAGGCTCAGTACTCAAGGACTTTAGAAAAGCATTCTATCGCTATTACAGACGGTTTATGTACATTGCTGCATTTTCTTTCAGGAATATTCGTTTTATTTACTGTGAAGAGAAACATTAGATGGGACTGGTGATGTGTAGGTGTATAATAAGAATCAACACCTCGAGCTTACCCTTTTCTTTTTTTTACCGATTTGAAATCATCAAATAACCCCTCCCGCTCTGGGCTGAGCAGGAGGGAGTGTCAGACTTTTACTGACTAAAACCCATCCATGTTCCTTCCTTTGCCCTTTGTGTTCCAGGGCCGCGGTAACTCTTTCGAACAGTCCCGCAACCTTTCTAACTTTCGGACCCCTTCGTGTTTGCTGACTCTCTTTGAGGCGCGCGTGGAACACGAACGCGCCGTCGACACGGCCTGTCGTCATAAGACGGACGGACGGCGAGCAAGCCCATAGCTCACCGTCCACAGGCCCGCGCCTACGGTGGCCGGGGGCCACCACGTGGCCCCCGACGCCCGACCTCGACCTCGAGCTTACCCTACGGGGAAAAATAGATGTAAAATATGTTTACTGTGTTTTATGTTACGTTAAGAGAAATAATAATATAAAACTGTATTTTGTTTTTTTAATTACAAGAATATTGCAGGATTTGAAGTAATTACCTAGTCTCACTAACTTCTATATGGAATTATAAATATGAAAAAAAAATGTTTGACGGGTAGGTATTCCAATTACGTGCACTCTTCATTTGAAACACCACACACTGTCGTTTTGTCAGTCCAATAAATATTTTATTTTTAAGGCAATGAAGCTCAAAACGTCATCCTAAAAACCACATGATGACCAACAACCTGATGATGGGGTAAAAGAGATTCTGACTACTGAAGAGCAATATCGATGACAAATACAACAATTTTTGTTAGCGTCATTTTGGTTTAAAATAAAAATATTTTCAATCACTATAACAAACTTTAATCATTTAAATCTAATTCTGTTAATATATTTTACTTTAGAAACAACAAGTTTCCATCCAAAATACGTCACCGTATATTCGAATCTAGAATTTTCAATTCAACTCAAGATGCCAGAGAAAAAGCGCCCTTCATAAATTCACTGCGACACAAACTTTGACACTCCGAAAAAAATTAAATTAACTTCTGACTCGTGTAAAAAAGAGTTCTCTCAGAATATAATAATTTATGAAAATGATGAGATTGTTATCCCGCAATGTTAATATTAAAACGGTATTATAATAGGTATTATGCTAATAATTCGGCCTAGAATTCTCTGTTGAAACTTCGTTAGTCACTCCTTTGGGCAAATTGATAGGACTTCATGTTACACAACTATAACTATAGTTACCACAGTAATCCATAACTAACCTATAGTTAGAACAAATGTTTCGTGAGAGATGGGGATGCCCAAAATAGTAATCTAACGTTCGAACCATTTAACTAAAGGTCCATTTGTCTTAAATAGGTACATATAGTTTGGCTGCGTCGTCGGTCGGTATAGTCGTCACATAGACTACTGCGAGAGCATGGAGTCTTGGGTTAGATCAAAGGTCGGACAAAGTGTATTTGAGTTAATCTGTCATGAATTTTTCAGTGGCAGTAGAGTCTGGATTAATGGCGGTTGATGGCAATAAGCTCATGTAGTGACACAGATCATCATATATAACACTATCAGACTTGAAGATATATGGCAAAAAGTGAACGTAGGTACTTAAAATATATATATAATATGCCTATCCTTTCTAGGATTACAAGCGTGATTTTGTGTGCTACAAATAGGTTCCTAGGCCAAAATATAAGACCGAAGTGAAAATCGTTAGTAAATGGCGACATCAAAGTTATTGTAGTACAAAACCTGGCAATATGTTTAACCAATACCTACCTGAGAATTATGTAAGTAAGCAAAAGGTAGGCTTTACTTAGTATGACGTCATAAGTAAGGTGTAGGTGATTAATAGCCTACTACGACTGTAACCATTAATATCATATAAGGCATTGTTAATCATATTCAGGGTACTTTAGCGATTACTTATTTGATAAAGAACTGGCTTTTGTTTGCGGCTTCGCTCCCGTTATGTACGGATTAACCCACGGGAACGTTGAATTTGCCCTGGCGGTTGAGAGAATGGTATGCTCAATCAAATGTCTCGCTGATGGTGGCGCGTGTCGGATCATTTAGTTTCCTTCAAAATTGTTAAGTTGAATGGTGCTGAATGCTCCATGCGTCATGTTCGTGACCGGGCGCTGTCAGTAGGGACTGGTCATCTCATAGCTGCCATGTTTTATTTTTGAACTGTTGATATATCTTTTTACTCTGGACGCTCTTAACTTGCACGTCTTTGTACATCATTCTCACATAAATATGTATAGTCTCAACATGAATGATGTAACCAAGATTTTGTAACAATATTTTGATTGAAAAGAGTGTCCATGGAGTTACTTGCCCATTCTTCTCCATAGAGATCTACGTCTTGGAATGGGCAACTACACTACTTTCACAAGTTATATGCTTTGTGACTGTGGCTGTAGCTTCGCTTTCTTTGTTTTTCTAACATTCAAAAGTGTCTGTAATGGTCTAACTGAAAAAATACTTTGAGTTTAAAATGTAGCCTATGACACTCAAGGATAATGTAGATTCCTGTTCCGTTAGTGACAGAATTTCTGAATCGGATCAGTAGTTACGAAGATTACCCTCTACATATAAACTTACAAATCTACAAACAAATTTTACCTCTTTATAATATTATTGTTGTTTTATAAATTGCAAAGAATCAATGGTGGCCCAGTGCTGCTCGTATTTAGGCCGTACATTTGAACCCATGTTATTTAATTTGAGGGATTTATATCTTCACCTCTGCTTTCGAAACGGATAAAAAAACATTGAGAGAAAACTAATTCGAAGGCATGTGATATCCACCATGATAAAGACCTCGTGGGTCTAGTGGTTGCAAGCGCGACTGCTGAGCATGAGGTTCTGGGTTCGATACCCGGGTCAGCCAAGGTATTATTGGGTTTTTCCACCAGTAGCAGACACGGAGTCTGGATTTGTGTTGGCAATAGGCTCGCCTCCTATTACAAAGGACTTATTATATATATAACTGGCGAAATTTGAGTGCGCTATTAGGTACACCTTTGCCTAACCCCGGGGATTACAAGCGTGATGCTATGTTATATGATGTGGCGGTATGTTGGATATCATACCGCCCGGCCTCGCCCTCTCTCATAGAGATCAGGACTGTGTGCCCAGTAGTGGAAACATTATGCCATTGACCAAGAATTGATTACAAATTGGACAATTTTTTTTTGACGACCCGAATGGCGCAGCGGTAGTGAGGCTGCCTTATGTTCTTAGGGTCCCGGGTTCGAATCCCGGTAGGAGCAAATGTTTGTGTGATGAGCATGGACATTTGTTTCCGAGTCATGGATGTTTATATGTATAATAAGTATGTATTTACAAACAAAAAGTATCTATGTAGTAGTATCAACTATCTGGTGTCCACGACACAAGCCTCGTTGCTTAGTGTGGCACCTAGATGGCGCTGTGTGTAATGTCCAGCGATATTTATTTATTTATTTATTTATTTTAATTAATACCAGCCTATTGCTGTCCAACTGCTGGGCAAAGGTCTTTTCTCAACAGAGAAGGCACGAGCATTGAACACCACGCTTACTCAAGACGGGTTGGCGATTTCAGACTTTTATAAGTCCAGGTTTCCTCACAATGTTTTCCTTCACCGATGTCTGTGATGTCCAAGATAAACTTATAAACTACATATGAATCGAAAAAGTCACATAGTACTTTCCTGGATTTGAACCCCCAACCGCATGCATGAGAGGCAGTTCCTTAACCTCTGGGCCATCACGACAATTGGATAATCTTTTCGGAATTGACATTTATTGATTGTACTCCTAAAACTTGCCAATGTTCTTTGTAACGTAAATGCTGCTGTAATCTATTTTCAGCTCATCCATCAAGAAAAAAGACTCAAATTATCAAAATCAGTTGCAACCGCGTGCAAAATAATATAGACAATCAGCTGCAGAACCTAGCACTTATCTCTGAATGTTCCACAATTGCATATATTATGTGTCAGAAAATGCATGGCCATTTCTGTTCTCACACAAGTACGCACGACGAACAATCAAACTATACAAAACAGTATACACGGATCTCTTATTGTGCGGGAAATCTATTCAAAGCGAAGCCATCTTATACTGGTAATGTATAGCTTGATGTATCGCTGTATGTACACATTGGTGTTGGATTTAAATTGCGACAATGCATAATTTGCCCGTCACGTCATGGACTGTCGCAATTAGAGCCCAACGGATGTCTAAAAGCGCTTTCACGTCCCATGTCCCTTTGCAAATGTCCTAATAATGATCAAAATGCAAATTATGCTTTGTTGCAGTGAGCGAAAGATGTAAAGATGCACTTTGTTTAACTATAATTTTGTGTGTTGACGGAATACTTGCTTGCTGTGTTTCGAAGGTGGTGACGTAGATTAGGGAGATCGCCTAAAGGTGAAGAGGCTTTTAATCCAATTGATTATCTTTTTCCCAGCCATGTTGGGGTCGGGTTCCAGTCTAGCGGAATCAAGCTGAAAATCAATGTGTTTCAAGGAACAACTGCCTCTCCGACCTTCACTGTCTGCCTTTCTTATATTCTAATTAAATTTATGTGTTTTCCCAGAGTTGTTCATCGATGAAGTATTTGACAAGGCTTTACAGAATACCGCCGCCCTGGAACACAAAGGGCAAAGGAAGAAACATGGATGGGTTTTAGTCAGTAAAAGTCTGACACTCCCTCCTGCTCAGCCCAGAGCGGGAGGGGATTATTTGATGATTTCCCATAAGAAAAAAAAAAAAACAAGAAGGGTCTTCCACATATGCGACTTTGTAGCGGGTTCGACCATTTCGGGAAGGGTTATTTAATGATTCCCCATTGGTAAAAAAAAGGGCAAAGTAATTGAATAAAAAAACTTAACAATACATCGCATTTCTTATAATAACACAGGAAGAGTATACCTAGGTATCGAGAGGACATTTTCCAACATTTTCTATTCGCTACATCTAATTAAATCTTGTAACTGTACATTTTCTTTATTTTTTTTTCTTTTATAGCAGCATTAGCGATACGAACTTCTTAAGCACTTCATACAATCTACAACACTACACCACTCGACAATATCATGTCAATGGGCTCAGTGTATTGAATACCAGTATATTATTAATTTGAAAATAATCTGATAGTTTATATCTGATAATTTAAAAAAAAAGGCTTTACAGATCATGTTGCCACCCATCCAGGCAAGATCTATTAAGAGTATTCTGTGACTGCAATATCTTACACCATTTTTAGGGTTCCGTATCCAAGGGGTAAAAACGGAACTCTATTACTAAGACTTCATTGTTCGTCTGTCTGTTTGTCTGGCTGTCTGTCACTAGGCTGTATCTGATGAACCGTGATAGCTAGACAGTTGAAATTTTTACAAATGATGTATTTCTGTTGCCGCTACAACAACAAATACTAAAAACAGAAAGGGGGCTCCCTTACAACAAACGTGTTTTTTTTTTAGATTATGGGACGGAATCCTCCGTGCGCGAGTCCGTGGCCGGTTTTTTTGATTAGTCATTCAGGACTATCATTCAACAAAATCGAATAACATTCTATCCCAAAAAAGATAGCTATCTTTTGTCTCTCTATGTTCCCAAACATAAGTATCAATTAGTGACTCGTATTCGGGAGCATGCCCATATTGAGCGAAGGCTCTTTGTGTAGCGATCCCCAGGGTAGATTGAACGGCCGGAGCTCATAATGCACCCGGGTAAGCTGATAGGTTCCACCGTATTCTGTTTATCCTAAACGGCTTCAAAAAACAAGCTCCAATTTCCTAAATCCTCGACCTAACGTTGTTAAGCTTTTGCTATATCTGTTTTTCAAGAATAAAGGAAAATACGGACCCAATCTGTTTTAGATCGCTCAAGACTTTCTTAGTATAGTAGCACAGAATAACTCAAAGTTTACAAATGTGTTCTTATTTAGAGTGATTATGGAGATTGAAGCAAACGCATTTGAATGTAGAGTCTAAAATATAATGAAATTTTAAATAAAAAGACCACATTTTATCACAGTTATTTTCATAAATTTTAAGCATCCTTGCAAACTCTTGAATACATTAATTTTACAAAGTATGCAATTTTGATTATTAAAACGAATAAAGTGAACGTTTAAATGAACATTTTGTCTGAAATATTTTCACATTATAAGTAACGAGAAGAGTAAGAGAGACCAGAATGGACAGTGGCTTTTTAGTGCCATATCATGTGGTGACTTTTAAACAAAAGCAACTACGTGGATTAAAACGTTGCGGTTTTTCCCAAGAAACAGATAAATGGTTCTTAGAAATTACTTTAAACATTGCCGTTACCCCGTATCTATAAACAAGTCAAAGACACGTGGGGCCATCTATTATCAAAAGAACGTTACTGTTATTTTCCTCGGGAACAGTAGGTACTTTTTATCGGGATGAAAGTTACCATAAGTCCGTTTCTGTACACCTGACAACGTATTATTTGTAAAATTTCAGGATGCTCCAGTGGTTTAGGCGTGAAAAGCTCACAAGCAATGCAGTTAGGATGCATCAGGCATCTATGACCCACTTGGAGTATCTATTTTTTTTTTTTTTCGGCTGGTACGTCGTCAAATGACTCCTCCCGCTCTGGGCTGAGCAGGAGGGAGTGTCAGACTTTTACTGACTAAAACATGGATGGGCCATGTTTCTTCATCGCCCTTTGTATTCCGGGGCCACGGTATCTCTTTCGAACAGTCCCGCAGCCCACTTGGAGTATCTTGTGTGATAATTATAATCTACTACACTGGTAATACTGTTTAGCCACACTGGTTACATTGCCTAATCTCTAAGTTGTTCGGGCTGATTGATGATTGTAGAATAATGTTGCTAATGCAGGACTAATACGCCTACATATACCCATATACTCCCGATTATCCCGCCGTGATTGCATGATGCGGAATAATGAGCCTTGGTTCTCTTCTACGGTATCTTTTCGAACGAGATATTTAGGTATCGGTCCCCAATCAGAACGTATTTTACCCACAGACCAAATCATCATCTGACCTCTGTAATTCAATTACTAAGAGATACGAATTTTCCAAGAATACCCAATACTATTAATTATGTAATTTATACGGTGGGCCTACAATAATGAGTATTTCATCTATCTTTCTATTAGAGATTACTGAAGACTTATTTAGGTCATACTCGTACTAGGAAGAAACTATAAATTCATAGATATGAACCGACACAGTAATTTTCATACATTCTCGGCTCATATATGTTACCAAAATCTAGCTTATTTACTCCGCGATTAAATCCCTTGGGAGCGATTTAACTACAAGTAGTTTATGCTACTAAATATAATTGCTATGTGGTTGGTACTGGCAAATGCTCATAAAGTTGCCAGTGTGTGGTGCAAAGCTTTGACTTGAATATGAAGTAATTATTACAGAAATTATTACTTGGATTTGTACTACATTCACAGTATTCGATAAATGACGAATTGATGCATGGGTGTTCTGTGGGTATCGTAATTAAACATGCTACTTGTCTAGTCCAGTCTACATTAATAAAAATCTTAAATTCATTCATTCTACGCAGACCCTAAACTGCTGAATCTAGAAACATGACATTTTTCATTTTGCACTTGCAAGAGATTTTTATGTACCGTAGGTAAGTATCCAGTTTTTTTTTTTCGAAAATTGGTCTCCTAGAGGAGTTTAATAGGGAATAAAATTTCGTGGAAGTTTACGGCTTATAGCGGGTGACAAAATACCCTTGACAAAGCCAAACTTGTTTTCCCTGTCATTGCGATATATTTTTTTTTGTTCTAGACTATACCTGAGAACATTCTAGTTACGACGATATCACAGTCAAAGTTCCAACTTTTTCACAAGTTTTTTTTTTACAATTCAAGTTTTTAATATTATAACTTTTCTTTAAATACCTCCAAGACCCCGGTTCTATTCAATGCATCAATTAAGACTGTGTTTTGAGTGCGTAACATTGAGTTCTACTGTGAAACGTGATTTTTTACCTCACAAAAAAAGTCGTTTCCCAACAGTATTTTTGCGTAGAGTTACTTAGTTTGATGTACAGAATGCTTGGTTGCTAGCTTCGTGAAGAGTCCATTTACACCTTGTATTCACCTGTCGATCATCCAGCTTTTAAATAACAATAATATAATCAGGCTTTATGAGTAAAGTCCCACCAGTACCTATCTGTACCTAGGCTTTCAAATAAATCCAGTAAGTTTGATGTTAAACTCTGGAGAAACATTTTTACATTCAAGCTTTGTCGTAAAAAACCTCTGTTTATTTCACTTTTCACAATAACCTAGATTTCATAAACCACCCAGTAAAGAAGACACCAAAAAAATTAATGACACCCACAAGACTACGCCAAGATATTTAAGACACAGCTTTATAAAATGAATGCCTCTCTTCTACCTCAATTTTGGGCCGGTGTCAAAAGCAGGTATTCATTTTTCAGCTAATTAAATTTCGTGGCTCAAACTCGTCTCCTGAGAGCCTCGCGTTGTAGAACTAATTCAAAGTTGTGCACTACGAAGATAATATAGTACTATATGGATTTAATGTTCCATGCTTATGAGCCTGGCTGGTGCAACTAATCCCGAAACAAAGCTTGTAAAAGAGACTTTATTTTAGGGAAATAATTGTGAGTTTCGATTGATGACATGTCAACTTTTGGCAAAGACAAAAGGAGGATTTTGAACACAGCAGGCCCCGGCAGTACCGAAGTCTATTAAAGTGATCATAAAGGGAAAGGAATCTGCAATAAAAATCTACCCATCTTCATAGTCATCTTTCATACACACGCTCTCGACATTTAGCGCATTTAAATTGCGAATTCCGTTTCGAGTGTTAACATATGTAATTGAGAAGGAACCAAAATTTTAGCACAGAAGTGCACACTTACATTTGACATTAAATGACCTAATACCAAGTTGCGCTCCAGTTTCACATCTGAAGGTTTATTTTTACACAGAGCAGTGTATCAATTAATTGCTATTAATACTTAATTTAGTAGACTCGCGAATCAACATCCCAAATTATTTATTGATTCCATCCCCGCATAATTCTACTAACGAGAACCCTGTTTATACTTGCTAATCAGGTAATACATTTTAAATGTACGATATATTGCACACATTATTAGCTATCGAATAAAAATTTAATGAGCAATTTACGGTGATACAATAAAAACGGTAGAATGATGGAACGTAACAAGCGCGTGGGAGCGACGCAATTTGTCCGCGTTTCTGTATATAAAGATAAGACGAGGTATCCATAAAGCGAGGGCGGATTATCGCGAGGATGTGGAAGTAAGTCCACGTTTCATTAGTTACATTAGCGAGATCTGAGGACCGGCCCCGGATAATATGATAACAATACATTACGTCGGGACAAGCGCGCTTAATGTCTCCTGGGACTTCATTCCAGCACGGCTTTACAAAGAATTCTCTTTTTCATTCTTTTTGCCTCAGTGACACTATCAATTTGCTCCGATGTAAAAGCAATTTATTGCGCTACCGCAGCTTCCACAAATAGTTCCCGACGAAAGACTTGCATAACCACCGCGGAGTTTTCAGATTCTAATCAACTTTGAGGAGCAAATCTCAAAGTTTGGAAAGATTTCGCTAAGCTTTTCGAGCCTAAGATGGTATTGAAATTAAATATTACGCAAATTTTCTTCCACCTAAGCATAGAAAGGCGGTGGCTGAACACAGAAATTGAATTAACCAAATCCCTTTGACGAAGTTCGTGTTTGCAGGCAACTCAGTTAAACTGTGAAATTATTAGCGGCCGCGAACGTCGGTGCTTTTTGCGGCAGCGGTTATAGTGCTGTTTATTTTATAAAGATTAACATGAAGCCGGGTAAACAGTTTTAAAAGGACATTTTTTTTGTTTTTTTTTCGTCAACATTGAGATAGGGAGATGTAAAAATTCCAAAATTATTTTCGGCTCATGAATAAGCCGCACTTGCCTGAGTTGATCCGTGGATGGGTGACCACCCAGTACATACTAGATAGTCGTTACAGGTGGTCAGTGGCCCGAAAGTCTGACAACCAGTCTTACCAAGGGGTATCGTATTACCCAGTACTGACTGGATTTTCGAGGTCAGATAGGCAGTCGCTACATGTAAAATGTACGCAGGTGCATCCGGTGAGACATCAAGCCGACCCCAACGTAGTTGATGGTGAATGTTAACTTGCTACCTTGACTTGTACACGATAACAGTTATACTATCAGTCCATAAGACCGCACATTGAAACATTGATCCAAGCCAGGTTTCAAACACGATCCTGTTTGATTTCCATAATACCGTTCATTGTAAGTCAGCGTCACGATATTTTGTCAGTCCTGAATATATTGTCATAGTAATTCATTCACATACATTTCTTCTCGAATCGAACTTTCGAAGAGATAAGTTCCGGACCAGTCGAGATTATCGACTGAATAAATCAGGACGCGAGGTGCCCTGAAGATTTATTGCGTGTAGACTAAAGAACACGCCTTATCTTGTGTTTGTACCGAAACAATTCTCTCCTTTCTCGAAATACATGCGAAGTAGGTACCCACGGCGTAGGTATGTATGCTAATGAAGATTTATTACTATACTTTCAGTGTTCATAATCTGTTACTGCGAGATATAAACACTCATTCGTTCAAATAACATATCAGTCAATTTTATTATATCTATTCTTACAGACGGTGTTGCCAGCGGGTGTCTTCATAAATCAACATTCAGACTCTATTGGAAGGGTATCCGGTAAATTCTTATGAGAAACTGAATTATACATATGCTGAAGTATAAATTGTAGGGGACTTGAGCGTACGCGATCAACGATAAGGTAAGAAATTTTATGTTATAGGTGAGTACCGTTGTAGTTTTCTTGCTAGATTTTTACTTTCGTGATTTATTTGTGTATTCCACACTCAACTGGAAGCTCGTTATGTCATGTTTGCCTAGACTGAAATATACTACTAACTTCGTTGTATAAGTAGAACTACCTATTGCATTTTAAATCACAAGTGCAAGTGAGAGCTATCGTTTTTGAGCTCACCAGATGGCGCCACTGTCAAGTAAGGTCATGTCAGTAATTCTATTTTATACTTTAAAATACCAATAACATCATAAAAAGTTCATGTTATTACGTACAACAACATAGTGTAAACTTCAGATACATATTTACAATATTGTCCCTAAAATTAGCAAGCATGAAATTTTTTTAAATCATTTTACCTCCAAGTATTCACAAATAAGATCCTAAGTTGCTACTTAAAATCTTCAAGTCATCAATCAGGAATGGCTCAATCAAGACCACAATCGTGAATATTAGTAAAAAATCGTGATTAAAAAGTACGCAACGCGCGAACACTCTATGACATCTGACATTTCGGTGACCTCGCGCTACACTAGTGCCTCTAGTGGCGAATTCATACGCGACAGCCCCCATTGCGATTGGTTTATTACGCCACAATGACGGCACGGTTGGCGCAGTGGCTGAGTGATTGGGTGCTGCACTGCGTGTCGCGGGTTCGATCCCCGCACGGAACAAATATTGGTATGATCTACAGGTAGTTGCTCCGGGTCTGGCTGTTTGGATATGTAAGTTTAGGGCCGCATTCCGAATTACAAAATAATCACTCACAGCGCTGACATCTATATTTTGCGTTCCGTTTTAGATATCACGATTATAACAGCTGAGAGCTGTCATCAATTCGGAACGCTCGTGAACGCGTTCACAGTGAACATAAGCCCAAACCGAAACCTTTCACAAGACCTATTTTTGAAAATGTACGATATGTTGGTTGACTCTGCTGCACATACAACCCTCCAAGTTCAATTAACCCCATTCAATAACTATTTCATGAAAAAGTCACTCAATGGGGTTAAATGAACTTGGAGGGTTGTATTGATGATTTGAATGATTATAATTCTGCAACTTCATACGTGTTACTGGCGCGTTTGTTATTTTCACCAACATACAACTTGACACTGATCTGCAAATCATAAGAAAATTTAAATATCGCGGGCTACCCTTGCGCATCCACCATAACAAAACAACACAACCTGTGAACACAACTGTCATTTTTGACAGCGCTCACGGTGATATTTATTTGGGGCATGGTCGGTGTAATCCCAAGATGGCGCATGTCATGACGTCATCTATGACGATTCAAGGGATATCAATATCGCGCTCACCATAATACGGAACGGGTCTATGGACGCTTAAATCGATTACAGCGTAATTCGGAATGCAGCCTAAATGTTTGTAAACGCACCCACAATACAGGAGAAATTCCTAGTGTGGGGTAAAGTTTAAAAAAAAAGCTATCATAGTTCTATTTAGAAGCCTAAGTATGTAAACCAGGCATCATACCACACATAGGAAAATAGCGGTATATTTGACTTACCCGGTACGCATCCAACGTTGCTATTTAATTGTAGACCTAACCTGGAAATTGGGTCTGTTATTATCAGTATTCCGGTATACTCCGTCCATATCAAGGAATACTGATACTGAACTACCTATCAAATATTAAATTCGATAAAATCTTTAAGAGCATAAAACCACAAAATAAAACGTGAAATCAATTTATACCAACAAAGGCCAATAAACCACAGATATTAATAAGTAAATTGAATTGACTGCCTCGTTGAAGTTTGCTGAGAAATGTTAAATGTTATATGTATAATTAACAAATGCTTCCTCTCTCCTAACTCACTTACTTCACTTTGGCTTCCGTACGTTTTTTTCACGGGTGACCACTGAAAACCAGCGCTGTGCTGTGGGCCCCCCATAGCACAGCATAATGCTGAGTGGTAACCTGCTTGTCGCGTTCACGACGTGCAAGCTGTTAATTTTGTATTTATTTTTCTTTGTACCTATATGTCCTGTGTATTTATAATATTTGTTATGTATTGAATGATTATTTTAAATTTATCTCTTGTACGCACGTCATGTCCCTGCGACAAATAAACATTTTTTTTCTTTCTTTTTCTTTTTTACTTATTTTGCTGTGCCCACCCTGTCGGGCACAGCCTTATGATCTAAAATATTATAAGTTTACCACCTAAGAAACCTACATGTGGAATGCAATAAAGTATTGAGTATTACATTGTTATTGGGTGTTTCCATCAGAAATGTGTCAGTAGCAGCCACGTAGTCAGGATTTGGTGCTCGGTTGGCAATAGGCTCACCCCCTATTACTTAAAACTGAAACTTGGCTGGTGAAATGTGGGTGTACTATTAGGTACACCTCTGCCTAACCCTTCGGGGATTACAGTCGTAATGTTATGTTATTAACAAATTTTACTTCGTGAAATGAATAGCTCTAACCATATTACTTTAAAAGGTAATATCTTCAGGAATTTCTCCTGGGAAAAGGCAGACTGAGCTCCTTTTAATTAAACGATAATAAATGAAAATGAACCAGCCATGTTAGTTTTCACGTTTGTTTTAAGTGCTGAATTTGATTTGTCAGTTCTTGATCTGAACTGTAACATAGATATGTTACAGTTCTCGTTTTTACCGCAGAAAATCAAAACTCAAATTGTAAACTTACAAAAAATATATCCAAAGACAATTAAGTGTAATACCAAAAGGCTATTTAAATAATGTATCTACGTACACACGCGGCACATCAAGCTATACATTTCCAGTATAACATGGCCTCGCTTTGTATAGAGTTCCAATACAATGAGAGATCCTCATTAACTGGTTATTGTGTAGCTTGATTGATCGCCGTGCTTACATTAACTATTTGAATGAAAGTAAACTATTACAAAATAAATAACGTTAAATGGAACGTGATGTAGAACTCTGTCTAAGATTTGAGAGAGTAAAGTATATTTTCATACTAATTATTTTGTACAAAACTGTAAACAGTAACTATAAATATTTGAAAGCCAATTTAATATTTCTAATAAGTAAGCAAACAAAACTAATTCTGCTTGCCAACTAAAATTCCAATCTTAAACATTATTTTTCGTCCCAAAACATAATTCAATTTTAAATTCATCAACATAGCTACCTATCAAATGTTATTTTTTCATCAAACTTGTGTATAAAGACATTTTGAACTTTGGTTATTAGTTCGAGTTTATTTACAAGTTCGTTTGTTAATAAATTATAATCAAGCAACGTGGTTGAACTCAAAGTTTCTTACTCACTCACACCTACTTTGTCTGGAGTTGAGAAAGAAACTTCGCTGTTTGGTCGAACTCCATGTCTATACACAAGTCCCTAACTTCGACTGTAACGTGTATGCGTAATGAACTTTTTAATCTAGCAATATGTTTGCCGAAGATGAAACTCAAATACGTGTTGAAGTTTAACAAAGTTAGCATGCAGATTTAGTTGAACGTCGTTTTCATAGTTTCATGTTTCAAGATACAACACAATTGGCACGGACATATGAAGAAGTGTGAATAAATTGGTACAAGAAAATCTAAAGGTGAAAATGTTTAGGCTTATAATCCCAAAAGGGGTCCCCCAAGGAGTGGATCGTACCTTCAAAGCTTATCACTGACAATATTTAGGCGCAAGTGACAGAAGGTGAGACTTTTATTTATAAGTCAGACTTATATCAGACATTTATGGACCATAAAAGTTCGACGGCCAGCTGTTTTCGTCTAGACATAAGATTATTGTCTTAAAATACACCTATCCTTACCTGTAATAATTCTGAAGGGATACCTTACACCCCACTGTGTGACATCAAAGACAGGGTTTTCACAATAGGTGTTATAAATTACCCGTATTCCGACAGGATCGTAGAGACAAGCAATTTTACTCGTAGTTTCACCTACCTTGTGTAAAAAAATATATATAAAAGCTTCTCGAAGACCTTTTGTAATGCATAAATGCAAACTGTAGCTAAAACACTACCGAAAATTCGCTAACGGGTAAATTGACTTGCTAGCCTGGAAAACAAATCCAAGACCTATTCGGCAGCTACGGCCGCATGACTAAATGGGCACTGTTCAACGAATGACAACCTGACTTGATATACGATTACCTCAGTACTGATGCTCAAAGATGTCGTTGTTAGTAGGTACTACATCAATAAAACACCAAGATTGAAATGCCAGACGTCGCTGAACCCACCGCAGTCATCAATTTCCTTCACTGACACTTGCTCTCTTACGAGTCGGGGAGATAACTTGATACACTGCATGTTTTGTTTACCGACGGATTACCGCAACACAAACGAATACCGGATTCACACGTTTCCTATTTCCTCGTGTCATTATTATTAAGGAGCCTTGAGATGTCAAGCGAAAAATAGGGATAAGATTTCCACCGCACGATAAAGATACTCCTCAATTTTAGGTTCTTCTTCTATGTTAAGGGGTTTGGTTTCCGCACTTAGTCCCTAAAGTGGACCATTGTATGTGAGGTTCTTCTTTTTTTAACGATCTATTTAAGGTCAGGTGCGTAGTACTCGCAACCGGTGTACGTGTATTACGAAATGTATGATCGTGCACGAGCCTAAAGTAATATGTAAGGCGCGAATCATATAAAAACGGCGTAAGGTGACGGCGCGGCGCAGGCGCGGAAAGTAAAACGAAAAAAAAAGTCGGAGTGTCTGCGCCGCGCCGCTTGAATGTAATTCACAACACGTCGCCTACGTACATTTTGTATGAAATCGATTATGCGGCATCATGCCTGCGCCGCGCCGTCACCTTACGCCGTTTGTGTATCATTCGCGCCTAATAGTGCCTGCCTACCTCTATGGGAACAAGATTTTAGTAAAAAAACATTTGTTAAAACAAGCTTTTAAATATGGATATGACGTCACTCGTATTCTTCTCAGCAAACCCTTTTAATTGATACCCATATCATGGGGGTGTATAAAAAATAACTAGTCCGCCATCTTTTTCAAATCAAATCAATCAAATCAAAATATTTTTATTTCAAATAGGCCTAGATAGGCACTTATAAAACGTCGACAAAAAGGTGCTTTGGGAGTCCGCTATATTGGATTTAGAATAACGTCACTTAGCTAACCATGCATTGTCATCCAAATTAAACGTGTATGCAAAATTTCAGCTCAATCAGTTGGGGTGGTTTTAAAACTCAGTTGCAAGATTTGACTTAACCAAACATACAAACATTGCAAGTTAAATAAAAGCTTGTAAAAAGTAGTTTATGCATGATAAGTGAAAATAATTTAATTTGTGAGCTAAATGCAAGTTTAATTCCCAAGAATTTAAAGTTGTGAGCTAAAACAGAAACAATGTTAAAATTTCACTACACAAAAGATGAGTAACGGCGCGTCCAGGCCCTATATTCGTACTCTGAAAAAAAAAACATCCCATCGTCACACTACCGCGGGCGGGAACGTTTTGATATGGCCTCCACGTACCATTTACCACGTCGCTGTGTTTCCGTGACGTATTTTTGTAACATATTAACCGATTCCAATTTTGTTACTATTCGGAATCGTCGTTCGTTGGAATCGAATCGGCACTTTATTCGATTTCGACGTGCGTTGTATGTCTACATTCATGGATACTGAATTCAGTGAATTCACATGTTATCGAAGCTATTCGAATGTTAGAAAAAAGATGAAACTAAAAGTCACAAATGTAAACACACACAATACAAAAAAGATACTTGTGACTGTAAAAGAAAAATGTGGATGCTTTCATCGTGGTTTGAACAAGGAGTTTTCGTGTGATAATATGGATGTAACCACGTTAATTTCCAAGAAATTGAAGCTGGTGCTCGCTTTTAGTTAAACACGTACCCACTCCGTTGGAACATAACCTGTAGTGAAGCCAGTTTCCAGAACTACAAATTCACATCGAGCTTGCACCTTTATTAACTGTGATGGACAAAATCCATTCAACTGCTGAATTTGTTCGTCGACAAAAGACTTCCATATTAATTAGATTTCAGCTATATTCAACTAATAATAGTAACTCGTTAGAAACAGGCCGTTTCACAAAATAATTAATAACGTTACGAACGTGTTAATTTCAAAGTTCATACATAACTGATTTTAGACTAAAACTGTATGTAGTTATGTCTAAATATAGGCTTTTATCAGAACACGGACTTAATAAAACATTAAAAACTCCTTAAATCGACACTAATTGTCAAAGCTTAAGGCGAAATTAACAATTACCGATTTTACAACTCGATTAAAATTGACGACGTACGAGACGATCCTTCATTGGCAATAATTTCATTTAAATTGTGGACAAGACAAACACCGTTTATGCTACCAACTTGTAACTACCAGCCAACAATGTCTATGAATTAACAATCAACCGGGGTCGGGCAATTGGTACCGTTTCGACAAATTGCGTATATGCGTAAGCCGAGAACCATTCTCTAACAGAAACTAGTTCGCACTATAGCTACCGAAATCCCTAAGGTTCAATGCAGTACCAAATAGTTCGGCTGTAGCTTATTTCAAGACAATTGTGTTAGTTTAGTGTACAATGTGGAATTTGAAGGCTTTGTAAATAATTAATAGCTTGGCTTTAGAATAATTGAATAGTAATATCTTAACAAGCTTTCATCTATACCAATAATCACTACATAGTATAAAACAAAGTCGCTTTCTCTGTCCCTATGTCCCTTTGTATGCTTAAATCTTTGAAACTACGCAACGGATTTTGATGCGTTTTTTAATAGATAGAGTGATTCAAGAGGAAGGTTTATATGTATAACATTGCACCGTGCGAAGCCGGGGCGGGTCGCTAGTATATTATAAAGAGGGTTTGTAAGTTGGTATGTCGGGGTAACATACGGAACCAATGATCCAAATCCAAAATTTTTTTCACTGGTAGAAAGATACATAATTCGTGGGTGCTTTATGCTATAAATTATATTTAAATCATGCATTTTAGCAGAGCTATCACAATTTTTGTGGACGAACTCGCGGGCAATGGGCTAGTTACGTTGTAAAGTGCGAGTAAATCACGAATTAAACGGAAATTCTAATAAGGAGATTGTTCTGAAGCTATACTTCTTCAACATTAGTCATGGGAAAGTGTCTAAGTCTGAATATAAACATTTTCTATCTTAATTTACTTTTTCCACACATGGAATTCTAATTTTAAGCACGGTGATAAACTGTGAACCTCCTATAAATGCACATTATCAATCTAAATCAGGGATCCCCAAACTATTTTGGACAAGTGACCCCTTTTCCAAAATGAACTGTTACCTCAGACCCCCATGGCCAAATTACCTACTTTTAAGATCAACCCCCTTATTCATAATGGTCCGCTAACTTAAAACAGCTGCTACAGTGTGTTATTTTTCATTCTGACTTAGGTCAATAGAAGAAGACAGAGTGAGAATTAGCAATGCTTTAAGTTAGCAGACTATTATGAATAAGGGGGCCTATCTTTAGTTTTTTCCTATTGACACAAAATACCTAGGTACTAAGGTACCAATTGGAAAACTTTGCACTTGGTTAAGTGAGTAAAATTGACTTCATTTTCGTATCAAAATTTAACAAAATAAAAAGACATACAATTCAGTAAATATCAAGTTTAATTTATAACGATTATTACAAATTAGGTACTTAAAGAATTATAAGTAGGTAGGAAATTATATTTAAAAAAGTATTAATTCGCAAAGAGAAAATAAAACATTCAGTGTGATGGATGAACCTGGTGACTATCTACCAATCTAGCTACATCCGGTTCAATATTGGTGAGTTGCAGCCTTAAATCTCCACGTTCGTTGATTTTCAAACGGTTTCTTTGTTTCGTCAAAATGTTTGTTACCACACTGAAGCTTTTTTCAACTAGGTATGATGATGGAAAAGCGATAAGGTATTTTTCAGCAAGGTTCCACAATGTAGGATACTGTGTTTCAATGTTGCGTTGCAACCAGAACTTCTGATAGCCTTGGTTGAACTTCTGCTTAAGCTCTTCGTCTGTGCTGATGGTAATCAACTCTTCTTGCATTATCACATTGGCTTCTTCTATGGCTGTGGTATTGTACGGATTTATTATCCATTGAGGAATTTGTAAATTTAAAAGATCCTCAAACCTCTCCGTAAAATCCTTGTGTAATGCGTCCAAGTGAGTGACATATAATAAAATGTCATCATCTTGAAGCGTTTCTGGTAATTTTGACAAATGCAGAAACTGCGAATATTCTTTTCTGCCTAAATTTTGTTTATAAAGGATTAGTTTACCCACGAAGGCCGATATTATTGATTTTGTTTTAATCAAGTTAAGATCGTCACCCTGCAGCTGCAAATTAACTTTGTTGAACATTCCAAAGATATCAGTCAAGTAATAAATATCTGTTTTACAATTGTTCAGATTTTCTTTCAAATTCGGATCTTTTTCTTGTAAAAACTCCAACACAGATTCAAAAACGGCTGAAAATCTTTCTAAGCAAGAGCCTCTTGATAGCCAGCGAACTTCAGTGTGAAGAAGTAATCGAGTAAAGACTTCGTCGTTTTCCTCACATAGCTGAGCAAATAACCGAGAGTTCAAAGAATTGCTTCGAATCTTGTTGATAGCATTTATTACATATTGTAAAGACTTATGCAATCTAGGACTCAGCTTTTTTGCTACTAAATGCTGCCTGTGAATCACGCAGTGAATGACCAGTACATCAGGCAGTTGTCGCTTTAAGTGAGCTATAAAACCACGATGACGACCAACCATAGACGGTGCACCATCAGTCGCAACAGAAACAATGTTCTTCCATGGAATAGCTTTGTCAGTAAAAAAATGTTCCACGGCCTGAAAAATTGATTCTCCTCTGGTATCAGTCTCTAAATATGTAGCAAAAAGCAGTTCTTGGCACATATTTTCATCTTTGATATATCGAACATATCCTAACAACAGAGCTTCATTGCCGGGTAATGTAGACTCGTCCAACTGGAGAGAGAATCTGTTGGTCTGTAAGAACTTGCATAAAATGTTTTCCACATCGCGTCCCATCTCGTCTATGCGTCTCTGAACGGTGTTATTGCTCAAAGGTATTCTCTTTAAAATATCATGTGCGGGTTTGTGCAATACATTGTTAAGGACCTCCGCAATGGCTGGTAAGATAAGCTGCTCTCCAATTGTGTGGGGTTTCCCCGACTTCGCTATTAGTAAAGATATATTATAGGACGCTCGTAAACCATCATCGTCTTTAATAGATGATGACGCAAACATCGATCTTATGGATGGCCTTTTGTCTAGTTTTTCTTTAAGTGCTTGAAAAAATGTCAAGGGCTTACTTTTTTTGTCAGCATGTACTCTCGATAAGTGGTCATCCATTTTTGAAGGCTTCATGGCATCGTTACTGAATACTTTTTCACATATGAGACACATCGGCAAGTATTGATTTGATGGAGATGCAATAAATCCGAACTTCAAGTAGTCCAAACTGTATTGTCTGCATTTTTTTTTCGTGTCCGCCATCATAAAACTCTCAGTAATCCTGCAAATAAAAAAATAAGAAACTAAGTACCTAAATTAAAAACAATACCTAATAAACTGTTAAATTTACTGGTAAATTTTTACAATTGAAACAACTGAGGCAACTGCAAACTGTTGCAAACAATCTACAGATAGCTCAACTGATCACTATCACACAGTGTGCAGTGGGGCAATGCTGATGCGCTGTGCCGGATAAAAACTGTTTGGTACTTACCCTGTTAATTTTTCATAAACTGCAGATATTGTGTGGTTACGCTATTAACTCGCGTAGGGAGCTCAGCATTTTGTAAATTCTTTTTCAGTCACTTTACTTCACTTAATTTAGCTATGTAATAACTTTGTAATCTCTTGAAATAAATGAGTACTTATATGAGTTATTATCGTTCAAGCTCCAACGAATTTCAAAACGCAAATGAACTTTCAACCTAAGTGCAACCTCGTTAAATAGTAAAATATCAGGAACATGTTTGGACTTGCAACTTGATCATGAATTCGTTCGTGTTAAATCGCGCAAGCGTCAAATAGAGAGCAAGTCAAAACGCGCCTGAAAGACGTACGCTCGAACTCATTATCTTGCACAAACTTGTCCACACTGACTTGCCGAGTTTTTCATCTTGTACGAACTTGAGGCTTTATATTACTACAACAATGCTATTTCCTACATAAATATTAATTATTCTTAGTACACGTAACACAACATAAACAATACAGTACCTACCTACCTATCTTGAAAGTTTTAAATAAGAACTTGTGTTAATTTAATAGGGGTCGATTTTTAGACCTCGTCGACCCCCATAATCAGTTTTCGTTTATGTCGACCCCTAGGAAACCGATATCGACCCCAAGGGGTCGATATCGACCACTTTGGGAATCCCTGATCTAAATCAATCTCTTAAATACTCGTACTCCTAAATTAATGTTTCCTGATTAATTATTCGGGAATAAAATTTATCAAACCCGCAAGCCCAAAGGGTGCAATTTTTTATGAAGATTTTTCCAACTTTTTTCATTAAATTTCTTGAAGTATTTGCGAAGTTCCATTCGTTTTTAACGCTAGGAAAAATCTCCTCACTTTTTCACTCTCTTAATATTGACCGAAATTCTTATAGGAATACCTATTGGTGCCACGTAAATGCTCGACTCCTCATTTCTTTGGGATTACGTATCTTACAACCGAGTATTTAAGTTCTTAGTTATCATTTTAATTGGGAAATAAAACAAAAACACGGCTCACTTTGTCTTTAAATAATTTAGCCCAATACCTAACAGAATGTTTAAAAGGCTTATCATGTTCTTGAGGGTTTTGTCAACATTATAATATTCACATAGCTTTAGAAAATATGGCACAATTTATATCAAACTCATTTATACCTTCTTTTCAATATTGCAGAAATCCATTTGGTAAATGTAATAGTGGTTATACTTTAGTTATCAATAAAGCCAAATCTTAACACTACTACATCTAAATCACGATACATCGCCCAGAGAAAGCTTTTTCATAATTACGTTACGCAACACTTACAAACGCAAACGAAAAAATAAAAAATAAACATCGTATTTTTTCAACAATGGCAACAATAGCTACAAGATCCGCTCACTCAATACAGATTGGTTGGTGAAAACGGTTGTGTTGTTGCGTGCTCCCATCCCATTAAGATAAGCCAACCAAAACGAGACGCGTGGCTTACGATTAATGACGGGAAACAAAATGCTGTCTGCAATCCTGTTATGTTTGAATGGACCAAACATAACAACCACAATGGGGTACCCACAGATGATAATGGAATGAATGTACGGAAAACCGCACAAATCATAAAGGCCGCTGATTATGCATTTTCCAGCCAACAACGGAAAAATAAACATTTGCACAGCGTATAATAACCAATCACTTATGTTTGGAAGCATGGAGAATATTATATATATGTTCAGATTAAAGTAGGGTGATAAATATTTTAGAGAGAACAAAGACAACACAATTAATGTTGCCATAAACTTTACCGAACAATGTGTAAGTAAACATTGGCGAAAATGTATGGGAACCACAATATGCTGATATATTTAAAGTGACGGAGCTCAAACAGCAAAAAGGTTCGTATAAAAACATAGCGATTTGTATGTTTAACGTCCTAACCCCAAAGTAAAACACTATTCAGACCAAACTACCCATTTCCCGGGCCTAAGCAACTGTGACAGTTTCTCAACTATTATATTTCGCGATCTAGATTCAAAACAAACTAATAGGAGAGATAATCTGAACCTTTATAATGATTGTGTAATTAAATATCTGTGGCCACGAACGCAGCGAGTGCGGTTGATACAAATGGAATATATATTTGGAGATAGACACGTCATTGCACTGTAATTAAGGACATCGTTGTGTCGTACACACCACAGGCCACAGCCGCTACTAACTGTTTACATAACTAGTATCTCCTTGATGACTATAGATAAGATCGACATACATGTGTAAGCGGTACTAATATCGAATTACGTATCAGAAAAGTGTGCTCATATTGATGTGTGAACATCAATCTGAATATCTTTGTCAATGACAATCAACGTAATCACGAAAAAAACCGGTCAAGGTCAAGTTGGACTCGCGCACCGAGGGCTCCGTATAAACTTGTAGGTATTTTGCTTACTACATATTTACGGTTTCCAGATTTCTTATTTTACATGAGCTGTAATACATAGCTTCTTGCCAAATTTCATGATTCTAGGTCAACGGGAAGTACTCAATAAGTTTTGATTCCCTTGTGAAATCGCAAAATATGCGACATAAACGGTCCTAACTTTTGCTCGCGTTCACTTACAAGTTTGATTTTTTCATTACTCTAAGGTGTTGGAGATATAAGTATTTGATATTAGTTTCAACTTTATACCTCAACGCGTTCTTGTGAAAAAGGGTCTTGACAAACATACAGGCGGACAACAAAGAGATCCTATAAAATTACTTATTCAGATGTTCCATGCATTATTTCAATTCCTACTCGACTGAAATGCTGGGACAAATGATTTTTTTTTACTATTCCGATGTGATCAACGCGAAGATGTTCAGCTTGATGGTCACCCTTCTGATACATGCTGTAAGTATACATATAACGCGTGCTTCAATCGACCACAGAGGTTAACCAAAGACGCTGTGCTCAATTTACTCACGACAAAAGCAAGGTATAGAGAGCTGGGTCTGAGATAGCACTTTAAAGCCTCTGGCACCTTCTATCATGCAAATATATTCGGATGTCTTAGTCACAGGTAGTCAGACACAGTCTTATGTCTAGTTTGACCTAGAAGAACACGTAGCTCCAGCTTGTTGGGTGTTGGATTGTCTAAAACTAGCTGCAGCCCGCGACCTTCGTCTGCAGGAAATTATTTTTAATTATAAAAAATATTACTTCCCATTTGAATCGTTTCTTTTTACAAATTCAAGGGTCTAATTTTTTCTGAACGGAAGCGTAATCCATTTCCTAGAATAAACATCAGCTACATCAGCTATCTGCCAGTGAAAGCACCGTCAAAATCGGACCAGCCGTTTCGGAGATTAGCCGGAACTAACTGTCTGAGAGACAAAATGTTTTAATGTGAGTGCGAGTAAGTACCGTATATATACTTTCATATCATATGCATACAGTTAGAAGCTGTTACTTTGAAATAACAAAGAGCACTTCAATTTTATTTATTTGTATGGATGTATTTGTAAAGATACAGACCTCAAACCAATAGTGGGCTCATTGTCATTAAAATGGTCACTGTTTGCCTGTATGCAGCGAAACCTCGATCAATAGACACTTTAGAGATTTTTTTCTGAACAACTAACTTGAAAACACAACTTTGCGCTACGTTTTCAAAAATGTTGTGAATATTTTTGATATGCAATATCAGGTAGGTTCTAGCGTGTTCCAACATTGCATGGCTTTTACGACTTCACAGCGATCGAAACCGACCTTAGTACTAATATTAACATGATTTAGGAAAAACTTAAATTTGAATAGCCTAGGGTAATTTAGGAACAGTCACATATGATACAGGAGTGAAATTTTGAATAAAAATAAAGTCACACGAACAGACATACAGAAAAGCGATTTTGTTAGCAATCAAGTGTAGATAGAGCTACGTTGTTATAAAATAACCTGTGATTAAAATCTTCCTACTTTTTAATGCCTCGTTGGTCTACTGGTCGCAATCGCCGCTGCTGAGGTTCTGGGTTCGATTTCCGGGTCGAGCTAGGTACTATTGAGTTTTCCCTCAGGAATTTCTCAGTAGCAGCCACGGACGGAGACTGGATTGTGTGCTTTGTGATTCATGTAATAGGCTCGCCCCCTATTAGATTAGTCTTAAGCATAACTGACGAAGTGGGTGTACTATTAGGTACACCTCTGCCTAACTCTACAAGGATTACAGTCTTGATGTTATGTGCTATTATTAAAATTCCGAACTCGTTTTCAATACAAAATCGTTTTTACATCTTATTAAACGGCAATTTTAATAGTCCAAAGTAAATTCTTGCCCACATTGATGACACAATCGCTCGACAACGTTAACATTGTGTGAAAGCACTAATATTTCACCAATAACAAGGACATCACGCCAACACAATAAGACACAGATATACAATAACACTACATGGATAGATCTGTTTCTGTTTACGCTGGATTAGAGATTGTCGTCGATTTATCGTTGTGTCTTATCCAGTCGTACAATGAAACTGTAATAGATCTGTTCGCGCTAGTAAATCACTATGTATAAAAGGGTACGTTACACAGAACTGGAGCTATGGCGGAGCAGAAAGTTCGAATTAGTACAAAATTTTACAAGCTGCTCGTGCTATTACGAAAAGACTTTATTACATCGGTGTTCTAGTGATCGCCAGCGCTACTGCTGCGTATGAGATCCTGGGTTCGATTCCCAGGTCGAGAAAAATGTTATTAATGTTATTAAATGTTATTATATTTTTCCATTAGGAATTTCTCAATAGCAGCTACGGAGTCTGTATTTGTGCCCAGTTGATGGCAATAGTCGGGCCCTCTATTACATAGGACTCAAAGATAACCGGTGAAATGTGGGGTGTAATATTATGGACAGTGGGATGCATCAATGGGGGCTATCGCGTGTAAATTCGCCGCTAGAGGCGCTAGCGTAGCGCGAGACCCCCGAAATGTCAGATTTCATAAAAAGTTCACGAGTTGCGTGCTTTTTATCACGTATTTTTACTAATATTCACGATTGTGGTCTAGATTGAGCTATTCCTGATTAATTAAGACTTGAAGATTTTAAGTAGCAACTTAGGATCCTATTTGTTAGTACTTAGAGGTAAACTGTTTTTTAAATGTTTCATGCTTGCTAATTTTAGGGAGAATATTGTAAATAAATGTATCTGAAGTTTACACTATGTTGTTATACGTAATAAAATATATTTTTTATGAAGTTATTGGTACTGTAAAGTATAAAATAAAATTATTGACATAACCTTATGCGACAGTGGCGCCATCTGGAGAGCTCAAAAACGATAGCCCTCATTGCATTGTGATGCAGCCCACCGTACATCTCTGCCTTGCCCTTCAGGGATTACAGGCGTTATTTATGTTGATTTTGTTGAAAACCATCGTTGATATGATAAGGTAAAAAGTTAATAGAAAAATTTGAATTCCGCTTTTATAACGAACCACATTAAAGCCTATATTTCCGCGACAACAACCTGTTTTCCCCATAATTTCCGCATCTGGTCACACCCGCTTATTTCAAAGCCCTGTAGGGATTTGGCGTACAAACAAAATTTTAATCATTATTAAAACGGACGGCGGAATGTCTCCCCAGACGTGCGATAAAACGCTTTGATGGTACCAAGAATGTTTGCGACGATTACCTATTCCCAAAGCGATTCGACGCCAACTGGAAATATATAAGCTGCGAGCTGCTTCCTTGTTGTAAATATATTTCCTTATCTTTCTTATTGCTGATTTAATTGAGTTTTTTATGATTAAGTGCTTCCCAAGTCCCTATGCCATATTTACCTATCTTAAAGTTATGGTGAATTAATTTTAAGCTCGGAATCTCCCACTGTTGCGTGTGCGTCCCCCATCCATCTGTTTCCCGCCATTTTGACAGTAACGTCAACCCAGCGCGCTTTTCGACTGCCCTGGTTTCTTAGGCCCAACCTTGACCACTACCTTAGCTCCATCGGCCATCTCTGCATCTAGCCAGATATCCTGCCCAACTGCACTTTTAGCGTTAAATATTCAGTTTACAGCGTTAAAATAAAGAGCAATATTTGGCGGCGTCTAGATGCTCATCATTGTCAGTAAAGTCTTCAGTAGAGCACTACCTGTACAATGTTTTTATTTTATTAACCATGTGAAAAATGTTCCCCCTGGGGCGCAGGCTTACTCTCTGTGAGCAGAGTGCGATTTAATCCACCAAGCGGGTCCAGTGCGGGTTTGCGGATGTCATATTTCTTCAAGTTTTTGGCCGTCGGTTTACTCATGATGTTTTTGTTCACCGTCCTCAAAGCAATGCTAATGAAATACTCAGTGTCAACGACCTCCCTATCATAAATCGGGGCCGCAACTACTGAGCCACTACTGAATTGTGGAATTGGGATGCATGGATGGAATCATAAAATAATTAAATTAAACAAATTTTAATTTAAATCAACTACAGATAATTTCGAATAAAAACAAAAAAAAATATCTGTTTGTAAATGTAACGACACACATAATGAACACAATTATTGTTGTGCAGAAAAACAGTAACGCTTTCTTTCCAATTAAAATGCAAATTCAGTCAAATAATTCAGAAAGAGAACATTTTGTACCCTCATTAACAAAACCCCCTTTTAATGTGGGAACCGTGGTGCAAATGCTGAATGTACATAATTGGCTTTATATAACGGCACGTTGAATTAATATCTAGGATAAAGATATAATTTATGACGAAGAAAAGGCCCATATTCAGTTAAATTGATAATTTATTTCTTTTGAATTGTCCAGCTGAGAACACTTCATTACCCAAGGTTCGCTATATCACACCATTTTACACAAATTTTAGAAGTACAGGGAAAATGATACTTTCATTTATCCATTTATCAGTAGTTCGTTGTCTTCTAATGTATTAAGAATTATGTACCATAAATATTCATTCAATTTATCCACTGGGTTGTGGAGGTCAGATAGGCAGTCGCTCCATGTAAAATACTGGTATTCAGCTGCATCCGGTTAGACTGGAAGCCGACCCCAACACAGTTGGGAAAAGGCTAGGCAGATGATGATGTATTCATACAAATTATCTCGGTAGCTTTATTTTCCATTTGGGGTGTGTATTTCGGTGAAACTACTAGTGCGTAAAGTACACAATATCATAATTACTCGTTCCAGAATTATACATACGTAATTTGGTTTGTTAATTTAAATGAATTCATAAATGTTATGATCATTACAAACACAAGAAATAGGTTCTATTTCGATCGCTCAGTCGAAATTAAATAACACCCGGCCAAAATCGATTATTATTAAATAGTTTTGACAGGAGCTAACTGGCACTTTGAAGCTGAATGATTTCCTCGTAAGATCTTCGTTGAAAACTCAAACGTAAATTGAATTCCTTGTTCCCTGTCTTCTGAATATTCTGAATGAAGATTTCATTTAACGAAATGCAGAGACCAAATCGAAATGAGGAAAGAGGAATCGTTTTACATGCTAGCTTAAATGACCAAAGAATTGGTTTCCCTGGTCATAAAAGTACTATTCATTCTGTTAGCACAGCATAAACTCATTAAAGCATTCAGTTTCTGGTCATAACTGTACATAAACTCATTAAAGCTGTTAAACCAGAAGTTGATTTAAAACTTAAATGTTTAAGAGTTAGCTTTACTTCATGTATATTTAAAACACAGACCTCCATTTTATGTGAACATAAAATTATTTATTCTACGAGAATTTTCAGTAAAACTATCTGTAAATTGTGTTTATCGTATGCTAAATTTACCCAACTTTTTTTTATTAAAAATACTTAAAAGAACTCAACGGCTTTGTGTGATCATTTAGACCTTAAGCCATAAGATTTAAATGATCAAACTTCTGGCCGTAACATAACCTTGAGCAACTTTTTCCAACAAAGAAAACTCACTCTGACCCTATAAAAATAAAGTTGAAATTAGGTGGACCGTTTTCACGAGAGTCCAAAGCCGTATTGCCGCACGTATCCACAGTGGCATTAAATTTTGATTGCGCAAAACATTAAAAAAACAAAGTTATAATATTTGAGGCAGAACAACTTTTATTTTACAACTTTAGAGTCTCATATAAAACGGGTGCACGGTGCGATTACAATTAAAAAGTGAAAGTATGAGCGCTCCTGATTCAGTATAGTAATAACGGGAGAGCTTCCCGATACATTTTAAATGGATACTGTGTATTTTAAAACTTTTTTGCATGTAATTACATCGGCGCAACGGCCTGAACTTTCGATTATATCGGTATTTTCGTTGAAACTGATCGGGCTGCGTGTGGATAAGCTCTTCCCGTGGGTATTGTTAAAGATTTAATGAGATGGGTTGAGCATCAGCCAACGCACGCCAGGTCTGATGATTGCTATCTTTAATAAAGGTTCATGGACGTTAAAAGAGGTTCCACGCGGTTTTTTTTTAGATATACAGCGTGTAACAGAAAGGGTATAATCATATGGAATACTGTGGTACGGATCATCAAACTGAACAACTTTCTCTATGGGACCACCATCGAAATCGTAAAAAAATAATCAGCTGTCCTATACAAAATTTCAATACCTACTCGACCCAAATGTATGGGGCAGCTGATTATTTTTTTACGATTTCGATGGTGGTCCCATAGAGAAAGTTGTTCAGTTTGATGGTCCGTACCACAGTATTCCATATGATTATACCCTTTCTGTTACACGCTGTATAAACCAATAAATGCGTGATACATTTAAAAAATACAATGTAAGAACTCAATACGAATCAACGCTCAATTCAAAAGAACAATTGTTATAAATAGAATCCTGTTTCTCTCACCAATCTATCATTTACGCTAGCGGCACGTTTTGATTGATCAATACATCCGATGTTCTTCCCCAAAGACAAATCGTTCTCTAACGCTCACCGAAGCCTGTATTATTGTAAAACTGGGCATGAATTATAATACACCCAACTCGTATATTCACCAGCTCGAAATCCGTCCATTTTATCTTGCTCTTGAGGTTTTCCTGACAAATGAGATATCCGGGACGACCCTAACGAAAATATCCTTGGGCTTTCCACCACATAACCGCGCCTTACATACATTTGGATTTATATGAACGTTATTTCATGCAATCGTGCCAAACTTTCGTGTTATATTCTCCTTATGGTCAAGATTCTTACATTATACTCTCTCATATTTTGTCTAGGATCCAGATTTTCATTTCGACGCCCGGCGGGGGTAGTGAACCCATATCTCTCATATGAAGTGCTTGAATCCAGTCACAAAACATCAATAACCCGTTTACGGTCACTTGTGCGTTACCACATGAAAACTTATGTCTAAGTTATTGTATAATATAGTGCTGTCGTTATAGTAGAAAATATGTCAGTAACGGGAAGCTTCGCTCGACTTAATAGCAATGAGGCGATTGAACAGTAAACTATTTTATATCCCATGATATTTTCTGTCGTCATAAAAAAACTGCTTATCGTTACTTCATTGTATTTTATGGAGCATGTATCTGTAGTCTGATCTTCCTGAAACTCTCATAAACAGTGTTGACAAAAAAGTTTCAATAAGTATATAGAGGGTGCGAATTTTCCGAAGTTTCCTCAAAAAGATCTGTTGATCCTCAAAAAGTTAGATATTAATGTTACGAAGTTGAGTTGCGAAACATAAGTATAGAAAGGAGGTTTAAGTATGTTGGAGGAAAATTTTAACGTCGTGGTTTTTGTCTCAGAGTAGGATAACCTCATTTCGCTGTAGCTAAATATATATTAATATTTTAAACCCGTAAAATTTGTATCCAATTCTAAAAAAAATTCGCTGATTGAAAGATACATAATTCGTGGGTGCTATAAATTATATTTATATCATGCATATTAGCTGAGCTATCACAATTATTGCGGAAGAAGTCGCGGGCAAGTTGCTTGTAGCTAAATATTCGTAAGAATGGGTGACATCTATGTACATTTAACACACATTTTACCCTGGTGGAAACAAGACTACGTACTCATAATTAGTACTAATTAATTTCCATATCCAGAACAACCGTAATGAACTTACTGGTGGCAAGCAATTATAATTAAAAAATAACAACACAAAATGAACTAATATCAGCAAGCCAGTAGTTGGATGTGAATTCAACCGAAAATATCTCGTAACATGATTAGTTCCAAATTGATAGGTCTCCAATAAAACGATATTTATAACATCACTCAATTTATTACCCTGGAGCAATAAATTGAGCTTGGCCGAAGGTTTGTTTCGCAGCGTTAGGTCAAAACGATCGGTAAAAGGCTCCACCCTCGACGTCCGATATTAGCAATTTCGCTGAACCGAACAGCGGACATGAACTAGTTGTCTCTGGAGTTTTTTCTTTAGTTCTACACAATAATGGACTAGGTATACAACTTAAAGAAAGCAAAAGATGTTGAGGAATATCTTGTTATATAGTTTCCGTGTCAATGCTTTTCAGTTATTTTAGGTGGTAACGTGGACTAAGGATTTTGAAGGCTGAATAAACTTGCAAAGATCAAGCCTTCAGGCGCTTTCTTAACTCAACCCGAACAGTAAACGAAACTGTTCACCTTAATAAATTGTATGTAGGTTTAATTTATTCATCTAAGACTAATAAATGATGTTTCGTACTAAAACAAAGTTCGTGCATGAAATTATAACAGCTATCAAAAAGGCTTTGATTAGGTTGATGAAACTTGGCAATTTTACTCGGTAAAGTTGTTCGGCCGGCGTGCTAAACAAATGGTGATTACGTAAAGTTTAATTGAAAATCCGGGAATCTGTGATGATAAGGGTTTTTATTATACCCCAGGTAAAACATAAACTTTGTAGCTCGTAATTGGAAGGGGCAGTAAAATAAAATTTTATTATCCGCGAGTACCATTTGAAAATGTCAATGATAGAACTGTTGACCACTTAATGGTCGGCACTCAATATTTCCTCAAAGGGAATAAGGAGAGAGAAAACACAAAAGTTGAGCCAATAAATTAAATCAGTAAAAAGCCAGGAAATTTTTCAGGAGCACGTATTTCGTCTCTTTTTAGCGAAACCAATCACTACATAGTATAAAACAAAGTCGCTTTCTCTGTCCCTATGTCCCTTTGTATGCTTAAATCTTTGAAACTACGCAACGGATTTTGATGCGGTTTTTTTAATAGATAGAGTGATTCAAGAGGAAGGTTTATATGTATAACATTGACCCGTGCGAAGCCGGGGCGGGTCGCTAGTAAATAATATTATGAAAGATACTGGAGTATACAAAGTTAGTCAGCAAGCACTTTTCTAATTGGTTTATTTAGAGATAATAGCCGATCTTTAGCACAACAAGAGATTCATTCTCATAAGTATGTGGGGAAACTGGCATCTGATCTAATAGAACAGAATATACGAAGACATGTGACGTTTACCAACCTGCACTGGGCCTGCGTGGTTGATGACAGCCCTTTCTCGGAAGAGGCATTTGTGTGTTTCCCAGCAGCGGGATCGTTATTATATGAATGAAACTAAAACAAATATCAAATATCACAAGCTCAGCACTTATTTTCTTGAAAATAGAAAGCCCAGTCAAAACACAATTTCTCAAATAATATCTCCGTAATGGCAAAGTCAAACATCTCATTGACAGTCGCCCCGTCCCATACACCGTATTTCATTTTCTATCTGATTTCCACAGGATGTGTACACAGACTTTCTTGAGAGCAATTTCGCCTCGGATGTCAACACTTGAAGCGATAAAATGCCTTTCGGTTGAAATTCAGGTGCCTCCCAATTATTTACTTATCTTTTTTACGAAGACTTCGTTATTTCATTTGAGTTTTAAAACTTTTTAATGACACTTCATGACGTTGACGTAAATACATTTTTGAATGAAGTCAAAGTTTTAATCATCATCTGTCTAGTCTTTTCCCAACTATTCTGGGGTCGGCTTCCAGTCTAACTGGATGCAGTTGAATGCCTTTATTTTAGCGACTGCCAATCTGACCTCCACAACCCAGTTTGTATGACTGGTTGTCAGACTTTCGGGCCACTGTCTACCTGTAACGACTGTAAAAGATCTACAAATGACAGCCGGGCTTAACGTGCTTTCCGAGGCACGGAGGTAGCTCATCCACGGACAACCTGGGCAAACGCGGCCTGATCATTGATCCGAGCGGCTGTTAATATATAGCCGCGAGCCCCTCGAGTGTGAAAGGTTTAATAGGAGTTCTTAATTATTGTGTTTGAATTTTGGAATGTGCTCGTTCTAGGCACGTGTAGAAACATGTAGGCTTACCTACACATTATCTTCTTTACTAATATTATCTATCAAGTCAAGAAAGTTAGTGAGTTTATCAGTTTGTGATCTTGTGAGTTGGTGAGGTTGTAGTGGGTAATCTCTGGATCTACTGAACCGATTTTGAAAAAAATTTCACCAAGAGGAAGCTATACAGCGTGTAACAGAAAGGGTATAATCATATTATATCATATCATATATCATTCAGTTTGATGGTCCGTACCACAGTATTCCATATGATTATAACCTTTCTGTTACACGCTGTATTATCCTCGAGTGCCATAATCTATATTTACAACGTGCCCGTGGGATAATATCCGACCAAAAAGCGAGCGAAGCCGCGGGCAACAGCAAGTGTAAGTATAAAGCAAAGCTTGGCATTCATTAAATGCATAATTTCAATTTATTTAAAGGCTCAATAATAACTGGTGAAATATGGAGCTGCCATAGATTGAGGTACACCCCTGCTTTACCCTACAGCACACCATCCGTATATGAAGCACCAAAAAACCACAAAACTCGGGATAAAACAGTAGAAATACAAAGACACAATGGACCATTCGCAGCTAAAATTTACGGCATTTCGTGGCAACCGCGACATAGCGCAGTCAGCTCTTAATGGTACAAATGAAAGCGCGGCATAGGAAGCAAGAAGCTAAGTTTCAGTAGCATAAGTTTGGTGGAGCGTTTAGTTATGCAGTGAGCGTCGCCTCGGCGTGCCAGTCGAGTAACTTGTGTGGAGCCTTCAAGCCAAGTTGCACGTGTCTCATCCCGCGAAGAAACACCGGCGCCTATTTTAATTCGTTTATACTTTGCAACGCTCCAATAAGTTTTAAATCCCGTGTTTTGGGTGCAAGGGTAAGTTCGTTTGTACTGTACTGAACGATGATTGAGAAGAAAGACGGTAAAAGAATGTCATTTATTTTTTCGCTGGTTGATTTGCTGAAGCATGTTTACTGTGTGTAGGTATACCCGCCATTCTGACTCAGCTTCATAATAACTTGACTGAAAGACTGCCGAACACCGATGCTACTCTTTGTCGTTGCTGTTTCATTGCGATTCAACACAGTCAGTTAGTCACTAGCAGGCAGTCTTTTTTAAACAAATAATAATGATATTAAAGAAAATTGTACAAAACGGAAACATAATCTCCTAACGGTCCAATTCTTGTTTTTACAGAAATAATCACAATACGCCTTTAAAAACTACTTAAAAATAGCGAAATGATGACGATTTATTCCCGTAAAAACTTCATTATTTTTGGGCAGCCTGGATTCGTGTCCTGTTAATGGCAATAAGCTCGCTTCCTATTATATGGGACTTAAATATAACTGGTCAAATATGAGTGTACACACGGCTACACATCAAGCTATACATTTCCAGTTTATGCTGATCTCGCATTGTATAGGATTTCCGTACAATGCGAGGTCAGCTTATACTGGAAATGTATAGCTTGATGTGTACCCGTGTGTACATACTAAACAAGATATAAACTGACCCTTCTAGAAGCCGTCAATCAAGTATTATGTATCATTAATCTACGTAATTATACGCAGAACATTTTGCTGGGGAACGACTTTTTTTTGGGTGAAAAATCATTGTCAAGGAGGAGAACTATGGAAGAAGAAGACATGCTGCGCCGACCCCGAATATACAGGGTGTAACGGGAGCCTTCACGAAGCCGTCAACCAAGCATTATGTACATCAAAATAAGTAACTTTACGCAAAAATTATTGCTGGGAAACGACTTTTTTTTTGTAGTGAAAAGTCACGTTTTACGGTAGGACGCATAAGTTAATGCACTCTAAACATTCGCTGATGGATGCATTGCATTACTTACATGGGTCATGGAGGATTTCAAAGTATAGTTATAACATGAAACTAAAACGCCTGAAGGGTTAGGCAGAGGTATACAGAACCACATTTTGTAATAGGGGGCCAGCCTATTGCCATCAACCAGGCACAAAATACAAACTCCTTGGCTGCTCCTGAGAAATTCCTGATAAAAAAACCAATAATACTTTGTCCGACTCCGGAACCAAACGCAGGACCTCGTGCTCAGCAGTCGCGGTTGCGATCACTAGACAAACAAGGGAGGCTGGTATTAAGTATATTATTATGGATAATCAGCCTTAAATGTTCCTTCTGCTGGAACACAAGCTTTCCCTCCATGAGAGGTATCACTGAAAAAAAAGCACGCCAATTAAGTGACTTTTTAGCTTGATTGACGATATCTTGTTTAGATTAATCAAAATCTTAGCTAAGTTGATTATCGCGACATGATTGCAGCAATACTAGTTCAAATGGTTGAACGCTCAAACAAATTTTTCGATTACCCTTAACATGCCAACATTGTAGAAACGTTAAAAAAGAGACTAGTTATAAAAATGGTAACTGTAACAAAATAAGTTAGTCGTCAATCAAGCATTTTGATAAAGATACTTGAAACTTTATTAAGTTGATTTGACTTGATAGTATCTATCATTGCAATTAATTGTAATAACCATACAACTTGATCAAATCTTGCGCTAAACAACTACTTTTTTTTTTCAATGTAGTGTGCTATAATACAACACGTAGGCCCGGATGTTGTTGGATGTTAATTATGTCGTCAAGTTTTTGTTTAAGTATATCAAATTCGAAATCAAAACATTTATTTTTAGTAGACCAATGAAATTTAGCTACAGTCCCGGTCACAAGGCATCAAAACTGTGAAAGTACTGTAGTTGCCCATTCCAAAGCGTAGATCTCTATGTAGAAGGACGGGCAAGAAACTCTATGGTCACTCTTCTAAATTAGAATATTGTTACAAAACCTTGGTTAAGGTTACATCATTCATGTTGAATCGTTTACCAAGGAATTTTGAATTAATTAATCTAGACAGATAATACCCGTTTATTTTACTACGATAGTACTTCCTAGAGCCGTGCCATGTTGATTAATTAAATTCGTCTGTCAGGATCAGCCCTCCTTATTAAATTACATGAACGTACACTGTTACCTACATTGTGCATATCTGATTACCGGCAGGATTCTGGCTATTAGAGTAAAAAGCACTGCTTAAAACCGATTTTGCTTAAATATCTGTAATTTTGTTTTCTTTGGATTTCAGCTGATTGCAAAAACGTAATTGAAATTCAAATTACATAGGAAGTGTAAAAGGACCCACCAAATAGCCGTTAACTTGGCGTTAAGTAGATCTAAGTAAAACTGTGTAAAAAATCATTGTTGGGAAATGATTTTTTTTTTGGTGGAAAAATCACGGTTTACAGTAGCGCGTTACGCACCGGATCAACTTAGGATGGATAAAAAGGCGACAGGTGACTGGAACAACTTGCGATCCAATGATGCCCCTCAAGTTAAAGGGGAAAATATACATACATACACACACATATACACACACACACACATACATATATTTCTTACTTTTTTTTTTTTTTTGACGACCCGAATGGCGCAGCGGTAGTGAGGCTGCCTTACGTTCTTGGGGTCCCGGGTTCGAATCCCGGTAGGAGCAAATGTTTGTGTTATGAGCATGGACATTTGTTTCCAAGTCATGGATGTTTCTATGTATAATAAGTATGTATTTACAAACAAAAAGTATCTATGTAGTATTATCAACTATCTGGTGTCCACGACACAAGCCTCGTTGCTTAGTGTGGCACCTAGATAGCGATGTGTGTAATGTCCGGCGATATTTATTTATTTATTTTAAATATATGAGTCCGTGATTAGACCACTCGTACTGTATGGGTCGGAATGCTGGGCCTTGAAGAATATGTATTAAAAAAGATGTCATGTGGCTGAGATGAGAATGTTGAGGTGAATGTGCGGTGTAACAAGAATGGAAAAAATAAGGAATGCGTACAATAGAGGAAGTTTGAAAGTTGCGCCAGTTACAGAGAAGTTGAAAGGGAATCGACTGTATTGGTGTGATTAGGAGGGATGAATCGCATATGACTAAACGAGTGATGGATATAAATGTTGATGGTTGCAGAGGCAGAGGAAGACTAAGGAAACGATGGATGGATTGTGTGAGGAATGATATGAAGGAAAAAGGTGTAAATGATTGCGTGACGGTTGACAGGGGAGGATGGAAGAAAAAAAGCGTGTTGAGCCAATTCCAAGTAGGACATACTAGCCGGATATCCGAATTATCCGGATATCCGTGGCATAAAATATTTGGATATGAATTGCATTACTATTCGGATAATACGAATAAAACAGATAACTTTTGGTTTATTATTTTTATGTATTTGAACATAAAATTTTTTTTGCATAATTATTCGGGTATTTTTCGAAAATGGCAACACTGAACTGAAACTGGCCACTATGTTGTGGATGCTTAGTCCGCTATTAGTTGCGGCCCTGAGTAAAATTTGTGGGTACGATAACAAGGTTTCTTCGATTGAAAGATGGAATAATCAAAACACTGATCGACTTAAAATGCGACACCTAGCTCAGAAATAGAAATATTAAAAGATCTGTCTGATAGAAGCAATCTGCAGGGAGGATGCTAATTTTCTTACTGCCGAGACTGCCCTGAAATTTATTATTTCAAAACTTACTGAAAGAGACAGCACATTAAGGCAACAGCTAGTAGAATCTTTAAAAGCACGCATTATTTAACGCCGACAAACGGAACTTGTTAGTACATTAAAGTACTTGCACAACCCTACGAAATTCTATCAGGAAAAGTCATGTGATTTATTTATAATTTCTTATAATATAGTGTCAGGATTCAATGTCGAACTATTAAAAAAATACTTACCTACGAGTCTTTTTACTACGGAAACTAACAGATAATGATGACGTCGCACTTATATATTTACAGCAAAGAACATCTGAGGAATCTTTGTCAATTAAAGAGATTCACTACAATTCCAAAGCAAAATGAAGACTTAGAAACTATATGCCCGAGTACAAATGGCACTCTTCGATTGAGGAGGTCCTAGAAGCCATCATTTAAGTCAAATATATGACTTTCTTACGACCACTCCTCCAACCAGCGTTGAATCTGAAAGGGCGTTTTCGTCAACGGGCTACCTGTGCAATAAATTGAGGACATCTCTAAATGACTAGACATTAGACAGCTTGAGATTCCTTAGATCTTATTATCAAAGTTCATTTAACCCTATTCTGTAACTATTTCATGAAAAAGTCATTCAATGGGGTTAAATGAACTTAGAGGGTTGTATTGATGATTTTAATGATTATAATTCTGTAGCTACATACATACGTGTTACAGGCGCGACTCATTTTTCATCGACATCCAACCTGAAACAGACCTGCAAATTGCAAAAAACGTAAGAACATTTGAATTTCGCGGGCTACACTTGCGCTTTCATCTTAAATTTTATTTTTATCACTTCTTTCCAAATTATCCGTATTTATCCGAATAAAGTTAGACAAGTATCCGAATTATCCGAATACTAAAATGAGAGGATAATTTGTATGCCCTAATTCCAAGTAACATGGTACAAGAGCAGGAAGATGATGACATTAGCGCTCAATGTAACGCACTCAAAACATTGTGCTGATGGATGCATTGAATATAATATACAGGGGTCCTGGCGAAACGTGCCTTTGAAAAAAAAACGTGTTAAAAGTTGGAACTTTGATCTTCAATATCTCCGTTACTAGAAAGCTACCAACTAAGGTTCAGAATAAAAAAACGGCCAAGTGCGAGTCGGACTAAAAAAAAACACGTTTGTTGTATGGGAGCCCCTCTTAAATATTTATTTTATTCTGTTTTTAGTATTTTTTTATTATAGCGGCAACAGAAATACATTATTTTAATTTATGTTCTATTATATTGTATCCAAATTCCAAAATTTGTATTTGTATTTTAAATTATTATTGATGTAATTTTTTGTGTGACATTGACTTTAATTTGAGTTTCTTGACATTGTATTTCTAATTTGTTGACACTGTATTTATTATTATTTTATTTTTCATTTTATTTGTATTTTTAAATTGTGATTTACGATTGTGTCCTAATAACATGTATTTTTAATATGGGGAAACCTGAAATAAATGGATTTTATTTTTTATTTTATTTTATTATCTGTGAAAATTTCAACTGTCTACCTCTCACGGTTCATGAGATACAGCCTGGTGATAGACAGCCAGACAGACAGACAGACGGACAGTGGTGTTTTAGTAATAGGATTCCTTTTTTACCCCTTCGGTAAGGAACCCTAAAAAATATCACGATTTCGATAATGTATAATGACTTAAAAAGAGTTCAATGAACTGCTGAATGGTTTCGTTAGTGTCGTGGTGGGCGAGGCAGCGATGTGAGTGACTAACGTTTGCTACCTGACCCCTTCCGATTCACTGGACATGCTAATACCGCTAATTGGTTTAGGAACCTGATAGATAGAGAGGCGATTGGTGTTGTGTGTAAGTCTTGTTAAAATGGAGATGATTTTTTGATTGTAAATAATCTTCTCCTTCTTTTGAAGCCCGTCTAAGAGCCTTCATTCGCTTGTCATAGCTATATACTATCTCAGTGAAAAGCTACCAATGTAACAAATTGATATATCAATGAATTTCACTTAAGAAAACTGACAATATGCGTAACAAAAATACCTATACAGATATAACCTTTAGCTAAAAGGTTTGACCTTTACTCTCTCAATGGAATTTTCACAAAATCTGTAAAATAAATGTAATTACGTACTTTCTATTTGAAATCTAAAAATACGTCTTTCTCCGTGTATAACCCACGCTTAATCTCTTGTCTTGAAACATGCGAAATTATTTTTATATTAAATTAGCTTATACCCGTGGCTTCGCCCGAAGCCGTAGGTACCTTTTTCTTCTAAAAAAAAAGGGTAACAAATTTAATATCCTCACAAATTTTCACATTTACCTACGTAGTAAGAAGTAATAAGATTAACTCGGCTGTACCTAATGGAACATTTCACGACAATTTAGGAACTAAGAACAATACATAGTACTTAGGTTGTATACCTACCTGTACACAACATCTTCGTACCTCCGTAGTTATAATTACAACTACCTAATAAAGTTAGGTTGAAATTAAATTGGCAGACTGGAGGAAAATTCCGTATAAGTTAGCACTAAAATTAATTTGGTACCAACGAGTACGAACGAAATAAAATGCCATGTGTAAATAATTAAGATCTTTAAGAACTTTCGAATCTTTAAATAAAAATATGGCAATTAGCATTTTAAATTCATTTATATTTGCAGATGGGGGTCCATGGACAGCTCAGACCTCAAGTGCGTATGCGGAGTCTCCCTACCGAAAATGGCCCACCTTCGATCGTGCACCGCATGGGCTATCACCTGCGCCTGTGATGATCTATAAAATTTACTGCATCAGTGACCGGCGTCGCGTGGCTGAGTTTTGGGCTAAACACATTTGGACTATTTGCCATCGATACTCTAAGAAGAAGAAGCATTGGACAGGAGATCGACAGTCTTGCTCATCCTAATGTCGTATCATGACAGACAGAGAGATAATTCGAACAATTTTCGTTGGACAACAAGATCTGTGTGTATTTCCAGTGTGGGAAAGAGACAGAGCTATACAGGTCGTCTAGCGGCATCTCTTTAACACACTAGAATTACTCCTGCTTTAAGACGTCATGGTAGGCCACATGACTTTCGCTAAATCCCCGAAATGTTTCGACACACCCAACCCACACCCAACTCATCATCATCATTCTTCTGTCGTCATGCCAATAAAGGGTGTAGCAAGACCCTTCACCAAGCCGAAAGGCACTTGTTCTCCCCGTCATTGCGATCATTTTTTTGTTCTAGACCATACCTGGGAATCTTCTAGTTACGGAGATATTCGGGGTCAAAGTTCCAACTTTTTGCACATTTTTTTTTTAAATACGTGTTTTAATGTTTTTTTTTTACTTTTGACACCTCCACAACCCCCGTACTATTCAATCCACCCATCAGCACAATGTTTCGAGTGCGTTACATTGAGTCCTACCGTAAAACGTGATTTTTCACCACAAAAAAAAAGTCGTTGCCCAGCAATAATATATGCGTAAAGTTACTTATTTTGATGTACATAATGCTTGGTTGACGGCTTCGTGAAGGCTCCCGTTACACCCTGTATATTTGGGGTCGGCGCAGCATGTCTTCTTCTTCCATAGTTCTCCTCCTTTCTAGCCATCTCATCCTTCAAACAGTCCATCCATCGTTTATTTGGTCTTCCTCTACTCTTTTAGCCAACAACATACCCTAATAAATGGTTACAAATTAAATACACCTGCAGCAACTACCGTCCTCTAATTACGCGCCAGTATAAACGTAGCAAGGTTATGGTAATTCGTTTTAAACTTATTTACGTACTTACTGAACGCCACTTTGCCGTGCACCGCGGTACTGCGTTTGTCGCAGCACTTAATTTCCAAAGTAGTTAACGTTAGTTATCTCCTAAGTACTGCATTACGTTTCCCGACTGAAACTTTCCCGACTCATATTCGAGACTTTTTTCCCGATATTTATTATTTTTTGAGATGATACAACGAAAATATTGCTGTCATCACGTTTGTCGGAATCTCTATAAACACAACGCGTGTTGTGCAATATGAGGCCGCCCATAGCGCCCAAAGTTATATCACCTCCCGTCGACTTCACCTTAACCTTAAAAAACCAACCTTATCTCTTGAACAATAAAGCAGATTATCGAAGGTCGTCAATACTCGTAGACTTGTTTAACAGCTACTGAGTGTTCGGTGTGACACACGCAAATTGTAGTGGAAAGTGCTATAATCGTAAATTGCACGTAAATTGGCTTTATTAAACGAGCGTACTTCGCTGCAATAATACGAAATACTACATGATATAGGAACCCTTTATTTATGATCGTAATATTATGCTATAAGTTTTTGTCTCGATATTCCTATACACTGCTGTGATTTTCCACGGATTACTTTGAAGAAGATACTTCGTTGGTCTAGTGGTCGCAAACGCAACAGCTGAGCATGAGGTCCTGGGTCGATTCCCGGGTTGGGCAAAGTGTTATTGCCATCTGGAATTTCTCAGTAGCAGCCACGGAAACTGTATTTTGCCAGGTTGATGGTAATAGGCTCGCCCCCTATTACATGGGACTTAAAAAAACATAACTGTACAAAAGCGGGTTTACTTAGGGACCCTTCTGCCTCACCCTTCGGGGATTACATGCGTTATGGTGTGTTAAATTACTTTGAAACTAAATCTTCAAACTAAATGTCGGCAGAGCGAAATAAACTGACCTTTCATTCATAAAGATTGTGTCCCTGTCTCCCATCAATCAATTAGCAAACTCGCTGATTTCGTCTACCGTTCAATCTTCGTGTATTTTCGGGCATAATGCTATTGATGTAACACAGCAAACGAACTCATATAAAATAAAATGAATCTTATTTTTATGCCTGTGCAGTGTAATATAAATTATAACATACATTTTTGTCCAAATAGCCTAGCTTTTGGTATAGAATCCTTATTCATTATGCCATATTTATAGTTTAATATAATTATAATAATGCATAATATTACACACACTGCCAGTATAGACTCGCTCTCTATTACATGTAACTTAAACATAACCAGATCCTGGATTCGATTCCCGGGTCGGGCATATAGCTATTGGGTTTTTCGATCAGGAAGTTCTCAGTAGCAGCCACGGAGTCAGAATGTGTGCCTGGTTGGTAGCAATAGGCTCGCCCTCTATTACATGGAACTTAAACATAAGTAACGAAATGTAGATGTACTATTAAGTATACCTCTGCTTGCTTTTCGGGGATACCAGGTGTTATGTTATTTTATAACATCCCGCAAACCCTCGTTTGTAGTCTTTTTAAGTACCTAATTTGAAGAACCAATTAAATTATTCTTTAGGTTACAATTAATTGGAGATGAGAATGTTGACGTGGGTGTATACGGTGTGACAAGAATGGATAAAGTAGGGAATGAGTATATTTGAGGAAGTTTGAAAGTTGCGCCAGTTACAGAAAAGTTGAAAGGGAATCGACTGTCTTGGTATCAGCATACGATGAGGAAGGATTAATCGCATCTGACTAAAAGAGTGATGAATTTAAATGTTGATGGTTGCAGAGGGAGAGTCAAGACCAAGGAAACGATGGATGGATTGTGTGAGGAATGATACAAAGGAAACAGGAGTAAATGATATGTGTGACGGTTGACAGGGGAAGAATGGAAGAAAAAAACGTGTTGCGCCGACCCCAAGTAATATGCAAGAGCAAGAAAATGATGATGATGTAACAATTAAAATCCGAGATAATAACCAAGCAAGCAACGCAATAACCCAATATGAAATACATCCCATTATAAGTTTACAACTACATACATAACGACAGCGTATGTTACATCAAAAGGTCGTGAGAGCTATAAGTGAAGATTTCCCAGGAGCTCATAATACTGATAAAAGTACCTACACAAGTAAAAACTTATCTCCCAAAGGACATAAGTTCTTCCCAAATAGATTACGATAGCCTTCACCAACAGACAATAATATGGTGGTCATTGTTGAAAATATAGTTCTTTAGCCAGTGTAATATTTGGTCTGAGAATATTTGACCTTTTCTCTTGTAAATATAAAAGAAGTTGCCTTTGGGAGTAAGCTAGTTCATGAATGAAAATAATCCTAGGATATTATTAGGCCTTTGTGCTGGTTTGGAACTAATTGCGATTTTGTCAAACTAAAGCTTTGAATCGACCACGGCCTTGGTAATTTCTAAATGTAAATAAATAAATGATTCAAAAAGTCCTGAACATATAATCAGCCTATAACATTCAAACTTTTTGCCCTACAGCAGTCACGACCACAAATATGTACATGTTAACGGAAAAGTATGTAATCCGTCATTGTATACAATTCCTAAAATAGATAGGAAATCTATGATATATTTTGAAATATGCACTTTTCCTAGGAAATATATAGAGTCCGAGTACTTAAGAAGTTCAAGAATATAATACATTATGTATTTATTTATTTACTTAAGGTTCACCCACAGCACATTCATACACATACATATACTAAATCATACAGGGTCAAGACCCTTAACGAAGCCGAAAGGCACGAATTCTCGCCGTCATTGTGTTAATTTTTTTGTTCTAGACCATACCTAGGAACCTTCTAGTTACGGAGTTAATGGGGGTCAGAGTTCCAACTTTTGCACAAGTTTTTTTTAAATACTTGTTTTTAACGTAAGATTTTTACTTTAAATACGTCCAGGACCCCCGTCCTATTCAATCCTTTCATCAGCACAATGTTTTGAGTCCTAACGTAAAACGTGTTTTTTCAACCCCAAAAAAAAAGTTGTTTCCTAGCAATAATTTTTGCGTAAAGTTACTTATTATGATGTACATAATGCTTGGTTGACGGCTTCGAGAAGGGTCCTGTTACACCCTGTATGCCAATTACAGGGAAACACAACATTGACAACAAAGACGCCAGATTACCGCTTAGTTGCTAACTTGGTGTACAATCGATTCAGAAAATGGGATATAAATTTTGTTACGAAGAAAATGAAAATTAAAACATTTTTATATTCACACAGTTACTCATTCAATAACAACACAGAGAAATTTTGACTTCGTTTCATTGGTGTGTAGGGAGCCTAAGATTCTTGATGTTCTTAAGTACAGCGGACATAGCGGTGCGAGGGATGGCTACACACAGTCGAGAGCGGCTATCGTACTCCTATTTTTTTATGTTACCCTAAGCACTACATACCTCGCCAACATAAACAAAGCATTGTTGTTAGGAAGACTTAGGATGCAAGAGCAAGCGAAGCGAGCTAGATACTTGGGGCACCCCAGCTCCCGTTAGGTGACTTTAAACCCTGCAGACAGAAATGAGACCCCCCATGTTTCCCTTGACGTTGATTTGATTCGTGTTTTATTTACTTTTTTCACAGTGACCATTTTTATTTATATTTTCATATGAAGTCATTAATTTTATCGACATTTGTACTCATAGGGGCCATTTAAGTAGGAGTTCAGTTTGTGATTAATAAAGTATTTCCTTCCTAATAAAGAATCCTTTGAAGAAGACTTTGTTATAAAGAATCTTTGAAACTTTATTTTACACATTTCCTTAGTAGGCTCGGATTGTATATATTTTCTAGGAATGGTGTACAATTCATAGGTTTCATAAATTTCCAGTAACATATACACTAGTAGGTTAGGTACACTTGGCAAAATTCAAAAGACAATATTTCTCAAAACATCAATCATTATAAACGAGGGATCATTAATAACGATTGATTTGGGAAATATTCTAGTATAGTATACGTATGGGTTCCAAAATACTGTGTTAGTTATCATCCTATACCTAGCCTTTTCCTATCTATGTTAACCTCCAATCTAACTAGACGCAGCTGAGTACCAGTATCTATTTTAGCTGGTCCTACTGCCTATCTCACCTCCACACCCAAAAACCTACACCACGAACCAGATAGCTATATTTGTGCCTCGTTGGTCTAGTGGTCGCAATCACGACTGCGGAGCGTGAGGTCCTGAGTTCGATTCCCGGATCAAGCCAAGTGTTATTGGGTTTTTCCATCAGGAATTTCTCAGTAGTAGCCACGGAGTCTGGATTTGTGCCCGGTTGATGGCAACAGGCTCGCCCCCTCTTACATGAGACTTAAACATAACAGGTGAAATGATTTTTTTATTATTTGTTGCCCTACAGTGGGAATTTCTCCTGTATTGTATGCGTTTACAAAAATTAAAACTTACATACACAAATAGCCAAAAAATTTGGGTAATGGGTCAATGAGGTATACCTCTGCCTGACCCTTCGGGGATTACAGGCGTGATAATATGTGTATGTGAGATTATATTATAACCAATACTTAATGAGAAAATCACTAGTGAATAAAAAGTAATTCTAAGGAAGGTTCTATTATCTCCAATCACCAATCAAACAAGACCTACCTCACTCAAATCCTGCAGCCACTTACCCAGTTATAATATTACCTTTGACCAAGTTTCGTCTCGAAGGACCAACGTTCAGTGTGATGCTTGTGTTACCGGCGACGCCTCGAGCACAATATTAGAAACTTTATTAATTCCCTGATGTCTTCGACAGCTATCTTCAAAAGCGGCTCCACTAATTGGGGTGTTCCTGCGTTCCATTCGAAGCTCTAATGAACAGGAGAACCCTTGAAATCACAATGACGTTTCCGGTAAATGTGGTAGTAATAGGTAGATCTATTGTTGGAATATGATGTGAATGATAGATAAATAGAAGGATTATCCTGTAACTGACAAGGTTTCCGGGACTCAAAGAAAATATTAATGTCTCTTCTTTATCCCTTTGGGAATTTCAATCATGTTATGTCAGATGTGTTGCGTAATGCTTCTACATATTTATAGCGTCTAATAACGTCTCAAAAATAATCCTTTGAAAGAATCCCATCCGAAATCTTGACAAGATTTGTAATAAACATTAAGACATACTCTCGTATCAACACGAACAACAACAAAGTTAATAATGAAGAAGAAAGTTTTATTACAAACGCTCACAGACAAACTCCTCATGTATGTATATCCGAAATGATCGTGAGAGTGCGCCTACTAGGCCGGATACAGTCACGTGATCCGTCACCCTGTGACAGCTCCACAGAACAGGCAATAACATATGTTACGTTACATATACCCGAATTTTATTACGATACAAAGTTACGTGGTTCATGAACATGAAATCCAATCTCATTTCTCATTCCACAAAAAGTGTAGTCTTATGCCTCACAGTACGGGCCATATTCATATCCTCTGAACACAATACATGACCTGAATTCTAGATAAAAGGTTTGAGGGACAAAACGATACAAAGACGATAAACAAGAAAGAAAAAATTAACTTCCTACGGACCGCAGGGTATCATCTCATTTGTCTAGGAAAAAAGTCTTAGAGCCCCAGATAAGCCCAAAGTAAAATGGAGATGAAACGGAAGGATTTTCGAGATGAAGCCGAGGACGCCATATAAGCTTTAAAATATAGCGGGATACGGGAAATATCCTTTCGCAGGCCAAGTTTGGGGTTCGAATGCAAAGAAACTTGGTCAACAAAGTTTCAGAGTGCGATTTTTCATGCTTTTAAGACAAAACTTGGAGCAGAAGCGCAAAGATATTTTAAAGACGCATATTTTAAAGTTAGCAAACAAAAATGAATGTGGTGAGAAAATTTTATAACAACACCTTTCGTGAAACTTTTAAAATGTATAAAATAAGATTTTTACGAGTGTTTCTACGATACAAAATAAGGTACCTACCAAAATTATAGAATTTACGCTTGTAACTTTACTTTTGCAAACAACTAAGCCAGAGAGGCAAAGAAATGTTAAACGGAAAGAATTCTAAAAACTTAATTTGAATTTTCCATGAACTAATTCCTGAGCAATATTCATAAAAAGCGTTGTAATGAGAAAATTTATTAGAAACACGTTAAACCTAATGCTTGCGCAAAAAAAAATGTTACAAAACGAAATTATTTTTTCGTCCACCTCTAGATGTTTCATTAGAATATTTTCTTTGTACGTAAAGGATTAAAACATTTCATTCTGTTTAAGTCCAGTACTAGACAAACTAATTATAGCTACACTTTATTAATGTTTCTTTTTACTACTACAATTATCTTTGACAGGATTTCTTTGAACCTTTTTTCCAGCACACCGTTCTGTCTCTATAAACCAATTTGTATCCTACAAAGATTTTCCTCGTTCGACACTTTCGTTTATTAAATTAGATTTCAATTATAACATAACTTCAGAAGGTTCAATTTACAGTAGGTAATTAGCTGATGTCATTAATAATTTTGTCATTACTCATACAACAGGTTGCTGTGACGTTTTACGTTGCATGATATCATATCATATAAGATACTTTGATCAAACCATATTTCATGGTATTTAATTTTAAATAAGTGAGGTGTAGCTATAGTACATACGTTTAGACCCATGAAATAGGGCCTATTATCATCAACTGGGCAACAATCCAGACCCAAGACTGCTACTGAACGCGGGCCTGTGGACGGGGAGCTATGGGCTAGCTTGCCGTCCGTCCGTCTTATGACGACAAGCCGTGTCGACGGCGCGTTCGTGTTCCGCGCGCCTCAGAGAGATGTCAGCAAACGGGAAGGGGTCCGAAAGCACCGATGCCTGCCAGGGTTGCGGGACTGTTCTAAAGAGATACCGCGGCTCTGGAACACAAAGAGCAAATGAAGGAACATGGATGGGTTTTAGTCAATAAAAGTCTGACACTACCTCCTGCTCCGCCCAGAGCAGAAGGAGTTATTTGATGATTTCCCATTAGAAAAAAAAAAGGCTGCTACTGAAAATATCCACACTTTGCCCGACCTGGAAATCTCAAACAGGGTAGAAAATCAAAGGGTTTTATCATAACCCGGAAAAAAATATCGAATGTTGATCACATTTTTCAAACACGTACAGTCGTACACGTTTTTCCCAGCAAACGACGTAGGTGGAAGCAGTGAGGAAACCCACGCGCGTAATAAAAGCTAAGGTGCAACGTGTGTAATGTACTGAGAACAATAGCGCCGATAGGTGGCGCTGTTGTCACGTCTGGCGTGCACCGCAGTGGCGGGATCGCGTGACAGACATGATTGATACCCGATGAATCTCTGTTTTCTGGGCTACCTCGCTTTTACCAATCGGAGAATAGGTATCGGTAAATAGATTTTGCAAGTTATTTTTTTTTGTGTTGTAAAGAAATTATCTACGTGTGTTTAGTAGAACAGTAACACCCTGAACTTTAATATAAGAACATAAAGATCACGTTAAATATGAAGAGTAGATACTAAAACGTGCTCTCCTCTTCCTTTCCAAATCTTTATTAACCCATCATCGCTTAACATATCCCGTAGCGAACCATGTTCCTAAACACACAATCAAATACATTTGCCGCTTCTTGCTTCAGTCACCCCCAAGACAAAGGCAAATAACCTAGAGTAAAGGGCTCAGACTATTTACGACCGGCATATTGCGTTATAAAAAATGATAGCGGTTTTCTCCCGGAGAAGTCTCGTTTCCCGCTTATCGGCCAGACTGATAACGTCCAGGCCCGTAAAGGGAAGCGAGTCGACAAGAAATACTTAGCCTTATCTGTTAATATTGACGAAGAAATATTTCATAATATTCAGACGGCTGTCAGCGAGCTCGATTAGCCTTTTGTTTATCTACAGAGCGTTTTTGCCCTATTTTTCCCCAGAGCCTCGAGCGTTTGTTACATTCGCGCCCAGACGAAACATATTACAATAGAAGATACGATGGCAATAGAACCAACGAGTATGTTTCTTACGCAACTCGTTTTTTCGTGATTTAACGAAAGTATTCCAACAGAATAGGTTTAATCTTATCTCCAAATGCAATTCAGAAACATTCACTGTAATGAAGTCTACTTGTTCCAAATCCCAAAACTCCTTACTTAAATATTTTATGGGCAACATTATTTTAATTAAGGCTCAGTGCAGAACCCTGCGTTTTATTTTAAATTGAATTTTGTTACAATTGTTCGTACCTATCGTTGGCCACTAATTACTCAAGGGAAGCTAAGAATTATGAGTCTCGAGATAACGATGTTGGGAATTAACACAATTAAACACCGTCTTGAGCGTTTCTATTATATTTACAGGAAACTTATTATTTTTCCTCCACTTAACGTAGTTTCTTCTTTACTTTTTTGTTTTATAATATTAGCTGACCTAAACAGTCGGAATGGGGAAGACCGATAAAATCTAATTGTAGATAGCGCGACCATAGCCAGGTCTAAATCTGGCCAATGAGGTTAAGATAATTCGAAATATAAAATGACATTACCAGATTTTCAACGAAGATGCTTGGAATCAGCTATGCTAGAGCACACACAGGTTCCACAGTTGCCATCTACATTAGCTCGGCAAATATACCAGAAGGTATTAAGTTTGATTACTTGGTCATCTTATCTATAATATTAAGTTCTATCGAATTCCGAGTACTCATTCCGGAATTTTGAATTCCAGAACTCAGGAATCTTTAAGTACCGATTAAGTTGATAAGGGCTTAACAAGATTGGCCGGAAAGAATTTGTAGCCGTTGAGTTATCCGAAGTGGGATAATCGGCGCACCGTTGAGGCTTATCGTCGATGGCACTTGAACAATACAGATGAAATTCAAACAAGCGCCAGTCGATAATGCTCCGCGTCTTGATCGCAAATCAGGCACTTACCTCCCACGCCGAGCTCGACGTTTCCACCATAAAACATTATATCCCGAGCGACGACAAACTTCCAAATCATATTTTACGTTATATTTTTGTATTTACACAGTGTATTTCTCTCGCCTTTAAGCTAGAGAACGATATAGTAAGCCAGTGAAGCGCTGGGAACAGAAGATGGCAGACTTAAGACCACTTTATGCTTTCCACTGAGTGCACTACGGCATAAAGATATATTTTCACGCTGCGGGCTCGGAGCACGGGCCCTGTATACTAATAGCTTGTATTAAAACATCGCATTAACATTTAATTATCTTAATTAGTTTATGTTGGTATTAATTAATCCGCTCTCGCAGTTTTTGTACAGAATTAAGGAAGCTTTTAAAAACTTGAATGTTTTAGCACTGCAAAAAAAAACTTGCATGTTTTGGGTTGGATTCTTGAATGTTCAACGTAAAGCTGGCTGTTTAAGAATCCTACTAATATTATACAAATAAATAAAATTATGGGCCAAAATTTTATTATAGGATAATATATCTACTATGTACATTATATATAGACTACAAATAGAACTTAAATAATGCTAAAAAGAAGACTAAAAGTTGTTACTTATATACTACGACAACAATAGGAGGCGTCAAATTACTCGTCCCCATCGATGTCATCCGGAAACGTGCCCAGAAGACTGGCAGCATTGCCACGATGAATGGCAATGCTAATTCTTTGACCAAAAAAAGAGCCAGCAAAATAAAATAAAATAAATAATAATTATTATTAGATAAATAAACGAAAGTTTGTGAGGATGTATTCGTATGGATGTCTGCATGTCTCGATGTCTGTTACTCTTTCACGCGAAAACTCCAAAACGGATTTGAATGAAATTTGTCACACCGATAGTATATAACCAGGTTTAACACATAAAATACTTTTTATCCCGGTAGTTATCTTCCGTGGGACAATTATCGAACTACAATCGTGCGAAGCCGCGAGCATAAGCTAGTGCGACTATATAATTCACACATAAATAAATAAATAAATAAATATCGCTGGACATTACACACAGCGCCATCTAGGTGCCACACTAAGCAACGAGGCTTGTGTCGTGGACACCAGATAGTTGATAATACTACATAGAACAAACAACACATGGAACAAAGCATCGTTTTTATAACGTTTTCAAGAAAAAGAAAACATTTTCTTAGTTATTTATTCCCTTCACCGTCTACGAACCAATATCCTTCGGAGCCATAAAACTATTATGTTTCGTAATGGTTAATTTCCTTGATACTCCAATATCAATTGACCGGAGAAAATAGTCTGGAGCATTATTATAGCGGGAATAGCAATACAATAAGTTATGTTGAGAAATGAAGGTGAAAAAAATAACAGTCATATTCTTTTGACCTGGGGGATATTTTCTAGAGCTACCTAATAAATAAACTGTCTGACTGGTTTTGTTTTAGTTGCTATATAATACGAGTATCTAACAAAAAAATTCAAGCTTGCTAACCATCCATCATGAGGGCCGTGTCCCAGCAGTAGGAACATTGGTTCTGCTTATTCTTGACTTACGTGTTTGTTCTTTACCGCCAATTTTTGTTTTAATTCTACAACAAACAGAACCAGTTCTTTTGTAGAATGATAAACACCGAGCACCCGGATCAAAACCGAAGTTTATTTGCTACTTCTATTTAATTTTGGTTTATCTGACAAACTTATGTCTTTTTCATCTTATTTAAACCTCTAACAGACGAGTCCTCCTGACCGTTTTCGGTCACGGCGGTCAATCTTAGCGGAGATTAGCCATCGGCGCGGGAGATATTATAGGGCAGGCGTGTGTGCGCAGGCACAGGTGCACTCTCTATTCCTTTACTGTCATAGTCCGATGGGACGACATTCCGACATGACCGGAGAGAGTTCAAGCGCAGGACCAACAGCTTTTGTGCGAAGGTTGATTAGGTAGGAAACATATCTTTCTGCCTGGTCGTCCTTTGTTTTAATAATATTATTTTTATATCAATGTTACTAACACTAGAATATAAGCTGTGTGTGTACTAGCAAAAAATGGATCACTGTAGTCCGATATCAATAATTTATTATTATTATTTCTTGTTCTTTCATTTTCTTCTCTCTTAAGAGAATACAAAAACCCTTGTTATTACCGTGCTTTCCGAGGTACGGGGGAATCATACCGCCAAGTTCCAAACTCCGGGGAATTACTAAGAGTTTTCTAATGGAAAAACCCAATAGAACTTTTTGCCTGACGCGGGAATCGAACCCAAGACCCCACTCTCAGCAGTCGCGGTTGTGACCACTAGACCAACAAGGCGTTTTGTTTGATAGATTAAAATTTTCAGGAGGCAAGCCTGTGTACAATTGTACCTATAGTACGGTGCCGGCCGGAGGCCTTTCAGTTTCTTGTAACGGCATGATCAGACTTTGATCACAATATTTCACCGGTCCGGTTCGGTCGCTTTTTGTTCCGGTCGGCTTGCGACTTACACGCTCGAGCAAATTTAATAATTCCTCAAAATCCTGCAAGTGATGTTTCGAGGTTCGGATTTCAGATAGCCGTCTCTGGTTCAAACTTTGATGTATTTTAGTCGGAGGCGTCCAGGTTTGCTTTTAAGTTATATTGCTTTACGTAATTGGATTTTGCAGGTGTTTTTGGCTATATTTTAGCTAACTGGTTCTGTATCCACTCACTCTTTACTATCAAAAATCGTCTCCGTATGGCCAGCATCGTCCTATATCAACATCTGTCTAGCTTTTCCCCAAAATTGTTGGGGTCGGCTTCCAGTCTAACCAGATGCAGCTGAATACCAGTATTTTACATGGAGCGACTGCCTATCTGACCTCCACAACCCATTATTGGGTATTACAATACCTCTTGAATGACTGACTGGATGTCAGACTTTCGGCTTCTGACTACTCTTACACCTGTCAAAGATCTACAAAAGACAGCCGGGACGTTGGTCCCGGCTGTCATTGTCGGCCGGTCCGAGTTTCCTCCGTGCCTCGAAAAGCACGTTAAGCTGTTGGGCTTAAAGTGCTTTTCGAGACACGGAGGAAACTCGGTATGTAATGATGGTCACCCATCCATGAACCATCCTCGGCAAGCACGGCTTACTTTTGAAGATCGACCCATGCGGCTGTTATTATTTAACATCGTTCTATATCTCCGGCAATACTACATTTCATGACACATTTCGTGACAGTACCTAGATTATTACAGCACCTGAAACTTTCGTGTAGGTACAAATATTATTGGAAACTCTACTTTATTGCTTACTAGTACATTCCAGATTGAAATAAGATCGTTCCAGGTATCCAGATACTTGAACCATCATATTCTCATTGCTTTATTATCTGCCGAATAGAGAGAGATACTTCTGTGTATTTTCAAACCAGAAACTGCAATACTACAAAGGGAGCAATAAATCGGGAGCGATACAATTCAACAAAAATGCAATTTTGATAGAAACTCACACAATAGGTACTATCGCGGACACTCCTGCCTGATCACCACTAAGCTCATTTTTGCTTGCACTCAAAATATTGAAGCGCTCTCTAGCTCCGCCCCGTTGTCGTTGAATGGAAAAAATGAAAGAAAGACAATACCGACCGGCCGAGCGCACTGACGACGGCGCACGCCGAACGAGATGTATTGTTATTTCAGACTACTATTATTAGAAAAAAAAACCTTACTTGAATTCGGCTTACGTTACTCAATTATGTTTGTGCGTGTGTCGGTTTCGATACGATTTCGATAAAATTGGAAATAATGGGGCTTTAGCGGGTGAAAAGCTGTTGATCTAGCTAGATCTCATCTCTTATTCTAACTAGAACTTTGATTAGTTAAATCCTATTATCGGTTGTGTATTAATTAAAAATTAAAATACTGTTTACAGGTTTATCAATTTTATTACCAAAATTATATACTTTGTTGTTTTGTCATACAACAAAACAGAGATTATCGTAAACAATTTATTGGGTCCAATATATGAATTGGATACAGTAAATAGGTTAAACACAAAATCAAAAAACAAGTAATAGAATCAACTTAAAATAGTTTACCAGTTTAACAAATAAAAAACATCCCTTCCTGTGACCTATTATTACCACAAGCAACAGTTTTTATAAACAATAGTTATTCCATTCATGATTTTTTTACAAAATTACGATAGTTAAATTATGATTTGCTCGTTCTTATTAAAAAAAAAAAAGAAATATTTTTAAAACAATTAAGTAATCAAAAATATGTGCAGATGAAAGCAGCCACAAATGACAGTACTTAAACATAAGCATTTTGCAATAAATGCGAAAATATCAAAATTAAGACAACAATAGACAAAAACTTCACTAGAATTAAATTTAAGTCGATAAATAATATTTTTTCTATTACTTATTAAATATTAAAAACAGGGTTACCATACAATATAATTAGTCGCTCACTAATTCCCGTAAGAAGTGGCTCCATTTAAAAGAGAATTTCGGTCAACCTTAACTATAATTATAGATATTTTTTAAGTTAATACTGATATTTACACAGTGGCAAGCATTGTTTCTTTAAAACCAACCTAAGAAATTGAGACAAGTAGTGCGTGTGTGAGCGAGAAAGTATTCGAGTTCGCCCGTAACAACAAAACGATAATATCCGTGCATAGATGTATTTTTTTTTAATAAAAAGGCACAATGAAGAAAAACTTCTCTAAAATTAAATTAACAGTTGGTAAATAATATTTTGTATTGCTTACTTATTAAATAATAAATCTAAGGTTATAATCAGTCTAGAATCAGTCACTCACTAATTCTTTTATGAAGCGGCTTCATTTAAACGAGATTTTTAATCAATCTAACTACATAAATAAAATTATGTATTAAAAAAAAGTTAATACTGATACTCAACCAAATTAAAATCATCCAACAAACCTAAAACATTGAAACATATAATACGTGTGCTAGCGAGAAAGTATTCGAGTTCGCCCGTAACAACAATACTCGTGAATGCAAAATTACTTCACTAAGTTTTAATTCACGTTAATATTAAAATTGGACATTATGTTCAAAATGATTCAATAAATCAACAAAAACCCAAAACAATAATAAAAATACAGTACTTAAACAAAAACTTCCCTAAAATTAATGAACAGTCGGTAAATAATAATATATTTTTACTATTTTATCTTCTTCACTATTTTATCACAATGATTATTGTGATAAAATAGTCACTGACTACTCAATTTTAATACTACGAAAATAAATACACTAATCGATAGGGGTTCCCGATACCGGTGGACAATTTAATGTTTTTTTATGTTTTGTTATATTGTTTTTTAATAAAAAATTATTACATTTGTAATTAAATAAATTAGCGAAATATATTAATATTTAGTCATCGCGCCTCCTGCGTCCGTCGCATATCGTTTTTATTGATTGAACGAGAACTTCAAATTGAACAGAGCAATGGTCAATATTCAAAAGGTCCGCTAAGCGCGCCAAAGTTCGTCCGTAAAATTCGCAAAAAGAGTACACAGGATACGTCACTAAGCTGCGCAATGCAGATTGCAACTAATTGCGTAAACGCTTTCCTAATGGGCCTAAACTTTAAGGGGGCGTGGCTCGGCGCCTCCGCATGATTTAGGCGAAAAAATTTTTAACTGATCAGGCGGAAAAGGCCGCGATAGTACACTAGAACCTTATTATCAATATCATTCAGTACTGGGAACAAAATGTCCCCATATTGCCGTGTTTTTGACGAACAAAACGAGAGAATGGCTTTGAAAACCTTTTTTGGGAAGGAAGTTGTGAAAAACCTTTTGATGTACAAAGACTAATGAGCTCCTAAACACGACAGATCAAGGAGGATTCATTACTACTGCGCTGTCGTAGTGGTGGCAACAAATTCAAAAAGAATAAAATAAAAACAAATAAAGGTAATTGCACTATTTTGAACATTCCTTATGTAGGAATTTTATTTCAAAGATATAAAACTACCAAAAAACAGTTGTTATTTATTGAACTGATTACCTAAATGCATAAATTCTTATACATTAAGTAAACTTATTACTTAATGTATAAGAATTTATGCATTTATGCACTCTCTTCAAAACACAATTCTATTTAAGACACATAATATACCTATTATTAAAATGAACAAAACTTTCATCTCTTTAACGAGAAATTTTTAATCATAAAATAAATTATATTTTCTAATACAAAGCGTTTACCACCTACATTTAATATTACAGGGTTTCACACGTTCCTTGAAGCTTGATTATAATGAAGACTTTTATTACATTTTATCATCAATTTTATATTTATATGTAATTTGTACTAACACTAGGTCCAAAATAGACAGCAGACCAACATCCCATAGTTCTCATGGCAACAAGGACCCTTAACAATGATGACGTCATCAGCATATCAACAGCGCATGACTGTCAATTGTTTAACGTGATACATCATGATTACAACATTGAACGGTCATAGGGGAATAGTCCCTTAGAAACTAAGCTTATCAAGATCATAGGTGACGACAGGGTGGCAACCAGTGATAAGCGCGTAGGATGTTACTACCGTGAGCATAATAACACTGCATAAGCTGTGAATCACTTAGTTACATGTCTTAGGCAAACAGGGTATCTGTTTGCCTAAGACATGTAACCTCCAGGCTACCTCAAGGATAACCAATATTTCAAACAGCTACATTCAAAATGATCTGTATTGGTGCCCAAGGTATGTACAGGCTTCGCCTAGTTTGGGGCCATGTAGAACCTTTTTGTATTAATTTTGCCAATAAAGTTTTTGTGTTTGTATTAGTTCAACAGCATTGATTGCACTAAGTTGTTCACAATAGAAATTCAAATTTTGAAAATAGCTGCTGCATATTACAATGTTTTAGAACAGTGTACTGTGTACAATCACGAGCACTAATATGTATACACGAAGCAACTTTTTAAAGTGTTTTTCTCCTACTGTATTGATTAACGTTTTACGTTTTCACGAACATAGTATTTCGGATCTCAAACTCAAACTCAAAGCATTTATTACTCTTAGACCATAACACGCACTTTTGGATGTCAGAGAAACAAAGAAGGCGAAGCTGAAGCAGTCACAGACACAAGGCATATTAACTTGTGAAAGTACTGTAGCTGCCCATTCCAAAGCGTCGATCTCTATGGAGAAGAGGGGGCAAGAATCTCCATAGACACTCTTTTCAATCAAAACTTTTTTCCAAGATCACTTTTTACATCATTCATGTTGAGATTATACATATACAATGTGAGAACGATGTAGATAGACACACAGTAAAAGATTAAATCAACAATTTAAAAACAAAGTAGTTAAAATAAACAATAAAATAAAGTAGATAAAAGAATTTTGCTAAATATTTATTATTTTTATTTTAAAAGTGGTCATGAATATACCTGTTAAATGGACATTTTAAAGCAGAAATTAGGTACAAAGCGGCACATGCTACGATCCTTACGTAATCCTTTTGGTTCGTCTTGCGAGTAACTAACCAGCACCCCGATTGCGTAACACAGTTTTCTGTCACTATCTGAAGGATTTCGAATAAAATCTGTAATCTATTGCTTCATATGGTCGAAAACTTTGTCTCTGTGGCAGTGATAATAGCGCAATGAATATTGCAGAACTGTCGAAAAGAATAAATAGCATTAGGATTGTAGTGTGTTACGCAATTACCCCGCTGACCTTTTGAAGGAGATACAATTATTACAAGCCTTCTTAAGTTTTTGGGATTACTCTATATACATAAGCCTCCCAATTCAATTTAAGCTACTTTCATATACCTAAAGCATAACTGTTATTACATTGCCATATTATTATTATTGCTAACATAATTCCAGTAATTGTAGCTAGGCTTAGAACTAAAACTAATTATGCTCAACTCGTTATTAAACAGTACAAGAAGGTCCAAAGGGTGTCGTGCCATGAATTATTTATTCTCTGAAAATGGTCCTGACTAGTGAACAAGTAACCCACTAAAGAAATAATCTTCACTTGTAATATTTCGCAAGGACATCATTATTTTGTACTTCAGTTTTCAACGCTGCTTATTCAAGTTTCTGATTTGATTTTCATAAATTATTTGCTTCGAATATAATTTGTTGCGAGTAATGTTACTTAGCGGCATCTAAATTTCGCTTGTTTCCCAGACAATCGACATTTTAACAAATCGCTTTAATCACTCGGTTGCAGAGAAAGGCTCATACAAAATATCACTTGTATTGTTATGAGATATTTATAATTTGGTATCACATATATAACAGGAAATTATGAATCAGGAAAAATGTACTGAATTGGCTACTATTACGTCAAGTAAGTAACTATTTTTGGGAAAACATTAATCGGGCGAATTAAAATTTAATGGGTGACTATTATACCAAGTAGTAACTATGTTTTTAGGATTACATAGGAAGTAAGAGTGAGCGAAGCGAGCTCGGGACTTGTGGCACTCCGACTCGGACATGTTGGGTTTGAAGGGGATGGCGGGGTTTAGTGAGCGAGCCACATTATTTTGAATAACACTTCTAGAAAAAAAAACAAAGCAGAATATTTCTAGTCCAGCAGTTATGTACTTTTACCTGAAAAGTATTCCGAACTTAGTGAAACTTTTAGAGGAAATCTTTTAAAATAAAACGAATATTCTTAGGCACAATTAAATCTTTCAAAATAAGAGACCTGAACTTTCCATGAATGAATAATCATAAGCATAATATTTTCTCCTCAGAACCATCTATTTATATTAATTTAAAAGCCGTCACAGAAATGTCCCGCGATTCCATTTATGTCTCGAGTAATTAAACGTACAACGAGAACCCTCCATATTGGCGAGATAATATGATTAAATTTAATTAACATAATTAAGCATATTAGAAGCAAATTAATGAGGAGAAATATTGTTTTTATATGTTTTGTGTGTGTATTTTATGAGACGTGTTCACTCTGTGTGACCTCGTGGGATACATTATGAAAACAACGAGTGAAATGTGTTTATGAATTAACATTTTAATTATATGTCGTCGCTCTGAACTAAAGGTCCTATCATATTAGCGTTGCGTTGTGTGTCACAACGGGGCGTTGCCCTGCGTGACTAAATATTCCTTGTATGAGATTCTGGAGCAGATGATGTATGACGTACTTACGTTGTTGAAGAAGAGGATGATGGAAATAACACAAAATATTACATTGTAAGAAAGTAAATAGGAAATTTAACACGTATACTTGCAGTTTCCTGGTTCTTGGGCGTAATTCGAGAACTGTATGCAACGCAAACGGCGAATAATAACAGTGTGGTCGTACCTTTACAAAAAACAGAGCAATAACTTCACAAGCCTTTGGACAACAAAAAACTTGTATTCTTAACGCAAAAAAATTAAAGCATCATTTTTAAACAAAACAAACAAGTTTTGGTCTGTAAACCTATCTCGCCTTTGTCTCGCAGAAATATTTTACACTCAGTGTTTTATTGTAGTTTGTATTCTTTCTAGTTTATTTTTCGCAGATAGTTCACAAGATGGCTTATGCCCGACTCGTCACTGTTCCTCGATTGGTCACCAAAGACAACAGACTACATTTCAAATATAAAATTATTTAAGTGCGATAAATTCGAGTTACTGCAACATTTTCAATAGAAAATATGACCACATTAACTTCAGCAAACGCTTGCAATAAAAATAAGATTTATTTGATCTTTCGTTTGCAATCGCCGTCCTCGTGACCCATAAACGCAAGAAGTTTAAATTATATAATATTAATTATGAAGTGCTCCAACCCTTCTAGAAACGTCCGACACAGGACGTCTCTTAAGTAATTAATTTTTCATAATTACCTATAATAAATTATATTCAGTGGGGAAGTCATTATTATTTATCAAGACTTTGCAGTTCAGCTTCGAGGATTTACATCCGGTTTATTTTACGTGAATACAAAAGGGTTGCATTGAAAATTAGCAAATTTCCTAATCTGGGTGTGCCTAAGTCTGGATGAAAGTAAATACCAATACAAGTACAGACTAATAGGTGTTAAACACACAGTAGATATTTGCGCTCTGTAGTAGGTACAGACGCCAGCACATCTAGCTACTACTATCTGTCAATTTCTTTAATAGATTTTTAACTTAATTGCTAATGCATGAGGTTCAAGGTTGATTGAGAAAAACTGATTTCAAGGAATTGTAAGTAAAACGTTGAAAGGAACTAACTCCTCTTGAAATAGAACGTTTCCACGTACCCAAATATTGATTCAGTCTACGAATATGTACGACGTATAATAAACTTCAAACGAATCGCGAACTTAAGAAGAAGCAGTTCACGATTAAGATTTCAAAGGAAATGTTAGAAATAGCAATGATATACCAACGTATAAAGTAATTACAAACTAAAACGATAAATGTAGGAACAAAAAAATAGCTTTAGCTTATTCCTACGGCATCGGCATCACAACGCAGCAATGCAATGGTAGCCCAATAGCAACGTCAAGGTAGTGGGTATGAATCCAGTCACGTCTAAGTGTTTACTTATTTCATCACTACTGCTCTCAAAACGGTCAAGGAACCCATTCTTTGAAAACCGTCTCCAATCGGCACTGGGCCCATGTGGTCTACCACATCAGCTGTAATCTATTACAGCTTACTCACAGAGAGTTGATCTATGATCCAGCAGCGGTAACATTATAAGCTGATTGTGACTGCAAAAGCGTACTAAACTACATTGACGGAGATTCAGCAAGTACACAATACTACGTTTTACTTCACACAATCGTTTTACGTTCAACAAATTGTATCATAAAAATAAAAATAATTTAAAAAAAGAAACTTTTATTAAAATGAAAAGAATTATGACAAATGCATTGTACTATAATTGATAACAACCAGCCAGTACCTACCTTTTTACTGCAAAGAGTTTCAATATTACCGTAAACCAGTAGGTACCAACCATACACAAATAAAGATGCAGTAGAGGTTTTTAGAGTTAGCAAGTTATTTTTAAATGAATTGGACTACGGAACTCTCAAAAGGTTCTGTGATCCAACTATTTTTAAAGTTGGACAACTGCCCCTAGTAAAGACCCATGGTCCAACTAGTTGGACAGAGCAGTTGGACCACTGCCCCGGACTGAAAATTAGGTTTATCCATCATTATGGAACGCGTATATAAAGTTTCGTGTCCGTGCTATCAGTTGACGAGTCTCTCGTGAGAAGGTGATCCTGGCTGCAGGATCAACTTCTTCTAAGCGTGTCGATGGCAAATTTTCGTTAATTAAATACATTTGGCCGAGAATTCAGCTATGTGAACTCCGCTCGCTAATGCAGTCATAAGATCGTCAAGTGCATAGGTGTCAAGGCATGCAGCGTAAGATAGAAAGAAGGTGGGCCATTGTCTGTGGAGACACGCCGCATATACACTTGAGATCTAAGCTATCTATGCACCCCCATCTGAAGACATTGTCTTTTCTAGGGCCGACATGGGTTCGGAGTCTATCAACTCATGTTTGTCAAAAATGATAATATCACCAGAACCAAAATTATATGCAAAATGTCAGCTCAATCGGTTGGGGAAAACTAGTTTGAAATTCAGTTGCACGATTTGACCAATACATGCTAACAAACTAACTAGCCAGGGAAATTAAATAAAAGCTTACAATAATAACACGTATCCCAAAAAACCTACTCATATTCCATCATAATCGCTCAAAAGGAACATTTCTTAGAGTCATATAAAAGTCTCTCTTAGTAATCATTTCCTACAAAAACTCCTAATGCATGGGTGCTTCAGTTTCATGTGTATTATAACAAAAAACGCGACTGCCACTAAACGTAACGGTTCAGCTTACGACCTTCGGGCCATCAAGACGATTGCCGTCTGGTCTGGCTGCTGACTCGAATCCGACTTATATTTTTGGATGTTTGTGTAAGAATGTACGTTTGTTACTCTATTACGCTTTAACGGCTCGATGGGTTTGAATGAAATTTGGCACTCAGCTAGACTATAGACTAAACTTATGCATAGTTTTTTTTTTAATATGTATAAGAAGTTTTCTAGAATGCGAGTAGAACCGCGGAAAACAGCTAGCTCTTATTTATTTTTCAAACACGTTCTTGCAAACGTACTTCAACATTGTAATCTTTATCTTCACATGATGGTATTACTAACTTAATTGGAGTCTTTATTTCGATTTCACTTATAAGTTATTGCTCTCACAAACTTCTGAGCAACCTGCAGAGTCGAGAAAGTTTTGATTCCCCGGGATGAGAAGAACTTCATGTTCTTTTCCTGGTTTTAACTTAGGTTTACCTTTCTGCTTTACTAAATTGCCATTTTAGTCGTGAAAACTTAATGCTTGTGTTACTATAGATAAGTTCCTGTTATTGTTTTTTTTTTTAATGTTTATATAAAACCAGGAATTTTCTTGAACCAACAATCCGAGGACGTGTGATATCCACCACAAGCCAGCGTGGTGATTACAGCCCACTCCCTCTCACGTATAGGAGTATCCCGTTGTTTAGTCACAGGAAATTATTTTTCATTTTCCACATGATGTAGATTAATAGGCTAGCATCGACAGGTTGACGACCCCCGCATCGGTATAAACACTAAACACATGATGCCAACTCACTATTTCAAAAACCTTTGCCAAAATCGGTCCTTTTTATCTAAAATGCGAGGTAGTGCAAATTATACGTAAGGTTAGTAAACCAATATTTATCAATGGTGTTTAATTTCATTAATATTTTATGCTACTTAGTTTGATTGAATTTTTTTTTTGTTTCGATGGATGATTTATTTGATGGTAAAAAAATATTATTATTTATTACTAAATTACTCATTTATTGTCGTCGCCATTGTATATTTAATCTAAAATTGTGAAAACCGTCTCAACAAATCTCATACAACATATAATGGTTAACATTCTTTTTAGCAATACAGATTGGAGGTTTACCTTGAATCAGGATAACACGTGTAAGTCTACTCATGTTTATGCAAGACCTACTTCGTACCTGCTTAGGAGGTACAAGTATATACCGACACGTGTTTTCACATATATATTTGTGTATGAAGCTCGTAGTTATTCCATTCATGCGTACTCATTAGGCCCTAGCACGAGCGTGCAATGTAAACGCAACGTAAATACTTCGATTTTTGAATCGTTACTACAATAAGTAATTTTGTAATTTTTTAGGGTTCAGTACCTCAATCGGCAAAACGGACCCCTTACAGGATCACTGTGTAGTCCGTCTGTATGTCTATCAAGACCCTTTTTCTCAGGAATGTGGCGGTATCAAGCTGAAATTAATACTAAATACTCAGGTCTGCTACCCCTTTTTTTTTTTTACCATGTTCCTTCTTTTGCCCTTTGTGTTCCAGGGCCGCGGTATCTCTTTCGAACAGTCCCGCAACCCTGGCAGGCGTCAGCCCTTACGGACCCCTTCCTGTTTGCTGACTCTCTTTGAGGCGCGCGTGGAACACGAACGCGCCGTTGACACGGGCTGTCGTCATAAGACGGACGGACGGCGAGCTAGCCCATAGCTCACCGTCCACAGGCCCGCGTCTACGGTGGCCCCCGACGCCCGGTGCGTCTCCCGCGGCGGCTGGGACGTGAGGTTCTCTCCCTCTCACGTCCCGGGGTCTGCTACCCCTTGGGGCAACGAAAAAATCAAACATGTAAGTCAACGCGATCAAAAGATTATGTCGCATATTATGCGATTTAACAAAATCAAAATCAAAACCCTAAGGTAACTTCCCTTTGACCTAGAATAATGAAATTTGGCAAAGAGCAAGGCCCTTACAGCAAAAATAAAGGAAAAATACCAAAAAAAGTCCCCATACATACATAGTTAACGCCAATTAAGATATATTTTTTTTGATCATGGTACGGAACCCTTCGTCCGACTCGCATTTGGCTGGTTTTTTTACAACAAGCACAATCAGAATCATCCATAGATGATTATGAATTAATTATTGAAAATATTATAATGTGAAAAGAGTATTTTTAATTTTAAAATCGACGTATTTACGTTTCGTTTATACCGCGCGCTCGTGATAAGAGGCCTCTTATCACAGTATTACATATTACAAAGACAAAGTATTACATATTACAAAGTATTACATATTACAAAAACTTTTCTAAGTTAAGTTCGCACCCAGTGCTCATTTGAGAGAGCAGCGGTGGCCCAATGGTGGCGGCCCCGAATTACGAACAGTAAGTTGTGGGTCCGACCCCAGGCAGGCGCATTACTTTATGTAATTTATTTCACCACCACTGCTCTCAAAAAAGGTGAAGGAAAACGTCGTGAGGAAATGTCCTTTTTTTTTTTTTTTTTTTTTACCGATGGGAAATCATCAAATAACCCCTCCCGCTCTGGGCTGAGCAGGAGGGAGTGTCAGACTTCTACTTTTTCTAAATAAAAAAAATAATTTCAAGATTTTTTTTTTTTTTTTTTTGGAGGAAATGTCCTAGAACCAAAAAATCTAAGACATGGTATGTGGCATCACCAACCCGCACTGGGTCCGCGTGGTGGATTATAGCCCATTCCCTCTCATAGAGAGGAGGCCGTGTGTCCCAGCAGTGGGAACATTTAGGCTGATTATGCAGTTTTCGTTACGACGCAAACGTATTTACTCAAGCAGAAACCGTATATACCTATTATTAGCATGATAATCTCAATGCTTATCTTGTTAAGGTCGCCAGCTAAGTGGTTTGACGCTAGAATGCGCACAGATAATAAGGTCATTACTTTGTTCGTATGAAAGAAAAGAGACACTTTGTCTACAAAGATAAATCTTTTGCGTATCCTTCTAACTCCCATATGTGCGTAATATGTCTAAGAATAATCCGTTACTTTAAAACTATTGTGTATCTGCCTTATTTACGATAGACATAGCCGCGGGAATCGTGCTGGAACGCGCCACTGGAGGTTTTTACACAGAAATACTGCTGCACAAAGATACTCCATTTCAATTATGTTATGTACCGAGTGGAAGAAAGCAGTCGAGAGACTAAAGTGAACGGATAATGTACAATATACACGTTCTCTTTCAGATCTTAATGTTAAACGTTTACGATAAGAAGCTAAGAAATACAATTTAGCTCAATCCAATTGTGATATATCTCGGTGTTGAGAGAGAACGATTTTATTTTAATGCGAGGTTAACGACGCGCCGCTCCTACCAATATACGTAAATCGCTTCTCCATTGTGAAAATTATGTAAAAGAAAAGATTTTATTGTTATCGTTCGCGTTGAAACGGCCCGGATGATTATCGTACCTCTCGCTGTCAAATAATTTAATTTATACTTACTTTGGGTAAGTGCCAAAAGTTTTTGATTAGCTGCTGTTACCTACAATTTAAAATGCCATTAATGGAATATCTAGTATTATCTGGGTATGTCGTTTATTCTGGTAGCCGAAAGGAGTTCACGTATAAACTTTATGCTGATGAGTTCTAGCTCAACAGTCAACAGGACCAATATTCAGCAACTGGCCCGCAGCATATCAAATTAAGCCATCGCCAGACGAACAAATTATCTTGGTTAGCTCATACAGCCGTGAATGTCGTCCACCCAAAACGGTAGCTATATAAATGAACTGAGCCAACGTCATACCCTGATCAAAACGTTCATATATTTGTTCAGGTTATAATGAACTGTCTGTCTGAAACTGTGGCCGGTTGCTGCGAACAAGCGTCGCAAACATTTGTGACCCTCGTGGGATCACTAATGGGTTCCTGACCCTTTGCGCGGCTTTTTCATAAAACAGTCAAAATGCTCGGTAACGCACGTAAAGCTGCACATATAAACTTACGGTAAATGCTCGTAGTGTACCCGGGTAATGGATGAAGTATCCAGGATTAGAACGTAAAAGTAAAATGGGGTGGTAAAACTTTTAATATAGTATGAGGAATGTTTGTGTTTTAAACGTTCATGTTTGTATGCTTTAAAACAAATTCTCAACTGTTATCAAATGGTATAGTAATAATGAAGTTGTCAAGTATACAGTATTTTAATATTACTAGAATGATTAAAAAAATAACATTTATATTCAGCACAAGCACAATACAATGGGTGAAGAAACAATATTTGTGCTACGATAAAAGTGCTACAGTTTTGGTGGCTACGCCGTAGTACTCGTAGCAAAAGTCGTAGCAAGTCAACAATCCATCGTCGCTCGTTGCGGGCTCAGATTTCGAATACTCGTACCATTCTTCACAACATAATTATTTAATGTTTAAATAAAGTTACGTTTCTCGTTGCCCGTGTTACATCAATTTATTCAATTATCAGTACAGTATCAAAGACAATCCATATTTCCCTACTAATATTAAAAATGCAAAAATTTTGTCTGTTACTTTTCACGGCATTACGACCGAACGGATTTGACCATAATGTGGCACATGGGTAGACCATGACCTAAGGACATGGGATAATTTTAACTTTGGAAGTTCGATTCCGTAGGATACATTCCTTGAGCAAAACATAGTATTTTTATAAACTCAAACGAAACACTTTTACCCATTCCATTTAAAGTTCAACTGTCATAGTAATAGGTTTGCATATCGCACACATCGCCGGCTCTTCTCGGTCAGTTCACCCCATCAGAATGCAATAGGCGCGCGGCGTGCGCCCAGTTCCGTGAAAAATTGACATTCTTCTTCTAACTACGGCCCACTGCGAAGCTAAAAGGAAGTGATTTGATTTATGCAGTATAAAACTTTTACATGAAGAACTATTTTATAAGGTTATGTGACTTTTAACAGCTGGGAAACGACATGATCCCACTTATTTCCGTTTTGTTCTAATGAAAAAAAAAACATTTTTACTATTTTTACCCTACTGCCAAGGAGAGATTATGTTTTGCGGCGCGTATCTTATTGTATCTTCTTTGTTTGGTTTTTGTAAATTTCTTTATTACTTCGTATGTTCGAAATGGCTGGATGGATTTCAACGATTAAGGTATCCTTAGATTTGTCTCAAAAAACCAAGTGTCCTTAGAAAAAAAATGGCGGATTTTTGGCGCTAAATTGTTAGTCGTTAATTTTTTTTTAACCGACTCCAAAACGGACGGGGTTGTCAATTCGGATGCTTATCTTTTTTTTAATGTAAGTATTTTCGGGCATAACTCCGTCATATATAGCCGGATTTGCAAAATACGAAATGAGCTTATTCAAAAGTAAAATAAAGTATTGTTAACAATATAAAATAAATGCATAGCAAATATTTGTATAGTATATTACAACTGAAAATGGAAAAACAAAAAAAAACTTTTTTGCAAAAAATAAAACCTACTTCAAAAACACAAAAAAAGTGAAAAATTACTCTAGCTTCAGAAGTCGGTGACAAAAAACTAAATCAAACAAACGAAAGCTAAAGTCGTTTTTATTTTTTTTGTGTTTTTGAAGTCAGTTTTATTTTTTGGATCAAGATGAAGGAAATTAAAAGAAAATTACATATATATAGGTACATGATACAATTTGTGGTTGGGTTTTTTGATACTTTTAATTATAATTTACTGGTCAATCATGGTTTTAATTATTGTTTTTATTTCCCATTAACATTTAAAAACAAAATGCTTCTACTCTGTAAAACCAAGTAAAATACGACAGTGCAAGTATGTATTTCAATTTCAAAATGAAACGTTTGTAAAAGTTAGCGCCGGGTCAGTGAGTAATTGAGTTGCTGCAATGACGAAGCACTTTTGTACTGTTTGTTTGTAACTTTTGACATAAAATCAATAATCGAGGGCCTATGCCCTATATACAATGTGTAACAGAATTAACGCACAACCTCTTAAGGGGTCATTGTACTCATCATTATGAACAACTTTCACTATGGGACCAAAACTGAAATCGCGAAAAAAAAATCGACTGCCCCATACATTTCTGTGCGCATAATTCGACAAAATGTACTGAACAGCTGTTTTTTTTCGGCGTTTCGGGGTTAGTCCCATAGTGAAAGTTGTTCATAATGATGAGTACAATGACCCCTTAAGAGGTTGTGCGTTTATTCTGTTACACATTGTATAAACAATACATCTCTCTGACTGTACATAGGCCTATGCCTATGTACAGTCAGAGAGATGTATTGTTTATCAGATTGACCCATTACGCGATATTAAATGGATGTAGCCATTGTAATACGGACAAATTAAGTTCGCAGTCATTTTACCAAGACAGCCTCGCTGATCCAGCGGTCGCAAGTCGATTCCCGGGTCGGGCAAATTGTTATTGGGTTTTGCCATCAAGGATTTCTCAGTAGCAGCCACGGAGCCTGAATATGTGCCCGGTTGGTGGCAATAGGCTCGCCCCTGTAATGGATGTAAACATAACTGGCGACATGTGGAATACTATTAGGTACACCTCTGCCTAACCCTTCGAAGATTACATGCGAGATGATGTATTATGTCATTTTGCTAAGCAATCAGTTTTCCTATAGGACATCCAATATTTTCACATCAGCACCACTATGTTGTTTATTTCGAAGTTCTTTTATGCCAGCTCACAGACTCCAATCACAACCAGATCCACTAAAAGGAAAAACGAAAATCATCCGATTCTATTTTCGGCCATCCCTACGTCCTTCCTATGCAAGTTCGATAAATAATATAATGGCAGTGTGCCCGTCCGCAGGGCTGTCACCGGCAGCGCCGCACTCATTTGTCAACGACGTGATATAACAGGTTAGTAGGCAGACGGCCATTTGCATGCCCCTATCTACGAAGTTAGCTTCGTAACGTTGGTACGTTGGTATCACATTTTGTAACTAACTTGGTAATGGGTGACGCTGTGGCGCTGTTCGTATAATACTGCTATTCATTTCATTGTCTGGTGTTAAATGCAGTGCATGCGCGTCTGACTTAGGGAGTTTTTAAATGGAATAACTTTAAAGTTTCTACGGAAGACAGGAAGAGACTAAGTATTGAGGAACACGATACTCTGAACTTTAAAGTCAATCCATTAAATTATAAATGCAAAAGGCACTCTATCTGTCCTTGGCGATCTTGAGGAAATGAAAAGACCACCCGGAATTTTCTCCATACAAACGCTCTCGCCTGTTTTCTTTCTGGTTGTTCGCGCCGCTGCATTGGCGCTCCTTTATTTTAGGTATAGTTTTTATTCTACCCGCTTTTACTTTATATTTTTTGATTTCGCTGCTTGGTTTTGTACTGAGGTCAGATAGACGACCGACACCGCCGCCGCGTGGTCGTGTCCGTGCCGCTCCATTTCATGTATCCACAATTTTGGGTTAAAACCGCTTTTGAGGTTGTTTCGTGCCGTGCACGACCCTCACATCGTCCTCACCATCAAGAAGACCGAGAAGAGCGCATCAAGGTCGCAGCAGCGTTGGCACGTGGAGCGACGCCCTGAACAGGACTGCCCACCGTGGTGCTAAGGTTGGTCAATTTTTTCTTTCCTCAGTTGCGAGACCAGCAGCTCTCTCAATCTTGTGTTCTCTGCCCCCTTTTATAAAATATAACCTATGGAGATACAACCACTAGCCAGCTAGTACCCTTCGCGTGCACATTTTTTGGTCCTTCGAGCCGGATGTTACACTCTTTTTCGGCCTTATAGCCGTACATCACATTTTTATATCCCTCTATTTGTTTTTTCCGCTTAGTTTTCAAAACTAGTTATTCTTTCCGCTTAGTTTTAAAACTATTTTTTTCTTACCGCTTAGTTACGAAGGTAATTTACCTGCTGTAATTACCTACCTACCCCATATAATTTATCTTTATCATTTATTCGTGTTCCATTTTTTAACGGATAAATTGCATTACTTTAGTAAGTACCTACCTAGCATTTATATTGCATTTTTGTCGAAAGTTTTAAGCTAATTAACGACGGTGCGTAGGTAAGAACGTGTTATCGCCGGCCGCTCCGAGCGTTCCTTTGTTCTCGAAGTCGTCTATGTTGTAGTCAGTAACGCTGTTTCGGGTATTTTATAACTTAAATATTTTTTAACAAAATCTCATCATGGCTCCGGGTTCTAAGGAAGAAGAGAAGCTTAATTCAACCATTAAAAGGCTCATAGGGAAACGCGAGGTAGCTTATGCTAGGCTTCAGAGCATTTATGTATCAAGAAATGAAATGATTGCGGACCCTAGTGATAGTAAGGTGGAGAATTTTCTTTGTAGCATGGTCACCATTGATACTATGCGTGACGAATTCATAAAAATTGTCGATGATCTGAATGCGGCTAATTTGACGTTAGATCCGGATTTCATACCTAACTATCAAAGTTTGTCTACATTTGAAGACTTATACTGTCGTTGCAAATATGAAGCCAACAAAATATTTGCTAGCCGTGATAGGCCCAAAGTTGAAAAATCATCTTCATCTTCCAGTGACAGTAATAAAAAACCTAACTTGAATCTGCCCAAATTAGAGTTAGTGAGCTTTTCCGGTTCACCCGCCAATTGGTCGACCTTTTATGAAACATTTAAGACGACTATACACGAGAATACTGATCTTACTAATAACGAACGTATTCAATATTTGATGGGACAGCTATCGGGCCGGGCACTTGCTACTGTGTCAGGAATTACACCGAACGCTGACAATTATACTTTGATATGGACCACACTGGTCAAGAAATATGAAGATAAACGTTATTTAGCCACCGCGTATTTGGATCAAATGTTTGAATTTAAATCTTTCTCCGTTGCTAACACTAAGAATTTGGACTCGTTTTTAGAACATTTTGCGTCTGCCGTTTCGAGTCTAAAGACATTAAAACTTAGCAACTTGTCCGATTTTATTCTTCTTTATCTCGCTCTAAGGAAAATAGACCCGGAGACCGCTCGCGCTTTTGAAATGTTTAAGCGAGAGACTGCTTTGCCTAGCTACGAGGACTTGATCACATTTCTGCGTGAACAATCGAAGATATTAGACCGCACTTCGGCAAACGTTACGACGACGAAACGCGTCGGTACCGACATAAACAAAAATGTTTCTAAGTCTACCCATTCCTTTGTAGGTACTAGCGCGCCGTTGCAGACAAAAGATAAAAATAAATCTTGTCCGTTTTGCGACTTGGCAAATCATTTCAACTTGTTTAAATGTTTTAAATTTCAAAAATTACCGCTCGATGATAAATTTAATTTTGTCAAGACTCGTAATGGATGCACGAACTGCCTCAGTTTGTCCCATAACAACGTCGCTTGTAAATCGGAAGTACGTTGCCGCTATTGCAATTGTAGGCATCACTCGCTGCTATGTAGGAAGCAACAGCTGACTTCCCCCGCGCCCGGCGCAGCGACCGCGAATAATAATATTACTCCGCCGCCGCCGCCGGCATCTACCTCCCAGCAGGTAAATACAACTGCCTTATCAGCCCTGTCGGCGCCTCCTCCGGTGCCAAATAATAACCGCCGTGATAATAATATTACCTGTCTTTTAGGCACGGTTCAAGTTTTAATACCTGATTCTGCGGGTGTGTTGCACAATGCTCGCGCGCTTATTGATTCCGGATCGCAAAATAATTTTATTACAACGACATGCTTAGCAAAACTTAAAGTAAATTTTAATCGAATAACGCGCGCTGTTGTAAAGGGGATCGGCTCGTCGCCTAATCCGATTAAGGGTTCCGTCAGCATTGATTTGTTTTCGAACGATAAAAATATTTTACTTACACTGGACTCTTACGTCATTGATAAAATTACGGATAATTTGCCTTCTGCTCGTATCGAGCCCGCTTCGCTCAGTTATTTAAACCACGTTCAGTTAGCTGACAGTAGTTTCCATTCGCCTGGGGGAATTGACATCCTCATCGGTGCACCGCAGTTTGCCGAAATTTTACTCTCGGGACGCGTAAACGGTCCGCCCGGGTTACCTACCGGTATTGAAACGATTTTTGGTTACATAATCGTAGGAACTTGTCCTATTAGTAATCCGTCTGCTGAGTCCGTTTCTTTATGCTCGTTTGTACAGAATGAGCCTCCGTTATCAAATATGCTAGAAAGGTTCTGGCAGCTCGAAGAAGTAGCGCCCGAGCGCCCGCTGAACGCCGCGTCTAGAGAGTGCGAGAAGCTGTTCGTCTCAAGCGTGTCGCGTGATGGCACAGGACGTTATAGTGTGGCGTTACCTTTTGCGCGCGACCCCTCTGAGCTCGGTGACTCATACAAAACTGCTATGCGTCGTTATATGTACTTGGAGCGTAAGTTAACCGCTGCCCCAGAGTTGCGATTGGAATATGACGCGATTATTAAAGAATACCTATCGAAGGATTATATCTCGTTACTTGATGATGTTGGTTCGCTACCTACGGGTTTTTATATACCACATCATGCTGTTGTTAGGCAAGATAAAGTAACTACAAAGGTGCGAATGGTTATGGACGCCAGCGCCAAAACTGATTCGGGTAAATCACTCAATGATTTGTTATATCAGGGTGAGAATTTACAAAACGATTTGTTTTTAATTTTACTTGACTTCCGCTTATATCCCGTGGCTTTTACCAGTGACATACATCAGATGTTTTTACAGATATTGGTTAACGAGGATCACAGAATGTTTCAAAAATTTTTATACCGCTTTGATCGTTCTTTACCGTTTGATACCTATCAATTTAACCGCGTTTGCTTTGGATTGCGCTGTAGTCCTTTCCTCGCCATGCGAGTTTTAAGACAACTTTGTGACGACGCACGCGCATCTTACCCGCGCGCCGCGGATGTTGTTGTGCATAATTGTTACATGGACGATATTTGTTACTCCGTTCCCACCGTCCAGGACTCCTTGCGGCTCAAGGATGAGCTGTTAGGATTGTTTACGGCCGGGGGCTTTAACCTTATGAAATGGTCCAGTAACTCAACAGAGTTACTCGAATCATTGCCTGATACTCACCGCTATTCTTCCAAAGTAAATTTCGATGAACCTAATCAAAGTCTAAAGGTTCTTGGACTAGAATGGTCTCCCACCACAGATGTTTTTTCCTTTTCTGTCACTCTTGACAACCGTCCATGTACCAAGCGCAACATCTTATCGGTTATTGCTCGCCAGTTTGATGTTTTAGGTTTGATCGCGCCAACTATTCTTTATGCGAAACTAATCTTACAAAAACTCTTTGTTCTCAAGCTGGACTGGGATGACAAGCCGCCCCAGAATGTAATGATCCTTTGGGAGAATTACCTTCGCGAACTGCCTGCATTGCGGGACCTAAAGATAAAGCGTCATCTTGAGGTGTTTAGAAACTACCTCGTCACTATTATTGCATTTTCCGACGCGAGTGAACGAGCTTACGGAGCCGCCGTATATGTCAAAGTTCAGCAAGATCCCCACTCCCCTGCGGTTGTCAACCTGGTGTGCGCAAAATCCAAAGTCGCTCCTCTCAAAACGATATCGGTTGCCAGACTTGAGCTCTGCGGCATTTTACTTATGTCTAAACTGGTGCAACGAGTTATGAACACTTATAAACCGCGACATAAAATTGAGAATATATTTTGTTTCACCGACTCAATGGTCGCACTATATTGGATTCATTCGGATCCCCAAACTTTAAAAACATTCGTCGCTACGCGTGTTACAAAAATTTTAGATTGCCTTCCCGCGGAACATTTCTTTCACGTTCCCGGTACTGACAACCCTAGCGACTGCTTATCGCGAGGTTTGTCTCCTAAGCAGTTGTTGTCGCACCCGATGTGGTTCAGTGGCCCATCATGGCTTCAACAGAGCGTCGATACGTGGCCAGTTACCTCTGTCGACACTAGCGCCATTGATGTACGATTGCCGGAAACCAAAGTGGTTTCACTGCCGGTTGTAGCAGATGTTGATGGAGACTCGCATCCACTTCTTGCATTGTCGCATCGCGTTTCTAAGTGGACGGTGCTACTTCATTCCGTTGTCTACGTTTACAAGTTCTCAGGTAAACTGCCGCGATCTAAATCGATTACCGCATCTGATATGATTTTTGCTGAAAGGATGCTAATTACCGCGTTACAAGAATTTTACTTTTCTGACGAAATCGCACGATTAAAATCAAACAAAAATTGTCGCACCGCGTTAAGACGTCTCTCTCCCTTTATCGATAGCGAGGGCTTATTGAGAGTCGGCGGTCGACTCCGTAACGCTGATTTGACCGATGAACAACGGCATCCGTTGCTGCTTCCACATAAAGACCGTATCACCGATTTGATCGTGTCGCACTATCATCGCCACAACTGTCATACTGGTCCGGTGGCTCTTATGTCAATATTGCGGCAAAGTTATTGGATACTGTCTTGTCGTAATGTCGTACGTCGTATCGTGCATAAATGCAATTTCTGTTTCCGCGCTAAGCCCAAGGCCGTGCACCCCTTCATGGGGGACTTACCCACGTGCCGCGTAACGGAAGCTAAAGCTTTTACACGCACGGCTGTTGATTACGCGGGCCCTATAAGTATTACCCCGCAACGTAAACGTGGCGTTCGCTCTATTAAGGCATATCTATGCATTTTCGTGTGCTTAGTCACTCGCGCTGTTCATGTCGAGTTGACTACCGATCTTAGTACGAGTACCTTTCTCTCAGCGTTTAAACGATTTCTAGCCAGACGGGGTGCTGTACAGACTATGTACTCTGACGCAGGAACTGTCTTCGTCGGTGCGAAGAACGCTCTTTCGGACATCTACGCTTTAGTCAATTCTGATGAGTATCAAACCGCGTTCTCTAACGAGTTGGCCGAGCATAAAATAACGTGGAAAATCAATCCGCCGCGCACTCCACATTTCGGTGGACATTACGAGATATTCGTTAAGGGCTTCAAAACTCATTTATATAGGACTATAGGATCTCAATTGCTGACCTACGAAGAGATGTTAACTGTATTAACACAAATTGAATGCGTTTTGAATTCGCGTCCGCTCACGCCCCTTAGTGAAGATCCGTCTGAGCTAAGCGCATTGACTCCATCGCATTTTCTGATGTCTTCGCCGCTAAACAGCTTACCCGCTTGCGAAGCTACCGGTGATAACACAAGTTTAAAGAAACGATACGCTTTGTTAGATCAATTGGTGCAATCATTCGCAAAACGATGGAAACGTGAATATCTTCACCTTTTGCAATCCAGAGGGAAATGGAACACTCATTCAGATCCTATCAAGATAGGTAGCGTCGTGGTTGTAGTTACTGATAACATTGGACCTCTATCTTGGCCATTAGGTATAATTCTCGAAACCTATCCCGGTAAAGATGGGATCAGTAGAGTCGCTCTTGTCAAGACGGCGACAGGGATCTATAAGAGACCTGCCGTCCGCCTCTGCCCTCTACCTTCGCAATAGCGTGTCTTCCGCTCCCTGGCTTACAGTTTAGTGTATTTTCAAAACCGATGGTTTTAAAGCCGGGGGCATGTTCGCGCCGCTGCATTGGCGCTCCTTTATTTTAGGTATAGTTTTTATTCTACCCGCTTTTACTTTATATTTTTTGATTTCGCTGCTTGGTTTTGTACTGAGGTCAGATAGACGACCGACACCGCCGCCGCGTGGTCGTGTCCGTGCCGCTCCATTTCATGTATCCACAATTTTGGGTTAAAACCGCTTTTGAGGTTGTTTCGTGCCGTGCACGACCCTCACATCGTCCTCACCATCAAGAAGACCGAGAAGAGCGCATCAAGGTCGCAGCAGCGTTGGCACGTGGAGCGACGCCCTGAACAGGACTGCCCACCGTGGTGCTAAGGTTGGTCAATTTTTTCTTTCCTCAGTTGCGAGACCAGCAGCTCTCTCAATCTTGTGTTCTCTGCCCCCTTTTATAAAATATAACCTATGGAGATACAACCACTAGCCAGCTAGTACCCTTCGCGTGCACACTGGTTTATGACTATAAAGCTATAATTTTATACAGTTAAATAAATATTAACCTATTCTATGCCCCAATGTTTTGCTTTTTAATGATACATAATCTTTAACAGCACTAGAACCTTTACAAAATGCTTAAATTGCCTATTTGGACCGCTGTCAACAGAGGCCTAGTGTACAAATTTGCCAACTATTCATGAAAAACGACAACATAGGGACACACTATATATCTTTCTTATTCAGTTTATGAAATATCTTTTAAACTGGTCGAATATTGGAGGAGGAAATAGTCGAGAGCCAAACCTCGAATTATGATTATGAGTTTCTTCATTTCCTCTTAACGGATTTCTATCTGGCACACTGACCTTGGTTAAAGATATAGAATAAATTTCATCCTTGTAGTGCGTTCTTGTGAGTTAATTCCCGGTATCGACGTTTCTTCTTCTTGTCGTTATCATCGATAGCAAAAAGTTATACGCCGCATACGCCCTTGAGGACTGAGCCGTCCTTGAACACCCATCTGCAGAGATTGTCTTTGCACCGGTCGAATTGGATTCGAAGTCTATTTAGAGATTTCCAAGTTGTCAATGGCAACTCGTGCCCAGGCGGTTATCGACGCTGGCGAGCCCGTAGCCAATAGTCAGTTGGTAAAATTTTAACTATGTAATACCATAATTTGCACAAGAAACCCTTTTAGGTAAAATTTTCTTCATTATATCACGCTACCCGTGTCGTTAAAGAACAAAAAAGTCAGACACGTGGCAAAACAAAATCCGAACTCAGTGACCGGAAAGCACATCACAATTTTCAAACGGTCAATCAAGAATGTTCTTTTACGTATTCAATCGTTCGCAATTACGAAATGGAACTGGGTTAAAAATCAACAAAATGTAAAACATCGTGATTGATGGGTTTGTTTTACCTCATTCGTCCCCATTCGATTCCGACACGCGAATCTATTTCAGTAACTGGCGTGTGTTTTAATCTGATTTTTCAAAATGAATATCGGAATTCTGAGGGATCATAGACTTTTAAAAATTTGCGCATATATACGGAACCGAATATTGGTGTATCAAAGTCAATTCCGAACGGTTGGCGTTTCAAGATAGGCGTTTGAAGTGAGCCCGCATAATCTTTTTGGATGGACGGTTTGATGTGTCGGGATTTGTTCAAAAAAGGACTTTTTGCAGGCTCTGAAGTATCAAAAGTCGCATGGAGCGATAATGATGAATTTAATATGTGAACATTGCCGTCGCTTCGGCCGCAGAAGCGGGATTTTACTGGAAATGACAAAGTGAAGGTTTAACGTTTCGTGAGGACGTAAATCATTTGTGTTAGCAATTCGGTATGTATCTGTGCAAACATTCCATTAACTTTAATTATCACTTTGTCAGCCATTACTGCTACCGTTTTATCTTGACTGATAGACTATATTACTTTGAATAACAGGATGACAACTTACCAACTAAAGTAAAGTTTGAAATAGTTTATAAGCTTAGGTTGGGAACACATCGACCAGGCTTTCATGGCGCAGGTTGTCCGGTACCTATATTCATCGGTACAAAATTCATAACTCACTTCAAAAAGGCATCAATTTCATTCGTGTTACAAATAGGCTAATATCTGATTACTAATTGACCAGTTAGCCAATGTTTTCAATAATTTATATCTCCGATATCGTTCACGATTCATATTTGTTTACTCGCAAGTTAAACGTTTCCAATTCTACCTTCGACTCTTCGCTATTCCACAATGGAAATTTTAAAACGATTTATTACGAATGACGTAGTTCCCGTGGCGATGGTACACACAGTGACACATCAAGCTATACATTCCCAGTATAACATGGCCTCACTTTGTATAGATTTCTCGTACAATGAGAGATACGCATAAACTAGTTATGTATAGCTTGATTGGTTGCCATGCGTACTGTGAAATCATTCGCTTGTTTAATATAAAACGGATTTGTCACAGCTCTGTTTTCCGCTGTGTTATTTTCGTGAGGCACATCGCCTATTGAATTTACATTCGCCTGCGCACCATGCCTGTCACTTCATGCATATGTATGGCCTTATGCAAACTGCAACTTTGCCTTTCATTGAATAAAAATATTTGGAATGTGACGACGTTTTGAGCTTACCGATTCTCTGTGATGAAGTAGTAAACATTGATACTCGTACACCATTTGAATTAATGGAGTTTGTTCCATAGCGAATCAATAACAATAATATGCATAAAAAGAACAGAGTATGCAAAACAAACATTATTATATGGATACTGTTTGAACAAAAATTTATAGGGTACTTCCCTTTGACCTAGAATCATGAAATTTGGCAAAAAGCAAGGCCTTACAGCACAAATAAAGGAAAAATGCCAAAAAATAATAAAGTTGAAAATTAAAGGGTGTCCCCATACATACATAGTTGACGCCAATTAAGATATATGTTTTTTTTATAATTGTACGGAACCCTTCGTGCGTGAATCCGACTCGCACTTGACCGGTTTTTATTTTTATTCAGGTTGAACTTGGGGTTATTCTGGCCCTTAAATCCAGCATGAAAAAGCAGAATTTGCTCAGAAACAGATTCGTTAAACCGCTACTATAAATCCTGACCATAACACCAGTATACACACAATCCTAACAATTAATAACCAGAAACTTGAAACATGACAGGGAAGTTTTCAACAAATGTTACAAGTTGCCACGCTGAAAATTTGCAGCTTTGTAATATGTACATTTGTAGGAGCACACGAGCTCGAGACGACAAATATTTTCGTACAAGTTTGCCACTGCAGCCGGTTAGTTCTAATCTTAATTTACAGTTCGCCTCGAGTTGTTCGCTCGCAGTAACTAGTAGTAAGTTGGTCGAGGCTCGAATCGCTCCGTTTACAGGTAACTCAACAACAACTTGATGGCATACACTTCAGGTTTATTAGCTTTGCATTGAAGCATTTGTTTCATTGTGCTAACCGGTTCGCAGGAAAAGGTATAGAGAATGGTACTATTGTGTGAACATTGTGTATTCGCGCGAAAATGCAGGAGACAGCACTAAATAGTGTTGATGAAATGTTTGCCTTTGTCATTTAGTTCTAACTAAAATACCATGGTCCCCCATGGTATATAGCCTTTGCCCCGCCGTGGTACAAACCAGGCTGATAAAAAATATATAAAAATAATATACCGATTGTTGAGATAAGGGTCGAACTCGTGCATGAAGGGTTCCGTACCATCGTGGTAGAGGAGCCCCCTTTATTTTTATTATTTGTTGTTGTAGCGGCACCAGAAATACACATTCTGCGTAAAATTTCAATTGTCTACCTATTACGGACCATGAGATACAACCCGCTGACTGACAGACGAACGGACAGACAGACGGAAGGACGGGCGGACCGTACCCCAAAACAATCCCAAAAAAACAATCCTTAGTAAAAGATGCTGATAATAAAGTTATTTAACCAATATACTTAACTTGCGACCATTTATCTGTACTTAATTAATTTTGACTCGCAGTGTTCAACGAAACCCACGTTCATTAATGCAAATTCTCATGAAAACAGTTCCCTTTATTAGCTATTATTAGTTCAAGTTTAGTTTACAAACAATTTTATTAATATAGAGGTCGTTTTATAACGGTTGAAGGCCAACCACTCTTGTCCGGGTCATGGCGTTGGCAATTAGCACGTACTACTTACTGTATAATTATCTTGTTATATGTCAATATCGCTTTATAGGATAGATTGAGCGAGATTGGGAGATGTGAATGTAATTACTTATGTATTATATCGATACTGGTTGACTTATAATCGAAGTTAATGACTATACCGTGGGACCTATGACGGACACGCAGTATACCTTTTTTTTTTTTTTTTTTACCGATGGGAAATCATCAAATAACCCCTCCCGCTCTGGGCTGAGCAGGAGGGAGTGTCAGACTTTTACTGACTAAAACCCATCCATGTTCCTTCCTTTGCCCTTTGTGTTCCAGGCCGCGGTATCTCTTTCGAACAGTCCCGCAACCCTGGCAGGCTTCGGCCCTTACGGACCCCTTCCTGTTTGCTGACTCTCTTTGAGGCGCGCTTTGAACACGAACCGCGCCGCGCGCCGCACCGCGCGTCGGGGGCCACCACGTGGCCCCCGACGCGCGGTGCGTCTCCCGCGGCGGCTGGGACGTGAGGTTCTCTCCCTCTCACGTCCCGCCACCTCCTTCGCTAGCATGACTGCTTCGCAGAAGGAGGTGACGGCGTCCCATTCCGTCTCGCTCCGGACCATGGATTGAACCAGGACCGGACGCGAGAGGTCGCCGCCGCCGATCGCACACAGTATCGATCACACGCAGTATACCTAAATTACATTTATGATAATCTATCCATCCATGCGCATTGAAGAAAGATCGATATTCAGAGAGACGCCAAAATGCAAAGCAACAGTGGTGAAGGTAGCGTAGTTGGAAAACCACTGATCGCCGATGCTAAATGTAACATGTCTGCTAAGGTTCTGAGACATTTCACTTAGCGACAGACGATGTCTACATATAGCTACTGGGCACTGCTACTGAAATTGGCTGCAGGGTAGGTACTGCTGCTGAAGAATGTACCTCAAATTATTTTTCTAATGGGAAATCATCAAATGATCCCTCCATACTTCGGCGAACAAAGCTAAAATGTAATACGTCTAATTCACTGATTGACTCAAGATAATTGGTTTTAGTTGTCAAGTACCATCCGAAGTATTAACTAAATGAACCGAACTCAGTTAATTTAGGGCACACATTACGGTCGAGCGGTAGCATAGTTAATATTTTACTCAGACACCGTCTCGCACTAAAATTCTAACCGAGTTGGTGTTTGACCTGACAGTGTCAATAAAAGTGGATTTAATAGAACATGAATAGTTTACAGTTGGTTACATGATTTCGGTGTTCTGATTTCTTAATTTAGAAAATAGCTTGTGAGTCTTAGAAACTTATTTACCTTGACATGTAGAAGGCACATTGATATGTATGAAGCCAGCGCGCGCGCCGCCACGGGCCATTCGACAGTATTATACTAGTGTCCAAGCAAGTCGGTTGTTTCTTTTATCTCCCGCTCCACATACGTTTCATTGGCGACGAAGTGTACGAACGGTACCCACGCATAAATATATAAAAAAAATGAACGCGTATCTTGGAAATTTGTCCTTATTTGACCACAAAACCAACGAATGGCAAATATATAAAGGAAAATTAACGCAGTTCTTGAAAATCAACGGTATTAAAGAAGATGTGAAGAGTGGAATATTGCTGTGCCATCTCACGGAGGAGACGTACCGGCTACTACTTAACCTAGCGTTTCCAAAGAATTTGGAAACGCTGAGCTATGATGACCTAGTGACATTACTCGACAGCCATTTCAAACCAAAACAGTGCACATTTGTGGACAAAGCTAAATTTTTTGGTGCCATCAGAACATCAGGCGAAACCATTGGAGAATGGGCGGCGCGATTAAGAGGTTTGGCAACTTATTGCGACTTCGGCACCGCTCTAGAAACGAACCTGAGAGATCGTTTCGTCCTCGGTCTGAGTGCAGGTCCAGAACGCGACAAGCTGTTCGAGCAGAACCCGTCGACGCTCACGTTGTCGCGAGCTATGGAAATGGCGGAGCAAGCAGCGTGTGCCAAGGAGGCAAAGGCCTTGTTAAGCAGCAGTTCAGATGCCATTCCTATCAAGGAGGAGCCAGTATACCGCGCGAAGCTCCAGGGTCAAGCTAGCCGTGGACGTGGCGCAGGTGGCGCTGATGCAGCAACTCGCCGCGACACGGAGCGTTGCGAGGTTTGCGGCATGAAAAATCATAATGGTGAAAAGTGTCGTTATAAGGGTTACTCGTGTCAAAAGTGCGGTGTAAAAGGCCATTTAAAAAAAGTGTGCGGTATTTTAAAAAAAAACCGAGTGTATCATGTAGACGCAAATGAAGGAAGCAACGGTAACCAGCCCCAGGACAAGTGTTGCGAGGAGTGCCAGAACTTTAATATAAGGTACACGGCTGGCAAGCCCATTGAAATTGAATTAGAGTTAGGTGATCAATTCATTAAAATGGAACTAGATTCAGGATCGGGTAGCACTGTTATTTCTGATAAATGTTATATTAAAAAGTTCTCGCAATATCCGCTACAAAATTGCCATGTAAAAATGTGCTTGTACAATGGACATAAAATCTCTCCACTAGGATTTTTCGTTACTAAAGTAAAATTTAATCATATACAAAGAAATATTAAGGTTTTCGTAGTTAAGAATGGAGGTCCTCCATTGTTAGGTAGGGATTTCATGTCCGCTTTTAAATTAATAATAACCACTAACATTAACTCTTTAGTAACTAGCGATAATGATATACAGGAACTGATCGGAAAATATCCGGATCTATGGCGAGATGAGTTAGGTTCATTTAATAAATTTAAAGTTACCCTACAACTAAAAGAAAACTCTGTTCCAAAGTTTTTTAAGCCACGCACTGTACCCTTTGCCCTAAGAGATAAGGTCGAACAGGAATTAGAGCGGTTAAAACGTTTAGGTATTTTGGTGTCGATAGACCACGCACAATACGCCACTCCGATAGTGCCTGTGTTAAAGGAAAACGGACAAGTCAGAATCGCGGGAGATTTTTCGGTAACCCTAAATAAAGACCTTGTAATTGAGAAATACCCCTTACCTAGGATTGAAGAGGTTTTTGCTAAGATTGGAGGGGGCGAGCTTTACAGTAAAATTGATTTAAAAAATGCATACAATCAATTTATTTTCGAAGAGTCATCACAGAACCTAACAGCCATTAATACTCATAAAGGTCTATACAAATATACACGTTTAGTTTACGGCCTAGCAAACGCACCTGCTATTTTTCAAAAGTCCATGGAGACACTATTAGCGGGAATAGACGGAGTCAGTGTCTGGCTCGATGACATATGTATTACGGGACCCGATAGAACCTCGCACATTAAAAGGCTAACAGAAGTTTTAAGTAGATTAAGCGATGCCGGTCTACGTCTTCAAAAAGACAAGTGCCAATTTTTCAAAAAAAGCGTACTATACTTAGGTTATGTGATTAGTAAAGCGGGTCTAATGACTAGTCCAGAGAAGGTTAAGGCAATATTAAACGCCCCCGAGCCGACCAACGTCACCGAAGTAAAAAGATTTTTAGGCGTTGTTAATTATTATAGGAATTTTATTCCTAACGCTTCGTCAGTACTCAGCCCTCTTCACGAACTACTACGGAGCGAGGTACCCTGGGAGTGGGGAGACAGGCAGCGGCAAGCTATGGTGGCAGTGCGCCGTGAACTAGCTTCGGAGCGCGTTCTGGCGCACTTCGAGCCGACGGCGCAGCTCGTGCTTACGGTGGACGCGGGGCCGAGCGGGCTCGGCGCCGTGCTCTCGCAGCGCGGCCACGACGATCCTCATGAGCGACCGCTAGCGTATGCATCTCGCTCGCTTACCGCTAGCGAGCGAAACTATAGTCAGATACAGAAGGAGGCGACTGCTATCATATTTGGTGTGAAAAGGTTCCACCAGTATCTGTACGGTCGCAGTGAGCCATTTATTTTAAAAACCGATCATAGGCCCTTGGTTTCCATTTTTAATAACAAGACGGGTATACCAGTAACCACAGCTCTAAGACTACAGAGATATGCTATTATTTTATCGGCTTATAATTATGTAGTACATTATGTATCCGGTGATAATAATTTAGTAGCAGATTATTTTTCCCGCGCGCCTTTAAAGTGCGAAAACAAGTCAGCAGAGACCGATAGTAATGTAGATGTAGATACCTATTACGCGCTCAAGTTTTTGGATGAAGCGTCCCCCGCTATTACGACACGCGACATAGAACAGGCAACGGAGAACGATACGGTGATCCAAACTGTCACTAGGTACATGCAAAGGGGATGGCCTCGAAAAATAATTTGTAAGTCTGTTTTCCCTTATTTTCAGTGCAAGTCCGATTTGCAGTACGAGAAAGGTTGCCTTTTTAGGGGTCATAGAATAGTTATACCGTCTACACTAAGAGATAAAATGCTACGTGAATTACATGATACTCATTTAGGTATAATTAAAAGTAAAAGCAATGCACGAAGTAGGATGTGGTGGCCCAGCATCGACAGCGACATCGAGCGATGGATAGGCTCCTGTGCTACGTGCGCGGGCCTACGGGCCGCGCCACCGCGTGACCCCCCCGCGCCCTGGCCCGCCGCCGCTGGCGCCTGGCAGCGCGTGCACATCGATTACATGACCGTAGGGCAGAGGGTATATCTCGTGGTTGTAGATTCTTTCAGTAAATGGGTAGAATGTCACCACATGAATAATGGAACTACTACTAAGGCACTGATAACTAAACTCAAGGGAATTTTTTCTACTTTTGGTATACCGAATTTATTAGTATCAGATAATGATGCAAAGATAAACTCGGTCGAGTTCAAGACATTTTGCTCAGCTAATGGTATCAAATACATGACGACGCCCATTTATCATCCGCCGAGTAATGGTCAAGCCGAAAATTCGGTAAGAAATTGTAAAAAAATGCTAAAATGTATTTTAAAAGAAAATTTATCAACGAATCAAATCAATGAATTATTGTTAGGCTACATGTTTAATTACAGAAATACCGTGCACTGTACCACTGGGGAAACGCCAGCAAAGTTAATGTTTGGTAGAAACCTACGATCACGTCTAGATTTAGTAGTACCATCGAGCGAAGCTGTGCACGTTGATATAACGGCGGAACCCGGAAAAAGACAATTTATGACAAGTGATGTGGTTTGGACCCGATGGTACAGCGCACGGAAAGAAACATGGCAGCTAGGTATAATAAAACATAGAATAGGTAATAAAATGTACAAAATATATATACAGGACTTAGATCAACACTGTATAAGGCATGTAGATCAGTTACTGAAGTATACAGGTAGTAATCAGCCCACAGACATAAGAGAGATTAATGTGCCACATCAACAGCAGTCACCCGATATTACCAGTACCTCTAGTTCAAGACAAAATACAGCATTACCAACAGTATCTAGCGAGCAAATGGCTACTAATTCACCTGTGGTGACTGAAACTAATGTCGCACCTGTAGCACCAAATGCGGAATGTGTCGCAGATGATGGTAATGGGGACGAGTGGGGTGATTGTGAGGTGTTGGACGGTGAGGGAGGGGACGCTGATAATTTAGCATCACCGCCGTCACCGACAGCGCAGCCCGAGGTACTTGGGTCCGAGGGCAATGAGTCACGAAGTACAGGGGAGTGCAATGTTAACGTACCGAGTGCACCATCACCCACACTCTCGCGTCAAAAGCGCAATAGGAAGGTGGTTGACTATAAGAAATACTTTTAATGGTTTTGTTATTGTTTTTTTTTAATATAGTTAGTTTAAGCAGTGTTATATGTTGTCACCAGGTTTCAAAATCTAAATGTGAAGGAGTGATATGTATGAAGCCAGCGCGCGCGCCGCCACGGGCCATTCGACAGTATTATACTAGTGTCCAAGCAAGTCGGTTGTTTCTTTTATCTCCCGCTCCACATACGTTTCACACATTGAATAGAATATGTAGTGGAGGTTTTGGTGATTTTCTTTTTCATTCTAAAATCAATTCTTAAAGTAGAGCTATATGGGCTGCGGGACTGTTTGAAAGAGATACCGCGGCCCTGGAACACAAAGGGCAAAGGAAGGAACATGGATGGGTTTTAGTCAGTAAAAGTCTGACACTCCCTCCTGCTCAGCCCAGAGCGGGAGGGGTTATTTGACGATTTCCCATCGGTATAAAAAAAAAGGCATTATTTCTAGAATTCAATCTGATCTTATAAGTACGCTGTTATTGTCGTCATTCCTATTGAATATTGACACCGCAACCTCTTGCACGCGGTTTAAATGTACTTATAGCAGTCAGTTTAATTGGTGAAATTCGCTCTGAAACTCCTTCTGTTCCTAATAAAGAAGCATTCCTTTCTGTTCAATCGAAACTGCAGCTAACAATCTGAGGCAGTAATTTACCCTGTCTGTCGCTGTCGTCACAGTGCGGACGGTAAGCCCAGCTCACTTCTGCGGTTAGTCTGTGCCTTCAAACGCTGTCGACGGCTCGGCACAGCTACTGCAAGACCGCAGCAAACTGTTTTACCTTCTAGGAAATTAATTGAATGGAGTTTTCATTTGCACATTCAATTCATTCAGGAAGTCTAATATGGCCGCTTTAGCAGAATTACGATAAAATTCTTGAGGAGGTCGTGGCTCGTAGCATAAGTCCATGTTCAAGGTTAAGCAAAACTGACCAGGCTCGGTCCGTGGATAGGACTACGACTATCCATTAAATACCGAATTTACTCCATGCCTCGGAATGCACGTTGCGCCGTACGTCGCAGCTGTCATTTGTCAATCTTTGACAGTCGTTACTAGTAGTAAGATGGTGATTCATTTGCACAGAACATTCCTTGAATCCGAATAGAGACAGGCAGAAGTGAGTTTTGTACCGACACTGTGTTAAAGAAAGTACCATGTAGTAGCGGGAGTATCTATAACTAAATAGGCATTCTCCCAACCTCTGGGCGGCTACTGAGAAATCTCCAACAGACACTTAGCCCGTCCCAGGAACCCACGTACAGCTATGTGCCTGCGACAACTTCACAGATCAACGGAAAGGTGAATTGTAGCAAAATACAATCTTCATTGTGACCTGCAGGTGGTGCATTCCCTGATCAACGTAGAGGTTTCGATGACCGAAGATTGGTGAGCGTGTAATGTGATAAGCCTTCCAGAGACTGTGGCTTTTGTAAACTTCAATTTTGTGAAGCGCTGAGTCCAACTGGATAGCTTATTCCGGGAACACATGGTCGGTCGTACTTCCACACAAAACAAACAAACGTAGTATGGCGATTACTTCACTGTTTGAGGGTGTACGTTCAAAATAAAAAAATATATCGATTTGTCTCATCATTAAAAGAAAGAAAAAAGTAAAAAAAAAACATTTTTTACAATATTCAAATATATGTTTTTTTACTTTTGTGTTTCATCACATAGACTAGTGTAAAATATATCAATTTTTAACCTTTAAGGTTTTAAAGGCTAAAAATGGATACATTTTGACACATTAATCCAAAGAATTAATCTTATTATTTAATTCACACTGTCACTATAAATATTGCAAATAACACAATAATTAATCGATATGACAAACAAAATAAGCGGGACTAAGCTACAAGAATTAATTCATTAGTGTACAAGTTGCAGCAGACACTTTAATTAATTTACAAAACGTATAATTTAAAAGTTTGCTGGACGGCTACCAAACCCGTGGAGTGTGACGAGGTCGCCGCCATTAATTTTTCAGACGCTCTTTGTTTGTAAGACACTGCATTCGCTCCTAACTTGGGAATTTGTAGGTTAAACAACAAAAAAGATAGTTGTTAAAACTTCTGTAGCGATTAACACAGACTGTGAATTCAAAGAAAACAGTTTAAAAAGGATGAGAGAGCTGTATTTATTAATGCAGTAACGAATAAATATAAACGTTTTTGTTTGAAGCAATTAAGAGTTAGAGAAAACACAATTACGGCAACATCCCCACGTATAACAAGCAATAACACCTAACAAAACAAAAAACAAATGAAGGCTTAGCGTAAAAATAACAACATGATTGTTTACAGAGCTGATAACACCGGCTTAACAAATATTGTTCGACCTAACATCTCGCACAATCTAAATACCGTCCAATATTTTAATCCATTCATAATCCTAGAAACATAATGGTTTGTACCTAAGCAAATATGTCTCCGTCTAGTTTCAGCCTCACCTAGTTAGGTAGTTAATAATTCCACAGTTGCTGAACAAACTTCAAGTACGTCAAAGGGATTCGGCTAATTTGATTTCTGTGTTCGACGGCCACAAGAGGGTTGCGACGGGCCTCAGTCTATCGGACACACAACACGCATTTACGAAACAACTAAGTTACCGCTCGTCATAAATCTGTAGATGAATAGTATAACAGAAATCAATTGAATTAAACGTGCAAAAAAACATTCGATTTTTCTGTAAGTAAATATTGAATCGAATCCAAGTTTTATTAATCGATCAACTAATCCGAGTCCAGTTATTTAATTAAATATTAAACTGTTTACTTCACGTTTGTTTACTGAACTGTATCTATACCCAGCACTTCGCCGTACACTGAAAAATATTAAAATTAATTGATGGATTTCGGATAGGCAATTTTAGCACCCTGTCCGTCTGCGAACTTCGGAATAATTTATGTCAGAGAAACCCTTACACAACAAGTCAACAGCGATGTAGTAACTAGTTGTACATAGTACTTAACTTTGACAAGTCGAGATGTACTGGACAAACTAGAACTTGCTAGAATATTCAGTGCTCGCCAGCCTACCTGCCCGGCTTGAATATTAAACCAACATTCTCTAATTATGTCGCCAAAGAGGCTTTATTTCAACTCCAAGCTGTTTTAATTTCTAACACACATTGCCACCGTAAACCTTCTCTATAAACTTGATTATTTAAACTAAAGAATCACATTAAAATATAGGGGAGTAATAAAACAGTGTAAATCGCACAGTATAGTTCCGCAATCGCCTGAAAGTTGGCGTGTGACAGAAAGTGTCCACTCACCATATTGATAGGGATTCCTAGCAGTTAGGAAACCCTAAAAAGCCCGTATTCACTCAACTGGACAATCGAATCTGGCTCCGGCAATGGCCAAGCTTTATGGAGACAGAGTAATTACCACTGCCACGATTTATGACCACACACCAACATTATGTTCCGGAAATTCAAACAGGCTTACGACTCTGGGGTAGAGATGGAACATTCGCACCAATAATAGTGCAGTCAATCCACAAAGTTACCCACGTACAGCCAATTAATCCATGGTACTTGCTTATTACAGGTAATTTCGTACCTCTGCGTTGAACAATCAACAAATTACCAGCAATGTTTAACATTACCCATTCCCGTGCCAGAGGTTAGTTGGTTCCACAAACATTATTAAATTTTGTCCACCAATATTGTGGGTACCTATTTATTAATTTCGTTCTGTGTAACGTGGACAAAGTGACCGTAATTTTCTTAATTGGGTAAATAGGTATAGCGTGTGTTATGAAAAAACGAAATATCTTGTGTGTAGTCTTCTTTTGTTAGTAATAATGAAATCCCAAATCCGCTATAACAGTGTGGAAAACAGATGAGTAGAAAAGAAAAAAACCTAGTGCTTAATTTGGACTGACGTATTATGAGTATGTAAGGTTGTCTACCTTTGAAGCAACCTCAAAACACGCAGTCTGGTTATATAATGGTACGGTCCACTTAAGGTGGTTTAAACTATTTTAATTAAAAAATTTAGATAAAGGATTCGTTGTTTTATGTCGAGGCAGATTCGTGTCAGCAATGATGAAGTGAAGTCTTAGTTATAAGTTTTTCTTTAACATTATATAACGTACAGTACTTATATAACATCAGCTGATTGAATTTCAATGTTCTTCGTGAAAATCGAAACAAAGTATACCTACAACTATGTACATATGGCAATGTATAGGAATAGTTGTGGGCGTCGCGGCGTCTGCACTTACTCCGCTGAGAGGCTCACGATCCCATGAATAAACCATCGGTTGAATGTGGAACTCGTGTCAAGCACGAGCGTGTTGACGGACGGCCCATTGACCTGGCGCACCTATTACTGCAACTGTTTAACTATGACTACTGTTATAAATAACCTGGGATGTGTGGCGAATAGAAGAATGGGCAAGAAACTCCATGGACACTAGTTACATGATTCTCGTTGAGATTATACATATATGTGAGAACGATGCAGAAAGACGTGCACGCACAGTAAAAGATTAGATTAGATTAGAGATTTTCTGAGTTTTGACTCGAATCAGTTCTATGATATTATTCGATTTTAATAATTGAATAATTCGATCATTTTATTAATCCTTTTTTTTCTTTTTAAATTTTAATGCTTCTCTACGCCTAGGTGCCCCATGTTGTTCTCCTCATCGCTGTCACTGTGGTGAAGTTGTCAACAGCCTCGGACACCACGGCCTGTCATGCAGCCGAAGTGCGGGCCGTTTTGCACGGCACGCGAACTTAAATGACATCATCCGACGAGCTCTCGTCACCGTCGGCGTTCCAGCTATTTTAGAACCCAATGGCTTGGCACGCGACGATGGCAAGAGACCGAACGGCATGTCTTTGTTTCCTTGGAAGATGGGTAGGCCTTTAGTGTGGGACGCAACTTGCGTCGATACTCTTGCGATGTCCCATTTTCCAAGCTCATCGTGCTGTGCTGGCGCTGCCGATGCGGCTGCAGAGAACCTTGAGCGGCGTAAATATAGTAACCTCATTGAAAACTCTAAGTCCGTGGGGTCCAAGTGCTCACAGCCTTTTCACGGATATTTCCAAACGCTTAGTTGACACTTCCCGTGACCCAAGGGCTGGCATTTACTTTGGCCAAAAGCTTAGCATTGCCATACAACGTGGCAACGCCGCCAGTCTCTTGGGTACTTAACACTTGACTGCGTTGAGGAGGAGTTTTTTGACGCCATTTTTTAAGTTTATTAATAAGTTAGTTACTTTAGGTTATTTTAATTTATAAATTTTAGTGTATATATGAATAAATTAGCCTTTTTTCGTTATAAACTTTAAATAATAAGTTTTTCCTTAAGCTTCCAATCCAGTTTCCCAACTGATATAACTTCAGGTTGAGTAGTCACAAAAAAATCTTTTCATATTTCAAGTAAAAATACGAAGTACCTACGCCTTCCGAACTTTGACGGGCTTCAATCACCTGCCAGTCGGATCGTACCCTAGATATTCCAGAAAATTCCACGAACTAATCAAGAACTTTCAATCAAAATACTGGCATAAAACATAATCGCTGATTTCCACCTCGTGGCCTGGCTATAAATATTTCACTTTAATTGGTAAATCAACGTTCCCAAAAATTTGTTTAAGTGTTGATAAATTGTTATTTACAACAGTCTAAGCGTTCAACGAAATGTAAATGGAAATTGATGATTTTCCAGTGAGACGAGCAATTTTAATAAATACCTTACAAATTAATTCCGACGAGATCCGGAAGATCGCGTGCTAAAATCTCGGATAAATCACAATCTCCAATTTACGTTAGTACGTTTGTCTGATATCGAGTGTACAATAAAAGCAGTTTCGACTCAAGTTGAATCTCTCTGCGAAGCGGAAAAGCAATTAATTAAACTGGTTTGTATAAGAAACATCTTCAACCACCGTGATGTTGCATTTGGGAAAGGATTGTTAAGCTTTCGATTTGTTCGGGTGTATTCTCAGTTTGTAGCTCTAATTGTATCAATTCCTTGTATGGCTTAGTTTCCTTCTTGTTGGTAATCCTCTAAGGGATATGCAAATAGGTACTTCGGTTCGCCGAAAGTTGGGCAACAACCCCATAAGGCCGAAATGAGAATTTAACACTTACGGTTCCCATGCCGAGCTGTAACTAGAAGGTTCTGTAGCTTGAAAACACCCATTTAAATTTTGTTTGGCTTACATTTGGGTTGGACTTATATGCTGTCAGCCTGGGAGTATATTGCCTTATGCTTAATACTAAACGTTACGAAGTTGCTGGCAATTAATTTACAGCAGTGTCTTTGCCTGTTGATGATGTAAATTTTTGACGAGAAATAGAATAGTGTAGGCATACTCGTAGGCAGATTTCTTCTAACATGGTTTCGCTAATAAATATCCCATCAGCACCTTTTTACATCATTGACAACGTTTTTCTTAAAAAATAGCGAAAAATAATTTTTACCTTTTTTATTTCAGGGAGCCTACCTATAAAATTTATAAACGTGGGCTAATTAACTAAAGACTGCTCTTTACGTAGCTGGAGTTAGTTGAAAGCTCGTCACTGAAGAAGGCGAGCTTATTTAGCACCCTAAATTAAGGCATTCACAGCCTGAGTTAACGTTTTAGTAGTAATAAGACAAGCTACAGAAAACTTAAGGAAGTAAGGAAGAAAGGTAGGGTATGAGAAGAAATGAAGTAATATTTATTAATCTGGTCAAGACACTGCTTTTAAAAATATATAAAATTTACAGATTAGATTGTACTATGTAGTAAACTACCTGCTAACTAATCGAAATGCAAATAAACATTTTTCTTTGTACCTACTGGATTTAAGAAAGAATATAAAAGAGCAACCGTACAGGGCTATTTATCGGAAGCAACACATTTCCAGCGAACAAAACTCGTATAGTTACGTTCTGGGCAACAGGCGAAAAGAAAAAAACAAAACGAATATCGGATCCGATAGGAATCTCGGATCCGATATGAATATCGGAGCAGTTCTGTAGCTTGTCGTATTTATACTCTAAAGAGTATATTTTACTTACGGAGTACTTTAGTCCTATTATAGCGAAGCACACATCTCTAGGTAATGTGTAAGTAGCTTATTTGCATGTCGCGCCCCGACTCGCACTAATTCGCTTTAGTTTATACACTAGTTAGTTCAACTAATGTTGAGTAATTAAGACACTTTAAATAAGAAAACATTCATATCCTACTTACATAAAATATTAATTTGAATACAGTATAAGCAAATTATGATTCTAGACCCCCAAAATGGGAATTCCAAAATGGTTATTAGAAAAAACAGCTGTTCCAATTGACATATTGATAGGTATTGGCACTTTTGTAGGAAACAGTTGTTTTTTTGTTTGTTTTTACTATTCTTATGTGTGAATACATTTGTATATATTCACACATAAAAAATGCTACTCGTAGAAAATGTGGTGAACCCACAACTTTAAATTATATGATAATGTTTTTCCTGATATGTCAGTGCGTAGTGACCACGTCCTATTTTAAATGCTTACAGAATACTAAGCGCCTGAAACGGCAGCGTCCAACATCCTAGCAAGTATGACAAATGCAAGATGGTCACAGTGAATCAAAACGCAAATTCAAGCGGAAATAAAGCCGGTGGATAACCTAGAATGTTGGACAAAAGATGTGAAAATAGAATTGGAAGAAAACTGGGCAGTCATAGAAGCAAAGAAAAAGTCGAGGACGGCCTATTGCAGCCTGTGGGCCAGGTGTATGCAAAGATCGTACAGTGCTCTCCGCGTACAGTATAATAACGCGTTTAGGATGCTGGTGGGGCTGCCACGCTTCTGTAGTGCGTCGGGGATGTTCGTAGATGCTCATGTTGATTGTTTTTACAAAGCAATGCGTAAAAGGTGCGCTTCCCTGGTACGCAGGGTGCGGGGCAACAACAACAGTATCTTAAGCATGATTGCCAGTCGCCTGGACTGTGACTGTGCAACAGTATGGTTTCACCAAGGGACGTTGTACAACTGACGCCGGTGTTACTTTATTAAAACACATATTTACTGCGTGGGAAGAGGCACAAGATACCATAGGAATCTTCTGTGACCTTTCGAAGGCATTTGATTGCGTAAATCACGAAACCCTGCTCTTGAAACTTGAGCATTACGGTTTAGGTAAACTTGCGCTCAGTTTAGTAAAATCGTATTTGAATGATAGACAGCAGCAAGTACAGGTAAATGGTGTCAATTCAATGGGTTTAAAAGTAAAAATGGGCGTACCACAAGGTTCGATATTGGGTCCTTTTCTCTTTTTAGTTTACATTAATGACCTACCCCACTTATTTAACAACCAACCGCAAATGGTGTTGTTTGCTGACGATACTTCTTTAATATTTAGGATAAACAGACGTGCCACAAATCTTGACGACGTCAATAACGCCCTACTGCAGGTCCATAATTGGTTTACCGCTAATAACTTAGTACTAAATGGGAAAAAACTAAGTGCATAAAATTTTCTCTGCCAAATGTCAAAAGTAGTGATTGTGACATAATATTAAATCAAGAGAAACTAGAATTTGTCGATAAAACTGTTTTCTTGGGAATTACGCTCGACAGAAGGCTACAATAGGGTCCTCATTTAACATCTCTTGCAGGACGGCTGAGTTCAGCAGCATATGCTGTTAGAAAAATCCGTCAGTTTACTGATGTAGATACCGCGAGACTAGTCTATTTCATAGTTTTATGTCATACGGTATTTTACTATGGGGACGGGCTGCAGACATTGAGTCTATATTTATTCTGCAGAAAAGAGCCATCAGAGCCATATATGATCTACGTAGGCGCGATTCTCTGAGAGAACTGTTTAAAGAAATTAACATCATGACAGTACCTTGTCAATACATCTATGAAAACATCATGTACGTTAGGAAAAATCTGCATTTATTTAGTAAGAGAGGTGACAGACACCACTATAATACTAGAAATAGGGACCAACTAGTTCAGCCAGGTTTCAGGCTAGCTAAAGTAGACTCATCTTTCATGGGGTACTGTTTAAAATGCTACAATAAAATACCTCCTCACATTCTACAACTGAATGAGACGAAATTTAAATCTTGTATAAAACGCACACTATGTACGCAAGCATATTATAAGTTGGGGGACTATATTGATGATAAAAATGCTTGGCTCAATGCTGGTCCTGCTCCACAACCATAGGAGCAAACTAATTGATTACCATGTTAAGTTATTGTGGAAGCTGCAGAAGATTGTAATAATATCCTTGCTTTGTATAGATTCCATCTCTTAATAATATTATATAATTGCATAGCACATGTGTGAGTACTATGTACTGTAAAGCAACCATTTACATTTATTTATCTTTCATTGACTTGAATGTAGCCTGGTGGCTGAGAGAATGTCATGCTCACTCAAATTTCTCGCTGATGGTGGCGCGTGTGTCGGGTCATTTGGTTCCCTTCAATATGGTTGAGTTGAATGGCGCCGAACCATGCGTCATGTTCGTGAACGGGCGCTGTCAGTTGGGAGTGGTTATCTCTTAGCTGCCACGGTTTATTTTAATTACTTTATTTTGAAAGTGTTGATTATTTTAATCTTTTACTCTGGGCGCTCTTAATGTGCACGTCTTTCTACATCGTTCTCACATATATGTATAATCTCAACGTGAATGATGTAACCAAGATTTTGTAACAATATTTTGATTAAAAAGAGTGTCCATGGAGTTTCTTGCTCATTCCTCTCCATAGAGATCTACGCTTTGGAATGTGCAACTACAGTACTTTCTCAAGTTATTATGCCTTGTGACTGTGACTGTAGCTTAGCTTTTTTTTTTTGTTTGACTTTCAAAAGTGCCTGTAATGGTCTAATTGAAATAAATGCTTTGAGTTTGAGTTTTGAGTTTATGTGGGTCGCTGCTGTGCCATTTCTCATGGGTTGTCACAGCAGTGATCCACCATTATCTGTTATGTTTGTTTGTTTTAACAGTGCTTACTAACATAGTCGTAAGTTTTACTAACAGCTTTTGAGTCATGGATACTCGAATAAACAGACATTCTATTCTATTCTTTAAAAAAATCGGAGGGATTCACTAAGAATATTTGCATCATGGATTTTTTTTCGAACATTCGTAAACACTCTTATTAAGTCCAGGAAATTCTTTTTTCATATTTTTTTTATTAATAACGTAATACTCTTATACCAAAACAGAATGCATTACCTACTCACACTTGACGTGAAATTAGTCCATGTATCATTGATGTCATTGATCTTTATCGATGGGTTTCCGTGTCATTACCAAATTGTGGTCTTATGACTCACGTCCTTTGGGAAATTACACATTGTGTTTTCTTTCATTTCGTTAATATAATGGGTAATATAATAAGCATAAAATTTATCTTAATCGGCTCGCTAGTCTAGTAGTCACAAGCAGGACTGCTGAGGTCCTGGGTTCGAGTCCCAGGTCGGGTAAAGTGTTATTGGGTTTTTCCATTCGTAATTTCTAAGTAGAAGTCTGGATTTGTGCCCAGATGCTGGAAAAAAGCTTGCTCTTTATTACATGAGACTTTAAAATAACTGGTATAATGTTGGTGTAATATTAGACACACCTATTCCCAACCCTTCGAGGAGTTCAGGCGTCGTGTTATGTTAAGCAAACTATCTACAAAATTGTGGGAAAAGTAATTTGATAATGCTGTCCAAATGTTTTCATTTTATTTACAAAAAATACCGCTGTTTCTACGACAGTAAGACGTAGACGTTTATTATTGCTGCCATGACTTAATTTTGCAAGGATAGGACTGCCATAATTGCAGAAACGCCGACCGGGACATTTGTAATAGAAGTCGGGCAAACCATGGATGACCTTGATGTAGACAAGATACGTTCTTCGAGGGCTTCTGGGTTTATGAAGAGATTTTTTCGAAGTGGCCGCCAGGTTTTGAAAAAATATTTTTAAACGCCAGTTTTTGGGGCAAACACAAGTCAATATTAATGTCTTGGCAGGAATGCTAGCTAAAATTTATATTTAGAGGAAGAGGGGATGAACAGTACCAGCCTGGCACTGGTAAGTTAGCAGAACAGCCATGTTTCCAATTATGGTTAAAGTGGTAAGGACATTTCTCGAGACACATACGGAAACAGCGTCTTTGACACTAACGTGAGCGTCAATTTTCAGGTTTGTGTTCTGATAGGCCAACCAACAGAACCGGGACAACTAACTTATTGACCGTGACGCAACGTTCCAAATCGAGACATGTCCCGGTGTACCGGAACGTGTGGCGGCCCTATACTGGGATAATATTATATTTTTCTAACCCCGAAATTGTCGCAGACAGGTTAAATATATGAGGAGAAATTTAGCCTTATATTTAGATTAAACCAATAGCTATCATTATACTTTTCAGAGTAAATAGAACTTAAAAAAAACTTTGTCACTTAGGAACCAAATGGGTTAAAAGTTTGTCATGAATTTCATCTAAGTCGACTAATATTTAGGTTCAACATTTAAGGAGTAATGGAAAGGCGAACTACTACACAATTTAAAAATTACATAAGCAATTCAAAAATGTTGCCATTTAAAGCCCGCGCACGGAAAAAGTAAAACTTTACTGGATATTTGAAGTATCCATCGAATAACAAAAACGCTAGAATACCATTTCATTAAAAACTAGTTTAAACTACACGTTTTAACAGTCACAATGCAATAAAACGTCACCGTGTAACAAAAAATTCCAACTTCTAAAACTTATTCAATGATGGCGGTGCGGCGGCAGCGAAAATTCTTGCATTTTAGATGGCTTCATTTTTCAACAGTATTCCAAAGTTCAGCTTGTCGCTGGAGCTACCGAGATCAGTAAAACAGATAGACGTGCTAACATTGTAACTTGTAACCACCGATCTCGAACAACTTTGTCGAACTGTGGTAGGTACGTAGAACGTACCGTTTAACATCTATTCAAGCAAGTTTCAGAATACGGATAAGGTTTTGAATCTAAAGAGCAGTTAAGTACCTAATGAGTTAATATTTTAATGTGATTTTTTAAATCAAATTGGTATTTTATTTACTCACGTGCGTCTAGGGCATGCGGAACCGGGTGTACCTCTAGTAAAACCGGTTTTTCCCGGGTTTTATTATGGGACAGGACGCATGCCCTACATGCATCATACCACGCTATGTAGGATGACTTTCTTAAGTCTTAACTTCCAAAAGAATTGGCGCAGAATAGTGGACGAAATGGAAACAACAGCCCAGCACCAGCAGTGGTACAATTCGGCTTAATAATAATAATATTTGGCCTATATTCCTCGAAGAGTCGAATAGTCAATAGTACGCCCATATTTCGCCAGATATGTTAATTCTCATGTAACTGATAGGGGACGGGCTCATTTCCATCAACCAGGCGCAAATCTAGACCTCAAGCTCCCAATTTCACGTTGTCCGATCTAAGGATCGAATCGAAGATCTTACACATCACCCACTTTCTTGCTCTATGTCAAACCAAATCGGTACATGATTAGATGCATGATCTTTAATTACAATCACGTACAGAGACGTGCATAATTAAGCAATGACCAACCGAACTAGATACAATTGGCTCACACAATTGGTCATATATTACACAGCGGCTATAACGTTAATTTATTAGCATTGCTTTATATGATACATATTGATTAACGGGTCAAGATAACTACATCTACTCAAGTGAATGACCGGGTCTAATTGCCATATAATTGTAACCACGATCATGAATCTGGTATAGTAACAGACAGACTACGGAGTTAAGTCCATATACAGATTACCCAGATAAAGGTATGCGCTTCGGTAATCTTCGTGATAATTAAATATAATACAGAGGTGTTACAATTATTTAAGTACTACTTGCCCACTTTGTATAGTTATAGCTAGAAAATTATATGTTAAGAACTCGATGTAATCCCAAACCGTGTGTAACGGAGGAATAAACCCATGAAGGTTTCTTCAGAAACGCGCAATGTTAGGTGCAAAACGCGGCTTCAAAACTAATGTAGAAGCCTTTTCAGGGGATAACATAATATCACGCCTGTAATCCTCAAAGGGTTAGGCAGAGGTACACACCCTCCACACACACACACACACACACACCCCCACATTTAGCCAGTTATGTCCCACGAAGTCTATTGGCATCAACCGGGCACAAATCCAGACTTCTTGGCTGCTACTGAGAAATTCCTGATGGAAAACACTTTACAAATTGACTGACCCGGGAATCGGACCCAGGACCTCATGCTCAGCAGTCGCGATTGCGACCACTAGATTAACGAGGCAGCCTTTTCTTGGGATATTGGTAATAATTAGGAAGCATAAAGATTACCGGAGTATATACTTTTTCTCGTTTAATTGTATCTACATATTACTACGTACAAACGATCACGCAATTAATATATAATTTCTATCGTTATCTTCTATCTTGGAGTTATCTGTCAATCATTATTCAATACTAATTTATACCCTGGAAATATGATTCCCCGCAATATTTTAAAATTAAACTAATATTATTAATTTCAAGTAGCTCGAAATTAAGCAGAAACGCGTGAATATTTCAACTTACTCGTAATACTCATCAACGAAGCGAAATACTACACTGATTGAGAAACCGAAATCTTGACGTGAACTACAGATTATTTGCTTTTAATATTGCTTCGTAGTACTTGAGATTTGATGTCTGAGTTTGCTTTACCTAGGTAAATAGCTAAGTTTGCTCCTGTAAAATACTCATTTCATTGATAAATTCTTAATCTGTAATATCGTATTTGTTTCGGGACCTTTGTATCTAAGTATACCTATTAATAACTTTCTTGAAATGAACAAGTTCAACACCCATTTTTCCCAACGCTAATCCACATCTAAATCAAAAAGTACACCTATGTAGCCTAGTACTGGTGTAAACAAAAATCAACTTTAATCTGTTTCGCAAGCACGCCTTGGAAAGCTGATAATTTTGAGTAGTTTGCCTGCATCAATTTAAAAAAAACAATTAAGCTATACTAGCGACCCGCCCCGGTTTCGCACGGGTGCAATGTAGATACACATATAGATATAAATCTTCCTCTTGAATCACTCTGTCTATTACTGAAAACTCCATTTAAATCCGTTGCGCAGTTTAAAAGATCTAAGCGTACAGACAGCGGGAGCGACTTTGTTTTATACTAAAGAAGATGAGAGTGATTCGTGCACGCAACAAAAACTCAGACCGAAGAATATTAATGGAAATTAATCTGTTGTTTTACACACTGCTGATGAGGAAAATAACGGTTGAAATCACTGATAACACCTATAAATAACAATTATTTCTTCCGAACAGCTATTCATTCTGACAGCCACTTCCTGGGAGTAATATTTTTGGGAATACATTCACCCTCCTATTAATAAACACAGACTAAAGTTATTCCAAGTTTAAACCTTTGAAAATGTATGGTTATTCCTTTGTTATTCCTGGTATAATTTTATTCCGTGTTTATTAATAAGAGGGTTAATGTTTTACTACGTATTACTGGCTCGGCATGACGTAGGTACAGCTAAAATGATTGTACTACCTCTGGTTATGCCTCCAGCATACTTTCAATTACGATAAGAAAAAAATAAATATCGCTTCTCTTTGAAAAAATCATCTGCGAGTCATCGGAAACACTTGACCAAATGAAAAGCACGCATATACCCCGCAGTTTTGCCGCTACAAAAGGCGTGAAGAAAATCTGTGTCTTACAAAATGCTCGGCAAACATTTGTCCCTCGACTGAGCTAAAATAAGAACAAACAAATTATAGCCATAAAGGAAACTGCGGCTAAGACGAAGTGGGGCGTGCACTGGCCCAGAGTTATATTGCTCGCCGGCTCACTGCAATGATATGCCGGCCGCAAGCAACGCGGAATGCACAAACTATGCCCGGATGCTCACTGGAATTTCTTCGCCTCGGGGAAGATATTTTAAGTATAAAAATGTTTTGCGACTTCCTGCCGAGCAGATAATGTATGAAAAATAGCTTCATAAAACTGAGAACAAATTTATACGACCTAGACGTTTTTTCTTGGAGATCGTTGAGTAGTTTGAAATTGAAGTGCTTCTGAGAATTTATTTTCAATTAAGGTCACATTGGTTTATTTTTTAAAAAATACTATCCTTTTCAAACCATAACTGACATTTCAAATAGAAGATTGAGGTGAAATCTCGTATGGCTGTAATCACAATTTCGTCTTAAATCCACTAATCACGAATTCAGGAATTCGCGTGTATTCCTCACGCATTCCATAAAGCTAATCCTCTCGTATTGCCTTAAAGCAGAATCCTCCATCTGCTCCCAAAGTAATCAACGCGGTTAATTTATGACGTAAACAGTCACAATTTCCCGTCGAGAACGGGTTTCGCCAGTTTTGCACCACAAAAGCAGTAAATTGCTTTAAAGCAACAACTGGGATTGTAACTGAGCCTGGACCGCTGGATGCAGCGACTTCGTGATTCACGCAGTTTTGTTATCGATATTTACGGTCGAAGTTGTTTTGGCAAAGGATAAGTTATATGTACGGGGTGTTTGCACTTTCAGGTAGATAAACTGAAGAAGAGTGGGTGATCGTGTTCGTAAATGGTGTGCCATTACTGTTTCTCGGAGAATACTCGTGCCTCGGAGAAGAATAACACGACTTGAAGCTTGAACGTAATAGGGGTGTTAGCAATGTAACGTACATCGACAGTCCATTAGGTTTTTATATTATGTCTGTGGAAAATATTGCAGGTTGTTATTTTTATTGAAAAAAAAAATATGTTTATGGCGTGTTCGTTGCTTTACGTCCTCAATATCCATCGTGTTCTGAAATAGATATCAGATTGATTCTTATGAATATTTTTAGGGAGACAAAATGCCTAGTTCGTCATTTTCTGTGTTATACACTTTATGACTTCCTGAATAGTGAAGCCTGAAGAGTTTATATTTATGGATAAGTCCCAAGACCGTCGACTCTAAAATTCGAAGTAATTCAGAAAATATCTACGTGAGAAAAACCCTAAAACTGTCGCAAAAATACAACTATTGAAATTATCTCAGCATTAATTAAATATAGTCAGCAAAGGAAATAAATCTATGGCAATAAAAATACACAATTAATTGGTAAAATACTTATCCAAAAGTATTCCTTCTTCGATAACTACGAGTATAAGGTAGGAAAGTGGTTACAAGGAAAACTGACCCTAATTGTAGCATGCGTCTTCTTATCACGGCCTTCCAAGTCAAGGAAGCTTAACATCATTTAGGGATTGATTTGCTAGAACCAGAATATTTAATATTGAGCGTGAATACATAGGGGGGTCAGAATTATTGTATAAAGAATGAAATTGTTATGTACCTTATTTTTTTATGATAATCGTTCTGGTGGTCGATTGACCGGTCTCATTTGTGTAGGCGGTCTATTATACATATTTTTGATAAAGAATTACGAGTGGGCGCTTTTATTAAAGCCAATTATAGACCAGTTATTTTTTGTTCACCTATAATATTAATATGTCTTGATGGCCCAGAGGCTAAAGCCTCGCCTCTCATGCATGAGTTGTGGGTTCAAATCCGGGCAAGTACCAATGTGACTTTTTCAATTCATATGTACTTTCTAAGTTTATCTTGGACATCACAGACATCGGTGAAGGAAAACATCATGAAGAAACCTGTACTTATAAAAAGTCTGAAATCGCCAACCCGTCTTGAGCAAGCGTGGTGATCAATGCTCATGTCTTCTCTGTTGAGAAGAGGCCTTTGCCCAGCAGTGGGACAGTAATAGGCTGGTATAGTCAATAAACTGTTTCTAACATAATAAATCTGACACAAATAACAACATGGCTGTGATTCTCAAAAGGTCAGGCAGAAAAAACCTGGAATACGCATTGCATACCTACTTCTTCCAACGCATAATAAAATCTTTCAAATAACCTCATACTATTTAAATCCTCAACTATTTCGGTGTTACGAACCGCTAAGAGCATAAAACAGAACAATTTTATCTCATAACAAGTTTCAATGGCGACGCCCTCGGGACTATGGTCCACACAAACTTACAAACGACACACAACTTTACCCGCAGAGGGAGTGACCCGCTCCACTTTTAATACTACATTTACAAAATCCACTACACATCATGCTCTTTTACCTATGAACAGTCAAGGACAATAATAACGGTACACAAGAAATATTGTCTTTTTAGCAGACCTTAGTATTATAGTATTTATTTCGGGCTACGCCCGTAGTGTTAGTAACGATGGTCTTAAATACTAGTGTTAGTAGACATATCTACATGTTTTATTCAGTGTGGAGTTATATATTATACTCCTTTGTAAGTGGCGTACTGTAGTTTACGACCTTCGTCATAGGAAAAAGCGTGTGTTCATGTTTGTACAAACAAGCGACAGTGAGTGAAATATCGATTTAAACTTTGAAATAAGGTCTATTCCGTAGTAGTATCAGTTCCAAAATACGTAGTACTAATGTTCGTAACAAAAATTATACATATTTTTGATAAAGAATTACGAGTGGGCGCTTTTATTAAAGCCAATTATAGACCAGTTATTTTTTGTTCACCTATAATATTAATATGTCTTGATGGCCCAGAGGCTAAAGCCTCGCCTCTCATGCATGAGTTGTGGGTTCAAATCCGGGCAAGTACCAATGTGACTTTTTCAATTCATATGTACTTTCTAAGTTTATCTTGGACATCACAGACATCGGTGAAGGAAAACATCATGAAGAAACCTGTACTTATAAAAAGTCTGAAATCGCCAACCCGTCTTGAGCAAGCGTGGTGATCAATGCTCATGTCTTCTCTGTTGAGAAGAGGCCTTTGCCCAGCAGTGGGACAGTAATAGGCTGGTATAGTCAATAAACTGTTTCTAACATAATAAATCTGACACAAATAACAACATGGCTGTGATTCTCAAAAGGTCAGGCAGAAAAAACCTGGAATACGCATTGCATACCTACTTCTTCCAACGCATAATAAAATCTTTCAAATAACCTCATACTATTTAAATCCTCAACTATTTCGGTGTTACGAACCGCTAAGAGCATAAAACAGAACAATTTTATCTCATAACAAGTTTCAATGGCGACGCCCTCGGGACTATGGTCCACACAAACTTACAAACGACACACAACTTTACCCGCAGAGGGAGTGACCCGCTCCACTTTTAATACTACATTTACAAAATCCACTACACATCATGCTCTTTTACCTATGAACAGTCAAGGACAATAATAACGGTACACAAGAAATATTGTCTTTTTAGCAGACCTTAGTATTATAGTATTTATTTCGGGCTACGCCCGTAGTGTTAGTAACGATGGTCTTAAATACTAGTGTTAGTAGACATATCTACATGTTTTATTCAGTGTGGAGTTATATATTATACTCCTTTGTAAGTGGCGTACTGTAGTTTACGACCTTCGTCATAGGAAAAAGCGTGTGTTCATGTTTGTACAAACAAGCGACAGTGAGTGAAATATCGATTTAAACTTTGAAATAAGGTCTATTCCGTAGTAGTATCAGTTCCAAAATACGTAGTACTAATGTTCGTAACAAAATAAAATAGCAATCAATACAGTAGGAGAAAATCACTTATAAAACCTGCTACGTGTATGCGTGCTTCGTGTGTGCTTGTGACTGTACGTCTTTCGAAAGATTTGCAATGGAGAAATGATTCAGAACTTCACAAGTAAATTACGCTTCGACTGTAAGGGAAATGAGAATTCTAGGAATTGCAAAAGGAAGTCGTTGTAGTAATTTGTAGTAGGTAGCTGATGAAATGACATTCCTTTGGAAGGGTTAAGTTTTTTGACTGTATGTTTTGCAACACAAAACTTCAGATATAACTGAATTAAAATGAAGTGGGTCTGAAGACAAACCATTCTTAAGACTGACCACACAATATTCAGTTCTGTGGATGATAATATTTTTTTATCGATTGATTAGCTTAATCGTTTTCCGATAGGTCGTGGCTCCGAATCAGACACGTATTAAGCTTGTTATTATTTTATTACAACTGCTCTCAAAATGGTAAAGAAAATCATCATGTGGAAACCGAACCTAGAACGAAGTTCGAAAACATGTGACATCCACGAACTTGCACCGGGCCCTCGTGGTATCCCAGCATCGGAAACAATATAGCCTGATAGTGCTCAAGTTGATTCTGTGTAATTTCTATTTTTGTTTATTTATTACAAGCAAGCCAGTAATATGTATTCCACTGGAATAGTCCATACACCGTTCCACTATGCGCTAGTCAACGAAACTTCATTATAAAACAATCGAAACAATCATCGCGCAAACATGTGTATGGTTCGATGATTACCATATCATTTGTGGCTGCAGCGGCTGCATTGTAGGATAACAAAAGACTGAATTACGTCATTAGTGATAATAAGACGGAAGTAGGTGGCAGTAATGTCCTCGCTTCCTAGCCACAGTACAGTACTACAGCAGTTCATTAACAGAATTAATGTTCTGTGTATCCTTTGTACCAGTGTGCCTCGGGAATGGAATGGGACCAATACTTCTGGCTAAATCATGTGTTACCAAAATATACATAGATACATATATTAAGTCACGCATTTTTCCCAGTGCCGGATTAGCCAATAAGCAAATTGAGCAATTGCTAAGGGCATCATATCTTGGGGTGCACCATAAACAGCACCAAAAAAATTTGCTAGCACATGAAAAGTAAGGCTATTTGAAAATCTGCGCGTTTTACATTTAATTTCAATAAATAAATGAAAAATGCTTAGATTTTTACTGTAGGTATGTAATACCAGCTCCACATATCTCTTTCGTCTTTCATAAATATTCTAAGGTACGTAATGATCTATTTCGTTGTAATACTTGTAATAAATACGTTTTTTTTTTTAATCCCATCCTGTTTTACTTATGAATGGGGGGGGCACAGGCGTGATTTATTTTTCCCATAGGGGTAGGCAGAAACCTTAGAACCCCACCTGCTACGATCCTCATACTCATCTAATTGTCCACGTTCATACACCTGCTCATACACGCACGCCGGTTGCATGTACCTACCTACTAGCAGGGTGTGGTTTTGGAGCTGTGTCAAAAACTATGCTCTATCTGTTATCACCAAAAACATGTAGTCGAAGTGACCTCTGCGCTGCCAACGACGACGCGGTGCAAGGGGCAAAGTTCTGGGCTAACAAAATATAAAAATTGTCGTGCCAGCGACATGAAGAAGAAGACTACGCACCTGACGTTTCTGAAGAACTTCGTGTTACCTAAACATATTTTGCATAATTTCCAAAATTCTTGCAATATTAAATTTTGGGTCCATTTCTTTTTTGTGTATGCTACCAGTTAAATTGGGCAATTGCGGCCAGTTTTAATATACCAGTGCCAAGTGCCAACCATACGTTGTTCACCGAAATTTACTTTGATTACATTTTCATACAGTAGGTATGCATTGTATACCTCCACGCGACACACTGCTCGTATTTAGCAGCTGCTAACTAGAGTAATTCAACAAGGCGGGCTTAATGTGTTTCGTTTGTTAAATTTAACTGAAATATTCCAAAATAACGAACGAATGACCCACGAACGCATTAGTTTTAGCGACATCAGTCAAATTATATAAGTAGCAAGTCAATCATCGATATCATAAACAATCAATGACAATAAGATGGCATAAACTGTTTTTTTTTTTTTCAGTAAAACACGTTTCTAATGTATATGAATTTTGAAAATTCATAAAATATCACCCATTTATCACCCCCCACACAAATGAATATCTAATGAAAATGGATGCGCAAATTAGTTTAAAAACTTTTGAAAACCTCGTCTACCCAACTAGGCATTCAACGAATTTTAGTTGGACATCTCTCGGAGGGCAAAATAAGTAAAATTCAACAGCACTTAAAATTTTGGGGACCACCACATTGCGGCTCTAAGTATCCACCCTATTAACTTTGCACTCACACTTTTTGTTTTAATGTTTACTACTGTTTACAAATTATAGTAACGACTTGCTGGAAACTGGGAATGTTTGCTGGGAAACATTTAACAGGCATTACAAGAAACATTTGTAGGTGTCTGGCAACCTTTGTTTATTTCTGTTTAGAATTATTAAATTCAAATCATAGCAGCGTTTGTGTGAGGGAGTTATCTTGTTTGTACCTTCTTCCTTAGAATTAACGTAAACGTTTTAGGAATTTAATTCCATTACAATAGCGAAGGTTGTTTACTTATGTTATTGGTTAGTCAGTCTTGTTCCAATAATACGTAATACATAGTATCTTTTCTCTGACATCGCAAAAAAGCTAACGAAAAAAGAAAGAGGTCCTATGGTTATTTACGCTTCTTACTCAGTGCTGACTCCATAGAGCTAGGGGTCATTTAATAAATTGGTTTCATTATCAGACATAGCTGGGCACGAAAGCGCAGCGATTTGTTTGGAAAGTTTTTGATTGCCAACGAACAATGGACGCCCGTTTAAAACCAATCGAATTATTATATGTAGTTTTATAAATTAACTTGACTTTGTGAATTTAATTTCCATGTCCCAACCGAAATGGAATAATAGTTGTTAACATTACTGTCAACCAAACTACAGAATATATTCACAAATGTAAACTAACTTTGTACGTCATCATAAAGACACTCTTTGGCGGAATAAAATTAATATTCCCTAACTTAGCTGTATGAAAACTTTAACTAAAACATAATAACTAACATAACTCCTCAAACTTTTGCTGCAAAAACCTAGAACCTAGCACGCAAGGCATATTATAATCGACGCTGACAACGTTGTAACTGAAAATTTTAAAGCCAAACTCCGTTCACCGCACCATGTCACTTTACTAGAACTGTGTGAAAAAATTGTGTGTGTGCCGCCCACCGGCCAGGCCTCACAATAGATAGAGTGGAATATTTAGTAAATTGTGCACAAAGAATAACTATCTAGAGTGTCGTAATTTGAAATTCGCAATATTTGAAATCTTTTGAGTAACACGTACTTCGTTATTACATTGAGAATTCAATATATAAAAAAAAACTAAGTTATAGAAGCAGAAATATTTCAAAGAAGCTATTTAAAAAAAAATTGCAATTTGCTAAAAATGCAGAATTTTTAAAAAGAGAGAATGAAATTTTCATAAAATAAAATTGCATATTGATTTATTTCTTACATAAAAAAGCTTGTTATATACAACAAGTAACTTATATATTTAATTAGCATTAAAAAGATAAGCTACTTTTGTTTCGCGGTCAAATAACTCATTTATTTCATCTGCCTAGCCTTTTCCTAAAATTGGGAGGCTTCAAGTCTTACCGGATGCGGCTGAATACCAGTAGGTACTTTGCATGGAGCGACTGCCTATCTGACCTCCACAACCCAGTTAGTACAGAGTAATGCGGTACCCCTTGGTAAGACTGGTTGTCATATTTTCGGGTCACTGCCTACCTGTAATGACTGTCAAAGATCTACAAATGACATCCGGGACGGGCTTAGCATATGCTTTCCGAGGCACGGAGGAAACTCAGTATGTAATGCTGTTCACCCGTCCACAGATCGACCTTGGCAAGCGCGACTTAACCTTGAAGACCGACCCGTGCAATTGTTATTATTTAGTCACGAACTCCTTTTGATTTAATTCTTTCATTATCTATTGTACGTAAAACATGATGAAACTGTTTATACTAATAAGGATGTGTCCCCTTTCCAATAAATTAAATTACCTGGAAGTACCAACCATCGTTCAATTTATAAATAACTGAAACGAAAACGTCCTTTAAAGAAAATCTGTTTTAAGTACTTAGGTAATTACTACAGGAGGAATTTTTAATCTTCTCATTATGAGTTAGGGCCACTGAGATTAAGAGGGAGAATTATGGGATTAGATGGCAGAATACGGTAAATTATAACCAAGGGTAACAAAGTAAAAGCACACAATAATTTTTGTTTATTTATTACACGGAGTTGTGGTTGGTGTATTTTATTTTATCCTGCTGGTAAAGTTTTGTGTGTGCACACAAACACGGCGTCAAATGTTAGCCGTGCCGACGAAATCGTAAAAGTTTATTGGACGAGAAGGATTTCTGGCGAAAAATCTGTCACTGCGTACATATGTACGTGTGTATGTTACTATTTACGATAAAAAACCCCCTAAGCCAACCATACGAATTATATTGAAAGCGTATTTACTTGAAATATGCACTGATTTTTGGAGGTATTTATTACACGAAAACCGTTTATCGGGAAATTCCTGAGATCGCATCGCTATATTGCAATTTTATTGGCAGTGTTTACCAACTTTTTGCTGGTGAAGTCGCAGTGCCGCGCAGCTTTTTTCACTCTTAACTACAGTTTGGAATTGCATCGTAATCGTTTTAAAATTAAAAAAAATGTTAGTATGGAAATATCAATTTTCACTGAATCGTCCATACAAATCAATTTCATACTTTAACCCCTAATATAAATGTCTAAATCCAGGAAATCTTCCTAAGAAATCCTCCATCAATATACAACACAAGCACAAAATCATCAAACAACCACGTACTCAAATCTATCTTCATGTCCCACGTATAACTATCAGCAGGAGCATGTCTATAGCAGCTCGCCTTTGTTATTCAGGGTCGGTGATAACACTTACTCGGGCGCATCAGCCTATGAGCCCACTCCTCCACGTATTCCGATCACGACTCGCACATAAACTTTCATGGGTAACTTATTGCGTATTTGTGTCGAAAACCAATTACCTACACAGGATTTCGTATCCCTACTTTTGCGTAAAAAAATAGGCGACACCGTGAATTTTAACTTGCCAAATTAATATGGGTTCGTGCGATCCCATTTTTTTTTTTGGAAATCGTTTTCAGAGTATCGGTTGTTTTTTTTTTGGTACTGTTAATTAAATTGACATAAAAAAGCTGAAAATTCTAAGCTGGCAGAACCCAACCTAATTTTCAGATTAAATATAAAATTAATTATGCCGCCTAAAAGAGCCTGTTCACAGAAAAAACTTATACTAAAATTCGGGACTTGAACAAAGACCTTTTCTACCCTCTGGCAAGTGTGTGATACGTATAAACCTAAAGAGGTGTCCACTAGGAATGCCTAATGAGATGTATATATTTGCGATCACATTGTCCGGTCACCGTACCACCGGACCGGGCTAACGGCGCAGTAAACTCGGCCGGCTCCGTGTAAAGTGAGGGACAACCCTCGCGACACCTAAATTTGGGAACATCCTCTAAATAGGTGCTTAAAATTCATGAGCTGAGATCTCTGTCTTCTTGAAAATATTTATGTTTTTGCAATAAAAGGGCAGATTATTGCCGTTTTAGGCACTGAATTCCATTAAGACTTTTCTATTTTAATTTTTAGTTTTTCTTGGGTGCCATAAAGGTGACCGAGTCAATTTGCACTGAACACATCAGCAGCTAAGTTTTTTTTACTTGATAACAAAACTTTTAGCTTAAAAAAATGGAAAAGAACAGCTTGAATTTTTCACCAAATAGCCAGACGATTTTATGAGCATTTAACTGTAAATTACTTATGAAATCGTCATGCTATTTAAATTTTAACAAAAGAACACCCTCAATCTTAGGCATACACGATACCTTCTAACTTGCAATTATGCAGAAATAGCGACCCGCCCCGGCTTCGCACAGGTGCAATATTATACATATAAACCTTCCTCTTAAATCACTCTACCTATTAAAAAACCGCATGAAAGTCCGTTGCGTAGTTTTAAAGATCAAAGATACATATAGGAACAGACAGCGGGAAGCGACTTTGTTTTATACTATGTAGTGATGACAAATGATTACCTATATACACGAACATCGTGCATGACAGTAAATCATGCAAATATCTTGGTACAATAGGCCATACGTCACTGGAAATAAAAACGACCACAAACAGGCCTATTATTAAATTGAAACGCCACACTATGCTGGTCTTACTAAAGGTCGACGCACTGTACTTATTTTTGCTCAAATCGTAAGCTTCAAAATGTCTTCTCATATTTTGTTACAGTAACATTTTGATCAAGTACACTTCGGTTGAAGTAAATCCAAGAAGGGACGCAAAGTTGTCAGTCCCTAGGGTGACATATAAAAATATTTTGTTGGCCTTCGAGTTTACAGTGCAGCAGTGTAAAGTTGTTAACCCGTCGTTTATGACCACCATAACCTTTTCCCTTTGCCAAGTTAACTGCGGACACACCAAATAAGTCTATGATAATATTCTCTGCTGACTCTCTTGTTGGTATAGTGGTCGCTACTGCTGAGCATGAGGTCCTGGCTTTGATTGCCAGGTCCATCCGGAAATTCTGATTAGTAGCCACGGAATCTGGATAAGGTCACCCCCTATTACATTAAATATATCTGGAGACATGTGGGTTACTATTAGGTACACCTCTGGTAACCCTTCGAGAAGTACAGGAGTAATTTTATATTATGATGATATACTCTGTATTCCTTTCCCTTTGGAAACAAGATCGACATTGAGATAATTACAAATGTTGAAAAACTTTCTACATTGAAAGCACAAAGTTTAAGAGGTAAGTACATTTACCACAGGTCCTAAATATATAAAGAGACAAGCTTTTAATATATCTAGATACATAATATGGCTAAGTGCGTACCCGCTATTAAATTACCTTTTACCTGACTAATTAAAAACCCATTTAGACCTTTATTTTGAACGGAATACAGTATTCTATTTCGTTTAGTTGGGACTAAATGCTTTTGTAGAACTAAAAGTGGGTATTGAAAGGAAAAGCCTTTTTGATAAATTGGAGTTGTGTAATAGCAACGAACTAGGTAAATTGATGGAACGAAATGTTTTAATGTAAGAACCTATTATTTATAGATTTGTATGTCTAATTATTGAGATTGATACACATTATACAATTTTTGCCGGCGTTTTGACGTAAAGTCGAAAATTATAACGCAGGAACATAGTGGTATTCAAGGTATTCAGTTTATAAACTATGTGTGCCAAAATTCATCCAAATCCGTTTAGTGGTTTTTGCGTAAAATAGTAACAAAGATCCATCCATCCAACAATCTTACGCGTTTATAATAGAAGAAAGATGTGGGAAAGGTCCAGATGTATGAACGTGGTTAAGGGAAAAGATGGATGTAAGGATCGTGGCATGTGAAGCCTTTTTTTTTTCGCATGGGACATCATCAAATGACCCCTCCCGCTCTGGGCGGAGCAGGAGGGAGTGTCAGACTTTTACTGACTAAAACTCATCCATGTTCCTTCATCGCCCTTTGTGTTCCGGGGCCACGGTATCTCTTTCGAACAGTCCCGCAGCCGCGGCAGGCATCGGCCCTTGCGGACCCCTTCCTGTTGCTGACATCTCTTTCAGGCGCGCGTGGAACACAAACGCGCCGTCGACACGGCCTGTCGTCATAAGACGGACGGACGGCGAGCTAGCCCATAGCTGCCCGTCCACAGGCCCGGGCATGTGAAGCCTAAACTCATATCTTTTTATCGTGGACCGCATTTATGACCGCATTTATGCGTGTATACGCGTTTATATGCATTTAGTTTAAGATCGATTATATGTTTCTCTCCATTATAAAGTTACAATAAAATAATAGTAAATCATCATCATCATCTGCCTAGCCTCTTCCCAACTATGTTAGGATCGGCTTCCAGTCTAACCGGATGCAGCTGAATACCAGTATTTTACATGGAGCGAGTGCCTATCTGAGCTCCACAACCCAGTTATTACTGGGTAATACGATACCCCTTGGTAAGACTGGTTGTTAGACTTTCGGGTCACTGACTACCTGTAATGACTGTCAAGGATCCACAAATGACAGCCGGGACCAACGGCTTAACGTGCTTTCCGAGACACGGAGGAAACTTGGTATGTAATGGGTGGTCATCCACAGACCAACCTAGGCAAGCGCGGCTTAACCTAAAGATGAACTCGAGCGGGTGTTATTATTTAGTCACGAGCTCCTCCTTTTTTTAAATAAAATAATAGTAAATATAAAACAAATTTCGCCTCACAAATTGTTCTTTGTAATAAAATACACAGAACAAGTACAAACGTAGCACAGAAGAAAGAAAGCTTTATATTATTATCTACAATACAATTTATCTTGAATTCTTTTATAACGATGTGAAAATGCACACGTAATTTCCTAACAAAAGGACTGCATACATCTTTGATGTCAAGGATTTTTCACTAATAGTGTATGTCGAGTGAATTTTTATATTTCAAAGACTTTTACAACTCAGGCATAACTTTATTGAAAGCCCTCAAACTTAAAGTATAATCAGCCTCAATAGCGTTCCCACTGTTGAGACACAAACCCGATCGACAAAAATAGTGAGTCACAATCCAACATACGAAAATCATCCGAAACATACGTTTGGATCCATCTCTTAATTTTAAAGTCATCATTCTTCGGTCCTTATCCCAATGTAATGGCGCAAAATTATCTCATTTTTTCATACTTCTCTATGAAGCCTCATCTCAGCAGTCACCTCCTTTCTAGCCATATCATTTTTTACACAGTCCTGCCATCGCTTTTTTGGTCTTGCCCTACTCTTATAGTCACTTTCATACTCAAAAAAGTTTCTATAACAAAATGTCTTCTTTCTCGTGTGGTTAGTACCTAACCCCGCGTAGCATGACCACCGTAGATACGGGTTTTGTCGACGAAGAGTCGGATTGAATTGTCATTTTATGACAGATTGTAGAAAGATTTCTATCGTCGCAAGCATGGCGATGTTAGAAATGTATGAAATGAATGACAAGTCATGTCAAGTTGTCTAGAAAGAACTTTGTCAGAGTTTTTATGCCGCCCATGGGTCTCTGACTTGGCTTTACACGCCGTCGAGAAATATTTCTCAGGCATGCTGGTTTCCTCACGATGTTTTTCTTCACGGAAGCAAGTGATTATTATACAATACGCACATGAATCCGAAAAATCAGAGGTGCGTGTCTTAGGTTCTAACTTGAGCCCTATGACTTTACAGTCCGACGGTCACACCACTAGGCTATCACTGCAACTGCCAAAATAAAATAAAACTCAATTCACAGATGCCTTATAACATGCAAACACATACAATCGATGTTCTACCTCCCTACATTGCAACAGAGTCGTCTAAAAATTTTCTTGATCCCACGAAAACTTTAGGTCAGTTGACCGGTCGGATCGAATGACATCGTTGCCATTACCACAGGACCAAAGTGAGAGGTTTCAATTGGCCCTCATCCAACCCCTATTGGATTGCGTCCAAGTCACGCGGCCTCTTATTTGCGAAGTACCATTAGCTGATTTTAACACTTATTTATTTTATCTCGAAATTATGAGATGGATACTCGTAATTCATAGAAGTGTATCGAAGGAAAAAACCAATATTGGATAGTGCTGTATTTCTTCTTAAAAAAAAAAATGGTTTCCAATCATTGTGTATTTTAAGATGCGATACATAGTAGCAAAGGTATTTGTTGAGCCGGACACTTCCGTTTAATAACAAAGCAAACATCGTCATTCAATGACAACAATTACAACGTCTTTCAAAAAGCTCTCGATACGATTTCAAATCGTTCAATTTCATCTCTCATCATCATTCAGTATCGTTTATATTTCCTACCACTCTAAAGCCGACCGAGTATCTTACTCATAACGAGAACGTGGGCCAACAATACAATAGAGTCATACTTAAGCAAGTACCAGTATTGCCAGAGAGGAAAACGTCCAATTTGCATTTTCCCACACAACTCTATAGCGAACAGGCTCTATGGAAACCCGGAACCGTAATTCAGGGTTTTGGAAAGAAATAAAAAGGCTTCGTCTGTCTCTTTGCCTACGTACCAACAAAGACTGGGGCTATTGACAATTCTAATGTTCGACTTCCTGTAATTTGGATGTTTTTAAGGGTAGCTCTTTATTTACGTTCTTCATTCATTCCACAAATAGATGCAAATGTATATCGTACGACTTCAAAACACAATTTTAAAAAAAACCTTTTGAATTTTACTTAGTTCATACATCTTTTTACACGTGACTGTATCTTGCGGTTCAAAGTGAATAACTTTGCATGAGTTTTCGTTAGATTTTGAAAGATATAATACCCAAAAACTCACTGAGCAATATAACATTTTCATAAAAGAAGTTGCGGATATGAACCTGACCGCAAATGTTTTTCAGTTCCGGAAAATCAAAGAAATGAGTGATCGTGTTTGGTACCTACTCATGCTGCATAGTATGAAGCCACTGGAGCGTTTATTTCATACATTATGTGGTATTCTTTGATGATATGTTGGAACCCTTGATACTTACATAAAGGTTTTTAAGTAATGAAACGCATGTTTAAAAATATATAGGGCAGTTTTCGTCACAAATAGGTAAATGCAAAGATGGTAGAAATGTATAAAAGAGCTCTGTTGGATTTCTAACGGTGTAAGTTGAAATTCGCAACAATATTTAAGGGTTATACGTGTCTGAAAACGAGAAATAAAGAAGAAAGATCTATAAAACTCTCATTTTTTAATTTGGAGTTCCGCTTAAAAAAAATGACGTTTGACTTATCAATTGAAATCGATGGCTTGGCTCACATAAACTAGGCCTATAAATCTACATCGATGCGAACTCCGCTCGCTGATGCAGTCATAATAAGATCATCAAGTGCGCATCGCAAGATGGAAGTCGGGCCATTGTCTGTGGAGACAGGAGACACCAATGATCTTTGCTGTAATCGCTTGGAAACTGTTTGTACATTTATTTCGGAGATAGCCATACAAAAAAAAACATTTTAATTAAATAATAAATACCGCTGGACATTACACACAGCGCCATCTAGGTGCCACACTAAGCAACGAGGCTTGTGTCGTGGACACCAGATAGTTGATATTACTACATAGATACTTTTTGTTTGTAAATACATACTTATTATACATATAAACATCCATGACTCGGAAACAAATGTCCATGCTCATCACACAAACAATTGCTCCTACCGGGATTCGAACCCGGGACCCTAAGAACGTAAAGCAGCCTCACTACCGCTGCGCCATTCGGGTCGTCGAATTTGAACCCAATTCTCATTTATTTACCATCAAACAAATATTCCAAACCAGATGTCTGTTATATAGAAAACCAATCAGTGTATTTCCTATGTGTAAGTATCCTCCTTATGCCTGAAGCTTCGCGAAATAAGATGTCATTTCCATTCTCTTGGTATACCTACGTGAGGTTCTGCTGATCCTTGATAACGTATTCAGTGCGCGGACTCGGTGTCATATAAAACTTATATATTTATACCAATACATTCATACGTTGAAGGAATTTGTTTTTTATGTATGAGCTCCGATCCCGGAGACGATTTGACGTAGTTTGACAAATCTTCAAGTTGATGTATTGTCTTCGCTTTGTCTTTGTGAATGTCTTTACGTATTTTGATGGATATTTGAACGTTGTTGGAATAAATCATGTCGCCGTAGTCTTGGCAATTAATGTTTCCACGTGTAAAGTGTACTTTGAAATACAGGAGTAGTTTACTGGAAAACGGAAAGGTCAAAAGTTTAGATCGAACACGCGTCGATGTAGCTGTAACATATAGGTCAATAACTAAGAACATAATATAATGTCGCGCCTCTAATCGCCGAAGGGTTAGGCAGAGGTGTACCTAATAGTACACCCACACTCGCCAGTTAGATTTAAGTCCCATGTAATAGGGAGCGTGCATATTGCTATCAGCGGTAGCGACCTCTCGCGTCCGGCCCTGGTTCAATCCATGGTCCGGAGCGAGAGGGAATGGGACGCCATCACCTCCTTCTGCGAAGCAGTCATGCTAGCGAAGGAGGTGGCGGGACGTGAGAGGAAGAGAGCCTCACGTCTCAGCCGCCGCGAGAGACGCACCGGGCGTCGGGGGCCACGTGGTGGCCCCCGGCCACCGTAGGCGCGGGCCTGTGGACGGTGAGCTATGGGCTAGCTCGCCGTCCGTCCATCTTATGACGACAGGCCGTGTCGACGGCGCGTTCGTGTTCCACGCGCGCCTCAAAGAGAGTCAGCAAACAGGAAGGGGTCCGTAAGGACCGACGCCTGCCAGGGTTGCGGAACTGTTCGAAAGAGATACCGCGGCCCTGGAACACAAAGGGCAAAGGAAGGAACATGGATGGGTTTTAGTCAGTAAAAGTCTGACACTCCCTCCTGCTCAGCCCAGAGCGGGAGGGGTTATTTGATGATTTCCCATTGGTAAAAAAAAAAAAGCATGCATATTGCTATCAACCGGGCACAAATCCAGACTTCGTGGTTGTTACAGAGAAATTCATTTTGGAACCCCAATAAAACTTTGCCCTACCAGGGAACCCAGGACTTCATGCTCATTGGAAGCGCTTTGGTAGGTATTACAGAAATCTTAAAAAGAGCCATAAATATACAGATACAATTACCATAGAAAACACGATGTTTGTAAGGATATCAAATTGAACAATTTCGTACATCCAACAGTACACCATATATCATTTGAAACTCATGTATCTGGGGGTATTTAGCCAGTTACCAACGGTTACGGTCCAAAACATTTCAAGACGATAATTAAGCGGTTTCAAATCGCAATTAAAACTCAACTCTGCGGTGCTTACTACTGAGTTGAAATTGCAGTGAATGGAAGTTTTCTAAGTTTCAAATGTGGGATGCAGCGAGTCCTGTAAGTTATGATTAATTTATTGGTTCAATGAAGCGGACAACGCATGTATAATATAATGTAAATGGGTAAACAGCGCGTTTACTCTCTCTCATAAACATCATTCAAGGGACCGGTCATCTTGGCAAACATTCAACGTTGTCCGGGTAGGTATGGACTTTATTACAGTTTGAATAATTTAGCATAATGTTGGACTTATTCTAAGTGGTTATTTTCTATCTATATTTCATGGGCAAAATTACATGGGCATTGCATATTGTGGCTCATGTAATAGCCATAAGAGTAAACACAAATAAGAGTACTTCTGATTAGCACAGGCTTGGCTGAGCATGGGCTCCAGTTTAGCCTGTGCAAGAACGGCTCTCGATGCAAGGAGCGATTATTTCAATAAAAGTAATTTTCAAGAAAAACATTTTAAAATGTCTTTCACCTTTGAATTGCACAAAGCAGAGATTTTATTCAAAACAGAAATAAATGGAGGAGCTCGTGACAAAAAAATAACAACCGCTCGGGTCGATCTTTAGGTTAAGCCGCGCTTACCCAGGTTGGTCTGTGGATGGGTGTCCGCCAATGACATACAGAGTATCCTCCGAACATCAGAAAGCACGTAAAGACGTTGGTCCCGGACAATCGGTACAGGTAGTCAGTGCCCCGAAAGTCTGACAACCGGTCGTACCAAGTAGTACCGTATTACCCAGTACTAACTGGGTCGTGAAAATCAGATAAGCAGTCGCTCCATGTAAAATTCTGATATCCAGTCGCATCTGCAGTGCAAGTACGTAGGACTCGATTCGATAAATCTGACAATTATTCTCGATAATATAAGTTTTTATCGTCTCGAATCGATGTCGCAAGTACGTAACTACTATTTTATCGACCGCTGAATAAACTCTAAAATTTTAACGAAAATGCAAGTACGAAACGACATTTTGACAGTTGAGATCGCCTATTTACGCTGTCGAGCTCGGTAATTTATCGACACCTTGTAAAAGTGCGATAGGCTTATCGATAATAATTATAATGGATTCAGGACTTTTGGTTGTATTGCTGGGTGATGAGGAAGAACGGCAGCACTATCACAATGTGATGCGTATTTCGAGGCGACGTCTCAGAGACACGAACAATCCTCTGGAACTTCCAGAAGAAGATTTTGTTCGTCTTTTTCCGGTGACTCGAGAAGTGGCCATTGTGGTCATTTTAGTAGAAGAGATAGAGATGTACAGAGGACACGATCCACTGGACGCCCTGTCCATAATGTGGTATTGTGGTTTTACTGTGCCTACTTCATTCGAAATCTAGACAAAACAAACCTAACCTAATTTTTTTTTTTTTTGTCCTGCACTACAATTTTTAACTATTAAAGTTCTTAGGAACCTATTAAAATAACTCGCCCTTTCTAATACCTAGATTTTCTAGTCCAAATACACATTTATTACATACTAAAACTTCATGACTTAGGTTTTGATAGCCGTACGGTTTTATGCAGTTGGGAGCTACCAAAGTTGCATTGGGCAGGAGTACAATCTTGCCTTGGCCAAAAAATTGTGAGCAAGGTTGTGCAAGAACTGTCGAGGGCAATAGTTCGCCACCTCTTCCTCACCTACGTGAAGTTCCCAGGTGCAGCTGAAAAAAGAGCCATCGTAGAAGTGTGGCGTTATACTTTGGCAGGGTTGGGAAGTACAGAAACCACACTTATTTAATACATATATTTAGTTTAAAAAAAAGCACACAGATAAGTCTCAGGTTGTAGGTTCTAGGGTCTCTAAGGATTTCCTTCACTGATCACTGGTATAAGGTAGAAAGGTACTGCCCTGGGCTTAGGCCACGACGCCTGAGGCCGGCGAGGGCCTCCGAAGCAGGGCTGTGCGGTGGCGGGGAGACCGCAGGAGCAGCAGCAGTGGTGGAAGCGACCGCGTCTCGGTCGTGGCAGCTGGCAGGCGTGCCTGGGCACGGCAAGCGCCCAACGTGTTAGGCACGTGTGTCAGGCACGTGGCAGGTGAGATGGCCGGTAAGGCGGCCGGCGGCGTGCTGTAGGCACGGGAGATACCCAGCAGCAAAGGACCGTCCACGTGGCAGACGTGGATGGCAGCTAAGGCGGCAGTAGCGTGCTGTGGCACGACCGATGAGGCCGTGACGGAAACGTCTCACCGCGAGTAGGGCGCGGAGGCAGCTATAACGCCCGTCGCGGTGCCTCTGTAGTTTCCAACTCCTCAAGTAGAACCCTGGAATCATACACGTGGCATGGTGGACCCGTAAGCGTGGTGCCAGGATCGGTGAGCGCCAACGATGCGTGTGTTTCCCAGCCATAAGCCCAAGCAGCGGTTTCAGGGGAAAGCAAGGAAACTCACCCATCGTGGCGGCTCACAAAGGTTAGACAAGCCAGCGCATGTCGCGATCATTACTTACAGAGCTGGTTAAGCAAATCGCGGCGAGGCCATGCGGCTTAGTGTGAACAGGAAAGTTAAGGTCAAAGCTCAGGTCAAAAGGAAAGTTTGCAGCTCGGAGACAACTTTTATAGCCTCCTAGACCGAGTGTCTATGGATGACGCGTAGTGTTGCTGCTCCGGTGAACCGTAACTAGGTATGTGCGTGAATCGATTTTAGTTAGTCGATTACCACGCTACAGTACCCCGGCTGCTAAGTAAGGATTTTTCCTAGGAAAGATCCGCTAGAAGGCCTAAACCACTAATACTGACTACCTGTACGTTCATACATCCCATTCATGTGCTTCCATACTAACAATCATACATCCATTCTATGTCCATCCCTGACTTGGAAGTAGTCCTAAGGCAGTGACTTGCTACATTCGAGAGGTAAACTAACTATAGAGAAGTTTAACTCGAGACAGTCAGTTGGAAAAACAACAAGATAAAGCAAGTGAATCTCCATCGGGTTTGGTAACCTTGGTGTTAATTCGCAGGGTATTGTATAAGTTAAGTTTCTAAGCTAATGATTATAGTCATCCTTGTGTGTTGAGCGGTTACACGAATTGTATAAGTTAGCATGCTACAAAAGTTTCATCTGACGGTGGTGGTTATAATTTTATACTTAGTAATTGTTAGATATGTTCCGAACTTGTATTATAGTCTTCATAGTAAATGATTGGTCTTAAGGTTTGCAAGTTCTTCTTGAATAACTTTATTTTCTTTTTTTAAATTAATTTCTGTTTAAGTTTTAAAACAAATTATCCAAGTTAAATTACTAGTAAAGGTTTAAGGAAATTAAGTTTAAGTACTAATAAGGAGTTTAAGTGCTTCAGAAAGTTTTAAGTTTCAGACAATAACACACACCTACGACTTCCTACCATATTAGTCGCCCTGCCAAAGTATAACGCCACAGTGGCGCCCAACGTGGGGCCAGGATCGGTGAGCGCCAACGATGCGTGTGTTTCCCAGCCATAAGCCCAAGCAGCGGTTTCAGGGGAAAGCAAGGAAACTCACCCATCGTGGCGGCTCACAAAGGTTAGACAAGCCAGCGCATGTCGCGATCATTACTTACAGAGCTGGTTAAGCAAATCGCGGCGAGGCCATGCGGCTGAGTATGAACGAGGCATGCACGGGCTTCACAAAGGCAGTATGACAAGTGAAATATTAGATGATACGCAATTAGATGTCGTAGCATCTGTACACCACGGAAGCCATTATTGACAACCGACACAATTACTTTGCAGACAGTCACCACAGAAATCAGATAAACTGAAGAATGCGGTGTATCTAGACATAAGAGAATTAGAAGAATTACTCAGAACACTCACCCAGCTCACTGAGGTTTTACAATTGAAGGCGTTCAGGTCAAAAGGAAAGTTTACAGCTCGGAGACAACTTTTATAGCCTCCTAGACCGAGTGTCTATGGATGACGCGTAGTGTTGCTGCTCCGGTGAACCGTAACTAGGTATGTGCGTGAATCGATTTTAGTTAGTCGATTACCACGCTAAAGAAGAATTCCCGCACAAATTTGAAATGCTAGATTGCCTTGGTTGTGTCGATTGCACCCATATTTCAATAATTGAAATATTGTTATTGTAAACACGACCCAGTCGACCCACTGACCGTATTTTTATCTTTTTCAAGAAAGTAATGTCAACTGTCAACTACAAACTTTATTTTTGGCAAAGGTAAACACGACGATGCTAAGAAAATGGAATATTTTCTGTATTTTTTCCAAAATAAAGGATATTTTGGTAAATACTGATAGTTTCTCTAAAATAAACCCTTTAACATTGTTTACAATGCCAAACATCTATGAAAAGCAAGGATTTTCTAAATATCTCGGACATTAGTCGATTTAGTTGTGCCACAGAAATATGTTTTGTCTTTGGACGTCCTCAGTGTTGCCATTTGACAAGCGATCCTTAGCGACTCGATTCGGCCCACGAAATTCGATAACGAGATCGATAAAAATGCAAACCTTAGCGATCTCGATGTCTGATCGATGCAAAGTACGTACTTGCACTGCTGGTTAGACTGGAAGCCGACACCAACATACTTGAGAAAAAGACCAGGCAGGTGATGAGACACAACGTCAAAGGAATTCCGCAAAGGTTTCCCACAGCTATAATTGAGCGTAGTTAAGCAGAAAGCGACCAACCCCGATTTTTGCGAAAATGAGTTAGAATGCCCATGACATAAGATTTATTTTCCTTCACATATTCCACAGACACGATTTTTTCAAACTACATCTGAACTCAAGATATTAAATTGTCAAATGAGACCATGTAGCATTTTCACCAATTTTTTGTGTTAAAAACGACTATTTTTGGTTTTGATCAAACAAAATATCCAGAAACGCGTGATTATTATTAAGCAGAATCCGACCATCGAAGTTGGCTGGCTTCTGCAAATTTCGTTTATAATATTTTAGTTTCATTTTTATATTTGCAGAAGCCGACCATCGCAATGGTCTAGTTCTGCAAAATAGTTTTTCGTGAATTTTATTGTAAATTAAGTATTAAGAATTATGCAGAATAAAACCATTATTTTGGCTTTCTATTTTTTTTTATTTTTCGGCCACATCTCAAAAAGCAGAATAAGACCATCCCGATAGAAACATTCTGCAAAAGTGTTTTTATTTAATTGTTTCATAAAGCAGAACGCAACTACTACTTTAAACCGAAAATTCATGCAAAAACCAAAGTATTTTGGTATATTCAAATTGCTTATTTTGTAGCCTTTGTTGTATATTTTGATATAAATAAGACTTTTAATTCATTTTCGTATTGTATAAAAAATAGCAGCGAAAATACCTAAACACGGCCATATCCCAAAACGCGGTTTTCGTCGATGGTCGCTTTCTGATTAACTACGCTAAATTATAACTTTCCACAGTAAACTTCAGGCACCTAAATAACTCAGGTAATGTAAACTACGAACAGACGAACAGTAAACATCACAAATTATAATTGGAAACGTGGCAAAGTTGACAATGCGCACGTACTAAACACCGACATTTGCACTACACTGCAACTATTACACACCCGTGACAACTTCAAATTAGTTTCAGACTATCAGCTAGACAGACTCAAAGTTAGATGGGACTTACTTTAGTCCGTTATTGATGTAAAAATGCTGTAAAAGTGCTGGGAATAAATGTCGGTGGGAATGAAAGCATTCCGGTCGAATGGCGACAGTTAAACTGACTTGATCGATCACGTGTTTAAGATCTTTTTCTTCTTTACGTTTGATTTTGTCGTTCTTTTAAGTGTTGAGTGTTTTAGAGAATTACTCAATTCTAGTATACGATTTAAGCTTGTTGACACGATGTCTTTTACCAAATCATGGATGGTCCGTGTGAAGAATAATATGGCAAGAAAGGAGGTGTCTGATGAGATGACAAATATGTAGGAAGAAGATATGCTGAACCGATTCCAAATAAATTGGGGCAAGGGAAGGGAAGGGAATTGGGATAATGATGATGTCTTTTACCAAATCAATTCAGGAACTTTCATATAATTTTGACCATTTTAATTTTGTTGACACTCTATTTTTTCATGACATTTTGTACAATTTATTTAATTTTGACAACTATAATATTGCTGACGTTGTATTTGAGATTTTCTAGTTTTCTAATTAATTTAAATTTGATTTTACCAATGACATTTTTATGACATATGACATTTTTATATATACAACGTGTAACAGAAAGGGTATAATCATATGGAATACTGTGGTACGGACCATCAAACTGAACAACTTTCTCTATGGGACCACCATCGAAATCGTAAAAAAATAATCAGCTGTCCCATAGAAAATTTCAATACCTACTCGACCCAAATGTATGGGACAGCTGATTATTTTTTTACGATTTCGATAGTAGTCCCATAGAGAAAGTTGTTCAGTTTGATGGTCCGTACCACAGTATTCCATATGATTATACCCTTTCTGTTACACGTTGTATATTACACGTATAGACATTTTTTATATTTTTTTTTTGTCTTGGTATAAGTATTATTTTGTATGGCTTTCGGCGGAACATAGGATGGACCAAACATTTTATTAAACATCACTGTACCCACTGCCCGGTGTTCACAAAATTAATAAATGAATAAATAAAATGACCTTAGGCATTTTTTTCAAAGTAGCTAGATTAACTACTTTTTAGGATTTTTACATGAACTGACATTAAATATTTCTGGAAAAATTGTTTGAGCTTTTGGCTGAATAATAATATAAGCATCGCCGCACTGAGATAATAGTTCAGCAGCAGATATTCTCAATCTAAACTATCATCTATTCTTATCCGTGATCATGGTGCTTGCAACAGCGCCGAAATATCGGGAACTCAAAACCAACAGGGCTTAACCAATTCTGGGTTAAGCTCGCCGTTATACATAAGTTATATATTGTAATTTTGTGTGTTCTATTTTAATATTTTGTGTGCAATATAGAACAAGAATTGAAGAATAAAAACAGTAAACATGGTAAATATCCCGTTTCTAGTGTTAATGTCATCTATTCTAGTCATCTATTCTTGTTTACGCTTTCCCAGTGCTTCCTTTGGCCAATCTTGTAAAAAGGTGTCGACTTCAGAGCCGGACGCAGATATCCACTTACTTAGCTCCAAAGGCCTTTGTTCCAACCTTTTCCTGGTGCAATACGAAGCTAAAGATACTAACAACATTACTAGGAAAAAAATAACGTACAGGCTGTTCTTTTTTGGGTATTATCTATTACTAAGACTCCAAGGTCCGTCTGTCTGTCTGTCTGACTGTCTGTCACCAGGCTGTATCTCATGTACCGTGATAGCTAGACAGTTTAAATTTTCACAGATGATGTATTGCTGTTGTCGCTATAACAAAAAATACTAAAAACAGAATAAAATTAATATTTGAGGGGGGTCCCATACACAAACCGTGTTTTTTTTTTAAATTATGGTACGGAACCCTTTCCTCTGACTCGCACTTTTTTCCAAGTAGGTAATTTCCAGAAGTGCACTTTGCTGGACCAAACCAAAACGCAGTCGCATTATTCAGACTGATTTACGTCTTTTACCTCAGCGGGAAATCTCTAGAGCGGGAGCAAGAACTAAACTTCTATATTTCTGGTATGTTATAGAATTTATCTTGAAAAATATACCCAACAAGGAGGGTATGTGTACCTAAGTCACAAACTAAATTGAGTAAAATTTAACATCATCTGTACGTCGACTCATAGTAGTGACAAATAAAGTAGTAATTCTCGTTTATAAAACAAATACCGCGGCAGATAATCGGACACATGTTCTTGATCATCTTTATTCATAAATGTTATCAAGGTGATGCATTGCGTGATATTTCTCATATACAACTCAAAACGAAGAATTTTGTGTCGCAATAAACTAGAAAGCAGATTAAAAGCGACTCAAGGGAAAAACAGTAGCGCCATGTTGTTACGCATGAAGGCCCGGGGGAGAGCCGTCAGCTATACCCATAATGTTTTCTTATCAAGACAACACAGCAACCACGATGCCCGTTCCCATCCGTTCGTCGACACAAAACGACTTACTGATGTATACATTCCCTCTTTATGACTATGATCGAGTCGACATCGGGGATAAAAGCGTCAATGAAAAACAGCTAAGCAATTTCTCTGTAATGTAATGTAATTCTTTAACAAAATTATGTAAAGGCCAGAACGATACAATGATCAGTATCATAAAATGTGTTGCTATGATTTATTGGAAAATAATGTATGTACCTGTTGAAGAAAAAATATGTAGGTATTGGATTTATATTTTTGGAGTTGCCGATACTGCCTCAGTGGTCCAGTGGTCTCAAGCGCGACTGCTGAGCATGAGTTCCCGGGCTCAATTCCCGGGTCGGACAAAGTGTTATTAGGTTTTTCCATCAGGAAATTCTCAGTAGCATTCACGGAGTCAGAATTTGTGCTCGGTTGGTGGCAATAGGTTCGCCCTTGGGACTTAAAGATAACCGGCGAAATGTAGGTGTACTTTATTATTCACTTCTGTCCAAACCTTCAGAGACTACCCGCGTGATGTTATGTTATTTATTTTGGGAGTTACCGAATTCAAGCACAAAATGCGTTCTTGTTTGCAGTAAATCTTGAAGAATAATAACTCTCTACGATAAAAAGGACCGTGTTTAGTGTGTTGACGCACACAAATCGAACTGAATAATAAAACGGAACATGAAATCTCGAATGACTTTTGCCATGAACGGCAAGAAAAAATATTTTCTGCTTTCTTTACGCGTGGGCACGGTCTTAAACACAGAACTCGGTTGCTTAACCTCACTTAATCCTCAAGCAAACCATCGGCGAGGGTCGATTTTACACGCGATAAACCTGCAAAAGGATTTTGTCCGGCGTCTGTTGCCTGGGCACTGGCAATATTCGCTGGTAAGACCATAAATCTGTCGGCGATCGGTCGTAATTGGTCGATTTCATGGACCGACTTTTAACGACTCTCCACTCGAAGAACTGGGGTCCAATGCCTTCGCATCACCAAACACACTAGCGAAATTATGTAAATTGAAAACATTACCAACTAGAAAAACTAATAAGTTTGAATATTCCAAAGAACAATAAAAGCCGTTTAAGTTGAAAATTCTCAAATAAACTAAGTAGTCAAAGTTTCAATTTAGATTCCAACTGTTTCGAATTTATTCTATTCAGCAATGTAGCGCAGTTACTTGTAGCGGTTAAGAACTTGAAAGAGTCGAAAAAAAAATTGCAAGGCTCTAAAAATTGGCTGTATAAACAACCAAACTAACAACGAATGTATAAAAACGTGACCGAGAATAATTTATATTCTCCTAAAACAAAATTAAAAAAAGGTAAAATACAGCCTAGAGGCCGAAAAGACACTGATAATAATAACAACAAGAGTCGGTCAACATTAATAACGAAATGGTTCACATTGTCCATGTCCGTCCGCCTGTTGTCTACAGCTTAATTCAGTAAACACTGGACCTGTTCGACTGAAATTTGGAACACATGCGTAAAATGGCCTCTTTATTCCCGGCAAAAATATGGAAACTTATAAATAATTTATATTAAATGGAATCCGCAACGTGTGATGCGTGCTTGTGTCCTTTCAGATTGCCAAATACATCAGCTTTATAACGACTTTGATATTCCGTTTCAGACTTACGGTGAACTCATGTTGTCGCGGGAGAAGTAAATCCACTGCATTTGTAAATATTACAGTAGTCACGCTCCTGTTTGTGCTTAACGAGAACTTGTTTGTGGACCAGTAATAAAGATAGTCATGAAAGTCCATTTCTTGGAATACATGAACATGAAAAGTTTCTATTACAAGGCGGCAAAAACCGTAATACTTCCTAATTAGTTTTCGCAGAAAAAAGCCAGTCAAATGCGAGTCGGACTCGCGAACGAATGGTTCCGTACCATTATCTAAAAAAACAAACACGTTTGTTGTATGGTGGCTACCTTAAAACAAACGTGTTTTTTTTTCCCCTTAAATATTTTATTCTATTCGGTTTACAGTATTTATTAGTTTGTTGTTGAGTTTTGTTTTGTTGTGGGTATTTGTTATTATCTAAAAAAAAAACACGTTTGTTGTATGGGAGCCCCCCTTAATTTTTTATTTTATTCTGTTTTTAGTATTTATAGCGGCAACAGAAATACACCATCTGTGAAAATTTCAACTGTCTAGCTCACGCTTCATGAGATACAGCCTGGTGACAGACAGCCAGACAGACAGACGGACAGTGGAGTCTTAGTGATACTATTAGGGTTCCGTTTTTACCCCTTGGGTGAGGAACCCTAAAAACAAACTTACCTATGTGTTTCATTTGACAAAAAGACAAGAAAAAACTAATTGAATTAGTAATGAAACTAGACATACTCGTACATTTGTAGCTTCTCGTCAGCTCTCCTGGCTTTTATCATCTGTCAAACCATCCACGTCGTTGATTACAACATTACGAACTCGAATGGTCGAGTTCAACCAGTACCTAGTAACAGCTTCACTATGTATTCAGCAACTCCTTAATCCCATCATGTTAACTAACTCGCCAAGTTAACTGTAAAGCCATGTGACAGCGCTTGACGTACAATCTCAAGTACTAGTCAAGATGTCTGAGTGTAACCCTAAAATACACAGGACTAACTAGATTTGCGATAGAAAACATGAAACTGAATAAACAAAACAGCCTTGTCCTTAATTAAGTACTCCATTTGTTTTTCTCTCCAACATTTCCTCTTCAGGCGTCTGACGCTTTAAAACAAATATAAAAACATGGTGTGAAAATCTACCCCTGTAGAATTTTTACGCAAGTAATTATGTTGTGATCTCCTAACGGACAAAGGGTATTTGGTAACTGATACGTAACATGGGTCCACACCCGCATTCATTTGAGACATGTAATGAAATAACCTCGCATTTTTTATCGGATCAGCTCTTTTTCGCATGAATATTTTACTGAAGAATGTTTTGATACAGCCAATATGTTTTATTCAGACTTACATGCTGTGAGTGGAACAGTGTTTATTTTTATATGCTTTGTGAATATAAAATCAGGCATTTACTGTAATGAAAGAACATAAAGGCTATTTTTCAGTAGCAAGATATATTTTCTTTTTTTTAATGTTTATTTGTCGCAGGTACATGACGTGCGTACAAGAAATAAATTAACAAAAACATTCAATACATAACAAATATTATAAATACACAGGACATATAGGTACAAAGAAAAATAAATACAAAATTAACAGCTTGCACGTCCTGACTGCGACAAGCAGGTTACCACTCAGCATGATGCTGTGCTATGGGGGGCCCACAGCACAGCGCTGGTTTTCAGTGGTCACCCGTGAAAAAACGTACAAAAGCCAAGACAGCATAAATATTGAAATACATGAAATAAGATAAAACAAACAATACCTACTTGAATTATAATATAAAGAACTAAAGAAAATATAATAAACACTAAAAGATAATAATTATGTGCGCAGGCTAAACAAAACAAACATGAATACAGTACAAAGTGTTTTTTTTTCTTACATTCTTAACAAGGCGTTTGGACACTTCAATCCATATAAAGACGAGAATCTATGAACGGTTAACTAGCGAAAAACTGGTTAGTACATAATTTCATATCGTTGCGGTAACATTAGTAAACTAGTAACATAAGTAACTTATATATCTTCTCCCATTCGAGCCACAAATGAGATGCTGCGGTAAAACTGAGAACCGCCGACTTAGTGTCAAAATCCTCATTATTTATTTATAAATAGGAGAACCAACAGCTATAAAAAATGAATAACAATTGTATGGTCAACACAGAGCCAATTGCAGGTTCTCACGAGTAGACACAGGACGAAGGTAGTAGAAATCTTAGGATCACTAAAAAACAAGCACTATAAAAACATAAATAAAAGGAAATAAAATAAAATAATAGATGACACACTTTGACACTTTTTAGGTTAGGCACTATAATGACACGGGGAGAAAATAAAATTAAATTAAAAATGTACAAGGAGTATGAAATGGTGTTAAGATTTCGTTATCTATGCAATAAATTCTTTAGATGTTATCTGATGAGTCCATCAGACTCAATCTTGTTTTTATTCATTTCAACCGTAATGTCATCATGCCACTTGCACCTATAAAGATTTAATCGAAGCAATTATCAGAGCTGTCCAGGTGGCTACATACGTCTGGTCTAACACAATTTGAGTTCATTGACACGTAAAGAAGAACGTTAATGTCAAATCGTTCACGATCAGTGAAGAGCCAAAACTGTATTCACACGTTTTATACATCATATAACACGTTCTAAAAATTGTGTTAGACCAGTATGTAGCCACCTGGACAGCTCTGATATTTGCTTCGATTAAATCTTTATAGGTGCAAGTGGCATGATGACATTACCGTTGAAATGAATAAAAACAAGATTGCAAGTCCCAAATTAAGGTTAATGGATACAATTAAACAAATATGTTTTTAAATTTTTCCCATAACGACGGATAAGCATTTCAGCATTGTATTGCAAAAAACATGAACCTTCATCTCATTTCATAATTATAATATTTCATCCAAAACCTTATCAGACGATTAAAAGTTAATTATGCTTAATTACATCAAAAGCTACAGCAAGCTATTTATCTCGTATCATCGAAAATTACATTATTAATTATAATTAGCGATAGGTATTTAACGATTTGTAACTTGAGTTTTAACAATCAATTTATACCGACAATGGATCATTAATTTTGTATTAAAAGTGCTGTAATACCCTCACCTTTTAAAAATACGTACATAATCTGGTAATGCAATAGAGATAATATTTATTTAATAATGTATGTCAATTAGTGCGTTAAATGTCGTACTATGTAATCGAGGTTCCAATTAGGCTCTCAAAGGCGATCGATGTTAATCATCTTAATTGAATGTTATTATTGTAAGATTTCAGATGGACCGACGACCTTGTTAAAGCTGCAGGGAGTCGATGGATGGAGGTGCCATTGGATCGGACACGTTGGAAATCGATTGGGGAGGCCTATGTTCAGAAGTGGACAACAACGGGCTGAAATAATGATGATTGTAAGGTTTCTTACAATGAGATGGCTCATTGAGAGGAGGCCCAGCAGTGGGAACATTGTGGGCCCATAATTTATTTATTTATTATTGTATTAAAAACTTTATGCACAAGTAAAAAAACTGTACAAAGGCGGACTTAACGCCTTGGGCATTTTCTACCAGTCTACCTTAGGGTGATGCAGAGACAACATACAGTAGGTGCAATAACAGAAAAAAAGACTATAAAATATTTATAACTAAAACATATAAGCATAAATACATTATACATACATATAACAAAATATATAAAGTTAAGAGAGTTGTACAAGAAAAACTACCAAAACTTAGTTCTGAGACGAATCTGCCAACTTCTTGTGTATTATATGTTCTCGAGCTTTCACTTTGAAAGACCGCCTGGACAAAGAAAGAAGATTTTATAAAACCAGAGCGGATCTGCGCTGTCGGATGGGTAACCACCTTAAAAGCGATCTATGCGCAGATACATGATCATACTTGCGGAGATTGAAGACGAATCGAATGCAGTTATTAAGAAGTCGGTCAAGTTTATTGAGGAGATCTGCATTCAGGTCGTAGTAGCACACATCACCATAGTCAATTATGGGGAAGATTAGGGACTGTTCAAGCATTGCCTTAATGTGTGATGGGAGAATATTTTTCAACCGATAAAGCGACCGCAACGTTCCGGTGACTTTCCTGCTCACAATCGCGACCTGCTTACGCCAGTCAAGGCAAGTGTCAACATGCAAACCCAGATCCTTGACGTCGGAGCTAAACGGAATCACTGTGCTGTCAAAAGTAACCGGTGGCACCGTTAACCCATTCAGCCTTCTCAAGCTATGGGGGCTCCCAACAATAATAGCCTGGCACTTGGTTGGGTTCACCGCCACACCGAAACGATCAGACCAGTTTTTAACTACACGTAAATCCCGGTTTAGCTCCTCGATCACACCGGATAAGCTGTCAACACCTGCCTGACAGTAGAGCTGTAAGTCATCAGCGTAAAGATGATACGCACACTGAAGCTCGGTAGTTATGAGATCTATAAAAATAGAGAATAATAGTGGAGATAAAATACCGCCTTGAGGGACGCCAGTTTCAAGATTACGCCAGCTGGAGTTAGAGTCACCAGCAAGAACTGACTGCTGATGCCCCCGAAGATAGGAAGAGAACCATTCCAAAACCTCGGGAGAGACCATGAGATAGGAGAGTATGGATAGAAGGACTTCGTGACTGACGGTATTGAAAGCATTTGAGAAATCGATCAACACTAAAACAGTAACCTTCGTGTCTTCCATTCCCCGCCTTATATCGTCAGTCACTTTAAGGAGAGCAGAAACGGTACTGTGCCCGGGCCTGAACCCGGATTGGAAAGGGCAGATGAGGGAGTTTTTGTGAATAAAGTGGGAGAATTGCTTATGGACACAGGCTTCGAGTACTTTGGATAAAAAGGGAAGGATGGAAATTGGACGAAAGTGGCTGGGAAGTGTGGGATTAGGAAGTTTAGGTAGTGGTCTAACATGGGCTTTCCGCCATAGGGAAGGGAAAACACCGGAGTAAAGGGAGAAGTTTACTATATGGGAAATCGCCGGAAGGAGCTGATCAACAACTGTCACGATAATAACATAATCTGTCTAGCCTTTTCCCAACTATGTTGGGGTTGGCTTACTCTAACCGGATGCAGCTGAATACCAGTGTTTTACATATAGCGACTGTCTATCTGACCTCCACAACCCGGTTAATACTGGGTAATAATACCCCTTGATAGGACTGGTTGTCAGACTTTCGGGCCACTGACTACCTGTAACGACTGTCAAAGATCTACAAATGATAGCCGGGACCAACGATTTAACGTGCTCTCTGAGGCACGGAGGAAACTTGGTACGTAAAGGGCGGTCACCCATCCACTTACACTAATTATCTAATTTCAAATATATGTGTCAGTAGGTTCATAAGGTCGATTTTTTGGTTTAAAAATAACATAAAATATACTCAAGTGTAAATCCAAAGTTGAAACATGTTGCCAGACAAAGCCAAAAACCGTAGGCAATGTTATTTGAACACACGTTATATAAACTGAACAAAGCTCGCAAGTTTATACAAAAGCTCCGCTATTAACAGTGCAAACAAAATAATATTTTGTCGCAGCACTCCGCCATTAAATAGACAGACTTATTCCAATTAGCTTGTAATCGCAGACGCTAGAGGGTGGGTCAAGTTTGTATAGCCGCTTAGGGTGCTTTCAATTTGTGCAATTGTTGAGACTGCGATAGTGCCGTCTGAAAGATGATTGTCGTAACTTCACGGGATTTTTGCAGCGCTTTTATCGAACCAGTAATGGCTTTTTCGATCTGCAGCTGATGGAAAGCTGTAATTGGATGAAAATTTGACATCACGTAGCTTGATACATGATAATATTAATGTCAAATTAATCTTTTACTTCATACAAATTGTAATTCATTGATTCATTCACTGACAGTAAAAGTGAGCGCTATGGAAGGATTTATAAAAAAAAAACGTGTTATAAAGTGGTTAAATTGGGGACGTAAGTTCATTATAATTATTTCCGATTGGAAGTCCCCTCGAATGGACGGCTTTTAGTTTTATAATACAAAAGTTTTGTGAGACGATTCGAGACGATATTTGTCAATGGTTCTGTGTTGTAAATATTTCTATCGTTAACTTTTTCTTATTAGCCCTAGATGATCACAATAAACTAAACAAATATGGCGTGGTTTTATACCCTTACAATTACGACACACCACAATAAACGCCTAAGCTAAAAGCCCATTCTAACATGTTTATTATGACACCATCATTGTTTACTCGGCTAACAATATAAACAGCGCACAATTAACGACTAACTAATTTACTAGAGAATCGTGACTTGACCTAATAGGACGCTTCCGGCTACGAACTATTTCTCCGATGTTTTCACGGATATACAGACATTTAACTAATCTCTATTAATCCGGATAACTAAATTAGAATGTTTGTTAGAAGATTAAGAGAAATCTTTGTATTGGCTTTTGGGATTTCAACTTTTAATTTGCAAATGATATAATAGTATGAAGCCAACCTATGACATTTTTAGCCAAAGTTTTGACGAGTAAATTATTACCAGTTTACGGATATTTTTAACCGACTTTCTTCAAAAAGGAGGAGGTTCTCAATTCGGTTGTATTTTTTTTTTGTTACCTCATAACTCCGTCATTTGTAAACCGATTTGAAAAATTCTTTTTTCACCTGAAAGGATATGCTTCCTGATTGGTCCCATAGAAATTTCATCAAAATCGGTTTATGAATTTGGTTGTTTTCCTCACGTTAATTGTCACATCACGCGACGTCGCGAGCTGGCGCTCTGATGTACATCATGCGACGTCGCGTGATACTTGCTAGTTAAATTTGACACACTTCCCGATTTCTGATTGAGCTGAAATTTTGCACGCATGTGTATATCGCGAGACAATGCAATGTTATGATGACATGGAGCTGATCTGATGATGGAGCTGGAAGGTGGCCTTACGAACTCTGTAATAGAATGACGCAACGCCGTCGAGTTTGGACTCGTTTGATTTATCTTGACAAGTACTGAGTCCTAAATGGTAACCAGGGTCTGATGATGGAGCTGGAAGGTGGCCATAGGAACTCCATTAAAACGACATAACCCCATCGAGTTTGGGTTCGTATAATTCATCTTGTCGAGTACTTTGTCTCTAGATGGTACCCAGGGTCTGGTGATGGAGCAGGAAGGTCGTCACAGGTAGTCCGTTATAAAATGACACAATCCCATCGAGTTTGGGCTCGTATGATTCGTCTTGACGAGTACTTTGGTCCTAAATGGTATCCAGTGTCTGATGATGGAGCTGGACGGTGGCCATAGGAACACCGTTATAAAACGACAAAACCTGATCGAGTTTGGGCTCGTATGATTCGTCTTGACGAGTACTTTAACTAACTTCTAGTTACAATGTAAAAACTTATTCATGACATGAATTTGCACTAAAAAAGTCTAAAATAACTTTACTTTCGGAAGTCGGTGGCAAAAAAGATACAAACAAAGACACCGACTTCCGAAAGTAAAGTTATTTTAGACTTTTTTAGTGTTTTTTAGAAGTCGGTTTTGTTTTCACGGAAAGTTTTTTCTAAAGACTACATAACACGATTTCGAAGTCATCATTTCCTGTGCAGCATGTCTTCTACTACTTTTCTATCACGCGTCATCTTATCAGACACCGCTTTTCTTGCCATATCATCCTTCACACTGTCCATCCATCGTTTCTTTGGTCTTTCTCTACTCTTACAGCCATCCACATTCATATTCAAAACTTTCCTCACGACATTTTCCTCATTCCTTCCAGACTTCCTCATAAGTAATCATTTCTTATTTTATCCATTCGCGTAACACCACACATCCCCCTTAGCATTTTCATCTCAGCCACATGCAAATGCCTTTCATACATGACTTTTGTGGCCCAACATTTTGATCCATACAAGACACCAGGGTGTCTGATCTGATCAAAATTTTGGGCCACATCTGCGACTCCCGTCGCAGATGTCGCTGTCTCTCGATATCTAAGTACTAGGGTAAAAAAGAAAGCCGCACAAAAAACATGTCCAAATAAATAACCATGCGTAAATTACGCCGAATTAGACACGAAACCATTAATCCTCTTCGAGACGCCACATCCAGTCTCTGTAACGTCGTGTATGCCCAAAGGACTCCATGAGACTAATATTCGACACAAAGGTAGGCTCGGTACGCACGAACGCACAAATTAACGGACCTAAGTCTTGATCAAGTTGTTTCTAGTTGATGTTGTTTTTATTTGAATGAATATAAACTTTGTGTAAGATTTTTATATATAGTTTTAGGAATCAGAAGTGAAAAACAAATTAAAAAAAAACAATTTTTAAACAACCTAAAACTAATTTATTTATAAATAAAGTTAGATTTAACATTAATTTAATAAATCATCAATATTCGAGCAATCACAAACAAACAGCCATCAATATTCAAAAATAATAATCACAATAGAACACAAAATATAACAAAAATAAAATAAACAAAATGAAAAACCACTGCAGTAAAATATGGAACGAACTTACTGTAAAGTAGCGTGGGCACCAACAACCTTACCGGTCGGCGGCTCAACAACGAATGCGCTGCGCTCTGTCGAGTGCTCGCTTTTATAAGAATCGGTGGGGGTACCCCTACTACCAACAATAAGTTCTGCTTATACGGCCTATCCTGATCGTGCGCCGTCCTCGGCTGCACCAGAAACTTCTTCAGAAGTACTGGCAGGTACGGCGAGAGCTTGATTGCCGCCTTCGTCTGAATTGGCACCGCCTGGACTCAGAGCCTGAGCAGGACCAGCAGGAGCACCAGCAAGACCAGCAGGAGGACCTGAAGGCTCACCAGCATCATCAGGGTTGTCGTCATTGCAATCTGTATGAGACACAAGTGGTTAATTATACGTGACGACATACATCTTTGCCTATTCTGTCATCCATCACGCATACAAGGCCCTCATACAAAAATACACTCTTTCATCCGAAATAAAAACACTTCGCTTTCAAATGTATGCATACATCTTCACACATCATGTCTCATTCATACTCATACTTGAACTTGTACAAGTTCACACGTAAAAAAAAACGTGTCAACCAGGACTGCGCCTGCCAGGACTACGCCTGATGCGTGTTTATAGGACACGACTTCCGCACGTTGAAAACGTGGCAACCAGGACTGCGCCTGCCAGGACAACGCCTGATGCGTGTTCATAGAACGCGACTTCCGGGACAACACCCGATGCGCATACATAGTACGCTACTTCCAAAACCAGGCACTCCAGGACGCTAGCCTCGGGAGCGCGCTGCATTTGGGCTGCACCAGTCACACCACCAGTTTCAACCAGCAAGGCAAGCACGTGCCTCACACTCATACGCACGCGTACAGATCACACGTGCTACCAGAACATAAAGAAAAACATTTAAAAGTACAGTTGAAACTTACTTTCAAAAAATGCAGCACAACTCTCGGGACACCACTCGCCTTTCCAGGGTACCATGTACTGAGCTGCGGCCTGAGTTGTCTTGCCTCTGGCTCCACTTAACAGTTTCAGCTCGTAACGATCACTTTGTAACACTTTAGTCACGCGGTATGGACCCCTCATGCCAGGGTCGAGCTTCCCAGTGGACTGAGAATACTTTATCACGAACACTTGATCGTTTACCTGAAAAACTCTTGGCGGGTGTCTTAGACGATTTACCCGATCGTCTTGACTACTTTGATTCTTGTCAAGAGATGCTTTAGCGGAGCTCCTGCTGAGTTCCCTCATGGCTTCTCGATTTGGACTCGAGTTTTCGACGGCAACGTCACGGATCAGCGCACGAATCACAGGAGTGGTCGCGTTAGTACCAATTAACAAATACAAAGCAGAGTACTGCGTGGTTTTTTGTTTTGTAACATTTAAAACTAACTGAATTTTACATAAACTATCAGACCAAATGGAGTTTTTATTATAACTTTCGATACGAATCATATTAAGGATGGTCCTTACATAACGCTCGACTTGGCCATTGGAATGATGCATTTCGGGTGTTATGTAATGGATATCACAACCCATCTCAGTTACCCAACTGGTAAAAGCTGAAGCCTCAAACATGCGGCCACGGTCACAAACTATCAGTTTGGGTGTCCCAAACAAAGATACAGCGCTATTGAAAACACGTTTCAACTCGCTGGCATCTTGTCTGTATATTGGATAGAGTAAACAAAATTTGGTAAAGGAATCTACTAAAACAAGTACAAACTTATATCCATTGGACTCTGGTAAAGGACCTAATGCATCAACATGAACCGTGTTGAAGGGAATATCAGATTTTTCCCATGAAGTTATAGGCTGACGAGGAGCTCTTGGAACACGTTTCTTGCTAATGCAAATTAGGCAATGGGAAGTATACTTTTTAACAAATTGTTTCAGGCCAGGGAACCAGAAATGTTTTAAAATAAGGTCATACGTTTTATCAGCCCCGATGTGCTCGTGCTCGTCGTGAAAAACACGTAATAAACTGAGCCGGTGTCCTTTAGGGATAAAACATAGTAAACGCGACTCCTCACCAACAGGTGAATAGCGATAATAGAGCACATCGCCCTGATAGACGTACCGACCAGAGTCCAAGAGACCATCCCTCAGCTTTTCGATGAGACCAATGGTCTCCAAATCAGCTGACTGGGCCATTTGTGCCCAACTCGACGGTCTATCGATGGTATTGACTTGCAACGCTGGCGGGTTTCTGCTTAAATAATCGGCGTGACCCATCATCATGCCCTTTCGATATTCAATTTCAAAATTGAAATCCTGCAGATAGATCCACCAGCGTGCAACCCGCGGAAGGAGATCTTTCTTACGTTCGGTGGCCTTCAAAGCGTTGCAATCGGTTATGATTTTGAAATTTATCCCGATCAAATAATGACGAAAGTGTTGCAGCGCTTTGACGACCGCCAACGTCTCCAGTTCATACGAATGGTATTTTGATTCCGCGCCCTGGGTGACTTTACTAAAGTAGGCTATCACCCGTTTACCACCGTCCGCGTGTACTTGAATCAGTATTGCGCCGTACCCTGCACTGCTAGCATCAGTGTGCAGCTCTGTCGGAAGGTTCGGGTCAAAAATCGCAAGTATGGGCTCACTAGTTAGACGCTTTATAAGATCTTGCCGGACTTGATCTTGATCAGGTCCCCATACAAATTTTACGTCTTTCTTTGTAAGACGTGAAATACATGCGGTTTTTGTCGCGTAACCTTCGATATAACGCCGAAAGTAACCAGCAAGGCCTAAAAACTGGCGTACTTGTTTTACATTCCCTGGAATGGGCGCGTTAGCTAGTGCCTCGATTTTGTGCGGACTCGGCCTAACCTGACCATGACTAATGACGCGACCTAGGTACTCTACCGTGGTGGTAAGAAAGAAACACTTGCGCACGTTAATTGAGAACCCGGCCTCCGTCAAAGTTGACAAGACATCGCGTAACAAGGTGATGCCATCATTGACTGTCAAACTCAGAATCAACACATCGTCAATATATACCAGAACACTCCCTGCTTCTATAAATTTACGCAAGGTATTATTGATGATACGTTGATACACAGTGGGAGAGTTGCACAAACCATAGGGCATTTTTAAATACTCATAGTGAGCTTCTGGAGTTACAAAGCCTGTCCTACGGATTGAGTCCTCATCAATAGGAATTTGATGGAAGCCCGACGCCATATCTAAAGAAGTGAAGAATTTCGAACCCCCAAGCCGATCAATGTGGTCATCAATCAAGGGTAGGGGGTACCTATCCTTGACAGTGATGCGATTTAATGCACGAAAGTCTACGCACATTCTGTCTGAGCCATCCTTTTTCTTGACCAAAATGATCGGGCTTGCATATTCGGAATCTGACTCCCTAATAATCTTTTTGTCCAAGAGATCCTGACATATCTCGCGAACCTTCAGTTTCTCTTGATATGACAAACGATACGGATGGTACGCCACAGGTACGTCACTTGTTAAATTGATGTGCATTTTTCCAGTACTCACTGTAGTCGTGGCTGTACCGGATATTAAAAACGGAGAGAATTCATTAATTACAGCCATCAAGGTAAGAAGTTCCGCACCTTCGAGAGGCGTATTTATTTTGTTTGACTCAGTAACACTCACAGCGTTTACTTTTAGTACCTTATCCGGCGTATGGGTCAGGTACTGGCCGTGTTTTGTGCGAATAAATGTAACACCGTCGCGATTTAGTACGTCAGTCCCTATGATAATGGGCGTATTCATACACGATGCGGGTACCACGACAAAGTCTACCTCAAGCGTAATATTATTAAATTCGACAGTTAAAGTGATGTATTCGCGAGCAACGATCTCTTTATTGCTTATTCCTTTCAAAGAACATTTAATTTGTTTACGCGAACCGGAAAAGTAATTTACTACTGCTGACGATATCAAGGATACGTTGAGGGCACCACTATCTATGAGAATGTCAACCGGTATACCCTGTATTACTGCTGTACTTATATCGTTATTACTCTTCGCGATCGAAAGTTCGCTACACAAATTAACTTTTTTGATTTGATTGCTATGGGTACTTTGAGATTCAGATCGAGCCTTAGCGAAACAGTCAGTCTCTTTATGCCCTACCTTCTTACAGAAAGAACAGACGGGTCTGGCATTACTTTTACTATCGGTTTTATCATTACGCTTCTTAGGACACTTGTCTTTATAGTGCCCTGTTTGGCCGCAATGAAAGCATTTGTTTTCTGACTTACTAGGACCGTTAAAATGACGTCTTTTAGTCGCATTACTAGATGACGCGGATTTGTCTGCGTTACGGTTATCAGGTTTGCGAATAGGCTTTACGTAAGTAGCTAAAAATGAAACTAGGTTTTCTGTTGTCAGGTCAGCATTGGTAGCTGCTGCTTGTACCTGTACATCACTGATACCGTGAATCACTATCTGGGTCATAAGCTCTTCGCTTAACCCTTTTATTACACGTAACTTTAATAACGAACGCCGCGCATATTCTGCGTATGACGAGAACTTGTCGGATGTGGTGTTTATAACCTCATGAAGAGTTTGGGCATAATTAATCTTTTGTGGACACAATGACTTAAATTCCTTAGTGAAATTGGACCATGAGCGATCATTTGTAGCCCACTCGTTTAACCACGTTTTTGCGTCACCTTTCAAACAGTGAGCCACACGCGAGAAACACTCGAGATCGTCCCAATGGTTCACTTTCCTGGCCCTGTCCACTTCGTTACACCACATCTCAAAATTATTTATTGCCGGATCAAAATTTGAAACGTAATAGTTGCTAGACTTGTTTTTCGTTAAGTTTCCTAGCGCATTAACAAGTGCTTGGGTCGTAGAAACATAATTTTTGTCTAACGGAGGTGTGCTATCACGAATTGACGGCGTAATATGCGAAGCGGTGTTTTCCTCAATAGCAGTCAGTCGTGACATGATATTGCCCAACACACCTTGCACGGAAACATCATGAGGGTAGGTTCGAGATTTACTGCGACGACGACTAGAATTAACCGTACGTGACTTAGACCCTTCACGCAAACTACGATTGTCACCATTACGCGAGTGACTGCGACGTGATCGTGAGCGAGTTCTATTACGGCGCGACCGTGAACGAGTTCTATCACGGCGGGACCGGGAACGAGTTCTATCACGGCGAGACCGGGAACGAGTTCTATCACGGCGCGAACGTGTTCTATCGTAAGGCGATCGTGATCCACGCCTATGGTTTTGTCGCGATTCACTACGAGGGCTACAGCCACCCCCAGAGCGAGGCGGCGTCCTAGCTAACTTTTCACGTGACCCTGACGAACGTGGCATTCTTATTTGAAATCAACGGCTGTTTGTGCAGGTATCAAGGCAATAATTGTGAGCAAATAAGTTCAATCCCACTTCTGATTTTATGAATCAGAAGTGAAAAACAAATAAAAAAAAAACAATTTTTAAACAACCTAAAACTAATTTATTTATAAATAAAGTTAGATTTAACATTAATTTAATAAATCATCAATATTCGAGCAATCACAAACAAACAGCCATCAATATTCAAAAATAATAATCACAATAGAACACAAAATATAACAAAAATAAAATAAACAAAATGAAAAACCACTGCAGTAAAATATGGAACGAACTTACTGTAAAGTAGCGTGGGCACCAACAACCTTACCGGTCGGCGGCTCAACAACGAATGCGCTGCGCTCTGTCGAGTGCTCGCTTTTATAAGAATCGGTGGGGGTACCCCTACTACCAACAATAAGTTCTGCTTATAATAGGATCTATCTATTCATACACGAAATGTTTTAAGGGGTCATTGTACGCATCATTATGAACAACTTTCACTATGGGACCAAACCCGAAATCGCGAAAAAAAAATCAGCTGTTCAGTACATTTTGACGAGTTAATGCGATCATATTGATGGGCTGGAAATGGGCCTACTCCTAGCCTCAATCTAGTCCTGAGGACAGAGGTGAGGTCGACGATGGAACGAGCTAACCCAAATGGAGCCTATTAACTCGCGACTTAAATAGATTGGGGTCATAATATGAACTTGGGAACACCGACACAGGTATTCTACTCCTTGGCTGTGCGCATAATAAATGGAGTTGATTTTAGAATGACTACAATAATTATTGTTACATACGTCATAATAAAGAAGTTGTAGCCCAAACTACACTTTAGGTGTTGAGATTAAAGTATTTACTTTACAATTGTCTGATTATGTTATTAAATATTGATACAAACATATTTATCAAGTTAACGAATTTGACATTTTTTATCAGGTAATAAAACTGAAAAGGATTTACTATGTAAACCCAGAATCTGTAGTCACGTGCCGTTATGAGGCGCGAATGGCGCAGGCATGTCATTCTTTTTTTTCGATATACTTTCTTTATGCCTAAAGTTGAATCACAATGGAGAAGTTACACGCCATGATCATCATCATCTGCCTAGCCTTTTCCCAACTATGTTAGGATCTGCTTCCAGTCTAACCATATGCAGCTGAATACCAGTATTTTACATGGAGCGACTGTCTATCTGACTTCCACAGCCCAGTTGGTACTGGGTAATACGATACCCCTTAGTAAGACTGGTTGACTGAATTTTTGGGCCACTGACTACCTGTAATGACTGTCAAAGATCTATATATGACAGCCGGGACCAACGGCTTAACGTGCTTTCCGAGGCACGGAGGAAACTCAGTATGTAATGGGTGGTCACCCATTCACGGATTAACCTACGAAAGTACGGCTTAACCTAAATATCGACCCGAGTGGCTGTTATTATTTTGCCACGACCTCCTCGATTGATCTTGAGGAAACCAGAGTGCAATGGCTATCGCTTTCAAAGCATGTCGTATTTCTATATCGTCTTTCAGCAGATTTAATATTGTCCAATGTTAGTATGGTGATTGATCTCGTTTTTGATGCTCTTTTTTTTCTTCACCTTCACCTTGGTGGTAGTTGTATTTGGTGGTTTGGTGTTTATTGGTCACTGTTAGTTCCAACAGGGTTTGTACTTTGTAGTGCCCTAACAGTGTGTTCAGTGGGGATAAATATATCCTAGTATAAACTAGGAGTACCTAATAAATAAGTATTATTTACATGTCACTTTGTGTTGGTGAAAATGGGCCTTAGGCATTAATTTAGGTATCACTTTGTGTTGGTGGCAACGAGCCGTAAGCATCAATAAAGGTATCACTTTCTGTTGGTGAAAACGGGTCTTAGGCATGAATTTAGGTATCACTTTGTGTTGGTGAAAACGAGCCGTAGGCATCAATTTAGTTATCACTTTGTGTTGGTGAAAACGGGCCTGGGGCATTGATTTAGGTATAGCTTTTTGCTGGTGAAAACGGCCCTTAGGCATTCATTTAGGTATCACTTTGTGTTGGTGAAAATGGACCTTAGGCATTGATTTAGGTATCGCTTTGTGTTGGTGAAAACGGGCCTTAGGCATTCACTTAGGTATCACTTTGTGTTGGTGAAAATGGACCTTGGGCATTCATTTAGGTATCACCTTGTGTTGAGGCATTAATTTAGGTATCACTTTGTGTTGGTGAAAATGGACCTTGGGCATTAATTTAGGTATCACTTTGTGTTGGTGAAAACGGGCCTTCATTTAGGTATCACCTTGTGTAGGCATTCATTTAGGTATCACCTTGTGTTGGTGAAAACGGGCCTTAGGCATTAATTTAGGTATTATTTTAGGCATCACTTTGTGTTGGTGAAAACGGGCCTTAGGCATTAATTTAGGTATCACTTTGTGTTGGTGAAAATGGACCTTGGGCATTAATTTAGGTATCACTTTGTGTTGGTGAAAACGGGCCTTAGGCATTCATTTAGTTATCACTTTGTGTTGGTGAAAACGGGCCTTAGGCTTTAATTTAGGTATTACTTTGTGTTGGTGAAAACGGGCCTTAGGCATCAATTTAGGTATCACTTTGTGTTGGTGAAAACGGACCTGGGGCATTGATTTAGGTATAGCTTTGTGTTCGTGAAAATGGACCTTGGGCATCAATTTAGGTATCACTTTGTGTTGGTGAAAACGGGCCTTAGGCATTGATTTAGGTATTAATTTAGGTATCACCTTGTGTTGGTGAAAATGGACCCTAGGCATTGATTTAGGTATCGCTTTGTATTGGTGAAAACGGGCCTTAGGCTTTAATTTAGGTATCACTTTGTGTTGGTGATAACGGGCCTTAGGCATTCATTTAGGCATCACGTTGTGTTGGTGAAAATGGACCTTGGGCATTAATTTAGGTATCACTTTGTGTTGGTGAAAATGGACCTTGGGCATTCATTTAGGTATCACCTTGTGTTGAGGCATTAATTTAGGTATCACTTTGTGTTGGTGAAAATGGACCTTAGGCATTGATTTAGGTATCGCTTTGTGTTGGTGAAAACGGGCCTTAGGCTTTAATTTAGGTATAACTTTGTGTTGGTGAAAATGGACCTTGGGCATTAATTTAGGTATCACTTTGTGTTGGTGAAAACGAGCCGCAGGCATTAATTTAGGTATCACTTTGTGTTGGAAAAACGAACCGTAGGCATTTATTTAGGTATCACTTTGTGTTAGTGGAAACGGACCTAGGGCATTAATTTAGGTATCACTTTGTGTTGGTGAAAGCGGGCCTTAGGCTTTAATTCACGTATCACTTTGTATTGGTGAAAACGGGCCTTATGTATTTATTTAGAAATAACCCCCTCCCCTCCCTAACTTGATTCCCTCATCTAAATTTTAGCTATGTGCCATCAATATTGTAAACGACTGAGCTTCTAAAACGCGGGAGGAAGACCCCCTCCCCCCCCTATTAAGAGAGCTTCAGGAGCTTTTCAACTCGATCCTGTTCTCTTGGAGAAATCCAGAAACGTGGAGAAAGAACGTGGTCGTTCTTTTCCACAACACAACAAGAACGAAGAAGACCCTAATAAAGAATTAAAGACCCATTTCGCTCCTTACCCTTAGCCACATGTTTAAGCTGTTTGCAAGAGTCACCACCAGGAGCGCGCGCGCGCGTATTTGTGACGACTCACTCTCTCTCTCGACTCATAACAATAAAATATGCCATACAAGATAAAAATTTCGAAGTGACAATGACAACTATTGTTTCAATTTATTTTGAATAGTGGAATCATAGATAAAGTGGAACTTCATAGTGTATTCACACTTTAGTAAAGCTAAGTAGGTACTCGATGAAGTTCCTATACTAATGCCACTTTTAGATACGATTGTACGTCATATCGATAATGAGTCATTTTGATAACAGGACTTATGCATATGTAGTCAAACAGCTAATTAGTTTTACAGCGATCTAGTCATATCGAGATTAAGTCCTATAGCGAACTAGTCATATCTGCTATTTAGTCTTATCGAGAGGTAGTCATAACGCTTCTAACCCAACTCGACTTGTCTGGACAAGTCGATCGAAGTTCACAAATCAATAATTAGAGGATTTTGAAAAGAAACAAAAAAAACCGTAAACCCGAAAAGACCGAGTTTTATACGAAAGAACCGTTTTTTTTACAAAGCTAAAACCCAGGTATTCCCGAGAACCCGGTAAAACCGGTCCCTAATGGTAACCAGAGGGCTGGCCTTTTTTTGGCCAAAGATTCAGCCTTGTCAACTAACGTGGCAATGCTGTCAGCCTTCTGGGCACTTTTCCTATTGACAATGATGTGGACCAAGTTTTTCACGCCCTGTAATTCTTTCTCATTTTGATACTTGTACATATTTTATTATTATTTTAGATCTACATATTTGTACGTACTGAAAAAATTTAATAACGTACATACTGAATTCAGATAAATAGTGCAATGACATTTACGACAATTTTAATTATAATCCTTATTTTTTCTTCTTAGGCTATGTTGATGACATGGTGGTCTCATAACAACTTTAAGAATTTGTGTGGTACCTTTACTAAAACTAAATAGGGTAAAATATAAAACTTTCTGTGAAAAAAAACTACGGCGTAATAAAGTGACACAATCCCATCGAATTTAGGCTCGTATGATTCGTCTTGACGAGTACTTTGGTCCTAAATGGTATCCAGATGGAGCTGGACGGTGGCCATAGGAACTCCGTTATAAAACGACAAAACCTCATCGAGTTTGGGCTCGTATGATTCGTCTTGACGAGTACTTAACTAACTTCTAATTACAATGTAAAAATTAGTTCATGACAAGAATTTGTGTGGTAGACTACAAATAAAAAGGGTAAAATAAAATAAAAACTTTCTGCGAAAACAAAACCGACTTCCAAAAAAACACTAAAACGTATCGTCTCCTATCATCTCGTCTTTGTATCTTTTTTTGCCACCGACTTCCGAAAGTCAAGTTATTTTGACTTTCGGAAGTCGGTGGCAAAAAAGATACAAATAAAGACACCGACTTCCGAAAATCAAGTTATTTTAGACTTTTTTAGTGTTTTTTTTTTAAGTCGGTTTTGTTTTCGCAGAAAGTTTTTTTTTTATACCCTAATATTGCATTGTCTTGCGATATACATATGCGTGCAAATTTTCAGCTCAATCAGAAATCGGGAAATGTGTCAAATTTAACTAGCACGTATCACGCGACGTCGCGTGATGTACATCAAAGTGCCTGCACGCGACGTCGCGTGATGTGACAATTAACGTGAGGAAAACAACCAAATTCCCAAACCGATTTTGATGAAATTTCTATGGAACCAATCGGGAAGCATATCCTTTCAGATGAAAAAAGAATTTTTCAGATCGGTTTACAAATGACGTAGTTATGAGGTAACAAACATAAAAAACACTTCCGAATTGAGAACCTCCTCCTTTTTGAAGAAAGTCGGTTAGAAAAAATACAATCGAATTGAGAACCTCCTCCTTTTTGAAGAAAGTCGGATAATGAAAATTCGTTGAATGTCTTCCCTAGTAGCATAAACCAAATACCAGAACCTAATACGCTGCGGCCGCTATTTTATGGCTAGTACATAATTGAGGCACCATCACACGACGTCGACAATTAACGTAAGGAAAACAACCAAATTCCTAAATCGATCTTGATGAAATTTATATGGGACCAATCGGGAAGTATATCCTTTCAGATGAAAAAATATTTTCTCAAATCGGTTTACAAATGACGGAGTTATGAGGTAACAAAGATAAAAAAAAATACAACCGAATTGAGAACCTCCTCTTTTTTGAAGAAAGTCGGTTAACGAAATCGCGAGCTCAGTGTACCTAGTAAAAGTACTACTTGCACGACTGTCGAACAAACTAATGGACTGTCTTTAGCCTAACACAACTACTCAGAAAAGTGTAGACCTTTAAGTAATTGATGGAGCATGACGGACGTAGTTAGGCACTCGCTCCCGTGGGTGGCTAAGTGATGACAAGCGTACTAGGATATTGGACAATCGACTTACAATGATTGGATGGAAGTCTCTTGCACTAACGTTAAAATCACGCCTGTAATCGTCGAAGGGATAAGCAATGTTGTACCTATAGACCCACATATCTCCAGAATGTGTGTAAAAAGATCTAAAACTTTCTATCGAGAGAACTAAATAAGTACATTAGGTTTTGTCTGGTATTATTTGCGGGTGTCTATATTACGTCAATTATACACATCTTCAAGGAGAATGAATTCATAATGAATTAAATAAGCTATTTAATCAATTTAGTTTCAACGAATAAGTCCCTGTCAGTTAGCTTAATTTATTCATATGCCATCTTATTACAACACTGATTTTGTACAGATCAATTCATAAAAGAGAAACTTCTGTAAAATTCACGAATCCGTAAGAACCTGAAACATTTCATTCATTCATTGATACTTAGGTGCTGACTGGAAAACCTACAAATAAAGGACATTTACGAACTTAAATAAAAAAAAAAGGGACTTCTAAAATAAATCCTAGAGCTATTTTCGTCCAGCAGCACCTAAATAAAATATCCATTACCATCTAAATCTAAAGGAAACTTGAAAGGAGGAAGCGATTCCTGTAGTTCAAAGAGAAGTTAACACAAACTAAAAAGTAAAAGAAACAAACTAAGTTAGTTTAAAATCTACTGAGAAGTCGCTGTAGCTTTTCATGTGAAACGAACGAGTACCTACCGAACAGTATCTATATGCTACATGTATTTTGGGTGCGCAGACAAATCAGATCCTTATGTTGTTCAAAGAACAATAATCATTTACACTTCTCATGCTCTTAAAGTACGCCAACTACGAAGCGGGACTAAAGCGACACTTTAGTCTCTAGGGAGGCTAGGGAGTGAAAAATAATTAGTTTTTTAATTTCCTTCATGTGCCATAGACAAACTCAAACAGCCAGTAAATATACTATTATCTGTGGAGTGTGAGCTATCTTCATTGCGAAAATGTTGAGAGTTTTAGTTCCATGGTTTTTCCGCAAAGAAGGTGGCGCCATGTGTTTTAAATTGTTAATCTGTGAATGGTTTAGAAGAAACAACTGACCGCGAAAATTTCAAAATTTTTGTGGAGTGTAAACTTGTTCGGTATTAAATAAATTTAATATTCTCAGATACAGTGTACAAATACAACAAGTACGCGTGTAAATATTCCTGGGACGACAATTATTCACAATAGACACATACATGTAGCTTCAAGTAAAAAATCTTTTGTGATTTTTTGTTTTGTTAAGTGGCTATTTTTCACTCACTCAAAGTGAAAAGTACAGTTGCACCTCGAGACTAAACGCCAACTTAATATACCCTCGGTTTCATTGACTCATATTATGGCTACGTTTAGTCCCTCGATATTAATGTACTATTGGTTATCATTTCATAGAGTGATTGACAGGTACTTGTATAGATTACGTAGATTCTTATCTAAAGTGTCCTGGTGGCCTACCATGACGACTTAAAGCAGGAGTAATTCCAGTGTGGGAAAGAGATGGCGTTAAACGACCTGTATAGCTCTGTCTCTTTCCCACACTGGTGATGTTTAGTATCTCAAAAACTAAACATCAAATCTTATTCAAACCAATTTTGGTTGAAATTTTTATTTACGTTGTACAATCCTACCTTTTTTCAGAATTTTCCTCTTCCTACTTTAGACACACTTTTTACCACTTTGGAAGTGTCTATCTTTCAAACGATTGACGTTGAGTAAAAATGGTTTTAGGAACCTCAATGTCATTTTTAAAGACCTATCTATAAACACCCCACATGTATAGGTTTGATGAAAAGTATATTTTTTCGTTTCAGTTCCAAGTATGGGGAAGCCCCCCTAAATCTTTTTAGTTTTTGTATAAAAATCGTAAAGCGGTTTACAGAATACATCTACCTACTAAGTTTCAACTGTGTAGTCCTAATAGTTTCGGAGTAAAGTGGCTGTGACATACACGGACAGACGACAGACATGGCGAATCTATAAGGGTTCCGTTTTTTGCCATTTCCGAAAAATCTGCCTATTGCATACAAGTTCCCTAGCACGAAATAATAGGAAGTAGAAGTCACCTGCTCTCTAAATTTCAACCGCGCTGTAGCTATGACACACCGACAGAAAGACGGACAGAACAAATCTATAAATGTTCCTTTTTTGCCATCCGGCATAAGATGACACTACATCACGCCTGGAATTCACGAAGGGTTAGGCAGAGGTGTACCTAATAGTATACCTATATTTAACGAGCCTATTGCTATCTATCTACCGGGTAAAATCTAGACTCCATGGCTGCTACTGAGAAATTACGGATGGAAAATCCAATAACACTTGTTCCCACCTGGCAATCGTATCCAGGACTTCATTTTCAACAGTAGTTCTTACGACCAACAGACGTTCTAATGAGAAAGTCAAATAAAAGAAGAAAATATACAAATATATTAAAGAAGTATTGTTTTTCTATAAGACTGTATTAAAAGCGATTAATGACAGTATTTAATCCAGGATGCGAAAGTTAACAGAACAATATAATTCAATATTCGCCAAAACATTAAAATTCATACCGACAACTTCGCACTCCGAAACGTAACGCAAGGAATGCGACAAATCGCGCGATTTATCGCCACACCGTTTGAAAACACCATTTCATTAATTAAAACACCGTATTTCATAGAAACGTAAATTTATTATTTATTCAGAAGTATTTTCTGTAATAACTCGAGAATGTTAATAGGTTCTGTTTCATAATTATTTGAACAATATTTTGTTGAATAATGCTAAAACAGCTTCTAAGAATAATTTGATTTCAACTCTGAAACTTCTTCGTCACTTAGATATAACATATGGCGAAGAAGCTTGCCTACCCCCGCATGATAAAAAGGCGAGAATTTATGTATGACGGTATGGTGTAGTCACTTTGTGTTTATCAGTCATTATCTCCATTTTTCTGAATTTCGGAGACCGGATTAAAGAAAGAAAATATATTTATGCACATGCCACAAAAGCACACAGTATAAAAAAAAAATAAAAAATAATACCAAAAAATAAAAAAAATAACTTAACGGAAATGGATTAGCGAGGTTACGGATGTGAAGCAGTTTAATATTTTGTGTCAATGGTGGACCACCACCATTAGGATAAGAACCATTAAGATAATATTATTTATTAATTATTTATTTATTTGACTAAAGGTAGCTTCACAGCTGATAGTACATTAACATAAAAATAAATAATCAAACATTACGCCAATTACGAACTAAACAAAAAAAAAAACATTTGATTGGCCGAGAGTGACACAAATTAACTGACACAAAAATTTGTATTGTGTTTCTGTATGCGTGTGAGTAGCTGTACGGTGTGGGTGTCTGTGAATGTGTCGTAATAGAACTGTAAGTATTCGAAAAAAAATACATTTTTTTAAAGACTTTTGACATTTTGAGGTTTTTTATTCGAGTTCGCATGGTTACGGTGTAAAGTTTTTCGTGGTAGCTAGCGTGCATTCGTTGTTCAGTGTTTCGAACAGGTGAATTAGAGATTTGGTTATTCGAGATCGCATGGCTACGGCGGCGTTAAGTTTTTCGTATTAGTAAACATACGGGACGTGTTATTCGGTGTTACACTTTTCTAAGTCACGTAATTTTATTTTATTTATTTAATTTTATTCGAAAAACTTACAGCTAATATAAACAATGTTCTTAAACAATACATATTTGATGGCCATTTACAACTAACTCACTCATCATTTAAGTATGCCGATTTGTATTTGTCAACTTCTGTCAGGCCGGGTCGCAAATGAATAAACTGCCCAAGTCCAAATCTATGCAACGCAACATAAAATCTAATATTCACAATAATTAGGCGAATTTGTGTTACATGTCATGTGACGTTTTACCTATCTGTACCAGGCATCATGTTTACATACAAAGGTTAGGTGCAGATATAATATCCCGACCACAACCATAATTATAATAGAAACAATAATATTAATCCTACTACCTACTATGTCTTACTCTTACATATGCCAAAGTTTGTGAGGATGGATGGATGTTTGTTACTCTCACGCAAAAACTGCTGATCGGATTTGGGTGAAATTTGCCACACAGATAGTTTATAACCTGGATTAACACATATGATACTTTCTATCCCGGTAGTACGATCCTGTTGGACAATAACCGAACTCCACGCGGGCGAAGCCGTAAGTTTCAGCTAGTCATTCATAGTTATTATTAGTTATTCCTACCAAATTGCAGAATGTCATTAATCTCCGACGAAGCACGCAGGGGATTACTAACCAACCGTCAAAAGCAGTCACTCGATAACAGACGTGCATTTAGAGGTGTACTTCAAAGGCAGTCAATGGATGTCCCCTATGTTCCCAGCTTTTGCAACGGTCCCTTGGCACAGCCTGCAATGGACACTGCTCGTTGCTTTTATCGTACGTATGAATACTAGATATTTCAGTAGTAAACGTAAAGGCTATTGACTAGAATTGTACCTATATATGACGCTGGAACTGCTATGTGCTATATTCAACAATAAAGTACGAAAAGTTGCTTGAATTTAATCTTCTATGTATAAAGTACGTACGTTATAAATAGACCCTTCACGAAGTCGTCAACCAAGCATAAGGTACATCAAATTAAGTAACTCTACGCAAAAAGTATTGCTGGAAAACGACTGTTTTTTGAGGTGAAAAATCACGGTTTTCGGTAAGACTTAATGTAACGCACTGAAAACATTGTGCTCATGGATAAATTGAATAGTAGAGGTCTTGGAGGTATTTAAAATAAAGTTATACTGGTGTGCAATTTTGCCCCCAATATCTCCGTAACTAGAAGATTCTGGTATGGTCAGGAACAAAGAGAGCAGCGGTGGCCCAGTGGTGGCGGCCCTGACATACGAACAGTAGGTCGTGGGTTCGAACCCAGGCAGGCGCATTACTTTGTGTAATTTATTTCATCACCACTGCTCTCAAAAACAGTGAAGGAAAACATCGTGAGGAAACCGGCATGTCCTAGAACCAAAAATTCGAAGACATGTGACATCTACCAACCCGCACTGGGCCGGCCTGGTGGATTATAGCCCATTCCCTCTCATAGATAGGAGGCCGTGTGTCCCAGCAGTGGGAACATTATAGGCTGATTATGCAGGAACAAAGAAAATGATCGCAATGATGTGACGGAGAGAACGGAACTACCTTTGGGTTCCATTAAGGGTATTTTTATTTAATCTCACATTCACAAACAGCCAGACCCGGAACAACAATCTGTTTTTGTCTAAAATTGTTTCTTTAATCCGCGTTGATTAAAGAAACTTTGGGTCTAAGAATCTCATTACTTATATTAAGTTCCACGTGCCATTGTAATAATGATTCTTTTTTTTTCATAAAGGACAATAAACAGCTACAATATATAATGTTACATTATGTAGTATTAACAATATTGCAGCCCACTACATTATCCACATGTTGACAAAATTAGGATAAGATAAAAAGTGCCACTAGATAAGCATTACTCAGATACATTTAAATTCAATGATGAATTATCAAATACAATACAATTAATTTGCCAGTAGGTACAATACAATACATTAATAAAATAATTAAAAGGGTTGAAATCAATTAAATTAAGGATAAAGGACACACACATTACATACCGAGTTCCCTCCATGCCTCGATAAGCACGTTAAGCTGTTGGTCCCGGCTGTCATTTGTAGATCTTTGACAGTCGTTACAGATAGTCAGTGACCCGAAAATCTGACAACCAGTCTTACCAAGGGGTATCGTGTTACCCAGTACTAACTGGGTTGTGGAGGTCAGATAGGGAGTCGCTCCACGTAAAATACTGGTATTCAGCTGCGTTCGGTTAGACTGGAAGCCGACCCCAACATTGGGAAAAGGCTAAGCAGATGATGATATTCTGAACTGCCTATTTCATATTTACTACCTTTGACTATTACAAAGGTTTTTCGTTAGCAACATACCGCCAAGATTATCTTTTACAGATCATTAAACACGCTATCATTAAGGTTAATAGAAACGTGTAGCCTAGGAAGTTATCGATACAACAAGAATAAGTTACCTGTTATATAGATATAGAATGAGTTACATATTGATGTAACGCATGTAACTCATTATATTTTCCTAATATAACATCATGTCTGTAGTACCCGAAGGGTTGGACACAGGTGTACCTAACAATACACCCACATTTCGCCAGAAATTTTTAAGTCTATGTCCATGGGGACGAGCGTATTGCCATCAACCAGGCACGGATTCAAACTCTCTATTCGACTGAGAAATTCCTGATGGAAAAACCCAATAGCTCTTTGCCCGACCTAGAAATTGAACCCAGAATCTCATGCTCAGCAATCTCGCTTGCAACCACTAGACCTACTAGGCAGTTATGTATATTTTTCTAATCTTCATAAATATATTACCTGAATAAAGGTGAAATGTTTAATTATCATTATGTACCCAGTGTATTTAACAAACAAATCAAAATTTTGCACCTAGTCATTGACTTGATGTTGACAAGCAAACATTCCGAAAATTCCGTTAAAATTCACCATTTATCCGTGTCTGCACAAACAAAGATTGCGCTGTTTTTGTCATATATTAATCTAAATCAAAGCCAACAGCCAAACATAATACGATTAGGCCACTAAAATACAGCCAGCGAACCATTCAGCCATGCTATTATATTACTCACAACATATCGACATGCTGGGTCATCTAACACTCGTGCCAAACGCACACGGCCAGTTGTCACCCACTGCCGCTGATGCTACATGCCGAGAGATTTATTCATTTGGACGCCCGTGACGTCAACTGCCATGCCTGTAATCTATCAACGTTTTAAACGAAACCGCGCTTTCATTTTGTGTTTTGGAGCAATGGAATATTATTAAAATGGAATTGGTTTTGGGAGTCGTAAAAGGAACACACAGAGGAACAAAGCGATTTTTCAGACATCACTGTTGATGTCAAGACGAATTTTATTTGGGTACTGAAAACTGCATGGTAACAAAAACTGGTCTTCTTCTTTGAAGTGTGGTTAATTCCTAACCTGGTGTCAGAATTTTTATGCCAACTTGGGCCTCTGACTTGGCTTTACATGCCATCGAGATATATCTCTCTGGCATGCTGGTTTCCTCACGATGTTTTCCGTTTTCGATGTTTTTTGTTTGTAGTGATAATTACAAGCACATGAATCCGAAAATACAGAGGTGCGTGTTTTGGGTTCGAACTTCAGACCTATGACTTGGCAGTCCGACGGTCAAGACTATCAATGCTTACAAAAAAAACGGGTAAAAAAATGATTTGATTCCGAAGAAGTTGTTTCTGTTAACAAGACCAACTTCAACATACAACGTAGTCTAATAAAATCCTTGCTAAAAGCAAAACAAAGCCAGATCTTATTCCCTATTCGAATGCGTTGGAACATGCACGTCAGAAGCAAGATAGGACCGACTGAAATGGACCATTTGAATAGACGACACGCCTCTTACTCAGCATAGCGGCATCGGAAGCTTCGGGCGCAATCACCGACGTCCCATAATACCAGCTCGCCAATTCAGATACAAAGGTAATGTCTGCAATATAGGTACATACATGTAGGTACAAGTAGTGGGTAGAGGAGACTAACAACGAACATTAGAATATCAAGGCTGGTAAATCGTATTTTAATAATCTGATGCCAGTTATTTGTGGAGATATGGCACAGGAAACAAGTCCCCGAGTTCTGTTTTCGATAATAAATTCAAGTTAAATTGCAGAAATATGACGCAGTTTCTTTGAAAATAAATTGAACAATGCTCTTGATATATAAAGAAGTGGATGAAAATTTAAAAGGAAAGCAAATAAATATGGTATGGAGAACAACATAAAACATTATTAAAGTACATTGGTACAATGTTTTCTCTTACAATTTTAAACAACAAAAAGATACATAATCGAAGTTGTTTATAACTCGAGTCAACAAGAAAGGGATGACTTTCTATTAGCCATAATTCATGGATTATTGTTCGTAATGGAAAGGAAATTGAATACAAAACTCGATTATCATAAATAATTCCCAATAGACTTGGTTGGGTTGAAATCAATTGACTTGATTTGTCTAAGGAAAAGATTAATTTTTCATTGATTGAAAATACGTATTAATGTAATAGTTACATCAGTCTGTACATTAGGTTTCAGATTGATGGAGTGTTATCAATAAATTTAGTATATGAAATCGAATGAAAAAATACTTTTACTATGCAATCGATGAATGAATAACAATCGGTTTGACCACACCTTGAATAGATATGTACGATATGTACGGGAAATTAAATTATGAGGAAAATGAGAAAGATACAATAACGCAAGCCACAGTACTCGTACTGTGGCTTGCGTTATTGTATCTTTCTCATTTTCCTTACTACCTACCTACCTACTTACCTGACTTATTCTCGAATAAGTCAAATATATGTATACTCACATATTTTAACTTTATTGGTATAAAGTTACCTAGTGGTAGGTAACTTTATACATATTTATTTTTATTTAACGGTAAATAATTATGAAAATCAACGTCAGAATGTTCGAAATTTACGGTTCGCTCTATTGGTATAGAAAGGTAGGCACAGAACATTCTCGCCAAGTATAAAACTGTTCCTCTCATAAACTGGCGCCTAAAAAATTTCACGTGTCATTAGTCGCCCCTACAAAAGAAAGGCTGCTTGTCGGATCATGTACCCTTCATACTGTTATGTACTCATAATGGGCAATATCTTTTGCTTTTTATGATGCTCAATGGTTTTTCTGTTTCCTGCTTCTGGGAAAATAGCACTCGCGGACAGACAAAAGATGATACATTTTTAGTGCAAACACTTATTTATTAATTTTTTCGAGGAAAATATGCACAATATTGGATAAAAATACATATAAGGAAAAAAATACTATAAGAAATAATAGACGTAAAATCCAAAAGTGAAGTTTTTTTTCTAACGAATCAAAACCGGTGTGCCTGCATTAAAAAGATGCCGGTCGAATACATAACCTCCTCAGATTTTAGGAGTCGGTTAAAAATAACAACAGAACAAGCAAAACGTTTCAATAGACGAGTAAAAAGCAAAGTTTTGATTGATCTTATATTTTTTAGCTTTTGAACAAAAATTTATGTTTTCAGCAATTCTTTTAGAAATACTACCTCAGTATAAACAAACACTCAAAAGGATTTTGAAACAATTTCTTCGATCAAGTCCAGCCCAACCCACGATGAGAGCCCGAAATGATTTCGCTGAAAACTGCTTAGACGTGCATCGCGGACTAAGTAAGGTAAGTTTCGAGCTGGCGATGGCGGGCTGGCGGGATGCCAATGTTTGTAAGAAGTTCAGTCCGCGCCATACAAAGGTACTATAAAGTTTCACAAAACTGTTCGGTGTACCGCCTTTGTGTCTGTAACGCTGACCGCAATTTGGATTTGGAAAGCTGCTACACGTATACTTGGAATTGATAGCAGAACGTGCTAACTGTTTTAATTTCTATGTTTTGGAAACTTACACCTTTGTTTTGTAGCAGATTCCTTGTGTTTTTAGACCTTAGCGATAGTTTGTTTACATTACACACACAATATAACATCACCCCTATAATCCCCGATGGGTTAGGCTGGTGGTAAGTCCCATTTAATAGGGGGCAAGCCTACTGCCATCAACCGGGAGCATTTCCAGACTCCCTGGCACGTGGTTTATTATTAGCATCCATCAAATCAGATCGGATCGTTCTAATAATAAATGTACCTTCTCAACACGAATTCTCACCTACTTACAGTCACGGCTTTCGCAGAATTTTGCGATTATTTTGATGATGTCATTCCCTCAATACATGACAATCCACCTTCGTACATCTTTTATTTATAGAGGCCTACTTTTCAATCAAAGTGTATTGAGTGACACGACACTCTTGGATCTGCAACTTTATAGCTCCCAAAGGAACGATAAACAGTACATGGAAATCGACTAGGAAGAGGAAACACGTAAAACATATCGAATCTTGGACTACGTGAACATACACGACGTGGAATCTTCGAGAAAATTCACGAACTTATAAAGGTCACGATCGATGCTCTACCGCTTGAGCGATAAGAAAATGATGAATGGATGATCGAGGTAATATTGAACGTTAACTTGCATGACGTGAATTTCGAAAATCGTAAAATTGTTTGTAGGAAAAATCGGTGTGAGAGGTAGCATATGACTCGCCTACTCTCTGTGGACACCAAACAAGTGTAATCGAAGTGACTCAAACTTTTGTTCTTGAACCCCGGGGACATAAAACTTCCTATTAAATGGATCGTGTTGAGGGCGACTTTTTTTTTCAGTTACCTTCCGTTCATTCACACATTTGTCTTCAAATATTTATTTTTTACTTTTCATTTGACCCCAGACTTTCTGTTGTGTTTACTTGCATCTGTCAGGCGTTCACTGATTTAAAAAACGAACGGATTTGCTTTTAAACACATTTGAAAGCCTGCCAGTTTAGATTGTGCTTTACGATGTATGTACAATTCTTTACCATATAATATTTTTATCTACATTTGCCTTGTGACCATGCATGTAACAAATATAACTCTGTCTTTTGAACTCAGTTCTGTAAACAAAGGTCAAGCAATATAAAGAACACCCGTGACCTTAACATTGAACGAGACGAACATCCGGGAAACATAGGTACTTCCATGTTTATTTATTTGTTCACATGTTTACGCTAAAGGATGAATGACAACACATATAAATAAGCAAATAATGAGGACGATGAACTGGGAAAACTTCCCCTAATGTCAAGGTCCCTATTAATATCTTTAGAGAACTATTTTCTTGAAGAGTTTCTTTTACCGTGATATCTTTCTTTGTTCATAACGTGAAGATATAGAGAATATGTATATGGAGATACAGATAAAAGTGAGTTCAGCAATAATAAACCGCTGTAACAGTTATACTTATAATAATATAGCATACTAGCTGTTGCCTACGGTTTTCTTTTTCGTGAAATTATAATTAAAAAAAATATTATTTATTTATTTTTCTAAAATAAAAATAGCCTTAGTTAGGACCTTATAACATGAGTTATCTGCCAGTAAAAGTCCCATCAAAATCTGTCCAAGCGTTTCGGAGATTAGCCGTAACAAACAGACCGACAGACAAAAATTGAACAAAATGAGTTTTTGTTATAAGTGCCGTATATCATCATCTGCATCCAATAATAAGCTGTAAGCAACAAACAGACACTTCAATTTTATGGGTTACAAGAAAATCACATCAAAACTCTAAAAAACTACTCTTCTAATATGAAATTCTATGTCGAACTCATCACTCGTTCTGCCTTGTGGTGTAATGACACCAAGGAGTCCATAAACGTCGCGTTACACTTTATTTCACGATGTCCGAATAGCCACTACTCACCCAATAAATTCAAAAATCGAACAGAATTTGTATAAAATAATCTGACAAGTAAGTTAAAGGGAACCTAATCGTAGGTGGTGGAACAGGCCCTTATTAAAGCGATAATTGTTTGATCCTTATGTCAAATTGAGTAGTTGTACTTAATTCATATTCATTTCGTATTGCAAAAACGGTCAGGTATTATTTTTTGTAACCCATTATGAAACAAAACCTTTCCTCCCTTCATCTGCCACCATATTAAATTCATTCCCTCGAGCAGCGAGTAATCATTTCCACCTCTCAAAAAATTAAACAGAAATTAATAACGTCCCATTCATTAAAACATCTCAGATATTAAATTATGAGCCGAATATTATCACATACTCAGATTACGTCAGAAACCGTCTTAAAATTTTAATAGCTTCGTCATGGGAATAATGAAGGGAATGAATATTAATTCGAAGAGTCTTGAATGGCAATTCATCTTTGCATTGCAAAGAGATTTCGGCTACTATCGCTGAAGGGTGCTTCCGAATGGTTATGTAATGGGTGATTCATTGAGAGGTACATTTTTGAATATGGTTTTTTTGACAGAGGAAGCGTGAATCGTGTTAACCTGTCATGGTATTTTTGTTCAGTATAGTTTGACATTTCTTCATAGATCTAAATCTTACCATCCCGGCACAGCGTCTACAAATTATTCAGCTGTATTACGAACATCAGCGTTCTACGAGGAGGGTGTTTCGTGCACTTTATAGAGCAACTTATGGTCAACACAATCGGCCTACCGAACGCATGATTCGCTAGTGCCATCGGACAGTTTGAAATCCAACTGGCCACACAGCACGAGAAACGTGGCTTTATTGCGAGAACGATTTGATGATCACTTACTTTTGCACTTCGGACCGGTGAATTGGTCGCCTAGATCCTGTAACATCACATCCCTAGACTTTTTCCTGCGGGGCTATGTATATAAAGTCCAAAGTGTATATGGATAAACCACGTACGATTGAGCAACTGGAAGCCAACATTACTCGCGTTATTCGCCAAATATATACATAAATGCTCGGAAGCGTCATGCGAAATTCGAACTGCAGAATGAACCATATTAACCGCAGTTACAGACAACATTTGAAAGAAGTAATCTTTAAAAAAGAATATCAAGAACGGTTCTTTTGTATGATAATAAGGATAACCCTTTTTAATATTTTTTTGATTTTTGAAAAAAGTACCTCCAAATGAATCACCCGATATAAGGTTATAAGTATTATGTGATATGGGTGTCGCTTCCGCCTAATATAATGTAATTGGTTGCGTACTTTGTCGTATACCGGGGCTTGTTAATTTCGTTACGAAGGTCCTTGAAATACTTTATTTAATTTATGTGTAAAGGTTGGTATCTTTTTTAAAAACGGTTGTTTTATAGCTACACATAAACTGTCACTTACGGGATATCTTCCATGATTGTATTTAATTTTGACCTCCCGATATCAATCACGGAAAGTTGTGTAGTTGTAAACCCTGAAAGTTTAAAACAGTGTTTGTTTTATAGCTGTTGCTGGCCTCTGGGTGTAGTTACTCTAGTCAAAATGTTTAGTTTTCTTGGTTCTTAGTTACACGCGGCTATCGGTAACCGAGAGAAAGAAGTTGTTGAGAGCATGCCACGAGCCGTTTTTACAACGGGATCAATGTATTTATCAGCCTTTAAATTGTTAGGTTTCGGGATTTTACTAATCAATTTCCTGTTTTCAGAAAGATTTCTATTTAAATGTATTAATTTAATAGCTTTATTCGTGTGAATATATCTTAAATGCTTTATATGTTATTTTGTAAACTAGTAACATTAATTCCGTAAGAATGGCAATACTTCTATCATTTGATTGGTAATATGTATGGCGCGAGAATGAAGTGGTTCTCTGATTGGATCATGAGACCGACGTGGCGTGAAGTCGTGAGCCAATCAGGGCGCTGGATTTTCCCTACAGAACGGCGGGATTCTTGGTCAGGAGCTAGTGCCCGAGCAGGCATTCTGGTGCTGAATGTCGAAAACGACTGACAATTATTAAGATATTTGCCGATCCGTTATTTCTTTAATAGTGTGTATTGTGTAATGAAACAAAATTGTTAATAAATCTATTTAAAGTCGTTGGAGTTTTCCTTCAAGTGCTGCCGCCATTTGATTTATTATAATATGTATGTTTGTTTCTTTGTGGCCCTCTTAAGGTCAAACTAGTGGGCCGATTTTGATTATTCTTATGTCAATCGATTTCACAACGGTTCGTGAGGGCGTAAATCATTTGTGTTAGCAATTCGGTATGTATCAAAGATACTCAAAGTAAATAAAGAAACAACATTGTTTTTAACAAGTAGATTAATCTTGCGAGTGTTACTAGACATGACAGTAATCAACATTCAATATGGTGACATCCAGACGCCATATTGTGAAAAATTAAAGCCGACGAACTGTGTTACTTGGCATATCATTGAAGAGATATTTGAAAATGATCTTTAGGTTTCCCATATAATTTTCCATTTCAAATGTCCATTTAGGATATAAAACGATTTAAAGTTGGTTATTCGAAATAACAAATCACATACAAGTGCAAAAACAAGAAGTTAAGTCGTCTAAAAACCTAAAAAAAAACAGGTTTTAAAGATTTTTAATTACTTTTGCACTTGAAACAATCCGGATTCATGTGACAAGCAAGACGCATCGCACAATTCGTGGTCCTGTGATGACCGAGGACTAAACTCCGACCCCGACCACGATATATATGTATCATCCTATTCAAAACATCTTGTAACATTTGAGATAATGTAAGCTAAATAATTGGCGATATAATTATTCGTATTCAATCGATAACAGTCAATTAAGAACCAGCGTCTAAAACTACCGTCTATTATCTATTCTAATCAAAGGAGACGAACCCTGTCTAAGCTTCGATATATTTCGATGAAATGTAACAATTACATTAAACTAAACCTCTTAGTGTAACCGCCAATTAGTTTCGATCTTACCAAAGAGTTGTGTATGCCTATTTATGGCAAAAGAGGATATACAGAAAGCTTCTTGTACGTGGGTAACTAAAAGATGTTGATAAAGCTTTAGATTTTGAATAAAACTACAAAATATTCCTCTCTGGAATCATAGTACCCTCAGGGCATAGACACATACGACCGCGTAGACCAATGTGCCCTGAGGTGCCAGTGTAATATTATTATCTCCTTTTGATACATGTTATTTTTTTTTTTTTTTTCAATTTATTTACTGTACTGCCTCGTTGGTCTAGTGGCAGCATGATGACTGATGATCAAAAGGTCCTGTGTTGGATTTCCGGGTCGGGCCAAGTTTTATTTGTTTTTCCATCAGGAATTTCTCAGTAGCAGCCACGGAGTCTGCATCTCTACCCGGTTGGTGGCAATAGGCTCGCCTTCTTTTACATGTTATGGAACATAACTCGCGAAAACTGGGTGTGCTATTAGGTACACCTCTGCTTAACCCTTCGGGGATTACAGGCGTATTGTTATGGTATGTTTATAGTATGAAAAGGAGATGTTCGATTTTGGGCCACCACTATGTACACTACATAGATAAATAGGAAAAAATAGGGGAATTTCATAAAAATACTAAAAAATTTATTTGAAGAAAGGTACAGTGGTGCAAAAATGGTCATTTGAAAAGTTTTTAAATAAAATAACCCTATCTTAGGGCAGCCATGTCAGTTATGTTTGACATGAAGTTTGATGACTTTGACAGTTTTAAGAAGTGACGTTTTTGAGTCCTTCTTTGCTTTGAGTTTGGATCTTTAGTCTTATTTTATCGTCTTAAGTCTTATTTTATCGAAATTGAAATCCAAGATTTTCGAAATTCGTGTTGTTTTTTTTTCCGCAAGTATTACAATTGACGTCAATCAAATGTCTTTGTCAAAATGTCATTTTTCGCTTGCATCTGATCTGATCCACCATGTTTAATTTTATGTTGTGTTGCTCTCCTTAGTCAAGTTAATTTGAATGTACTTTGAAACGAAGTGAAATTAAAGAAAATTAACAATAAAAAACGGTTACTGTAATACATAGCGATATTTACATATAGTGTACATAGTGCTGGCCCAGGCTCCATACATTTCTGGAACATCTCCTTATGTATAGGTATCATCATCATTCTCTTGCCCGTATCCCAATATATTTGTGGTCAGCGCAGCATGTCTTCTTCTTCCATACTTCTCTATTACTCGGCATCTCAGTAGTCGTCTCCTTTCTCGCCATATCATCCTTCACACAGTCCATTTAAATTCATCATCATCATTTCAGCCGAAAGACGTCCACTGCTGGACATAGGCCTCGCTAAGTGTCGCCACACTGACCGGTCCCGTGCGACTCGCATCCAGCGGATCGCCGCAACCTTCACCAGGTCATCGGTCCACCTAGTGGGAGGCCTTCCAACGCAACGTCTTCCGGTTTGGGGTCGTCACTCTAGAACTTTTCGCCCCATCGGCTGTCCGTTCTGCGAGAAATGTGTCATTTAAATTATGTATAGGTATATCTTATTTAATAAACAATAGTAAAATTATGAGTAAAGGTTATACAGCGTGTAACAGAAAGGGTATAATCATATGGAATACTGTGGTACTGACCATCAAACTGAACAACTTTCTCTATGGGACCACCATCGAAATCGTAAAAAAATAATCAGCTGTCCCATACATTTGGGTCGAGTAGGTATTGAAATTTTGTATAGGACAGCTGATTATTTTTTTACGATTTCGATGGTGGTCCCATAGAGAAAGTTGTTCAGTTTGATGGTCCGTACCACAGTATTCCATATGATTATACCCTTTCTGTTACACGCTGTATATTTACAAAGTATAACCTTACTCATTATACACATTATACAGTATAACCTTACATCATGTACCTAGCCTTTTTGGGCTATATTTGTGTTATCCCATCATACAGCAACTGAATTTCAATATTTTACATGGACCGACTATTTGTCTTCCACAACCCAATTACCAGGCAAACCCTATATTCTGAGGTTAGACAAGTTTTCAGACTAACTTACAGCTGTCTGAGATTCGTGATGAATTATTGGCACTTGAGTCAGCTCAAGCAACCGACAAAATCGTTTACCTCTGTATTTAAATCGATTTGAGGTCGAGACGTATGTATTTTGGATTTGATGCAGTGCCTCTACGTTGAGACGTCAGCTTGTGGAGATGGGCTGACGGTATTACGGAAATGTACGAATACGGCAGCCAGGAGAGGAAGCGCTGTGGGGGAAGGTGAGATAAGGTAGGTTGAAATGTTTTATAGGCAAACGTATGTTTGAGTGTTTTTATTTCTTCATAAATAAAAATTAAGTGTCTGTTTGTAATTTCAAAATAATATCTTTTTACTGAATTTATAAGAAAGTATATTCGGTACCTACATACATTTTCTTCAAGAAGGGCGACAATGCCCGGCTGAAGAACTATAGGCCCATCTCACTTCTAAGCCATGTCTACAAGTTGTTTTCAAGAGTCATCACGAATCGTCTCGCGCGCAGGTTTGACGATTTTCAGCCTCCCGAACAAGCCGGATTCCGAAAAAGCTTCAGCACCGTAGATCATATACATACCCTGCGGCAGGTTATACAGAAAACCGAAGAGTATAACCTGCCTCTCTGTTTAGCGTTTGTGGACTACGAGAAAGCCTTCGATTCGATCGAGACTTGGGCTGTACTGCAGTCTCTCCAACGGTGCCAAATCGACTATCGGTACTTCGAGGTGTTGAAGTGTTTGTACAAAAACGCAACCATGTCAGTCCGACTTCAGGACCAGACCTCGGAAACTATCCTTCTGCAGCGAGGTGTGAGACAGGGAGACGTCATATCTCCGAAACTGTTCACCGCTGCACTCCAGTGCAGCGGTGTGAACAGTTTGGATTTGGATTTCTTCAAGCTTCTGGACTGGAGAGGGCTAGGCATCAACGTTAATGGCGAGTACATCACTCACCTTCGGTTTGCCGACGATATAGTGGTCATGGTTGAGACCATGGAGGACCTCAGTACAATGCTCGATGACCTCACTAGAGCCTCCGAAAGAGTGGGTCTTAAAATGAACATGGACAAAACCAAGGTTATGTTGAATGCCCATGTAACACCCACTCCTATCAAGATCGGAGACTCTATACTCGAAGTTGTAGACGATTATGTCTACCTGGGACAAACAGTCCAGCTTGGTAGGTCTAACTTCGAGAAAGAGGTCAACCGTCGAATCCGACTCGGCTGGGCAGCGTTCAGGAAGCTGCGCGGTATCTTCTCGTCCAACTTACCGCAGTGTCTCAAGACGAAAGTCTATGACCAGTGTGTGTTACGGGACCGAAACGTGGTCGCTCACAATGGACCTCATTCGAAGGCTTAAAGTCACTCAAAGGGCAATGGAGAGGGCTATGCTCGGAATTACCTTGCGTGATGGAATCAAAAATGAAGACATCCGCAAGAGAACCAAGATAACCGACGTAGCCCGAAGAATTGCCAAATTGAAGTGGCAGTGGGCAGGGCACATTGCTCGCAGAACGGATGGCCGATGGGGCCGAAAAGTTCTGGAGTGGCGACCGCGAACCGGAAGACGTTGCGTTGGAAGGCGTCCCACTAGGTGGACCGATGACCTGGTGAAGGTTGCGGGGATCCGCTGGATGCGACTCGCACGGGACCGGTCAGTGTGGCGACACTTGGGGGAGGCCTATGTCCAGCAGTGGACGTCTTTCGGCTGAAATGATGACGATGATGATACATTTTCAATTTTGTCTGTTTGTCAGTCTGTCCATTTGTTCCAAGTAATCTCTGAAACGGCTGCACTGATTTTAACGGGACCTTTACTGACAGATGTGTTAGTGTGTTTTTTTGGTGTTACAAGGAATAACTAGGGTGTTTTTTATTTTCGAAAAAGAATTAGGGTTCCGTGCAAAAAATCAGAAACCTTGAAAATTATTAACAATATCCGATTCAAATTTTATAGAGAAGTTATATTTTTATAATCATTAAAATTTTAAGCGGATAAAGGTCGCGGGTAACAGCTAGTTAATAGTTAAAGTTGAGTACTTATAGTCAGGTCATTTAGTGAAGGCTGTTCAGGTGCTTTTTGAACGTAGAAAAAAAAAAAGGAGGTTCACGTTTTACAGAGCAACGTTATAAAAACCAGTAGTATTAGAATTCCTCTTTTTTATTATTTAATAGCCTTTCTTTCATTTCAATTGATTGAAGAAAAGATGACGTACTTCTATTATTGTCAATATTTCTAAACGATAATATAAACTGACTACAAAACACCGAACTGACTTAATTTCTTACCAGAGTCGAAACATCTGGGTGTAAGTTAGTCCGTATAAAAAATTAGGACCTGAAAATGGCTTTCAACCTTAACTAGCCTATACAAGTGTGGATTCACGTACAAAAATCCAGGCTTTCGTTAGCTCCGGCTAGGTCGTACATAATAAACGAGAGCCGGCTGGCCAGCAATGAGTAATGGTCCGAATAAATCCTAATTCAGTGCATTACATCAGTACGGCTGTAACGGTTCATGATAATACAGATTTATGAACTTACATTAAATTGTTTACGGTATGTCGTTATTTTATCTGTGGTTTTATAAAATGACAATTTTATGGGGTCAATAAAAGAGGAATTTACGTAATTATAACCTCAGCTCTATTTGTTATGAGGTAATCTATTCCTGCAAATAGGCGCCTCCCAAAAACAAAAGATATCGTACAATAAAATTCATTTGTTTTCTTATGATGACGAATCGGGACTTCTTGTATGGAAACAAATTTGGTGACTCGTCACTGTTCGGACTGGTGTCCGAACAGTGACGAGTCGGGTATAAGCCCAATAAAAGTTTAAGTTAGGCCCCCTAAATTAAACTTTTTTAGTAGTTAGGGGTTCTAAAGTTCAAACAAAATATGCGTCTGTATTTGTCTTTATAATTTAACACCACGAAAATTAAGTCAACTATTCAAAATCTAGAACAATAATCTTAAAGACTTTGATTTATAATATTTAACTATTGTTCACTTAATAATTCTAGATAATTTATTTTGCAGTAATTTACCTTAAGTATTAGTAACTCCTGGTTCGAACTGTACTCAGACAGATCTAAGGAGAAGATCCCTCGAAAAGTTAGAGAGTCTTTGACGTAACTTTGAAGTTCCAAAGACCAAACTTATTAAATTCGCAACTAAAACCATGTTGCCGATTGTAAGATTATTAAATTCCGTCAGTTAACAAGTTTTGCAACCTCAGAATTTAGTTATATATAAAATTAATCTGCTTAAGTTGTGAGCAGATATTTCTATGTCCACTTACCTAGTACTTTAAAATATTGACATAGCATACTTATATATTGGAGTTACTAAAAAAGTATTTGATCATTGAGGATATTGACAGGGTAAATAACTATTAAGGGTTATAATTGGAAAGCAGATTACCCAATTCTGGTTAAGAAAGCTGAAACAAATGTATATACTACCGCGCTCACGTACGGTGGACCAGTTTTCAGACTTATTACTCAGGACATAAGGTCATAAGGCTGAAAAGTGCTCGACCGTTTGTGAATTCGGTTGTACCTATTATTTGCGTAGGATTTTATTTAATTAAGAGAGAGAAAGATTTCAGGAAACAGTCCCTCCGGTTCCAAATTCGTCCCTTGCAATTCACAAGATATTCAGAATCATTGTTATTTCACCCAACTTTTTTCAATCCTTACAACATCTCATTTCAGCCATAAAGTTACGCAAATGAATAAACCCGGCCGTCCATGTTTCGTGTCCAATATCAACGCATGTGACTAAAAGAGTGATGAAGATGGAAAGTGATTGATGTATGGAGAGTAAGGCCTAAGAAAAGATAGATGGTTGTGTGTGGAATGGAAGAAGCAAACGTGTTGCGCCGACGAATGATACAAAGGCAGGAAGATTTCTTTATTTTGCGTGTGTGGAGCCTGACCTGGTGTCAGAGTTTTTATGCCGCCCATGTAGGGGACATGTCTTGCCTTTATATGCCGTCGAGAAATATCTCTCAGACATGCTGATTTCTCCTATCAAGATCGGAGACTCTACACTCAAAGTTGTAGACGATTATGTGTACCTGGTCCCGGTCCAGTTAGGTAGATCTAACTTCGAGAAAGAGGTCAATCGTCGAATCCGACTCGGCTGGGCAGCGTTCGAAAAGTTGCCCGCTATCTTCTCGTCCAACTTACCACAGTGTCTTAAAACGAAAGTCTGACTAGTATGTGTTGCCAGTGATTACATACGGGGCCGGAACGTGGTCGCTCACAATGGGCCTCATCAGAAGCCTTAAAGTCATCCAAACGGATTGCCGTTTGTTGAGGGCTATGCTCGGAATTTCCTTGCCTGATGAAATTAAAAATGAAGACATCCGCAAGAGAACCAAGGTTACCGACGTAGCCCGAAGAATTGCCAAACTCAAGTGGCAGTGGGCAGGGCACATTACTCGCAGAATGGATGGCCGATGGGGCCGAAAAGTTCTGGAGGGGTGACCGCAAACCGGAAGACGTTGCGTTGGATGGTCTATGGTTGGTGGACCGATGACCTGGTGAAGGTTGCAAGGATCCGCTGGATGCGAGACGCACGGGACCGGTCAATGTAGCGGCACTTGGGCGAGTCCTATGCCCAGCAGTGGACGTCTTTTGGCTGAAATGATGGTGATGATGATGCTGGTTTCCTCACGATGATTTCCATCACCGAAGCAAGTGATAATTATACAATACGTAAATGAGTCCGAAAAAACAGAGGTGCGCGTCTTGGGTTCGAACTCGAGACCTATGACTTAGCAGTCGGACAGTCACACTACTAGGCTATCACTGCTGTAAAGGAAGATGATACGAGACAATAAATAAATCAAACCCAACACCATATTTTCTAGCGGCTAGTTTCACTACAAAACCAACGTGTCCCTAATGAGCTCTCCAGGAAAATATATTATTTAATTTCTCTTCGTAATGTCAATTTTTAAAGCTGCCAGCATACCGTTGACCGGGGCACAGCGCTGCACCATTCATATTCGTTAGCTCACGCTGACTGGAAGTGACAGCGTCATTTATTGTTCTTTTTTTGCGTACGCCAGACGGTAGTGGAATGTTCTAAATATAACCCACTCAAACGCTACGTGCAAAACATTAATGCAGCTCTCTAACGCCCTGGAAAAGCTCAGAGCAATTGCAAGTGAAAATGTCTTGTTTTTTGTACTTTTTGGAATCGTATGGCGAGAGTTTATGAAACCGTGATGCTAGGATGTATGATGATATGTATGGTATTATTAATATTCGTTTTTCTTTTCTGTTTTACGTAGTCCCCAGTTTAGTTTTATAACGTCACTAAAGCAGTCGCATTATCCAAGATCCCACACGCCGTTCTACAAGAATCTCATTACCTTCTAAGAGTGGAAATTCTTATTAACTTATTCTTTTAACTCCGGGCACTTAAGACACGTGTTTGTGTTCACTTGTATTCAAATAGGGCGCACAAACTTGGGATCAAGTTCAAACTACAAACTACAGATGTACTTGAACAACCACATTTATTGGATCGTGTACTCTAGCATCAAACAACAACAGGACATGTCTTTAAACACCGTCAAACTTTTCTGCTCATATTCTACTTTAGTGCAAAATTAACCCGCGAATGTTGCGTAAGTTTTTTTTTTAATCAAGATTATTTGAATCAACCTACAAAATAATATCAAAATGTTGACTCAACACCTATTAGTTTAAGAGTTATTGTCATTTGAACATATCCCTACCGAAGCGCATAGACTCCACAATGTCACAGGTACCCCGTTCTTTGCTTGAGCAGGTAGATAAGATACCAAATTTACGAGAGGGAACGAGATGGCATTAAGGTAACCAAGTGAGTGAACGGCATGAAGGATACTCGGTGATCACCCGACCTGGGCAATCACAGCTTTACCTTTAAGTTCGACCCGTGTGGCCACATCACTCACTCACAAACTTGGGATCAAGTACAAACTACAAACAACAGATGTACTTGAACAACCACATTTATTGGATCGTGTACTCTAGCATCAAACAACTATCCGGACATGTCCTTAAACACCGTCCAAACTTTTCCCTTTAAACTTTATCGATCACAAGTTTATCAATAGTCGGTCTGCTCACAAATGAGGTAAACTAACCGATAGTTATAAGATTTACAGCAGAAGTTAACGTTGAATATAGATACAACGATGATATACCTTTATATACAGGAAATCAAACAAGTATTCTCTTCTCTAGTAATTAATTATAAGGGCTTTCTGATATGGGTTAATTCAGCTTCGATTTTGTTTGCTACTGAAAAGTGTCCTTATAAATCCTGATAAATATTTGTCTTCTTCAACACACTCTTATTTAATCGAAGCTAAACAAAAGTAAAATATATTCTGTTTCCATTATATTCTTCTTTAAACGTACTGTTTGTATCCAATTACTGAGATTACGACGAGAAAGCAGACTCGTTCAAAGTCCACCCCTATTCTCCCTTTTAATGTCCAGGCGCAAAACAAAATTCCGGATTTTATTAAGAACAATAATTTAACATTTGCACAAAAAATATAAGATTTATGAATCACTTCGGGTAGACATAATTCATAAACATCTGTCGGAGCAATAAAGCTTTAACGATGGCAAGACTTGCCGGCCCTACCGTTGTGCCATATATGAGACAACACTGCGTTATAGTTATTAATATTAAACGAAACCTTCTGGACGGTATTTCATAAAAACTTTGTTTATTTATCCGAGCGAAGTGCCAGCCTTCAGGGATAATGTAGGAAGCCTGGATTTTTTCATTTACTTAGGTATGAAGAATAATAATGTGTGTGAAAGTATATAAAACTGTGTACACTAAAGAAAACAGTAAAGTTAGAATCCCTTAGGCCTAAGAGCTTCTATGTAACCTAAGGTTTCCCTTATCTAACATAGCATTGTTCTTTTATTCCCAGATACTTACATAAAAACAAAAAGATGAAACTCATATTGTTCAAGAGCGTCAGCCGTAACTTTAAGTGGCCTTTTTCATATATTATGCTAATGAGAACCGTAAAAGGCTTTTTCATTAACATCATATTCTATTTTTTAAATACTTGCATATAAAAATTGTTTTGTTACAAACAAAGTGCCTAAAGCTAGACGTTCTTGGGTAAAGAGTATGTGGTGTAAACATGTTTTGGCTTTTGAATAAAGGAAAAAAAAATTGAAAAAGGCAAGCTGAAGGATAGACAAGTGTACGTATTTTCCAAAATTATATAATCATGTCATATTTCTTTTATATTTTTTTAACCGGCGTCGATAAAAATAATCTGAAAGTGGTAGGTCTGATATTTCAAACCCACCAAGAATTACTCACGGGACATTGAAGCCAGTCATTGATTAATTACTTCGGTGTGTAACCTCAAAGCTCTACTTTAATTGGAGTTTGTTTCAAAAAGTCCCGACAACAGAGTAACTCAAAAAATGCAAAAAAAAAACTTTTTAATAAAATTTCTACAAAAGGCTTTGACCTTCATGGTTCTGTTCAAAGAATTTTACACTCGGAAAAGTTCGAATTTTAAAAAATGGTGTCCGTTTTTTGGATTGAATATGGCCATTTCGGTCAACGACCCTTTGAAAAGTCTTTGTTACAGGCATAGTGCTTTAAAAGTAACGATGCTAGGGTTGGGAGGCACGTGTGTTTTATGACTAAATATAAAAACACCTTCCCACTGTAACTGAACGAAACATTTACGATCTGAGCTCGCATTTGTATTGGACAAACTTTATATGAAACTCTGAGTAAGCAAGTCTTTATTTGAATCAATAAAATGGATTTATTCTTCGCAGTGTTGAAGGAAACTTGTGTTTTCTACTTTCATTGTTGTTTCAAACAATATGCACAGCGATTTCGTTAACTTGGAACTTGATGCTCGAGGCGAACTTGCAGTGTTCGCTTTTAATGGTCGACTCTCGATCTTACGGTTATTCAACCCTTTTCTATTAAGTCTTTTGCTACTATATTTTCCTTGACTGAAGAAAGCATTGAAGAAGGAGTAATTTTCAACATTACCTCTCCAGTAGATACCTACGAGTATCTACATATCAATATGAATGTTTTGTCTTTTAAACATGTTGCCGAATAAAAAGTTAAATATTTATTTTATTTTGAGTTTTATAAGTGTCGCAGTGTCTCAAGACGAAAGTCTATGACCAGTGTGTGTTGCCAGTGATTACATGCATAATCAGCCTATAATATTCCCACTCCTGGGACACTCGGCCTCCTCTCTATGAGAGCTGGGCTCGCGTGGTGGATTATAGCCCATTCCGGCTATAATCCACCACGCGAGCCCAGTGCTGGTTGGTAGATGTCACATGTCTTCGAATTTTTGATTCTAGGACATGCCGGTTTACTCACGATGTTTTCCTTCACCGTTTTGAGAGTAGTGGTGATGCAATAAATTACACAAAGTAATGCGCCTGGCTGGGTTCGAACTCTCGACTTACTGTCCGTAAGTCGGAGCCGCCACCACTGGGCCACCGCTGCTCTCCAGTGATTACATACGGGACCGAGACGAGGTCGCACACAATGGGCCTCATTCGAAGGATTAAAATCACCCAAAGGGCAATGGAGAGTGCTATGCTTGGAGTTTCCTTGCGTGATCGAATCAGAAATGAAGACATCCGCAAGAGAACGAAGGTTACCGACGTAGCCTGAAGAATTGCCAAACTGAAGTGGCAGTGGGCAGGGCACATTACTCGCAGAACGGATGACCGGGACTGGTCAGTATGGCGACACTTGGGGGAGGCCTATGTCCAGTAGTGGACGTCCTTCAGCTGAAATGATGAGTTTTATAAAGATGATTTCGGTGAATTAGATATCATTCTGTAATGTTTCCATTTATAAGTTGAAGGGGCTCTAATTCTAAATGGTAAAACTAAGTACCTATTTAAGGGTAGGCATATGTCTAAACAGAGATGTAAATATAGCAACAGAACTAATTATTCGAGGCGTAGATCTGACGCTGATTAAGTTTAATGCACTGTTTCATAATTACTTGCCACGAGAACGGGGAAATTGTGAATGGAACATAATTATGCATTTATTAGGCAAATTCGGTACTAGGTAGGTAATTTCGTTTCGCCAACACATAATGCTCAATTATTATAACAACATGGCGTATATTTAATTTGATTTGTGGAGCACAAATGAAAACGAATGGTATTGGAATAATTACTGAGTACCTCTTTATTGGTATTGAATGGTCTATTTTATTTAGGGTTCCAGGTAAAATCGTTATTATAAATTATGAATGATTTTTCGATAATAATCGTTCATGTTTCAGTTATTTTACGATATACATTTTCAAATGAGTTCTTTTTTTAAATGACTGCCCGAACTCTAAAAGAATTATTTTTTTTTAAATGACTGCCCGAGTGACATAGTGTTTTCAGGATTCATGTAAGTATGTATTAAATTTATCATGAAAAAGTGATTTTTGATGATTACCCCAACCAATGTCCGGATAGTAGAATGATCAAAATAAATTATTGAGTCGATTTAATTGTTTAGCCACTGTATCAATTACTAAGCTGATTAATTTAAATTGTTTTCTTATGCTGATTTCCATTAATAAAGGGAGCATGCATACCAAATGATTGTTTTGTTAGTTTTGTCCCCCTTACGAGTATTAACCAATAAATGTAGGTAACTACTTCTGCGACCTTTGATCCATTCATGTAACTTCCGTAACATAACATAAAATTGATGTTCACAATCAAACGATCATACGTTTACAACAAATACTAAACCAAATAAAATTCGAACGGTTTATCAAACACATTCTATTTATGAAGAAAGTTTATTATTAAACCATCTCTCTTGTAACTCTGAATTTTATATTTACTGCTTTACGATCCTTATAGACTATTCAGAAACAGTTTGGACTTTCAAATAAAGGATTAGCCACAAACCGAATAAAAAAAACCGGCTAAGGGACTCGCGCACGAAGGGTTCCGAACCATTTTCGAAAAAAAAACACGTTTGTTGTATAGGAGCCCCGCTTTATTTTTTTTTCCGGATGGTAAATCATCAAATAACCCCCTCCCGCTCTGGGCTGAGCAGGAGGGAGTGTCAGACTTTTACTGACTAAAACCCATACATGTTCCTTCCTTTGCCCTTTGCGTTCCAGGGCCGCGGTATCTCTTTCGAACAGTCCCGCAACCCTGGCAGTGTCCCGCAACCCTGGCAGATGGGAGCCCCCCTTAAATATTTATTTTATTCTGTTTTTTTTTTAGTATTTGTTGTTATAGCGGCAACAGAAATATTTACACCATCTGTGAAAATTTCAATTGTATATCTATCACGGTTCATGAGATACAGCCTGGTGACAGACAGCCAGACAGACGGACAGTGGAGTCTTAGTATTAGGGTCTCGTTTTTACCCATTGGGTATGGAACCCTAAAATTCGAAGTCTCGATGTGTGTTGTTCGATTGGGGCCAGAACGAATATGTGGTTAGATGAAATACGCTAGTTTCATGGTGTATCTCAAGCGTGATTTTATCCAATGAACGAGAAAGTAGATGTAACGCGACAGTTTTTTGGTGGAAGATGGTTGATAGCACCAACCTACCTTCTATCCATTAGCAATCACATATTCAATCACATTCCTAAAGGGTTTACGCCGAGTTGAGTAGTTCAGCCACATTTCGGCAGTTATGTTTAGGTCTCATGTTATAGCCTGTTGCCATCAACCGGACAACATTCTAAAAAATACAATTAAAATAAATAATCGGGGCTCCAGGAATTCCAGATGGATAACCTCAATAGCACCTAATCTGGGATCAGATCCCAGTACCTCATGCTCACCAGTAGCAGGTGGCCACTATAACAACGAGCAGGGTGGTGGCCACACCAATCAATTGACATACATTTTATGAGCTGTCCAAACCCGATTCCCCTTTAGATTTTGTATGGCAATGGCACGCTGTGTCGTCACTATTTTGTCAACTATTGATTGATTTCAAAGCAACTAAATATCTGACATTGACACTAGTTTAATAGTTTAGGTGACACTTCCCGTGACCCAAGGGCTGGCTTTTACCTTGGCCAGAGGCTTAACATTGCCATACAACGTGGCAACGCCGCCAGTCTCTTGGGGACATTACCAGTTGACAGTGTTGAGGAGAGATTTTTTGACGCCATTTTTTTGTATATTGTTAAGTTAGTTACATAAGCTTTGTCCGCCGCATCGCTCGCGCCTTATTCACCTAGCAAATATGCGTAAAAAAAATAATAAAAATCGGTCGAGCCGTATCGGAGGAGTGCGACCACAAACACCGCGACACGACATTTTTATATTGATATACTAGCTATATTAATAGCCGATTCTCAGACCTACTGAATACGCATATAAAATTTCATAAAAATCGGTCAAGCCGTTTCGGAGGATTATGGTAACAAACATTGTCACACAAGAATTTTATATATAAGATATATAGGTTTTATTTAGAGAAGTTGTGTCTTGGAATCATTTTTTAATAGTGGCAACTACCCTTATAACAATACTAGACTAAAACTCCACACAAAATGTAGTCTAGACGCAAACGTAAGCTTATCTCTTGGTAAGGTACGTCTTTAAGGTCCTTAGAGGCGATAGGAAACAATAAAAAGCTAATATTATCAGCAGGGGTGCTTCATAACCGTGTTTATATCTTTATCGACGGCTAGGGTTGCCACATAAATCGACGTCACTTGCTGCTCTCCGCTCATCTTTGGGCTGTAATAAGCTTACGGGTAGGTTGGTTGGGTGGCTCTGAGATTTTAATACAGAGTAAGTGGGTTGAGCCACAGAAAATATCCTAATATCCTACAAATATTATACATGCGAAAGATTGTGGGGATGGATGGATGTTTGTTAATCTTTCACTACTGACCGAATTTGGATGAAATTTGGCACACAGATAGTTTATAACCTGGATTAACACATAGGATACTTATTATCCCGATGCCGTCAACAGTACGTGAATAGTCATAGTTTTAGAAGGTTTTAATATCTACTAGTTTATTACAGTATATTTAAGATTATTTTCTGTATTCTATTTATGGGCCTAAGTTGCGTGATAAGACAATAAAATGATTATTTCCATACTCCGCGCGGGCGAAACCGCGACATATAAGCTAGTACCTACGAAACTAAATTTAATGAATCATAGAATCATAGATAGTAAACAAATGTCTGGTTATTATTTTTCCTTTTAGCTCAAAGCATGATGTTTTAACTAATTTAGTGATATTCAATAGGTGTATGTCGCATACAAACGTACATATATACATACGTGTTACAGGTAATCAGTGGCCCGAAAGTCTGTCAACCATTCTCACCAAGGGATATAGAAAGAAAGAAAGAAAGAATGTTTATTTGTCGCAGGGACATGACGTGCGTACAAGAAATAAATTAAAAATAATCATTCAATACATAACAAATATTATAAATACACAGGACATAGAAAAATAAATACAAAATTAACAGCTTGCACGTCGTGACTGCGACAAGCAGGTTACCACTCAGCATGATGCAGCTATGGGGGGGGGCCCACAGCACAGCGCTGGTTTTTAGTGGTCACCCGTGAAAAAACGCTGGAAGCCAAGACAGCATAAATATTGAATTACATTAAATAAGATAAAACAAACAGTACCTACTTGAATTATAATATAAATAACTTTAGGAAATATAATCAACACTAAAAGATAATAAGTGTGTGCGCAGGCTAAACAAAACTAACATGATGAAATTATTATTATTATGAATACAGTGAAAAGTTTTTTCTTTTTTTTTTGTCTCGCTCCCACCCCTCATTAGCAGCGCGCCGCCGAACATACGACACACACGAAAACGATACGATACCACATTACGATATACGATATCACATTAGCCAGTACTAACTGGGTTGTGACGGTCAGATACGCAGTCGATCCATGTAAAATACTGAAATTCAGCTGCATCGGATTAGACTGATAGCCGAAAAAGCTAGGCAGATGATGTCGCTTACAAGAGAAATTATACATTTCAGAGAAAGGAAAGAATTGCAGATTTTTCTTTTCAGTCTAGACTTATTCCCATCAACTTTACCTGCAGATCAGACTAGAAACAACTTCTGATTTTACCTGATATCTATACTGGCCAAACCAATATTAATAAACATTTTGGCCGTCCCCCAAAGCCGCAAACTACAGGTAGTGGTGTACAGCAAGGTTGCCTCATCGCAACCGATAGATAATTGGATGATTGATCGCTTATGCATGAACACTGGCCAGCGAGAACCAAGTGATCCTGAATAAGAAATCGGTTTAAACTGTACGTGGCCATTAAATATAGAAGAAAAAAAAGGAATTGAATGGGAGGCAAGATAGGAGGCTATTATCTCTATAGATTCAAGCATTTCCTGCCATCTAGCACCAAACTTACTTTGGTCCAGTCACTTGTACTTCCCATTATCGATTATGCTGATGTTTGTTATTCTGATCTTTCCCAAGAACTTCTAAATAAATTGGATCGACTTCTCAATAATTGTATTCGCTTTGTTTTTGGCCTTCGTAAATACGATCAAATTTCTTCCTTCCGTTCTCAGCTTAAATGGTTGCCTATCCGACTCAGGAGGTCCCTCAGATCTCTCTGCATGCTCTTCACGATTATGAACGATCGATGTGCTCCCGATTATCTAAAAAAATACTTCAAAGTGTTGGGCAGCTCTCACAATCGTAACCTTCGAGCTTCCAAGAATCTACTTCTCCAAATTCCTTCACACCGCACCGGTTTTAAGTCAAATTCTTACGCTATCTCTACAATAAAGCTCTGGAACGCGCTACCTTTTGGCATTAAGAAAGCTGAAAGCAAATTCACTTTTAAGAGAAAAGTTCGTAACCACTATTATCTAAGTCAGAATAAATAACTCTCAATTTGAAGTCGAGTCACGGTGGTATTTGTTATAATATTTATTAGTTTATCTTGTATGTAATAAGTGTATTAGTATCACTATAAGCACTTAATTTTTTTTTTTTTTAGATATCTATTTTGTACCCTACCACAGCGTTTTCTTATTGAACCCAAAGGTTGTCTGGTAGAGAATGCCTAATGGCATTAAGTCCGCCTATGTACCACTATTGTACATGAAGTTTAAATAAATAAATAAATATTATTGATGTCTAATGATCTACTTTACAATATTATTTTTAACCAGCTGTTGCCCGCGAAATTATTATAAAAATATAACTTCCCTAATTGAGTCGGATATTGTTAACAATTTCATGGGTTTTCATTTTATTGCACAGAACCCGAATACTTTTTTTTTTAATAAAAGTGATAAGCTAAGTTACTCCTTATAACATCAGTTATCTGTCCAGTAAAAGTCTCGTTAAAATTGGTCCAGCCTTTTCCGAGATAAAATAGACAGATAGATAGACATACATTTTATTTTGAATTTGCAAACAGATACTTGTTGTTGTTGTTGTATAGATGTTTTTGTTGTATAGATTTATTCGTGAATAGAATGACCGCAACATGATATTGTTCCGATGGGTTTTGATATACAGGATAACTTTTTTTTTTCTGAGTAAAGCTTTATGTTTGTTTTTAACGTTTAATTGTTTAATTTTTCAGAAGGCACTGCTGCAAACGATTTTTTTTATAGCCTTTACTGTGTCCCACTGCTGGACATAGGCCTCCCCTTTCTCCATACAAACCTCTCTGTTTTGTGCAATTTCTGACCACGTTTTTCCCGCGAACATATCATACCACCTTCGCAAAAGAATTAACTATTAGTTGTTTCAAATAGATGGTGTGAGAACTGAAGAACATAAAATTTTTAACCTATTTCAAAATTGAAACAAGGAAACTTAACACCGCTTCGCAGGCACTTAGGTACTTATCTTATGAGCAAGGCTAAGTGGTACTATATAGTAATGCTGTGCGACTTCGGTTAATGCTGGCGAATTTAGGTTCTAAGTTACGTTTTAATCTAGCGATATAATATTACACAATCCTAATACTGTGTCTACCTAAGCATATGAAAGGAGATGTTTCATTTTTGTATCCAATGGGACTCCGGCCATAACATGTACGTTTTAGAAAAGCTGGGAAATAAACCCCTGAATAGAATAAAGTAACATTTTTTACATAATAATACAGGGTGTAACAAGACCCTTCACGAAGCCGTCAACCAAGCATTCTGTACATCAAACTAAGTAACTTTACGCAAAAATTATTGCTGGGACACGACTTTTTTTTTTGGGGAGAAAAATCACAATTTACGATAGTACTCAATGTAACGCAGTGAAAACATTATGCTGATGGTTGGATTGAATAATACTGGTGGAGGTTGTTTACAGTAAAAATCTTACGTAAAAACATGTATTCCAAAAAAAACTTGTGAAAAAATTGGAACTTTGACCCCCAATATCTCCGTAACTAGAACGTTCCCAGGTATGGTCTAGAACAAAAAAATAATCGCAATGACGAGGAGAACAAGTACTTTCCGGCTTCGTTCCCTTTATATGGTTTTTATGCACGCCATAAAAAGTAAAAATGTATGACGTTTGTCGTGACTTCGTGAGTGTTATGACAGGTTGTAGAGATGACGTTTGCATAACCTAGAAATTGTTATTTGATAATAATTGTACAAAGCAAAAGTCGTAGGAACAAAACATAAATGAGAGAATATAAAATAACACCGAAAGCCACGAAAGTCGAAACCAAGTCGAGACGAACGAGACTCGACTGACAGACATTGATGGGTTTTGTCAAAACAAAATGTAATTATAGTAATTTTGAATTTTTCGTTCAGAAGTAAAAACACTACAGAAAAGTAGTGCCTATTATATTTTTTAACAATGAAACCGTCACTCTTGCTTATAATTAGTCGAAAATGATGTTTATGAGTATAATAATAATTATTTATAACAAGAACACATACTTTTCATATTTAACATCGACGTGATAGTATGTTTTTATGTGACATGATTTCAGAACGAAAGCAGATTTTGCAAACGGTAAGACGCCATGTTGAATAGAATAAGGCAATAATTGAAAAACTATTACTTTCATGCAAAACAAATCAGGCTTAAATTCTCAAAAGAATATTTTTCCTCAATTCGTGCTATTTTTTCCTCTTTTTCGATAAATGTACATCTTATGGCCGAAAATGAAACATCTCCTTTCGCATAGAGAAGGACTGATAATATAATCATTGGTATCAGTTTAGTAGCAGGCTCAAGTTCCAATCACGTGGTCACATGGTCGTATTATTTACTTCTTTCTCAAGATTCACACTAGCCTATATCACAGTTAAAAAAATTGACCATGGTTAAAAAAATGTCAAACAGTAGGCTAATTAGTAACTAACACAGTCACTGCCCGCTAGGGTGCTCTAAAAACTTCACTGAGACGCAAAAAGCAACCCAGATTTACCTTTTAGATTATGACTAAAAATATCATGAAAATCTTCATAACAAAAATGGAGGATACAAAATAAATTGGTCGCGCCTTCATAACGATTTCGTCTATAAATTAATATCGGCAAATATACAATCATGGGGCATTTAGAGTGAAAATAAGAGCCCTAAGTGACGAAACGTTTTCCGATAATGGACCCATTAAAAGGCCCCACTACTGGAGCTGAGGAATTTTTTTAAATATCGTAATGCATATTTTAATGAATGCCACTTAGAGTCATAGCAAAGAATTCTGAAATATCTTTGTGTGTTACCTAGGACTAGTTGGCATAACTAGGGTTCCCAGATCCATAAATAGAATTTCCAGAAAATATTCCGCACTTTTCATTCCGCAGTATCTATAACTTTACTGTGCTTTTTTTACAACGTGATATTAATAGAGAAGGATGTATTGCAGATGATGCAAAACATTGGGGTGGCGCCAGTGCCAGCAGCAAGTACTCGCACTTGTGCTCGAAGCAACTGCACCCACTAATGCTGCAAGCAAGTGCTCGCACCAGTGCTGTTTGTAAGCGCTTTGCCAATGGGAGGTGCCTTTTTTTTTAATCCATTTTCGCATTCCTCCCGCATTCCAGACACTCAGCTTCAATTCAAGGCTTGTCCTGAAAATTCCGTACGTATGACAAACTTAGACATAATCTATAAATTCTTGCGACAAAACTGGGAATTGTCTTTGAAACTATTTAGTCGCAATGCGTTACAGTGATCACATGCAATGTCACAACTCACTACAGTCATAAACAATAAATATGAACTTGATAAAGTACAAAAAGCAAGAGAAGGTTTTTCCTTTCCTCCAGCATATTTGATGAATGAAATAGAACAGCCGCTAACCCCAATTTTCCATTTCAGATAAGAACAGGAAATTAAGGCATTTCAGCACAAAGAAACACGGTGCACAAAAGAAAAATTGTTGTAAAAAAAATAAGAGACGAAAATAATAAGACAAAACAAACAAGTATAAAGTGTTAAAATCCGAACTCACGCAAAGAACAAAGATTTAGAAAAGCCAAGAAAGAAAATTTACCTTGAAACTTTTGTAAACGTAGGTCGGTAATAAGTAACACCACGGGAGGCTATAAATTCCGCTAAGAAACCGCGTTTATACTCGATACCCGCAACATTAATACAGATTTTCTAAGATTATTGTAACTTACTCTTTGGAGAATCGTGGGAAAGTTCTTTCTTCTGAAAAAGTGTTAAGAGAAATATATCGGTGTCTGCCGTAGCAGGGTCTATTATAATGGGCAAGATTCTTTTTGTCTTGTTAGAACTATATTATTTATTATCACAGAATAGCTTTAGTTATACATATGTTCTGTAGTTATTACCTCCTTTTGTTATTATTAGTAGTAAATCTACTGAATAATAGAAAGCAAGTAACTAGGTAGGTAGGTAGGTATAACCATACAGCCAATCTCCAATCCAACCAATCGGATCTTATGTCTTTTTCTTTTAATCTCTTTTTTTTTTTTTAATGGACAATTTAAAAATTGCAATTTCCGAAAATACTTGATAATCTGAATACCTACTAATAAAGGGCATTGGCTACTAAAAAGCACATCGGCAACTACAAGTTTGACATCCAAATGACACTAGTTCGATTACGAAATCAAACAAACGTATATTGATTAACCTGAATACTTATAAACACCGGATATATTTACATTTAGAAGAGTTACATTTCCTAATAGGAACGGTCAGAACACAATGAACGATTGAATGTTAATTAACTCCACATGGTAATCGAGTTTAGTTTGGTGAAACTTCAGGGGTTCTGTCCGTAATTAAATTATACTGTGAAAATCCGTTTTTAGTTCAATAACGTGTTTTCCTCCGCATTCCGCATGCTCTCTACCTGTGCCTGTGCGCTGTGTTGTTTTCTATGTTAGCCTCGTGGCACCCCGTGCATCGGAAAGCATGTTAAGCCGTGGTCCTGCTCCTGATCTCTCTCCGGTCGCGTCGGATTTTTGTCCCATCGGACTATGAGAGTAAAGAAACAGACACTGCCCCTGTGTCTACGCACACACTTGTGCACTATAATAATTATCTCCCGCGCCGATGGCTAATCTGCGTTGAGAATGGCCGCCGTGACCGAAAACGGTCAGGAATACTACTACTACCTGTGCCACAGCCTACTAGTAAATTAAAATTAAAATGGCAACGTTCAACAGTCTAACTTTCATTTCAACTTTTTCACCAGGGAAAACGTGAATTTGCTGGTTAAATCATGTGCGGTGATATAAGTTTCAGTATTCATAAATTGAGCAATCGTGTGGAATCATTCGTTTAAACATCTAATAAATATTTCTAAACAAATTAATATTAAAAAAATATAAAAAATAGTGGTCCGCCGGTATCGGGAGCAGGGTCCAAGCTACCGGTGGTTAGGGCTCCAGAGACAGGAACCTCCTCACAATGCGAGCCGTATCGAGGAGTACTGCCTTCTGAATCAGGCCCTTGATCTAAATATTATTATTTTATTTAATTTTAGCATACCTAATTGCAATAATAGAAATTGTCCACGGATTCCTAAATTAAATTATAAGCATGAGTCGTATGTATGTAAATAAATAAGCACATTCTATTTACCTAATGTCCTGAATACATAATAGACATGTTCTGTTGCAACAGACTGTCAGTAAAGTTTATATAAGTTGCTTTATACATTACATTTAAATCAAACGTCGGCAAGTATCCGACGGTCACACTAATCAGTCAAAAAAAGTATGGAAACCAACAAAACTAAACGCGGCATAACTTTAAGTGATATTGTTCAGGATTTCGAGAAAAAACTAGGATTTAAAAATGAGATAAAGTGGACTAGTGCTATATTTATAACTCTGTATCATGTGCTGGCTGTGTACTGGTGTTACCACTACGCTTTTCCTGTGAAATGGCAGAGCCTTGTATTTGGTAAGTAAAATTAACCAACTTCTTTAATTAGTCAATAATTTAAGGAACTAATTTTTTTGTATTTATCTGTGGAGACTTGTTATCATAGCAATTTAGGTATATATTTTGTTATTATAATGTTATTAGCCTGTAAGATTTCATAAAATGTAAAAAATAATGAAAAAAAAGAATAAGTAATGATGAGTCCCCGAAACGAATGCCCACTTCGTGACCTTTACCTATCTACTCACTTATTTTCAAGTAACTTTCGCGTTACCCTGCCTTACAAAAAGCTATTTAGAGAGATCTTAGAAAATAGATCTCCCATTTTATGACACAAAAGCCTTTCTTAAATCATAGTTATTGAAGCACTTAATTTTCATTTTCGTTCTTTTTTTTTATTTTCTGTTACCACATTAGTAGTTATATTCGTGCTAAGAATACGAATTAAATTGAATTTAAAAAGTGCTTTGTAGATAACAAATCCCTATTACAGGCACCCACAGAACAACAACATCTGACAAGATTTTATTTCGTCTCAATACACCCACAAAACTTATCCTAGTCTAATAACGAGAAGAAAAAGTTTTTTAATGAAGTCATGCCCTAAAACTTTATACAACTTGAAATATGCAATTTTAATTAACTTTCTAGCAATTTAATTAAACAACTAATTATGTTTGCAGCGTTGATTATGTACGTGGCATCTGGGTTCGGTATAACTGGGGGCGCACACCGTCTGTGGACTCACAAATCTTACAAAGCAACGCTGCCTCTCAAACTATTCCTGCTTTTATGTTTCTCCAGTGCGGGGCAGGTAAACAAACCTTAATTAAAACATTTTCTTTGCTTTAAGAATTTATATCTTCAGTCTCATGGGTTGTAAAGAAAAGTGAGGGCTGATAGTTTATATAAAAACTGACATTGCTTTTGTTTGAAGTAGTCCAAACTAACCTTGTGGCATGATTTTTAAAGGCTTATGTTTAACTAACCACCTAGTAAAATGTAACGGCAAAAAATCACTTTATATTGCCAAAAACAGCAAATGATCACCGCAATTAAATCCCTATTTCAGCGTCAAATTAGAACCAATTTGGTTTCATAGTACTCGTATAATTTAAGGTGCAGTCATGACTAAAAAACTAGAACCATTGTAATTATAGATTTTCATTTTTTGGTTTAGGTTTAATTTTTTTTATAATTGGTATACATATATTTTAAGTAATTGAGGTTATGGTCACAAAATTATTTTTGGTGGTCATTATATTTATCTCCATTTTTAAAACTCTATTAGAACTCGTTTTAACTTTGCACACTTTGAGTTTTATATCAAACTCTGGCGATTCTTTTGAAGTTTGTTTCTAGTGTATGAAGTTCCTTCCTTCAAAATTATTGCTGTGGGTACATTATACATCATCGTCAACTCATATTTTCTTACTTCTAAATATTAAGCACCTAAACTTTCTCCACCTAATGCCTTATTTCTCACTGTCATATACATATATGAATAAAATATTTTCAGAATTCTCTCCTCCACTGGGTCCGCGATCACCGAGTGCATCACAAATACAGCGACACAGATGCGGACCCTCACAACGCGAACCGAGGTCTGTTCTTCTCTCACATCGGCTGGCTGATGATGAAGAAGAACAATGAAGTTATTCTCCGCGGAAAGCAAATGGACATGAGCGATATTGAGAACGATCAAGTCATTCAGTTTTATGAAAGGTGAACTTTTAGTTGGTGATTCCCTTCTGGTAGAGAATTTGCCAGGCCTTGGTTTTTATAAAAAAAAATATCTACGAAAGAGCAAAACAATCGACTAGTCAAATATTATAGATCGCTAACATGATTAAATAATAATAGTAATAATTCGCTAGATGGTTAACATTCGCCAATTGTGTCCACTTTTTGCTATCAGAATTGAAAACTATTATTAAAAACTATTAAATAAACTAACAACAAACTATAAAAAGGGCATCGAAAAACTACTCCTCAACGCTGTCAGCTGGTAATGTGCCCAAGAGACTGACGGGGCTGCCACACTTAGCCAGTTAGCTTAGTTTTTAATTAATAATGTATAACCCAGTTAGTTTACTGTACTTAATAAAAGAATCAGTTCAATTTGAATTCCTATAAAAATATCATGTTATTGAAATAGGTAAATTTCTATGTCAAACTTAATTTTACTGGCAGCGAATTTCAGATTCACTCTAAATTAAACTATAACCGCAAAATGATGAGCCATGGAAAACTTTATTTGTGTCAGTGTTTCAAAATAAACTCGGTGTTTTATTATGTTCCTCCACATTTCTGAACCATTAAGTGTTGTTTTTATTATGTCTATCTAACAATGTGTTTACCGAGTGCTGAAGTACATACAACACTCAGTATACACATTCTGAGTACACTGAGAGAAGTCTAAGTATTCACTATCTGTCCAATACCCGTTCTGAGCGACACCGAAATGAATATCAAAATAAAAACCTACTTTTGGATTTGACACGCATGAGTCACCAGTCAAATCACGAGTTCCGGGAAAGTATGATAAACACATTGTTCGTTTCAGAAACTTCAATTCGCTCAAGCTGATCTTCTGCTACATTCTGCCAACAATGATCGGTGTTCTGCTCTGGAACGAAGACTGGAAGTGTGCCGTCGCGTGGCAATGCTTCATCAGGTTCCTTGGCATGTTCCACAGTGAGCTCACTGTCAACAGCCTCGCACACGCCTATGGATACAAGCCTTACAACAAGTAAGCATTATATCAATTTACCTACATTTTTGTTCATCATACTAACAACATTGATTCTGTATAATTAAACTCGTGTAACTCGTGTACGAAGGCAAAAAACGTCTATTTCGACCCATAATATTGTTACTCAATTTCCTTTCTAATTTAAACTTCCGATATCTTTCAGGCTTTTGTTGACTGCTTACTTAAGGTGGAAGCGCAAGGATAGCCCGCGAAATTTAAATTTTCTTACGTTTATTGTAATTTCGAGGTCAGTTTCAGGTTGTATGTTGATGAAAATATGGATCGCGCCAGTAACACGTATGGAGTTACAAAATTATAATCATTCAAATCATCAATACAACCCTACAATTTCTTTAAGCCCATTCAATAACTATTTCATGAAAAAGTCACTCAATGGGGTTAAATGAACTTAGAGGGTTGTATTGATGATTTGAATGATTATAATTCTGTAACTCCATACGTGTTACTGGCGCGATTCATATTTTCAACAACATACAACCTGACACTGACCTGCAATTTGCAATTAACGTAGGAAAACTCCTTGCGCTTCCACCTTAAGTCCTTCTCGACAAAGTGTTGTGTGTTTCTGCTCCCGTAGCAGTTACTCTTTATTTTTATGCTAGCTGTAAATTTATTTTTGACTTCTTTACAGAAACATAATACCTGCAGAGAATCGCTTCGTGGCTACATGCACGCTCGGTGAAGGCTGGCACAACTACCACCACGCTTTTCCTTTCGACTATAAAGCGGCTGAACATTTCGATGTTCTGAACTTCGCCACATATTTCATAAGGTTCTTCGAGAGGATAGGCTGGGCATACGACTTGCGGGAAGCCAGTGGAGAGGTCATCAATTCTATGGCCAAGAGATTAGGAGATGGTACTCCAGTTCATTTCCCGTTACCAGAAAATACATTAAATGAAAGAGCAACCGGTTGAGAAACTGTGATTAATATTTGGAATCATGAAAGACGTTAATTTAAAGTGACCACATTATAGTAGTGAACAATATTGTACAGTTAAGGATAAACATAAATGTATAATTAAATAGATGAAGTCTGACTAATTAAGAATGATGAATGAATAATAAAAAATAAATGCATTTAATCTACGTACCTATTAAGTTTGTTTAATTTAAACGACAACCGAGATTATCACAATCATCACAGATGCGATGGGTCTGGTTTTAAGCCCAATCTTCTTAAACGTACGGAATGGCATATTCCGACGTGAGAAATCAGTCTAGATTTGTAATCATTTGCAATCATTGATTTCAGAACGAAGGATTTTAAATCTTTGTTAGGGCAAAAAACATGGAGTAAATATTTTAGGTCATGGACAAATTAGCCAAGCCATGATTGAATTCGTACAGGTTTTGTCTCACTTCATGGAATCAAGACGCCGCTGATTCAATTTCAATAAAGCGGCATCATTGTTTTTTTGCACGGTAGTTAGGTAGGTACTTCGTTACAAAATACAAATAATAGTATTTTTATGCAAGTATTGTTCGTTTAGTCGACATTTGACAGATTCTACTTTTGACATCATAATCTACTATTGACAGATTGTATATATGACAGATTCTACATTTGACAGATTCTACTATTGATAGATTAAAAAAAAAAATACATTCGGCAGATTCTATATTTGACAGATTTTGAAAAAGTGAGTCCAGCATACATAGCGCTGCGAAAAATACAGTGAAGCAAGTGCAAAATAACGACTCGTTCTGTGCATACACGCTCACATTTACATCATCTGTGGACTAGAGCTATGGGCTAGCTCGCCGTCCCACAGTGGGCTGAAACGGGCCGGTAAAGGATTTAGCATTTAAAAAAAAAAGTTTCTTTTTCTGAAATTTTAAATATTGTGTTGGATTTATCTATCGATTATAAGTAATTATTTCTATGAGGGTCGTTCAGATAACTTAGTATTTTCGGAGTTATAAATATCCAAAGTAATTTTTGTATGAAGCAAAGGAAAAAAATGTGAAAATCTCGAAATTCTCAAATTTTCTCAAAGAATCGTAGAGTCACTACGTATGCATAGTACGTATATTTGTCCTATTTTAGCGCCTATTCTCGGGTTGCGATTTTGTGCGATTTGGTCGCAATTTCAAATTTTGTTTTCTATTCCACACCACCATAGAGGTTAAGAACTAGGCGCGTTTTTTTTTTAAGTAGTGGTCTCCCCTTTAGGCCTAATCCACTAAGGACTAATAAAATAAATAAATAAATAAGTAAAAATCACAATCACTACTGGCCACTGCACTGTTTTAATTTAATCACAGTCAAGGGTATCCACATTAACGAATGCAAAATTTTCGTATTCGTCATCATCAAATGTTTCCGCTTGTTCAATTACTAATAAACTTTGTGCTTCTACTGACAAAGTTTTATGTTTTCTGCGAAGTTTGTGACGTTTCGCTGAGATGAGTGGATCAGAGCTGGTCAATAAATTATTTAAAATGTCTTCATTTGTAGTTTTTCTACTGCATTTCCTGGAATGCATAAGAACTTTATGGACACTTGAAGGCATATAATACCAGCTATATAATTCCAAATACAGTTGCATGGTCACTTGAGCATATTCGTGAAATTTCGCTGTGTCAATGTGGTAACCTGATGAAATTGCCTCTGAAATGATTGCAAATCGCCTTATTAATTCTTCACTAACACCAGTTATCTCAGCAGTCATGTTTGGATTTGCAAAAAATCTTCTATCAGTATTTCCGTCATTCGTGGAGCCGAGCCCTTGTTTAACAACATCAATCAGAAGTCCCATTCTATTTTTAAAAGCGTCTTGTATGTCTTTCTTTCTTCTTTCCATGATGCACTTGTTGTCTCCCTTTACTGTCCATGTCTGTTTCGTTAATCTGTAGGCTATATGCAGAATGCATTCCATCATTCGTATCCAGGTATGCAATGATGACAATCCGTATTTACAGAGATCTGGATCAGTCGGTTTTGATGCAATTAAGGGCAAATCATCTATTATTCATCTCTGTTGGAGTGGCTTTACAAATGTCGCATCTCTGAGATGAAGTATCACATAAAATTGATGTTGCTTTTCCGTCTATCATAGTCATTAATAAAGAGTGTGAAATTTTTATTTCTCCAACTTCTGTTTTCACTAAATTTACAATCTCTTCCTCAATAGCACTTTTTTCCCGCAATATCGTTATTTTATTTTCTTTCACAAATTCGAAAAAGATTGGACGACACCAGTAAGATGAATTTGGTGAATCGTTTTGCCAGATAACTTGTTCGCCGCACACTAATTTTATTGGCACTAAACTACCCATAAATATGCTTGAATAGTCAAGTTGACTTTCTTGTTCATCGTCTGTTTGCATTTTTTGTTTGCAATTGGCTTGATTAGAAGCACCGTCAAATTACTTACTGATTAGTGTAAATTCTACAACCACTATCTATGACGAGTGACGTCATTATTCTTGTTGTCGTTATATCCAATAGAGCTTGTAACTTTATTTTAGCTGAGGTTTCTGTCACTGTAATAGCATCTTTTGGTGGATAGCATTTCTGTTTCGCATGTTGCACTTGATAATAAGATGGAAATATATTACTGTCTTTTTCGTTAACACTTTTTCTTAAAGTATTGTATTGCCACTTGGTCAGCTTAAGTGATAAAAATAACCCTAAAGCCTCATCCGGAGAAAACACAGGTTTTGTTTCTTTACAGATATGCACTTTTTAACTTTTTTTACATCTTGGGGATTCTTTAGTAAATGTTCTAGTATTTTAGCAACCTCCTCATTCCCATCCGCTTTCAACTGCTCAAAATATGCATATTTTATTTCGTCCGAAGATAAATGAAAGTTTTCTGCACGTCTTTTTTTCTGTTTAGGCGCTAATTCACAAAAAGGTTTTCTTGGGCTTTGTTCGGTGGAGACACCGACAGAAACTTTTGATGGTGAAACATACTGAGTTGATGTACTCGGTGCTGGTTGATCTTCATTGCTGCCTATTAAACACTTAATTAAAGTCTGGCCATATTATGTTTTCTTGTAACCATTCACTATTTTTAGTTCTGAATATATTTTCTTTACGATAAGCGTTTTCCCATCTTCTATTTAAATTATAACAAAATTTTGCACAAAACAACTTTAAGGTCTTTTCGTGATCATCACTTAATTCGACTAAAAATTTAGACCTTATCTCACTACACAAACTGTCATTATTTTTAATACTGCCACTGTTTTTTAAAATAACGAAAAGATCAAGGTTTGTCACTAAATTTTCAAACATTTTCACAAATACAAAATAACAAATAAGTAAGTAATGAATGTGTGGGGGTAGTGCGTCTATTATGGTGCGTAATAGAACACTGAAGTACGTTTGAATGCAACCGAACATTCCGTAGATACCCTATCGTTGCACCAATCATGTTACGACACGTCATAACTTGTTGTTGTGCTCGCGCACTCTTATCCCTTGATTCCCGGAAATAAGTCTCAAAACAAATTACGTCATACCTACCTATGGTGGTGGAAAATGTCGAACATTGTTTTTTTTTAAAGAACTAAGTAGGTATTGAGGTTTTCAGGCCGTTTAGTATACATTATTTTCAATTTCAATTTAATTGGAATAAATTGCTTAACTAAAATGACATGACTCTTCATACAAATTTGATATGGCTATATCTCCGAAAGTACTCGTTAAATTAAAAAAAGTCAAAGACTAAAAACGTTTTAAATTTATGCCTAGATACCAAAAAAATACATTTGATCTCTTAAGGCCCAACCTTGTAATCCCAGCCCACTGTGCGTCCGTCCGTCTTATGACGACAGGCCGTGTCGACGGCGCGTTCGTGTTCCACGCGCGCCTCAAAGAGAGTCAGCAAACAGGAAGGGGTCCGAAAGGACCGATGCCTGCCAGGGTTGCGGGACTGTTCGAAAGAGATACCGCGGCCCTGGAACACAAAGGGCAAAGGAAGGAACATGGATGGGTTTTAGTCAGTAAAAGTCTGACACTCCCTCCTGCTCAGCCCAGAGCGGGAGGGAAAAAAAACGTCACTGTTGACAGCGCTGTGTATAGGTTTTATAATTGGTGTGAGCTTCCGCCGGACAGATAACTGGCGTAGGTGGAGCGTGAAATCTCGTTAGCTCGCAATATGCTAATAATTTAAGTATTTGTTTTTAAAGCGAACAATATTAAGTTGTTTAATTAAATGAGAACTGTAACACGATTTAAAAGAGTGTGTCAGGAGTTGCTAAGAAACTCCTGACAGAAGAGAAGAACTTCTTCTCCTTATAAACAACCATGTTTGCAAACGGGTGGCCCTACTATAGTAACTTTAAATGTGTCTGTAAATGGTTTATTGGAAATAAACCTTTGGAGTTTGAGTCAAATAATGTGTGTGGTTAACTAAAGTAGAACCCACAACTTAAACCCACCTACCTATCTACCAACAATGAAGAACCATGTCGCACGATTATAGACCGGCAGTCAATATCGCGGATGATGTCGATATTTGGGGATAGTATTCCTCCTATTGATTTCCCTGCCTTAACACATAAACTGCCATCCAATCCAAAGGCACCAAAGTTTACATAATGCATGCAATAACCCTGTGCTTTCGTATTGGATTATCAATACTTTCATATAATGCCCTCAGAATACCACTATATAACACACACTATATAACTATATGCCACTATATACCACAGATCTACTGCATCAAAGAGACAACTGTTGTGAAAGTTGATGATTACATTTCTTGTTCATACAGACGAAAGTCCTCAGGTAGCATCAAGAAGCCATACAAACACAAAGCTGGTCGTAGTTATCTCATTGGGATTTACGCCATTATTATTTTAATTGTGTAAATATAGGCACAAAAACATCAAAAACAACAGCACTAGAGTTTAACGTACCTACAGCTACTTGAAAAGTATGCTGAGATTCGTTACATAAAGTGTAGTAGCAATGTTAAAACCCAAGAGCACGGCACGTTTCAACAAAACATTGTCCAACGGTCACAACGGGATAAAACTTGTATTATCTACCCGCAGTTACCACCACCCACCGGAGTTTGGTCCAACTTTTATTTAGTCCTTATACGACTGCGTAAGTGGTGCACTTTCGTAGACCCTTAGACCCCGACCTTTAACAAGCGGATGGATACATTATGAAATACATCAGTATTCATATAATTACGTTAAGGGAATTAACATTTGTTTTGATTAAGTTTATCAGACAAAGACATTTATGTCTTATGATTAGAGATCGGATATTCGCATGCATATTTACCTAGTACGTTTTTTTCCGGCATCGGGTACAAAAAAATGGTAGCGGCTTCTTAAAATGCCATTTTTTTCCCGAGATCGCGGTATTTCATAAATAATGTGTATAAATTGAAGTAGGCAATCATAAGCATAATGAATATTTTAAATACTTATATTTAATACCAGACAAAAAATATGTTGAAAATAACACGAAAAAATGCTATTATTTTAGAATAATATTTAAAATAAAACTAAATTTTGCTGCTCAATATTCGAATAGGATAAAATTGTAAATATGACAATTCATTAGAAGTAAAACAATAAAATTAATAAAAATTAACCGGGGCTTTTCCCTACTAGCGCGCGCTGCATACTAGTCAACACTAGGTAAATCTGCATCTGAATATCCCATCCCTACTTATGATTCATCAGTAAGATGATGCACTTGACCATGTTACGTCTTGTGAGCTTCTACCTTGTTTCTTATACCAATGATTCTACCCAATAAATATATATTTAATAAATATAATTTATTTATTCATTGTGATTTGTACACAACGTACAGACGTGCTCATTAGCAATATTTAATTAATCACACTAATATTATAAAGGCGAAAGTTTGTATGTATGTATGTGTGTATGTTTGTTACTCCTTCACGCTCAAATGGCTTAACGGATTTTGATGAAATTTGATACCAAGATAGCTTATATTCTGGATAAACACATAGGCGGATTAATACATTTGATCCCGGAAAAATGCGGTGTTCCCGTGGGATAATCAAATAACTCAAATATGGTTTTAATTCAATTACGCTCAAACGGCTTAACAGATTTGAATAAGAGTTGGTATCAGGATATCTTATATTCTGGCCATTAACACTAAGTATTTTAACCTGGATTAGTATAGTGTTAGGATTTTACTAAATTCGGTACACAGTGTTGTCATTTATTTTATCAACAATCGCCTTCTCGTTTAAATCACGTAACGGTCGGCTGGCGTCGCCTGTCTGTGCGCGCGAAACATGGCTATTTAAACGATGAAAAGGCCGTTCACAGCTCAGTTGTTATTTATCATCTTCCTCTTCAACAATAGGACTAGAACGCATTAGAATAGAATAGAATAGAAAGTTTTTATTTCAGACCGGACAATTTTACTTAATATCCAGTAGGTTACAGACACAGATGAAAATGCACAATCACAATACAGCATGGAGCTGCATCCACCTCCGCACCATCGGGGAATCCCACCGATCTGCGAATACACTGAGAATACTGTTGGTGCTGCCGCGAACACGAGTCATCAGGGATGCACATCTATTTCTAATAATGGCGGCAAAACCATCAATATTATTATCTGCAAACATCCCCGACGCACTACTACGCCACGGCAGCCGCAGCAGCACTCTCAGTGCATTATTGTATTGTACGCGTAGGTCGCTGTATGTCCGCTGAGTAAAGCTGACCCACAGGCCGCACGTGTAGAAGGACTGACAGTAAGCTTTGAAAAGCGTTACTTTTACTTTTACTGGTTTCATACAACGTGCAAACCTGAGAGCCAGCATGTTACAACGGACAGCCATCAGCGACCTACGTTCCCTTTCAATGTCACAATTATCTTTAAGATCATCAGTGACCCAGTGGCCCAGATACTTAAACTTGTCCACCCTTCGCAGTGGTTCTCCACAAAGAGCGACAGTTGGAATACACGAATATGTCACACTTCCTGCTTGCTGCTTCCTGCATTGGGATTGCATCAATAGCTGACGTTCCACGCGCTGGTGACTGAGGCAAGATGATACAATTGCTAAGTACCTCTGAGCGCAGCCTATCAAGTGCGGCATCGTCCAACATACATCGTAGTATGCGCGCATGACGTTCTCGTTTATTGATTGAGTCCATCTCATGCGCTGCACACAACCACCGGCAGCGGGGACCCGGCTCGGGGCCGGATGGCCCCTAAGTCCCAAGCTTCTCGGTAGCCGGCCTCTCCCCTGCCGACGTACAGGTGTTGGCGACGTCGGCGGAGAGAAATACTCGTCGCTCGAGCTCGACGCAACTGCCACGGCCGGTGTCACAGCACTCACGACGGGGCTAGATTCCGGCGGCGACGAGGCGGAGCCGAGCGACGAGTCCGGGGTTGGTGGGTGTGCGCGTCGTGCTGCTGCTGCTCTCGTTAACATAATTTGATCGTCGTTATTCATCCAAACATTTATTTGCATCATTAATTTTGTCTTTTTTCATGACATCAGACACTCATTGTGATTTTTTCCGGGTATTTCTTCATATTTCTGCTTAATTATGGAGGTTTTAATTTATTTAGAGAATTTGGTTTCAGATTTACATAGGACACAGAACTGCAGGTAAAAAAAACAGTGATATTTCCAAATATATCCGTAATAAATAACGTGTTTTTCAAAACAAGGTACATGACATCGAGAGTTGCCAGTTATTATTATTTTTTTCCTTTATACAATGTGTAATAGAATAAACGCACAACCTCATAAGGGGTCATTGTACTCATCATTATGAACAACTTTCACTACGGGACCAACACTGAAATCGCGAAAAAAAAATCGACTGCCCCATACATTTCTGTGCGCATAATTCGACAAAATGTACTGAACAGCTGTTTTTTTTTCCCCGATTTCGGGGTTAGTCCCATAGCGAAAGTTGTTCATAATGATGAGTACAATGACCCCTTAAGAGGTTGTGCGTTTATTCTGTTACACATTGTATAACTTTTACACAAATTGTTTACATTTTTAAATATTTCTTATAAAAAACAATATAAAAACATTTAAAAATATAAAAAATTGTTGCCGACCGGTATCGGGAACAGGGTCCAAGCTACCGGCGGTCAGGGCTCCAAAGAGAGAAACCTAACAATACGAGCCGTGTCCAGGAGTACCGCTTTCTGAATCAAGCCCTTGATCCTGCGGCCTAACGAGAGCCTCCTCAGGTATTCATCAAGCCATGGGCTAATACGACTATCGGCACAATGATCGCTGAGTCCACATCCCACATGTCGACAACCTCGCGAGCAAAGTCAAGATACTTGATTTGCTTATCTTTCTCGGCTTTCACGAGGTTCCCATCATGGGGGACCGTTATGTCAACAATCATTGCGCGCCGCTCTGATCGATCCACCACCACTATTTCGGGCTTATTGGCTACAATAGTCCTGTCAGTAATGATGGATCGATCCCAGTACAATGTGATACTGCCATTTTCGAGAACTGGGTCGGGCACATACCTATAGTACGGCACTTCCGATTCCACAAGGCTGTATTTTAGTGCAAGTTGCTGATGGATAATCCTGGCCACAAGGTTGTGTCTATGCAAGTACTCTCCGTTAGCTAGACGAGAACACCCGGAGATAATGTGACGGATTGATTCGCCTGGACGGTGGCATGCCCGACATATGCAACCATGCCGTCCTTCACAATAAATCTCCGGTAGTTATTCGTCATCATAACTTCATCCATAATTGCACAGACAAAACCTTCGGTTTCTCCGAAGAGGTCCCCGGAACGTAGCCAGGCTACGGACGCTGATAGGTCTACATCGGGCCCATGTAGGGCCCGGAAAAAGCGTCCGTGGAGCTCCTTACTCTGCCATACCTCCGTGCGGTCGTTAGTGTCAAGCATTACAGGTCTGCGCCAGTTCTCTTTAGCCAAGAAGAGCGGGGTGAGGCCCTTGACCACCGCGACCACATCTCGATGCATCCCCACGTCGGCTTCTAAGAAATGTTCCCTGAGACTGCATATCTCGCGATTGTGGAGAGTCTTAGCGTTTAAAAAGCCTCGATCCCCACACCTCCGCGGGATATACACCCTCATAACCGAAGAACGTGGAGATGCACTCGATATGTCGTCAACAATGTACGGACCTTCCTATCCAGGGCTTCTAGTTCTGTTTGAGACCATTTGATTAAACCGAAAGAGTACATCAAAACCGGCATGACCCAACCGTTGAAGGCACGCACCTTATTTCCGCCTGATAAAAGACTATTAAATACTTTTTTCAGGCGGCCAAAGAAGCGTTCCTTCAACGATTGCTTCATGTCAGCAACATTGATGCCCAGCGCTTCCGACATACCCAAATACTTATAGGTTTCAGTTGCTGAGAGGATCTAAGATATATGGAATCCGAGAGCTGGGTTTCCACAGACTCCACAATCTCCCCTCGCTTTACATGCATGACCGCACATTTGTCCACACCAAATTCCATCCTGATGGCGCTACTGAAAGTTTCAGTTACCTTCAGTTGCTCCATCAGTTGCAAATCGTTGAGGGCAAAGAGTTTCAGGTCATCCATGTAAAGGAGGTGAGATATAACTTGTCCACCTTGTAACAAATCTACTATATATATATACTATACTCAAAAACTACTTCCAGAGTGCGGGTTTTATAGGTCTTTTTTTATAAACACTTGTATTTTTTATTTCATTTGTAAAACCATCCATATCTCTATTAAATTTTTAAATGTACAAGTCTACTTTTATCCTTTAATTTTTAACAGGATCTAGTAGATTTGTTACAACCTCTCTTCAACCGATAGCCTAAACCTGAATCCCGCAGCAGCGTGCTAAAAGGATTCAAGGCTAAGCAGAACCACAGTGGACTCAAACTGTCGCCCTGAAATATACCTCGCTCTATCCTTATCGGTTCGCTATTCCTCTGGATTTGCCGACATCCTGGATAGCGAAGGACTGTCCTCCATTACCCCATACACGACATCAGGAAGGTGCGTAGAGTTGCATCAACTTTACACAACTCTAACACCCTCATGAGCCATGTATGTGGCACCGAGTCATAGGCCTTCTCATAATCTATCCAGCATGTCGACAGATCCCTTCGGGAACGGCTAACATGTTGGCTAATGGCCATATCAATGAGGAGTATCTCCTTAGTACCGCGGGACCCGTTCCTACATCCATTTTGAGAAGTGGACATGATAGAATTGTCATCAATGTGTTTGTTAATTTTAGCTCTCAAAATGGATGTAAGAACTTTGTCGGAAGACAGGTAATCGGTCTATAATTTTTGGGCTCCGCAGTACTACCCGATTTATGAAGCAGGGGGGTTATACCAGTTGTCAGAAACTCGGGCAGCGACCCGGACTCTAAGGCTGACTGGAACAGGGTCGGCAGGCGAGCGCGCGACCTTAATCCAGAAGTTGTGCAGCCCATCCGGCCCTGGAGATTTCCAGTTAGGCAACGGACGGACTGCACAAACTGCGTCTTCGGGGCAGAAAGTGATTGCCCCCATTTCTTGTACTGGATCGCACGCCCGCTCGACCTCCCGAGTCCATTCATCCTCAGTATGGCTAACAGGCACCGACCAGATGCTGCGCCAGAACGAACACATGACATCATCATCCGGCAGGTGCGTGTCAGCCACACTTTGGTCTGGTCACTCCACAGCCCTATAAACCCACCTTTCATCTCTTTGGAATGTGCGATTCTGAGTGTATCGGTCCACCCGCCGTTTATACCTACGAATACGGTTTGCCCATGCATACACTTTCTGCTTCAGGAAGTCAATGCGTTCTGTGACACGGGACATGTAGTCTCTAGTAGAACGCCCGTCTCATAAAACGCATCACTCCCGGGCGAGTATTGCCCTCCCTGAAGCAGATCAGTTTGCCGATGAGTGCTCTGGCCCCATCAATACGTCGTTCAATCCTGTACTACCATGCCGGTACGACTGGTTTAGGTGTGTCTGTCATCAGAGAATTTGACGTGAGCTACACGACATGCCGCTACAGCCGCACAATACAGGATGAATGAGCATCGATGAGGTCTTCGCAGTTATCAAAAAAGTTTGACAACTGCGAATCCAGAACAGCTACCACCACCCTATTTTTATTATGCATGGGCAAACGAGGTATGCGTGGCCTAAGGTCGGGAGGCATGAAGCGATATTCTCGAATCGCACCTTCCAAAGCACTCCTCATTTCCTCATTGCACTGGGTACTTACATTAGTAACTATGTCATTACTCACGTCGATATCGCGATTTGGTATTATGGTAGACTGTGGTGGAACCACAGCCTGCGACGGCGTAGCAATGATATGGCTACTCTGCATTTCAGGCCTCAAGCGATCAAGTACGGTGTCATCCAACATACGATTACGCTGGATGACTCGCATCTAATCCGATAGTGGTTACGCCGACACGTTGACAGCTGGCTCAAGCACCTGTTATAGAGAGAGCATCCGAACACGGTACGCGGTCAGGTTCTATCCCCCCTCCGTAGCCCCATAGTATGAGCGCATGACGTTTTCATTGATGGATTGCATCCATCGCATGCGCTGCACACTCCCGCCGGAAGCTGGGACCCTATCAGAGGCCGGTGGGCCTCGAGCTCCTTGTTAGAAATAAAATAAGCAGGAATCCGAGATCCAAATACGTGGATTTTATTATAATATAGATTTTATTTTACTGAACAGACAGATTGAGAGTGACACATAGAAAAACTTAATTTGAAAAATGTTCTTTCTTTTTAATTCTCATTTATCCTCTTTCAACACTCCTCCTTAAATGAGATCCTAGAGCCAGTCCAACTCCTCCTCAAACTTGCATTCCTTTCATACATCTTTCATGCTTTTCTCTGCTAAGCCCTTTTGTAAAAACATCTGCAGGCATCTCGTTCGTCGGAAGATAACTTAGCCTTACCTTGCCCATTCTCACCATTTCCCGAATGTAATGATGCCTCACGTCTATATGCTTTGTCCTTCGATGATGCATTGGATTCTCAGCAATTTGGATCGCAGACTGACTATCACTTAATAATTCTACGACTTCATTAATTTCAGTCAACTCGGCTAGAAGTGCAGTTAAGAATGCAGACTCTCTACACCCCTCTGAAAGTGCCACATATTCAGATTCTGCACTTGAGAGTGCTACTGTTGTTTGTTTACGACTTTCCCATGCTATGGGACCACCTCCAAGTGTGAATACAAAACCAGTGTATGATTTTCGATCACACACATCGCCTGCGTGATCAGCATCTATATAACCAACAAGCTTATTCCCCGTCTTTTTAAATGTTAGTCCGAATTCTTTGGTAGCATTCAAGTATCTTAGCACACGCTTTGCAGCTGCCCAATGTGTTTTGTCGTAACAGCTGTTAAACTGGCTCAAATAGCTTACTGCGTATGAGATATCAGGTCTTGAACATACCGCCAGGTACATTAACGAACCAATTAGTTCTCTGTATGGAAGTTCCATTGGTGGAATGTAATTTTTATCCAGTGGTTTTACAAGTTTAATCCCACTTTCAACAGGAGTCTTTACACTCTTACAGGAACTCATTCCAAATTTCTTCAGAATTCTCTCAAGATACTCAGTTTGGTTGAGTTGTATAGAGTTGTCCTTACATTTGATTTTCATTCCAAGAAAAACATCTACTTCACCTAGATCTTTCATTTCAAACTTTCTTTGAAGTTTTTCTTTTAATTTTATTCTCTCCTTCTCATTGTTCCAGAAAATTAAAATATCATCTACATAAACTGCTATAATCATCATACAGTCATGTTCCTTTCTTCTGTAAACACATGGTTCAGTTTCGCATCTCTTGAATCCTATGTCTAACAACACCTTGTTCAATTTCTCGTACCATGCTCTGGGGGCTTGTTTTAAACCATAAATAGCTTTCTTCAGTAGACAGACATGTCCTTCTTTACCTTTTTCTTCAAAACCTTTCGGTTGTTTTAAATAAACCTTCTCTTTTAAGTCTCCGTTTAAGAACGCGGTAACGACATCCATCTGATCAACTTTTAGATTATTTTCAACAGCTAGAGCCAAAAGTAGCCTCAAAGTACTGTGGCGTATTACAGGTGCAAATGTTTCGTTGTAATTTACCCCTTTTATTTGAGAAAAACCTCTGGCTACGAGTCTCGCCTTGTACCTTATCATCCCCGGCTCCTTTTTTATTCTAAAAATCCATTTAGAATCTACGCAGTAGCCATCAGCTTTTTCTACTAACTCCCATGTTTTGTTTTTCTTCAATGCATTAAGCTCTTCTTGAATAGCTTTATGCCACTTATCCTTATCAACTCTTGATAAAGCGTCTTCTATAGTTATAGGGTCTTCCTTTATATCTTCTTCTGCATAATAGAGAATGTAATCATCAAAATTTCTCAATTTTCTTTCCCTAAGAGGATATCTTCTTTCCGGAATATCATGCGTATTTTCACATTCCAGTACAGGACCTTCACTGCCTTGCACTTCAGTTTCAGAAACATCCACTCCTTCAACTGTATTTTCCACACACTGTTGTTCACAAGTGTTTTCCAATCTGTGTTCAGAACTATTACTGTTCCGCAGTTCAGATTCAGGAACTTCCACTTCTTCACATTCAAAAAAATCATCATTTTCTTGTTGTTGTTCTTCTTGACGAGCTTCATTAGGAGCATTAACTTCTTGGATCATTAAAGGTCTCTCCCAGACGACGTCATCTGATGGCACCATCTCTACAATTTCATCATTTTCGTTTGCATGAATCTTGATTTGATTTTCAAAGAAAACTACGTCTCTTGCTTTGTATAAGCAATGTGATACAGGGTCTAAAAGTCGATAACCCTTAGTTGTTTCACAATAGCCGATAAACAGTAGTTCTTTAGTCTTTGAGTCAAACTTCTTGCGTTTCTGTTTCGGAACATGGATAAACGCCCGGCAACCAAATACCTTTAAATGCCTCAGGTCAACCTTTCTTTTAGACCATGCTTCTTCAGGCGTCATCCCTTTAACAGCACGTGTAGGACATCTGTTTTTCAGATAAACCGAAGTATTGACCGCTTCAGCCCAATACTTCTTATCAAGTTTCGCTTCTTCAAGCATGCTTCTGGCTCGTTCGACAATTGAACGATTTGCCCTCTCACTCACTCCATTCTGTTGCGGTGTGTATTCCACTGTCAGCTGGTGGGTAATACCATTACTACGCAGAAAATTATTTACACGTTCATTGACGTAGTCGGTTGCGTTGTCCGTCCTAATCGCCTTGAGTTTTTTACCAGTCTGATTTTCAACAAGTGTTTTAAACTCTACCAACTTCGAGAAGACCTCACTTTTGTTCCGCAAAAAATAAACAAATGTTTTTCTCGATTTGTCGTCAATAAACGTCAGAAAATATTTATACCCCGCAAATGAAGCAGTTTCTATTGGCCCACAAACATCGCTATGTACTAATTCAAGAAGTTCAGTAGCACGCGTACTCTTCTGTTTCGGAAAAGGTAATGTGGTTTGCTTACCTTTCAAGCACGACACACATTGTACTGAATCTGGATCCTTGAAACTAATACCTCTAGCCAGTTTGTCACGTAGTATCTTCATGTTGGCAAGTCCTAAATGTCCAAGTCTGCGATGCCATAGCTGGACTTCATCATCAACTTTTGTTTTTAAAGCTGAAAACATGTGAGGATTAGAATTAGACTTTACTACATAAATCCCTTTCTCTTCCTTACACACCAACTCAACGTTGCCATTCACTTGACATTCTTCTGACTTATACAACTCACAACCTCTTTTCGAAAATACTACCACAAAATTTCGATTCACTAATGTACTTACACTTAATAGATTCGTGGCTAACTTGGGCACAAAGACAGCTCCCTTTACACTCACGTTCAACTCATCTGAACAGACATCACCTCGGCCTTCACCTTCCACCCTGTTCCCATTCGCGCATGATATTTGGACTGGCTCATTCAACCTCTCATAGTTGTTTAGCCAATCTTTCCTGTTGGTCATATGAAATGACGCTCCAGAATCCAAAATCCACTCTTGCGAAAAGTTTCTATAGGTATGGAGTGCCGTATGTGTGGTGTGTGCATGATTGGAATGCTTCTTGGGGCAAAAACGAGCTTTATGTCCTTCCCCACACACATAGCATTCAATCTTCTTAGTTGCTATCTTTCCTTTACCCTTTTCTTTTGCTTTCCAATAGCTTTTCTTTTTAGCAGCACTCAAAGCATTCTGCGACGAATCCTCATGTGTTGAAGTTGGAGCAACATCAATCTGTAGCAATTTAGTTTTGACGTAGTCGGTTGTTAACTTTATATTACTATTTTCAATAGCCATCCTCATCGGCTCATACTGTTCTCCTAGTCCTTGTAGCATAAGTGCAGCCAGTAACTCGTCATCTACTTCTTTACCCATATCTGCTAGCTGGTTGGCTAGCGACAGTATCTCAGTGACGTAGACTCGTGGGCTACTATACATGCTCAGCTTCTGACTAACTAGTCGTCCTAGCAATCGACATCTATTATTAATTCCTTGGTCTTCGAAGGCAGCTTTTAAAGCATCCCAGCTCTTCTTGGCAGTAGTTGCTTTCTTCACATGTATCAAACAATGCGGTTTAACCATTAACAGCATCTTTGCACGTACCTTCTTATCCATCTTAAGACCAGCAGGAGTTGATGGTGTTTCTTCTATAAAATCCCAGAGATCTTCCATTACTAGATAAAGTTCTACTTGCACCTTCCAAGTAGCGTAGTTCGACGCTCCATCCAACTTTTCGATGCTTTCAACTAATCTCCCAGATCGGTGCGGCGCACCGCCACCATCGGCAACTGCTCCACGTACGTCTTCCATTATTAACAATTTTTCAAATGTTAATATTTAAACGCTCATGCTACCATGTTAGAAATAAAATAAGCAGGAATCCGAGATCCAAATACGTGGATTTTATTATAATATTTTTTTTTTTTTTTTTTTTTCCGAGATCCAAATACGTGGATTTTATTATAATATAGATTTTATTTTAAAGTATGTCAAGAACAGACAGATTGAGAGTGACACATAGAAAAACTTAATTTGAAAAATGTTCTTTCTTTTTAATTCTCATTTATCCTCTTTCAACACTCCTAAACCGTCCGGCGGCCGGAGTCCTCCCCGACGACGAACTGGTGGTGGTGTCGTGGGCGGAGAGAAATACTCGTCGCTCGTCGCTCGAGCTCGACGCAACTGCCACGGCCGGTGTCACAGCGCTCATGATGGGGCTGGATTCCGGCGGCGGCGAGGCGGAGCTGAGCGACGGGTCCGGTGGCGATAGGCGTGCGCTTCGAGTAGCTGATCTCGTCAACATCTTCAATCTTTATAACATTTATTACCAAATTTTTTTTTTTTCGTTAATGACACCACAGAGCATCATATATATATATGTGTGTCAGATCAATGGTTGTGGATTTTTCTTTCTTGTTAGATTTGTTTTAATTTCCATATTGGTGTTTGTTCTTTGATTTTTGTAATATAACTGCTATTATAAACGATGGTATTATCAAATCTTCCGGTATAATTTTTAACTATTTAAAAAGAATATTGGTAAATCAGATACAAAGACGTTTGTTTGACGTAAGTGTTGCCAGCTGTTTTTTTTTATTATTATTTCGTTTATTCACTTTCTTTACATATTTTTAACATTTTTAAACATTTCTTAAAAAATATATATTATAAAAACATTTAAAAATATAAAAAATAGTGGTCCACCGGTGACGGGAGCAAGGTCCAAGCTACCGGTGGTTAGGGCTCCAGAGACAGGAACCTCCTCACAATACGAGCCGTATCGAGGAGTACTGCCTTCTGAATCAGGCCCTTGATCCAACCGCCTAAGGCGAGCCTCGACGACCATCTGTCGTCTCTGATCTGACCATCTTGGCCATAAGGCCATTGGCCGTCACGACAATCGGCATAATGATAGCCGAGTTCACATTCCACATGTCGACAACCTCGTGTGCCAAGTCGAGATATTTCATTTGTTTTTATTTTTTTCCTTTATTCATATTTTTACAAACTAATTACATTTTTAAATATTCCTTAGAAAAAACAATATAAAAAAAAAAAAGTTTGGCTAACGGAGAGTTCCGTTAGCCAAACGAGAACACCCAGAGATAATGTGACGGATTGATTCACCTGGACGGTGGCATGCCCGACATATGTCAACCGTGCCGTCCTTCACAATAAATCTCCGGTAGTTATTCGTCATCATAACTTCATCCATAATTGCACAGACAAAACCTTCGGTTTCTCCGAAGAGGTCCCCGGAACGTAGCCAGGCTACGGACGCTGACAGGTCTACATCGGGCCCGTGCAGGGCCCGGAAAAAGCGTCCGTGAAGCTCCTTACTCTGCCATACCTCCCTGCGGTCGTTAGTGTCAAGCACTACAGGTTTGCGCCAGTTCTCTTTAGCCAAGGAGAGCGGAGTAAGGCCCTTGTCCACCGCGACCACATCTCGATGCATCACCACGTCGGCTTCTAGGAAATATTCCCTGAGACTGCATATCTCGCGATTGTGGAGAGTCTTAGCGTTTAAAAAGCCTCGACCCCCACACTTCCGCGGGATATACAGTCTCATAACCGAAGAACGTGGGTGATGCATTCGATATGCCGTCAACAATGTACGGACCTTCCTATCCAGGGCGTCTAGTTCTGTTTGAGTCCATTTCAGTATGCCGAAAGAGTACATCCAAAACCGGCATGACCCAACCGTTGAAGGCACGCACCTTATTTCCGCCTGCTAAAAGACTATTCAATACTTTTTTCAGGCGGCCAAAGAAGCGTTCCTTCAACGATTGCTTCATGTCAGCAACATTGATGCCCAGCGCTTCCGACATACCCAAATACTTATAGGTTTCGGTTGCTGAGAGGGATCTAAGATTTATGGAATCCGAGAGCTGGGTTTCCACAGATTCCACAATCTCCCCTCGTTTTACATGCATGACCGCACATTTGTCCACACCAAATTCCATCCTGATGGCGCTACTGAAAGTTTCAGTTACCTTCAGTAGCTCCATCAGTTGCAAATCGTTGGGGGCAAAGAGTTTCAGGTCATCCATGTAAAGGAGGTGAGATACAACTTGACCACCTCTCCTCAACCGATAGCCTAGACCTGAATCCTCCAGCAGCGTGCTAAGAGGATTCAAGGCTAAGCAGAACCAAAGTGGACTCAAACTATCGCCCTGAAATATACCTCGCTCTATCCTTATCGGTTCGCTATTCCTCTGGATTTGCCGACATCCTGGATAGCGAAGGACTGTCCTCCATTGTCCCATACACGACATCAGGAAGGTGCGCAGAGTTGCATCTACTTTATACAACTCTAGCACCCTCATGAGCTATGTATGTGGCACGGAGTCATAGGCCTTCTTATAATCTATCCAACATGTCGACAGATCCCTTCGGGAACGGCGAACCTGTTGGCTAATGGCCATATCAATGAGGAGTAGCTCCTTAGTACCGCGGGACCCGTTCCTACATCCATTTTGAGAAGCGGACATGATAAAATTATCATCGATGTGTTTGTTAATTTTAGCTCTCAAAATGTATATGATGTAAGAACTGATGTAAGAACTTTATAGACTGTCGGAAGACAGGTAATCGGTCTATAATTTTTAGGCTCCGCAGTACTACCCAATTTATGGAGCAGGTGGGTTATACCTGTTGTCAAGAACTCGGGCAGCGACCCTGACTCTAAGGCTGACTGGAACCGGGTTGCCAGGCGAGCGTGCGACCTTGTAAACCATTTAATCCAGAAATTGTGCAGCCAGCCCATCCGGCCCTGGAGATTTCCAGTTAGGCAACGGACGGACTGCACGAACTACGTCTTGGGGGCAGATGGTGATTGCCCCCATTTCTTGTACTGGATCGCACGCCCGCTCGACCTCCCGGATCCATTCATCCTCGGTATGGCTAACAGGCACCGACCAGATGCTGCGCCAGAATGAACACATGGCATCATCATCCGGCAGGGGCGTGTCAGCCACACCTTGGTCCGGTCGCTCCCAAGCCCTATAAACCCACCTTTCATCTCTTTGGAATGTGCGATTCTGAGTGTATCGGTCCACCCGCCGTTTATACCTACGAATACGGTTTGCCCATGCATACACTTTCTGCTTCAGGAAGTCGATGCGCTCTGTGACACGGGACATGTAGTCTCGAGGACTGATATCAGTCCCCGAGAACGCCCGCCTCACAAAACGCATCACTCTAGGGCGTGTATTGCCCTCCCTGAAGCAGATCAGTTTGGCGATGAGTGCTATGGCCCCACCAATACGTCGTTCAATCCTGTACTGCCATGCTGGTACGGCTAGCTTAGGTCGTGTAGCTCTGTCATCAGAAAATTTGACGTGAGCTACACGACATGCCGCTACAGCCGCACAATACAGGTGTCGCGAAAGATGAAATCGCGATGTTCCAAACCTATAAATGTAAATATATAATTGCACAGCACTAATGAGATGACAACACTAAATCAGTATGAACAACTTGACGCCACCAAACCCAAGCCGCTCTCACAGAGCATCATATATATTGCCGCTCTTTTGAATACCGCCATGACAGGTTTGGATAAAAGTTAATTTGAGTAAATTCAGTGCAAGAAGATTATATGGAGAAGTATAATTCTTGTCACTCGTGAGACGCGCCACCTGGATAGCTAAGTATTAACTTTCTGTTTATGTAAAGATTAGAGATTTGGTATGTTTAATAATTGATGTTATACGAAAGTATTTTTGCTTGCTTGAATAATTTGGTACACCTAATCTGTTGGAAGTGATGGTCGTGTCTTCAGCTGCGGCTTTGGTTCAATGAGATGCTTCCATGATCGCAGCTAAAGGTTATACCTTTAGCTGCGACGACCCTCACGCGCTACTAGTCCGGACATTCGAGCGCTGGGGTTTGTGAGAAGGGTCGTGGGCCAACCTCTCTCGCAGACCTTCTAGTATATTCCCCATGGGGGCCCAATGGTAGGCACTGACGGGTGCGGACGTCGACGGACGTCATATATACATATATATTATAATGTATAATAATAAGGGGAGCATTCCAGGTGAAGAGGCAATGGCCGAAGTCAAACTGGAATGCGTGCTCTTGCAGAGGCGGATGAAATCCAGAATCTGATTAGCACAGAGGTGTCACAAATGTTGATGATAAAATAAAACTAATGAGAAAGCAAAATAGATTTATTAATCATAAACAGATAGGTAATACTAAACCCAGAGATTCATGGGTACTTTAACTTACAGATGTCCTAGTCGCGCCTGAGGAAATGAATAAACTGATGGTTGACCTGATGATAGCCACTTCGGTGCCTTTGAGGACCGAAGCATAAGAGACTGGATTGAGAGACACTCCGTATCGGTGTGTGATCCGTAACGGTGAGTGTTTCTGACATTTCGTGAGGCGGGGGTTTCTCTTTATATCAAAAGCGAAGCAGATAAATCCTATATTATTACTATAGAACAAATTACATTGTAGACCTGGGGATAACTAGCATATAACAAGAATAAAGAGAGACGCACGCCGTCGCGACAACAGGATTGAATGAGCATCGATGAGGTCTTCGCAGTTATCAAAATAGTTTGACAACTGCGAATCCAGAACAGCCACCAGCGCTCTATTTTTGTTATGCATGGGCAAACGAGGTATGCGTGGCCTAAGGTCAGCTGGCATGAATCGATATTCCCGAATCGCACCTTCCAAAGCACTCCTCATTTCCTCATTGCACTGGGTACTTACATTAGTAACCATGTCATCACTTACGTCGTTATTGCGATTTGGTATTATGGTAGACTGTGGTGGAACCACAGCCTGCGACGGCGTGGCAATGACATGGCTACTCTGCATTTCAGTCCGCAAGCGATCAAGTACGGTGTCATCCAACATACGATTACGCTGGATGACTCGCACCTGATCCGACAGTCGTTGCGCCGACACGTTGACAGCTGGCTCAAGCACCTGAAACAGAGAGAGCATCCGAACACGGTACGCGGTCAGGTTGTTTCCTCCCTCTGTAGCCCCATAATATGCGCGCATGACATTCTCGTTTATGGAATGAGTCCATCGCATGCGCGACACATTTCCACCGGCAGCGGGGCTGGTTGGCCTCGAGGTCCCAAGCTCGCTGGTGGCCGTCCTCTTCCTCGTCGTCGAGGCGATGGTGGTGGTGGTGTCGACGGCGGGGAGAAAAACTCGTCGCTCGAGCTCGACGCAACTGCAGCGACCGGCGACACGATGCTCACGGATGTGGCGCGTCCCGGCGGCTGCGAGGCGGAGCTGAGCGACGAGCCCGGAGATGGTGGGTGTGCCTGTTGTTTGGCTCGGCTTCTGGTCAGCATCTTAATAGTATGACGTTTTATGGCATTGATTTTCTTTTAGGTATTTTCATTTTTCGAATATTCCGGTGGTTTCGTTTAATTTTGATAAAGTTTTTGTTTTTTTCTTCTCATTATTTTGTTATTTAATCCGTTTTGTTGAAGAAATGTGGTAAAAATATTAAATTAAATTGGTTTTAGAAAATTTTATGTCACGTCAATTTGACATCCGAGCCACAGATTATTTTTTTTATTATTAACACCTCATTTCCTTTACCTTCACTAAAGGAAAAGGGCACAACCATGAAATTGGCAGTAATAGGTATCAGGTACCTAGTTAGAAAACGAAATTTTTTTCCCTTAGAGCTTTCAGAGCTCTAAGGGAAAAAAATTTCGTTTTCTAACTAAAGCTACGTACTGACAGGTGCTACCTAGCGAGTGGCCTAACGAGTAGCAAAGTGAAACGAACGTTCTATTATTTTTACATCCTGCAGCACTGCGCGCTTGGCTCCTTCGCTAGTAAGTAACAAGATGTTCGGTCCATAAGCTGTAGGCGCTAAGCAAGGCACTAAACTTTCTGAACGAAATTATAAACCCAACAATACAACTTTTTGACAAAAAGGTGCAACTTTGCTTGTTTTTTTTTATTCGTGATGCTTATTTGTTTTCAACCTTCACATCACATTGACTCACAGACCATCATATATATATCATTGAATTTTTGTTTGTTTTCCTGAGATTTCACAGGATTGTGGTTTTTTTTTAATAAGGGATTTACATTTAAATACTCAATATGCCTGTAATTGATATTACTAATCCCGATGTCATCAAGTTTTTAGTAGAAAACTATGAAAAGACAGCTTATCTTCGCATGAGATGGAATTTTCTTAACAGTGACAAATTGAAACAAACCGCTACTTTAAATCGAGAAGAGAAAGGATATTACGTAACTGATGTCTTAAAACATACCATGGTGGCAGGTATGCTTACTATAACAAGAGACCATGAGTCTGGTGCGAGGAACAAAAGGAAAACACCTATTCGCGACGCAATCCACATGCCAGCTGTAGCTGATATGATAAAAGGGCATTCTATCGTCGATGTCGGTCTCGGCATTGTGAAAGAAGATCCGAGACTCGGACGGCCCGATACTGATCTCACTATTGATCCTGTAATGCGGCCTATGGATCCGGAACAGAGGAAAATTATCTACAAAGGTATTCCAGAATTTGGCCGTAAGGTTTACATACAAAGCCGAAATAAAATTCCTCCTGAGGACAAGTACTATTTCAGTCAGTCTATGGGATCGACGTACGGATGGCGGCTTAAGGACAGCTACTTTGGTAAGAATGTGCCTAAAAATGGGCGCGTGTGGCACCTCACACATGGTGCTAGAAGCCGCAGTGGACCACACCCAGATCCAGACCATTATAAAGCAGTGGAAATCCCAGGACCAAACAGATGTCCGGTATAACATACCTATAATAGAACAATATTTTGACCCTATTTTTATTGGTTTTAAGTGATTGAAATTATTTTAAATTGATTTATTTTAATTAAATATATGTTTTATGATATTTTTTGTATTGCACTATTGCCAGTCGTTAGGGTTTGGACTGTGTTTGGAGTACCTAGGCACAAAATTATACTTATACTAGTTCTGTAATAATACTCGTAATCTCTCAGCTGCAGCAGTTGGTGGGTAAATCATTCGCATCAGGTGGGTAATTCCTGTCGTCAAGAACTTGGGCAGCGACCCTGACTCTAAGGCTGATTGAAACTGGGATGCCAAGCAAGTATGCGATCTTTGGAACCACTTTATCCAGAAATTGTGCAGTCCGTCCGGCCCTGGAGACTTCCAGTTAGGTAACGGACGGACTGCACGAGCTACGTCTTGGGGGCTGATGATGATTGCCCCCATTTCTGGTATTGGATCACACGCTTGTTCAACCTCCCGGGTCCAATCGCCCTCAGTGTGACTGACAGGCACCGACCAGATGCTGCGCCAGAATGAACACATGGCGTCATCATCCGGCAGAGGCGTGTCACTCACACCTTAGTCCGGTCGTTCCCAAGCCCGATATACCCACCTTTCATCGCTTTGGAATGTGCGATTCTGAGTGTATCGCTCCACTCGCCGTTTATACCGACGAATACGGCTTGCCCGTGCACAGATCTTCTGCTTCAGGAAGTCGATACGCTCTGTGACGCGGGCTAAGTAATCTCGAGAACTAATATCAGTTCCCGAGAACGCACGCCTCACAAAGCGCATCACTCTAGGGCGAGTATTGCCCTCCCTGAAGCAGATTAACTTGCCGATGAGTGCTCTAGCCCCACCGATACGCCTCTCAATCCTGCACTGCCAAGCTGGAACAGCTAATTTTGGTCGTGTAGCTCTGTCGTTGTTAGGAAATTTAACGTGAGCTACACGACATGCCGCTACAGCTCCACAGTACAATATTGAGTGCATCGACGAGGTCTCTGCAGCTGTCAAAAGAGGTTGACAGCTGTAGAGACAGCACCTATTTTTTTAAGCACCTGACCTGCACCCGAAACCTGTCTTCTTCCTGCATTATTATTTTTGTTCGTATTTCGTAAGTACTCGTTCCAAATTATTCAATTCCATTTTTTTTTTGTCTTGTTTTCTGACTGTCCAAAACATATTTAATTCAATAAAATTTGTCGAAAAATATATAAAATTAATGAATTGCCGAAAAAAAATTGCGTCACTTTGACACCCGGGCCACATTTTTATTATTATTATAAAGCCAAAAAGCGAGATTTTTGCAAGATACAAATTGGCAACAAGGAAGCAGCAGGCAAGCGAGACTATCGACCAGTATATTACAGGCTCTACATTTTTTAGGGAAAGGACTGCCAATTCAAGGACACCAAAGCTGTAGAGAATGAGAAGGCGTGCATTAGGGATGCACTCATTGCCGGAATAATATCTCCGGAAATACGACAGCGATTATTAGAAAATCAGATGCAAACTTTGGAAAAAGCATGTAATCAAGCGAGAGCTTTAGACTCAGCTAAAATTCAAACAGCTAGTTATGCATCTCAATCATTGGAAACAGTTCCTAACACCCTTTGCCACTGCAAGCAACTTAAATCGAAACTAAAATCAGAGCGAATGCTATTTTTGTGGCAAATCAAGACATCCTCGCCGTTTTTGTCCTGCTGCGAATGCTATCTGCTTAAAATGTGCCAAAAACGGACATTTTGCTAAAGCTTGCAAAAGTCAAGGTACTACACCAATAACGAGTCAAAAGGCTGATAACACCACTTCAGGTATTCCATTGGCATCAACAACTGGTTTTCAGAAATGTATAATTTCAATTCACGTAAACGGAGTACCAGTGAAAGCCTTAATAAACACTGGAAGTACTACCAGTTTTATTGATAAGGACGTGATACGACAGTATGGACTGCAAACAGAACTATGGAACCAAAAGGTTTTGATGGCATCGTCAGCGTTACAAGAAGAAATAACAGATATATGTTATGCATTTGTTCAGATAAACAATCACAATCTGCCAAATACTCTACTACGAGTGACGAAGGATCTATGCACTCAAGTCATTTTGGGCCACGATATTTTAAAACATCATAGCGAGCTGACCATAGAGTTTGGTGGTACTCAGGCTGTGTGCATTGGAACCAGCAAACATAGAACCCGTTAACTTATTTAGGAACTTATGAACCGACTGCAAACCAACAGTTGTCAAATCTCGCAGATACACGCCTGATGACCAAGCATTTATAGAAACAGAAATAAAGAAACTGTTATCGGACGGAATAATAGTAAAGAGTAAAGTCTTCATGGCGTTCTCAGGTACTTGTGACGTATGGCACTCAACACAAGAAACGAATGTGCATTGATTACTGTCAATAAATTCACTTATCTAGAAGCCTACCCACTTCCAAATATTGAAGATTTGGTTTCGAAGGTATCCAAGTTCAAGGTATTTAGCAAAATTGACTTACAATCAAGTTACCGTCAGATACCGATAATTGCAATGAATAAACCAATGACGGCTTATAAAGCATCACGAAATTTATCGTATACCTTTGGAGTTACAAAGGGCGTAGCTTGCTTCCAAAGAACGATTGATTCGATTCTGCAACTGTCAAATGTTGATAGTGTTTACTCATACTTAGATGTTAGTACGTTTGTGGAGTAAATCAGGAAGATCATGATCAGAAATTGAACAAATGGAGGTAGCTGAAAAATATAACCTTACCATCAATAAGGATAAGAGTGAATTTTCAGTGAAGAACCTTAGCATACTGGGATATAACATTAATGATGGAGTGGTTAAACCGGACAAAGACCGTTTAGCACCCTTACTAGAAATACCGGTGCCACGAACACGAATCAGCTACTTTAAGACGTACCATTGGTCTTTTCTCACATTATTCGAAATGGGTACCAGATTATTCGAACAAATTGATGTAGAAGTTTATCCATTAAATGAGAAACAAATCGCAGCATTTCAGAACATGAAACAAATCATATCAAAAGCTTCTCTTTCTACGACTGATCCAAAGGGGCCATTTACAATCGAAACTGATGCATCAGATCACTCAATAGCTGCATCATTAACTCAAAACGAAAGACCTGCTGCATTTTTCTTTCGAACACTTAATGAAAGTGAAAGAAAATATCCGTCTATTGAAAAAACGCATTATCATGTCTTGTAAAGTATGTGCCGAAGAAACCCCAAGATTCAAAAGAGATTCGGTAATTTGATAAAAGCAACAATACCTTTCGAGCGTTTATCTCTAGATTTTAAAGGGCCAATATCATCTTCCACCGCAAACAAGTATATACTTACAGTAATTGATGAATATTCGAGATTCCCATTTGCATACCCCTGCAAAGACACAAGCTCAGACAGTGTTATCAAAAGCTTAAAGGAATTATTTTTAATGTTTGGAATACCATGTATGATACATACAGATCAAGGAGCCGCGTTTATGTCCAGAGAGCTTAAAGACTTTCTAAATGCTAAAAAAATCGCTACCAGCCGGTCAGCACCGTACATAGATATATAAAACAAGGAGATATTCCCGTTAGACGAAAATGTATCGGTACCGTCTGTCTTCTGTTAGCCCCTACCACGCAGCAACAAACACATGAAGTTCAGTAAAAGCAATAGAGACGCAGTCGCGCACACACTCGCATTGCTTAAAACAGAACGTATTACACAATCAATTATAAACCTTATCCCATCAAAAACAGCATGTATTGATAACAATATAGTAACTTAAATCGTTAAAAGGAAATAACAAAAAAATACTAAACTACTTTCATTTTACATAAAATAAGTTTAAATGTATAACAATAATATACTATGAAAGATTTTATCAGATAGAAATTAAGGGTAAGTTGTACGGTGCATGGTAATGCACCGTACAACTTACCCACACAAAAGCATCGGTCGCTATCGTTGTGCTGTGCAAAAGCAATTTAATTTAATACCTACGCTAGTGATTGACTAAATCGGAAAGTTATCGAATCTTCATGTGTTCGAAAAATTGGTCTGAGCAACAAAGTAAATATGTAAATCAATTAATGTTGTTGTACTGACATAATGAAATCGATTCCTACTATAAGTGTGTTACGCAATTACTCCGCGGGTAATAGATTTTTGTTATAAAAAACCGTAGTAAGTAAAAAAAAAAAACAAACCCATACATAACAAATAAATAGCATGAGTATGTTGACTTATTTTAAGGAAAAGTCACTATTATATTATCTGAACCATGCCGATTAATATGTTTAAGGCATTCTAAGCTTTAATGGAAGTAAAATAGAAAAAAAAAACGTAAAAAGTAAGAAAATAGCACGAGGATAAGGCATAATAAATGTATTATGACAATTCAAAGCCAACCCACCGATTATTAAACTGAAAGGAGATGTTTCATTTTCGGCCATAAGATGTGCATTTATCGAAAAAGAGGAAAAAATACCACTAATTAAGGAAAAATATTCTTTTGAGAATTTAAGCCTGATTTGTTTTGTATGAAAAGTAATAGTTTTTCAATTATTGCCTTATTCTATTCAACATGGCGTCTTACTATTTGCATAATCTGCTTTCGTTCTGAAATCATGTCACATTAAAACATACTATTACGTCGATGTTAAATATGAAAAGTATGTGTTCTTGTTATAAATAATTATTATTATACATGAGTATAATAATAATTATTTATAACAAGAACACATACTTAAACAAAACGTCATTTTGCTTATAATTAGTCGAAAATGATGTTTATGAAAACATCATTTTCGACTAATTATAAGCAAAATGACGTTTTGTTTTATCAAACCCATCAATGTCTGTCAGTCGAGTCTCTTGCGTGTCGACTTGGTTTCGACTTTCGTGGCTTTCGGTGTTATTTTACATTCTCTCATTTAAGTTTTGTTCCTAAGACTTGCTTTGTACAGTTATTATCAAATAACAATTTCTAGGTTATGCAAACGTCATCTCTACAACGTGCCATAACTCACGACATACGTCAAACATTGTTAATTTTAATTGCGTGCATAAAAGCCATATATTATTATGCAAAAATGTTACTTTATTCTATTCAGGGGTTATTTCCCAGCTTTTCTAAAACGTACATGTTATGGCCGGAGTCCCATACAAAAATGAAACATCTCCTTTAATTAACCTACTTTACGAAAGTTGGTTACGCATTTCTCTACTAAGTTGTAAAATAATCAAAATACGTAAAAAAACATTAATCGACTTCGGTCTCCCAACCGGGTTAAAACGGTTGATAAATTGAAAAACAAACTATATTAGTAATATTTCATTCGTCAATCGACATTGTCGATAGCCTACGTTAGTAGATCTGCACAAGCACATCATTTACTCGTCGCAAGAAGCAGCGACCGTACTACGCGATGCATCCGTTTAAAAAAGTATCGTTTTGTTATTTTTACATTGCTTGTCCAGTCACTTAGCGATAAACTTTGTAAGTGGTTAAGGAGCAGTATATTTGTTGCAAAAATAGTACAGTCGCTGTGATAATTGAACACAAAAATAACATAGTAAGAGCTAGAAATATTTTACGATTTGTTGTTTATCATGGTTTTAAAGTCAAATATAGTAAAATACTTGTAGAAAGTGATTCTATGATTTAAAAAGTTTTGGTTTATGCTTCAGTTTTTACAAGAAACCACTGAACAACACTGCATTCTTATAAATTGTCACGATCGAGGTCGTAAGCACATTAGTTCGCGGAGACGGCCATTTGCCTATGACATGCTTAACATGGGCCCGTCGTGGCGACACCGACACGCCCCCTTGGCACTTCTCCTGTTTTTATATTTCTATGGCACCGTAGAATCGTCAATGTAATGGACAAGTGGAGCGTCTAAATGGAACGCTATGGCAAACAATACGTCTTGCACTGAAAACAAAGAACATAGCTGTAGAAATGTGGGAGAATGTTTTAACGCAGTCTCTACACAACATTCGATCACTTCTGTGCACCGCAACTAACATGACTCCACACGAACGGATGTTTGTCCACCCAAGACGATCATCCTTGGGACAATCACTGCCAATATGGTTCAGAGATGATAAAGTGCTTTTGTAGAAACATGTCCGTAACAAGTACGATCCACAAGTGGAAGAAGTAGAAATGATCGAACCATCCCCAATGAGTAGCAGAGTGCGATTTACAAATGGACGGGAAATTATGGTATAAAAGAGACATTTGGCGCCAAGAGGCGCAGATGTTAGCGAAACTTCAGACTCTGAGGATATCGAGTTTTATGACACTGAAGAACCTCCTCCACTTCCTCCACCTGACCCTCGGCGATCTGAAAGAAGCCGGCGTCCGCCAACTCATCTACAGGACTACGAAACAAAATTAAAGGGGAAAATGATGAATGATGAGGTAACTATAGAAACCACATCTGTTATGTAATGTGGAATAAACCCTAATTTTGAAAGCAGGGCTATTTTATTATAACAGGCGGTAAAACTGAGTAGAACACAATTTTAGATAACAGCGGGGCACAGATGATGCCTCATCTTGACTGTATAATGTGCAGACTGTCACTCGCAGCTAACTTCCGAGCCGCCATAAAGTTTGAACCAACCAACCAACTATAACTAGATGTTAGGTCTGAAATTGTACGGAAATCCTATACAATGCGAGATCAGCATAAACTGGAAATGAATAGCTTGATACGTCTACGAAACGTTCTGAACGAAATCCTAATCGAAACGATAAAACTTTTTGACAAAAAAGTGCAACTGTGCTTGTTTTTTTTATTCGTGATGCTCATTTGTTTTCTACTTCACATCAGTGTGACTTTGACTTTTTGTTTGTTTTCCTGAGATTTCACACATTTTTAATAAGAAATTTACTTTTTAATACTCACAATGCCTATAGTTGATATTACTAATCCCGATGTCATCAAGTTTTTAGTAGAAAACTATGAAAAGACAGCATATCTTCGCATGAGATGGAATTTTCTTAACAGTGACAAGTTGAAACAAACCGCTACTTTAAATCGAGAAGAGAAAGGATATTACGTAACTGATGTCTTAAAACATACCATGGCGAAAGGTATGCTTACTATAACAAGAGACCATGAGTCTGGTGCGAGGAACAAAAGGAAAACACCTATTCGCGACGCAATCCACATACCAGCTGTAGCTGATATGATAAAAGGGCATTCTATCGTCGATGTCGGTCTCGGCATTGTGAAAGAAGATCCGAGACTCGGACGGCCCGATACAGATCTCACTATTGATCCTGTAATGCGGCCTATGAATCCGGAACAGAGGAAAATTATCTACAAAGGTATTCCAGAATTTGGCCGCAAGGCTTACATACAAAGCCGAAATAAAATTCCTCCTGAGGACAAGTACTATTTCAGTCAGTCTATGGGATCGACGTACGGATGGCGTCTTAAGGACAGCTACTTTGGTAAGAATGTGCCTAAACATGGGCGCGTGTGGCACCTCACACATGGTACGCGAAGCCGCAGTGGACCGCATCGAGACCCAAACCATTATAAAGAAATCTCAGGACCAATCAGATGTCCGATATAACATTTAACTATAATAGAACAATATTGTGACCGTATTTTTATTACTTTTGTTACATTTTCATTTGTTAATTTTATAATTTTAGTTTTGTGATATTTATTTGTTGTTTTGCAAAATTATTATGATTGAAATTATTTTTAATTTATTTTAATAAATTAATTTTAAAGTTAAATATAATTTTTACGATACTTTTTAGGGTTCCGTAGCCGAATGGCAAAAAACGGAACGGAGAGAGATGTCAGCAAACGGGTAGGGGTCCAAAAGGACCGATGCCTGCCAGGGTTGCGGGACTGTTCAAAAGAGATACCGCGGCCTTGGAACACAAAGGGCAAAAGAAGGAACATGGATGCGTTTTATTCAGTATAAGTCAGTATAAGCCCAGAGCGGGAGGAGTTATTTGACGATTTCCCATTCGAAAAAAAAGGGGGTTTCTCCCCATACATGGAACTGAAATCAAAAAATATTTTTTTCATGTAAACTATACGTGCGGGGTGTCTATTAGGGCATACGGACCGGTATTTCCCGGTCCTGAAAATATATATTTATTCTGACAAGAATAAATATAATTGGTAAAATTCTCATTCTAAAGTACCCGTTTTATAATTTTTTGACGAAAAGACTCAACGAAGCTTCCCAAATGCTGCCCAGCCTAGCTGGATTTTTCTGTTATCCTTGCGCTCAAAGTTGTTCTTACTGTAGAGTTTGCCCGAGGTAAATATATTCTCGAGCAACCTCGAGAGGACCGCCATTGACAACAATAGATCCTGGGGTAACGAGTTCGTTGAACATAACTAGGATTTGTCAAGTTCACCCTGAGACCAATGCGTATTGAAGAATCAACTAGGCCACTAGTATCTGCTGTAAGTTGTGCAGCGATTCAGTCGGTATGATGATGTCATCTGCAAATCTCAAGTGTGAGATGTACTTGCCGTAGATCTTAATGCTATTCCCAGTTCAAGTCTTAAACACATCCTCCAGTTCGTTGGTGAACAATATCGGTGAAATTACGTCCCCCTGCCTCACCTCCCGACACAATGGGATATGCTCTGTCTGCTGGTTCTGAGTTTGGACGGTCATTATTTATGGCGTTTTCTTAAAGACTTTTCAGCACTTGAAGTATCGCCAGTCTACTTGGCATCGCTGCAGAGACTCCAGAACAAACTGCAGGTCTCGATAGAGTAAAAGCCTTCTCTGCTTTTGAGTCCACAAATGCAAGACACAAAAGCCGATTACACTCTTCGGACTTCAGCGTAATTTGCCGCACTGTGTGAATGTGATCTCTGGTGCTGTATCCTCTTCTAAACCCGACTTGTCCGGTGGGTGGAATTCATCGAGTATTCTTGCTAGACGATTTGTGACGACTCTTTCAACTTAAACATGTGGCTAAGGAGCCATATGGGTCTGTAATTCTTTAATAGTGTCTTGTTCCCTTTTTTATGGAAAATAACGACCACGTTCTTTCTTCACGCTTCTGGAACCTGATCCTGATCCTGTTTTCCCAGAGAACAGGATCAAGTTGAAAAGCTCCCGAAGCTCTCTTAATAGAGGACTTCCAGCTTTCAGAAACTCAGTCGTTAACTCATCCTCACCAGGGACTTTTCCATTCTTAAGCTGTCTAAGAGCCGCCTTGATTTCACCTTAGCTGACTTTTGGCAGATCTTCTGTGAAATGGGATCAGGTCGAGATGCATGCGATGCGTACAACTGACCGTAGAAGTTTTCGACTTCTGAAACAATCTCAGACTTCGAAACGACGGTCAACCAGATTTGGTCAATATCGTCAGGTGGCTCCTCCCAAGTGATTGGACGAACACTTTCAACTCTTTTTTCTTATTGTTTTATTGAGTGCCTGTAGTTCTGCTGAAGTGATGGATAGAAGCTCCAAAGTCTCCTTAATTTTTACTATTTGGTCGAACGCATGGTCAATATAATAATATATACCTTTGTATTTGATTTCGGGTTTTTTTGTTAATTTAGAATGTACTTTAAATTACATTTTAAATTAAATTAAAAACCCGAGAAAGACCGAAGAACCCGGGTACCCGGTTTATATGAAAACCGGAAACCGAAAAAAAACGGTCCCAAAAAATGGCCGATTTTCGATGCCCTTGTCTATACATATATCTGTCTTTAAAATGACAATGAGGTTCCTAAAACCATTTCTCTCAAAGTCAATCGTTTGAAAGATAGACACTTCCAAAGTGGTTAAATGTGTGTGTGTGTTTGGTCCCCTCTAAATTCAAAGAGGAGGAAAATTCTGAAAAAAAAAAAATAGGATTATAGAACGTAACAAAAACTTTCAACTAAAATTGGTTTGAATAAGATTTGATGTTTATTTTTTTGAGAAATGGGCCTTTTCATCAAACTGCAGCAACTACTTTGTTTTTCATTAACATACTATGAAACAAATTTAGTTTTGCTGTTGAATGTAAAACAATACAACATATGAATGAGCCTTCAAAATATTTGTATTATATTGTTTGGTGCTACGGAACCCTATGTGCGTGTGAGTACGACTCGCACTTGGCCGGTTTTTTTTGTATTGTGGTTTCAGTCGTAAGGGTTTGAAGTAAGCACAAAACGATATCTAACTAGTTCTGTACTAAAAATAACTGTTTTAGCTGCAGCAGTTGGTCGGTAGAACATTCGCTGCTTAGTAATAGTTACGCAAACCATCAAGTGAGTAAAGCGCAGGCACCGCCAGCTGGTGAGCGAGCGAGCGAGCCGAACGAGGCATCGTTTCACCTCTTTTAATACTTAGGTTCACACCACGAGCTACCGAAAGAGCCAAATGAAGTATGAAAAGAACCTTGCCCGCCTCGCTCGCTCGCTTGCTAGCTGGCGGTGTGGCCTGCGCTTAAACGCCCGCCGCCGACCAGCGAACATACTGTCCGAACTACAGACACGCTGCCCGTTGCTCGCCGACACGTTTCTAGTTGCTAGCTCTACTCGTTTCTCGACAAATTAAAAAGAGCGAATAGCATAGCAAAAATTGCACAATAATTGCTCTTTAATTGCAAATCCGTATTATGTACCAGCGATAGCAACACCATAGCAATCCAGCGATGGTGCTGCCTCTGTGGAGCAATAGGTAAACTAAAAGTGCATGGATCCATATTGATTAGCGATCATTTCGTATTGCGTTTGGTTTTTGACAGCAAAGCGATAGCGATCGGCAGACAAATTTGATTGTCAGATTGCGATAACCTTTTCCCTAGATGTTAATCGATTGCTTATCGCTCTCTGATTGCTTCAGACATTTATTTTTGTGAAGCTTTAATATATTCGTAAAGCTTATAATTGTTGTTGCCGTAATGCAGAATTAAAACATTATAATAAAACTTTGTTTTATTTGAAGGAACAAATATATTTTCGGTATAGTGACAAGACAGATATAAAACACAATATGAAGGTCGTATACCTTCAGATATATCAGACCCAATATGAAGGTCGTATATCTTCACATCCACGATACTTTTTAGAGCTTGGACAAATCTTCAAGTCCAACTCTACAGCTTAACATGTTCAGTCGTGGTCCAAACAATGGCTTCGTAAACATGTCTGCCAATTGTAATTCTGTAGCGACTTGTTTGACGGCGAAGTCTCCATTTTGAATACATTCTCGAATGAAGAAATGCTTTATCTTGATATGTTTAGTTCTCCTGTGGAACTCATAAGGTGGGTTCTCAGACAACCTTATGGCAGACTCATTGTCGACGTAAATTGTTGGTTTTTCATTCAGGTCTGTTAGGTCCTTTAATTCCTCCAGGAGTTCTTTTAGCCATAAGGCTTCTCTCGCAGTTTCTGTCATGGCTACGAGTTCGGCCTCCGTTGAAGAGATTGCTACTCTTGGTTGTTTTTGGCTTTTCCACATGATGGGACCGGAGAATAAGAAAATCATCCCTGACGTCGAATGGCCAGTCGTTGTGTCACCACCAAAATCAGCGTCACTGAAACATATCAGCCTCTTCTCCCGGCTTTTCGCGAAGACAAGTCCTTTGTCTATAGTACCCTTTAGGTATCTAAAAATTCGCTTGACTTTCATTACATCAAACTTAGTAGGACTTTCTAGATGCCTTGACGCAACACTCACAGCGTAGCTTATGTCTGGCCTTGTAGCGACCATGAGGTATGCTAGGGCTCCCACAGCTTGACGATAGGGAAATGACGAATTTGATTCATCATCTTCTTCTTCATCTATGCCAATTTTTACTGCCGGCGTTGCAGCGACTTTGCAGTTAGTCATTCCAAACTTTTCAAGTATCTTCTTAGAATAAGACTTTTGGTTTAATGTAATACAACCATCTTTGGTTTTATTAATTTCAAGTCCAAGGAAATAAGACGCCGGTTTTGTGGTTATTTTAAACCTATTTTTCAGCTCTTCAGTAAATTTCCTTCCAGCATTTTCACTAGTTGAAGCCACCAAACCGTCATCTACGTAAAGCGCAATTAACACTTGTTCACGTAAGTAAAGACAAGGATCTTTTGTGCTTTGCTTGAATCCTGAATTTATAAGATATTCTGATATGCAGACATTCCAGCATAGAGGAGCTTGTTTCAGCCCGTAGAGGCTGCGATAAGTTTGCACACTTTCTTAGTGCCATCATTGAATCCCTCTGGCTGCTTCATAAAGATTTCCTCTTTTACAGCTCCGTTTAGAAACGCAGTCGATACATCGAACTGTTGAAGTACCAAATTTTCTCGAGCAGCTATTCCTAAGACAGCTCTTATAGTACTGAGGCGGGCTACCGGACTGAAAGTCTTCTGATAATCAACGCCAGGTTTTTGTGAAAAACCTTTTACTACTAATCTGGCCTTATATCGCTCAATTGTACCATCTGGATTGTTCTTTATTTTGTAAACCCATTTACATGGCAATGGTTTACGATTTTTCGGAGGGTCGACTAATTCCCAAGTCTTCATTTCTTTCAATGATTCCATTTCATTTTGCATAGCCTCTAACCATTTGACCTTATCCTTGCTATTCATAGCATCTTTAAACGTTTGAGGTTCTGTTTCATTATCCATATCCATGACTGCCATAATATAATCCTCAAATATTTTAGGTCTGTTAATCTGTGATCTATCACGAAGATTGTATGATCTTCGTTCTTCTGGGACAAGAATGGATGCGTCGACATCTATGTCGTTTTCATTTGGTTGATCAGCAGTTTCACTGCCGTCATCAATCCCGAGAGTGTCATAATACAACTCGTTATCTTCATTTTGTATAGGTACCTCGTTATAGCTTGCAATAACATTATCCTGTACTGCTTGCTGTCTACTATTATTTTCTTTTGTAGTACCTTCTAAATATATTTCTGTTTCATCTAGTTCACTGTCAGTCTCGTTTGATCGCTTGTGATCATCTATTTCTTGAAAAGGAACAGAAATTACATTTTTACCATCTTCGTAGAACATTTTCTTTAAAATTCGAACATCCTTGGAAACAAGAATGCGTTTCTTCGATGGGACGTATATTCTAAACGCTTTTGAAACTTCCGAGTAACCAGCGAACATACCAGGTATAGCTTTTGAAGCAAATTTGTGTTCATGTTTTCCTTTCTTTAGGATGAACGTTTTAGCACCAAATACATATAGATGATTAACGCAAGGTTTTCTACCTACCCATCTTTCAAATGGTGTTTGGTTTTCAATACTCTGGTTAATGCTTCGGTTTGACAAGTAATTTGCAGTATGAACCGTTTCTGCCCATAAACACATAGGCGCTTTTGATTCCAACATCATGCATCTTGCTTTTTCTATAAGGGTTCTATGTTTCCTTTCAGCGATACCATTTTGATGTGGAGTGTAAGGTGCTGTCAATCTTTTTGCTATTCCATTTTGCTTCAGAAATGAATCAAACTTCAAATTTCGGTATTCCGTACCGTTATCGGTCTGTAGGAATTTAATTTTGTTTCCTGTGAAGTTCTCTGCTTCTACCTTGTAGTCTATAAACTTTTGTAATACTTCGTTTTTATTTTTAATAAAGTATACTCGGCAGTATCTACTGTAGTCATCAATGAAACTTACAAAATACCTGCTGCCATTCAGTGAAGGTTGTTTAAGTGGTCCACAGACGTCACTGTGTACGATCTCAAGACGCTGACTCGTACGTGAATTATTTTTGTCACTCTTCTTGCTAGGCACTCTGCTCAATTTTCCTTCTATGCATATTTCGCATTCACCTAAAGAACTATTACGGTTGAAGTTTAATCCAATCAGGCTTTCATTCTTTAAGGCGAGCTTCAAGTCCCTTTCACTCATGTGTCCCATTTTACAGTGCCATTGTTTAATAGCATCTGACTCCACTTCTTTTGCTACGTCATTACTACATTCTGTAGCATTGGCTCTATGTCTGTCAACATTATTGTTTTTCGTTTGGAGATAATATAGACCATCGTCTTCTCTCACTGCTTGCATTTGTACTCCTCGCTTGTGATCATTAATTATTGCCTTCTTCTTAGTGAATAGAATTGTGAGTCCTACATCAGTCATTTTTCCAACAGATAGAAGATTAGCACACAGGCTTGGTACATAAAGTGCATCAGTTATTCCAATTTTTCCTTCTTCAATTTCTATTTCTGCAGGCCCTGACCCTTTTATCTCTGCAGTTTTGTCCTTTGAAGCGAGTTTAAGGGTTTTTGAAATTTTCTTCATCTCAATAAAAGGCTTATCCGAAAATGTCATATGTGACGTACATCCACTGTCAAGTATCCAGCATTTTTGGGCTTTGTCATTTATGAAGTAGCTACTGAAGAGGTTTGTTTGTTTATCGTCCATTTTGGTATACCTGTTCTTAGGCTTTTTATTATTTTTCTTGCCGATATTCTTATTTTTAGACCAGCATTTGGACGTGTCATGGCCTTTCTTTTTACAAATCTTGCAAAAGGTGTAGAAACTTTCTTCAGCGTCATTCTTTACGCTAGTACTAGGGATGTCACGACGGCGTGCATCACTCTCTTCTATAATTTTAATCTTTAGCTTTTCAGGGTCTGGAAGCGAGTCTTGAGATTCAATTGCAGTCCTGAAATTTTCGTATTCCGAAGAAAGGCTATAAAGCATCATGATTGACAATAGATCACTGTTGATATCAATATCCATATCTTTTAATTTATCAACTGTATCCATGAATTTCTTTAAATGCTCGCGTGTATCTGAACCTTCTTCTAGTTTTGCTAATATAAGTTGCTTTAGTAGGGTAGCCTTTCTGGCTGGACCCTTACTAGCATAGATAGATTCAAGAGCCGTCCACACATCTCTGGCAAATTTACAGTTTTTTACCTGTTTCAGTTCTGAAGGCGCTATCAACAACATCAGCTCCGATTTCGCCATTTCGTCATCGTCAAGAATATTTTGTGACGCACCTACCTTTGGATATTCTTTTACACATGCCCATAGTTTATTTTTTACTAAGTATGCTTTTGCATGTATACACCACGTATCGTAGTTTTCCTTTCCTAAAGGTTGGATTTTTACAATTGACATTTCTAATTTTTTCCTTTTCGTTTTTATTCAAATAACTTACATTTTTTACGCTCTGCTACCATGTGAAGCTTTAATATATTCGTAAAGCTTATAATTGTTGTTGCCGTAATGCAGAATTAAAACATTATAATAAAACTTTGTTTTATTTGAAGGAACAAATATATTTTCGGTATAGTGACAAGACAGATATAAAACACAATATGAAGGTCGTATACCTTCAGATATATCAGACCCAATATGAAGGTCGTATATCTTCACAATTTTTTTATATTAGTCCAATAAATTTGTATTTTATCAAACATTTACTAAAATCTAATATCTCCGTCGTGTATTAATTTACACTAGAAGACTGTTTTCATTGTGATCGTGACGATTCATTAAGGATGGCTCGTTCTGTTCTCTTGCTTGAAGCACTTGAGGCTTAAGCCAGAACAATTGAAAGCCTTAACACAGCACGGTTGCGGCGAAGCCTTCGAGATGAAGCCAATGCTTTGAACTTAGCTGGTTTTGAGTTCAAAGCTCACTACCGACTCACGAAAGAGCTGTTTCAGGATTTGTGCATTGAGATTACACCATTCATGGCGCAAACGAGGAGGAGAACAAAAGTTAGTGTAGAATGTAAAGTAAGTACATAAACAAGCATTGTTTTTACTGCGAGCTACCGCTGTACCTAACTAGTAACGTACGTATTTAAGAATATTGTGATATTACAGGTTCTAACAGCACTCTCATTCTATGCTACGGGGTCATACCAAAAACCTGTGGGCATGAGCTATATGCATGGGCTTAGCCAAGCCAGTGCATCTATAGCTGTAAAACAGGTGACCATTGCTCTGAATACGCTTAGTATTTTAACAAAGTATATAAGGTTCCCTCAAACACCACAAGAAAGAAACACAATCATAAATGGGTAAGAGATAATACCTACCTATTTAAAAATTATAATCAAAGGTGAGTGGTTGCATAATAAGTGTAATTATGTATTTGCGATTGTTTGTATTTTAATGTTTACTTATCCTTTTCAGGTTTTCAAACAAATTTGAATTTCCTGGTTGCATAGGTTGCATTGATTGCACTCACGTAGCTTTAATTCAGCCCACACAACATGCAGAAAGGTTTTTTAATAGAAAACATTACCATTCCAGGAATGTACAAATAGTAAGTCCATCAAAGATTCTGAAATCTCAGTTTATTATAATATATTATTTGAAAAGTAATAACCAGTGCAACATAAATACCATAATGTTTATATTTTTAGATATGTGATAGTGATTTAAATATAATCAATACTGAGGCATCATTTGGTGGAGCTACACATGATGCCTACATTTGGAGAAGCTGTGAGATACAGGAGCATCTCCAACAGCTACAAAATAGAGGAGAGACTATCTGGTTCTATCTATCTTTTCGGTTTCGCGTTTTCATCAAAACAAGGTACTCGGGTTTTTCGGCCTTTTTCTGTTTTTTTTTTTTTTTTTAATTTACAGTGTACTTTAGCTCTATTTATTAATTAACAATTACAAAGGTTACAATATTGACAAGGCGTTCGACCAAATAGTTAAAATCCTCATGAAGCCCCTGACGCATTTTTGCATAATGCGGCTTACGGGCAGGAAGTCCAAACATTCGAAGGAGACTCTGGAACTTCTATCCATCACTTCAGCAGAGCTACAGGCACTAAACAATAAGAAAATTGGGACGACGCGACCTTCGATGCTCCAGCACAAAGCAAAACCGGGAGTTGAAAATGTTCGTCCAATCACTTGGGAGGAGCCACCTGACGATATTGACCAAATCTGGTTGGGATATCGTCGTTTTGAAGTCTGAAATTGTTTCAGAAGTCGAAAACTTCTACGGTCAGTTGTACGCATCGCATGCATGTCGATCTGATCCCCTTTCACAGAAGACCTGCCAGAAGTCAGCCAAGGTGAAATCGAGGCGGTTCTTAGACAGCTTAAGAATGGAAAAGCCCTAGGTGAGGATGAGTTAATGACTGAGCTTTTGAAAGCGGGAGGAAGTTTTCTATTAAGAGAGATCCTGTTCTCTGGGAGAAATCCAGAAGCGTGGAGAAAGAACGAGGTCGTTCTTTTCTTTAAAAAAGGGAACATGAACCTTTTAAAGAATTACAGACCTATTTCGCTCCTTAGCCACATGTTTAAGCTGTTTGCAAGAGTCGTCACAAATCTTATAGCGAGAAGACTCGACGACTTCCAGCCACCGGACAAATCGGGTTTAGAAGAGGATACAGCACCAGAGATCACATTCACACAGAGCGGCAAATTATACTGAAGTTCGAAGAGTATAATCGGCTTTTGTGTCTTGCATTTGCGGACTATGCAGGCTATGAAGGCTTTTAACTCTATCGAGACCTGGTTTGTTCTGGAGTCTCTGCAGCGATGCCAAGAAGACTGGCGATACTTCCAAGTGCTGAAAAGTCTTTAAGAAAACGCCATAAATAATGACCGTCCAAACTCAGAACCAGCAGACAGAGCATAATCTCATTGTGTCGGGGGGGAGGCCAACACGACACGACGTAATTTCACTGATATTGTTTACCAACGAACTGGAGGATGTGTTTAAGACGCTGAACTGGGAATGGCATTAACATCTACTGCGAGTACATCTCACACTTGAAATTTGCAGATGACATCATCATACTGACTGAATCACTGCACGACTTACAGCAGATATTAGATGGCCTAGTCGATTCTTCAATACGCATTGGTCTCAGGGTGAACTTGACAAAGTCCAGGCTATGTTCAACGAACTCGTCACCCCAGGATCTATTGTTGTCAATGGCGGTCCTCTCGAGGTTGTTCGAGAATATTATGTATTTACCTTGGGCAAACTCTGCTGTTTGGTAAGAACAACTTTGAGATGAAGGATAACAGAAGAATCCAGCTGGGCTGGCAGCATTTGGGAAGCTTCGTCGAGTCTTTTCGTCAAAAAATTATACCACGGGTACTTTAGAATGAGAATTTTCCCAATTAGGTACATTTATTCTGGTGGGGTACAACGAACTCAGAGTGCGCAGAGAATTTACGCTCGCGGCGTATGCGCTAAAGCTCCTGCGTGGAGTAGCACATAATCCGGGTGTGCTGCGGCACCTGAAGCTGTGCGTGCCAGACCGGTACGTGTGGAGGCGGCGGCGACCGCCACTGCTGGCCGTGCCGGCTGCCAAAACTAACCTGCTGTCAAAGACACCCCTCACCCGCACAATATGTGTACTAAACAAAGTGCATGAGAGGATTGATATATTTTCGTGCAATCTGAGTGAGTTCGCAAGAGTTTTGTTGAATATTGTCAGTTATATTTAAATGTTAATATTCTGTGATAGGTCTGATTTTGTATTTTAGGTTAAGATTTTATATTTAAAAAAAAAACCAGTGTTTACAATCCACTATTGTATTGGGGTAATCCTGTAAAGGTAGTGTGTGTAAGTTTAATAAATAAATAATAAATAAATTCTTGTGAGAATAAATTTTAGTTGAATAAGTCGTGGGAATAATAGAAAAAATGTACTTACTCATGTTTCTACATTTTAAACGACCTACGACGTGTTGTGTGTCTGGATCTGCGTAGTTCACAGATCAATAATTAAAGGATTTAAAAAAGAAACAAAAAGAACCGAAAACATGACCGACATCCATGAATACGAAATTCTTTTTTTTTTTGCATTTTCAAAAATCGGCCATTGACTTGTGGTCGTGTCCAAACCGTCAGTCTTTTGAATAAGAGCTAATTGAGGGTTCACTTAACATCCTTTCTCAATATATGACGCGCTCAATTATTTTTTTTCTATTTTCTCCCCCTTCGTACGGCCATCCCCACCATGCGAACCGGTAGATTAATATATTTCTGTTATCGGAAACACGTGGGGCACGTATACTATTAATATCTGAAGCGCTCGAGTATTTCTTTGAGACTGTTTTTTTACATTTTTGAAAACGTGTACAAGCTTCCCCCACCAGTTTAATGTAATAATCACAATTACTTATAACCTTTTTTCTTTTTAGCATCTAACCTTCAAAATCCAATAGGTCCCCAGGACGCTGAGTTACCTATGTCATCCTTGTCGCAAACGAGCGATGTGTGAAATGTGTTGAGGACAGAAAACTAATCCTGCAGCAATGAAAGTCACGCGCACTACTACAACATTTATTGTCGGTATCCACAGGTTTTACAAACTAATACAAACTGATTTAGGGCAAGGATAGCTACAGTTTAACAATTCTATCTAAACACGGTTAAAAAACTTACGAGACTAGTGCACTCTTTCGTGTCTGGAAACGAACAGAACGCTACATAGAAATGTGGGCGGAAAGAACTCGCGTTTGCACTCGACTTCCGGTTCCAGAAACTTCTAGAATATTTGAATTGTTTTTACTGTGCTGCCTCTGGTGTCGAGGGGCGACTACTACAGTATTCATTCATAATATTACATCTCATTAATAAGACAGCGCCTCTAGTGTCGTGAAGCGACTACTATGATATTCATTATAATATCAATGACTCGTTGATAACCAGCGCCTCTAGTGGCGAGCAGCGAAAGCAATCGATCGATTATGCGTAAATCATTCATTGATACTGGCGTCCTCTAGTAGTAAATCTACTGTACTGCTTCCGCTGCGCGATAACAGAGGACGCTATCGCTACTTGTCACAAAATTAATACGAACGTCACGTCATCACCCATTCGCAATCGCATCCAGCACTGTTAAAAAACTGGGGTAATCCCATCGAACTATAAAGATTCAATTAAGAAACTAGAACAAATAGCGTAAGTTGGCGAACTCGCCACAACAGATACTAGCAATCCGTAAGAACTGAAAGACATAAATCAAGTTAAAATCTCCCATGTAGTCGCCCGCTTGCGCGTTATATAAAAGTGGTAACGATTGGAGAAGTTCCGTGTTAAATCCGCTCGAAGTCGTAAGACATGGCTGATGAATACGGAGTTCATACTAAGAATCCACTGCGAGAGATGCAAAAATGAGTACTCACTACCCATTTTTATTAGATTATGTGATTAATTATTTGTCTTGAGGCAGGTTATTTGTTTCATAATAAAATTCTATTACTTTCGTATGGATCGATGGTAGGTACGTCTTGTCAAAGTATGTTGCCACGTTAATCGCGTAGTTTTAATTTCATCTATGTTTCATACGTAGAGATAATATGAAACTTCATTAAAACAAAAAACGAACTTTACACAATTTATTTCTCAAAACTTATAACTAAGATCTTACCTTAACTATTTACATCTTCAAGTAACGTAGCACACTCATTCAAACATGAAACGCCACAGTACAGTCTAATGAACAAAGAACTTGACGCAGGCAAAGCTCGCGATTTCATTGAGGAACCATCTTTTTGTTTCACTCATCTGGAGATTTCAGGACTAATGTTATGAGTTATTTCGTGGATGCGGTTTTTTAACATCTCAGACTTTTGATACAAGCAAAACACTATTCAAAATCAGACATTTGCAGTTCAAGTGTGGCCACTTACAAGTACGGTTAAAAATGACAATCTAAAGCGTAGAAGAGGCGCTTTGCTCGGGTCGCACCCCTAAAGTAAATCATCTGTTGGTAAATCTATTAAATCCTGCCCTCGCCTGTGACCTCGCAATTGCAATACTGAAGTATTATCAACTTCAGTGAACTATTATACATTATGCTTCCTCTTGGCGGACGGTTTATCGAACACTTGCTTCATGCCGCCCCTGAAGTTAGCGAGCCTGGCAGCCGCGCCCTCGTTGCTCCAGGCCGAATCGAACTCTGTCGTGTCCTGGTCGACCAGATGCGTGTACTTCGTGCGGCCAGACCGACCGAATTTCTTTACTTGCATTACCTGAGGATAAACGATACGTGTTAGATTGTCTTTTCCGGATTATAGCAGACAACGGCACAACAATAATGCCTATAACGTTTCTACTGCTGGCGGTCTAGCAATGGTATCAATAAATTGTTATTTTATCTTCTTAGCGTGTCGATAGCAAACCCCGGATACTGACGCAGTTATTACAAATAATTAGGATAGCTTACAGCATATGAGACCGATGTAATTACCTTAGGTAGAACAGTCTTATCAAAGTGGTCGTCCAGAGTAGGACCAGAGAAGTCTTGTTTGAACACCTCTTCTTCTTTGTCCAAGTAGAATGCACCTCTGAAAAATAAACGTTAGTTTTAATATAATACTCGATCAATATTATTTTTAACCGACGAAAAAAGGTAGTTCTCGGATCAACGCATATTTTTGCGTTAAATTCTCGTGAGACAGTACCATTAACAGTGTTCACCGTTTTACTTTGTTTTTCGGGCAAACCCGAAATAAATACCTGAACTCGAACAGAGCCTTTATCTATGGGATCATCTTGAGAAGAACAATGATTACTGATTAAAAACATAAGTATAAAGTATAGTATGAATAACTGACCTGTGATAGTATTTCTGCAGAAACTTGTACTTGCCCTTGACAGATTTGTTGGTGACAAGCTTGGGGTTGAGGCGCTGTTCCACGCGACGCTCCTCCTCCGTCATGTTACGCATTCGCTCTATAGCTAACAACTCCTTCTCTACACTGTAAATAAAAGAAGTTCCCATGACATTTTCTTTTAAACATACTTATATTATTTTAAGAATACAAGTCTTTGTAGATACATTTGTTTTACTATATTTATATTTTTTAGTTATGTATCGTAATCTACTTGAAATATTTAAATACATCTATACATATAATAAAACAGTAAAAAAACTGTGTCTGTACATTGAATATATTAAAAAAATAATTTTTGAGGGGGGTTTGGAAACAGTAATAGAGCACAAATCCAAAAAAAAAATTCTGTCTGTTTGTCTGTATGTCTGTTTGTTTGTACACGCTAATCTTCGGAACTACTCGACGGATTTTTTGTTGTATAGGTATTAAATCTGGGCAACATATAGGCTATAATTTATCTTGGAAACTTGAACATCTGATGCAGCACCGCAACAGACCAGCTAAACTATAAGAGATACAAAAATGGTACCGTAGCAAAAATTGTTCCACGTGATGAGCATTTTCTGCTAAGAGAATAAATTTGAAGATCTGGAACACCTGAAGTGGAACTCCAAGAGCCCAGCTACACTATAACATATATAGGAATGTCGTCTTAGCAAGAGTTGTTCAGCCTGATGAGCACTCTCTGTTGTCGTATAAAATTTGAAGATCTGGAACAGCTGATGTGGAACTCCAAGAGCCCAGCTACACTATAACATGTATAGGAATGACGTCTTAGCAAGAGTTGTTCAGCCTGATGAGCACTCTCTGTTGTCGTATAAAATTTGAAGATCTGGAACTGCTGATGTGGAACTCCAAGAGCCCAGCTACACTATAACATATATAGGAATGACCTCTTAGCAAGAGTTGTTCAGCCTGATGAGCACTCTGTGTTGACGTATAAAAATTGAAGATCTGGAACACCTGATATGGAAATCAAAGCTATCACTAATTTCACTGTATAATTATAAAAAAACATAAGCTGGGAGTACCTTCACGTGGTGAAGGCGGTAACAGTTTAGGACTGATTTTCGATGAATCATTGAAAATTTGACTCTACTGGCCAAAACTCCCATTTATTATTTTATTTTATCAAATAAATAAGCCTTCGGGCTTATGTTATTTGAGTGTTTAATTTCCTTTTTCATTTATTTTCGTGACACGGTAGTCTACCTGGTAACGCAGGGGAGCAGTCACTTAGATTTTAATTGATCAGGTATCTTCAGAATAAAACTATAACTATGCCTAGAAAGAGGTCAAATCTTTCCCAACGTTCCAAAGGAGCTAAAAGATTGAGGATCATAAGATCCCAAGAATCTACCGAAGAGCGTCAGGAGAGACTTGATGCTGTTCGAGAACATCAGGCAGCAACTCGCTCCGTAGAAACCTCTTCGGATCGCGAAGCACACCTGCGTTCTCAGCGTATTTACGCATTTATATTCAGGTCTCTAGAGACCAGTGAAGAAAATGATGCGCAAATGACCGCTGATCGTGAACGTCATGCATTGTCTCGTGAGTCGCAGACGTTCACGGATAGAGAATTGCGCATGAGTTCTCAGCGTATCTACGCATCTGCTTCTAGGTCTCTAGAGACAAGTGCGGAACGTGATGCGCGACTGTCCGCTGATCGTGAACGTCACGCATTGTCTCGCGAGTCGGAGACGTTCATGGATAGAGAATCGCGCATTTTTTTAAAGTTATTTGCAATATTATTGTTAATTCAGTGTACCCTTGGGATCCGCTGCAGAATAACGGGAAGAAAAGGTATTTGTTGTGTAGGTATTAAGTCTGGGCAACATATAGGCTATAATTTATTTTGGAAATTGGAACACCTGATGCAGAACCGCAACAGAACAGCTAAAGTATAAGAGATATAAAAATGGTGTCATAGCAAAAATTATTCCACGTGAAGAGCATTTTCTGCTATGAGAATAAATTTGGAGATCTGGAACCCTGTTGTGGAACTCCAAAGCCCAGCGACACTATAACATATTAAGGAATGACGTCTTAGCAAAAGTTGTTTAGTCTGATGGGCATTTCCTGTGGACTTACGAAAATGAAAGATCTGGAACGTCTTCAATCGTCTCGCTCATTCCGTTGTTTTCCCGGGGACGGGAAAACAACGGAATTCTACATCAGAATTCTCAACCTCAGAATTCTACATCAAACGTTTCAGATCTTCGATTTTCTTGACGACCCCGTTGTCGCTGGCAAAAGCAACAGGATCCGCGTACGAAGTCGCGGGCAGAAGCTAGTAATATTATAAAGAGGTAAAATTTGTTTGTAAGTTTGTATGTAGGGGGTAATCTCTGGATCTACTGAACCGATTTTGAAAATTATTTCACTAATAGGAAGCCACATTATCCCTGAGTGCCATAGGCTATATATATTTACAACGTGCCTGTAGGATAATTTCCGACAAAAATGCGAGCGAAGCCGCTGGCAACAGCTAGTCTAAAATATAAAACATAATAATTGCACGTATGATGAATATAAATGTACAGTTGCCAGTACCCATTGTAGGTCTAGGTAGACGAATGTCATTCGTACGTGTGTTAGCGTGACAAAATTGTATATTAAAGACTAAATAATTATGTTTGTCCTTTTGGTTTTTATGTGGTACACAACAAAGTGTTCAAGGCGCGGACTGACTACGATTTTAATCGCAACTAGACGGCGTAAGCTATTGTCACCACTATGTCTATGGAGCGTGAGTAAAGTTGAAAATTGAAAATAATATGTATTTGTGTTGATGGGACTAAGCTGCGAATGGCATTTATTGTACAGGTTTTCTTTATATTATTCAAAATATAGACATTAAATTAAATAATTGTTTGGTTAAAATTAAAAAAAAAAAAATGATAATTCTATTAAATTAAAAAAAAAGCTCGCTGGAAATACAGAGATCTTCGTCGCCAAAGTTTATTTTTGTGCCACAACTTCCCAATTTTATTGGGAATATCAAACTATTTTATTGATTATTCTGTTCGGTTAAACATTTTCTTTAAACCCTTCTCTGTCGACTATATTTTTTGCGTTAGATATTTTCATTGCGTTACGTCATACTCGACTATCTAAGTTTCACTCAGTTTAAGTCTATCCAAATTTTGGGAATATTGAAGTAACATCGCGCCTTAATCAGAGCTTGCAGCATTACTGATCAGAATTATTCAAGTTTCCAATAGTAGCACACACTGCTCTCACCAAATGGTTTATGATAGAGTATTCTACTACTTACGCTTCTCTTTCCTCTTTGTCGCGTTTGATGCGTTTCATTTCACGCAACTTCCACGCTTCGTATTCCAATTCGTCGTTTTCATCTTCAGTACAAACGTCGTTGATATTACCTTCTTTTAATTCGCCCTGAAATCATTGAAGGTGTTTTATTGGTGGTGGTGTATTATAAATACAATTTATAATATATAGTTTACAATACAAACAAAATGAAAATTTATTTTTAAAATAGTTTTAAGAACTTAGTTTCATTTTGTTACTTTTAATTCAGTGTTTTAAGTATCTGATTAAAACAAACCTGTGTATTCCTCTGTTCAGACCTGATAGTCTCTTCAACGAGTTTTAAAGCATCTCTTCTCCGCTCTTCTTTTTCTTTCCTTGCTTCTACTTCTTCCTTCTTTTGCTGCTTCACTTTCCGCTCTCGCTCTTGCACCGTCATCCTGTCTGATGCTCTTACAAATACGGGCTTCACACGGGGTCCTAAGATGATAAAGACATTGTCAAACATACAGTACATTACCTGTTTCTTTTGAACTAGCTTTTGCTTGAGTTTTTGCACCCATTATGTACAGAAATTAACCCACGAGAATGTTATTACTGAAGTTTATGACACTCGGGAATAATGTAGCTTGCTGTTTGTGAAAAAAATTTCAGAATGGGATCAGTAGTTCCCTTTATAATATTAGTATAGACTTATTGTACATGGCCTAAGTGAAACATGACCTGAGTGGAAACATTATAGGCATATTATGTAATGAAATACTGTAATGTCTGTTCTTGGTATAGAATTTGCAAAGATGTCAATAGATCACATTATGAAAGGCAAAGCAAACCATAATAATAGGACACACCAACACTCTTTGAAGAATGGCCAAATAATTAGTTATTTCTTGCTATTACTTTACCTGTGTCTTCTTCACTATCTGTGTACTCAGTATCTGATGAGCCACTCTCTTCTTTATCACCATCCATCATTTCTTCATCGTCATCTCTACCAAGAACTTCTTTCTCTGCTTCCCTGAGGAGACAAATAAATACTATAAGCATTTTACAATCAAAGAATGTCATATTAGTATAGGTATTCAGCGGGAAACTAAATTTCACTTACTACTGAATAAGAAGAATACTTCTTTTATTATAAGCATGCTGTGAATACTAACAACAATACTTAGCATTAATACTACAAAGAAGTGAATTAAGTACCAACATGTATATCTATAAGGTTGTAGCTTGTTTGGAATAACTTATTTTGAGTTTTGATAACAACAGCTACACTGTATAACAATGCCTTTGCAACATGTTGCATTAGTTACAAACAACTTCCAACCTTTGCAATGTTGAAAATAAGCACAAAATAGTAGTATGTGTTTATAACAAGTGTAAACACATATTTTCTATTTCACCTGGCAGCAAGCTTAGCCTTGAGAGCCTGACGGCGCCTCTCAATCTCTTCCTCGTCAAGCTCATCTTCACTCTCGGAACTGTCCCTTGCTTCCTCTACACTACTCTCGACTTCCTCCTCTGGTTCCGCATCAATAATCTCTGGCTTATGCTCAGCACGCCTTGGAGGGGACTGTGCAGCTTGTCTTAGACGGCGTAAACGCGGATCATCAACCTTGTAAAATGAAATTAAGACTTATTGGTAAAAATCGTACAAATAATGAGTTTTTATGACAAAAATTTGAATACAATTCATTAAAATCTCTGATTACACTTACTTCTTTCTCTTCATCACTTTGATGTTCTTCTTTCTTGCTGATGACTTGTGGTAAGGTTTGCTGCCTACGGTCTGGTTTCTGTTGCTCTATAAAGTCCTCAGTATCAGATTCCTCTGTAGATGATGCACCTTGAGCGTAGTCCGGCTTTTTACCCGATATATACCTCTGAACCTTCACCTTTTGCATAGAAATTTCCCCTGTAAAAAAATTGGATATGCATTCAAAGAGAAATGACACGAAAAGGGATAAAAACCAGTTTCTCTTCCTGAAAAAAAACATTCAAATCAGTTAACCTGGACAAGGATGGACAGGACTCACCTTTTTCATTTCGAATGGGAACAGCACCCGCTGTGCTCTGTATCCCAACGGGTTGGGCTGGAAGCACATTCATTTTGACGAACTTATTAGTGCACAAAACAAAATGATTTGATTCTTAAGTGATAATATGAAGCTGCAACAAAATCAATCAAGCAGTAAGTAATACATTTAATTTAACTCAAGTAAACGAAATATTTTGGTTGTTTAAGATCGAGAAAAATGACAATTCTGAGTTTACGGACATTGTGACAGAACCAGAACTGACAGTTAAAATAAGACCACAGACCACACATTAGAGACAAGGGGAAGTGACCACAGAATATTAATACTCCAGCGGAAGTGACATGCCGCAAACCATGAGCACTCATCCTGCCATTTTAAAGCGCAGGACACACCGCCAGCTGGCGATTGAGCGAGCGAGCCGAACGAAGATCGTTTCATCTGTTTTCATACTTTGGTTCACATCGCAACCTACCGAAAGAGCCGAACGAAATATGAAAAGAACCTCGGCCGTCTCACTCGTTCGGTGTGGCCTTTGCTTAAACGCCCGCCAACCAGCGAAAAATCTGTCCAATAAATATATGTTCTGTGCTGTGTTTCTGTGATACTGTCCAAACTAGACATACTGCCCATTGCTTGACACGTTTCTAGTTGCTAGTTCTAGCTCTCCGGCGACGTGGCCTGCACTTTAGACTTGGTTGTATGTCCTGGTAAATAAAATAATAGTAATTTGAATTTCGCGGGCTACTCTAGCGCTTCGTATCAAAGTCCAAATTATGATTTTTTTCGTAAAACAGCAGTAACTTTATTTTTATTACCATACTATGAAAAACTTATAATTCTGATGTTGACTAAAACATTTTTTTTTTATGGAACCCTACAGAACACAACCCGATATGTTATTGTTCTGTGAACACAACTCCATTAATAAAGTAACATAATCGTCCCTGGCAAGTTAGCAACCCGTTTGGTATCTAAATAATCTACTTCTTGTCAGCAACACTAATAAAGTAACATCTGTATACATATAATAAAACAGTAAAAAAACTGTGTCTGTACATTGAATATATTAAAAAAAAAATGTGGGGGGTTTGGAAACAGTAATAGAGCACGAATCCAAAAAAAATCTGTCTGTTTGTCTGTATGTTTGTACACGCTAATCTTCGGAACTACTCGACGGATTTTTTGTTGTATAGGTATTAAATCTGGGCAACATATAGGCTATAATTTATCTTGGAAACTTGAACATCTGATACAGCACTGCAACAGACCAGCTAAACTATAAGAGATACAAAAATGGTACCATAGCAAAAATTGTTCCACGTGATGAGCATTTTCTGCTAAGAGAATAAATTTGAAGATCTGGAACACCTCATGTGGAACTCCAAGAGCCCAGCTACACTATAACATATATAAGAATGACGTCTTAGCAAGAGTTGTTCAGCCTGATGAGCACTCTCTGTTGTCGTATAAAATTTGAAGATCTGGAACAGCTGATGTGGAACTCCAAGAGCCCAGCTACACTATAACATATATAGGAATGACGTCTTAGCAAGAGTTGTTCAGCCTGATAAGCACCCTCTGTTGTCATATAAAATTTGAAGATCTGGAACAGCTGATGTGGAACTCCAAACGCCCAACTCCACTATAACATATATAGGAATGACGTCTTAGCAAGAGTTGTTCAGCCTGATGAGCACTCTCTGTTGACGTATAAAAATTGACGATCTGGAACACCTGATGTGGAAATCAAAGCTGTCACTAATTTCACTGTATAATTATAAGATAACATAAGCTGGGAGTACCTCCTCGCGGTGAAGGCGGTAACAGTTTAGGACCGATTTTCGATGAAAATTCGATGAGTCATTGAAAATTTTACTCTACTGGCCAAAACTCCCATTTTTTATTTTATTTTATCAAATAAATATGCCTTCGGGCTTATGTTATTTGAGTGTTTAATTTCGTTTTTCATTTATCTTCGTGACACGGTAGCCTACACGGTAAAGCAGGGGAGCAGTCACTCAGATTTTAATTGATCAGGCATCTTCATAATAAAACTGAGGTCAAATCTTTCCCAACGTTCCAAAGGAGCTAAAAGATTGAGGATCATAAGATCACAAGAATCTACCGAAGAGCGTCAGGAGAGACTTGATACTGTTCGAGAACATCAGGCTGCAACTCGATCCGTAGAAACCTCTTCGGATCGCGAAGCACACCTGCGTTCTCAGCGTATTTACGCATCTACATAAAGGTCTCTAGAGACCAGTGACGAAAATGATGCGCGACTGACCGCTGATCGTGAACGTCACGCGTTCGTGAACGTCACGAGTTGGAGACGTTCACGGATAGAGAATTGCGCTTGAGTTCTCAGCGTATCTACGCATCTGCTTCCAGGTCTCTAGAGATAAGTGCGGAAAATGATGCGCGACTGTCCGCTGATCGTGAACGTCAAGCATTGTCTCGCGAGTCGGAGACGTTCACTGAAAGAGAATTGCGCATTTTTTAAAAGTTGTTTGCAATACTATTGTTAATTCAGTGTACCCTTGGGATCCGCTGCAGAAAAACGGCAAGAAAAGTTTTTGTTGTATGGGTATTAAGTCTGGGCAACATATAGGCTATAATTTATTTTGGAAATTGGAACACCTGATGCCGAACCGCAACAAAACAGCTAAAGTATAAGAGATATAAAAATGGTGTCATAGCAAAAATTATTCCACGTGAAGAGCATTTTCTGCTGTGAGAATAAATTTGATGATCTGGAACACCTGTTGTGGAACTCCAAAGCCCAGCGACACTATACCTAACATATTAAGGAATGACGTCTTAGCAAAAGTTGTTTAGTCTGATGGGCATTTCCTGTGGACTTACAAAAATGAAAGATCAGGAACGTCTCCAATCGTCTTGCTCATCCCGTTGTTTTCCCGTCCCCGGGCCTCAGAATTCTACATCAGACGTTTCAGATCTTCGATTTTCTTGACGACCCCGTGGTCGCTGGCATAAGCACCAGGATCCGCGTACGAAGAAATATATATAAAATGTACGAAGTCGCGGGCAGAAGCTAGTCAATTAATAAACATAGAAATTGGAATGGCTGACAAATGGATGGCTAATACTGGGCCAGTGTATGGCATTAAATTATGCCAAATGATAATTTATAGACCATCGAAGGAACCCGGAGGAACTGTGGACCAATAGCGAAAAATAATATTTTGATTCATTCATAATTTTAAAACACTTGACTGGTATCTTCTTTTTTTTTCTAAAGTGTCAACAAATTCGTATCATCAGTCATCAGCTATCATCAGCCACGCCACTGAGTCTAAAGTGGCAACCACAGAGTATCATTTATATACGGTGGCAACTTCTTATCACAGAATATATATACCCTACGGCTTCTGATAAGAGATATCATTATCAAACTGATTAAAACGCCAGTCAAAGTAGTACTTTGGGGAAAGTATAACGATTTTAAACAATTTCATAATATAATGGCAGCTTCGTCGGAACTCCCAAGCTTAGACGTACTTATATCGAAGACCTTAACTGGCGATGACCTAAAAGAATACAACAGAATTCACTACGGAAGAACTGATCACCATGAATTAAGTATACAGAAATCCCGAGAATGTGCAAAAGATAACGACTTTGATATTGCAGCCTACAATTTCCCTACCATGAAAGAACAAACGAGGAGTCCACGAATAGTGCGAGTCGGAGTTATCCAGCATACTATTGCTACGTCCACTGAAAAACCAATAGTCGAACAGAGGCAAGCTATTTTTGATAAACTACGCATAATCATAGATGCAGCTGGACAGGAAGGTGTTAATGTTCTCTGTCTCCAAGAAGCATGGTGCATGCCTTTTGCTTTTTGCACTAGAGAGAAACAACCTTGGTGTGAATTTGCAGAAACTGTTGAGAATGGACCCAGCACTCAGTTCTTAAAGGAGTTTGCCATCAAATATGGAATGGTTATAGTATCTCCAATTTTAGAAAGAGATGAAATTCATGGGGATACCATTTGGAACACTGCTGTAGTCATCAATGAGACAGGTGAGGTACTGGGCAAACATCGCAAGAACCACATTCCACGAGTTGGAGATTTCAATGAGTCAACATATTACTTTGAGGGGAATACAGGCCATCCTGTCTTTGATACAAAGTATGGAAAGATAGCCATTAACATTTGTTATGGTCGTCATCATCCATTGAACTGGCTTATGTTTGGAATCAATGGAGCAGAAATTGTATTCAACCCTTCAGCTACTGTAGCAGGACTCAGTGAGCATTTATGGGCTGTTGAAGCAAGAAATGCTGCCATAGCAAATAGCTATTTCACTTTTGCTATAAATAGAGTAGGAACTGAATCCTTCCCCAATGAATTCACATCAGGAGATGGGAAGTCAGCCCACAAAGACTTTGGTCACTTCTATGGCTCAAGCTATGCAACTGCTCCAGATGGTGCTAGGACTCCATCCTTGTCTAGACTGAAAGATGGCTTATTGATATCGCAGATTGATCTGAATTTATGTCGCCAAATTAGGGATAAATGGGGCTTCAGAATGACTCAGCGCCTTGATTTATATGCTGAAAGTCTCAACAAGGCTATCAAGCATGATTTTAAACCTCAAATTATTCAGTAATAGCTCTTTCTGTGAATAATGAACCTGTTGCTAGTCTAGCATTAAAATGCATTTTGTGCAATTTTCGAATTTAATAATAATTCCATAAATCTTTTATTTCATAGATTGAAAATATTATTTATTTTACTATGATATTACCACTATTTTTGTATGTGATTCTTATTTACTTTTGTGCATTATTGCCATAAAGCTGTTCTCAAATTATTTTGTTATAAATAGCAACTAGGAAAAAACATGAGTTTATGAGTGTATGTATATTAGCAATTAGTCTAGGTTAACGTGAAAGAACATTATTATGCCCTAGAAACTGGAAATTTCTATTTTTATACACTACATATGTACTTATTTTGATAATTATACAACTTTATGTTAAAAATGTGTTTTATTTAAGATAAGAAATAAAACAACAATTTATAAAACCATTGTGTATCAATGAGAATAATACAGAAGTGAGCTATACATAAATATAGGGGTTAGAATGGGGTACATTCAGGCAATACCTCGTGCAACCAATCACAAATTTTTGAGCACATTACTAGTGTGTTTGTTCTAATCCTGCAGAATGCAACTGGAATTCACTGACAAGAAATTTGGTTGTTAACTTAGTTCATTCTGTTCCAGTATTTTTTACAAATACCTCTAGGTACAAATTTTATTAAATGTTCAAGGTAATGTACCTCTGTAATTTATATTCTATCTACTTATAATTGCACAACAATAACAAAGATCAGCATCAGATTACAGCTGATAATGTTCAAAAAAATATTACAACACCAATAAGGACTATTACTGTATGTACCCCAGATCCATGACTGTATAATTAGTTTATCACTAAGCACTAATACTCTATGCAGTCTTTGCACGGATGGCAGCACGCTTCCCAGTCACAGCCTGGAAACCAGACTTGATGCTGGCCACAGAGCAACGGGACCCACATGTTTCACACTGGAGGAAGAATAATCGAGTATCTTTCTGGAGGATGGTGTCAGGGGAGCGGCATGTATGACATGTTACATATTCCTTAATATACCGACGAAGTACATTCTCTATCTGTTTTTGTTGGAAACGGCCTTTTATGATGAGTTGACTGTTACCATCCACCGACCCACTCGTACCCAACTCAGCCAATAAAAAGTCTAGTAAATGTTTAGGCTGCCGATGGAGAGTTTTACAGATCTCTGTAAAGTTGGCAAATGATGTTTTCTTAGTACCAATTCTGACCACTTGAGGAGGCCTCATAATGAATTTCTGTTTTTTGCCAGAGACCATGCTAGGGTTCTTCTCACGCATGATATCGAACACTCGCTCGAGCAGTTCGTCGTACGTATAATCTCGGTCTGTGCCACTCCACAAGTCACCACTCACATCTTCTATATTTTCTTGGTCTTCTCCCTTACTATCATCTTCAAGGACAAGCTCTTCAATGTTTTTCTTCTTCTTCTTCTTTTTAGTTTTCGAGAAGTCAATGTCTAGATCCAGGTCGTCAATAACTTCGTCCTCCTGTTGTTCCGGCTCCTCGGCCGGGGGTGTTTCCGGTAACGTGCTTTCGAGTTCTTCCATGTTGAACACTCCCTTCTTCTTTTTCTTTTTTTTCTTTCCAAAATTGTCCAAATCGAGGTTATCATCCTCAGGCAAGTCGACGTCACCCGTCCCAGCGGGCGCCTCCACGCTCGTGCTCTCACCTTGTTCGCCTGCAAGAGCGGCGTCTATGTCGAAACCGGTCTTCTTTTTCTTCTTCTTCTTTAAAGAGGGATCAAATACCATATCGTCGTCCATGATTGCGTATCAAATTAGTCGCTAAATAACTTTAAATAATTATGTGAATGGTTAGAATTCAAGATAATTTGGCAGGTGGCTATCAGGCTGTGGCTAATGTCAAAACGTTGCATCAGCCTAGGACTATTTCGTCTAGAAACGTAACGATGTTTTTTCAGAGATTATTTGGTTAATATATTATTTATTATAAATTGCTTGGTGTAATTTTAAATAACACTAATAAATAGTGCAGCGCAGTATTCACTGAGACTTCATTCACATAAAAAATAATATTTAAAAATCAAAGAAGGCTGGCAGCATTACCACGTTGGATGGCAATGTTGATAAGAGTCGACTAACCGTTTGGCGATATCCCGGAATACTAGGTGGGCACTCGGACCCCATGGGTCATGACCATGTTTCTACTCCAAACACAGCTACCAATTACGTAATTGTATTTGCACCGTTTGAGATTTTCAGCACCTGCAGCAGCCGCTCCAGCTCAGCCCACCGTGATAGGAAGATGGGGTGGCGCTAGGATGTTGACACATGATGCATCATCATGCTAGCGTGCTGTGCTATCCGACCTGCACGAAAGGCCATGGTGTCCGAGGCAGTCGACTGCGTCGTCACATTGACAGCGATAAGAACAAAAATAATTCAAATCACATTCGCACACACTTGCTTGACAGACTACATCAAATCATCAATTATTTGACATTACAGGATGGTTACCGAACGAAACATTTCAAACATAAAACTAAACATAACCTCAAAGTATTCATTTCTCCAAAGTGATCCTTTCAGTCTTTCACAGCTGAATTCAAAATGTATCTAAACAAAGTTCAAAGAACGATTCCTAAATTTAAAAAGTTAATAACCAGACCGCAGTCACAAGCAGCATTATTAGAACAAAATGAATACGCCGAAAAACCTGAATATCCACCAATTCTGGATATGTCTCTGCAGGGCAGAAAACTGCGTGAAAGACAGGCAGTCTATCAGAAAATTAAGGAAATAAACACCGTAGAAGAGAAACAAATAGCTTTAAATATGCCAAAGTATTATGGCTGGAAGTGTGTTATGTTGAACGAAGATAAAATTCCATACAATGCTATGCCCCTAGTACAGTATTACACAAGAAGCCATTTTATTCCTGTTGATAAGCTCCCTGAATACTACACTGAAACAAGTCGCGCAGCAGATGCTGTTGTTCAAGAAATTAAGGCCCTTATTGAAGAAGCCATACTTATAGAGAATGAAGGGATTGAGTAAGTACCAAAGAGCACATAACCAACAATATATAACCCTCCTTTTGGTAAAAGCTTCAGTGTTACGACTTAAACATTATACTTGTATTGTATTACTCAAAGGTGTAAACCAAACCCTAACCTGTATACTTATAATGTTGAATGTATGATGTATGTATGTGCTGTTGGTGTATCTATTTTAAATAAATAATAAAATAGTTAAAGAGGTGCTACTTAGATGTAACGGCTAGACACTTAAATCGGTACTTTAACCTAGGATGTTGTAATTTTTATTGTAGGTTCCTACTAATATAAGAAAACGATTTGTGAAATTTCAACCGAAGATGAATAGTTTCAGAGATATGAATTGCAGAATTATTCATATTATTGTATAGAAAAAGATGACATTTTACACATTACACACGATAATGACTATTTTGAACCACACCACAGACTATTTTGGCATAGAGTATAACGTACGTTAATGAGCAGACGCCCATGACGACCGTCTCGCGGCAGTATCATTTATAGGCGAACCGACGAACGTGACCGGCGGGCGGAGGCCCAGCACACGGGGACAGAAGTCAAAGAGCGTTATTTAATATGCGAGCGGAGCGAACGCGCGTCATGGAGTTGTAGCATGGTATAAAAATATACCAAAATGTCACTTTCAAAAATTCATAAAAAAAAAAATTATACATCTCCGACGACTTTCCCTCCCCTCGCGGGGTTCCTATGACCTCCCCCCCACCAACCCCCAACCTCCTACCTAAAAGTAACGATAATTGTCCTTCCAATGTAACTACTTGTATTTCTTGAAATAATTTTGTCTCATTTCTTAACATTAAGAGGAGGCTTTTAACTTCATTTGAAATTACTAGAACTAATTTCCCATAATTTTGCATTTTTATTCCAGCCGCAATTTTACTTTCACTACTGATAAACCAGAAATTTCACAAAAAGAGGATGCATTTGCTAAATGTATAGTAAAACAAATAAACAGAATAATTACAAACAATTTGACAGACAAGGTGGAACATGCATTGACTTCCCAAGTAAGTATACAGTTTTAAAAACATATTTGAACTGAAACCGCCAGATTACTTAAAACAACCAGTTCCTATCCAGGAAATAATATTCTTAATAAATATTAATTATTGATTTAGTTGAAGTAGGAAATATCCTCGGTCCCTAATAGGTATTATTTAATTGAATTAAGGAACTGATTTTTATTCATCCGCTTAGCGGATCACTAGACACTTAAACGATTAATTAATAGGTGGTATGTTCTCTTTAATTAGCACAATTTAAAAAAAAATGGACAATCCCCATTCATAGTATTCCGTCTGTGACCATTTTATGAATTTTAATGTGATTCATATTATTATCCTATTATGATTGGATCCTGCTAAAGCGGCCATTTTAGGTCCCCAGGGAACTATTAGTTAATCTGTGCCCTAGGTCTGCGTCCCAGCAAGTGGAACATTACAGGCTTCTTTCCATCAAAACTCTAAAAAGAAGAAGACTAAAGGTTGGTTATTTATATAATTTCAGACTGATTATGATCCCCGTCATGAAGCATTCTGGTTTGTTGGTGGTATTGATCCTTCACTTAAACTTATAAATTGGAGGAAACAGTATGGGGCCCTGAGAGACCGCCTATATGAGTCCGTTGAGAGACCAGTCCAGTATTTAGGTAAATATTACATAATTAATAACAATTTGTTTACACCTATAAAAAAAGTCCTCTGTGGTTTTGACTGTCACACATAATCTGTTTTGACAATAGTCAAGTAAAATGTAATTTATAGTACCGGGTAAAATGGGGTGAAAAGAAACACAGAGGTGAATTGAGACAAAAGTTTTGTGAATAATAAATAAATAATCGTTGAAAGGGATTTTAACATTAAATCAATATGTGATCACAAGTAATCTATTTTATTTGCTTAATTTTACTTTATTATTTAGACCTTTTTGGCATAATACCGTATTAATTCAATGTTAAAATCTCTGTCAAAGTTCTATCTTGATTCACCCCTGCGTTTCTATGTATGGGATGAATACATATTTTATGTACAGACGCCAGCTTATCAAGCTACCCGAAACTGTCAAATTTTCCCAATCAACCTTGAACGTATTGCTGTAGCGATAAAGTTGAAAATCTGTTATTTAAATTTGTTACATTGTAGTAGCTTCATGTGCTGGCGTCTGTACAAACTTATTTTTATCAACACTAATTTATACTTAAACATTGTAGATTATGTAACTTCACTTAATTGCCTGTGTTCCCAGTAGAAGTGTGTTAGACAAAGGCACAAGCCTATTTACATTCCTTTATTTCTGCATGTTGTAACTATTTGGAGTGGATGTTGAAGTGTTAATCTATTATTGTAATCTAGATTGGTTTATTTTCAGGAACTCCTATGTTAACAATAAGAAATCGCCAACCTCTAAAGCCAATTGTGCCATACAGTGAAGCTGAGAATCCAGCATTCAAAGTACTAAAGTTCACAGATGTACCAAAAACCGTTGGATATTTCGAAGACTTTAGACATGGTACCAATGTACCAGGTAACTATTTGCAATCACAATAATATAGTCATTTTTCAATGTCTGTAACTCTGTACCATATCAACTGTATTATTATATAATTAAAAGCATTTTCTATTTATCTCCTAAATGTTGCAGGATTCTGGCCTGGTGATTTTGATGAATTCGGCCTGCTGTCGTATCACGGCCGTGGCCATATCCTTGCAAGAAAAGCATCATTTGGCCCTGATGATAATCTTGAAGCATTGCATTGTCAAGCTATGAAGGCCAGTTACGGATGGCTACTAGCTCAAGCAAATTACCAAGGATTTACAACCTACAATGACATAACTTATCCTTTGACTACACAAACTGTCATTACAAATGGACAGCTTTGGTCATTATATGCTTACCAATTAAATACAATTGAGATGCATACTGACAAGGTTGACAACCCGAAAAACAACATTTGCTTCGGGACAAAGCCTTTGAAATTGTATGAAAGCCTAGAAAATGGAAAAGTCCAAGGACTTAATGAAGATGTATTGAAGATGCTTATTCAGTTCTACTTAAATGCCCCTGAAGAAAGAGACCATGAAATGAAACCATATTTAGGCCAGGAAGAACAAGTTGTAGCAGATATTGAAGATGATAACAGACGCTGCTGGCTGGAAGATAGATACAAACACATAGTGTCCAATAGACCAAGGCACGATCTTCCCCCTGAAACATACTTGTGGGAGAGAATTTATAAGATGAAATTCAATACTAGATTCTTTGAAGCAAAGAGAAGGCCATTCGAACTTGGTGTCAACCCCTTCAATAGAAGATTGGATGAACATCTGCCCCGTTATATTCCTAAAGTTTTGCGGCCATATCCTAGGAGCAAAAAGACTTTCGAAACAACTTATTACCCTAAGGTTTAATTATTAACTTGATTTAAATAGCTGTAGTGTTTCTGTAATTTATAAAGATAAATAAATAATAATACTAGTGGCTGTGAGTTTTAATTTATTTACATATTGTATGGTTTAAGTCAACTCACACCAAGACGAACCTGGGAACCTTCTAGTTACGGAGAGATTGAAGATCAAAAAATACAAACTTTTTCCTAAATTTTTTACTTATACAATTTTTTCATGTTTTTCTTCTAAAGAAAAGAAGAAAGAAAGAAAATATATTTATTTGTCGCAGGGACATGACGTGCATCATACAAAATGATAAAAACACAAAAAAAAATAACAATAAACATACAAAGCATTAAAAAAAAAAGACGTTCGTAGCTTGCACGTCGTGACTGCGACAAACAGGTTACCACTCAGCATGATGCTGTGCTATGGGGGGCCCACAGCACAGCGCTGGTTTTCAGTGGTCACCCGTGAAAAAACGTACGGAAGCCAAAACAGCATAAATAAATAAATTTTACATGAATAACAAAATAAAATAAACAGTACTTGGGTTATAATAATAAAACAGCTACCTAGAAATATAATAAACACTACAAAAAATATACATGTGTGCAGGCTAAACAAAATGCATAAATACAGAATGAAGGCGCGTTTTTTTGTCTCGCTCCCACCACGCGCGCGCGCTGCCGATGCCGACTTCCTCATACTACGCGTACGCATTTCTCCTCTGTGCCTGTTAGCGTGATGACGTGAAAAAAGTCAGTGCAGGCGCCGCGCGCCACGCCAACCGCCAGCGGCGGCGGCGACGCAGTGTCGCACCAGACTTGTGTGCTCACGGGACGCGACTCGCGTGGTTAGTAACTAGGGCGTTTCCGATGGCTACCTTGCTTTGTGCCTACTTGTATCTAGTCGAAGCTTAATAACAAGTAACGTGTTTTCTTGGCCGTTAAATAAACGTTATGCCGTCTCGAGTCGCTTGGATAGATATGCCTTGCCGATAGATGATAAACCTTATGTGAGTATTTATTTATAATATATTTGCTGTTCATACTTTTGTTTTTCTAAAAGGAGTTTTTTCAAGTGTAATTTAAAATTTTCTTTTGTTTTTAGGGATCTTATGGGAGGTGGCAGATCATTCCAGCAACGAGTGGCGGCATGCTTGAAACATCCCCTGAAGGCTGTGGTCTTATGACGAGGCATCGAGAGTGGATTGGCCGTGGAACGAGCAGAGTAGCTGTAGTGTTCGTGCCTCCAGCTAATTTTTCTGAAAAGATATTCTGGTTTGTGTGTTTTTATGATACCGAACATCAAAACTGCTAAGTGCAGTTTCCGCCGTGCAGCCATTTTTAAGATGTTGTGCTCGTTTAGGTACGGTGTGATGTGATGCCTCCGGGGTATACTGAAGCAGTAACGAGCACAAGCATTTTGTACTCTCTGTATTAAACGTTCAGTACGTGAAAGAAGACATGGCCCGTAAACAGTGTCGCAATAATTTAGTTTGGATAGTACTAAGCTATCCATCAATCTCTTCCTCATTGCGACACTAAGGAAGTCCCTCACTCTGTACAGAACCTTTAGTCTATAAAAACAGTTTTTCACTACGCCATTTATATGCTCTTCAAAACGTAGTTCTGGATCAGTAATTAGCCCCAGGTTACAAACGATTTCTACCTTTTGTATACTTTCGCCCATAATTTTAACATCAGGTTTAGCAGAAAGAATTGTTTTAATTTGATTTCTGCTCCCCATAACCATGAACTTAGATTTTTGAGGGTTCAGTACAAGAGAATTGTCCTTAGACCACATAGCAATTCTATCAAGCTCCTCATTAAGGGTACGTACGGCGGCTGCAGTGTTAAGGGCGTTAAATGAAACATACAGCTGGGTGTCATCCGCGTATACATGATACTTGCAGTTCTTTATGCATGTTGTTATGTCAGCACTATAAAGTATATAGAGAAGCGGACCAAGCAGGGATCCCTGAGGAACTCCCCTTGTTATTGTTTGTGGGTAGGAAGATAACGTGGAACCGTCTTTCTTACGCAATTCAACCCGTTGTGACCTGCCGGTCAGGTAGCTTTCAAACCAATCCGTCGCCCGCCTATCAAAACCGTAATACGATAGTTTGGACAGTAATAGAGGAATATTTATTGAGTCGAACGCACGCGAGTAGTCTAGCAGTACCAGGATAGATCCCTCGCCACGGTCCCGAGCTTCCAAGATGTTACCTAACACATCTGCCAAGGCAGTTGCGGTTCCGCGCCCCTTTCTAAAACCCGACTGCAGTTCAGGCAGCATACCATGCGCTTCCAGAAAATCGGTGACCTGTAAATACACCACCCTCTCCAACACCTTGGATAAACATGGCAATATGCTTATGGGGCGAAGATCTTTGTAGCTTTGCGGGTTATTATTTTTTGGAAGAGGCCGAACAATTGCATTTCGCCACAAAACAGGAAATACATTTGAGGTTATGGATCTGTTTATAATCTCTGTGATTGTAGTTAATGATTGCGGAAGTGTGAGAGTTAACATGTCTCTCGATATACCGTCAATCCCTTGCGCGTTTGTGGATATATTTTTTATTATATTTAGAACTGTTTTCGGGTCTGTTGGCATTATGTTGAAATTAGCGGGCCCGAAACGGTTACAGTTGAAAAAGGCTTCTTGAGTGGTGTTAACATTAGGATCACCCGGAACATCCAGAAAAGCCGAATTTATACCGTTTGGGTCGTCAAATGGTTCTAAGAGTACATCATCGTTCTTACTCACTGGAAGTACGTGTTTTTTTATATTATGCCATAAAGATTTTGAGTCGCTTAAGTTGTCATTTATATATTTTGTAAAGAATGCTCTTTTCTCATTTAGTAAACCAACTGTTGCTTGGTGCTTGAGGTCTAGGTAATAACGTTTGTGTGCTTCCAGTTTGGTTTGACGATATCGATAGCGGGCATCATTTCTTAACTTAAACATTAAATTGATAAGCCTATTCTAGCCTATTCGGTCCCAATGCTGGGCAAAAGCATCCCCTATTCCTTTCCAACGAAAAATGTTATTACTTAACTTTAGTGTTCTGTGTGTGTGTGTTACACAGAACACTAATAACCTAGCTTTAGAAAGTGATTTTGCACACCAAAAAATTAAATAAGAAATTTTCCGGCAATTTTTTTGATGTAGCTGTAGGTACCGAATGTTGCAAATGATCCGCCTTTGTACAGTTTTTTTTTAACTTTTTTTAATAAATAAAATGAGATGACGGCTAATTTGGTGAAGTTATTAGAGATAATATAATGATGGCTATCGTTTTTGAGCTCACCAGATGGCGCCACTGTCGAGTAAGGTCCTGTCAATAATTCTATTTTTACTGTACAGCAATTAAAGTACCAATAACTTCATAAAAAGTTCGTTTCTTAGGTATATCAACTGTAAACTTCAGATAAATATTTACAATATTCTCCCTAAAATTAGCAAGCATGAAACATTTAAAACTCAACTCAAACTCAACTCAACTCAAAGCGTTTATTTCAATTAGACCTTCGCAGGCACTTTTGAAAGTCAGAAAAACAAAGGCGAAGCTACAGTCACAGACACAAGGCATAATAACTTGTGAAAGTACTGTAGTTGCCCATTCCAAAGCGTAGATCTCTATGGAGAAGAATGGGCAAGAAACTCCATGGACACTCTTTTCAATCAAAATTTTGTTACAAGATCTTGGTTACATCATTCATGTTGAGATTATACATATATGTGAGAACGATGTAGAAAGACGTGCACATTAAGAGCGTCCAGAGTAAAAGATTATAACTATCAACAATTTAAAAACAAAGTAGTTAAAATAAACCGTGGCAGCTAAGAGATGACCAGTCCCAACTGACAGCGCCCGTTCACGAACATGACGCATGCATCAGCTCCATTCAGCTCAATCATATTGAAGGGAACTAAACGACCCAACACACCCGCCACTATCAGCGAGACATTTGAGTGAGCCTGACATTCTCAGCCACCAGGGCACATTCGAGTCAATGAAGGATAACTAAATGTAAATGGTAGCTTTACAGTACATAGTACTCACACATGTGCTATGCAGTTATATAATACTAAGAGATTGAATCTATACAATGCAAAGATATTTTTACAATCTTCTGCAGCTTCCACAATAATTTCACATGAGCTTCTGATTAGTTTGCCCCTATGGTTGTGGAGCAGGACCAGCATTGAGCCAAGCATTTTTATCATCGATGTAATCCCCTAACTTATAATATGCTTGCCTACATAGTGTGCGTTTTATACAAGATTTAAATTTTGTCTCATTCAGTTGTTGAATGTGGGGAGGTATTTTATTATAACATTTTAAACAGTACCCCATGAAAGATGAGTCTACTTTAGCTAGCCTGAAAAATCTTTTTCAATACACTATCTCGAAAGGTTCTTATCGCATTATGTTCGTTCAACATACAATGTATTTCACACGCATGGATTTTAAATATTTTTACGGACACGTGCGGAAAAAAAATCCACAGATAAAATACTTTAAGGTCAAATGGGTTCAATGACTTTAGTCGGCGGTGACTGTTTTTTTTATTACTCGGAGCAAAAGAGCAGCATCTTAAATATTTTTTGAGTACATAAATTGTATTGTGATTGTTGTGTTGTGTTGGATATATAGAATATCATAAATAAAAATGATTATTTAAAACATTTTTTTTTTTATGAACAAATTAAAATGTATTATTATTGTACTAGATATTAAAAAATATTTGAATTTTCTATTTATTTATTTATTTATTTATTAAAACTTTATGCACATAATGTACAAAGGCGGACTTAATGCCTTGGGCATTTTCTACCAGTCTACCTTAGGGTGATGCAGAGACAAAACAGAAGGTGCAATAGTATAGAAAATTGGGAAGATAAAATATAATAATAAATACATATATACATACATACAAACAAAATATCCAAAGTAAAGAAAGATAAAATAAAAAACAACATAGATGGAGAAAAACGACAAATTATTTGTGTGACGAGTCTGCCAACTTCTTATGAATGTGTTCGCGAGCTTTTGCCTTGAATGTGAACCGACTGGTGGCCGTCCTGATATTCTGAGGGAGCCCATTCCAGAGGAAAACCGCCTGGACAAGAAAAGAAGATTTAAGAAAACCCGAGCGGTGAGAAGGACATCGTAGAAGACGATTATTAGAGGAACGAAGGGTCTTGCTGTGCGCAGAGCATAAATATTGAAATTGAGAAGTCAAATAAGAAGGAGAAGTGGGTTTGTCAAGGAGAGAAAATAAGGTTGTCAAAGCCCTTAACGCTCTGCGCTGTCTGATGGGTAACCATTTTAAGCGCAACCGATGTGAGGATACATGATCATACTATACTATTTATCTTAATAGGCTGTTTAGCGGCATCAAATCTTTGCTTCTTCTTCAACCTGGCAAAAGCATGGCCGTAATACAGGGTGAATGGCGTCACAAGACCGTTGTGATATGACCGTAGACATAGAGAATGGACTTAGCGTTAGCCTCCAAACAGTGACCATCTGTAGAACGAGACAGAGCGATGATGCGGCCAATACCCTGGGGCATCCATGGCCGCTCCATTGCTTTGTCTCTCTCGCACTTCGTGGTCAATTTTATTTGACATTTGGCTACGCTTCATACAAAAATCTTCCAAGTCCTTTCTTCAGTGTCAGTCTGGCTGTATGTTTAACAAAATATGATTCGCGCCAAAAAACGTAAGATCTTGTTGAATTTGATGGGCTAAGCAAGGACAAAAAAAAATGATACTTTGTTTTGACATTGACACTGGCAAGTGACATGACTGACAACTGACAGTTAATCTTCAGATTTGTTCGGAATACGAAACGTGTTTAGATTCGTAGTTTAATTAATATATTAAAAAACCATGAGAAACTTAAATCTTTGGGAAGTCTCTGTAGGAGATCTTACACTGCCTTCAGAAGACAAACTCATAGTTTGTAATGGCCATGATGAAGTTAGTTCTACCAACGAACTATATGTTTGTACACATAACCTTAGTGTTATCAATTTTGATACAAATAATGAAATAAAGTGGACTAAGGATCTTTCGGATATTGCGTCTCCTGATAATGGACCTATAAACATTACATTCCTCTCACTTACTAACACTCTGTGTGTGGGACTCGCCAATGGCGAACTTATAACCATCTGCAACAATGGCAGTACTTTAGACATAGCTGGTGTTTGTGATAATGGATTACTGGTAAGTTGCATTAATGAATTTGACCAAAACCATTGTTATTCTTTTTTGCTACTCATAGTGCCCCTAAGTGTATACTCCATCTATGGAAAAAAATAAAAAATGTGTATAAAGATGACTTACTGACAAATCAAGTGTGCCTGTAAATTGGTTTAGTTGAAATAGTCTTTCTTAAATTTGTGCAATACAATATCATCATCATTCTCCTGCTCTTATCCCTATTTATTTGTATACAATATGTTAACGGAAAAGTATGTAATCTGTCATTGTATACAATTCCTAGGAAATGTGTACAATTCCTAAAATGGATAGGAAATCTATGAAATATTTTGTAATAAGCACTTTTCATAGGAAATCTACACATTTCCTAAATAACTATCGGAAATGTATTACTCGTACATTCTTGATGTTCTTAAGAGGGGAAAATATAATGACCACCAAAAATAACTTTATGACATCTATCACCTAAACTAGTAAATGAGCACCAAATTTTAATGAGGTGGTTAATGACAAACTAGTTTTGCCTAGGCTGACTTGGAGCACCCCGTTATTTTTTTATAAACCATTCAGAAGTCCATTGACCGAGTCTCCCTCGACTCAGATGCAAGGACATAACAGTTCAATTTCTGGTGGTCATTTACTAAAACAACAAGTTTTTGGTTCTAGTTTCACGATAAAATGGGGATTAATTTTGGTGATCATTTAATAATTTTGGCAATAAAAAGTGATTTTTTTGCTGTTATATTTTGCTAAATCTGGGGGTTCGTTAATTAAAAGCCGTTCTTAAGTACAGCGGGGATTGCGGTGCAAGGAGTGACTACACACAGTCTAGAGCTTCTATCCTACTCTTATTTTTTTGTTACCATAATACATTAAAGAGAGCATTCGTTTTAATATATTTCCTCGTATCATCTCGGAATTGCATACAATTCCTAGGAAATATATGTATACATTTCACAGGAAATGTGTGTCTTAGAGAATCGTTGAAAAAATATTTTACACATTTCTTAAGTAGGCTCGGAATTGTGTATATTTCCTAGGAATTTTGTACAATTCCTAGGTTTCTTACATTTCCGGTAACATATACATATATATTTTTTTCTTTTATTCGTTAATATACACATTCTTTATATTTTTATATATTTTGTTATCCTTCACTGTCCCACTCCTGGGCAAAGGCCTCCCCCCGTTCCTTCCACTTTTCTCGATGTAGATTTTAATAAAAATATGTATAAAAAATAGGTTTCCGCCAGTGTCGGGAGCAGGGTCCAACCTATCGGTGGTTAGGGTTCCAGAGACAGGAACCTCCTCACAATGCGGGCGGTATCGAGGAGTATTGCCTTTTGAATCAAGCCCTTGATCCAACCGCCTAAGGAGAGCATCGTCGAAAGATGGTCGTCGAGGCTCTTGGCCGTGCCGATTGTCGTGACGGCCAATCGGTACAATGATAGCTGAGTTCATGTTCCACATGTCGACAACCTCGTGTGTCAAGTCGAGATATTTTATTTGTTTCTCTTTCTCAGCTTTCACAAGGTTCTCGTCATGCGGGATGGTAACATCGACTATCATTACGCCGCGCGTTGATCGGTCTATCATCACTATGTCAGGCTTATTGGCGACAATAGTCCTGTCAGTAATGATAGACTGATCCCAGTACAGCGTGACATGGTCTTTCTCGAGAACTGGTTCGGGCATATACTTGTAGTATGGTACCTCAGATTCTACAAGGTTATATTACAAGGTAAGTTGCTGGTGAATAATCCTGGCTACTTGGTTGTGCCTGTGCCAGTACTCGCCGTTAGCCAGACGAGAACAACCAGAAATAATATGTCTGATGGACTCACCCGGACAGTGGCATTCCCGATACACGTCAACTGTCCCGTCCTTCATAATATATTTCCGGTAGTTGTTCGTCAACATAACCACGTCCATAATCGAACAGATAAAACCTTCAGTTTCCCCAAAGAGGTCACCGAAACCTAGCCAGGACACGGACGCTAGAAAATCTCCATCGGGCCCATGAAGAGCCCCGCAGAAGCGACCGTGAAGCACCTGGCCTTGCCATATTTCCTTGCGATCATCGGTAGTAAGTACTACATAGCCATGGACAGCGGGGTGAGTCCCTTGTTCACTGCGACCACATCTCGGTGCATACCTACCTCGGCTTTAAAAAAATATTCTCTGAGACTGCACACCTCGCGGTTGTGAAGGGTCTTCGCGTTTAAAAATCCTCGACCCCGCACTTCCGCGGGATGTACAGTCTCATCACCGATGATCGTGGGTGATGCAAGAAGGCTATTTAATACCTTCCTCAGGCGTCCAAAGAAGCGCTTCCTCAACGATTGCTTCATGTCAGTTACGTTAATGCCTAACGCTTCCGACATACCCAAATACTTACAGCTTTCGGATGAGGAGAGGGATCTCAGGTGTATGGAATTCGAGAGCTGAATTCACTCGGATTCCATAATCACTCTCCCTCGCTTTACATACATGACTGCACATTTGTCCATACCAAATCCCATCCTGATGGCGCTACTAAAAGTTTCAGTTACTTTCAGTAGCTCCATCATTTGCAATTTGATGGGGGCAAAGAGTTTCAGATCGCCCATATAAAGAAGATGAGATATGGTCTGACCAGCTCTCTTCAACCGGTAGCCTAGACCTGAATCCTCCAGCAATGTGCTTAAAGGATTCAGGGCTAGACAGAACCAAAGTGGACTCAGGCTGTCCCAATGTCAGGTGTACCTAACGTTCTCTTAAGTACAATAAAGCTATATCATCGTAAAGTTTTATAAATAAAATGTAACATAAAATAGACAACAAAAAATCTTTGACTTTTAACTGATTACACAACTAATATTCCAGGCAATGGAATGGAGTCCAGATCAAGAACTATTGGTACTGGTTACTAAAAACATGAACATGATTCTGATGAACATGTTTGATCCTGTCCATGAAATTAATTTATTTAATGAGGAGTTTGGAGAGAAACAGTTCATAACTGTAGGTTGGGGGAAAAAAGAAACTCAGTTCCATGGGTCTGCGGGCAAACAGGCTGCTAAGGTCAAAAATGAAGTCATTGCTGGTAAGTAATTAAAATAACTGTATTCAAACAACTGTGTTACTAAAAATTTGTAAGCAATTTAATGTTATGAAAATATATTTTTTCAGACCCTAAAATAGGTGACAATGCAGTAAAAATATCATGGAGAGGAGATGGCAACCTGTATGCTGTTGGATTCATAATGGATGGAATCAGAAGATTTAAAGTTTTTGACAAAGAGGGACACTTGCAATACACAAGTGAAAAACAACAAGGCTTAGAATCCAACTTGTCTTGGAGACCCAGTGGAAATCTGGTTGCTACAACACAAAAGCTAGATGACAAATATCTTGTTTCGTTCTTTGAGAAGAATGGCTTAAAACATGGAGAATTTGACATTCCTGTAAATACCCATACAGTAGTAGAGGATATCACTTGGAGCTCAGACTCAGAAATATTGACTTTACAATGCAGGGACACAGAAAAGAATACTCAAACTTTATTACTTTATACAATCGGCAACTATCACTGGTATCTGAAACAAACAATACCATTCGATAGTGATCAGGACATTAGCAAGATAATGTGGGACAATGACTTTGACATAGCCAACAACAAAAAACTGCATGTATTTTTGCACAATGGGCAACATTTTTCTTATACCTGGATTTGGAATGTGGATCACAGTAGAGGGTATGGACCTGAAGATGATGCAGTGGTGGCTGTTATAGATGGGAGCAAGCTTCTCTTGACAGGCTTTAGACAAACAGTATTGCCACCGCCAATGTCTGCCTGTGAAGTCAAACTTGATGCCAATATTAACTCTGTCCATTTTGCACCCCAAAAACAAAAAGAGGAAGACTGCAATATCAACAGTTTTTTCGTCTATACTGCAGACAATAAGTTGGTATTTTATAAACAAACAGATAAGTTACCTCTACAGTATGAAGTGTTTAAAACTGTTCAAGCTGATAAATATAATTTTCCATTTCAATGTTACAATTGGTTTTGGGTTAGTGCTGATACAGTCATAGGGAATGTTGCTCATAATAATGACACTAGCAACTTAGTTGAGTATTCAATTACATCAGAAAAACTAGAAAACAAAAGTGAAACTACTTTACCTGCACCTGTAAAAAGGATTCAATCACATCCTACTGAACCAACTTCTTTATTTTTGCAACTTCAGGATGGTGATATTGTACAAGGCAAACTTGGAGAAGATCTCGAGATTCCAGATGAGTCATTTGGAGTATCTTGTCCAAAATTTGATGTAATGCAAGTTGATAATGAAATATATTTTATTGGACTATCACATAAAGGCCATCTCTATATCAATCAACAAATGATAATGAACAATGTGAGTTCATTCTTTGTTCATACTCATTTTCTTTTGTTAACAACATTGCAACATGTGATGCTGTGCACAGAATTATCCAAGCCAGGCCTTGAAGCTATTATGGAGTATCTGAAAAACGAATCAAATCATGTGTATAAAAGGAAAATCGAAAGAGGAGCTAAATTGGTAATTGTAGTGCCAAATGACACTAGAGCTGTGTTTCAAATGCCCAGAGGAAATCTAGAAACCATCCAGCCGAGGCCTTTGTCATTAAAGATTATTGGGGAATATCTTGATGGTCTTCAGTATCACGAGGCATTTGATCTCATGAGGAAACAGAGAATTAATTTGAATCTTATTTATGACCATGATCCAGAAAAGTTTATAAATAACATTGAAATATTTCTGGAATCTGTTCAAAACATTTCATGGTTGAATCTCTTCCTATCAGATTTAGAAAATTCTGATGTGACGAAAACTATGTACTCTAGTAGCTATGCAGGGAAACCAGATAAGCCCAAAAGCGAAATAGATTCCAAAGTTGAGTGGATTTGTGATATTGTTAGGGTTCACTTGGAAATGAGATCAGATAGGGACAATAAAATACTGCCTTTACTGACAACTTTTGTAAAGAAGAATACAATAAAAGACTTAGAAAGTGCTTTATTAATAATCAAAGAGTTGAAGGTTCAAGAATCTACTGGGTCCAAGTTACCAGTTGGATCAGATGAAGCATTAAAGTACTTACTGTACATGGTAGATGTGAGTCAGCTGTTTGATGTGGCTCTTGGCATGTATGATTTTGACTTAGTTTTGCTAGTAGCATACAAGTCACAGAAGGATCCAAAAGAATATGTTCCTATGCTTGATGAACTAAATGAAATGGAAGAGAATTACAAGAGATTTACTATCAACAAACACCTGAAAAGGTTTGAGAGGGCTGTAGAAAGTCTTGTGGCGTGTGGTGCAAACAGATATAATGAGTTAAAAACATTTGTGAAATACCATAGTCTGTACCGCGAAGCTTTGGCTCTGTTTTCACCTATCGATTCTATATTCAACGAGATATCAGATGACTTTGGACTCTATTTAAAATTAAAGAAGCAATACACAGAAGCCGGAATAGTATATGAAAGAGCAAATAGTAAAGATAAAGCTATTGAATGCTACAAAGAAGCTCTGGAATGGGAATTAGCAATAAGTTTGGCAAATTCATGGCCTAAAGAACAATTTAAGGAGTTGTGTTGGTATGTATTTGTACAAAAATACGCTGAATATTTTTCAATCATGGTTTTAGAGGGTTCTCATTATTGTATTGTATATTAAGTGTCTTTTTTATTTATTTATCAGGGATCTGGTGGAAGGTCTGAAACAAGAGAAGCGCCACAAGGAAGCGTTAACTATTTTAGATCAGTTTTATGATAACAGTGAAGTAACAATTTCTTATGCCATCGAATGTGGACAGTATAAAACAGCATTAAGACTTTGTTCTCAATACAAAACATTGTATCTGAATGGTTTGTACTTATACTTACGCTATCTTACATTTTAAAATGTCATTGGCTTTGGTTCTAATTGGTTCTTCTTTGTAGATACAAAGATTTTACCAGCTTTATTACAAGAATACAAAAATTTGAGAGAAACAATAGAGATGAATTGGGCGACATTCATAAGGCACCGTGATCGTCTACAAGTTGTAAGAGAAAATAAAACCAAACACCCAGTGGATACATTCGACTTTTATACCAATAAGGATAGCGATTTATATTCTGATGCAGGAAGTACACTCGCCTCGTCATCCAGAGGTTCAAGGTAAGCCATTTTAAATCAATTAAAATTAATTTTCCTGTGAAATAAGGTACCATCTATCTATGTCAACTGATCTAATTGGAATAAATCGAAAACAAAACAAGACCTAAAACTGAACCCTGCTGAACATCCTGAACGTATTTGGCAGATGTCATTGTTTGTTTGAGTGAAGTAGTGTATTGTTCTCCCTACATCTAATATTATGGTGACTTCAGGAAATCACACAACTAAGTTCCATACTTACTATTGAGTTTTATAAAAATGCCATAGCAAATTCAGGCAAAAGGCTTAGTTAGTATTTTCATATCAGGAGCATTTCTTCGCTAAAAGACCATGAGCATTTTTTTATGAACTCTGAGCAAGTCTTACCCAACAAAATTGAGCTTTGAAGCTTATTATTTGGACTTTTTTCGTAAAAAACAAGATCAAAGTCACCGGTAAACAGAATTAAAGCCAATAAGTTGCCTTTTTTTGTATTTCGCCAAAGATTTGACTTGTTACTCAAACTAATAATATACCTATCGATTCTATCGTATAACTCCGTCGATAATGATACAACATTCTTTAAAAATACAAATACTGTGTAATTTCACCAAATTTTGTAATGAACGTGAAGGTACTGGGACAAATATCAAGTGAAAGTGTTATTCAAGCTCTTTGTGACGGGCATCTGAGAACCCATCGAATTTATAATCACAGGACCAAGTGCAGTTGAACTACGAATATAACGTTTAAAAGTGCTAAAAAAAACAAAGTATCATTCAATTAAAACTATATTACAACAATTAGCCGCAAGAAAATCGTTAAAACAGTGTCAAAAAAGTGATAAACATAAACCGTCAGTAGTGAAAAAATGTTCGGAATGTGTGAAAAATGAGTCAATCTTGTAACGTCTTTTAATATTTGAAATCTAAACTCCGAGCAATTCGTTTCAAAATTTCATCACATATTTCAACGTTCAAGTGCCACAGCCGCATCGGCGTACAGTAGCGAATAGTCATAACCGATGTGTCGCGAGTTCGAGCCCGGCGCTTTGAGATACTTTTTGTAAGTTGTCCAATTCTTAAAAACAAATTACTAACGATAATGGCCAACCAATGTGGTTGTATGAATACAATCCAAATCAAATATTACCTGCAATGTTGTATTTGTAAACTACGGAAATGTCCTGACTGTCAGAGCAAACAACCGAAGACAAATAACACGGATACACCAGTCCGACCAGCTGCACGAGGCGATTGCTCCAACAATGATACAGCTCAGCAACTTCACAGCTAACCTCCCGAATCCAACGTAACTGTTCGCAATAAACAGACAAGGCAGAGCAGCCCTGAGAGCCCAATTAATGACGACACCATTTTAGAAATCTCAAAAGGTTCTCTCAGACAAATTATAAAGCAGGAGATTGCCAGCGCGCTTAAAAATGCTGTAGCTGACCAGTTTAAACAAATCAGCGAGCTAATAGCAGGGTTTCGGGTTTCCCTTGACTTTTTTAACGAAAAGTATGAAGATATGAAATTGTCATTGGAAGAAAAATCCTCCAGAATTCAGGAACTTGAGAAAGATAACATACAGTTACAAACGTCAATCCACAATATAAGTCGACGCCTTAACCTTGGAACAAAACTCCAGAGCTACCAACCTCGAAATTCAGAATGTGCCCGAAAACCGCGCCGAAAACTTACTATCCACGGTGTTACAGGCCAGCTAGGCAAAATCACTAACAGTGAGATCTTGGAAGCCGACGCAGCTCACTGTACCAGGATCGCAAAAAAGGATACCCAGACTGTTCAGCCTAGATCTATTCTTGTTAAATTCAACAACCCACGTCTGCGAGATACATTCCTCACTGCTACTATTTAAGTACAACAAGAACAATACTAATAATAAGCTGAATACGAGTCACCTTGGTATCGCCACTGAGAACCCAGTTCCGATTTACGTGGTGGAACCCCTGTCGGCAGATAACAAGGCATTACATGCAGCGAGTAGAATTCGTGGCAAAACACTTGGGTATAAGTTTGTTTGGGTGCGAAACGGAAGAATATTCATGAAGAAGAATGAACAAGCTGAACGCATTGTTATCACGAACCAAGAGCAACTTAAGTCAATAACGTAAATAAATTAGGATAAATATTAAGCAACTTGGAAAGTTTTTGTACTTAAATTAGCCTCATTCGATAGTTCACTTCGTATTTATTATCAAAATGTACGTGGCCTTAAAACGAAACTTAATATTTTTTACCATAAATGTACAAGACTATGACATAGACTTGGCTGAACGGTAGTGTATATGACGCCGAATTATTTGACGACAGGTATGATATTTACAGACGGGACCGCGAATCTAGTCGATATAGTGCGCGCAAGGATGGTGGTGGCGTCTTGAGAGCGATTTCCAGAAAGTTAAAATCGTGTCGACTACCTCACTTGGAGAGTTCATGTGAGGATCTGTGGGTCAATATTGAAACCGCCCCGCGTGGCTCAAAAGCACATAAATTCCGTATCTGCAGCGTTCACTTACCCCCGCCTGTGACTTCTGATATCATGCAAATATTTTGCAATTCTGCTCAGGGTGCTCTTGACCGCGGTGATCACACTCTTATCCTAGGGGACTTTAATCTCAGTAACGTATTTTGGAAATTAGATGAGTAAAACACAGGCTATGCGCAACCATTTCCTACTGGTAATAGCGAGGTGATTAAAAGTTTCCTAGATTTTATATCTTTATATGCTTTAGAACAGTATAATTACTTACCAAATGCTAAATCTAAAACACTGGATCTGGCCCTCTGTAATACTACGTTACTACGTACTACGTTACTACGTTACATAATCTTAGCTGCTGCACCTGTCAATTAATTTCAGAAGATCCCTTGCACCCATCATTTGAACTCTCTATATTCTTAACCATTAACTCAAACCATCTTCAAGTTAATTAAGCCAACAATAAAACCAGACTTCTTTAAGGCTGACTACGATAACATCACGATGGCATTAGATTCTGTAGGCTGGGAAAAAGAGTTTGAAGGTCACCCCACAACTGACAAAATGAACGATATATTTTACAAGGTACTGCACGACGTCATAAAACAACATGTCCCGATGAAAACAATACTGGCCAATAAATATCCACAGTGGTATTCTCGAGAACTTATACGTCTATTGAAAGAAAAAAATAAATATCGCATTAAAATGAAAAAATACAAAAACCCTGTAGACATCGTTTCATTTGAAACACTGCGTGCAAGATGTAGTAGGGTTATGGAAGCTTGTCACAGAAACTATATGGTCAGAATGGAAGAAGCACTTGCAAAGGACCCAAAAATATTCTGGATATTTATTAAAAATAAAAACAAGAGTACCCAGCAGAAATGTGTCACTATGACAGGACAGCATCAAGCGGACACGAAGTTTGTAATTTGTTTGCAGAGAGCTTTGCACAAGTCTACAATACCTCATCGACTGTTAATGCGTCTAACCACGTTGATAGCTGTCTTGCCCTTTCCGGATTCTGTAAACTAGAATTTGGCGCTGAGGAGATATTCCGATCCCTGAGAGACGTGGATGAGCGTAAGGGTGCTGGAAGTGACGGTATTCCCCCCGTATTTTTAAAAAGATGCGCAAAAGCATTAACTATACCTCTTAAACTTATCTTTAATAAATCAATGGCGGACGGCATATTTCCTGATAGGTGGAAGGAAGCTTTAGTAGTCCGTATTTTCAAATCTGGAGAAAAGCAACAAGTATCAAACTGTCGACCCATCTCTATTTTAAACATATTCGGCAAAATACTTGAAAAGTTAGTAACCAAAAGCCTAAATGCCTATGTTAAACAAATCACCAACATGGTTTTATCAATTCAAGCTCAACCTTTACAAATGAAATGTGTCTCAGCCATATCAGAGTCTCTTGATAAAAGAATCCCGGTTAACACTATATACACAGATTTCAGTAAGGCATTCGATAAGGTTGACCATAATATTCTACTAAAAAAACTAAATCAATTCGGAATAGGGGATCATTGCTTAAATGGTTCCATTCTTACCTTGTTGGTAGAAATTCAAGAGTGGTCATCAACGGTCACCATTCTGACACCTTTCCAGCAACATCGGGAGTCCCGCAGGGCTGGCACTTAGGCCCTGTCCTCTTTAACATCTTTATTAACGACATAACGCTATGTTTCAAGCACTCTAGTTTCTTCCTGTTTGCTGATGACGTCAAAATCATGAGACCAATAGTGACAGACCTAGATGCTGCACTGCTACAGGCAGATCTCGATAGAATGGCAGATTGTTGTAGAGTAAACAGAATGTCGCTTAATGTTTCTAAATGTTTTTATATGCAATTCTCTCGCAATAAAACAGTGCAAACCCACAATTACACATTCCACCAGCAAACACTACAAGAAGTAGATAAAGTTCGTGACCTGGGAATTCTGTTTGACAAAAAACTGAAATTTGACAGGCATATACTGAATATTACCTCAAAAGGGTTCAAGGTGCTCGATTTGTCTTGCGCAATAGCAAATAATTCTCTAAAGCGTCAACTAGAATTCACTTATATAACGCATTAGTTCGCCCACTCCTTGAATACAACAGCACCGTATGGAATCCTCACTATGACATCTACAATAAACGCCTGGAAAGTGTACAAAGACGTTTTCTGTACCATTTAGGCTATAAAGACCATCTAGCAAAAAAAAACAGGAGCTACGACTTGAGACTACAACATTATAAAATGTCCTCGTTATTAGATAGAAGACAGGTTCTAGATCAGAGATCTCACATTTCTTCACAAACTATTAAATGGGGTTGTTGACTGTAGCGAGCTTCTTGGAAAGCTGCAGATAAGTACACCATCTCGCTTGCCACGCAAATGTAACTATAATCTTTTCTATGTGCCGGGATCCAAAATAAATCAACGGACACTTTGCCGTTTTGCCAAGGCTCTGTAGGCGGTATAACGAAGTATCGAAGCGTCATGAAGTAGATATTACATGCAAAATGTCTAGGTTTAAAAAAGACTTATTTGTTACAGTAGGTACCCAAGTCGTAATATTTTGTTATTGTTGTTTGATTATCATTATCTATTTTCTTACTTATTGGTAACTCATTATTATTATAGTTAATTTTTTACGTAATTCACCTTGCTTCCTGTGTATGTTCTTCGTGTAGTGTATTTTGTTTTTTTTTCGATTTTTTACCTTATCAAATTTACTGTATGTATTGTATGTTTCTGTAGATTATAAGTGAAGGATGTGGTCTCCTATAATTGGAAGCGCACACTTGTTTTTTCCCTGTTCTATGTGTATTTGCATGTAATTGTGTAGTTTCTGTTGGAGATCCAATAAATAAATAAATAAACATGCTTGTTGAACACATTTAACAGATCGTATCTACTTCAATTTCAGTCGATCTTTCCGTTCGAGTAAGAACAGACGAAAACACGAGCGCAAAGTCGCGTCGCTCAAAGAAGGTTCCCAGTATGAAGATGTTGCCCTAGTAATGGCCCTATACAGCTTGGTGATCTCTACATTCGATTTGAGGTTGCAAGTAAAAGAAATTCTTATTTCTTTGTGTTATTTCAGTAAGGACAAAGAAGCTTACATCTTACAGGTAAATATACCTATTCTTATCGGCATTTACAGTCACCCGTACCATGTTATACCTGTTTTTATAACCATTGTTTTGTGCTGTGACTGCCTCGCCGGTCTAGTGGTCGCAAGCACGACTTCTGAGCGTGAGCCCCTGGGTCCTGTGGTGTTATTGGGTTTTGTCCATCAGGAAGTAGAACAAGCGGTGGTGGAGTCTCTATTTGTGCCCGGGTTATGGCAATTAGATCACCCCCCTGTTACTTGGAACTAAAACATAGTACTATTAGGGCCGGATTCCACTATAGCGTAGATGTGCGAACCAGAGAGGAGAGAATTTTAGAAGCTTGGGTGTATCCACCGCACACAGCTCAACCGTTTCCACTAAAGCTAAGTGAAGACGAGAAGTGTAAATAACGAAATTCTATTGGTGGTTTACAACACATCTGTCCTCTCGACTCGTCTCCACTTCGGTGGAGTCCGGCCCTTAGGTAACCCTCTTCCAAACACTTCGGGAGTACAGGCGTGGGTGGTGTTATTTTGAACATTAACAATTTCGCAATGTCCTCATTATCTTTTTAAATCATCATTACTCAATTGCAGTCCACTGATGGCAACTGGGCATTTAGCTTGATCTTCAGCGCCTACATCTTTCTACTCCTGCTAAGGTAGGTTTCCCTTGCTTTTCATAGATTATCGTCGATATAAATAGAAAAATCTTGTTTCAGGGAACTTTGGACAAAGTGTTCAAAGACATGAAGGATAGTGCCAAGGATATCTGGACTAATGATCTTGTTTTAGAGGCGACTAATGCGTCCATAGCTGCCCAGAATGTACCAGAAGGACAAAGTTTAATACCACAAGGCATTGCCACACTTGGTGAGTTTTTTTTACTTTTTAATAAAATTGCCATTTTAATTAATCAAAAGCATAGCATAATCAGCCTGTAACGTTCCCGCTGCTCGGACACTGGCCTCCTCTACGATATGGAGTGGGCTGTACTTTAGTGAATTTTATATGCATTAGGTAACCCTTTGCCAAGCAGTGGGGTGGGACGGATCTATAGACAAGATTTAAAAAAAATACATGAACCATAGATCATTTATCAATGAAATGTTCATATTATGTTTCTTGTCTTTCAGAACCCCATATAAGGATAGCCCCTGTCATTCCACACATCAGTTGGAGGCTTGCAGGTCTTAATTCATAATATGCATGTAATTTATTAAAACAAATATTTTAAAAATAAATATTATATTCTTATTATTTAATTCATTGTTTCATTAACATTACAATTTAAAATCATCTGTTAAAACATTTAGGTGAACAGAAATAGCATTGGAATGTAACAGTGCTTTTCCTATTGCTATTGAACACAACAACTCTAAAATAGTCTTTTAATTGAAATTCCTTATTCATGTAAAATGTATTGTTAACTACTGGTGCACCGCAGACACACATGTTGGCATTATCTAAGAACTCCACTAATGTATAGGGTACAATATTAGGAGCATAATATAACTTCTTTTTTAAAACAATTTTGGATGCCAAATCCACTAAACTGCCAATATAAAATTCCCAAGGACTATGCTTGTTAGACTCTGGTGCTGTTTCTGTGACATCAAGTTTATTCTCAGAAAGGTCTATGTATTCCAAGCGACATTGTAGTAAACTGCAAGGCAGTGATGTGATTTCATTTTGGGTCATTGTTAGATACCTGTAAAAAGAGTTTTTATGTTAGCATGTAACATAAACACAACAAAATCAATTACTTTTTATTTAGATAAATGGTTGCCAGTATTTTACATAAAGACAACAACAGACAGGTATCAAAAAAAAAAAAAAAGTTGGTTGTGATATTGGCACAGAGCATCATTATATGTTATTGGTATCATGGCATGGATGGCATGATGACATATATATATGATGCTCTGTACCACAGAGCATCATATACACACATCAAAAGTGTCTAGGGATCAACATATATTTTTGCAATAACTTTTCTCCTGATTGATATTAATTAAAATTTTCTTTAAGGATTCATCAAATAAAGTGTTTTCGTTTGTCACAGTAACGATAAACCAAGTCACCTTTGCATTAATAAAGAAATTTGCCATTTTCCTAATAAAGGGATTTTTGACATTTGAACCACTAACACAAAAGTTCGAAAAAAAGACTGAAATAACAGTTTTCTTTAAAATTTTATTGGGTAACTTAAACAATTAATAATCCGTGTTTCTACCGCGAACACTAACAACACAAGAACATCGGTTTGGCATACTCAAAATGAGTTCATCCAAATCACGCTGTGGAATGGCCGCCCATGTTCGTTGCAACAACAAAAAAAGGTCTTCTTGCGACTGGATACCCTCCATATTCGGCAGAGCTCTTCTCTGTAGCATATCCCATGCATGCTCAATCGGATTCAAGTCTGGCGACTGAGCAGGCCAGGGCAGGACATTGATGTTAGCTGCGGCGAGAGTCTGTCTTACAACTCTTGCGGTGTGCGGTCGTGCATTATCATGCATTAACTGAAATAAGGGACCGATTTGCACTTGTAGAGGAACGATGACGTCTGATACAATCGTCTCAGCATAAATTTGAGCGTTGAGGTTGCCTCTGATCCAAATCAACTCAGTTCTTCCGCCGATCCAAATACCCGCCCATACCATGATGGTTCCACCACTATAAGGATGGACTTCCTGGCAGGATTTTAATCGCTGTTGGCGTCCAGGGGTTCTCCAGTGTCGTATACGTCTTGTATCCGGTCTCATACCAAAACGAGACTCATCAGAAAAGCACACGAAACGCCATTGTTCTTCTGCCCAATTTCTGTGTTCAAGAGCCCATTGATATCGTATCCTACGATTGTGCATTGCTATAGGTGGTACCCGTAGCGGTCTTCGGGAATGAAGGTTCACTTCATGCAAGCGGTTTCTGACTGTTTGGTCGCTAATTAAGTTCCCTGAAGAGTGATGAAGCCTCACGGCTAACATCATGGCGGTTATTGTTGGAGCTCTTCGAGTTAAGATTTGAATGTATCGGTCTTGTCTCCGTGTGGTGCAGCGATACCGTCCTCCATGGCGCTCAGCCACGGTACCAGTGCTTCGGTAACGTGTCCAAAGTCGACTGATAACACTCTGACTTGTATTCAGAGCTAAAGCCACAGTACGTTGCCGGGAACCAGCTTCTATCATTCCCACGGCTCTGAGCATTTCTTCCCTGCTTAAATGACGTCGCCGCTCCATAATAACGTTGGTTTTAATCAGTAGTAGGGAAACAGTAGCACTAATAATGTCTTCAATGCGTTGTATGTTTTTATAGGGAAAATATTGACAGCTGATTTTCATCTTTTACTCGAATTTGATTCACAGTTCCTGATTCAAATTATGAAATGCACCAAAAAGGATCCATATAAATTTATAAAATCATAAATTTATTACAAAGCCACATCTCAATCTCAAGAAATCCACATAAAAATGCTTGATCCCTAGACACTTTTGATGTGTGTAGTATATACTACAGCATTTAACAACATGAAGTTTATAATGAATTTTGGCAGGATTTTCTTAAAAGGTTTTTTAAAGTGAAAGAAACATGCTCAGAATATATCAGTTACATTTTAATTCAAGGGAATTCTAAAAGATTCTTCAAAAAGTTGTTTTTGATTTATTTTATTTAATAAAAAAATGGATTATTTTAAAAACATATAACCCACTCCATTGTCCACAAATGAATTATATATATTTTTTTTAATGGCATCTTACAGGTCCACCTATGAGACTGGCTTCTGCTTAATCGGCAGAAGCAAATTATCTGTGGTAGCAGTAAAGTACATAAATGACAAAACATACCTGAGACTGTTCATGCGCCCCAGCGTAGTTGGTAGTTCGTCTAGCATGTTATTATCTAACTTCAGAGTAACTAATTTTTGTAATTTCCATATTGACTTTGGTAGATATCCTAACTTATTTCCACTTATATCCAACAACTTCAGCATGTTAGTGATCTGCAAATAAAAGGATTATTTGTTCATTTGAAGTTTGCATACAATAGATTATTAAGCTATGTAGAATTTGTGGGAGCATTTAAAATGCCACATAAGAACTATCCAGACATCACATGAAAACCTGCATGACCCAATCAAAGTTATCCATGAAAATAGGCTACATACAAGAGCCTGACCACAACCATTATACAGCTTTCCACCCTGCTCTTTATACGTCTATCAAGCTATTAAACAACTTCTACTGTTAAGTATTTAAATAATTAGGTACACATGTGAAGGATTTAAGCATACCTGAGGCCCCATCAACCATCTCCAGTCCACTTCTCCTTTCACACCAAGTTGATTATTTGAAAGATACAATTCACATAAATTTGGCATTCTTCCTGTAACAAAACTATATTATAGCAACCATACATAGCTTATACATATTTGCAAAGAAAAAACAAGTTTATTACCAAATTCTGGAGGTATCTTTTCCAGAGCATTGTTGCTGAGATCAAGTATAACAAGCTGCTTTAATAACAATATGTCTCTTCTAAAGTTACAAAGGCTTAGTCCATTCATGTAAAGAGATTCTAATGTTCTTGGGAGACCTTTGATAGGAAATTCGCTACGATCACGTATTACAAGTTTCGTAGGAGCAGTATCCTTGTGTGTTACACTCAAGCTTGCCAAAGGCGCAAGCTGTATGTTCTTCGTATCACCGGTAACACATGATTTTAACAGTCTCATAAAACATTTCAGCTGTATAGTTTCGCTTTTTATACATAGATCATGTGGTGGCTCTTCAAAACGTATGGTTGCTTTGCCTTCGTTTATACACTTCACAAACACTTGCTTTATACACTTTACGCGGTATTTTGTACCACTTTTGTTAACAGATGAGAAATGAAGAATGAAATATTCTGTTTCACCTTTCGGCTCTTTTCCCAGTGCTAGAGTTGATTTTAAATATTTTGCACTTGCTCTAGTATTTAGGACACTGTGTAGTCTATTGATAACTTCTACCTGGCATTGTAATTTCATGATTCGATAACATAGAAACGACCAATTATATTTAAAAACACTACAAACTCAACAGAACCGCTAAAAATGAAGTTCTCAAATTTCTCATGACTTTCATGTCAGACTGTCATACTGTCAGTGTCAAATCGAAATCATTTTTTTTTTTACCCTTATGGAAGGCTATAGTCTTTCGACCTTATTGCCTAGTCTTACGTCTACGTATTTTCTTTCGTGGTAACTTCTTTATAATAATGTCTTTCGTATTACAAATCGAAATCATCAAGTTTTCAATGTCTACCAAAACGCAATTTTTCCTGCTCATGTTCCTGATTTCCAATAGTTTTGTAGCTATGGGCTATCGTTTTTGAGCTCACCAGATGGCGCCACTGTCATGTAAGGTCATGCCAATAATTCTATTTTTTACTTTAAAGTACCAATAACTTTATAAAGTTTATTTTATTACGAATAACAACCTAATTTAAACTTCAGACACATTACAATATTCTTCGTAAATTAGCAAGCACGAAACATTTAAAAATCATTTTACCTCCAAGTACTAACAAAAAATATTCTGAGTTGCTACTTTGAATCTTCAAGTCATAATGAATCAGGAATGGCTCAATCTAGACCACAATCGTGAATATTAGTAAAAATACGTGCTAATAAAAGCTCGCAACGCGCGAACTCTCTATGACTTCTGACATTTCGGTGACGTCGCGCTACACTAGTGCCGCTAGCGGTGAATTCATACGCGATAGCCCCACTAAAAGCACTGTCCCCGTATTCACAAACACCTCATTTTGATTTCGATTCACCAAGTCTTATGTCTATCTTTTTTTGGCATTACGAAAGCGACGAGATAGATATACGACTTTCCGAATCGAAAGCGAATCGAAACGTTGTGAATAAGGGGCCTGATATTCTCTTAATATGTTTAATACCACAGATAAAGCAAGAATGCATGCTCGCTCTATGTATTTTATTGATTTTTTGTAATATGGCAATAATAACTTTCAGCTGTCTAATCCGTTGAATACCGTAACGCCGCTTCTTTGGAGTTTATTTATTACAGAAAGAACAATAGATTATTCGATTTCCCATTCATTTCTAATAGGTGAGTGAAAAAAGCAAAATATTTTACTTAAAGTTTATATTTAAGTGTAATATTTAAAGTTTTTTTTAATACAGATATAAGGGTGTTACAATTTTTAATCGAACGCTATTTAAATGCAAAATCAATAATCTAATATTTCAAAATTGTGTGAAAAACACTACCTCGATATTATTTTTAATTATTTACAAACAGATCTGTTATCATAAAAATGGCTGCTTTGGTCGTACAATCCCGTTTTGCCGGTCTGAAGATCGAGGATGACGACTACCCTTCCAACAACGATAACCAGAAGGCGAAAAAGCCTACTAAAATAAACACTGCCCCCACCAAGAAGCCCGAGCCTCCTAAGAAAACGAAAACCGTCATTTCTAAACCTCAGGTAACACTTATTGAGAAGTGGTCATCATTCAACTATCACCATCAAGCTAACCAGTGGCAGTTGATTCTTATAAGAACTAGTTGACAAAAAATTCTGACTTACTAATCTATGGTTCCTGGTGCTTTTTAACAAATAACATTAGAACCCTAGGTACACCATGTATGAAAAAGCATTTAGTTGATACTGCAAATTAGTAGGCAATCTATACTTGGTTCTTTTGACAAAATAGAAAGTCCTGTCTGTATGTGCAACTTAAATCGCTTGAGATTGACTTCCCTTGTTGTAACTTTTATCTATTACCAGCTATTTTTTGAATCAACACCTTGAAAGACTATTAAGTTGTTCAAAATTCTTTAATTCAAATTATCATTACTCTTCCTTTTGGCTTTGATATAGTTGGGTAAAACAAACTGCCATCTCCTAACCGAGAGGACAACCGAATCTCAGCCCCCGGCATTTGGATCATTATTCACTGACATTGTAGCTAAATGAAAACAAACATGAAGCACAACAAGTGCTTCTCACAGTATGATTACCTTTTTTAGCTTGTGCAGCATCTGTAATTAAACTTGTGATTCAATACTGAGAAACTGCTATTTGCTGAATCATATTAATACAGTACAGTCATCAATATTTTAGTGCAACACAGAAAAACATTTCATAATTTCATTCAGTAATATTGATATAGATATCAAAACAGTGAAATATTTAAAAGCTATGTATTAAAGCAAGATCTATTTTGTAATAGTATTGAATCTAAAATAACCAATCTATACAGTAGATGGTCACATAAAAGTTGCTAAGTGTATACATACTGTTGCCTGTGATCACTCATTGAACAACATACTAAAAGTACTATACTGCAGCATGTAAATACCTGGTTGTTTAAAGTTTCATAACTTTACTAATGGTAATGTTGTTTGAATACAATAGTACAGATTGTATGACTTTGTAGCAATAAATGTAACATTAAAACATCCCTCAAGATGTTGGCAGAGGTAACATCCAGGGAGACGATTTATGAGATTCTGGGTTAAATTTCCAGGCCAGACAAAGTGTTATTGGGTTTTCTTATAAGGAATTTCTCAGTGGCAGCCCAAATCCTAGATTTGTGCCCATTTGATGGCAAAAGGCTAGCCCTATATTACTGACACTGAGACTTTAAACATAAGTTGACAAATGTGGGACTACTATACAGGGTGATGATTTGAAAAGAGTAACCATGGAGTTTCTTGCCGGTTCTTCTCCATACTTCCAACACTACATATAAACTACCAACCCGAACCGTGCACCCTTTTGTTGACGTTTTATAAGTGCCCATCTAGGCCTATGTGAATAAAAATATTTTGTTTTTGTCACCTGTAACCTTCAAAGAAGTGAGTCTACCTGAAAGAAACATACAACACCAGATTTGTGACAAAAAATAGCATTTCATACATGCATTGAAATAGTCTGTTTAGTGTTGTGTGGGAAACTGTTTTTTTTTTTTTAAGAATCTGTTATGCGTTTCTTTGGGAAAGTAGTTTTCTTAAGTCCCATGTAATAGAGAGTGAGCCTATTGCCATTAAATCGACACAAATCTAGGATTTGGACTGCAACTGAGAAATTCCTGATAAGAAAACAATAACACTTTGTCTGACCTGGGAATTGAACCCTGAATCTCATACTCAGTGGTAGCACTTGTAAAACTAGGCCAACAAAGCATTTGATAACAAGAATTGAATGTAATTGTATTACTTGCAATAGCCCATACCTAAGAAGAAGAAGTCCAAACAACAACCTGTCTCAGCCGACCAGTGGGAACTGTGGAAGCAGAAGGATGAAGAAATGGTCGATGGTAACTTTGAGACTGAACTGCAACAAGTCAGTATTTATTGCTTTTGTTTTTTTTTTATGAATGTTACCCGGGTGCCCCACACTCTCCTGTATCATGGGAGTGTTTAAAAACATTTAAACTCACCTACACCATCAGCCAGAGTTTGTTTGCCTGATTTTTTCCACTCCTGAGCCAATCCTCCTCTAATTGCCTCCCTCCGTTCTTCCCAGTTCTTTCGATGTTGCCCCTCTTCTCGCCAATTAATGAGCAAAGGCGTTTCCAAGGCTTCCTGCCATAGAATCATTATTTTAGGAATTATATTCCATTATAATTGTGTCATAAGATATTATTTACTGCTATCTTTTATCATTGCTTTTGAATGTTACTGGAGGAACAAAATGTGTTTAAGACATTTTAAAGAAACATCCACAACAACTGTTGACCAATATAAGCCAACAAATACACCGTGACTTTTTAGTCGTCTTACAAAGGTGGTCCACTCAATGTATCTGACATAAAATACCTCCGGGCGCGATTAATTAAGAAAAAAACTGGCCAAGTGAGAATCGTACTCACACGCACATAGGGTTCCGTAGCACCAAACAATATAATAAAAATATTTTGAAGGCTCTTTCATATGTTGTATTGTTTTACATTCAACAACAAAACTAAATTTGTTTTTCATAGTATGTTAATGTTGCTGCAGTTTGATGAAAAAGTCCCATATCTCAAAAAATAAACTTCAAATCTTATTGAAACCAATTTTGGTTGTAAGTTTTTTTATGTTCTATCCTATATTATTTTTTCAGAATTTTCCTCCTCTTACTTTAGAAATTAGAGGGGGTGGGACACACATTTTACCACTTTGGAAGTATCTATCTTTCAAACGATTGACTTTGAGAGCAAATGGGCTTAGGAACCTCAATGTAATTTTTAAAGAACTATCTATAGACACCCCGCACGTAAGGTTTGATGAAATATATATTTTTTAGTTTCAGTTCCATGTATGGGGAGACCCACCTTAATCTTATATTTTTTTTATTTTTGTATAAAAACCGTAAAGCGGTTCACAGAATACATCTACCTACTAAGTTTCAACTGTGTAGTCCTAATAGTTTCGGAATAAGACAGACAGACAGACTTGGCGAATCTATAAGGGTTCCGTTTTTTGCCATTCGGCTACGGAACCCTAAAAAAAGAATGTTTACATGTCAAACGGTAGAACATACCTACCAGCACGCGCACGCGTTGAATAGATCATCGCTCGCAACAGGGCGTTTGAACAACGTCATGCATCATAATAATATTTTTATTTTTAAATTATTCAAATCTCATACCTATTTTTTATAAATGTTTATATATTTCTATTTAGTCATGAAATGGGCTGCTGCTGTAAGACGACTAAAAAGTCACGGTGTTTAAATAAAGTGATCAGTAACCGAGGCTCAAATTCAAGCCCATAGGCCATGGCAGTGGTTCTTGCGACCACTAGACCTATGTGGTCCTTTCGAACTATATACCAACCTATACCTGCTATAAAAATGATATAAAACATGTTTCCAGGCTATTCTACTATCAAAGCTTGATTTTGAAGAAAAGAAGGATGTCTACAAACAATCCAAGAAGGACGCCGATATTGAAAAGAAGGTAATAGAACAAAGTGCTAAAGCGGGCTCTAAGAAACAGAAGAAGAAAAACGTCATGAGTCTGGACCAGTTCAATGACATGATGAATATGGGTGAAGATAGTAATATGAAATGTAAGTTTATTCAACTGCCTTTTTTTTATCGATGGGAAATCATCAAATAACCCCTCCCGCTCTGGGCTGAGCAGGAGGGAGTGTCAGACTTTTACTGACTAAAACCCATCCATGTTCCTTCCTTTGCCCTTTATGTTCCAGGGCCGCGGTATCTCTTTCGAACAGTCCCGCAACCCTGGCAGGCATCGGTCCTTTCGGACCCCTTCCTGTTTGCTGACTCTCTTTGAGGCGCGCGTGGAACACGAACGCGCCGTCGACACGGCCTGTCGTCATAAGACGGACGGACGGCGTGCTAGCCCATAGCTCACCGTCCACAGGCCCGCGCCTACGGTGGCCGAGGGCCACCACGTGGCCCCCGACGCCCGGTGCATCTCCCGCGGCGGCTGGGACGTGAGGTTCTCTCCCTCTCACGTTCCGCCACCTCCTTCGCTAGCATGACTGCTTCGCAGAAGGAGGTGACGGCGTCCCATTCCGTCTCGCTCCGGACCATGGATTGAACCAAGGCCGGAAGCGAGAGGTCGCCGCCGCCGATCGCCGCTACGAGGACACGGCGGTGCTCCGCCCACGCGGGGCAGATCTCCACCGGGTGCTCCACCGTGTCCTCCGGTCGATCCTCACAATGGTAGCACCCGGGCGTTTCCTCCCGCCCGATTCGGTGCAGGAACCTCCCGAAACAACCGTGTCCGGTGAGGACCTGCGTCAGGCGGAAGGTGAGGGCGCCGTGGCGCCTCTCTAGCCACTCCTCAAAGAGGGGACTTATCGCCACTATTGTGGCGTGCCCTGCACGGGGTTGCGACAGTCGCTCTCTCCATGTCGCCATTATTCAACTGCCTGGGACTGTACCTCCATCTTTTATAGCACTATTATTTCTATGTAGGAAAGAGATGGGAGTTTATCCATTCAAATAAATAAAATTGAAGCGGCTGTTTGTAATTTCAAAATAACATTTTTTTTTTCCCGATTGCACCAGAAGGAGGGTTATGTTTTTCGAGAGTATGTATGATGTATAATTGTTTGGCACGCTCTGTGGCCTGAACGGCTCGATGGATTTTAGCTTGAGAGGTGTCGTTAGATTCGTATTTAGTGTGAGAGTGACACTGGGTATATCAAAAAAAAAAACGGTAAGAAATTTAAAAAATTAAAAATCCGACTCTGTAAAAAAAAAAGGCATAGAACATAGCGACTTAACAGTCGGGACTCATTAACATATATAGACCGGCTTAAATCGTCCCAATAATGGGTCCCGACTTTTTTTTTCGCAGTCGTGTTTTTTAATTTTTTAATTACTGGATAAATACTTAATTTACCAAAAAAATATTTATTTTTAATTTTAGTGTCTGTTCCCGCTAATCCGAAACGGCTGGACTGATTTTGACAGGGCTTCTTTTGGTAGATAGCTCATATTATAAGGAGAAATTTGGACTACTTTTATTTTAGAAAATAGGTTCTGTGCAAAAAAAAATAAACCCATGAAATTGTTAAGTTAATAAAAGATGGTGGTAGGCTCCCAAATATTAGTTTCTTCAAAAGATTTTGTGTTCTGGACTTTTTAAGAAAAGAAGTCAGTAAATGACTAACTTAACTCGTTTATTTATTTTGGAGTTGAAGTTACAGTTTTAGCAAGTTCAAATCATGATAATCACCACTTCGTACTCTTCAGTTATAATTCCCCATGGCCCTTAGGCCTCTGACAAAGCTAGTTAGTATCGCTATCCCTCCCTTGCCACGTTAACTTGTGTAAGTTAAGAAGGTTGTGGGTTTATCTTTTTTACTAATTTACAATTCCTGATTTATTTTCAGTCAACCACATTGACGAGAAGTGTCAGCAGGAAGATCCTAAGTCACCTGACAAAGACACAGAGTTCTTCGAAAGAGTGAAAACGGAGACTAAAAACGAACTTTTAAAGGACAAAATCTACGATAGAGTAAAGAATCGTCAACCAGCTTCTGATGAAATTATTACTAGAGTACAATTTGCTGACGCTCTGGAGAGAAAGGACAGAGAAATATTGTCATTGAAAGAACAGGTCGTGACCCTGAAACATGAGCTTTATACAGTCAAGTCCCGAAATAAGAAGTTGTGTAATATTCTCGGACAGGGAGAGAGTAAGTTGAACGAATAATTTTATATTTACCCTTATTATTTTAGCATTTTTACCGCGGCGCAACATGGCTAATTCTTGGTCACTTCATAGCTGCAACATTTACCCATGATGGCAGTTAGTCTCAAATCGGCTTGGGAACATGTCTGCACCCCTTTACTGACCACTCTAGTACCACATTCCGAAGAAAACTCACAATCCTTTGTTTCATTTCATTTATTATTTAAAACGTTCGTGTGCTCGACAATGTAACGTTAAATTGGCAAAATTATCAGCATTGGGGTTGTGATTGTTTTACGCAATAACCCCACCATTTTTTGGAGGGGCACGGGCCCATTCATTTCTGCTCCTCCTCTTATAGTGTTTATGTTTTTTTTTTTTCATCTGTTTAATTAAATACTTGTGACATTACAGTGAAAGACAAAGCCGAAGTGCTGATAGAGGTGGAGCGGTTGCGATCGGTGCAGTCAGAACTGACGGCGGAGATAGCTTCATTACACACGGACCTAGAGAAGGAACGCTCCAAAAACACAGACCCTAGAGCCAATAAAGACAAGGTGAGCAATTTTCACTCATTTATAACTGTCGCTAACGATAAACGGTTTGTTCACGCATACCTGTTCCTCTGTCAGCGTCAGCGAGAAACGAGTTTCATATATGAACTAAAAACGAGTTGACGAGCAGCAAATGCGCGACAGTGACGGACGAGTTCTCGCTGGTATGCATATGTAACAAACGAAAGGGTTCTATCCGCCAAGCGAGTAAGTACTCTTTTTGAAAGCTCTTGTCACTGCGACAAACTAATATTCACTGGCGGTGTGAACAGTCAGCTATCAACTATGAATAAATAATCTATACATATATAATAAAATCGTAGTGATAATAAATACAGGGTGGAAGGGACATCGACGAATATGTAGCAATCCGCATAAACGAATACCTAAAAAGAATCTGCTGTTTCCTACAAAAGTGCAATCATTACAAAAAAAATGTAGGGAACAGCTGATTAAAAAAAAATGCCTATGAAAAATGTCTATGTGGTCAGGATGATATACTGCTTAAGTGGTATTCGTTTGTGCGTCGATGTCCATTCCACCCTGTTTATGCATTTCTATTATTAAGAGGAAATGAAGTAGGTTTTTGTAGAAACTATCGCTATCCCTCTACGAGCGCGATTTCGACATTGTTGCGATAAGGACAACTATCCGACAAGTAAAAAGTCATAATTTGAGGTTTGGCTCTCGACTATTTCCTCCTCCAATAGTCTACCAATTCAAAAGATATTTCATAAACTGAATAAGAAGGATATAAGCTGTGTCCCTATGTTTTTCTTTTTTCATTATTAGTTGTCAAAGGAGGTGTTTTTTTTTCGGCCAAAACATGTACCGAGGTACAAATTACTATTTAAATTCTTTCCAATACATTGTGTTCATCATCATCATCATTTCAGCCGAAAGACGTTCACTGCTGGACATAGGCCTCCCCCAAGTGTCGCCACACTGACCGGTCCCGTGCGACTCGCATCCAGCGGATCCCCGCAACCTTCACCAGGTCATCGGTCCACCTAGTGGGAGGCCTTCCAACGCAACGTCTTCCGGTTCGCGGTCGCCACTCCAGAACTTTTCGGCCCCATCGGCCATCCGTTCTGCGAGCAATGTGCCCTGCCCACTGCCACTTCAGTTTGGCAATTCTTCGGGCTACGCCGGTAACCTTGGTTCTCTTGCGGATGTCTTCATTTCTGATTCGATCACGCAAGGAAACTCCGAGCATAGCCCTCTCCATTGCCCTTAGGGTGACTTTAAGCCTTCGAATGAGGCCCATTGTGAGCGACCACGTTTTGGTCCCGTATGTAATCACTGGCAACACACACTGGCCATAGACTTTCGTCTTGAGACACTGCGGTAAGTTGGACGAGAAGATACCGCGCAGCTTCCCGAACGCTGCCCAGCCAAGTCGGATTCGACGGTTGACCTCTTTCTCGAAGTTAGACCTACCTAGCTGGACCGTTTGTCCCAGGTAGACATAATCGTCTACAACTTCGAGTATAGAGTCTCCGATCTTGATAGGAGTGGGTGTTACATGGGCATTCAACATAACCTTGGTTTTGTCCATGTTCATTTTGAGACCCACTCTTTCGGAGGCTCTAGTGAGGTCATCGAGCATTGTACTGAGGTCCTCCATGGTCTCAGCCATGACCACTATATCGTCGGCAAACCGAAGGTGAGTGATGTACTCGCCATTAACGTTGATGCCTAGCCCTCTCCAGTCCAGAACCTTGCAAGACATCCTCCAGTGCAGCGGTGAACAGTTTCGGAGATATGACGTCTCTCTGTCTCACACCTCGCTGCAGAAGGATAGGTTCCGAGGTCTGGTCCTGAAGTCGGACTGACATGGTGGCGTTTTTGTACAAACACTTCAACACCTCGATGTACCGATAGTCGATTTGGCACCGTTGCACACTGGTCCCAAATTAAAAAAAAGTGGACATTGATAGTAGACCGCTGATATTTTTTTTTATTGTTGATACAATGATAACAGATAAGGCAAAAAAATATTATTGTCCTACTTCAAATACTTTTCTGTAAAAAAAATATTTCTTTTTTTTTTGTATGGGAGCGATTACATTTTACTCAATTTCTCAAAAACTTTAAGCGATGTCGAGATGGCAATCACATATGTTAGAAAACTAATAATTCTGAGTATTTGGCTCGAAGAAACTTATTGCTTATCTCTGCGTACTTTCGAGATAATAGTGACAGAAAATATTTTTTTTTTTTAATGTTAATTTTTTGCTTTTTTTTTAATCATAGCCTTACTTTAGCACATAATTATAATGTATGCGTAATGTCAAATAAGTAAAAAGAGACTTCTCTGTAAAAGAGGTTATGGGGGCTCACTAATGACTGAAAAGCTATGACCTTTCTGAAGGAGTACTTTCATCAGTTCTAAAAAACAATCAAAATGAAGACAAATAAAGCTGCAAACATAAAGTTGAATATGTTCACAAACGATTCTGAAAAAATATTATGGTGAAAGATTAATAATTGGGTCTATATTCTCTTGAGAAATCTCTATTTCCTCGTTTTCCAACGAAAGCAATTCATTGTTCAAGATCAAAGCACTAGCCTCTGGAAACAACTGTTTATGTAAACGAGCAAACTTTGGTTTGATATGGCTGATGTAAGGATCTGAGCTAATTAGAAAGCTGTGGATAATGTCTAAATTAGTCTGAACTCTACCGATTTTTCTTGTATGTGCCATTCTAACATTCCGGAAATCTTTATTCCTCGCTTCGGAAGCTTCTTCGGAAAGCATGCCTATCGGAATAAAGGAGAAATTTTCACAAATATCAGCACCGTGTATCAACAATTTATGGACACTTGAAGGCATGTAATACCATGGATATAAGTTTACATATAGCATTGCTGTTTCTTTACAATATTCCCTAAACAAGTTGGTATTAATAAGTTGACCAGATGAAATTGTTTGTAATGACTGCAAATCTCTTGATTAAATCAGGGTGGATACCCGTTATTTCAGCAGATACTTCATAATTTTCAAAAAACCTTCTTGCCGTGTTACCGTCATTGGTTGTACCAAATCCCTGTTTTACTATGTCAATTAACAAACCAGTTCTTTCCCGGAATTCTTCTTGTGTCAAATTCTTTTTAATTTCTTTTAACAATTTATCTTCTTTTCGTGCAGCCCACTTTTTGAAGTCTAAGTTGTACGAAATGTGTAAAATACATTCCATACATCTTATCCACATATGAAGCGAAGACAGACCATATTTATACATATCTTCTCTGATGAGTCTTTTGGATACAAAGTCCAAGTCATTCATTTTGCTAGGTGGGGTATTGCAAATATTACAAACAGCTGCAGAAGAAGTATTGGAAATCACAGTAGAAATTTTCCCATCAATCATAGTCATGTACAAATCATGTTTAATATCAAAATTATCTACAATTGTGGGAACAAGATTACGAATTTCTTCCTCTAAGGATGCACTTTCCTTCTTTATCAATTCATTTGTTTCTTTTGCAAATATAAAGCCAATTGGACGACAATAGTTTGTTGAAGAGGGAGCAGGATTTTGCCACAAGATAGTACCACTCTCTTCTTCCAAACGAAGCGGAACCAAACTAATCATGAAAACTGAAGAATCGTCAATTTTAGTGTCGGAGTGTGACTTTTGTTTATAATTACTTTGAGAAGATGACCCGTCAAAACCCCATTTGCTTATTAGTTTTAGCGATTTTTTGTCGGCAGAGTTGTGCTGAATTGTTTTTAATATCCTATTAGTTGTCAAATCTAGAAGCGATTGAAGTCTTATCTTAGCATCAGATTCAGTTACAGTTATGTCTGACTCTGGAGGATAACAAGTTTTTTTAGCTTCCAGGAACTTTTGATAGGATGGAAGACCATACATTTTCTCTGAAGCAAGAATAGTTCTTAAATTTCGATATTGCCATTTTGACAAATTTGTTGAGGTGTAAAGCGCTAACGTTTTATCATCTGGTAAACACGGTTTGTCAGTCTTTTTAGCGAATAGTACATCATGTACCATCTCACATTTTTCCTTGTTTTGGCTGAGTTCGTTTAATATAGCTGCTAATTTTGTTTTTTTAGACTCTTTTAATTTGGCACATAAAGCATAAACTAATTCCTCCTCTGTGTGATCTAGAAGTGTTAGAGAACGCCTTTTCTTCTGTTTATCAGATATATCAACAAATGGTTTTTTACTTGTACCATAACTTAATTGATGAGTATCCACTTGCGTTTCGAAATTTGGAATTACTTCCTCGGCAACTTTAAAAATGCTGCTTAAATCGATATTTTGACATTTTGGCCAAACTATTTGGGATTGTAACCAGTCTGAATTTTTGTTAAGAAAGGTCTTTTGAGCTCTACTGGAAGCAGACCATCTTTTTGAGATATTACTTGAAAAATTACGACAAAATAATTTAATATTACTCAAATCTTCGGAAGACAATTCAACACCAATACGTTCAATAAGGGCATTAAATAAAAATTCGACATTTTTAAAACCACCTCCTGATTTAAGAACAACGTATAAGTCTAAGTTGGTGACAAATGCGGACATATTATAATTTTAAGGAAAATTGAAAACAAATTAGAATCAAAGATATCAAAGACAAAGTGACTTTGATTTTAACAAAAAAAATTACGAAAACAAATTCGACGAAAGAAAGACAAACAAAAATTATTTGATTTTAAAATCCAAAGATTCAAAATACAACAATAACAAAACAAACAAACAACAAGCATTTCTTCAAGCGCACAGAAAAAATAAGGACACGTCTTATCGCAACCACATTTAGTTGTACACTGAGTGAGGTGTACGCGCGCGATTCGTGACCGTATTACGTTACGTCATGAGAGGCGGCCATCTTGTTATCCCGGCAAACTCGCGTCGAAGCTCCATTTTGCTGGCCAGCGGACCTATTGCGATATGAGTAAGGCTATGATTAAAAAAAAGCGAACAATTAACATTAAAAAAAAATGTTATTTTCTGTCACTATTATCTCGAAAGTACGCAGAGATAAGCAATAAGTTTCTTCGAGCCAAATACTCAGAATTATTAGTTTTCTAACATATGTGAATGCCATCTCGACATCGCTTAAGGTTTTTGAGAAATTGAGTAAAATGTAATCACTCCCATACAAAAAAAAAAGAAATATTTTTTATAGAGAAAAGTATTTGAAGTAGGACAATAATAATTTTTTGGCTTATCTGCTATCATTATATCAACAATAAAAAAAAATATCAGCGGTCTACTATCAATGTCCACTTTTTTTTTTAATTTGGGACCAGTGTGCGTTGGAGAGACTGCAGTACAGTACAGCCCAAGTCTCGATCGAATCGAAGTCTTTCTCGTAGTCCACAAACGCTAAACAGAGAGGCAGGTTAAACTCTTCGGTTTTCTATATAACCTGCCGCAGCGTATGTACGTGATCTACGGTGCTGAAGGCTTTTCGGAGTCCGGCTTGTTTGGGAGGCTGAAAATCGTCAAACCTGCGCGCGCGACGATTCGTAATGACTCTTGAAAACAACTTGTAGACATGGCTTAGAAGTGAGATGGGCCTATAGTTCTTCAGCCGGGCATTGTCGCCCTTCTTGAAGAAGAGTACCACCACACCGCTGCACCATGCCTGTGGCGTTTTCCGCTCGAGTATGACGGAATCAAACAGCTTCTGAAGGGCCTTAAGTACCGGTTTTCCGCCCGCCTTCAGGAGTTCGGCCGTAATTCGATCATCACCCGGTGCCTTGTTGTTTTTAAGCTGTTTCAGAGCCATCCTAATCTCGTACAGGCTGACGTCCGGGATGTCTTCGGTATAATGTCGGGTCAGTCTAGCTCTTGGGTCGTTTGCTAGATCTACAACGGGTTTACTGGTTGACGTGTACAACTGCCCGTAAAACTCTCGATCTCCCTCAGAAGCTCCGGTTTGGCGGATACGATCCTGCCATCGTCGGTCTTCAGTTTCGTGAGCTGGCTCTGCCCAATAGCCAGATCTCTCGCAAATACCTTGGAGCCTTTATTCCGCTCAATTGCGTCTTTAATACGCTCGGTATTAAAGCGGCGGAGGTCGCTCTTCAAGGATTTAGAGATCCGTCTATTGAGCTGCCGGTATTTCCACGCCTCATCTGAAGACTGCAGGATCATCTCACGCCGCTCCTTCATGAGCTTAAGAGTATGATCAGAGAGCTTTTTGTTCTTATCTGCACGACGTCTTGAAGAACTTAGACCCAGTCGTATGGACAGTTTCCACGAACCCATCGTTGTATTCGTCCACTGAGCTTCCTAGGCACTCGAAACGATTCTGGAGTTCAAGCTGAAAGCTCTCGGGGTTTTGGATCTGGATCTGTGCTGGACGGAGCGTAGACTTCATCAGCGAGACCTTTCGAGCTTGATATTGATGTTCAATGTGCCTCTTACCATGCGGTGATCGCTCCCGGTTTTCACCGAATTGATCACAGAGACATCATTGAACATTTGCTTCTTGGTTGACATGATGAAGTCAATCTCATTTTTACAAAACTAAATTCTAAATAGTATATTTTTAGGTTTTCATACGTGTATAAAATGAAGTAACGAAACGCATCATCGGAGAAATGAATAACGAGATTGCCAGATTAAAATTCTTGGGTTGCAAGTTTTAGCATCTTTGATCGACAATTTCAGGTGGTACAAATGCATTAATAAATCCAATTTTTTTTTTCAGAATCTTCGATTTTTTTCCTATAACTTCGTACCTTTATTGTTAAGGTACATTGTTTGGCCACAATTGTATGGGGAAAAAACACCTCCTTTGTACACTACTAATAGGCCTCTGATGACAGCGGTCCAAATAGGATATTTTGTATTTTGTTAGTATGTATCATCAAAAATGAAAACATAGGGACATAGAAACATAGGATTTTTTATTTATCTGTAAAAAATCATAGCTTTAAGGTCATAAAGAAAGCAGGCGAGAGCGTTTGTATGGAGACTACCCGCATTTCCTCTTAATGTTTTACGCTTCTTGAGCGAGAAAATCGTTGAAAGTTGTTTCCTCGTCGACGGTGCCCGGTGGGACAGATGCCTTTTCCATTGTTATTCGTCCGATTATGTCCTTGGTGACTCGTTAAAGACCCATAACTAAACACTGCGACAGTCGTTCGTCGTTTCTGAAAAAGTCGTATGTTATTGACGAATTTGTATTTATTGAAGTAAACTGGAATCCTGGCACAGAATTTACGGGTCAGAGAAAAAATATAAATTCGACTTCAGTAGTGTGTCTGCAATGTGTGATGGGCTTTAACTGAGTAAACAATTATTTATGGCTTTTGTAGTTGATGTGTCAAATCTACAAATGAATTTATCAATATTATAATATTATGTAAATATTGTTGGAGTCTGAACCTTTTTGTCCTCTTACAGAAAAATACCACTAAAAAGAAAAACATACGGTTTGACGTTTCATCAGAAGCTATATTGGTAAAAGATTCAAGTTCCGGAACTGGTTAATTAAAGTTTTATACGTATTTTTAATAAAGCTAATTAATGTTATAAAAACCGAAATAAACGGAAAATAATCTGTGAGATTTTTATTCTTTTTAATGTACGATTAGGTTTAAGTTGTGGCCGTTAAAATATCATATCCCAAATACGAAATTACAGTACACTTATATTTTCAAAAACAAGAAGTGACACTGCTGATTAAAAGTTAATTAAAGTATTAAATTAAGGTTTTATTGCACTCTAGATGTACCTGTAGGTAAGATGATACTCAAATTATGAATCTCAATTATTTTAAGAGTCGTCAATTTAAGTGAACAAAAATATTTTTATGGGGTGAAAAGAATTGTATGTTTCAGTATTTTTAAATGAGATTTATGTAAGCCCCGTTGATTGAATTTAAAATTCCATATTAAATACCTCCATTTGAACATTTCAAAATTAGTTATGGGAGGCCAAGAAATGCATGCTCTTCTGCCTATCTGAATTAGTTAAATATTATTTTAGTTTAAAATCTGATATACATATTATTTATTCACTTACTTTTAGGATTATTTTGTTCATGTATGTATCATCTTCATATTGTTGTCAAAATAATTTGATGTTGTATGTAATTAAGAGCCAGTAAATTGTAGATGTAGTTAGACGCTGGTCATACATTGCTTAGTCTTTTGTGTCTGCAGAATCAACCACAAAATAATTTCATATGACTGTTTTGCTGTATTAATTAAGCCACACAATCGGTTTAGTATCTACGTCGAATATTTCAGTTCACCTTTGTTTGCATTTTCTTTCAATATCATATACCAAATATTTCAGTAATCTTGTTCAAAATGGGATTCGCTTGATATTTTTTGTATTGTTTAATTTTGATTATGCGATTACATTATGATTACTGTCCAGATTGTAAGACTTTTTATTTGGTGCATAAACTGTGTTAATTTCGCCAATATTTTTCACTGTGATTTATATTCTTAGTAAATGGGTTTACTTAGGAATTTATAAGTTTTGTATGGACAAGAATAAAAACATTATTTAAAACAATGCACGATTTTATTGCCATATCTATTACATACACAATTATAATTGGTACAATATATAATAAGTCACTACAATCAATAGAAATATAACCAGATGAAGTACTACCTAGAGAAGTGATCTGTGCACAATAAAGGGTTAGTTTCTAAAGCAGTTTATTTTAAAATTAAAATTGTGTATCAATTGATCGACGCGTCTCTGATGTATCTTAGAACCGAAACATCAGGAAACTGGAAACTCATTTACATTGATATTATTATCCTTATAATAGATAGGTGATAAATAAAAGTATTACTAAATTTTAAAATTATGCATAGGTAGTCACACATAAAGGAGGACACAAACAATGCTTCTTATTTATTATTCATAAATATTATCGGCTCATTTGTTCCAGAATTAGGCACAATTGTATAATAGTCCATATTTTCATACACACAAATTATTAATCGCAGGAGACATGTTTACAAGTTAACCTTACGCACATTTCTAACATTATATATGTGTACTTACTGTATAGTTTATGGGGTTCTACATTCTAATACTACTCTATGTTATTCGAATTACATATGGATTTAAACACAATACAACTGTGTATAGCCTGGTCTACAAATGCCTAAGTTGTTGACTAGCTGATTTATTTATTGTCTAAGTATAGGTATGCAATACAAGCAATTAAACAGATTTCAGCTCTAATATAATGGATACCCAGTGTGACAATGTGTGTTCCTATAAACCACTTAAATATTACACAAAACTCATAATTCATTTGTACAAAAATATGAATCATTCATGAATACATAATAATAAGAACTTAAGTAAATACCTACTTATATCATACAAGTGTCATATTGGCAGTAACGGTGATTATGGCATCGTGAATTTGATTTCTAAAATATTTTTGGTCCAAAAAATTTATATTATACTTAAACTCGTTCACATTACTTTAATTTGCATTATTTTATAGAAAAACATACACCACTTTAATACTGATGTTACAGAATATAAAATATTATTTATTAGTAGTTATTAACTAAGCGAAGACTATGTTATAACTAGTTACCTATAATATGGCAGTAAGTGGTAATTGCAGAGCATTGTTGATAGTACTCGCGAGATTCGCACGTCACCACGTAGGGATACTATTCGAGTACTTACACGTAACTGATTTATGTCTATTCGATGGGTTATTTATTTCATATTGCAAAGAATACGTAACAAGTACAAAACACTGACGCTCAGTCACTCCGCGATTCAAGTGTGGCTCTATAGAGTCCCACACTAACTTTTATCACTTCACATCTCACTTCAGCCATTGCCTGTTCAAATGCGTTTGTCTCGATTCCATATTTCTGCGTTCCTTTCTGAACCCTATTTCGCTCAATGATGTGCAGATGCGTATGTCTGCTGTACCTGGTTACAGGTATGAGCCGCCGCCCGGGGGTCGACGAGACTTATCTCAAGTGCGTGAACACTCTTGTTTGAAAATCGCCGTGTGATATGATTCTGTATCATAAAACTGCGTAGATCGATGACCGTATGGATTCATTTCCATGGCGTGTGATATAGTCCCTTTAACATGCTGGTACGTCTGCACATTTGATGGTGCTCACCGGCTTGCTGTGTGCGTCGCATTCCGAGTCTTCTATCACTTTGTTCGATATTTTGTCAACGCAGTATACGCCGCGTTGCTTCGTGGCTTCCTCGCCCTGTAACAAGATTTATGTTTGGTTAAGCATGTTAAATACTGCATGAATTGGAAATAAACAAGTTCGAAATGTGAGTACAGTCAGTGTCAAAACGAAAATGAACTTGATCCATGTTTATTCTGAAACACCCCTTCATAATTTATAGAAGATTAAGTATTTTTTTTGGTGATATGACGTGGCACAAACCGGCATGTGACAGGGCTTGGAGCAGGGGTTCCAGGCGCCGACCCACCAGTGCGTGCGCTGCGTGTGCGGCGGGCAGGCGGCCTGCTTGCACTGCTGCATCAGCGCCTCGTGGCGCGGCGGCTCGATGTGGTAGCACTGGGGCAGCTCTACTGCTCCTGCGGAGTGAAACACGAACATCAAAGCATCTTTAAATGAGAATGAGATTTTTTTCAGGCTAAATTTGTCTGTAACGCTTGTTTGCGGGGTGGCTGGACAAGAGTGTTCCTGTATCAAGTGAAATTAGGCTTTTGTTAATATGAGCTTTTAAAGGCTGATGATGGGAATGACTCAGGTAGTCAGGTAACACGTACCTACACTTCGTACGTCGGTAAGCAATCATCATCTACCTAGCCTTTTCCTAACTATATTCGGGTCGGTTTCCAGTCTAAACGGATACTGCCATTTTGCGTAGATCGACTGCCTATCTGACCTCCCCAATCCAGTTACTGGGTATTTCGATACCCCGTGGTAAGACTGGTTATCAGACTTTCAATTTCCTATTCATGAACTTACGATTATTATGTTCATCGACGCATTCGTAGTTTCTTCGCATGTAGCCGAGGCCGCAGGAGACAGAACAAGCCGACCACTCGGAGAGGCGGTACTTGAAGCGACGCCGCACGCGCTGTTTGTCGACAGTGTACTGGTACGTCACGCCTGGGTTGCGGTGACGGCCGCGGTAGATCATTTGCTGGAAATAAAAGCAATAAATAAACTAAGCCAGAAAATAAAGGCAAAAAATATTAAGCTGAACCAGTAGGTGAATGTCACCTTAATTTTATATACCTCAGTCGCTCAGAAACATCCCTCAGTAAGAAATGTTGCCTGCAAATGCACAAATTCAAATTTGGGCGAATGGATTTATATAGCTTAGCCCAAAAACAGCATGTCTGGATGATTTGGTCTACGGGACTTGAACTTGTCCGGGATTTCCAGAACATTCCTAAACAATCACAAGTTCACTCTGATGCAGTACACCTACAATACGAAATAAAGGTAAGTTCCTCAAACTCGTAAAATGCGATTGAAGTGTTTCACTTACATAAACTTTGATGTCTTCTGCGAGCGGTCCCACAATTTTGACTTTCTCCCAATCACGGTCGCGTTCGTAAATAGCTGGAGTTCCCGCTACAAAATATTCCGTCAAAATAGCGTTTCTGTAATAAAATTTGTTAGGTTAAGAAAATGGCGGAATAGTAACCTACAAATTAAACATTTTTTCGTAAAAGAATTTGCTTGCTGGTCTTACCGTGTTCCATTCAGGTATATTTTATTCGACTTTGCGCTTTTAATAGTGATGTAATTGCCTGGATTAACTTTCTCTTGTATTTTCACATTCCTTGACCCAGCTGGTATGACTGCAACCTGTTGATGTAGATTTGATTAGGATTCGTAAGACAACTTCATGGATTGGACTATCTGATCGAATAACTAGTTTAGAAGTAGGATAAGCTACGGCCAGCCCGAAGATGGAAAGATGTAGGACTGATTGTAATGTAGAAAGGGGTGCTTTAAAATAGTATCTACGACTGGAAATAAGTACTTAAATCTACCTACGTAGTTAGATATGGTGCAGCCTAAGTAGTCAGCTTCGTTAGGTACGCTACCATATTACTGACTGGCTGATATTTTTTAAACGGCAATATAGGCAGTTTGCTGATACGGCAGAAGAAGAATATGGATAAGCTAAAAGGGTAGCAAAATCTTTCTTTAAAAAAAAGTTTCCCCACACTAGTTCTGTTGTATCGTGGGTACGTTTACAAGTACTGAAACTCACGTAAACAAACAGCCACACCCGTACAAAACTTGTTCCGTGCGGGAATCGAACACGCAGCGCAGCAACCAGTCAATGGGCAAAAAGCCAATATCGTTACCGTGTATCACTGCTGGAATGGAAACTCTTCGTAAAGTAAACTTACCTCGCTAAAGCCGGATTGCTTGGTGCTAGCCTTGCTGTAGATGCCCTGCACCGTCTTACAAGCTGATCCGTTCCCGCCGCAGACACCACACTTGTCTTCCTCGGTTTCTGAACCCACTATCCAGTCACATCCGACCTTGTAGCAAACGCCTGTAAAAATTACCTTATTTTTACAAGCTCCCTATGTCATAAATGCCGATAGATAGGTTGAAGAAATCTGGGTCGTTTTAATCGACGGTTTATAAAGGCAGACCATTGCTATTTTATTTCGGAAACGGTTGGATTAGTTTAGGTTTATAGCGTCACCGTTCGGCACGTTTAAACGATTAAGAAAGTTAATCGGTTGAGCGCCCTAATTGCTGTTTTGTGACGCTTTTGTAGCTTTATACTTGCCAGATTGGCTGTAAAGAAAATTTATGAACAAAAGGATGATAGAAATCAAGTTTTGCTGAACACTCATGGCTGGTCTCTTACTCAGGTCCAGTTTTTTTTTTGTCGTCATAAACATTTTTACCTACCTTCCTTTGACCTGTATCGCACTTACGCCGATTTTATATAAGTACGATTACCTACATTAACTTGCTTGAACTGCAACTTTTCTACATCTCCAAGTCAAGCTGGCCAAAAGGACCACAATTTCTTTTGACCCCAAACCTAATGCAGCATACATCTAATCCTAAGATCCTGATATTACGCGTAGTTGTGTTATTCTTACCAGCTATACACATGTCCCTTGCCCCCTCGCTTTGTCTGCAGGGAGTGCCGTCGGCGACGAAACCGCCTATCAGCATTTCCTCATCGCTCCCGTCGCCCGGCAAGCATTGTAACTCGCAAGGTTTGTCTGTAACAATGCACACACGTTTTATATCTACATCGATGATTTAACTGATGCCTGCTTTTGTAGAAGTCTGCAGTGTACTGCTTTAACCTTTTTCAGGTAATCCGTATAAATGTTGAAGAAGGTAACAAAATTATTGTATTAAAATTAAGAACTTGCACTCGCCAATCTTATTTTTTTTTTTCGCATGGGAAATCATCAAATAACCCCTCCCGCGCACTCGCCAACCTAAAAAAAAACCCATCCATGTTCCTTCCTTTGCCCTTTATGTTCCAGGGCCGCGGTATCCAACCTGGAGTCTAGATTTGTTGACGCCGATATATAAAGGGTGTAACAAGACCCTTAACGAAGCCGGAAGTCACTTGTTCTCCCCGTCATTGCGATCACTTTTTGTTCTAGAACATACCTGGGAACCTTCTAGTTACGGAGATATTGGGGGTCAAAGTTACAACGTTTTCACATATTTTTTTTTAAATACATGTTTTTAATGTAAGATTTTTACTTAAAATCCCTTCACAACCCCCTTGCTATTCAATGCATCCATGGCAGTGTTTTGAGTGCGTTACTTTGAGTTTTACGGTAAAACGTAATTTTGGACCCCAAAAAAAAAGTTGTTTCCCAGCAATAATTTTTGTGTGAATGTGGGCATGGCTTCTTGAAGGGTCCTGTTACACCCTGTATAGTCTACCTTAATAAATATACATTACGAAATGTGGGTAGGAATCACACTGCATCATATACTCATATATACTGGTAGTAGGAATACACCATAGATATAGGTACACCTCAGCAGGTAGTACCTCTTTTCTAAACCAACCTTGATCGAAGTATGGTATCCACTCAGATATGGTTACGGTATGAGAAGTTTCGTTCCCATACGTCTTGTTGTTATGTTTGGAGCACTGCACTTCCCGGAACGATGGCTCGTTGATAGGGCACGGGTGAGTGTTGCAGATCTTGTATCTAGAAAATGTTACATCGATTTATTTAGTCCAGATACAGCTGGCAGATAGATTGTGAAGTACAATCGGCAAAATCTTGTTTTTTTTTTTTGTGAAGTATAGGACTGTGTTTCATACTAGGTACCTACTAATTATTCTAACGGACTCGCAACCTAAATTCAGAACATCCAGACTACGTTTAGCAACACAAAGGCACAAAGGCTCAGTAATGAAGTCGTTTAAAAACGGTAAAACCGAAATCAGAGTCAATAGCTGAATGCTTACCGGCTTCTATCACCAATACAGTAGTTGCCATTGTTGTGGGGCTCTGGGTTGTTGCACTCGCGTGACTGCGTGGAGACGCCGGCCCCGCATGTTCGAGAACACTCGCTCCACTCTGACCACGGGCCCCATTCGCCGTTCTGTGGTTTCGGGGATGGCGTGCGAAGGACACAGGTTTGGTTCTGACACCACTGTGAAAAAAAATGTTCTGTTTGTTTAAGAGGCCTTCCTGGTAATCCTGGTGTTTCTACTAGAGCTGGAATATATTTGTAACGAGGAGCATATTGAAATGTAAATTTTCTCGCCAGCAGCAGGCAGTTGAGTGCCGAGCACCATAATTTTGCATAAAATTTGACTGTCATTGCGGAAATGCCCGCAAAGTAACGCTTAATTCAATAACTTAGTTACAATCTCTCTCACTATCGGATGGAGATTCCGGCTAAATCATCATTCGATCCATAGCATGATAATTCCAATGTAAAATCCCATGAAGCAAAAGCAAAAACACATGTTAGAATGGGCCTTAGTAAAAAAAGCTCAATGAGTTTCCCGAGTGTCTCACCATATCGGGTCCACAAGTGGTTCCGGGCGCAGCAGGGCGCAGCATGGACTTGCACACGTTGTTCACTTGGCACCACAGATGTTGACACAACTCGGTCGGCTTAGTACACACTACTGCTTCCGCACCGAACTGCAAGTGGCATTGATAAGCTGCGTCGAATGTTACACCTGAACGAGAAAATAAAAGTTTTATTTATCATTCGTATTTAAGTTGTAAGAATGTTACGAAGACGATGGATTTGAAACTTACCAGCAGGATCTTTAGGATAGACGTACAGCGGCTCTTGAGACGGACGATCGCTGAGACATTCGCCTAATCCCGCACTAAAAGAGAAGTTCAAATTAATTGATAAGTTTACTTAAAGACAATATCATAAAACGCATAGGTCCTTACATAGCAGTGTAAGCGATATTATAATCCAGTAGGCAGAAACCAAACTGTATGCAAACAAACAAACGTTCCGTTGGATTAAATGTGGAGATGCCTAAAGTCGTCCAAAGCTATTCAGCGTTAAATTCATTCGAACTGGATTAGGAAATAGTCGACCATAAAATTGTAGCACAATATGTTTTCTACGTAGCCGAGCAAATAACTGCTGAAGCAGAACAGCGGTCGCGCCTACTGGATCCATTTCAGCGCATTTCGCACTATTACGACCGCGTTTACACACTTTACAATGATTTGTGCATACGAAACCGCGTATAGCGAATACGCTTCTATAAACGCACAGTTTCACAACCGCTTGGTCCTTGGCCAGGCGTAGACGTGCAATTAACATGTCACATTTAGATCCATCAATTTCTTAACAGCCTCCGTTTTATTTCTATTCATCACGATGCTTTAAATTTAATTCATTATAGAATATAGGAGCACCATAATTCGATGCTTTATGATGATTAGCCTGCCTGATGATGACAAATATGTGAGTTGGGCGCGTGTTTGGATTGATATAAAATGCAGATTCCGTTGCGACACTAAATAATTAATTTTTCGAGATCGTTATAACGACATCCGGTATTAGGTTTCGATTCAAAATCTTTATTTATGTGTGCGTAGGATTTCTGCTTTCAATTTTATTGGGACTATAAAACATTTTATGTAGTTGTCTAGTAATGACAGTGTTATGTAAAGACGAGTCCACTTTCATGTGTAAATGATGTTGGAATTAAATGAAGCTGTTGAATTAACAGAGTGGGCACAATAACGATAAAATTATCAATGAAACTGCTACGGAAGAGGCTTGACCATTCAGTAAATTAGGTAGGTAGGCGTACCTTCAATATGTAGTGTATACATATATGTGCATGTATATGATTGGACGCAATTTAAATGTTACTGAGTAAAGAACCTAAAATAAACAAAAACTTAAAAGCTTTTCAGAATTTACGTTGACTATTGAATGTGTCAACGATTTTATTATAAACGAATAGTAAAATTTAAACGGTATAAAATAATAAATTTTATCAATATTTTTGAATGAGTATACCTGTTGTTCTGGTTGTTTAATCAAAAAGAATTATTTTTCATCAATAAATAAGGTTTACACTACAAAGACTAGGATCTTATCAGATCTTAAATGCATCACTTACTCTAAAAAGTTGGTGACGTCACGTTTGCTGCACCTGGACCAAGCAACCTGAACCGAGTCTGACGCGAACATTGGCGTCATGATGTGCATCGTCGATCCTTCATGGCTACGGCAGCCTATCTTCTCAGTGTCGTGGTACAGCCCAAAGCTGAGGACAAAAGAAAAACGTTAATAATGTACCCTTTTTACCATGTCTGTAGTATGCATCGAGACAGATGGACCAGGGTCATCACACAGTGGGTGCCAGAAGACGAGCTTCGACGCCGAGGGAGGTTTAGAAAACACTTTGACCATTTAGAGGAGTTTTTGGGAGATTGACCGGAAAAAAACGCACATAGGGAAGATTGGATTGCTGTCGCGGAGTGTGTTCCCAGTAGTGGGACAATACAGGTTGACAAAAAAAAAAGTAATATACTTTTAGGTGGAAATTTTCAACATGACTTCAATTTTTCGACTTCGTTCTCATACAAATTTCAACCTGTTGCTGTTATAAAACCCAGCTCAACTCTCAAGAGTCTGGTTCCAATCCTTCCTCACACACTCTAAGTTACATTCATCATATTGTTAGTGTTCGCAGTGGATTTACTTATCCTCAGATCAGTCAGCACACTGACCATACAAGTACCTACTTGATTAAAGTAGATAGAAGATATTACGTAGGTATTATCAAACTAGACAACTATAATTTCTGAAAAACAGAAAGAGTCACAATTTTGAACTCGCTCTGTTTCATGGTAGGAGGTGGAATGTATACGGTATAGCAATAAAGTTATCCTAAAATGAGCTCATTACAAGTCTTCAAGAAGTGCGCACTTAGATTGCCGGAGGTTGGTATCTCATGCAGTTTTGCATACTCCGTTAGTTGTAAAAGTGTTAGCGGTGTCTGTAGTACATTTGCATTCTACAAGGAAGTGCATTTTAAATGAATACTCAAAACAACAACCGTTTATAGATTTTTAAAGATATATAAACCTTATTATTATCTACAATTTATTTATTTTGATTTACATCAGGTAGATTAGCCATAGATTTTGTTAGTATTCCTATATTAGTATAATTTACACACACACAACAAATAACAATACAATGTCCAATAAAGGTAATTATGTAATTTTATCTAGAGGTAGGTAGGTACATGATTAGCGTAAGACCGGTGGTTTATCGATATTTAGACATTTCAAGAGCAGATATTATTAGTTTAATTTAAATAAAATATGACGTTTTTAAAATGTTGTGACCGAAGCCGTCAATAATTGAATTATTATGTAAATAATACAGAACCTTATAAAATTAATAAATCAAGACATTGCATCACAATCAATTTACGAAATAGCCACTGTTAAATTGTATAGAGCCATTGATATATCTAAAATTTAATCGTTTTTATCGATACGGCCCAGATGGATCATCTATGCATTATATAATTATCATTCATAAGACGTTATTAATGCAACGATAATGACGCTTATCGGCAGTGTAGCAACATGGTAATCTTAATAGCTCTATTAGCATCGCCTGTAATCGTTATCTTATTGCATGAACGGTGGCGCTCCTGTAAAGGCACGGTCACAACGGCTGATCGTAAAATCATTATTCTGACACATTCATGTAGGACTTGGCACATGTTTTACGTATGAGAGATTCTACAAAACTCAAACAAAAACAAAAGTAACAACAAAAAAAAATAGTAAATGTAATAACATAAAGCAAATCGCATGGAAACTATTGAGTATACGCCTGTCAGAATCCTTTCTATCTCTTTGATAGGCAAAAACCTTATCTGCACTCAGTTTTAGGTATCTACTTATAGAATTTCCCGGTAAAATATTTTCCCTTACAAGATCTACTTGGATAGAGTTCCTTGTTTGTTTCTTGAGTTTTAACTCAAATAAGGTAACAAAAAAAAATGAAAAAAGTTAAGCATGCGTGTTTTATTCGGAAAAGCGGAAACAGTTGAGTGTAATGAATAGCTGTCAGCTGGTTCAGGAAAGTTCTCAGGTCACAGTTTAAAGTCAAAAGTTATCTGACTTTACTCGTTATAAATAATGTTGTATAATTATTATGACGTATTCTCGTCCATTATGAGTAGATATATTATATAAATAATCTTAATTATTAATCTGTTAGGTCTATCTAGTTTATTCTTGGAAATTTAATTATAAACAAAGTTGAGTATGTTTCCAATGTTGTCAATGAATGACTAGCTGATATAAATATTCAGATAATTACATACAAAGTACATAGAGCCCGATAGCGATTGGAACGCCGCGTGTCGCGAGTTCGATCCCCGCACGAACCAAATATTTGTATGACCAACGGTAGTTGTTCCGGGTTTGGCTGTTTTTTTATGTGTGTTTAATAGTTGCAAACGCACCCACGATATAGAAGAAATTCTCAGTGCGTCGCAACGTATTTTACTTAAATAAAAAGTTTCCTAGAATTCCTGCTGAACATCGTCCAATCAATCCATTGTGAATTAGGAACTTTGTTGCTATAGTTAAGTACGATCGAAATCTTGATACCGACTGTGATTTTACCGCACATTAAACATTCCGGGGATTATTTCATTGTTGACATTTAAATGAAGTGTTGGGACCAGTCTATTTGTGGAGGAGACGCGGTTCGACCAGACATATACTTACAACAGTGGGTCAGTAAGTCAGCCGCTGTGATATTTGGCACTTGCCACTAGATTAGATCCCATCATTATTATCTATGTTGTGTTGTCGTACCGCCACCTGTGAGCCTGTGACGATACACAGGGCGTTCGTTATACGTTTAGTTTATCGCCAATGTCTATGAAAAATTATTGGCACGAATCCAGAAACAAATCAATGGAAGTTGGGTGCGTGGAAACCGTCAAACATGGATTCTCGCGACTTGTAAAATGCAATTTGCGAAAAATATGATAACGGGACCTTGGGATTGTAATCAGTATTTAAATTCCAAATAAATCTGTACATATTAAATAAATTGAAACGGATCTATCGTGTGTAAAAATATAAATTTAATTGCTTCTCTCAGCCAGACGAATTGAAACTCCGGAAGTGTCGGCACGCGAGGTTACAACAAACTTGTTAATTCGGTATTTTGGTAGGAGGAAAAATATCGTCGCAATTAATTTTATCAAGATGCGCCGCGACGGGTTTCATTTAAAGAAATGCTCGGGCTAATGTTTATCTAAATGTATTTTTGTTAAAGTAAAACGACATTGCGTTCAGCAATAAAATCCGAGTGTACCCATCGTGTTTATTGCATACGACATAAACGCAAAATGTCAAGAGTCACGCCTCGCGACCGGTATACTATACATGTCTGTCGCCTGCAAATTATCTAATTTATTTTTTAACCCCTTATTCTTTATTCAAGATAACGCCATGAAAAATAATGAACTTGTGTGGGCCGATAGTGCGGCGTCAATGCACCGGGTGCATTGTACGCGGCGAATGATGCATTCATGTCTACAAGAAGGTCAATGGCTGACTCGCACTGTTTGCACATTACATAACCTGTGTTTGTATAATGATTGTGGGCGTTGTCTAATGCCAGCGACAACGCCTTGTTTGTACTAAATAATACAAACACTCCAACGGACTCTAAATTCTCAGATGCAATGCAACTGTTTCATAATTTTCTATCTTGAAAGCAACGTCCTTGCGGTAATCTCGGCTCAGAAACATGACTCAGTGTCGATAACCGAAGCACTCGGCAACCGCTGCCAAACAAAACTAGCACTTATTTCCAAAATAATACTAACAATATTACGCATACTTGTTTTAAAATAAATTTAAAATATACATACGAGTGTGTGGTCGCCCGGGAATCAGATACGTTCGTTTTGATAGATTGTTTATTTAAGAAAAAGTCGAACGTTTGATGTGGTATTATGAAACGGTGATTCGCGGTTTACCTGAATAGTGCTATTAATTATTAACTTACACGTATTTACATAAAGTTCAGTTGGTTTGCAAACGTGCTAAACCGTTTGCGGTTTACACGACGAATCAAGGACAGGCTAATGAAATCAAAAGTTCAAAAGTAGCACGGTGACATGAATGAAAGACAAGGTGAAGGCGCATGCTGACTGTACCCACCTCAAATAAACTTTGACCGACTGATCACTCACGAACCAGTAATCACCGAGGCGATGTTTGTATAACCTATATAACTAGGATCGATACGTCCGAACATTGCAAACTAATCACCTCGTTTGTGGTGTACACTGCGGGAAATATTTACAACCTCCACATTGTATCAGAAACACTAATGGGTTATAAAAAATGGTTTGAGCACAAAGGTTGAGCGACGAATCTATAAATCACAATAAAAATTTCTGTGCGACGTAAACCTACAAAAGATATGAGAATTTATTAGTGCCTATTAGTATTTTATGATTCCTGGGTACTGTGCATTGATTCAGTAGGGAGTACTTCAGATATGATAATGCTACGCTGTTAACATAAATCTTACTTATGGTTTAAATCATTTTTCATATCTAATCCGACATTAAATTCTTTATGGCATATAAAACGTTCAGTAGATCCATGGCGAATTTATGGAGGACTGAAGACATCTATTTCGGGTGTGTGGGTATCCAAACACAGTGGTGACTACTCTAGCCGTACATTACGTGTTATGTAATCCGTGTGTTTACATTGTGATTAATTTTTCTAGTTCAATAGCACGATGGTGTATGAGTCATCTAATCGAATTTTCAGGAAATTAATCACATTGTAATCTATAAATAAGCCGTGTCTGTAATTCAAGGGCATAATCAATGCTAAACACCGAGTAACTGCCTTCAGACAGCTTTTGAAACGGTTTAAAATATTCATTAAGTTCTCGCGGTGCTATTCCATCTATGACCTAAATTTTCCGCATAATCTTTTAGTCGAATTTCCATATATTCGACACCAAGCAATAACTCAAGAAGAAACTATGAAAAAACGAGTTCTAGATGCAAAAAGTTGAACAATCTTAAAAAAATGAAACAATTTGAAACTTTAGTAAAACATTTACCAAATGACATTAATTAATAGAATAGCAGGCACCTGCCAAACATTAGCCAGTTAGTTTATAATACTGGCCACTTGCCTAAAAATTGCGATTCTGAGAAAAATGCAGAAAAAATATTGTATGCATTCCAAAATTAGCGTAGATTTATAGAGTCGTTTAATTAAAAATATGAGTGCGTTCAAGTACTTGTGAAATGTCATTTTCACTTTATCATTCTTCGTTATAATTATTTTTTTAAAGATTTATAAGCTTAGATAATTACGTAACATGTTATTCCCAGGCAATTCACTAAGATAAAATATGGTTACGTCTTGGTTTTTTATCTTTACGTATTTTTATGTGATGTTCTAAATTACTATTTATTAGATTAAATCTCCTCGATGGAGTCTGTCTTGGTTCCTTTTAAAGATCTTGGGGTTTTACGTTGCGTAAAGCTAGTTAGACAAAATATAATCGTTAAGTAAATATAATTAAAACGCAATTGCGTTTATCCTTTATCTGTGCCTAATTGCACAGTTGTTAGCATTTTATATAATAAGGTCTGTCTGTTAATCGTAATTAAATAAGAATGCTCGCACATTTTATCCATTAAGATCAGTGGTAAGTGTCTCGTAAATTGTTGTGGTAGAACTCATAGGATACCTACAACCAGGATGTTTTTTTTGTACTATAGGTAGGTATACCGCAATTCACAGATTGCACAAGTCAATTTAGTTAGGGCCTAGGATTGTGGCTTTATAAGACTAACAACTAGATTTCAACATAAAAAAAACTATCAACATCAACAATTTCTTGCACTTATCATTCATCAATTTGTTTTATGTTCTTTCTCATCAATATTCTTTTAGCTATGGTGATCACTTTTCTATCTACATTATATTTTACACAGTACATCCATATTTCTTTTAATCCTTTGTTTTTCATAGGCACATTCAAAATTAATTCTTCCTAACTGACTAGGTCTGTGATGTCCCACTGTTAGGGCAATGCCCGCCCTCTACCTTTTCGACACAAGTTTTTCTTTTGCTATCATAATCAGCCCATATGTTCCCACACCTGGGCCACAAGCTTCTTCTCTATGTGAGCCAATGTACTGTAATCCACTACGCTGGCCCGGTACGGGTAAATGTCACATATTTTCGAATTTTTGGTTCTAGGACCTGCCGTTTTCCCCACAATGTTGTCCTTCACCGTTTTGAGAGCGGTGGTGATGAAGAAAAATAAAAGGCGCCTGACCGGGTTTGTACCCAAACTCGAGTTGGGGCTGTTACCCACCGCTGCTTTTCTTTTGCTAGTGCGCGCCAGGAATTGCTAAACTAATTAAGTGTCGACATCTGCAAAGCTTTTTCCCAACTATGTTGTAGTCTGCTTCCAGTCTAACCGGATGCAGCTGAATACCAGTATTTTACATGGAGCGAATGCCTATCTGACCTCCACAACCCAGTTAGTACTGGGTAATACGATACCCCTTGGTAAGACTGGTTTTCAGACTTTTTGGGCCACTGACTACCTGTAACGATTGTCAGAGTCCACAGATGACAGCCGGGACCAACGGCTTAAAATGCTTTACGAGGCACGGAGGAAACTCGGTATGTAATGGGCGGTCACCCCATCCACAGACCAACCTAGGCAAGCACGGCTTAACCTAAAGATCGATCCGAGCGACTGTTGTAATTTTGCCGTGAGCTCCTCAACAATAGTATAAATAATAATAATTGAAAATAGATGTGGACTCAGCGATCATTGTGCCGATAGTCGTATCAGCCCATGGCTTAATTGCTAAGAGCCTCGATGAATACCTGAGGAGGCTCTCGTTAGGCAGCTGGGTCAAGGGCTTGATTCAGAAAGCGGTACTCCAGGAAACGGCTCGTATTGTTAGGAGGTTCCTTTCTCTGGAGCCCTGACCGCCGGTAGCTTGGACCCTGTTCCCGATACCGGTGGGCAACTATTTTTTATACATAGAAATGTTTTTTTTTAAATATAATTTAGCAGGAAATATTTAAAAATGTAATTAATGTGTATAGAAATAAATAAAGGACATAATTAAAAATAAAAAGCTGCACTCACTTGTGTCCCAACTCGTGTGTGATGGTGTGCGCCAGCATGATGCCGTTGTCCTCGTTGACAGAACAGCTGCGGTCCGGCTTGCACATCCCGGCCACGTGCGCGACTCCCAGCGTGCTGCAACAATCATCCGGTTTTACTATCCTACCAACTTTACTGGATTATCTACTTTCAGCGGTCAGCCAAACGTTGAGAATCTAACAGCATGATCAATGTCTATTAAGGCATTCCTTTCTTGATGGTGTATATTTGTAACGACGTAAGCGACGTTGCTTTTTGATTTGCAACGTTTCGGGTAAATACCGAAAGTTGATTATTCATTGATATGCAATGTTCCTTTAGGCATTTCTTAAGCCGTCTATGTATGTATGTATCAATTTATAATGTAGCTTTCATTAATGAGCTGCTTGAATGGTGTAATTATAGCCACGGTATTTATTTATTGTCTAGTGTAATGACTAATAACCACTAAAAATAATGTGTGGTAATGTGTTATAAGTACAATATAACATGTCTGTCCGTTAGTCCGCTTATAGCTTGAGAACGGCATGCTCGTTTGGTTGTAAGTGATTTTTGTTTTAATATACATACGTACAAACGGTACAAAACATGTGTTTATGTGAACATTTTAATTTGGCCAAGGCACAACGGTTTTTAATAAATACGGCTTAGTAAGAACGTTTTATGTTAAGTACACATCATTTTAATTATACCAACTTGCAGACGGTCTATAAATACTGGCAAATAAATAGATAGGATTAAAATGGCACTATTTTCCCTGCTTTTTGTTATAATATTTGTTCACCGTTAACATACACGTAAAGGTAGCCTCTATTAGCATAGCTTTGTCTAACGGCAGCCGATGATGATTTCTCTAAATCAAACAAAACTTATTGGCGAATAAGCTTAAACATTTAAAAAGAAACCTGCGGTAATTAGGCGTACCTCATTAGTCAATATTGTTATAGCAATTTAGATATCGTATATAATTAAAACTTTTCGAGTGAATATCCTACATGCAAATATGATAGGCATTGAAAGTTCTGTTAAGGTGGTACCCTGACCAAATAACCTTGAGCATTCGTCCCTTTTCACCGCACGCCACCCTGCATAAGATCGTGAGATAGAAAATAGCAATATACGTAGCGAGTACGCTCAGATTTTGGAATAAAATCTTTATAAAATCAAATTTAGGTCTTTTGAAAAAAATAAAACTAGCATAATGGTTATTATTAAATTGCCTACCATCTAGTGTAAAAAGAAAATCAAAATGATGGTTACTTTACGAGGAGATGCAAGCCATCAATAATCCTGCCTCATTTCTGTGGTTTCGTTGTGAGGAGATTAATTTTACATTTTACTACTAAAAAAAATCCAAAACTACCATTTTGGAGTCAAGAATATGCAGAAATTTCATGTCTATTTTATAAGTTGGTATTTATTTTGGGTAAAGAGTAGATAGCTCCCAAAAACTGCACAAAACACGGCTACCGCTGCGTTTTGTCGGGGAGGCGCCTTAAATCAATAAACATTGATGCAACAAAAGAGATATTACTAAGTAATGGCTACTATGTATTGTGTAGGTCCTACTACGGGGAAGCCGATAAAAAAAAACTTTAAAGAATGACCACAATTCTCGACGCAGAATCCGATCAAAAAGAGCTCTACGTCCGTGTAATACGATCGAAAAAAACGTCATTCGCCTCGGTTCGGTTCGTTCGACGCGACTCGGACACTCCGTCGAACTAAATGCGACAAATGCCGTGATATGAAATCGGGTCAAGCCATGTGTTAGAGAAGTAAGTGTAGTCTCTTCCTTATTCGATAGGGAAGTAGGATTCTAACTCAAAAGTAATCCAAATGGTGCAGATATAAGTAGATACTCGAAAAATAAAGTCTACCTACACGGAGAACCTACTCTTCATTTATGTCTTCAAAAGCCATAGCTTGTTTGACGCGATTAACAATACATTACATTGTTTTTATATAAAGTCTATTAACACAGAGGTTCTAATAGGGTTTCTGTAGGTTTGTTCAAACACCAGCAAATTGACCTTGACCCAGATAAAATAACAAAGGCATTAGAAAACTCTCCATGCGGAATATATGTATAAATGTCAGTCGTTCGATGTATTTTTTCCCTTTAATTCCGTAATATATGTAAATTCGGAAATCATTATTAACATAATGTAGAAGTAATAAATATGTATTATTTTCTCTGACATATTCATGTATCTCTTTGTCCGTCCCTAATAATATTTAATATTATAACTGTCTATTTACAGTTAAATATTCATAACCATATTTCAAACAACATTGTTTGTCTGAGTTGTCAGTTAATTATGAAGGTATTTAACTGTATGTATTTAAATAATTGACACGTAAAGTTATCACACGGGACACTAGGAAATAATTATTGTTTTACATATGAATTAGCGACTAATGAAGAACGCGAGACAAGACTCCTAATCGCTTGCTAATTATACAGGTATATAGTGGGCGTAGCTTCATTAAAGCAGGCTAGACGACGCGACGCAAGCGCAACTCTATTGAACTCGCGAAGTCGTGACAAGATGTACCTGCTATTGATTTGATCCATGACATCGTAAAAAAAGTAAAAGTTGTCATTCATTGTAATTTTCTTCCGGTTTCGTTAGTAAAAAAAAACGATTTCAGATCTGCAATCAAAATTCGGAAAGTTCAAGAAAAGTGGCCGTTGCGCAACAATAACATTTATGAATACGTAGTGACGAAAGTGAAATTCAATTTACGTTACAATATTTAGAAAGAGACCGTTGTCGTATCTACGAAAGTCTATTTGTTCTTTGAAGTCGGTCGTACGGGAATAGGCGGCTAAGAATACGCGTGCGTCGCTGACTCACACGGAAGCCGATGAAAAGCTCTATAAATTCCATGTAATAAATTCAATATACTCATACAATACTTAAACGTTTTTTAACATTAATATGTTTATTTATAACGGCATAAATATCCACTTTACGAGACTCGATTAATCAAATATTTTACACATCGATATTTATTATCGACATGTCACGACACTAAAGTAATTGTGATTTTTGCGAAGATTTATGCTGTTTGATTTATAAGTGGATAAAATTGATATGACAACTGTTCCCAATTTGATGTTTTCACCACAATAATTTAATAAATATTTATATAAAAATTATAAATAACGCGTTGATGTCTTTTGTATCGGAGTGAAAAAGACTTGAGACCACCAACAACGTACAAAACAAAAACAAAACTATTAATAAAATTCACATTTCCAATTAAAATTCGTAAGTTACTAGGAAAATCATAAACAGAAATGAGTTGTCCAATTACAGCGTCGATTGTAAAGTTGAGCTATCCTTAATGAACGTTTCAGTGCGTGCTATAAAAGTTCAATTTGGGATTTGGGTCAAGCAGTGCTACTTATATTGTTGGTCGCTGGGCAACAACTGGCCTCTATTTACGCACAATTTGGATCTAAATGTGGGTTTAGTTTGGGCGACTATTGATACGCGCTGAAATTCACGCTCCCAGTAAGAGTTTAAAAGGGTTTGGATTGATGGGTCATCGGATGTATGCTAAAAGTACTTAGTTAGTCTCTTTCTAGTATAGATTTTAATGCGTACATTATATATTGTTGAAAATATCTCTTATTTTATATATTGATTTTATACTTATAGGAATATAAAAGTAAGTACGAAAAATGAATAAATGAAATAGTATTAAATCTATGTGAGACTGAAAAGGAGCAGCGGTGGCCCAGTGGTGGCCGACTTACGAACAGTAAGTCGGGGGTTCGAACCCAGACAGGCGCATTACTTTGTGTAACTTATTACATTACCACTGCTCCCAAAAACGGTGAAGGAAAACATCGTGAGGAAACCGGCATGTCCTAGAACCAAAAATCCGAAGACATGTGACATCTACCAACCGGCACTGGGCCGCCGTGGTGGATTATAGCCCATCCCTCTCAAAGAGAGGAGGCCGAGTGTCCCAGCTGTGGGAACATTAAAGGCTGATTATGTTTTGTATGAGACTGAAAATGGAAAGGATTTTCAGGGTGGTAGAATCTATTATTCTCCTAAGTCTAGTTTGGGAGATAGGTTTTAGTCTATCTGTATAAACTTTAATTTACTGAAATTCATGTGACCTAGTCTTTAAGCAATGTTGAAGGTTTTTGTATAAATAATGATTTTTATTTATTTATTTATTCTAAAGCTCATTTTCTTCCCAAAAATAAAGCTTGTTTCTGCAGTTACAGTTAAGGCCAGCGAGTAATTAATTTACAAAGGAACAATTTTATCGCTAACTAACAGCTTTACAAAGATAAAATCACCGAACGTTTTATTGTTGTAATACAATTCGCAATAACGTATAATCACCTTTTAATGACTTTAAAGCTTCGATGGATATTATCCTTTTACGTGAACACTCGTAAATCAAGGCGCTTCGTTAATTGTTCACTTGTTTTAAAGCGGGAGTGAAATTAATGAGAAATTAAATGGCCGTTGATTTCAGTCAAAAGGCGCCTCGACGACGACGTAGATATATTATGTATAAATCATATTTATTTTTGTAAATTGGTTTTACAAAACACTTTTACACGTCGATTTTAAAACTAGATGGGGCTGGTGTTTCGGAACTGACTACTCTGAGAAGAAACATCCAAAACAAACTCAGAGGTCACTGTCTCTGATCGCATGGCATGGTTGTATTGTATATACAAACTCATAACACATAAGTGTGAGTCAGGTTTTCTGATCTTTTTTTTGAAATAAGAATGAAATTGTCCTCACGTTTTTTAGTAAGTGTGGAATCGGACACTTTTAAATTAGTTTATCCCTATGAGGCCTAACATTGACCTAGCCCATGCACGATGTCGCTTGCGTATCCCGAGGGAACGTTTTATGTATAGCCACAGATATTATAATACTCGTAGTATAGACTAGGCATAATGTAGCTTCTTATTAGCGAGAGAACTTTCGGAAGCTGATTAGTAGTTCCGAAGATTATCCAAACTACCACAAGGTTTACCTCTATATAATATTATACAGAGGTTTTCATTAGAGATAGCCTAGTGGTATAACCGTAGGACTGCCAAGTCTCGAGTTCGAACCCAACGTACGCTATTTTTTTTTTCGTAATGGAAGTCATCAAATGTCCCGCTCTGGGTGGAGTGGAAGGGAGTGACTGACTAAAACCCATCCATGTTCCTTCTTTGCCCTTTAGGTTCCATAGCCGCGGTATCTCTTTCGAACAGTTCCGCAGCCCCGGGAGATCTCTCTCTGATTTTTCGGATTCATGTGCGTATTGTATAAATATCATTTCCATTTGGTGAAGGAAAACATTGTGAGGAAACCAGCATGTCTGAGAGATATTTCTTGTCGGCATGTAAAGCCAAGTCAGAGGCTCATGGGCGGCATAAAAACTCTGGCACCAGGTTAGTTAGACACTAACCACACGATAAAGAAGATTCATATGTGACCTAGGAGTACATATTTATACAGTATTAATCTAATGTTCCTTTTCAAAATACAACGCCTATTCAGTTACATTCATACCTAAATTATCCGCAATTTTCCGATAACACGACCTTATCTTTGTTATGTCATACAGGCTAACGTGTAACATGTAAGTGCTAAATATCTGTTTCAATGTATGCGTAACATTGGCAACGCGCCTTTCTGTCTAGCAGTTTGGTGAAGATTCGGCGGAAGCCCACCAGAGGGAGCTACTTACATACACGAGTATCGATTCAGGCTTTCTTCATATAGGTATTCTAAATTTGGGTTTCTCTGGGGGTATTATAGCAATTTGTTGTATTCGGGAAGTGCTTATAGGTAATTTACCGGAATAAATCTGAAACTATTGATCTTATAACCTAATTGGGAGAGCTACTAGCCAGAACTCTCACCTACATTTTGACTAACCAAGGCATCGAACCCAGGTCCTCATTTCCCACACATTAATGTGTGGCCCACTAGAGAATGAGCCATCGCAAGTAAAAAATGCTAATTGAACCCGAACATGAGATCTTCGGAGAGTTCGCTTCAGGCGGCGTGATCAAACAAGTGGAGAAAGTCGCATTGTGAATTCATACATTTTTCGGCCACAATACCATTTTTGGTCAATAATTGCATCGCATACGGTCAAGATATAGTTATTTCTTATTTATAAGACGGATTAGTGTTTACTCCGACACGTGTATAAAAAACTAATTTAAGTATTTTTTATCACATTTCAAGGATGCTAAATCCATCCAATCCATCCATCTTTAATCATTTATAGCTTTATCGATCCGAATGTGTAATAAAAAAGGCAATTCCAATAATAAACGGCAATCAATAGGTGGTCTAATCTAAAGTATGCACATTATAAGATTAGCGATCGTGTTTTCGTGTAGCGGAAGAGATAAGCGCATGCGCAGGTCCGGCGGACACCCGAGACGGCGTGGCGTCGACACGACACAACTACGAATTGAAATTAACCGACATCATTATTTTTAACGAGCGCCCCTTTGTCCCACAGCCGCTACTCAGAAACTTCGATTATGCATGCGATTAATACCTGTACAGACTAGATGATAAGCTGAAGGAAGCTTTTATGCGTAATGAGAGCACCGGTGTGAGTGCAGTTAACTGAACTATGCAGGACACCCACAGCCAGTACTGGTCCACAGTATCCAAACAGAGAGCTTGGAAAAAGAAAGGAAGCTTTTGACCTGCAGTTGGACGAAATGGGCTAAAATAAATCCTAACTAATATTTAAATGCGAAAGTAAGTTTGTTTGTTTGCTACCTTTACACGCCTTAACCACTGAACCGATCAACCTGAAATTTTGCTTACACGTTGTCAGGTGTACAGAAACGGACATAGGGTACCTTTCATCCCGAAAAAAGTACTGTTCCCGAGGAAAACTACAATAACGTTCTTATGATAATAGATGGCGCCACGTGTCTTTCGAATTATGATTGAATTATATTATTACAAGCAGAGTACAGCCCGAATTGATTGTCAAATTCTAAATTAACGCGAGCGAAGCTGCGGGCGAAAGCTAGTATGAGACAATTCGAGTAAGAAAAAATCAGGCGCAAATAAACCAGCTTGTTACTTTACAAATTTATTTTTTAGGCCCCCCAATTAACATCATAATTTAGTTTAAATAAAGTAATTTATGGCCGATTCGTGTGTATGAATACGAAATTAAGATAGAATAATATATAGAATAATATATATATATATATAGAATAATATGCATATTTAACTACCAATTACTAGGCTGTGGAGGGTAAAATTGTTACTTAATTATTTGCTATGTTAAGCAATAATTAAAACGTTAAGAATATTTATGAGAATTCGCTTGGGTATTATTACAGGCATGTCTGATTCTTGAACTACAGAAATCACGAACAGCACAATTCTTAATTAATAGTTTGAAAAAATAAAAATAGCAACAATAAAGTTCAAATATAAAAGCACGTCGTCGTCGGCTCAGAAAAAAAAGCTTAATAATATTCATAGATGTTAACATATTGATGATTGCAATTTTTATGCGCTCGTGCATAATGCATGGCGGCGCGGGCGCAGTCACCAGTCAGCCCCCCTGGGCTTGCATCGACACCGTTACGACGATTGTGTTTTGATTGCCGCCTTCCCAGAACATTCGACCACTCGTTTGTACCGTTTACCGAACCCAGTATGCTTCCTCATTGCATTCATTACGTACTGGTTTTTGGGCTTGCGTGCTCCGGATACGAATTAATGTAGTTAACAAGTCAGAGCCGCTGTCGGCATGGTCGCCTCGCTTCAACGCCGTGTAAGGGTGCCTTTCCACGCTGCGGGACTGTTCGAAAGAGATACCGTGGCCCCGGAACACAAAGGGCGATGAAGGAACATGGATGGGTTTTAGTCAGTAAAAGTCTGACACTCCCTCCTGCTCAGCCCAGAGCGGGAGGAGTTATTTGATGAAATCCCAAACGAAAACAAAAAAAGGGTGCCTTTCCACCAGAGATGTGCTATGCAGCTATGCTGCGAGAATATAAAAGCTAAGCTACGAAACTGTGTGACCGTTTCCACGGATCGCTCGAGCTATGTAGCGGAGCGAGTAAGATGTGTTATGAAAATGCGCCTCCGCAAGCTAGCTGTGCGGGGAAGATGCACAGCTCGAGCTATGCTACGTATCGGTAATAGGAAAGGCACGGGCTTAGCTCGTATCCATAGCACGCATCCATAGCTCGGATCCATAGCACGCATCTTTCCATATAAAAAACGTAGCTTAGTTGAATTAGTTTCTACCAGTGCTATGCGATGTGGTCCAATGAATATGATTGGTGGATATCAAACGCATCCATAGCAACGTTGCGTAGCACATCTCTGGTGGAAAAGCAGCCTAATGGACAATATCGTTTATTAAAGCACCTGTGACGAAGGTGGCTGAGGGGTTAAAAACGTGGAAAAAGAAAATTAAAACTGAAAACTTAGTTCCAAGACGGTTTATCCAACTCTTTTGCGGGAAAAACCTCAAAATGATTAAGTATAAAACCCATGGTAAATATTTATGGACCAGAGATAACAATAGTAAACAAAATTTCTTTTCGACATCCGCTTTCCTTGTCGTTTTCACTCTTGAATGGAAAGGTTTTTGCTAAATTGAACAATAATAATAAATCGTGCTTTTCGTTTCTAAGAATGCGGTGATATTCTGGCTTGTAAACTTTTTGTTGAGACTTACGAGGCGCGAAAACCTATTGACTATCTCATCATTTATGCAAGGCTTGACTGACTACTTGAACTTCTAAGAAATCTGTATGAACATGGTAAGATTAATGTAGAAAACATCCGATTTTAAATATTATAGTATACACTTGTTGGAGGAAGTTACGTTAGGCAGGTCTGCTTTACTTCAGTCATAGTATCCAGGCCTGGGATACGCGCATTATGTCTCTTTGTTACTGAAATATAGATTGTTAACGTCTTACTTTCCAATCGAAGTGCCTTCTTGAATATTTTTTTCGGTTTCGATTATAAAATACGCAATTTATTTGTTGAAAAATTATGTTTTTTTTTTCACACACTTTTTTCTACGGTAAATTATGTCTCGTTTTTCCTTCAAAGCAATCCAAATGTGTATGATTCATAAAAATAAAACATTTTAAAGTAATTGATAGGATTGTTATTAGTTTTCAATTCATCTCTGCGGTTGAAATCAACGCCATAAACAAGCGACTGTATGAAGTCTTCTTGTGCAACATACAAAACTTCGCATGACCAAAAAATTGTACTTGTAATTATATAACGCTATATGGTTAAAGGCTTTTGTTAAAATAATGAATGCCCAATTTGTAGCCACCTAACATCCTTGGCCTTAATGTCGGCGTTTTTGATGTGACCGCTCGGGCCGGCACATCGCCGTTAGCGATTCGCAAATATACGCAAAAAACCGATAATGATGTAAACAGCAATTTGTCGAGAGGTCCAGCATTTTGGCAACGTTTTTTTATCAATCATTTGTACGTAACTGTGAACTTGATAAATTGTTTTTGCATTCTTTTAACGCGTTTATTCGCAGCTGTATTTATTTAAACCGTGTTACAGCTTTTTGTGGCACTACCGCCTTTCTTAGCTCTGTTAATATCATTAGTCTGTTTGCACATTCATCTTAAGTGCAGTTAGCTAAATCACTTAAGTACACTTCACATAAGAGGCCAATGTCACTTCTCACATCTCTGTTTGGACTGCAATCGTTCAATGTCAAATCGTACATTATCAAATCTTTCTAGAAAACCCGGCTTGCGTAAAAGATAAAATAATCATTGCACCGAGTGATATGCGTAAATGTATCTTAATCTTTTTATCTTGTTTAAAAATAGAAACATTGCACGATGAAAGTAGGTGTTGATAAGGAACGAATGTTTGAGTGTTATGACAAGTGTGTTTGGTCAGACACGGCGGTGCCGATCTGATTGAGTGTTGAGCGTGGAGTGTTCTGCGGACTACATCGACAAAGTAAACGTTCAAACTAAATAGCGTACAGACTAAACACGGCCGGTTATGCAACATGTGCGTACACAGGCCAGCTGCCTCTTACCGAATGCAACACAACATGATTTATTTTAATTACAAACTAATTTTATATTTATCCACCCGGGAACTAGGTGGAGTTATTTGCGCGTATGTCAAAATATATAAACAAAACCTTCAAATGTAAGCCAGTCGTGTTTGGATATCGTCCGTTTGCACACATGATTTAATAACGTGTTTATAATTCAAATTGCGAGATTCACACTTTCATTGTGATTGATGCATCGTGTGTTTTTGAATCGGCAGAAAAAAACGCATGATCTAGAAATAAGTTAGTCTAGAATGTGCCGGCTATTTATCACTGTAAGCCAAAACACTGGCTGTAGAAAAGCGTTAATATAAACGCGAACGTTTCCGTTTTATTTAAATAAAGTTTTTTTAGCTGTAGGCGTGTTCCTCGTAACTCTTTTTTAATTAAATAGGTCTGTATCATTTGTGACGTAAGCCAGTGTAAATGCCTTAGAAACTGTTAGACATCAATATCCAGGTGTCGGCGTTCAAATCCGAAAGTGGTCTATTTTTGCGTCGGTTACTCATCGCGATTCTGTTTACTTTGCTAACAGACGGCTACTCCTGCCATTGACCTTGTCTCGGCGTTCAGTAAAAAAGAAATGCTAATATGCTGTTGCCCCCTGAGATCTGAGTGTAGCAAGCGACGTTTGCGCGCTGTGACCGGTAGACCAGATGGCATTCCGCGCGAAAGTGTTATTTTTTTTCGTCTACCGCTAAAAGTACTTCCATTTCTAATTATACAAAGTAATAATAAAATGTTGGATTAAGTTCGTACCTACAAGGAGCATCGTGTTGGCTGCAGATGTCTTGCCTGGTCACGAGGATGGCAACATCGTGATGATGGGGGTTGTTGTCGTCCTCTGGGTTCAGTAAGTGTTGCCAGCGGCAGAACGACGCCAAAGTTATGTCAGCGTTCGACGATACCTCTAGATCTGGGGCCGCTTCTATTTGTTCCACTAGGATGATCTTTACGATCACCACTTTTATGTAATTACCGATTGAAGGGTCCATGTAGAGTGAGGATACCTGTTGGAGAAGACAGTAAAAATCTAAATCATCATCATACAGAATATCATCACCAGGTATACCGTTTTCTACGAAAGCGATGATTTAGTGATACTTGTTAGATTTTTCAAAAACTTCGTACAGTTTCTAGAACGGGATAAAACACGGAAGTTTTACCAATTAAAAGATTTATTAACACTTACCATATTCATAATAGTAAGCAGGTAAGTTTCCAAACTGGCGTCGTGGAAATCCGTCATAGATTTGTCCGCGACTAATAAAACTTCTACGTGGCGCGGCTTGCTCACGGACCGCGGTCTACGTCTTACGCCATCTTGTGCGCGATGCGCGTGCGCTTGGCTGTGGTGATGCCCGTAACGGGGGTAGCTCTGCACCTATAATATTTAAAGATTCGCTATTTGGGTAAACAGAGGTAAATATAGCAGTCGGCAATCTGCAAGAAGATGTTTGTGTACAGAAAAAGATCAGCAGTAAAAGAAATAGATGAACCGAATTTTGAGTGCCTTGAATCTGAAAATCGAAAGCAGAACTTTAGAGACGCTGCGTTTGCTATTGCGGAGCTATCATTTTAAATTCATTCAGTTCTTTCTATAGAAATACTAAAGTATTTTATAAAATTCACCCTAGAAAGGGACGAAATGCTGTTTTTTAAAGTAATTTTTGTCTAAAAACTTCTACCGAATACACGACTTGTATGGACAAATGTTGTATATCAATTTATGTGAATTCGCAAAATTATAAGCAAAATTTAATTTTATAAGAATATCAGACATTGATTTCTCTATATGTTAAGCCTACCTTGTTACTGTGATTATTATGGTGTCGTGCATTTTCTTCTTCTATGATCATGTTCTGTTTCTTCCACAAGTACGTGGGCTGCTTCGTTGCACAGTTCTTCGATCTTCGTCTTCGTCGCCTGTTCCTAAGTCTTCGCATCCTCTGCTCTTCAGTTAACTTATTCCTGTTCCTCCTTCTCGCTTCCAATGACGTCAGACTTGCAGATCTACTACTCTCAATCGAGTTACTTTTAGAGTTTGACTGCTGTAGCCTCCTTTCTTCCATGCGGAGGATGTTCTGATGTCTTCTGTATTCTGCAGGATTCTTCCTCATCATTTCCATTCTTCTCCGCCTTTGTTCCAAGAAGTCTCTTCTACGCTTGTCCATAGCTTCTTTGTTTTCGAGATATCGTCTTGCGTTTGGTCGTGTTCGTTTGTTATAATATTGTTGTTGTTTATTTTTCTGATGATTACCTCGCTTGATTTGAGTGTTGCTTCTTGTCCTGCTGTCTACTTCTCTCTTAGTTCTATGCCACGCTTCAACTTTATCAACAGCATTTCTTTTGAAAATTACGTGCGGTCTTAGTTCTGAACTATCTTTTGGGATTTGTTTGGACGGCTCAATCCAATATTCTCCGTGCTCCGTTCTCAAGAGACCCGCCTGTAGATAAAAAAGTGTAATAAATAACACAAGATAAATTACAACACAACCGCACTGTACGTGCAAAAATGGGTACCTATTAAATAAATCACCTTGATTAAGGTAACAAACGTCTGTAGTCTCTTGTCGGTAACCTCGGTATTCTTATGACTGCTTATCTAACTTGAGTCATGGCGATGGCGTGATGATATAATAAAGCACTATGATGATACTCTCAAAATATCAAAAAACTGGGAACTTATCTGTGAAGGTTACATTGAAAAGTATGGTCTGGAGATCAACGTTGCATACTTTATGTTGTCGGATATTGCAGAGTCGATTTATTAGAAGATAATTTATTTAAATAGTTGAAAAAACTATAGAGGTTACCGATCAGCATAATATACCTACATCGAAATAACATTGAATGGCCTACGGTCCATTGAGAGCTTCAAACCGGTCGGGCGAGTAGTGGGTCAACAAATCTGGCATGTTTGCAAGTAAAGCTAGATAAATTGATTGATAACGAACCAGAGGCGGCTTTGCGCGAAATTTAATGGAAACTGTTCCATCTGAACGGATATCTTGATCAACTTAGTGGTCTGCGTGATTGTACAATGATTTATTCTTGATAGATAATCAGCTAAACGAATGTCCTTTTAATAGTTGAGCTTTTGTTTAAGAAAAATAAACCATGCGATACTTCAAGTCGTTGTAATAATCAATTATAAAGTCTGATTAATTGTTTGCTTTGATTTTAAGGTCAAAACATATATGCTTAAGAACTTATTAGGATGTAAACGTTCAAAATTATTTGGTTATCAAATACAACAAGTGGTTTTTTAGGCGCGCAGTTATAAGTACACACGGCTACACATCAAGCTATACATATTCAGTTTATGCTGATCTCGCATTGTAAAGGATTGCCGTTCAATGCGAGGTCAGCTTATACTTGAGATGTATAGCTTGATGTGTAGCCGTGTGTACATGTTTTTAATTAATATTGCACAGGTGTTGCTCGCCACTTTAGTAAATCACTTCCACGTTGATTTGCCCACATCAAATAGTTAAGACGAGCCCTTGAATTTACGTGAAAACTTGTCTAAAACAAACATTTTTTTGACTTCGCCAATGTTTATTAAATTATTTTAGAATAAATTGTAAAACTGAGAAATGTGTCTAAGTTAGAACGCAATATTTCTGATTTATCATCTACATCGGTATGACTAAGAAACTTTCACATAAAGTAGACTTATTCTGTGTCGTTGCAGCAATAAATGTATTTCTGAACTGAATAGTTTCTAACATAAAATTATCTATTTTACACCGTTAGTATGCACATGATCGTGTAGTCAGTCACGTCATAGACTTCTTGCGAAATCGCACATCTGAGACACCTATGTGTAAGATATCTTGTAGTTATGTATAACTATGTGGAGTGGTCTGCCTAGCCTGTGTGTCGCCGGCCTTGCCACCAGAAGGCCGTCCGCGAAAGTCGTACTGCGCAATTTAACTCATTAAATTGATTGATGTAAAATTTTATTTAATAGCACTTAGCTGGTGTGACTTTGATAGTGAGCAGTCTTAATTTTGTTGCCGCAACATTATATTGCGGTTCGAGTTTATGATTCCTGGGAACGTTGGATGTTTAATGCACTATGAGTCACTGTGACCGTTATACGCCTCTCTGAGTGGAAAGCTGTTTTCCCGCTCATAATAAAGTCGAGCCGAACAAATTATCGGAAAATCGAAAGATATTCATACAAGTCGCTTTACAGATGATATCTTGTAAAACTTTATGCAAACGTTGCCTAACCACTATTAAATAGCTTTTACATAATTCCTTAAGGTCGTTAAGCGACTCGCACTTTTTGTAGCTTATAAAACCGAACATGGTTTACATTAAAATCTCATTTTGTCAATCTCTATAATCGAAATCGTACTTGTTCATTGGTATAACGGTTGTGAGGGAATCTCATTTGGCCTCTAGCGATATCACTTTCAATTTTATTATGTTGGCGATACGGTTGTAGGTAGAAAGTGAACATGGGACGCGGATGTGAGCACTAGAGGTGTCCAGCTGCGCCGCTCAAGTGGCTGCGAGCTCCTTCAGATATGCCGGCAGTCATTGATGTTCGTGCACAGTTTTTTTAGACACACATTTCCTGTGTTTGTTTGTCTAAGTAGTCCGAAACATTGGTTAAACTTTCTGTTGAATAAATACATTAGCTATTAAACAAACACGTGTGTATGCAAAGTACTGGTTGTGGGTTGAAAATACGAGGTTTTTAATTTATGTAACGCTATCAGGGCAGTTTTTGCAGTCAATGTTAAGCGTCTACACTGAAGTGTAGCGAATGTCATGTGACGTCATACAAACTCAATCAAACACTTCAGACACCATTAAATTCTTGTATCATGCAACTATCAAAAAGGTATTCGTTTAAAAAGTTCTAGGAAGGTTGATCATTTGATACCCAACTCGGTTTAATCAGGCAACAAACTATTATTTAAAATTTAAAAAAATGGTCTCTACGGAATTTGAATCCCGGGTTCTCCGTTCAAAAAACATGTAGGATGTTTATTTTTACTGTCTGCCTTTTTCAATTAAATTAACCTTAATTTTGTTGATAGTGTAAAATAAAAAATCACAGAATTAAGCACAGTTGGCATTATCAAAATGATGGTCTGAGACGTGATTAATGAGATGTTGAATTCTTCGCAGGTTGTAGGGTCATAGGGTTGCGTCTACTTTTTTTGCACATTCAATTTCAACCGCAAAAACATATTTCAGAATCGTAATTATGTTAGCATTCACGGTTTATTAATTTAACTTTTGCTCTCGCAAATAAATTGGTATGCTGCGAACAGTTTCATATTTTACGAGAAGCGAACATTAATTTATGTTCCAGGCACTTCTAACCGGTATTTTAAGAAACACAAAGGATAGCCTGTAAATGAACGAGTTTAATATATCATATGTTTGACACCCTTTAACTTGAACATTCATTCACCTGTCTAAGTTCATTCATCCTAACGATTTTAAAGATTGATGTTGTTTTGTGAACCCACATAGTATGGACATAGATAAGTGGTTAATATTGTATCAAACTAATCCCTAGTAGCAAGAATCTATCATCGATAGTGTTCGTCGGAAACGAAACTCTATAAATATCACGATAGATCTTTGATTTGTGTTTTAAGTGCTTATCTTGCGTACTAGATCGGTTCTAGACCTTGACCAAGGATTTATTTGAGCTACAAATCTTTAAACAGGCGTTAAAGGAGATGAACAAATCAAAACATTTGTGTTATTACTAATAGTTTGCATAGAAATCGAACGTCAAACACTTATTTAAAGAGAAGATTGAACATTTATGGACGTGTTCTAGCTAATTAAGAAGCGTTCTGAAAGTCATTCAGTAGGTGTTTTGCATAAATGTACATTAATTAATATAAGATAAGGATATTTTTAATAATATAACAAAAAAATACCGCAATAAAATAACAAAACCTATAACTAATATTTATATTATTTTATTGTCTAGCTGTGTAGTAAAGTTCAAAGTTCTAAAAAACTTACGAGTAATAATATTTAATCCTTGAACAAATATTGTGCAATACATTAAACAATCTCAATATCAAAGCTTTTCGGAAAACATGCGGTATCACACTCACACGCCGCTGTCGCAGTCGGTAGTCCGATACGATTTGTAACGTAATTGTCGTGCGTCTAAATTAGAACTTAAAATGATTTCAGGTGACTGATCGCCCTGATGTCATAACCCGGCTCACTGCCACACCCTCGTCTGAAATCAGCCTCTGATTGCAATCGGGATAATGACCGAGAAGATCGTTCGTATTATAAAATACTTAAAATGCCTCCACGTAGATCTGTTGTCAGTTAAACTAAGCTAGCAACTAAAGGGAGACTGCGATTTTTTTTTAAACACCGTGTAGGTTGGAACTAAAATAAAAACTGTTTTGTAACTATTTGGATATAATGAAGCACATCCGTTGCGAGGCTATTAAGTTGTAAAACAAGAAAATTCTACTCTATTAGATACTTATTATGAAGACGTAATTGTTTAGTTATTGTTGGTCGCTGTAAAAAACAAGCGCAGACTATTAATATTATAATTATGTGTGTACTTATATCAGAAAAAGTAAGGTAACTGACAGATAATCATAATGGCAACTAATCATAATGTAACAACATAAATTTTGTTCGATGAATTAGATAGTAGCTTATTTATAATACATTAGAATTAAACATACCTACAGGATTTCAATCATCGTCAGGTGCAAAATTAATATTTGTGGAGGCAGAAATATTTTTTGTCTAAAATCTATGATATATTTTAGATTTATTACAAATATTACAGATTTATTATAAATATTGCTTCACAGTTTACGTGATATTATCTTAATTCGATCGTGTACACTTGGAACTATAATTTCATGTTTCTTATCGACTTGATCGTTTACAAAAAGGTTCGTTTCGAAGAAGAATAAATTTATATTACCCGCCCACGTGCGTAGCAAGCAATTATTGTTTTTATTATGTGGCACGTGAACTATAAAGAATGGCTAAATTATATATTAAGCCGACATGTCGATTTAATTTGGATTAATTGTAATATTGATTAATAGGCGGAATCAAACCTACTAAAAAAATGACAGCAGATTTTTTATTTTATTTTGAAACCTGTCCTCATTGCTGAAATATTAAAAAAATAATCTACATAAGTTAAAAAGAAGAAATGTCTTGTCAGCCATCTAAAATATTTGAATCTTTTGTCTATTATTGTTATATAGCTTTATTGTACTTGAGAATGTTGTGTACACCTGTTATTGGTACCTACATCAGAACCCTAACCTAGTTACTTTTATTGTTAAATGTATGTACTGTTGGCGGACCCCCTACGCGCTACGAGTCTGCGACGATAAAATAATTTGAAATGAATATTAAAAGTTTTGTAGTGGAGTAATTGTCGGCCTTATTACATGACAAGGTACTTTATCACTTAAATTGTGACCGATTAATCATTAACATATCTACCTACATGTGTACAATCATACTAATTAGTACTAATTACAATGTCAAAACACATAAATAAATGTAACCGCGCCAAAAACGACGCCCACTTTCATTCGGTAGTTCAATTTTCACTAAATCGTCTAATTTATGCTAATTTTTTGCAACAGAGTCAAATCAAGGCTGGGTTGTGGGTCATAAAGCATTTTAGCTATGAATAAAATAAACAAATTTTAATATTTTAAGCGGTAGACTATTTTTATGTTCAGAGATATACGAGTATGTATATCGTAGTAGTCGCTTAGTAATAAATCGTTAAAGGAGGTATCATTAGGGCTTTAATATTTATTTATATAGCTGGCTGTTTGTCAACCGTTTAGTTCGAGATGACGTGCGAAGCGCGCGCACCTGCCCGCCATGCTCGCGTTGCCCCGCGGCATCAGAAGCTTTACAAGTCATCTGTCGATGACCCACTAGCTAATAATACTAAGACTAGGTGTCATCAACCGACTATTTTAAATGTACGAAGTATATTTTTAATTATCTCAAACGATAGAGCTCTGTACCTGGATCTGATTTGTCATCGTTCTCATTTTATTCTAAAGCGCGCTGAATATGAAACATGCAGCTAAAATGGGTTGGATTAATAAAGATTTACGATGTTTGGGTATTTAAAATTGTAATATTTACCTCAAACGCATACTCGGCTTCTCTGAATTTTGTTTTGAAAAAATAATAAAGCTCCCGTGATATCTCTCAGAATATGATTCGTTTGATTTAAAGTACGTTAAAATTAAAATTCAAAGGTTTTCAATGCTAGATGAAATTACCTAGATTAACATAAGTGTGTTGATATAACATATGAAGACATACACGGGCCAATTAATAAAGCATGTTTTATTGCTAATTTATGCCAAATACTTGTCAATAAGCGGGTAATCGTCGAAAAGTAATTAACTAAACACTAGTTTTCGAAATCCGAAGCTGACTGGCCGCCACTAAATCATAGTTTCACTTTCCATTAAGTTCATATATACATCTATACAAATAAATAAAATTGAAATATCTGTTTGAAATATCAAAATAACAGCTTTTTACTGAATGCATATGAAAGTATAAAAGTACTAACTTACTACTTATAACAAAAAAACATTTTGTTTAATTTTTGTTTGTCTATCTGTCTCTTTGTTCCGGCTAATCTTCGAAACAGCTGGACCGATTTTTAAGGGACCCTTACTGGATAGCTGATGTTGTAAGCAGTAACTAAGGCTACTTTTATTTTAGAAATAATTAAGGGTCCCTGTAATTGTTAACAAAATCCAAATTCAAATACAGAAGAAATATTTTTATAAAAATTCACGCGGACAAAGGTCGCGGGCAACAGCTAGTCGTCAAATATGAAAGTTAATGTACGACATAGCTTTATTGTAAACTTGAGGAAAGCTTACGTGAATTATGAATGAAGCTTCCCAAGACTCCGCCAAGATTTTCATGAATTAAGTATATGATGCGTCAAAGCGTTTCGAAAATAAATTGAGTGAAAATTAAATATTCATGGTAATTCAAGGCTTCATGAAAATTTTGACCTTCAATAAAATTAATTTACGCAGGTTATTTACCTAAGTCAATTTCCATAAATAACTTCCATAAAAATCTAGAATTATTTTTATGATCTAAATGGTTTTGTCAACATTTTTACTGTCTACTTTTCATAAAGAAATGCTAAAATATGTATTTGTAGTTGCGATTAAATCCGCAAGCTAAAATGTCATTATGTTAATTATCAATTAAAACGTGGTTCTAGGAAAAACCATAATGTTAATATCAATTAAAAAAATGTTCTATGAAAAATCTATAACAAGAAAATATATTTCAATTCAAATTTTATTTTACGGCTTAAACTCGTAAGTGGATTTTATCAGAGAAATTCTATTTACATAAATTAAATTTATAAATAAAAATATATAAATGTCGAGACTGTATACCTACAACTTCATTCATCTGTCTACCAACTCATTAGTCTCTAGACACAAAAACTCTCGGAAAAAAACATTACCTACCTACAGTTTAGAGTTTCATAGCTATTGAATTTTAGGACTGACCATGTTATTAACAGACTAGCTAAAGGCCTACGCGTGGAGTTCCGTAATTGTCTAACGGGATTATAATAGTACGATAAAAAGTATCCTATGTGTTAATCCAAGTTATAAACTATAGGGTTGCGGGACTGTTCGAAAGAGATACCGCGGCCCTGGAACACAAAGGGCAAAAGAAGGAACATGGATGGATTTTTAGTCAGTACAGTCAAGTTTTAGTGTCAAGTCATTTGATGATTTCCCATCCGTAAAAGAAAAATGTTATAAACTAATCTTTGTGCCAAATTGAATTCGTTCCGTAATGTTTGCGTGAAAGAGTTAAAAAATTCCATCTATCCTAATAAACTTTCGCATTTATGCTATCTAGTTGTGAATTAAAATGTTGATTGCCTCGTTGGTCTAGTGATCGCAGGTGCGATTGCTGAGTATGAGGTCTTGGGTTCGATTCCCAGATCGGGTAAAGCGTTATTGGATTATGCCATCCGGAATTTCTCAGTAGCAGCCACGGAGTCTGCAATAGGGTCGCCCCCTACTGCTTACGAGTGTTTTATCAGGTACACCTCTGACCTATGTCTATCCCCTCTGGGATTAAAAGCGTGAATACATGAAAAATTTATTAGTTATCTGTTTAATAATTTAAATTGAATCACAGACGTATTCCAACTAGAGCACACATAATTATATGTTAAGATTGTAGAAACAATTACTCTGATCACAAGAAAAACCAAAAACACTTATCGGTGAATGAACTCTGACATCTGGCGACTCATTTGTTCATATTAATTTGTTATCATTAGACAGTTTCTAATGTTACCTACCTACTACCCAGTATTAATAAAATTGGCGCCATGTCTATTAGGCTAACTTTTATGCGCCATTTCTGAATTTGGGCGAAAAGACTTAATTAAGCTTTATAAAAATATATCATCATCATTCTCCTACCCTTATCTCTTCTTCTTCCATACTTCTCTTTTATTCTTCATCTCAGCAGTCACCTCCTTTCTAGCCATATCATCCTTCACACAACCCATCCATCGTTCTTTTCGTGTTCCTCTACTCTTATAGCCATCCACATTCATACCCAAGATTTCCTTTGCCACATCTTATCCTATACAGGGTGTAACAAGACCCTTCACGAAGCCCGACGGCTTTGAGTCCTACCGTAAAACGTGATTTTTCACCTCAAAAAAAAAAGTCGTTTCCCAGCAATACTTTTTGCGTAAAGTTACTCAGTTTGATGTACATAATGCTAGGTGTCGACCTATGCAATAATACAATGTAACACTCAAAACATTGTGCTGATGGATGGATTGAATAGTACGGGTGTCGTGCAGTAAATTTTACGTTAAAAAAAAGTATTTAAAATAAAACATGTGAAAAATTTGGATCTTTGCATAGAAATATAAAAAACATATCTATGGATCTTTGATACCCAATATCTCCGTAAGTAGAAGGTTCCCAGGCAAGGCCTAGAACAAAAAAGTGATCGCAATGACGCGAAGTGCCTTTCGACTTCGTTATGGGTCTTGTTACACCCTTTAAATCCAAATTAAAATAATGTGAGAATTATTAGTTATCAAATTGAAATAAATATAAACTTACTAATTGAAATTATAAGACAAAGGAAAGAAATCACTATAGCTCTTTCATAGTACCCGTTCAGAATCAATGGTAAAAAAGAAGTGTTACTATGCAAGCCGGGATCAAAGGTTCGAATCTTGCACAAAGTAAAAAGACTATGGCGACGCGGTCCAGACATGCCAAGGTACGTAACTACATATAGGTCGTAGGTGCCAACATAATTTAATGTGTTTGTCAGATTGATTTGGTGAATTCCTGGTACCTACTGATAGGTTTTGTGTCGAATATATTTTATTGCACAATTTCACGCTGCTGAGGCACTGACTTTGTGATTTATCTTGAATTCCGTTTATTTATATCTGGCGATAAAATTAACGATTTAGCCGTAGACATAAAAAGGTTTGGACATTTGACTACTCGTAGTTGGCGCATCATTTGGCTGACTTTGGCTTTGTTTTACTGTGTCAAAATGAATGCTAAGCATTTAGACGACCCCTTTATCAATCTCAAAGTTACAACTAATGTGCGGGTCTTTTCGTTTCCAGCTAAATGCTGTATGTATTTTATTTTGGGACACTGATAAGGGCCAATACCCATGTATGCTCATGCATCAATTTAAAGCCCTAAATCCCACTTACAGGACATCGGCAGGCAATTTAAGATAAAAATCTAAAGTAATCTTGACAAAACAAAACGTAAAGTGCTGATCAGTAGTGTTTTTTTCTTTGAAGTGCAGAATACCCACATCAGTAAAATCTTTTAATAAGTTACTACAGCATAAAGGGATATGATATAAGTTAGATTATCCAGTGTAGTTGATTGATGATTGCAGTATCATCCAATCTGATCGAAAGAAGTAAATCATAATGCTTCAATACATTCCATCGTCAGTTAGCCTAGCATTAATTTGGTAGACAATGACACCCACCAGGTTACCAGCACCAGAAACAGTTAAAGTCGACAGTTGTTCCAGTCAAAACTATCAACGAACTTAAACACTAAAGTTTAGTGCTAACGCAGGCAGAGGAGACGTGCAAAATTCAACGAATCACAGAAGAGACTAGAGACGCGATGTGCATTTTAACTAATGTGATTGGACGATTCCCACACGTCTCCGCTTTGGTGAAAACCATAGCCGGTATACTCACAAGTCCATCACAAGCTGACAGTGCAATACTGGACGCGGGTTGTCCCCTGACGGAGCCGGTGTAGTGGCACGAAGTCCAGTTGGCGTGCGGGTGTTCCCGAGTTCGACTGCCTACACTGTGGCGCTCGATCACCATGGCAGGCGTGATGAACGTTACTGATGGCCTAGAACAAAGAGGTTTTATTAACTGGTGTAATGGTTCTAAGGACTTGACTTAACTGCTTAGTCCTTGATAGGGTACGGGCGTCGTGTTATGTTAAATGGAACATTAATTAGACCTTCTCAATAGGCCTCAATAATTCCAGTAATTCGCATAGTTCAAATACAGTAAAATATTTGCACGTTTCCTCGTTTTTACTTTACTGATGTATTGTCCTTGTAGGATTATAACGACATAATTGGGATTCTCGGCCGGAAGGCGCGCCTTATTCGACGAGGTCCAGGCAGATTACCACCAGCTCTCAGCTCAACGCCGCGAGCCTCAGATTCTTGCGCGCGCCGCACAACTATGTGACTACTCCGCAAATAAAACAAGAATAAATTAGGTACATACAAACTATACTTAGACAACAGATGATTCTCGATTGTTTATGAAACTAAGTAGTGTGATTAACATTCCGGCAGAGCGCCGTTCCATCGTTATTTTCATGTGGATCGTACGATTTGTTTTATTTTTGCGTTCAACTAACAATCGAACATTGAAAAACTCCAGTCGATGGCTATAAATTCAAACTGCGGTTTAATCGCATATCGTCCAAGGAATCTGTCCACTATGGCGACGGCCGCGACGACCATAAAAAGTAGATTTCGCACTGGCACACGGTCAAGATTTATCGGACAGTATGGGCCGGCCTTAGATACCGGGCAGAATGCTGCAATTGTGGAATGTAACGATATATTAAGCGCAGAAAAAGGAAAGGATATACGGCTGCTCACTGTATTTGTAACTAACCGACCTTTATGTCCTATTTTATCGACTGTAAGTAAGTGACAATAATTGATGAGTCAGTAATTGGCGTTGAATAATTTTATTGGTGGTTGTGTTCGGTCAACAACCTGCAGATTACGTAACGGTTGATAATAATTGCTGAATTAACGTAAGTTTCAATGAAACACGGTAACACAGGCGCGTATCGTCCACTCGGCGCCGCTAAGCTAACACGGGACAAGTGCTGTTGTTTTTAGTTGTTGTGGGCATTATCAGCCTTGGGGCGCGGGCTGTCGATCAGAAGCAAACAGTTCGAGTGGCGAGTACGGCACTGAGCACACAGATAAGGCTCATTACGGCAATTAGTAGAGGTAAACACAGTCGCCCCAGATACGTGTTGACACAAATGTCTGTATGTGTCTGTCTGCGCACACTCCGCAACTAGATACACTAGCCTGTCATAATTGACGATTGATTGTTTGAAACGGTAAAGGAGTGCGTGCATTATGGCGTAACATTGTTGAGAAGTTAACGGATTGACTACAATGCGCGATTTGCATGTCAACATCATTTAGTCCGATACAGTCTGATAGCTTCCAAATATTTGGGCTCTATATCATTTTATAGCCATTCAGTTTGTTTTGTATTCGTGGTAGCAACCAGTTATTTAATTCACGTCCTCAATTAAAGATAATGCAGGTATGTACCTATGTGCACAAGTGATATCGTCCGATGCTATACTTGCTTGCATACAAATTAATCAGCCCTATAAGTGTTAACAAGTTGCTTACACGAACACTTTTATTCCAATATAGCCTTATATTTTCCTTCAGTATCTGTAGTAAGTCGCTATTGCAATTCACGATAGGTATTTCATTCACAAAAAGGAAATAATAATATAATTAAATCAATTTTAATATCTATTTTTTATCTAATGTCTAGAAAAATGGCGCTAAATGGGTAATTTACGTAACATTTAAAATCTGGTTTATGGTGATGAGACCAGTTTGTAAAGTATACGTGTATCCTTATATGTGGCAACACAGGCGCTGAAGCGAGACCTTACGAGATAAACGCGCTATAGACGCCTAATAGCTGCGATTAACATGCAAATATATCTGAAATACTATCATTATACCGCCTAGTGTTGATAGTGCTGTGTAGTTCCCGTCTAAAGAATAGGCCACCTACACTAACTTGTTCGTAGATCTTATGAGATGCCAATAAAGAATTTCGTTTACGAACGTTCGATTTTCTAAATAACCATCTCATGTGATTTCCTTGTTCAATTGTGAAGCTTGCTGCTTGCTTATTTAAGTACCTACGTATACATGGTTGATATATACCATGTATACGTAGGTACTTAAATACCCTTTTCTATCAACTTTCTCCTATTGATACCTACACAACCATGAAATTAAAGTATTTATCGTTACTTTGTGTAACTACCCACGCTCTCGACGATCAAAGAGAACTTTTACGAGTGTTTTCAAAAGAAATTCTGTAGACTTTCTCAGAAAAGTACTAAAGAACATTTTCTTCGTCTATTTATAAATTAACACGACAAACATCGTCCTTTCAAACACTGCAATAGCGTAATTTCAAGATGTTTAACATGCACAGGTGTCAGAGGTCGTTTGAAAATGTCATCGCGAAAGCATTACAAAACTAAATAAAGGAAAACGTAGGTGTTAGCTTTTGTAATATCTTTAGCATTTCCTGAGTAAGCAACGTTCCGACGACGCGACGCTTCTTTACCGACACTAAATAAAAGAGTAAAACTAAAAACGTATTGTTTTGACTCTGCTGTTGCTTTCGCATCGTATCGGGTATCGCACGGTGATATATACAGCGTGTCTAGATATAAATCTTTCAGAGCCCTGTGGTTTCGGCGCCCTGCCGTGCGAAACCTTTATTTTATTACAGCCTCTTACGAGTTCCTTGCTCTTGAACTTGCAATGCGTTTTTTCAACATGTGAAACTATTATAGTGACTATCTGCGGCCTGCGACTTGTTTTGTTACTTCATTTTAGCTCTGGAAATAGAAACCTCCTACGCAGATAAAGGCGGCACCTGCGAAGGTGGGTCTTATGTGTATTCAATGAGATAAAATTACCATTTAGTTAGACGAATGAAGGCAGGATTAAAATCATATCAATAACATATAAATTAATTAAAGCGAAACTATTTAATCTCAATAAAACACATTCAAACATCAAATAAATCATAAAGCTATTCTTAATAAGGAACACTATAAAAGTTTTGATCTCGTCGTCGCAATTACACAAATACCTACAAATTGTTATGCAAATCATTTGAACCTAACGACTTGGCACGGAGAACCTGTCTGATCTCGCGCCATGTCGATGTTACCAATGCGAAAATTTATTATCGATGCCCCCAATTTACCAACACCGGTGAAATTTACAACAATCATTAGACCGCTTTGGAGCGATCACTTGTCCAATTTAACACGATAAAAATATTAACCGCGATCGGCAGGCGATAACCGGCGCAATTTTCGAAATAACCTTCGGAACTGGTACAAGTTTCTACTAAACCATAAAATGTTCCAATAAGGCATTTATTTGTACGTGGTCGAATTACTCGAGCATTTTTCCTCTTGTACACCCTTAACTGTGTTCTCTCCGAGTCGACAACAACAGCCAACTAAATTATCTGCGATAATCACTCGTTAAGTGTTTGGCAAATAGCATTCGTTGTTCGTAATCTTAATTCGCAGCCATAAAATCTTATAATTCGATAAACCTAATGAACTGCATATAAATTAGAAATTACGACAACTATTACTATTTTAGTAGGGTGAAAGGACCAAAGCCTATATCGTTTATATTGCACTTTATAGTTATTACAAAATAAGTACTAGGATTTTATGAGAATGTAAACCTGACAAAAGATATTATTATATAATGAAGAATACTATATTATTTATTGGACACTTCACGGCAGGTCTATAAGATTTGACTATTTGATTATATTTATCTTTGAGCTGTAATTTTTAATAATTAAGGTGCTGGGCACTTTTGTCTTTGGATTATGTTTAAAAGATGCGAGTCGCACTTTGCCAATCGTTTTATTTATTTCAATTTAAGTCAAGATAACAGAAGACTATCTTAAGTGATACCACCTGCACAAAAAATAATCTAGATACTGCTGAATCATTGGAGATCTGTTCCACGGAGGCCTATTCACATTAAGCATATAACATTATGTATACAAAAATAGTTCAGGCGTTTGATCGCTGTATACATAAACAATGTTTAACCTTGGCCTTACTCATATAATTATCCAGTTCAAGAGGAACAGAGTAATTTCATACGTTAACGGTAATGTTTATAGTTCTCAGTAAGGCATCTTTAGCTGTTTCAGGAAAATATGTAACTGATTAAATAAAACTATAACTATTCAAACATTTTTTGAAATTGTGATAGTGGTTTTTGAATTACATATTTCATTTATTGTACACATATTGCTTTAGCTGAATCTTCGTCAGCCACCATATGTTCATATAGAATAATTGACAGATTGCATTAAACAGTCGTTTTTCATTAATTTGGGTATTACTATATTCGGTGCACGGTCCCGCTACGTAGGGTCACGTTGTGCAATCCTTGCAATATTCATCGTTCATTGTATTACAATAATTGCCACATAAATATGTATGAATTGAACTTCGAAGACCATACAGCCACTTTCAAACCGTCGAGTTTTTGTCCCCAGCACATTAAAAATGCATGAGCCCAGCGTCCCAGTTGCTGAATAAGAAGAAATTCGACGAGGTCGCGCGGCCCGCACCCCAGTCTGTCAAGTTTGGTGACAACTGCCTGCATTAAGGTGATCATGTGTATTTTTTTATTATCAATGGAACGGTACCGAAAAGAGACCGCCTTAGGTATTTATTGGCGGTTTTTCATTATTTATTTAGAAAGTGTGAGTTTATTTAAAAAGGTAGGCTGCAATCAAGTCGGTGTCCGTAGGTACAAAAAGTGCACGGACAGCTTCTAGCTAGTGTTGCGTTCACACGAGTGCGAGTGATAGCGACGCTTCCACGAAACTATTGCGCGGCGAAAACGCGACTCGATGCGTCCGCGCATCTTTGATTATTCGCTGACTGCTGCATACACAACAATAAACTTATGACTTCTCCTTTTTATAGCTGTCAGTTGCCAGCTGCTTCTATGTAAAGCACAAGCCTCTCTTTGTAATTAGATTTGTCTCATTACCTCGCTGCGGCCATAAATCAATACGTCAGGCTACTTATGAAACCGCAACTTTAATAGCTATAAGAGCATAATTATCTACTCCTTATCGGTAACTATAAATTAATTGGACCCAGAACTCGAATTATGTGCAATTTTCTCGACATGGCCAAAAGGAAAAGGGGCTGCCAGTCTTCTTTTAGGGTTATGGCAGTTTTAACAATATGCATCGTTTGGGTTGATGTTGCAAACGTGAAGATGTCGGTGGGAATGATGTAATAGTTTAGCAATAAATGATAATAATCTTGGTCTCGATGCAAGTGAACAAGGGTTTATCTATTTCGAAAGAAATAATGAGTGGTTCATGTATCTGATCCCGTGTGCATTGCCTACGTTTGGGATTGCGTTAGTCGATGGCCGATGGCGACATTACTGCTGAGTGTATTGCGTAAGCTCGACCACCTCAATTAATCAAACTAATATAGGTATTGTAGGCATATATCCATGCTGATGCCGTATGAATATAATGATTGCAAAAAAACTAAATGATATTTGAATGTCTCTCAATGATGTCTGGTCTGGTTATGGGATCATTTCATTTCCTACTTATTTTTTTTTTTGGTACGATTAGATTGGTTCGTTAAGATAGGCTAAATAGCGAATTTTTTACACCATATTTATAACTATTGCGAAATAAGCACGTTTTTGATAACATTACACACATAACAGTAATCGTAAACTATTCCCTGGGAAGTAAGTACATAATCGAAGTCCATGTTCACGAACAAATTTAATTTTATTAACTATCTAGTGTTTCATAAATTATTAACACTATTCGGCACAGGAATGCTGTTATGCCTTCCAGATTTGGAATTCATTATATCTAAGTTAAGATAAAACAGGCTTTAAGCTCGATTAGGAAAACTAAGCATTATTTTGCGGCTGGTAACACTAACAGTAGTTATTGATTTACTACGGCAACATTATCTTAAGGAGTAATCAACTGAGATCAAATCTTGGTCTTTTACATCTTTACTACCATAAGCGTCTGTTCAGTGGAAAATATAATTGTATGAATTTAGTATCCATGCCACCTGCTTGGTTGTCTTTCAATTTATCATTGTCTCTAATGGCTATATTATTTACTACCAGTTAGCAAAAACAGTCTAGAAAAAAAAATGATTGTCGAACAAGGAACATAGAATGTCGTATGTTTATTTCTGCGAGCGAAAGGCCGGAATCTAATAGGTGCGTTTCATTATACGTTGTGTGATTTATAGTCTGTCCGACAAAGCCAATAAATTGAACTATTACAACTAATTAAATTAAGATAAGGAAATGTCTTGTGATTTATTTCGTGACAGAAAGACCTACATTTGCTAGATTCTAAACACAATCCGTTACTTGTGTTTCCGACTATTTGAGACTGCCTTCTAGTTTTATACTAAAATATTTTTTCTCAGTAAATTAAAAACATTAGTCAGTGTTTGGGATACAAGTTTTGCTGTAAAAATGTACGGAAATAGCCTTCGAAATTTATGAGCTCGAGTAAGTAGTGCGTGCGGTGGGTTAGGCGCGGGGCCAAGTACATGTCCGAAATTAATATGTTGTATCCAATACCCATGATCAACATCGGCCGTTCAGACCTAATTTCATACTCCATTATTGGTCCTTTAGTCCGGAGATTGCATTTAAAAATTCCAAAGCTTTGAGTAGTCGAGTTAGTTTTGGCCTCTTTAGTTTTTGATTTTATATCAAAGATCTTTTTTGTGTCGATCGTTTCTCTGTTGTTACCGTCGGCTCAAAAAGATATAAAAATCAAAACAGTAACAAGATTACAAGCAGCAATACAAAAAGAAATGTGTGCCAAAAAACTTGTGATTCACCAATCCAGATGCTCGATGGTAGACATTTAGGAGCTGATATAATTATTTACAGCACCAATCTAATACATTAGATCTCAAGACTGAGCAGAAACAACAAAATCCGTTACGACAGTCAAATAAAAGATACGCCAAATAAATATCAAAAGAGTCCTATTATAACTGTAGATTGTTAATGCGATTAAATAAATAAAGACTAAAATAAACAAAGAGCCATTTGTTTAACTACTGGTGATTCTGTTGCCGGTAGCGACAGCAGTATTAATGCTGCGTCAGACGCACAACGGGCAGATTTACTAAGATTTATGTGCATAGTCCTCGGAAACGCGCTCAGACCGTCTCAAGGTTAATACTTATTAAAATCACATCATTTCAGACGGAAGATATTGTTATGGATTTTTACGGAACTGCAAAAGGTTTTAACATTTTGCAGAGCTCTTAAGCTTCCAAAAAGTCCAAAACCAATCTGTCCATCTGTGTATCCTGCCGACCTCGCTTAGCTGGACATGTCCTAATTAGCAGAGACTTTCGCAATAACGCTTCCAGATCGGTCCTGTAGATTGTGGGTGCCTGCAGGCACATTGGGCACGATTCAATTCATAACATAACATAGCATCACGGGCCAATCTCCGACGGGTTAGGCAGAGGTGCACCTAGAAGTACACCCACATTTCGCCTATTGCCATCAACCGGGTGCAATTCCAGACTCCGTGGCTGCTACTGAAGAATTCCTGGAGAAACCCAATATTTCTTTGCCCGACCCGGGAAGCGAACCCAGGACCTCTTGCTCAGCAGTCGTGCTTACGACCAATAGACCAACGAGGCAGACAAACGGCACGATTCAATTCCTTAAAACTATATTGAAACCTCTCTTTTGACTTCCTTATAGGAATCACGAGTACAGACCCGTTAACGTTAACTATAGCTAACGATTACATTTCTATTAAGCAGACTAGTCTCTACGCTCATCAAAATTCATACATACAATAAAGATTTGCTTCCTAATATGTACGATTACGATACCAGCTTACAGATGGCCATAATTCAACTTGATTGATTATTTCAACTTCATTTTTTACAGCCATTGAGATAAGTGGGCGTGCAAAAACAAGAATACAATCAGGTGATAGAATTAAACCTACCTGTACATGAAAGCATAATGAAATAAGTTATTGATAAGGGAGATAACATGTCATTAGTGGCAGTTTTGCTCTGAGATAAACGAGACGTCGATGTGCCCCAGAACGATAGCGAAGCCAAGTTCAAATATTTGAGAAGGTCGATCCGCGATAGGCAAAAACAAACTATGTCAGTCCAGTCGGCAACAGAGAGCGGCGCAGGCGCACGCTTACTCTCTTATCTATTGTGATACGTCTGATGCCCGAATTTCACATGGCCCGAGTTATCATTGCGAGATACGACAATCCGAATCATGTTCTCGTGTAACCTTACTATGTTAAATAAAAACGTTAGGATAGGTTTTTGTAACATGGAAATATGTACGGACAAACAACGTTAATTAAATAGTTTTTCCTCTTGTTGAAAAAGATTTATTTTTAAAAGGAGCGGCTCATCAATCGCCCTCTTGTGTATTTGTATGCACCGTTGCACTTGTTTTTGTAATAGACAAGTCAAAGATTATCTTGAATTTTTTTGTTAAATTCATTTACTTAATAGCCAGATACGTATCTGAATAATTCTTCTACTTGTTTTCCGATTTGAATCAAACGTATAAAAAGGTTAACTTTAAAGGGCACACCAAATTAAAGTATATTTGATTTTATATCTTTGGTTTTTCTACTCTTAACTCTAAGGCAAATACCAAAACAATTTTCGTTCAGGCAAGTGAATCCGCGGGTTCAGTTGACGTTCTACGATCAATGTACTCTTTGATATCGCTTGTCCAACGCCCGTGAACTTCAGCTGTATCTGTGTGTACTCCAGATACTGTGACAGACATAATCTTATCTATTTAAGTAATAGAAGTAACTACACAAGTTTAAAAGCAAGTTGATTTTCGCCATCTGTTTGGTCCGCTTTGAGTTTAACGACATATACAAACAGTATGTTTTCTTTAACACTGTACATTTTGTTATTTTTTGCAAAAATATGGAAAGATTTAACATTGCATGTTAGTTTAGTGTTTTTTATTACTGACAGCCTGTTAATCTTTTTGGGTTTATCACTGTTTTTCTTTGTTCTTAAGGGAAGAATACAAGAGTTGTGACGAACTTAGATATTAACTTCCAGTTTATAATAAATCATGTCATCATGTCATGTCATAAAGTTTATTATATAACTGGCTATTCTATCTGTGTGTTCTAAATAAACCGGTAGATACATTTAACGTGTCCTTTCATCCATCCCTACTGTGGAACGTAGTGATTAACTGGTGACGTTCCGACCGTTACCAGTTAATCACTACCAAGTTTATAATATCTGTGACCAAGTATACCACTAAGACATATAGTGCTTATTCGGTTATACCCTGTGTAACACTGGACTAAAATCAATGAACTGAGGCATCTGTCTGGCACGGTAGAGATCTGCCCCGCGTGGGCAGAGCACCGCCGTGTCCTCGTAGCGGCGATCGGCGGCGGCGACCTCTCGCGTCCGGTCTTGGTTCAATTCATGATCCGGAGCGAGATGGAACGGGACGCCGTCACCACCTTCTGCGAAGCAGTCATGCTAGCGAAGGAGGTTGCGGAACGTGAGAGGGAGAGAACCTCACGTCCCAGCCGCCGCGGGAGACGCACCGGGCGTCCACCGTAGGCGCGGGCCTGTGGACGGCGAGCTATGGGCTAGCTCGCCGTCCGTCTTATACGACCGGCCGTGTCGACGGCGCGTTCGTGTTCCACGCGCGCCTCAAAGAGATGTCAGCAAACAGGAAGGGGTCCGAAAGGACCGATGCCTGCCAGGGTTGCGGGACTGTTCGAAAGAGATACCGCGGCCCTGGAACACAAAGGGCAAAAGAAGAAACATGGATGGGTTTTAGTCAGTAAAAGTCTGACACTCCCTCCTGCTCAGCCCAGAGCGGGAGGAGTTATTTGACGATTACACATCCGAAAAAAAAAAATGCATATGTCTGGCAGTGATAGGCCGAAATATTTATGTTGGTGCTATGCAAAGGTTTTCGTAAACTCTGGTAAAAGATTCTTACCTCAGGTCCAGCCTGAGTTCCTTGCCATCAACGGTAAGGTTGTAATGCACGACGTGCGGCTGATGCTGCTCCGAATGATGAAGGTCCCTCCTGGCGCGCGCATGCCCATGCGCATGTGCATGGTCGACGGCGTGCGAGACCAGCTCGCCGTGCCTTGTCACCTTCACTGGGTGCACTACTTGTACTTTCGACGAATCCAGGTGTCGATGGGAGTAGATACCTGTAGGAGAAAATAAACATCTATGAATCCAAATAAGAAAGGACCATGGGCAATTTTCAATGAAATCATAAAATTTCTGTGAAATCAAGGTTCTTTATCTGTACTCCGACGATATAGGTACTTGTTGTTCTAAATTGAGTTCTAGTTGTGAGCCAATATTTGATAATATGTTTCAATTTTGTGAGACCTCCACAGAATTTGACCAAGACTCATTCAATGTAATCTAAAGATCGAATTACTTCGGAGTATTTTTAAATAATAACGTTTGGTCCTTGGAGCCGGATCATAATCTTAAGATATTGCCAGGAAGAGTCGATGGTCAACAATTTTGACTAATTGAAACGCTCTAAGAAGAAGAAGCCTGATAATAATGTACATATATATACTTCCAATGCTTATGAAGCTATTACAGCATTGTTTGTGTTTGTAAATCTTACGCAGCGAGATGGAAATAGCTGTTGGAGTAACGGTTGGCGTTAACGATGAAAGGGTTATACGCAGTATTACGCACGTAAATAAAAAGTGTATATTGTGATAACGATCGTAGTAAGTAAGAGCGTATGGGTTTTACCAGTGATTATACAAAAAGGTACATCAGTAGCAGTTAAATAAAGACGTTTCGTAAACGAACTAAAGGAACTGTGAAGAAGTCTTAATTTGTCCTATCGTCTTATGTATCGAGGGAGCTGATGAAAAGATTACATAAGTCAATTAACAACTTAACTCTTCAAGTCAAAATTCTATGAAATGCATCATATATTCTGAAAACTAACAGCGATAACCAAAATTTCAGTCATAATATTGACGGCGTTGCTGTTTCAGCTCGCCAGGATATCATGACGTTGCTTTCCCGAAACAACGGAAATTCAACAAACAAAATCGTCAGACAATAGCCTGCCGGCTTTGCTGACGGTAGTAAATAAATAAAAGTCGTAAGTGCCCTGTTGCAAGCAAAAAATTATACCATATTAGTATTCGGACACCTTTTTTTGCTCAGTATTTATTTATTGTTATTATTTTTATTATTTCTTTATTCTGCTCAACAAATCTAATTTTAGAGGCTATAAAATGATTTCCTAATTGTTATTAACAGGATGCGTCTTGACATTTAAACTTTTTTTTGTCTTGAATTAATGTCAAATTAAATTCCGATTAAGTTATATTAATACAAATTATATTATTATTTTAATCAATACAAAAAAAAAAAACTTGTTTTTAAATTGATAATAAAAAGACAATGGAACGTTAATAACTCCTCACGAAGAATGAACGGAGGAATTTAATGGCATTGTATTTATGATGAAATAACGTGGTTCCCTGCGCTTGCGTCTTCGCCCGAAACATGGCGCCATCTCCAGGCGCCACTGTAGGTACTCGTACTTTTGTATCTCATAGCGATTAACGCCTTAATTATACACCAACAACATTCCTCTAATAAATTATGATGACATTTAATGCATTCAATATTTTGGTTTTATATAGACGTACCTGAGGAGTAACTTCGAATTAAGATAAGTTTAAACTAATGGAAATGAGTTTGGAAGGTAACCTTCATTTTACCGTCCTAATTTTTGGGGTACGTGGAAGTAATGTTAAAGAGATACGGTATAGAGGATTAACTTGTAAATTAACACCACATTCCATAGTCAATATAATAACATGATTCACACTCAAGAAGGAAGAATGTGTCCCACAATGATCCATGGCGTCACGAGCCCGTAACATAACCCCGTGGCGAGCTAGCCTGACACGTTCCTAGACAACGAAGTTCTCGGTAATATGTTCAATTTTTCATAGATAATCATAATTACTAGCTTATCACTCATCATATGAACGATTTCATATGAAATCTGTGTGCTTGGTCAGCGACGGAGCGGCGCTAGACACTCGACACTCGCTGACTGCTAAGGCCACACAGGTTCTACTTGCTACTCGTGTTTTTCTCTCTCCATATTAGTCTTCCGAGGCCCATATATAAATGAATTGAATTAAAGTAAAAACTACAATTGTTCAAGCCTTAGCTGGTTTAAGTGCTCCCCTAGACGATAAATGAATTAATAGAGCGATAATTTTCTTAGAACTTGCCTTGAAAATATTGTTGCTCAGACTATCTTTAAATGCGCGAGTTTTTTGTAAAAACCAGATTTTTATTAATATACCTATCCGAATTAAAAATAATACAGCATGTAAGAATTTGCTGTTATTAAGTTCCTCTGGAAATTAAAAGTAGCAATTCTGAATTATCAAAACGATCTTTTATTAATGAATCGTAATCAAAGCCCAATCTTTTTATTATAGTCCTCATCGTATCCAGTGTACATTATTAAAGTTATAATAGGCCGAGTTTCCATAGAGTAGCCGTAAGCTATAATACGTGTTCGAGTAGGTAGGCTACATCTATGATATGAATCTAAAACCAATAATGTTAGTGTTGTAATGAGAGGCGTGGGCTGAGTATTTCACCGTCGCTGTTGTTATGCATGGATGCAATTACTGGTAATTACAGTGCGTAGGTACCGCCCCCTGCCGGGCGACAACAACTCACATCACTATGGTATGAATGGGTGAACCTAGCTTTTATATCTCTTCTTTTTTATTCTTGTTTGATAAAATTTCATGAATCGTGATGAATTTACAGAAAAAAAATTACTTGACGTGACAATTGGTTTAGCGAAATAATGTGTAATGTAAAATAATGTAGAATACATTTAAAACTGATTACCTACTTTTCTATGTATGTTGAGAATGAGTTGCAATAGATCGATTACGTAAATTAATTTTATGCCCTTATACACTACATCATTCAATTAACGTAGGCAGGTAACCTAGATAGTTAAGGTTATTATCTCTGTAGGGCGCCACATACGCGGCCCCAGTAACTAATTTGTTCACCATGTAAAGTATTTGTATCGACCCGTCCTTATCTAGACGCGAGTACCCCCCGTGGTTATAATAAGTATATAATCTAATAGAATTAATAATTATTCATCAACTTTGAATACCGGTTAAGAACCAGTCTGGTGGTAGGAAATCTTCGCGACTCAGAATTGGTTCCATATTGGTTTGGTCGTCATTATATTTCGGGTCTTCGGTCAAGGCAACCCATAATTGACATTAGTTTTTATCATTAATTTTTATAATAGCGAATCAAATGCGTAAAACTGTGCCCATTTCAAAGTCGCCGAGCAACACAACTAATTTGTGTGAGGCGATAAAAGTGTGTTACATCACCCTTAATTGTACATAATCAGAGTGTTCAAACAGAGGTATTATGTGTGATGTGACAAGGACAAACGTCCTACGTCTTAATAATAGTTTCCTGTAAAAAACTAAGATACGTAACTATTTACTTTGTGACAAAACTTACCTAACATTATAGTAAATACTGATCCTATGGTAAACAAGGGCCTGATAGATTTGGCCCCAAAATAGATTTCAGTGAAAATTGTAAGACAAGCTAAGTTCACACAAATTTCAATAAAATAACCTACGACAAAATGATTTCAGCTACTGTTTTTCTGTGATTAATACGTGATCGTGCACGATTACTTTGCGAGCGTATCCTCGGCCGACAAGTGACAGCTTTACGTCATGGTCCGCGTCACCAAGATCAACAGATTCGCGCCTTTTCTGCACTTACTGATAAGATTGTCAGAGCAAATATTGAGCTTATTAGATAAGCGAATCAGGATCGTTATACTTTGCACTTTCCAGCGATAAAATTGGGCAATAATTAAGTACTTTTACGATATGATAATCAAACATTAGCAAGGTAATTTATAGGACGAAATAAAAAATTGACGCTCGCAATTGAATGTCAATTTTAGGTGGGCATAGTAGTACAGGTACGAATTTAGAATGAAAGTTCGACGACCGTGTCGTTCACTAACAGCTTTGTTTTATAAATCCCGCCACCGATTGCAGCTTTACGGTTATTGGTTTGATTACGTTTATGCTTCATTTTGAAGCTTTCAGTTCAACTCACTCTACGTTATCCGCGATCTATTTTTGAAGTGTTCTTATGTCTGCAAATAGAACGTCTTACAGCATTAGTGCTTTGGTTAATTCATGATCCGTCGTCCATTTGTTATTGGTTTGAGATGTGCTTAATTTTAATCAACGAAGTACAGTTTAATTAATTCTCTTCAGGTGTATTGTTCATTTGTATTACGTACGTCATGCGAACATTCATGTAGCCAGCATGTCTAAACGGACAAATGCTTACGCAGAAATTACATCACTATTTTGTACAGCTTTATAGAAAAATCGGCCAGACATCGTATGATTTTACCAATAGCACCGTAAGCATTTTGTTTGTTATCTTTTAGAATTTGTAATGGCTGATTCTGAATAAATTAGACACTTGTATTCATTTTTTGATGTAAACGAAAAGTTGCGGTTATAATGGGCCAGTTTTAATCTTGACTTTAACAAGCTGTGGTTTATAAATAAAAATATCTACCACGTAGGAGAGTGCGGCAAAATGTCAGTTGGAAACAGTAACAGAATACTGTTTAATATTATAGTTTAGGGTTTTATTTTACAGTCTTTCATTACCCGATTTTATGCGGTAGGTAACGACCTACAAAGGATACTTAATTTTGAGATTCAAGTATTTTATAACAAGTTCGTAATTACTATACGAGTATAACTACTGGTGTGGTCGTAAGTCGGTAGATGAAATTTGTAATTAAAATAATTATATGTCCGTGGTTACAGGTCTTGTGTAACGTGGTCTGTTGTGTAGTATCACATGGAATATAATTTTACAATAGTAATTTATTGCGAACCTGTTTATTATTGCTCGGAAACAAATATTGTAAAACTGTGTTATGTAAATTATATACCTTAAGTTTATTTTTTGTTATGGTTCTATCAGTATAGTTTCGTTTAAGTACATGATCTTTATTTTCAAGAGCATAAACGCTACAGCTCGTAAAATTAGGGTGGTTGCTTGTAAAAGAACGACCAAAGGGCAATAAGGATTAACCCTAAACCGCTCTCAGTTCGCGGCTGTCACGCGTGCTCCGAATCCAATTATCAGTATTTCAAACTTAGTGACATCTACAAAACAAGCCGCGAGATTAACGTGACGATCTCCGAGGATATGATACTTTATCTGATGGTTATGGTAGACCCATGTCACGACGTATGTCACACGTCACTTTTAATTGTAAATCCGGATCAGCTTATACGAAGATTTGAGTTTTGACCTCTAACGCCTTGACATGTTTTATATTGCCTTTGATTTACATATTGTAAATGGGCATTATAGTGTTTAAATAAATGGGCCTATAATCGTAAAATTATGTTTTAATACATTATTGATTTGTGAAACAAATTCTTCAATCGATTTTTTTGGACTACTCGGTTTTAGTGTGTTCAAAATTATAGTTTATTTTAACAACCTAATACACAAAGACCCCCTTTGATATTGTTTGTCTACGCGTTAGCATTTAATCACTTTTATTAAGATGGTAGAGCACCCAAGCAAAACAAGAGGCGGTGCCAAAACAAAATATTTAAGAGGCGTTCGTTATAATAGTCTAATTTAAAAATCGCAATTACTGTATAAATAAGACAAATGGCTGGAACGTCGCCTACGATACTATTAACCCATTTTGCGCCGTTGAATATAACAAAATTAACAAGAGAACGCAGCTGATGCATAAATGTTTTATTATTTTTCTTCCTGTAAAAATTTAACAAGCTGTGAAAAATCAAATGAAAATTTTGTTTCTTGAAGAAGAAGTCTTCGTGTAAGAACATAGTGGACATACCTCGAGTGTCTATAAAACAAGCCGGAAAATTCAACTAAGTAAACTAAGAAAGAAGAAAAGTAAACTAAGGCTAAAATATATTTAAAAGACGGCATGATGCAGTGAAAATTTTATTACTGTAGGTAGTGATAAATTGAATTGTCCTCAACAAGGTAAATATTTGAGGAGTCGCAAATTGTAAAAACCCGCAACCAAAAATGTTATTCCCAACAATAATCAGTAAATGTAAATAAACTTGTTCCTGTAAATATGCATAGGATTCCGAGAGGTGCATAAATTCTGCTACAATTTAAATTAAATAAATCACCTGGCTTTACAATAGCTACTAGATAATCACTTGATATGACCTGAATATCTAATTTATTCGTTCTTGTCTATGCCATTTTTTCAATTGATGAATTAGCTATATTCACAGATAAACAGCTAGTTTCATAGACACATGTTTTGTGCTGATACAAGGCCTAGAGAAATATTGAAACTGTGTCATTTTTTCAACGTCATTCGTTATTATTAATAAAAGAAGAAAAAATATACGATTATAGGTTAATTTATGGTTCTCAATAAAAAGAAAAAAACACCAACCAAAATCACTAACCAGTACGATAAATACTCAGTAATATTCATTTTTTCGGATTTCACACAGTTAAGGTTGGTTGTGTGACAAAACTGACAAACGAGACAAAACTAATTTGACAACACGAAGGACGCCATAAAAAATAAAAAGACTACTCACCAGTATGTAATAGGTTTCGTATGCTATCCTGGACATTCTTATCCACGTCTCCAGCCGCAGGGTCCTTTGTCAGGTTTATCGTGACATGCTTGGCGGCGCACCAGGCCACTAGCATTTGAAACAATAACAGTTTGAACAACGAACACCGCACATCCATCTTTCTCAGCACCCGACACTCAGTTACACGCATTTTGAGTCCACGTTTAAAAATATTAGTCTTAGAATTTCACTTGTTTTTAGTCACCACACTATTACCGACAAAATGATTGTCCTAATTTTCGTCGTAACATTTACGAAGCTTTATGCTTGTAGTTAGATATTGATAATGTGCTCATCATCCGTCTCCTGAGCTGCTTTGTCATCATACACTACCTGGAACAAAAAATATACATATTTAGATTACGATTCGAACCACATTTTTTGCCCGCCTACTTTAAATTCGTCAATGGATTTTTTATACACGATATTTATTGGTTTTCTGTTTAATGAATGAGACATTATATTAAAAGTCACCGGACCACTTGAATGTCACAATATTGAAGAAGCTATATTTTATAAAAAAATATTATGAACACAAAAATTAAGAGATGTCATTTAAAAATTTACACAACCCTATCTTGGTATATTATTAGAAGATATGTACCGGTAAAGCTACAAAGACTGGCACTTACCATAACTGTGTTAAAGTAAATTGTTTTAAAGTAATTAAAAATAATTATGAAGTATTAAAATTAAATAGATAGCTACGTTAAAATAATTAGAAGCGCGAGACGCTCCTACGTGTAGCGTCGTACGATGTACGCGACCGCTGTCTATAGATCGCTATCTCTATCTGAGAGCCGGCTCGTAGGTTATATAATTATTCACAATTACGTATTATCTCCTCACTTTGTGTATACACACAATTTGGGAATACGTCCCAGAGATATAGTAATCTTTTTATGAAATCCATTCACTAAAACAACACAGTTTATGCCAGGAGACGATTCTCTCACAAATATACCAGTAAAACAAAATATATCATGCGAATCTGAACACGTAAAATTGCTAATGAAGTGACAATGGGACATATTAACATAATAAAACGTTATAAGAAACAGATGCGTGAGATTGAGACATGATATAATTTTTATTGATGCCAAAAAACTGGCCCCTTAAGCGTTCGACAGCAAATAGCTGACTGCTTCTCTTTATAAGGCAGAGCTTTCTTCGTCGGCATAGCGACAAAACACGAATGATTGACAGGCTGTAGAGTTATTTACAATTTTAAACCCTAAATAAGCGGTCTTCCCGACAAAGATGCACATACATTACTGTCGTTATAATTTGAACATGAAAGTTGAAATCTTGTAAAGTAATTCCGACAGTGAAATGTTTTAGTTGCTATGCTAAAAGAGCGAAGTTAAACAAAAGACGTGCCTTGCCTTTCTATGAAGGAATGTATTTTAGGAATAAGAATCAAAGGGCGTAGGGCCCAGCGTCCCACGTGCCACGATAACGCAGGCGCCGGCACCTCGACACTCTTTTGTTTTTATTTGGCTCCTTCATACGGGAGGCGGGAACCGGCGCCATGACGGATTGTTAAAAATGTTTACCGAGACGCTTTATGCCTCCATAATTAACGTTAGACGATGGAAACAAAGAGTTAAAACTTACCCTACTTTATCTTACGACTAAGCAGTTTCTCTCCTGACGGTTATGGCGTTTTAAACAATGATACGGCCACACAATGAATGAAACTGTTACATATAAAGACAAAAGAGTTAACGCTGGCAATTGCTGACGTGACAATTGTTTACAGTTACGAGTATGATACTAAAAAGCCTGTGGCAACAATATTTTGCAAATTAAGTGTAAAATCTTACGAAAACGTTCCAATTTTATTATCATCAATATTGTAACACGATTCTTTTCATTAAAGTAAAAGCACAAAAGAGCGTGACGCCATCACACTACGTTTGTGCCATATTTTAGTAGCTTGTGAACACACCCATGCCGTGGCCCGTGTGCCAATATGGGCCACCTGTATCAAACATGAGGTTACAAGTACATTATTACAACAGCATCATGTTTCATTAACAGCTGTGTCAACTTTTAGAGCTATTCTTTCGTTAATGAAATCGGCTTGGTAACCACAAGAACTTGAAAAGGTTGCCTTTCATAGGTTAAGTAAATTCAAGATATTTGAAACTGTAAAGTAAGACTGCCGGGAATTTTTCTACGAAAATGTAACGTTCCCTGATTAATATCGCCTATTTATTACCGTGTTTATGTTTAACACATTTTGTATACATCGCATCACGACTCACGAGTCTTAATAAAATCGCATGATTACGATTTGTGCATAACGTGCAGATTTTATAGCGAAAATAGAACTTTCTTTGAAGTTCGCTTTACGTGCATTTTACAGCGTACCTATCAATAAATTACATCAATTTTAACATAATTTAACATCTAGAATAATGACACCGCACGCAGTATAAACATCTTAATCTTTACAACTCTCTGATTTCGCGGTATCATGTAGTATCATTGTTATCAGCAAAGATAATAATATCTCTGTGTGTACAACACCTAATCTTAGTGCTGACCCGATTCGTGCCTAGGCTAATAATGACGTATGACCTGGACTCAATCTCTTCCACTGTCTTACTCAAACACCTGATACGAGTAATGAGACTTAGCAGACGTCTCTATTGAGGCCATGTAGTCATTTGGACAGTTATATAATTCGTATCTTTGTGTAAGTATGATTAACATTATCTGTGTAAGATGAAACAAGTGTCGAGACGCGAGGGCGAGAGGCCCCAGTTGAAAGCAACTAAACTGAAAATATGCTTAAAGCTCCAATCATGCACAAAGCACCCGCCGGATAGGATTCGATCACGAAGGATTACTGCTCGTTACTCCAACTAAGCATAAGCAACGTATAAGTGAATTTAAATTACAGCTTGTAATAGCATGCTTAATATAGATAATGTGATGGTCTCGGGTAAAAAAAGTTGTATGGACGGACTGCCGGACAGACGGACAGGGTCGGTGGCGCCAACACCCGCCTTGCCATCGAAGGACGGAGATAGGATTCGGAGGAACGCGTAGTCTTGTTGTTTTTGCTTCTCACAATGAAGCAAGTCCTTTTTTAAAATACTTTCAATAAAAATCAGTATCACTTCTGTACAACTACTGTGTCTGCGTCAAAATTAAAGATATTAATGATGAAGAATTTAATGATTCATCATTAAATTAAAATATCAATCACTTGTAGGAGCGTAGCTTAAGACTTATGCGCCTACTTTAAGATTAATTAATTGTTTATGTCACTAACAATATCGATATTGTTTATCCAAGCTATTTGTAAGTGATGAAATAAAATACTAGCCAGGTGGTGCAGATTTTTCCCCGTTTAAATAAGATTTTCCTACGCAGAAATGATTAATGAAAAAAATAACGTGAGTTGACGTTATAAGTCCCTTATCATAAATGTGCTATTTTTAAGACTAAGTAATGGTTAATAATACGTTTTTTCGTCTGTTGTATGATAAGAACTCACGTCTACATTTAGCAAGATCTCCGCGATTTAGATTCTAATGTAATATTTTAAATTACTATATAATAGCTTATAATTTACATTCAATATGGGCCTATAAACGATTATACATCGGATGTTGTAAAATGTCTGCATTTAAAGACTAGATAAACTGTATTTATAATTTGTTGATTAAAAGACACGTGGTGTTTGATTATGCGTAATTTATTGCTGGAGTAATCTGAGGTATTTATTATTAATATCGGAAAAAGGGAACTCCATGGAGTGTTTAGTTGCATGATGTGAAGGTAACTTAACAATGCGCGAGTAAGTACTGGCACTGCGCTGCGCTGGGGGCATCCGTCATCGTCTCGCGCGCACTCGCGCTTTGTCTGGAGCCATTGTGAGGACCGGTAGCGCCGGTTATGCTCGGCTCGAATTATTGCCCTTTTTGAACCGACTGCCCTGCCGAGATCGTTCGAAAATATCTACAGGTATATGGAATAGGAATAACTTGGATACGTGTTAAAGAAACCTCTTTTCAAATCAAGAAGACGTTTGATTTACCAACCAACGGATAGAAAAAATTAATAATCTAAAAATACAAGCTGACATTTGCCTAATTGATTACTACAACATTTTAATTGTAGTACCAACAGCAGTTAATGAATTTGACATTGAATGATGAAAAGCTTCAATTTTTGAAGACGGTTAAGATATACATAACAAGCTTAATTGATACAGAGGTCAGATGTAAACTGAATTGATAGTTCAATCAATCCATTAGGCAGAGCAGCAGCCTACACGATGTCTGTCAACCTAGAGTTTGATTGATTCGTTCTTTAGTAGGTATGATATTAGTGTGGGAACCCCTAACAACGAATAAAGAACTCTGTTGTTGGTAGATTGATTTGTTTTGATCAAAATTAATATGTACATTAGTGCCTATCAATGATGATAGCTAATAGAACGCCTAGTGGTTTTTCCCGAATCAGTTACTCACCCCTAGAAAAACCCAAACGAAGAAGAAGTCAAACAATCGTACAAATAAAATTATAGAACAAAAAGACCCGGAAATTCTTCAAGGGAATCTGTAGAATGTGGTATGGACAGGCGATGCCACATTTTTTTCTGTCGCCTATTGTCTCCGAGGCACGGTGTCTTTCTGACAGGTGCCATTAGTAAAGACGGCCAACAAATGGCGACTGTCGGATCCAGATTTCATGACCACTCGTTCTTTTTAACAATCCGTAACCACTTGAGAGCAAGTGCTTTAAAATAGATCTATATAGACGTAAGTATATGATGGAGGCCTATGGGTATTAAAGGCGATGTTTGATTGATTTCCTACAAAAATATTATCGACCTCGGCCCTATGTAAGCCTATGATTTTAATAGAAATCACTTATTTATGATCTGCTTTCAAAATAGACTTGAATCATCGAAGGAATCTACGATTTATTCACGAGATTAACTGAAAGTCTGCCAAACATTAGAGATATTTTATATTTCTTAGAGTTGAGGTTCTGCATATTTAATAATGGAGTTCAATATGTTACGTTATTTACAAACTACAAATAGATCTAAAATAATAATATGTACAAATATCAAAAGACAAAAATACATCGCTGTAAATAGGAAAAATGCCCAGAAGGCTGGCAGTATTTGCCATTCAACGTGGCAATGCTGCCAGAATTCTAATTTCAGAGATACTTAACAGTTACACGTTAATTATACCTAAGGTTGGTGATATTATGTACCTTTCCTACGTATACTTATATTTATTATCTTATCTTAAAAAGTAAATCTGCTACGTACACGCTACGTCACAGACGAGTATTGAACTTCGGCTCAGCTCTGTAAACTAGCCTATCCTGCCAAATCCTGTTTAACAGATTAATCTTCTTTCATACGTACGTAATGTTGACTTTCGAGCTGAAAATTATTAAGCTCATGCATATTAACTTCATTTATTATCAAAGTTCATTAATTTGGGCTTAATTCATAATCTTGACAGATATTCACGTCTGCAGATTTTGTGACTTTATTTGTATCGTAACCGAGTGTTAATCATGTAATTAAACAAATAGCTAGAATTTGTTTAAATGAAATGTGACAGCACTGACATCTGATTATATTAGCACCACGTTTCGTGCCAATTTATCAAACAGATACATGGCAGCGTTAGCCCACATATTACACCATCAATGGCAATCTCTTTCAAAAAACATTTGAATGTGTGAATGAAATAAGCAAACAATCGTGGGAGACCGATGTCTTCTCATAAAATATTGACCATGTTGAGACTACAAAAAGTATTCGTCAACCATTCATCTTTCGTTCTTGTCACTTTGTTTTTGTTATCAATAGTCCAGGTCAAGAAATCAGTCGCAGAGGCCATCCATCAAAGTAAAGGTCCATTCAAACTGGATGTTGTCCACATTAACTTGGCAATTGCATTTGCTGAATGGCCATCTGTATTGGTAATCGATAATAAATACAAGAAAGGATAAAATGAACTAAATAAGTCAGCTACAAGTAGGTTCTTCATTGTAAATGTAAACTGCATTACAGTTTTTCTGAATAGGAAATCCAGTATTGAGTTGTGGTTGGACTAGATTCTATGTGTGAAGTGTGATGGTTGTGAGTCAACATGGAGCAAAAGGGGAGGTTCGTCACAATCGTCACTAGGTGAATACTGACACTATCATTGTCTGCGAGACACTATGAATTATTCATAAAAAGCATTGTTTGTAAAGTAAAGTAAGCCTGAGGTATGGGAATTGGAATAAAAATAGATCACGGATTGTCTGTTTATTTTTAGATCAATACGATTTGTTTTTTTTCTTTACTTGGCTTTTTTGCTTTGTCATCGTAATGTTGGGAGGCGCCATACCATGGAGTTTTGTCGAATTTAATACTGTAACCTTATTTACTCAATTATTAAGTTGTTACTTAAAAATCAACAGCCGTAAATGATTGACAGTGATTACGACAAACCAGTTAGTTTAAACTTTAAAGGAACTAAAACAACTCTCATTAAATTTTCTCTTTATGGGTATGTGGAATCTAAAGCAGTTCACTTTGGAATTATACATAGTAACAGCGGTTTGACAGTCGCGCTTCTCGCATATTTGCAGTTGGTACCTGCAGTCATTTTCGCTGGCAAAGTTGAACGACACATAAATGCCTAAATACATAATATTATGTTTACTCATATTTACATGATCTAGACGTATGAATGAAACCCGAGTCGTGCGGGCGTGTGATGACATTGCCCCTCATCGTTTACATTGAGAACTGTCAGTTTCCGAGAACACCGATTTAGGATCGCAAGCGCATGTTCGTTCATGTAACACATTTCGAATGCGTAGGCCGAGATATATCGGAATACAAGCGGAATACCTATCGTGTAATGTTCTATTGTATTCACCTTTACCGATAGAAATCTACATTATTCGGGTTACAAATTGCGTATGATAAGATTTTTTTGTTCTTCGAAGATAATTTTCTCGCAGACAAATCAGCGGTTTGCATTTAAATGTGAATTCGCACGGCAATTTGTGGCAGGAATTTAAAGGCAAGGCGGTACCTACACATCGTACCTTATGAATAATAATGGAATAGATTATAGAATTTCAGAGTTGAATGCTTTAATTAATTGTATAAAGCCACTATTTGGAATATTGAGCACGCCTAACTCTTAAAGACAACTAGACCCTTAACGAAGCCGAAAAGCACTTGGTCTCCCCGTCATTGCGGTATTTTTTTTGTTCTAGACCATACCTGGGAACCTTTAAGTTACGGAGATATTGGGGGTCAAAGTTCAAACTTTTTCACAAGTTTTTTTTTTAAATACATGTTTTTAATGAAGATGTTTACTTAAACACCTCCGCCATCCCCGTACTAATCAATGCGTCCATCAGCACAATGTTTTGAGTGCGTTACATTGTTATGACGTCAAAGATAATTGTTAATTAGGTACTAACATAAGTAATCGGATGAACCATTGAGTAAAAGTGCTTTATCTTATCCCATTGAATTTATAAGTCAAGATTTCATGGTTCTCCTTTCATTTAATTTATCATGTTTGTTAGAGAGATTTGATCCTTATGATTGACCCTATCGATTGATGCCATAAAAGCACAGGCTGTTATTTTTTTTGGAATTTAGCCGGTTCCATTCCCGAGTGTGGCAAGCGAATTTTCGAAAATCTTTGAATGCAGATTTATTTCTTTTTAAAAATAAAGGAATATTTCCTATCTCCAGTAAAATTTTCTATCTGCAGTATTTAGAGTACTTTCCCTCCAGGTGGCATTGAAAAATTCCACCCAATTGCATAATACGAGTATTATAAATACTAAAGCAAGATTGTTTGTTACTTTTGCACGCCTGAACCACTGAACCGATCATCCTGAAATTTTGCATATACGTTGTCAGGTGTAGAGAAACGGACATAGGGTACCTTTCATCCCAAAAAAAGTACTAGCCCCGAGGAGAACAGCAATAATGTTCTTATGATAATAGATGGCGCCACGCGTCTTTCGAATCATGATTGAATTATATTGTAATGTTTTGTTTTTGTGTTGGTAGTGTGATTATAGTCTGATTATACTTTGATAAATGGCAATGGGTGCAAATTACCTGAATAAATGAATTTATCTAAATTATTTAAATACTTTAGCAGTGCGAATTGATTACCAAATATTAAATTAACGTGAGCGAAGTCGTGGGCAAAAGTTAGTAAACAATTTATCGGAGTATTGGAGCGATCAATAGTCTAACACACAAACCCTAATTTATGTGACAGTTGATCGCTGCAAATTAATATTTTCGTTATTTATGTTCGAATTCCTTTTCTAAGCGAATGTAAAATAACAGTTCAATATAATTTATGTCTAGCGCAAACATTGTGTTCGAACTGCTTTGCCTGGATTTTCTGATCTTTTAACACCAATGTTAAAAGATCAGAAAATCCAGGCAAAGCAGTTATTAGGGGCTTTAAAACATTCTATCGAAGCTTGTTGCGTTGGTATAATTAAAAATAAAATTCTGCAAAGCCTCAAAATGTTCACATGTGCTTATTTACTTAGAGTAGGCGAATAGGCAGACACTTTTTAACAGGCAAATTATGTTCAGCCTATTATTAGGCAATTCAAAGACCCGCACGAAGTGCACCACGTGCTTAGAGGGTCTCTAGTGTCAGATTCTATCTATGGACTTGTAAACTAAGTATTTAGGTACGTATGTACTTCTATATACTGACTTCTTCGTTGGTTTAGTAGTCGCGATCGCGACAGTTGTGGTCCTGGGTTCGATTCCCGGGTCGGGCGCTTGTTATTGAGTTTTTCCGTCAGGCATTTCTCATTAGCAACCACGGAGTTTGGATTAGTGTCCGGTTGGTGGCAATAGGCTTGCCTCCTTTTAGGTACATGGGACTTCAACATGAATAGGGTAAACTATCAGGTACACCTCTGCCTAACCTTTTGGGTATTACAAGCGTGATGTTCTTTCATTTCTTTATACCTACCGGTTTTATTTAATAGAAACAATGTTAATAGGCCAGCAAAAATATGTCGGTCGCACCGTTCTCGTACGAGTATTGTGTGAAAATTCGTACCTACTACAACGACATGTTTTACATAAACCAGTGTTTAATATATGTACAACATTGTGAATAAATCGCATTCAATTTAACCCTATTACACGGTATTTATAACGTGTTAATATATCTGTTACGTAAAAGATTATCCAGGTGTTTATTAACTAACTGTTCAGGCAATATTTATTGACAATAGACGTCGCCGGTTTGAAAGGCTATAAGTAACCTAAATAGGTTTTAACACGAAGGGCTGTCAAGTATCGTTACAGATGTTTAATTTTTCCTTTTGTAAAGTCGTAAATGATTATGACATTACTGGCGGACGGCGGGCACGCGATAAAGGTGCTAATTAGATTGTCAGCCGCATAAGATTTGCATGTGGCAGAGATCGTTGCCTTGCAACTCGTCCTGTCATATGCCTGCTTGCCGACGGAAAGGTCGACCACTAGTGATGTCCAACCGTGACTTTAGTTCCTTTTGTCGATAATACAATGACTAAACAGGAATAGATCACGAATTTTCATGTTCTTTTTAAAAAAAAAACTCGAATGGTTCTTTGTGTACCAATTTCTTATTTTTATATTTTCTAAAAGTTTTTAAAATTATACTACAAAGGATGAAAAGATTTTTATAATAAAGGATTCACGATCACTATTGTACGTACTCGTCATGAATCCATTTTCTAAGACAGTTGCTGAAAAGCTGTCCTGTCCTGTCCAGTTGAATGACCTTACAAGTTTATACTGACCATAAAACATTCTGTACAACAAATTATCCTATTTTATTACGATGCAAAGTAATGTAAATGACTGACCTTATGTTAATTACAAAATTGTTATTACATTATTGTTAAACTGGTTATCTGTAAATACCCACAGTTTTGTCAGAAGATTTTCGTTTTGGTTTTTCCCACGCCACGCGCCATTAGGTACCTAGATATTTATCAAAATCTTACATATAGGTACTATGTTTGTGCTTTAAATTATACAGATTAAAGGGAAAGTTAACGTTTATTTATTTTGCAAGCTAACAATAAAACTGCTCAATTCAAAGCTGCCAACAATAAATACCTATCTTGCATAATTTATGGTCAAAAGCTTCGAATTATCTATTCATCGACATCGACAACGTCCCACGGTGGCGCTAGTGAATGTACGGAAACTGAAATATCGTTTCAACACCGGACAACACTAGTTAGAGTAGTTAGTTTGTCCCATTCACGGGCGTCGTAAATGTAATACATAGTGGAACAGGTGAACATTCATGATTTATACCGCTGTCCGATGTGAAGGCGGAAAATAAATGGATTATGTGTAAAATTGATTACGACATTAGCAACAAAATTGTAGTATTTATAAGCTAAAACGTTGTTTCGTGTAGGCTGTGTTAGGTCCATTGTATTTCATATTGTTCTACTTGATTTGCCTGTTTTAAGAATGCTAGATCTAATGTCTATGGGCAATCTTGTGGGCACACGATATTTACAGGAGTACCTATTGTTCTTTTGTACTAGATCTAGTGTGGTAAACAGGTTGACGACAACGGCCCACCTTTCGAAGAGATGCGACACGGATAAGCCAGCAAATCCTGTCTGCTGTACAAGTAAAGTTTAAAAGACCCATGTGACTTGAAAAATAAATCGATAGGAGAATTCCCATAATTTTTAAGTAAACCAATTCATTCAATTTAAATGCAAATGTATAGCAAATAAGTGCCCACAATACATAAACCCCGCCATATTTACACATTATTAGTGGCATCGCGTGGTCCGCCCACTCATAGACAAGAGTATGCACCTATTTATTTATTTTACCTTTTATATTAAACCAGAGAGCAACAAAGTAAGACCTTTTTAGTTTTACGGGACTATTAAATACCGAATGGAGGTTGAGTGGGAAGGTATTGTAAATGAGAGATATCAGATACGTATGTTTTAGCTTGTCTAGTACCTTTTTATGCTACTATTTCATCAATTTGTTGCATGTGACTATTTACCTTATGAGTTACGTAATTCCGAACTGAAATAATGCGATAAGTTGCTATGTATCTAGTTTTTTTTTGTCAATAACAACTTGCGTGTGGATAAAGGTAATAGTGGATTTTCAGACACAGAAGGTAAATCAAGGCTGTAATAAAGAGTAATATTAGGGTTTTTTTTTGTCAACAATCAATTGTTATTTATTTTAGCGTCATCGTTTTGACATGAGCCATATGGGATTCTGTCCACCTTTTAATATGGTATCAGCTTAAACGTTTTTGAAGCCATCAATTTTAAATTGAACACCCACATTTCTACGTTAGTTCCTCAAATGCTCGTTTAATAGACATATTAAATGGCATTAAAAATCAAATGGAATCTCCATCTTTTAAAGGTAACTTCGCATCTGTTTTTAGGTTGCTGTTGTAACACTTTAATGCTCAGAGGTTATTTGATACAAGACTCAACGCAAGAACAAGTATTTATTTAACCCTAGATACCCCTACATATATGTAGTCTGATAGGTGGTTAGACAAAATAACTGAAAAACCAGACTGACACACGTCTTGAAATAAACAAAAACAAATGCCGATTAAACTCGACAAAAATTATTGAAAGCCAAAACAAAAACAAAAGACGACATGGCATGTTTATTTTACATTGTTTTGTTTTATTTTCAGAATAAGGTGCATCCATTAACATAGAACGAGATCTAGTAACGCGTAGGCTGTGAAAAGGATACATAAATCTGTCCTTGATTGTCGGGAGAAAATCGTGAAACCAACGAACTGAACTTGGAGTTGTGGCACCGTTTGAAAGACCGTGGGCGGGCGAAATTATTTATATCTTTTCCCTGTAACTTGCTAATATTGTGTTACAAAACAATATTCTTAAGCTAGAAGCGAATCTGTTTAATAATTGATAATCCACGAATAAATTTACTTAATTTATTAATTTATATACTTATTGTTTAAGAAAAATATAGATGAAAATTATTATATGAATTTAAATCAGATCAAGATGCAGATTATAATTAAGAATATAATGGAAGACAATAAATATTTTGCTGGTTTAGTATTACAATCAATACTTTATTATTTCAAAAGAATTGGAGAGAAGTTTTTTAAATAACATCCCTGACCTAAAGTTTGCTTTACCTACATAATTGCGATTCATGTAACATTGCGTAGGAAACTATCAATATTAAAAATTACATTACTAATTCGTTAAAAAATAAGGAAAACAGTTTATACTAAGGTAGTTAGGTACTATGATTCAACACTTATCATTAACAATTTTGCTCTTACAGATTCTAATTGGGTTTTTCTACCCCCAAATGACCTAATAACCCCGCTTGTATCAAAACAGACCATATATTGCGTGGGTGTACGAAACTCTTATTCTGCCTTTCTTTATTTACCCCACATCATCTGCCTAGCCTTTTCACAAATACATTTGGGTCGGCTTCCAGTCTTACTGGATGCAGGTGAATACCAGTATTTTACATGGAGCGACTGCCTCTCATGGACACTCCTATTGTTGTATAAAAATAGCGTTTGTCTTCGTTTTTTTTAGTCTTTTGTTTTATTTTTTTACTACTTTTATAAATGCGAAAGTTTGTGTGGATGGATGGATGCTTGTTACTAGTCCACGCAAAACCTACTGAACGGATTTGGATATTAGGCATACAGATAGTTTAAATCTATATTTTTTTCTCCCGGTAGTAAAAATAAGGTCAGCTTTAACACACAGTGTTGCCCGTCGAGAGAACAGTTTTTTCTTCTTTAGCTTTTTTATAATTTTGATGGACAATAATCGCGGTGCTGTCCGGCATTCGTCCGCGTGGCGTTCGGTAATTACTGAACTTCAAGCGGACGAAGCCGCAGACATAAGCTAGTCGGTTTACAAAACTTTGTAGAGAATTCCCTGAAATAATGTTGGCTTAGCAACGCTCAACGGCTATACGTGCATACTGCACAGTTCACGCGTTTTTGTTTGCGGCCAATGTAAAGTAGTGCCAATTTATATCGGCCGAGATTTCGTTGTGGTTTGCATGCACAATTGCAAATTCCAGAACTGTGCTGCTTTTTTCGTCGAAACTATTTTATTAACAGCGCTATATAAAATAGACATTCAACAGTTATATTTTGGTACACTTCAACTCGACAGTTAATAAATATTTCAGCTAATAAAATCTTCTGCCAAGTATTAGGATACTTAGTTGCAGTTTTCTTAACCTGTTGCCATCCAAATCAACTCGATATCTAGGTATCAAATGCCCACGTTTTACATAATTACCCTGCCTTTGATATTCGATTCTCCGTAGATTTGATTAGAAGCTATTATGTCATTCTTCTTCGAACTGTTCCGGTGGTCACGTTAAACGTCCACACCTACCGACGAAGCCAGTAAATTGTTTACGACCCCTGCACATCAGTGTAAACACGCTGGTCAATAAACTTGATGATAACGTTTACGATTCGCGAAAGCATTAGCCACTGCGGAATTTGTAATAAAGATCTGTTTCTCTGAAACTCGCATCCAAAAGACGTGGTAAGAGTTTAAATAAGCCAGGAAATGTTTTTAACCGCTGAGCGCGGAGACGCCTCGGTGGCCGCTGCATGACATGGTATATCTCAATTTCTCATAAAAACTAAGCGTGACACTGTTCAGTCATTTCACGACACTCTTCTTCTTAGCGTGTCGAAAATAATTTAAATTGAGTCAGCCCATTATGCGACGAGTTTGGCACTTTCAGCAGCGTCCATCAGCTCCCGTGACGTGCAAGCAACAGGACAGGCAAGACACGATATCAAGTGTCCCATATTTTGTGGGCCAACACCATATTTACACTCCAGGGCAGAGTCATCTATGAATCCCAAGTCGGAGGACTTGGGATACTAAAGATGTAGGTATGGAAACTAACGGATTTGAAGATGGACTGGAAGTTGATCGCCCATTTCGACGCCCCGACTTTTGTTAGTAGGTAGTGCTGTCCGTAGCCCCTACCGGCGTCGATTCTAAGCTTTAACCTCAGATGATTCAGTGGAACACTCCAAGCTGATTTAATCATGACCAAGTAATCATAATATAACCGGTTTGTCTTGGACTTGTACCTAGAGTCTAGGTGGACTCTAATCATCACATGCTAATCGTACCGTAGTAACTTCATGAGATGTGATTCAGGAAAATGTTATCATTAACATGAATGTAAGTTGTGAATGATACATAACCTTGCTTGGTTTCATGATAACCTCTATGTTGGTTATTCCAAATTTAACTATAACATGTAGTGTCTAGAACTAAATAGCTGATAAATAATTTAACCTTGAATACGGTCAACTAGAAGAACCTAAGTAGAAAGAAACTAAGGATTTGAGTCTTCAATAAGACACACAATCACATAAATTATGAAATTTCGTACGGCGATTTTCAATATTGAAACCATGAGACATTATTCAGGGCTGTATCAATCCTATCACCATAAAAACCCTAACCGACTTTAAAGGGCGTTTATTCAAAATGCTTATACGCATGAATCTCACGATTTAATCAATTCGATATAAAGTTGTTACTATCATTCTACATTGCATATTTTGATTTATAAGATTCATACTTGAGTTGCGCATCTTTCTAGAATATCTACGGGCCTGAAAGTCACGGATGGGTAACACGACAGCTTGCATTATTTAAACAGAAGCACCACTTAAAAATAAACAACAGAACCGCATACAGGAGGATGTATTTTTAGAAATCTTTTGTTGATTCAGTCATCAAGTGGGGTGTCAGGTTGCAAGTCAACTGGCTAAGTGGGACATTTGTACACACGGCAAACGTAGGCTTCGGTAAATCAGTAGCTGAGCGGTGTTCGCACCACTGTACGGCCGCGGTTCTGTTTGCTTTACTGATTGGTCGTATCTACTTCAACTTGAATCTTAAGTGCTAAAGGTAAAGAAACGTCTCATTTGTCTTGTTTCTAATATTTCCTTCCGCGAACCGTTAGTAATATGTTAGAAAAATAATTGAATTTTCCTCAACCATTGTATGATTTGTGAAGTTTGCCATTTAATATTCTCGTGTAACCGTTATTTCAAGAACTCACCTTTCCGCCTTTTTCTTGTCGTCTTTTTAGACGAAAAGAAAAAGGAATAGAGAAGTTTCAAGAAAGATTTTAGAACAAATCATTTTAGTCTCAGTAATATTTATTATTTGGCAGTCTTTAGATCAAAAAGCCCCGAACGCGGGATGTTCACATTTCCGCTTGAACCAGGAATTGAACTCGAAACCTAAATCTGAAATCTGGAAAACTGATAAAATAGCCCCGTTCGATATCGTAGTTTTTATACATTTTATCACTCTTCCGCTTTTAGTCATCTATAAAACTTTACTAGTTTTTTTCGTTCATGCTATATTTCTACGAACTGTGCCAAGTTATCTAATATTTACTATTTACAGAGTATAATGAACATGTAGTTTTTATACAACTTTCTGTTAGGTAAGTGATAAGATAATGTAATCGTATCTATGATAAGAGGAGTAGGTTGAATAAATGAATATATTCAAGAGAAAAGTGAAAAAAATAATAATATGATAACTGGACGTAAATCTTAAAAGTAGAGCACTGGTGCATGGTTAAACAAATATGTAACGTTAATGCGATAACATTATCAATATTTTGAAAAAGTTCTGAAACTCTTTGTATATTTAAAAACAGTTGTATTTAGATAATCTTCTTCAAAACAACAGTAAAAATCGTAGCGTTTATTACTGACATTGTAATGGGTGTAAAAGTTAACGAAGCCGAAAAGCAAGAGGGTCAAAGTTACAACTTTTTCACAATTTTAATTCATTCAATTCACAATGTTTTGAATGCGTTACATTGAGTCCTACCATATAACGTGTTTTTCACCCCAAAAAAAATAGTCGTTACCCAGACATAATTTTTGCGTAGAGATACTTAGTTAGATTTACAGAATGCTTCGTTGACGGCTTCGTGAAGGGTATGTAGATGTGAAAGTAACTATATATTATCTGTTTGTCCGTCTGGAACCATTTCACTCCTTAATTGGAGAACGGATTTTGATTTCGATTAGTTAGACCATGACTTAGGTAAGGATTATTATACTTTTATAGTGCGTTCTTGTGAGATTATATATTCGACAGCCGCGTAAACTAGTTGGTAAACAAAAAACGATCAGTGGCAATTCTGTCTGTCATCTCATATCATCCTTCGATAACAATGTACAAGTAGCGACAAGTACTCGAAGTTTCAGCTATAACATGTAGATCAGTACCAAAACCTGTGATGTCGCCATAATACGCTTATCTCCACTTCCATGGCGATAATGACCTCGCAAGGCCATCCGTCGGCTGATTATTATCTATTATTTATTTTACTTACACGATTATCAAAACCCACCATGTTTTACATGAAGCAGTTATAATTTTTAATGGGTGGATACTTGAGTAGAGATTATATAAACTGTAAAACGTTTCCATGGTGATATGGATATACGCGTACTTGAGTTTGATAATGTCAAGTTAATTTACTTATTGTGTCTTTGCCTTTGTTCGATTCCCGGGTCGGGCAAAGTGTTATTGGGTTTTCCATCAGGAATTTCTCAGTAGCAGCCACGGAGTCTGGATTTGTGCCCGGTTGATGACAATAGGCTCGCCCCCTATTACATGCGACTCTGGCGAAATGTGGGTGTACTAATAGGTACACCTGTGCTTAAACCTTCCTCCTTGTGATGTTATATTATGTAATGTACTTCGTTGTAGTTACTGTGTCTTTGAACTTTTGTCTAGGATCTGATTAACATATCATGCATTAGAAACCATTACATTTGTAAAATACAAAGTAAAAGGCATTAGGCACTAATATAATTTCTTGGGTTCGATTTCCAGGTCAAGCAACGTGATATTATTGGGTTTTCTATTACGGCTTTTTTGCAGCAGCTCGATGTCTGGAGTCTGGATTTGTTCCAGGGGGCCTAAAATGGCTGCTTTATCAGAATCATAATACGGATCACGTTAAAAATTTAAAACTCTTAAAATGGACTTTGTGCTCATAACTATAAAGACCATTTTAAGAATTTTAAATTTTTAACGTGATTCATATTATGATTCTGATAAACCTTCCATTTTAGGCCCCCTGGTTGAAGATATAGACTCGACCCCTATTACATGCAAGTTAAATATTACTCCTATCATCTTCCTAGCCTTTTCCAAATTATATTGGGGGCGGCTTCCAGTCTAACCAGATGCATGGATGATTTTTGGGGCACTGACTATCTGTAACGACTGTCAAAGATCTACAGATGACAGCCGGGACCAACGGCTTAACGTGCTTTCCGAGGCATGGAGGAAACTCGGTATGTAATAGGCGGTCACCCATCCACAGATCAACCTAGGCAAGTACGGCTTAACCTAAATATTGACCAGAGCGGCTGTTATTAATATGCCAGGAGCTCCTCCTCCTCCTCAAATGTTACTCCTATGTGTATAATAAAGGCGGAATGTAGGTGTACTATAGCTAAACCTCTGCCTAACTCTACAGGGATAACAGCCTTGATGTTATATGTACAAATAACTTTTGTAAGAAAGCAACACCCCTTTGACAGCTAAAGGAGAATGGGGCCACAAACAAAATTTTAAACTGCCCATTGTCCTTTGTTAAGGTTTAAATTTAAGAAATCATCAATCTTTCACAATCATTTACTTTGTTTCTCCGAAATTTAAAACAAACCATTAACATCATAAATAATATAAACAACGATCTTTGGGGTCACATTTTTCTCGTTATCACAAGTTATTAATATCGCGAAATACAAAGCATTCGCTCTCCAATAGTCATAAAAAAATTATTACTTCTACATCGATAATAATGTAACTAATTATTACAAAGTTATAATAATTAGGTAGGTATTAATTAGTTCGTATCTAAGACTATGGATAAACTTTACTCGGTATGATTAAACTAGCTATGCGTTGCGGTTTCACCCGACGTTTTTGACATTTTTTCTTTTTGCTCGACTCTTAAGGTTCGTAGCATATGTTAAATGGTCTACATCTTCCTCAAGAATTGGGCTATTAAATGCAAAAAGATATTTTCAAACCCGACTAGTCGTTCCAGAGATTAGAGCTGACAAAAAAAAATCAAACTCTTCAGCTTTATTTTATTAGCGACCGTCCTAATACCTATCGGGTTCAAAATTATCCGATCTTTCAAACTAAAACCAACCATACACAAAATTTCATTAAAATCGGTTGGGTGGTTTCGGAGATTATAAGCACAACAACACAGTGACACATGATTTTTATATTTCAGGATATATATAGATGTAACATTAAAAGTAGAAGGAAAATGAGTTATGAGCGCGATGGCGCCATCTTTATCTCGCGTCTCATGTCGTATCGTGTAATAATTAGAAGTTTTATTATAATAATGATAAAACGGTAGCAGAACCGGATACTGACGTTTCTATTTTAAGCCTACGGAGTAAAATGGGTAACTGTCGCGTCGTAGGCGCGGACCTATCGCCTACGAACGCCCACGCTTCTCTATTTTCCATTAACCTTAATTAATACAAAGGTCCTTAAACTTTTATGAAAGTTAATGAAGTTTGTACTAATGAAGTACCTATGGGTGCTAAGAAAATTACTCCAAGATTCTCGTAAGTTTATCAATCATGGCAGTTGAAGAGACATGTACTTAGATGTAGACTCAAAAGTTTTTTTTATTGTTAAGAAAATTTGTTACAAGTTCTGTTTGTTTGTATGCTGAAGTAATTAGAAGTGTAGCTCAGTTATTCATCTAATGATACATCCTACTTCTTTGTTATATCAAGCGTGTCGTTTTGTTGTGTCTCGTAGCGGTGTCGTAGCGATTCCGTAGCGTTTTTGTAGCGCTAACTAATGTAGCGTCTCTGAAGCGTATCCGTAGCGCTGTATTTTTTTAAATACTGTTAATTCGTTTTTTGAGTATAGAAATCGAGAATTAATGCCTCATCTCGTTTATGTGTACAAACTAGCTTGTGAGAACTTTGTATTCAACTAAAAGTGAGCCTTCATTATCAAGTTTACCGTCACACGTTAGATTACGATAACAACAAAATTACATCATTTGTTCTTTATCTTAGGCAATTGTCACCTGGCAACTGTCTCAAGAGTGAGAGCATTTTCAAATTTAGTGCAATCGCACATCCTGGTAGTTAAGTGCAATGTTATTGATCTTAGCTTAGATAAGAAAAGATACGCCATTGACGTAAGTAGTGTCAGACATGTCGACTCCCGTTCTGAAATTTCTTGTAAATATGATTGATTTAATACCTACTTTGAGGAAAGTACTTGAAAATATGAGTTTATCACGATGATCAGCCTGAGGCTTCGAAAAGTAGGTTAAATCTGTGTTTTCCGTCGGCTGGTGATTAAATAATGATTGTTATCAGTTTTAATCAGTATTATTCATGGTTTTATTTACCTTAGCGTCATGCAAACTGATGTTTATTGAGCCCTTGTTATCAACAGTTTTCAGAATCTTCTAGTCTCTAGATCATTTCAATGACGAGCTTCCTTTTTCGTCTTCCTAAAGCCGTAGCAAAAGCTGATGCAAATATTTGTCTATGCTCTATACCGTTTTTCTCCCGTACATAAGCGAAGAACAACATTTGCGGTGTTGCATACGTCCAGTAGTAAAATTTTAACGACATAGCCCGCGTGCCGAGGCTCCCGGCCAAAATAAAAATCGAACGACTCGGTACACCTACTTGCTATGTGCGAAGATAGCTCGCCGAATGGATGCGGTATGTAACTAATTTTCTTGAATTTTCTCACTGAAAAACTGGGCCGATTTACACGTGCCTTAGATATTTTGGTTAGTCTTACTCTTGTCGATTTGCTCTGACTAATATGAAGATTCTGCGTCTTGATGAAAATAAGCATCGACATGTAATCTTTAAAAATACCCATTTTAGTTTTTAGTTTTACGAATTTAGTCTAAACATTTTTCCCGGCAATAAAATATAAGTCTATCTAACATTATACATACAATGCCTCCTCCGAAACATATAATACATAGCAGTTTGACGCATGAATCTGCAATCTATTTTTGGTCTGCGGATCGCATCAGTTCGACCGCCTGCAAGTTCAGGGAAACTTCTCGGGGAAATGTTTTAATGAACTATGAAAATTAGGCCAATGTGCCAACCTATCCATAGACAACATTACAAGTCTGTTTGAGGAAAATGTTCCAGTCACAAGATATGTGCTATTTATGTCTACATCCAATATAGGACGACCGAAATCCATTAGAGGTTTAATGGTTCAAAATTATTAAAGCAATTGAGGCCAGTTATACGGGTCCCAACAGATTTAGTCTAGAACTGGTTCAGAGTTTCGGATATCGGAATCACGTACGACCCAAATCTAGACTAACATAGTTGCGCCGTGGGTACGAATCACATATGGCATGATTCGCATGTTTTTGAGAATTATAAAAGAAGTTTAATCATTTGAAACGGGTTAAAAGTTGAAAGCATCGCCATAACTATGTACTAGGTGAGATTATTTATTTCTTTGTTATTTTTTGTCATCTTTGAATTCTTAGGTACAAAGATTCCCAGGGAGGAATCGACAGTCGATCAATAAAATCTCGGTCTTGATCTTTTACAGAAGGATTACAATCATTCATTTATTTCCTCTAATGACATTGTCTCTTTGTCACCTACGAGATGACGGATTAACGGGTACCACCAAATGACTCCCTTATCAAAACAAACACCAAAACGTACACGAACTATGTATGACTGTACAACTGATTCATATACTCTTCCTCCTCCCTCCTAAGCTTATCAATGAGTACTTTCTGTCAACCGCCCTGCGCCTGAGCATATCTATGATCTAATAGATCAACATGTGTGGCACGTGAACGTATTCATACGTACACTTCCTGAAGATAGCGACTTCTTAGTCTCACCTACTTGTTGATTTACATAGTGTGCTTAAAAACAACCGTATAGTATTTAAAAACAATGCTAGTCATAGTGATCTAGTCACGTGTGAGTACTAATTAGCTAGGTAGTACGTGTCTGGGCTAGACCGAGATCTAGGAACAGTGACGATGATAAATGAGGGTGACGATTGATGGGTGGCTTCCGTTGTAGTGACGTTGTGGTTTCGGTTTTCTGTTGAAATCGTAGTATAAAAATAAAAAAAACTCGCATTTAGGATACAGTTAAATGAATTCTATTTTAGTTTAGTACTAATTGGGTTTGGGGAAAACCACCATGATTTGTATATGTAGGAAAATTGAAAAGAATTCCTTATATTTTTATCTCATTTAAAATTAGTCGATTATTCTTATAAAATCTACTATATTAAAATAAATCTACGACTCTCGTGTCGGGCAAAGCGATAATGGGTATTTCCATCAGGAATTTCTCAGTAGCAGCCACGGGGTCTGGATTCGTGCCCGGTTGATGGCAATAGGTTCGCCCCTATTACATAGGACCTAAACATAACTGGAAATGTGAGTGTACCATTAGGTAAACCTCTGCCTAACCTTTCGGGTATTACAGGCGCAATGTTATATTCTAAGTTTTCTTATTTTGCCCCACAAACGAAATTCAAAAGACTACATAATATACCATACTAACAAAATGCACCGAGCCGACTGCAGAGCTTATTACTGGACGGTATGCCGTTGAACTATTAACTAATTACACTCCTGCCGTGAGACAACTCGTGGGCACGACCCGAGCCGACCCGAAGTGCCCCGAGCTCCCCGATCCCGCTTCGGAGCGCAGTCGCACCCGCAACAAATCTTCTATACGGGCGCACTTAAATAGAACCAAAAACGGTGACGTAACAATACCTTGTAGACTGTACCTTAACAATAAGATGGTGCGAGGCCCGAAGGTCAAAGCCAAGTTCACCGGCTTCGTTCAACGACCGCTGTTATCATTACCATTCAATGCGGAGCCCCGGCTCATTACTGGCGCGTTCGATTTCTAAGTGAAGCGATTAACATTTTTTAACACTTAAATAAAATATATTCATGTGTTTCGCGAATCGCGAGTCATCACAGTTTAAAATGAAAAAAATTGTGCCAAAAAATCGTTGTTTGCCAATCGAGTCGGACGATTTGCTGACATGCGTGTTTGATTCTTTAATTGCGCAAAAATGCAAACTATCAGTAGTGTGTATACAATGTGCTTCACCTACTTTCCAATAAGATGTGAATAGTAAAGTAGTTTTTTTTCAAATACGAAGTAGAAAAATTCTCCGCCTAAACTGTACTTATTTACTACTAGTTGTTGTTGCCTAAGTTCGCGAGAAATTATTTAAAAAATAATTACTTCACTTTTTTTATCGAATTTTGTTACCTATTTTAAGAGTTTTTTTTTTTACACGGAGCCCTCATTATTTTTCTAAAATAAAAGTAGCCTGTGTTAGACCTTATAACATCAGCTATCTGCCAGTATACGCCCCGTCAAAATCGGTTCAGTCGTTTCGGAGATTAGCCGGAACAAACAGACAGACAGAAAGCCAGACAAATTTGAAAAAAAAAACTGTTTTTGTTATAAGTACCGTATATACTTTCATATGCATTCAGTAAAAAGCTGTTATTTTGATATTACAAACAAACACTTCAATTTTATTTATTTGTATGTATAGATGTATAGATACACGTACAAATGCACAATCATCCCACAACGTTCCCACTGCTCGGCCACAGGGCGCTTCTCAGTGAGAGGGAAATTATTTACCTACCACAAATTTCGAGGACTCTTCATTATCTCTTCACTATTCGTGAGGATATCACAAAACAAATGTGCGTAACCATAAAATAAATACATAATGTTCCGGCCATCATTGAAGTCTTGCATCGGTATTCCGCTCATAGCTTGTAAATCGCAAGTTGTGCGTGAATTCCGCGGTCAGCTTAACGTTGAACTTTTAATTTACAAGAGCCCCGAAACCCACTTTACGATCTCATCTGCATATTTTAGGTCACACGGGCTATTGCGAAAATGCATTCATAAAGGAGTTTCGTTTACATTTGAACGTCATATGAGGAAAATTTCGCGTAAAATATGTTAGATAATGGTAGATTATGACTTTTACTTAATGGATTATGTATATTTGACGACATAAATGATGGATATTTAGATTACCTTTTACGCACGACTAAGTACCTACACTTAGGACAGTCGACAGCTTCGATACCACTTTGCACTTCTTAGGGCTCCGAACTCTTAACAGTTTGGCAAGTCTCTCTGTCTGTCTGCCCGTGGTCTACTTAGAGACCCTTGGTACTGTAATTTGATATGGTTATTAGGTAACTCCTTCAAGCCATTAAATGTACCGAGAGCTCATGTTTAGTAGAGAGATGAAAAAGACTTTTAAACCACCACGATTATTGAAATTGGAAGAGTTAAAAAAGAAAGAGAAACCAAGGAAAGTGAAGACGAACACTGGTCAATATTTACGAAGAGTGTTCTGATGTTTCGTGGCCTTCATCGGGCCACTGAGGCCGCGGTTCCGCGAGTTCACGGCGAGGGCTACTTTTATTGCCTCAGTCCATTTAACCCATTTCATTGACGTAATCCAGCCGCGCTTTTATCGCTAGCTGCGTCTGCGCCGTTGCTGGGTGGCTGCACAAGACTATACCAGTTATAGTACTCACAGTAACCAAAACCATTTCTAAATTCGTATACATTATTACCCATATCGCAGCACGATAGATCTCAATCAACGCCATATGGATTTTCATAAAATAAAAGCGTATGCCTTGCGTTTCTAGTGTAAACTCATTTTTACTAAAATAAATACATTGTGCATATTGATATGCCATTGCATTTGTAGCTGATTGATATTTATGAAAGATTTATGCTTCATTCATCAGTTATTTAGTTTCTTTTAAAAGTCTATGACCTACAGAAGAGGACGTCTATGTAAAAGCAAGTTTGATTTGTTGAGGCTCACTTTTAACATCAATCACAACCACTTTAAATTTTATATGATTTGAAGAAAGCAACATCTGCTAGTAGACATGTTTGTACAAATTCTAAAAATATTATAAACAATGCATTAAGCTAAACGATTCCTTTTTAGTGTTTTTGTGTTTGTAACTTTTTACAAGCAAAAATAACTCGTGCCGAAGTCTTAAATAAAAACAAAAACTTCAATATAGGCTCACTAGCCGCCCCGTCACGTTTCTCGAACAAGTCACAAACACCAAGCAAAAACTACTCAATCTAATACATCTTAATGAAATAATGAGTTTTATCTATCTTAGCACAATTACTTAGGCTTCGTCACCACAGCATTGACCGCGCGACCCTCAGATCGATGTCGTTCTCACGAGCCTAACGCGAAAATTAACAACGACGATTTAATTGATACAAACTGCTGCGAGGTGGCCACGACCTGACAGCATTAACTGGCTCGATGAGTGTCGGGCCAATAGGACCATAAGACAGATTCACAGACTAATCATACAACATATTTGGCCAACAGACGCCACACAAGCTGAGCCCCAAAAACTTTAGCCAATTGATAAAGACATAAAATTTGAATTTACGATTCTAGTTCCGAATATAACATAATCGATATCGAGAGAAATGTAAATAGATTTTATAACAGATGACGTCTTTAAAGTGCGTACAGAAATAAAAACAGTTTTTTTTTTTAATCTTTTTCTTTTCAGTATCGCACAGTGCATTTACGTCATATATTTTGTAAATGCCAAGCAATTAGCAAGTCGGCTCCACAAGGTCTCTTTCAGTAATGGTGGAAAACAATACCGCTAACCAATGACAGAGGCGAAAATTAGCACATGTGAAATACTGTTCATTCACCTGCCACAGTTATCTGTCTACTTCAATATGAACGCTCGTAAAAATCACTCAACCTTAGCAATTTGATAAATTCTTTGACTGAAACTTGTCTGCGCACGATACGAAAATAAAACACGCTTTGTTCCTCTTCCTTATACAAATATTGCAACAAAAATAAAGAGCAAAGGTAAAATGAAAGTATTATTAAATAATAGAAATATAAAATACCACTTGTATTTATAAAACCAGACAACCGACTACGTGTATGACCAGACAGAAAAACAAATCAGTAAATTTGTAAAACTTCTGCGGAACAACGATTTCATTCATACTTGGATATTATTACGCGAAGTCACTCTGGCGGTGTCAAATGTCAGGGGTCATGCACCTGTGCGATAAAACAAAATTGATCACTGCAAACATTCTGAATTTATTTTGATCATCTGTGATCGTGTGACAGCTGACGTAGAACTAACTAATGAATCTTAAAATGTGCTTGAATTTAAATTAGTTCATTGGTCGTGTCGCGTTTATTGATAGTGATACAGATGACAAAACAATCAGTTGGATTACACTCAATTAATTCTACACCTAGTAACAAACGTTAACATTCACGAACGCCTCCTCTCAACACTTTTAGAATATCCAATTAATTATATCAACGAAATTTAAACTTTTATTTTATTTTAATGTAAATTTTTCAAGTCGTTATCACGACTGATGTATGCATAATTATGTTGAAAATTAAGAAAAACAGTGGAAGCTACGACAAATAATGAATAAGAATACGCGTATAATAAGAACATGGTAGGTTGTATGAGATAACGAAAGTTTATTCAGGTGATATGAAATTATGTCCCCTCGTGTATTTTGATTATACACATCGAGTAGTTGGGCAAATAGAAAGCACTTTATGGTCAATTAAATGCCCGTCTTGTTCCGATTATCTAACGCTTCTGCTCGATAGATAATGCCTTCGAACAAATATTATACGCGTTACACAATATTTGCAGACCCGTTGGCTCAGTAACTGTGTTGCTTCGTCGGGGTTACAGTTCGAATTCATGCATTATTGAAAATTAAGATATTTCATGAATGTATACTTGCTCGTACTTACCGAAACATTTTTACAGGCATATTTTAAGAAATTGCCTTTATTAAATTTTTAACGTTATTGGCAAAACCCCCACGAATAAATGCGAAAATCGCTAATAGAACATAATTAATTATAATCATGGCAACCACAATATATCAGATTATCTTAACTTAAACTACTATCTGTCTATACAGATAAAAGTGATCTATCATTAAACGAACATGAGAATATAATGACTTGCAAGAATTAAATAAGGATGAATACTCACTTGGATTAATGGTATAATCTCCGTTCCATTGAGTATAGACAGTCCGTAGACGGAGGATCCTTGGCGGTAAAAAGTGAAATTTCTTGCGACGTCGTCGCCCGCTAATTATTTATTCACTCGATGTGAAAAACGTGGATCAGCAACACCGTATTCTGTTCGCGCCAACTATATTTAAACACGTGTTTTATTATTTGAAATTCGAGTCCTCTATTAGAGACGATTTTTATAAAATAATCCTCTTTATTTTAATTCAATAAATCGGTATTTTCGTTCGCATCTGTGATAGAGTTGTGAGCTAAGTGCGTTCGGAAAATGAGTCGGGTGCGTCGAGGAGTCGAGCGGCTCGGAGAGCGGAGCGCGCGTCGCGGCGACTTGCGGGCCACTGACTGCGCGCGCGCGCCGGTTTACTGTCGATCTCTTCAACTCTTCCAATTTTAAATATCGGACGGCTACGTCTGCGCGCTTTTCCGACTACTTGCGGCAGCCTACAGCGAAGTGCGTCTACGCCCGCCAGTCGCCGACGCCTTCATCCTCATGCAGTGTGCCGCGAGCCTTACTCCTAGGGTTTACTTACCATACAAATGCATTAAGTTATAATTAGATATACGATGAAAGGAAAAACTTAAAGTAGAACGTTTCTGAAATTTTAAAATCAGAAAAAAAAACAGTTTTGCAGACTTCTTGCCTACTTATGTACGTCAATCAATTACCCGTTATATATTAAAAACAGTAAGAATTCAAGAAATAAGTATTTAGGAGCTTCGAGGTTTGACAAAAGTAATTTAAAAAAAAAAAGTGAGTAAGACTTGGAGAGTGGAGTGTATGTCTTTGATGCGTATTTTGCAAAAAGTCACCTCAATCCTAATTACGCTCCCGTCTATTTTAGCTCGAGAATAATCTTACCTTAATACTTTTTCAGAAAGACAATGTCTTTACATTACATCCGAAATAAAATCATTACTACCACTTAACACTCTCCACCAGATAATTGAGAATGAGCGTAATGTATGCAAACAGTGTCAACATAAAAGTGATTTGTACATTTGTTTTGAAATACAAAACACAATTGCGTCCTAAATCAATTGATTAGGGCAATCTAATATCTGTACTTTATGACACAGAACTCGTTACCAAAAAATAATGTGCGTAAATTTTCATAAACCCATTAACAATTACTGAAGGCATCTCGACCTACATGTGTCTGTTTACCATGAAAATGTATGAGACTATTAGTTGGAAGGTCGAGCAGCAGACGATGATGTCACCAATCACCATCGCGACTGATTTATCGGCACCACTTGTCAGGATTAGGGGCCCTGCGTACGCGCCGCTGCCGTTCACCCGGAGCCCGGACACCCCGCCCGCACGGCCCTTCATCAAACGTAAACATGGCTGAACTAATGTAACATATTTCAATTTAACTACGCGAAGATAAAATTTAATGTGGTGTTGCAATAAATAAAAACTGTTGGCACCATATAAACAAATGTTTGGAGTAAATTTTCATGTAGATGACCAAAGATTTCGCGTTCGTTTCGCAGACATAGGGACGTTTTGCAGACAGGGAACGGAGCGTTGAAATGTTACAGTAACCAAACGTTACCGGTGTCTGGCTTATCGTAAATACAATGTCTGTGTATAATATAATCTATAATTATAAATTGTTTTTCTGGGACTTCGTCGAGCTTCATTGTCACGGCGCTTTTCTGGTGGTCGGTGGTCGCCACTGTTGATTCTAGCTTTCAGGAGTTGAAGTGGTTTGGGAATAGTGTGGAGGGCTTGTCCCTAATAAAAAATAAAAAGGCAATGTCTATGTCTAAATGAACGTTAAGAAACGGGTATTTCTTGTGAATGAACTAACATCTACTTTATATTTTACTCGTGAGTTAGGAAGCTACTTAGTCGTAATTAATACGCACCTTGGGTCTTGTAACGAGTGCATATAAAAGTAGGTGTTAGTCATTTACCCGTGGCAGTCATTAACATAGTTCTAATACTAAGCTTGAGAACCCAGTTGACATGAAATATTTATTAGAATAGTCTTGAACTCGAAGGAATGGAATTTCAGTATTAATAGAAAGCAATACCTAATAAAATGTTTGTACTGTGGATTAGTACACAGGACAACATTATAATCTGACGACTCATAGACAATTCATCTAAGAACAATGCAGTTTAACCCAATTCCTTCAATCAAGTTTCACAAATGAATCAGGAACTTGCCCGAATCTATACGATTTAGTGTTTTCAATTAATACGATTTGTACGGTAAAGTTGTAGACAAGAATTTAGATTGAATACTGATTTTAGTACTTACCACCTGGCTAGTTGATCAAGTCGTTAGTCGAGCTAGACACTAAGATCGTGATATTTACTTAACGTTGGTTTTCCATAAGAAAACTTTGATAGAGCTCTAGCAATAAAAACTGTGAAATATTTGTTACTAGCTCATACCCGCGGCATCGCCCGCGTGAGGGCCGATAATTGCCCCACGGGATCATACAACCTGGATAAAAAGTATCCTATGGGTTAATCCAGGTTAATATAAATGGATGGATGGATGGATGGATGTTTGTTACTCTTTCACGCAAAAACTATGGATGTTGGATTGTTGGATGTTTGGCACATAGCTAGTATGAACCCGTGGGGCAATTATCAAACATCACGCAGGCGAAGCCTCGGGCATAAGCTAGTTTATAATATTAGTAGGAATTTAAAACAGAAAGAAAGATACCAATAGATAATTCAAACGAACCAAACAAGGATCTCAAAAAATAATATCAGTATAAATTACCAACTGTATTTTTTAAGCTACTAGGAGGTGTGTGGTCCCGTTCAGCCATCAACCAGTTGTCAGATAATATCAATTGTCACCTCTTATGTACAATAGCATTCACTCGTTGTCAGTGATCGTGTCAACACGCTCGTGGCACACCACGTACTCCTAATACCTTCTAATCCGTCCTTATGTGTTAATAATGTGTGCTAGAACATAATTAATAGACTCAACATTGCATAATTTGATATACTTACGATCTAGTTAAATCCAGACTTTGATTATATTAGAGAACTTGAATCGAACAGTTAAATAATTTGAAGTAACAGCCGCCTAGCCGTCGTAACAAGTATATTTAATTAGGTAATTTGCGAAGTTCTACGAGTATGATGTTTTGTGCGGTGGTTGAAAGCGGCGCAGTCGTTTGTGGAGACGATTGTCTGTCATAACATCGCACCCATTTAGCAACCACGATCCACTTCAAACAAGAAATCATAAACAAACCCAGTGCTCGTTACTAACTCCAGAAATAACCCCGCCTCGCTAATATTATTGTTCATATCTAAAATATATCCGCCTTTTGTAAGTTAAATAACCAAAATGAATGTATATTCATTGGCCTTTTCAGACTATTAGGTATAATGGCCATTTGAACAGATTAAATTGTCACACTGATACACAAATTATGAAAATCAAAGAGAAACGAAAGAAAAACAGTGAGTATTTCATCTGACAGTTGGCACACCGTATTAATTTATAGTTACTTCTAATATCGTCGCGTTTGTAACATATTTCTTACGGATATCGTGTTGCGATCTGACAAATAAAATCTAAGATTTTTCTTGAGACCTGGATTTGATTTCATTGGTAAGTGCTATGTACCCCATATATTAAGTCCCAGACAAACATATATGCAAAACATTTCAATTAGAGCCATTAAAAATCTCGTCCAAAAAAAACTAGAGCCACATAACATCATCACCTAAATTCTCATATACGTTACTTCCGCGGTATAAGTCTATTAAACCAATGAACAAGATATCCGTTACTATTAAAAATGATATGTTCTGGCACGATATGTCTCATGTCAACGTAAAGTGCTTGAAATATGCCCCTCGGTTATTGCACCGCTAATTTTGCTCTAACGTTTCATCCTAGTATCTAAGCCGTCTGGCTGTTATTAGTCCCTCTACTCGTAATAAAAGCAGATCGTACACTGCAAACATGTTCCAAAATAGTTATAATTCTGAACATGTTTACGATACACTCTGCAAATTCATTCACCTCTGTTGTTTTGTAAACAAGCGAGTCGGCGCAACTTTTGTAACCGCCTACATGGTTCGTTTTTAGTCCGAAAATGGACCCTCCTGAAATAAATTACGAAGCTTATGGAAATTCTAAAAAAATAAGGCTCTCGAGATAAACCAGAAAATGTCTAGCAGCGCGTAAATGTTTTATAAGTACTGTAAATAAGATCAATGGGCAGTTCATTCACGTTAGAACATCTACCACGCATTAATCCCGGGATGCGGTTTACTTACATCCGGTAGTTCGCAATATGTTACTCCAAAACTAGGACACGTTATGATGTGTTCTATATAATGTTCATATTTTAGCTTTTAGATTTACCAATCATTTACTTGTGCAAGTAGATATTTATGTTTCCTGAAGACACGTTTTACCTATCATGATTCAACATTTCATTATTTTTATTTCCTAGTGTGTCATAATATCATTTTTGTCACAGACTGTCCACTATTCTATTCGCTAATCTTTGCCCGGCGCAATGCCAAATTGTATGATTTACAGATTTGGATCGCAGCAGGCGCCACTTTCATAAACCGAGAACGCCAACGTTTTTCAAAGTGTGTCAAATGCTATTATTATGACGGCTGGGAGTAGTGGACAATTGGTTATTTGTGATTCTTTTAATATAAAAATATACTAGAGACACTGTGGCGCAAGTCGTAGCATTCGGGCATTCGGGTGAAACCGTCAAATTAGTTTGCTTACTTCACTTCAATATTTAGCCAACTTGTCTATCTCGTCTTGTCTTGAAATATAGGCCAAGTATTATATTGGAACATCTGCAACAGTTGGCGCCAGAATACCTAGAGACTCTTCGGTTAAAATAGCGTCAAAACATTAAGAAAGAAAAAAGATTTAAAAAAATACGAGCTCATTTGCATTTTCCCGAAGCTCTTGCTACACTTCTACAGTGTAGTTGAAGCATTTCGTTTATTTTACAACTTTTGCAGCGAAAGTATCCGTGAAGAAGGAATGATAAATTAGTTTGTAAATCTGACCATCCTCACACAGATCACATAAAACGTCTAGAAAGGAATTCTTTTTCTGTTCGTTAGTGCGACTAAAGGCAATATCCTAGATGATTTCCATGGCAAATGGGACACTCACGTGTTAACAATGACTCAGTCCTGGCAATGACGACTTCGCACAATACAGACAAGGAAAAGAAGTACCAGCTTCCCAGTTCATACACCAAGTTGACAAGAAGTCATTACACATATTTTGTTAAGGCTTTTCTCGTCTTCTTTAGAGTCGCAACACTGTATCTGGCCTGCTAAACATTCTCTCTTGGAATTGCAGTAGGTTAAAACAAATTGCAATTGCTATAAAATTATCATAATTGTCTTCCTACGCATTTCAGTCTCAAGCAATCAAAGCAATTTGAATGACTGACAGATTTATCGAGTAGCTTACTGATTGAGTTTTTTTAACATAATTTACAAGTTAATTATTAAATAAAAAATACGTACAAGTATCAAAGCAGTAATGATCGTTTCCAAAAATTGGATGATTTTTTTATTATCCAAAAATTGCATAGCAGTCAACGGGAAATGTGCCCAGAAGGCTGGCAGTATCATCACGTTGTATGGCACCAGCGCTGTGCTGTGGGCCCCCCATAGCACAGCATCATGCTGAATGGTAACCTGCTTGTCGCAGTCACGACTTGCAAGCTGTCAACATTTTTTTTGGTTCCGTCCTTTTGTATTTATAAATATTTGTTTTGCGTTGTATGTTTATTATATTATATTGTCATTAAGTACGCACGTCGTGTTTGTTTGTCCCTACGACAAATAAATATTTTTTCTTTCTTTGTTTCTATAATTATTGAGATTTTACGGAATAAACTTATCCGTGTCATTCACGCACTCATTGTAGTTGAGCTTCTGATTCAATTTAATTTATATTCGCAGTGCATCTAGTTGTTAGCGAAGCAGACGGCGCCTATCAATTTCACCAATCAGTCAGATTGATGGCGCGCGATCTATCAACGATCCCACGTCTACAGACGAGAAATGGAGCACTAATCAAAATAAAAAAAACCGGCAAAGTCCGAGTTGGACTCGCGCATCGAGGGTTCCGTATTAACTTGTAGGTATTTTGTTATTAAACTACAAATGTACGGTTTTCAGATTTTTTCCTTTACATGTGCTGTAAAGCATTGCTTTTTGCCAAATTTCATGATTTAAAGTCAACGGGAAATAGCCTATAAATTTTTATTCCTTTGAACGTGTCGAAATATACGTTTTTTGCAGCATAAACGGCCGTATCACTTTTTTACATACTTAATAACTTAGATGTTTGTTTTTTTACAGTTTCAAGGGACTGTAATCATGAGTATTATGATTTTAATTTCAATTCGATACCTCCACGTGTTCCCGAGATAAAGGGTCTTGACAGACAGACGGACACCAAAGTGATCCTATAAGGGTTCCGTGTTTTCCTTTTCAGTTACGGAACCCTAAAAATAAACCAATCAGACTTAATAGATGCGGATTTTGGAATAAGGATGTTTTGAATACTAGAGAAGTAGAAATATTCCCGATTTAGATTCCATTTAATTTTTAGAACATACAGTTATCTTCTTGCTAATGCCCTGCTGCCTGGGGTCACTTAATTTCTGCACATCCTTTCTCTTTTTTTACAGATATTAGGATAAGTAGACAAGGGCACATTCGGCCCACGAGGTCAGAAGGAGTCAGGAGAGAGAGGAGAGGAGAGGTGTCAGGGAGGGAGGAGGTCAGTCACGGCTAAGTAATAACACCCACACGGGTCGATTAAAGGTAAAACTATCACTTACCGTGGACGACCCATGGATGGGTAACCACTTATTACGTACCGAGACCTTTCCGTGCTCAGGCACAGTGAAAGTGGACCCGACTGTCCTTTGTATATCTTTGACAGTATTTACGGACAGGAGCCTGGAGGTCTGACAACCAGCCTTATCAAGGGGTGTCGTGATACACAATAACTCCTGGGTAGTGATAGATAGATAAATAGATAAACCATTTATTCAGTTCACACGAAAGACATAGCACAACACACAGAAACACAATTAAATGATAGAAACTACATGAACACACCTTTATAAAAACAAGGTGCCAATATACAAAAAGAAAAACATATTTTACGAAAGAAGTATAGTAACACCATGACATACTTCAAATTAAATAACGAATATACAAGGTAGTGGAGGGTAGGTAGAGGAGGTCTTAATTACAAAGTTAATCCGTGGTGCTAGGCAACTGGACCTATTCCAGTTGTAAACATCCCTTTGTGCCTATTCCCTTTCATTCTGTGTCCTACTGGATATGAAGGGAAGTGGAAATTATGTTTGTCCTACTCCTCCGCTATTCTTTTCTGATTTATTTCGTTGCGGGATCCAAGACAGTTAAATTGTTTTTCTGGGACTTCGTCGAGCTTCATTGTCTCGGCTCTTTTCTGATCCTCACCACTGTTGATTCTGGCTTTCAGGAGTTGCAGTGGTTTGGGAATAGAGTGGAGGTTTTGTCCCAAAAAAAAAAAGACAATCTCGAAATGTAAAATACTAGTAGTTACATCCAGCTACATCCAGTTTAACTTAAAGCCGACCCACGAACATAGTTGGAAGACGCGAATGACTAGTTCAACGGATAATACTGTATATCAAATCTATCTAGGTTATACATACTACCTAGATACAGTATTACCTACATCAAAATATTTTTAATGAAATGAATATGCCAACACAGTCCATGTACCAATCAATTTCGCAAAAAAATGCAAATAAATAATTTCTAGATTTTAATTAGAGCGGAAAATGTCAGGAAAATGGATCAGTCCGGTCAATTTTGAGATGTGCTATGACGTAGATATTCTATCAAACACGCGAGGATACAGATTTTTTAAAGAATTTATTGCTTATCTTGGCTTGCAATCTAATAAAAGAAAAAAAAAGCAGAAATTCAGAACCAACGTTTGGCTTTTCTTGATTGATTTTGATGCTATACTTGCGACTTTAAATATTATCTAGTATTTAAACAAGGGTTTATACCGAACGCTGCACAAAGTTAGGAAATAACGATCAACACCTGATGTTGTTTGATACGAGTAAACTACAAAAACACATTTTTGTGAGCAGTGTTTATGAATAAAACCCTGTATTTGGGTAAAAAGTGGTTTGGGTAAGCTCGTGGCTAAATAACATCAGACGCTCGGGTGGATCTTTAGGTTAAGCCGCGCTTGCCTAGGATGGTCTGTAGATGGGTGACCACCCACCATAACTTACCGAGTTTCCTCCGTGCCTCTGAAAACATATTAAGCCGTTGGTCCCGGTTGCCATTTGTAGATCTTTGGTAGTCTTTACAGGTAGTGGCCCGAAAGTCTGACAGCCAGTCTTATTAAGGGGTATCGTATGACCCAGTACTAGGAGTTGTGGAGGTCTGACAGGCAGGCGCTCCGTGTACAGTACTGGTATTCATCCGCATCTGGTTAGACTGGAAGCCACACACAGTTGGGAAAAAGCTAGGCAGATGATGATTTGGGTAAAAAAAATAATCTAATATGTATATAAGTTAAGTTAATTCTTGTAGTCACATTCCCCCTCCCCCTTTATCTTACAAACAATATACTTAAATAGTAAAAATATACTCATTCTACCATTCTGTTGTAAATATGCAGATAGCCACTGTGTGTCTGTGTTGTAAAATTCGTAATAGGTTTATTTATTTTAAAATACTACAACTGCAATTCCGTCATTTGCTCGTTCAACACCTACCATTTGCGAATATTTTGTGAATTTCCGGTACTTCGCATATGGTATTCCCAACCTACAACATGATCATATATGCATTTTACTGTCAATTTATGAGTAAGAATCCTTATGCAGGAAACATAGGGACTACCTCATTGAAATGATACACCCATATGTATATCAGGGATACAAATTATACTACCTGTTCGTGTTGACGTCATGACTTTGACCGTCGATAAAAATAATCATTTAAGTGCATTTTTTGACTAAATACACAAATAACATAATGAGGAGACCTGGAATTGGCTTTTATTTTTGTGAAATCATCAACAGCCATTAAGTCGTAAGTAATTATCAATACTCATTTCCTTCTTTGTTTCGTCCTTTCCCAAAAAGACATTCAGTAAAAGCAAATGCAGCTGACTAGAATCGTCCGATACGTGAATTGACCACTTTCCACAACCCAGTCAAACAAAAAAAACGATATCCTTAAGTAACACCGAAAGTCAGACTTGTCTCAATTACTTTCAAAGAGCCGAATGAACGTTCACTCAAGGCACGAATGTGTTTCTGTTTGCAACAATAGTCACCCAATTACGTACTGGCTTCAGCAGGCGCCTTAAAGATTAAAGTGTGTCACTGAGATTAATGTTATGAAAAGCTAAATGCTCTTTCCATTTTCCTCTGTATAAACAAACATACTTATCTTGCAATTAATCTTCCAACATGTTTTTAAGCCTTTGTTATGATGAATCAACCTGTCAAGACTTAGAAAAGCACAAACCGCTCTAATTATACTCCAGTGTCTAATTGAATTAACTAAATCGAAACAAAGGCGTCTGTGTAGCCTGTTTTCGGTAAAAACCCCTTAAAAAACCATCTGCAGGTTCAGTCAAAGTCAAAGGGGTACGGAGAGATTAAGGGGTCGTTGGACAACGAACACTAATAAATACAGTATATCACGAGCACGTGGTGTAAACATAACCACAGATTAACTAATATATAACTTAAATAAGGAGAACGATACAACAGAACGAACAGTTCCGTAGTTCCTAGTGTGACCGAATCATTAAATAAAAAATGCATAGATAGAAAATGCATAGGTAGATAGGTACTAGTAAAGATTTATGAATAGAGCTTTTTTACGGTGTACTTTAAAACGAAGAGCTCTTTTTGTCTGCCAAAGATAAAGTGTCGATTCATAAAAATATGTTTATTGCAAATCTAGGACGTATTTAAACTTTCGAGCCTCTGTCTAGGCGCCACTAGAATAATAAAAATAATTTAAGTACTCACAAACGCCGTCTCGTATTTTCAGAGGGAATTGCTTGTCACCGTCTGAATTACATTTAATTTCCGTTCTTATGTAAAAACATGTCGTCGAAGAATTTATACACAAAACAGATGCTTTGGGCTTTGACATATATATTATCACGCCGCTCTTAATAACTAAATTGTTCGTTATAAGATTTAGGCTGATCGTTATAGTTTTGATTATGTACATTATTGAATCTACCAGTACCAGAACCAGTGATTTAGCATATAATGCAATCCAGTTATATGAGTAGTAAATATTGGAAGGCGAGTACGTCGCGTGTAGAAATAAACACAGACGTTTGCCTCTCCTACTTGTATGAGATAGGTACAATTATAAAACCAGTGATTGCTTTCTTAGCAGGCCTCCCGAGCCCAACCCATCAATGTCATGGTGGAGTCCCCGCGACCCATTTCCACAAAAACTCAGCCATCGGCCGTTCACCTAATGATCTCATCGCCCCAGAATAAAAATTCACTCGTTTAGACCAATTGACTTTGTTTATGGAACGCTTTCTCAGGCGAAACTGGATGCTCTAGTTTTGTTTAGGTAACGTACACGTCTGAAATCCTTCCGCGTATGTTTTACTTTGTGCGGTTGTAAACTATAGCGCGAGGAGCCGTTGAGGCAAGCGCGTGCGCCGAATAAATAATAATAATACACATTTAATTCAGAATCTCTTCCATATTTGTTAGTAACAATCAAAGCTTATATACTAGTGTTAGTAACATTGATAATAAGCTGCGTGAAAAAAAAATGCCACCCGAATATATCTATACTTATATTATAACTATATGAGGTACAGTTTGTTGTTTGGATGTAGGAGTACTCTTCGGAACAACTGATCCGATTTCCGAGCTACATTATCCCCGAGTGTCATACAACGTTCCCGTGAGAAAATTTCCTATCATAACGCGAGCGAAAACGCGGGTAAAAGCTAGTTTTAAAATAAGGTAGCCTCTTTTCGTGCATTCGTTGCTAGTGTGGTCCTTAAAGCTGCTTTAGGTGCCTTTTTACCTGATGACGAAATCAATCTGCGGGAATTTACATATTTTTATTTTATACATTTTGATAGCGGAAATTTTATTACTCATTTATGTGGAAACATTTTATTCTGACGCAAATTTTAAGCTACCGAGAGTTCCTGAAAAGGTTATAAGCATAGAGTTACAGGAAATATACTCAACTATTTACCATATTTTAGGCAAAAATCAAGAATAAATTTGAGGTAATATTCAAATCTAGTCAAAAATAGTAAAGTATTCCTTCTACGTCCTGAAGTCTACGGTCTAACACGTGGTATGTCTACCGGCACCTTTCATCATTAGTATGATTGTTTCGCTGCATTCCACAATAGTATGTGGAATGCAGCGTGGGCCAGAATTCAACGCATTGCCATAACCTCTCAACACCCCATTGTCTCCCAATAATAACAATGAATGAATTTTGACAGATTGATTTTCTCGTATGTAATATATATTTTTGTAATCGATGACAGTGATGATATTTTTGGAATTTGATGATGACACAATCAGGGTCTGGTCAATAACTTTATATTCATTTAACGCAGATCTGAATAAATGGAGATGGTTTTCTGCTGGAACGTGGCTAAATAAAAACAGCCGCACGGTCGATCTTCAAGGTTAAGCGGCGCTTTCCACGGTTGGTCCGTGGATGGGTGACCATCAATTTCGTACCGAGTTTCCTCAGAAAGCACGTTAAGCCATTGATCTCGGCTGTAATTTGTAGATCTTTGGAAGTCGTAACAGTTAGTAAGTGATCTGAAAGTTTCACAACCAGTCTTACCAACGGGTATCGTATTACCCAGTACTAACTAGGTTGTGAGGATCAGATAGGCAGCCGCTCCATGTAAAATACTGGTATTCAGCTGCATCCGGTTAGACTGGAAGCCGACCCCAACATAGTTGGGATCGGCAAGGCTATCCGCTGGTTTTTTGCTTTTGGAAAGCTTTCTGTGAACACATTTTGCTATTTTGCTCAGCAATTTAACACTTTTTTTTTTTTTAGTTTATTAATTTCTCTTATCAAAACAAGTTATTTTTTACAGTCCTTTTACTCGCCAAACTTTACAGTTTGATGGCGAGAAGCGCTCGTTTATCATACATCATAACTTAAAATTATAAACTCAACCTAAAATCGATTAATCGAAACTTACTTGTGAACTTGTACTTACTTTCTTATAATAATACCTTGTCCAGCATTGAAAAGCATTGGGCTGACGATGAACCACAGTCTGTTGTCTGTCCCCAGTCTGACAGTGTAGGATGCTCAAAGCTAATTAAAACCACGACCTAATGAGCACAATGCAACATTAAGCGCCCCGCAGTCTGCTTCAAGACGTTACCAATTATTACCTAAGTTCGTAGACACGCACAAATGCCTAATGTACACAGAGCAGCCTGTCAAAACAGAAACACCAGGCTTTTAGCAGATTGTAAAATTATACACATGAGTAGGTGTTCGCATGTACTCATGTACTTCCAGACGATCTTAACATACACGCACAGTCTGTTACTTCAACATGCTAATTAGAGGTATTAATTAGGATAATATGTTCTAATTAGTTTCTGGCAGTGATATCATGAGGTTCACACTTCATTTTAAAGGAGAACAGTATACTTTCGAGTTTATTAGCGGTACATCATAATTGCAATTACATACTGCGAACAAAGATTTATATTGGAAAAACCAACATAGCCATACATCGACCCAGCAAAATAGAGAGGATTATTCCCATTCATTATTCCCATAGGCATATAATGGTTTTTGCCAAGCGAATTAATTGTTTCTATGCGGAAATCAAACGCTCCCTTCAGCAAAGAGGAACGCTCTATCGGTACCCCATTTAGGTCATCAAAAATCGAATACATACAAGTATTAATACATTCATGACTCACTACAATACTTCCGCCCAAAAACTCTCATGGCATTGGAGGACGAAAAGCCGTCTGATTTTATGTAGCTGAACAAATATCATGTACTTTTTTTTGTACAAATCATAACGTGATGTCACTGGGTTCACGCCGTTTGGGAGCCTGTTAACCGAAGGCGATTAATCTGTCTGTAGGCCGTCATTGACCCAATACTCGGAGTTGCAAAAGTAAATACATACTTACATTGTTGTTACACACTGAATTTACTTACAGGAGAATATTAGCAATGAAAATTAACCTTCGCCTTGTACCACAAGCCCCGAAACTATGTAAGCATTCACACTACCAGTAAACGTGTTTATGGAAACTTTATTGTGAATTTTCATGTTTATGTTCGAGGCACGCACCGCACGCACTCGCGAGGGTTAGTCATTTATGTCTTTTTAGATAAACTAACAATCTGTTGTAAATATAATTTACAACAGATTGTTAGTTGTTCATGAGCTTTCTTTGTGTTTTGGAGTTTAGTTAAACCAAATTATAGAGTTTTACAGAAGTCCCCAGCAATTTATTTGTAAAATCATAATTCCCAAATATGCCTCGCTGGTCTAGTGATTGAAAGCACGACTGCTGAGGAGGAGGTCCTGAGGCCGATTCCCAGGTCGGACAAAGTGTTATTGGGTTCACCCACGGAGCCAGTTCCGCCACAGACTCTGGATTTGTGACCCAATTACACAGAACTCAAGCACAACTGGCGAAAGGTATACTATTATATAGCGACACCTGTACTTACCCTTTGGTAATTACTGTCGGTGATATTATTTTATTTAGTAGTAATTATTTAAGGCAAACTAAGCCAAGGCAGTCATAACTATTGATTCAAGGTACGAACGGTGGCAACCATAATAAGTATTAGAGTCATTACCTGCTTACTCAAAGTAAAGATTGAACTCACAGGTGCACAGAGAAAGCTCTGTGGCTTTTGTGAAAGCGTAATTGTTCTCGAGACCTCATGAAAATCCCACAGTGCAATTATTTTCATATTTGGTGTTGAGAAGAAGAATCGACGAATATAATGTCAAAAGTAATTGGGGCTTAACAAAATTGAAAAGGAAGTACAGTCGCCAGCACATGAAGTTACCACAAACTGTCAAATTTCTCCAAATGATGTTAAACCATAAAATGTTTAAGGTTAAGTTCAAAATCGAATGAGAAAATTTGACAGTTTGTGGTAATTTGATGCGCTGGCGACTGTACAACACATAAATAAAACACCTTTATTCGGCACGAAATTAAGTGCTAATTTCACCATAGCGAATTCATCATTGCTACCGCGAAATTTAAGAGTTGTCTGTGTCAATTTAGAAGAGCTGATCGCGTTCACTTTCATTGTTGAAATTCGCTCTAAGATTTCATCAAAACTATCATCTGCCTAGCCTTTTCCAACTACATATGTTGGGGTGGGCTTCCAGTCTAACCAAATGCAACTGGATACCAGAATTTTACATGGAGCGACTGCCTATCTGACCTCCACAACCCAGTTATTACTGGGTAATACGATAAGACTTTCGGGCCACTGACTACTTGTATCGACTGCCAATGTCAAAGATCTACAAATGAGTGCCGGGACCAACGGCCTAACGTGCTTTCCGAGGCACGGAGGAAACTCGGTATGTAATGGGTGATACACATACACAGACCAACCTAGGAAAGCGCGGCTTAACCTGACGATTGATCCGAGTGGTTTTATAAATATAGAACTTATATTGTGTAAAAGATGATATGGCCTAGAAGGAAGTAAACGCAGAAACGATGGTTATGGTTAATAGTGAAGAAGGTAACGAGGGTATATTTTGAGCCGACCACAAAAAAGGCTGGGACAACGTCTCAGCCGCCGCGGGAGACGCACCGGGCGTCGGGGGCCACGTGGTGGCCCCCGGCCACCGTAGACTCGGGCCTGTGGACGGTGAGCTATGGGCTAGCTCGCCGTCCGTTCGTCTTATAACGACAGGCCGTGTCGACGGCGCGTTCGTGTTCCACGCGCGCCTCAAAGAGAGTCAGCAAACAGGAAGGGGTCCGTAAGGACTGACGCCTGCCAGGGTTGCGGGACTGTTCGAAAGAGATACCGCGGCCCTGGAACACAAAGGGCAAAGGAAGGAACATGGATGGGTTTTAGTCAGTAAAAGTCTGACACTCCCTCCTGCTCAGCCCAGAGCGGGAGGGGTTATTTGATGATTTCGCATAGACAAAAAAAAAAAAAAAAAGGGCAGGTGGATGATGACGAACTTCCTCTGCGACACTACACATACACACATAAGTACATAATGATGTTCCTGTAGCTAGTCTTATTGGGCCAAGCCCGCCACACTATTCCCAAACCACAGCAACTCCTGAAAGTCAGAAACAATAGTAGCGACCACCAGAAAAGCGGCGAGACAATGAAGCTCAACGAAGTCCCAGAGAAACAATTTAACTGTCTTGGATCCCGCAACGAAATCAATTAGAAAAGAATAGCGAAGGAGTAGAAAAAACGTAATTTTAGCTGCTAGTCTCTTGCAGTTTTTTTCTTATAGAGAAATATAAGAGACATGGTGTTGAAGGACCTCATTTTGAGAACGCCAAAAGTTCATTAACTTCCGTCGAACCACTAACAACACCGTTGTTTTCGAAACAATTTCCATTTCATCTTTTTTTCTCCATAACATGTGCAGGAAACTTGATGTATTCATAAACAGCATCCAGAAACGCAGCATGACTCACTAATGCTAGGAAATGGACGACACAGATATTCACAGAGCTTAACATGATGTACACAAGATTTATAACGTTTTCTTAACACTTCGGAGGAAAATTAAACAAAGAAAAACGGCGCAAACAAGGAAAGGATACTAGGGACGAACTAAGTCACCTTTGATTCTTGTAAATTGTTATTTGTAACAAATTCTAATGTGTCTAAATGATGGGAAACAGTATTCTCCTGCCTTCTAATAAAAACCAACTACGATCGTTTATCCTTCAACCAAGATCAATAATTATGGCAATAACCCTATAACCGTTCGGGGGATAGCTCCACTATGCCCCACCGAGTTGTCCCACGAGTGGAAAAAAGTAGGATGTTTAGGACTGTTTTGTCCACTTTATCCCAGTAATCGTTTGGTAGTGGTGAATTTCATCATAATCATCATAAATAAAAAATAAATGAAAAAAAAGCCTTTTATGTCTTGCCAGTTAAATTAAGTAAGTACATTTTTTTTCTTTTTTAAAGTTTACATATCATCAAGTTATCACATCATCATCATAATCAGCCTTTAATGTTCCCACTGCTTGGACACTCGGCTTCCTCTCTATTAGAGGGAATGGGCTATAATCCACTACGCGGGACCAGTGCGGGTTGGTAGATGTCACGTGTCTTCGCATTTTTGGTTCTAGGACATGCCGGTTCTCTCACGATGTTTTCCTTCACCTTTTTGGTGATGAAATAAATTTTACAAAGTAATGCGCTTGCCTGGGTTCGAACCCATGGCTTACTGCTCGTAAGTCGGGGCCGCCACCACTGGGCCACCGCTGCTCTACTAATTTATATCCACATAATAATGCAGTGAATTACAAAAAAAGATTGAAACTCACTTACCCACAAAAATCGTTAGTAAAACTAAGGGAACATCAAAATTACAGACATTCCAATATATATCCCACATTGGGGAATACTTCATGGGGCCAAGTGCAATATTCCCGTTCTGGATTTGGAAAACCCAAGTTTAAGAGTAGCCAGATGATGACTATAACTACTAATACAGTTGTTGTGTCAAGGTCAAGTTCGTAGAACACATGGAAAATATTTTGCTAGAACTGAAACTAAAACAAGATGCACTGTTTTACTTTTCTTGGAAATCAATTGAACGTTTCGTTCATGATGTACTTACAGCGAGAATCTCGAAGCTTCTTGCGCTTTAGTACTTTTGATGTCCATGCACTGAACTTTGTTTGTGTTGAAGTACTTAGCTTGTTTTTACTGGAAGTTGGGTATTTGGAATGAGTGGAAAACAACGTCTTATGAGGATAGCAAACTGATATATTTTTGAACATTAGTTTCCCTCATCTCTTTTCTCTCTACAAATTATAAGGAAATTCTATAACTTGGCTATCCTTCCTAAAAACTACTTGAAGGCCCTAAGCAAGAGTTTCGACGTTTTTCGTAACGAAATACGTCGATTTTTGCATCGCATATGCAATAACTCGTGCTAGGGCCAAGCTCCATTGTTGGCAGTGGTCAAAGATCACTCCATAATTGCATCTCAATACCTGGCCCTTCGCCTACCTTGTATTTAGTCCACCCAATTTGCCTTCTATAAATGGCTGGATTTACTAAGTAGTTTTCAATCGACACCAATCAAGGACCGCTACCTATATCCTTAGCTCATAATTGACTAACAAATTACAACGAATGAAAACTCGAAAACTATTTAAATAAACAAGTATAGGTTGTTGACCATTCAGTTCTTAATTTAAACCGACAAATGACCAACTGTTAACGCTTGAGTAATTACAGGATAGCAAGTTTTCTTGATCGGTTCAGTAACAGACAATTTGCTGTTAAAACCGTCTTAATTTCAAGTAATCACTACGTTTTGACAGTTTATGTTAGCAAGACCGTTTGCAAATGATTATGTTGGTGAGTTAGGTGTGAGAGTCGAGATGTCCGTTGTGCAACAAACCTGCGCCCGCGTCGTCGGTCGTTGCATGCATAATGCCGTCCACAAATTACCAATTACCACCTGTTACGTAAGACAGGCTTGCATACAACTTACACTGAGTCCTTTCTGTTGACTGTTTGTTTGATTTCAACGCTAAAGACGGATTTGTATTTGTAAATGCAACTGAATGATGAGACAGCGGCGCGCGGTTATGTGTTCTGTATTGAATAGTTTCATGAACATACTTGGCTATCTGTCTGTAGACATCTCGGAAAAGGTATTCAGTCCACATTTACTCAATAGTCAAGACAAGCTTGGAATAAATGAGCCTTCTTTTTTCACACCAATTTTCCGGTCTCATGCATCCACTATCTCCTACCATCATGTCTGTCCTTCTCTCTGCAACCACAGGAATGTTGACTTAAACACCTTGTAAAATATCCTGCACCTGCATGATTTCAACCTCGTTTTCTTTAACGCTGATCTTCTGTCAAGTCAAATAACGTAGTAATTTAAGAGATTCACACAACATTTAAAATCCTAGGTGTGCTCTTTATTTCGATCTTCCCTTCAGAAAAAATGTTTATAGATATATGTTATTATGTTTATATTCGTCGATTTAATATGCATGCCTGTAACGCTTGAATGGCAGATAGTATCTAACTATCGACATTAATAATAATTTTTGTTTTGAGTCAGAGAACATCGGATGAGATCGATTTCGATTACATACAAAGCTACATGATCTGGTCGTTGTTTTTACGATTTATGCCTCCGTTCATAACCTACGGTTATAAATTCTGAATATTATTGACAATCGAATTTTTAGTTTCCTCAATATTTAGTATGACAGTCTCATCAAATTCCCCGGTAGGTAGGTACAGTTGCCGCCTGCCGGCTTTCCGCAGAATGATTTGCGCAGGGTCGTCTCCGGAATATTAAGCAAATTGAAATTTATCGCTTAGGAACCACCTAAGGCGTGACTCAACTTCCTTCAACAGTAAAGCGCGTAGGAGACGCTCCGACACCCACAGCAAACTAAACATTCGATGTTTTCAGATACAATATTCGATAAACGATATTGATATGTCAATCATCTATTGTGCTCCAAATTAATTCATCCGATTGACATTTGAAACAATTGAACCGATATATTAACCTTTTAGTAAACTGCTCCTTTCTCTTTATTTTTCTTTAGATTTTGCGGATAAGGTAGTACAAAAGATCTCTCTCATCCTTTTGTATGTGTGAACGCTTACCGATGCAGCACAGCTTATCATTAACAATTATGTTGTCCGTTAATGCGTTTGTTTCTGAACGAGAAAGCTTATTGTGTAAGCTCATATGCGTATTAATGCATGTGCATTGATTTCAGAGGTTCTTCAGTCCGCGCGGCATTGTATGGCGCGGCTTATTGTGTCCATGCTAATGTAATACAATTCAATGCACTCTGATGCAACCATGTCATTCAGTAACAATTGCATAAGGCAAACATTCATGTGAACATTTCACAAGTTCGTTCACGGATGGAAGATAAGCTACGATAACATGGCTTGTGGAATTTAAGTCAGCAGGTATTCGGATTTAGGGCCGCGCTTGTGTGGTCCAGAGACACGTGTCTGTTTGGAAATAATTTAAATTCAATACACGACAGGCTTCGATGTAATGGGAAGGGCCAAAATCTACGACATGGTTCACGCCGCCCATTAATTAGAATACAACGAAGGACGTGCAAAAATTAACTCAAGAAGTCAAATTGAAAATTAACCAGAACTTCTAGAACATAGACGACAATGAATTCTAAATTGATATCCGTCAGCTGATCTTGAATGATGCTCATCTGAGATCGAGACGTGGTACCTTTGGAACATAATTTGGAAGTAATGGCGCGTGTAATGGTAGTGTCATTGGGTGTGGGCTGAGGAGCTCGATCAACGACTCGACAAAGCAAGACATACTCCATTGAGCAAAGCTAGGGAAATTAATGACTCTTTGTTTTCATAAAAACGAGGACACGATGTATGGAAAACGGTTTATTATTGCTGGTTTACGTATCAATCAGTCTCGTGAGAAACAATACATCTAATCTAAGTATTCATACAAAATAGCTTAGCACCAGACAGCAATTTCATTCCTGTTCTCTTTCCAAATTGTGTCTAATTCTCTATATTAATCATTATCAATCATTCTTTTCAAATCCAGGTTTCTAAAGGCAACCGGCCATGACTCCAAGAGCTATTAATACACCTGGATTTAGATCTCAAATTCAATGAAAGAAAAAAATAAAGAAAAAATATTTATATGTCGCAGGGACATGACGTGCATCATACAAAGTGACAAAAAAAAAAAAACAATAAATATACAAAGGACAAAAAAAAAAAAAACAAAAAAAAACGATCGTAGGTTGCACGTCGTGACTGCGACAAGCAGGTTACCACTCAGCATGATGTTTTGCTATGGGGGACCCACAGCACAGCGCTGGTTTTCAGTGGTCACCCGTGAAAAAACGTGGAAGCCAAGACAGCATAAATATTTTTACATGAATAAGCAAATAAAAAAAACAGTACGACACTAGTACAGTAGTACAATGAGCATATAAGAGGAAGTTTGAAAGTGGTGGATGTTACAGAAAGGATGGGAGAGAGTCGTCTGACTTGGTATGGACATGTCTTCTTCTTCTTCGTGTCGCTGGCACGACAATTTTCATATTTTGTTAGCCCAGAACTTCGCCACTTCCACCGCGTCGTCGGTGGCAGCGCAGAGGTCACTTGGGCTACATGTTTTTGGGCTAAGAGGGCAGGATAGGAGATGGAGCATAGTTTGTGACACAGCTCCACAGCCACACCCCGCTGCTGTTTCATTGCGGTAGCCCCACTTAACGAGGTTGGAATTACATCTTCCTACTTGAGTCCGAAGACGGTTCAAGGACTTCCAGGTGGACCACGGAAGGTTTGACCCTGGTGAGTGGGAGGGGGACAGCTATTTTCCCACAGCTTACATCGGGCGTCGACCGGATCTCCTGAAAGGGACGCTGCGGTTTTTAAAAAACTGTGCCTGCTTGTAAGCCGTTGCTTAGGCAGTTGGGCGCCGTACAGTGGGTGTCCGCTGTCCGACTCATGTTTGTGTTTGTCCACTGCGCTTGCGACTTCTCTGCGGACATGTGGAGGTGCTATGCCAGCTGTGGGGTATAGTGCGCTGACTGGGGTCGGTTTACGGTATGGACATGTGATGAGAAGGGATGGAACACATGTGACTAAAAGAGTAATGAATATAAATGTTGATGGATGGAGAGGGAGAGGACGAACAAAGGAAAGATGGGTAAATTGTGTGAGTAATGATATTAAAGAAAAAGGAGTAAATGACATCGTGACGATTGACATTATTTTTTTATTCCAAAATAGCCCTTCTCTTGATCTCGATCACGCCTGATGGAAAGCGATAGATGAGATCTATGATGGAACGCGCGTGCCCAGAAGATGCTTGTTCACTCTTGCTTTAAAGGCAGACGGGTTAAATGTGGGAGGGAACACAGATGTCAGCAGAGATATCACGGGACAAGGGTATGAAGATGATGACTTAGATCTCAAATTCAATTAAAAAATAAATACTTGAGACAGTCCAAGGAGATCATAGCTTTGATTCTGAATAAAGGACATTAGTCTTCTTTAGATCGCCGTCACTTGCTTCACCGTACTATAGGTTCGTCGTTATTCACTCAAAAGAACTTTGCGCTCCTTCTAATGGAAACTTAGGTCAATGATCGGTATGAGTAGAACCATCTATCTACCCCTGCCCATCCTGTTTTAGATAATTATTCTTATGATCATATTACATAACAATTTAACTCTGATCGACAATGGGGTCGGTAGGTGACACTATCGCGATAAAACAACTGAAGGGCTCATTGATACAACGGCGCTTGCAATCGATAAAGTACTCGGTGAAAAGGCTTCCATTATATCCTGTTAACAACTAATGTTTGATCCTTAAACTGGAGCGGTGATTGTGTTAATAGCTCTTTCTTCCTTCACGCCTTTTTACTAGATTAGGTATAGATAGATCTTTGTTACCAAAGAAACTATGGATGTACTGTGTTAAAGATGATTTGGCCTGAAAGATGGCTACTCAGATAACGACTAATAGAGAAGTATGGAAGAAGAAGACATGCTACGCCGACCGCAAATAAATTGGGATAGCGGCATTTTTTTTACATAAATCTTTTTGTAGGGACGTTGAATTGACGAGAGTATAAATAAAAATGGAATGGATCTACCAATGCATTAAAAAAATCAGCAACCATTACTTAAACAATCATTCAGACTATTGGCTACAAGCCGAAATTAATCAGGTGATAAACTACATAGGCATTTCTATTAATCTATCTACAAAGTCATCGGGTACTAATAGTAATATAGTTCAACGGCATTTAATTGGCCTGAAACAATGATTCCATTACGATGTAACTAGATAGATAATTGGTTCTGTCGACGCCTTTATCTGGGCGAATAATTTAGATTTTTGCGGGTCAAATACTTTGGTTAGACGCGATAATAGTCTCTAGGTCTATCTAAGGCTCAGGAGAGATTTTTTTAAAGTCTCCCCAGAGCCCTAATAGGTGTTGCATGGATGGAGTTGCAGACCTTCCATGGTCGGATTTTGGGATTTTGACCACCGGGGTAGTTTTAGTGGGTTAATCAAAATCCCACACTCTTCGGTCTTATCCTCAAAGGCCGGTCGCTTTTGGAAGGTTTCCCCCTAAAGCAAGGTCTAACTAAGGCTACTTTTGATCCAGAAAGCGGTAATACTGCTAGATGAACATAACATACCTAATAAGACACAAACGGTCACTGTATCATCAGAGCGCATATAGTTGAAAACTTTGAATAAGTCAGGGTATAATAAGATAACAATGCACATCCAGGTAAAGCTGCTCTAAAGAATGCCGAAAGAGAATGTGTCGCGACCCATTCCATGTTTCTATAATTAGCTAGGGAGATGCGTGAATGACCGGCGAAGGCGCAGACGGTGAAGGCCAACCAGCGGACATTCAGTGACGAATCAATTTTAAGGCCACCATAACCGATGAACCCGGCGTCAGTTCCTGCCCAGGGACAAGACACCGGTACGTCACGTATAGCGGAATGTACTAAAAACGAAAATGAACTAAACTGTATAGTTTTAATTCACGCAATAGCAACAAAGGTAACACTGCTTTTTAAACTTTTGACGTAGCTACGTTCCCTCTTGCCGTGACGTACTTCCTACAAACGTGTGTGGCACACTAATCGTATGCACCAGCTTTTAAGCGACTGATCAGCAATTAATATGTACCAATCAATATTTAAAATGGTGCTTATATATTTGAAATTACATTGTTGCAATATGACAAGCTTCGAAAGGCAATGCACGTCCGGTATACTTCAAATTAGTTTTTTAGATTGGCGTCACGCAATTATCTATTTTTGTTTTTGTACTTCGGTTCTAAAAAGGACTTTATGGTACCCAAACTGCCTCCAGAGACGTCATAAGTATAAATTTGGGTCCACACGTCAACTTGTAATGGATTACAAAACATAATTATATTATTATCTACTAAGGACTGTCAAGGTCTCGTTAAACTAAAATGGTATAGAATTGTGCGAGTTCTTATACGGTTAACCAAGAAAATAAATGAGTGTAGCTTGAGAAAAATGTCGACCAAATGGTCGCAATTAATTTACCATTATACGAGTAAGTACCTCGACTAATTTGACATTTAAAATTATGCTGCGGTAATGTTAAAAGTGTGTGTGGATCGAATTGAAGTATATTTCAAACAGAAACTAGTGTCCGACTGACTGAAGGTTTTGGCCAAAAAATCTACACATAAACTGTCACTTAGGGGATATCTTCCGTGATTGTCATTATTTAAAAAAAAAAAAACAAAAATTAATTGAATTAGTTTTCGTTTTCGGCCAATTATTGGCCAAACTAAGGCCCCACATAAACTCTATGTTAGTGAATTGTCGTATGTCTTTAGGCTGACTTCGGGTGAGTTCGTGATAGGTAACTGAGTTCACCGCTTTTTATGGCTTTTTTATTTGTTTTTTTTTTTTTATAATGCTTTTTAATTTATTTAACACGTGTTGACTGTCTTATACAATATGTAAAAGGACCCTCCGCGAAGCCGTCAAGCAACAATTCTGTACATCGAACTAAGTAACTCTACGCAAAATTATTGCTGGGAAACGACTTCTTTTTTGGGGTTAAAAATCACTGTCTCAATCGAACACACCCCAAACATTGTGCTTATATGAACAGTACAGGGCTCATAGAGGTATTTACAATAAAGTTTAAAACTGGCATTTAAAACTTGTTTTCAAAAAGGACGAGTGAACGAGTTGGAATTTTGACCTTGAATATCTGCTAGCTGCTAGCTAGCTGCTAGTTTCTGGACGAAGAGGGAGGTTTTTAAATGCCATAAGAAATAAGCATTTAATACAGCGTGTAAATTAAGCGCAATACCTATTAGGTGGAGATTCAGACGATCAAACTGGACAACATTCCCAAGGAAAATAGATTAATAAAAATATATGGTTTTCCCATAACGCGTCGGCTGACACAATTATTATAAAGAATCCTTTTTTTTTTTCAACACATTTCCTTATCAAAATTTTCCTGTTTGTTGGTGGTCTTCGCCGGTTAAGATACGGTTTCGGCCGAAACTGGGACCAGGGCCGAAGGTTCTGTTTCGGTTTCGGCTGAAAATCCGGTTTCGTTCGGACACTAACAGAAACACATGGGTAGGAAACTAAGCGCATTCCTGTAGGATTTTATTCTCGCTTGCTCGTCGAATGAAATCGTGATTAAAGTTGAAACAATGGTCATAGTTCTCAGAGCCCGTGGGTTGAAAAAATGTTAGTTATCTGATGAAATATAGACGGTGATTGCTTACAAAACGCTTGGCGCCTTTGTTTTGTATTGGGTGGATTGTATTCAAGATATTTTAATCCCGCATATGAGCCGCTAAATCAAATAGGTTAATACGAATTCCATAGTTTGTAGTTAATAGTAACTATTGATGTTTATCTTAAAGCTCGCTGTTAGCAAAATTCTGCGTCAATGTTTTAGTCCACCCACTTTCAAAAATGATTATTAAGTACAGCATTGTTTGACGCCTCGTTGTTGAAGCTTTGTTAAACCGCCGATCATTTGGAAAGATACTTAATTTGACTGAAGAGAGACGAGAAATTATAAAAGGTTAAGTAACCACAGCTCTTATCACTTATGCAACATTAATTACTTTTTAGAGTTCCGTGCCCAAGGGGTAAAAACGAAACCCTATTACTGAGACACCACTGACCATCTGTCTGTCTGGATGTCTGTCACCAGGCTATATCTCATGAACCGTGATAGCTAGACAGTTGAAATTTTCACAGATGCTGTATTTCTGTTGCCGCTGTAACAACAAATACTAAAAACTGAATTAAATAAAAAATTAAGGGGAGCCCCCCATACAACAAACGTGTTTTTTTTAGATAATGGTACAGAACCCTTCGTGCGTGAGTCCGACTCGCACTTGACCCGTTTTAATTTGACTTGACAAGCTGAACTTTCAACAAAATAACATCTACATTTTTTCTCATCTTGTGTCGTTTCTTAGTAGGTAGGTACGCAGGACGACCAATCAAGCCATACATAACCAGTTTGTGCAGATCTCTCATTGCACGGTAAATTTATTCAAAGGGAGACCATGTTATACTGGAAACTGGACTTTTCTTCTGGACTTTATGTGTCGCCGTGTGTACATATTTATACCGCATCTACCCTACAGTGCTGAAACTCAATGGAAGTGACAATGACTTGAGTTTTTTATCGCGGTGCCTAGAAGCATGCGCCAATTCATCCAATAAATTTATTAAATTACCGAACGATTGAATGCTGAAAGAGATTTGTTAAATAAGAAACACGTGTCGAATAGTTTTCATCGCCATCAGTTGAGTTCGTAGACTCTTGGCCTTCTAATAGCCTGACAATTAATGGTCGTGAGAGAATATTGTCAAAATTTTAAATCATTTTTATGGTCCCCACACCGCGTCCGCGTGGCGGTTTATTATAGACTAATGCTCCAATCCCCCGTCACAAAGAAGAACCCTGTTTCGTGCAGTGGGAACATTACCTATAGGCCAATAATTATGCTGTGCTAAATCTATTTTGCCTTGTTGGGCTGCTTAGCATGAGGTCCTCGGTTCGATTCCCGGGTCGGACAAAATGTTATTGAGTTTTTCTGTCAGGAATTTCTCAGTAGCAGCCTCGGAGTCTGGATTTGTGCTTGGTTGATGGCAATAGCTTCGCCCCCTATTAATGGTACTTAAATATAACTGGTGAAATGTGGGTGTACTATTAGGTACACCCACATTCCCCACGCCACGCCACGCCTCACGCCACGCCTGGTCACGCCTGTAACCCTTCGGATTACAAGCGTGATGTTTTTTGGGGACAGGTACCAAAGGCCGCCGTTCTTCGAGGATAAGATCGAAATGCATGGGATTTTGACCTCACTAAATCCGGAACCCCTTCTGTGCATCGTTCGTTAGAACAAATCCCTGGCCTCCCTGGGAGGTTATTGATCCTACCTACTACACTTTCATCTGCTTCGGTCAGAGGCAGGTCATAGCGACCACAGCAAGAAAGTTTTTCTGGAAAACAAACAGCTTCTATACAGCGTGTAACAGAAAGGGTATAGTCATATGGAACAGTGTGGTACGGCCCATCAAACTGAACAACTTTCTCTATGGGACCACCATCGTAATCACAAAAAAATAATCAACTGCCCCATACAAAATTTCAATATCTCTCGACCCAAATGTATGTGTGATTATTTTTTTACGATTACGATGGTGGTCCCATAGAGGTTCAGTTTGATGGTCCGTACCACAGTCTTCCATATGACTATACCCTTTCTGTTACACGCTGTATAGAGTCATGGCCCTCAATGGGTAAATAAACCTTGCCTTCAACTTCGTGCGTGACTACCTATAAAACGAAACGTGTGTCTAAAAAACTTCCTGTGGGTATATACTCCTACTTTAATCATCAAACAGCCCAATAATTCTCAATTTGGTCACAAGATCAAATCGATGATAATAAAAACTTCACGTCGAAACGACGCCATAAAAATATTTTTCTGTATCCGATTAATCAAAGTGGTTAGTTACTGTGAAACCACGCAGAGGAGCTGCATCGAAGAGATGCCATTTTATTATTGTCATAACATTTTAGATTTCAGATTATACTCGTTACTAAGTAAATAACCACATTGAGGTATTTAGGTTGCATTTAAGAATGTTGAGTTAGTTGTTGCAATTCATAGTTGCGAATGAGCCGTGAACCAAATTGTCTGGAAACATAAAACAACCATATCGTAAATTGTTCTTAATTTAGTCTAGGTAAATACGAGTGCACTGTCTACAGTCTAGACCGAGTTCTACACTACTCGTTAACGTCTGATGGTTTGCGTAATACTTTAAGATATTGCCGACTTGCGGTAAAGTTTTCTCAAGTTATAAATACTTAATGGAAAATCAAACCAGGTCATCATCCTTACCGGTTATTAAGGAATGCAAGAATGCAATTATTTATATTATGAGAAACCCGAAACAATTCTAAAATGAACCTATATCTGTACCAAAGTGTATGTCATACGCGGTAATTGCCCCAATGGAGTAATAATGCAGGTAAATCAAGTAAATAAGGAAGTAATATTCGAAAAGCTTTTTATTATCAGATACTTACCAACCATTTTATTTACCAAGTACGTAAGCCCTTATCCTTGGGATTATCTATCTTTATGACGATCAAAAAAACGGATTCATGTACGTGTACAGCTTCATGTGCCGCCGTATGTACAGGAAATGCTGGAAAAGTAAAAGTACTACGATATTACAAAAACCAGTAGGCAGTAGGAACTGACTACGGAAAAATGCGTTAATTAATTCAAAAAATAGGGCGTTTGCACAGATTCGCATTGCAAAACTGATTATACAAATAGGTAGGGCACACTTCATATGCCTATAAAGTTTGAGATACGAACTAGAGTCAGCGAACCGCGCCATGAATCCCGATGAGGCGCGGCGCCACCTTTGCATATTAGTATGAACCAGGCATAGCTAATTATTTAATACGTGCCGTGTAGTTCTGTCTTCAACGCACTTGCTTATTCCGAGCTATCTTTAGTGTCAACATGTTCCCAGAAGATATAACCAAATCAATTTATTAAACAGTTACTTATTAGGAATTTGAGTTACGAAGAATTTTGACACAGTCACAATCTTAACATTTTAATCATTCTGCTGCTATGGGACGAATACTAAATTGCAAATCAAGCACCTCAGAACGCAGATCATTTTGATAAATTGAATAATAAACAGGAAAACTCATGCACATTTCGCATGCATTATTTTATTTTGCCTCAACCAAAAATAAATTCTACTAAACGTCTACTCCACTCCTCTGGAGAGCATCAGTTTGCATGTTTACTTAAAGTGGTTCACTTTTTACTCGTAGGCAAGTAGTTAGTTAACACGAGCACTAACAATGTTTCAGTGTTCTTAAGTGAACATATCTGTCAACATGTGAAAGTTAAACTTTCCGCCATCCATCATGATCTATTCTCAAACTGACTACTTCTATATTTTACGAGACAATTTCATACTCCTGCCGTCTAGATTTACAACTGTGGAGTCGGAACACTGGCTGTGTCGTCATCGCGTCATTATGTTTTATACCTTTCATGTTACGGTACTGAAACGATTTCACTACAGATTTGCATATGAATGTCACTGGACAGATGCAGGAAGTCAAATGTAGCCATTAATCAGGAGCTATTCATTAAAATCATTCAATAAAAATGTGCCGACTTATACGACATCGTTTATTGCTCATGTTACACAATTTTACGACGATGGTAATAGACATTAATGCTTCAACGTGATATGTAGGAGAAGGAGACCCTTAGCGTCGGTTGAATTCACGAAAGCATAGCCATATCCATAATATCTACCAATTAGGGACTGGATTCAAAGGTCCATAATGCCAGCGGAGCTTATAAATTGTACGCGCCGTATTGCTGGCTGGGTATCACAGAAATCTTTTAACGTTAGAACTGCAGGGTCAATACATGTGAGTAACCGTTTCAAATGTTATTACATTAAGATTTAGAGTGGTTGTGAAGTCTCGGTGACATCACGAGTGGCGCCGCTGCGCACCAATTGTCGGCAATTGTCTCGTGCTAGTCCTACAGTACGTCGCGCGTACAATTTGCTAAACGACCTAATGAAATCATTGCACAGTAATAATTATATTTACTCCCATTGTATAAGGGCGTTGTAAAATCTTAATTGACATAACCGGTCTCCTTGAGTTTTTTCGTATAAATACGACTGAAGCTCGTCGCTCTCATCAATCAAGACGTTTGCATCAATTAGCTTTTGAGAGTTAACTGCGAGACTGCAGCGTAATCTGATATGCTCCCATACTGTTGAACATTACCCACTTGCAGGCCCTTAATTGGATGTGTGTACATGACATTTTGAGCGGCTATTGAAGTTTTGTTTTTATTCTAACTGAGATAAAGAACTTTATGGCTCTCGATTTCATTATTACGGGTGGTCAAACGACGCGAATTTCTCGGATGGATAATTGCCGTCACGCGAACTGACGAAAGGTGTAATAAAGCATTAAATGAGAGATTGTAAGACGGAAGGGATCCAGACGGCCTTCAGTCGAAATGGGTCGAATATAATGTGCAGAATAAATTTTGCATGCGCATAATTTGATTAAGAGAGTATATTAACACATGACATTTATGGAGTTGTAAATTAACACAAGATAGATGGCTAAATAAGTAAGTATTTATTCAGAATACGGTTGATAGAAATGATTAATACCTAATAATAAAAACTTTCTGAAACATCCTGTACATTTCTTTTCAGCTTTTCAAAACCCTTTTGTCTCCAAAACAATAATTACGCACGCCACTTAAGCAATTTGCATAAAGGAAGCACAGTTTCCATAATGGGTGTGGTGCAAGCAGTTTTAGGAGCATCTTATTTCCATTAGCTCCAAGAAACTGATACAGAAACACCCAGACACTCATCATAAACATTATTTTGAGATTTAGAATGCATCAACGTCCAATAAAAATATCATCACAGTCCTTTTCAGCCGTTTGTGTGAACGCCTAACGTTTAATATAAGTTTTATGTGAGCAGAGGCGCCTCTTTTGTGAGTCAGCTACTGTTGTGGAGAACTGGAGATATCGCGAGTGTCTAATCAAGGAGGTTGGCAAGGAAACTATGGCACAGGGATGACGACATGTCGCATGTAACTGGGGCTTCTTTCAGTCAGCAAGCTGAAGATTTTTCAGCAATTATGGTTTTATTCTTTTCAATCGATTGCATTGCTTCGAGTAGTGTGTTCTGAATATTTTGAGAGACTGTACATTAACAGTATCGTTTCGGTGTTTCGGTGCACTCGTACAAAGTGATGGCGAAGTAGATAATGGATAAAATGGCGGCTTGTATTGTATGATGTCACGAAATAATCTGCTAATCCCGTATTCAACTTGAACTTTTGAGGAAGATCTATAAAATGCTTAGTCCTGCTATTTTGCATCTATCAGAAAGAGATAATTAAACGGCAATTGCATGTAACTGAGACGAGAATGCTTAAAGTTCGCGTATGCATCAGACGAAGAGGTTACATCATTGGCATCAGATAAGAAATGAAGAAGCCTGAAAGTGGCAACGGCGACTTAAACTGGACCGACACCAAATAAATTGGGAACATATTTATTATGTTATGTACCTACTCTACTAATAGACTGTGTGTGTTTTCTTTGCACTTGGGATGAGGTTTCAGCGGGATTCCACCAACTTTATGCACCGCTGAAAACTTATGTTGAGATTTGAAAAGAACAGCAGAAAACGGCGGTCGCAGAGGTAAGTAAGTACCTAGGTAGTAACGAACAGTAATGTTTTATGACATTTTAGTGTTATTCATAATTTATGGACTGATAAAATTTCTGATTTAATTTTGTAATGTTTTAATTTTTTAATAATTATGTTGGTTAAAAAATTAAAACATAAATTATTATTCAATTATGTTTTAATATTTGGTTCGAGGTCACGCAAGAGAAGAGTACCTGGAAGGATATGGGGGAGACCTTTGCCCAGCAGTGGGACATTCAGAGCTATTGCAAAAAAAAAAAGTATTTTATTTATCTCGCAATTGTAATTTGGTTTGATGTAAGAGAACCCAATTCTGGGTTATGCTCGCCATACACTATATACTCGCCGCTTGTACATAGGTAAGCTTTAATATTGCAATTTGAATTTATATTTTTTATTTTGTGTACATTGCAAAAAGTGCAATGCAAAAAGAATAAAAATGTTTAATATTGAGTTGTGATGCCTTTTTTTAATAAATAAAGAATAAGAATAATTTATTTGCTTAAGTAATAATAATCCTGTTACGAGTCTCTCAAAATATTCTCACACAGTTTTAAGTTTTAACATTAAAAAAGGAAAACAAAGACCCAGTACATTAGCAGACGCAGCCAACATGTCTCGTGAAATGTACATTTGTGTGAGTAAAACTAAAACTCTTTGATGATAATCTAGACTTGGACGTGCGCCAAAGAAACGGTCTCCTAAATTAGACGAAAATGCACTGTATCTATTTGCTTTAATAAAATTATCGCTATTTATGTATGTTCCTGCGGTTGTTACTAGGCATTACCGTGACTGTGATATCGTCGAGTGCTTGCGAATATAAAACTTTTAGTGCCCAAAGAAATGAGGTTTTATTTGTTTTACGGCCTATACTATTCTAATCATCAGAGGAGCCAGTGGGTAAATAATAACAACCGCTCGGGTCGCCGTGCTTACCTAGGTTAGTCCGTGGATGGGTGACCTCCCATTCCCATTAGATACCGAGGTTCCTCCTGCCTCGAGTCGGAACGCACGTTAAGCCGTTGGTTTCGGCTGTCTTTTCTTATCTTTGACAGTTTTACAGGTAGTCAGTGGCTCGAAAGTCTGATAACCAGCCTTTAGTACTAATAGGGTTGTGGAGGTCAGATAGGCAGTCGCTCCATGTAAAATATTGTATCCTGCTGCAATTGCATCCGGTTAGACTGGAAGCCGACCCCAACTATGTTGGGAAAACGCAAGGCATATGATGACTATTGTAATCATAACCATGTCTGTTGATCCCCAAAGGCATGCCTAGGTGAAGGACTCCTACATTTCATCAGTATGTTTAAGTCCCATATAACCGAGCACGAATGCAGACTCCGGGCTACGACTGGAAATTCCGGGAAAACTTTATAACACAGCCCAGCCCCGGAATCGAACCCAGGATTTTATGCTTAGCAGTAGCACTTGCGACCACTCAACTAACAACACCAAACTAAAACAAGTAAAGCTTATTAGTATAAGCTTAAAAAAAAATAGGTAGGTACCTACTAGATAGGTCACCAATACCTTTTTTCCACAGTAGGTACTACATGTTCTGTTTTGTTTAGCTGTAAGTCTTCCATAGTCCATAAATAAATAAATAAATGTTCTAGGTACCTACTAGGTACACCCAGTGCCCGAAATGTTGCGGAAATCTCCAGAGCATATTTTGTATAAGTTTTCCTTTATCCTTTAAAGGTTGAAATATTGGTTATTCAAAGATTAAGGAAAATACAAAAATATAATAAATGGTTTATTGAAGACTCCAATTAAAATTAGGTAGGTGCATGATCGACACCCAATACTCAAATTAAATTATATTATACCTCCAAGCTAACAATCATCAATCCAATTTAATACAAACTAGCTGTTGCCCGCGACCTTCGTTCGCGTGAAATTATTAAAAGTAGCCTATCTGCCAGTAAAAGTCCCGTCAAAATAGGTCTAGCCGTTTCGGAGATTAGCCGGAACAAACAGACAGAAAGACAGACAAAAATTTAAAAAAATAATGGGTTCTTGTTATACGTACCGTATGTATACAATTTCATATGCATTCAGTAAAAAGCTGTTATTTTGATAGTACAAACAAACACTTCAATTTTACTTATTTATTGTATAGATTCCATCAAGGTTATATTAAACCACGTATACGTAGGTACCTACCTAAATGGTTAGGTACGTACCTTATGCGTTAGGAGAGACAGTTTGTGTATGTGGGGCTTGCACCCACTAAAAAACACCACCGTGGGCCTATTGTTGCCTTGGCGGATGAGCCTCGAGAACTGCTGCGCATGACGTTCGCGATCCATCCAGCTTAGCCCCCCTCCGGGCTCCAAACTTTGCAGCTAACCCTGCCCTAGATTACCTTAACTTTAATTTTGTCTTATTTTTTTTTAAGCGAAATTATGTAGTTAATGGAAGTACTAAAGAAAAAAAAATGTTTTAAATTAAACAAAATGTCGTCTTATTTTATCAACGCTGTCAATGGTTATTAATTTGATTTCTCGTAAAAGCACCCAAGCATCTCGGTCTCAGCACTTAACTTAGCAGATAGATAGTTAGGTAGTTTTGCTAGGTTGGTACCGTCACATATACCTACTTAAATACTAATCTGCTGAAGTAAACAAGAACCTGCCTAGGTGATGAAAATATACATTTATTAAGTATTAACTTAAATAATGATACATAGTGATTTATTTATTTAAACTTCATGTACAAGAGTGGTAATAGGCGGACTTAATGCAACAAGGCATTCTCTACCAGTCAACCCATAAACCCATAATAATTCCATAATAATAGTGTGACGGCATCGGTTCAATCCCCGCACGGAACTGTTCCGGGTCTGGCTTTTTGTGTATGTGAGTTTAAATACTTGTATACGCACCGTGGGTGCGTATACAAGTATTTAACAGGAGAAATTAAACATAATAAAAAAATATAGAAAAGAAAGAAAGAAAAGAATAATACACAGGATTATGTCAATTATAACTTTATTTATGTGCATCGGTAAACCTAGCTTCCTCAAAACTCTGGCACAATTTCATCATAGCAAAATTTACCACTGCTGAGTTTTACGCTCATTTACGACGCGTAGGCACTCAACAACATTGTCGCCGCAAGATTCGCGAGAAATGCAATTAAAAAGTTTGGCGTGTAGTCAAAGTGATCCCACATCATTCTGGTGTCAATACACGATCTAATTTTTCTAAATTCAAAGTCGGCCGGCGTTTTGAGTTCATTCAAAAATAGCCGAGATGTCGAGAGTTAGCGGACCTATGCTCCAGTAGCCGAGATCGCTGAGCCGGAAGATATCGCCATTTTATTACATCGTTAATACACACAAACAGTAATGTTAATACTCAGAAGTAAATAAAACATTTGGAATAGATACAAATAAATAAAACACACACAAACGTACAATTTTCACACTAGTTCAGCTAGTACATAAGATCTAAAGTAGGTCTCACTTCAAGACTAGACTTTATAATGTACTTAACTAATCAATTTTACAGACACAAAGAAGCCGCAATGATGAGAAAGCCAAAAACGTCAGCAAATTAAAGGTTAATTTCATGGTAATCATAAAACCACTATCAGTAATCCAATTATAAAAGTATCAATAACATAACGGTGCAAATTGAAAAGATAGAATCCTAATGAACTAACCAATCAAAAATTAAATTGCAATCCGTAATTACCTTTTAGATAGGTTGGATCTTGTTGGATCTTTCTACTTAGGTAGGTACCTACCTACTACATGCTTTAGCCCGCGGCTTCGCGGCTTCGCGGCTCGCATTATGTTCGGAAATAATGCTACTTTAATTATATAGCTTCCCAATAAGAGTTTTCGGAATCAGTTCAGTAGTTCCGAAGATTAGCCCCTACATAAACAAACCTAAAAACTTCACCACTTTAATTAATTATATATTATTTTATTATTTTCAATAATATTACTAGCGCCCCGCCCTGCTTCGCACGGGTCGGGTCTAAAACTATCCTATCTTTCAAAGTGACACATTCACAACATTTCATTGAATTCTGTTGGGTCGTTTCGGAGATTAGCCTTGTACGACCTTAGTGACACGTAAGACTAACCTATAGATTTTATGTTTGTTTGGTATTCATAATATTATTCGCAATATGTTTCTTATACTTGGAGGCATCGTCTTACGGTCTTACTCATATGAATCAAAAATAGATTAACTGAACTAGAACCAGACAGCCAGACTCGACAAATTAATCATCTACCTATATGTACTGTGTATTCAAGTGCCTTTTCGGCTTGCAAATGTTTGTTATTGTTTAGTTTACCATAAGGATGCAGCGCAAAATTTTTCAAAGATAATAAAATATAACGTAAGCCTTTAACTAACTGAACAGCGGTGCAGTGGTGGCGGCCCCGACTTACGCACAGTAAGTCGTGGGTTCAAACCCAGGCAGGCGCATTACTTTATTTCACCACTGCTCTAAAAACGGTGAAGGAAAACATCATGAGGAAACCGGCATGTCCTAGAACCATAAATTCGAAGACATGTGAAGACATGTGCCTACCAACCCGCACTGGGCCCGCGTGGTGGATTATAGCCTATTCCCGCTGTAGAGAGGAGGCCATGTGTCCCAGCAGTAGGCACATTATAGGCTAGTGATTATGTTTATGTGCTATATCAAACTCGGCACTCATCCCAAGTTAATCACATAGTAGAGCACGGATAAAAACTGCATCGGTTTCATTTTGGCTTTAATACATACAGGGTGTAACAAGACCCTTCATGAAGCCGTCAACCAAGCATTATGTAAGTACATCAAACTATGTAACTTTACACAAAAATTATTGCTGGGAAACGACTTTTTTTTTGGGTGAAAAATCACGTTTGACGATAGGACACAATGTAACGGACTTAAAACATTGTAATGATGGATGGATTGGATAGTACGGAGGTCGTGATGGTGTTTAAAGTAAAAATCTTACAATAAAACATGTATTTCGAACAAAACTTGTGAAAAAGTTGGGACTTTGACCCCCAAATATCTCCGTAACTAGAAGGTTCCCAGGTATGGTCTAGACCAAAAAAAATATCGCAATGATGGGGAGAACAAGTTAAAAAGAAATAAACGTTGAAATTAGAATAAAAAAGGTTAAGCAGTCCTTGCCGAGGTCGGTCCGTGGATGGCTGACCAGCTGACCATCCATTACATGACAGACTCCTCCGTGACTCAATTGACGGTCCTGAAAGTCTGGCAACCAGTCTTACCCAGGGGCGTAAACAATTTTTGTGTGCCGATAAATCTTCAAGAAAATTCATTTTAAACCAAAAAAAAAATATAAACGTTTGATAATTAATGGAATCAGGCGTTGAAATCCATGTTATAGGTACGTACAACTAGATATTTAGTTTCAAACCCGCCAAAGTAGTTCAAACCAAGTACACCGCCAAGTAGTTTAAAAATAATGATCTTAAATGACGTATTTGACACTAGTATTTAGCAACATCGGAAGTAGTTGGGGAAAAACTAGGCAGAATGCAGATGATCAATGACGTTTCATTGCGGTGGTGGTGCCTTATGTGAAACACTTTGTTGATTTTATTATCTTATACCTACAGAGTGTACTAATATCGAGTCTTGAGAATTGACTAACCTTCAGTCTTGCTTTTTACCAACTGTAACGATTAAACCAGTTCCTTGGTTGGCGGTGACTTTAAAAGCTCTAGGAGAAACGGGCATGTAATAAAAAAAACTAAAAGGCTGAAAAAATCGTATCTATAAACTGGGTGCAATGTTATTCTCTCTATATCCAGCAAAGAATAGGCTATGCTGCCTTGCTGAAAAGTTTAAACTAGAAACTGCAGCTTCCTCGTCATCCAATTCAATACCATTACATAGTTTGTCAATTTCCCTTTTGATCTTGTTTCAAGTATAGTGCTGCATGATGTTTTGGCCTTAATCGGAACCAAATCGGAACTTATACCGCCATTTTGTTTTTTAGTACAATTACACAATTACACAGACTACTTCCCAAATGTTTACCAACGCAATGTCATGGTCATCCAAAATTCCAAAGAGCCTTGCAGCAAGGTATTTTGTTTGATCTTGTTTCAGTTGCTCTCTTGTGCTGAAAATGGGCCACATCAGCCATTGTGTACGGCCCCATCTAAAGAGACAATAATTAATTATTTTACAACTCTTATTCTGTATACCTTCGTCTGATTAGGCTTTCATGTGTAGTGGTTATTTTATGAAATGAGGTCTACAAAACTACAGAAACAAACAATTCTACAGATTAAAATCCACGTACCCAGAACATATTTTTCGAAGAATGTATAAAAAGATGTTTATTTGTCTATTGTTCATGTTTTCTTACATTCCGATTGGATAAATTTTAACATCTGTAATAATGCGAGTTGCTGATTGGTGTTAACATACAACATCCATGATTGCACCAATAATCATTTAGTTTGTAAACGGAAACAAACCATGTGCTAACATGGCGATTTTTCATCATTCTTCGCATGTCGTTTGATAATTATTGCGTGGCTGTTATGGGAATTTGCTTTAATCGTGCAATATTTTATCTTTTTGACACATTTTCTTTGTTTTGTTCATTATAATTATATCGGGGAAAAATGAGTGTGGACGCCTACGGACCGAGCTCACAAACACTCACGTTTTTGGACACTGAGGAAGCGGATCTTATTGGGGCTGATACTCAGGGCTCCGAATTCGAATTCACTGACTTCACCCTTCCTTCTCAGAGCCAAACACAGGCTTCACAACATGATCACGGCTTGTCATCTTCAAACCAGGTTAGTGAAAACATAGTTCATTATTTTTGTTTTCCCTCTAACCTTATTTTGTTGAATACGTAACTACGTAAGTTGTTACGATAAGTATTTTACTTGGTATTATTTGTATTACAGGTGAACGGTTTGGGTCGCTCTGACTTATCGTCGAAAGTTTCCAATGTGACTAATGCCATAGCGGAATTGCAATTTGAGGAAGAAGATGAGGCTTTATACAGCAAGGAGTTGCCTGACCACGCGTGCAAGTACTGTGGCATTCATGATCCGGCCACTGTCGTCATGTGTAACATTTGCAACAAGTGGTGAGTCACTTTCCCACCTTAGTGTCTTGTTCACTTGAACACTATCTGATTAGTGTCACGTCAAACAAAACATTCTATCCAACGCGTCTTATCACTAACCTGTAAAATTTAAGGCCACAAACAATAATATGTTACATCCTACAACCTAGTCAAATAACATCTGAAATTCTGTATCAACTTCTTTGTCTTAAAGAAATGTTGGTTTTACCCACATGAGAAGGTCACAACTAATTTATTCATAGTAAAACTGCCAACTGTTGTTTAACCTTCCCGTTCTTTGAAATTACTTGAACTTTCAAGAATGAAAATTACGTTTTCAAGTTAAATTAGCATCACAATGTCTGTAATAATTTGCATTACCTACATCAGTACCTTTGAAAACACAACATTGAAACTTAAAGTAAAGAACTTAACATTGATAAAAAATTTGTGGCAAATCCAACAAGAATCAGCGTTACAGTGTAATTATATAATTCTGATTCAATCATCTGACCTTGTTTTGTAGTGAATGTGCAACCAGATATAAAATGGTTACAAACTAACTTGACAAAATACAACTAATGATGACAAATAATTAATAATAACATATTTATAATTATTAATAATCAACATTAAATAATGTCAATCAAATAAAATTTGTCAAAAAAAAAAATGGAATAAACAGGAATACTCAAAACACACACTCCAAAATTGAGCAATATCGCTGTTGTAGGTTCTGCAATGGGCGTGGAAATACCTCAGGCTCACATATCATCAACCACTTGGTGCGTGCCAAGCACAAGGAAGCTGCTTTGCATAGAGACGGACCACTCGGGGAGACATTGCTGGAATGCTACTCATGCGGTGCCAGGAATGTGTTTGTTCTTGGTTTTATACCAGCTAAGGCCGACTCTGTTGTCGTGCTGCTTTGCCGGTAAGAGAAACACTAATTTATATTAATATAAACATGTGCAACAGTTAACAACTTTTAGTATTCAAATAGAATTATGATATAATATCTTGCATAATGTTATGTAATGTTATTTTTGTTAAAATTGGGGGTTTATCAAATGTTGGCAAATTGACAACAATTATGCATCTTGAAAAAATTAAAGCATGTCAGTTTTCTAAAGAAATAGGATTTATGGTGCTGCCAGTTATTTACACAATAATGTTTGTTTTCAGCCAACCCTGTGCAGCTCAAAGCTCCTTGAAGGACATGAACTGGGATCAAGAGCAGTGGAAACCCTTGATATGTAGGTTTTGACTTATCACACTTAAAATCATCTTAAATGAGAGCCTACTAACAGTTTAAAACCTTAATTTGTAACAATGTACAAACATATACATTTTGATTTACCAGTTTCCATAAGGTTGCTTACTTAAAACCAATCAAATCAAAACTCTTATGTCATGACATGTGTTTGTAATAAAGTAAATAATGAATATTTATTAAGTTTTGTAATTCAAATGTTTAACATTTTGCAGCTGACCGTGCCTTTCTATCTTGGTTGGTGAAAGTGCCTTCTGAGGCTGAGCAGATGAGAGCTCGACAGGTAAGGAAGACGATTCCATAGTAAATAACATTAAATGTATTTAAACAATATGTTGCTTGGATTCCTAGAAGCTCACACCACACACATTTCTCTAATCGCTATGACCAGGCTCAGTACACATCATTTCCTACTGAAAAATCCACTAACTCTCATGTACAATGGCCCACTTAAAGGACTAAGTGCGGAAACCAAACCCTTAACATAGAACATCCACTAACTCTGTTGAACTGAGGGATTGAACCTTGTATCTTATTTTCAGTAGTCACACATACAGCTACAAGGTGTACATGGGTGACAAAGTACATAAAAATAAAAATGCTTTCATGAGTTTCAATCATAAGACAATCAAAGGTGTTTGGTTTATCTAAACCTACTAGTTTTTCCTTCTGCATTGGTGACCTCAATGCCCGAAATAATTTGTTTTATTGCAGGAAATCTGGTCATTCAAGATAATTCGTTTTTCCTTATTTATTGCTATAAATAGGTACTAAACAAGCATATTGTGGTTTTTAGGTAACTCCCCAGCAAATTGGACGCCTTGAAGAACTGTGGCGCGACAATGTGGATGCTACCTTCCAGGATCTAGAGAAGCCTGGCGTGGATGAGGAACCTCATCAAGTGCTCTTGAGGTCAGTCAGATTACCATTATGTGGCCATAATAAACTCATTTTTTTTTTTGTCTAGATTAAATCTAAAAGTGATTTTAGTCACAGTTCAGTCAGATTATAACTATGTCTGTAACTTATAAATATTAATTTACAGGAAAAAAAAGTTGAATTACGATTTTTACTTGAGAAAGGATTTCATATTATAAAAGTAGTAATATATTATTCTATTTTCAGATACGAGGATGGCTACCAATACCAGAACATCTTTGGTCCACTCGTGAAGCTGGAAGCGGATTATGACAAGAGGCTGAAGGAGTCTCAGACTCAAGAAGGCATTGAGGTCCGCTGGGACGTGGGGCTTAACAAAAAGACCATTGCATACTTCACACTCGCTAAAACTGATAGCGATATGAAACTGATGCATGGGGATGAGTTGAGATTGAGGTAACTTTAGAATTAATATATTGTAGAATAAATAGCTAATTATCTTGCCTTTCAAAAATCCAACTTATATTGTAAATGCGAAAGTAACTGTTGGTTTGTTAGCTATTCAAACCTTAACGCCTGAACGGATTCCTATGTAATTCTTAGAAGACTTTTTATCCCAGTAGTACATTTCCGTGGTGTTACCGCGAGCCAGCAAAGCTAGTGTTGAAAAATTCAAGTATTTATTGACCTTAGTTGCACATGAGCCAAACATAAACTTTTGCCATAGCAAGATATACATAATTATAAATTCTCTTATAGCTTGGGCATTATTTTGCTCAAGAAGTAGCTGCGATTTGAAGTCTTATTACCAGAACTTCCAGTACATACTCAACCTTTCTTTGTAAATTCCGAGTATGTTCACTTCCATTACAGATACGTAGGTGAGCTGCACAAAGCGTGGTCGGGCGTGGGCCACGTGATCAAGGTGCCCGACAACTACGGCGATGACGTCGGGCTCGAGCTCAAGAGCGGCGCCGGCGCTCCGCTCGACTGCACCTCCAACTTTGTCGTCGACTTCATCTGGAAGAGTACTTCCTTTGACAGGTTGGTTAACAAAAGGCGAAATTACACAAGCCCATAATATATTGATTCTCCACCAAATCACACGTATTAGCGCAGTCTTGCATGTGCAAATGAGGACTACAAACACTGCAAATCTGCAATGTACATGTTTATATCGACATGATTCGGCACAATTGACTGTATTTCGCCTCCTGGTTGTGCGTGAACTGGGACATAGGACGCATGATTAACGCTCATCCGTTTCACGCGAAGAACAGAACACAAATTGTATAAAAAGAAAACAAAAACCTGTAACAAGAATGTAAGAATTAAAGGAGATTGTTAACAAGACTTTTAATGTTATTTCCAAAGCGTCCAAATTACGCTGTTTATTCATTGCTATTTCCTATTCGTTCTAGGATGCAACTAGCCTTGCGCAAGTTCGCGGTTGACGACTCCTCGGTGTCCGGTTACATTTACCGCCGCCTCCTGGGGCACGAAGTTGAAGAGGTTTTGTTCCGCGTTCATCTGCCGAAACACTTCAGCGCTCCCAACTTGCCTGATCTCAATCGTTCTCAGGTAAATACCGCATTATGTCACAATGTGAGTCTAGTTTTAACTGATTTCCGTCAAAATGGTAGCAATTATTTTAACGATTTGTTTTTATTTACAGGTTTATGCGGTGAAGCATGCCCTACAGCGTCCGCTGTCCCTGATTCAGGGACCGCCGGGAACAGGTAAAACTGTGACATCAGCTACGATCGTGTACCAGTTAGTGAGACAGAACAGCGGCCCCGTGCTCGTCTGCGCTCCGTCCAACACTGCCGTCGATCAACTCACGGAAAAGATTCATAGAACCGGGCTCAAGGTCGTCCGGCTGTGCGCCAAGTCTCGCGAAGCTATGGAGTCGTCGGTGTCGTTCCTGGCGCTGCACGAGCAGGCCCGCGCGCTGGGCTCGGCCGACAGCGAGCTGCGCAAGCTCACGCGGCTGAAGGAGGAGGCGGGCGAGCTGTCGGCCGCGGACGAGCGCCGCTACCGCGCGCTGCGCCGCGCCGCCGAGCGCCGCCTGCTGGACGCGGCCGACGTGCTGTGCAGCACGTGCGTGGGCGCCGGCGACCCGCGCGTGGCGCGCATGCGCTTCCAGTCCATCCTCATCGACGAGGGCATGCAGTCCACCGAGCCCGAGTGCATGGTGCCCGTGGTGCTGGGTGCGCGCCAGCTCATCCTCGTGGGCGACCACTGCCAGCTGGGACCCGTCGTCATGTGCAAGAAGGCGGCCAAGGCTGGCCTCAGCCAGAGTCTTTTCGAACGTTTGGTCGTCCTTGGCATCCGGCCGTTCCGCCTTGAAGTCCAGTACAGGATGCATCCTGAATTATCGCGTTTCCCTTCTGATTTCTTCTATGAGGGCTCTCTGCAAAACGGTGTGAGCGCTGAGGAACGTCGCTTGCATAAAATTGACTTCCCGTGGCCGAGACCCGACCGCCCGATGTTCTTCTATGTAACGCAAGGACAAGAGGAAATTGCCGGTTCTGGAACATCTTACTTGAACAGAACCGAAGCTGCTAATGTTGAAAAACTTACAACACGGTTTCTGAAAGCGGGCGTACGTCCCGAACAGATCGGTATCATCACACCTTACGAGGGCCAACGATCTTACCTCGTGCAGCACATGCAGTACCAAGGTAGCTTGCACGCTAAACTTTATCAAGAGATAGAAGTAGCCAGTGTGGACGCGTTCCAAGGGAGAGAAAAGGATATCATCATCATGTCCTGCGTTCGTTCTAATGAGCACCAGGGAATCGGATTCTTGAGCGATCCTCGACGTCTGAACGTAGCTCTGACACGCGCTAAGTACGGTCTTATAGTGGTCGGCAACCCAAAGGTATTGAGCAAACAGCCACTGTGGAATCACTTGCTAGCGTTCTACAAGGAGCGCCGCGTCCTCACAGAGGGTCCGCTTTCTAATCTCAAAGAATCGGCTATCCAATTTGCGAAACCAAAGAAGTTGGTGAACGCACAAAATCCGGGATCCCACTTCATGTCGACGTCGATGTTCGACGCGCGGGAGGCGATGGTGCCAGGTTCGGTGTACGACCGCGCGCGGCCGCTGCGCGACCCGCTGGCCTACGTGGGCCCGCGCGCCGGCCTGCACGCGCCCGTGCCGCCCGCCGCCTTCGCGCCGCGTCCGGCCGCGCGCGCCGCCGGACGGCGCCGCCCGCCGCGCCTGAGCCAGGAGCCGCTGTCGCAGCCGCCGCCGCTGTCGCTGTCGCAAGGCGCCTCCCAGCCCGACTTCAGCCAGGAGTCGGCGGCGCCCGACTGCCCGTCGCAGCCCGACGGGCTGCTGTCGCAGGACTCCACGTACCAGGGCGGCTTCCGAGCGCGCTGCAGCCAGTACTGAGTGCCGGGCGTCCGCCCGCCGACGCACCCGCCGGGGTGGGGACCACGGTACTGACGACAGACGCCGAAGCGCACCGCACGCCTGACGACGACGACCTCGGCTCGGGTGTAGAGACGGACGGAAAGTTCCCCGCGGTGCGTCACGACCGCGGGGTTGGATCGGTAGCGCCGGCGGCGGAATCCGACCGCGACTTTGTTAGTCTTCGCCCATCGACCGTATTGAAGAGTGAAAACTCAAACTTAGAAATTGTGTCACGCGCGGAGCATACTTGAGCGACAAGTTTCGTCGCATAAGGTAAAATGTAACCGTTCCATTACAGGGATAGTATTTTTATAGGATGTTGAAATAAAACCGATGTTACTACAAGCGTTAATTAAAATAATGCAAAGTCAATGCAAGCTCAATGAGCAAAATTGGTCGTAAATGTTAAATGTAATTCCATTAGACACATGCACCAAATCGACATTGCTATAAACTTGTTGCTATCCTATTCCTATACTACACGCGTTACTAGGTAACAATTAGAAACGAGTAGACAATAACGTCTAAAGGGAGAATCATGGTGACTCGGATCGAAATTTTGAAGGCTTTGAGGGCGCAAATTTGTGAGGGAAGAAGGATATAATATAATTATGTATGTATAATTTTGTAAAAAAAAAGACTAGTTGAAAGAAAACCTCATAAAATTCCTACAGTGGAGTGTTTTTGCCGGACTATTTTTATAACGACCTAACATCAGTAAAATACTATAGAGATATTTCTAAAATCATTCATCTAATCGAATTTTATTTATTGTAATGACCAGACTTGTTTTCTCGTTTCTAGGTGTATTAGCAAATCGCGACGTACCAAAAATTGAGGTACGCGGACGAAACCACCTCAGTTCGCATCGTAGAAATTTAAACTCATTTATAATTTAACAAATAACAAAACAAAATGTTAAACGAGCTAATCAGAAAATAATTTATTAGGCGTCACATTCAAATTCTAGTAAATGGTTTGTTTTCGTCATAAATTCACATTTTCATATTTAACTTCATTTAGCATTGGCGATATTAAACAGTGTCAGATCTACATGATAAACAAACAATATCAAATGTTAACAGGGCTATGTTGCTTTTCCTTCTCATCCAATTTTCTCATATTTTCATGGCATATCGTCATTCCAATACAAGAAATCAAATATTCATACGGACTTATTTTATATCACACTAGCGACTCGCCCCGGCTTCGCACGGGTGCAATATACATTTATACCTTCTCTTGAATCACTTTAATGCTGAAAACTGCATTAAAATCCGTTGCGTAGTTTAAAAGATCTAAGCGTACAAACAGCGGAAGCGACTGTTCTACACAATGTAAAGATGACGATCTGAAAATACTTCAAAAATATGTAATTAACTTTTAATTTGACGGCTGTTACGTGTATGTACAAATTGTAAAATTAGCTGTATATTGATATGCTTTTGTCCTTTCAAAATGCAATGAAACACTATCGAAATTCTTTACTTTTCTATTATGTAATATCACGCAAACTGCAATTAAACACTATCGAAATTCTTTAGTTTTCTATTATGTAATATCACGCAAACTGCAATTAAACACTATCGAAATTCTTTAGTTTTCTATTGTGAAATCACGCTCTAAACATTCCGCAAGATACTTTTTGAAACTTCTTATTTACATATTTCTAGCTATTGTTGTCAATGGGGTGACAATCAAATTTTAATGTGGTCTTCAAGACAGGTTTTAATGAGTTGGGAATTAAGTCAATATTGTGAAAGGTTTCTGTGGCTATTAGAGTCAATAATGAAATATGTATTTCCTGTTTATATAATGAACTATCTTAGATGGTCGTACACTTTTTGTTTGTGAAGGAAAATCAATAAAGAATGTCATAAGTATAATGCAGTTTTATTTGTAAAAAAAAACAATATCCAAAATCATTACAAACGCCGACAATCTAAATTATATCTTTAATATATTATTATTGCAATACAAATGACTTACAGAGAAATAGGTATAGCATTTTATATATTATTTATGTAGCTTATAATTTATTTCAATAAACTTTGAAATAAAATGAAAAACAATTTTAAAATATGTCCATCAACAATATTGCACTACATTGATAGTGACACAGTGGTTAGGTACGCAAAATATTGTCCAGTAACATTGGCACAGTCCATAAAGCTCTTTCATAGGCTGGTTTAAAAGTAAACAAAACAACCATTTACCTATCATCAATTTACAGACTTACTAGACATTTATCACAATAAAGCTGCCATTACAAATGGTCCAATATGTATTAGAAAATCATTCTAGTTCCTCCTATTTACCCAATAAGGTAATTAATTCCTTTTAATACTTATACAGAATCAAAACAAAAAATGTTAATTTGTGCGAAGACATTGTTTTATCTTACAGTATTAGCATTCCAAATTTAAAAAAATCACAAGACTACAAATAGATCATTGGAAATTCTATTTACTTTTTCTAACTACCAAAGCAGATAATCAAGCAGCTAACATTTATTTATTTATTTATTAAAATCTCCCTAACAACTATCATTACAGGTGTATTCCTAATGCGATAGTGCGGTCTTTAAATTTAAACTTATTTACAATTAAACATACACATACCTAGCTTAGAAACTTGTTACGATAAAATATCCTTTCGTGAACGTAGATCTACGCGAGACAATGGCTTTTTAATTGTGTCTATATACTCGGCATACGAGTGGATATGCCGTCTGCAACCGCAAATTGGCTGAACTGATGTTGTTAGACTGAAACTAGTGTTTCTGCTATCATGTCCAACTGTAATTGAAAATATCAATCATCGAGATTTCAAGACATGTATTTCATGAGATACCTGCTGTTATTGAGCTGTGCACATTTATATCTTAGAAAACAGCACATACATTAGTATAGTACATATTCAAATAGCATGTATAATATCAATGTTAGTATTACAACCTAACCTATAAAAGTGCGACAATGCCAAAAGGCGGTAAGCCTAATCTAGATAAAATATAAAACATGTGTAAATGTGGCTTAAATGCTAAATATGTTTACAAAATGCTAAGCTCTGCTGGTTATGTCGTTTTCAGATCTACTGAGGTAATGGAGGGGGCTGGACGGCAGCGTAAGTAGGGTAGAATGGAGCGAAGTTGTTCGGGCCTCGGATCATCATGTGGTTAGACTCTCCTCTATCTTGAATCGTGCGCGCTGCATAATCTCCTGCTTTGTAAACTGGAGAAGCTGAAAATTAAAAAGTATACTGTAAAATTCTGCGCGAAGGCAAAAAAGGTTGGGTTTAGTCAGTCTGGTAAAGCTCGACCAAAACCCAAACCGGTGAAGAGAATTTGAAGATATTATGTGTTTTTTTCAATAATTCATTTTTTCCCACAGCTTCACCCAGTCCCTGATGAAACACGGTTGATGGCAATAGGCTCGCCTCTGTCTTATGCATAACTAGCGAAATGTGGAGTGTACACCTACAGATATACTTCTACTTACTTAAAGTCGGGTACAGTGTTTGGTATGGCTGTACGGGCACCGATCCTGGCATTACCCACCCTCCTGGAGCTGCGTCTCCGCCTGGAGCTGAAGGTGCCTGAAAACCATATAAAGATCGCTTAGTCTACCTTCGCTCAAATCAACACAAGTTTAATTTTTAATAATCCATTCCCAGTTTGACTCATTGTCACAATCTTTAACTGTTTAAAACACATGACTGACTTCCAATATTCTTTCCTAAAAGCACACACGCGCACAAATAGTTAAAAGTCGACGCCAATTCCAGTAGTTTGTATCAATGCTAATCTATACTTGGCAGTTTGCAGACCACTCATTAACGTCGGCACAAGACGTTTTTTCCTTCAATTCTCCCCGTCAACCGTCACATCATTCCCGACACAATCCATCCATCTTTTTTTGAGCCTTCCTCTCTGTCTGCATCCATCAACATTTACATTAATCACTCTTTTAGACATGAAGACCGCTCATCACTATCGCGATTGAACGTTCGGGAAAAATGTCATCTACTCACCATGGGTTGTCCCGGACTAACAGGTAGTACAGCCGGCTGGCTAGGACCATACGGTCCCGAATCCCCGTTGCCTACGTTATCCTGTGGCGGTGCCGATGGCGTCGCTTGCCCGACCATGCCGACCAAGGGTACCGTGCCGATGGCGATGTACTTCTTGCCGTTCATATTCATGTGCATGCCTGATACTACACATTCCACCTGCGGGATGAATAATAAAAATATATACCCAGTTTCTGGGATAAAAGTCATCGACGCGACAATATTAACCGTAAATCAATCACAGCAGTACTTAACAATACGCTAACACTTTTTATCTCGATTTTCGTTCCAGAAACTACGTGTAAATGTAAATGACACTATTAATGTGCTAAATTAGACACATTTCTGTAATTGTTCTTCCCAGAAAAACAAACATATTATAAAATTTTATTCTTTTGTAAAAAGTAACACGTGTTACTTTTTGGCATCGCGTATGGCCTCAGCGCTGAAATGATCTTGAAACGATATTGCGCAGGATAATAAAGACTGTTTAGAGAAAGTTTCCCAGTCCATATTAATTGATAGTTATACCAAATTGGTCAAGTAGTCTGTATGTCTGTACGCTGCATTCTTAAAAGAAATAGAAACGCATGTTCTAAAACCAAACATTCGAACTCCCAGCGGTGGGACACCAGAAGTTGATTATGCTATGTGGTGCTAATACAGCCAAATATTAGAGGTTTTAAAGAAAAATATTCAAAATGGATTAATTATTTATATTCCAACTATTCATTGCCATATCTAATTTTATTAGCAAGTTCCGTGTGAATTTTTGTTTGGATTCAAGTATGACATCATCGTGAGATCACTCACAAAAAACAGCGCAAGATAAGCCGAGCAGTATTACACAACGAAGTTACCTTGGAAAGAACAGCACAAATTGCACCCATGAATCGTACAATTAACTGATTCGCATTGAATTTGTTCTTTTATAGAAAAAAATAAGTTAATTTTTTACAATGCAGCTAGTATAGTCTAGAAATCTTAATTACATTACAAATATTCACTTTCCATAGCATACAAATTAAAATATTGTTTTACGGTTTACGACCTTTTATTGTTATTCTAAATTGAACCTTGTTTAAATGCGACTACAGTTCCTTTTCAAATAAAGTTGCAATACAACTGTACTTTTGTTTTCATATAGGGGTTCGGTGATACGGGTACGGTTAGCGGCTTGCTACTTTCGGTCAACTATTACAATGCATGTGTGAATGAATCAGGAATCTAAACATTCATAGGTACCATTAAACTCCGCGGAAACTGCCAACTGGGTTCGCTTACTTGCGCCCATCAGAAGAGGGACAATTTAATTATCTAGTGAAACGCGACCAATGTTGGGATGATCAACTTCAGTTAAAATTCAATAATAGGTTTCATCGTCGTATATTATTAATACTTTTGACATGAGTTACAAAAATAGATTAATTAGTTAGAAATAATAGAAAATAGAAGTATAGTCGCGTCGTAAGAGGAAGAGTCATCATATAGTAGGTAGGATCTGCTAGTTCTATAGATTTGGAAAGATTCCATTCAGAAGTGTTAACCCTTGAGCTGGGCAACATGCCAGTAATATCAGGCACTAAAAGACATTAATCATTCGAATAGAATAGGTTAATCCGCGATTTAAGTTTTATGTTACACTTTTTAGTAGTATTAATTAACTTATTATTTATACCAGCAATTGATATATTAATTATTAGTAATAGAACAGGCTAAATTAATTTTTCTTTGCATTCTTTCAGTTATAAATGAAGACTGGCTTCCATTATCTAGTAATGCTGTCACAATGTATTTCAGAAGATCGGCTATCAATTAATTCCACTTGAGCAGTGCATAAAAGGATCAGAGATAGGTGACCATTTTAATCCTAAGACAGAAGATTGTTTACTAGTCTTGAGATTGGTCAATGGTAAGTATGCTATCAAAAATATCAGCAAAGGGAAACGGCCTTCAGCAAGTTTGGCAATCAGTCCTGAAATTTTAGCCTTTATGAGAGATTTTGAGTCTGAACTAGTATTCAGGTCATCAACATAGAAGTCATGTCTTATAGTATTGGCAACAGCTTCATCACTACACTCCGCTGCGAGTTGGACAAGACACCTAGTACTCAGATAGAGAGCTGAACCTGTCTCATAAGTGACAGTATTAAGTTGCAAGGTTTTGAGTGGTTGACTGGGCTTTCGTCTTCTCTCCAAAGAATAAGCTGCAAATGACGCTGTGATTCATTCACCATAACCTGCCTAGATACATTTTTTCGATGTCACCTGTCACCACATAGGTATACTGACGGAACCTGAGCAGAATTGCCATCAAATCGTCCTGAACTACTGATCCAACAAATTGGATATCATTTATTTGTAATAATTTTACAAGAGGCATCAAAGACTAGTCAAGCGAGTGATGGGTATGATTTGTTTTTGAGTAAAATGTACAGACTTCATTGATATAAAACTCGTTCGAAATAACTACGACAATCAGTGTTCGTTGACCACAAAATAAAATCTTTTTTTTTGTTTTGCGGTGTTGAAATACCCATCCTGTCCGTCGAGTTTAGCTAATTAAATTAAACCCTGTTTAATGTATATGAAGTCAAAGTTTTTCTACAACCCGCGGTTACGTAGACCCTGAATGGTAAATGCATAATTGCGCCTCCCAGCCATCATTACAGTAACTCAATCGTTCTTACCTTGAAGTCGTAATCCAAATCGATAATGTTACAGTTGACGAGATCGGATGGCGGTATCGGGGGCACTTCCATGAACAATTCCCAGCTCTTTGTGGTCCCTGCGGGGGCCGGCCCTTCTTGTATGGTTAACAGTCTGGCTTTTATTTTCTTCATTTGAGTTGATGGTGTTGTAGCCCTGTATGTCACCACCTAAAAAAAGAATTATATTACAGTCCGGATACTATAACTGTGTGTTTTCCCTCGCGAAAAGATCACATAAAACATGTTGAAATCTCTTTCTCTCTCTCTTCACGTATTTTTTTTTATCTGTTCATCAGAGATCGGAATACCTGGCCTCTTAATAATACCTTCCTCCAAATAACTTACCTCTACTTTAACAGCTTTATTCGAATTTTACAGGCAGGTATTATCCACATTTTACTTCCTTGAAGTTAAGGCAAATAAACAGTTTTGATGAGAATGTTTCGACAGTACAAACGTACAGTAACATTAGATAAAGGTCAGGACCAGGCCATCTTGATTGACTATTAAGGCTCATAATAAAAGCATTAAGTAGTGGCATTCCTGCTTTTGGATTGCCACTAATGCATTGACCAATTTAAACACTCATCTTTATGGCTGCAAATGTTTTTAAGTTTTTTTAAGGTTCATAAGTTCAGTCTGACCTACTTATGATATGAATGAACTTAATTCAATGAAGTATAGTTACTTGCAACTTCTTTTGAGTAATTTTCTGCAAAAACAATTGTCATTTTTCAACAAACAATTTTTAAAACAATGACCCAAATTCTCAGCTAACAAACCATCAAGGACTGTCTGTAGTACGAGTAACATACAATCAAGTTTCATTGCCACTAAAGCTTGGGGCACGACTCATGAGAGCTCAATTAACAGACGTAAAAACATAACGTTTGTCGTTTTTAAGATAAGATATATTTATTTGCTCAAACATGTGTACACATACAATAATAAAAAGTGCATGTAGGATGACATAAATAAAATTCGTTCAGACATGTTTGCCACATACTGTGGCGTGCAAATGTTTTGAATTTAAAAGTGTGATTTTTAATATATCAATAATTGAACTAATTAAGCAAAAAAGAAAAAATATATTGAATGGTAAAATTAGACAATGCAAAAATAAAAACAATGTAAAGCTATCATCGATGAATACCTAAATGTCAAAATGATACATTTCAAAAACAAAAAAAAATGAAAATTACCGTAATTAAAATAATAAGCACATAATAATAAATGTCAAAGTATACACAGTCATGTCAAACATAATTACTAAAATCATAATTGAATCTATGACACAGCAAATGGTAAAAATGGTGCAAATGGTGGTGGTGGTTTATTATGTTAGATTCATGAAAACCACTGAGTAGCCATTCATTGTTTACTCAACAACAAAACAAAAATTTAATTAAACTTTTGAATTTATTTATAAATGCCTTCCTTGCAGATTATTTTGATGTTTATAGGCAGTGGCGTAACTAGTCCTAGTAGGGCCCTGTATCATTTTTTTTTGGGGGCCTTTGAACCTGAGTGCGGCGAAGCCCAAAAAGAGGAGAAAATCATTAGTATTAAACAAAAGATTTTTGCAAAACTAAGAAAATAGCATTCTGACTTTCATCGCTTTAGCTGCATTTACTAAGAGAATGTGTCGAGCCAGCAAAGTAAGACATAAAAATGTGTAACTGCGATCATGAATAGCATAGGTTAAGACTTCAATGAAGAACTAGAAAATTACAGCATCCTGAAAGGGTATAAGTTTTCATCGAAAAGCGAGCGAAGGTAGATAAATTAGAAAAATTGGTGCTATTTGGACCACGATTGGCGAAGCCAGCGAGCTCGAAAAATTTGACCTTTCTGGACCGTGATACGCCATATTTTCATTTTATCTTTTAGTAAGAAGAATATTTGTGGTTGAGAGAAGATTTTGTGATTTTATTCCTCATCAGGGGCCCTTGTTACTCGGGGGCCCCGTATTATTGATACGGCTTTTTCGGCGGTAGCTACGCCCCTGTTTATAGGGGTGTATCGCCTGTTAGGTATGCGCTTAAACTGATATGATAGGATATGGTGAATTATGAACAGCCATTTGCATCACTTGACTTGCATGTAGGGGACATGCAAGTCAAGTGATGCAAATGGCGTGTTGATAATTTTCGTTGCAGCAACCGGGTGTATATCTCTTGCAACCAATCTTAAATACGTCATGTCTTGCTAAAAGCTTTCTTACCTTCCTCAAGAAGATCTTGACAAGATTCAGCTGCACATTGCTTTTATTTTCAATTTCCACTCGTATTGGTATCTTTTGACCAGGAACATAGCCCGACACAGGCGCTCGGACGTCAACGGACAGTGGAGGCGACGCGCAACAGAAGCAACAGAATGTCTTCTCTAGTTGAATGTGAATTGGTTCCTGGATTTTGAAACTTTGTAATAATCAAAATAATTAATTTAAAAAAAAAACTGTAAAAGAGTGTTTCGCGCTGTAATAACCGAGGAGGCAGAATGCGATAAACTCGCCCACTATTTTTTTGTAGTGCAGAAAAATACATTATAAAAAATAAGCGTGTGTTTAACATAAAAGCGATTAATAAAGTGATATAAATATACCTACTGGTGTACAATAAAGTATATTAAAATAAATAAACAATAATAGTGTACTGTGTAAGTGTAATAAAGTTGACCTTTGATTAAGTTGAAGTGTGTTTGTTGACTGCTTGAATGTCTCGCATGTAAATTGCATAAATAAAAAAACTATTAAAATTAATGCAACTTTCTCTACATGTTAAATGTAGCAAGATAGCATAGAAAGGATTGATTAACAAGTGACTGATAATATTTTATACACATTTGCTATCACTCACTAACCAGGCATTATGCAAGTACGATTTGTGCCTGGTTGATACCAATAGGCTTGCCTCTACTACATGGGACCTTAACCTTACTGGTGTGCCTACTACTATTAGGTACATCTAGGTGTAAACCCTTCGAAGATTACAGGCGTAATGATATGTTATGTTGTTAGCAAGTTTAGAAACTCTTATACAGCTTTGTAGCTGTAAGTTTAAGAGTTACTAAACTAACTAAGTATACTAACTAACAGTAGATTAAACACAAACAAAATTGAAGTTGTCTGTTTGTAATATCAAAATAACAGCTTCTTACTGAATGCATATGAAAATATGAACTTTTATTTATTTATTTTTATTTTAACTTCAACAAAAACATATTTTTTTCCATTTTTGTCTGTCTGTTCTGGCTAATCTCCGACGGGACTTTTACTGGCAGGTAGCTGATGTTATAATAAGGTCTAACTTAGGCTACTTTTATTTTAGAAAAATAATTAGGATTTCCATGCAAATAAAATTATAACCCTTGAAATTGGTAAAAAAAAATCTAATTAAAAAAGGGAAGTCATTTTTATTTATAATTTTCACGCGAACGAAGGTCGCGGGCTACAGCTAGTGACTAAATAAAATATAAATTAGGTATTGCAATAGAACCTTACCTTATATGAAGGGTTGAGATTCAAATCAAATGCATTGATCACAGTGAAAGCCATCTTAGTTTCTTGGTCGTATTTCCATGGCCTATCCAGGGTAACCTTGATAGTATACCTGACATATCCATATTGACCCTCAAAGGATGAAGGCAGGACCGGTGGCAATGTACAAGTGAAGTTGTACACATTTTTACCAGATGGGATTTCAATTTCATTTCCTAAAAAAAAAAATTATGTAAAGATAATTTTAGACAAATTCTAACGATGATTGTCAGTTATTATCAAACAGGTGATAAGGTTAATAATCTGACTATCTTTAACCAATACTGCTATGAGTAAGGGCCGTACTCCACCAAAGCAAAGAGAGATGTGTTTTAAACCAACAATACAATTTCACTTCAACTTTTTTCAACTTCTCGTCTCCGCCTAGCTTTAGTGGAAACGGTTGAGCAGAGAGGAGATGTCTCGATTGTTTAGGCCAGCGGACACGAGCGGTGAGATGTGTGCTGTGAACGGCGTGCGGTGAGCAGTGTGCTGCGGCTGCTTGTCGCTTAGCAGATCTCTCCTCTCCACTTTGAACATTTCCATACGTCTTCGGTGAATACACTCTAGCTTTTATGCATCTCCTCTCCTGTCTGCTTCACACATGGAGATGTGTGCAGCAGACACTCAAACTGGACTGTCTACAGTTTTAGTGGAGTCAGGGCCTAATAGTTACAAAATTATAATACACATCCTAGGGCAACTAATAGGGAATATGCATGTAATTTTTTTTTTTCACTTAAATCATTAATATGCAGTACTATCAACCCAAGAAACTAATTAAAAGTTAATTTCAACTACTGCTTGTCGCACAAAAGAAAATATTAAACTCCTGCAATTTTCTACGACAGCTCAAACGTCCATGACTATCGCGGCCATTCATGTCAGGACTTTGATGTCACTTACCTCTATCTGCCTTGTTTAAATCTAATTTTTTGCCCTTAGTAGATTCGTATTACAAAAATGTAGGTGCTTTATTTAAGCAAAAATTGCAATAACAATATTATAGTAAAATCTCAGTGAAACTTTAAGTACTTTTCAATTAAAAGTGTTTCTTTGACACATGGATTGTGACGTCACTACCGGAATCGATGTGTTTTGTGTTTGCGTTCCGTTTCACCAAAACACGCTAAATAAAATATTAAATTGTAAAATAAGTGTTGTATTAGAGAATTAAACAAGTGTACCACAATGTTTTTATGGTCCAATACAAGGCATTTTAAAGAAATAAAAAAAGTTTTGTATTTCTTGCATATACCCTATTCAAGCACATTCATATCAATATTATTACTTTGAATGAAATACAAATTCTATGTAAATACATCTGGTGGTGGAGGTGTTAGGACACCTATAATCAAAATAGATGTATTTTAAACACATCATAAAAAAAATGTTAAACTTCTAAGTTTTGCAGTGTGGGTAGCGTAATGCATTATTCATACTGATGATTAAGGCATATGCTTACTAAGATTTGCAGGAAAAATATCAATAAATACTTACCATATTTCACGCAAATAAAGATTATTCTATTCTGAGTAAAGCATAATGCATAATGGCCTTTAAGTGTCTGGCACCAACCTGCATGACTTTATAATAACATTTGAGATGCAACTGTATCATATACAATGTCATCTCACAATCTTATTATCTCATTTTAACTATGTAGGTAAATAAACTCTTTGCATGCATGCTTGTTATCACAACTTATTATACGAAAATTACTCATCAAATAGACATTGGCAGAGTCACATAAATGTTTACGCAAAATTTGGTGACTCTGGAAATGTCCATTTGCCTTTATAAAGATGAGCGTGAATTAATGTTTCTTGTATTCTGAATCATAGAACAAGATAGTTTTCTTTTGATGTCACATCTATTAAAATTGAAAGGTGTACTATTTAATAAATAGCCATTAAGTTAATGAGTTGCACTCTTGTTGTCATTGCAAGTTTTGCTTACTTTAATGGGGTAATAATTTAATTTATGGTCTCCTCAAGTAGTACCAGTATTACTATAGTATAGTCATCATTAATGGAATATTTAACTGTATTTCATAACAAGCATTAAGTAAATATAACATGAATTATTATCCTAGAGGACAAAGAATAATATGTTAGTAATTTTTCATAGATATTCACCTGAATTGCTACCCAGCAAATAATATGAGACTTGAAAATATTCCTCATGACCCGTGAACGCGGCGTCGGTAGACTCAGTCTTTCCTTCGGAATTTTCTTCATTTTTACTTTCATGCCACTCTGTATGTGCTTCTCCTTTAATCTTAACATGGATACCTATGAAATAAAATATATATAAGTCATATGTTGTTTACAAATTCAGGCCGATTCAGATTACTGAATAACAATCTATAACAATATAGTTTCATTTTCGGGCTCATTCTAGTGGATGAGTCAGAGACCATAATGAAAACTATTCGTGTGTTACATACCTCGAACTTTTTTTGGACTGTCGAAAACATATTCTATTCTTCCATTGATGGTTTGCCCGGCGTAGTATGTATTCCATTGATTGTCTAAATAAATGTTAGCTTCCTTTAAACCCATTTGAAGAGCAAAATATGAAAATTATTGAAATTACACCACACCAGTAAAGACAAAAATTTGTTTGACAGACACACTTGACACTAGTCACAAACAGACTGACAGATCCAACTTTTTTTGGTATAACATTACCTATTTTACTCTTTGGATCCGATCAATCACCAATCAATCCAGCCTGTCCCACCAATCCTGCCTGTCCCACAGACAGTGTTGCCAGAAGGTTACATTTCTTACATTTTTCGTAACTTTTGACCCCCTCACGTAACATGTAATTTTTATATTTTAAGCTATAAGTGATAATAATAAAGTGATAATAATCCCAAAGAGTGACTTTTTCATGAAATAGCTATTGAATGGGGTTATATAAACTTGGAGGGCTGTATTGATGATTTAAATGATTATAATTCTGTAACTTCATACGTGTTATTGGCGCGATTCATATTTTCATCAACATACAACCTGACACTGATCTGCAAATTGCAATAAACTTAAGAAAATTTAAATTTCGCGGGCTACACTTGACTGTCCATGCTCTTATTTGTCTATTGTCAAGACTGAGTAGTGTTGCCAATCATGCGATAATTATCGTAAATATACAATAGTTACGTCATACGATGTAAAATAATCATAGGGTATCGCACAATAATTTTACTGTTTCATACGATAATTTATTAACTATTACGATATTTTTGAGACAAATATATGCTGCGTTGATTTTAAACCCAAAAAGGCCATGCTGGACCGCATGACACTTGCAAATACTTATGGCCCAGAAAAAAAAGAAGAACAGCATGGCTATTCACAAACGCTTTGATTCGGAAAGTCGTACGTATGTCTATCTCGCACGATTTCATAATGCCAAAAAAAAGACATACGACTTGTCTCATCGATATCGAACGGAAGTGTTTGTGAATAGCTATACAGGAGGACGAAGCTCACTAAGCCGACGAAGGCATAGACATACTATAAGTAATATAGTTCCTCCTTAAATATAGTTATTAAATCCTTTATTCAGTTTTTAACATGTATATTTTTTCAAATACATATTTCTAAAAAAATATATATATATTTTAGACATATCTTAATTAATTATTCTTTACTTCCCTCTTCCTTTATACGTACTCAAAATAATAGGTAATTCTTTAGATAAACCCTACTTTTTCATATATTACATGAATAAATGTATGCGATAAAAATACGATAATTTTGTGTGATTTGGGATAATTTTGTATTGGCATTTTGGCAGCACTGAGACAGTGATGACACTTGACAGTTTTGGACTTTTGGCAGATAAAAGATATTACGTGTCAGTGCGGGACACCTACCTACCTAAGTTCTGTGGGGTGGGGACACTGCAATACTGCATTGTTTGTTGTTGTGCAGTGTTGCCAGAAGGTTACATTTCCTACATTTTTCGTAACTTTTGACCCTCTCGCATAACATGTAATTTTTTACATTTTTGGGTATTTTCGTAACTTTTCAGAACAACGAGATTTGTAATGCTTTTTTGCATTAAGGCGTTCTTGCCCTTTATTAACAGAGCCCGTTTACGACCACTTAGTAGAACAGTACGTTATGAGGGTTCATTATGTATCAAATATTAGTCGTTAGTTCAGTGTAAAACTAACAGATGCACAACCTCGTAGTTTTGGTTCAAAATATAATAGAATAAGTTAGGTGCTAGACTAGATAGTAACAACAGTGAAGATGGCGCTGCGAACAAATTAAACTGTCTATTCTAACATAAGATTAAATACACCATTAGACATCATAGATTCCTTTATATTCCGCCAATTTACTGACGTAAATTTGCCTCCTACCTCCGACCCCAAAAACAAGCATATTAAAAAAAAACCAATGAACTTTTACAGCAAAAATGTAACCTTTCAGGAAACGAAACGTAACTTACGACTCAAGGGCCCTGGCCTGCGGCATATATTAGTTACTATACTCTATGGCCTGCGGCCTGGCAACACTGGTTGTTGTAGAAATGTAGACTGCTGGACTGGACCAGCCAAGAGCAATAATGAGCAGTACTTACCACTCAGATTATAGAGTAATATTAATAATTGTACAGATTTTTTAACTGACAAGTGTATTTTACTAAACAAAAGGTATTCCTTCTACCAGAGCCATTGAAATCAAGTTAACCTACTTCATGAATCATCAAAAAAATATTTATAAATAATTTAATTAATTAATAACGAGTACGAATACGAGCCCATTGACTGAACCATATTCATCACTGGTTCTTCTGCAGTTCTGCTGTGAACAAAAGGCTCTCTCAAGTTTCTCCACTATAACTGTCTGCTTCATCTGTGTTTAAAGAAATAATTATATTATAGGGTCAGTGGGTCGTCTTAGGGGCGGTGTTTATGCACTTAAATATTAAGGGCCCACTAAGGGCCATGGCAGAACTATAGACACTTGCCAAATATTAAAAAAATGGCTGAAATTTCTGTAATAATACCGGTACATAATGGAGAAAAATGGATAGATAATTGTATGAACTCAATAACAACCCAATCAATTTTAAACACTAATAATAAAGTGGAAATTTCTATTTACAATGATGGCAGTTCTGATAATACTCAAGCACTATTACTGAAATGGGAAGAATACTTTCAATCTCAAGGAGTAGGTTATGTGATAACAGGTAGTAAAGGATCAAAAGGTGTGGGTGCTGCTAAAAATGGTGCTGTTAAAATAAGTACTGGCCAATTTCTGTGCTTCCAAGATATTGATGATGTGATGCACCCTCACAGGATATATTTACAGTGGAAAGCTGCAAAGTTAAACCATAATGCTCTTATTGGTAGTAAAATAACTAGAACACCTGTAAATTCAACTCCTCGTTATGTTCGTTGGGCTAACAGCCTTACTGATGAGCAGTTGAAGAAACAAATATATACTTCGAATGGGCCTACTTTACTTATGCCGACATGGTTCTGCCATAGGTCTGTATATGATCGAGTTGGAGGTTTTGTTGAAACCGGGCATGGAACACCTGAAGATCTGATATTTTTTTATGAACACTTAGATGCTGGTGGAGATTTACATAGGGTGGACAATGAACTGGTTGTGTATGCTTACCATGAAGGTGCAGCTACTTTTTCTGTTAAACGAGAACAGATTATGAAAATACAGCTTGACAGATTACAAAAGTCTATATTACCACATTGGGATTATTTCACAGTTTGGAATGCTGGAAAAGCAGGCCGAAGATTGGTTCGCTCATTAAGTCCAGATAACTTAAATAAAGTTGTAGCATTCTGTGATGTTGATAAAAATAAAATAGGCCATTTTGTTGACCTGTATTGTCCTATTGAAAGAAAGGTTATTATCAAGCTACCCGTAATACATTTCACAGATGCTAAGCCACCTTTATTGATATGTATTAAATTAGATCTAAGTAATGGTGAATTTGAAAAAAACCTCAAGTCATTGAATCTCATAGAAGGAATTGATTATGTTTTGTTTAATTGATATTCTAAGATGCCTTGACAAAATGTTATAGCTATATTAAAACTGTATTACTGTTGACAGAAGTATTTCATTGATTGCGAATATTATGAGTGCTAAATTCAATTGGTACAGAATACATTTTTTTTTATATATAAAATTCCTATAATAAGGTAATAAATACTAACGCTAATATACACACAAGTTTAAAATAAAATGAATCATAATATGGTTGATGGAGTCTCCAGCAGAAGTTGGTGGACCTCAGATATAGTATGGTGTGGGCTGTGTGGGTAAGATGTGAATACTTTGGCAGTACATTGTGTAAAGTGATGTATTTATGTTCTCAATTCTATACTAAAACAACCTTTCCTCTATTTCAACAAATTCGATGTCCTGCTAGCCAGGTGATTGTCCTGATGGGCCAACATTCCAGTCACTAGTGTGCAAAAGCTGTGCTCCTTACATGTGCATAATCTGTTCAGTATACATCTATGTAGCTCATCAACAGACTTCGCAGGACATACATCTTTCTATGATCTGAGTAGAATCTCCAAGTGTATACATCCTTCTTAGTGAAGTGCCTACTTCTTATTCACAATAATAAAAAATTATTGCTCAAGAGACTTCTCCAAATCCCACACAATGTTGGCATCACTACAATCTTGGAATTTACATAATGATGCTTTTAAAGCTCAGCATCCAGAAGTTCATTCTGTATTTTGTCAATAAAACTATCATCAAAAATAGGAGACAGTGCCCTGCGTGTTGTTTTAATCTCGCGTTTTAAGCTCAGAGCTCGAGGCTTATCTTCAATCATCTCTCTGCCTTGTTGAAAGGCCCCACACCATTTGTAGATCATGGTCTTGCCAGGACACTTTGCACCATAGACTCCTTTCATCTCATTTAAAATGGCTTGGGGTCCCTTCCCTTGTTTTGTGAGGAATTTGATGACAGCACGAAACTCGATCTGCTGCATATCCATTCTATTCATGGCTGAAGTCACAGACATTATTACAGTTGTCTGTTAACTTCAAAAAATGCTTGCAGAGCGTTTTTTGTGGCAGTGTGGAGAACACTACAACAAAAGAGTGAAATTAATTGAAGATTCAGGTACTAAATTGATAGATTTTATATAGGTAGTACGCCTTTATAATGTGAGTGAATGTAATGTCACCGGCGTGCAGCACGCAACATGACTCAAGAACTCATCCAATGGTACACACACCATACATCTCAGCTATACACATTAAAATGAATATACTGAATCATACCTGGTGCCTTGCCTCACTCCTAGTCTGATAAATTGGGACTGCTATAACTGCTGATACACAGCCCTGTTTATTCAATCATTCCATGTTCGTTTTCTTTCAATTCAGAGCGAATGTAGATTAATAAATGATGCTCTCAATGCTCTGTGAATGTCACCATTTCAAATATTGTATGTCAGATTGTCAGTCAATAACGCTAGCTAGCTGCAAGGATAGTTTGGCGCTTGAATGACATTGTCAGAAGTGCGCTGTTGGTAAGCGAAGCGTTGGCGAAGCGTCTGTGAATTTGTGTATGAAAAAATAGGATGGCGGTGTTAGTTCTGATTCCTACCACGCGCTAAAAGATCCATGTACACTGTACAGACGCCAGCACATCAAGCTCCCTGAAACAGTCAAACCGAATCAACCTTGAACCTAATGTTTCAACGATAAAGTTGAAAATCTACATAAAAGAAATTTGCCAGATTGCAGCAGCTTGATGTTCTTTTTTTTTTTTTTTTTTTTTCGTATGGAAAGTCACCAAATAACCTCTTGCTCTGGGCTAAGCAGGAGGGAGTGTCAGACTTTTACAGACTAAAACCCATCCATGTTCCTTCTTTAACCGACTTCAAAAAAGGAGGAGGTTTTATTAAACAGAAATCAAAATGAGATACATTACTGTCCAATATATGGGTAGGTAGGTATGGTATATGGTAGGTCATAGTGCATGTCAATCTTCAACATCACTGACGACCCTGGAGAGATGCCCGCTTTGTACCCAAGCACGATTTTTTAAAGGTAAGCGGGGTCTGAATGTGCATATTGGGAAAGTACACAAATTACAAAATGCACCCACCTCGAACCCTGTTATACCACCACCTACATCACAGACAGTGTCCTCTTTCGACCCACTTTGGAAAACCCTTGAAAAATTCAAAAATTCCATTCCTGTACTAAAGCGAGTTCCCTGAGGCGCTAGACCGCTAGTACCACAAAATTTAGCAGGTTGCGTGCGCCTTGCCGTCCGGGAGAACTCGCTAAATGCTTGGGAACAACTGCTCACCTTTCCGTATGGAATCCTTCATGTGCAAAAGAATTTGGCAACCAAAAAAACTTTAACAGCACAATTAAAGAAAATTGCAGCGTTTCGGCTCAAGATTTAGATACAAAATATACACCCTCAAGAGGAAAGGAGGAGGAGGAGGAGGATGGACCTTCCCCTTACTTCGTTTCCCCACCTTGTGGAAACGAAGTAAGGGGAAGGTGACATTAGTGGAGCAGCCAGGATGCTCTCCAGCAGCGGTGTGGTGGCACCGTGCTCTCACCAAACCAAACACCCTGCCCCAGCGGATGGCCTCTCCTTTCCCGACCCACCTGATTCGGACTTCCATTCCCTCACCATTACAGGTCGAGAGTTGGTCACAGCTGTTTGCTCCTTCCGGAGCGGCTCCGCTGGCCGCCTCGACGGCCTAAGTCTTCAGCATCTAAAGAACCTTATTTGTTCAGGCGCCGGGGAAGCTGGTGAGTTGCTCTTGACGGAGCTTACAGCTCTGATAAACCTTATGCTCTCCGGCAAGGTGAACGAGTCCGTCATCGAAGTTCTGTACGGGGCCAATCTATGTGCCCTGCGCAAAAAAGATGGCGGCATTCGTCCCATTGCTGTGGGAACTACCTACCGTCGTACGGCAGCCAAGATTTGCTGTAAATTTTATGGTGAGGCGGTTTCGGAAAAATTTCAGCCCCTGCAACTTGGATACGGCTCTAAAGGGGGCTGCGAGGCTGCCGTACACGCTTTGTACCTAAATTCTGACAAAGGTGAGGTCATCCTGAAGGTTGACATAAAGAACGCCTTCAATTCAGTGAACAGGGACTCCTTGTTGACAGAAGCTAAAAAAGAATTACCCCAAATTTATAGTTTTCTTTGGCAATGTTACAGACATCCATCTAAATTACTATATCGGGACAACCTTTTGGAATCTGCTGTTGGCTGTCAACAAGGTGACCCCCTCGGGCCAGTGATTTAGCTATTCATCCAATTGTTCGGCAGCTAAATTCAAAATTTAACGTTTGGTATCTTGACGATGGAACCTTGGGAGGCGATGTAGATTTCGTTTTAAAAGATCTAAATTTCTTAAAAAATGAACTTCATTCCATTGGACTTGACCTCAACCTTTCAAAATACGAAATATATGCAGCAGACAGTACCGACAGACAACTGACTCCTTCAAAATTTAACGCAATAGCACCTGGCATCAAAATTATAGAAAAAAGCTCTCTTCGTCTACTTGGTTCTCCGATCTTTGAAAATTCTTTTCCCGATTTTATCGAGGAAAAAATTCAATGATGTTTCGGAAAGATTGCTCCAAATTAACATACATTCGGCCATCACAATAATTCGTTACTGCTGTTTTGGCCCAAAACTAACTTATTTCCTTCGTGCTTCCCCGTTATGGAAGCACACTCACCTTTTGGACAAAATGGATCAAATTATCAGACATACAATATCATCAATTTTAAATGTGGCTTTGGACGACCGAACTTGGGCACAAGCTACTCTTCCCATTCGTATGGGTGGACTCGGCGTCCGCAAAATGTCTAGTATTAGTTTACCGGCTTTTATATCCTCGGTCCACGGCACTGAGAAATTAATCAGGAATATCCTGGCTTCCACACTGATTGATTTTGACGTGCCGTGCTTCTCCGAGGCTATCAATGCCTGGAAACTCGCTTGCCCCAATTCTGAAGAACCCGACCATCCATTTTCCCAGAGACGGTGGGACGAGCCGCTCTGCAGAGTAGTTCAGAATAATTTACTGAACACGTCTGCTACTACTGCTGAGCGTGCACGTCTGCTGGCTGTGGGTGAGTGGGAGTCAGGTCTTTGGCTTCACGCACTACCGTCGTCGAACATAGGTACGTTGTTCGACGACACTACTTTTCGCCTTGCTGCTTCTCTGCGCCTAGGTGCCCCATGTTGTTCTCCTCATCGCTGTCACTGTTGTGAAGTTGTCAACAGCCTTGGACACCACGGCCTATCATGCAGCCGAAGTGCGGTCCATTTTGCACGGCACACGAATTTAAATGACATCATCCGACGAGCTCTTGTCACCGTCGGCGTTCCAGCTATTTTAGAACCCAATGGCTTGGCACGCGACGATGGCAAGAGACCGGACGGCATGTCTTTGTTTCCTTGGAAGATGGGTAGGCCTTTAGTGTGGGACGCAACTTGCGTCGATACTCTTGTCGCGACGGCGTGCGTCTCTCTTTATTCTTGTTATATGCTAGTTATCCCCAGGTCTACAATGTAATTTGTTCTATAGTAATAATATAGGATTTATCTGCTTCGCTTTTGATATAAAGAGAAACCCCCGCCTCACGAAATGTCAGAAACACTCACCGTTACGGATCACACACCGATACGGAGTGTCTCTCAATCCAGTCTCTTATGCTTCGGTCCTCAAAGGCACCGAAGTGGCTATCATCAGGTCAACCATCAGTTTATTCATTTCCTCAGGCGCGACTAGGACATCTGTAAGTTAAAGTACCCATGAATCTCTAGGTTTAGTGTTACCTATCTGTTTATGATTAATAAATCTATTTTGCTTTCTCATTAGTTTTATTTTATCATCAACATTTGTGACACCTCTGTGCTAATCAGATTCTGGATTTTATCCGCCTCTGCAAGAGCACGCATTCCAGTTTGACTTCGGCCATTGCCTCTTCACCTGGAATGCTCCCCTTATTATTATACATTATAATATATATGTATATATGACGTCCGTCGACGTCCGCACCCGTCAGTGCCTACCATTGGGCCCCCATGGGGAATATACTAGAAGGTCTGCGAGAGAGGTTGGCCCACGACCCTTCTCACAAACCCCAGCGCTTGAATGTCCGGACTAGTAGCGCGTGAGGGTCGTCGTTATACCTTTAGCTGCGATCATGGAAGCATCTCATTGAACCAAAGCCGCAGCTGAAGACACGACCATCACTTCCAACAGATTAGGTGTACCAAAATATTCAAGCAAGCAAAAATACTTTCGTATAACATCAATATTAAACATACCAAATCTCTAATCTTTACATAAACAGAAAGTTAATACTTAGCTATCCAGGTGGCACGTCTCACGAGTGACAACAATTATACTTTTCCATATAATCTTCTTGCACTGAATTTACTCGAATTAACTTTTATCCAAACCTGTCATGGCGGTATTGAAAAGAGCGGCAATATTATGATGCTCTGTGAGAGCGGCTTAGGTTTGGTGGCGTCAAGTTGTTCATACTGATTTAGTGTTGTCATCTCATTAGTGCTGTGCAATTACATATTTACATTTATAGGTTTGGAACATCGCGATTTCATCTTTCGCGACACTCCCGACAACGACAGAAGCTATATGTGTTCCATAAAGTCTCGCGTCCACTCTCGTATCTTCTCTCGAGCCTTCAGGGACGCGTCTCTCACATCTCTCGCTTCAGGAGTTTGGGTTACCTCATCAGTGCTTTTAGGTATGCTATCATTATCGTGTTCTTCATCAAGAACTGTTGGTTCATCATTTTCTGTGGTAAGTATTCTCTGAGTTGTTTTCTTTTCTATTTCTCCTATATTTATATGTTTTTCTGTTTCAGGTTTGTCAACGGGTTCTACAGCGGTTTGTGGAGTTGTAGATATTTCTTCGGTAAGAATAGCTGAGTCGAGTTCTTCTAGCAGAGATAAGTTATCCACTGTTGGTGTAACATCTTCTCTTTCAAACTCAAACATAACCTTTTCTTTTCCCGGTATATCTTCTTCAACCTCCAACGGATAAAGATGTGCGATGGAACGAGTGAATTCCGTATCATTCACCTTTACTCGTGCCACTCTGCATTGACCGTCGGCTCCTTTCAACAAAGATATAATTTTTTCAACTTTCCAGTTCTCTCGGTTCGACTTATCTCCTTTAATCTGGACGATATCTCCCAATTTCGGAATTTCTAATTTTGTTATCCGTGGTTCTTTAAGAGAATGTCGGTATCTCTCCCTTAGACTTGGTAGATACTGATCGACGAACATTCTTTTAAACTCTTTCAACATGTTCTGTCCACGTTTCCAACTTTCCACTAGATTCTGTTTTGTTAATGTGCCTTCTTGTGGAAATTCTGCATCTGAAGGTGTTGTCACGATGCATTTACTCAAGGTTAGAAAATCCGAGGGTTTGAGAATATCCTCTAGGTCAGAACCTACACACGTCAGTGGGCGTGTGTTTAATACTGTTTCTATTTCTTTTATGATTGTACTTAGTTGATTATCTGACAGTAAACTTTTCGTCAGAGTTCTCTTGAGACAGTGTTTAACTAGTCCGACAAGTCGTTCATAAAATCCTCCATGCCACGGTGCTAACTGTGGAATGAATTTCCATTCGATTTTATTAGTGATGCAATAGTTGCTTGACAGTATTTCTGCAGTTAATTTAAATTGTAGTGCGTTATCTGAAACTATTCGTGTTGGTATTCCTCTGCAAGATATAAATCTTCGTAGTGCTAATAGACATTCCTCAGCCATAAGATCCTTAACGACTTCCAAGTGTATAGCCCGTACTGCTAGACATGTATACAGACATATCCATCTTTTTTCTGATTTATTATTTGTCTTTACTTGAAGAGGACCCAAATAATCTATTCCGGTATATGTAAAAGGTGAACTATAATTTACTCTTTCCTTAGGAAGCGCTGGAGTAGTTGGTAATTTGAATGGACCTCCTCCATGTTTAACACAATTTGTGCATTTTCCTAATATTTTCTTTACCTGGCTTCTTCCTTGGGGAATCCAGTACGATAATCTGATCAAACTTAAAGTGTGGTTGACCCCTACATGATAGTTTTTCTTATGTGTTTCTAGGATCATTGTGTTAGTGAAGTCACAATCCTTTGGAATTAATATTGGATATCTTTTATCGTAAGACCAATCAGCGTTTTGTAATCTTCCTTTGCAACGTAGGATACCGTCTATATCGGTAAATACGCCTAAGTTTCGTTGTAAGTTAGTATCTTTACCCTCTACTTCCTCGGGGAAATGTTCCTTTTGAATCGTTTTGATCTTTTGTACATGTGATAGTGTATTGTCCTCACAGTTCTCTGTGGAGCTGTTTCGTGATTCCTCATCTAATTTATTTCTCCGTTCCTGCTCTTTTGAGACCTTTTCTCCACTCGTGAGATCCTCCCCAATAGGAAAAGAAAATTCATGTTCAGCAGAAGAACATGTGGGATTTACAGCGACTTCAGTTTCATTAAGTAAAGAAATTTCGGCTCTACAACCTTTCGGCCAAGTTCTGGAGTCTTCCAGTAGAAAACTTGGTCCGGATAGCCATTTCTGCTTGTCTTCCATAGTACTTGTGGGTCTAGTAGCCACGTCTGCTGGATTTAATTCTGTTGGAACATATCTTATTGTTGCTGGTGTATTTCCCTTTATTTCTTCTATCCTCCTTGTAACGAATGGTGGTAGTAGTTTGTTGTTGTAATACCAATCAATCACTATTTGACTATCTGTCCATATAGTGTTTCCTCTAAATTCAAAATCTAGGAAGTTGGTTACGTACTTCAGCAACCGACTACCTATTAAAACACCTAATAATTCAAGTCTTGGAATTTTCAAATTGTCCTGATCCTTGATGGGTACTAGCCGAGATTTTCCTATTACAAATTTCAATTCTTTTCCATTAGAAATGTATACAACTGCAGCATATGCTTTGGTTGAAGCATCCGTGAAAACGTGCAGTTGAATATTGTCATCACCAGCTCGTTCGAAATATTTCCTTGGTAAAATAATGTTTTTTGTGTCTTCTAGCTGTTCTCTAATGATTTGCCATTCATTGGTCAATTCTTCTGGTAATGGGGTATCCCATTTGAATTTATGTATCCACAGATTTTGTAGTAAAAGTTTTGCTGGTAATAAATCTGGTGCAGCATATCCACATGGATCGTAAACTGACGCTATGTTTTTAAGTATTTCTCTCTTGGTTGTGGCCTCTGTAGTCTTTCTCGGTCTCAATCTGATCGTATCTTCTTCTGTGTTCCAATTCAGACCTAATACTTTAACTTCTACATCTCTGCAGACATCCGATGAAGAAATGCTTTCGGAGAATTGTTTGGAATTCGAACTCCATTCTCGAAGATTCATTGAAATCTCTTCAAATGTGATTTTACACGAGTCATACATCGCTGTTGCTTCTTGTACAGATTCTGCTCCTGTAACAAGGTTATCGACGTAGATGTCATTCACTATGCTTTTTAGACTTTCCTCATTGGAACGCAGTAGATGATGTTTCAAAGTAGCATTTAGAAGAAATGGACTTGATATCACTCCAAACGGTACGCGACAGAATCGTAAGTGCAGAATGTTATCTTCCGTGGCCGTCCTTTTTATGTCTTTCAACCATAAGAATCGAGTTACGTCTTTGTCCTTTTCATGCAATGCTATCTGTAGAAAAGCCTTTTCTACGTCTGCTGTTATTCCTATCTGATGCGACCTAAACCTTAACAACATTCCGGTTAAGTCTTCTAGCATAAGTGGACCACAATGTAAACATTCATTTAAACTTTTGCTATGTTTGGTCTTTGCCGAAGCGTCGTAGACTATGCGAGTTGGCTTGCCTGGATGACTAACACCGTGATGCGGCAGGTAGTGTATAGGATGATCTACATCTTCGATTCTCTTTTCATTGTCTGGTACACTTTCAATTATTTCTTTTGCTAATTGTTCTTTCAATGTAGTATCGTACGCTGTTAGCGAATCGGAATCTAATCGTTTGAGTAGGTTGACTAGTCTGCCTTTGGCTAGACCGTAATTAGTCTCTAAATTAGGTGGGTAATCTATCCATGGCCAACTAACAGTGTACCTATCATTTACCAGTTCTATGGTATCATTGAATTGGTTGATTACTTCTTCGTCCCTAGTCAATTTTGGCGAATCGCATATTCCAATGGATTCTAGTTCCCATAAGCATTTGAGGTTTCCATTGTGTAACGGAAGATCCGGTGCTGTCAATTTGTTTTCTATTCCTTGAAAGTAAGTTATTACTGACAACGTGTCCGTGGATTTCGTATTAGTTTTTCCAGTCAGTATGTAACCGAATTTAGAGTCAATCAAGAATAAGTTACTTTCCAGTTGAATTTTGTCCTCAAGGATGAATGAAAAGTAGAAGTCATTGCCGATCAATATGTCTATTTTGGGTGTCAATGAGCCGTCGTCAGCCAAAATCAGATCATCTTTATGTTTACCTATGTCTATACCAGAGAAAGGAACTCCATGTGAAATATGAGGAACAACATTTGCTTCTATTTGTAAAATATCATTTGTCCTTGTTCGTATCTGTAACCTGACTATGGGGCTTTCTATTACTTGGGGAGTTTTCGATCCAAACGTGAAAACTGATAAAATGCTTTCCTCTTCGATAGGAAGGTTCAATTTTGACGCTACTTCTCGCGTTATATAAGTACGTTGACTACCCGAGTCCAACAGTACTCGACAGACCTTTTCATTGGAATCATCGTCTTTACGTTGAGCCTTAACTATCGCCGTTTGTAATACCGTGGAGCTTATAGAGTTGACATGAAGCGTCTTAACATCCTCGGTTTTATTCATGCAATTATTATAACAAAGTGCTCTGTTATGATTGCCAATTTTGTTACAGTATACACATTGGATTGAAATTTTACAATCTTTTACTCGATGACCTTTACTTAGACAGGCAAAGCAGTGATTTTTTAATTTCTCTTTCCTCTCTTTCACAGTTTTAACAACATTGCATTGATCATTGAAGTGCGATCCTTGGCAAAAAATACATTGAATCCTCCTTTTCTTTTTCATGGGCATGTCTCTGTTACTTCCCTGTTCTTGAGGTTTTCTTCTTGTGGACTGGCTATTGTAGTTAATGTTCTTATGGAATGGCCTTTTCTCATTGGACTTCTCTTCTTTCCTATTTCCTTGGCGGGTTTGAATTAGATTGTGTTTCTCAAAATTCTTGTAATTTTTGTTAGGTTTTACGAATTTTTCCTTCCTGTTGCATGAACTTGTGTGTAACGTCTGAGTGGTATACTCTTCCAGATTTTCGGAAGTGATCCTATTTGCATCTTCCCTCGCAGCTATTATGGTTTCCAAACGTTGACGGATTTCTTCTATTGACTCGGTTTTTGCTTTTATTTTTAGTTCATACACAATGTCCGAAGGCATTTTTTCTAGGATCATGAATCTGAGATGATCGTGATCAACGTTTTGATTCAGTGATTTTAGGATTCTTAAATGTCTTTCTATTTGACCAAATGTGTTTCTTGCTTCCGTTATATTGCCTTTGGAGGCTTTCGGCACTTTGTATAACGCAGCGTAGTGCGCGTCTATGATATGATTTTCTTTACCATATCTATTTTTCATTACAGAAACAGCTATTTCATAGTTCTTATTAGTGGTCTCGAGCCCCTCGATGACCTTCTTTGCTTCACCTTTCAAAGAACCTTTAAGGTATAAAAGTTTGTCTACCTCTGATAGGTCTCTATTTCCTACATTGGAGCAGAATTGGTCCCAAAATTGACGCCATTCCAGAATGTCTCCGGAAAATTCTGGCAAACTTAACTTGGGTAATTTCCCCATTAGTGCAGTATTCCTACCCGGTAATACAGTTGGTGCAGAGTTTTCTTTTATCCTTTTCAGTTTGATATCCATTTCCGCTAGAACCTCTTCACCGCGTAGCTGTACTTCACTAAAGGAAGTGACCTCTTCCACGAAAGATTGCATTTCGTTTATTGATAGGCTATTGTTCAACTCAGTTCCGAACCTTTTCACTGCTACATTTAGCTTACCTAGCACTATTTCTAAATTTTCAGAATTTTCTTTATTAACATTATCCTTATACGTGAGAGCTTCTTCAGTTAATTTAGAGATAGCACTTGATATAGACTCAAGTCGTCTTATAAGAATTTGTTCCATTTTGGAATTTTGAAATAATATTTCATAGTTTTATACCCTGTATATCATACGTTAAGGATTGACATCAAGTATATCGTAAAATGTCCACGTTACGCAGTATAAGCAACAAAAAAATTTTTTTTTTTTTATATAAAAATTTTGTTAACACCCTGTATGACCAAAAGCTTTCTATTTTTTCGTATGTATAAAGAACTTTTCTAATATCTGGCATATAGTAGAATGATATTTTATTAACACCCTGTATAAAATAAAAAAGTTTTTATTGGCACCCTGTCTAGTATAACTAGAATTATATGTGCATGGAAAATTCTTTTGTACTTATGAGGTTTTAGTATTAACTCAGAATTTATTCAGATTTATTTTTAACGTTACCAAATATTACCATTACTGACTGACGGGTAAAACTGGTTTGTTTCATTAGTTTAAAATTTCCAGAGTTTTATTTAAAACTTCTATGTTATCCAATTATCCCCTCCTGACCCCTAATAAAACTTTACTAAAGATTCATATGCTGTTTCATTACTTATTCATAAACAAGTGAGGTACCAACACCGTTTGTGTATGCATCCACAAATGATATTAAGTTTTACCTACACCAACATATATGTGCAACTAGGTACCTAGTTTCACATACATTAACATAGTACACTTTAATAGCTAACATGAAAAAATGCAGTCAGTTAGGGATGACATGTATAACATGACAGAAGTTCAAATACAAGTTAAATTCCACAATCCAATATCCTCCGCCAGCATCTTATTAGTTTTATGAGAATATATAAAATTTTATGCTCAGTTCTTCAAAGTTATGTACTTTTGTTTTAGTAGTGATCTACACATAAGATGTATTTATGTATTTTTGTAGTAGTGATCTACACATAAGATGTGAGGTATGCAGAATGAGCGGTACTCATCTACCTTCATTTGTTTATCTGGTTGGAGAGTATTAGGTATAAATAAACAGTTTTATGCGAACTCATACATAGTAATGCTGTCTATATGTAAATTTTAACACCTGCCCTATAAGCATGGCAATAGTCTACCAAGACTCGACAAAGCTCTGTCTATACAACTTGACATGTCTTGTCATTCATTTCATACATTTCTAACATCGCCATGCTTGCGACGATAGAAGTCTTTCCACAATCTGTCTTATACAACACAACACAACAACAACACAACACGACGTTTGTCTATTACAATTCAATACGACTCTTAGTCGACAAATCCTGTTTCAACGGTGGTCATGCTACGCAGGCATATTACAACTTACAAGGGTTAACTTGTAGATCCCCTTATTTACAGACAACAATACAACAAATAACAACGTTCTGTTCCCGTTTGGGAACGGCTGGTAACATGCGTATGTAGTTTTTACAAAGGTACACATAAGGTAATTTCTTCTCTAAGAGCATGATAAAGCTTGTAAATCATAAAATATTTTACCTGATGATCTTCTTAATCACTCTTAAGTTATGATATGCTTCTCTTCCTGCACTTTAGAGGTGGGTATAACTTTGGGATTTTTACAACCAAAACAAATTGTGAACTTCTTAATAATGATAGGAGCACCTTTTCACAGCCGATCGAATTACTTTTACTCGATACACAACATGTAAGGTTTTATTCCTGTAAACGAACGTAACGAACTAAGTTTTACTTTTCGATGTTCAGTATGAAAACATGAAACGCCACCGGTTTGTTCGCCATTTTTGAACGTAGAGAAAATTTTCCCGGTCGAATTTCGTAATTCGTGAATACTGGAATTTTGTCAATCGTCAAGTGTAAAAGTGATAATTATATTATTCAGTAACTTAGTTTTGAATTTTACTTGATTTGTATAGTAGACTTATAAGTTTTAACTCGTTAAAAGTAGGATAATATAATTAATTCGAGCTTCCGGTTAAAGAGAGCGTTTGCGTTAGTCATTTCGTCGAACTTGCTAAGTTGCCGCCATGACAGTATTATCAAATCCGCGCCAAATTCAAAGTAGAATATTTGACTAGCTCATAACATTGCACGTTACATGTACACATGTTAAATACTTATTCAATTTGCAGTAACTTCGAGAATCTTTCATCTCAGCCTGCCGTTTATGTCATTATACTCAGATAAATGACCGACCACTCATCACCACAGTGACGTTCGAATTTTGGCGCCTTCAGATTAATGTTCATGCCCATCCGCTTATTGAACGTTAGTTCCAATCGGATTATATAGATGTCGCTAACAACCTGATTCCAACAACAACCAAACAACAATTTCCAACAATTTCTCAAATTATAAAAATAAGAGTCTGGATTGATTTTATGCCTTGGGATCCTTTTTGAAATGCTTTCATATCCCAGCATCTCCACCATGTCGCGACGGCGTGCGTCTCTCTTTATTCTTGTTATATGCTAGTTATCCCCAGGTCTACAATGTAATTTGTTCTATAGTAATAATATAGGATTTATCTGCTTCGCTTTTGATATAAAGAGAAACCCCCGCCTCACGAAATGTCAGAAACACTCACCGTTACGGATCACACACCGATACGGAGTGTCTCTCAATCCAGTCTCTTATGCTTCGGTCCTCAAAGGCACCGAAGTGGCTATCATCAGGTCAACCATCAGTTTATTCATTTCCTCAGGCGCGACTAGGACATCTGTAAGTTAAAGTACCCATGAATCTCTAGGTTTAGTGTTACCTATCTGTTTATGATTAATAAATCTATTTTGCTTTCTCATTAGTTTTATTTTATCATCAACATTTGTGACACCTCTGTGCTAATCAGATTCTGGATTTTATCCGCCTCTGCAAGAGCACGCATTCCAGTTTGACTTCGGCCATTGCCTCTTCACCTGGAATGCTCCCCTTATTATTATACATTATAATATATATGTATATATGACGTCCGTCGACGTCCGCACCCGTCAGTGCCTACCATTGGGCCCCCATGGGGAATATACTAGAAGGTCTGCGAGAGAGGTTGGCCCACGACCCTTCTCACAAACCCCAGCGCTTGAATGTCCGGACTAGTAGCGCGTGAGGGTCGTCGTTATACCTTTAGCTGCGATCATGGAAGCATCTCATTGAACCAAAGCCGCAGCTGAAGACACGACCATCACTTCCAACAGATTAGGTGTACCAAATTATTCAAGCAAGCAAAAATACTTTCGTATAACATCAATATTAAACATACCAAATCTCTAATCTTTACATAAACAGAAAGTTAATACTTAGCTATCCAGGTGGCACGTCTCACGAGTGACAACAATTACACTTCGTCGCTGCATCCTCGAGATTTACATAATTCACAAGGTAGTACACTCCTCAATGTACTAGGCATCGCACAATTTTTAGATCAAAATATGAAATAAAAAATAAAATTAGACATTAAACGACTCCCGGCAGTGGTGGGGCGCGTGCCGCACCCAGCCATCTACAATCGTTCACTCGTCATTCGCTTCTTTTGTGCGGGCATCGCAACATTAATATTGTTGGTGTTAAAGATATTCTAATAAATTTTGTCCAATTCGCGTGGTTTTTTCTTGTGATTGTGACCATGGGTCGAAGACGACATGAAGATGATCCAGGGGCCATCAGACGAAAAATAAGGCGTCTGGAAAAGCGGTTACAAAGACAACGCGAATACACATCCAGTGATGAAGGTTAGTCAAATTAATTATCATAATACCGACTAATGATATTATTTAAACCTATTCCGTATCGTCTCATTGTTCGCACACGTACGGTATGACTCATGACTTTGTATTGTTGTTGTTCCATAATTATGTTAGGTATATTATAAAAAAGCAATTCTTTTACATCGAGACAACTTTGATCTTACAATCAATTAGTTAAACTCATTGGACGATGTGTACTGCGATGAGATTGCAGTCGTTCCAGTTCTTTCCTTTATGGAATATGTATGTAAATACATAAGTACCTACCTGCCCATGTATACTCTGCAAGTACCGTGATGAGATCCCGGTCAAGTTAAAGCAACTATTGTATAAATAGCTAAGTGTCGTGACGCGATTGCGACCATCTATATTATGTGACTATTATAGTCAAGTGGTTTGATGCGATCAAATCCTTTTGTTGTCATTGTTTGACGCCAAATTTGAGTAAGTCCAATGCTATAGTAGATCGAAATATCGTTCCAGATGTTGAGTCTGGCCACTCAAGACCTGCCTCCTTACCCCCCGACTACGAATCCTCGGAGCATTACCAATCAGACGGAACTCAGTCTAACTTTCGATCTGTGGTTACTGTGCCACGACAAATTATCTCTGATACCGTTACTGGTGGCGCTGGCACCAGCACAGCAGCAGAAGTTGTGGAGGCCCTCCCATCTGATATATTAGAAGTTCTTGGAGAATCTAAGGAAAAAGATGAGGTATTCGGGCCTAGAATCAGAGAAGAGATCTCCAAACGTTGGGGAAAGATTATTATGGAAGGTCTAGGTAAAGAACAGAAACAAAAGCTGTTTAATAACATTTTGACTCCAGAGAACTTTCAACTTATTAAGGCACCAAAACTTAATCAAGAAATATCCTCTGTCTTAACGGAATCCGCCAGAAACAGGGATAAGCGTCTGGAATGGACACAAAACCATCTAGGCATTGGTATAGCGGGTATCACTAACCTACTGTCGTCTGTAATTGATGGCAATTTAGAGAAAACTGAGATTATAAAAAAGCTCTCAGAAACAGCCCAAATATTGTTAGATTTACATTGCCAAAATACTGCTAACCGAAGGAAGTTAGTCACATTCAGCTTGGATAAGAAATTTTTGAATATTGTTCAAGGAGTCAAGAGAGATACTTTTCTCTTTGGTGAGAATTTGGGAGAAAAAATCAAGGCATCCAAGATGGCTGAAAAGTCTGGATTACAAATAAGGAGGACCGAGCCTCAACCATCTACCTCCCATAGATCAACACGCTCTAATCATTATCGTCAGGGAAATTCGAGGCGCCCACTTCGTCACCAGAACTACAGAGGCAGGTCGAGTGGGCCCAGGACCCAGGCCTCCAACCCGAACACAGGGAGATACCCAGTGCCAACAGAACGGTACAGCTCTGCGAAGACGGCCCCGAAGGCACCTCCGAAGCCCGAATAGAGGTAATTAAACATGCTGGTCGGTTACGACACTTTGTAACAGCTTGGAAAAGGGTAACTAAAGATCCTGTAATCTTACGGTATATATATCATGGTTACAAGATACGTTTTAATCGACCCGTTATTCAGTACGCAGAACCGGTTAATAAATCGTTTTCTCTCCAGGAGGCCAATAGTCTTAATATTGAAATTTCAAAGCTTTTATCATCAGGTGCAATAGTAAAATGTGAAGACATTCATGGTCAGTTTATTTCGAATATTTTTTTGATACCTAAAAACGACGGTACCCATAGATTTATTCTTAATCTTAAAAAATTAAACAATTATATTGATCCACAACATTTTAAAATGGAAGATGTTAGAACGGCTTGTAAATTATTATCAAAGTCATATTACATGGCCCATATTGACCTCAAGGAGGCATATTTTTTAATCCCAATTTATGAGAATAGTAAAAAATATCTACGGTTTAAGTTTTTCAATCAGACTTATGAATTTCAGTGTTTACCCTTTGGTTTATGTTCAGCGCCATTATTTTTTACTAAACTAATGAAACCTGTGATTACATACCTCAGAAAAAAAGGCATTATGCTGGTTATTTATTTAGACGATTTGTTATGTATTAATAAAACATTTGAAGGCTGCTCTCAGGATGTCAAAATAATCACCAACCTGTTAGAAAAGCTCGGATTTGTGATCAACATTAATAAAAGTGATTCAGTTCCCAGCCAACTCAAAACATTTTTAGGTTTTGAGTTAAACTCAACGGACATGACTTTAAAATTGCCACTAAAGAAACGATTGAATGTTCTAGAGATGGTCGATAGATACTCCAACAAACGTTTAATAACTATCAGAGAATTCGCTAAGTTTTTGGGATTGCTTACGTCATCGTGCCCAGCTGTTAGTTATGGGTGGGTTTATACCAAGCGATTTAAAAGAACTAAATATATTGCGCTTCAGAAATCAAATGAAGATTATGATGTTAATATGACCATTCCTAATAACCTAGAACCTGATTTTTCATGGTGGAAGACAAAAATACTGAATGCGTCATGTCCAATACGTCAAAACAAATACTACTTAGAGATTTTTTCCGATGCGTCTCTAACAGGCTGGGGTTCCGCTTGTAACGGAGAAACCAGCGGTGGATTTTGGAGCACGTCTGAGGCCCAAAACCATATAAACTTATTAGAATTAAAAGCAGCTTTCATTGGTTTAAGATGTTTTGCCAAGGACCTTGTAGACAAAGAGATTCTTTTAAGAATAGATAACACTACTGCAATCTCATATATTAATAGGATGGGCGGTGTTCAATATACACACCTTAATGATATAGCACGCGAGATTTGGCAGTGGTGTGAAGAGCGCCGTCTCTTCATTTTCGCTTCCTACATTAAATCAAAAGAAAACACGGAAGCTGACCAAGAATCAAGGCACATCAATATCGACACCGAGTGGGAATTATCTCGTTCAGCGTTCCATGATGTAGTCCTTCATTATGGTACTCCAGAGATTGATTTATTCGCAACTTGTTTGAATGCGAAATGTCATAAATATGTTTCCTGGAAACGAGACCCACACGCTTTCGATATTGATGCATTTACTTTAGATTGGGGCAAATTATACTTTTACTCGTTCCCACCTTTTTCGTTGATTCTCAAATGCTTACGAAAAATAATTGCTGATAAGGCTACAGGAGTGCTCATAGTCCCATATTGGCCTGGTCAACCATGGTATCCACTGTTTACATCTCTACAGATAAGAAAACCTGTTTATCACGGACCAAGTAGTGATCTCCTTTTATCTCCTTTCAGAACGCAGCACCCTCTTTGGATGAAACTTACCCTGGTATCATGCCTTTTATCAGGAAAGCATTTTTTCGAAAATCATTGACTCCAGAAACTATAAAAATTATCACTGCTTCTTTGTCTAATAATACTTTGAAACAATATAATACCGCTTACAAAAAGTGGTGGCAGTTTTGTCAAACCCATAAGGTAGACTGCTACACCGCATCTATACAAACGGTACTGCAATTTTTGTCCAGAGAATTTGAAATAGGAGCTAGGTATACTACGTTGAACACTTATCGTTCGGCGCTCGGTTTAATTATAGGTAGACACTTAGGTACAAACGATATTGTCAGCAGATTTATAAAAGGTGTTTTTAAACTGAAACCAGTTTTCCCTCGGTATCAGTCTACTTGGGACACAAATGTAGTTTTAGATTTTTTGTTCAATTATTTTCCCAATGAAAATCTGTGTATAAATAAATTAACAAAGAAACTGGTAACTCTGCTCGCGTTGTCGACTGCACAACGTGTGCAGACGTTATCCTGTATTCGTGTCTCTAATATAAATATTTGTGATTCCAACATTATAATAACAATAGACGATTTGTTAAAAACTTCTGCACCTGGCAGACAAACACACCGTTTGATTATCCCATTCTTCCCTAATAAAATAGAGATATGTCCAGGAAGGACTTTATGTTCATATATTAATGTTACAGATACATTTAGGACTGAACCAAATACCGAAAGGTTATTATTAACTACTAACAGACCAGTCCACAACGCCAGCTCCTCTACGATTAGCCGCTGGATTAAACAAACGCTAGCAGACAGTGGTATAGACACCACAATATTTACGTCACATAGCACGCGTCACGCGGCTACATCAGCGGCTAGTCGTAGAGGTATTTCTATAGATTTAATTAAAAAGACTGCCGGTTGGTCTGGTAATTCTCTAGTATTTGGCAAATTTTATAACAGACCTCTGCTTACTGAGGAAACCGATGATTTTGCTCGCGCTGTTTATGAAAATAACGTTTAAATAATGTCAGAATGACCATTTAAACTTTTATTTTTGTGTAATCATTTCGTGGATAATAATATAACTGTGTTCAAAATAAAACAATATCATTAAATGCATTTGTTTTCTTCACCACTAATATATGTTGGCTATTTATCTCAAAACTCTAAACATCTACCTTGTGAATTATGTAAATCTCGAGGATGCAGCGACGAAGTGTAATTAGTGGTTAAACAAACTTACCTGAAGTGAAGTTTGACCGCAATTACACGAGTCGCTGCATCCGAAGAGATTTACAAACCCACCCAACCCTTATTTACAAGAATTCCCGATATTAAATTAATACAGTTTAAGATAAATAGCCCTCTTAAATGAATGACGAGTGAACGATTGTAGATGGCTGGGTGCGGCACGCGCCCCACCACTGCCGGGAGTCGTTTAATGTCTAATTTTATTTTTTATTTCATATTTTGATCTAAAAATTGTGCGATGCCTAGTACATTGAGGAGTGTACTACCTTGTGAATTATGTAAATCTCTTCGGATGCAGCGACTCGTGTAATTGCGGTCAAACTTCACTTCAGGTAAGTTTGTTTAACCACTAATTATACTTTTCCATATAATCTTCTTGCACTGAATTTACTCGAATTAACTTTTATCCAAACCTGTCATGGCGGTATTGAAAAGAGCGGCAATATTATGATGCTCTGTGAGAGCGGCTTAGGTTTGGTGGCGTCAAGTTGTTCATACTGATTTAGTGTTGTCATCTCATTAGTGCTGTGCAATTACATATTTACATTTATAGGTTTGGAACATCGCGATTTCATCTTTCGCGACAACTCTTGCGCCGTCCCATCTTCCAAGCTCATCGTGCTGTGCTGGCGCTGCCGCTGCGGCTGCAGAGAACCTCAAGCGACGTAAATATAGTAACTTTATTGGTAACTATATTTTCGAGCCGTTTGGGGTTGAAACTCTAGTTCGTGGGGTCCAAGTGCTCACAGCCTTTTCAAGGACATTTCCAAACGCATATTTTAACACTTCCCGTGACCCAAGGGCTGGCTTTTACTTTGGCCAAAGGCTTAGTATTGCCATACAACGTGGCAACGCCGCCAGTCTCTTGGGTACATTACCAGTTGACTGCGTTGAAGAGGAGTTTTTTGACGCCATTTTTTAATTTTATCAATAGGTTAGTTACTTTAGGTTATTTTAATTTATACATTTTCTGGATAAATAACAAGCTTTGTGGTAAACCTAGCTAGATTATTAGATTACCTACCCATATATAGGAGGATACCCATGTATTTTATTTTTATTTTTTTTTGCTCTTTGTGTTCCAGGGCCGCAGTATATCTTTCGAACAGTCCCGCAACCCTGACAGGAGCTTGATGTGCTGGATTCTGTTTTCAATAGAGTGGTATCAACTTTGTCCGAGTTATCGATGATTACTACCGGGTTGGTAGTAATAGTGAACGAGTATTCATAAAAGTACTGTGCTTAAAAAAACAAACAACCAACCAACAAAAATACATGAAACATATGTTAGTTTTTGACTGCTTTTCAATTTGATTATTTTTAACCGACTTCAAAAAAGGAGGAGGTTATATGTTCGTGTGTATGTATTCTTAAAAAAAAAATATGTATGTTACCTGATTTCTCCCCCATTTGTGGACCGATTCTCAAAATTCTTTTTTTATTTGAAAGATTATACTTCTGAGGTGATCCCATTTAAATTTAGTGAAGACCTGATGCTGATCTTCGGAGATATACTATGGAACTCTTCAAAATAGACGGCAAATCTGTCGTGATTGCTGCAATCGCTTGGATGTTTATTGTTTTAAATACACCGTCATGACGTAACATCACGTCTGTATGCTCTGAGGGGGTACGCAGATGTGTACAATACACCCAGATTTCCATTTATTGGGCATAAGCCCATTACCATGACATTGTATTGTTCATCATTTTCCCAACTATTTTGTGGTCGGCTTCCAGTCTAACCGGATGCAGCTGAATACCAGTATTTTATACACAACACAATAGCCACGACATAAATGTTGGTAAAAAATAATTCCTAAAGCTATTGAGACATTATTTTGCGTATGGTCATCATTATCTCATGACGCTGAACTGATGAAGGAAGGTACAACTCTTTAACGGTTAGGAGTTGGGTGATTTCTTGTTCTAGATTAGATTATTGGTTTATTGTATAGTTAATGCGACTTGTCGATATCTATAGTTGATTTCTCTAGAGACAACAGAGTGAGTGCTAGAAACTAGAAGTATTAATAATTTTAACCGACTTTAAGAAAAGAACTGTTCTTGTCACTTAGACGCGTATTTAATAATGTAAGTAAAATAAATTCATGGTGACATGGGAACAACTAAAAATGGAAAAATAAAAACTTTTTCGCAAAAAATAAAACCGACTTCAAAAAAAGCCTGGTGGCTGAGAGAATGTCATGCTCACTCAAATTTCTCGCTGATGGTGGCGCGTGTGTCGGGTCATTTGGTTCCCTTCAATATGGTTGAGTTGAATGGCGCTGAGCCATGCGTCATGTTCGTGAACGGCCGCTGTCAGTTGGGACCGGTCATCTCTTAGCTGCCACGGTTTATTTTAATTACTTTATTTTGAAAGTGTTGATTATTTTAATCTTTTACTCTGGACGCTCTTAATGTGCACGTCTTTCTACATCGTTCTCAGTTTCTCACATATATGTATAATCTCAACGTGAATGATGTAACCAAGATTTTGTAACAATATTTTGATTAAAAAGAGTGTCCATGGAGTTTCTTGCCCATTCTTCTCCATAGAGACCTACGCTTTGGAATGTGCAACTACAGTACTTTCTCAAGTTATTATGCCTTGTGACTGTGACTGTAGTTTAGCTTTTTTTTTGTTTGACTTTCAAAAGTGCCTGTAATGGTCTAATTGAAATAAATGCTTTGAGTTTGAGTTTGAAAATTATAGAATTATTGTAGTCAAATGACATTTTTTTAGAAGTTATTTTTTTAGTACATTACGATATTAGTGCGTTAAGATGGTTTTAACATGCGAAGTGGAATTTCAGCCCGAGCCGAAGGCGAGGGCGTAATTGAGCCGAGCATGTTTTAACCAATATGCACGTATATCGTACGACGTTTTTTAACACATTTGCGAGGAAACAGAAAAAAAAAATACGCCAAAACTACATTTTCGGAAAATGACTTGGCATTTTTCATGTTTTTCCACTTTAAGAAATTTTCATACGTGGTTATAAATAAATAAATATCGCTGGACATTACACACAGCGCCATCTAGGTGCCACACTAAGCTACGAGGCTTGTGTCGTGGACACCAGACAGTTGATACTTATTATACATATAAACATCCATGACTCGGAAACAAATGTCCATGCTCATCACACAAACATTAGCTCCTACCGGGACTCGAACCCGGGACCCAAAGAACGTAAGACAGCCTCAATACCGCTGCGCCATTCGGGTCGTCGGTTATATGTATCTGTCCTTGGATATTGACGGCAGCAAACTGTCGCATGCGGTTCGCGCTTCTGTTGTATATCCGGTGGAGTTGAAGTAATATATTGCTCATCTTCATTATTGAAAGTTGTCATTTTTAGATATTCACAATACAAGTACAAAGAACAACAAACAAGTACAAAGAAAAGAAAATTTGAGAAAAATGACGCGAGGATTATTTTCTGCCGTGGCTGCGTGAAAATGTTGGCAAAGACGCTAGAGCATGCAGCCAAGTTTTTAAATTACCGAATAAACTGTTTTTATTTTATTTTAAATAAACTCAATCTGTGAATGCACACTGTTGCTTTCCCGCCATTTTAACAGCGCGCTAGCGCTGCGCTGCCTACTGACTGGCGCCGCGCGGCGATTAGTTCGAAATTTGAATAGCAACAGCGCGCTGCTCACTAGCTGGAGTCGTGCGGCGGCGATCAGTTCCATATTTGAAATGGCAAATAATACTGTTATGGAATTTGTATGGACTATAACTTAACTACACACATCAACACGGTCTACGGATATTTTAAAAAAAGCGAATTACTATCAATGTGTTAATTATTTATATGACATGTATATATTTAAAAGATACGTTATTTAATATTCTACCATTTTTTAATAATTGTTAAGGTATAGATTAAAATTTCAGGATTTTATGGAAAAAAAATGAAGCATAGACGGAAACCGTATATGAATGAACTTTTAATTTGTGAGTAAAAACTGAAAAAAAATAGAAAAATCATTTAATTTGTGTTTATAAACTTGAAGTTAGTAGTCTGAGAAAGCGCCCATGATGTTCATAACACATCGGCAACGATTCGGCATGCTCAGAACAAGGTTGTCAATGTCTTGCTGCGGAATATTGTCCCATGTCCTTCTGAGGTGCGCAAAAAGTTGATCTTCTGTAGCCAGATTTTCAGGAACTTCCTTCAGAGCTCTTCTTTGCAGCATATCCCACGCATGCTCAATGGGATTTAGATCTGGCGATTGAGCAGGCCAGTCTAAGGCCCTAACATTATGTGTATGTAACCAAGCTGCTACCGTTCTCGCCGTGTGTGCCCGGGCATTGTCGTGCATGAGCAGGAAATCTTGCCCCATTTGTGTTCTGTGGGGCAAGATTACGGGCCCCAGCACCTGTTGGACGTATCGTTCTGCCGTCATATTGCCCCGCACCCAAACGAGATCCGTCCGTCCTCCAAGACGAATTCCTGCCCAAACCATAATTGTTCCTCCTTGGTATGGGTGAACTTCCTGAGGGTTCTGGAGACGGCTCCATCGTCCAGGAACTCGCCAAACACGCGTCCTTCGTGAATCTGGATGGAAGTCGAACCTGGATTCATCCGTGAACAGCACATTGGACCATTGGTCACGGCCCCAGTCCACGTGGTTCCGAACCCATTCTAATCGTCGTCCACGATTGCCTCTCCGTAAAGGTGGGACCCGGAGTGGTCTACGAGAGCGTAGATTGCTTTCATGCAGTCGCCTTCTTACAGTTTGGTCACTCACAAGCACTTGGTGTTCCACTCGCAGCCTTTGGACCAATTGACTCGCCGTTGCATTTGGTTGTGCTCGCGCAGTAATTTGCAAAAATCGGTCTTGTCTGGGGGTAGTGATGCGACTTGGCCCCCGGTGCCTCTCCGCTACTTCACCTGTGGCACGATAGCGTGTCCACAATCTTGAAATTACGTTTTGATGGGTCCCTATGGCCTCAGCAACATTACGCTGAACAGATCCAGCTTCCAGCATTCCCACAGCTCGTAACATCTCCGCCCTCGTCAAATGTCGGCGTTGCATGGCTACAATACCTCAATTTTAACTTTATCTTTCGTTTAAAAATGAAAAAAAACTGTAACTAAACGTAATTCGTATTGTTTTCTAAATTACGCACAAATGAAAATTCCCTCTCCTATACATCAAGACATTTTTATGCCACCGAAACAAAATAATTTTCAAAAATTTGAATTTGGAATTAGTCTGAGATAAATTACAAACAAATCGGTGTATAAAAAATTCCAATGCGGCCAGTACTTTTCGAGTTATTTAATTGAGTATGAAATATCCCTAGACCGTGTTGATGTGTGTATTTGCTTTGGTAACACACGCGTTTTTTATGACCCGCTTTACATATTTAAAACCGGTGGAATTACATCAGCTTTACGAGCAAGGGTGTTAAAAAATTACCTAATTTTTATTATTTTTTTTACTGTTTTTTTTATTAATAATTAATTGATATGAGTAAACTGTAAGAGAGTGAGAGAGAAGTCAATATATCCTGATACATGTCTCATTCAGTCTCATGCGCGTGGATAATGCCCTCGCGCTCCTACCCACAGAGGCATTAAAATTGAGTTTAGGGGATGATTGGCCCCTTGGATCGGTCTATCTTCTTGTAAAAGGTTTTAAAATAGTTGTCTGGTGAACATATATAAAAATGGAGCATCAGAATTTACGTGAAGTTAAGTAATTATTTTGGGAGCTTTATTAAAGCGTCTCGTCTGCAAAGCAATACGGCCGGCGAAAAGTGTCTGGGATTATTGGCGACTTATTTTTACCTAAACTACACGTAAAAATCAGCTTTGAGAATTTACGTGAGGTAAGTAATGTTTTTATGTACTTTGATTACCTAACATAAAATTGGCCATCTAAGCAAGCTAGCAGTTAGGCATGCGTTCTCAGTACATACTAACACTACTCAATCGTCCACATTTCCTTCGTCAGAAAATACGTGACGTCTGGTGGCCTTGGGATCTTGGACTATAGGAGATTGCATACTCATTACTCGTAGCGCTCCCAGACTTAACAATTTAACACTCAACTAGATTTTCTACAAAAAAAATATCGTATCGAAGCAAGTTGGTTGGAAATGCTAGTAAATTAATAGATAGTCAATCAAATGAACTGTCTGACTTACATAAGCAGCGGTACCCGCCGCGACATTATAGCACCATTTCAACGAGCCTTATCCGAACGACCTTATCGTGCCATCCATCAATTTCTATACCTAATTAAAATATAATATGGTGTTACTTAATCGAATTTGATGGCTCAACGATATGCATTATTTTCGACTTTTTAAATGTACGCTATTTTTTTTTGCATAGGGGGTTTTTTAAATTTTTAATTAAATTTTAATTTAATTTTATGAATTAGACACTACTAGACCAGCCCTAGAAAAGCCCTAGTATATTAAAATCCACTAAAATAGTGATTATAATTCGATGTTAAAATCGGTGTGTGAAATCAACGATGGGATCAATAATCCTCTGAGCTATTCAAATGTTGGCTTTATTCAACTTATAATTTGTACAGACAAATTATAAGTTGAATAAGCGAATTACCAAATGTTGGCTAAATTTGGTAATTCGCTATTGTTATTTCATAACAGTCATGTCAATAATTCAATAACTTCATGAAAAGTTAATTTTATTACGTATAACCAAAATTATTATGAAATTATTACGTGTAAACTTCAGATAATTATTTACAATATTCTCCCTAAAATTAGCAAGCATGAAACATTTAAAAATAATTTTACCTCCAAGTACTTTAGGGTAGAAGCAGAAGGGTAGCCCGCAAAATTTAAATTTTCTTACGTTTATTGCAATTTGCAGGTCAGTGTCAGGTTGTATGTTGATGAAAATATGAATCGCGCTAGTAACACGTATGAAGTTACAGAATTATAATCATTGAAATCCTCAATACAACCATCCAAGTTCATTTTACCCAGTATATATAAGATGCTCTGTGCCATTGAGTGACTCACAGATCATCTTATATATACTTGACTTTTTCATGAAATAGTTTTTGTAATAAAATAAACTTCACATGAAGTTTTTGGTATGTACAGACGCCAGCATATCAAGCTAGTACAAGCTGTCAAATTTCTTTAATAGATTTTCAGCTTTCTCACTAGAGCAATAAGTTCAAGGTTGATTAACAAAATTTGACAGTTCCTTTAGTTTATTCGCCAGTGGCGCCATCTGGTGAGCTCAAAAAAGAATAGCCCTCATGTGGAGTGTCGACGTCTCACATCGGGCATTCAGAGTAATCTTTATTAACTGTCCACGACTCCATATTTATTACTATACTCTTTGCCACGACTTTTCAACAGATAACTAGCCAAACCACAGACATAGAGATTTTGGTTGAATGACATGACTTTCTGGATTGTCATTTGTCAATGTCATTCTGTGATGTCATGTTGGAATCTTTTACTATCCCGGGAAAATATTTCAATTTATTGAATTAAATGTAAGATAAATAACGTTACAGAACACTTCACAAGTTTAAGTTATATTTTTTAATCTTCTAAGTTATCTTGCACGACTAAATTAATAGAACTCTTAAGTTTTGATCAAGAGCCATGGAGGAAAATAAGAAAGGTACCCAGACTACTAGCGTTGAAGATCTTAAAATTAAGGGAAATGAATGTGTTAAAGAAGGGAAATTTATTGAAGCTGTTTTACATTATACTCAAGCTATTAAAATGGACCCTAATAACTACCTCTTATACAGCAACAGATCGTTTGCATTTCTTAAGTTGGATCAACATTACCTATCATTACAAGACGCTAATGAAACAGTTAGACTGCAACCGCTATGGGCCAAGGTAAGTTTTAATGGTCGACTATATCCGCGATCAAGTGATACATTTTGTATTGGAAAAGTTCTAAAATTGCCTGTTCCACACTCAAAAATGGTTTTTTTTTTCAAGGGATACTTTCGACGTGCTGAGGTCGAAGCAGCCAGTGAACTCTACGACGAAGCTATAATATCATACACTAGGGCACTCCAATTAGACCCTCACAATGTTAAATTAATGGAGTCAATTAAAAGTATAACAGATATGCAGAAAAAGAAAATAAAAGGTAAGCAAGACAATCACACTAGTCTTTGGATTAGGCTGCTTTCTTTTTTTAATATGCAAACTTGTCTAATATACTGATACTGTAAAAGTTATAAGTGATCATTTCCTTTTTCAGACAGTCAGAATATAATATGGATATGTACTTGTGTGGGGTTAATCTTTGGAATTGGAGTTGTGGTATTGGACTACAGTTTAACCTCAAACCCTACATTATCGGTTAGTCCCCAAAATCTAGACCTGAAGCAGGTCAGACAAAATTAAACTTACTTATACTGTTAGCCTGCAGCATCCCACTGCTGGGCAAAGGCCTTTCCACATGACTTCCAGTTGTTTCAGTCAAAATCCAGTCTGGATCACTGGTGTTTTCCAGATCATCTTGCCATCTTCTACAAGGTCTGCTGCGGCACCTAAACTTAAACGCAAAATTAAACTAACTAATCTTTAATTTACCTACTTAATTTTCTATCAAACCTTTTTTTGAGACCTAATTTGACTTGCTGTATAAATTACTCTTTAATAAAACTGCCTTATTTTTCAGCATCCATTCAGCATGTTAGCATTTTCCCTAGCCCTGGCAGGGATGGGCTGGGCAATAGGAAAGAGTGTAACTCTGATGAGTTCTTGGAGTGCTGGCAAATCTCTACAGCCCCCTGATGACTTAGGTAATTCATTCTGCTATTTTTATATATCTACATGACTTCATGCCTCTTGAAGGGTTAAGCAGAGGTGTACTTGTCTGGTACATCATCAAGGCAAGAGTCACTTGAAAGGCCCATTTATTCGAGGGTAAGCCTATTGCCATCTACTAAGCAGATCCAGACTGCTACTGAGAAATTTCTGATTTCCAGCAACAATGAACAAACTGGGTATCAAACCCAAGATCTCATACTCATTAGCAGTGCTTGCAACAACTAGTCCAACACTGCAGTTCATACGCACTACTACGCAATGGATTTTGATGCGGGTTTTTTTTAATAGATACGAGTGATTCAAGAGGAAGGTTTATATGTATAACATTGCATGCGAAGCCGGGCGGGTCGCTAGTAGCTTATAATCTGGACACCATGCCCTTCCCTATACCAATCATAGTTTTGTTGAAGTTCAGAATGTACCAGTACACATTTCCAATTTTGAAACTCGACATATTATACTATTTCATTACAAAAAATACCTTCAAAGATATGAAATGTCATCATCATTACTCAGCAAAAATGTATCAGTCAGTGTTCAAATGATTTAATCATGTTTAAGTCAACTAACGAGATAACTAAGTGGTTTAGGTTAGTGAGTTTGCAATAACATCCTTATTAAAATAAAACACTCATGCCTTGTCTTCACGAACTCGACAATTCCTAAACCGATGTCTTAATGTTATTGCAATGCTGGTATATCAGGGGGTCTAAAATGGCCACTTTAGCAGAATCATAAAATAGCCATTTTAGACCCCCAGCTCTCATCACAGCTCAACATCAGGAAACATTGTGGTTTGAAAGGAGCTGTTGTTAACTGCATGGTTCTTGTTGAAATGTTACTATTTTAAGAGGAAAATGTTATGAGTTTTCCTAACACTTTGAGTATGAATGTGGATAGGCATAAGAGTATACCCATCCTAGAAGAAGACCAAAAAAAAACAATGAATGGACTGTGTGAAGGATGATATGGCAAGGAAGGTGTCGGTGATGAGATGACAAGTAATAGAGAATTATGGAAGAAGACTTGCTGCACGGACGCCAAATAAATTGGGTTACGGGCAGGAGAATGATGTTGAAATGTTACTATTTCTATGGTTTTCTGTCCTTACATAACTTAGCTAAACTAGAAATTTATATTTTCTCCTATTTGATCCTGTCTAGCTTTTTAAATGTAAACTGTGTTGATTGCAGGTGTAAATGACAATTCAAGTGAAAAAGATACAACAGTACCTGAGAAGAAAGCAAAGTACAGTAAGGCTCAAGCTAGACAAAGATATAAGCAAGGGAAACTTTAGTTATAAGAATGTTCCTCATATTTGATGATCCAATTTTTACAAGATTTATTAGATTTTAAGCTTGTATCAGTGGCTTGATGGGTGGAGGTGTTGTGTTGTTAAAGGTTCTGCTAGTCCAATAATGGTAGATAGTCATTGTTTCAAAGACTTGACAAAAAGACATTTTAAAACTACAAATTATTCATCAATAAATTGTTGTAATAACAATTAAGGTTTTTAATAAAATATTTACCATTTCCTGAAAATTTAATCCATGTTTAGTATTTTTATATAGTTATGTTAGTTTTGTACTTATAAAATATTTTGAATTTATGTTAAATACTGAAATATTTAAACAATCTGTTTACAATCAGTATCCCTATATTCTGGATGTTTTAAAAGAAAATATAAGATATAAATACATAATATTTTGTTTTAATCAAATATACATTTTTATCAGGTCAATTAAAACATAAATAAAGGGGAAATACTTTATTGATCCTAGTGTAAAATGTATTTCGAAAATTCCAGAATACAATATATCCTTTGAATAAAATTCTTGGTCTCATACCTTATACTTAAAATAAGTTTAACATGTACTGGGGATAAAAAAAAAAAAACTGTACAACAATAGGGTACCTACATTTACAATAAATGACTACTGTGGCAAAATTTACAGTGCATGTCTGACCTAGAACATACTCCCCAAAGTCTGCTCTGAAGTATGCGGCTATTGGAAGGAAACTTTTTATGGTGGTTTGATCCGTTACAAATTCCAAGTGAGCTTGTTCCGATGCGTCACAACATGCCAGTACCATGGCCGTTAGGATTTTAAAATATGTCATTCAGAATAAAAATTTAAACTCCACCGAAAATATCTGATAACCATGGATATAACCGTTCATAAATTACATTTACACAGTACCAAGGCAAAATTATGAGACAGTGAATTAGGTACTATTCTTGGAATTGCACCTGTGTGTAATAACATAAGGTAACAAAAAACGTATTACACATACTACTAATATTTATTGTATTGTAGAGTTGCACTTTGGTGTTTAAAATTACCGTCCTTTCTACAAAAGATATGTCAATCACTATCCGAGATTGCCTTCTTTCTTCGTTTAGCCTGCTTAGGTTTAACTATCTCTTCCTCCTGGAAAAGAAAACAATTATTATTATAATATCCGTTTTAATCGTCACCTCTACAAGACGTGCTGCATAAGCAAGCATATACACAGCCTATAATGTTCCGACTGCTGGAACAGACTTCTCTGTGAGAGCAAGCGGACCATGGTCCACCAAGAGTGCAGGGGAAATAGATAGGCGCCGACCTCAAATAAATTGGGTTAAGGCCAGGAGAATCATGATGATGAAGTTTGTAACTTGCATGCTGCTCAAAATCTGAAAACAAAGCCATATTTCCTGGGAATATACTGCAACACGTATTTCTGAATAAATTTCTATCATTTCAAACCAAGTCACTCAACTGTTTTATTTTTTGTGACTCACCTTGAATGATCTCTATGCTCGAAGCATTGAAGGAGAATAATTTATGTTTATGAGCATAAATTCATTCAACCTACTTTGGAAGTGCACACTCAGTAATTAGTTTTTGAATAACAATATAATACCATTTACCACGAACAGTCAGTCTACAGTCATTTCTTTTCCTTAGGGGCCATCCTTTAGTGTCGTGAGGTTCGAGAAGGGGCCTCCCCCTTCTCGAACCTCACGACACTAAAGGAACAATTACAAGTATTTTTCGTGCGACGAAAAATTAAGAATTAATGCAGAAAGTACGGAACGATCAACTTATTAATCATATAATATTTAAGAGGTAACAGAAAGTACTCTTTCTGTTACCTTTTCACGCCTTAACAGATTTCGATAAAATTTGCCACAGCGATAGGCCATGGGTTAGGACATAAGATTCTGTATATCGCAGTAGTAGGTTCCCCTGGGATAATTTCTGACCAACATGGGGGCGAATCCGCTGCCAAAACCTAGTTAACAAAAATGTAAAATAATCATGTTTTACCTCACTATCTTCATTAGATGAATGCAGATTCTGGTTAATTGGTAATGAATTAGAAACTAATTTCCGGGCTCGTCTTGATATAGGCAACTCGTCCTCCCACGCCAAAGCGAGTAAATCACTATATTGTCTCTGCAATGATAAAGAAATAATATTAATATTATTAGGTACCTACATAGGGATTGAATGCCTTAGGGAATTTTCTACTAGTCAACCTTTGGGTTAATCTAATACAGCAGTAGGTAGGATACGGTAAAATAAAAACAAAGTTCATACAAAACATATAATACAATTGAAGTGTGTATGTAATCTCTAAATATAACAGCTTTTACTGAACGCAGGAAAGAATATACATATACAGAAAAACGAAAATATTTTATTTGTAATTTTTTGTCTTTCTGTTGGTTCCGTCTAATCTCCGGAACGGCTAGACTGATTTTGACGGGAGTTTCAGATTTGCAGATACCTGATGTTAAAAGAAATAACTTAAGTTTCGTGTAAAAATTAAAACCCATGAAATTGTTATCAAAATCCGAGTCAAATAGGGTGTGTAATATTATTATAATAATTTCATGCGGGCGAAGGTCGTGGGCAACAGCTAGTATAAAATAAACTAATACACATAACAACCGATTTTACATTCATCAAAGGGCTTAAGGAAAAGTTTCAGTATCAATAACTATTAATAATCAATATCAATAGATATTACGTAGACGGAACGGTACGGTAGACGTAATAACGTCACACACTGCATTTCTTATTCATGGACCACTCTTGGTAAATAATCTATTGTGGATCACACGACACGGCACACCACAGTTCTTTCAAGTTAAACTTGTGACCTTACCACTGCACTCACGTACAGTCACAAGCACCAATATGTAAACACTTAACAACTTTTAAGTGTTTTTCTACTGCTGTTCTCATTCAAATTTCATGTTGTTACGAACATAACATTCTGGAACTCATGTTTTTATGAAAACGATCCTATCTCAAGTTACAATCGTTATTTCTCGCAAAAATTGCTTTTAAATTTAAAAAATGTGTATAGGTACCTATTGGTGCTCGTGACTGTACCTACCTAAGTATCGTCTTCTTAATTTAATTACACATACATGAAATTATCGACTTTTTCGTATGGGGTTAGGCAGACACTACAGCAGAAAGTTACCTTCTACGATCCTTACGTAGGTACGCAGAAGCTAGTGACTAGCTTTTACCCACGGCTTCGCTCGCCTTATGGTCGTAAATTATCCCGCGGAAACTTTTTTAAATAAAGGGTGTAACAAGACCCTTAACGAAGCCGAAAGGTTCTCCCCGTCATTGCGGTATTTTTTTTTTTGTTCTAGACTATACCCGAGAACCTTCTAGTTACGGAGATATTGGGGGTCAAAATTCCAAATTTTTCACATTTTTTTTTTAAATATATGTTTTTAATGTAAGATTTTTACTTTAAACACCTGCACGATTCCCATACTATTCAATCCATCTAACAGCACAATGTTTTGAGTATGTTCCATTGAGTCCTACCGTAAAAAGTGATTTTTTTCACCTCTAAAAAAATTTCGTTTTTCAGCAATAACTTTTACGAGTAACTTAGTTTGATGTACATAATGCTTGGTTGACGGCTTCGTGAAGGGTCTTGTTACACCCTGTATAGCCTATGACACTCGGAAATAATTTAGCATCCCAGCATTTCCATGAAAGAATTCGGAATCTGACCAGGGGGTCTAAAATGGCCGCTTTAGCAGAATCAGAATCAGCAGTCACAGACGCAGTGACCGTTTTACGAATTGTAACGCAATTCATATTATTATCCTATTATGATTCTGCTAAAGCGGCCATTTTAAACCCCCGTAGTTCTGAAGATTACTTCCTACATAGAAACTTGCAAACAAATTGTAGGTACCTCTTTATAATATCAGTGTAGATAAACAAAGTAAATGCATTCAAAGTAACTTTAAATCGGTAAAATGGGGTGAATATGAAGAATATACATATACTATAGAAGGGAGAATCAGTACGAAACTTTGAAAGTTATTTTCACGTTAATTAAATATTACTAAAAGAACTTTAATAAATTAAAACAATAACAATTCCTAAGTACCTATATCTTTTTAGTTACAAATTATTTGTATTCAATGTTAAAACACCGTTTAAAGTTTTGTCCCCATTCACGACGTTTTACGGAACCTAGTGGGTTTTGTTTAAAATCCAAGGACCCAGGAGTTTGAGTTAAATAAGCTATTAACAATTCAGCTGTTGTGGCTTCGGAATGAGAACTCAAATTAAGACGGAACGACATTATGTAGGTATCTAATTAGTATCTGGACACACTACTAAGATAACCCAGATGTTAAAACGAGTTTATCACAACTAATTGTGTTATGCAAATGTATAGGTAATAATCCTACACACCGATTTGTCCTGTTCTAATAAAATATTGATTCCAGTTTTCCTTGTAATGGGTAGGTGCCTACTAAAGTAATTTTGTCCCCACTGAAGTACCTACTACAACTAATTGTATTATCCACCATTTTCGTAATTTATTAATGAGAATATGTAGTTACGTTGCTGGATCTCGTCTAAATGTCATACCTAACGGCCGAACGGGTTTTTTGATTAATTAATTAATTTTTAGCTCTCCAAACGGTATAATCCAGAATACTATAAATTCTATTTTTTTTTAATGCGCCGTTTTTGTCCCACTACAGAGCAAAGGTCTCGGAAGTAAACCATTTAATTTTTAATTTTGCAAAGCCATTTTTGTCAACATGTGGCCATTCTAAAATTCCAACGTTTACTTTGGAAATAGTATCGCGCCGGCTATGGTCAGGTGTCGTATTAAAATAGTAGGAGATGCGGCTAGATGCCCTCCAGAGGTGGCGATTCAAATTTTGGGATAGTGCCTAAGGTTGCCTGCTCTAAATGGTTTGGTAAAATTAAAACGTGATTTGTAATTTTGTGACTTCTAATAATTACCACAGCATATAATGTACCTAGTTTGTGTCTAAGCTGGCTTAGGGACTCTAGTGGTGGCTATCTTTATTTAAGACCTAAGCTATCTGAACAACACAAAATAATAGTAGTTTATATCGTAGACCTACATTTCATTCTATTCTTTTTTAAATCTTACCTACTAGAATATGAAGTTTGGATGTTTGTTCATCAATCACATCCTAATGGCTGAACGAATTTGAATTAAATTTTGCACACGTGTAGATCATGACCCGGATTTGGGCACTGATCCTGTGTGGCGATTATCGACTGCCACGCTGCGAAGCCGCGGGAAAAAGGCACTATAAATGATATTTTGAAAGAAATAAGCTAGAACTTACCCTTAAACTATCAGTACTATTCGACTGTGCTTGCTGAAGGGCTTTCTGCATACACTCCATATTAAAAATTGACATGTCGTTTTGTTCCACACAGCACAATCTCATTTGCTCCAAGTGGCCGAGAACCTGTTTAACATATAAAGATACATTAGTGTGATAATCAAAATAAAGTAAGTATTGTACTTGGGTCCTTGCTCTGGATCTGGGATATCGTGCTGTAGTAATGATCGCCTCAAACACGCCGTAATACGGCCCATAGTAGAACATATGGAAACTGTAGATAATTAAGTAGGTACGTAATTCCACAAGGGATTTTCTTAAAGGTAATGTTCAGTGAATCTTAAAAAGTAAGTAAAGCAGTGTTTTAGCTGCTCGTCATCCCATGCTTATAATTATAGGCCTGTAGCAAACCTCCGCCGTGAAATTGAAGCGGCGAAAATGCGGTGTGTTCCGATTCATATCGTTATTTTGCGACGTAAGTTGCAGAAAATCGGAATCTCTCTTTCGATGTAAGCGAAGGAATGCTACAAGTTTCAAAGACAACTAAAGTGAATGGGTCTCTGGTGATCAAGAGGTTTCAGCTTGCTCTTGTGCATATTCATTAAGCAATTAAGGATATTGGTTTCTATTGAGGCTCATAGGCTAACAACCAAATATTATCTTCAAAACTCACATGAGCCTGCGACATGTGGTTTTCTGCTTTGCAGTTCTAGTCATCCCGTTAGTGAAGTAAGTAGAGTATTAACATAAATGAATTATGATGTAACTTAGGATGAAGAAATATTTTTTTAAAAGTACAGATGAGTTATAAAATGTTGAATATTTACCAGTTCAGCAGAAGGCGGAGCGTTAGGCGGAATGCTATGTTTTCCTGGACGTTTTCTCTTGTTGGGACTAGTACCTGGATATCTTGTGCTTAAAAGAACTGAAAGTAAATCGCCGACTTTGTCCTCATAATCTTGGCACCAATACATTAAAGTTGACACAACAAAAGTATCTTCATCATCTACTGCTCGGCAGAATAACTGTCGTACTACATCGGCAGTGGGTTTTTCCTGTTTTAACATCAAAAGGACCGATGTCAAGGCTTCAGCATGTTCTTTATACATCAGCTTGGGTATGATAGGTAAAACATCCTCAACTGATATATCATGTGCTGTCAGAAGTTGCCAAAGGCAGTATTGTTCGAACGTCTCCCAGCCTAGGCTCGTCGACAGCATTAATGTTATGTCATCCGACTTGAACATCATCAAACTGCCCTGTAGGGTCAAGCAGACGAGTCGCTGTAGCTGACTCGCGTCCAATGTTGACACAATAGCATGTAGCAATCTTATGTGGTTCTGCGCCTGATCTTTAAATTCTCTGTACACATCAGGGATCAACCAAACCAACACATTTGCATCATATTCTTGACATTTTTCGAAGTCATCTGCTAGACTTTCAGCCAGTTTTATCTCTACATAGCTACAATAATCTTTATATACATCTGCTTTGAATTTAACGTTTCTCCTTTTCGCTGCGTCGCGTTCACCGCGCCTTTCGCGCTCATAGCAAACCTTTAAATAAAACAGTAAACAGAAACCCACAGTGCGAAGAGTGTTTTGAGCTTGAATTTCTTTAAACGTTTCTAGTATTAGTTTGCGTTTGGGTTCATCAGTGCTGGTAAGAAAAGTAAACATGGAAAAGATCGGTGAATTAAGAGCCATTTCGATTTCGGCTGGGGTTGGTGTGCGGCTTATTTTCAGGGGTGGAACTTCTTGTACAGCTGCCGTAAATAGGTCAGCTAGAGCAACAGCTGTAGGCATCGGCGCGCTGCACGCGTTGATCAGAGCAGTGGCTGCCGCGGCTGTGCGATCATCCAGTAATGATTCAGCAAGAGGTCGTAACATTAGAGGCATTGCAGCTGATAATTCAGGTCGTTCCCGCGCACGAACTTCTGACAGGGGCAAATCGTCATCATCTGTGTCCTCTGCAATATTAGGAGTACTTTCCTCTTCATCATCAGAAAAAGCAGGTTCGTCAGAAACTCCTCTTGGTAAATCATCAGTCCCTTCTTCACGAATTCCTGATACACCTTCACCATTTCCATTAGTGCAAAACTCTTTAAATGTTTCTCTTACAGTTGTTCTTAGTTCACGGTCCAGCTTTGGAGAGTCAAATAAGGGATGTAAATTTGGAAGCACTCTCTTCTCTATGATCTGTTGAAGAGAATTAAAAATGCCTTGCCTGACCTTCTCGGCAAATGATGGATAAAAGTTTGGAATGATTCGACATAGAAAATCAAGTAATGTGGCAGTTACAGCAGGATGTGATCTCATTGAATGGTGCATTACAAGGATGGCTGGCTCAATGTTCATTATGTTATCTTTTTCAGAGTCATAAAACAGCCAGTCATAGAAAAGTGCTAGTTTTGCATTTGATGCAGCTACGTTTGAAGTACAAGTAGTAAGTAGCCATCCAATGACTGCCCACCGTGGAATGATATCAGAACACAGGAGTTCATTAGTAGGGTGTATGACACCTACAATAAAGCGAATCATATCACTTCTAAGTGACTGGGACTCAGGAGTGGCCAAGTATTGTCTTTGAAACCATTCTTGATATTTCTTATGGTGGCCAAACCTAACTTGTGATGTCAGAAATACTAGCTTCCTCTCCATGTCTGGAGTGAGTCTTGACTGCAAGTATCTGCGAGATGTTCTTGTTTGTAGGAATTGTAGCACATTAGTAAAAGTGGGACATAAAGTTTTGGGATTCAACAATATATCTTGCCACAGCTGATTAAACTCAGGTATGCGAGCAACATTCTGCAGCAGTCTTATCAAATCTCGTCCCAACGTTAACACATCTGTGAAGCGTTCTCTTATGAGAGTGATAACAAAATTGACTTCTTTCTGTCTCAGGCTCATCAGCTGTGGTATATTATGATCTTCTATCAATCTCATGTATGTGTACACAACCATGCATATGAGTACAGGAAACTTGTCTAACCATGCCCGGTTCTCAATATAAATATCTAAAAGAGATTCTACCAGTATTATGTTCTTGGGAGTAATATCACCTCCAGACGCATAACGCATTAGATTCCAACAGACACTGTCTACACCGGTCACTGCATTCCTTATCATTTCCTTTATCAGCCATAGCAGCTGGTTGCGAGTAGTATCATGGAACTTCAAGTACCTCTCTAGGATCAAGTTGGACAGGTTATTGAGCACGCACGTCAGACCGTCTCGAGTGACCAGCGTCAGATCTCTGTAGCACTTGGTTGCATTGTGAGGTTCTGTAAGGATGGACATCAGCATTCCGAGAGACACGTCTTCATGATTCTTGCAGACGGCATTGTTGAGCGCGTCGTGAGCTTCCTTCTCGCTGCAGTCAGCCACAAGTGATTGAAAGTAGTTGTAAGCCCTCTCGTACCTCTGAAAACGATAAAATCTAATAAGATCACTGAAAGCGTTCACTAAAATTGAATTTCGCGCCACACACACTGCAGCGCCACCACTACTAGTGTTAGAAAATACGATTGTACATGGCCGACTATATAGATATTCTTTGTTGAGAAACTGCGAAATTTTACACAGTACCTCCTCAACTTCGTCCTTGTTTTCTATGGCGGTGCACACAAATAGTCTAGGTGAAATAGATTTACTCTGCTCCATAACTTGTAGATTATTAAAACTACTTATTTTAATAAAAATTTATCGCAGGTTGCCTCCTGCATGGCTATCGTAAGCGAAAAATATTTATGAAGCAATACAATCACAAACATGAATGTGTGCGTGTATATGTCACCGACCGTGAGGAGCAAACAAAAGTTAGAAAATGCCGACAGATAGCGCTTTAGTAGTTATTTGAGATGTCGCATAAAAATATCTGAATTTTATGGTATAAATGCTTTATGTTCCACTCATAATTTTAAGAAAACAGGCAACATTGATCGTAAATGAAGAAGGATCTAAAACCTGATTGGGTGGAACATAGTTCATTTGACGTTACCCTTTTCTCTGATTGGCTACATACGCCATTTTGTTCAAAGTTGCCATTCCATGCTCCATGATTTCTACTAAAATATAAAGCAGATTACATACTAAAGTTGTTATCCACATCGAGAATCGTTATTGCACACACGTTATGGTTGCACCACGTGCTTGCCAAACCTCGACTATCATCAGAAATTCAAATAGAGAGGGCGTTTAGCCCGGCTTGCAATGCAAAAACAAAACTTGCAGTGCGGTTCCATGATTCCATTCCATGATTTCTTTGAGTACTTATGTGCGTATGGATAAAATAAATTGCACAAAAGCATAGTATAGGAATCGAGTGAGGCTTTTGCTTGGGCAGTGGGTCACTACGGGCTATTAACAATAATACAACACAAGGACAGACAAAAATACGGTGGAATAAGAAATGCAAACTGTCAAGGACGTGGAATCATTATAGGCCAAAGGCAGGGGATAGGTCTCTACAGCTGTTGCCATTCCTCATTGAATTTGCCATAGCTCCAGCTTAGGAGCTTAGCGCGGTTCCACTTAACCGTTAGCAAATAGTCGATTATTCTGTCCATTGGCAACACTGGATTCGAGTCATGCGTGGTTATTATTTGCGCAGGCTTTGCCGCCATTTTGTAAGCAAGTTCAATGAAACGTTTTTCGTCATCAATAATTTGGTGTTTTTTATTATATTCTGATCAATAATATTGTGTCGCTTGTGATTTTATCAGATAATATTTGTAAAGTATTGGTAAGTTACATTAAATTACTAATTTAGTTTAAATATTAAATCGATTCTGTATTGTCGAACTGCAAAGAAGTACCCGGCGTTTAATAAGTACTTTCGATGTAATTGCATTATATAATTAACTTAACTTACTATCCTTATCAGGTGTGCGTGTGACCTGCAATGGATAATCAGCGAGAGAAAGAGCGTGACCGGTCGAGGCGCGGCGACCGGCCATCCAGATTTTCTGACGCAACCAGGGACCGCTCAAACGACCGCGATCGGCCTGAAGGGAAAAGATTGTTTGTTTCCAACATTCCCTATGAGTTCCGCTGGACGGAGTTGAAAGATTTATTTAAAGAAAAGGTACGTTATCCTTATCACTTTGACATGGTTGTACATAACATTGTCTAATTTTGTTGTTCACTGCGTAGGTTGGAGATGTGGCTTACGTTGAGCTATTCAATGATGAGAACGGCAAACCCAGGGGATGTGGGGTTGTTGAGTTTTCAAACTCGGAAGCTATGAAGAAAGCTCTTTTTGTTATGCACCGATATGAGTTGAATGGACGGAAACTGGTGTTGAAGGAGGAAACAGGTACGTTTGCTTTTTGTGTTACTTATGATTCTTTGTTGGTAGTAATAAATGTAGCTCATAGTTTATTTCACTGAAGTTTCAGGGAATGATAGGAACCGGATAAATTCGTCTAGGTCAGGGGGTGGTGGCGGCGGCGGCGGTGGCGGCGGCGGCGGCGGCCGAAACAATCGTGATGATAAGGAGTAAGTACTAATATATGGTACATTTTTTAAGTACTTGTTTTATTGCCTATATTTCATAGCAAGTCAATCAATTCTATTCACTTTGGTTTATAGGTTAAGTTTCACATTGTAAGTGTCTTTTAATGGCCTAGTTTAAATAAATGGTTTGACTGTGACGAGTCAGGTGTACTTGCATATTAACTCTAATACCTAATAGGTACTTGCATACTCGAGTACCAAAAATACACAGGCATTTGAATATATAATTTGAGAACGGTATTCAAATAATTGCATGCTGAAATTGCATGGCACTCATAATTCAAGGCGTGTTTGGAGTCAATTGCTCAACTCAGCTAGACAGAAGTAAACAGTTCAAAATGCCCACTAAATCATATCCTTCGCCATTATTCATGATTCCATTATGAATACTCATTGAGTTATCTAAGTTAGTCTATGTTCACTGATGGCACCATCAGTACATAGTACATAGCTGTTGGAGAGGGTACCAGACTCCATATCCATACATTTACCAGCTTCATCCTTCTTAACCTTTTTAATTTTTGGCATAATACAATGTTTTTTTGCCTATATTTTATTTTACCTCTATTTGCTTTGTTATTTTCTGTTTTTAACAATAGGTATTGTTCTATTTCTTAGTAATTTCAGTTGGGGTATCAACAAACCAAGGGAACCAGAGAATTACAATACTTATGGTCTCAGCCTCCAGTTCCTCGAGTCCATCAATGTACAACCACCACTAGTAAAAAAAGTGTTTGTTGCTAATGTAAGTTATTAACTCATGATTATTCTAGCTGATTTATAAATTAACAAGCGACCCACCCCTGTTTCCCACTGCACATTCCCGAAATTTCATTGAAATTGGGTCAGTGGTGTTGGTGATTACACATGATTTGTATTTATTTAGATAATTTACTAACTAGTTGTATATGATTTCCAGGTATGTGTGTATGTATGTTATCAGACCTCATTCAATAAGAAATTATATATTTTTTCAAGAAACAGTACCTACTTACTTTCTCTTCACACATTAAAAATGCCTTGTGATTGATTTTCAGCTTGATTACAAAGCAGACAGAACTAAAATTAAGGAGGTGTTCAAAATGGCTGGCAAAGTGCGCAATATTGATCTGGCCATAGACAAAGATGGCAACAGCAGAGGATTTGCTGTTATTGAGTATGATCATCCTGTTGAAGCAGTACAGGTAAGCTGATTAACTAAATTACTGAATGAATAAGGTACTAAAACTGGAGTAAATTATTCAAATAAAATGGCATTTTTCTATTCACAGGCTATTTCAATGTTTGATAAACAAACGCTGTACGAAAGAAGAATGACAGTGCGCATGGATAGGGGTGTGACGGACAAAGGCGAAGTCAGGCTTCCAGAAGGTCTTAAGGGCGTTGGTCTTGGTCTGGGGCCTAACGGGGAGCCCCTGAGAGATGTTGCAAGGAATCTACCACCTCAGACACCAGCTACAACTAACTTGAGTCTTGCAAATACTGGTTCAGCTTTAGGCGCTGGAGTTCTGGGGGCTGTACCATCTGCTGGTGTGTCCCTGAATGGTCTTGGTGCAGGATTATCTGCAAATCAACTGAATACTAACTCTGCTTTGGGTGGAAATCTGGGACTTCAGGTAAGAGGAGTTATTAAATTATCAGTCTTGATTAGGCTTGCAGATACCAAGGGTACCTCTATAGGAAAGATTTAAATCATATTTTTGTTTCAGGCCCTTAGTCTGACAGGATTGGGAGCTCTTCAGAATCAGTTGCTCCAACAAGGTTTAACTGCTAATGACTTGGCAACAGTGTTGAGTGCTCAAGCCAATGTGAACTCAAATAATTTGGGACTTGGTAATCAAGATTTGAGTTCAGGTCTAAATCTGAATAATTCTGGAATGAGCAATAGCGTGATGGGAAATAATTCACTCAGCTCTGGACCTCTCTCAGGTTGGTATTCTAGAAGAAATTCCTGTATAATGTAATACTCTATTGATCAGAGTCACTTGTCACAAAAGTCTTTTCGATTTGAGCTGGTCAGAATATTCACAGTAGATGTCGCTAGAATTTCGTAATAATGGTCATGTATTTTTCTGTTGCTCTTAGGTGCTGGCAGACAAATGGGTGGTGTGACAGTGTCTGCCCAATATGGACGGGATCCTGGTGTGCAACAGTCGAACCGGGACAAGTCATCTGACATGGTTATCATCACTAATGTAAGTATAATCACATCACTTTCGTCATATAATCTTATCTCTCGATATTTTCAATTTTTAGAAGGCAAAGACACTTTGTCACCATTTACATAAGGTTTTAATTGCAACAATGAACACTCGCATGTAACAATTCTTAGTACACAGTTTTTTTTTTTTTTTGTGTGAACTAGTTTAACAAAATAGAAATTGGTTATAATGTAACCCACAACGCTGTCCACAAGTAGACAAAGAAGTTTTTAAAAAAAGGACTAATCGCTAGGAACATTGATAGCAGTACGAATTAAAATTAGATGGCATAGTAACGACTAATAGAAAATTGTTAAAGATATAAGTTAATAGTTAACATAATTATATAATATTACTTTAGTTAGGAGCACTTGTTATATTTAATAGAGAACGGCGAATGAGGTTTTTAAATTTACTTAATGAGCAATTGAAGATGTCAATGTTTACAAAGGTACTGTTATGTGTCAACCATACGGCGGACAGGTGAGCGCAGGCCTGAATTGGTTCGGCAAGTTTTCAAAGCGAAAAGAGTACCTGCGCGTACCCTCCGCCTGTGAATGGTTCTAGGTACAGCATAGCAAATCATACTGTTCAGATTTTTAAAACTAAGTTATCTTTGTCATAGCTGCCGCCGACCGTGACCTGGCAGTTGATTCGCGAGAAGTTCAGCGAATGCGGCGACGTCAAGTTCGCCGAGATGACCGCGCCAGATACAGCCGTGGTTCGCTTCCATAAGGAATGGGATGCCGAGAGGGCAATTAGTATCCTTTATACAATGAGACTACACGATTTTCATTACAGCATTAAAGGGCTATAAAGAATTTGGCCTGGCTAACATCCGACACTTTATTTTTCAAATGTCAGCCACTCATTAAACCTGGCATCTATACAAACAAGTTTTATATGAGACAAAATCTTCTAAACCGTCACATTTCCGAGTTATAAGTCATAAAAGTTACAATCTTTGCCATCAACACAACTTGATAGCTTGTATTTTGGTAATGTGTCGCTTTAGAACATTTTGTCTCACGTAGAAGATTGTTTTCCGCCTCACTTGATCCATTACAAGGGGCCAGTCAGGAGCACTGGGCCCCTGTTAAAAAATAATCCTTGTATAGTAAAAAAATAATCCTTTTGCTTTGTACATTTCCTTAATAAATATTCAGAAATGTTCGACCGGACCCGCATTGATGGCAGGACAATAGATGTTCGCTTTTTCTAGCATACGGAAGAAGGCGAGTGAGTGCTTTTACTGATGATACAGATTTTGTTGCATTCTATTTTCCTTGCGTTGGTTTTTTATTCCAGACAAAACTGAAACCCTTGCTTCTAGGAATACTATTGCAATTTCCTTTCTTTTACTCTCGTAAATGTTAGACTTGTGCCTTCGGGAAAATAGTCAATGAGTAGATTTTTCTAACACTGCCAAGATTTTCCGCGCCCACATCGTGTGTTACTTCTTTTCCCATTTTTGGGTGCATAAGATCTTAGTATATTTTATCCTTAGCCTTTTACAACTTTATGTACCGTATTGACTGTTGTCAGATGAAAACTACTTCTTAGTTTTGTGTGCATTTGATGATGTGTCACTTATCGGTTGTCGGGTTCCATCAATAGCAATAAGCATGTTTTTTCCTGCTAATGTCGTTCGTCGGGCTTGCACATTTTGTCCTACCTAGGAGATGGATATGTGGTTACCTGCTCCCCGTCTTTGTCTTGAAATTATAAAAAATAACGAAGATACTGCTGAAAAATCTACTCATCATTAAAATTGGCGTCTTTAAGTTGTAATTGAATGGACATTAATGTCTCGGAAAGACACCTAAATATTGTAATTTTTGTGTTTTCAGGGAAGTTTTGAAGTTGGTCTGATTTGGGGTTTGTATACACTCAGCTGCCTGGATTAAGGAATGATTTCCCATCTTCGTCTTGAATTATGTTTGGTGATGTGTCTCAAAACTTTGTCTCGTTTGACGTTGAATTATCGATAAAACTTGTATTTTAGGTTAAGTTAATGTAAGCGTCTGAATGTTTTATGTAGCCCTAATGATTAAAGCTTAATAAATTTCATTTGAGGAAAAACTATTGTTATGTTGTGCTCCATATTTTTCGACTGATCCATGAATAATTTTATGGATTTAAAACGTTGTGACGTTGAAAGTTGAAGTTCCTTGCTAATATTTACACAATTTACGTCTCATGCTATTTCGAGGTGTCAGGCAAATAGTGTCATTGTGCAAGTGGTGATGTCGCTAAGTGTGTATCTAAATAAACGTAATAGTTGTTGAGGCCACTGTCTGTTTCTGGAATAGTAAAGCAATTTGGTAAATTTTGTAAGTCACAACTTGGCAATAGGGTCCTGCCAAGCACGGCGTGCTAGATAAAAAGTAACAGAAGTCATGACATTAGTAAGATTAGGGATAATCGACTTAATTTCTTAAACTAGGTATTTAGTTAAAAGTCTTGAAAATTTTTGCAGCAGCAAACAACGGAGCCCGTATTTTTTATTTGCTTTTGATTTTCCAATTCCATTGCCAGTTGAAACTTACATACATGTTGTTGTTGAGAACGCACAAAGAATTTTTATTTGGTTTATATATTCGACTGCATGCTACTGGTTATAACTAGATACGTGCTTACATTTGCCAAACCCCGGTAATAAATTAACTTATTGTAACACAGTTTCACTGTGTGCTATTTAAGAACTTGAATTCGGTCGACATCGGCTGCATAAGCCACAATACTCGTTAGTTGGTTATGTTTAATAACGACAGTAATATTTCATCATTATGCCAAAAATAGCGGAATGAGCTATGACTTCGATTGGTTGCAATAATTTTAATTTACTCACTATTTTATCCCTCGACCAGTGATTGTTAAATTTGGAATCGTAGATACGTAGTTATCCATGTGTTTACTTCGCAATAAGTAGCTAAAGATTGCACATTGAGCTGTCTCATTCACCATGAAAAGTTTTCGAAGATTGCAAAAGTTGGGTCTGTGATGCGTCGCAGTTACTATGAAATACGTCTTCAGACTTCTTCGACTCGAATGGTAAGTTTTCTGTCATCGAACTTGGAATTTTGCTATTTGTTTCGGGTGTGCATGGGGTTTTATAGAAGTGTCATACTTAGAAAAATTTCCATACTCACTTGAATCACTCTGTATAGAGATGTTTGGATCGGAGCCGGTTTCCAAATTTTTAACACGAAAACCCTTATACATGTCATAGCGTATCCAGCGTTTCATGGAGCGACTTTCGATCACTCAGTACTATGTTGGTTATCAGTCAACTTGGCAAGAAGATTGTTTTGGTCGGTTCGTATACTGTCCGCAGCCCAATGAGTTTGTATCCTATAGATTAGCGGACGTAATGGAATAGATTGACGATTTGTAATTTTGTTTTTGATGTAGGTACTTGCGTCATTCCTATTCGATGGTCTCGTGATTCATGCCATGTTGGATAACTAGTTGAACTGGATTTTTTCGTAAATCCTTTTTCTTAAACTGCACGTGTAACATTTTAAACGTTTGGTTTTAATAAACGTCTATTGCAGGTGACAAACAACGAGCTAAGTTGTGTGACGAATCAGTCAATGTTCATAAAATGGATAATTATTAAAGCAGAAAGCGCCTTCGCCACCCATTAAGCTGACGGCAATAAGGTAGAAACTTTTTGTATGAACTTTTTTTCGTGTTTATCTGATAAAGGTTCTCCAAGAAATAAGATATTCGAGAAAAACTCATTTCTAGTTATTAAGTGTAGAGGAGATATTTTTTTGAGCGCCTGCCTATAACTTATTTTGTTCAAACATCGCCAGAGCACCAATAATCGGGTATTCGCATCTTGACATGTGTTTACGATTTACAGATGGCGCATGCAGTGTTTGGTCTTTCAAGATGAAAAGTGCAGTGAACGATAACAACACGTGTAGACACTGCAGGCGACAAGGTGAATATTAGACAATTTTACGGGCTACCTCTGTTGTTTATTTTTGTCTCCACCTCCAATTTTTTGCTCACTAAATACTTTTTTTTTTAATTACAGGTATATCGACTTATACGGTTGCGTATTTTTTGAATAGTGAAAGAATTATTGTAAAGAGAAATTGAATAAATCGTATTTAATTCACATTTGTTTTTTACTGTTTGACAACCTCGGTAATTTTGACCTTTTGTACCGCCGCCAGACACCCTTTGCTATTTGCATTATCTCGTAGATAGGGATCCTTAGAGCTGTTAACATTAACTCCATTATTGAAATTACTGACGTGCCGATACATAGGTTGACAACACCACCACTTCGCACTGTAATGAAAACACTTGATCAGATGCTTTTACTTCTTCGTATACTTCCCTATATTTTTTCACCAGCACACTTTGTCTTACCTCAGGAAATAGACCAAAATATACTCAAAAGGTACTCACAGAAAAGGTCATAGAAGCTAAATATGATTTCTCTCTTGACTCGTACTTTGGGAAAAGCAGATACGCTGACTCTTAGTCGGTTCATAGACACCTGAGGCAAGAACGTCTCACGATCATTTTTGAACACATCCTCTTCACAATTACCCAAACAACCACAATCACGGAAGGATCGTGGCAAATCGTCAGTATTGTCGAACTTTCCTATAGTTTCATTGTCAATAGACAGCTTCATAATTTCCCTTTTGTATTCAAGAACGCACTCCAGTTCCGCTAAGTTACATATTCTTTCGTGAGCTGAAATCGCAAAAGATAATCCGTTATTGCTAGTACCGTACCTACTCGGAAAATTACTAGAAAAATTGTACAAATAAACAAAACCATTAGGTGTATGTATGCCGTTGACCCCATCGCCCGTGGCCCCACTGGTGGGGTCAGCGGGAATTGATCAAAATTGTTCCCGCTGGCCCCACCCCCTACAAGTAAATTAAACTTCCCAGTTCCACAGTAAGGATTCAACAAGTACACACATCAAAAGTGTCTAGGGATCAACATATATTTTTGCAATAACTTTTCTCCTGATTGATATTAATTAAAATTTTCTTTAAGGATTCATCAAATAAAGTGTTTTCGTTTGTCACAGTAACGATAAACCAAGTCACCTTTGCATTAATAAAGAAATTTGCCATTTTCCTAATAAAGGGATTTTTGACATTTGAACCAATAACACAAAAGTTCGAAAAAAAGACTGACATAACAGTTTTCTTTAAAATTTTATTGGGTAACTTAAACAATTAATAATCCGTGTTTCTACCGCGAACACTAACAACACAAGAACATCGGTTTGGCATACTCAAAATGAGTTCATCCAAATCACGCTGTGGAATGGCCGCCCATGTTCGTTGCAACAACAAAAAAAGGTCTTCTTGCGACTGGATACCCTCCATATTCGGCAGAGCTCTTCTCTGTAGCATATCCCATGCATGCTCAATCGGATTCAAGTCTGGCGACTGAGCAGGCCAGGGCAGGACATTGATGTTAGCTGCGGCGAGAGTCTGTCTTACAACTCTTGCGGTGTGCGGTCGTGCATTATCATGCATTAACTGAAATAAGGGACCGATTTGCACTTGTAGAGGAACTATGACGTCTGATACAATCGTCTCAGCATAAATTTGAGCGTTGAGGTTGCCTCTGATCCAAATCAACTCAGTTCTTCCGCCGATCCAAATACCCGCCCATACCATGATGGTTCCACCACTATAAGGATGGACTTCCTGGCAGGATTTTAATCGCTGTTGGCGTCCAGGGGTTCTCCAGTGTCGTATACGTCTTGTATCCGGTCTCATACCAAAACGAGACTCATCAGAAAAGCACACGAAACGCCATTGTTCTTCTGCCCAATTTCTGTGTTCAAGAGCCCATTGATATCGTATCCTACGATTGTGCATTGCTATAGGTGGTACCCGTAGCGGTCTTCGGGAATGAAGGTTCACTTCATGCAAGCGGTTTCTGACTGTTTGGTCGCTAATTAAGTTCCCTGAAGAGTGATAAAGCCTCACGGCTAACATCATGGCGGTTATTGTTGGAGCTCTTCGAGTTAAGATTTGAATGTATCGGTCTTGTCTCCGTGTGGTGCAGCGATACCGTCCTCCATGGCGTTCAGCCACGGTACCAGTGCTTCGGTAACGTGTCCAAAGTCGACTGATAACACTCTGACTTGTATTCAGAGCTAAAGCCACAGTACGTTGCCGGGAACCAGCTTCTATCATTCCCACGGCTCTGAGCATTTCTTCCCTGCTTAAATGACGTCGCCGCTCCATAATAACGTTGGTTTTAATCAGTAGTAGGGAAACAGTAGCACTAATAATGTCTTCAATGCGTTGTATGTTTTTATAGGGAAAATATTGACAGCTGATTTTCATCTTTTACTCGAATTTGATTCACAGTTCCTGATTCAAATTATGAAATGCACCAAAAAGGATCCATATAAATTTATAAAATCATAAATTTATTACAAAGCCACATCTCAATCTCAAGAAATCCACATAAAAATGCTTGATCCCTAGACACTTTTGATGTGTGTACATGGTTTGAGTCAGGTATAAATAAAAAGGATGTCTATAAGGGACCGTTCAAGTATTACGTAAGCACTATAGGGGGGCGGGGACCCCTAAGACCCCTTTGCTTTGCTTATGATAACATGGGGTGGTCGGATCTAGATGTTGATAACGTCAGCGGTAATTATTTACTTTTTTACACATAGACACACTTTACACATAAAATGAAATGCATTTTCGAGGATTCCTACAAATAATGAATACGTTTAGGTACCCCTACTCGCTTAGAACTGAGTAGGGGAATGACCGCGCGCTATTCACTTGTCAATTTTTTTTCCGTCAATTTATTGTTTTGTTTCGATACAATTGACGGTTTGACGTGTTGTAAGCAAAGCAAGTTAATGTTTGTGTTACCGTTAATCCACTTTCGCCAAAGTTGAATGTTCAAGGTGTCGTATCAAATAAACAAATCCAAGTTATACCAAAAATTGTTCGCAAGTTTAAAAAAAAATCATACAAATACAAAATGTAGGTAGTTAACGAATCCAAACCTATTCCTTATTTCTAGACTTAAGCTGCTGCTCATGAATCAATCAATTGTACCAATGTTTACGTAAGCATGGGGGGAGGGTAAGCTTGAGTGAGCTTGGAGCTGGGAGGAGTGGGTTAATAATTGCAAAAAATCTACTTGTGTAATACTTGAACGGCCCCTATGTGCTGTCTTGTCCTGGGTTCTACTCCCGCACAGAATAGTAATATTAACGATATTTTTGGTAACGATATGTCGATAACCTAATGGCCTACAGATCGCTTCACGTAACTTGAAGTAAAATGGCGGTCGTCTGCGCAGGTAAAATTATGGATTGAGATCGATTGAGACCCAGAAACGTGTTAAAGCTCGCGGCACGTAAGTTGAACTATGACCTTGAATGCGCAGTGCAGTGCCGCGATCTGTACTATGGGTTGATATGATAAGAGAGCAACTCCCTGATGCCAAATATGTCAGTCTGTCTGCGTGAAGTGGTTGCGCTAAGTGTTTATGGCGCTTTAAAAACTAGTTATCATGACCAAAAAAGAACGATAAGGTAAATGGCTGAATTTAATACAGAATTAAGCACTAGTTGCACTCATATGAATAACATAAAAACTGACCAAAATATTCGGTTGCGTTATTGAGCTATCCTCGTTCAAAGATGTTTTATTGTATATAAGTTTAGATTTCATGGTTTTCCTTTCATTTAATTTATCATGTTTGTTAGAGAGATTTATTCCACATGATTGCCCCTATCGATTGGGGTCATAAAAGTACAGGTGTTCTTTTTCGAATATGAGTCGGTTCGATTCCCGTGTGGCAAGCGAATTTTCGAAAATCTTTGAAGGCACATTAGTTTTTTTTTTTAAATAAAGGAATGTTAAAATTTGCTATCTTCATTATTTAGAGTAGGTAAGTACTTTCCCTTCAAATGCGGTTGAAACATTCCATCCTGTATATTGCTGCAAAACGAAGTCCATCAACGATGCTAATAATAAGATCGTAAACGCCTCCATGTAAAACTGGCCACGCTCGCTGAGCGCTGACCAAACAGGAACGTTATTTTCATTGTCTTTTTTCCAGCCGATTGCGAGGGAGTTTCTTTGCAGGCATTACTCCAGATGTTCGATACATATCTTGGACGTAGAATCTGCTGATCTAATTTTCCTTTCGAAGGCGACATTGAAGAAGCATCGAAATTATTTAGACTTTCGATGCTTCTTCAATGTCGCCATTTTTTTCATTTACTTTATTTGAACTTTTTTATAAATTTTTATCAAGATCTAATGACGAGCATCGTTGACCGGCTTCGTTTTGCAGCCATAAATAAATGCATAATCAGCCTATAATATTCCCACTACTGGGAAAAAGACCAAAAATGTCGTGATCTCCTAGCTCTATGGCCTTCTGGATAAAAAGTAAACATCAGATAGGTACAGAACTCACCTAATGGCTTGTAAAAATGTGGTATACATTCGCACAGTTTGAATATCATCCTGATTCTACAGTCTAATAAGCAGCGGTTGTACGAGTAAATCGGGTATCTTTTACTAGTTGTTTCGTTGGTAAATCTGCAATGATTAAAATATACCTATAAAAATGTTAAAAAATCTAAACTACACGCGATTTCCTTCATAAGAAGTGGGTAACTTACCTAGCTAGTTCTATATATTTAAAAATCATAACAAGATACAAGCTAAATTGGTAATGGTAAGTACATTACAAATAAGGAACTATCAAAACGAACGACACGTCTACTCTTACAATCACGCCGTCACTCTTACCTGCACTTCCGAAGATGCAAAGGAATGTACTTCAGATCCTCTGAAGCCCGAGTGCTCGTAATTTGCACTCCAAAAGACAAGAACCCTTCAGTTTCGAAAGTTAACGCTGGCGTGCCTCTCAGAATGACTTCGTCTGGGCTCAAAGTATAAACCTGCAATTTTAAAATGTGCCCTTCTTCGGTACCTAGTTTCTACCGTTAACTTACTTTATGTTTAAGTTTTTCTTTTAGATAAGTTCTTCTAAATTCAGAGGATTACATAACCGGGTCGGCAAATATTGCTCAACTATAAATAGACGCGAATTAAAGGACTTCAGAAATCAATGAAAGGGTAGGTAAACCAATAGCGGAAGATTATATTACCCCATTATGGCTACCTATTACCTACCTGTAGTTGTATGTTAGCTTACGATATGGACTCGAGTGCGTTCGTACAAGGCCAAGATGTTATCTGTAATTAAGTATTTCTAACTTGACTGCGACATCGGCGTAAAAAGTAGCTAGGATCAAATTTCATAACCGTCAGTTCAGTGGTTTAATTAGGCGTAAAAAAATCTGACAAAGTTACTTTCTTATTGATAATGTTAGCATGGATGAAATTGAAGACATAGTTCAGACTGAAAAGTATCTGCTCACTTCACCTGCTACACAAAAGTCACAAAACTTACAACTTAATTGCCAGATCAACATTCTACAGACCAGCGCTGATGTAGGTAACTCACCTTGTAGACACTGGCATAGTTAACCAACTGCACAAAAAAGTCAATGTCGTGCACAGAGAGCTCAATGTTGTTTTTGGCGTATGCCACAGTACTGTCACTCCATTTACTGCAATACAAAACGAGAATGTTACGTACCTAATGGAACACGGTTCGTGTGGTGCTTCGTCCTGTAAATGTAAGTGCATTGCCTACAAATGAAAAAGCTGTTAAAACGTGAATGTAAAATTGGATTCGGTTTAGGTTGGTAAGATTTGACTGAATTTATATTTATTGGCGTCATTATTAGCTTATTTAGCTTTTAATTATTGTAGACGTTATTGTTTTATTTGTTGTGCGAAAGCGAAAAATCATGGACATGTGCATTCTTCAAATTTTGACCTATGGATCCCAGACTTGGTCTTTGACAAACATTCAAAACATTCAAACATCCAAAACATGAACATTCAAAAGTCCAAGCTCAAGGTCTGCCAACGTGCATTGGAGCGCAGCATTCTAGGCGTCAAACTAACCGACCATGTACGCAACATGACACTGCGCTCCAAAACACAAATTACTAACGTTGCTCAAAAAGCCGCTAAACTGAAGTGGGACTGGACTGACCACGTCTGCCGCAGGCCCAATGAGCTGTGGGCCAAAATAACCACTTTCTGGAGCCCTGATACAGCCAGAAGGCGTCGCGGCAAACCTCGTAGAAGATGGCGGGACGAGCTGGATAAAACCAACGACCAGTGACCCACATTAGCCCTGGATCGAAACAACTGGAAGTCATGGGGAGAGGCCTTTGCCCAGCTGTGGGATGACGCAGGCTAACAGTATCAGTATTATTGTAGAGAGAAAACAGTAGTTAAAAAACCAAATTGCTGTAATTTATTTTTACACAAAACCTCTTTTTAAATTTTTTTATAGTATTGTATGGCTTTTATTGATAGTCATGGGGCCTGCAGACAGCTTTTAATCGAATCAACCCACAGGTAGGTTAAGGGAAAACATTAATCGGTTTGGATGGGTACCTCTACCGTTAGTGTGTTTGTTGAGACATGGGTCTAGTTAGACATGGGTTTTAGGAGTCTGATTCGGCACGGGACAAGTTGTAAGAGGTACCTACCTACAATGAATCGATCATCCAGTATGATATATTGCTCTAGAATATTTATGGTAGGTATAAATGACGTCGACGCGCTAACGATTACCATGAATGAAATTCAGCACATGTGCCCTGGTGAAATTTCCTATTAGGCCGGCCTGGCAGGCCTTATCAACTGTGCAATGATAATGAGATTCTTACTCGAAGATGCTTACGTAGGATCGTCGAGTATCGCAACGTTAGAGTTAATAATATGGCATATTCCCATCTCAGTCATGGTAGTGTCGATAGTTATGGGCCATTTTAAATTATTCGTCAATGTCTGGTTGTTAAATCTCATGAACAAATCTGCTGCGATAGTTGCGTAGTCTTCAGGATTTATAAGCTATAATAAAAATATAACATTAATAAAACTCTCTCCTCGTATTTTTGTGTTTTTCCGCAGAACTGAGTTGAATTATCTCATGTAAGTATATACCTTTAATATTTCAGGTGGAGGTAGATCCAGGACGTTCAATGCTTCCAAAGAGACTGAAATAATCGCAGAGTAGTATGACTCTAAGTTATATCCAGTTCTGTTTAGAGTATCACTGAAAAAACACATTTTTGTATAAACCGTATGCAAACTGTAACGACATATTTGTAAAACAGTCTAACTTTACACTAATTTAATAATAGGTACTCCTCAACGCTGTCAGCTGGTAATGTATCCAAGAGACTGGGTTATCGCGTTGATGGCAACGCTTAGCGCCTGGCTAAGGTAAGAGCCAGCTCTGTATGAGCATCGCCACATGATGTTTACCTAAACAAGCAGTTGCTAATTCACCGATTTATGTAGGTACATTCGCTGACTAGGCTATTCCGCCCCCCACAAGTCACCTACTTTAGGTATTATATATCTTAATGTTTTACCTAATAAACTGTCTATCATTAACGGACTCAGTGTGCGGAGCTACTGCCCGTACAAGCTCTTTGGTCACGGGAAGCGTCAACTAAGCGTTTGGAAATTTTCTTAAAAATCTGTGAAAACTTGGACTTTCTTTTATTACTAGATTACTTAGTTTAGTTATTTTGGTTTATTTAATCGTTTGTTTATAATTAGCTTTGACATGAAGTGTTTGATAGTTTGGATAAAGGAGGTAGGGACCACTAAACTTAAAGTCCGGTTAAAAAAAAGATTTCTGAAGTCAAGCTTTACTATTGCCGAATGCCGAGTGCAATAGAATACGTTTTATCATAAAACAAGAAACTACTTGAAGACGGAGTCGCCGGCAGAAGCAAGTGATTATATAAACGTACTTGACATAATAGGCAAACATTTCATCGTCGATTTTCGTGATGGGACACAACACAATCGTTGGGTAGGACACGTTCCAGTTCAAGTAGTCTTTCTCTACGCTGTTCACTATAGGTTGCTCCTGGAAATAAAATATCTTACGGTAAAATCATCTTTTTAAAAATGAGGACAAGTTTTTAACCGACTTCCAAATGGAATTTTAAACTCTCAAAAAAATGTGAGGCAAAAAAACTGAATCATACATACAAACATCACCGACTTCTGAAACTAGAGTTTTTTTTCACGTTTTGTTTTTTTTTTAAGTCAGTTTTATTATTTGGAAAAATATTTTTATTGAATTTCAGTTATATTACGCCGACGTTATTGTAAATAATACCTGTGTGACAGTTCATCTATTTACTGGGCTACTCCATGACCCATATTACCGGGTGTTGTAATAATGAAAGTTTTCTCAGACTAGGTACTACCTGGATCTTATCTACTTACTTACCACAAGTCTAGTATATTGAGTAGACAAAAGGACAAAAATTATGACGCAGGATATGCCAAAGCATGCCGCCCAAAATATTCTGAAACCCAGAGAAAAACCCGCTGAAAATCCTCGTCTAAACTAAATACTTGTTAAGCTAGCCTGTTCTAACAAGATTAAATTCTAACAAGTTGGCGAGATAAACATATTTTTTAGACCAAGGCCGTGAAGAGAGTCTTTATACAATAGGCCGCACGTTCGGTGTAACAAACCGGGAGGAACTCATCTATACTAATGTTATAAAGAGGTCAAGTTTGTGAGTTTGTGAGGTTGTAGGGGATAATCTCTGGATCTACTGAACCGATATTGAAAATTCTTTCACTAATAGGAAGCTACATTATCCCCGAGTGCCATTGGTTACCAAGCATTCTGTACCTCAAACTAAGTAACTACGCAAAAATTATCGCTGGGAAACGACTTTTTTTTTGGGGTGAAAAGTCACGTTTTACGATAGCACTCAATACATTGTGCTGATGGATGGATTGAATAGTACGGGGGTCGTAGAGGTGTTTACAGTAAAAATCTTACGTTAAAAACAAGTTTAAAAAAAAAGTTGTGAAAAAGTTGGAACTTTGACCCCCAATATCACCGTAACTAGAAGGTTCCTAGGTATGGTCTAGAACAAAAATGTTCGCAATGACGGGGAGAACAAATGCCTTTTGACTTCGTTAAGGGTCTTGTTACACCCTGTATTTACAACGTGCCCGTGGCATAATTTCCGACAAAAACGCGAGCGAAGTCGCGGGCAACAGCTAGTGGCTCAATAATAGCAGCCGCTCGGGTTGACCTTTAGATTAAGCCGTGCTTGCCTAGGTTGGTCTGTGGATGGGTGACCGCCCATTACATACCGAGTTTCCTCCGTGCCTCGGAAAGCACGTTAAGTCGTTAGTCCCGGCTGTCATTTGTAGATCTTTGACAGTCGTTACAGGTATGTAGTTAGTGGCTCGAAAGTGACAACCAGTGTGGAGGTCTGATAGGCAGTCGCTCCATGTAAAACACTCAATAAATAAATATGCGTAAATACTGGTACTCAGCAGTATCCAGTGAGATTGGAAGCCGACTCCAACATGGTAGGGTAAAGGCCAGGCAGATGATGATTACGAATTCTTATCTATGAAATTGGAGATTAATAATAATAAATATAATAAATTACACACAGCGCCATCTAGGTGCCACACTAAGCAACGAGGCTTGTGTCGTGGACACCAGATAGTTGATACTACTACATAGATACTTTTTTGTTTGTAAATACATACTTATTATACATATAAACATCCATGACTCGGAAACAAATGTCCATGCTCATCACACAAACATTTGCTCCTACCGGGATTCGAACCCGGGACCCTAAGAACGTAAGGCAGCCTCGCAACCGCTGCGCCATTCGGGTCGTCATTCTTTGATTTGATTCTTCTTCAAGAAACAATAATAAATTATACTAAAAGACTTTAGGTTGTAACGATACGATTGAAAATCTTCAAGCTACCAAATAAGCTAGCTAATAATGATTAGTACCTCTCACACCAATGTATTTCAGTATTAGCGATGTAAGGCAGACCATGAGTGGTAGAAGTTCTTAACTCGCTTTGTAAATACTTGATCAGTTTCTGAGTCTTCAGCCTTCGCGCGTAATTATCACGTTTCTTCTTAAACACAGGCTTTTCTTTCACTGTTATTCTTAACATGGTTAGTTTGATTTCTAAGAATAATTTACCATAATTTCTTCTATATTTATTTAACTACTTAATATTTTGCTGGTATTAACAACCGAATGCGTCACCAAAACTCAAATGACAAAGCGTTTTCTAAATACCACATATATATTTTCGTGTATTACGTTTTTCGGGACATAAAATTATAATGTGATTATAACGATGGCTTTGTGTTTCGAAATCCGTGGAGTAGTTCATGTAGCGAATATTTTTTCTTTCAGGTCTTATTATTACATATTTAAATTAGTTCAAGAATTATTGATTATTTGAAATTTTAATTGACTTTGTACATACAGGGTGTAAAACGACCCTTCACGAAGCCCTCAACCAAGCATTATGTTCATCAAACTAAGTAACTTTACGCAAAAATTATAGCTGGGGAAACAACTCTTTTTTTGGGGTGAAAAATCACGTTTTGCGGTAGGACTCAATGTAACGTACTCAAAATATTATGCTGATGGATGGATTGAATAGAACGGGGGTCGAGAAGGTGTTAAAAGTAAAAATCTAACATTAAAAACATGTATAAAAAAAAAAAAACTTCTGAGAAAGTTGGAACTTTGACCCTCAATATCTCCGTAACTACAAGGTTTCCCAGGTCTAGGCCATAGCCTAGACCTTAAAAAATATCGCAATGACGGGGAGAACAAGTGCCTTTCGGCTTCCATAAGGGTCTTTGTTACACCCTTTTTATTACCGGCGCGGGGTGTGTGGTTTTGTTACGACTCTACGATAGTTGCGTAGCCGTCGTAGGTGCTACGGCGTAGCATGCTACACCGTAGCTGATGTTGTGACGACGCAAACTCTGATGGTCGTGTGAAATTACCCGCACTTGGTCTGCATGGTTTACGGCCCATACCGTCAATAGAGATGAGGCCTGCGTTTCAGCACTGTAAATATTATGGGCTGATGATGTGTAAAATTATGACTATTTTTTTTTGCTGTTGCCGAAAAGCTATGCATTTATTAAATATTTTGATTGATTTTACTGCTACTCAATGCCTTTTATATTCAAGTATCAATTGAAATCAATCCGTGATGAGACCAACAATAACCACAATATTATTACATATGTACAAAATGACAGATTATTTGAAGCTTTGTTTGATGTAAAAAAATCCAATGCTACTATTCTAACTGTTCTAGGTTGCATTTTTATGTTTTGCAACTAAATGTCAGTCATGAATTGATTGATTGAATGAAAGTCATGAATATTGCAACTAGGATATTAAAAACACATTAACAAGTAACGACTGCCTCATGGGTATAGTCTGTGGTCGCAAGCGCGACTGCTGAGCATGAGGTCCTGGGTTCGATTCCCAGGTCGGGCAAGGTGTTATTGGGTTTTACATCAGGAATTTTCTCAGTGGCAGCCACGGAGTCTTACTTTTACCCCGGTTGATGACAATAGGCTCGCCCCCTATTATATGGGACTTAAACAGAAGTGGCGAAATGTGGGTGTACTATTAGGTACACCTCTGCCTTACCCCTTGGTTATTACAGGCGTGATGTTATGTTATTAACAAGTAATTTTATACAAAAGTTTGGTGAACAAGATGAGTTGTGTTACCGCCAAAGATCCGAGAATATTTTAACAAAAAAAGCAATTACTCTGCTCAATCCGGGATTAACATTTAAAATCAAAGATTCGTAGAATTTCGTCTGCTCCGAACACTAATCAATGTGATATTTTTGGTTGCGAACTTTATTTCGTATTATACTTAAATATAATCCAGAAAAAAAAAACGTTGTAAATATAGATATTTCATTCTGAACACAAGTACTCACATTTATGTACATATTTATATTACACTGTAGCATACTTGGTTACTTGTTGTGTGAGAACAAATTGTATTCTTTGTACAGCAAAGAATAGGCTATTGTAGTAATCTCATAAAATAACCCCAACAATAATCCCTCATGCCATCATATATTGTAATATAATAGGCAATTGAGATACTAATCCAAATAATAGGTGACCTATTATTGTTTTGTATTGAAATTAAGGTAAATTGTATGAAATGTTCCAGTAGAAGGAAAAAGTGAAATCAGTGAATGCAGCTGAATACCAGTATTTTACATGGAGCTGCTGCCTGTCTGACCTCCACAACCTAGTTAGTACTGGGTTAAAGGAAACCCCTTGGTAAGACTGGTTGTCAGACTTTCGGGCCACTGACTACCTGTAACGACTGTCAAAGATCTACAAATGACGGACGGGACCAACAGCTTCACGTGATTTCCGTGCACAGAGGAAACTCGTTGTGTAATTTGCCAACCCATCCACTGACCAAAAGTGAATTAATACAAAAAATAAATATGCATAGCTCTATTAAGCTTTAAAATAAGATAAATGCTTTACTTCTTTCGTCATGATGTGGCTGAGCTTTTTTAAATAAATAAATAAATAAAATAAAATAATAATAATAAATATCCAATACAACGATCGAAATAAGCGATGAGACCATAATGGACTTAGAAGTTATCTTAATTAAACCTTAAGCTTTCAATTTGTCGAATTGGCTTTAATAAAAGGTCTAATGGCTGAATCTCGTTAAAATGAGGTTGAATTAATTTTGGTGAAACCGTATTTCACGTAGTAGTCTTATTTGAACAATTGAACGATTTGCATTAGTGTTTATCAACTGTTTATTCTGTTTCAAATTGGTAATTTAAATTGGAAGTGAATTCTATGATGCAAGAAAGTAGGGTATAAATTACGTAGGAGTGGATCCAGTACTGTTGATAATACAGGCTCAGTCTCAATATCATCTGCCCAGCCTTTTCCCATCTATGTTGGGGTCGGCTTCCAGTCTAACCGGATGCAGCTGAATACTAGTATTTTACATGGAGCGACTGACTATCTGACTTTCAAAATCCAGTTATTACTGGGTAATACGATATAATCCTTGGTACGACTGGTTGTCAAACTTTCAGAGCTCAGGATAAGACTTGAAAATTCAGGAAAAAATATTTTCGAATGCAGTTTAAAGTTTACTGACCATAAACAATTCAAACCTTAAAACAGGTGAGTGATTTAACGTGGGAGCTATCTATTTGTTAGCCATAAAACCCACGAGAGTCGTTGCAAAGCAAACGCTAACTTTATCAGAATGCCAGTGTTGTAGTCAAGAATGCCCTAATCGGCCATTTGCTAGCGTTAAGCCCCTATTTATTATCGTAACTAGTGGAGCACTATCGCTTTCGGACCGAGTCGGAGATCGTTCCGTGTTTCTTACATGGCCATTTGTCTGTACCCTCTTACTAATTCAACAAAACGCGAGAGCCGCCAAGATAACAACTCCGTATCGAAGATTGTCGATACAATGGTTTGCTATCGAGCGATAAAATGGCGCCGTTCCTACGTTCTGCGTACACAATAACTTATTATTCGACTAGACGTATGGTTTTTCCTTTAGAATTACCTACTACGTGGTTACATAAGAAATTCTTCGAAGAGGTGTACTTTGTTATGTAAGTGGAGCTGTTCCATTAATTTTGCAAAAATATTTGCAAAATTGTGTCCTTGTAACCTAGATTTTTTACGAGGTAAATACATAATAACAAGCGACAGTTGGAATATTGTCAAGAAACATTATTTCTTTTGTGGTAAAATGGCCAGTCTGTGTGGTAACGGCGCGAGGTGTCGGACCGATCGCGAGGGATCATTACTCTTTGTCAAAGTTGGCCGGTCGCTCACCACGAGCCGCGCGCTCAATCTCCGGCCCTCGCCGAGCTCACGTAGATCGCTGCATCGCGAAACCTATTTAAACTTAAATAAGAATTGCCATCCACTGTTAGTGGTCTCTAATCTCCATCTACTTCTGCAGACGTTTTAAGAGATCGCTGATTACGTTTGGATTAATGTTTCAATTTAATAAATAATAATAAATTGAACTTTAGGAGTTATGCTACGCGAGATAAAGAATGTTGTTCTTATTTAATGAGAAAGCTGTGTGGATGATTTACGACTGTTGTTTGATTGTATGCCTACTTCAATAAATTCTAAGGCCACCTTTTTAATTATATTTGTTTGGTCGAAGGGCACATTGAATGGCGTAGAGAAGAGGTCAGATCTTAATGCACTAATACAGTTCACTGATACAGTTGTTCCGATCTAGTGCTAATGTGGACCACTGTCGTTGGTTTTTACTATATATCTTGTGATAAATAGGCATATCCAAGACGAATTCATCTAAACTGAGGCTAGATAATTCAGTCTTGGAAATTACAATTTCATCTTCATATCTTGTATAGGTAGGTATTGCATATCATGAAATTTATATGTCAAATAAAGTCTACTAAAGAGAGGACCTGCTTATTGCAGCCGTGTCCAACCACAGCGAGTCCATGTAAGTTTCTAAAAGAGTCGGATTGTGCATTCTAGAACATGTTATATTCCCGCGGGTTACACGGGAAACGTATCATAAAGATCTGGAAAGGGAGCATAACTTGTTTCGAATTTATTTATAAAGAACTGTTGTGCTGGAGCAGACAAAGTTTTTACCGAGTTTTGCGGTCGAGCAAAGCTTCGGCGAGCAGAGGTAATTTTACCAAAATAGTATAGCTAGTTCGGTTACTGTTATCTCTATACCTGTACTTTGGAATTTGTATTGATTTTTAGATTTGATAAAAGCGATAGGTACGTTTAACTTGAACTTTAGAAAAGTTGGGTATGAACACCTTGAAGTCTCCGATTCCTTCAAATCAATTCAAATGTTCAAGGCAAAAAAAAATGTATAATCTCTACTACACGATTTTTTTACCTTTACTTTATACCAACGTATTTTTACAACGTTCCTACGTTCTTAAAAAGAAAGCAAAACGAGAGCGCGAAAGCTGACCGACAAACGGCCACAGAGTATCTAAATGCATATAAAGAGATCTAATGAATACGGAACACTAGTAGTCACAGGAAGCAAACCCCTGCTTACTACCGAGTTGACGGTCTGACACTTTTCACCCTTATGCCCTAAGTAATAATTAGGTATAAACCATCAAATACAAAGACTTGTCGTAATGTAATGAACCCTCAGCCCCCTATAAACCGTCAAAAACCAAAAGCTATGACGGAAGATAAAAAGCAATACCCAATTAATCCTATTCAATAAAAAATCCAACACCGTTCTAAAAGGAAAACCGCTTCTCAAAGAACTTTGCAATTTATTGATTAATAGGTATTAGAATTACGTCCACCCCTGACCCTAAACATTATCATACTGTGGTACTTCATAAATTGAATAAATTAATTTGAAACAGATGTTAACTAACTGATTTGCATTCTGGCGCTACATTGAGTGTTAAAACCTCTAAGGGGATTCGTTTTATGTAATTGGAATTCGGATCCCAGATTACTAGGGATTTGTGCGTCATCAGTATTGCGTGTGAAAGCTATCGTTTTAACGGAGAATTGCTTGTTTCATGTATAGTTTATGAAGTGAAAACTTATCTGTTTGGGTCATGTTTTCAGTTTACTTGATCTGAGTTAATCAAATAATGAATCATTTCTGAATTGACAGAGAAAGGACCTTTGATTACTGATGTATAATTGATTAAAAGCTATTAATATTTCCGTTTGATGGCAATAGACTCGCCCCATGTAAAATGGGACTTAAACATAACTGGCGCACCTCTGCCTAGCCCTTCGGGTATTACAAGCATGATATTATGTAAGAATAAGAAGATAAGATACAGTACCTTCACTATCTACTATCTATCTACTTATATATATATATATATATAAATATATATTTATATAGGTATATAAAGGGGGTGTAACAAGACCCTTAACGACGCCGTCAACTAAACATTATATACATCAAATTAAGTAACTTTACAAAAAAAATATTGCTGGGAAACGACTTTTTTTTGGAGTGAAGTCACGTTTTACGCTAGGACTCAATGTAACAAACTCAAAACATGGTGCTGATGGATGTATTGAATAGTACGGTGGCTGTGGAGGTATTTAGAGTAAAAATATTACATTATAAATAAGTATTTATAAAAAAAAAACTTGTGAAAAAGTTAGAACTTTGACCTCAAGTATCTCCGTAATTAGAAGGTTCCCAGGTATGGCCTAGAAATAAAAAAAGATTTCAATGACGGGGAGAATAAGTGCATTTCGGCTTCGTTAAGGTTCTTGTTACAACCTTTATAAGGCGTGAATTTCGCGTGCCCACTCTCCAGTTTCGACAATCAATAAACGTGACCTTTGTTTGCTGCCTGTAATTATACTACCTACGATAGGTTCTCGGAACACCCTCGTTGTTTTAATTAATGTTGATTTACCGCCAAACGGTAGTTGAAAGCTTACGTTTATTCACTTTTATTGAACTTTTGAATATGGTTTGTGAACTTTGGCCTAAAACAAGAGCAGCATTACACAGCTTTGAATTATGTTGACTTTGACTATTTGTGGCCATGTTGTACAGATTGAGATCACATCACCACCTCTCTGTCTCAGCGAGTTCAGTGCAGGCAGGATTTTTAATCACATCACCACCTCACTGTCTCAGCGAGTTCAGAGCAGGCAGGATTTTTGATCTCATCACCACCTCACTGTCTCAGCGAGTTCAGTGCAGGCAGGATTTTTGATCACATCACCACCTCACTGTCTCAGCGAGTTCAGTGTAGGCAGGATTTTTGATCACATCACCACCTCACTGTCTCAGCGAGTTCAGTGCAGGCAGGATTTTTGATCACATCACCACCTCACTGTCTCAGCGAGTTCAGTGCAGGCAGGATTTTTGATCACATCACCACCTCACTGTCTCAGCGAGTTCAGTGCAGGCAGGATTTTTCTATAAGTACCCAACAACGCCAAAACAAGTTTCAAGATATTTTTCGTGTTAATTTCTGTCTTTAATAAATAAATGATTACGATCTGTACTATGTGCTCGTGGCTAAATAATAATAAGCCGGCCAAGTGCGACTCGGACTCGTGCACGAAGGGTTCCGTATACCATTATCTAAAAAAGAAAACACGTTTATTGTATGGGAGCCCCCCTTAAATATTTATTTTATACTGTTTTTAGTATTTGTTGTTACAGCGGCAACAGAAATACATGTTCATCTGTGAAAATATCAACTGTCTAGCTATCACGGTTCATGAGATACAGCCTGGTGACAGACAGCCAGACAGACAGACGCACGGACAGTTGAGTCTTAGTAATAGGGTTCCGTTTTTACCCCTCTGGTACGGAACCCTAAAAACCGCTCGGATCGATCTTTAGGTTAACCCGCGCTTGGCTAGGTTGGTCTGTGGATGGGTGACCAGCCGTTACACCGAGTTTCCTCCGTGCGTCGAAAAACATGTTGAGCCATTGGTCCCGGCTGTCATTTGTAGATTTTTAACAGTCGTAAAAGGTAGTCAGCGGCCCGAAAATCTGACCGCCAGTCTTACATAGGGGTATCGTATTACCCGTACTAACTGGGTTGAGGAGGCTAGATAGGAAATTGCTCCATGTAAAATACTGGTATTCGCTGCATCCGGTTACACTGGAAGCCGACCTCAGAATAGTTGGGAAAAGGCTAGGCAGATGATGATCTATTCTATGTGCTAAATTGTAGAAAATTATATTAATTTCGGACCATGAAAGCTTTGTTATGTGAAAATGATCAAGAAAATATAACAATTAACGCGCTAACCACTAAACACTATTATTTTGTTGAAAGAGTACATTAAAATACAAACAGTTATGTGTAGGGTAAATATTTGAGGCACTCACATTCAATTTCCGGACCGAGTATTTCTGACAACTCGTTTCAATATTTAGGTAGGTGAGCACCGAAATGTAAATATATGTATTTTGTTTGGAATCATTCGGATCTATAAACTGATTGCGGCTTTTCACGTACGTTTTTTATTTGAGAGTCCATTGTAAGGCGCTATTCAAAGGCAGTGTCATGTCACTAAAATCTTTGTTCTTGTTTTATTTGCGCCAGGGATTTTTGATGTTGAAACTAAAACAATACGGCTTTTATTTAGACGTGTTTAGTTTTTAGTATTTTATAAAAGAAGATGTAGTGCCAAAACCGGCCTGCCTGCTAGGGTTGCGGGACTGTTCGAAAGAGATACCGCGGCCCTGGAACACAAAGGGCAAAGGAAGGAACATGGATGGGTTTTAGTCAGTACAAGTCTGACACTCCCTCCTGCTCAGCCCAGAGCGGGAGGGGTTATTTGAAGATTTCTCATACGAAAAAAAAAAACGGGGTAGGAGACCTGAGTATTTGGTATTTATTTCAGCTTGATACCGCCACGCATTCCTGAGAAAAAGGGTATTGACAGACAGATAGACACACGGACAACAAAGTGATCCCATAAGGGTTCAGTTTTGCCGATTGAAAGAAAGAAAGAAAGAAAACATATTTATTTGGCACAAGCCACAAGTGCACACAACAAAAAAATGAAATTATAAACTTAAGGTTAAACATAAAAAAATAGAATAAAAAAACAAGACAAGCAAGACAAGGCAAGAGATAATTGAGGGTAAGGTTGAGGTTTTTTTTGATGATTGAGGTATACGGAACCCTAAAAATTGAAAAGAGTATGTTTAGATGGCTTGGTATGTGGAGAGGACGAGTGAAAGGCGACTAACACAAGGTATTATATTTACAAAGCAGATGTGAGTGGCAACGTCGGGAGGGGACGCCCTAAAGGGCATACACTGACCTTATTGGTGAGGTTCTTCAGAAAGGTCAGGTGCGTAGTACTCGCAACTGGCGTGCATGTATGACCAGATGTATGAACGTGGACGAGGCGCAAGGAGTATGTAAGGATCGGTAGCAGGTGGCGTTCTGTGGTTTCTGCCTACCCCCATGAGGAAAAGGCGTGAGTGCGTATTTACATATTTTATGAAAAAAATTGTGTAGTTTCTAAATAAGTTAGGGATTAACTTATGTTTCATATGTACAAGACTTTAAATTATGACCAATCTATTATTTCATGTATGACTAAAAGCAAATGATGTTTTCTAAAATCAAAATAAATTTTGCAATATATCGAAAGAAACTTTTAAATAGGTAACTTTGACAATAAATAATTCTAGTGACTTTACCGAACAATACTTCGAAATAAATGAATAATAACAAATAATGTTGAACACTATGCAGTCGTTAGAATGTTACGACTAAATAAATGTTATTTTATCGCAGTATCGGCCATGTTTGCGTATCTAATTAAATGCATGTGTGTTTTAGAATTGGTTTGCAACAAAGACGTAATATAGCATTTATTTATCCATATTTCCATTTATATCCACTGGTTCCATAAGTTCATCGTAGAATAAATAGCAATAATATTGGTATTATAGAATATTATTTCGACTGATGTGTACCTCGATACTTGTTTATTTGTTTGTTTACTTGAAATTATTTGTAGAATACATGTTTGTGTTAGTGATGTATTTCATACCACATACTGGCTGGTACAAACGGTGGCGTCATAAAAAAAAAAAATATTTCTCTTCCTCATGCCTCGGGGTATCCGAAAATACCCCATGGTATATTCCGCAATTCTTGATAATTCTCGTGTTATAATTGGTAAATCAGCCTTTGAAAGAAGCCCTTTAAAAATCGTTCAAAATTATTTCGAAATAATGTTATTTTTTAAACTCTTGATGTTAATGAGATTAGAAAAGCCTCTAGTTAACTACAAAATAAAGATATAATTTTTATTTAAAGCGGTTCTCTTAAAAGTTTCACCCAGTAGTAAAAAAAATACATTTTGTTCTAGTGATACATTCAAAGAGATCTAAATAAAATAATTCAGATAGTTTAGTCGAGAATTAGAGATCACAAACGAGCTCGGACGTTTTTTATTTGGTGCTAAGCGCGCACTTGAAGCTGTGAAATATTCAGGCCGGGTGCATATTCAGTGCACATTTGCTGGGAATGTGCAATAACTGGCGGAATAAATCTGCGCGGTTCTTGCTTTCAGCACTGGATTGGCGTCGACTATCCGATACCAAGCCCATTCCACGTTTTCAGCTTCGACTTTGCGAAATTATTCCCACATTTGTTTATAGGGAACCAATTTACGAGCAAGTACAAATGAATAATAAAAGTATGATTTATATCGAGAGCCATAAAAGTGAAGGTTACGCTGCTTTCATGTCTCCTGCAGGTTCACAACCATAAAAATTAAATTCACTACCCGCTCTTGTGGTTTTATGTGTCTACAATAGGCAGTTAATATATTTATATCGCAGCCCATATAAGGATTGTAGATAGGGATGAAAGCATGATGGACGAAATGGGTACCCAAATAAATATCGTAATCGTAAGTGGCGATCTTTACGGTATCGTAAGGAATAAATTTACCTATCTTCTGGTACTCGTATTACCCTATTAAGTAAGGGTATAAGAGCTTCCGAATTCCAAAAGTTATGATCCAACACATATTCATATCTACCTTATTCGATTAATCCCGGATATTTAGCCGTATTTATATTGTTAAATGCTAAGATACGATCAAAGTTATAAATCGATCTAAGTATTTTTTTGGACAAAAAAAAATTACGGTTCAGTGCCTAACTAGGGCACTGGCTACTAGTATAAAACGCTAAGGTTTATTGATAAACGCTTTACTTTATGGCACGATCTCAAAAAGAAACGTTAGCTAAATGCATGATCTGATAAGCAATAAATTGCACCTTAAAATCTGCTGCTACGGTTTTCTTAGCAAAACGTCTACGAACGCTACGAATGTTCGCAACAGATATATTTTTCTACAAAACTATTATTTGGCAAAAGTATTTTTCTTGATCACACAAATCCGACTTTCATTGTTTTCAGTCCGCGTTCTTGCGCGATCGTGTTTTGTATGACAGGGGATTTGGCCAAAGCTTCGACCGTATATCACCCGAAGCCGAATGTGTGGCCGAAACATAAGCCGAAGCGCTCGTACACCACTATTGAGTTATAGTCTGACTGCCTCGTGGCGGGCGACATACACAACATTTGGATTATGATGAAAAAATGTTTAAACTTTTATAAGCGTTTAGATTTTATAAAGATAGGTATGATTTTTAAAACAATGTAACAATTGTTTACAATTATACTCTAATCTTATAAAGTGGAAGGATTTGTATGTTTGTAACGAATAAACTCTAAAACTACGGGACCAATTTAAAACATTCTTTCACCATTAGTGTGCTACATTATCCCTGAGTAACGCAGGCTATATTTTTTATTTTTATTTCCACCCGTGCGAAGCTGGGACAGGCCACTAGTTTATTATATAAACAAAAGCTTGTTGTAAGATTAGGACCGTAAAAACGGTACGTATGTAACACATTTTCACTGGGAAAAACCTATTTTAAAGTTAAATTAGTTTAAAGTTTGCATATTTCGATTGCAAGCTGCCTTTCTGCTGTGCCGACACATCGCGCCACAAAATGTCAAACGGTTTGAATATTTTACGTGGGTTCGTGCCTGAACGTAAAGTTAAATTTTGACTACTTTATTAGGGTTGATTAATGAGTAAAAAAAAAATGATTCTATTTAGTCCGTCAGGTAGATTATTGAAAAATTGGATACGTATTTTTTGTTTTATCAATTCAATAAACAATGACGAATATAAAACGCATAAAATAATTGAAGTGGGGGCTTGTGACGTCACTTGTCGGTAAAAAGTGACGAGTACATACAAGTGGCGTCACGCGAGTTTTCGACGCACTGTGTCGTCCTAATTTTTTGTTTACATGCAAAAAGAAAAAAATACGTCTCCAATATTTTTTGGAAATCTATCTGACGGACTAATTAGATTTTTTAGTCATGTACCCTATTGTATTGGTCAATGAATAGGTAATAGATATGGTAGCAGAAATGTTAAAAAAGAAAAAAGAGAAAAGCTTAAAGTTGCAGGAATCAAATAACCTACCAACGTACATAAGATAACATAACAGCATAACACATCTTCACGCCTGTAATACACGAAGGGTTAGGAAGACGTACCTAATAGTACACCCACATTACGCCAGTTAAGTTCAGTTAAGTCCTATGTAATAAGGAGCGAGCCTATTATTTATTTATTTATTTTCCTTTAAATCAGGTAGATTACCCACAGATTTTGTTAGTATTCCTTAACCTATGTTAGTATAATTCACACACACACAACAAATAACAACACAATAAATAATAACGATATATCTTAACTTATACAATGAATTCCGCCACCTCCTGGAGATACCCGGCAACATTACATGCACCGCGTGGCCTTCAGTTTTACTAACAACAATGCTCAGAAGACTGCTGTCACTACCCCCTGACGCACTACCATCAACCGGGCACAAATCCAGACTCCGTGGTTGTTACAGAGAAATTCCTGATTGAAAAACCCATAACAATTTGCCTACAATACACCGTATCGTATTACCCACTAATTAGTTTGCGAAGGTCAGATAAGCATTCGTTCAATGTTAAATTATTTTGTTCAGCTGCAACCGGTTAAACATGAAGCCAGTCCAACATAGTTTTTAAAAATCTAGCCAGACGGATGATACATATGAAATGATATACCTACCGGTTGTTTAAACTCTTATTCAAATAACTTAGCCTATTGAAGTCCACTGTTGGACATAGGCATCTCAAGATATGTTCTGATACGTATTTATCATTGACACGGCTACACAAGAACTAAAGACTGTAGTATATTTCAGCTTCACGGCACATGCATAATTACATATTCATGCATGATCAGTCTGTGTTTATTTTCATTACGTATCCGTTACACGTGGCGTAGGCTAAGTTAAGGTTACCTTGAGGGTAAGGTTCGGACTCTACCGAAGCGGAGACAAGCGGAACGGAGGAGAGACGTGCAAGATTCAACCAAACACAGGAGAGACGAGACAAGCGATGTGGATTTCAACCAGTGTTATTAATCGAAGGTCCTTCCTCTTAAAGTCTGGGCCATAAAAAGCCATTTTCGTGCCTACAAAGTTTAGAGAAGAGGAAATGTGCAGAGTCGAGCCACATAGCGGGTGTTTCAACTAGTGCGGAGCGGAGATGTGAGCTGGCTAGAGCGGAGCAATGCAGTCTCCGAATAGAGAACACTGAAAAACCAGCCAAGGGCGAGTCGGATTCGTGCATGAAGGGTTTCTTTAATTTATTTTTAATTTAATATTCATCTTTAATTTATTTTTATTATTTGTTGTTATAGCGGCAACTAAAATACACATACTGTGAAAATTTCAACGGTTTACTTATTACGGATCTTGAGATACAGGCTGCTGACAGACAGACGGACGGACGGACAACTGAGGTTTAGTAATAGGGTCTCGTTGGTTACACTTCGGGTACAGAACCCTAAAAACATCTTTCCTCTCCGCTTTTGGTGGAAACCGGGCCTAAGGCCATGTTAACACACCTACCACACCTAGTATAGTATTACTGAAAGTTAAACTTTTGAGTTAGGAGAATGATCAGTACTAACAAACTTTAAAGGTAACAATAAAGTGAACTGATGTGGAAACATAGGTCTCTGAGTGTGATTTTATGCTTCTTTATTTCACAGATTGAAACTACAAATGTTGAGGATCAGATTTATGATATGGTGTAGCTACTTTTGTACGCGAACATAAGGCACTTCAAATAAAAAAATACATAAATACTTTTCCAAATCGGTTCAGGCGTTTTCAAGAAATCGGTGACAATACATAAAAAAAAGATTCCGACAAACCGAGAACCTCTCCACCTTTTTTGAAGTCGGTTAAAAATAAAAGTAGCCTAAGTTAGACCTTACGATATTAGCTATCTGCCAGTAAAGTCTAATCAAAATCGGTTCAGCCGTTTCGGAGATTCGCCGGGACAGACAGACATACCGTACAACAGACAGAAAATTTAAAAAAATATGACTACAGTTATATTAATACAGCGAAGACCATGCATTGAAGTTTCCCAAAAGTAAAAAAAGGTTCGGTTACGTTTAGTTAGGTTAGGTCTGTTTTAATAATGCTCAGTAAGTTAAAACTATTTGACTTGAAATAAATAGAGAACTCTGGGACAGAATTTGATGCGCATTGGCACAGAGAAACATGACTGTGCTACCTTCCAAACAAAAGTAGTCTGAGCTGTGGCGGACGTGGGTGTGCCACCAATACATTTTTGCCCGCTATCCGTTTGAATAAGATTTAATGTTTAGTTTTTGAGATATGAGATTTTTTCATCAAACTGCAGCAGTAATATTGTTTTTCATTAACATACTATGAAAAACAGATTTAGTTTTGCTGTTGTATGTAATCCAATACAGCTTTTGAATAAGCCTTCAAAAAAAAAATTATATAGTTTGGTGCTACGGAACCCTATGTGCGAAGGTCGGTGTGTGACACTTTTACACGTCTCTTTTTTAAACTAGATGGGGCCGATGTTTCGTACCTGACTACTCTGAGAAGACACAGCCGATTCAAACTCAGAGATCATAGTCTCTTTAAGGTCCAAACAAAATCTTGGTCAACGCACATGAGGACTGCGCAGATAAATGTCTGAGATGGTCCTTTGAAGAAAGAACCACTCAGTTTTGAGTGGACCTGTCCCGCCATTGCAAGCATTTGTCAGTTATCGTGTGTCAGGTATCGACTCTTAACTCAACTCACTCAACGACACGGTGATCAATACCAACAAAACCCGACAGCGTAAAAAAATAAAATAAAATAAAAAGCATAGAACATAGCGACTTAAACAGTCGGGGCCCATTATTGGGACGATTTAAGCCGGTCTATATATGTTAATGGGTCCCGACTGTTTAAGTCGCTATGTTCTATGCTTTTTATTTATTTATTTTTTTTACGCAGTCGGGTTTTTTAATTTTTTAAATTATCGTTTTTATTTTATTTATTTTTTTGTATTATTATTGATTAATTTTTATTTTGATGTGACTCAGTGTCACTCTCACAGTAAATACGAATCTAACGACACCTCTCAAGCTAAAATCCATCGAGCCGTTCAGGCCACAGAGCGTGCCAAACAACGAAAAACATAACCCTCCTTCTGGCGCAGTCGGGTAAAAAGATTCTGGTTATTTCAGATTTTATTCGTTTTGCCGACTTTTTATTACAATATAAAAGATATCTCACCATCTGTTTTTCTGATAAACACTTGGTATTGGCTTATTTTGTAACGTACTAGCTACGAAAGCAATAAAAACTTCAATACCATCAAAATCTTTATTAAAATACTCAAGTAATTTCCACTCCAAGTTTTCCGCAATTGTAGGCAATGCATATGACGTAATATTGTAGTCCTCGTCTTTATTATTCCCAGAACACCGACAACAGAACTATGTAACTTTGTAAAATCTTAAGTAGAGGTTGTTCATTCAGGGAAACTTGAACAATAACAAGCATAATTGCTTAAGTTGGAATTAAGTGAGAAAAAGTTTATGTTCCAGATATATAGGGATATATAGATGATATAGGGATAAAGTAACTTCTGAGTCTGTCTGCTGTGATCCTAAAAAACGGATTCTTCTAAGGTCGTTTAATATTAAAGTTGCCAGATATGCTGTTCATAAACAGTTTAGGTAGTATGAGGTTCACAACTTGACATCATCATCTGCCTAGCCTTTTCCCAACTATGTTGGGGTTGGCTTCCAGTCTAACTGGATGCAGCTGAATAATAGTATTTTACATGGAGAGTACTGGGTAATACGATACCAGTAATACTGGTTCTCAGACTTTTTTGGACCTCTGACTACCTGTAACGACTGTCAGAGATCTACAATTGACAGCCGGGACCAGCGGCTTAACGTGCTTTCTGAGGCATGGAGGAAACTCGGTATGTAATGGGCGGTCATCCATCCACTGACCAACCTAGGCAAGCGCGGCTTAACCTGAAGATCGACCTGTGCGGCTGTTATTATTTTGCCACGAGCTCCTTTTGACCTGTTAAACTGATTTTTTTGACTTTTGTAATGTAAATCGCATGACCGAAATAATTATGTACCTATTTATGAATGAATGTTTGATGAGGTTGACAAAAAATTGATTTGTTAAACTTTTGACTTATTAAACGTAAATTGTATGAATGTGAAATAAGGTTGACTAAAACAACCAATGCAACTGATAACAACCACCAACCAATTATGAGTGTAATTGTATATTTTTTTTTAACATTGCCTATAATATGGACATACGAATAAATATTGTACACCCCATGGTTATGTTACAGTTATACAAAATGCTAATTGTAAGATGCTAATTTCACCTGTGAACGTACATATATCTACAGCAGTGGACCAGAAAGGTGAGGTCATATTTAAGGGTACGGTAGAGGGTTGTGGGTTCCAGGGTTGCGAGACTGTTCGAAAGACATACCGCGGCCCTGGAACACAAAGGGCAAAAGAAGGAACATGGATGGGTATTAGTCAGTAAAAGTCTGACATTCCCTCCTGCTCAGCGCAGAGCGGGAGGAGTTATTTGATGATTTCCCATCAGAAAAAAAAGAAGGGTTGGTAGAGGCCATCCAGAGGGTTGGTAATAATATCTCCGAAAACATACTTTATCAAACTGCTTCTAACTTTTTCAAAACATTTTCTATGGAGAACCTGGTTTGATACATCCGAGAAGGGTTAAGCAAGCTTCCACGCTGTCATGCAAAAGAAAGCGGCCTCCTTACTGCAGCGCCTGCATGGTAGTGACAACAGCATTGTGAAGATGATTGCTGCAAGACCGGACTGCCCCTGCCAGACACACTGGGGTGGTGACAGCCATAGGTCTAAATAAATAATTAAGTTGTAAACACTAACAATACTAACCTAATTACTTAAGAACCATGTTACTAACACTAAAATACTAACAAAATTAAGGACTGTACTAACAAATAAATCAAATTGATGTGTCTGTTTGTAATATCAAAATAACAGCTTTTTACTGCAAATGAAAATATATACGGCACTTGTAACAAAAACACATATTTTTAGTTTTTGTCTGTTTGTCTGTTTCTTTCGGCTAATCTGCGAAACGGCTGGACGGGACGGGACTTTTACTAGCAGATAGCTGATCTTAAGGTCTAACATAGGCTACTTTTATTTTAGAAAAATAATTAGGGTTCCTTGCAAAAAAAAACAAAACCCTTGAAATAGGTATCAAAATCCGATTTAAAAAGGGAACTAATGTTTTTTTTTAATAATAATTTCACGCAAACGAAGGTAGCGGGCAACAGCTAGTCTTCAAATAAAGTTTGATGTATTTATTTAAGCAGATGTGTACCTAATAGTACCTACACCCACATTTTTCCAATTATGTTTAAGTACCATGTAATAGGCGGTTATTTTGGTACCTACATACTTAAATACCTATGTAAAGTTGTCTCATTAGTATGCAGTTAGTAATTGGCTTCTTAGTACTACTGCTAGGAATATAAACAGTTCGAGTAGCGAAGTCTTCTTGGAATCCCGACCGACCGGCCACATCGGTTTGTTTGCGCTGTGTTGTTTATTCAAAAGTAATGCAATTAGATCCAATATCTGTTAATTTTCCATGCCGTTTGCTTAGACCAATCGATATTCATTTCCATCATGGTAATAGTTGGCTTCTATTTTGTAACATCACTATTTGTTTCAGTAAGATTGGAAATCTTGGTTTTATTTTATATGTACAGTTGTATGTGGTGTGGTGGGTTGTGTGTGGTGTACAGTTATGAATTACTGTTTATTAATATTGTAATTTCGAAAGTTTGGATGAATGGATATATGGATGGATGGATGTTTATTACACTTCACGCAAAAACTACTGAACGGATTTGTATGTTAGGCACACAGAGAGAAAGCAAATCGCTTTAGAATGAGGCGCAAGTTTAAGGTACTTATGCTCGTGACTATACATACAAAATTAAAATTTCAATATGAATACCAAGATTACCAAGCATAAACGAAGTTGACGTTGACGGCCGGCGTAAGTGTAAGGTATTTGTGCTCGTGACTGTACAGCGGGTAGTAATGTAATTTATTGGATATTCTTGAGAATATTTCTAAGGCACAAATATAGATATACCTAGGTCCTAGATAACGCAAGTATCACGAACCGCATGACAACTAAGCGTGCCATTTAAGACTACCTTCTATGACGTCATAAGCCTATACAAACAAGGTACTATACAACATAGACTACGTTTTTGTTCTTTAAATGTCTAGAATTAAGTTCTTAAGTTGTAACGATGTTATTTTAAACATAGGTATTAGCTTGCTGGGACAGTAGCCAAGTTACGTTTAGACGCACGCGAAGTAGGTGCTCTTGCGTTATCTAAGTATACGAGTATCTTTATCTGTCAGTGGCGAAGGATCCATACAACTCGATTCCTACCGGCTTCCCTTTGAAAAATAGCACAGTAAGTATTCTATAGACAAATAATTTACTCACATTAGAGATACGTACTCCGGCTTACCTCTTACAAAAATTGACCCTTCGCTTCTGATATCTGTGCTCTAAGGTCTTTTATTCATCAGTTCTTGAAATCTTTTTGATGGAAAAAATCAGATACTTACTTTTATTGAAAAATCTTGCCTAAGTTCAGAATGTGTAGCTTTGAGAGTAATGTAGTTTATAAAACATTAAATGTAGTTTACTAGAAATTCTCTCGTATTGGTTAAATAATTAATGAGGGTGTCCAGACAAGTTTTAATAAACCACCCAATCGACTGGGTCAAATTGGTCGATTTTCTAAAATCGGAAGGTCTTGTGCCTAAGTCTAATGCCCCGTTCTCAACCTGAGGCGATGACAAATGCGTCGTACGACTCGGGTGTTGGTCATTTGTGTCCTTTGCATTAGTACCGTAGCGTCGCGGTGACTCGTAGCATGCTGTAGGCAATTTCTTTAATTTGCTATTTTTAGTCGGTGTTGAACATGCGTGGCGCTTACACGAGGTAGCCAAGTGGTAATCTCTACAAAAACATTACATAAACAAGTAAATAACAAACATTTTCAGAGGAATATTTACGGGTAAAACACAGAGAAAATATATGCATCCACACGCGTCAGAGATGTGGTAGTTCTCTTTTTGAAATTTTTCATCAGCCACCTATTCAGGCTAGAAATATAGCCTACCTGTCGAGGGGTCAATACAAAAGCTTCGTAAATAGACACATAAAAATAACTCTAATCTTAATAACGTCGAATACCCCTATAATTTTCTGATGCTGAACTTTTTCTCTCACCTCCAAATAATGTAGGGGTTCGTCGAAAAACACTTCTGATACGTGACCCAACACGGTATCCTTCGGGAACCTCGCATTGATATATTGTAGTATCGGATGGAGCTCTCAGGAGCCTATCCCACCGAACTATTCTTGTGGAGTGTGTAAATCTTCACAGTACGGAGAATTATCGCTCATTAAACGTATTTCGAAGGTTTTGTTAGGATTGGTTGTTTGGCTCCTTTCATGGGGTTTTTGGTAGCCAGATTGTTGCAATAAACTCATTTTTTTTCCGTACGCAAAATTCGCGCTCTGGACGTGGAGTTGCCGACACCAGCCAGTTATACAAAAAAAAAAATTGTTTTTGTAATCATATTTAGACAATCTTTAAGAGCTTAAGGTTCGGCAAGGCTTGGCTTGTCCCATGGTTGGTCTGTGGATGGGTGACTAGTCATTACATACCGGGACCCTCGGTGCTCGTTAAACAGTTGGTCTCGGCTGCCGTTTGAAGCTTTTTCAGTTGGTTGTTGTCAGTCAGTTGGCCGAAAACCTGACAACCAGTCTTGCCAAGGGGAGTCATGCTACCCAGTACTTAATGGGTTGTGAAGGTCAGATAGGCAGTCCCTCTATATAAAATGCTGGCTACTAGGCTGGCTACATTCAGGTGCACCTGGTTAGACAAAAAACCGACCTCAAAACTAGTTGGAAAAGTTCTAGGCAGATAATGATTTAGACGATCTTTTTGCATATTCCAGAGATTCCCAGATGCTTGTTAACTTTTTATCTTGTGCTACATTTTTTGTGTAGTAAGCAACGACTTATTGTCGGGCCTACGCTGGTCCCCCCGTACTTAAGTACTAATGCTGTAACATGATAATATTGTAACACCAAATGATTTGAAAAGAGTAACCATGGAGTTTCTTGCCAGTTCTTCTCCATAGGAAACGACGTTTTATAAGTTTCATCTGTGAAATAAAAATATTTTGATTTGGTTTTGACATATTTCTAATTCATCAAACGTTTTCAACAAAGTACATAGTTAAAGTGGCGGTCCGCAAAGTTAAAATGCATTTATTCAATTTTAATAAAAGTTATTCCTCTGAACCTAACGCATACACTTAAAGTTACTAGTCCTTTGAAGTATTTCACAAAATAAATACCCACTTAACTTAGGGATTACATTGGAAGTCTAATATGCTAAACAAACGACTTTAGTCCTTAAGTATTTGTGCTGGCAATAATGATAATTTATGTGTTTCGAGTGTTATTTAAATAAATTGTTCTTAAAACCTTTTATTTAAAGTGGCTGGTAAATCTTGTAATCTCATTTTAAACATCTGTGGTTTACTTGTTCAATTACAATTTTATTGCTTCTCGTCAATTACTTGGGAAGTATTGATGTTCTTTAAACAGAGAAACACATGGTAAATTGTAGTCTAGTACATTGTATAGCCTTTTGCTGAACTAATAAATGTTATCTTTTGAGTTAGATTACGCAATCAATCGCGTGACCAATATAGGTGTATTGCTCACTGCCGACACCGGTGGAATTAAACCTATATCCCGTAGGTGTGCGCAGTGATTTATAACTTTACAATGGGCGGCCGGCTGGGATGTGTCGGAGGAAGCCCGCTAAATATCTAGCTATTGAGATCCCCAGCCGACGTAGATCGAAATATAAGGCCTTTCTCACATGTTTGTGGTACTCAGAAGGAACTAAACTGATATTTAATTTGTTAGTGGCTAGACTATACACTCGATGCCAATCTAATAATACCAGCCTATTACTGTCCCACTGCTGGGTGAAGTATTGATCACCACGCTTGCTCAAGACGGGTTGGCCACTGATGCATTGCACTGATAATACCCATTTTATTTTTTTCAGTTTCAATATTTCTAGCATGGTACCACCATTATCAACCGATGGCGATATATACGATGTATACCTCTACTGAAATGTATACATAATATGTATAGGTTGTAGTATACATGACTCATTAATTCCAGTTGGTTTGGTTTCGTTTGAGAAGCAACTTGTGACAAAGGCCTAAGGCGTCATAGCCCTTGTACTATGTAAACTAAGGCGCTTTATATAAACAGCTCAGTAAATTGTATACAAAAGCATAGCCGTATAAAAACGCAGATAATCTTATTGATACAAGATGTTGGCGAAGGAAATTTTGTTCAGGCTTTATTCTTTGTCATGTTTGTGTACGTGGCCTGTTCTCCATAAAATTCAGTTTATTTCTGTATAAATATTATATTCTATCATTTTCGTAGAAACTGTGTGATTGATCTATCGATAGGATAAAGTTTAGGTTTAGTTATTTTATCACTGTGCGGTTTTCATGTTCCCGTAGTGACAGGAGGTCTTACAGCCGTATATATTTAAAAGAAGTCAAAGTGATTACTTGAGCAAAAGTAATGTACGACCTGATGATGTCCAGCCAGGGTCTGCACAGGGCTTCGGATGGAACCAGGGAGATTTATAAAACACACACACCAACCCTGTTCCAACGGTATATTCGCAGAAAGAAAAATTTCTAAGTCCATCGAGTTCTTATATACTAATCGACGGAGAATCTAAACACCGCGATCTAGAAAGTAGGGTCAACGCCCTCTATCGAGGCATCGAGAACTAATTTACAAAACAGTGTGCCTAGGGTACTTTTAACTTAGTCGACACAGTGCGAACAAGGTTATAAAAATAATAACTTTATTCTGTAGTTTAGTAATAGCTTGTAGTTAGAACTTTCAAAATGTAAAATTCTTAGCTTTTATTTTTTTGAGGGTTCTTACTTCTTTCAAATTATTGTCTACTAGCTGTTGCCCGCGACCTTCGTTCGCGTGAAATAATTATGAAAAAATATTATTTCTTTTTTAATCGTATTTTGTTAACTATTTTAAGGGTTTTAAATTTTTTGCACGGAACCCTAATCATTTTTCTAAAATAAAATTAGTCTATGTTAGACCTGATAACATCAGCTATCTGCCAGTAAAAGTCCCACTAAAATCGGCCATTCCGTTTCTGAGATTAGCCGGAACAAACAGACAGAAAGACAAAAATTGAAAAAAATGTGATTTTGTTAGAAGTGCCTTACATATTTTCATATGCATTCAGTAAAAAGTTGTTATTTTGATATTACAAACAGTAACTTCAATTTCACTTATTTGGATGGATTGTATGTGTATAGATTACATAAAAATGTTTGCATAACTAATTACTTAAACTTAAGTAATCATTATATTTGATATTATTTGCTTTCTTTGACGGTTTTACTTCGTTCAAATTCTTGTCTATTGCATAAAAATAGTAGCATACTCGTATTGACCCGAGTTTATATACCAGGGTTGGCATCGCCAACAGATTTACCATTGTATTAGTCAAACAATACATGCCTATATGATTAAATACGAGGTCAAAGTTAGTTACAAATCCAAATAACGTGTTTTGAAATCAAAGTTCAATTCGATTATGTAATTGTTTGTTTTAATCAATTAGGCCAACTGCACGTTCAGTTAAATCCATTGAAAACGCGTGTTCGTATAAATATCCAAATAGGTTTATTTTCCGCACGCCCTGTTTGATCCTCATAGGAGCAAATAGTGCCGGTCCACATGGCGTGCATAGTCGGCTTAGCCCCGTCCGATGGCCACTGTAACAGATAAAATATAGAGAAATTCCAATAGCCGCAATAGAATTCTATTGCATGGTACAGAAAGCGGTTTTTAAATACCGATTTTTAAAAGCTCTTTGTTTGTTCTCTGTACCTATGTCTATATGTATAAAGGGTGTAACAAGAGCCTTAACGAAGCCGAAAGGTACTTGGTCTCCCTCTCATTGCAATAATTTTTTGTTCTAGACCATACCTGGGAAACTTCTAGTTACGGAGATAATGGGGGTCAAAGTTCCAATTTTTTCACAAGTTTTTTTGTAAATACACGACTTAACTTAAGATTTTACTGTAAATACCTCACGACCCGTACTATTCAATCCATCTATCACCACAATGTTTTGAGTGCGTTACATTGCGTAATACCGAAAAACGTAAATGTTCACCCCAAAAAAAAAGTCGTTTCCTAACAATAATTTTTGCGTAAAGTTACATAGTTTGATGTACATAATGCTTGGTTGACGGCTTCGTGAAGGGTCTTGTTACACCCTGTATGTGATATTGTAGCTGGCCATGTTTTTTTTATTAGTTTTCTGTACCCGAAGGATAACCAACGATACCCTATTACTAAGCCTCCGCTGTCAATCCGTCTGCCTGTCAGCGGGCTGTATCTCATGATCCATAATAGGTAGACAGTTGAAATTTACACAGAATGTATTTCTGTTGCCGCTATAACAACAAAAATAAATTATAAATTAAAGTGGGCTCCCTTACTACGATGGTACGAACCTTTCATACGCGAGTTTGACTAGCACTTGGCGGGTTTTTAAGTGAAAATCTTTCGAGTCTAGTACCGAGGATGTTGGACATGATAAGCAGGAATCAAACAATTAAAATAAGGATATTTTGAAAGACTCTGCGTACAATTTAAACAATATTTGACTTGAAATAAGGAAGCGCTGTCATGAAAAGAAAAAAGAATTGCGATTATGTTGGTTCTTTCTCGGAGAAATATGAAAAACAAGTCTAAAGCAGAAGACTCTTTTCCAGTGGGTGTCATTAAAGTTCGACTAAGAAAAAATGTTGAAAGGAAGGACAGAGTTTCTACAGACTAAATTGAGTTTGTATACCTAGCCGTAAATATATATGTCGACATATTGAGATTTAACCCGGAGTCTGGAATTGAACCCGGTTCGTGGTAATAGGTATCGCTCTTATTACATTGAACTTTAAGATTTCCTGTCGAAATGTGGATGTAGCTCAGTAGCTACATCCACATTTCGACAGGAAATCTTAAAGTGCATCAGTATGCACACCTCTGCCTAACCTTCGGGGATTACAGGCGTGGTGTTATGTTATCAGATTAGATCGAATGCGTAGAGCATCGTGTGACAGTCTCTTTCTAAAGCTTGATGCGCGTTCTCTTCCGAGAGTTCTCACTATGTCTCTCCCGAGACATCTCGCAAAACACCGATAATAGACGAAGAGCAAGCGAGAAACACCGAGGCTAGAGGAGCGCTATACGGGGTGGAAAGGACACCGACGCGAAAAGGGTTACCACATAGAAAATTTTCGATCGGTTATTTAAAAAAAATCGGCTGTTCTGTATATTTTGACCGTGTAGGTATTGCACTTTTGTAGGAAACAGATGTGTTTTTTTTTAATAATCGATGGAAAATTTATATGTGGGGCTAATGATGTACTGAATACACCGTAACCGTTTTTGCGTCGGTGTTCCCTTCCATCCCGTATACAGTCTGTCACTCGCCCTGGCTCGGAGTGTCTCGGCGATAGTGTACAGCCCTCTTTACACCCTGCAACTCTTTTAAAAATAAACTTCTTGTCTTTTACTATCCGCAACTGCACGCCCGTCTAAAGGCTAGCATCATGAAAGCTAGTCTCGTTGAAAACATAGTTTTCAATATAGCGCCACTTGAAAACTGGGCCTAACACCAATAAAGGCGCCAAAGCTGTTTACAGTCTCTTCCCGAACACAGTTTTGTAATCCTTGCCGGGTTCGTCTGCTTGTCCTGAATACAAATTAGGTAAAGGGTAAAGGTATATTATTGGTCAGGCAGATTTCCTCGTACGTGATCAGGTGCCTTAATATAGTGGCGAATACTAAGTGTTTTTCCGTGTGAGCTTACTGTAGTAAGGATACTTAGAGGTTTCGTAACGGGTCAATTAAAAGACCCTATACGCTTTATTGCAGGTGTTAATGTGGGTCGCTTACGAGGGTCATTACTTGCTCTATTTAAATAGGTGAAATTATTTTACAGAAGCAAAGGGCCTAGGTGCGGGGAGATTCACACTTTGAGAATATTAAACGTTTAGTTCAAGAACCTTTACAGGCTTATAATAAGTGCCTGCTGTGGTGTGTCACGTACGTCACGTTTAGATCTTAGTTTAAGTTAAGGTAGATAAGCTATGTCCATAGTTATATTATGATATATGTCACGCACGGACTAGGTATATATTACACTAATAAAGGGAGTCTGGGGTCTTCAGTCTCCAGTTGACTCATGGACAAGTACACGACATGGTATTTACTTAACCCCTCCTTCCCTCCACATCGCATGGCGACCCTGCCAGTCGACTGGACGGCGTTATAGTTGCCCGACCGGGATCTCATCGGAGTCACTTCAGTCGGCTTCAGTCAGTTTCTCGGCAGTTGGTTAGTCACAGGCCATGGGGACCACGTCATCCAAGGAAGAGGTTATTATAGCCCAGACAGCAGCGGGTGGTTCAAATACCGCAACAGTAACACAAGAGCAGATATCCACCATCAGCGCGATGCTGTTGTTTATCGCCGTGTGTTTGGCGATTGTCATCATTGGCGTGGCAGTCCGGCTGTACAGGAGGTGTCATCAGAATTGGATCGAAGAGAAGATCAATCAGCGTGAGGTGCAGCGAGCTGTGCAGATGGCCTGACCGGGAGCTGGCGGAGCGACAAGAGGAGTAAGTGATGTGATTTGAACTTAAGTGTAGTGGCGAGTATTTTCGGTCATCTATCAGTTAGAGGCATTAATTTTGAATGGAAGTGGAGTTAACGTCACTGTTTGTACAGCTTAAGTTATTGAGGGAATCAATTGTCAAGTTAGGTCCCAGTAGGCGGAAAGGCAAAAATTTTGATGGAAAGATAGGCGAGGTAAAAGCCCTGTATTGTAAATTTAAGTGTGTAGTTTCTAAGTGTAGCAAATTTTCGGAGGAATTAGCACAGCTAGTGAGTAAAATAGAAAATTTGTATGTAGACACTATTAAGTTTGAAAACGGTACCGGAACCGATACAGAGATGGCGTTGGGAAGGGTTTTCATTGAAAACGGCGGTTAGCTTACTCCCGAAAATGAATGGGGATGAGCAGGTAACCCAAGATTTGATTGATGCCATAGATTTATACAGCTTTATGTTAGAAGCGGCTGATAGTGCTCATTTAATTAGATTCGTGCTAACTACGCGACTTACCCAGGGGGCTAAGATGCGATTGTCCTCTACTTATACGACTGTAGACAGTCTTTTAACGGACATGAAGAAGCATTTGTTGACGGTTAAGTCAGACGTTGCAGTGCAAGCCAAATTTGCTCGCGCTAGGCAAAATGATAGGTCGGTCACGGATTTCGGGGCAGAGATAGAGAAGTTAATGGTAGATTTGACTATTTCTCAAGCCGGGGAAAATTCGGAAGCTTATAAAATTTTGCGGCCTTTAAATGAGAAGTATGCGGTTAAAAAGTTTGCTGACGGACTTCGTAATCAGCGTCTTGGTACAATTATTACGGCACGGAACTTGACTTGTTTGAAAGATGCTATCAGGGTAGCGGAAGACGAAAATTGTGCTTCGTCGGGTCAAGTCATGACGTTCCAGCGGTGGTCCGCGGGTGGTAGTTTTTCTACGGGAAATAGGGGTCGTGGAAATAACTATAGGCGGCACGCTGTAGGTAATGGATACGCGCAGCAAAAAACAGCTGTTGGGCGTACGTACCGAAATGGAAACGTAAGGTATAGTAGTGGAATGCGCGGTCATAGCAATAGTACTCATCGTGGACGGCAGACTCAGCAAGGTCGACAGCGCGTAGCGTGTCTAGAGCACGTGCGGGGCGATGCTGACTCAAGTGCAGTGTCAATGTCACGAAGTAGCGAAGGCAGACAATTGAATGAAACGCAGTTTTTTCGAGGCTAAGCATATTTTAGCTTGCAATAGTGTTAACTGGGTGAATTTTCTAGCAAATAATGTGGATTCGGAATGGTTAGTCGATACGGGTGCGTCGATATCGGCAATAAAAAGTAATTTCTTGAGGGATAATGCTTTGTGCTGTAAAGTAGTTAAGGAAGAATTAGTGATTAATGGTGTAGGGGGTAGTTTACGGGCTATAGGTTATGTATATTTGACGTTGGAATACGAACAATGTTCGTTCGTGCATAAGTTTTATATATTCAATGATTTGCCATGTAGGTCAGTTGGCATATTAGGCCAGGATTTCTTGCAGGCGTATAGTGGTATTATAGACTTTTCGGGGAACAGGTTATCTCTAAAGAACCGTGAGCAGCGGACGGTTTCGATGCCACTTAAATCCTATAATTATTCTTTAACTATTTCTCCGCGTTGTGAGATGGTTAAGTATTTGCCCGTTAATAGAGCAGAAGATTGTGTAGTGTTTAGGAAAGAGTTGCGCGAAGGGGTTTTCTTAGCAAATGTAGTAGCTAGACCTAAGAATGGGATGATGCCCATTAGGATTTTAAACACAACCACGGAGGAAGTTGTGTGTAGTATGTCCGATGTAGAAGTCTATCCGTTAAGTGATTTTAATTGTTGTAGTTTTGCGGAAACAGAAGTAAGTGTTGAACGTGTTAAGAAAATATTTTCTTTGCTTAATCTTGATTATTTGAATGCCGAGGAACGGTTGTCAGTTGAGCAAATATGTGCAAAATATCCAGATATTTTTTATATTCCGGGAGATAAATTGGATGTCACGAATGTGTATGCGCAGTCAATACGTTTGAAAGATAATGTTACTCCAGTTTACAGGAAACAGTATAGAATACCTTATGTACAGAAAAAGGAGGTTGATAGGCAAGTGCAGGAGATGCTGGGTAGTAATATTATTGAGGAGGCGGTTAGTGAGTGGTCTAGTCCTGTTTTGGTTGTACCCAAGAAGGCAGATCGTGATGGGGAGAAAAAATGGCGTGTAGTAATAGACTACAGGCAGTTAAATGAAAAGATACAGGATGATAAATTCCCTTTGCCAAATATTAATGAAATCTTGGATTCATTGTCGGGTGCAGTTTACTTTAGCCACTGTGATCTATCACAATCATATTATCAGTGTGCTTTAGATGAAAGTAGTAGGAAATACACAGCTTTCACGACAGATAAAGGGCAATATCAGATGTGTAGATTACCAATGGGGTTAAAGATAAGTCCAAGTTCTTTTAGCAGGTTAATGACTGTAGCCATGTCAGGATTAAATTATGACAAATGTTTGATATATTTGGATGATTTAATTATTTTCGGGCGGAATTTGGATGAGCACAACCGAAACCTTATGTCAGTGTTTTCTCGCCTGAGAAAGGTCAATCTTAAACTGAATCCATCCAAATGTGAGTTTATGAAAAAACAAATACTTTATTTAGGACACGTAATTTCAGCGGAAGGTATTTCACCAGATCCTGAAAAGGTAGAAGCCATAAAGAAATATCCGCGTCCATCGGCAGTTGATGAAGTAAAGCGGTTTGTGGCGTTTGCAAATTATTATAGGAAATTCATACCAAATTTTGCTAGTATAGTGATACCTATGAATAAGCTATGTAAGAGGGATGTAGTGTTTAGTTGGACCGATGAATGTGAGAGGTCGTTTTTGTTGCTTAAGGAAGCGTTAATGAATCCACCAGTGTTGGATTATCCAAATTTTTCTGAAGACAACACGTTTATATTGCAAACCGATAGTTCGGGTTATGCGGTAGGAAGTGTTTTGTGTAATGGGAACGGTAAACCCGTTGCATACGCTAGTAGGTCTTTGGGGAAAAGTGAGTTAAATTATCCTATTATAGAGAAGGAGTTATTGGCTATAGTATGGTCAGTTAAATATTTTAGACCGTATTTGTATGGACGGAGGTTCGTTGTAAAAACGGATCACCGGCCACTATTATACTTGTTTAACATGACAGATCCATCAAGTAGGTTAACTAAGTTTCGTTTATGTTTAGAAGAGTATGACTTTGAGGTCGAGTATATTAAGGGGAAAGAAAATGTATTAGCTGATGCACTTTCTAGGATAGTAATTTCAAGTGAAGATTTGAAAACCATGCGTGAAAAAACTATATCCGTAATGACGAGAGCGCAGTACAAACAGTTGGAAGAACCAAATGTTTGTGATACGGACCCTGTGGTATCTAGGACTGATCACCCTAGGATCGTGGAAGTTCTTAAAAAACAAGGAAATGACATTGAGATATGTTTGAATGAGTGGGAGAAGATGTTACGTAACACTAATGGTGAAAAAATATTTTCAAAGTCGCGCAATTTAATGTATGTGCCAGAAAACTCGAGTATTTACGTAAACTATGAATCTTTATCGGCATCATCGCGAGACGAGTTGTCGAGAGACATAGTCACTTTTTGTATTGAAAAGGGCATAAAAGAAGTTATTATTTTGAAAAATCGTTATAACGTTAAGTTTATTACAGAAATGGCCAAATATTTGAAGGAAAACAGTAATTCGATATGTGGAGATTTTAGAATATGTGTAGTGAAGGGTGTACGGAAAATAGAAGGGGCAGATGAGAAGAGAATTGTTTTAAATGATTTTCATATTTTACCTACGAGTGGTCATTCAGGAATACGCAGGATGGTGAATAATATAAAGAAATATTATTATTGGCCGTCAATTGAGAAAGATGTAGCGGAGTACGTTGGTAAATGTGATAAGTGTAAAAAACAAAAGTTTTCCAAACATACTAAAGAACCAATGACAGTTACTACCACTGCATCTTCATCTTTTGAAAAGATTTATTTAGATATAGTGGGGCCACTTGATAGGGACGAAAATGGTAATGTTTACATATTAACTCTTCAATGTGAACTTACGAAGTTTGTGGAGGCTTATCCACTAAAAAATAAATCCGCAAATGAGGTAGCAAAAGCGTTGGCAGAAAATTTTGTGTTGAGATATGGGATACCGGAAACAATTGCTACGGATAGGGGTTCTGAGTTCATTTCGAAAGTAATGGTAGAGCTATGTAATGTCTTGGGCATCAATAAAATCTTATCAACGTCATATCATCATGAAAGTATAGGGTCTTTGGAAAACGTTCATAAAACTTTAGGTGCTTATTTAAGGATACAAACAGATAATAATCCATCATCGTGGAGTTCTTGGATTCCATATTGGTGTTTTTCTTATAACACAACAGTTAATACTGTGACTAAGTATACGCCTTATGAATTAGTTTATGGTAAAATTTGTAGGTTACCAAGTAGTCTTCAAGGTGAAAGTGTTGAACCTTTGTATAATTTTGATGATTATCCTTTAGAATTTAAATACAGGTTACAAAGGGCTCAAAATGATGCAAAAGAAAATTTGGTATCAAGTAAGTTATCAAGGAAACATTGTTATGATAAGAATCTTAATTCTATAACTTATAAGGAAGGTGACTTGATTTTGATAAAAAACGAAGTAGGCAATAAGTTGGAGTGTATTTATAATGGACCATTTGTAGTTGTAAAGGACGAGTCACCAAATGTAATAGTTAAATATAAAAATAAGATAGATGTAATACATAAAAATAGGACAAAGTTATACTGTAAGACTTAGAATGTAAGTTTAAAAATGTAAAGAGATGAGGGAAAAAAAAACAAAACAATGTAACTAAGTTTTTTTTTTACTTTAGGAAGGGTGATGTGGTGTGTCACGTACGTCACGTTTAGATCTTAGTTTAAGTTAAGGTAGATAAGCTATGTCCATAGTTATATTATGATATATGTCACGCACGGACTAGGTATATATTACACTAATAAAGGGAGTCTGGGGTCTTCAGTCTCCAGTTGACTCATGGACAAGTACACGACATGGTATTTACTTAACCCCTCCTTCCCTCCACATCGCACTGCAGGTAATTGCAATTTTGGAGCAAATTGAGGAATGAAAGTGTCAATGTTAGGGCAAGCGGGTCACGACGGCTCCTTACAGCCCAACTGCTCTTTTCAATTGCATTTTAATTATTTTATAAATAAATAAATAAAAAACAATAATAAATAAAGGTAATCTCGTTGCCAGGATTATCTACCAGCAACTTGCCTAACCTGGTGTCAGAGTTTTTATGCCGCCCAAGGGCCTCTGACTTGGCTTATATAACGTTGTGTTGGGATCAACCTATCCTCACTGACAGGACTATTGTTGCCAATAAGCCTGACATTGTGGTGATAGATCGATTGGAGCATCGCGCAATGATTGTTCATTTAACGGTCCCGCATGATGAGAACCTCGTGAAAGCAGAGAAAGATAAACAATTCAAATATCTAGATCTGGCTCGCGAGGTGGTCGAAATGTGGGACGTGAGTACAGCAGTCATTGTGCCGATAGTCGTGTCGGCCAATGGCTTAATAGCCAATAGCCTCGACGAACATCTGAGGAAGCTCTCGCTAGGTAGCTGGATCAAGGTCTTGATTCAGAAAGCCGTACTTCTGGACACGCCGCGTATTGTTACGAGGTTCCTCTCATCATCGGTAGCTCGGACCCTGTTCCCGATGTCGGTGGGCTCCTATTTTTTAATAAAAGAAATAAAGGTAAATATCGTAACAGATTTAAATTCGTTACCTCTTTCGGTTGTTTGTAAAGAGAGCTTCGAATTCCACGTGAATAAATAGGATAGCTATCTTTTTTACTCTTCTTACATACAAATTCCTTGAACTATAGGGTTTTACGAATTTCTTGCAGACTTATTTTACAAGCAGGTTTTACTGGAAGTGTAAAGCTCTTGTTTTGGTTGGTTCTTTCGTCACACCCCTACTCATTACATGTCCTTACTTTATCCATTCTTGTCACTCCACACATCCATCTCAACATTCGCATCTTCGCTACATGCAATCGTTTTAAATTTAAATTCACCGGGAATTTCACCCAGTAGGTATAAATCGATACCTATAGAATAAAGTAAGGCTTGCAACCGTTAGACCAACGATGCAGTTATTCGCATACAAATGTGTAGGGAACATACATATTGTTGGTGTTTTCTAGGTCAGGTCGTCGTGTAAGCGTCGTGGGTTGAAATTAGGCACCAAGCTTGTTGTGATAACGTGTAATAGTTTACAATGGTTTAAATATGTACTTTTTCTTAATTCTTACGAGTGGTTATAAAGGTCGCGTGAGATAATCGTCGTGTCATACAGTGCAGTGAAGAGCCGCGCCCGGCGCTGCTGTCGTAGTGTCAAACCGGGGTTCACACAACCGCGCGCCGGCGTCGCCCCGCGCCGCGTCGTCAAGACGTTGCGTCTACACATAATGTATGCGCGATTTTAGTCAAGTTTATTGTTTCGAAGATAATTCTATTACCTATATAATTCGAAATACACAAGTAGAGCCTAAATAGTTAATTTGATTACAGCCTTTTAGCTTATTAAGCATAAAGTAGTAAACACGTTTATTACAGCAATGTCGAGCAATAAAATAATTATACCAATATCTCTTCACGTTAATTGCTTCAGTAATTACTTAATCATAAACAATATGTTATAACGTCGGCGAACTTTTCAATTTTCGACTTACAATTACTAAGAGGGTTCATTAATAACAATGAATATTCGTTATATTTTTATTCTAGACTTCTTGAAAGTACTAATTATGGTAACTTTTACAGGTCTCTTTCTATTGTTCTCGTTTAAAATATTACGTTACTAAAATGTTCTTTTTTGTTTTACGTAAAATAAGTTCAAATTACTTTCATTTGTTGTAATGAACGTACAATTAACATGTTACCCATACATTTTATACTTTTATCATAAAGCTTTTAAACCTCATACAGTGAACAGGTGTAGAGGATTATCTCTTACATAAAACTCATTTACAAAGTTCTCTAGTTTTAAAGGAAAATGCCTTTAAATACTAAAAGCTTACTCAGAAAAGTTTGTAGGTACGTGTACTACGCAGGGTGTGGGAACTGTTGGTACGAAGAAATCTACCATGAAACGATACCTTATCAACTGTACAAAATATTAACCTTCTCCATCTACACTACAATGATTTTTCTCGAAAACGTAGCAGCATTGTTCGGGAACTTTCCTGAAGTGGAAAAGAATTCATCAGTGATGTTTGCCGCCGTCCATAACATTGTTCTCGCTAAGATGTCTCTGATCTTGTATCATAAAACTTCAATAAAGAAATTAAACTACGAAATGGCTTCTGTTGGCGCGAAGTTTGAACAAGATCGCGATATGAAGAGACAATACCGTAAAGTGACAGTTGGTATATGGTTGTACGTCATATCCGTGTACCTGTCTGTTGCTGCGTATGGGATAGAGAGCGCGAGGAGGTCGATCGTGGAAGGTATGTGTCAGTTCCTATACATATTTTCCCGTACTTTATTCATACCGATCTACCTGAATGGCTCTTTTACTGGCTTGTAAACAAAATATCATATGCATTTTTTTCTACTACTACTATTTTACCCTTCATGCTACAATTTGTTAAGATATGCGTATTTACTAGTCCCTGCCCTTCATCACCCTTATTATTAGTATGCATCCGGCTTAAAGTCACGTTCATGGTATCATCCGGGTAGCAAGATCAACGATAATCATAAATTCTTTATTGTATCTTTTCCTTTTCAGGGGCCCCTTTTTATACTGTGGTCACATATTTACCGGTTTACGATGACAATTCAGTCGTGGCATCGATTTTCCGGATATTATTCTACATAACATGGCTGTACATGATGTTACCAATGATGTCGGCCGACTGTTTGCGCATCACGCACTTGATCACCATGGCTTACAAGTTTATTACTCTGTGCCATCATTTTGAACGGGTACGGAGCCAGTTTGAAAGGGATATAAAAGTAATGAACAAAAGGCAAGCTATAGACAAACTAAAAGCTGGATGTTTGGAAGGTATTCGGATGCATCAGAAACTTCTGTAGTAAGTTCTTTTGTTTAACTTTTGTCATTGTATTATTCAGCGCACCTTATTGTTCGCCGACAAGAAATAAACAGGATTTACGGACAACGTAATGAATGAGTCTAGGATAGAATTGTATTTTGTTTTCATGTAGTATATTTTTTCGATACAATAAATATTTCTAGAAGCTGGCATAAAACGAAATGGGTCCAAAACGCAAAGTATTTTACAAAATTATGTATTAATATTCCAATGGAGAGGGAATATAAAACTGAAAAAGCTAAATTGGATAAATTGCTTTCGGAAAAATCGCGTTCATTTAATTCTAAATAAACACCACACCTGGCTCTGTAAACGAGAGCAATAAAACTGTTATAACAAAAACAAAACTAAAAGACCATTGGCCATTTCTGAAACCCTCAGCAATATCCAAGGAATTGTATGTTTTTTCGTGCAAATTGACAATTTGACGTTAGCCTAGAGTTTTTTTTGTAGAAGTAAAGACTTCATGTAAGTTCTTTGTTTAGTTTAGCCGACGAGATACATCGTGTTTTCGGAATAATAATGTCACTCCAAGTGTGCGAAAGTTCCGCCGTCGCCGTGTTACTTTTGCTGCGTTTAGCGGTACGTAAAACCTGTTTGGTGTTTTTTCATATTTTGCACAGAAATATTACTTTTTAGTTTTGTTAGTTGTTGCTTGTTTGTCCTTGGTCTCATTTTCATCAACTCGGTTTAGTGAAGTGGAAAGTTGAATGTATTTGTCACAATACTCTGATTTGTTAAATTGTAAAATTTAAAATTGTTCTGTGACCCGTGTATTTTGTTGTGAACCAAAACAAAAAAAAACAATTCTTAGGAATAAAATAATAATTAAAAGCCGTAATGAAATCCCTTAATGAATACATCATATTGATATAATCTTTGTTACTTACAGCTGTCTCCACATCTGGATCTGACGAATGCCTTCATGACGTACACCTTCGTTGGTTCACTTTTCTTACTTCTGGCGCTTAATTTGTGGAATGCTGGAGAAGTTACTTATCAGGTAAATAATTATTTATTTATTCCATAACCAGATCTCACATACTTTAAAATAAGCTCGACGAATAACGATAACAGTATAAGTCTTTAGGCTGTATTTAGGCGTCTCGCAGGGTCTTATTTTGGGCACCACTTTACCTACTGCATCAGAAAGGTTTATTGTAAGTATACAAAGGTTTATTCCAACACGAGAGTTTTATTCTGTCGATTTTAGCCGGAGTATTGACTCGATACGAAATGGGTACGAATACATGCTCTGAATATTATATGAATTAGAAATAGCTTTCAGCGTAGAAACGTTTGGGGTAACAAATAACGATCTTAGTCTGCAGTACTCACTTGTAAATGTACCTCTTCTATTAAATGTACGTTTCCATTTAGGATTTTGTATGCAATCATTGTGCATCATGTTTTAGTGCAAGATATAGTTATTTTTAGTGAAACAAATAAAACTCAATTCTTTGGTTGATTATGATTCTACATAATTTTAGTTTTTTTTTTTAAGTCTGGTAGTATCAAGATAGTCTCCGAATAAAAATGCAATAACTCGTACGTTGGAAACTCAAACTCAAAGCATTTATTTCAATTAGACCTTAGCAGGCACTTTTGAAAGTCAGAAAAACAAAGGCGAAGCTACAGTCACAGACACGAGGCATAAGAACTTGTGAAAGTACTGTAGTTGCCCATTCCAAAGCGTAAATCTCTATGGAGAAGAATGGGCAAGAAACTCCATGGACACTCTTTTCAATCAAAATATTGTTACAAGATCTTGGTTACATCATTCATGTTGAGATTATACATATATGTGAGAACGATGTGGAAAGACATGCACATTAAGAGCGTCCAGAGTAAAAGATTATAACTATCAACAATTTAAAAACAAAGTAGTTAAAATAAACCGTGGCAGCTAAGAGATGACCAGTCCCAACTAACAGCGCCCTTTCACGAACATGACGCATGCATCAGCCCCATTCAGCTCAACCATATTGAAGGGAAGTAAACGACCCAACACACCCGCCACTATCAGCGAGACATTTCAGTGAGCCTGACATTCTCTCAGCCACCAGGGCACATTCGAGTCAATGAAGGATAACTAAATGTAAATGGTAGCTTTACAGTACATAGCACTCACACATGTGCTATGCAGTTATATAATACTAAGAGATTGAATCTATACAATGCAAAGATATTTTTACAATCTTCTGCAGCTTCCACAATAATTTCACATGAGCTTCTCATTAGTTTGTCCCTTGGTTGTGGAGCAGGACCAGCATTAAGCCAAGCATTTTTACCATCGATGTAATCCCCTAACTTATAATATGCTTGCCCTCATAGTGTGCGTTTTTTACATACAACGATTTAAATTTTGTCTCATTCAGTTTTCGAATGTGGGGAGGTATTTTATTATAACATTTTAAACAGTACCCCATGAAAGATCAGTCTACTTTAGCTAGCCTGAAACCTGGTTGTACTAGTTGGTCCCTGTTTCTGGTATTATAGTGGTGTCTGTCACCTCTTTTACTAAATAAATGCAGATTTTTCCTAACGTACATGATGTTTTCATAGATGTATTGACAAGGTACTGTCATGATGTTAATTTCCTTAAACAGTTCCCTTAGAGAATCGCGCCTACGTAGATCATATATGGCTCTGATGGCTCTGTTCTGCAGAATAAATATAGACTCAATGTCTGCAGCCCGTCCCCATAGTAAAATACCGTATGACATAATACTATGAAAATAACTAAAATGGACTAGCCTCGCGGTATCTGCATCAGTAAATTGGCAGATTTTTCTAACAGCATATGCTGCTGAACTCAGCCGCCCTGCAAGAGATGTTATATGCGGACCCCATTGTAGCCTTGAGTCGAGCGTGATCCCCAGGAAAACAGTATTTTCGACGAATTGCAGTTTCTCTTGATTCAATACTATGTCACTGTCACTACTTTTAACATTCGGTACAGCAAATCTTATGCACTTTTGCACGTTTTTTTCCCATTTAATACTAAATTATTAGCGGTGAACCAATTATGGACCTGCATTAAGGCGTTATTTACGTCGTCGAGACTTTTGGCACGTCTGTTTATCTTAAATATTAAAGAAGTATCGTCAGCGAATAACACCATTTGTGGTTGGTTTTTAAATAAATGGGGTAGATCATTAATATATACCAAAAAGAGGAAAGGACCTAATATCGAACCTTGTGGTACACCCATACTTACTTTTAAACCCATTGAATTGACACCATTTATTTGTACTTGCTGATGTCTATCGTTTAAATACGATTTCACTAAACTGAGCGCAAGTTTCCTTAACCCGTAATGTTCAAGTTTTAAGAGTAGGGTTTCATGGTTTACGCAATCAAATGCTTTCGAGAGGTCACAGAAAATTCCTATGGCATCTTGTGCCTCTTCCCACGCAGTAAATATGTGTTTTAATAACTTGACACCGGCTCGTCAGTCGTACAGCGTCCTTTGGTAAAACCATACTGTTTCTCATGCAAGATTTTATTGGTGTTAAAGTGGTTGAGCATTTGATTAAGCATTACCTTTTCAAACACCTTGCTGAAAACTGGCAATACGGATACGGGTCTATAGTTATTGGTGTCTTTACTGTCCCCGGACTTGAAAAGTGGTATTACCTTGCTGTATTTCATAAGGTCCGGGAAGACTCCTTGGTCCACACACAAATTAAATATTAAGGCCAAGTACGGTGCTATAGTCTCAATAATGGCTTGACAAACTTTAATTGACATACCCCATAGATCCTCGGTTAATTTGACTTTGATTTCTTTAAAAGCTTTAATGACTGCTATGGGGTTTATATGTTTAAATTGAAACTCAACCGGACAGGCTGAAACGTTCGCTCTTAATAAATCAATAGAAAAGAAGGGTGAGGAATTTAAGGTTTCAGTAGTTTTAAGTGGGATACTAGTGAAGAAATCTACAAATTCTTGAGCAACTTCATTTTTAGAGCTAAGAAGACCACGTGAAGTCTCTAGAGTGATATCGTTATTATATTTTTTATTTCTGTTAGTTTCACTATTGATGATTTTCCAAACCGTCTTTATTTTATTATTGGCGGATTTAATCTTGTTGCTAATGAATAAGGCTTTAGCTACCTTACAGGAGTTTTTACCGAAAATAATTCCTCATAAAATTGATTAACATTTTCAATAATATGGCTAGGAACGCCTAAATTACTAATTAAGTTATTTTTAAATTTATTCAATTTACTGGGTGTTATTAGTCTAGATTTTATCTGGATTCTTTGTAATGGTGTGTAGGACTCGAAAGCAACGGTTTGCCCGCTGTGATCAGAAGGAAGGTAATTTACAATGGATGTATCTAAGTAATCGCAGCAACAAAAAACATTATCAATACATGTAGCAGTATTCGTAGTAATTCGAGTTGGTTCCGAAAACACGTTTGACAAATTAAATGATTTAAAAAGATGTAAGAATCTACTGCTATTCGAATTTTTGTCTAAAATATTAACATTAAAGTCACCACAGATAACTAATGATTTATTACCAGTTGCAACTGGTAATAAATAATTAGTTAAGCATGTGCTTATCCAGCCCAACACAAGACAGCTCAATACTATGTTCAACCGATAGATCAACAATGTCATTACGAGTCTTAAATTTAATACAATTTTTAACCAAGATTAATGAATAAATGATTAATGAAACACTGACAACAAGACGAGACAATTTTAAAATTGTTATAGAACATATTTTACAAAAATTACAATGCATAGTGCAGCCTCGAGACGTTAAGCGGTTCAAAACAAACAAACTGAAGTCTCGCAAAGTTACAATAAGTACTGCAAAGATTTTTGTGTGCACGGTAGCTTATGATATCTCTAGGGGTAACGCGTAAGCCACATGCATCTGTTCATCTTGCCTCGTCGCGTATTGAGTCTTGCTTCTTGTACAGATTTAACAGGCTGTTTTTTAAGGAATAGTTTTTTTTACCTTGTACTAAATAAATGGCATTTAAACATAACTGATAAAATATGGGTTTAATATGAAATTTTGTAACGGTTTAAACTTGCTAGTAGATCTACATCAGTGATTATATTTCTGTTGTCCAGGCATCCTTGTTGTCAAGTGCTATGTTCTACAACTGTGGCTGGCATCTCTGTGAGCTAGAAAAGGATTCTCACCGAGAGATTCGAAGTCTGATCCTCATTGGGTGCACGCAGGCGCAAAAACCACTCATCCTTAAAGCGTTTGGGATCCAGGATTTGTCTTATGAAACATTCGTTTCGGTAAGTTTTCGATACTACATTGCAAATTTAAAAGTAACTCTGTCTGTTACCTTTGCACGCCTTAACGGCTGATCGGATTTTGAAAATGTTTAGCACACAGATAGAACATGGCTCTGGTTGGAAAAAAGGAAACTTTTTATCCCGATAGTACATTCCTGTTTCATAATTTTCGTCATTCAAAAGCTAGTCTAAGGCATAATTAGCTTTGCCTGAAATAATGTAAAGCATATTTGCTGTTCCTCTTAATAAAATGAAATATTTGTTTAAATTGAAGCATTTTACAAGGTCGGCAGATGATGTTTATTTCGCAAGAATATTTCATAGAACAAAAAACAATAAACATGTTATGCAAATGATTTTTTACGAGTTTCCGAGATTGGAAGTTGAAATGACGAGAAATTACGAGGCGTTTCCCGAAATAGCCATTAAATATTCACGTTTCCCATTGCAGGTAGCAAGAATGACGTACTCGGTATTCGCGGTGTTTTACCAAAGAGGCGGGTAATGCTATTTTAAGCTGGAGGTAATTATGCGGAACCGTCAAATTGCGTAAATTTTTAAACCGTAAAAAAGTGTTATATATGCGTCGAATGTTGTAATCATACCTGTTAGCATAAAGTATATTTTCACCTCAATTTACTGTGTTTTAATCAAGTCGAGTTGAAAGTCAAATAAGTCCATAGCAAGCGGTTGTTAACAGCATTTAGTTCTTCAGGCAATTGAAACAAATAGTCACACAGTCCTTAAACTGACTATTTAACACGTTAGAGGGCGTTACGGAGCCTGAAAATTAGTATTCCCTCCTCAAAGGGTCCTTTATGCGCCGTAGAAAGTTTCGATAAATCCTCACACACGGAGCTTCAGGCATTTCTACACAGCCGATGTATAACTTGGGTAGCTGTACGGAAAGGTCGCATGCCTAAAGTATTTATAGTACATTGTTACCCTAGGGGTGAAAGTAACTTATTCCCGAGACGGGGTTTGGCCAATAGTTCGAGGAACTAAATAAGTCTTTAACACGAGGTAAACACTGTGCTTTTCATTACGAATACAAGGAAAGTAAAAATAAAAACATGGATTAGCTAAAGAAAAAATGAGTGCATTTTATTTTACAAAAATCAGCAACTTCGGTGAGATATTTATTTAAAGTTTATGGTAAAATTAAATAATTAGTTACAGTTAGCTAAAGGTTCTCTCCGGGTATGTTGATATTTTCTGGGAAACTCTTGAGAAGTGAAAACATTGGAATTTTTTGATTTAAATTCATCAGATTGCCTTTTGAGAAACGATGATAATCTCTCGAAATCCTTAAATGAACATTGTGTTAAGTACTTAATGTTGTCTTTAACATAGAATATACGCTCCATAAAGTTGAAGGTTTGTACAAGTAAGTCTTTGTTTTAATTTAGGTGGTAAAAGCTTTTCCACTACTGCTGTAGCCTCTTTCTTTATGAAATCAGACGTTAAATCCATATCTGAATCAGATCAACTCATTGTGTTAATACAGATCTCTGCTATACGGAAGTATAGACAAAACTCTACAAATCAAAAAACCAAATGAAGATCGGATTGCCGCTTTCCGTATTTTGTTTTTCTTTTTTCTGTGGCTGGCCAGCTATTCAGCCATTATTTTTTTATAATTGAAAAAATTGAAAATATTTTGCTCAAATCTATTTTACTTTAAATAAATAGTTGGAACTAAATTTTAATAAAGACATTTAAAAAAATATATTCTTTAATTTATACTTAACTTTATGTTATTTACTTCGCGCTGTAATTGAGTGGCTGTATAGAAAGCTGGAACATGGTTCAATTTTTAATAATTTGACAGATGTCAGTTGAAAACGATTCTCCCTAGGGATGCAAAGTATTACTTTCAACCCGCTCCTTAAACAACTTCAGACCTACTTTCCGAGTATGAGTAATGAAATAGTACATTGTTACCCTAGGGGTGAACGTAACTTACTTAGTCCCGAGACGGGGTTTCGAGGGACTAAATATGTCTTTAACACGAGGTAAACACTGTGCTTTTCATTATCAATACAAGGAAAGTAAAAATAAAAACATGAATTAGCTAAAGAAAAAATGAGTGCATTTTATTTTACATATTCAACAACTTCGGTGAGATATTTATTTAAAGTTAATGGTAAAATTAGATCAATTAGTTATAGTTAATCAAAGGTTCTCTGCGGGTATATTGATATTTGATATTTTTTGGGAAACTCTTGAGAAGTGAAAACTTTGGAATTTTTAGATTTAAATCCATCAGATTGCCTTTTGAGAAACGATGTTAGTCTCTCGAAATCTCTAAGATTTCTAAATTCTCTTTAAGTGTAAATTGTGTTTTGTACTTAATGTTGTCTTTAACATAGAATACACGCTCCACAATGTTGAGGGTTTGTACGACTTGTACAAGTAAGTCTTTGTTTTTTTTTAAACGCAAGGGGTAAGGCTCTAGTAGATTACTTATTTACAACAAACTTAACCCTGCTGAATATAGGCTCCGAACCAACCTTCGTTAACAGGCGTAGCCAAACAATCATAGACCTCACTCTGGCATCGGAGGGTGCTGCGGCTATCACCACCGGCTGGGAGGTCTCCAAGGAAGCCTCCTGCTCGGACCACAGGTGGATCCGCTTCGACATTCAGGTCTGTGTATTACCAATACTGCCACGGCGCAACCCGCGCAACACTAACCGTGCTGCATATACACGCACCCTCGAAACTAAGCTCGCGCCAACAAACTACTGGATGACCTACGAGGACACGCCGCAGATCGACGAGCGTGTAAGTCATCTCACGAAATCAATGCTAGACAGCTACCATTCAGCTTGCCCGGAAACCACTCCGCCCACAACACCAGGGAAGCAGCCTTGGTGGGGAGCGGATCTAGAACGCAAGCGCGGGAAGGTAAGGGCTGCCCTAAACAGAGCCATGAACACATGTGCTGGCGAGGATTGGGACGTGTACTACGCAGCCAAATCCGCGTATAAAAAATGCATCAGATTCAGGAGCTCCACCGGATGGCGGAAATACTGTGGCAACATCGAATCCTGCCAACAAGCAAACAGGGTAAGGAAAATATTGGCACAGCAGAACCCGACTGGGCCCGTCTATCTCCGAAAACCCGATAACACACTTGCCACTTCACCAGAAGAGGCGACGCGCGTCCTTATTGAAACTCACTTCCCAGGTTGCGCGTTCGCGCAGGCCATTGACTGGTCAGAGGTAACTCAAACACCCTCAGTAAATGACTGGCGCTACGCACGCAAAGTGATAACACTGGAGAAACTCCAGTGGGCGATCCGGTGCTTCCATCCTTACAAGGCGGCCCGTCCGGACGGGGAGTCTTTCCCACCCGTCTTTTTTCAGTGGGGTTGGGACTCTGTCGCCAGCAGACTCGTACCCATAGTGAGAGCGTGCCTGGCCTTTAGACACGTTCCCAAAGGATGGAGGGAACTGAAAGTTATATTCATTCCTAAGCCAGGTAAGAGTGACTATACTAACGCCAAATCCCACCGACCGATCAGCCTGACCTCCTTTCTCCTTAAAACCATGGAGAGAATCTGCGAGAGAGAGCTGAGGGATGGCGTTTTAAAAACGATCCCACTCCATGCGAATCAACATGCATACAGCTCGGGTAAGTTCACTGATTCCGCTCTCCATCTAGTGGTCGGCCGGATAGAAGAAGCGATACATCAGAAGGGCGCACCTGCTTGGGCACTTTCATAGACATCGAAGGGGCCTTCGATAAAACTAATTTCTCCAGCATCAGCACAGCCCTCTCCCGACACGGAGTAGAACAGGTACTGATAGACTGGATTACTAATATGTTAAGCAAACGAATGGTTCGCCTTGCAGAGGATCAGCAGTTGGCCATGATAGCCCGAGGATGTCCCCAAGGAGGAGTACTATCCTCTGGAACCTGGTGATTAATAATCTTATTACCAAACTCAACGCGAATCATTTCTATACTATAGGGTACACCGACGACCTCGCCATCCTCATCTCGGGGAAAGTGACGGGGAAAATCTGCAATCTCACTCAACAGGCACTACGCATCGTTGACAGCTGGTGCAGAGAGTTCGACCTCTCGGTGAATCCCACGAAAACTGAACTAGTTATGTTTACCCAAAAGCGTGTACTAGGCCCCTACCGCCTACTGTGGCTGTTCCTAAAATACCCTAGGCTGATAAAATTTTCGTTTTTCCCAAATAATATTAATATTAGTACTAAGGTCGGTTTCCCCCGAAGGGGAAAAGGCCGCGCCCCGCCATCCGCACGGCCCTGTAAGGTTCGTCCCTGACTGGTCGCCTTCCCACCGACTAAGAGAAGTGAATTCCTTAACATGAAGAAGTCCAATGCCTCGTATCATTATTAGAACAAGGAAAGGATTGAAAGATATAGTAAATCAGATTAGGGAATTCATAGTTATTGAAATATATTGAAAGTGGTTTCAAAAGGGTAAAACATAACTGGGAGATTCAAAGTATATTTATAACAACCAATAGTTTTGTAAATGACTTTTTCGCTAGCGTAATAGGTAATTGGTCAATCGTGACTACACGATACTTCACATCTACACCTGGTGCACTCAGAGCAACACTTCCATAAGTGACGTAGGCGGCTTTTCAGCGGCAATATGTCGACATCATGCCCCTAGTGAGCATTGTCCCTAGCAGTCCTTTCGAACTGGTGAACGAGACAAGGGCGGCTTTTCAGCGTCAATGAACGCCAATCATCATGCTAATCAGTAGTCATGGTCCCTATCAGTCTTTCGACTGGGTATATAATAGTTGTGGTATCAAACCATTCCAATCTCACCCCATGGATCATGTGCTCTTTCTGTACAACTAGCGCATCTGCAAGACACGTGCTTGTGTCAGCCTGACCGAATCATTTGTCAGAGATAAAGAACATATTATTCTAGAATCACTATACAACCTGTTTTTTTTGATATCCCATAACTCTAGGGTTATATTCTGTAGGTAAAAATAATACTAAAACTCCTAGAATAGGTGGTCCAAAAATGCATCGTTTCGGAGATATCATCAATCATAATTAAATTAGGTCAAAAATTGTCACCAGTATGACGAATCTTTACTTTTGCGAGGTTGCCAAACTTCGCAGTAGTGTAGTAAAATAAATAGTAAAATAAAATATGTAGGTAGGTAATTCATTTTTAGTCAAACCAATCATTCATATTTAAAGCTAAGAAAATGCGACGTTGTCATATTTCACGTAAGGGTGTTTTACATTAATAATCGTGACTTTGCCGAATTATTTTGTATGAAAAATGAAAAAAAAAAAATAATGAAGGATTGGAACATAACTCATATGCCAGTTGATTCTTTGATGTGGCCTCAATCATACCCTAGAGTTATGGGATATCAAAAAAAACACGTTGTATAGTTGATCATAATGGGGTTGAGTCTCGAACTCAAAAGGCAAATTGGCTGAATTGATGGTCGGAGCTAATGAATACATATAATTCAAGAATTACAGATAATAGAGTTAATAATCAAAACTCAATAACCATTTTGCAATAGAGTTGGGGATCAACTCTATTGCAACCCTATAGACAGCCCCAAAAGCGCCCACCCTTCACCACTTCCTAGTGTTGGAGCTGAGGAGAAGAAGTGGCGCAACAAACTCCTCAGCAACACGTTTCTGTCTGTGTAGTTTTAAGAACTTTAATCACAACATCAGCCTAGGATAATTATTGTAATAAAGGACTCACCCAGTCGCTCACCAACAAACACACATACACACACAGGGGAAGCCCTGTGTTAAATATAGTTGGGTTAGAAGTAACCCAACTATATTTAACTTATTCAACAATTATCGCACTCTTACGACAACCCACTTGGACATAGACTCTCAGTATTCACCAAGTCTCCTAACTTAACTCAAATAGCCTATATCGTTCGGACCCTATAGCGGTGTAAGACCGACTGTCCCGTTCACCACACTTCCCCCGGCCTCAGCCTCTAAAAACACCACACATTTCTTCCCAGAAATGCTGGTTTTTTGTACAAATGTCTCAATTGTTTTAAGTATCCCTTAGGATGCTTTGACCGTGGTGTATTGCAACCAGATGTTGAGCGGCGAGTAGAAATCGGAGTTTCTTAGAATTCTTTAAGATTCGCCTTGGCGCGCCTGCTACTTTTTGTTCGTACTCGTAGAGTTTACAAGCTCTTCAATATTTTTCTACAATTTCTAAGAAAGACTCGTTGCTTTCGTTATTAATTACGGTAACCCGTCAGGCTGGCAAATCATAAAATATAAATTTATGGGTTTGTAAGTGGCATATGCCGTGAGTAGTTTTTAAACTAAGAATGAAGACTATAATATTTATTTAATAATTAAGAGTACGTGACAGATAGTCACACTACCCAAACTTTTTGATAAAGAGCTCCAGGTACTCTCCGCGAGATCGTCAGCAACATCAAGGCGCTGCTGGCCTTTCTCGGAGAGCTAGGGTGGATCGAATAAATTTCCCACCCGCACGCAAAATACGCGCTTAGACGTGGAGTTGCGGACACCAGCCCGCTATACATTACAATAAGTCTTTGTTTTGATTTAGGTGGAAAAAGGTTTTCCACTACTGATTTAGCCTCTTCCCTTACGAAATCAGACGTTTAATCTATATCCGAATCAGATGAACTCATGGAAGTATGGACAAAAAACTCTACAATTTGAAAAACCAAATGAAGATCGGATTGCCGCATTCCCTATTTTCTTTTCTGTGGCTGGCCTGCTATTCAGCCATTATTTTTAATTTTTATCATTGAAAAAATGGTAAATGTTTTGCCCAAATCTATGTTATTTTAAAGAAATAGTTGAAACTAAATTTTAATAAAGCCATTTAAAAAAAAATATTCTTTAATTTATACTTAACTTTATGTTATTTAAATTTTACCTCGCGATGTAATTGGTATAGTGGATAGTGGCTGCATAGAAAGTCGGAACATGGTTCAATGGAAATGTGAAAACAGAACTAGTTTTTTTAAATAATTTGACAGCTGTCAGTTGAAAACGATTCTCCCTAGGGATGAAAGTTTTACTTTCAACCCGCTCCTCAGGCAACATCAGACCTATTTTCCAAGAATGAGTAATGAAAAATTAGTTTAAATTCCATTCGTTTTGGCGAACAGTGAACTCTACTCTCTACATGCTTATTAGGACCTCAATGGAATGTTAATTTATTGGTAATATCCGAATAAATGAATTGTGACCTGAAGGTATTTCAGCGGTAACATGACATTTGTGGCAAATGTTTTGAAATTACAATTAAATTATAGTCAAGCCTAATTACATATGTAACCGTATTGACATTAAACTAATAAATGGTCGTTTTCACATGGAACTGACGTGAAGTGAAAATATTCCGCTTGTCAAAGCTGTTAAAGTTCATGACCATTAACTAGTTGACTATTATACTGAAATATATGACAAATCTACGGGTATTTTATCATTTATCAATAAAAGTATTTGAGGTGTTATGAACTTATGATTAAATTATTTTGATATCTACTTTGATATACTTTGACAGCCTCATTGGTCTAGTGGTGCTGAGCATGAGGTCCTAAGTTCGATTCCCTGGTCGGGCATAGCGTTATTGGTTTTTGCCTTGAAGAACTTCTCCGAAGCACCAGACTCTGGATTTGTGCCCCATTGATGGCAATAGGCTCGCCCCCCATTACATGGGACTAAAACATAACTAGTGAAATGTAAGTGTACTATTCGATACTCCTCTGCCTAACAGGCGTGATGTTGTTTCATATCACAAACCGAGATGTATCACGACATATCGTTGGGAAAACATTAGCCTGGTGAGTCTGCAAGATTAGTTGCAGACTAACCTGACTGGCCGGACCAAGAGGTGTGAGGCATTTCCAATCTGTATACCTATTCAAAAAGTTGATAGAAAAACTTGAAATTAAAAAACTTGTACTTCAAAGTAATAAAATTAAAAAAGACTTCATGAAATGCAAATAAATCAAATGCAAGGCAACAAATATTAACAAAGTTTCCAGGCACCTGTCGAAGTCGCCGCATCCAGTTTTAAACAGATTATATATTACATTTAATATTTATAATTCCTGCTTAGTATTCATCGGTTTATAAAGTTTTTTTAAATGAATAGTTTTAGGAATTAATTAGCCGTTCTACCTCAGAGACCGTCTCTTTATAGGCACTGAATTTTTATTCAATAATGCCCTATGCGCAACTGCACGCGCGTCTAAAGATTAGCATCATGAAAGCTAGTCTCGTTGGAAACATAGTTTTCAATATAGCGCCACTTGAGAACTGGGCCTAACACCAATAAAGGCGCCAAAGCTGTTTACAGTCTCTTCCCGAACACAGTTTTGTAATTCTTGCTGGGTTCGTCTGCTTGTCCTGAATACAAATTAGGTAAAGGGTAAAGGTATATTATTGGTCAGGCAGATTTCCTCGTACGTGATCAGGTGCCTTAATATAGTGGCGAATACTAAGTGTTTTTCCGTGTGAGCTTACTGTGTAGTAAGGATACTTAGAGGTTTCGTAACGGGTCAATTAAAAGACCCTACGCTTTATTGCAGGTGTTAATGTGGGTCGCTTGCGAGGGGGCGCTTGCTCTATTTAAGTAGATGAATTTATTTTACAGAAGCAAAGGGCCTAGGTGCGGTGAGTTTCACACTTTGAGAATATTAAACGTTTAGTTCAAGAACCTTATAGGCTTATAATATGTGCCTACAGGTAATTGCAATTAGGGCAAATAGAGGAATGAAAGTATTAATTTTAGGGCAAGGGAATGCGATTCGGAAAAGCGAGTCACGATGGCTCCTTACAACCCAACTGCTCTCTCTAATTGCATTTTAATTATTTTGTGTAAGAAAGGTAAATATCGTAACGGACTTACCTAAATTCGTTACCACTTTCGGTTGTTCGTGAAGAGAGCTTCGAATTCCACGTGGATAAATAAGTTGGGTTAGTAGTCGATTCGCACGAAAATTATTCGCACGATCGTGCGAATCGTCCCCTTTCAATAAAAATATTTTTTTAGTAGGCGATTCGCACGGAAGTATTTAAATTGCGTGCGAATCGACCCCTTCAAGAATTAGTAGTATGCGATTCGCACACTTAACAAAATGTGCGAATAATAAATCTAAGTACAGTCATGTACAATATTCTAGAATATTAATATTAAAATTCAATAATTCTCTATTCGCATCGCAGTCAGGCACAAAATACTAGTTAAGAGGTAAGATGAAAAGTTTTGTCAGTATTTAATATGAAAACTTATAAAATGAACACCATAAATGAGAGATTTAATAAATTGCCGGTGTATTTTTATACAAATAATACTAACTGTTAAAGATAACAAAGAAACTAATAACAAGAAACGCCCTTAAGTACTCACAATAGCAGATCCCAAAAATAATGAAGAAATATTTTTTATTAGCTCCAGGGGATTAATTTTTATTGCGGCTTGCCGAGTAGCCCTTTGTTTTGTATTTTACTTACCACAAATATTGCCGGTACATGGCGCTTGAGCACTTGCACAAAGAAGTAGTTAAGCAATAAATCAGTAGTGGTAGGATTTGCCAAAAATATATTTTATCTTTCTGCGTATTTTAATCCTTTTAGAGTAGATAATAAATAAACCCAAGTCAAAACAATAGTACCTATATTTAATCCTACCCCGTAAAAAGCACCGGCATTTGCCTTATACCGAATCTACAGATAACCATAATACTTACGTACAGATGCCCCATCCCATACAAAGAAACGGGACCATCGTTTATTAATCAGGTATAATATAAACAGGGTATTCGCAATTATTTATTATTTAAATGTTCTATAGTTCAAATGTGTTACGATAACTTTGATACAGTGTATAAGATCTAGACGCCTTCATAAGCTGGAGCACAATAGAAAATCAGTTCTGACTCTGAGCCAACCGGGCAACCCTACCTCACTAAGTTGTTGTAGTTGTAAGGTTACGGTTGTACCTATGAACCATTCATTTCATGAGATTGTTTCCGTCGATTTCTTCCCTGTTTTGGTGACAGCGCCATCTATTGGTAGAACCTAGAGCCACAGATTTTGAGAGATCATAGAAATTGGAATTATCTATTAATATCTATTAATTATCTATCTTTTTTACTGTACATAAGTACTTACAAACAAATTCCTTGAACTAGGATTTAAAGAATTTCTTGCAGACTTATTTCACTGGAAGTGTATAGCTACTGCTTTTGTTGGTTTTTTCGGTATATACATACATTTCAAGAGCATTTTCCGTCTACACAAAAAATCGCGATATAATATGTCTTGTCAGAACAGTTATAGCAACCAATCAATTTCTAGCCACGGCACGTGTAAACATCGGTAACACTCGTTTTGTTTGTTATGTAATGAAACGTCTCGCTCTGAACGGAAATATCTGTTCACCTTGGAGAGATAGATGAGTCTCAACGGACATGATTGAGTTTAATATTTGAGCTACAACTGTCTGGTAAGTATTAAGAAAAATATTTGCTTAACAAAAAGAAGTAACAAAAGCATACTCACGTTCATAATCTGCATAGTTTTTTCCCAACTATGTTAATGGGGTCTGCTTCCTTTCTAACAGGATGATGCTGAATACCAGTATTTTACATGGAGCGACTGCCTGTCTGACCTCCACAACCCAGTTAGTACTGGGTAATACGATACCCCTTGGTAAGAGTGGTTGTCAGACTTTCAAACCACTAAAGAAAGCATACTATTTGTTACCTATTACTAGTTTAGGTCTCACCCTTGTAGAGATCGAAAATTCACCCACGGGAACATGCAGTCGGGATAAAAAGTACCCAGTTTAACTGTGTGCTAAACTCCATCGCAATATGTTTAGTTGTTAAGGCGTGAAGGCATGTGAAGAACAAACAAATAATCAAAGAAGCGAACTCAGTTTGATATTTATGATATTAGTTGAAAGGATGGAATAAAATGGATTATACGGAAACGTTATTATATAATCTTTGAGGATGAAACCCAGAGCGGCTTCACAGAAAAGCAAGTCGTGGAATAAAGTCAACCTAAAATGGATCCAATTGAGTGTAAGAAAACAATGAATATAATATAGACCCTCTGAAGAAAAATACACCTTTAGTTATGTAACCTACATTTTATAAAAGTGTTATCGTACGTAAATGATATATTTTTTCCTTTGCTCGTCTCCATGTTAACAAGACAGCTGACATAGAGTATTTTGATCTAAGCGATATACATATAGGGATGATACATACCGTATACCTGGTATATTGGTACGAATAACGTAAATATCATGTTTATTTTGGAACGGTTTATACACATGTTTACCAGCTCGAATTTTACTTAAACATATAAACATAACATCACGCCTGTATTTTCTCGAATGGTTAGGCAGAGATGTATGTACCTCATAGTACATGCAAATTTTGCCAGTTATACAACGTGTTTTTTTTGATATCCCATAACTCTAGGGAATGATTGAGGCCATATCAAAGAATCAACTGGCATATGAGTTATGTTCCAATCCTTCTTTTTTTTTTTTTTTCATTTTTCATACAAAATAATTCGGCAAAGTCACGATTATTAATGTAAAATAACCCTTACGTGAAATATGACCGATGTCGACAAGGTAGCTTTCCCTTCACTAGCTGCCGCCGGGAAGCCCCGATACCAACATACCTACATATTTTATTTTACTATTTATTTTACTACACTACTGCGAAGTTTGGCAACCTCGCAAAAGTAAAGATTCGTCATACTGGTTACAATTTTTGACCTAATTTAATTATGATTGATGATATCTCCGAAACGATGCATTTTTGGACCACCTATTCTAGGAGTTTTAGTTTTCTTTTTACCTACAGAATATAATCCTAGAGTTATGGGATATCAAAAAAAAACAGGTTGTATATAAGTCCTATGTCATAGGGGATGAGCATATTGCAGTTAGACGTGGCACAAATACAGACTTTGGGCTGTTACTGACAAATTCCTAATAGAAAAACTTACCATTTCGCCCGACCCGGGAACGTTACCTAGTCGTCTACCTGCCCTTGTCCATTTCTACTTGTGGTCGGCGGAACACGTTTTCTTCTTTCCTTTCTGTCAGACGTCACGGTATCATTTATACCTTTTTCATGTTCCTCACATAATCCATCCATCTTTTCTTCGGCCTTGCTCTCCCTCTCCATCCAGCAACATCCGTCACTCTTTTGTTTAGTCATAGCTCCCGGTAGGAGCAAATGTTTGTGTGATGAGCATGGACATTTGTTTCCGAGTCATGGATGTTTATATGTATAATAAGTATGTATTTACAAACAAAAAAGTATCTATGTAGTAGTATCAACTATCTGGTGTCCACGACACAAGCCTCGTTGCTTAGTGTGGCACCTAGATGGCGCTGTGTGTAATGTCCTGCGATATTTATTTATTTATTTATTTATATGCGTTTCACCCCTCCTCATTACATGTCCGTACCAATCCTCTAATATACTCATTCCTTACTTTATCCATTCTTGTCACTCCACACATCCATCTCAAGATTCGCATCTTCGCTACATGCAATCGTTTTAAATTTTAAATTAACGGAGGATTTACCCAGTAGGTACAGCTCTTGCTTAGTAGTAAGGCTTGCCACTGCTAGACTAACGAGGCAGTTATTCGCATATATATGTGTATTGAAGATATATATGTGTACCTGATTTTAGTCAAGCTTATTGTTTCGAAGATAATTCTATTACCTATATAATTCGAAATACACAAGTAGAGCCTAAATAATTAATTTGATTACAGCCTTTTAGCTTATTAAGCATAAAGTAGTAATCACGTTTATTACAGCAATGTCGAGCAATAAAATAATTATACCAATATAACACTCTTCACGTTAATTGCTTCAGTAATTAATTAATCATAAACAATATGTTATAACGTCGGCGAACTTTTTCAATTTTCGACTTACAATTACTAAGAGGGTTCATTAATAACGATGAATATTCGATATTTTTTTATTCGATACTTCTTGAAAGTACTAATTAAGGTAACTTTAACAGGTCTTTTTTCTATTGTTCTCGTTTAAAATATTACGTTACTAAAATGTTCTTTTTTGTTTTACGTAAAATAAGTTCAAATTACTTTCATTAGTTTTAATGAACGTACAATTAACATGTTACTCATACATTAGATACTTTTATCATAAGGCTTTTAAACCTCATACAGTGAACAGGTGTAGAGGATTATCTCTTACATAAAACTCATTTACAAAGTTCTCTAGTTTTAAAGGAAAATGCCTTTAAATACTAAAAGCTTACTCAGAAAAGTTTGTAGGTACGTGTACTACGCAGGGTGTGGGAACTGTTGGTACGAAGAAATCTACCATGAAACGATACCTTATCAACTGTACAAAATATTAACCTTCTCCATCTACACTACAATGATTTTTCTCGAAAACGTAGCAGCATTGTTCGGGAACTTTCCTGAAGTGGAAAAGAATTCATCAGTGATGTTTGCCGCCATCCATAACATTGTTCTCGCTAAGATGTTTCTGCTCTTGTATCATAAAACTTCAATAAAAACATTAAACTACGAAATGGCTACTGTTGGCGCGAAGTTTGAACAAGATCACGTTATGAAGAGACAATACCGTAAAGTGACAGGTGGTATATGGTTGTACGTCATATCCGTGTACCTGTCTCTTACTGCGTATGGGATAGAGAGCGCGAGGAGGTCGATCGTGGAAGGTATGTGTCAGTTCCTATACATATTTTCCCGTACTTTATTTACCGATCTACCCGCCTGGCTCTTTTACTGGCTTGGATACAAAATATCTGATTTACTACCCTTTCGGGTAAGGTACATCTAAATGACCACCTATTTAGACCAGCTAGGCGAATATGCATTTTTTTTCTACTACTAATATTTTACCCGTCATGCTTCGTTTTGTTAAGTTATGCGTATTTACTAGTCCCTGCCCTTCATCACCCTTATTATAAGTATGCAGCCGGCTTAAAGTCACGTTCATGGTATCATCCGGGTAGCAAGATCAACGATAATCATAAATTCTTTATTTTATCTTTTCCTTTTCAGGGGCCCCTTTTTATACTGTGGTCACATATTTACCGGTTTACGATGACAATTCAGTCGTGGCATCGATTTTCCGGATATTTTTCTACATAACATGGCTGTACATGATGTTACCAATGATGTCGGCCGACTGCATGCCAATCACGCACTTGATCACCATGACTTACAAGTTTATTACTCTTTGCCATCATTTTGAACGGATACGGAGCCAGTTTGAAAGGGATATAAAAGTAATGAACAAAAGGCAAGCTATAGACAAACTAAAAGCTGGATGTTTGGAAGGTATTCGGATGCATCAGAAACTTCTGTAGTAAGTTCTTTTGTTTAACTTTTGTCATTGTATTATTCAGCGCACCTTATTGTTCGCCGACAAGAAATAAACAGGATTTACGGACAACGTAATGAATGAGTCTAGGATAGAATCGTGTTTTGTTAGCATGTAGTATATTTTGTCGATACAATAAATATTTCTAGAAGCTGGCATAAAACGAAATCGATCCAAAACGTAAAGTATTTTACAAAATTATGTATTAATATTCCAATGGAGAGGGAATATAAAACTGGCAAAGCTAAATTGGATAAATTGCTTTCGGAAAAATCGCGTTCATTTAATTCTAAATAAACAGACACCTGGCTCTGTAAACGAGAGCAATAAAACTGTTATAACAAATTAAAAAGACCATTGGCCATTTCTGAAACCATCAGCAATATTCAAGGAATTGTATGTTTTTTCGTGCAAATTGACAATTTGACGTTAGCCGAGAGTTTTTTTTCGTAGAAGTAAAGACTTCATGTAAGTTCTTTGTTTAGTTTAGCCGACGAGATACATCGTGTTTTCGGAATAATAATGTCACTCCAAGTGTGCGAAAGTTCCGCCGTCGCCGTGTTACTTTTGCTGCGTTTAGCGGTACGTAAAACCTGTTTGGTGTTTCTTTCATATTTTTCACAGAAATATTACTTTTTCGTTTTGTTAGTTGTTGGTCTCATATTCATCAACTCGGTTTAGCGAAGTAGAAAAACAAATGTATTTGTCACAAGACTCTGGTTTTTTAATTGTAAAATTTAAAATTGTTTTGTAACCCGTGTATTTTGTTGTGAACCTACGAAGTCAAAACTAAAACAATTCTAAGGAATAAATTAATAATTAAAAACACCAATCCCTTAACTGATGCATCATATTGATATAATCTTTGTTACTTACAGCTGTCTCCACACCTGGATCTGACGAATGCCTTCATGACGTATACCTTCGTTGGTTCACTTTTCTTACTCCTGGCGCTTAATTTGTGGAATGCTGGAGAAGTTACTTATCAGGTAAATAATTATTTATTTATTCCATCCAGATTTCACATACTTTAAAATAAGCTCGACGAATAACGATAGCAGTATAAGTCTTCTGTATTTAGGCGTCCCGCAGGGTCTTATTTTGGGCACCATTTTACCTACTACATCAGAAAGGTTTATTGTAAGTATACAAAGGTTTATTCCAACACGAGAGCTTTATCCTGTCGATTTTAGCCGGACTATTGACTCGATACGAAATGGGTACGAATACATGCCCTGAATATTATATGAATTAGAAATAGCTTTCAGCGTAGAAACGTTTGGGGTAACAAATAACGATCTTAGTCTGCAGTAATCTCTTGTAAATGAACCTCTTCTATTAAATGTACGTTTCCATTTAGGATTTTGTATTCACTCGTTTTAGTGCAAGATATACTTATTTTTGGTGAAACAAACAAAACTCAATTGTTTGGTTGATCATGATTCTACATAATTTTATTTTTTTATTTTTAAGTCTGGTAGTATCAAGACAGTCTCCGAATAAAAATGCAATAACGCGAACGTTGGAAACACTGACGACAAGACGAGACAATTTTAAAATCGTATAGAATAGATAGAACATATTTTACAAAAATTACAATGCATCGTGCAGTCTCGAGACGTTAACCGGTTCAAAACACACAAACTGAAGTCATGCAAAGTTACAATAAGTACTGCAAGGATTTTTATGTGGACGGTAGCTTGTGATGTCTCTAGGGGTAACACGTGAGCCACATGCATCTGTTCATCTCGCCTCGTCGCGTATTGAGTCTTGAAATCAAATCAAAATCAAATAATTTATTTTTGCTGAATACACTGTTACAATGGTGTTATAAGAATTACATGTTTCAAGTGATTCTACCGTAAGGCATGCAAAAATTTATACAGTCATAGTTATTCATCAATTAATTAAAATAGACATTGAAATAAATTAAATTAGATGAAATTGTCAAAATTAGTTATTAAGAGATACATGCATAATTCATTGAATAATTGATTTTACTTGATGTCACTGTGAGGTCTATAATTTGGCAAAATTATCATTGAGATTTGACCTTGCTTCTCTTTCTCAATAGTTTTTTTTTAAATTGGTAAATCAATGGTATTTAAACATAACTGACAAAATGTGGGTTTAATATGAGGTAACCTCAGGTTGACCAACTTAAAAGCTAGCTGTAAGTGAAACTGTGGATATGCCGCACCTTCTCTCCTGCCTGCCGTGCACAACTAATTGCATCCTCCTGATCTTGAATGAGGCAAACGACAGAGCTGTCAGGTGTGTCTGTGCTAGGTCGCTACAAACTGGTTGGACAAACAATTTTTTCTAATGGTTTCAACTTGCTAGTAGATCTACGTCAGTGATTATATTTCTGTTGTCCAGGCATCCTTGTTGTCAAGCGCTATGTTCTACAACTGTGGCTGGCATCTCTGTGAGCTAGAAAAGGATTCTCACCGAGAGATTCGAAGTCTGACCCTCATTGGGTGCACACAGGCGCAAAAGCCACTCATCCTAAAAGCGTTTGGGATCCAGGATTTGTCTTATGAAACATTCGTTTCGGTAAGTTTTCGATACTAACATTGCAAATTTAAAAGTAACTCTGTCTGTTACCTTTGCACGCCTTAACGGCTGATCGGAATTTGATAATGTTTAGCACACAGATAGAACATGGCTGTGGTTGGAAAAAAGGAAACTTTTTATCCCGATAGTACATACCTGTTTCATAATTTTCGTCATTCAAAAGCTATTCTAAGGCATAATTAGCTTTCTACGCGGGGGTCGTGTGGTCCATGGCCCTTTACGGGGCCCCGGTGTGGGCGCGTTCTTTCTAGGCGGCGAGCCGCCCACTACCTGAACGCGCCCCAAAAGCCGTAAGGCTGGTCCGGGATACCGCACGATCTCCGGCGAGGCGGCGAGCCTCCTTGCCGGATTGCCGCCATGGGATCTGGAGGCGATAGTCCTCGCGCGCCTGCGTGAGCGACTGTCGCAACCCCGTGCAGGGCACGCCACAATAGTGGCGATAAGTCCCCTCTTTGAGGAGTGGCTAGAGAGGCGCTATGGCGCCCTCACCTTCCGCCTGACGCAGGTCCTCACCGGACACGGTTGTTTGGGAGGTTCCTGCACCGAATCGGGCGGGAGGAAACGCCCGGGTGCTACCATTGTGAGGATCGACCGGAGGACACGGTGGAGCACATGGTGGAGATCTGCCCCGCGTGGGCGGAGCACCGCCGTGTCCTCGTAGCGGCGATCGGCGGCGGCGACCTATCGCGTCCGGCCTTGGTTCAATTCATGGTCCGGAGCGAGACGGAATGGGACGCCGTCACCTCCTTCTGCGAAGCAGTTATGCTAGCGAAGGAGGTGGCGGAACGTGAGAGGGAGAGAACCTCACGTCCCAGCCGCCGCGGGAGACGCACCGGGCGTCAGGGGCCATGTGGTAGCCCCCGGCCACCGTAGGCACGGGCCTGTGGACGGTGAGCTATGGGCTAGCTCGCCGTCCGTCCGTCTTATGACGACAGGCCGTGTCGACGGCGCGTTCGCGTTCCACGCGCGCCTCGAAGAGAGTCAGCAAACAGGAAGGGGTCCGAAAGGACCGATGCCTGCCAGGGTTGCGGGACTGTTCGAAAGAGATACCGCGGCCCTGGAACACAAAGGGCAAAGGAAGGAACATGGATGGGTAAAAGTCTGACACTCCCTCCTGCTCAGCCCAGAGCGGGATGGGAGGCTATTTGATGATTTCAAATCCGAAAAAAAGGCATAATTAGCTTTGCCTGAAATAATGTTAAGCATATTTGCTGTTCCTCTTAATAAAATGAATTATTTGTTTAAATTGAAGGATTTTACAAGGTCGGCAGATGATGTTTATTTCGCAAGAATATTTCACAGAAAAAAAAAACAATAAACCTGTTATGTAAATGATTTTTTACGAGCTTCCGAGATTGGAAGTTGAAATGACGAGAAATTACGAGGTGTTTCCCGAAATAGCCATTAAATTTTCACGTTTCCCATTGCAGGTAGCAAGAATGACGTACTCGGTATTCGCGGTGTTTTACCAAAGAGGCGGGTAATGCTATTTTAAGCTGGAGGTAATTATGCGGAACCGTCAAATTGCGTAGATTTTTATATCGAAAAAAAGTGTTTTATATACGCCGAATGTAATCATACCTGTTAACATAAAGTATATTTTCACCTCAATTTACTGTGTTTTAATCAAGTCGAGTTGAAAGTCAAATAAGTCCAAAGCAAACGGTTGTAAACAGCATTTAGTTCTTCAGGCAATTGAAACAAACAGTCACACAGCCCTTAAACTGACTATTTAACACGTTAGAGGGCGTTACGGATCCTGAAAATTAGTATTCCCTTCTCAAAGGGTCCTTTATGCGCCGTAGAAAGTTTCGATAAATCCTCAAACACGGACCTTCAGGCATTTCTAACGACAGCCGACGTATAACTTGGGTAGCTGTACGAAAAGGTCGCATGCCTAATGTATTTAAATTAGTTTAAATTCCATTAGTTTTGGTGAACAGTGAACTCTACTCTCTACGTGCTTATTAGGACCTCAATGGAATGTTAATTTATTGGTAGTATCCGAATAATTGTGACCTGCCCGTCACATGCAATACAGCATGGCAATACTATCTCTATTCTATCAAGAATCGACAAAGCTAATTCTATACAACTTGACATGTCTTGTCATACATTTTTAACATCGTCATGCTTGCGACGATAGAAATCTTTCTACAATCTGTCTTTTTTTTCGATTCTTCGTCGACAAAACCCGTTTCTACGGTGGTCATGCTACGCGGGCTGAAAGTATATATTCAACGTTAACATGACATTTGTGACAATTGTTTTGAAATTACAATTAAATTATAGGCTAGCCTAATTATATGTAACCGTATTGTCATTAAACTAATAAATGGTCGTTTATGTGTTTGTCGTAAACATAAATCATTTGCACATGGAACTGACGTGAAGTGAAAATATTCCGCTGGTGAGAGTTGTAAAAGTCAATGACCATTAACTAGTTGAGTATTATACTGAAATATCTCACAAATCTATGGGTATTTTATCAATAAAAGTTTTTGAGGTGTTATGAACTTATGATTGAAATTATTTTGATTTCTACTTTTATTTTTACTTTGACGGCCTCATTGGTCTAGTAGTGCTGAGCGTGAGGTCCTAGGTTTTGCCTTTAAGAACTTCTCAGAAGTAGTCATTAGGCATGTGCGTTATTTCACGTCACTAGATACAATAACTAGTTACGCGGCATGTAACCGAATCACTAGTTTCGAATCTAGTTATAAGTAGTGATTTTTGTAATTGCGTTATTTCAGTTATCTGTGATTGTTGGGTGTGAGTAGCTGAGTAGTCGTTACGTTATTCGAGCGATCGAGAATAGAGTAGACTGTCGGTAGTGTCGGTTGGTGGATTGGTTGATCATAGGTTCATAGTAAACACTAATAATAAAATTAGTCATAAATACATTTAATGCAGTCAGCCCTAAGCCTGAGTAAAGTATGAAGGGAAGTTAATTTATTGATTTAACAGTATAGCTACATACACTTAAGTAGATAGTGATTTAATTTATTTTCGTTTCAAGTGTAACTGTATAGTTGGTGGAGGTATTTATACTAACAATCACAGTAGCTGAATAAAAATAACTAGTTACAAAAATCACTAGTTTTGAAACAGGTGACGCCGACCAAGTAACTGGTTTCGTTATGTTTCTTGGAAATGACGTAACGAACCACCTCTAGTAGTCATGGAGTCATAAACATAACTGGTGAAATGTAGGTGTACTATTCGATACTCCTCTGCCTAACAGGCGTGATGTTGTTTCATATCACAAACCGAGATGTATCACGACATATCGTAGGGAAAACATTAGCCTGGTAAGTCTGCAAGATTAGTTGCAGACTAACCTGACTGGCCGGACCAAGAGGTGTGAGGCACTTCTAATCTGTATACCTATTCAAAAAGTTGATAGAAAAACTTGAAATTAAAAAACTTGTTCTTCAAAGTAATCAAATTAAATAAGACTTCATGAAATGCAAATAAATCAAATGCAAGGCAACAAATATTAACAAAGTTTCCAGGCACCTGTCGAAGTCGCCGCACCCAGTTTTAAACAGATTATATATTAAATTTTAATATTTATAATTCCTGCTTAGTATTCATCGGTTTATAAAGTTTTTTTTTTAAATGAATAGTTTTAGGAATTAATGAGCCGTTTTACCTCGGAGAACGTCTCTTTATAGGCACTGAATTTTTATTCAATAATGTAAACTAGATTAGTCACTGATTCTTAAAACATTAAAAGGGTCACAGTCTTTCAGGGTTGCGGGACTGTTCGAAAGAGATACCGCGGCCCTGGAACACAAAGGGCAAAAGAAGGAACATGGATGGGTTTTGGTCAGTACAAGTCTGACACTCCCTTCCGCTCCGCCCAGAGTGGGAAGGGTCATCTAATGGCTTGCCATTCGTGAAAAGAAAATGGTCAGTTTTTTTCGGTTACTTTAAAGACGTTAAATGAAAGCTATTCTTCAAGTATTTTGATAGAATGCAAAATTTCCTTAAATCAATATCTTATAGACGGACCGTTAATAAGTGAACGAAGACATCGTAAATCACATGAGACAACAGAAATTTAATATCGCCGGTAAAGATGTAATTTTACGCTAAACTTTTGCAATAGATAGCTAACTTCGGCTCATTGGGACCTCGGTTTTAGATAGAGCGGTTATTGAGTACCACTTTCCACCTAAATCAATATGCTTTGAGCGAACAATACCATTGAGTTGGTTACCGTTTGAATAGATCACAACTTAGTGTTTTTGTTTGAAGAGACTAGTCTAATATTAAACGTTTATAGTTGAACACGTGTACCGATTAGACCGTCTGACTATTCGGAAAAATATAATTAAACATCACGCCCGTAGTCCCCGAAGGGTTAAGGAGCGGTGTACACCCACATTTTGCCAGTTATGTTCTTATGTCCCAAGAAAAAGGGGCGAGCCATGGGAAAAAATATAAAAATAAATATAATTTGGACATTTTAAAATTATATTCTTTATAACAAATATCGGTATCAGGGATAAGGCACACTTTCAGAGATAAGAACTTTTATTAGTGCCGAAAATTCTTAAAAAAAATTCTATGTTCACACAATGAACAGATTCTTTAGATTTAGTGAAGGCCAAAATATGTTCGAGAAGTTTTTTCAGTACAGGAATTAAATCAACGTTAATGAACAGCCTGTTAGTAGTTTTTAGTCCTTTTTGAAAACTGAATTTGGGCCTGACTGAAACTTTTCAAATAATGGGTGTAAAAATACCGTTAACGAAGCTGAAAGACGCTTGTTCTCCACGTCATTGCGATATTTTTTTTTTGTTTTAGACCATACCTAGGAACCTTCTAGTTACGGAGATATTGGTTATCAAATGTAAGGAAAGTCCAAATTAATTCTCAAGCATTTATTTTTGTTTGAAAATAGATAATAATCACAACGCTAATATCATTATTGGTTAACATTCATTACTTTTTATTAAAACGGTGTACATACCTTAATTCTTTTCAAACGGTACTTAAACCACTTAATTCTTTTCAAACAGCATTTATACCACAATTTCGGATTTTACGCACTCGTAGATAACGACTTATTTTTCGTGTTTATATCACGGGTTTCACAGCAAGACTGATTCGACACCACTGGCCGTTGCGCCCGCGCTTAACAATCCCCTCCACTACTCGGTGGTAGGGCGCAACGGAGCGGCGAGCGAGTCAGTGTTGCCAGGATGAAAATAGAAAATAAGTATATTAACTAATTGATACATTTAATTATTTTATAAGCCGTGAACTGAAAAACATTTATAACGATTCCTAACAGCTCGGTCATCCTGCAGTTTTAGCGAGTCCCTTCGCTTTAAGTTACTGATAAGTTAAGTAGTCATTTATCTAATTCAATCAATCAAAATCAATTGAATTATTTAAATAACTTGATTAAAAAAAAAAAAAAAAACAAAACTGAAGCATAACGGATAAAGCCATCTTATACAACAGTAAACAATTGTAAATAATTTAGTTATTCGTTATTTTATCACACATATGTACTCGCAGGTACATTAACATATGCAGTTTAAGTAAACAACTATGAATGATAAGTTTTACGAAGGCAAATACCTATCTTAGTCTAGACAACTTAAACTATCTTAACCAGGTATCTTAATCTAGGCAGTATCTAAATCTAGGCAGGTATCTAAATGTAGGCATCTTAATGTAAGTAAATTAACTACTTTTTTTAATTTTTTTTTATATTTGGTTTGACCAAGCGTGTAACTAAGGTTAACAGATAGGTAAAAGAGGTCCAAAAAGAGAAACAAAATTATGCTTTTAATCGCTATCAGATTTCCAATCATCATTTTGAGATATAACGCCATCATCAGAATTTTCGGAGGAAACATGCAGTTTAGTTACGCGATAAGGACCCTGGTATTTATTAAGTAGTTTTTTTGATTTTCCGTCGCTAGGAACCTCTCGTTTTTATACGAGATCGCCCACTGTATAATCATGTTTCCTTTTTCTTTTGGAGTCGAATCCAGCTTTATCTTTTTGTTGTTGTTCGTCGCAATGTCCAGATTCTTTTACCATTTTATCATCAAAAGACACAGGTAGCACGTCTAAACTATGAGTTGCAGGGACAGCACGTGTTACGAGTGATCCCTTTTGCAATGTAAGTTCGTTGCCGCACAAATTGTGAACTAGAACTTTCCCTAGACCGTTTTCAAGTGTATACGCACCAGGAAGCAAGTAGTGTTCTTTGTTAACCTGTCCTCGTACGTTACCGTTCACAAATATTGTACCCTGAAATCTAGTAAGACTTTCAACTGGTACCGCTTCTAATTCGTTAGGTTTTAGATTTGTATCCATACAAGCCATTAGAAAAATTTTGAAATTCGGACGCTTCTCGAAAATAATCTGATTGGCAGTTTTTGTTATCGTAATGTTTGGTTTCTCCGTGAAAGTGTGCCCTAATAACACAGGGTGTTTTATAATTGAATCATCTACAATAAGAATTTTAACCTTTTCTTCTATACCTTGTACAAAAATGTCAACGTGAGCCTCTCCTAGTGGTTGTACATGATAACCACCTATACCTCGCAAAATTGGTAATTTGTCAAAATCGTAATCGAGACCCAATTCTTTCGCTATAGAATCTTTAACGAGCGTACACTGACTTCCTAAATCTACATGTGCGATTAATGGTTTTCCATTTACTTTAATTTCTATCAGATATTTTTCGTTAGTATCTTCACTATTGTCTAATAAAGCAACTTGTTTTTCTCGTGTAATTTCAGAACTTGGTTTCCTTTCATTTACATTATTATTTTGTTTCGTCCTACAGTAAAAGTCTAAATGCCCTACCCTACCGCAAAACGCACATTTATTAGGCGGTTTAACACATTTGAAACTTTTATGGCCGTCTTCGTTACAATTGTGGCATTTTATTTTACTTGAGAAATCGTGAGGTTTAGATTTATTCGTATTAGTTTGATCCTTCCGTTCTGATTTTGCCTTTTCGGAAGTTTCCCTGCTGTGCCCTGGTTTTACGGTCTTTAAATATTTAAGGACATCTTCTGGCTCCTTAAACTGGGCAGCTTGTGCTCCGACCCTAATAGCACGGTCCTCGATACCATGAAGTAGGCAATCAACAGATTTCCTACCTTTAATTCCACATCTGTTTATCAAATTAATTTTGGAATAATAATAGTGTTCTAGTGAGTCCCCATAACGCATGCGTTTGGCCAGCATTTCTGTTAAAAGTTCTGCATAATCATCTCTACAAGGAAACGACTCTATAAGCTTTCTTTTCCATTCACTCCAATTGTAAAGTACTGTATCTAGCCCCTGGTACCATGTTTTAGCTATGCCCGTCAATTTCGGTAGTGCAAAATGTATGACTTCGCGTTCATCCCACCCGTATATTTCGGCGCATTCCTCAACCTTTGTGAGCCAAGTGACTATAGTTTGATCCTTGGATGTTGGATCAAATTCTGGCAGGACGTTTGTCAAAGAAAGCTTAGAGGTCGATGACCCTTTAACATTACTGAGTATATCTAAAAACTTATTTAAAATATTTTTATCATCACTAGGCATATCTTTAAAATTACTGTTCACGTTCTTGACTCGCGAGTGACGAGACCGAGAACGCTGACGTCGTCGCTTCCTTAAATGCGTAAGATCGTCTTCGCTATCAGAATATTGCCGACGCCGACGTCTCCTCATTCCGCGTACTTCATCCTCAGAACTATATGCAAATTCGCATGAGCTACTATGATCATATCGCGACCTTTTGTAGATCCGACGTCGTGGACGAGATCTTTGAGAGTTCTGTCGTCTATAGTGAAGGGCTTCGTGCCGACGACCGTCTTTTGTACGTGGGTTACTTAGTAACGTTAAAGTTGCCGAGTTTTGATGTCGCGACACCTCCCTACTCGGGCTTCGTGAATTAAAGTTATAAGAGCGCTTGTGGACTTGCCTTTCTCGAAGACTCCCATCCACTCCCTCACTCTGGCCTTGTTCTAAGCGTTTGTGGATTTGCCTCTCTCGTAGGCTCCCTTCCACTCCCTCGCTTATGACACGCTCAGGAGTCTGCCTTCCTCCGCTTATATTATCGCGGTTATGGTTATTAGGCTCACCCTCCGACACAGCGTCTGATGTAGTGTTATTCATGAATCTGAAACTTATTTATGACCATAGAATGATGTTAAGGTTCTTACCCTAAGAAGGTAAGGTAACATTAAGGTAAGGTAACATTATGGTAAGGTAACATTAAGGTAAGGTAACATTAAAGTAAAGTAACGTTAAGGTAAGGTAACATTAAGGTAAGGTAACATTAAGGTAAAGTAACGTTAGGGTAAAATAACATTAAGGTAACGTAACATTTAAGGTGGTAAGGCAACATTAAATTAAAGCAAAGGTAAGGTAACATTAAGGTAAGGTAAGGTAACATTAAGGTAACGTAACATTTAAGGAGGTAAGGCAACATTAAATTAAGACAACGTTAAGGTAACGTAACATCAAGGCAACGTAACATTAAGGTAAGGCAACATGAAGGTAAGGTAACGTTAAGGTAAGTTAACATTAAGGAAGATAACATTAAGGTAATATACCATTAAGGTGAGATATTATTAGGTAAGGTAACGTTAAGGAAAATAACATTAAGGTAAGATACTATTAGATAAGGTAACTTAAGGAAGGTAACATTATGGTAAGATACCATTAAGGTAAAGTACTATTAGGTAAGGTACCATTACGGTAAGGTACCATTAAGGTAAGGTACCATTAAGGTAAGGTACCATTAAGGTAAGGTACCATTAAGGTAAGGTACCATTAAGGTAAGGTACCATTAAGGTAAGGTACCATTAAGGTAAGGTAAGATTAAGATGATGATGAAATGATAACAACGTGGTCGTGAAGGGCTTAATATTATGGTTAAATAATGTAATGCACGTACGTACGCCGTACTTACTTGAAATTATTTAATGGCTATTGAAGCTAGTAGCTCAGGCAAAATACACCATCCAAAGGGAAAGAACCATCGGGGTGCCCCTATCTAAATCGATCCTTAATTATCCAATCACACAATATTATTACACATTACACAAAACCAGTGTACTATGCTATTCTAGCCCAGTAATTTAAAATGAAAAGTACTTGCCAGTAATTATGCTACCAGGGAGTGCCCTAGCAGAGCTTAACCTATGGCATAAAGCTAATTATGTAAACAAAAATAAAGATGGAATTTATTGAAAAATTTGAAGCATTGCAGCACCATCAAAGTAAATGTATTCTTATTAAATGCCAAATTTTAAAAATCGAGAATCAATTAGGGATCTTAAAGAAAATAAAAGTAAAGAAAAACAAACGAGTAAGAAAGAAAAATTTGTGGGCAGGGATAAACGGGTAGTTTGCAGACAAAACCATTGAAGCAGAAACCCGCTTATCTCACTTCTGAGATGTAAGGAAAGTCCAAATTGATTCTCAAGCATTTATTTTTGTTTGAAAATAGATAATAATCACAACGCTAATATCATTATTGGTTAACATTCATTACTTTTTATTAAAACGGTGTACATACCTTAATTCTTTTCAAACGGTACTTAAACCACTTAATTCTTTTCAAACAGCATTTATACCACAATTTCGGATTTTACGCACTCGTAGATAACGACTTATTTTTCGTGTTTATATCACGGGTTTCACAGCAAGACTGATTCGACACCACTGGCCGTTGCGCCCGCGCTTAACAATCCCCTCCACTACTCGGTGGTAGGGCGCAACGGAGCGGCGAGCGAGTCAGTGTTGCCAGGATGAAAATAGAAAATAAGTATATTAACTAATTGATACATTTAATTATTTTATAAGCCGTGAACTGAAAAACATTTATAACGATTCCTAACACAAAGTTTCAACTTTCTATATTTTTTTTTAAAATACAAGTTTTAATGTTACCTTACTTTAAATACGTCCATGACCCCCGTACTATTTAACACACTATCAGCACATTGTTACGCGTTCGTTACGTTGAGTCATTTTTCTCCGCAAAAAAAAGTCGTTTCCCAGAAATAATTTTTGCGTATATACAGTTTTAGTTTGATGAACAGAATGCTTGGTTGACGGCTTCATGACCTTGTATAAGTTTTACCACTCTCTCAACACACCGTATACCTACTCAAATATCACCTTTTCATGCTGATTATGCTAACGAATACTTACCAAGTTTTTATGACAACAATAAAAAAAAAAACAAATTAACAGTCCATTGAGTCCGAGACCGAAATAAGATCTCTCCAAAAAGTTGCTAAAGATATTCATAATTCGTTCTTATTTCGTTATTTTATGCAATCAAAACTCTTAAGTGGTTAAGTAGCGTTATAAATCATTAAGACCGATTCCTATTTGAACGCGAATTCCGAAAAAGATGTGATTACGTTGACAGACATCGCGTTTGTTACTGTGATTAACGACCAAGTCGAAATGTTCTGTTTATTGCTACCTTTACGCACTTTTACGCTTGTATGCCTGTATGGTTACAGCGGTGAAAATTGGGACGACCGACGAACACGACCGAAAATCTGAAAGGGAATTGCTTGAAAAATGTATGTCCATTTTTCGTGACTCTATTTTTATTGCACGTTTTTATATCATAAATACGGCAAAAATATATTATGATTAAAATCATGAGTTTTTATTTTTGGCTGGTGTTTTCCCGCTGGTTTTATTTTGTGATTGTTACACTTTTCCGTATTGCTGGCAGTAATTTGTCTAGACAAAGCTAAACACGTTACATATGTTGCAATAGATAATGCAAAATCAATAATAGAATAAAATAATAGTTTATTAATACATTTTCATTAATATTACTAAAATTCGAATTTATTTTGTTATTGTTACACTTTTACGTATTGCTGGCAGTGATTATTGAGAGACACTGGTCTAGCCAGTGTCTCTCAATCTTTTTCATGACACGACCCCCATAATATGAAAAAATATTTCTCGATCTCCGACCCTTTGTTTTTTTTTCTGTATTTTATTAGGTTACACATACTCAGTCCATATAACAAATTTTATGCATCTGCATAATTAGCATTCGGATAAATAAATAATTAACAAATTTTTATTTTATTTGGAAAACGATATAATTCTCAATGATGAAAAAACGGTTTCACAATGGGAGAAATTAGTTAATGACAAATAAGCGCAACCTTCACATTAAGATGGACGAGTACTCATAGGTTTTTATTTTGTATAAACATATAAATCCTACATTTTCATATAAAATCTATCTTTTTAATATTAATATTTTTTTTTTACTTAGGTAGATTTCGCGACCCTCCCATAGAGGCTTTGCGATCCCCCTGTGGGTCGCGACCCACAGTTTGAAAAACACTGGTCTAAACAAAGCTACATGAGGGAATTAATAATGCAAAATCAACAACATTAATAAAATAACAATTTATTTATACATTTCCAGTTCAGAACGCTGCTTAGTCGATCACTGAATGGTCGCCAGAAATTGTTCAAAAGTACTTGCCAACAATTTGTGTGATCGGAACTACCCAATGAATATCATTATCGATTGTTATTGCGCCGCATTCAATACTTTGGCCTGACCGCCAGACCCCAAGGGCTTTAGGCTGACTATTGGCAAATTCAGCACCGAAGCTTGCCAGCGTTACATAGCAACAAGTATAGATAAAACTAACCAGAGACAAAGAATGATAGATGGTTGTTCTTTTTTCAGGGTTGCGTTTTGAACACCCCTAATTGATCGATCGTCTTTACCAAATCTTTAGAATGATGAATCGCGGCTTGCAACTTGAGAACTAGGGACGTGTTGTTTAGTTTTAGCGAAAAATATTATTAGAAGCGAATCGAATTTAGCAAAGAAAATTAGTTTTACCGAAAAAGAAAAGCTGAGTTTTGGCTGTTACTTGGTTTAGGGATTCAAAACACAAGTGTAAAAGATATAAGAACGTCAAAACTTGTATGGTATAGAACTAGACTTTAGTCATTGCTTCTCTTAACGCAACGTTTGTAAATAATAGGGTATGTACTGTGTTCGATTTTGGAGCTCGAGCCTAAATAAAAACAGCTGGTCGGGTCGATCTCCTGGTTAAGCCGCGCTAGCCTAGGTTGGTCCGTGGATGGGTGATCACCCATCACATAAAAATCTACAAATAACAACCGAGACGTTGATCCCGTTATTTTTAGATCTTTGGTAGTCGTTATTGGTAGTCAGTGGCCCGAAAGTCTGACAACCACTCTTACCAAGGGGTATTGTATTAACCAGTACTAACTGGGTTGTGGAGATCAGATAGGCAGTCGCTCCATGTAAAATACTGGTATTCAGTTGCATCCGGTTATACTGGAAGCTGACCAACTAAGCAACTAAGTTATATGAAAAGGCTATGCAGATGGTGATGACTGTGTTCGATTTTGCTTCAATATTCCTATAACATAAAAAGTATTATGAAAAAAATATCATTATCAACATAATATCACTAACAATTTAAAAACGTAGACATCATCATTAAAACAGAGATAATTTATTTTCCCTCCACCTCTGTCAACGTTTACTATTTAATATTCTTGGAAATATTTTAATGAACCGAACATTTTACCTGCGCGAACAGGCCTTACATATTGGCTTCATTAAAATATGTGTACTGCCGAGTATAGTTGACTTTTAAGTAAAGCGAGTACACACTGCTATAAATTAAATTTATAGGTTAACCAGAAAAAGTATGCGCATCAGTAATCTCCTTGTTCTCAAATTAGTCGAATGTTGTGCTACACAGCTAATTACACACAGAGGCAAAGTTTCTATTTATTTTTTCTCTCGTCGTTCAGCTTTTTCTTCATTGGGTAAGGTAACCCAATGTGAACCAGATAAGATTCAAACCAGAGTAGGCACTGTGGTTGACATATCTTAACATATTATGCCATTCAAAATTTTTGAAAACTTTTTTTTTTTGGAATTGCACAGCGTGTTTTATCCAGGGCTCGGAAAGCGGTTAATTTTCCAAACCGGTTTCGGTAATTGACCCCAAACCAGAAACCATTGCGGTTTAGGTTTCGGTTACCGGTGTTTTAACCGGTTAGTGGGAAAACCCGTTTTTACAAATTCCTATTCTGTTGAGCGAAATTAACCGGTTAATTTTAGATTCGGCGGTAAGTAAATAAGAGTTTCATCTACTACGCCATCTCTCTTACATCTACAATAATAAAGCTCTCGGTCTAGTCACTCCACGCCAACGAATAACGCACTCACAAGCAGATTGTGTTCGACCGCGCTTGTAGTTTTGTTCTAATTGTCGTGAGTGCAACAAAATACTTGAATGGAGTCTGAGTAATACCGGTTTATTTAGGTTAGTGCGAGTATCAAAATAATATTTTCTGCAAAAACCGATATCCAAAATGATTTAGGTTTAGTCTAAACCGTTTTTGTAATTAACCGGTTAATCGAAGAACGATATTATAACGGTTTTATGAACAATATTAACCGGTATTTCAAAACCGGTTCCAAGCCCTGGTTTTATCTCCAAATTTTGTAACTATGTAAACCAGATGGTTGCAACAGCTTTATATTCGATTTTATTAGCGCGCGTTCATATTTTGGAAGATATACGATGATACGATGCGTGTCGAAGTGCATACTTTTGCTAGGAGAACTGTAGTGTTGGAGAAAGATATAATTCTTGAAACTATTATTAAAATGAAGAAACGGTGTTAAGAATACTGGTAAATATTAAATGTTTAGTAACGCTCTGCACAAGTGTTGCATAAAGAAGATTTCTTGAATTTCTCCTTTTTTGAAGTCAATTATAAAGACTTTCAATAGCTACAATAAGATTACCTACAACACACCAACAACCTCTGTTGTTTGAGAAACAAAACCATATCACAGAAAACAATATTACGCAAAACAAAAAAGCATCTGACAATTCATGCATGTTTTGGATGCATTTTTGTTTGCGGAATGTTCCGATCATAACGATAGGATGGTTCTACACATCGTGCGTCGTCCGCTGCCTTCCAATATCGCCACTATTACCCAGTCCAGTCGGCAGCACATTCGTAAATACCCGTGAAGTTATCCATCCATAGCTTCGTAAATAGAACAAGTGTTAGAACGACGGGCAGCTGTTTGCGAGATGTGATAGTGGTTTGTAAATTGCAGATGTGTTGGGTGACATTTGATAGATGGATGTATACAATACAAGGAGGAGGTTGTGGCTAAATAATAGTAGCCACACAGGTCGATCTTCAAGGATAAGCCGCGCTTGCCAAGGTCAGTCAGTGGATGGGTGACCATCCCTAACACACCGAGATTCCTATATGCTTCGGAAAGCATGTTAAGCCGTTGGTCCTGGTTGTCACTTGTAGATCTTTGGTAGTTGTTACAGGTAGCCAGCGGCCTGAAAGCCTGACCACCATGGCAATCTTACCAAAAGGTACCGTTTTACTCAGTAACTGGATTGTGGAGGTCAGATAGGCAGTCGCTCCATGTAAAATACTGGTATTCAGCTGCACCCTTTGACTGGAGGCTGACCCCACTAAAGTTGGGAAAAGGCGAGGCAGATAATTATGATTTAATTTATCATAAGATTAATCTCATACCTTTAGACATACATGTACAAAATACTAAAAACTTTCCAAACTCTATTATAATAATCATAACAGACACAAGTTCACATTAACACACGAGATCACGAGTACCTAATATCTGTTTCAAATCCCATTACGCTGGAGGCAACAAATAAAATTTACAACTTGCGTAACCATTAAAAATAAACTCATTACCCGGCTAACTAATTACTCAGGTGAATCTAAAGCTTGTTTCGTTCATTTTATCCCGGGATTTTTGGTCTTAAACCTATTAAAAAGTTGCGATTCCCGCGGGATTAATACTGACGGCCCTGGAGCTGTTTGTACGCGCCACCCACAATTTTAGTTCCATCCAAGTCAGTTTATGACCGTTTTGTGTTTATATAGTTACTTTAAAATTTTATTTTGGAGATAATTTTCAAGTTGGGAAGTGCTGCGCTTAAAATTAATTAGGTTGAGGCCTTGACGCCGGGACTTTATGTTTCGTGAGCGTTCAAGAATGCATGTACCAGCTTAGCGAAATACTTGGGGCGATTCACGGCACTGGCACTGTTGGATTTAGATTTTCAAAACAGTTTATTTAATCCTTTGCTGCATCTTTAATGAAGTTGTGTTACATTTTCCAAGTCAACAACAAATTACTAGAAACAAAATATATATGTATGTCGGGGTGTCAGGATTTACTCTGCTAGGCTTCTACATCATGTGGGCAGACGATGGCTTTCGTGCTATGAAAAGGCACTGAGCGATACACTGTTTCTAGCAAAACTAACGAATTACTTGAGATTACAACTTAGCACAATAACACGGGGCATAATGAATCTGGTACAGTTCCAAGAGGTCTTAACTCGGCCGCGATCAGACACTGACTGACTGTCGTCCTGGCTCAGAGTTTACCATCTGGGCTCTGTAAAAGTACGCTATGGTGTGAGTAGGTCGTGTGATTTCACCACCGCGTACTTGGGATTAATTTTAAGCCCGTACCAATGACCGTCTCCGACATTTGTATAAGATACAACGTTTACAGTTTTTATTAAGTCTATGTCAAGTTCACCATGATTTGTGCCTGAACTAGGTAATCCTGTGTTTCAGGCGATTGGAGGTAACATTAATTAAAAGGTAGGTTGAAAGCAAGAATTTACAGGTATTAATCAATTATTTATTAGCAGTCGTTACGTGTAGGTAGTCAGTGGCCCAAAAGTCTGACAACCAGTCTCACCAAGGGATGTAGCATTACCCAGTGCTAACTGGGTTGTGGAGTCGGATAGGCAGTCGTATTTCGCTGCATCCGGTTAGACTGGAAGCCGACCACAACGTAGTTGCGAAAAATCTAGGCTCATGGTGAAGTCGTAAGCAAGCATTTCAAAACGCACCTTTACCAATAAATTGTCTATGATTTTCCTAATTACTTTTCCCGGTCTATAAATGAAACTCATATTTTCCGTGGAAAATAATGATTTCGATCCATTAGCAGAAATTAATTAATTTACTTGCAGTCACATTCAGCGCCCACTAATTGATTGCTGCTTTTTAATCAAATTAGTGACGCGCAGAATGCTGAGAATCATGAAACATAATATACTTTGAGAACGTTGAGATACTTTTCTAAATATACGAGTACCTTCATGGCGATGAACTCGATATTCCAATACGTAAAAAAAAGGTTTTCACTTTTTCCGTGTATCTAAGTCCCCGGAGGTGTGACGTCACGTCACATTAGCACAGTTTATGGCAGCTTTAACGACGAACACCTACAGCTCGTTAACCTCTCTATAATTCGGGAACACATTTTTTCGTGACGTCACGCGGGCTTCCGCTGTGCTCCGATTAAGTAAAATTATTCTCAATCCACCTTAATCTCTCTAACATACAGCTGATTTTACTTTGGCAGCAACGTCGATATGTTTTAAAATATCGGAACCTCCCGCTGTGGAAATAAATGACTGTGTGCAAACACTTTGAAGTATTTCACCAATTTATCAATTTTGTTTTCATCTTTTCATACCTGCGGTGATGTACCGACACTTTTATAGCCCTTACTTTATGTAGGACATCATATCTGGAATGAAGACAAGGGAGTTGAATATAATATATATCACGGGTCGGAAACAGAAAAAGTAGATAATCTTTGTGACAAATAGGAAGGACTATTCCTAGGGATCGTGAGATATGGATGTCATTAATTTAAAACAAACTATGGGCCCCGAATGGATCAGGGAGCTTTGACAGACGTTACTTTGATAGATGTAACAGTGGTTATAATATTTTGAAATGTTTAAGGATTTGTTGGGTTGTGATAAGAGATATAAAGGTACGCTATCTATCATTTTGATGTCGTCCTTTTGTGTTCTAATAGGATACGTTAGTCCCCTTTGCGCATTTGAGACATGTAGCCTATTATATCTAGGCAACAAAGGTAGATTAGTCCACTTAAACCCCACAGAGAATACAGCTAATTGAGCCATAATATCAAATATCAAAGCCGTCGTAATAATGATGATATTGGATATTCAGGCTCCCATTAATTGCGATAATTAACTCGCGTTTCTGAGATGTCCATGATATTTAGTGGGATTGGAATGAAAGCGGCATGTGTGCGGGATGGGTGTGCTCGGCGTGTCCCTGGTCGCAGCCGATCGTGTGGATAATTCGCTTCATAACGAGTTGGCGGCCATCCAACCTCCACTGGATACGGTTATGTTAAGCTACACGCAAATTATTAATTTTCGCAGGGTTTTATCGCTTTTCGTATTGCTACTGTTTCTTGAGTTTTTTATCTAAGAATTTAATTTCTCCTGTTCAAGCTTTTGAAAGTCGTAGCAATTAGTTTCACGTAAATTGTGTTAATTGGTTTCAAATTGTAATCTTCAGTTCTATTGCGTGGTACGTGTCTACTTAATAGTTTTTAGATTTATTTATTCAAAACTTAACAACGATGAAAGCACTTGATTGTCAATAAAATTAACGAAATGGGTGGTACGATTTTGATATCGCGTATAAATAAATGTGTAAGTGCTCCGCAATAGTCAACAGATGTAAAAATATTATTCATTTCAGAAATTTAGTTATTCAAAAGTATTTATTTCCTTTTCACAAAAGACAAAAGGCCTCCAAACTCCCAAAGATTGGGCCGTGAACGGCCTTTTTGGTGGAACCGTTTTTGGCTTAGTTAGGTACATTGCACAACAAAAGTTTTGTTGCGCTGGCTGGACAAAGTGTGTTCTGACCGTGGTCGGTTCGAACGTGTCCCAACAAATTGGGGAAAGTCTAATTGAATGTAGGTATGTATGTACAGTTGAATAAAGAGACAGGTGTACAGGCAGCAAACTTGTAAATAGTTTTAGACAATGTTTTGAGTGTGTTGTGTAGTCTTTAACGTTGAGCTTTTCAGTGTATCGTAAGCTTAAAAATGTCAGGCATGCCATGAAAATGATATTCTATTGGTTGAAGAAAAATGGAATACTTTAGCTAGTGCCTAAAGTTCACATGCTTAAAACTAGTCTTCTTCCTATTTACAACACGAGTGAGTAGTATAAAGTACGAATGAGTAGTGTTAATCTACTTCTGATGCCGACTGTACCATACTTTCATATGCATTCAGTAACAATTTGTTATTTTGAAATTACAAATAGACGTTTCAATTTTATTTATTGATATGTAAATCTAAAGTTGTATGGATTATTCCTCGATTTTTTTAGCACCGCTAGCAGTTGCTTAGTTTACGCATATTTTTGTGCTAAAACGAGAAGTCAGTACCTTGGCTATTTTGTCGATTGTACGCAGTAGGAAAAGTCGGGCAGACGCGAATATTGCACTATTGCAGCAGATTAGTTTGGGTACCTACCTATTGCTTTTGCCCTGAATTCTGCCCGTCTAGTGTTTTAGTTTGCGTAGAACGTTAGAATAGCCAGTTCAATTATTAGCCCTGAATCTAAAACTAGTTTATCCACAAGAGAATGGAATTAACCATTCGTTAATAATAAAGCAATATTCTGTAATTTTGCTTTCGAAACGGAAATTATGTGTTGTTCGGAGACAATTACGAGTGAACTTCGTGGGGATATTACCTACTACGTCTAGCGCCATCTCTTTCCCACACTGGACAAAACTAATTGTTTTTAATGCAATGCTTTCACAATTATACGATTACGTACATATGATTCTGAAAGCATTGCATTAAAAACAATTCGTTTCGTACCCACAGGGAACCCATAGGGGTTATGCCCAACTCTCCAATGTTTTTTCTATCTTAAGTAGGACCTTCAGTCGGTACAAACTCTTCAAATTGAAAATGATATTGACAAAATTGTTCGAACCAGCGGTGGTAAAGGGTGAGAAATCGGTTCGAAATTTTATTGTATTCCTACATATAGCGACATTTGTGAAGAATAAGAAGCTGAAAGGAATTGTGTTATATGGACCCTTCGTGTCTGCTAGCCAAGACCAAGACAGCACAGCAACATGAGCAGTATTATAGCAATTTTCAGCGCAATAAACGAATAAAAATATTGGGTAGTAATTTTGTAGCGTATGTCCATTGTCCAGTTCGCAAGCCTGGGTGCTGGCAGGAAGCCAAGCTGTTTCTCTGCAAGGCGCAGTAGCATCTGGACACACCATACTTATACGCCAATGTCGACTGACATTAGGAATGAATGACTATGTGCGTAAGAATCTAGTAAGTATTTGGGCATGTGATTATTAAGTAGGTACTTTAGATGTTTTGTCTGAATGGCTGTGTCAGCCAACTTCGAATGTTTAGTAATGTCATATGACGACATATTTAGGGTATAGTAAAAGGGAATACGGCTTACAACGATGTATTCATAATATACAAGTGATTCTTAAGAGGGCCCTTCCCGGCCCGTCTATCGTTAACGCGAGCATGGTCAAAAAGCTTGTTGTTTCATCCAGAGCCACAGCGGCGATTTTCTTTCAACTCCCCCGTCTTACCCTGCCCCGACCCCGCACAATTAACCTCCCACGCACCTCATACCGCCTAATGCGATGACATTGAACGAAAAATAGTCTTCGAAAATTTCTTAAACTTGTTCCAGGAAATACGTGTTTTTGAATAAGTCTTACAAGTGTGTGAAATCAATATTTGTCATTAAGAATCTCTATTACATGTGCAAGGTTTTTATCGAGATGTTTCCTTTATTTTTACAGTTTATGTGTGCATTATGAACGGCCAAAGTACAGGTAAAATTTGTGCAAAACAGCAATTTTTGGAGGCTTGTAAAAATTAGAAACAAATTCATTGTTTCTAATTTTTTGCATCCATAGAAACCTAGATATAGTGCACAAAATACCTATTAGTTCAACAAAATTCAAAGATAGATGTGTAACAACGGCATAATCACGTACGAGCGTTTGTATGAAAAGTATGACGCGTTGGCCGCTCCTAACTAAATAATTATTATCAATTTACAAGTATACGCGCGTTTCCTTTTATTATACAGTTAGAACCCCAAGTCTCACAGTAACTATGCTGTTTTTTCTGCTGTTCTCACTATTCACTATCACGCCAGCCAGCAACCACTTTTCTAATATTCAAAATAAACCGTTTCATCTTTATGGAAACCCGTATGAAAGTACTTAAATGCCGACCGTGCTTCGTAGTTTGTATATTATTTTTCTTTCTCGAGTGTATTATGTAATCATATTAAAAAAAACTTGCATAATCGTTTCAGATTTTCAACAAGTGAAACAAACTGAAATCTTTTACTTATATTTTAAGTTTTTAAGACTCTTTTAAAATCATTGAAACTTTTACACAATACATATTAATGAATTAATTTGTATTTTGCATAAGTTTGAATAGTTTTCAAATCTGATTTTGCAAAGAAAATAATGAAAACTGACTTTGGTTGACTTTATTCATTGTTACGGTCACGGCGATTTGTAAAAATGGTCTGGAATTTTGCGTTATGTACTATTGGATTATTTGTGATCGTATTATTTGAAGTGTGTGCGTGTGTGTCTTGCTGGGGAGTTTGTCGCTTCTCAGCTAAAATACTAAGAAGTTGTGAAACGGTGGGAGTTTTGGGAGCTGACTTAAGTAATTCTGGCGATTAATAAGTTTTAATTCTCAGCCTAAACTCAATAAATAACTTATGCTTTTGAACGACTACGTATATCAAAATAATTCACTTAAGTATGTACGCCAGCACATCAAGAAACTGTCAAATTTGCCCAATCAACCTTGAACCTAATGCTTTAGCGATGAAGTTAAAAATATAATTTAAAGAAATTTTACAGATCGTAGTAGCTTGATGTGCTGGTAGTCTGTTATCATCACTAACACAAAGTCGCTTCCCTCTGTCTGTCTCTATGTATGCTAAGATCTTTAAAAGTACGCAACGGATTTTGATGCGTTTTTTTTTAATAGATGTAGTGATTCTAGAGGAAGGTTTATTTTATACATATAACATGGCTCCCGTGCGAAGCCGGGGCGGATCGCTACTCATATATAAATTAAACTCCTGCTATCAGAATCAGGAAATACACAAAAAAAACAGATTATGCTTTCACAAAAACTTGAACTGTAATTTATATTGCGTCATTGACCGTATTCTAAGAATTCCTTTGTCTAAATAAATGATCGTCGACGCTTAATTAGACTTGGTAGCGGCTGAACTAATTATCTCCGTAACGCAATATTATATTATTTTCTCGACCTCAACAAAAACATTTTTGTTACTTATAGTTATGAATCATAATTTAGGGGCTTAAGAGAAAAACGATTGAGACAATCTAATGTTACGAAATGATAGTGGCGAAAATCTACACCGACTGAATTTATTGTAGTTCTCCAACCTAGAGAATGGACCGTTATTCCCAAAAATGGTTTTTCTCCGAACCCATTTTTACTCAAGATTAAAGTACCCGAAATATCCCCAGTTCATGAAATTGGGCAATAACTTTAGGGTATGATAGAGTTTTAGGCGTGGTACGAATTGATATGTCTGCGTTACTGCGTAAACAGAGAAAATAGTTTGAAGAAAAGTGGAGCAATCAGCTTCACCCAATACTTTTTACTTACGTAAGATATCAAGATTCATATATAACAGGCATTGGTATCAGTAAACACCCTCAAAATACGTAATTTGACACGTATTTGTACAGTCTGCCCTTTTATATCTCCATCTATTGTTGACAGCACTTTTAAATTCGTCCATTCTTATTCTTACTTGACTTGTCTTTGCGAAATAAAGTCGTACCATAGGCTCAAATTATTTAAATGTCTACATTAAAAAAGACTGGATTGTCTTCCTAAACACACAGTTGACGGTAAACTGAAAAGGGTGAGGTATTTTGGACTATTGATATAAAGCTGTATCGCACAAGACGAAAAACAAAAAGGGATGTAATTTTTCACAGATTTACATGAATGATTTATATATAAACAATACAGCAAACTTTTTACCCGTATTCCCAGAAGGGATAAGTTATATGGTACTCCCAAACGTTTCACCGTTGGTTTTTTAAGCCCAATGTGATTCGGAGCAAGCTTATTTCTAGGTGTACAGACCCCATCACATCAAGCTACTACAATCTGTCAAATTTCTCCAAATGATTTTAAACCATAAAATGTTGATGTTGTTGTTAAAAATCGAATGAGAAAATGCGCTGGCGACTATATGTAGTACATCGGTAATACACCAGATTGGCTGGTATCGAGTAATTTCTTAAGGACGAACGAACCTACAAAAAATTGCTCACATGATCAGCAAAGAGGCAAAAATTAAAAATATAAATGTTTTAGGTTTTCGTAAACAAACAGAACAAGCTATCTATTCTTTTACCTACATTTTACAGTAACACCTTCAGAATTTATTTACGTTCAGCAACATTGAAGCATAATATTGTATTAGTAAGAGAGTAAATTAACGGCAGGTGGCGGGCAAGTCGTAGTTAATCCGGAATTTGTAGGAATAAGTAACGCTAACTGGCTCCGATCCAACGCGGGGAATATTGGGTAACTGCTCGGAATATTGGGACCGCTTCATCACTATGACTTGTATACCTACATACTTGAACGTAGAACTGAATTAAGTTATAACTTTGTGCTGTTGTTTGTACTAAAGACATTGTGGGATTCGATTTTGACGTTTATGTAAGAACATTAGTAGCGGAATATGGTCTACAAGCGAAACATCGAAAGTAAGGGTAGGTATTGATATTTTTCTCAGAAAAAAACATCATATCATTACGCCTGTAATTCCTGAAGGACTATGTAGAGGTGTGCATCACTAGCTACACCAACATTTGGCCAGTTATGCTTAGGTAAGTCCCATGTAATAAGGGAGGAATCCCAACCAATTTTTTTTTTTTTTTACCTATTGGATATCATCAAATAACCCCTCCCGCTCTGGGCTGAGCAGGAGGGAGTGTCAGACTTTTACTGACTAAAACCCATCCATGTTCCTTCCTTTGCCCTTTGTGTTCCAGGGCCGCGGTATCTCTTTCGAACAGTCCCGCAACCCTGGCAGGCATCGGTCCTTACGGACCCACCCTTTCCTGTTTGCTGACTCTCTTTGAGGCGCGCGTGGAACACGAACGCGCCGTCGACACGGCCTGTCGTCATAAGACGGACGGACGGCGAGCTAGCCCATAGCTCACCGTCCACAGGCCCGCGCCTACGGTGGCCGGGGGCCACCACGTGGCCCCCGAAGCCCGGTGTGTCTCCCGCGGCGGCTGAGACGTGAGGCTCTCTCCCTCTCACGTCCCGCCACCTCCTTCGCTAGCATGACTGCTTCGCAGAAGGAGGTGACGGCGTCCCATTCCCTCTCGCTCCGGACCATGGATTGAACAAGGGTCGGACGCGAGAGGTCGCCACCGCCGATTGCCGCTACGAGGTCACAGCGGTGCTCCACCCAAGCGGAGCAGACCTGCACAGTGTGCTCCACCGTGTCCTACGGTCGATCCTCGCAGTGGTGACACCCGGGCATTTCCTCCCGCCCGATTAGGTGCAGGAACTTCCCGAAACAACCATGTCCGGTGAGGACCTGCGTCAGGCGGAAGGGGAGGGCGCCGTCGCGCCTCTCTAGCCACTCCTCAAAGAGGGGACTTACCGCCACTATTGCGGCGTGCCCTGCACGGGGTTGCGACAGTCGCTCTCTCCATGTCGCCATGAGATCACGCCGGAAGTCTGTCCGCTGAGCGACAGTTTGCCACGGCAGGAATCCTAGCCCTTGGCTGGAGGCCTTACAGCCTCAGAATAGTCCGGTTAAGTAGAAGCCAGCCTCATAGGTTGATCTGCGAGATGCCACGTCGGAAAAAAAAAGAGGAATCCTATTGTCATTAACCGGATACGAATACGATTTTACTTAGAAACTATTTCCCTCGTGTCAATATTCTTCTATTTGAAAAGACCTGTACATATTATAAAGCATAAAATTATGGACATTATTTTTGTGATTAATGAGAAAAAATGGAAAGCATCAACATATTAAATATTCCTAATACATTAACGAACTTAAGTATTATTTATTGATTAGATTCAAACAAAACACTCTAAATAATAATAATAATGGGCGTAAATCGAACGATTCATTTCACAAACACGGCTCTTTGATGAGCAACAGAAGCACGCGATGCGTATAAACGTATAATCAAAATCATTCAATTAAATGCAATTAATGCCGATAAGTGCGTTCCATCTAATTGGATTAGATTCCGAGTTCAATTAAGTATATCATCTTGGGATTTGAGCACCAGGCCCAATGACCAAGGGATTATGATGTTGAAAAATGTACGAACTTACGAAGGAATATTCGCATTCGATAATAGAGATTTTTTTGTACTTATTTTGTTGAACTTTTCCTTTACCACTCTGATCATCCTCATAAAATCACGCCTGTAGTCTCCCAAGGGTTAGGTAGAGGTGTACAGTTCACCCAAATTTCGCCTGTTATGTCAAAGTCCTATGCAACAGGGGGCGAGACTATTGCCACCATCGTACCCAGTACCTCTTGCTCAGCAGTCGCCCTTGCCATTTGGATATCATCCTTTATTAAGGGCTCATCAAGATAAATAACAATAACTTAACTTACATTCCCGAGTTTCTTCATTAGTAGGTTTTTAAAGTAGAACCAAATTAATTCCAAGCCTTGCAAATCTTCATTGTGTAGGAAGATAAAATGGACGAGACGCAGTTTAAACGTTTTTCTGCACAATTCAACCAATATTCCTCGAACAGCTTTTGTTTGAGCAAAACTTAGCAGATGCATTGTCTGCTCGTTGCATTTCAAATACGCGGAACAAGATGTCGTGGGTATTGCCCTGGAATAGCTGCTCGGTTCAAAGTGAGCAGACAATGCATGGACTGAGAAATGTAAGTGATTTTTTTCCTATGAAATACTTCGATTGCTTATTTTTATTAAGATATTGTGTCAAGGGAATCATCATCATCTTCCTGCCCTCGACCCATTCTATTTGGGAGAAACCCCGAAATCGCGAAAAGAAATCAGCTGTTCAGTACATTTTGTCGAGTTATGCACACAGAAATGTATGGGGCAGTCGAATTTGTTTTCGCGATTTCAGTGTTCGGCCCATAGTGAAAGTTGTTCATAATGATGAGTACATTGACCCTTTAAGAGGTTTTGCGCTTGTTCTGTTACACGTTGTATACTCGTATCGACATATATTTCGATTTAAATCCCAAAATAAAATACCTTTGACAACAGAAGTTTCCACAAACGATATTTTACTAACCCTTTTTCTTTTTTTGTTGCTGCCGTACCGCGCAATAGTATTTTTAAATAAATAAACGCAATAACTAATAGTCGGCAGTGGTTCACTTGCTCCATGTCTGGCTAGGCGCCAGACATAATGGCCCGACGTGGCCCAACGTAGCCCGACGTGGCTGTTTGGCCGCGATTATTTCAACTAGATAAATTTTACGCTCCTTAAACGTAAGGACGTGCAAAGTGGACGCCTTGTTGGGATTGTCTTGAGATGTTTGCTTCGTAAGCACTTAGCGGTATGAATTACCGGTGAGGTCATTAACACCGTGGTGAAGTTGTTTACGTGAAAGCATGGTGTGTTTATGCGAGGGAATGAAATCTATTCGGTAGAGCAATCTTTCGAGATTATCATTCAGTTACTAAGTACTTTGTGAATCAAAGAACTCTTTTTCATCTTCATGAAAAGCGTAAAAAAATACTCTTCGAAGTAAGAACAGATCGGGGATCAGTCGAATCGAGAATAATGTTATCTGCTCGACTTTTGTCACCTTTCCTAACACCTAATCTCCCAATTCCCAATGAACGAACTGTAACCGCTATCAGCGCTGACCTTTCGATTATATTATCGTTTCACAAAATTCAGATTAGGATCACGCGCCTCCTCTTCGGTAACAGAACATTCGGTGTCCTTAATACCGTTGGTAAATGTCGGCTGGCTGTTTGCCAAACACCCCGATAATTTACCATCGATGTGCTGCATGCAAATTTCTCTCTAATCCTTATTTTTCATTTAAAATCCGACCCATACTCTTTGCCGAGGATTAAAATATGTGTATGAGATTTTTTCTGATTGAGTTTGGTCTGGGCGGCTTGTTTTTAATAGCTAATATGATTGAAGTGGCTTTTTATGAGTTTATTTCTGGTTTTATATTTGCTTATTTGATGTTGAATTCAGTTAAAGAATTGGTTCGCTTTTTTTTTCAATGTTTCTGAGAAACTTCTTAACGCATAAATGCATGAATCAGGCGTGGATTAATTTCTGTATAACTCGGGCTGTAAATCAAGTCTAATTATTGAATCTTACCATACTTTATTATCCTATATTTGTCGTCGATCAAAAATCGGGAAGTAATCGCAAGAACAGTGACCATATTATCACTCATGCACACTTATCAAAGGAGATAGGGCCACTTTACGCGGCCAAATATACCCCAGTTTGACCGTGTAAACGTTACGAGAGGTTTCTTCGTTCCTCTAAAACTGTCATGGCGTAATATACTCCGCTTCCCCAGTATTCGTGGAAGCGCAATTTCATTAGTCGCAAAGAGCTCCATCGCGGGGCGACAACCGTGAAGTTGTCATTCATTAGTGTGAAGTTATGTGACCCAGGCTCCGTGACAGACTCTATCTACATCGAATCGAGTTACCCTTTGAGATCAGCCCGATATAATTCGTAGGGGACGTACCCTCAGGCCTTTATTAATTTATACTTGTGTACAGTGCATGTTCGACTGACGATTATACGAGTTGTTTATTAGTTTATAATATCTTGTAGTTTGTTGAAGAAGTCTGTGAACATTTATCATGATTAACAGTTACTTACTACATATTGGAGTTAAGACTTTGTTGGTGTGTTGCTGCTATCGACTCTAAAGATTCTGGCCGAAATATCGCAAAATCGTTTGAAGAAAACGTATTATTTATTTTATTTTATTTCTTAAGCAAACTTACAGCTAGGATACTGATAGTTGACAGTTAGTGAAAGAAGGTCGATTAAAAGTTTTCACTGACATTATAAGGGTAGCACAAGAAACAGTAGATAGGCAAGAGTAGTAAGCAATCGGAGAGAACGCTTGTTGTGCGTACTTACGTAGCATTTTCCCAAACTGTATTGGGATCGGCTTCCAAATAACCGCATGCACCTGAATTTCAGTATTTTATAGATAGCAATATGCCAATCTGAGTTCCACAATCCATTAACTATTAACAACTAACATTAACTATATTTATTTTGCATGCTGTGGTCTCCTGTAAGTGAAGGAGTACACCTACGTGATAGTTTTGTCGTCGTATACTTTTTTATGTATTGTGTATATCCTTTGTTGGAGATCCTAAATAAATAAATAAACTCGGTATCACGATATCCCTTGGTATCCATCTACCAATCATAAGCAAAAGCATGCAAACAAACAAAAAACAAACAAACAACTACAAACAACTTTGCACGAGAGTGTGACAAACAATACCCGGGACCAACGCTTTAGCGTGCTTTCCAAGACACAGAGGGGTCCCGATATGAAACGCATCGCCAACCATCTACTGCCGACCGCGGCAAACATAGTTTCACCTACAATCGACCCGTGCGGCTGTTATTTTTCAATTATACAAACCCTTCTCGTTGAAGAAAACATGTGCTTTGGAAATAAGGCGGTTTGATATCAACTTCATTGTTAATATATCTACTAATGAGGTTTCTAAAGACAAGTACCTTTTATAAAATGATGTAAGTATTTAAATTAAAATGCAAGCAAGCATGTCGCCACGGTCTGAGCTCATACGAACGCTGCTGAGGTAAGGACGTACGACAATATTAATAGTTTTAAGGAGCGCTGTCATTGCGGCGTGGTGGCAAATTAGTTTGCAAAGTCTTCATTCATTAGTACGAAGTTGTGTGGTTTAACTTTGAAGGGAGTGTTCTGTATGAGCCGAGTTGTACAAATTGTAATGTATTACGGGTTTAGACGTCGGAGAGTGAAAGCTCTGTAATTGTTTGTAGTTACGTTATTACGCTCCACCTTACCCCACACGTTTGTTAGTTAAACGACTTCATTTAGGCCGTTTAGACCATCAGATTTTCCATAATGTTATAATAAGGAATAATGGTTGTACGTGAGCAAAGTTTTATGAATTTATTAAGTGTTCCGTACAATTGGTGTTTATGCGAATTCAGTCACGACTTTTCGGGGAATCTCCTCATTATTTCTTGAGCTTAATATGTTTTTTGAACCTTTTACTAATAAGTTTGTTAGACGACATAGAAACGTTATAATTAAGGTTAGAATTACTGCTATTTAGAAATGTCACGTGTGTATGTATAGCCTGATTTCTAATAGGATTTATTTACTGGCTTTTATTACTCCTTCATAAAATAGTTAAGAGTTCTATTCTTAAATGACACGACCAAACAATTATTATGGTTCATACTAATGTCACAATAATTTCATGTTTTGTTTATAACCTTTAATTGTAATTTGTTCGTGAAAAGGTCATAAATTGAATACATTTCTTGAAAGGTAAGGAAGAAGTGAGGTAATGGAGTATATTCAATTGTCTGTCATTCAACATATTGTCATAATCAGTATGAAGGTAAAAACAATGTCGATCGACAAAGAAAAACTTTAATATGCTAGCAATTTTTTTGTAGAATTTACAGCAAAAAATTTTGTTTTGTATTGTGGTAATTAAAGGGGGAAAATATAATGACCACCAAAAATAACTTTGTGACCACTAACATCTATCACCTAAATGAAATAAATGAGCACCAAATTTTAATGAGATGGTTGATGACAAACTAGTTTTGCCTAGGCCGACTTGGGGCACCCCGACACGGATAGATTAGGTTAGAAGGATAATTTGATAAGTTTTTTGTTCTAGTTTCATGATAAAATGGGGATTAAATTTGGTGATTATTTACTAATTTTGGCAATCAAAAGTGATTTTTTTGCCGTTACCTTTTGTTAATTCTGGCGGTTCGTTAATTATAAGCCTTAATTAAACTTAGAAATATTCTACTTTATTTAGTTTCCTATCTAATTGAATGTTTGTGGGTATTCTTAGTTGCATGCTATTTTTATGGCGAAGTTTATCATTGCACTTTGTTATTTTTATCACCTTTTGTACCACATTTACCGCAAATAAATAATTTTGACTTTGACTTTGAGAAAACAAAGGCTCCGTTCACGTTCTCGGGTGAAGCGACTAATGCGACTCGATTTGCGTCAAGCTTCCCTTGTTTTCTTTGAGTGAGTACCTACCGCCGCGCTGCTGTTACTCGTGGCTTGGTTTAAAAATGTTGCTCAATACAACTTCTTTCTTTTGTTTTGTCCACTGTCACTGTCTCAAGGATAGCTTGTGGCCAAGACGTTAATATACACGTTCCAATCTTGGAAATCATGAGTTGGCGATTCGTGGTTTTTCTGTCATTGATGTGTTTACCAATAAAATGTATTTACCAGGCTGACTTGGAAGGTCTATTCGGACCTGGCTTAGAAATTTATTGGCGCATTTTGAAGCAGTCACTATCTTTCATTGTATATTTCATGTAATATTGCTGTTATTAATTTTCTTTTATTCTTTATTCATTTGAATACCACGTGTTTTACATTTTTAAAATATTCCTATACAACATAATATAAAAAAGTAGCCCACCGGCATCGGGAACAGGGTCCGAGCTACTGGTGGTCAGGGTTCTTGAGAGAGGAACCTCCTAACACTACGCGCCATGTCCAGAAGTATTGCTTTCTGAATCAAGCCCTTTATCCAGCTGCCAAGCGAGAGCCTCCTCAGATGTTGGTCTTTTATTTATTATTTAACGATTGCAAATTATTGGTAACATACTCAAAATGAGGGCAAATTGACGGAATTTTCCCAAGCTTTCAATAAAACAGAGGAATTTCCATGAAAGTATCCTTTTAATTTATTCGAAGTTCAATATAGGTACCGCGGCAACCCACGCTCTCTGATGTCGCCAATTTACATTGGAATCCCATAAATTGAGTGTAAAAATATAATGAGAGCGTTTGGAAATTAACCGTTCAGAACATTGGTATTGAGTGATGTTACGAATATTAGTCATTATTATTATCAGGTGCTATTATGTGGATGGTCTATTGATGGTTTCGTAACTAAGTAAATGCTCGTAATTAATTAGCAACATGTAGTCTGTCCACTACACCGTATCATGGATGGCACGCAGCGTATCGGCGCAGGCAAAATATTCTTGACGACAATGATTGACGCTTCGTGCGTGGCATGCGACGTGCTTTGTCTCATACTATTCAATACAAAGAACCTGGTGATAATCGCGATGATGATCGTTCTAAACCCGTGAACATGTTGTTACGTTCTAGTAGACCGTGTCAGTTTTCTTCCGTGCCTGATGTGTTCATAGCACGGTCATGGTATAGTATGGTGTAGGGGGCAGACTCTTTTATTATAATTATGGGAATACACGCCTAGAAACCTAGAATTGAATTATTCAGACGTAATTGTGTTTATATGGCTCCACTTATCTTTAACTCTCTACCAAACTTTATCATTGATCTTCCGTACAGAAAATTGTGCAAAGTTCAGAAAAAATGGCTTATTTCACATGGCTTTTATTCCATTGCGGAATTTCTCAAAAAATCTAATTGTCAATCATATCACTACCGAATTGCATCACTTCACTACATAGTATAAAACAAAGTCGCTTTCTCTGTCCCTATGTCCCTTTGTATGCTTAAATCTTTGAAACTACGCAACGGATTTTGATGCGGTTTTTTTTAATAGATAGAGTGATTCAAGAGGAAGGTTTATATGTATAACATTTACCCGTGCGAAGCCGGGGCGGGTCGCTAGTTGTAAATAATTACCTACTTACATTATTTGATGTTGTGTTTGTATAATTAAACAATTTTATTAGGCTAACAATTTGTTGTACGATAAAAATACTCTAAAATGCTAACAATTTTTTGTAGTATTTACAGCAAAATTTTGTTTTGTGTTGTGTTAAATAAACTTAGAAATATTGTAATTTATGTAGTTACCTACATAATTGAATGTTTGTGTTTATTAATATTTGCATGCTATTTTTATGGCGAAATGTGCCATTGCACTTTATGTTAGTTTTACCATCTTTTGTACCACATTTACCGCAAATAAATAATTTTGATTTGATTTGACACGTAGTGCACACGGCTACACATCAAGCTATACATTTCCAATATAATCTGACCTCGCATTGTACGGAAATCCTATATAATGCGAGATCAGCATAAACTGGAAATGTATAGCTTGACGTGTAGCCGTGTGTACGTGGAATCTGGTTTAAACATACCTGTGACGTGGTTCCTAGAAAACGTTCTATCATCCGGACATAATACAAATAACAAAATTAAAAACAAGCACTTCTTTGAAAATATGCTATTCCAGGTTCCAAACCTTTCCCATAATCAGCGTTAAAAAAAAGTGATAGAACTCAAATTTATACAAGGTGGAAAGGGCACTGACCCACAAAAGGTAACCACGTACTCAGAACATAATTGTGAACTCCTCCCACAAACAAATTTTACATCGGTAATTTAAAAAACAACAGCTGTTCAGCCTACAAACGTGCAATACCTACACGGCAAAAATGTATGTAAAAGCTGATTTAAAAAAAAATACCATATTACATTAAATGATGTTTGACCTAATACTTGGTAACCTGTTGTGCGTTGCTGTCAATTCCACCCTGTGTTATAGTACTAGTACTGCGTTTGTTTTAGTACAAACTGCACTAATACTGAAAGGCCGTAACTAACATTTTTATTAAAAATGAGTTAACAACTGATTCGGATTTATTTATTTATTTTTCACAAAATTCACAGCTCTTAAACTATATAAACTAATCCTACAGCCAATTACGGATTTAAAATTTAATAGCTACCTATACAATACATTGCTAAGAGCAACAGCATGAATGAGAGTGTAGGAGTGTGCATGAAGAGTTGCAAATGTGTGTGTGAGTATGTCATAGTGGTGTGTGGTGATTGTCTGTATACCTTCTGTTTAAATTATGTTTATTTAGTTATTAGGATTCAGTAAGAAATTCTCTATCTTTCTGTCTAGCTAATAAAGCTCTAATTCACTCGTAGCCACAGATAAATTTGGGTAAAAAGGCGTAATTTAGCCCCAACAACTATGTTTTCTGCGATGAAAAGCCATCATTTCTATATTACGCCTTTTCTATTTGGTAAACATACTCGTAGTTTGCATACTTGGTAAGCCGCAACTTAATTTTTAGGCCTTTTCATATTGGCACATTTATCGGTCATGATTCCGATATCCTATATTGAAAATCTTTAAATAGTAGTTATGGTTTGTTATCTTTGTATTGTGTCACGAATTCATTTGAAGATACTAATGATAAAAGATGTAAGATTCCAATAATAGCCTGATTACATAGAATAATAATAGTATAAACGTTATTCACAATCATTGTAACAAGAAAAGCCATAACCATGTAGTTGAGGCTTTTCTGCTTAGAGTTGCATGATTTACATGATTTTTTCACAAAATGAAAACTGTCATTTACTCAAAATATACTTTGAAGTAGTTACGGCTATTCACCGTATGCCGGCAGTATAGAACTTCGGTGATAATCTATCTAAAAACAAATGACTAGAGCCAAGCATGTGTGCTTTTACGACTCGTAAAAGTCAACAGGGGAAAGTGATATGGGTAATAGAACGAAGGCAACTGTATGTTATTAGGTAAAGTACCATTCGCTATTGTAACTATATATTAACATAACATCACGCTTGTACTCCTCAAGGCTTAAGCAGAGGTGTACCTAAAGAAGATCCACATTTCGCCAGATATCTTAAAGTCTGCGCCAGTTATTACATGGGGCTTACACTTTAAGCCCCATATAATAGAGGGCGAGCCTATTGCCATCAAGAGGGCACAAATCCACCGTGACTCCGTGGCTGCTACTGTGAAATCCCTGACGGAAAAAGCCATTAACTTAAATATAAGTTACAAAATATAAGTGTACTATCGGTACATACCTGCCTAACCCTTCGGGTAAATGCAGGAGACTGAGCCAAGCATGTGAGCTTTTACGACTCGTAAAAGTCAACAGAGGAAAAGAGATCGATATAATAGAACGAAGGCAATTGTATGTTTCAGTCCTTAAACGAGTAGTTTCCCTCCTCCTTGCATCTCTATCAAGACCATAGTGGGCTTTATTACCTACAAATAAAGCTATTATTAGGTTGATATAACTGACAAGTCTGTCAAAATTATAGGGCCAAGAGCCGGGGCTGCTGGACTGTTCGAAAGAGATACCGTGGCCCCGGAACACAAAGGGCGATGAAGGAACATGGATGGGTTTTAGTCAGTAAAAGTCTGACACTCCCTCCTACTCCGTCCAGAGCGGGAGGGGTTATTTGATGATTTCCCACCCGAAAACAAAAAGGTTGTTATTATGCTGCTATCAGTAACAAGTCCGTCAAAACCATAGTGCTCTTTATTACCTGCCAATAAAGCTGTTGTTAGGTTGCCATTACAGACAAGTCTGTCAAATAATAATAATATATCATTTAATTCAGGTAACAAAGACCCATAACATATATACCTTACAGACTATCATACATATTTATAAAAAAAAAAACCCAGAAAATATAACTATTGTACACGAAGTGACGGCGTCGTGTTGCGCTGCGGGGTGTGTCAAAATTATAGTGATCTTTATTTCCCTGACAATAGGGTTGCTGGTTTACTGCTGTCACGGTTAAATGATTGTGAACAGACGATAATAGGTAAAGTACAGTAGCGTACGTAATACTGTTACTGAACCCGGTAATTCATAGAATTATCGCTCGATGTGGTTTTAAGCGGCATTACCACTTCTGTATTATCTCAACGAGATAAGCTCGGATTGGCAGCTGTTAATCCGATAACATGTTGACGTATCCTAAGCTACATTACATATATTATTATAGGAAAAACGTTTTCTCTGTTTTGAAGGCTCATTAATTGCTTGGAATCGGCTTGTCTAAAAAGGAGGTATTATAAAACCCCTTTCAAAAGGTTTTAGAGGGTAAGGTTGGCTCTGAAAGATAAAACTTTTATCGAGGTTTTATTGAGTTACACTAATTATGGGCTACATTTCTGTCAAAGTTGAGAGCATAATGTTATTTAGGACTATGTAAGAACAAAAGCAGGGTAACACTGAAGGACTGCTTGACTGTTCGTAAGAGATACCGCTGCCCTGGAACACAAAGGGCAAACGAAGGAACATGGATGGATTTTAGTCAGTAGAAGTCTGACATATAACTGTATCTTTGTAAACATTGACATCTTCAATTGCACAATAAGTAAATTTAAAAGCCTCATTCGCCGTTCCCTATTAAATATAACAAGTGCTCCTAACTAAAGTAATATTATATTATTAAGTTATCTTTATATTTTTAACAAATTTTCTATTAGTCGTTATTATGCCATCTAATTTTAATTAAGTAATTGCTACACGTACTGCTATCAATGTTCATAGCGATTAGCCCTTTTTTTAAAACTTCTGTGTCTACTTGTGGACAGCGTTGCGTTGTTAAACCAGTTGTAAGTCCTTGTAATGTAACTGTTTGCTGTTCCTTTCAGTAAAAAATAAAATAAAATAAAAATCCTTTTCGGTCCGCCCAGAGTGAGGTCCCTCATGTGATGAGTTCCCATCCGAAAAAAAACCTTATCACTAACAGATATCTCTGTTTTGTATACTAATTTAACTATAGGTTTGTTCTGCTTTCAAACAATATTAATTAGTTAGGTTCTTAACTTGATATTGGATTTGCTTATACCGCAATACTGGATTACCTTAAAATTGAGGTTTTTCATACTTACATTTTTCATAATTCTGGGTAAACCCCTATAGGGGTATCTGTTACGTAGCATATGTAAGTATTCGTGATAATTATGTACATTTATAATCCATTTAAATTTCTCCACATTTAAATACCAAAAAGCTAATTTCCTCAGTAATTGCCGACGTAAAACACAAGATCCAATAATAAAATCTAAGTATTTAAAATATGTTTAACAAACCCTGCTTGTACCACACTGTAATCAATTTCTACTTCGGTCACCCGAGCGATAGAAATTAATGACAAAATTATTACAAATGTAGGCACAGCTGCTCATATCGTAAACAGAGTAATCCACAATGGAAAACGGAAATTTACAGGTCAACGAATTTCTAATTATGTAGCGAAACACCGATGTTTCCTGAATAACAAGCTTCGGGTATATAACTCGGTGAGATTCAATGTAGTTCGCGTTATATATAGTGGAAATGTTGATATTATAATTATTTACTGGCTAGAAGCACATCAGTGGGCAATATGATCAATCAATGAGTTCCTGTTTTAAAATTATTAATTATTCGCTGGAAGAGCGAAATGAAATAAGCGGTACCTTTGTGCTCTTTTGTCTGTATGTTATTTCCTGTATTTGTGTGTTTGTATACTTACGTAAATAAATAAATTAAATGGTTTGCGGTTTAGCAGTACCAACCTATCAGATTATTAAGGATCCATACCATCGATGGTAAAAACGTATTTTATTGTGAAGAAACGACCATTGAATACAATTACCTTTGTAATATAGAACAGAAGATTCAGAACAGAAATATCGAGAATTAACAAAAATTGATATGAATATCTATATAAATTATACATATGTCATTATGTACCCGAGTCCAACAGCACAGCGGAATTATTCTTAGAAAAACCAAAGTTCAAGGTCTAACTAATCTTTCTTGTGTCGATTTCCACATGCCTACGATATATTCCTTTTACAAACGCTGACTACTAGCATCAGTCCGGATACCAAGCTTTACGCACTGAGCATGAACGGAGGGATTCCGATGTGCCGTGTGATCGGTCATCCATCGAACGGGATGTATCAACTACAGCCCGACCGTACTACCCGATCCAGCCATTTACTCGAAAGCCGTGCTACTAAAACCAACCCTCTCTAACTGCCGATCAATCACGTTTTACGTCTATTTAAATGTACACGTGAATAAATATTTGCAGTCACGGAAACGCTGTTTATTAACTCTTGAATTCCCCGCCAACGCGGACCAAGTTTTCCTTTTGCCGAGGCCTCGGATGTTGACTAACTAATCGGGCACCTTGCCTCAACACCACTTTGTGATGTCGGCCTCGCTAACTATTTTAGCATAGCGTTGGCTGGCTACTGAACTCTCCCTAACCGAGCCTTTCTACGTGCTAGATATAGGCGTAGTTTTGAAAACGGGATGAACCTCTCATTTTTCTGCGTAAGTGTAAATGTCTCGGGACTAGTTATGCGGCTCACGCGCCGCTTGGGCGTCGGGTCACGTCTCATAAAGGGGTAAGGCCACGAATTCGCCGAATTCCCATAATAGCTGTCATCAGAACGTCAGCTAACCACGCACCCGCTGACTGATCACTTCATTATCATTCATCCTTGTATTCCATGTATATCACAAGAAATCTAGGTACATTTGAGATAGCATTGGACCGTCCTTGAACCTGTATTAAAAGGAATGAAAAACTCAATTAGTTATTGAACATGACCTATTTGCTTTTGTGACTTCTGAAGGAGTCGTATTAATGGCTGCGATAAAAATAAACGAATAAGTCTACGTAATGACTATCTATGTAAGTACATACATAACTCTCGACCCTTATCATTTTGAATATCAAAATCAGGTGCTCGTAAATGTAAACGGCTACGAATAAATTGAATCTTTTTTAAATAATGGAGCAATTTCTTAAGTACCGAGACTTTACAAAAGATGCGTCTATATTTTCTGAACTTTTTAGTTATAAATGGAGTCACTCCAACTATATTCATTTGCACATAAAACTATTTTCTTTACCTACGTGATATTAAAATCTAGATTAATTTATTTAGTCCATTGAAAGATTAGCTACAAAGAAACGTTGACTCTAATACCTACGTATCTAGGTTAAACGTTTCTAAGCCATATAAGTACGCTAAATCGGGAGTGCGAACTACGGTAGCGCTATCCATCAAACTGTGGTTTGAATATTTTCCATTTAGATTTTTTTGAAAGTAATAGACTGGCAAACACGTCAACATGACGAAAGTAAAATTGATTCCGGTGTTGTTTAGTCCAATCGATGTGCACGGTGTTTAGGAGTTGGCTACTCCTAAACACTTTAGAAAAAAGATTAAGAGGAAATGCGGTAGGTATTTGAAGAAACTATCGCTATCCCTCTACGAGCGCGATTTCGTTATTGTTGCGATAAGGACAACTACGGATCCAACAAGTAAAAAGTCATAATTCGAGGTTTGGCTCTCGACTATTTCCTCCTCCAATATTCAACCAATTTAAAATATATTTCCTATATACTGAATAAGAAGGATAAATCCTGTGTCCCTATGTTTATATTTTTTCATTAATAGTTGTCAAATTTGTTCACTAGGCCTCTGTTGACAGGTGTCCAAATAGGCTATTTTAAGTATTTTGAAAAGGTTCTAAGGAAAACATAGGGACATAGAAAAGGTTGATATTTATTTAACTGTAAAAAATCATAGCTTTAAAGTTATAAACCAGAACGAAAACAGGCGAGAGCGTATGGATGGAGAAAAGACCACTCGCATTTCCTCCTAAGATCTCGTGTTGATTGTAACTTGGGTAAACTAAACTATGATACGACTAATAGAGATGATTGGAAGAAGAAGATATGCTTCCCTGATCCCAAATAAAGAGGGATCAATCATCATTCTCTTGCCCTTATGGGCATGATGCTGTCTGTAATTTCAACAAACCGTGATGGTAATATAATAATAGAAAAGACTATTGTTTAAATAAAACAATTGACATGCAGTATCTTATCATTAAAAACTTTAATGTATCACAAACTTTCAATACAAAATAATCTATAACTGTACAGTACTGTCAAATTGTTGATTAATTAACTTATAAAACAGACTCATTTATCAATCGTTATTTATTGCAATCGACATCTTCCCAAGGGCCTTAGTCTGCTATTGCAATAGTGTCATAATGGTCTATCATTGCTTTAATAAGGCCCCGCGCAGACGAATTACCCTGTGTACGCACGTCAAACGAGTTTCGAACGCGCTTCAATACGCCGTGGGCTAGGGGCCTTATTAAATCAATTATAGACCATTCTGACACTATTGCAATAGCAGACTAAGGCCCCAGTTTGTTGGCCGCATCCACATCAGTCTTGTCAAGGTAGGGTTGTTCAATCATCGAAGCCGAATAACTTGGCTATTGGGTTATGCACATGCTAGATTGCTAGTGGTACTGATTATTGAGATAAAGATTCTTGATCTTAGCCAATCCATTACTACGCCGAAAGGCCTATTCAAGATGTTTTACAAAAGTAGACGGAAGGAATGAGTTTTAAAAGGTTTGGAGCGGCGAAATGTGATGGTCATAATATAGTAAAAGAAACATATAAGTAGTAAAAAATCCCAAAAAAGACATTTTTACGTTTCCAGCAAAAAACTTTCCAAAAACAATAATACGTTTTTATTTCAATTTTATTTCTTGCGTTCATCGATAAATTAGTAAATTGCGATGCGGTTATAGCGTTAATCGGGTGGACTGGGCCGACCATCTGATGGATCACCGCAGGCTCTCTACTCACGATCAATCATTCGCTCGTTTCAGTGGACCGCGACCAAATTTGCTTTAGTGCTCGTCTGTAGGCAACCTATCAAGTAATGTACAACCTAATCATGATGCATAATCTGTATAAAAGATTGTTGATATACCTAAGATTTAAAACTAAATGTAATAATTTTATTTTTTAACGATATTATTTTATTATTTTCGAGTATTTTTGTATTAATGATATACGTTAGGGAAAATTATGGTTTCACACGACGAACGTGTGGTTAGTGCCTTTCTCTGAAGAGAACTTTAAAAAGGTTTCAACGCTTCAAGTATGTCCATTGCAAAATAAACTTCACTGGTTTTGCGAATCTGGAGCCTGAAGGGAAATGCACAGGAAAACTACAACGGACAAAGCCCGTAAAAAAGAAGAAATTGTGAAGGAATCTGGGCTGTTAGTGGCCCGACAGAAAATTGGACCGGATAGGACCTTTTTTCCGAATGGGAAATCATCAAATAAAACGACGTTTTTAATTTTTCGGAATTTTCCCTTTTTTTTTTACCGATTTGAAATCATCAAATAACCCCTCCCGCTCTGGGCTGAGCAGGAGGGAGTGTCAGACTTGTACTGACTAAAACCCATCCATGTTCCTTCCTTTGCCCTTTGTGTTCCGGGGCCGCGGTATCTCTTTCGAACAGTCCCGCAACCATGGCGGGAATCGGTCCTTTCGGACCCCTTCCTGTTTGCTGGCTCTCTTTGAGGCGCGCGTGGAACACGAACGCGCCGAAGACACGGCCTGTCGTCATAAGACGGACGGCCGGCGAGCTATGCTTTGTTTCAAAATTATTGAGTTCCGGGTGTACTATTGGTTAAGTTCACCTCTAAGAGCCTCTGTCTTCACGGATTTCAAGAGTGATGTTATATTACAGGCGTGATGCGTCCAGTTATGTCAGATAAGTCCTTATTTCATGCTATTGTAAATTGAACCTTATCATTTTTCCTTTATTGTGCAAAGTAAAATAAGCGTTATAATCGTTGTAAAACCGTTTAGCCCCTCATAATTAATGTAATTATGAATGAGAAGAATTTAAATTTCCTCAATTTGCAATTTAAGTAAAGCATCAGTAATTTGGAAGTAAGAAGTTATTTCTAGTTTTTCCTTCGTGATAGTGTTGGTGTGTTTTACTATTTATTTTTAATCGAGTTATGTTCTTTTTTTATGTAACACTTTCAGACACAATGTAATTGTTATTGAATAAAGTCGTTAAAAAATTAATAAGAGAACCAATCCGAATACCCTAGCGAATATTGAAGGATCTGTAGCCAGTCGAGTTTTCATTTATTAATTAATTCCGACGATAGTCTTAGGTAAACTAAGCGTTTGCATATTCATCCATATCGGTGATTGACCCCTAAAATACAAATCTTGAGACTTGTTAACCAAACACCGGTAGATATTTTACATGGAGTGCCTGCCTATCTGACCTCCACAACCCAGTTAGCACGGAGTAATACGATAGCCCTTGGTAAGACTGGTTGTCAGACTTTCGGGCCACTGAATAACCTATAACGACTGTTAAAGATCTACTAATGAAAGCCGGGACCAACGGCTTAACGTGCTTTTCGAGGCACGGAAGAAACTCGGTATGTCATTAGTGGATGGGTGGTTACCAATCCACGGACCAACCTAAGCTAGCTCGGCGTAAACCTAAAGACCGACCATGTTAAAATTAGTGTCAGTTTATGCTCTACATTACCTTATACCTCTTCTTGTTGATAAGAGGGATCAAAGAATGCAGGGCACTGGCGCTTTATTTACTCAAAGAACACCACCGAATTCCATAAAAAAAGCATGCAATAACAAAAAATACGCGAAAAATAAAAAAGAGCATTTAAATCACTCTAAACGCCGTTATAGGTCGCGCCATTGATTTTTATATAACTCATTGATTTTGTGTAGGTACACCAAAGCGGGGTCATACCCCACATACATACATGCAAATGTTCGCATGAGCACAGTTATAAAATTTACGATTTCTGAACATCCGTGACGACGTTCGATCAGGGTAATGTTTATTTGAATAACATTCAAGTCCATCGCCCGTTTACGAGGGCAGGCCATGTAATATATTTTCATTATGTACCATTTATTCGTGGGTTGCCGATATTGACTCTTTATATGGTTACCTTCAATGTTAACAGCGTATACCGAGGAGCTGAGGAATGAACGGCTTTTTCATTATATTTACATAATATTTTTCCAGTTCGCCTTTACATATATGTTGTATGGCCCATTGTGGACCCCGGACGCTTTTAAAATTTTATTTGTTCAGCTGAGTTCTTGGGATTGTGGAAATAAAAATTTAAGCTTACAAAAATCCTTTAGTATTTCGTATTTTCTGTATTCCTTTTCCGTTCAATAGAACTGGCTACTGATGCTTCTCATTTCTTTATCAACACAAAAAACAGTCTCAAAATATATCTTCATCTATACTTCTGTACTACCTATTAAAATCTTCTTCTTCTTCTTTCTATATTATAAAGAGGTAAAGTTTGTGAGGTTGTAGGGGATAATCTCTGGATCTACTGAACCGATTTTGAAAATTCTTTCACTGATACGAGCTACATTATCCCCAAATGTCATAGGCTATATTTATAACGTGCCCGTGGGATAATTTCTGACCAAAACGCGAGCGAAGCCGCCAGCAACAGCTAGTAAAATATACAATCCCAACAAAACAACTGGAAAGTAACTTATGTGCTGGTAAATAATACATCTTTAAACTTACATTATCACTTACGTGCTGGTAAGTAATTCATCTTTAAACTTACATTTGGGAACTCAGAACATTTGTCTATAAAAAAAAGATAATTGGAAATTTCTGTTTCTATGGAAAATCTAAAATCGGTCTAATTTAGCTGTAACACTATTTTCGAAAATGTTCTCTATCAACTTTTTAGACCTATGTATCCTGCTTATGCGTATGAAGTTTCATTAAAATCAGTTCAGTCATTTCGAAAACAAATGAGTTCAAAGTTTGTATGAAATGCCGTAAGACGTTAACGTGAAAGCTTAAAACCGTAATAAATCTTTATCTATAACAGACAGAGATGAGAAAGAGCTTCGGAGCTTTAGAGTTAACCTGTCCCAACCACAAACATGCATAAGCTGTACTGCATAGCTCAACACTTTGAGTGCAACAACCCGCAAGCATTAACTCCGCTCATCAACACCATTTAAGGTGCTCAAACTGTACAACTATCAGCCCTACCCTTAGTATTCAGTTGCTCAGTAATTCAGTCACCGCTAAATGTTATTTGATGCTGAACATATGAGCCACTTATGCATGAATGATTGCGGCGAAATTACGAGAGTCAAGTGGTTAATTAATACGCTGGTTACCGAAATGCACTTTAGTTACCAGTGTTTAGACAACTAATTATACTGTTACGTAACTACATAATAATATAATATTGCTCTTCACTTTTATAAGGTTCCGTACCCGAAGGGTAACCAACGGGTTAACCCTATTAGCCTTCGCTGTCCGTCCGTCCGTCCGTCTGTCAGTCAGCGGGTTGTGTGTCATGATACGTAATAGGTAGACAGTTGAAATTTTCAGACTGTGTATTTCTGTTGCCGCTATATCAACAAATTATAAAAATAAATGAAAAATTTAAGAGGGTTCTTCATGCGCGCGTCCGACTCGCAATTGGCCGATTTTTTAATTAGGTAGTTAAGTAAACTTCTGTTTTAGTCGTTAATTGGTTGTGCATGAAACTAATCAGTATTCATTTTTTGATTTGGCATTCTCATTGAATTTTCTTACAAGGATTTAATCGAAATAAACGTTAAGTCGGAGTAAATAATACTTCTTGACGGACTTATTTTTATAACACTTTTCCTACCCAATTTCCGAATAAACCAGATTATCTCGATGGAAGTTGTTTACGATTTGTCATAAACAAACATACCATTTCGGTTTTTTCCGAATTGAGCTTGTGTTCTTTGACTGACTTAAAACACTTTATATCTCCTGCTCTTTGGATTATTCTTGTGTTTTCTTCATCTTACAAAGCTTAACCTGTTTGTTAAATAAATCAAAAATGGTTTCTAATGCAGTAAACAGATGAAGTAATACACGTCGGCAAAGTTAATTTACCCAGTAGCTAGCACGTTCACTTTGTTTGCCCGTCAGTGTAATCCTTGCGGTTAGTGTGACCGCGGAATTAGTTTGTCCATTGGTTCACTGTGACTGGATCTAGTTTTCGTTTCGCACCAAACCTTACGCTAACTATCTTTGAACTTAACTGTCTGATGTTGCGGTATCTAATGATGTCAAACCACGGACACCCGGTTATCTTCGTTTGACTTAACGTATGGAATTTTGTCACATTTGAATATCTCTGTTTCCAATTTGATGTTTAAAATTGTGTATAAGTACAGTCTGTTAGTGCTGGCTGTTTTCATAAAATTCAGGTTTGAAGGGACTCCACCAAAGTTTAATTAAAGGATCTGTGATTTTAACTTTCTTGTAAATTGTATAATATCTAAGTATAATAAAATTATAACAAGACCCTTAACGAAGCCGAAAGGTACTTGTTCTCCGCGTCATTGCGATTTTTTTTTCTGTTTTAGACTATATCGGAGATCAAATTAATAGGGGTCAAAGTTCCAACTTTTTCACAATTTTTTCCATCCATCAGCACAATGTTTTGAGTGCGTTACATTGAGTCCTACCGTAAAACGTGATTTTTCACTAAAAAAAAAAAATCGTTTCCCAGCAATAATTTTTGCGTAAAGTTACTTAGTTTGATGTACAGAATGGTTAATGGCCGTCTTCGTAAAGGGTGCGTGTACACCCTGTATAATATAAACTTTATTTCTGTATTTAGCCTATGTTTACAATTTTACAACAACATGTATGTTTATAACTCGTAGAAAAGAACAATTTTGCAATTGATGAGATTAGGTATTTGTTGGCTAGTTGTGTGACAAACAAATTAGCCCCGTACCACCTCCGTACTAGTTATAAACTGTAGGACGGCAGTGTAGTGCGGCCAGTTTGCTGTCAGTATATTCTAGTATGATTTTGGTTTAGAAATGTCGGTTTAAATAATATCACATGTACCCGAAACTCCAAAATGTGCATTAATATTACTCAAACCACTATTTCGTGAAATTACTCAAACAGAACATAATCGAATATTAGTGTATCTTGGCGTTAATATTCCGATCTCAGTACAATGTCAACATCATATATTTATGTACATATGTATGGCATGTACCGATCCATCAGCGTACATAGCGTTTGTCAGCACGAAATCGCGTGCACTATCTACAACCACAAATATGACTTTGACTTTGAAAGTACAATGAGAATATGTCTACATGGACGTCCATCTTATAAACAGTATAGGGCTGAGTGCACATTGAATACGAATTTTACGAAACGAAATCGATATGTAGAAGATGGAACTGATTGTATTTTTCTGATATGATCGATTGGTACGCCTGGATCCGAGGAGATAAGGCATCTCAAATATTATCATGTTCTTATGATGTAAGAGCTGTTTTTGGTATATAATATACTAGCTATTGCCCGCGGCTTCGCTCGCGTTTTTGTCGGAAATTGTCTCACGGGTACGTTGTAAATAAAGCCTATGGCACTCTGTGATAATGTAGCTTACAATTAGTGAAAGAATTTTCGTAGAAAATCGGTTCAGTAGATCCAGAGATTACCCCGTACATACAAACATACAAACAAATTTTACTTCTTTATAATATTAGTATAGATTATTTGGGTTTTGTTGCTTTATTACGAGGAACTAATATGAAACTTAATTACACTTATTTTTTTAGTTAATTTGCTAATCATCATCGGCCTAGCCTTTTCTTGAATATGCTGATCCCAACTATCTGTCTTCCACAACCCAGTCAGTACTGGGTGATACGATACCCCATGACTGGTAGTCAGACTTTCGGGCCACTGACCACCTGTAACGATTGTCAAAGATCTACAAACTGCTGCCAGGACTAACGGCTTAACGTGCTTCCAGAGACACGGAGGAAACTCGGTATGTAACAGGTGGTCACCCATCCAAGGACCAACCTAGGCAAGCGCGGCTTAACCTAAAGATCAACCTGAGCGGCTGTTATTATTTAGCCAAGAGCTCCTCAGTTTGCTCCTAGTTGTTTTGCGAATGTTGCTCCTAAATTCTGATGACACAATTTCGTGTTCAAAATACGACCAGTCATAAGTGGTGACGAACTGGAAGACAAGAATGAAATCACGAACCGCGGCGAATTCGTGTCGCGGCTCTTCCTCAAGTTATAGAAGCTTGATGTGGTCGTGAAGCCGCAGCGGCATTCTATCTATGTGACCACACCCTAACTGTTGTTCACATTAATATTTTATATTGATCTTGAGAACATATTTGAAGGTGACACAAAGACCCGTAATGGTCGGGTTAATGCTGTAAATGCTCGTAATTATGCACGATATTTAATGCTTTATGTCTATGTGGTCTTTTGTGGCAATTAACGGTGTAATATAAGCGTTATGTACCTACTTTAAAGTTTGATTAAGTGTTATAGTATCTATAAAATGGAATGTTATTATTACAGTCATTTTATGGGCTAATTTAGGTAGTTAACGAAACATTAATTAATTTTACTGTTGAGATTAGGTTCACTTCGGTTTCTGTGTGAGTTTACGAACGTTTCTGTTAATGAAGACCTAAAAAGATCATAGCAAATGAACAGCATCATCGTGCCATCCTCATCTTCATTTTCCTGCCATTATCCTAATTTATTTGGGGTCGGCGCAGCCTGTCTTCTTCTTCCATACTTATCTATTACCCGTCATCTCTGTAGTCACCTCCTTTCTAGCCATATCATCCTAGTCCATCCGGTCATCCTAGTCTATCTAATCCATCCATCCAGTTTTTTTTGGTCTTCTACATTCATACACGTCCCGTCCTATTGTTAAATAAACAAGGAACAATATTTGTAGAAACTGTGGTTTTCAGTGCCAATAAATCAGCCACGTTCGACTTCAGAATGTTTACAGTAACTATACAAAGTAATCTATGTTGATAATGTAAAAAGTTGGAAAACTTATTGTGTAGCAGACGGAAAGCAATTTTACACGAAGGCATTTGGAGCAAACATGTCGTTATTTACTTGAACAGCATTAGATCATGCCCATTTATAGGTTAGGTACTTCAGGTAGGTACATTAATATCGAAGTAAACCAACATTTTGCATTTTTACTAAGAATCTGAACACCGAATCTAACATAGACCACTAATTAGGGGTCCTAAATGGTCATAGTCACAACGCTTGGTCAATTATGACGTCATAAGCAGTACTGTAAACCATAAGAGTATACAACTCCCAACCTCTTGGACATTATTTCTAAGTTGCCGTTTCAGACCACGACGTTTTACCTGCTAAGAGCGTTTTCTTTTATTTTAAGTAACATAAAGCAACAAAGTAACATCCAACTTAATATATTTTCTAATGAAGTTGATATAGAGAGAATAATGCCACAAGGACGAGTAGCAAGACAAATATCGTGCATTACTCCGTGGCCGATAAGAGCGACGTTTCGACATTCATATCTGATAGTATGGGAGATGTATGAACTCCACATTTATAGAGCAGAGGAGGGCAGAACGTACTGAATTTATTAGAACGCTGGAAATACACATTTTGGCGTTTATGTATGTATTCGTGATGTAGTTAGTGCCTTTAAAGGGTCATCATCTTACTGCCCTTGCCCCATGTCCTTCCATCGTTTTCGTTAGTCATCGTTGTCGGTCTATAAATGATAATATTCGAATTTAATTATCTGGAACAGAATTTGAGTTGTCGAGATGGCTTGCTAATAGTTGCTAAGTAAGCAAGCTGAAGAGGCAGTGGGCTGGTCAGGTTTGTAAAACTATCAGTTCTGGAATAGAGACAGTGTATCGACAAGCGTAGCGTGGCACGCCACCCAACTACATGGGCTGATTATCGTGAAATGGAAGCTGGATTAAACCGAAGAGTATTTAGTGCTTGTGGTTCTATAAAAATCAAACATATATTCAAATTCATTTATTTGCCAAAAAACATGTGTAGATAATATACCTACATGTTATGATGCTTTGTTATAAGGTTATTTTTTGGCTCAACATGTTTGACCATGGCTGGTGTACAAATTAGGTCAAAAGACCATAAGATTTCAAAAACATATAAATACAAAGAATAATAATTTAAATAAATCAACACTAATATACAAAAACATCAAGTTGTTATTAAGTTAAAGTTTTTTTTCTTGTAACAATTACAACATAATAATATTTTATTTTATACGTACGTGCTCATGCCATGGTTCACAGACCTCTGCGGCTTCGTTATTTGGCAAACAAAATATACTTTTAGTCTAATCAAACATCTTATTACCACGACCTGTACGGACCTTTAGCTAACTGTCTTTGTGTATAAGCTATAAATAAATAGTAATAAATATCTATAGCATGAATTGTATACTGTTTGTCCACAGCTTGGATTGGTTCAAGGCGTACCGTTTACCGTAACGCATATATTCAAGCTATACAAAGACCCATCCAAGGTCTGAGCACTCCTAAGACATACGGACAGGGTGGATCTAAAGCGTAGTGAATGGCCGGGGATTCGGTAGATCAATGGGGTTTAACCTCAATTTATTGGTCAAAACGGTCGAGAGGCAGACTGGTGTCAAATTAATCGCCTTCAATATTGCCCATAATTCTAACCATTATTATAGTTGGACTTCATATACTGAATTTAGGGGACTTAATCGGCTTTGTGGTTTACTCGAAATGTTTTTATTCGATTTGAATTGTGTCGTCAACTTTTTAAAGCTTTTTTTATTGTTTAGTTGTGAGGTCAATTCTGTTTAAAAAGTTCTTTTAGTGCTTACCTACCTGAGCTGCCTTTTAAAAGGAATTATTTTACATTTTTTATGACTTACCATTACTAACGTCAATCACATTTTAACATGCATTTGTACATGTATTTCGGACACAAATTATAAATGTTGGTACTTAGCTTTCTTAATGAGTTACTAAAAAACGTTATGGCGTTGTAATGTAGTAACCTAGCATTTTTTAAATAAAAGTGGATGTGCGGGGTGTCAATCTTTCAAACGAATTAATACCATAATATCAAATAAGTGGATTTAGCAAGTAAAGTCCTAGGTAACATTCATTCTCAGATGTCAGTTTGAATTATTACACATCAAAAATCATTGAGAAGATTTTAGCAGATATTCTACTATAGACACATGTGTTTAAGAACCTCAGACAGTTTAAGCCCTATCAATTGACATAAACTAGTAAAAAAGCACTTTAAAAAGTTAGAAATTTATCGCTTCGTTGTCTAGTGGTGGATTCCCAGGTCGGGCGACGTGTTAATGGGCTTTTCTATCTGGAATTTCTCAGTAGCAGATACGGAGTCTGGATTTGTGCCCGATTGATGGCAATAGGCCCGCCCCTATTACATGGGACTTAAACATAACTGGCGAAATTTCGGTGTACTCATGGGTACACCTCTGCTTTACCCTTCGGGCATTACAGGCGTGATGTTGACTGATGATGATGACTTTAATATTAAAGTCAAAAATTCAGAGCCCTAAAGGTCTCACTTATCCAAGTTGTATTTTAATGTTTGCACTTCATCAAGTATATTTCATTGAATAATGAGGGTAAATGAATGGATCGTATGTCTGTAATTATGTGTTAAAGTATCAACATAGTGGTCGCACTCGATAATCGATACGCGAAACTGCATGCGGTGACAAACTCACAGAAATACCCATTTTAACCGAACCGTGTATTCCAATTGCGGTGCGACAGTTTACAAATATCTGCATCACACCTACACATAATGGTATTTGGTTTCATCTAAAAGCTTTTCAGAATTAGGATATATATATTTTTGCCTTTCTTGGCCAACCAACAATATTGTAAAAACAAACTGTAAATCATCATCATCAGCACCTGTCTAGCTTTTTCCCCATTGTGTTGGGGTCGGCTTCCAGTCTAACCGGATGCAGCTAATTATTAAAAACAAACTGTAACATTTGAAGTAATTATATCTACCGTAATCTAAGGTTAGTGTAGTAATTTCTAACAACATATTAAGAGTGCCACAGGCAGTGTACTATAAAATTAATGTCAAATTAAATAAAATTGTCAAGTTTCATTACGTGATCGAATGTAAAACTAACATAAAAACAGTAAAAGACCAGCGTCAGACAGCCTCACGTGTCTGGCATTAATGCTGAAATGGACCTTTTTGGCGCAGCCGTGAGGCACACAGTACAGTCATACTATGTATTTTCTCTTTTTTATAACTTTTTTTAAATATTATTGTGTGTGTGCCTAATGTACTGATGTCGAATAAACATTTTTCTTTCTTTAAAAATAAAAAATATATTATAAAACAAAAAAAATACAGAAAAAAGTTACCATACCTATAATTATTACAGTCTTGATCTAAATAAGCGATTACCTAAAAACTAATTGGCCGAACGAAATAAAATTCTCCTAATTATTTATTATTCCGTACGGATGGCACAATCAATCTGCTCTTACAAAAGAAATCTTCAGAATTTATTTAAGGAATTTCCCGTCTCCTCTGGGGTCTACTTAATCTGTGGCGATTTGAAGAACGCCCATCATTTCCCAGTGACCCGACCACGGCCCGCTAAGATAAATGCACCCATCATTAGTTATTCAACCTAAAGATATTATACTAGCGCCGAGTGATTATGGACGTAATATTTCGTCGCTGATCCTAATATTTATTAGAAGAATTTTCGCAAAATATTACGAGAAAGAACAAAATTTTACTCGTTTCATTAAAATGATTTATTGTGAGCTACAGTGTGTAGCGTTGGTTAATAATTGTGTACAATTAGTTTATATTTCAGGTCTTATTAAATTATGAAGAACACGCTACGTGTATGGTGAACGGCGTGGCGTACCAATGATTAATTTTTACTTCGGGTTTAACCAATAAATTGGTCAGTGTAAGTCTGAAAACATGTTTTTCATGATATTAACCTAAAATTATCCTGTCTCTTTTTTTTACTAAAATTACAATTGTTTAAATATAGCAATGTATGCGATTTTAGTTGTCGTATAACCTATTATACTCGTAACCAAAACGGAGCACAAGGCTCATGTTCAAAAGTCAACAATTCGATGCGGTAACCAGTCGAAAGTAGTGCGTGTCCTAGTTCTCTACCATTATTTAATAGAGCAGTTACCTTTTACTTCAACGTTCGTGTAGATAACACAAAACTGGGCCTAAATGCTGATTCTTATAGCCGTAAGTTCCTTGGCACAGTAAACATTGCGTCAACGTTCCGTAATGTCATGTTTGTAGTCGGCAAGACTCGGCAATTTGCATAATATCGCACCTACCTCCGGCCGAAATTTGTAATTCAATTTAGCTGTTGCCCGAGCACATAGTTTATCAAGATTATGGACATTTGTCTTTCATTATAACATGATTTTGTGGAAAAAATGGTCTACTTCATAAATTTTTCGACTCGACCCCCCACCAAAGTGGTAGTTTCAGCGGGGGGTCGAGTCTTTTGAAAGATAAAACGTGCTCTTAACTCGGTACTGGCGTGTGTACAATATTGGATTTTTCGTTACAACTAAGTAGTCTCTATAATGAAGAATTCTTCAGAGTTTTTATGAAGCATTTTGAGACATTGTCTTCCCAGTTATGTCGCAATATTATACGGAGACATTTAGTTACATGGTTCTACTTATTAGGCTTAATACCCGTATGTATAATAAAGTTAAAGTAATAAATTCACTTTAAGTAATTACTTATGCAAACATTTTTATGCATTATACAAGAACTTAAACGAAGCAAGAATCGCAAAAGAAAGGAAAGCTAAGAATTCTAACTTTTGACAGTTCTAACCACAAGCAATTTCCTACCAGGGTTGCGGGACTCCAAGGTAGCGGGACAGTTCGAAAGAGATACCGCGGCCCTGGAACACAAAAGGCAAAAGAAGGAACATGGATGGGTTTTAGTCAGTAAAAGTCTGACACTCCCTCCTGCTCAGCCCAGAGCGGGAGGAGTTATTTGATGATTTCCCATTCGAAAAAAATAAAGCAATTACTTACCTACAAAATATTTTTTTTATCTTATGACTTTTACTCAACTAATTTCTTTGTTTATAAAGGGTGTAACAAGACCCTTAACGAAGCCGAAAGGCACTTGTTCTCCTCGTCATTGCGATCATTTTTTTGTTCTAGACCATACCTGGGAACCTTCTAGTTATGGAGGTATTGGGGGTCGAAGTTTATTTATTTATTTAAGCTTCATGTACAATAGTGGTACATAGGCGGATTGAATGCCATTAGGCATTCTCTACCAGTCAACCTTTGGGTTCAATATGAAAACGCTGTGGTAGGGTACAAAATAACTAGGTATCTAAAAAAAAAAAACAAAAAAATATATAAGTACTTATAGTGATACTAATACACATAATACATACAAGATAAACTAATAAATATTATAACAAATACCAAAATATAAAACGAAAAAAACCTAATAATAATTACCGTGACTCGACTTCAAATTGAGAGTTATTTATTATGACTTAGATAGTGGTTACGAACTTTTCTCTTAAAAGTGAATTTGCTTTCAGCTTTCTTAATGCCAAAAGGTAGCGCGTTCCAGAGCTTTATAGTAGAGATAGCGTAAGAATTTGACTTAAAACCGGTGCGGTGTGAAGGAATTTGGAGAAGTAGATTCTTGGAAGCTCGAAGGTTACGATTGTGAGAGCTGCCCAACACTTTGAAGTATTTTTTAGATAATCGGGAGCACATCGATCGTTCATAATCGTGAAGAGCATGCAGAGAGATCTGAGGGACCTCCTGAGTCGGATAGGCTACCATTTAAGCTGAGAACGGAAGGAAGAAATGTGATCGTACTTACGAAGGCCAAAAACAAAGCGAATACAATTATTGAGAAGTCGATCCAATTTATTTAGAAGTTCTTGGGAAAGATCAGAATAACAAACATCAGCATAATCGATAATGGGAAGTACAAGTGACTGGACCAAAGTAAGTTTGGTGCTAGATGGCAGGAAATGCTTGAATCTATGGAGAGACCGCAGTGAGAACGTGACTTTCTGGCTCACCTGAGCCACGTGTTTATTCCAAGTTAAACTGCCGTCAATGTACAGACCTAAGTCTTTTACGTGCGGTGAAAGAGATATGACGGAGTTTTCGTACATCTTTCGTACATCATCTCCATTCTTCGGTAGTTCGAAGATCAGCGTTGAGTGATGAAATGCAATTGTCAAGGTTGGCTATGTCTGACTGAGCGTATAGTTGCAAGTCATCAGCGTACAGATGGTAAGAACATTTGAGGACAGCAGTGATGGAGTTAATAAATAAAGAAAATAAGAGAGGAGAGAGTATACCGCCTTGTTCAAAGTTCCAACTTTTTCACAAGTTTTTTTTTAAATACATGTTTTTAATGTAAGATTTTTACTTTAAACACCTCCACGATCTCCGTATTAGTCAACCTATCCATCAGCACAATGTTTTGAGTGCGTTACATTGAGTCCTACCCTAAAGAGTGATTTTTCACCCCAAAAAAAAAAAGTCATTTCCCAACAATATCTTTTGCGTAAAGTTACTTAGTTTGATGTACATGTTACGGGTAATGTTAGGAGATGGAGTAAACCTAGGTTTACCTGGGTTGACTTAGTATTACCCAAGCTTCTTGGGTAAAGTCCGAATAATAAGTAAAATAAATTTTAATTCGGGGTTTACCCATACTCACCTAGGTCTACCCAACTCTGACTGGGTAATGTTAAAAATTTGTCTAATTAATTAGTCAACCCGGGTAAACCTAGGTTTACTCCATTTTCTAGCATTACCCGTAACATACATAATGCATGGTTGACGGCTTCTTGAAGGGTCTTGTTACATCCTGTAGATACGGGTGTAAGTTTTTATGTTTCCTTATTTAAAATAACTTGAATCCATAAAATAATAATAGTAACATTTCTTTAGATTTATTTTTACGTTTCTTTAATGAATCGTAAAAATCATGTTACATGCCCAGAAAAATACATGCAGAAAAGTTAATACCGCGCACGTTTACCACTCATAACAATAATAATGAGTAGGCAATGTTCACGTCAAAGATAACTTTTCTCCACAAAGCTATTGTACTAAGTACGTTATATACTTATAGTCGAATTAGCGTGTTGTCACGGGGCCCACAAAGGTTGGCAAGCGCCTTGGGCACTTAATAACATGAAGCATAGTGATGTCCCAATTACCCGAGTAACTACACACTTTAGTTGGGCCCCAACAGTCGGATGACCCATTCAAATATACACTACAAACATCGTTGTATTCTACTGAAACAATAAAACATTTAAATGGAAATAAAGTTGAGATTAATTTTAGGTACTAACTTTTAAACTGTTAGGTTTCACAATGTAGGTATTAGGTTCTGTTCAAAGGTTATGTATTTTATAAATAGGGAGGAAATTTGGGATTTGTTTTACTTTATTGTTGTATAAGGCGTGGAACGAACTGACGCGTTTTATCGTAACGATCACCAGCTACAGTCAGCAAGGATCTTTTGTCGCTTGAATGATTTCATCATGAGGGCACGGTTGATAAATATTACAGTAATTGACTGCCTAGTTGGTCGAGTGGTCTGTGATAAAAAGTAGCATGAGGTCTTGGGTTCGATTCCTGGGTCGAGAATTTTTTTACTGGGTTTCCATCATGAATTTCTCAATAGCAGCCACGGAGTCTGGATTTGTGTCCTGTTGATGGCAATAGGCTCGCCCCCTATTACTTGGGACTTAAACATAACTGGCGAAATGTGGGTGTACTATTATAGATACACCTCTGCCTAACCCTTTATGGGATTACAGGGTGATGATAACATCACGCCTGTAATGCCTGTGGAAATAATATTTTAAAACAAGATGGCCGCGTTGGTTCCGATTATGGGCACGCTCTAAATGATTCATGTACCTGATTAATGATATCTTGCGTTTTAGTTACAAATGTTTTAATCGACCAAATTGTCATGTCATTTCATTCATTGTCTTTTAGCTGATTAAAAGAATGCTTCTTTTATGACCCTCAGTTTGCCGGAGGCTTTAATGTCCTTGTAGAGAGCTGACCATTACAACTATTATTACAAGCGAGTCGAGTCTCTGATAGATATTGTAGGCGGAGAAACATGCTTTGTCAGAATTGAGCTGCCATTGAGGGGACAGTTTATTTGTTTATTTCTTTAACACGTCTTTGGTAGGCACAAGTTAACAAGACGTTTCCTCTCAGTTTTGTTTTTAATTATGTAAGAATATTAATATTTTGTCAAAGCAGCCTTTTTTTTTTCTGATGGGATATCATCAAATAACTCCTCCCGCTCTGGGCGAATTTACTGACTAAAACCCATCCATGTTCCTTCATCGCCCTTAGTGTTCCGGGGCCACGGTATCTCTTTCGAACAGTCCCGCAGCCCCGTCAAAGCAGCCTCTGTGATAAAAAGTATGTATTTTCTCATCATCTGCATCGCTTTTTTCAGGAAGTTGGGGTCGGCTTCCAGTCTAACCGGTTGAAGCTGAATAACCGGGTCCTACACATGGAGTGTCTGCTTATCTAACCTCTCTTCTAGAACCAAGTTACAGGGAACAAGAAACGCCTTGGTAAGACTGGCTGTCAACTTGAAGGATTGGCATTAATTGATAAAAGAAAACAATTGTTTGGCATTACAGAAAAGAAATAATATAAATCATCATCTGCCTAGCCTTTTCCTATGTTGTGGTCGACTTCCAAACTAACTGGGTGCAGCTGAACACCAGGATTTTACATGGAGAGACTGCCTATCAGACCTCCACAACCCAGTCAGTACTGGATAATACGATACCCCTCGTTAAGACGGGTTGTCACACTTTCGGGCCACTGACTACCTGTAACAACGATATGAGAGTGAATGATAATCCCTCACGCGGGCTCATTGCGAATTGGTGGATTGCATATGGTTTTTATATATTTTTCATTTATTTCCAATTAGGGTGTCTCATGTCTTCAAAATTCATGATCTGCCTAGCCCTATCCCTAATTATGTTGGGGTCAGCTTACAGTTTAACCGGATGCAGCTGAATACCAGTATTTTACATGGAACGACTGCCTATCTTACCTCCACAACCCAGTTAGTACTGGGTAATTCGACACCCCTTGGTTAGACTAGTTCTTAGACTTTTGGGCCACTGACTAACTATAACGATTGTAAAAGATCTACAAATAACAGCTGGGCCAACGACTTCTTTCCGAGGTATGGAGGAAATTTGGTATGTAATGGGTAGTCACCCATCCACGTACCCGCCTAGGCAAACACGGCTTAACCTTAAGATTGACCCGAGAGGCTGTTATTATTTAGCCACGAGCCAATTAAAAATCCTATCAATAGCTAAGCTAGAAAAACGGTTTATAAATACTTCATTAAAACGGCCGCCACGGCTGTCAAGGATATTTTTATTCTTCCAATTTGGCGGTTCACACACGAGCCAAATCATGAATTATTCAACGATGTTGCATGTTTAAAGCGGAGAAAAAGTTTTTTAATACGAGCATCCGTTCTGCTCGTGTCAAAATTTCATAATGTGCCCCAAATGATGTTAATTAATAACTGACTTTACATGAAGCTGTAATCCCTCACAGCTCCAAATATTACGGAATACTGAAATGTTTTTTGTTAAGATGCTAGGTGTTTTTGGGCTCATTTGTAAATGTAATTAGTTAAGCTAATGCGACTACCTCGTTGGTCTTTAGTGGTGATAATGGCGATTGGTGGTCCTCGGTTAAATTTTTAGGTTTTTTATTTAGAATTTATCAATAGCCACCGTTTACCTGGATTTATTGCCCATGTAGAGATTTGGTCTTTCTGGTACGGATAATTTTGTGATGATTCCCGATGTTCACTAATTAAAACAAGACAAACACTACAGCAAAGATTGCAAGGCTTAAAAAAAGGTAAAATCACACTTTGTTTACTTTGAAAATAGCAGCAAAAATCCAATTGGTGGATTCATAAGTTTTGTCACTGTCCACTGTCTACGGGGAATAATTTTAAAAAGTTATTTCTCTGTCCACCACCTGGTAGACAGTGAGACTTAAAGAAAAACGTGTTATGGAACGTGGTGGATATCGGGAATCGTCGAAATTTTAAACGCGGCTCCGGACACAGCACTTTGGACAACTGATTTACTGAAGTATCTGCAAGTGTCTATTGTCTGAAGCTGGCCTGCGATCAGTCCATACTGGTTTTACCGAACCTTCAATAATATACATAATAACATATGGAACTAGTCCCATGTGATCAGTTGTGATAAATGTATCAGTGAACACCACCTCTGCTTATCCCTTAGGGGAATACAGGCGTAATGTTATGTAATTAGCTAAGTAGGTTAGGTATTCAGACAACAATTACAGAGGGACGCAAGATGGCGGCTGTGATATAGTCTATTTGGGACACATAGGATGGACGAAGGTAATGTATTTGGGGCCAGGATAAGAGAGATCTTAATAACGTGTTAAGCTTCTAGACTGATATATCTTTTGTTGGCTTACTAAGCCGTGAAAAACGTCGTCAATGTAATCAGCCTGTAACATTTCCACTGCTGGGCAGCGGGTCTCCTCTCGGGGTGGGCCAAAATATACGACGCGGTCCCAGTACGGGTTCCTTAAGCCATATTTTAAGATGATTTTTGAAGGCCTGAGTAAAGAAAAAAAAAAAAAACTTTATTTCCACATGCCTTCACCAAAAATAACGCTCGATCTTATTGAGGCAATATTATGAGCGCTATCGATTAAGATTTAGGTTACTCACTTACAACAGCAGAGCAGCAGCAGTGTGCAGCAGTGGTCATCTTTCCACTGAGATCACGATGATAAATCTTGACTGACAATACAGGTTATTAAAATAAGTAGTCTGAGAATAAAATAAAGGAACTTTTAACAAACAATCAATTACCAACGTCTAATCCACTCCACAGTAATAATTCTCTTCAGTGCCATTTTTTTCTGACACCAAAAAAATGTCAAGGCGTTCAATGTCCAAGTCTAAAAGCTCCGACATTAAGTGATGAGGTGTTAATTACCGAATAGCCTTCTCTAGTTGACATAAAAAAATACTTGAAAGGCGGCTTTAACCTCAGCCACATAGAAAATCGTTTGTCAGGGATCTTGAACCGTCGAGGTCAACTCGTATTACTTATTCTCTTCGCATGTTCTTTTTCTGAGAAATATTTAATTTTGTGAGGTTTCTTAAGGTGAATGTACCTACTGAGAAGCTCATCTTAAGAGGTTAATGGATAAAAATATCTGGAACACTGTTCTGTCTTTTAAATTAAATAATAATCTTTCCTAAATAAAAATGTTCAAATAATTGGGATGTATATGTCAGGTTTACAAATCGTAACCTGATGATAAAAAAAGTTTGGTTTGTTAACCTCTGGATCAACTACATTGACATTGTAGAGTAATAAAACGTTTGGCGTAGCAGCTGCTATGGCGTAGCAATTGCGTAGCGGCTGCTACGACGTAGCAATAGCGTAGTGACAGCTACGACGTAGCAACCTACGCGCTACGTAAGTGTACGCGCTACGTAGGTCTACGCGCTAAGTAGGTTTACGCACTACGTAGGCCTACGCGCTACGTAGGTCTATGTGCTACCTAGGTCTACGGCGTAGACATTTGTTCGGACTCTAGCAGCTTTTTAGAAAATGTTTGCAAACAATTTTTTCGTGCTTCAAGTGTTCAACATAACATAATGACAAATTACTCCTTGCAAGAGCATATACGTCACACATGTAAAGATACGTCCCACATGGCTACGTCATAAACCGTCGTGCTCAGGTCAGGCTGCGCTCATTAAGAACCAGAGCCTAATGATGCAGTCGCTTGTTAGCCGTCTTGTCGCCTCGCCTCGCACAAAAAAACGGTCAAGTACGAGCCGGTCATCGTGTAATTAGTGACTTGTATCCCTCCTTTATATCAGATTGGAGCTGCGAAAGATGAAGGGAAAATGCAGGAAATGCTTTTGCTACGTGTTAAGCTTTTTTTTTTAGGTTGTTGAGTTTGAGTGGAGTATTTTTGAGTGTGTATATGTGTCGCACAAGGATTTTTCTCTAATTAATCACAAACACGTGTAGAGTGTATGTTTTCTAGCTAAGTGGTTGCGATGTTTATATTTGTAGACATTTATTGACTACCTCGTTGGTCTCGTGGTCGAGCACGAGTGGCGACTATGAGGTCCTGGGTTCGATTCCCGGATCGGGCAAATTGTTATTAGGTTTTTCGATAAGGAATTTCTCAGTAGCAGCCACGGAGTCTGGATTTGAGCTCGGTTGATGGCAATAGACTCGCCCCTACATGGGACTCAAACATAACTGTCGAAATGTGGGTGTACTATTAGGTATACCTCTACTTAACTTTACGGGAAATATCGGCGTTTGTATATTATGTCATCAATATAATATGTTATCAATATGATATTAAATAAAAATAACACTATTTCTGAATTCTATAATGCTTTCCTTATTTGTCAATATTCTTAGGTACGTAGTATGTTTTTTTTTATAAAAAATACTTAAAATTATATCGCTGGACATTACACACAGCGCCATCTAAGTGCCACACTAAGCAACGAGGCTTGTGCCGTAGACACCAGATAGTTGATATTACTGCATAGATACTTTTTGTTTGTAAATACATACTTATTATACATATAAACATTCATGACACGGAAACAAATGTCCTTGCTCATCACACAAACATTTGCTCCTACCGGGGATTCGAACCCAGGACCCTAAGAACGTAAGGCAGCCTCACTACCGCTGCGCCATTCGGGTCGTCAATTCATGAATACGCTAACGAAAACACGTACAGAGAACGAGGAATTTCAATAAATATGTCCTGAAAACGTACAGTAGTATAAGGTAGCGACAAAAATATACAATTTACTTCATCATTATGGTTTTACTACAATAAAAAGAAAAAAACCTTTTGTTCTATATTTTCGTTTTCGCCCCTCCAATATAGCAGAAAACGTTACTACAGTTATAAAAGAAAAACAAATCCAAACAACTCTCTCTGAGTTAGCACACGTATTAAAAAATAACACTCGCTTAAAATTTCTTTCATATAACAAAACACCAACATGTAAGCAATTGTACCGTCATTACGATAAATCATTTATTCCCACGCTTCCTTTCCCCCTTATTTCCGTAACGTTTGCTCACAAAATGTATTTAAACGAGTTGGGTGAAGCATCGCACAAAATATGTACAATAGGTCAACTCCATACAATTCACAAAAAACACACGCACACATAAATAAGCACGCTTCACGTTCTGCGAGTGCAAACGCAAATGACAGACAATCTAAAACTAATGACATTCGCGAGGACTGGCATTTGTTTAGTCTGATTTTATTGTATTTTATTTGGTTTAATTTGATTTTATTTTGATTCTATTTAATTTTATGTGATCGCATGTAATAATATTGATGTCTATCAATTTGTGTGGCAGTGGGTGTTATTTACCTAAAATAAATGAATTTATTTATGTGTGCGTGTGCGGTTATATGGTTGTGTTCTTCGTTTGTCTAAAGGTCGCAGGCGCGCCTGGTCAGCATGAGATTCTGTGTCCAATTCGCAGGTCGGGCAAACTGTTATTGGGTTTTGTGAAAGGAATTTCTCAGCAGTAGTCTGGATTGTGTCCTTTTGATGGCAAGGCGCGCGCCCTATAACATGAGAAATAAACATAACTGATGAAATGAAGCTAAGCTGTTAGGTACACCTCTGCCTAACACTTCGGGGATTACAGTCGTGATGTTATGAGTTACTAGCTTATGCCCGCGGCTTCACCTGCGTGGAGTTCGGTAATTGTCCCACGGAATCATACTACCGAGATAAAAGGTATCCTATGAGTTAATCCAGGTTATAAACTATCTGTGTGCCAAATTTCATCCAAATCTAGTAGCTTTTTCGTGAAAGAGCTCCTGAGCGAAGCGAGAGCAAAGTGCGAGTGAGAGCGAAGTACATCCTCACAAGCTTTCGTATTTATAATGTTATTCGTAAGTAGGATTTACGGAACAGGCCTTCTGTAACAATTTTGTGGCAATATTGTGTTGAACAAAACAGCAACCATGCTCAAGGAGGATACACTTTACGTAAGCGTACGATGTTTACTCCTATAACGGGACCATCCTTTGATGGCTTCTACAATTGAATTCTGTACACAATGTAAGTTTACATTGAGGCTTCATAAGAGTACTGTTTATTAGGTATATCGAGCGAAGGCTTTCTGTTTATTATTGTTTACGTGGTTGGAGAACTTAGAAATAGCGTATAGTTCCTCCAGAGTCTACCTAAAATGAACCTAATAGATATGTCGCAAAGCGTCGTTTTTGTCGGAAAGAGAATTGTGCCCGCGCTTCCAGGTGACGTAAATCTAGATGGCAAGTCTGAAACAAAAACGTGAGAAGATCGTCAGCAATATAAATGTGGCTTACGAAAGTTGTAATTTAGAATGTAATAAGTTTGATTAGTGTGGATATTGAGTTACCTATTAAAAGACCACAGACACAACAAATGAAACGAAATAAAATCTTGTAAAATAGTAATACACCTAAAGAATTTTCTCGCAAATAAATATTCTAGACTGTAGGTTTTGTATGTTTCGAAATACAAACAAATTTAAATTTAATTATACACAAAATTAAGATATTTCGAGTGTCCTAGACAGAGCAAGATCTCTTAAGGTCCCCGTTATTTTAATATAAGCTGACAACGTAATGAAAACCGAATTAATTGCTAAGAACGGGCAATAAATGAGAATTGAAGAAGTAGAATGCTATTAGGCTAATACAGCAGAAATCCGCATTCGGCCCGCAATGGGCCATTTAGCCAGCGGTGGCTTTACAAAACATTGCCCCGTAAGCCGTAGTCGGAATAACGTTTATTAGGAAAAATGTGTTTACTTTGAGCGCGTAACGCATGCTTATTTAAATACGCGTCCTGACGATTATTTGTACGGTGTGCGTCGTTGCTTAGATTCGCGTTTTGTTCGCGTGATGATGAGGTGGGCGTCGGTGACGGATATACTTGTGTGTTCGTGTGCATTTGTGTTCGTGACATTTTAAATTATACGTTGTGTAGATTGTTACAGGATTACTTTGTTAGATGATAAGGTTGTTCCTTATGTTTTCAGGTGAACCTGAGCTATGTTATTGCATTTTCTTACAGATTACACACATAACATTACGCCTGTAATCCCGGAAGGGTTAGGCAGAGGTATACCTAATACCTAGTACGTCCATATTTCGGTAGTTATGTTAAAGCCCCATGTAATAGGGGAAGGGGGGGACGAGCTCTTAAAGATTACTACTGCATTAATTTGGTAGCAGTTATTGTAAAATCTCTTGACAGTAACTAAAAGCCAGTCTTTATTTACAGAATTTATAGCTTCGAGATATTTCTCATAATGCGGAAAACGTAGGCACTGAGCACAAAAGCCGCTTCGCCAACACTACAGCAGATTTTGGCAACTTTTCCTTTACAGAGAACACGGAGCTTTAAACAGTACTTAAAGCTGGGGTCAGTGAACCTTGAACCTTAGAAATTAAATGTCAGAAATAAAGTCTTTTTTCTCAAAATAATGAACCCATTTAAATCTTGTTGGTTTCACTCATTTTTTATTGTCTAAAACAAAATAATGGGATAAAAAAACTGTGATTACATTTTTAATAAATGTGGACTCCGTATAAAATGGAAAGTGCTGCTGAAATGATTATTTATTGTTAATTAGGACTCGAAATTGTGTCAACAAGATAAGTAGCGCTGCGTTGAACGTAAAGAATTAATAAAAGGTTTGTTTATCCACGTCATGCCTTAAGCACCGCCGGCAAACGTTCCTTAATCAGACTTGAAGATTTATTAATTAATTCGAACACTTTGACAACTTCAAGAGGTTTCGGAAATTCTCTAATTGGTTTAATTTATACTTAAGTCATTCATCACATCGCAAATCCAAAACAACGTTTATTAGTTAAAGGTGGGCGAGGGGGAAGTAATTAATGAACAAACTTTTAGTGAGACTTTACATCTAGAGGTTTCTTATCAATTTGTCTTCCTGTTGGTGGGCTGGAGCAGATTTCTGCTGGATCACTCAATTGTGCCAACTTTAAATAAGTTTTATCAACAGGTAACAATTATGTTGTTAAACCCTTCAAGAGTTTGAAATGAAGTGATGCCAAAGTTCTCGCTTTTGTTTTGAATTATAATACCAATAGTTTAGAACGATCGATGAATAGGAATTCGAACGGTTAACCCAAAAGAATGTAATGCTCAAACTACTCAATATTAATTCTGTTAGTAATTAATGTAATATAAATCCTAATCCTAACTTCCTAACAATATTATAAATACGAAAGTAAGTTTGTTTATTACGTTTTCATGTCTAAACCACCGAAACGATCATCCTGAAACTTTGCATATACGTTGTTAGGTACAGAAACGGACATAAGGTACCTTTCATCCCAAAAAAAAGAACTGTTCTCGATGAAAACCACAATGAGATTCTTATGATAATAGATGACGCTACGTGTCTTTCGAATCATGATTGAATTATACTATTACAGGCAGAGTACAACCTGAATTGATTGTCAAATTCTAAACTAACGCGAGTAAAGCTGTGAGCAAAAGCTAGTACCATATATATGTAAATGGGTAATCTATCTAATGTTATAGACGGATATGTAATACATTTTGATTAATGTCAGACAGGTGTGAAATTGAAGTAGCTAGGAGTATTATCAGCAGTTCGGAATGTAGTTGCTCTAACGTTCCACGAAATATATAATGAGATTGATGTATAATTAAACTTTGCTTGATGTTGTGCCCTAAAGCCTTCAAATAGATAGTTACAGTATAACAGATAATTAATTTGCCGGATAAAATCAAGGATTTATATACATAGATGTGCCCTCATTGTACTTCCTTGTACGAGTCTTGATACACACAATGTTCAAGTACGAGTACCCGAGACAATTTTTCGAATACTAAATAGGCTTGCGTATGGCTGCAAATCGCCTGATGTGAAGCGATGACGCGACCTAGGTTGGAGCATGCTAGCCTTAGAAGAAACGGATTCACTCGAACTTTGAAGAGATCAAGATTATAATCATCGGGAAAGAGAGAAGCCGACAGTGAATTCCATAAACTGGCGGTTCGCACAATAATTGTGGAAGCATAGCCCGATGATAGAATATGGTGAAATTGCAAATATGAGAAAGAAAGGTTTTGAACATCGACGACATTGTTTGACTCTAGTGTCTCCAGAAGCCGGTTGGCAACACAGAATGTGTGTTTGTGTCAACGTGGAATGTCATTGCCAACGACACAGAAACGTAATAATTTTTTGACGAGGCAGGGCAAATCAAACGAATGTAATCTTCTCCAAGTTGTTATTAAACTTTAACCAAAAATATACAAAAAGAGGACTATAGGTTTTAAGGAAAGCGTCGTTAGAAATAAAATAAAAAGGGTTATTTTACTATTCCCCTTTCCTGAAACTTCAACGTTTTTTTCTCAGAAAGATCATTATTCATTCATCATTACTATCCTTTGAAAAGTTTTCTGAAGTTGTGATTTTTATTTTAGTTGTTTCAAGATCTTGTCCTTGCTTCAGTTTGATTGAATAGGTACTTTAGTACTTCTAAGTAGCCTAGCTGTTTAATGTGCCTAAGCTGAAGTTTTGTAAAGAAATTAAGTAGGTATTTCAGAGAAACTTTCAGAAACCTTACTTCCTTTGTCCTGATAATATTACTGATATACACACACTTCAACCGCGATAGACGCGCATCACGAAAGCTGGTTCAACGTGGCGTAGGACAAGAGTGTCCAGAAGGATATGGAGGAGGCCATTGCCCAGCAGTGAGACCTACAAGGCTACTAAAAAAAACTCACGCACTCCAGCACTCACTATCTCAAAAACCGGTATGTCCCTGAACCATAAAAACGAAAACATGTGACATCTACCAACTCGTAAAATGCCGTGGATTACAGCCCACTCGCTTTCTTAGAGAGAAGACCTGTGTCCCAGCAGTGGGAACAGTATAGGCTTATGCTATGCTTATGATTTCTGCTTGAGCACTCTGTTAATTGTTTCAGCTCTCTATAACTAAAGTTATGCAAAGCCTAATTATTGTTAGAGTATACGTTTCCACAAATCATTACGCACGTAGATTTATTTACAAATCCATTCTATTAATAAACCCCTTTGTATTATCCTCAACTTGTTCAATAATAGAACGCATAGCTCGTGAAACTAACATCGAACAGAAACTCAACAGGGAAGTGCTATAATACAAAGCAGAATCATTCGTCCATCTAATCTTATTTCCACAACTCGGCAACCTGTCGTGGTTGTTGAACCATTGTTGGTGTAAAGACTGTCGGTCACGTAACTATACTCAACTGTTGAACAATAGTGGGTACCGATTTATGTAACTTTGATTTTTGGTAAAAAATAGTAGGCTCGGTGGCAGCAACTAGGTGTAGCTAAGTATTTATGAATCGGGATTAACAATAATAGACTTTACATTAAACCACGTTAAGCCATTCTTCCCCGATGTCATTTGTACATCTTTCTCAGTCGTAAAATACCTGTAGGTGAGACTTAATTGGTTTGTGGAGATCAGATAGGCAGTCTACTCCATGTAAAATTCTAGTATTCAGTTGCACCCAGTTGAATTGGACGCCAACCCCGACAAAGTGGCAAAAAAGCAGGGCATATGATGACAATTTGAAGAGTACACCGGTTTCACTGAACCTAAATTTATATTTCATGAAATTGGGCATATAGCAATTGAAGAACCAGATGAAAGTTGACGGTGTTAAGCGAGCGATGGTTTTATTAAAGTGTGGCGTATTGCGTTTATATTTTACACAATACACAGAGGAAAAGGTTTACTAATGAAAATCTCTGATCTTGCCGTATTATTTATTGCAATTGTGGTGTGGACGAATTTGAACTAAACAGAATCAGTACAGTATCAACGCAACATTTTAAAACTAAGTGGCTTTTCGTGTCTGTCTGTGTGACTGCTTTAATCTTCTAAACTAAACAATTGATTTTGATACGGTTTTCACAAAAAAAATGTGTGATATGTCCTACAAGTTTTTAAATATCTTATAAATATTCTGGTTGTTTTGACATAAAACTATAATTATAATAATGTAATAATTTATTTCAAAAGTATTAAAAAAGTGTACATTTATTAGTCTTATTTAATTAGTGCAGAGAAGTAAACAACAAGTAAATTATATTTAACTGTTGCAAGTAATAATAATTATGAATTAAAATGTTTGTTGGTAGCGACCTGCCCGATCTAGGTTTATTTGAACCAGTGTTTTTTAACAAAGCACAATTTTGATTAGGACGGTAAAATTATAAAATAAAATTAAGCTATTAACAACTATAAGAATGATCAAATTGGTACAAAAAAAAAAACACTAAAACTGATTTAAGAAAATATGTACAATTAGATACGAGGGGATAACATAATCAAAGCACAACTTCTAGAAGTTTTTCTGTGTCTATCGCTAAATAATCCGATATTACAAAACTACATTTTTAATTACTTACCTAAACTATTAAAGTTCAGTATCTTCTTTAATCTATTATACAGAAAAGGTCCCAAAAACACAAAATCGATTAGCAAACGCATATCTATTAATTTGCGGCTTTGCGTAGATCAGGTCCTTCCTTTCCCTTCCATCGAAGCAGGAGTTGGTCGCTAGGCAACAATAAAATCACCATCCTTTTCTTACCGATAATTAATTGTTCAAAAGACGAATAAATGAAAGTGACTCGACTTAAAGAAAACAAAATGATTCTTTCCGTACAATTTCTTTCAATTACTATCAATAGATGCAGCAAAGGTCGCCAGCCTACAATTTCGTCTCGACATCCCGAGAGGAAAATTAAACGTACTTTCGCCACAATTTGAAATGTCTTCTTGACAAACGATTTAAAGTTTTCGTCTTATCGGTATGGCTTTAACCGTCGAGTCTGGCTTTGGCTAAAGTATTTTTATAATTACCTTTCGCCCTTTGTAAGCGTCAAACTTTGTGGTTTTCAAGAATTTGAGGTACAGCGATGTAAATCTGAAATGTTTTTAACAAATTACGTGGCATAATCAGTTTAGCCTTTTTCCAACTACGTGTAGATGAATATTTTATATAGGTTGACTGAAATTTGACCTACACTGCTGGACACATAACTTAGAACGTATGTAAAGGTCAAGTTTTGAACTCTGTGTTATCCTAATGACTGTCTAAGAAGCTAATTTAATAAACTGGAACGATACGGTTCGATCGACTTATGTTTGTGTTACCATGAGTAGACATGTTTTTACAAGATATTGATATGACAATAGGCATCGATATTGAAGTTTAATGATACAAAACTTCAAAGAAGTTGAAAAAAGTACTGAAAAGCTGAGGTACTAAAATAAATCGTTCGAGAAGGTCGTTGTAAATATGCCTGATGGCGGTCTACTTAAGTATTCTCTTTGTAAAACGTTGTATATGATACTGACTTGGTAGGAAGATTTTTAAAAGGATAGGTATTCTAGAAACTTACAGACTTTTAAAAGGAAAGGCTTGAGACCTCACGAACAATTTCAGAGAAATACATTTAAGTGGGCATCATTTAATACTCAAACATAAATAATGTAGTACAAAAATGACCTACTACTTAGAAAAGGATAATGAACAACAAGGTAGTGGGTATAGTAGAACAATACGTCATATAAAGCTTGCTATACAACACATGTGACTAACATGGCTCAATCACTGCTGTCATCCATCTATACCAATATTATAACTTTTCGCGTTTTCGTGACTGTAGGGAATTGAATACATACACAAGGGTTCACCTATCTGCCAAAATTGGCTGATTTCGAACAATATGTTCTCATAATAATAGTACCTAGTCCTTCTGACCGTCGACCGATCGGTCACGACCGCCAGTCTCAACGAAGAGTAGCCATCGGCGCGGGCGATATTATAGTGCACAAGTGTGTGCGCAGGCACAGATGCACTCACTGTTCCTTTACTCTCATAGTCCGATGGGACGGCAATCCGACACGACCGGAGAGAGATCAGGCCCAGGACCAGCGGCTTAACGTGCTTTCCGAGGCACGGGGGTATCATACCGTCAACTTCCAAACTCCGGGGTACTACTGAGAATTTTCTCATAGAAAAACCCAATAGCACTTTTTGCCCGACCCGGGAATCGAATTCAGGACTCCACGCTCTGCAGTCGCGGCTGCGACCACTAGACCAACGGGGCAGTCGACCGAGATGTTCTCATGTCCTAACTTCAAACATACGGTGCTCTTTAATCCGGCAGTATGTTCACGTGGTTTTCGACAACCGCGAGTGACGCTGCGGATAAAAGCTATTACTAATAAGTCTTCTGATCAAAAATATTGTTAACATGCATTCCGTCATTAGCTATAAACACATGTATGTACATACAGTAGTAAGGCTAGGCTGCCTTTGGTGGACGTGTATTCGCTTAGTGTCACGGAAATTAAATTGGAATGAATGTGGGACGTTCTTGTATCGAAATCGGAGCGATGAACAAAAGAACATCGAAACCTTTATTGGTTTCCAGTCCAAGTGTGAATGTTTTGATTCTGGTTTCAAAAGCTGAACACAAAATGAATCGATTTAGAGCAAAAAACTAACTAAAGCCTGCTTCCAACACGCATCATGTATGTGTATTTAAAACATAATTTTGTCTCTTAACTTTAAATGACAGAGTTGTTTGTGTATTGATCAATATTTTAAATTAAACTATAGTATACAAATATTACAAAATATTATAACGCTAATATATATTAATATTATAACGCTGTACCATTTTCGTCTGTGTAAATTGAAAATATTTGATATAATTATGAATTGACACTGATGGTTGGTTTGTTTGTACAAGAACTACCTCAAAACTATTAAATTGATTTAAATTATAATAAAACTCCTTGAGTAGATGACAATATTATTTAATTACTTCTTTTTCAGCAATCTACTACAATAATCAACTATAATAAGCAAACAGCTATAATAATAATTATTCTTAAGTATCCACCGGGTAACTTCCACTAGTGCGAGCCGTAGCTCGGCCCAAAACCAAGTGAACGAATCGATTGCCGCCATTGCCGGCACGAGCCTTTTTTTTCCCACCAACTGTCACCGCTTGGTGTTGCTTTATAAAAATAATTGTTCTCAATAATCGATATGTCAGTTTAGTCGATTTTTAAACTACGGATAAATTAACCTTAAAAAAAGACTTTGCTTAGTGATAGAACATACCTATGTATTTGCTTTCAGAATCCTAAATTACACAAGAGTATGAAAAACAGAAGATTCGTATGATATAAGTTTACCTATTCGTAGTAGAACCATAAAATTATTAACTGGCAATTGTTTTTTTTGTCGATCTCATCTTTAACGTTTTAATATTTTACGAGTTTTCGCTGGAAATTAAGGAACTAACTTTGGTGAAAAATATACACTCGAGTGAACTCGTGGGCACAGCTAGCATGTAATAATTTGCCGTAGGTTACGTTAAATTATTACAAATAATTATGTTTGTACTACGTTGTTGTTTTTGTTTTAATCACTCGCTATGTTTTGTTTGAACTCTTTTAATGTACATATTCTAGCGTTCCGGAAAATGTTATGCATTGTTGTTCTAACAAATAACAGAATATTGTTTCGAAGTTTATTTTCAATGTACACAAGGATTATAAATGCATCGTTGGAGTTATCATGTTTATAGTTAGTAAATAAAATTATGTATCTGTAAATAGTAAGTACATATTTATTCTCTTTCTCTTGCTGTATCTATTATTTTAATACCATTCCATTCCAGGCACAAAAAACCGAATCAAACATTTGTAACTATTTCACTACAAGCAAAATAATTGCGAATTTGTTCATTTAATCCAACATTTTCCTCGTTAGAAACAACTTAGTTAAAAAAAAAATAAGGTAAATCAAATGCTATTTGGATTAGGTGCGAATCCAATAATTCACTAAAGGGACAAACACACAAAGTCGTTGTCACTTCCGAGCCCACGTAACGCTCAATTAAGTTCTTCAAATTGTTTTCCGCAAGAGTTTTCTTATCTCAACTCTAATTAGAGAACACAAATAATCGCAAAATCTCTTCCCACTTCCCGTCGTTGAAACAAGAGAAACAATATATGCAATTATATATTCCGGAAACGCGGGGCAATTAACATGGAAATTCTCGTTAACGTTTCGCAAAGGGGAACTTTTGATGTTAAGGAAGTGCGAGAAAAAAATTCAAGAGCCGCTCCCAGCCTCATTAACAGGCCTTTAATACTAGTGAGATGCTTCCGGGCAATGGCTCTAGAAGAATTTTGAGCCAGTTGCATTTTATAATTCGTTGTAGGACTCTTTTTGCCGGTCAGTACACTTAGTACATATGAAGAATTGTTTTGGCCGACGTGGAGCTCGGTTCCTGAAGTATTTATGTGACATTTAATACCAGCCTGTTGTTCCTCTGCACTCTTTCGAAACGTATGAAATTTGTAACCAAAAAGATTATTTCAACATTTTCAGTCTATCCTTTATCTAAGCTACCCCAATTACAAGATTTGCAAAGAAAAAAAATACGTTACTTTTTGGAACAGTGAAAGTAAAACTGTTTTCGATCCGAGGATTTTAGGTTTGTTAGCGTGAAAGAATTTGATTTCTCTCCAGTAAATGGACTAACCGAATTCTAACAAGTCTGGCCCTCGATCCCTAGCTCTGGGATAGAAATAACTGGACCGGGCTTGTATTCACGTCTTTATAATACAGAGGAGAAGGGATCTAAGGAACGTGCTGACATTGAACCGTGAACAGTCTTTTAGTCGAGCCTTCGTACGTGGCCCACCCAAGAATGTTATTAAGTTACATTCTTTTATAACCTTCGCCAAGTTTTGGAATTTTTGCGGCAGTGCTGAATACACTTTTACAATATTGTGGCGGAGAAAGGAATAAGGACGAGATAAAGATGAAAATATTTTCAGTTAGTAACATCGGTTTTGCTATCGCATTTTGAACTCTATGTTTCATGTTTTACGATTTAAGTTTGTATCTTATTACGAGAAAAGGAATCGTTCTAAATAGTCAGTCAAGTCGTCTATTAATTCGAAGTATTCAGTCAGCTGAATAACAGACTCGCCTGTGCAATTACTGCTAAACATGAAATCGAGAAGGATTTTTCCTTTGTGTCGAAATAAATAATACCGGCAACGGTCCCATTTTAAAGATCTCATATTCAGTCTCCTACGTCGATTCAATAGGATACTGTTTTGTTAGACGCTCATAAAAATGATTCACTATTGACTCTCATTATTTGACAATGAATTAAACTTTTATGGGGTATAGGATTGAACAATTATAAAATTTCCGTCTGAATATTTATGAACTTTTGTAAAGAATTAAGTAAATTACAAAAACTTCTGATTCATGCAATTCTTTTGAAAAAAAGAAACATTTAAGTATCTCTGAATGCGCTCGTTTACATTCAACTCGCTAAAAAAGCGATCCCCTTCAAAAACCGGCGCGTCTGAAGTAAAAACAGAATAAAACGCGGTGCACATCACAAGTAAGGCTTTTAACAGGCCGTCTGTGTTGTTGAGAAGTGTCCGCCATGTTTGGGGGCAACGAAACTAAACTTTATAGAACAATAGAGTGATGGTCAGTGTTGGGCCAGCGGCGCCACTGTCGACACGCGAACCGCTACGACACTTTTATATTTATAATTTTATTTCCTGTTGGACATTTTCTATTCGTTTAATCTGTTTTCATTCAAGCTGGTTTGGGCATATATTGTGATAATTATATCGGCGATTATTATGATAATTTTCATTGGCTGACCGTATCAAAATATTTTACGTTTGAAACATATTTTTAAAGCTACTAAGCTAAGCGAACTCAATCACCGCTACATAGCCGAGATTCCTAAACATTTTTAACTAAACTAAATATTTTAAGAATTGAACTTGAAAGTACGGAGTCGACGACAAAGCCAAGAGCGCCAGCTTGCTTAAAATAATACCTCTAATCTCTCCTACTCAGAGAGAACAGCTGCTCCTAGGTTCAACTAAAAATGAGGTTAGAATTTGCAATTTTTAACCTGACACACTTTTATTATAGTTTTACGCGTTTGCATTATTTGAGGCCGCTCCGGCTAATCTTATGAGTTTATTCTACGGCTTATCTTGTAATAAATTATTTCAGAATTGCTTGCCATGCCATTGAACTTGGCTGTCGAGTGCAGAAAACCTTGTAGACGATTCTTTCTCATCTTAGCTTTCCGCATCTTACAGATGAGCAGTGTACTGCAACAGTTAGTATTAACCTGAGTTCATAATGTTCTTATTATATGTCTAGTTACTATTTTTTATATAATACAGCACAATGGGTATAAAAAGATACTTCACGAAGCCTAAAGGCACTTGTTCTCCTATTTTTTGTTCTCGTCACCTGGAAAACTTCTAGTTAACATCCATCAGCAGAATGTTTTGAGTTCTATCGGAAACCTTGACTTTTCACCCCAAAAAAAGGCAATTCCCAGCAATAATTTTTGCAAAGAGTTACTTAGTTTGATGTACAGAATGCTTGGTTGATGACTTCGTGGTGGGTCTGTTTACACCTTTTAGTTATTTGTTACAAAAAACGAGTTTCAAAGAACAAGTAAAGCATGATTTACAAAACTGATTCAAATAATCTTCCGCCCACATTATAGATCAATGCCGTGCGACAGTTCGAGGTAATCTAATTTAGTTTCAGTTATTACTGTAGCTAGCTAATGGGTAGTTCAATATTAGTTACAAATATAATCATCAGAACAAACCTTTTTCAAAATGTTAGATGTCACAGAAACATCTAGGCGGCCAAACAATGGCTGAAAGTTAAAAAACCAAGGAGAAAATAATGGCCATCGAAATGTCACGGCCTTCTTTGAATGCAAGAATAATATTCGGAGCTCAAATCGATAAAGGTGAGGTTTGAAAGGGCCGCGCCCCTGGCGAAATACCTCCGTAGATTCATTGAATGCAATAAAATTTTCTGCACAATTGAAACCATTAAAGAGCGTCGCCACTGCGCCGAGCTGAATGTTAATCACGGGCTTGTGTGAATGGAACAATCACATTGTGGGAAAGACCTCATTTTTATCCAATTTTCATTTGAAACAAAGAATCTTCGTAAGAATGGAATAGGATTAAAATAATTCAATATATTCCAACGTGAAGTTGGTCAGCAACTAAAAGTCGTGCGTTTTTCTCGTTATGAAAGAGAATGCATTTTGTTGTGAAAATGTTTTTCTTGGATGTTGACAAACTAAATTCTCTTTTAAAATGAAAAGGGGACACGTACGGCACACTCTTCCTAAGTCTTAATTAACTCATAACTAACCTCGTCCTTGGGGGAAATCGTTTCTTACGTAGCGAGAAGCGTCTGACATAGGAAGTCGCTAGCAATGCCGTCGTCACAAGGAAAACCTTATTTTCCCTGAGTTCCTTTGTCATTAACTGGGTAAATTGTTTTTCCTGTGCGGGAGTGTCTTGGTTGGGTCTAGATTAAGCGGTAAGCCTGGCTAATTCGGTTCACTCTTTGCAGGTCTAACCTGTTATGGGTTTACGATGCCACAGTTTTTCTTTAAGCCTTTTTTTATGGAGTGATTATCTTTTGTTTGTGTTACAAAATAGAGCAAATTAACCAGAGATTTCGCTGTACAATTTGTAAATGGTTAGATAGCATAGTTATGGATAAGTTACCTTAGTCGTGATGTCGTGTCGGTCTTGTTAGCGGTCAAACACCTTTATAATACCTCCAGCACAACATTTTAACCTCTTTAGGTTCACATAGTTTAATTTTCAAGTATCATCTATACATTTATACATGTATACAATATATAAGAAAAATTGAAGTGTCTGTTTGTCCGCCGCCGCGGGAGAGGTACCGGGCGTCGGGGGCCACCATAGGCGCGGGCCTGTGGACGGCGAGCTATGGGCTAGCTCGCCGTCCGTCCGTCTTATGACGACAGGCCGTGTCGACGGCGCGTTCGTGTTCCACGCGCGCCTCAAAGAGAGTCAGCAAACAGGAAGGGGTCCGTAAGGGCCGACGCCTGCTAGGGTAGCGGGACTGTTCGAAAGAGATACCGCGGCCCTGGAACAAAAAGGGCAAAGGAAGGAACATGGATGGGTTTTAGTCAGTAAAAGTCTGACACTCCCTCCTGCTCAGCCCAGAGCGGGAGGAGTTATGTGGTGATTTCCCATCCGAAAAAAAAAAAGTGTCTGTTTGTAATACCAATATAACAGCTTTTTACTTAATGCATATTATAAAAGTATAAACATACGGTACTTATAACAAAAACACCTTTTTAAAATTTTTGTCTGTCTGTCGGTCTGTCAGTCTATTTGTTTGTTCCGGCTAATCTCCGAAACGGCTGAACCGATTTTGATGGGACTGGCCAATAGCTGATGTCATAAGAAGTACCTAAAGCTACTTTTATTTAAGAGTAAGAATTAGGGTTTCGTGCAAAAACATTAAAACCCTTGAAATTGGTAACAAAATTCGATTAAAAAGAAATGTAATATTTTTTATATTAATTTTATAAGCGAACGAAAGTCGCGGGCAACAGTTAGTTCTCTATAATTCTGTTCTTACTTTAAACTCTAATCCCGTAATGTGAACTGTATAATAGAAGCTCCCTTGAGCTTCAATTAAATTGTAATTCAATACACTTAAATTAGATACCGAGTATAATAGCTCCATACCTCATGCCACTACTATTAACACAATAGAGATTTACATAATTAATACATAATATAATGAAGGTACTTACGTAAATTATTCCATCTTCCGCCGGCAGACATTATTTGTAATATGCATGAACACTGTCGCTCAATGATTGGTGAACCACACGGGTAGCGTTAAGCTCCACTACGTATTCCATCTATCGCTTCCATGATCAAGTAGAAACACAGTGAACAATCAAACAATAGCTCTCGGTTGATTAGGAAACATGTATGGATTGTCTATAAGTAACCTAACCTAAACCTAGTAACCTTGCCATGCATTTACTGACAGTATAGGCAAAAATGATTATTCTCTGTCTGTTTCTGCTTCAACTGTACCTTAAACCTGTGCAGTAAAAACCGTGAACTCTTTTAGGGTTCCAACCTCAAAAGGAAACAACGGAACCCTTATAGGATCACTTTGTGTCAGACTGTCTGTTTGTTTGTCTGTCTGTCCGTCCGTCTGTCTGTAAAGACTTTTTATCTCGGGATCGCGTGGAGGTATCGCGTTGAAAACCCTTGAAGCTGTGATAAATCAAACTTCTAAGTTAACGAAAAAAAGATACGGCCGTTTATGCCGCAAAAAACGTATATTTCGACACTCTCAAGGGAATCAAAATTTATAATTCCCGTTGACCTAGAATCATGAAATTTGGCAAGAAGCAATGTCTTGCAGCACATGTAAAGGAAACAATCTGTAAAAACCATATGTAGTTTAATAACAAAATACCTACAAGTTTATACGGAACCCTCGGTGCTCGAGTCCGACTCGCATTTGGCCGGTTTTTTTACACGAGTGTTGATAGTCCTCCTGGCCTTTTTCGGTCGTAACGGCCAATCTAGACATCGACACAGGAAATATTGCAGTGCACAAGTGTGTGCGCAACTGCGCAAATACAGAGTACCGAAATACACTAGCACACAGCTATAAGTAGTCAGATTCGATAGACACTGTACATTTTCGGTCCGGGTTCAGTATCCAAAACCCCGATACGATAAACGTCCATGATCCAATCTCTGTAACAGAATAAAATGAGTTCCGTTCACTGGGCGGCCGCACGTCCCTGCAAAGGCTATCGGGTGCAACATTTTTCGTAGGGCCGTCGTACGTCCGGCCGACGATTTTCCTTTCATAAATCACAGAGGCACGTGACGTCACGCCTCTGTCCTGTCGGTCAGGGACGTGACAAAACACTTTGCGTACTCTTGTTAACTCCCGCCGGTGATTCCTCGGTGCATATACTTTGGAAACACGAGGTTTTCCCAGCGGATATAGGATACGTGTGCTGTTTTTCTTTATTGGGTGAATGAAACTTTGAGCTATGGAAACCGTGCACTTGAACACGCGCGCCGGGAGATACAAGTTTGCTGAATTTGTGCGAGGTCGTTGGTATGCGTGAATAGTTGAGCGACTAGATACTGATATTAGGGATGAATGCATTTAATAATGTATACTATTAAAATCTTTACTAATGAGAAACTATTTCAGAGTTTGTCAACAATGTAAATATGGTATGTTCATTTAACAATGATTTGCTTTGACATGTGCACCTACTTATACGAAAACCAGTTTTTTAGGGTTCCGTATATCCGAATAAGAAAACGGAACCATTATAGGATCACCCCTGTGCCTGTCTGTGCGTCGCTTACAGCTAATTTGTTCCGAATCGACTGGTCCTTGGTACCCATATGAATTTCTGTGACCCATCACAGACGTTGTACGTATATAAATGGTTTCTTTTACACCACGATTACAAAGTTCGTCATCTAACTAGAATCAAACACTGAACTTTCGATTAATGTTATGCCACTGCTATGTATCATGAATCTGTACATAGCAAAACAGACAATATCAAGATATACAAACGCCTACACCCGTCTCCCGGACGTGTGCTACGTGTTTTGTCGTGGCGTTGAGCTGGCGCGACAACTCACCAGACCGACGTCATTTTTTGCGTAATGACACTATCTGCGTCAGTCGGCTTCCGCCAGCCTTATTCACGGCTTCCCGAGAACGGGTAATTTTGGTGTAGCCTACTGTAAGTCGGTACGGCTTGCTGGATTTACTGGGTAGGTTTTTAAGTTGGGTGGTGCTGAAATGTGGGCTGAGTTGTGGGTTGAGTTGTCATCATTAACAGAAATATAAATAATTTGTTTAAAAAAAAATGATTGAGTCACCATATATGTATGTCGGAGACGGTCATTAGTACGGGCTTAAAATGAATCACAAGTACGCGGTGGTGACATCACGCGATCTACTTGCAAATCTACCCACACCACAGCTTGCTTGTTACAGAGTCAAGATGATAAACTCTGAGCCAGGACGACAGTCAGTCATTGTCTGATCGCGGCCGAGTTAAGACCTCTTGGAACTGTACCCGATTCATTGTGACCCGTGTTATTTTGCTAAGTTGTAATCTCAAGTAATTCGTTAGTTTTGCTAGAAACAATGTATCGCTCAGTGTCTTTTCATAGCACGAAACCCATCGTCTGCCCAAATGATGTAGAAGCCTAGCGGAATAAATCCTGCCACTCCGACATGTATATATTTAGCTTTATAGTTTTACATGTTAAGCTGATGCTGATAGAAGAGTTGGTAAGTACTAAAGAGTAATTTCAAAAGCGCGACCGTTACCGCGAACCGTAGTAGTATTGTCGCTCAATTGCAATGACTGCAGTGACACAAATGGTTTCTTTGTAACTTTAAAAAAAATCGGTACATGGAGAGGTTGTCCTCCGCTGACACCTTTTCTGGAAGTCAATGTCAAGAGAGGAAATTCCGAAGTGCTCTATTTTTAACTATTTGACAAGTTTTATAAGACTTATGGATCGGAAATACGTCAAAATGTCACTCTGGTCGTATTCCCAGTACGTACTACTACGCACGTACTTTCAAAGTTTATCGCTGTGGTATTTTGCTCATAAATCTTTAAAGGTCATCGGAAAACCTTCGTGACGTCATATTTTCTTTTCATACGGAACCTAATTTGATAATAACTTTTTATTAAAATGTAGGAAGCACTCAAAAAGGTTCCAGGAATTTTACTTCTGATGCTTGAAATGTTGTGATAAATAAGTTATCTTTGACGTAAAAGTATCGAACGGATATCAAACTAACACCATGGATAAAAAGAAAAACAATATAAGTTACAAGTAAAAAAATATGTTTATCTACTGTAATAAAAGACGAAATACAAACAGTGAAATAAATCTTAGCTCTGTAGTTTGTTACTTTCTGTAATTACTACAATGTTTGTGGGCGCTGAAAAAATATGTATGAACTTAAAGAGGTAACGAAAGAGCCAGTCAATTATATGGTTCATCTATACTAATATTATAATGAGGTCATTTTTTTTTTTGTAAGTTTGTATGTAGTGAGTAATCTCTGGATCTACTAAACCGATTTTGAAAATTCTTTCACTAATAGGAAGCTACATTATCCTCAAGTGCCATCGGCTATATTTACAACGTGCCCGTGGGATAATTTCCGACAAAAACACTAGCGAAGCCGCGGGCAACAGCTAGTTACAAGTAAAATGACTTCAGTTCAAAACAAAATGGGTTATTAGAGCGTCCTTTATATCCCACGGTTGAAGTTTAGACATTGACTTAACTTACTTTGGACAGCTTTTGTGCCAGTTAATTTTTAAAGGGTTAAACATTCAAAAAGATTTTCGTTGTTTGCGAGTACCGCTTTGAACCCTCAGCGAACCCAAGACTATAAATATTGTACACGAATTAATTAGTTTTGGAAGAACAATAATTCATATTTTGGTGGTACTTTATATGCGTTACACACATAATTATAATTGAATGTTTCCTTTTGTGTCCACGTATCTTAGGTAAGAAGCCAAAAGAGCTTACTAGGGGTATTTGTTGTAAACGGCCACATATAGTGAACGGCGAATATAATCTCCGGGGAACTAATGCAAGGCACGTACTGTATTCCTACATGTTCTCTTTGCAATGGTTTCCTATTTTTATTATCCATCAAGCTTATCGTTATAAGCAATTTTGTATTCTTTATACAAGCGACTTTGTCCCGACATTCGGCGCAAATTGCCGTATCGACCTCGAGAAATTCGCAGTCAAAAGAGCCGCCTGAATTATGTAGAGTACGACGAGGGAAAATTGATATAAAAATTGCTCGTAAAGCATAAAATTAAAACGTGGATCGTGGCGGACGGTGTTGCAACACGCTAAATACCTGTCGTATTTCAGGCGCCATCTGTCGGCGACGGCGCTGAGACTGCCGCTTTTAATTTATTAACCAATTTGCTGAACGCCCTGAACCGCGCTCCACTCCCGGTATTTTGTTTCTTGACTTAATAAATTTGAAGCCATAATCCGTGAAGAGTATTTTCATGATGTTGATGGCTAATTAAGTATTAATCTCATAATTAACACTTAAATTTTTACGGTGTTTTATGATAATGGGAAAGATAACACACAGAACAGCATAGCGTAGCCGGAATTCTAAAATGTGATAAATGTCACGTAGAATGAGAGTTGATGTCAGTGAAGTGGCGGAACTGAGAATTCTTTTTACGCTTTTTGGAGTCTGAGGGTGATTGTACACGAAGGACTATTAAAGTTCACCACTTACTCACGCCTCAGCTCGGATAGCTTTTAGAGCATGTATATGCTCGCTCCTTGGTGCAATATAAAATCGTTATGGCTTGTTTACTGTGAGAACATATTGTCACTTAAAATTGTTACCGAGCATCCCCAACTTGTTTAACGATGCTTTTCTTGTCTTGTTACATATTGTGTAAAAGCCTTCTTAGTTATATGCTTCTAATGTATAAGTGTTTTTTTTTTTTGAAAAAACAGCCAGATTTTAAGTATCGGACAAGTCGGAACGGAAAATAAAAATATCATAACATAGCATCACACTGTAATCCCTGAAGGGTTAGGCAGAGGTGTACCTAATAGTACACCAACATTACGCCAGTAATGTTGAAGTTCCATGTAAAGGGGGGCTAGCCTATTGCCATCAAATGGGCACAAATCTAGGGTTCGTGAAAAACCCAATATCACTTTGCTCGACCCGGGTATTAAACCTAGGACCTCATGCTTAGCAGTCGCGCTTGACCAATAGACCAACGAGGCAATAGAAAAAAAAAACTGTAATATTGTTAATGCAAACATCCTCATAGACTAAGTACATGTACTAATTATCAGTGGCGAAGGTTCCATACAACTCAATTCCTACCGGCTTTCCTTTGAAAAATGGCACTGTCAGTATTCTATAGACAAAAAATAAAATCACATTAAAGATATGTTCTCCGGCTTACCTCTTATAAAAATTGACCCTTCGCTACTGCTAGTTATAGGTAGGAACAAACTTGTATTACCTTGATTAGTACCTATTTCTACAAGTCAAACAGCGTGCTCCTAATCCTTAGTAATTCAATAAAAAGTAATAGTTATGATAAAATCAAGACGTGACTGTGACTGTGTCGAAATGAGCGGGGGAACGGATTATACAAAAAGCTTGAGGGTAAAGATACAAAAATATTGTTTTGCTACACGGTATGTCTATAGGTACAAATAAATAAAATTTAAGTTTCTGTTTGTAATTTCAAAATACCAGTTTTTTACTGAATGCATATGAAAGTATAATATGGTACTTGAAACAATTTCTTTTTTTAAAATGTTGTCTGTTTGTACCAGCAAATCTCCGAAACGGCTACTGGTAGATAGGTGATGTTATAAGGAGTATTTTAGGTTACTTTTATATTGGAAAAAAGTTTAGGGTTCCGTGCAAAAAAATTAAAACTCATGAAATTGTTAACAAAATCTGATTCTAAATGGGAGTCAATGTTTTTTTAATAAATTCACGCGCGTTAAGTTGCAGGCAACAGGTAGTTTTAAATAAGTCAATTTAAATGAAGGGGTTACTTGGACAATAGTTTATAAACCAATATGCATACTTTTTTTTTTTCGGATTGGAAATCATCAAATAACTCCTCCCGCTCTTGGCGGAGCAGGAGGGAGTGTTAGACTTTTACTGACTAAAACCAATCCATGTTCCTTCATCGCCCTTTGTGTTCCGGCGCCACGGTATCTCTTTCGAACAGTCCCGCAGCCCCGGCAGGACCTATATCCATACTTACATTCTGAAATTATAAATGCGAATGTCATAATAAAAGTCTTTCTGTTTACTGAATGGATTTGGATAGATTGAGCTGGGTTAGAACATACGATATTTTTTAACATTACGGACTTTCCCGTGGGGTAATTTGTAAGCACCGCGAGAGAAGCCGCGGGCATCAGCTAGTCTATTATGAAGCTTACATCTGTGACTAACGTAACAATTCTTCTTGTCAAACATACGAATTCGAGTTCGCACCAATAGATGATTAAAATACATAGTACTTTATCACTTGTTTTGCACGTCTTTTGTTTAGTTGACGAAAGATACCACACGAGATGTGGCCTTAATAGGTAACATTGTACATTTGTTCGAACAACCTTTACCCTCTACCTTTGTAGGTAAACTAACTTATCAATTAATTAATAAATTCGGTGATAGTCTCATTATATTTCTGCAAATAAATAAGAGACAAGTCTTGCAAACCTTCGAATTGCACACAATTCTAATATTGCAAGTTTCTTTTCGTAGTATACATACCTATTCCTAATTGACATTACATCCAAATTACCGGAATATTATCAATAACTTAGACCCACACACACATACAACACAAACTCACAGCTACACACCCCTCGATGTTTGAGTGTGACAGTCATAGGTTAATGTGTTCCAGCAATTTCGATGTAATCAGTATTGATATCAGTGTTTACACTTCGCGGAAATGACGTCATTAAGCAACCAACCATGGCCTTTGTCTATTTATGGATGGTTCTATTGACAACTGTGTTGAAACTTACAATGGTTATTAGTTAATTGAATTCTTTGTATTTTATGATTTACCAGTGTATCAGTCTTACATTTTCAAGAAATTAATGTCTGTCCATGAGAACTGTAAAGTTTCACTATATAATCATGTCATCTTAGATGGTTTTATGAATGAAAAGTTGTTATTGTTGCTGTTGTTGTTATGCTATTGACGATTTATAGCAGGTAAGTGAAAAAAATAATAATTAGATAATTTAGAAAAACCGCCCATCAATTAGGGCGTCTTAAAATTGAGCTGTTTGTTGTTTCTAACTTGCGTTACGACTTAAACGTTATTCGACCACTTTTCACAAGAAATCTGATTGTGTTAAATTGAAGATTTGTGTTTCTTGTTTAAGAGACAAATTAAAAAAAAAAAGATGCCAAGTGCGAGTCGTACTCACATGCACATAGGGTTCCGTAGCAGCAAACAATATAATACAAATATTTTGAAGGCTCATTCTTATGTTGTAGGTATTGTATTACATTCAACAACAAAACTAAATTTGTTTTTCATAGTATGTTAATGAAAAACAAAGTAACTTCTAGAGTTTGATGAAAAAGTCCCATATCTTGAAAACCAATCATCAAATTTTATTCAAACCAATTTTGGTTGAAAGCTTTTTTAACGTTCTACAATCCTATATTTTTCAGATTTTTTTTTCTTCTTTCCTTTTACTTTAGAAATTTGAGAGGGGGGACACACATTTTACCAATTTGGAAGTGTCTATCTTTCAAACGATTGACTTTGACAAAAAATGGTTTTAGGAACCTCAATGTCATTTTTAAAGACCTATCTATAGACCGCCCGTATAGGTTTGATGAAAAAACAAATTTAGTTTCAGTTCCATTTATAAAGAGCCCCCCTTAATATTTTATTTTTGCATTAAATTCGTAAAGCGGTTCACAGAATACATCTACTTACTAAGTTTCAACTGTGGAGTCCTAATAGTTTCGGAATAAAGTGGCTGTGACGTACACGGACAGACAGACAGACAGACGTGGCGAACCTAAAAGGGTTCCGTTTTTTGCCATTCGGCTACGGAACCCTTAAAAGAATAAAAACTGTTTTGTTAGCGTTCTGATGCAGAGTTTGTGTTGTGACATTATTAAAAAATAAAGTAACAAAATTAAACTTTTAATGTAACCCACGCACAGTTTAGCCATAAAACTTATTTAGTACTATTATTACTTGTAATGTTAGATCGTAAAACAGGCAAACGCGTGTACAGGCTCTCAAGTTTGAGACGTACGGCTCTCGCATATTGTGAATATTGCAACATAGAGCTTGTAAGCAACTGTCGAACAAATATGTTCAGTTTAAAGCAGTTTCATCCGACGCTCAACCTATGGAACCGAGTGGGACCGATGTACTTTGAATCTATAATATTCATGAAATAGTAAATATTAATCTTATTTAATAGTTAAGTTACATTATGACGTATGAATGACCATTGAAGAGTAAAACATAAAAGGAAGGTGTCATGTCGTTTCTGAAACCGTAGCTGTAGTTTTCAAATCGGCCATTGCTATTTTTGGTGAAGAAAATGAGAGAGTATAATATTTTTTTCTATCGTCATTGATAAGAATAGAAAAACTTATTTCATAATTTTATTTATTGAGAAAATAATTTTAGCAACAACGAAATTATTAAACCCTGACATAACAAGACTGACTAAAACAATGACAAGCTTGAACAACATAACATTCAATTAATATCTAATAATCTCTTCGTAAATTCTTGTAGCATCACAATTTGGTATGAGACACCGCGCCCCGTCCATAATAATTGTCTTGTTACTATTTAATTAAATAATAACGATATCTATTACAAGATGATGGCAGGAATATTGCGAGAGCGTATTGCCAATGCCCTTTGTAATCTAATATTGGGCTTAGTGATACAACTTATTGCATATTCATTACATTGAGATCAAGTATTTTATTCGCCGTTCGATGGCATGCGAGATGTAACCCTTATTGCGCTCTTGTGTCCGTCCCCTGATATGAAAATGGCTTTACTGAAGCAAAGCTCCAAATATGCGTAAAGAAACAGGTATTTTTTTCAAAAAGCTAATACTTAATTAATCAAACAATGCGTATGTAAGTTATTATAGTGATATATTTCGAGAGCTACGTAAGGTTGTGTGACTGGCAAACAGATTTCGCAACAAAAATGGAAGGTATTTTGATCATGAAATGGACGGGGCTTCTGCTAAAAAGATTCCAGTGGGTTGTTTTCCTTTTTTGATAAATAAAAACGCATCAAAAGCAATTTCTGAAGCCGAATATGCTCTAAATCCAGAAAGGCTTAACATCGACAGAGGTGCTCTCGGTAGTGAGTGTCACGCCCGAAGCGGATTGGGGGGATTTTCCGATTTTCTGACACAACGCCACGGCTGCTGTTGCTCCAGCCTCGATTTTCCGCCTCTCGAATAGGGACCAAGGTTACCCAATATACCGAACAGATGGCTTGTTGTAAACCTAAAAAATAAAACTTTCAATACGGTGTCAATGAAAACACTGAACCAATTCAGATAGCTGAATTCAAAACAAGGCTAATGACGTGTTGAGACATTGCAAACAATAGATTTTTTCAAGCAAAGTAATACGCTTACCTGAACGCTTTCCTCCTTTTTTTTATTAAATATCTAGCGGATTTATTTTCGAAGGTGAGACCACTTAACTGTATCTTTTGCGCTTAATATTTCTCGCGTAAAAGGTAGCGTAGACTACTCCAATAAACGTTAGCAACGCCTCCGACAGGCAACAATAAAAGCTCAGAAACCTCTTATTAAATACGCGGCACCCTTACAAAGCAACTATCGAACAATGAAAATGGAAATATAGCGTAAACGAAACAATGCTTATACAGGGTAGGGGTAATATTTTCCTTGGAGAGGAATTTACTTTAACGAAATGTAGGAAATTAACAGTTAGTGGGCCCATAAAGCGGCCGGCGCGACTTTGTAAGCATTGAGTGCTTTTAGCTATTAGGTTAACTCGTCCATTAACTACGCAGAGATTCGGCGTCTCGTGTTGACTTTCTTGAATTGCTTATGTTCTGCCATTTTATTGGGCACGCCCACTACTTACTATCACGCGACTCCGTGACAAGAGTTTTATTATGTTTTTATTTGGCTGAGGGATTAGATTGCCTCGATACGTTCTTACAAAGTAGTATTAGGAAACAATAACAGAGCAACAGAATATTGCGGAAATTACTATGGCAGGAGATGGGTTTGATGTCGGTGTAAAATGACATGCTCGAGGAGAGAACATTGTTTATACTGAATCAAAATATTGTATACCAATGTTATAACATTATGCTATATACTGGGTAATTTTTTAGACGTTGCCAATACTTTAATGGCGTGCGAAACTCATGAAAATGAACAACTTTTACTATTGAACCGACCATGAAATCGCGAAAAAAATATCAGCAGATATTTTTTATATTATTGGATTGATTATATTGGTCGCGTAACTCGAAAAAATGTAGGCCGTAGCTGATTATGGGTATTTCACCCCTCAAAGTATTGGCCACGTTTAACCAATAACGTTGTATAGTAAGGTGATAAGCCCTTTAGAATCCGAATTTTAAGGCTACTTGACGTTTACTTCAACTGTTATTTTGCTCTCTCTATGTAGGTACCTATTTATTAGCAACTAACTGATGCCCGCGACCTTCGTTCGCGTGAAATTACTATAAAAATATTACGATTACTTCCCTGTTTGAATCCGATTTTGTTGATTGGTTATGTTTTTATTTTTTGCACGGAACCCTAATTTATTATTTAAATAAGTAAATTAAGTTACTCCTTATAATATCAGCTATCTGCCAGTAAAAGTCCCGTCAAAATCGGTCGAGCCGTTTTGGAGATTAGCCGGAACAAACAGAGAAGACAGACAAAAATAAAATATAAATGTTTTTTTGTTGTAAGTAGGTACCGTATATACTTTCATAAATACATTCAGAAAAAGGTTGTTATTTTTAAATTACAAACAGACAGTTCAATTTTATTTATTTGTATAGATTTATAGCGTACTACATAAGTGGAAAGTATTTATGCGTGTGTAATTATTCCGATATTCCACGTTATTCCACCGTAACATTGACCTTCCGATAATTAAGTGTTTGTGTTAATTACATGTTGCAGGTTTACGAAGAACTCTTTAATAACAAGTTATCGCTATAAACCCAAGTGTTAAATTATTCAAATGTTTGCCTGTAAACTTAATAAAGTTTACAAATACAAACATTAACTTACAACTAATGAATAATTTAAGTTTTGGAGACGGTCAATAGTCTAGACAATGAATCACAATATCTGATGCAGACTTGGAAGGTTTTTTTATACATTAAACACTGTTTTATGCTGTCACGCTTTACAACTAAACTTATACCGTAACTTACGGAATATCTTGAGCAAAAGACAAAGAAAGAGGGTAGACAGATTTGTCTGCTCTTAACAATTTATTTTCCATCCACCCGCATTCTCCAGTCAAACCGCGATCATGGCGCTTGCAACAGCGTCGAAATATCGGGAGCTCAAAATAATAGACAATCACGGAAGATATCCCGTAAGTGACAGAAGTTTTTATACATTTTTATTTCTACTTAATTTGGTATCTACCTATTAACTTATGATTGTCTACAAGTTATTTCAAGCTTACGTCCGTTTAATAATTTAACATACAGTACCGTCAGGGGTAATTGCAATGTGAAAATGAAACCATTGATTTCTCTGACAGTACATAACTTTTTTTCCAAATTCAAAAGTACTTTCATACACATACCTAAAAGCCAAGTATCAAAACGTTTATTCCAACTTCAAAAACATGTTGCCATGCAAATATTTTGAACCAACAGAGTTCACACTCTTTACCAAAACATTTGTGTCAAGAGTATAGTTGTAAATAAACCGTTTTAAACCAAAACCTGTGGTTTAAAACCCGTTTTAAATTTGTTTAAAACGGTTTAAAACCACGACCACGTGGGCCGTACATTGATTAGGAATTACTTTAAAAATTATGTTTAAAAGGGTAATTGAAATCATTTACATTGTATATTTACCATTTTTATAAATAAATTATGTGATGACTTCACATGTATATATATATATACTTATATATCATATAAGTAAGTATATATATATCATACTTACATATCATATAAGTAAGTATATATATATCATACTAACACTATTTTTTTAGGATTGGACAGATTGAAAACAGTTATGATTTATTTAAATATAACAGCAACGGCGCATTTTAATTTTGCGCTTTGCTACCAAAATCGAAACGCAGGTATGAGGAGAGAGGGGGCAGGTAGGTAGGGTCCCGCAGGGGTAGTCCTGCGCTTGCATTGTTATTGTTATCAGTATTCACATTGTTTTGGCCGGGACCGGGCGGCACAAGCGTGTTTTTTGTGAATAATCTAAGATTCTAAATAAATATGCCGCGCTTTCGTAGTAAAGTTTGGGATCAGTTTTTGGTTATTTCCGTAGTCGATAGTAAAAAACATGTTTTGTGCAACTACTGTAATGCAGAATACAAATTTGCAATGGCAAGTAAACTTGTGAAACATATTTTAAAGTGCAAAAAGTGTCCCGAAAATGTGAAGAATAAATTCATTGTGAAAGATTCCACAACATCGGTTTCATTTCCCACTCAAGGAACGCCAATGCCCAGCACCAGCACATCAATATCGTCGACATCTTCCCTAGACGGATTTTTAAATCAAACACCTCCAACAACCTCGTGTGATCACAGTGAAGTAGATATTGCATTAGCAAGAGCAGTTTATGCCAGTGGCGTTCCATTATCAATGCTGGAATCTCCATATTGGCGAACCGTGTTCCGTTTGTTGAATCCCTCTTACAATGTACCAACGAGATATGCACTTAGTGGCCCGCTTCTGGATGCTGAAAATAAGCGTGTTAAAGAAGACATTGATGCTAAGTTAACAAAGTCTAAAGCTCTGGCACTTGAATGTGACGGGTGAAACGACATCACTGGTAAAGGCGTCATCAATTTCATAATAACTACGCCAGACCCTATATTTTATACCGCCAAGTACCCCGAAACAGAAAAAGAAACTGGTGTATTTTTTAGTAACGAAATAATCAAAATTCTCAGAGAAGTCGGACCTGCCAAATTCGTTGCAATTATAACAGACAACGCTGCCAATATGAGGGCTGCTTGGAGAATAATTATGGCGAAGTATCCTCATATTACATGTGTAGCATGTTTTGCACATACATTAAACCTGATCTATACAGATTTGTTCAAAAGACTTTCTTTATTCAAAGAAGTTTTGGTCACAGTACTAGAAGTTATAAAGTATTTCAAGAGAACACATGTCGCATCAGCACTCTTTAAAAATTGTCAAACGGAGAAATACGGCCAAAATGTATGTACCTTAAAACTTTTTTCAAAAACGAGATGGAGCGGTGCTTACTTAACATGTGAATCGTATATAAAAAACAGAGAAGCTTTAGAGCTGTCAGCCATATCACATAGCGTCGCTATTTCACCACAAATTAAAAACCATTTGCTGAACTTACAGTTATGGGAAAAAGTTGAAGAAATCATCAAAATAATGAAGCCTCTAGCCGACGCAATTCTTCTTTGCGAAAGTGATAAATCTACGTTGTCTGATGGCCCACATGTATTTCAAAACATTAATAAAATAATGGTAAGGGAGTTAGAAACAGCGGCTTTTGTTACCGAAGATGACAAATCGTTAATTTTTTCATCAGTCCAACGACGCAAGGACCAATGCTTGCAACTTATACATTACTCTGCCCATCAGCTAGATGCCCGTTATTCTGGCGAAGATTTAAACGACGAAGAAATTTCAATGGCCTGTGAATATATACGTCAATTTGGTATAACAAATAGCGCACACGAGGCCAGAACTCTTCAAAGTATGGCAGATTTCAAAACAAAAAATAATTATTTCGCTGCATCGAAAGGAACCTAGATATATATAAATGGAACCTAGATATTGGTGGTCAACATTTGCTTCCAATCAATATATATCTGCAGTGGCTATCAAAATTTTAAGTGTGCCGTCATCATTTGCGGCAAGTGAAAGAAATTGGAGTCTCTTTGCACGAACCCATACGAAAGCTAGAAACCGTCTGACAAATTCAAGAGTCTTAAAACTAATGAACATCAGATCTAATTTGAAATTAACTCAGGCAGACGATAATAAAGAAAATATTAGTCTAAATGAACAGTCGGAAGAAGATAATGATAGTGAAGAACCTGAGAAAAATACTGAATTCATGGAAGAATGTGATCCTCTGTTATGGCCATAATAAGAGATTTAAACAATTTAAATATATACAAAGGAATAATTTCACTTTGAAACTGTCTCTCTAGTTAAAATAGAAAAATCAAAATTTAAAACGATTATGGAACATTTTTTTAATTATGTAATTCATCATTTTTCTATTAATATAATATGTACATTAAAAATATGAATAAGTATAATCTTCTATGAATAATTATAGTAATGGTGCTAGTCGATTTTGTTTGTCTGTCTTAATAAAGGTTGATTTTAAAAGGTTTTTTTTTATTTCCTTTGATATTTCATAAATCAGGGAGTAGGTGTCTTATAGATCACGTTGTGTAAAGCCTCAGTGCATTCTAGTAAAAAAAAACCATTTTAAACCATATTAAACCGCTAAGTGTGGTTTTAAATCGTTTTAAACCAAAAAAACGGTTTAAAACCAAATGGTTTAAAATGTTTAAAATCCGTTTTGCATCTCTAGTCAAGAGCGCAAGTTAGCAGGAACGTCGTGAATAAATACAAACAGAATGCAAAGATCCGCACAGAGTATACGTTTCACAGCCGCTGGTGATGTCCCCGGGGCCTCATTCCGGGGTACAACCGTCTTATTCGATTGCATTTGAGTAGAATTGATATAACTTCGAGTTTCCTGCATGGAGTTTTGGAGTCGTAAAGTTGAATGGGCACATTTCTGGCATTTAGTATTCAAAACGGAAGAGTTCTCAAAATCCGGTAATTTGGGCAAATCCGGAGGAGGTAAATCCGAAATTGAATCTAATAATAAGGTTGGTTAAAAATTAAATGGAATTATAAAGTTTTTCACAGTTTCCAATCTTGTTACAGGTATTTAGCACATTTAGCGGTTAACTTTATCAAGAAGATGACACCTGTTGTAACGATAAATAATTTAATTTAAATTCTGAGTGTTATCGGAACTATAATATTATCTTAACACCCGCATTGACCGACTTTTGACTCGTCTCGTCAATTAACGTTAAGTTGTTTTGATGATTTTGGCACCTAAGAAGACCGAATTTCGCTTTGCGGTTATGTACGTTATCGGATTTCAGTAATTTTGCTAAAGTTTAGAACCATTTAGAGGATGGCACTTTTGATTGACATTGTAGAAATACTTACAAACACTTTGATTGTGGAATAAACCAATAACACGTGCTCAAATCTTAGCAAGTTAAATTTATATTTTGGAGTAAATAACATAAACGTAATAAGGTTTCACTATCATTGTACAAGGTGTCGTTGTTACAAGTTTTCAGCTCCGTTTGTGTTTCACTTTACTGCACATATTGTGATCGATCAATCGAAATTCGAATTTAAAATTGATTCTCTTAACGAGCTCGCGATCTCTCCTATTCGATTGTTAGGCGCACCAGCTGTTAGTCGACTAGTGGTGCCCTCTGTCGTAGATTGAATTCCAAATTAGGGCAGGTCATGCGTGTCAACGAAAGTGGGGTCCTGATTGTAATTCAATCATTAATCATTACTGTTGAAGCGTTCGTGAAATGCTCCATCTGTACTAAATGCGCGGAAAATGTGGAGTTTATTCCTTGTTTCGATTACATGAACCGAAATACGGGTGGCTAATCATTGAATATACGTTCTATGAAAGCGACGAGAAAACTCGCCGAGTTTTTCAGAAAATCTAGGTATTTTCTTAGGAAGCGGATTTCATAGAATCTCATTACTAGCTTATGTTCAATGTATTTCACTTTGCATTGCTAATAAATTGGCCAAAAATATTACATTCACTTACGTTTCACACCGTCTTACTTGGTAAGTAATCTTTGCCAGTAATCTTCTTTATTCTCGTAGTCTGAATTATTATGTGAAAGCCATTTAAAAGATTTTTTTTTCTTGTATTTTTCCTTGCTCCTTGGTAAACAGCGCTTTCAAAACCACCCTCATATTTAATTTCAAACCCCAGCTATTTCTATAGCTATACGTGCACGGCATACAAGAATCGCTTTCCTCATTATAACGCGTTCTATCACACATTCTTACCCTCTATATTGCACTCGCTAAAGAGCAAACAAGATAAAAATATAAAAATAGCGGATATTGTGTGGAAGTGCCCTAAGGCGACCCGCAGAGCAACAAGCACGTTCGGTTGCATCGCCTTAGCCGTTTTAAAGGAGCTTAGCTTACCGAGTAGTCATCGTCGAACGCTTTAGACCGACCAGCTTTCTGAACGGAGCACATTTTCAGCTTTTCTTTTTTCTTATTAATTTGTATTTTATTGGCTTGTTTGTACCCTGCGGCTGGTGTGAAAGAGTTTTTATTTTTTATAGCAGTTTTTATGATTATTTTTGTTTGGTTATTTTTAACTAGTTTTGAATACTAATTCTGTGTCTGATTGTGCGTAGTTGTTTTTGGAAAGAAAAGGAAAAGATGCGTTAATTTTCAAATAAAAAAAAAAAACAGTAATTCCTACCAGCAATTGCCAGTGTTATTATTTAATTAATTTATTGACTATAGAACAAGCATGACCATCTTATACAGAGATTAACAGTTAAATTTACCACATAGGTAACAAAAATAACAGTTCGAACAAATTACGAACAGACGAATGCTCTCTCACAGCAAATAGAGTTAAGAGCAAAACTCTGTTTTGTAGAAGTGCATTTGTGAAATCATTTTTTAAATATTTGTTTAAAACAGGTGCATACTAATCCCAAATTTATGTATTGACTACCATCAAACCCACGAGGTTTCCATCGATAAATTGTTTTTCGACTATAGAGGCCGGAAAAAATGCTCTGTGGGAACAGACTAATTTAGTAGTTCTCTAATCTGTATTTTCTGATGGGAATGCTTTATTTTATGCTATATTGAGAAGATTCAAGAAGCGTGTCGGCAGTAATTAAAGTAGATTGATTAAAAACTACAATCAAAAGGTTCCTCTTAAAGTCAGGCACAAAAAAAAACTATAATTATGTACCAAATGCTTTTCTAAAGTTTGCTCCGAGGCAAACGAAATAATGAAAGCAAAATTATAAAAAAAAATAGAATAATAGAACTACAATAATGAGGACCAAAACCAATGCATTTTAGAATTTAAACGCTTAAGATATGTCGAATCCAGGGAGCTCTTCCGCCATTCCCCTCCAACAATTTCACAAATGATTTGTGCCTCTATTTCCTCCATTTCTAGATCATAGGAATAATGTTCGCACGCTGTAACAAATCCATGCATGTTTCCTCAGCGCTCTGTTCCTGTCGGTGACATTTTTTCATTAAGTATGAATAATGTTCCGCTGACAGCGAAACGCGGAGCCGTGTCTGTGAGCCTTTACATGAATGAAATATGCAAGCACGTTGCGCTGCGTTACTCTTTGTAGTGTAAAACTGTGTAATTAAAAGTAAAGTTGTTTTGTTAAGATGTCAATTAAAAACTTCATTTGGCGGTGTGGTTAGGCATAGATTGTCTGTTTTACGGTGAGAGGAAACGACAAAAGGACCATGATGTCATGGTATCCGAGAGATAGAAAGAGGAAACGAGGACGCCAATTTAGAAGATGCGAAGATGAAATCGTAGCGGTAGCGGGAAGAATTTGGACAAGAACAGCACGACATGGATAGAACAAAATGGAAGGAGTTAGAGGACTGCCTTCGTCACGGGACGAATAAGCTATTACATTTCTAAACAGACTAATATTCGTTCAGTATATTATTCAGTCGGTTTTACTTGCACTTGCCCTTAAATCATAAGTTATAGTACTGGGTTATGCTTCGCTAATGGGTAAGTAGTAGCCACCCCTGGATGAGGGTTACCGAGAATCAAGCTGAGTGGTGTACAATTTGGGAGACCTATGTCCAGCAGTGCCATGAAAATTAATATTTAAATATGGCCCTTTCAAAGAGCTGTTAAAAAGCATAGGTACTTGGCTTAAAAATAAGCGACCGCATAAGAACAGTGCCATTAGAGCAAAAAACAAAGTCGCTGATACTTTGTATATGACCGAAAAACTGTGAAAAGTGGAATTGGGCAGGCCACATCACGTGGACCTCAGACAACAGGTGGAGCGAGCGCGTTTTGCACTGGTATCCACGAAAAGGAAACAGACGCCGCGGCAGACCATTGCAACGATGGCGTGATGATATCGTCGCAATGGCAGCGATAGAGTGGACTAGAAGGGCCCAAGATAGATATAGATGGAAACAGATGGAGGAGGCCTTCATTCAGAAATGGATGATACGAGTAGATTAAGTTTAAAAATTATAGAATTGTAAATTATAGGGAAATAAAAGCATTTTTTTTCTATTGTATCTTTCTGTGCGTTCCAAACCAGAAATATAACGAGACATTTGTCATGCTAGTTGACCCCTTCTGAAATACCTAGGTGGCAATACTATTGATGACGTAAAGAATAATTATGTCATCTCTATCTGAGTACTATAGAAGTTGAAGAAGAAGTGGTTCCCTTCGATATGGTTGAGTTGAATGAAACTTTACTTACTTTACACTTTATTTTGAAATTGTTGATTATTTTAATCTTTTACTCTGGACGCTCTTAATGTGCACGTCTTTCTACATCGTTCTCACATATATGTATAATCTCAACGTGAATGATGTAACCAAGATTTTGTAACAATATTTTGATTAAAAAGAATGTCCATGGAGTTTCTTGCCCATTCTTCTCCATAGAGATCTACGCTTTGGAATGTGCAACTACAGTACTTTCTCAAGTTATTATGCCTTGTGACTGTGACTGTAGCTTAGCTTTTTGTTTGACATTCAAAAGTGCCTGTAATGGTCTAATTGAAATAAATGCTTTGAGTTTGAGTTGTTTCAGGATGCTGGTGTGATACTTTATTATGCTTTTCAAAGCTATTATATTGTACAGCCGAGGTTTGAGCCCAGCTTTATTTTATGTAATATATTTCATCAGCACTGCTCTCAAAACGGTAAACATCATGAGGACACCGGCATGTCCTAGAAACAAAAATTCGAAGACATGTGACATCTACCAATCGGCACTGGGCCCGCGTGGTGGACGACCCGAATGGCGCAGCGGTAGTGAGGCTGCCTTACGTTCTTAGGGTCCTGGGTTCGAATCCCGGTAGGAGCTAATGTTTGTGTGATGAGCATGGACATTTGTTTCCGAGTCATGGATGTTTATATGTATAATAAGTATGTATTTACAAACAAAAAGGATCTATGTAGTATTATTGACTATCTGGTGTCCACGTCACAAGCCTCGTTGCTTAGTGTGGCACCTAGAAGGCGCTATGTGTAATGTCCAGCGATATTTATTTATTTATTATAACCCACTCCTTCTCATAGATAGGCGGTGTATCCCAGTGGTGGCAACAGTTGATTATGCTAAGCTTTTGTTAACAGAGGTAGGTATTATTATACACTAAACGTACATGCCTTGCTTCAAAATGCCTGAACATAGTGTGTTCAAAAATGTATGCAACTTATAACCATTGTTAGCCTCTATTGACTAATTGACGCTGTAATTAACGAGGGTTTCTTTTACGATGTTTAATTTTTAATTGTTATGAGCAGCTAAGTAGCTGCCATACAACATAGCTTAGTAGAAAAGCCAGCCAAGTGCGAGTTGGAAACGTACAAAATATTTCTTATACGGGGAACACCTTTTATAACACCACCACATACACGCTTTGTGGCAAGTATCTGCCTATTATGGGTCAATCGATATAGTCCAGGGGGCCTAAAATGGAAGCATTATAAGAATCATAATAGGAATCACGTTAAAAATTTAAAATTCTTAAAATGGTCTTTATGGTTATGACCACAAAGTCCATCTTAAGAGTTTTAAATTTTTAACGTGATTCATATTATGATTCTGATAAAGCAGCCATTTTAGGCCCCCTGGTACAGACAGAAGGACAGACAGCGGAACTTTAGGCTTCCGTCGCAATCTTTGAATAAGGAACCCTGAAAACGAACGTTTTGCTATTTTTAACCGACTTTCTTCAAAAAGGAGGAGGTTCTCAATACGGCTGTATTTCCATATATAACTCTTAACTGCGTCATTTATGAACCGATTTGTTTTTTTTTGTCTGAAAGAATATATTTCCCGATTGGTTACATAGAAATTTCATCAAAATCGGTTCAGTAATTTGTTCATCATATTTATTTATTTATTTAAACTTCATGTACAATAGTGGTACATAGGCGGACTTAATGCCATTAGGCATTCTCTACCAGTCAACCTTTGGGTTCAATAAGAAAACACTGTAAACCCTACCACAGCGTTTTCTTATTGAACAAAATAAATACCTAAAAAAAAAAAAATAGTATTTACAGGTAGTAGGTATTACATATTATTTATTTATTAAAGCTATGAATGAAAGAAGTGGGAATTATTTATAACATACAAACTTTTCCTGCCTTAACCTTTTTATTGTTGCCTGTGATACAGAATTATCCTAGTACAGGCACCTAACATTATTATAGCTACATTGTCATATTGTATTTTACCTTATGGGATTCTGAATAAAGTTTTTTTTTCATTAGTAGTACGGTCACATTTGTAGAAGCCTATTTGAAAGACAAGCCTTATTAATTGATCTGGCTACAGTTGCTACCGATTCAGAAAACACTAACTATCCAATTATATTTAGGTCATTCCTTCCAAAGATCACAGAGATTAGATATTAACGTCTCCAGGAAGAGGTACCATACTTCCTGTTGACATTACTATTTACTTTGACCTTTTCATCACTTTTTCGTTGGCTTACCCAATAATATGTTACTATTGGGTTGACCGTTGACCCTTGTGAATACGATTAACCCGCACGTACGTTTTCAAAGCCGAGGATGCTTTTCGCTTTTAAATCAATTTGATTATTTTTTCTTAAGTAGCTTTGTTCCTGATTTCTCGCACGCGTTCTTACTACAAAAACAAAAGGGTTAAGCCGTTTACATTTATTAATTTCTTGCAATCTCAGTTTAATCATGACTTCGAGATTCGTTTGTTTTATTCTTCACTGAAGTCTCGCTACATAGTCATTTATTTAAACTTCATTTAAAAGAGTGGAAATGGAAAGTAGGCGAACTTAATGCGGTCTCAGTCATCTAATAAAGCTTTGTATCAATTGTTCGGTGTTTGGACGATGCCAAAATTTAAGTATTATAGTAGTAAAATACATAGTATTATTAGTATATTTGTAACTGTAAAAGTCCGAACTACGGCAGTGAAATCTGTGAAAAATCACAGATTTCAAACCAACTGACCTGTAATCGTTGATAATTATTAATAAATAAACTAAACCAACTTCAAATCAAATCAACCAACTCTTAATGGTAAAAGCCCAAATTATTCTATGATTATCGTTTATTTCGAACTTTTACCACCATATACTCGGTAAATCTTAGGTTTTGCCTCGGAGCCACGGTGAATGTTGCGGGCGAACGACTGTGAGCGACTGCAAATAACCACTCGCTGTTGGAGTTATTTGCCACCTCCCTTAAGATTCCTAAAACCAAAAGAAACATTTTAAAATAACGTTGAAAAAAGTCCTTTAAAAAACAATAGTGTGAACAACAAATAAATTAGGTATAAATAATAAACACTCACATTAGGTTTATCATCTTTCGGCAAGGCATAATCAATCCAATCGGCTCGAGACGGTATCACGATTTCCGAGAAAACACGTTACTTTTTGGTAAGCGTCGACTAGATAAAAGCAGGTAGGTAACTAATCACGCGAGCGGGACTCGTCGCATGAGCGCAAAGGACTCTTGGCGCGGCGGGCGCACACTGGTCCCAAATTAAAAAAAAGTGGACATTGATAGTAGACCGCTGATATTTTTTTTTATTGTTGATACAATGATAACAGATAAGGCAAAAAAAGATTATTGTCCTACTTCAAATACTTTTCTGTAAAAAAAATTTTCTTTTTTTTTTGTATGGGAGCGATTACATTTTACTCAATTTCTCAAAAACTTTAAGCGATGTCGAGATGGCAATCACATATGTTAGAAAACTAATAATTCTGAGTATTTGGCTCGAAGAAACTTATTGCTTATCTCTGCGTACTTTCGAGATAATAGTGACAGAAAATAACATTTTTTTTTAATGTTAATTTTTTGCTTTTTTTTAATCATAGCCTTACTTTAGCACATAATTATAATGTATGCGTAATGTCAAATAAGTAAAAAGAGACTTCTCTGTAAAAGAGGTTATGGGGGCTCACTAATGACTGAAAAGCTATGACCTTTCTGAAGGAGTACTTTCATCAGTTCTAAAAAACAATCAAAATGAAGACAAATAAAGCTGCAAACATAAAGTTGAATATGTTCACAAACGATTCTGAAAAAATATTATGGTGAAAGATTAATATTTGGGTCTATATTCTCTTGAGAAATCTCTATTTCCTCGTTTTCCAACGAAAGCAATTCATTGTTCAAGATCAAAGCACTAGCCTCTGGAAACAACTGTTTATGTAAACGAGCAAACTTTGGTTTGATATGGCTGATGTAAGGATCTGAGCTAATTAGAAAGCTGTGGATAATGTCTAAATTAGTCTGAACTCTACCGATTTTTCTCGTATGTGCCATTCTAACATTCCGGAAATCTTTATTCCTCGCTTCGGAAGCTTTTTCGGAAAGCATGCCTATCGGAATAAAGGAGAAATTTTCACAAATATCAGCACCGTGTATCAACAATTTATGGACACTTGAAGGCATGTAATACCATGGATATAAGTTTACATATAGCATTGCTGTTTCTTTACAATATTCCCTAAACAAGTTGGTATTAATAAGTTGACCAGATGAAATTGTTTGTAAAATGACTGCAAATCTCTTGATTAAATCAGGGTGGATACCCGTTATTTCAGCAGATACTTCATAATTTTCAAAAAACCTTCTTGCCGTGTTACCGTCATTGGTTGTACCAAATCCCTGTTTTACTATGTCAATTAACAAACCAGTTCTTTCCCGGAATTCTTCTTGTGTCAAATTCTTTTTAATTTCTTTTAACAATTTATCTTCTTTTCGTGCAGCCCACTTTTTGAAGTCTAAGTTGTACGAAATGTGTAAAATACATTCCATACATCTTATCCACATATGAAGCGAAGACAGACCATATTTATACATATCTTCTCTGATGAGTCTTTTGGATACAAAGTCCAAGTCATTCATTTTGCTAGGTGGGGTATTGCAAATATTACAAACAGCTGCAGAAGAAGTATTGGAAATCACAGTAGAAATTTTCCCATCAATCATAGTCATGTACAAATCATGTTTAATATCAAAATTATCTACAATTGTGGGAACAAGATTACGAATTTCTTCCTCTAAGGATGCACTTTCCTTCTTTATCAATTCATTTGTTTCTTTTGCAAATATAAAGCCAATTGGACGACAATAGTTTGTTGAAGAGGGAGCAGGATTTTGCCACAAGATAGTACCACTCTCTTCTTCCAAACGAAGCGGAACCAAACTAATCATGAAAACTGAAGAATCGTCAATTTTAGTGTCGGAGTGTGACTTTTGTTTATAATTACTTTGAGAAGATGACCCGTCAAAACCCCATTTGCTTATTAGTTTTAGCGATTTTTTGTCGGCAGAGTTGTGCTGAATTGTTTTTAATATCCTATTAGTTGTCAAATCTAGAAGCGATTGAAGTCTTATCTTAGCATCAGATTCAGTTACAGTTATGTCTGACTCTGGAGGATAACAAGTTTTTTTAGCTTCCAGGAGCTTTTGATAGGATGGAAGACCATACATTTTCTCTGAAGCAAGAATAGTTCTTAAATTTCGATATTGCCATTTTGACAAATTTGTTGAGGTGTAAAGCGCTAACGTTTTATCATCTGGTAAACACGGTCAGTCTTTTTAGCGAATAGTACATCATGTACCATCTCACATTTTTCCTTGTTTTGGCTGAGTTCGTTTAATATAGCTGCTAATTTTGTTTTTTTAGACTCTTTTAATTTGGCACATAAAGCATAAACTAATTCCTCCTCTGTGTGATCTAGAAGTGTTAGAGAACGCCTTTTCTTCTGTTTATCATATATATCAACAAATGGTTTTTTACTTGTACCATAACTTAATTGATGAGTACCCACTTGCGTTTCGAAATTTGGAATTACTTCCTCGGCAACTTTAAAAATGCTGCTTAAATCGATATTTTGACATTTTGGCCAAACTATTTGGGATTGTAACCAGTCTGAATTTTTGTTAAGAAAGGTCTTTTGAGCTCTACTGGAAGCAGACCATCTTTTTGAGATATTACTTGAAAAATTACGACAAAATAATTTAATATTACTCAAATCTTCGGAAGACAATTCAACACCAATACGTTCAATAAGGGCATTAAATAAAAATTCGACATTTTTAAAACCACCTCCTGATTTAAGAACAACGTATAAGTCTAAGTTGGTGACAAATGCGGACATATTATAATTTTAAGGAAAATTGAAAACAAATTAGAATCAAAGATATCAAAGACAAAGTGACTTTGATTTTAACAAAAAAAATTACGAAAACAAATTCGACGAAAGAAAGACAAACAAAAATTATTTGATTTTAAAATCCAAAGATTCAAAATACAACAATAACAAAACAAACAAACAACAAGCATTTCTTCAAGCGCACAGAAAAAATAAGGACACGTCTTATCGCAACCACATTTAGTTGTACACTGAGTGAGGTGTACGCGCGCGATTCGTGACCGTATTACGTTACGTCATGAGAGGCGGCCATCTTGTTATCCCGGCAAACTCGCGTCGAAGCTCCATTTTGCTGGCCAGCGGACCTATTGCGATATGAGTAAGGCTATGATTAAAAAAAAGCGAACAATTAACATTAAAAAAAAATGTTATTTTCTGTCACTATTATCTCGAAAGTACGCAGAGATAAGCAATAAGTTTCTTCGAGCCAAATACTCAGAATTATTAGTTTTCTAACATATGTGATTGCCATCTCGACATCGCTTAAAGTTTTTGAGAAATTGAGTAAAATGTAATCGCTCCCATACAAAAAAAAAAGAAATATTTTTTTTACAGAAAAGTATTTGAAGTAGGAAAATAATATTTTTTTGCCTTATCTGTTATCATTATATCAACAATAAAAAAAAATATCAGCGGTCTACTATCAATGTCCACTTTTTTTTAATTTGGGACCAGTGTGGGGCGCCGCGCCACCGAGGCCGCTCTGACTTTCTGATGCGTACGTCATCGCGCAAACAGGTGCAGAGGAGAAATGCGCTTGCGTTGCGTCGTGTGACGAAGGATCGGGGGGCGCGCGCGCATGCAACGGCGACACGAATGCGGGATTACGAGACAAAATCACGCCTGGTTTTCATAACATTGCACAATGCACATATCCTACTTGTATATTCTTTGTATATTTTTCTTTGTTCTTCTTTTTTCTTGTTATAATATTTATCCTGTTTTGGCTTCTCTGTATTTATATATTGTAACCAGTAGTACTTTCGAACACGTTATAACACTTATTACCTACTCACATTTTTATCCTAACTCGTACCTACATACACATTTCATAAATTAACTCAATATCTATTTGTTGTACTTAATCATTTACCTATTCATATACTATTTTTGAAACTGTTTTCTGTATGTCACTTACCCCCTCAAGGTTCATTGGAAGATCAGCGTCAGACAGCCTCACCTGTCTGGCATTAATGCTGAAATGGACCTTTTTGGCGCAGCCGTGAGGCACACAGTACAGTCATACTATGTGTTTTCTCTTTTTTGTAACTTTTTTAAATATTATTGTGTGTGTGTGCCTGATGTACTGACGTTGAATAAACATTTTTCTCTCTCTCTTTTCTCTCAAATCATGGAGATGGCTATTAGAAAATATGCATACAACTTGAAATCTTCTCTTCTTTATCAAAATCCGTACATTTTACACAATCCAATATTACAAATGCTACGATTTACTAGTAAAACCTAAGATTTACCGATATTAGTGCTTTTACAGTAACATATTGACTACGCCGATTTCAAAATCAATATCATGTATGCTCATATAACTTGCTACTTACATATTTGTTGCCTGTGCTGCTTTGTGACCAGAGTGCCGGTTCGGTTAAAAGTTCTCGTGTCTTATAACTTTCCTATTCAAAGTTTTCTATTTTACATCTGTTCAAATATAAAAGATCCTCTTTCATCTTTTTTATATTTTTTGCTCTATGTAAAATAGTGATGTTCAGCTGCATAGATGATGAAAAATCCTCTTTCAAATAGTCTGAACCTCTCTAGAATAATGCGTTAATGTTTTGTGAGCTTAGCAAAAAATTTTTTTTTTTTTATAATTTTAATATAAATAGTTCAAACTATTTATTTTAAAATTATAGCTAAAATATATATATTTTTTTATAATTTTAATATAAATAGTTCTTTTATTTCAAAATTGATAAAAAAATATAGTTATTTTAGAACGTAAGCGAAAATTAACCAAAGAAAAATACAAAAATTAGTTCTTTGCCCATAAACAGGAAAACCTATAGGAAATTTATTTTAACAAATTTGGGTCAGATTTAAAACAACTTACGGAATTTAGATAATTAACGTACGGAACCAGAGAGTTCCATAAAAAACCTAACTTTAGTTTATTTTGATTTATGAATGTATATAATATTTAGCTAATAAATCGTTACATGATAAATCTATTGCACAGTTAAAAGAAAAATATTTTCAATAAAGAATAATGTAAACATCTTAAGTAAGTAGGTACAACTTAATCTTCAGCCATTTTCAAACGTTTCACAACCCGAGCACGTCTATACTGAAGATTATGATTGCAATTTCAAAGAATCGTTTTGTTTGATCGAGATCAAAGTTTCCTCATTCTTTTCACCTTCATTTCTATTAAAGAGTTCCATGACTATACTTATTTAGTTAAAAGTTGAAAGGTAACGTGGTATTTTGTATATGTAATTTTTAGTCTAGTATGTCTAGTGGTTGCAAGTGCGACTGCTGAGCATGAGGTCCTGGGTTCGATTCCCAGGTCGGGCAGAGTGTTATTGGGTTTTTCCATCAGGAATTTCTCAGTAGCAGCCGCGGGTTGTTTCCGGTTGATGGCAGTACGTGCGCCCCCTATACATGGGACTTAGGTGTACTATTAAGTGCACCTCTGCCTGATCAGGATTTCGGGCGTGATGTTATTTTATTTATATTTCCCCTTCTTAGCGTGTCGGTGGCAATCTAAATTGATTCACCTCAAAATTTGGTGACGAGGGTCTTTCGTTTGCGTTCAGCATTTATATTTCTTATAGCAACGGTGATTTAGAATTTCTACCCGTTGGAAAGCAATAGACTTCTTTTTTAATTCATGGGTTTTAAACATAACATAGGTAATCGGTGTACTGTTGGCATACCTCTACCTAACCCATCGGAGAAATATATAAATAAATATCGCTGGACATTACACACAGCGCCATCTAGGTGCCACACTAAGCAACGAGGCTTGTGTCGTGGACACCAGATAGCCGTGAAGATGTTCTATGATTTATGTATATGTTGACTTACCAGAAATTTGGTACAAACAATTGTGCTTTATTTTCGTTCGCTGTTCCAGGAATCAATCTAATTCTGACCGTCCCAAAACTGTCAGTAACTTTAGAAGTTTCTAGAATGATTTTCTGCTCCATCGAAACTGCTTAATTAACATGCGGATACTGGGTAAGGTCAAAGAACTTTGTATGTATTTTCAGGCATAAAGTTCACATGAATAGTTTTAATGTAATATAATAATACTATACATGTTGTTTTTATTTGACTTGCGTATATTGCAACAAATTCGTGCTGTAAACGAACTGGGGTGCTCTGTACCAAGTTTCGCAAGGCAGGTCGACGGTGTGAGCGGTTCGATGGGCGCGTGTAAAACTTCAATCACGAAGTTTTAATGCAAAAATCGAAAACAAAAGGATGTTGTGTATGTTTCTCCTTTTTTTAAATTCCTTGTCAAATAACAAACAGTTGTTAGAGTGTACTTACAGAGTTAGCGGGCAGTTTTAACAAGCATTAGCTGCTTCCACAATTCACGCAATATTTTCCTAAAGGTATAAGCGCACTGCCACGGTTGTGGGACTGTTGAATGAGATATATATATATATACACAAAGGGCAAAAGAAGGAACATAGATGGGTTTGAGTCAGTACAAGTCTGACACTCCCTTCCACTCCGCCTTGAGTGAGAGGGGTCATTTGATGTTATCACATCCGTAAAAAAAAAAGTTTTAGGCGCCAGGATAGTCCGCAAAAACAAGATGACTACTGATGAATGAAAAAATAGTTGAGCTATAAAGCATAAAATGTTCGGTAATACAAACTATGTCCTACAGCTCAACTGCTCAACTAGTTGAGCAATCTGGTTGAGCAGTGGGGAAGAACCGGAAATTTCATTGTTCATTTAATCCCATTGAATGACTATTTCTAAAAAAAGTAATTCAGTGTACTAAAATGAACGGATTGGTTCGTATTGATAATTCTGATGATTATAACTCAGGTAAGCCATATTTATTACAGTCGCGAATCATATTTTAATCTACATACACCCTGCAAAAAATTGCAAAAAAGTAAGATAATTTGAATTTCGCGCAGCAGCTTACACCTTAACAGACAGTCCTTATATTGAAATACGAGGACTAATAAGAGAATGTCGTATTCAGCCGACACATGTGAGATATGTCACCGACGTATTCGGCTACATGGCATGCCATTTCCCGTGCTCGATAGTATCCGCTGCGGTACGATCTACAAGATAGTTGAATTACTATTCCAATACTATGTTTACTTAGATGTTAAATGTAAATCTAGGTATTTACGTATATATAGATACAAAATAGGTTTTAACATTAAAATGACCGACTAAAACTCCGAAACTCCATTCGCCATTTCTCAACCCGGTACTGGTTTACATGTTTTTTTTAAATGCTAAATAGGCTTGAATTTGGCCGCAACTCACCTGATGTGAAGCAATGACGTGGCCTAGTGTGGAGCACGCTTACCTAGAAGAAACTGATTCACTCGGACTTTGAAGAGATCAAGATTATAATGATCGGGAAACAGAGAAGCCGGCAGTGAATTCCACAGACTGGCGGTTCGCACAATAAATGTGGAACATAGCGCTTTGTTCGGGTTCGTAAAACTTCAACGATATAACGGTGACGGTTCGCCAATGATAGAATGGGGAGGGGGAATTAGACTGTGTAATTCCAAAGTAAAAATACTCTCCGAAATGTAACTGATAAAAACCGATAGGCTGGCAACTTTGCGGCGATGTTCAATATTTTGGAGCTTGGCTTTGGCAAGGGTCAAGTCATTGTCAATGAGCCTCTTGGTACGTCGCTTCCAACGCTTGCAGCTGGTACTTGGCTGATCCATCCCAAAGGTGTGACAAGTATTCCATGCACGATCGAATTTTGTGCTTGGTATAATGTGAGCAGCTGTTTCGTGGTAGACAAAGGGCTACTGTCCCTTACACAGCCTATAAGAAGAGACCTGTGTTTATCCTAAGTCCTATCAGTGTAAGTCCTATTCTACAATACTGGACAAAGAACATAAAATCATCAACAAAAATATCAATCATCAATTCATAATAAATCATCGAACTATTAAAGTAAAGTTTCTGATTGTACTTATCTCACTGCTTGCGTGATACAACACCTATAGATTTCTGATTATGTCTAGACCTAAAAAGAGGCTATACCTCTGAGTTTGACTGATTTTTTCTGAGTATAAGTCAGGTATGAAACACCGGCCTCATCTCCTCATCTACTTAAAAAAAGACGACATGTAAATGGGTTTGTAAAAACCTATTTGCAAAATAAATGTCATTTTTCTATTTGTGGCATTTACCTACATTGTATTGAGTATGCTAAGTATTCATTTTGACATAATTTTCAATAGGTAGTTAATTCTGGAATAGTTGATTGAAACGTGTTCATTAATAAAGGAAATGGAACTGAACATCAGTTTTGATTTTTATGAATGTTTAATAAGTTTCGTAATTACTAGTAAAATACTATTAAATAGATATGTACAGTCAACCGCACAATTTTATAACACGTGCTTCGAAAATCGCTCGAAATGTTACTTTATAGCAAGCGTTGCTAATGTTGAATTGTTACCTTAGATGTGACATTGTACGTGTGGATTCCATTGAAATGTATTGGATAATTTATGACAATAGGTAAATTTTAAGCATTACTCTACATAACATAACATAACGCCAGTAACACCCGAAGGATTAGGCCGAGGTGTACCAAATAGTAATCCCACATTTCATCAGTTACGTTTAAGTCCTAAATAATAGGGAGCGAGCCTATTGCCATCTACCGGGCACAAATCCAGACTTTGTGCTAGGAAATTCCTATTGGAAAAGCCCAGTAACACTTTGCCCGACCTGGGAATCGAACCCAGGCCCTTACGCTTAGTAGTCACGCTGGCAGCCACTAGACCAACGAGGCAGTCATCGCTCTAATGCCACGTGTAAGTAACAAGAGCCGATTGTAACGTTAAACCACAAGTAAAGCCACAGAAATGGCCAAAGTTTACATGAATAAAGTTTGAGTCATTGGCAAGCTTGAAGAAGAACACCATAAATATACCCAAAGCTGTACTGGTATCGGCTTCCATGACATCATCATCTGCCTAGCCTTTTTTCCAATATTGTTGGGGTCGGCTGGATGCAGCTGAATACCAGTGTTTTCGTATCGGCAGTATTTTTAGTATCGGCAGCCATGACAAAGAAAGATAAATACAAAGGACAATGCTCATGTATGTATGGAACCCCCGCCCGATGCTGCATCAAAATCAAACTTTGTTTTTTATAGTCTGCATTTATCATTATTAACTTCTACAAGAGTTCCTTTTGTAAACAAAACCCGAGTTTCGGAGTAATTTTATAAAATCGAAATAATCTCAAAACCAAGCAACTAGAAAATGAACAATTGATACATTGGTTTCGCCGGGTGACTGACGCCGTCATTTGGTTGACCCCACGATTCAACAACGAAACGAACGATATTTGCACAATGAAATACACAGAAATAAGTTTACAAAATACAAACAAATCCCACTTCTCAACACACAATGTAATCAATAATTAATCTCAACTCTAAAACACAGACGGACGTAAACGTCAGATCAAATGTCAAAAATATACCTGCCGGGATTTATAAATCAAAATCTTTAGTAAGAAAATCGATTTTGTGTCAATTAGCAATAATAAATCGATTGGGTATACTGGCTTTACAATTGTTATAAAATAAACGAAAAAAAAAAAAACGAGAAAAAGTGGAAAATTACTTTACTTTCGAAAGTCAGTGGCAAAAAAGTCAATGAAACAATCAAAAGTCACCGACTTCTGAAAGAAAATGTACTTTCCATTTTTAGTGTTTCTTTTTTATGCAAGCGGTCCCTACCCTACCCGAGCCTTTCTACCTATGTTAACATACACTCTAGAAATATATATTTCATCAAACACCGAAATGAATCTTCTTTCAAAGCAGTATAGTAGTTAAATCTTAAATCTTAATACAGAAGAAGTAAAACATGGAAGTGCGATTTGATTGCATCCCAGATTAATCGACGAGCGTTCTCGAGTTAAGACGGAAACCAGTTAATAAGTTCCAGCTAGGAAGCCTTGCCTTTGCTGCTGCTGATAAGTTTATCCTGGCTTCGTTATGCGGTTAAACTCAGAATAATGTTCAATTATCCTGATAGAAAAGTATGTGGTAAAGCAAAAGTTAAACTGAGCTGTGGTAAGCGTGTGTGGTAGGTGTGTGGTAAGTGTGTGGTGTGTGTGGAAAGTGTGTGTGGTGTGAATTATTTAACCATGTTTTTCAATAAACAATGTGTGAACAGGCCCTTCACGAAGCCGTCAACCAAGCGTTCTGTGAATCAAACCATGTAGCTCTACCCAAAAATTATTGCTGGGGAAACGTAATTTGTTTTGGGGTGAAAAATCATGTTTTACGGTAGGACTCAATGTGACGCATTCAAAACATTGTGCTGATGGATGCATTGAATAGTACGGGGGCCGTGGAGGTGTTTAAAGTAAAGTCAAAACATTAAAAATATGTATTAAAAAAAAACTTGTGAAAAAGTTGGATTTTTGTCCATAATATCTCCGTGGCTTTTTAGTCAACCTGATCCCACACAGGCGGGACTTTCGGGTTAACTCGACCTAATGCATGGTAACTAGAAGGTACGAGTACCCAGATATGGTCTAGAACAAAAAATGGTTGCAATGACGGAGAGAACAAGTGCCATTCGGCATCGCTAAGGATACTTTTACAGCCATTACAATCGATAAACTCAGCAGCACCTCGATTACATTGTGATAGTATCACGATTCTCGCCAAGCTCACAGCACTATGACTGAGCACTGCTTTGAGTGGCAACACCACCTGATTGGATTGCTCATTATTGCAAATTGCACGTTACCTACACATAGACCTACATACATTATGTCTACCTACAATACACAATCAGTCAAAATGAATATTGCAAATTCGTAGATTTGACAGCTGCCATACATATTTCGTGTGACAGGGCATTGCTTATTACCTATTGCGTTGCCTGTGTCTTCAATGTTACTAATTGATAAGTAATTAGCTAATAGGGACGGTGCTGCCATGCTGGAGAGCAAGAGCTATTGCAGTGTACGGGGTACAACTCCTAGACCAGACAATGTAGAAGAATTGCTCAATAGAAACTTGGATTCTCGATTTTTGCCTGGTATTTAAGGCAATAAGATGGCGTTTTTAGGGTTCCCTAGCCGAATGGCAAAAAACGGAACTCTTATAGATTCGCCAAGTCTGTCTGTCTGTCTGTCCGTGTGTCACATCACATGTCACATGTCACAGCCACTTTACTCCGAAACTATTAGGACTACACAGTTGAAACTTAGTAGGTAGATGTATTCTGTGAACCGCTAAAAGGTTTTTATACAAAAAAAAAAAAATAAGATTAAGGGGGGTCTCCCCATGAAACTAAAACATATTTTTTTCATCAAACCTATACGTGCGGGGTGTCTATAGATAGGTTTTTAAAAACGACATTGAGGTTCCTAAAATTATTTTCTCTCAAAGTCAATCGTTTGAAAGATAAACACTTCCAAAGTGGTAACATGTGTGTCCCCCCGTTCTAATTTCTAAAGTAAGAGGAGAAAATTTCTGAAAACATATAGGATTATAGAACGTAAAAAAAACTTTCAACCAAAATTGGTTTGAATAAGATTTGATGTTTACTTTTTGAGATATGGGACTTTTTAATCAAACTGCAGCAACAACTTTTTTTTTCATTAACATACGATGGAAAACAAATTTAGTTTTGTTGATGAATGTAAAACAATACAACATATGAACGAATGCCTCGAATTTTTTTTTTATTATATTGTTTGGTGCTACGGAACCCTGTGTGCGTGTGAGTACGACTCGCACTTGGCCGGTTTTTTTTTCATAAAGGCCTAAAACAAAACTGGTGAAATGTGCATATATTTTATACTAGCTGATGTGCCCGCGGCTTCGCTCACATGGAGTTCGGTAATGTCCCGCGGGATCGTACTAGCAGGATAAAAAGTATCCTGTGTGTTAATTCAGGTTATAAAGTATTTTTGTGTCAAAAGAGTAACATAACATCCGTCCATCCATTCTCACAAACTTTAGCATTTATAATTTAGTAGGAATTAGGATAACCATATAACATAACATTTATTTATTTTCACGCAACTTTGACCCATAGATATACCTTACAGACTAACATACATAATAATAATTATAGTAAAAATACAATTTGGTTAAGTAAATAGATCCTTAAAACTATATTAGTAACACTTCACTTGTGTACTACGTCAGTGTGCGTTCATGTGGCACTTGCCCGTGGAAGCGATGGTCCACCAATCTGCGCCACGCAAAAAGTCCTCTTTCAAGACGATATACTTCTATCTATCCCTTCGGGGAGTACAAGCGTAATGATATGCCACCAATAGTGGCACGTAATAGTCACGTGCTACTGAGCACTGCAATAGCATTAGAGGAAACGACTTTGTTTTCCCCGGAACATGTCTAAGGCGTAGCACATAAGATGCATTGGTGCGTTTCACCGGATCCGGGAACCCTCTCTCGTGTCCGTGATACCGGCTAAGGATTAGTCAATGTTGGTTAGGGATCTCTAAAATGGTTCGAATCTAGAACTATACTGGGTGATTTGTTAAACGTTGGCAATAAGGGCGTGTAGTCTTACTGATGAAAAAAAACAACTTTTACTATGGGACCGACCAGAAATCGCAAAAAAAGCAGCTACTCCGGGTTCGTTCAATAACATAATAACAACTTAACTCGCAAAATACCCACATAAACTTACCATTTTTTGTCATTGGGACAGGCAGATACTACACCTGCTACTCGTGCACGTTCATACATCTGGTCATACACCTGAGTAGAGATGCAAAACGAATTTTAAACGTTTTAAACCATTTTGTTTTAAACCGTCTTTTTGGTTTAAAACGATTTAAAACCACACTTAGCGGTTTAATATGGTTTAGAATGGTTTTTTTTTTGGAATGCACTGAGGCTTTACACGAAGTTATCTAGACCACACCTCCTTTCTGATTTAGAATATATAAAAGGAAAATAAAATAAAAATGTTTTAAAATAACCTTCATTAACATGACAGACAAACATAAAATCGATCCCTACCTGCCCCATCTCTCCCCGTTGCGATTTTGGTAGCAAAGTGAAAAATAAAAATGCGGCATTGCCGTTTTATTTTAATAAATACCCAAAACATGATTGTTTTCAGTGTCTAATCCTAAATAGTAGTATAAATATGATATATGACTTCACATATATTAATAAAAATGGTAAATGATTTCAATTAGCCTTTTAAACTATTTTTTTAAGTAATTCGTAATCAATGTACGGCCCACGTGGTCGTGGTTTTAAACCGTTTTAAACAAATTTAAAACGGGTTTTAAACCACTGATTTTGGTTTAAAACGGTTTATTTACAACTATACACCTGAGTGAGTGTTGAGTATTACCGCGCACCTGACCTTTCTCAAGGACGCGCAAAATAAAAAGATATTTACGCAATAATAATAAGATGTCAACGTCGTAGACATCTAGACGTGCTCAACGCAAACGTAAGTAACTAGGCACATTCCTAAATCCGTCGGAAATGCGAACCAACTTGACACTCGCTACAATTTGCGCGAAAAATCACACACTCCTTGCTTTTATTACTTTTTTATAGTTTTTTTGAGTTGAAGCTTTCTGTTACACTTTAGAACTACTCGGACTTTGTTAGCCAAGTTCCCCTTCGTACATAAAACTAAAACTATTCAGAACTGCATTCGATACTTTTCTTTTCTTCTTGTATAGTCTAAAGTGATTGCTAATTAAATAGGAAAGTCTAGCGATGAAAGGCTAACAATTCCTTAATGGATCTTTACTCTACACTTTGTTAATGAATATAAATAGATAGACTTCAATTTTCAAGAATAATTGAGACTTTAGAAAATTGGGAAACACGATAAAAATAACGAAGGAAAAGTTTGTAATCAAATTTTAAGTTTGTAAAAGTTTGCAACTTCTTTGCATACTTGGATTTGTAATCCAAATATAAAGAATTCGAGGCGAAAGTTAAAAATTGTTGTGTTTTATACAGAAATGTTTCATTGTTTAATACGCTACTAATCAAATTTAGACAAATTATGAGTAATTAAAATTACAAACTACTTTGATCAAATCTGACGTATATAACACAAATTCTAGTTCACCAAAAACCATAAATCTCAATAACTAACTATCTAAAAACCCTTTTAAAAAACCTACATATGTTAAACGTGGCGGGAGCCACGCGCCATTTTTCCATCCACCAAAATGGCCGAAACAGCGAACTAACGTCTATTTTGTCAACAGAACAATGGCAAACAAAGCTCGGCATTTAGCTAGCCTTCGCTGGGACATGTCGTGACAGGGACAGGCGGGTAACAAGATAAGCAGGATGTCCTGCACGCGAACCGTCCACCCTAATCCTACGGCGCAGCTCCACGAACCACGATACTGTTCAGATCGGCTTTAGAATGCCTCCACTTGTCAAAACAGTCATCTTAAGACAGTTAATTTAATGTTTTCGTAGTGAATTGTGTTTTCATTAGTTTTCGCTGTTAATAGGATGGCGTGTTGGTTGATTTTCCGAACAAGTAGGTAGCTTCATGGCTTTTCATTCATTACTTTGTAAAAGCGTCTGGTTGAACGTTGAATTGTTACTTATGTAACGTCATGACAAGAAATTATTAGACTTAAACAAAAAAAATCGAATGAAGCGAAACGAATGACTTACTACGCAAATGTAAAAAAATGAAATGCCAGATTATCATTTGATTCAACAAAAGCAAACATACATAGCTGTACTGGAAGGCCAAGAAAGTCAAACCACCAAGAATTTAATTGATTCCAACTTCATTTCAAATTGACATGAAACCAGAAATTCTCGAACTTCAGTCTATGTCGTAACCATAACTTCTTGTAGATTAATTAATCGGTCTCTTCAAAATAAGGAATTATTAATTTCCCAGTTACTTAATTATATTTGTCGCGAGTTCACGTAAAAGCGTCGGTTAAACTCGTTTATACTTAGATGCCTCAAACTTTGTTTCGCTGTTTCTACAAGGTTTGTAAGTAATTATATTTGACAGAAGAAAACTCAAAGGAAAATATTTGTTGTTTACAGACTAGTTTTTAGAATGGTTTAAGCTGCTTGAATTGTGTTTATAGCAGGTAACTTTTCTTTTCATCAAAATTATGAAACAAATTTCAGGGTAACGTCTGTTTTTAAGACCCCAGTAACCGAATAACGTGTTATATTAAGGCTCGGTATGTTGTTTCCGCTGCAGTCAGCCCGGTCACGTGTCCGCGACTTGCTGCGGGACGCCGCACTGCGCTGCATGTGCGGCGGCTGGCAAGCCGGCCGATCACCGGGCTGGGAGCAAGGCCTGCGTCCCACCCACCAAGGCCTCCAGAGGCAAGGGAAGGCCCCCCGCCGCCACCGCCACCGTCGCCACCGCCTCAGCCGCCGCCACTGTCGCCGCCGCTGCCGCCACCACCGCCGTCGCTGCTCCTTCCGCAGCGGGGCCCTCACAGGGGGCCCGAGAGGAGACCGTAATGGAGTGTCAATAACGGCCCCATTACGGCTCCTCCAGGCGAACATCAACCACTGCGCCTGCGCTCAGGATCTGTTGCTCCAGAGCATGGCGCAGTGGTCGATTAATGTCGCCGTGGTCGCTGAGCCCTACTTTGTCCCGCCCAGGGACGACTGGGTGGAGGACCTTAGTGGCTCAGTGGCCATAATTTCGTCGGCCGCCGCCGGTACCCCGACCCATGAAAGTGTCAGGAAGGGTCAGGGGTGCGTAGCAGCACGGTTCGGGGAGATCGTTGTAGCGGGTGTCTACTTCTCCCCGAGCCATACTCTCGCCGAGTTCCACAACTCCCTCAGGGAGTTGAGTGTCGTCATCGGAAGCCATTCCCTCCCCGTGCTTGTGCTCGGGGACTTCAATGCCAAGAATTTGGCTTGGGGTTCTCGTTGCACAGACGTGCGGGGCAGGATGGTGGAAGACTGGGCTCTGGAGGCAGGCCTGGTCGTCCTTAATAGGGGTTCTGTCCCAACGTGTGTGCGGATGCGGGGCGAGTCGGTGGTGGACATCACGTTCGCTAGCCCCGCTCTGTCACCGCGTGTCGTTGACTGGCGCGTCATGGAGGGGGTGGAGACCTATTCCGACCACCGGTATATCCGGTTTGACGTCTCCGCCCAGACCCCAAGCGCGCCGGTCCTACAGACCCCGAGTGGTCCGCGATGGGCGCTGAAGCAGCTGGACCGGGAGCTCCTCCTGGAAGCCTCGATCGTGCAGGCCTGGGTGACATCACCGGTCAGGCCTGCCGACGTGAACAACGAGGCGGGTTGGTTCCAGGAGGCCATGTCCGATATATGTGACGTGGCAATGCCCCGGGTTCGGTCAGAAAGCGCCCGGCGTCAGGTGTACTGGTGGTCGCGAGAGCTGACGTCTCTGCGCGAGGCGTGCGTCGCCGCACGACACCTGTACGCCAGGCATCGCAGGCTCCGCATTCGCCCTCCGAATGCGGCAGCCATTGAGGCGGAGCTGTATGAGGGATACAGAGCGGCGAAGACCGCCCTCCAGGAGGCTGTCCTGCGGGCCAAAGATGTGGCCCGCGAGGAGATGCTGGAGACTCTCGACAGAGATCCGTGGGGGCGCCCTTATAAGATGGTGCGGGATAAACTCCGCACCAGGGCCCCTCCGCTGACGCAGAGTCTCCGGCCTGAGCTCGTGGAGGACGTGGTGAGCGCTCTGTTCCCTTCGCGAGGGGAACATCCTCCCCCGCCCATGGCTCCGCCACTTGCGGTGCCGGAAGCGGACCACACTGAGGACGATGACGACATTCCAGAGGTGACTGGGGTAGACCTGAGAGTGGCGGTAGGCAGGCTTAAGGCCAAAACTGCCGCCCCAGGACCCGACGGCTTACCTGGCAAAGCCTGGGTCCTGGCCTTGCAGGCTCTCGGGCCCCGACTGGAGGGGCTCCTAAGCGCATGCTTGGAGAGAGGCCAGTTCCCGCTTCGTTGGAAGACGGGGAAGCTGGTCCTCATCCGGAAGCCGGGGCGCCCTGCGGACTCTCCGTCCGCATTCCGGCCCATTGTGTTGCTCGACGAGGTGGGCAAACTCTTCGAAAGAGTAATTGCCAACCGCCTCGCCGGGCACCTGGCGGGGATTGGGCCGGATCTTGCGGAACACCAGTTTGGTTTCCGCAGGGGGCGCTCGACGGTGGACGCCATCATGCGCGTGAGAGCCCTCACGACAGGGGATGCGGTGTCCCGGGGTGGGGTGGTCTTGGCGGTGTCTCTCGACATCGCCAACGCCTTCAACTCCATGCCCTGGAGCTGCATTAGGGAGGCACTCCGGTATCACCGGGTGCCGACCTACCTTCGTCGTGTGGTCGGGGACTACCTGACGGACAGGTACGTCATCTACCCTGGTTGCAGCGGAGAGTGGAACCGGCGAGAGATGTCGTGCGGTGTTCCACAGGGATCGGTTCTGGGGCCGCCCTTGTGGAACATCGGTTACGACTGGGTGCTGCGCGCCGACCTCCCTGACGGCGTCAGCGTAGTTTGCTACGCTGACGACACGCTGGTGCTGGCGCAAGGGAGGTCGCACGAGGCGGCGGCCGAGCTGATGACTCGCGGGGTTGCGATAGTCGCGGAGAGGATCCGGCAATTGGGTCTCGAGGTGGCATTGCACAAGTCCGAGGCCATGTGCTTTCATGGGCCTCGGAATGCGCCACCGTCGGGATCCATGCTGACGGTAGGAGGGGTTTCCATCGGCGTCGAGCCGACGTTGAAGTACCTAGGTCTCGTCCTCGACAGCCGGTGGAACTTCGTGGAGCATTTCCGACGTTTGGCCCCCAAACTGGAACGGGCCGGGGCTGCCTTCAAGCGGCTCTTGCCCAACCTGGGGGGTCCAAACGCCTCCTGCCGGAGGCTCTACGCGGGGGTCGTGCGGTCCATGGCCCTTTACGGGGCCCCGGTGTGGGCGCGTTCTTTGAGGCGGCGAGCCGCCCATTATCTGAACGCGCCCCAAAGGGTGGTAGCCGTAAGGCTAATCCGGGGGTACCGCACGATCTCCGGAGAGGCGGCGAGCCTCCTTGCCGGATTGCCGCCATGGGATCTGGAGGCGATAGTCCTCGCGCGCCTGCACGAGTGGCGCGTGGAGGCACTACGCCGGGGGGAAACTCCGCTGCCGCGGCAAATTGTCGCTCAGCGGACAGACTTCCGGCGTGATCTCATGGCGACATGGAGAGAGCGACTGTCGCAACCCCGTGCAGGGCACGCCACTATAATGGCGGTAAGTCCCCTCTTTGAGGAGTGGCTGGAGAGGCGCCACGGCGCCCTCACCTTCCGCCTGACGCAGGTCCTCACCGGACATGGTTGTTTCGGGAGGTTCCTGCACCTAATCGGGCGGGAGGAAACGCCCGGGTGTCACCACTGTGAGGATCGACCGGAGGACACGGTGGAGCACACTGTGCAGGTCTGCTCCGCTTGGGCGGAGCAACGCCGTGTCCTCGTAGCGGCGATCGGCGGCGGCGACCTCTCGCGTCCGGCCCTGGTTCAATCCATGGTCCGGAGCGAGACGGAATGGGACGCCGTCACCTCCTTCTGCGAAGCAGTCATGCTAGCGAAGGAGGTGGCGGGACGTGAGAGGGAGAGAACCTCACGTCCCAGCCGCCGCGGGAGACGCACCGGGCGTCGGGGGCCACGTGGTGGCTCCCGGCCACCGTAGACGCGGGCCTGTGGACGGTGAGCTATGGGCTAGCTCGCCGTCCGTCCGTCTTATGACGACAGGCCGTGTCGACGGCGCGTTCGTGTTCCACGCGCGCCTCAAAGAGAGTCAGCAAACAGGAAGGGGTCCGTAAGGGCCGACGCCTGCCAGGGTTGCGGGACTGTTCGAAAGAGATACCGCGGCCCTGGAACACAAAGGGCAAAGGAAGGAACATGGATGGGTTTTAGTCAGTACAAGTCTGACTCTCCCTCCTGCTCAGCCCAGAGCGGGAGGGGTCATTTGATGATTTCCCATCGATAGAAAAAAAAAAAAAAAAAAAAAAAAAAAAAAGGCTCGGTATGTTCAGAAGGGAATGAATAATAAAAATATTTGCACAATCCGTGGATTATAAGGGTAGCCTCGAGCTAACCAAGATTAATAATAAGTTAATATCAATCTCAAAGCGAACCTCTCACCTTTGTACCGTAATAAGAGAAGTTAAGAGTACCCATGACGGCTTTTGTATATCTTCAAAGTGATTGTTATTTCACAACACTCCACAATCTTTGAACAAAGAGCAATCGAAAGCAATTTAAATTCAAGACCCCACTCGACCGCAATTATTTACACAACGGCACTACACTATCCTTAAATCTGTATAAATATTCATGAAACTGTTTTATAAGGAGACCCCTGCTCTCTTTAGCAACGTAAACGAAAGTTGAGTGACTTTCCAGTTTCCCTTCGTACTCTCGCTTACCGCCGTATCACGCGCAACTTATGAACTGTTTTAGCATAATATATTAACATTAGGTATAACAATTTTCCACAAGTGTGCTCTCTGGTTACAAAATTCACTTGAAAAGGCGTGACTTAAGTGCTGTTTCGAGAGGTTTCTCTTCTAATTGAAATGCAAATCTCTTTGAATTTGTAGAAAACGCTTTTTATTCATGTAAGACGCTTACTTTTGTTGTACTAACTACATAGTCTGGTAAAGTCTTCTAATCTGATGTTGAATCAAATTCGTTTTCTAATTTAATGTATTCAGATGGTTTAAATTATTTTGTTTTCAGATTTGTCAGCTATCAGTGTGTTGGAGTTTAGAATAGGATTGTGTGTATATTATGTATGTAAGTATTAGGTTCGTTGTTGGTTAAATTAGTAAGAGAATAACATTTAAGTTGGAGCTACATTTAACTGGGTGTCGGGGTGTGCACATGAGACCGCAGATGACGAGGGTCCCGTGTCAGATTGTTTGCGTTGGAAAACCAAATTTTAATATCTTCGCTGTCTACATAGGCTTACCTATTCTAAATTTGCTTTACAAGTTATTGAATAACGTTACAAAGTTTTGGACGTTTAGTGAATTATATACTAGTTTAAAATTAAAAACATACTTAGTCTGATGAATATTTTTGATTCATTTTAGTTACTTGTGTGTGATTTCAAAACATGTGGTTTGCATTCTTTGTAATGTTTGTGCCTTTGTTATTGCTTTGATTTTCACTACTCTCATTTTCAGCATTTTTTTGACAACCAACAAAAATAAATAATTGTTATTTTTCATCTATTTTAAACATGTACAGACATCAATCTACCCGAAACTGTCAAATTTTCCCAATTAACCTTGAACCTAATGCTTTAACAACAAAGTTGAAAATCTATTAAATAAATTTGACAGATTGTAGCAGCTTGACGTGAGCTTGATGTGCTGGCGTCGGTACCTAAATTCCTGCTTTATTTGCATAATGCTTTCTTTAATTAAAACTTACGTACGCAACTAATGCTTAGTGGGAGTAGATAGCAATAGGCTCAGTTGATGGATTGTTTCATTAATCTCAGAACAACATAGCTTAGTATTCCGCATTATCACGGGTATAATCAACCCGGCAATAATAGTGTAAGCAATGATCGTAAAGTCGAAAACCAAACAGCTTGTGAGGGTACCCGGAGGTGATGATTAGCGCACCCTACACCACTTGGCTGTCTTGTCACGTAACCCCCAATCTGCTTAGCGGGACACCTTTGTGTCGACCCTTTTATTTGGGTCGCAAAGCCCTTAGATACACAGAAACTGATTCACAGATAAACACCACCGAGTCGTTAGCAAGATATACAGACCTCCTTTAAAAGTTTATTTACCTAAATCGAACAGTTCGATAGACGAATCGAATTAAGGTCGAACATCTCATAACAAATACTTATCCGGACAGTAGCACGGTTACCGTTTATCAAACACTGACATAGTTCTAGTAAGTGATCTATAAAGTATCGACTGACAATGACAAACACTACTCGTAACTCATAACGAAATTACGAGGACGATTCATCCCCGAAGTTGGCAAAGTACGTACTTCACAGCTTATCATTGAGGGACAGAATTGCTTCAGTTGAACAAAGTAATCGTCGAGGTATCTGAATGAGTAATGAGAACGGTTAGTTTAAACGAGTTATTCGTATAGTTAGAATCACACTCGCACTAATCTCTGGCATCAATTATGAACTGAATACGAATGTAACAACCGATGAAAACCGTTCGGGCGTGACAAACGGTCATTAAAATTCGGGATCAGACGGGATTTGGGCGAGATCCATCAGAAATTAATATTTGAGACGTCAGCTGCTCCACACCTGGAAATTGTCTAATAAAGCCGCCTTATGAACTCGGCTTTTATAAACTTTGTGCGTCTACAGCGTTTTAAGTGCCTTATCTCTACGGAGAGGGAAAAAGTTGACGCGGTTTACATCCTTTGTTATGCGCCCACATCATTTTTTAAGCAGTTTGATGAGCTTGTGGGAAAATTATTATGGATTCTCTATAGCACGATCAGCCTATAATGTTCCCACTGCTGGGACACACGGCCTCCTCTCTAGAGAGGAAATCGGCTATAATCCACCACGCGGGCCCAGTGCGGGTTGGTAGGTGTCACATGTCTTCGAATTTATGGTTCTAGGACATGCCAGTTTCCTCACGATGTTTTCCTTCACCGTTTTTAAAGCAGTGGTGATGAAATAAATTACACAAAGTAATGCGCCTGCCTGGTTTCGAACCCACGACTTACTGTGCGTTAGTTGGGACTGCCATCACTGGGCCACCCAGTGGGCATCCAGTGCCATCACTGCCCACTGGGCGATTCTCTATGGAGCCGTCAAAACATACGTCGATATCTAAAGATGGGCTAAGCGGGCTGTTGAAGCGTATCTACCCCTGTTGGTTCAGTATAAATTCATGTAAACAAATAAACAAAGCCAAGAAACAATTTCCCGCCCTCCTAAAATCTTTTCACGGCCAACAGTGTCTACTTCCGAGAGTAGAGTGTTGGAAATGTGTACTGAAATTGCTCGAAGGGTTCCGTCAGTGTTGCAGTTTCGCTGTACAAATTTCTTGGAGAATATTATAAGACGCCCGAGGGTGGCAGATCTGCCGGGGCTTGCAGAGGACCGTTGAACTTTGTAGCTCATTCTGAAATTGCATACTATACTTTGTTTTTTTTTTTAAAACCACACACTTTAAATATTATTTTACATCGTCTTGTGGGAACGGTATTTTATTTTCCTTTAATAAATTAAATCTAAATGGATGTGATGTAACAAAATGTTATTTTTCCACCAAAAATAGTCTCGGCTCTATGCCAAGATTCATTTTCACAAAGGGTTTAGCAAATACGTCCGTTTGCCTTTTACCTTTCGTTTGAGCTGTGAAAACGACGTGATTCTCGGCGATAGTTTATCATGATTTTCCAGAAAGCAAGTACAATGGATTTAGCTGTCATGAATCGTTCATTGGTCGGGCGGTGATTAGAGAGAATCAAGAGCTCGCTGTTCAGTGGAGCTCGAGGTATCTTTGGCGTCATTGAAATTGAAAATTCGATAAGCATTAAGCCTTTCCGCATTCATTACAAATACTTTTTTCATTTTGTATTCAATCACAGTACAAAAGCCAACGGGCAAAAAAAAAATTTTTATTGTTTTAGTCAGTAGGACGTCCTTTGTTCTTTTGTACGAATATTTATTTAACAACGTATGAACCCAAAATATGCTTGAATGAAGTGGTTGTATTTCTTATCCTGAACCTAAAACAATAGAGGAAGCACAGGAAGGATAACCTCATTCGCGAGATATATTTACGTAAGTAGTGCCCTGTGTGTCCAAGTAGGTACTGTTTGTTTTATCTTATTTAATGTAGTTCAATATTTATGCTGCTTGGCTTCCGTACGTTTTTTTCACGGGTGACCACTGAAAACCAGCGCTGTGCTGTGGGCCCCCCATAGCACAGCATAATGCTGAGTGGTAACCTGCTTGTCGCGGTCACGACGTGCAAGCTGTTAATTTTGTATTTATTTTTCTTTGTACCTATATGTCCTGTGTATTTATAATATTTGTTATGTATTGAATGATTATTTTTAATTTATCTCTTGTACGCACGTCATGTCCCTGCGACAAATAAAGATTTTTTCTTTCTTTCTTTCTTTCTGTATGTAGGAAGGTAGATATATGGATATAATACAGGATAAAGTAATGATTAATGAGGTACATTTGATGAGTCGATAAGTCAAGGTTATGCGGCCTAATCGAAGTATTATGACGTACATATATTGGGAATTAGAAATGTTGATACAAGTTCTGTTTTCAAGTAAGTTGCGAATATTCGTTTTCTTTTCGAAGTGTGAGCACTTCTTTTTCTAAGCGTGTCGATGACAATTGAAATTGAGTCCACCCAAAATTTGGCAACGAGTTTAGCAGTTTCAGTAGCGAGAAAAACTGAGTACTAGCTGTACTTCTTAAGGATGATTTACACCAAACGGCTCGCATCGCATCTCGGCGACAGCCGAGCGCGTCCGGCAGGTTGTCGACGCATACGATCGGATCCGTGTCGTCACCTTCGAACGTCGGATACGTTTCTGCGCCTAGTCAAATAGTTTCATTTCTACCTTGTCCATCGCACGTCGCAGCATACTTTCGGCTGCGATCGCTTGTCGCGGAAGACGCCCGCGGTCAAGTTGTTGTCTTGGAAATATAGACTTTAAACACTGTGTACACGATTTAATATCGTTTAAAGATTGCGAAATCCATTCCGATCTGATGCGATGCGGGCCGTTTGGTGGAAATCAACCTTTATGCTTGATTTGAAAATTGACATTTCAAAGAACCACTTATATGAATGATATAAGAACTAATAATTTCCCACCCTCCAATCAAATCAAAGCAGTTACTTTCTATGTTGAAGAAAATAAAATTCGATAAAGGTTTATTTACCCACTAATGAAATCTATCAGCGATAGACCGTGACGGTAGGGTTACTATAGATAGCTACGTATATGTGCGTATATTATCGTGAATAACAGATCGTAAAGCCTCTTAAACTCGCAGGGGTACGATTAATGAACCAATAATTATTCGCTAAGGGCTTTACCCTGTACGCACTTTGTCTGTCTACACATATCTAAGTATAGATCTGAGTATTTATGTATATTCAGACCACATTATTAACTGAAAGTTTGTTTTGTATTTTCAGAGTGGCTTTTGAAAACTGTTTATAGAAGGTGTAGATGGACCCCCACGAAGCCGTCAACCAAGCATTCTGAACATCAAACCAAGTAACCCAAAAATTATTGCTGGGAAACTACTGTTTTTTTAGGTTAAAAATCACGTTTTACGGTAAAACTCATTCAAAACATTGTGCTGATGATGATGCATTGAATAGTAAACGGGGCATGAACGTATTTAAAGTAAAGTTATAGCCTTGAAAACTAGTAATAAAAAAAAACCTTGTGAAAAAGTTGGAGCTTTGACCTCCAATATCTCCGTAACTAGAAAGAAAGTCCAAGAGAACGGCCTTTCAGCTTAGTTAAGTGTCTATTTACAACCTTTATTTTATTTATTATTATTATCTCACGGACACTTGGTAAATATAGCCAACGGCTCTCGGGGATAATGTAGCTTCCTATTAATGAAAGAATTTTCAAAATCGGTTCCGCAGATCCACAGATTACTTTCTACAACCTCACGAACTTTACCTCTTTATAATATTACCAGCGGCCCGTCACGGCTTCGCACGGGTGGACATAAGATTTTTTTAATATTTTTATAGCCTATGTTACTCAGGGTGAAAGTAGCTTTCTAATGGTGAAAGAATTTTAGAAATCGGCGCAGTAGTTTTTGAGTTTATTCATTACAAAAATACACACAAAAATACAAATCTTTCCACTTTATAATATTAATGTAGATTAGTGTAGATGAAAATGTCCCATATTTTTTTTTCCGTTCTTTATAGATTGGAAATTGCCGTTTGTCCATAGCATTCACCACTGCATAGCCACCCTATTGAAGTTATCCTTAAGTTAACCATTCCGTTATCACCAGATGGAGTCGGAGAGACTGGCATAGATGCTATGCATATTTGGGAGCAATCCTGTGAACTATCATTTAACGATAAACTTTTAATTGCCCGTATCCTTGCAGCTATTATTTTCTGTTTCCCTTAAAATAAATGTAGTTAGATTTATTATATATCGTGATGAAGAAATCATAAAAAATCAAAAAAAGGTCAATCACCAAATAAAATAATGTCGAAAGTAAAGCTCTAACGAAGGTTATGGGGTCTATCGGTAGTAAAACTGTGTGCGTGACTAATGAATTTAATGACTCTTGTCGCCTGGGAAAAAACAACATTAAAAGCGAATTCTGATAAACATCTGTGTTGTAAGTTCCTATTCTACTCTATGCCTACTGATTTCTTTTGGATATTTTGTACATTAAGTTATTTTCTGATGTTAAAAAGAAGGGGATAATTGACATCACCTATTTTAAAATACATTGTAGTTACAACGTTTCAAAGATGTTAAGCTTGTCTAGTGTCCTGATTTTTTAGAATGACAGCTTGTCTGCTAAGTTTTGAAACGTGCTGTAGCGTATTTAGCCTAGCCGTAGCCATTTGTTGATATAAATGTACTGTTAGGACTGTCGATAACCCCACGCGATCGTCGCGTTCACATGATACTCATTTGTTCAGAAAACTGAAAGACCGTCTAAACTGTAAACGGACTATCGGTGCGTCCACGCATTCTGGTTCGTCTAATAAAATGATTGCGGTGGTGCCTGATGCGCGCTGATCGACGGCGGTCAATGACGACGCAACGAACCAAGTCGTATGTAAGAATCTCTGTGAGATGCACAATATTACCATTTTCTGCCTAGCCTTTTCCCAACTTTGTTGGGGTCGACTTACTGTCTAACCGGGTGGAACTGACTACCAGTATTTTACACGGAGCTACTGCCTATCTGACCTCTACAATCCAGTTAGTACTGGGTAATACGGTACCCCTTGGTAAGACTGGTTGTCAGACTTTCGGGCCACTGACTACCTGTAACGACTGTCAAAGATCTACAAATGACAGCCGGGACCAACGCCTTAATGTGCTTTCCGAGGCACGGAGACAACCCGGTATATTATGATAGTTACCCATCCACAGACCGACCTAGACAAGCCCGGCTTAACCTTGAAGATCAACCTGTGCGGCTATTATTAATTAGCCAAGAGCTCCTCGATGTATTGTATTCAAACTTAAATCTAATCAACAGAGGACTGTAAGCTAAACACAGAAGCAAAACCAAGAATCTCTCCCAAACATTATGAGGCCAAAACAAACGCTAATATTTCCAAAAGTCAACGTTTAGTGCAGTGTAAATGTGTGAGCTGGGAGTGCGACAAGCAAGCGCGTGCATCCACTGCTATCATGCAAATGAACACAATACATGTAAGCGAATATTCATGAGCTTGTAAAGCCAGGGTAGGTTACGTTCTGCGGTACAAACAGCTTCTCAATAATACCAAGCTGTTTAGTTTACTTGAATGTTGACTCCAATATTCGAGAACTGGGACCTATGCAATCGAAATTAGTTTGTCATGTAGTTCTTGGAAAAGCTGGACTATGCATCACCATCGTCAGGAACAGTTAATTACCTTATTCACGGGCATTTAGACCATGATGGAACGATAAAATGAAATGATTATAGATTTTTTGGTAAGATAGGATACCAAAAATCCATCGAAATAACCGAGAAAGTGCTAATTTACGAAGGCCTGCAAAAGTTCACGCCTTATACTAATCTTTAATTATAAGGAAGTAAAGTTTTGTTAAAGCGATCAAAGCCACTGGCAAAATTTAGTAAACAAACTATGAAAAAAAGAACAAGTCAACCAATCCGCGAAATTATATAGTATTGCCTTTGATATTTCATTTTAGTTTACAAGCTAAACATTCACAATGTAAATATCCATCAAATTATCTGTACCAAAGCCAATTTTATAGAAATGTTTAATTTGAGTTTATCGTAGAACAAAGTTATCCATTTCAATACAACGAACTTAGTTATGAAACCACTAGAATTCTATTACATACAAAATGTAAACAGTACCGAAATGGACCGTTTCCTTTTATTCTACGACACTGACAAAATATCTCGAAGGGTAAGTTTATTTAACGAGGCTCATTTTTAGGGTACCGCACCTCTTAACTGAAAGAGAGGAGCTATAGTGACTACATAATATCAGCCAAGCCGCGCTTGCCTAGGTTGGTCCGTAAATATGACCATCCGTTACATACCAAGTTTCCTCCGTGCCTCAGAATGCACGTTAAGCCGTTGGTCCCGGCTGTCATTTATAGATCTTTGACAGTCGTTACAGGTAGTCAATGGTTCGAAAGTCTGACAACCAGTCTTACCAAGGGGTACCGTATTACCCAGTACTAACTGGGATGTATTTTTTTCTCCTTTTGCCCCTTCTTATTTACTTTGTGAAGTTTAAGGACTTTGTACTTAGTTAATAGAAGCTTATGCCCACCGCTTCGCTCGCGTGGAGTCGTTTATTTGTCCCACGAGAACGTACTACTTCGATTCCTTTCAACCAAATCCGTTCCGTAGTTTTTGGATGAAACATCCTCCCAAACTTTAGCATTTATAATCATCATCCACAGCCTCAATTCACTCACTGCTGGGTATATATATAGGCTTGTCTTTAATTGTGTATTTATAATAGTAGTTAGATTTGACGCCACAAAGGGATTCGCATGTTTTCTTTTGTTTATAACTAGCTGTTGCCCGCGGCTTCGCTCTCATTTTTGTCGGAAATTATGTCACGGGCACGTTGTAAATATAGCCTATGGCACTTAAGGGTAATGCAGCTTCCTATTAGAGAAAGAATTTTCAAAATCGGTTCACTAGATCCAGAGATAACCCCCTACATACAAACTTATAAACTACCTCTTTATAATATTAGTTTAGATAAAGACAGAACCTCAGCCAGTGAGACCAGCTAACACTTGCCCAGTTTTTTCGTCAGCTCATGGTTATTTTACAAGTAGGGATCAATCCTTTTTATTATGAAATTTGCCAGGACAGATATTGGACTTGTAAGGGTACCTAATTATATTTATCTTTCGATCGTTATCCCTTCCGACGCATGAAAAAGAAAACGAGTATTGATCATCATTATTGTTTATTTTGCAGAATAATTGGAGAAATCGTTTTATTTGCGAAAATCCTATCATTTTTTCAAGAACATCGAGCTTGATGTTCCGACCAACCAGAATAAAGGTGTTATGAATTGATTCTTAGGTACTTAAGAACCTAGTGGTGGTGTTATTAGTATGTATATTTAGATTAAATATTTATCTATGGGTCTTTGTTACCTGAAATAAATGGTTTATTATTATTATTATTAAGTAAGGTACTTTTTCTTCTCTTCTTTATCGTGTGGTTAGTACCTAACCTGGTGTCAGAGTTTTCAGGCCGCCCATGGGCCTCTGACTTGGCTTTACATGCCGTCACGGTGTTTCCATTCACTGGAGCAAGTGATAATTATACAATACGCACATGAATTCGAAAAGTCAGAGGTGCGTGTTACAGTAATTGATCACTTATTGTATTTTTTTTGTACCTTTAATGCTATGATGCTGCTGTCATGAAAAGACAGAACATTATATCATCATTAGCATTCTTCTGTCCTTATCCCAATTTATTTGGGGTCGGCGCAGCATGTCATCTTCTTTCACACTTTTCTATTACCCGTCATTTCAACAGTCACCTCCTTTCTAGCCATATCATCCTTCACACAGTCCATCCATCATTTCTTTGATCTTCCTCTACTCTTATAACCATCTACATTCATACTCAACATTTTCCTCATTACTCCGCGTCACATGAAAATACATTATATATATTGTCTGTAATTCCATTTACACCGTAAATGTGAATTTATTGGTAAAGTTGCTAGTACAAATTAAGTTTTGGTCCGAATTCTGGTAAAGTAATTAAGATATCCGAATGCAGTCTAACACTAACTGTTATTGTGCCTTGAATATTGCGATGAGCATATCGAAGCAGCTGCCGATTAATCTGTCTCCAAATGTACCACCGAGTTTAGTGACGGTCAACAACTTTTCACCCTAATGCCCTGAGTAATAAGGTTTAAAGATCGTCCGCGAGCGTGGTAGTACATAAAACTGCAGTGGTTTACAGTCACGGCGGATCAGAAACTGCCAAAATTCAGTTTATTTACTCAATCAATCTGATTAGGCTCCTAATATATTGTATTAAAAACTGACTAGCTACCACAAAATTGAACCAATAAGCTGATTGTGCCCAATGTGGCTTGGAAGCATATCAAAATTCATTCAATTACCGACCGTAAAACGGCGCTTTATTTTCAGCGCCTGAATTGAATAAATAAAACGCTGGTGTTAGTATAAAACAAAGTAAGTACAGATTTATCTATCTGAAGCATAATATTGTCATCCCAAACCCTAATCCAGCCACCATGGAGAATATAAGCCTCTTTTTCTTTTTGTCTCTTCCCATTTCCCGCCCCTCGCATTTGTAAGCATCCTTGCTGTTTAAAAAAATAAAAGAAAACCTCAATTGCTGATTCAAATAGCTTCATAAGCCTTTATTTTTCTTGCGGATCATGGACATCTATTCAAGTTAGCTGTTACGCTCTACGAGGTGAAGTCCAAACCAACAATCCCTTCAAACTTTTGCAAGATATCGACCTATTAAGATAGCCATAATAAGAGAATGTTTAATAAATATGTACGAGTAATTGCTCAAGTGGTAATATTCGAGCCAAAACAGCCCAAAGTGGATAGATTTGTTAAAGACCTCAGCAAAGGGTGGCCAAATATTGAAGAAGAAGAGATGAATATTCCAGCAAATGACAGCTATTTGATCATCTAAAGAAAAACTTCGCCATATAATTGTATAAATATTGACGTATTTTATAATCCATAATCCTTTAGCGGAGATAATTTTTATAATTTTTAACATTTGAAAAAGAAGTGGAATATTTTGAGCTAATATCTCTTCTTTCTCGTTTCCTCATGATTAAGGGTTATGACCACATGAGGTCGTTGCTTTCTCCACCGCTTTCTCCAACGCTCTCCATGCTGGTCGGTTTTCGGCCATGCGGACAGATGCCTGGAAATTTCCTCTGCAAACTTCCTTCACCACATCTGTCCATCGGGTTGGTGATCTTCCACTGCCCCTTTTTCCTTCCACGTTACCAACCACAATAAGCTTCTCCAAGCTATCAGTCCCTCCTTTGCCACGTGTCCGAAGTACTGTAGGAGTCGTTCCGTGCAGATGGTCGATAAGCGAGATTTAACATTAGTGCTAATATAAATAGGACTAAAATAAACTCTTTGTGACTTGATTGAAATAGCTAGTACCTACTGTTTTAATCTCGAAAATACTGTAATTAAAATTAATTACGCATCTGAATACTCTTCAGGTATTGGTCGAGGCTCTTGGCTAAAGCCATTGACTGAAATGACTATCTGCACAATGATCGCTGAGTGCACATCCACATGTCGACAACCTCGCGAGTCAAATCAAGATTCTATAGTTGCTTATCTGTCTCGGCTTTCACGAGGTTCTCATCATGCGGGACCAATCAACAATCATTGAGCAAACTCAAACTCAAACTCAAACTCAAAGCGTTTATTTCAATTAGACCTTCGCAGGCACTTTTGAAAGTCAGAAAAACAAAGGCGAAGCTACAGTCACAGTCACAAGGCATAATAACTTGTGAAAGTACTGTAGTTGCCCATTCCAAAGCGTAGATCTCTATGGAGAAGAATGGGCAAGAAACTCCATGGACACTCTTTTCAATCAAAATATTGTTACAAGATCTTGGTTACATCATTCATGTTGAGATTATACATATATGTGAGAACGATGTAGAAAGACGTGCACATTAAGAGCGTCCAGAGTAAAAGATTATAACTATCAACAATTTAAAAACAAAGTAGTTAAAATAAACCGTGGCAGCTAAGAGATGACCAGTCCCAACTGACAGCGCCCGTTCACGAACATGACGCATGCATCAGCTCCATTCAGCTCAACCATATTGAAGGGAACTAAACGACCCAACACACCCGCCACTATCAGCGAGACATTTGAGTGAGCCTGACATTCTCTCAGCCACCAGGGCACATTCGAGTCAATGAAGGATAACTAAATGTAAATGGTAGCTTTACAGTACATAGTACTCACACATGTGCTATGCAGTTATATAATACTAAGAGATTGAATCTATACAATGCAAAGATATTTTTACAATCTTCTGCAGCTTCCACAATAATTTCACATGAGCTTCTGATTAGTTTGCCCCTATGGTTGTGGAGCAGGACCAGCATTGAGCCAAGCATTTTTATCATCGATGTAATCCCCTAACTTATAATATGCTTGCCTACATAGTGTGCGTTTTATACAAGATTTAAATTTTGTCTCATTCAGTTGTTGAATGTGGGGAGGTATTTTATTATAACATTTTAAACAGTACCCCATGAAAGATGAGTCTACTTTAGCTAGCCTGAAACCTGGCTGTACTAGTTGGTCCCTGTTTCTAGTATTATAGTGGTGTCTGTCACCTCTTTTATTAAACAAATGCAGATTTTTCCTAACGTACATGATGTTTTCATAGATGTATTGACAAGGTACTGTCATGATGTTAATTTCTTTAAACAGTTCCCTTAGAGAATCGCGCCTACGTAGATCATATATGGCTCTGATGGCTCTTTTCTGCAGAATAAATATAGACTCAATGTCTGCAGCCCGTCCCCAAAGTAAAATACCGTATGACATAATACTATGAAAATAACTAAAATAGACTAGCCTCGCGGTATCTGCATCAGTAAATTGGCGGATTTTTCTAACAGCATATGCTGCTGAACTCAGCCGCCCTGCAAGAGATGTTATATGCGGACCCCATTGTAGCCTTGAGTCGAGCGTGATCCCCAGGAAAACAGTATTTTCGACGAATTGCAGTTTCTCTTGATTCAATACTATGTCACTATCACTACTTTTAACATTCGGTAGAGCAAATCTTATGCACTTCGTTTTTTTCCCATTTAATACTAAATTATTAGCGGTGAACCAATTATGGACCTGCATTAAGGCGTTATTTACGTCGTCGAGATTTGTGGCACGTCTGTTTATCTTAAATATTAAAGAAGTATCGTCAGCGAATAACACCATTTGTGGTTGGTTTTTAAATAAATGGGGTAGATCATTAATATATACCAAAAAGAGGAAAGGACCCAATATCGAACCTTGTGGTACACCCATACTTACTTTTAAACCCATTGAATTGACACCATTTATTTGTACTTGCTGATGTCTATCGTTTAAATACGATTTCACTAAACTGAGCGCAAGTTTCCTTAACCCGTAATGTTCAAGTTTTAAGAGTAGGGTTTCATGGTTTACGCAATCAAATGCTTTTGAGAGGTCACAGAAAATTCCTATGGCATCTTGTGCCTCTTCCCACGCAGTAAATATATGTTTTAATAAGGTGACACCGGCGTCAGTCGTACAACGTCCTTTGGTGAAACCATACTGTTTCTCATGCAAGATTTTATTGGTGTTAAAGTGGTTGAGCATTTGATTAAGCATTACCTTTTCAAACACCTTGCTGAAAACCGGCAATACGGATACGGGTCTATAGTTATTGGTGTCTTTACTGTCCCCGGACTTGAAAAGTGGTATTACCTTACTGTATTTCATAAGGTCCGGGAAGACTCCTTGGTCCACACACAAATTAAATATTAAGGCCAAGTACGGTGCTATAGTCTCAATAATGGCTTGACAAACTTTAATTGACATACCCCATAGATCCTCGGTTAATTTGACTTTGATTTCTTTAAAAGCTTTAATGACTGTTATGGGGTTTATATGTTTAAATTGAAACTCAACCGGACAGGCCGAAACGTTCGCTCTTAATAAATCAATAGAAAACAAGGGTGAGGAATTTAAGGTTTCAGTAGTTTTAAGTGGGATACTAGTGAAGAAATCTACAAATTCTTGAGCAACTTCATTTTTAGAGCTAAGAAGACCACGTGAAGTCTCTAGAGTGATATCATTATTATATTTTTTATTTCTGTTAGTTTCACTGTTGATGATTTTCCAAACCGTCTTTATTTTATTATCGGCGGATTTAATCTTGTTGCTAATGAATAAGGCTTTAGCTAACTTACAGGAGTTTTTAAAAATTGTTGAGTAAGTTGTAACATATTTATTAAAAGTTTCTGAGTTGATGTAAGGCTTAAGGCCATACAGCTCAAACAATCGTTCCCTACTTTTCCTAATACCTTTAGTTGCCCAGTCACTGAACATAAACTTTGGGCAAATAGATTTGGTTTTCATTTTTAATGTATTATTGAACTCTGTGTAAACTACCGAAAAGAATTCCTCATAAAATTGATTAACATTTACAATAATATGGCTCGGAATGCCTAAATTACTAATTAAGCTATTTTTAAATTTATTCAAATTACTGGGTGTTATTAGTCTAGATTTTATCTGGATTCTTTGTAATGGTGTGTAGGACTCGAAAGCAACGGTTTGCCCGCTGTGATCAGAAGGAAGGTAATTTACAATGGATTTATCTAAGTAATCGCAGCCACAAAACACATTATCAATACATGTAGCAGTATTTGTAGTAATTCGAGTTGGTTCCGAAAACACGTTTGACAAATTAAATGATTTAAAAAGATGTAAGAATCTACTGCTATTCGAATTTTTGTCTAAAATATTAACATTAAAGTCACCACAGCACCGCTCTAATCGATCCACCACCACTATATCAAGCTTATTGGCTACAATAGCCCTGTCGGTGATGAGGGAATATTTTCCTTCAATTTTTAAGGGACCGTATTAAGAAAAAAATGATGCTAAATGTGACTCGTACAACATAATGTTTTGCGTATTTTTTCATTAGAGAATCCAATATAAGCAGGTATTGGGTCCCCACCTATGAAATTGGCGTTTTTTTCTCACAAATAGAGAACCTTGTCACTTCTAAAATATTCATCAATTGCTTGATATTATATCGAATCATGACCATCATAGACAACTACCAATAGTAAAAAAACTTTATTTCTTATAGTTTTCTAACCAAAAAAAATACCTTAAAAATGACTCTATCTACTCTTTTGCTAACAAAAAGAGGACCACTATTTGTTTTAACTTAGCCAAAACTTATTTTTGTCGCTTAATTTATGTGGCATACGTTATCTTAGTTTTTAAACATTATTGCATAAAAGTTTTAAAACATTAGTGTTCCCAGTTGTTAAATAAATTTAGAAAATGTTAGTATGAAAATGGAACTTCTTTAAAATCCTCCATACAAAACGCTGATTTCATAGTTGGGGACCAAATATTTGAACAGTGCAACAAATAACTGTTTTTAATATTGTAGAGACATAAAAATCAACACTGAACATAACATAACATCACGCCTGTAATTCCCCAAGGGCAGGCAGAGGTGTACCTACTAATTAGAACACCCACATTTCGCCAGTTATGTTTAAGTCCCATGTAATAAGGGATCGAGCCTATTGCCATCAACCGGGCACAAATCTAGTCTCCGTGGCTACTGAGAAATTCTTGATGAAAGAAATTAATAACACTTTGCCCGACCTGGGAATCGAACCCAGGACCTCATGCTCAGCAGTCGCTTACGACCACTAGACCAATGAGGCAGTCTGAACACTGAGCAATAAATAAAAACATAATCTTCATTATCTAGCACTGTATTCGAGCTATTACCTTTATCTCACTAAAGCACTTACAAAAGAACAGCAATATTTTGAAATAACGATATATTTTGCCGTAAAGCTCTCATAATGCTCCTACGGGCAATTATAGGCCGTTAGAGTACTATAATGGATCTATAGGGGGCGCCAGTATCGAGCGCTGTATCTTAATTACTAACGTACTTAAATAAAACCGAAAGGCCTTATCTCTACTCTCACACCTTGCTAATTTCTTCTGGCAATTAATAACGTTAATACCTTACTGATCCAATTACTCATATTTTTTATTGGATTTGTTTCTGAGCCGATTTTGGTAAGGAATAATAATAATTCAGGAATTGATACCATTATACACTTATAGGAAAAGTAATTTAAAAGGACAGTTTCATCGCACAGTTCAATCTTATTTTGTTTCAATTGTGAAAACAATCAAGGATTTTTTCGTCCTAGTTAATATATTATAATTATACCATAGTTAATTACAAAACTGACAAAAACCTCAAAATTTTCTGACGTTTTCCAGTTTTTCTCATAAATCGCTTAAACTAGTTACATTTTGTGGACTACATTGCATGACAAAGTTAAAGCACATTAAATTTCCTAAAAGTTCGTTGGTGAACCAGATTTTCAAGCCCAATGGCATAACTTTTTGTCACCTACAGATTGTCACTTTGTCTATGATAGCGTAACAACAGATTTAAGAAAATAACAAAAATCTCATCAAAAATCGACAGAACGTTGTAAAAGTTACACAAAAAAATAAAACGTAATATATAAATTATTCACACTCGGTTGGTAATCCAGACATCGAGATAAACAACAAGTAGGTACACAAAAGAAGTGCCAAACACAATAGAGCTTTTCTCCGTCGGATCGGCTGACAGGCGTAGACATTGCCTTTGTAGGCAGTTTACATGCTTTGCCGTACTCGCAAGGGCATATTGGTTTACAACCCGCTATAATCCGGGCCGAGGGATTGTCTGCAACCCGTTGAACGCGTTCAATGACATCGAAAACACTCGAAAATTTCCACAACTTCGCTTTTCCTCGTAAAGGTTCCTTTTGAGAACAAAGTTTGTTATGTACAGGAATTAATTTAGTCCCGGCTAAAACTAAGAATATTAAGTGAGGTTTAACTTTGGAATTGGTAAGTTAGCAAACTTCTAAGCAGACGATGAGGGTTTTTTTAACTTTGGTCTAGATCCTTCCAAATCATGTCGAGGAAACGTTGACTTTTAATTATATATTTTTTATGTATCTGCAGTTTCAGTTCCCTTATTGTTATTTAACAATATTCAAAACAGACCTACACACACATGCATCGGTATACTTTTTTCCACAAATATGAGTGTGAAATAGAGCTAACTTCATCAAATGAATAAAATTCAAAAATAACATTTAATCCATAACAAGAAAATTCTCTTTGTTGCCAACAAAGCTGGATTACAGCTTGCGAAAAATATTTTCTTATATTCTGTTATGAACTAGATTTGTGCTGTTAGAAGCAATCTTTCTGAACTAGAAGTAGAGTGCCTGCAGGTATAAAACAAAATATTATAAACTTTGTAGCTATTCTTCGTTAGGTACTTACTCCAAGGGTTGTTGTTCGAAATAACTCCGAACTATGATATGAAGTTGCTCGGAGAATTAAACCTAAGTAAATCCCGCACATATAACCTATGTATGTTTGGACTACTCAGAGTACGATAGCATTAATTTTAAAAGTTTTACGCTAAAAATTCTTTGTTGAAACAAGTAATCTCTTTGGTTCACTTTGTATGAGTATGTAGCATTAGCTAATGTGTTTGAGAGTTGGGTTGAATAAGCGAATGCACACAACAATAATGGTAGTACGTATTAGTAACAGTCGAAAAAACAATTGATATAGCACGAGCGCGCGATGTAAGAGTAACGTAAATACGTCGATTTTTTAATCAAAAAGAAAATTACCGTTTGGCATTTCAGTGAAATTACTTGCAACAAGCACAATCAGCATCAATTTTTTTCCATAAAAGAAGTCCCGATACGTTATCATAAGCAAACAAATGAATTTTTGTTTTAACCACCTTTGCAGTTTTATCTAGAAGGAGTTATATCAAACCCCATCCACACATCAACCTGTGCAATCGTAAGAAAATATAACTACAACTTCGAACACAAACTTAATTCCAGCACCATAAGAAAAAGTGTACCAGCCACCAGCAGCAACGAAATGAAAAGCGAATCATTACTAAAATTTGAGTACACTGGAGCGTGTCTTTGATTGAAACAGGCAAGCAAGATTTGAAAGCTTAGAGTTTGAAGTTCAAACGAGAATTTCAGAGGCCAACCTCTTGTACTGTAACGCCTTTGAGAAACACCACAGCGGCGAGTGATCTGCTATCGCGCCCTCTCTTGAGCACTCACTTAAACACTCCACGGCCTAGTATCAAAGGACCTCAAGTTGCCGACTCAACTCAAAGTATGGCCCTTCTTTTTAATAACTGTGACCAAAGAATCTTGCTGAATTAGTCTGGAAGATGACGTGACAATATTTTCGTGTGAGTACTTATTTTTCTTTGTTGGTTTTTTTTTTCAAATTTTGGTTCTGCACTTATCTGTTTAAAGATTAACTTGATACTCATTGTTTCCTGTGCTCGAAGATGTATAACGTTCAAATAACTCAAAGGCTTTTAACTAAAGATTTTTTGGGCTCACACAAACATGCCCGTCACACTATTCCCTACCTCTTACTTTCGCAATCCAGAATCAACAGTAGCCACTACCATGAAGCTCGATAAGTCCCGGAAAAACGCTTCAACTGTCGTAGATCTCGCAACGAATCAACCAGAGAGAACAGCAGAAGAGCAAGAAAAAAACCTTTTATCTTGTCTGTACATTGATCTTAATAATTACCAACAATAGATACGATCTACATTTTCATCTAACTTTAGCCAGAACCAATATATCCCCATCAAATTCACGGCAAAGCAACAGCAAAAACCTTTTCCAATTTACATTTCCTACCGTAGCCTCAATAAAAAGCCGGCACAGCCACTAGTGATGCGACATTTGGGATGCACAGATCGATCGCTATTAATAACAGTTTTAGCTGAAAGCTTACGCGTATTAGGCAGTTCGCATCTCTAAAGTCGATTAACTATCGCTAATTCGAATTTAGCTCGCTGACACATTAGCTTGGATGAAGAGTCAGAGCCATCTGCGAGCCAGGATTATCAAACGTGATTCTATGTAAATGCGGGTAATGAAGTTTGCCTGTGACTGAAATATGGACTTTATACCTGGTTTTGTACGTGCTTTTTTGGGGATTTCTTCATAAATATGTCATAGTTTGCTGTTTTTATAAAAACTGCTTTATTTTTTGTAAAATAGATGTATCTATGTCCATCTAACGATGCTATTTGAAACGAGTACCTCCATTAAACTGTGTCAGGTTTTTCTCAACCTTAAGGCCTTAAAACTGTCGACGTGACCTCATTGCCAAGGCTAACGAGGTATTACAGTGGTAAGTGGCTGCTGGAGCCGTTTCTCAGCATATTTCATTCAGTTCTGTCAGATATTCGTCATAAGCTCTGGAAGTTTTATGAAATATCTTACAGTTTTTTAAAACAATTAGATCAAATGTCTGCTTCGTATCGTAGTTTAACAGCAAAAACTTTTCTCAATATTAATCCCACTTATGAAGCCATGTTATAAATTGTTTATTGTGTAACTGAATTGTGGTTAACTGATTTATGCCATACTTGATACAAATGAGTCAAAGTTAATGTGACAGAAAGTTCTGCGTAAATATAATAAAAACGATGAAATCAAATCAGCGAAATCTCTAGAAATGACTAACGTTCGTTTGGGTTATAATACACGAAAGATATAAAATATTATTCTAAAGATTCAAGGTTACCTTACGTCACAATAATAACGCTTTCCAACTAGGGTGAAAAGTTGAGATATTGTAAACAAAATGTTGTGTACCACTGAAATGTAGACAGCGTGTTACGACACTGTATTCTGTGATGAAGCTTGAAGTATTAGGTACTTATATTGTTTGACTGAAATGTGTGGAGCACGTGCCGAGTTTAACAGTTCACCATTCTCGGAACAAGCTTAAGAAATGAGTACAATTTACTAGAATCATGAGATTTTGTAAGTTAACTCAAGAGACGGATTAGAATAGCTGAATTATTGATAAACCTGGCAGTTGTCTGGCCTCGAATATAATATTTTGTACTGAAATAACATTCAGTATTACAAAATAGACTAGTTTCAAGATATATTATGAAATGCTTTGCTTTGTAAGCTGAGAGTGGTCTGGAGGAATGTGGCAGGCGGAACGATCTATGAGAAACGTTGTGTGCACAATTTATTGTTGCATTTTCTAAGAAATCCTGTGGATTAGAATTCATACGATATTTTATTGTAGAGAAAATCTTAATATTTGTACATTTATTGACTTTTTATTATATTTTCGTAATTTTTTAAATCCATCGTTCATCATTTCAGCCGAAAGACGTCCATTGCTGGACATAGGCCTCCCGCAAGTGTCGCCACAATGACCGGTCCCGTACGTCTCGCATCCAGCGGATCCTAGTGGGAGGCCTTCTAACGCAACGTCTTACGGTTCGCGGTCGCCACTCCAGAACTTTTCGGCCCCATCGGCCATCCATTCTGCGAGCAATGTGCCCTGCCCACTGCCACTTCAGTTTGGCAATTCTTTTCTTTTCATTTTAAATAAAACCTTAGGTAAACTTGCTTCATTATCTGAACGCGCCCCAAAGGGTGGTAGCCGTTAGGCTGATCCGGGGGTACCGCACGATCTCCGGCGAGGCGGCGAGCCTCCTTGCCGGATTGCCGCCATGGGATCTGGAGGCGATAGTCCTCGCGCGCCTGCACGAATGGCGCGTGGAGGCACTACGCCGGGGGGAAACTCCGCTGCCGCGGCAAATTGTCGCTCAGAGGACAGACTTCCGGCGTGATCTCATGGCGACTTGGAGAGAGCGACTTTCGCAACCCCGTGCAGGGCACGCCACAATAGTGGCGGTAAGTCCCCTCTTTGAGGAGTGGCTAGAGAGGCGCCACGGCGCTCTCACCTTCCGCCTGACGCAGGTCCTCAACAGACATGGTTGTTTCGGGAGGTTCCTGCACCTAATCGGGCGGGAGGAAACGCCCCACTGCGAGGATCGACCGGAGGACACGGTGGAGCACACTGTGCAGGTCTGCTCCACTTGGGCGGAGCACCGCCGTGTCCTCGTAGCAGCAATCGGCGGCGGCGACCTCTCGCGTCCGGCCCTGGTTCTATCCATGGTCCGGAGCGAGAGGGAATGGGACGCCGTCACCTCCTTCTGCGAAGCAGTCATGCTAGCGAAGGAGGTGGCGGGACGTGAGAGGGAGAGAGCCTCACGTCTCTGCCGCCGCGGGAGACGCACCGGGCGTCGGGGGCCACGTGGTGGCCCCCGGCCACCGTAGGCGCGGGCCTGTGGACGGTGAGCTATGGGCTAGCTCACCGTCCGTCCGTCTTATGACGACAGGCCGTGTCGACGGCGCGTTCGTGTTCCACGCGCGCCTCTAGGAGAGTCAGCAAACAGGAAGGGGTCCGTAAGGACCGACGCCTGCCAGGGTTGCGGGACTGTTCGAAAGAGATACCGCGGCCCTGGAACACAAAGGGCAAAGGAAGGAACATGGATGGGTTTTAGTCAGTAAAAGTCTGACACTCCCTCCTGCTCAGCCCAGAGCGGGAGGGGTTATTTGATGATTTCCCACCGGTAAAAAAAAAAGGTAAACTTGCTTCTACAATTTTCTACCTTCGTTATTTAATCTAGAATATCTGCCCCAATAAACGAGCGAACTCACAGCCCTGAATCAAAGCTGCCAACATATTAAGCTTCAGTCGAAACCATAACTAGCCTAACAGATTGCATGCACATCGCAGTAAACCACGGTGGTCAATTCCAGTATATTTCCGTTATGAGCACAACGCACGGTGGCCGTCACCAGACTAATAATGATAATTTCGCTCAAGGACGTTTTAGGCCCGGAGCACACTGACGGCAAGGCATGGCAAGGGCTTTTTAGGTAATTCTTCTTCTTAGCGTATCGATGGCAAAAAGTTTAAATATGTTTAGCCCAATATGTTTTTAGGTAATGAATAAGAAATAACGCCTGTAATCGCCAAAGGGTTATGCAGAGGTATACCTACCGGACACCAACATTTCGCGAGTTACCTTTTAGTCCCATGTAATAGGGATCGAGCCTATTGCCATCAACCGGTCACAAATCCTGACGCCGCGAAATTATCAGCTACTCCTTCAAAATGAAATTCCTGATGAAAAACCCAATAATATTTTGCCCGACCCGGAATTGAATCCAGGACCTTATTCTCAGTAGTCGCACTTGCGACCACTAGACCAACGAGGCCATCACTTAACAGTATGACGATTATGTTGAAATTTTAATAATTATGGTAGTAAAGTATAAATAAGGTACAAAAAAAATGCCACAGAAAGCTCAGGCATGCCAATGTCGGCAGCTCTTGTAATGCCTCGGGACGCTTCTGCAGTCTGCGGGATGCCCGGAGGAATGACAGCGCTCGTGCCCCACACGGGTCTTCTTTCAGTTAACGTATTTCATAACCATAAGCATGCCTAGGACGTCGCAGCATGCCTGGATACCGCGGCAAAGTTACCTTCAGTGTGCGCTTTCATTTAGGGATACCGGGTCCTTACTCTTGCCGTGCCGTGCCGTCAGTGTGTGCCGTGCCGTCAGTGTGTGCCGTACCGTCAGTGTGTGCCGTGCCTAACCAAATGATTGGATCCGATAATCTCGACTACGATAATCCATAACATCACGCCTGTAATCCTCGAAGGGCTATGCGGACCGCAGAGGTGTTCCTAATAGTACACCCATATTTTGCCAGTAACGTTTAAGTCCCATGTAATAAGGGGCGAGCCTATTGTACGTTACGTATCGTTATTATAATACAACTAGGATTTTTACGTTTTTTTTTATGTATTTGGATCAAATCAATTTATTTTCGTTCTTTATTATGTTATTTAATTTGGAAAAGCAACGTTTTTATTCTTTTCTTAAACTATTCATGTTTTTATAGAGTTGATTAAAATTAAACGCTGCACAGAAAAGAAGCAGGTACCTGAAATGTCTAAGATAGAAAGCTAAGCTCAAAGGAGTTTCCTTTGAGCTTAGCTTTTTGAGCACTATAATTTTACCTTTACAAGAAAATGCTCTCGTAGATCTTTTCAAGTGTCTGGTATTTAATAAACTGGGTATTGCGCTAATTAAAAAATCTGAATAACATAAAATTTAGATAATATTTAGTCAAATGTAACTATTATATGCGACACAAACTAAAGCAATGCAAAGTTACTCTGTATAATTCTTGCAGCTTGCAAACACATTGCCTCTAACATTGCAGGAAAACCGTCGGTCCAGCGGATGGGCGGAATAAAGCACGTAATACGTAATTAAAAAGGAATAATCCTTGTTGGTGTTGCCAAAAACAAGCACTTGTTGAATCATAAAAAAATTAACACCTGGTGCGCGCAATTAGCGACCTCAGTACAAAAGCGAAAGGAAAATGTGAGGAACATTTTGCTCTGCTGTGCAATCTGCTATGCGAGCAAATCCGCGGTTTTCACATTACACCCGTTTGTTGTGGTACTAATGATATTATAAAAGCAGCTTTTGCTAATCTGGATATAAATATTCCTTTGCCCAAATATGAAAAGCATTTCTTTACCTACTTAATGTTTTTTAATAAAAATAATGTGTATGGTGTTCCAAGAAAATCTTAACGAATATGTATGAGTTCTTCTAGGGATTCTCTCAAGAGATATCCTATAGCTGATTGTAAATTGATATTACAGACATTCCAAAAGACTTATTATTGTTTTCGTTTTATCATAAACATTTCAAGAATAACATCGCTTTCGTCTGGCGAACGTAATAGAAACAAACATTTTGCTTCGTTCAAAATAACATTTATTTATGCAAATGAAGGGGGAAGGGGTGTTATGTCGGGTGTTACAGCATCATTCTAAGTATAATCAGTTTACTGTTCGAGAGTGCCTTTTTCTTAATTGCAGACATAGGATTTAATGAAGGCGCAAGAACGCGATTATTTTACAAATCACATTTTTTTTTTTGGGGAAGTAATAAAAATGATGGTACCAGAAAAAATTACGAAGCGAATTTGTTGCAAATAATTACCCTTTCATTTTGGTGTATTTCCCTTTATTTTAGGACTGTGAAAGTAATTTACATAATTATAGTATTTTACTTGTTTTAGTGATGGTGGAGAGAGAACACTCATTTGATTTTGTAAAAGAAATGAGACCTTGATTTCTTCCGAGATGTATCAAGCTATTTCAATGAAAGATAAATTGTACTGAACCAATGTAAATGATATATATAGCTCACAGATTTTTTTACTATTTGAAAGCATCTCTAGATCTAGTATTTGTTTGGAATTTTTGATTGAAGAGAAGTTTAACATAACAAAAATAAAATCCAATCTCCAGTAAACACAACAAAAAAATGAAATCAAATTCGCGGTGGTTGAGTTCTAGAAGTTAAACTCTTTTGTAAGACTCGCCAAACATAGCTACATATATCCCAAGGCCAAACTAACCAACTAACTTCTGTGCTTCGGCAATCCTCTCGTCGATTTTCGGTCTTACGAAATTAGACTGTAATGTCACAACCACGAAAATACTTGCCTATTTTGCATTACCATGATCAGAAAATTTTAGATTGACAAGCTCCGTTGGTTCACGGAAGATATCCCGTAAGTGACAGTATGTTAAGCTCCGTTGGGCTTACTCTATGGCGTCCGTCCTTTTTTATTTGGGACAATCCCGCCTCACTATTCCCAAACCACTGCAACTCCTAAAAGCCAGAATCACCAGGGTCGACCACCAGAAAAATACCGCTACTATGAAGCTCGACGAAGTCCCAGAGAAACAATTAATTGTCTTGGATCCCGCAACGAAATTAGGAGTAGGAGAAACATAATTTCTACTGCTATACAACAAGGCCAATAGGCAATTTACAACTAGAATAAGCCTTAGCGCAACGGATAAATATTATCTAAGATATGTCAAAAAAAAACGTTATCGTAATTAATCGTTGTCGCCCGAGCATATTTGAAACTACGAATATTTTCGGAGCACATAAATTTTCTGGTGTATCTGTACGTAGGTGTACAAAACATTTTGTTGTGGGGTAACGAAGTCGAAGCACAGATTGCAGGGGTAAGCAACTCAAAATTGCTGGAATGGCTAATCCCTCACAGTAACCCTTTGCTGCATATTAACTGGTGTTTGGCATTGACGGTTGCGCTCCGAGGGTTAAATAAACCTATTATTTATTTAACAAAGTTATTTTGCGGCTTGAATTATTAAACGCCAGGTACCCATGGTATATTAAAGTCTCAAGTTTGATAAATAATTGGAGCCGTAGGAATTTCATTTCGGGTTGTGGAAAATTGTGAGTAATTTAAGCTCTTAATTTAGAATTAGGTATTATGAGATTGTTTTACCTGGCTAAATAACGTGAACACTACCAAAATTAATAGTTCTGGTACAATTAACAATTATTATTACAGATATACAATTATTAGTTCTTGTTTACATAGTTGAGGAGGCTAAGTAATAAGCCACGCTTGCCTAGGTTGGTCCGAGGATGGGTGACGACCCATTACATTCTGAAATTTTTCTGTGCCTCGAAAAGCACGTTAAGCCGCTGGTCCCGGCTGTTATTTGTAGATCTTTGACAGTTGTTAAGTAGTCAGTGGCTCAAAAGTCTGACAACCAGTCTGCCAAGAGGTGTTGTATTATCCAGTACTAACTGGGTTGTGGAGGTCAGATAGGCAGCCGCTCCATGTAAAATACTGGTATTCAGCTGCATCCGGTTGGACTGGAAGCCGACCCCAACATATTTGGGAAAAGGTTAGGCAAATTATGAGTTTCACATGGTTATGGATTCATTCGTTTAACTTAATTACCCGGATACCCTCTCACAATTCTGATGCCTATGCCTCAACTCATAAAGACGACTAAACACAGGTGTTCAGAACATTAACGATAAGAGCTTAAATACTAAGCTTGAGACGAAATTTACAGTCTGTTGACACCTAAAAGATACACTCACCTCGGCTAAGTTTCGTGAATTTTATGAAACGTTATATAAGGTGTAAAGAGGGCTTTTAATAAAGGCCTGTTCCTCCAACTACAAAGGCTTCATCGCTTTGTTCCTTTGCCGGCAGCGGTGGCATCTATACCTTATAAAGAACCTTTTGTCTATGCCACAACATTTTCGTTTAAAAGAAATTTGAACCGTACTTAACAGTTTTATTGCGAAGCTGATGACGATAAATTGATATCAAGAGTCTTTGACACAAATAATTAGGTATTTTATTATAACGGGGCTTTTATATCGGTATGATGAAAATTGGTGTAGGGAAATTATGAACCAAGTATTGGTAGTTAATTTACCCATAGGTTGCAACTAAAGAATGTTAATCGCTAGTCTGTTACCAAACCGCTTGCATTAGTTAAGTTTGTTCAGCACACTGAGTTTCAAATTAATAGAAAGAGTGTTTTTTTTTATTATTGGATATTAAATCTACTATGTACATTATATACAGATTACAAATTACAAATAAAACTAAAATAATGCTAAAAAGAAGACTAAAAGTAAGTTCCTACACATATACAACGGCAATAATAGGTAATATAATAACAACAACGGCAATATAATAACTCTTGTACTCCTCCCCATCGATGTCATCCGGAAACGTGCCCAGAAGACTGCCAGCATAGAATGAGGGTACAAGTACTAAGTAAATATACCACTAGTTTAAATAGGTATGCCAGCTTTGAACTTACGACCACACGTTAAACACCTCTGCAGCAAAACTACAAAAAAAGACACTTAATTAAATGCAAAGCATTCGCCAGCCTTAATAAGACTACGTGACAAAATAAAGTACTTAATCCGACTAACATCCTAAAAAAAAAACAAACAAAAAGAATCAAGATTACGGACGGAAAATATTCGATCAGGGATGGCAAACAACCAAAATTAATTAACAAAATTGAAAAATTCCATTTCATTCTTTCGGCCGTGACCATTCAAGAGTGAGGCCTTTTCTTGCGTTATCTGTTTTCCGTCGGAGACTTTCGTTCGCTTCGTGCCTCGTCTCGGTTTGAGCAATGCCGTTCAATTTGGCGTACTGCCGCGTTATTGCGACGGCACGTCTTAGGTGTCTTCTTTAGACGTCCTAGTTTTTGGAAAATACGATTATTTTCTTTGCCTTTTATGTTATGGTTGGATTGGATTAGACTGCCTCGTTGGCCTTGTGTTCGCAAGTGCCACTGCCAAGGACGACGTCCTGGGTTCGCTATCTAGGTCGGGCTAAGTGTTACTGGGTTTTTCAATCAGAAATTTTTGAGTAGCAGTCACGGAGTCCGGATGTGTGCCCTGTTGATGGCAATAGGCTCGCCCCCTATTACATGGGACTAAAACATAACTGGCGAAATGTGAGTGTACTATTAGGTACCTCCTGCTCCTCTGTCTAACCCTTCGGGTATTACAGGCGTCATGTTATGGATTAGTCTTAATACTAAATCTATTCAAGAATCACAGTTTTCTGCCACATACGTTCATGCAAAAATCCACAAGCATAACCTATCTACTATCTATTCCATGGCTGGTTTTAGCAGTTTTACATGAGTATCGTCGTGTCGCAAGACGCGTCAATTCGCAGCGACTCGTGGTTCATCGACGACGCTTTGCTACAGTTGCTGTTGCAACACGCGTACCGCTTGAGCAATTAGCTCGTAGCCGAACGGACGAAAAGACGATCCATAATAATTTCAGCCGGATGATATCCATAGCTGGTCATCCACTTCCCATGAGCATTGCTATAACAAACCACTCGGCGTTTCATCATCAGATTTCCCAGGCCGTAGCTCTAACCAATTGCTATAATTGTTCCTCGATACTACAAATCTAAACATATTCCTTATAATATGTCCTACATCATTTAATTATAATCTTCCTATTACCCTTGTTCCATGCTGCTTGAGGTTGGCATTAAAAAAAACAAGAGATTTATATAATGTCAAAAGTTTTTTATCTTTGCACATGAGACCTAGTTGCGTAATTAGGTAACTAGTTGGTCCGTACCCACTAGCCTCGGGTCGAATTCCAGTGTTACCAGGATAAACGCTACGTAATTCTCTTTGATATTTTGGGTTTTCGGATAATAAATGAGTTTAGTTTATTATGTTAGCATCCAATTTTGTGGAAAACTCTTTAGTAAGGCTTTGCTTAGACTTTGGTCAAACTGACCGGACTGGACTTCGGATTAATTGCGGACACCTCTGACTTAAACATATTTCAGTACATTATCTGCGGCTGCTGAGCATGAAGTCCTGGGTTTGAATCCCGGTAGTTGTTATTGGATTTTTATATCAGGAAATTCTCAGTAGCAGCCACGGAGTCTAGATTGGTGGCAGATTGGTGGCAATAGGCTCGCCCTCTATTTAATGGGACATAAACATAACTGTCGATATGTGGGTGTACTATTAGATACTCCTCTACCTTACCCTTTGGGGACTACCAGCGTGATGTTATGTTATTATCTATCAAAGGCCGGAAGGTTAGACCGCACCTGAAGTTCGTTTTAAGTCAGGCTATCGCTCTAGGAAAAGAAAGATAGCGCAATCTCGCGCAAAAATCTAGTAGCCTTAACACTTATGGTATCACGCTTGTAGTCCCAGAAGAGGTAGCTGAGGTGTACCTAATACATCCCCATATCGGCAGTCAGTCAGCTAAATTGAATAAAAAAAACTGTTTAGTCTGGCTAAAAATTGTTTAGATTCAAAAGAAAAACAAACAATTTAACATATAATAATGTTTTAATTTGACACTTACTTAAGTAATACAAGTACAATGTATTCGAAACAAGTGTATCTAAGTGAGCCGTTGATAAAATTCCAAAGGGTAAAGGTCTTCAGTGGCCTTCAGTAAAGTGGCCATTTTACGTGCTTCCCGACGCTTATCTGAAAATGGTTTTCAGGAACACACAACAGTGTTATTGCTACGGTTTTGTTTGTTTGTTTGTTGTAATTAGGGGACACTTGCCGAATGGGGGTAACGGGTGTCGGAATGATGTTATTCCATGTTAACACCATAACGATACTGTCTATCGGGAGTTTATTGGAATGATCCTTTTGTTTTTCCTGATATCTTTCAAGATACGTACAATGAGGGCTATCGTTTTTGAGCTCACCAGATGGCGCCACTGTTGCTTATGGTCATGTCAATAATTCTATTTTATACTTTATAGTATCAATAACTTCATACAAAGCTCATTTTAATACGTATAACAACATAGTGTAAACTTCCGATCATTTATTTACAATACTCTCCCTAAAATAAGCAAGCATGAAGCATGAGCATTTAAAAATCATTTTACCTCCAGTAATAACAAATAAGATCATAAGTTGCTACTTAAAATCTTCAAGTCATAATTAATCAGGAATAGCTCAATCTAGACCACAATTGTGAATATTACTAAAAATACGTGATAAAAGCACGCAACGCGTGAACTTTCTATGACATCTGACATTTCGGTGCCCTCGTGCTACACTAGCGCCTCTAGCGGTCAATTCACACGCTCCCATTGATTTCAGATTAATCATTGCGATATTGTTATGTCTCTACAGAGAAATGGGTCAACGTAGACAGCCTAGCCTTTACCCAACTATGCTGGGGTCAGCTTGCAGTCTAACCGGATGAGCTGAACACCAGTATTTTACACGAAGCAACTGCCTATTTGATCTCCTCAACCCAGTTAGTACTGGGTAATACGATACCCCTTGGTAAGACTGGTCGTCTAACTTTACGCCACGGGCTACTGACTACCTGAAACTGATGTATTTTTTTATTTTTGATTATATTGAATCATTACAAATTAATGACAGCCGGAACCAACGAAAATTATGAAGAATACTTTTTGTTAATCCACAAAAATACAGAATATTATCTATTTACGAAGTTCCGTTTATATAGCAAAATTGTTGTTAACCCAACTTCATAAATCTGATGCTGCCATCAAATATCTTTCTTACAAATTAAAACAAACTAACGAAGAAACATAATACGATGTGATATAAAATTTACGTTCAGTGACATTTTTTAATTTAACAGAAGTGCAGTGCAGCCAGACCGGAACCATTTGCGGGCGACGTCAGGCCCCGGAGCCCGCGGGAACAATACTAGCGCCCTCTATTGTCCCACATAAACCACATTTTATTAGAGACCTCTAAACCTCGTATATCACTTTTTCATTTTGCTGGCGATCACGACTCGACCGACCAGTCGAAGTGCAATTGGAATCACTTTATCAATAGAATCGAATACAATACATGACGGAGCTCTTACTACAGAGTAGTGGTTCTTTAATAGGTATTTTATTTCGTAGATTTTTATTTCACTGCCTCGTTGGTCTAGTGTGGTCGCAAACTGGAGCGCTGAGCATGAGGTCCTGAGTACGAGTCCCGGGTCGGGCAAAGCGTTATTGAGTTTTCCAATCAGGAATTTCTCAGGAGTAGCTACGGAGTCTGGATTTGTGGCCGATTTAGGCAATAGGCCCGCCCCCTATTATATGGCACTTAAAGACATAACTGGCGAAATGTGAGTGTACACCTCTGTCTAACCCTACGGGTACTACAGTCTGCATGTTATATATTTTTATTTGTATATTTTCATCATCATCTGCATACCCCATACCAACATGCCTGTGTACTGCCTTAACTTAGAGTATTGATTACTTTCTATAATTAGGTCTTTCAACAAGTCACACAAAGTGCAAATTGAAGGGCCTATAATGAATGACACAATTCCTTATAATTCCTAATAATGTCTCAATAATTCTGTAGAACACGCCCTGCCCGCAGTTCTAGGCCCTTTAGAGAATCTAACCTCTAATTAGTAAGCTTGAAAAAATACCGTGGATATTTCTATTACTTTCTATAGCTATGCAATTAATAGAGTAAAAGACTCCTTCCTAGAACAGCCTTGCTCAGTCTATTTGAAGAATAATTCAATCAATATTAAATGAAATAATTTAAAATGTTTCTTACTGTAACCTCATTCTCTTGCTGATTGAAAGTTAATTAGTATTAGTTATTAACACGTCTGCTTTTCAAACTACTGACCAACTAGTTGAACAAATTGCGCCAACATTACTGGCACAATTCTGCTCATTACGGTCGTAGATACTCTATTGTTTTATTTAGCCCCAACGCCCAGTAATAACGTGAAATTGTGGACGCTTAATTAATGCAATAAGTCTCGACCCTTAATTACTTATTTAATTAATTGAAATCCGTGTTATTATGATTGTAGTGATAAGCTGATTATTTTGTTGATATTTGGTTTCAGTTACTCTGTTATTATAATTCCAGTTTGATTTATTTATGACGTGTATGTGCTTGGGGTAAATAGGGCATTTTACTCTTGGAAAGTAGGTGAAAAATCTATAAAACTTTGCGGGTAAAGTTTCATGAAAAGTTTTCTAAAGAGAAAACTGTTAGGAAAAGTACTTTGAGAGTAGTGCTGAGTTTTTCTGGATACATTCTGCAACCAATACAGTCGAGGTAGGTAAGTGATATCCATCATCTTAGGCAAACACTCTCTCATTTATGAAATTAATTAGTTGCTCACAAAACACGGTGCTCACCATCATCATCGTCATCAGTTCATCACCATTTCTCTGCCCTTGTCCCAATTTATTTTGGAGTCAGTGCAGCACTGACCACTACTATAAAAATATCTATAAATGAGAAGATCAGAAGTACAGGCAAAAGGAATGGATAAGAGAAAGAAATCATGAAGACTTTTTGGCACACAGATAGCTTTTGAGTGGATTAACACGTAGGATACTTTTTACTCAGTCGTTAGATCCAGTGGGATACTTATCGAACTGTACGAGGGCGAGCCGCGGGTATACGCTAGTTATACAGGGTGGAAGACATATCAACGCATAAACGAGTAAACCATGTATTCAGTACATTATTCTGAACCCACATATAAATTTTACATCAATACGGCAATCAAAAATAAACAGCGGTTTCCTACAAAAGTTCTATACTTACACGGTCAAAATGTATGGCACAGCTGATTTTTTTGTGCATTTTCTATGTGGGGAGGTTCGGAATGATAAACTGTAACCGTAAATACAAGGTTGAAGGGATTCAACCTTGTATTTTAAACAATGTATAGCCAAGTTTCCCCTATCTAATAAAATAAAATAATGTAAAGTCCTTCTAAGACTCCATAATTCAATGTCACCTGATCTAGTTCCGCCAAGGACCTCTTGCAGCATTGCAACTAAAGTAACGTGTTAGATGGCTCACTTACAAACTATATAAGTACCTACGTGCCAGGAATTCCTCGCATTGCTGAATGGAACATGTGCGAAGGTAAGCTTATCTTAAGAGTTAGGTATGGGCTACACTAAGATTAGTAATATGGTCTAATGTGGTCTTTTGTGTTTGACCTCTTAATCTGAAAATGGTAAGGTTTTGTCCAGTGAGTTTCATGATGAATCCTACAGGACGAAACTTAACCATTACACTAATCTCACAGACCAAGCAATAAAACTAAAAAAACCAACCCAAGGAGCTTTTGACGCCCCAAGCCGAGGCTCGTACCCCACAGGGGATACCCATAGCGTGTAGTCGCTTAGTTTTAAAGTTTGTTTTGATCTGGCTGGAGGCCTTCCAATTAAGGCACCCACAGGATAGTTCGGTTAAGCAGACGACAACCTCCTTGGTTGACCTGCAAGATGCCAGTCACAAAAAAAAAAACCAAGGCGCTTTTCTTAACACAGCAAAAACCAGAGATCAGAATAGGTAGTTTATTTGCCTAAACTTCAAGGAACTAGGTAACAGTACCTCTCCAACAAAATCCCGAAATGTTTTTTAGCTACGCACATTCCACATGTTTCCGATCTCTGGTAACTGTCGAAGTGTAAGTTTTTATGCTTAATAGGCTTGCGTTTGGCCGTAATACGCCTTATGAAAAGCGATGAAGCGGCCTAGGGTGAAGCACGGTTGCCTAGAAGAAACCGATTCACTCGAACTTTCAAGAGATCTAGATTATTGTGATCGGGAAACAGAGAAGCCGGCAGTGAATTCCACTGACTGGCGGTTTCGGCATTACACGCTTTTCTGACTTTCGTATTTAACTTTGACACTAAGAATGATTTATAAATACCAACGAGATTCAAGATGCTATAGAAAGGCTATCAGGGATGTTTTAAAGATAAATTATACTTGGCAAGTTTGACACGTTAAGTAGTACCAACAGCAACCAGGAGCCTAAAATGGCCGCTTAGTTGGATAATAATATGAAATACGTTACAAGTCGTAAAATGGTTACAAAGTGACAATTCTTAATATTTAACTTCGAATGTAACCAGTTTAAGAATTTCAACGCGATTCATATGTCTAACTATTGTAGGTCATTTCAAATGTTTTTGATAAATTCAACTAATTTAACTTATCCGTAGCATTTTAATGTTGGCATTAAAATCTGTTGCCGGAGTGAGATCCCAAAAGACCGGTGTAGACGGACATTCATTAGACGTTTATGAATAACAGCGAGTTTTGTAACTAGGGTCCTCGCAGGATCTGTGTTTTAGGGGCAGTCTCCTTATTCCCTAATAGTTACCTAGTTAAATTAGAAAGAGTGGATATAAAGTAAGTTAAGAAAGTAGATTAATTCTGTAAGGTATTTTATTTCACACTTGCTCTTGGCTTTGCTCGCGTTAATTTAGAATTTGACAATCAATTCGGGTTGTACTCTGCATGTAATAATATAATTCAATCATGATTATAAAGACCCGTGGTGCCATCTATTATCATAAGAATGTTATTGTTGTTCTCATGGCGAACAGTACTTTTTTTTGGAATAAAAGGTATCCTATGTCTGTTTCTGTACACCTGACAACGTATATGCAAAATTTCAGGATGATCGGTTCAGTGGTTTAGGCGTCAAAAGGTAACAAACAAACTTATTTTTGCATTGATAATATTAGTTACGATAAGGAAGTTAGGATTAGGATAGGATTAGGATAACATCACGCCTGTAATTCCCGAAGGGTTAGGCAGTGGTACTCGTATACTCAATTATGGTACACCCACATTTTGCAAACCAGGCACAAGACCAGGCCCCGTGGCTGCTACTGAGGAAATTCCTGATGGAAAAACCCACTAACACTTTGCCCAACCCGGGCATCGAACCCAGGATCTCATGCTCTGCAGTCGCGCTTGCGACCACTCGACCAACGAGGCAGTCGGGTACTTTCATTTCAGGTATCTAAATTATACCAAAAATATTCGAAGCACTGCTTTTCAGCATTTTATTTTATACTTAGTGCTATGCATTTTAAACTAACATCTGATAAGATTTTTCTTAAATGTTGTGTGCAATCTCGGTAATTTTAAAAACTGAAGTTTTCATCGATTTTCGTTGCTGATTCTATCATAATTATACGAGTATATATTTTAGGAATTACGGGCGTGGCAGTCATATTATACTAGATAAACATATATGTACTTGATTATCTGTTACGCGTCGACGCCCCATTCCTCGTTTTTCTTCGCTTGCTTCCTTTGCGTAACATATGGCTGATCAAAATCTTTACTTCAGACAAGCACAAAGAATATACGGCAATACATTACTCGTTATAGCTACTTCGTAAATTTTCTTTGGGATTTCTTTACAAAAGGCATGTATTTTTTATTTATGTACTTAATATGTTAATGATCTTGTTGATGTGGTTGCCTCAGGGTGGAGATATTTCCGATTGTGGTTGTTACTGGAGGAATATTTGGTTCTATTTGATATTTCGCTGTTGTGAACTAGATTGGAGTCACTTCATCATATGCTTAGCCTTTATCCAATTATGTAGGGGTTGATATCGTCACCCATCCACAGACCAACCTCGGCAAGCAGTAATTAACCCTGAGTATCGTCCCGTGCAACTTTTATTTGACTTGCTGTTGAGAACAACAAAACAAAAACAAATTCAGTCTGTCAAGTAGGTTTTTGACAGACTGAATTTCTACTAACCAAGCGCAAGTACAGCTACCCGAAACTATCAAATTTTCCCAATCAAACTTGAATCTAATGTTTTAGCGATAAAGTTGAAAATCTATTAAATAAATTTGACAGATTGTAGTAGCTTGATGTGTACCTACTGCGTTCTGAAGCGCCCCGTTATTTCCTATTTCCGACTGTCAATCATTACCTAAAGTTCAGACCTCATTGCAATTACCTATCGTTAGACATAATTATGAAGAGGTCTTGCAACTTTAGATAAATATGCAACTATTATATAAATGAATCATCACTTCTCATACAAAACTAGCTGTTGCCCGCGACCTTCGTCCACGAGTATATAATTATTATAAAAAAAAATATTACTTAGCTTTTTGAATCGAATTTTGTTACCGATTTTATGGGTTTTCATTTTTTCATTAAAACCCTATATAACATTAGCTATCTGCCAGTAAATCGGTCCAGCCGTTTCTGAGATTAGCCGGAACAAGCAGACAGACAGACAAAAATTGAAACAAATAATGTTTTTGATATAAGTACCGTATATACTTTCATATGCATTCAGTAAACAGCTGTTATTTTGGTATTACAAACAGACACTTCAATTGTATTTCTTTGTAGAGAAGAGATGTAGAGATAAAGACTTAGGATAGGACCTACGTCAAGCCATAAGGACTAGTCCTTGAGGCTTAATGTGCTATCCAAATTCCCAATTCAGAAAAGTTGCACAAACAACAAAGAAAACACCATTACTTTCCCAAAAAAAGAACGCATAGGCTCTAAAACAAATATTTCACTGTGAAACTTTCGTCTTAAAAGCAATGTCTGCGTTAATACTCAGTAATTTGAGCGTTACGAGTTTACGGCTTAATTTGAAGTCGTAATCAGTTTAGCGCGACGCCTCGCCCCGTCGGAGATTACCCAGCGAAAACAAATGACTGACGCATAAATCTTCCCATCCTGAATTACATTGGTACTAACATAACGTTTTTATCTTTACTGTCTCCTTTTATTGTCATAGTTTGGATGCTCCTTCACACCTTTATTGTTGCTGTAAGTGTGTGAGGACCTTTTTAGTGATGTTTCAAAGTCGGAGTAAGATGGGTCGGATCCTTATTTTGATGATGTTAAGGAACTGGTCTTTGACATTGACAGATTTTGGCATTCAAGGTCACGGAGAAAAGTCTACTGCATTCAAAATCAAAATACGTTCGGTATACTTGAGTCATCTAGTATAAATAAAATAAAATTACGTAAAGAAAGGCGCATTAGTTTACATAGGCTTTCTGTAGTTATATAATAATGTTTTCTATGAATGGGGACTGAAATCCAGGCGTCTTGCCTGGATTTCAGTCCATCCTTCCATCCATCCAACTTCCATCTTGTGTCGCGATTTCAGTCGCCATTTTTTATTATTCTTAGCCCATCAATGGCAAAAAGTTTAAATAAGTTTAATCCAATATTCAGTTACTCGAACTCTGCTCATAGATGCAGTCATAAGGTCATCGAGTGCTTAGGTATCAGGGCAAGCGGCACAAGATGGAAGTTGATTGCGAGGAGACTCAATTGAGATCTGATTCATCCACGAAGGTCCATCTGTGTAAATTGTATTTGCTCTGGCTGACTTGGATTTGAAACCTATTTAGAGATTTCCAAATTGGCTACGACAGTGCGTGATCCAGTCTGATTAGCGGCGATCGGCGGCGGCGACCTCTCGCGTCCGGCCTTGGTTCAATCCATGGTCCGGAGCGAGACGGAATGGGTCGCCGTCACCTCCTTCTGCGAAGCAGTCATGCTAGCGAAGGAGGTGGCGGAACGTGAGAGGGAGAGAACCTCACGTCCCAGCCGCCGCGGGAGACGCACCGGGCGTCGGGGGCCACGTGGTGGCCCCCGGCCACCGTAGGCGCGGCCCTGTAGACGGTGAGCTATGGGCTAGCTCGCCGTCCGTCCGTCTTATGACGACAGGCCGTGTCGACGGCGCGTTCGTGTTCCACGCGCGCCTCTAAGAGAGTCAGCAAACAGGAAGGGGTCCGAAAGGACCGATGCCTGCCAGGGTTACGGGACTGTTCGAAAGAGATACCGCGGCCCTGGAACACAAAGGGCAAAGGAAGGAACATGGATGGGTTTTAGTCAGTAAAAATCTGACACTCCCTCCAACCAAGCTCAACCCAGAGCGGAAGGGGTTATTTGAAGATTTACCATCCGAAAAAAAAAAGCCAGTCTGATTAGCTAATCTATCGTGTAATGTCAATTAAAGTGATTGGTTGTTGGCTAACCATCATAACAGCTGATACGACACTTAACGTTTTACCATCGTTTTACAGACAGCAGATTTACGGATGGAAGAGCTGTTTGGGCTTACAGAAACCGCAGGCTACTAATTAATACCTTGCCCCGAAAAAATATCAAAAAATAAACTTCTATGAATGGGTGAAAACGTTTTTATTTTTCAGTTTTACCTCTAACGTTGCAAAAACATAACCGAAAGCGGAATTGAATATTTTTTGTTTTATTTTGTTGAACTGGTGTCGTTTCTGCAAAAAAATAATAATACAAAGCTTTTATGGGCTACTTCGTTACTTATGTTAACTGTGTTGCTGGTCAGTCTTGTTCAGTTAATTGGTGCTATGTGCTCTAGTATGGCTGGCAAAGTCAAACTTTATCTTGAAAACCTATAGGGGCATGTACATACAGTGAAAAATACCGGAGAGTTTTTTTTTTTTTTTTCAAAGGATTAGGCACATCTATATAATAGTTCTGTTCAAACTTAATGGCAGCTCGGAAATCAGCTTTGAGTGACGGTCTGCGCATTATACAGTCAAGAGGTTGCGTCCTCTGCGCCCCGCTGATACCTACAAAAATACCTGCGCAGACAGTCAATGATAATTTCTACCCAACGGTTCGCATCAGATCGGAAAGGATACGAACGGATGCAGCGACAGCCGATCGCGTCCGGCAGGATGTCGACGCATACCATCGGCGCCTAGTCAAATAGTTTAATTCCTACCGTGTTCTAAATTTGAAAATTGTTGAAGTTGATCCGATCGGATGTGATGACAGGCGGACGGAGCCGATCGCCCGTTGCAGCATATTTTCGGCTACGATCGGGTGTCGTAGAAGACGCCCGCGGTCATGCTACTGTACGCGGCTTACTTGCTTTAATATAGACTTTAAGTTCTGTGCACACGATCTATTATCGTTTAAAGATTGTGAAGTCCCATCCGATGCGTTTCGAGCCGTTTGGTGGAAATCATCCGTCATTCGTAGCTAACTTCTGAAACGCCATAAAGTTTGAACAGAACTGTACCTACATTTCGCCAGTTATGTTTACGTCCTTATTACCAACAACCGAGCACAAAATATAAAATCGGGCAATATCTTCTTCGTATATTACTACTTTTGCAAATGCTAAAGAATGTGCCTCTTGTCATTGTAAAAGGTAAAAGTACTTAACATTCACCAATAAAAGACTAATAATATAAAACCCAAAAACAAAAGAAAAACAAATTGAAAATAATAGGTAGGTACCTTTTCGCAATTTTCAATTAACAAATCTTTCTTTTGATATTTTTGTAATAATAATATTATTACGAAAATATCAAAAGAATATCAAAATTATACTAAATTGATTTCGTTAAATAATTTATCTTCGAAACATAACGACACGAAATATTTTTATAAATAAAATACTACAGTTTTTGTTTACTTCATTATAAGCCGAACTGAATTTGCATGAGACTTACTGAATTTAAAAATTTTAATCAATCTGTTTCGTGACTGCATTGTTTTCATTTTTAAATGAAATATCTGAAATTAAGATTCTTTAACTAGCAAAAAATATAACCTATTGAAATTCTTTGATCATTAAAGTATTTTAAGGCCAAATTATTTCATGGATGGGTTTTAGTCAGTAGAAGTCTGACACTCCCTCCTGCTCAGCCCAGAGCGGGAGGGCTTATTTGATGATTTCCCATCTAACTGGCCTACTTGAAATAAATGCTTTGATTTTGATTTAAGTTGAAATTTATACCAGATACCGAGGTCTATAGTCCCTATTAGGTGTAAATCATGTTCCTGAGTCAACATGATAAAAAGATATGGGCAAATAGATTTTCGTGAAAACTTGTGAGTACCAAAATTTACCTTAATTTACAACTTTTTTAATTTTACGGAATTTTCCCTTTACTTGTGCTGTCAGACCTTGCTTTTAACCAAAATTGACAATTCTAGGTACCCTAAAGGTTTTGGTACCCTATGGTAGTTCCCGTTGACGTTGAGAATCACGAGATTTGGCAAAAATCCAACAAAATGCAGATTGCAAATGCAATGCAGCAAAAACAAAGGTTAATTTCGAAAAATAAAACCATCAACCAACCCATACATAATTTGACGTCAATCAAGATACCGGTCGGTTTTTTATGCTTAGTTCGTGTTTAATGGTAAAATATTTTTTTTTTGTTAAATATGCAGATTAGTGTGTCATGCCATTGGACATTTGGACAACTGCAATGTCAGCCTGTGTGTTTATCGTATTGGAACATGCAACACTATTGTATTCAAATACAACCATTAACGTAACTATCACGGTATTCTAGCGTGTTTGTCTGAGACTTTAATAAACATAAGTAAGTTCTACTTTGATAACACATAACACAGCACCGGCTTTTCCCCAAAGAGTTTCAGGCAGAAGTGTGCCCACAATACACCCATACTTTGTCAGTCATAACATTTAAAAGTACCATGTATGTATACTCAATACTTTTATTGCATTCCACATGTAGGTTTCTTAGGTGGTAAACTTGTAATTAGATCATAAGGACCCTGTCGGGCACAGCAAAATAAGTGAGTTAGGAGAGAGGAAGCATTTGTAAATTATATAACATTTCTTGGCAAACAACTTTAGTATAATAATAATTCAGGTATTTTCTTAAAGAAACTAATAGCTATAATATAAAATATAAACAGATATCTATTGAGAGATGTATTAAGAATTAATAGGTCAAATAAAATTATAAAGTCACAAGTACATACTTAAGTTATGACTTTATAAGTCTATCACTTAGATATTCGTTTACCGAGTAGAAGGCTGGGCCATTGATGAAGGTGGTGATTCAAAATTCCAGGAGATGAGCTTGAAACTGAATAATTCCTGATAATAGGAAGCCCAATAACCTTAATCGAAATATAACTTTTGAAATCAAAATGTTACCAACTGCTAAATTAATTATGAAATTAACATTTCATTTTATTCTAAAGGTTTGGTATCTAATTGTAACTAGTGAAAAGTGCAATTATAAATCTAATGTTACCAGCTGAATAAATTAATAACGGATAATAATATAATCCTTTTATGTGGTTGAACTACGATAACTGTAACAGCGTTCTATATAGTTTAAAAATAGAACCAGATCATGATAGAAATCGAACTGGAAAGCAACTGAATGGCTATGTGACTTTCGAGCGAACGGACAGACAGACAAGATGAAATTATACGTATATGTTCGTTTTTGTCATTTGGCTACGGAACTCTTAAAAGAAACAGAAGAGCGTGCCATCACTTAAAACATTGTCTTCATTGATTCAACCAAACGTGGAAGTTAGACAAAAAGCAATAGAAACGAAATAATAAAATATTGTTTTGTGATCCATGAAAGAAGAACAAAGTAATAAATTATTCAGAATTATCTGAATGACACGAAATACGGTAGGATTATTGATCCAAATATAAATTGTCACAGTTACGGCGCTGAGTGTTTTTCCTTGTAATGATCTTTGACCTTATTTCGACGTCGCCGATTTGTCGGAATTATGCGTCAATTATCACCGTTCCTCCTTTGTGTTAGATTCTTTGAAGTCCAAAGTATTATCCAATTATTATAATAGGAATTGTTTTCATCGTTTCGTCAGTTTATCGTCGATTGTCGACGTCATTATAATTGAATAAGATGATATTGATCTCATCTTCTTCTTCTATAACGTGTAGTTAATGGCTAACCGGGTGTCAGAGATTTTATGCCACCCATGGGCCTCTTATTTGCCTTTACATGCCGTCAAGAAATATCACTCAGGCATGCTGGTTTCCTCACGATATTTTCCTTCACGAAGCAAGCGATAATTATACAATACGCAAATGAATCCGAAAGATCTCATTTAAGTGGAATAGATACCGACTACCGTAGTCTAAAGCTTGGTATGCATTAGTAACGGGAACCTGCTACATGCAGAATGCAGAGTGAGATTTATTCATGCGACACGTGGGACAACTTTCATGTAGTGGTTTGAGCTATCTGTCACGTGTACCTATACCGACACAACGAGAGTAGGTCCTGCCCTCTGACAGTTGTTTTACCAGATTGCAACCTTATTGCGACAAGAATAAAGGTCACTGTGCGAATTCGAATTTAGGAAATCTGTGAAAAGAGTATGCGTTAGCCAGGACGGATAGGCCACGAGGCTGTCAAACTCTTTTTGTGATTAGTAAAAATCCCACGTGGACGAGATTGTCTCGTATAAGATTATTATCTTTTGTACCCCGACAAAAAACGATTTTGGTTTAGTCTTTTTTGTTCGAAAGGTGACTTGTTATTTAATTACAGAATATCAAAATTATAATGAAAAATATATTTTCTTTAATATCAACAGTTCGTAGTTTTAAATAGCCTCATTTTACGGTACGCCATTTTGCTCATGACAACAAGGTAAAAGAAATGGCGAAGGTGTAGGAAGTCTTTGCTCCTAGGACTAAGACTTTATTTCTTTGTTTTAGCGGTGTAATTACGGACAGCTTTTAGGTTTCGGGACAGTAAGGGGGTTCTACAGCGGATAAAAGCGATTTACTACTTTTCACTCTTATGTAATGAGTTATAAGGTTGGAAATTGGTTAACCGCCATTGTCCACACGGACAATGGCGGTTACTCCAGCTAGTCAAATAATAAGCTTGGAAGGTGGGTACCTACCAAGCTTATTATTTGACTAGCTGAAGTACCTATTTAAAAATAGGGTAATAAATGACTTGAATTATTCAGGTATAAAAAACACACGTTAGATATTTAAGTCAATTACTGTAAAAAATGTAATGCAAATTAAGTAATTTTAAGTCTAACATCGCTGGATGCGAGAGGCACGGGACCGGTCAATGTGGCGACATTTGGGGGAGGTTTTTGTCCAGCAGTGGACGTCTTTTGTCTGAAATGATAATTATGATGATGAAGTCTAACATAGTACCTGAAGTTTTCAAATCAATATAACTGGAAAAAAACCCGTTTTTTTTCGAAAGAAATGTTAAGCGCAATTACTGCTAATGAATTCCATTATCAAAAACCCAAAGTAATTCAGCTATAATTTATCTAAGTTTTACATTTTTTCGTAACCAAGTTTATTCCTCCCCTTTTGCGTTAACGTTATAATCGTGATAAATATTGAGTGCTGTAATAAGCCTCTTAATTAGTTATTAAAGTCAATATTAAACCTTGGACGTAATAGCGTCTAGGAAAAGTGAGCATTTTCCTGCTTCTGCTTTCTAGCCATGAAAATATTTTTGTTGCTTCACGCCAACTTTAGGTTTAGAATATTTTAATAGTAACGCTAGTTCTGACCGAGTTAGGTTTGTGATACCTATCCAAGTATCAGGTAGGTACAAATAGTCAATAAGACTAATTGTAATGCTAAAAACATACTTAATTACACTCTAATTATTTATTAGAGGTTAATTTAGTCTATGTTTTAAGGTGTCGTAGCCAAATGACAAAAACGAAAGCCTTATAGTTTCGTCTTATCCATCTGTCTGTCCGGATTGCACACAGCCATTTAACTCAATGCCTATTGGCACCAAATTGATGAAAATTTGAGAATTCATGAGAATACCTCATTCTTCTTTTCTATTATATTATTTTATATTATATTACATTCCGTTCTGCGAGCAATGTGCCCTGCCCACTGCCACGTCAGTTTGGCAATTCTTCGGGCTACGTCGGTAACCTTGGTTCTCTTGCGGATGTCTTCATTTCTGATTCGATCACGCAAGGAAACTCCGAGCATAGCCCTCTCCAGCGCAGCGCAGCCTGCCAAACGCTGCCCAGCCGAGTCGGATTCGACGGTTGACCTCTTTCTCGAAGCAATAAGCACACATTGCTCGCAGAACGGATGGCCGATGGGGCCGAAAAGTTCTGGAGTGGCGACCGTGAACCGGAAGACGTTGCGTTGGAAGGCCTCCCATTAAGTGGACCGATGACTTGGTGAAGGTTGCGGGGATCCGCTGGATGGGAGTCGCACGGGACCGGTCAGTGTGGCGACACTTGGGGGAAGCCCATGTCCAGCAGTGGACGTCTTTCGTCTGAAATGATGATGATGATATTATATTCTCCATATGTACCTCGTGAAATAGCGATAAAAATAGTTAGTGGTGGCACTCCCTACGCGCTAAAAGTGTATAAACTACACATCAATGTAATTTTTTTCGAAGTCGTTTAAAAAAAACTATGCACATTAGCGTGGGTTTCATTGGATCCCATAATAATTAAATTGATGACGATGGTTCTTTTGAAGTTAATAGTTTATATGAAGTCAATGGTAAATGGACATATTATTATTAGTACTGTAAATGAATTTGGCATCGCAGCGACACTAATTTTGCCACTTAGCAGTGACATTTGCATGTGCTATTTAAATTAACTGCAAACAAGTTCGTTTCGCGCCATAATATTTTCTTTCATTTCCCTCAGCAACATGAAAATTATATTATTAACCAACACACTAATCGAAAAAGCATTAAAGCTAGACACACTTCGCAGAAACTGCATAATATATGTGTGCGCACTAACGACCAGACAGGCGCATTTAAGTTTTAAGTTCTTTAGCAACCAAGAAACGCTTGAAAGAGATTGTTGGGTTCCGTAGAACAAACCAGAGCTTGGAAAGTCAATAAAAAAAGTGTATTATACCATTCTAAATGTTGGACTTTCCGATCGAATACGCAACAGCTTAATACGGTCTAAGACAGGCATCGCTGATGTTGGCGATAAGTCTGCAAAGCTGAAAGGGGACTGGGCGGGTCAGATGGGCCAAGATAGTCAAACAGTGGGTGCCTGAAGACGGCCGTCGTAACCGAAGCAGGCCCAAGAAACGGAGCGAACCCAATTGATTGAAGAGGGCAAATTGTAAACAGGATTGGAAAGCCATGGGGGATGCCTTTGCCCAGCAGTGGAACAGAGCAGGCTGATCTAAATATATATGAATATGTATATTAAAATAAATCGTTTGTTCCCAACGAGTCACACTCTAACATATCACACTCTAACATATCACAGTGTGGCTCGTTGGGAAAAATTGTGAATAAAATCCCAACCAGTCACACTGTTACTCGATAGGATAACATTTGTGTTTATTCCCAACGGATCACACGCCATGTGAAGGGTGTGACTCATTGGGAACAAAATATTCTCAGGCACTACTTCTTATCCAATCAGTAACATCATCGAGACTCATCATTTGTTCATGATTTTTGATTAATTAAAGATTTGTTTGCAAATAATGAAAGATAATTTGTAAAAATCAACCATATTTATTATGTTGCATCAAAAATTGTTCATAACACACTCTACAGTGCACACTATAATCTATGTTTCTTTTTAATTTCTCCTTTTGCAGGTCTCCTGGCAGTTTCTTAAAAAATAAGCAGTAGGTACCTATGTACTCATAATTTATAATGTTATTTTCCTGTGTTTTCTACTGTGTGTACTTACATAAATAGTAAAATAAATAAATAATATCAAGCCAGTTATATCCGAAGGGCTCTTGCCCATAATTCGCCAATTATGTTTAAGTCTAATAGGGGGCGAGCATATTGCCATCAACCGGGCACAAATCCAGACTCCGCGGCTGCTACTCAAAAATTTACATAAAATCATAACATAACGCCTGTAATCGCCGAAGGGTTAGGTAGCGGTGTACTTAATAATACACCCACATTCCGCCGGTTATTAGGTATCAATTTGGTATTTGTGCCGAGTTGCTATTAACTGAGAAATTCCTGACCGAATAACCCAATAGCGCTTTGCCCGACTCTAATCGAACCCAGGACCTCATACTCAGCAGCCGCGCTTGCGAATACTAAATCAATGAGACAGTCAAGTCGTTAGGGGAGTTCGCTTTAATTATAATTATTAGTTAGCCGACGATGTGAATTACATGCTGCTAATGACATTTATTTATTTATTACACGGAATTCTGTTTTGCGTTTCTGTTTTAGATTTTAAGATATTTGATTCCAGTTAGCAGGAGCTCGTGGCAAATTAATAACAGCCGCTCGGGTCGATCTTTAGGTTAAGCCGCGCTTGCCTAGGTTAGTCTGTGGATGGGTGACCGCCTATTACATACCGATTTTCCTCCGTGCCTCGAAAAGCACGTTAAGCCGTTGGTCCCGGCTGTCATTGGTAGATCTTTGACAGCCGTTACAGGTAGTCAGTGGCCCAAAAAGTCTGACAACCAGACTTACCAAGGGGTATCGTATTACACAGTACTAACTGGGTTGTGGAGGTCAGATAGGCATTCGCTCCATGTAAAATACTGGTATTCAGCTGCATCCGGTTAGACTGGATGCAGACCGCTATGTAAAAAACATTATACGACTTCGATCTTCCAACCGGGTTAAAACGGTTGATAAAATGAAAAACAAACTGTAATACTAATATTTCATTCGTCAGTCGACATTGCCGATAGCCTACGTTAGTGGATCTGCACAAGCATATCACTACTCGTCGCAAGAAACAGCGACCGTACACGATGCATCCGTTTAAAAAAGTATCGTTTTGTTATTTTTACATTGCTTGTCCAGTCACTTAGCGATAAACTTTGGTAGTGGTTAAGGAGCAATGTATTTGTTGCAAAAATAGTACAGTCGCTGTGATATTTGAACACAAAAATAACATAGTAAGAGCTAGAAATATTTTACGATTTGTTGTTTTTCAAGGTTTTAAAGACAAATATAGTAAAATACTTGTAAAAAGTGATTCTATGAGTTACAAAGTTTTGGTTTATGCTTAAGTTTTTACAAGAAACCACTGAACAACACGGCATTCTTAAAAAATGTCACGATCGCGGCCGTAAGCACACTAGTTCGCGGAGACGGCCATTTGCCTATGACATGCTTAACGTGCGCCGGTCGTGGAGACACCGACACGCCCCCTAGCCACTTCTCCTGTTTTTTTTATTTCTATGGTTAAACCAATGATTGATGCTACATACTGTCAGTATTCTGGAAGGCTTTATAAATAAACTGACACAAAAAAGCACGAACTACACTGATTGCTCAGGATCTATTTGTTTATGTAGATTATAACCCATCTTGCAAATCTCTGTTTTAGAGACGGTATCTTTCCTGACCCCCTTAAAAAATCTATTATTACTCCGGTTCACAAGGGTGGGGACAGAGACGACCTTAACAACTACAGGCCAATATCTGTCCTTCCAGCTATATCGAAAATCTTAGAGAAATTAATCAATACTAGGCTTCTCAAATACTTAAACAAATATAAAACACTATCCCCGGCACAATTTGGATTTAGGCAGAATATATCCACCGAAGATGCAGTTACCGCCCTAAGCTCGCTAGTAGCTAATCACCTGGATAATAGCAATAAATGTTTAGCTGTCTTCCTGGATCTTAAAAAGGCATTCGACACCGTCTCTGTACCAATCCTTGTGAACAAACTGGAAATAATTGGTATAAGAGGAACTTCACTCAATCTTCTTAAAGATTATCTCTCTAACAGGAAGCAAAGGGTTAAGTTGGGGCAATACATCAGTGATGATGCAGAAGTATCATACGGTGTGCCTCAGGGTAGTGTTTTGGGCCCCACACTTTTCTTAGCATACATTAATGACCTCTGTAATATGACAATTGATAACGCCAAAGTCTTTTCTTATGCAGACGACACGGCTGTTGTTTTTTCTGGAAGAACCTGGGATGACGTAGAGCAAAGTGCTTCATGTGGCATGTCCCAAATTGCTAAATGGCTAAATAATAATCTACTAACATTGAATACCTCAAAAACAAATTATATTTGCTTCAGTATCTGTAATCGTACACAACCAAATAAGGACCTCACAATAAAAGTCCACAAATGTGGTGACATTAAAAACAAAAACTGTGGGTGTCCTACCATTTATAAGGTCACTCACACCAAATATTTAGGTGTTATGCTTGACCAGAGACTATCTTGGTACCCTCACCTTGAGCAGGTCACTAACAGGGTTCGGAAACTAAGCTGGATTTTCAAAACATTAAGACATATTGTCCCAAAAAATGACACCAATACCGGAAACCCATCTAAAAATCTTTTAAAGGATATTTATATCGCTTTGGTGCAATCTGTCTTGGTATACTGCATCTCTATTTGGGGAGGGGCAGCTAAATCCAAATTTATTGCTGTGGAGCGAGTGCAACGAGCCCTAATAAAAATAATGTTTTTTAAAAAGACTAGATATCTCTCGGTGAGGAAACTATATATAATTCATACTGTTTTGAAAAAACACAAAAGGCTGCCTTATGATACCGCTATCTTATCAAAAAGGAGGAAAGATATTATAGCACCGATTCCACAAACAAAAACCATGTTTTGTAGCAGGCAATACGAGAAACGGTCATCTCAACTCTACAATAAAATAAATAAAGAGATATATGTATACACCAAACAATATTATGAGTGTAAAAAGCTTCTAGTTAAATGGATCAAACCACTCGCCTACGAGGACACTGAGGCCCTCCTGCAGCACCCATCATAACTCACTCACTCACGCATTCACTTACTCACTTGTACGACATGTACAATTACACACTACACATACACATACATCCCACACTCACATATCACACATACAACACACACATATAGATAACATACACAAATCGCACACTAATTTAAATGTGCTGATGTAAAGTTTGTAATTTTGTCTTCTGTATTTCTATATTACTTTAATTATCTTTTTTTTTTTTTTTTTTATTCTTCCTCGATATTATATAAATTATAAATAATATAAATAGTAGTAGTTAACATAATTCATGTATGTGCATTACGTAAATTTAGTTACGGAAGAGTGGGGTGTCCTAATACAGGCATTTACTTGCTTAAAAGGACACTTCTACCACAAGCTATGTAGTACAAACCTTGTTAAAGAAAATAAACTATTTGTATTTGTATTTGTATTTGTTGTAGATCATGTAGATCACGTTACCTTACCTTTACTTCTCAGAAACCAATAAACCATCTGCCCTACTAGAAACCATCTTTGGAGGCACTGAATAAGTATCGAAATTTTTTCCTCCCACGTCTATAAAATAAAATAAATAAATATCGCTGGACATTGCACACAGCGCCATCTAGGTGCCACACTAAGCAACTAGGCTTGTGTCGTGGACACCAGATAGTTGATACTACTACACAGATACTTTTTGTTTGTAAATACATACATATAAACATCCATGACTCGGAAACAAATGTCCATGCTCATCACACAAACATTTGCTCCTACCGGGATTCGAACCCGGGACCCTAAGAACGTAAGGCAGCCTCACTACCGCTGCGCTATTCGGGTCGTATAAAACAGAGAGTGTGATGACAGTGTAGGGACGTATTGAATTTTACTATGAAAAAGTATTTTATGTGATTTCCTCATTGGTCTAATAGTCCCAAGCGTGACAGCTCACCATGAGGTCCCGGGTTCGATTCCCAGGTCGGACAAAGTGTAATTGGGTTTTTCCATCAGAAATTTCTCAGCAGCAGCCCCGGAGTCTGGATTTGTGCCCGATTAGTCTCCTATGAAATTGGTCTTAACGTAATTAGCGAAATGTGGGTGTACTATTAGGTACATCTCTGCCTTACCTTTCGGGAATTAAAGCTGTGATGTTAGGTTAGTTATGAAGTATTTTTTCTGATAAACTTCGAACTTGGCGGGGCGTCGATGTCCTACACATCACGTACCTTCATAACATTTATTCCAAAGTGCAACCTCGCAGTGAACCGCTTACAAATTCACCAATACAACACAAACAAACGTCCCACAAACATGAAACCGAACACAAACAAACACAATGGCTGTATCCACAATCAATGTCAAATCAAAGCCTTGGAAACTGAACTAACTGAGTCTGCGAACTGGAGGCACAGCGCGGTATGCAAACGATCTGAACAAGGTGATCGTCTCAACGGAAATCCTTGTAACTAGGTACTACTGTTGTAGTTGCAAGGATTTCTGCGACGGTTGTCTTTTTTTTTTAAAGATTTTTTTGTTGCTGTCGGTGTATTTTGTTGCCTAAGATGTATGTGGTTTACTTCTGTCTTTCAATTGGATGAAGCAACCAAACAACTCGTTTTGTAGAAACGTTTTGCTGTTGAGAGCAAAATTTTCTTCCAATCTCTTACTTTTCTCTGAGCTTGAACAATTATTAATAATTCCGGAAAAGATAGGAAGAAGTGTAGCCATTTGTACACCCACATTTCGCCAATTATGTTTAAGCCCCATGTAATAGATAATGCCTATTACCATCAACCGGGCATAAATCCAGACTCCGTGGCTGCTACTGAGAAATTCCTGATGGAAAAACCCAAAAACACTTTGCCCGACCTGGGAATCGAACCCAGGACGCGCAGCAGTTACGCTTGCGATCACTATTAGACCAAAGAGGCAGTCAATTATAAATATACTTTACGTTAATTTTGTAATTATGAACGACAACCGGCCGTTTAAATCCGGAAGTGTAAACATTACTATTTTTGGATGATAACACATTTCTCCTTAGGGGCAACGGTGTCAGCTACACAGAAGTTTAATTATAAACAGAAACTTTCCCTTAACCTAGACCAGTTCCAAACAACTGTTCAACAAAGCGTCTAATCTCCTTCTCAACTTTAAATTAAGCAAGTCGCGAGTTAGCCTAAATTCGTAATGCGGTACCGTCTGGCCGAGTCCCCAAACACCTAAACGCAATCTGGAATTCATAAGTGCATTCGCCTACTGTGCCGCCAAACTTTTACCTCAACTACACCGTTCCTGCTATACGAATGTCTCGCAAATGTACACAAGCTCGTGGTAGACACCGCGATCCTTAACTGAAGTGCAGCAGGTGCCTCCGTGGCCATGAATATTAACACACATGAATATTCCGACTATGTTTGCGCATTTCTTGCATGATGACGTCTCGCTTGTAAGAAAACCTTCAGGCGACTGTTAATACTGGCTTTAATAAGTTAAAATGAACGAGCGCAGAATATCAAGCTCATATTATGGCAAACGTTTATGTGTACGTGTTAGCGAATCGACGTCGGTTTAACGGATTACGGGGGAATTAAACAAAGAAATAAAACGTCCTGGTTTAGCATATTGAGTAGTTTTCATCCTGAAAAATAAAGAACTTTTTAACGTGAACAGAGGCGCTGTTTCGAAGTTCTGGTTTTTAGAGCGATACATAAAGTTAAGAATAATTTAACTAACCGGAAGTTAGTAGTTTAAAAACAAATAGATTTATGGAAACCTGTAAAGTCAAGAAGTTCTCGTAGTTTAAACTTTAGTTTCCAGGAAGCAGGCACTATTTAAAATTATATCATGTATACAATAATTGTGTACGTAACCAAGATTTAACTTAGTTAAATAATATAAAGAGATGAATAGATTTGCCTAGGAAACTTAATGTGGGACTATACAGACTGTCGTTTTGTATCCTGGTCAAATTCAAGGACGTATCTACACTAATGATTCTCGACCCGAATCGACGATTTATTACGATTTATTTTTTACGGAAATCGGTAAGCGTAAACCAGCCCCTAGATTCCATACTGTCCATAATTATACTGTGTTATAAACGTTTGTGTGTGTGACGGCGCGCTTATTGGGCTAGAAACAGACGGGCTGCGTTTTAACACGGGTGATAGACACTAACCGATTTCCAAAAAAAAAAATGAAAAATACTACCCTTTTAGTATCGATTCAGGTCGAGAATCATTAGATTAGAAACCTCCTTGAATTTGACCAGGATGCAAAACGACAGCCTGTATAGGTCGGTGAGGACGTCATCTCGGAGATTATGCAGATATATGTGATGATGAAAATAATACAGAGGAAGTTCAAAGAAACGCTGGATGGACTGTGTGAAGGATGATGTGGCTAGAAAGGAGGTGACTGCTGAGATGACGACTAATAGAGAAGTTTCTAAGAAGAAGACATGCTGCGCCGACCCCAAATAAATTGGGGTTTACGTAAGAGAATCATGATGATCATTCTGATGTTGAAATAGGTGTGTTACCTAAGTAGGTACGTTTCTGAACAAGGTCACTCATAGAAAGCCCTACTTTGTTCCCAAAATCTGTAAGAAATCATGCTATTTTCACCCTTCGCTACCCAATATTGATTGACCACGAATTATTGAAACCATAACCAATATCGAAGTTCACTCGGCGATAAATATGTACCTATCGTTTTGATGGAAAACTACAATAAATAGGTAAGTCTTCAAAGCGTAACACCGGATATTTCATATGTTGCCAGAGCAATAAATCCCCCTTTATGGGCTGTTAAACGCTTGTTATTCCACAAACATAAGCATGGTTCTTATATAAAGCATAAATATAAGGTAAGTAAGAGTATTCTGTCGGCTTCGAGGAGCTTCTCTGTCTTTATTATCATTCGATTTATGTCAAGCAAAACATAGAAGATGATGTGATTAGATTTATGCCTCTGAAGGTTTGAAATGCACGCTTTGGCTGCTTCATTGCATATTTTTCAAGCATGCATTTAAGTATTTATAATAATCTGATATAGTGTTAAAGCAAGCAAGTTTGACAGCTGAGCATGAGGTATAGGCTTCGATTCTCAGGCCGGCAAAGTGTATTCACTTTTTCCATCAGTAATTTCTCAGTCAGCCACCAGCAGCCTGGATGTATGCTCGATTGATGGAAAAAAGGCCCGCCTTCTATAACTATTAGGTACATTTCTGCATAAACCTTCGGGAATTACCGGCGTGATGATATGATTTTTTTTTAATATCGTGATACACGCAAACCGAGGGTCGCGTCGCATACTGAGCATTTGAGAAATCCTCGGTGCGTGATCAAAAACGCATAATTCTTATAATGCCCATGTACGTTCTACATACGAATAAATACAGGCATTTATTGATTGCCCCTTGGTGTTTTTGTTTTTACGAACATCGCCTACGGCTAAAATAATACAAATTATGAAACAATACCAAAACGAGGGCATTTGGGTAGGCTAGCCTACCTTACTATACTATTAATGCTTCAACTTGCAGTACCCTAACTAACTATTACCTACTACTACTTAGAATTACATGTCCCAGGTCATGTAATTCTAAGTTTTAAACTAGGCATAGCGTGTAACTTTATGTACATACAGAGTGCAATAAATAAATACGAAAAAAGAGTCGTTGCATGTTTTTTTATAATTTCTTTTTTTTGGCTCACCAACAATTGAATACGCTACAAAGATGTGAGATACATCCAATAGACTTATTATAGACTAGTGTAACAATTACTTACAGGTAAGCACATCAAGCATTTTTTTAAAGCAATTCCCATATTATTTTATAGAAGTCAAAAAAACATAATTAAAACTAGTAAACTATCAAAAGTCGCGGAACGTACTTGGAATATTTCCGGAAGGCCCAGGGCATGTTTTTTTTTATGGCCTCACTATTTGGACCATCCTGTATTTATATTTTTTTTAAGGGCCATCAATCGAGAGATCAGCATGACTGACTATAGAAGTCAGATTCTATGACCCTCACTTCTTTCAAATCGAGCAATCATTTTTACAGGTAGGTTCTTGTAGCAGTTTTCTGTAATCAACTAAGTACTTGGTTCAAAAGGAAGGTTACGAAGACTGTTAAATGGACTCCTTTAAGTTACTCAGGTACAGTCAGCATCAGAAGTAGATTACCACTACTCAAAGTTTCAAAGCAGGTTTTTTAACAAAAACTTGTTAGATATTACTCGTTACTAACAAGGTATTGAAGAGTAAGGAATATTTTAAAGAATAATCTTCTGAAACATTAAAATTTATAGCTGGAGTCCTGTACTTCAAATAATTAAAATTCCAAAATGTTATGCTACTTCTGCTGCTGACCGTAAAGTCAACATCGCTGTGTATCAAAATAAAAACGGATCGTGAACTTTTAAAATGAGTTTTCTCGGTAATCTACATATATCTATACTTTTATACTTATATACTTATCTCATCATTATCTGCCTAGCTTTTTCAACTATGTTGGGGTCGGCTTCCAGTCTAACCAGATGCAGCTGAATACCAGTATTTTACATGGAGCGACTGACTATCAGACCTCCACAACCCAGTTAGTACTGGGTAATACAATACCCCTTGGTAAGACTGGTTGTCAGACTTTTTGGGTCACTGACTACCTATAACGATTGTCAAAGATCTACAGATAACAGCCGGGACCAACGGCTTAACATGCTTTTCAAGGCACAGAGGAATCTTGGTAAGTAATGGGCGGTCACCCATCTACAGACCAACCTAGGCAAGCACGGCTTAACCTAAATATCGACCCGAGTGGCTGTTATTATTTTGCCACGAGCTCCTTATACTTATCTATACTAATATTGTAGAGAGGTAAATTTGTTTGTAAGTTTGTATGTACCCCTACATACAAACTCTCTACATCAGTAGATCGAGAGATTTCTCGATCTACTGAACCGATGTTGAAAATTCTTTCACTAATAGAAAGCTACATTATCCCCGAGTGCCATAGGCTAAATTTATAAAGTGCTCGTGGGATAATTTCTAACCAAAACGCGAGCGAAGCCGCGGGCGACAGCTAGTCTGTAGTAATTTTCTAATTTTCGAAATATGGATATCAACTTTCACTGGTATAAACTTTGTATTATTTCATAAAATTTAATTTTTGTGATGCTTTGAAAACTTTTCAGTCAACAAAGAGATTGAATGCAAAAATTGGTCTTAAACCTGTAATTAAGCATTACAGGATTATAAAGCTAAGGCCATGGATAATAAAATGAACGTTGTAGAAATAAAAAAATCATTGCTTAGAAACGTAGGTAAATGATATTAGCAGGATAAGATACCTCTAGCCAGTCTCGCGCGAATTTATGTTCTCCCGACCCATGGTAGATTGGTAGTGGGGGGAACCATATGGTAGACTTGATACGAGACAGACATAGCTCTCCATTCTCCCCAGACAGAAGGTGTCCTTGAAGATTTACGCCCAAAAAGAAAAAAAAAAGGATTTGTTACCTACAATTCAAACCAAATCATTGTTTACAGTCCTGATACATAGAGGTCGTCTATTTTTGGGCCACATAGTTGTGTGAGAGTCTTATCCGTTTATCAGTCTTTGTACTTCGGATCTGCGGAGGCTGCTCGGACGTCCGTCGTCCGACGTTCCTAAGCCTTTGTTCAGTTAGGCTCAACCCCGTTCTTGGTACAGACTGCGGAGATATTAGGACCGTAGATCTATTGGGATGCTAATTTATAAGTGTGGTGGGAATTCATGTGATAACTGACTTAGATTTATGTATGTTTTTGGATTACTGGAATTGTTGAATGAATCCAAAACTTCGACTGGTCTCAACCATAGTGGTTTGACATAGTAGGGAAAAGCTTAAACGTAAGATGAATGATGGAAAATTAAAAAAGCATAATACTCGTAGTATGAAGCGTTCAAAAATCTCCAAAAGCAGCCAGAATTGGCTTAACATAACTGAATTTATCCTTAGTATTATCAAGAGATTTTTTATTCGACGATTTTTTTTTGACGACCCGAATAGCGCAGCGGTAGTGAGGCTGCCTTACGTTCTTTGGGTCCCGGGTTCGAATCCCGGTAGGAGCAAAATGTTTGTGTGATGAGCATGGACATTTGTTACCGAGTCATGGATGTTTATATGTATGTATAATAACTATGTATTTACATACAAAAAGTATCTATGTAGTATTATCAACTATCTGGTGTCCACGACACAAGCCTCGTTGCTTAATGTGGCACCTAGATGGCGCTGTGTGTAATGTCAAGCGATATTTATTTATATTATTTATTTATTACTGTACGTAATCACATTCTAGGTTTTCGTCTGAAAATGATGGATGAAAATAAAATGATCCTTGAATTACTATCCAGCTGAAAACTTTCTAACTCGTAGATAAGATCTCATAATACCGTAAGTTATTTCCTCTCGAGGTAACCTTTCCAATAAGGTAAACCGTTGTAAGGAATACCTACCGCAGGAAATTGTATTTCATGATTTCGCCAATGAATAGATACGATTGTTAAGGAGCTCCCTTTTATCCCAGTTATTGTATCTTCTCTTACAAATTCCTCGTTTTATCGAGCACTGTGCATTCAAAGAGAGCATATCAAGTAATACTACAGAGAATTGATCTCAGCTAAGAGAAGGGACACCTACTAAATATTAATAAATAATGGAAAATATTTTCGCGCTGGAGTGGCTTTAGCGCTATAGATGGAATAAAAGGTATCAATGTCTCCCGATTGTATGTTTATTGAATTGTAAAACGACGTCTTAATAATACAATACAATATCTTTATTTTCTCTCTTCACAAAGGTACAATACAAATATATGAATTACATTTTAACAATATGTATAATATAAGTTTCTTTGTGAGAGACTGGAGTCAATATTAAGATACCCTGTGTGACGGATCCTCTCGGTTTCATCTCCAATCAAATGTAGTTAACATACAATACAGTTGCTAATATTCATACTATAGACAAAGAATTTATTGCAGAAAGAAAAAAAAAATTACATAATATTCAAATCAATTAACGTAAAAAACGAGTAATGCGTGTGAAGAAAAATAAAATTAATGTTTACTGACTTCTCTATTAATTTTATCTATTTTTAATGCTACTCAAGAATCCAAAGAAAAAAAGATGCAGATAATAAACCTTTCAACATTAAATAAAATCAAACAAATAACATAAATAAACAGATTCTGAGAACTTCCTTGTTGGTACGTGATTTCTGTTTTCTTCGTCTAAAACTTGACGTTTTTTCTCAATTTGGCAGGAAATTTCAGCACGCTCGTGCCTCACAAATTCACAGCTTAAAATGTCCATATACATAATGTTAAAACATGTGAGTACTGTCGGCCACACAGAGGAACTATTAAAATGACGCCATTGGCTTAAAGCCAAATCGATTTGTAACTGCCGCACAAAAAGCAATAAAAATTGGACGTGCATACATGATAACACCGGAAAAATAGCTGCATTCGTCATAGTATACCGCTTCCGTGATAGCATTGAAATATATTGTTGTCAAATGCCTTTATGTAAGAAATAAACTCGGTATTCGTAGGAATGGACTTCTATTTCTACGTTAAACGAATACTGAATTTCTAGTTCGGAAAATAACGTTGAATGAGTGCCTAAGTAGTTACGCTCAAGGACAATTAATACAGGTCCTAGGTAACTAATGTCCCTTGCTAGCGCGTTCATCAATATGCCAGGTCTGGACCTAACACTTCGTAATGTGATGTAATTCGAAGGGCACCTTTCTTCATTATACCTACTACCTCATTTCCATCAAAATGAATTTGCTAATTTATACGTTCAATGTGCGTGCCCGTACATAAACTAAGTAACGATAATGAATTAATTTCATAGCAAGAGTATGTTTTGTATACGGGTACATTCATGTAACGTATTTTGAAGTTACATGACTCCTTAACTCCATGTAGGAAGCGATCGGGGCGAAATAACACGTTAGTTTACATATCCTTACTTGAATATACATTAAACCAAATATATTATTATTTTCATAGCCTTCAAAGGAGGTATCTGATAAGATGACGAGTAATTGAGTAGTATGGAAGAAGAAGACATGCTGCGTCGCATTCAAATAAGTTGGGATAGTGGCAGGAGAATCATGATGATGATCTGATGTTGAAATAGGTGTAACCTAAGTAGGTACGTTTCAGAACAAGGTCACTCATAGAACCTACTTTGTTCCCAAAATCCGTAAGAAATCATGCTATATTCACCCTTCGCTACCCAATATCAATGATGATGATTTTCAGCCCGTGTCGTTCCAGGGTAAAGGCCTCCCCTTCCCCTTTCAATTCCTTCAATCTTCTCTTCTAGGTAAATACAAGGTGACTGGTAATTAGTGACCGATACCTAAACACGTGATTGTACTCATTATAACACAAAAAACATTTTTTTTATACTCACTCACTATCACAATAACACAACAGCCGTATGAAATTCGCGAGCCGAGCGGGTGCTCTGCCTACCCACTGTTGCATGATACGATAGTAATAAGATAGAACGGCGTCACGCGGCTAACAGCTGATAGGTCACAGGCGCGCGCGCGCGGTTTTTTTATCATGAGTACAATCACGAGTTTAAGTATCGGTCACTTATTAGTCCAGTCACCCTATATAAGTGGTACCGATTTGTTATTGATAGTGCCCTTAAAACGTTGTAATTAGGGCGGTGTTCCTAGTGCATGTGTTATCATCGTTTGACTGAACATCGTGGCAAAAATATACCTCAATTCCAATTTGCACAACTACCATGCCGAATCAATTCAATAAATCTTTTATACGAGTATTGGACCTAGAAATATAGTATTAAAAGAATATTTGCACGCCGCAAACAAGATTATGTCGGCCGGAGGAATTGTGGGGGCAGGTAGCGGCCAGCGGCCACGGAATACTTTCGGTGGCCTTGCCCCATGATAAATAGGCTAGGACGTGGTGTGGGTGCCAACTAACCTAGAATATAAAGTGAAGACTGGCCGCTACCTAGCTAATAAGGTAAACGGCTATTTTGCCACAAAAAGGCCGCACTTCATAATGTGAACGCCAATTTTTTTTGCTTCTTTTTTCGCAACTTTGTTTGAGTTTTTGTTAAGGAGGTGCTGTTTGGTTCTGCATTGTTTTAATTTTACCTTTGTGATTGGTTTGTTTTTATGTCTTTAGGGGACGAAAGTACCTAATCAAGTAAGGTTCGTCGTTTGTCGCTGTTTCAGAGTAAAAGTTGCTCACGAATATAATAATAGACATTGTAATAAGATAAGCTGATTACTTTCTGCCGTTCTGCAAAAATTTAAAACGAAGACAGAAAATTAATCAGTTTACTTATTACATTTCCCAGATTTTTATATCCTACCTAGTTGTCAGTCTGGTTTAGAGTGAAATGTGTTTCTTTCTAGATTTGACTTAAAACAAAGCAGCATAATTCGGAATTATTATATCGTTTTAGGTACCTATTCTTGTTGAGAAAGACAAAACAAAAAACTTAAAGTTTCAATTGAGCCCAGAGAGTTAAAATTCCCATCTACTCGCATTGGCTCCATTTCGGAAAAAAACGTACTACTACAAAATGTGAGGAAGTAAGCCCAAATAAATTATCTTACTTCAAAATGAAAGTATCCTTAGGTAAATGTTGGCAAAACAGGGCAATATGCATGAAAGATACATGACGCATTAAGGAAAATGCCGACTAGGAAAATGCTGGAGCAAAGTACAGCGTCACTTCAAGTTTACGACGTTTTAGCTCCATGCAAATATTCGTAGATGCATATTAAAGCGCAGCTATTTCAATATAACATTTTTATTTAAAACTATTTTATTACTTAGCTACTTTTGATGAGATGGTTTAAGCTTGGGGAGTAACTTTAACGTTTGCTTCTTATAAAATTAATAAAAATATAAAAGTTATTTATAGAAAGGTTTGCTACGATTCTAGAACTATAACGAGATTGCAATGCAACCGGCATTACTTATCGCTTTGAAAACGTTTAAAGATACCTTCAGTAATTACAGTTATCTACAAGCAACCTCCGAAGATAAGAGCTCGCGAAAAACAAAACACAGTCGGGCGCGGTAACAAGCTATACCACAACTTAAGAAGGCGGCAGCATGAACATGCCTCAAACCGTTTTAAATAAAACAACACGCGAACGGCAATCAGTGGCTGAGATCGCAGCCAACATTAGAGGGTAAAACAACCGCTTCCCATTGTAAATGCGGCGAAGACAAAGGGTGGTTAGTTAACATTTTAATCTGGCGTTCAGGGAACACTGTAATGGCCTTGCCGCAAGTGATATATCGCGCTCGGCAGGATGCAAGCGGGCATTCTATTGCCCACTAGATGATCTATGGTCAGGTGCATGCCGAGCTATTTTGTGTCTCTATTTTAAAATACAGTTGGTTGATCCGAGATTGGCCACTGTCACTATATGTAGTATGTAATGGAGTTGTGTCGCGACTTTACTAATTCGGCGGGAGAAATAATCATTTTACATAATCTTCCACTATTTATAAGTCAGGCGCCTTCTGAAAATATCTTGGTACAGTTACGTGATCAACATATAACGTGACAGCAACGGTACAAAATAAACACCTACCTACCTATTGAACAATCAAAGTCAAACTAAAACCCAACTATAACAATATGAACTGAAATAATTCAGTCTAGTTGTCGACTTGAATTTGCTGGTACAGAACTGGCAAGGTCATTATGTAAGCAGAAGTACGGTACTGTAGAAACAAAAACATTGATTATAATTCAACAAGTTATAGGTGAATGAAAGTTGGAATAATCCATCGTAATACAAACTAGGGATCGTGCCTCGTGCAGGTGGCGGGCTCGGTAATGGCTCCAGTGACTTGATGAATAGGCCTGAACGTGCGCCGACTGCAAAATGCCTCATTCTATTGCCGTCGCCTCTAAAATATTGCCAAAATCGCACCGTTCAACATAAACTAATTCAATGTATAGATTGATTTACTTACTCACTCCCCCATAAGCCCCGTTACGTTTACAAATGCCTTTAATTTCGCTTCAGATTAAAGAATTTATTTTACTATTACAGCACGGATATTGTCAAGATGATATCGGATAGGGTTGTAAATCATGAATATTTTTCATTTTTTATCGCCTCGGCTTACAGCCTCGTTGACTTGTTATAATAAGTTAATCTTAGTCCAAGCACGGTTTATAAATAATTCATTACCTACGCAAATAGAGCGTGGCCGTCCCAAGGATCTTTTTAAATATTTTTAACTTTCTTTTATTCGGGTCTACAGGCGTTGATTTTTGTCATACATTATTTATGACTTTTTCACCTTTTATCTGAGCAAAAATATTGTAGCAATAAAACGAGTACTCAACATTTGGGGCTTAAGTCGATATTTTTGCGTGAGATAGCTATCACCGAGGTGAAATGTTATCGAGCTTAAAAAACTACAAAACGTTTTTGGCAAATTCTCACGAAGTCAAGATTTATTGAGAGGGATTTGATTTATGGTTCAATCCACACATGGGCCCAAAAGGTTCAAAGACAAAAAAGTAAAGTTTATTTTCGCCCAAAAAACAAAGAGATACCCATCATTGAGATCCGAGAGAGGTTTCTCCATCCACTCTGAACATTTTGCTTTGTTGCTTTGTTTACCTCATTCTTATGCGCATAGCTAATTTATGAAAGTCATTGAATTAAGGGCTTATTTTATAATCCGGAGATAAGCAACCATTAAATGACTTTATAGGATCATTAAACTAACTAAAGCTAGCACAAATGACAACACAAAGTATTTCACTGCAAGCAATTTCTCTGAAACTATAGCATTTGTTGTGACTTCATCCGCAAAAATTATAATGCCAAATATAAATGTAATTTTTTAGCCTATAGCACCCACGAATAATGTAGCTTTCTGCCAGTTCAAGATTTTTTAGAATTGGATCTTTAGTTCCGGAGGTTACCCCTTACATACAAACTTACAAACAAATTTTCCTCTTTATAATATTACTAGCTGCCGCCCGCGGCTTCGGTCACGTTTTGGTCCAAAATTAACCCACGGGCACGTTGTAAATATTAATAGCTTATGGCACTCGGGGATTACGTAGCTTCCTATTAGTGAAAGAATTTTCAAAATCGGTTTAGTAGATCCAGAGATTACCCCCTACATACATACTTACGAACAAATTTTACCTCTTTATATTAGTATAGATATACATATAATTTAATATAATATTATATTATATATTATTTCTCTAAAATACCTTCCGCCTAGTCTGTAACTCTTATATTTGATCAAACTTCGCAAAGCAAGTTTACAAAGCCATAAATCAAAATATCACTTTTATCAAAGAAGCGAGTGTAACGTTATGAATCAATGTCATTTTCCATAACTGGATCCGGCCTTCGTAAAGAATGATTTCAGTTCAAAACTACTTCTTTCATCTTTAGTTAAACCTATTTCCGAACCGCAAGTTTACTCGAAGTTCCGTTAAGTTGGATGTGGAGTCCTACCGCTGAGGTGCAATGTGTGCCGGGAATTGTTATGTGTAAGAAAACCCCGACATGTGTGTTCACCAAGCAGCTTTATTGAACTAACCTTTATTACAGTAATGTGCATGCAATAAGGTATAAACGTAAGTACAGTGATCGCGGGCGTCAGCATAAAATTGTCGAGTGAGCTCGTACATGCTCCCAAATCACAAAAACAAACAAAAAGTAAACGTAATGTAAACACAGTAAAAGAAACGTAAAAGTAAACAGTAAGTAAAACAATGTAAATAAAGAATATAAAGTCCAAAGCTTATATCTAAATCTAACAGCTTGCCGGCGAGGTTGCTCTGTCGACCTTGTGCGCGCGGCTAGTGTCCTGGCTCATCCGTGGTTGCGGCTCACTGATCGCTTGCTCCTGGTTCGGGTTATCAGGTCTGTAGGTAACTCGAGGAACTGCACCGTAGCGTTTCCTTAGTTTCAGACTGATCCATAAACAAGCCCCAACAACAACGATGAGCATAAAGCTATACATGATATAGCGATGTGTGTCGTGGGAAGTTGCCACCTCATTTAGAATCTCTTGGTGCATCTTCACCTTTTCAATTTTGGCTTTCAATGTCTTCATTATCACTTCATGATGCTCAGGTTCAAAAGTATAGTTGTTGTCTCCTATGAAGTGATTTATAGTCGATTCTTTCAAGTAAAGCTCGTCTTCAGTCACGCTTATCTCACTGTGAAAGTTGTTATGAGAGCGAAGTATCATGTTATCTCCTTTCAACATGCATCCAGGATTAAGTGAGATAATACCAGTGGCAAATAATTGTTTCGATAATGTGCCAGATGGACAGAAAATGCGAGTCAAGCATTGTTTACAACATGTGTAGAGCCACGCGCCGTCATTGTGTAACTGTATCCACTTATCACTGCAACTTGATACAGTCGTGTGGCACGCTGATAAGTTCTTATTGTTTACTATAATTTGTGCCTCACACATCGTTGCGGCTTGCTTTATGTCATAAACCGGTAAACTCAGTGCACATAGTAACTTGTGTTTTCTCAGTTGTATGCATGTGCTTAGGTCGTCGTATGTTAGAGGCATCATCACGTCCTTCTTGAGGTTTATTGCCAAATAATCAGATGTAGGCATGATATGCTTCTCTGTCTGTCCTTGTATCGAAGGTATAGGTATGACTCGGCTTAGCTCGTACTGTTCGTTGCTCACCAAAGGCAACTTAACTTCAAAAAGGAAGAAGTCACTTGTCAGCTTGACGTGTACTCTTGACAATTTATACATCTGTCGAATGCACTGATGGCTGTTTGTGCAGGGTAGCGACAGGTCACTTGGTAATTGTCCAGATATTATGTTTAATTGGTCTTGTAACTGATCAGGTTTCAGTAAATGTACATCGACTCGTCCGCCCTTTACATCAGTCACTAAGTCGAGCAGTAATTGTTGAACTCTCCTTATGTTGTAGATTATTAAGTTGGCAGCCAAGGCAGATGACATCACATTGAGTGCATTGCTACGTTCCACTTGTATGCGCTCGTTGGTTTCTTGGAGCCGTTTGTTTATTAGCGTAAATTGCTTGTTCATGATATCCTCGTTTCTCTTCAAAATATTGTACTCGCCTTCCACAATCGATGTTTGTTCCTTGTAGAGGTTGAGTAAGTGGTTTTCATTTGTCTGTATGAGGTTGATATCACTATCATATTTTTTCGCAAAGTCTTCGTCAAGGACTCCAAATAGATAATTTGCTGCATAACCAATTCCATTTATCAGACCCCTTTTCTTGCGCGTTCCGTGCTCCGATCGCAAAACATCGTTATAGTGCTGTATTTCTTTGATTTCGTGTTCTAGTTGAGAGGCGATGGATATCAAGGTTGGCTCTTCCTTAGTCAGACTCTTCAAATGGGCGACGTAGTCTGCCATGTTTTGTAAACTTCGCCAGTATGTTGTCATATTGTAATACACAACCATTTTCCAGTCGTCTTGTCGTATTTGCATCTCAGCAATTTTGTCGAAGTAGATTAATGTCAATACCTCGTACGACTCTCGTAAAGGCTCGAAAGTTTGTTCGTTGCTGATTAATAAACTCATCAGTTTTGGATAACATACCTTTTTCTTCCGTGCTGTCACTGTGTTGTTCGTCACCTTGACTACTTGTACCTTGTTTAGCCATGGCTTCGGTCTGTTTTGTATCTATCAGCAGAGCACATGTAGCTGTGTAGAGCTCTTTCACGGAGAGGTATGCACCTGACTGAAAGTATTCGTGTTTGTTATCACAAAGCCCTGTTAGTCTTATGTGATTGTTGTCGAACTCATCCCACAATTCCTCAAGAGTCACTAGCCGTTTTCTTGTATACTCGGCAGTTTTCCGAATTGCAGAGTCTTTCCTGATGTTTGTAGAAATCTTCTGTACAGTTTCAGCAATAATTTGTTGACGTTGTAGTAGCCCTTCCATTGTAGATGTGTTGAAGAAACTAGTTGTCTGTTGTAATCACTGTCACTGATAGAAGAGGATGGTGTGGACTTGTATGTCCACTGGTTCTGTTAGTTCCGCGTGAGCAGATGCCCCTCACCAATATGTGCGCTTTCTCAACTTGACTGGTGAGACCCGCTTGTGGGAGGCCAGCCGAGCCGATTCGCTATTGATGAAGACACCTTCTGTCACACTTCCCTTAGTCTCGAAGGACCAAAAATATGTGGAGTCCTACCGCTGAGGTGCAATGTGTGCCGGGAATTGTTATGTGTAAGAAAACCCCGACATGTGTGTTCACCAAGCAGCTTTATTGAACTAACCTTTATTACAGTAATGTGCATGCAATAAGGTATAAACGTAAGTACAGTGATCGCGGGCGTCAGCATAAAATTGTCGAGTGAGCTCGTACATTGGACGAGTCTCGACGCGAATCCGATCAAATCAATTCGAGATGGGAAAGATAGACAAGCTCCTGGGCTCTCAACTTTACCTATTTTTACCTCCGAATAAGTTTTTCCAGTTGGAAAATTAATTGATATAACTTTGCTACCTTGTAATATTATTTTCTTCGCGCCGTTGAGTCTGCACTTTAAAAGGTAATTTTGAGGAGACTTTCTCGCTGCCAACTGCAACGTTATTGTGTAGACATTATCATTAGCGTTATTACAAGACCGAAGACAGGCAAAAACTAGAGAAATAAGTATGCCATTTCTGGTTCTGTTTCCGACTTTTTTAAATACGTTTTATTTGTTTTTAACTTCCCACAATGGCTGATTACGTTGATGGTTAGACGGTATTATTTTGTAGTAAAAAAGACGTCCTAGCTTTGTGAGTCGATTGAAATTTCCCAGATAGTAAAAAACTAATACCGAATATTATCAGTTTGGGTGCTCATAAAATCGGAAAAACCGAGATTGGACTCTAGTTCCAATATAAAATAAAGGGAAAATTCGTTTCCATACGACGGGAAAGGCGCATTATTAAAACCCATTTCACGTAGAGAGCTCTCCCGTATTACAAAATGCGTGTCATCGGTCACCCACATTAGGGCCGTTCGACGTCCGTGATAGATACGTCGGTGTATCCAACGGGATAATAAAAAACCGCAGCGAGGAAACGGATCCACATTTTCTAACTGTGGGAACCTTGTGGGAACCTCTGCGGGAAGGAAAGAAACCATAAAACAATATAAATGGGACGTGAGCACCGCTTCTCGACTAACTTTACTCTGTCTGCGTTGTATATTTGTGAAAGTCGTATGTCCTAACAAATTTTTGCCGACCTAGCCTTTTTATGGGAGGTTCTCGGCTTAAACTGTTAGTAGCCTAGAGCCGTGGACAGAATATAGTGGAGGCGTTCACTTTTATTACAGAATACATGGATGGAATCACATCCAATGAGTTGAGCGTAGTTGTACATTGTGTATTAAACAATGCTTTTAGTCAACGGGGCAAGTGTGAAATATATTCAATATTGAGATTATCGTTCAATCTAACAGTCAGGTATGTATTAAAAGAGGGTGAACTAGAACAAAATGCCGACAGATTCAGCATCACCTTCAAAGTAATTTATGTAAAGTTCTATACGTAGGAGTGTGTCGGGTACTGAGTGAACGTCTCCCTCACCCTCCCCTCGGCTCTCATTATTCAGTAGGCCTCTACTTTACTGCTGACTCCAGCTTCTAATTATTTCAGCATTCTTAGCGCTCTGTTCCTTTTGACAAATCTTTTAGAGGAGATTTGCTCCTGCGTAGCACCTCTGAAACGACGGTAATAAAATAACTGAGCACAAGTTAACTTGAGTTATGCCCAACGGTAATATTTCCAGGTCACATTCTGTTACCCACTTTATTGTATAAAATGTCACACTACAAACATGCTCCGACTTTTATTTGCTTATAAAAAGTTGCTCAAAGGTTGTGTTAATATTAACGTTAAATGCAAAAAATCTCCTCTTGCTCTGGAGGAGCCGTAAAGGATAAGTTTTTAGACCACAAACGTCGAGTCGCTATTTTTGCAGAGTCTCAATTGAGTTTGTATTTTTTTAATATCTTTTCTGAAAATAAGATTTAAGTAAGTACATATTATTTGCATAGAATTGCTTAGTCTACGTCCATGTGGAAGTAACATAGAAAATCTCAACATTATTTTCATTTATCGAGAATTAGCTATAATACCTATTAAAGGCTCATAATGTAGGAATTAGTAATTCCTGAATTGAAAGGATTTTAAAATCAAAAACTACGTTTTGTTGAAGGTTATTTATATAAAGCCATCAAGGATTTTATTAAAAAAAAATCTGTGGTCACTTTTAGGATATTAAAAATAGACTTACCCATCTTTGCCCTTTAAATAAGAAAGTGTGTGCGGTAATAATTTTTCCGTCCCACAATATTTACAGTCGACTTATTTCGTACAAAAATCTTATTTACAGGAAAACTCAAATTAAACTACAGGCAAATCCATCTTTTACCAAGGCTACATCTTCCAAATTAAGTCATGCGGCTTATATTTATACAAAATTATTCAGAGAAAAAAATATAATGCAAATTCACTGAAGTTAATCAAAAGCGGTACGTGTGGAAAGTGAGCCGTCTTCATAATAATCGTTTGTCACGAGAATGGCAATAAAGCCCCGTAAGTTACCCCCACGCCTCCCACTTCACCCCTCACCCCTCATCCCTGACAGTCTTCACACCCTTTGCTTTTCACCGGATTTGTAAACCGATTGTTCCCGAAGTACCTACACAAATATTATAATATGGGGCTTCTGAACTAATACACTCGGAAAATTTGCCTTTTGTCTCAAATCAAAAGGTAAACTAAACATCCGACATCGTTGCTCCGTGACGTAATGAGCTATTATCGTCTAATTTCAAGGTACATGTTTATTCTTGTGTCTAGGTATATACAAGTACACTAGGTAGGACACACAAACATAGATCATATGAAGCGTAAGACAGATAGAGATACTTACATTATTGGTAATTATTTACGTATCTACTTGTAAACAACGAACTATAACGTGTACTGAATATGGAATATTTCAATATTTTTACTACTATACTAACTAATACTATGAACTACAACGGTTATGTATAATTATTGCCACACAGCCTACAAGTACCGACTCATAAGATAATGGTTTTGGCATTTCTGACTGAGTGCCTAAACTACATATAATGCTGATTACACAGCCTCCAGATATTAAATGGTTGGTATAATATGGTGAGGTAGAAAAATATATATATATTGGTCCCATTAAAATAGATGGACAAATTGCAACACAGCGTTCAGGGGGCCTAAAATGGCTGCTTTATCAGAATCATAATACGAATCACGTTAAAAATTTTAAACTCTTAAAATGGACTTTGTGGTCATAACCACCATTTAAAACCAGACCATTTTAAGAAGTATAATTTTTAACGTGATTCATATTATGATTCTGATAAAGCTTCCATTTTAGGCCCCCAGTACGTCTAACCAATGATATTGAAGCAAAAAAACACTGATTTAAGTGATTTTATTTTGACCTAAAATATTAAATTAACGGCGGCACTCTAGAATAAACACATCCATTAGGTCAAAATAAAATCAGTGTTATCAGTGTTTTTTTTTTTGCTTGGATATCTTTGGTTAGACGTACTGAACGCTGTGTTTGTAATTTGTCCATCTATTTTAATGGGACCATATATGCCTCTATCTATTGTACTCTTCCTGTGACAAGAATTAATATACCTTAATAAGAATCACGACAAGTTTCAACTTATTTTTATATTTTAGATTAGTATCTAATTTTGACGGAAACTTGAATTGATCTGTTTCACTAAATATTCAGATTAACGTAATTACATTAACAAAAAACTTCGGAAAGAATTCAACGACTTTCAATCTCGAAACAATCTTCACAGATTTAAAATATTAAGATAGACAAGTTCTCAAACTAAACCTATTAGACGGCGATTGCTTTTATTGATTAAAATGAATCGATTAAATCTTTTTGAGTATATTGGCAATTCGTTTAATGTATGTATTCAAGGCATGGGCGATTTCTAATCAGCATTCATTCGATTGTATGACCCAAAAAGTCTAGACTATTTGATTAACATGGTTAGAATCTCCTGTAACTTAATTAACGGGTAACGAGCTTAATCTTTAGGGTATATTAAATTACAAATCTTATTAGTTTGAGCGTGTTACATTTATTTTTGTATTTGCAAACTAACGACGAACCAAACATCTTCCGTGCGGTGAGCTTTTGGTGATTCCAGTCTCTGTTTAAAATGAAATAAAAACTACCAGATTTTAATATGCATAACCCATTTCAATAATCAAAATACTGACCAGCCGCCAACCTGTAGGTTGGCGGCTGGTCGAGCTGATATAGCTGAATTGAATGTCAATAACACGCACGGTGTCCAACATAGTCCACAAAGGACTTGATCGACTGATGGTAACACAACATATCGCCGCGAGCACCGAATCGTAGTTTTTGTTAAAGTTTCGATAGATTTTGCATTAACTTCGGGCTCGTTTTAATTTCACGGATGAGAGCACTGATTTATTCGAATGTCCCGAAAAGCTAAACTTTGCCAACTTTTGATCAGTGATCATGGCGTGTGATTTATCCCAGCACCAGAGATATATTCACTGGCGTTTCAAGCTCACCCACCAAACTCAGCAAAAAATGACACTATTATGACTTATGCGAAAATTGTTCAACGAAATTCTGCAGTCACAGCAAATGCTTGTATTTTATGAAAAATCTTTTTGAAACAAAACTGTGAGAGAGCAAGTAATGAACATTTTCAACACATATTTACTTGAAAACGAGGAGAGGTTGGTGGATCTAAGTAAATAGCAATAAGTAAAGTGTAAGTACCTACAAAGCCGTCCAATAAAAGTAGGTTGCCTGTCAAACAAAAAACAAGGAGAAAAACATTGTCTTCGAGTCGATGAGGTCCGGGACAGGGCCTACTGTCCGCCACGGACGCCACGGTCAGGCCCATGATTAATTATCCGAGAGATTTATGACACGGGAAACCGATTATTCGTGTCGATAACAATACACAGAACCCTCCGAATGTATAGCTATCGATAGTGAAGAATAGTTTCTCTTAGACCAGATAACATTGTTATAGATTTTCATACGCCATTCAAGGATCGCAGACCTACAAATCATTTTTATATCACGTAAAAGTTATGGAAAATTATAGGTGAAACGTTTCTAACAATATATCAATAATATCGAGCTATCAGTTCTGAATTACGGTTACACGATTAGAAATTGAAAATATTTAAATTGTATTGGGACCAAGGTATATCTTTTTTCAAATCATCCAAGTCTTTCGATCATAATCATCACCCCGCTTCGTGTATATTGACAAACAAAAAAAACTAATTCCATTAAATTTAAACTTTAAATCATCTTGATAACAATCGATTTTATGAAATTCTTTGGGGAGGAGGAGATAAATGAAATTTGTTACAAAAGTTCCATTGGATAGCTCTCGGTTACGATATTAAATTTATGCCATCAAGTGGCATTCAGAGAATGGGCGTTTAACTTAGATTTTCAATCGTGGAATTCAATAACGCTTGAATGTCTAAGCACCCACCAATCCTAACAGGAATTTAGTACATCGAGTGCAGGCTCTTTTGTTGGAACAACGTCTAAAATAATATTTTTTTGATCGGACTTGATCTTCTTCAAGTTTTTAGGAGAATTATGATGATCTCACATGTTTGAAATACAGATTTTGAGGTTTTTACCTTTATGCTAACGACCAACGTACTTTTCCAACCATTGCTAATTGCTTTTCTGCAAGGGTATATAAGAGCTATCCTATTAAAACATGTGATTTAACTCTATAATTATTTCAAAGTCAAATCCGTAAAATGAACTCCAACGAAGTACAACTTTCCAGTGTAAAGTTACAAGAAAATTTAACTTTAACCTTAATAATAGTTCTTAACTTTGTTTAAACGGGTTAAACCGAAAATAACTTGGAAATTGGATATCAATATCCTGGCACGAATGAATAAATTATTTCTTAATACAGATAAGAGGTAGGTAAGCTTATTAGGGTTGTCAATATCATCTAATGGGATTGACAAAAACCGATCAGTGGCCCGGATCGGAGGTGCGGTTCCTCAGAAATATCGCGACGGTAATCCGTGGGAGGATCGCCTGTTTTATGAGCACAGATTTTCAACATGTCTCCTTTTATGCTCCGTAAAACTTTTATCCTTCCTTTATGTACTTACGGATTCCAGCCTTTGTAACTCGTACGTATTATGTACGTTTTTATATCGAACAAAAGATATTCATAAGATCGCCCAACTTTCAGGCAGTTTGGTGATCGTTTTCAATAACACCAAATCCTGGTGAGCAGCTGTAATTCTTTTTTATGGTTATGCATCTGTTTGCTCGGATTTTTCTCATATAATAACATAATGTGGGGTACATAAATTTAACACCTTGTTTTTTATAGTCCTAGAACTGTAGACGAAGTTTAGCATCGGTTCCAAAACTATCAAAAGAACTGGAAAACATTCTGGTGAAATGTTACAATATGTAACAAGAACGAATTTATTTTAGACTCGATTCACCAGATATATGCTCAGCCAAGTGCGAGAGCTTTACCTCTCATCCCGTGGCCAACAAAGCAAGATCCTTTCTCTATTAAAATGCTTTGTGCCAACTGGCGGAAAACCAACAGTGGGAACGGGGAATTCGACCGCGCGCTCCTGTGGTAAAGGTGTGTAAATATCTATTTATATAGGTTCTTTATACAATCTATGCGCTTTCTGGAATAGAGTAGATATGATGATACCGTTTTTTTTTTTTTTTTTTGTACCGATTGGAAATCATCAAATAACCCCTCCCGCTCTGGGCTGAGCAGGAGGGAGTGTCAGACTTTTACTGACTAAAACTCATCCATGTTCCTTCCTTTTCCCTTTGTGTTCCAGGTTGCGGGACTGTTCGAAAGAGATACCGCGGGGTATCTCTTTTCGAACAGTCCCGCAACCCTGGCAGGCGTCGGTCCTTACGGACCCCTTCCTGTTTGCTGACTCTCTTTGAGGCGCGCGTGGAACACGAACTCGCCGTCGACACGGCCTGTCGTCATAAGACGGACGGACGGCGAGCTAGCCCATAGCTCACCGTCCACAGGCCCGCGATGATACACACCCCCTACAATGTAAAACATGATGCATCTAATTCTTGAAGGTGCAGGCAGAATTGAGCATACAAGTCTACAGTCTACAGTCAAGTCAGTCAAGTCTACAGTCTCCGTCAGTTATGTTGAGACCCTATAACCTTCATGGGGCGAGCCGATTGCCTTCGACTGGACACTTAAACAGACTGCGAGGTTGTTTCTGAGAAATTCCTGTCGGGAACCCCTAACAAACCTTTGTCATAGCTGAGAATCGAACCCAGGACTTTATGCTGAGTAGTAGCGTTGGGAAGACTAGACCAACGAGGCAGTGACTATTACACTAAAAATGTACCCTTTTAATTAACCCATGTTAAGTTTTTTCAGTGCCAGAAGACGGGCGTCGTCGCCGAGGAAGGCCTAGAAATCGCTGTCCTGACGACTTAGAGGCGTTTGTGAGACACTAGCCGGAGAGAAGACTGCAAGGCTATGGGGGAGGCCTTTGCCCAGCAGTGGGACAATATATGCAAAGAAAAAAAAATCTCAACAGGAAAGTCAAGAAATAAAGGGTGTAACAAGACCCTTCACGAACCCGAAAGGCACTTGCTCTCCCTGTCATTGCAATATTTTTTTGTTCTAGACCATACCTGGGAACCTTCTAGTTACGGAGATATTGGGTGCCAAAGTTCCAAAGTTATCACAACTTTTTTTAAATACATGTTTTTATCGTAAGATTTTTACTTTAAACATCACCACAACCCCCGTACTATTCAATTCATCCATTAGCACAATGTTTTGAGTCCGTTATATTAAGTCCTACTGTAAAACATGATTTTTCACCCAAAACAAAAGTCGTTTCCCAACAATATTTTTTGCGTAAAGTTGCTTAGTAGTTTATGTACGTAATGCTTGGTAGAGGGCTTCATGAAGGGTCCTGTTACACCCTGTATATTCGACTCAATGATTAATCTACGCTATGCCTTGAAAACGGACTCCATCACAATTGAATTTCTCCGGAACTAACTCTAACTGGAAATTACAGTAAGTATTCTACATTAGCGCAACCGCAAACCAGAGCCAACGCAAACCGGACCTGTAAACACGTCTCGATACAACATGGCCGCTTCATTAGGTAGCCGATGCGAAGGCAACGCTGCATGGACAAATTTGAATAGCACCGGTGTATTGTGGCCAAATTATCATCAACATTGCAAACGTGACTATAGAATTACTGTCCTTTGTGGCTACATTTACCACTGGCCAATCTGCAATGGGTGTGCAATAATCATGTAAAAAATAATGATGTGTGCTTTTGGTATGCTTAACGTCAGCGGGGATCTGCTGCATGCGAGTCGCACGGGACCGGTCAATGTGGCGACACTTGAAGGAGGCTTATGTCCAGCAGAGGACGTCTTTCGACGTCTTTCTTTGAAATGATGAATGATGATGATGAAAACGTCAGCAAGCTAAACGCGGCTTGAGAGACGATGGAACCCCAAGAGTTGGGGAACATAACATACTGTTACGAGCTTGGTATGGGATAAATTAAAAACTACCGAAGAAATACGAAATAACTTTATTAATTACGAAACACTTTAAAACTTACTCACAAATACACTACTGGTCACTATTCACTTAGATATCGCACTTCTAGTTTACTTCGATTCGCTTCGTTGTGTAGCCAAAATCAGACTGACTGCTCCCGTTTTTTTTTTTTTTTGGTGATGGCATCTCGCAGTTCAGCCTCTGAGGCTGGCTACTGCTTAACCGGACTATTCCCTGTGGATGCCTTAAAAATGAATCTAAGGCCTCCAGCCAGGGGCTATGACTGCTCCCGCAAACACGACGTCTATTTATATGACGACCGATCCTTCGAGAAAGATCTACAACCTTCTCGAACTTTCTTCATAGTCCATAGTGAAACATCATCCTTCGAGAAACTTCCACAAGTTTCTCGAATATTCTAGAAAGTTCCATAGTAGTACATTGTCCTTCGAGAAACTTCCACCACTCTCTCGAATCTTCTAGACAGTTCTATAGTGGAACATTCTAGACTCTTATCTACTAAACAGGTCTTTACAGGAATATTCGAGACTCGCACGTAATCTAGAATGTTCTCGTAAGGTAACCGACGTAACAATACCATTGTCACGCCTGAAATACCCAAAGGGATATCTAGTTCCTGAAGATTAGTCAGGGGGCACAAAACGTACAAAGATTTGGATGTTTCGAGTACAAACGTAGATATACCTACACTAGGTAAAGAACTTAGAATAGATTTTTTATCCCTCTAAAGTTTTCCACATTTACTATTTGTAGTCTTTTTTAAAATTTTATCTTTCATCTTTTCTCCAGACCATTCTTCAATTCTACTTGCTGCCTTTAAAACCAGTTAAAATAAAATCGACTTGATCCGACTAAAAATACTATCAACGTGTATAGTGAAGCAGGCTATTTCATTACGTACAAACAAATTGATTTGCACAGCAAACTGTTGGCTTCCAACCGTTTTACTGACGGCTTGTGTAAATTACAAAAGGCATTATTATAAACGAACTATACGAAAGCGAACCGAAGAGCGATTTAATTCTGCAATCCAGATTGTAATTTCCGATGTTTATTTTTAATGTTTAATGTTATAAATTGATTAATGCAATATTTAAAGCTGGAACCTATTAAGGTTCATGCCAATTATGTTTTATTCTCTGTTTTCTAATCCATTAATTTTATAAACCGCAAGAAATTAAGCTGAGTTATAAACCCGGCACTACACCTGTTTGACCCCGCGTCTTCACCAAAGCAATCGGTCTACGAATTCGCGACCAAGCGTTAAGATTCACCGAGCTAAACGAACACGACGGAGGCGCGATTACTTTTGATTTGGTTAGGAAGCAGCCCGGAGTATTTGTCCAAGGTCACTGCAAGGCTCAAGATTGAAATTATATTTAAATTTTAACAAGTTCTCTTAAATTACCCAAAGAGTTTTTATCACAAATATTCAAAAATACCCAACCGAATATATTCAAGAAGCTTTTTTAAATTCATCTCCTGCAAATAGGGTATTCCGAGCAGCTTTAACAATCAGGCTGCTGACTCCCGACGGACTGATTGAATTTTAAACAGGTAACCACATTTAACCAAATGGAAACAGTTTGACCAAATGGAAACAGCATACATAGGAATTTAAATGTAGCTATTAGGTCATGGTCATAAATAAACAGTTGCACGCTGTGCAAAGCTAAACTTTCTAGCTTTTCACAAAATATTGTGGAACCAGATCCTGGCTTCTAAACTCAATAATTTAATTAATTGATTAATTGCTATGAGAAAATACATACTCAGGTTTATTTTCATGCTGACCCTTACTAAGGAAATCAAAGAGCACGTTGACACCTCGGTGGCCGCTAATAGAGCCGGCCTTGATAACACTTTTCAAGACGAACTAATCGTGTCACAAATGATAATGATTAAGGTAAAGAAACTGAAGGCTTTGAAAGTGGCCCGTGACATACGTGTGCTCAAGTGAGTGTATCCTGGAAGTAACAACATTGTATGGCATTTGAGCGCTTTAGCACAGAATAAATATGGAACAGTACGGAAACTAGGCCTAGTTGTTAAAATAATTACCTACGCTCCATTGCAGCATTAGGGTTGTCACTCATAATGTTTTTGAAATTGAAATTTATTTATGAAAATATTGTGAAGTGTATTGATCATACAATCGAGTTGAAGTAGTTTATAACACGGAACAGTAATTAAAAAACTATAACATTAAAAAAAATACCTTTATTCTCCATACTTACAAATTAGTAACTGAAAAATACTTACGTCTGCTACGACACGTTCGAAATGCTTTATTATTATATTTTATGGTGTAATAAATTCTCATTCTATTATAGAGTTTATTTAAATAAACAATTGGGAAACAAGGACAGGGTACTATAAAACCTATATTTTCCAATTCTTTGTAAATTAATGCAGCTATTTTGCAGTTAATGTGTTTTCTTTTAAAGCAGTAACAAAAAATTTCATCCATTTTTTCGACATATTGAACAAAATCATCTGGTGGTACAACTAGTAAGCTTCGGTTAGTATCTTTGCTGTATTAATAATAAGCCGCCATCTTGGATTGACATGTTGACAGCACTATCGGCTTCAATACCCTCGAAAACCACGAAAACGACACCCATGACAAAAAACTCGTCATTTTTTGGAGCCGCCACCTTGGATTTACATTTTGACAGCACTATCGGCTTCAATACCCTCGAAAACCACGAAAACGACACCCATGACGAAAAACTTGACATTTTTTTGCAGCCTCCATCTTGGAATTACATTTTGACAGCACTATCGGCTTCAACACCCTCGAAAACCGTGAAAACGACACCCATGATGAAAAACTTGTCATTGTTTGCAGCCGCCATCTTGGATTGACATTTTGACAGCACTATTGGCTTCAGCACTCTCGAAAACCTTGAAAACGACACCCATGACAAAAAACCTGACATTTTTTGCAGCCGTCATCTTGGTTTGACATTTTGACAGCACTATCGGCTTCAATACCCTCGAAAACCACGAAAACAATACCCATGATGATAAATTTGTAGCAGCCGCCATGTTGGATTTACAAATAAATTCACGAATTTATAATGATCGATCACACGGACTTTTAATTCGATAACGAATAAAACAATAAATCATTCTTACCGTTCTAAATCAGCAGGGAGTTTAAAAAACGAAAGCTCCGGTTTTGATAAAGCCGTGTTTAAACATCCATAGGATAGCAATACGTAAGTGGCATTTTAAAAAAAAACCGGAGAAAAACTTACTTCGCGACTACTCGTCTTGACGCGACAGTCACGACCAGTCAAGACTGAGCGCACTCCGATGTCCGCTTCGGGGCCTCGTAGATGCGCGCGTCTGTGTGAGTGTGTCGATTCGACCGTTAGTACGTAGTTTCCGTACTGTTCCATATTGTGGCTTTAGTGTCCAGATCATAACGATTTCGGGACAACGAATTACTAATAAGTATTGCTTTCTCTAGACGCTAGGAGCGCAGCGATATCATTTCGTGGAGAGGTTACCGAGTCATAATGCAACATGCCCGCTTATTGCATAATGGCTCACCCAGTGCGAGTTGGTGGCAGATGTCACAAAATGGGTGTAAAAAGACCCTTAATGAAGCCAAAAGACACGTATGTACCTGACCTGGGAACCTATACCTGGGAACTTTCTAGTTGCGGAGATACTGGAGGTCTAAGTTCCAACTTTATCACAACTTAAATAAAATCGATATCATATTAAATTCTCCATGACGTGTTTGTTGAGTCCTACCGTAAACCGTGATATTATACCCCAAAAAAAGTCGTTTCCCAGCAATAATTTTTACGTAAAGTTACTTAGTTTGATGTACAGAATGCTTGGTTGATGGCTTCGTGACGGGTGTGTTCACACCTTGTATGTGTTCGAATTATTCGTTTCCTCACGAAGTAAAACATACTTCACCGTTATGTGAGCAGTTTTGATGAAATAAGTTACACGAATTAAAGCGTCTGCCTGTGTACAAAGTCAAAACCTAAGACGCAATAGGATATTACCACTAGGCCACCTCAGGAAATGCAGCGTTCAACACAAAATACCTCAAAAGTTTCCTACAAGGCAAAAAAAAAGATCATGAAAAGAAAATTATTTCTCTTTGAGATCGTCCGCCCGCGGCGTACCGAACATCCTGTTTACTATAACTAATTAAGAAAAGGTCAATAACATGGTGTTAACAATATAACTGATGCTATAGAAAGATACATTGCATTGTCTATGGATTAAATAGACTCTATTCACGAACTAAACTTGCTCGGTCAATAACCTTGGAAAATTCTCGACCTTATTTTTATATCTCATTTTGGACTGTCCATGTCAGAAACGTACGTTCATCTCACTTGATTTAAGTAATTCTGAAACCCTTTTAATTACCGACCTCCGCCATTTAATACGATCCTAAATTGAATTATATAAAATGTCAGTTAAAAAGTTTAAGTATAAAAAGGATTACTGCTATATGACACGATTTATCGTATGAAAAAGGTTGTACTTAATTTCCTGCTATGTAGTTGTTGGATATTTCATCACAGAAGAACACCGAACATTCTCAATATCACCTAGAAGTTAGACGCAACTATTTGTTTCCCCATCTCACGACAAATATAACATGCGCTACGGAAATATTCCCAACTATGTCACCATTAACATCTCCACAGGTGAGTAAAGGCGTGTACATGTACTGAATATATTTAAAGCATTGCCACAGTTAATGGTATGTCATTAGGTGTAAGTGCCGTACCGTGTATCCACACTACTCTGAATGAATGGTCAAATGCGACACACGGCACGAAAAAGGGAATTTACCGATTCTTATTTTCAGTTGCATTTTTTGTTACCTAGCTTTTTCAGGGGTTGGGGAAAATGGGGTTGAAAATGTAGACTTCGAACCGTTGCTATATATAAGGTCCCATTAAAATATGGTGGACAAATTTTAACACAGCGTTCAGTACGTCTAACCAATGATATCCAAGCAAAAAAAAACACCGATTAAAGTAATTTTATTTTGACCTAAAATATTAAATTGCGGCGGCACTCTAGAATAAACACATCCATTAGGTGAAAATAAAATCACTTTAATCAGTGTTTTTGAGGGTTGGATATCATTGGTTAGACGTACTGAACGCTGTGTTAAAATTGGTTCATCTATTTTAATGGGACCTTATATATTCGTATAAGAATAATACAGAGTGGAATACTTACTCCTAAACCTTCCTCCTGATAGAATTTTTTCAACAGTAATTTAAAAATAAAATCTGGCGTTCCATAAATTTTGACCGTGTAGGTATTGCATTTTTGTATGTGGGGAACGGCTGTTTTTTTTTTAAATTACTGCTGAAAAGTGTCTATGTTCTGAATACGTGGTAAGTGTTTGTGCGTTGGTGTCCCTCCCATTCTGTATACGAGTATGTCGCGTAAAGCAGAACTGAAAATAAGAAATCAATTGTTTTTTGTCTGTTCTAGACCGCAGGCGGTCCTTTCCGTTATATTACCATCTTCCGACCGTACCCTAATAACAACAAACAACAAAAATCTAGTTTGCCTAAGGGTCGCTGAGGTCGTGTGAAGGTCAGACAGAATTCATTCTGGCTACAAGCAATTGGAGCGAAGAAAATTGAATAAATAGGAATGAGAAAGTATAAAAGCTAACTTCAAAAAAGTAGCATCGGGGCAAAAGGAAGATACACTTGAAAGATAAACTTGTGTAGTAGTTACCTACAATTTTGACAGCTGAAAATATAAAAGCGCTAAAGCAGCATATCTTAATGAAATGCATAGCGTGCCACATACTATCTTTAACAAAACTTACCGTGAAAAGAAACGACGAACACAAAACGGTTCTGTGGTGATACACGCAAACGTAAAACATAGATTACAACAGCCATTCCAAGTTAATCGCTAAAACGCTGTTAGTTCGTTAAACTGCTAATCGGCCCACAAAATTAGGTAACATAATAAATGTCTCTAGTAATTGCACGCGTTAGCCGGATCGCCTCGAACTGGGCGCAGAATCAGTACCGTTGTGAATATATTAGAACGTAGAACCTCTATAATTACTAAACTAAATGTGGTTTCAGAAACTTTGTGCCCTGTGATTATGGGTGGATAGGGAAAGGACGCCCAAATATTTCAGCCAAAAATAAAAATAATAACCCATGACACAGTTTCATTTCTATGACATTTTAGATGAATAAAAACAATAGTCCTGGGTTCGATTTCCGGGTCGGGCCATTTATGATTTGGTTTCTCCATCAAGAATTACTCAGTAGCAGTCACAGAGTCTGGATTTGTGACCGGTTGATGGCAATAGGCGCGCCCCCTATTTCATGGGACATAAAAACATAACTGATGAAATGTGAGTGTACACCTCGAGTGTAACCTAATCTTTCGGTGATTACGTGTTATGAAAAACCGCAGTAAAATAAAAACTCACGGAACATAGCCTAGTTATTTCCAAACCAGGCTACTATCCTGCCAGGGTTGCGGGACTGTTCGAAAGAGATACCGCGGCCCTGGAACATAAAGGGCAAAGGAAGGAACATGGATGGGTTTTAGTCAGTAAAAGTCTGACACTCCCTCCTGCTCAGCCCAGAGCGGGAGGGGTTATTTGATGATTTCCAATCGGTAAAAAAAAAAGGCTTCTCATATCGTTTTAGATTGTCCTGAAACACCGTACTAGCAGTAAAGTTTTATAAAATGGTTACCGAAATCCAGACTCCGTGGGGGCTACTGTGAAATTCCCGATAGAAATACTCAATAACAATTTGCCGACCCGGGAATCGAATCTGGCCCTGGCGCTTCCCCTTTAAACCTCATTCTTCGAAAAACGAAACACTGTGACACAGTTTCCCTTTTCAGATGTCCAAATCAGGAAATATTATTCCATAACAGTCGCTCTTAAGGAAATGGCCGTCATTTATATCGGACTAAAAATAACATCAGCCGCGTCAATATGATTCGATGCCAATATTTTACGAATGTCGTCAAAGGAATAGCGAGATATTGTAGCAGATGATTGCGCGACAAAGTGCTTTCGCCTATTATATGAAGCGTTGCTGCATTAGGCAGGCTGTGGAGTGTGTGCCCACCATTATTAAGGCTTGCGCGTAAGGTCATTGCTCTCTTGACAAAAAAACTTGCTTTACTTAGTTTTTCTCGCTTAGGGCTGGATAAAGTTTTGCTAAAGGAGCTTGGGACGCCCGCCATCGATTGAACTTAGTATAGGAAGGAGCTGGTTCAGATTAGACGGAGCATTTGTTATGGCGCAACTTGGAGAAGCTGATCACCACCAATGAACTGCGGAAGACTGATTTTGCTTAACATAACCTCACGCCTGTAATACACGAAGGGTTAGGCAGAGGTGTACCTAATAGTACACCCACATTACGCCAGTAGTATAGTTAGTAGTTATGTTTCAAGTAATAAGGAGCGAGTATTGCCATCAACCGGGAACAAATTCGGATTTCGTAGCTGCTACTGATAAATTCCTGATGGAGAAACCCAATAACAATTTGCCGACCCAGGAATCGAACTCAGGAACTCATGCTCAGCAGTCGCGCTTCTGACCACTGGATCAACGAGGCAGTCTGATTGTATAAACAAACAAGAATTTGTGTATATTACCACTAAAAACCCGATTACTGAAAAATCACGGTCTAATTAATTCGACTTTTTTTTCGGTTTGTAGCCTATGTTACCCGAGTCATAATAACGAATCGATTGACACCTTATTCATCAAAATCGGCTGAATAGTTTAGGTGCTACGGAGGAACATACGTAAAATACAAACATATATAGACTGCTAAAATCATAACCCTTCCTTTTGGCTTCGCCGTAGTCGGAAAAAAACAAGTGAATGCTTTCAGAGTTTCTATTAAGCCTTGGTCTTCCAACTAATCAGACCAGCTGTTCCCAAAGTCACGAACTACTTTGGTAAGCGCACTAGAAAATATATAGTACCGACGTTAGTGAATGAGCTACCCCACAGTTAATATCGCATGCCAAATCAACCAACCATTTTAAAAATATACTTAAAAAACGTTACCTCTCATTGTGTCCATAGCTTGTTTTGCATCCATGGACAATAGTAATAATTTTCCATAGATGTATGTGTATGAATCTGTAAGTTCACTTTCTTTTTTATTTTAACTATTTTATAAAAAAAAAAAAACGAAATTTGTTTTACCGTTAATGTGAAACGAGAACAACTGCCGACAAACTGTTTTGCAGTTTGGCAGATTTTTTATATGTTATATAATTACAGATTTTGAATAAACAAATAAATAAAATAAAAGTTACCTCCTTGCAATCCACGTTCTATTACCATTACACCTTCATACCCAACTTCATAACAAATCCGTAATGACCTGATGCCCATTTCTCCACGCGACCGATAATAATCGACAAATTGAATTGTCTTAACAGAATAACGTCCAGCAAAAATATTGAATCACCGATGCAACTGCTGAATCGCAAATTGTTTATGGTAATGTACGGTGCTACGATACGTGAAATATGCAGGTTTTATTAGCGGCCGCCGGCGACGCCGAATGTTCGGTAATGACGCAGAATGACGCTATTACGCGTCTGATAGGTACGCGAACGCGAAAAGCGAATGCAGCGACGAGAAAAATCGCCGTTATAAACTTCATATCTCTACGCGAATGAGGTCAACAATTTTATGGTAATTGATTTGAAGCTAGATATTTTAAGCATGCGTTCTCGATACTCTTTTTCATATTTTTATACTAGCTGTTGCCGCGACCTTCGTCCGCGTGAAATTATTATAAAAATATGACTGCCCTATTTGAATGGGATTTAGTTAACAATTTCAGGGGTTTTATTTTAAAAGTAGCATAAGTTCTACTAGTAAAAGTCCCGTTCCGTTCGGAGATTAGCCGGAACAAACAGACAGACAAAAATAAAAATAAAATGTTTTTTGTTATAATTGCCGTACTTATACAGCGTGTAACAGAAAGGGTATAATCATATGGAATACTGTGGTACGGACCATCAAACTGAACAACTTTCTCTATGGGACCACCATCGAAATCGTAAAAAAATAATCAGCTGTCCCATACATTTGGGTCGAGTAGGTATTGAAATTTTGTGTGGGATAGCTGATTATTTTTTTACGATTTCGATGGTGGTCCCATAGAGAAAGTTGTTCAGTTTGATGGTCCGTACCACAGTATTCCAAAAGACTATACCATTTCTGTTAAACGCTGTATATTCATATGTATTCATTAGAAAGCTGTTCTGTTGACATTAGAAACATACACTTAAATTTTATTAAATTGTGTAGATTCCTGCAGAATAGGGAATGCATCATTAGCTTGATTGTTCTCCCACAAGGTGTTTTTTGGCAAAAAGTTTTACAAGCTATTTGTCAGGGACTGCTTTTGAGCTCATGCTCATTAGCAAGCGTACTGTTTCTCCGTTCATAATGCAACATGTTTCAGAATATGACGGTGTTTTTATTGAACTCTGCCACAGTATAACCATATACAGTGGGACATCGCTCGCGTACGTACATTGTCGATCGAAAGATGTACATACAAGGGTTACCACAAAAAAAAAGGTTTATGTTATGTAATCATTTATTTACAAGTACCTACACATTTGGAAGTGTTGCACTGACGAACTGCCCTCAACGTTTGAGTACGCTCCCGACTCCCCGCGACTTCCCTTCCGTTGCTCTACGCCAGTACATACAATCGTTACTGTTGACTCACTATATGATCATACACTATAACTCTGCTATGTGATTTGTTATTTCCAGCTAAATTTCAACCGACTTCAAAGAAGCATATTTGTACGTAACTTAGTTTATTGTGTTCGCTACATACAGGGTGTAACAAGACCCTAAACGAAGCCGTCAACCAAGCATTATGTACATCAAACTAAGTAACTTTATGCAAACATTATTGCTGAGAAACACCTTTTTCTTTTTGGGGTGAAAAATCACGTTTTACGGTAGGTCTCAATGTAGCGGACGGAAAACATTGTGCCAATAGATGAATTGAATAGTACGGGGGCCGTGGAGGTGTTTAAATTAAAAATCTTACATTAAAAATATGTTTTAAAAAAAACTTGTGAAAAAGTTGGAACTTTAACCCCAATATCTCGGTAACTAGAAGGTTCCATGCTCACTCAATGTCTCGCTGATGGTGGCGCGTGTGTCGGATCATTTAGTTCCCTTCAAAATGGTTGAGTTGAATGGTGCTGATCCATGCGTCATGTTCGTGAACGGGCGCTGTCAGTTGTGACTGGTCATCTCTTAGTTGCCACGGCTTATTTGAATTAATTATTTTAATTTTTTTTTTAATTGTCTTTTTTGTGTTTACTATGGACACTTTTAACGTGCACATCTTGCTACATCGTTCTCACATAATGTACCATCTCAATATGAATGATGTAACCAAGGTTTTGTAACAATATGCTGATTTAAAAGAGTGTCCATGGAGTTTCTTGCCCGTTCTTCTCCATAGAGATCTACGCTAGGGAATGGGCAACTACAGTACTTTCACAGTTTTTATGCCTTGTGACTGGGACTGTAGCTACATTTCATTGTTATCTTTGTTTCGACAGTTCAAAAGTGCCTGTAACTGGCCTACTTGAAATAAATGCTTTGATTTTGATTTTGATTTTTTCCCAGTTATGGCCTAGAACAAAAAAAAAATCGCAATTACAGGTAGAACAATACCTTTTATACATTATTCCTACTATAAGCAAAAATAAAGTTGTGTACAAAGGGCACTTTTACAAAGGTTAAAAACAACACAAGTTCATATTAGATTTCTATCTTCCTACCCGCTTCAAAGTTAACAAAAAATGTAAAGAAACTTAGAGAAAAATTTCAGCTCGTACGTACTTACATACCTACCTATAACATATGGATTACCCGGGTCAAAATGCCAAACATAGGAAAAGCGTGGCTCCACCTTAAATAAGTCTTCACTCTGTAGTTCGTAGGTAATGGTGCGTAAATACAAACACTTCTCAGCCGGAAATTGAACCCAACACCCACATGTATAATATAACTAGCTAGTGGTTTGAGTTACACTATATCTGTACGTACTTACATACCCACTTATATCTCGGTATTGAGTGGTTGGGAATGTGTGATACACGTACAGTAACTAAAACGAGAATTACGAAAGAAATACCCTGATATTTTTTTGTACTTAAGAACGTTTAAAATAATGTGAGGATTACGGTAACACCATTTACTACAATTACAAGATATTTTATTATGGGTAACAACTCAAATTGTATATTATCACACAGAACATAAAACTTAAAATCATACCAGTATTTACCCCAAGGGCTTAAGCAGCATATGTGGCATATGTGACGTCAAAAATGTAATCTTGACCCCCAATATCTCCGCAAGTAGAAGGTTCCCAGGTACAGTCCAGAACAAAACAAAACGATTGGAATGACGGAGAGAACAAGACCTGCTTTTTGGCTTCGTTATGGGTATTTTACACCAGTTAGAACCTACGCCCACATTTGCCAGTCTCATGTGGATTAAGGGCAGGAATCCAGAGCCTGGGCTGCTGCTTGGAAATGTTTGAATCTAATTGAAATTGTGTTAAGTATACAAGAAATTTTCAAAAACATGGTGCCTAATTTATTAACCGACTTCAAAAAGGAGGAGGTTCTCAATTCGTCGGAACCTTTTTTATTTTTAAGTATGTTCCCCGATTACTCGAAGATGGCTGGACCGATTGAGATTGTTTTTTTTTTGTTTGAACGGTCATACTTCCCAGGTGGTCCCATGATCATCAAGTCAGGGTCTGATGATGGCTTCCTGGAGAAATAGAGAAAACTCTTTAAATTTTATAGGCACACTTGAAGCGATTTGGATAGTTTTTAGAAGAGTACTTTCTCGGAGTTGAAGAAGTTGAGAAGAACTTGGGAGATAGGCAACGGAACTCCTCAATAAATGATGGCAAATGGACTGGGATTCCTGAAATCTCATGTTTGTCTATTGTTTACACCAGTTCATAACATAAAATCACGCCGGTACGCTGTGAAGGGGTGAAAGCACATGTGAACCACTAAAAAGTGAAAAATATATTTTTTTTGCAAAAAATAAAACCGACTTCCAAACACATAAAAGAGAAAAATTACTTTAGCTTCAGAAGTCGGTGATTTTTGTTTGTCTGATTTAGTTATATTGGCGTACCTTAACCTAATAGCCCGAACAATGTTACTGAATTGTATGTTAAAAGAAATAATAAAATAAAAATCACCTTTATTTACTCTGACCTTCTCGATACATAAACAAGTAGTAACATTAACTTAAAACTAATAACATTTATTTTTATTTATTTAGGTTAGCCAACAATTGTTTACACGTTACATACAATTTATAAGTACACAATATACATTTATAAGTGCAACAATTACTTACAGGCTAACACCACATGCACTATTATATTACATTGTACATTTTCATCAAGTATTGCAATTAATTGTGAAAAAGAATGATAAAAAAATGTGTAAAATTAAGCATAGATCCAGAAATTTAACAAACAAATCAAGACAGTCGAATTAAATTAAATTAAATATATTATAATGTTTGGTAATAAAATAAAATAACAGATAAATTAATAAATTAATCTAAAATTAAATATTTGGTTTACACTAGATAATAATTAAGGATTAATTTTCTAATGTTTGTTTACCCTTCATTACCATTAATCAGCTACCAAATCAGGCTGTCTTGCGACATAGGCCTGCTCTATTTCCCTCCACTTATTCCTGTCCAAAGCAGTTCTTCTCCAACCTTTTGGCAGATCATTCTCCCACCTTTTCCACCTTTTTCTTGGGTACCTACCATTTCCCCTTTTTATTTCTTTTTATTTCCCCCCCTTTCATTTCATTTTGCACAGTAACTAATGAAGAGACACGATGTACGAAGAACACGCGGCGACTCAATCGGACGCCTGTACTTTACTTTGTAAGAAGTGCTAATACAACTACGTTCTGTAGTAAAATTAATTAAGAGCTGTACAATCATTTATTAGGTATCTACGGTAAACTTGAAAAATCATTATGGTCCTATAAAGGTATTTTTAGGGTTCCGTAGCCGAATGGCAAAAAACGAAACCCTTATAGATTCGTCATGTCTGTCTGTCTATCCGTGTATGTCACAGCTACCTTATTCCGAAACTATTAGGACTATACAGTTGAAACTTGGTAGGTATTGGTGATACTTGGTGTATTCTGTAAACCGCTTTACGTTTTTGAAATGAAATGGATCTATATTCTATGTTTTTCATTATCATACTATGAAAAAAAATCGTTTTGCTGTTGAATTTAATACAATACCTACAACATATGAATGAGCTTCCAATTTTTTTTATTATATGGTTTGCTGCTACGGAACCCTATGAGCGTGTGAGTACGACTTGCAATTGGCCGGTTTTCATTTCTTGGTTCATTTTCCGTCTTGGTTCTCATCATTATGACCTGTCCAAATCCATGTTAGTGTTATGATTTTTACTCTGTACGTCCGTCACTTGTCTGCTCCGACTTTCGGTATCTCAGTTCACTCGTGCAAAGCGAGGGCGAAATAGATCGGAGTGTTAAGCACAGAATGAACACTCGATGTATGAAATGGTAACAGGTCACAGAAACAATATGCGATTCCCGCATTCCCCTTAAACTCAAGGGGAAGATTTATAAAACCATGGTTAGACCTGCTGTCCTGTAACTGTATGGATCAGAATATTGGGCCACAAAAGGAATGAATGAAAGGCATTTACATGTGGCTGAGATGAGAGTGCTAAGGAGGAGGTGTGGTGTAACGCAAATGGATAAAATAAGGAATGAGTACATAAGAGGGAGTCTGAAAGTGGCGCCGGTGACTGAAAAATTGTGTGGTAATCGGTTATCGTAGTATGGACATGTGATGCGGAGGAATGAGGAGAATGTATTGAGGAAAATGAATGTGTATGGCTATAGCCATACACATTCATTTTCCTCAATACATTCTTCCTCTACGCTTATAAGCGTAGAGGAAGACCAAAGAAACGATGGATGGACTGTGTGAAGGATGATATGGCTAGAAAGGAGGCGACTGCTGAGATTACGAGTAATAGAGGAGTATGGAAGAAAAAAACATGCTGCGCCGACCCCAAATAAGTTGGGATAAGGGCAACAGAATGATGATGGTGATGACGTCTGCCACTTAAGTGAGGTTCCAAATTTTCGTAGTTTTCCATTTGTCTTACAGTTTTAGATTCATCCCCCGAACATTGTTACTCAATTATTGTAAGTCACTCATTAATCTATGAAAGGTTTATATTTGTAAACTACCTGCAAAGCAACGTGCAATTCAGGAACACAAAAGCAAGCAACTCGCTAAGAAAAGCTGTAAAGTTGTAAACAAGCACTAACTTAGTAAGACTTGCTTGACTGGTTTTACAAACTCGCTGTTATTAACAGGAGTATTGGAAAATGTTATCTCACGCAAACAGTATTAGGTACATAATTTAAAAATCTTATCTGTACTGCCTTATTTATGGGATGAACATAAAGCTAACTCGGTTATTTTTATGACTCGATTAAAGCGTAAAGCGCACGTACGATAATCTACGTCAGCAACATTTGTATCGAGACTGCATATCCTTGGTTCATACCTCGCGTCGGTAATCGTTTGAATGTCGTATCTCAATCGTAACTGTATCACAGCTACAAATGTTCACATTTATGCGGTAAGGATGGAAAGATTTGTTGAAAATCTATCTGAAATGTTTTAGCAGGTATTGAGTTGGATTTGCATCCATGTTTTTATTCCATTTTTGCAATTTGGAGGCCAGTGTCAGGTTATATGTTTATTAAAATATGATTTGCGACCGGCAAATTGCGCACAAAGGGTTCATAACGGGAACGGGTTGAATGAGAGCCCCCCTTAAATATTTATTTTATTCTGGTTTTAGTATTTGTTGTAATCATCTGTGAAAATTTCAACTGTCTGGCTCATGTCCGGTTCATGAGACAGACACAGCCATGCCTGCACAGACAGCCCTGCCCTGCCCTGCCCTGCTGGCCTGGTGACAGACAGCCAGACAGACGGACAGTGGAACCTTAGTAATAGGATTTCGTTTTTACCCCTTGGATACGGAACTCTAAAAACGTAAGTAAAATTGAATTTCGCGGGCTACCCTGGTGCTTCCACCTTACATTAATTTACTTGTGTTAATTATAAACATTATCAGAGAGGATATTTAAATGAACTATGTGTTTTATTAACTTCCCTCGCTTAAAAGTTTTTGATAAACTTCTACCAACAATTCTGTAGTGGTTACCAAAGCTTCCCCAGTTATCCCACTTTAATCGCTTAGCTATACACGTATCTAAAGTGGATAGAATACAAATAAAGGAATTTAATATGTACATGCCACAAATCATCACATATCACATACATGCGCTCCAACGCCTCCACTCGACCGCGCGGACGAGCAGTGTCGCGTGTTGGGCATCATTGGATTTCATACAAGGCAATTATTCAGTTTTTATTTATCACTTATTTCAGGCTACAATGGCCCATATATACCTTACCAATAAGACTTGACTTAGGAACTCGTGGCAAAATAATAACAGCCGCTTGGGTCGATCTTTAGGTTAAGCCGTGCTTGCCTAGGTTGGTCTGTGGATGGGTGACCATACCGAGTTTCCTCCATGTCTCGGAAAGCACTTTAAGCCGTTGGTCCCTGTTGTCATCTGTAGATCTTTGACAGTCGTTACAGGTAGTCAGTGGCCCAAAAAGTCAGACAACCAGTCTTGCCAAGGGGTATCGTATTACCCAGTACTAACTGGGTTGTGGAGGTCAGATCGCTCCATGTAAAATACTGGCAATCAGATGCATCCGGTTAGACTGGAAGCCGACCCCAACATAGTTTGGAAAAGGCTAGGCAGATGATGAATAAGGCTTAAGACTATATTAGCAGCACTCACTTGTGCTGGTCTGCAATGAGACGACGTGCGACGTGAGATCCGTTTCCCCCCGCGCCGACGAGCAGTGTAGTGTCATAACCACCTTACGGTGTATTCTGCCGAAGTAAGAACTCCTTCTCCTTTAAAGTCGGTTAAGTGTATCGTATCAGCGCAAGGCGTAATTGGCAGGCGCCTCGCGTCTTTCTATATTTATCAGCATCAGCACGCCATTAGGTAGGTAGAAGGTGATACATCAATAGCATCGTATCTCTTGCCTTTCTCCGGCGAAGTTTAACGCAATAAAATTCCTTTTATGTCACAGAGATTTAAGGGGCTAACGTATTTAAAAAAATATATACAAAGCAGTAGTATAACAGTTTACTGCTAGATTTATTCCTTTTTTTACAATATAGAAATGAATGGTTTAAATATCAACTAATTCAAGGTAGTATGAAAAAGGAAAATAAGGCAAAAAACATATCACTGTGATTTAACGAAAAAAAGCTCATAAATAATGCCCAATCAGTACTTTTTCCAAACCATTGGGCCATTAGCCATTTTTTTAAATCGTACTTTTAAATCTAAAAGTCACGTTTTTAAATTTATTCTGTTCAACAAGTCATCACAAACACTATACAATTATTTATTAACCAATTTTAGTGATAGATCGATTAAAATAACGATACCAACAATCCAACCAAACTATCAACATATAGGATGTAGACAGGGCAATTATTGAGCAGATAATCGTCACGAGCAACGGCTTTATAACCTTAGAGCTTTGATAAACACGTCGAGAGGCTCTCGTTAGACGGCTAGAGCTGGGCTATGATCTGATAGAGAGAAGAGCTCTTGGACACGGCTTCCAGTTAAACGAAGATATTTTTATACAAATACAAAAAGTTTATTGATTCATAAAATACGCTGTGATCACCATCTGCCTAGCCTTTCCCCAGCCATGTTGGGGTTGGTTTCGCGTCTATCCGAATACAACTGAATACCAGTACTTTACATGGAGCGACTGCCTATCTGACCTCTACAAGCCAGTTAGTATGACCCCCCTCTGCCCCTTGCCCCTCTCTCTTTGTGGTCTGCCCCTTGGTAAGACTGGTTTTCAGACTTTCGGGCCACTGACTACCTGTTACGAGTTTACGATTGTCAAAGATCTAAAAATGACAGCCGGAATGAGCTTAATGTGCTGTCCGCGACACGGAGGACACTCGGTATGTTAAGGGGTGGTTACCCATCCACGGACGAGCCGAAGCTAACACGGCTTAACCTGAAGATCGACCCAAGCGGCAGTTATTATTATTCAGTCTCTAGTATTACAACGTTATAGAAAGAGGAGCCTCTTTCTATAACGTTGTAATACTAGAGACTATTTTTATGAGTCTATGACATAAATAAAGCCAGCATCCCGCCATTATTCAATAAAATGGTTGGTTGTTGTGTGTTTGTTACTCAAATGTACAGTCGCCATCTCACCAACTGTCAAATTTTCTCATTGGATTTTGAACATAACCTTTAACATTTTATGGTTTAAAATCATTTGGAGAAGACAGTTTGTGGTAACTTGATTTGCTGGCGACTGTACATAAACGGATGAACCAATTTCAATTTGAATTGAGTGTATTTTTTTTGGTATTTTGAAGGCCTATCTAATCATTTGAGCTGGAGAATTTGATGCATCCGAACTTCTGTGCGCCAAATTAGACACAGATAGACCATAGACATACCATAAACTAACTCCTTTTTTCCACAGGGGTAGGCAAAGTATACAGAACGCCACCTGCTACGACCCTGACAGACTCCCTTCGCCTCGTCCACGTTCATACATCTGGTCATACATGCACGCGAGTTGCAAGTACTACGCACCTGACCTTTCTGAAATACGTTACCTAACTAATAAGGTCAGTGTATGACTTTCTACGGCGTCCCATCCCCGGCGACCTGCTTTGTAAATACCTTTTTCAATTTTAACTTTCTCGAAAACTGGTTCCTATCGCACTACGATTAGGTTCAACATGCAATGTATTTCACACGCGTGGATTTTTAATAAGTTTCAGCACACGTGCGGAAATAAAAATTTCCACAGATAAGTCCAAATGGGTTCAATGACTATAACTTTAATCGGTGGTGACTGTTTTTTTTTAATCTCGGCAAAGAGATATGCGTCTATACGGCGTAAATTTTTTTTTAGTATTTAAATTGTGTTTATAAATAGAATATCATAGATATACATGATTTTTTAAAACAAATATTTGATTTTATGAAGAAATTAACATTTATTTGTGTTCTAAATGCAAAAATATTTGATTATTCTTCTTTTCATATTAGGCTGTATAGAGGCATCATACCTTTGCTTTCTCTTCAGCCTGGCGAAAGCAAAGCGCGGAAAAAAGCAAATTAAATCATAGTTTCATAATAATTCCTGACCAAAATACTTTCTGTTTTAATATTTTATTTCTTCGAAAGTGTATTGAAAAACGTCGTTTGATACGCGTGGGGGTTTGTTATTGCAGTTCTCGGCTCCATAACACCCTAGCCTGCAGCTCGGGTGTTAATTCCGCGCTCGAATGCAATAACAAAGTTTCCCCACTTATATCAAAATGTACTATTCTTAGTCGCCTGTCACTCATCTCGGATTTCAAACATAGAATTCTTTTATTTTAATTCAAATTTTAATGCATGAAGTGACTAAAATAATGATGAATATAAATGTTGATGGATGGAGAGGGAGGGAGGACCAAGGAAACGATGAATGGATTTTGTGAGGAATGATATGAAGGAATGATTGCGTGACGGTTGACAGCGGAGAATGGAAGAAGAAAACGTATTGCGCCGACCCCAAGTAATATGGGACCAGGGCAGGATGATGATGATGATGCATGAAGCTCCCCAAGTGTACGGACGACGATCAATGGGAATGACAACTTGTGGAACTAATGGCGCTAGCATCGCTGGTTCCTAGCATCGACATTGGTTGAAAATCTGGAAATATAATTTTGTATTTGAAACACCTTGACCTCATTGGTCAGATTGGGTCTGTACAGTGGTGGCGCCATCTGAGATCAGCTGTCACTTTCCAACCCCATTAAGCTATAAAAAACCAGTTTATGCGGATCTCTCATTGTACGCGAAATCTATACAAAGAAGACCATGTTATACTGGAAATGTATAGCTTGATGTGTCACCGTGTGTACGAGTTAAACGCGGGCAACGGCTGTTTAAATTAAAGTTAATCTAAGTTAAGCCGGCCTTCAAAGTGCCTAATAAATTATATTGCCCGTAAAACTACTATTGCATGTGGGACACTAGGTTACTATACAAATTAAGCTGATAGTAAATGAGGAACCGAACTAATTACAAAGACATTAAAGCAAACTTTCGATTGAGGGTATAAGACAAGACAAAGTAAAGATTAAGCCGGAAGTAGGATCCTGCTAGCAGTCAGGATTAATTACCCCAGCAGAATGAAAGTAGAGAAAGTTTACACAAACTTGATGAAAAAGTAATTAATGAATATCTGCTATACTTTGTGAAAAATAAGGAGTTTTTCTTTAGAGTAAAAGTACGCAAAACTTTAGAATTTTCCTAGTAGTTGAATACTGAAAAGTAACTTTGTTTCTCTGATGACGTGAAATCACAATAAATAATTCGAAAGTGCTCAATGTACCACTCTACGGTTCTCTCCGCTTGAAAGCAAAAAAAAAAAACAAACGAAAATCTAATGCGACCCAGCAAATTCAGGCTAAAACAACTATTTATAAGACGGGACTTACACAATAACCGCATCAAAACCACAAAAGGGACGCGGGTTTAAGCTTAAAAACGAAACATTTTGCACGGAGCGGATAAAGATCTCGCGCCGTAAAAACTAAGTAAATACACCGAAGCTCTTGAGTTGAGTGTACAGTGCATAAATTGCCCCCTATCTGACCATCGCCTGACCCTTAATGGCCACAAGGTGGGACATGATCGTTATCGCGAAAATGGGAATTCTGGTCGCAAGCTACTTTGTCGATACAAAGAAATTTTGTCGCTCGTTTGCTCGCAACTAATGTTACCAAACTCGCCGACTAGTTCCTGATAAAACGAATAAGAGTGATTTATTGTGTTGACATTACAAGATTTTTATGGTGTTGTTATGAGGTGTGTCTGATTGGAATATTTTGTTGTTTCCTTCGTAATATCCTTGTAATATTATGTACGAAAGGATATATCAAGCAAATTTCTCTGGTAGACAATTCCGGAGATAACTTTGTTGTTTATCACTGTGATGTGATTAGTTTCTTTTATCTTTATCAACTGGATGAATTGGTTTTATTGAGTTGTCGTTGCAGTCGTTACCTGGGCTGAAGGATTCCATTTCGGTTGGTATGTTTTTATTCCTTGCTAGCTATTGCTTGCGGCTTCGCTCCCATTTAATACAGAAATTAACAGACGGAAACGTTTCAAATGTAGTCTATGATATTCGGGGATAATGTAGCTTCCCGTTAATGAAAGAATTTTCTGAATCGGATCAGTAGTTTCAAAGATTATCCCTACATACAAACTTACAGATATATTTTATCTTTTATAATATTAGTATAGACAAAAAGGATGCATCCGAGTTTGCCGCTGATTTGAGAACGCATATCAATAGGTAAAAACTTCAAAATAATAAAATAAAATAAAAAATTATTGTTTCAAATAATTGGTTTTCAAATTGTTGTGTTCGGAATCTTCTTTTAGACAAATAATACCTGTAGTAGAAGACTCCGCCCCTCCCTATTTTGTATAGCGTGATAATTAACACAATATTTTTAAAATGTTAAAATTTAGTTTAGAATACTAAGTCTAGGCTAACAAAAATAAGAAATTAAAATTAAAAAAAAGAGTATACTTAAAGATAGTGAGTGTGCGTGTGTGTGTGTGTGTGTTTGTGGGAGTGTGTGTGTGTGTGTGTGTGTGTGTGTATGAGCGTGTCTGTCAGAGTAAGTGGGTGTGTGTGTCTGTGTGTATATGAATAATTCCGTGTTATAACAATGCTTCTGTGTCCTCATACGTAAGTGGTTTTATCCACTTAACTATTGTTTCTTTACAATCATATTTATTTTTCGAATGTATATTTATCTTTTTATTTATTGTATTATACAATTGAGCTGATCGCTTACGATATTGATTACATGCAAATTTGGTCTTAGTTGAAGGTATAACCGCTATGCTAAACTTCCTTCTTTTCGGGGTAATACCCACTTTAAAGGGCAAGGACTTATGCTTTTTTATTATTGTTAGGACTATGTACAGCTTTCTGACAGAGAGTACATCACTGATCTGATAAAGGTCTACAGTAGGGAATCTAAGCCTTTTAAAATGCATAATCTTTAGTAGTGCGCGTTGTGCTCGTTCTAGATGTATCAATTTGGTCTTTGCTGTACCTCCTCAAACCGGAATACAGTATCCGAGCACAGATTGTACAAGTGCAAGATAAACTTGTGTGAGTAAATTTTTAGACGGGCATTTGTTGTTCGCTTTTGCCATAGGTGCAACATGTCTTAGGGTTTTGAACAACCAGCTTAACTTTCTAATTCTGGCGGTTACTTGTTCTACATGAGGGTACCAGGATAGCCTATTATCCACTACTACACCCAAATACTTAATTTCGGTAACTTTGCGAATACTTGGGCAGTTACAATTATTGCCGTATTCACCCTTACATGTATGTATAACGATACCAAACTCATCAGTTGGTTCATTACGCTTAGAAATGCTAAAACATATGAAATTCGTTTTGGAGGTATTTAGCGTTAGGAGGTTGGATTTTAGCCAATCAGCGACACGAGAAATACCCGTCTCAGCATGATGCTTGACATCGTGCCAAGAACTCTCATAGAAGACAACGGCTGTATCATCGGCGTAGGAGAAAACTTTAGCGTTAGGCATTATCATATTACAGAGGTCATTTATATATATTAAAAAAAGGGTTGGGCCCAATACACTTCCCTGAGGGACTCCATACAATACAGCCGCGTCGCTACTGATATGCTGGCCAATCTTCACTCTTTGTGTTCTGTTTGAAAGGTAGTCCTTTAAAAGGTCAAGAGCTGTTCCCCGAACGCCAATCTTTTCCAGTTTGTTTGCAAGGATAGAGGTAGAGACGGTATCAAACGCCTTTTTGAGGTCTAAAAAGACAGTGAGGCACTTTTGTCCAGTGTCTAAACGCTTGGTTATTAGAGAGGATAGAGCACCAACAGCATCTTCCGTAGACATATGTCTTCTGAAGCCATATTGCGAGTCGGATAATATATTAAATTTGCTCAAATAATTGAGTAGTCTAGTATTTATTAATTTTTCAATAATTTTTGATAAAGCAGTTAGCACTGAAATTGGCCTATAATTACTGATATCGTCTCCATCTCCACCCTTGTGCACTGGCGTGATTATGGCTTCTTTTAACGGGGCCGGGAAAATTCCTTTCGTAAAGCACAGATTTGCAAGGTGTGTGATGATGGGGACCACTACCATGCTGGTGTGTTTTAAAAACTTTGTGGATATGTTATCCCAGCCCGAAGCGTTGTTGGACCTAAGATTCATTAGAGTTCTATGTACCTCATCACAGTCGGTTTCAAGAAGCACAAAAGAATTAGCTTGTGTGAGTGCATCACTGAGTGGAGTAGGGTAATTCGTAGTTCCAGGTTGAATTTGCTGAGCTAGCTCACAGCCTATATTAGCAAAATAATTAGTGATGAAAATAAAAAAAAATAACTGGCAACATATATAAACTCGTAAGGAAATACAAACCAATTTTCTAGGAGTCTTAAATCTACGCTTTCGTAAGATATATCAGTATCCAAACTGCAATAAAAACTACGATTTTCAAACTTTATATCGCTATCGAGTAAAAGCCGTAGAAACTGTTGGTAAGTTGCTTAAGACTATTGAAATAGAGCGAACAGTCGACGAGGTATCGTATCGTTTCACAGAGAGATACACATTACACAAGTGCTTTTCCGACCGATTTCATTGCGTACTTACCGACTGAAATTGTCCATGATGCAAATATTGACACACTTTTAGTCCAAGTCTACTTCATGCGTAAATGAGGGCGTTTTTGAGCTCACCAGATGGCGCCACTGTCGCGTAAGGTTATGTCAATGATTCTATTTTATAATTTACAGTAGCAATAACTTCATAAAATGTTTATTTTATTACGTAGAACAACATAGTGTAAACTTCAGATACATTTATTTACAATATTCGCCCTAAAATTAGCAAGCATGAAACATTTAAAAATAATTTTACCTCCAAGTACTAACAAATAAGATCCTAAGTTGCTAATTAAAATCTTCAAGTCTTAATTAATCAGGAATAGCTCAATCTAGACCACAATCGTGAATATTAGTAAAATACGTGATAAAAAAGCGTGAAAGTGAATAAGACATTTAGGTGGCCTAGCGCTACACTAGCGCCTCTAGCGGCGAACTCACACGCGATAGCCCCCATTGGCCGGATTACAAGCTAATACTATTGTCATTAGCAAGTATTGTACCGCTTCATTTAAACCCATCGGACTACATCATCATCTGCTTAGCCTTTTCGCAACTAAGTTGGGGTCGGCTTCCAGCCTAACGGGATGCAGCTGAATACCAGTATTTTACATGGAACGACTGCCTATAGACCTCCACAACCCAGTTATTACTGGGTATACGATAACTCTAGACATGACTGGTTGTTTGAGTTTCAAAGATCTACAAACGACAGCCGGGAGGAATGGTTTAAGGTGCTTTCCGAGGCCCTGAGTAAACACGGTATGTAATGGGTGGTCACCCATTCACAAACCAACCTAAGCAAGTGAGGCTTAACCTGAATATTGATCGATTCAGCTGTTATTAATAAGCGACGAGCTCCACAAAGGACTACCTACTTAAATATTTATTCCACTCAAGTCCTCGTTAGAATTAATACAGCAACATTAGCTTTGCAATTAGGAATCTAGGTGCCAGGGAGAATTCCGTGAAAGCCTATTGAAGCAAACGTCGTCTCGTGCCTTTAGGATGGTAGGCCACTGCCAAAGTGATTGTTTAAATAGCAAAACTTCGAGTAGTAGATATGAGAGGCGGTGAGGCTCCAATAAATCAAAATTATTGGCAAAGTTTTGGGCTAGCTAGGCACCTGAAATATTAATTCCCCCCATATTTCATTACACTTGAAACATTTCTCGTCAATTAAGGATAGTTTTAGTAGGCTTCCGCCTCGCACAAAACATCGCTGTCGTGAAATATGCAAGTTTACAGTTTAATTTAATTAATTTTCGTATAGTTAGACATGTGTGAACTTTCTACTTTAGAAATCGATTTAGGAACAATGTTGTTTAGTCGCTGTAGCTTTCCAAATGCGCAGTGAAGGTTTAAGAAGGCATTGTATTTCAAAATGTTTTCCATCTAAAAACTCGGTTGTTTTTCCAGCAATATATCAACGCAATCTTTTCACAACTCCGAACATCTTCTCAATTGTAATGAGAGTGGTCAATAAAACAGAAACTCGACGAAGTCTCGGCTCAGGGCCGGCGACACGCCACAAGTAAGCGTTGTAAATTTAGCGAAAAATATTTCTTTCGTGAAGAAAAACAAAGGCGACTTTATCCCCGGGTTGAAATTTATGAGATGCGCCGCGGATTAAAAATGTTTGCCGTGCCCTCCGCCGCGGGCTTGGCTTCATTAGAGCATGTTTCTGGAATATTCTGATTAATATTTACCTTCCACTTCTTGCGGATTGTAGTTCATTAACCTTTAGTCTTGTAATCGAGGCTCGCTGCAACCAAATTAGGTAGCGAGAACATTTTTGAATATTTACCGAGTTGCCTATTTAATGAGGAATCGCTAATGAGGCAAGGGAGCGGCCAAATCAGGTCAAAGACAACATGTAGCTATCGTATCACGCGAGGTCGATGGTCCAGCGACACTATCACGACTAGGATGACATTCTGACCGACCGTAATCATTACGACAGATAATACAAGGCCTAGATACCTAGAAAGAATATTATTAGATCACAATCAAATAAATTCAAACAATTTTTGACAATAATTCCAACATAAATTATGCATTAACGACCATTCAAGCTTGTAGTTGATAGCTTTACATTGGGTCATTAGCGGGGCACCATGGGGATAACATTTGGGCCAGGAAAACCGCCCTTAACTGCGTAGAAATAAGGCACTGTCAATGTCAAATCGTGACCATAAACGAGCGGTTGACTGTGCCCACCGGGGTCAAATGGCTCAACCTCGTGTAATTAATACTGTCCCGTGTCTTGCAGACATTATTCAAGTAAGGATCGGTCCGACCTTATCGAGTTCTGCCCTTGGATTTGGGTATCTAGTCTGTTTCGTGGTCAAAAATCTGTTGAATGGAGGGCAGTTATTTATAGGATTGGAATGTTACAAATATTGGCTTGACGGCGCACATTTTGGGGAATATTTACCGAATCAGATTTCTTTAAAAAAAGAAAGCAAAGTGAGCCATTACTTAGCCATTCGTAGTCTGTTGACTGTCTAGTATAGGTATTATTTTATTATTTCTCTCTTGTTTGATTTTTTTATCCTTATACTTCTCCTGGCCATTAAGGTTTCTGTCCATACACCATATCATACCATGACCGTGCTATGAACTTATCGGAAAAAAAAACTTTGTATTGAAAAGTATGAGACTATGCCCACTAGACCGTTCCGTCACCGACCAAGACAGTCGCGTGCCATACACGTAGCGTATTAGAACCGGCAAAATATTCTCTCGGAAAATTGTTGACGTTTCGTGCATGGCACGTGACGGGGACGGAACGGTCTAGTGGACATAGATTTATATATACATAGATTTAAAGAATATAGAGTTTAGCTGCGTATGATAAACGTTATAAACGTGTATGATACGCTGTTTATACGTTATAGCAGCCCGTTTCGTATTTATTTTCGTGCCTGATACGTTCAAAGCACGGTCATGGTATGTTACGGTGTAGTGGGCAGACTTCTTTAAACCATCTTAAAAAGTAACGCTCCGTTCAGAACCTCAAGTGATGCGACTTGAGTATAGCGACACGCTCTTCTACCACTTGTTCCCTTAGTATCGTATCGCGCGTCGCAAGCGCCGTCACGGTGATTCATGTCATGCTGTTAGTATTTTTTTTTCTTTGTTTACACCGCAGTCACTGTCAGAATACACTGCCCGTATAGCTCGTGGTCAAGCCATAAGACGATGATTTCATCCTTATCTATACTAATATTATAAAGAGGTAAAGTTTGTAAGGTTGTAGAGGGTAATCTCCGGAACTACTGAACCGATTTTGAAAGTTCTTTCACTAATTGGAAGCTACATTATCCTCGAGTGCCATAAGCTGGATTTACAACGTGCCCGTGGGATAATTTCCGGCCAAAACGCGAGCCAAACCGCGGGCAACAGCTAGTCTATATTTCTATACTATTATTTAATATTATAGAGAGGTAAAGTTTGTGAGGTTGTAGAGATTAATTTCTGGATGTACTTAACCGATTTTGATAATTCTTTCACTAATAGGAAGCTACATTACCCCCGAGTGCCATAGGCTATATTTATAACGTGCTCGTGGGATAATTTCCGACCAAAACGCAAGCGAGCACCAGCTAGTTATAGATAAAGCGTTTTGATCTCTCCGGAAATAGAGCTGCGTAGAGATTAGCCTCTGCAGGAATTCACAGGACAAATACCTAGGTCTGTCTAGTCTTCAAAGTTTACCTAGAAGTGATCTAGACTGTGTCTAGCGTTCTGCTGATATGTAAGTTCGGTCAACTACTGAGATGTAGGTCAGTATACGATAGTTGGAATAATAGTGTTTACGTGGAATTGTATGTGATGCTGTAATTGTAATAAGCAGCGAGCTACTCGGGAACCCAAGATCTCAGTAGTCGCGCTTCCGACTTCTAAACTAATGAGGCAGTCACTAGACTATGATATGGTTGAAGAAAAATATGTTAAGTTTAAAGTAAACAGAAATATGGGAGACCAATGTCTACTCTTTCAGTTTTACCTGATTTATTCTTCGTTCGTCCTAAAGTTTTGTCCCACATTCCAAAAAATTCTTAGTTCGTCCCATATCACTATTGAAGTTTTGCTTCGTCCCAAATTACAAGAACTTAAAAGGTACAGTCATCAAAAAAAAAACATGCGTCACGGGAACGAACGTGAAGTGCTAGGCTGTCATACATTTAGGATTGTATTCTGTTCACAACACGTTCTCTTAAGTTATGGCCAGTAACCTCAAGAAAACTACTAGACTAGCTCATGCTAGCCTAGTAGGACTCATGTCCAAGATGGTATTGTATTGCATTGCTATACAACGTGGCAACGCCGCCAGTCTCTTGGGTACATTACCAGTTTACTGCGTTGATGAGGAGTTTTTTGACGCTTGTTTTTAATTTTATTTATAAGTTAGTTACTATAAGTTGTTTTAATTTATAAATGTTAATGTATATATGAATAATTATTACTAGTTCTAAAGTAAATATTCTTCTTATTGTATTGTATAGCAGGCTGGTGTCCGCAACTTCACGTCCAAAATTAAATAATAGTATTAATTACTAGCTGTCAGACAGATAGCAGCCTATTCTTAAAATACATACCACCTTGAACTCATGCCAGCCTAGTACTTTTTTTTTGTGCCATATATCCCTAAATGGCTACAATCGGGATTTTTTAACCCCCAACGCAAAAAGAAGTTTGTTAGTGACCGCTATGTGTGTCGGTCTCTGACGCCGTAGCTCAAGACGAGGCTGAGTGTTTGTTGCTTGCATGCAGGCAAGCAAGCATTGTTGCTTGGCAGAAACCTCTTTTGCAGGCTATAAACGCTTCGTCCTCTTCTGATGTGAAACTTAAAAGTACTAGGGTAACATGAGTCCAAGATAGTATTTAAATAAGTCGTTATTAGGCTAGCATGAGTCCAAGATGGTATTTATATAATTAACTAGCTGCGCCCGCGGTTTCACCCGCGGTGAAAAAGTAAGCACACGTCTAGACAGCACATCAAGCTACTACAATCAGTTTAATAGTATTTCAACTTTATCGTTATAGCATTAGGTTCAAGGTTGATTGGGAAAATTCTACAATTTCAGGCAGCTTCATGTGCTCCAGTCTGTACTTGAACTGAAACCTGGAAAATAGAATGACATGAAATTTTCACATCTTTTACTACTACATCTTCTTGATAATTTGATGCTAAAAGCTGGTAAACTACTACTGCTACCCTACCCTACCTACCTAACTTCCTACCTACCTACCTGCCTACCCCACCTGCCTACTTACTTACCCTACCTACCCGCACGCAAAATACGCACTTGGACGTGGAGTTGCGGACACCAACTCCACGTCCAATACAATACAATACCCTACCTCGTTTGAATAAACAACACCTCTAATTTATGCTGACCTAGTACTGTACCTGCTACTTCCTTAAACTTTTTACTGCTCTACACTACCCTTTTTTTTTTTTTTTTTTTTTTTTTTTTAGATTAACCTAACTTCCTCGTCTCGCTCCGGACCATGGATTGAACTAAGGCCGGACGCGAGAGGTCGCCGCCGCCGATACCATCTACTATTCTTACATATGTTTTTTTAGTATCTTCTTTCGCAGGTAAGCTGGAAGATATTTATTAAGAAATAAGCATCACCTTTGTACAGACTCCAGCACATCAAGCTACCCGAAACTGTCAAATTTCCCCAATCAATCTTGAACTCAATGCTTTAGCGATAAAGTTGAAAATGTACTAAAGAAATTTGACAAATTGTAGTATCTTGATGTGCTGGCGTCTGTACATACTATTTTGTGTTCCTTTCTTCTTTTTTGTATTTAGTGTTGTAGCGGACTGAGCCTAATCACCACACTGCTGGTTTACAAGACTTCCTATTTTAAAGGGGACTGTTATACGAAAGTAAACGCCGTGATGGTTGGTGGTAGACTGGTCTTTTTAATGGAAAACAAAATATCAAAAATAAACAGCATTCGAAATATAAAAGAAACATTGTACAAAATATACCAAAAAGTATAGAAATTACAAAAAGGTGCGTCGTGCACATTCCTTCCCCCCAAAGTTAAGCACTCAGCTTGAGCAGCTTCCTCAAGGGCCTCTTCAGTGTGCCCGCTGCAGTCCTGACTTCCGCCACTCGGATCACCCCATCGCGGCCCGGGTAAGTCGCTGAGATGCGCCCTCTCGGCCAGGAGCCCCTCGGTAGGTTGCCGTCAGCCACCAGGACCAGATCGCCCACAGCCAACTCTGGAACGTCGCCTTGCCTGGGTCTGGGAATGAGATTCGGCAAGTACTCTTTAACCCAGCGCTGCCAGAAGTGGTCCGCCAGTCTGACCGCTTTGCGCCAACCGCTTCTCGACACCAGATCACGGTCCGTCAAGGTTGCTGGAACGGGACGCCCCGATGAAGCTGCAAGGAGGAAATGATTTGGGGTGAGCGCCTCTTCGCTGCCGGGCTCTACCGAAACGTGCGTCAGGGGGCGGGAGTTGATTAGCCCTTCTGCTTCTGCGAGTACGGTTCGGAGAACTTCTTCTGTCGGAGCACGTTCGGTGAGGGTCGCTCGGAGTGCTGTCTTCACACTTCTCACCAGTCGCTCCCATACTCCACCCATAAATGGAGCCGATGGAGGAATGAAGCGCCAACTAATTTTCTCCGTTGCAGCATATTCTATGGCTGCGTCCCCGTAGAGTGCACGGAGTTCTCTTCTTGCCCCGATGAATGCGGTGCCATTGTCAGACCAAATCTCAGAAGGCGTTCCTCTGCGAGCCACGAAGCGCCGAAGACTCATTACAGCAGAATCTGTCGACAAGCTTCCAACAACGTCCAAGTGGATGGCGCGGACGACTAGGCACGTGTACAAAGCGACCCATCTCTTCTCCCGTCTTCGGCCAATAGTCACTTGAACTGGTCCAAAGTAGTCTAGCCCAGTGAATGTAAAGGGGCGCTTGTGGTGAGCTAAACGTGCCTCCGGTAAATTCCCTGTAGGCGGCTGGAATTTCTCAGCTCGGCGAATGCGGCATAGCTGACAACGGAAGGCAACGGAGCGGACGACGTTTCTTAAGCCGAGCAAGTAGAAGCTCTGACGAAGCTCGTTGACCACGGTCTCTGTGTTGGCATGGGCGGCTCGGCGGTGGTGGTGGTCTACTAGTAGCTGGACGGCAGGGTGCTTCCCATCGAGGATGATGGGGTTTTTTGTGGCTTCAGGCACTCCCGAGGCTGCGGCGATACGGCTGGATAGGCGTATGAGGCCGTCTTCATCCACAATCAGTGACAGTCGGAACAGCCGACTGGTGCGAGGTATGGGCAAGGGAGGGAGACTGCTCAAACACATCATCTCAACAGGAAATGAGTCCAGCTGTGCCTGGAGTAAAATGTGCGTCTCGGCCAGGCGCATATCGGCAGCTGTCTCATGCGCTGAATGTGGAGAGCCAAAAGAGCTTGAAGGCTGAAAAGAAAAGGTTAGTATCCGCCCTTGCTCACGCACTAAATTATCTACCTGAAGCCCCCTACGTGATAATGAATGGAGTCTTATAAGAGTTATATATTTATGAGCTTTATAAGTTGCACGTACCAATCTCAGCCAAGAGCTAAACCGCTTGGGATCAGCTGAGACTGGCACATGCCTCTCTACGCTACCGATGAGGTAAACTGCTGTGGTATATGCCGGATTCCTACTCTCTTCATTTACGGTTGGGAAGGAACTAGGCTCACTAGGCCAGTCAGAAGAAAGCAAGAATTCTGGACCAGTGATCCAGCGAGACTCTAGGGATAACGTAGTGCGTTTTAACCGGGTTGCATCGTCAGCGACGTTCAACTCGCTAGGCACCCACCGCCAATCACTGGCACTCGTTAACTCCAGGATCTCGCCGACTCTATGCGAAACAAAAGGTTTGAATGAGCGGGCCTCGCTTCGTAACCAACTCAACACCGTCATTGAATCACACCAAAAAACTTGCCTGACGGGTCTCAAACGATGAGAATTGCAGATTGTTGAAGCGAGGCGCGCGGCGATCAACGCTCCCTGCAGCTCCAACCGCGGAATCGACACCGGCTTTAAAGGAGCTACACGGACCTTGCTGCAAACCAGTGCGAGCTTGACTCCTCCATCCTTAAGTACGAACCGCCAGTAAGCCACCGTAGCAAAGGCAGACTCGCTGGCGTCAGAAAAAACATGAAGCTCGCAATGATTCACTTCATAGTCGGCTAGGCAGTAGCAGCGTGGGATCTGCAATTCGGCAACCCCAAACAAATCCTGAAACCATAGCCTCCACGCTGCACTGTCCTGCTGTGAAAGTTCTTCATCCCACTCGAGACCCTTGCGCCACGCATTTTGAAACATGATGCGACCGGTCACTACTAGAGGCGCAATAATTCCGAGGGGGTCGAAAACTCGCATCACGTGGGCCAAAACCACCCGCTTGGTAAGCTTTTTTGGCAGCCCATCCTTTTTTAATCCAATATTGAAACCGACACAGTCTGTAGTGGGCTGCCAAATAAGGCCAAGCGTCCTCACAGGAGTGGCCAGGTGGCCCAGGTCCACGGGTGAAGTCACCGGCACCTCCAGCAATGTCTCCTTCGGTAACAACGTCAGAGCCGAGGCACTGTTGGAGGCCCAGCCACGCATTTCAAAACCCCCGTTTTTGTGGACAGCGTGAATATCAGCGGCCAGTTTTGCTGCTTCATCCACACTGTCAAGGCTGCAGATGCAATCGTCCATATAATGGTCGCAAATGATTGCACGTGCTGCGTCCGGGTATTGTGTCTGATGCTCGGCCGCATTTTTATTTTTAATGTAAATTGCCGTAAAGGGACTAGAAGCGGCACCGAACATCATCGACGACATCCGGTAAACGCGCAGCGGTTCGCGTGGATTATCGCGCCACAAAAACCTCTGCGCGTCGCGGTCTTCAACGCGAATTTTAATTTGCGGAAACATTTCCCGAATGTCCGCGGTCAACCCAATTTTGCCTTCTCTAAATCGAAAAAGAACGCCGAGTAGTGGCACAAGCAGGTCAGGGCCCGGTAACAACAACGAGTTTAGTGAGACGCCCTTGGATTTGGCAGCGGCATCGTGCACAACCCGCAGCTTATTAGGCTTGTTTGGGTTGACCACGCCGAAGTGAGGCAGGTACCAAATACGTGGCCCTGTGGGTGTCTCTGGACACAGCTCGGCGTAGCCCTTCCCAACCATATCGAGAACGTTGGCACGATACCGCTCCGCGTAGGCACCATCCCTACACAACTTCTTCTCCAAGCCTAAAAACCTAGATAAGGCGAGGTTGTAACTATTAGGTACCGATAAAACGTCAGACTTCCAGATCAGACCTACTTCAAAACGACCACTGGGCAGGCGGCGTGCTGTGCGCTCAATAATCTGATCAGCACGTTCGTCATCAGCATTGCGCGCCTCACGTTTCGAAATACCTATAGACTCGAGTTTGTACTGCTCCTTAATAAGCTGCTCTAATTCGGAACGGTCGCTGTGGGCTACAGTCGCGGATTCAAACAGTGTGGCGTGGCTAACAACATCAACCTGAGTAGTTGAACTACAACCGAAACCGAATAATACCCAACCAAGCGCAGTACGAATCGCGACAGGTTGTGACTTAGACCCCTTACGTGTGGCCCTAGATACGGTGAGATGCCAGTTGTCAATGCCAATGATGAGCATTGGCTGAATATTACCGTAACACAACTCATCTGCAAGATCCGCAAGATATGGGTATTTCGTGACGGCGTCCCTGTTGACAAACTGAGACGACACCCCTAGACTGCCAATAGATCTAGCCCTACGAATAAGGTGACTATCTTTCGCGTGACGACCCTTGATGTAGAAGTCGACGTAACGCACCAGTGCGTTCTTATTAAGGCCCCCTATGCAATCTACGTGAACGCGTCCTTCTGGCCCCTTAACACCTATCTTAGCAGCAACCTCCGCATCAATAAAAGTAGCGGTCGACCCGTCGTCCAATAAGGCATAAGTATCGACACTACCAGACGGACCAGACACAGTTACAGCAACAACTTTCAGTAACGGGCGAAGACTCAGCGATTGCGCCGGACTTTCAGCTGAAAAAGAAGTTGACGCGTGGGACAGGATTTCTTTCCCTTCAGCAAGAGAAACTATAGGTACGGAGCTCGACGCGCACGGGGCGGAGCTCAGCGTGGACGGCGCAGTATCGTCGTCCTCTTCTAAGCCTACGTGAGCTGCGGCTGCGCGCTCACTAGCACTGTGCAACAACCTATGATGGCGGAATTTACAATCGCCAATGTCACACAAACTTTTTGCTGAACACGAACTTAGCCTATGCCAACCTTCTTTGAGGCACCTGTGACAAATTCTTTTCTTTTTTATAAAACGCCACTTGTCATCTACTGACAAGGAAAGAAATTTGTCACATTGCGTCAATGAATGCTGTTGTTGACATAAAACACAATGAATTTTGCCTGAAACAGTCGTGGATGAACTATTTTTAGATTTTGACCGAGATTTCTCTCCATCAACGACTGCGTGCACCTTATCCCTGAATCGGCTATTGGCAGCGGAAGTCGAACTCGGTGCGCCAGCCGATTCAGGGAGGAGACCGAATCTAGACTGAAGCTCGACTATGTTGGCCAGGAAATCGGCGAACATGTCGAGCATGGGTAGACCACTGGCCGCGTGACTGCTGGCGTAGGCCACCCATTGTGCTCGTAACAGTGCGGGGACTTTAGAAATAACCGATTGAATCAGCTCTGGCGATGTTAGGTAGTGAGGCTGGTCGAGTAGCCGAATCGCTTCCACACAATTACGAACACGACTGGCAAAAATAGCAAGGTCTTTACCTTCACCGGAGACGCGCGGTAAAGTGCGCATTGCAGCTGCCTCCTGAGCCACTATAAGCTCGGGGCGGCCGAAGCGCGTATCAAGCGCGCGCAGCACGACATCAGGCTCACGCGCCGTTGCCAGCAGCATCATGACCGCTTCACGCGCGCATCCCTTCAATGCTTTGTTCAACCTAGCTAGATTTTCCACTGCAGAATGTGAGTCCATCGTATCTAGAAAGGCTCTTTTTAAAGAAAGCCATTCTAGATGCGATTTACCGTCGAAAAACGGCAATGGAAAATCCCTATCACCCCTACGGTGGCATGCGCCTTTATTAACATTATCTATGAGAATGCCTAACGACTTCACAAGGCGGTCTGAATCGCTGGAACAGAGATGCATGTTAGCATTTGTAGCTGTTGTGGCTAGGTCAGCCGGTTTTATAGGCGAAACCGGGGCTGGGGCTAGGCGAGAGGGGGCGACCGAGATAATTGAATGAAACTCGACGGGGTCAGCTAGGCCAACTGGATCAACTTTCAGAGCAGCTTGCGATTTTTGCAGCCAGTCATTGACCGAACGACTGCTTCTCGAACTACGATGACTGGCATCAGCATCTATAGCCGCCAATTCTGCTCGGAGTTCCAACTCCGCTGCCTCGCGCTCTCGCGCGGCGACCCTCTCTGCGGCGACCCTCTCTGCGGCGACCCTCTCTGCGGCGACCCTCTCTGCGGCGACCCTCTCTGCGGCGACCCTCTCTGCGGCGACCCTCTCTGCGGCCTCCTGCTCTAATTCAGCCATACGGCGAGCATGTAAAGCCTCTGCGGCTAACTTTCTAGCCACCATTGTAGCAGAAGAACGAGATGAAGTTCTACTTACTGGTCTCGACGGAGTCTGGATTGTAGTGACGGGCCTCGGCGGGGTCTGATTGCCGGAGACGGAAGGGGTCTGGACTGCGGCCGCCGCGTCGGCGGGTGAATGGCTGGGCCCTGGTTGCTCCAGCTCCTTCTCCACAGCGTTCCCTTCAGCCCCCATCTTGGCACCCGCACGAGTACGCACCATCACCAATATTTGCTAGACTGGCTGTAGAAGGACCACGATGTAGCGGACTGAGCCTAATCACCACACTGCTGGTTTACAAGACTTCCTATTTTAAAGGGGACTGTTATACGAAAGTAAACGCCGTGATGGTTGGTGGTAGACTGGTCTTTTTAATGGAAAACAAAATATCAAAAATAAACAGCATTCGAAATATAAAAGAAACATTGTACAAAATATACCAAAAAGTATAGAAATTACAAAAAGGTGCGTCGTGCACAAGTGTGTACATAAATTGTTAAATAAATACTTATTTTGGTTCGTTTTTGCTTTTGTTTTGGTGAGTACTTTTCTTTAGAACATCACCAACAAGGTCCGTAAATGTGTTTCTAGGTCGTCCCTTCCGGGGTTTGCACTCTAATTCATCCTCTCAACATGCATGCCCAAATCGTCTATGTATACTCTTTTGCCACTTAAACAACCTACGAGCAGTTACCTCAAAAAGAAAATCACCAGGATATAGGCTATATTCTTGCTTAATATTTTCAGTATCAAACTGCAACAGTCTTACGTCATCACTTAATCTTGTTCCGTCAACAAAGTAAACTGAGCACCTTAATAATATCAGCAGTAACACGCTACTATTCATAATGAACACGATAGTTTCAACACTTCGCTGATAAAAAATGCTGGCCAAGCTTCTTGTGTATTTAGGGTTCTGTACTGTCTGGGTTCTACAAACTGGGTTTGTCATGCGTCGCGATTAACTCACGAAATTGTCTTCACTCAAAAACAACAATCTGTCAATTTCGAAGGGTTAAGCAGAGGTGTACTGGATGCCAGGAAGCGAGCCTATTAGACTCTAGGCTTCAACTGAAAAATTCCCCGTTTATCCCCGACCTGAATACACCTCTTGCTCAAAAGCAGCCCTTTGTAACTACTATATATCAATGAGGCCTTTTACAGTACATTGTCACTGTTTTACTTTTAACAAGCGCACAGACCTTGACTCTCGGACGACAGAATAGACGAACGAACATCGAGTCCGTTCGTATCAATTTGAGAAATTGTATAAACAACAGAATATCAAATATGTGTTGAATATAAACGCCACTCAACAAGGATGTTAGAATCACCGAATGGGATTCGAAGATGCAATTTATGAACATCGAGTGCACATTTCGTTAATTTCGCTACGGAACCTTAATAAGGCAGATTTACTCACACTTAAGCACGGTCGGACACGCCATCCGCTAGATATCTACGATCCGAGCCACCATCGATCAGGCCCTATCTGATATTCAAACTACATCATTCAACATGAATTACCACTTTGTTACTTTATTATTGAACAATGAAACTCCTTTTGTAGAATCGGAATAATGTTTTATTCTAGCTGCTTGTTAGTCGTGTTCGATGGCCTGTACTGCACAATGAGCTAATTATAATGATATTGTGTGGAAAAATTACAATGATTCGCTTTTGTTTTGAAATGAGATTTAAGTGGAATTCATTCTAACAGCAAATGTGAATTAAATCATGTATAATATTTACGATTCTTTTCGTGTCTTTCTCTGATGCTAAGCTGTTTTTGTCTCTCTTATTTACCCATCCGCTAACGATTCTTTCAACATATTTTAGACCCGTCTATTCAAAACGTCATTCATTACGAATAGTCGGAAGCTCGAAAGTCGGATTAATTGGTAGCAAAGGATATTGCCCAGTATCGAGACCAACCTAGTTTAGTTGTTTTTTTTTGGTGAGGCTCTCTGTAAAATACTGCTATTCTAGCGCCTCCAGTCTAGCTATAAGATAGCGTTTCCAGCGTGTTTATGTTACAAGAAATGTATGAAACCTAGTAATTGTACACAATTCCTAGGAAATACAAGTCCGAGCCTACTGTTTTCCTTCACCGATTTTGAGAGCAGTGGTGATGAAATAAAGAGAGTGAGAGTAATGCGCTTGGCTGGGTTCGAACCCACGACTTACTGTTCATAAGTCGAGGCCGCCACCACTGGGCCACCGCTGCTCTTAGAAAAGAAATTGTATGCAATATTCCGAAATGATACTAGGAAATATATAAAAACGAATGCTCTCTGAATATAATAAATAAAACACAAATAAAATTAACGCCAAAATGTTGAAATTAGGCGTAGTCGGTTAAAACTAACCTAACACAAAGTTAATTTCTTAGTTCGCACACTCTCAAGTCCCAGCAATCCCCTTCGAACCTAACGTGTCCTGAGTCGGGGTGACCCAAGTCCCGAGCTCGCTTCGCTCGCTTTTGTATCCTAAGTTTTCCTTGCCATAATGCCTGGCTTATGTTGGTGTAGTGTATAGTGTATTAGGGTAACACCCAACGGTAGACGCCCCTCGCACCGCCATCCCCGCTGTACTTTAGAACATCATGAATTAAATACATTTCCGATCGCTACTTAGGAAATGTAGAGATTGCCTAGGAAAAGTGCCTATTACAAATGATATCATAGATTTCCATTCCATTATCATACAATTCCTAAAATTAATACATAATTAATTTTAGGAATTGTACACATTTTCTAGGAATTGTATACAATGACGGATTACATACTTTTCCGTTAACATTTACATTGCTAAGTTGGATGAGAGAGAGTTTAGTCAAAATACACGGAATTCAAGCATCCTCATACCACTTTGGCTTATTCATAGAAATCGTAATACAGACTACATGAACTGAGCGTTTATGTAAAAGGAAGACTCAGCTCAATACGAACTAAGCATTTACCGGGAATTGTTTGTTCAGGTTTAACAGTAAGTATAAACAATATAATGCTCTTGAAGCATTACATTTTTCCAACAAAAGCAAATTAGCTGAGATATTATGAAACCATTATAAGAATTATTTACTGAAGTAGTTAATCTTCTTTCTTTATCGTGTGGTTAGTGCCTAACCTGGTAGTTAATGTAAATTGTAGATTTATGAAGCAGTCCTTCTTCGATGAACTAGTGCAGTATTTTAAATATTTTCCGTAACTGACCAGTGACCATCACTAGGGGACCCTTTTCAGAACACCAGCGCACCACACACCTATTTTTTCAATGTCATTATTTAGTTAACTGTAAAAAGTAAAAAAAAATAGTCTCATTTTTTAAATATAGTTTTGTTTCTTTTGTTTTCTTTTTAATTTTTTACTGTTTGTCCTTTGTGAGTCCAATAAATCTTTTAGACCAATAAAACTTTTTCTTTCTTTCAGTTGGTTGGTTTCGTTGGAGGTGGTTTTTGTTGGTTGGTGGTTGTGGTTGGTGGTGGTTGGTTTGTTGATTTTAAGACGTACTGCTTAAGTTTAATTCATATCTAACGGATTGTGTCTGATTTTTCGGGTATAGGATCATTTTGAAGTCCCATCGTTTGTAATGCTATACACTCTCGCACCGAGCGCTCTCTCTTTGTCTCTCCCGAGACGTCTCGCCACCGTTATGGTAGCGGAACACTCGTCGAGTCTGGCTTCGGTATTCCTCGCTTGTTTTCCGTCCAATGTCAGTGTTTAGCGAGCCGTCTCTCTTCGACCGAGAGAACTTTCCGTCGCGAGTGTACAGCTACCATTGCAGGAGCTTAAATCAGGTGTACTCGATTTAAGCACTAGCAATGGTGGCTAGGCAGTTGCGTACCTAGGGGCCAATAATACGGCAAGCCCATAAGGAGAGTAGACCGTTCAGAAACCTTATTATCATGAAGAGTAGTAACTTATAACGGCAAGCTAAGCTTGTTGGCTTGAATTTAAGTAATTCCATCATGTACAGGTAAATAAATAAATAAGTTGATATTATTGTATAGAAAAGATGACGTTTTACACCATGACACCTGTTAATGACTATTTTAACTACACCACAGACTATTTCGGCTTCGGGCCGTAGGCCGACGAAGGCCCGGGCACTTCGGGGACAGAAGTCAAAGAGTGTTATTTAATATGCGAACGGAGCGAGCGCGCATCATGGACTCGTAGCATGGTATAATAATATAACAAATATGTCACTTTGAAAAATTCATTTAAAAAAAAAAAATTGCATCTCCGATAATTTTCCCTCTCCTCGCGGGGAACACGGTGTATATCCAGTTTTAAAACCCTACAAGTAGCTATTCAACCCAACAAAAAACGACTACCCCAGCAAAAATTCTCACGTAATAATATATCACTCGACTGGGCCTTAAACGTTTAAGTGGAGGAACTACACCACTCGTCGGGTAAACGCAACGCAGCGGTATTGTGTACGGGCGCGGCGCGCGGCGCGGCGGGCGCGGGTAGGGTAGGGAACTAGGGTGCAGTGCGGTACGCGAGTAAGGAAGCGCCGAACCCCGGCTGACAAGTGCAATTGCCCTACGCGAGATACTAGATAGCACAGGCACGCCCCGCTGTTAACACTTCCTAAGCACGCCACAGAACACTGACCTCTTTCATAAACAAGCTACTATGTTTATGTGTTAATTTTTGGTTGATGGCTGATGACGGTTTTCGCTGTATTTTTTGTGGGGCAGTTGATGAGCATGCACTTGTGACGATATCTCCTAAGTACCTACTACCGGTGCAACTGGGCTGTTAGTGCCGCAACTACCCTTGTTGAGTGTAAAGCTTTTGGTGATTACGATAGTATTTTTTTTTAAATTATTTATGGGTGCAGAAAAATCGAAAAAATCGAAAAGTCGTATAAAATAGCTGAATATATTAGTATTACGCTAGGCAGCGTTTTAAAAAAAAAGTAATTGGCAGATCATAAAAGCAATCAGTGGGGAGTAAAACTCAGTGCCTTTTAACGCAGGAAAATTACGTATTTTCGCTAGCACGTGATCTTATTTTTCCGGGGAAATGTACCTCATCATCTGCTTAGCCTCTAAGGGTAAAGAAAACTACAAAGCCTTGGAATGAAAAAGTATATCAACTAGTTCGATTAGAAAATAAAAGAATCATCTTGACGACTCAGCCATTCATCTGAATACTGATTACAGGGGGCCTAAAATGGCTGCTTTATCAGAATCATAATATGAATCACGTTAAACATTTAAAATTCTTGTAATGGTCTTTATGGTTATGACCACAAAGTCTATTTTAAGAGTTTAAATTTTTTAACGTGATTCATATTATGATTCTGATAAAGCAGCTGTTTTAGACCCCCAGTCCGGATATTAATATGACGCAACGTCACATCTCTCTTCGCACTTGTGTAATCTTTCTTGAGCTCGATGTATGAGTGTGTATTTACACCTGACAAGGCACTTAACAATTAAGTAGTAGGTACCTTGATATTAAAAGCAATACTTCTACAAAAATACTACTTGCTCAAGCAATGGAAAACCAACTTTAAAATGTTAGCCACGATAAAGATATTATTTTTTATCTATGCAAGACACAAAATTCGCAGCCCCGGCCGTATATTTATTACCTCTGCCGGCGTCCAGTGTTCCGGATACCATCAGTACAGTACTAGGCAGCGGAAAGGCGCACTTTGAAACAAGTAAAATGGCGGGTGTTTAAAAAAGCATGTGAGAATTAGACAAAACATCGCGTGAGGTACTCTGGGTAGTCTTTTAACACTTCTTATTATTTTATTTTTCAGTGGAATTTCACGAAAGAAGAATTTAATTCACTTGGTCTCTTTTATGATCTTATTTTGTCCTGATTTATCCATTTCCCGATTATGACTGTCACAGCTGACATTTAAAGTGACAAACAGAATCAACATTTCGATGATGTTTACTTGTTTACTGGAATCATTCGTATTTTTCCCGGAAACGGAAATGGAACTTAAAATTCGAGTAGGTATTTCACTTCGATATTTTTGCCTGTGAACTGAACAGGAATTTCTTAAAAAAACTGGTTGCTAAATCTGGACTTTAAATACTTCACTGCACCAAGTTACTAAGGTTCTTGCAACTAAGGTAGTAAATAGCTTTCTTAGTTTTTTTACGGTTTGCAGTCACCGTTGCACAGAACCTTTGTTAATTCTAGAGCTACGGGCTGGGGGGCGTTGGAAACTTCGCTTCTGCAGACTTTGTAGAGAAACTCCGAGCCTTTAGAGATCCCTGGACGGTGAGATATTTTGGCGATGCCGCTGTACCACCTATGACCTAGTTTATTCTATGTTCATGAAACGAGAATAATGGAATCAAGTTGTGGGTTTAATGTGCCCACTTTTTCTTATTTAAAATTAGATTAAACAATTTATTTATTATTAAGCCTTGCCTGTGCCTTGTGACATTAAAGTCCGCCTACGTACATGAAGTTTAAATAATTTATTTTACCAACTGTTGCCGTGATTGACGTGACGGACTTTTTGGCCCAAATCATCAAACATTCCTAATAATATAGTTACCATCGATAAAAAAAATGAAGTTACCAAGTCAAATGACCAATGTCATCATAGTAATTTATGCAACGCAATGAAGAATAATCTCATCTCATTATTGATGCTTCCAATCTAAACTTGACTTGTTCATGAATCAAAATTCAGTATGTTTCAATTAAGTTACATGTAACTGAGTAACAATTAGTGTATTCAAATTTAAAATACGTTTTGATGTGCCGATGAATACGTGGTCATTTCATTATGTAATTTATGAACAATATTATCGAAACATTATTATTAAAGTTTCTGCTTGTTTGGTTGAGTATTGAACAGAGCCATCCTGAAAATCCTGGAGTATGGATTTTCGCACTGCTAATATTATAAATGCAATACTAACTCAGTCCTTCTTTCTGTTACGTTTTCACGCCTGAACGACTGAATGGATTTATATGACATTTATTCCACAGACCTGTGTCACACAGGACAGGATACTTTTATACCGGTACTAAGTTCCTGTGGGATTCTTTTCGATCTCCACGGGGGTAGAACTGCGGGAAAAAGCTAGTCATTTTATAAATACTCGTATTAAGTTGTGACAAATTTTTTGTTTGTAAACGTCTTATTTTAATAATCCAAGTGAAAATGGCAGAACCAGCACCCCATCTAATCCGTTTTCATACGAAACGTTACAGGCATGCCATTCGAGCAACATGTCATGTGCGAACCAGATTTAATTAGGGACATGGGGACTAAACAGGCGAAAATTCATCGTTCTCGTCAAAATGTCCATTTGTACAGAACGTGCCCACATTTACACCAAAAACACTGAATAAAAGGGACCGTGTATCAGTACTTACATCTAATGCTACCAAATCCCAGTTTTAATTTTCTCGCCCCGAAATAAAAGTGCCCCGACGGTTTACTGCCTAGTTCAAAAGTGTGGCCGCTTGAGTTTTCACAAAATGTAAAGTACACTTTTAAGAAATTGAAATGAATTTAAAATTAAATGAAAACGTTAGGATTGGTGGGAATTAGACTGAAATACTGAACTTCAAAAGTATTAAATTCTAAGAAAGCTTAGTAGTAGTGAGATGGGGCCTTTTGGCCTCGCACAGGTCCTATTTCACTTGTTTTTTCTTGTAAAATGTTTACTTTTTATATAATTTTGTTTTAATGTTATGTCAACCATTTTTCGTATTGTCCTGTGTCTAATAAATACTTTTTTTTCCTTTCTTTCTTTAAAATATGTAATTGTATTGCATTTATTAAAAGTAGCTTTCTGTTTTTGTTAGTTTCTATTGGATATTATAGTCTATGTATATTTAGTCTATGATAGATTAAGTGGCAACACACTCTTCCGGTGAAGCCAATAGCGAGTAATGGCGTGGTAACGTTTTGTGCTAATGAAAAATAAATTATCTGACTTGATTCATGGTGCCGCTTTTATTCCACTACATACTCTATAGGTTATGGGCCCAGTGAACCAAGGGAAAAGCGAAACAAGGGCACACAGTGAACCCAGAGCACCAAGATTAGGATTGAAGTCAGTCAGATTGACAAAGGATAGCGTAGGAAAGTAAAATGGCTACAAGCACGATTTATACCTATCCAAGATTAAAGGATGGCTCAAGCTTTTCAAACTGGAAGTTTCGAGTTAAAACGTTATTAGAAGAACGAGGTCTAAAAGATGCCATAAACAAGGACAAACAATTAGACGAAAAAGTGAAGAACGAACTTGATGCTAAAGCGAAAAGCGTCATTGTTCAATGTGTCTCCGACAAGTTTATAGACATAATTAAAAAATGTAATACAGCATTAGAAATGCTAACAAAACTAGAGGAAATATTTGAAAGGAAATCAGTTTTCAACCAGCTATACTTACGAAGAAAACTACTGTCATTGAAATGTGGTAACAATGAAAGATTGACTGATCACTTTATTAAATTCGAGAATGTAATTTCGGAATTGGAGTCGTCAGGAACAGAGATGAAAGAAAATGACAAGGTATGTCACCTATTGTTGACACTACCAGACCAATACAATACAGTCATAACAACGTTAGAGACGATGGACAAAGATTTGACGATTGATTTTATAAAGTCAAGAATGTTAGATGCTGAATTAAAAGTAATAGGTGATCAAAGCAACTCGAGCAAGGAAGCCGATGCTCACAGCTTCCTAACATGTTTTAAATGTGGAAAAGAGGGCCACAAATCTTTTCAATGTAAAAGTAATCAAGCTAACAGAAGCAACACAAGAGGTCAAAGAGGAGGAAATTATAGAGGCAGAGGAAAACAAAATAGAGGACAAGCTACCAGCTCAGCGAATACTGCAGAAAAGCAGGAGAATAATGAGAACACCTCAGTGACATTCTTCGCACAAGCATTCTCTACTAAAACTAATGACATGAACAGAGAAATAGAATTTGTGATAGACTCAGGAGCGACCTACCACATGATTAATGAAAAATATGAGAAACACATACAACATGTAAGTGAAATACCTGAAATTAAAATTCAAGTAGCGAATGGAAATATCCTATCAGCAACAAGAAAAGGAAAAATAATTGGAATAAGCAAAGAAAATCTAAAAATAGAAATGGAATGCTTAATAGTCAAAAATTTAGCTCACAACCTGATATCTGTACTAAAATTAAATGAAAAAGGATTTAAAGTAACATTTGAACTAACAAGAACAGTAATTAGCAAACAAAGTCATGAAATAATATGTGAAAATAATGGGAGACTATGTAAAATCAGACTTAACCTGAATTTAGATGCAATGTTGACAAACAAAACAGATGAAAATCTATGGCACAGAAGAATGGGTCATTTAAACTATGGAAGCATGAAGGTACTAGGATTACCACTGTCAAATGAACGCTGCTCCATATGTATACAAGCCAAAAGTACGCGGCAACCATTCAGTCCAACTCCAAAGCCAAGAACAAAGCAAATAGGAGAACTTATTTATTGTGATCTCGGAGGACCTGTCTCACCCATAAGTAGAAGAGAAGAAAGATACTATTTAACAATAATTGATGACTACTCACACTTTATGGAAGTCTACCTACTAAAATCAAAAGATGAAGCGAAAGGCTATATAATTAATTACATAAGAAGAATGAAAAACAATGGTACAAATGTTAGAAGAATAAGAACTGATAGAGGTACTGAATTTGTAAATGAAGAATTAAAAGTATTTTATAATGAAAATGGTATAAAGCAAGAAACCACATGTGCCTATACACCCCAGCAAAATTCAGTATGTGAAAGAATGAATCGAACATTAGCTGACAAAGTGAGAGCTATGTTATTGGAAACAAATCTACCAAAGAAATTATGGGGCGAAGCCATCAGATCTGCAGCATATGTTATAAATAGATCCCCAACAAAAGCATTACATGGTGATACACCAGCCAACATATGGTATGGAGAGAACAAACTTGATAAAATAAGAGTATTTGGCTCAAAAGCATGGAGTGTCATATTACCTAAGCCAAGCAAACTAGAACCTAGAGCAAAACCTATGATAATGATTGGATATTGTGGATCAGGATACAGGCTATGGAATCCATTAACTAATGAAATAGAAGAATCTCGAGATGTAAAATTTGACGAATCAGATTACAAGTATGATGAAAGCCAATGGAATAAATCCATTACTTATGAAAAAGAAGAAGAAACAGAAGAACCAGAAATAGAATATTTAGAGGATGAGAAGGAAAACATTCCCGAATTATCAAATGAAAAAGACATGAGTATAAATCCAGGACAAGAGCAGAATAATTCAGAGAAAAGAAGACAAAGACCAACTAAGACACCAATAAGATTCCAAGATTATGAAATGTCAAATATAGCTTACGCACTATTGTTACAAGATCCTATAAACTATGATGAAGCTGCAAAACATGAAGATTGGTCTGAAGCTATACAGAAAGAGCTAGAAGCACACAGAAAACATGGAACATGGGAAACAAGTGAACTACCAAAGGATAAGAAGGCAATAGACACAAAATGGGTATTTCGTACAAAGGCAGACAATACCAAGAAAGCTAGAATAGTAGCAAAAGGATTTCAAGAAGAAACTACTGAAAATATCTATGCACCAGTTGCTAGAATGACAACTGTTAGACTATTTCCAAACAAAGCAGTACAAGAAGATTTACCTATAAAGCAAATGGACATACCAACTGCATTCCTGAATGGTGAAATAAAGTCTAACATATACATAAAGTATCCAGAAGGGTTAGCAGAAGAAAAAGGAAAAGTTCTAAAATTAAGAAAAGCATTATACGGACTGAAAGAAGCTCCAAGATGTTGGAATGAAAAACTCAATAATTTTCTCATACAGAAAGGATTTAATCGTTCACAAAGAGATTTCTGTCTATACACTGGAATAAATGTTTACATATTAATATTCGTTGATGATATTTTAATTATTGGAGAAGGAAAGAAAATAATAGAAGATTTGAAAGAAGAATTTAAAGCCAAAGATATGGGAAATATACACAAATTTCTAGGAATGGAAATTAAGAGATCTAACAATGGAATAGAAATAAATCAGACACAAATTATTGATAAAATTTTATTAAAATTTAATATGCAAGATTGCAAAGGCATAAGTACACCTATGGAAATTGGTTTACACATAGATCCAGGCGAAGAAATTCTGACAAACATTCCTTTTAAAGAACTTGTAGGCTCACTGATGTATCTCGCTACAATTAGTAGACCTGACATATCATATGCAACAGGATTCTTGAGTAGATTCATGAATCGACCAACACCAACACTCTGGAAAGCAGGAAAAAGAATCTTGAGATACCTGAAACAAACAAAAGAAAAAGGATTAGTTTACAAAAAAGAAGAAAATAATAATAATTACTTACATGCATTTTCAGACGCAGACTGGGCAAGTGAGAATATTGACAGGAAAAGTGTAAGTGGAATCGCAATATTCCATCAGGGCAATTTGATCAGCTGGACTTCGAAGAAACAGACTTCAGTCGCATTATCCACAGCAGAAGCTGAATATGTCGCTGCTGCATTAGCTGTAAGTGAAATAATTTTTATACTAGGAGTATTAGAGGATTTAAAGTTTTGTAAAAATATAAATTCTACATTGTTTATTGATAATCAAAGCACTATTAAAATGATAGAAAGTTACGAAAACAGTAAAAGATCTAAACATATTGATATTAAAGTACATTATATTAAAGATATATTAAGCAAAGGTTTAATTATGTTAAAATATGTGTCTACTAATGAAAACAAAGCTGATATACTCACCAAGTCACTGTCTAAGGATAAACACAAGTACTTTTGTAATTCTCTCGGTTTATTGTGTTAAATAATATATGTGTTGTGTAATATTATGTTAATTAAGGTACTTTTAGATAGTAATTTAAGTGTAACTTTGTGAAATGTTCAATGTTTACAAATTATAATGATAACCTGCAAAGAATAGTTATGTTGACATTAGTTAATTGTGTCAAACAAATGTCAAACCAAAATTGTCATGTGTCAATTTTAATGTTGCCAGTTTTGTATGATTGTAACAAGCCCAAGTTTAGTGATTTTAGTAGTATTTAAAGAAAATAATAAACTTGAACTTGAGCCGTGGTATTGGATATTATAGTCTATGTATATTTAGTCTATGATAGATTAAGTGGCAACACACTCTTCCGGTGAAGCCAATAGCGAGTAATGGCGTGGTAACGTTTTGTGCTAATGAAAAATAAATTATCTGACTTGATTCATGGTGCCGCTTTTATTCCACTACATACTCTATAGTTTCTAAGATTACTTATACTGGCAGGCAGGAGGCAAAAGGAGTATGTAAGGATCGTAGCAGGGGGCGTTCTGTGGTTTCTGCCTACCCCCATGAGAAAAAGGCGTGAGTTTGTGGATGTATGTATTACTTAAACCTTCTCAGAGGGCCGACAAAAGCGACAATAACTTTCAAAATATTTCGTTTGTCTACAGAAATTAACAGGAGTTTTATATATTTTCGACTTTTCTGGCACGGTTATCGTTTATAAAATGGCATTTTTCCAACCCCTCAGCCCGTACCACTTAATACTAATTGTACTGATGGGTGTAAAAATACCCTGAAAGAAGCTGAAAGGCACTTGTTCTCCCCGTCAATACGATTTTTTTTTCTGTAGGCCTTATCTGGGAACGTTCTAGTTACGAAGACGTTAGGGGTCAAAGTTACGAGATTTTTTTACAAATACAAGTTTTTAATGTTATATTTTTACTTGAATATACCGCATGACCCTGTACTATCCAATGCATACATCAGCACAATGTTTTGATTGCGTTACATTCAGTCCTACCGTAAAACGTGATTTTTCACTCCAACAAAACAAGTCGTTCCCCAGCATAATGTTTGCGTTCAGTTGCTTAGTTTGATATACAGAATGCTTGGTTGACGGCTTCGTGAAGGATCTTTTTACACCTTATATACGAAAAACAATTGAAGCTTACGAAATTTAGGTAGGCACTTGACTTGACATCAAGAAATGTAGAGGAAAAAAATATTGTAATCAAATGTACAAAAATAAGAGTTCTTGAATATTTATCTAAAACAGTTTGACTGTAGAATGGCATGACAAAAAAAACGTTTACGAAGTACTTAGTTCCCGTCATTTGAATAAGACATTATGTAAATGAACACTTTTCAAAGCTTTTAGAGAACTATTTGGCGTGAAGGCCGTTTAATAAAAATTCAGTTCCCGCACCTCATAATTAGCTAGCCACCTTCGGCATTTCATTTAAGTGTAGTAAAATTTTATTTTGCACTAGGCGAATTTTCCTACTGTGTTATGACTATTTAAGGGATTTCGCGCACTACGTGGCCATGATCAAGACTTGCATGAGCGACCGCTATCCTGAACAAAACTGGTCTGACGTCTGGTTGTGTTACCAAACTGTTTTCCTGGTCGATGCTTCTGCGCCCAAAAGACATGGTCGTGGCCGCGTAGTGCGCGAGGTCTTGGTTCGGCGACACATCAAGCTATACATTTCCAGTATAGATTGCGGTCGAGTACATGCTTTAAAGATAATTTTGTCTAATGTCGAAATTTACCAAAAATGTCTCATTTACAATAGTTTCAATGAATATATTAGTCTGTTTTATTAGGAACTAACTCATTTTTTTTTAACGAAATGAAACGTCTGGAATTATTACTGTAAAGGCGAAATAGTTCCGTTTATAAGGCCGGCTGTGATTAAAACATTGTTCTGTTTTCAAAAGGTCGTCAATTCCTATTTATAGCCGTGAACGGACCCAATTTTGTTTTGATGTTGAATTAATGGAGCCATTGTAGGATATAACTATAAATATATAATATTTAAATAAATAAATATTATGAGAAAAAAATGGGTCTTAGTTTAAAGAAAGTAGGCACCCAGTAGTTGGTGTATATGGAAGAAATTAAACACAAAATTAAAAAAAAAAACCTTTTTATTTCATTTTGCACAATAACTAATGAAGAGACACGATGTACGAAGAAACACGACGAATCAATCCGACGCCTGTACTTTACTTTGTAATAAGTGCTAATGTAACTACGTTCTGTAGGAAAATTAATTAAGAGCTGTACAATCATTTATTAGGTATCTACGGTAAACTTGAAAAATCATTGTTCCTATAAAGGTATTTTTAGGGTTCCGTAGTCGAATGGCAAAAAACGGAACCCTTATAGATTCCCCAAGTCTGTCTGTCTGTCTGTCCGAGTATGTCACAGCCACTTTACTCCGAAACTATTAAGCCTACACAGTTGAAACTTGGAAGAGAGATGTATTCTGTGAACCGCTTTACGGTATTTATACAAAACTAAAAAAAAAAAAAAATTAAGGGGGTTTCCCCATACATGGAACTGAAACTAAAAAATATTTTTTTCATCAAACCATACGTGCGGGGTGTTTATAGATAGGTCTTTAAAAATGATATTGAGGTTCCTAAAACCATTTTCTCTCAAAGTCAATGGTTTGAAAGATAGACACTTCCAAAGTGGTAAAATGTGTGCCCCCCCCCCCTCTAATTTCTAAAGTAAGAGGAGGAAAATTCTGAGAAAAAATATAGGATTATACATCGTAAAAAAAACTGTCAACCAAAATTGGTTTGAATAAGATTTGATGTTTATTTTTTGAGATATGGGGACTTTTTCATCAAACTGCAGCAACAACTTTGTTTTTCATTAACATACTATGAAAAACAAATCATATGATCATAGCCTTCAAAATATTTTTATTATATTGTTTGGTGCTATGGAACCCTTTGTGCGTGTGAGTACGACTCGCACTTGTTTCAATCTAAACGGGAGATTTTCGATGCTGCTCAAAGTTGAGTTAATACTGATCTGAGCACAATTCCTGTATTTAAAAAAATATTTTAATATTTCTAAATAATTACCTCTAATTTACGTAGTTTTTTCAGCTTTGGTCGCTTGATAACAATGTCATTTTTAATCACCACCAAACCTAAAATTAACAACCTATTTAACCGTATACCGTTATAGTATTATGTAACTACGTTTAATTTGCTTTACAGCTTACGTAGCCCACTCATGAAAGCCCTCAGACATGCACGTCATTTCCGGTTACCCTTAACGTTAAATATAGAATTAAATTTAAGTGGCAAATCTAACACCGTCTGAGCTTCAGCTACCTTCACATCCGTTCTGAAAATAATTATTTAGTTAGGTATATTAAAGACGTTTCTATACAATCACTTTTGTTTTGTCCGGAGTAACAAGTGCCTCTATAAGGTTTTGTCATACTTTCGTACTTTGTGCTGGGTTGCCACAACGCTGCATGATTCTTTTGGTACGTGTCCGTATTTGGAACTAATGCGTCCATCTAGAAAGATAGAAAAAATACTTGTTTGTCGCAAGGACATGACGTGCAAAAATAATAAACAAACAACGCATTACAAATATTTCTAAATACATTAGGACGGAACGAAATAGTGGTCAGGTTGCACGTTGTGACTGCGACAAGCCGGTTACCAGTCAGCATGACGCTGTGCTATGGCGGGCCCACAGCACAGTGCTGGCCATCGTGTTTCAATACAATTTGTACAGAAAATTTCACAAATGATCCAACACCACAGCAGTGCTTTACTTACTAATAATTATTATTCAAGACCCAAAAGAACCTTATGGTACTATATCAAAATTACAGACTTATCTGAAAGATCGATTGATCGATTAAGTCACAAGCGTGTGCTCCACTGTAATCACTAGGTACATCGTATAACACAAAGTCGCTTCCCGCTGTCTGTCCCTATGTATGCGGATTTTGATACGGTTTTTTTTAAATAGATAGACTGATTCAAGAGGAAGGTTTATGTGTACAACATTGCACCCGTGCGAAGCCGGGGCGGGTCGCTAGTGATCAATATAACTAAAATTGAAGTATCTGTTTCTAATTTTAAAAAAAAACAGCTTTTTACTGAATGCATATGAAGTATATACGGCACATACCAAAAAAAAAACGTTTTTTTTATCCTTTTTGTCTGTCCGGCTAATCTCCAAATCGGCAGGACCGAGTTTGACGGGACTTCAATTGACAAATATCTGAGTTATAAGGAGTAACTTAAGCTACTTTTATTTTAGAAAAAAGATTAGGATACAAAATCGGATTCAAATAGCGAAATAATATTTTTAAAATAATAATATCACGTGGACGAAGGTCACGGGCAACAGCTTGTTGTAAATAAAACAAACCGTCTGTCGTCCCATAAAAAGTAACAACAATATTACTTTAAACACCCTATTATTCTAAACGACATTTGCAACAAGAAGAGGCCTTTTTTTTTTTTTTTTTTTTTTTTTTTTTTACCGATGGGAAATCATCGAATAACCCCTCCCGCTCTGGGCTGAGCAGGAGGGAGTGTCAGACTTTTACTGACTAAAACCCATCCATGTTCCTTCTTTTGCCCTTTGTGTTCCAGGGCCGCGGTATCTCTTTCGAACAGTCCCGCAACCCTGGCAGGCGTCGGTCCTTACGGACCCCTCCCTGTTTGCTGACTCTCCTTGAGGCGCGCGTGGAACACGAACGCGCCGTCGACACGGCCTGTCGTCATAAGACGGACGGACGGCGAGCTAGCCCATAGCTCACCGTCCACAGGCCCGAACAAGAAGAGGCCTACCATGACGTCTTAAAGCAGGAGTAATTCGTCGTCTAGCGCCATCTCTTGAAATTGTTATATAGTAACCCCCCAAAATTACTTTTTAGAACAAACTTGAAGTAAAGTGAACAGTATTGAATTGCAATTGCCGTTTGCTGATACGAAATCAATGTGCTATTTATTTAAATTGCACATTTTTCCATTTAACAATTCGCTTAATGATGGTCATGGCAAGAAATCGGAAACCTCCTCAGTAATGGTTTGGGTGCTGATAAATTGAACTGGGCGGTACAGTGATCGCTCGTAAAAGTTTTAACGACGCACCAAATTGCTACCTATTACATCGTGTTTCATTCTCAGGCGATTCAATAAACTATAAGGTATGACTGCGAGATTAGCTGCTAAAGCGCGATTGAACTTTTAATAATATTATTTTCATTCAAAAAGAGGGTGGGTGGGTGATACGCGGTAAGTTATTTAATTATGTAGATAATCACCGCAGATCGTAGCGGCATCGATAGCGAAACTCAGACGAAAATAAACGCTCTTTTTAACGAATTTCGCCAGAATTTGTTGAGGAAAAAGTTTGTTTATTTATCAAAAAATTATATTGCCAAAATTCGTCTGATACCAACAAAATACGGAATAACAAACTTTCAATTTACTTAAACTGAAGAATAAAACTTGGTATATACTATATCTATATATCTCGAAAGTAAGTAATTTTCCTCGAATTCGCTGGAAACCAATTTCCGAATGATTCGACTTTCGGCACTTTTACGTTCCTGCTCGTTGTCGGTAAAGCGTGAAGTTTTATACTTCGAGACCTCTTCAAAAGTGACATTATACTTTCTTCAAAATTAAACTATTTAGCTTCTTCTTTTAATATCACGTAAAACGTGATTCAGTGATTTTGAGTTTTATATTCTCTGCGCACTTAATGCTAAAGTTATGACGCATCATCATTCTTACCAAAATCTTAAGCTTATTTTTATCCGTTCGTAAAAATTTCGGTAATCTTGGAAGTCTTATGGATTCAACCATTACAAACAAATACTATAATACTGCTATGAATGCACTTTTTGAATATCAAAAGAGTATAAGTTGATAATTTTAATTAGTATTAAGTCCATTATGTACCAACACATTAAATCAAAAAACCGCCTCCCAAAAAACACTAAAAAGGTCTAACATGCTTGACGATCTCTTAATAACTTGTAGTTACAATGTAAAATTAATTCATGACAAGAATTTGTGTGGTATATCTACAACTAAAAAGGGTAAAATAAAAAACTTTCTGCGAAAAAAACCGACTTCCAAAAAAACAATAAAAAATGTCTAAAATAACTTGACTTTCGGAAATCGGTGTCCCTGTTTGTTTCACTGACTTTTTTGCCACCAACGAAATGACGGAGTCATGAGGAAACAAATATACGACGAAATGACGGAGTTATGAGGAAATAATAAAATAAAATAAAAATACACCTCATCATCAAACTACGTTAGAGAACTAAACTACTAATGTAGTTTAGTTATACGTCTGAACAGTGAAGGCCTAGGAGTACTTTTTTTTTTTTTCTTTTTTCGGATTGTAAATCTTCAAATAACCCCTCCCGCTCTGGGCTGAGCAGGAGGGAGTGTCAGACTTTTACTGACTAAAACCCGTCCATGTTCCTTCCTTTGCCCTTTGTGTTCCAGGGCCGCGGTATCTCTTTCGAACAGTCCCGCAACCCTGGCAGGCATCGGTCCTTTCGGACCCCTTCCTGTTTGCTAACTCTCTTTCAGGCGCGCGTGGAACACGAACGCGCCGTCGTCACGGCCTGTCGTCATAAGACGGACGGACGGCGAGCTAGCCCATAGCTCACCGTCCACAGGCCCGCGCCTACTGTGGCCGGGGGCCACCACGTGGCCCCCGACGCCCGGTGCGTCTCCCGCGGCGACTGGGACGTGAGGTTCTCTCCCTCTCACGTTCCGCCACCTCCTTCGCTAGCATGACTGCTTCGCAGAAGGAGGTGACGGCGTCCAATTCCGTCTCGCTCCGAACCATGGATTGAACCAAGGCCGGAAGCGAAAGGTCGCCGCCGCCGATCGCCGCTACGAGGACACGGCGGTGCTCCGCCCACGCGGGACAGACCTCCACCGTGTGCTCCACCGTGTCCTCCACCCCCTAGGAGTACCCTGACTTATAAATTAAAAGTCGCGGGTTCGGACCCCAGACGCGACAGTGTGTTACACTGTGTAATTTATTTCATTATTACTGTCCTCAAAACGTCAAAGGAAAATATCGTGTGTAAACCAGCATATCCTAGAACAAAACAAAAAATATGTGACATCTACCAACCCGCACTAGGGCCGCATTGCGATAACGGCCTTCGAACAAAGAGGCCTTTGGTCCAGCATGGGGACGTTATAGGTTGATTTTTTTTGTTTGTAAAACTACTTTGGAAACTTGAAATCAACACATATCCACATATCCTTGTTGTTTCAACCATCTTTAACCCTGGTATCTATAGCCAAATTAAAGTAATGACTTGAGTTTAAGCAATTATTTATTCAACTATTTTTATGCAACAAACAAGATTTTGAACGAAATAAGAACCGTCAAAGAAAGCAAAGCTAAGAATTCTAACTATTGACAGTTCTAACTTCAAGCAATTCGTAACACCCGTACCCAACGCAAGTAATTACTTGAACTTGACTATAGAGTCAAGTTACAGTAATAACTTGAGTTTAAGTAATTACTTGCAACCTTTTTGTGCAATAGACAAGGATTTTAAATAACTCGACCTGTTTGAAGAATAAATCAATGAAATAATATATTCAATAAGTGAGATGGCCATTACATTTATAATGACGCGGTCGCGGCATAAAATATACGTATTCGACCGATTGTCTATTGCCGAATAATGGTGGCGCGCGCGTTGCCGCTGCCCGCGTCCGGCCCCCCGCGCTCGCCCCGCTGCTTCCGTCGCTTCGTTTAGAAATCAAGCGCGCTTATGGGCGCGTTCAGTAAGAACCGTCAACGAAAGCAAAGCTAAGAACTTTAACTTTAGACAGTTCTAACTTCAAGCAATTACTAAAGTACACGTTAAAAATAGTATCATAAATAATTACTTTTACTCAAGTAATCACTTTAACTTGTCTATAGATAGGTGTGTCACTATAACCATACCCACATGCACATTTCAACTGCGTTGTTTCTAAAACAAAAGAGGGCCACTTTTACAGAATAGTTTAAAGCTTATTTTGCAGCAGAGCGGCGGCGCAATGTGTTGTTCTCCTAGGCGAGGCTAAAGAGAACATTCAAGCAATTTGTTTGTTTGCGTCGGGAAACTAAGAGATTGTCTTAAAACATCCCCAGATTTCTTGTTTTACATCTCATTTGCTCACGAATCGGCCATGTTTGTTCTCCAAGATGGGTTGAATGAAACTATGAAAATTAATGGCGCCATTTGAATTGTATATTGGCGGCGACGTTTTTGTTTTAATGTAGGTATTGCTGATTATTTAAGAAAATTTTGAATGAATTTCATACAAATTAGTTTTCATCTAGGTCATGTAGGTAAGCTTTAGTGTTTAGCTTTTGTGAAGATTAAACGAAGGTCGAATTTTCGCTCTTTTGTGAATCTCCTTATTATTTGTCTAACAGTACTTAAGTTACGTACGTATTAAAAAAAATGAATTAACAAACAATCAATTTTTCAATCTTTTAAACAATCTTTATTCAACAAAAGTTATAAAAAAATCTTATTAAGTTTCTGGTTCAAAAGCTAGATTAAGGCTTACGTGAAACGACTAATACCTAACATCCAATTTAAGCAGTAAGACCTATTATAACCGAATACCTGATATTACATTTTATTTGTCTAGGCATTGTACTTAATTAACTCGTGCTCAAATAACAGCATCATCAATAAATAATGTAAAACATTAATAACTTAAGAAAATGTACAACTTTTTTTACAAAGAAATGCTCACAATAATCCCGTCCACGTGTCTCATTGTTGCTTTTTATTGTTTTCAGTAAAGAGTTCCACGTGTAAAGATTTATATTTCAGTTGACAGATTTAAAAAAAAAGTGGCTTTCTCAACCAACGTCGACCACCTACCTACTAAGAATATCAAGGTTTTTGTCTCCCATTCAATCTACCGTCAGCTTATTGATCGACAAAATATGCTGGCGTTTTTATATTGTTCTTAAATAACAAAGATAAAATTAAAAACCAACTTATGTGAGCTTGTTATTGTTTACAATATTAACACAGACATCAAAAAACTAAAAAATAAAAAAGAAGTATGTTGTAGATACCTTTTCATAAAAAGGTAGGTATCTACAACATACTTCTTCTTTTTGCAAGTAATATACATGGCATCTATGTAGGTAATCATTGCATACAAAATGCAATGGTAAAAGCTTCAATCGATTATTTTGTTAAATAGAGCTTTTTAACGGCGCAGAGAAAAATAGTACAGCATTTGTTTTAACAAGTATCAGTCCTATTTACAGTTACGTATCCAAAACTAAACGTTAACATTAAAAAGTCCTTAAGAGGGCCCTTCCGTCGGCGCGTCTATCGTCAACGCGAGCATGGTCGAAAAGCTTGTTGTTTCATCCAGAGCCACAGCGGCGATTTTCTTTCAACTCTTCCATCTTACCCCGCCCCGACCCCGCACAACTCGTCACCCGCGCACCTCGTACCGCCTAACGCGATGACATTGAACGAAAAATATAGTGTTCGAAAATTTCTTAAACTTCTTCCAGGAAATACGTGATTTTGAATAAGTCTTACAAGTGTGTGAAATAAATATTCGTCATTAAGAATCTCCATTACATGTGCAAGGTTTCTATCATGATGTTTTCTTTACTTTTAGAGTCTAAGAGTACATTATGAACGGCCAAAGTTCAGGTAAAATTTGTGCAAAACAGCCATTTTTGGAGGCTTATACTGAATTTGTTTCTACAATTTTGTAATTTTTGCTCCCATAGAAACCTTGATGTAGTGCACAAAAATCCTATTAGTTTAAAAAAATCAAAGATAGATGTGGAACAACTGCATAATCACGTACGAACGTTTGTATGAAAAGCATGACAGATTGGCGGCTCTTAAACCTTTTCGACATACCTTTAGTAGTACACTGGTGGTTGAAACATCCATGTTGTTTAACAAAACAAGCTCATAAAGTCGAAACCAAGGGAATATAATAGTACTCAATAATAAATTAAAAGTCAATGTGCATTTGATATCAGCATAACTTAAACAATCGACTTCTTTTTATCTATACTAAATGAGCCAAAAAAAAAAACACAGTATAAGTGTTGATAAACAAAACACAGTAGGACAATACCGAGATAAGTTCGTATCGAGTCCAACACTAATTAGTGTTGCCGAACAATCCGGAAAAGTTTGTTAATAAAACTGCTCTCAACTATTAATTGCCCCCATTCGAGTGCTGCTGACGGGTTAGCTCGATCAGTTTCGGTTATAATGAGCTACAACAACATTGTAACCTACTGTAATTACCAATTTCTGCACTGTTTATGGCCTTGAGTTTGTTTCCTGTATGCAATACGAAAGGTGCGGGTAACTCGAACCCTACCTTTTGACCTAAATGAGGTTAAGCTTTTTGTGTTATTATGCACATTTAGCTTAGCATAGATGAAAATTAACTAGTAGGAAAGAACTGGATGTACCTACATAGCCTGTGGGCAAGTAATAAATTAAACCTTTTTTTTTTTAAATAAATATGGTGTCTGTGATACAATGATTTTTAATCATTAGTACAGGCACTAACGATTCACTTTTCTCTGAAATGATCATTTTTGTGAACGTAGTATGGTGTTTTTTCCGAAATAAATTATTATTAATACTATAAAATGATTTTTTTCGCCTTCGTCTTCGTATGTGGATAATGTTCTTATAACATCTAGTTACAAGGCAAAGAATAGTGATGGATTTGTGTGAGATACCACAACTAAAAAGTTCATGTATTATTTATCTGTAAGTCCCAAAAGAGCAGCGAACATTAATAGTGAAAAACAACACTAAGCTAAAAATCTGTTGAAATTAAACAATTTCAACAGATTTTAAGCTTAGTATTTTTTTTGATCCAAAAACTACAATTTAAGCCGACGTAAATCGTCGGCTGAAATTCTAGTTTTTATAAACTATCACAAAAACAAATCAAGATGGCATTTCCGAAAAAATCACATCCAATCTAGATATTCATTAATAAGTTAAAGCCAACAAAAATACCTCAGAGTATATTTGTTTGCTGAACCAAATTGTCGCGCAAGTTAAAATACGACGTTTACTTGGTGAGATTCCGCCGCTGAGTAACGGGGATATCACGTAAATGAGTTAGAAAGAGTTATTCGACTTGGGGTAGGTAATTTCCTACGTTCGACGTATATGGTGCGTGAAGCTTCACACGGGGAACTCACTACGCGTCACAAATCGACCTTTATTTTCTTTTTTCCTTTCAAAATATAAATGACGTGAGTGGTTCACTGAATTATTTTTTATTTACACGGTGATCGTGTTAAGAATAAAGAGCTACGCGATTGCTACGCGACTACTACGCTGCTACGGCGTAGCAGCCATCGGAGCTACACCAGCTACAATGTTCTAGCAGATATTATTAATCCGCTAAGCGTCGATTTATTTGACTTGCATGAGGTTTATTGAAACAGTAATTTTATTAAGCGAACATTTATCACATTTTATCAATATACTCTGAAGATATTTTTGTTTCAGTGAAAGAAATTTCGTTGAGTTAGTAGCATAGAGGACGTTTGGCATTTTTATCAATATTGAGGTTATTACACAATGGCATAGAACAAAACATAATTCTTCTATGCCACACTGATCAAATTGCTCTTTAGTGCTTTCTCCCTTGAACACAACATGTCACTATAGAATTGGTGTGGTCTAAAAAGTGAAGACATATCACGCTGATCTAAGTAATAAGGTGTACTTACATACTCTTGTGCCCTAGACCGCTCTGGTTCCATAGTCGTCAGTTAAGTTATACCATGTCAATTGTAGCAAGACTGATCAGTCCTGCTGATGAGCATTGTCCCAAAGGTTCTGCGACACTTCTTACCAATTCAGGAACACATACAAGTCGTTTGAAACGTTATAATGAACAATTAGTTGTTGCTCGCGGCGTCGCTCGCGTTTTGGTCAAAAATTATCCCACGGGCATATTCTAAATATATATATAGCCTATGGTACTCGGGGATAATGTAGCTGCCAATTACTGAAAGAATTTTTTAAATCGGTTCAGTAGATCCAGAGATTACCCCTTACTCACAAACTCACAAACTTTACCTATTTATAATATTAGTATAGATATTTCCCTGCACATCAACTCCCTCCTATATTACCATAGTCAACTTCAGTCTTTAACGATGCTGACGAGCAGCTGACACACCTATATTTTGTCGTTTACTGTCAGATCAACGTAAAAGCGTGCATGAACTCGCTCGCACAACTTTTGCTCTCGCAAAACATACACGCGTTGTTCCCCGTACTGTGTATTAATGTTTCAAAATATTTGTGCAACTAATACGTGAAGCTATTATGTGCTAGGGGTGTAACAGTTCAGCTTTTTACTTTGAAATCTATCTTAAATAAGGGTCTTTTTTTACTGCCTCGTTGGTCCAGTGTTTGCAGTCACGACTTCAGAGCATGACGTTTTGGGTTCGATTCCCGGGTCGGGCAAATTGTTATTGGATATTTCTATCAAGAATTACTCAGTAGCAGCCACGGATTCTGGATTTGTCCCCGGTTGATGGGAATAGGCTCGCCCTCTATTACAAGGGACTTAAATATAACTGGCGAAATATGGGTGTACTATTAGGTACACCTCTGCCTAAGACAGGGTTGTTATAAGAGTAAATTTTATAGTTCAAACTGAACGCGATCAGAATATCTGAACCACGTTCAAGAGCTGAAGCTGACAGTGTCAATATGCCGTAACAATGATGACACTGATATAGCTCTAGCAATGATCATGTTCAGTTTTAGTGATGAAATTGGCCTAAATGCATCGAAATGTTATTTTTCCTACCTAATTTAGTAGTTCCAAAGGTGCTACATGAAGCCCAAAGGTCGGCAAAGTGGTCACTCCTGGCAAAAAAACCCATAAGAAGTTTTATAGGGGTCTTTTCCGACCACACCCAATAACACAACCCCCTCGAAGCCTTTACATGTCAGTACCGTTACATCCCTACCTACTTTTTTTTTTACATAGGGTATAATAATACAAAGCAGAAGTACAGACACCAACAGAGACCGGTTAACAGGCTAATTGTTCAGCTTTCTACTGCATAGAATTTATTTTCCATTGTTTGCTACGTAATTTTTTTTAGGGTGATGTTAAAGTCACCATAATCCACCTAGTGTCCTGCTCTTTATGCAATTTCAACTGTACCTGTATCTGACCGAAGCCACGGATAGTGCCGTTGATATCAGATTTATGATCAAGGTCGAACAAACACAACGAAAAAGATGAAAATGCACACTTCAAGTAGGACCTAATTTTGTTCGTAACCTGACGTACTTGCCTATGTATAAACTGCCGCAAGTTAATAATACGGTAAAAGAGTCTGGACGTATGCTCTTCCAAGTATTCTCAATAAATTACATAAGGAATCAGCCAAAAAATTAGAAAACAAAAAATCTCGACAAATGAAAAACATTCTAAAAGTCTACTTTACTTCTGAAATTGTTTAGAATGGGAGAGGGTCCTAGTGTGGGTCAACCACCATACAAAGACCTGCAAGTAACACTGAAATCTAAATCGATAATGCACACCTTATATCTCAAAAAGATTGAGCGTTACTTTAATATAATACTTTAATGAATGATGTTGAAACAAAGAGTTTGAAATGAAAAAAAGGATTAACAGTATTGTTCTACTGATGTGCGATGGCCACGACAGTCAAGTTTACGAAGAAAGGTTTCGTAGTTACTTGTATACCGATCTCTTTGTTAGACTGTACAGCACAAGTAGAAACACTCGCAATCCCAGTTCCAGATACCTTCCTGCTTTACAATATCGTAAAACAATGTGACGCTTCCGGGTCAACTTATTGTTTTCGCTTAGTCCGAAATGTTTGTACTCATTGCGAATATTTCTAACTACACAGCTGTGCCCAAAGTGCTGGCTTTACTTAATAAATTATCTCCTGAATTATGTATTTTTGCTTATTTTAGCCGGTGTTGAAATGGATGGTAGATTTAGATTAGGAGCTGCCCTAATTAGAGATTATATGGACAGAAATATCTATTAAGTTCTTTATATAGCCGAATCTAGCTTCTGTTCGCAATTTCTTCTGCGTGGACTTCAGAATTGGGAGTAAAGAGTTTACTGGGATAAACTGTATAATAAATCCTATAATCTGTGAGCTGTATTTCATCCGTTTTCTGTGTTTTTTCTTGAGTGACCACTGAAATCCAGCGCTGTGCTGTGGGCCCCCCATAGCACAGCATCATGCTGAGTGGTAACCTGCTTGTCGCAGTCATGACGTACAAGCTGTCAAATTTATTGTTCCATCCTTTTAGTATTTATAAATATTTGTAACGTTTGCTGTTTTTTTTTGTAATTTTTGTATGCACGTCATACAGGGACATGACGTGCATACACACAAACAAATATTTTTCAAATTTTTTTCTTTCTTTTATCCAAAATCCGTTCAGACAACTTTGCGTGATTGAGTACCAAATATCCAAAAATACAAACTTTCACATTGATAACGTTATTAAGTTGAATACTGCGTTCCTTATAAACATTACACGTGTCTTTTTCAAATGTTTGATGACTAATTTATAAGACACTAAAAAAACACACATACACATTTTATTTATTTATTTATTTAAGGAAAAACAAACAGTAGCACAATAAGAATATTAGTAACAATATTTAAAATATTAAATTTTAGAACAATTATGCTACCCACTACGTTCTCCACAGATTACAATTTAAAGTATTTGTAAAAACTAGCTAGTAACAACACAAAATATAATACACTAGCTGACCCGCGCAACTTCGTCTGCGTGCGTGCGTACATAAAAGAAAGAGAGGTTAGAGAGAGTGTGCGTCAACCTTAAAAGTTAGACATATGGCCATTGCGGATATTTTTTTAGAGCTTTTTAAGAGGGACAATTCCGACATACATGATAATTGCGTAACTTTAACCGTTCACGCACAACGGAAGCTCTCAAAAGGAGTAAATCCCTATTATATACTATTACCGATGGATAATCATCAAATGACCCCTCCCACTCTGGACGGAGCGGAAGGGATTGTCAGACTTGTACTGACTAAAATCCACCCACGTTTCTTCTGTTGCCCTTTGCGTTCCAGGGCCGCGGTATCTCTTTCGAACAGTCCCGCAACCCTGGCAGGCCTCGCTCCTCTCGGATCCCTTCCCGTTTGCTGACATCTCTTTGAGGCGCGTGTGGAACACGAACACGCCGTCACCACGGCCTGTCGTCATAAGACGGACGGATGGCGAGCTAGCCCATTACTCACTGTCCACAGGCCCGCGACCCTCGACAGCCTTACGTCTACATCTTTAGACACTCGATGACAATCATACACCAGCTAGAACGAAAGTCCTCATCAAAGTTCTTGAAATGGGCCGAGACACGATAAAACTGCTGTAAACTGTTGCGGACCTCTTGCAACTGCCTTCCGTCTCCATCGTCAGACCTTTGATGATAGACATACTCCAGGCAGGTCTAAATTTCTCATCAAGGTGCATGAAATCAGCCGAAACACGATATAGATGCTGTAAACTCTTGAGGACCTCTTGCAACTACCTTCCCTCTCCATCGTCAGACCTTCGATGACAGTCATACTCCAGCTAGGTCTAAAGTTCTCATCAAGGTGCATGAAATGAGCCCAGACACGATATAGATGCTGTAAACTCTTGAGGACCACTTGCAACTGCTTTCCTTCTCCATCGTCAGACATTCGATGAAAATCATACTGACAACTCAGTATGGTTTAAAGTTTTCATCAAAGTGAATGAAATGAGCCCAATAACATTATACCTGCTGCAAACTGTTTAGGACCGCTTGCAACTGCCATTTGTCTCTATCGTTTGACTGTCGATGACAGTCATACTTCAGCAAGGCCTAAAGTTCTCATCAAGGTGCATAAATTGAGCCCAAACACGTTATTGTTGCTGCAAACTCTTGAGGACCGCTTGCAAGTGCCTTCCGTCTCCATCGTCAGACCTTCGATGACGTCATACTCCAGCTAGATCTAAAGTTCTCATCAAGGTGCAGGAAATGAGCCCAAACATGATTTCTCAATTTAAAAAACAAAAGATCATGTATATCGGACTTTTCTGTAAAAATTTATGCGTGGTCAGGTCATACATAAAATAAAAAAATATAGACGCGTCGAATTGAGAACCTCCTCGTTTTGTTTCGTTGGTTAATAAACCAAGCTTCAGACATTTGACACGGGCGAGGGTCATTCTTTCACGGAAAACTTAACACCGCAACTCAGAAAATAGAGTGAAATTAATAGCGCCATCTATCGAGCACGAAATTTAACCGTTAAAATATAATGCATGTAAAGCGATCGAACACACACTCTACAGGGTTATAGCGTCACGTAGACTAATCTAGAGTACTTTTTGCTCTCAGACCCGATTTAAAAGTTATCTTGTGAGCACATTTTTATTAATTAGTACCATTTTGGTGCAATAGATGTCGTTGCATGTATCTTACACAATGATGGTAAGTTCTTCTTGAACACTTTAAATTTATAAATCTTTTGATAGAGAGCACTGATTACAGCATGACACAAAAACTAAAACCTTCTCTAAGTTCCCCACAATATTTGTGCATTGAATCTAATCACATTGGTTTTCCCAACAACATGAACACCCGCCTCGCAGCGCGCGCGGGTCATTATTTTGATGCGGAGTTATTTTAAAACTGTGATATCTCCTAAGATATTCATCTAAATTGAATAGTGTAAAGGGCAATTTTGGTCACAATTGAATGCTAAAGATGACTGACATATTTATTTTGATAAGGATTAATACTATGTCGGTAAAAACACCTTCGCAAATAAAACATTAATTTTGACCAAATTTTAAAATCATAAAAATGGTTATTGTGAGTCAACCTTAAAAGATAGGCATGTGCCGTCGCGGACTTTTTTTGAGACCTTTTTAAGAGGAATAATTCTCTGCTACATTATATTTGTGCAACTTTAACCGTTTACGCAGCGCACGCAACGGAAGCTATCAAAGAGAATAATTTTTCCCCGTTTTTGCAACGTTTGTCATTGATGCTCCGTTCCTATTGGTTGTAGCGTGATGATATATAGCTTATAGCCTTCCTCGATAAATAGGCTAACCAAGACAAAAAGAATTTTTCAATTCGAACCAGTAGTTCCTGAGATTACCGCGTTCAAACAAACAAACAAACAAACTCTTCAGCTTTATAATATTAGTATAGATATACAACGGTCATTTTCATTTAACTAATATGATATTAAAGAAAAATTAAATTTGTGTGCGTATTTAACATTATGTTATTATATTAGAGTATCTAAATTATACAGTAATTTGCTGGTCCTTTAGGGTTGCTTGGATTTGCTTCCTAAATGCATTTTTACTTAGAAAAAGAATGTCGATTGAATGGAACTCATTATCATCTGCCATAGCCATTTGAGGTCGGCTTCCTATCTCACTGGATGCAGCTAAAAACCAGTTTTTTACATGCCGACATTGCACTTGCATGCATTTTTTCGACTGCCTATCTGATCTCCACAACCCAGTTAGTACTGGTTAATACGATAGCCTGAATTTGCGTGGGAACAAGCTCATCCTAAGAGCATTTGTCTACCCACAGTTGTGGCATGATAATTTTGGCTTCCACTATGCATGGAACGACCACCTTTGTAAGACGAATAAGTTTTTTTTTTTTTTTTACAATTGTTTTATTATGTTATACCATTTTAAGGAATTACACCATTACCCTACTAAGGTCGATTCTCAAACTGCAGCTCATCTCGAAAGAAAAGACAAAGAGAAAACACAGATCACGTAGGTACTGGACGTTAAACGCGAAACTCTTGTGAAAATCGACGTACACCCTTTTCTTTACCCGTTTGCTTCTCATTTTAATTCAATTTACTGGATGAAGGAGAAAAAGTAATCTTCAGGGTTGGGTCGGGACGCTACAGAGAGATTGGAAGTCATCGACGCAGTATTGGGACGAACTCATATACTTTTATGGGAGCGAAAGTTTTTTTATTCGCGGCAGAAGAAAAAGATTCGCGTGGCGCGCACCCTCTAACATGTGAGCCGCATACTTGAATAACTATGAATACCGAGATGAGGAATGAAAACATTAGTAGTCCGTTCGATTTCATCACGGATCAAACCCATCGGGGGTATATCATAGGTTTTATTGCGTAAATATTGTGATACTCCTTCAGGAAGTATGGTAAAGTGGTATATATTTTATATATCGTATCGTCCCGGCACCCTATATGCGAATATGTAGATAAATAATAAATAAACAGTTGACACTCATACTTCGAAATTGTCGTTTGTGAGTGTTCGCTTACGCAGTTTATCATGTAGGAATGAAAATTAGATGACCTTTCCACGTTGCCATTTCAAGGTTTTATTTTCGTTAATTGCAGTAAAAATTTGCTCCTTTATTATGCTTTGAGAAACGACCCCTACATAATATTATAATGAACATTTTCGAGGAAATGAAATCAATATTCGAAGTACATGTTCCTAAGGATCGATTTCAACTTTGGCAATACTGTTTGATCTGGCATCACAACAAAAAGGTAATAAAAAGTACCTTCTACGAGTAACAGATATCAAAAGAAAATATGTAGTAATGGTACCATACGCTCAAACAAAATACATATACCTAATGTATTCAATTCGTATTACTTCCTGAAAAAGTTTGATATCAATCAAATGTTTATCTGCGCAAATAGATCAAAATATAAACGTCTGATCAAATGGAAGAACTCTGCAAATATTCTGATGGAATGCGTGATATCAATATCGTTATCTCAACTGGCATTCAGCGGGATATCATTCATCAAAACTGAATTCCTCTTCATGCATTTCCCTTGACCTTTACCGTTCAATACCGAATTTGAATGCCAAGAATGAACGTTGTAACTTAGGTACGCATGCGATTAAAGAATAAGACGGCAAAATATTATTCAGGAAAACGTTATTCCTTGCTCTCGGGTCTCCATGCCTTTTCTTATATTTCCGCTTCTGAGGAAAATTTATTTGGCCTTAGAAAGTGAGAGCAATAGTAAACCGGACCCCGAATAACGAATATGCGACACGCGGCACGTAATATATCACAGAGGCAAAACTTTAATCTAACCCCTTCCAAGTTTGTGTTCGTAAACGAAACATACCTCCGTTGGTTCGGACTCGTATGTTATTATAACCTCGAAATATTAACTCAAGGTATATATGTGAGGAATAAAAGCCAAATATTCCGTACTGGTTTATTGTTCACATATTCTAGAATATTCGTACGATTTGCAAGTATTAGTGCTTGTTGTGCTTGTTACGTAAATGCGACGAGTATTACGCATATGTCTAAGCATAGGTAATTCTTTCAGCATTTTATTTATTCATGAACTTATTCCTAACACGCAATGCGTAACATTGAAATGTTTTGTATTTGCATATGTATGTGATATAGAAATCTTAACGATAACAGATTTATCGGGATTTGCCATCTTGTTTTTATGCGTGCGTGACTTAGTAAGTTGTGCACGTTACGACGGAACGTCGGTGGTGTACATAAAGATGGCTGTACTGTGTAGTATCGAATTGATTTATTTCACCGGAGACATTACTTCTGCTGTTAAATGTTATTTCTTTTTACTACATTTATCATCGTTACACATGTTTTCCGCAACCTATAAGGACTTATAAATGTATTATTTCCGCATTTCTCGTAATCCGACATCCACATCTTCATATTTTTCTTGTTTCTTGGAGTTTTCGTTGGCTTCTTCGAAAATTACGTCTTTCAGCTTTCTTACCATAATCTATTGCTTAAATCATTTAGCATCTACATTGCGAATAAAAAATATTTTATTGATATAAACTAGTTTTTGAGAGCATCTCTCACGAAGTTACAAGCCCATGGGCATGTATTATTCAATTTCCGTTTAGCTTCGCCTTAAACCAACTGCAGAAAAACACATAATACCATGTTCTTTGTACGTTACTATCCCATATTACGTCTTAAGAGACTCGTTAAAGTAACAGAGCGTTTTATTTCTTTGAACTAGCTCTTCAAGAAATACAATAAAATACGAGTGAATTGCGCACGATGAGCCAAAGAGTTGTCGATACAAGCTAACACTTACTTTATGGACGACATTATGGAGTTATAATTATAAGTGTTGTTACTTGTTATTTATAGAGCACCTGTGTTGGTAACTGCAGCCATTTTCTACATTTTAAACACACGCAATAATATGCAAAATTAATTCGACTACTAGCTAATTAATACATCTATTTATTTTGTGCATAAAACAGGGCGAATACGGAGTACGTCGAACGCACCACCTGAAACGATAAGCAATGAATTAAAATAAAATAATTGTCCATTGACCAGAAATAATAAATTAATACAGAAGGGTTTGTGCATTTCATTGAACACCAGTACTTTGGCAACTTAAAGGCTTACTGTGATTATCGATAAATGGGTCTTTTGTACAAATTCTGTATGTTGAAATGAAAACAGTAATCCTATAGTCGAATGCGGATATAGACCTTCAGATTAAATATAATTGCCAGTTTGCAAAGTTGGGTGTAAGAGTAGAGGAAGACCAAAGAAACGATGGATGGACTGTGTAAAGGATGATATAGCAAGAACCGAGGTATTTGATAAGATCACGAAAAAGTGAAGTATGGTAGAAGAAGACATGGGGCGCTGACCCAAAATAAATTGGGATAAGGGCAAGAGCATGATCATTTAATGGAACTGCCCTTGTAAGGACCCTCTGCACGCTGCAAAAACGCTTCTCCAAATTTGCGGCCTAGTTGTACGGGTCCAGAAAACATACCACAATCCCTTATGAAAACTTATAGAAGTACTGATTTTGTATAAATTATTAGTTGCGGCCTTAGTTTACCTAATATTATGGTCGACTGGCAATATCGTTTAAGAGGTACTTAAGTAAATCACTTAACATCAAAAGAAGCTTGAAACACGACATTTACGAACTTTTAATTACAATTTTGATGTTATTTCAAGTTACACAAACAATTTGCTGTCATACTTTTTGAGATGGAAAGTTCCGTTTGATTACCTAAAAAGTAGATCACCTATTTATTTTGTATGTTCTGGCTGTGGTTTTTGGTACCGACATCGAACTTAAATTACAAGATATCAAAGCGGATATAGTAAAATTTAGTGGCGATTTTTTATTTTTGACTATAAAATCAAACTGTAAAGAGTGTGTATAAAAATACACACACACGGCTGTTTAATCAACTGGGGGTCGAAAATGGTCGCTTTAGCAGAATAATAGGATAATAATATAATTACAATTCGTGAAATGGTCACGGATTCAGTTAATATTATGAATTACCATTTTGTGACCATTTTACGAATTATATATATATGTATATTATGCGGCCATTTTAGACCCCCAAGTCTCACTCATTTGGGACCCGCGGGTTGAGTTTATTGATTCGTTACTGTTTAGTATACACAGATCTCATATGCACATATCCATACCGAGAACAAAAGACAGTAACGGGAACACCCAAATACTCCGAAATATTTTATTCCGAATTTCGATGTTCCGATTTTTAAAAGTCGCTGAAACAATGCTTGCTGCATGTTGCACGCCTGCTTGCTTGCTTGCATGCTGCATGCCTGCTTGCAATTTGCATGCCTGCTTGCATGTTGCATACTTTCTTGCACGCTGCGTGCATGCCTGCTGCATGCTGGCTTGCATGCTGTAAATCCCCTGTATTGTTAATGAATCACTTCGGTAAACAAGGCAATTATGAGTAGAAAAAGGCTTCTGTCATTAGTTTTTTAATCTTACCTCCTCATACTAAACATAATATTATACTTTTATATGACGAGCAATTATGTGTTTATTTGCTATTCAGTTTTACAAGACGTTTTTATTTCGGAATTGTATTAATCGGTATTTTAATATTCATAATTCGTATTTTTAATGTTTGGAATTATCATTAAGTCGGACTTTTTGTTATTCGATCTATTGAAACTCGGTATTTTGAGAATAGTAATTATAAACGTTAGGAATATTGAAATTTAGAAATGATGAAAATAGGATTAATGATAAATCGGAGTTGATACATTCGGAATTTTGAACCATTCGGAATTATGAAAATCGGTATTTTGAAATTCGAATTTGTGACTTTCGGAATAAAGTTTTTCGTACTAATGTACTACTGTTACTGTCGGGTACACGACAGTAACCCGTATCTGTAACTAATTTATAAGTGATACCAAGAGTAAAAAGCATTTTCTGCATAGATTCGTTCCATCATCGTTCATACATTATCATCCATCGCTTTCGGTCAGGAGTAGACAGCGGTAAGAAATTCTTACCAATATGAAGGTCCCATAGGTAAGTTCCAGCATCTTGAAAGCCTTCATCACCAGAGGACGCTGAGCCTGCATGATTGCCAGCAGAACCAACTGCCTGATATTCCGGCAGGGGTTGGACTTGGGGCGCGGAGGGCAGGACTGCCAGCCGCAGTAAAATATGGCGTCCGATACTTCTGATGCCTGTGAAAGTAAAGCATATAATCTATTCTATCTATTATTATTTGATTAATTTACTGTATGAAGATATCTAATGGTGAGATGTGCTAATGGCTAGAAAGGGGGTGACTGGTGATGTAACGATACACTTATACAGCGCTGAAAAAAAAATTGTTTTACATATTTCAGTAAAAAATACCCATAAATAATAATTAATAAATTGAATTTAATGAATTGGAAACAGTAAAAAACATTGAAATAAGGTAAGGCTCATTCCTTAAAAAAATACTTTTTTTTTTCATTTCTTTTTCTGGCCTGGAAATCCAGGGACTTGCTGGGTTGCACGAGACAACCGATATAAGGGCAGGAACAGGAGCCTGACGGAGAGACATTCTGCCTGCGTGCTTTAATGGCTCACGACCAGACCCTTTTTTTTTTTTTTTTTTTTTTACCGATGGGAAATCATCAAATATCCCCTCCCGCTCTGGGCTGAGCAGGAGGGAGTGTCAGACTTTTACTGACTAAAACCCATCCATGTTCCTTCTTTTGCCCTTTGTGTTCCAGGGCCGCGGTATCTCTTTCGAACAGTCCCGCAACCCTGGCAGGCGTCGGTCCTTACGGACCCCTCCCTGTTTGCTGACTCTCCTTGAGGCGCGCGTGGAACACGAACGCGCCGTCGACACGGCCTGTCGTCATAAGACGGACGGACGGCGAGCTAGCTCATAGCTCACCGTCCACAGGCCCGCGCCTACGGTGGCCGGGGGCCACCACGTGGCCCCCGACGCCCGGTGCGTCTCCCGCGGCGGCTGGGACGTGAGGTTCTCTCCCTCTCACGTTCCGCCACCTCCTTCGCTAGCATGACTGCTTCGCAGAAGGAGGTGACGGCGTCCCATTCCGTCTCGCTCCGGACCATGGATTGAACCAAGGCCGGAAGCGAGAGGTCGCCGCCGCCGATCGCCGCTACGAGGACACGGCGGTGCTCCGCCCACGCGGGGCAGATCTCCACCGTGTGCTCCACCGTGTCCTCCGGTCGATCCTCACAATGGTAGCACCCGGGCGTTTCCTCCCGCCCGATTCGGTGCAGGAACCTCCCGAAACAACCGTGTCCGGTGAGGACCTGCGTCAGGCGGAAGGTGAGGGCGCCGTGGCGCCTCTCTAGGCACTCCTCAAAGAGGGGACTTATCGCCACTATTGTGGCGTGCCCTGCACGGGGTTGCGATAGACGCTCTCTCCATGTCGCCATGAGATCGCGCCGGAGGTCTGTCCGCTGAGCGACAATTTGCCGCGGCAGCGGAGTTACCCCCCGGCGTAGTGCCTCCACGCGCCATTCGTGTAGGCGCGCGAGGACTATCGCCTCCAGATCCCATGGCGGCAATCCGGCAAGGAGGCTCGCCGCCTCGCCGGAGATCGTGCGGTATCCCCGGACCAGCCTTACGGCTACCACCTTTTGGGGCGCGTTCAGGTAGTGGGCGGCTCGCCGCCTCAAGGAACGCGCCCACACCGGGGCCCCGTAAAGGGCCATGGACCGCACGACCCCCGCGTAGAGCCTCCGGCAGGAGGCGTTTGGACCCCCCAGGTTGGGCAGGAGCCGCTTGAAGGCAGCCCCGGCCCGTTCCAGTTTGGGGGCCAAACGTCGGAAGTGCTCCACGAAGTTCCACCGGCTGTCGAGGACGAGACCCAGGTACTTCAACGTCGGCTCGACGCCGATGGAAACCCCTCCTACCGTGAGCATGGATCCCGACGGTGGCGCATTCCGAGGCCCATGAAAGCACATGGCCTCGGACTTGTGCAATGCCACCTCGAGACCCAATTGCCGGATCCTCTCCACGACCATCGCAACCCCGCGTGTCATTAGCTCGGCCGCCGCCTCGTGCGACCTCCCTTGTGCCAGCACCAGCGTGTCGTCTGCGTAGCAAACTACGCTGACGCCGTCAGGAAGGTCGGCGCGCAGCACCCAGTCGTACCCGATGTTCCACAAGGGCGGCCCTAGAACCGATCCCTGTGGAACACCGCACGACATCTCTCGCCGGTTCCATTCTCCGCTGTGACCAGGGTAAATGACAAACCTGTCCGACAGGTAGTCCCCGACCACACGACGAAGGTAGGTCGGCACCCGGTGATACCGGAGTGCCTCCCTGATGCAGCTCCAGGGCATGGAGTTGAAGGCGTTGGCGATGTCGAGAGACACCGCCAAGACCACCCCACCCCGGGACACCGCATCCCCCGTCGTGAGGGCTCTCACGCGCATGATGGCGTCCACCGTCGAGCGCCCCCTGCGGAAACCAAACTGGTGTTCCGCAAGATCCGGCCCCATCTCCGCCAGGTGCCCGGCGAGGCGGTTGGCAATGACTCTTTCAAAGAGTTTGCCCACCTCGTCGAGCAACACGATGGGCCGGTATGCGGACGGAGAGTCCGCAGGGCGCCCCGGCTTCCGTATGAGGACCAGCTTCCCCGTCTTCCAACGAAGCGGGAACTGGCCTCTCTCCAAGCATGCGCTTAGGAGCCCCTCCAGTCGGGGCCCGAGAGCCTCCAAGGCCAGGACCCAGGCTTTGCCAGGTAAGCCATCGGGTCCCGGGGCGGCAGTTTTGGCCTTAAGCCTGCCTACCGCCACTCTCAGGTCTACCCCGGTCACTTCCGGAATGTCGTCATCGTCCTCTGGGTGGTCCGCTTCCAGCACCGCAAGCGGCGGAGCCATAGGCGGGGGAGTGTGCTCCCCTCGCGAAGGGAACAGAGCGCTCACCACGTCCTCCACGAGCTCAGGCCGGAGACTCTGCGTCAGCGGAGGGGCCCTGGTGCGGAGTTTATCCCGCACCATCTTATAAGGGCGCCCCCACGGATCTCTGTCGAGAGTCTCCTCGCGGGCCACATCCTTGGCCCGCAGGACAGCCTCTTGGAGGGCGGTCTTCGCCGCTCTGTATCCCTCATACAGCTCCGCCTCAATGGCCGCCGCATCCGGAGGGCGGATGCGGAGCCTGCGATGCCTGGCGTACAGGTGCCGCGCATCGACGCACGCCTCGCGCAGAGACGTCAGCTCTCGCGACCAGCAGTACACCTGACGCCGGGCGCTTTCTGACCGAACCCGGGGCATAGCCACGTCACATATATCGGACATGGCCTCCTGGAACCAACCCGCCTCATTGTTGACGTCGGCAGGCCTGTCCGGTGATGTCACCCAGGCCTGCACGATCGAGGCTTCCAGGAGGAGCTCCCGGTCCAGCTGTTTCAGCGCCCAACGCGGACCACTCGGGGCCTGTAGGACCGGCGCGCTTGGGGTCTGGGCGGAGACGTCAAACCGGATATACCGGTGGTCGGAATAGGTCTCCACCCCCTCCATGACGCGCCAGTCAACGACACGCGGTGACAGAGCGGGGCTAGCGAACGAGATGTCCACCACCGACTCGCCCCGCATCCGCATACACGTGGGAACAGAACCCCTATTTAGGACGACCAGGCCTGCCTCCAGAGCCCAGTCCTCCACCATCCTTCCCCGCACGTCTGTACAACGAGAACCCCAAGCCAAGTTCTTGGCATTGAAGTCCCCGAGCACAAGCACGGGGAGGGAATGGCTTCCGATGACGACACTCAACTCCCTGAGGGAGTTGTGGAACTCGGCGAGAGTATGGTTCGGGGAGAAGTAGACTCCCGCTACAACGATCTCCCCGAACCGTGCTGCTACGCACCCCCGACCCTTCCTGACACTTTCATGGGTCGGGGTACCGGCGGCGGCCGACGAAATTATGGCCACTGAGCCGCTAAGGTCCTCCACCCAATCGTCCCTGGGCGGGACAAAGTAGGGCTCAGAGACCACGGTGACATTGACGCAGGCGCAGTGGTTGATGTTCGCCTGAAGGAGGCGTAATGGGGCCGTTATTGGCACTCCATCACGGTCTCCACTCGGGCCCCCTGCGAGGGCCCCGCTGCGGGAGGAGCAGCGACGGCGGTGGCGGCGGCAGCGGCGGCAACACTGGCGGCGGCTGTGGCGGTGGCGACGGTGGGGGCGGTGGCTGAGGGCCTTCCTTTGCCCCTGGCCTTGGCGGGTGGAGCGCAGGCCTTGCTCCCTGCCCGGTGCTCAGCCGGCCCGCCAGTCGCCGCACATGAGACGCAGTGCGGCGTGGCGAAGCAGGCCGCAGCCTTGTGACCGGGCTGACCGCAGCGGAAGCAGAGCCCACTGCGGTCCACCTCCGAGGTGCATTTCACTGACACGTGGTGCCCCACATGGCAGCGGAAGCACCTCAGAGGTCTGGGCTCCAGCAGTTTCACCTGCGCAGACACCCATCCCACCAGGAGCCTTCGGCCCTCCACAATATTTTTCGCCGCCGTCACCGGGCAGCTTACCGTGATGGTTCGCATGCCCGATAGGTCCGGACGTAAGGTGCCTGCCTTCACCTGCTCGGCAGGGCACCCACCAGTCCTAGTGACGGCGGCCACCACCTCCTCCTCGGTTACCGAGTCGTCCAGGCCCAGGATGCGCAGGTCTGCGCATCTGACGGGCCTGGACACTCGGGCCTCGTCCGCATCTAGGGACGCTCTGAGCTTTTCAGCTAGAGCGTCAGCGGACGAGCCACTGGTTTCACCGGGGATCTCCAGTACTCGAGCCCCTGTCGCGGTGACTTTAAGCCGGAGGCCCCCGGTGATTCCAAGCTCGCCGAGGTTCACCGAAGCCTTGGCCTTCGCAAGCACGTCGCGGTAGGATACGCCCCTCTTTTCCGCTTCCGGCTGCAGTGTGATCACTACAGCCGCGGTTTTCGGGGCGCGGAGCCTAGCCGCGACGCTTCGCGCCTTGTGCTGGCGTCTCCGCTCCTCATTGCGGGCCTTTTTGGCCGCCTTCCTCCCTTTTTTCTTCTCCCCGACCACCTGCCACCCGGCTTCGGCCACGGGAGGCTTAGGGGGCTGGGGAGCCGCCACCGAGGGGCAAGATGGCTGAACCGCCTTGCCCTTCTTCTTTCTGCGGGCCGCCGCCTTTTTAGCCGGCGCCGGATTTACCGGAGCCGTCTTTTCGGGGGCCGACACAGCCCTGCCGCAGGGCTGGCTGGACGGCCCAGGTCCAGAGGCGGCAGCCGCAGCAGCCGCATATGACACTCTCGGGCTTGGGCCCGAGGCTGCCTTGTTTGCCGCCAGGGGGGGGCGCAGCACAATGCCCTCCAGGACGGAGAACCGTGCCTGGAAGGCAGCCAGTTCCTGCCGAATCAGGTTCAGGACCTGATTCTCCACCGGAACCGGCTGGCTTGGTCGCTGCTGGCCCTTTTGGGGCGCCTGGCGGGAGCCTGACTCACGCAGACTGGTCAGGTCTGGTCGGAGCTTCCCATTCTCCTCCTGGAGAAGCTTTGTGGCAGCCGTAAGGCGGGCAACCTCCGCCCGCAGTTTGGCCACTTCACTCGGCGGAGGCCCCGCGTAATTGGCCTCCGCTGCCGCCATGATGGAGGCGGAAGCCGCAGGTATGGCCCGTAGCTTAGAAGAGGGCAACTTCTTCATCCGCCACTTCGCAAGAGGAGCCCAGACGGGCTGCCCCGCGATCGGCCACCCCAACCAGGTGGCGCCCCTCCTCGGCAGACCGAACCGAATTCTCGGTCGCGGGGAGCCCTCTCCCCTTGCCTCGGATCCCGCCACGCTTACTAGTGGGGATTTTACGAGCCGAAGCCAGCTCACCTCCAGTAGACGACCCTTGGTCGCCTTCCGGTCTGGACCGCTTGCGGAAGAACTTACTGTTCTCCGCAGCAGCAGCCCCAGTCCTCTCGCAGCGGGAGCTCTCTGAGCCTCCCGCGCTCACACTGGATGCGGTGTCGGACTCCGACCCCGCATCCTTCCTCTCCCTAACGACCAGACCCTGGGATAGGATAAGACACACGAGATAATTTGGATCTACTGAACCGATTTTGAAAATTCTTTTTCAGTAATTGGAAGCTACATTATCCCTGAGTGCCAAAGGCTATATTTACAACGTGCCCGTGCCCGACCAAAACACGAGCATAGCCGCGGGCAACAGCTAGTTAAGTATAATTAGAAGATACTATCGCCTGAAACACAGGACTACCTAGTTCAGGCACAAATCATGGGTGAACTTGACGTAGATTTAAGAAAATCTGTAAACGTTGTACCTTATATTTTTGAATAAATTTTATTATTATAATTATTTATTTTATTACTATAGAATCCTCCGGAATTATTTTGAACAATGCTGCAGAAAATCTAGATCGCGATGGTGGTGATAGTTGGAACAAAATGTTTCACATGCACTCACAACTGCACAACTCAACTCAAGCTAAGCTCAACTTAAACTGTTTCACCTCTTGCATGATTATTATGATTGAGCGTTTAGTCTAAAATATAAAAACTAGTCAAATTAACTCAGATATTATGGAAAAGGTCGAAAAACAAAGACCACTCTAACCGAATCTGGTCGCAAAGTACGATAAGCAAACTTTAAGCTCCAATCGATTTATCGGTTCTCGATTAAATCATTTATTATCAGACCGTAAAACAAACTTCAACAAAGAGTTTACATGTATATAAACTTTTGGCTAAAATCATACCTAGAAATTTTCATTAGCTTTGGCCCGCCGACACCTTTTAACTGTAGCATATATTATAAGCAGTGATCGGAATAGGTAGAGCTAATGTACCTAAAATTCAAGCAAAGAATAGAATTATTTATTAATCAGTACAGTAAACTGATTGAATTCATTATTTTTCCTTTTTAACCGACTTCGACAAGGAGAACGTTATCAAAAAGTTACGTTAGTTCGTTGTTTACGTTTAGTTCCAATAATTGTACAAAATGAATAAATGGTATGAAAACCTATAAATTGTTTTTTTTTTTATCCTGTTAGTTCTAACTATTAAAGCTGGTATGAAAATTAAATTAGCTTCCGCACTTACTTACGGCGTTCAAACGGAGATTACGTTTACTTTTTAAACAGAAACAGTAAAGAATTCGATAGTGGTTTTACTTCAAATATTCCGAAAAAAAAAATTGTTGTAAGGAAATCTCCACTTTCGTTTCTGTTCCTTCAACTTTAGGCGCTTTAGCTCTACCTATTCCAATCACTGATTATAAGACACTCGGAAATAATGTAGGTTTTTTTAAGCCCATTAGCGATGTTTTTTCGGAATCGGATCTGTAGTTCTCAAGATCACCCTATATCAAAACCTACAAAACTTTACCTCGTAATAATATTGATCTAGATCCAGTAGAATGTACTGTACAAGTCTAGAAAATATTGTAACATCATTCTTTACTCGGTAAATATAAATAACAAGGGCGTAGGTACACAAGCTGTGATTTATGTTGATGGCCCGTATTTGACCTTATGTCGTAACTTATTTTTATATCCGACTCCACAATTTCTGTGGATGTTAGCGGATGTCACATTTGGCCGTAATGTCCGTGACATATTTTTGTTCCCAAAATTGTATTGTGTCATTCGGATACATTTAGGTGTGGATTATCTTGATAGAGCGCTTCGGAAACTGTAACCTGTGATTACTTGGGCAATGTATCTTTTAATCAGCCCATGATGTTCCCACTGCTGGGACACAGGGTGTATGAGAAGTGGGGCCGGATTCCACCACGCCTGTTTAGTATGGTTTGGGACATGCTTCCACTATATTTCGTACTGTTTTTCTGCCACAAATCTCGTGTATAAGACCGGCTACACATAGCTTCTCCCATATTTAAATAATTGAAATATCGGAGAAGCTATGTGTAGCCGGTCTCCTGAAAAACAACAACAATTCAAGTTTGCGCGACCTTTACCAGGAATACAGAAACCATGAACGAATTATCAGAACATGGTGACGCACAACACAATGACATTGCAAGTCGATACACGAACTGAAATCCCTCAGGAACAAGGTTATATGACACTGTTTACTCCTCCGTTCTCCCAACAGGGAAATAGTATCAACGTATTCGTGTCAAACACACCTCACAAAATATGATAAAGCCATACCTGATACGTTATTTCCCCGGCGTTGCATAGAAAGAGGCCCAGTAGAAAGAACAGAGCCACTACAAAGAATATCAACTTCATACTTGCGATGAACGTCAGTTCGTCTGAAAGCTGGAAAATTAATTATAATGTTACGTAACTATCGGCAGAAAAGGGAAAAATAATTGACGCATTCTGTCTCAATCTTTGAAACGTGGCAATTACGGAATAACAAATTTCAAGCGTAAAAAGCCATTTTGTTTTCACTTTTCTCAAGTATAATAAAAACAACACGCTGTTCTCAATATCAGAAGAATCGCTACATGGATAAAAATTATCGCCATGTCTCTCAAACTATAAAAACACAACTATTCTTAACAAATCGTATCAAACAAATAGAGTTTCAGAAACGGTAACACGATGAATGCGTAATCAAGACAAATAATCCGCAGTTTTGCAAGATTCCCGAGCAGTCACAAGTACTGGGGTACAACAATGCGATTACTTACGGCAATTTGGAGGAGCAGAGAGACGGCCGACCCCGAGCTTTGACAAACTTGTAGCGCCATCACAGTCCCGAACGCTTTGTCGATGTCGCCCGATAACCTGATGAGATAAAAAGAATTATGCTCCGTTTGACATTGAATCGACTTTGATAAATGTCGCCCTCGTGGAAATAGTTTCTTTGAAATTAAAACGTTTTCAACAAAGGAGCTTGGATTTAAATTAATTTGCTCTTTCTTTGTCTTAATTACTAGATACTTTTGACATTGTAGCAAGCACCCTTGTCATTTTGGCATCACAATTCATCAATTACTTTTTATTGCCAAATGTAATGACGATTTTTCTCAGAATTCTGAAACGAATATTTAAGTGAACTATGTTTGGGGACACCCATGCCGCCGCTTCAGACTTAGTTTTCTTTTTGTCTCAGGTTCAATCTAATACATGCTTTATCAAACCTGATCAGGGTATTGTGCATTTTTATTCCTTCAACAAGCCCATTAGCTAATTTTTCCGTCGCCATGTCGTATTGTCCTCTGTTATTTAAGGCAAAGAATTCTCCTCTTAAGTTCTCGAAGTATTGTTTCAAGGTCATGAATTTATACTTGTACATGATCAGGTATATCATGGTAAAGGCGTCGACTGATAATATCATAGAGATCATCATGATGTAAAGGACTATTGTGGTGAATACGCGGACGAACATCGCTGGTATCGAATCGTCTTCAAACTTTGGATAGTACGTCACTACAGTTACGAAATGAGATCCTGGAAAGTAAATGAATATTTAGTGACATAATTTCAACTAAAATTTAGAAGCTTCATAATTTGATCCTAAACTGAGGTTAAAATTCAATTAGGTACATTTATTTTTTAGAAAAATTAAAACAGTTAAAGAATGGTATTCAAAAATATTAAACGCAGAACATAACAAAAACGTCTAATGAAAACGAATAATACAATACACGGATCAACGGATGTGTCCTTCTAGCTTTTCAAAGGAAGTTTTTAACGTAACGCGTTTTATATTTCGCTGAAAGGAAATTAACTCACCAGTAAACATCTTCCTTAATCCTTCAAAAACAAAGAAAAAACACGACCCATAAACGATCGAAACGTAAGCGACGACATTTATTTTCATGATCTTATATTTCTTCGCCATCAACGCGCTTTCTTCGTAACTCTCGCAAACCGTCACCATTTTACGATTCAGGTCTTTTATCAACGATTTGTTGGTTATAACCGAGAATATTTTGATCATAACTATTGTGTGACTGACGGCGAAGCTCACCGAGTCACGTTTCTCGTCCTCGGGATACTCACCCATCATGGCGGCCATTATTTCGAATATCGTCATGAAACCGTATATGAATAACAGCAGAGCGGTGTATGCTCTATAAAGCAGGTTTCGGTCGTCGCCTATTTCGTTTTCCTCGTACCAGAAATTTCCGGAGCCGATTAAGAAAATTCTTTTGCAATATGTTTTCAAGATGTAATGGTTTTTCATTTCGTTATTTTTTTTTTGTTCACGGTTTTGAGCGGTTGGCTCTAATGGCAGGGAAGTCTGCGAAATACAACTTTAAAGATAAATGGTGATGAATAAGTGTTTAAGTTAATAAAGTATTTAAAATAGCTAGTGTAGGTAACTTTAATATAAGCAATATCTTAATTATAATAAATAAATCCATAAAATACTTTTTTTTTAATTTATGCGTATCATTGTATGAATCGTCCATAAGCCAATTCTGTATCACCTAAATCTATCGCTACACGGTCCATTTCGTGAATATCAAGTTTAATATTTAATTATTCACATTTGTCCATTTCAAATTGCATGAAATACGTTAGTAGATCATTTATATCACATACCGTTAATTTCAAACCAGTACCAATCAATTTTCAATAAATAATCATGTATTACCAAAATGGCGATAAATTTTATATTGGTTTTGTTTATTAAAATATTACGTAAACGCCGGCCACACCTCGCCACGAACGAGTATAATCAAACAATGGCTGGAAAAATAATAAATGATCGTCGGTAAGTGTGAAAAGGAAAAGTTTGTAATAAGATAATTTACCCCTCTTTATTAGAAGCACAAAGATGTAAGAAAAATTAATAGATCGTCTTCGACAATATCTAAAGTTTCAACATAGTTATATGGCATTGAGTCCGCCTCTGTCATTTGTGTGCTTAAAGAATGAAGTCATCATCGTAATCTTCTTGCCCCTGTCCCATTTGACCCCAAGGGGTCAGCGCAACACGTTTTTTTCCTCCATTCTCCCCTGTCAACCGTCATGCTTTCATTTACACCTTGTTCTTTCATACATTCCTCACACAATCCATCCATCGTTTCCTTGGTCTTCCGCTCCCTCGCCATCCATTTTTTTATATATTAATCACTCTTTTAGTCGCATGAGATTCGCGATTCGACGGTTAAAGAATGAAATAAATAAATACAATATATCCCGAACGATAAATCTCGTTACTTTTAGAGGATTCCAGTGTATCAACACTGGATACAAAATTAATGGATTCTGTGGCTTTTACAAAATTCTCAGAATAAACTATGACCCAAAAGTTCCATAGTTGCGATTTAGCTAACATGGTTCTGTGAATTGACTATGTAAGTTGTGAGCCTATAGGTAAGGTTCACAACCTACGAGACAGAAAGAGAAGCGGGAGAGAGAGAGAAGAGAAAGAGTGTATACACAGTCTCTTTTGACTAGTCTATTACTGATATGAAAACTATATAATGGGAGTCAGTTTTGATGGTGAAAGATCGGAGCTAATTTTTGGATTTAAATGATAACTTACTATTACTTATCACTATTCAACATGCTGATCTTCTTCTTGTATTTACCTTTCCATCCTGCTCATTATCGGGTCTCTTGGCTCTCTTCGTCTCATGCCGAAAGTAATCAGACATTTTTCTCATTGGGAGAGAGTAATTCCAAAAACTTCACAGTTGTTTACATGCTTATGCCATTCTTTTGCACCAGAGCAGCTCCAACAGGCTTGAAAATTACTTGATTAATAGTGTAATTTATATTAGTCTGTTTATATAATGCACGTGCTCAAATAACTGGTGGTCATTTACCAGCTTATAAGTAAGTTAAATTACCAACTAGAAATATTTACCGCTTCTACGTGAGACCGCTTCGTTAATCCTTTGTACTAGCTGAGTAAGTGTTAGTGATTACTTAAGAACTTTTTCTAATAGTTCATAATAACACCAAGTTTTGAAACTTCAAGGGGCCATAATACATGCTTTATTAGAGGGCGCGCGGAAAAACACACTAACAAATAGCGCTATTGTAAAGTTAAATTAGTTTCACCTTAACAATGGAAAAAGTTTAATATTACTGATGTTTTACGAAGAAAGCGAGATTCATTGTTGGAATTTCTGAAGGTTAAATGGAACAAAAACAGTCTGCATTGAATAGTGATCAATTTACGATTCAGTCTATGGCTAAAAACCATAATTTCTCGCTCCAAACAACTTAATGTGGTAAAAACTGAATACTATAGACAGTTCCGGCACATGTTATTCTTTGCTGTTCTCAGTGTCCTCCGCCTCGATTTTTTTTATTTTTTGAATCCTTGCCCCACTGTAGTAATTTCTCCTGTATAGTGGGTGCGTTTACAAACATTTAAACTCACATACATAAAAAGACAGGCCAAAAATAAAAACAAATTAAAAAATAATAATTTCGAAGTACAACAGTATTAAGTATATTGGGTCGAATGTTCCAAGCAGTCCCATACCTTTTTACGATTGCTCATTACGGACAATACCTCATAATCTTTAGGTTCCACCATTCTAAGGCTCAGAATCTTTTTCTTGCAACCTCATGTTTTGTAAAGTCAGTGTAAATCAAAGGTACATAATAAAGACAATCAGAAAGTCGCAAGTTGAGATAGCATTTGCCAAAATTTGTCTTATTTCGCAGATTCCGTCGCCCGCTGGCTTGGAGCCAGGCTCGCAGGGACTTACGAAGATAACTATGTTCCCTCTTACACTATACTTCATCTTAAACTGCCTCTCATGACTTCATGTTCAACCCATCCGTCAAAAGGAACGAGTTTAATTCAAACAATAGAGACGTCATAAAGTTGTGATTGTGTGTAACTAGATATTTTGTTTGTATTTGCTGAAAATCTGAACTTAGCGGAAGGCCACTGATAATTCATCAGACACTTCTTTTTCTTCAACCTTTGGCCACACAATGCTAAGTGTAAGTGTCTTCGAAAACTCTCCACTTTTGGCGGTTTTGTGTCATTGCTGTTGCATTGGTGCAATTCTAACATCAATCGGGAACCGCAGCACCACAGCCGTCCAATGGTAAGAACAAAATTAATTTCTGTTTGAACATAAATGGTATTACGTCTTTGGAATGTATTTTTTTAACGCAGTCTTTGTAACATTATATTCCACATAGAAAGGAATCCACTAAACAATTTCATTGCAAACAAATAATTCCTGTTCTAGTCACTCGTTGTAGCATTTCCCATTTTCTTACTAAAGGTATTTCACACTCTTTATCTTGTACTAGCTGTTGTCCGCGGCTGCGCTCGCATTTTGGTCGGAAATGATCCCACGGGCACTTTGTAAATATAGCCTATGGCACTCGGGGGTAATGTACCTTCCTATTAGTGAAAGAATTTTTAAAAACGGTTCAGTAGATCCAGAGATTACCCTCTACAACCTCACAAACTTTACCTCTTTATAATATTAGTATAGATTATCCTTAAATCTTTCTGTATACTTTTTGATCGGTCTCATTTTTCTCTGTAAACAAAATGTTTTACCAATGATAAAAGCTCCCATTGAAAATAAATCAGAATAAATACACAAGGCTAAGCGTAAAATACGTATATAACGTTTTACGCTTTAACTTGCCTATCTGTCTCTTTTGCTCTATCTCGATTTAACCTGTAAACAAAATGTTTTACCAAAGATAAAAGCTCCCACTGACAGTAAGGAAGTGTTTGGGGAAAAAATATGCGGACCAATATAGCCTGTAACATTGTACGGAACGCAATGCAGGGCAAACTGCACAGACCACTTCCAGGCTTCGGTGTAGTACTCGTATCAGTTATTTATTGCCTACCACTTTATTGCCTCACTGCGGATTTGGAAAATGGACACCCTCTGTGGCGGCGGTTCCTATCCAATCGGCCTTATATTTGGTTTGCAAAATACATTTGTAATATACAATTACATGTTTGGGTCGTATGATATATGAATGCTTTTACTTGATCGTGTTTCCTGTCTATATAAATGTATTCGAACAGGTGTTTTCAGCCTCTAACTTTCACACTGCTGGGTACAGAATCTACTCTCTGTGTAATCCATCACATGGGCCACTACGGATTGGTGGATGTCACATGCCTTCGATTGGTTGTTCCGTGGTTTTAAGCATCTGAAACATAACATAACATCTCACTTGTGTCCCTCGATGAATTAGGCAGAGGTGTACCTAATAGTAACAGGAGGCTTTGACATCAATCGGGTATACATCCAGGCTCCGCGGTACTACTAAGAAATTACTGATAGGAAAATAACACTTTGCCTAACTTGAGAATCAGACCCAGAAACTTAGCAGTAGCCCTTGCGACCACTAGACTCAATCTGTCAACTCAGTCGAAGCATTTTTAAAACAGGTACAATCAGAGAATTACGACAAATCCATTTTATTGTACACCGAGACCGTGTACCGATACAAATGTACCACAGTACGGGCAACGCTTTACACTGTGTGGGTAGTTCCTTTAAATTCTAAACAAACAAATTAAAACTCGATTTCACTCCCACTCGTACAAAACAATTTTAATTACGAAACAAGCAACAATTTATCAATACCATCTTCAATACAAAGCGAATGATACGGTTTATTTTAAACTAGCTTTTACTCGCGGCTTCGCTCGCGTTATTATCGGAAATTATTCCACTGAAACGTTTTCGTTACTCTCGGGAATTATGTAGCTTCTTATTAGTGAAAGAATTTTTGGAATTGGATTAGTAGTTCCGAAGATAACCCCCTACATTCAAAGTTACAAACGTACAAACTTTACCTCTGTAGAATATTAGTAGACAGTCCACACATAGATCATAACATTGTAGAAAACTCTTGAGAACTCTTGGTTTTCACAAGTGTGAAAACGAACACTTCAGAAGAATTCGTGATGAAGTAAGTAATTAATCTTGCTTTGTTGCCGACGTTGAGAAGAGCTGCTTACTAAGTGCAGAAATGTTTCGCCACTGCTGCAAACTTTGCAATTTGGAGAGACGTCATATTTTATTTGCTGGGATACTGTTTCTGTATTAATGTATTTCATATAGTTTTGCTAATTATAGATTTTTCGTATTGCTTCTAACGATATTGGATTGGAATTGACTGTAGAGCAATGACCTCTTATGTAAGGAAGGGTCGACGATGCTTACTCATGAATATCCAATATCAGTGTATGTAGTGTTTCACGATTTTTGTTTCTAAAATCTTATGATCTTGTCAATATTTTTGTGTTTGAACATAACGTTTCATAATTTTTCTTATTTTTTGTCTTCTAAATTTATACAATAATTATAAAATCCAGATATTAGTTCCAGGATAATAATGACCCTTGTTTTTATATTGTGTTGTTACTAGCTAGTTTTAAATACTTTAAATTGTAATCTGTGGAGAACGTAGTGGATAGCCTAATTGTTATTGTGCTACTGTTTGTTTTTCTTTAAACAAAAAAACGCTTATTCTATCTACATCTGTTTTATCCTTCTACTTTCTTATTGTTTCTTTCGGCATTGTGGAAAAGAAAAAAAGTGCTTCAACAGATTTTTTAAATATTTGTGAGATGCAATTCCAATAATAATACAAGAATAGTTTAACATAGCTTTAATATGAAACAAAATTCCAATCAACTAACAAAATAACATTAGAAAACTAATATTATATTACCAGACAAAATTAAGTCTTGGTTCAATATACCTAGTACATAGCTTTAGGCATTAATTTAATAAAGTGCGTCATCAGCATTGTTATTAAAAAGATAGTGTATTGGCCTTTTTTGTTCATTGAATATACTCATCGGATCCCACGTTATGAGGCTATTGGAATAGCTATTCCTTCACGATATTTCAGACTATTTCAAAATCGCGATTGAAAGATTCTTTTGTTTCCTCATATTGCAACGTTACTTTTGGAATAGAGAAAAACTGCAACACGTCAACGATTTGAATTCAAATAGTCCAGAGTAACTTTAATAAAATTTGTACGTAGAGGCATATCATGGACTACCCACAGAGAGAATGGAAATTTAAAACATGGTGTTGTTTTTGTGAGTGCATGATGAAACTGTCGCCGGACGCTGTCCATCCCTCACCGCCTATTAGTCATCTCTCAACAGCTCCTTGTGGCGAGGTCAAGTCCTACGGGTGCCATTTGTGACCCGGAACTACACGAGCTTTATCTCATAAAACATATTTTAATTCACATCGTAATACAAACAAAAAGTTTTAAAATCAAAGCGAACATGTGTAGGTTTAAAATTAAATAAATATAAAAAATAAACGAACTTGTGAATGTTACAAAAAAACCTATAGGCATATTTTTTGTGGGGTCAGAAGAAATTATATCAGTTTGAATCTCACAAAAATATTGTTTGGATCTTTTGAACACATCTCAACTGATTTATTGCGATACGTTGATGTAGTACATACTCGTACGTAGGTACAGTGCATAACACATGGTACATAAATCAGATTACAGCCGAATCCTCGCGCGCAATGGTATCACATAATCCCGTTTGGTTAGCAGCTGCCAAATTTGCAAGCAAACTATTCTGATCGACGTCACCACAATCTGCCACGCTGATGTATGAGACGACCTATATTGATCGCGCAAATGAGCGTATGAACTGTTCGATTGAGGCTACCTTTCGGTTTGGATCGCCCCCTGTATCTATCTTTGAAAGGGTGAAATTGATGAACCCACTGTAACATAGAAGTGAGTAGATTTGGGATTCGGTATCCTGTTCCTGAAATCCGAAGTCAATGACCGACCGCTAAGAGGAATTCCAGGAAATATTTACTTCGATGATTAAAAGGTATCTTTCTACTAGCTAAAAGAAAATGGTTCTTGTAAATATCAATTTTATTAAAGTATTCAATTAATGTTATAATTTGTAAAGGTTAAATTAATAGCTAATTGGAAAGTTTGGAAGGTTATTTGGTCTCAAATCGAGGAATTGTAGCTATCAGGTTTCATTATTATTTAAGATTCTTGAAGAGTTTTCTCCGTTACTGAAGTTTTTAATCCTGTGACATTTTTTTAAAGAGGAATACTAAAAATGTACTAAAAGTTACACAGCAGTTTACGTAGCGGTTCTAAAAATATGAGCTGTTTTTTGTAAATTAGGATTCATGCGTCAGAACTCAGAAACAGTCTCCCGGATACCTCTCACAGGCAGTTAATATTTAATGAAGAGAAGTCGCAGATTTCACAGTATACTCAGAAGTGACCAGTTATTGTCAAAACTTTTGCTCCCGCACTAAATTCAACCCGGCAATGTAAAAGTTTCGGGTGAAGTTATCAAACTCCAAATTTTACAATTAACGGAGCGTGTTCGCGGCGTAAACTTCCATATTTTAGCATAGGTGAGCGCCAGTTTCTAATATGCCGCAAAATATATAGAGCCACTGTTTCCAACAGAGACTTTAGTGATGGCTACGAAGTCAGCGAAGTTCGGTATGATGTAGCAGATTGTAAACCCGTATTGTCAGTTTATTAATAACATTTCATTTTAACAATGGAAGGGTTAAATGGGTCAGTAGTACGATAACATCATGAATGAGCTAATTTATTGAGGTGAATTCTGACTTTACGTTGTTTTGTTGACTTCCCGAGAAAAATCTGCAATTTTTTTCTAAACTGGTGTAAGCAAACAATTACGAGTTTTTATTTTAAAGGCTTCCGTCCCGATGGCGGTTGTTGTTTGAGTTCCATCTCGCCTGTCGCTTCATTAGCAGCCCCACTGCTACTGGTAAACTTGCAATGGGACCCGCGGGTGCGATCAACTATACTTATACTTGTGTTAATACCTACCTGCGCTCAGACCTGTGTCAAGGTTCGTTGGAGACGAATTTCACTAAAATTAACTGGTTGAAGAGCTTTCTAACACTCATTACCGATTCTCAACGGAATCGCGAGGACTGTTAGCATATTTTTATCAACAAAAATGAATAACCTTTCATCTTCAAAGGTACCGTGATAAGTAGGGTCGTTGGAAAAACGTTTGCTAAAAATGCCTATCGTTTTCTTATTAATGAAAAGGAAACCATTATTCTTCGCCCAGAAAAAGATATTATTAACTTATTAAAATATTCAAGTATTCGAAATGCTATTGAAGCGTAAATCTCGCAGTCGATCGTAAAAACTGTTCCCCAGAGTAACGAAAGTAACTCTGTTTCATTGGATCCGAGCCGTACCATTGTCCTCATACGCACTCTGAGAAAAAGACCAATTTCTGAGATTTCCGAAGGGCTTAGCTTCATTTCCTTTTATATCTCCCCAGATACTAAATTCGTTCAGCCAATAATAAAAAATCGTCCGGGACACTTGGAATGGACTTGACGTAAAATTTACCCCCAATCCTGGGGACAGATTGGACATTATAACGCACTTACGTCCTTCGAGTAGGACACCGAGCCTGCTTGATTGGTCTAGCTTTGCTACAACCATTATAGGTTACTGAGTAGTTACACAAAGGCGGCAAGTAATCAACTTCAGCTTCATAATTAGATTACAAGTTCGTTGAATTGGTAATAAGTTTATGAAAGGAATACTCTGGTACGTTTGAGGTATTTTTAGGAGATATAAAAATATAATATGAGTGAATTTAATTAGTGTTGTTGAGCAAATGAAAGAACAACATGGAATGTTGGAGCACCTCATTAAACCGTGCACGTTTGAGTCAATTAAGAGAAAAGGAACATGAAGTCGTGTGCGAGAAAATTGCAAGCTATCACTATTTAATTATTATTGTAAAACGTAAATCGATTTACGTATTTTCGTATTAACAGAACGTGTGTAATAATAACATTATTGCAACTTAGCAAAACGATGCTTATTTAAACTTATACTGTCGCGGGTTGACTGTACTTATGATCGCGAGTTGACTGACCCGCGATCATGGCGCTTGCAACAGCATCGAAATATCGGGAGCTCAAAATAATAGACAACCACGGAAGATATCCCGTAAGAACAAACAGCGATTGTTTTAAGCTTTCACGGTTTATAAGTAAACTTATTTTAAGTGGACCCACAAGATCTTTGAAACAAAATACACAAGCTGCGTCGTTTCTAACGCTCTTATGTTTTCAAAACTTCAGTTGATTTATTTGATGGTTCTGTGGTCTATATAGGGTGAAAAGTGTGAACGCAGCATTATGTGGGTACTAGTCTTGACCCATGTTTCAACTCGTTTATCATTGGAGATAAGGAAAACTGTATTTTATATCAAGGGACATGCTGACGTCCAGTGAAAATGCTTAAAGTGACATCAACGTCATCTGCCTAGCCTTTTCCCAAAATTTATTGGGGTCGGCTTCCAGTCTTACTGGATGCAGCTGAATACCAGTATTTTACATGGAGCGACTGCCTATCTGACCTCCACAGCCCAGTTAGTACCGGGTAATATAATACCCCATGGTAAGACAGGTTGTCAGACTTTCGGGCCACTCATTTAAATGTTTCAGCTCTGTGGTGTTTTTAGTTGCGGCTATCTGGTGAAGTTAACCGACCACAAATACCTGGCCATTTTTTAAATGTTTCAAATCTGTAGTCTGTGAAAAATAATATTTTATCATTTAATCAGGAATTGTTTCCTGATTAAATGATAAAATATTATTTTTCACGGTAGGTAATTAATGATAACTAGCGACTCGCCCCGGCTTCGCACGGGTTCAATGTTTTACATATAAACCTTCCTCTCTTCACTCAATCTATTAAAAAAACCGCATCAAAATCCGTTACGTAGTTTTAAAGATCTAAGATCACCTACAGTGACAGACAGCGAGACGCGACTTTGTTTTATACTATGTAGTGATATAGCTGGAAATTCTACATTACTTATTTGTTGCTGCATGTTCAAACTAATTGCGAACACTCTATCTGCAATAACAAAAGTAAAAACAACCTATAATCCTACTTCCTGGGCTCAAGCGTTCTCTCTGGGACAGGGATTAGCAGCGAACGGTAATCCAGCAGGGCCATCGTCTATTTACGCTAAAACAAAATAGATTAGACAACCTAGACAAACTAGACCAACATTATGCCTCAACAGGCCCATTGGTCCTCATTGGCCTTAGCTGTAAACCGGGAAGCTAAGTGTATGAATCTAAATAAATATCATACATAGGCCTCCCCAAGTGTCGCCACATTAACCAATCCCGTGCGTCTAGATTCTAGCCGATCCCCGCAATCTTCACTAGGTCACTAGGTCATCGTTCCACCTAGTGGGACGCCTTCCAACGCAACGTCTTCCTGTTCGCGGTCGCCACTCCAGAACTTTTCGGCCCCATCACCATCCGTTCTGGGAGCGATGTGCCCTGCCCACTGCCACTTAAGTTTGGCGGTTCTTCGGGCTACGTCGGTAACCAGACGTAACGGATAAATATGTATATCTAAAAGTGTCATACCCACATCAAAGAATACAACTTAAGTTGGTAAGACAAAGCATCAGGTAACGGTCTACTGAGCAAGGAACAAACATTTTTATTGTGCTAACGACTGGTGCCATCGTAAAAAAACTAAAGCTCCAATAAAGTAAAGAAAATCCAATAATAATAAACAGGGGTAGCTCTCCAAACACGTTAGAGAAGTCGGCCAAGTAGGGTGTGCATGTATTCGAAACAGAATGGAACTTATTGAAGCAATAAGGATAGCGTCTTGTGAATCGTGACAGCGGTGTCCGGGACAGACGCGGTCGGAAATTCCCGGGTAAAGTTGAAGTCAGCTTCCACATATTTCACGGCCACATTACAAAACTTTTATAGAGCTTTGGAGTTTCGACTTATAAAAGATTTAAAGGTCTATCTCTTGGGCGCAATAAGAAGCTGCAACTTTTGGATTTCCATTATTTCAATGTTTTATGATTAAAACAATTTATTGGAAAGTTTCTGGAGAAATTTTAATACTTACAACAAGTACATTAAGGTTAAATACCCTGTAGACTACACAAAACTATCTCGGAACAATTTAAACTATCTTTCTCATTGAAACAACAAATAGTTAGAATTTTATAAATACAACGTTAACAACACTATAATTAAGTCCGTTTTTAAATAACCGTTTAACTGTAATACAATTAGAAACAACACGCTTTTTAAAAACTAAAAATATCAGTTTGGTGCCATTATTCATTTTTAATCTCTTTGACGTATTCGAAGATATGCCTCTAGTTAGGCTCTGACGCCCCTACTCGGGTCATTGCACCGTTAAGACGAGGGTACCCTAGGCCAAGAATATGCTACCTACGAGTACGTCTGCCGAAACACCTCCTCCACTTAACAAGACACTTGTGTGTGTAGATTCTATGGTAGAAATTTTAATGCTTTGTAGCTTCATTTTTTAGAGTACTCGGAGAGACCGTAATACACCGTGACTTTTTATTAGTCGTTTTCCAAAGGCAGCCCAGTTAATGTATCTAATTTTTACTAATCATTCATAAAATAAATAAGTAATTATGAGATTTTAATCATTTAAAAATAACAATATTATTCATTATTATGACGCATGACGTAGTGAAACACCCTGTTGCGAGCGATTATCCACTCGACTCGTGTGTTGGGTAGGTAATAGTAGGTATGTTCTACCGTTTGATTCGTAGACATTACACTTCAGGATGATTCATAATTCTAACATAATCCATGGTTTATTTTTCTTTGTACCTATTCTTAACTGTGGTAAAAAAAAACGCGCCTAGAGGTATTTTATGTCGGATACATTAAGTGGACCGCCTTTGAAAGACGACTAAAAAGTTACGGTGTATAGTTTGATGACTGATATATCGTGAAAACCAGCCTATTTCTGTACAAGAAACAAAAATAAAATAAAGGAACGAGAACTTCTATTCATAGACGAAGTCTAATACTGGCATAAAAATGCCCATAATGTATTAAGACAAAAGTTCCCTCGGTTAGTTTGTATCAAATTATAAATAAACAGTATCCTCATACTTAAACACCAATCCTAAAAGCTCTGAAATCACTGAAAATGAGTGGCATACTAGCACATAATTATTTTATTTCCATTCCAACTTGCAAACGAACAAGTTAATTCACTTAATTTATTCAACTTACAATGTAACCCAACTTTTAAAACAGTAAGTGTACAGAGTTATTAAATAACGTCTTAAAGCAGACGGAGTCCAAAATGATCGTTGAGACGAAGTTTATATAGCACAAGGCAGACGTTGAGGCTTTTAGCAGCGAAAGTTTTAACTGCACAGCGTTTACTCAAAATGCAAATTACAGGCTTCATATATGCGAGGTGGAGTTAGACAGGCCGCAGGATGTGATACACGGGACCCCAATATTAAACCACACGATAGCGCCATAAATTTTCAACCTGCCGTGTATACGTTGTAATTTTCACGTACGTTGATGTTTACACGTTTTTAAGTGTTCAGCTGTTTTTGTTTTGTTCTACTTATCATCCTCTAGCCGTTTGTTAGTTGAGTTGAGTCGTAAATATTTAGTATCATCTCGTGTTGTGGGTTCGTGTTTCTCGGATGACCACTTCAATTGAGCTGTAGTTAGCAGTATAATTGAATTACACTCTTATTTGAAAGCATTTCGAATTTTAAATAGCTCCGGCCCATCTCGTAACTTTCCCATTTCGACAACTAAACAAAAGACGTGCGAAACAAGTGAAAAAGTGAGCCAACTCGTAACTATTTTAATCTTCATACATTGAATCCTATTTCATCAACCATAAATTTCAACTATTTATGGAAGAAAATATACAACTATTTTGGCGTTGGGTTTTAAAAACTGCAGAATTTTAATTATGCATAGAGAACCCCGTCTGGTAAGAACAGAGGAATGCCAAACTCAAATCTAAAACCCGTATCTAAATCTAAAATCTAAAACAGTTTTCTCCTGCTACAACAAATAAGAATAGCATTAAACTAGTCACCTAATTAAACACAAAATAAACCATCACGACCACTACTAACCAGCACAATTTATAACAAATGTAAATTATTTTTAGGGCTCCCAAGTTACGTGCGCGAGACTTTACAGCGACAAGTTGTGGTATTGTTAAACTTTAATGCACTTTGGCACTTCACACAAAGGATTCAGGTACTTTAGTTCACAGTACTCTTAGTAGCAATTGCTCATTTCATTTGTATGGACTGTGTCCAACAATACTGGGGTAGAGGGGTATGTAAGAGCGCTAGGGTTAGGTCGATGCTGTTGTACTCCATCACATAAAAAGAAAGAATAGAAAGAAAAATCGTTTGTTTTGCACAGACTACAACACACAATAATAAAACACAACCATAAAAAAAAGAAAAAGAACATCAAAGCAAAAAACAAAAAAATAAAATAAAATCTAATATTACCTTCGCAACACATGCACATTCACACATGTTGCTTCGCACATGTGCGTTTAGTTGATGTAAGACAATGAGATCATGAGCTTTTTTAGCTTGAACGTCATAGTGCTGCGCAGGGGTCTCCTCTATATCCTTCCAGGTATTTTTTCCCAGTGCCACCACGAACCAGCCTTCTTGATGTGCATCCAGATCATCTCTGTTCCTCTTCCTAGGCTGGCCTGGGCGGCACAGTCCCTCCTCGTTCATAGGGAGGTTAACGTTCATACCATACTGTGAATATTATGTATTAATTTCAAGTCTTATCACCGCAGTTTAACATTTTTTACCGTGCTCAGTCTCAGTACATTTCGTGAGCTTTATTAAAGCGCGAATAGGAAGATCACTACGAAAGGTTTCGGATTGCCGGTCCAAAGTCTAAAACAACTGGACACACTTGCCTATTGTTTTTTGAGTCAAGCCGCACCATTATTGCCAGCCACCTGAAAGTCAAAAACGATTGAGCTGTCTTGGATCCCGTAGCGAAATTACTCAGGAAACATTTCCACATCCCAAAGAAAGCAAGTCCTTGGCCAAAGCCTAGAATTAATACTTTGTTATAACGCTTCACCACCTTGAGCCAAATTTATTCTTCCATGAGAATTTTTCAATGCAAAAAAGAGTAATCACTAATTGGTATGTTTTTGACAAAATATGGGTTTGAAACACTGGGGTCATGGGGTCATCGTAAAGCGGTTGGTTTATTCTTCTCGCGACCTAAAGGCTTTCGTTATTTTTGGTCAAAGAATCAGCATTGGCATACAACGTGGCAACGCTGCCAGCCAGGGCGATTTTTTTGACGCCCTTTAATTCTTTTCTTCTGTTCTATATGTACATGTTTTTATTATTATTTTAAGTTTGGTTGTAGCTAAACACTAAATAAAAATACTAAATGATCCCTTGTCAAGATCTTTTAATCCACGAAAAACCATAGGACAAAACCGTGCATTTTTCTGTTCTAAAAAGTAAACAAGATCACAAAATAAATTGGAATACTTTTCCTTCCTTCCCCAGAATAGTCTTATTACGCCTAACAAGGGCAAAGTTACCAACTATAAGTTTTGTCAGAGATGAGAAGGCACAGAATTTCTACAGTTTGTCAACAGAGCTAGCAATTCTAGTCACTGCGTCCCTTGAGAACACGAAGTTAGATGTCATTTGTAAAGTGCCTTTCTGAAGCACATTAATTTATTGAAGCTTTAAGTGGCCTTCACAAATTCTGCTGAAATGTGTTTACTTATGTATATTTGACATATATTATCGGCCCAATTCTAAGTCCACAGAACTTCTATTGAATTTCAGTAAACACATTCAGTTGGTTACTTCAAGTAGTGAAACGATCTAAGTGAACTGTTTCATGTCTCAAAGTTTTCCCCTTCTAGAAACATCTGTACACAGACGGACTTATACAGCTTTGTATTCAATATTGGGTGAATTTAGTTCTTTGGGACAAACCCTGACTGCGGTTGGTCTGAAATCCTCGGAATTCTCAGTTTGTTAAATGTCTTTAGGCTAATGAATTCGTCACTCGTAGGGAGTTTTACCCATTTTATACAGGATGTTAACGGACCAGTTACGAAGCTGTCAATCAAGCATTCTGTACATCAAAAAAAAAAAAAATAGAACTATCTTAATTTATGGAAGAGCGGAGTCTCCTACTACAGGCATTATTTGCTTAAAAGGAGACTCCAATCATCAACTAATTTAAGACATATTGTTTTACGGAAATAAATATTTTGTATTTTTTTGTTTGTTTGTATCAAAATAATAATATAATAATTAGATAATTTCTACGCATAATTATCGCTGGGAAACGACTATGTAACGCACTCAAAACATTGTGCTGAGTGATGTATTGAATAGTACGGGGTCGTGGCGTACGAAAAGTAAAGTGATAACATTAAAACATGTTTAAAAACAAATTGAAAAAGCTGGAACTATGACCCCAATATCTCCGTAACTTGAAGGTTCCCAGGTCCATGGTTCATGGTCCTCAACAAAAAAAATTGCAATGACATGGAGAACGAGTGCCTCTCGACTTTATTATCAGTAGGTAATTTTACCCATTATGTATGTGGGTATTGTGGGTATAAGTGTCCTCAACTATACTTACCTAACTATAACTATTATGTGTCCTAAACTATACCTACCTAACTATAACTATTATGTGTCCTAAACCATACCTACCTAACTATAACTATTATGCGTACACCTGGTATCTACTGTATCACTTTCTTATCAATCTCCTACCTTTTTATATGTATTATTTAGACTTCATGTACTGGTTCATATGTTCTGTGTTCTGGTACATAAGCGGACTTAATGCCACAGGGCATTCACTACCAGTCAACCTTTTGGGTTAAATAAGCTTGCTTGCTTGCGTTGGGTTTCTTGCCAATTTATTTGGGTTCGTTGCAGCATTTCTCCTTGTTGCATACTTCTCTGTTAAAAAATCAAAGCAAAAGCATCTCTGTCTCATTTAGCTATATAATTTTTCACACAGTTCATACTCCGTTTCTTTGGCCTTCCGGTAACGGTAAACGTTACAGCCAGCTCGAAACTTTCCTCACGAAATTTTCCTCATTTGCTACTTACGTCATACATTGATCCGACAAAAATATAGAGAAAAGTTCGATTCGTCGCGTGATGTACAGCAGAGCGCCAGCACGCGACGTCGCGTGATGTGACAATTAACGTGAGGAAAACAACCAAATTCCTAAACCGATTTGAATAAAATTTCTATGGGACCAATCGGGAAGCATATCCTTTCAGATGAAAAAAGAAGTTTTCAAAAGGGTTTACAAATGACGAAGTTCTGAGGTAAAAAAGATTTAAAAAAAAAATACAACCGAACTGAGAAGATTCTCCTTTTTGAAGAAAGTCGGCTAAACAGCAGAATACCAGTATTTTACATGGAGAGACTGCCTATCTGACCTCCACAACCCAGTTAGTACTGGGTAATACGTTACCCCTTGGTAAGATAGTGATTTTAACAACTGATTTGTAATACCTATATTCTTTGCAAATAAAGCATTTTGAACTATTCTAAGACTGGTTGTTAGACTTTCGGGCCACTGACTACCTGTGACGACTGCCAAAGGTCTACAATTGACAGCCGGGACCAACGGCTTAACGTGCTGTCGGAAGCATGGAGTAAACTCGGTATGTAATGGGTGGTCACCCATCTACGGAACAACCTAGGCAAACGCGGCCTAAAGATCCCGAAACCCGAGCGATTGTTATTATTTTCCCACTCGACTCAACGCCTTCAATAGGTACATACAACAAAATAATAGCCCAAAATATAATTGCAGGTTTTTTGATTTCATTATAAGGACTTTTATTAATAACGTTTAAGTGATAAGATATCTATCGCTTGATTTCATTTTAATATTGAGAGTGAATAAACAGCATTTCGATTACGTAAGTGCTATCGATAGTACGCTTTCAATAAAATGTTAACATCGCATATTTCATCCTAATGCAAATCGTGCTTTAGTCAGACATAATGTAGATACATAATCTGAAAACTAGCTACACTGTACCATGCGTCGATGCATTCATAAATGTATAAATTATGATGTGAAATGTTGATAGTAATAGTTAAATTATTCCAATTTCCAACATACACAAAGTTTTGTTGACACTGTCGGCCCATGTTTGGACAGGAAACTGGCTATTCCTAAGGACAGTTTATCATTTAAACTAATTTAAACTTGGTATCACCTTCAACGATCTTTAAGTAGGTAGGTACCGGACGATTGTTAAGATACGGTGCCATTATTACTGAACTTTTGTAAATGGGTCTTGCAGTATTTCGTCAGTATGCTGAAATATTGATGTTTCTGCTACATCATAGCCTTTTATTGCTAACAATTTTTTTTTCATATGTTGGTTCCTAACCTGGTGTCAGAGTTCTTATGCCGCCCGTGGGCAACTAACTACCTTGACTACCTAATTATAACATAACATCACGCGTGGTCTCCCCAAAGCTTTACATAGAGGCATTGTTGTTTCCTTTCTTCGCTCGGTAACTTTATAATTGAAACACCAGAAAATTTAGTTTTATCAAAAACTATTGTAAGATTACCTAAAAACCTTGACACACGACACGTTTACAATCTTCCTTGTCTATGAACAGATTCAAAACTAATTCGGATACATTCTTGTGTTCTGTATTGAACAGGCATACCTATAACACGCACACTTTTCGCCTGTTAAGTTTGGGTCCTATGTACTAGAGGGTGAATCTATTGCTATTAATTAGGCACAAATCCAGAATACGAATTATTTCTGAGAAATCCCTTATGAAAAACCCTATTACCCTAATCCCTTATTTGCCCTTCCTTGTTTAAAAAATCGACCTAGAACCTAATGCCCCTAATTATCACCAACTATAACTATACGGTCAGAAAAGGGATGTCACTTTATTCGAGCACAACTCGAAAACAACCTCGGGTATTTTAAAAGGATAGACATCCCTGAAACTAACATATTTTCATAGATATTCTCTTTGCCTGTACATACGAATATGTTCGTTTCGCATCCAGTTGGGTCCAGTGACACCGCAAAACCACCACAGCGTCTTAATTTTGCTGACACTGAGCTAGTGCTCGTGTCACCTCGAAGTGAGCTAGGTCTTACACTGACATAATACATAAGTGCCGCTTGGACACTATAAATATCCAAACTCTAGGGTCGAAGCTAACAAATTATTGTCATACTGCACTTTGGTAAAGCATGGATATTTGGGAGTGAATGAATCAAACACTGTGTTTAAATACAGAGTGTAACAAGACCCTTAACGAAGTCGTCCACCAAGCATTATGTGTACATCAAACTAAGTAACTTTACGCAAAATTATTGCAAGGAAACGAATTTTTTTGGGTGAAAAACACGTTTTATGGTGGGACTCAATGAAATGCATTAAACACATTGTGCTGATGGATTGAATAGTACGGGGTCGTGGAGGTCTTTACAGTCAGTAAAAATCTTACGTTAAAAACATGTATTTAAAAGTTGGAGGTTTTGACCCCCAATATCTCCGTAACTAGAAGGTTCCCAGATATGGTCTAGAACAAAAAAAAGATTGCAATGACGGGGAGAACAAGAACCTTTCGGCTTGGTTAAGGGTCTCGTAACACACTTTAGAGGTGTCTGATATTCCAAAAATGAATAACCTTGTGTCTAGTAAATGCGATTTTCTAATAGTTCATTCATAAAAATCTGTTCTGAGAATAGTAGACAAAAAATACATATATATTATGTCATTTGACTTCCCGAGACTATTGTCAGAGGCTGTCGATTCTGTTTCTGACACAACGTATTATTGTTCTAAAACAATATCGGTAGTTTATCGCAAAATAATCACGTAGACACAATAACGTGCCGCACGACCGCCCGCCTCGCACTCCCAAACAGAACTGTGTACGTATACACATAGTATCAATTATACTTTTTAACTGTCACATAAACTACCCTACTATTTATGATAGAAAATATCGGCGATAGTATAATATTGTTTCGTAGGTAGCCAATAAAATAGTTATGGCGCTTAGGAGGGAGCGTGGGTTGCTATTTTCATTAGAGCATTAAGTCAACGTGGGTCGGAGGCATTAATCTGTTTACGAGATATCGAGTTATGTAATCCTATCTTATGTTGCAGTTATTGGGTCCGAATATATACGGCTTTACACGACGAGTATTTGGGAACATAATATGAGTACATAGGACTACTCTAAATTAATACGGTTTGGCTTTTTCTTTGAAAAATCAGACCAAGCTATTCATAAATCACTGTCGAATAAATAATTATTTTCCATATGGTAATTAAAATAGCTTACGACATAACGTGAGTACACGTTAAGCCAAATAAGTGGGAACGTATAAATTCTTACGACAATAAATCACCTGGATATTCGTTCACCTGTAGAATGTTCTGAAGAAAAGATTTCAGACTTTCCTACTGAAGATATATGTACATAATTCTTACATTATGAGACAGAACAAAAGTTTCACAGGACAATTCGATTATGACTGACAGAAAAACTTGTGATAAACTCTTAAAACAGGTATTTCCATAACATAACATCACGGCTGTAATCCCCGAAGGGTAAGGCAGCGACGTACCTATTATTACACTGCACATTTAGTCAGTTATATTTTAAGTCCCATGTAAGGGGTGAGTCTATTGCCATCAACCGGCCACAAATCCAGACTCCGTGGCTGCTACTGAGAGCTTCCATAAGGTAAAACCCAATAACACTTTGCTGAAATCCAGGAACTCAAGCTCAGCAGTCGCGCTTGCGACAACTTGACCAACGAGGCATTCCTTACGTAATTTTTGTGCCTACTAAATATTATTTGGACATAGTTCATATTCACAACGGACTTAAGACGAATATCACCAATGAAGCTGAACGTATCGCCGCCGTGTCGACGATGTCAGCAAACGGGAAGGGGTCCGAAAGGACCGATGCCTTGGCAGGCATCACGACATTTAACAGTCACGTCACAGTCACTGTTCGAAAGAGACCGCGGCCCAGGCACACAAAGGGCAAAAGAAGGAACATGGATGGGTTTTAGTCAGTACAAGTCTGACACTCTCTTCCGCTCCGGCTAGAGTGGCCATTTGATGATTTCACATCCGTAAAAAAAAAACTGAACGTATCGGGTTACAGACCAAGAGCTAAGCTAAGTTAGTTTAGCTTAGCTCGCATAGTTGCCGCAGTTTTTCATACTTATGTGCAGACTGCAAACAATGCAAACTAAGCTATGTGAGCTAACTAAAATATTTTTTATTATTTTTTTATTATTTTTTTTATTTTTATTATTAGTTGTATATGCCAACGCGCAGCTACGTGAGCTAAGCCCCCCCTTCGCACTTCCTTCCCCAGTGCTGTCCAGTGTCTTGTGCCGTATACTCGTATAACTGAAAATGTTCATCATCTAACTCGTAAAATAAGGTTTTAAACTCGGATTGTTTTCCGGAGATTGAATGTGTTGTCATATTCAAGGCCTGGCATGTCTTTTAGACAATTCATTTTCTTATGCTGTGTGTAGCGTATTCATCATCGGAACTTTATTCATCGATTATGATCATGGCGAGCGATACCTCCTTCAAATTGAACTTTACAACACTGGTTGAGGTTCCGCTTAGTTCTTGGTGTGCACGGGATATATTTCTAGTTTAGGTCAGATTAGCTTAGCTTGTCTAGCTTAGTTTAGCTTTGGCATAGCTTAGTTTTCGGTTATCCTGCCAGAGTTGCGGGACTGTTCGAAAGAGATACCCGGCCCCAACACAAAGGGCAAAAGAAGAAACATGGATGGGTTTTAGTCAGTAAAAGTCTGACACTCCCTCCTGCTCAGCCCAGAGCGGGAGGAGTTATTTAATGATTTCCAAAAATAAATTAAAAAAATACTTATTTTTCGGTCTGCAACCCGCATAAGTATTGCAGCACTAATACTACATGCATCAGAGTTATGAAGTAAAGGTATATAAAAAAAAAAAAATCTTCCAACTTTACGAATTATTGACAACTTTTCATAAATAAAAAAAAGTACGGAGAGAACGAGATAATTATGCGCACATTTACCAAAAAAAATATTTTGGGCCTTTTTTAAAAGATACAATAAACAAAACGCTATCACAAATGTCAAACAAGGAGTGCGGTTGTTGATATTTGTGCAATCAAAGACGTCTCCCGGGGTAAATAAACACCTTATCATGAATGTACGCTAAGAAATGATTCACAGATTTTATTTACTTAAGCCGTTGTAAATATTTGACGCTATGTTTTTTTTTAATCTCGTGGAAGTTCATTTTTTGTTCCCAGTTCTCGAGTAGGATCCCGTATTTTTTGCTAGCACGGCTTACAAACATTGATATTATATCCACTAGTAGCTGAGATACCTTTTGGTCGCATACAGGACCAATTTATTCGATTGTAAGTCTTATTTTCAATTTAAATTCTTTAATAAGTTTTGCTTTACAGATAATTTGGTTTTATTATTAATTTAAGCATTTTGTTTTGTCCTCTGTGGGAATTCCAGGTATAGATAAACTCGAAGCAAGTCTCTTGCTGACCCAGGCGTTTCATCGAGCATTCTGCTAGAGATCCCGGAAAATTCGTAATAAGAATTTGCTATTTTTTTTTTCTTTCAAATACTAAACATTGTTAATACGTTCTTTTAGAGAAGTCCAGTATCACAAGCAATGGATGATCTGTCTACATGTCTTATCATATGAAAAAAAATGTAATTTACGGTATATTTTCACTACAATTTTAAATATTTTCTTTATGTAGAAAAGCGTGATGTATTTTGTGAAGAAAACACTCAGTTATTATATATCTTCAAATGAAAAAGTAAGTGCACTCGAACTTTTTTCATTTCAAGTTTTTAATAACACTTGAAACGCCGCCCGTATCAAGTAGAGTAGGACTGTACGATCAGTCGCGTGAACACAACACTGAAGAAGATCCCGCGATATAGCGCGAAACAATAAAACCATCTGCACACTATTCCAAAAAGGTTTACCTTCTAGTAATGCGGAGAGGAGCGTTTGCAGGGGTCTTCCACAATGGTTTGAAAGAGCAGTGAGTGCGCATGTTCGCCGCGGCACATCGCAAGCCGGCCTTAGAGCCTCCAGTTCGCCGACGGAACCCGGGCATGCCGCGTCGAACCCCGCGGCCTCGCGCTCTCGCCCGCAATGTAAACACTAAAAACTAGTTCTTTTTTTAAAAAGTGCAACGTACCTTGTGACTGGTGTGAAAAGTTTTAAAAAGTTAACGCAAAAATTGACGGTATTTTATCGTGTATTTTTCTGGGTAATTATTTTAGTATGTTCTTATTTTAAACTTTTATTAAATACTAAGTAACGACTTTTTATTTAAAAAAAAATTAAATAGAAAATAATTGGCTGTCGTCATCAGTATGCTAGAAAAGTTGACAAAGTCACACGAAATAAGTATAAAAATTAGTTTTAATGCGTATTGCGACCATTAACCGCAACTCTTAGCACGCAACATTGCCGTCGCTTTTATGGCATGTGACTTATTTTAACCCTTTTCTACTCTGTAAGATTTAGCGTTTTTAGAACTTGTTCTATCAAGGATTTAATAAGCAATGTGAAAGTATATGAAACCAGAGTGAATTTGCTGGGATACACTTTTTTACAATTTGTGAGGAAGCAGATGAAGAAATCTCTTAAAAATTTAGGAATCAGATAATTATTAATGGGTCTTATATAAGGCCTACTTAATTCCCGTGGTGATTCAAATCAAACTTAAGGTAGACGTATATCAGGCGTAACTCTTTTTAATTTCAAAGTTAATATGAAGAAGAAAGACAGATACTTTTCAAACAGCAAAAAAATTACGTACTTAACATAACAGTGAAATGTTTTCGGATAAAAAACTATGCCTAATGTACATTCGTCAAATTTCGGAAACAATGAGGCAAGCTACATCAAATTATTCTAAGAGAGCATTTCCTTATTTCTTATCTTAATTCCCATCGTATCCATGTTTCTTTTTTCCGAATTTTCTCCGCCTGTCAATTCTTGTTAATAAGTTGCCGTCGGCCGCATGCTCGCAAAATAATTCAGAAAGAAAAAACTTGAGCACAAATTATACACAAAAAAAATATTTTTCACTGTCTATTGTATTCGTTAATTCACAAAAAATATGAATACCATAAATCGATAATTTCATTAGTATCGCAATTGCATAAATTCAATCAATTTCGTAAATGTTTTGTCTCTAAAATATCCTGTCTCAATAAATTGATTGTCCGGATCACTACGTTCAATCAAATGATGGACGGACCTGATTGGAATACAAATTTGAACAAGTACTTATGTTCTCCCGTGTAATCGGCTTAGAAACTGATTACTCCCTTCCTTAGGTGTCTCAAGAAGCGAATAATCAGAGAAATTGGCAGTAGCACCCACTTGTGTTATAAGAATGAATACTGCAATCAGCAATTCGGGTGCCAAGCGTTCTTTCTCTATAGTGTGGTTAGTGCCTAACCTGGTGTCGAGAGTTTTTATGCCGCCCATGGGCCTCTGATGGGGGAGGCCTTTTCCAGTAGTGGGACAATAGAGGCCAAGTGACAAAAAAGGGCCTCTGACTTAGCTTTACATGCCATCGTTAAATATCTCTTAGGCATGCTGGTTTCCTCACGATGTTTTCTTCACCGAAGCAAGTGATAACAATACAATACGAATGAATCCGAAAATTCAGAGGTGCGTGTTTTGGGTTTGAACTTGAAAACCTACAGGTTTGCAGTCTGACTGTCACACGACTCGGCTATCACTGCCAAGCGTTGAGATTATAGCATTATGCCTAAACTTGTTAAAACGCTCGCTGTTCAACTCATTCACATTATTTTTTCCAATTTCTTTCTTATTCCGCAACTCATCCGAGCCAGCTTAATTTGATAAACAACAATCCCTTTATTCAATCTCGTCTCGTCACGTTGCCGTCCATGTCTGAAGCCTCAAATCCTCTGACATTAGAAAGTAATTGGGCACAAAGCGGGCACAAAAATCTTCGTTTCAATTCCCGCTACATGTCTGGCAAGGCTCTGGCAACTTAATACGTGACCCTTCAACGTCACACAAAACAATTTGGGAGCATCCGAATTTGGAGGCGAACGCTGCATCTCTCTATATGTCGGAGTCAGCTCCGGCTGCTGCGGCTTTGAAATATTACGTGAAATATTGTAAGCATGTTGTGTTTGAATAACGTTTCATGTTCTGGATTTGTTTGAGGGAACATTGGATTATCATAACATAACTTCACGCTGGCTTTCGCTGACGACGTAGGCTGAAGTGTAATGATTAAATTTCTGCGTACACCCATATTCTGCTTTATTGTTTCGAGTAACGATCAATCTGTTCCTGTTTATGATGAAGTTTTGATTACCAACTTTATAATAATCTTGATGCTTATTTAAATGGATTCTAAAGTTGTTAGTTCTTCTAAAGGAGACGGAATACATGATGAGAAAACTGACCTGTCCTAGAACCAAAATTCCGAAGACATGGGACATGATGCCACATGAGTTGGTGGATACCAACCCGGACTGGGCCCACGTGGTGACTTATGGGGCCACTGTTCAGGCAGTTGTAACATTGTCATTGACGTTTGGTGCTAGGCAATTGGGCTTATCCCAGTAGTAAACGTACCTTTGTGCATATTGGGCTTGTTCTGGTCTCCTGCTTGATATGGAGGGAAGTAGAAATTTTGTTATTGATTTATTTCGTTGCGGGAAGACAGTTAACTTGTTTCTTCTGGATTTTCTCGAGCTTAGCTTCATTACTTCAGCGTTTTTCTGGTGGTTGCCACTATTGATTCTGGCTTTCAAAGAGTTGTAGTGGTTTGGGAACAGTGTGACGTGTTTGTACATTATATTAGTTATGCCAAGAGTAGAATAGAATAGACATTGACTTTATTATATACATTTGTACCAATATTATCGGTCGAACAATTTATCTGACGTTACTTTGTCATCTAGGTCAACTTGTTCTCACAAGCTGGAGGACAAAGCTCTTGAAACCTCTTAAAGACAACAAACTATTTGTTTATGGACACACAACACGGATACGATCTTGGAGTGGTGTTGTGTAGTTACTATTATCAAACGGATTGCTTTGCTTACAGTGGAGGCTACTTTACTTTAGGCTTTTTGATTGATACGAGTAATTAATTTATTAATTGCCTGGCTTCTTCTTAGCGTGTCGATGGCAATCTAAATTGTGTCGGCCCAGATCTGAGCAACTAGTTTGGTCTTTCGGTAGCATCCATCAGTTCCTGTAGTGAACAAATAACAGGACACGCAGATCACGCAGGACAGGATATTAAGTGCCCCATCGTTTGTGGAACAGCATCTCATGTACACTCCAGGGCAGAGTCATGAATGAATACCCACCTGGGCTTCTGAGTATATTTAAAGACATCCAGGTCAGCCATGGCAACTTATGTCCAGGTAGGAGACACCCACATTTCCAGTAATATACCCATAGTTGGGACACAATCCTCCTCTCTGAGATAAGGTTGTCGTAATCCTCCACACCGGCCCAGTGTAGGTCAGTCAGTTCAGTCAGCCACACGCCTTAAAATGATAGGTTCTAAGACATGCCAGAGGCATAACTCGGTAATCGATTACTATAGTTGGCACTAAAATACAGTTTGAAATACTGAATACCTTTAAGACTTCCAGCGAATAACACTGTCCACTCGTAGTATAGCCATTGCTACACTTTCTTACCGACATTTCTTTTCACTAACGCATTCATAAAATTTCATTACAAAAGATAGCTACTCTGTTTTTCTGTAAAACAACCATTTTCCCGAAGAGTTTTCAAAGAATACGTCGACCATTTTACTGTTGAAAATAGTCTGGAACAACGATTGCATAAGTTGTCTTTTGTGCCGAATTTCACAGTGGAATGGAAAACCGTCCGACTGAACAGACTTTAAAAAAATAATGAGGAAAGGGCTTATTATGCCTGTGATGGGTTTACAACCTGTCTCTGCTTAAGTACCTACTGTAGCGATTTTAAGCCTCCACTTTAATGTTGGGACAAGCGGCAGGCCTTTGCATAAAAAGTGCTCTACCCACTTCCCATCGTGCTCTGAATGCTCAAGGATTTTTTAAGCAATTTGCAAACGCCAGGCATTTTGACCGCGTGAATTTTACCATGAACTGTGGCTTTATTTTTTTAACTTTGGAACTCAATTATGTTGTTGGTTTCTTCAGTGATATTAGAAAGTAGCCATATATTTTTACAATTATAACAATGTACAGTTGCAAACACTAATATGTACGTACTTGGCTATGGCTTGCTGCACGCGTTGATCCCAACTGTAAGCGCAGTAAGTATCTGTATAAATAAATAATAAATATCTACAGTCCTACTCTTGGCGTTTTTCTCGTAAATCATCGACTTCAACCAAAATAACAACATAAAAAAATACAATCAGTGCGGGAAATTGCTTTTAAAAGTTGCTTAGAGTATTGTTATATTATTAGTGATTGTGTCTGTATTTATGAAAGCGCAGATTTTCCAGGGCCAAGCCGAGAATATTATGTTCATAATAATTCGATTACGATGCATCTAAAACGTTTAGACGCAGTCCGCATAATGCGACGGCCCATATATGCAACGGAAATAACCGCATAAAACAGGCTCTATGAGAATATTCCTTTGTACTCCCCCTGTATAACGCAGAATATAGTGTCCGGCAGAACTTAATGTGGGTAGCCGCAAAGCGCATACCGAGCTTGGCCATAATATCACCCAATCATATGTTATTAACCGGAGCTTCCTTAGTGCACTTTAAACTCATTTAAATATTTAGTAAATGTAAACTCATGTGCAGTTTGGAAATCATAGCACGGAAAAGTATTCACGGGACAAGAAATATTCTTTGCCCTAATCCAGATCAGTTCTATCCTTGTGCCAAAGGAAAATGGGCAATTTCCTATGAAAACTGGGCGTAAGACCAATTTCGGTCATACCTTTGGCTGAATACAGAAAAAATAATATATTGTAAATGAGTCTATTCCTGCTCTCCCTGCGATGAAAGTGGTTGTTGTCTAAAATAACGTCAAGTCCTAAGCTACTATTTGAGATATATTGTGCCCAAGATTCTTTCATTCAAATTCGTTCAGTCATGAAAATGTAACCATCAGAGTTACTTTCACATTTAAAATATCATTATATTTATAAACACTTATCGTTTATTAATTAATTTTCCATCATACCATCATCATCATCATTTCAGCCGAAAGACGCCCACTGGTGGACATAGCCCCCCCCTCCAAGTGTCGACCGGTCTCGTGCGTCTCGCATCCAGCGGATCCCCGCAACCATCACCAGGGGGCCTTAAATAGCTGCTTTATCACAATCATAATATGAATGACGTTAAAAATTTAAAACTCTTAAAATGGACTTTGTGGCCGTAACCATAAAGACCATTTTAAGAATGTTTAACGTGATTCATATTATGATTCTGATAAAGCAGCCATTTTAGGCCCCCAGGTCATCGGTCCACTTAGTAGGAGGCCTTCCAATACAACGTCTTCCGGTTCGCGGTCGCCAAGGTCGCTCAATTCTAAGGATTTTCAGTGTTTTCTTAACTAACATTGAAGGCTAACTAAATCTTTTATTCATGAGAATACAAGTAAACCATCCAGTTGATAAAAATGGATAATGGAGAAAAGATACTTAAAATTAAGATTGATTTAATTATTTAGTTTGTGCTGAAATTGAAGGGCTTTCGAGGCATTTTTGGAACAAAATTTTCCTTAGATAGTTGAATATTTAATTAAAGCACGAAATATAGAGGATGTATATTTAAGGCACTGATTAAATATAATTAGTATTAGTTATTTTTATTATGGCTTATGACAGTTATAGTTATTCTATCTGCGTATCATATAAATGCGCGAGAGTACTTATTTGTTTGTTTGTCCTTGTTTGACGCAGCAACGGAGCTACGGACATTTACCTAAATAGTACGTGGTGCAGTGATTAATACATGCAACTTTTAATCCAGGAAAAATATAATGCTAAAAACGGTGGACAAAACCTAGAAATAATAAGCGTGAATTTCTCATTTTAGATATGGCATCCTAATTTAAGAAAGTATTTTTAGCCTGGCCACCACTTTGGTACCGGTAAACTCGACATCTTAATCTTAATTTCACGGAATATTATATAAAAACAAAACTCATAACAATCCCGAACAAAACGAAGTTTTCTGCGACGAAAAACTGGCGTCTACGTACTTTGTAAATACTTCTGACTTACAAACTCTAGAAAACATTTATCTATATATGCCTACCTATAATATAACACCAAGCTTGTAATCCCCGAAGGGTACGACAGAAGAGTACCTAATAGCACACCCTCATTTCGCAAGTTAAGTTTAAGTCCCATGTGGGGGCGAGTCTATTGCCATCAACCGGGCAGAAATCCAGACTCCGTGGCGTGCTACTGAGAAATTCCTGATGGAAAACCCAGTAACACTTTGCCCGACCTGGGAATTAAACCCAGAACCTCATGCTCAGCAGTCGTGCTTGCGACCACTAAAACAACGTCAAAAAAAAAAACAAAAATATATAAAATATTTAAAAAATAAAACCTTTGAACCTACGTACTACAGATTAAGTAACAAAATATGACAAACTTTATTAACAATAAAGTTAAAGTTTAATTGACCAGTCAAAATAAACTAATACCTTTTTTCATAGAACCTAGGCGACACCTAAATAAATGCCCAAGATACTAAAGCTTTTGGAATTTTAACTCTAAATGCTGAGCTGAGAGTTGAAATCCAACAGCGTACTTTCATTTGGGCATTCATTTAGGTGTCGCTTTCTATTAGTATCTCAAAGAAGAGGATACGAACCTTGTTTGGTCGTAACAGTTACGCCGATGTTTTATTGCCTCCGATAATAGTTACTGTACAATTCATTGAGTTAACTTAACTGTCCTTTTTACCTACAAGCCAGATGGGACATTGAAATAACTGAGATGATCCCCGAAGGAATGGGGCTACAGCTATTGGCTTGTAATGCAAGTGCTATTCGTACAGATAAAGACAGGACAATTTCTTAGTGGTATTTGTAAGCTTAGTGATATTACAGACTAAAGCTCTGACCACACCGGGGCGAATCCCGCACAGGATGCGTCACGAGACTGCGCATGTTTTTGTTTTAGGGGTTTGTTCATAAACGTTGCTTAACGTTAGTGTCTAGTGTCTGTTCAACCACATATTTTATCTAATGAGTGTACATGTACCCCTAACGAAGCCGAAAGGCACTAGTTCTCCCCGTCGTTATGATATTATTTTTGCTGTAGACCATACCTGGGAACCTTCTAGTTACGGAGATATTGGGGGTCAAAGTTCCAACTATTTCACAAGTTGTTTTTTTATATGCAAGTTTTTCATGTTATCACTTTACTAAAAATACTTCCACGACCCCGGTAGCCCCGTGCTATTCAATGTATTCTTCAGCACAATGTTTTGATGCGTTACTTTGAGTCCTATTGTAAAACGTGATTCATAACCTCAAAAAAAGTTGTTTCCCAGCGTTTTTGCGTATTTTGATGTACAAAATGCTTGATTGATGGCTTCCTGAAGGGTCCGTTTACACCTTGTATATAAAGGTCTCTTAACTTTAAGCAGCCTTTATGAATAACCACTTTAATGATTGGCAAGTCGCGCGACTATTCGCAAGCAAATGTAAACTGGCATCCCGCGCGGTATTTGCCTCAGTGTGCCCAGAGCTTAGTGGTCTGTAATATCACTAAGCTTATTACCCACATTAAAAAATTTTATTGGCTAGGTCAACCACTAACAAAAAGATACAATTACATTAATCCAAGAGCAAGGATAATAGAAGTATCTACTCCAAGAGAAAAGTGAGAATCAGTATTAGCTATCTATGGCTAAAGTAATTACAAGAAACATCACGAATGATATTTCAGTAGTTTCTACGCGTAGATAAATGGTATTAATTACAAATAAATTCGTATTATAAATGTACGACATCAAGACTGTTTGAATGACTAAGCATAAATCGTCACGAGTTAGCGAAGGTTAATGTGAATCTATAAAGCGATTGCCAAATTGTTTTGCCATTTGCATCTCAGCCTATTACAGACAATTACTGAATGGATCTCCGTTCTTTTTCTCTTGTATCGTTACGAAAAACTGGTAATTTTCGTTAAAAAACAGTAGCCAATATTACCAAAACCAGCATTATAATAAATTGCTTCAAACAATTTTCGTCGAATCCGTAACAAAACCGCTTTCGATAACTACGTTTACACGAATATTTGTTTTTATTAAAGTTTGATGAATTCCCTGAATTTGGTGGCCAATAATACTTACTATTGAACTATGAATGTGTCATATTTCCTAATTGGATCGGTCTATTGAAATACACGTTAACAAACAAATCGTCGATTTCGAGGTTAATTTGATTGACGGAAATAAAATTGGTATAGTCCATTTTAGTCTTGAATCAAAATAATTATTTGTTTAATCAAAATCGTTTTCTTTTTCGAGGATACCATTTAAATGGGAACTTTTTTTAGGGTTCCGTAGCCAAAAGACAGAAAACCTTTATAGATTCGCCATATCTGTCTATCCGTGTATGTCACAGCCACTTTATTCTGAAACTATTAGGACTACACAGTTGAAACTTAGTTAGTAGATGTATTCTGTGAACCGCTGTACGATTTTTATAGAAAAAAAAAACGTTTAACTTGACCACATTGTAGTTTTATCGACTAAAGTATATTATGTTGCTAGAAAATTATATGGGGCTCCCCCATACATGTAACTGAAAACCATTTTTTCTCAAAGTCAATCGTTTGAAGGATAGATACTTCCAAAGTGGTAAAATGTGTCCCTCCCCCCTCTAATTTCTAACGTAAAATTCTGAAAAAATTTAGGATTGTAGAACGTATATAAAACTTTTAACCAAAATTGGTTTGAATAAGATTTGACGTTTGCTTTTTGTGATATGGGACTTTTTCATCAAACTGCAGCAGTAACTTTGTTTTTCATTAACATACTATTAAAAACAAATGTAATATTGCTGTTGAATGTAAAACAATACAACATATGATTGAGCCTTCAAAATATTTTTATCATTTGGTGTTACGGAAACCTGTGTGCGTGTGAGTACGATACGCACTTGGGAGGTTTTTTGTGTTGTGTTTTGCAAACTGTGTCTGTCTCACACACACAAGGCTGCTATATCTAAATAATATCTAATGCTTGCTAAACGAAACACATAAGCCCCACAAGGAAGTCATATAATGGCCAGCCCCTTGGTACAGTTCGTCAAAGTACCTAAATTATTTACCAACATGTACAGTAACCATCTTGCGCCTATGTATGTATCTTAGTAACTACTCGTAATTTCTATCTTCGATATTCGATCACTCCCATTAATTTGCTATCTTGAATGGAAGCTGATATTCTCCGAACACTAATTGAGTCCTATTAATTAAATTACATAAACACAGGTAGATAACATTTAAGGTGCAACTAGTGGTATAGGTAGGTATGTAACGGAGATTTCGTGGCTACATAATGACAGAAGCACGGGTCCATCTTCAAGGTTAAGCAGCACTTGCCTAGGTTGGTCCGTGGATGGGTGATCATCCATTACAAACCGAGTTTACTCCATGCCGCGGAAAGCACGTTAAACCGTTGATCGCGGCAGTCATTTGTAAATCTTTGACAGTCGTTATGGATAGTCGGTGGCGCGAAAGTCTAACAACAAGTCTTACCAAGGGGTGGCCACAAGACTACCCATATCGAAGCCTATTTTTATTCTCCTCGTCATTGTAATTATTTTTTTGTTCTAGATCATACTTGGGAAAAAAAAAAACTTGTGAAATTATTGGAGCTTTGACACCCAATGTCTCCGTAACTAGAAGGTAGTTACGGAGACATTGGGGGTCAAAGCTCCAATAATTTCACAAGTTTTTTTTTTTGTTATTTAGTTATTTTTGTAACTTTACTTTAAATATGTCCACAAATCGCGTACTATACAATGCATCCATCAGCACAATGTTTTGAGTGCGTTACATAAAGGGTGTAACAAGACCCTCTTAACGAAGCCGAAAGGCACTTGTTCTCTCCGTCACTGCGATTTTTTTTTCGTTCTAGACCATAACTGGGAAACTTCTAGTTAGGGAGATCAGGGGGGCTTCGGGTTAGGGGGTTCAGTGTATTCGCAGATCGGTGGGATTCCCCGATGGTGCGGGGGTGGATGCGGCTCCATGCTGTATTGTGATTGTGCATTTTCATCTGTGTCTGTAACCTACTAACACTAGAACTTAAGTAAAATTGTTACTAACCCTATAGACTCCGGTCTGAAATAAAAACTTTCTATCCTATTGGGGGTCAAAGTTCCAACTTTCTCACAAGTTTTTTTTTTAACTTTTTTTAATGTTAGATTTTTACTTTAAATACCTACACGAAACCCGTACTAATCAATCCATCCATTAGCACAATGTTTTGAGTCCGTTACATTGAGTCCTACCGTAAAACGTGATTTTTCACCGTTTCGTTTGTCAAAAAAATGTCGTTTCCCAGCAATAATTTTAGCGTAAAGTTACTTAGTTTGATGTACAAAATGCTTGGTTGACGGCTTCGTGAAGGGTCCTGTTACACCTTTTATGTATTATGTACGATCATCAGTTTAATAAATGCATTCGCACCATTGAGACCCGGGCCGTCATCTGTGAAAAGAGTTGACCAGACATACTCGTATCTGAATTAAAGTATGTATGACTTCGTTTTTAATAATAAATCGCTCGTAAAAATTTGAAACACTTTGGTGTTAAATAAAATTTGTAACAATGCTTAACAATTTCTTGTAGCATGTAAAAGTAGGCGTTTGATAAGAGGTGAAAATTTAGTAAAATTACTAAGATAACATTTAAAGACAGCTTAAAGACAAACTTCATGCTGCACTGTGCAGTTAAGAGCTCAAGAAACTAATTATAACTAACGAGTAAGTACCTAACTACAATTAGCACCTCGCTGTATTATAATAAAAAGGGAAAAAAACAAAACAAATAAGATTGACGAAAAAAATTATGATGACGACATTTCCAAGTTACTACTTCATTTTACTTCGCCGCTTTTTGGTGCGATTACAGAGTGTTCTTATAACGTCACAAAAGTACCTGAAAGAATTGTTACAGGAAAACAGCAACAACAAATTGCTGTATATTCGCCTTCCTGTGATTATCTTATATCATGGCAAAAAATCTCGGTTCATATCTGTTTTACAATTTGGATGAAGCGACAATTTGAAAGACATAAACGTTAAGTGTGAACTTAAAAGTGAGTCATCTGCCTAGCCAATTTTTCCCAACTATGTTGGTATTCGGCTTCCAGTCATACCGGATGCGGGTGAATACCAGTATTTTAACGCTCGCTAAAAGCACTATTTATTTAATATGTACTAGAATTTCCATCAATGTGAATGAATTTGGTTTATCTGTATCTTTTTGTTATCCGTATATTTTAGTATAATATAGCGCACCTTATCAATAAACAATAAATCAATAATTTATTTATTTTAGTACATGGAGGACTTCAAGCTTATAACAACAAACAAAAAAGGGAACCATAGTCACCAGAAAGCCAATTACAAATCCTCACGTATAGACTTATAATAAAAAAAAAAAATATAGTGTGAGCACAAAAACAGAAAACTCACCAATAAAAAATAAACCAATAATAATAATCATCATCAGGCAGTCTACTGCTGCGTCATCATCATTCTCCTGCCCTTATCCCAACTTATTTGTGGTCAGCGCAGCATGTCTTCTTCTTCCATACTTCTCTATTACTCGTCATCTCAGATACCTTCTTTCTTACCATAACATCCTTTATACAGTCCACTGCTACATATGCCTCTCCAATTACTCAGCTCGATTCTCGGAGACTCATCCAGCTATCAGCCCCCTTGAGGATGTCGTCGCTGCACCTAGCCTAAAGGGGTCCCATCTTACACTGCCGATTCGATAGAATAATACTGGTCTATTTTATTTATACTGTGGACCCTTCTGGTCTAAAACAGCTCCTTTTAGTATGTACCTTCCAACTGTAACATTACAAACGTAGAAGCTTTTAAAGTAAGTAGTTTCTAAATTACATCGTCCCTGAGAGACCATGTGAATAAAAACTGAAAATAGAACGGAACCCGAGCGAAATTGTTTAAACTCTGAGCTAAACCAGCTACCTATTTAAAAATAGTGTTCAGTCCCAGTGAGATTCGTAAATGAATGGAGGGAGGGCGGACCAAACTAATGTACGGACGTATTATGTGAGAACGTATCTATTATGTATGTCCGACGAAGCCCGTGTCCCTCGACCGCTTATTACGAAGCTGCTCAATTGATAATCTGTAGAAAGCGAAAAAATAATGCTGGTGGTTTGTAACCACATATAAAAGACGAGCAAAACTAACTTAGATTAAGTATTAAGTAACCTTCATTACTCTCTGTCGAAACGCCCTTAATGTGTTTACAATCATTAAAGTAGAAAGAAATATGTCCCTACTCATCTGGCTGGCCTTTTCCCAACTAAGTTGAGGTCGGTTTCCAGTCTAACCAACTATTTTACATGGAGCGACTGCCTATCAATCTCAACAACCCAGTTAGTACAGTTTAATACGATAATCCTTGATAAGACTGGTTGTCAGACTAACTGTAATGACTGTCAAAGATTTACAAATGACACCCGGGACCAATGGGTGGTCACCCATCCACAGACCAACCAAGGCACGGCACCTAGCGTGGCTTAACCTAAAGATTGATTGAGCCACAGCTCCCTCCTAACTCCGACGATAAAATATGTACCTACTCATTAATAGAAACTTCTACATAATTATTTGAAATTCCCTTGTAAAAAAGGTAATTAGATTGTAGAGTTTGCCTTTCAGCCAGTCTGTAAATTTCTCAGAAATCCCATTCGAGTCTTATTTGTAGAGCTAAAACATTATTTTCTCTCCGACAAGGAGATAGACTTATACGTACGTAAGAATATGTGAATTTAATTTTCTAGTGCTGGGTTCTAATCCAATTCTTAAAAGAGATGGAACCCATCGCAATTAGGCTTTAGGGATTTTCTGATTACTTGGTTTTCTGGCGTTGCATTAGATGCGTTTAAAATTGGACGTAGATTCATACATATTGAATTCTGTGTGGATTATATCCTTTTGGTTAAACTACATCTAATGAAGTATCTAATGAGACTGTCATCTCGTATATTCTCAATTATTTTGCTTTAATAGTAGAGGGTTCTGCTAAATTACAGGAATGTAAAGACACGAGTCGTGGTTGCTGATGAGGTCAGAAAAACAAGCAAAACTAAATATCTCATTATACTTATTTAATGGATTTCTTCCAAGTACATACCTATCAAAAAAATTGAAAATCCACTTTCCGTGCGCTTATGTGTGTGAGTGTGTTTGAGTTTAGAGATTATTCATTATAATGTTTATTCCGGATGGCGCATGAGTATAATACATGCTTATTAAACTTAAATGTAATAAAGAACTGCCTCGTTGGTCTAGTGGTCGCAAGCGCGACTGCTGAGCTTGAGGTCCTGGGATAGATTCCCAGGTCGGGCAAAGTGTTATTGGGTTTTCCATCAGGAATTTCCCAGTAGCAGCCACGGGTTGTTTCCGGTTGATGGCGTTTAAGGGCAATAGACTCGCCCCCTATTATATGGGACTTAACATAACTGGAGAAATGTAAGTGTACTATTAGGTACACTTATATTATTAATATTGATATTATTTATTTTATTTTATTAAAGAAATAAAAGAATTCGCGCGAAACAGGGAACGGGTCGCTAGTCTATACTAATATTATAAAGAGGTAAAGTTTGTGAGTTTGTGAGGTTGTAGGGGGTAATCTCTTGATCGAACTGAACCGATTTCGAAAATTCTTTCACTGATAGGAAGCTACACTATCCCCGAGTGCCATAGGCTATAGTCATAACGTGCCCGTGGGATAATTTCCGATCAAACGCGAGCGAAGCTGCGGGCAACAGCTAGGAAGTTATAAACTGAGAAGGTTTGAAAACATGTTTGCCAAAGCATCCTGTTGGATGCCTAACATTACAGCTTCTGGGCCACAGTACATTCAATCGTGTAGGTAACTTCCCACACATAGTAACGACGTCTTAATAAACAGCCAGTAATTGCCACTACACTATCTATTCCATTGCACACGAAAGCTACAGGAACAAAAGGAATATAATTACTCCTTACGGACACCCGGCTTGTTTTGAAACCTCCTTTGACTTGATAAATCGAATGGTCCGGACGTCTGCGTGAGAAGGGAATTATTGAAGCGGACGATCGAGCGGAATAGGTAGGTACGACCATCGTCGCTAGGTGGAAATACCTGGAAACCGATTTAGATCTGCTTGGTAAACGCTTGTTAAACATTTGACAATCAGCATAATGGGAAGCACTTGGGATTTGGCAAAATAATAACAGGGGCTCAGGTCGATCTGCAGGTTAAGCCGCGCTTGCCTAGGTTGGTCTGTGGATGGGTGACCGACCATTACATACCGAGTTTTCTCCGTGCCTCGGAAAGCACGTTAAGCCGTTGGTCCCGGCTGATGTCAATTGTAGATCTTTGACAGTCGTTACAGGTAGTCAGTAGCTCAAAAAGTCTGACAACCAGTCTTACCAAGGGGTATCGTATTACCCAGTACTAACTGGGTTGTGGAGGTCAGATAGGCAGTCGCTCTATGTGAAATACTGGTATTCAGCTGCATCCGGTTAGACTGGAAGCCGACCCCAACATAATTGGGAAAAGGCTAGGCAGATGATGACTCCCAAATTCTTCATGTTCGGTCTTGCAGTATTCTTTCTTTCTTTTTCGTGTGGTAGTGCCCAACCTGGTGTCAGAGTTTTTATATACCGCCTATTGGCCACTTGGCTCTATAACTCTCGGGCATGTTTGGTTTCCTCACGGCGCTTTTTCCTTTACCGAAGCTATTGATAATTATACACATGAATCTGAATAATCAGAGGTGTTTAGAACCTGCTGAGTGGCAGAGGCCATGGGTTCGAACTCGTGACCTACGACTTGGCAGTCTCACGGTTACACCACTAGGCTGTTACCGCTAAACAAGCAAGTTTAAGTACATTTTTGCCCTTCATTGGCAGAATACTAATGTGTTTTATCCTTATACGAGTATTTTTTTTTGACAAACATTTTCAAAGATTTAACTACTGATCACACGCAACATTATTTTTGAAAAGGAGTCATATACAAAAAGTCTGCCTGTTTTTTTTTACGTTACTAGTATTATTTATTTCTAAACACATGTCTACATGTTGCGTGTATAGCAGTATCGATTCAGGCCAAATATCAGGTATGTATACCTCTTTGTTAATGTTATTTATGGAAGAAACTTGGCAAACACGACACAAATAAGGCCAATTTATGAAAAACATGTGTATCTACTTGTTATGTTACTGTTTTATTTTGTTGGTAAGGCATAATTTACTTTTTGAGCTCGTTTCAACGATGAATTTGGCATGCGGTAAAAAGTACATTCTGCGGCAAATAATTTGCTTTTGCGAACATAATTATGCCTCTTTTAGCGTTTAGTTGTATTTAGCGTGCTGTCCAATTGTCCATACATCAAAATCCTACACATGAAGTGGCCTTACTTAATATAGATACGTTTATTCACTAACATATATTCCACCGTCTCGTGACATTTGATTTAGGATGCTGGATCCAAGGACCAAGCTTTGTTCGTGATTGTGATATACACAAGATCTGACGAACTACTACCTAAAGTATATTAATATGCCGAGATACGTTACATAGGGAACTACATTGTGTTCTGTTGCAGTAATTTAATATCATTGGAATTTACAGACCAATAATTACATATACGATTTTTTTCATCCTGAGATGTTTGGAAGGAGAAAGGGAAGTTATTTGCCCAGGCAGCGGTCGGACACAACATACTCTGCGAAATACCTGATCTGTTCCATTCCCGGGCAAGAGCCTCTCCTCATTCCTTTCACTTTTCATATACGAATTATTTAATTATAATTTTTATCAGTTCGTCTTTCAACATTTTGATATTCAGTGCTGACAAAGTATAAAAAATAAAATCATTATGGTAATTACACAGTTAGGTTTGCTAACCCATTAGAACATTACCTCCTCTTGCCTACTTTAAAACAATCAGTAACCAACACAATGATTACAACAACAAGACGTTTTAACTTCGCATCATCAACACAAGCCCTCGTGCACAATTATTTTGTAAGAAGTTTAGGCTTTAAAGTGGATTTCCAACTAGTCGTAAACCTTTCCGAGGAACAACTATTGTTAAAGCTGCCACATCTCGGGACTGACCCATGTCTTGTCACAGAATAGATAGATGTAAAAGGTCGACTTCATACAGCGAGCTTCATATTATTTTCCCAAAAGACCATTACATAATCTAATCTACAGGGTTTTCATATCACCTGACCTGTTTGTGGCAACACTTTATTAGAAGATACTTTATAGGAGTGGACGAATCGGAAACACCGTCCTTATGCATAATCAGCCTATAATGTTCCCACTGCTGTGACACTCGGCCTCCTCTCTATGAGAGGGAATGGGCTATAATCCACCACGCGGGCACGATGCTTGTTTGTAGAAGTCACACGTCTTCGAATTTTTGGCTCTAGAACATGCCGGTTTCCTCACGATGTTTTCCTTCACCGTTTTGAGTGCAGTGGTGATGAAATAAATTACACAAAGTAATGCGCCTGCCTAGGTTCGAACCCACGACTCACTGTTCGTATGTCGGGGCCGCCACCAATAGGCCACTGCTGCTCTCAACACCGTCAAACATAATTTACGGCAAAGAGTGACGTGTTTTTGTAAGCTAATTTACAGAAATTAATATCATTTATCTCTATTTATCTCAAACAATTGCCGACCAAAGTGCTCGTGTCCACGTGTGCATGGATTTTCGCTCGTTCTCTAAAGCTAACCTTCTGAATTTTATCTATTCTGTTCCCACGTCTCGTGCAGGTCTTACTAAACACTTAAGTAACTGCGTCACTAACCGAGAGAACTAATTGTTTGGACTAAAAGACCACGGTAACTGGATATTCGATTATTTTTGTTTAAGTTGTATTATCAGGTTTTTCTATATTTAAGGTATATCTATTCATACACGAAATCTCTTAAGAGGTTATTGTACTCATCATTGTGAACAATTTTCACTATGGGAACAACTCCGACATCGCGAAAAAACAAAACAGCTGTTCAGTACATTTCTCTGCGCATAACTCGACAAAATGTACTGAACAGCTGACTTTTTTTTTCGCGATTTCGGGGTTGTTCACATAGTGAAAGTTGTTCATAATGATGAGTACAATGACCCTATAAGTGATTTCGTGTTTGAATAGATAGGCCTTATATAGGATTTTTTCAGTAACAGATTGGATATTGGATCAGTGCCTGGTCGTTGGCAATAGACTCGCCTCCTAATACATGAGATTCATACATAACTTACTCGTATATGACATCGGATTACAAGCGTGATTTGATGTCTAACGTTTTAGGACTTGGCATTTTTCGATCACCGTTAATCCAGAACAAATGTTTAAAAACGCTAGTATCCAATCCCATTTTAAAAAGATGGCCACTGGTCTACACAATATTGGCGCAGCAGTCGCGTTGCCTATTGTGTTATCTGCCTAGCGCCCAGTATAATCCATTTATTTTAAAAATCCTGCCACAAAGAGTCGTGGGTAAATATTCACCGAGAGATACTTTCTAACAAAGGGTAGTTTGTATGTGGATAGACAAATAAATAAATTGAACACACCGATTACAGTTTATGAAATATTTCTGTTGGTTCGTGATGCATAACGTCTGTTTTAATTCTGAGGTTTTGATCTCCATCGTTTTATTGTGATGCAATGATGTTAAACGAGCTCAACGAACGTAAAATCTTGAGTAACAATGTGACATTTTTGGTTAAAACATTCACTATAGTTCAGCTGACTAATCTTCTACTGAGAGCACGTAAAGAAAGAAAAATTATATTATTATTTATTATTTATTTGGCACAAGCCACAATTGCACACAACAAAAAATAAAATCGGACTCGCGTACGAAGGGTTCCGTTGTTATATGGGTGCCCCTTTTTTTTTTTTTTTTACCGATGGGAAATCATCAAATAACCCCTCTCGCTCTGGGCTGAGCAGGAGGGAGTGTCAGACTTGTACTGACTAAAACCCATCCATGTTCCTTCCTTTGCCCTTTATGTTCCAGGGCCGCGGTATCTCTTTCGAACAGTCCCGCAACCCTGGCAGAGACTAAGGCCCCTGGAGTAACAATGTGACATTTTTTGGTTAAAACATTCACTATAGTTCAGCTGACTAATCTTCTACTGAGAGCACGTAAAGAAAGAAAAATTTTATTATTACTTATTATTTATTTGGCACAAGCCACTATTGCACACAACAAAAAATAAAATAAAAAACCAGCCAAGTCCGAATCGGACTCGCGTACGAAGGGTTCCGTACTATTATCTAAAAAAAAAAACACGTTTGTTATATGGGTGCCCCCTTCGATATTTATTTTATTCTAACACTGTTTTAAGCTTTCACGGTTAACACTTACACATAAACTAAGGATATCTTCCGTGATTGTAAGGTTGAAGTCAACCCTCGATCATGGCGCTTGCAACAGCGTCGAAATATCGCGAGCTCGAAATAATAGACAATCACGGAAGATATCCCGTAAGTGACAGTTTATTTTATTCTGTTTTTATTATTAATAGCGGCAACAGAAACAAACATCATCTGTGAAAATTTTCAACTGTCTAGCTATCACGGTTCATGAGATACAGCCTGGTGACAGACAGTCAGACAGACAGATAGACAGACAGTGGAGTCTTAGTAATAGGGTCCCTTTTTACCCCTTGGGTACGGAACCCTGAAAACTTAAATCTAAACAAAAAAAAAACAGAGCGCGTCTCACGGCTGCGCCAAATAGGCCCAGTTTATGGGTTTTCAACTGGACCTGAGATAGTGATGTGGTGATATGTAGGCTACAGCTTGTGATTTTGCATGGAATTCAGATCATATTCAAAAGTAGGTACCTGATTATCATCACTATCAGCGCTGTTTTTTAACAGACGTCATTAGCAACGAACATCCTCCTAAAAATACCTTTGAAAGTTGCGAATAAACATAATTGTACCTTGTCTCAAAATAAAATACTCTGACGTAGAAATAAAGCTAACTTTATGGATTATACCAGTTTTATTGTTTAAATTTTATGTTACGACGCTCAAGTTTACGGCGCATGGTCACCAGGGGGATCAAAGCACAATAATTCGCTGAGTTAGTTCCATTTTATTAGAATTACTTGTCGTATTCGATGGAAATTTTGTTTGTTTTTTTGTCAAGTCTCTAGTTTGAACTAAAATTCTTATAAGTAAGCAACCCGCTAGTTATAAGCAAGTGCTTACTAAAGTTTAGTTTGCCTACAATTTCAGTTAGGTAGAAGATGTAGTTAGTTGAAAGTCCAGCCTCTTCCAGGGACTAATATAACCGCTATAACGAATGCATTTGGGCCGCCTGTAGCCAACTGCTAACCGCAATCCCGTTATCCCGCCATCCCGCCATTCCAGCTCGTCGTATCTCTATCTAGTGGGGAACCGACTAGACTCAACCTTTCCGCCCTGTGTCAGTCTGAATGCAATTCTAACTATTTTTGGCAGTATTACGTAAACTTTTATTCTTTACTAATTCAGGGAAAACGAACTGAAAGTGTATAACGTGTATCGTTTTTTGTATTGTGTGAATTTGTGTGTAGCGTTCTATAAATAAAAATGAAATTACGAAAATATACTCAAACTAAGGAAATATTGGAATTATGTGGAGAGTTGATTTCGAAGAATCAAGATTGATGGATGGTCGGTCATACCTTTCGTGGAAACAATACTTAAACTATTACATAATAAATATTTAAATATTATATATATAGTTATTTCCTTTATTCATTAAACTACATATTATTTACATTTTTAAATATTCTAATATAAAACAATATAAAAAACATTTAAAAATATAAAAAATAGGAGCCCACCGGCATCGGGAACAGGGTCCGAGCTACCGATGGTCAGGGCTCTTGAGAGAGGAGCTCTGCTTTCAAAATGCAATTACGAAAATATAATCAAACTAAGGAAATATTGGAATTCGTTGGAGATTAGATTCCGAAGAATCGAGAATTTTTGTAACCTGCTTACACAATATCTTTCAATAATCCTATTTGATTCTAGTTTTTTCAACATTTTTTAAGCTAACGAACCTAATTATAATGAAATAATCATGTTCGTTATAATTTATTGTTTTAAAAGAGCAGTGGACTATAACTCTCGACAATATTTTAATTAATCTTTTGTTTTAATTAAGCAAACAATGGATGGCCATACCTTTCGTGGAAACAAAACTTAAAATATTTGTTGAATTTATCAAAAATAAAGCCAATTAAAGGACTCTATTGAAAATTAATAAAGTCTCATTAATTTTAAAATTATTTACGTGTATGCGTCGCCATATTGTAGTCCAGCGAGTAAATTGATCACCGGTTTTTCATGTTAAATTATTCTGCGTTCAATTGCGATATTCTTTAGCACAATATTAAAAAGAGTAAATCGCAGTATCTTTTAACGTGGCAATTAAAAGGGTTTCCTTTTACTTATTTTTTTTCATATTCCATGTAGTCTACGTAAAGACTCAATTTTGAAATAAATTATTAAAGCACCTTAAACTCAAAGTATTTTTTTTATTATACCCTTTACGAGCACTATTGAAATGCCAATGACTCGGTTAGTCGGCTCATTTGATTGGCCAATACAAAGCTGCAATCTGTGCCTACGTCTTACAAATATTTAATCAAAGCCTAGTATTTGTGAACACGTCTCACCTTTGTATTGTCACCCTTACAGAATCAGAGCGAGTGTTTACTTATTTACACTGAAACGGTGTCGGAATTCGTACCTCTACGTAATGTAAATCTTATTCGGATGGCAGAACAGTGCGTATAGGAAAAGACAGTGAATTTCTTATGGGGTACCTTTAAATTGAGCGCAATGCTTTTAGTTACTTGCTCCGTGACACTCGGTAATACAAATAAGGAGACAGAAAACGCAATCCTCTTATGTCTAAAGGTTATAGGTTAGGTAGGTTCCGTTGTTTTAGTGGTCGCAAGCGCGACTGCTGAGCATGAGGTTCTGGGTTCGATTCCCGAGTCGGGCAAAGTGTTACTGGGTTTTTCCATCAGGAATTTCTCAATTAACCACGGAGTCTGGATTTATGCCCGGTTGATGGGAATAGGCTTGACCCTCTATTACATGGGACTTAACATAACTGGTGAAATCGCACCTCCGCTCAAATAGTGTCATAAGTCAAAAAAGCAAACTTTCGAGAAAAAGGCGTTTGAAATGTATTCCTACTTTTTTTTTCACTTTTCGGGTGTCACATCGAAAAATAACAAAATTAGCGCTATAAGTTTTTTGGAAAGTTACAATGGTTTTTAAAACTATAAAATAGTGTATTAGTTATCCTGAAAGAATGAAAAAAAAATATGGATAAAAAAAAATACTATATGGATAAAAAAACGAATAATTTTCGAAATATTGTTTAATTATAACGAATTAGCAATAATCAACAGTACAAAATTAAACAGGAAAGTACCTAAGTCTCATATCTTAGAGGAGAACATCTTTAGAATCTTCTTATTAGAATTAACTTCAAAATAACTCTCAAATTGTTATAAAAGCCAGCAAATTGTTATGAAATGTGACAGTTTCATTGCGAAAAAAAATAAGATGTTTCCATAGCCTTAAATACATACACTGTCATAACTCGACAAACAACACTATATACGATATTTAGTTAAACGACCACCTGGCGCAAGCCGAGACAAGACACTGTTTTTGATTGGTATGACATAACTTCCACATAACATTATAATGACACTAGTGCCATCTAGGGATAAATATTTAAGCCATAAGCACGACACTATTTGAGATAAGATTTTGAAGTTTTCTGAAACAAATGGTGCAATTAAAAAGTTTTTTTTTTTTTTGAGTTATGTCATTATTTGAGCGGAGGTGCGAAATGTGGGTGTACTATTAGATACACCGCTGCCTAACCCTTCAGAGATTACAGGCGTAATGTTATGTTATGTTATGAAACGCAATCATCTTATGTCTAAAGGTTATATTTGTTGTTAACAGGTAACTGCGAAACATTGCGGATCATTGAGTACTAGAAAAGCCGAAGGGTGTCTCAAAAACTGTTTTGGAAAGGACATGAACAGACAATGTCAAGTTTGAACGAGTGCAGTGATTGTGTCAGTGCCAGTGTTTAGTGGACACATGATGTGAACAGACAGTCGGCACAATGTGGGCGGCCAGGCTCAGCTGTATTTTCATATTGTTCGGTGAGTAAAATACTTTTTAATTGCTAGTTTAGTTTCACTATCAAATTACTCAAAAGGCTGTCCGTAGACCGAGACTTGGTCGATATAGTTTTGTGTTTCGTTGCCTAGAACATTGTTTCTATTACTGGACTGTTTTGTAGCGGTGTGTGTACTGTAAGATACATTTGTTTTACGTGCTGGTAGTGCTGGTACAATACTTTAAATAAAAGGCGTTTATATTATTGATTTAAATATTTTATAATTATTGGAAAGAAATCATATACAGGGTTAGTTTCCAAAGACCAGCCAAATTCTGAGATATAATGCAGTACATCATTCTGAGTCCCCCCACATAGAATTTTTTCTTCGGTTATTATAAAAAAAAACAGCTGTTTCCTACAAAAGTGCAATACCTACATGGTCAAAATGTATGGAACAGCTGTTTTTTTTTAATAACCGTTGAAAAATTTCTATGTGGGGGGGGCTCAGAATGTCGTACTGCATCATATCTGAGAATTTGGCTGGTCTTTGGAAACTAACCCGGTATACAAATTCATCTCACACTTCTGACGTCCGCCTCAACCGTTTCTACTTTTCTTATTCTAATTTGAACCATATTGTTCTTTTTTTTTCTTTATAACGTGCCAGAGTTAATTCCTAAATGACAACACAGGTTAAGGTCTCTACAGTCCTACTATCCTTTTCACATTTTGCGGCAGTCTGACTCGTAAGACAAGTCGTATTGTTGTTAAATAGACTTAAAGTTTCAATGTAATGAGGTGTGAGTAAGACAGAAGTAGTTTATACTGTCTGTCTCTCTTTTTTTAAATATTAAAATATGTTCCAGTAAAATAAACGTTTCTATAAAGATAAAGCATTATGTCTATCATAATGTCTAGCATGTCTTATGTCAGCACACGTCTTTCGTTTAACTTATAAATCATTTGTTAGTTTGTTAACATATCGGCAAACACGCCTTGAACAAGCGTAACCTTTAGTTGCGTGATACGCCATAGGTACGGTCATAACTACCTACCTACACGGTAATTGCTTGGGCAGTAATATAAAAATATGAGCTTTCACATTCCACGCGAGTTTGTATCTACGTTATTATTATACACGAGGTAACAATTGTATGTTTTCCACAGCTCTATAGAAAACTAAGTTTTCACATTATTATTGTTATCATCGGTTACAATCCCGCCTTCTAATTAAATCCTTTGGAAAGTAAGCAGCGGCCTGTTCTCTGTGTTGCCTTTAATTACCGTTTGCCTTAATTACAATTTCTTTTCTTTTTTCCTGTAGGCCAAATACCTTTAATTTTGTTTTAAAGACGCCATGTTAACATAGCTATTTAGTTAATTGAATTCTTCTTTACATCTACCTATTCTGTCAATTGTTTCTTTTTAAAAAGTTATTGTTCCAACCATAGATACTTAATGTGACTGGCTGGTGATTGCAGAATGTTGCACGCACAATGACATGCTTTTTAAAATTACACGGTAGCAATAGGCCAACTGTCAGGAAGAAACATTGCAAATAATAACTGTAAAAAGCTTAAATATTTGTTTCAGTTTATTTTTAGGTTCTACGCAGCTGCGATGTAATGTGATACCGTTAAATAACAATGGGCTTATATAATTCAGTTATAAAAACACATTGTTTGCCTTCAGATGAACAATAAAGGGAACAGTCATGACCTAATCGCAATTTTGTTTCAAATTCAAACAAACGAAACCCTTTTATCTCAGTTACAACAGAAATTTCTTTTTCAATAGGTCGACTACATAATGAAATATTTGCGGAATGCCCCGGTTAATGTTCAAAAAGTGGAGGAATAAAAAATAACGAGACGTGACGGGAAACAAAGCACGATTTTATCGCTGGAAGGGATCGTACTAATGGAAGCTGGACGCGAACGGGTTTGGATCAAATCGTTACGTTTTTGGTAAATTCGGTACAACATACATGTGTTTCCTCAAAGCTCTGAAGAAACACATTGATGAGGCGTAACGATAAGACGCCATTCTAAACTGGAAGAACGTTACTTTCTATGCTTACGATATCGTAAAAATAACAAGGCTGTTGTAGGTGTAAAATCCATATAAGTATCTGTATGTATGGGCTATCGTTTACACAGGAGCTTGTTTTCATTTTCAATTATCATCCAATACAAAGCAACTTGATACCCAACCACAATATAACATAACACCACGCTTGTAATTAGAACGGTTAGTACACCAGTTATGTTTAAGCCCCATGTAATTGGGGGCGAGCCTATTGCCATCAACCGGGCACGAATCCAGACTCCGTGGCTGCTACTGAGAAACTTCTGATAGAAAAACCCAATAACAATTTGCCCGATCCGGGAATCGAACCCAGGTCTTCATGCTCAGCAGTCGCGATTGCAACCTCTGTACCAATGAGGCAGCCACAATAATCACAATTATATAATAATAAACACAATTATTAATCATAGACCAATTATAAATCAAGACCACACCATTATTTAATTAAAATGTTAAAAAAGAAAATTATTCTATAGATGTTATGAATAATCTCCTTATCCTTTTCAGAGTATGATCGTGGATGATTATAAAATCATCCACGATCATACTCTGAAAAGGTTTTGCAAATACAAAGTTCTATGTAAAAAATAACGAAAGAATTTAAACAGGTGTGCCGAATAATAAGAGTGTTGTGACGCATAAAAAGCTTCGCCCGCATAATTTATTGGCAAAAGTATCGCATAAAATTAATATTATAGGCTTGGTGTATAATGTATATTATGTTATAATAACCTTGACTTGTAATGTAAGACGTTATTCACTTACGCCAAACTTGGGTGTTAACCCGCCTAATATAGGTTTAGGTAAGGCTTAGTATTAAAACGCTTTTGGCAGGTAAAACATTAAATACGTAAGCCCTTTTTTGAATCAGATACATTCATTATTTACAGAGTGGTACAATATCGATCTAACCGAGCCTGAACTCGAAATGTTTTTATTCAATTAGGCAATGACAAGCAGTTTTCAGCCGTCTGAAGCTGTGACACGAATCTGTAAATAAGTTTTTATAGGCTGACAAGAAACAGATGAAAATTGCTTTTGTTCTTTAAATAAAACTATATCTCTGGGATTTCAGTATTCTTTGAGGATACACACCCAAATCCAATGTTTACACCTGAAGCAAAATGTTTGTACTCCTTTTTACGAAAATTACTCGGACGAAGAAGTATGAGGCACAGTTAAAGTTTATTTATGGAGAAGGAGTGCAGAAAACTAATATTTTTAAATAATAATGCATTAGAAATACATTAAATTCATAAAAAAAACATTACACGTACTACCATGCGTTTGCCACCCACACACACATATTTAAATACAAACATCAAGCTACTACAATCTGTCAAATTTCTTGAATAAATTTTCAACTTTATCGCTAAAGCCTGGTTCAAGGTTTGATTGGAAAAAATTTACAGTTTCACGTAGTTTGAATGTAAATTGTATTGTCATCTGTACTAGGCTTGCATGAATTCAAGGTGGTATTTATTCTAATAGTTTCGTCTGTACACACAAGTTCTGGGCAGTACCTACTTAGAAAAGAGATTAATATGAACGTTTAAACTTAAGATTTAAATGAATTATGGTCGAATTTCGACCACTCGGCGACCACTAGTATAAATGAATAAATAAAATTAGAAAATACTGCCCAGTGGCAGACAAACAGTCTAACAAGTCATTCCGTTCTTGGCGTTTCGACGAACGCGTTTTTGCGAAACATGCTGACGCAGTAATTACATGATTCTTCTTCCAATACCGTTTCGAATTTTGCAGAACTTTTCAATTTCGATTTTTGGCAAACACAATACTTTCTTCATTTGATAGGTACAGTTGCTCTAACGCAAAAAGCTCTAACTCGAATTAATTTAACAATACTCTCCAAAACTTGTTTGAGAATGTAAATAATATACTTGGGCATTTGTGTCAAAACCATGGAACCTTAACTCAGTATAGGCGTTTGCTGCTCGTTGATCAAGTCTATCCGAAAAGTTATTTTGACTTACGAAAATCCAGTATATTCTTGAATGCATGTCATTATTTCAAGTATCGGTATGGTCTTGGTCACCCTGCAAAAATACTGAAACAATTATAAGAAGCATGTTTTCATCTATATTTAATTTCATTCTGTGGTCAGTTCTACGAAAGAGCAACCAAAAAAATTGATTAAATCAATCCAGTTTGATAATACGAGTATCACCCACTCTAAGTGCCAACAACATAAGCTGCATAGTTTTATGTTGTAGATTAATTGGGTTATAACTTTATAAGGTTAACCAACCGGTTAGACCTTTAACCCATAGGTTTGATTAACCATCATACGGGTTACTCCTTATAATAAATGGGTTAACCATTTAAATATTGCTGACTAACCGAATGAAAGAAACAAAACACCGAGTACAGGCTAACTCCGTCACTTTCTTACATATTTTTATGTATTCAAATTTATTTAGCGTGAACCGGTTATTATAGGCTGGTTAACCTTAACTAACTTAACTCTAGGGTTTTTCACCTGACCTCAAAAAATAACTTCGATTAAAACCCCTATATGGGTAGCGTTTTCGGTCCCTGCTTCATAATACATTATCTGTAAAGATATAGAAATATATATATTTCTACATATCTTTTTACAGACGAAGTCGTAAGTAAGTTCGGTAAATACAAACACGTCTCAAACTTCGGCAAGGAAATCAATATTCCTTCTTAGAAAATATGATTTTAGCGAGCTAAAAGTACCACCCGTCTTATACTTTTGCATATTTTCAAACTCTTTCCTGCAAAAGATAAACTATTAATAATTTTATAAACTTGTAAACTCCTTAAACTGTAGCTAAGACCAAAAGTGGAACACGGATTGAACTTTGCTGTCGAATGTACCCCAAGTGGGGTAACTTTGCGACAAACTTTCAGTTAGTTTATCAGATGTTTAGACCCTCTGTCCTAATTAAAAGCTTACCAACTCGAGTAGCTTCCATTTTGTCAAAATGACCAATTAAAAATTCTCAAGAACCTAAATTGAGTCTGTTTTGTGTTTCCATTTTTACGCTCATTGGGAATGAAATTGCATATTTCAGATTCTACGGGCAGCCCGAATTTATAAAATGATTCATAATTTTATGTTGAATGCTATTTGAGTTTACAAAATTATACAGTTTAGCTTATGAAAATTCGGCTGTAGAATAATTTATACTATTACGTATAATATAAGTTTAGAGGTTTAAACTGGATACGAATTATTTTGTTACTTATTTTGAAAAGAAAAAAAAAACAAGTAAAAGTATCTTTATTTTAGTTTGTCACTTTTGACCTTCAAAATTGTCTAATCTTGCCGCAATACATTGCTTGACTTTGACGAAAATTCTTCTGATTCCCTTGGCATTACAAACTATGCAGCTACATATGTAGGTTTGGTAGGGGCCAAAGTTCGAAATCTTTAACAACTTTTTTTTCTTAAATACTAGTTTTTAAGGTAATAAATTTACTTTAATAACCACCATGACCCGTTTACGGACAAAGCATCCATCAGCACAATGTTATGTGTGTGCTACATTTAGTTTTACCGTAAAACGTGATTTTTCACCTCAAAAAAGGAGTTGTTTCCCAGCAATAATTTTTGCGTAGGGTTACTTAATTTAATGTATAGTATATAATGCTTGGTTGATGGCTGCGTGAAGTGTCCATTACATCCTATATATTGTAAGACAGACTTGTCTAAGCACTAGAAGCCTATAGACCTATTCAGTGTTCCGTGGTGAGGTGCCTGCGGTGCGTAAATTGTAGTCGCACTACCTACAAGTTATTTGCGTCATTCTAGGAAAATAGGTTACCTATTTCCTCCAGTTCGTTTGAACGACTGGCGTGAATGCATAAACACGTACCTACCGTATAGAATGATTTTGTAGCCTTTTGTGATATAGACTGTCGGAATGTTTTGAGTGGGAATGTAATGACTTTTAGAGTTGAGTAAAACCAAAAACTATTAATGTATTGTGTGAACTATGACTTGTCTGAAAAGAAGTTTAATACTAAATGATGAAAATTGGTATGTAAACAGAGAACAGAACAGACTGTACTGCGGTTACTCCAAATTTTCTGTACGTTGGTACAGGAGGATGTTATGGAAGGTACTGAAAAAAATATCAGTTATTTAACTCTATTAATCCAATACTTACCAGTTTGCTTGTAGCTGTAAATCAGCTCATTACCTATTTGAATCTCAATACCGTTTTCTAAAGTCAGATATCTGGATATACTTTATCTAATATTCCTTGAGGTAAGCGGCACAGAGTTGGAATATTGCACTCGCTGCAGATTCTAAAGACAGAGTTCTGCGTTGACATTTTCGTTCTCAAGCTTTCACCGCATTTTGCATATGCCTTTTAATGCACATGACTTAACTTATATCTTTAAGTACTATCGTGCATAGAGCTTCGTTATATCGGATTTCATATGCATTTTGGTGAAGTAATGGGGCTAGTATGATTCGAATGTAATATAGGATGCTCCTACTTTGCATCCATGCTAATACTATGATTGCTAAAGTAACTGACTGTTTGTTAACACTTCATGGATTAAACTTATACGGTCAGTTCCCGTCAGTTACGGGATATCTTCTGTGATTGTTCATTATTTTGAGCTCCCGATATTCACGAAACTAAAACAGGCACATAGGTTGATAATATTCTGGGTTAAGATATTAAAAAAAATATTATTTATCTCGGTAATAATACGTTACGTGCGTTCCCGTGGTGTAATTTGCATTCCCGTGGTGTAATTTCCGACCACCAAGTGGACCAAGGCCGCGAGCAAAAGCAGTCAAGAAAGAAATGGCTTGAAGTCCAGGGCTTATTCTAATTAAATGGAGAAACTTCACAGACGTAATGGGTCTCCTAGGATAAGACTATTTCACAATAAAAACGATGCTTATAACCTATATTTCAGCCATAAACTTGTCACCTAAAACAGACATTACCAATAAATATAACTTATCCAAGACAAATATAATAACTGCTCTGTTTATCGCAGGTGTAACAGCCGGCGGCGGCGGCTGGGAGCCCCTGGGGACTCCGTACTTCGACAACAGCACGAAGAGAGAAGCCACCGCCGCCGTGGGCCAGCCTGCCTACCTACACTGCCGAGTACGGAACCTGGCTGACAGAGCGGTAAGATACACTTGTTATATAATTCGCGATTAGTTAAACGATGTCAAAGTCGCAGATGGAACATCTTAAATTTTTAGAGAGGGCATTAGTATGACTTTTTATACCTATTCGTACTGAACAAGCGCCGGCTGGGGAAAGGCGAAAATACATTAAAACTACGTAGGCAGTATTTTCTTCAGCGATGTTAAAACAATATTCACCAACGATCTATAAAATAACGTGACGAGGTTACAACATGTGGAATTTGTTCTTAAAATAAACTTGTTTCATATCTATAGCACGTTTCAGAAGGATTTTTGTCAACTTGTAGGCAAAAATAACACCGATCTGAATCTAAAAATATCCTCAAAATGTTGTTGATATATAACATAACAGCGTACAAAATCTCCCACATAGTCTATATAACATATGCTGGCACATACCAAAAGAATCACTTAGTGTGGAAACGAAACATTTACGAAATCACCTCTGTGTTAAAGTTCGGCTCCGAAGTCGTTGAGAGCGGGATACCCGAGATATCCTAAAGGACAAAACCCTACAATGTACAAGATATTCGGATTGAAAAAGTTATCAGCACCGCGTTTATAAAATAAGTGAATTAGAAAATGTTTTGTACGAGTATCGAGTTTTGGTGAGTGTTAGCTTGATTTCATTAAACGGAGTGCTTTGTGAATACAAATCCATAAAGGCGTTGAAACTGATGCGTGCTAACGATAGGCAAATGTGACACTTTTATGGTTCTTTATGCAGTGCTATAGTATCAAAGTTGAAATCGGATTAGGTGAATATAGTATTGTGGGCGAAAATAAAATTGCACTGTGGCTTAGCGTCGGAATTCACCGACTATCTACTAGACTTTGTTTGGATCATCAACATTCCTTTTCTCAAATATTTTGGGTTCGCTTTTAGTCTTATAAGATGGGGTGGAATACAATGCCGTTGGACCCTCGCAACCCAATTAGCGAAGGATGTGTACTGATATCAGAATCTTTGCAAAGTATGTGGCCTTATCATAGCGATGGACCTCATGTGTGGGTACACACTACATAGTTTGCCAACATCGCTCACTTTTATATTGATAAAAGTGAGCACCCATCTTAAATGCAGGAACCTTTCATCGATCTATCCACAGACATCCATACTTCTTCCGTTCCTTTTCCCTGAAGACTGTGGAACGGCAAAATTTAGCATAAAATTGTATATTCAAACCAAAAGGCTGCATAAACAGCTCGATAGACATTAAAACTAAGAGAGAAGGATTTTACCCGCAAGTAGTTACCGCAAACGGCACTCCCCAGAGATGAAATAGATAGTATCCATCTTGCTTTACCTACTTCACAAGGCGTTCACATATTCCACTATGCATTTATTTAGATTTTCACTCGTATTCATTTTATCGGTACAGAGGCATCTGCGCTAGTTTTCGCTTACGCTTCTATGATGTATGTATGTGTCTGACTTTAAAATTGGCTTTTTAAGTTGCACAGAAACTCTCGAACTTCTCTGCCTTATTTGGCATACTTTATGTCTGTATGACTGTGTCGTTGGTCTAGATTCAAAGAGTCATTTTTTTCAGTAGCAGCTACGGAGTCTGGATTTGTGCCCGGTTGATGGCAATAGACTCGCCCCTTATTACATAGGACTATAACATAACTGGTGAAATGTGAGTGTACTATTAGGTGCACCTCTGCCTAACCCCTCAGGGATTACAAGCGTGATGTTATGTTAAGTTTATGTGTGTTAGGGGTAATAATCGAGTCTCATTAAGAGCGGCCAACCCGTCATACTTTTCATACAAACGCTCGTACGTGATTATGCAGTTGTTACACATCTATCTTAGATTTTTTTGAACTAATAGGTATTTTGTGCACTACATCTAGGTGTCTATGGTAGCAAAAAATAAATAAATTGTAGAAACAAATTCAGTATAAGCCTCCAGAAAATGCTGTTTTGCACAAATTTTAACTGAACTTTGGCCGTTCATAATGTACTCATAATCTGTAAAAGTAAAGAAAACATCTCGATAGAAACCTTGCACATGTAATGGAGATACTTAATCACAAATATTTATTTCACACACTTGTAAGACTTATTCAAAAACACGTATTTCCTGAAACAAGTTTAAGAAATTTTCGAACACTATTTTTCGTTCAATGTCATCGCGTTAGGCGGTATGAGGTGCGCGGGAGACGAGATGTGCGTGGTCGAGGCGGGGTAAGACGGGGGAGTTGAAAGAAAATCGCCGCTGTGGCTCTGGATGAAACAACAAGCTTTTCGACCATGCTCGCGTTGACGATAGACGGACCGGGAAGGGCCCTCTTAAGCCTTCTCGTATGTTTGTTCCCCTTAGGGCAAATTCCACCGATAAAACTAAATGCAATAAGCATTTCTATGGTTCTATAATTAAATAGTTGTCTTAACTGTCATTATTGTTATGGAGTATTGCTATTGACAGCTTTTGTAGTTTATTTTCAGGCAGCTTTGGCCCATAGGATACCTTACAGACATCACCATTCTCCTTGTCCCAATTCATTTGTGGTCGGCGCAGCATGTCTTCTTCTTCCATACTTCTCTATTATGCGTCATCTTATCAGACACCTCCTTTCTTGCCATATCATTCTTCACACAGTCCATCCAGCTTTTCTTTGAACCTAATAGGCATATCATGTAAATTACTTTCGCGATAATAAATAAAATCTTGAGTTGTGCTCTTGATCGAATTTAGCTTACCTTAGTCGCACGACACGACAGAATTCAATTCACAGTTTTTTCACAAATTAAAATCAAGACCAAATTAAAGTACCTACAGTATCTGCACTATGTGTTGGTCTAAACTAAGTGTCAAAAATAATCAGACTATGCCACTAACTATATTGGTTCCCAACCTATGGTCCGCGGACCACCGGTGGAGCTTCGACTATATTATTATTTTTTTGAGCTTGCTGCGCTCGCTCATTCATAAGCATTTCTACAAAAATCTACTAACTTATTCCTATTTCTGTTTGAACGATTGCTCAATTTATGGATCTCACTTCGATCGCTCCTTGAATCCTTCACTATCAAAGGTTTTCATCTCTTTTTCCAATTTTTGCATTGTGTGAGTTAAAGATTCAGCCCCGTAGATATAATCCTGTAGGTGTCCATGTTTATCTAGGACCTTAAAGCTCATGCTAACAAGGAAGACTCCAAAGTTATCCCTGGTCTAAGAAAGCTTGGGAGCCACTGTCACTAACAGCACCATTTTGCAAAACAAGTCAATTTCCTTGCAAGTTTTCAGCACAAACTTGATAGTCACGTATGAACTTATGTTTCCTTTCAATTCCCGAACTTACGGAAGTCGCACGACTCAATATGGGCCAAGTAGGTAATGCTTGAAGACTCGAATTTCGTCGCATTTGAATTTAAGATGGCTTACGGGAAAGGCTTGCTCGTTGCAGGAACTTTACTCCTGTTGCCAATTAAATGGCCAATTAGTTTAATTAAACAGTACAGTTTCTTATACTAAACGGTTTGAATATTTAGACTGCCTCTTTGGTTTTGTAGTCACAAGCGCTACCGCTGAGCAAGATGTCATGGGTTCGATTCCCAGATCGGGGATCGTGTTGTAGGGTTTTTTTTTATAACGAACTAACGACCCGCCCCGGCTTCGCAAGGGTGCAATGTTATGCATATAAACCATCCTCTTGAATCACTCTATCTATTGAAAAAAATCGCATCAAAATCCGTTGCGTAGATTTCAAGATCTAAGCATACAGCAGACGGACTGCGGAAAGCGACTTTGTTCTATACTATGTAGTGATCATGAGCAGCCATGGAGTTTTAATTTGTGCCCAGTTGATAGCAATAGGCTCGCCACCTATTGCATCATCATCATTCTCTTGATCTTACCCCAATTCATTTTGAGTCTTCGCAGCATGTCTTCTTCTTCCATACTTCTCTATTACTCGTCATCTCATCAGACACCTCTTTTCGTGCCATTTCATCCTTCACACAGTCCATCCATCGTTTCTTTGGTCTTCCTCTACTCTTATACACATCCACATTCATACTCAAAACTTTCCTCACGACATTTTCCTCAATCCTCTGCATCACATGCCCATATTACATGGGTCATAAATATCACTGACGAAATGTGGGTGTACACCTCTTCCTAAACTTTTGGGGATTACTGAAATGATTTTATTAGGGTTCCGTATCCAAGGGGTAAAAACGGGACCCCATTACTAAGCCTCCACTGTCCGTCTGTGTGTCAATCTGGCCGACTGTCACCAGGCTTTATCTCATGAACCGTGATAGCTAGACAGTTGAAATTTTAACAAATGATGTATTTCTGTTGCCGCTATAACAACACATACTAAAAAGAGAATAAAATTAATATTTAAGCGGGGCTCCCATACAACAAACGTGTTTATTTTTTTAGATAATGTTATACGGAACCCTTCGTGCGCGAGTCCGACTAGCAGTTGGCCGGTTTTAATACCATTGAATAGGTACTTCTAATAACTTGTTATATTTTAAATAAATATGCCAAGGAAGTGATCTTTGACATATAACTTTATAGTAAGCCTCAACCTGCTGACCTCTCCCTCGCATTTTGTGTTGCGGGCACATAAATATTATAATAACAACGTCATATTTTTTACACTGCAGTTAAGCATGCCAGTTACCCTGACTTTGTTTAACCACGTATTATGCAACAAAAGGGAAACTGCACAACAAAGCACGAAACTTTTAAATACTACACAACTCCAATATAAAAATTTGAACATGAAAGGCGAAATATGCGCATAAAAATGAATTTTATTTTCTGTCCGCGACTATGTCACTGAACAATGTATTTTACCAAGGTGTATAAGTCATAATATTGCGGGCATTGTTGACCTTAGGACAGCTGAAAGGTCAATCATATAAACGTCCACTACTGTAATATTCCGATTGTTAGAGTAACTGTATATCTGTATATAGGTATATCTGTCTGTCTACTTTTCAACGACTAAACGCATAAAAGGATTTAAAGAACAGGCCAAGTGCGAGTTGGAGTCGCGCACGAAGGGTTCCGTACAATTAACTAAAAAAAAAAAAATATGTTTGTTGTAACATCTGTGAAAATAACAGTCTAGCTATCACGGTTCATGGCACAGCCTGTTTACAGACAGACGGGCCTAGGGTACGGTACCCTAAAGAAGAAGGACGGCCCACGGGTGCCTCTCAATTTCTGAGGCGTTCATGAATAAAAGTATGTACAATGAAGCAAATACGGGGCTTTACTTTGTAATGTACTTTAGCCTTTTTTTGTTGAACCGCAGAGTTTAAAGTTTTAAGAAATGAGAAATAAATACTTTATTAAATTTGAAGTTACCATATTTTCCAGAACATGGCAGTATTACTTCTATTAAGGATACGTATATTTTTGCTTGTACTATCATGAGACAATTTTATTATAAACACATACAGGGTGTAAACGAAGCCTCAACCAAGCATTATGTACATCAAACTAACTAACTTTACGCACAAATTATTGCTGGGAAACGACTTTTTTTGGGGATGAAAAATCACGTTTTACGGTAGGTCTCAATGTAACGCACTCAAAACATTGTGCTGATGAATGAATTTAATAGTATGGTCGTGGAGGTGTTTAAAGTAAAAATCTGACATTAAATTTATGTTTTATTAAGTTTTTGTTTATATTATAGTATAGCTATACTTACACTTTATACTATACCTACTTACAATTGTCATACCATATACCATTTATCATCCTTTTTTATTGGTTTGTTTGTTTATACTCAGCGAATCGATCTAAATACGATTCGCTTTCATAGTATTTGCTAAAATAAAATATTAATTTTCATAATTTTCAATGTTGTGACATGTACGTCAGATTTGCCAAACTGTCAGTTACTTTTTCTTTCTGTCATAGAGTTTCTTACTAGCTTAGCCTGCTAGCTTTGTTTAGCTGAAATATTGTATTTTATAGATAATAATGATTGTTTACTAATAACTTAATTTTAAATTATATTTATAAATTCTTTACGCACTCATGGTTTTATGAAGTAAGTCTGTTATCTCCTGGCCGACTACACTTGTCAGATGAGATGATTATATGGCCGCAAGAAGAAAATCTGAGATTCAAAAATGGAAGGAGACTACTGTGGAAACGAGATGACGTACCGGTCAGACTAGACTAGACTAGACTAGACGAGAGAGCGTTTCTTGAATGTGAGACTGAAGAAATTCTTAAAATTGGAGACAAGACAGATTCTTGAAGGTGATCCATCTAAAGATACACCTGGGACTACTACTCCCAATCTTATTATTTAAAACTGTCGTTGTGCCATCCCTGCTGTTAATCTCGCGGAGCTGCCCTGGGTCTAAAAGCTGGTGTTCCAACTCAAAGATCTACCAGGACCTCAACTCCTGTTCTTCGAAACGCCGCCTTCCTGTGGAGCAGACCTGATAGAACTGCGTGCATCGTCCTACATCTTCACCTCAACGTTTGATCGTGCTTCATTAACAGTGCTACTAATCGTGTGAATATACTCAAAAACTACATCCAGAGTGTGGGTTTGATACGTCTTTTATAAACACTTGTATTTTTTATTTCACTTGTAAAACCATCCATATCTCTATTAAATTTTTAAATGTACAAGTCTACTTTTATCCTTTCGTTTTTATTAGGATCAAGTAGATTTGTTACAATATACATGTTGTATTTAAACAAAAACTTGCGAAAAAGTTGGAACTTTGACACCCAATACCTCCCTAACTAGAAGGTTCCCACATATATCCTAGAACAAAAAAAATATCGGAATGACAGGGAGAACAAGTGCAGTTCGGATTCGTTAAGGGTCTTGTTACACCCTTTATTACAAGACAAGACGTCAATTGTGCTGTAAGGCTACGAGTATGTTCGTTCGCTTCTGTTTCATAACATGTAAGATATTTTGTATAAGAAAACTCCTGTTGTTTGAAAGAAAATCTTCTTAGCACGGGTTTACCTGGAAAATAAGATACTTCTTTTTCTACCGGTAGCGCAGTCTCGTGGGGTAATTTCCGACCCCTAACGTGAGCCAAGCCGCGGGCTAAATCTAGTTGTAGGTACAAGTAAAATAAAAACGTGTTTGATTAATGTCTCAAACATTAATTTTAAAACCCACGAACACCAACTGATTACTATAGATGCTACTTACACACTTAGGTAATTCCATCAACACTAATTTTGTTACCTTAATAATAGGCATAGCATCAATAATAATTAATTGATTACAATGACAGAACTTGCGTGAGCGAAGACACTTAATCATAATCAATCAGCACAATGCTGGCCGCTTCTACGTTCTGTTTGGGCAAAGTACCTATTCTGTGGTCAGGCGGTCAAGCTTACAAATAGAACACGACATCGCTTTCAGGTAGGAATCCAACGGACACAAATGAAAAGAGACTCTTTAAAAACTTACGAACTCAGCTTGAACGAGATCATAGACGTCGCTTTGAAGTTTTCCAATATTTCCGCGTTGCGGAAAGTCCTGTTGAAAGAGAGAAAAACTCATAGTAAAAAAAAAAAACATTTTTTAAATCTATTAAATATTTTTTTTTAATTAGCCTCCTGCTGTCAGAACACAAGCCTCGCTCTGTGAAAGACATAGGCCATAATCTAGCATATGTGCTCAGAACTGGTTTTTAGATGTCACATGTCTTCGAGTTGTCTGTTCAGAGCCAAGCAGTTTTTAACCGACTTCAAAAAAAGGAGAAGGTTATATGTTCGTCTGTATGTTTTTATTTATTTTTTATTTTTATGTATGTTACCTGATTTCTCCCCCATTTGTAGACCGATTCTCAAAATTATTTTTGAAGGATTATACTTTTGAGGTGGTCCCATTTAAATTTGGTGAAGATCTGATGCTGATCTTCGGAGATATAGTATGGAACTCTTCAAAAATAGTCGGCAAATCTGTCGTGATTACTGCAATCGCTTGGATGTTTATTGTTTATGCAACATCACGCCTGTATGCTCTGAGGGGGTACGCAGATGTGTACAATATACCTAGATTTGAATTTATTGGAGATAAGCCCATTAACATGACATGTATAGTTCATCATCTGCATCATTTTCCCAACTATTTTGTGGTCGGCTTCCAGTCTTACCGGATGCAGCTGAATACCAGTATTTTATACACAACACAATAGCCACGACATAAATGTAAGTAAAAAAATATTTTCTAAGGCTATTGAGACATTTGCGTATAGTCATCATTATCTCATGGCGCTGAGCTGATGAAGGAAGGTACAACTCTTAAATTGTTAGGAGTTAGGCGATTTCGTGTTCTAGAATAATGTAAGATATTGCGATTTGTCGACATCGATAGTTGATTTCTCTAGAGACAACAGAGTGAGTGCTAGAAACTAGAAGTATTAATCATTTTAACCGACTTTAAGAAAATAACTGTTGTTGTCATTTAGACGCGTATTTAATCATGTAAAATAAATTCGACATGGGAACAACTAAAAATGGAAAAATAAAAACGTTTTTGCAAAAAATAAAACCGATTTAAAAAAAATAAGCAATTAAAAAAACAAAAATAACAAACCAAAACGCAAAAAAGTAAAAAAATAACTTTAGCTTCAGAAGCCGGTGACAAAAACACCAAATCAATCAAACAAAGGTAAAGCTTCGAAGTCGGTGACCTTTGTTTGATTGATTTTGTGTTTTGTCACCGACTTCTGAAGCTTGACTTTTGTTAAAGTTATTTTTCACTTTTTTGTTTTTCCTCGCTATGTTTTCCTTCACCGTTTCAAGATCATCATCTGCCTAGCCGTTTCACAACTATGATAGGGTTGGCTTCCAGTCTAACCGGATGCAGCTGAACACCAATATATTACAAGTAGCGACTGCTTATCTGACTTCCACAACCCAGTTAGTGCTGAATACCTATAAGATTTCCTTTGGTAAGACTGGTTGTCAGAATTTCGGGCCACTAACTACCGGTAACGACTGTTAAAATTCTACAAATGATAACCGGGACCGACGGCTTAACGTACTTTCCAAGGCACGGAGGAAACTCGGTATGTAATGGGGGGTCACCCATCAACAGACCAACCTAGCCAACGCATCTTAACCTGAAGATCGACACGAGTCGTTGTTATTATTTCTTAGCTACGAGCTCCTTCGTTTAAAGATCAGTAGAACGGAAATATCTAAGTTTGTTTATCTGTAATCTTAATGACGGCCATTTTTTCTGGTCCACCACCCCTCTAAATAATTTTGCTCACTGAGAAGTGTTTCTACATAACTATAAACCAATTGTGATTGAAAACAAAATCACAAAATGTATTTAACCCGCAGTCCAATATGTGATTCATTGTTTTACCGAAATAGAAAAATCAAATCTCACTTGATCTGTGTTTGACATCAGATTTTATTAAACAAATAGACTTTTAGACATCGAGAGAACTACAAGTCCTCAACAAACATATTACACTGTAAAATTAAAGTGTATGTGTCAGTTATAGAAGTTCATACATAACACAGTGCCATTTACAAAAGTTAATTAAAAATTAAGTCTCCTATTTGACAGTGAGGCTTTATTTTCACTCCGAAATTAAGCTATTTTAATTAAGTATGTTAAGCCATTTTAATTTGACATTACCCAAAGTCTTTTTACACTCTAAATAACTCAATTGAATAAGTACATCATGAAATATTACTTTAAGAACTTTTTATAAATCTGGGATTACTTTATATCCCAGATGTGTCACCTAGTATTGCCACATTCAATATAAAGAAATCGGGGCAAAAAAATGCGGGTTCTGAAATCGGGACGAAGTGTTAATCAAGAAGGGAAACATCTGGCAACACTTAACTTCTTTGCCCCTAACAATTTGTAAGAAAGTTCGTGCACTTATTAAGTAGCTCGTCCAATATCAATGGTTTTTTGTGGCATCATCTGGTCAAGTTAATATTCACACTTGGTTATGGGGCACATAGGGAAGAAAAATCTTGCCTGCACCCAATGATTTGATTTGTGCCTGGTTGATGGCAATAGGCTCGCTTCCTATTACATTGGACTTAAACATAACGGGCAAAATGTGGGTGTGTACGAAAGTAAACTACTTAGTAGGCCCTTCGAGGGCTACAGGCGTTACATTGTGTTATGAACTAAGAATAGTATATATCAAACAAACCATAGGAAAACAAAAGATGTTGCCAACCTACTAGTTCTAGTGGTGGAAACCAATGCAAAAGAGATCTCTACTGTAACATTTTACACACTACACGCAACACAATAATTTATTTATTTATTATATTTTTACAGTATCATTAATTTGCTAGTAATTCAAAACAACTGCTGACAATCAACACCAATTTTCAATACCAAACGGTAATCTGAAATCTGAAGACTAGCAAATAGAACAGTCACCACCCTGTACTAATTAGCTCTCATTTTCTGTACTAATTATATATGTTACGGGTAATGCTAGAATAAGAAGTAAACCTAGATTTACCCGGGTTCCTAAAGTAACTATGTTACGGCTAAAAGCCGAAGTATGGTAACACTTTGTTCTAACCGGCCATACATATCCTTTTTATTGGTATTAGGGCACACCAACCAAATAGGTAAGGTTAGGCTAGAACTGTGACCCAAAGCGAGCAAGTCGAGTGAGCGTTACATCCAAATTGATTGCATCAAATCGCCTGTAAAAAGAAGGAATACTAGTGATTATTCGGATTTTACCCCGAAAAAACTTGGGTAATACTATGTTTTCCCAATTAAACCTCGGTTTACATCTTCTAGCCTTATCCGTAACATATATACAGAAAGCTATCTATGCTATCAGTTACCTATTAGTTGCAACCCCTCCGTGATTGCGAGCGCTGCAAATTGCTCGAATAAAAAAGTTAAATAAACCGCCAAATAAATCGGGAAACTTGTCTGAATTCAATGTTCTTCTTCTTGGTCTTAGTGCTTTATCAACCTGGCCATCTTTTCATTTCCAAGACTAAACGATATATTTTATTCAGATTTTTCACGAAATCACTTTTTTCGTCGAGTAAACCCTTGCCTATATACAATCTTGTAAAAAAAATGTTGCCGTTTTCGTATGTTTCATATAATCACATGAAAAAGACCACCCCTCGAAAATTAAACCTTTAAAATAGTAACGCATGAAGAAATCATCTCAATATTCAACCCAGCTAAAATCAATATTGGTTCGCAATTGCACAATCTTATTCTTATCGCAAAAAAGTACAGAAAAACGAAACAACGAAAATCAGTAGGTAGTTGCTTTACCCACTGTATATTTCCAATTACGTTGACAAATGTACACCAAACAGAGGATTAATCAATCATGAACACAAATGAAATGTCCTCCGCGAACCTTTTGAAATATTATCTCTTTAGTCCAATAAATATAAAGCCTCACATATTTATGTAAATCATAATATATGTCAACGTGAAAGATAAATTGCTTGCCTTTCGTCGACAATAATATTTATTATCCTGTCCAGAAAATCCTATTGCCTACCGCCTAAATAAAGTTTTGAAACAATATCAATTTTAATCAACTAAAATATTAATTGTACACGTGCCGCTGGTATTGAAAATCGTGACGTCTTCCGGTATTAAAAATAATAACTCCTTCACTCGAAGGAAAACTTTCTGACCTTCACGATCAAATATTCATCTATACTATAATATAAGTAATTTTATATGTATAGATTTTATAGAGGTAAATATTGAGCATGAATGTAGATGGCTATAAGAGTAGAGGAAGTCCAAACGATGGATAGACTGTGTCAAGGATGATATGGCTAGAAAGGAGGTGACTGCTGATCTTACGAGTAATAGAGAAGTATGGAAGAAGGACACATGCTGCGCCGACTCGAATAAATTGGGATAAAGGCAGAAGAATGATGATGATGAGAGTATAAAGACGTAAAGTTTGTATGTTTGTAAGTAGGGGGGTGATCTTCGGAACTACTAATTATTTCCGTAATGAGAAGCTACATTACACGCAAGTGTTATAGGCTATATTTAAAACGATCCCGTAGGGTATATAGCTGACCATAACACGCGCGAAGCCTCGGGCAAAAGATAGTTCATTATAATATACGTGGTATGGAATGCTTCTGAACTAGCTTCAGTCGATGAATAGATCCCATCTTAGGTACACATAGTATGTATAGATCTACATTGTGAAGGCCTACGTATTGTTACGATCTCACAATCTAGAGCTCGTCTGCTGAATATATTCTCCAATTTGTCGCTAGTTTTTTGGTGAAGGCTCGGAATTAAAGTTACTTATAAAATATTAAAACATTTATTTATAGAAAGGTAAACACTTAGCGAATAAATGGGTTCCAAACTATAAGCCAACCGAAAGCGCTTTTACGCTAGTATTAGTGAAAAATAGACACGCTTTTGAAATTAGGACCGATTGAAAATCTAACTTTATGAGGTGGTAACTAGGTGAATATTAGAATACGTAGATTGCGTGAAGTTGTTGGTAACAATTAGAAAAAGACGAATAAGAATAAGTTTTGTACGAAATTGACAATTGTGGCCAAAGTGAGTTTAAGTTTTCAAGGCCGATCTTAAATCGTGCCGGGAGCTGCCGAGCTAATTTCTCCCCAGAATCTTCTAAACAACCAGCAAGTGTTTGCATAGTTTCATAATATCTCGTCTGGGTCTAATTACTTAATCAGGCTCAGATAACCTCCACCGTTAATTTGTTAATTTCACGAATATTCATTGGGAATCTTGTGTAATTATTAGTGGTAGATATTCAGGTTATTAATAACATGCTCCTGACGTTTTAATGTAATTAATTAATTAAATGACTTTAACAATAATTATTATCATCGCGAATCCATTAAACAGTCTGTCCTTGTTCAATAAAAACGGCATTTAGGTCAAACGTGGTTACAGCCGTCGCAATTCACGTCCAAAACTTACCTCGAATGGATTCAATATTTAATCCTCTTTTCAGATTCAGGGGAAAAGATTAGTGAAAGACATTAAAGGTTGGCTTTCTAGTGGGAACGTGGGGGAACTATTCAGAGGAGTGGGCAATCTTCTATGTGGTTTCCGATGTGAGCGGCGCGTGAATGGTGCCCAAATTGCCAGCGAAGGGCTGACTCATTCGAGCCGCAGATTGCGCTGATTCACTTCACTTTACTCCACACACATTTTATCTAGTGATCCATTTACAAGATAAAGTATTCAGTGTAAAAGAGTTTTCTTTTTTCATTATGTGTGCTCACCTATGAAAAATTGCCGTATAAATTGATTCGATGCTGTATCACTTCAAATTGAACTAAAAGTGTTTGCTGTTAATCAAATCTAGGTATATTTTTTCAAACTAAAATACGAGTTGCTAACGTGCCATGGCACTTCAGTTAAAAATTACGTAAATTGCACTACAAACACAAATAAAGTCGCAATCAATTTGGCTAAACCCTCGCATGCTAGGTCCACTTACCTATTGGACATTTAACACTATTTTGTAATTAGCACAGCTCACTAACGCCAACGGTTGTAAAGCAAAACAATAGAATAGAGCTGCATATAAAACGTTTTTGCTCGGAATTGAAAAGTTATTGAGTTATGCGAACGAAATGCCAATGTATGCATATGTTATGCTGTCATTTCAAGATTGTAGCGACTGGCTGTACTTAGCCTGCATTATATTCAAAGAAATGCTAGGCTGTAGTCTGTTTTCGAGCATAATACAATTTTGAGACTAATCAAGCAAACATTCGTATGTGCTATCAAGAATATTTTTTAGAATTGAGGTAAATAAAAACAATTATAGTTGAAATTAATAATGTAATACAAGTAAATAACTTGTGTACTATTTTGTCCAAGCGTAATTGCATAAATCTTAAACTAATTTTAATATGTTACTTGCTTAAAATTAAATCCATGATTCAATCAATTAAAATCTGCATAGCACAGCGAGGCGAGCGACAATAACATTCCATTTTATTCGACAACGAGTTCAATCCTACTTGATCTAGGCTTGACCCATAAAAACTTCGGCGTCGCGAGAAAGAATGGTTAGGGGGTTTCTAGTTATATCCAGTTAGTTCTGTCTCCGCCACGCTTTAAACCGTGCCACGAAGAAAGTTTTAAAACCTCGCAGCGAATAGTCTCGAATACAAATTCCGAATGAAACTCTCTCGATGCGGCCACATAAAAATTGGAACGACTCGAACCAGCCAACGATTACTTTGTAGTACGAGAGGCTCATAAATTACAACGGCTTTTTATTTTTCTTCTTAATTGTTCTTAACGAATTTATCAAATTTACGCTTACGTGGCGGAAATTTATGGTGATCCAGGTCTTAGGCTACGAATTTTATAGAGCCTGAATTTGGAAGAGCTTATTGAGGATTAAGTCCTCCCGGTTTACCAAAAATTATTGCTGTACAAGTTTGCTTCCCGCAATTTCACATTTGTAGCAAACTTTTTTATCTTTGAATAAAATCAGAATGGTTAAATTTTATTAGGGTTCTTGTAGGTTGTACCAAAGTTACTTGAATTGATGTAGCTACTAGCTACTTAAATCTTAGTGAATTATTTATTTGGGTTCATGCGGACTTAAACAAGTTTAAGTGGTTCATATTAAAATATGAACCACTTTTTTATGAAACACAATTATAACCTTTGAGCACATGAGCGATTGAAAGATGTACCGTTTAAAAAAAAAAAACCCTATATGATCATCACTATAATCAAAACGATAAAAAATCTGCTATTGATTTCTAATAAAAAACTTTTGCCCCAAATCTGTAGACTTATCTCTAAAGAATCGTAAATATCTACCAACTCGACGTTCATTAACACCCGATCAAGTACACCGCAAGAGGCGTCCCTCAGAGACCAAGATAAACAAAATCACACGTCAATTAATACATATTTTACTGCGAACACGTCGCAGCGGCGCATTGCGTATCACAGAGCACGTTTTGTCAGACTGTCGCAAGTTTATTGAAGATTAATAAGCTGCAGATGCCTTGAGGCGCGAAATAGCAGCGAGAATGACAATACTCATACTTGTTTATTTTATGAAGAGTTTTCGCATGATGTACGAACGTGGCGAAGCTAAACGAATATGTAAGGATCGTCGCAGATGGCGCTCTGTAGTTTCTGCCCATGGGAAAAGGCGTGCTTTTACACACGTAACATAACATCACGCCAGTAAACCCCGAAGGGTTAGGCAGAGGTGTACGTAATAGTACACATATTTCGACAGTTATGTTTAAATCGAATGTAATAGGGGGCGAGCCTATTGCCATCAACCGGGCACAAAAACAAACTCCGTGGCTGCTACTGGGAAATTCCTCATAAAAAAACCCAATAACACTTGGCCCGACCCGGGAATCGAACCCAGGACCTCATGCTCAGCAGACGCGTTGGTGACCACTAAACCGAGGCGTGAGTTTATTTTTACGTTAAACGTTTATCGTCCAAAAACAAACTTCAAGATTGATTGCGTAATGACTGTTACATCGAAAAAGGGAACAGTCATTTTAATAACCACTTTTATATGCTCTGAAATAAATTTTGGTTTAAGTGTCAAGCAAATAAAATGAGCAGACAGTTTATAGGTTTCATACAAATTGACACAGTGCTCCGCCCCATAGGACCACATAAACTCACTCAACCGAAAATACTGCCAACGCACTAACATAAAACGAGACACTACAACCTCCTCTGTTGAGAAGAGGCCTTTGCCCAGCAGTGGGACAGTAATAATAATAAATAATTAATATCGCTGGACATTACACACAGCGTGATCTAGGTGCAACACTAAGCAACGAGGCTTGTGTCGTGGACACCAGATAGTTGATAATAATAGATAGATACTTTTTTGTAATAGGCTGATATTATTATTATTACAACCTCTCCCTATATAGGTAAACCAAATGTGATTTCTAATTAAAACTTCGACCAATTTTGTTTTAATTTATGAGCCAATCAGTCTGGACGCCCAAAATTAATTAAAAGAACCTTACACCTCAGAAGTTATAAATATACCAAATGAAAATACACACTAGGGTCGTAATTAAGTATTCATTCCAACTTGAGACGTTCAAGGTATGTAACGTAGATATGTAGGTTGGGTTGGAGACACTCACAGGCATTTCAATAAGAAGCACTAAATTACAGACGGGTAATTCTCCAATAATTTCGATTGAGAAATTCTTGGGTAGGTCCCTAATTTTACGCTAGAATAGTTTATTATTGAACTTTTTGTTTTTTTGTTAGGTTGTTCTATTGAATTCGATTTATGTTTCGATAGGTAATTTCTAGTCCAACGAAATCTGTAGGTAACATAACAAATTGCTTTGCTGGAAATTTAGTACAAATACAATCATCTCTTATTCTGTAAATACCGTATTAGCCAGGTATTATTTGATTTGTCATTTGAGTTTTTAAATACAATAGTCTCTGACACCAGGTTAGTTACTAAACACACGATAAAGAAGAAGAATATCATAGTCCGTCAAAAATGGAGATATTTGGAAAAGACAGCACTGGGAGGCCCAAGGTTGAAGAAGAAATTTTTATATGAACCTGTACCTACTCTGTACATTATGATACAATTATCAGTTTGAACTGGATTGATCAAGTAGACAAAACTGTCTTCATCACACAATTCAACAAAGTGGTTTGACCAAGACATATAAAGGGTGTAACAGAAAGGGTATAATCATATGGAATACTGTGGTACGGACCATCAAACTGAACAACTTTCTCTATGGGACTACCATCGAAATCGTAAAAAAATAATCAGCTGTCCTATACAAAATTTCAATACCTACTCGACCGAAATGTATGGGACAGCTTATTATTTTTTTACGATTTCGATGGTGGTCCCATAGAGAAAGTTGTTCAGTTTGATGGTCCGTACCACAGTATTCCTTATGATTATACCCTTTCTGTTACACGCTGTATATTCAATTCAAATCAAAACATTTATTTCAGACTTTTCGGTCCATAGAGTATTAGTAGGTAGTACTTCAAGATAACTTAAAGCTATGTTAGTAACTTACACAAACATACAAGAGAAAAACATACAATATGCAACCTTATCCAATGCTTCCAAATAGGACATTGTTTGAGCTCACTGCCCGGTAGGTGCTCACATTAATTGCAGCATCGGTGGCATTCTTTAGGCTTTCAAACGGGCACTTAGGCCACTCCAGTAAGTGTGACATGACCTCATCGCTTTCGATAAGGTCATGTCACACTATGCAACAATTATACACAATGGGAGTGCGGTCCTTTGACCAACCTCGCATTTGTAGTTGGATGAGACATTGTCACTACGCAATCGATTGAGAGTTTTCCTTATAGTAGGTCATACTTCTTATAATAGTCCAAATTTGTCCCCAGGTATCCTGGATCCGTAAACGCGACCTGCACATCCTGACAGTGGGAGTGCACACCTACAGCAGTGATGCGCGCTTCGCCGCGCTCCACGCCGACGGCTCCGATGAATGGACGCTGCGGGTGGCGCCCGCGCAGCCGCGCGACTCCGGCGCCTACGAATGTCAAGTGTCCACTGAGCCTAAGATCAGTTTGTCGTTTCGACTTACTGTTGTTGGTGAGTATCTTCATAAATAATAAATCAGCCTCTGTTTTACTATAGTCACATCATGAATCCAGAAGGGGACGCGAGCAGCTTCATGATATCTGACGTCAGAACTGGAACTGGAACTGCCTACCACCTCTTACAGCAGTAAGCCTAATATGTCTTCAGCATTCCAGTAAATAAAGTTATGCAGGATCAATACTGCTGTACGAACTGGCGATATGCGTTTTCTGGCGTCATATATGATGTCATCATCATCATATATGTGTTATCCATGTCATCATATCAGCCCGGAATCACCCACTGCTGGGTATAGGCCTCCCCTTTTTTCTGCCACACTTCCCGGTTCTGTGCGTCCCTTATTACGTGTTTCCCGTGACTTCGACTTTGATATCCATGTTAAGCCTCCTATTGCTCCTACGCCTCATCACTCTCCAGTCGTGTTGGCATGCTTTAATTTTAAGCAAAACATGTATGATCTCTTTAGCTATAACAACACCATGAATACCATGTTTTACGTAAATAAATTATCGCAAATAAATCACATATATCGCAAACCTCACAAGTACGAGCACATGCACTACAATATCTTCCGCGTCGATGGCGATGTCTCCACTGTAATTGGCCTCTATGGAAATCTGGTCTGGAGGACAATTACTCAGGTAGATTTTGGTTAAGTTCCATGTAATAACGAGCAAGTTATGTGATGAATGATGATTAATGGATCTAAATAACAATAATAGAAATAAAACAGAAAATATTCCTCGTCTGTTTCTTAAAAGAAAAGGTAGTATTTATACAATATATCAGAGCTGTTCAAAAATACTGAAATTTATTTATTTCTTGGTTTGTACAAAATATTCTTTATTCTACTCTCACTAAGGTCTTTTCTAGATCAATGACTGAAGGTCAGGTGCCTCTCTATTTAAAATTACAGGCATTCACTGACCTTTTACCTTTGATCAGTATGTTATCTTGTATTTTGTTTAGCAAAGCAACTACACTGATTAAGACCGCTATGAGTGGACCCCGGTAATCGATTCAGAAGCGGTGCCAAGACACTAGTGTCCGGCCAAGGTTAGAAAGGCTAAAGAGTGCGTTTGAGTGACTAAACACACAAATAAAGAGAAGTTGACCAACCAGCAAATGTCTAAGTATGTTCTTGTATGGAAGTACAAACAATCATTACGAAATATGTATTTAATTTTAAGTTGCTAATTCGCGATACTATATATTTACTAATCAATACATAAATAAAAAAAACCTTCAATCGTAATACATAAACAAACGTATTACGAATATGTTGCCTGATGAAATTAAGCCCTACTCTTCGGAGAATACATGCATGATGTTATTTGTATTATTACCTACATTATCTACCTAAAACGTTATTTTCAGTTGATTTGCACCTTTGAATGTAATTTAAACTGTAGGCCTACAAAATTGACACTGAACTGTCATCAAAAAGCACATCACAATTTTATTATGCAAGTGGACTAATTGGCAAAAACCACAAATGAACAGTTTCATTGAAAACTGTAAACACAACGCTCAGAGCATATTTTAAATACCAATGTAATTTATAAATAACTACCAGCATTTGTCCATTAAAATTAAGTAATGAGCATTATTATTTATTATGAAAGAACAATTTAAATACACACATCAACACGCTCTAGGGATATGTCACAATTTTTAGCACAACTTTAAAAGTACTGGCCATAAAAAATTACTATACGGTAATTTGTTACTGGCACATTTATTTACTGTGTTCCAAATTCAAATTTAAATAAAAAATTGCACATTTTGTTACAAGTGGAGAAACTCTGTCATTGCGACCACGGCGGAATTCACACTCGAGCGTAGGTAAGAGTGTTATGACTCCGAGAACTGCAGTGACAATTGCCCACGTGAATCAAACAACGTTTTTCAATATACTTACGAAAAATAAAATAACATAGGGAAAAGCAAAATTATCAAAATTTGTTATTAACATTTTTTTTTTTGTATAAAAGGTCGACGTTTTTATTAATTTCTTGTAAGAGTATGAGTTAGTGTCTGTGTGTATGAATTGTTACACCGCATTTCGATATCAGGAAACTTTCAGAAATTCTTCGTAATTTTGTTTAAATACATAAATGACTAACATATCCCTAAACCGTGATGTAGTATTCTAAAAAAATGTGGCTAATCCACGAACATTTAGTTAACTGTCTTTTGAAATAAATAATGAATCAGTTTATACTCGTAGTGAGAACGAATATACAACATAATTACATATTTTTTCTAATAATTAACTTCAAATTCCACACATTATTTCCGTACACAAACTATAGTCCGCTTACCAGAGAGGAAGGCTGTCACCAGTGAAAACGTTATACATTATGCTGATACATTACCTGATTTTCTTTAACATGGTAACAACAATATTCTCTAGTATTTAATGAGGGATTTAAACTTAGTTTCAACAATGTTCTTCGAATTTCAACTAAAACCTCTTCACCAAATATGTATTAGTGTTATCTACGTTCTTGAATCTAGAATCTAGATAGTAATAATCTCTCGTTTTCAACAGTGTCAAAGGCGGAGATACTGTCGGGACCAGAGCTGTTCGTCAGGGCAGGATCAGACATCAATCTTACTTGCGTGGCGAAGTACGCCCCTGACCCCCCAAGGTAACTAATGCGAAAAATCTAGACCTACCAACCCCTAGACGTTAAAAAAATTTAGATAAATTGCTACAAAATTCTTATTTTATTTATAGCAGACTTTCTAAAACAGTATTAGCTTTCTTGTTTATTTAGCTGGCTCCTTTATTTTGTTTACAACAGTGTTTTATTCGTTAAAAGATAATAACAATGTTTTATCTCTACGCCTTTTATTCTTTTTGTGGTTTAATTAAACAGCAAAAATAATTCTATTAGTAAAGTTCTTTTTAGCTTAAGGCTGTAACACAAGCTGTCTTTTATTAAAAAAATTAAGGCAAGAGTAGATTTTTGGACGAATAAATTCGTTATAAAAGTACGAAAGCCAAACCGTTTTGACCGAAAAAGACGAAACTTTTTATACGGCTTGTGAAGGAAATGGAAAAGGTGCCGTATTCTTGCACGGAATGGGCAGTAACACATGAAAGTGTGGGTTGCCAACATAAAAAAACGAGGAAGTAAGAAATAACTCTCGAGCGGGACTTTTGTGTCAGCGTACGTGACAAATGTGTAATGAGACCATCTTGTTCAGTTAGATCATATTTGCCCGCACTCGGCGACCTACGAAAGTATCATACTTTGGGCAATGTGCCGACGTTTTATTTTAGCGCTTGCAACGTAGTTTACTACAGCTTTACTAGTGGGAATTTTTATTATCTAACCGAATAACGAAACATATTACATTAATTTGAGAATAAAAATTTAAATAAAAAATACAGTATTCTTAATTAAGTACAACGTTTTTAACAACAGACAAATACTCCACATAAACGAGAGCACAAAATACGATCCGTGTTTAAAAACGTGAACGTAAATGAATTACGTGTGTATGAAAAACAAATACGCCTTAATAACACAGGCGACGAAAAATTCGATCTTCGTTATTGATGTTTGCGGTTGTGTAACTCTGAGTACATCCGACACAAATCGTTGCGGTGTGAATAGGCGACCCCGCCTTCCACCTTACGATCTTATAATGGAAGTGTGTTATCGTGTAGGCACCTTTTCACACCGTACCGTGCCTATACATTTAGTGTTCGCATCCATAAACATGATAAGCTTATTTTCAGATAAAAGGGTCGGCTGAGGTCCCTAAGTGAGGTATTCTTTGGCTATCAACGTTTAATGGTGACCTATGTCTGAGATCTATCGAGGGACCTTCAATTTGAATATTGAAACGATCATACGCTCCACGTGGACAGATATCGTTTTTTATTCGGACGTTTCATGAAATATTTATCGCTACTCAATGCGGAAGTTTTTGGGATATTTTCGTTGCGTTAATTGCGAAGCCGACCAATATTTTATTTAAAACATGTTTGTTTTGGAGTGACTGCGGTCTTGTATTCGCGACTCCTGAGTAGCGCGTGGCCTTTTGTTTGTCGAGTTCCACATGACTCGTGATTATTAAAAGTACTGATTTTATGTAGTTGATTTTTTCACAGTAAATAGCAGTTGGACGCATAAAATGGGATGAATAATAATAATACCAGCCCCACTGCTGCATACAGAGAAGGCACGAGCATTGATCACTACGCTTGTTAAGACGGGTTGGCGATTTCAGACTTATATTCATTATAAGTCCAGGTTTCCTCACGATGTTTTCCTTCACCGATGTCTGTCATGTCCAAGATATGAAAGATAAACTTAGAAAGTATATATGAATTGAAAAAGTCACATTGGTACTTGCCCGGATTTGAGCCAACAACCTCATGCATGAGAGGCCAGGCCTTAATCGGATGATTACAATATAATTACCGAAAGTCAACGTACAGTTTTGTATAAAGTTACTTTATAAATAAACAGCATGAAAAGCTTAGGTCAGACTCGAAAACCATTTAAGCCAAATAAATATTCCAGCACGTCAACTAAAGTTTAAAATGTTCAATACGTGTCAAATACAGTAAACTTAGTACTTCAAACACATGACCCAAATTCACTGCTCATTAAACTGAAATTACTGAGTTCTGTACAAAACACATCCTTGAGTGTAATGAATAGCCGTGTGACGTGAAATAACATGTAATTAGAGTAGAATGAGCCCGCCTAAGGTGTTGGATTCGTATACACAATCAACACGAAACTTTGACTTTTGTGTTTGAAGTATTAACTAAAATTAACTTTTAATGGCGTTTTGTAGATAAAGTAAATGTTCCTAAGTGGTCTTTTGTCTTAGGGAGCGACAACGTTAAATCTAGAAAGTAATCCCCTTCGTGACTCTAGGCAAAGATCCAAAAGCCGCTATACTCTGCAATTGCAATCTATATACCTAACTAGCTACGACCCGCGATGTAGCCCGCGTGGATAATTCGATTAAATCGTAATAAGAAGTATCCTTCAATAATAAATACAAATAAATGCAATTGAATTGTCTGTTTGAAAGTACAAACGAGATGTAACAAATAAAATATATTTTAGTATAAGGTGTAACTTAGGCTTTTAAAAAGGGATTAGGCTACCGTGCAAAAAAAATAACCCTTAAAATAGTTAAAGATCGCGGGTAACAGCTAGTATAATAATAAAGCTTTTCTATCAATTAAATATTTGATGTGAACGGTTACTCTCTTAAAATGGACTTTGTTGTCATAACCATATAGACCATTTTAAGAATTTTAAATTTTTAACGTGATTCGTATTATGATTCTGATAAAACAGCCATTTTAGACTGCCAGTATTTCCAGAGATACAAAATACAACTTCCATGTTTATAGTATTTGCAGAGGTTAGAAGTATAGATACAACTTAATATGCTGTATTTGTCTTTTAAATACGAGTCGGTCTAAGCGTGAAGTTATATATTTTCGAATTATGAGGGGTCCTCAAACTGTGCCTTGATATAGTCCGTGTTATGAATATAAAAGCTAATCTCATTGTATGGCGTCAGCACCGCACGAACAAGCCTTACGGTGACCACTTACCCAATACGAGATTGTGTGATACTGAATTAAATTGAGCAACAATAAGAAATATTTTTAGAAAGATTTTGATGTGATTGAAAATCTTTTTCATGTTGGTTTTGATGAAAATAAAGTCTTAAGTTTATTTATTTATTCTTAAGTTCTGATCTAAAAGTTGCTCAATCTCTTCAACTTGCTTTTGATGTAATGCTTTATGATTGCAGCTTAATTTTTTCTTTGAATCTATGATTTGTTTTAAATAAAAGTTTCCATTATATGTTCTACCAGAAAATAAATAGTTGATTATTGTGATGAAATCTTCTCTCCATTGAAGGTGATTTAAGTTGTCATCATCCTAGCCTTTTCCAAACTATGTTAGGGTCGGCTTCCAATCTAACCCGATGCAGCTGAATACTAATATTTTACATGGAGCGACTGGCAATCTGACCTCCACAACTCAGTTAGTACTGGATAATACGATACCCCTTGTTAAGACTAGTTTGTTAGACTTTCGGGCCACTGACTACCTGTAACGACTGTCAAAGATCTACAAATGACAGCCGGGACCAACGGCTTAACAAGCATAAAACACTGATGTTCGAAAAACAATATAAAATTTGCCCTTTACTCTGTCCGAGAAAAGTATCCGTAATATCATCATACGTAGGTTTACGAGTACCTTTTATGCTCTGTTTTATATAAGGTCACACCCGTATTTTTTATCACCGAAATTACTATTGTACTTGACCTTAACAGCCTTCTTTGTTCTCTAGCTTCATCTACTGGTATCGAGGAGAGCAAGTAGTGAACTATGCTCAGAGGGGCGGTATCAGCGTGGAGACTGAACAGCGTACACGCACAAGCCGGCTGCTTATAGCGCGGGCCGCACCACACGACTCGGGGAACTATACGTGTGCACCGAGCAGTTCTGGTAAGGAAACTTATGCTTTACGTAATTTTCTGTATCTTTTAGGTGTTCTTTCACCGGAGCATTCGCCTGTAATGTAAAATTCCAAGATTCGATTTTGTATAGAAACAAGACGTTTTTATTACAAAATATTGTATCGTTTCAGGTTCTTGTTCTTGACACTCACTGATGTAATGCTCGAATCTGAACTGTTACATTATAGGCAAATGCTTCTGGGAAAGGAACACCTTTTGGTTTGATATGGAAATCGAGAATATTCATAGAAACAAATAAATTCTACTATCTCGTAGCAGTGTGCTACGGCGTAGCTGTATGCTACGAAAAGCGTAGCAAGGTACTACGATCATAGAATTCCTTGATTTTTTCGCTGAAATCTGTCACATTTTAATTCTTACTTGCAAAAGCTAAAATTTTATCGAAACGTACCTTAGTATTTGAGAAAAGCAACTACCATTCCCCGAAATGGGACTGTAATTTAATTTTCAATGTTCTAACATACCACATTTTAATAAAGTAGGCGCAGACAAATGACCTCATTAAGCCTCTTGAGACAAAAACCAAGACGTTTCACTCAACGAGCTCGACGAGACAGTGACATTATTATCCCGAACATTACTTCATATTAGATATCATCGTTCTTTCACTATATTAAAACCTAAATACTCCCACAAAATACTCCAACTACAAGAGAAAATTTAATTATTTCTTTAATTATAAGGAGCACAAACATCGTACTGTTTGAACTGTGAAATAGGGCGGGCGCATAAATTTTATAACCGATTAAAGTCGGGAATCGGATCAATATTTCATTGTTACGACTATCGATTTTGCCTTCATTATCGGAGGGATCAACTACATATTTGGTATGGTGTGTTTATTATTTAGTTTATTTGTGACTGAATATTGAACAATTATACAACGTGTAAACGGGCCCTCCACAAAGCCGTCAACCAAACATACCGTACATGAAACTAAACTAAACCCTACGAAAAAAAAAATTGCTGGGAAACGGACTTTTAATGTTACTCACTCAAAATATTGTGCTAATGGTTGCATTGAATAGTACAGGTACAAAGTAAAGTTATATCATTAAAAACTAGTTTTTTTTTAACCTGTGTGCAAGTGACTCTTTACACCCATTAATAAACCTGTGGGGGGGGGCCCCACAGGTTTATTAATGATAACAACCACGACTTGTCATCATGTCATGTCGCAGGACTTGCAGTGTGACTAAAGTGACTTTTTGCGATTTACTTTATCACCACGGCTCGGCTTTCAAAACGGCCAGTATTAGAACCAAAAATTCAACAACTGACATGCCTCTCAGAGTAAGGAAACCTGTGTCCTGGAAGACTAGAAATGGAAATGTTATACAATACCTGAAGATACATAGCGTTCTTTTTGTTTTTAAAACGTTGCCCCACACTAGGAATTTATCCTATATCGCTCAGTCACTGTACAAACTGTGCCGTGAAAACGGCAAATATCTAATTCAAATTGATGTTATAAGGTCTAACTTAGGCTATCTTTATAATAGAAAACTAATTAGGGTTCCGTGAAAAACAAAACCCTTGAAATTGTAAACAAAATCTGATTTAAAGAGAAGTAATACTTTCACGCGAACGAAGGTCACGGGCAGCAGCAGTCGTCAAAATAGAACGCTATAAACAAAACATTTCAATAAGGAAGCAAAACCATGCCTACTTATACAAGGTACTTTTAAATCTCTCTTTCCATTTTAAATGAAACCTCGTTCGTACAATACCGACTGACAGATTGCCGTATTCAGTACTTTCATATTAAAATTATTCATCACAAGGATTTGCTGCAAACTGCTGTGTAATTACTCCAGTCTGCATTCTTACAAAGTAACTGAACATTATTGCTATGTTCCACAATTACCTACACGACTGTTAAAACGTTGCCAACTTTTTAATTGACATCGTTTAATGGCTCTGAAAGAAAACTCTATGTTTTTGGAAAGTATAAAAACTATTTGAGCATTTCAAAAATGTTTGTGGGTGGAAAATTGCTGTATTTATTTGTGATTACAATGCAGTACGCTATTAACATATTAAAGTGTTCATATTTCTAGGTTAATGCATTGCTAGCACCATCGTGACTTTAAAATGTAGGGTAGGAGTGAACTAGGACATTAAGTTTATCTTACTTCACCTTTCGAGGTGGCATGCATATTTTCTGTTTGATATCATCATATATGATGAGGTTGTCATCATTATTCGACGGGCGACGTTATTCAAATGTTCTGTGATAGTACAAAATGTTTCTTGCGAAGGTTTTCATCGTTATTTAACCCTTTTGTTTCTAAATCAAAATTTCTAAAATTCTCTTTCTAAATTCTCCCTTTGTTTCAAAACATTCGATCGAAAAATGTCATCAACCTTTCTGAAATTACTCCAAAGTTTACGCCCAATTTAATTGAGCTTATACATATTTTAAAGAGCCAGATAGAGCAACCCTTTACATCATTTGTAAGCAATCAAGGGGCGCCCGCAGTTAATCGATAACTGTACGTGATACTAGATAGGGTGATTTATGAGAAAACTTTGTTGTAAAATGAACGTTCAGAGCAGTGGCCTAGTGGTAATAGCCCCGACTTTCGAGATATAGGTTGTTGTTTCGAATCCAGGCAGGTGCATTACTTTGTGTAATTTATTTCATCATCCCTGCTCTTAAAACGCTGAAGGAAAACTTCGTGAGGAAGCCGGCATGTCGTAGAACCAAAAATTCGAAGACATGTGATGTCTACCCGCTGACTGGACCCGCGTGGTGGATTATAACCCATTCTCCCTCGTAGAGGGGAGGTCTGTGCCCCGTGTGAACATTATAGGCTGATAATGCTTATGCTTTGTTGTACAGAATCAGCGTCGGTGATCGTCCACGTGCTGAGCGGCGAGCGGCCAGCGGCGATGCAGAGCTCGGGCTCCACACCGCCGCGCCTCAACCGCGCCATCCTGGCCACGCTGACCACGCTCACCACGCTGCGCCAGCCCCGCCCGGCTCTCATCATTGCCCTCCCCGTCGCCGCGCACTACTTCACCATCCCAACACTACTCATCACTCTACTCTTCGCCAACGCGCTCGTCAAACTCCTTACAAAATTCACGACAGCCCACAACGAACCGTCGTCCTCAAGATGACCTAACAGTGCTAACGCAACTTCCCAAACGTTTTAAACTAAGGAAGTATTTTATATGATTGAGTGAACAAGCGAATTTGTGGCGGACCTTCGGATTATGTTATCTGAATTGAACGTATTTAAAATACAACGATGAAATATAGACAGTAATTATTCCTGTGAGGTAATTTTAAGGCGATAAATCAATAGCATGTATGGTCAATTTTAAAAATGATATTATTGTTTGAAAATTCTCTAAATTTCTATTTTATGAGTAACAGACCAGAGGGTTTTAGTAATTTCGATAAATAACGACCAGAGAGATTTATGTGACACGCATGAGATAATACTTCTGATGATTAATCCGATGCTGAATCTCCTTTGTTCTCACAGCTAACTACGTTCGTCGTCTTAATCCGGCACCGAGCTTACAAGCAAATCGATTTCGTTAGTCCAACACAGGAATATACCGAGATTCAATCGAAGCGGGAAGCTTATCTATGCGTAACGTACATCTAAGCCGCTGGTTGCTCTCTTTGCCACGTTATTTGCGTTCGATCAACTTGAACAAACAGTGTCTGTACTAATACTAACGCATACCTGTCTGCAATTGCCAGTAACTAATACGATACAACAACTTTAGTGTTTACAAGTTTCACCATATAAAATGTATTATAATGAAGGAAAAATTGTTTAACTAAAAATCTTAACTCAAACATGAAATTAAGAACTTAGAAGACTTAATTCATTTTGTATAAAGTTTCTTCGAAAAGCCAATTAGTTGTGTCTTATTTTTTTTGATATCTCAGCTATGTTTATTTTTACTTTTATATTTGAGTTAAGGAATAGATTAATAGTTAGTAAATGAAGTTACAACGCAATCTTCTTATGAAACAATTGGTTGTTGACGAGAAACTAGAATTCTCTTGTTGCAATTTGTAAAGAAAACCTTAATACCTTCAGACTAGATCTTTTCCAAGAGAATTACTCAATCCTCAAACGATTTCATCTCCAGAGCGCTCAAACATAAAATAGGACTAAATCAAGTTGATTTCTCAGCTACCACAAAACCCTTCGGCTTGTACCAAAGTTCTTTGAATTTATGGAAGTCAACAATCTTCGAGTGGCTTTGCAATGAGACTTTCGAAGTCTCTTGACATCAAGTAGCTCTAAAATGAGCTATTCAAATCTCGAAAACCTTCCCGAGGTTGTTCCCACGAAATTTGTTTACCCACTATTCCACAATAGAGGCAAAGGTACTCAGCAAAAATCCCGGCCGAAATTCCCTTGACTTTAAACAACATAACTGCGCATACCTTTTTGTAAATTCGTCTGACTTTTTCACATTCCACTGTCTTACTCCGGAATAATATTACACAATCAAAGTTTAGAATTAGGGTTGCTTTACTGGCCAAAATAAAAGGCATCGTCCCAAAAGTTGTCTCAAGCGACAGCAAGGAACAAATTACGTACTTTAGGCATCATTCGTTTCGAGTTCATTTCATGTAGCGAATCTGGCAGATGGGTACTAAACATTGCTCTCAGTCAGTTTTGTTTTTATTCTGTGCGCGTCCTTCCTTTACTTATGTTAGCAGTACAAAAACAATTTTATGACTTTTCAAGAAAGAAAGAAGGGTCTACTCGAGGTCGTTTTGCTACTATGTCAATATTAAATCTCTGTTACTTTGTAGATATTTACATCTGTTTAAAACTTAAAGTAAAATGCTTGTCCAAGGCAACTTTAAATTGTATAAACTGTTAATTTTCTCTAGATGATTTATAGACATTGGCTATTGTACCTTTGTATTTAAAGATTTAATAAATAAAATCATGTTAAACTCTAAGGTCTAGATCGTATGTTGTACATAATAGCTGATCAATTGTAAATATTTGAATGTAAATAAAATGAATTAAATGTTATGTTTGTAATGTCTTGACAGCCAAAAATACATTTTATGTATTCTGATTACTTTGGCAACGGTTTCAAACGTCGCCATCTTTAACAAGTAGAAAACAAAAGGGTTGTGTAATAAACTATCAAATTGTAGATGTATTTAAATATGTTACCTAACGATTTATAAGAATACAGAACATAGTAATAAAAACCAATGAGAAATATTATGCGTATCATTATTTAAATTATCTTGATTGTATTCATCCTAATTAAGGAAATGCTTGCAATGTTATTCGAAAAAAAAAAACAATTGGAATATACCGTTTACGCAAGATTATTTTGATTCACAAAATTAAATCTGTTGAAGTGGCTAGATGAAGCAGATCCAGCTGAAATCACCAGCAAAAAAAAAATAATCTCTAAAAAGAATTCATTCAAGCGAGTTGAGGACAAAAATTTCATTGTATTAAGTAATGCGGCCGTGGAAGTGGGACAGAAAGATGAAGACAAAATTGAGGAAAGGGGATAAAGGACCGAAACTGAGCGTATCTAAATGAAAGGAAACAGTGGGAACCGGAATATTTGGTCCTATCGGGCGGAGATTGTGTGTTCGACGCGGGGTCTTAGTCCACTTGATGTATGAGCAAGGGTTACTCCACCCCACGATGTTATAATACCCACGGTCATATTATCGAGTATATTTTGGTCCTAAGATTCCATATCTGAGAAGGGAACACAATATTTTACGATTCCTCTCGACAGAAATATTTACTTAGAGCCTTGCGGAAAGTAAATGTGAATGAATGGTCTTTTCATTTTTATAGCTCACGTTCATTGTGGGCCTTCTGTTCCTACCTTAGGATTTATTTAACAGTTATGAAAGTTAATGTGTTTCAAGAATGTATACTGTTTTAATTTACATTTTTATTTTTAAACTAAAAGAACATCGTTTTATGAATGTTTTCGTGATCTCACGACTGTTTCTTGGTCTAAGAGATTACATGTTTTTGGAGGAAAATGTTTGGTACTTATTTGACTACCTTAGAAGTAAATATACCTACCCGAGATTTGTAAATAACGGTCAATGAAGCGAACCAAATAGGGACCCTATTTGTTTAACAAACTCAACGACAAAGGTAAACATGGTAACTAAAAGGTATTGAAGGAAAGTCGTAGGTACCATAGTTATACATACATAATATGTCATACATATAAGTTTACAGTATACATATATTATAAGCAATGATCGGAATAGGTAGAGCTAATGTGCGTAAAGTTCAAGGAACAGAAACAAAAAGTGGAGACTTCCTCACGACAATTTTTTATTTTCGTAATATTTTTTCCGAATGTCGGAACATTACTTAAGTACAACTAAAATTAATAAAGGAAAACAACTATCTCATTCATTTACTGTTTATGTTTAAAAAAAAAGCACACGCATTTTATTGTTTAAAAAATAAAGGTAATCTCCTTATCTTCGTTTGAACACCGTAAGTAAATGCGGAAGCTAATATAATTTTCATACCAACTATAATACATAGTTAGAACAAACAAGGTAAAAAAAATAATATATAGGTTTTCATACCATTTATTCATTTTGTACAATTATTGGAACTACACGTGAACAGAAATCAACCTCAATAGTTAAGATAGTTACCAATCTTAAGACTTAGTCAGAATATTATTTCCGTTGATGTTGAAAGTTGTCCCTTAATCTGATTCGGAACAGTTTTCATCAGGAAAGGAGTTTTTTTTCGTTCTTTACCTGAATTAATAACAATAGAAAACATATCTACTGGCTTCTTGAGAACGTTCTCCTTGTTGTCGAAGTCGGTTAAAAAAGAAAAATAATGAATTAGTTTACTGTACTGATTAATTAATAACACTATTATTAAACGTACTTAACTGATTCAAAGACATATAGGAGATTCAGAAAAAAAAATTGTCGTAAGGAAGACCCCACTTTTCATTTCTGTTCCTTGAACTTTTGGTAAATAAGCTCTACCTATTCCGATCACTGATTATAAGTCACATTATTTAGAATTCAGCAAGTTATAATAACCATTTAAGAAAACAATGTTTATTGTTTTAACAAGATAAGTCTGAAAAGTATTCCAGAATCATTCTATGAAAACAAAGTTCAGTTCAGTTCTATATTATTTACTACAATAACTACCGACGAATACAACTATAACTGACACACAACTGACTGAAACTACTTAAACATGAATAACGTTATTTTAATATACAGGGTTAGTTTCCAAAGACCAGCCAAATTCTCAGATATAATGCAGTACATCATTCTGAGCCCCCCACATAGAATATTTATTCGGTTATTAAAAAAAAAAATCTGCTGTTTCCTACAAAAGTGCAATACCTACATGGTCAAAATGTATGGAACAGCTGTTTATTTTCTTAATAACCGATGAAAAATTTCTATGTGGGGGGGGCTCAGAATGTCGTGCTGCATCATATCTGAGAATTTGGATGGTCTTTGGAAACTAACCCTGTATATTAATGTTAGCTTATCCAACTAAAAATAGCTAGATTCTGTAGTAATTGGATTTTTAACAAACGAAAATGGCGAACAACAAAATCAACTATAAGGTATCTAACTTTGTAACATAATATTATGTTAAAGATAACCAAACAACTACCCACCTCTGAAATAAATCCATCCTTTTGCGTCGTCAATTAGAAGAAACACAACTAAACGTAGGTAGCTGATTGTTTATATTTTCAAAATTTAGTTCCCAGAATAAAGTGTCTTGATTGTTTTTAGTTAAGCTCTCCGAGAATAACAAATAATTGTTCGTGTTGAAAAGAATAACAAATCTAGTTTCTGGAACTTTTAATATTCAGTTACACTGGGATTAGCTTACCTAACTGGAGAGGATAGTTTTATCTTCATTTAAGGTGGAATACGGTGATACAATTTGCACGTGGAAAATTCAGAACAAACAGAACAATATGGCCAACACTACAGTAGTATCTATGGTTCCACTTTGCTTAAAGTCATGATCTGGGGCCTTAGTCTGCTATTGCATTAGTGTCAGAATGGTCTATAATTCATTTAATAAGGCCCCTAGCCCACGGCGTATTGAAACGCGTTCGAAACTCGTTTGAGGTGCGTACAAAGGGTAATTCGTCTGCGCGGGGCCTTATTAAATCAATGATAGACCATTCTGACACTATTGCAATAGCAGACTAAGGCCCCAGTTCTAATCTTCCGTCTGATGCTACTCATCTCGCCTAGATTCCGCATTCCAGCACAAACATTAACACTAGATACGCATACGGATATTTACCATGTTTAATATAGGTTTAGAGTTCCCGATATTTCTTTTTTTTATAAGTATCCCTATCTAGTGTTACTGGTAATGTTGGTGACCAGGACAGTTTTAAAACTTATATCTTTCACCGACATTTGGTATCCTCAAACGTATTATATAAAACTACACAAAGTGTAAACGAAACGTCACGAAGCTGTCAACCAAGCCGTCAGCCGTGATCTATTCATCAAACTAAGTAACTCTACGCAAAAATTATTGCTGGGAAACGACTTTTTTTTTGGTGAAAATACAGGTTTTAACGGTAGGACTCATCGTAACGCTCTCAAAATATTGTGCTGATGGATGGATTGAATAGCACGAGGGTCGTGGAGGTATTTAAAGTAAAGTTATAACGTTAAAACATGTATTTAAAAAAATAGTTGGACCCTAGACCCCCAATAACTCAGTAACTAGAAAGTTCCCAGTAATGGCCAAAAACAAAAAAAAAAACGCTATGAACGGGAGAGCAAATGCCTTTCAGCTACGTGCAGGGTACTTTTATCCCCATTATTAATATGATGATCTGATCGTAAAATTTATGTGGACGCGTTTTTGGGTGAGCAGAATATAATTCTATTGGGTGCTGATCTAGACTTGGTGGTCTAGATCAGCACCCAATCGCGTATAACACTTTAAATCACAATACCAAAGATTTTGAATGAAATTCATATTCCATTGCTTCAGTATGTTTGACAATAGGCAATATGCATGATTCTTTTTTTTCACTTAAATCAATAATATGCAGTACTATCATCCCAAGAAAATAATTAAAAGTTAATTTCAACTACTGCTTGTCGCACAAAAAAAATATTAAACTCCTACAATTTTCTACGACTGTTCAAACGTCCATGACTATCGCGGCCATTCATGTCATAGCATTTGATGTCACTTACCTATAACTGCCTTGTTTAAATCTATTTTTTTGTCCTTAATACACGTGCCTTGTTTTACTATAGTGTAAGTGCTTTATTTAAGCAAAAATTGCAATAACAATATGATAGTAAAATCTTAGTGAAACCTTAAGTACTTTCAACTAAAAGTGTTTCTTTGACACATAGCATTTGACGTCACAACCGGAATCAATGCGTTTTGTGTTTGCGTTCCGTTTCACCAAAAACATGCCACATAAAGTATTAAATTGTAAAATAAGTGTTGTATTAGAGAATTAAACAAGTGTACCATAATGTTTTAATGGTCCAATACATTAAGGCATTTTTAAGAGTAAGTAAGTAAGTAAAGTAAGTAAGTAAATCATTTATTTGCGTAAAACATGGTATACATTGATGTTAATATTATTACAGTAGCTCAACATGTTTCGCTAAGATATAACATAGCATGCAAAAATTTATATTTTGACAAAAGGAATCAACATCTCACATCCATAAAATCTTTTAAACTGTAAAAATTACATTCAATAAGCCACTTGTGTAATTCTAGTTTAAATTTTCTCGAGTTCAATATTTTAAAGCGACTTGGTATTTTGTTATAAATACGTACGCACATTGCAAGGCAGTTTTTGTTGTATTTCGCAAGTCTTGGCAAATCACTTAATACCAGTTTATGAGGATCTCGTCTGTTTCTGGGATTTACATCATTTGCTGATTTAAATAAATGTTTGTTGTTAACTACAAATATACATACCTCATATATATACAGACATGGTAGAGGTAGCAGACCAAACCTCTTGAACATTGGTCTACATGAGTCATCAGGTTTAATACCACTTATTGCTCTGATGCACTTTTTTTGTGCGATAAATGCTCTATCCATATTGGTACCATTACCCCACATTACGAGACCATATCGCAGTAGCGACTCAACATAAGCGTAGTATGACATAATTGCAGTTTTTATGTTAGTTACGTTTTTAACTTGCTTCAGTGCGTATACAAATTTATTGATTCGAGTGCTTACATTATCTACATGTTCTTTCCAGTTAAAATCTTTGTCTATTATTACGCCTAAAAACCTTGTATAATAAGAAATAAAAAAAGTTTTGTATTTCTTGCATATACCCTATTCATCTGCCCTACAACTTAGATAACGCAATGAATGTTTTTGAACGTCATAATAAAAATACCCTGCTGCTCGTGATGTGGTTTAACAATCATAAACAACTTTCTTGGGTGCTTGCTATTTCTTGGATTTCCACCACATTGCATTTGGAGAGGGAATATCTTAACTGCTTACTGACTTTTTGACATCCTCGCATTATAGTTGTATTAATGAAATGGGGTTCTATCTAGCCCCCATTAAAAATGTCCGTCAAAATGTGAACTAATGGCAAATAAAACCTAAAAATATACCTACGCGTCAATTCTACATTACGTAAGCGTGAAACACATTAGCCTTGTTTGTACTTTTATTACAGTACATAATCATAATAATTCACAAGGTTTCATTACCTGTTACATGAGGACTAGGGCCTTATTAATGTGCCTACAGGTTTATTACTCAGCTCTCCTGAATTTACAACAAAAGTTGCAAGTTCTTATATGTTAAATGTATACTGACATAATGGACTATAGATGGGGCAATCGGTTCGTGAGAAACAGATATTTAGCCACAACTAATACTAGACAACAGCCGAACCCTAGGTAATTGGATTACAGCTAGATAGTTCGTGTCTAGTGTCTTGGTGATCATTAAACGGGCAACACCGTTTTTACACTAAAAGGGTAACTACATATATATGTCGGAGACGGTCATTGTTACGGGCTTAAAATGAATCGCAAATACGCGGTGGTGACATCAAGCGACCTACTCGCAAATCTACCCACACCACAGCTTGCTTGTTACAGGGCCCTGATGGTCGCACCTCTGAGCCAAGACGACAATCAGTGGACCGCGGCGGAGTTAAGACCTCTTGGAACTGTACCCAAATAATTGTGGCCCGTGTTATTTTGTTAAGTTGTAATTTCAAGTAATTCGTTAGTTTTGCTACAAACAATGTATCGCTCTCAGTGTCTTTTCATAGCACGAAACCAATCGTCTGCCCACATGATGTGGAAGCCTAGCGGAATAAATCCTGACATCTCCGACATATAAAAATTAAATTGTTTCGCACTTATTTATTTACAGCAAAATATAAAGACACAATGAATAAGTTAAAAAGTCAAAAAATAATAGTACCTATTGAGAGTATACGTGTAAAAAAGGGGGCAAGGAATCATAGCACAAACCTATTTGGAGTTATTACTAGGTAAAGACTTATGTTACATAAGACATCTAATCACAGATACGGAACTACCTAAACCTCCGTTAAAAAGACCTTTATCAAAATGTAATCCCTCATCGATCATTGAATTAATATAGGCCAGGAGTCCAAAATAGACATTATATTCAATATATTTCGGTTGATACGACAGTACACGGCGGTATTACGTGTTCATTCAATCATGCGTGTGGACCCGCTTTATTGAAAGGGTTGTTTTATTTTCTTTTCCAAAGAGACTTCCGAATTTATCTTTTAAAACCTTTTTTGCCTTTTGAGGAATAAATATATAAGGATGAACCTTTAGATAGAGTTGAATAGGGAGACTTTTTACTAAAAACTTTAGGAATGTTTACTGGACTCCATCAAATACACGCTAGAGTGTACTTGACAGGTATGCCTGTACAGTTGAAGTTTACAGGCAAACCGGAGCGTGTGTGCAAAACTGTGCAGGTTTCCTCACTACGCAGCTTAATCGAACTCGAGTTCGGATGGCGGTTATACTAGTCCGGGAGGTAGCGTTGCAAATGAAAAAGTCATAGAAGCCGGGTGAAGTTGACATCGATAGTTAATCTTATGTGACTAATAAGTGAACCGACCGTCAGCTGCTCAAGTAGCGGTGGGTATGGGTGTGGGTGGTACGGAAGTGACGTCAGCTGACGCTTGGTTCAGTTATTAGTCATTCGAGATCTATCCAAAAAGATATCGATCGATTGACGTAAAAACACTACCTAAAATGCAATGCTACCTCCCGGACTATACCTGTACAGGTAAACCTGTCCGATATACCCTACCTTTAGGTATAAGAAGATTGTTTAACTAAAGTGAATAAGTTCAGACTGTAGTCTCCCTAAAAGAATCTATTTAAATTGTATATGTGTTAGAATCGAATTAATATCGAATGATACAATTAATTTTATTAAACGGTAGAGCTTAGAAATAGGTACTTATATAAAGACTAAAACCCTAAAATTTCGTCCAAAAAAATCTATGAAACGTAGACTTAAACCAGAAACCTTTTTTATTCCAAAATTAAATCTACTTTCGCGAGATTCCCAGCCAAATCACATTCCCTGGATTCTCCGTGGTATCATTCGAAATTCTATTTAATATACATAATCCCATCGGCCTTAATGCAGGAACATTCGGTCAAGGCCACCGGCAGCATCGTCAGACGTTCAGACGACGTGAAGCTGAATTATTGAGCACCCTCTGTAACAAACACTCTATTACAGCCCGTCTTGAGGGCCTTAAAGGGAACAGTCAGAATTAATTAATAACAACAATCACAATAATTGCTGCGTACAATTAATAAATCTCTCTGTGTGCTGGTCGGTAAAATACAAAATGTATCCCTTAAAAAGACCGAACCACTGTCTTTTATGAATACAAACGAAATGATTGATCACGAACAACAAGCCAACTGATTGTATTAATGCAATACCGCTTTATCATAACAATTTATTGCGACTACATAATGAAAACAAATTCCATGCATCATTTTAAACTTTACTTTTATATCAACATTAATAAATAATGTTTTACACGTTAAATTACTTCAGGACGTAGCGAACAATACCTACAAGTCAAAACAGAAAGTTCACAAAATCAACAATACGAGTTCGGATGCTTGTTATCTTAGTTGTTCTATTGAAATATTAACTCGAACCGTTTAATTCAATTGTTCTGAGACGGTACATAATATCTACAAACAAATGAACTCGCCTATTATTTGTATATAGATAACAAGCCCCCGGGCGGCGTCGCGTCGAAGTTCACTTTCGTTTCTTATTATGTCACTCTATTTTTATGGGCCGTGAGTAATGTGACTTGGTAATGTAAAGGGACATGGCCCCCGCATACATCCCATACATTTTAACGTTGGGACAAACACCATTTCTTTTCACCATAACCATACCCGGAAAAGGAAAATGTATATTACGGTCGATTTTACATGAATATAAAAGTATAGCATCACCTTGGCAACGCGTTTATTACAAAGTACATTTCCATCCAATAGTCTAATTCAAGTTTTTGAAGGAAGTACTTATCATTCACGAAAGGCACTCTCTTTGAATAAGGACGCCACCTAACCCGAATAAAACTTTATTAATTTACTATTTTATTATTATCTTTTACAAAGTATTCTCGTAGTAAGAAGTAATAAAGGATAATATTGAATTTTTCTTAGTAACGTTATCTTGGGCTTAATTCAAGGATAACCTTGGAAACGAGCACGCGTAGACATTACGTATTTAATTAATAACGGATATGTCTCATATTGTTTGATATTAGGCCTCCCTCCTCGCGAACTCAGCCCACCTGCCGACAGATCCACAGAACAAATTGTGTTGAAGGGGAAAAGTGAGTCTATATTACTTTTTTTTTTCCGAGAAAGCTTTTATCAATGTGATCCAAGTGATTGCTCAACTAGGTTATGATTTATGCAGAGTAATAATATATCTATTATTATATCTACATCTATACTTATAATATTATAAAGAGGTAAGTTGGTTTGTAGGGGGTAATCTCCAGAACGAATGATCCAATTCTAAAAATTCTTTCACTGGCTGAAAGCTACATTATTCGTGAGTGCTATAGGCTAATCTATACGAATCTATACTAATATTATAAAGAGGTAAAATTTGTTTGTAAGTTTGTATGTAGGGGGTAATCTCTGGATCTACTGAACCGATTTTGAACATTCTTTCACTAATAGGAAGCTACATTATCCCTGAGTGCCATAGGCTATATTAACAACGTGCCCGTGGGATAATTTCTGACCAAAACGCGAGCGAAGCCGCGGGCAACAGCTAGTAAATCATATTTATATCATGCATTTTAGCCGAGCTATCACCATTTTTGCAGACGAAGTCGCGGGCGAAGTACTAGTTACGTATATTACGGGTATCAGCAGCTTCAAAGAAGACAGACAGATAACAAAGTCACCCCATACTATTAAAGCGTATTCGATGAAGCCTTAATATCTGAGCTTCGCGAATTTAGCGTGAAGTATGCCATTCTATTTTGCCGTACGGTGCGGGCTTTGCCTACCATACTGGGTAAATTCTAACTCAAATTGTTTTATAGTTGACGGGTAGGCATTATGATGACAGGTTTGATAACGACAACTTTGTTTATAAGCCTTCTAAATAATCTGTTTTTTGGCACCATGCTCATAGAAATGAGTAGTAAATACAGACAATAGTTATTTTCAATCTGCTTTCTAACCGACTTCAAAAAAGCAGAGGTTCTCAATTCAATTTATTTTATCACCACTGCTCTAAAACATCGTTTTGTTGGTTTCAACTGACGCTACCCGTGCAGAACTGCCATTGTATCAAATCTCGTAGCTATGAACTGTCAACAGAGACGCAAGAGTGTTGCAGGTGTATAAACGTAGACAATGCAACAGGAGTATGTATGAAGCGGTTTGGGTTGTGGTTAATAAACCAACACAACAGCTTGCGTATAGAAGGTATATTTGACAAAAAGAAGTTCACAGAACACAGGTAACACAATACAATGTTGATAACAAAGTTCACGGAACACAGGTTGTACAATAGAACGGCGAGAAGTGCAGTTAACCGTTTAGCACACACAATAGTCCAATTACCAGTCTTTGGCAAACACTAGATACACACGATTTAAGTTTATCATAACACAATTGAATATTGATTGTCGGCTGTTTTTTACAGTACGAACGAGAGCGGCAAAACCTTGCGACCCGGTGACGTTTCTCCACTCTTTCTCAGTGTTGCCGGTCCGCGTTCCACAGACTACATAAAATATATTATCTAATAACAAAAATAACTGTTTGTTTGTTTATACAATACTGACTTACTTTACTAAATATCCTTTACAAAGTAAATGCGTAATTTATTAATAAAAAGAAGTGGCTACGCTACATGTAAGGCTAGTAGCAGTTGGCGCTATGTGGTATGTATGTATAACCATTTCATACGACTGTCAAAGAACGACAGTTGTGGTTTGGATATACGGACCATTTAAGATGGGACTCACTGTACTTTACAGTTAATTTTCTCGACTTTTCCTACGTGCTGATAATTTTAACATGTTTTAAGCTTTGCAACGAGGTTAAATATGTGGGTAGGAACTTAGTAGACACAAAAGGCAATATTGCTTTTGAAACCCACATAAGTTTGTTTGACCCTTAAATTTTATGAGAAACATATTATAAAATCCAAATAGAGTACACTTACAAGTTTACAGATTAACGGTACGTGATCTGCATAATGAATAAAGACACTGATTTTTTTCACTCCAAAGAAATCGATATTTTGTACCCATAAAATAATTATGTTACTGTTTTGCATATAAATGACATTTTAATAAAACTTCACAAAAATAAACAACCGTAATCTCGCTGACTTCTTTCTATACTTCAGGTCCAATTTAATATTAACTACCAACTAAAAACCACTGCAATTTACAGAAACCTCCTCCTTGAACACCACTAAGACACGTCAGTACAGTACAACAGCTTTACTGTATAAAGCTGACCGTTATTTAGGTTAAACGTAGTGATTTAGATAGGGGCGGAGTGTTTCATCACCGGCAGACACTGAGCGACGTGGCCGGGCTGGTCCGTGACCGATGGCTTCCCGGCTACTTTCAACGGGTAAACAGTACCTGTGTGACCACAGTTTTATATGCTGGATAAGTACTGATTAACAGTGTAGGAAATTAATGGCGTAAGAGGGCTGAAAACGAGGAAGAACCATTTTGCTGTTCAATGAAGTATTTTCTATCTATCTCAGAACCTTATTAAGGATTTATCGAAGACATGAGATGAGATGAGACATCAGGAGCTTGTGGCTAAATACAAACAGCCGCTCGGATAAATTTTCAGGGTAAGCCGCGCATACCTAGGTTGGCCCGTGGGTGCGTGACCACCCATTACGTACCGAGTTTTCTCCATGCCTCGAATAGCACGTTAAGCCGTTGGCCCCGGCTGTCATTTGTAGATCTTTTACAGTCGTTATAGTTAGTCAGTGGCCCAAAAGTCTAAGAACTAGTCTAACCAAGGGGTGTCGAATTACCCAGTACTAACTGGGTTGTGGAGGTAAGATAGGCAGTCGTTCCAAGTAAAATACTGGTATTCAGCTGCATCCGGTTAGACTGGAAGCTGACCCCAACATAATTGGGATAAGGCTAGGCAGATCATGAATTTCGAAGACATGAGACACCCTAATTGGAAATAAAGGATAAATATATAAAAGCCGTATGCAATCCACCAATTCGCAATAAGCCCGCGTGAGGGATTATCATTCACTCTCATAAATAGAAGGCCTGTGTCTGAGCAGTGAGGACATTATCAACTACACAACAACTACAACTACCTACAAATAAGATCCTAAGTTGCTACTTAAAATCTTCAAGTCATAATTAATCAAGAATACCTCCATCTAGACCACAATTGTGAATATTAGTAAAAATACTTGTTATAGCGGTGACTTCACATAGCCCCCATTGTGTTGAGTACCAAAGAATTTAAAAAATCAGAACACGACTCAAAAAACCGTCACGCAATGATACTCTACAAAGCAGAACCCTAAACCACGAAGTACGATATTTACGACTACTTTTTACAGTAGGTAAGTACCTCCCTACTGTAAAAAAACTTACACGGGTTTCCTAATTTTTAAAGTACTTTTTGTGGATCAGGGAGGACGAAAGTAAAAAGGTAAATTAAGTACAATTTTAAATTACATTTACGAAAGCCTTTAGAGGAATATAATTTTCATTGTAATAATACATATAATATATGTATTAATTAATAATCCATATAACATATGTATTATATTATAATATATATATACTTTTTTAACTTCTTCTTCTTTCAATAACTTATTCATTATTCTTCATAATGAAGAAGTTATTGAACTACAGAAACACTTACGAAAGTAAAAATGCTTTCATTTGTGCCTCAATAAGATCGGAATTGGAAGATCCAAACAAAAACGAAAAGAATAAAAGGTTAAAAAGTTTATTTGTTTAACACGTATGATGTTTATTTTATAAGCTTGCCCGCATATAATTTTCGTTTGCCCGGCTAGCCGCAGGTAATTTTTTATCCGGGTAAAGTTGCAAACTTCCCCGGGGATAATAAGATATTCGGCCGCGCGCAACTGTGTATCAATCACGCAAATTCGGCCAGTATGAACAACTTCGTAAAGTAAAATATACATAGCGCAATTTTGGAACTTACCTAGCTACTTTTCACTAAAATAAATTTAGCGTGATACGTGGTAAAAGAGAGATGTATAATGAGTCGTTAACTTTATTACGAAATAGCAACATGATATCTGAAAGGGCGTCAGTCTTCAGAAGAAATGTAATATGTTATATAAACAGGTACAGGTATTCATCTATCATACTCTCTGCTTCAAATATGTAGGGTAGGTAAAGGACCAAAGTAGGTCTGACTAAATCTAATTAAATGTTTAGGCAAGACGAGTTTTATTTTTGTACATTCGAAAAGCTAGCATAAAAAACGTCGTAAGAATTAAGGCAAATAAGTAAGCTACAAACTTTTAAATTAGGTAGGAAAAGTTATAAGAAATCTAGAAGCGAAAGAAACTCAATAAATATCTATGTACTACAAAAAGCTACAAGCGCCTAAATCGTAAATAAAAATAACATAACTAAAACTTGAAATTGGTAAATATTTCAGTGACTAAAATGGCAAATTTATGTGGCTATCGGCGTAAAATTCGTGCCTTGTACATTTTTCTAGCTCCGAATGGCATTTTCGTTTATATGTCATGTTCGGCGTCGTCCAGCGTCGTCGGCGTCCTCTAGCGTCCTCCCGCGGGTAACAAAACTTACGGTCACGTATAGGGAATGTATTTTTACTATTCGCTTTGTGACCTCCCCAGCATTCGAGCCTTTCTCGCTAAATTGGAAAAATCTTTCGGGTTAGTATTCACAAAAAAGTTTTCTGTAAACACTTAAGCGTATCGCGGCTGGCGTGCTCGTATAAATGAAACCTTTTTACTTATTCACTATAGTGCTGTTAAATGTTTATAATAATTTCTCACATATAAATGTACTAAAAGGTTATTTTAGTGCTAATGTTCGGGACACGTGTATAATCTTAACTTTTCTCGCAGAATAATTAAGTTAACATTTCTTAGAACCTTCAGACGGATTTTATAAAATCTTCAGGGAAAAACGTCAGATCTCATAAATACCATTTTTTTTGTATGAATGTTTAGTAGTCATTGGATACATGAACTGAGCCTCTGAATGGCCAATTCTCTAAACGCCTAATTCTCTGAATGATCAATTCTCTACTGAGATAATAGAGGTAACTTAATTATAAAAAAGTTGAATGAATACTATAATCAACATAATTTATCTCATGTTTCATTTTTAAAACACAAAAACTTAAACTGTTAATTTTTCCCAATAAACTTTGAACCTAATGTTTTAGCGATAAAGTTGAAATCTATTAAAGAAAGACAGATTGTAGTAGCTTGATGTACTGGCGTCTGTACTAACAATTACGTCTCTATCTGCCATAATTTAAAAAATATCACAATTTTTACAAGAACCAATCCTTCTGTCAAGAACGTTTAAACCAGTAAATCCGAATTAATTACACTCTTACCCCATTTTTCCTAAAAAGATCTTAAAGAAAATAACTAAGACATTTTTCACATAAAATATAATATACGTTTTGAGAGAGCTGGAGTTTATATTTTCCACATAGGTACAAAGAGTATTTTATTACTTTTAATTCCTGAAATATATCATCTTTTCACGTGAGATTTCAAGATTATATTTCACAGACGTTTATAATAAAGTATTTTGAGGAATGTTCTCTTGAGATACAAATATGTCAGGGGTATAATAACAACTGACTGTGTCACGTATTACCAACTCAGTGTTTGGAAATATCGTGAGTGGAATACATAGGTGAGTGGGAACACAGAATGAGGTCGGCAAGCATACGGTGACGGCAGTGCGTGAAGGAATATCTTTAGAACAGAGCATTCACCCCATTTCAATATAAGACGATGATACCAATATGGATATCATCCTTTTAGGCTGACAATTTTTCGTGTTATCTTTGCAACTAGTTTAGAACCATCCCACGCATATGTATTCTAGTTCGTCGCTACCGGAGTCAGATCGGTCGATAAAACTCATCTCACATCAATTTTATTAGATCGAAATACCAATAATTTGCATATCACCATCTTAGACTGATCTTTGATTACTATCATTGCAGTAATCATGCGGAATCACCCCACTCGGAGTGGATTTTGGTTTGTCGCCACTATAGAAAGATTGGTTAGTCAGTCATCAAAGAGGATTAAAAAATCTCAGAAATGAAACGACGAAGCACCAACTTTTTAACCGTTCCGCCCCGTTTGTTTACAGTTAACAACTATAATTGCACTGCAAGGAAAATTGCATCGTAAACCAGACAAATAAACAAACTCATACAGAACTAAAGGAGAAACTTTCACAGTTACGTAAGTTCACCTTTCAATGTGGATGACATCACATAGTCCACAGAAAGAATTTATCTATAAAAGTTATTATTATAGCCATAAATCTTAATCATAGACGTGTGATAAATCGATGGAGGGGCGTGCAATAGAGTAGTTTGTTTATCGTCCCGTCTCTATAGACGGGTAGGGAAAGCGTGCCGTGAATATATGATGAGATTTTTCTTCTTCAGAAAATGGGGTCTTGTCGTACACCCACTGCGATTGCCTCGGAGTATGTTTTAATCTCGATTTATTTCACTTAACGCCTTTATCGAGAGATTCGTTACATTCCTTTGACAAATGGTTCGGAAAACAACAAGCAATTTAACAACGTGCCCAGTGTTTTTTATAAAGCGGCCATTAAACGACCTTTCCGTGCCGCTTGTTTTTTTTATTATTTTAACGATCATGTTATTTTTATACTTCTAACTTTAAAACATAAAAATAAAGACACTAAACAAATTTACATCTTCTTAAACTTTGTCTTAAAGCAACTGACAAATATATTACTTACTATAAATAATGTAATATCAGTTGGGTCTATAGTAGGCGCTTATACCAAACGATGATTACCCTGAGATACAAGTTTAGGACAACAAACGACATACAACAAGAAGCCTTAGGACGTGTCCTTCAAGCGGGATTATGAAAATATCACGGGGATAACAGCAAGCAGGAGGCGGTCACTGAAATTTGCTCCTCAATAAGGGCGGAATGACAAACGAGCGTCCCGGTGACTCTGCGGAAACTAACGAAATAGATGTTCGCAGCGGTCTCGTGGGACACCGCCATAGACGTCCCATTTTATTTTATAAATCTTACCGTACTTCACGTATTACGTAGCCAATGAAGACGTGTGTTCGCCCTATGTCCTCATTTGCTGCTTGGATTTGCGAATGAAATTGAGTAGCGCTAGTGATGGCAAATCCCTGACATTGTCTTTCAGAAAATATATTTTTATTTGTGTGAAACAGAGACTATTTAACACAACGATACTTGCGATACTTGATGAGATTTATTCGTTAGTTTTTATACGTGCTATTTACTTAAACATTTTGAAGTTATAAAGAATATCTTTTTTAAAGATAGACTTCTTAGAAGAAAGTCTTTTAAAAGGTCTTTCCTTAACAAATGTTCAGCGCCAAAGGTACCATCTCTTGTCTTTATAAATTCCGTCTACAAAGGTTACAACGTAGATAAACTGAGTAAGTTATGGCTCTTATATTTAGCTAAGAATGCAATATTAAATATTCCGAGATAACGGCGTATAAAAATTAGAATGTATAATTTCACTCGCGAGAATAAAAAACAGTCAATGTAATCTTGAGTCGAGAAAATGTTATCGAGACCAAGTCAAATACAATTCGAGTAGTGTAAGCTATAGTCCTATTAACATGGCGCTCAGTTCCGTTCGCAAGCGTTTCGGGTTCGTAACATTTTTATTCAGCGGCGTCGCCCACATAAATTAGGCTGAGCTGACCGACCAGCGCTCGTTTTGCCTTTTCTGGTGTAAGGCAAAACTGAACCATGTTTCATTTCGCTGTTTTTATTCCTGTACCTACCGCCAAAACCGGCCCACCGTCTGCCGCAACGTTTTTGTTCGTCAATTTTATTTTTAATTAAACGACATAGAAAAGCCAGTGTGATCAAAGACTAACACGCTGCCTCGGGCTGATATTTCAATTGTTTATGTTAAAAACGAGCCTATTTTTTTCAATGTGACCCGTAACAATAAAGCGAAATGAAACAGACTTTTGTCTTGTTTTACCACAATGGTAATGAGGCGTCATTTGAAGACCTTATCTGGTTTTTGCTTTAATGTGACTTCAAAAGTTTTAAACACATGTCATTTAGTTGAAATTGTACTGAAAATGCTTTTACCTTTGAACTATAAAATAAAATTAGTGTAACAATGGAATATAATTTACGATTTTGTATTTTCCACCGTAACTACAGAAACCGACCGCCTTAATTAACAACGTTGTATCCCAAAATATAATTACTCGTATTTGGTTTGTTACGAGCGACATGGCTGGCCTTATGTTAGCTCGGAAACCCTATTTGGTTCCGTAGACTTGGCTAAGGGGACATCAGACGGACTAACAACGCAATGCATACAAAACAACTGTTTACTCGGGTTTTTGGTTTAATGTTAACGTGTTAAGATTTGTTTTAGTGGTGTGAAGCTTACCCTACATCATTGTAATTAAAATAAATAACAGAGTATGAAGTAAGTAGGTGATATTAAATTCTGATTCACATACAAAATAACGAGACGAACAACTAACACAAATGAAAAAGGTGAGTAAGTAAAAAATGTGTTCCTTTTAAATAAATTATAAAAAAACTATAAGTCATTTATTCAATTGTTTCACTATTCTTTCAGAATACCTTAAACTCACATGCTTTTGGTGTTATTTTGTTTAAGGACAAATGTAACATTTCATAGTATTCTAAGTAAAGAGCTATGTCTTGCTTGAAAGCGTACTATGAAGTATGCGCCTTCCATTGCTGAGTTCACTAAAGGATTGCGACGTGTGTTGCATGCAGCATTTGATTTACTTTGATTATATAATGTCTAGATGGAGCGTCGCCACAATTTCAAACATCTGTGTGTGCGGTAGCATGCTCGTGGGGCACAGAGAAAATAGACGCACAGTGTCTTATAAACCAACAGTTGGCTGATATTTTTTGGCTTATCTTGACATTATTTAAACAAAGTTGATTAATTAGAAAAATAATTTTGAAAGATCTATAGACACAAACAAATTTAGCACTAAACTGACTAATCGATCGGTAGCCCCCTGAAACCAATTACTGTATTTGAAAGAATTAGATTTGAGTCCTTGAAATTGATCCGGCTTTTACCAAACCAAACACACAGTAACATTAAACTACTACGAAAAAGATTATCGAAATCGATAAAGTGGTGTAATAAAGGGCGAAACCTACAGCAGTTTGCAGGAATCGAATTAAAAAGGAGCGGTGGCAGATCTACAATCAGTTCGTACGTAAGCCCATTGTAAGCACTATTCCTATTAGCATTAAACGGTCGTTTGCAGCGAGGAGTGAGCGCCACACAAACGTATTCTACTTTTTAGTAACGCTGCCCCTCGTAAATTGTACTAGGCGTCCGGCCCGCGAGTAATTCAGTTTACTTTCCACCTACCCACTTGTTACCATGTTTACGTTTCTTACTGACAATTATTAGGGTTATGTATTGAGAAAGTTGTGTGTCAAGCACCTAGCTAGGGTTCAAGAAAATTGCCTTGGGTTATCTTGTCTCTTTGTGAGGGTATTACGATGAGCTTCGAAAGCCTATTGCCTGTTTTCTTTTTGTGAAAAGCTGTAATTACTTTGTGTAGTAATCCTGTTTGGGCTTTGTAAAAACGCTGATTTGTAGTTAATGTTTCCTGAGGGATTTTCTCTGTGACTTGTTCTAGAAACAGTTCCTGAGGCATTCGAGACGTTTTTTTAACGTAAAAGATGAAAGGCTTTCACGGTAAGTAGTAATTATCGCATGTTATCTATTCAGTATCAGTTAACACTCGTAATTCCTTCGGAGCGTGTCCTTCGAATGGCTTTACGACTGCACTGTTTACAAGCCATAACGTTTATTGTTTAGCAAACAAACTACCACTAACGCATAAGTAGATGCTACTATAATCAAGAAGAATAAACTTTTTATATTACACTATAAACTTTGGTACTACCGAGTTTACTGATGCTCTCTCACTTTTCGCCCTTATGCCCTAAGTAATAAGCTTTAAAAGTGGTCGGCCATCAGTGAACTAGGTAGCATTACTTGCATAATGGAAACATAATTGTGCAATTATAAAAGTTGAAGTAATTATCTAGGAACGTGTGTCCGGAATTTTCATTTTTATGAACTCGCACACGGGAAATAGTGACTGTTAAACAATTAATATAAACATAGAATCTAACTCAAACTCAAAGCATTTATTTCAATTAGACCTTAGCAGGCACTTTTGAAAGTCAGAAAACAAGCGAAGCTACAGTCACAGACAAGGCATAATAACTTGTGAAAGTACTGTAGTTGCCCATTCCAAAGCGTAGATCTCTATGGAGAAGAATGGGCAAGAAACTCCATGGACACTCTTTTCAATCAAAATATTGTTACAAGATCTTGGTTACATCATTCATGTTGAGATTATACAATATGTGAGAACGATGTAGAAAGACGTGCACATTAAGAGCGTCCAGAGTAAAAGATTATAACCATCAACAATTTAAAAACAAAGTAGTTAAAATTAACCGTGACAGCTAAGAGATGACCAGTCCCAACTGACAGCGCCCGTCCACGAACATGACGCATGCATCAGCACCATTCAGCTCAATCATATTGAAGGGAACTAAACGACCCGACACACCCGCCACTATCAGCGAGACATTTGAGTGAGCCTGAATAGTTTATGAATAGGTGCTTTTAACTTTTTGTTAAGTGATAAGTAGGTGCACGTGTTTATTAGTACGGTCAACTGGGAAAGACTTGATTTATAGAAACCAGAACCCTTAAAAATATATATTAAGGACCAATAACACATGGTCCAGTCGCCAGCACATCAAGTTCCTACAAACTGACAATTTTTTCCACTCGATTCTGAAAATTATTTGGAGTAATTAGACAGTTTATGGTATATTGATGTGCTGGCGACTGCACAAAAAAGTTCTCAAATACCAAAATGACTAAAGGACCACAATTCTTACGGCAGCTTTGATGACTTCACTTCCTAGTTACTACGTTTCTCTTCCAAAAGATACATTTACACCCGAGTATCGTGCAGAAGCAATACGAGTACTTCACCTTCGCAATTACGAACACGGATATTAGCACACCGTTCACTTTCTATCTACCTTCAGGAAACGTCTACAACCAGATATAATTAAAACCAGAATAGAGAATTTCTCCAGAAGGTTGACATAACACAACGAGCGAAAGCAGACGTGTACACTGAAATATTACACATACAGCGTCTACCAGAAAGGTGTGGTCTACAGGTTGACAATCTAAACAACTGGGACCATGGGACCAACATCGCAATCATGAAAAATTTATCAGCTTTTCCATACACATTATACCCAAATGTATGGTACAGCAGCATCTGAGAATGATGTTCCGTTTGATAGTCTGTTCCACACCCTTAACCTCTTGTGTGCCAGGCGACACCGTGCACCTAATGCACTGTCTGCCGTGGAAAACGGCACGGCACGGTTGGCGCAGAGACCTATTGCCTGCTGCGCTGCGTGTCGAGGACTCGATTCCCGCTCGGAACGCAAATATTTATATGGCCTACAGGTAGTTGTTCCTGCTCTGGCTGTTTGTGTTGATAGTTTGATACAGAAGAAATTCCGAATAGGGGCAAAACGATAAAAAAATGGCACGCGCGCGGCAGTAAGTTTAAAATGACGCGTAGATATACGGTCCAGCAGACTATGATAACTTATTTTCGGCATGGGTCTATGTTCGAGATACGAGAGGTTAAATATGAGCAAATTTCTGATGCAAGCAGTAGACACGTACGGTCACCAAAGGAGATAAGTAACCAGGGTCGTCGGATATAGTTGAAATTTAGTAAGAAACCGATGGATGATTTCGAATGAAATATAACTTCAACTATATCCGACGACCCTGGTTACTTATCTCCTTTGGTGACCGTACGTACCGATCATAATCCGTCGTTCTTCAAGTGTACTTGCACTCACTGATGTACGTGAAGCACGCCTCTCACTCACAGTATAGACCGACCTTCTACGCTGTTCATTGTAACATTTTACACAACCTGTTAGAAGGACTCTGTTTGAAATTGAATTTAAATAAACGAGATGAAAGTACTAGTCTATTTTCTTTTCAGTCGTTGTACAACTATTGTCTTAGCATTTAATAACTGTCAAGCTTTTTAAACGAACTTAGGTACGAACTCGTTCTTTGTAAAGGATTTTGTTACTATCAAAGAAAATTCCAAGAATAGCAGACAGTACGGTTCATTTTATTGTCAGTTAGTTTCGGGGTGATTATAAAAAAAATCCCGTGAAAGATGGGGTTAGATTTTCCAAGAATTTTATATTAGGAGATTTTGTTGAAGGTGTACTTTAGTATGGCTAATCACAGTAACCATCCAACACTGCACTGATAAATGGTTATAATAATAGGTACATCATTACATACTCATCGTATTTTATTTAGTCTGTGTTGTCTCCTATCAGCTATGAAGACGTCTCTCTATCTAAGGTCAGTTAAACCGGTAAGGAGAATATGGAGACCACAGATTTAAATATACTTACCTAGATAACGCAAGAGCACCTACTTTTCATGCCTAGCTTAAGCATTTTATGCTTAACGTGGCTAATAATGTCGCAGCAAGCTAATTTGTTTAAAACAACCACTTTACGACTCAAAAACTTAATTCTAAACATCTATGGAACAAAAACGTTGTATTTTTGTTTAGTAACTTATTTGTGTATTAACTAAATAGTACTTATCACGTCTTAGTAGGTAGTCAAAAATGGCACGTTTGGTTTTCATTCTTATAGTGAAATTTGCGTTATCTAGGTTTATCTATATCTGTGATGCAGACCCAGCTCTGTACACTGGACTGTGATAGATAATCTACCGAAATATATGTTACTGTCTGGTGGCCGACTGTCGGCAAACTGTCCTCACTGGTTTGATCGACATATGTTACTCCCATGGTTCTCAAAAACCTTTCTAAAATATAATCCACTACTAGAACTATCTTAAAGAAGAAGTATTCTTCGTGGGTACTCATCACAATGGGCCACTTGCCAACTGATTGTATAATAGATATTCAGAGTTTTAAAACTTCTATGAACTCCTTACAAGAATGCAGAGAGAGAGGAACTTGGAAGTTTCTTTGCGCTTTTGATGTTTATTGACTGGATTTAATATTTTTCATATAAATCTACTTGGTGGTTTCACCTGACCTGGTTTAACTAAGACTAGTGGTTGAATAAAACTGGACACGGTTAACCACGCACCTCTGTCTTAAACTACGAAAACAGACCATACTCACATTGTTAGGTCGTCAGTCGACTTTATCAGACTCATAAACACGAAAGTTTCTCGAAATTCATGAGAATCGTGTTAATGTCTAGGATTAGTAATTACATAAAGGTTTTTTTATAACATGTAGCAACACTAACACTAACAATAGAATCCTTAGTTGTCTTTCGTAAGACCCGGCACGTAATGCGATAGTTTATTCTCAGAGGCAGCTTAGATGGCACGAAAGTATTTCACAGCAATCGATACGATAGCCTGGCTAACAACCTACAGTCTAGAAAAAGGGACACTATGAGTCTAAGAGGATTCCTAATTGTTAATTAATGTATAATGAGACAAAATTGCGGACTCTAACACGGTAAATAAGCACATTTTAATGAAGTAACATCATAATTCCACCTTAATTACATTGCGTATATCAAAGTGGCTCCACCAAATACAATAACCTCATTTTCCTAATATGGTTTCCTGTGCCAGACTCTCGACGAATGCTAAGACCATTGATGAGATTTACTCTTCCCGACAAAAATCTCTTTCACGAATATTTTATTTAAAAGAACGCTAAAAGTATTTTCTTTACAATGAAAAACATAAAACAAAGGCTTCATATTTCTCGGTTTAAGTTGGAAAAATGTCTTTTCAGACAAGAAAAATGCCATCGATTAGCGCTTATCGTTTTCTTTTGTAATAAAACGGGAAGAAAAATTGATTCGGGCGTCGTCAGTCAATTTGCTGATCGGAGATGAACGAACAATCGGATACGAAACGGTTTGATGGCGACGGCTAAAACAGATTATTGCCGAGAAAGCCGAAGATTGCTCGTAAAACTTTTAACGATCGTACTAAATTACAATTGGGGTGGAATAAGTTCTTCGACCTATTTAATTTATTGTGATGGCCGAAGGCGACGTCTGATCTCAAAAACATAGGTTTAGTTGTGGCAACAGTGGCATAAAATCTCCGTTATGGTCGACCGCAAAACTTTGCAGATGTAATGATCGACGAGAACTTTCTAAAAAGAAGTTAAATTAAACCAGTAAAAAAACCATCGAGTGAACATTTCGAATAAAAATAATTGAACTTTTGACGACTAAATATCATATTATCTAATCTTATCTTACTAATATTATAAATGCGATAGTTTGTGTGGATAGATGGATGTTTGTTACTCTTTCATGCAAAAACTACTCACTGGATTTGGATGAAATTTGGCAAATAGATAGTTTATAACCTGACATAAAACATAAGAAACTTAAAGCTAAATATTTCTCAAACGAATCCCTTAAGCGAAATGAATATGAACAACTCGCAATATTTTTAAAGACTTGTCGAACGACATCACAAACAATAGGATACGCGAGAAAAAAAAATCAAAACTTTTGAATCGCCGACGATCATGTCGAAAATTTATTTGTTTATTTTATTGACCTACTCGTTCTTTGGCGACACCACTGCCCTCTCACACAACCACTCTTCATTATTTGTATTAACCTCCAAATTGGGAAAAACTTGCATGATAAGATCATCCTCTGTAGCCCCGGATGGGAAAATTCTGAATTTTCTGATCTGCGTCTGGGGGCCTAAAATGGAAGCTTTATCAGAATCACAGTATGAATCACGTAAAAAAATGTAAAATTCTTAAAATGGTCTTTATGGTTATGACCACAAAGTCTATTTTAAGAGTTTTAATTTTTTTACGTGTTTCGTATTATGATTCTGATAAAGCAGTCATTTTAGGCCCCCTGATTTCACACGACCTCCTCCCATCTGCAGCAGCTTATTCGCAAAAACACCTGATTCGTGGTCGTTTTAGAGTTGGACGCACATGTTGCACGTAATATGGTGGTTTTTTATCCCGGTAGATGATCCCGTGGGACAGTTACCGAAACCGCGGACACAAGCTAGTTATTAATAAATCATTCAATAATTAATTGTTCAGAGTTATTTGCTTGAGAAAACCTTCGAGTTCAATCTTTCTAAACACCCTTTAAAACAAGTACTTGATAACTAACTATCCATTCAAAAACTAACATAGTGAGCAAGACGAGAAAAACCAACTGAATCTATTTTAATTTGAAAAGTTTCAACTTTCTACAACTTCTTTTACACCTTTAGTTAGCTATTGAGTAGAAACTGTAGCTTCTTTACTAACTAACTAGTCTACTAGTCTTTGTGTCTATGAAAACGAAAATTAATTTATCAGATTCAAATTTCTCTTTCAAAAATCTAGTTAACGTTAACAATTGTTAGAAATATTTTGAAAGTCAAGTTAGCTGTATAAAATTAAGATGAAATGAGGAAATGAAAGAAAACTATATCTTTTCTCTTTCAAAAACGGTGTCTCATTATGTATTCCGTAATTATTTATTGTTACTCCAAAATACACAGACCTACCTATATTATGAACATGGCCTACACACTGTGCCCGATAACGCCATTAAATAATTTTGAATATCGAATATTTCGAAGATATCGATAACTATGCGTCTATCTTGTAGTTGGAATATTCACTAACACACAATTAGCACCGCTGCCTCTAATTTGTACTAACAATCCAGTTTGAAACACACACAATACAACAGGGGCTTAGACGAGTTAGAAATATTCGCTAGAATGTTTTATTTGAACAAAAGTAACAAAAAGGATTTTGTCCTTAAGCTCCTAATCCAATTTCTTGTAACTTTGAAGATAGAAGAGAACCATCTGACAATGTGCGTTGTCTATATCAAAATGTCTTTTCAATTTTTCCACCCGTATAACTTTAACCAAATGTAAGTTCACTTAAAAGTTAGAAGCGCACGCATTCCGTAGGAGATCTCGTTACTCCCCATATGGATTTGTTCGGGAATTCTGTTATTTGTATCGTCTTAAGCGGAGTCATTGTGATGGGAAAAGTTATAAGTAGGCTGTGGATTGAAAAGTTGCGGAATAACTCTCTAGGAGGCAATAATACAGGAACGTTTTGCAGACATTTGTTAAAACTTTTATGAGAATGCAAAGTTTATTCTTTAAAAAGTTTTGTTGCTAACGTATTATTCTGCGATACAACATCCAAAAATTCAGTCCCTTGGGTTGTTTAAATTCAGAATATTATGAGCAATCAAATTGACGAAAGACATTGAAATGTTTTAAAAACCCTTTCGGCCTTTTAAATCTCCGAGAAGACAAGAGAAACAAATTATGTTGCGACGGCTTCCTTCGCCATTCCCTGAAAATTCTGTTACAACCAAACCTTTATAATGTACTTTTTTTCTTTCAGCTTTTTCCGTGGCGTTGTGTTTCGCCGAAGTAATGTTTTATTCGTTTTAAATTTATAGTCTACATTCGAATTGTATATTCTGTACAATCAACAAAAATATTTAGTTTTTATTTTTCACTTAAACGAGTATTAGAAACGTATACTTCTACCGTTATATAATTGGCTCAATGGTTATATAATTTATTGGAATAGAAACAAGACCTTCAATAAAACTGTCAATATCCAATTAATACACATTTTATCAGTATCTAGATCAAATACGTGACCATCCATACTGTTCGACTGTTCAAAAACTTCACGGTCGAGCTACCTTAACGCAAATTATCATATTTTTACTCAAACAGCCCACGCTTTACTTGACAACAGAATACCTTAAAAATCGAAGTAAAAAACAAAGCCATAATATTCCACATGTAATTACAAAATTGTATTTGAACTTGCTGATGGAAATATGAGAATGTCGCGCCCACGTACGAGCACGCATTCAAAAACAGTTAATGTCTGTCCAAAGGACGAATAGACGATGTCACAAAGTTAAATGTACGACTTTGATCAAAACTACGCTTATTTTCTATTTCAACTAAAACAACAATTATTCCGCACGAGTGTGCTTCGCTCACCGATGAATAAAATATTCTGCGTCCGAAACATGCAATTATGGAACGAAAACAGTAACCGTTTTCACACATGACAATTATTTGAAACGGGTTATTTGTATTATGTATTCTCCATTACCGCACTAGTGGGAACACAACACTGTAATGAAAGGGACCTCAACACATACTATTAATCATGACGAACAATGGCCATGTTTAGTTTAAGCTCCCTTCGAGATATAATTACTTTCTTTGTAACGATTATTATAAGCAATTTCATTAAGCTCAACTGAAAACTTTCTTATTGTGTTTTCCAACAAAAACTGATATTACAGGAAATTATACTTTATTCAAGAGTTCATTACAAACATTAACCTTGTAGTCGATCAAAGTTTCAGGAGTTAAAGCTTTGTTAAAATAGACTCCTTGCTCGTGCTTTTACCCTGGTATACTTTTTATTCCTACATATTTTGTTTCAGACAAAAACGTGATTTTGAGTGACCATGAATTTGACTTGCTTACAAATAATTAATTTATGTAAGTCTGACAGTGTCTTAACATAGAAAATGGCTCTTGCGAAGTTAAGGTAACTCAAAGAGAAACTTTCAAGTGTATTTTGTTAAAGGCCAGTGGTTTAATAGGAATAGTGGGTGTCAAAGTAAAACGAAGCCGAAAAGCACTTGTTTTCTCCGTCATTGCGATATGTTTTTTTGTTCTAGACCATACCTAGGAACCTTCTTGTTACGGAGATATTGGAGGTCAAAGTTCCAACTTTTTCACTTTTTTTTTAATACAATTTTTAATGTTATGACTTCATTTTTAATACCTCCACGACCCCCGTAATATGTTTTGAAACATTGTGCTGATCGATGCATTGAATATTACGGGGGTCGTGGAGGTTTTTAAAATGAAGTACGCACGAAACGCACTTAAGTGCGTTTCATTGAATCCTACCGTGGAACGTGATTTTTCACCTCAAAAACGAACTCGTTCCCCAGCAATAGTGTTTTCTTAGAGTTACTTAGTTTGATCAACAGAATGCTTAGTTGACGGCTTGGTGCATGATGGGTCCGTTCACATCCTGTTTCCGAAGCCACACATACAGCTATACAATTTTACGAAACAAAAATTGTCAGACAACACTTTTATTCCACGAATCCGTTCCCTAATTAATGTAATAGGTTGGCACGCTGTTTGATTTACCCATTCGTATTACATTACTCAACTCCGATTGAATATAACTTGAAACTCCATCTGTAGATGGAAATTGCCATTGAACCGGTAACAAAATTAAACAAAGCGTTTTACTCTCTTTGCTCCAATGGAAAATTAAAGATGAAAAGGGCGAACTAATTAATTTTTATTAACCTTTTCTCTTGTTTTCATATACTTTGTGATAGCTAAGAGTTTAGAGCGATAAAAAGACAGTCAAAACGTTTCACCATCATCATCATCATCATTTCAGCCGAAAGACGTCCACTGCTGGACATAGGCCTCCCCCAAGTGTCGGCACATTGACCGGTCCCGTTTATTGCGAACTAATTGTACAATGTGTTATGTTAGTACTTATTTATGACTTTGCAACTTTTTACAAGCATTGCAATTTATCATTCGCCTGCCCTTATCACCCTAAATTAGCTTGCATTAAACATTATTATTACTTAATTATTTATTTTATATTAGTACAATTAAATAGAGAAATTATAGTTATGTCAAAATTAAATGTCAATAATAGTGAACTTTAATACAAATTATTCAGCAATATGAATGTCACCATTTTCAGGTAGTAAAAAATGAAATTAAAAAAATAATGTCAGCCTATTACTGTCCCACTGCTGGGAAACGGCCTCTCTCAACAAAGAAGAAGTAGTACAAACTATAATTTTACATGCACTTTAATAGGATAGATGAAATCTTATTATTTGTATAGGGCAGATTGCCACTTTTGTACATGAGAGAAAATCGTTATTTTAAGCTAGACTATTAAATATGAAATATTCTTTTACTGAGTAGGAATTTTTTTGGATACGGTATAGTTTTAGCCTTTTTTGGAATATTGTTACTGATTTAAAAACTGATTTGAAAACGCAACATCATGAGGAAACGTCGAGTAATAGTTTCCCTTCCCTATTTCCCCTTATAAATCCCTTTTCGTTGATTTCTCAAGAGGCAAGTGAACAACAACGTGATGCAATCCACTTTTGATCCATAAAAAATCCAGATCTGCGAACAGTTTCCGGAAACCAAATAAAAACTGTGGTGACTAACAAACGTTGAAGCTACAAAATCAAATTTGGGCATTGAGCCGGAGATAAAGCGGAAAAGGTATTACAAAAACTGTTTCACATTATTAACGTCATAACACGAGTTTACCATTAAAAGGCAACCGGGGTGTCTAATTATCATAAACTTCCTCCTTGGCGTACAGTCTCATATGTATTAAATTGTAGAACATTAAATTAGAGGTCCTGAGCTCCAGTCATTGTACCAGACTCGTCTCTATTTATAAGTACCTCCACGGGTTCCATCTTCATTTACCAGACTCGTCTCGATTTGTAAGTACCTCCACGGATTCCACTTTTATTGTTCCCCTTCAAATCTGTGCTTCCGTGTTCAAGTACATATGTAGGTGTATTGTTAACATTTAGAATTCAACTAGCGACCCGCCCCGGCTTCGCACGGGTGCAATGTTTTGCATATAAACCTCCCTCTTGAATCACTTTATCTATTAAAAAAACCGCATCAAAACCCGTTGCGTAGTTTTAAAGATCTAAGCATACATAGGGACAGACAGCGGGAAGCGACTTTGTTTTATACTATGTAGTGATTTGAAGAAAAAATTGCTCTATTCCGACAATCGAAATTACTATAAAAATTGTCAGCACCGTGCACATCCGCTCCAATTTGATGATCGAATGCCAATTGAGCGTCGACACGAATAGAAATACACCATTTTTCATTCATATTTATTGTGGCAGTAGAAACTGAAGATCATAAAAATCCAATCTTTATAACAGAATTTATTGCAGATAAAACTGTAAAATTTACTATAGAATTCAGAAGTTCAGGAAATATTGGTCGTTTTGCCAGATATCCAGCTATCGGTAAACCTGCCAATAAGTCTAATTTGTATTGGTGCCTACGACTTTACCGCTGCTTTGCGATGCTTTGCTTCAATTGACACATTAAATGAACCCTGCCCGCATAGTTGATCTTAAATGCGATGAATATGGAAACAAATAACGATCGAACAACTGTACAATCATAATTTTATAGACGGACATATTTATCCAATAACTTTTCACATCACCTCTCTTCATTTAATGATATTCTTTCTTCATTTGTTGATCGCTTTTCGAGTTTTATTTCTTAGGTTTCCAATTAAACATTTTGTGAAAATGCTATAAACGTTGTCGACTCAAAGCTTTTGTAAAATCAGTGTTGTGGATCCGAAAAAATGATAGACAAAAAAATTGACATCAAACTTAAGGATACATGCTAAATGTGTTTTATTAACACATGGTTTGTATTTACTGTATATATGTTAGTTTATAATGTATATATGGGCCATTGTAGCCTGAAATAAACGATGTTATGTTATATTAACGCGACGACGTAGCAAACGTGTTGTTTGAAATAAAATTAAACTTTCAAAAGTGATGTTTCATTTTATTCATTTCAAACAGAGTATTCTCAATATTTATTCTGCAAAAGAGCTAGGGCTGTAAGAACCATCTTTTAGTAAAATAAGCGACAGGCATAATGTTAATACTAGATAAGGACAAATTAGATCAGCCATGTTTCAGATTTTCAATTGAGTTTCTTGTCCATTCCTCTGCATGAGATCTACTATTTTCGAATAGGCAACTACAGTCTATTCACACTTATTATGCCTGTGGCTGAACTGTAGGTAGCTTATGTTTGACTATGCAAAAGTGCCTGTCACGGGCCTATTTGAAATAAATGTTTTGAGTTTGAGTAAAAATACTTCTTATAATATGTGTATTAGTTAGGTTTTCTTGTTTTAGACCAAAACTTTAAGATAAATCCCATATTACAGCTAGAAATCTCACAACACATATGTGATTTGTCATTACATCGTACATCAGAAACTTCGCCGTCCGCACACAACAGCGCGTCGTATACTGTTTACTCTTCAAACACTTTTAATTGTTACCTTCTGGAGTTTGCTAGACCAACACGAGTTGAACCTCATCTAGTGGTGTTTAACTTTTAATTCGTTGGCTTACATGAAAGATAAAATGTAAGCTGCTGACAGTGTTGTGGGTAAACTAGACTAAAGTGTGAGGGTTAGGCGCCTTTTTCCTGTTTCTAAGTGCTTTGTTTTAAGTTTTTTTTTTTTTGATAGCCTGCTGAGCCTACATTGTGTCCCACTGCTGGGTAAAGGCCTCTCCTTTGTCCCTCCAAACCTCTCTATTCTGTGCAATTTCTGGCCACGTTTGCCTCGCGAACATGATCAGATCGTCACACCACCTTCGCCGCGGTCGACCTCGTTGGCGATATCCACCCTCAGGCGTCCATTGAGTGACGATCTTTGCCCACCTTTCCGGGTGCATCCGTGCGACATGGCCACTCTCACTTTAGCTTGGCTGTCTTAACTCCAACATCAGCTACTTGAGTTATGGAGCGCAGGGTTGTGTTCCTTACACGATCTGAACCCTTGGCACCTATTATGCTGCGCTCCATCGCTCGCTGGCAAATCTTGAGCTTGGATTTTTGTTGTTCAATAACTGACCAACTTTACGCAATTTAACAGTAATCTTGGTAATTTCTTAACGACGTTACAAAGTCGTCCTAAATCTCGCGGTTGTTCTTGATAACAAAAATTTCTTGCACTTGGATGATGTTGTCAAATTACATTTCATTTTCACATTTGATTTCATATTTTCATATTATATTTGATTTCATATTTTCTTTTACTTTGATTTATTTTATTTCTTTAACCTTTCAACCTAGCCACCAAAAGGTGGCTGCCACCAAAAGAGCCACCAAAAGGTGATTGTGGTGGTAAAAAACAAATGAGAGATTTAGTCTCCTTTAATTTGAATCGAAAACGAATATTTTTATACCGATTATTGTATGCATGATTAAAATAAAAATAATTTCAAACAAAGACTCTACATCATCATTCTCCTGTCCTTGTCCCAATTCATTTGGGGTCGGCGCAGCATTTCTTCTTCTTCCATACTTCTCTATTACGCGACATCTCATCAAACACCTCCTTTCTAGCCATATCATCCTTTACACAGTACATCCATCGTTTCTTTGTACTCTTATATGCTCCACATTCCATCTACCTTATACGTTTTTTTTTTTTTTTTTACCGATGGGAAATCATCAAATAACCCCTCCCGCTCTGGGCTGAGCAGGAGGGAGTGTCAGACTTTTACTGACTAAAACCCATCCATGTTCCTTCCTTTGCCCTTTGTGTTCCAGGGCCGCGGTATCTCTTTCGAACAGTCCCGCAACCCTGGATCTACCTTATACCTAACATTCAAACTCAAAACTCTAAATAACTAACTAATAACTCAAAACTTTAAACAAAGACTCTACTACTTGTATTTAAAGCACATCCCCACTATTCATGTTAACATTAGAAATAGTCCCCAAACATGTGTTATTCAAAAATAATGGTCAACGTTTACTCTAGGGCTGAATTAATAAAATAAGCAGTCATTTGAAATCGGGCGTACACGAAGCATTTAAATTACACCGTATTTATTTATGTAAACGGATGAATGAGTGTAAAACATGGTGAATGGAGCAATAAGCTCACTGTACATTAATATTTCAGTTACGTAAACATTCAGTGACACGAGATTATCCTAAAGCCTTTTAATCAGGATAATAAATATATTAGTGAATTCGATTATTTCGTTAATTTACCACTTTATGTAAATCGTAATTAACAAAGCTTAACTAGGTAATCAATTAATTAGAAAAGTTCATGATATTTTCTATAGTTTTTTAACCGATTTTAAAAAAGGAGGAGATGTTCTCAATTCGTCGGAATCTATTTTTTTTGTCCACCTATTGCTCGAAGACGCCTGAACCGATTTGGAACCGATGTACACTACATAGATACATAGGAAAAAAATAGGGAAATTTCATAAAAAGATAATTTGAAGAAAGGTACAGTGGTACAAAAATGGTCATTTGAAAAGTTTTTTAATAAAATAACACTATTTTAGGGCAGCCATGTCAGTAATGTTTGACATGAAGTTTGATGACTTTGACAGTATTAAGAAGTGACGTTTTTGAGTCCTTCTTTGCTTTGAGTTTGGATATTTAGTCAACTGCAACAAACGAAACTGAAATCCAAGATTTTCGAAATTCGTGTTGTTTTTTTTTCGCAGGTATTACGATAGACGTCAATCAAATGTCTTTGTCAAAATGTCATTTTTCGCTTGCTTCGCTTGCTTGATCTGATCCACCATGTTTAATTTTATGTTGTGTTACTCTCCTTGGTCAAGTTAATTTGAATGTACTTTGAAACAAAGTGAAATTAAAGAAAATTAACAATAAAAAACGGTTACTGTAATACATAGCGATATTTACATATAGTGTACATAGTGCTGGACCAGGCTCCATACATTTCTGGAACATCTCCTTTACTTGTTTCCTAAATGTCTTCTCAAAGTTATTGCTTTTGGCGTTATTTGTACCCAATTGAGAGTAAACCTACTTACTTAAGGTTATGTGGATCGGGGCTAAATAATAACAGCCGCTAGGGTCGATCTTCAGATTAAGCCGCGCTTGCCTAGGTTGGTCCGTGGATGGGTGACCACCCATTACATACCGAGTTTCCTCCGTGCCTCTGAAAACATGTTAAGCCGTTGGTCCCGTCTGTCAATTGTATACCTTTGACAGTCGTTAAGTAGTCAGTGGCCCGAAAGCCTGACAATCTGTCGTACCAAGGGTTATCGTATTACTAAAGTACTAACTGGGTTGTGGAGGTCAGGTAGGAAATCGGTCGATGTAAAATACTCATCATCAACATCATCACTTCAGCCGAAAGACGTAAACTGCTACATAGACCTCCCCCAAGTGTCGCCACACTGACTGGTCCCGTGCGACTCGCATCCAGCGGATCCCCGTAACCTTCACCAAGTCATCGGTCCACCTAGTGGGAGGCCTTCCAACGCAATGTCTTCCGGTTCGTGGTTGCCCCTCCAGAACTTTTCGGCCCCATCGGCCATCCGTTCTGCGAGCAATGTGCCCTGCCCACTGCCACTTCAGTTTGGCAATGCGTCGGCCTACGTCGGTAACCTTGGTTCTCTTGCGGATGTCATCATTTCTGATTCGATCACTCCCCATTGCTCTTTGGGTGATTTTATGCCTTCGAATGAGGCCCATTGTGAGCGACCACGTAAAATACTGCTATTAAGCAATTATAATTTAATCAGTAATCACATGCCAAAGATTTTTTTAAATTTATGTTTTATATGTTGTATACAACATTGAATGTTATGATCATTTTTCTTTGTTGTTGTTTTTAATTACTTATTCATTGTAGTAAAATTTCTAATTTGAATAATTTATAAATATGTTATGTAAAGCCGTTTTCTGTGCATGTGTTGTTAACCTGTAATTAATGGTTGCACTTGCAAATGTTACTCTAGTCATTAAAACAGAAATGTATATTGTATAAACAATTGTTGGTTAACCTAAATAAATAAATAAAAATATTCAGCTGCATCCGTAGAGTCTGGAAGCCGACCCCAAAATAGAAAAATGGCTAGACAGATAAGTTACGGTTGTGTAGAATAAGAAACACCTACAAGTAATAACATTATCATTACAAAAAAGGTTGATTATTAAACGGATATAATCACAATATGCAAAGTAAGAACGCTTACAAACGCAGTACACACTTTTTTACCGTAATTTGCTCATATAAATTACTCATGAATATCACTTAATCTCTTTATAAGCTAAAATAAGCAAGCAAAGGTTGACAAGGGTCGCCTGCGATTTTTAAATGAAGTTTAAAAACATTTAATATGCTTAAAATATACCCTTTATGTTTGCTACATCTGAAACGGTCCTTCCGGCTCTTGTCATTTTTGAATTGTTTGCTTTTTGTTTTATCATATTTTTACCTGTTTTCTATAGGGATTTCAGAAAACAGTTGTTTTATAGAGTACTGACCATAGGTATGTAGACTTATTTGCTTCTTCAGTATATTTTCATTTATTAATTTTTATACATATTCTTTATATTTTTACACATTTTATTAAAAAACATTAAAAAGAAACATTTAAAAATATAAAAATAGGTTTCCGCCGGTGTCGGTAGCAGGGTCCAAGCTACTGGTGGTTAGGGCTCCAGAGGCAGGAACCTCCTCACATTGCGAGCCGTATCGAGGAGTACTGCCTTCTGAATCATTTCCTTGATCCAAGCGCCTAAGGAGAGTAGGTATATTGTTATTATGACTTTTTGGACGTCTGGACCGGTTTTGACGGGACTTTTACTGGCAAATAAAAAAAGTTTAAGGACTCCGTGCAAAAAAAAAAATTAAAACCCTTGAAAATTTCTAACCATTCCGATTCAAATAGGGAAGTTATATTTTTTTTTTAATTCACGTGGACGAAGGTACGAGCACACCTATTTCATAATAAATGGAAACTTACGATCACAATGTTGATCCTGAGGAAAAAAACAGACGTAGATAAATCAAAATAACCGCTGTGAATGCAGTAAAAGAAAATAAATAGATATAGTTCATTCATCACTACAGGTGAATGTTAGAATGGCGAACGTAAAATCGCCTTGATTAACAATCGCATTTATCTCCATGTCATCTATAGACGAATCGTAATATAATCTGACAGTTTTAGCCTAAAACTCTTCGACAAAAACCTGTGTGTTTTATATAGAATCCGTTTTTATTCAGAACCGTTTGTTCAGCGAATAATAATATCGGACAGAAATGCGGACGCTGTGACTTTGAACGCTACCCTGGGACAATGTGTTTTCAAACATACATGTGAATAGAAATCACGAGCAAATAACGAATGTATCAAAGTAGGTATATACTTTTGCATAAATCGAAATTTTCAGTTCAGCGCTTATGCGGAAAATTTAGTTTTTGACTGCTATAAAATCTTAATTTTCATGTATTTGTATTCAAATCACAAAATTCACTTCCATTTTTAGAGAATCCCAGCAGTATAAAAATAGACTGGCTATATGCCTTGACTGGTCAGTCGAAAAGTCATCATCTGCCTAGCCTTTTCCCAACTATCTTGGGGTCGGCTTCCAGTCTAACCGGATGCAGCTGAATACCAGTATTTTACATGGAGCGACTGCCTATCTGACCTCCACAACCTTGTTAGTACTAGGTAATACGATACCCCTTGGTAGGACTGGTTGTCAGACTTTCGGGCCACTGACTACTTAACGATTGCCAAAGATCTAGAATTGACAGCTGGGACCAATGGCTTAATGGTGTGCTTTCGGAGGCACGGAGGAAACTCGGTATATAATGGGCGATCACCCATCTACGGACCAACCTTGGCAAGCGCGGCTTAACCTGACGACTGACCCCAAGCGGCTATTATTATGTAGCCACGAGTCAGTTGGAAAGTAACGTATCTATATCATTTCAGATTTAAAAAGTTGACCAATAAATTTACCTTGCTTGAGTCTTGTCAGTACTTAACTAAAATGACTCAAAAGGCAACAACGACACATTACATTAATCTTTCAAAAAGCTTTAAATCTAAACTCTAAACACGTCTAATTTGCATAAAATGCAACACAAAAATAATCTAGGTAAAAAGGGGATTTGAAGCAGCTTTAGAAGCAAAGACGGTGAATCACGTAGGCCTTCCATTTATCATCCGCCAGGAGTTCCAACGTCTCCCGAAACGTCGCGATAAGAATATCTCCTCGGTTTCTTTGTACGGGCAAAAGGAATTTGCGAAACAGCCTGATAACCGCGGCCTATGTACCTAACTGAAGTACGTAAGTATATACTGAAAGCTATTAAGACGTTTACATAATGGGGTACTTGCAATTAATTGTTTACAGTTTCAAATATTTTAACATAAAAGTTAATACTGCCTTGTTGGTCAAGCTGTGTCAAGCGTTACTGCTGTACGTGAGGTCCTGGGTTCGAATCCCAGGTCGGGCAAAGTGTTACTGGGGTATCCATCACATAGCAATTTCTCAATAGCAATCTGGAATGTGGATTTGTACTCGGTTGAAGGTACTAGGCTCGCCTTAAACATGGGACTTAGACATAGCTGACGAAATGTGAGTATGCAATTAGGTACGTTTATGCCTAACCCTTCGGGGATTAACAGGGGTGATTGTATTTTATTAAAGTTAAAAATTGAGGTATTAGGTTATACGGGAACATTGCGATTTTAAAGGAGATGCACAGACAAACATTGAAAAGAGTATGCTTAGATGGTTTGGTCATGTGGAGACGATGAGTGAAGGGCGACTAACACAAGGTATTTACAAGGCAGTTGTGACCGACAACGCTGGGAGGGGACGCCCTAGAAGGACATACACTGACCTTATTGGTGAGGTTCTTCAGGGGCCTTAGTCTGCTATTGCAATAGTGTCAGAATGGTCTATCATTGATTTAATAAGGCCCCGCGCAGACGAATTACCCTTTGTACGCACGTCAAACGAGTTTCGAACGCGCTTCAATACGCCGTGGGCTAGGGGCCTTATTAAATCAATGATAGACCATTCTGACACTATTGCAATAGCAGACTAAGGCCCCTGGTCAGGTGTGTAGTACCTCAGGTGTATGACCAGATGTATGAATGTGGACGAGGCAAAAGGAGTATGTTAGGATTGTAGCACGTGCGAGCGACCTGTGGTTTCTGCCTATCCCCATGGAACAAGACGTCAGTTTTTGTATGTATGATATTTTATTGTTATCTTAAGTCATAGATAGTTTTAAAAATAGTTTTAAATTAAAATTAATTTAATTTTAAAGGATTTAGACATCCTATCCTTTTACTAGTAGGATAATTTGTGTCATAATCATTGCACTTAATTATGTTTTTTTTTTTTTTGTTAAATCTCTGTTTTTTTTTTTCATTAGTATTGTTACTTTTAACTTCTCTTTGAAGCGTGTTATTAATATTCTGCTGGTATTCTGTGAATAACGCTGCTGATTACATAAATGTTAATTTTAAGTTTTATGTCTCTAAGTATGCTTTATTATGTAATTGTTTGTTGTTCCAAATAAAATAAAATAGTTATTTAAAATATGGCACATATTGGATTCAATATTTACCATGTGATGTAACATTTTATTCCAACATTAAAACATTGACAGGTATGTAGGGGATTAGTTAACTACTATGTTTTATAGTAAAGTTCAGTGTGCGTCTGAGATCATTTGAAATTTTTACAGGGAATCGATTAAGGTTATTGAATAAAGCTATTTAAAACGATTAGTTTTGTCGTAATCATTTCTGATAACGCATCGTTATCATGCCCTCATCCTGCAATCAAGATCGTCTCCTGACGAGGGAACTCGTCAACGGTCAATCATGGCTACAAAAAGTTCTAGACTATTTCATATTTGATGGATAAACATGATTTCTGTCATGACCTCATCCTGCACCCAGGGTCGTCTCCTCAAGAGGGAAGTCATCAATATCAGAAATGATTACGACAAAACTAAACAATTTAAAATAAAATTATTTTTTTAAAAAAGAAATAGCCTTTTATAAAATTACACTTATAAGAAGAAAATAACACACTAACATCAACTGTGTTGTACGCAACACACGGTTTTGTAAAATCTGCCTTTATACACTGACATAACTTACTAAAAATACGGAAAAATGTAAAATTGCACTTTTATTTTTGAAAAAGTACCCTCAACGCGCTCGCAAAGTATGACAAAAAGGTTTTGGGATGTTTCGGGCAGCGCTTTCACAAGGCAAGCTGACGGTAATTGATAATATACGTAGCAAAAGTTAAGTAAGCACTGCGATAACATAATAATTTTCAACGCTCAAAATGCATAAAACCGCATCAAGCAAGATATACAATGTGTAACAGAATAAACGCACAACCTCTTAAGGGGTCATTGTACTCATCATTATGAACAACTTTCACTATGGGACCAATCCCGAAACCGCGAAAAAAAAAACAGCTGTTCAGTACATTTTGTCGAATTATGCGCACAGAAATGTATAGGGCAGTCGACTTTTTTTTCGCGATTTCAGTGTTGGTCTCATAGTGAAAGTTATTCATAATTATGAGTACAATGACCCCGTAAGAGGTTGTGCGTTTATTCTGTTACACATTGTATACAGCACAGCCGCACAGGGGAGCAGTGGGGGCGGCCTCGACTTACGAGCAGTAAGTCGTAGGTAAGTAAGTACCAAGTAAGTACCCAGACAGGAGCATTACTTTGTGTAATTTATTTATTTATCACCACTGTTCTCAAAACGGTGAAGGAAAACATCGTGAGGAAACCGGCATATCCTAGAACCAAACATTCTACCAAATCTGCCAACCTGCACTGGGGCCGCGTGGTGGTCTACAGCTCACTCCCTCTCTCAGAGAGGAGGCATGTGTCCCAGCAGTGGCATCATAAGAGGCTGATTATGCTTAACAAGATACAGCATGATGCTTTGCGCTGCACCTCTACCGGTACCCATCACCTCAAAACCTTTTCCAGGAAAATGCATCTTGTGCTCAACACAAAAAGTTCCACAATCGAAGTTTCAAGTAAACGCTTACACACACTTTCACATGCAGCTTAAATACAAGGTGCTGTAAGCGGCTTGTCCATCCGTGGTAGTTAATGCAATGAGTTAGTAGAATGAAGTACTGCGATGTTAGAAACTTGGTGCGCTCAACTTTTTACTGACTTCAAACAAAGAGGACTTGTAAGACTTAAGAAACTGTTATTTTTATGAATGGTCATTATGTTCTTCTATTTGAAGTACTAAATAGCGTTTTCTTTATTTTTTCATGCCACGTTACTAAAAAAGTAAGTACAGAATTTGAAAAATAATGAACAAGATTTAATCTATATGTAATGAGAAAATTATTACAAAATGTACAAGTTAATAAATAGACTTAATTAATGAATGTTTTATACTTTTTTTAAATAAAAAACTAAATAGTCCAACTAAATAGGCTAGCGTGTGGCCGCAACTCGCCTGAGGTGAAGAAATGATGGGGCCTATGGTAGAGCATCACGGTTACCTTTCTTTAACGTGTGGTTAGTGCCTAACCTGGTGTCAGAGTTTTTATGCCGCCCATGGGCCTCTGACTTGGCTTTACATGCCGTCGAGAAATATCTCTCAGGCATTCTGGTCTGATGTTTTCTTTCACCGAAGCAAGTCATAATTGTACAATACGCACATGAATCCGAAAAATCAAAAGTGCGTTCTGACGCGATACCAATCGAGTTTATGTATATATTATGTACTTAAATATAATGTTCCCGTCAGTAAATCTGTAACTCCATTGTTTGTTGTTCATAGTGAGTTTCGTGTGTCGGGAACAGAATCGAGTTGCGAGTGACAGTGGTAGCGGTACTGAGTGCAAAAAACGAACAAGCAAGAGGGTAGTCCGATTTGTCTGCTCTTAAATACCCACCCGCAATAACTTCAGTTTATCCGTGATCATGGTTGATGCAACTTGCAACAGCGCCGAAATATCGGGAACTCATAATGAACAGTAAACATGGTAAATATCCCATTTCTATTGTAAATGATAATACTCCATTGTTATTCACAAATAAAGATATCCGTCCGACATGCAACAGATCACAAGCTGTTACATCATACCACATTCAATCTCTCTTCTCGCGCATTTTTTCCCTCAATATTTACTTTTTTATTTACACACGCGCGTTTTCCAACCATTTTTCCACTTTATTTATTATATCAGCAACTATCAACAATAATTTACGCGTTATACGGACGCAGGAACATAGTCAACCCCATATATATGGATTTGTATATTTTTTGCAATAGCTATGGGAATATACGTGCATACAAATAGCTTTGTTGAAGGTATGTCACGCTCAAAGGGAAACTCCTTAGGGGACGTTCAGTGACGGCATAACCCTTTTCATTGTGATAATTTTGAGTTTGCACGTCGAGATGGGAAGCAGAAAATGTATTTAGTTGGGAAGGTCAAAATACTTTTACGTCCAAACGAAATTCATGTTTCTTCGGTACTTTTAAAACTGTTTATATTTTTAATGGAATTTTCTAATTTGGATTTAACCTGTATTTTTTTAACTTGCTTTTATTAGCTTCTTCTTTCTTTTATTTGCTCAATCGGAAACCGGAAAGTGGGTATGTATACCTACATGTTTAGTTTGGATGACAATGCACGGCTAGCTAAGTGACGTCATTCTAAATCCAATATGGCGGACTCCCAAAGATGGCGGACTAGTCATTTTATATGCATTCTCATGATATGGGTACCAATGGGTATGGGTACCGGACTATGACCGCTGCCTGGTTTCATTCGTCAAGCGGCCGATCCGTTTCGGGTCGCTTGACGAATGGAACCGGAGGTACCAGAAAGGCGAAACAGCCTCTGTTACGAAAATGTTTTTCCCGGATGTGATCGACGCCTACAAAATTGTGAAGAAGCTGCAGCCAACCGCAATCACGCCACAGATCTTCACGGGGCACGGTGGGTACCAACGTAATCACAAAAAAATAATCAACTGCTCCATACAAAATCTCAATACCTATTACTCGACCCAAATGTATGGGACAGTATGATTATTTTTTTAAGATTTCGGTGGTGGTCCCATTGAGAAAGTTGTTCAGTTTGATGGTCTGTACCACTCTTCCATATGACTATACCCTTTCCGTTACACGCTGTATAAAGTGCTGTGTTACGAGTGTTACGTTTTGAATTTAAGTTTAACATTACTTCAATATAAACGCCATTATATAAAATATAACATCATGGCATTATATAAAACTGTTTTTTTTTTGCTTTATATTGTTTTTTTATTTTTTGTTTATAAAATTTCATAAAGTTGTTTTATATTATAATCCATGTACTGTATAATTGGTTTTCATATTCACGTAATGAAATATTTATGGCTTCCGTACGTTTTTTCTCGGGTGATCACTGGAAACCATGCAGCGCTGTGCTGTGGGCCCCCCATAGCACATGCATAGTACGAGTATCATGCTGGGTAGTAACTTGCTTGTCGTAGTCACGACTTGCAAGCTGTCAACTTTTCTTTTCCCCTACCTTTTGTATTTATACATATTTGTCATGCGTTGTATGTTTAATGTTTATTTATTTTTTTGTTATTTTGTATTCACTTCATGTCCTTGCGACCAACAAATTTTTTTTTCTTTCTTCTTTAACAGTTAGTCTCTCACTTCGAACGAACAGTCTCATTATGAGAACCGATCTCATAGCGTTAATATTACAATACATTATATAAAATTATTTCGTTCCGTAGCGATTCTCATTTACATTTGTAAATATACAACAAAAAGCGCCGAAAAAGGAGTGACGAGGGTCTCGTTCGGAATACCGTAAAAGTGGCAATCAGCTCGGTTTACTGACTTTTACTTCAAAGTGAATTTTTTGTTCTCGTCTTTTTATTTTGCACGTTAGCAAACTGTGAAGTGTTTTCGAGTAGTTCCCTATTCGGAAGCATTTTGCTGCCTTTTCTAATGCTCTCAAAGGAAACACTGAGGAAATTTTTATTCGACGTACTCTTTTACTTTTGACAAGAATGAAATATCCTAGAACAGTGTTCGTAGCCTTTTTTTCCAGTTGGGAAATCATCTAATGATCCCTCCTGCTCTGGACGGAGCGAAAGGGAGTGTCAGACTTGTTCTGACTAAAACTCACCCATGTTCCTTCTTAGCCCTTTGTGTTCCAGGGCTGCGGTATTTCTTTCGAACAGTCCCGCAGCCTAATGTTCGTAGCCTAAGGTTTTGATAAAGAAAGTTCTGTTTCACTTAAAATATATTATTTATTGCGCCACTCCTTCCAGGGCCATAAATATCGCTGAGTCCGCTCGGAACGTAGGTTACACTTTCTCTGCTCTCTAGCTACATACAAGTTAAGTGCTTCGGTATTGGGAGAGAGAATTAATGTATGTGTTCTGGGGAATACTCTTACATTGTTCAGTCTATACATTAACTGGACGACGTTTTACGAGGTCAGCTTCGTTTGGCATCACGCTGTGTTTTCGGAATATAATTATGGGTGTTAATAAATTTATGCGCGTTGCAGATTAAGTCTAAAGTTTGGAAATACCCGCATTAAATGAACCCACGATCTCAAGCGCTATTGCTACGACCAGTACCTCCTTCGATGATGTCACCGTACTCTGCCGTAGCACATCAAATACTGCTATGCGTCTTTTTTAAGTATTTTGTTTCGCTTTACGTGCGTATTTTTAGTTGCATTGTTTATTTAGAATAAAAACGGTATTTTCACATTCGAGCTACCTAAAATGAACGAACCACACCATTTTCCGAACCGAAATATTAACAACTATTTCTATTCACCGAAATACAAAAAACATTTCTCAAAAATAATATTTCCATGTAGATTTACCGGTTCAGTCAGCATAACTTTTGCCTAATTTGGGGTGTTTCAGCAACACTAATCGTAGCGCGTCGGAGGCGGTCATTATGTCGGAGACAATAGAACAAGGGGGTTGGTCGCCATTCAGACGTAGTCGGTGTTGTCGCATGACAAATGGCCGTGTGTTTCTCTGCGGACATGACTGCTCAAACAATCGGCCCAACAACATTAGATGCGTTAGTACGTGTTGGATATTGTCCTGCTCTGCTCCTGCCTAACTCTATTTTGGCGACCGTATTTGTGTAGGTATGCGTTGCGGGACAAACGTTCGTTTATGGCTTGTTCAGTTATTGCTGAGGTAACGCTTCGGTTTTGCTGATTCATTTCGAACTATATCCACGAAATTTAATAAAAATAATATGAAAAAAAAAACAGAAAGCAAGGGATTTTTCTGTTTTAGCCTTATTAAAGTGTGACATTTACTTCATAATGGTTTTTTACTAACTTATCAAAGTTTTCAACAAAAATTATTTCGAAGTCTAGTAAAATACTGAAATATTTTATGAAGATTTCCACTATACAGCGTGTAACAGAAAGGGTATAATCATATGGAATACTGTGGTACGGACCATCAAACTGAACAACTTTCTCTATGGGGCCACCATCGAAATCGTAAAAAAATAATCAGATGTCCCATACAAAATTTCAATACCTACTCGACCCAAATGTATGGGACAGCTAATTATTTTTTTACGATTTCGATGGTGGTCCCATAGAGAAAGTTGTTCAGTTTGATGGTCAGTACCACAGTATTCCATATGATTATACCCTTTCTGTTACACGCTGTATAGGTAATCCTTATCTTTTATATAATAGTATCTTAAAATAACAAAAGTCTTTGATTTGGCTCTTTAGGGTCTAAAGACTTTTGAAATCGGTATGAAGACTTTTGAACTCGGTATGAAGAATTTTGAACTCGGTATGAAGACTTTTGAACTCGGTATGAAGAATTTTGAACTCGGTATGAAGAATTTTGAACTCGGTATGAAGACTTTTGAACTCGGTATGAAGAATTTTGAACTCGGTATGAAGAATTTTGAACTCGGTATGAAGACTTTTGAACTCGGTATGAAGAATTTTGAACTCGGTATGAAGACTTTTGAACTCGGTATGAAGAATTTTGAACTCGGTATGAAGAATTTTGAACTCGGTATGAAGAATTTTGAACTCGGTATGAAGAATATTGAAAGCGGTATGACTTTTACAATCGATAAGGAAAACAGATATCATACAAGGTGTAACAAGACCCACGAAGCCGTCAACCAAGCATTATGTACATCAAACTAAGTAATTCTACGCAAAAATTATTGCAGGGAAACTACTTTTTTTGGGGTTGAAAAATCTCCTTTTACGGTAGGACTCAATGTAACGTACTCAAAACATTATGCTGATAGATGGATTGAATAGTACGGGGGTCGTAGAGGGGTTTACAGTAAAAATGTTACGTTAAAAACATGAAATAAGAAAAAAAAAGTTGTGAAATACACACATCAAAAGTGTCTAGGGATCAAGCATTTTTATGTGGATTTCTTGAGATTGAGATGTGGCTTTGTAATAAATTTATGATTTTATAAATTTATATGGATCCTTTTTGGTGCATTTCATAATTTGAATCAGGAACTGTGAATCAAATTCGAGTAAAAGATGAAAATCAGCTGTCAATATTTTCCCTATAAAAACATACAACGCATTGAAGACATTATTAGTGCTACTGTTTCCCTACTACTGATTAAAACCAACGTTATTATGGAGCGGCGACGTCATTTAAGCAGGGAAGAAATGCTCAGAGCCGTGGGAATGATAGAAGCTGGTTCCCGGCAACGTACTGTGGCTTTAGCTCTGAATACAAGTCAGAGTGTTATCAGTCGACTTTGGACACGTTACCGAAGCACTGGTACCGTGGCTGAGCGCCATGGAGGACGGTATCGCTGCACCACACGGAGACAAGACCGATACATTCAAATCTTAACTCGAAGAGCTCCAACAATAACCGCCATGATGTTAGCCGTGAGGCTTCATCACTCTTCAGGGAACTTAATTAGCGACCAAACAGTCAGAAACCGCTTGCATGAAGTGAACCTTCATTCCCGAAGACCGCTACGGGTACCACCTATAGCAATGCACAATCGTAGGATACGATATCAATGGGCTCTTGAACACAGAAATTGGGCAGAAGAACAATGGCGTTTCGTGTGCTTTTCTGATGAGTCTCGTTTTGGTATGAGACCGGATACAAGACGTATACGACACTGGAGAACCCCTGGACGCCAACAGCGATTAAAATCCTGCCAGGAAGTCCATCCTTATAGTGGTGGAACCATCATGGTATGGGCGGGTATTTGGATCGGCGGAAGAACTGAGTTGATTTGGATCAGAGGCAACCTCAACGCTCAAATTTATGCTGAGACGATTGTATCAGACGTCATCGTTCCTCTACAAGTGCAAATCGGTCCCTTATTTCAGTTAATGCATGATAATGCACGACCGCACACCGCAAGAGTTGTAAGACAGACTCTCGCCGCAGCTAACATCAATGTCCTGCCCTGGCCTGCTCAGTCGCCAGACTTGAATCCGATTGAGCATGCATGGGATATGCTACAGAGAAGAGCTCTGCCGAATATGGAGGGTATCCAGTCGCAAGAAGACCTTTTTTTGTTGTTGCAACGAACATGGGCGGCCATTCCATAGCGTGATTTGGATGAACTCATTTTGAGTATGCCAAACCGATGTTCTTGTGTTGTTAGTGTTCGCGGTAGAAACACGGATTATTAATTGTTTAAGTTACCCAATAAAATTTTAAAGAAAACTGTTATTTCAGTCTTTTTTTCGAACTTTTGTGTTAGTGGTTCAAATGTCAAAAATCCCTTTATTAGGAAAATGGCAAATTTCTTTATTAATGCAAAGGTGACTTGGTTTATCGTTACTGTGACAAACGAAAACACTTTATTTGATGAATCCTTAAAGAAAATTTTAATTAATATCAATCAGGAGAAAAGTTATTGCAAAAATATATGTTGATCCCTAGACACTTTTGATGTGTGTAGTTGTAACTTTGATCCCCAATATCTCCGTAACTAGATGGTTCCCAGGTATGGTCTAGAACAAAAAAAATATATCGCAATGATAGGGAGAACAAGTACCTTTCTGCTTCGTTAAGGGTCTTGTTACACCTTTATACTGAGAAAACTGGTCACTGATTAAAACACAGCTAGCCAACCAACAGGATCGAAGATCGGACCTCACCGTACTGCTGTTATTCAACGTCTGTTAAGCGATGATTATTACAATATATAATTTACTGCCATTTTGGAGCTATCGAATATTTGTCCAGCAAGAGATATGATTTACCGTGTTCGTAATGAAAAAAAAAACGATAAATAATCATAAATTACAGGTGCAGGTAAGCAACGTCACAGATCTGTTTGAATTTGGAATATAACAGGCGCGGCGCATGCGGTCACGCGCGTGGCAACTGACGTCACAAGTCACGATACGCTTCCCGCACACTCGACAATTTCACCGCGGCGGGCGTCAACTCGGACGTTTCCGACGTCCGCTTCCGACGTCTGTTCCGTCCGTTATTATTTTTATTACCCTACATAACTTGTGCACTCACAACATGGTTACAGCATAATAATAATTTTCGGGTTCGTCGTGAAAATGAATGGTTTCGATAAAAAAATGATTGTACAACTCACTTGAGACTGGTCGAAAGTAGACGTCCATAAACTATGAGTGCGTCATGTTTTTTGTCGCATTTGAATGACATTGTCTACTGACAAAATTGTGTTGAAAAAGTAAGATGGCGTTAGCTCCGTCTATGGTCACACTCCAAAAACCAATACGCACTGTTTTTAAATTTATTAGCAGACGCATTATTTCTGCCAAAAATATGTGCCATACAAAAAGTAAATAAAAGTCATAACTTCGCCACGTACAACACTGAGGTACTATTTTCGGTATTTGAGTAATTTGTTGAATTCCAATTTGTTTCGAAACTTCTCGGCGGCCCGCTACTCTCTGCTACAAAACTTTTCGGACGGCATATTTTTTTTAATTTTCGGAAGAAACTCCACAACTTTTCATATTTTTAAAGTTTTGCGAGTTCGTAAGTTGAATATTAAATGTTTCGTTTCGTTTTCGTCTTTTCACTAGATTTCATCCGTACTTTTTTACAATATTTCAATTTGTGTAGAAGTTATCAAAGAAAGTTCTTTAGAGATTTTTAAATGCAATACGAATTTTCGTGTTCAACCATTTCATCTTTTGTTGTATATTAGCAGCCCGTCCCGGCTTCGTTTGGTGCCTATATTACTCAGAGTGAATGTAGCTTTCTAATGGTGAAAGAACTTTTGAAAACGGCTCAGTAGTTTTTGAGTTTATTCATTACAAACATACACACAAAAATACAAATCTTTCCTCTTTATAATATTAGTGTGTATTAGTGTATGTAGATAAATGTAATCCAAAACATAAGTGTATAAGTCTGTCGATCCTGACCACATAAAATAAGATTTTAATACAACAAGCCTTTTTATCTATTAAACAGCATTTTTACATAAATGTTCAACAAGTATCCAAGCGAGTCAAATAATAAATACAGTAAATAATCTTGGTTTATAGAACAAACATAAATAAAACAATCTCGAGTTGGTGGATTATTCCTATTTAATTTGTTTGTGAGTCGGCTTAAAACTGGAGCAGGCAGGTACTTAGTTTGAAATCTGTCTAGTATCGCTACCCTTGTTTTTACTACTTTTCGTTTCATGAAAACTACGTGAAAGCTTTTACAATAATACGAAGAATAATTGTATTTTGCTTTATCCTATTGTATCTCGACAAATAGTTTTAAGTATCTGCATACAGATTGCATTCTCACCAAGATATCACATTCACGTTTGTCTGCAAAATAAATGGAATTCAATTTTCGCGTAAACATGTTTCTGTCGTTTGATATCTCGGTAAAGGGTTAGTACAGGAATCTCAGAACAAAAAAGCCTTTGATAGCTAAAGATATTATGATAAGGCGTTAACCTTTTCACCAGCGAAGCATTTTCACCATAAAAACAAAGTGTTATGTTTATTGATGAATGAAAAACGGGATTGTATATATTTTTTTTTATCTCTGGAAATTTAGTCGAATTAAGTTTCAATGTGCAGATGGATAACTGAATTTACAAATCTATTTTAGGTCCGATTGTGCAAAATCATCGGTCATATTCATGAGTACGTACTACGCAATAATATCCCAGATTCTTATTGCTTATTGATTTCGCACCTCGCTAAATCTGAACAAAATCTATCGCACTACGCCTCAGTTAATACACTTTTTTGAAAAATATGCATTTTTTTTTGCATATTGCAACGTTATTATTTTACCCTTTTTAGTTATATCACGCAAAGATCCTTGTCAAGTATTAATTTTACATTACAACTAGAAGATTCAGGAAAAATCGTCCACATAGAAGAAGAAAGAAAAATGCATATTATAGAAGATAAAGAATTCATAAAGTACTGAAGTAAAAATAATAAAATGTAAATGGGAAGTTATGGCGCAAGCTACTTCTACCAAATAAAAAAAAATAATCAATTAAATCGGACCAGAGATCTCGGAGAAATCGGTGAACATAAAAAAAGAAACTGTTGGAATACATAACCTCCTCCTTTTTAGAAGTCAGTTAAAAATAACTTGGATATTTACTTCGTCGTCTTCGTATAAAACAAAGTCGTTTCCCGGTGTCTGTCCCTATGTACCCATGCTTAGATCTTCAAAAATACGCAACGGATTTTGATGCGGTTTTTTTTAATAGATAGAGTGATTCAAGAGAAAGGTTTATATGTATAACAATGCACCATTGCGAAACCGGGGCCGGTCGCTAGTAACAAATAAAACAGAAGCCGATATCATAAAAACACCGCAAATCCTAACATCGTCGTTGCGTGAATAGTTCCCGAATATATTCGGTAACCACGTGTTATCACGTCGGTGACAAATGTTTACGTTGGTTTAAAGTGTACGGTATTTCAAAAAATCCTTTATAATCTCTGATTTACGCACCCGGCCGGCTGACTGCGGTCGGACAATAAAAAGCAATTTATTTTTTCCAGCAGCACTTTTTTCATTAGTAAACAAGAATGACGTGTAAAACAAGCGCTCACTGTGACGAGGGTCCCCGTAAATAACCGAAGGGAAGTAATTATCTGCCTGTGTGTTATGTAGATACGCTTTTTAAAAAAAAAATGTGTATGACTGTCGTATTGGCTTTGAGAAAACATATAGAATGATATGAGAGTAAATTACTGTTCTTTTTGAAAAATCCTTTGATACGCGGTCCTTTAAAAGTAAAGAAATAAAGTATTTTTATTTTATTTTATTTACCAAAATTGCTACGATATGACGTACTACGAATGTTTGTTTTAGTATCGGATTCTTTTCGGCATATTTTTGTAATATCGACCGCTGAGCAAGAGGTCCTGGGTTCGATTCCCGGTCGGGCAAAATTTTATTGGGTTTTCTCATCAGGAGTTTCTCAGTACGATGACTTTATTTGTGCCCGGTTGATGGCAAAGGGCTCGCCCCCTCTCACATGGGGCTTTAACATAGCTAGTGAAATGTGGGTGTACTATTAGGTACACCTCTGCCTAACTCTTCGGGGATTACAGGCGTCATGTTATGTTATGATAGAACCTTCATATTCATTTAACAAAAGGTCCAGTAAAACCAGTGGTTCAGGAACTGCATATATAAGGTACCAAAAAAACACTGACTATAGTGATTTTATTTTGATATAATGGATGTGTTTATTCTAGAGTGCCGCTGGCAATTTATTATTTTAGGTCAAAATAAAATCACTTTAACCAGTGTTTTCTTTTGCTTGGATATCATTGGTTAGACGTACTGAACGCTGTGTTAAAATTTGTCCACCTATTTTAATGGGACCTTATATAAACACAAGCAGAATCGTCTCATATGCTCTACCAGCAAGAGCGAAAAAAAGTAAAAAAAATACTCTACATTTTAGTCCACCACTCCGTAAATATTTAGTACAAGAAATATGTTGGCTAAAGTTTTACAATTCAAAAACGTTTGATGAGAAAAGATGTGTCAAGAGGGCTTTCTCTAGCCTGCACACAAAAAAATACATTATCTCAAGGAATATTAAACTGAAATTCATTACATACAAACCGAAATCGCTTAACTTTCCGTTCATTTTTGTCTCTAATTCAACATCTTTCACTTATAATGAAACGTCTAAATACAAAATGAATCAAAAGTAAATGTTCACTCAAAAGAAGCATCTGACAACGGCTTTAGATAACCCCAAAAGTACTTCGATTAAATTACATGATACATGGAGTAGGTATAAGACATATACTTTTTTTCGGAGGTTAACCTTCCAAAGGACAATGCAACACTCCCCGGCCTAATCCCCAAAGACCGGTCGACTTTGGAGATAAGACCGGGAATGTGAGATTTATACCTCACCCCCCCTGGTGTTCACAGTCCAAGCATGGGAGGAAGCACCGTTTCCCTTAAAAGCCCTGACCAGATCCCCCTCTGTGCAACACCAGTTAGGGCACATCCCTGGGGAGAATATAGAAAAGACTCCCCTGAGCCTCACTGTGCAAGTGTGCACGGCGGCACGTCACCACAGTGCCGCCGTGATCTCTGTGGTCACACGAAGAGCGCACAGACAGAGTACCCCACTCTGAACTCCCGCGACCCCTAATTCCCACCTGATTTAAGAACTGCAGGTGGGGTTTCAGCATTTTAGGTGTCGAGGCGGTTGCCTCCCCGACGTGTTCTTGTCCTGCCGGGATCGGTCCTCTCACCATCGGCGGCCTCCTTCTGGTCCATCATGGTCTCGCAGAACGAGGTCACCGGAGTAATTATAACCTAACACCATATAAATGCAACAAACATATCATGTCCCATAAATATATACGCAAGGGACTAATATTTCGTATTCAGTTCCTTATACATATTAGTACAACAAAATAATAAGAAAAGGGTAGTACATAAGTTGAATTAAGCCCTTATTGTTCTAATAACCAGGAAGCGTGCAGAGTATGATTATGGATCTGTTTATTATGCTGTGCAAAACGTTATTATGCATCCACATAATAAGTTATTTTATGGTGTAGACTGGAGTCGGATATGTGGCCGACGGAAGCTTCTTAAGTAAGACACTTATATAATTTTTCCTACAGTTTTTCTATTAAATCTATCCATAGTGCAGTCTTACGTGGAATACGTTATATTCAGCTGGGTCCAGTTAGACTGGAAACCGACCCCAACATAGTGGGAAAATGCAGGTAGACGATGAAAATGATGACTGAATGAAACGATGAAAAAAAGTGTCTATAGTGGGACTCCTTTTTCGAGCCAATTTGGGAACCGGGACGCAGAACAGCAAAACGTAGCAAGGTAGGTACAGTTATAATCTGATAATAAAATTGCTTATCGTAACCCTAAGGATGAAAGTCCCTCGCAAATCACAATACGACACCAGCTTAGACCAAATTATATTCTATCTGCAAGCACGGTGATGGATGATGAACTGGCTGATGGATAAACTGCCGCTGATGCAAAAATTTGTCAATCGTGATGACAGTCATTGTAGAAATACGAAAGGCATTGAAAGCGATTTCCTCTTGTCTTGCCCCTGAGAGGGCCTAAAATGGCCGCTTTATCAGAATCATAATATGAATCACGTTAAACATTTAAAACTCTTAAAATGGACTTTGTGGTCATAACATAACCATAATAATAATGCAGCCATTTTAGGCTCCCAGGTCTTTTTTACCTACGTGGCCGTTGGATAGTTCAATAGGGTATGCAAGAAATACAAAACCTTTTTTATTTCTTTAAAATGCCTTGTATTGGACCATAAAACCATTGTGGTACACTTGTTGAATTCTCTAATACAACACTTATTTTACAATTTAATATTTTATTTAGCGTGTTTTTGGTGAAACGGAACGCAAACACAAAACGCATAGGTACCGGTAGTGACGTCAAAATCCATGTGTCAGAGAAAAACTTTTAATTGAAAAGTACTTAAAGTTTCACTAAGATTTTACTATAATGTTGTTATTTCAATTTTTGCTTAAATAAAGCACTTACATTTTAGTAAAACTAATCTACTAAGGGCAAAAAATTTGATTTAAACAAGACAGATAGAGGTAAGTGACATCAAAGTCCTGACATGAATGGCCGCGATAGTCATGGACGTTTGAACTGTCGTAGAAAATTACAGTTGTTTGTCGTAGAGTTTAATATTTTATTTGTGCGACAAGCAGTAGTTGAAATTAGCTTTTAATTATTTTCTTGGGTTGATAGTTCTGCATATTAATGATTTAAGTGAAAAAAATATTACATGTATAATCCCTATTCTTATTAAAGTTTCAACACTAATCGGACAGTCATAGTAAATTGTTGACGGTTGCAATCAGTTTAAAATAAACAAGATTTCTTCAATTATTTTGTCAGAATTACTATCATCGTCACCACTGCCATATCTGGACGTAGGCCTCTCCAATAGCACTCCATTCAACTTTCGTCTCTTTGCTACTAGTCACCCTAAATTACTATCGATGTGAATAAACCAGTTTTCTTTGCAGCGTCATACAAAGCCTGGTGCAGGCGAACCACTTGAAGACCAGCACGCGATAGCGCATAATACTTCGCCATACACAAGCACAGCACGTGCGTGTTAAAGCATCAGTATTGCAAGTAATGCACTCTATTATTTATTAACATAACATTACGCCTGTAATGCCCAAAGGGTTTGGCAGGTTTGGTGGTGTATCCTAACTATAGCACACCTACATTTCAACAGTTATGTTTGAGTCCCATGCGTTCTTGCGTGCGAGCCTATTGCCATCAACCGGGTACAAATCCAGACTACGTGGCTGCTACTGAGAAATTCTGGATGAAAAAAAAACAATAACGCTTTGCCCGACCTTGGAATCGAGCTTAGAACCTGCGTAATAAGTCTACTAGTAGTAATCACTAGACCAACAAAGCAGTCAAAGTACTATCAATGGGAATAAACCAGTTTTCTTAGCAGCTTCATACCAACCCTACATCACCACATCTTTTCATTTGAAGACCAACACGCGATAGACCATACAAGTCACCCCTTCCCGAAGCACAACACGTGCGTGTTACTGCATCAGTATTGCAAGTAATGCACTCTATTATTTATTAGTACTGTAATCAAATGTCCCGGAACACCCAGCGCCCCGTGAAATGACGATAATTGATCGCTAACTGCTTGCGTGATTGTTATTATTGTCTTGACTTCACTTGTCTTGGGTTAGTCGCTCCTGACTCACACAATTTGGGTAAGTGACATACGTAGAATAAGTTATAATGGTTCGCAATCATTGATTAATTATTCAGATGACTTCATTTCCATTAGACGAGGTCGTTGTTTTGGCATTTACTCGCTTTTAGTTCACTCATGAATAAAGCTGGGAAAAAATGACTGTTTTCAAATGCAGCCGCAAGTTCGAGTAAATAAATTGAATCAAACCATTCGACTAATTGGACGGGTCCGAAACAGCTGGTTTGGCATAATATGAACACTCGTATGCGGTTATCGGTTATTGACTAAACATCCTGGCATGCTGACAATACCACTAAATCGTTGGGATAAAAAATCTGAGCACTTACGCTCACCACTTCAGGATTGTTAAAAAAAAAATGGGTTTTTGGTATGCATTTCCGCGGCAAGCCGTCGCATTTGAGCACGTAATAACACCTGTAGAGTAACAATCTACGAAAGAGCGCACCGTTTCTGCACACAACAATATTCTCGGGGGTATTATATGTGCAAACAGAAAAAGAAGGCCCATTTCGTGCCTTCGCTGGGCTGCAATATCGGCGTACATATGTTCCATCCCTCACCTCGGACACATGGGAGTTCCGAACCATTACATCACGTAGGACACTCATTTATCATTCCAGAAATATCTAAGGGACGTCCCGGCGACGATGTGCGGGGGCTATACGTGGCATCTTCATTAATAGCACGCCGCAGGTAGGTTGCGGGACGCGGGCCATGGCGCGGGGGGGGCGCACTGTGTACATACTCCGCTAATTGAAATCATGGTAATGTGTTTACCTGAATGTAGCCAGATGATGGAGTGATGTGACGTTACCATATCACCCTACAAAATACATTATAATATCAAAATTCGAATTTTCTTGATAGCCGATAACAAAACAGTTGAGAAATTCCATATAAGTACTTGAACATAGTACTTGTATGATTTTGATATTATTATAAAAACTCCAATATGATTTTTGGATAACAATTTTGTGTTTTCACAGATGACTTGCGTATGTGTTGCCCGTGGGTACAAAAACTTCAGAGAGTAAAAAAAGGTTCGAAATAAAGATAAAAGTCAATTGTCTGGTGTGTTTACCTTTCTGATGTATTCTATATTATTGTAGGGCAAAATAAATCCAATGTGATTAAGTACCACAGAGCACGGAGTCGCATCGGCGGCCGATGATAGAGGCGGCACTGTCAACAATTTCCTTGCAAAAAAAAGTTCAAGTGTACTCACAATATCACGCAAGGGATGAGACCATACTTTTAATGCGGTTTCGTTTGCACCATTCTCAATGGTGCAGATGAGACCATACCATCAATGCAGTTTCATTCGCACCATGAATTGTGCAAACGAAACTATTTAGTCTCCTCTGCACCATTGATGGTGCAGGTCAATGGTGCATACGGTACAACGGGAAATCATCATCTGCCTAGCCTTTTCCCTACTATGTTGGGGTCGGCTTCCAGTCTAACCAGATGCAGCTGAATACCAGTAATTTACATGGAACGACTGCCTAACTGACCTCAACAACACAGTTAGTGCTGGGTAATACGATACCCCTTGGTAAGACTGGTTGTCAGACTTTCTAATCACTGACTACCTGTAACGACTGTCAAAGATATCGAATGACAGCCGGGACTAGCGGCTAAACGTGTTTTTCAAGAAATCTCGGTATGTTACTATGTGTGGTCACCCATCCACAGACCAACCTTGGCAAGCGTGGCTTAACCTGAAGATTGACCTGAGCGGTCCTACCGGCTGCGCCATGTATTGTTATTTGTTTCGTATTAAAAAAATGTATTTTATATTTAAACTGTTTTATTTTTAATAAATCTCTCTAGCTGCTAATACAGATCAAAAAGTAGGGGTAGCTGGTTCTGTCTGTCTAGACGATAGTGACAGCCAGCTGTCACTCATGACAGATTAGTCACGTTCCGTTACTACGTTACTACAGCTGTTATTTTTTAAACACGAGCTCCTCTCAACTCCAAGCTTACAAAATCACGCAAATGACATACCTAATTAAAGAAACTGCTTTGAATGACCAAAAAGGGAAATTTTGTGAAACAGCTGTCTCTAGACGCTGGGGGCGATTATGTGTTCTACAAAAAGTGCTTGTACTGTAGTAGTTGACCGGTCTACATACATTTAATCGATAAAATAAAATACTGAGAAAAAAGGGCGCGCTGGAACATGCGTTGTCGAGTCACTTGGGTGTCTTTTTACACCATTCGGTGTTTAAGTTTTTTATATCCTTTGACAAATTATTTTCATGAGTCATTTAACATAACATAACGTCACGCCTGTAATCTTTGAACGGTTAGGCAGAGGTGTATCTAATAGTACACCCACATTTCACCGGTTATGTTTTAAATCCCATGCAATAGGGGCGAGCCTATTTAACTATCAACCCTGCACACAAATCCAGCCTTCGTGCACTTTAACACTTTGCCCGACCCGGGACTCGAACCCAGGTCCTCATGATCAGCAGTCGCGCTTGCACCTACTCGACTAAACGAGGCAGTCACGAGTCATTTAATATTTTTCAATAAGTGCCTCTGACTTTAATCATTGTCATTTTACAAATGGCCGATTTCGTTAATCCCTGTTCGTATTACATCAATGAAGTCAGAACAATAGCACACTATACCTTCCGCAAACTAAATAACAAACACAACGTGTTAAATAAACAAAGACATAATAAACCTAACGCTGAGCAGAATTTATTTTTTGTTTCTCTACCCGCAGGAGATAAAAAAAATATTTGTCTCCCAAGTCGGTCATTTATCACGTAGGCTTATCAAAGCGTTGAATAAGCGTCATGGATGTGACAACAATAGACCAGCCAGCTGTTGCGTCAAACAGCAGATCCACCACAAAGGTGAAAATTAGTAGACGTCGCTTACAGTGCTCGCTTTATGATCTGTTTGAATCTATGAGTCTAATGGCACACCAATCTCGTGTATCGGACCGGGTTTTAATGTCGAGTGGTTTATTATCAATGGGTATAGCACAGCTTTGTATGTCGCCCTTCTTTTAAAGCACTACCATTGTTGCCTATTAGTCCTTATTACTTATTACTAAATAGGTGAGCCCATTAGAAGTCCATTCTCAGTCGCATGTAATAGGCGTCGAGCCTATTGCCTTCAACTAGGCGCAAATCCAGACTCCGTGGCTGCTACTGAGAAATTACAGATGGAAAAACGCAATATCACTTTGCCCGACCTGGGAATCGAACCCAGGACCTCGTGCTCAGCAGCCGCGCTTGCGACCACTATACCAACGAAGTAGTCACTGTTCACTGTTACTGTTCATTGTCACTGTTCAAATACTTTTTTTTTTTTTTTTCAGAAGTAACATTGTTTGTTTTTCTAAAGTGTTTCAGTGATAGCAATCAACCACTCACAATAAATGAATCCAGTCTCTGTAAACTTACAAAACCATCAACAAGACTCGAAGGTTTTGTTCAAACTTGTTCAATGAATCAAAACGCCCCTCCATCAATCTTTGAAAGTCTAACTGAAATTAAACTTTGAACTTTAATCACGTAACAATATTCTGTGATCAAAAGTCTACTAATGAAATGCAAACGCCCGTTTCTGCCTCGAGTATCAGATACGTGACTTGCATTTCAGCCAACTAACGTCTCAAAACCCGATAACGCGACGCCCGTTCCGAAAAAAGTATCCAATCCAGTCGTGCGAGGCAAGAATAATTGAATTAAAACAAAAGAGGAACAAGCGAGCCGCATTTATTTAACACTTCGAAGTGAATCCAGTGGCAAATACAAGTGTAGCAAACGGTTCACGACAAAAACGGGACACAACAAGAGCTTTAGTTAATGTGAATCATATTTCATTTCGCAGGAGGACGGGATTTCCGAGACCTCCCAACACCGAGACATTATATTTTCCATTGTAGGTCTACCTACACTGCATTAAAACGAATGATGTTAATGAAGATATTTTAAATGAAACGTTATTTACGCTCCATGTAATGTAATTTAGCGACGTCGTTCAAATGTTTCACGTAGGTTTTTTGCGTCGGTTTGTTCGTCTCGCATTGATCACGTTTCAGTGCCCACGTTTTTCTATTGAGATCATGCCACGTTGAGCAGTAAGTTCAATAAATGCATATTCAATGGTCTCTCAACGAGCGATCCTTCGGCTAACAATGACGGCGTAGACAAATGATGTTTTTTCAATAGGTATGTAAAACTCGACGCCCACAGAAGTGTTCTACGTTTTGCCTTTCTTTGTTCAAAGGAATAATCTTGAGAAAAATTTAGATTATTTCACAAATGAAATTGCTTGTACCAAGTTTAAATTACAGCAATTCTTTCAATTGAAAACATTTAGAAAAGTAAACAAACGCAACACGGGCAGCTGTATATTAGGCTCTTGGTGAGAATAGTAATGTGAATAAGTTTTTCGCACCTGCTCACTCTTGATGTCTTTTTTAGTGTTCCTTAGTGAAATGGCGAGAGCGACTTCAAGATATCAATCATTTTCACAAGTAAATTTATATTATAACATATTTTTTTATCACCTGTATTAAAACTTCAGTATTTCGAGTTTATTACTAAAGTCAGCCATGATAATTCGGTGCAAATATTTTTGACACGGCGGCGGCGCGCTTTCTGTCTGCCTTTCAAAGTGTTTTATTATAAATATTTCCCTTCGGGCCAAAATCTACATAATTTAATGCGAGAATAACCATGTATAATGCCAGCTACTTAGTGATCTTCGAAATTAACTGTCAGTCACTTGAGTATATGTGGCGCAATTAACATATACAGGCTGACAAAGAGAAATCAAAATGTAGCCTAAAGGTGCTTGAACTGCTTCATTAGGAAACCATTTTGGGTTTTCATATACAAATTACCCTTATTATTAGTATAGATTAAAAAACTGCAATTATACCTTCAGTTAATTACAAACTGTTACGTATCCAACCTCTAAATAATTAACAAAGTATTTCTATATTTCACTTTTCTCCAATTTCCATAGTTTCAATACTCGCCCAGCAGTCTCGCTTCAAAAAGTTGACCTGTGTATTTTGGCAATTACTAAATGGTTAGAACTAAAGAACATAAAAGAGATGGTACTAATATCACAATCATAAAGTCGTCGTAAGTGCTCCACAAGTTACGGCTGCTGCCTAGCTCTGCCATAACACAAGTTAAATTATGGAAATAAAATTGTATTAAATGCGCTATTCTTATACCGCAATTTTTATGCTAGGTAAGGATTCATTTTTATTACTTTTTCACTATCGTTTCTTTGGTGTGGAATAGAGTAAGTATGGAAATTCTCACATGTTTATTATATGATTAAGTTCGTAATGGGGCTGGTTTCGTGGAAATGAATATACCAACTATATTCGCTAATATTTTCACGTGTTGGTCTCAGATATTAAAATATACTTATATTGAAAATACTCATACGCTTTCAGTACGAAAACCGCATGGAATTTCACAAATAATTGAATGTAGAAATGCTCCTAATTTAGCAACAGGAAAATACCACAATTCCTAAGTACTTAGGTATTTAGTACGCATTGTAATGCTTCAGTTAGGTATTACGTAACCGGACGAGTATCCAAAATGTTTATTTTCAACGAGAATCAGCACTGGAATAATAGTGGGTTCTTAACATTAGTCTACTGTAAGGCAGGTGAGTGACCTCGCGGCCATTAATAGAGCTGTAAGACGGCGAATAGCCGGAATAATTCGCATTGTTCTGGCCGCATACATGTAGCCCGTAATGTCGTTCCCAAGCGACCGGCGATTTTCCTTTTTTTTCCGTAATAGTCTGTTATTTGGAAACTTCAACTTCACAATATGGACACACAAATCACTGCCACAACAAATCGTGTTCGGCAGAGGCGAAATCGTTTTGCGTGTGACGTTAATGGGATGGGAGCTATTCTTCACTTCACGACTTTATTGGACGATATATCAGCACTAGTGTTCGACATCCAACCGGCGACGAAACACATTATGACCTTTGCATTTACTCGAGTATTGCCAATTTTACTGTTTGTTCTAGAGTTCTGAGAACTCTAAATTAGCCTCAGTGGAGTTTGCCAAACATTTTAAACCACCACGCGGCTGCATAAACAACCATTAAGAATAAGAAATATGTACCTGTGTTACATTAGTAATTATAATTAAATTGTGTACAATCTTGCAAACATAAATTGTCCTTGCAGTTGAACTTTGCTCAACGGATTTCAAAGTTGCTGAGTATTATCAAAGTCATTCATCAAGCTTACGTCACTGTACCTATATATCATATAATAAATGCAACTTTATAGCCACGATACTAAGTCATTGTTACTGTAAGCCTGCGACATCCCACTGCTGGGCAAAGGACTCTCACTGCAACTTCCAGTTGTATTGATCCAGGGCTAATGTGGAGTTGGTTTTCTCCAGCTCATTCCACCATCTTCTACGATTTCTGCCGCGACGCTGTCTAAGTAAGTACATGCATAGTAATTGAAACCAAAGAGGGAAGGAAGGTCTTTGCTCAGGAGTGGGAAATATAAGGCTAAAAAAATGGAACCAAACAGTCAATGCGTTGGGAGTTAGAAGGACTCAACATTACAAAAATAACTGTTGAATATTTTCTTAACCATTTTCTTAGGAACAGAAGAAGTGACTCAACAAACTCACAACAATTCACTAAACACTTCGAATGTTCACGATATGTTAAGAACAGAACGATAGCAATTTCCTTTGTTCGCTGCATAATCAAAGCTTTGGCTTTAGTGACGCAGTTTGTCGTTACAACAAATAGCTATCATAAATTGTGATTACACCTGTTTTAGCACTTCTTAAGTGAGATTGTTTCTGCTATTTGAGAGCCTACATTGCAGTCATTAACCTATAATTAATTTATCAATAAGCCTCGCATACTGAACTTGGCGTGGTATCTTTTTCGGTATTTTAGAATTTACCGTATTTCAGTGTGCCTCTTAGCAAAGGTTTTTTCTTGTAACTCTGTAAGTAATTCATCATACAAAGACATTGGCTTCCCCTCTTCATTTTACCATCTCTGGGTTACTCACCATACTATCACAACCTCAATTTACTCCACTTGTCCTTAAATATCAAGTAAACTATACAATAAATTACGTACCTGATATTGTTGCGACCACTGTCCACGGCTCCGCTTCCAATAAAACGGTAGATAACTGAATAAAAAGCATCCTTTGTTTGAATTTGAATGACATTTGGAGCAGAATAGCCAGAACAGAATTCAGTACTAAATTTCATGCAGATTTCATTCAAATCCGTTAAACAGATACGGTCCAATTGAGTAACAAAGATACATTGCAAACTAGTGGGATAATAATATTAGCGGGTATGTAATTGTATCTCCAGTGCAGTGACAGAAATTCTGGAGTTTATGTCACAGTCCATTTGAGATTGAATTCCCCAAAAGGCATTTGATATTTGCATATTAGAGACCCATGTAACCACACTGGCTTAGCTTTAGTAAAGGACCGGATTCGGCTCTTACGCAGGCATTAGCATGGCTTCAGGTGTTCAAACTTGGTTATGTTCACTGCTGTAATCAGAATCACGTAGCTAAAAAGCCATGCGAAAACTGACTAAACCTTTCTCCTATTAAGAAAGGTTGCTTGACTTCTTGCGCCCCTAGTACCACCAAAGTATCACTACGATTTTCTAAAGGTTACATAGTTAATTAGTAACTAAAGCTAACTAGTAGAGTGACTGCCTCGTTGGTTAACGGCCGTTTTCTATAACTTACTTACGTATAACGGTTAGTTAATATGCCTGTCTCTAGTAGCTATCGGTGTTTCTACTAACAAAGTTAGCAATGAATTGACAGGAGTATCCTATCCACGTCACTTATCTGTCTCTTGGAGGGTTGACAGTTGATGTTTCTTTAACTGTTTATCTGAGATAGCAACGTTCCATTAACTATTAGTATTAAGTTCTTGAAAATGGCAGCTAGTGGTCGCAAGCGCGACTGCTTAGCATGAGGTCCTGGATTTGATTCCCGGGTCAGACAAAGTGATATTGGGTTTTTCCATCAGGTATATCTCGGTTGCAGCCACGGAGTCTGTAATTGTGCCCGGTTGATGGCAATAAGGTCGCCCCCTATTACATGGGACTTAAACATAACTGGTGAAATGTGTGAATATTATTAGGCACACGTCTGCCTAACCCATCGAGGATTAGGGGCATGATGTTACCAAAAATTCAAAGACATGTGACATCCACCGACCTGCACTCGGCCCAAATTCTTTTACAAGCATGAGTCTGAGCAGGTATAGGCTGTTTATGTGTAATCTTATAGTTATATTGAGAGCTCATTAGATACAGGTAGGTAGGCTAGGAGTTGCATAGAGGGGGCTCCGGACTTTTAAGAGGAAGCGGTGCCCCCTCCCATGTGCGGATGGTGACCACTGGGTTGGTTTCAGTGAGGTAGATATCCTAAAATCCCCGGTACCCCCAAAGACCTGTCCCTTTTGATGATTCCACACGAGAACAAAAAAAAAAGAAAACGGTTCCAGGAGCTCGCACTCACTTATTGTTTGTTGAAGTTTTGAGGACTTCTTGCTCGCCGGTCTCAACGTCGAACCTTTTAGCTATCGCCGCAAAATAAACGGGCTCTTTAGTAAACTGATCCCACGATTCGACGCATTATCATTCTGCATCGATAAAAAACACCACAAATACCTTCACGGAATAAACCTCAAACCGGTTAATGTAATCCCAGTACAGAGAATTTAATTTCAATGAAACTTTAATTATATTAATCAATTTCATGATTTCACCGAAAAGCCTTGTGATCGCATTACAGTTGATCGTATCTGTTCGTGAAATTATTTTATTGGTCCATTATAATAGGGAAAACCGCGTTAATTGTCAACAAAATACAACAAGATAAAACAATTATAAAAATACCAAAAATTGCTGTTTAAAATTAAACTCAGTTGCAGCGGTTTAAGGCTACGTAAATAGCAAGTTGATTAATTTTCATACACATTATATTGAGTAGTGACGACATTTTAGATAAGTTCATAAAGCGATCATTAATCCTTGTACCTACAGTCGTTTTTTCAATATAGCCCATTTCCTTTTATTAATTGCCAAATCACAGTATATAAATAAATTTAATAAACAAATTTATTTATATACTGTAGTAGTCGATTTATGCTGTAATCCACGCATGATTTATTTTACCACAATAAAGTTAAACAATCAGTATATTTAAACTAAATCATGTGCCAGACGATACCTTAACCGGAAAAAACATAGAATCACGGTATTCCTAGCGTCTTAACATAAATATCAGATATCTAATTTTTTTTTTCTAAACATCACTGGTAATGCGATTGAAACCTTTAAAAGTACGAACTACGAGTATCACCTAACGAAGTAAGAAAAATAATATAGATATATATATATATTCTAAATTCAAACCACTCACCGTCACCATCATCATGGACCCTCACAGCTGAGGATCGCGACCACATATGACACGTCTCCAAGCCATGCGGTCTCCTGCAGTGTGGACCACACGGTACAGGCTGCTTCCAACAGCCTTCTTGATCGCATCTGAATATCTTGCCGGTGCTTTGCCTTGCTCGTTCACCTTCTAACCAGCGCAGTATCATTGGCCTTTACAGGCAATGCCTACTTGCCTAGGTGAACGCATAATAAGTCCGACAAAGCGGAGGGCGCGCTCGTATATTGTGGTGTTTGGTCATGTTGAGCTGGCTTCCTTCCAGGCGCGGTTCTCCGTCCTAGAAATTGTCCTGCGCCCCTAACTGGGTGCGGGCAGGGCGGCCGTGGCCTCGGGCGCGGTTTCGTACGCGGCTGCTGCGGCTGCTGCGGCTGCTGCGCCCGGACCGGGGCCATCCGGTCGGCCCTCCGGCAGGGCTGTCATGCCCCTTCCTGAAAAGCCGGCTTCGGAGAAACCGCCGGCTAAGAAGGCGCCCAGGAGGAAGGGCAAAGCGGCTGCACAAGCGGAGACTATGCCAGCGCCAATGCCGGCGCCGGTGCCTACGGTGAGTGGGCCAGCGCTGCGGCACGTCAGAAGCCGCCGCTGCCACCGCCCCCCCAACCCCCTTTACCTCCCTTGGCTGAAGCCGGATGGCAGGTGGCCGGGGATCGCGCATCCTGGATCTGGACGACTCGGTGACCGAGAAGGAGGTGGTGACCGCTGTCGCCAAGTCTGGAGGGTGCCTTGCCGAGCAGGTCAGGGCAGGCGCCCTACGTCCGGACCTCACGGGGATGCGAACCGTTACGGTAAGCTAGGGCAGCTTGACGGCGGCCAAAACAATAGTGGAGGGCCGAAGGCTACTGGTGGGCTGGGTTTCAGCGCAGGTGAAACTGCTGGAGCCCAGACCTCTGAGGTGCTGTCGCTGCGGACGTGTCAATATGATGCGCCTCGGAGGTTGACCGCAGCAGCCTCTGTTTCCACTGCAGTCAGCTCGGTCACGTGTCCGTGACTTGCTGCGCCACGCCGCACTGCGCTGCATGTGCGGCGGCTGGCAAGCCGGCCGATCACCGGGTTGGGAGCAAGGGTTGTCTCCCGAAGCGGCTGGGACGTGAGGTTCTCTCCCTCTCACGTTTCACCACCTCCTTCGCTAGCATGACTGCTTCGCAGAAGGAGGTGATGGCGTCTTATTCCGTCTCGCTCCGAACCATGGATTGAATCAAGGCCGGACGCGAGAGGTCGCCGCCACCGATCGCCGCTACGAGGACGCGGTAGTCTTCCACCAACGCGGGGCAGACCTCCACCGTGTCCTCTGGTCGATCCTCTCAATTCACCCGATTCACCCGGGCGTTTCCTCCCTCCCAATTCGGTGCAGGTACCTCCGAAACAACCGTGACCGGTGAGGACCAGTGTCTGGCGGAAGGTAAGTAAGTAACACCTAACTGAATGCCTAATTCCCGCTTTCACCAACACTAAGTGTCACCTAAATGAATGCATAAAGCCCATTTTCACCAACACTAAGTGACACCTAACTGAATGCCTAATTCCTGTTTTCACCAACACTAAGTGACACCTAACTCGATGCCTAATGCCCGTTTTCACCAACACAAAGTGTCACCTAAATGAATGCATGAAGCCCGTTTTCACCAACACAAAGTGACACCTAACTGAATGCCTAATTCCTGTTTTCACCAACACTAAGAGACACCTAACTCGATGCCTAATGCCCGTTTTCACCAACACTAAGTGACGCTTAACTCAATGCCTTAAGCCCGTTTTCACCAACACTAAGTGACACCTAACTGAATACCTAAAGACCGTTTTCACCAACACTAAGTGGCACTTAACTCAATGCCTTAAGCCCGTTTTCACCAACACTAAGTGTCACCTAAATGAATGCCTAATTCCTGTTTTCACCAACACTAAGTGACACCTAAATGAATGCATAAAGCCCATTTTCACCAACACTAAGTGATACTTAACTCGATGCCTAATGCCCGTTTTCACCAACACTAAACACAAAGCGACACTTAAGTCGATGCCTAATGTCCGTTTTCACCAACACAAAGTGTCACCTAAATGAATGCATAAAGCCCATTATCACCAACACTAAGTGACACCTAACTGAATACCTAAAGACCGTTTTCACCAACACTAAGTGATACTTAACTCAATGCCTTAAGCCCATTTTCACCAACACTAAGTGACACCTAACTGAATGCCTAATTCCTGTTTTCACCAACACTAAGTGACACCTAACTCGATGCCTAATGCCCGTTTTCACCAACACTAAGTGTCACCGAAATGAATGCATAAAGCCGATTTTCACCAACACAAAGTGACACCTATCTGAATGCCTAATTCCTGTTTTCACCAACACTAAGTGACACCTAACTGAATACCTAAAGACCGTTTTCACCAACACTAAGTGACACTTAACTCAATGCCTTAAGCCCGTTTTCACCAACACTAAGTGTCACCTAAATGAATGCATAAAGCCCATTTTCACCAACACAAAATGACACCGAACTGAATGCCTAATTCCTGTTTTCACCAACACTAAGTGACACTTAACTCAATGCCTACTGCCCGTTTTCACCAACACTAAGTGACACCTAACTGAATGCCTAATCCTGTTTTCGACAACACTAAGTTTCACCTAACTCGATGCCTTAAGCCCGTTTTCACCAACACTAAGTGTCACCTAAATGGATGCATAAAGCCCATTTTCACCAACACTAAGTGACACCTAACTGAATACCTAAAGACCGTTTTCACCAACACTAAGTGACACCTAACTGAATGCCTAATTCCTGTTTTCACCACCAAGTCACTCCTCAAAGAGGGGACTTATCGCCACTATTGTGGCGTGCCCTGCACGGGGTTGCGACAGTCGCTCTCTGAATGTCGCCATGTGATATTGAGCCCCTCCAGTAAGGACTCATTACACCTATCACTATCTTCGTCCAATAAAATAAAATAAAAACACCTCAAGCAACTTATATATAAAATGAACGATCCACCGCACGTATCCGAATAGGTGGTTCGTGAAATTCAGGTAATTCTGAACTAGCCATGAACCGCGGAACGTTGTGCAAAAGTTATCCGGCCCGGTTTCACGGTCGATTTAGTCGCGGCTTTATGATAAAATAATTCTTCAGTCCGATGCGGCACGGGTTATCAAGTCCCACTTACAAATGTACATTTTATTAGCGGCTTATTTCAAGAGCATTTCTTTTTGATTCAGGATTTTGAATTGTTTTTTATATAACTGCCTCTTAGGACGAGTGGTCGCAAGCCCGACTTGGTGTGTCATGGGTTCGACTCTCGGGTCGGGCATAGAGTTATCGGTTTTTCCATCAGGAAATTCGTCAGTAACAGCCACGTAGTTTGAATTTGTGCCCGATTGATGGCAATTAGCTCGCCGCGACTTTAACATAACTGGCGAAATGTGGGTGTACTATATAATAATTGGGTACATGTCTGGCTAGCCCTTCGGGGGTTACAGGCGTAATGTAATGTTTCTTTTCATGGTTCTCAAAACTCGCGGCACTGATTTACTTTTGGTATTTATTTCAAGAAAAATGTAGGAATGAGTTCTGTCGGTACGAATTAATAACTAGTCGGACTAATAAAAAATGTGGGATTTTTGTACACTTGAATTTTTGATGGGGTATTTTTTGTACGGACAATTTTTTTTTCGGATGGGATATCATCAATGTCCCACACTGGGCGGAATGGAATGGAGTGTCTGACTTGTACTGACTAAAACCCATCCATGTTCCTTCTTTGCCCTTTGTGTTCAAGGGCCGCGGTATCTCTTTCGAACAGTCCCGCAGCCCCGGCAGGCATCGGCTCTTGCTGCCTTGGTTTGCTGACATCTCTTTGAGGCGCGCGTGGAACACGAACGCGCCGTTGACACGGCCTGTCGTCATAAGACGGACGGACGGTGAGCTAGCCCATTACTCACCCGTCCACAGGCCCTAATACGAACACCTTACCTAGCCTTTTCTTACCTATGTTGGAGTGGACTTCCAGTCTACCTGAATGAATGAATGCTATGCAGTTTTCTCATGGAGCAACTGCCTATCTGACCTCCACAATTCAGTTACTGGTTAATAGTGTAAATATACGAACTGGTAAATTATTCTTTGAAATAAATAATGAGCTTCATAAAAGCTACATTGCCAGCATAAAAATGCATGTATTTCGAACTCGTCATTTCAAAAAGACAATTCAAGTTATACCAACACTGCTCCGTTCCACGCTTATAGCGCTCTGCATTTGTTTTTTTCCAGTTTTGAATTGCTTTCGAATCCAATTGGAACCTCGGGTGAATATACGACGCGGTTGGTAGAGGTGCCCTGTCATACATTTACGGTTCGCCAAATAATCGGTCCTATTTTTACCTTTAACTCAGTTAAGCTTTCATAGATCTCAGTACCAAAGTATAAATTGAACGTAAATGTGTCGTTACTGCAAGTTAGCCAACGAGATACGTACGAGAGTTCACTAAAGTGCAAAGTTTGTTATCATATCGCCCACGAGAAATGGGTACAGTATAATGATATTGCCAGTTGCTCCTCACTGTTTGCATGAGACGACAAGCAACTACGCTATTCATTTCAGCCCCAGGTTATTGTAGAAACGAAGGGAGGTACCTGTATGAGTATAATAAAATTCATATAGGAACAGCCATTCCGTACAAATTCAGTGACCCGATTACCAAAATTAGGTTCCTATTAAAGTAAAAAAATCACGAACTACCAATATAATTCATTCTACACACAAAAGCAAGCGAAGCGGTCATGAGGAGAATGGGGCATCCCTAACAGTGGCCCTCGGAAATAACCGCAAAGGTTATCAAATTGGCAGTAGTGGACGCATTGAATGCCTAGGGCCAGGCGCACATGAACGATTCCACCGAACCTCCCCGCCGACCATAATGGGCTATGCATGAGTAACCGCAAAATCGCATAGCCTCCACTAATATGAGCAAATCTAAGCGTACCACATATTATTTATGTAAATGTATTAGATGACGGAATGTAATTCTGATCTACATACATATGAGCGAATGCAGGCAAGCCAGGCATGTTGGAAACAATGTGTTTTAATATTCAAAGTACTGTATTTTAGTCCTTCATTATTTCTAAATAAGCAAATTGGCTTCTAGTTAGTAATATAGTTTACCGTCACGAGAAAATCTAAAGGGATTGTTAACTCTACAAGTTCTATATTCAAAAGTTATTTTAACATTTTGTGTGTTTTATTTACATTGACAAGTAATAAATTTCGTTTTGAAAGTTATAAAACTAAATAGTACATCACTTGTTCGCCGAATTTTATTGAAAACAAATTTTGGTTTTCATTTCTAGTAACATTATAAAATTTCATGGACATAGAATAATACGCATTAAAACCAGTTTGTTCTCGTGAATAAAGGGGCACGCACGAAATCGGAAAATTATGAATAGCTCTGCATCTCCTAAAAAAGTTACGACAAACTGCATTTCACGTTCGCGTTTTTATCCAAGCAAAGAGCAAGCGACAAAATGAATAAAAGGAGAACAGTTTTTCTTCGCAAAATGTGACAAAGAGGTGGTGCGGGATTTCTCTACGTGGAGTTATTGTCTGTGACGCAAAGTCGCCGTGACAAATAGTACTGCGTTTTGCAACATTTTTAACTAAGAGTTAATGCCTCCGCCAAGAGTTTCTTTTAGCTTAAGGGACGGAGGATAGACATAGTGCAATAAACTTTTATTATCATTTCTCTAGAGCTACCCACGTAATATTTTTCTAGTTTTATTTTCCAAAAGAGAGCAACTTGGTTTTAAAAAACGTAGCACTCTTCAAATCATGTTTCATTGAACGCAACGTGTCTTCACAACAGCATGTTAGACTGAACTTTCATAATTGTTGGGCTTAATCAAGCAAGGGAATTCGAACTTAGTTCGTGAGTTATGTGCAAAGCATTCAACTGATATTCACAGGAGCGTATATCGGTTTATCTCGATCAGGAGCAGATCATGTACGATATAACAGCTATCTGTTTGATAGTTAACGCTATTCATTGATCTACCTAGAATCTCGCTAGAGGGCTTCTTCAATATCTTAAGTTCGATTACCACATCGGGCAAAATGTGGAACTTAGTTCCAGGTTTTAGGTGGTAAAACTCTCAGTTATGGCCCTGGGTTGGAAATTTGCCCGATAAATGATGATAGACTCACGCCCACACATGCGAAGTCACACAAATCTATACTTACCTAAATTTCGTTTCAGGTCCTCCGGTGGGAATGAAAAACGTGACAGAAATATTTTTTAAGAAAACAAATTGATATTTCTTCAACTGAACTTCCTTTCGGCGAATAGATCGTACTAAATTGTACAAAATATCGAATACTTGTCAATAACATTATGCGACCGTATCAAAGACCGCTCTTAAAATCGTTTATTTATTTCCGTCAATCAATGAACTCACTTTCTGTATTCATCCAATACATTTGGAGGAGAAAGAAAAGTAATCTGAGGGATTGGGCTCGAACACGCGAAAAAGATATTGGAAACCATCCGCGAAATAGGAACAACCCGTTATTATACTGTCAGATAATATCCTTCGCGTATTTAGAAATAAACTTTTGTTATTTAACAAAAAGGTTCTACTTAATAATCTGCTTTATGAGCCCACATTACACTGCTGTATAAATTACCGTCGTTCTAATTAGGTATTATTATGGCTTGTGTTGTAGCTTTAATGTATTGTTTCGTATTTTCATCTTCCTTAATACACCTTGTTATTCCGCTTCAAATAAATTGGTACCTCAAAGCTACTCCAAATCATCGACAGCCTTATGGCATGCAATCAAGTGGATCGGAACGTGAATTCTACACCCTGCCGAGCGTGGTGGTACGGCATGTGTATCTGCCCTAAGATTGCCCGTTGTGGTGAAGTGGTCGGAGTTCACTGGATCATAAGTAATATACTCGTGCGTATGTAATGTCACATCATATGTTAATTATATCAAAGGGTTACATGTGTCTATTATCTTCTCGAATGTTCCTTACCAGTTAATTCGCCACATATGTTTTTGAAGATTGTTCAATTTTCTCGTGCTTCAGCTGGAGTCCAAGGAGTACAGGATTAAAACTAACGCTTGTATTAGTCAAGTTAAAGTAATTACTTGAACTTAAGTACTCATGTACCATTTTTTATGTATTGGAAAAGAATTTGAACGAATGAATATTTTCAACCTTATTTAAGTCACTGATGGACGTCAAAAATCTCTCGATTTTCTTTTTTCTTTTCAGTGCTTTCGGCTTTAAAAACTTCGACGGAAAGTGGGTAGAACTTAAAACGGTTTCGTAGCTAACTCGAATTTGGACTTTGTTGCCGCAACTGTAACTGGGTGGATATACTCTTGATGTACTTAGTACTGACGTCATCAGAAAGACAAAACAGTGACACACAGGAACGACTAAAAAATAGATACATTGTTTTTATTCGTCACATATTTTTCAAAAGATTTTATTTTTCAGCAGCAGCTGATGTGTGCCGTACTGGTAATCACTAGATTTGCCTTTTAATAAAATTTACTAAATATTATGACTTTTCTAGTGGTCGCTAGCGCGACTGCTGAGCATGAAGTCCTGGGTTCGATTCCCGGGTTTGGCAAAATGTTATTGGGTTTTCATCAGGAATTTCTCACGAAGTTTCCACGGAGGCTGGATTTGTGTCAGTTTGATGGCAATGGGCTCGCTCAACATGAGGCTTAAACATAAATGGCGAAATGTGGGTGGACTTTAAGGCACACTTCTATGTTATTATTTTCGAAATCTTAAAACTAACTCACTAATTTTCATCACGAGACAACTATGTGCGGTTTCCAAAAAACCGACAAAAGCTCAAATACCTAGCTGTCTCACTTCGCTTTCAACCCACGTTCACCACAAACCACTTACATAGGTGTATGATAATGCACTTTCTCATTACCTCATTTGAGCTTAAATTACAGTAACTTTATAATGTAACCATCGCGCATCGTACGTATCCGTTAATGAGACAGCCAGTCTGTCAAACACAAAGGGGATCTGCTTCTAGCGAGACCGAGGAACAATCTCCTAAATCTATCACTCCAGGATGACTTTATTACATAACGCTGCGCTTACATGGGCTTTTTTTTCAGCAATTGTTATTGCTCGGCGAAGTATTTAGCAAAGCAATTAGTAGATCATTTCGGCAATATTATTAAGGTAGGTACGGTCAGGGACTAAAGTCGATTAGGATTGCTATAATAACTATATACTTCTACACTTTATTTAAATTAACACAGAATTATTCGAAATTCATTGCATTTCAACATCATCATCACCATCATTCTCCTGCCCTTATCCCAACTTATTTGGGGTCGGGGCAGCATGTCTTCTTCTTCAATACCTCTCTATTACCCGTCATCTCAGCAGTCACCTCCTTTCTAGCCATATCATCCTTCACACAGTCCATCCATCGTTTCTTTGGTCTTCCTCTGCTATTAAAGCCATCTACATTCATACTCATTCATACCTACATTCATATTCATTCATTGCATTTCAACATTTTATATTAATAGCTACGAATACGAATGAAATAATTGAGTTATTTTTTCCAATGGCAAACCTTCGATCTGTATCGGTGCCCAAGATGCAGGGTTTGCCTAGATAACATCACGCCTGTTTCCTACAAAGCGTCAGGCAGTAGTGTTATTGTGGTGTACCACATTATTCGCCAATGGTGTCTGAGTCCCATACAATGAGGGCTATCTTTTCGTATCGTTCGCTCACCAGATGGCGCCACTGTCGCTTATGGTCATGTCAATAATTCTATTTTTTACCTTCAAGTTCCAATAACTTCATAAAAAGTGTATTTAATACGTATAACAACATAGTCTAAACTCCAGATCATTTATTTACAATATTCTCCCTAAAATTAGTAAAGAGCATGAAACATTTAAAAATCATTTTACCTCCAAGTACCAACAAATAAGATCCTTAGTTGCTACTTAAAATCTTCAAGTCATAATAAATCAGGAATAGCTCAATCGTGAATATTATTAAAAATACGTGATAAAAAAGCACGCAACGCGTGAACTTTCTATGACATCTGACATTTCGGTGCCCTCGCGCTACACTAGCGCCTCTAGCGGTGAATTCACACGCGATAGCCCCCATTAGGGATGACACAATTCAAGACTAGGCTATTGTTGTTATTTTAAAAACTAAAAGCAAAAATCGACTTTTTTCGCTTACTGTGTCTCTGATTGCTTCGTATATTATCAATATAGCTAATAAATGTATTGCTTATAAGTTTGCTAAATTGCACCATAGCGAACTAGCAAAAAAAAATATCAGGTTAATTCTGAAAGCATGTGCTTTTGACCAATTCTGTTCAGAATAGAGCAATTCAAGTTAGTTGCCCATATAAGCTCACCTTAACCGTCCGTTTCGTTCCGTCGTATGGGCGTTCGTCTCGGCGTCTTCTCTCCGTTCCTAAGCATTCTAAATTGCCAGACTTCACTGTTTATTACCACGTAAAATACTGGTTAATAGTCATGGCGAAGAAGAAAGGAATCCATGGGAATTAAGTGGAAGTTTATCAGGTTAAGTTATGCATGGGTAGACGTTTGTCGTGGATGTTTGAGTTTCTGTGAGTGGATAAACGAATGATGTATTTTTATTGAGATTATCGTGTGAGAGGCAGAAAAGAGGAAATATTGCTTGTTATTTTTAAGTAACTTATTTAAAATGTCTTTATCATTCTTTATTGTAAATATGTTGCTTTTAACTGTGCAATAGATAAATAAATTGTTTTCTCAAATAAATAAATTGTGAGGCTATATATATCTATTTCTGTAGACAAATCAAGAAAAAAATCATCTTACCGTTGTGAAAACGAAGGAAATGTCAGAAACCTTTTGGATGCCTGTTTCCAAGTAAGTTAAACTATCTGAAATCTTATTATTACATCGGTTTCTATAACTGTTGATGGAGTCAACTAAAGTGTCATTATGACTCGAGTTATCAACCGCTTCAAAAGTTTAGTTAGTTACCGACCTAACCTCAGTTTCAAATAGAACCGAATTAATACCTTGTACTTATATTTTGTTAATTTACAGAATCGAGCTGACTATTTTTAATACTGAAAAGTATTCAGACATTGGTTAGGAATCCTAAATGCCAGGATCGTTCATAGCCAATTTCAGCGCAAATATTTTCACTCAACGTGTCTATTTGTATTCATAGAGAAATTTTCTTTGAATAGATAAACGGATAAAAGGGTTATTCCGCATTATATGAAGGTCTGACGAACGAAAGACAGGCGCGTCTGGTGAGCCAAGTTATGTGTGGACCATTTACATAAACACAGGTAGGTATATCCTTGGAAAAATGTGCTAATGAAGACTCAAGAGACTGGAAAGAATGTTTTAGCTGACGTAAAAATAAAAATAGATAAGTTAAAGTACCAATACCCTTTATTAATTCCACTCCATTAAGTTGATGCAAAATCAAAAGTCGTCATTTTTACAACAGTTCAAAACTCCTTAGCAGTTAAAGCCATAAAAAGAAAATCTAAGAGCTTGCATAAATTCTTTAAATAGATAATAAAATAAAACTTCACAAAAACGAAATCTATAAACATTTAATAAACGTGCTTATAAATGGAGAGTCCTCCAAACTCGCGCAGAACTTCGGAAATTTCGACCCTTCAAACGTATTATCAGTCAGGTATTTCTTGAATTAAATCTTATGAAGGATATTGCCTACGCGTAAGTTCGGAAGGCTCCGAGTCGGGATCCTAACCCACATAACGAAGGCAAACTTACAAAATTTATTATAATTTATTGGAAAAAATCAACCTCTATAGATAACTTTATCTTTTTAACTTAGTTTTAACAAACAAGACCAGTTTGTGGATCACGTTTGCCAAAATATTTACTTGTTATTGTTGAGATTACATTTTACCGCCGCTTGACCTGGTTCGCTGTATTTTACTACATGTTAACTTTACAATTTACATAGGAACAACCTACGCGTTTAAGGTTGAATAGCCGAAACAAGATAGCAAAATAAACGATAATTCTAAACAGCGAAGAAAGCTTTTTCATGTAACCTCTAATTATGTTATACTGAAATAGAATACAATATAAAAGCGTCGTGTTTACTATTGAGCCTAGTTTATAAATTTTTCGCGGTCTCATCGTCGGAGAACCACGCAAGAATTTATATTCCGCACTGCGACTCATAAATTTGAGTGAACGTCCTCTAGCGCCGCCGCTAGTTGTTCTACGTTCGCGCACATTGCAATTTATGATTGTTCAGCTTAAGATTTCACAACTAATAAATTGAATAAATACCGCTTTTATTTTCCCAAACTGACACTCAGTAGTGGCGCGCCAACGCGTTTAATATGATAAAATATTCCCACATTGTGGGCCATAAAAATAGGTAACATTCACACGACGTAAACGCTCCGATTCAATAAAAATGTTTCATATAAAAATTCGTATACAGCTTAAAATATTTTCTTATATAGTAAATTTCATAGTACGAAGGTAAATACAGTTGAAATTACAAGCGGTAACTATATTATATATCATTCAATTCCTGACTGAACACGAAGGTGTACAAGTAATTTCGACGTATATATTGGAATTCAATTTGGGAGCGGAGTGAATATTTCCGTACACGGCGCCGTCGACGTCGGCTGTCTATCACTTTCATATTGTTTGATAGAGTTAGACTCGCTTACCTTGGAACTGGCGTTTACGTACGCGGTAATGATCATTAGGCAACTTTCTGCAGATGCTGCGGCTCGTTGTCGACTGACATTCTTGGAATATTGATCAGACACCTACCTCCTTGCGCATCAGTTGGTCGTTACCCTAAGCGAGTGACATTAACATAAAATTGCTTATCGCCCACGCTGCCGCTGATGCAATGATCACAATTTTGCCTCATCAAAAAAAAAAAAACATTTGAATTCTTATAAATGAACTACAAGAAGTCTTCAATTGAATAAATATCTATTTATAAATCCTACTATCTTACTCAGTAGATCCGTAGGAGTCTTGGTATTTGCAGTCTGGAACTAAACGGTTATTCTCATTTAAATTGTAAACAAGTTTAATAAAATGCGTTATTTTTCACACTCATAATCTTCAGTGCCTTCGTCCTACTCATATAATTAAATTGTCTTTTATCAAATGTTAGTATTTAATTGCATGTGCTAATCTGATGAGAACGTGTTGCGCCGACCGGTACCCCAAGTAGAATGGGACAAGGGCAGAAAGATGATGTTGATGTGGTAACCTGAAATATGATTTGAAAATACCTCCCAAACGTTATATGTTTGTATGTAGGTACACGTACATATGACTAAACAAAAGTGTCTTCAGTAAATCCTCCATCTTAATTAATTACACTTTCAGATGTAATTGGATCCATACATAAGTAATCCATGTATACAGATGGGGCATATCTACGTAATAAAAACGAAAGAATGCGAAATGAAATCCAATTAGGCGGGTAGTGTATCCAATAACAAAATTCAGACGATTACAAAAGTTGGGACCTGAAAACAAATTAATTTTATTTCGTTGCTTGCATACTTACTACTAACTTAGTACTTCATATTTTATTCATGATTGAATAAACCCGCAAGCGCGGGTAATAAACGTCTTAAGTTTCAAGTTAAGTGGTTATTTAGCTAAAGCATGCTTCTTAGCTTTCACCTTTAAGAATGCTGTACCTGTTTATCTTATTTTTTTTTATGTTCTCCTAGTACATCGTTCTAATTACTACCTTATATTTACAAAACACGAGAATGTATTTTGTGCACTTATGTATCCATATCAATTTCTAGCGAATTTTCGAATTCCATCGTCTACCGCTTAGGTTGTGAAATCCGTTTTTTTTCTGAGTTTAGAGATTTTAGTGAAATCACGCCAGCCATAGCCACGCAGTCCCGCTGACGAACAGAGCACGATGACTGTCTGAATCCAGGAAGGGACTTGCGGAGGCAAGACAACCTAGACACTACCTTCCAGCACTGTTTCGAGAGTGCGGGTTCAGGAAAAACAAACTAATCTACATAGTCCTCATGTGAGTTGACCAAGATTATCTCTGGACCTTAAAATAGCCAGTAGTTTATGTTTCTTCTCAGAGAAGTCAGCTACAAAAGACTGGCCTCATCTAGTTTTTTTTTTTTAATATGTGTAAAGGTCATCATCATCTGCCTAGCCTTTCCTAACTATGTTGGGGTCGGCTTCCAGTCTAACCGGATGCAGCTGAATACCAGTATTTTTACATGGAGCGACTGCCTATCTGACCTCCAAAACCCAGTTAGCACTGAGTAATACGATACCCCTTGGTAAGACTGGTTGTCAAACTTTTTGGGCCACTCACTACCTGTAACGACTGTCAGAGATCTACAAATGACAGTCGACACCAACGGCTTAACGTGCTTTCCGAGGCACGGAGGACACTCGGTATGTAGTGGGCGGCCCATCCACAGACCAACCTAGGCAAGCGCGGCTGAACCTAAAGATCGACCCGACCAGCTGTTATTATTTTGCCACGAACTAATATATATAAAAGTAAAAACCTATTTGGAAAATAAAAATCATTTAAACCGAGCAGAATTTGCGGGTGACCTTTACTCAGCAGGGAAGTACCTATCTAAAACATTTAAACATAGGCCACATTTCATACGCAACAACCGACTAATTGTTATCAAAATACAGGTTAAATTTGATTCAAATAACTGATAAACATCATTTATATCGAGAGTTCCGATAAAGGCGTAGCCTTTTTTTTTTGCGGATTTGAAATCATCAAAAGACCCCAGAAGATTATCAGTTTTCCAAGGCCCTCAGCAAGGTCTACGCAAATCTTAAGCGTCGTGCGCATGCAGCCTAACACAAAATTGCTAGCATTATCCACATACAATAATCATCAATTCATCACCCAGTTATTTGTAACAAGTAACATAATAGCATCAAACATTATTGGACAAACACATTCTAGGTATTTTACGGTTGACAAACACATACATATTGGAATTACTGTGACCGAATATACAACGTACGACGTACTAAACCAATCTTCAAACAGTGAACACAAACAGAAATGTCGAATCAAAAAGTCACAGTGTTAGATGTGTTTACTTTGTGTAGAGGACACCTTTGACTAAAGAAGCTAGTCTATGCAAAACTTCCCTTTGTCTCATATAAAATGCCGTTGAGACGGTTTTTATAACCGACTTCAAAAAAGGAGGAGGTTATTGTATTGTACCAGCATCTTTTTAGGGTTCTACGGAACCCTCAAAAGGAAAAACGCAACCCTTATTGGATCACTCGCGTTTCAGTCTGTCTGTCACAGCCAATTTATTCCGAAACTACTGGACCAATTGTGTTGAAAGGTACACATTATGTAATCGGTGCCCCAAAGACGGACGAAATTAGCAAAATAAAGAAAAATAGTTCTTTGCCCATAAATTACACGAAAACCTATAAGAAAGCTATAAAAACAAATAACAAAAATAAATTAAACATTAAAGGGGGAGCCCCCTTTCATTTTTAATTTACTACTACGATGGTGCAGAACCCTTCATGCGCGCTCGATCTATCCGTGATTATTGGTCTGATTGAGGTGATTATTTTTACATTTGGTAGAAAAACCTTGGGCGGTGGTCCCATATAAATATTTAACTTTGATTCGGTTCTTTATGAGTTTGTCGGAGATGTCAGGATTTACTCCGCTAGGCTTCTACATCATGTGGGCAGACGATGGGTTTCATGCTTTGAAAAGACACTGAGCGATACGCTGTTTCTAGCAAAACTAACGAATAACTTGATATTACAACTTAACAAAATAATACGGGGCACAATGAATCTGGTACAGTTCCAAGAGGTCTTAACTCGGCCGCAATCAGACACTAATAAATAATAATAAATAAATATCGCTGGACATTACACACAGCGTTATCTAGGTGCCACACTAAGCAACGAGGCTTGTGTCGTGGACACCAGATAGTTGATAATACTACATAGATACTTTTTGTTTGTAAATACATACTTGTTATTATAAACATCCATCACTCGGAAACAAATGTCCATGCTCATCACACAAACATTTGCTCCTACCGGGATTCGAACCCGGGACCCTAAGAACGTAAGGCAGCCTCACTACCGCTCCGCCATTCGGGTCGTCAAAACAACACTGACTGTCGTCTTGGCTCAGAGTTGTTACCATCAAGACTCTGTAACAAGCACGCTGTGGTGTGGATAGACTTGTAAGTAGGTTCTTTAAGCCCATACCAATGACTGTTTCCGACAAAGTTTATGATTTCTGTTTTAAATAGGGTAAAATAAAAACTATTTCGCAAAGAGTTTTTTTTTAGAAGTTGGTTATTTTTAGCTCATTACTTTCAAATAGTAGCTTGTCTTGTCTGCGCAGAAAACAATTGTGTAATTTCGATACCATAAATTAGATTCATATGCACACAATTATATATGAAGGTGCCTTTGGTACGACAAGTGACAAGAACCTCATTTAGATTATAATAAAAAGACATTCTATGTGGATTCAGAAATAGAATTTATTGCTCTCTGTGTTCGTGCTATTTTCTTTTTACAAGATGGTTCTCATAAAAGGGCTAGTAAGTGTTTATCTGTTACAGAAATGTTGAAGTTCACTTAACGAGTGACCACACTTATCGACGTGAAATCGGCTTAAGCCGGTCCTAAGCAGCTTTTTACATATTTGCAAATATATGTGATTAGTCTGACACGGTGCCAAATCGCGACGTCCGTATCGGTACGCAGCGAATGTCGTTTTTCTCCTAAACAACAGGCAAGTAAATTAATTGGAAACATAATCATTCCTCTAGTTATTTTTTTCAGTAGCTTCATGACCGACTGTAAAGACTTTCGTCGGCAGTCACCAAGATGACCTACAACTGACTGATCTGAAGATAGTCATCCAATTTATTCACACGTTACGAGCAGTAATGGAAACGTGCCTTATCTCACCTTGGCTTAAGTTCTAAAATGTAATCGTTGAAGGTAAGTTAAAGGATATAAGACCATTAAGTATGTACAATTTTCTTTAGGAGATTAGATGAAAATGCACATTGATACACGCGAGGGTTTTTCATAACTTAAGTAGACAGTTTCTTTAAGATAAATCGACGGAAATGGGTATTTTGACACCCAGAATTTATGCCCCTTTTTTTCAAACATACATGTGACATATAAATGAACGCTTTGTTGAATTTTAATCATACAACGTCAACCGAGCGTTGAAAATCCAACAGTGCATTTTTAGAGTTCCAACTGAACCTTATTACTAAACCTCCGCTGTCCGTCTGTCCGTCCGTCTGTCTGGCTATATCTCATGATCCATACATAATAGTTAGACAGTTCAAATTTTCTCAGAATGCGTATTTCTGTGGCCGCTATAACAAAAAAAATAGTTAAAAATTAAAAGGAGCTCCCCAACAATGATAGTACGGAACCCTTGATGTGCCGACCCTCACTAGACCGGTTTATGGGGTTCCATAGCTGAATGCCAAAAAACCGAACCCTTATAGATTCGCCATGTCTGTCGGTCTGTCTGTCCGTGTATGTCACAGCCACTTTATTCCGAAACTATTAGGACTACACAGTTGAAACTTAGTAGGTAGATGAATTCTGTAAACCGCTTTACGATTTTTGTACAAAAATAAATAAAAAACAAAGATTGTGACAGAATTTCAAATTTGGAATCAATCAACCTTTGGAAGTTGTTTTTATCTTTTCATCGACTAGAAAAGAGGTGATTAAGGGGTGGCTCCCATACATGGAACTGAAACTAAAAAATATTTTTTTCATCAAACCTATACCTGTGGGATGTCTATAGATAGGTCTATAAAAATGACATTAAGGTTCCTAAAACCATTTTTTCTCAAAGTCAATCGTTTGAAAGATAGACACTTCCAAAGTGGTAAAATGTATGTCCCCCCCTCTAATTTCTAAAGTAAGAGGAGGAAAATTCTTTAAAAATGTAGGATTGTAGAACGTAAATAAAACTTTCAACCAAAATTGGTTTAAATAAGATTTGATGTTTAGTTTTTGAGATATAGGACTTTTTCATCAAACTGCAGCAGTAACTATGTTTTTCATTAACATACTATGAAAAACAAATTTAGTTTAGCTGTTGAATGTAAAACAATACAACATATGAATGAGCCTTCAAAATATTTTTATTATATTGTTTGGTGCTACGGAACCCTGTGTGCGTGTGAGTACGACTCGCACTTGGCCAGTTTTATGTATTTAGGCATACATTTATAAAACTGGCTTTAATACGTCAAAATTAAGTAGTGTCTTTGGGCAAGGCATTAATTATAACACAATGTCAAAATGGTTGAAGTCAATCCATGTGGAAAGATGAATTGCCAACACGTACTTACACGGTAAGTATAATAAAATATACTTAGCGAACGGCACACAATAATAAATCCTTAAACGCGCGTAATTCTCTGCACACGGCGATAGATGGAGCCATAACTCAGTGTGGACAGAAACTACCGCCACAACGAGGCAAATCGAAAGCCATGCGATGATCATTTACACACAATTTAGATGTATTTGAGTGGTATGAACTATGTGGCGATATCCATTTGGTTAATGGTAAATGATTTGATAGGCACTTGATTACATTAAGCTGTTTGCTGCGGCTCTGTTAAATGTAGAAGACCACATAAACAATTTATTCAATAAATCATAAAAATAACACCACGCCTGTAATCCCCCACATTTCGGAATATTATTATGTTTAAGTCCCTTGTAATTGAAGTCATGGGGAGAAGCCTTTCCCAGCAGTGGAATAATGTAGGCTAACAGTTATAGGGGCGAGCCTAATGCCGGCCACAAATCCCGGACTACGTGGCTGCTACTGAGAAATTCCTGATAGAAAAACTCAGTAACACTTTGTCCGGCTGGGCAATTGAACCCAGGACCTCATGCTCGGCAGTCTCACTCGCGGCCGATAGACCAACGAGGCAGTTAAAAAATAATGCAAATTCAAAAGCACATTACGAGGCAGGCTAACCATATAATTTTAAGAGCACCGAGGACTAACTACGGGAGAAAAACTGTCGTATATGAGGGGGTGAACTCTATAACTCTATAACCTAAAGTAATCAAGGAATCGAAATCACTTCCAACTTTTAATGGCAAAGCAAACAAACTAAAAATGGCAAAATCTTACAATTTATACATTAATTAAGTAATGTATAAATTGTAAGATTTTGCCATTTTTAGTTTATTACCAAGCGAAACCGTCGCTTATTATAATAAGCGTAATTAAGATATATCTTAATTATTATGTGTTTCCTCATAGAAGTGAATAATTGTATTCTTTTTGAGCGAAATAAATTTCTTAAACCGTAATAATTTATTTATGTTTATATAAATTTAACCTTTTTTACCTTAGTATTCATCCAAGGAAGTCGAGCAGACACAAGATGTTTTTCGCATACCTTTATTGCTCAGTACTGATTATTCTTTAACTTGCGGTTTTCCTCATTACAATAAATTATCAGGAAGAATATGAATAATTCAACATAATTGTTTGTGATAACAACGTTCTCAGAATATTAAATTATAACAACAAAATGAATAACAAAACTAATAGACCAAAGAGAACTTTTCACAACTTCCATTAGATTAAAAGCATCTCCAAAATTAAGGGACGGAAAAGTAGAAATCAAAATCAATTTGCTATCTAACAAAAAGATTTGAAAAATGTCGGCCATTTTGGACAGGGGTTTCATGTTAAAAGTGAGACACTATAAAAAATCGCCATGAATAAATTAAGTGAATTGCTAAAAGAAAAGAGGTTCAATTTAAAAGTGACTTTATTTCTTTTTCACACACTTATCCGCTAGTCTATGTGCCAAGCTAAAGGATGTGTAGGGGCTGAAATATAGCACCTTTGCCAAACGCGCTACTAAATAACCACTCGGCTGACGATGAAGATACTTAAGTCGCCTTTTTGTACCTTTGGGGAATGTTTTTGCAATTAAGTCAGGCAATAGTGGTTTGTTTCCGTGATTCTTTAGGGTAGGTCTTTGATATATCATTTATTAATAACAAAGAGAGTAATTAGTGAGTAGTATTTTGCCAGTCGACCGTGTTATAGTAAATCTGATAATAAAAAAGCCAATCCAAAACTCTATTAATGTATTTTTTTTTATTTCAGCAGCAGTACGTGCACACACAACATAAAACACGTCGCGTCGCCATGATAGTTTTTCTTTATGACTTGTAGCGCCATAAAAATTCAGCGAGCACAACAATCTGAGGATAGCTCATTACCATAGCTCGTAGCTCGTAGGGACGTAACATATTGTGTGTGCTGTCGCAACTGGCTGTTAAGCATTACTAAAACAAAAGAACTTACAAAAACAAATCCTCGTCATACTGACAGTGGCGCAACACTAATTAGGTCAAGCGCGAGCTTCACAAACTGCTCTCTAGGCCGGCTGCGCCCTCTTAATGAACTACTCTAACGAAACAAGTTTTTTTAGCACTATTTTATGTATATAGACGTCGTACTTTTCATTAGGTGTTAAGTAACTTTATTGCAGGAGAGAGGAATGATAGATTCAATTGGTTATTTCACAGTGCATGTACCGATTTTTTAGGGAAAAAATAAAGGTAATTCTAACCTAGCTTCGAAATTCTCGTAGCGTGGCTAGCTTAGGACTAAAATAAGACCAAATTGCTGAATTTCTCAACTATAGGACTCGTCTACGCAAATACTACACTATCACATACGTATTTCAGTTTTAAAGGTCGGTGTTTGAAAAATGTAAGCTCGTAAGACAGATTCTGTCTAAGATAACCAACACCACTACTAACATCTTGGTAAGTAAATAATGGCAAAGTAAATGATTTCCCTGTCATTGTGATCATTTTTTTGGTCCGGACCATAACTCGGAACCTTCTAGTTACGGAGATATTAAAGGTCAAAGTTACAACGTTTACACTTTTTTTTAAATCACAATTTATTAATGTTGTAATTTTACTTTAAATACCTCCCTGACCTCTGTACTATTCAATGCAATCATTAGCAAAACTGCTGCTGTGTTGACGACTTCGTAATAGGTCCTTTTACACCCTACATAACTATTTGATAAACGCGCCTTTGAAGATTAAATACCCACTTTCTTCCGTAGCTCCATACTTTCCTACTTCTAAAGCAAATGCACTCAATGTTTTTCTTACTTTCCCAGCACCCGTTACCGGGAGTTTCCCGGAACTGGACGTAAGCAGCTTAGTATATCGGTCAGGCAGTGCTTATGTCATCCTCTAGTTACTATAAACTTTGAAGCTTAATTAGGTGTATGTTTGCAAGACTTATGAACCACTCATGTTCTGGGTTTTAAAGTAAACGGCTAGAATGTAGAAACAGTCTTAAGCACTGACATGTATCACTGAGTAACTTTAATAAAAGTGTTTTTTTTGTCCTACTATTATGTTTGCTGCCTCTAGGTCTAGTGGTCGCAATCGCGAGGGCTGCGATTGTCATTGGGTTATTTTGTCAGGAATTTCTCAGTAGCGGCGACGGAGTCTGGATTTGTGCCCGGTTGATGGCAATAGGCTCGCCTCCTATTATATGGGACTAAAACATAACTGGCATAAAATGTGAGTGTGCTATTAGGTTCACCGCTGTCTAACCCTTCGGGGAATACTGGCGTGGTGTTATGTTATGTTATTTACCCGACTGCGCCAGAAGGAGGGTTATGTTTTTCGAGAGTATGTATGTTTGTATGTATGTATGTATGTTTGGCACGCTCTGTGGCCTGAACGGCTCCATGGATTTCAGCTTGAGAGGTGTCGTTAGATTCGTATTTACTGTGAGAGTGACACTGGGTATATCAAAATAAAAATTATTCAATAATAAAACAAAGAAAAAAAAAATAAAACGGTAATTTAAAAAATTAAAAAACCCGACTGCGTAAAAAAAAGAAGAAAAAAAAAGCATAGAACATAGCGACTTAACAGTCGGGACCCATTAACATATATAGACCGGCTTAAATCGTCCCAATAATGGGTCCCGACTGTTAAGTCGCTATGTTCTTTGCTTTTTATTTTATTTTATTTTTTTTACACAGCCGGTTTTTTTAACTTTTTTAATTACCCTTTTTTTTAAAGTAGCAATGTCTGTACCTAGAAGTTATATATTACTATTTTGTCTAACTACATTCAAGTACCTACTAAGACAAAGGTTGATAGTCCTATCAATATTCAAACTCATAATGATAGTCTTCACCCCCAAATAGATGCCTACTATTAATTCATGGAATTAAACCACTTCGTCAATAAGTTTATTTGTTTGTTACCAGCTGAAGCAATTTATTGAAATGGTTGTTTGTCTTGTTTATTTGAAGTAGCACAAAAAGATAGTAAATAAACGGAAAGTTGCAAAATTAATGTCTATATCTATGCTGTACAGAAAATAGTTACATATAAAAGTCTTTATGTTTTTCCTGTCTGTCCTTATGTCCTCGTTGTTCTTATAAACTAACCAACGTATTTTACTGTAGTTTTCACCATATTTAAATGTTAGTTAATGAATTGATTGAGGAAGAGCTCGTGGCAAAATAATAACAGCCGCTCAGGTCAATCTTAGGTTAAGCCGCGCTTGCCTAGGTTGGGCTCTGGATGGGTGACCGCCCATTACATACCGAGTTTCCTCCGTGCCTCGGAAAGCACGTTAAGCCGTTGGTCCCGGCTCTCAATTGTAGATCTTTGAAAGTCGTTACAGGCTTACTGGTAGTCAGTGGGCCAAAAAGTCTGACAACCAGTGTTACCAAGGGGTATCGTATTACACAGTACTAACTGGGTTGTGGAGGTCAGTCGCTCCATGTAAAATACTGGTAATCAGCTCCATCCGGGGAACGCCGCGCGCCGTCCGCCAGTCTCTTGGGCATATTACAAACTGACAGCGTTGAGAAAGAGATTTTTGATACATTTTTTAGGTTTAGTTTCTAGCCCTTTATTGAGCAAAAAGTTATTGAGATGGTTAAATAAGAAGAAAACTAGATAAAATCAATTTTTTTTAATACTATAAACAAAATTCAAGACTGGAAGCCGACCCCAACAGAGCTGGAAAAAGGCTAGGCAGAAGATGATAATGAATGGGTCTCGGAAGGCTCATGTGTACAATAGAGTTTATACATAACAATGTAACATTACGCCTGTAATCCCTGAAGTGTTAGGCAGAGGTGTACCCAATAGTACACCCACATTTCGCTAGTTATGTTTTAAGCCCTTGTAATAGGGGGCGAGCCCCTTGCCTTCAACCCGAGCGCGAAAATCCAAACTCCCTGGCTGCTACAGAAAAAATCCTGATGGAAAAACACAGTAACGTTTTGCCCGACCCGGGAATCGAACCCAGGACCTTTTGCTCAACAGTCGCGCTTCTGACCCACTAGACCAGCGAGGCAGTATTAGCAGTAGAGGCATAGATATTATATAAAGAAATCTCCGCATTTTTTAAGTAAGTTGCTCTGCTAACATGCTCTGAAAGTAGAAATATCAAGTTCTACTTTCAGAGCATGTCCTTTTCTGTTTCCTTTTTCTTAGATAATGAGTATGGTAGATAAACAGACCCTACGTTAATGACAATCTAATTAGTACCACGAACTAAATGGCACCCGGACGGTCTTTCAGCGTACGCAGTACTTAATGTAGTCCACATTAAATGACGCTCGACTTAACCCCTGAGGACGTGCAATGTATAATATCTATGTAAAATAAACAAGTGTGAATACATTCAAGCTCACTTTACTCTGAGGGCCGACTCCACAAAATTATATTAATGTTTACTCGGAAATAAATTATTAGTCTGTTTAACTTGAAATTTCCAATTTAGTTCATGGATATTAGCGACGCTAGCAAAAAGTGGATTGTTCCGACCGTTTGGACTTTGGGTATGACCCTAAAAACTTTATGGTCCGCAAATTACTTAATGTGCTTATATATAAGTATGTGTCTAGCCAAAATCAGGACGCAAGATTAATTTAAATGTGTTTTACATTCAACAACAATTTCATCTTTAAGTTGAAGCGTTATTCCCTTCTTTCAGATCCCGGACAGATCCGAACAACTTTTCCATTAGTACTTTGGGCACAACTTTCCACTTAAAATCTTAATCGCGAACAACTCCTTGGACTGAAGTTCTACCGTGCATTATTTTATTATGCGGAAATTATTAACTTCCATCAAAATCATCGTTCTGTAATTTCTTTTCGCTTTTAATTTGTAGCTAAATGGATTTGAGGTATTATCATTAAAATGTAACAGACACCAGAGAAACAACTTTTCATAAATATTTTCCGCACTTTTTCAAGGAATCTCCACTTTGTTTTCTCGCTTAGCCAGCGTTTTGAGGATGGTTCAACTTCCACATGTTTTTACAAAGCTATTTTAATATTTAAGTAACTCCAAGCTGAACAATTTTCATTTTGAATTTTGGTCTTTACGCTTGTAATATGGTAAGCCATCTCCTTTATATTTATGTAAAACAAAAATAGTCTCGTGAATGTTTTGACTGTATCAGAACTTATAAGTGTTATTTGTGTGTGTGTGTGTGTGTGTGTGTGTTTGTTGTCCTGGGCTAAGGCCTCCCCCCATTCCTTCTCGATGTTGCGCCTCTTCTTGCCAATTAACAAGAAAGCCATTTTGTTTGTGTTTATGCTGATAAATTGAATAGCGATGTAACATAAACTATATAAATAATAATTCACTTTAGGCTTAAATAACAATCGTTAACCATAGACTATATTTGTGTACGCACCGATTGTAAATTTATTTGCGAATCTTAGTTTTTTTATCTGCTGGCCAGTAACTTGTGAGCTGGCGGCGCGGCGCGGCTCGTGGCGCCCAAGGGTGCCGGCACCGACTGCCATATATCAAGCGGTCCGCTTTTAATCTCGCAAGCCCTATTTATTCACATTTATTTCAAAGATATTTTCCCACCGGAATTTCCCCCTTGGAATTGGTAACATTTCCCGCGTTTAGCTGATTTGTACCGTTCCTGTTATTGTGGTTTATTTTACAGGAACAAAAGGGACTGAAATATTTAGAGTTTGTCAAAAGATGGTGATGATAAATTATGGCGACCCGCTATCACAGCCGGCCGCATCTTAAATAATACGCTTTTTGTTTCCCTGAATATTCAAATTGCAATTCTGTTTATTTTTCTGTCGTAGACTTAATAATATATAAGAGTATTTACCTACTAAAGTACTTAAGTCTTTCAATTATGAATGTGATACAAGACTTACGAGTACATAGCATTTTATTTAACTATTGTTTTTTTTTCTATCAAACTCTGTTTCATGTTCTTAGTATTTTTAATGAGGCGCAGTTAGGAAGAAGAGCGTCAATCCTTTGCCATTAGTTGCTTTTCCTGCTAAATAGGTATTCTTTTATATTCATTTGTTTTCTACTTCTAACTTTATAAAGTCTGTTGAGTTTTTATATGTTGTTAAAAGACATTATCAGAGCAAAAACTCATATTAAATCTATCCATTGAAGAGCAAGTTTCGGATGTTTATACCACAAAGAAAAATATATCGCAGTAATATGTCCTCTGAAATAAATCTTTGGGACGTTTTTATTGTAATTTATTCCCTCAAATCGAACACAATTCATCTACAGAGGCTAACAATAGTAAAAGCGGTGCCAATTTTCCAACACGAACCTGAACAAAAGAGTACCCCAACAAGAGATTTATCACAAGCAAAGCAACACGAGAAAGTTTCGTGCAAACAGCGACAACAACTATTACTGCGTCTGTTACGGTTTTGACATAGCCACTTTGATCGAGAATGCATAAAATCTTTTATACGCAGTCTATTTCCGCGTGGGGTCAGCTTTGTGAGAGTAGCTGCGCTAGCTACGAAGTAGAATGCGTTGTGACTAAACATAGCACTAAGCTGCTCTTACCTCATCTCCCATCTGTGTCAAGTGCCGCACAGTCGGAGCTGCGTTCGAAACGCCACATCGATGCTAGTGCAGCCCCGCTACAAAGAGACAGTAAAACGTGTAATTTCATGCGGATAAGAACTTCTCTCACAAATGTATGTAGAATTCTCAACTCACTTTACTTATATTGAAGACGGCGAGTGTACTTGAAGCTCTCTCTGGATTTTGTGCAGTAATAATAGGAAACGGTGAATGAAATTCCACGTCTTAGTAGAATTTTCATAGTCACGAAATGATACGTAAAATTATTTGTGCAGTGAAAATACATTGGTGAATAAATAAACAAAATACACGATATGATATTGAAATATCATTTTCAAATCTTACAAATCATTGAATATTGCGTGTAACATTTTAAATATTTAGAAACGCATTTATAAAATTCACTATTTAATCAGAGTTATAAATTGGTTTTTATCGCCTAATAAAACCAATGGTTGGTATTGTTTATTTGTGGAATAAAGCGCTACGCTGGTTCAGTGCATCGTAAACTTGAATTGGATAACTTTTTCGCACCCAACAATGTTTGCGAGTGGTTTCAACGGCTGTTATTTAAAATTTCAGCTGTTTACAAACGAAAATCATTGAATTAATTGTTCTTAATGAGAAAAAGAAAATATTGGTTATTATTTTAACTCTAATAGATACTTTTCAACTCTTCGCGTTTTCTAAATGAAAGAGCTGATTTCTTTTAATGTTTTTGTGAGCTCGGAAAAGAAATACTGGAATAGGTCTTTCAGATATCATGATTTTCATAAACAGTTTACTTTATGAGTTCTTGTAAGTACTATTTATTCATGAGTTCGCTCTTCGACCGAGATTTCATTGTTTCTAATAATGTTTACTTAGAGACTGGGCTAGACAGTCAGACACCATCATACTAAAGCATAGAATAGTGTCTACCACCAACACAATATTATCCATATACCAAAATAAATAAATGTAATAACGATCATAATCCACGTATTGGAAAACCACTTAATATCTTCCAAATTTATGTGGACTAACAACAAGTTCATCACAATAAACTGCTCCAAATATCCATTGGAGTAAACTGACACGTATTTATAGGTGCATCAACTTGTGCTCGCAGCTTCACCCGCGCGTTTTCTGAAAATTATAGGGCGGGATTAAAAGTGACTATGCTATGTCCCAACCCAGTTCATGGTCTAGCTGTAAGCCAATTTCATCTAAAGGCGTTCAGCTGTGAAGACGAGAAAAGAACTTAACAGACAGACAAAAAGAATGATCTTCGACATTATAGTATCGATGACAATGTAATAATATGAATTAAATTAAAATTCGTAAAGTGGTCATAATCTGGTATTTTAAGAATTTAATGCGATTCTTATTATTATCCTATTATTATTCTGCTAAAGTGACCAGTTTAGGCCCCAGCACCTGTGGTGTGCAAACAACAGGACAAGCAGTGCACCGTATCAAGTGTGCGATCGTTTGTCTACATTTACACTCCAGAGCAGAGTCATCTCTGCGTCTCCACCTAAATAGGTATTCCTTGCTTCGGCCAACCTTTATACATTATAGAGTAGGTATGGATAACATTTGTGTATAATTTTTTTTTTTTCGGATGGGAAATCATCAAATAACTCCTCCCGCTCTGGGCTGAGCAGGAGGGAGTATCAGACTTTTACTGACCCATCCATATTCCTTCTTTTGCCCTTTGTGTTCCAGGGCCGCGGTATCTCTTTCGAACAGTCCCGCAACCGTGGCAGGCATCGGTCCTTTCGGACCCCTTCCTGTCACTGACATCTCTTTGAGGCGCGCGTGGAACGAGAACGCGCCGTCGATATGGCCTGTCGTCATGAGACGGACGGACGGCGAGCTAGCCCATAGCTCGCCGTCCACAGGCCCGCGCCTACGGTGGCCAGGGGGGCCACCACGTAGCCCCCAGCCATCGTAGGGCGCCGTGGCGCCTCTCTACTACCTCGCCACTATTGTGGCGTGCCCCTTGTGTAAGTATCTGAGTTTAGTTTTGAATGATATTATATTCGGCAGGAACCGCCATTCTTCCCAGCAATTAATTTTCACGAAGCATTTGATGATACTTATGTATACAATTATTTTTATGTTCTGTATTTTTATAGTTACTGTGTTTTTTATCCTTGTCTTTGTTTTTGATTCTAACAGATTTGGTTAAACAACGGAGATATTACCTGTGCCCATTTTATAGCAGGTATGGATAACAAGATTGTATGTAGGTACCTAAATAAGGTTTTGAATGATAAGTGTATTCAGCAGTAAGGCAGCCGCCATTCTTCCAAGCAATTAATTTTCACGAAGCATTTGAACTTTTGTATACAATTGTATTTATGTGCTTTATGTTTATACTTACTGTGTTTTTTATCCTTGTCCTTGTTTCTGATTCTAACAGATTTGGTTATACAACGAAGATATTGAAAACATGCTATAAATTGTACGAGCACCGCTATAAGTTACAGTTGAAAATTGTTGGGTAATATATCTCGGTATCTAGAAGTTTTCCTTTATTTATTACTCATTCTTTGAGTTCTGAGTACATCGTAATATTTTAGAAAATCTTGTTTGAAGGTAACGTGTGTTAGCATTTTACGATTGGTTCTGATTTTGGTTATTTCCTTTTCAATAGTTTGAAACCAGTGGAAAAAAAACCTAACTTCCTACTAATATTATAAATACGAAAGTTTGTGAGGTTGGATGGATGGATGAATGTGAGTATTAAAATAAGCTAGCACAGTTACAAAATCAACAAATAGATCCATCTGCCATCGTCTGCCATCTCATGTTTCTTCCAAAACATATTCAATACAATAAAAAGGTGGGTCTATAGTTATCATTTTTCATATAATGTTGTAAATCTGGAATCTGATGATTATTATCAAAAAACTGGCTTCAGTTTCCAGTAAATAGAAATAATATTTTTCAGGCTGTTTCAAGTTTTCTATAGTAGGCTCTTCGAAAGCCCAATCCTATAAACTCGCTACAAACAAGCCAATTTAAAACATCAATATTGATGTTGGAACAGACCTAATCATTGTGTTGTAATCAAAATGAGCAATTCCGTTAAATAATTAGATCCACACACTCAACATCAAGTGTTTATTTTTAATTAAAACATCCATTATAAAGTCTGCCAACAAATAAATGAAGATTGATGTAATGTCGCACCCTCTTTTGTTTTGTGCAATTTCATATTCACGGGTACAAAGAACCGGCTCTCGACTTTTATTGGCCCGTCGATAGAGGGACTACATACGCGGATATGTGTACTGTCACATGCACTAATACGTATACAGTTTGCTTCTCTGAGATAACTTTATTCTCATAAGAATACAAAATTCACTTGCATGAGAACATTAAAACTATAACTGAAGTCGATATTGTTGAGAGTTTAAAAAAAATTAGACATTTATACAATAATTATTTAATGGAAAGATTAAATACAAACAACTCAATGTTCGCTTAAGAGGGGCCCTCTACACTACTCCTTAAGAGGGGCCCTCTACTTTACAGCTTTTATGTACATTATGAACGGCCAAAGTTCAGGTAAAATTTGTGCAAAACAGCAATTTTTGGAGGCTTATACTGAATTTGTTACTACATTTTTTTATTTTTTTGCATCCATAGAAACCTAGATATAGTGCACAAAATACCTATTAGTTCAAAAAAATCAAAGATATATGTGAAACAACGGCATAATCACGTACGAGCGTTTGTATGAAAAGTGTATCGGGTTGGCCGCTCTTAATACACGGGCTCAAAACATCAAATACTTTTTGCAAATGTTGAATCTTGAAACGCATTATTAAATAAGTGTTACTGTTTGCAAGCTTATATCCACAAGAAAAACTGCTTTTCAATTAAGTAAGCTTAGAATAATAATTCTAAGTAATTAAGTGTCATCTCAGTCGAAACTGCAAAACATTCAGAACTACTTTAGACCTGTTACAACGTGTTTAACTAAAATTGTGATATAAAAACTTACTCTAGACAACATTTTAACTTTACAACAGTTTTAACTGAAACTAGCCGAAAGCGCTTTTAATCATATTTACAGTTTAAACTGTAACATAACCCTGGTGTAACAAGACCCTTAACGAAGCCGAAAGGCACTTGTTTAGTGTGCCTCCTGCCTGGCCTGGGAACGCAAGCGTTGAAAACTAGGATCAAAAGAAGGTTAGGATGTAAAGGGTGAAACCAGACCCTTAAGAGCGGCCAACCCATCATACTTTTCATACAAACGCTCTTACGTGATTATGCAGTTGTTACACATCTATCTTTGATTTTTTTTTTTTTTTTTTTTTTTTTTCAATTAGGCATTTATTTCAATCAAGTTATTTTTTATTTTCGAATACTATTTTTCGTTCAATGTCATCGCGTTATGAGGTGCGCGGGAGACGAGTTGTGCGGGGTCGGGGCGGGGTAAGACGGGGGAGTTGAAAGAAAATGCCGCTGTGGCTCTGGATGAAACAACAAGTTTTTCAACCATGCTCGCGTTGACGATAGACGCGCCGGGAAGGGCCCTCTTAACGAAGCCGGAAGGCACTTGTTCTCCCCGTCATTGCAAACAATGTTTTTGTTCTAGATTCTACTTGGGAACCTTCTAGTTACGGTGATATTGGGGGGTCAAAGTTCCAAATTTTTTAAAAGTTTTTTTTTAAACATGTTCTTAATGTAAGATTTTTACTTTAAACACCTCCAAGACCCCCGTCCTGCCCAATCCATCCATCAGCACAATGTTCTGAGTGCATTACATTGAGTCCTACCGTAAAATGTGATTTATCATCCCAAAAAAAAACTTTTCCCAGCATTTTTTTTTTGCATAAAGTTACTTAGTTTGATGTACATAATGCTTGGTTGACGGCTTCGTCAAGGGTCCCTTTATACCCTACCTACATATAAGCGTTCGTGACTGTACCTACCCACCCTAGTCGTTCTCGTATAGCCAGCACTACCCTCCCTCTCGACAATTGAACACGTTCTTACGGTAGAGTAGGTACTGAGCTTGCTTGTTGGATGAAAGAATCAATAGCTAACCGTATTATTGTGAGGATTTATAATGAAAGCCACTGGATGTATGTATTACGTATTGGATAACGGTTGTTGGTGAAGAAAGGGAATACTAGTAGGTACCTACTCGACATGGTTGGTTATGGGACGAGTAAAATAACAGTTAACTGGTAGAGTTGAGCTTATTCTAACACGATTAAGGTTCATTTTGTTATTTGAAGCTGAAAACTATGTTAGTACTACTTTGTTTTCACTAAATCTAAGCGACAACTGAATCATCATTTCAGCCGAAAGACGTCCACTGCTGGACATAGGCGTTCCCCAGGTGTCGTAACATTGACCAGTCCCGTACGTCTCGCATCCAGCGGATCCCCGCAACCTTCACCAGGTCATCGGTTCAACTAGTGTGATGCCTTCCAACACAACGTCTTCCAATTCGCACAGCTGTATGATTGCCTGAATATTACTTCCACCAATGTGGTTTTAATTAAGTGTTACTTGTATTAAAATATTTCGAATTCACAGTAAACTTGTACTAAAATTCCTCTGTCATACTAATTTTACAAAAAAAAAAGTTTTATTTACAGAAATTCTTGTGTTAACAATATATCCATTTACTCAGATACAAATACCAGTAAAAATATAGCACTGAAAATATTTCCACACTTACTTTCTACTAAGAAATAACAATTTTCATGATCGCAAAAGTACTACACTAGAGTATATAGCAGTATATAAGCCGTATTATAATACAACACAAAAGCAAATATGAAGGAAGGCTACATATAAATGTTCCAGAGCGAACGCATTCGTCGGCTCCGTGTATCCGGTCTTCGGAAATAGCTCCCAAGCGTGCGTTTCATTATTTCCTTTTTATATTTATCTTCGGGTATAACCGTAGACATGTTGTGTGTGTATAAAGTTCGGTAAGTTTAAATCATCTGAAGAGGGAGCTGAGTTTTTTCTTTCTTATCTTGGAAAAAGCTTTGACGATTCTACAGATTAATACGCAGTGGTTTTATACAGAGTGTAACGGATATCGACGAGCAAGCTATTACTTTATATTCAGTTGGTACATGTCTCTAGACTAGACCCATAAACGTTAAAATTTTTCAACGCTTATTAAAAACTATGTTTACCTTCTTTTAAGAAATTAACCCACGGGAACGTTTTAAATGTAGCCTATGACACTCGGGGTCCGGGGATAATGTAGCTTCACGTTGGTATAATTATTTTTGGAATCTAATCAGTAGTTCCGAAGATTACCCCTCACATACAAACTTACAAACAAATTAAAACAAAAAAAAACAACGCTTCTACGATATGGTTTTAGACCCCCGTCTCTAGACACTCTACACCATTTTATGCTGAATGCATATAAACAGTTTGAGTATCGATGACCAGGGGGATTGCTATGACGTCTTAAGCAGGAGCAATTCCATTGTGGGAAAGAAACAGAACTATACAGGTCGTCTAGCGCCATTTCTTTCTCACACTGGAATTACTCCTGCTTTAAGACGTCATGGTAGGCCACCAGTAGGGCAATCACAAAGCCATAATTGTATCCATAAATCAGCCTGTCAACATAATAATTAAAACATGAGCTTCGCAATGACAGCTAGAATGGCTTAACTCATATGTCACCTTAGTCAGATCTGCATCAGCATGATTTTTGTAAAATTTGGTACATACATAAAGCCTAAGCTAGGTATAAAGCTTTTATTCTGAACTTTCTTGGTTACAAAATTTGGTGCTTGTGTTTATAGGATATCTCTAAGTTTAGTGTGCCTCCTGACATAGGCCACCTCTAACATCTTTTATTGATTTCTGTTTATCAACCCTTCAGTTTGGTCCCGCAGTTAGTTTGAGCTCATCTTCCCATCTGTTGCCGTGTCTTCCTTTTTCCTTTTACCATCTCTAGAATACCAATCTGTTTAAATGTTGGCTCCATTTTATTTGGGTGCTTCTTAGTAGGTATATTTTTTTTTATTGTTTATTAATTATAGAACAAAACAAAATGTAAACAGAAACATCACAAAAAATAACATATATGTAATATGTATGTATGTGTCATATATGTGCATGTGTGTATATGTGTTATATGGGTCGTCCAGACGTCCATGTCCACTTAAGTTGGTCAATCTTTAAGAGAACATCCGTTATTCCAGTTCTCGTTCTTAAGACAGTGTTTCTCTTTCTATCTTTTTTAACCGACTTTCTTCAAAAAGGAGGAGTTTCTCAATTCGGTTGTATTTTTTTTTTGTTACCTCGTAACTCCGTCATTTGTAAACCGATTTGAAATATTCTTTTTTCATCTGAAAGGATATGCTTCCCGATTGGTTCCATAGAAATTTCATAAAAACCGGTTTAGGAATTTGGTTGTTTTCCTCACGTTAATTGTCACATCACGCGACGTCGCGTGCTGGCGCTCTGATGTACATCACGCGATGTCGCGTGATACTTGCTAGTTAAATTTGACACACTTCCCGATTTCTGATTGAGCTGAAATTTTGTACGCATGTGTATATCACGAAACAATGCAATATTATGATGACATTGAGCTGATCTGATGATGGAGCTGGAAGGTGGCCTTACGAACTCTGTAATAAAACGACGCAACGCCGTCGAGTTTGGACTCGTTTGATTTATCTTGACAAGTACTGTAGTCCTAAATGGTAACCAGGGTCTGATGATGGAGCTGGAAGGTAGCCATAGGAACTCCATTAAAACGACATAACCCCATCGAATTTGGGTTCGTATAATTCATCTTGTCGATTACTTTGTCTCTAGATGGTACCCAGGGTCTGGTGATGGAGCTGGAAGGTGGTCACAGGTAGTCCGTAATAAAATGACAAAATCCCATCGAGTTTGGGCTCGTATGATTCGTCTTGACGAGTACTTTGGTCCTAAATGGTATCCAGTGTCTGATGATGGAGCTGGACGGTGGCCATAGGAACACCGTTATAAAACGACAAAACCTCATCGAGTTTGGGCTCATATGATTCGTCTTGACGAGTACTTCAACTAACCTCTAGTTACAATGTAAAAACTAATTCATGACAAGAATTTGTGTGGTATACTACAACAAAAAAGTGTAAAATAAAAAACTTTCTGCGAAAACAAAACCGATTTACTTTACTTTCGGAAGTCGGTGGCAAAAAAGATACAAACAAAGACACAGACTTCCGAAAGTAAAGTTATTTTAGAGAAGTCAGTTTTGTTTTCGCAGTAAGTTTTATATCCATCATGCTCCTTTCCATAGCTCTTTGACAGCATTCTAGCTTAGCCGTTGGCATTTTGTAAGGGACCAGGTTACACAATCGTACATGAGGCAAGAGAGAACGCAAGCGTTGAAAACTACGATAAAAAGAAGGTTAGGACGTAAAGGGTCTAACAAGACCCTTAAAGAAGCCGAAAGGCACTTGTTTTCCTCGTCATTGCGATATTTTTTTTGTTCTAGACCATACCTGAGAATCTTAGTCTTCACTAGTTACGGAGATATTGGGGGTCAAAGTTTCAACTTTTTCAAAGTTATTTTAAATAGTTACATATTTTTAATGGAAGATTTTTACTTTAAACATCTCCACGACCCACGACCTCCGTATTAATCAATCGAAACATCAGCACAATGTTTGAATCCGTTACATTGCGTCCTACCGTAAAACGTGATTTTTCAGAAATAATTTTTGCATAAAATTACTTAGTTTGATGTATGTACATAATGCTTGGTTGACGGCTTCGTTAAGGGTCTTGTTACATCCTGTAGTGTACTTTAAACCGGTAGTACGTCCCCGTGGCATAATTTGCGACTTCCACGGAAACGAACACGTAGACGACGCCTAGTAAAAGATAAGTAGACTAATGCCTAATCACAAATTCAACATTGTCATGTTAGTTTATTACCTAACCTTTAAAGTCGAATCTCAAGTAAAATCAAGGTCTAAATTAGAGATTTAGAAACTGGCAGTTAATCGAGCCAAACCCATTAGAAGGCAAATAAAACACAGTAAATACGACTAAATGTTAATCGACCTTCGTAAGCGTATACTGTTGAAGTCAATTAACGCAAAGAGGTCTTACTGCGTTTGTGTACCTACCTCTCGCAAACAATGCCCTAGATAGCAGTAGAAACTTACGAATATTCCACTTGTTAGTTATTATTTACATTGTTAGTTATTATTTATTACCGAAAGTACCGTTTAATAAGCTTAAGTTTTACAATACGATTTGGATTATTACTTTATTAAAACGCTCCTATTTAAACAATAATATATAGTCCTCATTGTCCTGGCCTAAACCCTAATTTATTTGGGGTCGGCGCAGCATGTCTTCTTCTTCCATACTTTTCTATTACTCGTCATCTCAGCAGTCACCTCCTTTCTAGCCATATCATCTTTTACACAATCCATCCATCGTTTCTTTGGTCTTCCTCTACTCTTATACCCATCCACATTCATACTCAACATTTTCCTCAATACATTCTCCTCATTCCTCCGCATCACATGTCCATACCACGATAACCGATTACCACACAACTTTTTAGTCACGCCCGCATATCTTCTAAATCAAAAAAATAAAAAGTGTAAAGGGTGTGTGGGTGTGTAGTTTAGAGTTTGTGTGTTGTAATGTTGTGTGTGTGTTTTGTGTGTGTGTGTGTTGTGTGTGTGTGTATTGCTGAATAGGAAAAATTAAAATCAAAGTATCTATAGGTATGAATAACAGTAACATACATTATGTATGTTACATACATGCATACATGTAACTTCTGGCAAATAAGCTAAAGATAAAAACTGCTTGTTAGAACTTGCGAGTTGTGGATATGTCGATATCTTCATTGACAAGCAAACTTCCTTCTAAAGTAAGTTACATTGTTGTTATCCGAAAAGCTAAAGTTGCTTCAACAGACTATACAAGACGTCTTACACCAAGACGTCTGATGCCGTAAATTATTCAGTAAAGTATCGTATCTAATTTATACAAATTTTAAACTAAGTACATACAAGCAGTTGCTTCGTCGTGCCAGACAAAATAATTCCTCTTAAAATATTTACGAGGCAAGCTCTATTTTGCACTAAGTAAATACTTAGTACCTATGTATTTGCAGACTTCTTGAAATCCCTTTGTAAACCATCTTCGGTGAATTTGAATTTGATATAAATTCCTTGTATTGTATTTCTAGAAGTAATTAATTACGTAGCGAAACCATATCACAATGTTGTCCTATTTAATCCAAAGGTTGATTGGTAGAGAATACCTCTACTATACTTGTAGTTTAAATAATGGAACAACACTAGATTAATGAATGCCTACATTGCAAATATACTAGCCTAATACGCATTAACAACAAAAAAATAACAGCTAAATTAAAATCGTTTAAAAAAAACATGAATATTCAAGGAACCAACAAATACTCACTGCTACCGAAAACATCGCCTGATGTGCGTAGATATATCATCGAACCCTCACAATTCCATTGCAACCCGTTTCGTTCTATCCTAAGGGAACCGAGTTTTTCATCTCCTAAAAGGGCGCTAATTTTCCGACACGACTGCTCGCCATAATACGGGCTGGCTTCGCAAACGCTCACAATGAGAAAATACTATAACTATACCTACGTGACTACTGAGAATAACTTTATAGTGGGACTTCATTCATTTTATTCGCATCGATCTCAATTTTTCTTAGAAATGAAACGCAGTTTATGTAAGGTCCGCATTCTAGTAACGCGGAAAGAGGAAGTTTGAAAAAATGTATAATGTATAAATGTTGCTTATGCCTATTTGACTGCCTCGTTGGTCTAGTGGTTGCAATCGCGACTACTGAGCGTGAGGCCCTGGGTTCGATTCCCGATTCGGGCAAATTGTTCTTGGTTTTTTCCAGCAAGAATTTCTCAATAGCAGCCACGGAGTCTGGATGTGTTCCCGGTTGATGGCAATAGGCTCGTCCCCTATTACATGGGACTTAAACATAACTGGTGAAATGTGGGTGTATTATTAGGTTCCCCTCTGCCTAACCCATCGGGGATTCCAGGCGTGATGTTATGCATACCAAAGTAAGAACAAATTACAGAAACAAAAAAGTCAATACAGATTTTTTTCAATTTTATCAAACAGTTTGTAAATAAAAATTTCAAAACCGAATTAATTGTGAAAATTCGAAAATAACATCGTAAAATCGCTGATCCATTAATATTGGTAAAAGAAAAGTAACATCCCGCTGTCGCTGGCACGCTAGTCGCGGCTTTACGGGCGGAATAAGCGCTAGTAGTGAAGTGGGGAGCCTTCATCAATCTTCTGTAATTAGCTAGTGACGTTCTCGCCTAACACTAATGACGAGGAGGGCGTTTACTCGCGACCGCCACGCCTCGCCACATAAATTACTACATCCACCGTCAAGAGCTCACTCAAAACACCTCAAGTGTTTAGTGAAATGTGCTGTTGGTGAAAAATGTCGGGGAAGCGATTTTTAAACGCCGTGTGAGTGGCTTTATCGTCATTTAGATATGAGAGGGCTAACTATTATTAATTATAGGGGTAGTACTGGTACCTAAGTAAGTAATTATAAAGACTAAGTATACCGCTTGAATAAAGTGTTGATTTTATTTCATCACCCGCTGTTGCCCGCGACCTTCGTTCGCGTGAAATTATAAAAAAAAAAAATCCCTCTTTAAATCCAATTTTGTTGCCAATTTTAAGGGTTTTAATTTTTTTGCGCGGATCCCTAATTATTTTTCTAAAATAAAAGTAAGAAGAAGCCTATGTTAGACCTTATAACATCAGGTAACTGCCAGTAAACGTCCCGTCAAAAACAAAAATTAACAAAAAAATTGTTTTTGTTATAAGTACCGTAAATCATTTTAAATGCATTCAGTAAAACACTGTTATTTTGAGATTATAAATAAACATTTCAATTTTATTTATTTGTATCTATAGATGTATAGATTCTGATGTTCCACGATGACAATGTTTGATGGACCATGGAAAGTTAAGGAACGTGGAACCTGCAGATATGCCTTAGTTCAAAAACACTTATTTCTTAACTCATAGGTACTACCAAGTTTACTGCCTGTCGACCTTATTACTAAGGGCATACGTGTGACAAGTGGTAGACCGTCAGTGAACTCGGTAGTTCTTTGCCATTCCAATATTCACTCACTATCATAAGACTTAATCCCGATTATGTCTGGACTTTAAAAGAGACTCATCATCATCATCTTCCTGCCCTTGTCTTTTCTTCTTCCATTCTCCCCTGTCAGACGTCACGGCATCATTTAATCCTTTCTCTTTCATATCAATCCCCACATAATCCATCCATCTTTTCTTTGGCTTTCCTCTCCCCTTCGCTCTGTTTCTTGTGTGTTTTTAAAACCAACTAACATAAATAAATATTAACTTTCACTAACACCTTCAGTGCCCGGAACCTACCTGGTTCACTCAAGTCGCACTGGACTCGAAGATGTTGAATCACCAAATCAACAAAAATGTCAGCAAAAGGTTCCTCAAATGAAATTTTTCCCTATAAAAATACATTCAACACTTCAAACGTAACTAAAAGCTCTTCCTTTGTACCCACTACACAATAAGATAGAACTTCTTACACTGTGCATAATTTATCACAGGAATGACTGCAACAGCCCTATCGCGTACCTTGGTAGTTCGTACCTCCATAGTTTCTTTGGTAACTCCACAGAAATTCTCCTTTACCTTCCACCGTATGCAACATTATTATACCTGCAATACGTTTAATGATCGTAAATTTCCTTAATGAACAAGTCGTGCAATTAATAATTCAGTACCCTTCGGAACTAAAATACATGATTAACCTAATTTGCAGCAGTATACCGAATTCTAACGCAACTAATGAGACCGTTGTTAAGTAGATTGCATTTAGTTTTGAGGATGGAATATTGTGTGCTATGATGACGTAATTACTGCGGATTGAGGTGAAGATGAGTTGGTATTATTTCTCTTATTATAGGTACATTTTATTTAGTTACACAAATTACTGTACCGCCTTGTTGGCCTAGCCGTCGCAAGCGCGACTGCTGAGCATGAGGTCCTGGGTTCGATTCCCATGTCAGTCAAAGTGTTATTGGGTTTTTCCATCTGGATTTCTCAGCAGCCACGGAGTCTGGATTTGTACCCGGTTGATAGCAATAGGCTCGCCCGCTATTACATGGGACTTAAACATAATTTGCAAAATGTGGGTGTACTATTAGGTACACCTCTGCCTAACTCTTCGGGGATTGCGGGCGTGATGTTCTGTTAAACATAGCAAGTGATGTGCGTGTCATAGATAGGGCACCGCCTAACCTTTTAGCAATTTCAGTGTGACGCTAAATAAATTACTGAAAATGATTTTCGTCTACCAAATTTTAATTTATCGAAAACCTACACACTCTTGATATATGCAAAAATATATATGTAATTTATATTTTCTGTTGGAGGCCTAAATTAATTATCAAAATAAAAAAACAGGCTCAGACTATCTTTTCTTGAAAGAGTCTAGATTTTTCTGCGTACAAAAACAAATAAATTTGGATTAAGTTCAGTTAGCTAAAAAAGATTAAGTACTTCACTATATTTTAATGTTAGAAACTGAAGATTGACTGTCTTCGTTTAAACTAATATCTTTAAACAGCTGAGGTTTTTTTTTAAAATTATAGTCCTTTTCATCTTTTCATCGTGGAGTATTTTGACGTGGCTGACATTCTGAAAAAAAAAAGACCTTCACTGTAAATTATTTTAGTCTTAAAAGAAAAACCTTTGTTAAACATTAAATTCATTAATTTTTATTAAAATAAGTATCTGCGTAACTTTCATTTTAATACTACAGCCCTGTATTCAGACTCACAGACATAGTTTCTCCTGGGACGCTGGACCACGGTGTCATCTGAACGTAAACAAATATAACAGATAAAAGGAAGGTAGACTCGCACCTGAAACCTTAACTCTTATTGAACAGAGAAGATCCATGCAACAGCACAACATACAAAATCAAAGAGATATAGAACAAATTAATCGGCAAATAATCAAATCAATTAAAAGAGACACTCGCAAACATAACACAAACATTATTACAAACAAAATAGAATAACATAGAGGGCCGAAAATCTTTAGGAAGAAAACAAATACAGACCCAGTCCTATATCTTTCCTTTCTCAAATTTATAAACTGTTTGCCAAAACTACATGTAATCGTCTCACCCGCCAACTAGACGACTGCCAGCCCGTTGAACAAGCCGGTTTCCGAAGTGGGTTCTCTACAATTGACCACATTCATATCGTGAAGCAGATGATGGAGAAGAGTGCAGAATACAATCGGCCACTGTGTTTAGCTTTTGTCGATTATGAGAAGGCATTCGACAGTGTCGAGCATTGGGTCGTGTTTAACTCTCTCCATCGCTGCCAGATCGACAGTCGGTATGTAGACATACTCAGGGAGTTGTACGATGCGGCAACAATGCAACTCACCGCACCGATTTCGATCAAAAGCGGAGTGCGACAAGGAGATTACCATTTCGCCAAAACTTTTCACTGTCGACTCTAGAAGTCGTGATGAAAACACTGAAATGGGACCAAAGTGTTGTAAACATTAATGGTGTCTACTTGTCACACCTTCGGTTTGCGGATGACCTCGTGTTGTTCGCCGAATCCCTAGAAGATCTTCAATGAATGCTGAAAAAATTTTTCGATGCTTCCCTACAAGTTGGCTTAAGAGTGAACATGTCCAAGACGAAGGTGATGTCAGGCATTCCGGACGACTCTGTCTCAGCTGTTATGGTAGGTAACGAGCGTCTGGAAATGGTTGATCTTTATCTTTATCTGGGACATGTTCTATCTTTTGACAAGGAGCATTCCAACAAGGAGATCTCTAGGAGAGTACAACTCGGATGGGCGGCATTTGGTAAACTGCAACATATTTTTCGGTCCACAAAGATCCCTCAGTGCCTAAAAACCCGCCTTTTCAACCAATGTGTCCTGCCAACAATAACCTATGGTGCCGAGACATGGACGCTCACAAAGGAGACTGTCCACCGAGTACGAGTAGCACAAAGGGCCATGGAGCGAGCCATGCTGGGCATAACCCTCTTAGATCGAGTGCGTAACACCGAAATCCGCCGTCGGACGAAAGTCTACGACGTCGGGGATCGGGCGGTGCGCCTCAAATGGGTCTGGGCAGGACATCTGGCTTGACGCGGAGATGGCCGGGAGCTAGGCTTTGACCGAGTGGTGGCCAAGGTTAGGCCATAGAAACCAGGGCCGTCCTAAAGCTCGTTGAGTCGACGACATCGTCAAAGTCGCGGGAAACACCTGGATAAGGGACGCAAAGAACCGGGAAGTATGGCAGAAAAAAGGGGAGGCCTATACCCAGTGGGTGATTCCGGGCTGATATGATGATGATGAACAGATAAAAGACATTTCTTCAGTTCTTTTGAAGAGCTGTGCTCGTTTTTGGAAACTATTTCTTAGCTCTTCGTGGCGGTTTGTCTCACATGGGCAAAGGTAATGAATGGTCTTCATTTGTTAAAGGTCTATTGTTTTTTGACCTCGTACAGATAAACCGAAGAATGATATGAAGGGAAAAAGGAGTAATTGATAGCGTGACGATTGACAAGGGAGAATGGAAAAAAAAACGTGTTGTGCCGACCCCAAATAACATGGACAAAGGGCAGGAATATGATGATGGTGATGATGCCCATCCTCCTTTCCTGCCCATTCTTCTCCATGAGATCTACTATTTTCGATTGGGCAACTACTAGCTTATTTTTGACAATGCAAAAGTGCCTGTCACGGGCCTATTTGAAATAAATGCTTTGAGTTTGAGTTTGATGGCAGATAAACCGTCTTATTCTAGTGTTTTTTGGTGATAAGGATTTCTCCAAGTCAAAGTCTGTAAAAGGCATATCTGGCCTCAGACTATACTCAAAGTAATACTCTAAATTACTCTAAAAGAAATAAGAAAAATCAATAGACTCTAGAGTATTTTTAAAGAAAACAAAAACCAATTGGCAAAAATACATTCTTCATTCCTCGAATAAATCCACTATCTCAGACTTTCGTCCTCATTAATATTGTTGATCCAAATAAATAACCGAATCGTAAAACATGCATTTAACTGAACGAAACGAAAGTCACGATATTACGAGTATCAGATTGGAGTAATCAATCTTCATTAATCAGAAACATTGGCGTTAACTTCTAATGACTACTAATTAGGATACGGCTGTATGAGTCTGTGTACCATTTGAGTTTCTATACTAGTCCAGGAATAAATAAGGCCTAATTTAGAAACTCTTTTCACAGGCGGGGAGATGGTACGGACCCTCAATACGATGAGCTGTATTTTTTTATGTGTTCCTCGGACGATTTCCGTTTTATTAGACAATATAACTGTATACATATATATTTAAATTAATGACATTATAGGAGGAAAGGCGATGTGGTTGGCACAGCGGTTAATTCCAAATACAAGTCGATATATGTTTGTTAAAACAAAACAAAAAAACTAGTTTACTGTGCTGACTTACTAGGATTACTCACACACACACACGCACTGTGATTTGCAGTTAATTATATGGGCAGGTATGCATTCATCATTCTCTTGCCCTTTTCCAATTCATTTGCGTCGGCACAGCATGTCTTCTTCTTCCAACTTCTCTTTTAGTTGTCATCTCATTGGACACCTCTTTGGTCTTCCTCTACTCTTATACCCATCCACATGTCATTCATACTCAAAACTTTCCCCACGACTTTCCTCATTCAACTAGGTTGGGTGAAAAAGATAAAATATGAATTTTATCTTTTTGATTCCTAGAGATTTGTCCCATAGTTAGGTATCGTGAAAGTTTAGTTGATAATGCCATCACACAAACGGTGAAAAATCAAGGGTTTGATGTTTTAAAACCCTCGAAAGTTCAACGTGTGTGTGATTGCGAATTTAAAATAAGAAATTTCACAGCAAATGGCACTCAAATCTAGCATTCCGGCAATCAAAGGCGATTGCGACCCACCTATCGCGACGATAGCAATCATCAAGCCGAGCAGTAACTTTATCACGTTCAAATGATGACCCGGCACCGAATTCAGGTTCTCTTTGAAGTCCGTCGAACATTCAGGAATACGTAAAACCGTCGCACTAAAGCAAGCATGGTCTCTTCCATGTTGTTGTTCATTGTGTTTGGTCTGTAGCTTCGTCAAAGAGCTTCCCGAAATTACTTAGAGATCAAAGATGGGATGAGACTAGATATATAAATGTACAAGAATAGTCTGGTATCCTACCTACATCGTGAATCCGTTTTTCTGGAATTACAAAAATCAGTCGATTCAATTTTCTAAGTAACGTATGTACTTATAAATAAAGTTACAATTCGTTGAAAACGAATGTCTAGTTTATACAACCGGTGTCACATTTTTTTATTATAAAATCAAACATGGCTAGCAGAGGCGGGTCACGTCTAATAAAATTTCTTTTATACCTGCAGTAACACAGAGGAGTTATTTTTTTAACTTTACCGCGTAATATTTTTTATGAAGCCTGAAAATAAAAATAAAATGGTCGGGCTTACAAGCTTCCTTAACTTTGTTTTAGACTACAAATCGTTAAAGAAGACAATCATACCTGACTGTTGCCTTACCTTTCATGACTTAGTCTTAGTACATGAACTTCATTTATATATCATGTCTCTACTGAATCACTCATAAATGTAGACTGATAGAAAATGCTCAAAGCATTAATTAAGTCCGCCTTTGTATGATTATTTTTACTGGGGCATAAAGTTTTATAAATAACTAGCTATTGCCCGCGGCTTCGCTCGCGTTTTTGTCGGAAATTATCCCACGGGCACATTGTAAATATAGCCATGGCACTCGGGGGTAGTGTAGCTTCGTATTACTGAAAGAATTTTCAAAATCGGTTCAGTATATCCAGAGATTACCCCCTACATACAAACATACAAACTTACAGACAAATTTTACCTCTTTATAATATTAGTATAGAAGTATAGATATAAACTTCATAAAATGCAAACGTAAAACTTTATACAAAAGTAACTAACCGCGTTATTCTTCTTAAAAGTTAAGTATGTAAACACTAACTTTTATTGCTTTAAACCGACTAAACGTATCATGAAATGTGTGTTTCTATACCACCACAAGCCAGATGGCATTCCTTCGAGGAAGGCACAAAGCATTCTCCGCTTTCAACAGTAACAATACAAACGTTCCATTCATTTTTCACTCACTATTTGTCAAAACCAACGATATCTTTGTAACTTCTTGAAGGTGCGGGCTGAGTTCAGAAAAAAAACGTTTTTAGGGTTCCATAGATGAGATGATAGAATAGTATATACAATTGAAACACAACTGGGGCCTTAGTCTGCTATTGCAATAGTGTCAGAATGGTCTATAATTGATTTAATAAGCCCCCAGGCCCACGGCGTATTGAAACGCGTTCGAAACTCGTTTGACGTGCGTACAAAGGGTAATTCGTCTGCGCGGGGCCTTATTAAATCAATGATAGACCATTCTGACACTATTGCAATAGCAGACTAAGGCCCCTGTTTTACAATATTGCGAATTCTTTAGTCACAACAATGGCGGTCTTATCAGGAGGAGCTTGTGGCAAAATAATAACAGCCGCGCAGGTCGATCTTTAGGTTAAGCCGTGCTTGCCTAAGTTGGTATGTGGATGGTTGTCCTCCCATTACATGTCGAGTTACCTCCGTGCCTCGGAAAGCACGTTAAGCCGTTGGTCCTGGCTGTCAATTGTAGATCTTTGACAGTCGTTACAGGTAGCCAGTGGCCCAAAAAGTCTGACAACCAGTCTTACCAAGGGGTATCGTATTACGCAGTACTAACTGGGTTATGGAGGTCACATATGCAGTCGCTCTATGTAAAATACTGGTATTCAGCTGCATCTGGTCAGACTGGAAGCCGACCCAGACATAGTTGGGAAAAGGCTAGGCAGATGATAATGACTGAATTTCTGAAAACAATTCGGAGTATCTACTGCAGGTAGGTAATGAATGGCTTTCTTATCACTGATGGCGATACTGGGGGCCTAAAATGGAAGCTTTATCAGAATCATAATATGAATCACGATAAAAATTTAAAATTCTTAAAATGGTCTTTATGGTTATGAACACTAAGTCCATTTTAAGAGTTTTAAATTTTTTACGTGTTTCGTATTATGATTCTGATAAAGCAGCCATTTTAGGCCCCCTGATGATGTTTCAATAAATGTATACCTAGAACAAACTTTACATTGTTGTTGAAAAACATGTTCTCCCACACATTTCAATTGTAAATGTAAGTTTGTATCACAATATTCAAAGATTTACCGTTTTTTTACAACCACAAAGTTCAAACTCAAAAAGCATTTGTTTCAATTAGACCATTACAGGCACTTTTGAATGTCAGAAAAACAAAGAAAGCGAAGCTACAGTCACAGTCACAAAGCATAATAACTTGTGGAAGGCTTCAGTAGTAGTTCTTATAGGTTTTCCAATAGTAAGTAAATAGTACCTTTTTTTACTTAGCTAAACTAAAGCGTGCACGCACAGTGAAAACTGGCCTGCTCCGACACACACTTCGTCGGTTTTACTTGTAATGTACAGCTACTGCTAGTGAGTGGTCAGTGCTACATTTGGACATCTACAATAGTAGAGACATCTCATGTGCCTGTAACTAAACTAGCACTCATCTCCTTGAAACCACAACTTATCACTGCTGCTAAGCGACATTTTTAAATATTAATATAGACATTTTTAAAATTACTAGCTTTTTTTGCCACAATTAACACTAAAATGAGAAAGCTATAATCACAAATATCCTAATAGCATTTATTAAAACGTTCTAATAAAACGCACACACGCACATTGTACTGTGTTAATATTCTCATGATCACCGATCACGGTAAACAGATTGTAATCAAGCAAATTATTTGTTCTGAGCACGCAAAAGGATTGACTAAATCCCAATGCATCACTTTATGGTGTTCCACAAAGTGAACTATGCATAACAAGCTCTTTTCAGGGAACCTCGGTCATAGTTTTAGTTAGTCTCAAAATTTTCAGTAGAAATCTACAGTAGTTTTAGCGTAATAATATTATGATCGTTATTTTCTGCCAGTAGACCGAAATAGCCCATTATTTGAGTTCACGAATTTATCCGACTTTTGTTTCTTAAGTACCTATTTGGAATCAGCTTTTGGTTTGATGAGATGCAGCTGTGACTGCCATTTGACCTCTGAAACCCAATTAACGTGAGCGCGTGTTAGCGTGACGATCGGTTCGGTTAAAAAAAGAAAGAAAATACGTTTGGATATGCCACAAGTGCACACAACCTTAAACAAGAAAACTTAAATAAAAACACAAAAAAAAAGATCATTCTTGTGTGTCTCACGGCTTCGCCAAATAGGCCCAGTTCAGAAATATGCCGAGCAGCTACTGCACTTATCAGGCTTGACTGATGCTTGTATCGTCAGCAAGGATTAACCTGTCGATTAAGGATAAGTAGTAAATAACTATGGTCACCCATCCACGTCATCGAAATCGTAAAGTAGATATAGTTTAACCTCTCTAATCTATCGACCGGACCCACATAGCTGTTATTTACCCTCGAGATCCACAATGAAGTTGTAGAATTATCCTGTGCGCAATGTTATAAACTCAGTAGTTTCCTAGTCTTAATTCATACTAGATACATACAAAGCTTCGCTCCAAAGTTGATCTGTAAAGGCTCAACACGTATCAGGAGAGCACTCGACCGACTTTGTAAAGAACTTTGCTCTACTAGTGCTACAAAGTACCTTTGTACGTTGCATAAAAGGGGATATTCTCGTATATTTCGTGTCACTACACAATAATTCACACTTTATCGTTCTTTCGTTGGTTAAATGTTAAGTATTTACAGGTATTTCCGGGTACGTTTTAATTTGACTACATTGTTTGTACGTTTATTTAAAGAGGGATAATAATGATTGATCAATAGATTTTCAGTTTAGTGACAGCGCAGCGGCTGAGTCAATGGATTTAACAACGCGTGTGCAGATGGACACCATATTGGCCCCATCCTGCGTTATATGTTGGTGCCTTATTTTATTACTCTCATAATCTTCCAGTACCTGGGCGACCGAGCTCTGCTCGGGTTAAAATAGGACGAACGAATTTTCCCGAATATGTGACCTAGCTAGATCGACTTTCCCCTATAATTCATCGAAATCATTAGAGCCGCTTTTGAGAACGTCATTAAAAATATAAATGTACAAATATTGCTCATTTAATAGTAAGGATAACTTCACTTCGTCCTACTTTTGCACTTCGTCGCGAGATGCATGTCTTGAGGCGAGCCTAGGTTTATTTTGTTTAGTACCCGACGCCGCTGAATCTTTAGCTTCAGTTCAGGTACGTATGTGAGACTTTATACTAATGGCCCTAACTTAGCTCCCCCGCTGCTCGTTAAACTGAAACAAATTCTTATATACGAGTTAGAGTGTAATAGTAAAAGGCAGCGGTGATGCTTGTCGCACGCTTTACTAGTGGATCCCTAGGGCTTTCAATCTTACATGCGAGAGGCAAACAAACTTATAATCATAGTTTAGTCAATCAACCATTAACACACGCACGGAACACGCACTACACGGAAAAGTTAGTAATAAAAACTTTAGCGACAACATAGTATCTTCGGACAATAAAAATATGTTTGTCAAGATCTACAGCACTTGTAGCGATACCAACCAATCTGACTTTTGACCGCTGATATAGTGTGGCGAACAAGCATTCGCGTGTTCGCTGACAGATAGCAATCGGGGGCCGCTGCACGCGTTGTTTCTAATTAATGGCGAAGTATCGCGTGAAAACGACCCATTTGTCTCACCCTCCGTCGGATGTTCACAGAAGAATTGTAAGCGATACAAATACCTTAAATGTCTTCAAACACTTACCTTACCGTACCTGCTGAAATTTCTACCACGATCTGCAATTATAATAAACGATATCTAGATCGCAAATACACTGTTTAAATCCGCTTTAAGTTGAATTATTGGCGCTGAAACAATGTTACATAAACGTGTTTGCGATTTCCAACCGACTTGGCACACGTGAAATGGGAATACATCGATAATTACTCAAAGCTTTATTAAAAGACCAAGACTGATTAATTGTTCGCCATTACGGTTTTTTAATTAAGAACCCATGGCTACCATTTCTCAGTGAAAACAAAGGCCAATTAAGTAAATTAAATCAATTCTGCTTACGTATGTCTGGGTATTTGGTGAATCACGACTACCCAAAAATAAAAACGAGACATCCACAACACAAGTGTATGTATCTGATGTATTTGTTTGGTCTAACATTCTTACACAATAATCGAGTGCCGTATCTGTTTTCAAAGGACCCTTAACCCTTAAAAGGAAGATCATATTAATGGAGTATCCTTAACAAAAAATAAAACAAAAAGAAACTGTCAAAACAAGAATATTATTGCGATATAATTTTCAAATATTTATCAACCACCTTTTATCACTATCGTTGCAACCCTCGTAACACCTGGGCATGAGGTATATCAACTATGTTATAACTACTTGATATTAATCACGCTACCACCTACTAGTGCTGGGAAACCTATATTTTGCATCGCAACTGCGATTGTATCGGTCAACAAGCGATCACTCGTTTGTTTTCTATCGGTAATTCTAATCGTGATATAAATCGACACGTTTACTGGACAGTCGCAGTCATAGTAAACTGATTTTTTACTACAATCGATATTCAAGTAGCGACTTTTAGTAGACTTTGTTCCTATTATAACCCGTACACGGCTGCGTCGGCACGAAGAAATCGCAATTCATTGTAATAATTCGAAAATCCGAAAATTAAAGCTGTTAATTGAAGAAACTGAGGTTTTCATTATCAAAACTTCCAAATGTCCATTATTAGACATTAATTGGCGAGTTGTCGAGTTGTCTTTATTTTCAAAGTTTTTCGATTAACAGAGTTTATTAATTTTATTTGACACTTCAAGCACAGAGGGCAGAGGTGGACTTAATGTCGTAAGCATTTTCTACTAGTCAACCTAGGGTGATGCAGAGACAAGCAGTGGTAGGTCTCTATCTGAAAATAATTTTAATTAATACTAAGATAAACTATAAGGATATACAAAATACTATTAATATATATCAAATAATATATTATTTAATATATATTATATAATATATTATTTGTTATAATATATATTAATGTAAATAGACATTTATACGGATATACTAAAATATAAAGACAAAAACAATGGGGAAACATTACCGTTGTGACGAAACTGCCAGCTTCGTCCGAATGTATTCGCGAACTTTAATTTTAAAAGATAAAGACGATTGGTTGCCATCCTCATTTCCTGGGGAAGCGCATTCCACAGAGAAATAGACTGGACGAAGAATGATCGGTGAATGAGTTAGTGCGGTGAGAGGGACAGTGAAGAACACGGTTTTGAGATGATCGCAGGTTCCTGTTATGGTTGGCACAAAATATACTGAAAGTGGGGAGCTAGGTAACTAGGGGAATTGGGAGAAACAAGAAAAGAAAACAAGGTGGTTAGATAATATTTACGCAGATTGAAAACGAATCGAATGCAGTTATTTAGATGACGGTCAAGTTTGTCGAGAAGATCCGCATTCAGGTCAAAGTAGCACACATCACCATAATCGATGATAGGTAAAATTAAAGACTGTACAAGCATTGTTTTCGTATTTGAGGGTAAAAAGTTTCTCAAATGGTACAGAGCCCGCAACGACCGGTTCGTTGCGGGCTCTGTACCATTTGAGAAACTTTATTCATTTTGTTTTTTTTTTTTTTTGTGTGTAGTACTTACCATAGCAAATACTGTATGTTTTATTCGTCAGTAAAATATATGAAAAGTAAGAAAACTCTGAGAATCATAAATAATACAAGTAATGTAAAGCACATTGGTATCACTCAACGATCTCTCAAATACACTTATCCTCTTTTATGTGTTTTGAAACAATATAAAATAATTTTTCTCATACGTAACAATATAATAAAGCTTCGCAAACCTCATAAAAGTACATTTATGTTCATATAAACATAGATAGGTACTTCTCATTCTAGTAATAAAGTTTTTTTACAACTTTTCAAGTCTTTGTTTCGACATGTTCTCAATTTTATCGACGAGCAAATTTTTCAGCATAGGGTTAGTTGGCGTCGATTACAGGTGTCTGCAGTTTGATGAAAGTGTTAAAAAGCGAGTTTTCAGTTGTATATTTATTGTTTGGGAGATCACGTATTTCATTTTGTGTGCGGCCTGCGCGAGCGGTGATTATGCAAATCGACCGCCCCTGTGCGAATCACATAAATCGTTTCATATTTTATCACTTTTTTGCATAATATATTTTGTGTAAGCCGACGATCAGTCAGCGCCCTTCAGCGTTGAAAGGTGCCTCTACATTTGACGGATGATTTATTATTTTTTCGTCTCGTACCGCGATTACCAAATAAGGTTCTGAGTAAATCTATCTTGATTATTCAGTATTATTAAACAAAGCAATCAATAAACCAAACCAACTGTGAGCATTAGATGTGAATCAATAAATCCTTTGGCAAATATTACAATTCGCACATGACGTTGTATTCATCCTTCCTAAGATAGGATCCTCTAATTGTCCACCATTAAGAAACTACTCTTTAAAACCACTTAAATCCCCTGGCCGAAAGATTCTAGAAAGACGTTTCGAGACACGAGACACCTGACTTAAGAAGTCTCGAAGGTTTTTGCAATACAAAAGTGTTTTCTACTAACATGAAAAAATATCTCCTATATTTATTTTGTATCGGCATCTCATAACATATTAAATGAAAAACCAACTTCGATTTGACTTGAAGTAATTGCAATAAGCAAAGTACATATTATTTCAACTGAAATCAATTCATGCGGCCACATATTCGGAGAACAGAAAATAATGATAAAGAGATAAAAAAGTAAAATGATTGAATATTGAAATCGTTTGATGTCTCGTCATGAGGCACGTGAAATAACGTAGAACCGAATGAGAACTCGTTAAGTGACAGCTCGAATGATCACTCCGAAGAAATGCTCTCGAGAAATCTCTTTAGTCAAAAGATGCATGCCTTTAAACCATTCGCACAGTGGTTTTGTATTGTATTCTAGGTGCTGAACAATCTCGAGTACCTTTTCAATGGAATACAGATACCTTACAAAAGAAGTATGTTAAAAATAGTTATTACTTAAACTAAAAGTTATTTCATAACAGCGTAATACAATTATCTTACACAAGAGTATTACCGATGTCTCAAGGATTGACAACGTATATTGCTCGAAAACAAAAGTCAATTACAGTAAGAATTCCGATATAATCGAAACTTCTTATAATAAAATATGACACACACACGAACACGACGTATCAATCTCATAACAGCCCTCGACTTGCCTGAGGGTTAATAAACAAAAATAATTCCCTTTTCTCGTAATATCATGTTCAGAACATAACTTACTGATATTAATAAAATCGCACTCTATCGATATTTGCCACAACTGTACTAACTTCATATGATTGCCGCAGTTATTAGATTTTCCCCTTTTCAAAGAAAATGCGATATATTATTTTCACCAATCTACTTATTTGCTTGGAAATCTTCTTTGTGTTCCACTCGAAAATTATGAATATCTGAAAGCCTCTTTGAAAACACAATTATACGTAGTTAAGAGAGCGGTGCCTTTTCTTATAGCCGTAATTACATTGCTGTTGTAATTATAATAATTGCTTTTGTCGACATATTAAATTAACTCTTTTAAGGGGATGCATGTCTTTGTTCAAACAACCTGTTTAAAATGTTTAAACTCTAGTCAGGTTCACAGTTTAAACGGTGTCAAATGTTTCCTCAACAGTTTGCACGTTATTAAACTATTGAGGAAGTTGTATCAATTCCAAGTTACACTAACTGCCTTGCCAATTGTATTTTGTCTGAGACGCTCCGGATTTCTAAGTAAGCAGCTTTAGCATTTAAGTATTATACATAATATATTCTTATCTTTTTCACCATTTGGTGCGTTGCTTATTAGCTTGCCGAGACAAAATGTTAGCGATAAAACGAAAGAGCTCAGTATCTAATAAAGTAGAAATATAGTTGGCAATGGCGCAAAGCGTAATGACAGGAAAAAGCGGTCAAATATGAAGACTGTTCTTTCCAAGTATCTACGTCTACACTAGCTCCGTTCGTATCTCACACTTAACGATATCTTCGATACGAAGTACGTGTCGTTTCTGGCATCAATGCCTTCATTCAATACGTAGAAGTTGGCGTAGCACTTCCACTTAACAATATCACAACATAATGTATAACTCCCACTTAACGTCGCTCTCTCATTCTGTTTTTGTACAAAGGGGCTAATATGATGAGGTATAAGAAGCATTCTTATATTACCCGTCAAAGGCTTCAGTCGTGTTTGGCTTACGAAGAAAAATGATAATTCTTAGAGAAGATATGAAAAACAAATTGGCATTTCTATCGCCGATTCTGCCCTACGGTGTGATCGAGACGTGGGATGACCTCAACCCACGACTGTACCACGCCGTTCACATATACTGGCTCAAGTTTTACGGCATGTGGTTCAACAATTTCTCGCCGTACACTATCAAGTTCTGGGTACAGTTGATGTACACGCTGACCGTATTATGGCTCGTCTGTTTTTTCCCCGGAATTGGAGAAGTCGTTTATTTACTGAGGCGAAGGGAAAATATCGGTGACGTCGCCGAAGGGTAGGCTGGATATGTCCCAGTTCACTTACATTATGTTTGTCTGAGATCACGAATTGGTTACATCCTTCCAAACATGACAAACGACGACGATACAATTTTGTTATTTTTTTCAGCCTCTATTTATTTTTGAGCGAGATGTACACGTATTTCAAAATTGCTGTATTCTGGCTGAATAAAGATAAAATCATGAAGCTCTTGAAATATTTGCATTGTGAGGAGTTCAAGCCGAGAGAGCCGGAACATCGAGAGATGATAACACGAAGTATTCAAAGTGCCCGTTTTGTTATGACATACTATTCCACTATGTGTGTTGGGGCTGTTTCAGGTACAAAACAAACTTTTTATAAGTAGTATTTTGAATTCTCAAAAGAAATAAATTCTTATTTTATTTTTTTTATTTATTTAATTCTTATAAGATATTTTTTCTTTTTATTTTAATTTTTGTCTTTATTAAAAACCATTTACGACGGAATGCACCAGGTTTTTTGACAGTGAAAAGCAGAAAGCGTAATAAATACCTGAATATTAAACTGTTCTAATTAAACTGTTCATATTTTTCTAGTTGGTATAATAATGCCTCTGACTGAAAACTTCGAGATCTTACCAACGAACGTGGAGTACCCATTTTTCAGCGTTTACAAGACTCCCGCTTACGAAGCTGTTTACATCCATCACGTAAGTGTAACTGCTTGCTTAAAAATTCAATCGATCACATTTTAATTGAATATGATAATTTAATTAATAACGTTGTGCCATCAGAGATTGGGAAGCATATTCTGAATATTGGCACGGTAAAAATATGTTGGAGACTAGTTTAGCAACTCATATATGTGTGTAACCTGTGTCTAATTTTGATCCTGCATTGGAAAATACCAATCAAAATTACATTTGATTCATGCATAATGGCGTTAATGTAATCCTAACTAATATTGCAAAATGTGAAAGTGAGTTTGTTCGTTCGCTGGTTACCCTCCACGCCTTAACGGCTGAACAGATTTCGATAAAATTCGGCACACAGGTAGACCATGGCCTGGATAACATAGGATAGGATATTCTGGTAGTAGGTACGATTCTGTGTGATAATATTCGATATACGGGCCGATGAAGCCGCGGACAAAACCAAGTTAAATAGAATTAAATAAAAGCAGAGGATTTTTGTACAGATTTTATCTATACAACTCCCAGACCATGCGGTAAATAAATACTAACCAAATCCAACCTATATACAAGGATTAATCTAGCAGTTTGAATGAGAATAATGAATTAAATTAAGTCTGTGTTTGCCATGTGTTTTCAGATTTATTACAAGCCAGCTACGTGTATAATAGATGGGGTTATGGACACAATATTAGCAGCTTTCGTCGCTTCTGCTAGTAAGGATACCTAAAACTTTATAATCCCTGAAGATTTAGACGAGTCACAATGTACAAAGTCTCTCTTTGAAACCTGCTTGTGTTGTTCATTATCTAAACTTCTCTAACTCTAGTAACACTGATATGTGGAAAATAAAATAATGTATAGAATGTACCTCATCATTATCCACAGCCCGACTTCACCCACAGCTGGGTATAGACTTCTCTTTGCTTGTACTAAGCTCCACGTTCTTGTACACAAAATGAAAAATAATATAAGCAAACTTAGATCTAAGTCGAACACACTGCTACGCGACTGCTACGGGCTACGAAAACCCGTAGCACTCTTACAGATGGTTGGCATATATTTTTAATTATTTATGTAAACCTAAAGGAAACGTTGTCTATTCTTTACTCTTTCCTACACTGCCCTAAGCCCATATTAATTAGATAGCGATCAAAAATAAAAAGAATAATCCGACGGAGATTTTCTTTAGTAGTCTCTTAAAACAAAACGATTTATAAAATATTTCCCTTCCCAACTTCAGGTTCCAAGAATTTTTGTATAATAAAGATCTTTGATGAAGATTATGACTGTTAAATACCAGGAAAACATAGCATACGGCTTGCTCTGCTTATCTCATAATTTTTGCTTTATTTTCTCTTTAGACTGGTAGATTTGATAAAACTCACAGATTATGTTTAAGTTTGCTAATTGCTTATTAGAAAAAAAAAATAGGACACATTCATTCCAATTTTGAATTTTATTTAAAAAGGCTTAGGTTCTATTTTGTTCCCAATATACTTTCTACACAGTCACGTTTTATAATTGAACAGTCGGACAAATAGAAATACTGGCGTTCAACCTGCGGAACTTCGATCTGGTGGCCGAGAGACAGCGCAAACGGGACATAATAGACAACAAATACATCGAGGAGCATCCTGAACACCATTACGTGCGTGCAGTGCTCAAAGACTGCATCATACACCACAACTGCATTATACGGTAATACTGTATATTCTACTCTGTATAAGAGCAAAGTAAATGAAAAGTGTTATAAATGCACTAGACGTGTTTTTAGCACGTTCGTTGCAGGTGACTTGGAGCGACTTTGTTCTCTTGTGTGTTTTTTGTGGAAGCCAGGTATATCTTTCAATTGAGAAAGTGTTTCGCAAGTAGTCTAAAGGAGGCTTTTTTTTTAGTTTTAAGTAACCTTTGATATTTGAAAAGTAGGCCACCCAGAACTTCACTACTTTGTTTTTACAAGCTTTTATTTTGACTTGTAATGATTGCGTGTTTGTTTGTTTTGGTCAAATCTTGCAACTGAACTTTAAAACGTTTATCCCCAACCGATTGAGCTGAAATATTGCATACACGTTTAATTTGGATGACAATGTATGGTTAGCTAAGTGATGTCATTCTAAATCCAAAATGGCGGACTCCCAAAGAAGGGGGAATAGCTATTTTATGCACCGTCATGACATATGGGTATCAATATTAAAAGGCTGTGCTGAGAAGAATACAAAAAAAAAATGAGGTCACCTATATTTAAAACTTCTTTTATTTTTTTTACTATAAGCTTGTTTAGCCTTTAAAAATGGGTATCCACAATCAACAACAAAATCATTCTATCAAAAGACTTTAACATCATTCGTTTATCAATAAAGATTTCTACGATTCAGTTAGAAAGGAATCGTATCGGTGTCGTAAATTGAGCTAATCTAGGTTTTAAAGAACAACAGTCAGTGTATCGGTGGTGTATCTACTCGTGCGAATGTTAAGTGAGGAAAAGGGGTGATCGTATCAGGTACGGGCAGCACGTAGCCGTCGGCAAGACAACTTGCCTTGTGGCCCCCGCCACTACTTGCACCTAAGGCAATCTGAACAACCAATAATACCTAGTGCTGAGTGAGGGGATAATCTTTCGAACTCAATTACGTTTTAATGGAGAATTGATAAGTAAATTAAATGCGTACATTCTTGGGAATGAAGAAATCAGTTTATGTAGCCGCAATTTCTTGTGTCATTAATAGAAACTTATGTCAGTAAGTAGAGCTCAGATTTTGTCTACTAAATACTCTCAAATGCTACAAAATCATACCAAATTAAGATAAATATTAATCAATGATGTTCGAAGTTCTGACGTGGCTCCTCAATCCAATCATTTAGATTAGGAACCACCTTTATGTTCATATAACTTTTGTAGTATTTTACTACAAAACCGAGGATCGATCCTACAATTTTTTTAACTTCCTACTAAATAAGTATGTTAATTTCATTTAGGTACGAAAAGTGGCTCCTCAATCCTTACGAACATTAATTTTTACTGCGCTTTGTTATTTGTTTAATATTCTAAATATTTTTAACCGTCATTGTATTGGTAAACAAAGCTGAGAAAGCTAATAAAGGCTTACAGCCGTTGACGAATATAATAACCTTTAACATAGTAAACAAAGTATAAATAATCCCATTCCTCAACTCTTAACGAAGGCAATCGTAACATTGGGTACAAAAAGAAAGGAAACATCTCTTCAACGAAATTAATTATCATCTGCCTAGTATTTTCCCATCTATGTTGGGGTGGGCTTCCAGTCTAACCGGATGCAGCTGAATACAGTATTTTGCATGGAGCTACTGCCTATCTGACCTTCACAACCCAGTTAGTACTGTGAAATACGATACCCCTTGGTAAGATTGGTTGTCAGACTTTCGCTTCAATGACTACCTGTAACAACTGTCAAAACAAACTGACAAATGACAGCCGGAACCAACGGCTTAACGTGCTTTCCGAGGCTCGGACGGAACTCAGTATGTAATGGGTGGTCACCCATCCACAGACCAACCTAGGCAAGCACGGCTTAATCTAAAGATCGTCCCGTGCGGCTGTTATAATTACATATTTACCAACCGTCATCATCATCCTCAGCTACGACTTCACTCACGGTTAAGCCTCTCTTTCCTTGTGACAAGATCCACGTTCTTGTCCCAGCCTCATCCAGGATATTCCCGCGATAGCAACAATGTCGTCTGCCCAGCTTATTGCCAATTAGAGAGCTACTTCGTTATTATTAATATTAAATCCTTTGATATTAGAATTCTAACAATATTTTTATCAGACTCTGACAACAGTAACGGTTTGATACAAATATTTTTAATTATATTTCATAAAAAGGGCCGCCTACGAAATATCAACTTAAGCACTTATTTATTTTGAAGACCTCCTAAAGTTAATGATACTTAAACTTTAGAACCTATTTTGTCGACAATACTCAAACAAGGAGATTATAAAAAACTAGCTGTTGCCCGCGGCTTTTCTCGCGTTTTCGTCAGAAATTATCATATGGGCACGGGATAATGTAGCTTCCTATTAGTGAAATAATTTTCATAATCGGTTCGGTAGATCCAGAGATTACCCCCTAAAACCTCACAAACTCACAAACGTTACCTCTTTATAATATTAGTATAGATAATAACGTAAACACAGCAGAGTATGGGTTACTTCCAGAGTACCCCGATCCCCGAGGCCCCCGTCCCGGAGGACCCCGATTTTTTTTATTCTTGATAAACTCAATTAAAAGCCAGTTTAGCCTAAAAGTACCGCCAGCAGATGATACGTTAAATACAATTTTATTAATTTTATTCCTACTTATCTTAACAGGAAAAAAACCCCTCCCTGTATTGTATAATACTATAATACCCTACCTACCTACATACTCTACCTGCGTGATAAAGCTGTCGCGGAAGAAAAAACAATACAGATCATTAAAAGCCGTTAGCTAAAAAAGCCACCATTTTTATATTATTTTCCCAGATAAAATAGATGACACTATTTTTGCTTCGTAAACTAGTGTTGTGTAACAAATTGATTTTCAGATATGTGTCGATGATCGAGAGCGCTTTCAGTTTGGCGTCAGCTTTGCAGTTTATGCTGAGCGTGATGGTCCTTTGTTTGGTCGGCATTCAGTTCCTGTCGGTAGGTGCTATTACGATTTTTTATGTATATGTAGATGCTGTACTGCTTTGATGATTTATATGTTTAAAGAGAGAACTAAAGTCTAAGAGTACTTTTAATTATTGGCTTAAGATGAACCTTTTACAAACGTAGCTTGAAAAATTTTGTGTTGTTTATAGTTTTTGCAAGACGGGATGACGAAGTAAAAAACATCTACTTAATTGTTATAAACTGTTTTAAAACACATGCTAGAATAGGTACCTGTTGCACATATTACAACTTTATAGCGTTTTCAATTATTTCGATCCATCGCATTCGGCAGTCATTCTAAATTAATAAAAACGAGAAACGAACCTTGTATCAATAAAGGTCTTAACTGTCGCTTATCTAAAATTCTGTGAAACAAACCAACCCAAACGACCTACCTAATTAAAATGACCCAGTGAGTGGCGATGTCGTCCTTTTCTCGAACCATCAAAGAGATACTCGGGCCCGTATTCTAGAACAATACTCGGTCATTAATCTCGATTTAATGGAATTGAGTATAAAATCTGCCAGATTGACATTAGCGAGATTGAGAATTCGGGATTCAAAAAGCTGTGCGTCTCGTTGGAGCATACACACACACACTGACTCAGTATTTGAATTGAGAATTTGAAGTTGAATGTTGTCAAATTCTAATTTGTAGTTGAAGTAAGCCTAAATACATTCCCGTACCGTACAAAACATTTCTGTCGTCGTACTCGACCCTTAAGATTCTTTCAGTTTGAATGTGCGAGCGAGAGGTGATTTATGAGCGTCTTTATGGCCGTAGACTTTGACTATGCTCATGAACTTTACAAGTATACAGCTCCATAGTAGAGTTGACAATATCCGACTGATAAAAAGTACCTATCAAAAGTTAAGTAGGTAAATTGACCTTGTGAAGTTCTCAACTTCAAATTCTCAATTCAGAAACGAACAGAATACTTCAACTAAAAGTCTTTTCGTGAACATTCTCCGCTCAATAAGCTACGGTTTTTACGGTTTCGCTTTTCCGTACAGATCGAGAACCCGGCCGGCCATCCGATGCAGATAGCGTGGATGGGCATATATCTAACCTGCATGCTGATTGAAGTGTTCATACTTTGCTGGTTTGGAGATGAATTGATCTGGAAGGTAATCGGCGCTGCACTCGATAAATTCCTCTTTAGCTGTGTTGCGAGCGAACTTTATCGTACAAGAACGAGAAATAAGGCGTTGCTAACTAATATGTAAATTCCGTAAGATTTTACATAATTTATGCACAGTTTAACCTCTCTTGTAGTTTTGTTTTAATGTTCAACATGTATCAAGTAACTTTACATGTGTACTTTTTAAAGTTTTAATGAATTGCTGGTAGTATTTAATACACAGTAGATACATACATAACATAACATGGCGCCTGCACTCACAAGACTAGATCAAGACGTGGAGGGGCCGAACCTACATATTTTCACTAACTGCTGCTACTGAAAATTTTTGAATTACAAAACCTTATCATGGAATCAAGGACACCACGCTGTGCAGGCGCGCTTGATCAACGAGGTGGTCAATATTTATTTGGTTCATCCTCTCTTCTTATCGTATTACAGAGTACGGACCTCGCAAAAGCAGCTTTCGAAGGGCCGTGGATCAACAGTGACCGCAAGACTAACATGCTAATCATCATATTCCTGGAAAGATGCAAACGTCCTCTGAGGCTCACGGCTGGGAAAATATTCACTTTGTCACTCGACACTTACACAGACGTAAGAACTACATTTAACTATTAACCCTTCGTGTGCCGGAACGTAGATTTACGCGAGACACAATACGTTTTTAATTGTGTATATATACTCGGCATACGAAAGGTTAATCAGTAGAATGCTCGTTTTGTCTAACACTAAGTGATACCTCAATTAATTCTTCAATGAAATTAATAAGCAATTCTTGACAATTTCTAGTCTTATCTCTAGATCTTAATCGGGCAACTGGGCAATGATGTTTAGGGATTCATTAAAGTCTCGCATAATGTTGATAAATAGAAATAGAGGGAAATAGAGGAGGCCTATGACGGGAGACAGCCTGACCTGGTCGCTGATTAATGATAATGAAGTTTTGACCATGATTAGAAAATGTAATTAGTTTTATGTTAACTATTTGTTTATGTATTGAGAAGTTCAGAGTAGTTAAAAGCTACTTCTATTTTATTTTGTTTTGATAAAAACGCGCTTAGCTCTAGCTAGCTAGCTAGCTCAAATTGCTTTACGGTCACCAAATGATTAATGAAAGCGAACAAATTGCAGTTTGTAGTATTTAATTGAAAACTGTTCTGCGTCTAAGCTAAGATGGGTATTCTTGTCTAGCTTTTCATCATCCCAAGTCAGACATACTTACAACAATAGACATAATAAATTAATGCCGTTTCAGTTTGCTTTAAGATGCCTTTGCTGTGTAACAAAGTGATTCTCAAGTCGTAAATGATTTATGTAATCTGATAGCCTAAGATTAAATATTCAAGAGAAAAGCGAAGTTACGGCGCACTGCTATCCAAAGTATACTTTCTTCTGCGAGTTTCTAATGAGGCAAATTAAATTGGAAAACTAAAGCGTCAGACATAAGGCGGCTTGAGAGTAGGGAGAGGCAGCGGATTATGCTATTTTCTTTTAAATATATATCTGCTGAACCACATTTTGTTATAAATGAGTTATTTACTTACTAATCATTCGATATGACTGCCTGCCACTCTTAGTTGAATGAGTCCAAATACCATCTCTATACGTAAAGAAAGAAACACTTTGTACCGATCATTTTTTTCGCATAAACCTCGATCCATACACATCCGTCAGTCTTGCCACAGCCACGCTTTGTCTGGACAGCGAAAAAACGGTGGAGTTGTAAAACCTGGTTCACACATGTCAATGTCAGCAAGCTTAAATGTCCAGGCAGGCCAACACTGTTGGCTGTTGACTGGCAGCCTATATTTTGGGCTATCTGAAGGAGATTCTTGTTCGAAAATATAGTGATTCAGAGCGAAGTATATAACACGGAAATGTGTGTCGTAGATTATCTCTTAGTCTAACATCACACTACAAGAAAATGTCGACGACTTGCTGACAAGAAGTGTGAAAAAAAAATCTCAATACCTCAAGACGACGCGCGACTTGACACGCCTTTGTCAAATTCATTCGAATATGTGTTTTCACTTTCGCCATTATCATTGCTATTCGGTGACGCTAGTTCTTTACTATATTCTATAACTAAATATTGATATTGTTTTCTACAACAAAATACAAATTACGTTACATATGTTTATTCTACATTAAAAACAAATAAATAGGTACTTGGCTAGCCCGCTACCGCTTCCAGCTTGCCTCATTCTGAACCTCGCTCGATACAGGATTACAAACTCAATGACTCATAGGTATTCAATTAATTAGAACAGTTAATATTATACAGGTAATACGTCCTTAGTTATCTACTATTTCACTTCATTACGCAATTTAGTTTACTCAGCTAGATGAGATAATTACGCTAACATGGTTATACAAACAAACTCTTATTACCACAAATTTTAAATTTATGGAACATTTATTTTATAATTTTAATGGCCTTATTCTATTTCAGCTCATCAACTGGTCGTACAAAGCCTTTGCTGTAATGCGAAACATGAAGAAATAAACATGCACAAACGTTCAAATAAATTTTCGTGTATGTAATTACACTGCGCTGTTGCACAATGCACAACACTGGCTTCTATTAATTTGAGAACAAATAAAATTATGGACGTAGTGAATAAAAAACTTGTGTTTTCCATTTGTTAACTGTGGTCTTAGCAATAGTTTAAACGGTGTAAACCGAGTCATAATTTAAAAAAAAAAATGCTACTATTTGTCTGTCGTATTTAATGAGGACATTACAAATTTTCATTTCAATGTCTCTTACCTATTTTGCTTGATTACCTATGCAAGCCTGGTAAGAGTGGCTGGCCCGAGGACGCTGGACCGGGTTAAGTGGCGTGCAAAAGAAGAAGAAGAAGTCGAAGAAGACAAGAAGAGAAACTCCAACACCAGACACTTTTCCCTTATCCTGTCAACACATACAAATAGCCACCGGCAAATACCTACTAATACAGCAACTAACTAGAGCGCCTTTTTTGTAACGACAACTCAATCTCAACAAAAAAAACTATGTAAAAAACTTTCCCAGTCAGGTAAGGATTGAGTCAGCATTCTTGGTCTGAGGAAAACACATTTTGAAAGTACTTTTCGAAAGGAAAATATGCAAGTTCCAAGGAAACAGACATTGTAGTGACGTAGGTACCAATGAAACTTTGTACACGTCGCAATGTGCCAAACAGCTACCAGTAATCCTCGCGAGCCGACGCCTCAACTTTTCCAATTCCATCCTCCATTCCTCCCATTTCTCAGGGTTGCCACACTAATCCCGAATTCTGCCAACTTTCATGCCTGAAATGTTCTTTTGTTTCAAAAATTCAGGGCATGTCAAATATCAAAATTAAATAGAAACATTTACGAAGATTGTTGCGTGACTCAAATCATTTTGTTTGTTTTTCATTAACGTTGGTATTGTCATTAAACTTAATGTATCTTGCATAATGTTACACGGCTTTTGATACCTTGTCTTAGTCACGTTTTAATTACAGTTACTAAAATATTAAAAGGCAAATGTTTAAACCTTCGTAAAAATGAAATTAGTTAGTTATGTTTTAGTTTTCAGCCTGACTTGAAGGCAGGTCTAGGTACTAAAAGTATTTTGAAATGGTACACAATGAAATTATTAGAGCTCACTCATATAGGACCCGCGAGGAATATTCCAGCAGTAAACGTATTTCACAAATGCGGCGGCTGTTAATCCTATCCTAAAGTCAAAATAACAATACGTGAACAATTTAATTATCCTATATCGGTCGCAACGATGCCATAATCATTAACACAATGGCCGATACGAATGTGAAACCCGGTAACGTACCTACAAGTTTGTCAATAATTAACATGACCGCAACGCGGGTGTATTATACGCCCAAATAATCACAGTTGCTAATTAGACGATTGCACTACTAAATACGATGCTACGCTGCCACAAATTAGTCGCTACCCGGATAACATATGTTCCGACCTTTTAGCTCACGGAAGAATTTTATTATTCTCAAATCAGCAGTACCCATCAACGCTCGACTGAAAACTTTTTACACGGCATCCATAAAAAGACAATCTTCAAGATATAAGAATTTCCTTAAGCTTGTAGACGTAACTTTTTCTCAGCGTAAGTTTCCGTTACAACAGAAAATCCAATATCATACATCTATCACATCACATTTAACAGTAGAACGAATTGAGATATCTCTTTGAGACGAAAACGTAGACGGTTTCTATTCCGGCGTTGGTTCGGCCTCTATTATCGCTTCTTCGGTAACTTTTGTAATCTGCTGAAAAGCTTCGCGTACCTGTGCTTATATGTATATTGTTGAAGGCTCCCGACATCGAGGCGTAAATCCAACCATCATTGTGCATTTACTATAATTAAGGAGAGTGCACATTAGTGTTATAGAGGCCACAGACTACAGAGGCCACAGGCTGCACATTGGGCCTCTGTTGTGGCCTCATCACCGTGATTAGAAGATCTTGTGTACCACGGCTAACCATGAACGTTTGTAGACTTTCTAGTAGATGACATACTAGTTTGTTGGCGACGTTACAATTTAGGGCAAAATAATTAGACCTCTGTAATGGGACGCCTAATGAGCATGTTCAATAATAGGCATGATAGGCATCTACCTACTTAGCTTCTCGCAACGGTTTACGAGAAGCTAAGTAGGTTCGATGGACGTTCGATACAGAGTAGCACCATAATATTAAAAATAACATCAAGTATTTTGACGACAATGTTACCCACGTACACAGACGTTCACTTTTAAGCGCTCAGAGCGGGACGTCGGCGTCGGCGTCGTCGGGAAAGTAAAATAGTAAAAATAAACCGCTTCAATTTTAGTTAAATTTCGACAAACATGAAACAATGTCGTTACTTATACTGTGACTTATTAAAACAAGTGGCGAGTCGCATTCTATCTGCTATTCCGGGGCTCATTTGTGTGAAGTAAAATTAAACCAATCTCTATGGTTACGGCTGTTACGAAAACTCCCCGAGTACAACCTACATTGTATAGCAGACTATAGTTGACGCCGCTCCTAAGGGACGTTTATGTAGATAAAAATGTTTGCCCAGGGTCTGGTCGATTGAGCGCCAAATGTCATCCAAATACATTCAACTATTTACACGTGACTGAGTAAAGAGAATCTTCATTAACTTCACAATATTTTGCGATTCTACTGTAGTAACACTCCACCCGTATTTCGCAAACAATAGAAAAAATCCCAGTATATGACTTTTCAAAATTGGACTAACTACAACAACAAAAAGCTTTTATATCACCAAAAAAGTTCATCAAAGTACTGTTTTCACTTTGTTTGGCGAGTTCATTTTTAAGCTCAGCATCAAAAATAGTTTTAGAACAGTTTTTATACAAAGCTCGCTTCATTTTTATGAGCCGAATTACATACGCAAGCGCTAAATGTATTTACTGAACAGCGCAAGTGCGCTCAAACTTACAGAGTAACAAACTGTAGGAAAACTCTGCGACATCAATGTTTTATCCGTAATGTTTTCTGTTTAGGGATAGTGTGTAAAAAAATCGGAATACGTACACATTTATGTATCCTAAGAAAGAAAGAAAAAATGTTTATTTGTCGCAGGGACATGACGTGCGTGCGTACAAGAAATAAATTAACAATAATCATTCGATACATAACAAATATTATAAATACACAGGACATATAGGTACAAAGAAAAATAAATACAAAATTAACAGCTTGCACGTCGTGACCGCGACAAGCAGGTTACCACTCAGCATGATGCTGTGCTATGTCCTACTCTCAAACAAGATGCATGATTTGAAAAATATCCTTATTACTAAATAGGTGAGCCCATTAGAAGCCCATTCTCAGTCGCATGTAATAGGGGGCGAGCCTATTGCCATCAACGGGGCACAAATCCAGACTCCTCGGCTGCTACTGAGAAATTTCTGACGGATAAACGCAATAACACTTTGCCCGACCTGGGAATCGAACCCGGGACCTCATGCTCAGCAGCCGCGCTTGCGACCTAAATGCAATGCAATCTAGAATAATTAATATATCTAATTTTGAATCGACATAGATACATGTTCCACCGCTCTTATTAAGGGGCGCTCGGCCTTGGGGCACCTCAAGGACCGCTACAAAGAACCATCATAAGTGTGATAATTATTAGGCAGGGAAGGTGGATTCTTGATTGATGACAATAATACTAATATTATAAGACAGGTGGAAACGTCTGTCCATTCCCCCAAAGCCGTATGGAATACCACGGTTTCGAACTTTAATTTAATCATAAATTACTCGCAAACTTGATCACTTCGTCTATGTTACCAATCGTCTTCGTACTAACACATACGAATACCGCAGCAGTATCATCCATAGATAATTCATAACTACACTAATAATAACCAGAGACGTGAGACGTTGTCTGAAATTCCTAATTCTGATAGACGTCATCTATGTCTACGTTTATACGTCTATTTGAGTCACGTTGCACTTTATACTCCTCTAATTACTGAATGCATACCTATTGTGGAATTATTCATAACTAGCTGCGAGCAGGAGCTGCCTATGCATGGGAAGATGAGAAAAGTCATTAGATAATGATGTCTTGATGAGTCACAGTAATTAAGTTGAGACAGCTAGTCTATTTGTAATCAAGCTCGTAGCAGCATTGCATAGCCGTTGCGTAGCAGTGACTCACGGTGGCCGAAGCTACGCGTTATTCCGCGTAGTATTCTGCTAACTCGTAGCACTGACTCACGGTAGGCGTAGCTACGCGTTATTCCACGTAGCATTAGACAGTGCGCAGCTTCTGTAATCTAACTCGTAGCAGCATTGCGTAGGCGCGGCGTAGTAATGACTCACGGTGGGCGTAGCTACGCGTAGCATTAGGCAGTGCGCGGAAACAACTCTATCAACAATTTTAAAAAAACTTCGCTGTGGGTTTACATAATGATGCTGATTAATGACTGAGACACCGACTGAATACTCTAACAATACCTTTACCTAATTATTAATAAACCGTTATTCAGAAACAACTTAGGTACCTAAACAAAACTTACTAGTTTACAATACTCCAAATCCGTCAAAGAATGTATAGGGATTCAATTTTGAAATCGATTCCACCGCAGCGTAGCGAAGTTTGTTCTAAACACTATTAAAAGGTACAACCGATTCTGTATTGAACAGATTTGATGTCCGCATTGTTTGACCGCAAACTATGAATGGTGCGATAACCCACTACTAACAATGGAATTGTGCTAGAGTTGCAATACAACAATACAATAGGGTATATTTTTCAATGCAAAAGTTTGCCACGATATGAGCCTATTCCAATCCCGACTGAACATGAAGTACTATATTGCAAAAGGTTTGCAAATCTCTCGCATATAAACAAAAAAGCGCTCCGCCTCGGCTTATTACATCTTCGTTAGTAGAAAACTTTATTAAAGCCATGTTTTTTTTAAATCATAGAGTAGTCCGGTGGTGCTTTATCAGGTCAATATGGGGGTGGTTTAATACTTAGAATCGGGATTCATGGAGCTAACCCATGGACACCAAATAACTTGTTCCCCGATGCATTATCCCAACGAAAAGGATCTCCTTTGCATCTAATCTTCGCCGATGTTCGAAATTTTTCAGCTAATTTATCTAAAAGGTTAGCGTAGTATGCGCCTATCATATTTCGTCCTTCGGGAATGTAGTCAACAAAAAAATCCCGTGACACCCCAAAACACTGATGCTATCACTTTCCCTGCCGACTTTTACGACCTGACTTTCTTCGGTGACGAAGAATTGCCATGATTCTACTGTTTCCATTTATGTTTTGGCTCAGGAATATAGTGGTCAAAACAAATTTTGTTGGTATTTAATTAAAACATCGCCAGATTATCACTTGTTTGGTTCTCACTTTTTCATTCCTAGTTCGTTGGTAAAAATATAAAACATCCGCTCAAATGACATCTCTTTATATCACTTATCTAACGGTCTTCTGAAACCATTTTCTGGATTTATTGATGGTTTCTGGCGTGATGGACGTCGATGGCCTTCCGCTACTCAGGTCATCTTCGACGCTCTCTCTTCCTTGTCTGAATAAAGCTGCCCACTTTTTCGCCGTGGAATACGAAGTCTCAGATTCACCTAAAGTGTTATCCCATGACTGCCTTGATTTTCTTGCCTGTTATTTCCTTTTTTTCCATTTCCTGGGAGAGAAGCAGATTCGCGCGAACAAAAAAATAAAAAAAGAACTATCTACTATGAAGCTATCGAATGAATACAATTTATTTACACACTACCCTCAAATCTAGGTTAGAACGAGAACTTTTCAAACCACCCAGATACCAAATAAGGTGCTAAAGGTACAAAGAGAGCACTCGTGCCTGGACGCTCTTAGCTACATACTTTGTTTGACACTTTTCTATAACCATTAACTACCCACTTCCTAATAAAATTCTACTGCTTACGTGAAAGGTAAAAGTTACTCTATGGTATTTTGTTTATTTTAGTCTCTTCCCTGAATTTGACTTACGTTATTAAGTAGGCAGCGGGTGTTAGGTGCCCCCAAATTTAGATTTCCTTCTATATCTATTAAGAATAGGTACTTCTTATGCTTCAGTTCTATGTTGTATGTAATATTCGCTCCTGGTAACATAACCATCAAGATTATGTTACTCAAAAGGTTAATAGAACACCTACTGTTTGTACACCCACATTTAAAAAATGATATAGGAAAATGATATAAAAATGTAATAGGCCAGCCTATTGCCGTACCTAATGTACGAAATAAAATTGGTCACAACTGACATCACCGTACTTACAGCCATGAGGTTCCTACGTCTTATATCTAGGCCCCTTTAAATATAAATAATTTTTAGACTTAGGAAGTACTTACTTGGACTAGATTTTTGTAAACCCATAACACGCTTTTCTTAAATAGATGTGTTTGAATTTATTGCACTTTATAAACGGAAATAAACTTGAACGCCTGGGGTATGGAAAATAAAACAGTATTAAAGTAATCCTCCATAATTCTATTGAAACAAGAAAACGAGGATTCAACCTCAATATGTGCTCAAGGTGTCGGTACTCGGTGAAGCGAAGTTAAAGGAGCAAAGTTTGCGAATTTGCCCCCGAGGCCGATCCAACTTCTCTGTTGCAATAAATAAGGATTTTAGCGACAAATTACCACACGAAAACGTTTCACCCTTTCTTCGTAAACTTTGGAACTAGCGAAAATGGGATCGCTACAGAAAGAAAACTTAACAGTAGCTGGCAAACATACAAAACTTTCGAATTTCGAATCAATTTCAACTCTAGTAACACCGGATGGGCAATTCGAAATAGATTCTCTTTTCCCACTTACATAGCTGAGTATCATTTTGTATGTTTTGCTTTTATAGTAATTAAGTAGGTACCTACGGGATAAAAATTCTCTCGGAAAAAGTTGTAAGTAATAGAATTTACTGTGCGAATAAAACGAGTATTTTTTCTAGTTTATAAAGTTACATGGGTACTTATATAGAATTGCGAAACGAGGTGGGAGTCTCTCTGGAACAGCAATGTAGAACATTTTTAACAAATTAGATTAATTAAACTTGTCTAAGTGCTTTTGAAGCGATCGTAGTGCAGAGCTAGTTCCAGCGCTTTTAAAACATGAATATGTTAGTCTGCGTGGAGTTGCGGTCCACATACTCAAGTAAGGCCTATCTACCTAGCCGCGGGAGACGCACCGGACGTCACGGGCCACGTGGTCGCCCCCGGCCACCTTAGGCGCGGGCCTGTGGACGGTGAGCTGTGGGCTAGCTCGCCGTCCGTCCGTCTTATGACGACAGGCCGTGTCGACGGCGCGTACGTGTTCCACGCGCGCCTCAAAGAGATGTCAGCAATAGGAAGGGGTCCGCAAGGGCCGATGTGTGCCGGTGCTGCGGGACTGTTCGAAAGAGATACCGTGGCCCCGGAACACAAAGGGCGATGAAGGAACATGGATGGGTTGGTCTGACACTCCCTCCTGCTCTGCCCAGAGCGGGAGGAGTTAATTATGGTTTCCCATCCGAAAAAAAAAAAGAAAAGGCCTATCTACCTAACTATTACTTATTCGAATGGTTTTACTATTATTTGGGAGACAGAAATGTTGGTATTCCAGCAGTACTTTCTCTCAAAAAAAAAATCAGAATTTTAATAATAAAGGTTTCTGTGATCCAGACCGAGCAGTGTAGGTATTCCTTATAGACTTTCAAGAACCCCTAAAACCATCTCTTCCCTTTAACGGCATTTTCAATCAAGTCGTCCGCGTCTCCTTCGCTTTATCCATCACAGTCGACAAAAAATCTGCCTATATCAGCCTACACAGCTTTCTAAATTCCGACAAGGGAAGAGCAACTCTACCCACCACATTTTAAAACACATTTTACGTTGACTATTTTTTGGCAGAATGGAACAAGAAGGTGAATATCGGTAACTCAGGTCATAAAGGCAGTGATTCGAGGAGCATTTCGTCAGTTTACAAGCTCGCCGTAATAAGATATCGGACGCTCTATCGTTCTGGAAAATGTCTATATATACTTACAGAAACAAAAGTAACCCAAAAAATCTGGAAAATGTTATTTACCAGCATTGAAGCCGGTTGGGCTACATAATACCATCTGTACCTACCTATTATACTATTCTTCCTACCCACCTAGGTTCTTACTGAGTAGGTACCTACACCTACTTTTGGGAGTGATGGATGTTAACTCAAAGTGAATCTATTATACTCCCGAATACCAACAAATCATGGACATACAAATTCTTTAAGTTAGTGACCGAAAGTCATGATTTCATTTATTAATATTTGTTTTTGTATGAGGGTTGTATTCATGATTTTTATTATTATAATTCTGTAACTACAAACGTGTTACGGTCGCAAATCATATTTTGTTCCACATGCAGCCTGACACTGACCTGCAAATTGTAAAAACGTAAGAAAATTTGAATTACGCGGGTTCCCTGGCGGATCCCCCTACGCCAAAATAATGAAAAATGTTTCACAGTAACTATCACAAACGTTATGAAGTAGTTCAAGATACATCCACTTATAAACATACTGAATTCGTATTTTTGTAATTCGACAATGTCTTCAAAGATATCCTTTTAATGTTCGAATGGAAATAAAAAAAGCGATAATGAGGAGAAAGGTACAGTGTATCCGATCACATTCCAATACTAACATTGCCAGCAATAAAATATTATGAACAAATTCTTAGAAAAATCTCTTTTGTTATAAATAGACCAAAAAAAAAGTTTTACAAACTTTTACAAACCTAACAAGAAAAAAGTTTTACAAACTTATAGACAAATAACGACAATTAACTAAATAAAAAGGTATTCTAATCAGCTGTCAACTATTTTTAAAGCTTGCCACCCTTCTCGATGCGTCATCACTTGTCAATTGACGGCTGCTCTACTGCAACAACTTGCGGCCGTTTTCCAAAAAAGTTTATTGATTCCTATTAGAAATATTGGAATCTCCCTGAAACATCATGGGAGATTCACTGGATGGAAGTGAAAATTCACCTGAGTCGCAAAATGTCGTCGTGGTCGACTTCCAAGACTTTGCAAACTACTTGCGCAGAGCCGCAACGGTACTTTTGCCCGAAGATGATATCGTTCCGCCGGCATTAAATACTGCTTTAGACGATAAAGTGAACCAAGATTGCATCAGGAAGTTCTTCTCAGACCCTCAGGTGTCTTCGTTGTACGTGCAAAGGTTTTCTTCCAAAGGTATGCTACATCCACCCGTTTTTTTTTTTCATTTGTCAACTTTCTACCTGCATTGCTGCAGTATTAGATCATACAGCATTGCACATTTCGATGTATGATGATGATGTCAAGTTTCAAGTAGTCTATATTAATATTTAGTTAGTTTAATTGTATTTAATCGTAATTTGATTGCATTGTAACTGTATTACTCAAACATTTCAATTAATTTTTGTTTTCCCCATGTTTAGAAGATGACAGTGAACAACCAACTGAAGGCGAAGAGGAGAAAGAAGCTGTTACCTATCAAATCAGCAATGAGGTTAGTGACAAAATGGCCACACTTATATTCTTTACTCAAGCTAATCTCATTTTTACTTTTATCGCAATAAAGTGTTGATTTTCTCTACTCAAACAGCTAACATTTTGTTTCTTCTAGGTGGTCTTCTCATCATCCAGGGTTGCATCCTTCGTCTGCATCAAGCGTGGTGCTGTTATTGAGGCTGACAAGTCCATCCACAGTCAGCTGCGGCTCATCAACCTGTCCGATGGCTCCCCCTATGAGACCTTGCATGCTTTCATCAGCAAAACCATGGCTCCATTCTTCAAGAGTTATGTGAAGGAGAGTGGAAGGGCTGATAGGTAAGGGGACAGATACTTTAACCTTTGGTATTTGGGAATGTAGATCAGAACAAACCTGTTATTCTGCTGGAACACAGATCCATGTTTTTTTGTAGTTTGCTGATCCACATTGAAAGGTTCATCCTGATCTTAAAGATTAACTGTGTGAATAAGTACTGTATGCTATCATATCATTAAGAACGGCCAACCCGTCATACTTTTCATACAAGCGCATATACGTGGTTATGCCGATGTTCCACATCTATCTTTGTTTTTTATTAACTAATATGTATTTTGTGCTTTATATCTAGGTTTCTATGGTTGCAAAAAATAATAATAAAGTAGAAACAAATTCAGTATAAGCCTCCAAAAATTGCGGTATTGCACAAATTTTACCTGAACGTTGGCCATTCATAATGTACTCATAAACTGTAAAAATAAAGAAAACATCTCGATAGAAACCTTGCACATATAATGGAGATTCTTTATGACAAATATTTATTTCACACACTTGTTAGACTTATTCAAAAACACATATTTCCTGGAACAAGTTTAAGAAATTTTCGAACACTATTTTACGTTCAATGTCATCGCGTTAGGCGGTATGAGGTGCGCGGGAGACGAGTTGTGCGGGGTCGGGGCGGGGTTAGCGGGGGAGTTGAAATAAAATCACCGCCGTGGCTCTGGATGAAACAACAAGCTTTTTGACCATGCTCGCGTTGACGATAGACGGGCCGGGAAGGGCCCTCTTAATTTACAAATTTGGTAGTGACTGTATAGTCACAGTAATATTACTATGTAGAAAAGTTAAAAAAACATAATACACTTGATGTATTGGATACACTTGATGTATTGGACTAGTGATTTAATCAAAACATTTCTTGTTAACTGAATCTCTTGAGCCATAAAAGTAGTCTGTTGTATGAATTTAACTGTTATAATTTCACAGTATTCACCGAATCATTAATGTATTGATCTAGCTAAAACATATGTGTCGCAGGGATGGAGATAAAATGGCACCATCAGTGGAGAAGAAGATTGCAGAGTTGGAGATGGGACTGCTTCATCTTCAGCAGAACATTGACATCCCTGAAATTACCCTGCCTGTCCATCCTCTGGTAGCAGCTGTAATTAAAAGGTATGGATTTGAGGTTCCAATAATAAAGACAAAAAATATTAATATAATTTTTTTCACAGTTTACTGATTGTTCCTTTAACATAACCTTTAATGTTCCACTTGCACTGCTGAGTCAGAGGTCTCCTCTCTGTGGTCTATGGTGCACCTTGCGGGCCTGGTGCTAGGTTCCTCTTATCAATTGATAACTGTGAAAATAAATCTATTTAAATTGAATACAGAACTATAGATTATAAATTGTTGAAGCAAATAAACAGGCATCCATGCCAAACAATAATATTAAAAAGTAGAGTAGGTTAATCTTATTGGTCACAAGTGACTCTAGCTTCTCTTAATGGTAATTGTCTTTTACTGTCATGGCAAGAAACGGTTTCTTTTAACATATTCTATTCCATTTCAACATAAATTATCCACAAATTAATAATATCCACATTTTGGTAATATTCCAAATTACTCTGAAAATAAGAGTAAATGAATTATAGAACTTTATCCACATTACCTACTTTTAAAAGTTAGCACTTCCATTTCTTATTATTTACAACAGAGCTGCTGATGAAGGGCGCAAACCTCGCGTTGCCGACTTCGGTGATAAGGTGGAAGACTCCACATTCCTGAATCAATTGCAGAATGGAGTCAACCGCTGGATCAAAGAAATACAAAAGGTTTGATAAACTGACAACACACACACACACAGTACAGTTGTACAGCTTTTAAATGTGTTTTTAATGCTCAAAACCCTGTTTCAACGCATGTTCCTTTTACTCAGGTTACCAAGTTAGATCGCGACCCATCAAATGGCACAGCCCTTCAAGAAATCTCTTTCTGGCTCAACCTGGAAAGAGCCCTCCATCGTATCCAGGAGAAGAGGGAAAGCATTGAGGTTTGTTCAATTATTTATCTAAGCTTTGGATCCACTACAGTAAAGTGGATACAAAGGGGATATACTATTCATAGTGTGACTATATGAATCATGCTCTTTGTATACCATTTGATGGTATCTTATGTCATTTGTTCCGTATGAGGTTTATGCAAATTGTCTTATTCTTACATTAGCATATTATATTATATATCAATGTTATTAAACTTGCATGCACAGAGACATCTATAAAAATATAGGTATATGAGACTTTGCTTTTATTCAAGGTTGCCCTAACTCTGGAGATTCTGAAGTATGGCAAGCGTTTCCATGCCACGGTATCTTTTGACACTGACACCGGACTGAAGCAAGCTCTTGCAACTGTCTCCGACTACAACCCTCTCATGAAAGACTTTCCTATCAATGACCTTCTTAGTGCAACAGAGTTGGAAAGGATCAGGTAAAAAAATTGCATATTTTACCAAAAATAAACTTAATACATATACTTTTATTAAAGAAAAATTTTCTGTGCTTACAATCTGAGGTCATATTTCTTTTCCTTTCATACAGATTGGCGGTGCAACAGATCTTCTCCCATCTAAGAAAGATTCGATCTACCAAATACCCTATCCAGCGTGGATTGAGACTGGTAGAGGCTATCTCGCGTGATCTTGGTCAACAACTCCTGAAGGTAAAATCTATAACTGTTGGATTTGTATAATTTATCTTGAAATCACCAAAGACTTTGTTTCGGCTTTTTATCCTAATTACTGTTTCCATAAAGGTTCTGGGAACTCGTCGTCTGATGCACATTCCTTTCGAAGATTTTGAGCGCGTCATGACCCAATGTTTCGAAGTGTTCTCCTGCTGGGATGATGAATATGAAAAGCTGCAGGGATTGTTGCGGTAAGTTGTATCAACAGTTCAACAAGAAAAAATATATGCTTCAGTAACATTGATGTTTCCGAATTACCATCAACATCGCACCACATTATAATCTCAGAGATAATTATTACCTTAATACCTAGATTTATTACCTCTATTGCCTATAAAGCCTCGTTCAATATTTGTAGTGATATCGTTAAGAAGAAGCGTGACGAGCACCTGAAGATGGTATGGCGTGTGTCGCCGTCTCACAAGCGCCTACAGGCTCGCATGGAACACATGCGCCGGTTCCGTAGACACCATGAACAACTGCGCACTGTCATGCTTAGAGTAAGTCACACTTAAAGATCCATTTAAGCTATGGAATTCCACTGACTAACTTATGACCTATGGTCATAATCTACAAAGAATTATGACCTATAATCTTTGTAGATTATGCCAAGATTTTATTTGATTCCTTAACATCTAGTCTTCTCCAAAGGTTTGAGAAAGGCAGAAGTATATAATATGTATGCAATTTTACCAGTTACATTTTCATAAAGATGTATACTATAAAGTTAGCCTCTGTATCTGAATTGATAAGGTATAATTATGTGTGCAGGTCCTTCGCCCTCGCGCTACTGTGGCAGCTGACACAGGTGCTGGTGGTGAACCCGCCCAGCCTCTATCGCTACCCATGGATGCTGCGGATGCTAATGCTATTGCAGAGGTAACGTATTAACATACATTAGGGCCAAATCGACCTTCAAAAAGAGCCTCGGTAAATAACAATGGCATCATTATAAAGCTTGACAATTTTGAAAACTTCGTGTTCCATATTTATAGTTTTTATACTGTGACAAATCTATAACATTCCCATTTAATTCAGGCCCCCTCTCTGTTCTCAGCGAGAGGTAGAAAACTCTATCTCGAACCATCACCAAAACAAATGAACTCTCCGTCTGAGCCTAGTGTAAGAGCTCATTTGTTTTGTATCTATGTTCATTTGTTAATATTCCATTATATTTGTGTTTAGGTAAACCTCGCATATGAGAATGTGAAGGAAGTTGACTGTCTGGATATTTCTCGCGAGGGATGCGATGCTTGGGAAGCCGCTGTCCGGCGTTATGAAGATAGGATTGGTGAGTTGTATAACACTGGAGTCATCATTTGATTGAACGCAGAGATTTAAAATTACTTCTTTGATTGTATTATGTTGTGCATCAGGCAGTATTCTGTCACTAGAAGATTGTGTATAAAACTGCACAAACTTTCAAAGGACTGCACACAAATAATGCACTTTTGATCCCGTAAACCTCATGTTGATAAAATCGAATGATTTTACGTTTTTTTTAGGGTTCCTTACCGGACACAGCTGACAGACAGCGGAGGCTTAGTATTATGTTACTAAGTCTCCACTGTTCGTCCGTCCGTCTGTCTGTCTATCTGTCAGCGGGCTGTATCTCATGATCCGTAATAGGTAGACAGTTGAAATTTTCAGTGTATATTTCTGTTGCTGCTATAACAAAAAAGATTAAAAACGAAAGGAGGCTCCCTTACTACGATGATACGTACTACTACATGGCCGTTTTTTTTATTGTGTAGCACATTTTATCACTTAACGTTTTTCTATCATTTATTTGTTTAGATCGCGTGGAGACCCGTATCACAGCCCACCTCCGTGATCAGCTGGGAACAGCGAAGAACGCGAACGAGATGTTCCGCATCTTCTCCCGGTTCAACGCCCTGTTCGTGCGCCCGCACATCCGGGGCGCTATTCGCGAGTACCAGACGCAGTTGATACAGAGAGTGAAGGACGATATTGAAGCTTTGCATGAGAAGTTTAAGGTAATAAAAGAAATTGCGAACATCGCGCCGCCATTTTCCAAACTAAAATGATTGGTTAGTTATTGGCTTCTTAGAGGTAATATTTTCTAGTGACATAGATGATATCTTCACCATTTTGTTGACCAGCCTCAACTGCGCCTTAATTTTAGACACTCTTGTGGACTTGCTTAATGCCCAGCTTGGAGATTGTCGGTGCATCACTCACCCATATTATATTACATCATTAAAATGACAATAACATCTTCCTTTTCATTCAGGTACAATATCCTCAATCGAAATGCAGTCGCCTATCCTTAGTGCGCGATCTGCCCCCAGTGGCTGGTTCCATCATCTGGGCTAAGCAGATCGACCACCAACTTACTGCGTATTTGAAGAGAGTCGAGGATGTCCTTGGTAAGAACATTAACATACAGTCCTTTCTCTGAGACATAAGCAACACAATAGCAACCTTAATGTAATGATTTTAATGATCACTTTGTTTTTGATAAGCTTGCAAGTGATAGCAACCCAAAAGCAACCTTATCTCAACGAAAGTTAAAGTCCCTTTGATCTTGACAGATATCCAAAATCATAGCTAAAATAACTGAAAGGCTGTGTATTTTTTTATTAATTCGAAAATGGAAACTGTTTTCTCATTCTTTTGTTTCGTCTTATAGGTAAAGGGTGGGAGAACCATATTGAAGGCCAAAAACTGAAAGCCGATGGTGACAGTTTCAGACTCAAATTGGACACCCAAGAAGTTTTCGATGATTGGGCTCGTAAGGTAAAAGAAACTTTGTTTAAATCGTTACAAATGATGAGCGCGCCCTCTTGTAACTTTGTGTCATTGACATAAGGTTTAAATTGCAATGATGTTGATGTTGCTCTATTGTAGTTCAAATTAGCCAAAACGTTTGTACATTTTTCTTATCTCTTTTAGGTCCAACAGCGTAACCTAGGCGTGTCTGGACGTATATTCGCCATTGAATCGGTTCGCGCTCGCTCCAGCAAAACTGGCACTATACTGAAACTGAAGGTCAACTTCCTGCCTGAGATTATCACACTATATAAAGAAGTGCGCAATTTAAAAAACCTTGGATTCAGGTATATTTCTTTGTATTTAAATGTAGTAAGATGGTAAGGATGAATTACCTTCTCTCTTATTTTGATGGTTCTTTTTTTTCTTATTTAATTGTTTGTCTTTTCAGTAATATCAGGTAATTTAAAATTCTCATATGAAACCCTCAATTCCTATCAAAACTCATGTTTGATTAACTGGAGCCCCCACAATTCCTTCCTTAACTTTTAGTAAGGAACTCTTCTTTTTAGAATATTCTTGGCACAACTTCCAAATACAAATTAAAAAGGACAACGACGCTTAAACGGTTACCACATATTTGGTACATAACCCCACCCCCTTTTTTTTCGGATGGGAAACCATCAAATGACTCCTCCCGCTCTGGGCGGAGCAGGAGGGAGTGTCAGACTTTTACTGACTAAAACCCATCCATGTTCCTTCATCGCCCTTTGAGTTCCAGGGCCGCGGTATCTCTTTCGAACAGTCCCGCAGCCCCGGTTCTTAACGCCCCTGAACGTAGAAATTTTTCATCGGTAATTAAAAAAACCGGTCAAGTGCGAGCCGCACAAACCAAATAATAAAAATATTTTTAAGGCTCATTCATATAATATGTTGTATTGTTTTACATTCAACAGCAAAACTAAATTTATTTTTCATAGTATGTTAATGAAAAACAAAATTACTGCAGCAGTTTGATGAAAAAGTCCCATATCTCAAAAACTAAACATCAAATCTTATTCAAACCAATTTTGTTTACGTTTTACAATCCTACATTTTTTCAGAAATTTTCCCACTTTGACATTGAGAAAAAATGGTTTTAGGAACCTCAATGTAATTTTTAAAGACCTATCTGTAGACACCCCGCATGTAAAGGTTTCATGAAAAAAATATGTTTTATTTTCAGTTCTATGTAAGGGGAATAAAGTGTCTGTGTGACATACACGGACAGACAGACAGACATGACTAATCTATAAGGGTTCCGTTTTTTGCCATTCGGCTACGGAACCCCTAAAAAACAGCTGTTCCATACATTTTGACCTTGTAGGTATTGCAGTTTTGTAGAAAACAGCCGTTTTTAATAATTGATGAAAAAATTACATACAGTGTTATGAATGATAATGATGACTGAATGCGTCGTAACCGTTCAACTCTCGGTGTCGCTTCCACATGTATACAGGGTGTAAAAAGACCCTTAACGAAGCCGTCAACCAAGCATTCTGTACATCACACTAAGTAACACTGCGCAAAAGTTATTGCTGGGAAATGACTTTTTTTTTTTGGGGTGAAATATCACGTTTTACGGTAGGACTCAATGTAACGCACTCAAAACATTGTGCTGATGGATGGATTGAATAGTATGGGGGTCGTGGAGGTGTTTAAAGTAAAAATCTTACATTAAAAACATGTGTTTCAAAAAAACTTGTGAATAAGTTGGAACTCTGACCCCCCATATCTCCCTAACTAGATGGTTCCCAGGTCTGGTCTAGAACAAAAAAATGATCGCAATAACGGGGAGAACAAGTGCCTTTCGGCTTCGTTAAGGGTCTTGTTACACACCCTTTATTTGTCACATACTGGCAACTATGTCCACGAATCAAGGTGATGTTTTCTTCCACAGGGTACCGCTAGCCATAGTGAACAAGGCCCACCAAGCAAACCAACTGTATCCCTTCGCCATTTCCCTTATCGAAAGCGTACGCACTTACGAACGCACGCTGGAAAAGGTAAAGTATTGAGAAACAAACAGTGTGAATTCACAGAGTTCTAGCACTAGAAACATAACACGATATTCGCACAAACACTCGATTTTTATTACAATTTTACACTGAGGCCCGATTGCACCACAAGGTACATGTAACAAGAAAAGAACTTAAAACATCGTTCTATTTCTTTTTAATTTATTTTAAGTTAACAGAAACAAATGCTCTTTCTTTATGTTAGGTCCTGTTTCTACCAAACCGAAGACTAGCAAACTGGAGAGCAGTCGAAGGCGTGATGTGGATTTCAACTAATATGATTGGTCGCACACGTCTGCTCTCCAGTCCGTTCGTCTCCACTTTGGCGGAAATCTTTGTTTAGTGATTAGTGGTGCAAACAGGCCGAAACTTCATTTAATTGTATATGTTGTATGTGCGTGTATGTGACAACACTAACACGAGTGCGTTTTCATTTGTGCAGCTAAATAATAGGAATCATACAAAGGTAGTTTATGAATTTATAGGCTGCATGATATGTGTCGATGTTTTTTTCTTTTGAATTATCATATTTAGAAACACTTCTACTCACTATGATTTTTATTGTTTTTCTTTAATTTATTTTTTAGATCTAGATTAGATTTGTTTCGAGAAACTATTAGTAGGTATAAAAATGCTTTACAGAAAGTATGATGGGAACACTTTTGTTCCTTTTATAACAATTAAATGGTATTTCTAGGTGGATAGGATCTAAATAAAAATTCAAAACCGTTATACCATACTCAAACTTACTGTAAGTACTCAAATTTTGGCTGACTGGCCACAGTCGTCGTTATATCATAAAAAAAGCAATCCGTACGTCAGTGTTGCCAGTATGATTTTCCAAAAATGGACGGTTGTTTTTCTGAAAAGGTACGGTTTTTAACTTCAAGGTACGGTTGGGTCGGGATACTTCTGCAAGAACTAGATCAGTTTTTTTCTTCTGACTCATTTTAGTCCTGGAAAAGATAATGAAATATTGCATCTTCTACAGTTATATAGTCTAATGTCACAATAGTTTCCTGAAACTAAAACCCTTAGCTTTAATATTTTATGTCTGATGTCGCTTTATATTCTTTCATGTAGTTTTTAAGTTTTCCAAATTATTCCCTCTAGTTAAATTTTTATTTGTACCATACCGCCATAATAACCACCATACGTAATGTTTGGAAAACCTTCAGATTCGTGATAAAGCGTCCATCATTCCGCTCGTGGCTGGTCTACGTCGAGATGTGTTGAACCAAGTATCGGAAGGAATGGCTCTTGTATGGGAGTCATACAAATTGGACCCGTATGTTCAGAAGCTTAGCGAAGTTGTGCTTCTGTTCCAAGAGAAGGTTAGTATTAAAACATCTTTTCGTTTTTACTTTCAGAGCAATATAAACTTAGATGATCTACTGTCTTGTGTCTTGCAAGAATTTTCCAATGAAAGATTTCTGGGATCATTAAGGGACATGTTCAAGTCATCATCATGTTACTAAATGACTTTGACAGTTCTCTCTAAGAACCTTGATCGAATGTAGAATAAAATAACAAAATATGTCATAGTGTAAAATTAAAATTTCCTAAATAAATCCCGAAATAATCAGAAAAATCAGTTCATAACAAAAATTACATCACAATAAATTTTGCTACCACTTTTAATAGGTGGAAGACCTTCTAGCCGTAGAAGAACAGATCTCAGTGGACGCTCGTTCCTTGGAAACGTGTCCATACTCAGCTGTCAGCCTGGCAGATATCCTGAGCAGACTGCAGAGGGCTATCGATGACCTGTCATTGAGGCAGTACAGCAACTTGCATCTGTGGGTGCAACGCCTTGATGAAGAGGTTTGTTTTCATTTTCATTACAGTAGTTTAAAGTCACTTTAGTGTTGAGATGTGTTCGAATCTGGCATTGGTCCAGTGAAAACTTTCGTGCAATCACCGCGCCTGATCTTCGTGACGCAAAAAAAGGAATGTCAATATCATAAAAAAAACCCATAATAAGATAATTGCCACATGACATAAACTTATATTCAAGAACATATTGATTGATGCTTCAAGGTAAATGGGGTATATAAATTGAGGAATCTCAATACCGACCCTTGCTCGACGAGCCAGCCCGCGCCGCTGAGCATGTAGCGTTAAATTCCCCATTAAATAATCCGACCCAGCCAAGTTCTAGTTGCCCTCCCCTCAATGACGCACTAAACCTAGGCCCGAACCCTGCAGGGGGTGCCCTTAGTGTCTGTTCATTTAATGTGTAAATCCTTAGTTTGTAAGCCCTGGCTGGGGGCCTTAAAGTAATTTTCGGCTACCACAGGATAGTCCGGTTAAGCAGCTTCAACCTCAATAGAGTTGTTGCGCTGCGAGTGGTCATACCTAAAAAAAAAAAAAAAATAGGCTATGTCCATGTTATTAATATTTTTGTACACTTTCGTAGGTTGAGAAGAGCTTGGCCGCTCGTCTCCAAGCCGGTATTGAAGCGTGGACATCTGCCCTACTCGGCAAGAGCCATGAACTGGATCTGTCCATGGACACCTACTCTCCTACTGAGCCCACGCACAAACCTGGTGGAGAACCACAGGCAAGTATTTGTTATATTGCATCGTTTTAAAAACAATTTACTGTCATAGAGGAATCGGCTAGTCTACTTCTGAAAATACTACTAGAATAACGGCGAACACAATCTGTAAATATGTTGACTTGTGAATCTTGCTTGTTACCTTTCCTTCAAGTTGACTTCAGCTAAGAACAGAGCCTTAAGTTTCGCCTCCAGTACGATGCTTTTTGCTACTTTATATTGTATGTCTCATTTGTGCTGAATAAACCGTTTTTCTTCCTTGTAGTTCTCCAGTTCTAATTGTCTTTACTCATTTATTTTGTATTCGCAGATCGCTCGCGTAGTCCACGAGGTGCGCATCACGAACCAGCAGATGTACCTGTTCCCGTCTCTGGAGGAGGCGCGCTTCCAACTGATGCGGCAGATGTTCGCGTGGCAAGCTATCGTCACCAGCCAACACCGCTTGCAGAGCACCAGGTATAATTTAGTATTACTGTTAAGCTTTCGAAATCCCCGTAATACACTTGAAAAACTAACTGGGCCCATATTATTTACTAGTGCGAGAATGGAATGAGAAATGTCTTTAGCGCTTTACTATACGATCCTTGATATAACTATCACCAAGCTCATAAGTTCTAAAATAACAAGTTCGAATATTACGTTATGTCTCCAAATCTTCTAATGAACTTTCAGTAACAAGACTTGCCTATAGTCGTACCTTTACATGTTCAATTTACGTATACATGTTCACCATAATTACTTTGTTTACAGATACCAAGTAGGCGTAGCTCGTGCGCAGACGGCTACCTACAGAAACTTGCTGACCAAACTGCCCGCTGGATCTAATCCTCTGGAGAACGCATACGACGCTATCGAGCAAAAGATCTCGCAAGTCCGCGAATACGTCGACGAATGGCTGCGGTAAGTCACTTATAAGATTACAAGTAAATATTAAAATTGTTTTAAATTAATTTTTACTGATTTTTTTTGTTTATTTGTAGTTATCAAGCACTGTGGGATCTGCAGCCTGAAAGTTTGTATGGGCGTCTGGGAGAAGACATCACTCTCTGGATTAAGTGCTTGAATGATATCAAGTAAGTTCTCTTCAAGTTTAATTTTATTTATGGCTAATATCAAGTACCTAGATATTTTATGATAGGTTATTTATTTATTTATTCAGTAGTAGGTACATACATTTTATACATTTAAGTTGGTGCCAACATAAACTCATTAGAGTTTTACCGTGCACCAAGATCAAACCATCATTGGTTAAACCATCATTGTATATTAGAAAGTTTAATACTAGTTTCGTTGAAAAGCAGGCTGCCGGACACTGTTCTGTTTTTTATTTTATTCAATAACTCTTACGATATCGTACTTAAATTAAAAAAAAAAAAACATCTAAGCCATTACTAATTTTATCAGGAAATCGCGCACAACATTCGACACCTCAGACACTCGCCGTGAATACGGGCCCGTCGTCATCGACTTCGCTCGAGTACAGAGCAAGGTAGCTCTGAAGTACGACGCATGGCACAAGGAAGTACTCGGCAAGTTCGGCGCGCTGCTCGGCGGAGAGATGGTCACCTTCCACGGACAGTTAGCCAAGTCACGTAGCCAGCTAGAACAGCAGACTATCGGTAAGATACCTGACTTCATAGAATGGTGAGGGATTGGCTTGAAGGGATCCGAGGTTTATTGTTTTAGCTTTATATAGCCCAGTTGTTCTACCCCTGAAATGAGGTCCTAAAACATAATCCCTCATAAACTTTAAACTTTTACTTTCCACTCTTAAACAGTAATTAAATGCGATTGGTATTTTTTTCTTCTTTTCATGTTCCCTGTTGTAAATGCAGATTATTATAATTCCGATATCACTATGTTCCTACAGAGGCAGCGTCAACCAGCGATGCCGTATCACTCATCACATATGTGCAACAACTGAAGAGAGAAGTGCTAGCATGGGAGAAACAAGTCGACATCTACAGGGAGGCTCAACGCATTCTCGAAAGACAGAGGTAAATATAAACATCACACACAAACACACATCACATCTTCGGCCTAAAATAGCAGTTCAGTACTGGATTAAAGCATGTTACCTGCTTGTTTTTTTTTTATGATGCCATTAAGTGGGGCCTGGTGACCTGTAATTCAGGTTTTTTTAAAACCTACTTCAGGCACTCACAGTGTGAATTTATTTAGTTCAAAACTGTTAAGTGCTACAAAACCATTATGAGAGAAAATAAATAAACTTATTATTATTATTATAAAGCTTCTCCAGTAGCCAACTACTGAGCAAGGTCTCCAGCCACTTCCATTATCTATCAGCAAGGTGCAAGGATCATCTTCTACTTATAATCAGTTTCTACAAAGCCATTTTATTTTGTAGATTCCAGTTCCCAGCGCAATGGCTGCATGTGGACAACATCGAAGGCGAGTGGAGTGCGTTCAATGAGATTATGCGCAGGAAGGATTCTTCTATTCAGACCCAGGTAACACATCATATTTGCAGCATAACTTGGGTTTTCTGAGATAGCGGGGTCAACGAAATTTAACAATCACAATGACAACCGATCTGAGATTATATTGGTTGGCAACATCAAGTTCAAGCAAGTAGTTATCGTAAGGGTGGTAAAATTGATTATTCCATTCACCCTAACTTCCCAAGAAAGATCAGCAAAGCTTTGAAATTAGAACGTTGTTTGACACGTCACTTCATTTTCAAAAAGGGAAAATATAGTGACGTTTTCGAGTGAAAAAGAGACGGCCGTCATTGATTACCGCTTTCTTAGAAAACCGAAGCTTTATTAGTTGTCCGACGCGTCCTTTCAGTAGTCATATAAACCTACCGATTCTCTCTAGGTGGCGTCACTACAACAAAAGATCGTAGCCGAGGACAAGGCAGTCGAGGCCCGTACCCTCGAATTCCTCACTGAATGGGAACGCAGCAAGCCCACTGATGGGTCGACCAGGCCTGAAGATGCGTTGGCAAGACTCCAGGCTATGGAGACCAGATACACTCGGCTGAAGGACGAGAGAGACAATGTGGCTAAGGCTAAGGAGGCTCTTGAGTTACATGATACTGGTAAAGTCATAAACAAGACGTTTAAAAATATTATTTTATAGACATGGATGTTTTGACTTGTTGAATGTTCTTTCTTTATCGTGTGGTTAGTGCCTAACCTGGTGTCAGAGTTTTCAGGCCGCCCATGGGCTTCTGACTTGGCTTTACCGCCGTCAAGAAATATCTCCCAGGCATGCTGGTTTCCTCACGATGTTTCCCTTCACCGGAGCATGTGATAATTATACAATACGCACATGAATCCGAAAAGTCAGCGGTGCGTGCCTTGGGTTCAAGACCTATGACTTGGCAGTCCGACGGTTACACCACTAGGCTATCACTGCTACGTGAATGTTGAATTTTTCAAACAATTAGGAATTAACCCTATTAGCTGGACGCCTAGTTTGAGTTCTATTCGAAGTATTAGTTATTTTTCTATCGTCTTAATTACCATAATGTTAAATCATGTTTGTAACTTCATAGCTTGTTTGACTGTGTCTTGTTATTACCTCGTTCTTGTTCTTATTCACTTAACCCTTACGTAAAATAAAACTTCTGATCATCTAATTGTGTTTTGATATTTTAGGAAGCTCAGTCAACAATGAGCGCATGACCGTCGCTCTTGAAGAGTTGCAAGACTTGCGCGGAGTGTGGTCTTCACTCAGCAAGATCTGGACGCAGATCGATGATATTAGGGAGAAGCCTTGGCTTTCCGTGCAGCCTAGGAAACTCAGGTAAGCTCAAATGTTGTTGAAGGAAATTGATCATGGTATTTTTGGTACCTATTCTTAATTTAATAATTAACGTTAAACATTTTTTATTTATTTCTCCTTACTGTTAAAATATAATATATACTCGTTTCCATCAATAAAAAGCGCGCTGTTGGATTTCCAACGCTCGGCTCAGGGCTAAAAGATAAAAATCCAATAGCGCGCTTATATAGGATTTATTTTCGTGTCCCTTAATGTGAAACCAGGGAATCGGGGCATAAAACTTGTGTTTATATCCTAGGCAACAACTGGAGGCGATGTTGAACGAGCTCAAAGAACTGCCTGCTCGTCTTCGTATGTATGACAGTTACGAGTATGTCCGCAAACTGCTACAGTCTTACACCAAGGTAAATATCATTACTTTATGACCAAGCTTATTCTACAATAAGCTTTCGAATATTTTTACCATCAAAAGTAAAGAGCACTCGTCATCTACTATATGACAACCGTTTTGAATGACCCCTCGATGACGGCAGTATTGGCACTTGATTCGCCTTCTAACTGTCTTACATATTCATCATGACAACAGATCTACGATCTGACCAAAGTTTACTTCCTCCACCAAACATACTGGCCTCAATCATTAAAAGAAATACGAAATACAACTACCTTTCATTCCACAGGTCAACATGTTGATAGTAGAGCTGAAGTCCGATGCTCTCAAAGAGCGCCATTGGCGCCAACTGTGCCGCGCACTCAAAGTAGACTGGTCACTGTCCGAGCTCACTCTGGGACAAGTGTGGGACGCCGATCTGTTGCACAACGAACACACCGTCAAGGACGTAGTGTCCGTTGCTCAGGGAGAAATGGCGCTCGAAGAGTTCTTGAAACAGGTGAGATATTAGTAGTTAAGTACTTAAGAACCTGAATTCATCGCCTGATCTTATGCTAGGAATAAATAAAGGTCAGAGATTAGTTTGAGCTCGCTAAACGAGTTAATGTCTTCAACTTGGACAAAGATCCAACTATCTGCCTATCTTTTTCCAACTTATGGTCAGTCTAACCAGATCCAATATTTTACATGGAGCGACTGCCTACCTGGCTTCCACACCCTGGTTACTGTGCTACACGATACCCCTTAAAAGTACATAAACATAAAAAATAAACCAGAACAGAACAGAAGACCCCATGATTTCCGTCTCAAACTCATAACATTTCTCATTCATAGGTACGCGAGTCCTGGCAGAGCTATGAACTGGACCTGATCAACTACCAGAACAAGTGCAAGATCATCCGCGGCTGGGACGATCTGTTCAACAAAGTGAAGGAACATATAAACAGCGTCGCTGCTATGAAGCTGTCGCCTTATTACAAGGTAAGATCACTTTTTTATCGTTTTTTTACCACTGGGAATTAAGACTAGTAACGAAATAAGGCATTTGTACCTAGGGGAGCAATGTGGAGTATTCTAGATGTTAATTTAATAAATCTAATGGTTAAAATCTAGTAATCAAGAAGGGCTAAAATACGCATATGTACCGTGATCTTTAAATCTTCTCGTGTGAAAATTATAAGCGCCAATGCTATTGGTTGTGACTCGCGGTCCTAAAACGTGTGAGGGACACGACTCCGCGTTCCAGCGTTATTGATCAGTTTTGTAAATCTCTAAGTGAATATTCACCATCCTACTCGCACATTTTATGACCACGATTGTTGCACGTCATGACATGTAACACAGTTGTGTTATGATGATTTTTTGCACCAATATTATGTCTATTCTTCCCAAGGTATTCGAAGAAGAAGCTCTAACTTGGGAAGAGAAACTGAACCGCATCAACGCTCTGTTCGACGTCTGGATCGACGTACAACGTCGCTGGGTGTACTTGGAGGGTATCTTTAGCGGCTCGGCTGATATCAAGACCTTGCTGCCAGTTGAGACTAGCCGGTTCCAGAGCATCAGGTATTGATAAAAACTGCTGAATTAACGAAAAAGTCATTTTATTCAGGTTTTAGTAAAATGGTGTATAGTGACAGTATTTATAAAATCTTCTCTTTTTGTTGAGTATTTTTGCACTGAGAGTACGTCCGTGTATAAGCGCGCGGTCTATGCGTAGCGCATAATGTAGACGAGACATTAGCGTCGCGTTTAGACTGCGTATATGTTTGACTAATGCAAGACCAAAGAGCCTAAAACACCCTTCATATTTATAACAATCTCTGCAATGCCTTCATTTCCTAATATTTCTTCTGTTAATCCCCCTATAGCTCAGAATTCTTGGGCTTGATGAAGAAAGTGAGCAAGTCCCCAATGGTGATGGACGTACTGAACATTCCTGGTGTACAACGATCTCTTGAGCGTCTCGCCGACTTGCTCGGCAAGATACAGAAGGCGCTCGGTGAATATCTGGAGAGGGAGAGAAGCAGCTTCCCTAGGTGTGTATTTTTTTAATCAAACACGTATTTAAAAAACAATCGAAATCAAACTTCATGTACATTATGAACGCGTTCAACCTATAGCCATTGAAATCAAACTTTATTTAAATTTGGAAGGCGTTCAAAATCGACTTGTTACTTTTTTTAGGGCGTATAACATGCTGACTTTTTCATATATGGGATTTGAAACCCTCAAAAAATTATGTGGATTACTGTAATCAGAAATTAATTCCTTGGAAACTTAGTATTAACCAAGAAGTTTAGCTGCTGGCAAAGAGGTTGTCTTTATTTTTTCATGAGCATTTCTGAGGACAAAATAAAAAAAAACAATCATCTTAACTCTAGATTCTACTTCGTGGGAGACGAGGACTTGCTCGAGATCATCGGTAACAGCAAAAACATCGCGCGTCTACAGAAGCACTTCAAGAAGATGTTCGCTGGAGTCGCCGCCATCATCCTCAATGAAGACAATACTGTTATCAATGGTATTGCTTCTCGCGAGGGTGAAGAGGTAAGAAACACAAATATAAAAAAACCTGATATTTTAAACCTTATTTGAATACGAGGTTGTTTAGTTTAATAATTAACGTCCTAAACAACACACAGCGACACATCAAGCCATTCATATCCAGTTAACCTCGCTTTGTATGAGCTTCCCGTACAATGAGAGATCAGCCTATACTGGTTTTGTATAGCTAAATTGGTCATTGAGCGTGCTAGACTTTTTCATTTTAAATAAATAGTAGAGTTTAATTGAAACAACTTGAACTGCAGACATTTCTAAAAAATGTAACAGCCTGGTTAACCACTTGAAAGTCATCCATTGCACTATGTAAGGTCCCATTAAAATAGATGTTCAAATTTTAACACGGCGTTCAGTACGTCTAACCAATGATATCCAAGCAAAAAAAAACAGTGATTTTATTTTGACCTAAAATAATAAATTGCCAGTGGCACTCTGGAATATACACATCCATTAGGTCAAAATAAAATCACTTTAATCAGTGTATTTTTTTTGCTTGGATATCTTTGGTTAGACACACTGAACGCTGTGTTAAAATTTGTCCATCTATTTTAATGGGACTTTATATTGGCAACTGCAGTAATTCTGCATATGTGTCTGTGTCATAACGAGTAATTTACCTGGAACTACGATGTATAAGACTTTGCCATCATCATTCTTGTGTCCTTATACCAACATTTTCTATTCTAGGTCTACTTCACATCACCGGTCTCAACAATCGAGAATCCTAAGATCAACTCGTGGCTATCGATGGTCGAGCGTGAGATGCGCGTGACCTTAGCTTGCCGGCTCAAGGACGCAGTGGGTGACGTCAAACAGTTCAAGGACGGTAATGTTGACCCGCAGAAGTTTATTGATTGGTGTGACAAGTATCAGGTAAGTTTACTGTTTTATAAATGTTACCCCACACTAGGAATGTCTCCTGTTGCGTTTACAAACATTTAAACTCACATACACAAACAGCCAGACCCAGAATAACTATCTGTAGGCCATACAAATATTTGTTCTTGCGGGGATCGAACCGACGTCACGCAGCGCAGCAGCCAGTCGCTCAGCCACTGCGCCAACTGCGCCGTTATGGTTATACTGAGACCTTGATGATTCTAAACCAGAACATATGTTTTTTTTTTTTCTATTACACCTTCGTGACCAAATCTATAAGCCACTTCAAAAGATACTGAGGTCCTTCTAAGAGGTCCTTCTTTCTCTTAGGACTTCAACATTCAAAGTCTTAAAAATCCTAAGTTTTGACAAATAAATGATCCTAAACAGCGTATTAAACCTTAACTTTTCTTTCAGGCACAAATCGTAGTACTAGCAGCTCAGATCCTGTGGTCAGAAGACGTGGATGCAGCCCTAGTAAGCGGTGGTGGAGAAGGATTGAAGAGAGTGTTGGCTCATGTCGAGAATATGCTCAACATCCTCGCTGACTCCGTGCTGCAAGAACAACCGCCGCTGAGAAGAAGGAAACTTGAACATTTGGTGAGTAGCATCTGGTCTTTATCAGCCTGTTGTAGGACCCGTAAAACAAAAAAACTAGGCGAGTAAAGTAAATCAATGGGGAAGTCATAAGTCTTATTACTGATAAGTGATATTTTTTGCATTCAAGTTGTTTTATTGGGTAGTAGTTACTCAAATATTTTCATTCCAAGATTAATTCTGTCATCCAGGGGATTTAGCATCCATAGTAACAAGGATGAGATCTATTTAACCTTTTGGTCGCCAAAGCATAAACAATTTCGCCTACCATCTTGTCATATATTTGTGTCGTTTGTCGTACATGGCACGCGCTTGCTTGTCACGTATATGTGACAATGGTGGTCAAAAGGTTAAACAGTGATATCTGTTGTCAATTTACTTTTTATTAAAAATTGGATTACTTTATTTGTATTAGATCAACGAGTTCGTCCACAAGCGTACGGTGACCCGTCGCCTGATCGCTTCTGACGTCAACAGCGCGCGCTCGTTCGAGTGGCTCTGCGAGATGCGCTTCTACTTTGATCCTAGGAATAATGACGTGAGTATTTATGAAATAAATCGGGCATCCATTTTACTATTCAACTCTGTGTAGTGCTTGGAAATTGACAACTCGTATCGTAAAGACGCTGTCAGTTTTTTAAAATAGTATTTGATTATAAAAAAAGTCGAGCTCTTCTTAAATTTATGCCCTCAATATAATGTAGCACTAAAAATTCACAAATTTAAAATTTGGGTTGCTTTAGACGAGTCTTAAACTTCAATGAGGAGGAAAAGTGACAATTTATCCCGATAGACGGCGTTTTGTCGTTGGTACCCATCACTCACTCAACAACTGTCAAAACCTATACGTATGCAAACAGTTGATACGGTTTGTCTAGGAAATTACGAATTTAAATAATAAGATTACGATTGAAAGCAAGTATAACACTACTCCAAACGTGTCTTAGAATACGTACCGCGCCAATAGATCAGCTTTCTTTCCCGTAGTTTTAGCATTTATTTTACGTAACGCTTCTTTTAGCTGTGCTACAGTAAACATAGAATACATGTTTACGACTTTTCTTGACTTTAAAATTATACAATCCTCTGAATGATCACAACAATCACAAACGTTTCACTCACAACTCCAATAACCTCAAAACGTCAAGGAAGGGTACCAACGATTGAGGCGCCATCTGAGATTTACTTTGCCTTCGCCACCCCATTACTCAATTCAGACAATCATTCTCTCTACCGCCACAGTTCACCAAAAACTAACAGCATCTCTGTCACAACTATGTAACTTGACATCTACAGAATTCATCAAATGAGTTTCGATTGAGTATACATATGAAGCGTTCTTATTTGTACCTTGAATGAAAGAAATCTCCTAATCACCATCTCCCGTCTTCAGGTATTACAACAGCTTACAATCCACATGGCGAATGCCAAGTTCTTGTACGGTTTCGAATACCTCGGCGTACAAGACCGCCTAGTACAGACTCCGCTGACGGACCGCTGCTACCTCACCATGACTCAGGCTTTGGAAGCCAGGCTTGGAGGATCACCTTTCGGTAAGTTCTAGAATTGTGCCAACCTAAATATAGTGTCCACATGTCCTGCAGTCGTTATGCCGCGTCAGAGTTATCATTTGTGTGCAAGAGAGACGGAGCTATACAGGAAAAAGCGCCATCCCTTATCCGTAGCAGTGGCTTAAACCTTTAATAGTGTAGCCAACTGAGATCTATGTATGTTCTGGCGGTGCTTATAATTATATATACTCCTGCACAGGCTTACACCAATATTTTATCCATATCACTGATTTACATTTAAAGCCAACATTTAAATGCCAGCGACATGAAATGTATTGAATGTTTTTAGGTCCCGCCGGTACCGGAAAGACTGAGTCGGTGAAAGCTCTCGGAAACCAACTCGGTCGTTTCGTGTTGGTGTTCAACTGTGACGAGACTTTCGATTTCCAAGCTATGGGCCGTATCTTCGTCGGTCTTTGTCAGGTAAAAGAGATTTTTAAAACTATTACAATAAAGATTATATTCCAATGAACAGTGTTAATCTAACTAAATAATATCTTAGGTGGGTGCCTGGGGTTGCTTCGACGAGTTCAATCGATTGGAAGAGAGAATGTTATCTGCCGTGTCGCAGCAAGTACAGACCATTCAAGAGGCGCTCAAGAGTCACCAGGAAGCAGACACTACTGGTAAATTCCCACTTAATCAACCATCTACTTTACCATTATGTAGCCTTAATAGATTTTTTTAGACAATTATGTCTACCTGGGACAAACGGTCCAGCTAGGTAGGTCTAACTTCGAGAAAGAGGTCAATCGTCGAATCCGTCTCGGCTGGGCAGCGTTCGGGAAGCTGCGCGGTATCTTCTCGCCCAGCTTACCGCATTGTCTCAAGACGAAAGTCTATGACCAGTGTGTGTTGCCAGTGATTACATACGGGACCGAAACGTAGTCGCTCACAATGGGCCTCATTCGAAGGCTTAAAGTCACCCAAAGGGCAATGAAGAGGGCTATGCTCGGAGTTTCCTTGCGTGATCGAATCAGAAATGAAGACATCCGCAAGAGAACCAAGGTTACCGACGTAGCCCGAAAAATGGCCAAACTGAAGTGGCAGTGGGCAGGGCACATTGCTCGCAGAACGGATGGCCGATGGGGCCGAAAAGTTCTGGAGTGGCGACCGCGAACCGGAAGACGTTGCGTTGGAAGGCCTCCCACTAGGTGGACCGATGACCTGGTGAAGGCTGCGGGGATCCGCTGGATGCAAGTCGCACGGGACCGGTCAGTGTGGCGACACTTGGGGGAGGCCTATGTCCAGCAGTGGACGTCTTTCGGCTGAAATGATGAATAGATTTTTGTACGATCGCAAAAAGGCCCTTAGTAATTTTTCATTGCATTGGAATTTGAACACACACAACATGGACATTGAGTCTGTGTTCTCTAATCACGTCTGAGCTTCTTGCTAAATTAACATTATGTTCCTCTTCCAGCTAAGTCCATAACAGTAGAGCTGGTCGGTAAACAAGTCCGCGTAAGTCAAGACATGGCGATCTTCATCACGATGAACCCCGGGTACGCGGGCCGTTCCAACTTGCCCGACAACTTGAAGAAGTTGTTCCGAAGCTTGGCCATGACCACGCCCGATAGGCAGCTGATCGCTGAGGTGATGCTGTTCAGTCAAGGCTTCCGGACTGCTGAGAAACTGGCCTGCAAGATCGTGCCGTTCTTCAAGTAAGTCTAGATGTTTACTTTAACGGATCTTCAATGAAATTTCTTCTTCTTTTGTTTCGAATATACGTGCGCAAAAAAATCGTTTCGCTTTGTATAGAAGAATTTCTTTTTACCATCATTATTAGTTCACTGTCCTCTTAACTCAAATTTAGCAGTTAAGCCAGTACGTGTGGTGTCTGCTTCAAGCTAGACGCAATCAAAGAAAAGTTTCCACCCAAACATCTTCCGCAAGCATAATATGCGACGATGAAGAGAAATTTTGTCGCTTTTCCGCACAGATGTGTCTCGCTAGCTCAATTACTATGCCATTGCGTGAAACAAGCAATAATTAAATCACTATTCTTTCATCTTACAGACTTTGTGACGAACAGTTATCTAACCAATCCCATTACGACTTCGGACTACGAGCTCTCAAGTCTGTGCTCGTTTCTGCCGGTAACGTCAAACGTGATCGTATCCAGAAGATCAAGGTAAGCAAAAATTTAATGATAAAGCATCATAGCATCATCTTTCTCATGGCTTGATAATGTGGGTAGCCAGCGTGCAATGGCGTGACAAGACATCTAACTGAAAATTCAAGGCCCTTTTTTCCATCTCAACAAGTTTTATTACCCTTAAGTCGAAACGAGATGGAAGGCGTCTTTTTTTACGTGCACACAGCTCTTTCTGACCAGCTCAAGTTGTCACTTATTACGTTGACAGAAATGAATTCGTTGATCAGCAAAGTGGTAGAAAGGCTAACTGCCTAGCTTAGTCTGTCTTGTTTAGTCAGCAATGCACGCTTGACTATTTCGATATTTGTATCGACAGCAATAGTTTGAAATCTTATTAATGAAGAACTCTTAGGGAGAATTGAGAATGGATGGGTTACGACTGTTGTGTGAAATAAAATTGTAACGTGTTTTGTATGTTTATGCTCGGAACAAACAGAAACTAGAAAAAAAGTCTTTTCAGAATACGGTAAGCTAAAGAAAACCAAACAATATGGTAGTTGACTTTTTTTAAAAGAAATTACATCAGTTTCTATTTTTTTTACTGTTCTTAAATTGTGTAACTAACAGAGACTACTAGTACGAGTCACTCGGGTGTTCTAAAAGGTGAGTTATTGAAATAGGACTGCAGGAAAAAATAAAATCAATGAAATAAATATAAAAGGAGTTTGATTTTCAGTTACGTTTTTTACATATTCATACCATTAAGTTTTACATTTTTGCCGTGCAGTTCCGTCTCAAAAACGCCCTGTATACAACGTCCGTTTCGCATGAAAATGGCTAGAAGAAATATTTTTTATTTAATTAGGTTTAATTTTTTATTTATAACTATCGAATGCTTTCTACGGCTTTTTGTGAATTGAAACTAAATTCTTTCTTAAGTTTAATAAAAGTAGTCAACTGCCCTATTTCACTGTTGTGTGCCTCGATATTGTATATCTACCTTCTTTCGAAACATATAAGTATTGTATCAATAAGCTTAAAAAAAAAACATCAACAGCCTTTTTGCTTCAGTGTTTTCCAACCTTGATATTTGGGGAAAATATAGTATATTGAAATAATCATCAAAAATAATAAAATTATTTATTGTCTCTTCACAATTGGTTGCCTTAGAAGTTGCCTTAGATCCCTTTTGATACTTTAGACTTTTACCTTTGTAAGGAGTTTTGTCACGATTTTCTTTTGTCTTTCCATCAAAAGAGGTTGGGAAACTCTGCTTCAAACTTTTTCAAAAACTTAAGCCTCCTATTTGTGTTATAGGAGAACCTAATTGAACGCAGTACGGAAGTGCCCGATGAGGCGTCGATTGCCGAGTCTCTTCCCGAACAGGACATTTTGATTCAATCAGTGTGTGAAACTATGGTGCCTAAGCTGGTTGCTGAAGATATCCCGCTACTGTTCTCTCTGTTGAACGATGTGTTCCCTAATGTTGGGTATACCAGAGCCGAGATGACTGGTAAGTGTTGTCAACATTGTTATTATTTATTTTCTAGCTGATCGATTAAAAGCTATACAAAATATCAAATATACGTTGGAGGCGAACTAACACGAAAAAGTGTGTAAAAATAGTAAAATTAGAATAAGACCTTTAATTGGTTATTATGTGAGTTTTGGCGCCGCAAGTCACTAGAATCCCATATTCATTCCTTTTATAAAAATTCAACACTTATAGAAAATTAACAAAGAACATTAACTGCGGTCTTGAAATCCCAGGTTCAAAGTAAACATTGACACTTTTCCAACAGGATTGAAGAACGAAATCCGTGCTGTATGCGCCGAAGAATTTTTGGTTTGTGGTGAAGGCGACGAAACAGGCTCCACCTGGATGGACAAGGTGAATAAGCCCAATAAATTAACTGGTCAAGGAATTAATTAAAAACATTCATTTCATTGACTGCATAGTCAATATGTTTGAACACCAGGTCCATTTTATATGCACATCGTTTGGTTTAATATATAACGTTATAACATCCATAATAATATATAAATCATCGTAACCGAGAAGGTGATGGTGCGTCAAGATTTTTTATGTTATAAAAATTAATATTTATAACAATTTATTGATTAATATATTTCATGCAACAGTAATCATAACAATTTAACATTTTGCTTCATCCATTTTAATTACATCGAGGCTGCTTTTTATATGAATCGTAATTCAAAGACATACTCTCTTTTTTTATAAAATAAAAAAAATAATCTATGAAAGTGAAAAAATCTTGTAAAAAGCAGCCTCCCCATACCCATATTACCTATTATACCGATAAATAATACGGTAGTACGTGAGTGTGAATGCATATGCGTTTCCATGCTAACCCGCTAACGGCACGTAGAGGCGCAGTGCATCGTCGCGCGCGCAGCACAGCACGTGGATCGAGAAGGTCAGTGACCGAGCGGTGTGGGTGTGCTCTCTGTGTCTTTACATTTACGTTCATGTGTGTGACTGTGTTTTTTCGACACGGAGTTGGTAGTAAATGGAGTGCTGACACGTGTGAAAGTTATTGATCGGGACTGGTTCGACACTTCAGACTACATAGCTATCGTTCGGCAAGAAATCGTAAAGTAATTAAACCAACATGAAAAAAACCTGCCTTCAAATTTGCCTTATCATCAAGAAATACTCAATTGTGAAAGAGACTTAGCTATGATGACCGCCAATCACCCGTTGCAAGGCGAAGTTTGCAATCATTGACGTTGTGCGACACATTAGTACTCCATTTACTTAGCAACTCCGAGGTTTTCCAGCCACCACTCACATAGACGACTTGTACTTCATTCTAAGCTGCTTACACACCACAACACCTGGTCAAACACGTCACTGTCTGGTTAATATTTTTTTTGTTGTTTCTCCTTTTCAGTTCTGCTATGACTAGTACATACCTTGTTTTTTCCTAAAATATATAATATTTCAGAAGTACTCGACCTGGCTCATGTTATACTGCGTGTAACAGAAAGGTGTGGTCATATTATACAGGATACAAGATTATACTGTGCTATGATACAAGATTATCCTAGTACAGGCATATAACATTGTACGACCTACATTGTTTAATTAGGATTATTTACTCGTTTTTGCTTCTGGATAAGTGTGTGTTCCAGACCATCAAACTAAAAAACTTTCTGTATGGGTCAACATCGTAAAAAAATATCAGCTGACCCATACATTTGGGTCTGGTAGGTATTTAAGTTTTGTGGCCACACCTTTCCGATACATGCTGCATGTAGCTGTTTGAGCTTTTCGTAAAAGAAAGAGCATGCGAAGCGACTGTAATGCGATGCTTCTTTAACCTTTGCTATCACGTGGATCCGCGAAGTAAACTACAGTTATCTGAAAAAAAAACGCGTGAGGTCGTTTTGGCGTGGGTCGTGGTTCCGGCAGTATAACGGGATTACGCGGATCCACATTCATACCAATGGTTAATATAGAAAGTCTTTAAAACGTATGGTCCTACTTAAAGGTTGAATATTGCTCAAATTACGACAAGACGCGCAAGCGTTTTTAAATAACGCAATGATTCTAACATAATAGAGATACATATATCTTTGATTGCGTACTCGTATTTACTTTGATTGAACACTCACTGCCACTCACTACTCAAATATTCGAAGCTCTTAGCAAGTTCTGAAGCAATTTAACTGTGAGCTTTATTGTGTCAAACATGGGGTTTGATCGTATCGCAATATTGCCTATTTTCATACTTACAAACATACTTAGTTGCGACAGCTAAATTAATGCCTAAATAATAGCGCGATGGTGGATTTTCAACCCATGGCTCAGTGCTAATAGTTGAAATTACAATAATGGAATGATATTTAGGTATAAATTCAGGTGTCCCTAAATGTTAGTGAAAGTCGGTATATGGAGAGTCATATCTTTAAGCTTCCTATCTAGGCAAATGTTCCTTCTTTAGTATTTTGTCATGTCTTTCATACAATCTCTAATTTTCTTTTTGTGCTAAAATGTGTATCTATAAATATACTGATTCTTAATCAGAATCAAAACAAAGGGTTATGAGTCTTAGTGCTATAACATAAAAGCTGATTTGTATAAATGTGTACAGGTCCTTCAATTGTACCAAATCTGCAAATTGAACCATGGTCTGATGATGGTCGGACCGTCTGGAAGCGGCAAGTCTACTGCGTGGCGTGTACTACTGAAGGCTTTGGAGAGGTAAGATTGGAATATCCCAAAAATCTATCTATTTCTGACCAATAATATCACAGCGAATGCGGCTTATACGAGTAGTTGCACAATAATATAATGGGGTAAAAAGACCTTTAACGAAGCCGAGAGGCACTTGTTCTCCCCGTCATTGCGATATTTTTTTGTCCTACCATATGGACCTGGAAACCTTTTAGTTACGGATTTCAAATTGGAAGTAAAAGTTCCAAATTTTTCACAAGTATTTTTTGAAATACAAGTTTTTAATGTTATATCTTTAACGAGCTTTATACAACCTGTTTTTTTTTATATCCCATAACTCTAGGGTTATATTCTGTAGGTAAAAATAATACTAAAACTCCTAGAATAGGTGGTCCAAAAATGCATCGTTTCGGAGATATCATCAATCATAATTAAATTAGGTCATAAAATTTCACCAGTATGACGAATCTTTACTTTTGCGAGGTTGCCAAACTTCGCAGTAGTGTAGTAAAATAAATAGTAAAATAAAAAATGTAGGTAAGTAATTCATTTTTATTCAAACCAATCATTCATATTTAAAGCTAAGAAAATGCGACGTTGTCATATTTCACGTAAGGGTGTTTTACATTAATAATCGTGACTGCCGAATTATTTTGTATGAAAAATGAAAACACAAAAATAACGAAGGATTGGAACATAACTCATATGCCAGTTGATTCTTTGATATGGCCTCAATCATACCCTAGAGTTATGGGATATAAAAAAAAACACGTTGGATAGTATAATTTAAATACCTCCATGACCCCTGTACTATTCAATGCATCCATCAGCACAATGTTTTGAGTGTTTTACATTGAGTCCTACAGGTAAACAGTGACTTTTCGCCCAAAAAAAAAGTGGTTCCCCAGGAATGGAGGTGAGGTGAGGTAGATACGGTTTAGTGATTGGTACGTTTACACCCTGTATATCATAGGACTTACCATTTTTTTTTAGTTACCTTCTACATTTTTATTAGTGTCCGAACGCACTTTTGTAGGAAACAGCTGTTTTTTTTTTATAACCAATGAAATAATTGGCTCAGAATAATGTACCTACTGAATATGTGGTAACCGTATACTTACTACCACCGTGATTTTTTTCACACACTTTTATCTGGAAAGAACGACTCACTGACATTTTATTCAACGTTTTAATCATGTTTATTAAACGGTCAAAACACGAACCTTCGGTTTCGGCAAAAAAACATGTTTCAGTGGGACACGAATTTTTATACATTCTTTGTTTTGTACAGATTCGAAGGCGTTGAAGGTGTAGCTCATGTCATCGACCCGAAGGCGATGTCCAAGGAAACGTTGTATGGTGTACTGGATCCCAACACTCGTGAATGGACAGATGGTCTCTTCACTCATATACTCAGGTAAGATATCTTGTATGCTGGTCATACACAACTTACATCATACACAACGTCATCATATACAACTTTGTGTAAGTCAATTTTCAGCCTTAATTACTACCTTTATATCTGTCCTTTAGCTGCGATTCTGGTCAAAACAATAAAGAACATTTTAAGAATTTTAAATTTTTAACGTGATTCATATTATGATTCTGATAAAGCTTCCATTTTAGGCCCCCAGCTCTGTAAAACATTCAAGATCCAACATTTCTTTCAATAAAAAAAATAATTGAAAAAAAAATCTTTTAGAGAAGAATGTACTTTTGTTTTCTCGGTTTTCACCATCTTCCTTTACCTGTCTCCGTCTCTACGTGACATCAGTAACAAAGAGTCATAAACCTTCGTAATCTATCACAAGTTCTATTCTATAGGAAAATCATCGACAACGTCCGCGGTGAGATCAACAAGCGCCAATGGATCATATTCGACGGTGACGTGGACCCTGAATGGGTTGAGAACTTGAACTCCGTGCTGGATGATAACAAGCTGCTCACTCTGCCCAACGGCGAGCGTCTGTCACTGCCTCCTAATGTTCGAGTTATGTTTGAAGTAAGATTCAGCACCGATGGTAATTTTTTACCGTATTAGAGGTAGCGAGTAGAGGGAGACCAAAGAAACGATGGATGGACTGTGTAAAGGATGATATGGCTAGAAAGGAGGTGTCTGATGAGATGACGAGTAATAGAGAAGTATGGAAGAAGAAGACATGCTGCGCCGACCCTAAATAAGTTGGGATAAGGGCAGGAGACTGATGAGGTTGATATTTTATTTTACCATTAGCCGTCGCCGGTTTTGGACCAACCGATTGCTATGGTCTATAGCAGAAGGTGGATTAACTTCCTTCAGGCCTTCTAGTTTCGGAGTCAAAGCTCACTGTTACTTGAATATGTAACAAAAGCATATTTTTATAGCCTTGTTATTAATTTGGATGTAATAGATGTAAAAAGACCTCTAACGAAGCCGAGAGGCACTTGTTCTCCCCGTCATTGCGACCATTTTTTTGTTCTGTACCATACAGCCTTCTAGTTACGGAGATATTATGCAAGTTTTTTTTAGAAATACAAGTTTTTAATGTTATAACTTTACTTTAAATACGTCCAAGACCCCGGTATTATTCAATGCATCCATCAGCATAATATTTTGTGTGCATTACATTGAGTCCTACGGTAAAACATGATTTTACAACCCTAAATAAAAATGACGTTTGCCAGCAATAATTTTGACATAGATTTACTAAGTTTGTACATGAAAATTAATGAATGCTCGGTTGACGGCTTCGTAAAGGGTGGGTCAGTTTATACCTTGTATTTAAAATTTGTGTTGTATTTTAGGTACAAGATCTGAAGTACGCTACCCTCGCCACCGTCTCCCGTTGTGGTATGGTCTGGTTCTCACAGGATGTGCTCACCACCGAAATGATCTTCGAAAACTATCTTATGAGGTAAATACAAACTTCCATCATAATCCTTCCTTGGGGATCATGCCAAAATGGACCTTAAATCCAATTAAAATTGCATATTTTACAATATTTCTATCAACTTTAGGTTGAGGAACATCCCTCTCGAAGACGGAGAAGAAGACTCTTTCAGCATCGTCATGGCTGCTCCTTCTGGAGGTAACGACCAAAATGCTACTGAGAACATTTTGTCTCCAGCTTTGCAAGTAAGTAGAAATTATTAGAACAATTTTGAACGTTTGACCAGTTTTGTTTTTTGTGTTGAAAATACTTGGACAAAATAAGTAACTGCCAGTGTTGAAAAACAAATCCCACCCGCCAAACATGGAACTGGGCAAGCCACATCTGCCGCATATCGCACATTTGCAACAAAAAAGCACCAATGGAAACACTGAAGGAGCGTCTTTGCCTTGCAGTGGGACACGTCAGGCATTAATGTTATCGGCGGCGGCGACCTCTCGCGTCCGGCCCTCTTTCAATCCAGGGTCCGGGGCGAGACGGAATGGGACGCCGTCACCTCCTTCTGCGAAGCAGTCATGCTAGACCACCGTAGGCGCGGGCCTGTGGACGGTGAGCTATGGGCTAGCGCTCGCCGTCCGTCCGTCTTATGACGGCAGGCCGTGTCGACGGCGCGTTCGGGTTATTTGATGATTTCCCATCCGCAAAAAAAAAAATCATTAATGTTAACTATGTATCAATACTAATAAAAATCATCTTTTTCTTAGACTCAGCGAGATGTGGCCGCAATCTTGCAGCCTCTATTCTTCGGTGACGGCTTAGTAGTGAAGTGCCTCGAACGCGCCGTCAGTCTCGACCATATCATGGACTTTACGCGCCATAGAGCGCTTTCATCGCTGCATTCTATGCTCAACCGCGGTGTAAGGTAAGTGAAGACAACGACTTAAATACCTGCTGCCAACGATTTTTGTTCTAATCTTGATTGTACTATTGTGTTCAGGTCGATTAAACCATGCGGACCGGACTGCGGACAGATAATGTTCTGAAATATCTGTTCAAACTCCGGTCTCCACAGCCAGTCCGCTCGGTTTGACCGCACTTTTAATCCTAGATAGAAATTAAGCTATTTAAAATTAAATATACGCGGAAGGAGTGATTTGTTATTGTAAAAAGACTTAGTAGAACAAGAGGTTTGGCCTCATATATGTATATTGTAATGGTAAAAAATAAGAACAAAATTGCATCAGATGAATTGTCTCATGTAGTCATCAGGCACAAGAACGTGAAGCACAAGCAAAGAGAGGCCTATACTGAGCAGTGGGTGAAGTCGGGCTGTGGATGGTGATGAAGTCATCATGATCACATGACCCGATGATCTTACACGTACACAGATCTTACAACAAACTTTATTTGTCTTTTAGGAACATCCTGGGCTACAACCGTCAACACCCCGACTTCCCGATAACAAACGAACAGCTGGAAGCTTACGTGCCCAAATGGCTCGTATACTCTCTACTCTGGTCATTCGCTGGTGATGCTAAACTCAAGGTAAACATCTGAAACCTCAACAGTCTTTATCGAGTGAGGTTTTCACTATTATCGCCTATTTTATAAAGAAGGAATGGTTAAATAATGTGATGTCTGTTTTAGGATCGTAATGAACTCGGCGACTTCATCAGATCTGCTAGCACCATGCTGCTGCCTAACTGTGGCGCGAACCAACACATTATTGACTTTGAAGTAAGTAACCAAATTAATACGTTTTTTGTGTAGTAAGGAACGACTTACTTTCGGGCTTACGCTGTTCAGTACCCCATACTTAAGTACTAATGCTGTAACATGATAATATTGTAAAACTAAGTTATTTTAAAAGAATAACCTTAGAGTTTCTTGCCAGTTCTTCTCCATAGGAAATGAACAACCCAAACGTTGCACCTTTACTCGACCTTTTTAAGTGCCCATGTAGGCCTATGTGAAATAAAATAATTTGATTTGAATAACCGTTAATCTTTAAAATCTATTTGAATCTGTGAAACTGCAACTGTCCTTATGAAAATTGCTTTAGAAAAATATTTTCGTTCATCAAGGAGACCCAGCTGGATTCGCACTCCCGGCTTCGCATGGGAGCAATGATATACATATAAACCTTCCCCCTTGAATCACTCTATCTATTAAAAAAACCGCATCAAAATCCGTTGCGAAGTTTTAAAGATCTAAGGATACATAGGGACAGACAGACAGCGGGAAGCGACTTTGTTTTATATTATGTAGTGGTGAGGTGGTTTTAAAATACACATCAGACTGGAACGGAGACTTTAATCCATAGTCAATCGATCAATCAACTCACTCCGCCTTTTGCATCCAGACTACCCCACCCTCATTAAAATTATTCTACAGTATTTAAAGATACTTTTGACTGCCACGTTGGTCGAGTGGTCGCAAGGGCAACTGTTAGGCATGAGGTCTTGGGTTTGATTCCCGGGTCGGGCAGAATGCTATTGGGTTTTTCCATCAGGAATTTCTCAGTAATAGCCACGGAGTCTGGATTCTTGTTCGGTTGATAGCAATAGGCTCGCCCCCTATTACATGGGATGTACACATAACTGGTGAGATGTGGGTGTATTATTAAGGTACACCTCTGCCTAACCTAACGAGGATTACAGGCGTTATGTTATGCATTTAAAAATAATTCAACATCAACTTTGTGTCCTAGGTGTGTATAACCGGTGAATGGGTGCCGTGGTCAGCGAAGGTGCCTCAGATCGAGGTGGAGACTCATAAAGTGGCTGCACCAGATGTGGTCGTGCCTACTCTTGATACAGTGCGTCATGAAGCGCTGCTGTATACCTGGTTGGCCGAGCACAAGCCTTTGGGTTCGTATATTTTGTCGTATTTTAGTGTTTTGTTACCGGGTTAGGTTTCCGCACTGAGTCCTTTAAGTGGACCATTATTCGTGTACCTTCCCTCGTTTATTAACTTGGTTTATTATTTTTATTATGTTTAGATATCGTCGAGTAAGCCCGATTATTGATTTGGAAAATGTAAATGAAGGCAAAAGGACTCGCCGTTTGTGATTGACATGACGCATACTACTTTTCTGTGTTTTTTTCGTAGCGTTTTAGATCAGAATGAAAAACTGGCATGTGAAAAAAGCAAAATATGAGACGAGTTGACAAATACAGTGAATATATAGGAAAATCAAGTCAATGCACTAGAATATTTTATACCAAAGATTTATTAATATATACAATAGAATTAGGCGTAAAAATAGAAATACCCAAATGTGAACTACAACGCCATCTAGTGAGAAAAAGACTGCTAGATAGTCGACGGAATCGCCTTAAGTACTCAACTTTTCCTCTGAATTCCTCCTCCTTACTGAACTGTAACATACGGCTCAATTTCGTCAGTTCAACAAAATATTATTTCTTTCTACAGTACTCTGCGGTCCCCCGGGTTCGGGTAAGACCATGACGCTATTCTCCGCGCTCCGAGCCCTGCCTGACATGGAGGTGGTCGGTCTTAACTTCTCATCTGCCACCACTCCTGAGTTACTGCTGAAGACTTTCGATCATTACTGCGAGTACAGGAAGACTCCTAATGGTGTTGTGTTGGCTCCAGTACAGGTAATTATTTTTTTTGGTTTATCACGAATTTTTCCCCAGTTTTGTTCTGACTGTAAATTATCATTAGTTCTTCAAAGTTTACAGTAAAGTCTATTTTCGTTTAAATGGTTTTGCAGTGGTTGTTCGTTCGTTATCAGCTCTTGTTTAAAAGCTAGGAATGTTTATTATGAACAAGTAAAAGTGTGAGGTTTAAATTGACAATGTTTGGTTTGTCGTAGCTCGGCAAATGGCTTGTACTGTTCTGCGATGAAATCAACTTGCCAGACATGGATCAATATGGCACGCAGCGAGTCATCTCCTTCTTGAGACAGCTGCTCGAACATAAGGGCTTCTTCAGGGCCAGTGGTAAGTTGAAACAATGCTTACGTCAAAATATTTGTGCGTTACGTTCACACCGCGCGCTCGTACTAGGGGTCATTGTATATTTAAGAAGCTAGATTTCTTCTAAAATCCGTCTGCCTACTGCAGATCACTCCTGGGTACACCTGGAGCGCATCCAGTTCGTCGGGGCCTGTAACCCGCCGACCGACCCGGGACGTAAGCCGTTGTCACATCGGTTGCTCCGGCACGTACCCGTCATATACGTCGACTATCCTGGAGAGACGTCGCTTGAACAGGTATGTAATGCAATACAGATATCTTTTAACAATCTATTTAAATGTTTTACTTACAGATTGAGCAAGACAGAGATTTTCGCCAAGTTTCTAGAACGAAAATCAACCCATAAATTTCCAACAAAAAAATTAAAACCTCTTGAGACACAAGACCTGTGGTTGGTTATTGACTGAAAATTAGCAGCTGATCGCATCACTTGACTTGCGTTTAATTTTGATGGGTCGATGATTCTTGATCCAGAAACCTGGAGTTAGATATTTACAAAACAGTATAACTAATTATCATGTTAAACTTCTGCTTGTTTTCAACAGGTTTTTCCAACGTTATGAAAATGTAAAAGTTTAAGTTCAACTTTGAATGTTCCACTCTTCAACCTCCTAAACCAAACCTAATTTTCTATGCAAATTATATATAGCTGAACCTATAGAAACAGAAAAAATAACATATAACAGCATTTCTATTTCCCACCGTCGAGATACTTATGTTTGACTAACATCCTCCACATATCATCCAATTCCCGCCCACAGATCTACGGCACCTTCACCCGTGCTATGCTCCGCATGCAACCGGCACTACGCGGGTACGCAGAGCCGCTAACGCAAGCGATGGTGAAGCTATACCTTGCGTCACAAGAGCGGTTCACGCAAGACATGCAGCCGCACTACGTGTACTCGCCCAGAGAGATGACCAGATGGGTGCGCGGTATATGCGAGGCTATTAGGTACTGTATTCCCACAGTAGTACTTTATTTCCTGTCGCCCACGACTTGGCGCACCTTACGGTCGTATATTATCCCACGGAAACATTTTAGTATAGCCTATGACACTCGGGAATAGTTTAGCATCCCATTATTGAAAGAATTTTCGGAATCGGATCTGTAGTTCCGAAGATTAACCCTACGTAACAATTTAGAAAAAAAAATCTCTTTATTATATTAGTATAGATCTACACTGTAGGATTTCCTTTCGTACTATTGTTGAAAAATCGAACGCCAAAAACCGCGGCAGTCGCCCTCATGAAATGTGCGAATTAGACAGAGTTCTACAGTACAGGATTTCTTAAAATTGAATATTGAGTCTCATGACGACTCGCTCGTACTTTACTAAAAAGCAAAGGTTGTGTTTAATAGAATAACATCTAGATCTTATGCAAGTCAAGTAAGGGATTAATGTTCCTGGCAGTGTCAAAAATTAAAATCTATGTGCACATTTTAGGAAGTAATAACCCTTTAGCTTCAAACCTTTTTCTTTTTGCAGGCCTCTAGATAACCTTAACGTGGAAGGCCTAGTAAGATTATGGGCGCATGAAGCCCTCCGTCTATTCCAAGACAGATTGGTTGACGAGTCAGAAAGGCAATGGACCGACGAGAACATCGACAACGTCGCCATGATGTTCTTCCCAGGTAACCTTGTACTGGAAATCGAAATTGAGCTTTATGTCCTACTCGTCAAAGTAGGCTTTTCCCTGATGTTTATCATACTGATAAACTTACATTGCAAATAGAAATTTAGTTTAAGGTCTTAAGATAGTGTTTTCTTTAACATTTTTGGACTGTTTCAGGTATTAACAGGGAGCAAGCGTTGGCTCGTCCTATTCTATACAGTAACTGGCTCAGCAAGGACTATGTGCCAGTACTTAGAGACCAATTGAGAGAATACGTCAAGGCTAGGCTCAAGGTAAGATAACTAAAATACTATTACTAAATATACATAACTAACATAAATACTCCATAACTTAGTTTAAATTTTTAAAGGACGTGCACTGTGCAGAACATACTAACCGAACTGTTTATTGTTCTTTACGCTCAAAATATAAACAAGTTAACATGTCATGGTCACTAACATTATCATTAACAATAGAAACGGGAACAAAAAATAACACACCAACTCAACTCAAAACCAACACAAAACATGGTAAATAAACCGTTTCTAGGGTTAATGATAAGTTAGCATGCCAAGATCCATCCTTAGTTATTTCTGTAAAAATCCCTTGTCAAGAATGTTGGTAACCTCAATCTCGTACTGTCATTCAACATTCTTCGTTTTGTACTCATTTTTGAAGATTCCACTTCCATAATTAATTCCTTGGATTTTAATACTAATTACCCATCATCTGTCTTCTTAGGTATTCTACGAGGAAGAGCTAGACGTACCTCTGGTACTATTCGACGAGGTACTGGACCATGTGCTGCGTATCGACCGTATCTTCAGGCAGCCGCAGGGACATCTGCTGCTGATCGGAGTCTCGGGCGCCGGCAAAACTACCCTCAGTCGCTTCGTCGCCTGGATGAATGGGCTTAGCATCTTCCAGATTAAGGTTAGAAATAAACAGCCAACATTTTTTTTAATGTTTCGTCCTGTGCGGGCTAATAAATACACTTTCTTTCTTTCTTTTATTTCCGTACGCAAAATACGCGCTTTAGATGTGGAGTTGCAACAATCCTCTTATTTGCAAACACACTTTCAACTATAACAACTACAATACTCATTTAGTTCAATTCCTTTGTAAACCTCTTCATCCCATTATAGGTGCACAACAAATACACCGGTGCTGACTTCGACGAGGATCTCCGTTCAGTGCTCCGCCGTGCGGGCTGTCGCGATGAGAAGGTGGCCTTCATTTTAGACGAGTCCAACGTACTCGACAGTGGCTTCCTTGAGAGGATGAACACTCTACTTGCTAATGGAGAGGTAAGATAGTTACAGATAGTGGACCAAGTTATACGAAATTAGCTGTTGCCCGCGGCTTCGCTCGCGTTTTGGTCGGAAATTATTCCACGGGCACGTTGCAAATATAGCTTAAAGCACTCGGGGATAACGTAGCTTCAAAATCGGTTCAGTAGGTCCAGAGATTACCCCTACATACAAACTTACAAACTAATTTTATCTCTTTCTAATATTAGTGTAGTTAAGTAAAAAGGGTGCTGAAAAACCGTTATGTTTTCCGTACAAAAATGTATGTGATGTGTCTTCCACAGAAAAGCCGCTTTCAATATCTAAATCATTTACTCAATATAAACAATACTACATTGATTTTCTTTAGGTTCCTGGTCTATTTGAAGGCGATGAATTCGCCGCTCTGATGACTCAGTGCAAAGAAGGTGCACAGAGGGAAGGCTTGATGTTGGATTCTAACGACGAGCTGTACAAATGGTAAGCTTATTAGCGATGTAATGATATTATCTTTATTATATGTTACAATCAACTTTTCCTAAAATGGATTAAAAAGTAGTTATATAAGTTTAATCTGAAGTATTTTCGACTCTTCACTGTTCTGATTGGTCTCCAAAATAGTGTAGTTTTTTGTCAAACGAATTTTGATATCTATGTTTTTTGTTTTACCAGGTTCACCGGGCAAGTAATGCGCAACCTGCACGTGGTGTTCACGATGAACCCGTCGTCCGAGGGTCTGAAGGACCGCGCGGCGACGTCGCCCGCTCTCTTCAACAGATGTGTGCTCAACTGGTTCGGAGACTGGAGCGATGGCGCGCTGTTCCAAGTAACACGTTATTTATTTATTTTATTATTAATGTAAACTCAGTCAAAACATGAGAGACATCATCGAGCAGACCTGCGAAAGAAGAAATGTATACAATGGCGTGTTTAAAACAAGCATAGAAGAGAATATCATTCTTAAATCATTTTGCTGCTAGTGGTAACACCACACAGTTAAACTCAGTTGCATTAATCACCAATTTTCTAACTGGTTTTTGTGTAATTGCGGACGTTCCAGAGTTTGAAGAGACTTTCTGCAATATAGAGACCACCGAAGAAAAGAGTGTCCACTATAAAATTTTCTTTTTAAATTGCCATCTATTTATCCGCACTGGACCTTCGTGGTAGATTTCCCTCTCTATTCATAAACCAGAGCCCTGAGACGCAGCTGTGAAAATATTAAAAACTGATTGTGTTATGTAGTAGCAACTCTAAACAATCCTTTCCTTCAGGTCGGCAAAGAATTCACTCAGCGCATGGACCTGGACTCTGCGGAGTACTCCCCGCCGGACGGCTTCCCGTCCGCGTGCGGCGAGGTGGGCGCGCGCCCTCAGCACCGCGAGGCCGTGGTCAACGCCTGCGTCTACGTGCACCAGACCTTACATACTGCTAACGCCAGTCTGGCGAAGAGGGCTAACAGGACTATGGCTATTACGCCTAGGTAACTTTTTATTTACCAGTCTCCTGTTTGATGAATTTTGTGTACTTAGTTGACATTTCTAAGGAGGCCCTTGGTTCAACGTGCGTTCTTGCCTTGAAAAAGCAGCTGCTTGTCTTTTCATTTACTTTAAATCTGTGCTAATGTATTTGACGTTAACCCTTAATGCAATTTAAACTATCGCTGTTACGTAAATGCAAACAGCAGGAGACCGTTTGATATTAAAAACGTTCAAATTATTTCTAAATGTAAAGCGGCCATCTATTATCTTGTTGATGCACCGGCAGATATGTTAATCATAACCTGCTTCCATTTACAGGCACTACCTAGACTTCATCCAACAAATGGTGAAGCTGTACGCGGAGAAGCGCGCCGACCTTGAAGAACAACAACTTCACTTGAACGTCGGTCTGGGCAAGATCGCTGAGACGGTGGAGCAGGTCGAGGAAATGCAGAAGAGTCTTGCTGTTAAATCACAAGTATGGCATATTCTTTCTATTTTTGGTTTGCATCTTTATTTACAGGAATATATATGTATTCTTTAAGAAAGCAAGCAGTCATACAGGAGCACTGTCGTTCAGTACAATGTTCAAAACTGCACTCGAAAGATCCTCTGTGATCTCCGATGACATTTTTTCCTGTGTATTGCAATAGAAACTTGGTAACATAAACTGTTTACTCAATGGATTGCAAAAATCTTTAAAGGAACTCCAACAAAAGAACGAAGCTGCCAACGCCAAGCTTCGGCAGATGGTAAAAGATCAACAAGAAGCCGAAAAGAAGAAGGTCGAGAGTCAAGAAATTCAGGTACGAATTAGTTTCATCACCTTGTTTTCAATCGTCACGACATTCATACCCCTGAAATCAAAAATGTTTAAATAACGAACGTAACCATGATTCCCTTTCGCCTGTGAAATAGGATGATCAGGCATAGTAAGACCTACATTGTTTAGTTATTACATTTTGTATTTTACCCATTTTGATTCTGAAAAAAGAATATTATTTATTTTATTTCCGCACACTTCGCCCGACATTTCTAGCGATTCAAAAATGACGGAAAAGGTTTTGAGACAAATGTTGGGCAACTTGGCATTTCGGTCTGGCTGCAACACAAAAATCTTGATACTTTACACAAAACTGGTTCTAAAATGATTTACCCTGTGATTTAGGTCGCTCTAGAGAAACAAACAAAGGAGATAGAAGCGAAGCGTCGCGACGTAATGGCTGACCTCGCACAAGTGGAGCCGGCCGTCATTGAGGCGCAAAATGGTTTGACTCTTTACTGTATTCGCATGTCTCTGTGGTATTCATACAATTATGTACCGGTTTTAGTGACAATAAAATACTTTGGATGAAAATTTAAGGCCCTACCTGAACTGGAGGGTAACCCCGTATTTTGAAATGTCAGTTTCAATCTACTAAAAAAAAACTTCGAATTTACCTACATTTTTGACAAGGCAACTTTGATTGTCGCTGGGATTGCGACAGATTTTGATCGTTTTTTATTACGGGAGTTAGTCTTCTGTTCGAAAAACAAATGAATGTTTTGATGTTTAAAAAAAATACAAGATTTGATCAAATACCCATCACCTTGCATTATAATATACGCTAAACTGCGTACTGGTAGTCGCGGTCATAAAAAGCAAAAGCGGGAAGACAACTGCTCTCACTTGCACGTTTTATGACCCCGACTCCCACGACTCTTGATATTACTTTCGTTCGACTTTGAACTAAAACCAGTACGAGTTACATGCATTTGTTGTGTTATTTGTGTTTGTCCAGTTAATGAATACCACGACGTTACTTTGTTTAGTCACTGTTCAAGCAATTATTAGTGTAGTTTTGTTTGTTTGCTGACATAATATTTTATTAACTTTGATGTCAGTAGTTTGATCTAACATTTGAATTTTGCAGTCACAAGAAAGATGCCTCATTTATTTCTGTTTTGTATTTAATGTTTTGTTTCTTTTTTATTTATTTATGTGTTGGTTTCTGAATGAAATAAATGTAACTGTTTAATATTCACAAATCAACCATATTCATTTTATGGCAGCGTCGTTATAGTCCTTCATTCAGACTTCTTTGAAACATAAGAACTTTGAGACTGTACTAAAACAGAAGAATGAGTCGGCTCGTTTTAACCAAATGAGGAATTAAGAAGCCTGAAAAAGACTATAACGACATTTAGTATTAAACCCGAAGCCAATCCTATATAACAGCCGTGCGCTCGATCAAGAAGCAACAACTAGTCGAAGTGAGGTCCATGGCCAACCCGCCGTCCGTCGTCAAAATGGCGCTGGAGTCCATCTGCACGCTCCTCGGGGAGAAAGGGGACACTTGGAAGGGCATCCGCTCCGTCGTCATGAAGGACAACTTCATATCAACCATCGTTAACTTCGAGACAGAGAACATCCAGTTAGTTTTGTCTATTACTCTCACTGTGAGATAGCATGTCGTAGTTTTTTGTTGTTGTATGGCACTAATGGTTGCTTTCACTCTTTTAGATGTTGATGTTTACCCAAATAGCTCTGGACAGCTACAGGTTAAGAATGTAGTGTCTAGACGTGTCTGTTGTAATTTGGCGTTCCTCTGTCATGCACCTGTTTCTTTCAGTACGTTCTTTGATAACTTTACTCGTCGATTATGAAACCATCGGGTGTAAAACGACATACTATCTCAACAGAAATAAAAATGTAAAACTTTTTATTTTGATTTAAATGTAATGTTCTAGAGATCAACATTCTAGATAGCAATTAGTGTTCCTTAGTTCTAATATCCTAGTCGTATTTATTGGCAAAAACATTACCTACCTTGTTATCTATTTTTATTGTTATGTTATGCATTAAATTTTGATATATTTTGTAAGTTTTGACACTAAACTGAACATTTATATGTAATCAATTCTTTATACATTTTTCTTTATTGTTATGAATGAATTTTATAGATAAATATGTTGTTGTAAATAAGCTAAGCTCGCTTGCATTATGTGACTGTTGTTATTAATATAGAAGAAAACGTAACGCTGTGATCACTGTAATGTAAAATGGCATCTATGTAATGTAAGGCACACTAATATACAGTGAATACTCGTGACTAACCCCGCTAAGCATCGTCGTGAATCATTTAACATTTGTTTTAACATTACGTATCTTAACCATTCCTTTTCAGAAAAAAAAAACCTTTATTTTTTTAAGTTTCAGCGATCTGGTGCTGTAGGAAATTGTTATCAATGATTTAAATCAAGTCAATATTTAGGATAATATGGTATTTGTAACAGTTTCCTGGGCACCCGCGCTGGTAGCAGCGGTATAATTTCAACGTTAAATAATAACGCCAGCCGCATGTGTCACAGAAAGCAGCTAAATGCCTTTTTGTTTCTCTCTTTTTTGTACTCTCTCGCTCTCGCTTCGTGCTGGTGACGGACGCGACGCGACGCACCAATGGCGCCGACGAACACCCCCGAATACCTACGAACATCGCCGAACCGTTTGTAATGTACAGCGGTGAAATCTATAAAGAAGCAGCATTTGGTGGAAGTGAGATCTATGGGCAATCCGCCGGCGCTCGTGAAGGTCGCTCTGGAGTCCATCTGCCTCCTGCTCGGGGAGAATGCGACCGACTGGAAGGCGATCCGAGCCGTCATCATGCGAGAGAATTTCATCAACAGCATCGTCTCCAATTTCTCCACCGAGGACATAACGTGAGCACCGCCGCTTGTTTTCCACCCCTCCCACTTGTCCCCTCTGTTTTGTTTGGTGGTGGTATGTAAGGATTTTGATCTTTGGATCACGAAGTATTCCAATGCTTGTTTCACACGATTTTTTAAAAATCATTATGAAATATTTCTTTCAATACATAAACAAAAATCGCGTGCAATTTGCATAGTAAGTTAGGCTTTGATGCTTACTGCATGCTTTTCGCATGGTATGTGCAGTTTGTCTGCATTTTAATGATGTTAAGAGCCGCACGCGCATGTATCGGTAATTGGTACGTATGTGGTGGTAGGTTGACAATTTTAGACAATTAAAACACCTAGTCATTGAACAAATTAATATAAAAAGTAGATATTAATCACTGAAACGACCGTTCCATTCTCAATAACTTTAATTATTAATTACACACGTAACAATTAATACTACTGCTTACAATATAAGATGAAGATAGACAAAATTACACTTCCGAATATACATAACACCATACTCGTACATTACCTCGACATTCAGGACGCATGAATGTATTTGCCAATAAATAATGTCCGGTCCCAACCGCCGAGGAAGAAACTCACTGCCGTCGGTGAAATAGCTTGTTTTTTTCTGTTTAATATTATGTTTATTTTGTTTTGTTTGCTATCTAATGTGTCTTCGAGCAGGGGAAGGCAATGTGTTTATCTCTAGAATCTTTGTTTGCTGTGTGGGTAAGTGACGTCCTGTTTTATATTTGAAGTGAGGTACATGGGTTTACTATGATGTCTTCAAGACGGAGTAATTCCAGTGTGTTAAAAAGACAGCTATACAGGTAGTCTAGCGCCATCTCTTTCCCACACTGGAATTACTCCTGCTTTAAGACTTCATGATAGGCCACCAGGAGTAAGAAGATGTGCATGTTGGACGCGGTTACTGTGTAAATTATACTGTCGGTCAAATTCATGTATGGACACAATTTATAACCTATTTCCTCCCAAAATCATTGAGGTAAAGTCCCCACCCCCCACTCTACTTATTATTTTTAAAAAATAAACAATAATTCTGGATTTATTCTATAATTACATGAGTTTGGCCACCAGGAAACGTACCGTGTCGTACATACAAGTCAAAATTCCTCTGGTACAAGGTCAAAAGTCATTCATTGAGATGGTCTGGTTCATTGACATTGCACGATGCACGTAATAAAGATAAAAAGTATTGCCACACCATGTAATTATTCCTTATATTAATTATGAATGTGTGTCTATACCAGTGATGACGTTCGCGAGAAAATGAGGACAAGATACCTGAGCAACCCTGATTACAACTTCGAGAAAGTAAACAGAGCTAGTATGGCTTGTGGTCCTATGGTCAAATGGGCTATCGCTCAGGTAAGATACATTCCATAGCCCTCCTTGAAAACTTTAAAACAATTTTTAGCGCTAAACAAAGTAATTTCAGCTTCACATGAACAACCGCACGTAAATGGTAATATATTAACCACGAAAACTTACTCATCATCCGCCTAGCCTTTTTCCAATGAGGGCTATCGTTTTTGAGCTCATCAGATGGCGCCACTGTCGCTTAAAGTTATGTCAATAATTCTATTTTATACTTTACAGTATAAAATACAACTTCATAATAAGTTTATTTTATTACATATAACAACATAGTTTAAACTTCAAATACATTTATTTACAATATTCTCCCTAAAATTAGCAAGCATGAAACATTTAAAAATTATTTTACCTTGCAAGTACTAACAAATAAGATCCTAAGTTGCTACTTAAAATCTTCAAGTCATAATTAATCAGGAATAGCTCAAACTATACCACAATCGTGAATATTTGTAAAAATATGAGATAAAAAAACACCCAACGCGTAAACTTTCTATGAAATCTGACATTTCGGTGGCCTCGCGCTACACTAGCGCCTCTAGCCGTCCATTCTTACCAGATGCAGCTCAATACCAGTATCTTACATGGCGCGACTGAGTATCTGACCTCCACAACACAGTTGCTGGCCAATACGATACCCATTGGTATGACTGGTAAAAGTGAAGCCCGACTTTATGCTACGACATAGGTGGCTAGGTGCTGTCCTTGTCAAACTGTTACCATGGAAGTGCTGTTGAATGTTGAATTTAGTTGTGCATATTTGACATTCAAAGAGAATTCCTGAAATTTCACATTGTTTATTAAAATAAATAAAATAAATATCGCTGGACATTACACACAGCGCCATCTAGGTGCCACACTAAGCAACGAGGCTTGTGTCGTGGACACCAGATAGTTGATAATACTACATAGATATTTTTTGTTTGTGAATACATACTTATTATACATATAAACATCCATGACTTGAAAACAAATGTCCATGCTCATCACACAAACATTTGCTCCTACCGGGATTCGAACCCGGGACTCTAAGAACGTAAGGCAGCCTCACTACCGCTGCGCCATTCGGGTCGTCTTGAAAAGTTTGTTTCCTCTTTATAACTTTGTATGAAATCTAAGCATTCACAACTAATTCTAGTTAACTCATATCAACAGATCGAATACGCAGACATGTTGAAACGCGTAGAACCTCTGCGCAACGAGCTCCAAGCCCTAGAAAACCGCGCTCAAAGCAACGTGACGGCTGGCAACGAAGTGAGCGAGCTGATTGCTCAGCTGGAGAAGTCGATAGCGTCGTATAAGGAAGAGTACGCGCAGCTCATCAGCCAGGCTCAGGCTATCAAGACTGATTTGGAGAATGTGCAGGCCAAGGTAAGATATAAAACTCCTTAATTCTGAACTATTTATTTCAAATGTCACATAAACATGTGATCGGAAAAGCTTGGACATGCTAGAAATATACGATAGAAATAATGATAAGGTAGATATTATGATGTAGCAGGTTGGTTTCCTCAACTCCACAGGACTTTTTTTTCTTGTTAGTGGAAACATAATTGATCTACTCAACTCCTCGAGAAAGAACGGAAAGAGATAGCGATATGGTATATTCAAGTAGCTTTTTAAAATTATATACCAACTCTTTCGTATAGATTTCTCTGCTCGTATTCTCGGGAGTTTCTACCTGCAAGTCAGAAAATTATGATTTTCTCGTTTTTAATTCTCATTAATTTATCTATCCTTGAACACAGGTGGACAGGTCCATAGCTCTATTGAAGAGCTTGGTAATCGAGCGCGAACGTTGGGAGTCAAGCTCGGAGACATTCCGCTCGCAAATGAGCACCATCGTCGGAGATGTGTTGCTGTCTGCCGCTTTCATCGCGTATGGTGGATACTTCGATCAACATGTAAGTTAGTCATTTATGTACCTAGTTCGTGTCTTGGAAAACAAATCTTAAATTTTGTTTGAAACTGAAAATGTGATGTGAAGTGGTGTAACCCAAGAATATCAATTTTGCCCAAACATTGTTTTGTGGAACTCAAAGATGGCCACTTTATGTGAAACACTAATCATATTCTGCAGCGACTCGAACTGATATACTGATCATATTCAGTCAAATCTGATCCAGTACTCGATCCCACCCTTCTTGGAGAAAAGATCCATGCGCTAGTGTATTCATATCCTAGTTACATTTTTCTTTGATTCAGTGACAATACAAACCCACATTACTTTTCCAGTACCGACAAAACCTATTCACAACATGGACAGCTCACTTAGCGGCCGCCAACATCAAGTACCGGGCGGACATAGCTCGCACGGAGTACCTCAGTAACCCAGACGAGCGACTACGTTGGCAGGCCAACGCTCTGCCCACTGACGAACTGTGTGTGGAGAATGCTATCATGCTAAGAGTAAGTAATATTGATAGTTTTTGCTTTTCCTGCATTGCAGCAAATACTAAGTCTAATGTGGCGAGATTTATACTTAACATTCTGAAGACAGGTGTAATTTCTTCTAATAGATAATTGTTTGGACTGCGCCCCAGTCGGTTAAAGATACAAAACTCACTACTTATTTGACTGTGTACCAAATTAAAGTAGTTGCGTATGCCTGCCGGGGCTGCGGGACTGTTCGATAGAGAATAGAAGAATAGGAACGCAAAGGCCTAAGAAGGAACATGGATGGGTTTTAGTCAGTACAAGTCTGACACTCCTTTCCGCTCCGCCCAGACCGGAAGGGGTTATTTTTTTTTTTTTTTACCGATGGGAAATCATCAAATAACCCCTCCCGCTCTGGGCTGAGCAGGAGGGAGTGTCAGACTTTTACTGACTAAAACCCATCCATGTTCCTTCCTTTGCCCTTTGTGTTCCAGGGCCGCGGTATCTCTTTCGAACAGTCCCGCAACCCTGGCAGGGAAGGGGTCATTTGACGATATCCCATCAGGAAAAAAAAAAAAATTGTCGTGTATTAACCACAGTAGTTGTACTTTAGTTAATATTTTAGGGGTATAACTTTAATTTCTTTAACTTGAGTAAAATAAAGCTGCTATAACGTATCGTAAGTTTCTTTCAGTTTTAATAGGTACACCGTTTTCTATATTCAATTGTTTTCTTTCATTTTAGCGTTTCAACCGTTACCCACTCATCATCGACCCGTCCGGCCAAGCGACAGAGTTCATAATGCGCGAGTTCAAGGAACGCAAGATCACCAAGACTTCGTTCCTCGACGACTCGTTCAGGAAGAATCTGGAGTCCGCACTGCGTTTCGGTAACCCGCTGCTTGTGCAAGTAAGTACCGTGTGTAACAAAAGTCTAAAGAACACGACTTACATCCGTATAGATACTATAAAGGGTGTAACAAGACCCTTCACGAAGCCGAAAGGCACTTGTTCTCCCCGTCATTGCGATTTTTTTTTTGTTCTGGACCATTCTTAGGAACCTTCTAGTTATGGAGAAATTGGGGGTCAAAGTTCCAACTTTTTCACAAGTTTTTTTTTAAACAGGTTTTTAATGTAAGATTTTTACTTGAAGCACCTCCACAACCCCCATACTATTCAAACCATCCATCAGCACAATGTTTTGAGTGCGTTACATTGAGTCCTACCGTAAAACGTGATTGACCGTGACCGTGAGTGACCCCAAAAAAAAAGTCGTTTCCCAGCAATAATTTGTGCGTAAAGTTACTTAGTTTGATGTACTTGCATAATGCTTGGTTGACTGCTTCGTGAAGGGTCCTGTTACACCCTGTATAGACTACAATAATTGACGTTCAAAGGCAACTGGATCCTTATTTGAGGGAGAGCAAGAGTTTTATCACTGACGAAATACTCTCGATCTCGATCAAGTTAAAGTGAACTTCAATTTGTTTGGATTATTTATGATTCCCAATTTTGATACCAGACGGCGCTAGTTAATTTTTGCTACAAATTTAAGTTTACGCGATAGCGGTCAAATAAGTACAGAAATGTGCACTACGACTTCTGTTTATTAACATTGTGACACTGTCTAGCAACAAGGCGTTCGTTACGTTCCGCACTATCTGGCAATTTTGCTCAATGTTTGACAATTTTGTTAAACACTATGCGTGCCGTAATCATCAATTTTATTATTGCCTTATGAACACGACTGTTTTTCGTTCTACTTCATAAATATTAAACACTTCTTTGTCCTCCTAGGATGTAGAGAACTACGATCCCATCCTGAACCCCGTACTGAACAGGGAACTTCGTCGTACTGGTGGCCGAGTGCTCATCACTCTCGGAGACCAGGATATTGATCTTAGTCCCTCGTTCGTCATATTCCTTAGTACCAGGTAAGATAAGACCAATGTTTAACACAATGTAAGAAACCTAGATAAGAAAACTAAACCATCTGCTTAAAAAAACCTCAACCCAATTTCACAATTTCATCTTAGTGGTAATCAATGTGAAACTATAATATCGCATCATACGCCCCTTGCTACTTTAACGCATTCGGAACGAAAGCAACGAAAGTACCTTGATTCGAATTTTGTGAAATGTTTTTACTTTTATTAAAACAAAATATTTGCTTCATTGATCTTATTCTAACAATACTACAATAAAATACATAACATAACTACCTTTACTTGTTTCTTAGGGACCCGACAGTAGAGTTCCCTCCAGACATGTGCTCACGAGTGACGTTTGTCAACTTCACCGTCACCCGCTCCTCGCTACAATCGCAGTGCCTGCATAGAGTACTCAAGGCTGAACGACCTGATATCGACACCAAGAGGTCTGACCTTCTGAAGTTGCAAGGTAAGTTTTTATAGATTTGTACACATAGGAAGGAACATTTAACACAAACATCGGTATAGGTACACTAAACGGTGCCATCATCTAAGTTTTTTATCGTGACCGTGTGCTTTGTACAGCGTGTAACAGAAAGGGTATAGTCATATGAAAGAGTGTGGTACGGACCATCAAACTGAACAACTTCCTGTATGGGACCACCATCGTAATCTCAAAAAAATAATCAACTGCCCCATAAAAATTCACCACCACCCACCCTTTTGCACCTACTCGACCCAAATGTACGTAGAAAGGGTATAGTCTTATGGAAAACTGTGCTTCGTCTGTTACACGTTGTATAGTGGGTAATGGTGATACACACGTCATTTTCGAATTGGTCAGCTTTGGCATGATTCAGCATAAGCTGGGTGGTAACACTAAATCTATGTTTTATTGCCCGGTTATGCCGAATCAAGGTGATCCGAAAGTGTGTGTAGTACACCTGATATACCAAGAAATATGCACCTTTTTAGAAAAACAGCAAACATCCCCTTTTCTACCACATATTACGACTGTACCCTCTATTTTAGGCGAGTTCCACCTCCGTCTACGTCAGCTAGAGAAGTCGTTGCTCCAAGCTCTTAACGACGCTAAGGGCAAGATCCTGGACGATGACTCTGTGATCGCCACGCTTGAGACCCTGAAGAAGGAAGCCGATGACATCGGGCAGAAGGTTGAGGAAACCGACAAAGTTATTGGAGAGATTGAGACTGTCAGCCAACAGTACTTACCGCTGTCTCAAGTGAGTATATGAATGTTACAAAATACTTACTGGAATGTTCTTTGTTTTGTATGAGACTCGCACAGGCCGTGGAAGCATGACCCGGACGGGAGGCCTATAATCAGTCAAAGCTAGAACAGGGTGATAAATGATGATCATGAAACTTCTTTACCCAATCTAGTAGACCTTTGCCTGGGTCGCGGCTAAAATAAGCTATATTTGAAACTGTATTCGCCCCTACATAGCAAAAAAAAACACCTCTTTCTAATTTTTAAATATTGAGAAAAGTCACTAACTCAACATGTTAATTCGCAGGCTTGCAGCAGCATCTACTTCACGATGGAGTCTCTTCACCAAGTGCACTTCTTATACCAATACTCTTTGAAGATGTTCCTGGACATATTCAGCTCTGTACTGGTGTACCCTATGCTTAGTGGTGTCACTGACTACACCGCCAGGCTCAAGATTATTACTGAAGAACTGTTTGCCGTAAGCTCTTTTCATATCAACTCATGGGTCCTATATGGACTGATAGTCCGAGTCACTTTGAACCTCTTCAGTAGTTTCGTCATCTTATTCACAATAATACTCTTGTCGAGTTCAATTTTGATAAACCGTACCTTACGTTTTGGGATAATACGTCCAGTTTTGCTGCTTGTTTTTAATTGAATTAATCGAGTTATAAACTCTCCCAGGTGGTATACGAGCGCGTAGCCCGCGGCATGCTACATACCGACCGGCTAACCTTCGCGCTGCTGCTGTGCCGCATCCACCTGAAGGGTACGGGGGCCGAGGACACGCTGGAGCGATCCTTCGCCGTGTTCCTCGGAGGGAAGGAGGGCTTCGTGTCCACTACCTCGCCGCTTGAACCTCTCACGCACCAGCAACACGACGCCGCCGCTAGGCTTAGCTCCAGGTACATAAAAATATTACCCTCCTTTTGGGCCCCGCCGCAGTCGGGTAATGAAACTGTGAAATGACCATTTTGACCAAATGAAAATAACAGATGATGGTACTTTCGTCAAACATATAGAGGTGCATGGTTCATTACTACAGAATAGGAAGGTATAGAAGGCGAAGCAGCTATGTTCTATTTGTATGTATGCAGGTCGGAGATTTTCCCTGCGATTGTCATTAATTTTCTATTATATTTATGCCAATACTTTTTACCAAGTTACGATTTAAAACTATTGGTTTTTACAAGTCTGACTTTGTAAGCAGTGTATACAGGGTGTAACAGGACCCTTCACGAAGCCGTCAACCAAGCAATATGTACATCAAACTAAGTAACTTTACGCAAAAATTATTGCTGGGAAACAACTTTGTTTTGGGGTGGAAAATCAAGTTTTACGGTAGGACTCAATGTAACGCACTCAAAACATTGTGTTGATGGATGGATTGACTAATAAAGGAACGGTGGAGGTGTTCAAAGTAAAAATCTTACATTAAAAACATGTATTAAAAAAAAAAGTTGTGAAAAAGTTGGAACTAGAAGGTTCCCAGGTATGGTCTAGAACAAAAAAATGATCGCAGTGACGGGGAGAAAAAGTGCCTTTCGGCTTCGTTACGGGTCTTGTTACACCCTTTATGTTCTTATTCTTTATTGCACACAAAATATAAAAGTAGGACACACACAAAATTTAGCTTAACGAGCTTAACCCAGAATTGGGTTTTCTTACAGCAAACCTTACGTTTGAATGTGAGATTTGCGAATGAGGATAAACCTATGTGCACAAACGAACATTTTAAAACTTAAATTTACTTATTTTTACTAAACTAATACATGAAATATAATAAACGTAATACATATAATAGACAGATACAAAAACATGCAAAATACTATTATAATATATAGGGTCTATCTATTCATACACGAAATCTGTTAAGGGGTCATTGTACTCATCGTTATGAACAACTTTTACTATGGGAACAACCTTGAAATCGCGAAAAAAAATCAGCTGCTCCCTACAATATGATCGCATTAACTCGTCAAAATGTACTGAACAGCTGATTTTTTTTCGCTATTTCGGGGTTGGTCCCATAGTGAAAGTTGTTCATAATGATGAGTACAATGACCCCTTAAAAGATTTCGTGTATGAATAAATACACCTTGTATACTATTATCCTGTTGACAGGAAATGTTCTCTTATTCTTTTCTTGAACACATCTATCGAAGGGCTATCCCGCAAGGAGTGTGGAAACGAATTCCAAAGTCGCACAGCACGAACAGTAAATGAACCATCATACCGACTTGAGGAGTGAGGAGGTAGTTAAGTGCTTATTTTTTTAAATTAAAACTCTGTGTAAAATGAAAGCGTGTGTTTCGTACGTTCCGCAGACTGCCGCACTTCCGGCGCCTGCTGGACAAGGTGGGCGAGCTGCCCGAGCTGGCGGCGTGGCTGTCGCAGGCCGCGCCCGAGCAGTGCGTGCCCACGCTGTGGGACGGCGAGCCCGCCGCGCCGCCCGCGCCGCACACGCTGGCCATCTACCGCCTGCTGCTCATACAGGTAACGGAATTATTCAATCATGACACTAGTATTTCGTTTTTCATTTTTTAATCATTGATTTCCTTCAGTATTAAGTTCTAAAAGAGCCATGAATTCATCACCATAGAGGCGTCCGGGCATACTGTGTAAAGGCCAGAGCGGACCAAATGCATGCGCTTGTCGTATGCATTTACTTTGCTCTGGCCTTAGGAATTCAATATTTATTCAACCAAATTTAGGTTCAGTGAAGTAAAAATTTAGGTTCAGTGAAGTAGCAGTACTTTCATGCAAGCCTAGAAGTTTGGCTTGCCCCTTATGACCAGACTATTTTTCATGAAGTTAGGGTTTCTGATCAGTCTGCTTGCCCTAGGAACTGGCTGTATTGTTTGCCCCTAGCCACGCCACCGTTTGATTGGTAACTGAAAGGGTTAGGAAAAGTTTCTGACTAATAATTTTAAAATAAAGGTAATTGAAAGGTTCTATCATTACCAATGGTTTGACACTGGATGAAATCCCAGTTTATTTGCAATCCTATAGATTCCTAACAATATCTTGTTTTGCTAGGCATTCCGTCCTGATCGAGTGATCGCGGCCGCAACTCAGCTGGTGACAGCAGTGTTAGGCGCTGGATACATGGCCAAGGCCGAGACTGAGCTGGAGCTGGCCTCCATCACCGAAACACAGCTTAACGCCACCACGCCCGCGCTCTTGTGCTCCGTGCCCGGATATGATGCTAGCGGTGAGTTTTTGGAAAATAGTAAACATTAAAAGTAATAGGGAGTATGCATAGATATAAGGAAATATGCCCGTAATACGAAAATGTATCGCAACCTACTGTCTCCGTTTTCTCCCACCACCCGGCAACTACTACACATGCAATTCAGTAAAAGCAAAAGATACACAGTCGCGCACACACCCGCAATTCTTAAAACAGAACGTACTACACATTCAATAATACACTTTATCCTATCAAACACAGCGTGTATTTACCATGCACCGTACAACTTACCCACACAAAAACAACGGTCGGTATCGTTGTGCTGTGCAAAAGCAATTTAATTGAATACCCACGCTAGTGATTGACTAAATCAAAAAGTTATCGAATATTCTTGTGTTCAAGTAATATGTAAATCAATGAATGTTGTTTTACTGACATAATGAAATCGATTCTTACTGAAAGTGTGTTACGCAATTACTTCGCAGATAATAGATTTTTGTTATAAAAAAAACCCTAGTTAGGAAAAAAAATATAAATAAATGAAAACAAACAAACATAACAAATAAATAGCATGAATAACTATGTTGACTTATTATAAGCAAAAGTCGCTATTATATTATCTGAACCATGCCGATTACTATAGCGTATTCTAAGCTAAAAACATAAAAAAGTAAGGAAATAGCACGAGGTTTGGGCATTCAGTTAGGCCACAGTTTAGGTATAACTTTGCATAGGTGAAAACGGGCTCAAGGCGTCGAGTTAGGTGTCACTTAGTGTTGGTGAAAAGAGGCACTAGGCGTTCAGTTAGGTGCCACTTTGTGTTGGTGAAAAGAGGCACTAGGCGTTCAGTTAGGTGCCTCTTTGTGTTGGTGAAAACAGGAATTGGGCATTGAGTTAGGTGACACTTAGTGTTGGCGAAAACGGGCTTAAGGCATTCCGTTAGGTGACACTTTTTGTTTGTGAAAACGGGCTTAAGGCATCGAGTTAGGTGCCACTTTGTGTTGGTGATAACAGGAATTGGGCATTCAGTTAAGCGTCACTTACTGTTGGTGAAAACGCGCTTTAGGCATTGAGTTAGGTGACACTTAGTGTTGGTGAGAACGGGCTTAAGTCATCGAGTTAGGTGACACTTAGTGGTGGTGAAAACGGGCTCAAGGCGTCGAGTTAGGTGTCGCTTAGTGTTGGTGAAAACAGGAACTAGGCGTTCAGTTAGGTGTCACTTTGTGTTGGTGAAAACAGGAGTTGGGCATTCAGTTAGGTGTCACTTAGTGTTGGTGAAAATGGGCTTTATGCATTCATTTAGGTGACACTTAGTGTTGGTGAAAACGGGCTTAAGGCATTGAGTTAAGTGTCACTTAGTGTTGGTGAAAACGGTCTTTAGGTATTCAGTTAGGTGTCACTTAGTGTTGGTGAAAATGGGCTTTATGCATTCATTTAGGTGACACTTACTGTTGGTGAAAACAGGAATTAGGCATTCAGTTAGGTGTCACTTTGTGTTGGTGAAAATGGGCTTTATGCCTTTATTTAGGTGACACTTAGTGTTGGTGAAAACGGGCTTAAGGCATCGAGTTAGGTGCCACTTTGTGTTGGTGAAAACAGGAGTTGGGCATTCAGTTAGGTTAGGTGTAACTTTGCGTTGGTGAAAACGGGAATTGGGCAGGAATCATAATTATATTATGCCATCATAATACATGATCATTCAAAACCAAAAACACTCCACCGATTATTAAACTGTAATTAACTTACTTTACGAAAATTAGTTACGCATTTCTCTACTACGCTGTAAAATAACCAAAATACGTCAAAAACATTATTCGACATCGATCTTCCAACCGGGTTAAAATGGTTGCTAAAATTGAAAAACAAACTATAATAGCAATATTTCCTTCGTCAATCGACATTGTCGATAGCCTACGTTAGTTGAATCTGCACAAGCACATCACTCGTCGCAAGAAGCAGCGGCCGTACTACGCGATGCATATGCTTAAAAAAGTATCGTTTTGTGATTTTTACATTGCTTGTCCAGTCACTTAGCGACAAACTTTGGTAGTGGTTAAGGTGCAATGTATTTATTGCAAATCTTGTACAGTCGCTGTGATATTTGAAAACAGAAATTACATAGAAAGAGCAAGAAATACTTTACGATTTGTGATATTAAAGACAAATATAGTAAAATACTTGTACATACATATAGTAAGTGATTCTATGACTTATAAAGGTTTGGTTTATGCTTCGATTTTTACAAGAAACTACTGAACAACACGGCATTCTTATAAGTTGTCACGGTCGCGGTCGAAAGCACACTATAGTTCGCGGAGACGGCCATTTGCCCTATGACATGCTTATCGTGCGCTCGTCGCGGCGTCACCGACACGCCCCCTTGCCACTTCTCCTGTTTTTTATATTTCTATGGGAATATTCATGAAATTTTTTCTTCACTTCAATCAATAAAATACAGTATTTGATGTCACTTACCTCTATATGCCTTGTTTACATCTAATTTTTTGCCCTTAATAGAATAGTTTTACTAATTGTAAGTGCTTTATTCAAGCAAAAATTGCAATAACAATATTATAGTAAAATCTTAGTGAAACTTTAAGTACTTTTCAACTAAGTGTTTCTTTGACACGTAGTATTTGACGTCACTACTGGAATCGATGCGTTTTGTGAAAATATTAAATTGTAAAATAAGTGTTGTATTAGAGAATTAAACAAGGGCACGACAAATTTTTTAAGGGCCAATACAAGACATTTTTAAGAAATAATAAAAGTTTTACATTTCTCGCATGTACCCTATTATACTAAGTCTTGCTAGCAACTTGGCTGACTGACTGATCATTTTACTACATTTTTCTAAAAAGCTTTCAGAAAATATGCGTCTGATTCTATTTCAGAGTAGATTCTAACACATTAAAAAAAAGCGCTGGCATTCATTTTTGACAATGCCAATTTCGAGATTAGGGTCTTATTACATGCAAATTACGTGATAACGTAACATTTGATTGTAAAATCTTATCCCAATTTGATCAGGTCGTGTGGACGACATGGCAACTGAGTTGAACAAGCCACTCTCCAGCATCGCCATTGGTTCTGCTGAAGGTTTCAATCAAGCCGAGCGAGCCATCAACACTGCGTGCAAGAGTGGACGGTAAGCTTTCGATATTTAGTCCATTTGATTTTTGTATTTACATATACGGTGACGAATGTTGATAGATTGCAGAACGGACACCGGACACCAGCTTTTGACAAATAATGTACGTAAGTATCTGCCAAAGTACGGTGTCGGACCGTCGGACTTTAAACTTGTGTCGCTTACGGCAGAAGTCCTATGACACGTGTTCTTGCAACCGAACGATGTCGCCAGTGACATGATAGAATTTCTTGACAGTGAATACTTGTATCTGTACTTAGACAATTTTTTGCTAAGAATAGTCCTAATCATTCCAATCTTGACCTTATCTTTACGTATTCATTTCGAAACCTTGTTCATTGCAATCTTCCATTACAGCTGGGTAATGCTAAAGAACGTGCACCTAGCTCCCGTCTGGCTAGTCCAGTTGGAGAAGAAGCTGCACTCCCTCCAGCCACACCCGAACTTCCGTCTGTTCCTTACTACGGAGATCAGTCCCAAGCTGCCTGTCAATCTGCTGAGGGCTGGACGAGTGCTGGTGTTTGAACCGCCGCCCGGTATTAGGGCTAATCTGCTCAGGACTTTTGCTACGGTGAGTAATACTTGATCCAGCAATATTGACCGGTGTCATCTAGTTTTAAAATTATTATTGAACCACTAAATTAGCGCGTAACAATGTCTTAGTCGAAATGTGGACAGTACCAGATGATAGGCCACACATAGAATTTTAGAAACAGACTGCGTCGTGTTTCCAAGGTCGAGCAAAGTGTTACTGGGTGGTAGGAATTTCTCAGTAGCAGCCACGTAGTCTGGATTTGTGCATGGTTGATGGCATTAGGCTCTCCCACTTGGGACTTAAAATATAATTGCCGAAATGTGGATGCACTATTAGGAATTGCTCTGCCTAATCCTCAAAGGACATAATGTTATGTCTCTTATCAACAGCCTCGTGTTGTAGTGTATTTATGATAGCAATATGGATATTTATCCCATCAATTTTCAAACTTATCAATTTTATTTGAAATTAATATTAACTTAATCATTCCATTATCCAGGTACCGGCAGCACGCATGATGAAGCAACCATCGGAACGTGCAAGACTCTACTTCCTGCTCGCTTGGTTCCACGGTATTGTTCAAGAACGTCTGCGCTACGTGCCGCTCGGGTGGGCGAAGTACTACGAGTTCAATGAGTCGGATCTGAGAGTCGCTTGCGATACGCTTGATACATGGATCGATGCTACGGCTATGGTAAGTGCCTTTTCAATTAATTTCTTAGAAAACTAGAACAATCAGCGTTGCGTTTTTGCCCCCTAACCGTTACGCAGTAGCTCACCAGACTCCATTTTGTCTCATTCCTGAATCTCTGTCAAAACTGTTTTCATATTGAAATGGTCTGAAGGTCAGAAGGCTGAAGGATAAAATCGAACATGAAGCTGTAGAACTTTAGCGGGTGCACTTTCAAACGTGTACTAACGACCTATTATTATTTTATATCGTATTTTGGCTCTCTACAAGTCAGAAATAGGCAATAAAAAAGGGAGATCAGAACTAAAATGTATTTATTTTCCTCCCGCCAGGGCCGCACCAACCTGCCCCCAGAGAAGGTCCCATGGGAGGCGCTAGTGACGCTGCTCTCACAATGTATCTACGGAGGCAAGATCGACAACTCGTTCGACCAGCGTCTGCTGCACTCATTCCTGTGCAAACTGTTCACGCCCAAGTCGTTTGAGGCCGACTTTGCACTTGTCGCTAATGTTGATGGGGTACGTAAATGTGACTCAATATTTTTGATCTATTTAATTAAATTGTTTGTCCTGTGCTTTTTGATATCAGGGGTGCACAACACATGTTTAGGCAAAAAGTCGGCACGCCAGGCGACAAAATTAAAAAGGTCGGCTTAACTTGAATTCAGAGTTTGCCAATCTGCATGATCCAAATTAAAGCCGATTTGTTTGGTAATTTCTTCGGGTTGACTTTGTTGTTCAACAACAAAATCTGAATCAAATGTGCTAACCCTAAACAGTGTTTAGCACTCGTAACTTACAAGTCGATATCAAGCATCAGATACTTAGGGGCGACTTTAAATTAGTCGCGGGAAGAAGCACTGCAGTGGAGCCACTCCAGCGCGCCTTATTCAAATCGCTTTAACTAGGCAAAACAAGAGAATATCAACTTGTACCAAAAACTCGCAATTGTAAACGATAGCTATCGCTACCCATACTAAGTGTCGCTAAATATCATATCGCATGCGTATCATAATGTACAGGTCTTGTAGCAGCGCAACTGCAGCGCGTCTTCTCGCCTTTACGTCAGATTGTTAATGTCTAGGCATCCATAATTTTTATTGGGCTAATGTTTACAGGCAAGCGGCAATCAACGTCATATCACGATGCCGGATGGTAACCGTCGGGATCACTTCCTGAAATGGATCGAGGACCTGTCTGACAGGCAGACGCCATCTTGGCTCGGTCTACCCAACAATGCTGAGAAGGTAAATGATTTGTAATTATTATTTTATGGGGACAGTGAATACAGTGGCGTGCCTAGGGGCCAACAATACGGCCAGTCCCTAGGGCAAACAGACTGTTCAGAAACCCTAATATCATGAAGAAGGTTATAAGGGTGAGCCAAGCTGTTAGGCTTGCATAAAAGTGGCACAATGAGAATTAAACCACTTGAAAGCTGATAGACCGATTTCGTCTTGGCACACGACTCACCAATGCGGGCCGGGAGCCGAAGAAAATATAACGTTTGTGATGCAACAATGTCAGGACGAATGTTCCAAACATAGTGATGCACAAGTCAGTTTTGCTAAAATAATATCGATATCGATTAAATCGACGTCTATTAATTCTTCAGCAATACCGACCAGTATTGCTGAACTAAATAAACGGCGTTGGTTCTTTAAGGTTTTAAAGTAATCTACCGTGAAATGCCTTGAACAAACAACGCTATATTTTTTTGGAAACCAATTTTCCCTGTGAACGGCATTAATCCACTTATCTTTCAATTCTGGAATATTTGGAAATTTAAAATGTAAACATTAAGTACAGTTAGTTAGAGAACATCGTATTTTTATCGTCAATATTATAAATAGACTTTGTTTTGAAGTTATCTCAACACTACAGATAGAAAGGGACAGAAGTATTTCCTCTAGGGTATTCCCTAGTGAGGGAAAGAGACTTTTCAAAAAGACATCAACGCGGTATACATTTTTTGTGAAACATTTTACGTAAACACCAGTTTGCCTATACTACAGTGACATGTTTTATACAGGTGCTACTTACAAACCAAGGTAGCGATTTAGTGTCCAAACTCCTAAAGATGCAGCAACTGGAGGATGAAGAGGAGTTGGCATACAATGCAGCTGCCGCTGACCATGATGTGGTTGCAGGTATTACACAACAAAAAACCTATCATAGAAACATTTTTAATTATATTGAACTACTTTGCTAGAACACATCCCAAATCCACGACTCGGGCATAAATATGTTAGTTTGTCAGTTAGTCCACCAGGCACAACACCCATCTGATCTGTGGATCCTCTTTTTTCTATTGAGGATGAGGAACTTTTCACTCTCCGCGTTTATTAATGAGGAGGTTCGACTTTTGGAAACTTCGGCTTTTTGGAGCGTCGTCTTTGCAACTCATACTTGCGTGACTATATTTTTGCCGTTATAAAAAATATAGAAGTATATTTACACTAACGTGAATAACAACACAACAACAACAACTAAGTATAACTAAACCTGCAGCTAACCACAGGTTTAATTAGGACAAAGTTATGTTTCAAACATTTGTAAAAATTTCAATCAAAATAAGTTCTAACTCGGAAAATACGGTACTAATTTATTTATTTTAATAAAACTTGCTACAAAACATTTAAGTTGCAGATTCGATGGTTGACGGAAGACCCGCCTGGATGAAGACGTTACATTCCACTGCCACGACCTGGCTGCAACTGTTGCCGAAAGAGCTACCGGTAAGATCAATTTAATATTATGATACTTTTATATATATTGACCAATAGCGGTGACAAATATTGGCAATATTATTTTACCGCTGACAGCAGCAACCTTATTATAACTAGAATAAAGATCACTAATGGATGTAAAATTACCCCTAACGAAGCCGAAAGACACTTGTTCTCCCCGTCATTGCGATGTTTTTTTTTGTTCTGGACCATACTTAGAACCTTCTAGATATGGAGGTCAAAGTTACAACATTTTCACAAGTTTTAAATTTTTAAGTCTAAAACTCTACTTTAAATACAACTCAAACAAACAACTATACACATACGGTACCTGCATTTTAATAAAACAAAAACATCACATATCACTACGAAGACAAGCTCAGACAAGCTACGGTAAAAAACCCATATTGTTCGAAGGAGCACAGCTGTTTAACGACCTACCAAATGACATAAAAGATTGTTATAATATTTAAAAAAAAAATTAAAACTGAGAAATTACGTTTATGAAATGTAGTCAAACTGCATATTAAATGTTAGCAATTACATACTTCCTATATATTTGTTTTGTATAACTTCAACACGCATCGGAGGCAAAATGTATCATTGTAAGTGAACCTATGTATTGTTCTTGTACCTTCATGATCCCTGTTCTATTAAATGAATCCATTCTTAAAGTAAACCGTGATTTGTCAACCCATAAAAAAGTCGTTTCCCACCAATGTTTTTTTCCTAGAGTTACTTAGTTTGATGAATGTACAGAATGTTTGGTTGAAAGCTTCGTGAAGGGTCCGCTCCGTTTACACCTTGTATAATTTTGACAGACTTCAGTCGCAGCAACCCCAAAAGCAACCTTATTAGTGATTTTGATGCGGATGCGAAGTCACAGGTAAACATGAAAAGACTGTAGACGATCTATTCCGTATTGTATCTCAGTTTCATTATACATTTATGCAAAACATCAATCAATAAATATCATTTCATCATCTTAAAATCCATAGATATAATTCAAATAGGATTGTCACACTATACTTTTTATTGTAGACATTGCGTCGTACCGTGGAGAACATCAAGGACCCGTTGTATCGTTTCTTCGAGCGCGAGGTCGCCGCCGGCGCGTCGTTGCTGCAACAAGTGCTGCACGACCTCCGCAACGTGCTTTCTATCTGTCAGGTAATTACTTTGTTCTAATATGCGCCGTTATTGGAGCCGTCGGATACTTCGGAAGGTTGGATCTTAGAATTGTAATGGGTTTGATTCTGATGATACTTGCCATGCAATTTTCGATAACAGATCAACTGTTTATGTACTGTAATACGTTGTCCTAATATAAAGCGACCGTCGCGCGAATACGCTATAATTTTTAGCGAATCCAAACGCCCGTTGATGGCGCGATGACGCGCTCGGTTTCACCCAAAATATTATATTTCCACAGGAATTTGAATTGCGAAAAATAGTCAAAGTAGTCTCGAGCCCTATTTTGATGAAAACTAAAACTGCCTCATTTAGCACCATTACGACTTGAGCAATTTTTCATTGGTCTGGAAAGTGTTCAAGCCTGATGCAAGCGTTGAAGAACCAATGATCACACGAACACGTATTCGCGCGATGATGGCTTTCTACTAGGAAACAGGTGTGTAGACACACCTCCATCCCGGGAGTTAGATATCCTTTTCACTATTGCGATTTTATTGAACTGTATCAAAACAACTGGGAATGGAAACTGACTAATTATGTTGACATTAAAGGTTAAAATGTGTTTTTTTTTAACCAAAGGCAAAAAAAGTGTCAAAGGTCATGTTTTAAATTCATGTCCATGATTTTCACTCAACATTTGTAAGTACAGGGCGAGATGAAGCAAACCAACGAGACGCGCGCGATGGTCGGGTCGCTGGTGCGCGGCATGCTGCCGGCGAGCTGGCGGCGCTACGCCGTGGCGCGCGGCTGCACGGTGCAGCAGTGGGTGGGCGACTTCGCGCAGCGCGTCACGCAGCTCGCCGCCGTCTCCGAGGCCGTCGCCGCCATGGGCGCTAAGAGGCTGCAGGTGACTCTACTCTACTATATACGTGAATCCAAGTACTAGGCGCGACTAGTGTTAAACTTTAACAAAATTTAAATTCATGGACCATTGTGATAGATAGTTTTAAGTTGTGCCACATTACAATTTCTTTATTGTGTTTACAGAGTATCCCCGTATGGCTTGGCGGTCTACTGAACCCTGAAGCCTACATAACTGCTACTCGCCAGTGCGTCGCCCAAGCCAACTCTTGGTCTCTTGAGGAACTTCATCTGCAGGTAATTTGTTCACCAATTTTTATAATTTGCCAATAATCTTATGTAACTTAAGTAATAAAAAAAAACAATCTATTATCGACTCTGTGGGCAGGAGGATGTCGCTTACATTTGAATGTTTTTTTTTATTTTTATTAATTAAGAACCTGCCCTCAAAATCCTCAATACAATGTTTATAAGCTATCATCTCATTCTTCCTCAATTCATCTATTATTTATTTAGTATTTCTCTCTATCAACGTTACGATAGCACGTCCTCGTATAGCTGAGCGTTATTCCACCAGTATTATGATGCTCTGTGGTTATTCCTGTTACCGTCGCACAACTGACAAAATAAAGACGAGAAAATTCTTAAGTCAAAGCCCGAGCAAAAAATAGATCTCAGCCTATTAGTTGTTATTCACATTAATTAATCCAACATGTTTTCTTATCTCCAATCAGGTGACAATTCCCGACCCGGGCACTCCAACAGAGAATGCTCAGACCGAGTGGTCGTTCTCAGTGACCGGGCTCAAGCTGCAAGGAGCTACTGTGAAGGGCAACCGACTGCTGCTCACCAATACCATCATGGTGGATTTGCCGCTTACTGTGCTTACTTGGATTCGGTAAACAGCATCTTTTTCTACGGCCCGAGTTATAGGCGCTGAGCAGACTATGGACTATTTGTCAGCCGGACAGACGCGGACAATTTGCAGACCACTGGACAAGATTAATTTTAGCGGTCATCTCGGTCTCGCGGTTTCTGTCGGGCAAATAGTCTATCGTCTACTTAGGGCCTTTCTTTCATCGTACTTGTTATTCTGGGATATTTGTGTGATCTAAACAATTTATTTATTACCAAATCTGTCGTGTTTATTTGATTGTTTGTGAACCAATCACAACTGCTGATTTATTCCGCCTTTTACTACCACTTAGGTGAACATTTATTTATTAATGTTTTATAGTATCTGTGCATATCATCTCGTTGAATGAAGTCAGGGAAGCAACTTTTTATGGGAGCCTGGTTTTGTAACAACCCAAGGAAATGAAATAATCCCAAAACTGTTTTTTAACAACAAAATGTGTGTGTACAAAGAGTCTGTTCAGGTTCATGGCCCAGATAAACAATGTGTATTTGTTGTACGATGGGACTAACATACGCATTGAGGTTATAATGTCCCAAAATAAATAAATAAATGTGTGTTTCTCTTGCAGTGGTCCCGAGACGGCAACAGGCGGTCAGACGCTAACTCTCCCAGTATACCTGAACAGCGCTCGTTCAGAGTTACTCTTCACGGTCCGTCTGCCCATCGCGCCCGGACAAGAACCGCACGCCTTCTACGAGAGGGGCGTAGCTGTACTCACCTCCACTGCACTCAACTAAACCACTATCAGGACGACACAAAGGTTCCTTCGACTAAGTTCGTCAAACACGAACAGTTCCGATCTATATGACTTGGAAAACTCAGGCAAAGATTGCTGGAATCAAGAACATTTAACTCGTATAAAAAACATTTATTCAGGACCCAAATAAGCAAGTAAGACTTTGTGTCGTGCAATGCTTATTATTAAAACATAACTCGTCTTAGACTTTCCCACTGATGGATAAAAATATGTTGCAGATTATGTATTCTTTACAAATGCACTTTCAATGTTAAACCGATATTATTTATTAATTAATTAATGTTATTGCTTAAATAATCATTATTTTATGCACGCTATTTATATGAACAAGAAATAAAAGAATAATAATAAAACTAAGTTGTTTCTTTTGTGGAATTATATATACTTGAAAAGGGAAAAAACAGAAAACATTAAAAATTGCTCGCTGTTATCGGGAACGGTCCAAGCTGCTTGGTCGAGGCTCTTGGCAATTAGGCTATTGGCTGACACAATTATCGGCGCAATAATCGCTTCGCCGAGACCAAATCCCAAATCATCAAGGTACTTGATTTGCTTCTTTCTCGGCTTACAGCCTATTTCGATTTGGTCTCGCTAGTCGGGGTCCTGAACATAAGTACAAGTCATCTATAGTTACCTATAACGACGACTCGGGAGGCGGGTTGTGGGCACACGAACATTTAAGCTGGGACTTGGCACCGAAAGTGTTACTAAAGAGAATAAAACGAGCTGTTTCTTTGGTATACTTATATTTATTTGGAAAGGGTAAAACTATCTAAAATTTGTAACTATATCTAGAGTTGACTTGTGCCTTGAATCGTAGTCTTCATGCCGGGAGGCTTCTGTTTTGGCAATCTGGAAAACAAAAAAACAGTCTTCAAAATCTACCTATACTGGTAATCGTAATGCGGGTGAAGAAAAAGTAAATAGTTTTAGGGAGATATCCTACAGCAGCTTATATATTATTATTCATCGTAAATGCAAAACTAAAGATATCCTAATAATAACGAAGTCTACTCACACTCGCACGCTCTTATAAAGTTTACTTTACCTCGTGTGTATAATTTTCCTTGGCGATGACGGATGGATGAGATCATGTTGCCGCTCCCAGTCCAAGAACTTCTGATGTTGTCGCTGACGACGCCGGTCCACGTAACTGATCTAAAAGTCACAGTCGTTTATATCAATGACTTATCATTATCACCAAGAATGCTTGTTTTAAATCTTGTCGATTTTAAGTGCTGACTTTGAATTGTTTCATAGATCATTAGTTTTTGCGAAAACCTCTAAAATTCAAACACATTCGAATACAGAACCCTCATTTTCTACAGCCGTTCAAAACTTGCAGAAAGCAAAAAAAAAAATAACTTGGAAAAAAACAGCATTCTTAGAAAAGTTTGCCTCCATCCATTCCTAAAGCGAAGTTCAGAAATAGAAAATGAAAAGTCGACCAGCCCCTATAAATAATTCAAGTTTCTAAAGTCTAAACACTTACCACGCAACTAGCAGGTATCCAAATGAAGGCGGTGACTAGAACGACGACGCCCACTATGTTGTCGCGGAGGAAGCCCAGCACGTTGTTTATGTTGATGTCTTCAATTATGTCCCAAAAACGTTCCACCACGTCTTGGATCGTCTTTTCGCATACTCCCTGTGGAAATCCATATTTAGTAATATAGTAGATAAACAAATAGATGACCGTTACTGAAACTCCACTCCACTTAATATCCTTTCCTGCGAGTTCTGTTTTCAGTACGTTACACAGGAACTGATGCGATGCTACTGAAGACGCTAAACTCGTTGCCGACTCAATTTAGATTGCCATCGGCACGGTAAGAAGAAAAAATATGGGATGAGATTTTATACATTACTTTGGCAAACGTGAGATTTTTCTCATATGAATTTAATTGAGGAAAGACGCATTTTCTAATTATTTTGGCTCAGTGAAAGAAGCTGAAGATAATATGTAAATCTCAGTCAGCACTCACCTTATTACAGAATCCTTGAATACAAGGTGTACCGTCGGGCAGTATGTCGTTATGAGCCACCGGGAAGCAAGTCTTGTTCAGGCTCTTACGACAGCACCGTTTACACGCATCCGCAACTGTTAACCGCAACGTAGCATTACAAATTAATATTTTATGAGCAGCAAATGTGTTACACATATTGATACCAACCAGAAAACGAGTCCTTTTCTAAGTCGAGCAATTTATGCCGTCTATAATAAACGGTAAGTTTTTTGGGTTTTGAATTACATCGATAAAAGGGCGTTGTTGGTAAACATTGGTGCAACTTTTAAAACTTGTATTGAAAATAACAAGCTAACAGATTTAGTTTAGATTTTGGTAACGTTCCAAACGTTTTCTTGTACGATTACGACTAAACTTTATTCGTACAAGATACTTCATCATATTCGCTAGTTTCAGTCGCAGTTTAATAAAGGTAGACAGTGATTTTTCTTCTTATTTATCCTGTAGTTAGTGCCTAACCTGGTGTCAATTTTTATGCCGCCCATGGGCCCCCGTCAAGGAAAAGGTATAAGACAGTGATTGCTTACCAATATCGCACATACAGCTATGCATGCCCTGCGTCTCACAGTACGGCACACACGTCCCGTTGCGACATCGACCACGCTCTGCACATTCATGCTCGTCTGCTATTGCTGGTGCCTGTCAAACAATATTACGATGAAGTTTTTGTTACTACTAAATCCTAAGTACTGTTTCTGTAGTTACCTTTACAGTTTGAGGGCACATAAAATAATGATAAACGATGCTTATTCTGTGGGAAATCGATTTTTATAAACACATTTACAAGTTATTTTTAAGTGTTTCTTTTCCGATTAAGCGAAACACCGAAACCAACTCAGAGGTCAGTCTCTTTTAAAGTCCAGACATAATCTTAGTCGAGTCATATGCTGCAAGCTGTGCAGATTACTTTAAAAAATGTTCTTTTAAAGAAACAATCACTCAGATTTGAGTGGACTTGTCTGGTCAGTGCATGCATTTGTAAGTTATTGTGTAGATCAACTTAGAACTCAACAATTTGAAGAACAAAGTAGACAAGAGTCGAAAAGTGTTATTTCCGACTTTAAATAAGCTAGGGATACCTTGGGACAGTCAGCAGAGGCTCCATTGCAGGTGGCTTCGCCCTCGCAAGCTGAATGAGCGGCCTCGCGACACACCACTCCAGGTGGAGCAAACACACATCCCGAACAACATGGAGAGTTTTTATCACTGAAAATAAGCCCGTCATAACATGAAGATACCTTTGGAATTTTAGTAACTACCGGACAGTTTGATTTTAAATTTTTATGTTAGGTTTCTTAAAACTCCAAAATAATGTATGTAATACCTGCACACTGCTCCTTGAGTTTTCCTTAATTTACAGTTTTTGTCACAGCACATGTCATTGTCTTCGGTGCCTGTAACGAACGATAGAGATTTAATGAGTGATCTTTCTTTCTTTTCGTGTGGTTAGTGCCTAACCTGGTGGTCAGAGCTTTTATGCCACCCATGGGCCTCTGACTTGGCTTTACATGCCGTAGAGAAATAGCAGGCTCTCAGGCATGCTAGTTTCCTCGCGATGTTTTCCTTCACCGAAGTAAGTGATAATTATATATATACACACATGAATCCGATAAAATCAGAGGTGCGTGTCTTGGGTTCTAACTTGAGACCTATGACAAGATAACAGGGTAATGGTGGAATACTACTAGTGGTGAAATGAGTGCTTGGTTCTTATCCAGTAGTACACTAAGGAAATAGTATATAAAACTGATGCATTATTGAGGATAAAAATTACCGAGTAAGCCAGCGTCACACTCCTCCCCGCCCTCTACACGCAGGTTGCCACAGAAGCTCTCCTCTGGCTCGGAAAAACATCGACCGGACTTTGCTTGGAGCACCTTGCGGATCGACCGCAAACTGCATGGCGAGAATCGCTGTGCAAAGGAAATATAAATCAGGATACGATGAAACAGACGCAGAGACGCGTAATACAGATTAAACCCTCTCACACTCTCTGGGAATCCTCTTTGGATAAATAAAAAGATTCTATGGATACCTCTTCAAATAAAATCGGAATACACAATGTACAGATCGTGGCACGTAAGTTGAACCAAAATAGCGGTCGTACGCGCAGGTACAATTATGGATTGAGACCCCAAAATGTGTTACTGCGCATCCAAGGTTATTATAGTTCAACTTACGTGCCGCGAGCTGTAATACATTTTCGGGTCTCAATAATCCCATAATTGTGCCTGCGTGGACGGCTGCCATTTTGGTTCAACTTATGTGCCGCGATTTGTAAATAGGTTCACCTACTTACCTTTAGTAGGTGACGCTGTTACATTGTGAATGTTTTTCAGCATATTTTACCATAATGAAGAGTTCATTACCCTTCTCTTAGAATTTACCTTAGTTGTGAGAACCGAGCAGAGTTTTTTGGAGATCAAAAATTAGCTTCGCAGTATAGTTTGAATAAATGACATAATGGGTCTTAAATCAGCCAGAATGTATGTAAATAAAATGTGTTTACTATATCTCACCTTATTATTAACATCATACCCGCTAACGCTGTAAGTATACATGAGATAAGACCCGCCCTGACTAGCAGCAGGGGAGCACTCTGCCACGTCGGGGTCATGTTCGGACCCCCAGTTGTGCCCGAACTCGTGGGCCGTAACCAGGTCTGCCTCGCGAGTGATCACGCGCTGCCCGTAGTGGTTGCGAGATGAGCTCAATCCGGAATTCAGGTAGAGGGTGTAGCCATTTTTGAAGTATTCTGTTTTGGTGAATTGATAGTTAGGAATTATTTGCATTCTTATTCTTATATTGTCCTTTGTCGTGTGGTTAGTGCCTAACCTGGTGTCAGAGTTCATCATCAGAGTTCGGCATCTAACTTGGCTTTACATGTCCTCACGATGTTTTCCTTCACCGATGGTATTGATAATTATACAAACATGAATCCGAAAAATCAGTCATGAAACATCTATGACTTGGCAGTCCGACGGTCACACCACTAGGCTATCATTAGCATTTACCAGAGGCCTTTAAAGATTACTATTTAACTATGTGATGGTTTCAGAAGAGGTCCGCGGTGCAGGATGGATGTTATACCCGTCAGATGGCGGATGACTGAGCTCTTGCACCACGTTACCACACTTCTACCGAAGCTACCTCAGACACCGTCTCATTCGTCTCTGGAGAGACCTGTCGCGAGACATATCAACCCCACATCTATGATAAAATTCAAATTAATATTTTGTTACAACATCCACCACAACCAAAAAAGTCCTAGTCCTGTATCAATTCCAATGTACTAGATGTTATTTCTTTTGATATTTTAGTCGATTAATGTCATATAGCATGTGGCAAAACATCAACCAATGACAATCAGACACAATTGATGTCTATCTCTGCGAGACTCCTGAGAGTCAAAAACAAGAACAAACCGGTCATATGCCCGTTTTCAGTAACAATAAGCAACACTTAAATACATAACATTACGCCTGTAATCCCCAAAGGGTAAGGCAGAGGTGTTCCTCATAGTACACCCACATTTCGTCAGTTATGTTTCAGTCCCTTGTAATAGGGGGCGAGCCTATATTCCTCAGTATTGCCATCAATACTGAGAAATTCCTGAGAGAAAAACCCAATAACACTTTGCCCGACCCGGCAATCGAACCCAGGACCTCTTGCTCAGCATGCACGCTTCCGACGAGTAGACTAACGAGGTAGTCACACTATAATACATAACCAAATATTGCACTGTAGCAATTTCAACTCACGGTGTTGAGCCGAGAGATGAAAATCAAATTATGCGCTTTAGGTGTCTATAGTGTTAGTGAAAACGGACAATTCTCATGAATAAAAGTACTTACGCAAACAACATATTACATTATAAGCATAAATATTGTGGTAAGCGAAGTTCTAAATAGTATAAAGTTAAAATTAACAGGACAAACCACAAATAAATTATATAAATAAGCAAAACAAAGAGGGACACTCACACTAGGCACCGTAATCGCTGAAAACAAAACGAACATAAATTGTGAATTAAATCATAACAGGAAAAGGCATAAATATTTAAAAAATATAATTTGGACAGACTATATGAGGAAACAAAACAAAATAATATATACAGGGTGGAAGGAACATAGACGTACATACAAACCATTAAACGAACGATCGAACCGTGTAAGGTATTACAGTTTTGTAGAAACTACTATTTTTTTCCTAGCCTGCTCTGTGCCACTCCAGGTGGCCTAGCCTTTCCCACACTGGAATTACTCCTGCTTTAAGACGTCATAGTAACCCCCCTGGACGAAGGCCTTCCTGCTCCTTTCCACTTCTCGCGAACCCGCGAGTCCTCCTTCCAGTTCGGACGGAACTTGTCCAGTTCATCCCGCCACCTCCTTCGTGGCCTGCCGCGACCCCGACTCACTGTGTCGGGGCACCAGTTTCCTGCTATTATGGCCCACAGTTTGTTCAGCATGCGGCAGACATGACCTGCCCAGTCCCATTTGAGTTGGACAGCCTTTTGAGCCACGTCAGCCATATTTGTTTTGGAGCGCAGTATTGTGTTTCCGATGAATAATTTCGATGTGGGAAGTTCGGTATGATGTACCGAATATGTGGTACCGTTATTATGGGTTTGTGCGTCGATGTACATTCCACCCTGTATGGCTACTGCAGGACAAGACCTCTTCTCATAATAGAGAATGAAATGAGCATTAATCTCTTGCTCGTTATGTGTTTACGAAAAATATACAGAAAGTATAAACAGTATAAGACCATAATGTTACCTGGTGTACATATTCCGCCTACTGAATTCCGTCGTGGTGAACCTACGTACGCAAGTCCGAGGATGCCACCTTCAAACTTGAGGTCCGTGAACAGATGAGCCAGACAGAAGTCCTTGTGAGAATACTCGCGACTGAACACCTGCCAAACAAATACACTAACTGCTATTCTAGAACGGTTGTAGCTTGCATAATTTACTAAAGGAAAAATAGTCGCTAGCAGTCTGCGGGGTTGGATTCGGAGTATATTAAAAGGAATGTTTTATTAGCTCGGCTTGCTAAACCTACTGCCAGATATTTCCCGATTCTTGGATTCCGGCAAGGATAAGAAAGAGCAAAAAGTTCATGATGTTTACACGTCTTTACTTAAGTTATAGAATCAGGCGTTACTTTGAGGAATTAAATGTTATGCAAAATATTTCGTTTTATTCCGCGAAAAAGATCCAGGCCGAGATGCAGGAAAAAGCACCGCCCACCGCCCCCAAAAATATGCACATACAGGAAAAGCAATTAGCATGCCATGCTCTCCAACCTTTACTCGACACGTTATTCGCCACTCCACTGGGCATCCTCAGGATGTGTTGACTCGACAACAGGCCTGGACCTTTTTCTCGGAATTAAAACTAAATATTTAGCTAAACATCTTCATTATATAAAGCAACGTACATATCCCATTTTTTTCTGTTAAATAATGTGACCAAATAAACTTGGCATGTTCTGTGTTCACAAAGCCGTAGGTTACCTCAAGCAGATTGCGAACGTCCCATTTCTCGCGAACCATGTTGTAGTGTGCCTCGCCACCGCGCACGCGAGTCGGCTCGGAGTGGACCAGAATCTTCTTTATCACGAAACCCATGCCTTTGAAACCGTCCATGTCCTGTAGCAAAAAAGTTCTACTGAGATATTTACATGAGCATGATTTATCACAACTTCATAACATTTTTTTTTTACACTAAATAGGCTTGCGTTGGCCGCAACTCGCCTGATGTGAATCGATGATGCGGCCTAGGATGGAGCACGCTTGCCTAAAAGAAACCGATTCACTCGAACTTTGAAGAGATCTAGATTATAATCGGGAAACAGAGAAGTCGGCAGTGAATTCCCCAGACTGGCGGTTCGCACAATAAAATGTGGAAGCAAAGCGCTTTATTCGGGTCCGTGGGACTTCAGTGTTTTAAGAATTAAGTAGTTGCTACGTACCTGTCGATCTTGCCAAAGAGTGTCATTGTATATTTTGTGAACACGATCAATGAGACTGATCTGAAAGAAGAAAGATCAAAACATTATAACGGCACGGTTGGCGTAGTGGCTGAGCGATTGGCTACCGGGTCTGGGTGTTTATGTATGTGAGTTTGAATGTTTGTAAACGCACCCACGACACAGCAGAAATTCGTAGTGTAGGTTCCCCTACGTTTTATAAAAATATATATCCCATGAAATTATAATAAGGTGATAAAATATACTTAGGCTTTTTTATATTACTTTCTAAATAATATTCGTGGTATTTCCATAATTTGCTTTATGACTATAAACCAGCATCTCACCAAGTAACTAATAGTAGTCTTAGTATTACTGGCGCCCATTTCTTGAAAGAATCTATAGTCCGCCACAAGCAGCAGTGGGCACCTAGTCTTCGTCGGCGTGTATTCATAGTCGCTCTGTCTTTTAACGCGTTTCTTGTTACTTTGCGTTATATCTGTGGTGTTGTCAAAATGTGTATTCTCTTCCAAATATTTGTCCTTTTCTAACTGTTCATGTTCTGATTCTATGTTAGTGGCTGTTTCTTCTTCTTCTTCATCATCTTCTTCTTCTAGTTCTAAAGAAGAAAAGTTACTTAATTTACGTTTGTCATAATCATAAAAATAAAATAATCAAAAAACTGATTTCAATTAAACCATTTACAGGCTTGTAAACTCTTAGTTAAGAGTCAAGATAGATGCACCCTAATTTAGCCATAAATGCTGGAACACCAACCGGGACATTTGTAATAGAATTAGGGTAATCCATGGATGATGATGGGAGCAAGATACATTATCGAGGGCTTCTGGGTGGATTTGTGAAGAGATTTTTTCGTAGAGGCGGAAACACAAATCGATTTATTTTCTACTTATTGGGGCGTAGCCAGGATTTGTATTTGGGGGATGGACAATGCCAGCATGGGGCTAGTTAGACATTTCACGATTGTGTTCTGTCTGATGGCCAACCAACAGTACTGAGACAACCAACAGTACCGAGACAACCAACAGTACTGAGACAACCAACTTATTAACCGGGACACAATGTTCCAAACCGGGAGGGCAGTATGGCAACCCTAACCTAACCTATTTGCCAATTCCAAAGCGTACTTTCTTATTGAGAAGAATACGCAAGAAACTCCAAGGACCAATTACCATAACAATACAAACAGCAATTGATACATTTTATTTTTTAAAGATACTTATTTATCCTACCTTTGCCCTCTTTCACATAACCACAGACACGCGGCTTCGCGCCATTAGCGCCCTTGGCTTCATCACTACCTTTCCAGCTGAAGTGTATGTCAGAAGATCGGTAAGTAATCATGGTCTTATCATCTACATGTGGTAGGTGGCGCCAGGAAGGCTAGAAATATATACAAAATTATCATATAGCTAATTCAATATGAAAGCACCTTTGCAACAGCATTTAATTACTTAGTCACTGCCCTGTTAGTCTAGTAGTCACAAGATTAGCTGAGTGTGCTAGGTCTGATTCTCAAGAGAGGCAGTATTGTTTTATTTTCGTCTTATTGAAAATACCTAGTACTTTTAAATCATAACATAACGACTGTAACCACAGAAGCGTTAGGCAGTGGTATATTGAATAGTACACCTACATTTTGCCAGTTATGATTAAGAGTGTTAACGTCGTACGGATAGGATACATATTACATATGTCTAATTTGAGAGAGAACTTTTGGAAAGGTCTTGAAAAAAAAAAATTGGATTTTAGATTTTCCTTAGAAACTGAAATTTCCAATTATCTTTTTTTTTAAACACATTTCGAAAGATTCTCTCTCAAATTTTTAGACATATGTATCTTGCTTATGCATATGAAGTTTCATTAAAATCGGTTCGGTAATTTCGAAAAAAAAATTACTTGGAAGTTTGTATGAAATGCCATACGACGTTAATGCTCTTAAGTCCCATGTAATAAGGGGCGAGCCTATTGCCATCAACGGGGCAAAAATCCAGACTCCGTGGCTGCTACTGAGAAATTCTTTATAGAAAAACCCAATAACACTTTGCCTGACCTGGGAATTCAACCCAGGACCTCATGCTCAGCATTTGCGCGTACTTAAAAATGTTCAATAGGACTTCAATTAGTTATGTAAATAAGATAGGGATGAATGTAATGTGATATTTTTACTTACCTCAATGTGATATGTTTCATCAGGAGTGTGAATGATCCCAGTGATGAGACCATCTTCCATGTGCAACTTCACATCTGAAGTCTTCTCACCAAACACTCTGCCTGTGTAGAAGTTTTCTCTATCTGTAACAACACCTCTGTGTAAAAAGTATGCATATGCATATCTATCATAAATCTATGTCTATCTAACGAAGCCGTCAACCAAGCATTATGTATATCAAACTAAGTAACTTTACGCAAAAATGATTGCTGGGAAACTACTTTTTTTCGGGTGATAAATCGCGTTTTACGATATTGACTCAACGTAACGGACTCAAACCATTGTGATTATGGTTGAATTGAATAGTACAGGGGTCGTGGAGGTGTTTACAGTAAAAATCTTACGTTATAAACATGTATTTAAAAAAAAACTTGTAAACAAGTTGGAACTTTGACCCCGAATATCTCAAAGGTTCCCAAGTATGGTCTAACACAAAAAGAATCGCAATGATGGGGAAAACAAGTGCATTTCGACTTCATTAAGGGTCCTGTTACACCCTTTACAGTATTATAAACAAACATATCAAATAAATTATTAGGTTAACCACTTCCACAATCAGAGAGTTAAATGTTTGTGTTGAAGTATTCAGAGAGGATTAAAGAATAGAAATATTGACTAAGCTTCATGTTTTTTAAAGTTTTATTTGAGGGCTTTTACAACAATTTTTTAATTATATTTAAACTAGCTTCGTATGGGGGTAATTATTATAAAAAAAAAATTACTTCCCTTTTAGAATCAGATTTTGTTACCAATTTCAAGGGTTTGATTTTTTTTTTAACATAACCCTTATTCTTATTCTAATATAAAAGTAGACTTATAACATAAGCTATCTGACAGTAAAAGTCCCATGAAAATCGGTCCAGCCATTTCGGAGATTAGCTGTTTGAATCAGATTTTGTTAACAATTTCAAGGTTTTTTTTTTTGCACTGGTACCCCAATTGTTTTTCTAAAATAGAAGTAGCCTAATTTAGACCGTATATCATCAGCTATTTGCCAGTAAAAGTACCGTCCAAATCAGTCCAGCCTTTTCAGAGATTAGCCAGAACAAACAGACAGATGGAAAAACAATATAAATATGTATATAAGTTTAATATACTTTCATATGCATTGAGTTGCGCGCGGGTTCGCGAGAATTGGAAGGAGTGGAGGAAGGCCTTCGCCCAGGCATAGAGTAAAAATTTGTATAGATAAAACATAGCTAGCCAATGGGATCCAGCATGAGTCAGTTTAAATATTGCCACTCCTTATGCTCCATTAAGATAAAAATATGACACACTATGACACTCTATTACAGTCACAAATCTTATCTTATACATTTAAAATTGAAAGCATTATTTTAAAAAGTGAATTTGTTTTTCTTACCAACATGAACAGTTGTTTCCTTGCCATCACCGTCCACAGCATATGCTTTGAAATTAGAATGTAATACCGAGCTATGGGGATGGAGAATCAATCTAAAGTCTTTTCCCAGGGTCTTGAAATGTACCTCTTTAATTGTGTTGAAAGGATGGTTGGACAACTTTGCACCTCGTTTAACGACGTGATGTGCCAGCTTCGAGGCATGTATAGTTTCAAAATGCTTCAAATTATGATATATAGAGCCTAAAACATACAAAATAGATGAAAACCCCTTCCCTAATATTGTATTGAAAGTCGCAGTGTGATTATTCGATACTCACAGTTTCCTAATACAAAAAATGTTGATAAAGTTGTTATTATTGAAAGAATAATGTTATACATTATATTGGTAACTTTAGTAAGGTGTATTTTAATTCAGAATTTTTATGAAAATTCATTCAAATGACTAAATCATCGATTCAATAACAATGTCAAACATACATGACAGAAACGATTACAGACGAAGGAAATTTTGACATTGTCAATAGAGCTGGCTTGGACTGGTTCCACATGGCTGTCAAATACACCTAATGCGTATACACAATGGCTCATAAAACTACTTTTTTGTAAAAACTGTTAGATAATATTGTACATACATATTTAGACATTTAAATATTAATTTGCATCAAACCACCAAATTTTATAAACTTAGACTCAGAGAAAAGAATGTGTGGCTTAGACAAACTTAGTCCATAAAACTTCGAAATGCTTTTGGTGTGAGATCAATACTACAAAAGAATAATGATATTTAGCAATAATATAATAACGTCCTTGCTATTTTGCTTGAACAAATGTTATCATTATCAACGTTTTTTATCAAGATATCTATAAAAGTATTGATTGCATTAATAAAATAGGCTGTATGTATTCCCCATTCCAAATTGTAGCTGTGGCAAGAAAAAAAAATTAAATTTATAAAATGGCGGTGTCTTGAGTGACGTATGTGTTGTGTGTTTATGAATTTCATTTATTATCGTATTACAGTGATTTATATAATGAAGTGAGGACTGTTTAATCCAATTATCATCTTATCTATTCGTCGTCATTTTGGTAAGTGGATTATAATTTGGTATCTTTAGCATTTAGTTGTGTTTGTCACGGTGTTGGTAGTTGGCTGTAGATTGTAGGCGGGATGGAACGTCCTCGTTTCAATATGCATTGCACATAATATCCAAACTTTACAGTACACAGAAGTTTTCTACTACAATTTATTTACAATAAGAAATGTCATGTTCTAAAGTACTGCATTGCGTCTACTCACGTTAAACAAAACTTACCAAGCAACTCCAGTATCCTCTTTCCTTAGTAATCTAATTAGGTAGGTAGATCCCTGGAAACCAGACCCTCGACTTTTGAAACTAAAGGTATTAATATAAAATGTCTCTTATGATGAAAGCAGCTCAATCCCTCCTTGACCATCTACCATTCAGATTCAAACAGAAATCGTAGAAATATAGTACAAAGAACTAAACAAATCCGCAATATTAAAGCAAAATGAAACTTTATAAATATTATCATGGAAAGATGTTAACACTACATGAGAAACACAGTGCCATTTCACATTGAATCCATGCAAAAAGGTTGAATCCCATTTCAGATATTGTATCATGATCCTATGTATATTCTTGTTTTCTATAATGTGGGAAAAGAAACCCTATTGTATTGTAGAGTATTCATAAAAACATAATCATTGCATTTATTCTTTGTTTTTACTTTGCTCATAGATAATTGCTCAGATATAGTATAATTATATGCTATAAAACTAGATTATAATTTCAGTTTATTTATACAAAGTATGTTTTTAATCAGCTGTGCTTTTGGTTCTTGTTTGCTTCTAAGATATTATGTTCTATTTTACAAAACGATATATTAATAAGTAACTTGTGTGACTACCTACTCATTATGTTGATATCAAGTTGCAAATAAGAAGTGCCGTTTAAATGTGATGGTGTCTTAAATTCCAATGGTATTACATTTACTTGTCTCACTTGTCTATGTAAGCAGATGTAGCTAAAATAGTTGTTCTCTAAGTCACTAAGTATTAGATGGATTGTCATTGCAGTAGTATTATGTGCATTCCAGCATCAAATCTTAGACATACAGCAAGTCCCATTAGAAAAAGGCATGAGTAGATGTGTGGCGATTTGATGCCAATGCAGAAACTCCAAAAAAGGAAGTCTCAAACATCTTGGATTCAAATATCTCATATATATACCACAAATACTAGGCTAAGGATTATGCCATTCACATTTGTGTCAAAACTGATTTCTATGTATTTAGTCTATGCTAACATATATTACATTCTCTTAGAAATCTACTCTGATCTAGCGGCTAAAATTCTTTAACTCTTGGTGCTCAACAATTTATGACTCTTGAAAATGTGTTATAATAAGATATGGCAATGGATCACAATGGGCCTATACTAAGGCTGCCTAACCTGTCCTTGGAGCCCCATAATATTTAGTCAAAGTGACATCTATGAGCCACCAATGATGCAATGGAAGTGGCGAAGTCTTGGGCCAATCAAATTAGAAATACTGATGTTTCAGCCACATTAAGAAGAAGACCTGGGTCGCACCTCTGGAACTTCATAGACACATTTTTTTAAAGACTACTACAGTAATAATATTTGCGACAATGCTGAATGTTGGTAACTAAGTAACCTAGTCAAGGACAATAAAACATTGAAATCATTGAATACAAGAGTTCTTACAGATTTCTGGAGTTCAGTAGGTAGAATAATATCTTGGCATCCATGCGCTCAGGCTTGGTGGAGCGACGATCTTCGCTGTGTGGCTGGTAGCAAGCAATGGATAAGAGTTGCTGAGAATAGGGTTGAGTGGCATGCTATTGAGGAGGCCTATGTTTAGCTGTGGACTGCTGTAGGCTGAGGATGATGTTGATGATGATGATCCATGCTCCAAAATACACTCGTAGTGACCTAGCTCTGCGCTGCAACAAACGACACTCTACGCCGTGGAAGAGACGATGTCTGGGGCCGGAATCTAAGCCTGTGAGGCCAGCCGTGTGAGGTACATGCTTATGCTTCTGCTATGTTGACGAAGAGAAAATCGGCAGGTCTTCAATAAAACGAAAGCTTAAAATGGTTAGAAATCGTGATTTTTAGGTCGGTATTCGCCGCTACCGTGACAAAGGACTCCTCTTCATTGAAAGGACCTCGGTAACAGCTTTGAAACAAACTATCGTAAAATTAGAAGTATTATTAGATTACCCATTTAATAAAACATCGTAATACGAGTTACAGCTACTGATGGTCCCATAAAACACATAATTGTAACATCTGTGGAGCAAGTGAGGTAGCAGTAATTCTGCAATAAATCAGAATGCTTATGAGCAACAACTTAGAAAATTATGCCACTGCCGTTTCTCAAAGATAAAGGAATAGTGAGGAGCTTATCAGCAACTTATCTCCGAGGTTAAGTAATGTGAACCAACTCTGACAAATAGGTCAGTATTATGCATATCGTTCTTAATTATGCTGTGCTTCTAATATATTAAATAGTTCAACGAGCAGACCTAATACGTAAAAGGAAAACTGAGTAAACAATTGTTAGTAGGTACTTGGTAGTTCACTGGCAACAAAAATTGCCAGCTCTATCAGAATCGATGGTAGCCACGAAGCGGAAGGCTAGCACTAAGGGCGTAGCAGACTTGACATCCTAATTTTATCACTGTACCAATGCTAACCGTAGGTATAATTAAACAGCCGCAGTGTCTGTGACTATATTTAGAAAATACATCAGTGCGCAGATGTCGAAGCGTATTCTGACTCACCATGTCATTGATCAAAACTGGACGCGAGGATCGCCAGGTTCAAAGAAAACAACCAAGGATTTTACTAAAACATTTATAACGTTTGAATAGGACTCACAGCAAAACATTTCAGTAAAGATGATACTTACAAAAGATAATTACACTAACTTGAGAACGAATAAAGTACGTATACCTACCCAAAGATAAATGTGAGAATCAAAGAAACAATGGAGTTGTTGTTCATAATAAAAACTCACTAAGGCCATCTTTAATAGAATATCGCGAAAACAATGTGAGAGCAAACAAAGCCTTCGTTATAGGTTTAGTAAATTAATCCAATATTATTTTTCGTAGACCCTAATAACAAGCTGTCTTGTTTCTAATTAATCATTAATTCTTGGCGTATTTCGTACGTAACCTGTTTAGTATTCATCCCAACACAAAGTGAGTCAGACGACGATACACAGTAGCGGTCACGGTCGTTTTAATCTTTTTTATTACTTCATTTTACTAAAAGACCTATTGAATTAAAGACGACCTTGCGAAGTCGAAGTCAACAAACCGGCCAAAATATATCAACCAACGATGTTTAAATTGTATCGTACGATGTTGGGGCTGGGACCTTTTGGCTATATTCATTTCTTGGAGTAGGTTGGTACTTAAAGCGATGAAAGCTATTATAATTCAATCAAGCCAATAAAGACGGCGAAAAGTTCCCTTTGTTATGATCCACACGATAACAAGATGAAGATACCGAAGCGTGTAGTCCTGTAATCGCTGAGCCCAATAATCTTTAGGATCAAGAAGCATTCTAGCCAATAATATGGATGTCTGTTAATTCATGCTTGGTTGACGTGAGTAACATTTATACTTAGGAGAGGAACCAATTCCTTGTGCAGATTTCTAAATATTTATATATATAATACGACGTGGTTGACAAGTGCTGGTGAGCTGATGACATCACCGGTTGTGCGCTACGCCCTGGCTGTTTGCACAGTTAATTTGATGAGCAAGTAGACTCAATAACATAACCACATGCCAATCCGTTTAAACGGAAATAAAACTCTACACGTAGTACAATATGTTTATCCAATATAACTTCAAAACTAAAAGTAATTATAACTTTTGCAAATAATTTTCTTCAACCTTTATGTAACCTAAGTATATTTCATTAAAAAAAATTAAAACGTAGAATTAAAAGAAAAACCTTATTTATTTACTTTCCAATAGGTACGAATTCTTACAACACAGAAATAATTTAAAACAGGCTCATTGTATGTCCTCAATTTTGATTTCATAGTCATCACTCGAATCAGACATCAGGGATGGCACAGCGCTGCATTTTTTTACATGCAACATAGATCAAACTGTTATCAATTTGTCAACAAAAGAGAAAGTTCAAAAGATTGGATCTTGTGTAGAAGAAAGAAAATGTTTTTATGAAGTTTCGTTAGAGAGTTAGAAATGGGCTAACAGTTTTGGGCTAAATAAGCGAAAGCATGACGCAAAAACTTAGATATGGTAGCCATTGTACCAAGAGCTCATAACGTAGTAGCTGCTATAAGCAATTACCAGCTAGTGACGATCAGACCTAGTTTTCTTGTCGTAATTGGGTACCGCACAGTATAGAAAACATAGTCATCCGTGAACGACGATGAATAGAGGACATTGCGATGACAACTGTCGACACGACACTTGGTTCCGGGGCACTGCGCCGCGAGTCTACCGAGCCCGGATTCCTCTCACGCTCCAATTGCTACAAACACCACTAATTGTATTGAATTTTGCCATTGCACGGATGTGGAACTGGACTCTTTGACGGGATATGCGCTTTATGTTAATCGTTGACCTTTGGAGTAGTTTCGATCAACTAAGTTGTTACTGCTGTAGTCATCCATCATATCTAGCTCTTGTATTGAATTGTATATCGGGCTGGTATCCGCAGCTCCTCGCCCAAAACGCTTATTTATCGTACGGTTCATCCATTCCGATTTATTTGGAACACGTCACACGTCTGGTAGCCCTTTTCTCAGAATTCACTTCATTATTAGCCATGTCATCTTTGACGCAATCCAGCCATCTTTTCTTTGTTCTACCTGTTAGCTGAAAAATCGTAAATAATTTCTTTGTACGATTAGCTATTCTTTTTTTCTTCTGGGGTAAAGGCCTCTCCCGAATCCTTCAAATTCGCTCGGTGCAAAAAATATTAGTTTAACAAATTGCACTGTAAAATAGCCACGTTATTTATCAAGCTATTGTTTCTCGTCGTCTTCATTATAAGACACTTCCTGGGACGCTGGCATTGGCTAGTCCGCAATGGCCGTAGTGTTTTCTTGCGGTCATTAGCCAGACATGTTGTCTCTCTGTTCTCGTTTAGATTAACAGTTTTAGACCCACTTCCTGCATCAATTCAAATCCCAGAATAAACTATATGTTTTCATATTGTTTATTTATTCATGGCTTTCCAAAACGTAGCAATATGAATGATTTAAGAGCAGGCTTTCAAACTTCATTATTATTATACTGCAGAACCGAGCTTAATTTAATGCGCAAGTCAGATATTTGTGGATGCTTTTGAATATCTATCCTTTATCACTATCCAATATTTGCACGGACGGAGAACCACGTACTGGGTTAGAAACGTATTTATCGCAACAATCCAAAATATAACACCTTGTTTTATAAATATTTCTTGATTTATGTACATGTTGCAACTAAACACACGCGTTTGTTCCCTAATTTCGGTCTTTCGTTATAAAGCTAGGCTGTGTTGAGTCATAGTGTAACTTACTTTCGTAATGTAATAGCTCGTTGGAGCTCAGTAAGCACGTGGTAACTGCACTGCACTCGTGTCAATTACAAGGTATCAATGTGTTGGAGCGTTTCCTGTGTGCAACTGTGCAGTTCGGCGCAGCGGCTGCGGCGTCGGCTTGCCGTAACTTGAGAACCGTAGCGATCGCACCAGGAAATTGACACTCGTTTGCTCAGTCTTCCTTATGCTTATTGGATGTACTTATTGCGAGGATATACTCTCATGAATTCATGATGCACTAAGTTCCCGGCAAAAAAAAAACCGCCGGCAAATAAAATAGCATAGAAAAAGTTGATGAAACAAGCTAAAGGCATTCTACAGCAATCATCGGACTTAGTGAAATCTAGATTAAACATACATATGGCGTAAAATAATGTCATCACCAGTAGCACTTCGTTTGCTAACGCTAACGTATACACCATTGCCTCTAACCGTGAAGATTTTCTGTGTCCAAATCTGTCGGCCTCCGTTTACGATTACGCAGTAAAGACGAATGGCATGGATATAGACGTCGTTTGTGTAATACCTTTACTAATAGGGATATTCACGAGTTGGTGGGCAGACCGCGACTCCCCCACTGACAGTTTGCGATTGGCGGTCGCGTCATATGTACGTTTATTGTTACGGAAAGTGCCTGGTTAGAATATGTGCGCACAAGCGAGTTAACTTGATAATAATCTACCGTGCAGTGTTAAACATGTTCCCCATGTAAATAAACAACGATTATACCACACTGGAGTAATTGACTCACTACTGAAAATCGTCTAGTGTAAACAAGACAGTAAAGTGATAATAAGGATCATTTGTTCAGCATTGTGTTGGTGACGAATGTGATTTTTATTGGAGGTTTTTACCGTGTTTCAACTTCCTAAATGAAGACAGTCGAGTTGGTCATACGACGAGGTACGTGATTTTTGCGCGTAATACCGCGAACACGCATATTTATAGTCCTGTTATTTCCTTATGTTATGATTTATTTTAAGAACCGTAGTACATTTGTATTATAAAGTTATTTATCACAGTTATTAAGTCTTTTACAATACAATAATCTCGAAAATGGTAACGATACCAGTGACTCAGTTTTTTATATTAAAAGATTACCGTAATTCTTTATTAACAAAGGAAACTGGGGCAGAATCGTTATTTTTATATGAAATGCTGATGCTTTGTATGGGGATATACAATAGGAGTCATCAATAAAGTAGAACCAGCCGTCATCACCGTGTCACGAGGCCAATGTGTTAACACGTCCACCTTGATTGGGTCTACGTGGGCCGCGGGTCTACCCATGCACATGTTATTGTTTGCCATCTCAAATATTTTAATTGACTTTAAATATTGGAGATTCCTTTTCAGATTGTTTTTTTATAAGTCACTCTAAAATATGATTTCATGAAGGTTAAACATTTTTGTACGATGTGTGTATGCTTTTATGTTTATTTCTGAATTTTGTCATAGTTTTTTGTTATTACACTAACGCTTCATTGATTTGTATTTTTTTGTAGAGCTGATTCCGTCTTTCTACCGAAGACTGTTCTTATCCGAACGGCATTGTCTTCAAGTGCCAAATCGCTACAAGTCTCCTAAAAATCATGGTGTAAAAATGTAATTGCATACCTCGTTATTATTAACAGGTTCTCATTGTATTAGCTAATTGGATTCAAATGCAACGTAGTACTTAATTCAAATTTCTTTATTTATTAATAAGTGTGCTGATCGGAATTACAAGAATTCATAACCCGCTACCATTAACAATAAATACTGCTGAGTCACAGCTTGCATACTAAAAAAAAATGAGGAGTGGCTCTACCCTATGGACAACAATAAAAACGGGGTGTCACTCGCCAAAACAGGATTAATGGTCTCCGAACATGGAAATGGCGTCCGGAAGTAGTTATCCACACTGGCGTAGCCACCTTGACTGCAACAAGGTTTATTATCCGACATTTATAGCCACATTGTAACGTTTTCGAATAAATAAAACACTTAAAGTACCATAGTCTCAATCCCTTCGGAAAATCCATTTTCTCGATAATTTTAAAATGGTTTCAAAATTAATTAATTTCTTATCGTAGCGAAACATCACATTCACTAACATCTTCTTAAAAATCTTGTGTTTCTAAATGAATTCGAATGTAATTTCACAAAGTGCTATTGGTCTTTATTCATTAGTGATGCACCGACAGTTGTTTTTTATGTGACCTTACTCGAGGGAAGGAAACGATTTTTACCGGTTAAAGGCCGAATTTTTTGCGGAGTTCGTGCTACTGTTGATTCACTCGAAAAACTGCGTATCATCAAGCTTGCTTTCAATTTTGTTACGTCAACAAGTACCAAAACCAAGATAATCTAAATTGGAGCGGGCAGTTTTAATTAAACATCAAATGACTAGTAGTAGAGTTTTACTTTATCATTGTAACAAAAAGTTCATATAAGACCGTTTTCTTTGGTCGACGAATTGAACACGAACAGAATTGGGTGTTATTTACTTTATCACATATTTTTCTTAAAATGATGTGCTACACATTGCACCGAAAATAAAACGTAAACAAAGCCCAGCAAACATAAACAGTGATAATTGGAAATGTGTCTGCTGCTGCAGCTGTTGCGTATAACTTCCTAGTTCCTGCACTCATTTAAAGGCTAAAAGTCGTTGACCGGCACACTCCACTTTAACCTTAAATTCAGCGATATGACGCAGAATACAATTATGTATGTACAATCACAAATGTTTATTGTAAACCTAATTACAGCTCCTAATCGTAACTATCGTAACATCATTGTGTGTACAACTACAGAACCTGTTTAAAAAAAAATCGTACGATTACCGAATGGAGTACGATTCGATCATAATTTGCAGAATCACTTAGTAGTATTAGCGTTCGATTCAATGAAATTGTAATCGGCGAAAGTGGCATGAGGCTAAATGTCAGAGAAACCGTGGAACATCAAAGAAAATTTAATTTTATGCATTCGGTTCGAACGGATGTCTGTCTGAAACTTCGTTCGGATTTGTTTAATTTTTTGCCAACGTTTATCGAACTATTGGAAATGAACCTTAATTGAAATGATTATACAATGTTTTCAACTAACTTGATACGCTATAATTTTGAATAGAATTTAGTGGTGGATATACCTATTGTCCAAATTGACTAATACGTCAGCGGACAGCAGGACTGACCGGTTGGTAACTAATAATGCTATTACAGCAATCAGCTATAATATTGAGTTATATTTCCTGTTGTCCAAATATGGTCCGGTTATACAACATGTACTAAAATGCCAAACAATCAAAACGTGGTCGGGGTGATGAAGTGATGCTGATGAATGATGTTGTTCTGTAATGGCGGTCGCGTGGTCGCGGTCTCGACGGGATGCGATGAAAGTGAAACGCGCGCGTGGTCCCAGTGGTCGTTCAACTCGGCACGCGCCTGCATCCTCTGACGGCCCATCTCGTTGCTAGTGTTGTTTTGTTGTACTCGTTACGATTTCTGTGCTGCTTGCCAAATGCCCAGATGTAGCTTTAACAGCGAGCGCGCCGCAAAGTGGGTTTCGAACGTGCTTGACTTGCAAACTCCTATCGATTCCAAACAGAATGCAAATATGAGACTCTTAGGCTTGACACGTTGTCAAAATTCTTATTAGGGTGATGGATCTTTATACAGTCGCTTATGCTCCGGTGATTTCTCTTTTCCTGGTGTTTTGGGTCTTGTATTTTGGATTTTTGACGTAACCCAGATTACAAAAGAGTTACTGAAGTTTTCTTACGCACAAAATTATGTCCTAGTTTAAATTCCTATCTTTTGTTAAGTTAACATGGAGGAAGAGCTTGGCAACAATTCAATGAACGTTAGGATAACTTTTAAAATTGCATACAAAAGTAATGTAAAGTACAATTTTATTTATGGTTTTACACGATATGCCTTGCAAATCGTGCAGTATTTTTCTTTAATTATCACGAAATATGTAAATTTACGTTACGAAAACTCGCAAATCGCAATAAATAATTCGTTTTGTTGTACAATAGTATCTTTGTTCTACATTAAAATGAAGTTTTCTAGTCATGTTTGCCCTCTTTTTTACCTACTAACATTAGTATGTGTGTGAGACCAAATAATTTCAATACTTTATTTAGCTAGTTATTGCCCGTACATAAGTAGTTTACGCTGACAGACACCATATACGGATCTGTGACGGATTCCAAAGCGGTGATCTAATAACAACTACACGATAAGTCCTTCTTGCCTTACAGCGCAGCTTGAAATCCTTCGGTCACGTTTCTTCCCAAGTCTCAAGACGTGGAAAAGATTAAAACTATTACAGCCTTTAAAATTACTGCTTACATATGTTCTGGTCTTGGAAATTAATAAATTCGTTCAGTTGGTCAGGTATTCGTGCCAAGACAGCTCGTCAAAAATGACAACTAGATTATCACGATCAAAGTCAAATGTAAAATTTTTGACCCAATGTATTGGGAAGGAATTTGTTTAAAATTTCCTGTTGAGTTTGAGCCATTGACAAATGACCAACCACAAACTAAATAACTATTTATCACTGTAACTAATAAAAGGAGCATGTATGTATAATAATAAAAATTATAATATTTATAGGTTATGTACCCATTAGTTGTACATTATTCATTGCATGAGGTTATGTTGGCTGCAATAGAATTTTCCTGTTGATAGACGTTCGGTCGTCTTGTTTAAGTCATACTTATCAGTCGGTGAGGATAATTTAAATAAATTAAACTGTGGCTGCTAGCTGCGACCTTCGTTGTTATGTGCTCAGATGTGTTAATACGGAGTCATTGTAAATAATTCATTTGTAATTTGTTGAACGTTGTTGAGTTAATAAGTGTTTGCTGTTTCCGTTCCTCGTTCTGTTCTCTATTCCAAAACTGAAACGCTTAGTTTAGCACAAACTTTTTGCGCTAACAAAGTAGCAACTAAAGTATAGTTTACCCGACCGAGGAGGGTAAACTATACTCAATGAGAATGAAATGAATGATTCGTCTTAATCTTGCAAGTGTCACTAAAGGTAAGCGTAAACCGTTGCGTGGTTTAAAAGAGCCTACAAACAGCAGGAGCGACTTTGTTTTATACTATGTAAAGAAGCAGGGGGGTGTCATTTCACAGTGTAGGTTTACAGGACAGTTCTACGTTTTTACAATATTTTTTAATATTTTTTTTAAATAATTAATAACGTTAGTGCTTTTAATCTGTAATTTAAGAGGGAGAATATAAACACACATAAACTGTCACTTACGGGATGTAATCCGTGATTGTCTGTACTTTTGAGCTCCCGATATTTCGACGATGTTGCAAGCGCCATGATCGCGGGTTGACTTCAACCTTACAATCACGGAAGATATCCCGTAAGTGACAGTTTATGTGTATTTATATTCTCCCTCTTAAATTACAGATTAAAAGCACTAACTTTATTAATTATTTAAAAAAATATTAAAAAATAATGTTAAAACGTAGAACTGTCCATAAATAGCTAGCAAAGTTTCTTTCTTGCGTATCATTTTTCAGGTATGCCAAAAAAATGAAAAAAATATATGTTGAGGTACCAAGAAGGTAGTAAATATATACAAAGAGATAATTTAGTTATGTTGTCTCGAACTATGGAAAAAAAAAAGTGGTCCAGACATCCTGACGTCAGAATGTTTGACCACTTTCATTACGCGTTTTTTCGCTGTCTATCGAGGTAGTAAATATTTGAAGTTCGGTATCAAATAGTAGCAAAAAGGTAGTGCATTTTGGTATTTTCTAAACATCAAAAATCTCTATTGGTCCAGGGGTGCTGACGCAACTAAAGACATGACAGTAATCAAAATTCATTATGGCGACAACCAGACGCCAAATTGTGAAAAATAAAAAAAATATAGAAGACGAACGTTTTTCAAATTATTATTCATTTTTAATGCCCATTTAGGAGTTACAACGATTTAAAGTCTTTATTCGAAATGACAAATCTTATAAAAGTGCAAAAACCAAAAAAAATATCTTAGTCTTTTGAAATTTTTCACATTAATAAACTGAAAAGCTGGAAATAAAAATAAAACGAGATATATTATTATATTATATTATAGTATATATAATTATAAAACTAAAGGAGATTTATTTATCTTTGTGTTGATGTTTTGAGCACGTGTAACAAGCGAACATTGAGTCGTTTGTTCTATAATTTTTCATCTTCCCACAAAATAGTTATTACACAAAATAACTCTCAACAATATCGAATTACTTATGTAATAGTTTTAATATTCTCATGTACGTGAATTTTGTATTCTTAAGAGAATAAAGTTATCTCAAAGCTCAAAAAATACATTCAAATATCGTTTCTCAATTTTGACGTACCATCATGATATTTGTCTAAGTCTATCTTCTAGCCGGTGCTAACTACGAACGCATGACAAAAACAAAATTGTTTTTGTGTGGAAATATGCAAGTAGAGTACACGGTGCGGCGGCGGCGGCGCGTCACGCTTGCATGAGGCAAAAAACTGCAAAATAATCAGCCAATTGCGTTAGTTGGACAACACATTACATTGAACGTATATACGCTCACACTCGAGCTAGGTCAGCTGAGTGAAAATCGATAATATTATTGCAACATCCAAGCGATTACGAGAGACTTTTACGTCAAGAGAAATTCTAATCGTTTCCTGACGTAGTTAATTGTATTGAACAGTGTTTGATTTTTCCATTGCAATCAATGGACAATTCATACACTCTTCATTCATGATCACCTGGACACTGATCAAGATCAGTAAGAAACTATGTATTTTTAACCAACTTCTAGAAAAGGAGGAGGCTATGCATTCCACAGGCATTTTTATTTTCACCGATTTCTTGAACCGTGATTACGGGACCGATTTCAGTGATTCTTTGTTCATTTGGCAGAAGAAGCATAAATCACTTTGCTTCGGCACTTTATGAGTTATCCTCTATAATTTGCAGTTTTTCTTCTTCGTCTATGTGGATGATGTGCTAAAAACTTTTAGTTACAATGTAAAATTGATACTTGACAAGGATTTGTGTGAGTTAGCAAAACTAAAAAGTTTTTATCTACAAAAATCAAGTAGATCATAGTAAGATTCCTGGGTAGGTATTTTTAAGATATAAGTAGAACAAACGTAGTGCACTCACTTTTAGTTAATAAGCATCTTAACTCGTAATTTTGGAAGAAAAGTAGCGAGAAATCACTAAGTTTTCTCGTTCTAATGCCGCTAAAAGTATCTACCTAGTTATTGGCTTCTACGATGTAGAGTGCCGACGCTCAGCCCGGTGCACTAGATTGGTTCCCCTAGTTACTAATTCCGTTGTCAATTAGAGCTGTGAATGCTGCAGCTAGTAGTTTACATTCATTGAGAGCTTCGACTTTCCAATATCTTTTCGAATCTTCACGTAATCGGCTCGGAAGAAGAAAATGCATACAAACTGTATTATAAGATTTCCAACGATAAAATCGTATTGCAAATTCGCTTGCAAAGTTACATTGAATAGTTCGTAGAGACGTTACGCGTTACTGATTATGCTGTCATCTGCATTTCCACCTGTACTGTTACATAAGTTGGCTCATACATGAACAGAAGCTAGTCACGATACGCCACGGTTGGCTGGGGCGCGCCGTCCTCGTTAGTTCCACATCATCGGTGGGAGGACGAGAGTGATTCAGCACCACTCCCTGCCCACGCCTTGTGCCTTCTGCAATTAGCGCTCTACTTGTTGGTACGAACACAGGTTCTACCTACGTAATAGAATTTTTGCCATACCTAGAAGATTGTGCTGCATTCGGAAAATCCACGAAAATAGGCTGGTGACTAAGTTCGTATTGTTTCCGCGTATATCATAAACAAACGACCCGAATGGCGCAGCGGTAGTGAGGCTGCCTTATGTTCTTAGGGTCCCGGGTTCGAATCCCGGTAGGAGCAAATGTTTGTGTGATGAGCATGGACATTTGTTTCCGAGTCATGGATGTTTATATGTATAATAAGTATGTATTTACAAACAAAAAGTATCTATGTAGTAGTATCAACTATCTGGTGTCCACGACACAAGCCTCGTTGCTTAGTGTGGCACCTAGATGGCGCTGTGTGTAATGTCCAGCGATATTTATTATTATTTATTTATTATTTATAAACATCGAGGAACACTTAAAAATGGGTTTTCCATGTAAGTAATAATTTAACAATAGGAAAAATATGAACGAGACCAATGATCAAATGCCTAAACATTATAATTTATTATAACGAGCGCCATAACTAATCGAATTATGTATAAATCATGTCCAAGTCGTGATCTGCAATGTGGCTTCCACTATGCAAAGACGGCTCTAACATTCTCAGACATAGAGACCAAGAAGACTGATTAAGAAATTCCTGCTAACCACTGACTTTCATCACATCACACATCTACTTATTTGTCGAGCGAGTCCTCCTCCGTAATCTTCTTAGTCGATATGAAGACATACATTTTGCTATCGATTGTCAACGATTCGATTCGACTGAAACGGACCGTTGTTTAAGGGGTGACAGACCGAATACCAAAAAAGTCCAAATTACGTGTTTGACCAATATAACCGAAAGCATATCATCATGTATTTGCAAGGAACTAGTAACTAATTATTTTCGTAATTTTCTCTTGCATACCAGTTGTTAATATAATTGGCTGAAATGAATAGTCCAATATTTCATCTGTAATGTCTTTGTTTACGTGAACGTTACGACGTAAATCGAAAGTTGCGCAAAACAATTTATGCAGCGGAAAATATTATTAACCTATTTAGGTTATGTGACGAATAACAATGTTTATAAACGTGTTACTTAACTCATGGAGGAAGGAAAATCCCCTGTTTTGAGTCATCTGAAATAATTAAGAAATGTTCGCTAAAACCATTGTGTTCACTAATTTCTTCAAAAATGTACACTGTTTATTTGGCAGTAGTTTTCGTCCAATCAAGTCGTCCTCTGAATGAATATTCGTTCTGTCTGTAATGTATTTCTAAATTTAGTCTAATAAATATAAGAAGATGTGTTGAGACCATGTTGGGGCAATCTACTGGTCGAGAGACTGTTTTTAAAGCGCAAAAACGATGTATTCGGTCCATGTGTGGCTTAAAAACTACTGAAACTTGTAAACCTCATTTTAAAACATTAAAATTACTCACTATGCCAGCTATGTACATTTACGAGACTGCTTTGTTTGTTAAAATCAATTTACACCAGCAGTGCAAGTACGTACTTTGCATCGATAAGACATCGAGATCGCTAAGGTTTGCATTTTTATCGATCTTGTTATCGAATTTGGAAGTACGTAACACGCGACGATAAGATTTATCGTGGCCCGAATCGAGTCGCTAAGGATCGCTTGTCAAATGGCAACACTGAGGACGTCCTAAGACAAAACATGTTTCTGTGGCACAACTAAATCGACTAATGTCCGAGATATTTAGAAAATCCTTGCTTTTCATAGATGTTTGGCATTGTAAACAATGTTAAAGGGTTTATTTTAGAGAAACTATCAGTATTTACCAAAATATCCTTTATTTTGGTAAAAATACAGAAAATATTCCATTTTCTTAGCATCGTCGTATCGTCATCGTTTACCTTTGCCAAAAAAAAGTTTGTAGTTGACAGTTGACATTACTTTCTTGAGAAAGATAAAAATACGGTCAAAACAATATTTCAATTATTGAACCATGGGTGCAATCGACACAACCAAGGCAATCTAGCATTCCAAATTTGTGCTGGAATTCTTCTACGATGGCTCTTTTTTCAGCTGCATCTGGGAACTTCGCGTAGGTGTGGAAGAGGTGCGAACTATTGCCCTCGAGACTTCTCGCACAACCTTGCTCACAATTTTTTGGCCAAGGCAAGATTGTACTCCTGCCCAGTGCAACTTTGGTAGCTCTCAACTGCATAAAACCGTACGGCTGTCAAAACCTAAGCCATGAAGTTTTAGTATGTAATAAATGTGTATTTGGACTAGAAACTCTAGGTATTAGAAAGGGCGAGTTATTTTCAATAGGTTCCTAAGAACTTTAATAGGTAAAAATTGCAGTGCATGATAAACAAATATCATAATTTTAGGTTAGGTATGTTTTGTCTAGATCTCGAATGAAGTATGCACCTATAGTAAAACCACGATACCACATTATGGACAGGGCGTCCAATGGATCGTGTCCTCTGTACATCTCTATCCCTTCTACTAAAATTACTGCCACTTCTCGAGTCACCCGAAAAAGACGAACAAAATCTTCTTCTGGAAGTTCCAGAGGATTGTTCGTGTCTCTGGGACGTCACCTCCGAATACGCATTACATTGTGATGGTGTTGCCGTTCCTCCTCATCACCCAGCAATAAAACTAAAAGTCCTGAATCCATTATAATTATTATCGATAAGCCTAACGCACTTTTACAAGGTGTCGATAAATTACCGAGCTCGACAGCGTAAATAAGCGATCTCAACTGTCAAAATGTCGTTTCGTACTTGCATTTTCGATAAAATCGTTTAGAGTCTAGTTATCGATCGTTCAAATAGTAGTTACGTACTTGCGACATCGATTCGAGTCGATAAAAACTAATTTTATCGAGAATAAATGTCAGATTTATCGAATCGAGTCCTACGTACTTGCACTGCTGTTTCAAAAACTAGCCGATGTAAAAAAGACTCCAATGCGTTCTCAATATATGTATGAATAAACTGTGTGTGACAGAAAATGTAGAACCGCTTTAGTGAAAAAGAGTTTTTTTGGCATAGCTCCGAAAATATATAACAAAATACCCGATAGCATAAAAAATTTGCCGTTATTACAGTTTATCCTCGCTATTAATTAAAAAATGTTATTATACTGTAGAAGATTTTATAAATGATAATTTTTAATATTTCTTGTGCAATAAACAATTGCTGTAATTTTTTTTATATTTTTAAGAAGTCTGTTTCTCTTTTTAAGTAATATTTATTTTTTGTTAGTGTGTAATTTTTGTTTATTTTGCTTTTTCTGTTAGTTTTATTTTACTTTTATTTTCTATAATATTTGTACGCCTTCACGGCAAAACATAACGCTCATTATAATTAACCCAAGACCTTTTTGTAAATACCTATGTTTCACAAATAAATATTCTGATTCTGACCATACTAAAGACTCATATTGTTTGTCCACAGATGATGAGGGGTAATCAGTCGTGGTAGGAGGAGCGCGACATGAATTCTGACGTGCATCGTCACCAGGCGCACCCGCCATTGGCACAGGTAAATATACATATTATTGGTCACATATCATTCGGCATTCCACTGCTGGGTAAAGGCTGCTTCCCATGACTTCTAGGTCTTTCGACCCAGTGCTATTGAAAAGGGTAGATCTCTGGTCTTTGGTTTTGTCCAGCTCATCCCGCTATTTATTTATTTTTATTTTATTCTATTCGAGAAACTTACAGCTAATATAAACAATGTTCATAAACAATACAAATTTGAAGGCCATTTACAAGTTTCCACAGATAAACACTTGAAACAAAAAAGAAAACAAAAAAAAGGTATGTACAAAATACTATAACCTAAAAATACATGAATTAGAAACAAAATACCGCGATCGAATAATACAAATTACAAACTAAAAACAATTTAAAAAAAAAACAAGAACTAAAAACTAATTCAGACGTAAACAATTAAGTACTTGTCTGTAAAAAAGCTTTTCACTAACAAGTGCTTAAGCCGAGAAAGACTGGTATTGAAAATATCCAAATCGCGTCCTTACATATATTATAAATGCGAAAGTAAGTTTTTTTGTTACCTTTTCACGCCTAAACCACTAAACTGATCATCCTGAAATTTTGCATATTCGTTGTGCGGTGTGCAGAAATAGACCTATGGTACCTTTTACTCCTAAAAAAAGTACTGTTCCCGAGGAAAACAACAATAACTTTCTTATGTTAGTAGATGGCGCCACGTGTCTTTCGAATTATGATTGAATTATATTATTATAGAAACTTTAGAAGTGGGTTATGAGTTTTGTACAACCCGTATTGGCTGTCAAATTCTAAATTAACGCGATCGAAGCCGCGGGCAAAAGCTAGTCTTCTATAAAGTTCACCACATTGCCTTTTATCTGTGTCAGGGTCAGGGCTCTCCCTGCCTGGGCTGCGGGACTGTTCGAAAGAGATACCGTGGCCCCGGAACACAAAGGGCGATGAAGGAACATGGATGGGTTTTAGTCAGTAAAAGTCTGACACTCCCTCCTGCTCAGCCCAGAGCGGGAGGAGTTATTTGACGATCCATCAATAAAAAAAAAAGGGTCAGGGCTCTATTATGCATAGTCGAAATATTGTCAATTTTTTATAAGATCATCATCATTCTCCTGCCCTTATCCCAACTTATTTGTGGTCGGCGCAGCATGTCTTCTTCTTCCATACTTCTCTATTACTCGTCATCGAGCATCTCAGCAGTCACCTCCTTTCTAGCTATATCATCCTCCACACAGGTCCTCCTGTTGCATTGGTCTTCCTCTACTCGTATAGCCAAATTTATTGTAAGATGTAGGTACAAAATAAGAGGGGAACAACCATGAAACATTCTGAGAAGTCTACGGTCTCGTTATTCTTTGAAAGATTGCAGCAACAATCAAACTGTTCTCTGAATGTTATAACATCAGATAGAATCCTAAAATCGATCTCTCAGGTATCAGATATCAGTATTAATTATGGTCTGATATGTTAGGCCAAAAGGTCAATAATAAAATATCAGATTGTTGCCTACATAAATTGTTTATGTACACTTAAATTGGAGTAACGGCTGGCTCGAAGCATTCGCACTGAAAGAATTTCCTTGTTACATCATGCGTGTCGTAGTTTTCAGTAACATATGCAAGTAAGCTGAAGTTATAGAGCAGCACGTCTGTAGCACATTCTTTATCGATGTATCAGCCACTCTGTACGCAACGTTCGTCCTCGATCCGTGCCACTTGCAGCTACTGTTGTGCCCGACTTTCTTTAGTGCGTATACTTGTAATACTTCCAGCAACTAAGTACCTTTGACTATAAAAATCTAACGGAAAAGCAATTTTGTGTACTGTGGTCACTAGTAAAATCATTTTCATAGTAACATTTTTGTTACCGCGGTTGCGTTTTTATTTCACACATCAAAAGTAGTGTGAAAAAGAAAATTCGCATGAAAATTTTATTTGTCGTACCTGTATCAACAGTTTTGGCGTCTGTCCAAGGCTGTGCGTTTCAATGGATCGTTACTGGGAACATTATCGTTTATCTAAGTGCTTCCAATTCGTTATACTGCTAAACAATTACGGTTTTGTTACAAAACACTCGTGTGTCTGTATACTGTTTATCGTTTACTATATCAATGGTCGCTTAATCCGCGACCTCATTATTATAGGCCTGCTGCAAACTTTGCTTTACTTTTTCAATATTCTACATTTCTGCAATCATGACTCGTCTTTATGAACGGTCGATTTGCGGTCGGTCACCCTCGACTGTCACGATCACGATCAAATTCAACAGTAGCGAATATACGAAACAGTAGTGAATATTTTCATTCTGGCTACTGTGTAAACCAACGTTTTACGAGGAATGAGTAAACGCATTCTAACTTCCCGATTTTACATTTTAATTTTGCAAGGATTTTGCTTGTTTTGCATTGAGATTTGACCTGTTTGCGAACATATTAAATTGTATTGCGTATTCGAAAATGGTCGTCTGTGTATTACCAGCTTATGACACAATATTCTAGTTTAGTTTCATACACCCAGTATTTTGAATTCCAGTCTTAATGTTTGTTTAGTATCGATAACTCTCTTATTTCTGCAATATTATTGAAATCACTGAAATATTTGATATGTTCGTAGTAGACCCTAAAGATAACAAGCCCTACTTTTACCCATTAAAGCTTCAAGTCTTAGTTCTGTATTTCAAGGTAAGTGTGATTTTGTTTTAGGCTGTTTGTGGATTAGATCTCGTTCCTATGCAGTAGATGGACTTGAACGCCAATCCTTCAACATGATTTAAACTTTTTGCTTGAAGGGCTTAGTAGTTAGACCTCAATAAGAGTTAAATCTTCCCTCGTCTGATGCACGGAACTTTGCCATCAGGCGATGTTTAAGGTGCACAGATGATTCGTTCCAAATTTTTCGGCCGAAGTTTCAGAGGGTAGTCTTGTTCAAACAGTCAAAGAACCCAAGTAACAGTGAAATGTTCAGTAATGCCTGTTGTTTCAGCACGGAGTGCACGCGGGCCCTCAGGGCGTGGGCCCCTGCGGCTGGTACTCAGCCTCCGCCGCACCCGCTCCCACCGCCCCGGCCCGGCTCAAGCGCGCTCAGCCCCCTCACCAACTACCAGTGCGTATTAATCTTATTGTCCTTCTTTACTCGTTGGTATGAAGCTCGGCGAAGACTAAAATTTTCAAGCGATCTAGATCGGTTTTCACCAAGGGAAAAATCCTCGCGCATCCCAGAGCGCGGGCGAGGTAACGCTTATTGTATGCGTCAAATTTTATACTTAAATGCAATACTGATAGTCCTTTATTCAGTGACATCAAAAAAATGCGCGAGGATATTTTCGCTTGGTGGAAACCGACCCTAACAAGATCATATTGATAGCGTCTAAAATGTCGACACCCTAAACCGGTGATAGTTAGCTAAAATTGATATATATTTTTTGCACTGGTGACTCTGAATCAGTAAGCAGTACTAACATCTGGGTTTTTTTGTCTCAAATATGGGCCTCTCCTCCTCGGAGCCTGTAGTTAAATAAATATGACATGTCTAAACCTAGATCGAGCCCAAAGAGATAATATCAACGAAATAGCAGCTAGATTAAGAGGTTTATTGTTCGTTTTCACGGTTAGGATTATTAGCACATCTAAAATTTCCCAACGCAATTATACCTAATTGCGAATGTAACAAACTTCTTAAGTATACAATTTTAGTTAAGTAATTCCATTCTGATTGTATGTAAGATTAGGTTCTATGGTTACATCATTACGTCTTAGGTATCCATAAAATATAAACTACACAGTACATAAGAATGTAATTTAATTAGCAAACAGTCGAACACAACAAGCCGCGATAATCCTAACAAACGACGGCGTTTAGAAACTTCTTAATAGGCAACATAGTACATTACGTCGATAGGCGAGACTTATTGTATTCGTCATAGAGCATTGCGAACGAGAAGCACAGTGGCATAGTTATTACAACGATGTCACTTAATTTATGTCCCTTTGTGCGACCACATTGATCTATTCACAAGGCTCTAGTACGAGACAAGTTCCCATTGCACGTAGTTGAAACAAAACAATTGTAGCATTAGCACCGTGGCCGTCGCATGATTCCACTGACATGTGACAAGTTTTTTAAACTGATTTGTAGGTTATTGTCTCAGTGTCAACCATATTTATGTTGCGTTATACCACGCTTTACCGCCGACGGAAAGTATAGAGTTTATTTCAGTCAATCCCTTTGTCATAGAGAGCATTGTATGCGATGGAAATTCTCACGGTTGCTTAGAAAGTAAGACACCGCGCCGGATCAAACGTAAATATTTATTCACTAAAGGCAGATGTGGCGTTGGCGCAAGGCCTGCCATCTAGGATAGGCATTTCCACAATATATGTGGGTTATTTTTACGATAGTCTAAAACTTTGTTTCAGTGTGGAGGTAGTGTGAGCGGTAGTAATGGCCCACACGCGCCTCTCTCGCCCACCGCATTGCAGAATTCCATTCCACATAATGTGAGTGCAATTTATTTATATTATTTTTGCTTCACATACTCGCGAATGGAGCTATTTGGACTACGTGCATTGCATTCTACAACTTGCAGTATAATGGTCTTCTTCGTTAGCTGCCTTTGTGCTTGCAGTGATTTTTTTACTTTTCTAGATTATAAATATATAGGTGGTTTATATTTCTGACTAGGAATAATGCGTCAAGTGTCCTAAATACTGCTGCCCTAGTTTCAAATTGAACTTCACCTATTTACATTATTTATGTAGGTATGTCAAGCGAATACCCGCATTCCACGTAGGTGCTACGCATGTGCTATGTCAGCGTCACTACTACGGTGGATTTTCACTTGTATAGGTTTCCGAAGTCCTTAAAATTGCATCATGTCTGTCCGTCAATTCCCTTCACAATCGAAATGTAAATATTCTTCAATGGTTCATCTTGAATTGTTTTCATACAATGGATAATGGAAAAGAAATTCATTTTCAATGTTGTTTTTAATAGCGATTGTCTAATTCAAATGTATTTATATAATTTTGTGGTCAACAGATCGTAATGTCATCGTCGGTTCGGACGCCAGCGCCGCCCGGGCCTGCACCCTCTGCCATGCACACCTCGCAGACTACGCCTGGTAACTAACCACATATCTATACATATTATTGACAAATACACGACACACTCATTTGGAGTCCTTAGAAGTCCCTTACATAGTGCAGTACCTACTGACTTGAATGATATGATGAAGATTGAACTATCTCTTTTGGATATGTGTGGTACCTAATTTTTTGTAAATACTAAAACGAACTCCCGATCACAGCTAATTGAATGAACAAAGTTTACTCAATCTCTAAAGTCAGAGTCCAATTAGTGATTCATGTATAAATACTGCCATACATTTGCCAGTTGGTCATGCACGTTAGTTTCCCTGCGATTGCACAAAAGTTACACAAGAAAAAGAAAATTCGCGACTGACGTCACGTCAGTCACCAATAAATCTATCACTGAACAGGTATTAACGAGTATATTAATCTAACTTGCGTAGTAGTGTAGTTGATGTGCATTACGCGTGTGCGTAAATAGACACTTACGCACGTTCTCTAATGTAATGTATTCAGACATGCAAATCACGATTGGACTTCGTTATTCGCAGTAGTTCTTTAAATTACCATCGCCTCGCGGTCTAGTTGCAATGGGAGTTGGATTATGTCTATAGATAGGTCCCTCCCAAACAAAGGCAGAAAGTAGGTTATTAGGAAACTCGTTTTAGTAAAAACCATCTCAGTGGCAACCCGTATAGCGTGTATTTTTGCCTGGTTTATGGCTCGGCCCTACATGAAACCCAAATACAGAGTGTAAAAGGACTCTTCACGAAGCCGTCAACCAAGCATTCTGTACATCAAACTAAGTAACACTGCGCAAAAGTTATTGCTGGGAAATGACTTTTTTTTTGAGTGTAATCATCACGGTTTACTACAACGCTCCGGCTCAATGTAACACACTCAAAACATTGTGCTAATGGATGTATTGTTCATGGGTCACGGAGGTATTTAAAGTAAAGTTATGACATTTACAAATTGTATTAAAAATAAACGTATGAAGATGTTAAAATGTGGGTTCCTTCGTCCCTCTCCTAAATCGCGAGTTATCAGCAGTGGTTGCCGTGACCCAAAGTATAACGTCTCATCACAAAGAAACCTGGCTTAACAAACCTGTGAACGACAGAAGGTGACGCCACAGGAATACAGGCGTACATGACTTGCGAAAATGACATTGCAGTATTATTTATAATGCTGCGCGAACCTTGGCAGCAGGCGGGGAAAGGCTAATACAAAGGAGATGAATAAGCATCTTTTGCTTAACTCATTTACTGCGGGAGACACTTTGCTTCTTTTGTACGTTTAAGACTGAAGATTCCATAGCAAGAACATGAGCTTTTCCGACTGTGTTGCCAAATAATCGGGTCATTTTCCACTAAAGTCTGATTCGGTCCAATTTTGCACTGAGCGACGAATCTATGACTTTAAATTATACTAGCTTCTACCCGCGACTTTGCACACATGAAAAACACATTCTATGCTTTAAAATATTTTTTGGCAGTAGATGGTATGCTTGCAACATCCAAATTTACAAACTTCAATTGACCTCCTTTTAACATTAGAATAGACAAGAAAAAGGTGATACCGATAAATGCTTGTTTATACATATTGAAACACTTGTAAAACTTCTGAAAGCCCGTATAATGAAACGATAATGAGAGCTATCGTTTTTGAGCTCACCAGATGGCGTCACTGTCGCGTAAGGTTATGTCAATAATTCTATTTATACTTTACAGTACCAATAACTTCATAAAAAGTTTATTTTATTACGTATAACAACATAGTGTAAAATTAGCAAGCTTACTTGGAAGATAAAATGATTTTTAAATGTTTCTTACATTTAAAAATCATTTTATCTTCAAGTATTAACAAATAAGAGCCTAAGTTGCTACTTAAAATTTTCAAGTGTTAATTAATAAGAAATAGCTTAATCGAGACCACAATCGTAAATATTAGTAAAAATACGTGATAAAAAAGCACGCGACTCGTGAACTTTCTATGACATCTGACATTTCGGTGACCTCGCGCTACACTAGCGCCCCTAACGGCGAATTCACACGCGATAGCCAGTAGCCCAGTATGATATCGTCCATTGACTAAGACCAACTGATTAACGATCAAAGTTACGAGTTAGGTCATGAATTCATACTCATCCGTTCAAAGTACTGTTGACATAGCTAATCAACAATTAAAATACTAATAAAACTAATTTTTTCAACAGCGGTGTCCAAAGGGCCGAGTGACGTGTTGGTGAACTCGACATGCGTGAACCCTCCCCCCGCCGGCAACAGGCTCGTCAATATGACTCAGTGGCCGTGAGTATACTATCTATAATATCTGTATAATGTACACTCGATGAATTAAATGAATATGCAATTAGCGGAACTTCGTACGTGTTATCTTTTTGGACGGTTTGCATTCAAAATTATGTCAGAGTGAAACATGCACGATGCTACTAAAAAATTGAGCCAAAGGTGCTTAACCCTTTCATTCCACTACTGTACATATGTTTATGTTTTATAGGCGGCTTCTTAGTATCAACTACTTAGACTAACTGTCTGTTCAGTTCTTGGGATAAGTTTTATATCATCGAGAACAGAGGGTGTCTGTTTTTTTTTTTCTTTTTTGATTATTGATAAGGATACCTCTGTCTAAATGATACGAGTTGAATGGATTTTTAGTCTGGTATGTCCAGAAATTGAGACAAACCAAAACTGAAGAGTGAAGCAATGAATTCACAGAAACGGAATAGGGTATATGCAAGAAATGCAAAACTTTTTTTATTTCTTTAAAATGCCTTGTATTGGACCATAAAAACATTGTGGTACACTTGTTTAATTCTCTAATACAACACTTATTTTACAATTTAATATTTTATTTAGCGTGTTTTTGGTGAAACGGAACGCAAACACAAAACGCATCGATTCCGGTAGTGACGTCACAATCCATGTGTCAAAGAAACACTTTTAATTTAAAAGTACTTAAAGTTTCACTAAGATTTTACTATAAAATTGTTATTGCAATTTTTGCTTAAATAAAGCACTTAATTTTAGTAAAACTAATCTACTATGGGCAAAAAATTAGATTTAAACAAGGCAGATAGAGGTAAGTGACATCAAAGTCCTGACATGAATGGCCGCGATAGTCATGGACGTTTAAACTGTCGTAGAAAATTGCAGGAGTTTAATATTTTTTTTGTGCGACAAGCAGTAGTTGAAATTAACTTTTAATTATTTTCTTGGGTTGATAGGGTACTGTTATTAATGATTTAAGTGAAAAAAAAATTACATGCATATTCCCTATTCTCAAATCACTGTTTTAGATAACTGTCAACATCTACTAGATCAATGCACTCTTAACAACCTAAAAACCCCATTTACAATATTTTTAATTCTTATCCAAATAGGTACCAAATTGACAAAACACGCCTTGTTTGTATTTAGAAAACACTAATTTACTAAAACACCTAGCACACTTATGATAAGATCACCGTTATCATTGCTTATCTGAGTGATAATGGACGTCTAGTCTTCAGTTACTGAAACAACGAAGTATGGAGTGTGCGTGTGACATTACCCGGTGCTACAACAAACCGCACAAAGTGTTGTTGTTCATACCTCCGGTCTTTGCGTACGAGGATGTAGAGTAAATATATTATTGTTTTTTTTTTTTTCAATTCTGTTCTTTTGGTTTGTTGTCAGCCAGTAAGGCATTGTGTGTTGAATTAATAAATATAGTTTGAAGGTGTTTCGTAAGTAGGCTTTATTAAAAATCCTTTTCATTAGCCGTCTTTAAGACCTTTGAGGACTATTAAACATGTGCAAAAGTATCAACCAAGATTTCATCAACCAAACCAAGAATATTTGTCATATAAAACCTAAGTTCACTAATAAAGCATCGGAGTATAAAAAACATTAACTGGTCAAGGCCACATTATGGTAATCCTATGATTTAACCATGCCAATGATGTATTTGTAAGGCTTATAGACTACTTTGGTAAGATTTTGTAAATAAACGATGAAGATTTAATGCTACAACTCTGATTATAGATCAACAGGTCTAGATAAAAAGTGTATTCCAAATCTACTCCTGCCACTAGTAGATGAATAAACACAGAAAGAAATCATGTGTTAGCTGTAAAAACGTTTCGACAAAACCTTTTAATTAGACAAGTTTATAATTAGTTTCAGTTTTGACAACAACATACACAATATTATTTTTATTAAGGGTTATATCAGATAGGCCTTGAAAGTAATTATGATTTAAATCTCTCAAAACAGCGATAAAAGCAAGCAAAATCTGCTTACATCTACACCATCATTTGCCTGGCTTTGCCCAATGTTGGGGTTGGCTTCCAGTCTAACCGGATGTAACTTTTTTTTTTTTTGGAGATGGCATCTCGCAGTTCAGCCTCTGAGGCTGGCTACTGCTTAACCGGTCTAACCCTGTGGATGCCTAGAATTTAAGGCCTCCAGCCAGGGGCAAAATGAACTTATAAGCTAAGCGACCACTCGCTAAGGGCACCCCCTGTGGGGTACGAGCCTCGGCCTAGGGCGTCGCTGGGAAGGGCAGCAATGGGACAGGCTGGAATGTAACCGAATACTAGTATTATTTCCTGGTTTTCTTACACTTCTCCACAAAACAATTCAAATTCTGTAGATTCCAATACCAGCTGCATCGATGTTGTTATTGTTATCTTTAATATCTATCGCACGTACTGATTACTTTCTGAAGACTACCGTACTGTTTATCAAAAACAAGGCGTCTTATGTATAGTACTGTTCATACTTTATGGCGGCTCGGAAGTTAGCTGCGAATGACGGTTTGCGCATTATACAGTCAAGACAATAAGTCCCTTGCGCCCCGCTTATACTTAAAATTGTTTTCTATGCAGCTAGACGTTAGATTTTCCGAGCCGCAATAAAGTTTGAACAGTTATACCTGAGCAGACCGTCACTCGCAGCTAACTTCCGAGCCGCCATAAAGCTATATCAAGAACTAAAGGGCGCAGGGGTGGCGTGGCGTGGCGTGGTGGGCGAGGGGGGTGTGCAGTCAAAGATTTTAATTGTTAAATTCGCTCCACATAGTTCTTCTGGCAAGCATGCATAGTAACTGAGGCTGATATGACGATAATAATTGTGATATAGGGGTATGAGGAGCAGGGTGTAAAGTTGTTCTTCTCCTTCTATAGAGAGAGGATCCTCAAACCATACAGATGTTGTCTGGTGGGCTACTACCCGACAGCTGTTGGGTTTTTCGATAGTGTCTTAAGTGGCGGAGAACTTTAATGTCGCTATTAAGGAATTTTATGTTAGTTCTTCATTTGTGGCATAGATGCCGCTGTAGTGCTATTTTAATGTAGTACATTAAATTTTGTAGTGTTGCTAGAGTGATGACACCATCTAGCCGATTTCTACCACAGCGACTGTATTCAATGGTTTTCTTCAGTAGTTATTGAGAGCTTCGGAATGCTCTCCAGTGACTAGCATATCCAACTTTGGTTATAAGCTGTTTCGAAAACGTTGCAATATAAACGAATATCAAACATGCATTCCTCGAAGCCATAAGTAGAGGCTGTTTAAATCCCATGTGATGTAGGGCGACCCTATGGACATTTCCTGCACAGCAAGACAGGAATCTAGCCCCGGAAGCTAGATTCGTGTTGCTGTGTAAAATTGCGCTGCTAAGAAATTCCTGATGAAAACATCAATCACGCGTCGAAATGACTTATGGGCTACGTTAGTCCATAAATCATTCTAAAGGTCTTTTATCGGGATCTCGTAATCCGTGTTTAGCAGTCGCGCCGACAACCTCTAAGCCAAAGAGCATTGCTTTTGCACACCGATTTCATTGTAATTTTGTTCCCAGATGGCACCACGGCGCGATCTCCCGGGAGCGCGCGGAGGCCCTCCTATCGGGCTCTCCGGACGGCGTGTTCCTAGTTCGAGAGAGTACCAACTTTCCCGGAGACCATACGCTCTGCGTGCGGTATCGAGGACGAGTCGAACATTATCGGTAAGAAATACATTGCTAAATTTTGTTTATAGTTTATTTAATGATACGTAGGCGGACCTAATGCCACATGGCATGTCAACCTAGTTTTAAATAGTATACAGCCGTAACTGTGTGTACGTCCCCCCACCCTTCCACTGTGTATAGTTAAATAGTTTGATGGGAAACAAAAAAGCGACCTGACGGAAAGTGAAATCTACAGACGCACATCTAGCTACTACAATCTGTCTAATTTCTTGAATAGATTTTCAACTATATCGCTAAAACTTGAGGTTGATTGGAAAAAAATGACATTTTCGGATAGCTTGACGTGCTAGCGTCTGTACCTAGAACTCATATTTCTCAAACAAAAATACCGCTTCGCTGTTTGGCGGTTGATTTTACTATACAACACTTAATGTGCAATATTTTTTTTTTATACATCGCAATAATAATACGCCATTCATTTCTTATTCCATGTATTGTAAGTAAACAAAGTAAAGTCTATCTACATAATTAAACAATAAAAGTTCTTGAAACATGTGCAGCCGCGTCATCGGAGAATAAATAATACCTACTATGTTAATGGTCTACAAATGGCGTGTTTTCTATACTTCATTACCTTTTATTTATTCTGCTACTTTATTTATTTTGCAAAAATGTGTTCGAATGTTTGTCTCCCTTATAATAGTTACATACATGCATTGTAAATTAGTTAAAATATTTGGAAATGATATGTTATTATTTTCAGAGTAAAATGGGCGACTGCTCCTGACAACCAAAATCAACGTCTAACTATAGACGATGAAGAATTCTTCGATAACATGACGGATTTAATCCACGTAAGTGAACAGCCATAGCCCATGTAATCTAAGAGTTTCGCTAAAAGTTACCATTTTTACTGCGGTAAAAATGGTAACGAAATCTCATTTTGAGAAATGAACTGAAGAATTATGATCGTCGAACAATGTCTTCGGAAATATTCTATGTCGTCAGACCTCCTCCCCTTTTCCATTAATTAGGTCGATAGTATACTTGTTAGGCCTTATTTTAGTCTAGCCATGAAACGAATTTTAGTAGGTTCCGCTCTCAGGAGCTCTGCTCTGCTCCCAATGCTTTTTTTGTTTTTAAACTTTGCTCCACATTGGGAATTTCTCTCGTATCGTGGGTGCGTTTACGAACATTTAAACTCATATACACAAACAGCCAGACCCGGAACAACTACCTGTAGATCATACAAATATTTGTCCCGTGCGGGGATCGAACCCGCCACACGCAGATCAGCAGCCAATCGCTCAGCCGCCGCCAACCGTGCCGTCTGTGCTATGCTCAATGTTTGTGTTTACCCCGCAGCACTACTTACAAGACGCGGACGGCCTGTGCACGAAGCTAGTGCGATGTTTGCCGAAGGCGTCGCCGAACGGTGCCAACAACAACGGAGTACTGCAGCCGCCCTACCCGCCTCACCCGCAGGTAATTTACACTGAACATAATCTTACTTGATAAAAATCGTAAATTAATTCAGACAGATAACGGACAACAAAACACAAGAAGCATGAAATTCGGTAAATGAGTCATTAAAAAAAAATCCCATGAAGAAGTTAAAAAGAGAACACAAGTTTGTAGTAAAATTCATCATCATTACCGACAAGCTATGCACCGCGACCTTCGTCTCGCGTGAAATCACTACATAGTTTAGAACAAAGTCGCTTCCCGTTCTCTGTCCCTATATATATAAGCTTAGATCTTTAAAACTTCGCAACGGATTTTGATGCGGTTTTTTAATAGATAGAGTGATTCAAGAGGAAGGTTTATATGTACAACATAGCACTCGTGCGAAGCCGGGGCGGGTCGCTAGTTATTATAATAAAAATATTACTTCCCTTTGAATCGGATCTTGTTATAATTTAAGGGTTTTATTTTTTTTGCACGGAGCCGTAATCCTATGTCCAAAATAAAAGTACTGTCAACGTACAACTATCTGCCAGTAAAAGTCCCGTCAACATCGGTCCAGCCGTTTCGGAGATTGGCCGGAACAAACAACAGACAAATATGAAAAAAAATGATATAATATGTATATATCATATGCATTCAGTAAATAGCTCTTATTTTGTAATTACAAACAGTCAATTTTTTTTTATTTTATATATTTTAATTTATTTGTATAGATGGGCAAACCCATCGGGCATGAGTCTTGTTTCTTCAAAAAGCTTTACATACATGGAACCCTCGCTCAAAAAACAAGTCATCTCATACTAAACTCACACAAGCGAGTCAGATATCTGAAGCGCCTCCACCAAAACTGAATGATTTCACTTTTAGCAATTATCGTTTTAAACGATGCGCAAGAAAGATCACTTTCGTTAATAAATCACATCAAGCCTAATTAAGTCTAGATCGTTAATTCTAGTAACTATCTGGCTCTACAAATTGTTCGTGGACTAGGTCGCTTGCAGCAGTCAAGCTATCGTTAAAATGTAAACAGTTCAGAATTCTAGTCACAGTGGCGTCCGACACAGCACCAATGATATACTCCTGATGCTGATCTATAGAAGTGACATTGATTGGTTATTTTTGTGGTTATAATAGTTATTATCGTATTACCCGGTAGTCCTGGTACTAACTGGTTTAGGGAGGTCAGATAAGCAGTAGCTCCATGTAAAATATTGGTATTCAGCTGCATCCAGTGAGACTGTCAGCCGACACCAACGCAGTCGGGAAAAGGCTAAGCAGATGACGATGAATGAGAGAGTGAGAACGAGAGTATGTATTAAGAGGGAAAGAAGATGTAGATGGCGGTGTGCGTGTTGCTGTATTAACGGCCGTTTTCTATAACTTACGTGTAACGGTTAGTTAATATGTCTTACTCTAGTAGCTATCGGTGTTTCTTTTAAACAAAGCTAGCAATGAATTGACAGGAATATCCAATCCACGTCACTTATCTGTTTCTCGGAGGGTTGATTGTTTATGTTTCTTTCTGTTTATTTGAGATAGCAACGTTCCGTTAACTGTTAGTAAGTTATTGAAAGCCGTCGTAAGACATCAAGGATATTGAAAGCGAAAATGAAATAAAGAATTGTTTGTGTGAATGGCGTTTGATTTTCCACAGGATTGTTGAAGTTATAATCTAATTACCTGTAACATTGTTGTCCTTAGCAACCGCCGCCCTACCCGCCGACGCCGAGCGTGTCGAGCGCGCTGAGCTCGGGGCACTTCCAGCACACCTACTCCACGCAGCTGGCGTCGTCCGACCAGACGGACTCCGCGTTACAGCCGCAGAACTTTGTGGATGCACGTAAGTATTATGGACGTATACGAAGTGGGGTGTTACATCGCTCATACACATTGAAAACGAGGGATCCTCCGACCAGATGGGTGTTGTGTGGGGTCCACGGTCGATATTATCAGGCAGGTTTTATGTCTTAATGTCTTTCAGACAGCAAGTACAGGACGAATAGCACGACTCATTTTTAGCACTAAAATAATAGTGATTCCCGATACGAATGGCGCAGCGGTAGTGAGGCTGCCTTACGTTCTTAGGGTCCCGGGTTCGAATCCCGGTAGGAGCAAATGTTTGTGTGATGAGCATGGACATTTGTTTCCGAGTCATGGATGTTTATATGTATAATAAGTATGTATTTACAAACAAAAAGTATCTATGTATCTATCAACTATCTGGTGTCCACGACACAAGCCTCGTTGCTTAGTGTGGCACCCAAATGGCGCTGTGTGTAATGTCCAGCGATATATATATACAGCCACAGGCGATAGGGCCCGATCTTGTACTTCCACAGCGATGAGAATTATAATTATAATCAATTCTTCATCATTCAGATATGGTCAAAAAAGATAATCTCTTTTTCTGACCTTTATAATTTAATACTCTTGTTGTTGTCGTTACACTTCAATTAATAGGTATGTTAAAACATTCATATAAATACGCAACAAAAGTGCGCTTGCGTTCAAGCATGAACTTTTAATACGTGGTTTGTGCAGCTATGCAAGCCGGTCTAGACCCGCTTAATACCTCAATTATTGTGAGTAATGACCAATTAATTCACTTTTCAGGCTGGAAAATAGACGAGCGTGACCTAGAGATTCGTGAAAATATAGGCAAGGGGGAGTTTGGGGACGTGATGCTGGGCATTCTGAACGGCTCACAGAAAGTCGCCGTCAAGATCTTGAAGGATCGGGAAGCTGCTAGCAAGTTCCGCGCGGAAGCAAGCGTTATGGCGTAAGTAATACCGTATTACAACATAAATATTGTTAAAGTTTTTCTTACCTATTCCATACTCCATCGTACATTATGAATATTAAAGAAAGCGGAAGCATAAGCGGAAAGCGGTAGCATAGAACTTGGAGAAAGACATAGGTTACTTTTCTTCCTACATCGCAGACGAAGTCGCGGGCGATAGACTACGCAGAAACGATGGAGTGGGTCTGGATGAAACTGGGATCGTACGCGGCAAAAGTAACCCAATCGCTCACCCACTGCGCCAACCGTGCCGCCAAGTAACGTCAGTTAACACAAATATGATACTTTGAGCATAAAGTTCATGGCTAGTTCCTCTAGGATGTGATTAAAACTGCACGCTACAGTTTGTTATCAATCATAATAATTGATAACAAACCTGCAGCCTGTGGGTCAGCTATACGTGTAGATCTTTCAATGCCCTACGGGTCCTGTACAATAATGGTTTTAGGATGCTGTTGGGGTTGCCTTGCTTTTGCAGTGCATCAGGTATGTTTGCTAAGGCCAACACTGACTGCTTTAGGGCTATAGTACGGAAAAGAGTGGCCTCCCTGATGCGCCGCGTGCGGGGCAGCACCAACAGCCTTCTGAATACCATATTGGGAAGGGTTGACTGTCCGATTGTAAGGCACTGGAATACCGTTCACGGGTCTGGAGGGGTCCTTTTCAATGTAAAATAGTGTAAATTTAAGAAATTAATAATTTATGAATAGTATTGTTGACATGTAATAATAATATACTAACATAGTTATAAGTATGATTTACTAACAATGTGCAGTATGTTCATTTAATCAATCAATTCCTCCTGGCTTAATTTTAATTGTGATTGTATATTGATTTTTAATTTTGATTTTAATTCTGATTTTAGTTTTAATTTTTGACTTTAATTCGGATTCTAATTTTGTTGTATTCTAATTATAGAAATTTTGATTTTAATTTTGATTTTAAAAATGTATTGCAATGTGATATTATTTTAATGTATTTTATGTAATTCGTTATAATTAGGGGTTGATACCTGAAATAAACGATTTAATAATAATGAACTAAGGTAAAACAAATATCCTTCAACTATTTTATGTTTGTCAACGAACGTGACTAATTAAACTTATCTACCCACGTAAGGTCGTCGAGGTAATTAAAAACGTGTAAGTATTAGTCATCATAACGTAATGATAAGTATGATAGATAACACATTGTTCTATGGTGTAGGCCGGGTTTTTAATAAAATACGTCTTATACTAATTAGGAAATGGCTTGATTAATGTAATACTTCTATGAGCCGTCAGTTTTTTGGTAAAGAACAGCGTTCTTAGCCAGAAACCTGTAAGCCATTTTTACACAGAAAACTATAATATAAAAAGACTGTGAATAAATAATAGGGAATATGCATGTGATTTTTTCTTCACTTAAATCGATAAAATACAGTATCATCAACCAAAGAAAATAATTAAAAGTTAAGTTCAACTACTGCTTGTCACATAAAAAAAATATTAAACTCCTACAATTTTCTACGACAGTTCAAACGTCCGTGACTGTCGTGGCCATTCATTCATCTCATATTAAGTGATGTCACATAACTTTAACTGCCTTGTAATGATGTACATCAAATTTTTTGCCCATAATATATAGTTATAATATATATATAATAGTTTAACTAATTGTAAGTGCTTTATTCAAGCAAAACTTTAAATAACAATATTATAGTAAAATCTTAGTGCAACTTTAAGTACTTTTCAATTAATGAGAATACAAATTTCTCACGGTTAGTTGTTCAACAAGTGCTCCCAAATACAATTTTCCGAACCGAAAGAATGTGTAAGCCCCCGTTAGATTTCATTTGAATGACATTAATTGTAGAACTCCTTTGTACACAGCTCGCTAACGCACGACAACCTGGTCCGCCTGCTGGGGCTGGTGTTCACGTCGAGCGGCAGCACGTGCATCGTGACGGAGCACTGCGCGCAGGGCTCGCTGCTGGACTACCTGCGCTCCCGCGGGCGGCACTACGTCACGCAACTCAATCAGATCAACTTCGCTTAGTAAGTGCTCGCGTACCGACTGTGTTTAGCAGGTTATATGTTCCAGTCAGGGGCACGCGCGAGTGTTATAGTGTCTCCCGGCCCCCGACTCATGGTAGTAGTAAGAACAGTGTGATTTTATTCGGTTAGAGTCTGACATAACCCTTCGTTCGCGCTAGACAGACGGCATCCATGAGGATTTCCCCACTCAAAAATAAAAAAAAAGGTTATATGCGTTGTTTGACTTACCACGTATGTACCTGTGCTAACGCATTTATATGGCTGCCTTTTCACAATAACGAGCTGGGTGTTTTTTTTACAAGGTCACATTTAATTAGCTAGAGAAACTCCTCAGACGTGTTGGATATCTAATCTAAAACACAGATAAAACAAAAAAAGATTTGATGATTTTTGCGCTCAATGACCTCAAGTAGTGTAGTGGCTTAAACATTATATTAAGGGGTCCTCTTCACGGGCGAGAGAATCGCGGCGATCTTATCGTCGTGCCACGTATTTCTATACAATATAATGTTGCTCTTAATTAGGTTTTTTTTGCTGAAAATTAATCTATGTACATGCACCTTCGAAGGAGTCGATTAGTTAGTCAAAACGTCAAAGCTAATTTGTAATAAGTTAACGTTTGATATTACAGCGACGCGTGTTGCGGCATGGAGTACCTGGAGGGCAAGCGGGTGGTGCACCGCGACCTGGCGGCGCGCAACGTGCTGATCTCGGGCGAGGGCAGCGCCAAGGTGGCGGACTTCGGGCTCGCCAGGAACGACACCGTCCTGGACGACCCCGCCGAGGCCGCGCGCCTGCAGGCCAAGCTGCCCATCAAGTGGACCGCTCCCGAGGCGCTCAAGTACAACGTAAGTCTTCGTTATCATCAGCACCTGCCTGGCCTTTTCCCAACCATGTTGGGGTCAGCTTCCAGCCTAACCGGATAGTATTTTGGAGCGACTGCCTATCTGACCTCCACAGCCAGTTAGTACCGGGTAAAACGGGGTGAAGAAGATTAAGAATAATTTATTTTAGTAGCGCAGTAGTATTATTTTTATGCAATGATTAAATTAGCACATATAAATAAATTATAACTAAAATATATTCAACAGTTGCAAGTAATGATAGTTCAATTTAGATGTAAGTAGCAAGCTGCCCGATCTAGGTTTATTTAAACCTGTGGGAATTGGAACGCAGGGGCAAATAGAGACAAAAGTTTGATAGAGGTTTTAACGTTGTTAATTAATATGTTATGTTGCCATCAAGGTCTCTAAATAATGAAGTATTATTAAGTAAAAAAATAAGAGTACTTTTTGGCAATTATATCAATTCAATGTTAAAATCGCTTTCAAAGTTTTGTCTCGATTCACCACAGCATTCCCCCCCTCCCATTACCCCGTTTGACGATACTGGGTAAAATGATACCCCTTGGTAAGACTGGTTGTGAAGTACAACGTAAGTACATAAAGATAATGATAATTGAAACACACGTCAGCTAATTAGTTGCTAGTGCCTTACTTTTTGAAATTGTATAATGTTTGGAAGTTCAACTTCTTCTGTAAAGTCAACTCCAATTAAATTTAAGCCACACGGACGTTTCTGGTGTATTACGTCGTCGTGACGCTATGGGATTTCAACGCTGTGAGGCCGCTACTACTGACCTGCGTTGCCCTTCGACGGCGTCGCACCGATTCCCCTTCCCCCGCTTCGTCTCTCTACCCCATTATGCGATAGCTTATGGACTCTATACTAAACCGACGACATAATCTCGACAGCATGTCACCTGAATGCCTACGAAAGTCGCCGACTTTGTCCGGCAGCTCAGGTTTTTAGAGTCCATTAAACTACACGACTGTACAGTATTGTGTGAAAGAATATTTTTGTCCTTTTTTTTGTGTATTACTAGTCTTAAGTGAATTGATGTCTTATATTTCTTTTTTCCTAGAAATTCTCTAACAAGTCTGACATGTGGAGTTTTGGCATTCTTCTCTGGGAGATTTATTCATTTGGGAGAGTTCCGTACCCTCGAATTGTAAGTACTGTTCATTCGATTAGTATTATTATATTGCATCTTCTATCTTCTTAATCTACAACATCGTAGATCGAGAACATGTTTTTCGATCTACGATGCTGTAGATTATTCTGTATATAAAATAAATTTTGGCTCAACCTATTTAGGTCACTATTAATCTAAAATTTAAAAAAAACGCCGTAATATACTTTTTCTAACCAGAACAAAACATCCATCTTTGAATATCACAAACTTCTGTTCAACCATTTATCCTTACTTATACTTACGCGCAAGCGAAGTCGCGGGCAACAACAAGTAATATAATATTTCCTTAAACCTAATAATAACTGCTGTGCATTTTAAAGTGATACATTCTATGAGGCCAATTTCGTCTAACAATGTTATCAATATGTGGAAGGAAAAAGTTACTAGTTCTTGTAGTTATTTATATTTATTTGAACCTTTTAAAACTGAAGTCAATGATAGATCGGTGTATGTGGCTACATACTGGTCGGACAGGGTTTGAGTAAAATCGACACGTAAAGATGAAAAAGTTAAGTAGATTGTGCCACATGGACGCTGCCGGAGCGTTACATCGTCGTAACGCTATGATTTCAACGCACTGACACGAGCAAGGTCTAAATAGTTACCATATTTAAAACAATATTGCCACTCCGCACTGCACTGCGGCATCCCTCCTCGCTTAGTTTCTCTGGCCCCTCTCCGCGTTGTGTTGTACACCGTTTTAATACATGTCGTTCTGATTCGTATCGTGTGGCATCTCATAAGTCGTTTCTTGTCCCCTTAGCCGCTAGCGGAGGTGGTGCGTCACGTGGAGCGCGGCTACCGCATGGAGGCGCCGGAGGGCTGCCCGGCCGGCCCCTATGACGTCATGCGCGCGGCCTGGCACGCGGACCCGGCCGCACGGCCCACCTTCGCGGCCACGCGCCACCGCCTGGCCGCCATCCGCGAGGCCGCACGCAGCGCGCCGCAGTCGCACGCGCCGCTACCGCACCAGGTACGCACATCTATACTACCGTCCTCCACGCGCCACCGCCTGGCCGCCATCCGCGAGGCCGCACGCAGCGCGCCGCAGTCGCACGCGCCGCTACCGCACCCGCACCCGCACCAGGTACGCACATCTATACTACCGTCCTCCACGCGCCACCGCCTGGCCGCCATCCGCGAGGCCGCACGCAGCGCGCCGCAGTCGCACGCGCCGCTACCGCACCCGCACCCGCACCAGGTACGCACATCTATACTACCGTCCTCCACGCGCCACCGCCTGGCCGCCATCCGCGAGGCCGCACGCAGCGCGCCGCAGTCGCACGCGCCGCTACCGCACCCGCACCCGCACCAGGTACGCACATCTATACTACAATCCTTTTGCAGATGTTTCACATCTCACAACAGCAACCTTATCGTAGTGAGAATAAAGTTCACTATTATTTTGACAGACTTGTCACTAACAGGAATCCATTGCGGCGAGAATTAAGATCACTGTGATTTTTACAGTGATGCAATTTCTGAGGATAATAACTGTGACAGTACAGAGTACACACACATTCTGTCTTCCACACCCGCTTTAGACAACGATTTTCAACCTGAACAAATAAATTAAACTGTATAGTAGCTGTAGACTAGCTTTCCGATTATGATGAGAACAGCCCCAAGCATTAAAGTTCACTCAGCAGATTTAAGCTTGAATGATGTAGAGATTTATTAGATGAACAGGCCATACAATTGCAAATTAGAATAAAAAATTTACAAAGTAGCATCAACCATGAATAATTAAAACGACCTCCAAAAGTGAACCTTAATATTATTATGAGAATACTTATTTATCTTCAACAATTTATCTCAATTAACGTGACGTCACCCTCTTTCAATTCTAACACGAAACATTTGTTTACAGTGAAGGTCGTCGGGTGATGTATCGTGGGACTTCGTGAATTAGTGTAAATTGTACACACGGGATAGGCAAAGTGCTGTGAAGGTGGCGAGATGTATTTTATACATTAATTAATACATACTGTAAGTACTAAATTATTTTAATATGTTTGAAGACACTCCCTCGCTAAGTATATTTGTAATGTAGATTAGATAATGTGTAATTTTGATGTGTTGTACAAGAATGTGTGTCAGATGTTAGGTGTTGGAGGAACTTTTAGTGGAATCACTCATATCACACCATAAAGTTTATGAAAAAAACAGACTACTATTAAAATATGTCAATATTTACTCCAGTTGTACTGTGTTAGTCGGAAAGGTCTACTGAGTACTAGTAGTAAATAGGGACGCTTCCTGATGCAATGTATAGCTCAATATTTCTCTGATAAAAGTATATTCAAATGTTCTTTTTTAGCATATATGGAATTTTGATAATTTATAACAGCTGAAATTTTTTGACTATCAACAAATAGTGATTTTGAGTTATTCCGTCAGTTATATTATCGATAAATATTGGATAGGTATTTTTTGTTTTATCAAATCAGTAAAAAACGACGAAGTTTTAACGCATCAAATAATTGAAGTGACGTCACTTGTACGTCACTTGTGACGTCACTTGTACGTTACGTTGTAAAACGTGTACATACAAGTGACGTCACGCGAGTTTTCGACGCTCTGTATCGTCTTCATTTGTTGTTTACGTGAAAAAGGAAAAAATACGTATCCAATATGTTTTGGAAATCTATCTTTCGGACTAATAATTTTGTTTTTAGTCATCTAACCTATTATGCTGTAATAAATAACTAAATTGTTTTATTTTCATACATTAAAGTTATTTTTCATATTCTGCACGCCTATCTTAGGGAATGTGCAAGTCCAAAGGTAAAGCACAAAGCGCATTTGCAATATTTGAACAGCATTTTTTTATTTGGCTTTTGGGTAGTAGTAAACCAAACAACCATGAGTTCTTGAAGAACCCTTTCTGCTCAGAAACCCGTATCCAACTAACATAGTTTATTATTTGCTTTAAGCTTAATATGAACACAATTACAAAGCACAAGTATTTACATAAAACAATTCCACTAAAAGATCTTTTTAAGATAAATTTTTATTGAAGGCCTAAGCTTCAATGTATGCTAACATGTTCTCGTAAAGATTCCACCCAACAAGAGGTCCCGAAGGTTAAGTCGGTACTATGGTACTGTCTAGTCAAAGTATTGTTTGTATCATATTATAGTATTTGCACTCTAATTAATCAAAGGGGACTTATTGCAAAAAAAAACATGAAATGAAATAATACATACACTACCGGTTGTAAACATATGTTATAGAAATCGCTCAAATAAAAATAAAATTCTTCTACAAAACGCTACGAGTAAGCAACAACAAGTATTACAATTAGACGTACTTGTGTGTTAGTTTATTTCCTAGGAAATAAGTAAGAGTGGAATGAATGCGATGAGCATTCCATCCACTCATATTCATGGAGTATTATGTGGAAATTCAGTGTTGTGTCAAAAATTAATAGCAGCTGATCGAGTGAGTTATTAATTCGTTACGACGACGTTAGCATCAAAGTCTGATATAGTATAATGATCTAAAACAATCAGTGCATTTTGTTAATGTTTTAAAAGTTCAATTAGGTTCAATTGGTGTACACTTTGTGTTATAGACTAAGATATGATTAGACATAGTAAGAAGAAGTTGTATAAACCAACTAACAGGTTGTGTGCTATCGTAAAGCTAAAATTACCTCTCGACGGGTACGCGCAAAACATACTAAACAGACAGACAGACAGTCAGTCTCAAAACATACTATTGAATTCTCCAGAATTTACATCCAAAAAAAATCGGTGGTTTTGGCTAAGTACCGAGAAACTTTTCCTATACAATTTAATTATACACAAAAGAAACGATTGCGTCTATAGAGTTTTATTTAATTTACGGTAGTTGTAAATAATTTGTGTGAAACATGACAAATAGTCTGATAAAAGCCATGAATCTCAAGTAAATGCAAGTTTTCTATGTTAATGTTGTGAACTTGTAAAATTCTTGCGTAAAATTGCTTAACTACGTGTTCCAAAATGATCTATATGATAAAATTAAATAAATGTACATGCATCATTTACGCTAGAGTATTGCAAATATATTATTTTCTGTATTACAACAAACTTAGAAAGTAAGATTGAGCATTTTATAAAAATGAGACTTTAAATTTCAACTACCACATTTATTAAGTCCTTTTGTTTAATCTTATGCAATACTAGTTTTTAAGTGTTAAATTGTTTTTACCATATATTTATGTTCTATCAGAAATTTTGTGAGAATTAAGTATGTAATGAAGCGATTCAGATGCAAGACATTTGATTTCTGCCAAAGCATAGGAACTTGATTTTTTTGCTGTTTCCATTATAGTCTTCCTTTTACTAAAAATGTATTAATTTCTTATGGAGACAACATATTAAATTGATTGTACAACTGTTTACTAGTCTTTAAAGAATAGTAAGGACTGAATTGTTTGCAGTTGTATTTTTATCTGTAATTTATAAAAAATAAGAACTAAGGTATTAAAATCTCAATTGTTTTTGTTTATTATTTGTACTATTATTTTCAACAATGTAAATAGTTATTTTTAACTCTAAGGAATAAATTGTATTATAACAAAGTATAAATACCTAAACAGATGTTGTTTTATTTCATTCGCCCTTAACTTGATCATAAATGCTAGCAACAGTATCACAGTCAAGACTGCTGTCTAGTAAGTGATCTGAAGACTTTCTTTTCAACTTTTTCTCACTTGAAGGATTGGTCGACAGTTCCCTCATTTCTTCATCGTTAAGTTCACAATCCGGACACAGATTGTCTGATTTTACACTTGAGACTTTTCGTGCAAGATCCTTGTGAGAATATTTTGACTTCAACACTGATGTACAACAATTAATTGAACATGTACTACATGTACTTGTGAATGGTGTTCCACGTCCATCTGCAGGAATGAAGAAGTTAAAGTCATCTGTATAAAGGTGTATGTCCACATCACAAGCATACGCATACTGATTTGCTTTGCATAGATTAATTATTGAGTCTTATACATTTACGTTCATAAAATCGGCACTGGACATCGGCATTACATGGACGAAGACAAACTAATGCCGACTATCCTATGCCCATGATGTGAAAGCGCACCTTTATTAGAAACACTGCTGGCTGAATCACAACCCAAGTCGCTTCTCTTTGGTTTACACCGTTTATTTTTTTTGTCATTCACTCGTCTGTTAGGTTTCTTACTGACATCATCACAAGAACACTCGTCAGTCATAGAATCGCCGCTGAAACTCTTGGCGGTCCACTTTTGCATCAGTAGGGCCTTGTGCATAGGTTTAGCATCGGCATTATCTTCTGATCTATTGTAAGGTTTTTTACTGATATCGTCGCAAGAACACTCGACAGATGTCGACTGGCCGCTTTTACTCTTGGCGGTCCACTTAGGCATCAGTAGGGCCTTTTGCATGGGTTCAGCTTCCGTATCATCTTCAGATCTATTGTTAGGTTTTTTACTGAGATCGTCACACGAACACTCGACGGACATAGAATCGCCGCTAAAACTCTTGCCGGTTTGCTTTGATTTCAGTAGGGTTTTGTTCATAGGTTTATCTTCGGATCTATTGTTGGACTTTTTACTGACATTGTCACAGGAACCCTCGATGGACATAGAATCGCCGCTGTAACGCTTGGCGGGCCACCTCGTTTTCAGGAGAGCCTTTTTCCTGAGTTTAGTTTCGGCATTATCTTGTGATCTCTTGGGTTTTTTAGTGTTATCGTCACAGGAACACTCGGACGTCGATGAATCACCGCTGTAACTCTTAGCGGTCCTCTTTGGCTTCAGTAGAGCTTTGTTCATAGGTTGTGTTTGTGTTTCGCGACCGCCCGCAGGAGTGCAATCGCAACCTTCATCTGCATAAGTCGTAATAGATTTGTCTGCAGAACCAATGTTGGGCTTCGAGTCACAAGCCCACGTTATATTCTTTTTTTTCTCCTTGCCTCTTTTATTACTCTGTTTACTGCAACAACTGTCATCTGTAGACATTATGTTGTTATTCTTGGGAGTCGACCTAGGGTCCACTAAACACTCTAAACTCATGGGCGCAGCAGGTGCCGGGACACTACAGTGGCATGGTTTGGAGCAAACTAGTTCATAATGACACACTGTATTATTTGCGGCGGGCCCTGTGTCTATCTGAACAGTTTTATCTTTGCATGGTAGCGTATACACGAAGTCTCGTTGTCGCAGGCTTGGATAAAAGTAGACCAAGTCTGTTGTCGATGACCAGGCGTCATTATGAAACTGTGAATAAAATAATGCAATTAAATTTTATTTAAAAAACCAACTTACTTTACTTGAAGTTAAGGTTTTTTTTAATGCCTGTCCCACTGCTGGGCAAAGGCCGCCACCAATTCCTTCCATGTGCTCTTTACCCGTGCCTGCTCGAACCAGCCCTCGCGGTACGCGTCCAGGGGCCTTAGTCTGCTATTGCAATAGTGTCAGAATGGTCTATCATTGATTTAATAAGGCCCCTAGCCCACGGCGTATTGAAGCGCGTTCGAAACTCGTTTGACGTGCGTACAAAGGGTAATTCGTCTGCGCGGGGCCTTATTAAATCAATGATAGACCATTATGACACTATTGCAATAGCAGACTAAGGCCCCAGATCGGTGTTACGATTACTAAACATAAAAAACATACCTTTACTTGGTACCCAAAATCAAGATTGTTCAAATTATGACTGAAGTCCGCATTACACAGTCTTGGAAATTCGTTTCCCGGGTTTGGAGGTATACACACATTTTGAGGGAATCTGAATTGAATAAGAGAAAGCATTTTTTATGATAAACAACCTGTAGCCCACGAAATTCTTAGGTTTATTGCAATTTGCAGGTCGCGTATTACAATCATATTATTTTAATCAACATACAACCCAGCACTATCTGCAAATTGGAAAAACCGCAAGAAAATTTGAACTTCGTGGGCTACACCAAAATAATAGAATAGAATAAACATTTATTCGCTAATGGACAGCAGCAACACAATAAGTTCGCGAGTACATTCGGAAAAAGCTGGCAGTTTTGTCACAACGTTAATGTTTTCTCCATTGTTTGTCCTTTTATTTTAGTTTATTTGTGTAAATGTCTATTTACACATGTATGTATTTTTTGATATATATGTATAGTATTTTGATATATTTTATAGTATTTTATATATCCTTGTAGTTTATTCATAGGTACACCTACCAATGTTTGTCTCTGCATCACCCAAAGGTTGACTGGTAGAAAATGCCTATGGCATTAAGTCCGCCTCTGTACTAAGTGCTTGAAGTGTTAAATAAATAAATAAATAAGTTGAATGATTGAAAATAATAGCAAATACTAACGGAAGAATACTTCTTATGAACCAACTTCCTCCATTATTGTTGCATTGTGGCGGGATGCTATAATTATTATTAGCAAACATGGCATTAGGTGTGGCTGCAAATGGTTGGCATTGACTTGCATTGGCCGACCTCCATTTGAGCGTCGGCATGAAAAAGAACTGCACAGATCCATCTGGTAATGTTAGCGAGGTAACTTGTCCTTCGCCCACTATTTCTGGATACATGCTTTGGTTTGGCTGTAATGCTACAAAAGTAAATTTATTATCGAGAGAGAAAAAATGCTACATCACCGGAATTTTCTCTTGTACTCTTGTGTACTTCACACTCACAATCCTCACCCGCAAAAACAACTAGACAAGATTCTACAATTCATAGTTATAGCTTTACAAACCTTTATACCACCTTAAACACTCGTATACCGTGCGAGAGTCGAACCCGCGACCCTACGCGCAATTGCTCATTGCGTTAAAAATCTCGCCGGCCTATTCGTAACAAAATTGCCTCCACAACTTATGACACTTAAATGTAGGTTACTGGTGCGTCCCACACATCTTAGTCAGTCTCGCAGTCTCGTTACAACCTTGTTGACTGGCAAAAGTTTTTGTTATTACAGGTTACTAACGTGTATTGTAAGAACTACAAAATGGTCCATTGGCAAAAGGATTTCCACAGAAAGCTTGGTTGCACTGCATGACTGCGGTCCAATTTATTCCTTTTTTATTTCTTTAAATCATATCTATGTTGTTGGCGTTCTGTAGTGGTTGTGAATGTTTATGTTTCAATGCTATAATATCCATTTGTTGAGTAAATACAGTCCTGTCGACATTTTGCCTGACTTTTTGTGAATGACATATAAGATGCTCTGTGAATGACATTATTCTTTTTTGGACAGTTCAATCATAGATTTAGACACTTAGCTGTGTCGATGAAAGGAGATTAGTTTTTAAGTATTATTTCAGCTACTCATTACTATGATTTCAGTTATTGACTCGATTGTTGCCATCGCGGGAATATCCTGGCTGGCACAATAACGTGGAGCTTGGAACAAGCAAAGAGGGGCCTACATAGATACCCAGCAGGGGTGAAGGGGTGGGTGAAGTCGAGCTGTGGATGATGATGATGATTTAATTTTAATCTGACTGATACCTTCATAAATCATACTTTATGCCAGCTGAGAAATAAGTTGCAACTTGGGATTGCTACTTTTCTTCTTGTTTAGTTTTCCTGTTATGCAGACACGCGATTCATCAGTGCTTAGTGAGATTTGCGTGATTCATCAGTGCCATCACTTAAATCTTTAGGTAACTATCTAAGTACATATACAAGGTAACTAGTAGGTATGCATTTCTAGGACCAAGAACTTGACCAACCCTTTATATTTTAGACTAACAATAACAACAGTTTCGTAATTCCACATTTATATATTTCGTAATGTGTGTAACAATAGCAATTCCTTTTTGCAAAGAAGATAACTTGCTACGCTTTTTAAGCTCGGTTAATACTTTAATACAAAAATTAGAAATACACATGTTTTAAATTAAATACTACACAGTAGTATTAACTTAGATTATACAAAATCTACACTTAAAATTACAATTGTATTGTGCATATGAGATTAACTGAACACTGCATTTCTAATGTGGAAGTTCACAATGTACTCAGAGTTAGTTCGCTGCACACTGATTGCAAAGGGGTCAGTAGGGTGGAACGTGAATGCGACGAGTCTTCGCGCGCTCGCTGGCACTGTTTGTCCTAGCACTCCTGCGTAAATCTTGAATTTGAGTAACCCCGAATCACGGGCATAGAATCTGAAAAAGTAAATAATTCTATAACAAGCTCTGTTTTAAGATTTCACGGTTTACATAAAAACGTTGCCCCACACTAGGAATAGGATCTCCTGAATCGTGGGTGCATTTACAAACATTTATAACTCACATACACAAACAGCCAGACCCGGAACAACTACCTGCAGATCATACAAATATTTGTTCCGTGCGGGGATCGAACCCGCGACACGCAGCGCAGCAGCCACTCGCTCAGCCACTGCGCCAACCGTGCCGTCATACTTGTACTGTCACTTACGGGATATCTTTCGTGATTGTCTATTATTTTGAGCTCCCGATATTTCGACGCTGTTGCAAGCGCCATGATCGCGAGTTGACTGGAGAATGCGGGTGGATGGACAAATCTGTCTACCCTCTTTCTTTGTCTTTTGGTACGCGCACTACTGGAACTCATCACTAAGCCACGGCAAAACACACAGTATCACAAGGTTTTTTGGAGTCCTTATTACGATACGTTACTGCTACTTTTGAGCATACTCAAAACTGGATCCCACGTTCTGAACAATTAGCAGCCATCCTCTCGATTGAAATCTCGATTTCAATTCAAAGAAAGCAGATTTGTCTGCTCTTATCAATTTATTTCCCATCCACCCGCATTCCAGTCAACCCGCGATCATGGTGCTTGCAACAGCGTCGAAATATCGGGAGCTCAAAATAATAAACAATCACGGAAGATCCTGTATCTTCCGTGATTGAATCCCGTAAGTGACAGTAAGTTTAATTCTATATCAACATCAAAATCCGACAGATTTCAAATGTAAATCATGTAAGTTAACAATGACTTCAGTTACCTTATAGGGTATTCACCATAGGCTTTAGGTCTCTCCATAACAGAAACCCATTTGTCATCATAACTGAATAGTCCTAAATCTAAATATGGCGATCCACTGTACGACTGCGCGCTAATTGGCAACTGTGCTAGAATTCTTTTGGTAGCTTCTGTTCGACCTCCGTAAATGGCTCTCACGATAGTTTGTTTGAATCTTTGTTGCGTCAGCCTCGCGTACAAATTGTTTGATGGCGAACAAGTGAATTGGGAATCAGCACATAATCTCGCATTCCTAAAGCAATCGCAATAGTTCTCAAATAATTGCAAAAGTCCTTCTGACGTGTTCTCATATACTTCTAGTATTTTGCTCTCGCTTATATTGTAAATGACAAAAAAGGAAGACTGGCTGTTGGGTTCTGCCACACGCAATGTCACAACTTCTTCACTCGCATATTTTATGAACAGATGGTCCTCATCTAACAACTGCATCTTCCACATTCTCAAACTTTTAAACATGTCAAAATATTTATAAAACTTTCTCAATTCAAGGGGATCTCCCGTTTCGTCACTGATTGTTTTTGCCCTTTTAAAAAGGAAGACAAGTAATCTATGTTTAAGGCTGTTTATTGTTTCTTCGTGAAAAGGCCTTTCATTCATCAAAGGTACAAATACAGAGTTAACAATAAATGGATCATCATCATAACAAAATCTGCCAATTTTTCTGATTTCTATAAGCATGCCTTCAACAATTTGAAATAAATGTATTGTCTGGTGCTGAACAGACAGTACTGCAAGAACTTCTTTATACAAGTAAATTCCTTGGTTGTGTGAGAGGTAAATTTTATCTATTCTGAAATGTTTTGTGTCACAAAGTTTACCCTGGTGCAAGTCCACTAGATGCAGAGAATAATCTTCTAATGCTGATCTAAAACAATGAAAAAAAGGACTGTGTCAATTCTTTAGTTAGTGAACAATATAAATTAATCAAACTATGGTACGAGTAACTACAATGGGAACAGTAAAATAAAATAACAAAAACTTTATTGTTTAAAGCAGTGTGCAAGTTGCTGAATAATTTTCTTTTTTATAAAACAAAATGTTACTGTTAATGTATTATGTGTGTGGTATTGTTAATGTTGTTGTTATTTATACTTTTGAACTTTGGAAAAATGGATAACCAAGTAACTGATTTTATTAAAACTCTTCTACTCTTTGGGTTACAGTCCTGACTTACAAATCACTTATGAACAGGTGTAGAGGTAAGTCTTTGAATTAGGGAAATAAACTCACCTAATGGTTGGAGTAACAGCTTCATTGTTGCTATGAATATGATAAAAATGTGGTCTCAGGTCATCTGGAATGTGCGCTGCGGATCCCACTATCACATATCTGCCATCCTCAGTGAACAGACTGCACTCTCGATTCAGCTGCTGGTCCATGAATGGCATGTGACCGGCATTGTTGCGCTCAGCTCTTGGTACTTCTCGTTGTTGACACACATTTACAGTGAATTTAGGCTGGAAAACAGACAAGCATTTCTATGAGGATAAAATGATGTTATTAAGTTCTATTTTAAGGGTTTTGCTTAGTCCTTAAAGTGGACCATTGTGTGTATGAGTTATTAAGTTTTAACACATCACAATTATTTGAATGGTACACAAGTGTGTACAGGAAAAAGTATGGACAAGACAATGAAGAATGAATGTTTAGAAATGCTTTAATTAGACAATATTTAACTTAACCTAATGACCGCCACAGTCACATATACGCGACAAGCAAGCGCGTGCCTTGTACGCCAAACAACACAAATGTGACAAAATGGTAGGTTTATGCTCTGGCAGTTAAAAGTTGTGTATAAACATACCTTGAAAAACCTGTAGAAAATGTGTGTTCTTATTCTATGGTGTGCATCAGCATCAGCATTGAGTAAGTCAGAGGGATATCCAGCAACGAGGTCCCCAGCAGCAGCAGCACCTCGGTACTCATAGATCTACAAACAAAATATTAAGATATGGTAAAATGAATACACCATAATTATGCTGTTTGTCACTAAGTAACAATAGTCACTGGATACCTCTAAAGAAGTTTGATCAGCTGAAAATGCAATGAAATGCTTTCCATCAGGACTAAATTTCCTCAAGAAACAAGGGGGTTTTTCTACATTCACAATAGTCAAATTCGGAAAAACATTCTGGTAAAACTCTCGAACAACATGGAAATGGGAGCCAGGTTTTCGAGACCCATATATTTCTCTGTCCATAAGCCGTATGACTATGTTTTGGGGCTTGATTTTGCGCGGCACGATCCTCTCTGTGCAGAAAAACTCATCTTCTTTCAGAGCACCGGGTGGAGGATCCTCGTAATAAACATTTGTTGGTTGGCTGGTGGATGCCATGACGAATTATAAAACACTACTTCTTCCTAAGTTTGTTAGAAAAAGCATTTTCTAATCATTCTAAATTAATATTACAGGCGACGCTGACGCTAAACAACAAAAAGATTATGAAAATGGCGGAAATCAGCTGTTTGTTGACATTGACACATTGATTCCGTTCTGAAACAACGGCTCTCATAGGTTCTCATGGTAGACTTCAGGAATTGTAACTCTCAACGTGCTTTGTTGTGTACTATGAAAGTTCCAAATGTGTGTGTAAGAGGTCTATGAATCCAATAAAAGCCATTTGTATTTCAAGAAAATAATTTAATTGCAAATAATTGAGCATTTTCGTTCAAGAATTATTGTAAGTATTAGGCCGCATTCCGAGTTACGCTGTAATCGCTTTGAGCGTCCATAAACCCGTTCCGAAATACCGTGAGCGCGATATTGATGTCCCTTGAATCGTCATCGATGACGTCATGACATGCGCCATCTTGCGATTACACCGACCATGCCCCAAATTAATATCACCGTGAGCGCTGTCAAAAATGACAGTTCTGTTCACAGGTTGTGTTGTTTTGCTAAGGTGGAAGCGCAAGAGTTGCCCGCGAAATTTAAACTTTCTTACGATTTGCAGATCAGTGTAAAGTTGTATGTTGCTAAAAATAACAATCGCATCAGTAACACGTATGAAGTTACAGATTTATAATCATTCAAATCATCAACACAACCCTCCAAGTTCATTTAACCCCATTGAGTGACTTTTTCATGAAATAGTTATTGAATGGGGTTAATTGAACTTGGAGGGTTGTATCATGTGCAGCAGAGTCAACCAACATATCGTCCATTTTCAAAAATAGGTCTTGTCAAAGGTTTTGGTTTGGGGTTATGTTCACTGTGAACGCGTTCACGAGCGTTCCAAATTGATAACAGCTCTCAGCTGTCATAATCGTGATATCTAAAACGGAACGCAAAATATAGATGTGAGCGCTGTGAGTGATTATTTTGTAATTCGGAATGCAGCCTTAGTAAACTTCGTTCGTACGTTCAGTTACACTCAACCACCACCTCGAAAACATACGAGCTTACTTTTGTTGGCAGTTCATCAATCAGAATACTTCTTAAATCGCCAAATGTAAGCAAAAGTGTTAACCGGTTTCATCATCACCATCATCATTTCAGCCGAAAGACGTCCATTAACCGGGTGAGTTTGGTTAATACGTATGCCTACACCGACGAATGACGATCCCCGGAAGAACAGAACGATAACTCAATTTGGCAGTTTGAAAAATTTGACTGTGACAATGACAACTGACATATTATGAAAATTGACAACGACGTTGTTTTAGGTTATGTTGTTATATCACGGTGTTTATCTTTTCACATTCACATCATTTAGAAATGATGGAAAACCTAACTGCCCGTTTATATTCTATGCGAAATTCATTGGCCACTTTAAGCAAACGAAGATCATTTAAATATGGTTTGCCGTTCATATTATTCATGGTAGGAGGTTCTTTCGGTTTACGTGAATGGACACAAATCAGGTGATTTATCTTCCATGAATTCTGCAAAAATGACATGGTATCAATATTCTTTACTCTTCAATTGTTGGCATTGCATTCCTTGTAGATAGGTTTCGAATCTTTGCAAGTATCCTAAGGTTCTTGCTAAAGACCGAATTGTTGAAAACTAATGAAGATTTTCGCAAAAATACGAGATAATATTAAGATCTTTGCAAAAAAACCCAGTCTGTTAAGACTTTAATGCTGATTGGCTAATCTAAGAGTCAATTCATAATATGTACCTACAAGAAAACAAGCATACAACGCTATGTATAGTCCTACATAATTATCAGTATTTATAGTTTTAGTAGCTACATGTTTATCATTGCATAACATTAGACAGACTGTTTCATTATACTGATGACATATAAGGCTACATTATTTGCTCTTCTCTCAATAACAATGACTGTCTGTGAATGACTTTCGATTCAAACTTGTAGAGGTAAATACCTGTTATCTTTGAAAAGGCAAATACTTTTGTATACTTACACTTTCCCTGATTATAGTGTACCTTTATTACAAAATTGATAACACCTAAATTCCTTCTAGGGTAGGCAGAAATGTGGTGTAGCATGGCACATTTGCGAGTTCTGTTTAAGACCCAAGAAATAGGTACCAGTGTCATTGGTCTACTGATTGTGAGAAGCACTGCTATTGAGCATGAGGTCCTGGGTTCAATTCCCAGGTCAGGCGATCTATTATTGGGGTTCACATGATGCATTACATGCCATTTGCAGCCTGGGGGCCTGAAATGGCTGCTAGAATTTTATTATTTGGATAATAATATGAATCATGTTAAAATGGTCACAGATGCAGTTAATATAATGTATTGTCACTTAGTGACCATTTTAAGGCTTAATATCAGGTCAGGATTTGTGCCCGGTTGATGGCAATAGTGGCTTACCCATATCACATGGAACTTAAACACAACTAGCAAAATGTGGGTGTACTATAGATACTTACATCTTTTTTTAGTGGATAAGTCGGTCAGTAGTATATGTTAAAATTGTTGCTTTCAGATATCAATTCTCAAAAGTAAAAGGTGTCAGTAAGGAGGAGGCAGCAAAAATGGGCTTAAACAGAGAGAAAAATGTAACTTTAGAACAAACTTATGAAGAAATACAAAAACTTGATATAGACAACTGGGAAAACAAACGAGGACCTCGGCCCTGGGAGACAGTTGAACAAAAGCAGTAAACAGAATGTACCCTATACCATAAACCAAGTGTTGGTTATAATATTGTTGTAAATATTTTTATTACCTATTCTTAGTTTAATTTAAAATAATTGTTGTTGTTTCAAGACAAGTCTAAAGTTAATTGTTATTTTGTACAATAATAATTGTATTTTCCAATCCTTGTTTTTATTTATACATAGATTGGATGTTTATTGACTGTGTAGCCCTAGAGTGCTTATTTTTTAATTAGACCACAGATTGTTTGCAACCATTAGTGACCTAATTGTTCTTCAAACAAATTATTACATTTAGTAGGATTTTTTGTACATGTATTAAACCTAGTAGGTATGTACACTATGACTGGTCTAGTTAATCACTGTAATCAGATAAGTAGAACTAATGTGCATCGGACCTTGATCCCATGCAGTAATCTGTGACTGTGCGGTGATTTGCTACGTCGCGGAATGACTTATCTATGATAAATAAAAGTCAGGTGACTATTGCGCTCTGTAAACGACTCCGACGGGAAAACACAATGATAAAAAAATATAAACGGAATACCGGGAAATCACACAAAAACAAACGCCAACAAACTGATAAATATTTTTTCTCACTTTTGTAACTTGGCACGTAACCAGAATCGAACTCGGGAAACGTCGTGTCCAAACTCGGTAGAAAAACAAAACCTTTAGCCTTGCCCGGTGCCATTACGTTTTAAAGCGTGGTAATAATAGTTTCTGATTGTTCCGCGTATATTTTAATGCTAATAAGAGTTAGTACACTAGTCACTACGCATTGGAGTCGGTACATACACGTGCGACCTCGAGCGATTGCGGAGTCTAGGAAATCTAATAATAAAGAATACTCCTAACTCCTTCAGCATTTATGCGTTACCTACATAAAAAGATATTTTGTCTAAGAAGGTCATAAGCACGTTTATCTGTAATACTTCCTACAAATCCAAATATTATGCAGAGCGTAAAATGAAAATAATCATTTAACATTCACGAATATAGCGAATACGTAGTTTACTGTAACATTTTTCAGTCGCGCTCGGTTTAATGACCGAAAACACAGACAAATTCTAGTTTCACTTGTATATTTTTAGATTAGATTCCGTACGGTAGGTACCTACCTACCTAGTTATACTTGGTCAACGCCATAGATAATACACTGGTCAACGCATTCAGTGACACCATTATTTTAGTATATAGGATAAAAAATATGATAAAGTTTATAAATAAGTAGGTATAATAACCTGATAAGTACCTACGAAAATAAACTCTTGGTTTCACTACTTTAAAATATTAACCAGTCTGGCATCAAAAACTCATTTAAGTATGTGTCATATTCATGGAACATCGATTCTCATGAATATCATTTTGCTAGTATTTCCAAAAGGGGAGACTAGGGGTGTAAGCCCAACCACTTCATGCCAATTAAAAGCTGCAAGTAAATAGCTACCTAAGTAAAGTACAAACAAGGCATTTGCCTAAGTTGTGTCGTTGAACTGATAATAGCTATGAGACAAGTAGGTCGTAGGTCATCATAAGGGGGCCGAAGAGCTGTAACTATGTACGATCACCAAAGAAGATAAGTAACTAGGGCCGTCGGATAGAAGAAACCGATGGATGTTTTCGAATAAAATTTAATTTAGTTAACAGAACACAAACAGTTCATTTATCAAATTTAATTTCATTCGAAAACATTCATTGGTTTCTTATTAAACTTCAACTATATCCGACGACCCTGGTTACTTATCTCCTTTGGTGACTGTACCTACCTAGAGTTCAAAGAGGTAGCTACCATTCTTTATTTATGATTCAAATCCCTATTGTTCGACATACCTAAGTACATAATGTGACTTGTGAACAATAGCAGTACCTACCTACCTAGCAATGAGAATTATCCATAGTCATTGGCACCTAGGTATCTGCGTCGTAATCATTCGTTTATAGATTAACGTCGAAATATCTTCCTCATAATAAGTAGGTATGTTGTCTTAGCATTTATCAGATAAAACATATCCTTGTTTTATGATAATAACCGAATCGCCTGATCGACACCACTGACACCGAAGTTATTCCTTATCAACGATATTACTATTTTTAAACAAAATTAATACGCAAACATTCCTACTACAATATTAATAACAACATTGAATAACAAACGAATACGAATTATTTGTTTTGGTTTACCAAACATTAAACAAACACGTGAGTTGTAGTCGTGGCCAGGGACCGAATTACCGTTACTTTTTTTATAACGTTACCAAATACCGTTATGATAACGATAAAAAAGTAACGATATGAATAACGATACCCGTAAGTCCGTTAACGTTACCTAATAACTAAAATTAGTATCGGTAAAAGTAACGATACTTTTACCGATAATTTATACTCCAATCTCTTTCTAACGATGTTGGTCGCGCTCGCGCTCGCACTGTCGCACTAACTCTAGTCGCGCGTTTATGAATTACCTAGTGAATTAATGATTGGTGGGTGTATCAACAAATTGTGAAATGGCAGGAAAAGGTAAGTATTTTGGTATTTACATGTAAAGTTTTAAATAAGTAGGTACCTACAGGGTTTTAGTCTAATTTAAATAAATTCCGTTTTTTTATCACTCGAGAAGACACGAGTAAAAACATTCTTATCTATGTTTTTAAAATTAATATGTAGGTAATAGGTAGCTAGTAGCTACCGCTACTCGAGGAATGGGCCATTCGCGGCCATTCCGAATAGCTGCGCAATGGCACGGCATTGCGCCGCCAATGGGAATAGCCGCGAATGGCTGGCGCATGAGGCGCACATAGACTTATAAAAGGAACGTTGGCTATTGCGCAGCCATTTGGAATGGCCCCGAATGGCCCATTCCTCGAGGCGGTAGCAGCTACAAATGTGTAGGTACTAATAAAAGTAATAAAATAAGTTTTGCATTTTTTCTTTACAGATGGTAAACGGTTACGCAGACGCACTGTCTCCCCGAGCCTTCTCGACGATGATTGGGATGTTATGTCCCAATCAATTTTAGCAAGGCCAACGAAGAATCAAAATCTCGGAGGACGTGCTGAAAAATCCAGCCAAACAGCAGCGGTAGTTCCTGGTAATGACAGGGAACACATACGAAAACTGCAAAGCATGTACCCAAACGAAAGTCGACCCCAAAAATATAAACTACCATTTTGCTAATTAGTGGAGTCAAGTTTAGAAGACATAAGGCACTGCATTCTGCCTAAAGTTTATGCAAAAATCATCACATTTTGGCAGCCATGAGAAGGAAATACAATTTGACACTCAAACTAAATAATTACCGAAGGAGTTTTTTTTCTAGACACATTTATAATAATAATAAATAATTGCCATGTATATAATTTAGTTTTATTTCCTAACGCAATAACTAATAAATAAGCCAGTCGCTGTGTGCTGGGCACATTTTGGTTTTCCATCTCTTTATACCTAATACAAGGACAAATAAAAAAAAACTATAATTTAATAAGTTTAATTTTCTTTCTAATTTTGTAAAACACAGAAAAAAATGTAAAAAAAGTATAAAAAGTAAAAAAAAAAAAAAAAGTTAATAGTAGTTAGTAAGTAGTGCTCCTGCTCAGCCCAGAGCGGGAGGGGTTATTTGATGCTTCCCATCCGAAAAAAAAAAATAAAGGTATCAGCGGGGCGCGGGCGCAGCAGACGCATCCTCTTATTCATCTTGCTTGTTTGACAGTCACTCGCTCATTCGCAGTCGCAGCGCACATCCGAACCTAATCTGTGTTCCGATTTTCCGAACCTCCATAAAGCTTGAACAGAACTTTACAGTACTCAAAAGCACTCAATGGGACTTTTATGGTCGAAATAAATATTTTGATTAAAGATTAATATACATATAGAAAGATATAGTTTAAGTAGAAAGGTGAGTAGGTACACATGGCTACAAATCAAGCTATAGTTTTCCAGTTTATGCTGATCTCGCATTGTATAGGATTTCCGTACAATGCGAGGTCAGCTTATACTGGAAATGTATAACTTGATGTGTAGCCGTGTGTACTTACGTTTAATGTTTTATTGCACAATGTGCAAGTAGATGTTTTCTTTAAAACTTTTAAAATACTGATAAACTCTGTTGCACTTCTTTCGGCCCATAATAATATTTTTTAAACAAACAACTAATTATAATAACAGAACAACAAAACAAATCTAATTTGGCGTACGCGATGTTTTATGACGTACTGGTACTGGACTATAAAATGAAACACGCGTAACGGCGTAAGCGCGAGCAATTTGTCGCGTTTTCGTAGGTATCTGTTCGATCGTTGTAAAATTCTAGCTGTTGCCGCTCTGATTAGCAGAGCCGAACGAAAAGACGCGCGGCGCGCGTTCGGTTTGGCAACGTCGCGCCAGATATTGTTAGTTTTAGTGAATTAACGTTATTAGTAACGTTACTTAAATACCGGTAAATCCTATAAATTAACGTTATGTTTAACGTTAATATTTAACGTAGCATAACGTTAATGTTTGGGTAATTTTACCGGTATTTGTTTGGTAACGGTAACCGTCCCTGGTCGTGGCTGACCCAATCAGAGAATGCCACCTAATACAATGACATGGCAAAACAACTAAGTTGCTTAAATACCTACCTACTACTGTACACTAGAAACTGACTATTTTTTTGTTAATTTATGTACCTATACCTACCTATATGGTGAGTGTTCACTCCACTGCAGACTCCATTTTAACTAACTAGATATTCATATTAGATAATAATAGTGCTAGACGGCTATCTAGCACTTAAGTCTAGTCAGCACCTAGGCTATCTCCTATACGGCATTCTGCAACAGACAACAAAGGACGAGATAAATCAATACTTACACATAGCTGGCTACGCAAAATATACCTACCATACGAGTGCAATGCACCGATCGATACACGGGCATAGAATGAGTAATCCTGAAACCAGCTTATAGGTACCTACATAGTACATACCTTACTTACCTACATAGATGCTCCTGGTAAAGACAAATGCTATTGATTGGAATCATTAAGAGGGCCCTTCCCGGTCCGTCTATCGTCAATGCGAGCATGGTCGAAAAGCTTGTTGTTTCATCCAGAGCCACAGCGGCGATTTTCTTTAAATTCCCCCATCTTACCCCGCCCCGACCCTGCACATCTCGTATAGTGTTCGAAAATTTCGTAAAAATTTCGTTTTCGTGTTTACGTGTTTTTGAATAAGTCTTACAAGTGTGTGAAATAAATACTTGTCGTTAAGAATCTCCATTACATGTGCAAGGTTTCTATCGAGATGTTTTGTTTACTTTTACAGTTTATGAGTACAATAGGAACGGCCAAAGTTCAGGTAAAATTTGTGCAAAACAGCAATTTTTGGAGGCCCTTTACTGAGTTTCTACAATTTTTTATTTTTTGCTTCCTTAAAAACCAAGATATAGTGCACAAAATACCTATTAGTTCAAAAAATTCAAATATATAATAAGTGTAATAACTGCATAATCACGTACGAGCGTTTGTATAAAAGGTATGACGGGTTGGCCGCTCTTAAATCGTAAAAATCGTTGGGGGTCTAAACGACGTGGGTAACTAACGTTACTTACCCTCTATTTGGGCTTCGTTGCAGTCGGATAAAAATTATTGGATTATTTCACAATAATTGTGTATATTATGGTACCTATGACTCATCGATATAATAATAATTATTATTAATAATACCGATGAGTCATACCACAGGTCATACCATACATTATTAACTATTTCCTTCGTTTCTAATTTTACGGCATTTTTAGCGCGTTGAATGATGATGCAATTTAACTTGTAGATGTCGATGTCGAACAAGATTTTGGCGAGAGCTCCAATAGAGACTTTGAGAGAGAATTTTTGATAGAGGAATAGGATATGAGAGAACTTCAATATTGTTATTAGGTAAATCTCTTATAAAAGGTACAAACTTAGTAAGTTAACTATGATCACAAATCACAATAACAACATCCACAACCTACCCAAGAATACCCTAACCCTGTTGTGCGACCACTAAACAATTCTGTAGGGTTCTACAGAATTATTTAGTGGTCGCACAACATTGAAAGAGGTTAGTGACCCTTTTCGAATCAAAGAACAGTATTTTAAATTGTTATAGGTATTTTTATGAAACATATGGATATGCCTGCCTACTTATGGTAGATCTAAAAGCTGGGTTCCTTATTTCTATAAATAGGTACCTCTATAGACTTGCCTATAGCTAATGTAATTTAAAAAAATCATGAGCCGAGGTCATTCGAAAAGGTTTCCAACAGTTAATTTAATTATTAGCTAGGTTCCTAGGTAGGTAGCCTACCTACCTATGTAGTTAGATACCTACAACGTTATTTTTACATAATTATGTACCTACCTACGGTCAAAATGAAGTTAATTTGCCATTTCATGGTCCTGCATAAAATATCTCCGTCTGAACTGAGAGCAATGTCTCGGTTTTGCGTCGAAACTTTGTTATATTGATCGCCAAGATTCGTTGAATTCGCTTTGTTTTGTTAGGCTTCCTCTCATTCCAGACCAAACAATTTGCGTCACAAAGGAAAGAAGTTACGCATGCGTTCTAGAACATTGTTGCTATCTCTATCTTTGTTAATGTGTTAGAAAGAGACAAAATTCGCTTCGGCTATCCTCGACGGTCTCCGCAGTCATTGATTTTTTACGAGACCGTGTCTATATAAAGCGAACATCAGTACTCGGAGCGCATTTCAAAACGAGAAATTGAAAAAGGAATTCACAAACGCGTGACTTTTTAGAGTTGTTCGTCAGAGAAAACAGTATTTTATTGAAATTTTGTGTTTTATCAGACTAAATTCTAGTGATAAATCGGTAAGTGTTCATTTTTCTATATTTAAGTTGTGTTTTATGTATTTATTAAGCACTATTTTAGAATCATTTGTTATGGAAAGTGGTTATGTGAACTGCGCAGTTTAATATTGATCGTGCGTGCGCCATTTTGGATAACAGTCGTCATCGTCAGATTGTGCACGATTTTCGTCGAGGTCTTTTTGTTCTGAACATAATGTTATAAAAATAAATTCAACAGTTCTAAATAAAAAATACCGTTAGCAATATAATGCTCAACTTCTAAAGCTATTGTGAAATGTAACAATTTATAGTCTTCTCTAGATAGTATTGTCCACCAAACAAAAACCTATTCTTCTCATTTAATAATTTATCTACCTACTCTGTTTCCGTCTCAAATAGTAAGTAAAAGTAATTAATGTGGACGGGTGTATCATGTAGGTACTAGTTTGGATGAATTTCGCTTTGTCTGCAATGTCAGTAGGTCACCCCAGTTTACTTTATCCGTGACCTACTTATTGCTTTGCCCGCGCCCATTATTATTTGTCTACTGCCTAGCAACTACAGAAATGTTGCGGAAACATTAGAATTCTTGTTTTTCTTATTTACTTTAATAGGCATCCAAAAGTAATTTATTTCGTATTTATTGCGCATTTCATATTTATCCATTTAACAGATCCCTCATTTGTTGGTTTAGAAATTTATAGATTTAGGTATATACCTACTAATAATGCACAGTCGGACGAAACCCGACAGGCGACAGGTCGAGTGAAGTCGAGTCTCAGATAGCGTGATGTTTTAACATCACGTCACAGTACCCAGACATAAATACAGTGACTCATGCTTGAAGCTGTTTCCAACTAGTGATTAGTGACGACGGTTTTAATATTATAAGCTAACAATTACTTTTCTTCAATTACAGGACAATATGCAGATCTTCGTGAAGACTTTGACGGGGAAAACCATCACTTTAGAGGTGGAACCCTCTGATACTATTGAAAACGTGAAAGCTAAGATTCAAGACAAGGAAGGCATCCCTCCTGACCAACAGCGATTGATCTTCGCCGGCAAACAACTGGAAGATGGACGCACACTATCCGACTACAATATCCAGAAGGAATCTACTCTTCACCTGGTGCTGCGTCTGCGTGGTGGAATGCAAATCTTTGTCAAAACATTGACTGGTAAAACAATAACTTTAGAAGTTGAGCCATCTGACACAATTGAGAATGTCAAAGCTAAAATTCAAGACAAGGAAGGCATTCCACCAGACCAACAACGATTGATCTTCGCCGGTAAACAACTAGAAGATGGCCGCACGCTTTCCGATTACAATATACAGAAGGAATCTACTTTGCATTTGGTGCTTCGTCTGCGTGGCGGTATGCAAATCTTCGTTAAAACGCTGACTGGAAAGACTATTACATTAGAAGTCGAACCTTCTGACACAATTGAAAACGTCAAAGCGAAAATTCAGGATAAAGAGGGCATCCCGCCAGACCAGCAGAGGTTGATCTTCGCTGGCAAACAGTTGGAGGATGGTCGCACACTCTCCGATTACAACATCCAGAAGGAGTCTACTCTTCATTTAGTGCTTCGTCTCCGTGGTGGTATGCAAATTTTTGTGAAGACCCTGACTGGCAAGACCATTACACTCGAGGTTGAAGCATCAGACACGATAGAAAATGTTAAAGCTAAAATTCAGGACAAGGAGGGAATACCACCAGACCAGCAGAGGTTGATCTTCGCCGGCAAACAGTTGGAGGATGGACGTACATTATCTGACTACAATATCCAAAAGGAATCTACGCTGCATTTAGTCCTGCGTCTGCGTGGTGGTATGCAAATCTTTGTCAAGACGCTGACTGGCAAAACCATCACATTGGAAGTCGAAGCTTCCGACACAATCGAGAATGTAAAAGCCAAAATTCAGGACAAGGAGGGAATCCCGCCAGACCAGCAGAGATTGATCTTCGCCGGGAAACAGTTGGAGGATGGTCGCACACTCTCCGATTATAATATTCAGAAGGAGTCCACCCTTCACTTAGTACTGCGTCTGCGTGGTGGTATGCAAATCTTTGTGAAGACCCTGACTGGCAAGACCATTACACTTGAGGTCGAAGCATCAGACACGATAGAAAACGTTAAAGCTAAAATTCAAGACAAGGAGGGAATACCACCAGACCAGCAGAGGTTGATCTTCGCCGGCAAACAGTTGGAGGATGGACGTACATTGTCTGATTACAATATCCAAAAGGAATCTACGCTGCATTTAGTCCTGCGTCTGCGTGGTGGTATGCAAATCTTTGTCAAGACCCTGACTGGCAAGACCATCACATTGGAAGTCGAAGCTTCTGACACAATCGAGAATGTAAAAGCCAAAATTCAGGACAAGGAAGGTATTCCCCCTGATCAACAGCGTCTTATCTTCGCCGGGAAACAGTTGGAGGATGGGCGCACACTCTCTGATTACAACATTCAGAAGGAGTCCACTCTTCATTTAGTGCTTCGTCTGCGTGGTGGTATGCAAATCTTCGTGAAGACTTTGACTGGCAAGACCATCACTTTGGAGGTCGAAGCTTCTGACACGATCGAAAACGTCAAAGCCAAAATTCAAGACAAGGAGGGAATCCCGCCAGACCAGCAGAGATTGATCTTCGCCGGCAAACAGTTGGAAGATGGGCGCACGTTGTCTGACTACAATATCCAGAAGGAGTCCACTCTTCACTTAGTACTACGTCTGCGTGGTGGTATGCAAATCTTCGTCAAGACGCTGACTGGCAAGACCATTACTTTAGAGGTCGAGGCTTCTGATACAATCGAGAATGTTAAAGCCAAAATACAAGACAAAGAGGGAATCCCGCCAGACCAGCAGAGATTGATCTTCGCCGGCAAACAGTTAGAAGATGGGCGCACGTTGTCTGACTACAATATCCAGAAGGAGTCCACTCTTCACTTAGTGCTTCGTCTGCGTGGTGGTATGCAAATCTTTGTGAAGACCCTGACTGGCAAGACCATTACACTCGAGGTCGAAGCATCAGACACGATAGAAAACGTCAAAGCCAAAATTCAGGACAAGGAGGGAATCCCGCCAGACCAGCAGAGATTGATCTTCGCCGGCAAACAATTGGAAGATGGGCGCACGTTGTCTGACTACAATATCCAGAAGGAGTCCACTCTTCACTTAGTACTACGTCTGCGTGGTGGTATGCAAATCTTCGTCAAGACGCTGACTGGCAAGACCATTACTTTAGAGGTTGAGGCTTCTGATACAATCGAGAATGTTAAAGCCAAAATACAAGACAAAGAGGGAATCCCGCCAGACCAGCAGAGATTGATCTTCGCCGGCAAACAGTTAGAAGATGGGCGCACGTTGTCTGACTACAATATCCAGAAGGAATCCACTCTTCACTTAGTATTACGTCTGCGTGGTGGTATGCAAATCTTCGTTAAAACGCTGACTGGCAAGACCATTACTTTAGAGGTTGAGGCTTCTGATACAATCGAGAATGTTAAAGCCAAAATACAAGACAAAGAGGGAATCCCGCCAGACCAGCAGAGATTGATCTTCGCCGGCAAACAGTTAGAAGATGGGCGCACGTTGTCTGACTACAATATCCAGAAGGAGTCCACTCTTCACTTAGTATTACGTCTGCGTGGTGGTATGCAAATCTTCGTTAAAACGCTGACTGGCAAAACAATCACATTAGAAGTTGAAGCTTCTGACACAATCGAGAATGTGAAAGCCAAAATCCAAGACAAAGAGGGAATCCCACCAGACCAGCAGAGATTGATCTTCGCCGGCAAACAGTTAGAAGATGGACGCACACTCTCCGATTACAACATTCAAAAGGAATCTACACTTCATTTAGTATTAAGGTTGAGAGGTGGAATATAAAAAACATTTCCTTCTGAATTAAAAGATTTATTCTGAATGCACATTTTTTTTAATTTCATGTTATTTTTATTACACACAAACTTAGCCACACCTTTCCATTCTCTACAGCTAGGTTAGCTAAAAGCATAGACCTTTCCCTAGTGGATGCTCTCGTTTTCTAAAGAAACATTAGTTTACGTGTAATTTACTCTCAAAATTAAATGAGGAGACCAAAGAAACTACTAACAAAACAACACTCTGTATGATCTGTGTACACACCATGTTGCAAGTAATAGTGAAGCATCTTAACATGTTACACGCAACCTAAAAGCATCATAAAATGAAACTTGAGACTGCCTCATTGGTCCAGTGGTCGCTAGTACAACTACTGAGCATGTTTCTGGGTTCGATTCCCAAGATATGGTGTACGTTACCCTAGCAGGAAAGTGTCTCCTAGAGTGATATGAGTGGGACGAATAATTAGTGTATGATCTGCTGTGTGTGTGCACCACATAAAAAATTGGCGAGCTTTGTCGTTTTGGAAAAAAAACAATTCCTGCTAGGGTAACGCTCTTCCAACAGGAAAATTCTAAACGAATGACCGGAGAGAGAAATATTCTGCATGGCTAGAGAGCTTATGTTTGTGTAAAGAAGTGCACCAAAGATATATGTTGTGCGTCTTCAGGTTTCCGAGATATTGCGTTTCCTGCTAGGGTAATGTTTCGCAGAATCGGGTACCTCCAAAACCAAAGTATATCCGCCTGTAGAATAAACATACACGATTATTCTATATTAGTGCGTAATACACACAGAATAAGATTTAAGAAAATATTTATGATTTTCAAGTAATCGCGGTTTCTTGAAAACCCGAAAAAATATCGTAGCGCCTAAATGAGAAAACGCAGAAGCTCGTTGAAAACTGTATTCAGACCGTCTTGACTCTTATAATAAATATAAAAAGTTTCAAAAGTACACATGCATGCGTTATTGAATAATATTGCTAAAAGTCAAAACGATGGGGTCATAATTTTGACGGCAAATTAAAAGAAACCGGCTCAACACAAGATGTGTAGGTTCAAACCAATAATTCGTGTATTTAGTCAAAAATATATAGTGAGTATGAAACCGTCGCTTTTTTGTGGTCATTCGAATTTGGTCGGATAACCAACCGATGTTTTCGTGCTATGTTTTTTGTTTATATTCACTTAATGCGAAACATTCCAAGCTGAATATTTTCACGATATATTTTTGACTAAATACACAAATTTTTGGTTTACACATACACATCTTGGGTTGAGCCGGTTTTTGTAATTTGCCGTCAAAGTTTTGACACCATCGTTTTGACTTTTAGCAATATTATTCAATAAAGCATGCATGTGTACTTTTGAAACTTTTTATTTTTATTATAAGCGTCAAGACGGACCGAATACAGTTTTCAGCAAGCTTCTGCGTTTTCTCATTTAGGTGCTACTATATTTTTTCGGGTTTTCAAGAAACCGCGATTACTTGAACAACATAAATATTTGCTTAAATCTTATTCTGTGTGCATTACGCACTAATATAGAGCTACTCGTGTATGTTTATTCTACAGTCACACATACTTTGGTTTTGGAGGTACACGATTCTGCAAAACGTTACCCTAGCAGGAAACGCGATATCTCAGAAAACGGAAAACGCACAACATATATTATTGGTACACTTCTTTACAAAAACAGAAGCTCTCTAGCCATGCAGAATATTTCTCTCTCCGATCATTCGTTTAGAATTTTCCTGCTGGAAGAGCGTTACCCTAGCAGGAATCGTTTTTTTCCAAAACGACAAAGCGCACCAATTTTTTATGTGGTGCATACACACAGCAGATCATACACTAATTATTCGTTCCACACATATCACTCTTGGAGACACTTTCGTGCTAGGGTAACGTACACAGATATGCCATCATTATATGTGTTTTTTTTTTCATCAGGAATTTCTCATTTGCAGCCACGGATTTTGGATTTGTGCTCGAAACTGAAAGGAATTTAATTTAAAGCCGCGTTGACACGATCAGAGTATGCTCGGACCTAATCGGACGTCAATATGTATTGTGGCAACCCGTAATCCGAGCGCACTCGAATGCGTTGGTATGGGATGCCACAATAGGATGGGTTGCTTCCTAGTCCACTCAGTCGGAGCATACCACAGAACACAGAGCATCTATCAGCAATTTAATGGAGCACACTCTGATCGTGTCAACGCGGCTTTAAGGTTGAATCATTTGAACTACAAGAGTACTCGTCGTTACCAACAAGTACTCTATTTTATTAAGAAGGTTAAATAAAGGGTATCCGTAAAGGGACAATAATTGGGTGTTTTATTGACCCTTTATGGATTTATCTGTGCTTCTCACTCAAATGAATCCATTGGGCAAGCTGAAAGTAAAAATGAATGTTTTTGGAAGATAAAATAAATACCACACTTCCTCCAATGCTATCACGTACCTATGAATTCGCCGCTAGAAGCGCTAAAGTAGCGCGAGGTCACCGAAATGTCAGATGTCAGTGTTCGGGCGTTGCGTGCTTTTTACAAGCTTGTAGATAGCACGTATTTTTACGTGTACGTTACCCTAGCAGAAAAGTGTCTCCTAGAGTGATATGAGTGGGACGAATAATTAGTGTATGATCTGCTGTGTGTGTGCACCACATAAAAATTTGGTGCGCTTTGTCGTTTTGGAAAAAAAAAACGATTCCTGCTAGGGTAACGCTCATCCAGCAGGAAAATTCTACATATATCGTCGTATCCTACGAATAGGGGCGTAGCTGCATATTAGCTACTTTTCACGAGACACATTTATGTGTCTCATTAAACTAAATATGAACGAAATGTATTGGTGGTTTCAAATAATGTGTATTGGTATCTTATGGTTCGGCTAGCATTATTTTCAATAAATTAACTTTATATTTTATACGCATTTTGTCTCTTAAATCCTTATTCTCTGTTGTGTTAAGGCGAAGTTGGGCCAGACTTGAGCAATAAGTAACATTACTTATGCCTTTTATCTCCGGAAATGTTGAGGCCACAATCGCCATAATGTCATTTTTATATTATTCTGATGCTGTTATTTATTTTTATGTTATAGGAATTTGTGTATAATAACTATTTTAACATTACTGGGAACATATGTGAATGTAATAAAACAACATATTTTAATTTAATTGGAAACAAAATCTGAATTGTATATTTAAGCATACCAAATGACTCGACGTTAACAAGAAAAAGTGTTCTCTTAAATAAAATAAAATATATTTACAGGATTAGATATACAGCGTGACATTTTAATGGTTGTTTTCCTGCAGCGAAATGGTTTTGCCTTGGTAATACAATCTTTTAATAAACAATTAAAATATTAGAAACAAAGAATGGCAGATTACCATTGTGAAAAACAAAACTCGAAAGCGACCACGAACCAATAAATATACCTCCCGATTGCGCTGAGCGCCGCCGCCGACCGGCCGCGCGGCCGTTGACCCGCGTGCTTTTCAATCAGCTGATAAGTTGATAACTTATTCTTAATGATATGCTTTACTCAACAAGTTATTCAAATTTTCCCTTTATACTTTTACGGGCTTAGGACCGTCATAAATACCTACGTTTTTAGCTGCAATTTACTGAACACGAAATTTAATAAAAACAAGTTTATCGTTTAAGAAAAATATTTTTCTGAATTAGATACCTACAAAAGTATTTGTGGCGTATTAAAAAAATTTGATTCAACTTATTTACAATAATTTTCATTAACTAAACTAGGTACTTTTAAATGTTCACTATTTACAAAAGTACGAGTAGGTAAATACTTACACTTCCCGGTAACGGAGTAATTGTTCGAGGTGCAAGCCACTGCGTTGTATACACAATCCAGCACATTTTAATTGGTTGTCTTTCAATTTTAGTAAGGTGTCTCTGTCACTTCTTACGATATTAAAAGCGTCCAGTATCGCTGTTATTAACGCGTCGCGAGTTTCGTGTTGCTCACGATACTCTAGGCGCTTGAGCTCCGACCAGCGACCACAAATAAACGTCCAAAAAGTCCGGAATAATGATTTGTAACATTTCAGGTAGGTTCCACTTGTCCTATCACGAAATGCGGCCCAATGAGGTGGCCATTAATTACCGGGCCCACACATTAACACTAAAACGCACTTGATGCGCACACTCGCGAATAACATGTGGGTTATTCAAAGCCCAAAAATGTTCGTTACGCTGGTTGAAGAGTCCAACTCGCGTAAAAGTTGCTTCATTCGTCCACAAAATGTTCGTATTTTGACTGTCGATCAACCACTGACAAAAAACAATTCTGTTCGGTCCGTCGTTTTCGCAGAGACCATGAACTCTGCGAAAATTGTAAGGATGCAGTCCTTCGGAGTTGAGCAGTTTCAAGACGTAGTGTTGGCTTACGCCATACCTAAGCGCAGCCTTTCGCGTACCTCGACGAGGACCTCGTTCGAAGTACTCGATGATCTCATCGTCGAGCTCTGGCGAAATAATGGCTGATCGACCTCTGCCCTATGCATGTGTTGGTGTCTGGAACTGCCCAAGATCGAGTAGCCGCTGTGTCACCGCTCGTCCGGGCCGATGGGTCTTGGGAGTTCATAACCCCACGAAGACGGAGCGACTTCAAGTGTTGCGGCTCCGCGTAAAGTCGCCGGGCAGCATGGGAGTCATAATCAGTTCTAGCATACAGTTGCACCATAGCGACGTTCTCTAAATTGCAATAACTGTAATATTGATCCATTGCACTGATAAGATAACACGTGCTGCGCGTACTACAATCGCGGGAAAACTAAGTGCGCCGCCGCATTAAATATTACAATAATAATACAATAGGAAGCCGGCGCGCGGCGTCGTTTGTAATTGTTGCGCGCAGGCTAGTTTATGTTGTATCGCTACACGCGAGAGCTTATTTTGCTTTGAGCATTTATAAATCGGTCTTTCCTTTGTCGGCTTCGCGGCTGTTTTGTATTGTTGCGTGAAAACTAGTTTATGCCGTATCACCACGAACGAGAGTTTATTTTACTTTGAACATTTATGCATTGTGTCTTTCGGCGGCGCGTGCGATTCGAGTAGTATCTACAAGGTACGTCTAATGTTACTATTGCTTCACATGTTTTCGAGTTGATGAATATTTTCTTAATTATTTTAAAACAAAAACATATTTATTTTTTTACTTTTATTATATGCTTCGAAAGTACTCCTTATGGCAAGTTGTTCTGCCGCGGGAAAACAACCATTAAAATGTCACGCTGTATAATCATAACATAAAATATATACTTTTATATTAAATGGGCCTACTCTTGACCTCAATCTAGTCCCGAGTATAGAGATGAGGTCAACGTTGGAACGACCTAACCCAAAAGGAGCCTATTTACTCGCGACTTAAATAGTTTCGTTTCATATGAACCTCGGAACACGGACGCAAGCAGGGAATTCCACTCCTTGGCTGAGCGCATATTAAATGATGTAGTAAAGCGCTTCGTGCGAATATGTGGAACATCGACAAGGTATGGGTGATATGATAACCTGCAGTACGTCTGGACTCCCGATGGAAAAAGGTACAAGGTGGAAGGACCTCGTCGAGCTCTTGGGCACATTCATTGAAGTACAGTCTCTAAAAGACCGACAAACATGCAACTTTGCGGCGGTGGGTCATGCTATGAAGCTTGGGACCCACCAGCTTATCGTCACCAATAAGCCTCTTGGCTCTGCCCTCAATTGCGTTTAGTGTGACTAATTGGTATTTGGCTGAGCCATCCCAAAAATGACAGCAATACTCCATGCCGGACCGGACTTGAGTTTTATATGAGACTAAAAGCTGTCCAGGCTTGAAGTAATGCTTAACCTTATTTAGGATACCCAGCTTTTTTGCCGCAGTTTGAGCCTTCGACTCAATGTAGGCACCGAAGTTTAGATTCGCACTTCGACTTCGTGCCAAGAAGCTCGAGGCTGTCGGTAACTGGTACAGATGCACCCCGGAAAGTTGGAGCCAGATTGAACGGACTCCTGGTGGTGAACAGGCACACTTCTGTTTTGGTGGCTTTAAAAACAACCACATTTTCATCACCCCACTTGGAGACAAGACTTGAGGTCGAATTCGTTGTTGGCAGAGGCCAACAACGAATTCGACCTCAAGTCTTGTCTTGCGTTCATTACGAGAGCGTAATGAACGCAACACCTCACCGCTGACATTTGCGCTGGATGCATAACTCTCCATGATAGCGCTGTCGTTTGAGTATTCAACAATACCAGGAACAAGAAGGTCATTGATGTGCAGGTAAAGTGTCGCGGAGAGAACAGACCCCTGAGGTACTCCAGCATCTATACCAATAAGGTCAGAGGAGCAGTCATCAAAGACCACTCAAATCAAGAAGTCAGATATCCAGCAGCAAATGTCAACGGGAATTATGCAGGAAATTTGCTCAGCAGACTTGCGTGCCATACCTTGTCGAAAGCCTTCGAGATGTCCTGCGACACGGCAAGGGCTTCGCTGTGTTTCTCGATGGCTTTGCCCCAGCAGTGCGTAGCAAACACCAAAAGATCCCCGGTTGATCATCCCCGGCGAAGAAAACCATCCTGACGGTCACGGTAACATTTTCTTGCATTAAAAAATTCTATCTCTTTTTCACAAACTCGTGGCACCGGAGAGTCGACGCGGTCCCTTTCATTATTGCAATTTTCAAAAGAATGAAAAAAAAAAGATATATATGAATAAAAAAAATATGAATTAGATCGAACAAATTTGCATGTATTCTTATTCTTTTAAAACTTTAGGAAAAATGTAAATAATGAAATAAACGTGATTGTCATTTTCGTGTGGAATGCTAAGAATGCGGCCATAAATGCCTATAGATCAATTTTCAAGATATAATAGAAAAAAAGCTTAAGTGCATACCAGTAAAAGTAAAATGATGTATTTAGTGTATAAAGTACAGAAGGGTTAAAATCATGTGTGCGTTAGTAATATTGTACTTAAAATAGCAATGTGGATATTTCAAATGCATCAAAGAAAGAATAAGAGAGAAAAACATAACTTGAACGTAGAAGAGACAAACGTAATTAAGGCTTCATCTCCTCTATACATACGCAATTTTGCCATTCCATAGAACACGGCCACAATTACCATGAGGGTTTTTTCTATGTAACCAATAGTGAAAATTGAATAAGTAATTAAAATGACTTAATTAAGTACAAACTATATTATTATGTTTTTTGAACTAAATCGGTTTAGTTAAAAAAACATAACAAACGGTATTGATTATTATGACTAAACCTTTTAGGCAAAAATGTTATTTCATTACAAATCAGATGATTACGCTCGCCGCAGCTACCAAACTCCGCGTTCCGCCGACTCTAGTGGCCGAGTGGCGCCAGCGCACTCTCCCCGCGCCCGCGCTCCCACCACCCTACTACTCGCGAGGAAAGATATGCGACGGCGATTATGGCTTTATTATTCGTTGAAAACGTAGTGCTTACAATTGTATTTTTTTTAAAAAACCTAATTATTTGAAAACCTGTACCGTTTTTAACTGTTTTGTTGAACTGGTTATAAGTGGTATGATAAGCTGAATTTAATTATGCAATAGAAAAAGAAAGCCCTTAAGTTCGTTGCGGCACTATTCGTAGGATACGACGATATTTTTGGTGCACTTCTTTACACAAACATAAGCTCTCTAGCCATGCACAATTTCAAATTTCTCTCTCCGATCATTCGTTTAGAATTTTCCTGCTGGAAGAGCGTTACCCTAGCAGGAATTGTTTATTCCGTTTTTTCCAAAACGACAAAGCGCTCAAATTTTTATGTGGTGCACACACACAGTAGATCATACACTATAAAAAAATAATTATTCATCCCACTCATATCACTTTAGGAGACACTTTCCTGCTAGGGTAACGCACACTATTTTTACTAATATTCATGATTGTGGTCTAGATTGAGCCATTCCTGATTAATTATGATTTTAAGCAGCAACTTAGGATCTTATTTGTTAGTAGGTACTTGGAGGTAAAATGATTTTTAAATAGTTCATGCTTGTTAATTTTAGGAAGAATATTGTAAATATATATCTGAAGTTTACACTATGTTAAACGTAATAAAATAAACTTTTTTGAAGTTATTGGTACAAAGTAAGTATAAAATAGAATTATTGACAGGACCTTACTCGACAGTGGCGCTATCTGGTGAGCTGAAATACGATAGCCCTCATTATGGGCATTCGAAATACTTACCAATCTATAAATCTATTGACATTGAATAAAGGCTTAACTTATAATGTATTTCACACGCCTGGATTTTTAATAGTTTTGCGCACCCGTGCGAAAATAATATTTTCCACAGATAATTAAACATAAATAAACTAATAGTCCAAATGGATTCAATGACTTTTTTATAATCTCGGCATAGTGATCGGACCTAAGGCGTAAATATTTTTCTGAGTATTTGAATTGTGTTTTATGTAGAATAGATAAGATAAACATGATTATTTAAAACAATCATTGTTTTGAATAAATTAACATTTGAATTTTCTATTTTTCATTCTAGGCTGTTTAGCAGCATTATACCTTTGCTTCTATCAATCTGACGAAAGCAAAGCGCGGAAAAATTAAAAAAAAATAGAAAATTAAATCATAGTTTCGTAATTATTCCCGACTAAAATACTTTCCGTTCTAATATTTTATTTCTTCGAAAGGATATTGAAAATAAAAGTCGTTTGATACGCGTGGGGATTTGTTACTGCAGTTCTCGGAAAGATAAATAATTAACACCCTTGCCGGCGGAGGCTAAAACAGTAAACCCTGAACTGTTTTCTCACAGCCTGAGAAACTTCAGCTTACTAAATAAATTAATTGAATTTTTATTCTTGATTTTGAGTTTGATTTTGATAATCAATCGATATTTCCGAACGAGTAGAATGAACTTCATTTTGGTTTTGGTTGGTCCAACCTTCGTGAACTGTCAAATTTAAAATTTTAAAACCAAGTCCACACAAACGGGAGCCGAATTATTAAAAAATTGTTTTATAACTTTTATAAGTAACGTGTGGAACAGAATGTTATGATTCAATTTATTAGTGCCAGTGAAGTTTAAAATTATCGTGTTTTAAGTGATATTCGTTGAAGTAACTTAGACAAAACACACACGATGGAAGAACCAATTCTACGCTATGAGAAAATCGACTTTCTCGGAGAGGGGCAGGTAATTTTTGCAATATTAATATAGTCAAGTGTAAACAACTATCATTTATCATTAAAAAATAAAACACTTAAATATAACCTCTAAAAATTTGTTATAGTTCGCAACAGTATACAAAGCCAGAGACGTAAAAACAGATAAAATAGTTGCTGTAAAGAAGATCAAAATAGGCTCCCGTCTTGAGGCACAGGATGGTATTAATCGGACAGCTCTGCGAGAAATAAAGCTGTTGCAAGAGTTACAGCATATCAATCTCATTGGATTATTAGGTTTTTCTTTAATTTTACTATTTCGCAGAATAGTGACCGTGATTAACCATGTAAAGCAGCTTTGACAGACCTTGTGTGTAGTCACTTGGTCAGGTTTCATACACAATATTTGTAGCCAGCTATTTATATGTAGTAAGTATTGCTACATTCGGCTACTGAAAACCAAGCATACCAACTTAAATTTATTCTCCCTTACCCTGTACTGTATACATATTTATGGACTAAATAACAAAACTCCTTCCTGAATAATCTTTCCCTTTGCAGATGTATTCGGACAAAAATCAAATGTATCTCTAGTGTTTGACTTTATGGACACTGACTTAGAAATAATTGTTAAGGACAATAATATTGTACTCACTCCAGCTAATGTTAAGGCTTACATGATTATGACTTTAAAAGGTAAGTTATATCTTCACCACTTACTACCTTTTTGGTAGAGAATAAATTCCCACATTTATTTCCAGCACAATTTTTACATAAAGTTAAAAGACTAAGAATGTAACCTCACAACTCATACGGAATCATTCAAGTAACTCATATGGAACACAGTACAATTTTTTTTTACCAAATCTTGCTCAATGGGTTTGTGGTTTTTTTCCTTTTGTCTCTGCTCATTTTTTATGTTTATTTATGCTGGGAAGAAAAAGATGGCAACAAACTTCCTAGCCACGTAATGTATAATTATGAGGTACTCCACTCAAGTTATACCTAAATGAGAAAAGTGTACTATTTCATTGCAACACAACTTTAAAAAAATAATGGAACACAACTTTACTTTTCCAATTTTGCAGGATTAGAGTATTTACATCAAAACTGGATATTGCACAGAGATTTGAAACCTAACAACTTACTTATAAACCGGGAGGGCATATTGAAGATTGGTGACTTTGGTCTTGCTAAGGCTTTTGGGTCTCCAACCAGAATTAACACACATCAAGTGGTAACCAGATGGTATAGGTAATGAATAATAAGCAATTTCTTGTAACAATAAAACAAATGATAACTATATAAAAATTCCTTTGAACTTGGTGCAGAAACCTGAATTTATGTCAAATATTTGTGTGCGTTACGATTGCTCCGCCAAATTATCCAAACAGAGAAACAATTCGCCGAAAATAATTGTCAATTTTATCAAAATCTAAGGGAAAAAACCAAAAATTTGTCAAAGTAGAAATAAAGAAGTTATAAGGGTTTTAAGTTGGCCGCGCGAACGTAACGTGGAGGATTGCACGGCCATGGAGATCTCAGCAACTACTTGGGTTGCAGGGTGACGTCTTAAGTTTAATGAAATAATCAGCAATAAAGAAACAACAAGTGGAGGATTGCGCCTCCATAACTTCCAAGGTGAATATTTCTTAAAATATTGATCCAGAGCTTGTAATTCTTTTTTCGACAAATTCAGTCTTCAATAGGGTTATGCAAGAAATACAAAAAAAAATATTTCTTAAAAATGCCTTTTATTGGCCCATAAAAACATTGTGGTACACTTGTTTAATTCTCTAATAAAACACTTTTTTTACAATTTAATATTTTTTTTTGGTTTTGGTGAAACGGAACGCAAACATAAAACGCATCGATTCCGGTAGTGACGTCAAATGCTATGTGTCAAAGAAACACTTTTAGTTGAAAAGTACTTAAAAGTTTCACTAAGATTTTACTAAATATAGTTATTGCAATTTTTGCTTTAATAAAGCACTTTATCTCTCTCTATAGAGGGAAGTGACATCAAATGCTATGACTTAAATGGCCGCGACAGTCAAGGACGTTTGAACTGTCGTAGAAAATTGTAGGAGTTACATTTTTTTTTGTGCAACAAGCAGTTACAGTAGTTAAAATTAACCAAATTAAAAAAAAAAAAGTAGTTTAATTGGGATCAACCCAAGAAAATAATTAAAAGTTAATCTTAAATCAATAATTAGTACTGCATTTTATTGATTTAAGTGAAAAAAAAATTACATGCATATTCCCTATTGACGAAAAGAATTAGATCTCTAACCCAAGTAGTTGCCGAGATCCCCATGGCCGTGCAATCCTCCACGTTACGTTCGCGCGGCCGACTTAAAACCCTTTTAACTTCTTTATTTCTACTTTGACAAATTTTGATTTGCTCTCTTCGATTTTGACAAATTTCGACAATTTCTTTGGCGAAGTGTTTTTCTGTTTGGATAACTTGGCGGAACAATCGTAACGCACACAAATATTTGCACATCTAAATGGAAACCCAATGTTTAAATGGAATTTCAACTCTAAGCAGTGAACCGTGCATTGATATTCCTACATTCGTGTTATTATTATTTAGGCACTCATTTAGCTGTTGCCTAGTGTAAGTGGAAACAATGAATTATGGCTTTTACTAGGTTTGGGCTAGACAAAATGTTGTAACACTTTCTTTTTACTTCTTTCCAGGTCACCCGAACTGTTGTTTGGAGCAAGACAATATGGTACTGGTGTAGATATGTGGGCAATAGGCTGTATACTTGCTGAACTACTGTTGAGAGTGCCTTTCTTACCTGGAGAGTCAGACCTCGATCAACTGTCGCGGATTTTCCAAGTATTTGGCACGCCCAGTGAAGAAACTTGGCCAGTATGTATTTTGTTTATGAGCCCTTGTTGTCCTTACTAAAGTTTTCCAAGTTAAAATGGAGCTCCATGTACACTCATGGAAGGAAAATTTTAAAGGTAGTGGGAAGGTGGTTACCATATTTGTAATCATCATCATTCTCCTGCCCTTATCCCAACTTATTTGTGGTCAGCGCAGCATGTCTTCTTCTTTCATACTTCTCTATTACTCGTCATCTCAGCAGTCACCTCCTTTCTAGCCATATCATCTTTCACACAGTCCATCCATCGTTTCGTTGGTCTTCCTCTACTCTTATAGCCATCTACATTCATACTCAACATTTTCCTCAATACATTCTCCTTTTTCCTCCGCATCATGTCCATACCACGATAACCGATTACCACACAATTTTTCAGTCACCGGCGCCACTTTCAGACTCCCTCTGATGTACTCATTCCTTATTTTATCCATTCGCGTTACACCACACATCCCCCTTAGCATTCTCATCTCAGCCACATGCAAATACCTTTCATTCATCCCTTTTGTGGCCCAACATTCTGATCCATACAAGACAGCAGGTCTAACCATGGTTTTATAAATCTTCCCCTTAAGTTTAAGGGGAATGCGGGAGTCGCATATTGTTCCCGTGACCTGTCGCCATTTCATCCATCCAGCGTTGGATGGAATTGGACTGGAAGGAGCGCGCCATCTAGCGCTATGGCTGCAGAAACTGGAGAGACCGCCGAAATCGCAGAACATGTATTCAGTCTGACTTCTGCTGATTTTCAAGCCAACATTCTCCAGTTTCTGTTGCCATTTCTCCAATCTGCTCTGGATCTCAGATATTTGTAATATGTAGTCAAAAAATATTAACTCTCAATCATATTGTAAGTAAAAACTTACCCAAAATTACATTTTACTTTAATTTCGTGATTGATTTGAATTTGGCAAAAAAGTCAATGAAAGAAATCACCGACTTCCGAAAGTAAAGTTATTTTACACTTTTTTAGTGTCATTTTGGAAGTGGTTTTTTTTTCGCAAAACGTTTTTTGTACCCTGATGGCTTTACTAGTTATACCCCTAACCATTGAGGGCTGTATATTTATATTTATTAATGAACCTTAAAATGTATTATTATCATTGAGACTGATTGAACTAGGATTATCAATTTCCTTTGATATCCTAACACTATTTCCAGGGTATGAAGAACTTGACAGACTATGTGCAGTTCAAGATATTTCCGCCGCAGCAACTGCGTCATATATTCAGTGCCGCGTCAGACGATCTGATCCAGCTAATGGAGAGCCTCCTGGCTCTCTATCCTCCCAGTCGGTGCGACTGCACGCAGGCGTTGCAGATGCCGTACTTTAGGTATGTGAAATGTTCTGAACTGACTAAGTTACAGTTCTATAAGTTTGAATTGTTGTTGTTTTTTTTTAATTTTTCTCAAATATAATTATGTAGAAGGAGCTCGCAACTACGTCGTGGCAAAAAGATGCGAATCCCTTGGGCCTGAAGCACACTCAAGGTACGACGTCATATCGTGACCTGAAACCGATGTGACGTCGTGTCGTGGAAGTCTAAGACGTACTTCGTAAAAATTCACGATACGGCTTCGTATCGTGGTACGAGGCACGGCACATAACGGAAAATAGTCTACCCTTTTATTTCCATCATTGGCGTTTTTCTTTCCAGTATCGTGAAATTTCATGACACGACGTCGTGTCGTGATTTTTACGACGAATTATGGATTTTGGCCCTACCTCTTTGTGAAGATATCTAGATTGTCCTGGTTAATCAGTTTTTAATCGACTTCTGAAAAAGGAGGAGTTATAATATCTCGACGTCATCCTTTTTTTTAGTCTTTAATGTCCATCAATGGCCGCATTCCGAATTACGCTGTAATCGCTTTGAGCGTCCATAAACCCGTTCCGTATTACCGTGAGCGCGATATTGATGTCCCTTGAATCGTCATAGATGACGTCATGACATGCGCCATCTTGCGATTACACCGACCATGCCCCAAATAAATATCACCGTGAGCGCTGTCAAAAATGACAGTTTTGTTCACAGGTTGTGTTGTTTTGCTAAGGTGGAAGCGCAAGAGTTTCCCGCGAAATTTAAATTTTCTGACGATTTGCAGATCAGTGTAAAGTTGTATGTTGATGAAAATAACAATCGCGCCAGTAACACGTATGAAATTACAGAATTATAATCAATCAAATCCTCAATACAACCCTCCAAGTTCATTTAACCCCATTGAGTGACTTTTTCATGAAATAATTATTGAATGGGGTTAATTGAACTTGGAGGGTTGTATGTGCAGCAGAGTCAACCAACATATCGTCCATTTTCAAAAATAGGTCTTGTCAAAGGTTTCGGTTTGGGGTTATGGTCACTGTGAACGCGCTCACGAGCGTTCCAAATTGATGACAGCTCTCATCTGTCATAATCGTGATATCTAAAACGGAACGCAAAATATAGATGTGAGCGCTGTGAGTGATTATTTTGTAATTCGGAATGCGGCCAATATTGGACGGCCCGTTTTATATTATACTTTGTTTTTGCGATGAAGGACTCTTACCTATGAACAAATCATTGTTTCAGTAACAAACCAGCTCCTTCAGTAGGCTCCAAGCTGCCCATGCCTTCGAATATTAGCAAAATAGAGACAGATAAACCATCGCTCAAGAGAAAGCTTCTGGAAAATATTGATGGTGGATCCTTAGCAAAAAGACTACAGTTTTGACCAACAAACGATTCAAGACATTCTTAAGTACTGCTGGATTTAGTACAATGAAAGAAAGTGCAATTTACTTTATATGATTATAATGATATTGACTTTTGGGGTAAAGAATAGATGAAAATGACATACGGCCTTGCCACATGTCTTATATTTAGGGGTTAACTTTGTTAAATATTGCGAAGGTGGCTCTATATAATTCCACATTCTATATAATTTACGCGACATAATATGTTTAGAGCGTTTCATATGATTGTTTATGTTAGTGAATTAAATGTGTAATCAAACAAGGCGGTTGCTACACATAAGCAAATTAAAATGTTTTAGAAGCTCATGAGGGAATTCAACAAACTTGAAAACGTATTGTTTTATGATTACATATTTTTAGGATGATTGTAAAGACAGACTTAACCAATTCTACCAATTGACAGAACTGAACTGCAAAGACTTGCTGATATTATTAACTTTTTTATTGATAAGAGAAAATATAGATTTGATATTAAAAATATAGTTTTATTCCATAAAAACAATGATAACTGTAAAAATAATAATAATACAGTTTATAGTAAAAATAATCCTTCAGTTACTGCTTATTTTTCTATGCACCAGAATTTACAGAACATTGACGAAATTACTCTAAGGATTACGGTAATGTTAATGTTATCATGATTACAATATGAACACGTTAGCAATTACAATATAAAAATACTTCTTACTTAAACTGGAATGTATTGTAAGCTAATAATTGTTTAAATAGTAGCAAACAATAATCATCGAACAGTCACGACGATCTTTGGTTACAAACATTCGAACGAGCGATGTTTTGTAACTGGACAGTCTCATGAACACGACGACACGGGAACGTCGCAAATTGTATAACACACACACCCACACCCCACGTCTAATTCGGCAGGGGAATCGAAACGGATCTGAAAATGAAAACAAAATACTATTAGCGCCGTATCACACTATTAGCGATTAGTCATCGAATTCATAGCAAAGCGAGCGGCCAATGCGCTGACTAAAGGTACACTATACCGGTACCGCAATGGCACCGCTCCAACCCAGCAATTAACTTGTCATTCAAATTAGATCATTAAGTCGTGTGTATACCGCCTGACGCAGGTCCTCACCGGACATGGTTGCTTCGGGCGGTTCCGGCACCTAATCGAGCGGGAGGAAACGCCCGGGTGTCACCACTGCGAGGATCGACCGGAGGACACGGTGGAGCACACTGTGCAGGTCTGCTCCACTTGGGCGGAGCACCGCCGTAACCTCGAAGCGGCAATCGGCGGCGGCGACCTCTCGCGTCCGGCCTTGGTTCAAACCATGGTCCAGAGCGAGAGGGAATGGGACGCCGTTACCTCTTTCTGAGAAGCAGTCATGCTAGCGATGGAGGTGGCAGAACGTGAGAGGGAGAGAGCCTCACGTCTCACCCGCCGCGCGAGACGCCCTGGGCGTCGGTGTCCACTTGGTGGCTCCCGGCCACCGTAGGCGCGGGCCTGTGGACGGCGAGTAATGGGCTTACTCGCCGTCCGTCCGTCTCATGACGACAGGCCGTGTCGACGGCGCGTTCGTGTTCCACGCGCGCCTCAAAGAGATGTCAGCAAACAGGAAGGGGTACGAAACGACTGATGCCTGCCGGGGTTGCGGGACTGTTCGAAAGAGATACCACGGCCCTGGAACACAAAGGGCAAAAGGTTTTGAAAAAAAAAACAAACTGTATTTTTACATCATTCGATAGTGTCGCTAATAAGGATCAAATTCTGGGACCTAATGAGTTCCTAGTCGCCAGCGAAAGGACGTCGATCACGAATGCCATATTAAAATTGTGTTCACGGTGACAGCAAGCTTATACTGACACACGGACTGTGAGCTTGCACCTCGCGGACGACACTTGACGCGCTGGCGGCTAACCGTAGCCTAAATTCGAGGCGACGCCGCTAGCTGTGCAGTTGCGGTGCCGGTATAATGTGCCATGACCTTTAGGGACATCGCGTACAACTCTGCCCACGACCACGACTTTTGGCCGGAGGTCCGACCAGTTTTGTTCAAGATAGCGGCCTGTCATGTGACAAGTCCTGGTCGTGGCCGCGTAATGCGCGAGGGTGCCCTACTCATGCGCACATGATACGACCGAAAGTACAATCAAACAAGTCTAACAGACGAAGTTCTTGTTTGTCAAATATGAAGAAAATTTTATAAAATTTAAGAATGAGAGCATAACACAAACGAATTCATCCTCCAAATGGTGTAGGCAGTGCGGGCGATGTGTGCTTTGTTGGCGCGCTCTGGATTGGACTGCAGGGGCGACGGTCGTTTCCAGATCACTACGTCACGGCACTGCACTTCGAATCCTGCAAATCATATTTACAAAAAAAAATGGCAGAATTATAACCGTAGAACACAAAAAAAAAAAAACTTAAAACCGAGTGAAATGTTAAGATATAACGTAGATGTCATACTATGTTCGCCATACAAATATAAAAAACAGTAGAAGTGGCAAGGGGGCGTGTCGGTGACGCCGCGACGAGCTGACGATAAGCATGTCATAGGGCAAATGGCCGTCTCCGCGAACTACGTGACAATTTATAAGATGCTTCTTTTCTTGTAAAAATCGAAGCATAAACCAAAACTTTATAAATCATAGAATCACTTACTATATGTATGTACAAGTATTTTACTATATTTGTCTTTAACATCACAAATCGTAAAATATTTCTTGCTCTTACTATGTTATTTCTTTTTTCAAATATCACAGCGACTGTACAAGTTATGCAATAAATACATTGCTCCTTAACCACTACCAAAGTTTGTCGCTAAGTGACTGGACAAGCAATGCAAAAATCCCTCCGGCCGTTTTCGCAACTGTGATTCGCAACCAGTTGCGAATTAGGAATTTTTATTCTTTGTACGCAACCAGTTGCGAATCAAGAAAACTTTTTCCTTAACCGCAACTTGGTTGCGGACAAAGAATAAGAACTTTGCAAAAACATTTCTTATTTCGCAACCAGTAAGCTATAAAAATATTTTAATTAAAACGAAAAATCACAATGTCAATCTACCTACATCCGGAGGCTCTACATGGAGGTCGTGCGGTACATGACCCTTTACGGGGCCCCGGTGTGGGCGCGTTCCTTGAGGCGACGAGCTGCCCACTACCTGAACGCGCCCCCAAGGTGGTAGCCGTAGTGGTGGTGGCCGGGGGTCACGATCTCCGGCGAGGTGCCGCCATGGGATCTGGAGGCGATAGTACTCGCGCGCCTGCACGAGTGGCGCGTGGAGGCACTACGTCGGGGGCAACTCCACTGCCGCCGCAAATCACCGCTCAGCGGACAGACCTCCGGCACGATCTCATGGTGACCTGGAGAGAGCGACTGTCGCAACCCCGTGCAGGGCACGCCACAGCATGCCACAATAGTGATGATAAGTCCCCTCTTTGAGGAGTGGTTAGATAGGTGCCCTCACCAGGTCCTCACCGGACATGGTTGTTTCGGGAGGTTCCTGCACTTAATCGGGCGGGAGGAAACGCCCGGGTGTCACCACTGCGAAGATCGACCGGAGGATACGGTGGAGCACACTGTGGAGGTCTGCTCCGCTTGGGCGGAGCACCGCCGTATCCTCGTAGCGGCTATCGGCGGCGGTGACCTCTCGCGTCCGGCCCTGGTTCAATCCATGGTCCGGAGCGAGAGGGAATGGGACGCCGTCACCTCCACCTGAGGTGGCGGAACTTGAGAGGGAGAGAGCCTCACATCCCAGCCACCGTGGGAGACGCCTTGGGCGTCGGCGGCCTTGTGGTGGCTCCCGGCCACCATAGGCGCGGGTCTGTGGACGGTGAGTAATGGACTAGCTCGCCGTCCGTCCGTCTTATGACGACAGGCCGTGTCGACGGCGCGTTCGTGTTCCACGCGCGCCTAAAAGAGATGTCAGCAAACGGGAAGGGGTCCGAAAGGACTGATGCCTGCCAGGGTTGCGGGGCTGTTCGAAAGAGATACCGCGGCCCTCGAACACAAAAGACAAAAGAAGGAACATGGATGGGTTTTAGTCAGTACAAGTCTGACACTCCCTTCCGCTCCGCCCAGAGTGGGATTTGCCCATTTGATGATTTCCCATCCGTAACAAAATAAATCTACGTACATTATTTCACCAACAAAAACATAAAAACTTGACAAAATGAAACTTATAAAACAAAATATTCTTCTTTCTTACCTACAATATTAAATTATATTTTTCCAAGGGCCTTTTCCACCGTTCTTTATTCCGGATTTCTGGACATTTATTGTCAAATCGATTTCCGCGTCTATTTTTTTCGCATTTTTTTAAATATTATTTTGCTGACTTTTCTTAAATCAAAGCACGTACTCTGTGTTTAAAGCTAGATTTGGTTTTTTGCAACCTATGTATTTATTTATTTTTGAATGCCATCCCTAAGATACCTTTTTTATTTTGATTTAGTAATGGTCTTTGGTTATTATTGTAGTGGCCGAAACCTCTTGAAAAGTTTGTATGCAAATCAATAAAATAGTGTCAACAAACAACGAAGGTTGCGAATAAGGAAAACAAATTCTTTTGGCGTAACTGGTTACGAAACTTAATCACCAGGATGCTTAGTTGCGATTAAGGAAAAAGTTTTCCTGATTCGCAACTGGTTGTGAATAAAGAATAAATATTCTTAATTCGCAAAATAAGAAAATTAAAAAAAAAAAAAGAAATTTTATTTGCTCAAACATGTGTATATTTTATTTGCTCAAACATGTGTATGTACACACATGTTTGAGCAAATAAAATTTCTTATTCTTATTCGCTACTGGTTGCGAATACGGCCGGAGGGGTAAAAATCACAAAACGATACTTTTTAAGCATATGCATCGCGTAGTACGGCCGCTGCTTCTTGCGACGAGTGATGTGCTTGTGCAGATTCAACTAACGTAGGCTATCGACAATGTCGATTGACGAAAGAAATATAGCTATTATAGTTTGTTTTTCAATTTTAGCAACCATTTTAAGGTTGGAAGATCGATGTCGAATAATGTTTTTGACGTATTTTGGTTATTTTACAGCGTAGTAGAGAAATGCGTAACTAATTTTCGTCAAGTAAGTTAATTTTTCAGTTTAATAATCGGTGGAGTTTAGTATTATGATGGCATAATATATGACAATTCTTGCCCAATTCCTGTTTTCACCAACATTAAGCGACAGCTAAGTCAATGCCTAATGCGAGTTTTCAGCAACAGTAAGTGACGCCTAACTGAACGCCTAGTTCCTGTTATCACCAACACTAAGTGGCACCTAACTCGATGCCTTAAGCCCGTTTTCACCACCACTAAGCGACACCTAACTCGACGTCTTGAGCCCGTTTTCACCACCACTAAGTGTCACCTAACTCGATGTCTAAGCCCGTTCTCACTAACACTAAGTGTCACCTAACTCAATGCCTAAAGCGCGTTTTCACCAACAGTAAGTGACGCTTAACTGAATGCCCAATTCCTGTTTTCACCAACACAAAGTGGCACCTAACTGAACGCCTTGTTCCTGTTTTCACCAACACTAAGCGACAGCTAAGTCAATGCCTAATGCGCGTTTTCACCACCACTAAGCGACACCTAACTCTACGCATTAAGCCCGTTTTCACCACCACTATGTGTCACCTAACTCAATGCCTAAAAAGCGTTTTCACCAACAGTAAGTGAGGCTCAACTGAATGCCCAATTCCTGTTTTTACCAACACTAAGCGATGCTTAACTCGATGCCTTAAGCCCCTTTTCACCAACACAAAGTGGCACCTAACTGAACGCCTTGTTCCTGTTTTCACCAACACTAAGACACAGCTAAGTCAATGCCTAATGCGCGTTGTCACCAACAGTATGTGACGCCTAACTGGACGCCTAGTTCCTGTTATCACCAACACTAAGTAGCACCTAACTCGATGCCTTAAGCCCGTTTTCACCACCACTATGTGTCACCTAACTCAATGCCTAAAAAGCGTTTTCACCAACAGTAAGTGAGGCTCAACTGATTGCCCAATTCCTGTTTTCACCAACACTAAGCGACGCTTAACTCGATGCCTTAAGCCCCTTTTCACCAACACAAAGTTACGCGTAACTCAATGCCTTAAGCCCGTTTTCACCACCGCTAAGTGTCACCTAACTGGATGCCTTAAGCCCGTTCTCACCAACACTAAGTGTCACTTAGCTCCATGGCTAAACCGCGTTTTCACCAACAGTAAGTGACTCTTAACTGAATGCCCAATTCCTGTTTTCACCAACACAAAGTGGCACCAAACTGAACGCCTAGTTCCTGTTTTCATCAACACTAAGCGACGCTTAACTCGATGCCTTAAGCCCCTTTTCACCAACACAAAGTTACACCTAACTCAATGCCTTAAGCCCATTTTCACCACCATTAAGTGTCACCTAACTGGATGCCTTAAGTCCATTCTCACCAACACTAAGTGTCACCTAACTCAATGCATGATGCGCGTTTTCACCAACAGTAAGTGACGCTTAACTGAACGCCCAATTCCTGTTTTCACCAACACAAAGTGGCACCTAACTGAACGCCTAGTGCCTGTTTTCACCAACACTAAGTGACACCTAACTCGACGCCTTGAGCCCGTTTTCACCTCCGCAAAGTTACACCTAAACTGTCACCTAACTGAATGCCCAAGTGCTATTTCCTTACTTTTTTATGTTTTTTTTTTGTATTTTAGCTTAGAATACGTTATAGTAATCGGCATGGTTCGGATAATATAATAGTGACTTTTGCCTATAATAAGTCAACATAATTATTCATGCTATTTATTTGTTATGTTTGTTTTTTTTTTCATTTATTTACATTTTTTTCCCTAACTAGGGTTTTTGTTTATAACAAAAATCTATTACCTGCGAATTAATTGCGTAAAACACTTTCAGTAAGAATCGATTTCATTATGTCAGTACAACAACATTCATTGATTTACATACGAGTATTACTTGAAGACATGAATATTCGATAACTTTTCGATTTAGTCAATCACTAGCGTGGGTATTAAATTAAATTGCTTTTGCACAGCACAACGATACAGACCGATGTTTTTGTGTGGATAAGTTGTACGGTGCATGGTAAATACACGCTGTGTTTGATAGGATAAGGTTTATAATTGATTGTGTAGTACGTTCTGTTTTAAGAATTGCGGGTGTGTGCGCGACTGCGTATCTATTGCTTTTACTGAATTGCATTGTGTAGTATTATTGTGTAGTAGTTGCCGGGTGGTGGGAGAAAACGGAGACAGTAGGTTGCGATACATTTTCGTATAACGGGCACATCTCCTTATCCTTTTATTATATCTATGATGTTCGCATTTCAATGTTTTAAGAGTCTATAAGATTTTCGATGGGCGTTAGAGGGCGGCTAAAAGTAAAAACACGGGGGCTAGGCCGCCGGTTTGGCGGCTATTTGGTCTGTACAATACAGCCACGAATAGACAACGCGGGGCTTAAGCAATGGTTTACCACAGGTCCACAGTGCCTGCCTGCCGGGGCTGCGGGACTGTTCGAAAGAGATACCGTGGCCCCGGAACACAAAGGACGATGAAGGAACATGGATGGGTTTTAGTCAGTAAAAGCCTGACACTCCCTCCTGCTGAGCCCAGAGCGGGAGGAGTCATTTGATGATTACCAACCCGAAAAAAAAAAACAAAAAAAAAGGTCCCCAGTGTCTCAGAATGTATGGGCAAAGTGCTTACTGTTATTACTTACAGCGGCTATGTTGCGATTCGTTGAGCTTGTCGAGTATGTAGTTAAATCATCCAGGGCACACGTCTCGTGCTGCCTGTACACGGCTTAGTATATATTTTAGTTTAACTCACCATTATCCCCTTGGTCGTTAGGCCTGTGTGCGACTATTTTGCTCTTCAAATTGGCAGTCTGTACACAAAAATTTAATCGGTCCATTCTTTGTTTTCTTACAACTAATTTTTTTCTATTATTAGCTTAATTTTCATGCAGCAGAAACATTCACACTTTCTGTAGGCAAACACAACATTTTAGAATGATGAAAATGATTTTAGAGAATGCTAGCAATGTTCAAAGTGCCAATTCATTGTTGAATATTTTGTAAAACATTGTGTTGGCCAACGAAACTAAGAGAGAACGTACAAGGGAAATTACATGAAGAGGCCTGAGAACATTGTCTGAGTATGATTCACATTTACCTTGGGCGTGTGAGAGACCACTGATAGTCGTCCGTATACGCCATACTTGCGTTCGTCTTCGGGCCTAAGTGTTCCCATTTTTTTCATCACTAAATAGATCTGCAGGAAAAAATGTTTTAGAATTTAGTCGCAGCGTGTTGGCACTGGCACAAATAAATCTGTGGAAAAAAATGCTCAACATTGTTTCAGCAACATGTTGCTAGCAACAAACATTTGATCAGTGAAATATGTTGCCAACTACATAAAACTTTGTTGCAATATTCCGCAACTTTTATTATAATACCAGGTTTAAGATGTGTGTGTGTAGTGTTCTAACCTGTTCTAACATGCCGTAACTCCTTATAAGGAAATCTCTCTGCGCCAACAAGTTGACTCTTTCGCGTTCCTCTTTCTCCACGATAGGATCAGGTTCGTATGAACACAGCACGTACGTAGGCTTGGACTCGGTCACCTAGAAAGTTGGCACAGAAAACATATCACTATTATTATCAAGAGAGATTTCAAATTTAATTTTAGTAAGTCGACTACAGCAGAAAGTCGGATGACGGTGGACGTCTGGACTTTCTGCTGTAGTCGACTGCTGGGCATAAACAATAACGCCCGGCAATATACTTACTTTCCGCACTCAACGGAATTCCTGCAACATACACCTGGTCGATAATCCACCTTCAGTCGGTTCAATCCTTACCTCTTACGACGCTCACAGAAGTCACAGATGCCCCATGAAATCTGGCAACCTAACTTATTTGGGGAATGATACTATTAACCCTTCGTGTGCCGGGAACGTAGATCCACGCGAGACACAATAGGTTTTTAATTGTGTCTATATACTCGGCATACGAAAGGTTAAAATGAAATCACTAACCGGTTGCTGTGAAAGCGAAGGTTTGGCGGACAGCTTCTTATCTTTATCATCTTTGCGTTTCTGTTCTTTCTCCACTCGAGTAGGTTTAGATTTCGTGGTTTTCTCCGTAGCAACAGTGGCGGTAGTGGCAGCAGTCGTCGTGGAACTTGCTTCTTCAATCTTCTTTTCGCCTTCTTTAATGGCTTTGGGCTGGGATGGCTTCTTTAGAGCTTCTGCTTTGGCTTTCGTTTGCTGTAGATACGTTACCATAGACTAATGTTTATTTAAGGTGTTTGATAAAATCGTGGTACTAAGTTGTGTAAGTGCAGTGAAAGTATAGCGTAGTACCTGAAACTCTTCTCGTTGCAAGCGGGTGCAGTCGCCGCGGGCTCGGGACGAGGCCGTGCCCGTGTACAGCGAGCCCGACGGCTGTTGGAACAGTGAAGCATACTGCTCGCCCACCGGGTATACACGTCTGTTGATGAAACTCTACCACATTCAGGTTTAGGGCTGAGCCAGTTTTATTCCGGATCAGCATTTTCAATAGCTCACTTGCTGTTGTTAAGGAACATTTTTCACTAGAGCTAGGAAGAAGCAGATACGGAAAAATGCAAATTCGGGTGAATAGGTCTAGCGGAGTCCTGTGTTACAAATAACTTGTCTATGTTCATTGCATGATTGTTGGTTTTTCTTTTGATTGAGCAAAATCATCCTTTATCGTTATCCTTGCTGAGATACAGGCCTCGTAAAATTATAAATAACATTTATTCAAATATCTGTGAAGTGTAGTGAATCAAAATTAAGAAATTTTTTAGGGGTTTCAGTTCCACCAGGCAAAGTTAGGAAAATCGTTAATTTTAAGTCGAAAATGTGATCTAGATAGGATTAATAGTTCCAAAAATAAAATGAAACTGCATAATTTATAAAAAATAAGTAACATGTATATTTAAATTATGGGTAAGTAGGTACTTCAGCTTAAAATAGATTCCTTTCTTTAGTACGTTGATAACATGGTATGTACCTAAAATTTCCGAGATGCGTTTCCTCCCACTGTATTTGAGTTAGCCATGGACTTTTTTCTGGTTCCTTCTCTTCAATGGGTGTAAATTCTGCATACCTGCAATATTTTATCGCATCATGTATATTTTTTGTAGCGCTTTTGTATTTAAGGGAAAACGTGCAAAATTCTGCCAGAACATGACCACTCAAACACATCCAAGCTAGCATATAACGTTCCAGTGCCGGAGACCAGGCCTTCTTTCTGTCAGATCCTGTGAGTCTCACCTTTTAACTGTCTCGAACATAATGGCCGCTACACGTGAAGCTAGCTTAGTGGAGCTAGCGTTGTGCAAGCCGCGTTGTGCTACGATCGCATATGCGATGTGCGATTCAACTAATGAAGAGCATATGCTCATCATTATTCTGTAAAGTTTAACAAACTTACTTATTAGTCTGTAGGAGTCGATCCCGTATCCTTTTGCGGTCTTCTTCGAGCACTCGTCGCTTGTCGCACTGCCATATATTGAGCATAGTGAAGGTGTCTGTCAACAGACCCTCCTTCACTTCGCGGTCCAACTGCGTATCCGTGTGAAAACTTGGCGAATGATTCACCTGAAGACAGGCAACACAATTCTATTACTATGGTCGTTTCACGGGTATTTTTTATTTACGTTTACAATAGACTCGATTCAATTTGAAGCTAAGTAGCTTTTTGACTATACCTATTCATTTTTTTTGACGATTTCAAAATTTTCGCAGTTTCATTGTTGATGTTGTAGTAACATTAGGGGATGTCAGTTTTGAGTAAACATCGGTTCATTGCCCACTTGATTGAAGAATATTTTAAACTTTTTTAGTTTATGTTTACAGTTCAATGGCTCAACCAACGAGAGGAGTATTATCTAACTACCACGAGACTCAGCGAGTATCATGAAACTTACTTCCAAGATATAGGGATGTAGTTTATGATCCAGAAGAATATCGAAGCCCAGTATTTCAAAACAAGCGTGCACCTGCAATATTGCACGTAATTGTTGAATTGAAAACCTAATATACGAAAACCAAATATAATAATATTATACGACTATTATACTACAAACTAGATATCAGAATAATTTCGGTCAGATAGATTTTGAAGCATAAGTTTCAAAAAGTAAGGAAAGTTCATTGCTATGTAAGCCTTGTAAGTCAGGCTGTTAACACAGTCCTGCTTTATCAAGGGCTTGAACGAATAGAGATACCTAATAGAAGGCGTAACATTATTCCTTTAAAAAACACGAAAAGGCGTATATGCTTTAGCAAATCAGCATTATCATAAAATATAAGCTTATATGTTTGCTTGTTATGTTTGCTTATAATGGATAATTTGCATGGGTTTAGATGTATATATGAATCCAAAGCTATTAAGTCGTTAGATCGTTTACAATGCCTAAGTAAATCTAGGTAAGTATACTTAAATTATAGAGGGGTCAAGTTTAGATGTAGGATGTCAGTAATATTCGGGATGATCAGATTGCAAAAATGTTTCACTAATGAAAAGCTACATTATCCCCTAGTGGCATAACTTTGACAATAAGGCTTTATTTAAAACATTCCGTAGGGATGATATCCGGCCATAACGCGAGCGAAGCCGCGGGCAAATGCTAGTATCTACTAAAGGCTAGTTCTACTAATTCTCTCAGTATGGAGAGCCACCATCCGTTCGGGATTTCTCCGATTATTTAAATTTTGCTACGCAACTCTAAGTACCTACGCTAAAAATAGCCGTATATTCCAAATTATCCAGATGGTAGCCCTGGTGGGTTGCTATGAAGTCTTAAAGCAGTTGTAATTCCAGTGTGGGAAAGAGATGGCGCTAGACGACCTGGATAGCTCAGTCTCTTTCCCACACTGGAATTACTCCTGCTTTAAGACTTCATAGTAGCCCCCCTGATCAGTATGCTTACTCAACTTTACCAATTTCTTCAAATCTCATACAAAAGCTAAACCAAACTCACTTACAATGCTATCTAAAGCCCAAACAACTTTTAAGTATTGCATAGTTCTTGAGGCGTGGTGTGGCCATGGTTGGAACTAACTCCGCCAACTTTTTTTTAAATAAAATTTCCACAGATAATTTCACGAATGTTTACCAACAGCGCCCCTATGACACTATCACCAAAGCGCCAAAAGGACTATGCTGTACTATAAAACTCAAAAGAACCATGTCATGCGAGGGGAAACACGCGTGGTAACTGTGCTTGAGTATCGGCCACGCAGATATTATCGTCTTCACGATTACTTGATCTATCGCGTGCCATAGGCTGTCCAAGTCCACGCCTTGTGATAACAGGATCTTATTCAAAGTCGATATCTTGCTGATGAATGGAAATTCATCGTGACTTTAGATTCGATTAAGTGACATAGTTAGCCTTGCACCTGACCCATCACCGACGCGGCGACGTTGAGTTAAAACGAGCAGCGTGTCGCTGTTCCATGAGCGAGCGCGAGTGCTACGGGCGATTAGGTACTCACCCAGTCGCCCACATTTATTTGCTGATGTGAGCAATTACCAAGCGAGAGTCACTCAGCGAGTTTTTTCTTTGATAGCATTTGTCGCTGCAACTAACTGTCGGACAAAGAGTTTTCGCAGGCACTACGATATTAGTATATGTTACCGGAAATGTATGAAACCCAGGAATTGTACAAAATTCCTAGGAAATATATACAATTCCGAGCTTACTTATGAATTGTGTAAAATAATGTTTCTACGATTCTTTAAGACACACATTTCCTAGGAATTGTATGCAATTCCGAGATGATACTAGGAAATATATTAAAACGTGTCCGAGTCGAGGGAGACCCGGTCGACGGAGCCTCGTACTTCTGAATGGTTTATAACAAAAATAACCACGAAGGGTATGGCAGGGCCATAGATTTCCTAACCATTTTAGGAATTGTACACATTTCCTAGGAATTTTATACAATGACGGATTACATACTTTTCCGTTAACTTATACAGGGTAGAATATTTCAACGCCACCTGGAGGGAAAGTACTTTAGAGTACTTTCCCTCCAGGTGGCGTTGGTTTAAATACTGGAGATAGAAAATTTTACTCAAAGGAAACATTCCTTTATTTTTTTAAAGAAATAAATCTGCATTCAAAGATTTTCGAATAATCGCTTGCCATACTTGTTGGATACACAAAATTCTTTTGGTCAATTAGATTTTTAACAGTCTAAAAATCTAAAGGGGTGAGGTCTGGTGATTCCGCAGGCCAACTGATTGTGCCGTTTGTACCAATCCAGTTAATGAAGTGGTTATTAACATAGGCAGTGGTAATTCTGCTGTTATGGGCTCGAGCACCATTCGTCATTTTAATAAATAAATGACGTTTGAGTAAAAGTGCTTTAGCCCATTGAATTTATAAGTTAAGATGGATGATTCACGGTTTTCTTTTCATTTAATTTATCATGTTTGTTAGAGAGATTTGATCCTTATGATCGACTCTATCGATTGATGCCATAAAAGTACAGGCTGTTTTTTTTTTTTAATTTAGTCGGTTCGATTCTCGAGTGCTGCAAGCGAATTTTCGAAAATCTTTGAAGGCAGTTTTTTTTTTTTTAAATAAAGAAATGTTTCCTTTGAGTAAAATTTTCTATCTCCAGTATTTAGAGTACTTTCCCTCCAGGTGGCGTTGAAAAATTCCACCCTGTATAATACATCTCTTTTACGGGCACCACATTTATGTACATAAAGGCTGTAAACTGACCCTTCGTGAAGCAGTCAACCAAGGATTATGTACATACATCAAATTAGGTAACTTTATGTAAAAATTATTGCTGGGAAACGACTTTTTTTGGGGTGACAAATCATGTTTTACGGTAGGACTCAATGTAACGCACTCAAAAAATTGTGCTGGTTGAAGGATTGAATAGTACTAGGGTCATGGAAGTGTTTGTAAAAATCATACATGAAAAAAATGAATTAAAAAAAAAAACTTGTGAAAACAGTTGGAACTTTGACCCCCAATATCTCCGTAACTAGAAGGTACCCAGGTAAAAAAATACGCAATAACAGGGAGAACAAATGCCTTTCAGCTTCGTTAAGGGTCTTGTTACACCTTTTATGAATAGGCACTATTGTACATTTCTTGAGCGAGATAATAGCCGCTTCCTCGTCGATGGTGGAATAGGTGCTTCAGGGCTAATATTTTATTAAATATCAATGCATGTTATATTAGAAACGAAACGCTAAGAGACGGAAACACTTTGCGCTGTTTTTGTCTAATCCGAATCTATCTTATGATTCAAAACAAGAATATCTTGTTTTGTAAAGGCCTTTTTATAAATTTGGTTTCATCGAGTCAATATCACAGGTACCGAAAAGAAGAGAAGAACTAGAAAGGACTAGGAAAATGGATAAGTATAAACAGGGTTTGTAAAGTAACATTTACCAGGAAAGCTCAAGTCATTCATCTGTTTATCATTTACAAAATGCTAGATATAAAGATGCATTCTCACCGTTTGCTGCCCGCTTCAGAATCATACACGTAAGTGCGGCTATGTTTGTTCAGCGCGTAGTTCGTTAAATGCATAAACACGTTGGTCGTGTTGTTCACGTTAGGATCCGCGTACCGACTTGTTGCAAACCTTTTACAGAAAATATTAGAGAAAAAAAGTGAAGTAATTATTTATTTTTTACTTTCAGGTAACATGTATTTAGGTATACCTACAGGGTGAATTTTTCAAGTGGGCGTGGATGGCCAAATCCGAAACCATGAGGAATAGCGAGAAAATACACAAAGGCGCGTCGAGCCCGATTTTGATTAAAAGTGCATCATTAGGTTTTTGAAAAATCAATATTCATAACCAGGAATCGAGCCCATTGGTACCGGGAAAAAAATATACACTGTATTATTACAGTATTCGATAGTGTCGCTAATAAGGACAAAATCAGTATTGGCGCCAACTCGTAAGTTCTAATTTCAATTGTTTACGACTTTTTTTCTTTTACTGTGGCCTTTAGCCGCGAAGAGTCAATAAAATTGAAATAAGAACATAATGTGTAGGTCGACTGCGCTGCGGGTGTCATCAATCAAGGATATTAATTAGAAATACAAAATACATAAAATTTAAGATTTTTCTTAAGTTTGCCGTATGTCATTCATTACTTCCCAGAATTTGATCTTTATTAGCGACAGTATCGAATGGTGTAATCATACAGTATATGTTTTTTTTTCCAAAATCAATGGGTTTGATTCCTGGCTAGATAAAAACTAAGTTTTCATTAAAATCGGGCTCGAAACTCCTTTGCGCATTTTTCGCTATTCCTCATAGTTTCGGATTTGGCCATCTACGCCCACTTGAAAAATTCACCCTGTATAAAAAAAAAGATAAACTCACGTAGATTTTAAGTTATTCTAATAAGTTTAAGTATAATGTAATGTGTCCGATGTAGGAGCACGAATATAATAATTCTAAGTAATAAAAACAAGCAAACAGTTAAATAAATTAAAAAAGGGCCCGGATCACCATATCTGCGGTAGTAAACTAATTCTAAAAAACTACAGGTACTTAACTTTAATTACTTCAGCTTTTTATGATTTATTACTTTAGTCAATGTACTCATTTGATGATTTGATATTTTTAGGTTCGAGTAGGGCTTTTGATTTGGTTGCAGATATAATGCTTGAATATGGGGTTGGATCTAGTGCACAAAAATGCCTTCAAAGCTATCCAGAAAACATCAATTCGTAACATTCTCTACAATTAAATAAATAAAGAAAAATCTATCCCTGTAACATTAGGGTTCTTCAGGGTAGTACATTAGGTCTTCATTATTTCTACTTTACAGGAATGAGTTTGATTTGCCTTCGTGTTAAATTGATACAAAATATATTTTTGAATGATTTGTAGAGAGCTACACTACCTTACAAGTCCTTCATTATAGACAAAAATTCGGAGAGGATCGCATGACGTAATAAGAGTGTATACTCTTATGTCGAACTTATAGCCATCCACCAAGTATGGCTTTGAAAGATATACCTGAAATTATAATAAATATTCGAATAATATGAGAAGAAGCTACTGATTTTTATTTGATTAGTTAAGTGTTGGTTAAACTTACCTGACAGATAAGTTTATCTGTAGGTTTAATGTCTTTGAGCGACTTCGTCAAATAGATGCCGCGGCCTTGACTACCACATTCCGGTTTTATAATAAAAGTCTTAGTTTTACGTGATTTACTGTAGTTTAGTGCTTCACCGAAACTGAAATATGACACATATTTGTTGAGTAATTTTTAGACGGAATTATTCACAATCATAAATGTAGTAAGAAGAACTTACTCTGCAGGCAAACACCAAGTTTTCGGGAAAAAATTGTACTCCTTTGGATAAATTTTCTGCATTCTGTTTAAATTACGTGCTAGCAAGTCCTTTCTGAAAGCACCATAGAATTTTAAATTTAAAGAATTGCTATTAAGCTGTTTTAAAAACTAAAAATTATTATTTTCACCTGCAGATTTCTAGCATGCCAGGAAAATGATTGATGCGCTGAAACCGCTTCATCTCTTTCGCTCTTTCCACTGAAACACTCATGTCAGTCCAGTAGAAGTTCCATGCATCATCTTCAGACACTTCTCGCATGCCAAAAGCACTGGCAACTTTCCTTATTGACTCATATCGGCAGTTGGTCAGACAAATTGATATTTGGGATCTGCAATAACAAAAATAAACTAGTACTAAATCATTGTAATACTAAAACAAATGTATAGTTTGGATAAAAAATTGAGGAAGCCAATAATATCAGGACCCCATTGTAAGTAAGCATGCATGGGGCAGGAACCTCTTGTTTACAAAGTTAACTTTAGAATAATAGTTTGCAATAAGGGTACAGGTAGAATGGACTGTTATGGCATGTGTCGCCCAGTGCTTGTCCAGGAGTGTGAATATGAGCTAGTGTTCATGTGAATATTGACGGAATAAATCTCCTTGTAACTAAAATAAAGATCTCATTACCTCCTTCTTTTCTTTTTCTTGCGTGTTGTCTCTACAGGTATAATAGGTGCAGTCTGTGAAGTTGGCTGAGATGTGTCATCTTCACCGCCTAACTTGGTGTCATAGCTACGCATAAGCATTGAAGCTATGGTCTCAGCATGTTCCTTTTCCTCTTTGGCTTGCTGATCAATTGTTGCTTTCCCATCTACATGTTAAAGCACACATGTTATTATTAATATTATCCATGTTATTTTATTATGCCATGCGAGCATAACCATGGGCAAAATCAAGTCTGTTATTATCATCCACCAAAACAAATATTCTATGTAGAGCCAGAGTACGGAGTATCTAGAGTAGCCAGAGGCAACAATACAATACAAATTCTGTCTCATTCACCAAGGCTTCATATGTTAAAATTTGAACTAATTTGTTCTTAAATATTTTGAACTAATGCTAGTATGTATTCAAAGTGATGTTTACGTCCTCACCCTGTACTTTTTCATTCTTTCTTTTATGTGCCACTGCATGTGTTTGTTTCAGGCTGTTTTGTGAATGCTGATCCTCGGCACGCAAGAAAGTGTCTTGTAAATCCACCTATAAATGTTATGACTTATACAAGAAGCAGGTGTTACCAAATAATAACAATTCATTAATTCATACCTCCATTTGCTGCAATGAATTCTTATTATGATAACAGACGGCCTAAACGCTAGCTATGTTAGGCATCCTATGGTATGCAATAATATCGCTCAGTGCTTATGAAGTAAGTCACCTTACAACGCAGACCTAAAACAAGAATTAAAAACCACTAAAACAGGAATTTCTGCAGTAAAACAATTGATTGGCTAGACGTTCATATCATCACTACATGTATAACTTTCGCCTTACCAATCTTGGTTATGTATCTAGTAATTTCATTAAAATTTTGCGAGAGACATTATTGGAAACTGTTTTTTGTTTTTGTTTCATGTCAGCTGTCAAAATAAACCGAAACTCTATTTCCGTTTCAGCCATAGACCTGTGAAGATTACGGCTTGTTTCAGACATTAACTTCCGGAAAATGCGGAAACGGATATGACTTCATAAGATTCGAAAATGTGATCGGATAATTCGGATACATCCTTGGATGGTCTATGCTGTAGCAGTCGAAACATTCTAGTGTAGTGAATCTGGAGATTCGTAATTTGTCTTTGACATACCAAAGACTACTTTAATTATTTGGTAACACCTTTAATTTTTTAGCTTGTTCATTGAGTGCGGTCCAGCAATAGAATTTCATAGAGAAATCTATCAGTGACAAACTTCGCATGTGTTACGTGGGAATCAAATTAAACTCTATTTTTCATACAATAAAACTTAAATGTGCTTGTGATTTAGGCTTTCGAAGTTCTAACAAATTACCAAAGTGGGCCGTACCCTCGGCCGTCAACTTACACAAATCGTCAAATTCTACATTCTTGTACATATTTCTGCTTTTCCGCCAAAGTACAGAGTCATTCTAGATTTGCCAAAATGGCAGAGGGACAGGACGACCCTAAAAAAATTACTATTACAGTGAAAACACCGAAAGAAAAACAGCAAGTGGAGATAGAAGAGGATGCTGACGTTAAAAAAGTGAGTACGGCGCCGCCAGAAACTGCGCTCATGGCGTAATAACATAGATATTGCACACGCAATCACTGACGACATTTATTAAGTTAATCGGCAACGTAAAATGTGAATTCGTTGTTTGATTTTAGCTCAAGGAAGTGTTGTCCCCTAAATTCAGTGCGGAACCGGAGCAGTTATGTCTCATATTTGCCGGAAAGATCTTGAACGATGCCGACTCCCTGAAACAGCACAACATCAAGGACGGGCTGACAGTCCACCTCGTGATAAAGACGCCTCCTAGGCCCGAGCCTGAGGGCGCTCAGCGACGCCCTCCAGGTACTGAATTGCTTACATCCTGTTATTACAGTGGAACATAGATTTGCACAAAGTGCAGACAGCTATTGAAGAAATTCATACAAGACTAGCTTCCACCCGCGGCTTCGCCCGCTTATATTCAATTGTTTTACACAATATCATTATAAAAATAGCCTATAGGTCACTCTGATGTATGCCTATTATTGCTGCAAAGTTTCATCAAAATGCATTTAGTAGTTTTTGCATGAAAGAGAGAAACAAACATCTATCCTTCAATCCATCCATCCATCCTCAAAATCTTTCGCATTTATAATAGTAGAAAGATGCCTATATCATTTATGCAGGCATACATTTGTACCAAGTATAACATTATAATTAGGTCATTGACTAATTAATGTATTCAAGTAACTTTGAGTTTTGTAAGAGGCTAGAACAATAGTGTACAAAGTATTCAATCAAGTAAATGTGTAACTATGTAATGAAAACTGTATATTTTCTTTTAAATGATATTCTATAACCAACCATACATATAAACACAAGGTCCACTATTAACTTTCTGAACAAAAAGTCTTGTTTGATAAAAGAAAGATAATACCAAGTTATCAACCGTTAATGGAGGTCAATTTTTATTAACAATGGTTTACATGAGTTTTATGTTTCTAAAAGTGATTAAATTATGACCAACTTAGAAAAGTGTTATTGTTGTCACTTTAGTTTGGTTTACCTGTAGCTCATATTCATTCAGACAATGCTGGATTTAACTACCTCGTTGGTTTAGTGATCGCAAGTGCAGGTGCTGTATATGAGGGCCCGGGTTCAATTCCCGGATCGGGCAGTGTTATTGGGTTTTTCCATCAGGAATTTCTCAGCAACAGAATGGATTTGTTTTTGTTGATGGCAATGACTCGCACTGCGGGACACCGCATAGCTTGGGGATGTGACATAAATACTAAGCCTTTTATTTCTTATCTCACAATATTTACAATTTTTATATTAAGTACTACTATGGGGATGTGACATATGTGGTTGCAATTGTGGGGCAATAACAATGAAGAAAGAATAGACTGTTATTCATGGGGTTTAAACATAGGTAGTGAAATCTTTGTCCACTATAGACTTACCTCTGCCTACTCCTTCAGTTATTACAGGCATTGCATGATCGCAAATGCTGAGTTCATGCAATTTATTCATGTGTGATTGTTTACAATCTTCGGGCTAGAGTACTATCAATTCTAATCTGCTATGTTATTGTCACATCAATACTAATTGTACACTTAGATTTATTTCATCAAGACTACAAATGTCATCATCCTCAAACATTTATTCAATTTAAATTACTCTCCCTGGCTGGTACTTTTAATTTATAAAACTACCTACTTCCATTGAGTTGTGCTTATATCATGTAATTCCAAAGATGTCACTACCTAACATGTAATTTCACCATAATCATACTAATTGCATGATTCATTTAAGAGCGGCCAACCCCTCATACTTTTCATACAAACGCTTGTACGTGATTATGCCGTTGTTACACATCTATCTTTGATTTTTTTTAACTAATAGGTATTTTGTGCACTATATCTAGGTTTCTATGGTTGCAAAAAAATAAAAAAAAGTAGTAACAAATTCAGTATAAGCCTCCAAAAATTGCTGTTTTGCACAAATTTTACCTGAATTTTGGCTGTTCATACGTACTCTTATACTGTAAAAATAAAGAAAACATCATGATAGAAACCTTGCACATGTAATGCAGATTCTTAATGACAAATATTTATTTCACATACTTGTAAGATTTATTCAAAAACACGTATTTCCTGGAACAAGTTTAAGAAATTTTCGAACACTATTTTTCGTTCAATGTCATCGTGTTAGGCGGTATGAGCCCGACCAACTCCCCGAACAACTCGTCTCCCACGCACCTCAGTGCGTGCGGTGTCGGTGCGGGGTAAGACGGGGGAGTTGAAAGAAAATCGCCGCTGTGGCTCTGGATGAAACAAGCTACAACAAGCTTTTTGACCATGCTCGCGTTGACGATAGACGGGCCGGGAAGGGCCCTCTTATGGCTGATGATAAATTGTGTTCATATGTTATGAAATGTTTATTGGCACATACCCAGACTTGAATTAGAGCAACCATAAAAATATAATATTATTGCTCAGTACTTCAACCACAATTTTATTATACTCGTAGCATCAAAAAGAAGCAGAATTTCTGTTCACATAGGTTGTTATGAAACAATGCTTTTTTGAATAGCGGTAGTTGTGGGTGGACCCAATACTACATAACATCACACATGTACACCCTGAAGGGGTGGACATAGCTCTAAAGCATAGCTTTACTAATATTATAAAGAGGTAAAATTTGTTTGTAATTGTATGTAGGGGGTAAAATCTGGAACTTATGATCCAATTTTAAAAGTTGTTTCACTGTTAGAAAGCTACATTATTCGTGAGTGCTCTATGCTATAAATTATAATGATATCTTGCATATTAGCCGAACTATCACAATTTTTGTCTAGCCAGGCGGAAAAAAAGCAGCGATGGTTGGTAGTGAGAGTGTAGGGGTAATCTCTGAATCTACTGAACCGATTTTGAAAATTCTTTCACTAATAGGAAGGTACATTATACCCAAGTGCCATAGGCTATATTTACAACATCCCCGTGGAATAATTTCCAACCAGAACGCGAGCGAAGCCGCGGGCAACAGTTAGTATTCTATAAACAGGATTATACAGCATATCCCTGTTTATAAACCTGGTTAACAGCAATGTGATAGCATATCATATGCTATCATATTGCTGTTAACCAAAAGCTTCTAATGATTGTAGAGAGTTTAACAAGGATGTAAACAAACTAATCAATAAATATATTTCAGCTGATGTCGGTGCTACGCCATTTGGATTAAATTCGTTGGGTGGTTTAGCAGGCCTTGAGAGTTTGGGACTTGGTCAGAGCACCTTCATGGATTTGCAGGTAAACAAACCTGTTTATTCTTTGCTGATACACTTTGGAATGGGAAACTTACTACTACTTGCACAGTTATTATGCCTTGTGACTGGGACTGTAGCTTCAGTTTATTATTGTCTTTGTTTCGCCTATTCAAAAATGCCTGTAATGGGGGCTGTCGCGTATGAATTCGCCGCTAGAGGAGCTAGTGTAGCGTGAGGTCCCCGAATGTCAGATGTCATAGACTGTTCGCGTGCTTTTTTATCACGTATTTTTACTAATATTCACGATTGTGGTCGAAGAAGTAGTTGATTTAAGGTGGATGCGCAAGGCTAGCCCGCGAAATTTAAATTTTCTTACGTTTATTGCAATTTGCAGGACAGTGTCAGGTTGTATGTTGATGAAAATATAAATCGCGCCAGTAACACGTATGGAGTTACAAAATTATAATCATTCAAATCATCAATACAACCCTTCAAGTTCATATAATCACATTCAATAGCTATTTCATGAAAAAGTCACTCTTTGAGATTATACGAAACTGGAGGGTTGTATTGATGATTTGAATGATTATAATTCTATAACTCTATAAGTGTTACTGGCGCGATTCATATTTTCATCAACATACAACCTGACACTGACCTGCAAATTGCAATAAACGTAAGAAAATTTAAATTTCGCGGGCTACCCTTGCGCATCCACCTTAAGTAACAACTGAGGATCTTATTTATTGTTACTTGGAGGTAAAATGATTTTTAAATATTTAATGCTTGTTAATTTTAGGGAGAATATTATAAATATGTATCAAGTAACTATGTTGCTAAACGTTATAAAATGATCTTTTTATGAAAAGTTATTGGTACTTTAAAGTATAAAATAGAATTATACATGATCTTACTCGGCAGTGGCGCCATCTGGTGAGCTCAAAAACGATAGCCCTCATTGGTCTACTTGAAATATGCTTTGATTTTGATTTTAACATTTTTATTTTGTAACAACTTGCCTCCAAAAGACAAGGCTCTCTGTTATAATATCAATTTAAGCTGTCTTATTTTATGCGTAAATAATATAAAATGTTTAAATTATTTTATACACACTCCTATTTAATTCTTAATTTTCTAAAATAAAAGTAGCCTAAGTTGGACCTTATAGCATCAGCTATCTGCCATTAAAAGTTGTGGAATTGGTAAAATTCTCATTCGAAAGTACTCTTTGTTTAATTTTTTGTGTTTTTAAGAGTCTCCTCCCTATTCTATGAAATCTTAAATTTCCTTAATCTTCTTTAAATGTTATCTAGTGTTCCCTGCATGTGGTTGAATTAGAAACCGACCCCAACATATTTGGGAAAAGGCCAGGAAGAGAATGATAAGTGTTACCTAGAATAGTACATTTTGATATAAGTGGGGAAACTGTGTTATGGAGCCGAGAACTGCAATAACAAATCCCCACGCGTATCAAACGACGTTTTTCAATACACTTTCGAAGAAATAAAATATTAGAACGGAAAGTATTTTTGTCAGGAATTAATATGAAACTATGATTTAATTTGCTTTTTTGCCGCGCTTTACTTTCGCCAGGTTAAAGAAGATGCAAAGGTATGAAGCCGTATACAGCCTACTATGAAAAAAAAAGAAAATTTAATTATTTTTTTTAAATTTAGAACACAATAAGATGTTAATTTGTTCATAAAAATAAATGTTTGTTTTAAATAATTATGTTTATCTATGATATTCTATTTATAAACACAATTTAAATACCCGAAAAATATATAATCCGTAAAGACGCTCTATCTCTTTGCCGGGATTAAAAAAAACCAATCACCGCCGACTATAGATATAGTTATTGAACCCTTACTTATCTGTGGAAATTTTTATTTCCGCACGTGTGGCTGACTCTGGCTTGGCCACCATCAGGGATTTTAATTTTGATAACACAAATATTTAGTCGCTAATTAGTCGAAATTAGTCGCCAAATATCAGATTTAGTCGGTCACTGGTTCAAAAGTTAGAAGGGTTTATAGGTGGCCGATCTGGAGGGACTCTCCCCGGCTTGGCCACATTTATATCTCAAAAACTGGGGCACCTAACGAAGATCTGTTTTCTCCCAGATTTAGTCGCTAATTAGTCGAAATTAGTCGCCAAAAATCAGAATTAGTCGATCACTGGTTCAAAAGTTAGAAGGATTTATAGGTGGCCGATCTGGAGGGACTCTCCCCGGCTTGGCCACATTTATATCTCAAAAACTGGGGCACCTAACGAAGATCTGTTTTCTCCCAGATTTACTCGCTAATTGGTCGAAATTAGTCGCCGAGTCACAGATTTAGTCGGGTCTTAGTTTAGAAGATAAAATGAGTTCAACTTTTAAGGTATAGTCCAAGAGCTAGATCGAAAAGATAACGAAAAATTGCCAAGATAAAAATATTTCTGTTAATATGTGTAATATACTTCTCGTTTTATCGGTCTAAAGTCATTAGAAATGTCAGAGAGATATAAATTCTCAATTAAATAATTTTGTTTATGTTATAAATTGCTATGTTAGAGTAGGTTAATTTTCTTTGAAAACATTACACCTGGCTCTTGGCCTATTTGGTGTCAAGATGTACAGTCGCATACAACTGTTTTACCAAATTATAATGTTAAGGCCTAAATTACGTTAGAATAATAAAACTTCTGTTTCCAAATAAGAATATATGATGTATCTACCTAATACTATGCTAGCACGGGAACCCAGCGCTCTTAAATCAAAGATGTATATACCTATCTGTATATATATATTAGGTATCTAATACCTAATATGACACCATTTGGCTCTAATTAAGGTTAGTATAATAAAACTTCTGTTGTCGAAATATAAAATTATTTATTATTTAACATTTTTTGAACTTACAGTAAAATGTTAAAAATAACGAAGGCTCGTCCCCAGCGTCCGCTGTCGCGGATAATAATAGTATAAACACAACAATAAAAACAAAAAACAATATCAAATCTTTGCACTAACCATAATAATAACCTTAACAATATTTAATAGCAGTATTATTACTTAAATCCTTACAATCCTTACATAATTTTTTATTAAAATAGTAATTTTAATCACAGTATAAATTTTAATCACAGTATAAATTTTAATCACAGTATACATTTTAATCACAGTAGAAATTTTAATCACAGTATCTATTATTTATTTTTATGAGTTTACTTACAACGTGTAAATTAAGTTATGCGGTATTATTTCTGTGGAAGGTAAAGAAATTAAATCTTGCAAATCGTCAAAGCATTCCCAAGTTTTTGTAGACTTTCGGTAGCACCAACTTCTGTAATGACCTATAGCACCAGGTATGTACTCAATCACCGCTAAAGCAGAAAACTTTTGTTTTTTTACTGTAATAGTCACTGGTATGTTAGTCAGATTAATTTGAGAAATACCAGTTGTTTCAATAAATAAAATAGACGATAAGTAGTAATGAAATCTCACTTGCTTGCCGCAATCAGAGCACATCCCTTTTTCTTTCTCGATTGTTAATTTAATCGATTTGGATAATGCTGAAATGCCATCTTTTTTTATTACATCGATATTAATCGGTAAATACTGACACTTTCTTAATAAATTACTCTGACTAGAGCACCGCTCGTTAGTGCATTTTTTTTGGCGCATTGTGCTATAAAATAGTGGATAGAGAATGTGATCAATAATTTTGGACGTATTGCATTCGCAGTTAACAAGTTGGTGAAACGTGTCATCCTCTGTCCGAAAGTGCTTTAATAATAATTTAGTTCTGTTTCTATATAACTCGGTTTTATCCCCACTGTTCTCAACTATTTGTTGAATAATTTGACAAATTGCAACATCCTTATTCTCTAATATATGTTTTTTAACATGGGGTCGATCAACATAAGCTATAGCCAAACTTTGAAATATACTATCAAAAGCACAAGTATTAAAGGTGTCAACATTTTGTACATACGAATTAGTTACAGAGCCATTTTTTAAAATATGGATTGATTTAGGTTTTTTTGATTTAGGTTTCATCTGTCCTTTCCAATTTTCCATGGTAGATGGAACGTCCAAAAATACAGACTCTTGTTCGAAGCTTTTGCGATCATCTGTTTCTAAAGTTATAATGTTTTTTTTGACAGGTGTGTTGTCTCTATGTTGTCCTAAATCACTAATGGCTAATTTCAGGCAACCTTTTACTTGTGTTATATGCCTGATTAAAAAATCATCAATTCTTAATCTTTCCCTATTAGAATCCATTAAAAGAGTTTTTATGTCTTTGAAATAACTTTCTACATTTGTACTTGATGGATTAGGTTTGGATAAGTAAAAATATTCAGACATAACTTCACCCCATAAAGGTATTTTTTTTAAAATTCTATATAAATATGTTAGAAAAGTAGGGAAATAGTAAAGGTTTTCGTTATCAAAATCCGGTGTTATGTTTTCATTATATATTGTTTCTCGTGTCTGTACGTTTTTACAAAACCTTATCAAAGGGTTTTCATCTATAACATCATATTCTTCTATACATTCAGTTGTTATATCCTCTTTAGACATGTCACTAGGTATTGTTTCTAAATTCGTAATTATTGATTGTAATTTCAATAATGCATTACTACACCTGGATACCTTGTTTTGGTCCGTTAACCCACCATATCTGTTCAAGGCGAGTGTTATAATATCATCCAAAATATTTTTTAATTGGCTATAATTTGCAGTTTGCCTAAGTAATAAGACACATCTAACATAAAAGTTCTTTACACGATTATCTACATGTTCGAAGCATGATTGTCTATACAGATTTTTAACGAAATGAGATTTATCGAGACGAATGTAACAAGGTATCCTAATATTGTTGTCGCCTTCTAATATGTTAAAGCAATTTTGTAAATAGCTATTTGTAGAAATAAACCCTGTAAAGTTTGTTACAACAGCACCTAATATTGCAGCAGAATCATCAGAGACACATTCATTTGGTGCGGATTTACCACTCAACCACTGCTTTAAAAACATACTAATATTTTCTTGCGTATTAACTTCAGATAACATATGGCACAACGGAATACTGCTACCATCTTCACGATAGCACATCATTACGTATAAAAACACGTGTTTTTTCTGTTTGTTTGCGTTTTTTGTAAAGATATTGACTTCTGGTAATACAGTTCCTTTGACAACAGAACCAGTCGCATCTATTGACACTCTAATATATCTTTCTGATCTAGAAAATAAATTATAAAAATAATTTTGTTCCCTTGACCAGTACAGAATAAAAAAAGGAAATATGGAAATTTGTCGAATAGTTTCATTGTATGGTGGTGTAAATGCCATACACCAAACTGATAACACAGGTGAAGAGTGAAGAAAGGGAGCTTGTTTCATCCTACTTCTAATTTTTTGTAGAGCTCCTATATTTGGTATAATAGGTGGTTCTACATCACCTATTTCCATGTGTTGATTAGCTAGCAAATTTCTAGTAATTATTGGATGGTTTTTTGCTAAAGTTTCTTCTAACTGTTGCTTATGGTACTTTGTTACCCTAACTTTTACAGATTTATCGTGTTTATAATTTTTGTTGACATTTGTTATCGAACATTTCATTTCATAAAAATTTTCGGATGATGTGCAGCAGTTTTCAGAGTAATAAATATTGAGGTTTGCTTTGCATAGTTTGCAATAGCCTTGGCAAAGAATGTGACCATTTGGTTGAACTCTGTTTTTTTTAAATATCCATATACATTCGTTCTTGCTCTGTTTCCAAATTTCTTGTCGAAGAATGGTAGTCCACTTTTGTTTTTGAAATCTTCTTGCGGACTTGTAGCGTGAATTGGGTATTTTGGGATCATTGCGGTAATAGTAATATTTTGTAGGCTCTATTTCTCGCCACTGATAAGCATCTATAACTATAGAAAATGTAATTTCACTATCTGTTTGGTTTTCCAAATCTTCATTCAATACATAATTATCTCCGGCAGATGACGTTCTGGTTGAAAATTCTGTCTCCAACACGAGTTCATTACTCGAAATCGATTGTTTTTCTCTTTCTTCCTCTTGTTTAACATTTGAACCAAAAAAAAGTGCGTGGTTTTTCTTTATGCTAAGAAATATTGCATCCTTAGACATTTGTTTGTCAAATTTATCAAACAGGAGATCATAAATTGCATCATTTCTTTTTGGCTGTATTGGGTAAAGTACATCTTTATGTTCAAGATATACGGTTTTCTGGCTATCTAAGTTAACTTTAAACCCGCGACCGCGTCTTGACATTTTAGATGGTTTCTGAAAGTAAATAAGGGACCAACTGAGTATATTAACATCACTATTTAGAAGCTAAACTGGTCAAGAGGAGAATAGACGTGTGGTGTCAGGAGGAAAAGCGCGGCCGCCGCGGTGACGCTGGCCTCGCTGCCTGCTGCTGCCGGTCGCTGCTGTTCCGGTGTGAATCGTCCCTGATATACCACACACAGTTTGAACTTATAATATACTAGCTTCTGCCAGCGGCTCCGCCCGTGTGAATATCGAAAATTATCCCTAGTGAACATATTCCCGCAATAAAAAGTATCTTATGTACTAAAAAAACAAAGATAAAGAAATGCTACTAGTTAATTTACGTAGAATTTTAAGTTTTGTACTTAAATAGTCATAGAATTTATTCATACTTAGCCATGTTTACCTACGTAGATCAGCCGCAGCCCTACGTAAACATGGCTATGTACGAATGTGAGATTAATCTAGGTAAATAGCTTTTTTAATACAAATATCTCATCCACTGGAATTTTTTCAAAATACATAATAACTGAATGTTAAATTACTAGATAATTTTGCTTACCTACTATATTGTTTGCATTAATAATATATATAATTTCAAACTTACCCAAAGACTTCTCCATATTTACACAGATATAATTAGTTATGTCCAGTTTCATACACTGCTTTATCTACACTCACACATTGGTAAATAAACCGGTATTATTTGAGTTCATAACTATTCTTAACAAGTTCCACTTTATACTGGCTGACTTTAATTTACGTCACGGGCAACTCGCTCTATGTACTCGTAGTTCATCTGTACACGCGCATCTATCTCTTTCTTACTTACCATACATAAATGAAACGGAGCGCACAGGAGCGCAGCGATCTTGCTGCTAGCGACTTCCACATTTTGTTCTATAATAATAATAACTTTATTGATGCAAACAACCTTTGCTACAAAAAAAAAATTAATTGTAGATCTGTTTCTAGGTAATGCTTGCTTTCCTTTTTTGGTAGATATATAATAACAAAGAATAACTATATATTTAGGTTTATTTAGAAACAAACATTCCACCTTAAGGCGATCCCCGCGGCAAAACCGCGTTTTTTGTCGTTATTCAGAGGCTATTAACTCAGTAATGAAGCGTAATTAACTATATCTAAAAGCATTTTATTTGTTAGTTTATTGCACATTTTAATTTATTTTTATGTGTTATAAATACATTTAAAATCTCCTTGTAAAAAATGTTCTAAAATTATTGATAGCATGCTTCTTTTGCTAAAGTTGACGTTCTGTTAATTTAAGAATACACCAATGGATAGATAATTTAAAAATCTAAATATTCCACATTTTATTTTATTTGAAAAGATCGCTTATCTTTTTTTATTAAAAGAATTCCAATTTTTTTGTGGATTTTGAGATAAATGCGCGGGCGGAGTGAGCGAGACAGAGCGAGACTTATCAACGGGACAGAGAAGGACCGAATACTCAAGGTCGTTTGGTCGGGGTAGCGTCTTAAGACATAATACGTATTGTCTAGAAACTACTTAAAGTGTTTTGTACATGCTTGTACCAATGTATGGAGAAATTTATTACTTTAATATCTTTTTAATAACACACCGACTAAATCTGTGACTCGGCGACTAAATTCGACCAATTAGCGAGTAAATCTGGGAGAAAACAGATCTTCATTAGGTGCCCCAGTTTTTGAGATAGAAATGTGGCCAAGCCGGGGAGAGTCCCTCCAGATCGGCCACCTATAAATCCTTCTAACTTTTGAACCAGTGATCGACTAATTCTGATTTTTGGCGACTAATTTCGACTAATTAGCGACTAAATCTGGGAGAAAACAGATCTTCGTTAGGTATCCTAGTTTTTGAGATATAAATGTGGCCAAGCTGGGGAGACTCTCTCCAGATCGGCCACCTATAAACCCTTCTAACTTTTGAACCAGTGACCGACTAAATCTGATATTTGGCGACTAATTTCGACTAATTAGCGACTAAATATTTGTGTTATCAAAATTAAAATCCCTGATGGTGGCCAAGCCAGAGTCAGCCACACTTTCCGCACGTGTGCGGAAAAATATTAAAAATCGCACGCGTGTGAAATACATTGCATGTTGAACCTAATCGTAGTGCGATTAGAACCAGTTTTCGAGAAAGTGTATTGAAAAATAATTATCAAATGTTACCTATAGGCTCGTATGCAACAAGAGCTCCTGTCCAACCCGGATATGCTGAGGCAAGTGCTCGACAACCCGCTCGTGCAGCAGATGATGAATGACCCTGAGAACATGCGCACACTCATCACATCTAACCCACAGATGCAGGACCTCATGGCTGTAAGTCATATCACAATTTTATTTCTATTTTCTTGTAGTATCGCTGACACAATAGTATTTTTAAGCTTTGTTGACCAAAAACTTCACAACTAGAGCTGTGTCGAAAATAAACAATGTTTCACTTCTTTTCTATTCTGGGCCGTGGTAGTGGCTGAGTCTCGATCCGTATAGTACAACTGTACGACGCGAAAGTTTACTCAACTTAAAAAAGTCTTATTAAGTTATCTGGCTAACAGCAGCTCAAATGTTCCTAGAAATAGACATTTTTTAAAGGAGACCAGAATGTAATATGCATAGGAAGACCAATCTGTAGTGCAAAAATATGAGGTTCTGATTTGGTTTATGGATAAAGATTGGAATAGGTAGAGTATATAAACTTAAACTTCAAGGAAGTAAGTAACATGCAAATTAGGATCTTTATAATAAAGAAGAAGGATCAAAATTCACCCACGTCTACAGCTAAGAGACGTGGATTCATTTCGTATGGACCGTGCCTTTTCTTCTTTGATCATCTGCTTATGATGATGAACAAATTCATTTTATTTTCTTCTACTATTCAGAGAAATCCGGAGATAAGCCACATGCTGAACAACCCTGAGCTGTTGCGGCAGACCATGGAGCTGGCTCGTAACCCGGCCATGTTGCAAGAACTCATGCGCTCGCACGATCGCGCGCTCTCCAACCTTGAGAGCATACCTGGTAAGTGAACTATTCCTCTTATTATTTATGTGTTGATTGACAACAATTGACATTTAGTTTGACCAGCTACCAGGCAGCTCTGTCTATTTCGTTCAAGTCCTGCAGCTCCACACTGGCGTTGTGTTTGGGAACAGTTGATGATACCCCATTTGGCTAGATTGCTCCTTGTAGTTATGCCATAGTAACATAACATTACGCCTGTAATCCTCGGAGGGTTAGGCAGAGGTGTACCTATAGTACACCCACATTTCCCAAGTTATGGTTAAGTCCCATGTAATATGGGGCGAGATTCATCAAGGTAGATCAGGCGAAATTCCGAATGGAAAAACACAATAACACTGCCCGACTAGCGAATCGAACTCAGGACCTTTTCCCAACGGAAATTTCAGTCTAACCAATGCAGCTGAATACATGGAGCAACTGCCCATCTGACCTCCAGAACCCAGTAACTGAATAATACGACCAATCGGTCGTCAAATGTCCAATTTTCGGCCAGCTACTAACAGCTTCTGACTAAAAGTATTAATACAATTATAAGACTGACGGTGTCTCATGCTTTACGAGACTCGCAACTCTCAGTACGACATGGATGGTCACCCATTCACGAACTAGCTGCGGCAATCTTGATCGATCCACCCGGCTTTAACTCAGCTAAAAACCTATTGTGAAAATGCAGCAGATCATTCAAGGAGACTTGAAGTTCGTTTGTTGTTCTTATTTGAATAATATTAACTTGATTGAACATGACGTCTTATTCAACAAAGTCTTGTATATAGCTAAGTGTACACTGGGAATACGTGCAGTTGAGTGGCGATTATTATCTTTCCTGTCCATTCAACTGGTCTTGAAGACGTCGCTATCTGCTACCTACGAGACTACTATTGTCCCCACTTATTATAACATTAGCGACCCGACCCGGCTTCGCACGGGTGCAATGTAATACATATAAACCTTCCTCTTGAATCATTCTATCGATTGCCGAAAACTGCATTAAAATCCGTTGCGTAGTTTCAAAGATCTAAGCGTACAGACAGCGGGGGCGACTTATACTATGTAAAGATAGCATCAAGCTTTGTAGGTCTAACCTCAATGAGAGGGAGCGGGAGCAGGAGCGAGCAAGGTTGGTAGATGCCACAGATTTTAGGTAGGGATGCAACGATACCGATGCTGATAATCGTAAACCGTAGGTTATCGTAATTTTTGACGATCATCCGTATCGTAAAAAGTATTACGATTTATAACGATTCTTAAAACTAGTTTGATGTAAATTTTTTTCGTGAAAAAGAAAGCAAGACAGCATTGATGTTTGCGCTGTCAACACTAATGACAGCCATCTTTCATATTTTGGCATATATTAGATTCGGAAAGATTGTTCTCCACAGCTGGTTTAATCCATAAGGATATAAGAAATAGACTGAAACCATATAATTTAAAAAAAACTGGCCAAGTGCGAGTCGTACTCACATGCACACAGGGTTCCGTAGCACCAAACAATATAATAAAAATATTTTGAAGGCTCATTCATAATACAGTATATTACATTCAAAGGCAAAACTAAATTTGTTTTTCATAGTATGTTAAAGAATAACAAAGTTACTGCTGCAGTTTGGTGAAAAAGTACCATATCTCAAAAACTAAACATCAAATCTTATTCAAACCAATTTTGGTTGAAAGTTTTATTGACGTTCTATAATCCTAAATTTTTTCAGAATTTTCCATTAAATTAGACCACTTGAGAAAATTTTACCACTTTGAAAGTGTCCATCTTTCAAACGAATTGCTTTGAGAAAAAATGGTTTTAGGAAACTCAATGACATTTTTTAAAACCTATCTATAGACACCCCGCACGTATAGGTTTGATGAAAATACTATTTTTTAGTTTCAGTTCCAAGGGGAATTAGTCTTTTTTTTTTTACAAAAATCGTAAAGCGGTTTACAGAATACATCTACCTACTAAGTTTCAACTGTGTAGTCCTAATAGTTTCGGAATAAAGTGGCTGTGACATACATGGACAGACAGACTTGGCAAATCTATAAGGGTTCCGTTTTTAGCCATTCGGCTACGGAACCCTAAAAATGATGTTTTCTTAATAAGAATTTAAAAGAAATTGATTTTACTTATGACATTTATGTGGTAAATTGTCCGTAAAATTTAAATAAATGTTGATTTTACTCAATTGTCTTGCTTTATTAAATGTAATAAAAGAATCGTAATGCATTCGTTATCGTATTCGCCATTACGATGCATTCGTCATTCGTATCGGTATCGTAATAGCCATCGTTCCATCCCTAGTTTTAGGTTTTTCTTTGTAGGACGTTTCCTCACCATATTGTCCTTCACCGTTTTGAGAGCAGTGGTGATGAAATTGCACAAAATAATTCACCTCACTGTGATGGAACCCATGATGAAAGTCGAGGGCTTTACCATTGCTCTTGATAGTTATACCATCGGTGTGTGACGAAGCGTCTACTCGTCATATTTCCCTAAAATTTAAAATAAAAAAAGCTTTTTGTATGTGGTGTGTGACAAAGCGTATACTCGTCATATTTGGCTAAAATTAAGGGACTTTGTATTTGATTTTCCTCCCTTCATTTCCAGGTGGCTACAATGCTTTACAACGCATGTACAGAGACATTCAGGAGCCGATGTTGAATGTGGCCAGTAGTATGGCAGGCAACCCGTTCTCAGGACTGGTAGACAACTCTGGTAAGACATATTCTATAAGATTTTGGTCCCTATATTTCAATTTTTCTTTTCATAATATTGAACCACTAAACATAACTGAAATGTTGACCTGCGTCAGCTTTCTGCTAGGCAAAGGCCGCTTCCTATGGCTTGCAGTCCTTTCGATCCAGGGCCAATGTGAAACACTGGTCTTTGTTTTTATCCACGTCGTCTCGCCATCTTCTACGACGTCTGCCAGTACGCTTTCTGATTGTGTCAGGACTGCACTGAATATTTTGTTTTAAAAATCTTGGGTCGGGACAATTGTTGCTTATTTTACCTGTAAAGGGTGTTCTTGAATTATAATACAGTTGCATTAACCCGCCATCTTTTCTACTCCAAGTAGACGGGACTAACCCGCAGCAAGGGGCCGAGAACCGGCAACCGTTACCGAACCCGTGGCAGCGCGGCGGCGGCGGCGGCACGGGCGGGGCTGCGCCGGGCGCGGGCGGCGCCGCCAGCGGGCCCGGGCTCATCAACACGCCGGGCATGCAGTCGCTGCTGCAGCAGATGTCGGAGAACCCTCGTCTAGTGCAGTCCATGCTGTCCGCGCCGTACACTAACACCATGCTACAGGCCTTGGCTGCTGATCCTGATATGGCGTCCCAGCTTATCAACCAGGTGAGTTTTTAATGAGGAACAGATATAATGTAGAAAATCAAATAAGATGGGGGATCAAAATAATTATTTTTATTTAATTTTAAATCGTCTTTTAAACCCGTATGCACACTGCCATCTTCCTCTTTTCTCTCAAACACACTCGCTCTCACTCTCTCTGTACTGTCATCCCCACATAAAAATGTCAACTCCACCACCATTTGTATGTTATTTAGTATTGGATGGTTTTTTTTTAAACCTTGTTTTCACTAGGAATTTCTCCTGTATCGCGGCCCGATAGGCCGGCCCGGAACAATTATCTGTAGGCCATACAAACATTACATCCGTGCGCGAATTTTGAGTCTGTAACGTTAGGAGCTTCGGGATTGGGTTGTTTGTTTCAGTGATAGCCAATAAATAATACCACACAGTACCAGTGTGGTTAATGATGATTAGGGCATGCACCTGGTTCTCGAATACTTTAAAAGAACCGCTTATACCCTGTTCTTTCAAGGTATTTGTAGAAGTGGATGCATACCCTAAAGGTGATTATTTATTAGTGAAGCTGTGCCTGTGTGCCTATAAATATCATGTTCAGTGTAATATTTCCGTTGATTGCTGCTGGGGCGTTTACTCTGCCACTTCATCTCCTCAGCAGTAGGAAGTCGCGAAGGGTGGGCGTTTTGGAGGAATGTCCCATGTTATTTAGGCATTCAGAAAAGTTGATTCCGAGCCTTATTTAAATTGACTTTGAACAAAATTAACTTTCATGTGATACCGTTGTTGAATATTGTTCTTCAATTCCACGCAGAACCCGATGTTCGCCAACAACCCACAGCTACAGGACCAGATGCGCACAATGATGCCGCAGATGTTGGCGCAGCTACAGAACCCGGAGATGCAGCAAATGATGTCCAACCCACAGGTCAGTTTCATGTCAGTGCTGTATGCATAAATATACGAATGATTTTTGCAGCTACAGAAGTTTGTCTGAGGTGTATTTAAGTTTTGCAACATAATATTATCACGATTGAAAATCCTGAAAGGTTAGGGAGTCTTTTAGGACACCCAAATTTCGTCGGTAATGTTAATACGGCGTTTCAATCGAGCATACATCCAGACTCCCAGGCTACTACTCAGACACTCCACATGGAAAACTCAATAGAAGTTTGACCAACTCTTGAATCGAACCCAGGACCTCAGGCTCAGTAGTAGCCTTAGCGACCACTGAACCAACAAGGCAGAGGATTGTTTGTAATCCGTGTTAAAGGTCTGTGAGCTTCATCAAGCTTTTAATCGGTTTTATAATCTGAAAATAAGTCAGGTTATTACACCAATTACCTCTTAGCACACTTAGGACTTTTGAGTCTCAATACGACTCAATAGTTTTAACTGTGCTAAGGCCAACACAATATTGGTATAAATGATATGGTGTAGGCCCTGAACGCGCTGCTGCAGATCCAGCAAGGCCTGGAGCAGCTGCGTAGCGCCGCGCCCACGCTGGTGGGCAACCTCGGCATGGGCGTCGCCACCGCCGCCGCGCCGCCGGCCGCGCCGCCCGCCGCGCCGCCCGCCGCGCCCAACAACGCGCAGCCGAGGCAACAGAACCAAGAGCTCTTCACGCAGGTAATGCACTTTATTTATTTATTTCAAATAAATGCACGGCATTACAGATTTATATCTAAGATTCCAACGAGCGCGCTTCAAACGCACGTTGCGTGCGCGCAGTTGTTTATGCCGCACAATTATAGCGACAATATTTGGTGTGGTGGCCCCGAACTTAAAAAATAATGAAGATGATTCTCATGACAAGTTCCTAGAATCTGGCTAAATTAAGTCTAGTATAACTTTCACATTTAGTGTTTCTCAGAGTTAAATCTTCAGAATTAGTAACAAAAAAAAAACGAAATAAAATACTCAAAAATGCTTGCGCTACGTGATAGATGTTCTATCTGTAAAGACTTGTTTATTTTCTTAGATTTAAAGAGTTCTAATTACAGTTCAGTTACAATAAAGAGTAGTTTCACAAAAAGTTATGAGTAATTTACTCCTAACTGCAGTGAAACCACTTACAAGGTATAGACATAAAATGCTTTGTCTGTATGTGCCGGCTCCGTCGTAGTTGAACGCACGCCGCCCTCACGTCGATGTGGTACATAATACCTTTTATTTTTGAGTGAGTCGCTAGAACTGTATAAAATTACGAAAATTTATGTATTGGTAGTAGTTGCTGCTACGGCTGTGTACTGATCAGGCTTTTGGAAACGGAGTGTAATTCACCCATTAATATTATTAACCTGTAAAAATCTAAGTGTTATTTGTTGATTTTATCATTGATAGAGTTGTTAATTGAGATAATCGGTCATGTATTACAGTACTCATCATTTAGTCAGTTAATTTACAGGTACTTAATAGTCTTATGTAGACACTTGTATTGTAAAAATATTTCGAAAGTCTTTTTAAATTTAGTCGTCACAATATTAATTCCTAATATTTTGGTACACAGTTCATGCAGCGGATGATGTCTGCTATGGCGAATAACCAAACGAATTCATCGCAGCCGCCGGAACAGCGCTACTCGCAACAACTTGAACAACTCACGGCTATGGGCTTTCTCAACCGGGATGCTAACTTGCAAGGTAAGCAGACACCTGACAAATTGACTTCTCTTCTACGAACTAGACAGAGTGGTTAATTGAGATAAGGCCTGGCTACATTTGTCATGGGCCAAAGGCATTACCCAATGGGCCTCACATCAAGTTCACATGGCAGGGAACATCGTGAGAGGCCCAGGCAGTAATGGTGTGACGACAGACTCCTTCGATAAAGACTGGTCGCAAATAGCCTTAGATTGACAAAAGTAAAATGAGAGTAAGAGTAGGGAGATATATATATATTTGATGTCTACTAGGTTGAATTTCATGCCGATTACGGCGTACTTGTAAAAATCATATGCGGTGCTTCTTTTCAGCACTGATTGCGACATTCGGCGACGTGAATGCGGCGGTGGAGAGGCTACTAGCTCTCGGCCAGTTGTCCATGAGCTAACACTGAAGCGCCTAGCAACTTAGACGTCCACTACTGCGGCTACGATTTGCTTACACCATACTGATGCTGCTGTAATATTGTTACAAACGCAAACATTCACGTGTTGACATCTTCGAACTAAGTTTAAACGAGTTCGTTTTGTTCATGTATCACAGTTATTTATTGTACAACGCTTCGTCACTTGTGATAACTTGTGGTTTGTCTGATGTCGTGATATTATATATTTTCGGGACAAAACAGCCCTTTAAAAAAATGTGTCCCACAATTTTGATAAAAGCAATAGTTCTATAAAAATATGTTATGAAGTAATTGGGATTACTTCAGGATCAACAGCGGTTTGGCGTCCTGTGTTCCCTCATAGAGAGTGGAATATTTTAGCGATAGACAGTGAAATTATCCCGTATGCAGGAGTGACTACATCTGGTTAGTTAGTATAGATCCGCGTGCGTTTGTAACAACACTACAGTTAGATAATTATGTTGTTCATGGTTTCGGTATAAATATTGTGTGAGCGTTGTATTCAAATTACTCATTTTAAAATGGCAGGATTCGAAATATGTGTGTTTTACAACATAAAATAAATATTGAAATTACACTTAAACTCACCTTCATATTTATTCCAATGTAATTTCAATAGTTATTTTATAGATAACACTTAGTGAATATTATGAAAGCATACAAACATTTTGAATAACGTCATTTTATACATAAAAACATTTTCACTTATTTACTTTATAATGCAATGGTGTAAGTAAGGATGAGCTAGCGACAACGATTTCTAACACCCTTCAATTTATGACCGTGTCTGTCGTTACGCACGTCTCAGTTTCCCTCTATATAATTGTAATATTAAAAATTCATTCCTTCTCGTTTTTAGGCAGTATGCAAAATTGTTGTTTATACTTTAAGTAATAAAAACACTATAATTCCTTATTAAAATCGTCAGATTTTTTTTATTGTACTACTGTGAAGAAATATAAACGGTATTTCTATGATTTAATTTAATGTATTCTTGTTATACTCTATGTTATCGACGTGAACTCACTTGCGTAGAACTACGTAAATAATAGGTTTATGTAAATAGAATTGCTTTGGAAAAAAAATGTGGGAAGAACCGCAATTTCATGCAATAAACTATCATTTATGAGTAATTGAAATTTAATATTTTTTGTATAATTTTCAAAGTTTCTTCACTATTTTTACTTTAGTCACAATTCAAAGGGGTATATAAGGTTGACTGATTATTTTGCATTATGCCAGGTAAACTGAATATTGGTTGAATATGGACAAAAATATATCAATATATAACAAAAGACAAAAATGAATTGTTTTCTTTTTATGTATCTCAATTATATATAATGCTTATATTTCGTCCGGTTTCGTTTTGTTTGTAGCCATGTAAAATATATTTTATCTATTATTTTGTGGTGGTAAAAAACTTTTATATTTAAAATTTTTCTTTTGTAGCCTATTGTAGTGGTTTTATAGGTAATTAAATTTAAGTTGTAAAAAGTATGACGAGTACTAAAGTTGCTCAGTTTTGTAGGGGAGTGTGTTATAATTACACAGAAGTGGTGAATCACTAATGTGAACTATTTCTTGTATAGAGAGGCATTGATCATAGGCGCACCTTTATTTATCGTGAACATATCTTTTAAAGTCCTTCAAGTATATGCATAGAAGAAATAAAAGCATTCATTGACTTATATTATTGGACATAAAAAAATTGAGCTGTTAATATAAATAGTTCAGTTTTTTGGTAGCTTTCATGCTTGTCGAAACTAACTTTTGTTTCCAAATTCTTGCCAAACAACGCGTTGGTTTGAGCTTTTGAAATTCATGTTTTAATCAACATAATAGGCGTGTGCTCTGTGATGTGTTCTAGACTGCTAGAATTGTTTAAAATCGTATGAATCTGGGTGTAACAATATTATTACGTGACAGAATGCAATTATTATAAATAAACTTAAAACTCTCGTTTTATTTGCTCCTTTTTCAATATTTTTTCTTTACTACTTACTAGCTGTTGCTGAACCTACTAGCTGTTAAGAACTTTGACACCACCACTTACCACACGAAAAGAAAAAAGAAGCTCTTACCTGCACCCGCATCCTAGGGAGCTACTTCATGTACCCAAATAAAAACTTCCTGTCCTATCGCATTTGCTGATTTAGAACATAGTCCAAAAGCAGCTAGCTAATAACGCCACCCAAATAAAAACTTGTACTGAGAGCTGTGAAGAAAAACTGCTACTGTGAAATTAACTGGGATACCCACCCTACCCCGGATAGGTGTGATCACGATTTTCTTTTGATAATAATAATTCATAAAGGTACCAACTGTTTTTTTTATCCTTCTAAGAGACACCCTTTTTTTTTTTCGGATGTGGAATCATCAAATAACAAGAGATACCCTGGGACTCTGTTAGGAGCCCTCTCTTCTTGAACAGTTTTGGCCATACACATTAAGAGACTTACCTACTTGCCAATTTATAACAAAATAGCACGCCTGTAATCCCCGAAGGGTTAGGCAGAGGTGTACCTAATATTACACCCAATGTAATGTAATAGGGAGCGAGCCTATTACCATCAACCGGGTACAAATCCAGAATCCGTGGCTGCTACTGAAACCTAATACCACTTTACCCGACCCGGGAATCGAACCCAGATCCTCATGCTCAGCAGTCGTGCGACCACTAGACCAACGAGGCAGTGAGTTAAAACCATAATTTAAAAAAAATTGACTGCCAGTTTGGTTCACAAGAGCTCCTGGTTTCGATTCACACGATGCATGTCTTGCTGCAAGTAACAAAGATATTTATGGTACAACAGGACTGCATCTGAGGCAAAGATCTGTGTCCTATGTCAGTATACGAGTAGTAGTCTATGGTTCTGGGATGTTACGAAAACTAAACAATACCTATCTTCAGTGGTATGCTAGGTACTTACTAATTCCATGGATTGGCGCAATCATAGACAATATCCCGTTATCAGTGACACATGTCAAGCGTTGATAATGACAAGCTGTCAATGTCATTGACTGCTTATCGCATCGCGGTGGACTTGATAGTAATGAATTTCTTGCATTATTGACAATAATATTGATTGAATTATGTGTAACTATAAATAAAAAAGCAGGTCTTTTATGGTAATTGCTCTTTATAATGGAATCAAATGCTTGTGTGGTTATAAAAAATGCTTACATTGTTTTGTGCTCTTGTTTTCAGATGTATTCCCCACGGCAAAAGATTTTATGGTTTGCCTTCAGCACAAGAGTCATTCTTATTATCTTACAAGCAATATCAAACCTTATCATACCCGATCATGACGCTAACGTGTTCATAAGCCCTGAAGACCCCAACTTGCGTAAAACAAATGCCGACATCATCGTGGGTAAATTATTGGGGGGCATGAAGAGATGGGATGCTCAGTACTTTATACACATCGCCCAGTATGGTTACACTTACGAAAATTGTTTAGCATTCTTCCCACTGTTTCCATTAGTTGTAAGATATGTTGCTTATGGACTCAATAGTCTATTTGGAACATTTTTAAACTTCCACAGCACACTATTGGTTTCTGCAACCCTTTTGAATGTTATAATATTTATCAAATCAGCTGATATATTACACAGACTGAGCTTAAGAATTTTGCGAAGTGAATGCAGAGCATATAAATCAGCAATATTGTACTGCATCAATCCAGCAAGCATATTCTTTTCAGCACCATATTCAGAATCACTGTTTGCATGGATGACCTTTTATACAATGTTCAAGTGTACAGAAAGTGAGACCTTAAGATTTGCTAATATTGATATACTAAGTGGTCTTCCAGCAGGATTCTCAATGATCACTCGGTCCAATGGCTCGGTTAATTTAGGTTTCATATTCTATGCAAGTATTAAAAATGTTGTAGAAAGAACTTTACCTGAAATTGTGTACAAATATAGAACATTAAAACATAAGCTAATATTGCCATTCTTGTTGTTACCATTGTTTACATCATTTGTGTCACTCTTCTTGACTGTGATCATAGCACTGTTACCATTTCTTTTGGTTCAAACATATAATTACTTTAAATATTGTGTACCTAGTGAACATAACTTACCAGATTTTTTATCAAATACAGAGTATGTATTGCCAGGCAGTGCTGAGAGCCCATGGTGTAATAACAGTTTGCCATTATCATATTCCTATATTCAAAGTAATTATTGGGATGTTGGCTTCTTCAGGTATTATAAATTAAAACAAATTCCTAACTTTATTCTTGCTGCTCCTATCATTTTGTTGGTTATGTACCATTGTTTATCTTATGTATTGTGTAACATAAGGCTGTGTTTTAGACTTGGATTGAAAACTAGTGTTATTGGATATCCAAACAAGATGCCTTATAGGCCAAAGCAATATTCTAAATGTTTTGGGGCCAATGATCCTACAATGTTTGTGTATATACTTCATATGTTGTTTTTATGTATATTTTGTATAATTTTTGTACATATTCAAGTGACAACTAGACTTTTGGCATCTGCTAGTCCTATATTGTATTGGATATGTTCTAGTAAAATGAATGTTGGTCCTACACCAACATCAGATCAGAATACCATAAATGAGCATTTCCGACGTATTGGAATAGGAAAGAGAATACCTTCCCATCATCTGTCTATAGCTAATTTAGAAGGAGTTGATAATATGTACAGCAAATGGAAAACATTTTTAATCTTCAGAAGAATGCCAGACTTTCAATCGCGAATGGTACAGTATTATTTCATTGGATATTATTTTGTAGGAACAATATTGTTCTCAAATTATTATCCATGGACTTAAATATTTTTAACATTACACTGGACATATCATTTACGTATCAGCTACAGACTGATGATTTTAAATTAATCCAATTTATTTATCAGCATATCATTTGGGATAGACAAACTAATGCATTCCATATAAAAATATAATAATTATCATAAATAGTTCAAAGTATATTTACTAATAATACTGCCTTAAAATAAACGTCGTAGTAATGAGATCTTTTAATAAATTCATATTTATAGAAGGTAGTGTCTAATATCAGCGTTATTACTAATTAATTAAATGGAGCCCTTAGTATTTAAATGATCATGTTAAGGTTTGTATGCTTGAAATGGGGCCTTTCAATGTTAACAATATTCAAATAATATGCTACAACGTCATTTAATAAATATCGCTTTTATGAATTAGTTTTTAAGGAAGGTTTTCGTACAAATGGACTGTTACTCTAGTCATTTACTTTGTATTTATGTAGTTAGGAATAAAAGTACGCACAGAAAACGGAAAATACCGTTCAAGACAGTATTTTTATTCTGAAACAAAATATTGGGTGATATCACAAATTTATGTTAAATTTGTGATATCACCCAATATTGTATCACCTACTTGTCTTGCTGTGTGTACAACATTGTTACATCAGTCTATTTGCGAACATAAGGAATGATGTGATACCAATGAACGTGGCGATTAAGAGGTCACAAGTTCCAATCCCACTGCACTTGTGGTGGACCAATCATCCCATAGGTTCGCGAATTTTTAGATAAAATAATTTTTATTCCCAAGAATAAAGGAACTTTCTTGTCATGATCTAGAATGATAATTTAAGTAGGTCTAGAATAAGATAATAATGATCAAACTTTTGATCTTGAAATGGAATTGACTTTGATCACGAATTAGCTCTCTAAGTACTCATTTTAGTGTAGAAAGGGACCACCGAATGAGCATTTGATGAAAACACCGGTGACCCAAACAAATTCCTATAGGTTTTTATTCTCACAAGTCCTATTAGATATATATTCTAAAATAATTGTATTTCTATCAGATTCTGCACGTCAGCTTCTCCGATTTACACATAGAGCAGCCGTCCATTTTGAAATAGTCGCCATAATATATTGTACCATTTTAGAAAGTCCTAAAATCGTGAGTCCCATAATAGACCAAAAACATTACATACTATTGAACTACAGAATAGGTACCAATTACAGATTTGCCAGCATTTTTCTAATATTAGCTTTTGCTAAAATTTGGACTTGTAATGCTTTGAGCTCAACATTTTTAATGATATACCTAGACTGTTAGTAATCTTGATCTTTTGTAATGCAGTGACTATAAATTTATTGATAAAGCTTTAATTTTTTTCATCCATACATATAATCATAATTGGAACCCATTGGTAGAGGAGTTATGTTACATATCCGTGAAAGATTGAACAAAACATAATAAATAATATTTTGTTTATGGTTGTGAATATGTTTTAATTCCAATTTAGTGTTAGATCGCACTATCACTTTCGTTATCTTTGATAAAATTAAACACAATATCACACGTTATAAAATTGTTTTATTGTTACAATACAAAATTATTTTCCACTTAATTGAGAATATCAGCTTAAAATATTGCCTATTTTAGCAGCAATTTATGATTAAATGTACAAGTTCTTATAGATGTTAAGTATCTATGATTACAAAAATCCAGTCATTTGTACTGTAGATCGTATTCTGATTGGCGCCACCGACTTTGCCTCTAAGCACAAATCGGACGAATCTTTAAATATTGACATACTAAATTGATAACATAAAAATGAGACACTCATATTAAAAATATGCAGGGGAACTAAATATGGTTCATAGCAATCAGAAATACATCCACAGTTCACACTTACTTTATATTCAAAGCACACACGTTGCTATAACATGCCACCGGATTATTGTGTCTCGTTTTGATTTTTCAGTTGTATATTGCAACATTTTCACCAAGATTTCTGGGATTTATTTCAACTTCCGAAAAATTTTTACACAAAAAAACGACCCTCAGCTAATTCTTAGACACAAATATCCGTGGCACGTTCTGAACCTTACAAACAAACACGATTACAACACAATAACCAGACAGAAACAGCATTCCTACTTATTTTTACAGTTTATCGTCGACACGTCGATTCCCATTATAATTTGCACTGAATAATTGCAGAGCCGACCACACTTAAATACTAAAAAAAGCCCACAAAAGAGACATGGAATTTTCTTACGTGCATAAAACCTCAAACAGAGAACTTGAATTGAGATTCTCTTGCGTGTAAAATATTTATTCGTTGTTATCTACGTTCATATCCGTCGACGAGGGTTTCGGAGAGGCGTCAGCTGTGTCCGACAGCCGGGATGAGACTGACAGGTCGGCGACGGCGACGGGGTCGGCGCTGGCCTCCCCGTCGCCGGCGCTTCCCTATGCAACCATTAGCGCCTCCTGCAACCGCTGGCGTGCGCGACGTACTCGCTCCTCTTGACGTCTTACGTCATCCTTGGTGATGCTCACAGCCGCAATTAGCGGCTGTTCAGGGTTTAAAAAAACACCTGGGTTCTCGAGTATGGATTGCTTTGATCCGGTTTGACCTGGAAATGATAAAATAAAATATTAATTGCAACAGCATCATAATTATATAAACTCTGCATTTGCTTGTCAAAAGCCTAACGAAGGCCAATGGGGGCTATCGCGTGTAAATTCACTGCTAGAGGCGCTAGTGTACCGCGAGGGCACCGAAATGTCAGATGTCATAGAAAGTTCACACGTTGCGTGCTTTTTTATAACGCAGTTTTACTAATATTCACAATAGTGGTCTAGATTGAGCTATTCCTGATTATGACTTGAATATTTTAAGTAGCAACTTAGGATCTTATTTGTTACTACTTGGAGGTAAAATGATTTTTAAATGTTTCATGCTTGTTAATTTTAGGGAGAATATTGTAAATAAATTATCTGAAATTTACAATAAGTTGATAAACATATTAAAACAAAATTTCTAAGAAGTTATTGACACTTTAAAGTATAAAATATAATTATTGACATGACCATTAGCGACAGTGGCGCCATCAGGTGAGCTTAAAAACGATAGCCTCATTGCATATGAGTTTACTAGTGCTTATGTATAGTCTCTGCTTAGCCTTTCATGGAGCACAGGAGTGGAAATTTGTAAGAGAAAATCAATTTTGTTTCGCTTTACCTGTAATAGGTTGAGAAGAAACATGAAGAGCTGTTGCCAGGGACTGAATGATGGTGGCATCCGAGTTATACGGGCCCAAGGGCTTTATGTATTTCGGTAAGGAAGTGGTGCCCTTCACTCCATCCGCGTCACACGCCGTCAACCCCTGAAACACATAAGAAACCAGTTAATGATAAAAATATATTCTAAATGTTTAAGCCTGTTTCAGTGTCCATAGACAATAAAAGATAGCAAACTGAGTTGATTCCCAGGTCAGGCAAATTGTTATTGGGTTTATCCATCAGGAATTTCTCAGTAGCAGGCGTCTGGATTTGCGCCCGGTTGATGGCAATTGGCTCGCCCCCTAATACATGGGACTTAAAACTGGCGAATTTTGGGTGTACCATTAGGTACGTCTCTGCCTAACTCACAATCAAACAATAATTTACAATCAAACTCATCAAATAAAAAAATTCTTTAGGTTTCTTTAGGGGTTTCGGCCGGTGCTAACGCTTTCTCTTTCACACCCGCTGGCTTGCACCTGGCTTCTGACCTCTCACTTTCTCCTAGCAAATTTTTAATACATCTCTAGATACTTATTTGGAGATATTGTACTGAATTTATTGTGGTATTTGGGCTTTGCCTCCCTTTCAATGAAAGGGAGCGGGCACGCCACTGCAGAAACTTAATTGCAATGGTCACTGGTGAAACTAATCCTTGTTCTCTATACATATAAATAAAATTGAAGTGTCTGTTTGTAATATCAAAATAAGCTTTTTACTGAATGCTGTACCTAAAACAAAAGCGCATTTTTTCAATTTTTGATTGCCTCTCCGTTTGTTCCGGCTAATCTCCGAAACGGCTGGACTGATTTTGATTGGACTTTTGCTGGCAGATAGCTGATGTAATGTAAGGTCTAACATAGGCTACTTTTAGTTTAGAAAAAAAAATAGGAACCATGCAAAAATATTAAACCTCGAAATTGGTAACTAAATTAGATTCAAAAAGGAAAGTAACTTTTTTTAAATAATAAAATGCAGCTTTTATTAACAGCTAGAAAATTAGTAAAATTGTGTAAAAAAAAAAGTAAATTTAAATGTGTATGTGTAAACCTTTTTCTTTCTTTGTAAACTTCATCACCTAGGTGTTAGGAATAATAATGCAGCTTGCCTACCTTTGTTTTTTTCATAACTTTTTGGACAAGAAATACTTACTTCTAGCCTCTTTTCCCAGAACAGCTGTTTGGGTTTCTCCTGTGTACCATGTTTCAGGTCTGTTTTTACTTTGCTTTCCTGTGTCTTATAGACAGTAACTGGCTGCTTGAATATTGACGCTGTTTGACGAATAGGAGGTACCAAAGACGCATCCGATCTGACTCCCCTGTTTAATAAAAAATATGGAATTTAATATTGGTTAAATTTGCAGAAGTCAATGCATATTTCATTTTGTGTTGAATTTAATTAATATTGAAGGATATTTTTTTATATGTGTAAGTCAATGTATGGGAATACGTTTTTTTTTTGTCGAGATAATACATTATTAATGAAATGGTACAACACAAATAAAATTTTCTTTTGAACTGCACTCTGTCATGCTACATGAAAGTTACTTGAACATGCTTAACCCTTCGTGTGCCGGGAACGTGGATATACGCGAGACACAATAGGTTTTTAATTGTGTCTATGTACTCGGCATACGAAAGGTTAAAATACAATGTTTTAACACACTCACAACTACCACCTTGATATGAAAAAGTGTTGGGTGTTTCTTTCCAGATTCTTTGGAAAGAAAGATAAATGTATGTGTGTGAAGTCTAATAGTTAGCGCGAAAGTGCTTGAACTATGAGTGTCTTAATAAGCAGGATATAGTAATTGCAGTGAATTTTATTTATTTTAAAAAACAGTCATAATATGCAACTATGAGTTAGCATTAAATCTTAGGAATGTTTATACATCATGATATTACTTGTCTTGATGTCAAGATTTTATACCAAAATTCTAGTGAGTGCAGAAAAGTAATCCTTGATTTTTTAAACATTATGTTATGCAGATTAATAAAACCAAGTGTTAGTGTTTTCAACATAGTAATTAATAACTGATATTCATTATTTGATCTTTTATTTGGTTACAAGAATCTTCTTTTTATTATGAGACATTGGTGCATGGATGAATTGTAAATTAATAAAACCATGAGTGGACAAATAAGATTAATTCACAACAAGAAAAACATAAAAAACAATCTATATTCTACAGTTATTATTTTACCAACACTTACTAAAACATAAATTACATACTGCTTTGTGCAATGTGTAACAAGCAAGGCAGTTTTATTTCAGAAAATAAGCATTATGTCTTTATAAAAAAGGGATATTTCAGCTACCTGCAATATGAACTATATTTCAAGCCCCAGTTTATTGAAAATTGTATATTCATGTTGCATGTAGTTAACTAAGGTAGTTGAATAATATTATTGAAACTAGAGGAATCAAGACTTATTATTCCATTTTTATTAGCAAAGCTACCAAAGTATAGTTGATATAATGGCAATGATCAGTGAAATGATGAAGCACTAAAAGCCTAAGCTTGTACAAGGAGTTTGGTTAACATTTATGAACAGGTACTAAAACTGGTTTGTGTCAAGCGGTGCACTCGTGTGATGACTAGACAACTACAAGGACAAACAACACTGATTATGTTTCAAAACCAAAGAAAAAACAAAACATAATCATTGTTCGCACACAAAACTATACCTAGGCACACTGATTACAAGCTTCTATTGGATAGCATAATAAATACAGATGGTACACAAAGCAGGACTGCACTAATGATCACAACACAAGTGGAAGAAGTTATGACACTAATGGGAACCTGTAGTCAAACTGCGCGCGTGCTTTCTTGGCCTTGCACAGCAGCATAGTGTTTATCTGACCCTGCTGAAAGTCGAAACACGACAGGTCCATACTATCACCCAGATAACGAACTAGCTCAGCCTTACTGCGAAACTTTTTACCTGTTGGGCTACAGAAAAGTTTATTGTCACTGTGGACCAGTCTGCTATGAGCTGGTGTGCATTAGCATCGGTTAATCCCTGATTTAGTGATGGATATGTAAATGTTAAGTTAGATAATTTATTAGCCATGTTAACTGACCAGTGGATTATGTCATAGCTTACTCTTAGTTTCTAACATTGATAGTTACTTAAGTGAATTCATAGTTCTTTTTCATAACCTAAGATCATGTTTGTATACATGACAGTGAACATGCTAATCATAAAACCTGTTGGACAGGATAACAGTAATTTATGACCATGTTAGGATCTTATTATCAAGTTAAATAATAACTGTGAATTGTTTTTAAAAGTTTATAATAAAAAATACTAAATGAATCAATAAGGTGGTCTTCATTTTAGATAACATCAAGTGAATTTTGAAAATAACTGAAACAACTTAAATACATGAAGCATACGATGTGAATTTGTACCTGTAATAGTAAACATCAACTTTTCCGGCAGATAAGCCTGTTTTCCTAAGAACTTCTTCCCTTTGCCAACCTTTGGGTAAGGCAGGGCAGTCCGATCTTTTCTTCTCTATAGATATATTCATTGTACTCATTTTCACGAGATACTTGTTTCAAGACCACTAGAACTGTAGATAAATTGTATTTTTTTTTTACTAAACCAGCAAGCGATAAATAAAATAATTTGGATTGAACTCAGAACTCTACAAAAACTTTAACCTTGTCATTTTTGACACTGACACCTGACAGGCAAAGCGAGATTGCGAAGCACAGATAGCGAAGTGAAATGTGTGTACAACAGTATTTTCACATGATTTTCGCAAAACGATTGAACAAGAAGTTGAACAAGATAGAATTATCTGAAAATGGCATGGTTCGTTGATTCGTTCGTGGCATGGTGGCATGTTATCATTCGGTTTTTTTTCAGAGGTGATTCGATATGTTATCGATAATATTTTGAGAACAAAGAATGACGTTTGTGTCACAATATTGCAAATACAAAAACGTTTTCTAAAGATGTTGGAAAAAATATTCTTTTCTTTGTTTCTTATTACTTGGTTACTTTTCTTGGTTAAGTTAATCAGTTTATTTTAATAAAAACTAGAAGTATATGAATTTTAATTACATAATAATTATCAGTCGTCAAAATTGATTTGAACCTGTGAAGTCACTCGATGAACGATATCTTTACAAAAAAATTAAAATTCAAAATTAGTATGGCTATTTTTTGCAAGGACATTGGCAACTTTTATATTTTTTTTACTGGCTCGAGCACTGTGTTGTTTGAGCCAAAAATAATGAGAAAAAATGTGATTTTGTTGCCTCGAGTAATCGAGCTTCACGATCATCAATCCGTTCCCTTCTATTTTATTTAGTTCAGTGCGGTCGGTCGTCGGAATTCTGACTTGCGGTGAATAGTTTATATCGATGAGTTTATTAATTTTAACAAGGAAATTCGAATAGAGTCCGCTCTATCGGTAGAAATTTATGTGGTCTTTGCTGAGGTGTCCGGTTTTTAACCAGGATCATTCACATGTAAGTATTTTGTTCTTATTTCTCAATAACTGGTGTTGGTTATTTCGTTGAATGATGTCAACTATTGCTTTGGTACTTTCACTTTGAATCATTTTAAGAATTTACATTATTACAGTGTTATCTATTATGGATTAGAAGGATCTTAGTGATGTAAGAATATTGCAGGTCCATATCTGAGCCAAAGTTGACATCGGAATATGTTTTTTGGTCTTCATCACAAGAATGGTGTTGAATGTAAATAATAACAAATAGGTACAGTCTAATGAATTTTAAACATTAAATATCTCACTTTCAACTAGTAACTGAAATAGGTGTACCTAAGTTAGTTATCTGATACTAATACAGACAATTGTAATGCAGTAACAAGATTACCCACTTGTGTTTTTATCACCTACCTGTAATATCTTTTTAACCCTTTTGTGTGATTTATCAATAATAGATTACGTTGGTTTTATTAAGGACTTGCGATTAAAAAAAGTTTGTACAGTATAAGTCTGTCAGTGAAGTATCTATGTAATATGTTTTGCTTACTCATACACATTCCCAAATAACTGTTCATTGTGTTTTTGCATGAGTAAAACTCGCCATGCAAAAATACTAATTTTCAGAGTTTCCCCCAATTGGTTCATGAGGACGTTTTGGAGTACTGTACTGTCCTTGGAGTATGGGAAAATTTGATGTTAGATTTATTGGTATTTTCAGGGAGAATCCACTTATATATTTTATTTTCTGCTATGCCTTTTGCGTTTTATGTTCTGACTAACTAAGCGCTTTTGCCATGGCATTATTTTTTTAATTCTCAAAGCAGAAAGTCGGTTAAGTTTAGTTTATAATCATTTAAACATCCAAAGAAGTGTCTTTAGTTTCCCACCAGTTTCATAATATCTTATTACCAATTGAAATTTGAGGTCATATTTTTGCTAATGAATACTAGATGATGATAGCATAAATCTTGTCTAAAAATCTGAAAAAGGGTATTGAATATTCATAGGACTATCATAATCAGCTTACGCTATTCCCACTGCTGGGGCCACAGGCCTCCTCCTTTGGGGAATGGGCTGTAATCCACCATGCCAGTGTGTGTTTGTACATGTGGCTTATACTTGAATCTTAGGTTGTTTTTTAGTAGCCTTGTATGTCCCACTGCTGGGCAAAGGCGTCCCCCATATACTTCCAGGTATTCTATATACGTTTTCCCTGCCCCACCTCGACTTAGCCTTTCTAGGCTGATCTCGGCAGCGCCATCCAACCTCAGACACTCATAGCGTTGAGAGTATATGTATAGTCTACAAAAATTCAATGAGAATATTCAATTTCTGGAAATTGAAATTTATAGCATTGAATTTTATAATTATTGTAATAATAATGTGTGGGTTGGAAAGGTGACAAGCATATACTAATAAGAGTCTTGGTTGTCATGCCTACAGACACCCTACAAGGCTACAACACTACAATCTTATTCCTTTAGGTTTTAACCCAATTCTATTATTACTCTCATTGGAAAAACACTCACACACATTTAAATTTAAATTCTTATATCAAACAAACTACTAATTAATTGTTGAGTAGAAAATAATGTCTTATGAATGTATGATACAATTATTAAAAACGTTATTGCATTGTCTTAAGTCCCAGAATGCATTGATACCTTTTTTTTTTCGGATGGTAATTCATCAAATGACTCCTCCCGCTCTGGGCGGAGCAGGAGGAAGTGTCAGACTTTTACTGACTGAAACCCATCCATGTTCTTTCATCGCCCTTTGTGGTCCGGGGCCATGGTATCTCTTTCAAACAGTCCTGCAGCCCCAGATGTATTGATACCTTGAATCATCATCATCATTCCCCTACTCTTTTTGCAATTTATTTGGGGTTGGTGCAGCATGTCTTCTTCTTCCATACTTCCACATCCATATTTAACACCACTATGCTAGGTACAAATAGAATGTATGTCATTATAGTTTCGTTCACACTTTTTTCATACATTATAAATTAAGGTGATAATTAATTGTACCAGTAATTATTCGACGTAGATACTAATGTTTAGTAGTAAGAGCATTTATTATTCATGCCATGGCCTTGAATATCATGTCATTATGACCCACTTACCTGTTTAGAGAATTCCTTCATCTAACTGGAACATTTCTTTAGTTTTACACTTCAAGTGATTGTTTATTAGGTATCATTGAAAAACTGGCTATGAAATTTTTTGTGGGGACTAGAGTTTTTTAAGAAATAACAATGAGGGGAATCAATTAAGTTTTGTAATATCTATTATAACAAATTTTTAAAAAAAAGGTTGTTTGTTTCAGTAAACCTTTTTTTTTTTCAGTAAACAAAAGTCTTCGATCAGGAAATCATCATCAAACATACACAAATAGGCGAAAGGTTACCGGGTGACTTAGAACAATAAAAAAAGTTAGATCTAATTTTTTTAATTCACTCACTGACAGAAATCACACTGCTTAGAGCGCTGGGTCTAGAAGCACAAGAGTTCCATTATAAAAGATAATTTGAAAATTCATTGCTAGAAGGGGTTAAATAGGGGATGAAATATTGTATGCAAGTTCCACATTTTTGCTCTATTTAACTTATCAAATTTTGACTTGATACATGAAACAGAGTATAATACTGATTGCCCATCACGAAAAATTGATTGTAAAATAATTGACGTAAAATAAACCCTAAGCAATCTTTGAATAAGAAATCAGGCAAAAGTACAATCAACCGCATGTTAATGTTAGAGTTTGATATTAACAGTGGAGTCTTTATTTTGCAGCTTTTATGGCTTAATAAAAATGTGATAGGTATGGCAAGAAAGAAGATTTCTGATAAGATGACAAGTATAGAGCAGTATGGATGAAGAAGATATGCTGCGCCGACCCCAAATAAATTGGAATAAGGACAGGACAATAATGGTGATGAGACTTAATAAAAATACTTTGAACCCAATGAAAACCAGCTAAATGAAAAAAAAAAAAAAACTATTTAATGATTGTGTATTCATTCGTTTATGGCTCACCCTACAGGTACAAACCAGACCCTGTGTCCAGGAACCCATGAATCGGATTCAAAAGGTTAACCATTTAGACCTATAATAAACCCTTATGTTTGATTAACCATACGGATTTACCCTTATAATATATATTTATGGGTTAACCATTTAAATATTGCTGATTAACCAGAATGAAAGAGACAAAGCACCGAGCGCGGGCTAACTCCGTCACTTTCTTTATATTTTTTACGTACCTGTACATAAATAAAAAATTGTGCGTGAACTGGTTAATATAGCCATAATAAACCAATAATACGGATTAACCTTTATACTAGGATTTTTCACCTAACCCTAAAAAGTAACCCGATTAGAACCCTTACACGGGTAACCTTTTCGGTCCCTGCCTGTGTCGCACTAAAATGTCGCATTCTCAACTCGATTTAGTACTCATTCAGTGTGTCGGTGCTGTGTGAAGGCTAGCGCGGGACTTTTCGGACTTTTCGATTGTTCCAGGTATATTCAATAGATATAAGCAAAAGTCGCGTCTCACTTTCAATGTTTTCTATTCGTATTGTATCCCAGACACCAACAAAATTTTAATTTCCAGCTAGAACCCATAACAGCAACATTGTGTTTAACAGTTGACTTTTATTGTTTTCGTGTGCGTGAACTAAATAACTGAATGATGTATCTTATCTTATATAATAATCACCTGCGTACTTGTGTAGCAGTTATGTGGATTTTCACATAATCACTTAGGCAATCATGGCACAATCGTATGTCTCGTTACACGCAGATTGTTTTTAATATGAATTATTTTATGACTTTTACATGAAATAGTCATTCAATGGGATAAAAATTAACTTAGAGGGTTGTATTGATGATTTTTATGATTAAAATTCTGTAAACACATACGTATTACGGATATACGGTTGCGAATCATATTTTAACATACAGCCTAACACTGGCCGGAAAATTTTAAGAAAATTTTAATTTCCTGGGTTATCCTGGCTTTTCCACCTTAGCTGCCCCGTTGGTCTAGTGGTCGCAAGCGCTACTGCTGAGCCTCCCACCTCGAGGGAGGATTCGGGTCGGGCAAAATGGTTTTCCATCAGGAATACCTCAGTAGCACTAGCAGCGTCTTGGATCTGTGCCCGGTTGATGGGAATAGGCTCGCCCCCTATACATGGGACTTAAAACGTAACTGTCGAAATGTGAGACTGAACTAAGCACTAAAGGTCGCCTCTACCTAACTCTTTGGGGAGTACAGGTGTGATGCTATTGTATTTCGTGTATTGTGCCGTTTGTACGTCGGCTGCTGCCAGTCTCACGCCTGTCGATCAATTAATCGCTTCAAATATTCATACATCGAATCAATGTCGGCGCTTCGGCGCTTCGTCTCCTTGAACTTTCTTTTTGCAATTGAAGTTTAAATGTCGCGGGCTTCGTGATATTTTATCGTCTTTTGAAGTACTGTAGTGCAATCTGTGGGAAATGTAGCTTGTTTGGTTACACTCCATTTATCAGAGTTCCTTGAAAGGGACGTAGAAAACGGCTCGGTTAAAATATAATGAAAATACATAAAACATTAGCCCCTCACAAAGGAAATACGATTTTTCAGCGGCCTAGCTTTCCTATGATGTTTACCACAATAAATGATTTACGACAAATTCTCAAAATCGTCATCCCTCAAATCCTCGTCTTTCCCTCTCCCTCACCAAAGATTATCATGCATTTTTAGGATCTTCTTCCTAGCGTGTCGATAACAACCATCTAAATTGATTCGGCCCAGAACTTGGCGCCAGTTTAGTTGAACAGTTTGATGCCTTCAGTAGCGTCCATCAGTTCCTATAATGAGCAAACAAGAGGACACGCAAGGCACGATATTAAGTGCTCCATCGTTTGTAGAACGAATAACTTATAGTCTGAGTTAAAACAGCAGGTTATGAAACGAAGATGTCTTTTAAATCTTTAACATTATGTAGTGTCTTTGTTTCTATTGACTGATGCAATTGGCATTAACACCACAGACTGCATAGGTCAGTATTTGCATATTATATAAATAATGTTGCGGGTCAGAACTGTACCTGCTTTGAGCGTTTTGCAAACTTCTTTGTCCTTGAACTAGGTACTCCACTCAATTCAACTTCCGAAAACAATTTTATTTGGCGTCTTAAGTTATAAACCAACCAAACACATTTGGTTGCATTACCATAGGCAATCATCCTCTTTTTTCCAAGCTTACCAGAACATCTCTGCTGCTTTCTTTAAATATCAACTCTCGGGTGTTATGTTGCCAAGATTCATTCTTTCTTTTTAGGGTTCCGTGGCCGAATGGCAAAAAACGGGACCCTTATAGATTCGTCATGACTGTCTGTATGTCCGTCCGTATGTCACAGCCACGTTATTCCGAAACTATTAGGACTACACAGTTGAAACTTGGAAGGTAGACGTGTTCTGTGAACCGCTTTACAATTTTTATACAAACATAAATAAATAAAAAATATATTTATTTTTGTATTAATTCCACATAAATGCAACTGAAACTATTTTATTTTGTTTCATCAAATCTATACGGGCGGGGTGTCTATAGATTTTTTCTCCAAGTCAATCGTTTGAAGAGACACTTGCGAAGTGGTAAAATGTATGTCCTCTATTTTCTAAACTAACAAGATTAAAATTCTGAAAAAACGTAATATTGTAGAACGTAAAAAAACTTTCAACAAAAATTGGTTGGAATAAGATTTGATGTTTAGATTTTGAGTTAAGAGAGTTTTTCAACAAACGGCAGCGGTAACTTTGTTTTTCATTTACATACTATGAAAAACGAATTTAGTTTTGCTGTTGATTGTAATACAGCACAACATATGATTGAGCCTTCAAAATATTTATATTGTTTGGTACTACGGACAGAACCCTGTGTTCGTGTGAGACGACTCGCATTTGGCCAGTTTTATGCTATAATGTCTGCGTTTGTCCGCATAATTATGTTTTATACAAGAATCCGTCCTAATCCAAACGCTTCAAATCGTACGAAACGAGGGGAGGAAATCCTTGACATTACATTAATGGGTCCTTTCAACTTCAAAGATATATTCTACATCTTAGTCTATGTCTAGAAGCAAGTTGGGTAACAGTGTAGACATTAATGTTGGGTCTTCAACTTATTTAACTAATTCCTTGAACATTCTATCGTCAATCTTATCGTAAGCTTTGTAGTCTATCCCCCAACATTATACTTTGGTTATACTGCGCGGTAATCCGACCCATGATTACCTACGGGGCAGTGGTCTGGTGGCCCCGGACCAAACTAGCTACAGCCTCCATCAAACTGCAACGCTTGCAAAGGCTTGCCTGTATGGCGATAACAGGTTGCATGAGGACTACTCCGACAGCAGCTCTCGAAGCCATTGGGGCTCCCACCGCTTCATCTATTCATACAGCAGGAAGCGACGATGACGGCAGTACGCCTCAATAAACTCCAACTCTGGGGTAAGAAAGAAACTCAGCATACCGCGGTACTGGAGGGATTCTACAACGAGTTCCCCCTAGCGAAAGCAGCAATCGATCGGATACCCAAACAGTTCGTATTCGATAAAAAATACAAAATCCAACTCCACGAGGACCACCGATGCGAGGGATTGAGCCCCGCAGAACTGCCGATCTTCACGGATGGATCTAAAACAAGTACTGGCACTGGAGCCTTCTCGGACGATCTCAACATCCACATAGCCACACCACTGGAGGCCCACAACACGGTATTTCAGGCAGAATGCATGGGCATTGGTCTGGCGGCATCAGCCATCTTAGCCAGGGAGGTTGTGGATCACTCTATACGTATACTCTCAGACAGCATGGCGGTATGCTAGCACTAAACAACCACACAGTCAACTCTGGGTTAATACACGAGTGTCATCACCGCCTGAACCAGGTTGGTAATCTCAATAATATAACCATCCAATGGATCAAAGGACACAGCGATTCTCGAGGCAATGACGCAGCGGACGAACTCGCTAGAAGGGGATCGAGCATGGCAGCAGTGGGACCTGAACCCATCGTGCCACTCCCTTTCGGGTACCTACGCACACTGGTAAGGAAACGAACCAGTGAACAACACCACAGGCTGTGGCTAGACCATGGCAAGTGCAGGCAGGCCAAGAAAGCACTTCCTACAATCGACGACCGCTCAACAGCTGCGCATAGTTACAGCCGCTATTACTGGACACGGCTCTTTTAACAAACACATCTCTGTCATAGGAGTCACAGACAGCCCCCTGTGCCGAGCCTGCATGGAGGAGGACGAGACGGCAGCCCACGTGCTTCTGCACTGCTCGGTGGTTGTAACATACAGGGCAAAGTACTTCGGTAACCCAGGTACCCTCCGCGAGATCGTCAGCAACATCAAGGCGCTGCTGACCTTTCTCGGGGAGCTAGGGTGGATCGATAAATTTCCCACCCGCACGCAAAATACGCGCTTAGACGTGGAGTTGCGGACACCAGCCCGCTATACAATACAAGCTTTGTAGAAAATCTGCTGTTGAATCCTACCAACGTATTAACGTGGAATGACTTGGACACGTGACTGACTAACAGATAATTTTGCAGTGGCGGCAGTTGCACATACACCAGTGATGGGTGCAATGGAAGGCATCTCATTAAAGCCTCTGTTCATTATTTATCCTAAAAGTAAAGAGCAACTGACCGTCCTGGGGGCCTAAATCGCTGCTTTATCAGAATCATAATATGAATCACGTTAAAATTTTTAAAAGGAGTTTTAAATTTTAACGTGATTCATATTATGATTCTGATAAAGCAGCTATTTTAGGCCCCTGGAAAGTTCACGATTAAACAGGCCAAGTTTCTGAAGACTTTCTAGCGTTTCCAAAAACTTAAAAAAAAGTGTAAAAGAGTATGATCCCAAAAAGTCGCGCTACGATATGATTGGACTCATTATGGACATGGCATGGACCACGGCATAAATTAAAGAAGCCTCCTTTTTCCGTGGCGTGAACTCACAGTCCAGCTAGCATGCGGTAGATCTCCCAGTTTTCTAGATCCCAGCTGAATTTGATTCCAATTTACATCAATTTAGGCTGTATAAAAGAAGCTGTAGTTTCAATTGTTTTGAATTACTTAGCTAGCTTCACTCCTAAATTCTGAGCTGACCATTTTTCCCCATTAGCATTTTGATTTGACACTGGAATAACGTTTGTAGGTTAGCTTAGTTACGGCCGCAGGCAGTACAGCCATCACCTAGCAGTTTATTGACCCATGTCGACCATAAAGAATATTAAAAGTCTGCACGCGATCTATGTATTTAGCTAATATTGCTTATGTGTATGATTTGCTTGATATTATTTTTAGTAACATTATAACACCGCGCCTTTAGTACTCGAAGGGTTAGGCTGAGGTGAGGTGGTCCCTATACAGTACACCATATTTCGCCAGTTATTTTTTAAGTCCAATGTAATTGGGGATGACCCTATTGTCATGCACCGAAGTACAAATCCAGACTCCAGGTTGCTACGGATAAATTCCTGGTGGCAAAACCCAAAACACTGCTCGACCCGGGAATAGAACCCAGGACCTCATGCTCAGCACCACTTGCGACCACACTGGACCAACGGGACAGTGAGTAGGACTTGTTATTCGTGCAGTAAATTATTATAAGTTTTGCCTAAATACATCAATATTACATCAATCATACTGAGCTTCTCCTCCGATGCTTAACTAGTTTCGGAATCAACCCGATCCTATAGTCCGAACGGTTACGTGAAGAGGTTGCAAACCAAACTGCGGAGGTCACATTCGTACATCACAATCACAAACTTCAACAAAGGTTGGACACCTGCACGGAAACGAACCCAAAATCTACGTCATCCAAAATATTGCGGTATTCATTAGTTCGATGCAAAGGTCATTAATGAACACGCACAAATTCTTTGTCTTGTTCACATAATAACATCTATTCTTAGTCATTGTAAGGTCCTAATGGGGTTATAGGGAGGGGTTCTCATGACAGGTAACGACTGACGTCACCAACACTGTTTCTGTTAATCAGGGTGGCTATAAGGCCTAGGTCTATATGTTTATGATGGGGGCTAATGATATTTCGTGCTCTAGTAACATTACTCAAACAAAACTTACGAGTTGATTTCAGATCCGACATGTGGCAATCGAGTTTTATGAATCACTATACTTAATCGTTATTAAATAATTAAACTGCAAGCGAAAGAGGTTCCACGGCTTTTATCAAACACGATTATTACGCGGAAATGCCAAGCTAATGAATGCTAATAAATACTAAAGACTGCCAAGCACTAGCTGGCTTCGCACTTTGTGCTGTTGCTACATAACGATTATGTTGCACCATTAGTATAAAAAGCCAACCTAACAAATAATCGGAGCGGAATATTCGTGGCAACGTCCCCTAGAGCTTACGGGCGCAGCTAATCCTAGAATTAGTCAGTATACATACGTCTGTATACGTAATACATCAAAATGTCAAGGTAAGGCACCGCGGTAGAAGCGCGAGCATGCGGAGCGAATAACCAGCAAAAGCTCTGAACGCTATTAAGCTTTTTCGGCTATCAGCGACGAAGGAAGGTAGGGCTGCTTTGTTGCTTTATCCGAAAATGTCAGGCGCGGCCTGTGACGTCATCAGCGAAATGGCGCGACATTTCGCGGTGCGCCTGCCACGCCCGTGCCCACCCTAATCTCTTTGCATGACAGGGTTGTCCGAGCAAAGCGTCTCCCAAGGTTCTTTCTTAGGACCGGCCTCGTTTTTACGGTTAACAGCACTGATAGTTCCTAAATTATAGGCCGAAATGGGTTTAATCACGGTAAAGTAACTCCAAGATACGAGCTGTATACATTTTGTGTATGTGTCTTTATTGTAATGTTACGTAGAGTAGCGTTTGAGCCGTCTCGTTTATCTCCAGCATGGGAAAATGCCATTACTATTTTAAATGCGAAGTCTTCGAGACTTAGATGTATGTCATAATCTCAGAGAGATAAACCTTGTGATCATTAGTATAAAAGCGAATAAAGCAACGTTGACGTTTAATCCGTTAATGACGTAATATAAAATTGTTAACATTTGGTGCAATCTTGAATGTTATGCGACGTTCCGCCCCATCATTGTGACATTTCTGAGAGAGAATTTAATATTTTATATAATATTTACTAAGGATTACTCTCCGTATGTTGTTTCTGTTACGACTTTGTGTAATTGTAAATAATAATGTAGGTAAAACCTAAACATCTAATGAAATGATTACAGCACTTACCTTTTTTGGTATTTCCAGATTTACGATTAGTTTTTTTTTTTTTTAACTCCCGTCTAAATTCATTTGTTTCCCTTCACTTACCGGCTCTTCAGAATTAAACTTGTCTGCAAAATGACTAAATAATTAATTTGATATTATTTTTAGTAAGTGCAAAGTGTTAGGTTAATAAAAGATATTATTAGTACCTACTAAGTAATATATTTTATTAAAGATAATAAAAATTCACTCAACTATAATCAATTAACAGGAAAAATTGCTTCCACTTACGATACTTACTTCCACGATAAGTAACTTTTCATTTCGGTTTACCCACTGAGCTCTTAAAAACGGAAATGCTAATTTTATTTTAGTTGCTAATAGGAAAACAAACAAAAAATATTCCAAAATTAGTAGGAATTTACAAAAATGTTTATCAATAGGTAATTAACAAGATTTGTCCTCCACCTTAATTGATATTGTAAATGTACAACAATGTAATAATGTATAATATTTGTCCACTTATTTTTGACGTTGACTGTACATTCGTGAATTGAATTAATGTCAAAATATTTGACCACTTATTTTGACGTTCACTGTTCGTCCGTGAAATGAACGATAACGATACTATAGTATAAAATAATGGACATAAATGATGTCTTAATGGTTTACTTTTGTTAACAGGTAATCACCATGGCGATAATGGACTACAGTCTTTAAGACGTGTTGCTAATTCGGCTTCAGGTGAGCTCTTGGTTTTATTTATGCGGCAACAAAGGTTATTTTAGTTTTAACCATCGCTTATGGTCAACTGGAATACCAGAAATAACGCAGATCTGTCGCATCGCCATGCCAGCAGGTGTCTCCGGATGATTTGACCTTGTCAAGCTGGAATATCATGAGTCCACAGGGACTTATGATATTCCAGCTACTACACTACTACAGCTAGTTTTTCATGAAACAGTAATTCGTAGACTACCCTGGCGCTGCTCCCTTAAAGAACATAGGTAAAAAAAAGTTATTGAATTCGATTAAATGAACTTAGATGGTTGTATTGATGATTTTAATGATACTCTATAAAGCCATATTTTAACTGTCGCCAATCATATTTTAATCAACATACAACCTGACACTGACCTGAAAATTGCAAACAACGTAAGAAAATTCGAATTGCGCGGGCTACTCTGGCGTTGCCACCTTGAGGAAAGCTGTCTTGTGCAATGGTCCAAATTACCACCTAAGAGGTATTGCACTTATTCCGGTGTTGCTTGGTAGTATTCCCCGGATTAACACCATGACAAAAAACTCTCGTTTTTATTATGTCAATCCATATTTGGCTCAATTCATTGCTATAAATAAACAACGGCGCCCACAAACGTCCTAACTTAGGAATGGCCCGTTTTGCTGATTGTTTAGCTGTGTCACTTAGATGGATAGATGGTAGCCGGCTGCCTCAGTGCCTCGTGACGTAAAACATTATCGTCAAGAAACTGCCCAAGTTTCTGTAACCCCAAAGTTACTGTATACAATCAGGTGACCATTGTTTTACATGTCAACAACGTTGATGGATTATTTCGCAAACTTTTCGCGAAAAGCGAAAACGCGAACTAAATGCGGAAGAAGGGTGTATTGTCTTTGAAGGCCGTTACTTCGAAGGTGCGGCCGCCATGTTTGCCAAATTAATAACTACTATATTTTACCTTCTAATTAATCTAAAAACATAACGTTTAATTAAATTACAACATCGCTTATAATAATGTGCTTTGATTTATTAAAATCCATGCATACATTTAATTAATGTGGGAAGTAATCTCATATGCTTAATGAATATAGAATTTAATTAGTAATTAGTTGTGTAATTACTTAGTAAAGATAAGAATTCTAGTAAAAGTGTGAATCAGCATTTTGTGGGTGACATATGAAACTAATACTGTTTGTTAGTCAGTTGTCATATGTACAAAATCACACCATCTACATAAATTATGAGATTAGTCATCAGTTAGAGTTCCTTTCAAGTTCTTGAGAAACAACATACTGTTATGTATAGATCAATAATAAATTATTAAAACTTCAACACCGAACTAAAAAAACCGGCAAAGTGCGAGTGGGACTCGCGTGGAGAGGGTTCCGCCGTACAATGCCAAAGTCAATGTTTCGTCTTATTTCATGAATAAAATCAAAACTATTTATTTTAAAATAATTACAAAAATATCTTTGAGATCCTCATAACGAGCCCTTTCATTTGATATAATATATCAAATGAAAGGGCTCGTTATGAGGATCTCAAAGATATTTTACAAATTAGGAACATAAAAAAAGTTTAGCAAACCTTACTGTGTCATAATATGACACAGTAAGGTTTGCTAAACTTTTTTTTATGTTCCTAATTTGTCCCCCGAAAATGAAGGTTATTTAAAAAAAAAAATTTTTGCACATCCGTGTTTGGGTCATAGGATTACACCATCCTACCAAATTTCACCTGATTTGGACAGTAGATTCGGAGCAAATTCACTGTGACAGACGGATGGACAGACAGACGCACGAGTGATCCTATAAGCGTTCCCTTTTTTTAATTGTTTGTACGGAACCCTAAAAATTTAATGATATCTGCTTGAACTAAAAACTTTTCCGACGATGAGTCGTAAAAAAATAAAAAGGAATTCGTAAAAACTTTCAATCTAGTTTTTAGGACACGACATGTAATACATAAATTAATTAATTGACATCGTCAACAAATGGTGTATTACGTGATGAGTTCTCTGTAGTGACCCCATCAAACCCTATCAGGTAATCGATTATCCAGACGAGTTTATATTAGTATTGACAGCATAGACGCATGATGGGTGCCATGATGCCACGCCTAACTCAATCACGACCGAGACTAAGCTTTAATGTTCCTGAAAGTAGAACGCGGAAATACGTAAACGTTTACGGCAAACTAGTTCTTCTTTGTTGCTGTTAAGACTCGATGTCAAAGGTACATCTATTGTTTTAAGGGGTGGCTATGTTTACTCGCCCCGTTCGCCTCCGCCCTAATTTGGCCGGATTTGATTTTGTTAATGGCCACGATATCGCCATATATTCCATAGGCTTCTACAATATATAGTAGTTTACTTACATACAATTTGACGCATAGGGTATAATGGCCCGTATATCCGTTCAGTCTGACGTGTTTACGGAGTATTTCGTTAGATTTTCCCGTAAATGTTTATCGGAAGTTGTAACCCTTTGATAATCCGGTGTAATAATAAACGACGCTACATTGAGGTCATCTTTAGAGGTTCGCGTTTAGCTTTGGAAAATTTCACAGTTTACAAAACGTACGTAAACTTATGAACTTAACCGAGGCCCTAGCACAAGCGAGCAGGGGCCTTAGTCTGCTATTGCAATAGTGTCAGAATGGTCTATCATTGATTTAATAAGGCCCCGCGCAGACGAATTATCCTTTGTACGCACGTCAAACGAGTTTCGAACGCGCTTCAATACGCCGTGGGCTAGGGGCCTTATTAAATCAATGATAGACCATTCTGACACTATTGCAATAGCAGACTAAGGCCCCAGTTTAAACGTAATGTAAATACGTCGATTTTTTAATATTTACAAATAAATAAAATTGAACTAGACCCCGTCAAAATTGGCATTTGAATCTAGACCCGAGTTTCCACGGTTACTGATTCCGTTTCTCGTGTACCAATTTTAAAACCCACCTATGTCAGTCACTCTTTTCCTTCGATTTCTTTGAGAAAACCTGTCTAAATGCCGAGTACGTCATGTGACAACTGGCATTAGTAGTTTTTGGTAGATGAATATTTACATTATTGTGTTACATTATAACACTCGTGTGCTCTTCATATAATTAACAAAAGCGTGGGTAATTGAGTTCATGATACATGAATGGCAACGCCCGTGTCCAGACCTATTAAGTTAAATTTCGTGTGTCCAGAACAAGATGCAAAAACTATAATATTGGACCGTTGCCAACTCTGCGTGACTGCTTTCTCTGATTATTCACCGATTTATTTTTATTTTCGAGCATATTTAAAAAGATATATTGAATTAAACTAAATCTACATCTACTACTTCTTTACGAAAATAGACTGTAGTATCTGTATATAAGTTCATGTTTTCATCAAACACCAGAACAACCTCGATTTTCGCTCGTGGTGAGTCGTAGTCCATAGCAACATCCTTTTGTACGCTGATGACAATACAATGCGCTCACCAATCAATTTTCTCACCGCAGTAGGCCATTGTCAGTAATAAGAGAACCTTTAGATCTTTACTCAGCCAGCTTACAGTTCGATAATGACGTGTCTGCCCTTTATGAGTCATAAATGCTGATCTGAAAATTATCACACCTAGTATGACTAAATTAGTTTCGGCTAAACATCGTTATAGAAACATCAAATAACTTGCTCGTACCGCTCTACATTCTTTAGATGATGCTCTTGCGCATATGGTCCGCGAATGAAGTCACGGACGGGATAATATTTACGAGATGTCTAGACTATCGTTCGGGTAACTTAATCTGAATTTAATATTTTTAATTTGACTTTGAAGTAATTCCGAAATTATCCATGAACGATTTTGAACCCGACCCCTCAATAATGTTCAAGCCTGGGAAAATTCGGCTATTGCAACTACAATGTCTTTGCTATTAAGAAAGATAATGTTGATTCCTGCAATGATTCTTGCCTAAATGAAGAGGAACAACTACCCTTTAATCGAAACCAATTAGCGTATAATTTCCTAAAACTTAGCATGTTGTTATGGATTGCGAATTAACGCTCTATTTTGCCAAGACCTTGTAGCGTCGTCACTTTCACAAGCGTACCATTTTCTGCAAATATTGTTTAACTATCCTAGTTCTAGATCTCGTGAGGCATTATAAATAAACAGACTGTCTTCAGGGTTATTTGTTGTTTTTATGCTATCATTTTCATGAATCGTACCTAGTCAACTACACTTTTGATGGCGAAAACCTTGTTTGCAATAACCATCATTGCTTATTAGTCCAGTTGTTGTTCTGTTTGTATCAGTAGTTCTCTGTTGTATTCCTGGTGAAATTCACACCGCCAATGTTGTCATATTGCATTGATAATGTCGTCAGTAGTAACAGTGACTAGCCATCCGTGTGTGCCGTTGCACAAGACCTGTCGACATAATGGCCAGTAAAAACGGTGTTAGTGTATGCTATTTAGGGACAGCAAAATTGATTCGCCTGTAGAATGAATTGTTATTGATTTGCTATAACATTCTGTTCACCCCTACAATTCTCGGAGCTACTTCATATTCTATCATTTTATATCTTCAAAGACTACTAGAAGTCCTTTTAGAAGTACAAGTAACAAAATTTTGACCTGAAACTAGAAAGTAAGTTAAGGATTTCAAGTTTTTACGCCTTAGTTAAAAATTCACATTCTTTTAAAGTTTTAAGACCACAATACAGACGTCGTTACTGTAAGCGAAATGTTTACGGTGGAGTGGTGGATAGCTGGGAAATGCTTGGTAGTGTGGAAGTTAGCAGTACTAAACCCAGCATTGGACGTCGACCGGAACGAAATTTTCAATGGAAATGGTATCGTGGGCGAGCTTTGGTAGAGCTCCAACTCACCTTGAGGTTTGCTGTTACGTACGCTAAAATACACTATCAAAACAGTGCGTTTCGTTCACCGTTCCGAGTCACACGCTCGCTTGGCAAGCGCTCCATCCATATAATTATTGTTTAACAAATAAAGCTGTGAAATAAAGTCGCGAAGAGTTCTATAGCGAATAACTACTGTGCCTTATAATGTTTTAGTATTATAAATATATCGTTTTGTAGTGTTAATAACCGTAAAATTATTTTTGTAATGTGAATGTGACGTGTTTAACGCGGACTCAGCGTCTCATTGGATTGTCTGAGATTCGTCTGGGCGAAACCTATTTCGATGATGTGAGTTTACTAAAACATTTCCAGAAATGCGGTAGGGGGCTTTATATTCTTTTCTTTAATATTATCGTGAAGATACATAGATTAAATGCATTTAAATATTAGTACACACGCAAATTCAGTATAAGAAGTTGTTTTATTCATAATAATTACTGTGTTTTTTTTATGATATTCTTATAATAATTTCATGTAAAATGAATGAACGAAAACACAGGTTTTATCAGTCAATTAATATTGTAGTTTTAACTAGTTATTAAATTTTATTTCGTTCGTTTTATTACAATTTAAAGTAGGTAGATGTAAGACTGCACTGATAATAAAATTATAAAACAATTCTGGTAGTTTCAAATTATTTTAATAATTAGCAGAGTCATTTATTTAATTTTGATAATCGCTTGGCAACTGGATCATCAGTGTTAACAAAATAAATAATAATAAAATATAATAAATAAAAATTTATAAATATTTCACATTTTTGTCCTAAAGCAAAATCGTTAGTCCATTTAATTTGATTTGAGGAAAACAAAATGACTTAAATAACTAAGTCATTTATAAAGCAAATTGTTTTTCCGGTTCAATATTTTGCGGGAATTCGCATAAGGAATCAGGATATATGTAATTAGATATGACATAAAGGATTATTCAGAAATGCTTACTTGGAATATGTGTAAAGAAAACACTAAACAATTCCCTAATCAATTTTACTAACAAAAGGTCTGATCGTGTGCCGAAATGATTACAGTTCAAGTAAGAACCTACGAGATTTTTAAGTTGCGCCGAAAAAATCTCTTGTTCCATTTTATGGTTCATCAATCTTCTGGGGTATACATACTACTTACATTAAATCATGTCGCATTTAATTTGCAGCCAAACGCAAGTCTATTTCCTGTTAAAAAATACCCCGCTACTACTTAAATCCTACTGAAGAACTGAGTTAGAACCTCCTAGAACAACTTTGATGTATCACAAAACACTGAATTCCCCATAACATCGTTCAAATTCTAGTTTTACTTCCAGTTAATATCACACACGACACGTAACTGACATCATTATGTTAGTATTGATTTAATATCAGATATGTTTTGATAAAGAAATGCTATCTCTCCTATGCCTGGCTAGGTCTGATTGTATTTTTTGTAGTGCAGTATCCATAACTTGGTTGAATTAATGCTATCGCCAAAACGAAAAGAGTGCCTCGTTGGTCGAGTGGTCGCATGCGCGACTGCTGAGCATTAGGTCCTGGGTTCGATTCCCGGGTCGGGAAAAGTGTTATTGGGTTTTTCATCACGAATCTCTCTAGTAGCCACGGAGTCTGGATTTGTCCGGTAAATGTCAATAGGCTCGCCCCCTATCACATGGCACTTAAACATAACTGGTGAAATGTGAGTGTGCTATTAGGTACACCTCTGCCTAACCCTTCGGTGGTTACAGGCGTGATGTTATGTTATGTTTTGATAAAGAAAATGCTATCTCTCTCATACCTGGTTAGGTCAGATTGTATTTGTAGTGGACCTATCCATAACTTGGTTGAATGGATGCTATCGCCAAAACGAATAGTCACTGTCACTCCCAACTGTTAGGTCGCGACAAGGAAATGAAGGTAATGGGGTTGACGTAACCCCAGTTATGGATGTGTGGATATTTGGACAAACACCCATAAACATTAGTACAGGGCGCCTAAAATTCGGGGTCCGAAAGGACCGATACCTGCCAGAGTGCCAGGGTTGCGGGACTGTTCGAAAGAGATACCACGGCCCTGGAACACAAAGGGCTAAGGAAGGAACATGGATGGGTTTTAGTCAGTAAAAGTCTGACACTCCCTCCTGCTCAGCCCAGAGCGGGAGGGGTTATTTGATGATTTTCCATCCGAAAAAAAAAGGGGGCCTAAAATGGCCGTTGTAGCAGAATAATAATAGGATAATAATAAGAATTAAGTTATAATTCGTAAAATGGTGTCACTAAGTGACAATCCATAATATTAACTGCGTCTGTGACCATTTTCAGAATTTTAACGTATTTTATTTAATTATCCTAAAATGATTCTGCTAATAAAGATATGAATATAAATAAAGCGGTCATTTTAGGCCCCCTGATATTCAACCTTTCCTGGATTGAAAAATGAATGTTTCCAGATGTCCCGCTATATGCCTGTGTGGTTTATTATGGCCCATTATCTTAATGAAGCGGAGCCTGTTTCCCAGCAGTGGGGACATTGATTGATTGAAAACATAACGCTATTTACCTCGGTACATACATGATGTAGTTACTGCAGGATGCCAGTGAAATCGCAGGTGGCTTTAGTGTCGTAATAACTAAGGTCTTTGTACTTACAACAACAGTAAGTTAGTTTAATGGTACATAAAAAAGAGTTTTCCTCCTAAGAACTCCTGAGTCATCGTCGCTTGGGCCAAACCCTTTGACCTACAAACACGAAATTAAGGTTGTCCGTCACACATAAAATGTAGGCCACCCCTGTAGTAAAAATCCAAACATAAAATGTTAACAGTCAGGTAGGATAAATAAATAATATGCTGACTGTTCAATACGGAAAGTAACCATTTTAACTTTTTGACGAAGTTATTAAATTCTTGTAATTTGAGTTTTTTTTTTCACAGCGATTCCGTTTTCTAAAAACTTGCTACATTGCGTCCTGTAGGAACATAAATATTCCATGAAATGCATCCGCCTTCTCTCGTCTGCTTTTTCTTCCTGAGTATGTATTTACCTAAACACCATATATTTTTTCATGTCAACTATTTTCGTTACAGTGTATATGTACATTAGAAAGCTTTTTGATTGATCATGACACTATTCGTAATCCTGTAATATCATCATCTGTTTATGCCACACCTTACCATCTGATATCTGAACACCTCGCACTTCACCACTTAACGGGGATGGGAATCGCAGCACCGATTTTTTTTAAATCCTAAGAATTAGTAAGGGTCCTACAATACTCCCTTGCACGCACTTACCGGACTTCCCTTGCACGGACCTTACACATACGGATTCAAGTCAGATGGTAATTTTTAAAGAGCTAAAAATGTTTTAGACCGTTTTGTAGTTCACATCTAGACTTTGTTAGCGGGTTTATTTTTCCAAAGTTTGATAGATGTTTAAACATCAAGTATATTTTAGTTTTTTGGTGTATTATTTCCCTTTGTTAACCCTTTCGAATGAAAGGATAAGTCTGTAAATACGCATACTGGCACTTAATAATAGTTTAAATACTAAAATTTAATTCAACTACCAATTGAAGTGGTTTATGCACGCATTATAATGTTCTGATGGTGATACGCTCACAAGTGATATCGACCCTAAACTATTTGCGTCAATATCTAAACAAACCATTATTGTGTTGTGGACTCTCCACTAGATGTAGTCAATTTTCCTTATGGAAACTGACGACACTATTGAAATACACACAGATACAGATACTCCGAACGAACGTTACTGTGTTTAATCAGTTATCATTATCAGTCAATACTTAAAATAATTGCAAAGACCAGACTGACTCACTGTCTGATTCATATGTTACGTTATCTCGAGAACAGAAACTTTCCTTACTTTGGTCCAGATTTACAAGCGGTCTTTATACTTCGTGCCATCGGCTAGACAGTTCTACATATTTTCTGTCTGCGAAGAAATATACACAAAAATATTTTTTTCTTGGTGCTTAACAGACTTATTGGTCAATTTTGGAGCGGTAGTTAATTAGTTTCAATACAATATTTTGCTAAGCAAGGTAAATTCTCTTATTGATGACTGAACTTTCAAATATACATAGACCAATGTGGGACTGGTAATACCTACTTACATGTTTTTTCATTCAGTGTGGTAAGGAAGGGTGAGTCAAAACATCCAGTGTTTATCTACACTCAGTTTAATAATATGGTGAATAGAAATGACAGGTATTTATGTAACTGAAATAACACTCAAGATTCAAATAATGATCGCTACGTACTTGATCACTCATATGGATGACATCTAGAGTTGCTGGCTGACTGCCTTGATCAGTTCCTATGATAATTTATTTTCATAGTAAAATTCTGTATCATAAAGAGGCGTAATTTTTAATGTGTCATGTAATAAAATCACCGTGTAAGTGTACTAGTCAAGGTTTAACATGTCATGATGTCACCACCACACATGAGCCCCGTAGTTTTGTATACTTTAAGTGGGCCACACGATGTAACAATAGCAACACGTAATCACGTAGTTTAGATCTAGATAGACGTTCTTATAGAAACGATTGATTAGAAAATTTTGAAATGGGAGTCCTCCACCACTTGTACATTGTAACCATCTTCGGGCGAACACAATGTGGGTAGAAAATGTAAATTTTTGACGATGACAAGTAACTATGCATTGTTTAAAGTAAAGGTAATCAGAATATCTAGCGATTTATGATAACGTTAATTGAAAAAAAAAAAATGCTTGTGTGAACAATACGTATTCTAATTTCATTTGTAATCTAGCACGTTAACGTTATTTTTATTTCATAGCATATCGAGGAAGGACAAACGCAAAATAATGCTATTAGGGGCTATAATTAGAACATAAAGTGGTTCCCCAACTGCCATTTGTATTTGTGGGTGTTTTACAAAATTCCTGATTAATGGTTGTAATGCAGGATGATCATATCCTGCTACCAGCGATAAGATTGACGTGGTTTTCCTACCAATTGCACGTAAAAGGATATAATCGTTCCGTTTAAATTTGCTCGCACACATACTAGTCTTTAGCCACAGTATCTTTGGCTTAAAATAATATGCGTGTCCTTCACTTTAAATATCAAATCGGCACATTTGCGACAAATGTTGCGAAATTATGCAACTTGGTTAACTGGTTTAATAACATATTCGTATACAGAGATCTAGCACAAAACCATTACGAGATGGCTGTCTGCTGTACTCGGTAACAGTGTCGAAGACATTTTTACATTCAGATTCAGATCTGTTCGCATATTTATTTCCAGTTTACCAATAAAACTTGAGTGGAAATTATAGTTTTCTACTCCTCCGCTATACTTTTCTGATTAATTTCGTTGTGGGATCTAAGACAGTTAAATTGTTTCTTTGGGACTTCGTCGAGCTTAATTGTCTCGGCGCTTTTCTGGTGGTCGCCACTGTTGATTCAGGCTTTCAGAAGTTACAGTGGTTTTTGAATAGTGTGGCCAGCTTGTCCCAAAAAAAAAACAGTAAAATCTCAATCTGTTTTCATCGATTCGCGTTTCATTAATCAGGCAAGCAGATTCATCTTTTGTTTCGATGTGCAGCTATTCACTATACCAAATTCGATAGGAATCATTGAGCATTATTGGAATCAGTTAAGACACAAACCCATTTGTCACCTTGACCTTGTTCATTAGTAGTTAGTTTGTCACAAATATTCTTCAAACGATTGTTCATTGAATCTGTTTAGTCCATCGTTGATAAAAGATGATGCTGCCACGTGACTGTATCAAGCGGCGCATCTCAATTCTCCCAATAAACTTTAATTGCCACATTATTAGCACTGGTTGGCGGGCTGTCTCTAGGACGAAAAACATCTTAGTTTATATGGAACATTAAATAAAAACCGGCCAATTGCGAGTCGTACTCACACGCACATAGGGTTCCGTAGTAGCAAACAATATATCAAATCTATTTTGAAGGCGTATGTTGTAGGTATTGTATTACATTTAACAGCAAACTAAATTTGTTTTTCATAGTATGTTACTGAAAACAAAGTTACTGCTACAGTTTGATGAAAAAATCCCATATCTCGAAAACTATCATCAAATTTTATTCAAACCAATTTTGGTTGAAACTTTTTTTACGTTCTACAATTCTACATTTCTTATCCTCTTACTTTAGAAATTAGAGGGGGACACACACATTTTACCACTTTGGAAGTCTCTATCTTTCAAACGATTGACTTTGACTAAAAATGGTTTTAGGAACCTCAATTAAAGACCTATCTACGGACACCGCACATATAGGTCTGGTATATTAAAAAAATATATTTTTAGTTTCAGTTCCATGTATGGGGAGCCCCCCTTAATATATTATTTTTAATTTTTGTGTAAATATCGTAAAGCGGTATACAGAATACATCTACCTACTAAGTTTCAACTGTGTAGTCCTAATAGTTTCGGAATAAAGTGGCTGTGACATACACGGACAGACAGACAGACTTGGCGAATCTATAAGGGTTCCGTTTTTTGCCATTCGGCTACGGAACCCTAAAAACCATAGTCAAGGCAAAAATGCGTAGTAGGTACTTATACAAATCTTGGTCAAGCGCATGTCGAACTCTCGTGATAAGGTGTTTCTTATCATACAATGTAATTACAGATAATCTAGTTGCAAACCGTTTAGCTTTGTTGGAATTTGCGTTTAATTGTTTGCAACCGTTAGCATGCAAAATGTACTGACGATAGTAACTAAAATGAAAAGGTTATACTGCTATCAATTAAGCCAAGTTAGAGGCCCATGGGCGGCATAAAACTCTGACACCAGGTTAGGCACTAACCACACGATAAAGAAAGAAAGAACTGCTATCAATGCTTATGCTTACATTTTGAAGACTAAACGGGGATTCCCAGTTACGAACAATAAGTCGCGTGACCGATTATGTGGAAAAAATATCAAGTTGTTATAATAATAACAATTCAATTAAACAATAGAGCCATACATAATCGTATTACATAAATATTGGTGATAGCCGATCCGGTTACCCAGTGCCACTGGCCAATGCACTAGTGGCTGCTTGGGAAAGGCCTATAATATTTTAGTAGAATCTTAATCTGATTAATCCCGTTTTAAGAATCTACCGTAACAGCATTTGACTCAAAACTGATGATTTTCTAAGAAAAATAAAATTTGTGCTATCCTCACCTAAAATGAAAACAAATTCTATTTCGTGACCGGTTTCATTAAATCTATTGATATTATCTATTCAGATTGTTTACCGCAAGTTGTTAATAACGTAGCCATAAGTATGAAACAACTGATAGTGTAGGTGTAATACTATGATTATTGTAATTCATCTTTGAATGTCACGAACTTGTTGCTTGTGGGCGGGATTTAATGTTTACGTGTTTAGTTTTAGGCGTATTGTGTTTAACTTAAAACTTAGACTCACTTCACAAACTACCTACTTTGTAAAGGTGGTGTGAATGTTTATTTAGCAAGAAACATTTCTGCTCATCGCATTGTTGCTCCTAGAATTAGAATTTGGAACATCAGATCCGGCTCGAAGGACCTATGTAGAGTTAATACATAGTTCAGAAGTCTTATAACAGATTATGAAAGTTCAGCAAATCTGCAGATTGCAAAACGGAATGCGTAGTAAACTAAGAAAATGTTTCTCTAAGAGAAGCCCTTAAAATTATAATGGATGCTCTAGAATGGTAGCAATTACATTCTGGCTTCTGGAAATCTGATTTAATCTTCTATCAGTTGATCTACTATCTTATCATTCTCCTTATAGTTCTGATTGGTTTCCAAAACATATGTAAGATTTGAAAAGAGTTGGTTCGGAGTCTACGAAGTTTGTAGTAGATATTTTAAAATTAATTACTGTTTTTGGTATGACGCCGTTGTATAATAAAATAAAGGATTTGTAACCGTCGGATAGAATTAAAAGTCCTGCAAATTCCAGTATCAGTAGTCATCTGTATATTCTATTTGGATTCTAAGCTCATAGGACCTGAGTCCTGACGGACCTGTGAACTTAGAATCCAAATTCTTAAGTGACCACTCATCAGTATGACGCGAGTGTTTTAACCACAAACCACAATGATGGGTTAATTGAGTCTTATGTTATCAGTGATTCCTCAAAATAATTATTTTTGATAGGTTTGTTCATAAGCGTTGCTTCAAGTTGAAAGACGTTTAAAGCAGTCCTTAAAGTAAGGCCGTACTAAACGCACCGTGTAGTGTAGAGCAGGTCATGAAGTCATGCTCAATCCAAAGAACTGGGAAATAAAATAGGGAAATCAAAACCAAAACAAAGAGATAAATGTAACATAATATCCTGCAATGTATACCTTTATCGTGTAATTTTAATAATATTTGTTTTATAAACAGGATAACGATAATACAGAACAATATATCGGTAGAAACGAATTGTAGGGACAATTGTAGGGCGACAAATTAAACTATGATAATGGGTGATGGTAGGCCAGGTCACCGAGACTGCGGAAGTCTTCCCGCCTGAGCTGATAAGTTACGTTTGACCTGACTGTGACAAAGTGGCAAGTGAGGTCACTCGTTACAGACAAGACAGTACAAATTTTAGAAAACCGACACGGTCAGTGATATATGACGCATGGGAGATAGTCTTCGCAGAGGCCATGGGAACAGCTATCATCCATCGAAGATTTGTAACTCATAATAGTTAAATCTGCCTGGAGCCATTCACTTATGTTTGTTTTGTGCTTGTTTCAGGAAGACGAAGTGCTCTGGCGGTGCACAGAATGCCGATCGCGCCGCGCGGCCCTCCGCCCTCGACGCCTCCCTACCACCTGCTTCTCCGTAGGAGACCTAGCTTAACCCTCAAGTGTCCTTCGATAATATAACGTCTAACTTTTTGTACGCCTCTTTTATACCGACCTAAGTATAAGTACGCACAGAGTGTTTAAGTGTCGCGCGCAAGTGTGTGTGTATATGTGTGTCGATGGTGCGGCCGACATGGGAAAGTCCTCGGCGAGAACACATGGCCAAGGTGAGTGCCTTTCCGCCCACAGTACACCTGTCCCCAAGGTCACTGTTGCTGTTTCACCTGTACTGTACACGAGTATGTCTTAGACGGAACATTCTTCAAGGATCTAACATTAGAAGTAGTAACAATAGTACCTTCTAGTAGCAAGCTTTGATATATATTAGATTGACTTCCATAATTTACATTTTCAGTGACGGCCTTTGTGCGTAGCGTTTCACAGAAACGTATATTATCTCATGTTCATATCTGATTTAATGTTTGTTTCATTCATGTTCTTTATTATATCAGCGGAGCTTTCAGCGGTTCCAATGTGGTTTGAGTCAGTACAAATGATTCATTCATGAATTTTTATTTGCACGGAACATCACTTGAATTACATTTTCATTTGCGTTGAAAGAAATTTATTGCAGCCGAGCAGGCATGTATATGAATACAAGCTTGTGAAAATCTGGTCACGGCCGAGTAAACACAAGTTAAGGAAATGAAAACTGAAGGAAAGCACAGAGTTATTCAAATGTGCTAAGAAACTAAGATATATTGTCCGTAGTTAACTCTTGACTGAAAACACTCTACTGATTGTATTTCTTAATCCATTGATTCCTTACCCTCAGAAGTTTTCAATTCAATGAATACAGTGTGACTCAAAAACTTTACTAAGTTACCTCGCTTAGTCACAATACCTAGAATTGCCCGAGCACTCGAACTATTCCAATTGTCCACCTGAACTTGGTTCATTAATTGCTTTAATTTCTGTCCCACTTTCTCGTTACCTTCGCTTACGGAATATCGATCACTTATGATATTGAACTTATAATTGCACGTCATGCATGACACTGACCATACATTGTCATTACCATATACCGTAGGTGATCATTATATTGTCCTTCGTTTTACTATGTCGATTTATAATGGAACATAATTATTGACATTCTTATATGGCAAATCGATACATCACTTTAACATACAATTACACCTGTAATAAGTAGCTACATAATGTATGTTTCGTGTAATAAGAAATGAACGTGATTGTGAAATTGTGATGAAAGTTTATTACAAAAAAAAAATCAAGCTTCTTTTATAGTACCTACTTTATTGTTTTAACTGCAGTAAAATATTATTTTTTATGAACTACAATCGAATTGGATTCAACTAGGATGCGTGTATTATTATTACTTCATTTTAATCCCTTGTTGTTTTTTTTAAACATTTTTATTCAACCTACAGTTAAATAAAAATGTAGCTGTACCTTTTTTGGAATTAATATTAAGTCCAGATAAATCAATTAGTTAAGTAGTAAATAAATCAGCTTTACATTCCTTTCCTTATTGCGTCTGGTGGTCCTCAGTCCGCAGACTCTTGGACTATTCCAAAAGAGAAAAAACCATGCCATTACTTAGTAGTTATCACACTTCTGAGAATAAAGCCTCATATTAATAAATCAAACACTTGAGGGTATCCACTTAATATGCTGATGATAAACAGCATCTTTCTTTTTTTGTCTATATCTGATAACGTTTACTTCTTGACAGTATGTTAAAAAAAAAGAAAATATAAGTAGAAAGGAGATGTTTTTTTCCCCATACAATCGTGGCCCAACAATGTACCTTAACTATAAAGGTATGAAGTTATAGGAAAAAAATCGCAGATTCTGAAAAAATAAATATTGGATTTATTAATGCATTTGTACCACCTGAAATTGTCGATCAAAGATGCTAAAACTTGCAACCCAAGAATTTTCTTCTGACAATCTCGTGATTAATTTCTCCGATGATGCGTTTCGTTACTTCATTTTATACACGTATGAAAACCTAAAAATATACTATTTAGAATTTAGTTTTGTATTAAAGATAGATTATTTTTCCCGGCACACTTTTTTCGTGAAACATTATGGGATCAAGAATTTAAAATATACATTTATTTCACATTTTTTTTTGCGTTTGGTTAGCTACTGGGCAAAAGACAGTGCTCCAGGGCCGTTAATTTACTATTTTATTCTTTTTGTTGTTGTTGGTGACAATATTGTCAATCCGATTATTCTAGCCCTTGTCAGACGATCGATCTCGAAAGAGTTTAATATTTTGACAGATGGAATAGTTTGACAGCCGCCAGCGCTGTTATGAACGTTTCTTTAAACGCAGTTACAATTCGAGGTAGTGTTTTTTCATATTCTTTTATTTCTTAATCTATCTAATATTGAAGGATTTAAAATACTGCTAATAACACTATGTATTGGAAAGAATTTAAATAGTAATTTGTACCTCGGTACATGTTTGGGCCGAAAATAAAACACCTCCTTTCTTACTCTATTAAAAAATGCGAAAGTTTGGTGGACCAATTGTTGGATGGATTGCCAGAACGGCTGAACGGATCGGGATGAAATTTGGCACAAAGGTGAATAATAGTCTAGAATAGCACATACGATACTTTTTTTTTCTCACACTTGCACATCAAAATTTCCACGCGAACGAAGTCGCGAGCAACAGCTAGTATTTATAGTAAAGACACACTGATTGCTGGAATCCGCATTCTGAATTTACCTTTTCAACGTTTTCTACTACTTTCTAAGGCAACATGCATTCTAGGATTGTTTTGATGCGATTCCGGGTATCCCGAATCAACATACATTATCTTGATTGGCTTTACGAACCTATGTTTCTCTTACTGGGGAACTATCTCTACATCTTGTGAAGCTAGAAAGCCTCACACCCACATTGGGATCCAATTTTAATCCAAATTTATTTCTAGCTGTATTGAGTCTCCTGCCATTACGAAATAGGTCAGGCTATAGCGATACCTCTTCTCGCTAATGAAACACCACACCACTTCATCATCCTTGTTTCTACAATCTTGATTCCCCGTCTTGTGATTTTCCACTTTTCACAAACAGAATTGCCTTCATTACTTGTTCCGAGTCTAGGTGTTTGTTTGTGTAACGGCACGACGCATGTTATCCGAGTACCTATGGGATTATTATATTTCCCATACAAACATGATTATTTTCTTTGAGAATACAATAAAGACTAAGCTCTAGTACAGACGCCAGCACATCAAGCTACTCGAAACTGACAAATATATCTTTACTGCGATAAAGTTGAAGATCAATTAAAGAAATTTGCCAGATTGTAGCAGCTTGATTTACTGGCGTCTGTACATAAATATAAAGCCCGTATAAAATGACGTCAAGAATACATTCGTGACATTTACAGACAAACATACATTGTGTACAGGTACGTTAACCCCATAAAAAGGCGCAACATTGGATATGGAAATGAGAAAATACAGAGCCAACCCGTATGAAGTAACAAATGACGATATTACATGAAAACTTCAGGTGCAATTGAGCCTACAAAAAATTTGGTCATCGATAGCCCGTATTGAACGGCGAGGGAAAAATAATGGTCGCTAATTCGATTCAATAGTTTTTATATAAACATCGGCGGTGACGCGTCCCCTGACGCCCAGCGAGAACTGCTCGGCCACGCTATGTAAATTTAGCATAACCATATTATGTTTACATAGTATTATATTCCTTAGCGATGACCTAAAACATCAACCGCTGGGATTAAGCTCTAAGTAAAATTAGTCTACAGCTGGGCCACTGAGGAATTCTTTAAAGGTCAATGTTGGACACAATTTATGTTGAAAGGAACTTTCGGTCTTCCAAAACTCCAAGAAAAATTTAGAGGGTATCTTGAGAAATAAATTCTAACCGCGGCGGAAGTATTCAAGCCGGAGAAACCAGATAAAGTCATGTCCAGTCGCCATTGTACGCTATTGTTCCTCGCCACAAGGGCCTCTCCTGTTTGAAATTCTGCCAACTAAACATAATTCAAATACCTCCCTATTATGAATCTCAAAGTTACTTAGGCCCGTTTTGATAAACCACTCACATTTGAAAGAGTACTCAAGTGTTCGGTGTGAAGTGTTCTGAGAAGAAGATTACAAAAAACGAGAAACAACTTTTTTGAGAACGTGTTTGGATTATAAAGGGAGTAATCAGACCCTTAACGAAGCCGAAAGGCATTTGTTCTCTCCGTCATTGCGATCATTTTTTTGTTCTAGACCATACCTGGGATGGGAACTTTCTAGTTACGGAGATATTGGGGGTCAAAGTTTCAACGTTTTTTTTAAATACATGTTTTTAATGTAAGGTTTTTACTTTAAACACCTCCACGACCACCATACTCTTCAATCCATCCATCAGCACAATGTTTTGAGTGCGTCACATCGAGTCCTACCGTAAAACGTGATTTTTCACCGCAAAAAAAAAGTAGTTTCCCAGTAATCATTTTTGCGTAAAGTTACTTAGTTTGATGTACATAATGCTTGGTGACGGCTTCGTGAAGGGTCCTGTTACACTAGTTTTTTACACATCTTGCTCTTCGGCGCTACATTGAAAATGGTTTACTAAACCTTAAATACCTCGCACAGAACGTCATGGGCTATAGGAGCGAGCAACGTTAACGCTGTAAAACAATGCGCCCTTTTCCATAAAAATAAATACAATTATAAGTAAGTTGCAAGAGCCTGAAATGCAGTTGGTGCGCTGAGGGTCGAGAACAGCCGTGTGCCAAGATTGCACAATTGTGTCGTGGAGTAATAAGTTTCGGCTGGTTCTCATAGCTTCAGTACTTCTATCCCTCGCCTTAGCGCAAAAAAACTTAATTTCCATAAAGTACTGCGCAAAAATTGGAAATTCAGTATTATCGATGGCTGTTTTTTTTTGTTATCACAGTATTTCCCTTGGACAACGGACTCATTCTTTATTCTCAAAGATGAAAGAATATTTATTTATGTCATAAATTACTTTATTACGTACGTTACCTACGATACATAAATTTTCGACGCAAAGCCAGCTGCTGCTTTGGTCAATAGTTATCTTTTTCACATGCTCCGATAAAAGATTAATTTTCTTTGTAACAGGTTCCTGTATTTGGAAAGAAGTATGTTAAATAAATGTCTCTTTTGAGAGAACGATTCTTGTCGTTTAAAAAAACCACATCACAGACATCTCCTTTCCTGCTCCTTTTGCAACACCACCTGCAGCCTAAGAGACCTGTCCGAGGCCTAGGCATCATCGACAAAACGAAGAATTTTTTCTATTTCATCGTAGATTTTCTTTCCATATTCGGCCGTTATAGTCTTACACTACAGGGTCTATAGGGTACCTAGCAGTACGTTTTAGTGCTTTCTTTTTATTACTCCATGGAGCAATGATACTCCACTTATTTATCCACAATATCTTGTTTTACATAACCTTTTGTCGTGTTGTGTTTTGTACCAGCATCGCCAGTAAATTATTTCCCTCTTTGCGTTTCGACTGCCTTACAAGTCATAAAGAGGCCGTTCATCCTATTCTTTATATTTAGTCAATTTCGCTGTAAACCAATTTGGCAGTTAAGTTTTCCAGAAAAGAGCCCCATGACTCGTGCGGTCAATAATTTTCTGTTTATTCTAGTTAGATTTTCTCTCACAGCGTACAGTGCAGGTCGTCTCAAAAACTTAATCGGTTTGGAATCAAGTTCAATCGTTATTTCTGCTGAGTGCTGGTTCAACTACAATTCAGTCGATTTGGAGATAGATAAACGACTGAGAACAAAACTGTGAAGAAAAGAATTGTGTTACTAAAATGTTAGTATTTCCCACTAAGGTCACAAGACTAAGGATGTTGGTTTCCCCTGAATTATCAGTTTTATTAGAAGTAAACACTGAGAGGACATGGCAACACCGGGGCGGCGGCGGCATAATCAGTATCGTCGCGGGATGCGCGCGCCGGGCGGGCGGCGCTAGTGTGTGCGGCACACGAGTCTCGGCCCTGCGACGGGTCAGAGCGCGCGTGCGAGCGCTTGTCGCGAGCGGAGCGTGCTGCGTGTCAGGTCCAGAGCGGGCTCGCGGGCCAGCCGGCGGGGTGGCCGCGCGTGGCGGCGCGCGACATGGGGCGGCGGTAGCGGCGCGGATGTGCGCGCGCTCCGAGGCCGTGGAGCTGGAGGTGCTGGGCGCGGACGGTGGCGAGGCGCGCCCCCCACCGCGCCCTTTGCGCCTGTCTCTCCTCGAGCTGCTGGGCAAGCTGGTGCGCCGCGACCAGCCCGCCCCGTCTAATCGCCGGAACCGGCATAATCATCGCTTCCGAACCTTCGTCTCCTGTGGTCGGTATCTATTGATTTGTCGTTGTGCTGACATGAAAATTTCTTATTGAATTTTCATTTCGTTCGGTTCGACGCCGCCGGTCAAGTCCTGCGTCATCGTGTATTGTACGTGCCTTGAAGCGTGCATGCGACGCCGATGCTGTTTGCGTAACGTCTTGCTATTCTACACGGGCGCCGCCGACATGTTTTCGTTTTGGCCGGCTCGCTATGAATGGCAGAGCGACTTCCCCCGAATTGATGATGAGTAGGTGTATTTCAGGATTAGAGAAGATGTGCCTAATGGACAAGGTCGGTGTCGGCGCCCCCCCCGTACGGTCAACGGCCGACGCGAGACGGAGCTTCAGCGCTTCGCGTATAACCCCGCGCTGTTGTTATCGATTAGCTGCTAATGTTTCACTTCACTCAATTTAATTAGGATGCAATTCTTTCGCCAATGTGTCATCTTCCGTACTTCAGGAAAGCTTAAAAGAGATAAGATTACATCTTTTCCTGATAATCAATACTTGAATAGCGTAACTATTACCTGTTTGCTTACAATGGTTGTTTTTCTACTGGTATGGTATCTATTATGCGTGCAAAACCTTAGCACGTAATTAGATTATTGCTGCCGATGCACTAAAGAATTGTTTCGTATATAAACACTGATAACGTTACTTCTCAGTTTCATGTTATGCGGTAAAATATTAGGACGACCATTTTCGTTCATTCTTGTCTGCGCTTTGTTTTCGGAAATTTGTTTCTGGCTCACCTGATAACATGTCATTATAAGTTAATTTATAATATTGTACAACATTATACCCCAAAATTAGTCCGAAGCGTATCACGATTAAGATCATTAATCATGTCAAGTGATAATCGATAAAGCTAATCAGCAATCTTTTGAGATATTTCGTGGGCTTCGTTTCATATGAAAGGGTTCAATAGTCGATATTGTTGAAACAATGTTACTAGTGTGCCTTACTTCAATAAGCCAATCTAAACCCCGCGCCCCGATGAAATCATGACGAGACAATGAAGATTTGCATAACTTAGAGCCATAGATAAACTAGCAGTCGATGAAGGCCAGATGGGTCAATGACATCTCTAGACATTGGAAGTTAGACCTGGATGAGACCGGACCAGAGATATCACAGGATTATGAGTATAATGTGGGCGGAATAACAGCTGAAAATTATCAAGATGAATCATTTGTTTGGAAATTCTTATATAGATTCCATTGCAGTATTAAAACCGTCACGTATATTATAACATTTATAACTTCTCATGATCTGTGATTGCTTCTTCGTGTCGGTGGCACGACATAATTCAAAATTTATTGGCCCATTACTTCGTCAGTTCCACGACGATCTGTGAATGCTGCCCGTATCCATATTCGGCCCTTCACCGTTGAGGATCGTGCCTCCTCATCAAAATGTGAATAATGAACCCCCATTTGCTACGGACTGTGGCTTCATGGGTTGTTATTTTCACACGGAACTTCAACCGCTCGGCTATTTCACCTGACTAGACCTTCTCTTTGGGCTACGGCTTCTTGGCTTTTTGTCTTTTACTTAAATTTTCGGTAAAAAGAAACAAAAGACCGAAAACAAGAACAGTTAAAGCCTCAGCAGGCAGTATATATGGTGCAAAAAAAAATGGATTTATAAAGAAGGAATCCTCATCGAAGCTACTGCGTGTCCATAGCTAATAACAAATTGTGCTTATTTTCACGATTATTAATCTATCATGGCAATTTCATTTGTTCCGGAACTGAAGGCATTAATGAATGTGCGATTATGGTGTAAGGTGTAACCGTGGAATAAAGGCTCAAAGGGAACCTCGGAAATTTTGGAACACTTAAAAGGGCCCTTCCCGGCGCGTCTATCGTCAACGCGAGCATGGTTGAAAAGCTTGTTGTTTCATCCAGAGCCACAGCGGCGATTTTCTTTCAACTGCTCCGTCTTACACTGCCCCGACCCTGCACAACTCGTCTCCCGCGCACCTCATACCGCCTAACGCGATGACATTGAACGAAAAATTGTGTTCGAAAATTTCTTAAACTTGTTCCAGGAAATACATGTTTTTGAATAAGTCTTACAAGTGTGTGAAATAAATATTTGTCATTAAGAATATCCATTACATGTGCAAGGTTTCTATCTATAGTTTATGAGTACATTATGAACGGCCAAAGTTCAGGTAAAATTTGTGAAATTTGTTTCTACAATTTTTCATTTTTTGGTCCCATAGAAACCTAGATATAGTGCACAAAATACCAATTAGTTCAAAAAAATCAAAGATAGATGTGTAACAACTGCATAATCACGTACGAGCGATTGTATGAAAAGTATGACGGGTTGGCCGCTCTTAAGGCTTTCGAATTATGCAGTTTTCCTAAGTTATAATATTTAAGGCATCGGTGTTTAGGATTTGTCATTGAATCCTTAATTCTTCCCAGTTGTCAAAACTTTTTTTATTCTTCGGATGGGTCATCATCAAATGATCGTTTCCACTCTGGGCGGAGTGGAAGGCAGTGTCAGACTTGTACTGACTAAATCCCATCCATGTTTCTTCTTTTGCCCTTTGTGTTCTAGGGCCGCGGTATCTCTTTCAAACAGTCCCGCAGTCCTGGCAGGCATCGGTCCTTTCGGACCCCTTCCCAAGTTTTAATACCTCCAGGCTCATTATTATGTATGCAAGCCTTTAAATTATTCTAAACCAAAACTTGAAGCAATTTTCATTATAAATGCGTTGCGTTTTGAATTTATGATTGTCAGACATTTCGGCTATTCGTTAAAATTTAAAGGGTAGAAAATTATTTTTTCTTCACCTTGTCCTTCACACCGTGGCACGTTGCCGCTTTGTCCTTGATTTCCTTTAAAAAATGAACGAAAACATTGTAAATTCTGACATGAAAACAGTTGAAAGTGAAATCTTGAGAATTTCTTCAGTAATTTAATAATTACCAGGGGTTCGCTAATGTACTTTTCGCCTATTTCGATACACATGATTAAATATACGTGCATGTGTGCTACTCGTATAATGCTTCAGTCAAATATTTTGAGGTACATATTATTATTCAGAAACATACTTTGTTCGAAGAACTATCCGAATAGTAACAATAGTGTATTGTTAAAAACGCACTTGACGAAATTAAGGCAAGCGTCTTTGTCTCGTGTGCTAAACGAGACAAGTCGACACAAAACGTCTCAGCCGCGTTTATGTCTCGCATTGTAATGTGATTCACGAAGGGTGTGTGGAGAGGATGCCCCTGAAAATGTTATTAGTCGTAAACTGGGAGGAGATCGATCGCCGTCCCCTCGGCGCCCGGCGTCGAGACGCACTCCTAACCACTACCACGATGAACAGATCAACAGCTATGTAGATAGATTTGTAGATGTAGCTACGTCCGCCATTGGAATTGTCAATACAGAAGCGTTCAACTCCCATAATGAAGTTATTGCTCTGGAAGTTATTTTGCAGCCTCGAAGCTACATCCTCTAACAAATAGATTTTGTATGAAACAGGAACACGATTGTTAATTACTAGTCGGTGGAGCGGGAAATTAAACCAAACTTATTCTTAAGAGACCATTAAATTATTATCGCCGTTTGCAGAGTGTTTTTGAACGTTATCTTTTGGCAAAGAATATTGAAAACTGTATGTGGGAGTTTTCTTTGTTAGGAGACATTTAGCAGTGGCCTTTCAATTGTTTAATGGAGAGTTGGCTCCTTAAAACATTTGTTCCGAGTCAAGAGAGCAATCGTGATCATTTTTTTAAACTGTCGTTTAGTATAATTACAGAGAGTATACAGCCCAGCTGTAGCATTTAAAGTAGTCTTCATGAATAGGCGTTTAAGTAATTATCCTGGTTGTAGACGAGAGGGCACGTTTTTTTTTAAGATGCGGCTGTTTGTTCCGACTCTCTTGGACTATAATTACTTTTTCATGAAGGGGTATTGCATCTGCATTTATTTTTATGATTCGTTTCATTCAAGTACTTTTTATAATTGTTAGGTCATCTGCTTTGTATCGCGGTACACTGAAAAGAAATGAGTAGTTACTTTAACTAATAATATCGTCATCAATCATGGTGCTGATTGTGTAGATTCCTCTATGATTTCTATTAGTAAGGAATTATGTATTTTGATTAAGATAAAAAAATAATCTAGATTTTTTACAATCGTCTCTATCTGCGGTTATTTTTAGTATTTACTTAATTTTGACTATCCTTTTATTATGAAGAAGATAACATTTATAACCAATAACATTATCTTCGCGAGAGTGGTACGTAATTAGTTAAAATTCACCATTGCTAAGGATTTCCCACGTTTTCTTGACGTGCCGTCATTGTGGCGACCATAAGGAAAATTAAATAGACAGCTATTTTCGTTCCTACCAGAAATTCATCAAATTCACTGGTTATGAACATTGTACCCTAGATCTATTTACCTAATATAGTAAAATGTAATCCATAATTAATGTATCACCTACGTATTATGCCCGTGGGCGTAATGTAAATAATTTCGATAATGGCATATTAATGGTACGAATAAGGGTATTGACGGCGCGTTCTATATTTCTATTACCAGTAAAATTTTGGACAAAACCCAGTTTATAAGTGAATTATGTTAGTGCGATAGATACTCTTGACTACGGCTAAGATGTTTCATCCTGTAGAGCAAGTTCTCAGATATTATCATAAGTCATGTAATGGCGTGTGTCCTTTGGCAATGAGTGAGTGTTTTCTGCATTCTCGCCTTTGCAGGTGATACAGCATCCATATGGACTGTTTCATAATTTCATTAGAGATGTGTGTACCAGCAGCACCAGCCCGATCCTAATCCTGTAATATGCTTTGACATGACTTGGATTAAGATCTGATGTCGCTTGCACTGCTGTAGACGACGAATTTACGATACGACAGGAAGGGCTAGCCAGGAATCCGGAAAATACCTAGCCTTCTCTTTGAATTGTTGGTACAATTTCGTCTTTCATGGATGAAAATAATTCAGTGGTATTGTGATGTAGGTAGGCTTAAAATATTCACGCTCTTTCCGCTAAAGTGGCACGTAGTATCGTAATAGCGCCTTCGCGTATAATTTTTTGCTCTCAGTACTTTGTGGCCATTCAATTTAATGAGGATATGCTTGCAGACATTGTTTGTGTGATTGTTTGCCCATTGAAGTACAAATAAGTCAGCTCGTTTGCATTCGTGCTGCAAACTGCTGCTGTGACTTATTTGTTAATTGGCTGAAATCCTAAACTAACTAATATTATAATAATGTTGTACCTATATTGTGTAAGATCCTTAACTATGTAAACTAAGAATATATTGAATCATACTCCATGTGTACTTCTGTACTCTAAGACAATGCCGTGTGAGTGACAAAGAGAAACATCCTCTAGTATTGAACCAGTGCTTATATAAATTAAGACAATTAGATCCATAATTCTGTTTGCAAGTAGGTTTGTGAGAACAACATCTTAGTGGTATTGTTTATTGTTACAGAGAATGAACGGAGAATCAAAGCGAACAACAGGGAGTACAACGCGCAGTTCCGCTATGCCGTAAGTTATGATTTCTATACTTCACATCATAGTTATGAAGCTATTGCTCAATCCAGGGTACAAACTGAAATTCACAGATTACTTGCAATATAATAGCATGGAGAATTGGAGACCCCTAGATGTCAGCCTTAAAAAGGCGGTTTGGGTAAACTGTATAAATATGCAAGACTGGAGTGTCCCATGTTTTGTATAATGTCACAACCTAGGAGAGGGTCAATGTGCAGGAAAATTCTGGTATAGGTCGAGAGTATGAAGGAGGATCAGTGAGCAGTTGGTAAGAGGCAACTAACAGATCAGATGTCTTCAGATTAGAAGCAGCACAGGGACACTTATTATAACATGACTGCGGGCTGTTAAGCATGGTAATGATGACATAATCCTCAAGTCAGGGTAGTATTCTCTCAACGGACAGACTTCCGGCATGATCTCGTGGCGACGTGGAGAGAGAGCGACCGTGGCAACCCCGTGCAGGGCACGCCACAATAGTGGCGATAAGTCCCCTCTTTGAGGAGTGGCTTGAGAGGCGCCACGCCGTCCTCACCTTCCGCCTGACGCAGGTCCTCACCGGACACGGTTGTTTCGGGAGGTACCTGCACCGGATCGGGCGGGAGGAAGCGCCTGGGTGTTACCATTGTGAGGATCGACCGGAGGACACGGTGGAGGTTTGCCCCGCTTGGGCGGAGCACCGCCGTGTCCTCGTAGCGGCGATCGGCGGCGGCGACATCTCGCGTCCGGCCTTGGTTCAATTCATTGTCCGGAGCGAGACGGAATGGGACGCCGTCGCCTCCTTCTGCGAAGCAGTCATACTAGCGAAGGAGGCGGCGGAACGTGAGAGGGAGAGAACCTCACGTCCCAGCTGCCGCGGGAGACGCACCGGGCGTCGGGGGCCATGTGATGGCCCCCGGCCACCGTAGGCGCGGGCCTGTGGACGGTGAGCTATGGGCTAGCTCGCCGTCCGTCCGTCTTATGACGACAGGCCGTGTCGACAGCGCGTTCGTGTTCCACGCGCGCCTCAAAGAGATGTCAGCAAAAGGAAGGGGTCCGCAAAGGCCGATGCCTGCCGGGGCTGCGGGACTGTTCGAAAGAGATACCGCGGCCCTAGAACACAAAGGGCAAAAGAAGAAACATGGATGGGTTTTAGTCAGTACAAGTCTGACACTCCCTCCTACTCCGCCCAGAGCGGGAGCAGTTATTTGATGATTTCCAATACGAAAAAAAAATGGTATTATTCTCTAGTGTTTTATGGGATTCGAGTGGCCCATAAGCAGTCGCAGACATTACCATTTGGGACCTCCTAAGGCTCTTGAAAGCAACATAATGATGATGTAACAGTTTATCATAGATTGGTTTTGGACCACTAAAATTTAATATTACACGAAGAAAATTCGAAATTTTAGATAAAGCTAAAAACTAAAATGTAATAAAACAAAATAAGCATAATAAATATTTGCTAAGCATTGTATGTTTATTTTATCTTTTTGTCATTTTGTATGCACGTCATGTCCCTGCGACAAATAATTATTTAATCTTTCTTTCTTTCAATAGGAAATAATGAAAACCAGACAAAAGTCATTGCGAACTATGCAAATATTTGAGTAAAAACATCATAGAAATTACTCTATGTATCCATTTCTCTTCCAATAACAAATTATGTATTGAAAAACTAGGAGTGCACTTGTTGAAAAACATTAAAGCAATGCAAAGTTTTTCCTATCGTAAAAAATGACCGCAATTTGATACTGTCAACTGTCAATCATCAGTGTTAAAGTATGTGCCTTAACAATCAGTGTCTGATTGTAGACTATTTAGTTTCCGTTTAAATTAATCACTTTTGTAAAAATAGGATTTAAAGACAATCACATAAATCCGTTTGAACTGAAGTCTGTAATTTGAAAATAGGCAAATGAAATGAAACAATGCCAGTTTTGAATACAAGGAGATCCTTTTATATTTTTCTACCATAAACTCAAAGTAAGGAATATCACTAGGTATCAAAATCGTTCGTCCCAAAAGAGATTTAAGATACAGTATCTTCTTTAATGAATGATTGAAATGTCTTTGTTTTTCCCAACTTTATAGGCATTTCGTTCGAGGTGTACGATACTTTTGTACTTAACCTAAAAACTTGTGGTCTACAAACTTAGACTATAATGATTAGGAAGAAGATCAATATAAGCACCATTAACCTCCTTATAAACGGGAGTACTACCATCGAAAATTCGGAACCTAGTTCGGATATAATTTCAACAATACACATCATACAGACTCTGAGTCATTCTGACATAATTTGCAAATGACGTAAACAAAAATTTTGCGCGGCCTATGTCTAATTATTCATGTGTAGGTCGGGATGTGTGAACAACATGAATTCATAGTCTGATAAGATGTCACTGCTAATTATATCAGTTGAATGAATTCTAATCACAGTATCCTGAGTTACGGTCCGTTCACTAAATATCGCGAACAATATCTGTCTTCCTGTTACTCATCGGCAGTAAAATGATTAGCGTATTAGGATGATTATAATTCTAGCTATCAGTACAACAATAACCTAGTCCAGTTTAGTGTTTTCGATAACATGTGTATTATTATCACTTTTTAAAAACGACGACGTTTCGACGACGACAAAGTTTCCCAAATACTGCCCGCATTTTGGAAACTTTGTCGGGTCTTCTCGTCGCGTATACCACAGAGCCTAAAGATGAAGGTCTTCAACCAGTGCGTCCTGCTTGTTATGACTTGGGCCGAAACGTGGACACTCACGGTACAGATGGTCCATAAATGCAAGGTCGCTCAGCGAGCTATCGAACGAGCTATGCTTGAAGTCCCTCTGAGGGATCGCATGCGGAACGAGGTGATCTGACAGAGATCCAGAGTTGTCGACATAGCTCAGAGAATGAGGAAGCTGAAGTGGCAATGGGCCGGTCATATTAACCGTAGAACCGATGCCCGTTGGAGTAGACGTGTTCTTGACTGGAGAACGCGAATCGACAAGCGTAAGGTGGGACGCCCTCAGGCTCGGTGGAGCGGCGATCTTCGCAGTAGTGGCAACTGAATCAGAGTTGCTCAGAATCGAGTTGAGTGGCGTGCAATTAAGGCGACCTATGTTCAGCAGTGGACTGCTGTAGTCTGATGATGATGTTATAGAAACAAGTAGAACAGTCTAATAGACGCTGCTTCAATAGTGATGATACGAAAGAGACAATCATGTATTTGAGTTCAACCACATATACACTCCTTGATTTTAAGTAATTACTTATGCAACCAGTTTTATGTAATAGACAAGAATTTGAACGAAGCTAACCGTCAAAGAAAGCGAAACTAAGAATTTTAACTTGTATGTTGTATATTTTATCTTGTTATGTAACGGGCTGGTGTCCGCAACTCCTCGTCCAAAGCGCGTGTTTTGCGTGCGGGAATTTGAATTCTAACTTTTGTCAGTTCTAACTTAAGCAAAAATCGTATCTTATCGTAATAACTTACTCAAGTAATCACTTTCTTTGGCTTGTCTATAGATATTACGGGTGTTCATATTCAGATCTCCTGGCCTCTAACAGCAATAATTATTTTTGTTACAGAGCAACTTCATCAAGACATCGAAGTATTCGATCGTAACGTTCCTGCCGCTGAATCTGTTGGAGCAGTTCCAGCGGCTGGCGAACTTCTACTTCTTGTGCCTGTTGGTGCTGCAGCTGATCCCGGCCATCTCCTCGCTCACACCCATCACCACTGCGATACCACTTATAGGCGTACTCGCACTCACTGCCGTCAAGGACGCGTACGACGACTTTGTAAGTACACTGTTTAAAGATAATAAAACTAATAGTAAAGTAAAAGTAATTAACATAACACAGACGCCGCCGGCAGAGGTGCACCTACCTAATAGTATACCCATATTTCGCGATTTGTTTCAAGTCCCATATAATAGAGAGCGAGCCTATTGTCATCAACCCGGCACAATCCAGACTCCGTGGCTGTTACTGAGAAATTCTTGATGGAAAAACCCAATAAAAATTTGCCCGTCCCGGGAATCGAACCCAGGACCTCATGCCCAGCAGTCGCGATTGCGACCACTCGACCGACGAGGCAGTCCAAGAATGAGTATACCAACTAGTCCATTATTTTCAAGCGGGGTTGGGGTTGGCAAGTAAACTCTTTATCTTTATTTTGTTGCGTCACAGGCATAAAACGTAACCACTTGTCTTGTCGTTACCTAAAACCAGGGGCGTAGTAACAAGGGCCCCTGATGAGGACAAAAATCACAAAATTTTCTCACAACCTCAAATATTCTTCTTGATAAAAGATAAATGAAAATTTTACTTATCACTGTCCAAAAGCTCCAATTTTTCGAGCTCACTCTTTCATGAAGACTTCAGCAATCGAGTTCCAGAAAGCACCAATATAATGAGCTCGCTTTTCGATGACAACTTAAACCCTTTCAGGATGCTCTAATTTTCTAGCTCTTCACCTTTGCGAGCCATGATCGCAGTTACACATTTTTTGTCTCACAGGGCCCTACTAGAACTAGCTGCGCCACTGCTTAAAGCATATTTAGAATTCGTGTTAAACGCTAGTGTGTGAAACGATTCCTACCATTTGTTACCAGCTGGAATACAGCATTTTAATACTTGTATGTGTACCGTGGTAAAGATAACACAAAATAAACAAAACACTCCTAGATGTATAGGACAGACACTTACGTGGAGTGGCGACAAAACAAATCAATCAATAAAATTCTAATATAATATCGGCGGGCTGGCTGATAGGTACTTAGAATCTATTATCACCGATCCGCATTATTGGATAGGCAAGTCAGCTATGGACGATATTATGTTTTATAATAATAATACGAGTTCTCATAGAATCTTAAATTGCAAACCTGTGCCGGTCATTGTTGAATTTTTCGCAACAGGAAAATCCTTTAAGGAATCGACGAATTTGTTCCATAGCATACTTTAACACTTGTTACTTCCACAACACCGCGCCTACAGACCTTTTATGATCTAGATATAAATAATAATGTTATACCTGTACGGTTTGATAGTCAATAGTCGTACCGAATGACATACATAAACAGCCTCGGAGCAAACGTCTGGTAAGCCAGCTTTATGTCCCGATGCGGTAATCGAACTCGAGCCGCTGCGTCATTTGCCTCGTTAAAAATAATAATACGGATGTGTACTAAATGTCCTATTTAATAGCACATTATTATTTTATTTTTGGCAAAGAATGTGAGGGGAGGAAGAATCTTCAGGAATATTTGAATAGGATATAAAAAGCGCTGAGTGAGTTTCAAAACCCCTCCGTCTTCCTCTGGCACTTAACAATTGCCAATGAAATTACTGTGTTTTGCCGTTGCGCAGACTGAATAGTAAGCAATACCGTCTGTTTCCCCCTTTTCTACCAAATTAGCGTAAAGAATATGCGAAAAGTAACAAATGAAAGTCTGCAAAAAGCTTCACATGGATACACACTGAACTGTACTGAACTCATAATATCAATTTGTGTCATAGAGGCCTAAATTAAATTGGATTTAGTTTATGCTGTCTCTTGACGCATTTCGAGGCAAGTCGCAAAAAGATAGCGTTTGTTTACTGTTCTAGCCATAGTTTCAACAACTTCTAGTCCAAGTTTACTCAAAAAACACGTACTTTATCTATGAATCCGCCATCAGGAAACATGACGGCTAGTGTTAATGAGCGTATGTAGGACTAATGAAATGATCAAACAGACAGGTATGTAGGTATGTATGCTGTCCTTGTCTAACTCTGTTGCTAATGCTCACTGACCCATTATGTCATCTATTATAGATCAAGGACGCAGACGTAATTAGTGATCTGTGGCAAAATGTGCACTATATATGATGAGCATCGGTTGGTTTAATTTGTACAAGCGCTCCTTTATACGATCTTGATTTATCAGCAATTAAGATTATTAAGTTTTTAGCCTTGGTCTTCAATTTTGTAATGACATAATAGTTCGTTCTGTTCGTTGAAAGTATTTAAGATATTGGGTACAAAGGTACTAAAGGCACTATTTAATGATGTAGTGGAAACATTGTAAACTCAAACTCAAAACTCAAAGCGTTTATTTCAATTAGACCTTAGCAGGTGCCTGCTAAGGTCTACAAAACAAAGGCGAAGCTACAGTCACAGACACAAGGCATAATAACTTGTGAAAGTACTGTAGTTGCCCATTCCAAAGCGTAGATCTCTATGGAGAAGAATGGGCAAGAAACTCCATGGACACTCTTTTCAATCAAAATATTGTTACAAGATCTTGGTTACATCATTCATGTTGAGATTATACATATATATGTGAGAACGATGTAGAAAGACATTGAGGTGGACTGTATTGTTTCACAGCACCTAGACTGAATATTTCCGTAGTGGACTGTATATTAAAACATTTACTTGATAATCACTAGTTTTATTTCACTATTAAGTTACATTGTAGAGAGCTTGTAATCGACTGTGTTCTGGCATCGCCTGGTTCGGTCTTTTATACACGAACGCGAAAGCGCACGGGGCGGCGGTGCCCAACATTATTCCCGCCAAATGATCAATAACATGGCGCCGACCAACGGAGGGGTACTGGACAGGTTTCGACCTGTCGGGACTTGAACAGAACATGAATGCCGGTCCGTTGGTCGACCAATCAGAGTGTTTGTTACATTTCAACATGTCAGAACCTGTTGGTTCAAGGGTTTCTGGCTTCTATGTGCCTAATCATTATTATTTATTGATTATACATAAATCTTAACCTACTGGGGACCCGGGGATCGGCGTCTTTATTATTATCGTTTATTATATCTAAGTCTTATTCTACTTAGGACTCGGAGATCGGTGTCTTTATTACTATCTATACATAAGTTTTATGTTGGTCGTGATCCTGAGATCGGCGTCCGCAACAGTCCTCCCCCCGGCGCAGCCTGCGTAGCCTCTTCCTTTTTCATAAGGACGACGAGCTTGCTCACCGGACGTCGGAAGATGCCGGTTCTGGTCCGCACCTCGACGACTCGAATGCTGCCGTCGGTTCCTGGATGCGTTCTCTCGACGACTCCCATCGGCCAGGTGTTCCGGGGCAGCGTGTGGTCGACCACGAGGACTACATCTCCAGCCCGCAGGGGCCGGGCGTCGTTTCTTGGTTCGCCGCGTGGTACCAGCGTTGGCAGGTATTCCCGGAGCCAGCGCCGCCAGAAGTGGTCGGCAAGCGCTTGGCTAGCTCGCCATGCTCGTCGGTCGGCTTCCTCGCAGGGTCCCGTTGCTGGTAGGCCGTTTGATGAGCCTAGCAGGAAGTGGTTGGGGGTCAAGGCCTCGGGGTCGTCGGGATCCACGCTGACGTGGGTCAATGGTCGTGCGTTGATGGAGAACTCAGCCTCGGTGAGGAGTGTGCTGAGTACTTCCTCTGCTGGTGCCTTCTCCCGCAGGGTGACTTTGAGGGCCGTTTTGACTGAGCGGACCATCCTCTCCCACGCGCCGCCTTGATTGGGCGCGCCCGGAGGTATAAAGCGCCACTCCATCCGATGCTGTAGTCCCTCGTCGCTCAGCGCGGGCAGCCACTCGGTGTAGGCGTTGCGTAACTCTTGGTCAGCCCCGCGGAAGTTAGTTCCGTTGTCGGAGTACATTAGCCGCGGCCATCCTCGGCGGGCGGCCATTCTTCTTAGTGCCATGATGGCGGAGTCGGTTGAAAGGGACGCTACCAACTCGATGTGCACGGCGCGGGAGGTCAGGCAGGTGAACAGCGCTCCCCATCTTTTTTCTCGGCGACGGCCCACCTTGACCATCATTGGTCCGAAATAATCCACACCGCAATTAGTGAACGGGCGGTGGAAAGGGTCTAGGCGGGCGTGCGGCAGGTCTCCTGTGGCCGGCGTCTTGGGCGTTCCCTTCAGTCTCTTGCAGAAAGCGCAGTTTCTCTCTATCGTGCGCACGGTGGGTCGTAGGTGTATGATCCAGTAGCGCTGCCGTAGGTCGTTCGTCACGCGTTCTCTGTTGGCGTGTCCCGCAGCGCAGTGTTCCCGCAGCACGATGAGTTTGGTCAGCGGGTGGCGGCCGTCCATTATGATGGGCCGCTTTGTCTCTGTGGGTGCCGAAGATGCCTCGATTCGTCCTCGCACCCTCAGGAGTCCATCTTCTATAATCGGATCTAGGCGGTACAGCCGGCTCGTCTTAGTTAATGCTCGAGCCGACTTGATCCTTTTCATTTCTTCGTCGAAGCTTTCTTCTTGCGCATGCCGGATTAGTTCCATCTCGGCGCGCTGAATGTGCCGATGTTCCATGTTGGTTGCCTTACGTCGGCAAATGTCAATGAAGGCGAGTGCCCGTGCAGTGGTTCTCACCAGGACTTCGTATTTTGAGAAGCGGGCAGGGTCGGGTAGCCAGCTGTCTCGTCTCGGTTCTTCCCTGGTATGCAGGACCTCGTCGACCTCGTCTTCTACTGTTGTCATGGTGGGCCATTGCGCTTCAGGTTGGTACAGAAAGGCAGGCCCCTGGAACCATCGATCCGTTGTGCTCAGAGGAGTGTCGCTGAGCCTTGTTGCGTCGTCTGCCACGTTGTGTTCTGTGGGCAGCCATCGCCAGTCTTCCTTCTTTGTGAGTTCCGCGATCTCACCCAGTCTGTGCGCGACGAAAGGTGTGTAGCGTCGCATGTCGTGGTGTATCCAGTGAACCACGGTGGATGAGTCGGTCCAGTAGGTCGTTCGACCAATCTTTATGCGGTGTTCTCGTCTGATTGTGTCGGCGAGTCTTGCACCGATGACCGCTGCTTGAAGTTCGAGCCGAGGTATGGTCTGCGCCTGTCTTGGGGCCACCTTGGCTTTGGCGGCCACCAATACCACGGTGATACTCCCGTCGCTGCTTGTGATCCTCCAGTAGGCCACGGTCGCGTAGGCCTGTTCGCTGGCGTCACATAGCACGTGGAGGTCGATGCTCTCGTACTTCTTCTTCGTGTAGCAGCGTGGCAGTCGGAGCTTGGCAATCTCGGCGAGGTGTGCCAACCACGATGCGAAGAGTTCGTTTTCTTCCGTCGGTATCTGTTCGTCCCACGTTGTCTGGAGGCGCCACAAGCTCTGCAGGATGATTTTAGAGCGGATGGTGTAATGGCTCAGCAACCCGAGAGGGTCGTAGATGGACATTACGGCGCTGAGGGCTTCGCGTTTGGTTGGTGCGCGAGCTCGATCTCGTACCTCTGTTGGCACTCGGTTCATGGATGTATTGAACCCGAGTTCATCTCGTTCCGCGTTCCAGAACAGGCCGAGGATCTTGCTTTCCGGTTGCTCTCCCCCCAGTTGTGTAGGTGTAGTGGCGTACAGCTCAGGGGGTATGTCGCGCAGCACTGTTTTATCGCTGGCGTTCCATCCCCGCAATGTGAAGCCGGCGTTGGCGTGTACTGTTCTCGTCTCTTCCACCGTCTTCCATGCTTCCGTTGGGTCGTCGTAGCTTGCCACCAGGTCGTCCATGTAATGGCTCTCCTTGATTGCCTCCAGCGCCCGCGGGTACTCCTGCCCGTGAATGTCTGCGTTGTGGTTGCGAACATAATGGGCCATGTACGGGGAGCACGCGGCGCCGAAGAGCATACTTATCATCTTGAATTTGAGTGGAGGCGTCTCTCTCTCGTCGCCTCGCCACAGGAACTGCTGCGCTGGTTGGTCTTCCGTTCTTATTTGTATTCTTAAGAACATCTCTTGAATGTCCGCTGTTACTGCCACTGCCCTTTCACGGAATCGGAATAGGATCCCCGGTAATGACAGCAGCAGGTCTGGTCCCTCCAACAGTTCATCGTTCAGGCATGTTCCGTGGCTTCTCGCGGCTGCGTCAAACACTAGCCTGCACTTGCCGGGCTTGTTCGGGTTCTGCACGGCAAAGTGTGGCAGGAACCAGCACACCGGGCTCGCACGTTCTGAGCCGTCGCACGGTGTGGCGTAGCCTTTCTTCAACAGGTTGTCGATCTGGCTGGAGTACTCTTTGGCAAATTTCGGATCGGCGTCCATCCTTTTCTCTATTGTTGTGAGGCGACGGCGTGCTTGGCTGTAACTGGGTGGCATGACGGTGTCGTCTGTTCGCCACGGCAGCCCTACTTCGTACCCTGCTTCGGTCTTCTTTGTGGTCGCCTCGACTATCTTGATGGCACGCTGATCTGCCTCTCGTACTCGTGGCTTCCCTTCTATGCAGAGAGCCTCTATCTTGAAGTGAGCGTCGACCAAGTGGTGGAGCTCCTGATTGCTCACGTTCGACTCTCGGTCGGGCTCGTATATATGCAGCACCCTACCCTTTTGAATGAGGGCGCTGCGTGGTGCGGTTCCGTGCACCACCCATCCCAGCTTCGTTCTCGATGCGGCCGGCTCGTTCGGGTTGCCGGTCCTGAGTTCCCTGGAGACGATGCACTCCCAGTGGTCTGTCCCCACTAAGAGCCCGGGGCGTGCGCGTTCGTAACACACCTCGTTTCTGGGAAGGTCTCTCAGGTGCTCGTGTTGAAGAAGGGTTTCGGAGATGGCCTGCTGATGCAGCTGCAGGTCTTTTATGGTCCTGGCTCTGACTTTGTACCTTTCGGTTTCGTTGACGCCTCTGACGTCTATTGTGACGAGCTGGCTCTCGGTTTCCTCTTGTGACATGTTGACGCCGTTCAAGTGCAGCGGTTGTGATGGCCCTTCTGCCCCGATGCTGGTTGCTAACTCTTTGTCGATGAGAGTTACTGTTGCTCCTTCGTCTAGGAGTGCGTAGGTCTGCACCTCCCCTTGTGGTCCTGACACGATGATCGGACACATCTTCAGCAGTACTGTTCTTTGACTCATAGCTGGTTGCGGCGTGACTGATAGAACGGCCTCCTGCTTCGGCGTCTCTGCCTTCGGCGCTTCTGCTGCTTTGGCCGCCTCTGGTCGTGGCGGCGCCTGGTGCAGGGACGCGTGATGTGGTCGGCGGCATTGGTCCACGCCGCAGGGTCTTGACTTGCATCCGATGCGCCGGTGCTGTCTTTGGGCGCACTTGAAGCAGATTCTCTTTTGTTTGAGAAACTCCCATCGTTGTTGAATCGTTAGTGCCTTGTACTTGGGGCACTGAGGCAGGGCGTGTGCTTGTTCACACCCAGGGCATGGTATCTTCTCGTCATCAGCTGCGGCGACAGTGTTGTAAACTGTTGCTTTCTTCTTTAGGGTTACGGCTGGTCGTGTCTCCTTCTTTTGGCTTGCGGTGGTGCACGTGGATGGGGCATAAGTGTAGCGTAGTGCCCTGTCCGCCTCCCTCATTAGGAATCGGGAGATTACGACGATTTCTGGGTCGGCCGTCCCTTCGTTATCATAGGCGTAGTCACACCAGCGGGAGCGGAGATGTGGACTCAGCTTGTCCAGCACTTCTCTCGTCAGCAGGGGATTGAATAGGTAACCCCTTCGGTCGATGGTCTTCAGTACGCAGATAATGTTCTGTAGTTTCACAGCAAAACTGTTGAGGTCGGCTGCTGATGCTCCAGGTCTAGGGAGCTTCTTCAGATCCTCGAGCGCCCGATCGATGATAATTTCGGGTCGCCCGAAGCACTGCTCCAAGGTCTTCATTATTATGTCAGGGTCTGTGGCCGTGTGTAGTAGTGCGGCCACAGCATCCCTAGCTTCTCCCTTCAGGCAGCTCCTCAGTCTGTGAATGTTCTCTGCTGCTGGAATCTGGTACATGTTGGTTGAGTCTCGAACGGCTGCCTTGAAGGGCAACCACTCGCTGGCGGCTCCAGTGAACGTCGGCAGGTCCGTATATCGTGGACGGGGTCTGGCCATCTTCTCGAGGGTCGTGGCTAGTTGCTCGATGCTATTTCTCGTTCTGGTTGGAGTTGGCGATCGTGCTCTGGGCGCCTCGAACCTTATTTGTCTTGGTTCCTCCCTGGCGTCCTTGGTTGCTTCCTCCCCCCGTGAGTCGAGCGGGTTCGTTCGTAGCCACTCGTCTACCTTTAGATGAGGTTCTTCTGTTATGGGCTCATCATTGATGCTTTCTTCGTCGTTGATGGCGGACACCTCTGCGGCTAGTCTCTTCTTAACTAGGTCCGCTTCCACGTCCATCTGTTTTCTTTGTAGAACCGCCAGTCTCTCTGCGGCGTTTAGTTCCGCTTGTCGTAGTCGCGTCGTGATGCTTGTGGTCGATCGGTGTGACCTCAGCGACCTTGCTGGTGACCTTGCTCGTTGTTGCGTGGTCACCGTTGTTCTGACCCCGGAGGGCCCAGCTGTGCTCGTTTCCGCCAGCCTTGAGAAGGGTGAGGCCGGCGGATCTAAAGATACTCGTCGAAGTCGCTCTTTTTCAATGTTTTCTTGCTCTCGGCGGCGTGCGGCTTCTTGTGTGCGTCGCTGCTCTTCTAATTCGACTAAGTCTGATTGGCTTCTTGTTACGACCATTTTGAAAATGTGCCTAGGGTTGGCACACTTCCTGTTCGGGTCGGCGCGCAGACGGTTCGGGTTGACACGCAAGTGGTTCGGTACAAGCGGTCGAGTCGACACGCAGACGGTCGTTTACAGGCACTGTCTACCTAGTCTAGGTTAGTTCGGTTCGTCACAGACCCAGATAGGTAGGCACAGGCACTCGTTGATTCTGCCTCGATGTTCTTGACTTAGTTGACTCTGGCGCCTTGCCTATATAGGTAGGCGCAGGCACACGTTGATTCTGCCTGACTGGCAGGTACAGGTACTCGCAGATTCTGCCTGGCTAGTAGGCACAGGCACGCACTTATAATTTTTAGCTTATATACTTTTGAACTGTTATATACTTTGTTTATATACTTTTGCACTGTTATATACTTTGTCACTGTTATATACTTGGCGCTTATATACTTTGCGCTTATATACTTAGGCACTATTATATACTTTGTCACTGTTATATACTTGGCGCTTATATACTTTGCGCTTATATACTTAGGCACTTGTTATATACTTTGCGTTTATATACTTTGGCACTTGTTATATACTTTGCGCTTATATACTTTGCGCTTATATACTTAGGCACTGTTATATACTTTGTTTATATACTTTGGCACTGTTATATACTTTGTCACTGTTATATACTTGGCGCTTATATACTTTGCGCTTATATACTTAGGCACTGTTATATACTTTGTTTATATACTTTGGCACGGTTATATACTTTGTCACTGTTATATACTTGGGCACTGTTACTTACGTAATGTTCATTGTCCAACACAACAGCGTTTATGCCTGGTAACTTGATACACTCACGCGTTAGTTCTCCTAGGTTACAGGCACAGGTACGCACTTGTACGATCTGTCTATCGGTCTATAGACACAGGTACATACTTGTAAGTTCCGTCTGAAGCACTAGGTACGCGCACTCGTTACTATTGCTTAGATAGCAGGCACAGGCGCGCTTGTATTATATACTTTACGCGCACTTGGTTACTAGTTATATACTTTGCACTGTTACTCACGTAATGTTCTTTTTGTTTAACAACGTTTCTGCCTGGTAACTTGATACACTCACGCGTTAGTTCTCCTAGGTTACAGGCACAGGTACGCACTTGTACGATCTGTCTATCGGTCTATAGACACAGGTACATACTTGTAAGTTCCGTCTGAAGCACTAGGTACGCGCACTCGTTACTATTGCCTAGATAGCTAGGCACACAGGCGTTCGGTTTGGATCCGGACGGCGGCACTACTTATTATCTGGCCGACGTTTACCCAGATCCGTGACAGTCGATTCTCTCATTTACACATTACGTTAAGTTCACAAGTATATACTTTACTTTTTCACTGAATTTAATACTTTTCAAATAGCTACACTGGTTTACTTTTTAAACTTATATCACGACTCGATGGACCAAAACTGAGTTTAAAACTTTCATATTCACTGGTTTAGTTTCTAAACTTATTATCACGACTCGAAGGACCAAAACTGAGGTGGACTGTATTGTTTCACAGCACCTAGACTGAATATTTCCGTAGTGGACTGTATATTAAAACATTTACTTGATAATCACTAGTTTTATTTCACTATTAAGTTACATTGTAGAGAGCTTGTAATCGACTGTGTTCTGGCATCGCCTGGTTCGGTCTTTTATACACGAACGCGAAAGCGCACGGGGCGGCGGTGCCCAACATTATTCCCGCCAAATGATCAATAACATGGCGCCGACCAACGGAGGGGTACTGGACAGGTTTCGACCTGTCGGGACTTGAACAGAACATGAATGCCGGTCCGTTGGTCGACCAATCAGAGTGTTTGTTACATTTCAACATGTCAGAACCTGTTGGTTCAAGGGTTTCTGGCTTCTATGTGCCTAATCATTATTATTTATTGATTATACATAAATCTTAACCTACTGGGGACCCGGGGATCGGCGTCTTTATTATTATCGTTTATTATATCTAAGTCTTATTCTACTTAGGACTCGGAGATCGGTGTCTTTATTACTATCTATACATAAGTTTTATGTTGGTCGTGATCCTGAGATCGGCGTCCGCAACAGACATGCACATTAAGAGCGTCCAGAGTAAAAAAATGGAAAGGTATTCTAAGCGCAATGTTGGGCCGTGACTGCCGTGACGTCGGGTTCATCATTTTGCCCAAGGTTTAAAATACTAGTATTGCAATCATCATTACAATAAAGCATGATAATGAAACCCACCCATGTAGAATATAGTATTTTGTTCAAAAGTTCTTGACAAAGACGTCCTAACAAATCATGGCTTCGAGAACTACGAATTTACGATGAACTTACGTAAAAGTTGATCCTGTAACTTTGAAACTATGAGTTGTCTGGATAACATATAACTTTCCAACAACTCCTTCAATTTACTTTTATACTCATATAACTATGTAAAAGGAAGGCTAGTATGATTGTGAATTATTAAACAAGACTTCTTGTAGTTGTAGCAGCGTCGGCCTTCGCATATTATCATGACCTTGTCTATGAATAGGCCCCTTTATATTCTTTGTAGTTTTCCCTCCTGTAGAAAATAAACCTTTTAATGGGCGAAGTTGAGAGCTCTGACACACTTTAGTGTGTCCGGTCTGTAGAAATACGCACTTCCGAAACACTTTCGGTTCACGTTATTAATCACTAAAACAACTGCTAATGTTGATGAACTAAATTAGTTCATAGACTTTTACCATCATTTGTTTTTGTTAAAATCATGTCTATTTTAGTCGTCGCCCACTTTTTTTTCCAATGGAACAAACTAGCTACATCTGAATCAAAATGGCTGTAGCACGCATAGACCTTTTTATAGCCTGGATCGTTTACGTGTGTATCGATTAAAGTAAAGAGGTATTACGTGAAGCTCAATCTTAAAGCTCTTACTTCGCTTGTTGTGTTATAGACAAGATTGCCCCAGTTTCTTTTTTTTCTTTGAAAGATCGAAATTTATTATCTCGATTCAGATTAGATCAGTCGTTTCCGTAGGCACAATACCCTGTGTGTTGGAGGACAGAATCTAAGGTATTTTTAAAAGAAGTAGTCTAGATAATATCTAATGATCTTGCTATGGCTAACCAGCTCTTATTTGTTTTTATAATTCCTGTACTGATTTATGACATGGTCTATTCACGTTGTCAAAACAACGAGTACACTTGGGACTTGCTATTTATTGCTACAATTAACTGTTAAATGACATGGACATCGTTATTATTATTACTCTTGCAAAAAAGATAACCTTGGTAGATAAAAGGCCGTAGTATTTTTGTTTTGTTAACTACCTCCCTTGGGCACCTAAATTCAGTACCATTTTGGCCCTATGTTGCAGCTAGAAGAAGAGCTAGCCACTATTTCTGTCAATCATCTCCGGTTATGTTTTTGGTTTAAACCATCTTTGGATGGGCACTGACATTCGGAAGACATTATTTTTATTGAAAGCTTCGGTGTCACACTGAAACAAAGGCCTCCCCGCATTCCACTTCTTTCTGTTTGTAGCTATAGATCAGAATATTATTGTAGGAGTCTAGCTCATACCGCGGCGTCATTTACTTGTAGGCATTCACGTTATCACATACCATTAAATTGAACATGTTTGTCGTCTCATTGGAAAGCGATAGCACTTCATAATCTGCCTAGCCTTTTCCCAACGATGTTGGGCTCGGGTTACAGTATTCAGCTGAATAATACGGGAAAAGAGCACATGAAAGGAATTGGGGGAGCCCTTGGCCAAAAAAAAAAAATAGTCACGCACCTGGAGCGACTGTCTCCGCACTGTCTGACCTCCACAACCGATCCACGTTTCACGTAATAATACAGGTCTTAAAAATTGTTATTCTTTTTCCAGCAACGTCACCAGAACGATTCTCAAGTAAACCACAGGCGAGCGAAGACACTTCGCAATGGCAAGCTTGTGGAGGAGAAGTGGGCGTCTGTTCAGGTGGGAGACGTCATCCGGTTGGAGAACGACCAGTTCGTCGCGGCGGACATCTTGCTCCTCAGCAGCTCGGAGCCCAACGGACTCTGTTACATAGAGACTGCCGAGCTGGATGGGTCAGTACTTATTTCTTTTCATATTGCATATCCATAAGGTTCCCATTGCTGGGACACAAGCCTCCTCTTTGGGAGGGATTGGGCTGTAATCCACGTGGAGTCAGTGCGTGTTAGTAGATGTTACAAATCTTGGAGTGTTTGGTTCTAGGACTTACCGGATTCCTCACAATGTTTTCATCACCCTTTTTGAGAGCAGAGGTGATGAAATAGATTTCACAAAATTATGTGCCTACTTGGGTGCGAACTGCGAGCCCATGACATAAAACTCGTAAGTGAGTGCCGTTCCACTGGGCGCCACTGCTCTCTTTTCGTGTTTATTGAATACTTTCAAATTTCAACTACTCAGCCGACCAATAGGACCTGGGCTGGCCTGCTATTCATCTCGTTAAAATGTTGGTTGGTGCAGAGGATTGTGCATGATCCGCAAGAAAGAATATAACATAACACACAACATAATATCACGCCTGTTGTCCTCGAAAGGTTATGCAGAGGTGTACCTAATAGTACAAAGTACACCCACATTACACATACCTATGTTTAAGTTCCATGCCATCAACTGGACACAAATCCAGACTCCGTGGCTGCTGTTAAGAAAGAATATAAAGGCAAGAAAATATACGTGAAGGGGCTCCACATTGGTTTCGTGTTGCATTTGTGTATTATGATTAAGAGCACGTGCGTATTTACATATTTGTGTCGCGAGGCATAAATATGCAAGTACATTGCATTTTTTACGTTTATGTGACTAACTAGACCTTGGGGAGGTTTACGCAGCTGTGGGCTTAAGCTGACTTGAATGATTTATTGAAGGTTTAGAATGTACAGAGGACTTTCAACCTGAGGGGGTAGGTTTTGCCAGGGTTGCGGGACTGTTCGAAAGAGTTACCGCGGCCCTGGAACACAAAGGGCAAAGGAAGGGACATGGATGGGTTTTAGTCAGTAAAAGTCTGACACTTCCTCCTGCTCAGCCCAGAGCGGGAGGGGTTATTTTATGATTACCCATCCGAAAAAAAAAAAAAAAATATGGGTTAGGTTTAAAATTAAATAGAGCTGTACTTTATAATAGTTATTATATTATAGCTAGCCCATGATGTCCCACTGCTGGGCAAAGGCCTCCCTCCATTCCATCCAATGGTCACGATTCTGTGCCACTTCTCTCAAGGAAGACATCCAGTTCCTCCGCCATCCCCTTCGTGCTCTGCCGAGACCTTGTGTCACCGTTTCAGGGAACCAATCCTGAGCTTTACGGGTCCACAGCTCGTTCAGCATGCGACAGACATGTCTTGCTTAGGTGGCTTACCATGCCGTCTTAAAGCAGGAGTAGAAAGGGATAGAGATGGCGCTAGACGACCTGTATAGCTCTGTCTCTTTCCCACACTGGAATTACTCCCGCTTTAAGACGTCATAGTAACCCCTAGTCCATTTTAAGTAGGCAGCCTTTTGAGCATAATGATTCTAAAAATCGTATTGTCTTGTGTTTGGTTACAGGGAGACAAATTTAAAATGTCGTCAGTGCCTTTTAGAGACGGCTGCGATGGGGCAGGACGACGCACAACTGGGTGCTTTCGACGGAGAGATAGTCTGCGAAACGCCCAACAATCTACTTAATAAGTTTGATGGTAAGTCTTATTTTCGGTTCCTCTAGTTTTCTACCGTACTTGCATATTCTAGCTGGGTTTAGGGATCCCAGCAGTACAGAATATGTCTATGTTAACGAATATCAGACAAAATTATATTTGCTGGCTTGTGTTCAAGCACTTGTCTAGACAAATCTCTATGTTGTTATGTGTGGACCGATTTTAACCTACCAAGGACTTAACATATTATACATATATGACATCATCAACGTCCCTTCTGAAGTATGTCTATGGTTCAGTTCAGTTTTACCTTATTATTATTTTCTAAATAAAATAATCCATCAATGACTAATTTAGTTAGGTTTACGCTCCATTAATTTAGTTAGAAATATTAAACGCGAAGTCATTCATCAATTAGTAATGAGTGATTTATTTGTGATCGACTACACTATTATACCTAAATAAAATAACAACAAAATTTACCTTAAAATTAACATGAAACTGTAGTGAAAAGCTAATTGACTCAAACTAAAAACATACGTGGCAAAAAGAAGTGTACATAAACAATTGTAATCTGACGCTGTTCGTGTTTTTTGCTGATTACTGTTTCGCTACATTTGCGAAAGCGTCTGCGGAATCCGCGCGCCATTGCCCTGCGTTGTCGCGATTAAGTAACGCTGCAGAAATCAGTTGTTAAAACCTAAAGCTGTAAACACACTACCTGTCGTGGCATGGCGAATCACGCCAGAAATAAATCTTGCTAACTAACATGACTTCGGCGTTGGTTTGGTTGCTAGCTTACCGGCTACGAAACTCGAGGTCCAAGGGTCGAATTGCAAACGGACCAAAAAGGGGTGTTTCTGTCGATAAATTGTTTTAACATAACATTTATTTTTTTCAAACAACATTGGCCCACAGATATAATATACCTTACAGATTAATACATAATTATGGTAGTAAATAGAACCTCAAAACTATGTCAGTAGCACTTCACTTGTGCACTATGTCACTGGACATTCATGTGAAAACCCCTGAATGTGGAAGAAGTTAGCGATGTTATAGTGTCCTGGCTCTGAGAGCACATAAAACTGTGGGCTCTCTTCCCATTTGGAGCTTCTTTTTCCAAGACTAAAGACAGGCATATCTACCAAACTTCTCTGTTGCCTTCTGATTATTCCTACGAAGCTGGCTAGTGTCCTTTGAGACTGGCCGCCTTGACCAAAATTCCTTTTTTGATAATTTTGAAGAGACATACATTATCAAGGCACACGCCATGACCCGACAGTGTGTTACCTGCCTTGTTGTTTATGCACCGCTTGCACTGTGGTACTTTATCATACTGGTGGATGCTAAATCAGGTACTTGAAGTCTTGAACGTATGAATCATACGAGCTCGGGTTATTCTCTGCCATTAACATAGTTACCGGAAATTATCTATATGACCATCTTTATTTGTTTTCCTTCTACTTATCTTGATAGCTCAGAACTAATTGTTTGTTTAGTAATTGAAACTATATTTTTAGTTATGTAAGTAATCTATGACGTTGAAAATGTGTCAACGTTTGAAAAGGTTATTTTTTATACTTCTAACAAATCATCTGCCTTAAGCCTAAATGAAATTGATGTGCTCGCTAGTTACGCACTCTGACTAAAAGTTTTAATTAACTAAATGGTAACCTTTTAGGACAAAGGCAATCATCGTAATTGCGTTTCTTTGAGTACTACTCCGTTTAATTTAGTAGACGATAACAATGGCTTGTAGGCGCTTTAGTACATAGTAATATAAACTCAAATATTTCCCTCCTTTTGAGGCAGTCAGCAAAATAGACCAGTTTGTCCTGTCGCAGATTGTCTATAAGAGTTTCATCAGCATCATTCTCCTGCCCTTATCCCAACTTATTTGTGGTCGGCGCAGCATGTCTTCTTCTTCCATACTTCTCTATTACTCGTCATCTCAGCAGTCACCTTCTTTCTAGCCATATCATCTTTCACACAGTCCATCCATCGTTTCTTTGGTCTTCCTCTACTCTTACAGCCATCTACATTCATACTCAACATTTTCCTCAATACATTCTCCTCATTCCTCCGCATCATGTCCATACCACGATAACCGATTACCACACAATTTTTCAGTCACCGGCGCCACTTTCAGACTCCCTCTTATGTACTCATTCCTTAAGAGTTTCATCATCATCACCATCATTCTCCTGCCCTTATCCCAACTTATTTGTGGTCGGCGCAGCATGTCTTTTTCTTCCTTACTTCTCTGTTACTCGTCATCTCAGTAGTCACCTCCTTTCTAGCCATATCATCCTTCGCAGTCCATCTATGTTTATATGGCTCCATAAATCTTTCGTTTTACATGTCTATTTTTCTCATGTTTGTTTTTTGTGTGGATTTGTGCCCGGTTGATGGCAATAGGCTCGCCTCATATTACATGGGACTTAAAATATGGGTGTACAATTAGGTACACCCCTGCCTAACGCTTCGGGGATTACAGGCTGTTCCGTTGCGTATGTTATTTTACTTGTAAAAAGTAATCTTTCCAAATGTGTATTTAATCTCTTTTTTCATAAGACCGTCTAATTAAGACACGTAACAAGATTTATTTAATGAAATAATTAATTAAGAATAGTTTACTGGTATCGGTACTAGATATTATTGAGTATCGAATAGTAGGTAAGCTAGGTACCCTCTAACAGTAATGGAAACATCTCGGTTGACTTAACACAGGCTCGCTTGTTTCGACGTTCACCTCACTGCCTTCAGTATTCATCAGTTCGATTCTGACGTCACAGGCGGTAACTACCGATTCATAAAACATAGTCTTATGTAGACACGTTCAATAGCCGTAATGTTGTATGCCTACAATAATATTATTAATCATTTTATGAAATTAAACAATGATGCAAGCAATGACGTACATTGATATTATAAATGCGAAAGTAACTCTGTTTGTTACCTTGTCACGACTAAACCGCTGATCGGATCATAATGAAATTTGTCAAGGAGATAGATTATATCCTGGGGAAGGATATAGCCTATTTTTTCTTTTCTTACACATACACATCCCACGCGAAAGAAGTCTCGGGCATCAGCTAGTTAAATATAAAATGAGGCAGTTAAGTTACTTGCGCGCGCATTGTGAGGATTCAATAACGTCCCAATTGAGACATCTTGTCTCGAAAATCAAAAGAAAACGTTTGAAGCGCAATTGTTATTGTTAGCTATCTCTTTTACTAACGTACTTATCTTATCTTTTGTACTATTCATTAGTGGAACTTGTGAACAGGTGTGCATTATAGGCATATATAATATGTTAACGGAAAAGTATGTTATCCGTCATTGTATACAATTCCTAGGTAATCTATGCAATAATAGCGGTGCGACGGGCCACTACACAAAGTCGAGAGCGTCTATCTTACTCCTATTTTTTATGTTACCCTACACACCACACCAAGATAAACAAGGCATTTTGGCTAGGAAAACTTAGGATGCAAGAGCGAGCGATACGAGCTCGGGACTTGGGGCACCCTGACTGAACTGACAGAAATAGGAGCCTTATTACAACATTTTGATATTTACCTTGACGTTGATTTTATCCGTGTTTTATTTGTTTTATCCACAGAGAGCATTCGTTTTAATGTATTTCCTAGTATCATCTCGGAATTTCATACAATTCCTAGGAAATACATACATTTCACAGAAAATGTGTGTATTAAATAAATAATCTTTCTAACATTATTTTACACATTTCATAAGTAGGCTCGGAATTGAATATATTTCCAGTAACAAAGGTATATACCAGCGCGACCAGATTTTAAACGTCGGAAACTATGAACGTAACATATCTTGTGTACAATACCATTGGATGCCTCAGCCTCAGAAATATTACATGACTTGAGAGGCTTTTCTCTGAAGATTCGTTCAATTTAGGCAAACACTTTAGTGCCATACAGTAGAGAGCATGAAGACTGCCCCTGGCACTAACACATCATCATTCTCCTACCCTTATCTATATTCATTTGTGGTCGTCGCAGCACGACTTCTTCTTCCATACCTCTCTATTACGCGTCATCTCAACAGTCACCACCTTTCTTGCATATCATCCTTCACACAGTCCATCCATCGTTTCTTTGGTCTTCCTCTACTCTTATACCCATCCACATTCATACTCAAAACTTTCCTCGCGACATTTTTCTCATTTCTCCGCATCACATGCCCATACCACGACAACCGATTACCACACAACATTTGAGTCACCGCCGCCAATTTCAGACTTCCTCGTACTTATTTTTCGGGTTCCGTACGACAATCGGCAAAACGAAACCCTTATAGGATCACTTTGTTGTCCGTCTGTCTGTCTGTCAAGACCCTTTTTCTCAGGAATGCGTGGCGGTATCAAGCTGAAATTACCAAATACTCAGGTCTGCTACCCCTTGGAGCAATTAAAAAATTACACTTGTAAGTCAACGCGATCAAAAGATATGACTGTTTATGTCGCATATTATGCGATTTCACAAGGGAATCAAAACCTATAGGGTACTTCCTTTTGACCTAGAATCATGAAATTTTGCAAAAGCAAGGAATTACAGCTTACAGCACAAATAAAGGAAAAATTCAAAAAAAAAAAAAAAAAAACAATGTATCTTCCCCCAGGTACGCTTAGCTGGCGCAACCAGCACTTCTCGCTGGACAACGACAAGATCCTGCTGCGGGGCTGCGTGCTGCGCAACACGCAGTGGTGCTACGGCGTCGTCGTGTTCGCCGGCAAGGACACCAAGCTCATGCAGAACTCCGGCAAGACCAAATTCAAGCGCACCAGCATAGATAGGCTACTTAATTTTCTTATTATAGGGGTGAGTTAAAAATTATTATTAGTATGTTATAACTGTCCCATTGATAGGCAAAGGCCTCTTCTCATACAGATAAGGTTTATAGAATATTTATTATTTATAATAGCATGTGAGAATAGAGTTTGATGAAGGTTCTCCTGCTCACCGATGCACGTTTCAGGCAGTCGACTAACAAAGTGTAAAAAACTGTACTAACTACTTAGATCTCGTAATATTTCTACACTAGCGCCTTTTGCAGCTGGTATTGCGCTTTGGAATTAAATGCGAGCGACACTCAATTGTTTTATTTTTTCAACATAAATTGGTGGCATCTCAGCCACATGCGGACATGAAAATATCGCAATGCAACTTTAGTCCGTAAGTACAAAATTAATTAACAAGGAATCTAGTCTAGACCAATAAGGTGCCATGCCTATACGTCGAAACTTAATTGTCCTTGAAACTGAGTTAATCCTGCTTTAAAAATAAATATAAACGTTCCTCTTTTTGTCCCACAGATAGTATTCTTCCTGCTATCGATGTGCGTGTTCTGCACGGTGGCGTGCGGCGTGTGGGAGTGGATGGTGGGCCGCTACTTCCAGGTGTACCTGCCGTGGGACACGCTGGTGCCGGCCGAGCCCACGTGGGGCGCGCTCGTCATCGCGCTGCTGGTCTTCTTCTCCTACGCCATCGTCATGAACACTGTCGTGCCTATATCGCTATATGTGTCTGTTGAGGTCAGTGTACATCATATTTATCAACGTACGTCATTCTGAGCCCTCCTATATAAAGGGTGTAACAAGACCCTTAACGAAGCCGAAAGGCACTTGATCTCCCCGTCATTGCGATCATTTTTTTGTTATAGACCATACCTTGGAACCTTCTAGTTACGGAGATATTGGGGTCATAGTTCCCAACTTTTTTCTTAAATACATGTTTTTAATGTAAGATTTTTACTTAGAACACCTCCACGACCCCCGTACTATTCAATCCATCCATCAGCACAATGTTTTGAGTACGTTACATTGAGTCCTACCGTAAAAAGTGATTTTTCACCTCAAATAAAAGTCGTTTCCCAGCAATAGTTTTTGCGTAAAGTTACTTAGTTTGATGTACAGAATGCTTGGTTGACGGCTTCGTGAAGGGTCCTGTTACAACCTGTATAAATTTTTAACCGGTTATTTAAAAAAAAAAACAGCTGTTCCATACATTTTGACTAGTATTGCATTTTTGTAGGAAACAGCGGTTTTTTTATAATAACCGATGAAAAATTTCCATGTGGGGAAACCGCGCTGAAAACTTGCTACGAATTTCCGCGACCTTCGCTAGTGCTAGTTAAGACCCCGTGCTCAAGTCCATTAAGGTTGATAAAGATTAAAATCTGATCAAATATACCCTCACTGTACTTAGGTCGTGCGAAAGTGTTCACAGAAGAAAAATTACCACACATATGTCGCATGTAAAAATAAATAACAATATCAATTATGTAATATGATTGACCGCCTCGTTAGTCTATTGGTCGCAAGCGCGATTGCTGAGCATGAGGTCCTGGGTTCGATTCCCATGTCAGGCAAAGAGTTAGTAGAATTCTCAGTAGCAGTCACGGAGATTTGCGCCCCGGTTGACGGCAATAGGCGCGCCCTCTATTACAGGGGACTTACACATAGCTGGGTAAAAGTGGGTGTACTATAGGTACACCTCTGTCTAAGCCTTCGGGGATTAGAGGCATGATGTTACCATAATTTCCATTATGAGCGAGACAGTTGTCGACGGAACAGAAACTGAAGCTGATCATACTTTTACACTGAATCTATTGTTTTTTTTTTAATCCTTTACCCTCTTATTAATAACCACGGAATAAAATTACATCAGGAATAACAAAGGAATAACCATACATTTTCAAAGGTTTAAACTTGGAATAACTTTATTCTGAGTTTATTAATAGGAGGGTTAGTGTTTATTTGTTGCGAAAGTCTTTGCGAAATTATGAAATCGAGTCGTACGAAAATTCATTGACTTATTTGGGGCATTTGTAACTAACACATAATATTTTTGTGGAAGATTCTCTCAATGCTCGACTCTCCACATTAAATGTAATTACTAGAGAAATATGCAGTTACTCACTAGGCTAATCTTTCCACTCTCATACTGCAGTAATTATGAATAACAAATACCATTTGACGTAATTGCGTGACTCAAGTGTAGGCATGGTCAGCTTCTCATAATAAAAAATAACATTTAAATTTTAATTACATAATACTTTGAACTAATTAAGCTATATCGTTAATCTAAACGATTTGATAATAGTTTCCTGTTTTTATAGGTAATAAGGTTTGCCCAGAGTTTCCTAATAAACTGGGACGAGAAAATGTATTACGATAAGACTGGCACGGCGGCAAAGGCGCGAACGACCACGCTTAATGAGGAACTCGGTTAGTATTCAAATTAATGGTTTCAGATGATAACATGTACTCTACTTACATTATTATTTTGTCATCTTATTACAAAACATAAATAAGGATTCCAGAATAGAATCCCTCGCTACGCTCAGGATTCTAAAATAGGATCCTGAGCGTAGCGAGTGATTCAAAGTACACCGCCTGAGGGAAAAAATTTTTTGTTCTCGAGTCATATGCTCTACTTTTCATCTCCTTCTATGAGAAAATCGATAAGAGACACTTTTATAATTTAGAAGAAAGGGAATCAGACGAGTAAGTACAATACGTATACGTACACGTTATAAAACACTGTTTATAGTTTATAATGGAATAACTAAAATATACTCAATTTTATGGCGAAAACTCCTTTAAGGTGCGTCATTCAAGAAATTTTCAACATTTTGTCCGGCGATTTCTTTGGTTTGTGTCCTTCAGACAGTCTCTTCAGATAAGCTACTATTTTGAGTAGCTGTCAATTTTAATATTTTATTGAAATTAACTGTAGATTTAAGTATTGAGTATACACTCCAAATAGTAGAAGATTGTTTATTTTTGGCTAATTCTTGAAAATAGGCCAAAAATACACTTTCCGAAAATGTCTTCCCTCCTTTTCTAATTTCCATTGTATGAAATTGTCATAGACCTTTAAATAACTACTATTTATAATTGATGTTTACTTCAAATTAGATAGAGACGTTGCTTGTTGTCTGATTGACTGAAACGACGCGTCTCTAGCAAACGGCATCAAATACTCGTACCTATACTTTCACACTGTTGTAAAAACATCCCTCATAGTCTTCCGAATACCTCTCATGCCTTTGGGCTCTTTTATTCACGGCAAAAAACCCATATTTAGTGAAAATTCTAAGGAAGCTGTATAAAATGTTGTACATTTATTTGTTCCCAGGCCAGATCCAGTACATATTCTCAGATAAAACGGGCACACTCACACAGAACATCATGACGTTCAACAAGTGTTCGATAGCAGGTATCAGCTACGGAGACGTCGTGGACGAAACCACTGGTGAAACCATAGAGCTCGCCGAGGTACGTCATGTACGTTCAATTCTATACCCCCACCGGAACAAGTACCTCTTTCAAACTATTACAAGAGCACATGCTATATATAGACCATAGACACAATATGCATGTAGGTTTATGCAGACTTTGAAGTATCACTAAGCACTCGAAACTGGACGAGACTCGCACGTGCGACGTTCCACCATCTTTTATTTTTGAGCATGCGTTTGAGTTTGGTTTTCAAAAATGTATTTTGAAGTTTTACGTTTGTTATTGTAAATGATGAAATATTGTCCTCGTTCGCTCACGCTTTCGGGCCATGTGAAGTGTTTGAATTTTACTGTCATGTCCATATGTTTGTGTTTGTTTTTACAGTTAGTTTGTGGATTATCATAGTACCACCTCAGTATCATGTTTGTGTAATTAATACGTTCACCCCACGGATGAATCTCACCTGATCGTCCACCTGTCGCATCACTAGATTTTTTTTTGAGTTTTTTGCATGGTCACACACCGCATTTATAGTCGTACAGCAATGTGCCTCGCTGACAAGTAACACAAATAGGGGACACGGGTCATGAGAGGGTAGCCCAATTCAGCCAGTGCCATGATCACCATACTATTATGACGGTCATAATTACCTACCTACATGAATGAAAATCCATCGCGACTAGGTGTCCAACTATTCGGAAAAAAATCAACAGTTGAACGTCTAGTCGTATGTTGGGGAGCCACATACAGTAGAATAGGTAGGGAGGTAGGGAGTCGAAGTGTGATGTGTGTGTGTGTGGTGACGCAGCGTCAGCGCGGCGGGGGCGGCGGGGGCGGCGGGGGCGGCGGGGGCGGCGGGGCGGACGGGGGCGCGGGGCGGGGCGCGGCGCGCGCGCGGCTGCTGGAGCTGGAGCAGGACGCGGGCCGCAGCACGCCCGGCGGCCGGCGCCCGCGCGTACGCACCACGAGTAACTCGCGCCCGCGCGATGCTACATGTCTCTAAAACCCATTCATTCGCTGCTGCCCCGCTTCGATATACGACAGCTCTGATGCCGAATAAGGCTTTTACCAAATCACGCGTGTTTCGCACGCCGCGAGTGAGATGCGACATTCGTTATTTCGATCTCATGATGAGTGTAATTGCTTTTGATATCGGATTGGCGCGATTACGACGAGTACATCTCTACAGGCATTAAACTTACTCCACAAAATGTCTCGTTTTACGCCACCACCAACTCAGCTAAAAAATCTTGGCGGCGTGCGGAACACTCTTGACTCAACCAAAATCCTAAAACGTTCGTTCAGAAAGCTCGTCATGCTTATTTACGGTTATGTTAAATGTGTGCTACCGACATTTAGTTCGCTTGTTTGTGAATATGACCTCTAGGGCGATCGATGTTTTTAAGTTCTCGGTTTGACTCGTATTTCGAGCGGGCAGTGGAACTATCTAGCCTGTATTTCCTGTATCTATCTGACCTTCTGAATCTCCCCTTTTTGTATCTCTGGAATGATTTCGAGCTAACCCACACAAGTGTAGCAAGTCACCTCATGAGACTCGCTCGCGCACTTTTTTATTTATTATGTATAAATTAGGCATCTTGTCTTCTTGAACACTCTACGATTTAATTTATTCTATTACTTGGAGCTTTTTAACGAATGAAGAATTAACAAAACAGTTATAACTAAAATGAATAAAAGAAAACGACACCTAAAATGATAAAATTAATTCAGAGCCGGAAAATACCAATAAAAGCTTTGTGACCAACAAAAAGAAACAAAATACACTACATACACAATGTAATACCATCATTTCCTTCTGATTTGGGTTAAATTATACATATGTACTTCTATTGGGCCCTTTGTATTTAACGCTCCCACACACTATCCGCTAATGTATAAATGTTTGTCCATATGTAATTAACCAATTGTATCAATTCATGTTTGCATGTACGCTTTGCATCGTGTGTTTATTGTAATTCGCTTTAACACTATTAACTGCATAACAGACAAATCTACGAAAAAAAAATGCAAATTAAATACAGTTTAAAACAATTTTGAAAATAAAATATACCAAAAAGGAATTATTTTTATGGGGAAGGCAACACAGAATTAAAACAACTGGCAATACCTTCGTAATAACTATGCTAAAAACACATTATCCAGCCCATTGGAATACGGAACTAACTTCACCAAACATTATACTTTGCTCAGTGTCTCCATTATAGTTGATGCATTTCACGAGCGCGCCTATCATTGTAAACTAAACCTTATAGCAATGTCAATAAAACTCACCCGAAACGCGCTCGTGATTTGCAGACTTTAGCCGTTTTAGAAATAGCGTAAACATCTTCCTAATTTGCGAAACATTTTAGTGTCAATCTGCAGTTGCTTCTCCCATTGTATCATAGACAAAGAAAAAGACGTAGATTTGTCATCATAAATCCTGCTTCGTGGGATTAACATTGTTTTCTGCTGCGCACTACAGAGTTCAGAGCCGTTGGACTTCTCGTTCAACCCTGAGTACGAACCGGAGTTTAAGTTCTTTGACGGCACGCTACTGGATGCAGTGAAGCGGGGCGACCAGAATTGTCACGATTTCTTTCGTCTGCTCGCGCTGTGTCACACCGTCATGCCGGATCAGAAGAATGGGAGGCTGGAATACCAGGTAAGCAGACTGTCAGAGTGTTTATAATTAGCTTGGAGCTCTAAAAAGTGTTTATAGAAATCAGTAAAGCGGTAAAGTTATTTAAAATATAGTTATTTTTCTGATAAAAAAAACTTACAAGGAATGATGTTCTAAATAAGTTTAACGATAAACGCATTTAGTGCAAAAAGGCAAAATTAATTTGTTTAATTCTAGATTTTTGTTTGACGAATAGACCAAAAGGTACATAGGTTCAAAGTATGTTTTTATGGGTTTCTGCATGTCAAAAATGTTTGATTTCAGGCGCAATCGCCCGACGAATCTGCACTGGTATCAGCAGCCAGAAATTTTGGTTTCGTGTTCAGAGAACGCGCGCCTAATAGTATTACAATAGAAGTAATGGGTAAAACAGAGGTACGTACTTATTCATCAATCATTTATTTATTTTAAATGTACTATAAACCATATATTTACCACCACACAATGTACTGGTGATGCAAATATTATACAAACATTCGTAGTTTGTCGCTGCATATCCCAAAGATTGACTGGGAGAAAATGGCTATGGCATTAAGTCCGCCTCTATACATTGTTCTATACTGCCTCATTGGTACCTATAGTGGTCGCAAGCGCGACTGCTGAGTATGAGGTCCTGGGTTCGATTACCGGGTCGGGCAAAGTGATATTGGGATTTTCCATCTGGAACTTCTCAGTAACAGACGGAGTCTGGATTTAAGCCCGGTTAGTGGCAAAAGGCTCCCCCCTATTACATGGGCCTTAAACAAAACTGGCGAAACGTGGGTGTACTGGGTACGTCTTTGCCTAACCCTTCGTTATGTTATTGCATTATTCTTCAATTATTAAATAAGTACGTAAATATATTCATTAAATTCATTAAAATTTTCTTTGTTTCAGGTGTATGAATTGTTATGTATATTAGATTTTAATAATGTTAGGAAAAGAATGTCCGTGATATTGAGGAAGGATGGTGAAATTAGGTTATATACAAAAGGTGCTGATAATGTAATATACGACAGATTAAAAAGTGGTCACCACCCAGAAGTGAGGTCGAAGACGCAGGAACATTTAAATGTAAGTTTATTTTGGTATTCTTTTATTATCTCTTTCCCAATATTCAAATGTTGATACAGTACACGGCTGTTAATATTATAAAAGGGCCGAGTTCAAAAGCTTGGTTGTGTGACGCGTCTTTCTCTGACAATCATATCTATTTATGTGGCAATCTCGTTTGGAATAGCGACATTCATTTGAGTGTCGGCTGGTTTTAGTGAAAACTGGGCATAAGTGCCATATTAATGCCCGGGTACAGGTACTTTAGTTTTGTTTTTCTTTACAAACGTACTTTATACCAACATTTTATGATCAGCTTTAAGCCCCTTTCGCCTGCGACATACCTCCTAAAGATCAGGTAATTGTTGAACAGAAATTCGCCGGCGAAGGTCTCCGGACGCTGGCGCTAGCGTGGCGGCCGCTGGAGGAGCGAGGCTTCGCGGAGTGGAAGCGCAGGCACCAGACCGCCGCGCTGGCGCTGCACGACCGCGACGAGCAGCTCGACGCCATCTACGAGGAGATCGAGACTGACCTGCAGCTCATCGGTACGTTGTGAGGGCCTTCCGAACTTTACGGGCTATCAGAATTCCGAAACAGTCGAACATTGAGCCCAGACAAGCCAGTCAAGATTCTCTTCAAAATCTGCATAAACATACATATCGACAGTGGAAATTGGTATTGTCGTAAGGGAAATTATGCGTGAAATTGAATTTCCAACGTTATGCTCGTGCGTTGAAAGTTGAAAACCCAACTGCACATCAATGTTACGATACTTCAAACTTTCATCATCGATATGTAACAGACCGACATGACCCATTGACAGTTACCCACTGAACAAGACACGTCCGAAGTACCGTTTGTTTTCAATGGAAGAACTTCGTGCCTCGTTCTCATACGTAATTCGATGGTGACAGCAAACAAATATTATCGATTTCGGTCGGATTTCATGATTGACTAATAAATAAATAAATATCGCTGGACATTGCTCACAGCGCCATCTATGTGCCACACTAAGCAACGAGGCTTGTGTCGTGGACACCAGATAGTTGATAATACTACATAGATACTTTTGACTAATTATACATCTGTTTTGATTCAGGAGTGACAGCCATAGAAGACAAGTTGCAAGACGGAGTACCAGAAACCATAGCGAATCTCAGTATGGCCGGCATCAAAGTGTGGGTCTTAACGGGTGATAAACAAGGTTTGTTTAAATAGTTCTTACTTTCTGTTCATAATTTGAAATCACATCGACTGAGCAAGAGGCAGGATCTCTTGCTGGTTCTATTCCCGGGTCGGGCAAAGTGTTATTGGGCTTGTCCATCAGGAATTTCTCAGTAGCAGCCACAAATCCAGACTCCGAGTCTAGATTTGTTTGATGGTAATAGGCTCGCCCACTAATGCCCACTATTACGTGGGACTTTACACATAACTTGCGCAATGTGGGTGTACTATTAGGTACATCTCTGCCTGGCCCTTCGGGGATTACAGGCGTGATGTTACGTGATCGACTATGAATTAGGTAGCTGCAGGGCTACCGCTTGACTGAGATCGTGCCGTCGGTGGGGCGCGGGGCGGGGAGGTCGCGCCGGCAGGGAGGACTGAGCGACGCGACACAACGCCCGGCCCGTAGCGTAGGGTACCGTCTAAGGGCCTTATCATACTAGCGGATTGCGAACGTCCTCAAAGCGGAGCGGGCGCGCAACGAATTCGTTACGAACACGCCGCGCATGCGCAGCGAATTCGTTGCGGACGCGCAACGGGATCGCCGCGAACAGCAAAGTGGACGCCATTTTGTACTGCTACAAATATGCTACAAACACGCGACGAAAACGTAACGTATTTGCCACGCGCCCGCGATGTCCTCGCTGCGCAGCCGCGGCGTGTACGCGACGCATGCGCTGCGCGTCCGCTCCGCCCCGCAGCCGCTTCCAAACCGCTAGTATGATAAGGCCCTAAGTTGAACTGCAGGCCTGTAGTTTACTATATTTTTCCTTTCGGAAAATCCTGGATTTCTGACTACGCTAGTTTTATCTATACTGATATCATTAAGTGTTTCTTTTTTTTCTAAATTTGTATGTAGGGGGTAACCTTTGGAACTACAGATCCGATTTCCACTAAAGGGAAGCTACATTATCCCAGAGTCTCATAGGCACATTTAAACGTTCCCGTTGATTAATTTCTGCACATAACGGGAGCGAAGCCGCGAGCATAAGCTTGTACAAAATAAATGCTTTTCTATAGATGGACTCTAAGTTACGTTTTTCTTATGAAAATTAAGGTAAACCGTCGCTTTCTTTTGATAATTCTATGATCAAAGAACACAAACTTACCCATTAAGAAACATTACAGAAACAGCAATAAACATCGGCTACTCGTGTCAGCTGCTGACGGACGACATGGCGGAGGTGTTCGTGATCGACGGCGTCTCGTACGACGACGTGGACCGGCAGCTCGCCAAGTGCAGGGACAGTATCAGAGTCGTCAACACGTTTTTGCCTCACGGTAAGTTCTGCATCACGTTGTGCAGGAAGTTGCGCCATCCCTACTCAAAAATGCAGAAACAAATACAGAAACATTTTTGAGTGCTGCAGATTGCATGCCGTCTGCATGATGATGCATTTTTTTCATCAACGATTTTATTGCGGAACGTATGAGTGATACTTTAGATTCCTTTCATTTTGCAGACGTAGCCAAAAAAATTGAATGTATATTATTGCAGAAAAATAAAGAATCAACAAATGTTGTAAAAGAATTTCAGTCAGTAATAGTTAACAAAAGACATTCGTAGACAAAAAACACTACAGGTGAACGATCCAAAAATATAAGTACAGCAAGAAGCATCCACCACAGGTTCAACAAGCGAGCCCGTGCCGGAGGGCGACACCGCGAACGGCGGCGCCGGCGTGTCCCGCGCGTCGCCCGGCCGCGCCAACGTGAAGCTGAACGCGCCCGCCGTGTCCGTCGTCACATTTAGGTGGGAACATAACACACACACAGCACACAGGTAGAGAGACAAAGACACGAACTTGTATCACCGCTATCCTTCACACAGCCTGTGTTTGTCGCTCACCGTCTATCGCGTGCCCGTTACCGGCCCGTTTGCACCACAAACGACTACAGTCCTTCACGGTTGTTTTATTTCTGTAGACCGCAACAACCTAATAAGTACCTTAATAAGATGTGATTTAAGATCAATTTGATATATAGGACTTGTTAGTTGCAGCAACCCAACATTACCTTATTGCAACGCAAATAAAGACAAAAGAAATTACAGTGGTCCGAGGTAAAATTGTGAATGGACATTTACTGCTTAACGGATTTATAAAACTCGTTCTGTTTTTGTCAATTTGAATTTGATAGAGACAGAACAGAACTTTAACTTCGTTTAGCGTCAAATGTTCGTAGTAATTTGTGGTGCTAGCGAACCTTATTGTATGCTATTTAATTATGTGAATTGGGAATGAATTTTTACGTGTGGTGTGTCTAGCCAACCTAGGATATTTTTTTTATATTAGCAACGCGTTTTGAACATTTATGCGACCATCCAGTCGTGAGATAAGGATAACAACAATACATCATATTTGACGCAGGTATGTTGATAAAGACATGTTTTCATCGTTGTAAAAACAATTCTTGAAACATCATCAAAAACGTAGTATCATGCAGTATTGTAATTTCAAACCGTAATTATTAAATTATATGTTATTTAACATAATTATACAGTACGTCATCTGCCCAGCCTTTTCCTAACTATGTAGGGCTGGGCTTCCAGTCTAACCGGATGCAGCTGAATACCAGTAATATACATGGAGCGACTGCCTATCTGACCTCCACAACCCAGTACTTACTGGGTAATAAGATACTCCTTGGTAAGATTGGTTGTCAGACTTTCTTACTTTTGAACATAATTATACAGTATTTATATGAATTCCTATACATAAATGTATTAACTATTTCAGTAGATGTTATAACAAATCTATGAAACATCGTACTTACTTTCTATTAGAGAAACGAAGTAAAAAAAAATAAAGCTTGGGTAGTTAATTAATGTGAGTCAGCGTCGCTTTCATTAGTAAATGTTAACATCCATACTACTTGTGTGTGTGTGGCTTTATAAGACATTACATGTATTATCGCATTAAATGTTCTAGTGTTGTCCGAATTAATTTCCAATTTATATCGATAGTTATTGTCTTGATTAATTCCTATTCGCTTGACCGTTTTTTAATCGACCTGGGGGCCGACTACCACCTCTTATTATTAGTATTATTTCAATCCTCCTTTAGTGCGGAAAAGAGATGCTGATATACAGTACGGATAGCTCCATCTCTTTCGCTCACAACATTAAGATTATAATAATAAGGCTAGAAAATGGTAGTTATGGTCCCAGTTGTTCCTTAACCGACTTTTGTAACTAAACTGTGTCACTTCCTACTAACATAGTCGTAGTACTGTCCACACATCCGTCTGTTTGAACACCAAGCCCGAGTGCTCTTTCTCTCTCTAACCTGTACCGATTCTTTTTAATCCGACACCTAGAATAGAACTGTAGATATCACATGCTAATTGTAGTTGATTTTAACATGTTCGTTGGCTCTGAGAAATTCAATAATAAGTGCATGTATAGATATAATTTTATCCTTTTGCGCGTCAGACCTGGGGCCTTTGACCACCTCTTATTGCAGTATTATTTAAATCTTACTTTAGAGTGGGAAAGAGATGCAGCTACACTGGACCTCTAGCTCTATCTCTTTTCCACCGTGAAGTAAAATTATAATATTACTTTAAGAGGTGGTGATCAGATAAGCCTCAGGTCTACAAACTTAACTTTGATATTAGATTTTAGACCATTTTTCGGTAACTCAATTTTCTCAGAGCCAACAAATAAAATAAACTTGTGTGCCGTGGTGTGCCCGATGTGAATTGTTCATGTCCTGTGTGTTCTTGATGTTATGTCAGCTTGGCTGTTTTAAGGACCCTTGTATACAATTAACCTATTAAATTCCTACCTAACTTTTTAAGTTTTCCATTACGTTATGGTTGTTGAATTGTATCATAATGTCACTGTGTACTGGGTCCTCAAAATATGTTTTGCCGGTTTGATTTGTGTGAGAACATTTTGATTACTTAAAAATATTACTGAAAACTTAAATATAAAGTACCAGTAGTGAATTCGATGTCTCTTTGGTAATTTCAGGTATTAAATCTTTTATCTGTAAACTTTGGCCTTGCATATCGCACATAGAGACCCTGTCTCTTTTCGGAATTAGTCAGTAAAAACCCAATTTCGTTCAAAAAGTTCATTGTTTCTCAACATGAGATGGATATTCATCTCTGAATTTAAAATGTATCCGTAAATAAAAGTTTAACGTAACACGAAACACTGTAGTGAGCCAGACTGTTACAGCAACGAGTACGTGTCGGGCGGCGGGCCGTACTCGGCGGACTCACACGAACACAACAACGACGACGCCAACGGGTTCGCCATCGTCATCAACGGTCATTCCTTAGTGCACTGTTTGCACCCTAAGTTAGAGGAGAAGTGAGTATCAAATCTTGTATTATATTATAAATCCAAAAAGTGCCAGATCAGATGAGAAAGGGTAATGACCTTCACGGAGCCCTCAACCAAGCATTCGGAACACGCACAACTAAGTAACTCTACGCAAAAATGATTGCTGGAAAATGACTTTATTTTGGGGTTAAAAATCACGTTTTATGATAGGACTCGAATGCAACGCACTTAAAACATTGTGCTGATGGATGGATTGAATAGTTCGGGGGTCGTGGAGGTGTTTAAAGTAAAGTGATAACATTAAAAACACGTATTTAAAAAAAAATCTTGTGGTAAAGCTGGAGCTTTAACTGCTAATGTCACCGTAACTAAAAGGTTCCTAGGTATGGTCTACAACAAAAAAAAAAATGATCACATTTAATTCAAAGGTACTTTTACACCCATTATAAGCTAGCCTGCAAGGTGGTAACGCGGCTGAATACCCAAAGTGCGCCCACTGATGAGATATACGTTTAAGTAGATCATCACACGGTCAGAACTAACGAGTAAACGTTGACGACAGGCGTTGAAGACCTTAAAACCTTTTCTTTCCAAAATTAATTCCATCAACATCATCGGCCTAGCTTTTTCCCAACATGTTGGTATCAGCTTCCAGTCCAACCAGTTACAACTAAATACCAGTATTTTAGTTGGAGCGACTACCTATCGTACATACAAACCATACTTATAACTAAATATATCTTCCGCAGATTTCTAGATGTAGTATTACAATGTCGGTCAGTGATCTGCTGTCGAGTGACGCCCTTGCAGAAGGCAATGGTAGTGGAACTCATCAAGAAGAACCGGAAAGCGGTCACGTTGGCCATCGGAGACGGCGCCAACGACGTCTCTATGATTAAAGGTAATATTCTAGCCTAGTTATATTATTATATCGGCCTTTATTACTGTCCCACAGTTGGTACAGGGGGCTTCTTTCCAGGTTTTTAGGGCTTTTAACGTCTTACGGCATTTCATACATACTTTGAACTCATTTGTTTTCGAAATGACTGAACTGATTTTAATGAAACTTCATACGCATAAGCAAGATACATAGGTCTAAAAATTTGACAGAGAACATATTCAAAAATAATGTTAAAGATTAATTAGACCGATTTTAGATTTTCCATAGAAACAGAAATTTGCAATTATCTTTTTTTTTTTTAAAGACATTTCGAATAAGTTCGCTCAAACTTTTTAGACATGCGTTCATTAAAATCGGTTCCGTCATTTCGAAAACAAATGAGTTCAAAGTTTGTATGAAGCCCCGTACTATTTTGAAAAGATCTAATGGCTTCACAACATCACTCGGCACGATAATGTACAGCAAAAATTGGTTAACTTTGTTCATGTTCTATCTATCGTCTTTCTTCCCCCTCCACCCACCTTCTTTTGTGTGTTAACCACAAAGTATATTCGATGGAGAGGGCGAGGAAGACCAAAGGAAAGTTGGATGGATTGTGTGCGGATTGACGGTTGACAGGGGTAATGGAAGAAAAAAACGTGTTGCGCCGACTCGAGTAATATGGGCAGGATGATTATGGATGATATTTTTTATTCACCCTATAACTTTTCTGTCAGCTGCCCACATAGGCGTGGGTATATCCGGCCAGGAAGGCATGCAAGCGGTCCTGGCGTCCGACTACTCGATAGCGCAGTTCCGGTTCCTGCAGCGCCTGCTACTGGTGCACGGGCGCTGGTCCTACTACCGCATGTGCAAGTTCCTGCGCTACTTCTTCTATAAGAACTTCGCCTTCACCGTCTGCCACTTCTGGTTCGCGTTCTTCTGTGGCTTTAGTGCGCAGGTTTGTTATGCTTCATGTTAAATACTTGCAGTCAATATTAACGTCATGCTTGAATCTCATTGCCCACAATAATTGACCCTCTACGTTTGTCTGTGTTTAATTTAAGATTACCGTAACATATCTGAAATAAATGCAGCAGTTCTAGACAGACTACAGAGCTACTTACAGTTTGTCGGACCAGTACACGATAGGAGAAATTTTAAGAAGAAGATGACTTCACAACAAAACAACTAACAACTCACCCACTTGTGTCCGCAGACGGTATTCGACGAGATGTTCATATCAGTGTACAACCTGTTCTACACGTCGCTGCCGGTGCTCGCGCTGGGCGTGTTCGAGCAGGACGTGGCCGACACGACGTCGCTGCAGTTCCCCAAGCTCTACGTGCCCGGACACACCAGCCAGCTGTTCAATAAGACGGAGTTTATCAAGTCTACGTTACACGGGTGTTTTACGTCGCTTGTGCTGTTTTTGATACCTTATGGTGAGGTTCAATATTTCTTCCTGTCGAAAGATGTCTGTTTAGAAAGTTGGAATGCGGTTAAGTCAACAGCAGCAGGATTAATACACGTTTAATTTTATTCCAGGTACATACAAAGACGGCCTGGCGCCAGATGGCAAAATTTTATCAGACCACATGTTACTAGGAAGCGTAGTAGCAACAATATTAATTATAGACAATACAACACAGGTAAATAACAACATGAATCTTTTGGCGCGTGGACATAATCAAAACATAAGCTGCCATCTTGTTTAGTTAATACAATTTCCGCAGACCATCACAAATGTCTTTTTTTTTGCGGCCTATGATATTGATATTGAATTTTGGTAAAAAAATATGAGTGCCATGTGGATTAGTGATATAATTTGAAATTAATAGTACTCAAAATGCGTAAACTAATATCTTTCTTCAATTTCCAGATAGCCTTGGACACGACGTACTGGACGGCGTTCAACCACATAACGATATGGGGCTCCCTCGTGTCGTACTTCGTGCTGGATTACTTCTACAACTACGCGATCGGCGGGCCCTACGTCGGCTCGCTCACGGTGGCGCTGACGCAGGCCACGTTCTGGTTCACCGCCGTGCTCACGATGATCATCCTGATGGTGCCGGTGGTGTCGTGGCGCCTGGCGTGCTCGTGGACGCGGCCGACGCTGGCCGAGCGCCTGCGCGCGCGCCAGCGCTGGCGGGCGGCCGCGCCCGCGCCGCGCACGCCCTCGGCGCGGCGCGCGCGGCGCTCGGTGCGCTCGGGCTACGCCTTCGCGCACCAGGAGGGCTTCGGCCGGCTCATCACGTCGGGCAAGATCATGCGCCGCATCCCGCACGCGGACGCGGCGCTGTCGGCGCTGGCGGCGCTGCCGGGCAAGTTCCACGCGCGCCCGCCCTCGCCGCCGGCCTCGCCCGCCGAGCTGCGCGCGCCCACGCAGAACCTCGCCACCGTGGACTTATGACAACGTGCATTGTGATAACGTTTGTAGAGTTAAACTTCGTATTGTCCTACTATTGCCTATATTGAATTATATTTGTTGATCGAGATTATATATTGATAGATATTTATCGCGGCGTCGGCGGCGCTGGCGCGTCGTTTTGTACTCGTGTCGTTTCGTTCGTTGAGTTTGTCGGTCGGTGTGGGGCCGCGGGCCGCCCGGGGCCCGGTCAAATGTGCATTTAGACGAGCCGTCGATATCGCCGGCAGTGAAAACGCGACATGACGTCTTGGAACATTGTTATTATTTTTCAGAACGTTATGTTAGTGCCAAAGGAGAATTTAAAAATAACTATCAGTTGAACTGTCTACAAATGTATAATATGTCAGCATGTTTCTGTTATTCAACACCAATGTAATATATTACAACTTTCTTTGCCATAATCTGATTCAAATCCGGCGATCCACTGTTTCGCCCACTGTTAAATAATTTAATTGTTGTGAAGTATATCAGTTCTGATTGTTATGTGTACTTAGGACATCTTACATAAAGTATTAATTTAATTGAAAAGATGTTATGAACCTACGTAATGTATGTAAAGATTTTAAACATGTAGCGTTTTAACTGCATGTGAATATTATGATCAACATTTGCTTTGGAATCAGTTTTTTAATAAAAAAAAAAAAAATCTTAATGCAGTTTTCTATTTCTCTGTATACCCTATCCTATAACACACGTGTTCGTCGGAGTAGCCTCGTCGGTGTAGTGGTCGCGCGTGCTGTTGTTTTCAATTCTCAGCTCGGCCGAAATATTATTGGATTTTTCCGTCAGAAGCTGCCTGGACTCAGAGTTTATTTCATTTAAATGTAAATGGGTCTGTGCAACAGGCAAAATGTAGGTGTACTAAACACCTCTGTCCGATCCCACGAGGAACACAGGTGTGACGTGACGTGATACGTCTGTATTTTGTAGATCGACCGCACGACAAACATATTACATTGTTTAAAGTAAACTGATAGGTAAAGTCCATACCTTAACCCACAGAGCATCATATATATACTGGCCTTACCCGTTGTAGCAACAGGAAACATAAACGTCATCTTTGCTCCTAGCTATCCAGGATCCTCATCCGCAACACTCGCTGGGTAAGTATTGGCTATCTTACAGCAATCAGTTTACGTAACAGACCATAATGAAAATAAAGTTTTTCCGCATTATTAAACCACAGTAATATACTTTATCCAGATCACCCAAAAGCCAAAACAGGTAAAAATACTTCAGTTCACGAAAATTGAGTGACATAGAGACAGTACTGTTCTGTGACCTGGGTGAGAGCAAGCTATCTGGTCTGTGGTGAGAGCTCCCAGTACACTACACCCGGTCCCGGTATACTATATTGAAAGTTCCCAGAGCCCCGTTGCCAGTGACACATGTGCAGTGACAGGGTGACACTAAATCCGATGTAGATGAGCCAAGAGCCAATATCTTTACTGAGGTGTCATCTGCCTAGCTTTTTTCCATTTTGACGATAAAATAATGTAGTGCGATCAATACACATTATATGATTTTATCGAACGCAACAAAACGTTTTGATAGTCTCCGGTATCATTCCAAAAATGGTCAGATTTTCTTCGCACAAGGTCGTTGCAACATTTGCAAGTTCGCAACTAAACGTAAAACGTCAGTCCAAAATTTAGAGGTTATGTCGTATGTGCCACTGTTTGGTTATGTTTGTGTATTTTGAGAAAAATCATTGACTATGGGTGAATATTACCATGTCGTCCCTTGGTATGATAGTGGAGAGTGGCAGCAAGTCTATGAAGATATATCAAAAACAATTTCAAGTAAAGAACATGCGCTTAAAACTTTACTTGTGTGGAAAGCCAGAAGCCCATCTTTGCCGTCCGGCATAGAATCAACACTAAGCTTGCTGCAAGTTTTTGTTGAGGACACGAATACTTCTCAGAATGCGTCCGATGATCAATTACTGCGTTTAGCTTATTCATCTGCCATCATGCGATTTGTAAACCATATGTTAGACACTGAGACAGTCAAAGGGGCAAGTTTGTACAAGGCAGCTAAAAGGTTGGGCGTTCCTGACTGGATTGTCGACCTGAGACATGATACTGCTCACAACAATACACTTCCTCCTATCGCACTACTACGAGAAGCATGTTCTATCAGTTTAGAGTGGCTCAAAACAAATTATTGGGATAAACATGTAGAATTCATTGAAGATTACGTATGTGGTCAGCAGAACAACACTAACAATGGAGATGCATATAAAATTGGTACACTGATTAATTTTTGCATATCATTGGGTATATGCTCCCATTCAAAATTGAAGATTAAAAACTTATCAGAAATACCAGACGAGACAATGAGAGAGTCCATTGTTGCTGATGCTAAAGAATTGCTCGGAGACCACATTGATCTATCTAATCTAGAAACTGTGTCTATTAAGTCAATAATCAATATGCTAAATACACATGGTAAAAAGCTGTTAAAAGTAAGAGATGTCAGCACAGTTGTAAATGATGCTTTACTTGGAGATGATGGATTGTTTTTATCAAAAGATCTTTTATATTTCTTTAGCGCAAGTGACTTTAAATATAGGAACAAATTATATATCAGCTATGTTCATTGTTTTGAAGTCCTGCTCACATTTTTACATACAAATGATTTACTGTTGGATTTCATTCTGGCTCTTATAAAAATAACTCAAACTCGAGAAGGTGGACATTTTAGAGCACGGCTGTCTGCATTATGGCTTGCAGAAATTTTTGCTGCCCTCAAGATATCTCAGAACATCCTTAAAAAAATGAGGAAGTAAGTATTAAAGTACATGTTAAAAATTATAATGAAATATTTATAAACCATAATTTACCCACAAGCTTAAATTCTTCTGCCTGAGCTAGATCTCCTGGTTGGTTTTTCTATTAGGAATTTATAAATTAAAGTGCAATAGTAAATTCCAAAGAAAGCTTCCAACATCAGGTTGTCGGAAGACAATAGCTGAAGCCGGAAGCTGTCTTTAGTTGGAAAACCACAATAACACTGTCCACCTGGGAAGCGAACCCAATACCCCAAAGCTGTGTTGCACTTACTACCACTAAACCAATGAGGCAGTCAGCTTAGATAGGCCAATTCTGGTATTTAAAAATAAATGTTAGTACAAGATTTAAATTATTGTGGCAGTAGCATTTAAATTCATAGCTAAGATTTGTAACTTTGTTTTTATACATTTTCAGAATGACTGATGTTGATAAAATATCCAAGAAGCAGAAACATTTGAAGGAATTATATGAAAAATTGTACCCTGAAAGTAGATTAAAAAATGTACTTGTGTTGGATCTTAAAAAGCCTGTTCCTGAAGAGTTACAAGATATCACTTACATCCAACCAATCATCTCTGCGTATAATCACTATCTGTCTTATTTTATATCACATGTTTTGGTATTACTTGTACCAAATCTTCCTGCCATGGTTGCGGATAGAATTTGTACATTGGCAAGATTAATATCATCTCCAGAAAAGTTTCCTATGACCCCATCAGCTACTATTTATACAGTTGAGGATTTAGAAATGGAAAATGATGATATTATAATTATTGAAAATGTCAACAATGATGTTATGATTATCGAAAATGTAGAAGTCTTTGAAGATAATAAAGGGAAAGATAATGGGAAGGAACAACAACAAATGGGAATTGGCTTTTGGAGATTAGCTTCCAATGAACATGACTGGTCTAGATGTCCTATTGGTAGACTTCCTTGGAAGCAAAGCATGGAAAATGTAGTTGAAATGGAAACAAATTAAGTTATGTATGCAATTAAACACATTTATCTCATTATTATTCTTTTTTTTTATTTTCATATTTTGTATACAGTATAATGTTTTGGTTACATTTCATTTATATTGACACATTATAGGATTCCTAAAAATAGTTGAACAATATACATGTTTATATGATACAAGATTCATTATTGATTAACATGTAGGACAAAGTTCACAGTCAAATGACATACAGGTATATAAAACGACCATGTGTAAACAGTTTATTATTGGTCCTTATAGCAAATACAGTTACAGTTTGGATAAACACAAATGCCTGTTATCTGATTCATTCTTAATGAAATATCCAACTAATATCTTAAAATTCAGAACTTCAGTTCCATAAACATGGGTATAGTAAAATAACTGTTACAGAGATGTAGGTAACAGAAAATATAATGTGATGTTACACAAAAAATTTAGGTCTAATATTTAAATCCCAAAGATAATCAACTTGACACGACAACTACCATAAAATTTCAAAAATCCAATGATATAATGCACCAATAGAGAATTATAAAATGAAACATTGATAGGCACTTTTACAAATAAACAGTGGCAAAGACTATAGCAGTTCCTAAGATAAAATAGTAGTACCTCGCTAAAAGTTGTCATAGTAACTAATAAATTATTTACATAAACCGTATGCGGAACGGGCGAATATCTACACACACTTCTAAAGTGTCAATAAATTCCTAGTTGTAGCCACATTGCAGATTCATTAACTTTTTTTGTAAAATAACTTATACTTTATAATTATGATTATGAGTATGTTCGCTGATGGGGAGCTCGGAAAACAGACAATACGATTATATTATCGAGACCTAACCACATCTATCTTTATATTACCTCAAAACAAAGTAGAATGTACGTGGCTAATATAACTGTTGACGGTAACAACGCTATCAATGTAAACCATCAACAGTAGTAGCTAGACTTTCACAAGTGTCCAGGCCAGTTGGAGACTGCTGAAAGCAAACTAGTCGAAGGCACAGAAGTACACTAGATTACTGCGACACAACCCCACTAAAACAGAATCAACAGAGTTTTTTATACATAAAAATATAGTATTTGTTCGGCACCTTGATGAGACATGCACTTTTATGGGTGTTTTATTTTCAACAAATGCAAATAAATCTAAGAATAGTTTTCTTCATATTTCTGTTCTGTGTAAATTGCTCAAAAAGTACGCCTCAGTATCAACTGTGAGATTCAAACAAATTTCGTGACTTTAAAAATGTTACAAATAGTGTGTAAGCTTATTAGCTATAGTCAGTTTAATACAGTCCATCATAAATATTGAGCTATAAAATATGTCCACAGACGATAGTTAAACGAGAGGCTTACAAACAATACAAGTTGTCACAGAGTCATTCGTTGTTTGTATAGTAAATTGTTACGAACTAATTAATAAAAAGCGGGTAAAATATTTGTGACTTAACAATAAATTCAATAGCTTATTTTAAGACAGTCTTTTAGAATATGAAAGCAAATTAAGATAGAGGGAAGGTACATGGTGTTTATGATAACTTTTTGGATAATATTTTAATGATAGGAGTATGTTGTAGATACAACGATCCTTATAGGGAGCCAAGTACCGCAACAAGAGAAAATGTTATGTTTAAATACATTATATTCAATTACACATAAAATAAGCATTAAATGTCTAAGACAAATAATGACCATAAGTACTCGGGCAATAATATTTAATGTAAACGTATAAGTTAAAATATATTTTAAAACATATCAGATTTTTAAGTTCTGAATGGATCACAAAACATTCATTTTTCATACATAATATTATAAATTGCTAAAATAGGTTTGAATTAAACTCGTCTTTTACATGAGGTACAGAAACTAGATACATTTTTAGTTTATAAATAATTGATACCTTGTATAGTTTGGAATCGAATATGATAGTTAACTAGGATCACAAAACACTCAATTAAATTGCGTAATTCTAAACCTCAGTGATGTCTTTGGATTGGCATGTAAAAGCTTAATTTTGAACATTTTTGTCTACACAATAATCGCTAGCCATACCTTTATCGACTCAATGCTAACTCAGAATCACAACATCGCTAATTGTAGACAATCTAAATAATATAATAGATAATAATCTTAGTGTTACCTTTCTAAAATCTAGACAAAATAGGGAAGTTCAAGAATAAACACCAATTTGGCATTTTCCTTTGAAGAGTTAGCAATCAAATCAAATCTGCTTCGGTTCAGCGTCGACAAGCCGACGACATGCCTAAATACGAGCATAAAATTAAATGGAATGAATCACTTCTCAACATGTTAAGAGCCTGCAAGTTTGAACCTACTAGCTAATCGAAAAGTTTGAAAAATACAGTCACATGTCATCTAAATATCCAACAAAATACGCCTATTGACAGAAGAGCGTTAACGCTAAAATTTTAAAATCACTTTTAGACAAGATTTACATATTTACATGGAAAATATATCATAAAATATGTCAGTGCAAAGATGGATGTAAATATTTTTATGTACGAAAAAATACTTTTATTAACCGACTTTTATTCATCATCACTTGGGCAGCCGCCTAGATATCGTTTCGGCGACTTTTATGACTTACAGAAATAAGCTCATCACTACGTCTAAGTACAGTAGTGCGGCGGCAGACGGCTACAGAGTATGTAGTCGCTGTCATCTGCGCGGGCGCTTCACCTGCACCTACTGCTACTGGTATACTCGTCTAAAACAGAGCTCAGTTACATAGCAGGGATGTGTTTGGTAGAAACACGGAACATACCTGTTTGCTTCACATCGATCTCTTTAAGTAGTTACTACGTCGCTAACACTTAGCAACATCAGGAGACAGCTCGCAAAAATAAAATAAATACTTCACGGTCCGTTTCATAAAACTTAACAATAATGTAACATTCGATTGCTATCATCCTAAACAATTTAAAATGTGAAGGAACACGCACAGGAACATTTTATCTAATTTCTTTTCACCTAACGCTGTCAGGAATGTTAAGAAATCTGAGAATGCGAAACTTATCCATTAACGCATTACTTGCAACACTAGTTCTAAATATCATGGCAAAACGTGGACATGTTTGCATAAGATTTGGTTGAAGGCTGCCGATTGGTACTTACGTACTACGAATCGGTCATTCAATCATGTAGAGATGAATAATGTATATGGTCCAGGTGTAGTTTGGCAGGTGAGCTAGACCATGATGGGGTCGTCTGAGGACAGCTGTCGGTGCAGCAGCCTCTGCGAGCGCATGGAGCTGGCGCCGGTGCTGAGGTCGTCCGTGCTGCCCAGCTCGCCGTCGTGGTCGGTCGTCGACAGCAAGTCGTCGTCCGACGTCGCTCTGACCACAAAATATAAGTGTGATAAATATTATTGGCAAAAGCAGGAACTTTACGGTTGGACGCCCTCACGTTAGGTGGAGCGACGATCTTCGGAGGTTAACTAGATTTGAGTGTCCGAAGGTAGAATTAAATGTCGTGCGATTAAGATGGCTTATGGCCAGTGGACTGTTAAAGTTGATGGTAAACGAAGTAAGTACTTCATTTAACTAAGTAGGTAGTTAGTCTAAAATACTTTTCGACTACGGCAAAGCCAAAAGGAAGGGTATTTTAGGCGTTAGTGAGTGAAGAGGCCGGAGCACATCTAGCGCGGCGCGGTTTTACTGGCAAACGAATATACTCCTTGCGCTAGTCGAAAATAAGTCTGCTCCAAGTGTGTCGCAATATTAGCAGCAGCACTAGTTCCTGTCGGTGTGCGCGTTTTACCTGATGAGCGTGGGCAGGTGCGAGGTGAGGATCGCCTTCTCCTTCTGTATCTCGTGGATGTGCCCCACCAGGATCTGCTCCTCGGGGCGCGGCGCGTGCGAGTGCGAGCGCAGCGTGGACAGCCGCGACGTGGCCGTGTGGCACGCCGTGTCCAGCGTCGCGATGTCCGCCAGCATGCCGCGCACCTGGGTAACAAAATCATTGCTTCATTCATTCAACATCTAACTATTACTACAATATAAGGGCTCAATTAGGGAGGCGCGGCGCGTTGGGCGGAGTGGTCTGCAATAAATTCAAACATATGGCAATGTATGAGAGCATTTACGGAGAAGCGATTTTACGCGCGTTTGCTTGAAATGCAGCGATACTTGCGGCCGAGTGCGCGGGGAAGCACGTCTCCGCGTAGAACGTCGTACATTGTCATAATTATTTAGAGTTAGCGCATGTGATACCGCGTTAGTGCATTTGATACCGTGTTAGTGCATGTGGTACCGCGTTAGTGTATTTGATACCGCGTTAGTGCATGTGATACCGCGTTAGTTCATTTGATACCGCGTTAGTGCATGTGATACCGCGTTAGTTCATTTGATACCGCGTTAGTGCATGTAATACCGCGTTCCGCGTTAGTGCATGTGATACCGCGTTATTTCATTTGATACCGCGTTAGTGCATGTGATACAACGTTAGTGCATATGATACCGCGTTAGCGCATCTGATACCGCGGGCCGCGGCACACACCGCCTCTCCGTAAATGAGCCCTAAGAGAGCAGACGAGCGCTGCCGGAGCGTTACGTGGACGCTACGCTATAATTTCAACACACTGATTACCACACGAACAAAGACACGCACGAGTGGTGTCACACTGCAATGATGACGCGTGTACGTTACCCTAGCAGGAAGTGTCTCCTACAGTGATATGAGTGGGACGAATAATTAGTGTATGATCTGCTGTGTGTGCACCACATAAAAAATTGGTGCGCTTTTTCGTTTTGGAAAAAAACGATTCCTGCTAGGGTAACGCTCTTCCAGCAGGAAAATTCTAAACGAATGATCGGAGAGAGAAATATTCTGCATGGCTAGAGAGCTTCTGTTTGTGTAAAGAAGTGCACCAAAAATATATGTTGTGCGTCTTCAGGTTTCCGAGATATCGCGTTTCCTGCTAGGGTAACGTTTTGCAGAATCGTGTACCTCCAAAACCAAAGTATGTGCGACTGTAGAATAAACATACACGAGTAGCTCTATATTAGTGCGTAATACACACAGAATAAGATTTAAGAAAATATTTATGATTTTCAAGTAATCGCGGTTTCTTGAAAACCCGAAAAAATATCGTAGCGCCTAAATGAGAAATCGCAGAAGCTACCAAAGCAATCCCAAAGTACCAGTCTTATTGAAATAAATGCTTTGAGTTTGAATACTGCTCCAGTGTCACACCGTCAAACCTGCCACACTATAGCTGACCGCTGCCTCTCCTGAAAGCCATATTCAACAGTAGCAACATCCAGAAAAGCGCGCCGAGGCAATGAAGCTTGACGAGTTCCAGAGAAAAAACTGTCTTGGATCTCGCCAATAATCAAGGAAAACATAATAGATAGACGAGTGCTACTTACAGTGCGCATCTTATCTACGAGTATGGCCTCCAGACAGGCGGTCTGCCGCGCGATGTCGTGCAGCGAGTCCTGCGCCGGCTGCACCTTGTGCGTGCGCAGGATGCACGGCGCGAACACTATCGCCAGCGCGTTCGGACCCATCCTGGTAATACAAAAAAGCAGCAGTTGAGTACATAATATGCTAGGAACAAACTCGGTATAAAATATCTACAAGATGTTACAATGTGCTACAACTGGGCAAAAGGCCACGCCTTCCATTTCTAACGGCCGGGGGCTGTTGTGGCCATGTGTGAGTCTCATGAATGCACCTAGTTCCTTTAGACAACTACGCTTAGCGCTTTGCAACGGCATCGCTATTTGTTGTTTGGCAACCATAATCTCATAGAAGAAATATATTACCTATTATGATCTTCCCCCAGTGCCACCCTCGCCAAGTGGAATATTAGCCTCTCGACAAGATCAAAGTTTGGTTTTGGCAGCTTTCTTAATATCGTGAAGATTGTTGATACTCGCTCCTGAAAGATATAGGAATATTTTAATAATTATTAATTCTGTATTCAAAATTCTTTCCACTGATATGTCCTTGGAAACCTAGCAATTGCCAATATTGTTATAAAAATGAAGAAACAGTAGAAGATTGTTATGCACGTAGTCATGGAAACAGACCGTTTACCAAATGGGCTTTCAATTTAAATTGTTTGTATACTGTACAAATCACAGCTGCCATAACATAGTGTGGCATCATAATGGGTTCTATACGGTATTCTTCTTAATCCAAGGTCCAATGGATAGGTTACCTGTGGGTCAGAGATCTGCGAGGCGAGTATGAAATCGTCGTAGAGATCGAAGGTCAGCAGAGGCTCGGGCAGCTCGCGGAAGAAGCTCTTCAGTACAGACGCACGCACGTGCACCGCGTACGCGTCCAGTTTGTCCACGCCTTCTTCCGGAGACTCGTCGAGTAAACGGCGGAGCTCGCGAACCTATAAAAAAAACACATTTTAATCTTCTGTGTCGCTGGTACGCCATGGTTGAGCAAGCAAGCGGGTGAGGCTAAGTAAGGGGGAGGGAAGCGCTAGGAGAGCCCGAGAAATTAAAATTTTCCTGCTTTACAGGTTTACACAGGTTCTTGGGTAGAATACAGCTGAGAATTATTAGCTTTTGAGTGACCACAGTATGGTATTGGACCACAGTATTTTCCAGTATTGTAGTTGGAAAGAAGTAACGCAACCAACTCCCAAGCAACTTTGAAAGAATTGCTAAGTTCATCATAACGAACAAAGCAAGATTCAGACAAATAAATATCCGAGTTGCTGTAACGTACAGTAAAAGCACACGTGACATACTGCGCAATCTATTTAGGTGCAGTCAAATGTGCACTACATTTAACAAATTGTTATCAAATGAATGCTTACCTTAGAACTAAGTCCACTCTTTCTGTACAAGCCCTCTGTGTAGAGACCTGTCATTTCTATGGTGGTTATTAGCCTGTCCACGATTAAGGGGATATTGCTCTCGCCGGTGGGTAGGTCAGGTAACGGTACTGCAAACACCTGTACGGAACGAGTTATTGTATGAAACAAAGCTAATTGACATAATCTTATTACATATGTCACTTCACGACACGGCAAGGGTATTATTAAATCCGTGTAATTTGGAGCGAGCCCATAGCCGTGTCAATTGGACGCAACTTAAAGGCTCGAGACATTTCTAACCTTTTGCCCAAGCCGGCCACTGAACTCAGAATCAATGTATGTATTAATTAAAAATTAAAATAAATTAAAAAGACGTGAAGAGATAATACTGTTTTATAAATAGATGCAATTAAGAACAGTCAGTATAATTACGTCACTTCTTCTACATCCATTTACATATCAGGACTCATCCCTGGTAAGAAAACGTTAAGAGCTAATTATTAGTCCTGTTCGTACCTTTCCTCTCGAGACAACTCCCATTTGCTCTCGTCCGCCGGCGTCCAAGGCGCCTACGATCGCAGCCGAGGATGACTGGTTGTCTTTACGGCATAATGTCGACACCTACACAAATAAAAACATAACATGCGATTACAACAATACATAGAACTATTTTCTGAATTACAAAGTGACCAAGCAGTAAGCAATTTTGATTTGAAAATCAAAAATAAATGAAAAAGTAAATAGAATTGGACTTTGAGACTTGGGTTGATTAACTTTTTTCATCACGCCCGTATTTCTCAAAGGGCTGCGTAGTATTGTACATCTTCATTTTGCTATTCTTATTTTAATTTTTAACGGATACTAAGATCACGCCTTGTAGTCCCCTAAGGGTTAGGCATCGGGTGTACCTAACAAGTACACTCACATTTCGTAAGGTATGGTAAAGTCCCATAGTAATACGGGGCGAGCCCTATTGCCACCAACCGGGCACAAATCTAGACTCCACGGAGTCCACATTCCGTGGATGCTACTGTGAAATTCCTGATGGATAAACCCAATAACAGTTTGCCCGACCCGGTAATCGAAGCAAAGACCTCATGCTGAGCAGGCGTGCTTGCGACCACTAGACCAACGAGGCAATTTTAACAGATACTGTTTCAAAATATTCTTTTCTTTCAACTACGTAGTAATGTTATCATTAATCACTACAAAACCGATCACAAAGGAAGTCTTTTTTGCTTAGAACCAAAACAGTGCAGAAATGTTATATGAAATCTCATTGCTGCACAGTTTTTCATTTTTGCACTGTTTTTTTATTTAGATATTAATTTACCACAGAGATTTACTGTCTCCCATTAAGTTTACTAAAAAAATGTATGCATTTGATCAAAAAGATACTGGCTGAAAATAAAAATCGGCTGAATAAAATCGACTTGGTGAAAAAAAAAAATACAAATGGCGCGCATTTGTAAAATAAATTGTAAAACTTTGATGCTTCGTATTTAGCAAGAAAAGTTTAAAAAAATGGAAATAGACAGGGATATCGATATGAATTCAACTCGAGAAAGTATAAAAACAGCTGCAAACGAAATTGTTAATAACCTTTTGCCACAAAAGTCGCGAGCACATTGTTTTTATTCCCTTGAGTTTTTATTTTGAGTAGGTATATTTTATCACGGTAGGTAGATTGGTAGTTGAAAGAAAACTGGATTACGCACCTTGCTAAAGTGAGTAATTAATGCACTCGTGTTAATTTACTCATGCATTAATAACTGACTTTGCGCTCGATGCAACAATCTACTATTTAATAGACATACCTTAGTATAACATTTCTTATGCGAGGCAAGTTTACACGTCTGGCATATAAGCGACCGTTCGATGGGCCACATGAAGAAAGTCTTGCAGATCTCACACTCCGTCGGTATGTTGATCATGGACAATATGAATGTATGGCCTTTGTATTGTATCGGGTCGTCCACCTGAAGAAAAAAAGAATAGAATAAGAACTCAAACGTTATAAGGCGAACGTACGATTATTAAGGGTACACTAGTCGGTCGTACTTCCATACAAACGTAGTATGGCGATTACTCCACTGTTTGATGGTGTACGAACAAAATAAAAAAATATATTGATTTGTTTTGTGGAAAAGTACGACTGACTTGTGTACCCTTAAGAAGTCAATTACATGGAAAATCAAAAAACTAATCAAATTATTTTGAAAACTCAAGTTTAAAAATATATGGAGCGAACACGATTTCTTTATTTGCAATTTTATTGACTTCAAACTAACTGACTTAAAAAAAAAACATATTAAGAAATAACATAATTGGAATAGATCCATTACCTTTCTCTTTTTATCCTTTTTTCTTTTCGTTCTCGCCTTATCCGTTTCGTGTTGGCTCATGAACTCGTCCATGAACCCTCTAAAGGCGTTGACCCCCATCGTGATGGACAGCGTGGACCCCTCCCGCGCACACACCGTCTCCATCACGTGCAGGAAGTTCCCTATGAGATCCTTGTACTTCAGCGAAGACCCCCGCGTTTCGACGATGCTGTACGTCGCCACTAAGTTGTCTTTGAATTCTAGTAATGCGTGTTTGAATACCCTGTCGACCTGTTGAAAAGAGATTTGTACACTAAGTCCAATATACTCTGGCATGCTGGTTTCCTCGCGATGTTTTCCTAAGTAAGTGATCCAAGGCCTTGGGTTCGAGCTCGAGACATAATTATGACTTGGCAGTCCAACGGTCACACCACTAGGCTATCTCTGCTATATTATTGCCTGAGAGATCTGTCTTGAAGGCATGTAAAGCCAAGTCAGAGGCCCATGGGCGGCATAAAAACTGACACCAGGTTAGGCACTAACCACAAAATAAAGAAGAAGATTCTATCAATGTCACCTAGGCTTGCACAGGCATGTTTTTTTTTTATATAGCACTTGTAGTGTGAAAGTTGTGCGAGAGTGGGAGAAAATATAATGCTAAGCAAAGTTTCTAGAACTAGACCTAATTCTCGAAATGACACTTCTAAATAAATACAATGCTAAACGTTATTAACAAGTCCTGCTCACCTCGGACTGCTTCTTCTTCTCATTTGGTTCCATTTCATAAATCTTCTCCGTGATAAAGTTCTGCATGGCTTGTAACTCAGTCGCGTCTGATATAATCTTATCTGTTCTATCCATAAATTCTGAAGTCCCTGTTAAGTTAAAGTTCGAAGGGACGGAGCCTTTGGAGTTATCTAATAAATTATAATTAGAGTTTGAAATGATTCTTTTTCTGTTCTTATGGCGGCCTCTGGTGGCGGGTGTGACGGGGCTGGAACACGGCATGGTGATGACTCCCTTGTTCTGTATACATTTCGTGTGGTACAGCTGTTTGCAGTCGATGCACCGCTGACCTTGAGTGATGAACGCGTCGATGGCTTGATGGCAGTACACGCATTTGTCACCTTTCGCGAAGCGGGTACCTTTGCGAAACCTGGGAAATGGACATTGATTTGAATATCAATTTGCCTCTGTCGAAGTCCTACCTTACATATATGCGTGAGCCCCTCGCAGAATCGCAGCCCCTGTTCCCTACAGGGGCTGAGATCTGAGAGGGGGGGGGGGGAGAATCTCAGCCCCTTTATGGGAACAGGGGCCGAGATTCTCCATACAAGTGTATTCCCCTTTTTTTTTCTTCCTGAATAATGCCCTGTGATTACATTTTTTTCAACAACCAATAATAATGTACCTCTGAATAAAATAATGGCCCTCCAAAAATGACAAGTAATGCCCCATTTCCCTCTTAACGCGACTTATATCGACTAAAATCTTAAACATACCTCAACCTACCTATTATGCTGATTCTAGTTATAGTTCGTTAACATGCTGTAACATTCCAGTATGTAAAATCTGAACAAGATGTGAGTAACAATTTTAACAATAGTTAAAATTTCGTGTAAGATGACTTACGTTTGTTCTTAAAAATGTTAATGAGAATTCTGGAAAACAAATAATTTTTTTTTTTTTTTTTTTAGTTAAACATGTGTTTCGAATAATGTATGTGTATACAGGGTGGATATGTTCAACGGGGCAGCAAGGGGAACTCTCTTAACCATTGCAGGTACACGAAAATAGTCTTAGGAGACTATCCATAATTTTTAAACACAATTCACAGATTTTCAAAAAAAAAAAATACAGTTAGCAAGAAAATTACCAATACACACAAAACATTTTTGATGCCAAACGATCCTCTTGTCCTAACTGTATTTTTTTTCGAAAACCTGTGAATGGTGATCAAAATTTCACGAAAAAATTATGAATAGTCTCCTAAGACCATTTTCGTGTAGCTGCAATGGTTAAAATTACTGCCCCTTAATGCCACGTTGAACGTATCCACCGTGTACAGCATGTCTAGGCACATAAACAGCACAAATGTTATGCATTGTAGTTTACAATGCATTATCATCATCATTTCAGCCTAAAGACGTCCACTGCTGAACATAGGCTTCTCCCAAGTGTCGCCACATTGAGCGGTACCGGTTAATTTGGTTAACTTGTTTTACAATGCATACCATTTAATAAACCTTGAATAAGAGGCCTATACATGAAAGATATAATTAGGCTAATTACAAGAAGACAAGATTTTGCACATTCATCTTATATAAATAGATCTCAACGAGGTATTATTTAATATTATCAGTTGTTATGTTCATAATACATTGAAAAAAAAAAAACCTTTAATCGCTGATTATTAATAGTAACGATTTGCAGACGAATATCGAAGCTTTTGTCGCTTGACCTCGCCCCCGTAAATTGTGTTGCGATGGTCAGTGATAACCGATCACTGACAATCGAGGTTAAGCAAACAAGGTCTTGGTCAAGGATTCTTTCAAGTCTTGACCGACATAATGTTTACTTAACTTCGTTTAAGGAATTACACGGCAATTATTTTTGGAAGATGTCAAGTCTAGCTGTTATAAAGAATTATGCTTATCAAAAGTCTATATTTAGCATTGTACTGACATAAGATTTAATCTTTATACATTTACATTGTTTATGTGATTCCGTCAACTCCTTTTTTCTTCCGCGGCATCGTGTAGTACAAACCGGTTCAAACATAAAAAGTTTCCTACCAATGAGTTTAAACGGTTCTCCATTTAATAACATGACCATTAAAAAGGCAATATATAAACAAAACGTTTACTAACGAGACGCTCAGTAATGGATTAATAACACATCGTCTCAGTGACCATGCTGTTCCTGTGTTTCGTTATATTATCCTTTATTTATTGGTTGTATTACTATTTTACAAGAACCTTCTATTTCTGGAAGAGCAGAAACGTTGTCGGGCCTCCGCCCATTCCATTTTTTGGCAATCTGAAAGAATCTACACTTCGACGAACACATATTTCAACCGTGATGAAGAATATATACGAACAGTTCCCTGGAGAAAAAGTTGTGGGAATATACAGAATGACCACACCGTGCCTTTTGCTACGCGACCTGGATGTTATTAAAAATGTGTTGATAAAGGATTTTGATTTCTTCATCGATCGGGGAGTGGAGTTCAGTAAAGAAGGACTGGGGGCCAACCTGTTCCATTCCGACGGAGAAACGTGGAAGGCATTGAGGAATAGATTCTCCCCGATATTTACCACTAGCAAGTTGAAAGACATGACGTATCTGTTGACTGAACGAGCGGATAAATTTATGGAGTACGTTCAGAGTATTTGTGATAATAAGCAAGAACAGGAAGTACACACGCTTGTACAACAGTACACGATAGCCGCAATAGCTGCGGTAGGTTTCGGTTTAGACGCTGACAAGTTTAGCAGTGACACGAAAAAACTATTACGGAGAATTGATTCGTTAATCTTTGATATGCACTACGCTTATGAGTTCGACATGATGTTCCCCGGTTTATTGAAGAAACTTAACAAATCGCTTTATCCGGCAGAAGCCTCGGAGTTTTTCTATAATTTAGTTAGGACCGTTATTAGCCAGAGAGATGGAAAACCTTCGGGAAGGAAAGATTTTATGGACTTGATATTGAAATTGAGACAGCAAGTGAATATTCAAGGACCACAGAAGTATGAAACTTCTGAAAAACTGACTGTAGAGTTAACTGAAGGAGTAATAGCCGCGCAAGCTTTTTCTTTTTACGCAGCTGGTTATGAGACTAGCGCTACTGCTTTGGCGTTTTTACTGTACCAGTTAGCGTTAAACCCGATGATACAGGACAAAGTGATACTCGAAATTGATACTGCCTTGAAAAAATCTAACGGAGAACTGACCTATGACGTTATAAACGATATGACGTATTTAGAAAAGGTGTTTGATGAGACCCTACGCATGTACCCCGTGGTGGATCCATTGCAAAGGAATGCGAAGGCTGACTATACTATACCAGGTACGAAAATTACGATCGAAAAAGGTCAGACTGTCATAGTACCGCTACTGGGTATTCACTATGATGAGAAGTATTATCCGAATCCTGAAGTATTCGATCCTGAGAGATTTGGTTCGCAGAAGGCAGGAAAACGACATCCCTGTGCTTATTTGCCGTTTGGAAATGGTCCACGAAACTGTGTGGGTAAGTTATTCATCTTTTTTTCCGCATAGTTTTGAATAAAACATCCAGACAAGCAGACGACGGAATACTTTATCAGATTTATTTTACGGTTCATTGAACTTTTTTTCTCTTATAGATTTGACGCCTCGTTTATTTAGCGATGCGTTAAAAAAACAATAATTGATTACTGCTGTTTTTTGGAAGACGGCCGTTATGAGTCAACTGCTCAACTAGTTTTTTTTACACAAACTATATTGAGTATTGTGTATACCTTGGAAAACATATAAGTACGCAAGGTGCTTGCTATTGAGTGTTTGTCCAGGGCTCCGCTTTACATACAATCATACCATAGCCTCACGCCTTTTCAGAATGTGGTAGGGTAGAAACATCAGAACGCCACCTGCTACGATTCTTACGTACTCATTTTGCTTCGTCCACTTCATACTCGCACGCCCATTTTGATGAATACCACCCGCCTTACAATAAATACTAATAATATTTAACCTTTTATATTGCAGGTTTACGACTAGCAAAAGTCCAGTCACGTATCTGCATTATCAAGTTACTGTCCAATTTTCGAATAACACCTTCTAAGAACACGAAAATGGAGATCGACCCACGCAGGTTTCTTTTGTGTCCCAAAGGAGGTATTTATTTAAATTTAATACCTAGGAAACTGTAATTTTGGTAGACCTGAAAGAGGTCAATACATTAATATTTGTAAAAATTGTTATTTTACTTCACTTATCGTTTATCAAAGTATTTTGATGAAAATGAAATCTCACGGTACATTTCAATTACAATTATTTTGATGACAAGAGGTTGCATGCTAATATCGTAATCAGTTATCGTGGTATGGACATGTGATGTGGAGGAATCAGGAAAATGTTGTGTAGATGGCTATAATAGTAGAGGACGATATGGCTAGAAAGGAGGTAACTGCTGAGATGACGACTAATAGAAAAAGTATGGAAGAAGATATGATGCGCCGACACCAAATAACAATTTATTAAGGATACTGGCAGGAGAATAATGATGACTTCACACTTAGTTTAAGGCGGAACCTTCAAGGGTCACGTGACGGTCTCTTCATACAAGTTTGCTTGGGATTACACTGTAGACATGGACACATTTTGTTTAAAACGAATCATTTTATTACTTTTCTACAATGAAAGGAGGGCGCGTGCGCCTTTTTAGGAAATAACTTACAGTATTTTCTGAGAAAAACAGTCGTGAAATCTAGGCAAAATTTGACATTTCTTTACATGTGTGAGTAACTTGTCAAGCAAAGTTTGCGTAACCAACCCACGTACGCCATCTAGTTCAAAGTTTCAAACCAACGCAATCATGGCGATGATTGCGTAGGTTTGAACTAGATAGCGTAGCCGGCGGGCGATATTATAATTCTGATAAATCAATACACAATAATTGTATTATTTCCTTTACATTTCATTAAAAAAAAAAAACATTTTATCATCATAAAACTGATGACTATAAACGGAAATTTATTCAATTTAATTTCTTATTATTTTTTGTGGAAACATAAATGTCATTCTTCGTACAATAGGTAGTTATTCTTATTGGGAAATTAAATAATACTGTTAAATCAATATACAATAATTGTTCTATTTCCTTTATTACATTTCATTAAAAAAACATTATATTATCATAAAACTGACGCCTTTAAAAAAAAGGTTTATTAAATTTAATTTCTTATTATTTTTGAATGGCAACATAAATGTCACTGAATCGTACAAGAGTAGGTTGTTATTTTGCGACGTTGCCGTTCTTCATATCCTTGACCTACATGCACAACGCTGTTGCCAAACTTCGTTCGCTCGATTGACTTGTAGCTGTTACAATACTTTTTCAAGATCTCGCTATGGCGCATAGGATTCGCGCGTGGAAGTTCTCGCATGATATTGCAATATTAATTCGAGTATGTATTTTATTCCAATTTAATAGAATTAGGTATTGCAAATTATTGTAGGAACGGCAATTAAATTAATTATTCAAAATACGTAATTTTCCTATAAATGAAAGTACCTATCTTTCGGCGGTATTGCTGTTTCTAATACATCCAATAAACCCAATACGGGTTTTATACTCTGAAATCTCGTCACAATATTAAGTAGATACCTATGTTTCCATGTTGTCAATTACATAGCACATACAAAGTTAGCGTTACCTAATCGTATTTTAATGTGTATGTATATTTTTGGGTCAACAATAAATTACATTATTCGTGAAAACATTTGCATAACCGAAGAATGGGTAAAGTTGTCTTGTGGGATGTGCTTTTGTTGGGTTATGTTAAAAATACCTCGAACGCATTTTGCAAACCAACAGTTTCAGACAAACATACTTTTTTGTATATTAGAGGTACTGTGTGGTACTGTGTGACGTAACGCGCAGGGTTGGCGCGTTCAGAAACAAAAAATACACACGATTTCTTGCTTATCCCAAAAAGAATAAAAATTACTTCTGATTTTTTTCTTATTCGTCGAGTGGCGACCAATATTCTACTAGGAATATAAAGATAAGTAAAATTTTACTCTTACAATTAAATTACCATTACATTTAATTTCTATTTTGTCAGGATGTGATCCCAGTTCCGAACGAAATCCGTATTTATGGTTATATTATCTATGATTCATAAATTCATGCCATTGCAATTTTTTGCAATTGCGTGTGATCTCAGGTTGTGAACTAATAAACTTTTCAATTTTATTCAAATACTGAGTGTATAAAAGTAACATATTCTTTTGTTTTTAATTTGTTTTTTTTTTTTTATATTTCGGTGTTAGATTACGACTACCATGTCGCATGTTCCAACAAGAATATGTTTAGGAATGTGTTATCAATATGTGTCAATCTTCACAAATAAATTTGTCAGTGAGAGACATCATGGATTTCAAAGTGAATTAATTTTCCAGTGCACTTAGTTACTACACTCAAGCACACAACAATATTTCAACAATGTCCGCCTATAAATTTCGTGGTGTTGAAAAACAATTAGGCTGTGTGTGGTTTGATCATTTGACAGAGGAAATTCAAACTGCTGGTGAACAAGAAATATCAATTGCCATTGAAAAAGGTCATGTCAGTTCAGACGGAGTTCCCTTTGTTACTGTTTATGTAGATAGAGGATGGTAGAAAAGGTCTTAGGGGCATAACTTTGATTCATCATCTGCTAAGGTAAGTTAATATTTTACTAAACACAAATTTAGTTCTTTATGACCTTTTTATTGTATGCAATATTTTCAAGTTTGTTTTCATTTCCAGGCCTGCATTATTGGTAAAGAAACTAAGAAATGTCTATTTCTTGGTGTTCAAAACAAATATTGTTATACATGTCAATATTATGAGAGAAGAAACATGGATAAGAAATCACATAATTGTTGCAAAAATTTTACTGGACCGTCTACAGCCATGGAATCACAAATTATTGTAGAAGGTTTTCAAAAGAGTGAAGAAATACATCAACTTCGCTATTTGAATTTTATTGGAGACAGGGACTTCTCTGTGTTTGCAAACTTGAGAGAAAATGTGTCATATGGGAACATAATAACAAAAATTGAATGCAAGAATCATGTAATCAAAAACTATACCAGTGCACTCTACAAGGTAAATTAATCAAATTTGTATAATCATCTCAAGATCAGTGAAGCATATTCTGTTATTATATTTGTACTTTTTTAGATCTTGGCCAACACTAGTCTACAACTTTATGGGCGAAATATTTTGAAACCTAATTTAATGATGATGATTATCATGGTGCATACTTCGCTCCTATCGTATATAACAAAGTGCACTCATACCCAAACAGGTCAGATGGTGGACTACAGATGTACCTACTCCAACAGTATTGTTTCTCTGTTGTTACGTAATAATTATCTATTGATATTATCTAGTTAAAAATATTCTGTTTTCAGGATTATCACTTGCTACTGGACACAAATGGCATGAAACTGCATGCAGCAGACCACACAGAGCCCAGGGACACATTTTAAAAAGTACATAAAGCAAAAGGAACAAAGCAGAATACGACGGCAATTGACGATACGCCAACGATTGTTTGCTCCAAAGCTGAAGCTGAAGCTTGTGATCCAATTGATGTTGATGAAGCACAATTGAGAATACAGTGTGAAGAACGGTTAGTAGAATTCCAAAAGTCACCAGAAAACATAGCTTTGATTGAAATGTCTACTGTAGGGCAGCAAGAAAATGATTTATATACTACTCATAGGTGTGACCGTTTGACTGCTAGTCAATTTGGGATGGTTAGTGGTGTGGTATAATTATGTTAGCAGAAATGTAGCTATAATAAGACCTATGTAGACAAAGCTGAATTTAAAAAATACCCATAACATACATTTATTTTATCTGGTCTTTTATGTTTACAGATTTGCAAACACCGTATTACAACTCCATGACATAATCATGTAAAGGATATTCTATAAAAAGAATATTTGCACAAAAGACATGTTTTATGGGCAGCAAAATGAGAATGTGGCAAAAAGTATGTTCATGCAACAATATAATAAAATTGTCAGGCCTTCAGGTCTTTTTATTGATGAAGAATTTGGATGTTTAGCTGGCAGTCCAGACGGTGAGTTTTTTTTATCGAGCTTCAATTTTATCTTACTATTCTTATTTGGAAAATGTGGAAAAATATAACACTAGTTAAAATCGCGAGAGACCAAGGATTACGAGTATGGTACTTATGCAAATAAATTTCTTGTATTTATAAAATCTCATAAAGAGCTCCATAACATTGTTTTTTATTTTGTGTCAATTTGTTACAGGTACAGTTGAAAATGAGAGAGCTGTTGTTGAGGTCAAGTGCTTTCCATCATTGGCAAGGAAAAATCAAAGCCTAGAGGCAGCTGCTGCTCTAAAATCGGATAATAATGTTTTAGTTATGAATAAAATGCATGATTATTACTTTCAAGTAAATTGATAATTCTATTGCATGTCCACTATATAATTTATTTCAGTATCTTGTTTTGTCTTATACTATAGAAAAAACTCTATTTCAGGTTCAAGGACAAATGCGTGTCAGCAAAATGGAAAAGTGCTATTTCATGTTTTATTTCAGTCACTGAACCGTTGACTGTGATAGAAGTTTGTCGAGATAATGAATTTATCAGCAATATGATACCAAAGCTATTAGACTTTTTTTTAAACTGTATTCTGCCAGAAATAATTTTGAGGCGTGTTAAAAAAAACGTGCAATGTATAGATCTGAATGGTATGTAAACAAGGTTATTACTTTACTTCATAAGTTGAATCAATTTCAATGTCTAAAATATATTATTATGTTTTTCTAGTGAAAAATCGTCCATCAACGTCAGTTGGAGATTCGAGCATGTAGTAAAGTTGAATTTTAGAGCAGCTTTGGAGATTGATGGTAAATAAAATTTTGAAGTGAATTTGAAATAATATTCGTCAATAGGTAACAAATATACTAAGTACAGTTATTTTCATTTGCAGCAGCTGTGAAGCAGTACCTCAAGAAAAGAAAACTCAAGGCAGAGGATGACATCAAGCAGCCAAATGATTTTTGTTCTACAAGTGTTTAGAATGTACATTATCATCGTCTTCCTGTCATTGTCCCATTCTATTTGGGGTCGACGCATAACGTTTTCTTCTGCCATTCCCCTGTCAGACGTCACGGCATTACTTACTCCTTTCTCTTTCATATCAGTCTTCACACAATCTATCCATATTTTCTTTACAATGATAATGTACGTTCTAAACAACTTGTTACTTTTTATTTGTATTTATTATAAAATCAAAAGGTGAAATAATACTTTGGTATGTAGGTGTATAACTGTGTACCTGTTCAACTCCATAACATGCTCTTTAGATTTTTGTTTTACTAGAAAGTTTTGTAATGAGTGCTTTGACATTATGCAATATTATTTCGCCTTCCTGGTTCTAATCACATACTAATTGCATTTTGGATTTATTGTCTCTTGTTTATGAATTACAGTTTCTTTGTAATAATTGGTTACGGTATATTATAAATCATCAGTGTTATTATATTACAGAAAATATGTATGGGAATAAGAAAATATTGATTGCTTTTGAGTGAATAGGCATGTAATAGATTATCCTAATTATAGGTATTGTTACGGTTATTATAAGCATTCCTTTTACTTTAAAAGTTGATAAAATAGTAATGTTTTGCATAACCAAAAACTAATAACAACTATGTAATACCTACATTACATTATTAAATAATTCTTTCACTATTTCAGTATGTCTGTAAAATATGTAGAAACATAGAACATATTCCAAACGGATATCCACCTTTTATGTCGTTGATATTTTGGATGACGGTAGATAGGAACGTCAAAGTTGTTTGTTCACGACTATAAAAGGGGGTGCTCCGAGTGGCAGAGGTTATTCTATTGAATGAAATTGAAAAAAAAATCTATCGAATTGAAATGTTTGTTGCTACATAATACATTTAGTCTCTCATTTATTTGTTATTACATGCATCAGGCATGTGTTAATTTTGTCAAATACTTATGTTTTGACCATTGTTATAAGATAATAAAATAAAACTATATTTTCCTATAAATTGCATTTTTATTTGCATAATATAATCACATCATCGTAACTTATTGGTAGATAAAACATGATTTTCTCATCAGACATTCATTTCCACATCAACAGTTTTTAAATAGGCGCCATCTAGTGGTCCGTCTTAGTAACTAGTTCTCAATCACGTCTGTGTGTGTCGGTGTGTAAACGATACTAAATTCAATGACGGATATTATTTTGGGATTATATGTCGAATTGGGTGGGTTTTGAGACAATGTAATGATCAAGTTCAATGAAGTGTTATACCCGCGTGGCGCTCGGCTTCTACGGCTTGCTAACGTTCCAATTACAAATAAAACAAAATAAACTGAAAATGTTGACTTCAACGCCATCTAGCGAGAAAATGGCTATGAGCAGACCGTATCTTCATCCTTAATCAGTCTAGTTTAGTAATAATGAGGGATTGACGAACCTTCCGACAATCAGTGTGATGCGTAGTCAGAAGCCCGAGGGTCTGATAATCAGTTTGACAAGAGGTTATTATGTTATCTAATTACTGGATGAAGATAGGCAGTCACTCCATCAAAAATACTGGTATTAGAAAATACTAGTATTAAAATATTGGTATGTAGCTGCATCCGGTTAGACTGGCCACCGACTCCAACAGAAAAGGCTAGGCTTGTTTAAAAAAATGAGAAGATCCGGTTACCTGTGTCCAGCGATCCGGAAGAGTCCGTTCCCGGTCTGTCCGATGAAGTCCGTGGAGCGCGGGTCGAGCGGGCGCACGTCGCCGGGCGCGGGGTCGGAGTTGCGCCGCCGCACCGACACCAGCGCCGCGCTCGGCACCACGCTCACCACCAGCCCGCCCAGCTGATCTGACGCCGCGCTGGCCCGGAACGCAAAAACATTCATTTCAATATTCCAATTGTAGACACAGTCCAAAAAAGTTCGTCCGTTCAAATTTTGTTTTATCATATGATGCGGTTAATTTACCATCATTTTTGACACATAGGCATCTGCCCCGCCGCTGTCGATCAGCCAGAAGCAATCAGAGCTGGCAATTTAAAGCTAGTTTTTTGTTTGAAGTTTTCGCTGGAGTTGCAAAAAGTCAGCGATCAGCTATTAATACATGTCACTATTCACCTGACATGGTATCTGAAATTATTTGTACGTTTCTTGAGCGAGAGTAATGTCGATAACTAGAGCTTTCTCGTCGGTGCTGGTGCAGGTGTCTTTTGCACGATGATATAGCCAAACCGCAACACTTACTTTCTTTTTCAAAGATTAAAGAGTGTAACACAATTATAGTTACCGTTTAATATCATGGTCGTGCAGCGAGAGCGAGGCGTCGACGATGATGTCGGGCGGCGGGCCGCGCGACGAGCGGCGCGGGGAGCGACGCGCAGACCGCGCGGGCGGCGCCGGCGCAGGGGACTCCGAGCGAGCCACGGACTCCGCGCTGCCCGCTGTGGGAGGACGTGGATAACACATTTTCACTAGATTATCGCAAATAATAGGGCTGCTCAAATATATTCGGCAGTGTACAAAGAGATGATTTTGCTAAGATAATGTGTGACCAGACGTACGGTAGTGTCCGGGTTATGGACAAACTAAATTATACATCCACTCTAAGAAAGGCCAAATATCATTTATTTTCAATTAAAGGATTAGTCAGTTAAAAATAAGAAATATTTGATTGTTATAAAAGGACCATTACAACTTGCGTTACCATGAATTCAACACAAATTAGCTAGTTCATACATTTTGAACGTGTAAGTAAATAGGTGCTCATTGTATGACCCCGTTTATTTTTTAAATATGAAAATTAAGGATGACTTACAATAATAATAAACGACGAATTTAAGAAGCTCCACTATATAACCTATCACAGTTAACACAACCAACAGTCTAAGTTTGAACATGTAGCAAGATATTTTTTTTTCTTTTCTGAAGATATCACTGTTACTGACATTTTGACGCTTAAAAGATTTTGACACAAATGCGGAATAGTGTTTAAAAAGCTTCCACCAAGCTGTTTATTTATTAAATTATGTTTGATTAAGGGCTTTAAAAACTGATAAAAGATTGGAGTTATGAAAAATAAATGCTAAATGACTACTTAGAATTAAATAACCTAATGACATAGTAACAATAACTAATTAATAAATATTTCAAACATTGGAAGGGGAAAAACAACAATTTGACTATCTACACACATCAAAAGTGTCTAGGGATCAAGCATTTTTATGTGGATTTCTTGAGATTGAGATGTGGCTTTGTAATAAATTTATGATTTTATAAATTTATATGGATCCTTTTTGGTGCATTTCATAATTTGAATCAGGAACTGTGAATCAAATTCGAGTAAAAGATGAAAATCAGCTGTCAATATTTTCCCTATAAAAACATACAACGCATTGAAGACATTATTAGTGCTACTGTTTCCCTACTACTGATTAAAACCAACGTTATTATGGAGCGGCGACGTCATTTAAGCAGGGAAGAAATGCTCAGAGCCGTGGGAATGATAGAAGCTGGTTCCCGGCAACGTACTGTGGCTTTAGCTCTGAATACAAGTCAGAGTGTTATCAGTCGACTTTGGACACGTTACCGAAGCACTGGTACCGTGGCTGAGCGCCATGGAGGACGGTATCGCTGCACCACACGGAGACAAGACCGATACATTCAAATCTTAACTCGAAGAGCTCCAACAATAACCGCCATGATGTTAGCCGTGAGGCTTCATCACTCTTCAGGGAACTTAATTAGCGACCAAACAGTCAGAAACCGCTTGCATGAAGTGAACCTTCATTCCCGAAGACCGCTACGGGTACCACCTATAGCAATGCACAATCGTAGGATACGATATCAATGGGCTCTTGAACACAGAAATTGGGCAGAAGAACAATGGCGTTTCGTGTGCTTTTCTGATGAGTCTCGTTTTGGTATGAGACCGGATACAAGACGTATACGACACTGGAGAACCCCTGGACGCCAACAGCGATTAAAATCCTGCCAGGAAGTCCATCCTTATAGTGGTGGAACCATCATGGTATGGGCGGGTATTTGGATCGGCGGAAGAACTGAGTTGATTTGGATCAGAGGCAACCTCAACGCTCAAATTTATGCTGAGACGATTGTATCAGACGTCATCGTTCCTCTACAAGTGCAAATCGGTCCCTTATTTCAGTTAATGCATGATAATGCACGACCGCACACCGCAAGAGTTGTAAGACAGACTCTCGCCGCAGCTAACATCAATGTCCTGCCCTGGCCTGCTCAGTCGCCAGACTTGAATCCGATTGAGCATGCATGGGATATGCTACAGAGAAGAGCTCTGCCGAATATGGAGGGTATCCAGTCGCAAGAAGACCTTTTTTTGTTGTTGCAACGAACATGGGCGGCCATTCCACAGCGTGATTTGGATGAACTCATTTTGAGTATGCCAAACCGATGTTCTTGTGTTGTTAGTGTTCGCGGTAGAAACACGGATTATTAATTGTTTAACTTACCCAATAAAATTTTAAAGAAAACTGTTATTTCAGTCTTTTTTTCGAACTTTTGTGTTAGTGGTTCAAATGTCAAAAATCCCTTTATTAGGAAAATGGCAAATTTCTTTATTAATGCAAAGGTGACTTGGTTTATCGTTACTGTGACAAACGAAAACACTTTATTTGATGAATCCTTAAAGAAAATTTTAATTAATATCAATCAGGAGAAAAGTTATTGCAAAAATATATGTTGATCCCTAGACACTTTTGATGTGTGTATTAGTTTTTGACCATCCGAGCATAGATTTGTGGCTTCGCAAGTCATATCCAATCGTGATTTTCTTGTGGTTTTTAGCAACTCAAAAATCACTAACTGTGTTGTAGGCGTCAAATCCGCAATCTTCGCCTGGGTCTGTCACAATTTCGCTGAACGTTTTCCGAAACCCGCATTGTGGTTGGTTTATTCTATGAAAAATACTTATTGGTATTTTTATGTCACAACGGAACGAGGCTATGGGTTTCATTCATGTGTTTATGAATGAAATGGGAGTTTCAAGATGTTTAAACACCAAAAAATGTATAGTTAAACGGTTGCTAATCATTACTTAGCTTTCAAGTAGCTATTATGAATAAACTCCTATAAACTCAGGCCCGAAGGTACCTAAGAAGCCCATTCCTGCTGGCTTCCCTTCGGGAACAAGGCACTTTACGTAGTGTCTAGATCCGACCGTAGAGAGACCGTAGTCAAATAGGATATTACATACACATCTGTGGCTATCAAATCACATTACAGCCATTTAACACATCATAGGATTGAAAACATTACAAAAATACCAACATTATTCATGTCAACAAAGAAAGCAACAGGTGGCACCAAATAAGCCGGTGCCCGGGTGTCAGAATTCAGAACTAAAATCATATGTATCACGTGACTTCGCGGCTGGCAGTACCGTTATGTAGGGAGTTAGGTAAGCCGAAGATTATCCAGTTACGGCAGGGGCAGAAAAAGCAAAGTATTTAGGGGTGTACGAGATAGAGAATGAGTAATGGATTTTTTATTTTGTTGAAAAAAATCACATTTTTTTCCGCTGCATTTTATTCTTTACTTTTTTCAGTTTTTCGTTATGGATACCACTTTTGTGGTTTTCGGGGTCGCTGATAATGAAAATGACGCCTAAATTAAATTTCAAGATGTCACCGATGAAAGTTTCGGTTTTTTCGTCATGGGTGTCATTTTCGTGGTTTTTGGGGTAGCTGATAACGAAAATGACGTCAAAATGAAATCGAATATGGCGCCGACGGAAATTTTCGGTTTTTACGTGATGGGTGTAATTTTCTGGGTCGCTGATAACAAAAATGAGATTAAAATGAAAATCCATATAGTGCCGACGGAAATTTTTGATTTTTCGTCATGGGTGTCATTTTCATGGTTTTCGGGGTCGCGCTGATAACGAAGTTGAGGTCACAATAAACAGAAAAAAAAAAACATCTAATTCTCGCATTCTCATTTTGTTTTCTTCGGCTTCCCCTGACTCAATTTTAACCCTTCGCCACTGATAGCTTATCTAGTATCTGTAACATACCTGCATCAGGTCGCGGCGCGGCCGGGGGCGGGGGCCCGGGCGCGGCGGGCGCGGGCCTGGGGTCCCTGCGCACGGGCGGCAGCGAGTGCAGCGCGCGGCCCTCCAGCGTGGCGCTAGACACGCTGCGCTGGTACACCGCGGCTGAGCCGCGTCTGCACATACACCATTATAATTGAGATAATTATCAAATTTTGGGAATAAAAACTTTGTCTAACATAGCTCAGTTCAAATTTTATTACAACCGAACTTTATTTAAAATATGGGACGAAAAGCAATGATTAATTGGTTATCCATAAGATTTTGTTTTTTTTTTTGTAGGTATTTCATCTGAATCTGTGGCATGGTGTGGGAGGGGACGCCGATGCTTTTACGCTCTGTCGTGCAAAAGACTGCACTCCACTTCTAACTTTCTCAGATTAAATTTTGAGCTGTAAGAGGCAAGTGAATAGGGCCTCAGCGCATCGCATCCTAATACAAATAAGCCTGGTCCGTGTGTGTAATGTGCAATGTTTCATACAAAAAGTGCGAAATTGTTGTAGGAGGATTTTTGCGTTACAATGAGTCCAAACTCCCACCCAAATGTGTTTCTGCCTCAGACTACGTTCACACGACGACTTATTTACCTGACAGTAGTTTTAGCGGTCTCCGTGCTATCTGAAGGATTCCAATTGCCTATCTGTCTAAGGTACTCTTCACTGCTACTCGTTATTGTTTCCAAAAGCTCAGCCAGTTCCTTCTCTCGCTTTTCTCTTTTCTACAAAATTAAATAAAAGTAACATTATAAAAACATTGAAAAATTTCCGCTTAGATGGAACTTCTTGCAAGTCAATCTTTTTTTTGTTCACTAGTCCACTCGCTTCCCAATAGGAAAACTGATATGGGAATGGTTTACCAAGAGGAAACAGACCTACTGGCCTAGTTTAAATAGGGTCGAATTTCCCCATTACAGCAAAAAAATTATGAGTTTTAAAACTTATATGTATCATAGTTCGTGACTCTCACGGCCATTTGCTCCGTGGAAAAGTTAATGTTAGCATGCTTCATCTCACTGCTGGGCAAGGGCTTCTCCAAAAGGGTAATTACCTTAAAATTATGACTTCTTCTTTCGTAGTTTGAAATACTTGTCACATCTATGTAGTTTCGTCGGCTAATTTCCTGTATAATAGTAAAAGTACCTTAGTAATAACTTCTTTTTCAGTCATGAGATAGTTCTGGTCGAGCCGTAGCCACAGCAGCTCGTCCGCTAAGTCTTCAGGCGTGATCTTGTTGGGCAGCGTGACGGCGGCTTGAGGGTACCTGTTCGTGGTCACGTTCCAGCGCTCATCCTCTGGCGAACACTCGCTTGTTTCTTTGGGTGTTAAGCTGGGAAACAGATAATAGTATTGTATAAACTTTACATGGATCTTCTCGGGGATCTTACGCGCAGAAGACTAAATTGTATTGTATAGACAACATTAACATTTGAGACATGTGACGTCACAAAGTAGTACTGGGACCTTAAAAAGTTACAATTATTAGGTTGCAGAACAATGATGGTGTTATTCATCTAGTTTTATCTCTTTCACAGTAACTCATAGTCATAACCGTATTAAAGATAAATTGCCGAAAAAAAAAAGTCTGAAAAGAGCTAAAAAAATATTTGTAGCAGTCAATAGAAATATTTGTAAACCAATGTTTAGTGTTGCATTACCTCGTAGTCGTACTGGTTTGCTTCGACGGAACATCCGTCTTCGTAACCCTCTTCTTTGCTTTTTGGATGGCATTCGTATTTTCTAAAGCGTCTATGATGATTTCGCGTTTCTTCTCGACCCTATAATCAAATTATTTTACCTTTAACACTTTTTTTTTTTGGCAAATTTTAGTATTTCGGGTTCCGTACCTCTTGCAGCAAAACGGAACCCTTATAGGATCACTTTGTTGTTCGTCTGTCTGTCAGTCAAGACCCTTTTTCTCAGAAATGCGTGGCGGTATCAAGGTGAAATTAATGCCAAATACTCAGGTTTGCTATAACCCTTGGAGCAATGAAAAAATCAAACTTGTAAGTCAACGCGATCAAAAGATATGACTTTTTATGTCACATATTATGCGATTATACAAAGGAATCAAAACCTATAGGGTACTTCTCTTTGACCTAGAATCATGAAATTTGGGAAAAAGCAAGGCCTTATAGCACAAATAAAGGAAAACAACGAAAATTAAAAAAAAAATGAAATTTATAGGGGGACACCCTATAAATTTCATTTTTTTTTTTTTTTCTTTCATACATACATAGTTGATGCCAACAAAGATATTTTTTTTTAGATAATAGTACGGAACCCTTCGTGCGCGGGTCCGACTCGCACGTCGCCGTTTTTTTGGTTTCTAATTGAACTTGTTAAATTCCAAAGATTGCTTAGTGTCTTTTTAAACTCAAGATTTCTAACGCAAAATACGGAAGAAATATTGAATTTCACGGACTACATTTAAGGAACAGACAAACAAGACAAAGCATGTTTTCTCCCAATGAGTTAAATGAATGTGTACCAGTATTCCGTTTCTTACCTTGGAATTGGCAATGACTGCGTCGCTCTCAGTTGCCGCGAGTTTTCCAGGTCCGTTCGTAAGATATACCTAAAATATGAGATGTCAATGAAATGATGATTCAGATAAACCAATCGATATTTACAACCCAGCGTGAATTTGTACTTTCCGATGGCCCTGATAACACCATGAAGTAATATGCAAACGAATAATGTAGTGCTGTGTCTATAAAATTTAGGACAAAATTTGTGTCATGTGCTACTGCTGATTTCGTGGAGAGTGAAAACAGAGAATCTTATATTACGTGGCGTGATTTCTGAACCCAGCTTATGCGATGGGTTGTTGTTATTTTAACCCATAATGACAGTGTACTGTACCCTAATTACATAACACAGAACGACGATTCCTGTCATTTTGACAGAGTGTTACGCTTTCAGGGAGTGACCAAAATTACTGATGCAGAATCTGAAATTGTTGATCAAATGTCATTATTTAGTTCAGCGCGGCGTTCAATTGTGTCTGACTCTAAACGGAAACGACGCGAAAGACGTCTTTTTCGCTATTTTTTACGCTAAATAGGCTTGCGTTTGGCCGCAACTCATATGTGAAGCGATGACGTAGCCTAGAGTGGAGCACGATTGCCTAGAAAAAACCGATTCACTCGAACTTTGAAGAGATATAGTTATAATGATCGAGAAACAGAGAAGCGGGCAGTGAATTTCACAGACTGGCGCTTAGCACAATAAATTTGGAAGAATTAAGTCGATTCCGCCTCGTTTAAAGTGGCCACTCATTGAAGGCACTAAGGCATCTAAGACTTAACTACCAGATACCAGTATGGTATGTACTGTACATGTACTCACAAGGGGTCGTTCTTGGCGAGCCGTAGCGTGACATTGTTGTCGGGCGACAGCGACGCGCGTCCGTCATGCTGTCAACACAAACACCAACCACAACGTTGTATGCGCGTGTGTACTACCACACTTTACTCACGCCATTAGTGACATTTAACTCGAGGTTAGATTGAGGACTAGTTTCACTACCAATTTAAATTAATGTCTCATCATCTACCTTCGTTTTTACCCATACAACGCACTCGAAAGCAGTAATTTTCATGGAGTAACGCTTTCACTTCCACAACCCAGTTGAGTACTGGGGGGATACAATATCACTTGTTATGACTTGGCACAAATGTTAAATATCTACTAATATCAGACACCAGTGGCTTTATTTAGCCTTGATAATATAATGTTATGTTAATGTAAATAATAGGTAGTGAAACCAGCCCTAAGAGTTAAGTAACATCGAACTGGAAAGGGGTGCAAACCGAGATCACTGTTTGAACATCTGGAGGTAATGTTTATTCTCTGGGCGAGGGCTATCGATCGCATGCTATTCATCCTGTTTCAATGCTTTGTAACATTGCAAGTGCTGTACAAATTAGGTGCAGAAAGCCGAATTTGACGAAAGTGCGATTAAACACTTTTTACAATTGCATTTACAAGAAATAAATATCTTATTTATCTAAAGTAATCGTAGCAAAACATGAATAATGGTCAAGCCATCAATGTCTATTAAACCAATTTCAAAATTGTCGATATCCCTCACCCGATCACACTTCAAAGAAAATAAGGAAGAATATAACGTCATGCGAGATCATCAAGGCATCCCGTACCTCGGTCCTCCCCCCCGCCCCCCTGTCGCGCAGGGCCCGGCGCAGCAGGTGGCCGCGCGCGGCGGCCTGGAAGCGCAGCAGGCCGCGGCGCAGGCGGCCCGCCCAGCGCCGCACGCGCGCGCCGCGGTACCACGCCTGGACACGCACTGCCGCCTCTTGCCGCGCTGAGAGCCATTGTCTGACGAATTTTCTAGGTTATTATCATTTTTGATGATCATAGAAAGAAAGAAAAGAAAAGAAGTGAATAATAGAGTGAAGGTTCAGACTAGAAAATAGAAGGAACAAAATAGTATTGCGTAGTTGCATGGGACGAGGCACGAAGATGTAATCAGTTGTATAATGACTACAATTGTAAAAAGGCAAATTTAATCTGATCTAGTATTTCAATCCAGCCATCTAGATCGACAAGTGAGTAGACAATTAAGGGCGTTTCTATTAAACTTCAACATTGAATGTTTTATTGGATTGAAATATTGGATCAATATAAATCAATTGAAGGCATTAAGGCATCTAAGACTTAACCAAGAGATACCAGTATGGTATGTACTCACAAGGGGTCCTTCTTGGCGAGCCGTAGCGTGATATTGTTGTCGGCCAAACCAATTTCTTGTTTTTTTACAATTACCGTCAAATGCAAGCTATGGCACCTTTTCCACCGCCGACGATTAACGAAAAGCTAGCAACTAGTAACGAGTTAGCTAGCAACGAGCAGTGAAAGCAGTGAGTAAGTGGTTCGGGTAATTCTGTCTCCAGACTATAAGCGAGAGCGTATGTGCGAAGGGCGATTACTGACTGAATGACTACCCGATCACTAGCTGGTATGCGTATGTACCAAACGAGTGTCACTGAGCGAGTTTTTTCTCTGATAGCTCTTATCACTGCGACAAACTAAAGGAGAAAGCCGATATGAAAATAATAGGTGGAAGGCGTAACTAAGACACATACCTGCAAAAATACTGTATAACAATAGAGGCTCTCCGCAGCGCGAGGAAGCGTCTCCGCTCCAGCACGGCGCGGAACCAACGCTGGATGGTGATGATGGACGCCATGATCTGTTGGTGCAGCCGGTACTCCAGCTTCGTCTGCTCGCTCTCGCGCATGAAGATCTTTGTGGCACCTGGTTGATGAAATTATTGGTGAGTTGGGGTAAGAGCAAGGAGTATAGCCGAAGCCAGGGTTTGTTCCTAACTTATTGTACCTTGTTTAGTGTTGAACAGAACGAGGTCATACCCCTCCCTTGACAAACATTAACGTCTAGACTCTAGGGCCTGAATTTGGCTATATGTATAAAAGGGAGTTAACCTATAAGTAAATTGCCGGTAGTGGATATAGCCGGACAAAACGAGCGATCGATTACGTCAGTAGTCTCAGCAAACGCTAAGCCTATTGCCCTCCTTTCGATCTACCGGAATTAGGAACCTTTATTTCTTGTCATATATGGCCAGCTTTTGAAAGTTTTCAACCGAGAAGCTCTGCATTTCACAAGAAACCGGAAAAGTAATCAAAAACTGGATTGTCTTACTTCCTCTTAGCATGTTTATAATGAAAATCAGAGATATGCTTCTTACCTAATTGATAGTTATCTCTATCCAAGTTGAGTGTAGCTAGGAAGTGCCGCACATCAGTTTGTGAGCTGAGCAGTCCTTTGGGCAGCAGTATCCTGTACAGCTGTATGAACTCTTCGTAGGTGAGCCGCACGTTGTACCCGGCTTGCCTGATCCGGACCGTTTCCAACATGCCCGTGTACCGTAACTGGCGTTGTACAGTTTCATCGTCGAACACATGGGGTACTTTCTCGCCGTTTGATTTTATACATCTGGGAGGACAAAGTTTTGAATTAAACCAGATTGAAATTGAAATATTTGTCGTTTGAATTGCTATTCGTCAGTAAAATCAATTGCTAGACCTATTTTAGTACTGAATGTATTTTTCTCAGTCATAACAATTGAATGGTGGCAATGGACTGCAACTTATCCTTGTAGAAACTCAATTTACAGCGCCAAGCTGATCTTCTGGGTAGAAGTCTGCAGCCAAAACCAGTAAGCTGGAATGCTACCTTCGCTATAATCCAGTAACAATCCATCATTCCTGTATGTATTTAGCCACTTACCTAATAAAGAACGGATTCGCTTGATTCAGTGTGTCCATGAGTGCAGACAGCGAGTGCTGGAACTGCGCGGCGACCGTCTGCGGCTGTTTCCGCTTGCCGGCCGGCGCGGCCGTGCGGCCCGCTAACGTCTTTACACTCTGAAGATTCTTTAAACCCTTTTTCGCTCGCTCTCTAGGCCTAAACGACTTGTTTTTCCTGTAGGATCAAACCAAAATTGTGTGACCAACTGGAATGTTGGAGGCCAAGTCTTTAAGAGACCGCAATATGGATTATTTTATTAGTTTTATAAATTTAGAAGAAATATCCACAGTTCCATGAGATCTCTTAAAGGGGCAACACCAACCACCTAAGTAAAGATTGCTTGGTGAGAAAGTGCGAATTATTTACATACATGCTAGTAAAGTGTTCTATAACAAAACTTTTTTGAGCAATTGCAATCCAGAACAAGCCGATATAACACATTTTAAGTACCTGCGATTAAAAATAAGCCAAAATGTGAGAAATATGTTTTAATTTTGATGTTTTGCATTGATATACAGCTCGGTGTTTTGATAAAATCTGCAGAAACCTGTTAACTACGCTTACCCATACAGTAAAGCAGCAAACGACAATTACAGCATCTACATACTTGTTACTTTTACTGCTTCAAATTATTTTGTAATAGAAGATGTAATTGTGTGCGTGTGGCTGTAAACAGCCGCTATATTAAATTACTAAATACATATTATATAAATACGCTATATAAAACGTCGCAAAAGGAATGCGACAGAAAAATGCACGAAAACGTAAAACCCATAGCCATCACCGTGAGAAAGAGAAAAGTGAAGAGAGACCCCAACCGAAACACGCAAATTCTTCAAACAAAATGTAAGTTCAAATTAAAATGAGTCCAAATAGAAACTAGTTAAGAGTTTTGAAAACAGAAAAGAGAACTAACGCCTTCGTAACGGTTCGAATTGGATCGGAGTTTGACGATGTTGGTATTTGCACTCATTCAAGTGTCGACTTTGTTTGAGGAAGGAGAAGTGCGGGACAGAGACAGAGCATGTCACGTGTGGGCGAGGCGTCGCACGTACATAACGATCTGGCTGGCGCGCTGCATGACGTCGGTGTCGTCGAACGTCTCTCGCTCGACCCTTCGCGTGCGGGTCTCGGCGATTCTGTAATTTTTTGTCCCTTTCCCACCCGCGCGGGTCGCGCTCGGCGTCTCGCTCCGCGCCCTAGTGTCGGCGCCCGCGCGCGGCGGCGTCTCGCGCGCCTTACCCGCCGCTCTGTGGGGCGTTCTGTGCGTCCGGTCGATGTAGGGTGAGAAAGGAATCGAGGATTACAAAATTAATGTAACAAAAATAAGTCAGTTAACCAAATTAAATGTTTTTGAGAGATGCATGCATATCTGCTCGGTGTGACCGCGAAGTGAGTATGAATAAATTCCTATTAGAGAACTAACAGATGGAAACTAATTGCTCTGGGACTAATAGCGAGTCAACAAAGACATGAAGTGAGACCGCGGCTAGACGTTGTGCCGTGCGACAAGCCGAGCCGCGGTCTAAACGCAACAAAGGGTGTGTTACAGGTTGACTAAAAACATGGATGTCCATGCGTTAGGTGCACATAGAACATATAACAAGCATGCCGTAAATTCGGTGACTTACGCAATGCGGTTGATCGCAAGATTGATTGACGATACTGTCACCAGTTGGCTGAGCAACAAGACACATTTCATTACGTCACATAACGTAGCTTGCAAAGCTATATTGTAATACATATTTTATACATAAAAATACAATGTAAATCATCAAGGTCATGATTCATACCGCAAGTGCTTTATATACATACGTACTTTATATATATTTGGGCGAATTAATAATAATTAATTGCATCAAGTTTTCAAAGTATTTACCGTAAGAAATCTGCAATATTTCTCACTAAGCATTTGCGGTGTAAGCACAACCTACAATACAAATTTCAGTAATATTTAAGTCTGCCAATTTTTTCATATAATAAGTAGGTAATAGACATCATGCCTTTCAAGTTAATATGGTATTGCAAAATCTGCAGTTAGTTTATGTACTTGTCAAGGAAGCTGTTTAACGTTGTAATGCAATTTGGACACAATGACATTGCAGTATGGTGTGTTTTGGAGTGAAGCTCACCTTATAATGCTGTCGTTGGGCGCGTGGATGGAAGCGCGCGGAACTCGAGAGGCGCCGTCTACTCGGTGCACGCGGTGCCTTCTGCCAGCCTCGAGGAACGCGAAGTAGCCTCTGTACACAAACAAGATCCATTTGAGAACATTTTTCACACTATATAAAGTTCATTTTAGATCATTGATAAGATAAGCTATCAGAATCTTGCAGAGCCAGCAAACTGGCCTCGTCTCGAAGGAACGACAGCCGCTTCTGAAGTCGGCTGGAACAAACTAGACGCGGAAAGCGTAAAGCCGGGTGTTGTGACGTAACTTGGAAGGCCTGAGGCTTATGCCCGGCGGTGGCTTGCGATACGCTGACATAGGGAGTGACCGCACTTTTCGACGCGGAATCTGTGCGGCATTTAATTCGGCGCGTGTCGAGTTGCAGCGTCTGGTCCGAAACAAGGCAAATTACGGTTTTCTCGCTTTTATTGCCTGGACATAATGCTCTTTCTAATCGGCCCATGCCGATTCCGCGTCAGGTATCTTTCGAGACGGCCTAAGTTTCAAACGCAATTGTTATATTAAACCTAGTCATAATTACCTAAAGAAAGCTCGCACTATAGCCCAGCGGAACACAGCTACCGGGTCCACGCCGACCAACTCCCTCACGAATGCTAGCGAAGAATTCTTCAGCACACTCACGATGTCTTGCCGCATTAGGTCGAGGTTCTTCTCACGCATTGCTGTAACCTGATAGACAATAAAGAATTGGCTATTATTACATCTGGTAAGCTAATCACCGCAATATCTACATACCTATCCTCTTCTTTTTCTTTCATCTTTTTTTTAAAATAAATTATTCTATTCTATACATACGCCTGTAATCCCCGAAATGTTAGGCAGAGGTGTACCTAATATTACAAACTCATTTCGCGAGTTACGTTCAAGCCCCATGTAATAGGGGGCGACAATATTGCCATCAACCGGGCACAGATCCAGACTCCGTGGCTGCTACTGAGAAATTACTGATGGAAAAACCCAATAACGCTTTGCCCGACCCGGGAATCGAACCCAGGACCAACGAGGCAGTCGCAATTATTTTGCCATAAATCACTGGAATGGTCAAAATTCCGAAAAATCATTGGCAATAGACCCACCCACCAGACTGAATGTGTTACATGATATTTTTCAAAGTTTAGCATAATCAGCCTATAATGTTCCCACTGCTGGGACACACGGCCTCCTCCCTATGAGAAACCGTTTCAAAGGTTGCCAACCCGTAATAGGTTGAAGAAGAATATTGCGTCTGTCTGAAGAAACTATGATATATGATGTCTAGTGATGGTGGTCTACATTGAAGTCGTTGATTTTGTATTCAATATGTGGTAACGGCTGGTAATATTTAACAAAATAGATTTACCTGATACTTCACTCTGCCCGCGTAATGTCTGACAACGAAGGCAGGTTCCCGTCTCTGTGGCTTCTCATAGAACGGGTTGTTTTCATGCACTGAGTTGAACTTTTGTAATAGCGTCTCATTCGTCGCCCATGGGAAACTGTAGTGAGAATGATCAAGGTTTGAAAATGCTTTCTCGTAAAAGAAAACAAATATAAATAAATAACGTATTTCCATTAAAATAAGGGGTATTTTACAAAAGAAAGAACCCTTTATGCTCACCTTCTGAATCTGGCAAATGAACAGTAAAGAATAACACGTTTTTTGGGCGCTCGTTTATACAGATTACTTTTTAGAACGTCGTCTGTCTCAATAGGGTAGATGACCAAAAAGTCTAATTAGTCCATCAGATAGATTTCCAAAAAATCTTGGATACGTATTTTTTTTTTTTTCACGTAAACGAAACATTAAGACAATACAGTGCGTTGAAAATTCGCGTGACGTCACTATAACTGACGGACTAAACGTAATCATATTTTTTTTAATTCAGGGTTCATCAATATTATAGTGGTGTCATGATGTGTTGGTCTCTTTGTATACATGATCTGTTTTATTAAGATATATATATGTTATGTTATAGATACTCACTTGCACTGATCATCCAACAAGCACAGTAGTCCATTGACCTTGCCCTCAATGAGCTGCAGGCAACCAGTATTATCGGAGAAGCCGATATCCGTCCAGGGGATGCCCTCCCGCTTGTACTCCTCCTGCTCGTACTTGAACACGTGCTGGTTGAAGTAGTGCTGCAGGTGCTCGTTCGCGTAGTTGATGCACAGCTGCTCGAAGCTGTTGCTCAGACCGAAGTCTTCGAAACCGAATATGTCCAGAACGCCTGAGGGAAGAAATTTATTGAATAATATGAAGGTCAGACTACCGCCTCGTTGGTATAGTGGTCGCAAGCGGGACTCTTGAGCATGAAGTCCTGGGTTCGACCCCAGGTCGGGTAGTGTTATTGGGTTTTAAATCAGGAATTTATCAGTAGCAGCCACGGTGTCTGAATTTGTGCTGTGAACTCACCTATACTATGTCCTTGATGTTCTCTAAGCGTGTCCTTTTTAGAGAGCAATGCGTGGTTGACCTGCATCACAATCCAGTCAAACAGAGCACCGTACAAGCACTTCGCCATAGCGTCGCGCGTCGCTATCGCTTCTGGCAATCTGCAAGACAACACCAGTAATATAAATATCTAATAATTAACTAAAGCACACAGGAAGTTCGTAGCTAAAACTTTGACTTGTGGTAAAGAATAGCAACATAATGTAACCCAGATTTATGATGGTCTTTTCTGTATGAGGGAAGGCTTTTCTGAAGAAAAGCCTTCCCTCATACAGCCTGTATATAGTACGTATACAGGCTGTCGCTTTGCATCCATACTAATGATTCTCGACCCGAATCTATAATAAAAAGGGTAGGCTTTTTTTTTCTACGGAAATCGGTAACCGTAAACCACCCCCTAGTTTCCATACTGTGGAATAAACGTTTGCGTTTGTGTGTGTGACGGCACGTTTATAGGGCTAGGAACAGACGGGCTGCGTTTTAATACGGGTGGTTTACACTTACCGATTTCCGTAAAAAATAAAAGAACCTACCCTTTTTATTATCGATTCGGGTCGAGAATCATTAGATACCTCCTTGAATTTAACCAGGATGCAAAACGACAGCCTGTGTAGAAATAATAATTATGTCGGCTTTTATACTCGGCCTTGCCTCTTAGAGCGACCTTGTTGGTATGTGTTTAGAAATTAGGCCTAAGTTACCAAACAACTACGGGACCATATCAAGAGATGTTGACGCATCGTAATCCCTTAGACGCTTCATAAAGGAATGTGTTTTCGAAATAAGACGATTATCTCTTCATAGATAAGAGAGAGACTACAAAAGAATGTAAACAAAGCCACGTTTTCTAGTTAAAATGAGCATTATGGTTATTAAATCTAACTTTACATCAATTTACATGACTACATTGTTTACATAATCACAAAATCAGTGATTACAATAACAGATACAGCTTACCTCTTGTTGAATAAATTCCATACAGTTTAAACTAATTGCTGGCAAGATTCCACTGCCTTACATCGTATGCCTTGGCCTCTTTTCAAAGAAATTGCTTGTGTTTTTGTTGCATATTATTTACTTTGAATAAACATTCAACCAATAGTGAATGACTTTCGCGTCACGAGTTACGGTCGGCTTCGCAGTGTCTAAAAACGGCCCTTTTACCGTCGATCGCGATTCATGATCCAAGTCAATGAGCGATCCAGATTTGCTGCCGTTACAAGGTCGAAATCGACCGCGTTCGTTCACCTCTATATTAAATCCCGATCGCCATTATTTGTTTTGATCACAGATTCCTTACGATCACGATATACCTGGCTACCATCCAGGAATATCGCCAACCATCAATAAAGTAGTTTTTTTTCTATTACTTTACCTGTAATTAATAACAAGAGTTTCCCCCGAAGCCCTAGCCCGTTTAGACGTGAGGGCGGCCAACAAGGTCTCCTGCTTAACCCGCAATAGCGAGGATATAAGCGAAACGACCTCAGGATTCCGCACGCCGACCGCTTCGTCGTGGTGATACGACTTCCGTTGTGGTTGGAACTCCACGTTACCTGTAAATGATACCATTTTCATTACCATACTGACATTGCTCTGTAAATTGAGGTTGGAGGTGGAACATATAAATAAATAGTAAAAGGAGTATGAAAAGATCATAGTAGGTGGTGTTTTGTTGTTTCTACCTATCCTTATGGAAAAAGGAGTGAGTGTAGGTATGTGTGTAAACATAATAATACATATACATTCGTCCTCTCTGTTCTGTCTGTCCGTCCGTATGTCACAGCCATTTTACTCCGAGACTGTTGGCACCACACAGTTGAAATTTGGTGAGCATGTGTGTATAAATTTATTAAACTTTGCTCGCGGCTTCGCTTGCGAGAAGTTTGGAAATTATCTCACGGAAACGTACCTCCGGTATAAAAGTATCCTACCTAACCAAGCGAAGGTCAACCTTTGCGACAAATGTATGTAAATGTATCCATTCAGCCGTGAAAAAGTAACAGACAGACACGTATTTACAGTTATTGGTGAGGGTTCAGACGGCTAAAGCATGAATGAAATTGGCGTGTTGATTTTTTTAGCACACTTTGAAGTTTCTTTGATTTTTTTAGAGATCAATGGCGGGGCACAAATTCTTGGAGGAAATGCCAAAACAAATAGATTCAAGATCAATTTATGTGTGACTCACTCTGCAAATACATTTAAAATGGATTCCATATTCTGCCCTTATATATTGTCTAGATATTAGATAAAGATAGAAGACCCTACCTTCTATCTTTATATAATATCTATCCCATATATAAAGACAGAATATGTAATGTTTTGTTAACTTTTGTGAGGTCACATGTCCAAATGTTGTTTCTTTTAGCAGTTAAGTGTTGGACATACGCCTCTCTCAAAACAAGTTTCAATAGTATACTTTTGCTTCATTATAAAAACGAATATATACCCCACATATTCGTTTATAATAATGAATACACGTCATTTATTATTAAAAGCGTTATCAACATAATCATTTTCCTTGCTTTACTGTAGATAAGCTTCGAAATATTTGAATAAATTGGTATTTATAGTATTTTTCTCGATTTGAGTATTGCATATGAATAAGAACCAAATAAGTATCAGAGGGACTCGTTTTCCTTTCTTTATCAGATACGTGTTAATGCGATAATCAGTGTCTAAGCTACCGTCATAATAATAACTTATATAATGACATTCCATATTATGTAAAGATATCGTTCAATTTGTCCCTCCATGTAAATAAAGCATGTCACTGCATTATGAACTAAAGGGTAAAATGATTAATACAAATTTAGTGTTAATAATTAATGCAAGAATGCAAGGCCACCATATTTGTTGTGTGTAGGAGGAAAAGGAATCAATTTCCTATTATTAGCACCACTGTCAATGAATTATGTACACATATTTAAATGTTATGTGTACAAGGCATTAATTTGTTTGCTATGTGGAGGCATAATATGATTCAACAATATTATGACCGATAATAAAAGATATCAAGATTATTACTTCTCTATCAGCTGATAAGATTTCCTAATAGAAACTTGACGAATTTATAATGTGTACTTAGATGGACATTTATTTACGAAAAACTTACCTAAAAGTAGCACGGCCGATAACACAGCGAACAACCGCTTCTGCTTGTCCATAGTGAAGCCCACCATCTCCATAGACTGTTTTAACCGCGAGAACTCATACTGTTCGTCAATACCCGGCACCTCACTACATCCAGTCCTTGATAAATAGTTATATTTGTCCACACTGAGTAAATGCAACTGTTCTTTCTCCTGCTCGGAAGCACCCGCCAATAAATAATAAAACACGTGATAATTCCTCTCATTTCGACCCTGACTGCATATTCTTGATTTTTCCAGCAAATATTTTTGTACAACGGCTCCATGCACCATGCCATTTTCCTTGTAATTCACTTGGATAAACTTGCCAAACCGACTCGAATTGTTATTGTGTGCAGTTTTCGCGTTGCCAAACGCTTCTAAGACTGGACCTGCACTCAATATCGTTTGCTCCACTCCACTCCCATGAGATCCCTTTTGGCTGAGCGCCGTTAAATGATGCAGAAGAAAATTCGTACTCTCAGTCTTTCCTGAACCACTCTCTCCACTGATCACTATGCATTGGTTAGTTCTCTCTCGGAGCATACAATGATATGCGGCGTCGGCTACTGCGAATATGTGAGGCGGAAGACTGGATCCTATCCGTTTGTTCTGATATAACTTCACATATTTTGGATTATAAATCGGGTAGAACTTGAACGGGTTGAGTGCTATTAGTATTGACCCGACGTATGTGTAGATGTAGCCGGCCGAGAATCTCGCTTTCAAGTTCTCTAGTAGCGTATGTTCGTTGAGCTCCGGCAACTGGCACAAGTCGGGATACTCGCGATCTTTCGGCTGGTACAGGAAGCGCTGGAAGTAATCCTTTATAAGCTGAGGATCCACCGAGAAGTTCTCTATCCATGGCTCGTCGGGGATCTTTTCTCGGAGGTAAAATCTGCAAACAGAAACCAAACCCTTGAACTAAGATATCGATTAGAAACAAGCGGGAAAATGTCTAAAAATAAAATTTTACTTTTGAGTCATAATGCCGAAATCTAAATATTTGTGAGTTGTGGTACAGTTTTAGAGGCCATGTCTGATCGAGCGGCAAAGTTTCAATTTGATTGGCAGGATGGAGACGGCGTTATCACGGCGCTGTCGCAGGAAGAGTGAGTCATGCGCCACACTGGGATATTATCCCCAATCACATCACTGCTACAGCCCTTCATTAAACAACTAAGTAGTAGTTTAAACAACACTTATTTCATTCCAGCACTTAAATATGTATAATAGACACATTCATAGCGGGACTTCGATAACGTTTAGCTTTCGTCTGTATTTACACGTGTTTAAATGCTTAATAATAGAAATTATGTAGGACGTAAGTAATTTAAAGTTGTTCGTTTTCCGAACACAAATAAGGACATAGAAGTTTAAATTGCGGTAATCACGTCTCGCGTAAAATAAATTAAGATGAATCATCACAATGGAACATATTATACAAATAGTATTGCGGTGACAGGACGCTAACGGACACAACTATATGTAAAGGTACAACAAATACAAGACACGCAGGTGTTTAAGACAAGGTTAGACGTATCTCTCGTAACAGATAATTGCAGGAATAAGATAATTATATAGAAAAACCTGATTTGACATTGTTGAACTTGCCACAGACTACTGTTTGCGTCGAGGAAAAATTATATTCAAATAGGATAGGTATGGAACATTTACAGTCTATTTTTTAATTAAGTTGAACGTTACAGTGTTAATTATAGCAGGAAAAATTAGCATGTAACAAGAGTAAATGGTAAAACACAGCAAAACATTTGTTATTCATTAAACCATTGAAATGGCTACAACCGAGAACCGTCCCTTACAAAACAGATATGATTAAGGCGATTAAAAAAAAAATGAGTCATATCTAATTAGTAGTTAATGACACATAAAAGGTTTCCGAGTACTGACCTGTTGTACTGCCCCGAGCCGGTGTTATTGGGCCACAGCAGCATGACTGCGACTGGCGACTCATTGGGCCCAAGACGCCGCTCCTTGCACTCGCCGCTAAGCATGTCCCCCACCACCTAAATAAGGACATTATATTTTTTAATCTCCTCCCCTTATGTGAGTACAGGTAATCCTATATCGCTAAGGGTTACAGCGATACGAAACGCACGATAAGCCAGTATGCGTGAGCTTAGGGTGAAAAAACCTAAAGAAATTTTACTATTATCATTGACGAAGGCTTTCCCATGGACACCACCTCATTCTTTAGACACACTTTAGTACAGAACAGAATTCACATAAAAATATTCAAAATAATTATCAACACATACTGATCATAAATTAAATTGGATTTAGGCTAGAGGTTCAACAGTTCAGATAAAAACAAATAGTTCAAATAGCACAAATGTTATCACTTTTTAAAAACAAATTGTACTAATACATTTATCATATCTGTAACTTCCTCAAAATGCGATAATCTCACCTATGAGCTGGTAGGCGCATGTAGAATGTCTCACTGATGACCAAGCTAAAGGAAGCAATCATCTTGGACATAAGCTGACTCATTCAGTTACAATGAGCAAAAAATTGCAATGTTTATATTGTTAATCAATTTTTTACATCAATGTGGTGAGCTGTTTTAACTTTTAACTGATACTAAGTAAATGTGCTTCAGACTTTTGTATGTTGTTTGAATGGATAGAAATTTCTTTTTTTTAATGAGATTTTACAAATTAACATTGATTGGTTTATCCTGAAATTAGAGTTTATGAAAAGAGATAAGATACAAATGCCTTTTCAGAGCCAGAGATAAATGGGATTTATGGAAAGTACATCATAATAATTTGAACTTTGCTAATTATACTCTGTGCCCCACTTAGTGTCAATGCATTTCCTTTATTTATTTTCTTTACATATTATTATAGTAGCCCACCGGCTTCGGGAACAGGGCCGAGCTACCGGTGGTCAGGGCTCTTGAAAGAGGAACCTCCTAACAATAAGCGCCGTGTCCAGAATACTGCTTTCTGAATCAAGCCCTTGATCCAGCTGCCTAGCGAGAGCCTCCTCAGATGTTGGTTGAGGCTATTGGCTATTAAACCATTAGGTACTACATTATTATTACTTCCTCTAATAATTAAAATCCTGCTCCAGACCAATAGCTAAACATGCTTTCCAATAATGAATGCCTTTAGTGAAACATATTCTTAAATGAGAGAATATGGGCATAGCATAATAAGCACATTTCCATCAAAGAATACAGGTGCCGCCCTCTCTGTGAGAGGAAGGGGGTTGTAAATCTGTAATCACCGAGCAGTCCCCAATCCTGGTTGGTGAATGCATGAATGTCACATAGCTTGGAATTTTTCTGTTCCAGAACATGCGGTTCCTCACATTTTTCGTCACCGTTTTGTGAGCAGTGGTGATGGTAATAAATAAAATAAGTTGCCTGGGTTTGAAACATTGGTCTCAAAATACGAAGTGGAAAGATATTTGTTCTCGCCATGATAGGGCATTTTTTTTTTCTGGAGCATATCTGTGAACTTTCTAGTTAAGACATTGGAGGTCAAATTCCAACTTTTTCACAATAAAAATACACCTTTTAAGGGCATAATAAAGAAATAATAAACCTACCTCAGCCAGTTCATAGGGCCCACCGGATCCATTGGTCAAGCCGAGTTTGTCAGTGATGCAGCAAACAATTTCTTCAGAGCTGGTTTGCTTCGAGGCTTCTACTGAAAGGGCTTCATAGTGTGGCGACAGTGCCCCCACATACACCTGTATTTGTATTTAAACTTTAGGAACAGTATAGTAAGTAAAAAAAAATACTACAAAATAAACTGGGATACAAGCAGGAGAATTTGTTACTGAAGAAAGTGACAATAAGTTCTGGCAATAAAACCACCATAGTGGAATAACTGTTTAACAATTTTGCTATACTTTAAAGTGGTAGTTCTCGATCTGTCTAACAAACAGTTCAGACAATCTATTTTGTTTCCTGGAGTCCTTGCGGGCAAGCAAAGCATAAACTGGCAATATGAGAATGGATTTCTAGATTTACCTAGGAATTTTAAAATCATTGTCTTTAAAACTTTTACTTTTAGTACAACATAACCGTAACAGTAACTAATAAACAATGAAAGAATGATACTTATTAAAGTGACTTAAAGTTGAGTTGATTTTATTAATTTGGCTGGTAAAGTCAATGTGACAAAAGGTAAATTGGTTAACAACTTCCTCATAAGTGACCAATAAACTTTGTAAACTTGTTAAGGTGGAAGCGCAAGGGTAGCCCGCGAAATTTAAATTTTCTTAAGGTTATTGCAATTTGCAGGTCAGTGTCAGGTTGTATGTTGATGAAAATATGAATCGCGCCAGTAACACGTATGGAGTTACAGAATTATAATCATTCAAATCATCAATACAGCTCTCCAAGTTCATATAATCACATTCAATAGCTATTTCATGAAAAAGTCACTTTTTGAGATTATATGAACTTGGAGTGTTGGTAGGGGTTATTCAAGGAAATAAGATGTATTTTCAGTAATGCTGTCATTTTAGAAGTATGTGTAACCATGCATTTGTTTACTTTCTAGGATTGTACACTATATACCAGCTTGGCATTGAACTTTGCTCAAAATTTAACATGATTTGAGAGACATTGCCTTATTAGTAATGTTCCTGTTTTCCTTTCTTGTACAAGGAAGTTCGTGGCTAATTAACATTAACTGGGTGGCGACTCTGCTGAAAAACCTGACATTGAGTCATTTGTATAGATATGGTACTTTCAACTGAACCACAAATTAAAAACATGGTTATCTCACTTGCACAGAACAAAGAATTACACTGCCATATGTTTGTGGCAGTTAAACTAATTAACGTTAAGCTAATTAAGTAGAAATCTACAACTCCTGAGTTATTGTTACCCTATATTTTACCAATATGGATGTTTTATATTACCTTTTAACAGAACTTTGATAAACAACTGTAGCAGCTTGTAACTGAGTTCAATTGGTTTCCACTTTTACTCAAAAAATATTAAAAATAAAAACATTACTGACCTGCACAATATACCTGTGATTTTCAGAATGAGCCATTTTGCAACATTGTCCTACTCTTTGTGGCTTAATGCAATGTATTTACAGCTGATCTTCATTTTAGCACAATGTTTTTCTCTTGTTTCATACTTTTGTGAGTGTTTACATACATTTTGGGTAAACACTGATCTATGTTATCTCTGTATCTCCCACAGCAATCTTATTTGTGTATTTTCATTCAATGTTGTTGTGTATGTCTTCCAGTAAAGAGTAAGTTCAGTCGATGTTTTTAAAAATGTGAATATTCAGCGAACTGCACCTGACCCCCACTGAGTTGAACAGGTAGTCAACCGTGACAAGTTCATAAAATATCATGTCCTTATTGATGATCGCCGCTCGGAACACCGTCCGGTATATTCCTTGTTGATTGATTTAGCGTTTCACTGTGTAAACATGAACCCAGCAATAAAACACAAAGAAGAGAAATCTCTGATTTGGGTCACATGCTGATTGAATAGAACAGTTGCCCAGCTTACTGCGAGGTCTTTGGTTGACTTTCTTCCCACTTAACTCAACTAATCGTAGTTAAAATATTCACTTAGTTTATGATTTGAAAATCGGTACACCTTACAAACTTATTGCAGTTAAAAAACAACACATTAGATACAAAACTGTAGCGAAATCGGTGTCTCCGACAACCTGTTATTTGTCAAACACAACTCTTCCCAACGCACCACGTAATCGCACCAGTTATATTCTATTATTGGCAAAAAATATAAAAAAGTTTTCTATTTCTTGTACACTTTTGGATAGGTTCGCTTGTTATTTCAATAAACAGTTTGATCAGAGAAATCTAATCTAGAGAACCACCATTTTTATTTGTGTCCGACTTGAATCGTGTATCAATGTAAAATAGATAATTTAAAATATATTCAAAACTTAATAAATTCTACCACAATGGTGGACTTCTGAATTTAGCCGTATAAAATCATAGACAATCACTGTCAAGAATAGACAAACAACAGATATTTTTTTGAATTTTTTGAGATCTATTTATTGGCTCACGCGTACCAACCTTTTTTAGTTTTATACGGGGACCGATACAGACGAGAAAAGTTTATTTTTTGGAAACTATTTTTTCGGGCTAATTGAGGTTGAAACCCTGGGAAAGTGGGGTCCGAGTGCTCAAACTTTCAAATAACTAGTTGACGCTTTCCGTGACCCAAGGGCTGACTTTAAGTCAAGTGTTGCCATATAACGGGGCCGCCGCCCGCCGCCGCGCCGCGCCTGCATCGCCAGTGTCTTGGGCACATTACCAGCTCACAGCGTGGATGAGGAGTTTTTTGATGACGATGATTAAACACGACATTTTTTTAAGTAGTATTTATTAGTTCCATAATTTGACCGGATTCTTTGACCGAATTTTTCATAAACGATTTGAATAATCGCTCCAAATATGTACTATAATGTTGCCAACCAAAACTAAATTAAGTGGGATGGTTCATGTCGCGTTTAGGAATTAACTGAATAAACATAAGTATTATCTTAGAATAAAATACGTTACAGTCCGGCTAAAACGGATCTACAGTGCTACAAGGATCTTTTAGAGCCTCGGATAAAATCGGAACTAAGAAGTTTACTAACGTTTTCCAATAGTTCTCACCCAGTTACAGATCGCGGCACGTAAGTTGAAGCAACATGGTGGTCGTCGGCGCAGGTAAAATAATTATGGATTGAGACCGATTGAGATCCGAAAATGTGTTACTGCGCAAGTAAAGTTCAACTTACTTGCCGCGAGCTGTAACATCTGTAACTGGGTGAGAACTTTGGTAAACGTTACTAAACTTCTTAGTTCCGATTTTCTTTGAGGCTCCAACAGATCCTTGTAGCACTGTAGATCCGTTTTAGCCGGACTTTAACAAATCTTATTCTAAATTAGTATGTTTATTCGGTTAGTTCTTAGAGAACGCGTCATGAACAATCGCAATTAATTTAGTTTTGATTGGCAACATTATAATACATTTTTGGCGCGATTATTCAAATCGTCTAGGGAAAATTCGGTCAAAGATTGTAGTCAAATCATTGAACTAATAAAATAAATACTACTTGAGCTCCTTGAGTTTTACGTCGAGCTATACGATAACTGACAGATGCTTGCACTGACTGGACAGGTCCACTCTTTGTGTGGTTCTTTCTTCAAAAGACCATCTCAGACACTAATCTGCATAGTCCTCATGTGAGTTGACCAAGATTTATGTCTGGAATTTAAAAGGGACTATTACGGCCTCTGAGTTTGTTTCGGCTGTTTCTTCTCAAAGTAGTCAGGTACGAAACAACGGCCCCATCGAGTTAAAAAAAAGGACGTGTTTGTAAATAGTACATTTTGATATAAGTGGGGAAACTTTGTTATTGCATTCGAGCGCGGAATTTACACCCGAGCTGTAGGCGAGGCTGTTATGGAGCCGAGAACTGCAGTAACAAATCTCCACGCGTATCAAACGACGTTTTTCAATACACTTTCGAAGAAATAAAATATTAGAACGGAAAGTATTTTTGTCAGGAATTATTAGAAAACTATGATTAATTTGCTATTTTACCGCGCTTTGCTTTCGCCAGGTTGTAGAAGAAGCAAAGGTATGATAAGCTATTCAGCCTAATATGAAAAAAAGAAAATTCAAATATTTTTTAATTTAGAACACAAATAAATGTTAATTTCATCTTACATGTAAATATTTGTTTTGAATAATCATGTTTATCTATGATATTCTATTTATAAACACAATTTAAATACTCAAAAAATATTTATGCCGTAAAGACGCATATCTCTTTGCCGAGATTAAAAAAAAACAACCACCGCCGACTATAGCTATAGTCATTGAACCCATTTGGACTTATCTGTGGAAATTTTTATTTCCGCACGTGTGCGGAAAAATATTAAAAAATCCACGCGTGTGAAATACATTGCATGTTAAACCTAATCGTAGTGCGATAAGAACCAGTTTTCGAGAAAGTGTATTGAAAAACCTATTTGCATAATAAACATCATTTTCATTTTATAATTACTGGTCAATATTTAGAAGTTTTAATGTAAGTCAGACAGTCTACGGCTAGAATATATAAAGTAATCTATGGTCTACGGTCGGTGGACCTTATGCTGATCTAAAAGATCTTCAATTCGTTGCGACGTTCGTTGTACACCACCTGTGCGTACGTGCGTATACCTACGCAGGTTCATAAAAACTGCACAGGTCTATAATTCCTATACAGGCCCCGATCTACCTGCTCATTATTTCACAACCAGCCCACTTACCAGATCACAAGAATTCGAAGCGAGAAAGAGGTGAAATAAATATTAGATTATCAAAACTTTATAGTGGCAGGCAGCCCCTCCTACAGCATTTGAGATATATCTAAGCTAAATAAATGATTAAAATAATAATGATAAATGATTTTAAAAAAAACTCATACCTACTGAGTGCGATTTTTTGTGACCGAAACTGAAACCACAAATACAAACAGATCGCCGCTTGATATTCGCCCGTTTTGTAGATACCGTGTAGCTCAGTCCCCTTTTGTCTACGGGGAAGATTAATTTGCTGATGCGACGGGGATTCCATTGGCAGAGACATCACGTACCACAACGCACGCGTTCAAAAAATCAACTGATGTGGTCAAAAACCAATTTAGGATGCGGTATTTCAGTTTGGTCAATTGCGTCAGGTATCTACGCCACAAACGAAGACTGTAAGTCTTACTGAAATCCAGATAATCTATTAAGTATGCAACTTGGAACTGACATGAAAACTTATGTTTTGAAGATTTAGCTGCACCTAAAGTCAATAAATTGAGTAATGTTTTTATATCGGGCACGTTTGACACAACTTTGTTGTGGCGATAATCGTATCCTTATGCCTGTGCATAACTATTAATATAATAACAAGGGGCAAAAATATAATTAAATTTATTATGTGTAGTTAAGAAAGAGGTCAGTATACTTAGTTACTAGGTAGACACAGGGGTCGGTCGGCTTATAGGCCTGCTCTTAAGCCCGCCCTGCAGCCTACAGGTATTCAATGAAAAGTTGCAGTCCCTAGAAATTTATGATTTCCAATGAGGTCACAAACTGACAGAAATTTACAATATTTCCAAACTCAGTTTTTTTTTTTTTTGTACGATGTAATGTAACTTAGTAGTATTATTAGCTGTTATACAGTCATGTGCTACCTTACCCAACCGCACTCGGCATGTAGCCTTGTCAGCCAGCATGATAAGAAATGTAACACTGAACTTAAACTTTAAAATTTAAATTATTTTAGCTAAACTCACTGCCTGACTGACTACGTTGATGTGCGTTGTTGAGGTAACCAAACAACCTATAAAATAACATTGAGTGATCTAGGAATTACTTACGAACGTGTGGTTTTGAGTTCGATCTCCTCGCCTAGCAGTGTTATTTAGTTTTTCATCAGGGATGATTTTTCTGGCATTCGGATTTTAGCCCGTTATATGGCAATTGAGTTACCAATGCATAGGAATAAAATAGCTGTCGTAAAATGCGAAGCAGCTCTGTTTCTATCTACTTCATTCAGAAATAGAAACAGGCGTGAAATTAGGTTGATGAAAATCGATTGCATGTTGAGATGGATGTGTGGAGTGAGTGAATGGAAAACGTAAGGAAAGGAATGAGTAGGTATATTAGAGGAAGTTTGAAAGTGGCGCCTGTTACAGAACATTTGAGAGGAACTCGTTTCCTTTTGTATGGACATGTAATGAGGAGGGATGAAACTCATGTGACGAAAAGAGAGCTGGACATGAGTGTTGATGGATGGAGAGGGAGGCCAAAGAAAAGATGGATGCATTGTATGAGGAATGATTTGAAAGAGAAAGGAGTAAATGATGCCGTGAAGTCTGACAGCGGCGAATGTAAGAAGAAAACGTGTTGCGCCGACCCTAAGCAGAATGGGACAAGGGCAGGAAGACGATGAATGGTATGTTCCAAAATTATGTTATATCTTTCAAGTTAAACTTGGATTAAGAGCTACTCTGTGATCAAAGTCAGCATCAACCTCTTCTGGCGAAGATTGGGATTTTGAATTTAGACTTAGACAAAAACTTCAATAAATACCATGCATTTTTATTCATTTTCGCTACTAATAGTGACATAAGTACATAGGTAGGTATTAACTTTACTTATTCTATATTTACAAAATTAAATTAATACTAGTCAGAAGTAGAATTACTTACTAAGTACCTGCAATAAATGCTATTTATTTAATATTTACAAATCTTTCTTTCACAGTCAGTATTTGGTAACTATTCATGCGCAGAATACTTATTTAAATTAATTAAAAATAATTAAACTCCCGTTTCTGACACTCTGTGTTTCTCTATTTCTTGTCAGTAGTGTTTCGATTAATATTATTAGGTATTTCAGTTAACAAATTACGAAAGCTAAATTAAAATTTGACAGCAGTTACTTGATCGGGGAGTCGGTCTAAGGCTTGCGCTTGATACCATACTTAATCAGCCTTTCAGACAGAAACGGTCGATTTAACAAAATAAAACTATTTCAGATTACTAATATCGAACTCAGTCTTCAGTGCTTTGATGAAATTTGCAGAGAATTATGTCAAGTATCTGTAATTTTAACCTACGTCTATTTACAGGATATTTAAATTCACCCGAAAATTTGAATCACGGAATCACCTATTTTAAAAAAGCGTCTCTCATTACCTACTCAAAACTGTATCTGTATGTAACGTATCATCAAACTAGTAGTATTCCTCTCGTAGATCTCCGATGCACATGCGGCGCTGCGGCAGCTCGCCTGGCTGCGGCGGCGGCAGCAGCGGCGCGCCGTGCGTGCACGCGCCCGTGCTTGGCGAGGTGGTCCGAGCGCGCGAACCGCTTGCCGCACTCCACACACCGGTACGGCTTGTCCCCAGAGTGACTCCTTCTATGTCGAGCCAGCTCGTCCGACCGCGCGAACCGCCACGCACACCCGCCCCACGTACACCGGTACGGCTTCTCACCGCTGTGACGGCGCAGGTGAGCCCGCACGTGCGACGCTTTCGCGTACAGTTTGCCGCAGTCCTCCACTGGACAACGGAACGCACCCAACTCCGGAAAAAACTTCGGCTCACCAAACGAACGAACTTTCAAATCGGGCTTCTCGTATACCCGCGTTTTACTCTGCCAAGTTTTGTCCACCGCGACATAGTCGTGTGTCTCCAGAGCACACAAGGACTCGCTGCTGAAAGACGAGTCAGTACCCGAGTGTGGCGACTGTGGCGAGTCGTTGGACAGATCACTGCTCAATGCTTCCAGGAGATATTCGTCAATTATGCTCTTGTCCAAATCGGCGAAGTCGAAAACTGATCCGTCAAGGATGTTAGAGGCTTCCTTGTTTATGTCACTAGCACTATTTACAAAACTATCACAGTTGAGATCCAAGTCACTGAGTTGCCAGTCACCGTCTGAGTCCAGGGACGGCAGCTCGAAGTTTATGAGACTTTCCGCAGGCGAGTACTCGAACAGGAGCTGGTCGTTGAGGAGAGCCTCCTCGAGCAGCGGTCCGGAGCCGTCGCAGAACATTGTTGACCTGAAAGTTAACAAAAACACCGTTAATTTAAATTGTGAAAGAGAAGAAATTCACGAACGAAAAGTTTTTTAGTAAAGTTTAGTTACTAACAATTTTTAATTCTTTGCGTCGCCAGTTTAGTTGGTGGTCTACCACTGAACACTGAACTTAGTAATGGTAAGTAATATCAGCGGATATAAAGTCAGGATGAGCTGCAGACAGGCGGCTGTGTTGCGTCCCGGGGTTGGAATGAGTGTGCTCGAGATGGAACGGCGGCGGCGCCCGCGCCGGACAGTGCGACGGACGCGATAACGACGATCGGCGATTAACGCAGATCCGCGCGCGCACATGTCCCGTGCCATCTAACACCGAGTGGAAACACATTTGAAAAATAATATCTTTAGACCGATTAACCCTTTGCGCAATCAATAACAAACATTATAGCCGGTCATAGTATGAAGTTACGTGTTCAACTCCACCTCTGGGTATGTATATAAACATTGTTTTTGTCTACATTTTAATACAGTTTGCAGTTAAATAGATAAAACAAGTGGAAAATATCAATTTAAAAAGCCGTTTATTGAACATAATGGACTCGGCTCATTCATTTTCTGTTGTTATCGGTTATTTGCCCGGCTTGTCCCACAGTTCTTTTACCTAAGTTCACTTCACAACAATATTGAGTGATTTATAACAAAGTCTCTCCATCCAACATTGTATGTGTTGACCGCTACTCTAAATTTTTTTATCAGGGTTCTTTAATTGCCTTTTGAATGGGACTATTTTCAAAATTCGCTTCTCGTAACGATATTTTACTAGACTGCTGAGAGAATAACCCTTATATTTTTTAAACGCTAGAGTTCAGAGTCTGCAATCTCACATCTGATATTCGATCAACTGCGTCAGTTTAGTTACAAATTATTCTGTTTATTTGTACCTCTATAACCAGATAACTAATTTTGCAATTTCCGAAAAAATAAAATGCTTGCTATAATAAAGATTACCAACCAGAGTAAACAGCATTGGGCCCGCTTGCTGGATTACTTAGAGCGGCTAGAGCTACAGCCCTCTAATGAGAGCGGTGTCCCAGCAGTGGGAACATTATTATCTGATTATACCTACTCGTACTAATCAGAGTTAAGCGAAATAAGTTATGAACTACAAAAGCGAACAACGCACGCAAGGAAGATTGGCATTTTGGGCCTCTCTTAAGCTGCGTTCAGAAGCGTTCATCAATGAAAGTATTACATCATATGAAGCAATTACGGGGTTTTCTTTCCATTTAATATCTTTTTTTGTATTAAGCTGCACAAAGTAAAAAAAAAGAAGAAACAAATATTTTACTAAATCTAAACATCTCAATGGAGTTACCATATTCAATAGAATTACGGAATTTCTGTTTCTATAATGTAATTATCAGAATTTTGGTGGACATTCTGTTAATAAATTGTAATGATAATCCCTATCTTCAGCAACTACGTATTTACCGTACCGGCAGTGGCGTGCAGTGGTTCTCCGCGGAAGGCAGGCCAGCCACGCTAAGATGACCCTCAAAGTACTCACATCTATTGATATATTCACTTATGAGAAACAACGCCATCTAGCTTAAATATCAGGAATTTCAATGGAATTCTGTCAATACAAGAACGAAGGATGTCGCTCCGCTACAAAAAATTCTAAAAAATAAAACAGAGAGCGCTGTAAACAAAAAAAAGGTAGAGTTTTCTGACCGGAATATTTGAAAAACAAACCTTTAAAATAAGCCTATTAAAACCAAAGTTATAAATACAAGAACTCTGCATTAATCAAGGTTCAAATCACGATTTACTGACAATGCAAACAGAAGAAAGATTAATTTGAAATGACGATGAATTTTAGGTTAATTCTCGTAATTCGGGTACCTACACATCTTTCTTTGGACACAACTTGAATCTTATCATTAAACGATTGTGAATACTTACTGTTTTTAACTTTTAACATACACACTAAAAGCGCAAACTTCACAACAGAACACCATTTCTAAGTTAATAAACAAATACAACAAATAATATTTACACTACTATACGTTTCAAAACGAATTACAAACGTCAGATATTATAAAAATCAAAACACTGAAGATCGCGAAATAAATTTTGCTAGTCACATGAAACAAATATGGCTTCTAAGAAAAATACAATTGTTATTTTGTCGATAAAAAAACACTACCAAATATAATTGCATCACTGCATACCGTTTTAGCCGGATAATACTTTGTGGGGCAGCCAATCAGTGGCCAGCTAGCCAGCTACACTCGCAGGAGTTTACGCCCCTATTTACTATGTGTGCCGTTCATATACACGAAAATAACGATCAGTGTGCGTAAATTTATCAATGGAAATTAGGCCGGCTGCGGCCTTGCCTAAACGGCCGGGAGCGAACGTCGTAGTATTTATCAGTTACGTCACACGGCTGCGACAAGTTGCTATAAGTATTATAACAGGAGTTTTTTATTTTTTATTAATATAGTTATAATAAATGTATTTGTTGCGTTGTTGGTAGGAATGGTAGGGTAGGCTAGGCCTAATTGCCTCTATGGACGGCACGCCCCTGCGTACCGGTACTCCAGGTTCTACATTTTGGTTATAATATTTGTAAAATAACGCCTATCTGTGTAATGCGGACAGGACGCGAAATGCATTCATTCATGAATTCCCTTCAAATCCATTCAAGGATTCTTATCACCATTTTTTCCGTTACGATACCCATTGTGGTATTAATAAATTATAGTACGTAGGTGTAGGAACAGTATTATTAATATATTATTGCGTCAATTGCTTACAAATAATTGTTAATGTGTTTGCTGCGCAAGAAAAACTGGAATTCATGATTTGGAGCACCGCAAATAAAGAATATATTAATTTAGTAAAATAAAATATTATTTGAAAACCTAAGAAAAATCTTTTTATCACAGACCTGTTCATTCTTTTCATTGATTGTTTTATCATAATCAGAATTTAGGCAAGGTAAAGAACAAACCCATACCGTCTTCATGAGCTCGGCGCGCGGCATTCAAACGCAATTAAAAACGCAGTGGAAAATAAAATAAAAAGTCACCAGCGTGCAGCGTAATATTAACAGTACCTACAATCTACATACGCAGAATGCGTAATTGAATCACAGCTAGTACAATGTGCAGGGAAAATTATCAAGGTTTTACGCGCAGATGACTTTTTTTTCCTTGCGTACACTTGCGTCATGATTTCGCGTCTAGCCAGCGCTATCGGTCGCGGCGGTGGCTGGTACGGCCACCATCTGGCTACGTCGACCGACCTGCTCACGTTACACTGACATCCGATTTAACTGCAAACCGATAGCCAACAATCAATTCAAAAAGTAACGCAAATACTAATTAAATAATAATTCCTAATCGTTTGATTGGTTATTCTGACCTGTCTAAACGCTCTTTGTTCTAATATAGTTAACCTTCCACTGAACCTATAGTTCTATTAGGGATATATAGTAATTAAATTGACAACATGCGTCCTTAGAACAGTTCTACATATCTAGAATAAGTCCAGATTTTCCGATACCTACTGACTCATCTCAAATTCTCAAGTGATCATAAGATATTAAAACCAACGAGAAGGAAAGTGGTATATAATGAGTACAGTACTTATTTGTCTATGTATATGTATAAAACTTCACAAAAATATCAAACAAATAATATCGCACTTCGGAAAGCCCCACAGATATCCGGAATGATGAGCTGTAGAAACTTCCGACTGATTCCGGGTCTCTGCGTAGTAATAGATAATACATTTGTACATAACTTGTTTTTGTACATGACGAATCACAAAAATTATATATTTATTATATATACACCTATGTAATACGTAAGGCTGATCTTTGTTTACTATATACATTATAAAAATTGCTGTTTTCTTATATGTAATCGCGTTATTGACCCGGTTAGCTCATTCTGATTCTTCAATTACTATTTTTAATTAAAATAAAATTAATCTCAGTTAGGTCCGCAAGTGTGCTGTAACATTTAACCTTTCGTATGCCGAGTATATAGACACAATTAAAAACCTATTGTGTCTCGCGTGGATCTACGTTCCGGCACACGAAGGGTTAAACAGATTTGACCTTTTCACAATAGGTAACTCAGTAGTTCAATCCATGTCTGCTGGATACAGCGATGTATACAGGAATAGGCTGTTATAGGAAAGTCCGAAAATAAAGGTCTTAGATGGATACCCAGTGGGCTACGACAGCTACGATTGGCTACGATCGCGTAGCGTTTCGTAGCACGGGTCTCTCTCTCTATCTATGTCTTGCATCCACAAGAGAAAGGTGGACCTACCTGTGGTGGAATCTGGATAAAAACTTATGCCCAAACTGGTACGGAAATATTGCAGACTAGCTGTGGAAATCGTTACACAGTGCACTGATAAATTTATAGATAATTCAGTACATTATCTGTCAGTTGGCTCACCGCTCGCGTCGATCTTCAGGTTATGCCGCGGTTGCCTATGGCCTAGTTGGTCCGTGGATGGACCACCATTGCATACCGAGTTGCCTCCGTGCCTCGGAAAGCGCGTTAAGCAATTGGTCCGGGCGGGTTTCGTGTTGGAACCTACTGACATATGATATATGTAACAACTAAATGTACACACGCAATAAAGAGTTTGAGTTTTAATTTATAGATCTTTGACAGTCGTCACAGGTAGTCAGAGGCCCGAACGTCTGACAACCAGTCTTACCAATGGTATCGTATTACCCAGTATTAACTGGGTTGTGGAGGTCAGACAGGCGTTCGTAGTCGCTCCATATAAAATACTGGTATTTCGGTGCATCTGGTTAGACTGGTAGCTGACCCCAACGTAGTTCGGAAAAGGCTAGGCAAAGAGGTCAGTGTTGGGTGTTCTGAGCCGTCTCGGTAATTAGACCGAACATTTACATGAACTCAAAACGTTGGCAAAAAGTTGAGATTATTATTTGCCGCATATATTGAACATGTCATCCCAATATGTGTCACACAATAGAAAACTAGATAAAACGGCTAGAATCTGATGTGATTTTATCAGCATTAGTAAATATGGTCGCGTTATATTTATACATTGTGTCCGAGGAGATAACCGCCGGTGGCTGGCGGTGCCACCATCTGTTTTAGACACTGCATACTTTGAACCTATACTTGTGCACCAATAATAACATTAAAACATTAGATTATCCATTTATTTTCAACTGTATGTTTACTAACATCTGGGTAGATAATTTAGTTTATTTACACAAATATTTAAGATAGTTCATTCTTATCTCAATCGTATTTTGCAACTTGTTGCGCGTAGTGAGTTCTACCATGACGATCTTGGAGTTCCCAGGTTTCCAGTTTGGAAACTAGTAACTGAACCTACCACTCAGATTATTTGCTAAATAAATCGTACATAATAATAATAGTCTTCCTGATCCTGTCCTTTTTCGGTCACAGCGGCCAATCTCAGCGGACATGCACAAGTGTGTGCGCAGGCACAGGTGCACACTCTGTTCTTTTACTCTCATATTCTGATAGGACGACAATCCGGCACGACTGGAGAGAGATCAGGCGCAGGACCAAGGGCCTAACGTGCTTTCCGAGGCACGGTGGTATCTTACCGCCAACTTCCAAACTCCGGGTTGCTACTGAGAAATTTCTAATGGAAATTTCCAATAACATTGTTTGCTCGATCTGGGAATCGAACCTAGGACCCCACGCTCAGCAGTCGCGCTTGCGACCACGAGACCAACGGGGTAGTTGTACCTATGTAGAAGATATTTGTCTGCGTAAAAAACAGCTTTAGGTCAACACCCGTGCAAATGTTGTCATGAAGAAGCTCTTGCAAATACACATCTAAATGATTAGCATCGAAGTCTCGATAACGAAACCATTTCTGTAAACCAAAAAAAAAGTTGTGAACTTTGCTTGCAAAAAATAAGATAAAAAAATGGTCTTCATTGATAGGTACCTAATTTTGAAAGCATGTTAGATAAAAATGTCATTAATAGACCATATGGCACTATTACGGTACTGCTTTGTTCAAGCGGGAATACAAATGGGAAATACGTTTGATATCGTTTCGGAATCAAGTTACAAACAAAAATCACGATGTTGACGAATGACAATGTACAAAGGGTACGAAGCATTGGTCATTTTGTTTTTAACTCCAGAGTTAACAGAAATTACCCGAGTTCATGGAAATCAGCGCAAATATTTGTTGGATTGTGAAAAGATAAATAGGAACGGCGCACATCTGTTTTGGAAAACAAAAACTGGGGTAGGTAATAAGGTAGGTGTCCGGTGTCTGGTTGTTTTGCTAAAATATAATTATTTCCACTTCCTGGCTTTCGGTGAAGCTACAGGAATGTTATCTGAAGTGTGTGATCAGAACCAACTTAAGCTTTACAAAAGTAGGTACCTATCTGAAACTTTGGTAGGGACATCGTCACTATTAGCCAAAGAGGAATATAAGGAGCTGAATTGTAAATTACCGTAATGTAGTTATAATCTTAAATTTAAAAGTGCAGTTTGGATGGTTTTCCCGTTAATTGGCGAGAAGAGACGCAGCATCGACAAAAGTGGAAGAAATGGGGGGAGGTTTTTGTCCAAGACTCAGGAGTGGGGCAGTTAAAGCTAACAAAAAAAACGTTCCAAGTTTTGCTTGTCAAGCGATTTGTTTATTCTTTCTGTGATAGAAGAATAGTGACGAGTTTCTAGTTTGAAGACCAGCGCTAAACAATGAAACTACTGCGAAAATAAATATGTGATTTTAGAGGCTACTTTTCATTTTCGACGGCTCAAGATATTCATACAGCTTAGGTATCTAAATAGCTAAAAATGAACGTTTATGTTACTGTGTTGGCGCATTCTGGGTGACACTGTGTGTGGCACTATTTGTAGTAGGGGTTTTTTACTTTCAGAGCTTCCTTACAACACGAGTAGATCGCATAAAAACGTAAAAACGACCCCAGTTTCATCAGAAAGAAACTAGGTCTTCAGTTAGGTCTGGCTAGCGGAAACAACGTCTGGATGCGAGTCGGTCGCATTATCTAAGAGAAATGAGGCCGCCGAGATACAACACACGTGCTTCTAATACGCAATACAAATGTCATACGTAGTTTGTAACGACAATTACTTAAATATCTTGTTTTGTAAATAAACAGAAGTTTTGAATCAAGCAATTGGCAAAGAACTTAAAAGTTAGTCTAGATAATAAAAAAAAAAACACATACTGTAGGGTACGAACTACATCAAAAGCTCGTACATTTAGGATGTAGTCGAGCCGTATTTTTTCCAAAATTTTTATCTCGCTCAGTACATACGACTTATTTGTTTACAAAATACATAAGATAAAAAGGAAATTATAGCGCCAGAGTGGTCAAGTTGCTCTATGTTCCACTAAAAATGTTAGAGCCTGTGCACATGTCCTGAGTTCTGCCAAGTTGTTTCAAGGTCTTGGCCTGTAAGATAGTGTAATTCTTCGGCTTCCCCTGGTTTGACGAGAGGGTATCCAAGAGAAAGAAAAGAGAGAACAAAAAAAAGCTGTTAACTTCTGGTTCGTTTCTAGACACTAGAGGAGCCAGAACCGAGAGTAGGTAATTCCTAATGTAAACTTCTCCATTTAATGTTGAATGGTTTTGAACGACTCTTGATGCCGTTCACCATATCTATTATCTGCTTCTGCAGGGCGTATCTCTGTTGACAGTTCATAGTGATCATCACTTGGCGAGTTTTGATAGACAGTTTAGTATTTTGATGACGGGTCTGCACGGGTAGCGTCAGTTGAAATCAACAAGAACGGTCATTGTATATCAAAACTCGCCAAGTGATGATCTCTATGAACTGTAAAAAGAGATACGCAATAGCCCTGCTGATCATCTAGTCCGGTTCATTTCAATGTTATACGAGTACCTACCAATAAAATAAAACAGGAAAGGTAACGCAATTTCTTGCCCGTAATCCCCGGAAGGTAGGCAGCAGTTCACTCGTAGCATCCACATTTCACTTGGTTATGATTTAGGCCAAGTAATAGCGGTTTGTTTGTGCCATTGGTACCATCTTCTTCTTCTTTATCGTGTGGACACCAGGTTGGGCACTATAACCTGGTGTCAGTTTTTATGCCACCCAAGGGCCTCTGACTTGGCTTTACATGCCATCAAGAAATATTATCTCTCAGGCATGCTGGTTTCCTCACGATTTTTTCCTTCACCGAAGCGAGTGAATCTTATTTACTAATATTATATGCGAAAGTTTGTGAGGATGGATGGATGTTTATTACTCTTTGACGCGAAAACTACTCAACTGATTTTCATGAAATTTGGCACATACAGGGTGTAACAAGACCCTTAACGAAGCTGTCAACCAAGCATTCTGTACATCAAACTAAGTACTTAACTTTACGCAAAAATTATTGCTGGGAAACGACTTTTTTTTTTGGGGTGAAAAGTAAATAGCCTAGTGGCTATCACTGCTTTTACCATCTCGATTGTTACCATCACTCTTATCCAGGATCTGGGGAGTTAATTTCTTATTAACTCCTGTTAATCCGTAATAATATTATAATTATGCAGAAGTAAGTTTGTTTGTTACCTTTTCGCGCCTTAACCACAGAACCGATCATCCTGAAATTTTTCATATACGTAGTCAGGTGTACAGAAACGGACATAGGGTACCTTTCATCGCGAAGTAAAAAAGTACTGTTCTCGAGGAAAACAACAATCACGTTCGTATCATAATAGATGTCGCCATACGTGTCTTTCGAATCATGATTTAATTATACAGGGGTGGTAGATGTACAAAGCGGCATTTTTTGTGAAAATAATGCAAACCAAACACATGACACGGCTCCTTTCGCAGCCTTGTTTTACTTACCTTGATTGACGAGGACAGGATCCGTCCGTTAACCAAATATTAGTATGCATGAACTATTATAGTAGTAATGTAGGTTCATTGACTCGTACGTATGAATATTGTTGCGAAGTTTGTTTACCTCGCTAATTATCAAGTGCCAAATACTGCTGTTCAACCTGTTTATTCTTGTGTTGAAAAATGTATTTGCCTAATAACATAATCAGCCTATAATGTTCCCACTGCTGGGACACACGGCCCCCTCTCTATGAGAGGGAATGGGCTATAATCCACCGCGCGGGCCCAGTGCGGGTCTACCAACCCGCACTGGGCCCGCGCGGTGCCACATGTCTTCGAATTTTTGGTTCTAGGACATGCCGGTTTCCTCACGATGATTTCCTTCACCGTTTTTGAGAGCAGTGGTGATGAAATAAAATTACACAAAGTAATGCGCCTTCGGGTTCGAACCCCTACTGCTCGTAAGTCAGGGTCGCCACCACTGGGCCACCGCTGCTCTGCTGGGCCACCGCTGCTCTACATGGCCACCGCTGCTGTACTGGGACACCGCTGCTCATTTGCCTAATGCCTTTCCAAAATCCGAGCACTTTGACGCCTAATTTAATAAAATATTGTCGTCGTTGTTTATATGTAGGTAATTACTTTTAGTCTTAGTTTTTTATTATTATATCTCTTAGGCCAAGAAGACTATGACCCCGGGCGGCGAGAACTGCCTTAAGGTGGAAGCATCAGGGACTCAGGGCAGGGTAACCCGCGAAATTAAAAAACTTAAGAGATTTCGCGGGCTACCCTTGCGCTTCCACCTTAACTTGTTGATAAAAGCACTATGTATTTTCTAGCCTGCCGCCTCATATTCAAGTAACTTCTCTAATTTTTAATGGATGCATTGAATAGTCCTCCTTACCGATTTCGGTAACGGCGACACTTGAAATTAATGTATAAACCTTCGAAGCGACTCGATACATTGAACGAAAGCGCCAAATACGCAAAGAGAGACCTAAGCCCTCCTACACCTACACCTATAACTCTATCGGTCAACTCTACTACTTTAGTTGTGACCTGGTTTTTAAGAGCAAATTCGGTCTGGTCAGTCATATAAAGTCACACGTAAGTAAATAACTTAATTGAATACGTGGAGGTATTTAAAGTTAAGTTTTAAATGTTATAATATAACATTAAAAACTTGTATTTACAAACAAAAACTTGTGAAAAAGATGGAACTTTGACTCCAATTTCAATGTCTCCGTAACTAGAAGGTAAGGTATAAGAACTAGAACAAAAACATGGACACAATGACGGGGAGAACAAATACCTTTCGGCTTCGTTAAAGGTATTGTTATAACCATTGTAATCAAATAATAAACTGTAGGAAATTGTTCATTATATACTTATACCCTGAAGTATTTATTATACAAATTAGATATCTATATTGAGTTTGCTGCAAAAGGTCAGTGCATGGAAGACAGGTACGGCGGCGGCGTTGCTCTTTTGCGCACGTTTTAGACTTGTCTGCGCGAGTTTTTTAGATTCACAATCAGATTAATTTCCGTTCGCACCATTATAGATCTCGTAAAGTGCTTATTATGGCCATGTAGAAAGCCGGTTTCTATTTACATCTTGTTAGAATTCTGGAATCGTTTGAGTCGTGATGTTTCATATGGCCTTAGAAACTAGAACTAGAGTGATTCCCGCATACTATCTGGGGAAAATACAGTTTTTCTATGACTATGGTAAAAAAGACTCTTTAAACAACTTTACCAAGGCTATCGAGTCATTTTCAAATGAAGGATTTAATTGATTGTATGTGTGTATATTAGTTATTTTGTGATGTTTCCTGATTTCAAAACTAAGTAAAAGAGTATCGAATCTTTTATAACTGGAACGATTTTCTACATACCACGTAACATCACGCCTGTAAACCCCGATGGATTAGGCAGAGACATACCTAATAGTACACTCTCATTTCACCAGTTATATTTAAGTCCCATGTAATAGGGGGCGAGCCTATTGCCATCAACCGGGCATAGGTCCCCTTGGCTGCCACTGAGAAATTCAAAAAATTGGAAAAACCCAATAACACTTCGCCCTACCTGAGAATCGAACCCAGGACCTCATGCTCAGCAGTCGCGCTTGCTACCACTAGACCAATGAAGCAGTCACGATCAGTTGTCTATTGAATTTCCTATGTTGCTAGCGTGAAAGGGAAGGTCAATGAATAAAAGTAAGATTTATACGGGTTGCGCATATCTTTTCTTTAATACGAGCATTTTACAACAATATTGAAACGAAATCATCATTTTGAGATCTGCTGCCAACATACACTACGGCGCTCAACAAATAAACATAAATCGCGCACACTAATCTATATAAACAAGTCGCATAAGTACATACAGGCTTCCCGATATATTCTATACATACACTAAAGCTATATCACCACTTGCCACTCCCCGTTCCCAGAACGTCACTCACTACGATACACAGTCACTTGTTGATCTATTTTGTTCGCTTGTTTAACTGTCTGTTTGTCGCACTAGTAGATCACCTCATACACTGTGGCCTTCTTGTCGCCGGAGCCCGTCACTATGTACTTGTCGTCTGAAGAGATGTCACAGCTGAGCACTGATGACGATTCCTTTGACTGGAAGTAAAGAAATTGATTTAATTAGTACATACATTACATAAATAATTTTGACTATGCCTTAAAATAACATAAATGAACATAACCTCATGCCTGTAATTCCCGAAGGGTTAGACAGAGGCGTACTTAATAGTACTCCCACATTTCGCCAGTTACGTTCAAGCCCCATGTAATAGGGGCGAGCTTATTGCCATAAACCGGTCACAAATCCAGACTCCGTGGCTGCTACTGAGAAATTCCTCATGGAAAAATCCAATAACACTTTGTCCGACCAGGGAATCGAACCCAGGACCTCATGCTCAGTAGTCGCACTTGTGACCACTAGACCACAATGATAATAGCACATAAACATTGTAAAGTTTAAACAATAAGCTTTTTCACACGTTTGTTTGTCAAATTTAATCATCCTTTGACTAATACACTTCCAAGTACCTTCAACTAACATCACACTATTGAGACGTGACTAAGCAGAATCAAAATGAATCCTAAAGTACCACTTGAAACCACTTAGAGCAATTACGATAACCTAAAAGTGAATGAAGATGCATTATGTTGTGATAACTCACTCTACTATTAGTTATAATAACATTGGAGATAAGGTACTCTCAGCTCATTTGATTTCATACCTATATTTAGATAACATCAGACCTCAAACGGCGTAATAATGATGTTAAGCTGAACTGAAGTAAATTCATTCACCTCAGTTTGTATTATGCTTCTATGTGTACACAAAAAAGTTGTTTTATTCATGTATTGAATGCTATTGATGGATTTTATATATCGAACTAGCTCACGACTTTCTTCGCGTACCATTTGCCGTGCTCATAGGTTCTACAAATAATCATTACAATCTGGAGCCACTCATTAATTTATTAGTATTTTTCGTAATTAACATAAAACATAACACCACGCCTGTAAACCCCGAAGGCTAGGCAGAGGTGTACGTAATAGTACACTCATATCGCCAGTTATGTGGAGCGAGCCCTATTGCCATCAACCGGGTACAAATCCAGACTCCGTGGCTGCTACAGAGAAATTCCTGATGGAAAAACTCAATAGCACTTAGGCCGACCCGGGAGTCGAACCCAAGACCTCCTGCTCAAAAGTCCCGCTTGCGACCACAAGACCAACGAGGCAATTTTTCATACATAAAGGTGTCAGGCTTAGCGCGTTTACTGCCGGGGCTGCGGGACTGTTCGAAATATACCGCGGCCTTAGAACACAAAGGGCAAAAGAAGAAACATGGATGGGTTTTAGTCAGTACAAGTCTGACACTCCCTTCCGCTCCGCCCAGAGCGGGAGGGTAAGATGATGTTTCCTCACGAAAAAAAAATATAGCACATTTCAGCTTGAAAGAGTTGCATATCTATTGTTATTGCAGTTTCAAGTTGAGTATTACTTTTTATTGTTATTCCTTCTTGCAACAACTTTGATTTCGTGTTGTTTCTTTTAGCACGTCTTTCTCAAAGAAGCCAAACAAAGTTCTTTTTCCCTTACCTGGAATATACTGGCCCCATAAGGCGTGCGCCACGCGTTGAGCAGGTTATCTTTGCCGGTGGAGACGAACCATTTGCCGCACGACGCGAACCTGAGTGATAGCACGCAGGACTCGTGCAGGTGCAGCTGGTACTTGTCAGGCTTGACCGCGTGTAGGACTTCCACGTTGCTGTTCTCCATGCCTACTGCTAGCCATTCGCCTGTGGACAACAGTGTTTGGTTGTTAGTCCATTGTTTTACCAAAGGTAATGGGTTGTTGTTATACTAAAACTGTCCTTGATTATGAAGAGAGAAGAGTCATTTTAGGACTATCCTAGAACAGTTTGATTTCCTGCGCACAGAAGACGACGTTGAGCGTCATTCATGGGTAGATTATGAATGATTGGTATCAGCCGTAGCCAACATCAATAGGTCAATAGGTTGTACCTATCACTATGTATCAACGCAATATTTATCATAATATCGACAATTATGGCGGTAAAACATTCCATTATTCACCTTGTTTCATTTTACCATATTTCCTTCATATTCTCCTTCACTTTTTTGTAGGTTCGACCTTCAAGTGACAAGAGAGGTGAAAATTATACAAAATATTATATTAAACCAATTTTGAATGACTTACCTGTCGGACAATATCCTAATGAGAATATTTGAGAACTGAAGTCGTGTTGTTGTAATTGTCTGCCTTCTCTCAAATCCCAAGACCTGGAAAACCAAAGAAATACTTCCATCAGCACATGCTTGTTGATACACAACGTTCATCAAAGGTTAGAACAGTTCCTTTGAAATTGTGTCGTATTTTCTCAAGGAGTACTTTTAAACTCGATAAAAATTCAGTTTACAAGACTTTTCATCATATTAGAGGGGGAATTAACCCCAAAATGCTTGATTTTAGAAAGATATCGGAATTTTCAAATAAGACGGGATAAACGAAAGTTTAATGGCTTTAGTTCTGCTTATACATATAAATTCTACGTCTGTAACTAAAAAACCAGCTGTTCTCTGACACACTTACCTCACAGTATTGTCAAGTCCTCCAGTCCAGAGCTTGGTCCCGTCCGCAGATATGTCGATACAAGACGCGCCGTCCGTGTGACCTTGGAACTGTCGCACCAGGGTCTGATTGTGAAGGTCCCACACCGCTATGTTACCGTCCGAGCAACAACTGAAGCACACCTGCAAAAACCGAACAAATTGTGTTTAGAAAATTTATGAATTGAAAAAAATCCAGTTTCCTGGTGTAGAGATCTATGTTTTGGAACAGGCAACTAGCTTCAACTTTGTGAGTTACTGGCCAACTCCTGGGCAATCAAAAGCTTCTGTAATTGGTTTAATTAATGCTTTGAGATTGATGCCAGTCATTGAAAAAGCATTGCAAGAAGGTCTCTGGGTGGCTGGATAAGGGGCTTAATACACTAAGTAGAGCTACTGGATCCAACATGCATAGTGCAAAGGTTCCTCTCTCTAGAGCCCTGACCACTTGGACCCTTAGTTAGTTGGTTCTTATGATGATACCGAAAATGATTTAAGTTGACGTTGTCGTTACCTTAGAGTCGGGACTGATGGCAAGTGCATAGCATGCGGGTGCTGACGATGTGAGTTCTGCCTTAATCCTAGGAGTGGGTGACGCGAGGTCCCAGATGGACAGGTTTGACGCCTCCCCGCCCACGATCAGCGTGCGACCGTCAGGCAGAAGCTTGACAGACCTTATGTAGTTGTCCCTTTGCTGAAAATTGACGAAACAAGTTTTTAAATCTTTTTCTCTCTCGAGGTAATTCTACAAAATGATAATAATACTTTAAATATGCGGTATTTTTAGGAAAATAAAGTAAATGTTTTGTATTTCATTTGAATATAATTAACATTAGTTTGGAATTTAGCATTTTTATTGCTGTTTCTCTATTCTAAAGGCCAAAATAAAAATACCAAAGTATCATGAATCGACGACAGTTACCCACTCACCAAACAATCCAGTTGACTGACTGGTGCTTTACTGGGCTGGCTGATGTCCCAGACCTTGACGCAGCCCTTCCCTCCGGTGTACACGTACTTGGTGGGCGAAGACACTGTAACCGCGCACACCACCTCGCCGTGCGCGAGCGCCGAGACTTGACGCGCGTGACGGGGTATGCCCGGGCCCATCAGCGCGTCAGGCGGAAAGGGCACCGGCTGCATTTGACCCTCCGCCGAAACATGGAATGAATATGCCCTGGAATAAAGTTAGTTCACAGTTAGATTACATGTAATGATTGGTCAGCCGCAGTTCACTGCTAGGAGGACAAAAAGGGGAGTAATGCCAATGTCATCACGCTGGGCAAGCGGGATGGTGACTGATAAATTTTCAAAAAAAAAATTGATAGTAGTGTAACGGATGTTTCAACGAATTTTATCTAACAAATTTTGAACAACTAAAACGAATATGAGCTGGGATCACTTACGGCTTGCCACCCGGTATCGGCGTCAGCGACGCCGGTCCGATGGGAGGCCGCAGCGGCTCATATGCCAACGCGGCCCGCGCCGAGTACCCCGCGAGGCCGTAAGCGTCGTGCGCCCCATTGCCCAGGTAGGGGTACTGCAGCGCCGGGGGCTTCACCGCGGCCTTCAGCGGAGCCCCCGCAGACCCCGCCCCGCTCGCCCCCGACGTCGGAGTGACAGGCTTCGAGATCGGCGTGCTAGGCTTCTCGTCAAGCTTTTTGGCAGAAGGCGTCGACGCGTTGCTAGACGTGCCCGATCTGATGATTGTTAAAATTGAGTTATCAAATGCCCCGCTAATTGTATCGAGCAAACGATCAATCTAACCGCAAAAACTTGTAATGGAACTTTAAAGAATCTAAAGTAGTCGTTATAAAAACCGTCGCTTTGAACATGAAGAGGCGGTAGTAACATGCGCATGTATTTATTTTGTACAACAAAACGTCTAGTTTTGTAAAGAGAACTGAACGCTATCCATCAACGCGTCTAATCTGATTGGTGTTAATGGGAGTACCAGTGAACCTCGGCCGTGTATACGTAATTGATTCAGTGCGGAGGCGGATTAACTTTCGACTTGGACAACTTGTCTCCGAGCGTACAATGACCTTTCGGGTACAAGTAGTTTTCTCGCTACGGCTTCTGTTAAACGGATAGAGCGATTATCGCGAGTTAACGCAGTCGGCGAGTGTTACGATGGAAACGCCGCGGGGCGTGCAGCTTAGCGTGTTCGTACTAATGTATTACTTGTTATATTTAATTACAAGTGAAATGGGCCGCCACGGTTTTAATGTAATTTGTCAAGCCCAAGTTTTGTTGTTTGACGTAATATTTTTTATTTATTTTTTACTATTTTTTGTATTGTTTTCGCTGCGTGCACGTATACGGGATACATACCTGGGACTGTGTGGCGGGTGTTCCTTCTTGGGTTGGAGCTTGTCCAGTCCGTTCTCCCTCGGCGAAGGTGCGCCATTGTGTGGTGACGTGGGCTCCTCACTGGCGTCGTCTACTACCAACTCCTGGAATACACGAACACAAAAGTTGCAGAGCTTGCACAAGAACACGAAGGCTGAGAACAAGTACTATTGTAAAAGTTCTGGTCTACTTACGTGGCCCATGTCTTTCTCTTCTTTCTTTAGTTTCTTGTGATCGGGTTCTGCCGGACTCCTTGTACGATACTTTTCCCTTTCACCGGGTGATATAGAATTTCTCTGTAACAAAAACAGAAAACGATAAAAACAAACCGCAAGACCATTAATATTGGCAGTATTTGTCTGTTTGTTTAACAAATACGAGTAGGTAAACATAATCAAAACGTTTACGGCGAGCTTACGTACCTACAGCAATCAATCGATCATTGTTCGCAAATAAATCGGCGCGCAGCGAGGCGAACGCTACAGTCAATATCAATATCAAAACACGCTGAGGCAGAACAAACTGACCGCATGATTAGCTCCGGGAGTGGTCATCGCCCCCACGGGGGCGGGTAGCCCGAGTGAGCGCGCAGGGGGGGGGGAGGGGGCGACCGCAACATTTGGATGAGCGCACAAATACGGACTAATGAAATAATCATATACGTGACGAACGACCGCCGCGCGCTTCACTGATTCCGTTCGTGTTGACATTGCGTACTTTCGCGCACATCCGCACGATACGTACGGACTAGTGATGCGCGCCGCCAGCTGCCATGCCACTGGCAAATTGCAACGGTATAAGTAAAAGCGGCACGTGTGATTGCGAATAATCTGGTCGAGACCAGGCAACTAAATAAAATGTTTCATTCATACAATCAAGTATTTATATGGAGCCTCCATCAAAAAATATTTTTTTTGGGACCTGACACTCTATACAACAATTAGTAAAAAAAACAGTAATTTTTGCCACAGTCAAATACATCAACAGACCAACACCAGTACGGTCGTATACAGCCACGGATTATCAATATATTCGGTCGGCTGCCCCCGGCCAGTTGTGTGCTAGACAGATGCTATTTCAAGTGTTCGAGCAGCGAATGCAGTTATTCGAGCGAAAAGCTATTCCGTATGAGTACCCTGTGTGTATTGCGCTTTTATATTTTCACTTTACACGTGATCGTTTACGCATTTATTTGGTTTTCATATGAGGTGTTAATCTATTGGCTACGCTGATGTTACCAATTGAATGAATTTTATGTTAAACGATGTTGTTTTACGAGGCGTGCTACGCTGTAGCTCCGTGAGGCGTGCTACGCCGTAGCACCGCAAGACGTGCTATGCCGCAGCACCGTAGGTCTACAAGGTGCGCTACGCCGTAGCGCCGCGTAGCGGCAAATGCGGCAATTGCAACTGCCCCAGATTGCATTTTTATTTCAGATTCAAAATGTGATGTGTATTTGGATTTTAGCTCTTTACTGACAAATTGGTTATCATTATTCTTCGTAGGTTATTACATTATACATCACATGGTGTCGTAAGTCATAAGTGTAACATTAAATTGTTCGGGCTCAACCGTCGTCCCCGGGGAGTCTAGCAGGCTATTCGGCGGGCAGGCGAGCAGGCGGGTAGGCGGTGCCTGGAGGGATCTAACGGGCCTAATTTTACGAGGCACTAAGTTAGAGGCGAGTGGCAAGCGGCTGTTAATTTGCTCGGCGAGACGGCGACCTGTCGCCACCCGCGGTGACTTACGGCCCTCCCGCACTCCCGCACTCCGGAGATCGTACACAATCATACTTTACGTACAGATTTGCATCTATTTAACGCCTCCTCGTATAGTGAGTGCAACTCTTAGGAGCGTCATTTAAATCCCAAATTCTGGATTTAAATATAGTTTATATAATCCAGAGATTCCAGAGGCCTACTGTGAATTCAATACAATGACAAGAATCTCTGCCTGTCTCTTTTACTGTACTGCGAAGTTTATAGATTAATTTATCTTGACCGACATAGCCCACATTTCATTCAATAATCTCCTGAGAGCATAAAAATAAAAGATCCTGATTTTTACGAGCACGAAATTAGATAATAACATCGGGACAAACCATCACCGTGTTAGATAAACAAGTAACACAGCTTATTGCGACCGTCGTTATTGGATATTTGATAGGCAAGATGTAACCAATAAACTTTTATTATTGGCACCAGCCGCGGATACAACAAATATAAAAGTGGAGAACGGAACACAACACACACGCAACGAATAGGCACAATATACCTTCGTACATACCACAGCATGTCTAATAGCCACATAGCACCTAGAAAGGTGAGCGAGGTGCACGTTCTGGGGTCGAACGTGTACTCGAGGCCTAATTTTACGATCACCGATCTCCACAGAACTCGACACACTCGGTTCAAGTGACGCTGTGTCGAGGACCCGCCGACCCACCGCGGCACCGCTCGATGCCTTAATGTGACGTGTCGGATTCGATTGGATGGATTTTATGTTGCCCATACGAGTCATTCGCTCGAGGGTAGATCGTTTGTGGTTAATCGTTAATTTAATAGATTGAATTTGTGGTCGGCTGATGAGTAGTTTGATGTGGTCGGTTCTAATGGACTTTATGTTATGAGTTCTTTTCATATGTACTCTTAAAGTGTTATTCATCAATAATATGCGTGCTTACAACAGAACATTGTGTATTACCGATATTAGTACAAATGTAGAAACGTTAACATTCATATAAATTAACTATATACGGCGGACTGTAAGGTAATAACATAATATACGACAAGAAACAACGAAATAAAAAGAGATTGTTAAGGTCTACCTATCCGCTGTCTTCGTATCTCTTTACTCAAACAAAACACTCAATAACGAGTAACCTTTTCTATTTTCAACAGAAAAGCGAACAGAGCTAATCTTTACTTTATCCCATTACGCGCGTCGACCTCAAGAAAAAGGCAATTGAGCGCGGTACGAAGGGTCGCGGGGGCGGGGGTGACAGGAGACTGCGACGCTAAACAAGTACTAGAGGAACAAGCCCCGACAACACGACTTATTCTGTGTTATCGGCTGCCGTCGCGAGTCACGTGTGTCGCACACAGCACACACGCGCCGCAAGTCGCCGGCGCTGTCGCTGTGACGTAACATATAAAGTGGCAACACACAGGCGCGCTGTTAACGCCGGCCGGGCTTATTGTCTGCGGTCACGCGACGAGCCGTTTAGCCGCGCGCCTCGCCGCCGCCGCCGCCCGGTTAACCGGAAGGGGGGCGGTTAACCGGACGCTCTGGGGCGGAAGCGGGGGAAATAGATAAATAGACCGCCCGCCGCTCGGAAATGTACGGATTGAGTTCGGACTATATTTCAGGCATAATAGTTTTGAAAGTTACGTGATTTACACGCGACGTTTTCAGCTTTTATCGAGAATACCAATTTTATACGACTTCGTTTTATGATACTGTCGTCGAAAAGTTTTATTGCGTATATTTTATTTTTAAGTCCCATTACGATGTCAATTTATAACAAACGATATCGTGGCGCTTCATGATACGATAAAGGGGCCCTCATTGAATAAGCTCATTCATACGGATCAACGCGTTATTAAACCAGTCGCGAGCTACCGAGACCTCCGTAAAAACGTTCACGTTAATCGGTCCGAAACGAGAATCCGCGCTCGTCGGAAACCTGGCCCACAAAAAAGTTACAAAAAATTAATCGTCAGCGGGCGCATAAACCGCGGGGTGCTGTGCGACTTTAAAATTAACTTTACCGGTTCATTCGTATACATAAATAATGGAGGAATTTCTGAATACACATTAAACTCCTATAAAGAATACATTAGCATAAATTTATGGAAGCGAGTCGGCGTTTCGAGCGCGTTTTTACGTGACTCGTAAAGTTTATAGTCGCGAGTGGAGGATTGCGTTTACTGCGCTCGCTATCGCTTTATGGCCGACCCCAAATAACCAAATTGCCTGGTGCTCGTTGTCGACTGACGGGCGCTCGCGGCCAGCCGCCCCGCTCCACAATCTGTTCGCAGAGCTCATTATGCCGCTACTCGGTGAACGGCGTTACGAGCTCTCTCGCGGAAACTCCGCTGTGCACTTCACTTACAAATACACTTGGAAACTTGCCCGATACAATTGATGTTCATTACCGCACTGTTTGTTAACCTGCAGTTAACCGAGCGTGAGCGCGAGCGCCTGTCGACGCTCCCTACTAAACGGCTCCACTTCGTCTAATGTTAACCAGAAGTTCCGATATAATATGAAGCGAAGTCAAGTCGACTACAAATTATATCAAATTAACGCCCGTGGGGCAGCTGTATCACACAAAGTAAATTCCGGGGAAGCCATCGATAAGCAATCTCACTCCGCCCCCTTACTCTATTACAGGAGTAATTAGCACAATTAACAGGAGCAGGCGCGAGGGGGCTGCGTGGTGGGCCTGGAGTGCGGGAGGCGAGGAGGGCGCGATCGCTTTCACGCACGCAAACAAATGTCACGTGGCACGGCGCCTTAATTAAAACGATAATTGAGTTGACTTGCGAAATTCATCCGCCATTTCGACATTCCGAGAGAAAATTCAGGAAACTCCCCTCGAAACTACGAAGCCCTTAAGTGTCGACGACTTTAATTTTGTGTTTGCGTCTACTTTGCGGTCTCGAGGCAAATTTTAATACGGTGTACGCGGCTTCGCTTTGTAAAATTACTTAAATAAATTACCTGGAATCGAGTTTCGTCGCCATACTGAAAGACAACTCGTTTGGAAAATTGGCATCAACGAAATAAAGTTACTTTACAAGGTGACATAATGAATTTTAATTGGGGATATATTTGTTTCAAAATAAGAAGCTAGAATTTATAAGTAAAATGCCTATTTTATAATAAAACAATTTATCGCGCAAGTAGTTCATGTTTGACAAAGCCGACTCCGTTAATAATGATCCCCATGTTTAAATCAAGAGGGTGCGGAATGGCGCCCTCAGAGGTTTCTCCGCCTTGACTGCAATATATGTGCGTCAAAACGGCTTTAAACTGCCTATAAAGAATTCGTTCCACCTTAACGAACGATTCGATTTGATAGCGTGGGTTAAAGCAGTAAAAATTAATTTGAATAAAAAAACGAAACAGCCTCTAACATTATACTTCCACTTGTAACTTGTAACCCTCAGGCACCGGTGTTACGCACATTGTAAACCAAGTACTTTAAATAAAGCTTGTAAAAACAGTTACTGTTTTTCAACAAAAATATTAAATCCCGAAAAAAGATAATCTGACCTCGGACATAACGTTGCTTAGATTTTTTATAAATCGTGTGCCTTTCATGTGCCCCGGGTGGAGGTAAAAGGTGAATTTACTGAAAAAATACTAATATTCTAATTTTCAGGAATTCTTTGACTAATATAACACTTTCTCAGCTTGGATACGATCCCACGAGTGTCCTTATATCAGAGGTAGTCGAACACCGGACTACGGTTCACGTGATCAACACGAGTGGAGCTGGCGCGGAGCTGCGAAAGGGGCTGAAGCCGCGCGGTTATTTAAATGAGAGCTCCCTAGCCACCCGTCAATAAAACATTAAACACGTAACAAGTTTATGCGCAGCGACAACCCTAGCGGATTCCGCCACTTCGTTAATCCGGGGCGGGGGCAGCCCTAAATTAGGGTCGAGACAAGCCGTAATCCCCCGCTCGGCGCGACGGGGGATTTATATTGTTATTGCTCCGCGTCCGGAATTATACGAGGGTTGAGGGACTAATGAAAGGGGAAATTTAATTCCTAATGATTCTCGTCTTAGTCCGTAACGAGGAAACTCGAAAAAGGGCTGCGACCCGCGCACTTTTTATGATTAATCGTTTTAAGCGAACCGAAGATTATTGAATCGGGTTGCCCGTGTTTGTTTGTTTACTGGTGTTTAGTATGTTTGTTTTTATTGTGAACGAGGCGGAGTCGACGTGTTTGTGGAGTCAGAAGTTAACGACCAAATTGGATTACAAATTTATTCATGAAACATTTTCGATGCTAGTACACGGCGTCGACAGTGAGCGGGCGAAGCATATGTAAATGTGTGATAAGCACGAAGGGGGCCGCATCGCGCGGAGGCTGGCCTACGGCGCGCCTCGGCGACACGGCGACCGGCGCCTCGTGCTGCCGCAACACGACGACGCCCGCAACACGCCGCACGCTCGCCGCATTGTTAAACATGCCGCCAGACAACTGCAGCCTACACGCCACACTACGTATTATTTTGTCCATGCTCCTACAATAATGCATAATTTGCAACTAAATATCCGGTAACTAAGTAATGATAGACACAGCAGAGGTCTATTTACGAGTATATCAAGTCAACATGGTCATAATTATTGAAATATTCAACGCACACGTCATTCCTAACGCGAACTGTAGTCCGGTAAGAAACAATAGTTAAATAAAAATGAGCCGTCAGCCATTAGCAGAATGCGCTGTTAGTGTTACGCTAACTTCAGCCGTACTGGCGTAGCGTCCCGTCCGCCCTTCCTCTCATTACGCCGGCGACTAATTGAGATAAATTATGAAGACGTGCAGCGAGCCGCGAGCTATCGCACCCACCTCACCTGCTAATTACATGCAGCGATTTCAATTACTCGAGCGCTCTAGCGTGCTTTTTGCTCAACAACAAACATGCTTGGTTTTTTTTTTATTAAGTTTATCCGCTATTGAACATCGTCCGTAGCGATTAAATCACAATTAACACACCTAATAGCGTGTTGTAAAGATGTTATAGCATTATGGATGCAATTAGATTTTAGTGGTTATAGGGTGTCGTAAAATTTAAAAGAAACGAATGCAATAAATAAATGTGGCGGTGTGTGTTGTGTTGCGTCATCGGTAGCGATGTATGCGGACCACACGCGTGGCGAGGGCGACAGGGCGACCGGGCGACAAAGAGCGCGGTGGGTGATAGTGGTGTGACCGCAACAGAGGCGGTGGCGACCGCAGGCGCGGGCGCGGCTACGTGCTGCTGCCTCGTCAGGCTGCGGTCACCACACACTCATCCACTGTTTACGACACGTGCGGGTAACTTACAGACCTACCTATGTACCAGCAACAGTACCTAATTATGATTCCATTTACTACACATTTGACAAAATACATTGCATATCTTTTATACGTGATAATTGCTACAGAGGCAACCCTGTTTGAATTCTGACGCGCTTAGTATAACAAAGCACCTTTGAAACGAGTCGTCGAATGCAATATCTATTGAATATTTCATTTGAAATATTGAACGTGTTGGGAGCGCGAAGCATCGTTATTCGTTAAATACGGCTGGTTAGATCGACGCGAACTGAACTGAAGCAATTAATCAAATAGAACAATATTGTTGATTTCAATCACTATAACGATAAAGGAGAAGCTTAATAAGTAAGCTAACTTGAAAGTTTATAGGTTAGCTAAGTTATTGGCTTACGCTATTTTGAGTGTCATCAAGATAAAGTGACACCGCGGTAGTTTGGAGGAATGCCAACCCTAAGGTTGTCGTACGTAACAGATTAATATTATATTGCCACTTTGAAAGTAATAAAAAGTTACTATTGCAGCGTCAGATTCCAAACATCGTTTTATAAAGTATGAAAATTAAATTGTGTTAACACAATGCAGCGACAGAGCCAGGTATTGTTATGAAGCAAGAGGGAGGGCAGACGGGGGCAGGCGCGATTCGATCAAGCTTGCATAAATCGATGCGATACGGCCGGATCGTGAACAAAGCCGCAAGCCCGCTCCGAGACGAGCAATACCCCTACCTACCCATAACCCACCATACACACATCCACCCAGCACCGAGCGATCGTCACACAAACGATATTATGAAAAGAATTCCGATATACTTTTTGCTCTCACACGAGTAGGCGGATTATTACCTTCTCAGACCAAGTTTACAACAGGTAGCTAAGTATTATTATTTTAGGAATTCAATAAACGGACCAAAGTACTTTTTACAACAATTGAAGGTTCATTTATGTTGAATCTGCCAATTGTATAAAACTAAGCAATCGTATTATTTATTTCCAAAGCTACGTTAAAAGATTTCCCTCAGAACTAACATGGCGAAGTACACGAGTGTTTTACCCGACTAAGTCTTGATTAATTCTGTTGGCAGATTATAAATTCAAGCTAGAGACAGAGGCCCTGACTGCACGACACGACAGATAATCCGCGCGGAATAATGTGGATGCACCGACATAATCTATGTGTTATTCCCTATCAAGAGACACACAGTGTAAGGGGATTAGGTACAGTGCCTCAGCTCCGAGACATTAGCCGGGACTCAAGCAGCAACCGACTGAACAGAAGCCATGTGAGGGATTACCGAAGGATCCGCTACCTTGCCAAATATTATAACAATGCTCTCAGAATCGAATTGGATAACATGCGGTGACGTCACCTACGATGTGGGGAGGATTCGTGTCGCCTTGTATTACAACCGCAGGGGAAATAAATTAAATGTTTATTTATGCAACGATAAAAGGCACTTAAATGTAGCTTACATTTAAGGAGCTGTATTAGTTATCAACCAATAATTGCGTGCAGAGTGGCTATTTAAAACCGAAGCCAATTTCCTAGAAGCCGCACAGTTTCATCGAAATGTCATGAATAACAAGCCACAATGTTCCGTGGGCAATCTACCTCCGCCTCTAGCGAGGGGTACAATCCTGAGATCGATATCCATCGCGACTACCCAGTAACTGCTCTTTAACCTGTTCTTTATCTGATCGTTTCTTCACAAAGTAGCTGGCTCAAGATATCCAACCTATAAGTAAATATTACTCTCAGTAATTGGAGGATAACTGCTCAAGAATAATTTTGCATTTATCCACAATGTAGTTCCGTATCGCTGTACACTATCTACGAGAAGTGTAATTTGTATAATTGCAAGAAACGTCTCTAGAATAAACAGGAAGATCACGCAGCCGTATACTGAAATGACTGCAAAGTAGAAAGCAGCATAAATAAATTACATTAAACATTCACTTGAGTAGCGCTAACTTTTGTTTTTCAATAAACAAGCCACCGTTACTTAAGATAGCCGACGGTGTATAAAATGTAAAAAAGTAAAATAAGAGGACGACTACCGCGCAATCTGTTTCACTTTAGGGCGTCTTAATAATTACAAGTGGCCATTCTTTCCAATTAAGAAAAGTCTCGAGCTATAAATTGTGAGGGCTGTCGCGGGCGCGAAGCGAGCGAGCGCTGTTACAACGCGCGTAAACATGCCGCTAGGGCTACCACCCACCGACTTAAAAGGAAAATCTCCCATTTTTGTTTTAACGGTTTAATAAAGTAGTCGGTCCTCGCCTGTATTTATGTAAGTCATTTATACTCGCCGTTTCTGCCTTAATTAAAGGAGCGCACCTTTAAAACGCAACGACCCCAGCATATCGAAGAACAAACGCAAATTTATTCTGACCGGAGTTTTTTTTCGGTATCTATTAAATAAAGAAGTCGAGGAGAATGCTAAACAAGGTTGAGCGGCCCTCGCCCTGCGAGTTTTCCACTTGAAGTGGTGTGCGGGCGCGGGGTGCGGGGCGCGGTGCGCGGCCGGGTCGGGGTGGCACGGGGTGTGTTATTCAGAGTGGCTTAGATAAGGTAAGGAGGATGAAGAGGCGAGATGCGCGGCGTAATGAACCGGCTCCGAGCAGTTTTTGTGTGGTTCGGGCGCCCAAATTGAATATTAGGCGCGATTTGAGAGCGAATGAGCGGGCGGCAGAAATAAATCCGCGGTTATTATGTTACTCAAATGAGATTCTGGAAGGGCTCGCTCTGTTAGGCTTACAGCGGCTGCTCAATTTCGCGTCGGTGTAAATTGCTAGTCGTAAACTTTGTTATTCTGCGGGAATTTAAGCACCTTTCTAGAATTTAATTTATGTATAAATGGATAATTATACGGTTCGACCGCTAGGTGATAATTGCCGGTACAAAGGGTGACTCGGGCAGCTTTTTATTAAGTTTATAAAGGGAAATAATACCATAACACGCATTCGTGTTTCATCAATTTTGGATAGCATACGGAAAACTTTATATCCGGACATGATATGTATTTTTATGATATCATAAAAATAAAATAGAGCTTCAAAAAAGAGCGGCGTCGAAATGAAAAGTTTCCCTACACAGTACACTGTAATGTAAACATGGGCCCGATGTATCGGAAAATCAAATATACGGCGCGCGATGTTTGCAAATAAACAATGTGCCTGCAACTGTGTAGCACCTTCGTGATTCGCAATAAAAACATAGTGTGGACAAACGGGTGCGGCTCGGTCGAGTGTAACCTGACGCCCCCGCAGCCGCGGAGCCGCAGCCAAGACGCGCTCGGTTTATGTAAACTTTATTACTGAGTGCACTTCTCCCTCCCCCCTCTCGCCCCTCCCCCCTCTCGCCCCTCCCCCCTGACAGCCAGCCACGACTCCCTCGCTTCAAATTGTAAGGCGCGTCCGTGCATTACTCAGCTCGCCGCGTGTTTGCACAGATCGACGGTTCCGTGAGCGGACTGCCAACACAGGCCACAGCCGCGCCGTATCGGGGTCACACTGCAAGATAAACTCTTCACGTGCTGTCGTCGAGTTATAAACTCGCTCACCTCACCCAAGTTTTCCAACAAACTTGTTAAAGTATGCGGTACGAGCTGATGTGCGGTAATGTGATCGCTACGTGACTGATTATGTTTTCCCAGTCAAGTGGAATTAGTGTCGAGGGAGCACGGCTACTGGTGGGGCAGATAAAGTTTATGCCTAGGTCATAAATGAATTACCTAGTTCAGTGTGCCTGTTTTAACTCTATTCTCATAAAATGCCAATTAACTTATTCCAGATGCGGTTGTAAGGAACGTTAATTGATGTAGAAAGGAGCATCGTGCAACCGGAACAGGACATCCTTCTAAGGAGTCATCTCACAATAGACTGCACTAACGATCAGACATTGGCAAAGGCAAAAGTGAATAATTGCTGTCATTGTCATGAAGTAGGTTAGTGCAACAAAGACAGTGTTACAAGTAGGTGCGGCATATCGATTCGCATGCATTTCTGGGCGCTCGTCGGCACATCTGTGCGGTGCGCCACTGTTCACCCCCCTCCCCCCACGGTAGCGCGATAGCCGACATTCGCAACACCTCGGGAACGACGCACTCGCGACCGAGCTCACTTCTACCCAGGGTTGACAACTACTCACATTATATTCCGTTTTCCTGTTCCACCAATCAATTTTCCCCACACCCCATTTGACAAACCACACCGAATTGAACGTGACTGGAGCGCGGATAGCGATAATCGCTGACAATATGTTCAAGTTAGAAGTAAGTTACATAAAACAGATTACCTCACAGGATTAATTTATGGCCATTTATACGATCACGCGTGTAAATCCCAAATGAGTAAAGTGTAGGCGAGGTACGCATTTGGCTCGGACATTCCCCCTTCTACAGTGACAGTGCCAGGCCCCAAGTCCCTAAGGGGATTGGGGGCGAACCCCAATTTCGTGTGCTTTAGCTGCCTAAGTTAATAACGGATGCAAGGATGACGTGACGCGTTTTCGGAACTATGTTTGTTTAGTAACAGATGGTACGCAATATGAAAAACAACACGTGCTTCAGTGATTCTTTTTATTAAACCTTTAATTTAATATTTACATTAACTGATTTCTAACATCTTGATGGTAAAAAGGAAAAGTAACATGTCAAACTAGTTTCAATTTAAGTTAATATGAAGAAAGATAAAATGTGAACGCCACATTATAGCGTGACACCCCTGAGCGGGGTGCGCCACTTGCACTACCCACTTGTTTCAGTCAGGGCCGTGTTATGAAATCAACGTGTTCGAGCGCAACACTACTCTCCGCGTTCACATTCCCAAATGGAAATGGCACTACGTACATACATATACGTACTACCTACGTTATAGGTACGTCGGTACGCTTGTTGGGGAATTTTTCAAAGCAAAATTGTGCCGTCGGAATTTTAACAACTCGGGCGAAATTGGAAAAAGTTATTCTATACTCACATGTCGCTCCTCTGCTGAACTGATACCTGCAACCAAGTGGGATATGTTAGCTGGATTATATTACACGTTGTACACGGGAATTGTTGGTAACCGCAGTATTAATTGATCGCAATTACTTGGTAATGATTAGAATGGTTCACAGCTTATATTGTGGCTTTACTAAGAGATTACGTGAATCAGATTAGCAGTATTTACGTGCACAGAGCCAGCATCAATTCTGCGAAAGCCTAATTTCCCTAATTGTTGCATGCGTCAGAACTATGTCTGCAGTTAGACAGTAGTCGCTTCAGGTAGTAATATATTATCTGTGCTTCAGGTAATACGAGAATTGTGAGCTTGTTCATTATGAGAGCTCGTCTTATCTCGGAATCAGATCGACTGGTACATTTGAGATAAGATTTTCCTAATATATCTGACAAACAAATATGCAAGATCTGAAAATAGCAGCATTACCGCCTACCACGAACCAGTCGCATGTTTATTTTATACAAGCAATCTGAGTGGGAGGGGCACGTGTGAGTGTAATTGAGGTGGATCCGATGAGGAGCCGGGTAAAGTGGTCGATGAATATTGCAGAGCCTGTCGCCGGCTCGTCACGACACCCCCGCCACTGGCAGCGCTCCTGACACCTTAATGCTGTTACACACTATGCCAGCCATAGCTACTGTTTACTTATTAAACGACTCACTAATGTTACGTTCCACGAATAAAACAATTCCCCTTGTTACTGACACGGAAAAACTTTACTTCGAAGGTAATTTAATTGACTAATAACCCCCCCGGCTGATTGATTCTTTATTCTTATTCTTTATTGCACACAAAAAAAATCGAAAATCGAACGAACGAACGAACTCGATCGAATTCGATTCTTTAATTTCAATATCGATGGAATCGATACTTTCTTCTCATTCACGAATGACTGGTCGTGATTAACGGATCGGATATCATCGTATTATAGACTTTCTCTTTTGAATCTGTGAACTAGGCTACTACCTAATCTAAATCATACAATGGTATATCTAGTAAAGTTATCAACCAACACCAATGTAGTCAGCCAACGGCTCTGACAATGGTCTGTCATATGTTGCAAACTGCGAGATAATTGGAAACAATATTACTGGCGAAATTAGCTCCGCCTGTCAATCCCACAGAATATTAGGCTATACTCCACTTAGTAGGTAAACTATGTGGATATATTGTGCTGTATGGAACAGTAGTCTGCATGCAAATTGAATACTAATAAATTATTGGTAATCAGAGTGGCACAATACAATAGGTAGGAATAATTCACAGCCAGCTGTCGTATAATTAAAGATCAGACGTTTTAAATTACGAAAATGAACTAGATACATTAAGCATTGTTATAAAATAAATGTCGAAGTGGAATATTTTGAATGGAACCGGATTTTATTTGAGTCCTGTTTATGTATAACAGATTCCAAAATGTGACTAGGGCTCGTCGCTCGAACCTTCATTTATTTTTAAAGACCAGAGGGCCTATGGCCAAATCAAAACAATTAAATGTGAACTTGTACCAAAAACTCGCAATTATAAACGACATTTATCGCTATCCTTACTAACTTATATTGATTGTTATTATTATTTTATTTTTGATATCTGAATAATTTTAATTCCTATTTTCTTAATTAATTGTCACTTGTGTCTTGCTGTGCTGTGTCACGCTGAACAGTCAATAAGTCAATCTGCAATTTCTGTCTATATTGGGTCACCAAGATACAGGCTGTGCCTAGTTTGGGGCCCACAGTTACTTAATCTTACGTACTCTGCTAACTATCATTGTTTCTGTTTGTATGTTTTTTCTTTAACTTGTGTGTCAATAAATTAAATTAAATTATTATTAATCATTATAACTGTCGCTTTATGATACATGACCTGCGTAATAAAAACAGCTATTCCATACATTTTGACCGTATAGATATTGCTATTTTTTTAGGAAACAGCAGATTTATTTTAACCATTTGTCACATATACGTGACAAACAAGCGCGTGCCCTAAACGCCAAACGACACAAATTATGACGTTATGATGTACTGAACACGTGGTACTCGTAACCCTTTGTGCGTCGATGTCCTTTCAACCTCGTATACATCAGTACTAAACAGTACCTATTTTCGAACCGACCTTAGACTACCGTTTAGGCTATTTTACCCCTTCTGGCGGAATTAGCCCCGTTGTCGTCAACACGTATCAATCGTAGCTATTCACGGAGCCATAGTGGCGGAGTTAACGACACCGCCATTGTGCCAGAAATAGACGCCTTCACGGTTACGGGTAAACTTCCAGTCTATGTTTAAGTTCAAGTTACAAGTTAAATTACATGGTTACTAGACAACATTACTGAACTTATTTAGTGCGTGTTCGTGTGTCTATTGCGTGGTGTTCCATGTTTAAAATTGTATTTAGTAAAGTATTTTTTTATAAGGTGTCAAATACTCTCGAAATGTAACGATATTGTGTTAATTCTGAACGTTTCAGAGTTCACTCTGTTCAATTAGCTGCTAACTTGAAACTTGTTCATTGATTTGATAATTTTACAAGCATTATAAATAAATAAATAAATATATCGCTGGACATTACACACAGCGCCATCTAGGTGCAACACTAAGCAACGAGGCTTGTGTCGTGGACACCAGATAGTTGATAGATACATATATACTTTTTGTTTGTAAATACATACTTATTATACATATAAACATCCATGACTCGGAAACAAATGTCCATGCTCATCACACAAACATTTGCTCCTACCGGGATTCGAACCCGGGACCCTAAGAACGTAAGGCAGCCTCACTACCGCTGCGCCATTCGGGTCGTCAATTATGTATTTGCAATACATTAGAGAAATATGGAAGAAGAAGACATGCTGCGCCGACCCCAAATAAGTTGGGATAAGGGCAGGAGAATGATGGTGATGATGATGTGACTGCAGTATCTTACCTACATCAGAAACGTTGCCACAGTTTAATCAAAACAGCAAATCCATGTAGATTACGTATGTGACCACAGTTACGGAATATTGCATACATCAAAGGCATTATCTCCGCCGTTTGATTCGTCTCAAGTTTGTGAGCAATTGCAACCAATCCCATTACTATTCAGGTGCGCTACATCAGTACATATGTACGTACATATTGCCCGACGCCGTATTAGCACTGCATGTATTGCCACAATTAATTTAAACGCAATAGCCTCAATTATTGGCCGGCTATTCCCTATATTGCCCGGTTGCACATGAACGCTTCGTGCACATCGATTCAAACAATGCAATCACGTCATAACGGACAAATTAGAGGTTTTATACGTGTTTTTGAGCTACTTAATATTCGTAGGGTACATTATTATCGCTCTGACACATCGCGGACGACTAGGGCGGTTATTATTTACTCTATCTAATGCAACTCGTGGATGTAAATTGGTTAGAGCGCGACTTCGTGTAGGTCCGCGACCGCACACACTCAAGTCAGCCGCAAAATTACGTTACTAATTGACTAAAACACGCGACGCTCACACCAGCAACGAATAATTAATTGAGCTCTGGCAAGGTGCGGGCGGGGCGGTGTGCGCGAGCAGGGAGCGGGAGGCGGGGGCCATCTGCGCGGTAACTCTTACATCAGTACACCGATAATGGCACAAATTAGCCGGGGAAGTGGCAGGCGGCGCTCGGGGGTGGCAGGGGGCGCTAAGCCGGAACATCCCGGAGCGCAGATTACCGCTTGCTTTTGTAATTAACCGGAGCGACGGGCGGCTTCCAAATCCATTTCTGTGTTACATTTTCATTTGTGGCGCGCTCGTCCCCGCCGCGCTGGGATTACTCGCGCTACCGTGAAAACTGGAAACACTCCCCGTTGTTTGATATGAATAATACTCGGCTTGCCCTCGAATTATAAAGTGCCTATTTGTTTGATGGATATAGCAGACTAACAGGAAAAATGTTTTCCACCAATCTGTTCCACATCTCTGTTTACATATTCTGTCCAAACACGCGCGTAGATACTACCTACCAGTTCGGAGAATTGACTTATTCATACTCTCAAAGTAATATCGGGCGAGCCGTAGCCGTCAGCGATCCGAAAACACGCAAACAGTGAGTTCAAAAAGCCACTCGAAGATTGTAAATATTGAAACAGAAGTGGGATCGGAGACGTCTGCCGCGGAGGGCGGCGGGGCAGGGGCGGCTGCGGCGGGGGAGGGGGGGCACTAATAGTCTCCAGAGGCACACAGCAAACAAGGCGAATACACAAATACGCGACAACCTCTTAAAATATTCATCTTTGTATCGAACCGTTACTTATACAGTAGGATAGTCAGGAATCCGTTTTCTTTTGGACTTTTCTGCGACAGTTTATGTGACTTGAACGGGCTGACAAAACATGTTTTTTCGGTTATAAATTCATGATTAACTTACCATTTCCTTTATCATCTGGTCGATGCAAGTCTGGAGGTTTAGCGAGGACTGACAGAGGGTGGTGAGGCACGCCGAGCCCCAGCAGGCCGGCGGGGGGCAGAGCACCCTGGCCCAGGAGAGGCAGAGGAGGCGCACCATGCGCTGGCAGGTGCGCCGCATGCATCTGCTGCAGCAGCCGCGGCAGGTCTGGCCTTTGTTGCTGCAACAATCAGAAACACAAACATTACAACGCATTTCCAAACAAATCAATTCCAAAACCGAAGGACCCCCAAGTCGTTTAAAGCAGCTAAACATTCAGACAAATAGCGAATAGACCAAATTAAAGCAAAGCCAAATGGTCCATTCTTGGCCGAAGGTTAAAACCGCAACTACGGTAGGACACTAATTAAAATCCACAACGTTTAAACAGAATCAACCCTCTGCTTGGTACCTCTAAATAAAACGAAATCTCAGGCAACATCACAGTCAAATTAAAGTGTATTGTTTTTTAAAAGAGTAATGTATTTTAGTTCAGCGTCAACATTCAAAGTGGATTGATGTGTCACCGCAGAGCTCCGTGAATTTTTAAACCGAAGCCAAGCCAAATTAAAAAGTCCTCCACGGGACCCCTCCGTTCCGCGATATTTTAAATTTTAAATGAGAGCTTCGCCGGCGGCGGCGACTGAGCGAAATTGATTACTCCTTCTCCATTATTCCCCTTTTTCCACTTCTCCTGTTTTCCCGCACTTTCCGTTCCTATCTCGTCTCGTTTAGCCTTATTATTCCTATACCCTGTTGATCGGCTCACTTCTCCAACCAAGCGCACCGCTATGTTTTAACAGCTTATCGCTATGCCCATTTCCGTTCTTTACCTCTTATTGTTTACATGCATCCATGTTTCAATTGCGTCCATCATTGGCGTATTTCTCTTCGCTAGCCGCTCCCGCTACCTCTATCGCTTCCGCGAGGATGCCCGCTGTTCGCTTGTGGCTCGTCCAGTACGCCCAAGCTTTTTCCGCTCGGACGGGCAGGTTCTTTTTTTAACCGCCGAAAATTAATTGGATTTTCGCCGAGGGTGGAACATATTTTTTATTGGCCGCTCACGGCTGTGATTTATTGTGTGTCAAAAGGTGGCGAGCGCCACTTAGTTGGGAGTGCTTTTTACAAAAGGGGATTTTTTAAATTCAAATTATTCCATTTGGGCATTTACACGTCTTATGCTCGAATGATTAAAATAAATAGTTTCTGTCTAGCGTGTTTTATAAATGCGTTTTTGCAGATTCGTTAATTAAAAAACAGCGATAGAGTGTGATTCGAAATTGATGAATAATTGCTTGGCGCCACGATATTACTTCTGGCAGTTTTGGTTGATTTAAAAACTTGTAAAAGATAAAAACACAGAACAATCACGATAGACGAGTTCCAAGGTAGGTTTCTCGCCATGCAGATCTTTTAGAACATAAAAGTGTGATTCTACATAAACGTACACTTGGTGATCTGAAAAGCGGTCCGTCCCCGAGCATTAGACTTCGTGGTGAACCCTCATCCGTCCTGACAAACGACCTACCTATCCTCGCCCTCAAACTAATAAAACTTTTAGAATCTATCATTAATGTGTGTTTCCATCGCGACGTTTCTCCTCGCATTTGTGCTGAAATAATTAATTGCGTACTATTAGAAAAACCTTTAGCTGGTACTAATGATTGCGTTTATGTCTTGCAGTATGTAGTTGATTATTTATTAACTACGCCTTATTTATTAACTACTCCTTATTTATATAATCGTTATTAAGTTTTTACAAAATAAAAAGAGAGATAAATGAGCAATTCGCGAGGAAAATTTAATAAATAAAGTTTTAGTACGTTTGTAGTCGTTGGTTGTATGTGTATATTTTTATGTGGCGCGAGTTTTAATTACGTATTCGTCCCTCGCTAGTGGGAGACATACCTATACAAACATTTCGCTCGAGCTAACTGTTCCCTCGTTACGATGCGGCGGCGTGATCCCGCAGCTATCGCTATCGAGAGCGCCTCACCCCGGCTCACACCTCACCCCCGACACGCCCGCGACCCCACAGGCACCCACCCGCCTGTTATGAATGACAATAACGTGGCGTGATACCTCACCAACATTTTTTTCCATATTTAGACGTGATTAAATAGCGTCGATACGCTCTCCCCGGGATTAAAACTCGTTCCCCTAACGACTTTTCCATCCGTTTACTTTATCTCTGAACGAAGTTTGGTGTTTATATTATCGACCGAATTTAAGTTTGATTAAGTTCCCCTTCTACAAGGGGAGATGTCTGATTTTTATAATGAATTTTAAGGCTTAAAACTTCAAGAGTAATGTATTCAGAACGTCAACGCGATAAGTGATGTGAATAATTCCCACATCGGTGTCACGAGGCACGCGACTAATGATTCAGTAATAAATCCGAACAAAAACCACTAACCTCAAATTCTTGTAGATAAAGTCGTAAATAGACTATTGTTCTGTATTTTCCCATGCAAAAGTGATGAGAATGAATTTTATGTTTGTCTTAAGTGCCATATTAAGGCTGTATTATAAAGATTTGTGTCAGCCGAGTTGAAAGAAAAATATGTCTGGCTGGATTAGGATAGATAAAACAAAAGGTTATTTTTCTGTATCTGTGCTATATCAGCGAGGTCTATGTAATTTCGCGTGTGTCGGTACGTGTGTAGCAAGTAGCAACAGACGCGAGCTGTCTCCAAAGCTTTTGTCATGAGAAAAATGCTCCGCCGCGTTCGGGTTTTCACGGCACATTTACCACCGTCTATGCTCCGGGGATTATTCTTCATTTATAAATGGATAGCGCACGCCAACCGCACAGATTTCCACGCATAAATATTTCGCCAGGTTTATCAAGTATTATTTTTTTGATCAAACATTTTTTTTTTTGCTACGCTTTTTTGTGTTAAAAAGAATGCCTATTCTGTGCTACGTAGACAGATAGTGTTGAACTTTTGGATCAATAAGATTTCTAGTACGTGACAATTTTCAGTCACGATTTCAATCATTGCTCTTAATTTTTCTGAAAACCGCTTTTATTTTTTGTAAAGTAGGTTCTTGTGGTTCAAGAATTTAGTTTAAAACTTTTCTTTACAATTTAAAAGCCGATTTTATGTGGGTTTCACTTCTTTTTGAGTTTTATTTATTTTCTTTACAATAGATTAGCATCCTGAATTTTACTTTTATGTCGTATGATTAAAGATTTAGAATTACAATTAGTTGTGGTGTTCACTGGCAATATTTCTCACACACAGCGTGCTAAAGGGTAGATTATTTCTGGAAATAAAAAAAAACACATGTTTTAGATTTTTATGACGCATCTCGTCGCACCAGTGTTAAGGAATGAGATCAAGAGCATATTATAAACACATTAGTTTAATATGGTCAGCAATTAATAAGTAGCAAGAACATTTAAAAATAATTACTGTTTACACAATTATGGGCTGAAGAGGCAATCAACACGTAAGTGGACGTTAACCTACAATTAGTACGTTTTAATGACACTCATCAGATGAGAATATTCCACTGTAGAGAAGGGTCACTATAGGATCCCCGATCAATTGAAGCAGCAAACAATATTTGACGGATATAGCGACTATCCTCATATCCTGGTTGCCAGGCTACTAGCGGTCTTCTGAAAAGCATTGTGTGACGTTGATCTCGATTAAAGCAGGTTTATTGTGCGATTTCATTGAATAATCGCTGCCACAATAACCATTATGTCAATGGCTATTGCTAGCATTCTTGTAACAAAGGTTAGACACCAAGGAATAGTTCAAGTGCCTAACTAGCAAAAGTTTAAGTTTCATTTCAAGACACCTGTGTCAATTAAAAGGAGAAATTAAATATGCGCATCGTTAAATCTTAAAATTCGTTTACAAAAAGTAGTAAGTACTTGTAACAAAGTTTAAACAACTGGGAAAGCATTACATTTTTCTTTTCAATAACTAAGCTGTATTTTCAGTTGTAACTGAATATTTTCTCAAAGATACAACGATCTGTTAATAACGTTATTTAATTGTAACGTACGCCAACCCCAGCAGTTGTTAAATAATTAAGAGGCCGTTAGTTCGTGGTGTGAGACGCATTAGGGCTGTTACAGACGATGCCAGCCTCCAGCCAACACTGACAAGAACAGATTATAAACTGTAATGGTATCGCATAATTGAATCAACCCTCGCGCTCGTGTAAAACTGCCTTACATTCTGTTCTTATTATAAAATTACTGTTCAAAGGTTGAAACACTAGAACAAAGTCAAAATGAGGTTGTTTTCTGATGCAGTAATTTAGATTTGGCGTATTTATTCGATAAGCAAAGCACTAACCATAATGAATTTAACGGGTGTCGGTAATACCGTAATATGCAATTAAAATCTATGCCATTAGGTACTAAAAATAGCTTCAATGTATTCATACTCCTGACTGCAATGTTTAAAACATTAGACCAGGAAGTGGTAAGCATGACACGCATGACTAGAACAGAAGGAACTTTAAACTCTTATAATGTTAATGCTCCGGGCCAAATGTTACGACCAATAAAACAAAACAAATTCAAAGCTGTAACTACATTCTAATCTTCCAATGGTGGCCATTAACGGCCATTGTTATGGACGTGTCAAGAAAAATAAAGAGGAATATACAAAGCAGTAGAACATCGAAACAAAATGTACGTCACTTTACACATTGGAACATTAAAAGCTCGTAAATTTGCGACATGCTAACGTTTCTCATGCTAAGTGCCTATGTAAGGACACGGGCATGACATCGGCACAGAATACATATTTATAGACTTCGTAAGACAATGCCTGTTTAGACACATGACTTCTTAATACTTCAGTGTCGTAATTAACTGTAATGTTATACCAGTCTCATGTGTAAGTAGTAGGTGCAGTACAAAAGGGGTAGGATATAGCGAGGGGGGGCGGAGGAAAGGACGCACGCACCATTAGACAGGGAGCCTCCAGGCGTATCGACACGCGACGCCGACACGTGTTACACTTTCAACATAATTGCTTCTAATCACATGTATTATACCTAAATACATGTTATGTACACATTAAGGATAAACACGATTTTGCAGAAAAACAGTCAAACTTCCAAATATCACGGTAAACTAAGCTACATGTTTGACATGCGACTTTAATAAAGTTACCGGCTATAATAAACAACGTCTATTCTCATGCTATGTACGAGTATATTCCTACAACATGTAACTTTGAATAACTTCGTATACTCAAAGAAAAGAAAGATAATAATAAGAAAAACTCGTGACACTCGCGGGCCGGATGAGTCGTAAAACTGATTACATAATTTCATTGGAAGCGACGACAGAACGGGCCCTAACTCACTTTTCCGCGTTGAAAAACAAGGAGCTTCGTTCTAAGCGACGCGACAGGGAAAAAGTTAATGCGAGTCGCCGGGAGGACGCGTCGTGCGACTCACAAGAAACGTCGAGGGCCTGCAATGCAATATTTATCACCCGCCCGCGAACGTGCCTCGGAAAAAATGACAAATTCATGTTTCCCCGACGCCCGACCCCGGCGCGCTTCTCGCCCCGATTTATTCTCCTCGTAATTTTTATCAGAGGGCGCGGGACCCAACGTAAACTAGATAGAAATGTTTTCACGACTCGCTTGTTTATAAAGCCATCGACGGGGAAACAGATACGCTCTATTTGCACGGCTCCAGCGCTTGTGTTTGCACATCTATCTCGACAGATAATGTTGCATAAATGTTGTACGCATAATACACTTGTTTATTTCGCATACTTGCGCTTATTCGGCTTTTCAATCACGGCCTTGGCGGACTCGATCGTAAATATAAGGATGAGATTTTAGTATTGGATTCGTAACGCGTATCTATGACACGAGGTCGCACGTCCCGATCGATCTGCACAAGTTACGTGAATATTGTTTCAATGTGAACATTCATGTCATGTATAGGTGAGCTTGAGAGGGAGTTTTCGTATCTGTAAGCTATTACCTCTGCGGAGGTCGGGCGCCACCCCCCGGGCGATGGCGTGGAATAAAATCAGAACGAGAAATGATTTACCCGCCGATAACGCACCGACGACGCTCCGTCCTCTCCTGGTTATTGACGACGAGTTTACGCACATTGCTCAAACACAATGCTGAATCGTTTCGCCACCTTATCTATCTATCATACTCGAGTTCTATTACACAACAAGACTCTTCGTATTGTTATTTGTTATACTAGGTTGAACTTATTTATGATTTTTACTTAATTTCATCGATTAGTGAATTTATAACAACTATTGTTAGTATACCAAGAAAAACATTTAAAACTAAGCATTCAGACGCATCAAAAGTTTAAAACATATGCAGCACGTTTAATTTAATTGACGCAAAATAAATGTTGCTTTTACCTTGTAAGTAAGTGAATTTAATAGGCAAGCAAACAGTCCCCTATTTGCGAAGTGGGGAATACTTCACGTTCACAAATCGGCGCTCTCGCGTACGCTCACAAATCAGACGGAGGCTGGGCGGCCAGTCCCTGGGGAGAGCCCCTTTGATCCCTAGCTGACCCGAAAATAAAAAAGGTACGTAATAAAAAAGGCCCGACATACGGAAGGTGGCGCCGCTTTTTTATTTAAATTAGAGTGTTTTATGAGGGGAGGGCGATATTGCGTTTTGCCAGTGTCTCGGAGGCTGTTCAGTAAGCTATACTCGTACATGTAGGTAAATCCTCACGGTCTGGGGGCGGCGAACCTTCCGCAAATACTTGGGACTCTTATAAGGTATTTTCTTCTATCCGGGGCCGTTTTCTGATCGTAGACACCGGACGAAGAGTCTTACGGCACGGAGTAATAATTTACGTGACAAGAGCGTAAACTGGGATACAGTAAAACAGCAACTAGAATGTTGCAATAAACAATACGTACAATATGTGACACGCTAATGTGCGACTAATTTATTAATTGGAGTGGCTACGCGCGCCGTGAAAGATGCTCTACTTGTAAACAAAATAGTTGGTGGGTAGCCAAACGTTATGATCTCAGGTATTAATGTGGGGAATTTTTGTCGTATCTCAGTTTACGTAGTATTGGGAGCGTCGCTTGGTGTGGGTGATGCTACACAGTGGGCACGCCGTGTGATCGAGTTGGCGCGGCGCCAGCGTGGTCCATCCGCAACACTATCGGCCGCAGATGGAGGAGCGACGACTGACTTCCACCACATTATTTTCGGCCTCATTATCTTTAAAGAGATTTATTTTAGTCGCGGTACATCTATTCATGGTTTTCGAACACATACGGAGAATAGGTCGCACTAACGACTTGGCACCCGGCTGCGAATGAACCTATTGAAATAATAGACGGCAATGAAGTCCTCACGACACATACTATAGGTAAAAAATACAATTAGAATGTTGTGAAATTAGTTAGAGCCGCAATTTGAGGACCGGCACTAATTCATAACGCGGGAAGCGTTGTTAACACCGCGTATGCAAATTGAAGTAAGAGCTTATAATATGTAGTTGTCATTACGCTTGGACAGTGTCGGTAGCAATATTCTACGTGTCCCGCCCACACCGATGACAAATGGCCGCTTGAAAATTATAGAAACATGCTAATTCGCCGCAGACGTGGCGGGCGTCGGTTTAATAAAATAATTTTCTATATAATGGTGGTAGTTTGTAGCAATTTCATCAATACCTCGTAGTTGGATCGCCGCCAACTCGTCTTGCGCGGCTTAGATCGTTTAATTAACGACCGTCGAACTTTCGACCTGTTGAAAGCCGTGCTTTTGGAGAATCAACTTACTTTACACGTAAGTACCGCTTGTTCCGGAGAATTTTAGTCGAGCTTCTGAACAATAACATTTTACCCACGCCTGCGAGTTAGTCGGCAACGATAATTGGAATATTAACGTTTGTTGTTTCAATAAAGCATGTTTTAGAGAGGTGAATACTTGGATAGCTTCAGTGAAAAACGATTACGTTTGCAGGTGAGTCATCGGGTGAGAAGCGTGTAAAATATTACATTTTAACCGAAAGGTGTGATTTATGCACGGCTATTATAATATCATTGACCTTCCCACCGTTTAGTGTGCGTGCAACAAGCGAGTAACTAAGCAATGACAGCTCGGAGTCGCGAATGTTTGGACAGATGCCACACTCACACTGGCGCTGGCCGGCTGGCACACTGGGAGCTGGGAGCAGTGCGATCCGGCAGCTAAACATTCCACGCCACATTTACAACAGCCCACTGCTGTACAAACAAGGCACGTGTTGTTCAGATCGGTCTCGCGTGAAATATTACCGACGCTGAAGAAATTCATTTCGTTACTCGGAATTTTAAACATGACCTACGCGATTTCGGTGAATTCAGGGATCACGTACATTTACCACGTATTTACTGAAGCCAGGCGTGTTTGGCAAATTGTGATTATGGTTACATCTTGTACAACAAGATCTTTTTGTGCCATGCGAGATTTGCTGAAGGTTATTCTGTTATTCATATGATGAACAATAAAACAGCACAAATATGCAGGCGGTCAGGATATAAAATACATGCCCCGTTGAAGTATTGCGGTGAACCCACTCAATTGGAAGCAAGCTCATGTGTTAGGTGTTAAGATGAACCATTAGTGATGTGCCCCACATGTTGTTAGTACTGTTAACAATATGCGAGCAGGCAATGAGTACTCACCCCAATAATGGCATTAAGTTCTGTCATAGTGACCTGTTTCGCGCGCTCCACGGCCGAGGCGACCTGCTGCTGGTGTTCCTGGGACAGGAACGGCAGGATCTGGGCTATTATCGCGTTCAGCCTTTTCGCTATCTCCGTCTGGAACACAATCAACTTATTTAGTAAAGTCATCTCAATAATTAATGTTAAACAATCTTCTATAAACACGACGTAAGGTCATCGTGACGAAATTACAATATCATCACGAACGAACACCGATATCACACACGTTATGAATAATTAATATTGTTTAATATTCACCAATCTACTTTTCTGAATAAAATCAACATTAACATTAATATAAAGTTGGATTTATATGAAACAACGGCCTGCTAGCCGGTGATCGTAGCTTACATACAAATTCACATCCAAAAATGTTTCCACATTCCGAAGCAGATTATATTCAATAATAACATTTATAATTAGTTGATAAGCTGAGCGAGAAGCAACAAATAAAATTAACACGATAAACAATAACACCGACGCTGCGCGGTGGGACACGGCGCGGGTCGGCGCGGTATGAGATGATAAATCGCCGCGTTACCAAGCCCGCAGTATTTATTGGCTTTGTTCGTATTTTCCGTTTAAATGCACATTAATTTTATTCGCAGATTCACAGTGAATCGACGACGAATTAACATAATTGAGTGTATTATTATATCGGCCCTTGTCGGCCCGTGTAAACAATGAAGTTGTTTCGCCGGTGTATTTTTATTTTGTCATCATCGGTCGACCGTGGAGTTGTTGAGTGAATTTAACATGATAATGTGTTGATTGTTAGGAATAACAATAGGAGTTTAAAGAACTGTCATACATCGTTGTGGCAGTTAATTAGTAAGATGATCCAGAGCGTAATTAAATGTAGATGTAATCATTGACATTTACAACGCGCGTGGAATCATGGCGCGCACAATCGCACACATGTCTGCCGAAGTGTTAAATTACGATATTGTGTGAACACGACGGATGCTCTAGTACCGCCACAGAGCTGCCCACACACCTAAACAGAATGCTCATTCCATAATTGCATGGCTACACACACATTTTAGAATTTCAGGATAGTTGCCAACTTTCTTATATCTTTCAAAACAACATAATATTTAATTTTATTTAGTGTAAAGATTGTTTTTCTAGAACGCTGATGAGTTCATTACTCAGCGTTTGTCTACACAGATTTTCTTTAGTTTTTTGACGAGTTTTTTTTAATGTTTATTGAATATTATAAGAATGCTCTGCAATTAGAGATCGAGCAGGGTGATTAACATAATATTTCAATGTAAGATTATAAATTCAAGATTATCGCAAGGAGGCGTGTTCCCGCAATTAACCGCAACAAGTCATGCGATGTTTTTATGTTACCTAAAAACTACAATGATTGTTAGATATAATGCGTAGATACATTGCCAAGTAATCAGTGGACTGCACTAAAACTGTTTTTTACTCGCCGCAGGTGTGCTGCAGGGCTGGCTGTCCTCGTTTGAACAAGCCAGGCCATTGTTCGCGGCTCCACGTGGGATTCGCGGCGACACTTTCTTATCTATTTCCCAACATTGTACCGAGATGAAAAATGCTTTTGCTTTATCCGAGACTCAATCACTAACGTAATATTATCCCTCTGTTTAGACAATGTTTAGTTTTCATTCGGAATGTAAGTATAAAATAAATTGTGAGCTTTCGTTCGTTGTCTTTGCGTGTTATTGATCAGTTAAACGGTCGCTGTACTGTCTCTTGGATATGTGCAATTCGTTAAGTGAATGTTCTTTGTTCTAGTATGGTCGAGTTTCTTTTATTTTGTAGTGAAGCAAAACGTCAAAGCTTTATAAAGCGTTGATACAAAACATTAAACCCGTCGTTGTTACATTAAGCCGTGGTATAGCGGTGTGCACACGTACGATGGTACGCGCGGCAGGCAGCGAGGGCGCGGTACGCGGCGGACCGCAGCGCTCGCCGCAAATTGTACTTTCATTCCGCCTCGCTAAATGGACTGTTTGTCGCGTCCGAGCCCCGGCCCCGAGCTCGCGCGAATTTACTCCACACACCACGCATATTTGTTTTTTACGTCCACTATATGCATATGTGTTAACCGATACCTTTTTGTTGTAACGGCAAAATAAACCTTTTAAAATCTGACTCATCATGAGGCCAGCAAATTATTATAATAGAGAAAAAACTTCAACCAGAATTTTAATTAACAACGCTGTTTTTTCAACACGTCCATTATTCCTAATGTAAACTGGAACACGAATTATTTTCGCAAATATTTAAATACGATTTTTATGAGAGCGTAAATAAATAAACATAAAGAATAAATAAGGCCAGCCATATATTTTTAGAAGTAAGACAACAACAGGGTTCCTCCATTTACTAGATAAACATCTTACTTCGTGAGTCGTGCAACTATTGGAATATTAGTGCGTAATGCAAATTTCCTCAGCGATGTGCTAATAAACTGGCTGATAGGCCATCGCTTCACGTATTCAATTTGTGTGTGGAATAAACAAGTTCGTTTCCTCTTATCAACGGACGATTAATTAATCGTTAGTTTTTATTAAAAGTTGCCGGTTCACGAAAGTTTATATTTTATGGCCATTGCCAGATATGAATGATGTCAGACTCGTTGATAACCCTTCATCACGGAACTTGGTTTGATATGATGTGGTGTCAAAGAAATATTCACGAACTCTTAATAAAGGACATGCACACAAATAAGTGTCAACAAAGTTCCAAAGTAATAACCATTGGTACAGCGATCGATAATGCGTGATGTTGACTTGACATTGGCGACCGCCGCCGCGCCGCACAGTGGGCTGAAAATAACGTTTCATAGACATACAAATTGTTTTTCTAATTTGACCTGTTTCTTTATTGGAATCTGTTAAGACATGCTTCTTATTGATATGTTCTAAGTATGAAGTCATAAACCACAGGAAAAGATACACTTTCGATTTTTTTTCAGAAACTTTGTATGGAGAAAAACATAAAATAAGCTATATCTCGGCTGTCGCGTGAGTGCGGGTTAGTTTCTTTCACATGATTTTTGCTCTATTTTTTTGCTAATTTTTGATGTATAACACCACCCTCGCAGAAGTGCGATTACTGAGAAAAAAATAATTAAAAAAAATATATTTTTTGTTTCCATCTACATTGGCTTTATTAACAAATTTTAATCATATATCTCTAAAAATCATAGCATAGCGGTCATATAATAACTGCAGTGCTGTTTAGCTTTCACAATTTTATAATAATAAAAAATATGCGGCTTATATTATAGACATATGTTTTTACCTAATTTGTTTATGACACACTAATGGGTCTTGAACAACCTTTTTGAAACAATGGATTAATTTTAATCAGTAAGTACCTACTTACCTACCTATTGTTTTGTTTCAACGAAATCATTATGCACCTGCGGAATTATGATGGCTCATTAGGCAGGTGCGTAATAATTTTTAATCATTACTAAGAATTACCAAAAAAATCAAATCGAAAACGAATCGAATCGATCGAATCGATTGATCGATCGAATCGAATCTAAGAATTACCAGAAATTTTTCGAGAATGGTGTTCTCTAAATCGAGCGCTCGTAATAAGGACTTCCGACGATTTAGAGAACACCATTCTCGAAAAATTTCTAGGAAGAAAAGTAACGAGGATATTTTAAATATGCTTTTGCTCTCTTCAGATCCTCACATTTCGGCAACCAGACCTGTAATGGACAAAAAGAAAAAGAAAAGTCTTTTTCCAGAAACATTAACTGTTTTAGAGTCAGGAGGAAACCGAATTAGAATTTTGTGATGTTTCGCAGTTGGATTCGGAATCCGAACTAGATTCAGAATTTAGTGATAGCGATGAATATTAGAGTAAGCTTAGATTTATTGTAAACATTAGGTTATGAAGGAATCGTTTGTTTTATATTAGAGTAAGCTTTAGTGTATTAATTATAAAAATAATATTATTCTATGTAAGAATTTTAACTTTGTTTTGTTGTATATTTTTTTTAATTTACTGTTAAATTGAAAAAAAAAAACAAGTTATTGCAGGTGGAAATAAACAAATTACGAAATAGGTATGTTAGTTCTTTGGCCTTGAAACGTAATTCTATTTTCATGTACAATTTGTTTATTCTACCTGCAATAATCTGCTTTTCTAATTTAAATTAATTATGTACCTTTAACACAGTCGGCTTTTTCTTTATATGTGTCTTTTTTATTTTTCTATTTTTTGACAAAATAATGGTATTTTACTATTTATATTAATGGTAATTCTTAGTAATGATTAAAAATTATTACGCACCTGCCTAATGAGCCATCATGATTCCGCAGGTGCATAATGATTTCGTTGAAACAAAACAATAGGTAGGTAAGTAGGTACTTACTGATTAAAATTAATCCATTGTTTCAAAAAGGTTGTTCAAGACCCATTAGTGTGTCATAAACAAATTAGGTAAAAACATATGTCTATAATATAAGCCGCATATTTTTTATTATTATAAAATTGTGAAAGCTAAACAGCACTGCAGTTATTATATGACCGCTATGCTATGATTTTTAGAGATATATGATTAAAATTTGTTAATAAAGCCAATGTAGATGGAAACAAAAAATATATTTTTTTTAATTATTTTTTTCTCAGTAATCGCACTTCTGCGAGGGTGGTGTTATACATCAAAAATTAGCAAAAAAAATAGAGCAAAAATCATGTGAAAGAAACTAACCCGCACTCACGCGACAGCCGAGATATAGCTTATTTTATGTTTTTCTCCATACAAAGTTTCTGAAAAAAAATCGAAAGTGTATCTTTTCCTGTGGTTTATGACTTCATACTTAGAACATATCAATAAGAAGCATGTCTTAACAGATTCCAATAAAGAAACAGGTCAAATTAGAAAAACAATTTGTATGTCTATGAAACGTTATTTTCAGCCCACTGTGCGCCGCAGCCGCCCCGCAGCCGCCCCGCGCGACCGACCGACGCGCCGAATTACCGCAAATTACATTTTCATTCGCCGCCTCTACCACTAGGTTATTGTGAAAATTTACAACTAAACTGGAAAACGCCGCTGCCTCTAAATTTAACGCTTTTTATGATAAACGACTTTGGTACTCCCACAGCGACGAATATTAATTTTTACACTAACAGACCGTGAATTGCAGAGAATTGTAGTGAGAGTTGGTAATATCTTTGTTTCTCAGTGAATCGTACATTCCTGCAGCCGCATGATTCAGAAGGTCTCGAGGCAGTGAGAACTCTATGACTTTATAATTAGCGAGCAATTAAAACTAATTTCAGACGTGTGAAGTTTCTTAACAGCTATGAGTTAATTGTTAACGTGATCATAAAAGTGAAATTAGTGTTATATAAATATAACTATTCAGGACTGTTGAATAGGAATAAAGATAGCGAAAGTTATTATTTGAATATATTAATTAATGCAAGGCCTGTATCCTATTGTGTGTAATGAATGAATGAACTAATGAGTCTTGTTGTAGGAGATGAGCTCAGTGGTTGGTCACACATTACTTCAAAACTAAACACTTTAAAATGCAATCACTATACTTAAGCAATGTTGAATTTCGTGCGCTCTTCAAATACTTTTGCGAAATTTCTTGTCTAGCTATCATATTGTTCCCATACTCGAACGCCCTCGTAGCGTGTGCTCAACGCATTCCTACGTTTCGCTATGTCGAAATTCAATCAGAGAATAGCACCATTGAGCGCAAAATATCGACAAAGGGTTTCAGATTAAAGCAGTTTTTCTTATTGTCGTTACGAGGCGAACAATCCCCGTCCCATCTGCACCTCGTAACTCTACAGCAGTAGCTACGAGTACGGACGGAGGAATAAAAAGCGGGCGTACAAAAGGGCCACAAAATACGTACTTTTGCGAGCTCTCCACAAAAGATATAGTACGGTTTGTCATTAAGGAGTTCATCCCCGCGCGAGAAATAAAAGAGGAACGTCGGGTTTCGGGGTGAGAGGGCGCCGGCGGGGTGTGGGGCGGGGGCAGCACGCGAGGCGAGGAGGTGCACTAATGGCTCCGACACTCATCCGCTAATGCCGCGGGTGACTCCTCTTTTTGCGCGATTTTCACGTGGTTTAGTCGGTGAAGCTTTTAATCTGCGGCCGCATCTCGCCAACGGTGCTCCATTTGTTTCACTATTATTTATTGCTCCCCCACAAACAACGCTTGAGTTTATACCAAACATCTTTTTAATGAAGAACACGAGAGTCAATTAATTAAACGCTTTATCGACGGCTATTATACAGACTTGGCGAGTTTTCGAAATTCGTAATAAAATTTAAAAGCGTTGGGCAATAAGAATCCACCAATTTAAATTAATAAACACATTTAAATGTAAAATCGATTCGTTAATTTCGTCACGAATTGATTTGAAAACTGAGATAAATTATCGTCTAAATACTAGCTACGAGAATTATCTCCGAAATGAATCATTAAGATGGCGAATTAAAATTCAGATGAGAGAGGTTTTAATTTAATGATTGTATGACATGCATGAAGAATAAACAAAAGAAACAAAAGAGAGATTTTTTGTTTCTCTTTTGCAGTGTCGGTAGACGGCGCTGATTCGAATTCAGGTGTCGTAAAACCATCAGGATTCCTTACGACACAATACAACGGAATATGGCACATGAGTGCACGGTGCATGCCGCGAGCTGTGACCTGAATGCGGGACGCGGTTCCACGCCACAATTTATTGTCTCCCTTGAATGCTCGTACGCGCACGGCGCGGCTGCGTACATCGTGACCAGCCAGCAACCACGTGAATACTAACCGATAACATCTACATAATGTCACCAATCCATAATGCTCTATGTAACAGCGTTAAAGGACATAGCCATACATTATGTGAGTAGTAAGTACTAATAACTACAGGCTATAGTGGTTTCACTTTCACTTTAACACCTGCTATTAAATTGGTAAAAGATTTACGCCACAAAGATATTAAATCAAAATGAAGAGGTTAAACGGCATAACCATTTAGTTATAAGTTTCCCGGCGCATCCGGTCGCCCGCCTCCCGGGGCGCCTCGCCTCGGCGATGAACTTTTACTGCTCTTACCGCGATTGTGTTCCGCGGAATAAACTGAACGGACACGGCACTTCCACTGAGGTTTCGGCCTTCATTAATGCCTCCCGACTCTTTTATGAATTATTTATGCACGCTGCGTTCTGGTTATCTTGCTTGCGGGCGGCGCTCTCGCCAAGTTTCCACTTTATTAAACAAAACAGTCGCCAATCGAAAAGGCACGCTATTGTATTGAAAGCGACGTCGCTCTTATGGCCCGCAATAAATAATTCCTCCGGCGAAATGGCAGTCAAGTCGATAAATGGGCTATTATTGCAGCAGACAGAGGCCAACATTATCATCGATTCGTATCGCATTCGCGGAGCAATAATTGTTTAAACATAGCCTGCCGTGGAACATTAGTGGCTGGCACATCGATAATGCACACTGCCAACCGCTGTCACCGCTCCTCGTTAGCTTTCTAATTACTCACTGCTGTATTTGTACCCTGTACAATGTACGTCGTGAACTTTTACACGAGTTTGTACAACAAACAGATAGATTAGGGGTAGGATTGTATCTGAAATATTTAAACAGGGTTCAATTATCTACGCAGTCGAGTGAAGTGCTCGTGAACGACAATATAATTGGCTTTACTTAAAATAATTGCTACTCGAGCGTCGATACTTATAATAAACAGAATCGTCGGACGCGGACGGGAAGGCGCGTCATTAATATTCATTATAAACAAATGGATATAATTACTTGGCAAGAACAAGTTGATTGGAGAGCCGTGGAGTGGGTGTGTAGTGGGACACGTCGTTATCTCGGTATCGAGCCGAGCGCCGAGCGCCGAGCGCCGAGCCGCGCCGGCTCCGGTGTCACCTCGTAATCAGATTGTAATTGCGCGATCAAGAGCCGGCTACGCTCCACTACACACCACCTGTCAATTTAAACCTCCGAGCTACGATAATAAATAAAAACAACAACAATATTCCTGTATACCTCGCTCATGAATCATTACATGTTTGGAGCAAGATAAATGGAACTTATATCTCTGATGATGTAGAAATTGTAGACCGTTCGTAAACATTTGATCTTGGACGTTGCGTTAGATATTGTGAAAACCGAAAACCTATACGAATGATTTGCACACGTAATCGAATATCCAAATATTTAAACAATACACAGCAAACACGATAAAAATATTGCAGTGTAATCAAATCCCATTAAATATTTAGAGAGGCGGATGAAGTGGCCTTAAAACGTCACGGTCAGATTCATTCAAACATTCCCAGTTATAAATGAAGTAGAATGCAATCGGGCCGTGTCCGAGCGATTCTGATTGACAGATTAGCGTCGACAGTCGACATATCGCGAGAGTCGCGACACACGGTTTCATAACAGCCGGGGCAGGCAAGCGTGAGCGCTCTGTTGACTCGCATGTTTCTCGCCAAACAAAGAGCCAGCTTCCTAGCTACCCTTGTTTGTTTAGGTCCACGCCAAACGTTTATTGCCCTTTGTGTATCTTACCTCTCGGCAAAGCGTGAAGCCTTTTTGACTCGGCACTTTTTATGAGAGCGCTTATAAACGTGTGTGTTACTTGACATTCTAAAAACAACGCAGTCAGATATTTATACAAGTGAAAGAAGCATTGTTGTATAAATGCAATCGCTGGAGGAAAAAGCCGTAAACAAACAGACGTGGAGCAGGCACTACATCATAGTTGATTCACAGCGAGCGAGGTGAAACCGCACAAGCGCTTACGTGATAATAAAGAAACACAAACAAGTTTCTCGACGCACATGAATTGACCAATTTGTAGACGCTGGATAGTTTCACAAGCGGTCTGTGTAGTATAGACGAATCAATCATCGCGGTGCACACGGAGCTTTTTTGTCGACGTAACGAGCGGCGGCGCTCTGTGCGGCTGTAATGACTCCGCACTTCCGGCGCCTTATGTGTTCCGCACCTTGTACTGGAACACAATGGCGCTGGCGCTCGCTACTACGCAAATACTAGTGTATTCGGTAGCGCTATAGCAGTGTAATTAGCGCTGTTAATACAGTCCTAATTTATGCAATGTGCAGCGGAGCCTCCACTCGCGCCGCGCTCCGTGTCGTGTACACGCGCCGCTAACACCGATTGTCTGAATATATTCGTGTTGCCATCAAATTATTTTCGGTTCGACGCGCGCCTATTATTATTTTTAGTTTCGCAACGTTGATTGCAGGATCGCTATCGCGGATTATTAGAACGCTTCATATCAGCTGCTTGTTCTGAACAACAACATTAATACGTATCGATAACTTCATCCTAAAAACTCGATGGTTATCATTCAAGCTTTATCTGCTCGGTATTATCTAGTATGATTTTTATACTCAGCTGTCTTGCTTTCGTTTAGACATGATAGCGAGTTATCACGGATTTTGTACTAAAATTGATTGGGCTGATTACAGACGGTTTCACGATAAACTTTATGTATCTGTATTATTTTTGTGTGATCATAAAAGTAGGCGATAAGAGCATTGGATAAAGGCTATGTTAAATTGCGATAAACAGTCGATATCAGGTGAGATATTATGCAGGTATCAGTCAGTCTCGGCGAACTAATCGCCTTCATAGAAAGACATAATTTATGAGTCGAAGTTATCGGTAGACATCAAATTGAAATAGCGTGCAAATCAAACGAAATGTATATCTAAACATAACAGAGTTAGCGATAGAATCAGTCGTGGAGATAGTTGGTTATATTCAACATGGATAACGTTTATCGTAGGTGGTATATATGTATGTACAAGTGCAGAACGACGACGTCCAGTTGCGATGGAAGCTTGCTTATTTACGGAGACCGTTTGCACTGTACTGTTTGCTATCTCGTTGTGCCGGCTGCCGAGTCGCCGACTCACTGGCAATTCTTGCTATGCAGTATTGCCGTACGACACGACACGGCACACAACTCAACAATATTCGTGATCAAAGAACGTAGAACAATGATTCCATGAATAATAAGTACTCGTAAGATTTACCGAATGCTTTTAAGTACAATGTTCTGTTATCTAGACATGGAATCGGAATTAAAAGAAGCAAGAACGGGGTCGAAAGATCAGTTATATGGCGGGTTGATGTAAAGTATACGTAATGTTAAATATAAATTTAATATAGTTTGCAAGTATTTGTGCGTAGTCGCAGCAAGCGGACTGAGCGAAGCGAGGGCTGGCTTGAGTTTGTGAGTTTACACAGGCGGTGTTTACTAGGCGTGTTTGCGAGCTCGATGCTTATTGTGAGCGTTGAGCGTTCGTCGGCCGCGGTCTACGAATACTGTTTAATTTGTTGGATGCGTCAAGTGGCGAGTGTGGCGACTGTTGCCGACTCATAAAGTTCACAAGTAAAATTTCACGCTTCTTGGAAACTAACTACGTTCAAACGTTGACAGAATTCCTCCGCTAATGTTTGGAACGTCTTTGTGAAAGTTCTAAACATTGTTCATTTGTCATAGTTTGCCGCTACACAATTTCGTATTTCTCTTAAACTCGTAATATAATGTAAACTGTGGCTGCATGTTTATTTTAATTCAGTCATTTGAATAAACATTCTTATTTTAATGATTACTTGGAAATAATGCCCACAATAAAATATTTATGACACGATCCTTAAATATTTTATGGTTTCCTGTTGAGCATACGGCTTCGATAGGGTCGCAACATCGCAAGCAAATCGATATTGTGCCGAATCTAACTGATAAAATAACAGTATTTTAGACAATTCTCCCCGCGACCTAAAAGGATTAACATGTATTTAATTGAGCCAAAACAGTTAAATGAGCGACCATTTATTCGAATTATGTAGGTATTTAATATTCTAATTGGCTAAATATGGAAAGTATTGAGATAAAGCGTAGAAGCGTAGTATATTTGAGTGGGTGCGGGTAAAGGGAGCAAGTGCGGGGTCTGCGTGCGGCGCGGCTCGCTCGGCGACCGCAGACCGCAGCGGTGCGGCTAACCGCACCCGCAGCCACCCCCGGCCCGCGCCTCACCCCCGTGCCGCGCCTGCTAAGCTGGACTTGTCTCTATCTCTACACTTGATCTCTACGCCTTCGTAAATGGTTATTAATATAAACTTGAACACTTTGTAACATGATGTTGCAAGTTAATATCTTTATTGTGACTAAGTTCTTAGACAAAATTAATTGCGTGGCCACACTAGTCAAGTGAAACTCCTACGTGATGTTGTACGGTGTTCATATAAATCAAATCATTGAATTTAATACAAACAAGGTGTATATTTAAATTAAATTTTGTTAATATATTGCCGATTTTATTGCGATAAACTGCACTACATTTACGCGATTTAAACAAACAAGGCAGAACACAAATTTAACAATATATTTCAATAATTTTATTTCATTTATTGTTACACCAATTTAACGTAAATCGAATAGAAATGTCGCTTGGAATTTATCGGCTGTTTTCAATTTCAGTTGCGAAGGGTACCTGGTAGATGGGGGTACCTACAGCTGGTGAAGTGCCTCTATTGTACGTACATCTAGTTCTAGACATACAAGCAGAAACTACAAACATGTGGGTTTCATATAACTCAGTACCGTGTTCTACTAGAGTCCCTATAAACGGGCGATCATTTGCTAATTAACCGTTTGACGTCGTTTAAAAGACGTTTGAGCGTTTGCGGTTAGGTGGTTTGACGGTGGCATGTATGTTCCGTTTTAGTGTACTTATAGCTACTGAATAGTTAAAACATGAGGTTTTTTCGGCATTATGTTACTTGTAGAGAATTCATATTTCTAGTCACTAATGACACTGATAACTTAGTTACTAATGTTGATGTTAGATCTTCGATATTAACAAGAAAAAAAAACACGCACTTCAATACACTTCTATAATTATGCTTCGCGTAGAAAACCTATAATATTGCTATTCGAACTATAAATAGTTTCGAAAACTCTCGCGATTCTAGTGTTCATTGAGGATCACCTCTATCAAAGCGTCGCGTCGTCTGATAATGATCTCGCTACTCGACTGCAGAATATTTCACACCATTACAAAACCACGGAACATCGAGTGCTTAGCTATCTACTACTCACCATTCTACTTTAATGCTACTTGCATTTTATTTACCAATGAAGTACGAATAACGAAGTCACGATTCGTAAATGTCATCGGGAAACAACATTAGATTAATAGTGTCATAGATCTTTAAAGCTTAGACTCACGATAAAGGTGTGCTCAAAGTTACTGCGCAGTTACAATTCTCCCCTATTTACTCTATCGTTGGTACTGGGTACTAAACTAACAAAATATTAGGTCATCGATTGGATACATTATGAATAGTAATTTGACAATAATATTCACCGATAAATGTGACAGCTAAACATAATTTCATAATGTATTCTGTAAATGCATTGGAAATATTCAACTGTCACATAATTTATTAATATTCATTTGAATTGGACATGAATTTACCAGTTAAGCTATACGTTTACGTTACACTAAGGTGAGAGGTTAATAAGTCATATCGCGCACATTAATTCAAACCGCATTTATACTTAAATCTTTAATTATTCAGAATTATTCAGAAGCTATTATATATAATGTATTATACATTATTATCAATGCTAAATACGTAATTAATGGGCTTCTATTTCTATTGGACACCGAGTGAGTAATGTAAGACTATTACAGGTTTCTTATTTATAATTCAACATGTCGCCTGTGCAATTACTATACTGATATATCCTGGTGTTAAATATTCATAAAAAGCGTTATAAATAAAAGGGATAATTAGAAGCGTCGTCAGACCACAGTTGATATTAACAGCGCTCGAGTTTATTTGATAGCGTCGTAAATTCCAATCTGCGAAACCTCTTAGATGTTTATTTTTATCTAGAGAACGTTGCAAGTGATCATCAGTGTTATGAGAGCCCTATGTAGCAGGGAGATTCATCCAGTTCATTGATAACTACAAGATATTATGACTGGGATCGATACTATTCATTAATGAATACTTATCAACTATGACTTGTTACAAAACGTACGTTTGGTCGGTGCTAATTAGAACCGTGCAAGATAGAAAATATGTACCACTTAAGTACTAAACTAATAGATAGATTATCTGTTATTATTTAAATTAGTATTCTGTTGTTATAATGACAATAACAATCTGAAATAATCTACGTGTTTTATTTAAATTGTTTATAGCATTTAGAATTATCAATCAAATCATGAATAAGTATTTTACAATTTGATCAGGGCTTCAGTCAGTAACACTAATAAAGTGCACTTAAACACAAATCCAGCAAGTGTATTGTGGGGAGCTGTCAGATTGCGAGGGATCCTGCCGTCAATAGCTGCGAGGGTCGCCACCCCCGTGTTTGTTACCCCTTCGCCTTGTTTGCATTGTTTCACTGTATTTGAATAGAGTACGAGCACCCGCCGCCCTACAACTGTTACCGTTTTCATGATAATGTAAGCGAGATTTAATGATACAATCTATGTGAGTAACGCGACTACCGTACTGCACGACCGCATTACTTATACACGCACATATGTATACTATGTTAATTCTCAAACATTTCATTTAGTATGCCAAGTTAAAAGGCCGCTACTTAAAATTCTTACAACGCTAGGGATGCAGTTTTACGGGTTATTACATAGAATGGGAAATGAGTGAGTCATAGGCGTGTAGTTTACGAGTCGAATAGAAATCGTCTGTTTTAAATGGAACTCAAGGAGCGAACAAGGCGTCCATTATTCATGAGGGCCGTTTCACGCCCGACCACCGCCGACAGGGTCCGAGCAGAGCCGAGTGTCGGGTTCCTGCGAGGCACTCGGCACCTCGGCCCCGGCGTCCACGCAAACTGTTTCGAAATCAATATCCGTGTCTCAATCAGTGCAATTAAGGTGGTCCGAGGAACAGGGGTAATTAGTTTGACGCCGTTGTAGCCGCCGGCTAGAGGGGCGTGAATAAACGAATGGAAATACTTGGCGGAGTGGAGTAACGTTAAATGTGCACCCACTGGAAGCTCAGTGCTCAGTTGCTCACCGCTTGCCGAGACACGTCTAACTGCTCGGGTAGAAACACAGCCTGTTGTGTGTAATTCGATATAGGTAGTACGGATTTAGAAATATTCTGAATAAACAAGTAATATTTTTACAAATCAAGATGACAATGTTTCAGTAAATTGTGGAATAATGATGATAATTACATTGTGAGTAATGGGTAAAAAAATACACCGTGACATGTGAATCAAGAAGATAACGCGGCCACGTCTTTACTAATTGTGAGCACTTATTATTATTACGTTGCTTTATTGCGTGGCTTTAAACTGCGACTATAAAACTGTTTATTAGTCACGAGCGCTCATGGACATATAACATGAAATAACTCAATATGCTCACGAACACAAGTTTTACTAAATTAGCCAATTTTTGATAAATGGAACGTTATTATAACGGAACACGCTGTAGGTACTGTATGGTATGAGCAAATTTAATAAAGCACAAAAGCACCGAGGGTGACTGCGTGAGTACGCGCTAAGCGCCCTATTTTTTCACATGGTTCAGAATATCACGTCCCTCCATATTATAGGGGTCGAATTTGAAAACACAATTAGACTTAATACAGTGGTGATTGTTGGCGGGCGAGGGTCGCAAGCGAGGGGTTACGGCAAATCCTTTAATTTGGCTCCCCGATCAAATAATAAAGCGGACGGAGCTGAGGGGCAGCGAGCGGCGATATCGCGTTTAGTGGTTTTATTGCAAGCGCCATCTGCCGCGCGACGCACCCTGTAGATGGAGAGATAATTTCGCTTTTAAAGCGAGGGGGCGACGCGCGACGCTACGCGGCGAAGCGTTCATTGTGAGTTGTTGCGTTCGTTTAGACAATTCACAGCGCTGTATCCGCCTGTAGATGTACGAGATAGCGCTCCCATTATGCGGGACCCTTAACGACTACCTGCATGTTGATGTGAACACTCAACGGCTATAATTTGATAAGGCACGCCGCGCTCGCTGCCAGACGCCTTGACTATTGTTTATACTTTACGTTTTATTGTTACGCCTTCATGAATTGAGTAACAGGACGTTGAGTCACGTTATTAGGTGTTATTTTGTCATAAAGCAACACTAAACAACAACGAGTTCGTTGATAGTCAAATTACTGTCTTTGGAATGCAGTATTGAAATGATTACGCGGCGATAACCTGAAATAACCTAAATTAGCCAACGAAATTGTTTTCAAGTAGGAATGAATATTATTGAATACTTTGGTAGGTACACACGGGTATACATCAAGCTATACATATCCAGTATAAGCTGACCTCGCATTGTACGGAATTCCTATACAATGCGAGATCAGCATAAACTGGAAATGTTCAGCTTGATGTGTAGCCGTGTGTACCTACTCCAAGACAATTTACAACTAGTAGAAATAAAGATAAACCGTGTAGGTACCTATCGTTCATACTGAAGTGTGTAGTCTAACTAATCTTGGGTATTACAGTAAATACTTTAATACTCGACAATCCTAAAAGATACCTAATATCCTGATAATACCTATACCTATCGATGTCGTAAACAAAGAGGGCGAAAGAGACGCGGTGGATATCCACCCCCAGTTATTATAATAAACAGTAGGTGAGCTGATGGGGCACGTGCACTGTTTTTATCAATGAGAGCGATTGTGCGGGTGTGCGGCCACCCTAATGCAAGGACAAACAATCCTTGAGGCCGCGCATGAATAAATTTGAGCGGAGCAAGCAGTGTGAGCGGTCTGAGCACTGAGCGATTCGAGCGGTTTGAGCGCAGCGTCCTCCCCCAACGGCATGGAATGAATGGAATCGCAATAACCCCGAGATTATTAAATTATACGGACACGTACAGCTTTCGAAAGTATTGAAATGGATTTTTCGCTAGAATGCCTTGGTGATAAAACGAGTTTTAACTGATTTGACGGATTTAATTGTTTTGATGTGTGCGTGTAATGATAGAGGGGAATCGGTGAAGTAATCATTATTTCTGTGACTGTGACTTGAGCTTAGGTACTAAGAACAATCAAGTTTTCCTTCCATAGTTTCTGAATATTTCTGCAAGAAGCTTTTATAGTTTTAGAAAAACCAAACACAGATTTTAGGTATTAATTAAGTGAGCACTTGCTGACGTGACACAAAAAATTGAAAACACATCGTCAAAAACGTCGTTTATTGAACAAGTAAAACAAAAAGCAACTATCAAATCAAAAATATCGAAAATCTGTAACTAAAGGGCTTATTGTTGCAAAGCAACGACTCCACATTGATATATCATATAACAAGCGAGCATTGAGCACGGAACGTGTGTCAGGGGTGGTAGCGAGGCAGGCAAGTCGCGCCGAGCCGCAGGGGTGTCGACTGTCGACGCTCGTAAACCTCGACAAAGTATTTTATCGACAACCCGCCGCGCCGCGCACCGACCCTATTCACTATTGTCTCTCTCCACATTCGTGACACTTCATGAAATCACTCCACCGTATGAATTCGCTCTTCAACTACCCGTTATCTACATTACAAGTTACGACACACACTCATTTAAATTTACGAGTACAGTTTCGATACTAAGGATCTGCGTCGCCGGACGATTCTAAATTATTCTGAGTAAGGAAACCGTTGCCATAATCGGCAGCGTGAAAGTCAGTCCGGGCGTGAATAATAGCTTGAAGCACAGAACAATAAGTCTCCGTGTCGATACTGCCACACAAAGACGAAACAATCAATTCACAGCGTAAGTAGGTGTGATTCGGCACGGTCTCACTACGGTCCGGCCCCGCGACTAACAAAAGAAAATCTAAGCAATTAGTCGTCGTCAGAAAGAGCGGAAAACGCGCGTTAGTCGCGGTCACGCCGGCGAGTGCGACTCGGTCACGACGCGCGGGAAACGGCCTGCTGATGCGACAAAACCGACCTTATTGACGCGATAATGACGTATTGTATAATGTTCGTGTAAACTTCTCGATGTCATTCAAGATGGCTCTGTACAGACCATGAAGAGTCACAATAAATAAAATGAAAAAGCTCCAACCGTAGCAAAAGCTTCACCGATTACAATTAATTTCAATCTCTTTTTATGGAGTGTTTACCCGAGGCGACCGTCACTCGGTGTTCAGGAAAAAAAAAACAAACACGTTATAAGTAAAAACGAAAAACATTACTTGTTATTCTATTAAGCTCGCATGCAACACATAAAAGCTTAACAAAGTCGACGGGGTGCATTTCTGGTTCTCGCTCGACTGAGCGTGTTTGAGTGCTAATGTAATAATCCATTACAATGAAGCTCGGCAGTGTACGCTAAATAGCGCATTCAAGCATCGAACTAGTGGTGGAGGCCGCCATCTGTCCGCCGCGGCGGCAAACAATACGACCCTTCGTACTCACCCCTCGTTTGCTAGTTTGCCAGAACCTAAACAAATATCACTCACCGCGCCCGACGGCTTAACATTTCGAGGTCTACGGATCGGGCCTATATTGTCCAGAGTTTATCAAACAAATCATAATCCATGTCAATCTAATATCTTCGCTATCAATATACTTATAAAGCCTATATTTTAATTAATAAATGTAGTACATAATAACTAACAAAAAATCATTTTTTATAATCATTCTGTCCTTAAAAAGAAAATGAATATACAACTACCGTGTACGAGCGAACACCTGTCTTGTTCATTTAAAAATCCACGTGTGAATATTAATTGTGTGAAACGAATGAGTGTTTCTTATTACCCGAGTAGCTGCTTGCCGTGTAGTAAATTGATTGTGATTCCTTTTTCAGTACGTGTTAAAATACAGCAGGGTGATATTAATAAAAGCGGGGAGAGACAAGCTGGCGAGTGTAAAATCAACAGATTACCATGAAGCCCCCCACGGCACCCTCGCCAGGGCACCCCTGTGTGTACGTACCTATTTGTTACGATAGCTATTGTTAAGCGAGCACCGAACACCCACTGGTCAGGGCTGTCACATCAACTCAGATTAAAATATTTACTCACAAACATTTTGTTTAGCAAAAACAACACTCATTATTTTCATCGCAATTTCATTGCTATGTTTTATCGCGCCCAGAAATTAACAGCGTGAAAATTAATTAGGTATTATTATTTTTCAATCAATTCGAACACATGTATTTTCGGTCACAATAATATTTCAATTAACCAGTAAGCTATTCGAACACATTTCACATAATTAAACACTTTGTTACTTAATTTCCTATCGACGATCAAAGATGTAGGTACTCTTGCGCAAAATTCAGCACTTTAGAAGAAACAGAACCTAATGTTTGTGTTTTAATATGAATAACAAAATAATATATTTTTTATGTATGTTAGCAACCCTACCAGCCCCTTTTTGTGAATTCTACTAAGCGTCTAATTCATAGATATAGTTTCTGCGCTTTAGTCACGCGCATTGGGGGAGCCTGCACAAGCTTCGCTCCCTTCGCCATAATATTTCGATAATAACGTATCCTATTGAAATGAAACTCCGTCATAATATTAATTCAACCGCGCGACGGCTGAGATTATTCGACATGCATTATAGTTATACGAACATAATGTCGGCCATTGTTATTATTTTATTAAAGATCGGAGAATAACAAAGATAACTACACAATTAAAATACCAAAGTTGCTGCAAATTAAAAACCGAAATGTCAACAAAGTGGCTTGACCAGGCGGTATTCGCCCACCCCCCGGTGGGGGTGCGCCCGCGGGCTCGCTGTCAAACAACGTTTATCCAACAAACAGGCGCAGCGCAATAACACGTTTTTTTTGCTTTTCCAACATTTCCCCGTGCGCCAATTCGCCCGACCGCTGTTGTTAAAATATAGCCATATTTCCCCTTCATCTTCCTTTTGTGTAACATTATTTTAAAACATGTTTAACATCTGCTATCAGAAAGTGGAAACATTTTTTTTTTCGTTTACAAATACAGACGAACTTATTCTAAACAAAATATATTTAAAGATGATGAGAGTACATACCTGTTTATGCATTTCCACATTGAGGCCGTACGACATTTCATAGTACTGAAACATAAATAACACGCTTTAGTTTAATCGATTACAATTTATGCGAGTAAATGTAACGAGCGAGCAGTGACACGGTAAGGTTTTGGCTCAGATTAGCTTCCTCAAATTATAGTCCGGAGTCGAGTGACTAAACATCCGCACTGGCACAGTTTGGACGTCGGCCAGAAGTGTTTCCGACACATAAAAATTCTCGCGAAAATTTCCTCTCGAGCGTATTAAAATAAATTGCGAGCGATTTGGCAACACTTAATCGTGATTCATATCTGGATGGAGCGAACATGCGGGGATTAAGGCATGCCAAAATATATCTGTTCGTTTGAAATATATTGTCTGCTCTTGAACTGGCCACTAATACGTTTGCCTACGCACGCTTCTGACAGCTCGGTTGGCGCTGTGATGTTACAATATCTTAACTAAACATATTTTATTACACGTGCTAAACGTCAATGTTCCTTTTGAAGAGACAAACTGCCCAGTAATTGAGTAAATAATTCTTTCATACGGACAATTATCTTAATAGGAGGGTGCATTGGAGCCAATCAAATAGAAAACATGTGACATGCGGGCGGCGAACAAAGGAACACATTTATTGATTTCACACGCCATAACAAATGTTACATGTGATAAACATCTCTATTTAGCTGTTAAATTAGCTGTCCCTATAGATTAAACTATGTAGTTATAATATGACATGGGTTTTAAAGCCTGTTGCGTTCGTTTTTATTGTACGGGTATGAACGTAATTACGTTTGTACCATCGCTGCTTTTATCATTAACCCCAATCTCTTGCAGCGGTCTAATAAAACATTTCATGTTACCACACTTTTATTTAAAGTTTCCCAATGTGTATTTTTGGTTTGAAAACAATAAATTGCCGGTTTAATAACTTGGTTGTCCTTTGGAACAGTTATTTGATGTTTTCTAGGGGATTAGGGAGGTTTTTCTCCCTTTGAAGGAAAAGATTTTTTCTTAATATACAACTTCTACTCACCATAACATAATGCCTTTGTATTTCAATTTTTTCACTAGCCAGTTTCTCGCATTCTAATTTTAAACTGAAACAAAAGAGAAAACTATTACGTTTTTCACAAGAGTCAACGAAATCTTTCCATGAAATTGTTTGTTTTAATTTTTATAGCTGCAAGTCTGCCAGTTTATGGTGTTACGACTTGAGTAATTTCGAACAAAATTTTATTGTACGTTCGATCTATTAAAATTTATTCTTGGTACAGTGTTATGATCAGAGAGTTCCAACACTTAAGGTGGATGCGCAAGGGTAGCCCGCGAAATTTAAATTTTCTTACGTTTATTGCAATTTGCAGGTCAGTGTCAGGTTTTATGTTGATGAAAATATAAATCGCACCAGTAACACGTATGCAGTTACAGAATTATAATCATTCAAATCATCAATACAAACCTCCAAGTTTATATAATCCCAAAGAGTGACTTTTTCATAAAATATCTATTAAATAGGGTTACATGAACTTGGAGGGCTCTTTTGATGATTTGACTGACTATAATTCTGTAACTCCATACGTGTTACTGGCGCGATTCATATTTTCATCAACTTACAACCTGACACTGACCTGTAAATTGCAATAAACTTAAGAAAATTTAAATTTCGCGGGCTACCCTTGCGCTTCCACCTTAGCTCTCTGGTCTGTTGTTATTAATATAGGTCCAATATCAGACTTGCGATAACCTCCGCGAAAATAGGTCAAAGCAATGAGATATTAGGGCTCTTTGGCGACTTTTTAATTTGAACTTATTAAATACTGAAGTGTACTCAGTAACCTAACACTCGAAGTTCTATTTAAGGAGCGCTTGTAACATTATTAAGATAAGAAATATTTATATGTATAAATGAACAGCTTGTTTTATGGCTGTTATCGCATGCATAGTGGGTCAGACCTGTTACGGTTATAGTTTTTATCGTCGCTTAACTACACTGTTCAATTTCAATTCTAGATTATTACCTACATACTTAACGATCACTGAAAACGTGGCCAGATAAGAGTTTTATAACATAATAACTTTGTAGGTAATAGGTAGGTAGGTTAGGTGGGGCGTTCGCGAACATAGATTTACATATTTCTTAACAATCGCTACTTTTACAAAAACTTTGTTAACTTTTCTGTTAACCACGAAAGATTTGTAGTAAAGTGATTTAATGTACAAGTTTTTAGGGTTCCGTACCTCAAAGAAAAAGCGGAAACCCTTATAGGATCACTCGCGTGTCTGTCTGTTTGTCTGTCACAGCCAATTTACTCCGAAACTACCTGACAGATTGAGTTGACATTTTGGTACACATAATTATGTAAAACGGTGACCCAAAGACGGCCGTGTAAATGAATGAATTTAAAAATTTTAAACATGTGGGCCACTTTTTGGTGGTAAATTAGAAAATTAAAAAAAATTAAAAAGTTTTGCAAACTATATCGTGTTACTTAGCAAACGAAAGGGCTCATTCAAAACGAAAAAAAAAAGGAAAACGAAAGGGCTTTTCAAATTTATTTATACAGCCTGTAACGGAAAGGGTATATACATACCAAAGGTACGACTTCTTTGGATGATAACAAACGATATGGCAAGGGTTTTTTAATCCCATCTCTATATGTTCGGAAGTTATGATATTTTTTAATTCATTGATACCAGATACTGAACTTTTCAAATTGAAATAAACACATCACTAGCAATAAGTCAGCTGATCGATGTCAGCGAACTATTTGTAAGTAAGAATAAACCTCTTACTCCTGGTAATTCTGAATAAAGGGTTCCGCATGTTTATTTTTTGTTTGCAAAATAATTTTACTGACTTTTCCTAAACTTAGATTATGTGTGTGAACAAGCTACAATTAATTTGTCTAGGTATCTAAATTTAATGAAATTTGATACCACTGCTTGCATTGTCACGGTCTTGTCATTTACACACTTGTTTGTTTTTACGTAGTTTTTCTTTTGTAGAATATTAGTTTTGATAAGCCCACAATATCGAAGTGATTTAAGAAAATAGGCGAAAATTGACAATTCGCGCCCTTAACTCCGAAACTACAGGGCCGAAAATTTTGAAAAAAAAAAGCAAATCATAGATAGATTACAGGAAAACCTATAAGAAATCTATAAACGTACGGAACCCTCTCCTCGCGAGTCGAAATCTCACTTGTTCGGTTTTATAGCAACTTAATTTGTTTTTACGTTAATCATTTTAAGATGGTCGGTTTTTAAGACCTATAGTGGATTCGGCGGTACAAAATAATACTAAATCGTAATCGCGCTTTGACCGTTGACTCGGAAAGACAAGCAGCCAAAAGAGGGACGGAAATGGGAGCAAAAGGAATTGAAAATTAATATTATTATAACAGCACTAAGGGATTTTCGACCCGTTTGCTCGTTCGCCCTTTATTGCTGTTGAAACATAAACTAATTTATTATTAATTTAAGGTAGAGCCTCTTTGCGTTGTGTTTAATATAAACGTCGGTGATTCAACTATTCACGTTTTTTTTTTTTGGAGTTAGTACCAACGACAAAAGCTACATCTAATTTAATCCATTTTTGTGCGGACCATTATTCTGCCCTGGTAATCGAGAGGGCAGTAAGTCTATAAATACTGCTCTTTTACGTAGTAACTAGATTTATCGAACCGTTCTTACTGCTCTTTATCAAATAAGAAAATGCATTTCTAATTTACGTAGAAATATAAAACCTAGATAGGAAGAAAGCTCGTTTGACGTACATTCCAAATCGATAATAAAAAAAATTGCCACCTTCGACTTACTGCCCTCTCGATTACCAGGGCAGTATTAGTAAAACGAAAAAATACTGAAAAATATATGTAAAGCGTTTTTATTTGTGGAATACCTGTAGGAGGCACTGAGTCAGTTTTTTATCAACTTAATTAATAATTTATTTTATTTCTCTTTTTGGAACTTGTAGCTATTTCGTTTTGGCTGGCAGAGAAACCTAAAAATTATAATGAGTTATTTACTAAAAATAAAAGTAATATATTTGTGTTTTTAGTTCTGTGACATAATTATTAGACTAATGGTTAATATTCAACAATTAATCTACTTGCAACTACAACTTAATAACTTTATTGAGAAATGCGTCGGTAAAATGAAAACAATATCTTTTAAAACAAAAAACCTTCAAATTAACCTGTCTCGAATTTGAATATTAAATTATAAAAACGAAGTTCATTTTTATTTTTTCTTCTTTATTTTAAACGAGTCGTGTAAATAAACCCTATTGTTCGGTTTTTTGTTTGACGACAATGGTTCGACGCAAAAAGCCTGGCAGGGTGCTCAAAGGGAGCAGGGTACGAAGAGCAGGTAAGGGTGATGCTCCTTGATTCCCGGTGACAGGGGGATCCCGGATGATCCCACTTTACGTGTTTTATTTTTGTTGTAGTAAATCCTACAACCCTAAGCATTGATTCTACTGATACTTTATAAAACTTTCTTCCTGTTTGTGTTGAAGTATTTTTTTGTGAATTAGCCAACTGTTGCTAGGCAGTTTTCAATGGTTGGTTACTAATTATCAACTATCTGGTGTCCACGACACAAGCCTCGTTGCTTAGTGTGGCACCTAGTAACGTCGCTGTGTGTAATGTCCAGCGATATTTATTTATTTATTTTTGATTATTATTTTATCCGGTTTTGTTAATCTCAGTTTAATCAATAAAAAAATAATAACAATAGAGTTAAAACAATACTAACTTGTGATATTGGGCTTGTAGGAAGTTGAATTCTTCTTTAATCCTGTCACAGGATTCTCCCACCGTGAACTTGATGGGTTGCCCGGGCTGTGGGGGACCCTGAGAACAAAAACATCAACAGTTAATGACCTGCAAGTGAACACCAAGGAGTTTCCGCTACAATAAAGACTTACTTAAAACCTGAACACATTCTCTAAATGACCATTTACAAACGTTTACTGAACACGCAACGGTCTAAATATTAAGAGCATACGACGCAACTCATCAATCTCACTCTCTGCACAAAAACATTCCTATCACGAAACAAAAATTACACGCATCCCAAATTACCATAATACAAATTATCCTTTAATGACCATAATTCGGTGTGAGCCTCGATTAATGGAAAAAAAAATAAACAACATCGACCGCTCGCCTCTTAACACAAAAATAAAGTAACGCGAACACGCGAGCACGTAATAATAAAGAAAAAAAAAACTAACTCCATAATAAGAAGCACGAAAATAAAAATAAAGCGAGGGACACAACAACACACGGTCGCCGGGAGGCCGACGGCAAAAAATAAATAACCGCCGCTCGGTGCCGGCGCGAGGAACAAACGGACTTTAAAAATAATAAAAGGAGCGTAAATAAAAGCGTAAAAGGAACTGGCGCGGCGTGTAGACGTTGTAAATGGAGCTGCGGACAATCGGGCTCGGGAAAAATGTGGCCGGGAATTTAGTGAATGTAACCACCGCACCGGGGAGACGGGCTTGCGGTCGCGCGCCTCCACGCCGCCGACGACGTCTCACGCTCCGCGTAATGGGTGATCGCACTTAATAACGTAATAGTAACATCGTGGATAACCTAACCGCAACGTCTAGGCCCTGTTCGCAATATTCTAACTTAATTCATCCACCGCATTTCGTGCTTACTTACAACAAATTTATAACCCGAGATTGTCTAGCAATCTAGCCTAGCATTATCGTATCAAAAAATAATTTAAGCGCCAATCAAGTTTCTGTTAATTGCTTTATTGTAGGTTTCGAACGTTTTTAATTAAAAGAAAAGATGAAAGCCACACAAGCATGTGGGAGATGTAAATCGACACAAGCAATTACTTATCCATGTTCATATCGTTGAATCACAAAACAAAAAGGAGTTTAAAGTTACGAGCTAACACAACGTGTGTTTGGAGGCAAAAACAAAACGATATCGACAGTAGCAGTGTGAGAGCAGGCTCGCGTGTGGCGAGGCTACACGACGGCACTCGAGTCTCGACGTACCGTCCTCGGCTCCTCGCTTCAGACGCTGCTCCGACACTTCAAACCTTATTGATCAGAATTAAGGCAAAAAGTAATAAAGCTCTTCTGCTAATGTGCACTCAGCTTAACGACACTTGTCGTAGGGCCACTGAAGATTTGTTCATGTTGAAGTAAACAAAAAAATTCTTCAATTTTGGATTAAATACTTATTACTTGTACTGTGTTATTTTCGACACGTCATTTATAGAAAAGATCAATATTTTTCCAATAAGTTCAAGAAAATAAATGGACATTCCTATGTACACATGTAGGTGTATTCTTATTAGTATCAGACCTTCCATTAGTAATTCTCACTGCTTATCTTGTATGCAACAAGAGCCATATCGCTAAACACTCAACAAGTGTGCGCGTGCCTTAACTTGAACCGGACATTATTTATCTGCGTCAATAAGTGACGGCGTCGTTATAATTATTTGTTTTATTCGGCGCTATCGGGCTTATCGCATCGGGCAACACTGCCGCTCTCTCGCTCTCACTGTCCAACAAACCTGATCCCTCGGTATACGTTAAGTGTTTTATAGCCACGATTAAATCACCATTTAAAATAACATTACGTCTACGGATTAAATTAAACGCTTTTGTGTAATAAAATTGTATAACATGCCAATCGTTGCTGTCTGACCTATCGTAAATTTGTGCAAATTATTTCAGTGAACAATATTGGCAAAATTAAATATCATTCTCAACTCTCGACGTGTTTAACGCAATCGCATTATTATGATTAAAAGTAATTGAAAAGTTAAACACGTTGTTTGTTGTGTTAACTTGCTATTTAACAGCTTGTTTCCTAATTCTAACATGCTACTGTGTAATATTACTCAATTTCAATTTGAAACTATTTTGTAGGATCGATTCTTTTTTTTCCCACGGCCTTAACAGCTTAAATATACCCTCCGATACTAATAGTCGCAACTTCGATCCAACCTTCAAATCGATCACAAAAGAAACTAAAATAATCCTCGGCAATAATAGACTGAGTAAACGTTCCCCTCGACAAAAAAAAAGATTCCCATAAATTATCGCCGCGAAAGGTCAAATTAAAATACAATGAACAGTTTTTGAGTGGCAGTATTGTGTAGAGGGCCCGGATGAAAGGCCCGCATCCACCGGCCGCTCACAAAAACAAAAACTAAACAGAATGCGTTTAAACGGATATAAAAAGAAATACGTGTTCTTATTTCAAATTATTGAATACGTCTGCCCACGTCTACCTGCTGTACGCTCCGGAGAGTATTTTCTTTTTATTGGATTCGAAATTCGAATTCCGAAACGGCTGAATGAATTCTGCTCGAATACGAAATTGAAATGAGAGTTTTGGTGATTTATATTAATATCGACGTCCGTTACGTTACGAGGAAAACTCCGAGAAGTGGATCGATGTCAACTGTTTATTAGTAATATTAGAAGCTCGCCCGCTCGGCTAACAACTCACACAAGTTCAGCGGCTTGGTAAACATCTAAACACCATTCGCACTTACAAACCAAACAAGCATAGACAAATATTTGAACATCAAGATTGGCTTTGTAACGTAACGCCTCAACGTAAAAACCCCGCGAGCTAATTTCTGCTCTATTGTGTTCGGTTTAGAGCTCATAAAAACGAGCGTAACGGGGGGATTTATTACCTTTTGTATTAGGAAAATAAAAAAAATGCTAGTAAACTAATATGGTAGCGCGGGGATCGGAAAGCTGATTTTATTTTCTCAGAAATACAACACCGTTTGCCACCCGATGTGAGTGCGGTGTGGGCTGGGCGATTGATCATAATTTGAATTCTAGGGGCTATTTGGCAAACTTGACCAATAACAATAACTGTTCTTAATAACAGCACCTATACAATACAATACAATTAATAACTCATAATATATTATTAATTGTACCATAAACAGAGATTGTTTTTGTCTGTTTAATCTGTTTAAAAAAAATACGGAACCCTAAACACATCTTCTTTCGTTTCCTCCACGTTTAGAAAACAGATTACTGAAGTCGGAAACGGAACGGACGTGAAAATGTCAACAACAGTGAAATAATATCCCGCTCGGTGGTCTCAAACGTAAGTATGTCAGCCCTCCGTTCCCGCGCAGCGAGTATGTTTGATGGCATCTTGATTATGACGAAGCATTGTTTGCGTACTCCAAATGCCGTGTTTGTGCAAACTGATACTGCATTATCTTCTACAAATATCAAGTCATTATTTTGGGTGAACATTGACTCAAGGCACTCCACTTATCACGATGATAATCCTGACAAGACATTTCCGTTGATAAACTCATCTCGAAAATATTAAAATAATCGTCATTGACACAGATTTATTATTTCTAGAACTCAACTTTATGTGCGTGTTTGAAGAAAACTTGGAATGTTTGACGAGACGCCATCTCATTTGTCCGTAGCGGTAATTCTGACAGTCAAATATTTACCGAGTAGGACGCGACACGGATTTTAAGCAAATAGACAAATAGGCATTTACATTAACACCCGACCCGCCCCTCCCGCGCCTCATTCGCCACCCCGGCACACTCATAGAGTGGAGTGAGCGACGCTTATAATAAACTACAAGAACAAGACATATAACGTAGTTTCGCCCACGGTGTAGGTACAAGGAAAAACCAATTTTATTGCAATATGATAGAGAAGATCATGATACATAGGGATTGCGGATATTAGTATCTGTTTGCTTTTGTTTTACTACGCATTAAGCCTCGTCAAATTAATTACTCAGATGACATGTTTTTTTCCCATGGTTTCCACAAAATAATCTAGGTAAATAGGTACTACAATCGTCATACGTCACACAACGTCGTCGATTAAACGAAACTTTTTAAAAGGCACAACCGACTACTTATCAATGCCAAGAAGCCTTAATAAGGTGTGTATTTCTTTGAAACTGGTATGAATGCATCAATTAGGCGACAAGCGTCGCACGACTTCCTGACCGTACAACCAGTGCAGATGGACCCCAAAATGTATAGCACCGTTTCTTGTAGTTAAAAGGATATTATGAGCAGAGGAGGTCTTGACATATTGGTCGTGTTTGTCCATTTATAAAGCGGTTAATGCGCGCGCGTGGGAATGTACCAACTAATAACTTCTGCATTTAACGTATCTCAATAAATACGGCCGCCCAAAGCTTGAAAAAAGTAATGGTTGAGCAATTAGCTTGGGATTTAATCGTGTTTGAAATGAGACTATTTACTCTTATTAAACATGATTAGTTTCAAGTTCAGAAAGTTAGGTCTGTGTTAATTTCTGATTGAAGGTTGAACAGTTCCAAATCAATATAATAAATCCCTATAATTCGAAATTGTGTCAAAGCTTCCTCTGGTTATTAAAGTTTATACTTCATCAAACAGGTGTTAGTTCGGTGAAACCAAAAAAAATATATTGTGACCTTAAATTCGCCCAATGTTTACCACTCCTGCCAGTGCAAATATTCACGTAAAATTATAAACGAAGAATTTCACGAAGATTTTAAACAGTTTAAATTACCATTAAGGCTAGCTTATATTTAAATAATTTACTCTTTCCTGTTCTCTTGGTAATTTTGTAAATTAGTTTTTATACTTTCTAGTGGTCGGCTGCAAACCACAGCAACAAAACATTTTGAAAGAGTAATAAATTACAAGGGTCGCAGAACTAAGTGAACGGTGTCTCCTTAAAAATAACACTAATGTATTCTCGAAATGTGGTTAGTTTTCCGTCGGCTAGCGGCGGGCGACAGATGGGTTGCGGCTTGCGGTCGCTTCTTTGAACACCACTCGGCTACCGTTGTGCTCTATTACAACGTCGTAAAGTTGAGAATCGTTTCACACGCGGTTACACACTTCGCCGCGGTTTCGACGGAACATGGTCAGTTTCGTTCATAAAATATAATTTTGAAAATGCTTGCAGAACGTGCACGAGGTTCAATAGGTATTTCAGTTTTGTTCTTATTCACTTGAATAAAAGCTACCTACGGTTGACCTACGGTCAATACACACATTACCAAGTTTTCACATAACATATTTTGACCATACGACTATCAAACAGCATGTCATTGTCAATTAATTTTATAGCCAACGTGATAATTTGATATCAGGTGTAAAAGATTACCTACATTAAACAGTTTAAAAGATGCCCCGTTAGCCTTTAGTAGATACCTACCTATTTTATTGAGAAATGGTGCGTAAATCATGATAATATTATCGACATCGTAGACCTTTATTGACGACGTGTCTAATATGAGGAAAATGTTATTAGTGATCGAAATGCGACCAATTTCAAGTTGCTATAGATATTTTTTATCGATATTCCATGTCAAACAAAAACGTAGGTCGGTAGGTACTTCAATGTTACAACGTTATCAAACAAACGCATCAACATAACTGTTCTTTAATCTCAGCAGCACGTTATTTCACGAATTGAGTGTCGAGTAAGCTTTGTTAATTTCGTCCCCAGATTTCCGAGTATGATAAAATCCTTTGCAGACAATTTCACGGGTAATTGAGCGGCTGACAATGATCGGCAGTCGGTCCGGGGGGCTCGCAAGTACCAGCGTCTGGTTGTGCCATTCCACTGTTTATTACTTTTATGCTTTTATTACCACTCAACTTTCTGAATAACTAAACTTAAGCATCCTACGTGTTATTTGTACTGCGTTGTAAAATGTAAGTTTTTAAATTAAAGAGAATTGTTCGAAAGAAAGTTTTCCTCATAAAAGACATCAACGCAACGAACTTAAGATTATTTTTTGTCGATTTTAATAACATTTGAGAAGGACAGATAGCAATTTTTAAATTTAGACATTGTGAGTAATTTATTATTACTGACAAGCTAAGCAGTAGTATTCAACCAAATGTCCATCAGATAACTAAATAAAAGCGTATGCAAGTTCAGAAACTTTTTCCAAGATATTGACGAGTGCAAAAACAAGAGCATCTGTCGTTTAGAGTGGAGAAGATCTTAGATGGTTTATCACTATCAGTACGGAGTGATTTGTGTACGCGTTTGTGTCGCTTACCGGATGCCTGGCGGCCGCCACGGCTGCGGCGGCGGCGGCGGCGTTCATTGCGCCCGCGCTCGGATACATCCCTCCGTCAAACACACACGCTCATGGTCTCAAAAACACTAAGTAAAACAGGGCACAGCACACACTCCACTTGGGGCACACAACACAGGATCCACGCACGTACTCCGAGTCAGTCACACGCGACGATCCGCTGCTGACGAAACTACCAACGCACGTCGTTCTCGCGCGAACGTTGCAAGCGAACTGACACGAGGGGGGCGCCACCCGCCGCTTCCCCCAGCGGGCGACCGACCCTCGCATGCCGATTCCCGCTGCCATACATATTTCTCCACTCGAATTTTTCGTCGACTATCTTCATGTTTGAGGAATACTTTAGCCGAATCGGAGATATACGCTCTAATAGATACGTATTATCTGGGGATTTTCTACGAGGGGTGGTGGGTCGGTGTTACGGGTTGGTGGCTCGTTGCGGTTGACTTGCCCGATGTTATTTTGGCAAACAATATTGCATTGCAATTCTGTCTGAGCTAGCCAGGCTTATTCTCTTGATACCTAGTCACGTAGTTAAGTAGGTCAGATGTCAGACCAATAATGATTTCTGTAGACACTTATCGCAAAGTTGCTGTCTTCCTCTGCGTAGATATAGGTAGGTACCTACTTGACACATTAAATGGAGTCACTAATTGATAATCTTAAATGGATTGCGTATTTATAGGCTGATTTCATTCCATACTGTTGGTAACCAAGTACCTAGTTAAAATTAATAGTAAATGCTGTCGACAGCTATAATTACTATTATGTAATTCAAAACAACCATGTCATTTAGTCTGAACGCAACTTTTAAATTGTTTGTTTTGTTACCAGCAAGTTTAAAATGTGTCCATCTAACTCTATACAAAAATATCGAAATGACAAAGGTAGGTTAGGTAGGTACGTACAAAAGCTAAGAAAACTAAGCTTCTATAAAAGGGCAAGAGAACAGTGCAGAGGTAACCTTGTCAATTAACGATATAATTACCGTTTATCACTGGCAACATTACGGCGAAATGTCTGTGGTCAATAGAATATATCGCATTATCGTGGCCAGTGTTGCCACGTATGCGTACATTTGCGGGCATAGATTAAAATATTAATGTGGTTGGTTAATTCGGTAATCCGCAGAGGGGCAGGTAATTGATACAGATAGCTCGGTATCGGTCGGCCGGAGCGCCCTAAAGCTGCTACCACACTTTGCGTATTTACGAGCTCGATCGTACCCCCGCGTCGTATACTAGCCTTTAATGTAGGTACTGTAGGTACCTGAATATTTAAGTATTTTTGTGGTACCCGTATTAGAGACCCTAGCAAGAACGTGCGAAGTAGGTAACGTAAATTCTAACGATTTTTTAATCGAACATACAACAAATAAATTTTTCTTTATGTAGCGTTTTGGTTTTTTTTGTGCGTCAAGCACAATTAGTATAATCTTTTATCAAATATTACGTCGGAACGTGAAAAACACAAAAATACAATCGGATTAAAAATGTCAGAGCTCAATTAGATTGATAAGTCCCAGCCCATAATTCTATGACGAAGCAACAGCATAGGAGTCTTGTCGAAACTTTGATAGCTTATCAAAGGAGCTTCCCCAAGTTCCTCTATGTAAGTAAGTAGGTAAGTACTTACCTATCATGTAGTCTCATCACACCAGCTAGTAGAAACCTATTTCAGAGTGGAAAATCTTTTTACTCCTGCTGCCACAAGGAAAAATAACCGAAAGGTATACATAATCCAGGTAATATGTATGTACTTACCTACAGGACCAATTACCTATATGTTTGAATATCAATGACGACATGGGACAGTTTACACCTACACCAAGTCAAAATGTTACAACAAAAAAAAAAAAATGTATTTCCTATAGCTATGGTGTACCGTGTAGGTGCTTATATCACTAGCTTATGTTCGGGAAAGGAACATAAATTAGCTAGTGTGATACCTATAATAAGTCTGTAGGAAGTTCGCGAAGTGCCCCCGAGATTACTTACTTCCCGAAATAAAAGACTATATCTATATCTCTGTGCCAAATTTTCTTCAGATCTGTTCAGCCGTTCTGGCGTGATTGTAATCTGGCTTATCAGAGGGACCAAATATATGCCGAACTAGGTGATTAAAGTATTGAGGTATTCCTTAGTATCGCGAAAATTACGCATAAAATATATTGTTTTCTATTGTGCGTTGCCGCCTTAGAAACGATACCGGTACCGGTAGCTAACTGACTACCCAGTAACTGTCTTGTCCAATTTATTTACCAAGTTGTTACTTGGTAAGTGTAATTTGTAACTGTTCTAAATACGGATAAGCCTAAAATTATCAGAAGTAAAGCTGACAAATTTGAAGAACTGTACCAAAGAACTATTTAGTAGTACCCGACATCGCAATCTAAAATGTAGATAATAATACCTACCATTTTATTCACCTATCTTTTATTCACAGGCTGATAAAGTTAGGTAACTCATAAAAGTTTATGTCAACAACACAGAGAAGGTAAAAAATAGATTAGTTTATGAAAGTACATAATATGCTCGTGCAATATACAGGTTGTACAAAATTCACAAGGCTAGCGAACAGATATTTATTTATTTATATTTCGCAGCCAAGCCCGAATGATCGCTATTTATTTTAGATGAAAAAATAAAACAAGGAATTTAAGCCAAACTGTATTTTTGCTGTCAAACGAAATTTATGCAATATTTTAGCGGGAAAACCAATACTCCGAATAGTTTGGAACCGATGCCTGAATTAGGGATACCCATATCCGGACGACGGGTTTTAGGCTATTTTTTACCACGTTAAGTAAGTATGAGGAAAACACCTAAAGTGCCAACTGCCTAATTAGAGTTCATACATATATAATTATTACATAACTCATCATATAACTAGCCTTTTCCCAACTAAGTTGGGGTTGGCTTCCATTCAATCCGGATGCAGCTGAATACCAGTATTTTACATGTAGCGACTGCCTAACTGACTTTCACAACCCAGTTAGTACTGTGCAATACGATACCCCTTGGTAAGACTGGTTGGCAGACTTTCGAGCCACTGACTACGTGTAACAACTGTCAAAGATCTACATTTGACAGCCGGGACCAATTGCTTAACGTGCTTTCCGAACCTCCGAGGCACGGAGGAAACTCGGTATGTAGTGGGTGGTCATAAATCCGCGGACCAATTATCATACCTACACACATTCAATACAAAGTAACAATTATCAACCTTCGAAGGATTAACGTCATAGGTAAGTAGTTTTATAAAAAGTTACCTACAAATAAATAAAGTACCAGTAAACATATTAAATTATGTTCATGGCATTATCAACAATTTTATCGCAATGGCCGCTTAACCACGAAGGAATGAAATGGCTCTAAAATTCCGTGCTATACTTTCGTGACCAAATGAGAAGTCGTTTAAGGCTTAGCACCCTGTATTGCGTGTAAATACGGTAATCGGTCATTATTACGTTGACAACCCTGGAATAATTAACAGTAGTGAGAAACAAACGAAGCTTGTTTCTCGGTGTGCGGTGAATTTAGCTGATAAAACAGTCGAATAACGACTTTATTGTGTTGTAGTGGAATACAGATCGGTGTTAACATGTAGTTCCAATGAAGAGTCAATTTGATGACTAGATGAGTTATTTCTGCTTGAGCGATGGTAGTTCGTAACGTACGTACGTATCACGACATCTCATAAACAAAATAAATAAAATTGAAGGGTCTGCTTTTTACTGAATGCATAATAAGATAATAAATACGGCAATTACATTTTTTTTTTTCATTTTTTGTGTTTTGTTCTGTCTTTATGTCTGTCTGTCCGTTTGTTCCGGCTAATCTCCGAAACGGCCGGACCGGTTTTGACGGGACTTTTACTGGCAGATAGCTGATGTTATAAAGGCCTTATTTAAGGCTTTTATTTTAGAAAAATAATGTGCAAAAAGTTTAAAACCCTTGAAATTGTTAACAAAATCTGATTCAAAGAGGGAAGTAAGTAATATTTATATTTTATAATAATTTAACGCGAACGAACGCGCGGTCGCGGGTAACAGCTAGTATTTTATAAGTTACTGATTACGCAACAATTTCCTGTGTCACAAACTCCCATGGTATGTTGTACGGCTCTTCTTAAAAACAATAAAGGATATTTCTCTTACAAAAAAAGCTATACTGATACAGAACAAGTAATAATAAGTATAAAATAATTTGCTATTGTTTGTGATGAAAGAGAGACTTTCTAATGTACCGATATGTAAAGAACCCTTGTGAGCCCTGACTCAAATATAAATGTATTTTATTATGAACTAGCGACCCGCCCCGGCCTCGCACGGCAAACAAACTGCTTTACAGTTAGGCAGAAGTAAAATTTTTTTTGTAATGAACCACGAATAAACGCTTTTTCATTTTATTTTATACATTTTAACCTACCTCTTGAATCAATAAAAAAAACCCGCATCAAAATCCATTGCGTAGTTTTAAAGATCTAAACATATATAGGGACGACAGACAGCGGGAAGCGACTTTGTTTTATAATATGTAGTGATGAGACAGTGTGACCATGAGTGACTTATAAATAAAAAATAAATATGTTAAAAAAATTAGGTAGGTAACTACTTACATACTTTCTTATCTTGAAATGTTCACAAAATACATAGTCATAAAACTTGTTCTCATTCTCACTTATACATTTCCTATAAGCAGTCACTTGACACCGCTGGAAGATATTAGCAATTGAAGTGACCAACAAAAAATGCAAATTAAATGTATGAATTAGCACTTAAATTATTATAAAACGGCCATTATTCACGACAATGCAGTGCAGAAAAAATAACCTCTGGACGTTAATTAATCTATCTGAATATTCTGCACACTTCACAATGGGATATTGTTGGCATTTATTTTTATAAAAAACATTAATGAATAAAAAGGAGTGTGTGTATGTATGTGGGCAAGTGAGGCGTAGTTAGCTATGCTTTATGTTTATTCAACGCATTCCGAGCGGTGCATACGATGCGGTTTTTGTGACGGAGCGCGGCCGGAACGTTAAGTAGGTAGCTACATTTTATTTTGCTCGCCAAGTTGCCACCACACACGCTCGCAATAACACAGCTTTAGTTTTTATTGTAACACTTCTCAAAGCTCAGATTTTCATTGTTTACTTATGTAATGTTTATACTCAATTTGTTTGTATTATAATATTATATCTGTAAACATAGCTTCGTAAAAATCTCACGTTTTTACGGGGACGAGGAATGTATTTTGTACCAGGGTGCTCCTAAAAAATATTGGTATTTTTAGGATTGAGTTGCGGGGTACAAGTATTCGCTTCTCTAAATAGCATAGAAAGAAAACTACTTCAATGCCGTCATCATTACCTCTTGAAAAGCACTCTTTCATTCCAGTGGTTTATACCTAGTAGCTATTCCAACCCAATCCTGAATAACCATTGAGATGAAGAAGGAAAATGGCTTCTTAGATCATCACCACTTTTTAGTTATTATTTCCTCGCTATTGAGTCAAAAGATGAGTTATTGCGGTCACCGGCTTGGCGTCATTAACCATATGGAAAAAATAAAATAACTTCCACGTAAATCGTTCCTGAGTAATGTGTCTTATACGTCATTATCTAAGATGATGTTTATAGTTATTAGTTTATAACCGTTTCAATGTGGCCCCGTTGAATACGACGATTTATGATTTGTATTAAAGCATCACCATCGCAACTATAACCTTGACCGAGTCAGAAAGTCACAATATTTATTCTCGTTCTACCAAACGCGAAAAGGTCAGTTATTTCCGATCATGTCCAGGCTAGTTAATTTACCAAATCTGGTTGTGAAAATGCATAGGTACGCTGTGGCTGTCCACTGTCAGTTACAAGCGCTGAAACTGGGACGAATCTATTTTGTCGCGTTAACGGGTTGAAAATACTTAATTTGGGTAAGGTTAAATAAATGTTGAAAGTGGAGTGGTTTATTTGCTCGGACGTGTACCGGTATGTCATAAATTCGTTTTAGGATATCTTTGGAAATGTGTTACGTAAATTCCTGATATTAGTTTTTTGTTTGTCATGGGTGTTTGGTAAAGAAGCCAGGCGCGAAAACAGGTCCCACCCAGCAAGTAAAGTTAAATCGCCCGCATTCAATCCTATAAGACTGAAGCGTCACCCCAACTTCGTCGCAAGTACCAGTTAACACGTCATCTGTCAAGTTGGTAGTAAGTAAGTAGTTGGTAGTGGGAGCGAGCTAAGTCACATGTTTTAATTTACCGAGGCGTGGGTTACCCCAACTTTCGCGATACTTACCAATTATGCGTCATCTTTGAGGGGAGGCTGGTTAAAAAGCTGCCCCGCTCCGCTGTACGATCAATCTTAAGTAAGCAAAGCTTGCGTGGGTTATCGTTCTTTGCACATCAGGATTGATCAGGCTTTGCCTTCTTTTCCGCGCCTACGCGAGTAGAAGAGGAGTACCTATTTAGAAATATCTAGTAATTCTGCAAACATCCTTATAAATTCGTTCGCTTGGGTGTGCTGTGGAGCACCTCTGCACAGTGCACTTATGCACCAGCATCTACTAAAAACCCCTACATGCATAGGTACCATCTTAGCGAAAGGTTTGGACAGATGATGATTTAAGGTGGAAGCACCAGGGTAGCCTGCGAAATTCATTTTTTTTAGATTTTTTGCAACTACTTAAGTACGTGTTAAGGTCGCAAATCATATGTTGTTCAACATACAACCTGGTACTGACCTGCAAATCGCAAAAAACGGTAGTAAATTAGTATTTCGCTACTACGACATTTCAAGTTCACAAGGTGTCGGTAGTGGGTAGTGGTGCTTTAACCCGCTACTAGTACGTTGTTGGTAATTCACGCAGCGCACACGAGCGAAGTAACGAGCCGCGACAAAAAAAAAACCAGAAAACCGCGACGTGAGCTCGTTTTGCTTCGTGCTCGAGTCCCACTGTCGAGCACCCTCGAAAATTTTACCAAGACTTTTTCGCCCACCGCTAAACTCGTTATTCTTTCATTTCGAAAATATTAAAACCGCTGAAAACATGGCATTTAACTTTTGTGACTAGACTTGGGGTCATTACACGCAGCCGAGTATTTAAATCAAGTGTCTGATGTGAGTGGGTACTATAAAATTAATCAGATTTTCATCAGCACACGTGCTAATATGTATCTCTCTTTACATGGCCACAAGTTAAACAAAAGTTTTAACCGACTTTTGATAACTTAGTAACGCTTACCGTTTTTTGATAATTAATCTTCTCTGTGAAAACAAAACTGTGCATGTTAAACTAATAGCTAGATTTGACTGAACTCACAAGAGGAGTTAATTAAATAAAAGCCTGTACAAACGTAGGGAACCCGGCACGTTTACGAGGCCACAACCCTTAGCAGTTTATTTTTAATTCTTATTTGGAATCGGTCGTTTTGTCCGTCGGCGGCCACATGTCGCTTCAACGATGTCAGCTAACAATGGCCGAGGCATTTTACGTGCACCCATCACTTTACCTACCTGCGCCAACGCTCATTTATCTATTTATCTGTGTTAAAAGAAGGTTACATTGTTATATTGCCTGTATTATTTTTTATACAGCTACATTATACCATTTCTTAATACACCTTGTTTATTTTCATTGCAACAATCTATGCCTTTTAGAAGCTTATTTTGTTTCTTTTTTAAGATAATAAAAAGAGATTTGCATCATTTATTTCACTTAATACGCAGCAAGAGAAATCCATTACTTTGGGGACAGGACTTCCTTCCCTAAAAACAACCGCTTCCGCTCGAGTAGGTAGGCTGGTATACTGGAAGGGGATTTCTTTTACAAAAACACAATCAAATGATCGATCACAGCTGCTAAATCGTGATATTTGAGCGAGTTCTTGGATGTTTTATTTACGCGAAAGGTAAATCCGTTTTAATGTATGATATGTCTCGGTGCAAACATATCTATCTCCCATTGATTGGTAAAAAGGAACCGCCACATACACAGAGCGCCGTAACTTGTAATAGGCATGGTTATTTATCTGGTCGCGGTGAGATGTGGCGATACAGGCGCAGGCGGCCATGCTGCGGCCAGGCGGCCAGGCGGGCGCGATCCCCGATAATGGATAAATAACAATCAAGCGGTATCGCGCGACATCGCGCCGCCCCCGCACTACATCGCCATATCTCCCTATACCTGACTCAAACAAAATTTTTACGATCCCATTGCTTTAACGCTGATCGCATCGTGCAAGATAAGCCTTAATTAATTAGGCAGCCCCACTTAATCGACCCGTTATTTTCTTGTCCATTTAATTTACACACTTGATGACTGTAATAAACACCTACAATCGAGATTGTTTAACCCTAATTCGAAAGTTTTGAGCTTCCACATAAGTTTGGGAACTTTCGTGTAGGTAGTTTGGTACCTGGTAGTCGATAAAAAGAACATAACGCCTACGTATTGTGCGCCTTTATTTAAATTAATAGGAATGCCTCTGGGTATAAAACGTCATTGGAATTGGAACGCATTGGAATTTCAGTGGTCGCGTCCATGTTTTTATAACATGGTTTCACCAAGAGGAGGCTCTTCAAACATTGACTTCGTTACGGGACAACATAAACAACGGTGGATTAATTGGCTAGACAGCGGTCAATGCAAACTTGCGTTATCTGTGTGCGGGCAGACGCGGGGACACGCGGCGCGGCGCGGTTCGGCGCTGCAAGCCGGCCGCAGCGCCCGAACAAACAAAACAAGCTGCATAATTAACCGGCGCGAACAATTAGTTGTATAACCGGCCATTGTGTCGCGTAAAAGCGACTACTTTTTTTAAAAAGCCACTCGGTTTCCCAGAAGGCTCGGATTCTGTCTCGCTCCAAGCTTGGCTTTTTGCTCTGGAATTAATATTTAATGGCTGCAGTTGGAATTGCATCCGATCGGCTCTTCAGATATCTCAGTTTATTTACTTTAGCGCGGTGTGGTGGCGTGAATCATGGTTTTTCAAAATCACACCGATGTAACAGGGAATCTGATGGTTAGATAGCGCACGTCTGGCTTCGCCCGCCTAGGTACGAGTACTTAACAGATACTCACTGACGACAAAGGGAGCTTTTGTGAAAACAAGCTTTTGTGTGAGCGCAGACAGAAAGGTTAATTGTTATTAAAACGTAGATAGGTACAGCCTTCAACGTCGACCCTTGATAACAAGTTAAACACTTCTTTTTTTGAGGATTGTCAACGATAAACTAGCTTTACAAAAGGTTCTTAGCAAGCTTACCTATGTCTGTATATAATAGTTTGTCTTTGTAGTATTTTAGCCAAAAGTTCACAAGCCGTGAGACCCAATTTGTAGCTGACGTGCATGCCTTGTTCCCTAGACCTAGATAGACTGTTGTTAGGGCATGTCGCCCTCACGTATCGATAATGGCTTAGCCATTGCAAACGTCTCTGAGCTCAGTGAGTCTTGACAGTTGCTCGGAATCGAGTTTAATGCTATTGTCTTTCCAATGCTCTCTATTTAATGTCTCGGGTAATCTGATAACTGTGACAATCTGATCTTAACTTTCTCAGAGATGCAAGATGTACACTTACTGCAGAAGTATAGGTACTATGATTATGATCGTATAGATAGATGAGTTTACCGGATACCTCTCTCTGTCATCGGACTTCTAAAAGGGATATTACTTGGATATTACCGAGACAACCAATTAAATTAGCTAGCGAAAATGTTATTACGTGATATTATGTTTTAATATCGATATCTAAAGAAGAAAGAAAGGAGGTGACTGCTGAGATGGCGAGTAATAGAGAAGTATGGTGAAAGACATGTTGCGAAGTCATAGATTTATTAAAGATTGTTTTTTTTTTTATATTTCTATGGGATAAGTGCAGGAGAATGATGAACAAGAAAGAAGATAAACTATAGAATGCAACCAAAATAAATATCAGATGTCTTTTTTGTACCTACCGCAAGTTATTCCAGGTATTGCCGTCATTCAACCCCAAAAAAAGCCATCCATTATTTTTTAATATAATATTTGGATATCGAAAATTTGATACCAATCTCGTCTGCAGAGTTTGACAAGCGAATTTAATTTGCCTTATTTAATCACAAAGATTATTTTTTAAATGTACTAGATACCTAGTTAACAGTAAATGCAACGCGGATTATAGGAATAATTACGACTTATTAATAGACTTCGCGGCACCTATTTTAAAAGCACAGACTTATGATTAATTGATTAGGTAACGTTAGATTTACAATCACTGTACAAGCACCTACTTGATATTAATATAGGTGCGAACAGCCGCCAGCCGCCATAATTAAATACGCTCCAGGCTCAAGTGTTGATTGACAATAAAATAAAACTCTTTAGTACACAATCATATTATGCGTGTAAGTACTTGTAATGGATGTACACAGTGTGTTTCAGTTTCAGTGTGGTCATATTTACCTAAGGATGTAGAACTCTCATTCGATTTTGAACTTAACTTTCAACTTTTTACGCTTCAAAATCATTTGGAGAAAGTTGACAGTTTGTGGTAGCTTTATGTGCTCTCGAATGTACACACCGCTACACATCAAGCTATACATTTCCAAAATAAGCTGACCTCGCATTTTACGGAAATCCTATACAATGCAAAATCGCCATAAACTAGAAATGTACCTATAGGTTGATGTGTAGCCGTGTGTACCTACAAAACAATAAGATCAAACTGAACAACTGTCTCCATGGGGTCGAGCTGAATATTGTTTTGCGATTATGATGTTTATTATGTTATATAGGAGAACTTCCCTCTCCCTCTCAACCTCGTTCTCTTTGGATATAGACAGAAGGTTGTTTTGTATATCAAGGAGTAGCTTTTACCCAGTACCTACTAACTGGGTCGTGGGTCAGATAGGCAGTCGTTCTATGTAAAATACTGGTATTCAGCTGCATCCGGTTAGACTGGCGATCTCAACACAGTTGGGGAAAAGTTAAGCAGATGACAGAAGGTTGTTTTGTTTGATGGTTTGTACGCACGACGCCCAATCAAGCTATACAAACCCAGTTTATACTGATATCTCATTAAGTTTAATTGTAATCCGTGAAAGCTTAAAACAGTGTTTGATATCTCATTGTATTGGAAATAACCATATACAAAACGAGGCCATGTTATACTGGAAATGTATAGCTTGATGTCATTGATGGCTTGATGGCTTTAATAGTCAAATAAAAGTGTTATAGGGACTTTTTAGTCATATGTAAAGGATAATCATTTAAAACAAAGGTGTAGTTAAAAATATATGTAACCTATTAATAGGAAGAGTAGGTATAGCTTGATGTGTCGCTGTGTGTACGAGTACGATCTTAAATATGATCGCACTTATCTGATACATGCTGTAGGTGTAGTAAAGTCAACTAGGTAACTAAACTAAAGTGTTCATTAAAGAACTCAAACAGCGTTTCGAAAGTGCAGCGTTGCAAGTTATTATGAATGAAAATTTCGTTCTCATTATGTTTTGTTGGAAATTACGAAGGAAAAGACATTTAAATCTGAATAGGGGCTGCTTAATTCTTTTTTACCTATTACATAATGCTGCTGATAGTACCCAAGGTAGGTAGGTACCTAAGTCTTTCTGACTTATTGTACTTTTAACCGAATTTTTAAAAAGGAGGATGGTATGAACCTATGGTTTATTCTCGATGTGTTTTATAATATGACATAGTGTGTAACGTATAGGTGAACTCAGTTTTTTACAAGTTATTAAGAAAATATTTTGGATTTCTTCGCAAATTTGCCATCTGTTTTATTATGTCGACTGACCATAATATCTGTCATTATTTATTTCGATTGTTGGCCGTGAACGAAAAGGACAGTTTAATCAATAATATCGAATTTATCGCCAAGCCTCAGCTGACCTACGTTTAATATTTAATGAAGAAAAATATGATGATGCGTCAATTTATTTATGTGTCAATTGAGACAAATACTCATTACAGTCTTTAACGTTTATTACTGTCAAATTGAAGTCGTGGCAAGTCATTACTAACCTTATTGCTATTACAATAGAGATAGCTATGCCGTGTCGTTGACTGATAATGAGATCGAGCTTTGATTTGATCCTCTACAAAAGAGGGTGAACATCGAACAGTCATTCATTTAAGTACCCACTAAAAACGAGGGCCAAAGCTGTCTGTACCCGTTAAGTTTATGAATATACCATTAATGGTTATGTAACCGATACACCATACATTCGGCCAGTTATACGAGCCAAAAGTTCTTGGCGACTCATGTCATTGGCATCGCTGGCTCGCCATCTACGCGAATTTAAATCACTGTCAGTCGTCTGCATAATGGTTCCGTATCGTAAAGCCGTCAGTTGCCAACAATGAACGTAAATATCGCACTTACACCGCCCGCCCCCCCTCACCCCGACCCTCGCGCCGCCCGCGCACTCGCGGCGCAATGATTGACACATCAACTCATTGTGATAACTACCCACATGTAAACCGACGCGCGACGGAGACTCGCCACCCGCCAAAATTACGCATACATTGCCAGTTTGAACCGGATATTATTTAATTACTCCGAACGATGATATCAATGGTCAGTTATCAAAGCGATCCGCCGATACGTGGCCAGTTTAGATAGGCAGAGATTGCTGTGAATGGTTTTGCTATTAATTAAGAGATAAAAGACGTAACCATAACTTTGGGCTCAGGTGGGTATTAAAACGAGGATGCCTTGTAGCTGGTTGCTCGAAGACACGTCCCTATTCGTTAATTTCTGTTTTTATTTATACCAGAGATATTATTTATGGTACACACGGCTACACATCAAGCTATACATTTCCGGTATAAGCTGACCTCGCATTGTACGAAAATCATATACAATACGAGATCAGCTTAAACTGGAAATGTATAGCTTGATGTGTAGCCGTGTGTACTAGTACTAGCCCCTTGTTGTAGAGTCCCATAAAATCCACAATAATTACACATTTTATTTTATTAAACTATTCGAATCGAGATCTCTAACTAGGTAAACGATGTTGTTTAGGTACCTAATATACACGCTGCAAACCACTATGTTTTGTAGTAGCAACACTTGCAACAGCTTGTCACATAAAATCAAACATACATAGTAAACCTTTTAATTGTATTACCTTTATACAGGATGCAATAATGCAACGTCACAACATCTTTAAGCAACGAAAACTTTACAGTAAGCTTATAATAGTCATATAAAAGTGTTATAGGGACTTTTTAGTCATATGTAAAGGATAATCATTTAAAACAAAGGTGTAGTTAAAAATAGAATGTAACCTATTAATAGGAAGAGTTATTGTCATCTTTAATAAAATTAAAAGCATTAAATTGTAACCCAAGAAGCAGAAACGATAAAGCTACTCAATAACTAGTTATATTCTTTAGAGAACCAATCACGACCACATTATTTGAAGGAATGTTTTCTCGAATGCTGTACAAGTACAACACAGTATCACTGCTTGGGGTATCAACTTACGTGGCGAACCACGTACTTAGTCATCGATCCAGATTCTAGATAGCGTTATATCAACTCGAAAAGAACGGGCAATTACTCAGTTCTAGATAGGAGTTACCGCATTAATCATTCATCTAGGCAGGCACGGAACCACTTCACAAGTGGACATTAGATAGATAGGCAAGTGTTAGTGTCTAAAACATAAAAGAAAATAACAGTTACAACTCCGCAAGGAAGCTTAGGGTTGTCAAATGACATACCTAGTTTACGCTGAGAAGAATTAATTGAACAAGACTTTAATCGTCTGAGCTATAATACGGAATTAAGCGAAAGCTGGTGCAGAATTCATAATTTCAGTTTATACAAGGCGAACATTAGCCGAGCTTGTGCCAAGTTCGGAACTATTTATCGTATAAAAGTGCAATGTAGACGCTGCACGCTTGCCACATGGTTTTGAACCTTTCAAGCGGACAGGTTTCCGTCAGTAATATCTGGCAGCCCTGTCAGCTGTGCGGTGTGCAGGTATGTACGTACTGACGTAGTTATTTTTTACACGAAGTGTGGCTCGCCAGCTACCGGACAAGCCCGCCTTATCCGATGGAGGTCGCTTGCCGCGCCTATACTTATGTATGACTGCCTGTCTCAGCCGTCTTATTGTGCTTTTAATGTCGACGCTTTTGTTGCCTGATTTTCTGTATTGATTATTTTTTTTTTGTTGAATACGAATTAGCTTTGTACGGGTCTTTTGAATTGATGTTTTCTTTTCAAATTCTAAAATACTCTCCGTATTTTAGTATTTGCGTTTTCTGTGTGGTTTATTTGGGCATGTTAAGGGAAGTAGTATAGTTGGTTATACTCTTTCATTTGAAATATTTTGTCAGGGATATTATTATGTATTTTTTTAATGAAGAAATGCCCCTGTGAACCCGCGCTCTAGGTGCGTTGGTACCGGTAGCGAGGTCGTCACCTGGTGAGCAAGGCGTTGTGCCGCGACCCGCGCCTCGCCATTAGCGCCGCGCATTCAATAATAATGAACGAGCCGCACCGAAATATCCCCTGTTTACACCCACTCGCTCGCTCCGCACCGACCGACCGCATTTTATTTTTTCGCTGTCGCACATTTCGCCGTCATAGCTATTTCCACTCGAGGCATTATACGCGCGTCCATGTGTGCGTCAGTCCACGTGGACCGCTTCGTCGTCGGTGAGTAGAACTTGACGAATCCGCGGCTGCGATTGGCTGTAGCACCGAGATCGCTTATTAAAGGCGGGGTTACACGCGTTCCGGCGCCGCAGTTGGCTGGAGTAGTGCGCGGAACGTGCTCCATTGGCCGAGTCGATTTTTATAAGAGCTACAGTCCACGTGGACTCGTTTATCTATTCAGACGCCGGCGGCGCGGTCGCGGGGGGAGGCCGGGGGGTATACGGGCAATCAGTAAAGGCGGGAGGAATACGGCCATATTTATAAGAGCTGCGGGGATGCAATCACGAAGCGGCGCGGGGGCCGGCGGGTGGTCGGGGGGGAGGCGGCGGCCATTTTGAGGGCAGCTCTTTTTATTCGTTTTTCGCGCGGGGTGCGTCGTCGTCGGCGGGAGCGCGCCGTGCGCTAATTGCGGGGGTAATGAGGGCGCTCGACTCGACTCGCTCACTCTATTAAACTCGCTCGGTATCGGCTGCCTTATTGATTTGTCCTTAATCGAGGCGCTGTGGAGTGGCAGCCGCGGCTCGGTGTAATGTAAACAAAGCGGTCGGGTGGCGCGCGGGCGGCGGCGACGTCCGCACAAATTGAATTAGAATGATTACAGCCAGCGACACAGCACTGACCCAGTCGCCGCGACCCGCTGCCCGCTCCGTGCGCCCGCCGCCGCCACCGCTAGCTAACCAACCATCTCACTATACTCTCTAGCTCGTTTAGTAGCTATTCCAACATTGACAAACAACATCTGTCATGCGTCACCAATAATAATGACCCATCCTTATCCAGACATTTTTTTTGTCCGTCTGTCCCTAAGTGTAAGATGAGAATGACCCACCCACCCCACTCTGCTCTAAAAAGTTGAGACGAACTTTTTAAATTAATTTTTCTTCTGAAATGTTTTAAACTTATCTGCTAATGACCTGGTAAATTTCTTTATAACTGTTAATGCTGGCGATGCTTTTAATTGCATTAAAATATAATAAGGATAACAATTAACTATTCTGTAAGTTCATCCTACGTTTACAAAGTTCACAAGTTGACAGTTGTACGGATGTAGAGAGGCTTAAATGAAGGGTACGATACATTAAATAATTAATTAAGTAAAGGGAAATCTGTCTAGACACATCAAGTAACAGCTACTACCTAATTACACACTAACACATCTTAATTAGCAGATACTTATTTTCCAATGTTAAAATTTCGTACTTTCCCAGAAATATTTACCTACTTAGATAAAATATTTAAGTATTTTACAGTCTCTAATTTGACACCTTATACTAACAGATAACATTTCAAGATTTCTCGTTTTGATAAACGGGCGTACCTATACCTACCTACTTTCATTTAGATAGCGTTACTAATACCTGAAGATATTTCCAAATTAAATAATGTAGGTGCGAATGTATGCAGTAAAGTAAGTACTTATCTAACGTGTGTAGGGTATTTGATTTATAACATGTATAAATAGGAAATGATAAGCGTTCGGTGATTCGCTCCGGCGTGGCGTGGCGGAGGTGTGACGAATCGGCGCGCAATAATAGCATATTTGTTTACGAGAGCGACATCTGTTACTGATGTCCTGTAACGCGCCCACTTCGAATCGGCCGCGCGGCCCTGGATTAGTCTGTTTCTGTTTGTTTTTCAATTCTGATTACTGGGGGGCTAAGTTGAATTGACAAACAGGACGTGTTTACTTGTAATGGTGTAATTAATGACTTAAAGGCGGCTTATAAGACCGTAATAGAACAAATTGCTACTTATTTTAGAGGATAGGTATTTTCACTAAGAGGCTTTACGATTGGTATTCTAACTATACAGGAAAGTCGTAGTCGTAAATTCGTCAGCTTTTGCCATCATTGATTCCCCGAAAATCAGCCTATGTCAGGCGCCTATTGTCTGTGACATTCCATGCTATCAATTTTAGGATTCAGGTAAAATATTCTAAGAAGTGCCTTAACTCTCAAATCTTTTGTATTATTTTTATCTCCTCTGATTTGTAATAATTTGAGAAGAATCGTACTCAGGAAGGTCAAGGTTTTTTGTACAAGTATCATTTAGATACGGGTTAGCTACTTCGTTTGAGGTGTAGTGTAGATACTTATCGATTTACAAGATATGGTTGCGTATAAAAACTGCGTCAAAATATCTCGAATGTAAGTAGATAAAATAAGCATGTTCGATATGAGCACTCAGATAATATTAAATCATGTTATTATAAGGTAGTAGGTAGGTGTAGGTTTATACAGGATTGTATTGTTTGTAAGTCTTGAAAATCGGCTTAGCCGTGTAATTTGACATTGCTATTATCGGTTAGGTATAAAAAAATAAAATAATAGGTATAATTGTTATGAACTGATGACCTTACTATATAAAATACTTTTTTTTTCAACAAAGCACTATGCTAGAAAAATGTTTCATATTAATATTTAAATCTGCAAACTCATCTCTGGCACCGCAATACTTTGTATCATTTAGTGCGTGGCGTTTGTTTTCACCCCATTCACGTGCTTGCGCTTTGGCCATGAGACTGTTACTAACGAAAAAGTCGAGCTATAGTCATAGTAGTTCTAGAAGTAATCTACAGTGGGTACTTACATAGATGTACCAATAAGACATGCACATGGCCAGTGCCACAAGTGATGCGGCCCAGTAATAAGTACGAGTAACACATGTTGTGAACAGAGCACAACGCAACGCAACTGTGTCAATTGCGCACATTGTGTGCCGGACTATCGCTAAGAAACACTCGCGTATCTACATACCACTTACAAGATCTACACTGTTTTGTTGCAATTGTAACTAGGGACTTATGAAGTTATGACTCTAGTAGCAGAATTATTGTTTCACTTCACTTAGATGGTTTAAAATAAAATATGGCAACATACATTTTTTTTAATCAAAATCTTAAAAATTATCCCTTTGTGATTTTAACAAAACAGGTAGGTACTTATACCACTTATACACTTGTACTTATTATTATGTGCTTATACGACTAAAGAGCCCGTGGCTAAATAATAACAGCTGCTCGGGTCAATCTTTAGGTTAAGCCGCGCTTGCCTAGGTTGGTCCGTGGATGGGTGACCACCCATTATATACCGAGTTTTCTCCATACCTCGGAAAGCACGTTAAGTCGTTGGTCCCGGCTATCATTTGTAGATCTTTGACAGTCGTTATAGGTTAGTCATTGCCCCGAAAGTCTGACAACCAGTCTTACCAAGGGGTGTCGTATTACCCAGTACTAACTAGGTTGTGGAGGTTAGATAAGCAGCTGCATCGGGTTAGACTGGAAGCCCACCCCAACATAGTGTATAAAAGGCTATGCAGGCGATGAGGTACATAATCGACTATTTTTGTAGCCGTTATATTAAAATCACATGAGAATTTTTAGTTTTAAAAAACTGATTCGTAATGAGATCTCCCCCTCCCCCCCTTATACAACTTCAAGTTCTATAACGCTCTCATAGAAGTTATTGCTTATGCAACTTTTATGTAACTAAATATTCCAGTAGGTTTAAAATTATAAATAATTCATGCATGCCTCTGTAAAAACAACGCAACCCAAGCAACTGTGTAAATCGTGCGCATTGTTTGACGGACTATCGGTTAGAAACACTCACAATAATAAAATATACTTAGTAGGTAAAATCCTTCTTACGAGTACCTACTCCTCAACACATGTGCACGCTAGAGAATTCAGAATGGAACAGTGACGCATAACAGTTCCACAGAGGTGGGAGTTGGTAACAGGTGCTATGATATTACTTAAACCACAGGGCAATTCATCTACAATGTTGGTTTCAAAGATCGTAATTTTAATCATACCTCCTGTAAATTATTGAAATGTTATTTCTAAAGATGGGTGTGAAAAAACTAACTCACGCTATTTTCCATGAGGGTAGGCAGAATTCAGAATCTACAGTATCTACCCCACCTGCTGCGATTCTTACACACTCTTTTAACTTCATCCACGTTCATACATCTGGTCATATTGACACACTATAGGTACATTATTAATATCTTTGTGTTACGGAATAAACATGTGGATATGTTAGGCAGATGATCCGTGTTAATTACAATGGCTAATTAGAGTGTAATGTTACCATAATTCATAGTGCGATGAAAACAATTGGCCGCTCTGTCACACTTATTGGCGATTAACTGCGACACCTCTGTTGTATGATGTAATGGCAATCAATTAACACGTCTCGTTTTGTGATTGGGAAAGGTTTGGTTTGTTTTACAACTTTATTAGTCTCTTAATGGTGTACTTAGACCTACTTAATTAGAATTGTGTCAAACCCTAGCTAATAATTACTAAGCCACACATTAGTGACAATCCCTCGCCCCAAGCCACTCATCTTCCACATTCAAGACAAGTTAATGGCGCGACTCCGATGCGTAGATTAACAGTTAACATTTCATTAAATAAACAACAATAAATTTACGAGCACCTATCCACATAGTCGAGAATCCTTGCGCGACCGGTGTAGTCTAAATTAGGTAAATTGATAGTTACCGCCTTACTAGGCACGACCGACGACGTCGCGCGGCTAACTACAAGCCAAAGGCTACCTATTAATATTCTAAACATTGCGACAGCTGGTCCGGACCAACGCAGTCACACAATAAGGGTCGTCTAATTACGTTACACTGACGCCCAGCCACGTTGCCACGGCGAAAAACACTTATTGCTTTACATAATCTTTATTGCTTATCAGCACGAACACGAAATGTATAGCGATACGCCTCAGTGGACAGTGAGCCTAACGAGCTGTTTTTGCTACTTAAATTGGTAATCGTGTACTTATAATTAATCGCTTGACGGGTGATGCGTAATGCGTTCGTTAATGTTAGTTTCAGACTAAAAAGTTAGGTACCTATTCATTAGTTTTACCTAGTTGGTAAACGTAAACCTCCGTTATAGACAGTCACCTACTAATGTAGCGAACGTATTGTCAAATAACAATGAAGCAGACGCCACTCATTAGGAGCAGTGAAGTGTTACAATCCGCTAGTTTCAATAGTGATGTGCAGCTACAATGGGTAGCGTCGCGGGAACGATATGAAATTTCATTAACGAGGGTCGGCGCGCCTCTCCACAAGACGGCGGGCAAACAGCGCGCGTGAACCCACGAATAATTCACACGCGAGCCCTACAAATAACACCCCGCCTCACCCCCGGCCTCTCCGGCCGCAAACTGAGTTATTTATCGCCCCCGCCTCTCCCCAGCCGAGGCTGTCGCGGCACAGGAAATACCCGCACGTATTTTTACTGCCGGCTGAAGACCGCGCGATCCCTAGCGAGTAGCGACTAGCGACATCTCTTGTGGGGTCGCGCGATCGCACTTCACGCGGCGGTGGCGCCTCTCCACTTCGAACATGTTGCTGAATCACTTACACGTGCTGAAAACTTTCAACTTATTTACACGCCCGTACCTACTATAGTTGCTAAATGCGCTCATTAATAATGATGCCATACTCGTATTAGTGTTTGTGGTTTCAGGACTACCAACGTTAGAATGTAACCTACCTAAACGTTATTGTTAAGAGGAAAATCGTAATAATTGGGTACGCTCCTGACCTGGCTACTGAGTACATCCATCGCATGATAACCGTAATGGGTATTGTATTTTGTTATATATTTCCCTTTTTCCTAATTATACCGACTCCATCGCCAGTCAGTTCAAGTAGGTTATTATTTGCAACAAAATGTAAACAGGTAACTGTACTAATTAATACCAACGCAGACTGGCTTCCTATTATAGCATCACTATCAGTACTGTGGTACAAGCCACAAGGAAGGAAATCTTTAATATAATTTACAAAACAGTTCGATAAATGACACAATGTGAGTCATTGTTTGGTAGCTGAGCTGTAATATCTCTGTATTTGCGGTCTCTATGGGTTGTTTGTGAGTCAATTAGTGGCTTGTGCGCCGCGCCGCCCTCGCACCCACCGGATACATGCTTCGAAGTTTTATGGCGAGTTCTAGGTATTGGTACTTATACCTATGTATGGTCGCGTAGAAACTAACAATGTAAGTATAAAACATTTTAGGAAGTTCGGTCAGTTCTGTGTGATTTTTTGTTATTTTTCCAATCGACTCCTGTGGGTACCTACTATCTATCGGTGTTCTATCGAACGAAATCATAAAAAATTAAAAACAAAATCCGTGCGGTACCTCCCAGAGTGGGGCTCTGGCGGTGCGCGGCTCACCCCCTATTTTTTGCGGGTAGGTAACGTGCTCGGTGACACCTCGCGCGGGTCAAGTGCGGGGCGCGCGGCGGCCCCCGGACCGCTAATTCCGAGCGCGTGACCGCACCCCCCCTCGCCCCGCCCGCCCGCACCCCCCCTCGCCTAACGCCGTTTTCCCGCCGGATTTGCGTTCATACAGTAAAATAAAAAGGGCGATTTGGCGCCCTCCATCGACGCGGCCCGATTAGCGGCGCCCGGGGAAATTAAAAGTATTTTATTCCAGCATTTATTCCCTTTTTGTTTGTGTTGAGTAATGCGAGTGTGCTGTGCGGCGTGTCGGGCACATCGGCACACATCAGGCCGCGTCGGGCCCGCCGCGCGCCGCCCGCACTCAACCTCGCCTCGTGTTATGAATGACGGATGACGTGATATCGATAATCATCTCGGGCTATCAATTCAGGATAGGTACATGATTACAGATTACTTACTCCTCGCCTTACACTTTCAAGTAAATGGGTTAACGAGATAAAATCTGTTTTTTACTTGGTTATTATCTTACCTGGCATTTTGTATCAGCATGTGGTATGTAAAGACTAGAGTGTTTTTGTGTCCCTAATTCCCTCTTACGTTATCTCAGCAGTCTACTTATTTTTGTCTTCCATTGAAACTCACTTAAGTCACAGGGCCATAAATAAAAAAAACCATAAAAGCATTCACACCGAGACAACAGTTCTTCTGCAGTTTTTTTCTCAAGGGGGCGGGCGGCCCAGACTAATAACTTCGTCTATAAATCAAATATTAGCTCAAATAGAGCGGTGAACGCTTTATCAACACAGTGATATCGTTTCTTAGTTCGGAGGTAGGTACACATAATTTATAAAAAGCTTCCGATGTGGAACGCGACGTCGGTAGCCATTAGTCGAGGCGTTTGAAGTGTTTCAAGACTTTCGAGAAACTCACTTGACAAAAAGTACGCGCGAGCGAGTTTGTATGATGAAGCGCTGCAGCGCTGCGGTGGGCGGCTGTTTAATCAATTTATGAGAATGAACCAATTGACGCGTAGTCGTGTACCTATAATAATTTACCTTTGCCTACAAAAAATAATTACTACGATGCGTTGTGTCTATCTAAAATTATTTTTATTGCGACAGGATGTGCGTCCTCCTAACTACTGTAATTAATATTCATGTTAATTATTTATTCAAATGTAATGCTACATTTAGAATAATTAATTGTTTAGCTAATGGGCACCTACAACCGTGTAAATACCATTAAGCTATATCATCTACGTTGATGAAAAACGGGAGCACCAATTTTTATTTTTTTTAAAGAAGATAGCAATACAAATAAATTGGCAATTTATATTTTTAATTCGGTGCTGTGTTTGTTCATATTCGTATTTTTGTGTTCAATGCATGAGTGAAGACATCATTGGGGTCGGGGGAAGCGGGCACATCTGAACCACTCCGAACGTAATATTTCCGGGTGTGCCGTCGACAAAAGATCCCCTTTCCATTGAATCAAAAACGTAATCTTAAAAGAGCTTTTAAAGAGTCGATTTGTTTCTAAGAACGGCTTTTGATTTGAATCTCGTTATTTTGTTTTTCATAAAAAGTTGCCCGAGTGAGTGAGGGTAATCTGTGAGGAATGTAGGTATTTAGAAGAGTTCGAGATTTTATTACATTTATTTGTTTAATATAATACCTGTAGGTAGCGGTTGATCGAAAAATTGTTTTCTCAATCTTATTAGGCATGTAGAAGGCTGTACCTCACCCCACTAGGTACTAGGTACTTATTTCTTTCTTTAGTTTCACGGTTCCACCCGCTTAGAATCTATTTTTAATAAATACCTATTTAGGTATGTTCGTGCATTAAAATAGACGTTACTTTTAATATGACCAAGCAAGGTAGGTACGAGCATTTTCCATAAAATTGCTTCATGCGAAAATCGTTTGCTCAGTTGGTCAAACAAACGCTATAACAAAAAAATAAAAATAGGTACAGACTGCATATTGCTAGAGCAAAATATTGCGCGCGTTGAGTGCAGTGGCTGGCGGCTGCATGCACCTCTCGGAGAGCTATGAAAACGTCGTGCCTCAGCACAACAGTTGACTCTGAACAGACGTACACATACAGCGCCATACACTGAACCTACAATAAAGACGGGAGAGCTCCGGGGTGGGCCGGGGGGCGCTCGCGCTGTGACGATGCAGTTTGCACCGCGGCCTCCTCCAACCTTCACCAACTTGCGCCCGTGTTCTTGGGAATCGTTTTAAATTCAAGAACCGCAGAACACTCCAAACACGACAATAAACCTTACACCCTCGCAATATGACCCAGAATCATAACATCACATTTTTATAAGTCATTTCGAAAATGGAATACGCCTTTACCACCGCACCAGATTTACAACCGTAACTCAACGGCAGAAAGTTCAGAATCGTATGAATAATGTAAAAATGGCAGCTGTCCTTGGTGTGAGTGCGGAGGTGAGAAATACATTAGCGGTACCGTTTTCTATTGGTCGTTGCTCCTGTGTTGATATTAAGCAGTCCACGTGGACTGCTCGGTGGTCGCTTGTCTCGTTTTTTTCAGCGGGTAGGTCGCTATCCGTCCCGTTCTAATCTACAGCGAAACGTGGAATGTCATGTCCGGAGTTGTTCAGAAAGTCGTGAGCGTGCATCGTGCTTCCAACTTTATCCTTGTTCCGAAACAGTGCAAGTCCAGACCGCTGACTTTTAACATTGACTTTTATATCACGCTATTAAAGTTCAATTTAGTGAAAAGGATAACATGATCAAAAGTTTTTGTTGATACGTCATATTGATAAGCATTTTTAAGTCAATTAAGGTTGTAAGCTAAAAGCGGTTGTTGCTACATTTAAATTATCGGCCGGCATTCAAATAACGCCATTTTTTTCGTGTCGGCACGAATTTATTTAATAGTTAGTTATATGTTGTTGGGTATAATAACATAGCGTGGGCGATGGTATGGTAGGTACCTACGTGTCGAGGTAGATACCAGCGAAGGTATTCATTCACTTAGTCACGGGTATCGGTTTAGTAATGAACAATATTGATAAGTTTTATTGAATGCCGTCGTAGTTCATTTGCTAGCTACGGATATTTGTATGATGATGCGTTCGAAAATGATGACACCATAGTCACATTGGAATATCATTTTAGATTTGGAAGCTAGGTACCCGAATAGATACGTGCAGATAGAATTGATTATCTTGTTACAAACTTTCCACTCAGCATTATCAGCATTCAAAACATGCATTCAACATTACTACATGACTGCCACTGACTATTTTCTCCCCAATCTCCTCTTCTGGCTTTTGTGAAATATATGAATAGGAACAGATGTAGGACGAAGCAGGTCACAGTTTAAACAGCGGAAACTATTAAAAGGCGATCTATTAGGTGTCAAGATCAGTTAGACAAGGGGACCGTCTGAGATAAATTGTAAATCAGGCATAGGTAGGTATATCTACCTACTTATCTTATATTTTCTATTTTGTCTATGTTCCAAACATCCTCAGAAAATGTCAAACTAGGTACATAGATGACTTTTCAAATTCAACTATCTACGTAATAGAAATATTTACCTACCTACAATGTGATATTAATAAAACATGGTAACTACTAAATAATTATGTATTTCATTTTTATAAATTCCCGCCTAACTTCACTAATACCACAGTATTTATATTGTGCTAATACAAAGGGATGGGATTTAATCTCGTTAATTATATACCTAAAGTATTCCCTGATGAATGGGCAATCTCCATGAGCCATATGAAAATAAAATGTGTAGACGTCATTGGATTATGTTCAAAGTTAAAAAATAATACATTTTTGGGCAAGAACTAACTTCTTAAGCTTGTCAAACACTGTTTTGAGTACGTGTGCTGCCATCTCTCGGTATCACTAAGCAACTTCTAAACAGATGGCAGCCGAAATGGATAGTGCAAAACGTGCAGCAATGCTTTATGGCATGATAGTTATTTTGTTTCCATACATTCGAGTAAAATAACTAGTTCTGTTTGGGAAATAAGTTGGTATTTTCATGATTAGATAAAAAATTTAATCCTTATTGTGCGCCCTCTATCGTAACTTTATCATAATTTTCATCTAGTTCTCGTCAAAGAATTTCGCGGGCTAGCTTAGTTCATCCACCGTCAACTGTGAACGGTTCATCACTACACTTGATTATCCGATTCCAAAAAAGGAGGTTCTCCGTTAATGGCTATTTTATAGAAAATAATTTAATTATTGAAAACGGTGCGTTTCAGAACGTGTAACTTTATGTCAAATGTTATTGACATTGACAGATGACAAGTTTTTAGAAGTTTTGTTTCACCCAGTGTTGCCAGAAGGTTACATTTCTTACATTTTTCGTAACTTTTGACCCCCTCGCGTAACATGTAAGTAATTTTTAGTTTTTAGGGTATTTTCGTAACTTTTCAGAACAACGAGATCTGTAATGCTTTTTTGCATTGAGGCGTTCTTGCCCTTTACTAACAGAGTACGTTTACGACCACTTGGTAGAACAGTACGTTATGAGGGTTCTATGTATCGAATATTATAGTAGTTACTTCAGTGTAAAACTAACAGATGCACAACCTCGTAGTTTTGGTTTAAACTAGAATAGAATAAGTTAGGTGCTAGACTAGGATAGTAACAACAGAGAAGATTTTGACGAGCTAATGCGATCATATTGTAGGGAACAGCTGGCTTTTTTTCGCGATTTCGAGGTTGGTCCCAGAGTAAAAGTTGTTCATAATGATGAGTACAATGACCCCTTAAGAGATTTCGTGTATGAATAGATAGACCCTCACCATTACACATCATAGATTCCTTTACATTTCGCCATTTTACTGACATCAATTTGCCTAAGACCTCCGACCCCAAAAACAGGTAAATTAAAAAAAAATACAATATATAACTTTTACAGCAAAAATGTAACATTTTAGGAAACGAAACGTAACTTACGACTCAAGGGCCCTGGCAACACTGGTTTCACCAGCAGAGTTTAGTTTATTTTTATTATTTCAGTCATAGCAGTGATTCAGTCTGTTTGTTTGCTTGTGTCCTTCCTGTGTAGGTAATTATTCAGGGTTGGTTGCGGTCGAGAAAGTGGAACGAATTAATTTAAAAGTCATATCAAACTGGTACACGTTTACTTAAAAAGTTTATCTAAAAGTCTAGCTTATATTATTTCTAATCGAAGCGTCCTGTATCCTGTCCTAACTTTTCAGTGTTGTTTAATTTCTGATCCAGTTTAGGTGACATGCCGCAAATTATACTACTTTTCAGCGGAAAGAGAAAATCCGGCAAGGATTTCTGTACAACACATTTACAGAAATTGTAAGTTCACCGGTCCTTCTTTACACGTGAATCTTTTTAATTTGGCAGTGATTAATGAGTAGAAACACGTAAGCGTATGAAACGGACTGTAAACCATGTTTAATGTGAATATTAAGTAATATATTTGTTTATGGTAAAACATTCAAAACCTGTGAGTTATGTTTTTACATTTAAGCCAGATGTTTATGTCAATACTGATACAGTAAATAACAGTAGAGATGAAATAAATGATACTTGAAATTTTATTAATAGGGCAGCATGTTAAGAGCTTTAACATCTTACGGCATTCCATACAAACTTTGAACTCATTTGTTTTCGAAATGACTGAAGCAATTTTAATGAAAGTTCAAACGCTTAAGCAGGATACATAGGTCTAAAAATTTGACACTGCACATTTTGGAAAAATAGTGTTAAAGCTAAATTAGACCGATTTTAGATTTTCCATAGAAACCGAATTTTCCAATTATCTTTTTTTTAAAGACATTTCGAAAATATTCTCTGTCAACTTTTTAAACATATTATGTATCCTGCTTAATTTTAATATGTCAACGCTCTTATGCTTGGGCCAGTGTTATTCAGTATAAAACCATGTTACATTTCACACATAAACCGTATGGTTCTTTAATTCTTTATCAATATAAACATCTACAAAAATAAATCAAATTGAAGTGTCTATTTGTAATATCAAAATAACAGCTTTTTGCTGAATGCATAATTATGAAAATATATGACACTTCAATCAAAAAATAATTTTTTACAATTAGTTACAAATATGTTTACTAGTCTTCTAGAAAAAAAAAGATCATTTATTTTGACCAAATATTTTTTCAGGCTAACAGACAGATGTGAAGTATTAAAAATATCCCAGCCCATCAAAAGTCACTGGGCCAAGGAGAAGAATTTGAATCTCAATGAGTTGCTGGGCGACAGTGAGTACAAGGAACAATACCGGCTAGATATGATCAACTGGAGTGACGAGATGAGAATGCAAGATTATGGATATTTCTGTAGAATTGCTTGTCAAGATGGTATGTTTAAGAACATAGAATCATGTTTTGGTTGTAATTTAGTTAATACTGGAGTGTTATAGCAAAACTATAAAAACAACAGATTGTAATAATAACGAGTTCAGCTTGGGGGCGACTATGACGTCTGAAAGCAGGAGTAATTCCAGTTAAGGAAATTAAAATTTCAAATCAAATCAAAATATTTTTATTTCACATAGGCCTAGATGGGCACTTAGAAAACGTCCACAAAATGGTGCAGGGTTCGGGTTGGTCGTTTCCTATGGAGAAGAATCGGCAAGAATCTTCAAAAGAGACAGAGCTATACAGGTCGTCTAGCACCATCTCTTCCCCACGCTGGAATTACTCCTGCTTTAAGACCTCATGGTAGGCCACCTGGACCCAGTTCCTGATGTTGATGGGCCACTATTTTTTATATTTAAAAGCTTTTTTATGCTTTTGTTTCTATAATTAATAATATTTCTAAAATTAATGTTAAAGAGAAGAAGGAGAAGTGACCTAAAGTTATCATTGATTTTTGTCTTATTCCAGCGGAGGAGAAACCTATATGGATAGTCAGTGACATCAGAAGAAAAACTGACATCCAATGGTTCAAAGAAAAATATGGCAACCTAACTAGAACTATCAGGATAATGGCAGATGAAGATACTAGAATAAAAAGAGGTTTTTTGTTTAAGTCTGGAGTTGATGACGGAGTTTCTGAGTGCGGCTTGGATGATTATAGTGAATGGGATCTTTTGATAGATAATAGTGATGGGAAACAGAAGTTGGAGGAACAATTGAGTAGTATATTAGGGCTGTTGTCTGGGTTATGAGTTTAGGCTGTAAATCGCAACTGAAGCAAGCCTTGATCTAGACCGGCACAAAACTGAACCAATAATTGTTACTTCAAGCTGATCTCTAGAACAAAGTTTGAATTTTTTTCAAGCTAAGTACAGTATGTTAGTATTGGAATAGGTACCATAATAGTGTGGTAATAAGGTTCATATTTTTATTATAAAGCGCTACTGTACTAAGCTTATGTAAAGTCTAATTTCACTCCATAGATCACAAACTTATTTCATAAACAAAATTTATGATGTGAATGACACTTTAATTTGTTATTTTTGGTCAAAGGGTTAAGGTTTGGTTTTGGGCAGCTTATATTCTTTTGTAATTGGTATTATATTGCAAGTGAGGTAATAAAAAAAACATAATAATATGTAATTTATTTATTGAGCAATGTTTTTTTGAAACATTTCTACCATTGAGGATTTTTTCCTATTATGTTCTTAGTGGGTGACGTAATAATGAGACAGAAACTGAAGAGTGTGATTTTTATGATGAGATCTCATTCAGGATGTTAATATTAAGTGATACTTTAACTTATGGATAATGAAATTATTCACCAAGTACCACACCATAAATTAATTAAATCCAGCATTTTTGTCTGATGCCTTGTAAGGAACTGAAATATAAAAATAAAATATTTAGCGTGGTAATTGTGAAATACACTTCCAATGCAATGTAGTGTATTTTTCATTGCGCCAGTTGTTGTTTTAGACAATTTTAAAAAAAATCAATTATTCGGGTGCTGATCCAGCTGATCTCTGCTGGGATGAAAAGTCAGAAAGGTAAAAAAAGTTGAAAGTATGTTCGAAATTTGAATATTATTCTCGAAGTTCAAAATACTGGAGAATTAAACACCATGACTGCTGAGCTGTCTATGCATGTAAATAAAAGTAATGTTTACAAAACCTATTCAAATGTTAATTTATATTATAAGAATTGTTGAGAAAGCTGATTAATTCTAAAATATGATATTAATATTTATGAATCTCGGTTGTAAATATGACACCAACAAGGCTGCGTGTTTATAATAGAATGAAATCAATCAGGAAAGGTATATTAAGTAGAAGTATGTGAATGATAATGTACTCAGTACAATTATTCCAATTAAGTTCATAGACAATAAATGTAAAGTATACATTCCTGAGCTAAACAAGTCTTATGTTGTTTGTAAGGGACCTAGGGTATTCAAACGAAAAAACTTTTAATCTCAATTAAAATATTGTTGAAGAAAGAGATTAAAAACTACGGGAATTGCGGAGAATTTGTTATTTTTTGTTAAAACCCGGTTTTACAGTTATCTTTGAAAATAATAAGAATAAGTATTATCTCTCTTGCGCATTATAAATGGTAAAAAAAAATAATTGCTAAGTCTAATTAAAGTTTTTAGAACATTTTTGTATTATGACTCTTTAAAATGTAGATGGATCTTAGTGTTGTCGGCTTCTGCTCAAGGGCGGATCCAGCTTTCATGTCAAGGGGGGGTCACATAGTTGTGATCTAGTCATGAGAGGCTCGAATTCGATTACAATAATAATTCAAATTAAGAAGAAAGTGTTTTATTACTAGTACGTCAAAATATATTTACTTAAGGTGGATGCGCAAGGGTAGCCCGCGAAATTTAATTTTTCTTACGTTTATTGCAATTTGCAGGTCAGTGTCAGGTTGTATGTTGATGATAATCATTCAAATCATCAATACACATCTCCAAGTTCATATAATCTCAAAGAGTGACTTTTTCATGAAATAGCTATTGAATGTGATTATATGAACTTGGAGGGTTGTATTGATGATTTGAATGATTATAATTCTGTAACTCCATACGTGTTACTGGCGCGATTCATATTTTCATCAACATACAACCTGACACTGACCTGCAAATTGCAATAAACTTAAGAAAATTTAAATTTCGCGGGCTACCCTTGCGCAACCACCTTAATAAAATAACTATCAATTTTTCTCTTATGTCTTTAGTAATTTTTGTAACGTGTAACGGCTACGAGAATGAAGATTGAAGCATCTAGACATAGAGCATGGATTGAGCCTTCCCTAACCAAATGCAATGATGTTATTATATTTAACCTCATTGGCCAAATGTCAAATAAAATTGACCATGAAATGCGAGAGAGACAGCAATGGAGCGGTCATGGTTTGCCCCAGGTATTGGCCGCATCATCGCTCTGACTCTTTCTACAGAGTGGTCACTTTTGGGAGCCTAACGCTCAGTCCATTCTCTTTGAAAAAGGTTAGGTTAGTTTAGTCCATAGACATAGAGCATGGGCTTTGCCTTCCCCATCCAAATGTCAAATAAAATTGACCATGAAGTGCGAGAGAGACAAAACAATGGAGCGGCCACGGTTTGCCCCAGGTATTGGCCGCATCATCGCTCTGTCTCTTTTTACAGAGTGGTCAATTTTTGGAGACGTTAGACATAAGCCGGGTAATCGGGTATCCACTAGAAGCAAACTTTTGTCGAGCAGCCTCGACTTGAAGCAAACAGCCTCAGTTTGAGGCTGCTCGCTCTGAGGCAAAGACTCGAGGCACGTTGTGGATCAGCTCGAGGCGAGTCGCCATAGCTTGGTCCGCAACGTGCGCAGTTTAAAGCCAAAACGCGATGGCACCAGACGCGCGTCGAGTAGCTGATGATTTAATAATAGCAATAACTATAATTAAAAAAAGAGGAAGCAATAAAAAGCTATACTAAAGAGGAAACATCGATCGGATCCCAGAGAAAACGGTGAACCTCATATAATTTTATCAGTTTAACAGCAGTTTCGTTGTCCATTGCGATCCGAGGCGACACGCTCGTCTCCTTTGAGCACGGCAAAGAAACCAACAAAATGTGGCTCAACCCGCGGCGACGAATTTGCCTCGTGTCGCGGCGTGCCTCAGGTTGAGCAGCGTCTCGACTTGCGCGGCCTCGGAGCGAGGCAGCCGCTCGACCCGGGGCTGCCTCTAGTAGATAACAAGCTATGAACAGAACCATAACAGAGCGCAGGGCGTGGGTGTCACTGTCACGACATGACAGATCGGATGACAAGAAGCGCGGACAAACTGCGCGGTAGGATCTATTCACAATGAACGATCTGGTGCATTATAGGTACTACAATACATGTTTATTTAAGTATATGAACAGCATACCTATCGTAGTCGTAATGTAGTTGTATTATGCGTTCGTTCGCGAATGTATTTGCCATCATACAAAGTATGTAATGTATTTATAACAATGAGATTAAAATAAAATGCTTAATCATTTATTTAAAAAAAAAACAGATAATATTAAAATTATAATTATATTCTTTTTCCAGTCCATGGGGGGGGGGGTCATGACCCCCATGACCCCCTCCCCCTGGATCCGCCCTTGCTTCTGCTAAGCTGGGGTTTAGACCAGTGGTTGCCAATCTTTTTTTGACCACACACAGCTGAGCTCTTGATACAAATTTGTGCCACCGCTGTGGCAGCCATATTATAATCCAGGGGAGCACATAAGTTTAACAAAGCAAAAATTTTAAAATTTCTACACCCATCCATCCATTTCTATTTTTTTTTCTTCTATTTTTTGCACCCTGACTAGGATAGGTTTCTTTGGGCCATTCAGTTTTTTTTTTTTTTTAATAAATCGTTGCCACACACTAGGAATTTCTCCTGTATCGTGGATGCGTTTACAAACATTTAAACAAACAGCCAGACCCGGAACAACTACCTGTAGATCATACATATATTTGTTCCGTGCGGGGATCGAACCCGCGACACGCAGTGCAGCAGCCAATCGCTCAGCCACTGCACCAACCGTGCCGTCATTCATGCTAATACATAAAGTGACAATTTTGTCGACTTGCAGAAAAGCTTAAGAATTAGAAGAATATAGGATGCGAATGCAAAAGCCATCGTAGTAAGCTCAAAATTTTAGCTACCCCGCCTGGAATAGTTAATGGTTTTCTTTACTCGATTAGATACAGAAATAGGTAGGTAGGTAGGTGGGTGCTGCTCGCTTCATAGGTGCTCAAATATTAGGCTTTTTGGGAACCAATGGCAAAGCAACAAACACTGTTAAACGCTTTGTTCAGGACCGATTGTGAATAAACTAGATGAAGTTAATGATATATACCCCGAAACATACCACGAAACTACAGAAATGCACACAAGAGCCTCTGCGGCGAGACAAAGTAACTACTAGAACAAGATACTTGCTGTAACTGCCTCTCGTGAAGTGTATTACATACAAAATTCAGCTTAGAACGCTCATTGTTGGTACCGGTCCTTCACAATAGATGGCGCTGGTAGACAGACATTTGATATAATTTCTCGACCAATTTGTTCACAAAGTTTTAAAAACTTTATGCAGATTCGTTGCTGCATGGAATTATTGTGCTAATAGCAGTGCGGATTTTTTCAACTAATTTAGATACATACGGATTTCAGTTTTCAATTAGTATTTCAAATAAATACTTGATTTGGCATTTCTTTTGGTCAAATCGGTCCTCTTAGGTATGTTTTTTTGAGGATATTCGAAAATATGAAGCAGTCCGCTATGCTATTATTCTGTTGATTGACACAAAATGTATTTAGGTAAAACTGATGTTAGGTTTCGGAATTTTACTAGTCGATTTCCAATGTTTTCAGAAATAATTTTATTTAAATGTATTAATTTAACAGCTTTATTCGTTATATTTTATTATGTCAACTGGTAACATTAATTCCGTAAGAAGGCAATACTTCTATCATTTGATTGGTAAAATATATGGCGCGAGAATGAAGCGGTTCTCTGATTGGATTACGAGACTGACGTGGCGTGATGTCGTGAGCCAATTAGGGCGCTGGATTTTCCCTCTAGAACGGCGGGATTCTTGGTCAGGAGCTGGTGCCCGAGCGGGCATTCCGGGGCTGAACGTCGAAAACGACTGACAATTATTAAGATAGTTGTCGATCCGTTATTGCTGTAATAGTGTGTAATGTGTAATGTAACAAAATTGTTAATAAACCTATTTAAAGTCGTTGGAGTTTTCCTTCAAGTGCTGCTGCCTTTTGGTTTACTATACTAAGATAGTAAGTAGGTACCTACAAAATACCTATACATAGGCAGGCGCGGATCCAGCCCTCAAAAAAGGTTGTGGGCACGGCTGCACTAAACTGGGCAAAGTGGCATCGAAACAAAAAAGCTTTGTGGAGTGGTAGTAGTGATGGATTTCACAAAAAGAAAGTAATAATAAGCAAGAGCAAGTGTAGTGAGCTCGATTGTTTTGCACCCGCTTGTGATATGTTAGATGTTTTCAGAATAATCAACAGAATTCGAAAATTTTAACAGCTCTCCTCCGATTTGTTACACTATTATCCGATTTGTTGCGTTATTGAATATAAAGGGTGTAACAAGATCCTTCACGAAGCCGAAAGGCACTTGTTCTCCCCATCATTGCGATCATTTTTTTCTTCTAGGCCATACCTGGGAACCTTCTAGTTACGGAGATATTAGGGATCAAAATTCCAACTTTTTCACAGCTGTTTTTTTATACGTGTTTTTAATGGAAGATTTTTACTATATACACCTCCACGACCCCCGTATTATTCAATCCATCCATCAGCACAATGTTTTAAGTCCGGATTGACTGACCGGAATCAGTGAGGCCTACCGTAGAACGTGATTTTTTACCTAAAAAAAAAAGTCGTTTCCGACCAATAATTTTTCCACGACCCCCGTAGTATTCAATCCATCCATCAGCACAATGTTTTGAGTGCGTTATATTGAGTTCTACCGTAAAACGTGATATTTCACCCCAAAAAAAAAAGTCGTTTCCTAGCAATAATTTTTGCGTAAAGTTGCTTAGTTTGATGTACATAATACTTGGTTGACGGCTTCGTGAAGGGTCCTGTTACACCCTGTATATAGAATTGATTTTGCCGACTTTGAAAAAAAGTCTCAGAACCATTAATATTTACAGAAACGAGTGAAGCGAGCTCGGAATTTATTTTCACCCCGCCTCGGATATTATTATGTTAGATTTTCTTTTTAAATTTACTTTGTCGACTTATGCATAACAGTTTCAGAACGGTTAAGTAATTTGAACTCCAGAATGCAAGAGCGAGCGAAGCGAGCTCGAAAAACTTAGCAATCCTTCTCGGATTTGTTTAGATTTTATTTTTACCATTCATACAGGTAATATTGTTGACATAATTAGCATAAAAGTTTCTGGACAATTATGAGACTGTAGGATGCGAGAGTAGCAAGCTCGAAAAACTAAGCAGCCCGCTTCGGATAGGTTAGCTTTTCTTTTGACTACTAAGCAATACAAATTGGAGAAGCCACTTGAATATGAGGTGGCAGGCTAGAAAACACAGTGCTTTTATCAACAAGGTAAGGATAAGTTCTCGCGGCCCCGGGTCATAGCCTTCTTGGCCTAAGGATAATTGGTAAATCATTAAAAAAAATTGTCACTCCATGAAAATGATCTCTCCGGGGTGGCCACATTGACCGGGCGAGTCACGTAAGAAAATTTGAATACTAGGGTTAAGTTTTTATTTTTATTTTATTAAGGCCTTGCGTAGAACATTAGACTATCGACCTCAATTAGGGTTGTGGGCATGCCCATCGTGCACACAACGGTGGATCCGCGCCTGTACTTAAGCAAAGTTAAATGGAAGACTACCTTTATTTACGACACCAATATTTATGTTATTATCTTTGATTATATGTATAATGTCTAGGTGGAGCATCAAATGTGCGAAAACGTCTCAAAAAATATCAGCCAACTGTTAGCTTATAAGTTCGCACAAAGAGACATAGACGCGTTGCACCGCGAGCACGCTGCCGCACGCACACATGTTTGAAATTGTTGCCTCGTTTTCTTTGTTTTGATTGTAGGGCGACGCTCCATCTAGACATTATATAATCAAATGTTATAATGTGATTTTTGGCCAATAAAACTTAAAATTACAATCTTATCTATTTATGATTGGTAACTTCGTACCTATATAGAAAGTTGCTCAGGCCACTGACAAGCTTTTAATAAAGGTCCGTTAGCTTGTAAGTCCCTGTAAGTCGTCCAAATGGTGGAAATCCTCTGGGAGGAAGGGACGCGTTTTTGTAAAATGCGGCGTACGGGTAAGATGTCCAAACTTTCAGAGGAAACTCTGGGAGCTTATGACGGAACGACGTACCCACCTATCACTTCGTCAGAACTACAGGCACCGAATAAAAAAAAATTAGGAAATTGGTACGACGCGACCTTCGATGCTCCAACACACGCTCAATAGAAAAAGCGATTGAGCAAAAGTGTTCGTCCAATCACTTGGGAGGAGCCACCTGACGAAGTTGATCAAATTCATTCATTTCGAAGTCGAAAACTTCTACGGCTAGTTGTACGCATCGCATGCATCCCGACCTGGTCCCGAAAATGAGGGTTCAAGAGCCACCTTAACCCGCTATTACACAGAAGACCTGCGAGACGTCAGCCAAGACGAAACCGAGGCGGCTCTTAGACAGCTTAAGAATGGAAAAGCCCCTGGCGAGGATGGGATAACGACTGAGCTCCTGAAAGCGGGAGGAAGCCCTGTATTAAGAGAGCTGCGGGAGCTTTTCAACTCGGTCCTGGTCTCTGGGAGAACTTCAGAAGCGTGGAGAAAGAGCGTGGTCGTCCTTTTCTTTAAAAACGGAAACAAGAATCTATTAAAGAATGACAGACCCATTTCGCTCCTTAGCCACGTGTATAAGCTGTTTTCAAGAGTCGTCACAAATCGTCTAGCGCGAAGACTCGACGAATTCAAGCCACCGGAGCAAGCCGGGTTTCGAGGAGGATACAACACCATAGACCACATCCACACAGTGCGGCAGATCATACAGAAATCCGAAGAGTATAATCGGCCGCTATGACTGTCGCATTTGTGGACTATGAGAAGGCTTTTGACTCTGTCGAGACCTGGTCAGTTCTGGAATCAGTCAGTTCTTTGCAGCGATGCCAAGTCGACTGGTGATACATCCAAGTGTTGAGAAATCTTTATGAAAACGCCACAATGACCGTCCAACCTCAAAACCAGCAAACGGATACCATTGCGTCGGGGCCGGGGACGAGGCAAGGGGACGTAGTTTCCTCGAAATTGTTTACCAACGCACTTGAGGATGTGTTTAAGACGCTAAAATGGGAAGGACGTGGTATTAACATCAACGGCGAGTACATCTCACACTTGAGATTTGCAGATGACATCGTCATACTGGCTGAGTCGTTGCACGACTTACAGCAGATGCTGGATGGCCTAGTTGATTCTTCAATACGCATTGGTCTCAGGGTGGACTTGGACAAAACCCAGGTTATGTTCAACGAACACGTCACCCCAGGACCTGTTATTGTCAATGGAGGTCCTCTCGAGGTTGTTCGAGAATATGTTTTCCTCGGGCAAACTATCTGCAATTTGGTAAGAACAACTTTGAGAGGGAGGCCAACAGAAGAGTTCAGCTGGGCTGGGTAGCATTTGGGAAGCTTCGCCGGGTCTTCTCGTCGCGTATTCTACAGAGCCTAAAGACTAGGTCTTCATTCAGTGCGTCCTGCCTGTTATGGCTTACGGAGCCGAAACGTGGACACTCACGGTGCGGCTGGTCCAAATTTAAGGTCGCTCAGCGAGCTATATGGAACAGGCTATGCTTGGAGTCGCTCTGAGAGATCGCATTTGGAACGAGGTAATCCGACAGGGAACCAGACTTTTCGACATAGCTCACAGAATAAGTAAGCTGAAGTGGGAATGGGCCGGTCATATTAGCCGTAGAACCGATGACCGTTGGGGTAGACGTGTTCTTGAGTGGAGACCGCGAATGAAACGTAAGGTGCGACGTCCTCAGGCTCGGTGGAGCGACGATCTTCGCAGGGTGGCTGGTTGCAACTGGATGAGAGCTGCTGAGAATCGAGTTGAGTGGCGTGCCATTGGGGAGGCCTATGTCCAGCAGTGGACTGCAATAGGCTGAAAATGAGACTGTAAGGCCCATTTCATTATTTTAATACAATATTGTTGGTCCTTTGAGTTCTTTATAAAATGCGTCCTTCAATCTTTAAAAGTTATTGAACTCATAACTTGGAAGTATTGGCCAAAACCGCAAGACTCCCCTTGGTACTGGTCTCTTGTTGGTTAATCTTTCATTCTTTACTATTGCAAAGCATCTCTCATATATTAAACAGGATGACTCTGCACTTTTTTTTTTTTTTTTTACCGATGGGAAATCATCAAATAACCCCTCCCGCTCTGGGCTGAGCAGGAGGGAGTGTCAGTTTACTGACTAAAACCCATCCATGTTCCATCCTTTGCCATTTGTGTTCCAGGGCCGCGGTATCTCTTTCGATCAGTCCCGCAACCCTGGCAGATGACTCTGCACTGGAGTGTAAATGTGGTGTTGCCCCACAAACTATGGGGCTTTTGATATAGTCCATGCATGTCCTGTTGCTTGCACATCACAGGAACTGATGGACGCTACTGAAAGTGCCAAACTCGTCGCCAAATTTTGGGCTGACTCAATTTAAATTGTTATCGACACGTTAAGAAGAACAGGATTTTATGGGCTAATTTTTGGCAGTGCTTACAGTGCTGGAACAGATTAATAACAACTTCGAGATCCTCCAAAAAGTTCTCACGCTGAGAAACTTTACATTAACCATTTGACTGCCAGTTCAAGTTTCAATTCGAATCTAACTCAATTATTTGTTGTAGGGTAGGACATAGGTATCTCTCTAACCTTTATAGTTGTGACATTTTCACCCAATTAAACAAATGTAAACGTTAATATCGCTCCGCTGTTAATTGCGTAAAGTGACAAGTTTATTTACAAATGTCCTATTTACGGGCGGAGTGAAGCCATTCATGAAATTGTATACTTGATCTGCGACCACAATGCGATGGAACTGCGCCACCCCGTCTCGCTGAGATAACTATATTTAGTACTCGACACTCCGATAGCATGAATGGCATCTGTGCCATTTACATCCATAGCCATACAATAAGTATGTGTGTCAACTTTTCCCTGTTAAGGATATCACCAGATTATTCCTGCTTAGGTACACAGACAGAAGTCCAAGCTAGAATTTGCCACAAAGTTAACATATTCACAAGAATATTATGCTAATGTTTCTTTGTTCTGAACTTTCAATTCTAGGACAGAACGTTGGCGCAGACACAACTAGTTCGATCGCCATGGAACTCCATAATCAGGTCACGTACGAATGACCTTCGGCGCCAGGCTTCCTCGAAGCGCTAACTTTAATAGCTTGTGCAAAGATCCTTGGCTAGCCGCTAATGCTAGCCTTTTGTCCTACTTAACCTGGCCATAATGTGCGCAACTTAACAACTTTAATTTATGTCTCAAAGGATCTAGATTGGAAATCGTGTCCTTGTTTTTTCACAGTGGATGTGAAATCTGAAGCCGAGTACTATACAGGGGCTGAAAAGGCAATTTGTAATATGTTTTCGTAATTAACTAAGTACTTTTCTCTGTACAAAGCCTGAATAATTATGTCCATCGTGGACGTCCGGCGGCGAGGAAAGCTCGTCTGTATGTCTGCGTTACGTCCAGAAATGACTGGTGTCTCCGGTGTAATGTCAATTGCGGATGGCGGTGGTCGTGCGAGGGAGGCGCTGCGGGCGGCGGGGGCGGTGGTGCGGGGCGCGGGGTGGGCGGGGGTCGTGCGGCGGCGCGGTATCGATGCGGGTGCGCGCGCAGTCCCGCGCCCCTCGCGTTCGATTTTCCCAGTCCGGGCGACGGTGGCGGCGCGTTGCATAACTGTGTAGCGGCACTCCGCGCGCGACCCCGCTCCGAGCGCCCGCCGCGAGCGCGCAACCCGCGCTGATACGCGCAACGTCGCGCCCTTTACGTAACGCGCGACCACCGCGCGCACTCGCGCTCCTCACCGCCTTACCGAGGATTTCTGTTGGAGTGTTCACTGTTAGTGTGGCAACATATCGTCGCAGCCGGCTCGGACACGTCGCAGGGCGGGCGCGGGCCGCCGGTGCTGGTAGGTGTCGCCGCAGTGCGCGCGCTCGCCCTTTGTCCGCGCGTGGTGGTGGCGGCTGCGGTCGCGTGCTGAATAATTGACGCGGAGGCTGTGGCGCGCGCCCGCTATCGACCTGGTCGCGTGACTCGCGCGTGTTACCGCCGCGCCGCAAGGACGCCGCGCTGGCTGCGACACCGGCCGCTGCCGCCACCGCCGCCGCCGACCTGCCTCAGCACACCATTGTGCTCTATGCTATTGATTCCCCTCTATACTTAACCTATTTACAGCTGTGACCATTATTTACATCATACATGACAGCCTTGAAGCCCCACGGAAGCTGGGCTGCTGTCAGGATACATCGTCTGTGTCCTCCGAGGCCGGACTGAGGTTGGCTCCGAACGAGAAAGCTTGTTGTTCCTCGTTATGTTATTGACAGCTCGACAGATCGATACACTTTTGACGCAAACCGCTGGTAGTTCCAACAACAATCATTTCATTTGAAATAGTGGTTATAATGGGGTATAATACTTTGAATCGATGTTTTCTATAAATATTAAGTCTTACACAGAACTTTCAGTCTTTTAATAAGGTTAAAAGGTTCAGGCCGATGTTTTATACTTTGCTCAGCTGGTTACGTAAAGCGTTAACTTGCGCTACATTCACCCCTAGATATTACAGCTTTCTTCTCTTGTTATCCAGCTAAAATTAACCAGTCATTAACGTTCTAATTGTCAAGTCAGTGTTGCTACGAGCTTTGCTACGATTGTGGCTACGAGCTACGGTTTACACATGTAAACCGTAGCTCGTACACGCAGCATACATATGCTGCGTAGCACGTTCGTAGACGTAGCGCTACACAAGAGCGTAGCTATTAGCTACGACGTTCTTTATTTCTACTTTCTCAAAGCTTTGTCTTGAATTTGACAAATTACAAAATACTTTTGTATTCTTATTTGAAGATGAATGCTCTACAATTGATAGAATAGAAAAAGGAAAATATTTCTAAAATTCATCTTTTTCGAATTGTGTGTGACTTATCAGTTATGCTTACGTATTGGCCAAGCTCCTTCTTCTCGGGCTGGTACGAGCTAATCGGTCAAGTTGATGACTGGAGTATTACGTTAGAAAGAGACAGGACTAATATCTTTATTTACCATGTTATTCATGAAAACAGCCTCATCTTCCTGGAATTTTTGAATGGCAGGCCCCTTTCTCTTGTTTCTGACGGTTGTGGGGGTCTTGAAACAAGGGTTTTTTGACTTTCGCTGTCTAAGATTTTCCTACATCTGAATTAGCTTGCGCCAGTGCGCAAACGTTGTCACATTAAGCATGCGTAGATCAAAGCAGCAACATTTGTAAAAAACTACGATCACTTTATCGGTGACACTTGATTATGTAAACGATTTTTTCTGAAAGGCTTTTGTACATCTTCACGGTTGTCAATGGATGTTGGAGTCATCAATGAGTTGTACGAATCGACCAATAGGGATTGAAGTTTACAAAACAAAACCCCGAAGGTGGTGAATAGAACCTCTTGTAAGGACAACAATTGGAAGGAGTTTATCTAGTTGCCTAACTATAGTTTGATGGCAGACTATCATGAATTCATTAAATAATTAGTGTTTTATGCAGTGTGTATTAAGATCCAAATTGGTTCTTTTTTAGTTCATCATCCATTGAGAATTTTCTTTTCTGGTACTAAGCCAAGAAAACTAATTTCCTATACATACGTAGCCTTGTCATTAACTTCCATAAGATTTTGTTTAAAAGGTCCTGAGGGTTCAAAACAGTTTCATATTGACGAAGTCAAATTGATAGCTATAAGAGTAGAGGAAGACCAAAGTACAGATGAATGGACTTTGTGACTAGGCTGGTTAGAAAGGAAGTGACTGCTGAGATGACGAGTAATAGAGAAGTATGGAAAAAGAAGACATACTACGCCGACCACAAATAAACTGGGATAAGGATGATGATTCACCAAGTCAAATTGAATAAAACTGATTTCTTCATTTAGTTTTAGCTTCAAGTCAAATGAATAGTTAATCGCTTCGTCACCATTATGCAATTTTCAAACTACTACAGTTACAATGCAGGGTTTTAATGGCTGCTCTAATCTATTGGAACATGCTAATAGAACATTAGTTCGGTTTCACATGAAATTGTATAGAATTTACTTTTGTTCAAGTCGTTTCATAGAAATTGGTAAACACGTCAAGCCAAGTTGACTTGTTTACCAATTTTGAGATTACCAAGCTGGAGAAAAGTGTTCTCTTAAACTTATAAAGAGATAATTCTTTCTTGTTTATGGAATCTTTTGTTGAAGACTTTTAGGTACGTTTAGAATAGCATATACTCTATTGTACACCAAAATTGATACACCACTGTTTACCATTTGAGAAACTATAATCACCAGCTCATTTACCAAGATTGGTGATTATGAAAACGATTGCGTAAATGAATGTAGTCTATTGAGCTCGTTTATCGATAAGACTTGCAGTAGGCATTACAACCTGAGAATAAAATCAATTATTTTTGACAGTTGTAAACTGTTTGCACCTCAACTGACTGTCTCCCTCTTCCCTCTTGACCTGACTGCCTCGTTAGTCTAGTGGTTGCAAGCGCGACTGCTGAGCTTGAGGTCCTAGGTTCGATTCCTGGGTCGGGCAAAGTATTTAGTATTATATATAGTTATTGGGTATCCATCAGGAATTTCAATAGGCTCGCCCGCTATTACATGCTAGGACTTAAACGTAACTAGCGAAATGTGGGTGTACTATTTGGGTACACCTCTGCCTAATCCTTCGGGGATTTTATACTTTGATATCCAACAAAATCAAAGAAACTTATGTTCACTATATTCCACCACAGCCACCTTCAAATCAAGGTTATGTTTTACTATCCGAAGGGAAAGTCGTAAAGTTGTTCCTGTCAGGTTTCTCGTAAACATCCAAGGTGTACGGTGTGAGCTTATGGAAGAAATCCAATCTTAGTACAAGTACAAACTTGTATTCCACTTTTGATTTTGAACCAAGAACTGGGGGCCTAAAATGACCGGTTTAACAGGATCATAATATGAATCACATTAAATGTGAATTGTCATTTTGTGGCCATTTTACGTATTGTAACGTTATTCTATATATTATCCTATTATGATTCTGCTAAAAGGACCATTTTAGACCTCCTGATCATGCATGCTCTGGCAGATATACAGGGTGTAACAAGACCCTTAACGAAGCCGTCAACCAAGCATTATGTACATCAAACTAAGTAACTTTACGCAAAAATTATTGCTGGGAAACGACTTTTTGTTTTGGGGTGAAAAATCACGTTTTACGGTAGGACTCAATGTTACGGACTTAAAACATTGTGCTGATGGATGGATTGAATAGTACGGGGGTCGTGGAGGTGTTTAAAAATCTTACCGTGAAAATCTTCAAGTGAAAAAGTTGGAACTTTGACCCCCAATATCTCCGTAATTAGAATGTTCCCAGGTATGGTCACCCTTCATAAGTGTACATGGATCTTTTGGCTTGTTGCTGTGATAGGTTTTCTTTAGGTAGCTAAACGAAGGATATAGTTAATGTTGCTCCCACCCTCTTTGAACTTTACCTCCCACACCCAAGTATTTGTAAATTCAGTCTCCAGTCTGAAAATTACCTAATCCCTCTTATCATCTTGCCCAACCCGGGGATCAAACCCAGCCAACACAGTCAGAGAGAGGATTCAGTGAGTAGAATATAAACTACTTACTTATAAACATTTATTTTAAGCTACCTAGAAGCTTTCTGAACATAACGTGACGTGAAAGTAATAAGAATTTATAGGTTTAGTTTGGTAGGCCGCCGTCGTTTGACAAAAAGTCTGGCCTCGGCAATTTCTCCGGAAATTCGGGTTATGGCAGCTTTGATTTAGATCCTTTTCGGTGTTGATTACATAACCCTGTGAGTTCCTATATCCCTATTCACCAGGGGAGTTGATTGGCAGAAGTTTTTGGTAGATAAAGTGAAATACCCGTTTGAGTCACAAAGCATGTATGTACCTATACCTACTTGGTAATATTTTAGTAACGAATCTACACGAACGTAAATTACTTAATTAGTAATTACTTAACAATTTATGTACACACTAAGTACAAAAAGGAATAGAAAAATTGGTACAATAGCTATATTACACGAACAATAATTTTACACGGATCAACCAATTCAGCCACAAAACGCTTTCTATTCCTTTCTCCGTACATCGTATTGTCTACAAACGCATCATGACTTCATGAGGCAGATATAGCACCGTAGATAGGTAAATACAAACAATCCACTCTCCCCACAAAACAGCAGCCTTCTCATTGTGATTTCCCTTTCATTTGTCGTATCGGTTCACTTTAATCTCCGCGTATCAGGTGTGTGGGATTAAAACTGAAACAGACTGTGTAGTACTTGCATGAATTATACAGATCGTCGGGATATCACAGAAAAATACTGTTATAAAGTTTACCTGAGTGTGATGAGCTGACAGACATTCAGTCGCGTGTAGCTACACTGAAAGCGGACTTAGATATTTTTGGGGAAAGGTAGAAAAATAAGCTAGTTTTCATGGATGGAAAAGACCTACTCGTTTGAACCAGGAAAAAAAACTAGCTTATTTTTACTAGTATCTTTTGAAACAATGTATGTAATGTCTAAAACAATATTTGAGAATTCTGAAACTGAAAAACTAAGCTTAGGTACATGTGAATGGTAGGAATACTAAAATTCATGTTTGTCATTATCAAAAGTCAATAGCGGTACCATAACAGTTGGCTACGCTGTAAAATAAAATCCTACACAACTAATTCGCTCTCATTTCCTCTTATGTTCTTTAAGTAAAGAGGGACCAAATCATCCAATTACCAAGAACCGCCCATAAGAGTATCTGACCCTTATCTGAGTATCTCTTGATAGCATGGAGAGGGTACTGCGATATCCATGAGGAGAAATAATTAGTGAAAAGATTCATGGTTATTTTGTATGAAAGAAAAATTAAAGGTCAACTTTCTTTTCGCCTTTAACAGAAATATGTGGATTTCTCGGAGTCGGAGCCTGGCATTGCGCCCGTTTGATGGCAATAGGTTCGCCCCCTATTACATGGGACTTAAACATAACTGGCGCAATGTGGGTGTACTATTAGGGACACCTCTGCCTAACCGTTTGGGGATTGCAGGCGCAATGTCATTTTATCTTGTATTCGATTTAACTATAAATCAAGGGTGTGACAAGACCCTTAACGAAGCCAAAGGCACTTATTCTCCCCATCATTGCGATCATTTTTTTGTTCTACAACATATCTACCTGGGAACCTTCTAGTTACGGAGATATTGGGAGTCAAAAATCCAACATTTCCACAAGTATTTTTTAAATACAGTTTTTTAATGTAAGATTTTGACTTTAAACACCTCCACGACCCCCGTACTATTCAATCCATCCATCAGCACAATGTTTTAAGTCTGACCGGAATCAATGAGGCCTACCGTAGAACGTGATTTTTCACCCCAAAAAAAAAAGTCTTTTCCGAGCTATAATTCTTGCGTAAAGTTACTTAGTTTGATGTACCTAATGCTTGGTTGGCGGCTTCGTGAAGGGTCTTGTCACAACAGCCTGTATAGGTTAAAGTTAATATTTTACTTTGAGCAAATATCTATCAAAGAAATAAATTAAGGAAGCTGCATTACTGAGGTATAGAAGGATAAAATTGGAATATAAAGTACCAGTTGCTTTTGATATCTCAAAAGCAATTAAATGATGTCTTAGAAAGCGATTGGCAAGCATCCTTTGACCGCTGTAAGCTTCATACGGAACTTAATTGCTGAGGCTTTGTGAGGAGTAATTTTCAATTAACGTGGCAATGTTCAGAGCTTCCCACGTAACTGAAAACAACTTGTAAGTTACAATAACTTTGTTTCCATAATACGACAGTATTATGCTGCTGCCTCATAGGTCTAGTGGTCGCAAGCACGACTGCTTAGCAAGAGGTCCTAAGATCGATTCCCGGTCGGAGTCGGGCAAAGAGATTTTGGGAGCGCAGGAAGATAATGTTCGTTCCCTTTTGTTTCGCACTCACGACGACGAGGTTTGAAGGAAATAAAATCCAGCGTAGAAATAATATTGGACAATGTAATATTGAAACTTTCCTAATGCTAAACACGTATAACACTGTAAACTGGAGGAAGGGTTTCAGTACAAAATATTGGGTAAAATTAAGATGCTACGCGAATCAGAGTTGTAACCGCTGTATCTCCAAAAAACCAAGTTGTCACAGACTATAGAGTCTGGTGTTGCCAGCGCTTATGGTTGCGTTCATAAACGCCACAAGATATTGGGTTTTCCATCACGAATTTTGCAGTAGCAGCCACGCAGTCTGGAATTGTGCCCGGTTGATGGCAATAGGCTCGCCCCCTATTACATGGGACTTAAATATAACTGGCAAAATGTGGGTGTACTATTAGATACACCTCTGCTTAACACTTCGGTGAATACAGGCGTGACGTTATGTTATGACAGTGTCTCTAAGCCCAAACTAGTTTATGTAACCCTTTTGTTTAGCGCCTGAAAATCCATTTGTTATAAGAACTAGCCCTCGAGCGCAGATTAGGCCCGAGGTTAGCGATTGGCCCAAAAATATTTATTGCCAAGATCTTTTTCTAGTTCGGAAACCTCGTTCGGTTAAGAATTATTGCGGTCTAACTTAAATCCGTCTCGTACCTTCTGGTTTATTTGTAAATGGAGCAAGAGGACGTTTTAGTGTTAGCTACTGAATGCTCGACTAATGAGTGAAGGTTAGTTGTAAGTTTTGCATAATTTTCTTTGTTACCGCAAGGTTTTAAGTTCCGCAGCATGTGCAAGGTTTTATATTGGAAGTAATAATATTAAAAAACACATTTTAAAATATACCAAAGTAATTATTTTGAAATAGTGACCTGAGACTGTGAACAGACCAAACTGATTTTAGACAGACATTGCCAGCGGTGGCCCAGTGGAGAGGCCAGCGGTGGCCCAGTGGTGGCGGCCCCGACTTACGAACAGTAAGTCGGGGCCGTAGTGTCGTGGGTTCGAACCCAGGTAGGCGCATTAATTTGCTTTATTTATTTCATCATTACTGCTCTAAAAACGGTGAACGAAAACATCGTGAGGAAACCGGCATGTCCTAGAACCAAAAAATTCGAAGACATGTGACCTACCAACCCGCACTGGGCCCGCGTGGTGGATTATATCCCATTCCCTCTCATAGAGAGTAGGCCGTGTGTCCCAGCAGTGGGAACATTATGATGACAAACTCCCACCCTCGCAACAAAACACTATCGTAGTCAAAGTGACATTTAATGAAGCAACTGTTTAATACTAACCCAAACGCTTCTGCCTACGGTCTAGTCAAAATTGGTGTGTTCATTGTCTTAATGATAGCAATGTTGAGTCATGGCCACCCTAACGCCGATGTTCTTTCCATGAATTTCGCGAAACTAATTTGTTTGGTGAATGAAATTAATGACCAACTTTGGTACAGTTACGAAATATATTGACTAATGCCTACGCAAATAGTAGACCTATAAGTTACATGCGGGTGTTTGACTTACCAGTTTTTGTACTACGAGAACTTACAATATGGCTGTATGTCGAAACTGACCATTGTATTCCGAGAAACAAACACACAGAAGGAGATATCGATGCTGATATTTGATGGACCCTGATGATGTGTTCAGTAAGATCGATTCCAGAGACACGTAGCAACTCTTGTTAATCTTGTTTTCGATTTTGTTAAAGAAGGTCACAGACTATTTCTTCTGGCAATTCAATTGAGCGTAGTTCAATAAACACAACTTTGTAAACGTACCATTCTAAAATACATCCCACCCACATTATATAGTATTGAAAATGCTTATTTACAGAAGCGTACCTCGTTAAATTTTTATCGTCAAAAAGAACGATAAAATTGCATTAAAATTATGTCAATTTCTTAAGTTATTATCCTTATTCTATCCACGAATTCCGGAGTTAATAGCTATCCTGACTTAATTGAAATACCTCTTTCGAGTTGGTCATTAATCGCCTTTCATTTTTGTCTTCTAATGACTGTTCGCGTTTGAAATAATAAGCTATGAAATGTTCAAAGGAGTGACTGCCTGACAAGCGAGATAACTGTCTCTAAACAACTACAATATTTTTTTCACAAACAAGCTCTTCCTTGAAAGCTTAAATGTAATTTCAGTGTAAGTTCACTGGGCGAAATGATCTAAAAAAGACTACACCTACGCAATACCTACCTATAACTTTTATGTTGTTGTTCCGTCCTGTTATATTCTTATGTTTGTTATGCGTTGTATGTTTATTTTATTTTTTTCTAATTTTGTATGCACGTTATGTCCTTGCAAAAAAATTTTTTTTTCATTCTTCAATAAATTTTTATCAGAGCAAATTGTTTAACAAACAAGTCATTTGGAGATTAGAAATATTTAAGAGTTGTTATTCTTAAATAACTAATTTATGAACAAGTAGCTTTTCTTTACAATAATCTGTCAAATAACCTTATAGACCAACACCCACTTATGTAACACAAGAAATCGGTTTTGTCTACGAGTCGCAGAGAAAACTCAAGCTCTGAGAATTTGCCAGGCGTTTCAGACTTACGCAGAAATGTTACATAACTTCAAGTCGAAGTTAGATCATTCTTTTTCTTGTATAACATGTTTTTGATTTTCTTTTTTGGGTTTGCTGTGGATATATGGATGGAATAGACAAATTGTACACCATACAAAGAGAAGTACAGACGTCAGCACATCAAGCTGCTACAATTTGTCAAATTTCTTTAATGGATTTTCAACTTTATGTCTTAATGCTTTAGGTCCAACTCCGAGAAAATTAGTCAGTTTCGGGTAGCTTGATGTGCTGGCGTCTGTACATCATTATCTGCCTAGCCTTATTTCAAATATGTTGGGGTTGGCTTCCAGTCTAACCGGACGCAGATGAATACCAGTATTTTACATGCAGCGAGCTGATATTCTGATCTACATAAGTTACTGGATATTGCGATAGGTGGCTATTATTTCAATAGTCTTTTTGTCCCACTCAGGGTAACCGCCGCCCTTTCATTTTCCATTTTTCTCGATGTGGTTCAATGAGGGCTATCGTTTTTGAGCTCACCAGATGACGCCACTGTCGCGTAAGGTCATGTCAATAATTCTATTTTACAGTACCAGTAACTTCAAGAAAGGTTTATTTTATTACGTATATTAACATAATGTAAACTTCAGATACATTTATTTACAATATTCTCCATAAAATTAGCAAGAATGAAAGAACACAGCTGAACACTGTCTCATAGGATACAGGTTATCCTAGTTTAAGAGGCAGGGCTCACAATATCTGTATACAGACTTCTGCAGCGTTGTTAGCACCTGTTAATCAATGTATACTCATGTATGTTTCTTTGTGACAATAAACTATTATTATTATTTAAAAATCATTTTACCTCCAAGTGCTAACAATAAGATCCTAAGTTGCTACTTAAAATCTTCAAGTCTTAATTAATCAGGAATAGCTCAATCTAGACCACAAACGTAAATATTAGTAAAATACGTGATAAAAAAGCACGCAACGCGTGAACTTTCTATGACATCTGACATTTCGGTGACCTCGCGCGACACTAGCGCCTCTAGTGGCGAATTCCCACGCAATAGCCCCCATTGGTAGCCAAATGCAGCGTCCAGCTCATCCCGCCATCTAATGGCGGAACTGTCGCGTCGAGTTTTTCCTACATATAATATTTTTAATAAGAACTAGTTTTTGCTCGCGGCTTCGCTGCCGAAATAACAAACGGGAATGTTTTAAATGTTGCCTACAACACCTTCGGAGATAATGTAGCTTTCCGTTAGTGTAGTTCTGAAGATTACCCCGTACATAGAAACCTACAAGGTTTTACCTATTTATAATATAAGTTAGAGTTTCCTCTGTGCCTCAGAAAGCACGTTAAACTGTTGGCCCCAGCTGTCAATCGTAGACCTTTGACAGTCGTTAGATATTCAGTTGCCCGAGAGTCTATCAGCCAGTCTTACCAAGGGGTATCGTATTACCACCTACCGCCTATCTGATCTCTCTCTAGGATAAGCAGTCTTTCCATGTGAAATACTGGTATTCAGCTGCATCCGGTTAGACTGGAAGCGGACCCCAACACAGTTAGGAAAAGGCTAAGCATATGATGATGAGTTTTGTTAACTCCATTAAGGGGACACTTTGTATAGTTATAAAATATCACAACAAACCTAGAATTACTGAACACACCAGGTGATTAAAACCTCGTTTCGCGCTATAATACCTGTTGTCCTAATAACTATGTCACTTAGCTATATTAGCCACACAACTCGTGTTCTGGTGTTAGCTCAGTCTGACGTAGGCACATCACTTAACAGGATTGTATCTACGTATCTACCTATATTAAACGTCACCCATACATTTGCTGACCTCACAAGTTTTCCGCACCATTTCTATATCAAAGTGAATTTAATTATTCACGCTTTTTATTCTATAAGGAATAGAAACACCTGTAAGTTTATCTATTTTAGTTCTCGGAGCATACTTGAGAAAGTACTGATTCTATGTTAACTTATGAAAATCAGGAAAATCATGTTACAAGGAAAATCGGTCCTTTTCTCTAAGAGATTAAAAATATTTTATTTTTTTGCTCCGTAATGAGGAAAGGGTTGTTTGATATGAATATTGAGTGCCGTGATTAATTGGAGAGGGTAGGAAAACATTCGGCCTTGGCCTGCTCAACAAACAGGGTCTTATTTTTTATGTTCGATTAATTTTTGGAAGAAGTAATTACGGTCGTTTTTGATTCCGAATGTCTTTTATGTAAAGCAGTGGTTTGTTTTAATTAAAACTAATTAAAACTAAAATTATCATTCTAATTTCTTTTAAACTTTGAAAAAAAATATGTAAATATAAAGGGTGTGACAAGACTCTTAACGAAGCCGAAAGCCACTAGTTCTCCCTGTCATTGCAATATTTTTTTTGTTCTAGCCTATACCTAGGAACCTTTTAGTTACGGAGATATTGGGGGTCAAAGTAACAACTTCTTAACAAGTTTTTTTTTTTATAAGTACATGTTGTTAATGTAAGATTTTTACTTTAAATACGTCCACGACCCCCGTACTATTCAATCCATCCATCAGCACAACGTTTGAGTCCGTTTCATTGAGTCCTGCCGTAAAACGTGATTTTTCCCCCCAAAAAAAGTCGTTTCCCAGCAATAGTTTTTGCGTAAAGTTACTTAGTTTGATGTACATAATGCTTGGTTGACGGCTTCGTTAAGGGTCTTGTTACAGCCTGTATATGTTGTTTTTAAATGTAATGTGTGTATAGATGTAAATATATGTGTTGTTTTTAAAGTTAAATGCTGAATTAGGTCGATTGCTAACTTTCTTTTCAACTCAAGGTTTGTGAGCCTAAAACCCTGTATCGATTTTAAACCCTTATTTGCATCGTACTTATCTTTTATTTCATCCCTGAATCAACTGGGTTGTAGAGGTCAGATGCCTCTACAACCCAGTTAGTACTGGGTAATTCGATACCCCTTGGTAAGACTGCTTTTCAGGCTTTCGGGCCACTGATTTCCTGTAACGACTGTCAAAGATCAACAAAAATTCAGCCTGGACCAACTTACCGTGCTTTCCGAGGTACGTGCTTCACGGAGGAAACTCCGTATGTAATGGGTGGTCACCGCGGCCAACCTAGGCAAGTGCGGCTTAACCTGAAAATCGACCCGAGCAGCTATTATTATTTAGCCACAAGCTCCTTACTCGCTTCATATCTAAAGCGGATCTTTTGGCGCATGCCGTAAGTCGAAACTAACGCAAAATTACCAAATGTTTACCAACAACGTCTCGTCAACGTCATTCCAACGCCAAAATATCTTTGTATCACTGTTTCTATATATACAGGGTGGAAGGCACACCAATGCACAAACGGTTACCAGTTACCACGTATTCAGTACCTCCAACTTTCTGAACCCTCCCAAATACAATGTTAATCAACAATTAAAAAACCTACACAGTCAAAATTTATAGAAAAGCTGTTAGTTTTTTAAATTACCGATGAAATTACCTATGGGGAGGGTTTAGAATGAACTGAATATACAGGGTGTAACAAGACCCTTAACGAAGCCGTCAACCAAGCATGATGTACATCAAACTAAGTAAACGCAAAAATTATTCCTGGGAAACGACTCTTTTTTGGGGTGAAAAATCACGTTTTGCGGTAGGACTCAATGTAACGCACTCAAAACATTGTGATGATGAATGGATTGAAATCTTATGTTAAAAAAATGTATGTATTTAAAAAAAAAGTGAAACGGTTGGAGGTTTGACCCCCTATATCTCCGTAACTAGAAGGTTCCCAGCTATGGTCTAGAACAAAACAATGATCAAAATGACGGGGAGAACACGTGTCTTTCAGCTTCGTTAAGGGTCTTGTTTCACCCTTTATTACCGTTTGTGCGTCGGTATCGCTACCATCCTGTATACGTAAGATATCTGTATAATATTGTCACATGACCTAATTCCAGTTTAAAGCACACTGCTCTTAGCTAATATAATACGTGGGTGTCGTTCCACCTGCATGCGTGATTGTGTCAGGGCAGGCAGGCGTTTCATTTACATTGCTGCACGCGACCCAAGACTGGTTGTGCCCCATTATTATAAACCGGCATTGTAATATATCGTAGCGATACGCTCGTAATTGACTTTTCAAAGTTTTTTGCTTTAATTATAATTTAATTGGAAGTTTTTTTAGACTGAATTTCTTACAAGAAGAACTGGAAAACATCGAAGATAATAATGTGACTACCCTCAATCCACACTGGGCTCGTGGTAGATTGTGGCGTTCTTTCTTCCGCAGAAAGAGAAGCTGTGCCCGTGTCCCAGCCGCCATTAACGTTCAAGGCTGATTACATGTGAATTTGTTTATTGTAAGAATACAAGCAAGTAAAAGAACATTTTTTAAAACAAGCTTTTAAATGTCTATGTGTAACGTCATTTATTTTCGTATTCTCAAACTCTTTTAATGGGGGTTATTGCGTGTGAATTCACCGCTAGAGGCGCTAGTATAGCGCGAGGGCACCGAAATGTCAGATATCATAGAAAGTTCACGCGTTGCGTTTTTATTATCACATATTTTTACTAATATTCACAATTGTGGTCTAGATTGAGCCCTCATTAATGGGTGCCTAAAAATAAGTCCGCAATCTTTGGGAGTCCGCCATGTTGAATTTAGAATGGCGTTACTTACTAACCATGCATTGTCATCCAAACTAAACGTGTAAGCACAATTTCAGCTCAATGAGGGCTATCGTTTTTGAGCTCATCAAATGGCGCCACTGTCGATTAAGGTCCTGTCAATAATTCTATTTTATACTTTAAAGTGCCAATAACTTCATAAAAAGTTTATTTTATTACTTATAACAACATAGTGTTAACTTCAGGTTCATATATTTACAATATTCTCCCTAAAATTAGCAAATATGAAACATTTAAAAATCATATAATCTCCAAGTACTTCATCTTTAAGTACTAATTAATCAGGAATGACTCAATCTAGACCACAATCGTGAATATTTGTAAAAATACGTGTTAAAACAGCACGCAACGCGCGAACAATCTATGAAATCTGACATTTCGGTGCCCCCGCGCTACACTAGCGCCTCTAGCGGCGAATTCATACGCAATAGCCCCCATTGGTTGGGGATAACTGTTTTAAAATTCAGTTACAAGATTTGAACAAAACAAACATACAAACATTGCAAGTTAAATAAAAACTTATAATAAACAGAATCATGAATGAATGAACAGGGTTTGATTCTACCAAGTTTAAACTTCCTAACCGCCTAAGACAAACAACGAGGCTTGTTCAGAAAAATAAGCTTAGTAATATCTAATATAAATTGCTATTCTAAGTTTATTTCTGCTCTTTAAAACCTTGACTCTCTTCAGTTTCTAAAGTACGGCAGTGACTATTTCGAGCCACAATCGAAGTTAAACAATATAGACGCAAGAAAATTGAAATTGAGACTTAGCAAAAGAGTTCTTTTGAAAGTTATCAATCAAAAGTTTTCTAAGTACATCATGACTTAGATAAGATTTTTGTTGACGGAAGACTAACGATACAATGGCCGTAAAAATACCCTTCACGAAGTCGAAAGCTGTTCTTCCCGTCATTGCGGTCAATTTTTTTTGTTCTGGACCATACGTGGGAACTTTTTAGTTACGTAGATATTGGGGGCCAAAGTTCCAACTTTTTTCTAAGTTCCAAGTTTTTAAATGTTATAACTTTACTTTAAAAACCTCCATTACCCTCGTACTATACAGTGCATCCATCAGCACAATGTTTTGACTTTTGAGTGCGTTACATTGAGTCGTACCGTAAAACGTGACGTGACCAAAAAACTGGCCAACTGCGAGTCGAACTCACACGTACATAGGGTTCCGTAGCATCAAACTATATAATAAAAATATTTTTAAGGCTCATTCATATGTTGTATTGTTTTACAAGCAACAACAAAACTGTTGCTGCAGTTTGATGAAAAAGTCCCATATCTCAAAAAATAAACATCAAATCTTTTTGAAACCAATTTTGGTTGTAAGTTTTTTTTACGTTCTATAATCCTATTTTTTTTTCTGTAAAATGTGGTGGGGGGACACATTTTACCACTTTGGACGTGCCTATCTTTCGAACTATTGACTTTGAGAGAAAATGGTTTTAGGAACCGCAATGTCATTTTTAAAGACCTATCTTTGGCTACCCCGCACGTATAGGTTTGTTTTTTTTTTTGTAGCTGTACCGCGGTTCACAGAATACATCACCTACTAAGTTTCAACTGTGTAGTCCTAATAGTTTCGGAATAAAAGTGGCTGTGACATACACGAACAGACAGACAGACTTGGCGAATCTATAAGGGTTCCGTTTTTTGCCATTCGGCTACGGAACCCTAAAAAGTCGTATCCCAGCAATAATTTTTGCATAGAGTTACTTAATTTGACGTACAGATTGCTTGACTGAAGGCTTCCTGAAGAGTCTGTTTACACCTTGTAATGATGAAGCATGACTACATAATGGACAGTTGTATATTGTAATATGCTCACTATTATAAAATTATCATAATTGACCATTACTAAATTCATTTGATTTTGTTATACATTCAAGTTTATTCAAAACTAGTAGATGAAAAAATTATACAATATAAAACTCTCAAACTCGTTTGAAAATACTTCATGAAATTAACGACGGCGACGTCACCTCGTATTGTACCAAAAAACTGGCTGAAGTTTCACATAAATATGTATGGCTAAAAGATTGACTCCCAGTTTCTGAAATCTTATTCTAATTTAATCTATTGCCAGCGCATTTGATTATCTACTGTGTCTGTCATGTCAATTAATCACAAATGTTCAAAAACAAATGCACAAATCACAATGCTAACATAATAAACTCACTGACTAACTCGTTCTCACTGCGGTCTCTCTATAGATTCAAGCATTTCCTGCCATCTAGCACCAAACTTACTTTGGTCCAGTCACTTGTACTTCCCATTATCGATTATGCTGATGTTTGTTATTCTGATCTTTCCCAAGAACTTCTAAATAAATTGGATCGACTTCTCAATAATTGTATTCGCTTTGTTTTTGGCCTTCGTAAGTACGATCACATTTCTTCCTTCCGTTCTCAGCTTAAATGGTTGCCTATCCGACTCAGGAGGTCCCTCAGATCTCTCTGCATGCTCTTCACGATTATGAACGATCGATGTGCTCCCGATTATCTAAAAAAATACTTCAAAGTGTTGGGCAGCTCTCACAATCGTAACCTTCGAGCTTCCAAGAATCTACTTCTCCAAATTCCTTCTCACCGCACCGGTTTCAAGTCAAATTCTTACGCTATCTCTACTATAAAGCTCTGGAATGCGCTACCTTTTGGCATTAAGAAAGCTGAAAGCAAATTCACTTTTAAGAGAAAAGTTCGTAACCACTATCTAAGTCAGAATAAATAACTCTCAATTTGAAGTCGAGTCACGGTAATTATTATTAGGTTTTTTTTCGTTTTATAATTTGGTATTTGTTATAATATTTATTAGTTTATCTTGTATGTATTATGTGTATTAGTATCACTATAAGTACTTATATATTTTTTTTTCATATAGTTATTTTGTACCCTACCACAGCGTTTTCGTATTGAACCCAAAGGTTGACTGGTAGAGAATGCCTAATGGCATTAAGTCCGCCTATGTACCACTATTGTACATGAAGTTTAAATAAATAAATAAATAAATAATAAACTTAACAAAGATTCAATCAAGCTGTGAAAATGACGTCAGTTAAGCTTAGGTTCGGTATCTTTGTCAAACCATCGGTGACCACTTGCCACTCACTACTGACTGTTACGTAGACAGAATGTAAATAAAATACCTACCAATGTTGCGCAAGTTTAATACAGAGTGTTGTTAAAATTATGTCACAAACGTCGATCGCCCACACTCCTGTATAACTAAAAATTGAACGGGCTTCCGTCCCACACACAAAGACAACGTTGCTTACCCCATACATATATATATATATATATATATCTGCTACCCACATGAACAATACTGACAAGCATTTGATGGGAATCTAATGATTATTGAAGAAGGAAATTGCTATACGTTTCACTGGACGGAAAATACAATCTTAAATCGAATGATTAACGCCTCAATGTGAAGGATAGCCAGTGGGCAGTTGTTGGTGTTTCTAGGAAGAATTGAAGAGAAACAAAACCATTACCTTCCTCTTCTTTTACCGCAGTCGGTTAATTATACATACGATATTGTACCTACTGACCTATAGTAGCATGGAACTGGTTCCATACGGTTTGTCAGTGGCAAGGACTTACAAACCGTATTGACGATAAATCACTTATCAAACCACTCTTTGACGATAAATCACTTATCAAAACTCTATTAAACAGATTTGCACATTAAATTAGATCTATCTTAACGAAATTAAGTTGAGATTGTTTACATTCCAAATGTCATTCAGTTGAACGTCAGTTTCTGACAGTTAGAGGCGACATCTAGCGGGTTTATAAGTGCTTGCCACTGGGCTAGATCCTCCAGAGGATCTAGCCCAGTGGCAAGCACTTACAAATTGTTTTGTATTTCTTTTAAAGGGATTGAAATATTTTGATTGTAGGTTTAGTCAGTCCCATAAAAAGTTGTCATGGAAAAGACAAAACATTGTCATTTCCATGACAATTTTCTAAAGGGACTATAACTTTACATAGTATAAAACAAAGTCGCTCCCGCTGTCTGTACGTTTAGATCTTTTAAACTACTGATCATGCGGTTTTCACTAATAGATAGAATGATTCATGAGGGAGGTTTGCGTACTTCAGGTATATAATTTGTCAAAGTTTTGTGTAATTTCGACGATTATGCTCTAACTCGACCCTTGCGAAGCCGGGGCGGGTCGCTAGTCAGTAATAAGTTAAAACTGTTACTTTTTCTAGGCCCTAAGGGCAGAAAGAAGATTATTATTATAGGCAGTCCTTTCTACTCCATACCCGTTTGGGTTTGTTCATATTGAATGACCGAAAGTTTGTTCTTATCACAATTGACTTTTTTCTTGTTTATTCTTTTGAGGATCGGTGATACAATCGAATTGTCAATCGTCTTTTGTTCCGTACTCATTTGTTTGGCATCGTAAATTGACCAGTATTTTTACCCTGCAATCGTCAGAAAGACACACTTTATTCGCAATAAAATGTTAACAGGAAGTGTATTTCCTGCAGACTATATTTTTGCAATCATTTCTAAATTATCATTTCCCAGCTGCATGTGATGCACGTCTTATCTTGCTATAAATAGAGTCTATTACAATTAATCACAATTAATTGATATATTTTACTACAATAATTGTTTTTGTCTATACTTGTATCGCAACATATCCTGTCACATTCCTGAGGCAAAGAAATCATCATGTGAGGATGACTTAGCAATCTTTTTATAAAAACGTCCAAGATTTACGTTGAGAAAAATAAGTTAGTAAAAATATTTTGTATCCACCTACCGACTTGAAAGTTTGATCAGACTTAATTGCTCTGTCACCGGTAGATAAATTGCGTCCACTGTTTCCAATTAAATCTCAGTAATTTGAGGGTATGAATACATTAACTCTGAATTCTTTTTATGCTTGGTAAAAACTGGAAGCAATTTGGTTGAGAGGCGCCGTCACAGCGACCTAACGTATGTAAATGTGCGCAGTGAGCACGGGTTGTAGAGGAGTACCCGGCGTTCTCTGGGCTATATAGCCCACCAAGGGCCCGATTTTATGGGTTTTCTGTCAGGGCGTTTTTCATATATGTAGACATTTGGAGTGCAACAAACATGTTTTTACGTGATATATTGCGTTGTTGGTTTATTGTAGGATAAAAAGTATTGGATGAGCGCACCGAAAGACCATCAATTCTGAAATATTATTAGCTCATGCCTAATTTGGAGATAAAGGTATATTGACATAAGTATTACTGTTACTGTCATCCAGTATTATATAACTGCTGCGCAAAGGTTCCATGACACCAGTTCTCGTTTCGATCTAACTAAATAAGACTTATAAAATGTATATCGTTGTGTACTGAAATTGCTTACTAACCATTCCAAATAAGTAATTCTAAACGTAAAAGAATGGTAAATGTCTCATGCGTTTCATTGGTCACGCTTCCCGCGCCGACCTCCGAGCTCCCCTCCAAAACCGAGTGCCCTTGGCCTATATCGTCGATCGGCATTGGGTGCTCAAGTTTTTCATTGCCCTTAGTTCATACCAAGTCTATAGCTTGGAAAGATAACGGATTTTATCAGTGAAGATCTCTCTCTTTCTCTCAGAGCTTATGAACGTTTATTTTAAACATTTTTTATAGGTGCCCTCGATAAACGCCTAACCTAACGCATATAGGTAGGCGTTCGTTATCAATTTATCCATCGATCAAATAACTTAGAACAACACTTTTAACCTATATTTGTGTAAAGCTTTCATCTAAATTGTTTTATCATAAAGTGGGTCACTGATAAGTTAATCTGTCAATAATAAAATAACTTACAATCGTGTTCGGAGCTAAGCTAGATGCCAAGAATAGGAGGATGGATTGGGACATAAGAATAAAGAGTTATCTGGTCTTGCAAATACGCTCCTTGTTCACTGACTGACGATGAAGGACAATTTAATTAAGAAACAAGAACAATTCTGGTCCAAAATGGCCAACTCACACTGAGCTTGGGGAACGTGGTTGCATGTTGTCGTTTTCTGTAAAAAAAAAAGGTGAATCGGAATGAAGGTATATCCTTTCACACAACAAAATAATTTTTCAAATCGGTTCATAAATGACGGACTTATGGGGGAACAAACATTTAAAACAATACAATCGAATTGAGAACCTCCTCCTTTTCTGAAGTCGGTTAAAAACTAAATAACATAGCTGTAAAAAATAGACATGATAAAAGCGATCTTTCAGTACAAAACTGAATGTTAGAAAATCAACGACTGTAATCGGAATGCAAAAGTGCCGAGGAGGTCTTTACTTCGCCCTCTGTCGCTCGAGGGGCCGCCTTTGATATCCGATTCAATGTAAATAACAGCACTTTGCCGGCTGTATTTTCTGGAACTTTTGCTTAAAACATTATTTCATATTTTCTCGAAGTGTTTGATTTAAAATAAAACCGTTTTGCTGCTTTCTATCGGCAAAGCGGTTTAGATGTTTAAAGGTTTTTTTGTAGGTTTAAGATTTGCGTTGTACCAGATTATTTTTAATGGCCACATTTCCTGGAAAATTGCATTTAAATATCGGTGTGATTTCATTAAAAAAAATACCTTCATATTTAAATCTATCATATCTCGCTATTTGGGTAAATAAATTGTAATGCTTCTGACCTCACTCTTATTTATTGGCCACACGTATTTAGCCAGGGATCGTAAACATAAACAAACCACCTGCGTAAAAAATAAGTGTAACATCGCCTCCCTTTGTGGAATAAAGTCAGGGGTCGTCACGGTCGGGTTATGTAAATTGCAATAAGTGAACACCTACGTATGTTGGGGTGCCCTGAATAACTACATTCAGGAAATAAACGTTTACACTCTTGTCTTTTTACAATAAAACGTCGTTGTTACTGTTTTTTTAAAGAAAAAGGACACCATTTTACCTATAACGTCCAGGAAGATTAAAAATATGCTCAACATAAAGCTCTCTAATTATTCTTGACAAGTAAATAGGTGTCTAACCAACGTGAACCGGCAATAAATTAATTTAGGAAACTCCGTTGTTGGTAATTTTTCACGTTGCCTATTACCTTTCGTAGGTGGATGCGTGGATACGAATTCAATCAACATTTAATGAGGCCAATGTTCCGAATAAGTACTTAATCTGATTTTTTTAAACCCGAGCGAACCTTGTTTATCAGAAACATTAGGTACGCACGGCGACCATGCAAGCTTGGTTTAGTCCCATCTCGGCACCTTCCCATCTCGGCACCCATGAATTAATTTATCATCTTTACGAAAAATTCCCATCTCGGCACTCCGTCATTAGTCGTTGTTATGTAGAGTCATCAAAAAATGGATACACTGTATCAGTATAGTGAGTAAATCAAATTGACTCAAAACTAAAAAATGTAAAAAAAAATACCTATAAAATAAGTTTAATTTTAAATTTTTAGTGTTTAGTGAACAAAGTAAAATATATTTTCATGGGTCTTAAAAAAAAATACGCAAGTAATAAGTAAGCAAGTAAGTAAGTGTCATATTTTCTGGCTATCTCTTTCGCCTCGGTTAAGACAGTCAAACCAAAGTAAACCTAACGACTGCTCATTATGGTTCATTTTTGTGTAATACTAAATTAGAAGTGCTCAGTCCAGATAGTATAATAAGACAATAGCGCAAACTAACAAAAGAAAGAGCGAGATAGAGACAATTAGCAATGCGGCCGGTGCCAAGCCAGTTTAATGTACAATTACAGTCGTTATGCATGTGTTTACTCTTCAGTCATTTTATCAGTATTTCTAGTTTTTTAGAGATAAACGGATCGTCACGTTTTAAGTTCAAGTGAGTTACAAAATAATAATGAGTGCAGGACCAAGTAATGGGAGATCAGTGCTAAATTATGTGAAGTCCCAACGTGGCCAAAAGGTACTTCTACACGCAGGTCATCAATACTATGTACAAAAGCAAAATAAGGACTCTACAAGGTGGCGATGCGTGAACTCAAAAATAAAATACGGGTGTTATGGGCGTATGACTGTACAAGGTGACATAGTGCTAAATGAAAACAGACATTCACCCGAGTGTGTGCCAAACTTTGAAAAAAATGAAGTTAAAGATATCATATATCAGTGTGAACAACAAGTGTGCGACGATATGTCGTCCGTGTCTCAAATATACGAAAAAGTCGCCTGTAAAAAAAACCGCAGCGTTCGTGTTGCAAAAGTGTTACCAGATCTTGAAAATATTAAATCAAGACTGTACAGGCATCGTAATAAACATTTAAAAGTTTCAAAAACTCAATATGATATTGCGAGTCAGGTAGTCATTCCACCGGACTATAAAGAATGTTTGACCGCTGACTATAGTGATGATGAAGACAGAATTTTAATATTCTCAAGTCGACAAACCCGGAAATGCATTTACCGGGTAAAACATTTCTTTCTTGATGGCACTTTCAAATGTTGTCCAAGTCCTTTTAAACAATTATATGTCATATCGGGTGATCTGGGCAGTTCAGAGCGACATACGAATATAGTGCCTCTTTTATATTGCCTATTAATCAGCAAAAACATGAAAACCTACGAAATAATGTTTGAGTTGATTCGTACTGTCTTTCCAAAGATGAAGCCGAATAAAATGACATTTGATTACGAAGTTGCAGCGATCAAGGCTGCAGAAAAAGTTTTTCCAAGGGCGACTATAAAAGGATGCTTTGTACACTACACACGGTGCTTACTACGTAAAGCGCAATCCCTTTATTTAACCAATCATGATGAATCCGTAAACCACATAAAAAAATGTGTGGCGCTGGCGCTACTTCCTCAGCCGGCAATAGCAGAGGGATTCATACTGATTATGGAAGACAGGTATGCTTAATTTTGGCACTTATCTCTATTAATTTTGACATGCTAGGTACATCATTCGTATTTTTTATTTATTTATTACTTTTATTTCCTTTCAGTTATGATGATCCTAACTACACCAAATTCAACGATTACATGGTTCAACAATGGCTGGAAAATGGACCTCCAAACGAAGCAAGAGAATGGATGGCTAAATGGTGTTGTTACGGCGAGAGACACCGTACCACCAATAGCGTAGAAGGTTGGAATGGGAGATTAAATAGGCGTGTCGGCAAACGACCTACTTTAATCAAATATTTAAGTGTCGTGAAACATGATACAAGGTGGTTTGCATTTAAAATGATCAAATTTTTCAAGTGTAACATTCCTATTTCCAAGAAAAAAGAGAAATACGTAAAGTCCCATGCCGAAATCAACCAAATTGTAGCAAATTATGAAAATGGTTCGATAAATTTAAAAAGCTGCATAGAACAACTGTCTGCAATAATTGCCATATTTGTTTCGTGGACGACGACAAAGTAACTGTGATTTTATTTATTTTTGATAAGTAATGTTTAAAATTATTGCTATTATTGTAAGAAAATTATGTACAATGTTGATTTCTCTGTGATATAGAAGATTAAAAAATAGTCTATTTACAACTGTTGATTAGTGTAATATTTTTTTATTAGTTTGTTTTTTGTATGAAGAGTAACAACTTGCGGTGATTTTATTATTTCAGATATTTTTAAGACTAATATTTTTTTATATGTTGATTTCTCTGTGATATAGAAGATTAAAAAATAGTCTATTTACAACTGTTGATTAGTGTAATATTTTTTTATTAGTTTGTTTTTTGTATGAAGAGTAACAACTTGCGGTGATTTTATTATTTCAGATATTTTTAAGACTAATATTTTTTTATATTTAGAATTTTTACCTATTATGTAGGTATGAAAATATACAATTCCGATTTATGTGATAATTAAGACTGAAAATGAATGTACAGCGAGTTATAGCAATTAGCATTTAGTACCAGTATGGAAGTCCCCAAAGTATGGACGCCCTTTTGCCTACGTCCCGGTTATACTGATTAAACGTTAATTGTACATAATAACTGTTGATTTTTGTAATATGTTTTTACATAATTGCTGGAAAGATTTTAAAACAATTATTCCTACGAACCGTGAATTTTTCATATATTTTAAAATTTGTTATGTTACTGCCAAGGCAGAGATAATGGAGCCTCCAAAAAGCGATTCAAGGGCTTGTCTGTGAAAATGGTAATTTAAAAAGAAACAAAAATGATTTAATGAATAATAAAGTTGATTTACTTACTATACTGATACTGTGTTTCCGTTTCTTTTTGTGTACCTTAAAATGTTTCATGAGAGGGTGCCGAAATGGGAATTTTTCGTAGACAAGATAAATAAATTCATGGGTGCCGAGATGGGAAGGTGCCGAGATGGGAATAAACCGCAAGCTTGACAAAACCAGTTTATATGGATCTCTCATTGTACGGGAAATCTATTTCGTATAGATTTCCCGTACAATGAGGCCATGTTATACTGGAAAATATAGTTTGATGTGTAGTCGTGTGTACTGCATGGATAATAGGTAGTTCAATATTATGTTAGTGTGTGTGTGAATGTAATTAGCTTGATTATATTTGAAGTAGTTCTATCGGGTTCAAAGCATTAACTTCAGTTAATATCGAAGATTCTAGAAAAATATAAGCGTGAGTAGGTACTGACGGTTGACGACTTTTGAACCTTATTATAAAGGGCGTAAGGGTAAAAATTGGAAGACCGTGAGTGAACTCGGGGGCAGCTACTACTTGTGAGACACCTTACTTTAGTTAGAACCTATAGACATCAGGTTTCATTCGATAGATTTTCTTTCACACTGTACTCATGAAATAAAAACCCTAACTACTAGCAAAATAATTTACGTTTTAAAACGTATTTAGTTAAAAGACCGTCAAAAACCATAGACTCTGACTTCAGTAAGTTTTGGCACGATTTATGTCCCAGATACATTCTGAACTCAGGATACTGAACTAGATATACCTATTTCATAATAACGATCTGAAATTATGCATTGTTCATGAACTTTCGACACTTCAATAGTAATCACTACTGAATCTTTTCCTGACATTTACATCATTAAATGTAAAAATAAATAAAAGTGGAAACTAAATTTTCCTTCTCTTTTTTAAGTAAGTTCAAAAAAAATTGAATAAGCCATACTAATATTATAAAGACGTAAAATTTATTTGTAAGTTTTGTATGTGTAATCTTTGGAACTAATGATCCGATTTCGAAAATTCTTTGACTAACGGGAAGCTACATTACCTGCGAGTGTCATAGGCATTCCATTTACATTTTAACCGTTCTTCTGGGTTAATTACCGAATATAACGGGAGCGAAGCCGCGAGCAAAGACATCTCGCTTATAAGTTCAGCGTTTGAAATCACAGTAAGTACATGTGAAGTCCCTGTTGTCTCTGTAAATTACACAAGCTGTCACTACTTCAAGGCTTTTATTTTCAGGTTTGGTAGCAAGTTTGTCCTGAAAAATGGTTGTACAGCTATTGAAAAACAGATTTATTACGAAAGATAGTACTATAAATCACAAACGAAACAGAATCCCAAAGCTCAATTATGAGCCCCACTAGCTAATACATCTTGGTGGGTTACAAAGCATTTCGTGAGTTAATCGGAGCGAGTCGACGTCAAACATCGAGTTGTATGTAACCCGGTCGGCTAACAGCCACACGTAGAAATACGCATAGTCCGCAGTGGCGCCCGAACGAACCGAACTTAAACCTTGACGGCACCCCCACACACCCCACCACACCCACCGTGGGGGTGGGTACCCCCGAACAACATTTATTTCTTGTATTCCTTTTATAACAACGGGTAATTGTATTAGGTAGCTCTGTTAGTTTTTACTGACTGCAACAATTTATATTGCCTTTCTTCGTACGGCTCATTACAAAAATAAAATTAATCAAATGTTTCCATTTCAGTCAGGTACGGTGGGAGGGGCGTCTATATTTGGGGAACACCCCTTCGGTTCAATTTCTCGATTTGGTAAACATTCGCAGTTAAGTATTTTATGAAAATTCTTTTGTGAGAAGGCAGCCTTGAAATTGTTGAAGTAGGTTATTTTAATGCTCTGGTTTCAGTTTCAGCACTCGTTTAGTACATGTCCTTGACTTCTGGCTTTTTACTTGATTTATCATTCATTTCGATAACTGGTTTTATCCACTTTCGTCCAATAACAGCATTTCTTACTGTAACTTCGTTTTTGCAAATAAAGTTTTTTATTTTAACCTTTTTAGTTGTAGTATACCACACAAATTCTTGTCACCAAACAATGTTTTACATTGTAACTAGAAATGATTAAGGAACCATCGTGTCGTCCACATAGGCCAAGGAGAAAAAAACCAAACTACTAAACCGATTTTGATGAAAATTCTATGGGATCAATCGAAAAGTATATCCTTAAAAAGTTTTTTTTCAAATCGGTTCATAAATGACGGAGTTATGAGGTAACAAATATAAAGAAATACAACCCAATTGAGAATCTCCTCCTTATTTTGAAGTTGGTTAAAAATCCGTCAAAACGGTGAAGATTTTTCTGTATAAAGTTTTCAAGATTAATGTAGGCAATCTAGGCTAAACGCTTTATATCTAGCGGAAAATTGGGGATTTCGAGCAAGAATCTACAAGGTCAATAAGTAAGATAAAATGTACTGACAGCAAATCTTTTTTCTCGCGCCTATTACATAACGTGCCGAAGTGGAGACTGAAGATATTTTGCCGACTCAGTTGACTTAAGCCCGCGAATCACGATCTTGATTGTTACTGTGTTAGAAAAAGCTTGTGATTTTGTTGAGGGTTGAGAGGCTCCTGTTGTTAATATTTATTCAACGTCATTGATTATTAGGTTTTTGTTCCTACATTTTTCATAACGTTACATCACACCTGCAATCCCTGAAGGGTTAGGCGTACCCAATGAGGGCTATCGTTTTTGAGCTCACCGGATGGCACCACTGTCGATTAAGGTCCTGTCAAAAATTCTATTTTACACTCTAAAGTACCAATAACTTCATGAAAAGTTTATTTTATTACGTATAAAAACATAGTGTAAATTTCAGGTTGATATATTTACAATATTCTCCATAAAATTAGCAAACATGAAACATTTAAAACTCATTTCATCTCCAAGTACTGAAAATTAAGATTCTAAGTTGCTACTTAAAATCTTCAAGTCTTAATTAATCAGGAATGGCCCAATCTAGACCACAATCGTGAATATTTGTAAAAATACGTGTTAAAAAAGCACGCAAAGCGTGAACTTTCTATGACATCTGACATTTCGGTGACCCCGCGCTACACTAGCGCCTCTAGCGGCGAATTCATACGCGATAGCCCCCATTGGGCACTCCCTCCTGCTCAGCCCAGAGCGGGAGGAGTCATTTGATGATTTACCATACGAAAAAAAAAAAAAGGGTGTACCCAATTATAGTACACCCACATTTCTCAGTTATGTTTAAGTCCCATGTAATAGGGGATGAGTCTATTGCCATTAACTGTCACAAATCCAGACTCCGTGGCTGCTACTGAGAAATTCCTGATAGAAAAACCAAATAACACTTTTCCCAACCTGGAAATCGGATCCAGGACCTCAAGCTCAGCAGTCGCGCTGTATACTTACCTAATGTATACCTGCATTCAATTTGCCTTAGGTACTAATAAAGCACTTAGAACAATCTATAATTCTTTAATTATAGATTGTTCTTCAATTAAGGCTTTTTTACATGGCAATAAAACATTTTACGGGGCAACAACCTTATACCAAATTGATTTAGAAAGCGTTTTTTTTTTTTAAACAATTTCTATTGTTATTCAAACTTTTCTTCAGATCGTAGACAAGTAGAGCGAATAATCTCTAACCCAATTGACGTTACCCGATCCTTACGTAGTACGTGATGTAAAGGCAGTTTGTAACTTTCGACCCAACACAGTAGGTACTACCAACCTAACTACAGTACTAAACGTACCTGCATTTACCTCGAAAATACAAAAACTACGTTCGCTTCACGTTGCGTGACGCCGGCTGTCGTGTCTGTCGCATTTAAGGCCATCCACACACGAGCTCATTTATAATTAACCTGTTACTACATCAGCATACTCACAGTTAATCCCTAGCTTTAAACCATTTATACGAAAAGCTCTGAAAACGAAACGGATTTCTGTGAATAAAGTTGACTGGGTACAAGAGATGTCTTATCTCAACAACGGAATAAAAATGTTTACACAATTGAGTCATATTTTTAACCGACTTCCAAAAGGAGGAGGTTATCAAGTCGTCAGATTTTTTTTTTGTGTGTATGTTCAGCGATATCTTCACCATTTGTGAACCGATTTCGATAATTCTTTTTTTTTTTTTGTAGAATATTGTTTCGCGGTGGGCCCATTTAAATTTGGTGAAGATCTGATGCTGATCTTCGGAGATATACTGTGGAACTCTTCAAAAATAGACGGCAAATCTGTCGTGATTGCTGCAATCGCTTGGATGTTTATTGTTTATACAACATCATAACATAATATCACGCTTGTATGCTCTACCAGTACGCAGATGTGTACTGTACAACTTTTCGACAGTTATGTATGTTAAGTTCTATTTTATTGGGGTTATGCCTATTACCATGAAATGTATTATTAGCGGTTCACTAATGTTTCACCAAAACACTTTTGACAATATTTTAACCGACTTCAAACAAAATGAGGAGGTTCTACGTTTGACTGTGGGTCCCGTATGTTCACCGATTTCTCCGCTAATTGTGGACCGAGTGTCAAAATTCTTTTTTTATTCGAAAGCCTATAATACTGAGATGGTCCCGTTGTCACAAAGTTAGAATCTGATGATGGGATGGGGAAATCGAGGGCAACCCTGACATTTTACAATGTTTTCATATAGGTACTTTCTAACGATATTTGTACCTGATAATCATTATCTCATGTTGCTGAGCTGATGATGGAAGGTATAAATCAGGATGTGATGCTGATCTTCGGAGATATACAATGGAACGCTTCATTAATAGACAGAAAATCTGTCGTGATTGCTGCAATCGCTTGGATGTTTATTTTTTACACAATATTAGAACATAACATAACGCCTGTATGCTCTGAGGGAGTACGCAGATGTGTACAGTACACCCAGATTTCGACAATTAGGTATGATAACGATATAAGTTACATTTTATTGGGGATAAGCCTATTACCATGAAAGAAGTTGTTAACAATGTAAAATAAATGTATAGCAAATATTTGTGTAGAATATTGAAACTAAAAAAGGAAAAATAAAAAACTTTTTTGCAAAAAATAAAACCGACTTCAAAAACACAAAAAGTAAAAAATAACTTTAGCTTCAGAAGTCGGTGACAAAAAAACAAAATCAAACTAGCAAAACTCACAAAACTCTGAAGCTAAAGTTATTTTTTACTATTTTGTGTTTTTGAAGTCGGTTTTATTTTTTGCAAAAAAGTTTTTGAAACACTTTTTTCCTTATATTTATTATCTTCGTGTCCCCGAAAATACAAGTTTTCTTTAACGATTTTTTCTTGACGTTTAACGTACGGGGTTCAGGATATGAGTGAGCCAAGTTTGAATTAGCTTCTCTCACTATCCTGATTTTCATATTCTGTCACGAGAAACTTGAAATATAAATGATCGAAAATGTCTTTGGAAATGACGTTTTTTTTACTTGGGGCTTGTAATATCGTATCTAATTAAATCCTTAGCTTGGGTCGAGAACTTTATCTTCTTTTTTAATATTCTTTTTGGGTACTGTTTCAAGGCCCCCCCGCTCCGCGCTCCGTGTCGAGTGGACGTGTTTTTTTTGCTCTCACGAACATTTTATTTCGGCAAAATAGTCTAAAGTGCAGTAATCTGTTCTAAAATTACACCAATAGCTGCTCAACAAAGCTTATAACAAACAGTGAAAAAACTAAATCTGTGTACAAACTCATAACGGAGATATAAGCAAAACAATTTCAAAGTTTTTAAAAGTGAACGTTATAAATTTCTTTGTGTCGGTGTCGAAGTGTATTGACCTTCGAACGGGTCAATGACACACGTCTGGGTTCCTTAAAGTATTATTAACAGAGCATCTAATTTCGCCATATTCATTAGAGCTTCGGTGGTCTAAAGGCGTAAGCCGGCCGCCCGCTACCCAACAACGCGTCGAGTCTCGAGTTCAAGCCCCGCATCTCACAAGCACTTTTTGGAAGTTTAAATTCTTTCAATTTTAAAATACTAAAAAGCATAAACAATGACAGTAATAGACGACTAGTTAAATGAAATCAGTGGCGAATTAACCATATATTAGAACTGCCAACAAACTGAACGAAAACGGATTCGGGGAATTAAATCCAATTACTAAAGAAACTTAACATGTCTTCGAAAACTAAGTGCACTAACAGCGGCAGAAAAGAGCAGCTACTAGTAACTTGTTATAAATGCAAGAAATTAGCGGAACACAGAAATACGCTAATTTGCACTTCTTGTAAAAACCATTTTGAATTTGATTGTGCTGGTTATCCGGAGAAAGTGTATCGATTGAAGAATTTAGATGAGAGAAAAACATTTAGGTGGGTGTGCAAATCATGCTCTCAAAAAGCAAAAGAGCAGAATATGAACCCTGGAGTATCCAATGTGACATTGAGGAAAAAACACTCATCACCTAAAGCAGAATCAAGTAGATGTCTCACACCAAACGTACCAGAAGAGAACACACCTTGGTCCACCCCAAAAAGCACAACTTCTGAATCTTATGACTCACATATACTAACAATGGAACATAATATGTACGATGATTCAGCTGCTATATCCGACAAAACACTGTCAAGAAGTATGGACTATACAACAATTGACCCTATTCAGAACCTTGAGCTCCAAGAATCAATTGAACACCTCCAGATGGAACTTAGAAGTTCACAGAACGAACTTGAAAATGTCATACTAGACAATAATGAGCTCCGCAAACAAAATGAAAAACTCTCTAAAGATAATATAACTTTAAAAGGATTCTTAGGCCTGTCCCCACAAAAAGTATTATACAGCAATGAGGGCACAAAAATAGCAAATGCGTCGTACTCTTTATTACATTCAGATATGCAAGCATTCTTTACACCGCCTAGAAATTTGTCCAGAACTACAAATAACACAACAGGTATACATACAAATAATCATCTAAGCGGGACTATCCTAAGCCTACAAAAAAACATTGCCGACTTGGAGGATCGGTTGAAACAGGCTGGAAACGATATAGTACACCTTAAAGATCAAATTCTAAAACTACAGAAGCAATTAGATTTAAAAGAGAGCGGTACAATATTTAACGATAAGAAAATTTCTGTTGGACTAAAAGAAGAACGCACTAATAAGATATTTATCTTTGGCACACAACAATGTGTTGGACTTTCCTCTGCATTAATGAAGTCGAGAGCAGCTACTCCGTATATGAAATATACTGTAACGGCGGAAACAAAACCACACGCGCTTACTAGTGACATAATTAAAAATTGTCAAAATATTTCTATGTCAAGTGGCGACAAACTTATTATTTGTGTGGGTGAAAATGACTATGATACAAAAATATTATCTGCTCAATTACGCAAACTACTCGACGTATTCAGGAATAATTTTGTAATTGTTTTGAGCCCACTTAAGAATATGTATTTAAATATAAATGATTTGAAACAGACTATAAGTAATATTTGCAGTGAATACAAATGCTGTAAATATATTGATTCAGAATACAAATTTTACAATGCATGTAAATCTTTAAACTATGCCATTGACTGTTTCGATTACGAAAACAAGTATTTAAATGTTAAAGAATTGAAGAAAATAATACTGCGTAATCAAAATAACTATAAAAAACCTGATAGAAAACATGTAATAGCTTCGAAAGGTACAATTCCTTATTATTTTGCACGTCATCAAACGAAATGCCCTGCTACAAATGACCCTGATATTGAAAACTCTACGCGTTCAAAAAAATGTACTATTCCATACTATTTCAAAGTTATAGATCATAAACAGCTTTTTCGTGAATAACAACATCGTAGCAAATGAACCTAAAACTTTTAAAATATTGCACCAAAACATCGCTAGTATTCTTTCTAAAAAGGAAATTTTGGAACTAACATTGCTGGAGTTACGAGACATAAATAAAGATCCTGACATATTATGTTTGTCTGAAACCTTTATGCGTGCCGGAAATGAGAAATATATAAAATTAAATAACTATACTGTAGCAGCTGCATTTAGTAGAGACACACAGAGAGGGGGAACCTGTATACTCGCTAAACAGGGTATTGTTTATAACGAACTTTCCCACATTAAAAAGTACTCAACCCAAAAATCATTTGAAGCCTGTGGCGTTGAAATTCCATTGCACAAATTACTTCTCGTTTGTCTTTATAGAACGCCTAAGTCTGATCCTAATATATTTTTGGATAAACTTGATCAACTTATGTGCGAAACGGTAAAAAAATATGGATCAAGTACAAAAATAGTTATTGCTGGTGATTTCAATATAAATACTTTTAAACAAGGGAAAGTCACCAACTACTTAAAGGATCTTTGCAATAACTATAACTTGCAGATTCACGTTAAAGTTGCCACACGTAAAGACTCGTGTATAGACCACATACTAAGTAACATAAAAAAATCTTCCACTGAGGTACTATCCCTATACTTATCAGACCACGACACAGCGCAACTCTTAGATTTCCCAGTAGAAGAGCAAAGTTTAAAGTCCAAATCATATTTTATGTATAAAAAAGACTATTGTAGTGAAAATATTAGTAAATTCAAACAATGCCTTGCAAGTTTAACGTGGTCAGAGGTACATCTGAGAGAACTGATATAAATAATGCATTCAATAAATTTCACGAGCTTTTATGTTTATTATATAATTTATGCTTCCCAAAGATTAAGATTAAAATAAACAATTCTAATGCAAGTAAACAAAAATGGATAAGCAAGGGTCTCAGAAATAGTTGCAAAACTAAACGATGTTTACGGTATCTATATTATAAAAATAAAACCCTAACGTACAAACGTAGATACAAAAAATATTCATCAATACTGCAGAAGTGTATCTTTAAATCCAAAATAAATTCAAACATTAAATACATAAATAACAGTAAAAACAAATGCAGAGCAACGTGGTCAGTCATTAACCGTGAAATTGGAAATACAAAATGTGACAATGATATTTCTCAACTAGAATTAAATAAGAGAATACTGACTAATCCCTCTGACATAGCAAATGCTTTTAATGATTATTTTATTGATTCGACTAGCACTGTGACATTTAATAATTTACATGTTAATGACGAGCCTAATAAAACCATGACAATGCCTAATTCTATGTTTCTTAGCCCTATGACTGAAGACGAGGTTAAGAAAGAAATAATAGCTTTAAATAACACTAACTCAGAAGGTTACGATGGAATTAGTACAAAAGTAATTAAAACTTGCAGTACAGAATTAATTTCTATTTTGACTTATTTAATTAATCTTTCATTTTCATCTGGAACTTTTCCTGATGCGCTAAAATTATCAGTCGTTAAACCTCTGTACAAAAAAAACGATAAAAAGGATGTTAAAAACTATCGTCCGATAACCCTTATACCCATAGTGTCTAAATTATTTGAAAAATGTATGCAAAAGAGACTTTCCAACTACTGTAGCAAATACAACATCATAACAAAAGAACAGTATGGATTTCAAAAGAACAAGTCAACAACACTAGCAATTGCTAATCTTTTGGGGCACATTCATAATTTCCTAAATAAAAATTATTTAACGACAGGACTATTCTTCGACCTGTCACAAGCCTTTGACTTTGTGGCACATGACATCTTGTTGAAAAAATTAGAAAAAAGTGGAATAAGAGGTTTAGCACTGCAGTGGATCGCGTCTTATCTAAGCAACCGAAAGCAATACGTTGTTATTAATAAAGTTAATGAAAATTTATTAACCTCGTATTCATCCGACTATAGAGTTAATAATTGCGGCGTCCCCCAAGGGAGTGTATTAGGACCCTTATTGTTTCTATTATACATAAATGACTTACCGCTAGTGACTAATCATAAATGTGTATTATTTGCGGACGACATTTCAATTATTGTGACTTCTGACAAAAAGTGTAAAACTAAATTTGATCATGAGATTGACATTAATAATACTATTGACGACATTATAAAATGGTTACAGGCAAATAAATTGAAAATTAATTTAGATAAATCAAATTATATACAGTTTAATAAATCAATACATACTAAATACAATTTCAAACTTCGTATTGACAGGTTAAAAGAAGTTCCACAAACTAAATTCTTAGGAGTACTCATAGATCAAGATCTGAATTGGAAAGTACATCTGGATAGTTTGTGCAGTAGGATTAATAAGTTTGTTTATGCTCTCAGACAAATAAAGAACATAACCAACAAAGAAACAGCAATTACAGCATATCACGCCCATATAGAATCAATCTTAAGATACGGGCTTATCCTTTGGGGTAACAGCACAGATAAACACAGAGCATTTCTTGCGCAAAAGAAATGCATCAGAGCCATTTGTGGTATCCGTCCCGACGAGTCATGTAAACCGTTCTTTAAAAAGCTAGGTATATTACCACTTCCGTCACTGTACATTTTTGAAATTTGTAATTATGTTTATAATAATAAGGGATTGTTCAAAAAAGCCTACCAATTGAACTCTCGCAATAGAGATCCATGCAGACTTGCACTGCAGGATACTCCTAAATCGGCCAAGTATGCGAAAAGTTTCCTAGTCATGTGTGTACGCATTTATAACAAAATTCCTAAAGAAATAAAATTGTTATTTAATAGTAACTCATTTAAAAACAGATTACTGAAATGGTTGAAAGAACACATGTTTTATGACATTAAATATTTTCTCAACAATAAATTATAAATTTCTGGACTTTTGTAATTGCAGATAATGGTGAGAGAAAACTATTATTATTGTATTGTTATTATTGTATTATTATTATTGTATTGACATTGTTTCTGTGACATTGAACTTTAAAATTTACTAATAATTATTATTTTGCATGCAATTGATACATATCCTGTATAGCTAAACATGCGAACTTTAGATTAATATCTGACTGTAACAACTTTATACCATGTTTAAGGCAAATAAAGACTTATCTTATCTTATCTTATCTTATCTTATCTAAGGTAATTTTTTCCACAATCATCTCTAAATCATATTGTCTGGTAGTCTGAAGTCCATTAAACGTATCTATTGTTTAATAAATCATGACGTCAATAATATTTAGAATAGATTTTTTATCCTTAGAAGGTTTTTGTATTACTAGGGTTTTTTCCGAGAAAAGCTCGAAAAAATTTATGATACCTAGAAATAGGTAGGTACCTTTATACCCAATGCTTAGAAACTCTTACTTTCTTATTTTTCTAAGGGATCGTATTGAATAAATTAGGCTGTAATAGGTATACCAACTGAAATCTGAACGCTGCAAATTAGGTTTTTGTCTACAAAAAGAAAATATAGACATCTTTTTTTAAGTAAGTTTAATATTAGACAATGTTGCCTCATATTATATTTATTACTAGCTGACCCGCGCAACTTCGTCTGCGTGCGTGCGTAAATAAAAGAAAGAGAGGTTAGAGAGAGTGTGCGTCAACCTTAAAAGTTAGACATATGGCCATTGCGGATATTTTTTTAGAGCTTTTAAGAGGGACAATTCCGACATACATGATAATTGCGTAACTTTAATCGTTCACGCACAACGGAAGCTCTCAAAAGGAGTAAATCCCTATTATATACCATTACCGATGGATAATCATCAAATGACCCCTCCCACTCTGGACGGAGCGGAAGGGAGTGTCAGACTTGTACTGACTAAAATCCATACACGTTTCTTCTTTTGCCCTTTGCGTTCCAGGGCCTCGGTATCTCTTTCGAACAGTCCCGCAACCCTGGCAGGCCTCGCTCCTCTCGGATCCCTTCCCGTTTGTTGACATCTCTTTGAGGCGCGTGTGGAACACGAACGCGCCGTCACCACGGCCTGTCGTCATAAGACGGACGGATGGCGAGCTAGCCCATTACTCACCATCCACAGGCTCGCGACCCTCGTCAGCCTTACGTCTTAATCTTTAGACACTCGATGACAATCATATACCAGCTAGAACGAAAGTTCTCATCAAAGTTCTTGAAATGAGCCGAGACACGATAAATCTGCTGTAAACTGTTGCGGACCTCTTATAACTGCCTTCCGTCTCCATCGTCAGATCTTTGATGATAGACATACTCCAGGCAGGAATAAAGTTCTCATCAAGGTGCATGAAATCAGTCGAAACACGATATAGATGCTATAAACTCTTGAGGACCTCTTGCAACTACCTTCCGTCTCCATCGTCAGACATTCGATGACAGTCATTCTCCAGCTAGGCCTAAAGTTCTCATCTAGGTGCATGAAATGAGCCCAGTCACGATATAGATGCTGTAAACTCTTAAGGACCTCTTGCAACTGCTTTCCTTCTCCATCGTCAGACATTCAATGAAAGTCATACTCAGTTAGGTTTAAAGTTTTTATCAAAGTGCATGAAATGAGCCCAAACACGATTTAGCTGCTGTAAACTCTTGCGGACCTCTTGCAACTGCCTTCCGTCTCCATCGTCAGACTTTTGATGAAAATCATTCTCCAGGCATCGTAAAGCGATCGAACACACACTCTACAGGGATATAGCGTCATGTAGACTAATCTAGAATACTTTTTGCTATCAGAACTTTTTTGTAGCTGGTCAACCGATTTAAAAGTTATCTTGTGAGCACATTTTCATTAATTAGTACCATTTTGGTGCGATAGATGTCGTTGCATGTATCTTACACAATGATGGTAAGTTCTTCTTGAACACTTTAAATTCATAAATCTTTTGATAGAGAGCACTGATTACAATGAAACAAAAACTAAAACCTTCTCTAAGTTCCGCACAATACTTGTGCATTGAATCTAATCACATTGGTTTTCCCAACAACATGAACGCCCGCCTCGCAGCGCGCGCGGGTCATTATTTTGATGCGGAGTTATTTTAAAACTGTGATATCTCCTAAGATATTCATCTAAATTGAATGATGTAAAGAGCAATTTTGGTCACAATTGAACGCTTAAGATGACTAACATATTTGTTTTGATAAGGATTAATACTATGTCGGTAAAAATACCTTTGCAAATAAAGCACTATTTTTGACCAAATTTTAAAATCATAAAAATGGTTATTGTTAGTCAACCTTAAAAGATAGGCATGTGCTGTCGCGGACTTTTTTTTAGACATTTTTAAGAGGAATAATTCCCTCATACATTAATTTTGTGCAACTTTAACCGTTTAAACAGCGCACGCAACGGAAGATCTCAAAGATGATAAATTTTCCCCGTTTTTGCATCATTTTTCATTGATGCTCAGCTCCTATTGATTGTAGCGTGGTGATATATAGCCTATAGCCTTCCTCGATATATAAGCTATTCAACACTAAAAGAATTTTTCAATTCGAACCAGTAGATCCTCAGTTTAGCGCGTTCAAACAAACAAACAAACAAACAAACAAACTCTTCAGCTTTATAATATTAGTATAGATTGTAAACTTATTGTATTGTTGGTCTCGGCTGTCATTTGTAGATCTTTGACAGTCGTTAAAGGACTACCTTTAACTACTGTCAAAGATCCCGTGGCTCGAATGTCTGACAATCACCAAGGGGTATCGTATTGTCTAATACTAACTGGGTCATGGAGGTCAGATAGGCAGTCGCTCCATGTAAAATACTGGTATTCAGCTGCATCTGGTTAGACTGGAAGCCGACCCTAACATAGTTGGGAAAAGGCTAGGCAGATGATGACGATTATTGTATAAATTACATTTATATTTTGTAGCTGTGTTTATGTTACGGCTAAAGGTAGGTGTGATCATAAACTTAAGATTAGCCGGCTAAACTTAACATAACCTAACCTAACCTAAGTTTAGCCGGCTAATCTTAAGTTTGTGTTCACACTTAGCCGGCTAATCTTAAGTTTATGTATTCACACCTACCTTTAGCCGTAACATAAACACAGCTACAAAATATAAATGTAATTTATACAATAATCGTCATCATCTGCCTAGCCTTTTCCCAACTATGTTAGGGTCGGCTTCCAGTCTAACCAGAAAAATGATAACCAATTGTTATAATATTATAAGACTAGGCAGCTTTTTCAGGACATCGAAAGCTGAGAGCTATGAAAGGCAATTCTTCTAACTATTTTGTTCTAAAGAGCGCTCATTTATACAGGTTGTTTTTTTAGGGGTTATGGAATTGTGAATATCAGCTGCTGCCTACATTTTTTGAGTTACGTGACCATTAATGTATAGAGCAGCTGATATATATATTTTTCGCGATTTCATGGTCGGCCCTATAGTTAAAGTGGTTCATTTTCACGATTGCAACATGCCCTTAAAGTGTTGCCAACGTTAAAAATATCACCCAGTATAAAAGTGTGAACGAATTTAAAACCGCCATCAATTAATCTTGATATATCCCCAGGGGTCATTGAACCCTCTGCTACTCGGCTTTTCATAAAAAATTGCTTCTATTCTCGCTTTGTGTAGATGTAGAGCAATTTGTATGGGAAGATATCCATAAAGATAAAAGACTTATGAATATCTATTCCAAAGTTGAATGAACCATCAAAATGGGAAATATCGATCTGTATAAGGAAAGTGTCTTTGGATAGACCCGCGAAGTTTGTGGTTCAACGTTCTTCTCTTTGATTCTAATTTAACCGAGTTGATGTTGACCCAAGCTTGAAAGTAAATAACATAGTATAACCTTTCGTATGCCGAGTATATAGACAAAGTTAAAAAGTTATTGTGTCTCGCGTAGATCTACGTTCCCTCACACGAAGGGTTAATCATTCTAAATGTTCTTAATTTGTTTTTATTTTGCTCTTTTATGATATCACATGTGTATAACATGAAAGGTTGGGCAGAACTATATTGTACACAGTAGGTACACACGGCTACACATCAAGCTATACATTTCCAGTTTACGCTGATCTCGCATTTTATAGGATTTCCGTACAATGCGAGGTCAGCTTGTACTGGAAATGTATAGCTTGATGTGTAGCCGTGTGTACAACCCCGCACTCCGCAAGTTAAGTTCCATGTAACAAGGGGCGAGTCTATTAACCTGGCAAGTTATACTTGTACATAGATTTGTACTATGAACATAAAGTAACTTACACTTTATACTTTTGTTTTCGCTGTCGGAATACGGAAGCGGTTGGCCCTACAATACTATTGAACATTTATTATTGTCATGATTGACGATGATTTTTAAAGAAAGCTTTGTTAGTATGACTTAAATTACTTAACTTGATGGAAATAACGTGTGATTGCGATGCGAAGGACATGATATAGTGGTGCATGGTTCTATTGGCGCTTGAGTGACCATGACAGGACAGCGATGTTGTTAAACATTTGTGAAACTGTCAGTGGCAATTATTGTGTTGAAAAAACAAGATGGCGTTGTTCGTTCCAACCAATGAGGCTGTATAGTCCCTTGGTATATTTGGTCATTGGTTCCAACTATAGCCACGCGCCAAAAGAACCATGCAGCCCTATAAAGGAACCAGATCTAAAACTCTGTGTCATCAGAAAGTCATAGACAAAATTTAGCAAAAACCAATGGCGCTACCTATTTTATTTAGCAATGTTAATTAGTATGTAATCACGATCGCGTGGTGTCGCCAGTGGCAACAGCCGTGCACGATGCGCGCCGATGCGGCTGCCACTAAACTAGGTCATTCCTATGTAACCAGGTAGCACACAGCTCGGAAATATAGACCGCAGAGAAAAGCTTAGTATGTCATGTCTATTTTTTTTGCATTGCTTTCCTTTACGAGACATCTTCCTGCCTTGAATTAAAGATAAAGAAATATAATAAAAATCAGGTTCGTGTTCTTATGTTAAAAGAAAGTATTTTATCAAAGAGCGCAAAAGCTTTTAATAAGGAAGAATCTGATTTCCTTTCCAAAAAGGTTAGATACGGTTTTAGAATTATAACCTTTTTACTTTACTGAAGTTGAAAACATCTGGCAATCATACCTCAAAAAAGGTCTCGATGCCTTAAAAAAGGAAAATACTATTTTTCGTTTTTCATCATTTACGGGTTTTTCTTTTTCTTTTAACGGCCAGCATTCCAAATTCTTTAAAAAAAAAAAAAAAAATAGTAAATTCTCTAGAACTATTGTATTCATAGAAAACGCTATTTAATATATTAATATCAATCGCATAATATAATAAGAATAATAAACCAATCGCCCAAACCTGAAATGAAAGATAAACAAAAATTTGGCTGTATAATTGCAAGAAGTTTGCCTACTTCCTCTGCGTTCGGCGGGAAAGTTCATTAGTAATCTGTGCAGTCAACATCTGAAAATATTTAAAATTATGTTTCTGTCTCGTCTCGCCTTGTTTGTTATAAAAACATAACGACTAGTCGGTGAATATGCGACAGTTTCTAGCAGAATTATCTCGTAGCGACGAACACGGAGGCTTTTACCCAGAATAACCACAATGGAAGCCGGCTCGGAGAGCTCTTTAAAAATTCTGAAAAGAAGTAGTGTGGCGTGTGAAAATGGTGCGTATGTCGTGGAAGCGATGTTCCACATAACACGTTGTTTGACAGAGCATGGTAAACTAGGTCGCTTAATTAACTTGAATTGTATATTTTAGTGTGTTTCTTTGAAGGCGTAGTTTTGCATTTTGTTTTCGGCTGTTAAACCTGTACAAACTTAATGGGACAACCCGACTTTGAAGTTTTAGATTAACTTGGTATAAAAGCTATTTATGTACCTAGACTAGACATCGTTTTATCAGCCTGTAGCGGTCTAAATAGATTGACTACCTATTCGTACAAAAGCACTCAATGAGATTGAGTTAGTTTTTGCATGAATAATCGGTATGGTGCATTGAACTTTGAGACCTGCTAACTGTTAAATACCAGGTCATAATTTAGTAGGTTTTAGAAATAAAAAGTGTGGGTGTTAATATAAATAGTTGAATACCAATAGACAAAATACCTAAGTATTTTTCATGTACGAATTTCGGTCTACGTATGTGTGTTTCATTTTGCCGCCCGCTCATTATGTACCTGCCTACTTTCAAAGAGGATTCGTTCGCCAAAGGCCGCGTACCATTCATACCTTGAATCTTTGCCATTGTTCTTTTCACACGTTCCTTCCCTTGCCCCAACTATCTTTGAACAAAGTTCCATTTTCACCTGACTATTACATTTAAGTCAGGATATTTTTGTCACTCGTCTTATATACCTACATCCATGCTATATGCCGGAAAATTCTGTGAAACTGCCATTTGGTCGCGCTCAGCCAATCAAAAACTTGGACGGACGGGATGAGTGACATTAAAGGAAGCGGGAAAAAATGGGCGCTTTCCGATATTTCCCCAACTGATGTACTTTCAAATCAAAATCAAATCATTTATTTTGCTTAAATATGGGTATACACAAGGATGGAATACAATAATAAAGCTCAGAACCATATCCTACTCTAACAGGCGTGCAAATAAGTACATAATTATAATTTAAATTTCTTTTGACAATTTCTTTGATTGTTGGGCGAGAACTTCAGCTTAAATTGTATTACATTAGGTTTGACCATAAGCGTTTCATTACTTTAAAACATAGACTAATCTATCTTAATATATACCTAGCAAAAGTGACCTAATTTAAAATTGAAAACCCGTATGCTAAGAGACTAAAACCTCCTGAAATCAACTCGTAGCTACGCTCCAGTATAACTTACTCATTCGCTATTAAACAGAAGACTTTTGTTTCTCATGGACATGAAATCTCGCCAATGTTCCCATTCATTCGAGTTACAAGACAATTGGAGCATGTCATTTCTAAAGCCTTGCATTATCCTCCTTCCGCTTTACGTTCTTTCTTACCAATATAAAGATTTTCGTGTTACATTTTTTCCAGATTTATCGGCTTTGTATTACGACCTACTTACTAAATGGAAGTTGAGTTATTAATGGTAAAGAATTTTCAGAATGAAACGTCTGTTTTTGATTCACAGAATACAATGTTTTTATTACGTTTTAAGTCAAGTATTTTTCGTGAATGAAATAAAGTTTCAGTTCTTTTCAACTAATTCGGCGTAGTCTTTTTATCATTTTATCTCTATAAAGGGTGTATCAAGACCCTTAACGAAGCCGAAAGGCACTCGTTCTCCCCGTCAAAGCAATATTTTTTTTGTTCGGGACCATCCCTTAGTTACGGAGACATTGGGAGTCAAAGTTCCAAGTTTTTCACATGTTTTTCTTTAAACACTTCCACGATCCCCGTACTATTCAATCCATCCTTCAGCTCAATGTTTTGAGTGCGTCATATTGAGTCCTACCGTCGTAAAACGTGATTTATCACGCCGAAAAAAAATTGTTTCCCAGTAATAATTTTTGCGTAAAGTTACTTAGTTTGATGTACACATGTATAATGTTTGGTTGACGGCTTCGTGAAGGGTCTTGTTATACCCTGTATAATACTAATGTCGACGCAATTTAGTACAAAATAGGCTCCTGCTTACAGATGCACAAATAGAACAAAAACTTGTACCTACAGCGAGGCCGATGTCTCAGAAACAACATTTAACAAGGTCTGGTACGGACGAGAGGAGAATATGTAATGAATGTTGGAGATAGGCCGTGAAATATAGGTATGTTACATTATCTAGTTATAGCCCGCGGGATATAAGCCCACGTTGTACGTTGTTAGTAAGGTCAACGCCGGGGAATATTGACATAATATATTGGAAAAATATTGGATCCATATTTTTTATTTTTCACGTAAACAAAAAATGAAGACGATACAGTGCGTCGAAAACACGCGTGAAGTCACTTGTATGTAAACTTTTTAACGAATGACGTCACAAGCCCCCACTTCGATTTAATTTGATGCGTTTTATCTTCGTCATTTTGTATAGATTTGATAAAACAAAAAATACGCATCCAATATTTTTCGATAATCTAACTGACGGACTAAATAGAATTACATTTTTTTACTCAGGAATCATCACTATATCATACTTAGCACGGGTTTGATGATCTCGGCAATTACTTAAGATCATAGCAACACTTTTAGTCGTCATCCTGCAAAACTGATCAGCATTAGTCGCTTTAGTAGCATTTCATAGGAAATAATCAGACGAACTATTATCTATACCATGAACCTTTCGATCATTACCTTCTCGATTAACATTAAAATCGATTGGCACGATACGAATCACCAATATTTCAATCTTCGACAACTTGAAGGCTCACTGGCTTAGTAACTCGGGATTTTCGGCCTGAAAAGGATCATGAAGTATGTACACACAGTAATTGTTGGGTATCCCCAGGGCAAACACTGGACATTTGATTGACACGGAACGAACGCAATTAACACAAACGTTTACAGCGAATATGAGCTTTCATGGAAATGGTTGAATTGTGTAGTTTCACGAATGTAATTAGATAATGTAGGCAAGGTATGACATATTAAAAATACAGTATAACACTTTTGATATTAGCTATTTTGCGTATTTGCGATTACATAGTATGAAACCATTAATTTTGCCATTTTTTAATGCAAATTCATGAGTTGGATGACAGAAATGCTATTAATACTAGATTAAATTTAAACGCAATATACGCCTATATATTCTGTTTAAATATAATCTATTCTCATGAAGTTCATGTTTTTTCATGATGAATTTCAAAATCGGTATAACATTTTTCGTAAATTATGTTATACATGTAATAAATTATATTATGTTATGTTATACCTACATTAAACACAGGTAAAATAAGGCTTAGAGTTCATTCTTATATCAATATTAAATCTGTATGCAAACGAAAGCCTAAACTAAAACAATAAAAGTATGTAGAAGGCGGTATACATAGTTATTTACGTGCGCGTAGCTATTTTGGTAAATAAGTTTAATAGTAGTGTGTGCCTAGGTTTGCGTCGAACGTAATGGTTGGATTCCTAGAATATTTGCGATCGATACGAAGTTCGAAACACAACCACGATTTATGTGGAATATAAAAATGCTAATTTTAAACGCTTGGTGCATGATATTGATAATAATCGCCGTTGTCATTAAAATAAATGACGATCGAGTGGCACATTTATTAGGTTGGGTAAGGTCAGTTAGGAGCTCATCTACTGCTACGAACTTCACACTTTCTGAAAATCTTAACGTTAACTTCCCTTGTTCTGTTAACTTGTTGTTATCCCTAAGAGTTAGGCAGAGGTGTACCCATAGAACACTCACATTTCGCCAGTTAAACTGAGGTCCCACGTAAAAAGGCCTATTGCCGGCAACGGGGTATAAATCCAGACAAATTTCGTTGTAGAATGTGAACAATTAAACTAGATAATCAACTAAACAGAACAATTGTCGCGAACTATCGAGTTCACATGACAGGAAAATAGTATCGATCGTGGTAGCAGGTACCACTACCTACCATGCAGGGGTCAAACGGCAGGCTAGGTGTCTGCCAAGCGCTGACCGGGTCGGCGCCTCGGAATCGATCGCGCGACCCGGAGCGATCGCGGTGTTAGCCCACGGCCTCACTCCGTCCGTGCCGACATGCTAATTTATGCCAATTTTTTGACGACCCGAATGGCGCAGCGGTAGTGAGGCTGCCTTACGTTCTTAGGGTCCCGGGTTCGAATCCCGGTAGGAGCAAAAATGTTGGTATGATGAGCATGGACATTTGTTTCCGAGTCATGGATGTTCATATGTATAATAAGTATGTATTTACAAACAAAAAGTATCTATGTAGTAGTATCAACTATCTGGTGTCCACGACACAAGCTTCGTTGCTTAGTGTGGCACCTGGATGGCGCTGTGTGTAATGTCCAGCGATATTTATTTATTTATTTAATTTTAATTTTAATTTAACAATTTACCTACAAATCTGGGACTGCGATACTGCATGTGCAATGGCCGATCCTGGGTTTAACAGGTTCGGCAAGTTTAATAAGTTCAAGACATTTAACGGTGCTCAGAATAAATTAAGAGCAGGACAAAATTGATTTGTTTGAGACTGAAACCTTTTAACATTCTCATAAGCCTTTATATAACGTGCCTGCTCCTGGGTCTAGGTCTTTTTTTCGTGACGGACTGGGTCATAACTCTATCTCACAGGCCCATTGCGGATTTTTTCCCGGACGTCGTTTTTTCACTATGCCTTTCGTCATTGTTTCGAGTTTAATGTATCAAGCTCAGAATAAATAAGTTGATAATATAATAAATAATTTTACGACCAAACTTTTAACATTGCTAGGTTTAAACCTACTTTTATTCTTTCCCTTAAAACGACATCTAGAGTTGTTTTAAGGAATTGCTCCGAGCTGTCTCAAATTGTCGCCATCAAGGCTCACATCACGGTGACATCTCGCCCCGACATTTGTTTGTTCAAACAACTGGTGGTGAAAGGTCAGGGACGGGACTCGGGACACCAACCAACAAATAGTCGATTGTGAGTATGAGCCGCGATTTCAAAAAGCAAGAGGTTAACTACATTATAATCAATAAAATTCAGTTGCTTTCACTGTCTGATAAATAATTTCAGACATTGTAGGTATACGTGTATTGGATTCACGATTAAAAAAAAGACCAGCTACTTTTTATTTTATACCAATTAAATTTGTCTGTTGTTGATGCCCTTCTAAAATACCCAATGTGGTTTGCACTATAATTTAGAGAATTTATTCCGAAGTTGTATACTTGTAATAGACGCATTTATATAAAACTTCCTTATATTAAACAAATTCCAATGTTTAGTCAAGTTATAAAAATCGCGAAAAGCACTGGTAGAAAAATTTTGTATTTGTGTATAAAGTTATAATAAATAAATAAAAGCCGGGGTGGGTCGGTAGATTAAAATGTCGCATTTACCCTGATGACATGTAGGAATCTTTATTTTCAATGTATTTTGTACTGCTGGCAAAGACTCCTTGGGGTGAAAGATACAAGAGTTTAGCTGAGCTTACGCAATAATCTGCAATATCTGACACGCAATATTATTTATTATCAACTAGCTGTTGCCCGCTGCTTCGCTCGCGTTTTGGTCGGAAATTATCACATTCAAGCTGTAAATATAGCCTATGGCACTCGGGGAAAATGTATCTTCCTATTAGTGAAAGAATTTCCAAAATCGGTTCATTAGATCCAGAGATTACCCCATACATACAAACTTACGAATTTTACTTCTTTATAATATTAGCATAAGTATAGAAGTATAGATGCGTCTCTGAATCAATTCAAAAGTATACAGTATTCATTACTGCATTAACTTTCTTTTGTTTTTTTGAATCTTCAATGTTAAGATCACAATATTGATATAGTTTATTCGTCTGTTTCTACGTCAATGGTGGATCGATATTGAACGGTTGGCGTCACACAAACTCACGAAGGACTGTAACAATTGAATGGTTTGAACTTAAAGGCTTCTTTACGGGAAGTATTGGTAGAAAAGCATTTGCAATGTGAATAAGTAAAGCTATCTATAGTAGCTTCGCCGTTTTCCGGCTTTCTCGTACGCCCTGTATATGTGTATGCAATAAATTTTCATTTCCAAGTTCAATGTACATTCACTTCTATCAAGGTACCAATTTATTCCATTCAATTGTTAAAGATTGATTGAGTATGAGTAATAAGATACATTCAAACGTTACCATTATTTGACTCACGTTTGATATAATAAAACGATGGTTCGTGCTCTTTGAATTGTTCGTGATCACATTTTACATCTTTTTTAAATATTTTTAGCGAAAATGTTGGATCAGCCGTCTGGAGTTTCTTTTGAGTTTACAAAAATATTTTCTGATTTATAATCTGATCTGAATTCATCGTTCTGTTCGTCGTATCAATTGACACCCGAATGCACATAAAAATATTTAGGCATCACAAATATTTAACTACCAAACACTGGGGGGTTATTAGTGTTGGAAAAAGATAGAGCTGTACAGGTCGTCTAGCGCCATCTCTTTCCCACTGATCACAATTTTCTTAAGGTTTAAAACGCGTCATAATGAAATCTGTAGGTATTCTTGTTAATTAAGATACTTAATGTAGTAAATGTTTCGTTGAGAATTCTCTTAGTATTTCTTCAACATAAATATTTTTATCTCTTTCTCGGAATTTTCCTGAAGGGTTGGCAATCTTAGTAAGGGCTCTTGCCGCCCGCTAAAATCTTCCGCTCTACGTAAGCCCAGATTCGCTCGGGGTTATTCGTAAAGTCGCCCTTGATTACCGTGGGATAAGCAGCCAATATAGGCCTTTCATTTTCTATAGTTACAGATATATTTCTAATGAAACATGAACGTTATTGTTCAGTGATCGGTAAAACCGTTCAATTTAGTCAACTTTCCTGAAATTGCCTTCGTTTCGTTTCCGACATCTGCTTTGATGCTTTCTCCAAGCTCAGGACTACATCTACTGAGGAACTAAGCGTAGCAAGTTATATTGTATTAACTTTAACATTATTATTAACAGTCGATGATGAGTCGTTTTCGGATAGAATAAAAAAAATATAAATAAGGGATGATTTATTGTTTACCAGTCAATTTCAGATGCAAGCAAAATGTACGTTTAATGTACATATCTTAGTAACATGACATGATGGAACGTTCAAACTTCAGTATAATATTCGTAAAGCTTGCAACGTTTCTAAAGTAAACAATCATGGTAAGAAACAAACAAGATAGTCCATTCTTTATACCACGAGACTGAGATTAATCGTAAACGCTAATAAAACTTGCTGTAAGTAATGCAAATTAACCTACTACGCTCAGGTCCACCGTAAAAATAATCCTAATTAAGAGTTTAACAGCTGCGCAAGTTATCCTTAAGGAGTAATTGCTTGAAATAATAACAAGGGATTAGTCAGCTAAGCTGTCATTTTCTGAATACTAAAACTTGATAATATTAAGGCTTACGCGTTTTGCATGACCACACACGATTAGGTATTGTGGGTGTGTGTGAAAGACTGTTTACTCGTACTAATAGGGATGATAACACATGAATACATAATGATAACTAAGTACACGGCTTATGAACAATTAATCTTAATTACACAATCTTGTGATTGTTATCATACATCATACAGACGTCCTTTCGGCTTTGCTACCTTAAAATAATCCTTATCAATAGATAAATGTGATGTTATTTTGGATACGGATAAGTCACGTGCAGTGCATTCAATAGCAAATAACGCTCATGCACATTGCAGACACCTTGGTTCCAAAGTTCTATTGTCATATGATCGTATTTTCAATGACTCGAATATTCCAAATTATATGAACGATTATATTTGTGTTTTGTTTTGCTATTTTTTTTCTTAGAGTCGCATGCTTTATAGCCACTTAAAATGGTTTTCACGTACCTCCAATCGATAAATGACTCATGTACAGTCACGAGCACTAATTACATAGCATCATACACTTAGCAAAATTCAAAAGCGATTTTTTCGTAGAATATCGATCATGCATGAACTGACAGAAAAGTATCGATTTGACATCCTGAAAGGCGTCGATTTCTCACAATCAGCAGTTTATGGTAGATAGGTGGAAAATTTCCAAAAAACTTTAATGGTTTGATTTCTCCAAAACAACGAAGTTTGGAGCCAAACTTTATCAGGTCAAAATTCTTTGAACATAGGTCTAGTGTCACCCATTTCAAGGAATGCACCCAATTTCCAATCAACCTTGTAGATATTAGCGCTCGAGACTATACAAGTGAACAATTACCTGTATGTTTTGTTATGGTTTAAAATGCTTTAACCTGTAGTAAATACGCATATCATCCTTTCGAAGGTTACATTATTTACGTTTTTTAGGGTTCTGTGTCTTCAAAAGGAAAAACGGAACCCCTTATAGGCTCACTCGCGTCTCTGTCTGTCCGTTCGTCACAGCCAACTTACTCCGAAACTACTGGACCGATTGATTTGAAATTTAATACACATATGTAAGTCGGTAATCCAAAGACGGATGTGTAATGTAAATTGCATTTTAAATACGGGGGCGAGTTTTGAGGGGTTAATTAGAAAATTAAAAGAAAGTTATCAATAATCAATTTTTTTTTAAATAATTTTAACAGAAATATTGACGTTGTTTATGGAAAAAATGCGAAAATTGACCAGCGGCCCTTAACTCCGAAATTACAGGGCCAAAAATTTAGAAAAAAAAAATAGTTCTTTGTCCCAAACAGGAAAACCTAAAAGAAATCTATGGTAACAAAGAGTCGATGAGACAAATTTATATGATTAACATACGGAACCCTCTCCACGTGAGTCTAACTCGCGGTTGTCCGATTTTTGTATCCAAGTGACGAGGGTAGCAACGTGCGTCTGTTTGTGATCATAATATCACCCAACTATCAAGGGGGGGAGGGCCTTTCTTATAAAAGATTTTCATATTGTGATATTGTCTTTGAACAAAATAGAATAGAATCATAATTTGTTGTTGTTTTAGGTGGGTCACAAATAAAGGTGGTATTTTTTTTAAAGTATCTCTACAATATTAATAAGAAAGTAAATAAACGAAAGAATAATACTAACAGTTATCTTAACTACTATTATAAAAGCTAAAGTAAGTTTGTTTGTTTGTCACCTTTTCACGCCTAAACCACTGAACCGATCATCCTGTAATTTTGCATAAACGTTATCAGGTGTACGGGGTACATAGAGTACCTTTTATCCCGAAAAAAGTACAGTTCTTCTGGAAAACAACAATAATGTTCTTATGGTAATAGATTGCGCCACGTGTTTTTCGAATCATGATTGAATTATATTAATAAAGAAACTTTAGTAGTGTGTTATGAGTTGATTTGTCAAATTCTAAATTAACGTGAGCGAAGCCGCAAGCAAAAGCTAATTAACTATAAACTAAAATTAATAAAATTAAACAAGAACTATTTTATGTATTCTAGGAAAATACAGAAATAGGTTTATCCATAGGTCCATAGATTTAGTGAAAACCTAAGATTCTGCATAGACGTACAATCTTTTAAATATTCCTTCATTTTTTTATTAGAAACAAATATGGTACATTGTGAATGTTGTACTTTATCTTATATGAAATACATTAATTCCAGTTTCAACTTGATCAGTGGCACTCGTGTCTTCCCTAGAACGTGGCTTGATGAAAGTAGCTTATGTTACTTATGTACATGTTCAATTTATGTTTTCTTGGAAATAATCACACCTGAAGTGAGTGACACCTGGAGTGTTGGTAAAAAACCCATTTTGTTTCTACGCGCCGATAGTAATACTCGGAAACATTTTCATTCAAATTGGTTTAAGTTATTCAGCCACAATTAGCCAATCCCACGTAATGTGTAATAGTATACGCGCTATAGTATTCTAGGCAATGAGTTCGTTCAAAGGCCTGCCTGACCTAGTTCCGGGCATGAGAAGTCTTTAGATAGTGTCCCCAGTTCCGAACCGGAGTGGCACTGAGACTGAATGGGAAACATTTGATTTATATCACACTAGCTGTTGCCTGCGGCTTCGCTCAGGTTTTGGTCGGAAATTATCCCACGGGTACGTTGTAAATATAGCCTATGGCACTCGGGGATAATGTAGTTTCCTATTAGTGAAAGAATTTTAAAATCTGTTCTTTAGATCCAGAGATTACGACTCCGTATACCACCTCACAAACTTTACCTCTTTATAATATTTGTATAGATGCTGCATGTATAGATATACTCGTAGATTACAAATTACAACTGTTGCGGTTTTCAGTGGAATATTTAGTAGGTACACAGTGGGCAGATGGCGAGCTTCCACGTTGACCACCCGTTAAACGTACAGCGGTATAGATAAGTAGGTATTACGTGGTCCAGTGTTGAGGTAGCGCCGATATTGTTTACATTATGGCCGGATAGAAAACCTTAACCCGGGTTTCCAAAGGCTGTTTGGTCAAGTCTCATGTTTAATGCTGCTTTATTAACCTTCCTGTCAACCAATTTTTTTTAGGTTAGGCGGTGGATAACTATGTGCCGTCTATGCCTCTTGATGTTTACTCCGAAGATTCCAAGTTTTTTATATGATTAGCTTTAAACTTTTTGTAATGAAAAACTGTTAGCCATACAGTTTTTACTGTAATCGTAGGTTAGAGGTCATTTGTATCCGTCCATACAAAAAAAAATCCTAACTTGATGAATAGAAAAAAACATGTAATTCTTATACACAAAGAGCTCCGTCACGCACCATGTTTATTTATAAGTTGTTGATGATATTACATATTATTACATCTAGGTGAGGTATCATAACAAACCGGTCGAGCCTCTTAGAGCGACACATGTTCGGATTGGTCTAGTTCGGCATGACTCCTCACAGACCGAATAGCAAAACCAAATGCATATTTTGCCGACAAGAACACGTAACGAAATAACAAACCTTGCATTGAAATAAATCTTGATGTGTGATTGTTTATTTACTAGGAGCACTGAATCAATCCTCGTTCATAAACTGTTGTATAATGTACGATGAAGTGCCAGTATCAATGGCCACTCCCACGCCGGCTTCTGCCTTAATGAAAATGTAATTACGTCTCAACGGCCTATGCATCTGTGTACCTACGTATATCTAGCATAGCTACATAGCACACCATTGTGGAAAGGAATGTAGGAAAATTCCCAATCAATATTAAACCTGGTGGTTTGAAGGTTGAAATGCTGAACCGTACCTAAGCAAGCTTTCATTTAGTTTGGGATAGGTGTAGTGGAACAGATTCCAGCTTTTATTGATCTTCTCCGTTGTGTTTGCTGATGCCTGCGGCGTAATTGATGTATCATAATATAATATATATCGCTAGACATTACATACAGCGCCATCTAGGTGCCACGCTAAGCAACGAGGCTTGTGTCGTGGACACCAGATAGTTGATATTACTACATAGATACTTTTTTTTTTGTTTGTAAATACATACTTATTATACATATAAACATCCATGACTCGGAAACAAATGTCCATGCTCATCACACAAACATTTGCTCCTACCGAGATTCGAACCCGGGACCCTAAGAACGTAAGGCAGCCTCATTACCGCTGCGCCATTCGGGTCGTCAATTGATGTATCATGTGATTCTATTCCAGACATTTTTATGTTACTCATGAGTGTGTGATGAAATATCTAATCATGAACCCGGAAAAATAAGTATGTTGACGGTACAAAACTCCCGGAAAAACGAACTGCTAATGCGTTAAGTATGTTACTTTGACTTGTGTCAGACTGTCGGCTTAGGCATGCCCTTCCAAAACATTTAATCGTACCACTACTAGGTCATTGCCTTTCCCCCAAAACATAAATAAATTTAATCCGATTAACAAAATATCACATAATTTAGACTCATCCTTTTCAAACAAGTAACAAGAGCCATTCTGGCCGCCCTATTTCATCAGTACACCAATATTTTTACGATTTGAAGTCAAACAAGTGGGAGGCGTTATAATTACGGACCTTAGCTCACCTTTACCTTATTCCTTGACCCGTAACATTCAGGAAGGAACCCTTTGTTGAGGGAAGGGCCGTACAATGACGGACATGGTTGAAGGGTTGTACTCGTAGTACCTTTATTGGTGCATAGCGATGGTACGATTCAGGCGTAAATATGACACATCGAGGACCGAGCTTTAAGACGAGACTGTCACACAGGTGTGATTGTCAGGGACTCTTCCGCTGTTCTGTTTTGATTAATTTCGTTGTGGCATCCAAGACAGTTGAATGGTTTATTCGGGACTCGTCAAGCTTCATTGCTTTGCTTTTTTGTTGTAGCCACTGTTGATTCTGGCTCTATAAGTTGCAGTGGTTGGGAATAGAGTTGCGAGCTTGCCAGAGACAATGCTCTTAAACCATTTTTTTTTTTAAATCGCGATGTGCCACATTAACGGCCAGTACCGATGGGAAATCATCAAATAACCCCTCCCGCTCTGGGCTGAGCAGGAGGGAGTGTCAGACTTTTACTGACTAAAACCCATCCATGTTCCTTCCTTTGCCCTTTGTGTTCCAGGGCCGCGGTATCTCTTTCGAACAGTCCCGCAACCCTGGCAGGCGTCGGTCCTTACGGACCCCTCCCTGTTTGCTGACTCTCCTTGAGGCGCGCGTGGAACACGAACGCGCCGTCGACACGGCCTGTCGTCATAAGACGGACGGACGGCGAGCTAGCCCATAGCTCTCCGTCTACAGGCCCGCGCCTACGGTGGCCGAGGGCCACCACGTGGCCCCCGACGCCCGGTGCGTCTCCCGCGGCGGCTGGGACGTGAGGTTCTCTCCCTCTCACGTTCCGCCACCTCCATCGCTAGCTTGACTGCTTCGCAGAAGGAGGTGACGGCGTCCCATTCCGTCTCGCTCCGGACCATGGATTGAACCAAGGCCGGAAGCGAGAGGTCGCCGCCGCCAATCGCCGCTACGAGGACACGGCGGTGCTCCGCCCACGCGGGGCAGATCTCCACCGTGTCCTCCGGTCGATCCTCACAATGGTAGCACCCGGGCGTTTCCTCCCGCCCGATTCGGTGCAGGAACCACCCGAAACAACCGTGTCCGGTGAGGACCTGCGTCAGGCGGAAGGTGAGGGCGCCTCTCTAGCCACTCCTCAAAGAGGGGACTTATCGACACTATTGTGGCGTGCCCTGCACGGGGTTGCGACAGTCGCTCTCTCCATGTCGCCATGAGATCGCGCCGGAGGTCTGTCCGCTGAGCGACAATTTGCCGCGGCAGCGGAGTTACCCCCCGGCGTAGTGCCTCCACGCGCCATTCGTGCAGGCGCGCGAGGACTATAGCCTCCAGATCCCATGGCCAGTACCTGTACCTCATATTTATTTATGTTAATTAATTATAAGCTGTTGACTAAGTGATCTCCAATTCTAATCCACAAAGCGATAGCCATTAGTCGATTGCAGATATTATGCATTGAGATATTATGTCTCATTCGTGTCGGGTCTGGGTCACAAATGACCGTTCTTCTTTGACGATGTAATTTTTTCAATATTTTATTAACCTTTTTTAATGTTTCTGAACTAATTTGACAATAATTTGATAAATTTTATAAAAAAACATTAATCTTACCTTATAATATTTCTATTCTAAGCATAAAATTATTTATTTTTTAATATATCTTTAAAACTTAACATAAAACAATCAGGCAAGGTTAGTTTCTGACCGGGATCATTACTTTCCTCACTGTTCAAACAGTGAGGAAAAACCAACTTTCCACCCTTTTTTCGTAGAGGAAAGACACTTCTTTCGTGCGGGAGTGGTGAAAAGGATATTTTTTATACCGGTATTACAGTCCCGTGGGATGATTTCCAACCTCCACGCGAGAGTAGCTGCGGACAAAGGCTATTAATAAATATACATTAACATGAAACATCATAACAACACGCCGGTAATCCCCGAAGGGTTAGGCAGAAGAGTAAATAATAGTACACTCACATTTCGCCAGTTGTGTTTAAGTCCCACGTAATAGGGGTCGCCCCTTATTGCCATCAACCGGGCACAAATCCAGACTCCGTGACTGCTACTGAGAAATTCCTTATGGAAAACCCAATAGCACTATCCGACCCGGGGATAGAAACGCAGGACCTCACAACCAACAGTCGCGCTTGAGACCACTGGACCAACGACCAAAAAACAAAAATGGCCAAGTGCGAGTCGGACTCGCGCGCGATGGGTTCCGTACCATTATTAATATCGAGCAAAAAAACTGCAAAAAATCACGTTTGTGGTATGGGAGCCCCCTTTTTTTTTTTTTTTTTTTTTTTTTATCGATGGGAAATCATCAAATGACCCCTCCCGCTCTGGGCTGAGCAGGAGGGAGTGTCAGACTTGTACTGACTAAAACCCATCCATGTTCCTTCCTTTGCCCTTTGTGTTCCAGGGACGCGGTATCTCTTTCGAACAGTCCCGCAACCATGGGAGCCCCCTTAAATATTTATTTTTTTATGTTTTTACTATTTGTTGTTACAGCGGCAACATAAATAAATCAGCTATGAAAACACTGTCAACATACTGTCAAAAATGTCTCGCTGATAGTGGCGGGTGTGTCGGGTCGTTTAGTTCCCTTCAATATGGTTGAGCTGAATGGGGCTGATGCATGCGTCATGTTCGTGAACGGGCGCTGTCAGTTGGGACTGGTCGTCTCTTAGCTGCCACGGTTTATTTTAACTACTTTGTTTTTAAATTGTTGATAGTTATAATCTTTTACTCTGGACGCTCTTAATGTGCACGTCTTTCTACATCGTTCTCACATATATGTATAATCTCAACATGAATGATGTAACCAAGATCTTGTAACAATATTTTGATTGAAAAGAGTGTCCATGGAGTTTCTTGCCTATTCTTCTCCATAGAGATCTACGCTTTGGAATGGGCAACTACAGTACTTTCACAAGTTATTATGCCTTATGTCTGTGACTGTAGCTTCGCCTTTGTTTTTCTGACTTTCAAAAGTGCCTGCTAAGGTCTAATTGAAATAAATACTTTGAGTTTGAGCTTGTCTAGCTATTACGGTTCATGAGATACATCCTGGTGACAGACAGGCGGACAGCGGCGGCTTAGTAATAGGATCGCGATTTAATAGTTGTCTTTGTAAACTAGACCTCTGTTGACAGCGGTCCAAATTGGCCTTTTTTTGCATTTTGAAAAGGTTCTAGTGCTGATACAGATTATGTATCATCAAAAAGGAAAACAAGGACATAGAAAAAGTCGATATTTATTGAACTGTAAATCATAACTCTAAACCAGACAGAAAACAGGTGAGAGCGTTTGTATGGAGAAAAGACCACCCGCATTTCCTCTAAATGGAGACCAAACAAAGTTTAATAGTGTCCACCATTAGGTCGTGAAATCAGCTTTGTTGGAAACAAATCATGTTAGTGTCGGTCGAACTAGCTCAGTATCGTATTACTTATTACATGTAACTTGCTCTTTTTACTACTGGAGACTAGGTATAATCCGCTTGCGTAGTAAGACTAGCATAAAAGGTATATAATAGTAGTTTAAACTGCCAAGAAGTACCTATTCAAAGGCTACAGAAGTCACTTAGTAACTACTTGTTTTTTCACAGGCAAACTGAGGACATAGCACAGTCCAGAAGCATATTTAGAAGAATTAGAAGTACCTATATTTGTCTTTTTTAGCGTTCCGTACCCAAAGGACCCTTCGTGTGCCGGAACGTAGATCTACACGAGACACAATAGGTTTTTAATTGTGTCTATATACTCGGCATACGAAAGGTTAATGAAAAAAGAAAAACATAGGGACACAGTAAATATCCTTCTTATTCAGTGTATGAAACATCTTTTAAATTGGTAAAATATTGGAGGAGGAGTCGAGAGCCAAACCTCGAATTATGACTTTTTACTTGTCGGATCTGTAGTTGTCCTTATGGCACCAATGTCGAAATCACGCTCGTAGAGGGACGGCAATAGTTTCTTCAAATACCTACCGCATTTCCTCTTAAACTTGGGGTTTTCTTAACTTCAAAGGCTTTGCGATTTCAATTAAGTGAAAAAATAAAAAAAACAGAGAATATGCCTAAAATACTTCCTGTTATAAAAAAATCATGTTCTTGATACAGATTGCTTTGAAATGTCTATAAGAAAGTCTGATTTAAGAGGTGAAGAATGATAATAAGCTATAAACAACGTTTTAAGAATCTTCTTCTTTCTCTTGTGGTTAGTGCCTAACCTGGAGTCAGAGACCAGTGACCAGAGGCCTCTGACTTGGCTTTACAATGGTTATTTTAAGAATACAATACGGTCATTGATGTGTTGTAATCTCTAAATGTAGTTACATAATATATTCTTAGTCGGAATTACTAAGTACTGTTAATTTATAATAACAGTGCATGAATGAGTAAACGTGATATTGCGTCAATTAATGAATTTACCATTATAATTTATGAATCCACAAATTAACTGAAAACGACAAATTAATGTGTATTGATTGCTGTTATTTCGACATTCGACTATTTGGTTTACATAATAATTAAAGCTCATACATAAATTGATGTTTACATTGTTGTGTGGCCTTCGGCAAGTAATAGAGTTTCCCACCCCTTCTGTGGGCAGAAACCACAACAGAACCTACACTGAAAACTTCACACTGGGAACACCTGAAACATTATTATTGTGGTTCAAATATTTACTAATTCATATCTTGATATAAATCCCTGACGTTGATGTACAAAGGTCGGTTTAAAAGCGTTAACGTCTTACGGCATTTCATACAAACTTTGAACTCATTAGTTTTCGAAATGACTGAACCGATTTTAATAAAACTTCATACGCATAAGCAGGATACATAGGTCTAAAAAGGTGACAGAGAGCTTATTCGAAAAATAGTGTTACAGCATAATTAGACCGATTTTAGATTTTCCATAAAAAAAGAAATTTCCGATATCTTTTTTTTTAAAGACATTTCAAAAATCTTCTCTGTCTTGTTTTTAGACTTGGGTATCTTGCTTATGCGATAGATAGATAGATAGATAAATCATTTATTTAGTGTACACAAGATACAACACACAGAAGCACAATTAAATGATACAATTGTATGAAGTTTCATTAAAATCGGTTCTGTCATTTCGAAAACAAATGAGTTCAAAGTTTGTATGTGATGCCATAAGACGCTCCTAAGATAGTACATAAGAAGGAATATATCATTCGTGAAATTGGGCACAGCATAGATAACAAAACAATTTCAATTAAATCGGCTTTTCATGAAAACAATTTCCAAATTCAATTGCAAACGAAGAGATTATGATAGCATTCAAGTTCATAGGAGGAATACAGTTTTCTAATAGTTCCATAGATATATGTTTTAGGCTATTCAAAATGAGCCCACAACATTTTTAATACATTATTTATTGTCAATGAGAAATTAATTTCAAATAAAGCCGCTTTTCTTGAAAGCAATTGTCAAAGCCAATTGAGGATAGCGTAGATAAATACTTATTGCTATATCAAGGAGGCTCTCAGTGGGTTCCTTATTTCAAGGCTGTTTAAGTATCAACCACCAGTTTCACCAGTGGCTTACACATTAAGCAAAATTAGTTTCAAACTTTCTCGTATTCAAAGTGAATGAGTCACCGAGAGGATAGCAATCGATAAAAGCTAAGGAAAGGAAAAGTCGCGAGCGCGCAAGCTCTCCGTAAGTTTTAAAGTACAATGTTTGCTTTCAAAGCTAGTCGGAGAGTCCACATTACCACAAAGTCTGCGCTGGGAAAGCACACACACACGTGTTTATCTAGTAAGTTGTTCAGCTACTAGTCATTCCTAAGTAATTTGTTTTCACAAGACAAACCATATAATTATGGAGTTAGTTAGTGCTTTTGCGTGTAGATAATTGTTTTGCATTATTTTAGAAAGTAATGAAAACTGTGAAAATTATCATTTGTATTCTTACACAATTACATAATTACAGATAACGCTACTTTTGGCGTTTTGTTATCTTTTTTATCATATTTACCCCGACCCACCAATCCTCTTAATAAAAGACTAAATAAACAATCTTCAGACTTGTGCAGCGGCAGTTTTTTCTAGAAAAAAGTCACTGTAACTATGATAAATTATAAGTAGTGCACTTTTATGTAAATTCACAGGGAAGTTTGAAACTTTCAACACACGCATCCCGCCCACAGTTAGTGGCACTATGTTTTATTAATGACCTTTATAGAACGACGACATTTAAAGGTTAACAAAGTCTTTGACAGATAACACTTCACGGATTCCCATATACGGATCATTTTCTTACGAATCGTCACGAGTTACCTTAGAATCTACGTTTTTTGCAATACAACGTTTAGTAGCGTTATAGTTGGGCTGGGTGACAGGATTTATCGACGTATGACTGGATACATCTTCTGTATAATATCAACATTAGGGGGTTTTTATTCCAAGAGAAATGTGACTCAATACGTTAGCTGTTTGCTACCCTAGCTGATTCATAGTTCTTGGCAAAACTTTGTTTTTCACAGAAGATTAAACAATAGTAATGACAGGGTGCGCAAAAGTGATTAAAAGTTCATAGAAAATTAATTCAGATACATATTTCTTAAAATTAAAGTTACGGCCAATTATTCTTTAAGAGTGCTTATATATTTGTATAGCAATAGGCTACAAAGAATCTTATATAATAACAATTTACACAGTAATTTTCCTTTTATAAAAAGTGTTAGCGCTGTTCACAACTAGATGACGACAATAGCCAATCCGTGTCGTGGAACCGGCGCGGCGTTGCAAAAAGTCTCGTTAGTTTGTTTTTCCGATGCTTTTTTTATCGTGTGGTTAGTGCCTAACCTGGTATCAGAGTTTTTATTGTAATCCCCGAAGGGCTAGGCAGAGGTGTAGGTACTAAATTGTAATAGGCACCCTCATATTTTGCTAGTTTTGTATACGTCCCATGAACAGGGACGTGCCGATTGTCATTAAGAAGAAATGCGGGTGGTCTTTTCCCCATACAAACGCTCTCGTCTGTTTTCTTTCTGGTTTATGACTTTAAAGCTATGATTTTTTACAGTTAAGTAAATATCAACCTTTTCTATGCTCCTATGTTTTCCTTTTTGATGATACATAATCTGTATCAGCACTAGAACCTTTACAAAATGCTCAAAATTGCCTATTTAGACCGCTGTCAACAGAGGCCTATTATAGTGTACAAAGAAAACTATTAATGAAAAAAGGAAAACATAGTGACACAATATATCGCACGCTTAAACCAAAACTGTCACTATCCAAAAAAGTCAAGTTTTCAGGAGAGCCAAAAAACGTTTTTTGTGATGTGAAAATGAGTGATACGTAAGAATCTATGCACAATTTAGTTATTCTTTGATACAGAAATAATCGGTGAAGGTTGTATCTTAAATTTGAGAACAAAAAATATTTAATTTACTGATATAAATATTTACATTTTATAGTTATTTATATTAAAGTGTCACTTTTACTTTAATGATTTTATTTTATTTCGTCTTAGTGGCATTGTGGACTTACTTTTCAATAAAAAAATTAAATAATAAAAGCTTTAAAAATATTGTTTAATTGCCAAAAACTGTTTTATTTAACGTAACAGTGATCAAAAATATATAAGGACTACTACAAAATAAATATTTCATAATTACATAAGTAATAGATAATAATTATGAGCACAAGGCAAAAATAAGAAACATTTTGTTAAGATAGAAATTTATATTAAAATAAATCTAGAAATCCTTTCATCAAACATAAAAAATCAATTCTGTTAGTTTACAGTAACCAACTCAAACAAAAAGTATTCAAATAATCAACATCTTCTACATAGTTCTATGTACTGTAAAATAATCAGACTTAAATTTTCCCGTACTAAAAATCATCTTCTAAAAAATAAAAATAAATTCCGTTAGTTTACATTTACTAACTCAAACAAAAAGTTATTATAAAATTGAATATTTTCATAGTCTATTTACTGTAAAATAATCAGACTTAAATCTCCAGTATTATTATAATCATCTTCTAGAAAAGAAGCCTAGCTTGCTAACAAGACAATTATTTTCTTAATACATAAAATAATTAAAATCTTAAGTCAGACTTTCATCTGTCGACTATAACTAGATTAATTAATCAAAAATTAAAACCACTTATATCACATAGTCATCAGTGTCGTACAAAATTATAAAAATAAAACAAAATCCAACAAACCACGATGTTGGGATTAGAAAAATTACAAAGTTTTAATAAAAAAATTACAAAATACCATTGTAAAACAATTCAGCATAATACCGTGGGATTAAATTGCTGTCGATTAAGGATTTTAAGTCATTTTTTTTTCTGGTGGATAACTGCAATTTTGTATTATTAAGTTGTTTTAACGGAAAACCTATACGGTTTGCATTGCGTCTAGAGCGAGATAGTCGATTTTGTGCTATTTCAAACCACTGATTTTCAGTAAAGGAGTTTTTGCAAAAAATCTTAATTTCTCCATGATTTTCCTTAACAAATTTTATAACTTTAATTTCGCCAAGTTTCACTGTGGCCCCATTAGTATCTTTTGTAAATTGGGTGCCACACTCATAAGCTAAATTTTTTAAATCAAAAAAATCGGAATACAGCATTCCTTTAACATTAAAAGGATTGCCTCGTTTTTTGGCTGATTTAATTAAAGTGATATACTGCTCAGGAACATAAATTGGTGATGACTTTAAAAACTTCCTAACTTGTTTTTCTATAACAGAGTGTACGTTATCGTTCTCATTTTGTGTGTGGCCTGATATCAAAAATTTATGCGTGATACTCTTAATCTTAAAATTAGCCAGAGCATACATGTACATAGAAAACATAAATTGATTTTTCTGTTGACCACAGCAATTGTCTGAATAGAAAACAATTTCTAAATTAGAGTTATTGACAGTTAGCGCTTTTTCCTTTATAAAATCTAAGACACAGGAACCGATTTCATTAGCTCCTCTTAAGCTATCCACTTCACTCCAAACGTAACAATTACATTTGTCTTTAGTTAGTTCACAGATAGTGAAGTTGCAAACGTTAAGTTTTGATTTGTAATAAAAAGCAGAAGTTTTACACATCGGAAGAGGTAACACTGCTTGTAAATCATAGCAAGCAACTATGTAATTTTCTTGAACCTTTAGCTTATCTTCATTTTTTTCAAGTCGACTAAATTCTTTTTCCGTGTGATGTTCTAGATATTTTAGCTCATTTTCTTCCTTTTTAAGCACATCCATATTTTCGAAAGCAGCACAAAACTCACACATGTCCTTTTTTGGAATGAAAAAGCTTATATTATAATCTTGTTTAAATATTTTTCGATAAGTATGTTGCTCACCGGCTGGCTTTCCTTCTATTTCACACATTTCTTTGTAATCCCTATACAAATCCATTAAATTTTTACCACCGTCAATAAACTCCCGACTCGTTTGTTGCCTTAAGTAGTGACTCTCGATACGCGGAATGGAATCAATATGATTTTTTATACTCTGTACCACTTCATCGAGAACCTTAAGTTGGTTTCCATGTTTCCCCCTCTTCTCTGATTCTACAATACCACTATCACACATCTTCTCTAATACTGTTCTAATCGGTCTGTCATTAATTCCTAGAGTATTTTTAAAAAATATTTTACACACACGTACTTTGTTTTCTCTCAAAGTCAAGTGAAAACCATGTTTTGGTTTACGATTGTTATTCTCTCTTTTGTAACTGTACTTTGGTGTAACAATAGTCAAATGTTTAGATATAAAATCCCTCTGTCGAGTTATACAGCCCATTTCCCAATATAGATTGAAGATAGCATTTCGATGATCTTCGTCAATTTTCTCTGAACATCTTAAACGACAACGTTCTGTACAAGGAGGACCCATGTGTCTTTCGGAAATAACTCTCTTAGTTTTAGATAGTGAAACGTATTGTTTTCCTAAATTACGCAACTCTTTAGCGATTTTTTTCTTATTATTTACCACACCCTTACGCTTCTTTTTGGTGGGGGAAACCACAGGGACTGGAACGTTATCAGCTCTCTCACTGCTAGAGCTTTCCCTGTGTGTGGCTCGGTTAGGTGGCGGGACATAATCAGCGTCATCATCATCCGGGGAAAAATCACCTGCTCTTGACGATGCTGCAGAAGACCTAGATCTGGATGGACAGGGACTTAATGATCTTGCTCTAGGTAATTGAAGAGGAAAAGTTTCTTGAATCATACTATTTCGCAAATTAGATGTGCTCGGTAGATTCTCAACTGGTTTCGCCAAATGGTGTGTACTAAAGTTGAACTCGTTAGACTTGATTGAACCTGATATATGAGTGTTAGATGAAGATGAGCTGCTCGAAGAGGAAGAGCTGCTCGAAGAAGATGAACTACTGCTGCTTAAACTACGTGGCTTTTTATTGTTTTCAACCGAGATCTGTAGTGGCTCTACTTGAGTAAGAGTATGAATTACTGGTTGATAAGAGTTAGTTTCTTCATCCCTACAGTCACTGTCTTTATTTTCAAGTGCAAGCTTCAGTAACTTATCACGCCGCTGCATTGTTTTGCACACCTTAAAATATAAAATACATAAATCAATGTCTGTGTAGTGCACACTACAAAACGAAGAAAATAAATACCTAAACTCTTAATATTGTAATCGTTTTGAAAATTTCCTCCAGTAGGTACACTAATCCCTGACGTAAAGGTATAATATTAGATGTTAACTGTCGGTAAAAGTGTCATGGTATGACCTTATCAGGAACGACATAAAGACACTTTACGTTAATTATTGCCATAACGCTGACAGCACAATGACACTTTATTAAATAAATCATTTTACCAATGTATTTAATACAGTTTTTAAGAAAATAATGACAGCAAAAATGACATTATACGCAATGTGACGATTATGCTCTACCGAACAAATAATAAATAACTTGTGATTTTAAAGCCAAACTGACACTAAACTAAAAGTGTCATTAAGACGTTAAATTACTGAACTAATAATGAGGTAACTTTAATGCAAACGTGACATTAAACAAAAAATGCCAGTATGGCGTCAAACTAATGATCTAAATATGGGAAAAACTTAGTGCAAATGTGAACCTAAACGCAAAATGTCACTATTTCAGTTAAAATAATGTATAACTTACCAACAATATGACAGGTAAACCGGTTTAATCTCTAAAATGACACTATTGCACTCAAAAATCGTTAATTTTGTCCTTGATGACACGTACTTTTGCGTTGAAGGTCAGTATTGCTCTGAGGGGAGGGGAATATTTTGTTTAGTGACGAAGCGGACCCCTGCCATCTAGCGGTTATTTCTGTTACTTTTAGACCAGTGTAAGCGCGATTACGTGTAGTTCCACCTTTCCCAACAGATGGCATTAAAAATTCGATTTGTCAATTTTTTGGATAGTGACAGTATTGGATTAAGCGTGCGATATATTCAATCTTCTTTTTCAATATAAGAAATTTCTTTTAAATTGGTCGAATATTGGAGGAGGAAATATTCGAGAGCCAAACCTCGAATTATGACTTTCCGCCCTTGGGCCTCTGACTTGGCTTCAAAATCATGTCGTTAAGAAATATCTCTCAGGCATGCTAGTTTCCTCACGATGTTTTCCTTCACCGAAGCAAGTGATAATAAACAATACGCACATGAATCCGAAAAATCAGAGATGCGTGCCTTGGGTTCGAACTCGAGACCTATGACTTGGAAGTCCGACGGTCACACCACTACGCTATCACTGCCTTGCCCTGCCTTCCGATGCTTAGATACATTATTTTATACTAAAATGGTAAGCTATAAATTATACGTGTTTTTTTCTATAAAATGACCAGTCCATTTATATATAAAATGCCTACGGAAATGCTTAGATACATTATTTTCTACTAAGATGGTTTTTAGCCTTCTATAAATGGACTAGATCGCAAGAATGCAGATATTTCCCGATCACATTACAAATTACATTTCCCCTCTTTAATATTAAAATTCAGATTATTGTTCGAACTTGAAATATTGTCTTTTTTACAAAAACATTAATCAAATTTACTAAAAGATAGTGTTTATTTCATAAAGTGCTGCAATGTACGGGGCGTTTCGTCGGAGCCGGTCGCCGGTATCGATCTATGCGGCACTGGGTTTGTTCAACTCGCCCGCCCTACACAGACATATCTACCACCACTCATTGAATTACAGACACCGAGAACCCGATGTTTATTACTTTCTCTCACACCCTGCCATCTTTAGATACGCTACATGTGCCACTTTGGGTTTAACGTTCGTGATTACTGAACATTTTGTAGGTGATGTAACTATACGGAGACTGTTCGTATTCAAATTGTTAACAGTGTTGGGTATAATATCTTATTGTGTCCTATACACCAAATCATAGGGGTTTTTGATGTAGGTATATAGTTATATTATTTAAGCTGTTTTGTTTAATACATTAAGAAACAATCAGCTTAACCATTTTTCATTGCCAGGAACACCACTGAAACGTTGTATCCAAGTTTAGATCCCCATCTAGATGAATCCAGAAATGTTGTAGCCCCCAAAACTGCTATAACACGTTACTTAAGTTCTACCAACCCGTTAAAGCTTTAGATATCTCCTAATAATGTCAAAGAAAAAGGTCTCGAGATCTCACAAGTGAATGCTGTCAACGATATTAGAGCCTAAGCCGCAGAGATACTTGACTCTGAACAAATGCCTTGACCTGATTGTGCGTTAACGAGACCCCCTATTTGGCGGGGCCGCGACTTCAGAGAGCCAATTTAGGTACTATTAAACACTCCTCGAGAGATTGCCAACTTTTAGGTTTACCATGGACATATTAACTAGTAAGGTGGACTATATATGTATAGATCACCGCGTAAGATGCTCATGAATTAAGGCTATGGTTGATAAACCCCAAACTACATTACATACACATGTCAGTAACGGATTGAAACAAAAATTCAAAACATTAAATCTACATTTCGAATAATCTTCTTCTTCTTCGTGTCGATGATTCCTAGGGTTATTTCATTATATTTTTGTTTCGAATAATAGTATGGTATGTCTTTTATGGGAAACAAACAGGGATAGTAAAACAAATATTGCCTTTTTTAATTGCCATACAGTGTGACTGACACTGGCAGAGCCACCATCAGGGATTTTAATTTTGATAACACAAAATTTAGTCGTTAAATATCAGATTTGGTCGGTCACTGGTTCAAAAGATATAAGGGTTTATAGGTGGCCGATCTGGACAGAGCCTACCCCAGAAGAGCCACATTAATATCTCAAAAACTAGAGCACCTAGCGAAGACCTGTTTTCTCCCATATTTACTCGCTAATTAGTCGAAACTAGTCGCCAAATATCAGAATTGGTGGGTCAAGGGTTCAAAAGATATAAGGGTTTATAGGTGGCCGATCTGGCGAGAGCCTACCCCAGCAGGGCCACATTTATATCTGAAAAACTAGGGAACCTAGCGAAGATCTGTTTTCTCCCATATTTAGTCGCTAATTAGTCGAAATTAGCCGCCAAGTTACAGAATTAATCGGGTCCTAGTTCAGAAGATATAATGAGTTCAATTATTAAGGTATAGTCCAAGAGCTAGATCGAAGAGTTCACGAAAAATTGCCAAGAAAAAGTATATTTCTATTAATATGTGTAATATACTTCTAGTTTTATCGGTCTGAAGTCTTTAGAAATGTCCCAGAGAGATAAATTGTCTATTAAATACATATTTTAATGTTTTTAACTACTAGGTTAGAGTGTCTTAAACATCTTTGAAACCATTAAACCTTGCTCTTGGTCTATTTAGTGTCAAGATGTACAGTCGCATGCAACTGTTTTACTAATTTACAATGTTGAGCTATAATTAACGTTAGAATAATAAATACGTTAAAATTATGGTACCTTTAATAAAATGTAATACTTAAACGTTGAAAACGTATTGTAAGTATGTAAGTATCAACCCATTGCTTAGAATACACTACAAAAAAATACATACTTATTTAATAATCTTAAATCAAAGTTGTAAATACTTAGCATACCTAATATGAGCATTAACGGCTCCAATTAAAGTTTAATACGTAAGTTTATTTACTGTTCCATAGAAATACAACATGTTGAACTGTATCTAAATGCCGGAAATAATATATAAATCAAAATCAAATCAAATTATTTTATAAAAATGAATTTCCACAAAGTTGTGTGTATATTTTGAGGTGAGTGTTGTGTTGTGGGTGTATGTGTATTGTGTCGTGTATGTACAGTTTGTATGGAGGGGTTGAGTTTTTATTTTATCTTAATTTAGGTTAGAATAATAAAACTTCTGTTGTCCAAATATAACAAACAAACAAACAAGCTAGTGATGTGAAAAATCAAGGTAACTTACATATTAATCTGCACTCATACGGCGAGCAAATATGGGAGAAAACAGCTATTCGCTAGGTGCTCTAGTTTTTGAGATATTAATGTGGCTCTGCTGGGGTAGGCTCTCTCCAGATCGGCCACCTATAAACCCTTATATCTTTTGAACCAGTGACCGACCAAATCTGATATTTGGCGACTAATTTCGACTAATTAGCGACAAAATTTTTGTGTTATCAAAATTAAAATCCCTGATGGTGGCTCTGCCAGTGTCAGTCACACTGCCATACAATAACTAAAAAAATACTGTAGATTATTAAGTAAATATGTTTTAAATAATACTTTCCGACGTAATTTTTTGTTATATCTAGTGACTACTCTGAGAAAAAACACCGAAACAAATCAGAAATCAAATATAATTACACAACAAAACAAATCAGTTTGTCCATACATTTTCGAAGGTTCCTACGGATATCCCGATAAAATGTTTTTACACATTATTTATTTTTCTTGTTTTCAGGATGATTAGATCCTTGTATTAATTATGATGACAGACCAGTTATTTCAATTACACCTGATAAAAAACAAAGTTAAGAGCGGCCAACCCGTCATACTTTTCATACAAACGCTCGTACGTGATTATGCCGATGGTACACATCTATCTTTGGTTTTTTTAAGGTAATAGGTATGTATGTTGTGCACTATATCTTGGTTTCTATGGTTGCAAAAAATTAAAAAAAGTTGAATTGAAAAAGCTAATTCAGTATAAGCCTCCAAAAATTGCGGTTTTGCACAAATTTTACCTGAACTTTGGCCGTTCATAATGTACTCATAAACTGTAAAAATAAAGAAAACATCTCGATAGAAACCTTGCAAATGTAATGTAGATTCTTAATGACAAATATTTATTTCACACACTTATTCAAAAACACGTAGGTATTTTCTGGAACAAGTTTAAGAAATTTTCGAACACTATTTTTCGTTCAATGTCATCGCGTTAGGCGGTATGAGGTGCGCGGGAGACGAGTTGTGTGGGGTCGGGGCGCGGTAAGACGGGGGAGTTGAAAGAAAATCGCCGCTGTGGCTCTGGATGAAACAAGCTTTTTGACCATGCTCGCGTTGACGATAGACGCGCCGGGAAGGGCCCTCTTAAAAGCAAGTAGTGACTGCATTGATTGGTTAAATCTATCTGGCTGATAGATATTTCGTTAAGACATTAACTTTCGAGGTATAACATTAAGATGTATTCCTCCTTCTGGTCCAATGATAGCTCTGCGTGCAGCTACCTTCAAATTTCTGGCAGTATTCTTTGATGGTTCAATACTAAACTTTGACAAAACCTTCACTATGCACAATTGAGACTGAAGCCTGCCAAACCGCATTCCTAAAAGTAAATAAACATATGTTTTAGTTTATAATAAAAGTATATACTACTGAAATTGATGATATATTATTTATTTACCTTGACATTTCCAACATTGAAATATTCATAAACCACTTGTTCGTGAATTATTATAATCGTATCATTGTAAATCCAAATTAAATGTCAATGTCATGTTGTTAATGCCCCACGGTTCTCACCCAAAAAGGCCTCCGTAGCCTTATTTAAACTATTCAGATCCTGTTTGTGGCAGAATAATGTGATGAGCAATATCTGATTAACTCAATATTCACATTGTCAAATAAAATAATATGGAAAAGTCAACTAAATTACTTACCAATGCAGTTTCTCTGTCCGAGTCCAAATGGTAAATAAGCGCATGGGTGACGTTTACCCACCTCCTCCGGATCAAATCTATCAGGGTTAAATACTTCAGGTTTGGGATAATATTTCTCGTCATAGTGAATACCCCTCGGAGATATTAGAACTATAGTGTCTTTTTCAAGTACCAAATCTGTACCGGGTACTTTGTAATCTCTTGTTGCTTTTCTTTGCAGTGGTTCTAGTATTGAGTACATGCGTAGGGTCTCATAAAAAACTTTACTTAAATATTTCATTTCCTTAATAGTATCATATGTTACTTCTCCGTTATGAGCTTGAATAACTTCGTCAATTTCTGCTGTCAACTTGGTTTGAATGTCTGGGTTTAACGCTAGCTGGTACAGCATGTAAGCCATGGTTGTGGCACTGCTTTCATATCCAGCTAAATAAAATATAAAAGCTTGCGCTGCCATAATTTCTTCTGTAATTTCGACCGTTGCTTCAGTTCTTCCGTATTTTGAACTATTGACCTCTCCCATTTCACGGAGTTCCAATATTAAATCCATGAAATCACGTCGGCCTGATGGTTTCCCATTCCTTTGAATTATAATGTCGTTTACAAGGTTTTTGAAAAATAATTGAATAGGTTTCGGAATAAGAGAAAGGTTAAGTGCTTTCAGAAGTCCTGGGTACATCATAACTAATTCATTTCCATAACTCGGATTCGTAATTACCTGGTCTATGAGTTCTAGTGCCTGCAGTTTGTCGCTGATACTGTCATAGTTAACACCAAAACCGCAGGCAGAAATTGTAGACAACGTGTACGTCTGGAGAAGAGAATGAATTTCAAACTCTTGCTTCTTTTGACATTCTGCGCTGATATAGTCCACAAATGTATTAGCACTCTCATGCATTAGATAAAACATGTTTTTCAATTTACCCGATGTAAAAATGGGGGTAAACCGATTTCTCAATGCTGTCCATGTTTCTCCATCTGCAGAAAACAAATTTTGTCCTAAACCTTCTTTGCTAAATTCCACGCCACGATCGGTGAACACTTCGAAGTCTTTAATCAATATATGTTTTAAAATATCCAAGTCTCGTATAAGAAGGCAAGGTGACGTCATCCTATATACTCCGACCACTTTTTCAGTTGGAAACATTTTATAGATTTCTTCAATTACTACGCCCAGATTTTTTTTACGAAGTGCCGATTCCTTCAGGTTCCCGAATAAAACAATAGGTGCTGGTCCAGGAACATTTCGACTCTTCCAATAGTTAAATGTTCGCGTAAAATAACGGTACAGAAAGTAAACTATCACTATGGACACTGCCGGTAAATAATAGATCAACATTATGACGACGTAGCTCTCAACTGAATACTGATTCACTGAATGAATACCACAGACTAGATAGCTTATGAATACTATGATATGATTATATGAAATATGATTGGAATTTTTTTTTTTTTTTTCGGTTTGACCACTTGAAGCGCACAACTCTACTGAGGTTGAATCTGCTTAACCGGACTATCCTGTGGTGTCCGAAAATTACTTTACGGCCCCCAGCCAGGGCTTACAAACTAAGGATACACATTAAATGAACAGACACTAAGGGCACCCCCTGCGGGGTTCGGGCCTAGGCTTAGTGCGTCATTGAGGGGAGGGTAACTAGAGTTTGGCTGGGGCGGATTATTTAATGGGGAATTTAACGTTACATGCTCAGCGGCGCGGGCTGGCTCGTCGAGCAAGGGTCTGTCAGTGATGTTACGGGGGGGTCGCGGTGGGCCTCGGCGGCGGGGCCGGAATTGCGGTCGGTATTTGTTTTTGTACTTACGAAGTGTACTAGTTTCCCTACAGCTCTCTTGAAAGAGGGTGATGGGGTCATCGGGTTCGAGGAGGGTAAGGCAGGGCAGGGTCTCCTAATCCTACTTATGTTGGAGGGGGCGTATCGGGCGGCCGATGCGATCAGCGGGTTGGGGTGCCTTTCGGCTGAATCGAAGAAACGCTTGGTAAGACGTTTCATAAACTGTCTGACAGTCGGAATTTTAAGGTCGGCATGGAGTCGTTCATTCCTAATGAACCACGGGACATCCGCGGCTCGTCGGAGAAATCGGTTCTGAAGGGTCTGCATCCTATGGAGGAGGTAGGGCTTGGCATGTGCGAACACTGGGCACGCATAAGTCATGATGGGCCGAATGCACGCGGTGTAAATACGCAATTTGCACCTAAGTGACAATTTGCTGCGAGCATTCAGCACGGAATGGAGCCTTCCGAGAGCGAAAGCGGCACGGGCTCGTGCCGACCTTATGTGCTCTTCGAAGGAGAGGCGTCGGTCTAGGATGACCCCTAGGTATTTGGCTCGCTTCTCCCAAGGGATAGGCTTGCCAAACATAGAGAGCGGTCGGATGGCGGATGTGAGAGAGTGGCGATGCCTGCTGAAGATATTACTTGACATGATTATTTATACCTAAGTCCGAGTTAGTCGTCTATATCTAAATGTCTTTATTATGTTAATATCGTAACTTTCGTGTATGAATTGGCAAGTTTTAGGTTATGGTTTCAGCATAGAAAATCATACCTATCTTTAGTTCATACTATAAATACCTGATGACCTGTATGTCGATTCTGTAAATTTCAAACAACAACTCGCATCTCACCTCGCTATTCACTCTCACTTCGCATAAGGTTCAAAATGACCTTGATTTTGCATTCTGTAAGCATCACTTAGGCACTTGCGAAGTGAAGTGAGCTCCCAAGCGCCCAATATTGTAGTAGTGATTACCACACTCAACAAAATGTTAATCTAGTTTTATCGATTCATGTTTTTTGACACAATTGTTGAGTTTTGGGCACAGAATCTTAGACAATATGGTGTTTAAATTAAAATTTCTTATTTTATGGAATTTGAGGCAGCTATTATGTAAAAAAACAGAAATCTCTGTGCCATGAATATGTATGCTTCCCTTACGAAAACAAAAAAACAATATGTCATGTCAGTGTCACTGTCAGACAATATTTTGATAGTACGCGTTGTTTGTTTTGATCGTTCAGTGCCGAAAATAATTTGAAATAATCATGAAGTAAGTTTATAGTTGTGGTTGTGAAGTTTAAAAATGATATTAATTAAAATAGTATTTATTTTGTTTTCTAATCCAACAATAATGTTCCAGTCTAAATAAGACACGTTCCTCTCGTCCATCGTCGGCTCAGGTTGAAACTCTGTTAGAGTTTATGGAAAGAAACCCTGGCATAGCGAAGGGTTTCTTGAGAACTCAAAATGCCAGAGAGCGAAGTCGACGCCAGTGGGAGGAACAAGCTGTGCGCCTAAATAGTGTAGCCCAATTAGAAATTACAAAAAGTGGACCAAGGTAAGCATCGCTTTTTTCACTAAGTACCTACATGTTAGTTAGAACCACCTAGCATTCCTCAAAGTAAATTTACTTGTAATAGGTTTATGTACCACAAGAACAGAGTCTGGCACCTACAGAGGAACCACCAGCTATTGTGATTTATGTAAGTTAATAATAAATTAGTAACTACTAGGTAGGTACATACCTACTATTATAAATCTGCTGATGTGTCTAGATTCTATTCTATTACGTGTAAGTGACCAATAATGTTAAACAACTTTCACGACTATTAGGTTCCCACCTATGAAATCAGCGTTTTGTATGGAGGATTTTAAAGAAGTTGCATTTTTCATACTAACATTTTCTTAATTTATTCAACAACTATGAACACTACTGTTTTAAAACTTTTATGCAGTAATGTTTAAAAACTAAGATAACGTATGCCACTTAGATTAAGCGACAAAAATAAGTTTTGGCTAACTTAAAACAAATAGTGGTCATTTTTCTAACAAATAGAGGAGTTAAAGGTATTTTTTTTGTTTTGAAAACTATAAGTGATAAGGTTTTTTTACCTTGGTAGTTGTCTACGATGGTCATTATTCGATATAAAATCAAGCAATTAATGAATATTTTAATTCACAGAAATTAGAAGTGACGAGGTTCTCTATTTGTGAGAAAAAACGCCAATTTCATAGGTCCCCGGACCCAATATATGTGGTGGTGTGGTATATTTCTGTAGTTTTGCTCATGCTCAATGATGAACTCAGTACATAAACATAAATCTGAGTGGATTTGTACTTTTATTTTATACCTATTTGATTTAGGAAAAAAATTGAGATGAAAGAACCTTCATGTAATTATGTAAATATTTGTCTTTTTAGCTTCACGTCATGCAACGCCAATCGCTTCTCCTTCTCGCCGCCCCAGGACAAATATGGCTCTGCTAGTCGAGGTGCTGGTTCTGTGTGTAAGTACAAAATAAAAATAACTGCTATAACATCATCTTTTCAAACGAATGACAAGCTGCTATTTAAGATTTTCCATTTACGCATCTTAGTAATCGGTGTTCTTTTTTCAGCATCACGTCACACGTCTTCAGTTGCTGCTCCTCTACCATCTCAACAGCGAATGGAATTCTCGACCACTACTGAGAGATTCTTGAGGGTGGAAGAACAGCAGCTGGAGATACAACAACTAAGGAGGAGTGCAGAAAGAGAAAGGGCCATGGATGAAAGGAGTGCAGCGAGACAGGATTTTAGCTGAAGCTGTGGCTGCCGTGGGGAAAGGGCTGCAAGCATTGGCAGACGCTAAGAATAGAGATAGGGTGTAGTAATTTAAGTTAATTTAATATATAATAAATAAAACACATTTAAATGGATACTAGAGTGGTTTTATTGAACTTATCATTTTGCCCATTGGTGATTAGTTTGGATTTAGTTTGATTCAATTTTACCAATTGCACATTTCTTGCATGGTAACCTTTGCGGTACCTTTGCAGTAGAAACATTCTTCATTCTCTACTGGCTTTTTCAATGCCACCAGAGTGCCAGCGACACATCCAAGAGCTGCTGGAAACCCAAACTTTTTGTAGAACCTGCAATTTAAAGTTAACACTATCATTAACAATTCTCACAAAAAAGTAAAAATCAAAGAAGAGTCACTTTAATTATAATATACCTACCTACTAACTTTTCTTTTAAAACTTGTCTTTCTTGTATATATTGAGGGAACCTTATATATTTTTTTACTATTGCTGGATTATTATGAGTTTCCACTACTTCATTTATGCAACGATATGCTGATATGGTTGCGATTTATACGTCCTTATATTTTCTTTTATTATTTTCTGATGGTAGTTCCATTAACCAAGAATGACAAGGTGCATAATATCTGTGAAACAATAAATCAATAAAAAAATTAAGTAATCTAGATCTAGTCGAAACAAAATAGGGACCAATATGGTTATGTATGCATAATAATTATACCAAGTACCAATATTATAACTATATTAATTTAAAGTCCTTAGACTAACATGAAAACATAGCTAGTAGAGAAACAACCTAAAGCGAATACTCCTTCCGCGGGAGAGGAGAGGCGTCGGGGGCCACCACGTGGCCCCCGACGCCCGGTGGCCTGCCCGGTGGCCTGTGGACGGTGTGCTATGGGCTAGCTCGCCGTCCGTCCGTCTTATGACGACAGGCCGTGTCGACGGCGCGTTCGTGTTCCACGCGCGCCTCAAAGAGAGTCAGCAAACAGGAAGGGGTCCGTAAGGACCGACGCCTGCCAGGGTTGCGGGACTGTTCGAAAGAGATACCGCGGCCCTGGAACACAAAGGGCAAAGGAAGGAACATGGATGGGTTTTAGTCAGTAAAAGTCTGACACTCCCTCCTGCTCAGCCCAGAGCGGGAGGGGTTATATGATGATTTCCCACCGGTAAAAAAAAAAAAAAATGCGAATACTCCTTATTATGAAGTGTTTTCATGATTTTTAAGCGATAAATTATGCACTTACTTAAAATAAAGCACTTACTTTTACACGAGTTGAAAGTCCTTTGCCTCGACGTTTGGTAGGCTTTATCAGAGGCAGTAACTCACATAATCTAGTTGGTCAATTAGTTCCTTTGGCAATCTATATATGGTCACATAGTCGTCATCTCCGGTTAATAAAGATAAACTTCGAATTTGGTTACATTGTCGACGCTTTTCTAGTTTATCCAAAGCAAAAACATTCTTGCCATCGTATTCACTTTACACAAACGCCCAAAAATAAGTTTTTAACCACAAATTTTATAGTTAATGTACAAATTAAGACTGTGACATAAAAATATTAATTTAACACAATTTTTCGAGGATATCTTCTATTTTCATTCGTAAGATAGATGCTTTTTATTTGACACTTTGAATCGGGTTCGAGTGCGAGGTGAGCGTCGAAGTGATGGGGGAATTACCATATAGAATGCCACTTCTACGTCATCTCATACTTTATCTGTCAAAATCTCACCGTCAATTTAGTTCAACGCTCGCAAGGGTGGCGCTAGTATAAATTCGAATGATCAACCGAGTTTTTAGAATGCCAATCAAGAAACTCACAGCGGATTCACGTTCGAAGTTTAGAATGAGATCTTACAGAATCGCACTCAGTAGATCCATCGCGTCTATTTTATAGTATGTTTCCGTGGGATTATTTTCGACTTGTATCATTATACACCACGACAGGGAAGTCTAATCTGCTTCTGGAGGGAGGTGGGCTGGTTGGAGTAACGGCCACCATGGCTCACGTACAATGGTCCACTTTAAGGCCTAAGTGCGGAAACCAAACCCTTAACATAGAACATACACCACGACAACTTGGTGAGTCTCCATTATGAGTGAAAATACGATTACTATTCATGATCTAGACTGCTACATCCAGCTTGGTCGCAGTAACTAGTTAATCATTCACTAGCTAGAGATTCTGAGCGCGGCAGCTACGCAGCCAGCTCTGATCCTAAGTAAACCTAGTTCCTGCTTCGATAGCCTAGCAGTCAACAAGGAAGGCGATAGCCACGCTTATTAGATTATTTTTTTACGATTTCGATGGTCGTCCCTTAGAGAAAGTTGTTCAGTTTGATGGTCCGTACCACAGTATTCCATATGATTATACCCTTTCTGTTACACGCTGTATAGTAATTGTTGTAAAATTATATTAAGCAAGTTACTAATAAAATATCACCAAGTCAATGGGGCTTTAATTTCACCAACAGCAAGCCTACATCCTACGTTGGCATAATGAAACTGTTAGCTTGTCCTCCCACTGCTGGGCAAAGGTTGACTTTCAGATTTTTCAATCCAGGGCTATGGTGGACCACTGGTCATTTATCCAGCTCGTCCCGCTTAGACTCGACCCGAAGAATAATACCTGGATATTTCTGTTTTGATAGGAGTAAAAACAAAAACGTCGGTGTACAGTCAGACAGAAAAGTGTCGATTTAACGCTTCCACCATGTAAAGTGTAAAATTTAAATAATATTTGGATAAATAAATCAATAATTAAACAAGTAAGTACTTATCATTTTTAATATAGTATACGCTTAGTACTTTGAAGTAAAAATCAAAGATAATTGTTAATTATCATTACAATCTCAATCAAAAAAGTAAACTATAGTATAAATTATGTATCATAACAAAATATTCAAAATTCTATGTATTAAAAGATATTTAGAATTGAAATATCACTTTGCCTGAGTGTACAAATGGCACTGAATTGTTAGTAAAATATCGTATTCTTCGGGTTAAGTCTAAGCGGGTCGAGTAGGCACCAACCCGTTGCCACGACGGACGTCTTCTGGATGTAACGAGGCTGTGTGTGTGTTTTGGGGCGCACCGCGCAGTGTGGTATTCCGTGTATGGTCGGTTAACTTGACGCCTAGAATGCTGCGCTCCATTACACATTGGCAAACCTTGAGTTTGGAATTTTGGGAGTTTGTAAAAAAATATGTTGAAATATGAACTCAACAAAATTATAATCTCACGTGTTTTAAAGTTATTAATATTTAGAAATTATATATGCGTTTTTAGGCTTTCAACTTTCTAGGGATAATATTCAGATGTATTCCCCCTGCAGGTCCGATCAGAGCTCTATAGGGTGCAACCCCTAAATTCCTGTCAGTATTTTTCGATGGCTCCACTTTAAACTTCGACAAAATCTTGATCATGCATAGCAGAGACTGCAGCCTGCCAAATCGCATACCTGAAAATAAACATAATATAAAAATGATCACCAGATAAGATACGTCGACATGTTAATGTAATATAGTCATATAATTTAGATCATTTTTCTGGGTGTTAATCTACAGGTGCGCAGTAGATATAATATGCAGAAAGGCATTTTTGATTAGTGTTTCAATTACGCACAATATCGAGTGGTCAACACATCCGTATAAATAACTTACCAATGCAATTTCTTTGTCCTATACCAAATGGTAAATAAGCACATGGGTGTCGCTTTCCCACCTCTTCCGAATCGAATCTGTCAGGGTTAAATACTTTAGGGTCGGGATAGTATTTCTCGTCATGGTGTATACCCCTCGGGGATATGAGTACTATCATGTCTTTCTCAACTACCACATCTGTACCGGGTAATTTATAATCTCTCGTGGCCTTTCTTTGTAGTGGTTCAACTATTGAGTACATACGGAGGGTTTCATCAAATACTTTATTCATATATTTCATTTCCTTTACGGTATCGTATGTCACTTTACCATCATTCGCCTGAATAACTTCTTCAATTTCTGCCGTCAACTTGCTTTGGATGTCAGGATTTAATGCTAGTTGGTACAGCATATAAGCCATGGTTGTTGCACTGGTTTCATACCCAGCTACGTAAAATACAAAAGCTTGCGCAGCTATCACATCGTCTGTTATTTCAAGAGCGACTTCACTTCGTCCGAATTTTTTAGCATTGACCTCTCCCATTCCACGGAGTTCCAATATTAGATCCATGAAGTCGTTTCGGCCTGATGGTTTTCCATTTCTTTGAGTGATAATATTGTCCACAAGATGTTTAAAGAAATTTTTCACGGCAGTTGGAAAAATAGAAAGATTGAGCGCTTTCAGAAGTTTTGGAAACATCATATCTAATTCAACAGCAAAACTGGGTGAAGAAATTATCTGGTCTACAAGTTTCAAGGCCTGCAATTTGTCGCTGAGACTGTCATAGTTAACTCCGAAAGCGCAGGCAGAGATTGTAGATACCGTGTATGTCTGAAGAAGTGAGTGCACTTCAAACTCATGTTTCTTTTGGCATTCTGCGCTCACGTAGTCCACAAATGTGTTGGCTCCGTCATCCAGTAGATAAAACATGTTTTTCAATTTACCAGATGTGAAAATGGGGCTGAACCGATTTCTCAAAGCTGTCCATGTATCTCCATCTGCGTGGAACAAATTTTGTCCTAATCCTTCTTTGCTGAATTCCACACCCCGATCAGTGAACACTTCGAAGTCTTTAATCATGATGTGTTTCAAAATATCCAAGTCTCGTATAAGAATACAAGGTGTCGTCATTCTATAAAGACCGATCACTTTCTCTTCGGGAAACTTATCGTAGATTTCTTGTATCACCACGCCCATGTTTTTTTTGCGTAGCGCGGATTCCTGCACGTTACCGAAAAGTGCAGTTGGTTCCGGTCCACGGACATTTCGGCTCTTCCAGTAGTTAAACGTTCTTGTAAAATAATAGTAAAGAGCGGAAATTAAAACTATTAACACTGCTGACACATAGAACACCGACATTTTAATGAGTTCTTAACACGTTCACCGTATATGATGATATGCAAAGAATTATCGGTAAGTGTGATTATATATAGTCAACGCGAAACTCAATAATGATAACGTGATATTATCTTGCTGCACTTGTATTTGCTTGCTTCCTTGTGTGTGTATTTTATTTAGATTCATATGTTTTTTTATAACATGGCACACAACAATGGATCAGCTGGCTAGCTACATAACATTGGCATTATAACCATAGAATTAACAATATTGTAAAACAATTGTGTTTAAATTTAGTGTACAATAAAGTATATTCTGTTCTTCTCTATTCTAACTACTGTTTCAGGACACAAATGAGAAAAACAGTAAAAACAACTTTAAACACCAAGTAAGTCGTAAAAATATAGGGTACAAAAAGCATACTTCTATTGTCTTTTTCAGTTCCACACTACTTGATTTAAAATTCATAAAAATAATAAAAAGGAAAATAAATAAAGAGTAATAAAGAGATGGGGTTCCAAGATTAGTAGTGAAAGAAAAACTTGAATTCATTATTTTTTTAGTTACGTCCGAATGAAAAACGGAATCCTTACAGGATCACTCGTGTGTCTGTTTTGTCTGTCGGTTTGTTACAGCCAGTTTGTTCCGAATTAACTGGACCGATTAGTATGGACGTACTTTTGGGACGACAATAAGAAAAAAAAATTACTAACTGTACATACGTCGTGAAATGTACACAGGTAATGGTTATCTCACTGCCGGTCAAGCATACGTACGGGCATCTTGGCCACAAAGTCAGGTGCGGGAAAGGAGAAGAGGCAAGAGCAACGTTAAACTGACTAATTCTTATTCTCTTATGACTATACGTATGTATACAAAAATGTAACAATGTACACATTTATAGATATTTACATGATTGTGTGTCGGAGGAGCTTGTGGCTAAATAATAGCAGGCGCTCGGGTTGACCTTTAGGTTAAGCCGTGCTTGCCTAGGTTGGTCTGTGGATGGGTGACCACCCATTACATACCGAGTTTCCTCCGTGCCTCGGAAAGCACGTTAAGCCGTTGGTCCCGGCTGTCATTTGACATTCGTTAAGTATAGTCAGTGGCCCGAAAGTCTGACAGTCTTACCAAGGGGTACCTATCGTATTACCCAGTACTAACTGGGTTGTGGAGGTCAGATGCACTTGCATAACTTACAACTCGGTTTTTTACAATTGTTAGAAAACTGACCCGAACGGAATTTAGTTGCAACACAATTTAAAACTAGGCACTAATTAGACAATGGTCACCTTTCAATTGGGACATTTAAGTATGTCTTTTCAGCCGATGTTGAAATGATGTATATACACGTTTCACGGGTGACCACTGAAAACCAGCGCTGGGCTGTGGGCCCATAGCACAGCTTCATGCTGAATGGTAACCTGCTTGTCGCAGTCACGACGTACAAGCTGCGAACTTTTTTTCGTTTTTGTTCCGCCCCGTCCTGTTGAATCTATAATTTTTTGTTATGCGTTCTATTGTTATATTTTTTGTCATTTTGTATAATGCACGTCATGGCCCTGCGATAGATAATAGTAGATTGTTGCATCGAGTGCAAAGTGAGTTATTAATGCATGAGTGTAATGTTGGTGCCCGAGCGGATGCGAGGGCACTAAATTAACACGAGTGCATTAATAACTCACTTTAGCAAGGTGCGTAATCTACTTTTCTTTCAACTACCAATCTACCTACCGTGATAAAATATACCTACTCAAAATAAAAACTCAAGTTAATGAAAACAAAGTATCTCGCGACTTTTGTACTCGTGATTTTTGTGTGTTATACTCGTGATTTTTGTGTGTTATTATAACAATTTCGTTTGCAGCTGTTTTTTACTTTCTGGAGTTGAATTCATATCGATATCTCTGTCTATTTCCATTTTTTTTTTTCACTTTTCTTACTAAATACAAAGTATCCAAGTTTTAAAATTTATGGTACAGAATGCGCGCCTTTTTATTTATTTTTTTCACCAAGTCGATTTTATTCAGCCGATTTTTATTTTCAGCCAGTATCTTTTTGATCAAATGCATACATTTTTTAGTAAACTTAATGGGAGATAGTAAATATCTAAGGTAAATAAAAAAAAACAGTGCATTAATGAAAAACTGTGCAGCAATGAGATTTCATATAACATTTCTGCACTGTTTTGGTTCTAAGCAAAAAAGACGTCCTTTGTGATCGGTTTTGTAGTGATTAACGATAAAATTACTACGTAGTTGAAAGAAAATATGTTTTTCTTCCTTCTTTTTTTCTATAGACACACGGTAGTCCATCGGTCTGATAGGCACTTGCAACAGGTAGTTTGGTGTGAAGACACGTGTAGTCCTGACAGGACTACACGTGTAAACTACGGGCGGTGCTAACGCTTTCTCTTTCACACCCGCTGGCTTGCATCTGGCTTCTGACCTCTCACTTTCTCATAGCAAATTTTTAATACATCTGTAGGTACTGATTTGGAGATATTGTACTGAATTTATTGTGGTAATTGGGCTTTGCCTCCCTTTCAATGAAAGGGAGCGGGCACGGTCAAGTTATTTAACTGAACACGAATTCGAGATATTGCCCGAAACTCGATCTCCAGTTTCAGTGGGCGCTATAATTGTAGAAAGTATAAATAAATTGCAAGAACTGCAATTTATTTATTGATTTTAAGCGTTTCTCATATTAGCTCGATTAACTCGTGTTAAGATTTGTTAGAATTTCTAGAAAACTTCCTGTAATTATTATCTTTCTTTCAGAAGAAGAACTACAGGAAGCATCAAATGTTATTATTTTAAGATATCAAATCGGTTCGTTTCCAGAGCACAAATTACTTGCAAACAAACACTGTTTACCTTCAAAAAGCGTCTTTCTCAAATTAAATGTATACAGGGTGTAACAGTACCCTTCACAAAGCCGTCAACCAAGCATTATGTACATCCAACTAAGTAACTTTACCCAAAAAATATTGCTGGGAAACGATTTTTTTTTGGGGTGTAAGATCAGGTCTTACGTTAGGACTCAATGTAACGCCCTCAAAACATTGTGCTGATGAATGGATTGAATAGTATGGGGGGTTGTGGAGGTGTTTAATCTTACATTAAAAACACGTAATTAAAAAAAACTTGTCAAAAAGTTGGAACTTTGACCCCCAATATCTCCGAAATTAGAAGGTTCCCAGGTATGGTCTAGAACAAAACAATGATCGCAATGACGAGGAGAACAAGTACCTTTCGGCTTCCGCTGGCCCAATCAGAAACTTAGATAAATTAAGTATTACGATGATGACGAGATTTTTTTGATAGTAGGTATTTATAGTAACCAGTGTGTTGTTTGGATTTAATCGTACAAAGAAACCACTCGGCAAAATCTATATTATTTGGTACCAGTAGGTGTGCGTAGCAGTTTGCCTTGTATAATTGGTTCAACGAAATACCATTATTTTGCCAATTTCCATAATATTAACTTATTTTGGAACGAAACGCCCATTACAAAAGAGACAACAAGAAGAACATACCCTAACCTTAATGGTGATTTTCTTCAGAAAGGTCAGTGGCTTAGTACTCGCAACTGGCGTGCGTGTTTGATTAGATGAATGAACGTGGTCGAAGCTAAAGAGAAGAAGAGAGAGATAAGAGTATTGTAAGGGTCGTAGCATTTGGCGTTCTGTAGTTTCTGCCTGTATGTGTGTGTGTGTATGTATGTTCCTTATTACTCATGCAGAAATTAAGAATTTAGGAACTTAAGAGGGCCCTTCCCGGCCCGTCTATCTTCAACGCGAGCATGGTCAAAAAGCTTGTTGCTTCATCCAGAGCCACAGTGGCGATTTTCTTTCAACTCCCCCGTCTTACCCCGCCCCTACCCCGCACAACTCGTCTTCCACGCACCTCATACCGCCTAACGCGATGACATTGAAAGAAAAAAAGTGTTCGAAAATTTCTTAAACTTGTTCCAGGAAATACGTGTTTTTGAATAAGTCTTACAAGTGTGTCAAATAAATATTGGTCATTAAGAATCTCCATTACATGTACAAGGTTTCTATCGAGATGTTTTCGTTATTTTTACAGTTTATGAGTACATTATGAACGGCCAAAGTTCAGGTAAAATTTGTGCAAAACAGCAATTTTTGGAGGCTTAAACTGAATTTGTTTCTACTTTTTTTTTGTTTTTTGCAACATATAAACCTAGATATAGTGCACAAAATACATATTAGTTCAAAAAATTCAAAGATAGATGTGTAGCAACGGCATAATCACGTACGAGCGTTTGTATGAAAAGTATGACGGGTTGGCCGCTCTTAAACACTTCCATTGTTATTAAATTCTGCGCCATCTAAAAGATCCATGTTTTTGTCACAACTATTTGATAAATAGAAAGTAAAAAAAGTATAGTAAGTATATGTACAGTAAAAGAAGGTAAAATAAAATCCCGAAAAGTATTTTTTTTAGGATATCTCCTGTACACGTAAAGTGGGTTTTTTTTCTCACGTTCCTCATCATGTGGGATAGGTCTTTGAAAATATTGCGAGTTTGTTCAAACAATTTGTGAAATAAGTGTTAATTTTTGTAAGACCCAAGTGACCTCTACGTGTCTGAAAAAATTCACGGTGGTATTTATAACGAATTTTAAAACTATCACAGCTGTGTATATAGAAAAAGTTTACGAGTTTACGACCAACTTATAAAATGTACTTGGATAACATATTTTCCTAAACATAATGAGCACAGGTTTTCCAACTGCAAATGTAAGTGTGTTTTTTATTATTATGGGCAACTACGGAACCCTACATTGTGCGTGGCACGACACTCACTTGCCGGTATTTTACTGTAGAGCTCCACCGGTGAAAATACATCGATATCGGAACCATCCGAGCGTTCCAATATTTACTTCTAATGTAATATTTATGTTAGATGTAACGCTTATTATGAAAACAGGCATAAACTGTACAATCGGATTACTTCAATCAATTAATTTTTATATCAACAAAATGTACCAATCTACAATTCCAAATAATTAAGAATTAGTCAATAATTATCACAACATATTTATTATCATAACATAAATGCCTTACACAATATCTTATCACTGTTGTTACAGTTTTGTAATTTAGTAATATAATTATTCTTTATTTATATAATTATTTATCTTTAATAGCAAGAGACACAAAGACAATATTAAGTTTCTAATATAATTGTACTTACATCTTTAAAACCCTATCTAGAAAGTCTATAATTATGTCTTATTACAAAGGCTTATCTATCGGGAAGCTAAGTCTCACACAATAATTAAAAATCATTATCACAAACCAAGGTATAGCAGTCCCCTGTTCACGGATGTAAAAAGTAAAAAGACGCAACATTTACTGATTTAATAATCTCTGGCCTAAATAATAATTTGTTATGGCACATGGTCCACATGTTGGTAAATGTTCTTCGTATGCATTAGTTACGCCTACGTTACGTCTTTGGCTCTTTAGATAGGCATTTATTCATTACATAATTTAGTTCTTCAGCAGACAAATTTTCCAATCACAGGAATCATAGATAAAAGACAATACCTTTAAAATCCCTCAGATTATGATAGAAAGTGTGCTACACAATTGCAGGATGCACTTGGCGTCCACCACATACTTAATAATTATTTGTGTACTTTTAAGCTTTTAACTTTCTAGGAATAACGTTGAGATGTATTCCTCCAGCTGGTCCGATAATAAATCGGTCTGGATCAACCTTTAAATTCCTGTCGGTGTTTTTCGATGCTTGCACTTGGAACTTGGACAAAAACTTTGTCACACATAGTTGAGACTGAAGCCTCGCAAACCGCATACCTAAAAATAAACACAGACATGTTAAAAAAATACATTTTAAAATGATACTGGTTTACGTACGAGTACTTAGTTTTCGCAAATGAAGAGCGTTCAAAGTAAACTAAAGGCATACGTTTTTATTTTGAATATTTTGGGGGCAATTTATATGGCTCCGGAATTCATTCAGTCACAGATTAAAAAAAAAAAAAGATATCTGAAGACCATGGATCACACGCTTGTTTGATTTTCGTCACTGTGATAATGAATGTACTACAAGATATTATCACTCTCCGATGTCAAATGTCCGCGAATTCCGATAGGTAACGTCAAAACAAGTTAATTGAGTTATTTATATTAAGTATTCAGTGATCACGATGATGTTAACAAATAAAAAATATTATGCAGTAGCCAACTTACCAATGCAGTTTCTCTGCCCGAGTCCAAATGGTAAATAGGCGCATGGGTGACGTTTACCCACCTCTTCCGGATCAAATCTATCAGGGTTAAATACTTCAGGTTTGGGATAATATTTCTTGTCATATTGAATACCACGCGGCGATATTAGCACTACAGTATTTTTTTCAATTACCAGATCTGTACCGGGTATTTTGTAATCTGTTGCAGCTTTTCTTTGCATTGGTTCTACTATTGAGTACATGCGTAGAGTCTCATCAAACACTTTATTCATGTATTTCATATCTTGTATGGTATCGTACGTTACTTCTCCATTATGTGCTTTAATAACTTCATCAATTTCTGTTGTCAGCTTGTTTTGGATGTCAGGGTTTAAGGCTAGCTGATACATTAAATAGGCCATAGTGGTTGCACTGGTTTCATACCCAGCCATGTAGAAAACAAAAGCTTGTGCCGCTATCACATCATCTGTTATTTCAACAGACGCTACAGTTTTTCCGTGTTTTGAAAAATTGACCTCTCCCATTTCACGGAGTTCCAGAATTAGATCCATGAAATCGTGTCGGCCTGATGATTTGCCATTTCTTTGAGCGATAATGTTATCCACAAGATTTTTGAAGAATTTTTGTATGGGTGTCGGAATAATAGAAAGGTTCAAAGATGTCAGAAGTCCAGGGTACATCATATCTAATTCATTTGCGTAAGACGGTTCTGAAATGAACTTGTCTACAAGTTTCAAGGCCTCCATTTTATCAACGAGACTATCATATTTGACACCGAAAGCACAGGCAGATATCGTAGACAAGGTGTATGTCTGCAGCAGGGAGTGTATTTCAAACTCATGCTTACTTTCGCATTCTCTGCTCACATAGTCTACAAACTGATCAGCGCCCTCATGTATCAAATAATACATGTTTTTTAATTTTCCAGATGTAAAAATAGGAGTAAACCGGTTTCTTAAAGCTGTCCACGTTTCTCCATCAGCGTGGAATAAATTTTGTCCCAATCCGTTCTTGCTGAATTCCACTCCACGGTCAGTGAACACTTCGAAGTCCTTAATGAAGATATGTTTCAAGATTTCCAAGTCTCGTATAAGGAGACAAGGTGATGTCATCCTATATACTCCGACCACTTTTTCGTTTGGATACATATCGTAAATTTCTTGCATCTCCACACCCTTATTTTTTCTGCGGAGGGCGGATTCCTTCATGTTACCAAAAAATACAGTTGGTTCCGGTCCGGGCACATTTCGGCTTTTCCAGTAGTTAAAAGTCCTTGTAAAATAATAATATAGAGCGTAAATTATCACTATGAGCACTATCGGATAATAAATTAACGTCATTTTGAAGTAGCTCTTAACACATTGAACAAACTTTAAGCAATGAATAGCAATATCGCGTCAAATGTTTATATACAAGACGCGCGCGGACACCGGCTTGCGATAATGCATATATTATCAGTCGGCAAGTGATTTTTTGTTATCTAATTTTTTATATATTTATTACAATCTAATGTTGAGCTCATGAGTAGTTAGTTGCTAATTGCGCATTTTAAAACAACATTGCTAGCCCTACGTTGCTGAGCTGATTTTGTATCTCGCAAGCAAGCTGGCAACGGTGACATTGAGATAACTTTAAGATGTACAGTTATGTAATCACGTAGCTACCTGAGAAAATTTCCACTACTTGGAGAGCCGGTGTTTATTTTTTTAGAAGAATATATGAACTACGAAGAATAGTTTATCGTTGCTCTGAGGTTTATAAACTTAATCGAACTACAAGAGATCCTGAAAACCAATTTATTTATTTAATTACAACGGTTGTGTTTACAACCAATTACAGTAACTAGAATGTTAAAATAGAAGATGGAATTATAAACAAATTAAAATAACAGATCAGCTGATCATAGCATCTGCTTAGCCTGTTGCCATTTTTGTTGGGGTCGGTTTACAGTCTACCTGGGTGCAGCTGAATACCAGGATTTTACTTTGGACTTTGACTGCCTATCTGACCTCCACCATCCAGTTAGTACTGGGTATCAGTAGCGAAGGGTCATTTTTTTAAGAGGTAAGCCGGAGTACGTTATGTTCATTGTGATTATATTATTTGTCTATAGAATACTGACTGTGCCATTAATTAAGGGAATCCGGTACGAATCGAGTTGTAGGAAACCTTCGCCACGGCTGGGTATTGCGATACCTCTTTCCGTTCCCTCGTTCATGAACCCGTTCAAGGACTGACCTAAGCCAGGGCTGTCTTACCTTGAAGGTTGACCCGTGCAGTTGTTATTATTTACCAAGACCGTACATTCATGTAGTACTTAAAAAAACGTCCACATTCAAGTCGCACAATCTCATCTTTGCGACGATAGTAAATTGAATATGTGGGCAAACTTTGTCTTTGCAGCCGAGACGGGATTCTCACCTGAGCCGCAGGCGAGGGTTTTATGGATACGAGAACTGCTGTGACAAATTTCGTTTTTCAATACTCTTACGAAAAAATAAAATAATAGACGAAAAGTATTTTTGTCATTAATTTTATTATTATAACTTTACCCCACACTAGGGATTTCCCCTGTATCGTGGGTGCATTTGCAAAATTTAAACTCACATACACAAATAGACAGACCCGAAACAACTACCTGTAGGCCATACAAATATTTGTTCCGTGCGCGAATTGAACCCGCGACAGGCAGCGCAACAGCGCATTTTTTTTTCCGCGCTTTGCCTCCGTAGGTAGAAGGAGAAGCAAAGGTATGAAGCCGCAAAATAGACAAACATTTTTGAATTTAGGACACTAATAAATGTTAATTTGTTGAGAAATGATAAGAGCAAATTATTTTATTAAGAATAATGTTTATTTATGATAATAACTTTTTGCTAAGATTTCTGGCTGCAATGACAAAGTTTCCCCACTTGTATCGAAATGTACTATTGAGGGTGTTATTCCCCATAAGAAAATTGTATTTCATTTTTACTTTAATTTATGAGTACAATTTGTTCGAAACAAACACTTTGTTCTTTAAGTAATCCAAAATCATTTTTTTTGAAAACAGGAATCGAATTATTGTATTTTTTATTTGTGTGACAGTGATCAAATAATTCAAGAGTTACTCGGTTTACTGCCCAGCACTACATCGACTACGGTAATCAATAATTAGAATCTAAATCCGAATGTAATCAAGGTTAAACATATGAGTTCATTTTTAAAATTAGCTGTTTTTTCTGTTTTTTTTTCGTCTAGTGTAGCGCTCGCCCTAGCCAGACGAAAATTGTATTTGGTAAGTTTACCAAGATGCACCGTACTTATACTTGTTACTAAAAAACCTACCTAGTACCTACCTACCTACATTATCTTGTTATACCTAAATGGATTTGAATTGACTTTATTTAATATTAATATTTGTGCCATAGGAACAATAATTACACCAATCGACTGAATTTGAAGATGATTACTTTTAACACGTTTTCGTTAACAATATATTGACTGATACCTACAGTACCCTTCCTTTAGTAAGTTCTCTTACATTACAAGAATATAATAGTAGCGGGTTCGCGATTTAGTTTCTAAACATGTAAGCAGATACCTGAATCCTAATACCAATGCCTATAGTTCAGTTTCCCGGAATTACATTTTTTTTAACGTTTTCATGGTTTTCAGGGTCACTAATAACGAAAATTAATTTAACGAAATAGTCAAAATAAAAATTCAAGATAATGCCGATGAAAATTTCGGGTAATGTTTTCACGGGTGTCTAGGAAGTATATCCGGTAAATTTCGTCAGTACCATCTTGGATTTTCATTTCTCAAAACACTGAAAATGACACCAATTAATATAAAAATAAAAATTTAAGAACTTACTCAAAGACCGTGACGTTCATTACTATTCAATACCGCACCGTCTAAAACTAGATAGCTCATGTTTTTGTCAGAAATATATGATAAATAGATTTTCGAGTTGCAATCTAACACTAAAATCTAAAGAAATGTACAGTTAGTTTTCTTGATCAATTTTGCATATATTCATCATCATCATCATCAGCCTACTGCAGTCCACTGCTGGACATAGGCCTCCCCAATCGCACGCCACTCAACTCGATTCCCAGCAGCTCTCATCCAGTTGCTACCAGCCACCCTGCCTACATATGTTATTTAGTTCGAAATTATTAGCAACGCTTACTGGGTTAGATTCCAGCGAAAACCATGTAGAATGCAACTTTAATTTTAAAATCTAGGTCATAGTTCTTTTGACCGCTTTTACTGTGGAGTTTCGCCCCGAGATTCCACTTAATGAAAATACATCGATTGAAGCCGGCCAATCGATCCATTGAGGTGAAAATATTTACTTCTAATATATTATTTAAGTTGGATGTAATTTTTATTCTATAAAAGGAATAAAATGATTATTTCATTTAATAAATATTTATTTCATAAAAACATACCCTTTAAATTGGAACATATTTTTTGAATGCTCGTAGTTTAAAATATACATATTCAACTAATGCTAGATGTAATAATGATCCCTAGGATAAACGTTCTCCTATTTCGGAAAAGTAGGTACATTTACATATAAATGAAAACAACAATTCGTTAAAGTTGATAATGTGTTTCCATCCATGTTATCTACACTGATATTATAAAGAGATGCTTGTAAGCTTAACAAATTTACAAATAATCTTAAAATAACTTAATCCTATTAGGTGTAGTTGAAGCCTGAAATTCGTATGTTCAAAACCCAGGATAATAAATCATTAAAATCGGTTTGAACAAGTTTTACAATAACTTTTACAAGAATGTATAATGTGGTGGGTAGTAAGTACCTACTGAATTAGTTGCCATACTAATATTCACATTAGTAATTGATGTGTTAAGTCATTTCAATTACACATAGTCCGTGCTTCTTCTCGGTACAAGGAGTGGCATTTGCTACACTAATTTACAATCACAGATTATACACGTGCTTATCGTAACAATAAAAACTAAAAAGAATAAATTTGCGATTTTTAGATGTTTAAAATAAATCACAGAACAACATAAAAACGTAAACAACACGTCTGTAATCCCTGAAGGGTTAGGCAAAGGTGTGCCTAATAGTACATCCACATTTTGCCAGTTATGTGGTGTGTCCCATGTAATAGGAGGCGAGCCTATTGCCATCAACCGGGTACAAATCTAGACTCCGTGGCAGCTACGGAGAAATTCCTGATGGAAAAATCCAATAACAATTTGCCAGACCCGGGAATCGAACCCAGGACCTCATGGTCAGCAGTTGCGATTTCGACCACTAGACCAAAGAGGCAGTCATAGAATTTTACTACTTAGTCAGCTTATAACGTGGGCTTCTCCGACTTCGGCCGAGAGCAGGCCATAACTCAGTACGAATTTTTGGAACTTTGGCAAGCCTTATTCCTCACGATGTTTTCCTTTACCGTTCTGAGAGCAGCGGTGATGCAATAAATTACACAAAGTTATTTGACTGGCTAGGGTTTGAACCCGCGACCTTACAACACGTAAGCCGTTACTTCAGGAATACCACTGCTCTCGAAACCAATACACAATATATTTTTAAATTAAAGCTTGGCGACAATAATAGTCAAAATGTTCCATGGGATATCTCGGCTGTAGTCACGTTGAGTTGTCAAGGGGCGACAATGTCCGCGACGGCTAGACAAGAAAATGGCAGACTTGTCGCCACCAGCCACCACTGAATGGAATCGAGGCTGAATATAAAGAAAGTACCTTCCCCATAAATGGAAAACAAATATTCACTGGTTTAGATAAAAAAAAAATATTCATCCAGTTTAAATAAATGTAGAATAGGTCTAATACTAAATTATGTACAATAAGTTTAATTTTTATTTGTGTACCTATGTACACAGGAGTTCGTGACTTAATAACAGCCGCTCGGGTCGATCATTAAGCCGTGCTTGCCTAGGTTGGTCCGTGGAGGGGTGACCACCCATTACATACCGAGTTTCCTCCGTGCCTTTCCGAGACACGTTAAGCCGTTGGTCCCGGCTGCCATTTGTAGATCTTTGACAGTCGTTACAGATGAACACACACGCCCAAAAAGTCTGACAGTCTTACCAAGGGGCGTATCATATTACGCAGTACTATCTGGGTTTTGGAGGTCAGATAGCAGTCGCTCCACGTAAAATACTGGTATTCAGCTACATCCGGTTAGACTGGAAGCCGACCGTGTAAGTGATTTTCAACCTTAGAATCAACAAGCAATTACGAGAACGTCTGTTGTACCACATGTATTGACATTATTTATTTGGCAAGTTTTCACAACCAAAGTGGTTTTTGTAGTCTTCGTTTATTCTTTTTTCTAGCTGTTGCCGAGCATTGCAAACTTTATGTATAAAGATTTTGTTATGATTTTATTTTTCTAGGAATAATATTTACACGAATTCCGTCTTTCGGACCGATTAGAATTCTTTTCGGTGCAACCTCTAAATTCCTGTTGGTATTTTTCGATGCCTCCACTCTAAACTTAGACAACAGTTTTGCTATGCCTAGTAGAGATTGAAGCCTGCCAAACCGCATTCCTAAAAATAAAATAAAATAATACATATTAATATTATGTAGGTACATTTAAATTGTAGCGATGCTGTTGTCGTTCATTCTTTTCTGTGAAAGTGTGCCTTCATGTTTCATTAATAAATTTTCAAATGGCTAAGAATGATTGATATTCACTAAAGGCTTTAGAGAATCTATAATAAGATTATAATTGAGATATTTATAAGCACATTTATATGTAGATAACACATTGTGCTGATTGTATAAAGAACTGATTAAACTATAAAAGGACATTAAATATAAAATTGGGAACACTGGTTAATAAATATTAGATATTTATAAGATTTCAGGGGACATAAAAAAAAATAACGATGTTGATGAGTAAGACGTAGTAAAGTGTTTTAATCTACTCACCAATGCAGTTTCTTTGTCCGAGTCCAAATGGTAAATAAGCGCATGAGTGACGTTTACCCACCTCCTCCGGATCGAATCTATCAGGGTTAAATACTTCCGGCTTGGGATAATATTTCTCGTCATAGTGAATACCCCTCGGGGAAATGATCACTGTCATGTCTTTTTCGATAACCACATCTGTACCGGGTACTTTATAGTCGCTAAAAGCTTTTCTTTGGAGTGGTTCTACTATTGAGTACATACGGAGGGTTTCATCAAATGCTTTACTCAAGTATTTCATTTCCTTTACGGTTTCGTATGTTAGTTTTCCTTCATTCGCCTGAAGAACTTGATCTATTTCTGCCATCAACTTGGTTTGAATGTCTGGGTTTAACGCTAGCTGGTACAGCATGTAAGACATGGTTGTGGCACTGGTTTCATACCCGCCAATATAAAATACAAAAGCTTGCGCCGATATCACATCAGCTGTTATTTCAACAGACGCCACACTGCTTCCGAATTTTGTACTGTTCACCTCTCCCATTTCACGGAGTTCCAGAATAAGATCCATGAAATCATTTCGGCCTGATGGTTTGCCATTTCTTTGAGAAATAACTGTGTCCACAAGGTTTCTAAAGAATTTGTTTATAGAAGATGGAACAAGAGAAAGATTGAGTTTTTTCAAAAGTCCTGGATACATCATATCTAATTCCATTGCATAACTCGGTGCATCCAATAGCTGGTCGATGAGGTCTAGGATCTGCTTTTTATTACTAATACTGTCATAGTTAAGGCCGAAAGCGCAAGCAGAAATCGTAGACAACGTGTACGTCTGGATCAGGGAGTGTATTTCAAACTCTGTTTTTGTTTGGCATTCTGTGTTTACGTGGTCGAGAAAAGCATCAGCGCCTTCTTCTATTAGATAAAACATGTTTTTCAATTTACCTGATGTAAAAATAGGGGTAAATCTATTTCTCAAGGCTCTCCAGGTTTCTCCATCAGCGTGGAACAAGTTTTGCCCCAATCCTTGTTTGCTGAACTCCACGCCACGGTCGCTGAATATTTCGAAGTCTTTAATCATGATATGTTTTATAATATCCAAGTCTCGTATAAGAAGACACGGTGTTGTCATTCTATAAATACCGACCACTTTTTCGTTGGGGAACTCATTATAGAGATCTTGCATTACGACGCCCATATTCTTATTACGGAAGGTCGATTCCTTTAAGTTGCCGACAAATACAGTTGGCTCTGGACCAGGAACATTTCGGCTCTTCCAGTAGTTGAATGTCCTTGTAAAGTAGTAGTATAGAGCACTACCAAACACTAATATCACCACTGGTAAATAAAAGACCAACATTTTGAGGAGCTCTTATCACAGCCACAAATTATAAACTAATGATAGTAAATACATTCAGCATGTTTTTATATACCTACCGACAGAAGTCGATGTATGACTGACGTCGATTGTTTTCGGGTTTTATCGTTTAATCTATTTGCTCACGAACTTATAATATGGAACGGCATTTATTACCTTTTATAATTTATTCAGAAAATACTCTTCATCAATTCATTATATTATGTCACTTGTTCTGTTTATCAGTGCGCAAAATCTTCATAATATGTTCAATGTCATGTTTAAGCGATTTAGCAGTTTCGTAATATTAGCATAATGTGAGTATCAACAAGACGTTGTGAATTTAAGGCTCAGGTAAAATGACTAGTGCCCCATTTTTACGAACACAATGCAAAACCTTAATTAATGCTTAAGTAAAAAGCGCACTGTTTAATTTCACAAACGAATACCTTAATCGAAAACATATTTGAACAAACTCGCAATATTTATTAGAGAAGATCTATCCAACGACATCGCAAAATATGGGGTACGCGAGAAAAAAAAAACCCACTTTACGTGTACAGGAGATACCCTAAAAAAAATACTTTTCGAGATTTTACTTAACCACTCTTCGGCCGTAACTAATCTCGGCCATAACTGATCTGTATATTCATGGCACATTACAGCTTTCTAGTACTAAGAGTATTTGAGCTAGGCTGCGGACAGACAGACAGACAGAAAGACGGACATGGCGAAACTATACGGGTTCCTTGTTGACTACGGAACTATAAAAATGTGTAAATTTACTGGGCTAAATGTACGTCGCGATATTCATATTCTTCATCCAACGTCATATCTGCATCACCCTAAAGTAGACTGCTAGAAAATGCCCAAGGCATTAAGTCCGCCTTTGTACAGTTTTTACTTGTGCATAAAGTTTTAATTAATAAATTATATCTTTGAAGGGGATTTCAAGTTTTATTTTAAAGGTTTTCCTAGTCAAGCCTTTACTTTTAGTTCTAATAGATATTTTCTAGTTTATTACTGGTTCTAACAACACGTTTATTTATAAACCCGAGATTCGGTAATCGCTGTATATTTGATAGGCTTGTAATACGATAAACCATGGCCTTGGTAACGGTTTATGATAAGTAATGTTTATCTATATCCAAAACTGCCTAAACGTTTTTTGGCATGGCAGTGAATTAGACAAATAATATGTTTTTATTGATATAAACATTCTTAACACCCCAACAATTTATCCTCGCCACAAGGGGGACACATACATTTCGCCAGTTATTTTCTAAGCGGAAAGGCTGCACTGTCGAGCCGTTGAAAGGATGGAAACCTGTATAGGTATCCTTCATTCGTGATTTTTTTGTAAAAGAACAAACCGTCGAACCGTCGATCAATATGTCGTGACCCTAACGGTCCATATGGAAAATGATAATAATAATTAGAGACCGGATTATATGCAACTTAAAATCGTCGAAATATGCGTGCAAATCTGCATCATAAATGCTCGAAATATGAAAAAAAAACTGTCAATATCTGCAACTTAAAATTAGAATGAGTAAAACACAATAAAGATTTTTGTTCTCGAAAACTTTAATAATCGAGTAACCAGGTAGTGTTCCAAATTATCAGTTATTCTATTAATTAAAATATATTTGTATATATAACTTGAAAACGATCGTTCTACATCCACTGAGGCCAATAGGTACTATATGAATTTTTAGGAGCTTGTTTGCTAGTGTAACATGGGGCACTTTTTTCCGTTTTCCATCAGTTACATACAGGTGAATTTACAGGGAAACATGCCCAAAAATTTCACGTTTAGCCGATTTTAGCTAAAATATGTATTATCAAAAATAAAACAGCCATAATATGCGCATACACTCCGGTCTCCACTAATATTTAAGTATATTTTATTTCCATACATAATATTTAAATTGCGTGTTTTTTGTTGAACAGACGCGGCTGAGGGCTGACGCAGATGTTGCGCGCGCGCCGAAACTGGAGAGAGGAGCGCGCGCGGCCAGCGGGCGACGCGGCCACCATCCCGCGCGCCCTCTAGACCTACACACACCCCTAGGCACTGCACTATATACGGTAAACACTACATCCTATCCTATTAAATAGGTTGGACCTCATCATCCGCCGAAGTTCCGAACCTTTCCCCAACTATGCTGGTCCAGTCTAAACAGTTTTTATATGGAGCGACTGCAGTCAGACTTTCAGGCTTAATGAGACACAGAAGGGTCTTGGTGTGTGATGCATGGTCTGGTCACCCATCTACAAACTGACCTCGGCCGATTAGGCCGATTTACTGCGAGCCAATTAGGTTAGGATATAGAATATTTTTTTATCCTTTTATTACGTTATCGTGGGATAATTTCTGAAGTCTGCGAGCAAGATTTCACTAGCACTGTGCTTCGGTGTGTTGTCTTTTGTGTGCACTAAATAAATGATTTATCTATCTAGCATCCTGTAGAAACTACTACATGATGAAGAGTATCCTATATTTTAACTCAGGGCTTAGTCCACCTGTGTGCTAAATTGCTTCAAAATCGTGTCTGCTGTTAAAGCGTGATTGTGTAATATTAGCTAACCAAATTGCTAATCATTACGTTTTAGAAGATATTTTATGAAGATCCATATAATAGTCTCCTTGGTAGAATAATTTGTTAGAATGGGTTTCAAGATAAACATTGTTTGTTGCAGGTCGGTCATGAAAAATCTTGCCCATTTGCTGGCTGTCCCTATCAGCGATCACGTGGTAACTTTCACCTCTCTAGTAGCCGCGGTCACACTGCTCTCGCGGACGACAGGTCAGTACCCATGTACATCTACAAGTAGTATACAAACTCCATTTGCTTAGGACTGTAAAACTAAGCCTACGTAGTATTTTAATGTAAATTAAAATAAATCCAAGAGCGCGTTTCGCATTCCAATACTAAAAAGTGCAGCGTGGTTTATACAAAGTGGTCGATACCGATCGATAGGATTTTAGCAATGCGGTGCGGCAGACTTACATACTCGTATTGTCCAACTAATGATGTAGCTAAACGATGTGTACGAAGTACTAATTGGTTTTCTTAGAACAAACTACTTGCCTGATAGGTATATAACTCAAAAGCAAGATTGAGATTTTTTTACTTCTTTTTAAAAATAAAGATTACGTTAGCAGCCAGTTTTATAAGTTCTACTGAAGTTTGTAAAAAGCAACTTTATCTAATTAACTTTAGCTAGAAGAGGCACCCATATTGGATGCAATGCAAGTCAAACTCAATGATGAAAAAACTTGCCGTAGTAACTTTGTGGAGTAACTTTAAAACTAACCCTGAGAACATTTCCTCGACTTATTATTTTTAAGCTATTCTTAATGCGAATCAAACTACTGCTATATTTTACTCCCTTGGCTTGATTTACATTTACATTAGTTATGTAGCGGGTTTAGTTCTAATAGCAATTTTTGTGCCCAAAAGTAACAGTCTTTCTTTGCAAACATATACAGGGTGTAACAAGACCTTTGACGAAGCCGTCAAACAAGCATTATGTACATCAAACTAAGTACTTTACGCAAAAATTATTGCTGGAAAACTACTTTTTTTTTTTGGGTGAAGAATCACGTTTTACGGTAGGACTCAATGTAACGCACTCAAAACATTGTGCTGCTGGATGAATTGAATAGTACGGGGGTCGTGGAGGTGTTTACAGTAAAAGAATACGTTAGAAACAAAAACTAAAAAAAAAAAACTTTTGAAAATGTTGGAGTTTTGACCCCGAATATCTCCGAAACTAGACGGTTCCCAGGTATGCTCTAGAATAAAAAAATATCGCAATGACGGGGAGAACAAGTACCTTTCTACTAATTCAATGTAAACAGCCTTTTACGTAAATTCTTCAATTCTTTCTAGATACACTCCGTAGTCTTGTCGACCTCATTTTAACGTCCTTGAGACAATGCTGTTATTCCTCAGAACAATAAAAGGCAAAAGACGAGAATACGCTTAGCTTTAGTCCAGCCATAAATTTTATTCGCTTGAAACTTGTACTGAAGTTTACTCTGATATAAACCTTCAATAACAGAGTATATTTTTATAGACCTCGATATTTCAGTGTTGTTTTAAACTACTATAAGATATCTATTTAAGTAAAAGTAAGGTTCATAAATAATAGATTGAATTCTGTCTAATAAAAATAAGTAAGATTTCAAAATTTTCCTTGAAGTCTTGAGCATAAAGTTTCTATCCGATCGCAATTAATCCCATAATGTATGCAAAAACAGAAGTAGTATTAACGATTCTAATCGGACACTCACTTAGAATTGCTAATACCACTAATTTAGTTCGAGGGAAGTGAGGGAACTCCACGAGGATGATCTTCTATATTTGCCAGCCTCTGAACACACATTTCGGTACCTATTACAGGACCACGTTGTAAACGGAATCCAAGGGAATATTGCAATCAGATTGCACCCAACATCTAGTGTCTGTGACTGTGACCTCCGGGTAACATTCTTCGTTCGACAGTCAATTTGGTTTAGAGACTATCAAAATGTAGTGTACGACGTCAAGAAGGATGTGGTACGCCATCAAACTAAACAAAACAATCAGCCGTCCCATACAAAACTTCAGTACTTACTCGTCCCAAACGTATAAGTTTTCCACGATTGCGATGTTGGTCCCACAGAGAAATTGGTTCAGTTTGATGGTCTGGACCACAACCTCATTTCTGTTACACTCTGTAGGTATAACGGTTCATTGGACAGGTATAATGGTACTCACTTGCTGAGTACACAAGTCAGAACACCAACAATTCAATTTAGTTGATGATTTCACACGGTACTACTGTTTACAATAATCTTTATGGTATCTCTTTTGATTATTATTTCATCGCATTTCCTCAAGGTTAGTCAGCCAGTTTTAAATGCTTGCACTCAAAAACACAACATAAAATATAATAAAATGAAGGCCTTCTCAGTACTACTGGACCATTTTTTGTTGCTTAGGTGTCCGTCAACGTATACAGCCTTCAACCTATTATAGAGATTACATAATGTACGGATACAAAGAAGCCTCGTGTCCTTACAGAATGTAATCTTCCTTGCGGGTTGAGCAAAAGGGCATTCCACAACCGCGTACTACATAGTAACGCGATGGGTCAAACGGGCATCGCGTGTCAAAATAACAAAAAGAGTTTATGAAAAAGGCCTGAAACAAATACGCTTTGTTGACAATGGACACTAAATTACATACACTTGTAGATATTAGACTACTCAAATTCATTGTCAAGCCGCGTATACATATAGAAATGTATACCTACGTGTACATAAGCAATGACTTCACGCGGAAATACGGGGAAATTGAGTAATAAGGGAGACACTTGGGACGTATACTGGGCTCTGCGAATCCCTAGTGTATGCTTGTAGGTACAATATGAACAGTCATGTGAGTCAGAGGGTCCACACTGATACATTTAAGCCGAATACATTGTATTTTAGTAGAAGAAGATTTATATACTTTGGCCTAATTTTTATAAACATTTCAACCATTTGACGGTTCAGCCATGACGCACCATCACCATTGCGGTTGACCATTCTTACCAACCTTCTTACTACAAGGATGAAAAGTGTTCATCCACCATTATCCACGATGGCATTTAACTAATCGATGGGACTATTCTGACTCACGTGTTGTTCTGGGTGCTTAGTGCGAGTTTACCTATTCGAGCGCGATAACGTAAACCCAATTTGTGTCGAAACTGAACCGGTGCCGTGTGATATCAAAAATGGAAAGGACAATCATTCTATTCAATTTGAAGTTAACTTTAACGCAATGGAATACGTTTTGTCGGGGATAAAAACTCACTGCGTTTGTGTTGTATGTGCATTCAGATATATCTGACCGTGTGAACCATTAGACAACTAAGATCAGCGTAGTGCAAGCTGCTGGAGGTAAACCTCAACTTTGATGATGATCCGCAGAAGGGCGGTCCGCCCGTAGGTGGTCGGCGGGAGAACGCGGGCGTAGAGCGTGCGGCCGCGCGCGTTTCCCGCACCACACACACCCGCCCATTCACTGTTAGCAGGTAAACATTGTTCAGTCAACCAGTGCCATCAAAATATCGCTTCACCGGGAAAAATAGACAACCCACAACCTCTCAAATATTGCATGAAACTAATCCGCATTCCAAATGTTTTTGAAGCTTAATCAAAATGTTTGCCGAGAGACTTAGTGTTTTATTTAAGTGATATTAAGTTTATCGTGATAAGACTTTATCAGGATGATAACACTTAACGCCTAAAGGTGATTCCGCTGCAGCAAAAGGAGAAAATTATCTTGTAGAAAGGAATGGACGAAGCTGTAATACATATTTTAATCTCAACAATATGCAGTATACTGATATAATGAAACACTAGGATTAGAACAAAGAAATATGTAGAGGTGTCACTACGAATGCGCACTGCGGGAAAAACAATTTGTCCTCCCGCATTGCGTATATCTGCCGAAGAAAATACTGGATTAGTTTGACAGATATATCACCGATCAGTTGAATAGCTCATTGAAATGTTATTGATAAAAGAAATCAAAAATTGTAGCTTACATAGAGCCCGTCTAGAGGGTCGTCATTTAACGGGGGTTGGCAAACAATTTCAGCCAACCAAACCGCAATAAATACTTATTATTTGTACGAATATTAATCTTTTATAAGCTATCCCAAAGCGATAAAGAAAAGGAATAAAAATAACCTAAGGGAAGTAACGCACAATATATGGGACGGCCTTGGCCTAGTTCAGTAACAGTGTCTTATACAAACCAGGAGGCATAGGGGAAATTATATTGTTAATATAACCACATCTCATCGTCCTCGTAATTTGTAACAAGCTAACAGTATTTACGTCTCTTTCTATTCAGAGTTTAATCAGGGCTTTGAAGGTTACTTTTACTAGATGCGACCTTATTTTATAGCAGGAAAATACTAACTTACCCCGATTACTACTTAACCCGATTCAACAAAACTCAATTTTTTAAAGAACGGTTCCCGGATTTCGAACCGTTTTTGTCACTTAGTCTGCAAAATCTCGATACCAAGTTATAACCCGTGCCCGTAAGAAAGCGATCAACAATACATACCCCATGATCTCTATTATTTAGTGTAGTGTTATAATCTTATAAGACACTAGCTGTTGCCCGCGGCTTCACTCGCGTTTTGATCGGAACTTATCCCACGGGAACGTTATAAATATAGCCTATGGCACTCGGGGATAATGTAGCTTCCTATTAGTGAAAGAATTTTCAAAATCGGTTCAGTGGATCCAGAGATTACCCCCTACATACATACTTACAAGTTATACCTCTTTATAATATTAGTATAGTAGTGTAGATAACTACTAGACCATACTTTAAAGAAAAACTGATGTGAAGGCTAAAATAGTCCACTAAAGAAAATAAGGCCGCATCAAGTTGCTTGTTCATCATTTTGGGTTAATGCCAACTATCGTAAATCGTTACTAGGTATAATTTTGATATGATGTTCTGCTTGCTTATTTAAAGTATGTGCTGGCATGGCTATGTATCGTTTGTGGTTTATCTAAAAGAAAAACCATTTTGGCAAGAGCACTTCTCGGTGAACCAAAGCGTTATGTAAGATTTTAATGTATCTCCTTTTCTAACACAGTAGGCAGTTCACTCGGGGGGAGTTCGATAGACAATGTCCGAGGACTTGGACTCGATCAGCGAGGAAGAACGAAGCTTGTTCCGACCCTTCACAAGAGAGTCACTGGCCGCTATCGAAGCCCGCATAGCTGAGGAGCATGCCAAGCAAAAGGAACTCGAGAAAAAACGAGCGGAAGGCGAGGTGAGTGTTTTTGCACCATCCTCAGGGTGTCTACGGTTCAAATACACGTGTGTCGAGTGCTGAAAATATTGAGACCAAAAAAAGAAGAAACACTGAAATACTATTAGGTACAAAATTTTATATTACTTACGACACGAGTGATAAAATGTTAGATAGCACACAAAAACATCACTGTAATTACAAATTGTGTGGCACACACAACTTAGCAACGGAAACAAATCAAAGTTAAACTCTGACGGATAATTTTTAAATTATTCCAGAACGATTTGGGGCGGACGAAAAAGAAAAAAGAAGTAAGAATGCTTGCTTGCCCCTTTTACCTTTTTAAGGCTCGTTTTTATTAGAGAAAATTTTCAGCAAGTTATCGCTTTCACAAACGAAATTTTCTTTCAACATAAGATATTGCAAGCTCCCACAAACATTGCCGCCACATTTGTTCAAGTGCGATAACTTGTAGTGCATTCTGATTTATGCATATTGACCGCATTAAAAGCATTATCCTTAAACACATCGCTTTGTTGGCAAAGTATCTGTAAAGAACTGCGTTGACGAGTTTAGCTGTTACTCGTGATTTAACGCAATCGTAACAGCTAATCTTATCGTAGCTAAGACGAAGGCTTGTCATGTTTATTTGCATTTCGACGAAGTAAATGTCCCTCCAGTTCCAACTGATGTAAAGAATAATTAAGAAATGCATAAACAGAATAGTTTAGACCTGACATAAAAATATGAATACCTCCCCTATAGTTAACAACAGTAACACCTTCACATCTATTCTACATCCTTGATTAGAAAATAGCAAAGCATCTAGCCAACCTTGAACCTAGTAATAGAATTCACTGAGAATTTACGTAGTCAATGTCCCTTTAATCACAAATAACTTTCTATAGGAAACAATCGATTCGAGAGTCCTCTTATTTATTAACGGAACACAAGTAATTTGTAGGATCTCCAGTTATAGTCAGCGTTAGAGATCAAATTACACCAGCACATAACATACCATTATCAAGCATTGCACAGGACTGGCTCATGTTCGTTACATCACCATCGACTGCCGTCATCTAGGTCTAGCATGGTGGCATCACCTAGCTAGCGTTTAGTGCATAATAGTTTACAGTTAACAATAATTCAGATGAAAATCAAGTTTTGTTGGTTGTGATTCGTATTTTGTAACGTTTTGGGCTTGCGCTAGTCACGCCTCCTATTCTGGGACCGTTTTCGAATAGACGTCAGTTAGATTCAAAATTTCCCTGGTATATACACATGCGAAGTATTCGCAAGTTTCCTTCGTACATTCGGAATGGTTACATAATAGTAGGAATGTTTCAAAACAACTGCTTTTAGTAATGCCAGATACGCATCATAGTCACACAGACAACAGCACTACACAAAATAAAATTAGCTTGAATCGCCTTCACAAGACATGCTGACTCAGTAACTGCCTCTGTAATAATACTAGTTGTATGTGAGGCCAACAGTATTGTTACGGACTACACTAGCGCATTATAAGCTCATGATATGTTACATTAGGCTTAACGTAGGCTAGCTTGTTTCAGTCATTGGATGGGTACAATGACTAAGCGTAAGTAAAATCTCAAAGAAAACTGGATGAAGACGGTAAATGGGTAACCTAGGTGATCAACAAAATATTCATATATTTGTCAAATGCAGATCCTGAGGTCAATGCTCCGCATTTCATATTCCTATGTAAATAAACTGAATGTAATTTTCTTTTCTGTAAGAACAGACATTACCTAAAGCTCGGGAGCATTACGTCGACTTTGAAACAAAAGAGAATTCTTTAGCATTCGTTATAATAGCGCCTTAATATTTGAAGAACGTTGATAGCCGTGTTCTTGGGATCTGTCGTTGACTGTTAGTAGATTATTCATGTAATGTTTGACGTCGTTGTAATAATAGTGTTGTGACATAGGTGCGTTACGATGACGAGGACGAGGACGAAGGTCCCCAGCCGGACGCGACCCTGGAGCAGGGCCTGCCGCTGCCGGTGCGCATGCAGGGCACCTTTCCGGCGGAGGTGTCCTCCATACCCCTCGAGGACATCGACCCCTTCTATCATAACCAGAGAGTACGTATACACGATCTTATGTTCACTGCGACGAGCTGCGAGCGGTACCGAAACATTTTCAACTAGCTTTTGTGTATTATTTGAACTGAAGCAACATAGTGACGGCGCATTTGGCATTTTGCATGATTCTGAAGTTTTGTGACTAGAATAGGTTCTGATTATTAGTGCGAAAGTCTTAGGTAGGTAAGTACTTAATCAGATATGCGAGTATCGTTTTATTAAATCATGATAATAACACGAGAACATGGTAATAAATCATATGCCGTTAGTAATCATAACAAATGTCACCGATAATTCACTCACTTATCGGTATTAAAGATATTTACAAGAATTTTGCAAATCATGCTTAGTAGCAATTTGGCCAGATAACAAGTTTTTTTAAAAGAGAATGAAAAAATAACACGTTACTAGCATAACAACCTATGACCAAACTGATTTTAAATTTTGCGATCTCATAATGACACAGCAAAAACTGTATTTACTTAGATAAACATGGTTGTCCGTTTGTCCGCGGTAATATTTATTATCCACTATTTAATTAGCATCTAAATGTATTCTAAGAATACAAAATATATAAAACCACGTGACATAAATACTTATTAGCAAGTCTATGTTTGTTTTTGTGATAAATATTTGGACAATCTTTACTAGTTCTATTCATATTTATGTATGCCCAAGATGTATTTGCAGATATTCCCATAAAGAACAGATTTGGCTTCAGAGAAATTCACAAGATAGTATAAGTACTACGAACTTAGACACACCAATATCTATTTATAATTACTTTTTTTGTTATGTTAGTCAAAGTTGACATACTGCAGATCAAAATCTCTAGCACAGAGTAACTGCTAATTTGTTATCTGTATCTCGCCAACCCTTTATTTTTACATATAAGATGCTCTGTGACTATATCCAGTTGTCATGCAGGCAAGACAAGTCATGAGTTTTCATTTATATTTCAGAGAAAAGTGTACAAACAATATTTGTTATTTACTTATGTAATGTCTAGGTACTAATATATTAACAACATGATAACAAAAACCATTTGATAAAACTTAATTACAAAGTTGATAATAAAACAAAACATTGGGGAGTGACTAAGATTTAATTTACGTCTACTCACAGTGAAACAGCATTTTTAAAAGTCACTCGTTAGCTGATACTAACTCGCATATTTATTATGTCTTGATATATCTGATTATGTAAGCTACCTAACCATTTTTAAAATACTTGGTAGTTATGTACCAAAGGTTCCGTATCCCTATTATATAAAAAGTCATATTTTTTACTTGCTTCAAAAATGCTTGTAATGGATTATCGAGACGAGGGGAAATATTTTGTTATAATTTGACCTTTTAAATTCCAAAGATAATCTGTTTTTATCTCAATTTCCTGGTTTGAAGTTTTTACATGCGAAATACATTTGACAGTTGACATACAGTCGAACGGTAGGTACCATTTTGTGCCTAAAGCAAGAGACTAGAGATAGATAGAGATATAGAGTCAACACGGATGTACTAACTTGAAATAAATAAACAAATAATAAATAAATAAAAAGCATTATTGTTCAAGAGAGCATTACACAAGCTGAAATATCACACACTAGGATTCCCTGTGTCGTGGAGACTAGTCTCCTTCATCTTACAAAAAATAATATAATTACAGATATTATAGACCGCAAAAAAATCATAAAACCAAGTGGTGCATTATATAAAACGTTGTTTTTACAACTATTTGTTGTATGATATAAGAAATGTAAAGTCTATCTCAAGCATGACTGACAAAACTACATTTTAGGAGTGATCTAAGAAAGCCTTGAACCCTGAGAAGAGAATCAAAATAAATCAACGCATGAAGCGCTTATTTACATAACTAATTTATAGATATTATAATTTATCTATGAAATTAAATACGAACGAAGACCGGTTCTACTATTCGTAAAAGAATGTGTGCAAAATATTTGTTATGTAAACAAAAGTTTATTTTGTTCGGTAAAACAACTGTTAGGTACAAAATGATGATTTAAAAAATAGAATTAACGAAAGATTACAATGTTTTTAATGTTTGTTTGCTCTTCAAGATTTTCCTGATTGTTTCATACACCTTATTATCTACTTAATCAAAACAATCTCCTTAGGGTGTTGATGGCAATTTAAGTTGATTCAGCCCACGTGACGTTTGGCAGTTTCAGTAGCTGAAATACCTGTGCATAATAATGAAACTTAAAAATGAAGACAGTACCCGCTAAACGTCCGTCATCATATTTCAAGAAAACAAGTGCATTTATCGGTGCTAATTGTGTACAACTCGGCTGCCGAATGAGGACAAAGATGACGGACAGAATACTTCCTTGATCAAGACATAACTTTGAAGTGTTACTAATGTTTGCACTTATCTCTTTTCAAACAAAACACAACTTTTTTTTGTTTCGTCTTGATTTCCATTTTAAAATTTTCCGTTAATTACTTAACAAGAGATATAAAATAAATCAATCATAATAAGCTCCAAGTAAACGTAATAACGTTTTTATAAAAAATCTCATTACATGACTAATTGAATTGAACATTTTTGCTAATTTCGCATGACTCGCAAAATTACTAGATAAATATTTTCCTTTTACATAATTATCTTCCATGTATCTTTCCCTCGAACACTTAATGATTGTGATATTACTATATTATTATATTACTTTGCAGAAATCTAGAGGTTAAAGAAGCAACTAAACACAAACTATTTAGTACTTACACATAACACTTATTATCCAACAAGTCAAGCCAGAAAAGTGATATTTATTTATTAAATAAATTATAAATACTTCCTTGTTTTTACAATAATATTGGTACCGCTCGCCTCATCCGCGTCGCAACTAATCGATCATAGAGTAGCAGCACTAATGAGTTTATGGTTTTGTTCCAGACCTTCGTAGTCATAAGCAAGGGTAAAGATATCTTCAGATTTTCGGCCAGCAACGCCTTATGGTTACTAAACCCATTCAATCCTATAAGAAGAGTGGCGATATACATTCTAGTACATCCTTTGTTCTCGTTGTTTATCATTACCACAATTCTAGTCAACTGTATTCTTATGATAATGCCTACGACGCCAACCGTCGAAAGTACTGAGTGAGTATACATTCTATTGATACGTTTTTTTTTCAACATCTAAGTTAGATTTATTCGATTACGAATTTCAATTTGCAATTCTGAAAAACCACCGGACGACAGAACATATCCTTTCTTAGGTTCTAGAATATTAGTAGAATGCACGCTAGTTTCAAAATTGTTAGTGTTTCAGCTAGTTTTCCAATTGATATAATCAATATTTAGATAAACGGACGTAAATTATTAGAAATTGTTTATAGTAAATTATTGGAAAACATTTATAATATAAAACATGTATATTCAATACATAGTTATCCTGAATCGCTTTAGACAGGCGTTTAGACAATTATACAATTTCCCTGGCTGTAACAACCAAAATTTCATGTCCATATTTTTGTCTAATGTTTGTTCAAAAAATTTATAGATACCATTCTTAATTTTTACATTCAACTAATAAGAACATGTGTGTGCAACGTTCAAGACATCATAACAAAATATTTTGGTACCAGCTGTGATTTCATTACTCAGTTTTGACAGCAAACCAAACTGCAAATTCTTTCATTAAATGTACATATATCTACATCCGTTTTTATATATTATATTGGATTTAGACGTATTATTAATTACATTTATTATACATACAATATAACTTTACGTACATCTAATTAGAAATAATATTTTGTTCATACATTGACCTACCATATCCTACAAGTTGAGATGCTGAACTTGTATACTGTAACTCATATTATAGTAATTTTTTGTTATTATTTTACGAGTGGCGTTCCTCAGTGGAGGTGAATTTTTCCAGAGTTATCTTTACCGGGATCTACACGTTTGAATCAGCGGTGAAAGTAATGGCCAGGGGTTTCATACTACAGCCATTCACATACCTTAGAGATGCATGGAATTGGCTTGACTTCGTAGTTATAGCTTTAGCGTGAGTAGTAGACAATTTTATTGAATTATAGTAGAAAGTTAAAATCGTTGAATTGTAGATTATAATCGGTATATTTGATGTGTCATTTCTAGTTATTAATAGAGATTTTTGAATTAATATAGACGAGCAGTTGAAAAATTGATCAAGATTAATTTAATTGTAGAGAACAATTTGAAGGCAACAAAAAACGAAAGTTTCCTGATGTTGAAAAGATTCATAGGAACAATGAGTTAGAGAGTATTGTTGGTAGTGCTGTAGTGATGTATATTAACGTAGATGTTGTTGTTGTGGGTGTCTGTTTCCAGTTATGTGACGATGGGCATAGATCTCGGCAACTTGGCCGCTCTCAGAACGTTCAGGGTACTCCGAGCGCTGAAGACTGTGGCCATCATACCGGGTAAACATTACATGACGTCTAAAAATGAGATAAATATTTGAAGAGATTATTTCATAAGGTTTTATTCCCAAGAAAAATCCCAAGTCCATGATTAACCTTTCGCTCTGAAGTAACTAATTATATATTAAAACAAACTAAAACCAAAACTATAGTAAACCATTAAATAATAACCTCTTCAAATAACCTTACTAGACCTTTTATAAATAGACGTAAAACGTATGTAGGCACTTTTATCAAATTTTGTAGATGTTAAACGTACAAGTAGGTACTAGATACAACAATGTAGAAGACTTATTTTAAAACATAATTAGTGGAGTTTTACAATATTTAACTCAAAGCAATGGTTTAAGCCGACTGCAATCAAAATTCTTATGGTTTTATGAAACGTTTACTGTAGCCAACCAATATCGTAAACTGAAACAATATTCAAATGCAATTGTATCCACAGGTTTGAAAACAATCGTCGGCGCCGTCATCGAGTCAGTGAAGAATCTGAGAGATGTGATAATCCTGACGATGTTTTCACTGTCTGTGTTCGCGCTGATGGGCCTACAGATCTACATGGGAGTGTTAACGCAGAAATGTATAAAAGTGTTCCCAGAAGACGGCTCCTGGGGGAACCTCACCGATGAGAACTGGGAGAGGTTTTGCCAGAACGAGAGTAAGACTTCATCCGATGAAGTATCACTCAAACTTGTTTGTATGAGAACTATGTTGAATTGTTTTTACACGTTTACCTCTTTTTCAGCCAACTGGTATGGGGATGGAGGGGAATATCCACTTTGTGGAAATTCATCAGGAGCAGGGTGAGATAATTTGCCCCGAAATCGTTTTTTTTTCTTGTCTCTTTGGACGATGTTCTTACTGTTGTGGTATATTGCTTTCAGTCAATGTGAACCCGGTTATATGTGTCTGCAAGGCTACGGTCCGAACCCTAACTACGGATACACGAGTTTCGATACATTTGGATGGGCTTTCTTATCAGCTTTCCGCCTTATGACACAGGATTATTGGGAAAATCTTTATCAATTGGTACGTTGGCACATTAAGAGGAAATGCGGGTGGTCTTTTCTCCATACAAACGCTCTCGCCTGTTTTCATTCTGGCTTATGACTTTAAAGCTATGAATATTTAACAGTTAAATAAATATCAACCTCTTCTATGTCCTTATGCTTCCCTTTTTGATGATACATAATCTGTATCAGCACTAGAACCTTTACAAAATTGCCTAATTAGACCGCTGTCAACAGAGGCCTAGTGTACAAATTTGACAACTATTAATGAAAAAAGAAAAACATAGGGACACAGTATACATCCTTTTTATTCAGTTTATGAAACATCTTTTAAATTGGTCGAATTTTTGAGGAAATAGTCGAGAGCCAAACCTCGAATTAGGACTTTTTACACAAAGACAGATCCGACAGGGATGTGTGTTTGTGTGTCTTTATCGCACCAATGTCGAAATAGCGCTCGTTGAGCGACAGCGATAGTTTCTTCAAATACCTACTGCATTTCCTCTTAAATACAAAATCATACTTAATTTTGTAACCTACTTTATATCGTATCTGCTAACTCAACATTCAAAAATATGTGAGTCTATCTAGAATATTAAAGACTTGAACATCTAGTATCTAATAATAATTGAACGTTTGTAGGTGCTGAGATCAGCGGGGTCATGGCACGTTTTGTTCTTCGTAGTGATCATCTTCTTGGGTTCTTTCTATCTCGTGAACTTGATCTTGGCCATCGTCGCCATGTCATACGACGAGTTGCAGAAGAAAGCCGAAGAAGAGGAACAGGCTGAAGAGGAGGCTCTCAGGGTAAGTACAAGTTTGAACAGGGGAAGATGTTCCCATATTGCGAATAAGAATGTTTGTGTGTCACCAAAAGATTTTGAGTTTGATCAATTTCAATAGGTTGGTTCACGCGCTAATTTTGTCACACCCTTTTTGAACCGACTTTTCCGAAAATAAACGATAATCTTTGAACGTTGCATTTTTTTTTCGGTCCTTCAAAATATATGTACTACACGTCACTTGAGGTACTTGGCATTCATTTGAAAATATTGTGTGTCAGGAAGCTGAGCAGAAGGCGGCGGCGCGCGCAGACAAGCAGGAGGCGCGGGAGGCGCACGCGCGCGAGCAGGCGGCGGCGGCGCAGGCGGCGGCCTACGCGGAGGCGCACCCCGCCAAGTCGCCGAGCGACTTCTCGTGTCAGAGCTACGAGCTGTTCGTGAACCAGGAGCGCGGCAACCAGGACGACAATACGCGCGAGCGCATGTCGCTGCGCAGCGACCCCTTCCAGGACTCGGTGAGCACTCAGCCCGCGCACAAGCCAAGCGACCCGCACCACGACGCACGCCGCCCGAGGAAGGTCAGCATGGTGAGTATGCAACGCTCTACACGCATCACCTCGCTGACAATGATTCTTGTTTCCGAACTCCGTTACATAACTACACTCGCTGACATGTTGTCATTGACCGCGGCCTTGCTAACTTTTCTATAAACAATGACTTGTAACGTCTTGAGCTAAACTTAATTAAGTCCTGTCGCGTTCTGTCTGGTTCTATAAATACTAATGTGTCTAAACGAAACGTGTTTTACTTCTCGATTAAATAATTCTAACTTGAATTTTCTTAGATTTAGTTAACATATTTTTGAATGGTAATGAATTGTTGTCAGTCGAGCAGTATCTTTTCAACTTGACCCTAAGAGTAACACGCTGCTTAACGCAACTAGTGATTCATCTTCTCAAAGAGAAGCTTTAAGTTCACTCCTGTCTCACTCTCATCATCATTTAGCACTTCCAGTACCTTACTCAAGTTGAAAAGAACTATTTTTATTATTCTGTGTTTACCGCCAAGCTTCCAATTCTTTTGTTTTTGCCAGTGATGTCCAACGTTTTTTTTCTACGCTAGTGCAAATATGCAGATGAAAATAAATGTCTTAGTGTGTCCTATTAGAGTTTTAGTTACTTCTGTTTATGGCTATCTGAATATTTGCAGTGACTCTTATTTTTCTTTTATCTTTACCTAAAGCTATGTGACCCTTTATCATGTCAGAACTACTTTTGTCTTGAAGCATGTGTATTAGTTACATGATCTCTGTTATAAGCTATGTTTTCTAAGTAGGTGTATCTGTAACATTCTGTTTTAACATGTATCTGTGCTCTCATCACTTTTCTAAAAACATCTGGGTCATCATCAGTCCCCGACATGAACCCACGCATTAGGCCTCGTTTACAAGCACCATGTACAGCACAGATAGATGCATAAAAATAAAAAATAGATGATACATTACATATTTCCTCAATTAGATCTAGTTTTTCTGTTTGAAAAAAAAATTTTAGCAAGCACGACGAACATTTGATTAGAAATGTTATTTTATTTCATTATTGCAAGAAAACTTCTTTGTTAATTTCGTTCAATATAATTTCCTGTGGAACGGTTATGATGAATGTTAGCATGGTTCCTAGAAGTTGCATACTTGCTCATTGAATGATGCACTGTAGCTCACTTTAGTTCTACAGTTGGTCTCCAATAATATTTCTTTAAAATACGCGCCATATATGTATCGTCCACAAGTGTCTCCTGGCATAATTGTTAATCGATATAAATGTCGTTATTTGTGAAACATATTTGAGTAATGTGGGATTGATTGTAAGAAATAATATTGGAGCGAATGAGTCTATTGTCATGGTAGATTGTTTCTTTATGCAATGTGAGTGTTTACGAACGGGCCGGGCCGAAACTGAACGTATCGACGATGAAGAGGTAGGTTCAGTCTGAATATATTAACAATAAAACTGACCATATTAATATTGAAGTAATATTTAATTCCTCAATTTCGATTAGCGACATGCGGAGGCTTCAATATTTGGACGAACAAAGGAACAGTCGTCATGACTATAGATGTAGAATAAATGAAGTAAATAGCTACGATAGGACTATGAATTAGTCGTATGCAAATATGCATGAGAACCCCACAATACTTCATGTGTTTATAAACAAAGTTACTTGACTAACTGAAGCTTTCACTCATTACTATCATTGCTAATTCTAATCGTATTTCGTTCTACAATAAGAGTTTTATAGAGGCATCCTCATTTTTATTTTGATCCTTGTACTTTTTCCTCATGGATGCTAAACTGAAAGGAAAATTCTTGTTGTAAATATTTGTAATATCTTAGGCCTTTTCAATATACTCTCATTGAAAGCTAGTGACACATTACTCGTAGAGCTCAACTAAACCTCTCACAAGAGTAATTTTGTTTCTATCACGAGTCTCGCTTCAAGCTGCAATGTTCAGTTATTATTGTATGCCATTTTGGGTTTGTTTTGTTTGTAATCTGTGTAATATGGCAATGCCTATTCTCCGTCCTTTTATCCTATTTGTTGGATGCTAGATATTTGATCGTTATAAGTTTATTTAAATGTAATAAACTCAAAATTTTGTTTGTGTATTGAAGGTCCCCCACCCTGAACGCATAAATAAAATCAGCCAGTTACCATATGGGCCACTGCGCGAGGGCTCACAGGTTTGTCCTTCAATCCTCTTTGGTGTTTGTGCTCCCTACCTCTTCCTTTACAATAGGATTAACTCCACTTTTATTTTCTCTGTTTAGCTCTTGTACCTCTTACTTGACTATTAGTGGTAACCTGTATCTTCCACGTTCTTTTGCAGTGATTCATATTATTTGAAATTTTATTAAGGTACCCAACAATTCGTTTATTTTTGCCCTTAATTTAACCGAGTAGACCATTACTTGCACCGATCATTTCTTTACTTCATTATACTTTACTTTTTCTATATTCCTCAATTTCTGTCTTTATTTTCTTGCTATTGTTTATCAGCACATGAAAGTAAATAAATCATTAACATAACAGTAACATTTAGGACTACCTACTTACTTCAAAAAGCTTAAGTCAAAGCCTCTGCAGCCGGTTTGATAGACTTAAATCCATAGTGAATCAAACATAGTGAATCCTATCTTAGTGAGAGACGACAATAGTGTGAGCGATTTAAAGCTACTCGATCTGAATTGAGGAAAAATATGTAAATGCAGGATGTAAGATTTGAAATTAAGAATAAGATTGAAATAAAATTGCAATGTCAGTGAAATGAACCTGTAAATTAGGATGAAATATGTTTTGTGGGAATATGTCAGTGTTTTCAATTGGAGATATGGCCACAGGCTTCGTTATCACTGCCTGGTTCGCCGTTCAATTTGCGCCGAGGTTCGAGGGGCTCGCACCAGATGGCGCTGCGGCCGAACGGTCGGTCGCGCTACCCGCCGGGCGCGGACCGCAAGCCGCTGGTGCTGTCCACTTACCTGGATGCTCAGGAACATCTGCCTTATGCTGACGACTCCAACGCCGTCACCCCCATGTCTGAAGAGAACGGTGCTATCATTATTCCTGTTTACTACGCTAATTTAGGTTAGTAACAACTTGTCTCAAATCTAATCGATATTTTAAATTTTGAAAGGCAGCATTAGTTGCAGTAATTAATAACTTTCCGATAGTCAAAAATATGAAACATTTATTCCATAACTACCGATAAAAAAGACTATCTCATTTGTTTACAATCATATTTGGCTATCTTATAAAATACTACGCATCTACCCTTAAAACAGCCAAAGCCCTATTTCCTCGTGTATGAGATCATACCTAATGGTACCCCTTTCTCATTCACAGGGATCATCGTGAAATTTTCTTTTCAGAAAAAACTTGTTCCAGAATAACTAAAAACAACTAAATTTTTTCGCTTAAACCATAACATTTGCCTGCTTCAGGGTCTCGTCATTCGTCCTACACGTCCCACCAGTCGCGGCTGTCGTACACTTCCCACGGAGACCTGTTGGGTGGCGGCAAGGCGCAAACAAAAGAAGCGCGGCTTCGGAACCGCTCTGCGTCGAGGAACCACAGCGTGACGTCACAGCCACACCCCTACCCACTGCCTGCACAGGACTTCTCATTAGCTTCTAGGCCGCTTAGAGAATATGTATGTATAGAAATCATTACTACTATTAAAAATGCGGTAGTTTAAATGGACGGATGTTTGTGTTGATGTCTCAATGACGGTAGAACGGCTGAACGGATCTGGATAAAATTTGGCACAGAGATAGGCTACTTTTTCTTCCGGAAATACGATCCGTTGAGCAATTCCCGCGCTCCACGCGGGCGAAACCTCGGGCATAAGCTGGTATTTAGTAAGCTAAGTAAGTTTTTGAATAGGTAGCCATGTGGCGAATTTATCAATGCACTATGTTCAACTGCTGTCTGAGTCATAATAGCTATAGAATGACGACACTGACAGCTCTTGAACGGCGTTTTGATCGCGTTCAGTTTCATTAGTAAAAAACCACCCTGGGTCTTTGACGCAGTTGTAAATTCTCGTCCAATAAATAAAAAACCTATTCACGCGCAAATGGAAAATAAAAGCGTTTCTTACAAGATGTAACTAAATTATATTTTCAATTAGAATAGTTAATGAAATTCCGATTGGTATTAACAAACGTGTCAGTTAAGAAGGCGTATAAGAAACTTTATTTTATTATTTACTAGCTGTTGCCCGCGGCTTCGCTCGCGTTTTGGTGGGATATTATCCCACGGGCATGTTGTAAATATAGCCTATGGCACTCAGGGATAATGTAGCTTCCTATTAGAGAAAGAATTTTCAAAATGGTTCAGTAGATCCAGAGATTACCCCTACAAACTCACAAAATTTACCTCTTTATCATATTAGTATAGATTTCCACGACATTTATTCGAATTTCACAATGTTTTTATCATGCACGCAAACCTCACAAGACTTATCTGTGAGGTGGCAAGTCAGTGTTATATTCTTAAACTAGCGACCCGCCCCGGCTTCGCACGGGTGCAATGTTATAACCTTCCTCTTGAATCACTCTATCTATTAAAAAAAAAACCGCATCAAAATCCGTTGCGTTCTTTTTTTGCGTCGTTGGGACAGACAGCGGGAAGCGTCTTTGTTTTATACTATGCAGTGATACATACTGCTTTAACTTATCGATTGAATTGTTTTAGGACATGAGTGAATGTACGGACGAAGCTGGAAAGGTTTTAAAACCGTCAACCGACAATCCGTTCATAGAATCTTCGCAACAACCAAATGTAGTGGATATGAGAGGTATGATACCAGAATACTGTACTACGTTATATAATATGTAACAGCGAGCTGTTTGACTTTTGTTTGTAACCCAGCAGCATGAAACTTTGAAGGCACGGTTGGCGAAGTGGTTGAGCGATTGGCGGCTGCGCTGCGTGTCGCGGGTTCGATTCCCGCTCGAAACAAATATTTGTATGACCTTCAGATAGTTTTTCTGGGTCTGGTTGTCTATGTATGTGAGTTTTAAATTTTTGTTACGCACCCACGATACAGGAGAAATTCCTAGAGGCGACGTTGTTTAAAAAAAACCTTTACTTAATTCATATAGATACATTCGAATGCCTTATCGTGTTATCTGATATGTTCCAGATGTAATGGTACTGAACGAAATCATCGAGCAAGCTGGGCGCCAGAGTCGAGCGAGCGAACAAAACGGTATGACGTACACCACACACTTAATAATATTGATGCAAAAGACAACGCTGTCTCCACATTATACTTTATTTTATCAAAGTTCGATGTTTATCTCGCTTTCCAACAAACCTTACAGATTACTAAATAAAGATAAATAAACAAATAATTTTACACGAACACTAACAGATCACACTTGCCCGGTATTTGCTCATTATGCAACAAAAAAGCATAATTGGCAAAAGGAAACAACAGAACATTTGTGGATGTCATTTATTGGCGATGAGCCGTCGCAAATAGAATATTGCACTCGCACGCACATTTTAGTTGAAGAAAAAGAAACAGTAACTATGTAACATGAAGGTTCTATATAGAAAAAAGTTCTTACATAAAAGAAAACAGTTGTGAGGCTCAAAAACAAAAGCTTGCTTACAACTAAATGAAGATAGATAAAACGAAGAATAATTATGAACTGGATAAAGAATTAGCGAAATTAGAGAATTTTTCTTCGACTGCTTACACGAGTGTTGAACAGTAGTTGCCTACACATCCTACTTTGCGTACAATACATTATCCTACAATGTTGATTACACGAACATGAATTGTGCTACACTGTAGTTGTATCCATTTCTTACGTAGTTTTGTTCCTCACTTTTTGCACTACTTTGATTTTCATATGCACCAGTTTTCCTTCGTTGATGTAACTTCAATATGCAATATTGACGAAGTATTTTAGCAGCTTTAACATGTTTGTGTTCCTTTTTGCATGGTTTGTAAACACGTGTTTCGCTAGTTTTTGTTAATACTAGAATCTAGTTATTAATCATGACTGAGTTATGTCATGCAGTAAAAACCTTTAGAACGTAATACATGATTAATATGGAAATATTGTATCTATCATGCAAAAAGCTTCAAAGATTTGCTTATTTCACTCTCTAAGGATAGCCACGATATTCATATTTTTTGATCGGCGGAAGTCAAAATTGATGAAATGAGCTCAACATCATTCATGAGCATTTCAAGTAGTTAAGCTAAATATGCTTAAAAGCATTTGAGAGTATTCGAGTATTATCACCGCTAGTACTGTTTGAGTTTGATTTGCACGAGGTTACCTGGCACCGTGGTGTTATTGATATTCTTGTAGAGTATCTCCTACAGCACCAAGTGCCACCCGTTTGCGCAACCCTTCGATCATTTGTAGATAAATGACAGCCAGCAAAACAACAAAAAATATGGATATTGGTGTCTAGATATTAAGACTATGAAAAGTTCCAATAAAAGAATGAATTGGCAAAACCAAATCAAACATCTCAATCAGAATTCAACTCCATCTTTTATTGGAAACAAATCTGACTGTAATAAAAATAATGAGCGAATACTAACAAAACTTGTTTCTCTCTCTCTCTAACACACACACACGCACACTGCTGGTAAACGGGACAACAGTGTCAGTGTACTACTTCCCAACAGCGGAAGACGATGAGGATGGGCCAACGTTGAAGGAGAGGCTCCTCGAGGGCCTGATGAAGGCGATAGACTTCTTCTGTGTGTGGGACTGCTGTTGGTTGTGGCTGGAGTTTCAGAAGTACGTGGCGCTGCTGGTGTTCGATCCGTTCGTGGAGTTGTTCATCACTCTGTGTATCGTCGTCAACACACTGTTCATGGCGCTCGACCATCACGACATGGACAAGGACATGGAGAGGGCGCTCAAGAGTGGCAATTATGTGAGTAGCGACACTTTAAGTGTCCAATAATTTCACTATTAATGCAGGTCTGTTAGACTATATCATGAAAATTTGTAACTTAATGTTTGTTCCAGTTTTTCACTGCTACATTCGGAATAGAAGCCATGTTGAAATTAGTAGCTATGAGCCCGAAGTTTTACTTCCAAGAGGGTTGGAATATATTTGACTTTATCATTGTGGCCTTATCACTGTTGGAGTTGGGATTGGAAGGAGTTCAGGGTTTGTCAGTGTTGCGTTCCTTTCGTTTGGTATGTATTGCTCTTACTGTTCTATTATTATCTTTGAATAAGAATCATTAATCAACATCATTCATTTGTTCATTTCAATACTTTGTTCTGTCTCTTCTTTCATTATTATTCCTACAAGTTTATTTGCTATACCGACATCTATTATTGTTACATTCACGCTTGATTTAACAGTGTCTGTGTTTTCTTTATCATCTTTCCTTTTTACATGGTCTTGGTTTCCACTTCATAAATCACTCGTAATCTTAAGACTGATACTAATACAACTTCAACTTATGTATAAATGTGGTGAAATATTTTCAGCTACGTGTATTTAAACTGGCCAAGTCTTGGCCGGCGCTAAACCTAATTATATCCATAATGGGTAGGACGGTGGGAGCTTTAGGGAACTTGACCTTTGTACTTTGCATCATTATATTCATATTTGCGGTGATGGGGATGCAGTTGTTTGGCAAGAACTACACAGGTTCTAATTTAAAAGAAAATTTAGCATCTCTAATTAAAGAATTAAGCTTCATTATTAATTATTCAGCTTCACACAACAGAAATTTTTACACTGGGCTTGATTCAACATTATTTTCATGACGGACTGATGAGTCCTCGCTGTGGCTTTATAACACGGAATGTGGCTCAGAAACGCAGGCGAGCCTGAAACGAGTCACGTTATAAAGCTATGCCACGCAGCTTCAGATCATAATTATTTAAGCTTTGCATCGAGTAACATAGATTTGACTTGCAGCTTCGCTTCCGAAGGGTACTTTGATGCATCAGGTCGTCTACTGATGGGATCTATGAAGTTATTAGAGACAAACAGAAAATTAGAACCTATAAGAACTTATGAAAGTTGATCTAAAATGTTATCGATCCAAAAGCTCTCACGATAAGAACTAACATAAATCCCACTCATACAGAAATAACTCTGTGCACATCGATAGGTAACTCAAGCACACATTTGCTAATGTTGGCCCCCAATCACTCACCGCACGCACTGCAACCTCCGTTGAGACACGTGAGTGATTGAGGGTCGTGGAAGGGTTCCGCAGTAGCATAGGTGAAGCGCCGGTAAGCGAGCTTGTGTGACGCCTTGTATCACAATTTGTAATTGCAGCTTCGAGTATTCAAATTGGCAAAGTCATGGCCGACACTTAATTTACTCATCTCCATAATGGGTAGGACAATGGGGGCCTTGGGCAACCTGACCTTCGTATTGTGCATCATTATTTTCATATTTGCGGTGATGGGTATGCAACTATTCGGGAAAAATTACGTGGGTAAGTGTAATTGGTGGGAGTGTTGCATGTACATTGGTGTTTGATTGGAGATGTTGACTGTTGGTTCGCGGCGGCGGCGCCCGATGTAGCGCATAAATATATTTCAATGGATTTGTGATTCATACTGTCTCGTGTTGTAAATCTATTTGGCCAGCTTTGGACAAATGTTGTGCAGAATCACTTAGCTTCCGGTATTGTTATTTCGTATTGAGTTCGCGCTTCTGTTATATGTATTTTTTAATATCCTTCCGACAAATGTTGTCGTGTAAATGAAGTTAAAGTGTCTTCATCTAACTTCTGTTCTACTCTTTATTCATGTTCATTTACCGCCCTATCTTTTTATTTATTTCTAAAATTGTTTTTCCTATCATTTAATTAATTTATGTGTATTTCTTACTGTTTGTTTTACGCTACAATACCTACATAGTTGTTGATTTGACTATTCGTTTATGTCACCAACCAGTTAGCCCTAAATTAAGTAAACCTTGAAACATAGGCGAGTCAAACCTCAGTTTTATTTATTTTTATTCTATTAATTACCGTAATCTTTAAAAATACAGCAGAAATATTATATAAGTCTGGTTCTTAAAGATACACAGCTCAGCACAACAAAAAATTGAGCGAATCATAAAAACCTAGAATTCACTGCTGTTGAAGTATATTTTGTGTTACATCTGTTAAAGCGTGGATGAAATGTTTAAAACTAAATTCTTTATTCCGACAAAACAGAGATTTTAAGACGTTTAGAATCATGTTAACGCATCAACACTTGCTCAGAAGCCAGAACATTGTATTGAAATCCCGTATTTAATGAAAACCTATTGTAAAGAGGAGGTAAGGTATTTTTACAACGGGAATCACAAGAGACACAAGGAACCTCAAAATATAACTCAGCCCCTAGGTTTAGCATAGAGCACATAGATTTGACTAAAAGCTAGTCAATGGGCTTACAGGAAACGAATCAAAAATCCGAATAGATGTCTGGATGTGTGCAACCAGCATAATACATAGTTTTAGCATATGTATGTATGAACTACTGAATGAAAGAGACACAGTACATTGGTTACACCCAGGTCCAGAGCGTGAGGTTTACACTACAAACGATCACGACACTACGTTGCGCTTAACAAATCCTAAACGGCCCTGATCTAAATTAGTTCCCTGAGTCCACACTTTAATTGGGGCTCGCCGTCGCTGTTTGAATAGTGAATATTGTGTTTATGTGCGTCACACTGTTGTGCTCATTAGACGATTGGTAAGATTCGATGTGTCCCCTTCCAAGTTAAGCCTGATACCCTAAAAGTATGTACAGTCCTCTTTCTGAAAGCCCCATGGAAAAGGCGCCTCACTTGTGAGACAATACGCTAGCTACCTTTCATGTTTCCTTTTACATCTTTTCTTTGGACATTCTCAATCTTTACGTTTTCTTAGCCTTCCGTAAGCGCTATATTTATGTCTCTAATATTCTATAGTACTATTTATTGAATGGCATGCTGTAATTATAGAAAGTATGTTGTTGAGTTTGAAGCTTATTTTGTAGGCTCATGTTAGTGAACCGCATGATGTAGCTGGCTTTAGGAATGTCACAGAATATTAGACAAATAATTATGGTACTATAACACAATATTAGCAATTACACAGAAGGAGCTTTAACAATAGTCGCAGTATTCAAATTGATTACAGAGTAAAATTTCAAGATAAAGAATAACAATGATTGATTCTGGATCATTAAACACCTGCTTAAAATTAATTAGCATATTGCGACGATTGTATAACTTGTTAATTATAAATATAAATTGCTTATCTATTAATATATTAAAAATGCAAATATAAATCAAAATATATCTCTTTACTTATATGTATCTATTTAAAAATATATATAAAATATTCGTATGTAATTATCCCTATATCTATTTTTTTTACATGGTGTATTGTGGTTGTCTTTCACATAGATGTTACTAGATCTAAACACTAACCCGAAGCTTTTAATAAGTAAAGAGGAGATATTTTTGTCACGTGAAGTCTCTTTTAAATAATGGGTGTAAAAATACCCTTCACGAAGCCGAAAGGCACTGACTGGTTCTCCCCGTCATTGCGATCATTTTTGTTTGTTGTAGACAATACCTGAACCTGGGAACCTTCTAGTTACGGAGATTTTGGGGTCGCAGTTCGAACTTTTACACAACTTTTTTTAAATACAAGTTTCCGATGTTATAACTTTCTTATAAATACCTCCATGACCTCCCTACTATTCAATGCATCAATCAGCACAATGTTTTGAGTGCTTTACATTGAGTCCTACCGTAAAACGTGACTTTTCACACCAAAAAAAAAAGATTCGTTTCCCAGGAATAATTTTTGCATAGAGTTACTTAGCTTGATGTACAGAATGCTTGGTTGACGGCTTCGTGAAGGATCTTTTTACCCCTTATATTGAAAATTTTAGACATTTGGGTATAAAATTAATGTATTGGTATGTATGCACAGATTACGTAGACCGTTTCCCGGACGGGGACCTCCCGAGATGGAACTTCACGGATTTCATGCACAGCTTCATGATTGTGTTCAGAGTACTCTGCGGAGAATGGATTGAGAGTATGTGGGACTGTATGTTGGTTGGAGATGTCTCTTGTATACCCTTCTTCTTGGCAACCGTCGTCATTGGTAATCTTGTGGTCAGTATCTTACCCTTTATCTACCTGCTGCATGCTTGTCGTTTAGTAAAAGTCAATCTTTATGAGTTGACAAATTGTCGAAATAAACCATTTTCCAGGTTCTCAACCTTTTCTTGGCCCTGTTACTGTCCAATTTCGGCTCATCGAGTTTGTCGACACCAACTGCCGACCAAGATACCAACAAAATAGCAGAGGCCTTCAACAGAATATCAAGGTTTATTGATTGGGTCAAACGAAACGTAGCCGACATTATGAAACTGCTGAAGAACAAGTTGACCAACCAGATAGCGATCCACGCACCCGGTAAGATGTGTGTCATATTGCCCGTATGTTGTGGCATGTCGTTGTACCTCTATGTATTTTTGTACTTATGTAGATAAATATGTATACAGTCTTTATTGTCCTAGCTTGTGTAAAAAAAACAATGGGTTCCAAACGTTATAAATTCATATAAAAAAAAAACAATAACTGTATCAACTTTCTAATGTATCTAATATGACATAATACCATTCAAATGCTTAATAAATAATCTAAACAATTGCTTGATTCTAATACAATCAAATTGTTGTATAATCAAATGATTGGTTGTCATCAACGTAGCTGTGGGGGTCCAATTATAACTGTAGCATGATTTGTTTGTGTGTTAAAAAAATGAAGTAGCATGGAATTGTTGTATCCAATAAAAACTATTTGGATTGCGTGTTGATATTTGTGACCACTGTGCGTTGCCTGCGCCGTAGCGATCCAAGTGTAGAAAGCAGACCCCTTATGTATAAATGTTGTGTGTTTGAGTCCTCGTTACACTGTTACTTTCCATTTGTATCTTTTTCCCTTTCATTTCTGTTACGATCATTTGAAATAATCGTTGTATCTTTTCGAAGTACATAATGAAAGTTCTTATGAAAAAAGGCAAACAACGCAATAGTCAGGGATATTATGTTCCTATACCAAAAATAATCAGTTTATCCAGGTAAATGAAGGCTAACTGTCTAATTTGTTTTTTTTGCTGAACTTTCTCTCTGTTCCAAAATCACCATTATTAATTAATATTAAATTATTAATAGCGCTCTAAATCTCGAAAACTAATGTGGATTCAGATGCTAATCTGAAAATAACAAAAATTACTTTAAATGATTTACTCACATTATTTCTTATCGGAATGTGTTACCGCTCCAAGAGAAGTTGCTATTGGGCATAAAAATTACAAAAAACTTGCAACAAATGAATCAGCTAGTTAAAGAACCTCGCAATGATCACAATACCAAAGGCCGCGAGATCTACAAAACGGTACGACAACGTTAGTCAGCTGTCAACCCTTCAAAGTGAGTTTACGGTTAGGTATTATGTTGCCTAACCTGAAATATTAATGATACCCCTGTAGAACATATTCTGTTTACAAAAGCCAGGTTAGCCAACATATAGATAAGACAGTGCCGTAAGTGAATAAACTGTGAAATGACTTTGCACATATCAGTGACCCTCAGAGCATAGTCAAAGCTTGCTGAGTAATATTTATGCAGGGTGTAGGGGACAGCCCTCCACAAACTGACTGGTCAGCTCCTTATTTTGAATCATATTCCACCGGAATTTTTCTCCGGAACATTTTAATTTTGTAATTGTTTTTTTTTCAGTTATTCCTTTATTTAAATGTAAAATTACATTCCCTCCACTCCATTAATACGGCTAAAATAAAAAAAATCCAACAATGGATATGTATACCTAAACTCTAGCGAACGACACGTGAAATCAGCTGTTCACTTCCTGACTACAGAGTTCGTCGAACTCATCGTCGCGCTTGCCGTTCACTACGTGCGTTTAGCCACGGTAAAGATACAGGAGAAAATAAAACAAATCAAATTTATTGGATTCGCATAACATTCCTGAAATAATTTCTTGTTCCGGTCATCTTAGTATGATATACTGAATTCACTCCATCAGATTGTAGAGGGCTGTCCCTTACACCCTGTAGATCTCGATATCATTGCTTTACTCAAGTCTATTACGTCAAACAATGACAGACACTATAATCTCGCTGATATCGCAATGGGCTATACCGAACGTATCTTCCCACTTCCATAATCCGTCTACAAATCTATCGGTGTCTTGTCTTCCACTCCCCAAATACAATTTTAATAGCGCAAAACCCTTTTAAATCTAATTAATGATGATGGTGTGTATTAATCTAAATAACCTTTGGATATCGACCGAAGATTAATGAAATAAATATCATTGATTAAGTAATTCATGACTTTTACGCATTGTGATGTATCATCATTACATGTGACTATTCCTACATGTTTGTGTTCCTGGCTTTATGTGTATTTATGCATGATAACTGTTTGTGGATTGTATATTATTCGTTCAATATGTATATTATCTATTACATGTATCACTATTTCATCATCGTGATTTGCATCTTTGGTGTTGTCTTACGATTAGTTTAAGATGATTACATGAAAATTACTAGTAAGATCTAATAAATGATTCAATGTAATTAACTATTTGTTACAATAAATTCAATAATGTATTGTCATCACAAAGTTTTCTAAGAGAAAAATCGTCTCATTTTTGTATTCACTCTTATGATGTACTGAGGATTTAAAGACAAAATACCTTTATACATGACATGATTTAACTTAACAATTTGACGAATTTCACTAAGTCGATTCGTCCTGGTCTGATTTCTATGCTTGGTCGTCGGGTGGCCCCTCCGTGAACGCACCGTGGACACACCATGCGACATGTAGGCTTAAAGGCGGCTTTGTGTGGCCGCTGTGTCTCCTCAGAGCGAGTGGACAACGAACTGGAACTCGGCACAGACCTTGACGACGCCGTACTGTACAAAGACAAGAAACTCAAAGACCAAGTAGAAGTAGCTATAGGTGACGGTATGGAATTCACTATACCAGGTAATTTTTCAAATTTTGAAATAATCGCTTAGGTTTACACAAATATACTGTTTACTGCACTAACCATTGATCTTCCAGGTGACAATAAATACAAGAAAGGGAAAATTTTGTTAAATAATATAAATAACGCTATAACAGATAATCATAGAGACAACCGGTTAGATTGTGAACTAAATCATCATGGGTATCCTATACAGGTAAATGAAAGAAGAAAATAAATCTAATGCTTTACTAACACTTACTCTAAAATTATATGTTAACACACCAACGTTTCTTGTGTAGGATGACGACACAATAAGTCAAAAATCGTACGGCAGTCATAAGATCAGGTCATTCAAAGATGAAAGTCATAAAGGATCAGCAGACACGATAGATGGCGAAGAGAAAAAGGACGCCAGTAAAGAAGAATTAGGGTTAGAGGAAGGTCAGTTAAAAACCAAGCTTTTGTTCAATTTTTCTAACTTAAACTATTTCTAGAATGGTGAATTAATTAACGTTTTCTTATAGAAATGGTTGAAGAGGAAGAAGATAAGCTAGACGGTGGTCTGGGCAAGACAGACATTATAGTAGCAGCAGATGAAGAAGTAGTAGACGATAGTCCTGCAGACTGCTGTCCAGAGCCTTGTTACGCGAAGTTTCCATTCCTGGCGGGAGATGATGAATCTCCCTTCTGGCAAGGCTGGGGCATGCTCCGATTGAAAACATTTAAACTTATTGAAAACACATATTTTGAAACGGCTGTGATTACCATGATTTTGCTCAGTAGTTTGGCTTTGGTAAGTTTCTAAAACATTGTCTTAATGCATCGCAGTAAGTTTTTTAAATAAATGATTCACTATACAATATTTCTGTCGATTACAGGCTTTAGAAGATGTAAATTTACCACATCGGCCGATTCTTCAAGACATCTTGTATTATATGGACCGTATCTTCACCGTCATTTTCTTCCTTGAGATGTTGATCAAATGGCTTGCCCTTGGCTTCCAGAAATACTTCACGAACGCTTGGTGCTGGCTCGACTTCATTATTGTCATGGTAATATACTGATATTTAATGAGATACTTTATCTTAATATATGCTAATAGTTTCTTTACAGATTAGATTACAATAAAGTAAATCATGACGAATCATATGATTTGCATTATTATGTAATGAAAGAGACAAAGTAAAGGTCTATTCAGGTTTGTCTAACAATTTTTTGTAAAGGGTCTTAATAACACTACAGCTTCCCAACGTGCTGTAAGTGAAAATACCGAGTATAACATGAGTTAAACTAAGTACACCTAAACCTAGATCATGTAAGAAACATATTGTATGCTAAAGTAAATGACGAATGGTGTGGCGTTAGTTGTCGCTCGTAAACCACGGCGCGGTGATGGCGGGTGCGGACGACATCCCGGCGTTCCGCTCGATGCGCACGTTGCGCGCGCTGCGGCCGCTCCGCGCGGTGTCGCGCTGGGAGGGCATGCGCGTGAGTAGCGCGAGTCGGCAGCACCCCTGGCGGTACTGTTGCGCTGCACATCCACACACACTATTTAGCGCAGCCATGCCAATGTGCTGTCACTAGAAAATTGTTTTGCTAAATCGACTGTATATCAAGTCGAATTTCAAGAATTTGAACATAAAACAAATTATTTAATAGAATCCAAAAATGTACGCTCGTTGTTCCATCTGGTTCAATTGTCTCTCTTGCTAAGGATGTTTTTTAAGTTCGCTGTGTTCGATGTGCAGCGTAACTCAAAGCGTGCAGCTTTGATTGTTCGATGTCTATGGCAGTGGAAACTCCGAACGGCCTCACCTCGCTGCCTCGAGCTCTCGATGTCGTACTGTTTGTTTATGGATACCGCTTCTATGTGACTCTCTTACCCACGAACCCTGCTACCTGATATTTACCTGTGGCCAAATATATAATGGCCTTCACAGAGTGACTTGAAATCCTGATATTTTCAAGTGCATGAATAAACACGACTTCTGTCTTTGTGCTGTCGTACGAGACAGTGCTGTTTTCAAGTTTATTAAAAAGATTATTCTTATTTTATTCCAAATTAAGAAAAAAAATACTTAACTGAAAATGGCACATGATCTTGGATGCTGTCGATGTCATAAATTGCAAAATATATAACTATATACATATACCTTGATTATGTTCTTAACATGTGATGTAGCTTTTTTGGGACATCAGAGAATTTTAATTCAAGACAAATTCAAAGTTGATTGGCTAATTGTAATATATTATTTAAAATTCTCTGGTGTCCTCAAATTAACTTCGATGTACAAATGTGTGTAACTTGAGTGATATATCACATTTCTATTTCTTCTGATATTCTGCAATAGGTTACTTACCTCTGTATTTGTAAACAAGTCTTCATCTTCCTCAAAAGATTATTCTGTCCTTAGTTTTGTTATCCAGGTCGTGAGTCTTCAACCAAATTATGGAATATTCAAGTTTGGCGTTGGTGGGATCTAGTCTTATGTAATTCTGTCTTTTTTGTAGGTGCAGAAGTAGACTTCAGAACTTATTTTTACCAGCAAATTGTTGAAATATAATTTGTCTCAATATGCAACCCTTGATTTCATCAGGTCTCGCTTATAAACTTCGTAGCGGCGCTTTGTGGCGCCGGCGGCATTCAGGCGTTCAAAACGATGCGAACGCTGCGCGCACTGCGCCCGCTCAGAGCCATGAGCCGCATGCAGGGCATGAGGGTACGTACCACCCTGTGCTGCCGACACACCCTATCGCTCATCCATCCACCACACACTTCGCTCTACACTTCACATTCACATTTCTATTTCAACTTCTACGATCATTATAAACATAATAAAATCTCCAACATTCGAGTATGGGTCCTTTTTTCGATATTTCTGCATCAATCACCAGATCTAAATTGTTAATTTGAACAGTTGTTACCAATTCATTGGCAGTAGTCTATTTCGAATTAATATTAGTGAATCATTTTGAAGTGGTCGGTGGCACCCCCTGAATGGCTTAGTATCATCACTGTTCGTCATAAACCTCTTTTAGAAATGGTTCCATGGGATTTATTTTAGGAGAGATTTCATCCATGTTTTGGTCTCTTTTTCTATTGGTCTTATTATTATTAGCTAGATTAGAGTTTTGTAATTACTTAGTTATTTGGAATGCTAATTTATATTCTGCACCTTAGATTTTTTCTTCTTGTATCTTCATCGTACGAGCGGCAAGTCGCATGCATTACTACTAATTCCATACATTGTGGATGGCTAACTTAGTGGACAAGGTAAGAGTAGTGTAGTATTTATGTTGCTTTGAGATGTGCTTCGATGTATTTGGTGTTATGTTGTGCATATACTTATACTAATACCATTTTCAATCAGTATCATTTACATGATCACTCAAAGTATGGAACAATTCAAAAACAATATTAACCTGAGATGCTACATAGAATTGCACAGTACTAATAAAATTAACGTCCTTGCTTCCAAACCAATATTTTGCGCCCACTAACAAATGCACGCCATTCAAAAGTAATGAAAGTGTACGTGTTTCACTGTACACTCATTGATACTTGAATGAAAGTCTATTAAGGTCCCTTTGGCCAGAGTTAGTAACGTGTGTGTATGTGGCAGGTTGTGGTGAATGCGCTGGTGCAGGCCATCCCGTCCATCTTCAACGTGTTGTTGGTGTGTCTTATCTTCTGGCTCATCTTCGCCATCATGGGAGTACAGCTCTTCGCTGGAAAGTACTTTAAGGTAAACAGCATTGCTACTTATTTTAGCGAAATCAGGAAACTTTAGCTTTAACCAAGACACAGAAAACTCTGTTGATTTTTGAACTTGGTCTCTAATCCTGGGCGATTTTAAATATACTCTAAATATTCTTCTTAAATTGCTCATTAAATAACCTTTAACTATTTCCAGTGCGTCGACCTAAACCACACGACGCTTAGCCATGAGATCATCCCTGACCGGAACGCTTGCATCTTAGAGAACTACACTTGGGAGAATTCCCCGATGAACTTCGACCACGTCGGCAAGGCGTACCTGTGCCTCTTCCAAGTTGCCACCTTCAAGGGATGGATTCAGATCATGAATGACGCTATTGATTCCAGAGAAGTACGTTTGTCATGTGTTACTTTCCTCGAATCTAATAATATATCTGAATTTGAAAATCTATGTTATCATTTTACTAAAGTATCTATATTATCATTATAAGTATCTATGTTATCATTTTACAACTTAAAGTTTTTAACAAAATCTCTTTGTTAATTTCAGGTGGGGCGCCAACCCATCCGAGAGACGAACATCTACATGTACCTGTACTTCGTATTCTTCATTATATTTGGCTCATTCTTCACTCTCAACCTGTTTATCGGAGTGATCATCGATAACTTTAACGAACAGAAGAAGAAAGCCGGTGGAAGTCTCGAGATGTTCATGACTGAAGATCAGAAGAAATACTACAATGCCATGAAGAAAATGGGTTCTAAGAAACCGTTGAAAGCTATTCCGAGGCCGAAGGTAAAATCTTAAAATGTAACAGGTCTATGGACGAATGACATCCAGTAAAGACCAATTTAATTGATCGGGAAATACATCCGCACAATAATAACCTCCTGCTTTATTTTGTATATTTTTTAAACAGCTCATCTACGCTTTCCCTTGTCCTGGGAGATTAGCAACCTGCGGAGCGTAATGTTGCCACTACCCATGTTTTCGCACAGGAGTCACACACACCTCATTCAAAATTTGCAGCAGTGCGTTTCTCAACACCTTATTACTACACCAACGGATCATCGACACAAATGAATCCAGATAAGACAATATCATAGTTAATAAAAATTCTGAAACGTGACATTTTGTTGCAGTGGCGACCACAAGCGATCGTGTTCGAGATAGTGACGGACAAGAAGTTCGACATGATCATCATGTTGTTCATCGGGCTGAACATGTTGACGATGACGTTGGACCACTACCAGCAGGCCGAGACGTTCAGCACTGTCCTCGACTACCTCAACATGATATTCATCGTGATATTCAGTTCAGAGTGCCTACTTAAAATGTTCGCCTTACGCTATCATTACTTCGTTGAGCCTTGGAACTTGTTCGATTTCGTAGTAGTCAATTTCTCAATTCTTAGTGAGTATCCCGAATTATAGCTCTATAAATTCCTTTCCTGGACTTTTAAGAGTTTACTAATTATACATTTCTTTGTTCCCAGGTTTGGTATTGAGTGATATTATAGAGAAATATTTTGTGTCGCCAACTCTATTGAGAGTGGTGAGAGTAGCGAAAGTTGGTCGTGTGTTGCGTCTCGTCAAGGGCGCGAAGGGTATCCGGACGCTGTTGTTCGCGCTGGCCATGTCCTTACCAGCGCTGTTCAACATCTGTCTGTTGCTGTTTCTCGTCATGTTCATCTTCGCCATCTTTGGCATGTCGTTCTTCATGCACGTCAAAGACAAAGGTGGCCTCGACGACGTGTACAACTTCAAGACTTTCGTGCAGAGTATGATCCTGCTATTTCAGGTCAGTTATACCATATTGTCAAATCAGCCTGCTGTTTGTTTGACAAGATTATTCTCATAGACCGCTACAGCGTCTTTTTTGTAATTGGCTTAGAGACGACTGCGATCAATGATGCTACAGGCCTCTACTCTTGATATAATTCCATCATCATAAGTATTATTACTAATCAGATATTTGTATGTGTGGTGTCTCACAGATGTCGACGTCAGCCGGATGGGACGGCGTGCTGGACGGCATCATTAATGAGGAGGAGTGCGACCAGCCCGACAACGAGCGCGGCTACCCCGGCAACTGCGGCTCCGCGACCATCGGCATCACCTACCTGCTGTCCTACCTCGTCATCTCCTTCCTCATCGTCATCAACATGTACATCGCCGTCATTCTCGAGAATTACTCGCAGGTAACTTCGCGCTGACCAATATTTTTTGTCCAAACAACTAACAAACGTGGTGATCCTGATATGATTGTAATGGTTCTATCTTTGTGTACAGGCGACGGAGGACGTGCAGGAAGGTCTGACGGACGACGACTATGACATGTACTACGAGATCTGGCAGCGGTTCGACCCGGACGGTACGCAGTACATCCGTTACGACCAGCTGTCGGACTTCCTCGACGTGCTGGAGCCGCCGCTGCAGATCCACAAGCCCAACAAGTACAAGATCATATCCATGGACATCCCCATATGTCGCGGCGACATGATGTTCTGCGTCGACATCCTCGACGCGCTCACCAAAGACTTCTTCGCGCGGAAAGGCAACCCCATCGAGGACCCCGGCGACCTCGAAGTGGGGCGGCCCGACGAAGTGGGCTACGAGCCGGTCAGCTCCACGCTGTGGCGCCAGCGCGAGGAGTACTGCGCGCGCCTCATCCAGCACGCCTGGCGCCGCCACCGCCGCGCGCAGTCGCCGGCGGGCGGCGGCGCCGGGGCGGGCGGCGCGCCCACGGCCGTGCTGCTGGACGGGCCCGCGCCGCGCGTGGTGCTGGGCGGCGGCGGCGCCTGGGCGGGCGGCGCGGCGCCGGCGCCGGTCTGACCCGCGCTGGCGCTGGCGCTGCTGCCCGCGCTGGCCGGCGACGCGCCGCTGCCGGGCCCGCTGCCCGCGCTGCTGAGCCCGCCCGAGCGCTAGCTGTGCCGCTAGCGGCCGGGTGTGCGCCCGCGCCGAGCCCGGAACTGTTCGCGCGCGTTTAGAGACGTTCGACGTGTTTACTGGAGTGTTTTGTATTCGCGTGGCCGAAGCTTAGTGAACGTTTGTTTTGCGACCGTGTTCGCGCGCGTTCACCGCGTTCTGTCGTTCCGATTCGTATCCGTTGGTTTGCGTTCGCGTGCGGACCTGTTCCCGGTGAGTGAAGCCGTCGATCGGAGAGGATCGTTCTCGCGAGCGTGCCCTTTTTTTATTCGTCACTAGTGATGTAATGTAAGGTATTGGATAAAATTGAGGAAACTCTAAAAGCTTATTTTTGTATTCGATGAATATCACTGTCTATCTGTAAAAATTCTAAAACAGAGCTGTACTTATAAATATTGTGAAGTTTAATGATTTGTTACCGATTGTGAGATATCATTTTTCTTCCCCGAAATGGTGTCGAGCAATAGCACAAGTAGATGTCCCCGGTCCCGGCGTGTGTGTGTGTGTGTGTGTGTGTGCGCGTGTGTGTGTGTGCGTGTGTGTGTGTGTGGTGCGGCGGAGTGCGGCGCGGCACGCTTGTTCAGCTTCACTCACGGCCAACATGTTCGAGCACCGCCTCACGTCTCCACACTTGGTTACATTGCATACATTACGTCAGCCGCGAGCCCGCGCTCACGGGCGCTAGTATTATCGTATCTTAATAGACGCTTAAGAGAAGCAATGGCTACGCCGATTCATATCAATTTTGTCCGTATAGTTTTAATAGTTCCAATTTGTAAGCTTCTCACTGTACCGAAGGACGCGAGGTCGCGTCTGTCTATGCGAGGACGGCCGCCTGCCGGTCCTCGGGAGTAAGAGAGTTTATAGAAATTTTTGCAACGTTATCTATATAAGCTTAACAGATCAGCTGTGAAATCGGTACCAGAATTCACTTCCGTCCTAATTCAGTACGCATCATAGGAATCGAGCCATTTTATGTAACGCGCACTTTCCACATACCTAGTTAATGTAATTGCCTTCCCCTGATTACATTAGCTGCGGGCCCGGCGGCAGTCCCCAGCCGCCGGGCCGGTGCGGGGCCCGCATGCGGGCGCGGGACGACTGTCGTTGTGTCGGTGCGGGGCCCGCATGCGGGCGCGGGACGACTGTCGTTGTGTCGGTGCGGGGCCCGCATGCTAGCGCGGGACTGTCGCTGTGTCGCTGCGGCTCGTCCCGCCGCCCGCCTGCGCCGCTGTGCGCCTCATAGACCTACGAGTATATATCCGACATAGCGAGCGGGCTGGTACTGCTTCGACGAGTGTTGCTCTTGCAGATTACATTTTGATGATGTTGATAATGTTTAATGTTCATTCACGATGTACAACCGATTCGGCTACTTGAACGACATCACTATAAATTAGCAATAAGATAATATTGATATACCTAAGAGATCGAACGTCCCTTACCGAGTAAGGTAGATAGTATTGAAGTATTGTTTATTTTTCGATTGACATCTCTCTAGATAGCCGGGTAAGCCGGACGTTGCCGTTCCCTCGCGACGGTTCACTTCTGTGACAGTATTGTCTTTTCTAGCACAACAGACTAATGAATCATTCAATTTTTGTAATTTAACTTTGGAAGTGGTCAATTTTCTACTACTCTGTAAATATTGAGAGCTTATTGCCGGGTAGATCCCAAACCGCACGTCGCAACACGTAATTTATTATATTATGTCTACTATCTATTGATATCAGCGATACGTAATAAGCTTGAAGCAATAACGTTAACGTGTGCTCGACGAGAGGTTTCGCTTTTCATTACCTTGTACGGAACATGTCACCGAATAGTTGTGTGCCGGTTGTTTTCAATTCGTTTACATAAAATGTGAAAAATATCTGAAATGCAAGACAATTCTAAGTGTTGCAAGGTTTAAAGAGTCAGTGTATCGTAAACTAATGAGACGCTTACAGTTTTGCACATATTTTGCAATAATTATGAATACAAGATAACGATTATGTAGATAATTTTATAAATGAATGCGCGCGGGGTGCGCGAGCGAGGTTCCCCGTCGCTGGCGCACGCGCGGGCGAGTTGCGTTCAGCGTTCCCTCTCTTGCGTTACGTCAGACGTTACTTTACGTTCACACAAGGTAACTAGTTCTCTCAGAGCCGTGTGGAGCCACTCAAGCTCTGTCCTCTAATATGTAATATTATATTGCGCTTTGGAAGACTGATCGGATAAGATGATCTTGAACATTTGTTTTGATGTCCTTGTTGACGTGTTTGTAAAAATTAAAAACAAAATCACGTAAGTATTTTAAGTTTAGAAGTATGATTTAACTCGACAATACTGATATTCTCACCTAGTTAGTGCCGTGTAGACACTTACGTATGTACACCAATTGTTATGTATTAGCTAATAAGGTAAAGTTACCGCTTATCACAATATTAGTAAATGTGAATATATACCTATGGTTAGCCAGTAAACGTTATAATCAAGCTAGATAATTATTTGCTCTTACTCGTATTACAAAACACTCAGTCAAGAAATCAGAATTTATTTTAACGAATTCCTTTAAGTCAAGACGAATACGAATTTATCTACAAAGTAAATGAAATTAGGATTCTGAATCCTTTTTCCTATTCCAGGTGTATAGATTTCAACGGAAAGTTGAAAATGGATATTGAACGTAGGTGGTACAACTGTGTAACGTTATCAATTCTGATTTCTTTCAATTTTGTTATCACAAAAATGCATTTATTAAAAATGTGTAAGCATTTATGTGATAAGAACTACAATCTAAGAGTATTTGTTACTTAAAGCTCCTTATAGCGTTAGGTATCGAGGTTGACAAGTTCCATACGGCTCTACACGACATGCTCTACCAATATGTCGTCACTTTATGTTGGTGAAACCAAAGATTATAACTACTATTAGGCATATTTGCACAAAGAAGTTGTGTTTAATTAAGTTTAGACAATAAGTTATAATATCATTGTATTGTTTATTTTAACTATACTTATGACAAAAAAGTGAGTTCAGTTTGCTGAATGATAGAGGTTTAATTGAGTATTTATTATATATATTGTTGAAGTTTGTACAAAATAAATTAAGTAAACGATAAAATATAGAACTTGACTGCTTTGCTCTGTCATTTTATTTTATTCAAAGGCACACACACACATGCATACCCCACATACACATACACATACACATAGATACATATTACCTTAATTCCTATCGTCGCTTGCTTGTATGATGTTACATTTATTATACAGAGTGAAGGGGAGGGTTCTCTTTCACCCTAAAACGGTAATCACGTATTCACTACATCATTCCTGCCCCGACTTTTGACTGCCCCGTTGGTCTCGTGGTCGCAAGCGCGACTGCTGAGCGTGGGGTCCTGGGTTCGATTGCCGGGTCGGGCAAAAAGTGCTATTGGGTTTTTCATTATAAATTTCTCAGTAGTACCCCGGAGTTTGGAAGTTGGCGGTATGATACCCTCGGAAAGCACGTTAAGCCGTTGGTCCTGCGCCTGATCTCTTTCCAGTCGTGTCGGATTGCCGTCCTATCGGACTATGAGAGTAAAGGAACAGAGAGTGCACCTGTGCCTGCGCACACACTTGTGCACTATAATATCTCCCGCGCCGATGGCTAATCTGGGTTGACATTGCCCGCCGTGACTGAAAACGGTCAGGAGGACTATTATTATTACATCATTCTGAACCCCCAAATTTTTCGCCGGTTCTTAACGAAAAAAGCAGATGTCTATTACAAAACTTGCATTATTAACACGGTCAAAATGAATTTATTAGCTCTTCGTTTTTTTTAATTATCCATGAAAAAGTTAACCGCAAAGCTCTACTTAGCTTAAAGACCCTTGTCTCTTTCTCAACCGTTTATATAAAAATCATTTAAAAATAACGTTTATGATCTCACCAATCTATTGCTAGGTCTCGTTGGAGACTTCTTGTAGACGCTCTAAGCTATATTTACGATAAACTACTCATTACTTTGTGATGCTATGAAACAAAATCAATCGAAAGTTTCCATACCTTTATTTAAATTTTAATATGTTACCTACAATTTGCCGATTTTAAGCTTTGACTGTACGTCGTCTTCGCCAGGTTAAAATAGCAGATGCTGGCCAAAGCGTAGCGTTACGTCGGACTGTAGCGCTACGTGTCAAGTCGTAGCGGATCCTACAGAAAGCGTAGAGTTTTAGTGCTACGCTATGATTCGTAGCGGATGCCAGAGCAAGAGTATAGCTACGACGTCTCGCGTCATGTCGTAGCAGATACTATACAAAGCGTAGAGCTGACGACTGTAACATTACGCGTCGTCGTTACAAGTCGCAGTCTCGCAGCAGATGCTGGAGAAACCATAACTAAACAGCCACTATGTTTTGACTTATAGCTTTTCAACAAATTAGCAGAGATGAGACCATGAGAAGAGATATCTCAGTTTTTGGCTAATATCTCGGATACCAGAGGTCCTAGGCAAAAAATAATGAATATTTAGAACCCCTTCGAGGCCGATTTACGGAAGATCCTTAGATGGCGTTCGGATGACCTTGACCGGCAAAGTCATTGTCCGTGTGTCGAGTGAATGGGAATCAGCATAATTATTCTGAGGCCATGTTGAGTAATACATAACAGAGTCGCGAATCTATCAGTTGTTTAGGCACAGCCCAGCCACGCTGAGTAGCAGCGTGACATCAAGACAGGCAGCTATTTAAATTACTGCGTAGTATTTTTGGCCTGTTTCTTTGTGGCTCGATCATTTAACGACCAGTTTTCCTTCACAAAGTTCAGAGTACCTATACTAGAAAAAGCTTAAAAGTTAGGAAGACTGGCAAGTTTCAATTAATCTAAATCAAAGAGGTATCCTGCAACTATGACACTAGTGTAGAGTATTGCCTATAGGCAATAGTTGTACTCTGATGACGAGCTTTAAAAAGCTGAATCATTCACCAGCACCACTGCACCAGTTCTTTACCCGACCGCTGCAAACCAAAAAAAAGTTATGATTTTGATAGGCTTGACGTGTGTTATTATAATCTCCTATGTATATTATATACAGACTTTATTCTTCTTTTTAGCCTTATTTTAGTTCTATTTGTAATAGAACTAAAATAAGGCTAAAAAGAAGAATAAAAGTAAGTACCTACATATATACAATGACGACAATAGGAAACTTAGGCGTCAAAGTACTCCTCCCCATCGGTATCATCCGAGGACTGGCATTATCATTCTCTCCTCTTATAAGCACGAACTGTAAATTATTTGATTTCAGAATAGCTCATTTGCGTACTTAAAATGTCTGTCTAGTCAGTGGGGCTATTTTAATCTGCAGTCAAGTTCCCTGTGCTTGATGTCATGCTAAGACTTGTGCAGGCTGGGCTGTCGTTGAAGGTAGTATTATTGGTACTTAGTAGTCACTCACTCCAGCGCTTTTCCATTAAATAGTTGTTAACACGCTAGCGGCAAAAAAAAAAAAAACTTTCATCTGGTGCGGTGGCGGTCGGAATGCGCATCTATCGGACCATTTCTACAGTGCGTATCAGTCTTTTTTGACTTAACACCATTGGGATAGATTAAAGCACTATAACTTTGTGAATGTACATGGTGTACCTTGTTTTTTCTAATATACCTACTGTTAAAATTACCCTAAACACTATTTCTCTACGTTCGTTGCGCCCCTCGATCTTACAACAGGAAATGAGAAATCAATCAATAAAATTTGTCTCTGGCGAACTTCTACAAATATCGAAGATAATCGTTCCTCACCAGCGAAAGATATAGTTTTAACCATGCGCAGCAGCGGTAAGCACCGTATCGGGCCGATTTTGTGTGATCCGCAGTGAAGGTGTTAATTATTACAATTGTTATTTGTTTCTGGTAGCACTCGAGTCTAAATAATAACAGCGGCATGGATCGATATTCAAGGTTAAGCAGAGCTTTCCGAGGACGGTGCGTGGATGTGTGACCATTCAAAACATACTGAGTTCTCTTCGATGTCGGAAAGTATGTTATGCCGTTGCTCCCGGCTGTCATTTGTAGATCATGGACAGTCATTACAGGAAAATCAGTCTCACCAAGGGGTATCGTATTACTCAGTGCTAAGTAGGTTGTCGGGTCAGATAGGCAGTGGCTCAACGTAAAATACTGGTACTCAGCTGCACCTGGTTAGACTGGAAGCCAACCCCGACACAATTGGGAAAAGGCTAGGCAGATGACGCAGATGATGATATTATTTATGTTGGATGTAATACTTATTCTAAAAAAAGGCATAAAATGTACAGTCCGATTATTTCAACCAATTAATTTTTATTTCAACAAAACATACACTATACAAAATTCTACAAATGTAAATAATTAACAATTAATCAATAATAATCACAACGTAAATGTCTTACATAATATCTCATCAGTTCTGTTACAATTTCGTATTTTAGTAATATTATTAATTTTATCTTTAATAACAAGAGCAACAATTTAATTTTCAACAAACAATTTATTTCGAAAATCTACAATTATGTCTTATTGTCTAATGCAATGACATACCTACCGCACGCAAAATACGCGCTTATAGACGTGGAGTTGCGGACACCAGCCCGCTATACAATGCAATAATACAATACATTGGCATACCTATCTGAAGAGTTAAGTCTCACACAATATTATCAAAACCATTATCACAAATAATAGATATTTAGATAACATTCACAACAATTTCTGGTCTAAATAATAAATTTGGTATGGCATGTGGCCCACAAAGATGTTAGTAAATCTTCTTGTAGGTATTAGTTACAGCATGCTCTACGTTTACAATTGCAGTGGAGTAATTTGCGTCTTTCGTAACGACAGTTCAACAACTTTTAATGCGTTATTTACGTTGTCGAGTAGACGAGTTTTCCAAACACATGAAGCAATGGATAATGGTTAATTTATTTTAGAGTCCTTCAGATTGCGATTGAAAGTGTGCCACATAATTAATGTTGTTGAGAATAGAGTTGCAAGTCGTACTTAGGAATTGTTCGTGTAGGGTTACTTAAGATTTTAACTTCCTAGGAATAATATTGACATATATGCCTCCAGCTGGTCCCATAATCAATCGGTCTGGAGCAACCTTTAAATTCTTGTCGGTGTTTTTCGATGCCTGCACTTGGAAGTTGGACAAAAACTTCGCCACACATAATTGAGACTGAAGCCTTGCAAACCGCATACCTAAAAATAAGAACAAACATTTTAGAAAAGTTAACATTTAACATAATATTTTAGGATAGATTTATTTGTTTTATGTCAGTTTGCCTACTCTGTTTTTAAAAATGATGAGAGGTCAAAGTGAATCAAACGTAATAAGCATAATTTTACATTTAGCTAAGGGAGTCAGTTCGTCAAAGGGAAATTTATTGTTGTTGGGATCATTCCTTTTATGAATGCTCAAACTCTAACAAACTTTGACCTCCAATATCTTCGTAACTGGAAGGTTCCCTAGTACCTATGGTCCAGATCAAAAAAAAATATCGCAACGACGGGCGTTTAGCTTCCCCTATATACCCTCTTTTACTTACCGATGCAGTTCCTTTGTCCGAGTCCAAATGGTAAATAAGCGCATGGGTGACGCTTACCTACCTCCTCCGGATCGAATCTATCAGGGTTAAATACTTCAGGCTTCGTATAATATTTCTCGTCATAGTGAATACCCCTCGAAGATATAAGAACAGTAGTGTCTTTTTCTATTACCAAATCTGTACCGGGTACTTTGTAATCTCTGATAACTTTCCTTTGCAGTGGTTCTACTATTGAGTACATGCGTAGAGTCTCATCAAACACTTTATTCATGTATTTCATATCTTTTATGGTATCGTACGTTACTTCTCCATTATGTGCTTTAATAACTTCATCAATTTCTGTCGTCAGCTTCTTTTGGATGTCAGGGTTTAAGGCCAGCTGATACATTAAATAGGCCATAGTAGTTGCACTGGTTTCATATCCAGCAACATAGAAAACAAAAGCTTGCGCTGCCATCACATCCGCTGTTATTTCAACAGAAGCTACTCTTTTTCCGTGTTTTGCAAACTTGACCTCTCCCATTTCACGGAGTTTCAGAATTAGATCCATGAAATCGTTACGGCCTGATGGTTTGCCATTTCTTTGAGTGATAATGTTATCCACAAGACCTTTGAAGAACTTTTGTATGGTAGTTGGAACAAGAGAAAGGTTCAGAGATTCCAGAAGTCCAGGGTACATCATATCTAATTCAAATGCGTAAGACGGTTCCGAAAAGAATTTGTCTACAAGTTTCAAGGCCTGCACTTTATCACCAAGACTATCATATTTAACACCGAAAGCGCAGGCAGATATCGTAGACAACGTGTATGTCTGCAGCAGGGAGTATATATCAAACTCTTGCTTACTTTCGCATTCTTTGCTCACGTAGTCCACAAACTGATCAGCGCCCTCGTGTATTAAATAATACATGTCTTTTAATTTACCAGATGTAAAAATAGGGGTAAACCGATTTCTTAAAGCTGTCCATGTTTCTCCATCAGCGGAAAACAAATTTTGTCCTAATCCTTCTTTGCTGAATGAGCCTCCACGGTCGGTGAACAGTTCGAAATCCTTAATGAAGATATGTTTCAAGATTTCCAAGTCTCGTATAAGGAGACAAGGTGTTGTCATCCTATATACTCCGACCACTTTTTCGTTTGGATACATATCGTAAATTTCCTGAATCTCCACACCCTTATTTTTTCTGCGCAGGGCGGATTCTTTGATATTCCCAAAAAAGACAGTTGGTTTTGGTCCAGGCACATTTCGGCTTTTCCAGTAGTTAAAAGTCCTTGTAAAATAATAATATAGAGCGTAAACTACCACTATGAGCACTATCGGGTAGTAAATTAACGTCATTTTGAAGTAGCTCTTAACAAATTGAATGAACTTCAAGCAATGAATAGCAACGCGATTAATGTTTTTATATATACTCGTACAAGATGCGCGCAAACACCAATTTGGGATGATAAATCATATATTATTATCAATCGCCACGTGTATTTTTGATCTACTTTTGGATATTGTTATTGCAATCTAGTGTCGAGCTCATGAGTTGCTAGTTATAATCAGCGTTAGAGATCAAAGTACACCAGCAGTCCAGCACATAACATACCTACCATTATCAAGTATTGCAAAGGACTGGCTCATGTTCGTCACCATCGACTGCCGTCAACTAGGTCTACCATGGTGGCATCACCTAGCTAGCGTTTAGTGCATAATAGTTTACAGTTAACAATAATTCAGATGAAAATCAAGTTTTGTTGGTTATGATTCGTATTTTGTAACATTTTGGGCTTGCGCTAGTCACGCCTCCTATTCTGGGACCATTTTCGAATATACGGCGTCAGATTCAAAATTCCCTGGTATATACACATGCGAAGTATTCGCAAGTTTCCTTCGTCCATTCGGAATGGTTACATAATAGTAGGAATGTTTCAAAACAACTGCTTTTAGTAATGCAGTAGCACTACACAAAATAAAATTAGCTTGGATCGTCACAAGACTGTACTGCCTCTGTAATAATACTAGTTGTGTGTGAGGCCAACAGAAGATATTTGTTAAGTTACATTGTTAGGTAAATTATAAGCTCATGATAAGTTATATGAAGCTTACCGTAGGCTAGCTTGTTTCAACCATTGGATGGTTACAATGACTAAGCTCAAAGAAAACTGGATGAAGACGGTAAATGGGTAACTTAGATGTTCAATAAAACATTCATATTTTTGTCAAATGCAGATCCTGAGGTCAATGCTCCGCATTTCATATTCCTGTGTAAATAAACTGAATATAATTTTCTTTTCTGTAACAACCGACATTATCTACAAAACGGAACTTATAAAGCTCGGGAGCATTACGACGACTTTAAAACAAAAGAGAATTATCCAGCATTCGTTATCCTAATAGCGCCTTAATATTTGCAGAACGTTGATGGATCTGCAGTTGGTGATTACTAGATTGTTCATGTAATTTTTGCGTTACGATGACGAGGACGAAGGTCCCCCCAGCTGGACGCGATACTGGAGCAGACCCTGCCGCTACCGGTGCGCATGCAGGGCACATACCCGACGGAGGCATCCTCCATACCCCTCAAGGACTTCGACCCCCTTCTATCACCACCAATCTATCTACCAGAGAGAAAGTATACACAATCTTATGTTCACTGCAACGAGCTGCGAGCAGTACCAAAACATTATCAACAATTTTATTTTTTCAAGTACATTTTCTGAGTAATATTTGAACTGAAGCAACCCAGTGACGGTGCATTGGACATTTTGCATAATTCTGAAGTTTTGTGACTAGCTAGAATCGTTTCAGAGACTTAGTGCGGAAGTCTTAGATACATAATTCCCGTAGGTACTTAATCAGATTGGCGAGGATCATATTATTAAATCAAAGAACTAACTAAACGAAATATATCTTAGGCACTAAGTAATCATATCAAATTAATGTCACCGATAATTATCAGTATTAAAGATCTCTACAAGAATTTTGCGCATCATGCTGAAGAAACTTGTTGATACTTGTCTGGACAAATTGCTTCTAAAATAAGGCCAGACAGGATTCAACAAGATTTTTTTAAGAGATAATAAAAATAATATTACAACAATGACCAAACTGATTTTAAATTTTGCGATCTCATAATGACACAGCAAAAACTGTATTATTTACTTAGATAAAATCCCGTTGTCCGTGGTAATAGGTATTTATTTTCCACCATTTAAGTACCTATATAAAAACCACGTGACACAAATACTTATTAGCAAGTCTGTTTGCTTCTGTGATAAAAAAATTACAGTCAAGTCACATAGCGCTGCGAACAATACAGTGAAGCATGCGTAAAACTACGCCTCGCTCTATGCATACACGCTCCCACGCACACATTTACATCAAACTACAACTAAACTACGCCCAATAAATGCACACATGTTTAGAAATCTGGCCTCACTTCTCTGTTCGAAGAGCTACGTCTTAACTTTTTTATTTAGTCTGAGTCTGTTATACTATTGATAGATAGTAAGTAGTAATACAGAGCAGTTTAAAAAAAAATAAAAAAAAATGTTTATTTCAGACTAGGTAATGTCCATATTTTTGTTAGTAACAAATTAATTATCTTAAGACTAAGTTAGTAGCATTTATGTAGTCCAGATGAATTCGAATTAAAATAAATTGATTGAGAATAAATTAAATTGAAATAGACAAGATTAACTAATGCAAATAAATAATAAATTAAAATTGAATTGAGACTAATTACGTCAAATTATATTGAAACAAATAAAGAAGTTAACAAATACAATAAAAAATAATAATAAAGTTATACATTAAAATCATCAGACGACATGTAGCCTGATGAGCCTTCCCATCACTGGCGATACTGGTCGATTCGCAATCATACTCAGGATTCCGTTGCCACTACCCCGAATTCTGCGAATTAGTGAGGCTGACTTATGTACACTCGCACCGACAATGCTCTCCGCTCTTTCAATATCCGCGTCATCATGTAGGGTTTCGGTCACAACATGCCCTAGATACCTACCTAAACTGAGAGACCCGACTCAAAGATACTCCGTTAAGATATACTGGTGGTATATGTTCAGGTTGTTTAATCTTACCTCTGATAAGCATATACTCACTCTTTCTCTTTGCTCGATACAGACGAGTCAGAGATAGAGCGCCTGATCTTGGGTCTCAAAAACGTCTGTTGCACTGGGTGGGATTCTATACCAAATAACCTCCTTAAAGAAAACCGAAATGTTCTTATCCCTGCGCTGACCCATATTTTTAATTTGTGCTTAGACGAAGGAACATTTCCCACTGTTTTAAAGAAGTCGGTTGTTCTTCCAATCCATAAATCCGGCGATAGAGACCGTGTCACCAACTACAGGCCCATCTCTATTCTCCCAGCGGTCTCTCCAAGCTCTTGGAACGCATCATCACCAGTAGATTGATCAAATTCATTGAAACGAACAACCTTCTCTCAAGCAATCAGTTTCGTTTCCGAGCAGGTAAGTCAACTTGTGATGTTGTCCACGAGCTTGTAGATTACGTGGTTAGGAATATTGACTCTGGGAAAAAAACTATTGGCATATTCTTGGACCTGGCAAAGGCCTTTGACACGGTCTCTGTGCCACTGCTTCTCAGTAAATTGGAAAGGTTGGGCGTGAGAGGTAAACAACTAAAATTGTTTGAAGATTACCTCTCAGATCGCTGTCAATGTGTTAAAATTGATAAACTCGTTAGCAGTGACTTACCTCTCACTTTTGGTGTACCTTAGGGCAGTATTTTGGGACCCAGTCTCTTCCTTGTGTACTTAAATGAACTCTGTGGTCTTATCTCTGTAGGTGGAAAAATAATTTCTTATGCAGATGACACTGTTCTTCTTTTCTCGGCTGACACGTGGGAACAGGTCTATGAGGATGCTCAACGTGGCTTTGATATCGTGTGCCACTGGTTGAGCAGTAACATGCTGACACTTAATGCTGATAAAACGCAGTAATCACGTTTTCAATGCGCAACTCGAGCGCACCTCCTACACTACTCTCTCTGACTGCACACAACTGCTGCAATAGTGTAATCTGCGACTGTCCAAAATTGGTCAAGACCGCGTTTATAAACTATTTAGGAATAACAATAGACAACAATCTCTCTTTTAGACCGCATATAGAACTAGTCACTGCTCGATTAAGAAAACTGATATACGTTTTCAAAAACCTGAGACATGTGGTAGACTCCAAACTAATAAAGCAAGTATATCTGGCACTCGGTCAATCAATTTTGTCTTATTGTATATCTGTATGGGGCGGTTCACCAAAAACCATTCTGAAGCCACTTGAAGTTGCACAGAGAACTATTCTCAAAGTAAGCTATTTCCGTCCGTATTTGTTCCCAACTTATCAGCTGTACCAAACTTGTGGGGTCCTCTCTGTCCGTCAATTGTTCATACTGCAGACTATATTGACGCAGCATACGAAAGTCTACTATAAAGAACCAGCTATACCATCCAGACGACGAAAACCTATAACCAGCACCGACAGATCCATGTTTAAACACCCGGTCGTTAATAGGTATTTCTGCTTTTTAGGTCCGTATCTTTATGGCAGTATTGATAGAATTCTCGACATACAGGCTTTAAAATATCAGAAGATGTAAGAATGAAGTGTCTGAGCACATTCGTAAACTGACATATGATGAAACTGAAAACCTCCTAATGGTGCCACATTAACCTTCACATACTCACCCTCCTACACACACTCGCTCATCTACATTCCACACAAAAGGAGGCCACCACTCCACGTTGCTATGTTTTACTTTTACTTCTTTGTTCTTTATTTTTATTTGCTCCAAGATGATGTAAAACCTTATGTACTATATAATTAAAGCCAATCTGAACTTCAAGATCATAAATGTATATTTTAAAGGAAGAGCGCTGTTGTCTGAGATACAGATATTCATTTATCTAGTTCAGACACAGATGTCTTGTCGAATTTCTGTTTATATAAGCTCATCTAAGATAGTTTTTAATTATGTAATGTCACTCACTTGAACTGAACTGAATAAAAAAAAATAAAAAAATTCTATCGTTGTATTTCAAACCGTGACTCTCAGCATAGGCTTCACAAATACCGAGTAGTTTCCGTAGGCCACCAACAGATGGACTCAACAACACCATATCGTCCGCGTAACTGATGATAATGACGCAAACGTTATCTATGTGACATCCGACATGGCTGTTGCTGAGCTCATCAATCAGCTGATTGACATACAGATTAAAGAGTCTTGGAGAGGTCAGTCCCCCTTGCCTCACAGTGTATATTCATCAGAATATGCATTCCCCCACTTGACAAAGTTCTTCTATTGGTTATACCAGAAAGAGAATATATTAATGAGTTCAGCAGGAGCCCCGACCTCCCCAAGCTTCGACCAGAGTCTATTATAATCGACTAGGTCGAAGGCCTTCGATAGATCAAGAAAACAAGCATAGATGGGTGTTTTTCTATCAACATAATAGGCGAATGTATGTTTTAAAGTGAAAATAACACTTTCCGATGACAAACTCTTACGAAATCCAAACTGAGCATCATGAGGCTTAACATACTTGCGGAGCTGTGCATCTAGAAGACCATCGAAGACCTTCGCCATCACAGTAGCCAGGGAAATAGGCCTATAATTACATTTATCAGTCACATCACCGGTGCGATTCTTTGGTATAGGTACAACAACAGCTTCCGTCATCTTAGGTGGTAAGTACGAGTGACGTATGCAGAAAGTAAACAGCATAGCCAACACCCTAAACAAATGTGTACCTGCGTGCTGTAGGTGCTCAACGGGTTTTTTGCTTCCATGTTTTTCTACAATGTGTAACAGAATAAACGCACAACCTCTTAAGGGGTCATTGTACTCATCATTATGAACAACTTTTACTATGGGACCAATCCCGAAATCGCGAAAAAAAAAACAGCTGTTCAGTAAATTTTGTCTGTCATTTTGTTTGTATACAGAAGTTAGTGGTAGCTGAGCCAAACCAAATTCACAAGATGATATTAACTTAAGAAAACCCAAATAACTATTTATAATTAAGTAATTTGTCATGTTTATACCTAAGCAAAAGTTTTTGGGGGTATGAAGAACAGGGTGTAAAGTTCTTCATCCCCCATAGAAAAGAGATGATCCTCCGACCAGACGGGTGTTATGTGTGGTGGGCTACTGCCCGACAGCTGACTTCGGGTTCGACTATATAATTTTACGTCGCGGATAACTTTGACTGCGCGATTAAAGCCCGGCACACATTGGTGGCACGGCGTGGCAAGGTATTTTAGGCGACGAATAAAAATTTAACTTAGAGGTATGGAAATAAAGTTTATTTATTTATTTATTTATAACAATCTTACCTACACTATCATTACAGATCCATAATCCAATGCGACAGAGTGACCTTACTAACTAAATCCTAAATCTACACCTTATACCATATATAGTTAAAAAAAATCTTAATCTAAATAACTTATTACATAAAGTGTAACTTTTGCGAATTCACTCAAGTTGCACCACAATACATCAACCCTCCCGTGAACCTCATTCACCACGCGTATGGCTCTAGTGAGAGGAGTTCTCGCCAGTAGGTTGGTCCTGGCTGCAGGCACAGCGAGCAGGGGCGGGCGTTGCCGCCTCCACACGTACCGGTCGGGCACGTACAGCTGTAGGTGTCGCAGCACTCCCGGGTTATGCGCCACGCCACGTAGTAGTTTCACTACATACGCTACGAGCGAAAACTCCCGTCGTACTCTTAGAGTTCTATACCCTACCATACCCAGAACAAATAGTGTAGGGTATATCAATGGGTATAATGGATATACCCTATACAGCTTGTAATACAAGTGTCGCGTGAACTTATTTTGGATACGTTCCAACATAACACTATATTTCGCCTCATGAGGAGCCCAAATGATTGCGCTATGTTCGAGGTAACTTCTGACTAATGCGTCATCAACACGGCATGCCTAAGCATACCGCGGTATTTTTAACATTGAAATTTCAACTTTATGTCCATATTTTTAAGTTATATTTTTATTCGTCGCCTAAATTTACCTTGCCATGCCGTGCCGCCAATGTGCGCCGGCGCCGAGCCTAAGGAATTTGATGTTAGTTCTTCATTTGTAGCCTAAATAGCGCTGGAGTGCTTTTTGTACTATGTTGCTGTAATACTTTTTGTAGTGCCGGCCGCAACAAGTTAATCGCCACTGCAAATCAAAATCTCTAGCACAGAATAACTGCTAATTTGTTCTCTGAATCTGGCGAAGCATTTATTAACACTGATTTATTTCTAGTTGTCATAGAGGCACGTAAGACAAGTCACGACTTTTCATCTATATTTCAGAGAAAAATCAATGATATTATAAGAAAGATAGGTACGCTACTTTCATACTAAGCGGCATTCAAATATCGTTGTGTTGTTACTACTGCGATAGATAATACGGAACGTATGGTACAGAAAGAGATAGCTATCGCGCTTGAAGTACTTAAATTACGACAATTAGCTTCATTTGTCTGCAACAATTTGCGCGTGCTGGTGCCATATCTACTTCTTTTTACTTATTATCATTGAGAAAAATGTGCAAATAATTTATTTACATAAGTCATATTTTGTGGAGCAGCGGTGGCCCATTGGTGGCGTCCCCGACTTACGAACAGTAAGTCGTGGGTTCGAACCCAGGCAGGCGCATTACTTTGTGTAATTTATTTCATCACCACTGCTCTCAAAAACGGTGAAGGAAAACATCGTGAGGAAATAGGCATGTCCTAGAACCAGAAATTCGAAGACATGTGACATCTACAACCCGCACTAGGCAAGCGTGGTACATAAGAGCCCATTCCCTCTCATAGAGAGGGGGTGTCCCAGCAGTGGGAACCTTATAAGCTGATTATAATAATTATACTGTTTTTGATGAAAACGATATTACAAAGTCTATAAGAAAATAAAACATTGGGAACAGTGCTAATTATTTAATTTACGTCAACCTACTTACTCATAGTACATATTCTCTTTTTTTCGTCGGATTAAATAGTGACTTCAGTTTGCTGAATGAAAGAGGTCTAATTGACTATTTGTTATAATTATAATATACTGTTGAAGTATGTACAAAATTAATTAAGTCTGTTTGACCGTTTGTTCCAGCTAATCTCCGAAACGGCTGGACCGATTTTGACAGGTCTTTCACTGGCATATAGCTGATGTTATAAGGTTATAACTTCCGATATTCTTATTTTAGGAAAAAAGATAATGGTTCCGTTCAAAAACCCACCCAACCATGAAATTGTTAACAAAATCTAATTAAAATAGGGAAGTAATATTATATAATAATTTCACGCGGTCAGTCACAGTTCACACGGGGGCACATGAAGCTGTACAATTCCAGTATAATTTGGCTTCACTTTGTATAGATTCCCTGTACAATGAGAGATCCGCATAAACTGGTTTTGTATAGCTTGATAAGCCGTCGAACGTTCATTGATAAACATTGTCTTATGTCATACAGTCGGTTGCTAGTACACGCCACATAGACCACTGATTAACAGTAGTTCTCAACTAAGTTTTAGAATAGAATATAATGCTTTATTTGTAAAGAATGTTACAAATCAGGTGTTAAAATACTAAATGAGTCCTTGTACATTCTGCCTTTTTGAATAAACTTTATGATTGTTTTGTTTATTAGGGAAATTATTAAGTTTACCTACAATAAAAAAAAACATAGTTTTAGAAGTTATTGCTATTCCGCTAAATAAAACTGCACTGTCTATTTTTATTTATGTTTTTTATTAATAATACAAAACTTTCCTATACATTTTTATAAATTACAAAATGTCATGAAGTTTTTGGATATACTAGTATGTACCTAACAACCTAACTAGGGCAGCAAAATATAATACTATCCATTTAGTCTTTATTCACTTGTATGATTTTACATTTATATAGAAAACATTCTAAATGACTGAGTTGCGCCCTGAAAGAGAAATAAAGTTAGGTAATACAGATCAGCAATCAAATGGTTCTTTTATATCCGTAAGTGACTTGTGCAGTCGCGGAATCTTTTGGTGCTCCCAACATCATAACAACACTTCGACAGCACTGAATCACGAATCAACACATACCATACCATCATGCTGATGTACATAAAAAAGAGCGAATAATGCTTCAAAAGAAGGTATCCCGATACCTCTTACGGACTCCGATATCTCCATATTGTCCCACTTAAAAAAACACTGTATTTATCCGCATAGCTCTATTCCCTAGTTTACAACTTTACAGATCATTTGTACCCAATCTCTTTCTTATCCATACAAAACGAAAACTCATTAAAAAATACCTTCCATTATCTTCTAGCCTTTAGTAAAAATGTTGTAACTCACCATTCTATTGCTAGGCTTTACTAGGTCTCGTTGGAGACGGGGCCAGGGCATCCCTGCGACAACAAACAACTTCTTGTAGCTATCTAGTACTCTACCAACTACATTCTTGTAGGTACGCTCTAAGCTATATTTACGAAAAACTACTCATTACTTTGTGATGCTATGAAACTAAATCAATCGAAAGTTTTAATCCATTTATCTTAATTTTAATATGTAACCTACAATTTGTCGATCAAAGCTTTGACTGTACGTCGTCTTTGCCAGGTTAAAATAGCAGATGCTGGCCAAAGCGTAGCGTTACGTCGAACTGTTGCACTACTTGTCAAGTCGTAGCAGATCCTATAGAAAGCGTCGATTTTTTGTGCGCGCGAATTCGTAGTTGATAATTCGTAGCGGATGATAGAATAAGCGTAGAGCTATGACGCCTGTAGCGCTACGCGTCAACTCATAACAGATACTATGCAAAGCGTAGAACTTCGATGCTACGCGATAATAGTAGAATGGAAGCTAGAGAAAGCGTAAAGCTACGACGCTTGTAGCGCTACGCGTTAAGTCGTAGCAGATACTATACGAAGCGTAGAGCTTCAATGCTACGCGATAATTCGTAGGAGATGCTAGAGAAAACGAAGAGCTACGACGCCTGTAGTGCTACGCGTCAAGCCGTAGCAGATACTATAAAAAGCGTAGTTTCGTTGCTACGCGATAATTCGTAGCAGATGCTAAAGAAAGCGTAGAGCTACGTCGCCTGTAGCGCTACGCGTCAAGCCATAGCAAATACTATAAAAAGCGTAGTTTCGTTGCTACGCGATAATTCGTAGCGGATGCAAGAGAAAGCGTGGAACTACGACTACTGTAGCATCGACGATGTGCTCGGTAGCACGCTCTCTTTCTCCCTCTAGCAAAAGACGGTACTGAGCGAGAGAAATGCGATTCCGATAGATGAAGCTCAACACTAACTCGTCAAGTCGCAGTCTCGCAGGAGATGTTGGAGAAAGTGCGTTCAGACGCATTTCAATAAATTAACAGAGGTGAGACCATGAGTAGAGGTTTCTCCGATTTTCACTAATATCTCGGAAATCAGAGGTCCTAGGCAAATAATGAACATTTCGAACCTCCTCGGGGCCGATTTACGGATGATCCTTAGATGGCGTTCGGATGACCTAGACCAGTAGAGTCATAGTCCATGTATTGAGTGAACGGAAATCAACACACCACCTGTCTCAAGACACCACCCTGAACGACAATAACCTAACAGTTAATTTAGTCTCTCTCAAAATGTGTATTAACAATGGAAATCATGGATTAACCACTTATTTATTCAACTGAACTCCAGTTGATAAGAAACCCCAGTTAAGGTTGAACCCTAAGTTCTTCCCGCTCTCAATTGGTGGAATAAAGTCCCTTGGCATGGGACACGGGAATGAATCCGGTGTCCCCACGTGTAAACGCGACCTCCGGGAGTATTCCAGGAACAAAAACGATGGCTCTTCGTTACCTTGCGAGGGTAGGTTCCTCCACTCGAGGATTCGGTGAGGTATGACCTTCCTTTAGATCAGAAGGTCACACTGCCTGCACACCCGTCGGGACAACGCTCGCAGTCCGCCGGTCACAAGGCGTCAACGTCACGTCTACAATCGTAGCTTTGGTTTAAGCCTAGGTAAAACAAGCATAACAAGCCATAATGGATCCAAAATTGACGGGTTCGATTCCTGGCTGCGAATCTTCCAAATATCGAATCATGCAGTTTTAGTTTTCATCAAATCGGTCTCGAGACTCCTGAGTATTTTTTGCTATTCCTCATAGTTTCGGATTTGGCCATCCACGCCTACTTGAAAAATTCTCATCTTTTATGGTAAGCTCACTCCACTTTATGGTAGGTTTTTCCAATAAATAGTTGTTTATTTTTGTAAATGCAATTTGAATTCTTGTTGGACTCGTGGCGACCTTTAAACAGCCGCACGGGTCGATCTTCAAGGTTGAGAAGAGCTCGCCTTGGTCAGTCCGTGGATGGGTGACCATCCATTATACCGAGTTCCCTCCGTAACTCAGAAAGCTCATTAAGCCGTTGACACCGGCTGTCATTTGTAGAACTTTGACTGTCGTTACCAGTCTGTGGCCTGACAACCAGTCTTACCAAGGAGTATTGGACTACCCAGTATTAACTGAGTTATGAATGTCGGATTATTAGTCACTCCATGTAAAATACTGTTACTCAGCTGCATCCGGTTACACTGTAAGCCGACCCCAACATTCTGGCAGATGATGGGTCATTACAGGTACTAGAAGCCCAAGTTTGACAGCCAGTCTTACCAAGGCGTATTGCATTACCCAGTAAATGAGTTGTGGAGGTCAGATAGGTAGTCGGCAGGCAAAATACTGGTATTTAGCTGCATCTGATTAGACTGAAAGCCGACTGAAACAAAGAAAGGAAAGGGCTGGACTGCCAGCGATTATCGTGATTGTGAAGGCGGCAATCATTATCATCTCAAACTCAAACCATTTATTTCAATTAGACCATAACGGGCGCTTTTGAATGTCAGAAAAATAAAGGCGAAGCTACAGTCACAGACACAAGTGTAGTTGCCCATTCCAAATAATAGATCTCAATGGAGAAGAATGGGCAAGAAACTCCATGGACACTCTTTTCAATTGATTATAGATATATGCCAGGTATCTCTGCCAGTCATCAGGCTTTTTTTGTGATACTGAGGATGCACAACGGCCAATTTAAGGATAGTTCAGTCTTCTTCATGTTTTTGTGTGTCCTGTAAATTCTGTTAGCTCAGCATTCAGCTGCTATTTTAATCCAATTTTTTTGTTTTTTCTGCAACACTGGAATTTTATTGCACCTCTCCATTTTCTTCCCAAATATCAATAACATTTTATTTAGAATAATAGGAGCAGGAATGGTGGGCGGATAGGACACAGGTAATGAGATAAATAACAAACTTCCTTTCGATGTTACTATTTTTATTTATTTTTATTTCCATCTTAGTCTTACTTAAGACAACTGTGTCCTTAACATAGGCACACATACAAGATGCTTGTCCATACATAGGCATAGTAACCATATAAATATCTATACAGCATCTATATGTACAATAGTATGTGTGTACCGACGAAGCCCTCTGCATTAAGTAGAACGTGTGAAGTCCGCGCCAGGGCCCTCCTACACTAGTACAGTCCACTATGTGAACCTCGTACAACAAGCTTCTTATTTATTTAATTTACGACATTTACTGGCAGTGCAACTGACTTGTGCACGTTTCGTACCACAATTCACTGATTTGTTATTCATTAATGACAGATATGTAGCGCGCGAGTTAATTTACAAATAAGCGGATTATCGCGAATCGAAAACCTTCAAAAATAGTTATGTATGTATCTATTTGTACGACTTGGCTCCCAAATACTTAATTAGTGACAAAATTATTTATTTGTGAACACGGCACCATGTTATGTTGTAAACGTTGCGGGCAAATAGTTCGCGACTCCAATTCTTAATTAGTAAACATACATTTACAGTACCAGTCGTTAATGTTTATTGGGATTTTTTTTAATTACTTTAAAATATTATTTTGAATATAAGTGAGCACTGAGCAGCGCGTGACGTGTGGCCGCCGCCGATCTCCCCAAACGTCACACTGAACGCCTTCCAGGCGCTAAATTATAACTTGATCACAGAATTAAAACATACTAAGTGCTGAACTAACCGTTTTATATTGATATACAGTACTCTAATAACAAAAATAGGTTTTTTGGTAAAAATATTTTTTGTTTTTTCTTAACCGATAAATTGTTATTATATCATATTGTGCTATTTTTTTTAATTAAAAGACTGGTTATCGAGGATAAAGTCGACAATCGAAACAAACCACCGCTATGTAAACTTATAATACATCGTAGTAAATTACCATGAAATTAGCTCGTGATAATACAAAGATTCAAACTTTTACTACACTAAGCGATTTACACGACGCTAAGACGACTTTAAAATATCAAAAATGATTAATATTAAAAATTATAAATTCTAAGTTTACAGTCGAAAAAAATAAAATAAAATGAACTCTATTAAAATTATTACAGGAGATCTGAATGTTTATAATGTGAGACTTATATACGAGATGTAGCAGAGTTGTATGCGGGTATGTCCGGAGTACCTAGCTCTCGACTAAATGCTGCCATCACGAAATCACATCATAATCGATTCGATAGCGGTGTTCTTTAGTACTCGCCCTAATACTGGCGGTCATCGCATCAACGGTTGATAATAATAATTCATTATCTCTTTTTTTTTCTAATTTCCTGCTATTGAAACATGTTGGCTTACAGAGTTTAAGATCACAGTGTAATCAGTCAATTTGTTCCAAAACATAAAATTAAAGTTTAGCATCATCCAACCGTTGATGATGAATCGAGAACCGCTTAGTATTATAAGCAAGCGAAGTGTATTTTGTAATGAGTACAAATAAAGTCGAAAATAACACAAATTCCATTTTTATTCATAATAATTTAGAATAATAAATCATATTAGGTCCTGGTATTTTAACTAGCATGGTTTATATGAACAATCCATTTGTTAACTAACTCAGTTAGAATAACGCACATTTTCGAGCGATGAAAAAAATAATAATGACAAATTGACACGCTCACAAACTTTGCCACGACAATATACAATTTTTTTAATATTTTAGTCCCATGACGTGACACGACATAATCTCTTGTGCCTCAAGTCCCACGGAAACCGTCTTACAAATATAACATTATCACAAAATATTTATTAATGTTCAGTACTCGCGAATTATTGCCAGAGTTTATTACTTTTTATCGTTTAATTTCCTCTCCAAGCCGTGTCATATCATAAGACCAAAATTCTTTACGCTACACATTTTAAGGTAATCTCGTCACATGTGTGAAATGTATGAAAGCGTAGAATAAAACTGAAGTGGTTACGTTTCATACATTCAAACTCTTCAGAAATGAGATCTACACGTTCTTTTGTTAGTCAATCACACACTTACAAATTGGTGAACCTCAAATACATTACAGCACTTGCTTGCAAAACACGACATTAAGGCAACGGTCATAGCAAACTCTTGGTTTCTGGAAAGCTATTCAAACCAATCTGTTGTCAAATCTATGATTTGATTTGATTGACATTAGACTAAGTAACTATTCAGACACTTGAAAGGCCTTTCAGAAATCAAGCAAGAGTAGTCTCATCCACACAAACACACTGTTACATTTGCTGACCAAAATTCACTGTATTTTAAATCCAAAGGTGGTCAATATGTCTTAAGGAGGAGGGATATACAAGTTTGTTTTCAATCTGTACTGAACATTCAGGCCTGTGCAAAGTTTAAGTGTGTTTGTGTTTCTAGTCATTAGATGTCATGGACAAAGTAGACTACAGACACACCAGTAATTCTTATTCATTCAGTTTCTTGCTAGTAACACTCCTAATAATTTCACAAACTTTAAGCTTGCTCAATATCAGATATCATCTCAACACAATCAACAAACAAGGATCAATAAAAGCCTTTTTACGAAGATAAAATGTTTACATTATTCTGAAATTAAATCGTCATTTTAACTGACAAATACAAAAATTACGGTGTGACCGTACCATTCTTTATGATCGAAAATTACCTAAATATTATAAATTGTGACTAATCCAAGCTGCAAAAACAAATTCCATTCATTATTTTCGCTTTTCATTCCGTAATGAATTTAATTTCTATTGATTTTAAATAATCCTATTTACATTTTTTTTTCAAACATCTTTTTTTTTTTGTTTTTGGAAATATTTTTTTTTTTACGTTTTCTTTAATATGCTTAGGGGCCAATGTGAATTAATAAGTCTTATTTTAAAAGTATGAAAATCCCTTGTCTATCGGAAGACAGCCGTTTTAATTAATTACAGAAATTGCCATTAATCATCACACTAGCATCATACAGAGCTGAGTTATTTAGATGTCAAGCTTATGCTAAAGCCGAATTTGGACCAGCAAGATTACTTCTAGAACCTTCGCTAGATAAAACCTAGAACGGTATACAAACTATTCATTACCACACTAGTTCTATCTAATAATTTCAGTGTCGAAGTAAATTCTCTCGCTCGTAACTTAAACATATGACATATGAGCTATAAGATCGGTCCCAGTAGACAGGAAAGGTAATATAATGTGATTTTGTTCGCAGCTTTTAGTCTATACACGATAGAAACAAAAGCGTGTCGCGGGAGTAGTGAGGTGCGCCCACGACCACTAGTGGCGCCCGACGTGGGACCAACGAGAACAGAACCCGATCGTAAATGTAACAGATCGAGTTTTTGACTCACGCAGGTATAAGTAACAGAGACAATGCTCTACAAACCCGAACTTGTACTAAAACTGAATATGCCACATTTTGGTTGTCTTTCTACCAGAGATGCGTTAAGCTGCGTAGAGACTAGAGACCAATAAAATTGCTTCATTTTCTAAGCTAGCGGTTATTGGTTAATTTTACACACATCCCTCGCTACGCATCCTCGCTCATCTCTAGTAGAAACGCAGCTTTACGATCTTGTACTGATCATCGTCAAGTGGCGCCCAGCGTGGGACAAAGTGGCGAATGCCGTGAGTGTGGGCAGTGCATAGTGTGTGTGTTTGTTTGTATGGGTATGTGTTATGGAGAGGAGGCAAGATTACTCTGTGTAGTCCCAGCAGTCCTTCTCGTAGCCCTCGTGTACGTGCTCCAGCAGCACCTTGCGCCGGCTGTCGCAATATCTGCGGACATCGGAAAAGTACTGTTAATAATATGTATGGTTATCATTATCAATCGATGTCATGTAATTTGTAACAGTTTCAGGTTGCTGGCATGGTACTTTTTATATTTGGTTGGTGTAATACCCCCGTGCCTCAGAAAACACCTTAAGCCTTTGGTCCTGCGCCCTCCGACCGTATCGGATTCCAATCTCATAGGACTATCAGAGTGCGGGAAGAAAGATTGTACCTGACCTTGCGCAGACACTTGTGCATACATTTGGAAATAAGAATACCCTAAATATGTACTTAGAACACAAAAAAATCTTCTAACCAAAAATGATCTTTTAACCATCAGTAACTTAGAAAGTTCAAATAACAATAAAGAGAACAAGAAAATAAGACAGGTTCATTATTATTAAAAAAAAAAAACAAAATACTCACCTATACTTATCCTGGACCTTCTGTTTGATATCAGCCAGGTTCTCGCTAGTGATGTCACGCTCCAGATACTCGGAGAGCGTCTCGGTTGCTGACTCCAGATCCCTCTGGTTGTCCTCAAAGATCACCGACTGGTTGTTCTTGCGCAGGTAGTACGCGAACACGTACGTGTACATCAGCGTCTGTCGGCACTGGCACAGGATGTCCACTGCCTTCTTCAGGAATTGCACCTGTGACCAGTTTTAATAATCACATTTCCGGTTTAGATGTGGGTACTTTAACATTTGGGATTGCGGTTGCATTGGTGAAACTGTTAGCGTGGTGCGTGGCCATGTTCGGAACTAAGTCGTATTGTTCTTTTCAATACAATTTCCACGCAGGTTTTATGAATATTTGACTATTCGCTACTGCCACGCAGTCTTACACTAGCTCTACACAACGCTACGTATTGTAAAGAAGACAACTGGGATTACCAATGGGGCGTCAAGGTGTCGCACGAAACTGGAAGAAAAGATTAAGCCGCGTTGGCACGATCAGAGTATGCTCGGACCGAGTGGACTCGTATACCTACTCGGACGCAACTCGTATTGTGGCAACCCATAAACCCGTGGGATTATGGGTTGCCACACTACGAGTTGCGTCCGAGTCCACTCGGTCCGAGCATACTCGTGTCAACGCAGCTTTAACCAGGATCGCAAAACATACTAATCATGACGTCTATATTCACCGAAGGGTTAGGCAAAAGTATACCAGCAGTACACATCAAGCAACACATTTCCAGTATAACATGGCCTGGATTTGTATAAATTTCCCGGAAAATTAGAGATCCGCATAATCTGGTATTGTATAGCTTAATGAGTCGTCGTGCGTACACCTATATTTCGCCAGTTACGATTAAAGTTTTGTATAAAAGAAGGGGAGGGGATAACAATCGGTTAATTATTATTATCAGCCTGTTGTGTCCCACTGCAGGACAAAAGCCTCACTTCTTTTTTCCAGTCTTCTCTCTCTAGAGCTATTACGGCCCAATCCTCTATGTAGCCATCGGTTAATATCATTTTATATTTCAAAATAGGAAACGGACCTCATGCGTCCGATTGAGACCTAGCTTTGAACACGCCGCGCCGTCTACGGACGGGACGGAGTCTATTGCCATCAACAGATTAAAATTCTTGGGCGAAAAAATGTACAGCTAAAATATGTAAATATAAAGTGCACATACTTCAATCCAGCTCATGTTGTGTTGCTGCATCTCCTCCATCTTCTCCTTGACGGACGCGTAGAGCTTGGACTCGAAGCGCAGCGACTGCATGTGGTTCATGTAACGGTTGCAGTAGAATAAGTAGCGCTGCAGCGCTGCACGCGACCGCTCTTGAGCGTCGCGGGCCGCTTTAGCTTCATCCTCGTCGTACCTGGAGGGGGAACCGGCAGATATTAAGTCTGGTTCCATAGTGGGGGTGCCTTCATGAAAGCCTTAAGGTGGAAGCGCAAGGGTAGCCCGCGATATTTAACTTTTCCCAAAATCCAAGTCAAAAATCCCAAAGAGTGACTTTTTCATGAAATAGCTATTGAATGGGGTTATATGAACTTGGAGGGCTGTATTGATGATTTGAATGATTATAATTCTGTAACTCCATATGTGTTACTCGATTCATATTTTCATCAACATACAACCTGACATTGACCTGCAAATTACAATGAACGTAAGAAAATTTAAATTTCGCGGGCTACCCTTGCGCATCCACCTTAAGAGAGCCCTTCCCGGTCCGTTTATCGTCAACGCGAGCATGGTCGAAAAGCTTGTTGTTTCATCCCGAGCCTCAGCGGCGATTTTCTTTCAATTCCCCTGTCTTACCCCGCCCCGACCCCGCACATCTCGTCTACCGAGCACCTCATACCGCCTAACGCGATGACATTGAACGAAAAATAGTGTTCGAAAATTTCTTAAACTTGTTCCAGGAAATACGTGTTTTTGAATAAGTCTTACATTTGTGTGAAATAAATATTTGTCATTTAGAATCTCCATTAGATGTGCAAGGTTTCTATCGAGATGTTTTCTTTACTTTTACAGTTTATGAGTACATTATGAACGGCCAAAGTTCAGTTAAAATTTGTGCAAAACAGCCATTTTTGGAGGCTTATACTGAATTTCTTTCTACATTTTTTTATTTTTTGGTACCATAGAAACCTAGATTGAGTTGAATGGAGAGAGATGAACTTTCTTGCTCACTCTTCTCCATATGAAACTACCTTTGCAAATGGGTAACTAGAATCAATATCATTTTCTTGTAAAGTTTGACTCCTAAGCGTGACTTCTACTAGCCTAATTGAAAGAAATGGATTCGATTTTGACTAAACTTTCAAGAAGATAATAAATTAATTTTAGGTTTTGACTAGAAGCACAGGCGGTGAACACGATTTGACGACCAACCACATTACTGGAAACACGCTCGCAAATCGCTGGTGTAACAAAGCCCTTAGGCAGCGCCTCCAGAACATGCAGTAGTTTAACACAATACCAAGTTGACAATTCTGAACTGTTGTTGCCTCATCGCTCGATCTATCTCAATGTTAGTAAGAGCACATGACAGCCAATCTTAATAGTTATTTCCGGAGTAATAATATCACAAATCGTGCCGTCATCATTACATCGTGTTTTATCAATGGCAAATGCATGACTTACAGGAAATGATTGACGCTACTAAAAGAGCCACTCGTCGCGCTATATTTTGGGCCAATGAAGGCTATCGTTTTTGAGCTCACCAGATGGCGCCACTGTCACGTAAGATTATGTCAATAATTTTATTTTATACTTTACAGTACCAATAACTTCATAAAAAGTTTATTTTATTACGTATAACAACATAGTGTAAACTTCACATAAATTTATTTACAATATTCTCCTTATAATTAGCAAGCATGAAACATTTAAAAATCATTTTACCTCCAACTAGGTACTAACAAAAAAGATCCTAAGTTGCTACCTAAAGTCTTTAAATCTTAATTAATCAGGAATAGCTCAATCTAGACCACAATCGTGAATATTAGTAAAAATACGTGATAAAAAAGCAAGCAACGCGTGAACTTTCTATGAAATCTGACATTTCGGTGGCCTCGCGCTACACTAGCGCCTCTAGCGGCGAATTCACACGCGATAGCCCCCATTCAATTTAGCCATCGACGCGCTAAGAAGATGAAGAAGAATCGTACCTATTGCAATTGTACCAGCTGCTACCGTGCGGCTCCCAGGGCCCGAGGCACACCCAGCAGAAGTCCGCCTTACAGTTCTGGTTCTTGCAGACCATGTGGTTGCAGCCACCGTCCTTCTCGATCGTCACGTTGCACTTTGGGCATTCCTTCGTGTTCGCCGCGATCCAGTTGGATGTTTCCGAATCGTCGTCGCATTTCTGAAATGGATGTGGGTTTTAGATAAAGTTGGCTTGGAACGTTCGATGTGAATATGGACAATAAGTTTCGTCATTAACTACAATATACAAAATAAACTTTATCCGGCGAATACGTAACTACTGCCTATTCAGTTCAATCAAGAAAATAATCATTAAATTAAAAACCCCTAAACTAGTAAATGGCTGCACCGATTTTGATAAAACATGTCCAAGAACAATCGCCAAGAATCTAGCTTACAAATAAGAAAAACTGCATCCAAATCGGTTCACTCGTTTAAGAGCTACGGTGCCAGAGACAGACACACATACACATATTAGCGGTCTAACTTATAACACCCCTCTTTTTGCGTCGGGGCTGGATATTACACATGAAAAAAAATTGAGCTGCCGTGTACTTTTGACTAAAAGGCGATATTCTGGAACGATATTGTTTGGATTTTTTGGTGCTTGGACAGCACATGACATTGACAGGATGAGCGTAAACAATTGTTAAATTTTCTGTGGAAATTACATTAAAAAAACCCAAATGGCGCCTTTAGTTCCGATTAAGGCCACGCGCCAACAGATCTTTGTACAACGATATTATGTTACCTTGATCCACTTCCTGAGCAGACAGCACCGCACGGGGTCGTGCCAGTTCTCGCCGCACGCGAAGCAGAAGGTGTGTCCGCAGCGGCACGTCACGGGCGCCGCCTCCACGTACGCCACCTTGATGGCGTTGCTGCAGTCCGGAGACGGGCACCAGCGCAGGAGCCGATTGCACTGCAACAAGAATAATCACGTCAATTCATGCATATAGATGGCGCCACTAGCACAAACGGTACAGCATAACCAGCATTTAATGTTTCCACAGCTGGGATAAATAATAAAAAAAATTCCCGAAGGAAAAATACAATATTCCTAGAACATGGAATTCCATGCCGGAAGGTGCTATCAAATTGAATACAGTCTAATTTTCTAGTTTCTACTACAAAAGTTTACATAACATGTAAAAATATACGCTCGAAGTACGCTAAGTTACACATTAACAGCTCGGAACCACCACCAGCTATTTATGTTAGTAAAATATATCATAATCAGCCTATAATGCTCCCACTGCTGGGACCCAGGTCTCCTCTCTATGAGAGAAAATGGGCTATAATCCCATTTTTAGTTCTAGTTTTCTCATGATGTTCTCCTTCACCGTTTTGAGTGCACTGGTGATGAAATAAATTACACAAACCCACGACTTACTGCTCGTAAGTCAGGGCCGCCACCACTGGGCCACCGCTGCTCTCTAAGTAAAATATATCAATACACTTATTTTGTTAGTAGGTGATTTATGTTAAAACTTACCTCAACAAAACTATTGGTGATGATGTGTTGGTACTTGAGCTTGACGCGCGGGTCGCGCACCAGCCGCATGACGGTCGCGTCGTCCACGAGGATGTCGCACGCGTGAGCCGCGCACGCTATTGTCTGACCCTGTAATAACACACTTATATTATAATAACTATAATAACACCCTAATAGTACTTATACCAAAATTTAATCAGATATGTTTATGTCCCATGTAAAAGGGGTGACCCTATTGCCATCAACCGGGCACAAATCCAGACCCCGTGGCTGCTACCGAAAAGTTCCTGGAAGAAAAACCCAATAACACTTTGCCTGACTTGAGAATCGAACCCAGGACCTGGTGCTCAAAAGTCGCGCTAGCGACCACTGGACCAAGAGGCATAAGAATGTAATGTTGTTGTAATTCTGTAAACAATTCATTTATTTCAAGCTGTCTGTTATCTTATAGAAAGTATCGTAATAAAATAACACTAAAACAATAGCTTTACTATGATTATATTTTAATAGATTGTACCTCATCGCGACACGTGCAGCCAACATTATCTATAATAAAGATAATATTTAAAACGGAAAACCTCGAAGTTTCAATCGCTAAAAGCGGTCAATAACGAAAACACACAAATTCGTTTCAGGCACTACACATTTATAACAAAAAGAGAGTGTGTATACTCTGCATGTGTGAGTTTGTGTCTTTGGTTATTCATGCAGGGGTAACCTCGAAAACGGAATAAAATTTTGATTGTAATATTTATGACGCATTGAACGGTATCTGCATTAAGGTCGAACACAAGTACGTTTGCTTGTGTTCTCTCTTTTATTTTGTCCTTGTTGACTTCCACACACAAGATAAATAATAATCCATCGCAACATTTATCTAATGAATACTAAATTTTTGTAGGACCAATTTTTAAGAGACTTCTGTGTTGAATGTTTGATTTTTGCCTACTTTTCTTTGACCGATATTTGTTGGTCAGATGCAATATCTTTTAGTAAGTACACAGAAACACACACACACACATAGAAATACACATAGAAACACACGTACATAGAAATTCCAATGTGGGTTGGAAGTATTTTTGCACTGATTCTTGTTCCAAACTTGAACTACAACTAGATTTCGTTTACTATACGTATACTTACTAGGCCCTCCTCCATTATTTTAGTAGTTAAATATTCACACCAACATTGTGTGCAGAATCTGTGGCCGCACTCCAGACCCGTCATCAGCTGGAAATAAAATATAATGGCACCATTAATTTCTGTTTCATTATTTGTTCTCTTATGATGCCATCATCTGCCTAGCCTTTTCCTAACTATGTTGGGGTCAGCTTCCAGTCTAACCGGATGCGGCTGAATACCAGTATTTTACATGGAGCGACTGCCTATCTGACCTCCACAACCCAGTCAGTACTGGGTAATACGATACCCCTTGGTAAGAGTGGTTGTCAGACTTTTTGGGCCACCTGTAACCACTGTCAAACATCTTCAGATGACAGCCGGGAACAACGGCTTAAGAGCGGCCAACCCGAAATACTTTTCATACAAACGCTCATACGTGATTATGCCGTTTTTACACATCTATCTTTGATTTTTTTGAAGTAATAGGTATCTAATGCACTATAGCTAGGTTTCTATGAAAGCAAAAAATAAAAAAATATAGAAACAAATTCAGGATAAGCCTCCAAAAATTGCTGTTTTGCTCAAATTTTCCCTGAACTTTAGCCGTTGATAATGTACTAATAAATTATAAAAGTAAAGAAAACATCTCGATAGAAACCTTGCACATGTAATGGAGATTCTAAATGACAAATTTATTATTTATTTATTTCACAAACTTGTAAGACTTATTCAAAAACATGTATTTCTTGGAACAAGTTTAAGAAATTTTCGAACACTATTTTTCGTTCAATGTTATCGCGTTAGGCGGTATTTGTACGGGCTCGGAGCGGGGTGAGACGGGGGAGTTGAAAGAAAATCGCCGCTGTGGCTCTGGATGAAACAACAAGCTTTTCGACCATGCTCGCGTTGACGATATACGCACCGGGAAGGGCCCTCTTAACGTGCTTTCCGACGCATGGAGGAAACTCGGTATGTAATGGGCGGTCACCCATCCACAGACCAACCTAGGCAAACACGGCTTAACCTAAAGATCGACCCGAGCGGCTGTAATGATTTTGCCGCGAGCTCCCGATTGAAAATAGTTTATCATCCAGGTAATACAGTAAGCAGAACATAGGTAAGCACAAGATAACATAACATGTGGGTGCGTTAAAATACTATCCATAACCAGGTTAGCCTGGGAGCCCCAAAATACATATATACCCTGTAGGTGTACTGGGGCTTGGGAAACGATTTACAGAGCGGAGGCAATAATATTCGCATTTTACCACGCAAATGTCCGAGCGGGAACTGAATCCACAACCTAAGTAGTCGCTTAGTCACGGCGCCAATCGACCAACACATAAGTCTTATTGTAATGGCATTCTTTATTTAGGAACATAAATCACTTTTGTTCGTAACATACATAATGTTCTTAACATCTGGTAATGTAATCTATTTTGGTCATGAAATGTCGCATCCAGACAACGAATCGAGTAAATAAAATCGCGAAGACAAGTCGTCGCTGCGCTCAAGCGCGCAACTTCATACAAGATGTAGGTAATAGGAATAGAAAGTCGCGTCGCGCCGTGTTTGCGCCTGTGCGAACTCTCTGTAACTATCAAAGTATTATACTTTTTCACTTTGATTCAATAAGGTTTGCTCTAAAAAGATACAACTTTAGCTTAAACATTCCTGCTTTATTCGATCCCATTCCTAAATCTACCTATTCCTAGTGACCTGCCATTGCTCGGAACGGTTGCAATTAGGGTTGCCACCCGTAATAAAATATATGGTATCGTACTACATGTATATCTAAATCAATTGTACTATATATTATAGAAAAATAATATAGTACGAAAAATATTAAATTCGTCATACTGGTGACAATTTTTGACCTAATTTAATTATGATTGAAGATATCTCCGAAACGATGCATTTTTGGACCACCTATTCTAGGAGTTTTAGTATTATTTTTACCTACAGAATATAACCCTAGAGTTATGGGATATCAAAAAAACACGTTGTATAAGGACCCATTAAAATAGATGGACAAATTTTAACACAGCTTTCAGTACGTCTAACCAATGATATTCAAGCAAAAAAACACTGATTGAAGTGATTTTATTTTGACCTATTGCCGGCGGCACTCTAGAATAAACACATCCACTAGGTCAAAATAAAATCACTTTAATCAGTGTTTTTTTATTGCTTGGATAACTTTGGTTAGACTTACTGAACGCTGTGTTAAAATTTGTCCATCTATTTTAATGGGACCTTATACGTTTATCCCTAATTCAACTGTCGCGCTTTTTTATATTAACTGTGACTGGTCTGAAACGCACCTGCAGCGCAGCACGGGGAATTTCAGAATGAGCGGCAACGAAACGTCAACCACACTGGCAATAATTTGTTGATGAATTAGACCCGATTTTCATATAAGTGTACATTTTCTGCTCTTAAAATAAAAATAAAAAACATGGAAAGCGATGATGGTTTTGGCACGCCACCCAAAAAAGCAAAAAAAAACAATATAAAAGGCTTCAAACATATAAGAGCGAATGGGAGTCCGACTACCAATGGTGCAAATAAAATAAGTTAAGGGAATTAAAGCATCTATTAATTTAATTAAAAATGAATTGTTAATTTATTTTAATATGAATCTAATATAATTATTTTAAGAGTAATATATAGATCATTGATGGCCAAGCGAAGATAATGATTAAAAATAAATGTGTACTTTTTTCCCCTGCATTTCCCAAAAGTACTATATTTTTGCATCTTTTTGGGAAACATACTATTTTTTTTTTTATGTGACATCCCTAGTTGCAATGGCAATGTCAAGTTACATATTAATGTATAGTTGCTAGCGCATCAAGTTACTACAAACTGTCAAATTTTCTCATTCGATTTTAAACCTAACTACAAACATTTTATGAGTTAAAATAATTTGGTGAAATTTGACAGTTTGTGGCAACTTGATTTGCTGGCGACGGTATGTAATACTGCCGGAAGAAATGCTTTAAATAACGGTGCAAACCGCATCGAAATTAATTGTGCAGTTTAGAGATCTAAGTGGTCGCACAGACAGACTCAAAGAGCAGCTTTCTGCTGTACTAGATATTATTAATGTGAACAAGCTTTCCATCATGTTAGTTGGTCACATAAGCTTATTGACGGTAAAAATAGTTGGTATTCAGTAGTGTTTGTGAAAAGCAGTCTACTGATAACATTGTTAAAATGAATATCCTGCCAAATGAACGTAAACAACGGAAGTTGGTCATCTATTCAATCAAATGTAGTGAAACAATCGAGAATTTTGAACTAAAAGTTTCTCATAAAGAAAAAGTATTTTGGTCATAAAAAATACGAGCAAGAGAATAATGATGAAAACTGTTCATAATCGGCATATAATGTTTCCGCAGTTGGACATGGACTAACTCTTTGTGAGACAGTGTCACATATCGTTGAATTTTTCATTCTAGCATAATTTTCCAAACAATATTTTCCTTAACTGGTTTGAGAGCAGTTGTATAGTATAGTATAGTATAAAATAAATTGAACAAGGAAGAGCGCCAGTCTGGATTCGAACTCACGACTTACGAGACATAATCCGGGGCCGCTACCACTGGACTATCACCATCATTACAATTATAATGATCTGTCAAAAATCTATATAAATAGATATATTCCATAACCAATCACAGTAGTTTATATAAACATGTATGCTAAAGGTGAAACACCTTTAGTCATTGGTATCTTATCAGTTTCCTTTGGGGGCACAAGATAACAATAACAAGATAAAGTTAATAACAAAAACATGTCACTTACTGAGGTTGGAAGGATTGAAAAACATATTTCACATTCCTCTGTCCCTGATGTTGATATCCGTCTGGGCAACTGGAATAAAACACAACATAATATTAACCTATTAAGCCTCATTGAATGGCTTTCTTTCATGTAGAGCAAAATACGTGATATTAGAGTAAGATCATCCATCTTTTCAGCCAATACATGCCCAATGCTGGATTGATACATAGCTCCCACAGTATTGCCATAAAAACCAATAAAACCTTCTTCATTTCTCTACTAATGTGTATGTAAGCAGATAGATAAATATACAGTTTATCTTCAAGGTCATTTGATATATCCTTGGCTGAATTAGAATGGCAAAAAAAGAAAAGCACAGACTATTTGGTGTTAGATTTAAAACCTCATTAGCACATACTCATGCAAGTAATTTGTAAAAAGTTCTATCTCTATGTGAAATGTTACTATTCGGTTCTTCCCATGACCTAGTTATTTTGATCCATCCAGGGCAACAGAGATTTAAAAGACTTATAGAGCGGACTTTGGGAATATTTTCATACAAAAAATTTTATTTTGAACATTTTCGATTTTGACACACAAATACTACCTGACAAGTGCTAGACAGAGTGATTTGTTACTAAATAGTAAGGAGTATTGGATTACGATATTCTTTGTCTTCTGTCATCTATCGCTCGTAAATATTTGAATGTCTTTGACCATGGCTAACCAACTGGTTGTTTGATGTGAAATGTTGAAAATAAAAAAATTGCTGTTGATTAATAAGTAGTTGTGTTTGTTGTTGTGTTTAGGCAAGAAATCATGTCATTGGATAACAGCCAATATGAGACACAATATGCCATAAGAAGGAGCACATTGTGAGGGTCAGGTTTACGATTGTTTTGGTGAGAGCACAAATCACCACACTGGCACAATCTAGAGACCTGCAGAACTAAGAACATAGGTTTGTATTGATAGTGTTGGATAGTTTCACCGCTAACAGTGCTGAAGCATCTGTGCTCTGTGACCCTAATAGACATACCCCTGAATTCTTACCTCAATGGTGTAAAATATTAAGGATTGATCAGTCTTCCAGTCTGCCATTGGCAAAACCAAGGATATGTATGACGTTAATACAATATTACTGTATGTTAGCATATTTATCATAATTTTGCAGTGTCAACAAACAATGAATGAAGCCATTGTTGTGAAATTTTGTGACCCAGAAAACAAACATAAATATCACCAGCTAAGCTTAAAACAAAATTATATCTTTTTCTATTTTCAGAATATTAAGCATTCAGAATTCCACATTCATATTTTCTTTTTTTGGTTTTCCGAAACTCGACCTTGCGTCGTTTTAATAAATACCCCATCCTACGAACCGCAGGAATAAAGATATTCATTTCCCCCTATCTCTATCTCCTTCTTCGTGTGTGAGTTGTGCTTTGTGTGGCTGATGGATGACTTTGTGTATTTGGTGTGTGAGGTAGATAAATATTGAGTGACAGATGATTGCTGTGAGTCTACCGAGTGTGATGTTTGTTGTGTGTCTGTTGTGGTCCCTTGTGTGCTCGGTGTATGGGTAACAAACCGTATGTCTCAAAACCTTACTGAGTATAGTGGTTACTGGTGATTAATCAAAACCTTACTGAGTATGGGTGTATGACTGCTTGTTTTTGTAGGATTGTTATTTTTTCTATTGTTGTGTTCAGTTGGTCTATTTATATATTTTTTTTATAATTTAAGTTCTAATAATATAGTGTTAAATTGTACTAATAATTTTAAAACTAGCTTGCTAATAGTATAACAGAATCTATAACCACTAAGGTGAGAATGTGGATGTGGATGTTTGTTGTGGGCATTTCCCCACAAAACAATTGGGCTTCAAAATTGAGTTTAACACTAATAACAGACAATTGTTCAAAATGGAATGAATCAAATAAAAAGGCATTTATCCTTAACAATATCCTGTTTGTATGATCTACTAAGAGGTTTTGCCTAAAATTCAGTAGAATGAGTCAGATGTTACAATTAAAAGGACATCATAATAGGAAAAAGTTTGCCAATCTCAGTACAACTTCTTTCCTTCATGACTAAGAAGTTTTGAATGACCTCTGTGGCAGTATAACTAATTTAAAAAAAAAACTGTTTGTGGAAAAACCTTGTGATATTTAAATTCATACCTTCGGCCTTTGTATGACTGGTTTTCTGAATGGATTAATGACTCTAGCCTCAGAGAACAACTGGTCTTGGTCCCCATCATAGAATCTTTCCATGAGCTTTTCTTTGTCCCATTTAAAATGGTTTAAAAGTATGCGGGTGGTTGTTGCAGGTATCTGAAAAGATATATTTCATGATTTACTAAATACAGGCAAATAAAAGAGGATGAGAGCCCTACAAATAACAAATTATACCCTTGTGACACAATTTACAGATTAGCCTTATCATCATAGGACATGCACACTAAAAAGCGTTTTGTTTGTAATCAAAATATATGACAATATTATTGTTGTATTCCACTCAAACACATTTATATATAAACAGTAAATTGTATTAGCATCAGATAATTATCAAAGCAGTCATCATTGTTATGACTCATTCCTCCTACTTCAAGAACACCTTTGTTACTTTATTTTCATTCATTCATTACAAAACTATTTCTATAATTTTGATATTTATTTTTCCCTACTGCATGCAATATTGCATTGTAGATATGGCAACATAAATAACAAGGTGAAACGATTCTAGCTATACCTTATATGAAAATTGGGTTTGTGGAACAACAGTATTTTATCCAAGCAGAGAGCAGTACCCAACTTTGTAGGTGGATTTATTGAGGTAACACATAACGTTTCACCATATCGAACACAAATAAATTGGAATGCGACACAAAAGAACATAAAGAAATACGACAGTGGACGAGTAACCTCATTCGATTAGTCCATTGTTTACCACTAACATACTGACCTCGACAACAGTGTTCACTTCTTTGATGCAGTCGACCATATGCTGAACGATTTCCTCCGTAGATAACACCTCATATCGATATTCCTCAAGCTCCGTTTGTCGTTCCCGTGTACTGTGTGTCTCAACGTCCATTGCAAAGTCGACATCGTCTCCGCTAGACTCATTCCCAGAATCCACATCATCCTTTGTGTCATCTTCGGAGTCCATCGCCGAAACTTTGACTAAATATGTATACTAGATAATAAGGGTGCAGCCAGAGTACGTCTAATGATGAAATAATTACACCTAAGATTTAGGAAAGGTCAACAATGAAGAAAATAGTTCACCCGCGGGCTGCCAAAACCTCTGACGTATGGACAGGCTAGGGTTACCAAGTTCAAAATTTAAAAAATCCCTTAATTAGATCAATCATCAAACGCCAGCATAACGGAAACCGTTTATTACATTTATACAAAGAATACCTTGTTTATTATTTGTGTATATATTAGGAATAGCAAAATAAATTAATAATGCAGCTATATCCAGCAGAATGATGTTTACAAGATAAAAAAAAAACTCGATAATGAAACTTGAAAGACCATGCTCCAAGTTGGAAAAAATCGTGACATCCTCTTCACCAGTGAGTGTATGTACCCCACTGACTTTAGTTTTCCTACCTCAATGATGTACCCTAAGTACACAATGCAATGGTGTACAGGACAGGTACACAATGCTTTTTATTGGTCGTATTATAATTGGTCACACCTAGTATATATGATGCTCTGTGGGTCACACTTTATTAATCACTAGTTCACCTACCCACCCAACACGGGGTGAATAGAGATGCAGTGCAGTGTTTGGGAATTGACCTTCTTTATCGTGTGGTCAATGCATAACCTAGTTTTTTTGCCCCCAATGGGCGTCTGACTTGGCTTTACATGCCGCCGAGAAATATTTAGGCACAGAGCTTCATATATCAATGTTATAGAGGATGCTAGTAATAATAAAGCAGAAACCATATTAATAAGACTAAGACTATCCACAATCGCTAGATAAGCAGTATAAGGGAATATTTCCTAAAAACCGACGTGGGTATGCATCGAGGTGTGGTCGCGGTGGACAAGGGCCCGCTCTCCTTGGCTAAAGAAAAACTGGAGAACTGGCGCAAATCTGTAGTGCTTGAGACTAACGACCGCAGGGCTGCGTTTAAGTAAGCCGGCGAAATTTTAATAATAAAAATTAAACTAGCGAAGCTCGCTGAACGGAGTAATTCGGTCTAGATCAATGTTGACGGTCAAAAGTGTCAAATTCAATTGACAGCTCAGCTTGTATCAGTATCAGTATATCATTCTGCCCCTTTCATCTACAACAATTTGCATGTTACGTAGGTACGTAACATGCAAATTGTTGTAGATTTTATTTGTGGATTATGGGTGAAGTTATGATTAGGTAATAAGAAAAAAAAAAAAAAGAAAGAAAAATCATTTATTTTGCACCGACTAGAAACGCGCAATAATAAAACATAACCATAAAAAAATTGAAAAAGAACGTCAAAGCAAAAAACAAATAAAATGAAATCTAATATTACCAATAACCATAACTAATCAGTAGTCTATCATAGTAATCATAACTTCACCCATAATCCACAAATAAAATTCACGAAGACGATGAATAAGTACTCGATAAATATTCGTTTCTAGGGCGCGAATCTAGCAAATAAAACTACAGACAGCTCAATGTCAATATCAATCTGACAGCAGAATAAAAGGTAAAAAGGTCGCTAAAATTTATCCTAGTCAGGCGAAAACTTATACCAGCGCGGACGACCGTGAGTGAACGGGGCAGATTAAATTTTAGTCAGTTTAATTTTTCACCTCGCGGTGTTGTGAACGGGGTGTTTGACGTTTAGTCAGTTTAAATTTTAAACTGGATAATTGACTTAAACGCACCCCTGGGAGGTATGGCAGAGTAAGGAGCTTCACGGACGCTTTTTCCAGGCCCTACATGGGGCCGATGTAGACCTATCAGCGTCCGTAGCCTGGCTACGTTCCGGAGACCTCTTCGGAGAAACCGAAGGTTTTGTCTGTGCAATTATGGATGAAGTTAGGATGACGAATAACTACCGGAGATTTATTGTGAAGGACGGCACGGTTGACATATTATGTCGGGCATGCCACCGTCCAGGCGAATCAATCCGTCACATTATCTCCGGGTGTTCTCGTCTAGCTAACGGAGAGTACTTGCATAGACACAACCTTGTAGCCAGGATTATCCATCAGCAACTCGCTCTTAAATACAGCCTTGTGGAATCGGAAGTGCCGTACTATAGGTATGTGCCCGCAGTATCACATTGTACTGGGATCGATCCATCATCACTGACAGGACTATTCTAGCTAATAAGCCTGATATAGTGGTGGTGGATCGATCAGAGCGGCGTGCAATTATTGTTGACATAACGGTCCCGCATGATGGGAACCTTGTGAAAGCCGAGAAAGATAAGCAAATCAAGTATCTTGACTTGGTTTGCGAGGTTGTCGACATGTGGGATGTGGACTCAGCGATCATTGTGCCGATAGTCGTATCATCCCATGGCTTAATTGCAAAGAGCCTCGATCAATACCTGAGGAGGCTCTCGTTACACAGCTGGATCAAGGGCTTGATTCAGAAAGCGGTACTCCTGGACACGGCTCGTATTTTTAGGAGGTTCCTCTTTCTAGTACCCTGACTGCCGATAGCTTGGACCCTGTTCCCGATACCGGTGGGCTACTATTTTTACCCGACTGCGCCAGAAGGAGGGTTATGTTTTTCGAGAGTACGTATGTATGAATGTATGTATAATTGTTTGGCACGCTCTGTGGCCTGAACGGCTCGATGGATTTTAGCTTGAGAGGTGTCGTTAGATTCGTATTTACTGTGAGAGTGACACTGGGTACATCAAAATAAAAATGATTCATTAATAAACCAAAAATAAAACGGTAGTTTAAAAAATTAAAAAACCGCGTAAAAACAAAGTAACCTGCGTAAAAAAATAAAATTAAATAAAAAGCATAGAACATAGCGACTTAACAGTCGGGACCCATTAACATATACCGCTATGTTCTATGCTTTTTATTTTATTTAATTTTTTACGCAGTCGGGTTTTTTAAATTATTTATATTTTTTTTTAGATTGATATATTTAAAATAGTAATTTATATGTATAGTTACAAATAAAGGGAAGTTAAAGCTTAATGGTAATATCACGTTGTATTGGGATCAACCTAAATGTTTTTATATTGTTTTTTTTATAGGGAATATTTAAAATGTAATTAATTTGTAAAAGGATAAATAACAGAAATAAATAAGTAGAAATCAAAATCCTTGATAGAGTATTAGAGTAACATACAGGCAGTGGTAAATCAGGATGAAAAAAAGGGATTTCATTTCGTTTTCCAAGGACTAAAATAATCATAAAAATAATTATTAAAAAGTTGTGCTTATGAGCAAAAAATACTTAACAGCATTATTAAATCCAGTTACTAGAATTGGGTTGGGTTGGTAATAACATGCTAAGAATGATGGGTTATTGTAATGGTGTTTTGAAAAAACTGATCTTGTATTTATATGTTTTTATTTATTAAAAATATTTTATTTTAGAATTACCTTTGATAGAGATATTATTTTCAAGTAGCTTAACCAAAATAAAAAATATTACACAAGTCTTAGTAGCAATATAATACGCAGTAGAAGGGACACCGTTACACCAAAGCGCAAATGGTTACCACATATTCAGTACCACATTCTAGACCACCTGACACAGGAATTTTTAACAATAATTAAAAATGAAATCAGCTGTTCTATACATTTTGGCTGTGTAGGTATTGCCATTTTGTAGGAAACATAACCCATGAAAAGTTTCTATGGTTCTGAATAATGTACTGAATATGTGGTAACCGGTTGTGTGTCTGTGTACCTTCCACTCTGTATATCAATAGCGTCATTAAATTTGTTACTGAATTGCATTTTTATGCTATATCCATTCTTTGTAGTAGTTTATTTTAACCCAAATAAATTACTATAACAATGAATATACTGGTATTGCTTTGAAACTTGATACATCACAGAACATATTAATAAATTTGACCTTCCACCCTAAATATACTATTATCTTTATGTTATTAAATTATCCAATTCATTCTGAATGGACTCGAATTGTAGGAATATTGAATACAGCTCTGGATGGGTCAATTCTATTTCAGTTTCATTCATTTCTCTTGAAAGTGACAAATATACTTTGGGAATCTTCGACTTCTTGCGATAATCTGAACTTAATTCAGCATTTAACTTCCATGAGAAATTTAAAGACTCGTTAGTTTCATTTGTTGCTATAGTACCAAGTTCATTTAGAGTGGTTCTTGTTTCTGCTGACCATACTTTAACTATGGAATCAGCTTTTTCATTACTCAATCCAATGGTTTTGAGATCGTTCTTTAAATCAACAGGCATAAAAATATACTTTAGGATTCTTTTAAATAAGTATTGTAAAGTTTTGATGCTCAGTATCAATTTTTCTTGTTCAATGCCAAATATTTTCTCTAGCTTCAGTCTTTCATCGTCTGTAAATATTTCTGTACTCGAAAGTTTCAATTTCAGTACAATTCGACGTAGAAATTGTTCAAATCTTGTTTCGTCGAGTTGATTGATGACTCCAATACCCTTGCTCAAACTGCAACAGAAAACCAAATACAACTTTTAAGTAAGAGCATGAAGACAACGCAAAGATACTGTCTTCATTTTTGTGTCACCTTGGCGATATTTTCATCCAGTGGCAATCCATTATAGTGAACTGAAATTAAAGAATAATAAAAACTAAAACCAAGTGGAATGTTTGGAAATGAGTCGCTCGCACTGACGTATAATATGATTTATACGTCAGTGGTCGCTCGCTGTTTATTTTGTTTTGACGTTTTATTTTTTTAATGTGTCACTGTCAAGTGTTCGAGTCTATTTTTTTTTCTTTATGGCAAAGGGTCGTGTACAAGGTCGTGTGTACAACAAGGAGCATAAAATTCATGTAGATAATAAATATTATTAAAAATGTGGTCTGGTTAGGGCTCAGAGACCGGAACTTCCTCACAATGTAAGCCGTATCGAGGAGTATTGCTTTCTGAATCAGGCCCTTGATCCAACCTAACAAACACGCGATCTCTGTCACCGGAGATAGAGATCACATGAGCGGCGTGAATGCGTTGCGATCTACCGAAGGCAATGAGAAGACATAGGTACACGGGCGGCCATTAGTCACAGAGAACACATGCGTTCAGTTCAGCCCATTTTCTAACAAAACACGTTATCCGTTCGTCGCGGCAAACATTTTAAGTTAGGCCCTTTTTATCACGATGACATGCCGCAGCGGACCCGGCTTAAATAAACCCACAGTCAAACGTAACTGCTACATAGTCGGGCTATTTTCTGAGATATTTTTATTTATTTCCTAAAACACCCACCCCACCCACCTTTCAATGTTTAATGATAAGAGTTTATCTCATCATTAACAAGATGAGCCAACAATACCTACCTACCTACCTACTCAAACGCGTGCATGTCTCACCAGCATGCGTGAACTCCCCCACAACTACCTATAGCCGTGCCGCGCGCCGCCCGCGCCGCGCCGCCGCCCGCCGGCCCGAGTACGTGTGTCATGCATGCATGACAAGAATATTACTTGTGTGTACAAACAAAATATTTGAATATGTTTGGGATTTATGATGATGATGTACATATAAAACATTTATGATTCGGGCGGAGCAAATATGGCCAAAATACCAAAACACCTGCATGACGTAAAATTTTGGGCTCTCGAATGCTTAGGTAGTCATAATCACAATCATAAATCTTTATTTTTCTCGAAAAAAGAAATATTATTACAGGCACTGGTTATGGACAATCTTGTAAAAAAAGGTGTGTGAGTAGGATAGCAGCTTAAGCTCATAGAGGGTGATCATCAAATGAATTAAATAGCAAATTATTCTCGAAAATGGTGCTCGTCTTTGGTGGGACTTGGCTATCCGTAGATTGAAAGGCAACGTAAAAAGCACATAGAAATTTTTATTTGGTTTTTCTTGACAACACAGAAAATAATAGTAATGACACACATATGTTCCTAACAAGTCATATTTAAAACATCCGTCATCTCCCATACCAGCCAGTCTGACAAACACTTGCAAACCTCTTCTTAACACTCCTCCTCAAGCGTTTCCCTCTGACTCACTCTTGCACACCCATCTCCTTACGACAAAACTCATGCTTACTCTTAGGCACAGGTTTTGTCATAATGTCAGCGACCATCACATTTGTTGCGAGATATTTCAACTTAATAATCTCCTTCTCTAAGGCCTCTCTAACAAAATGATATCGTAAATCGATATGCTTAGTCTGCTGATGGTGCACCGGGTTTTGTGCTATAGCCATTGCTGACTGACTATCCGTGTAAACTGTGATAGCCTTTTCTTGGGTGTCCACCAGTTCTCCCAAGAACCTTCTCAAAAATATGGCATCTTTAGCAGCTTCCGATAAGCTGACATATTCAGCCTCTGCTGTTGATATGGCTATGCTTCTCTGCTTAGCACTCTGCCATGACACTGCTCCTCCTGCCAATGTGAAAACATTTCCGGAATAAGATTTTCTATCTATTATATTCCCTCCATGATCAGCATCAGAGAAACCTTGTATCTCTTTACTACAGGCATCATTTGAGTACACGAGTCCCATGTTCTTAGTACCTTTAAGGTACCTTAGAATCCTCTTGGCAGCACTCCAATGAATCTCTTCATAGCAGTTGCAGAATTGACTCATAATATTCACAGCATGAGCTATGTCTGGTCGCGTACACACAGCCAAGTACATCAGTGATCCTATCAACTCTCTGTAAGGTATTTTGTCACTCGGTGTGTGTGAGCCCTCTGGCTTCTTCAAATGTTGACCAGGTACTGCTGGTGTGGCAACTGTCTTGCAGTCCTCCATGCCAAATCTGCGTAGAAGCTTCTCTATATAATCTTCTTGGTCAATCTTTATGTGGCCATTCTCTTGCTTTACCCGCATCCCTAAAAATAATTCAGCTTTTCCTAAATCTTTCATCTCGAATTTGGACATAAGTTCTTTCTTGACCTTATGCATTTCTCTTGCATTGTTATAAAAGATTAGTATATCATCAACATAAACTGCAAGTATTATCATATCATTCTCGATTCGCCTGGTGTAGACACATGGTTCATTCTTGCAACGGTTGAAATTCAGACTCTCTAGCTCTGAATGAAGTTTATAATTCCATGAACGTGGTGCCTGTTTCAGCCCATAAAGAGATCTCTTCAATAAGCATACATGGTCTTCTTTGCCTTTCTCTTCGAAATATGGTGGTTGACGCATGTAAACCTCTTCGTTTAAGTTTCCATTTAGAAACGCTGTCTTCACGTCCATGTGATTTATTTGCAGATTCATCTGCGCTGCTAGCGCTATTAGCAGCCTCAAAGAGCTATGACGCACAACAGGGGAGAACGTCTCATCGTAATCAATACCCTTTCTCTGTCTGAAACCTCTTGCAACCAAACGAGCTATATACCGAGTCTTATTTCCCGCCTCCTTTTTGATTCGGAATAACCATTTCGAATCAATAATGTTGCTCGCTTGGTGTGGTTTTACCAACACCCAGGTTTTATTTTTCTTTAATGCATCCAGCTCCTCCTGAATAGCAACTTTCCACTGTTTTGCATCTTTTCTCGACCGTGCCTCTTGAACTGTTAGTGGATCTCTTTCTTCCACTATCGCCTCATAGGTGATATGATCCTTAAACTCCACAGGTTTTCTGTTCCTGAGTGGGTATCTTCTCTCTTCTACTACAGGTATTGTTTCAACAGGTTGCTCTTCCTCCGGCTGCTCTTCAAATGATGTCCACTGTTCATCTTCCTCTTCCATGAATTCAGCATCTCTAACATCATCTGTGTGATCTCTATCACGTTCGAGTTCGGTCTCTTCTTGATGAACAACTTGTCTCCCATCATCATTCTCTAGAAGAATTGTTTCAGTCTTTCTATCCTCTTCAGTCTTAGTCAATTTATGGTTCATCTGGTTTTCGAAAAATACCACATCTCTCGCTCTATGCAGCTCTCCATTCATAGGGTTGACTAATCTGTAACCTTTCGATTCTTCACAGTATCCTACAAACACTAGTTCTTTACTCTTTGCATCCCATTTGGTTCTCTTTTCATCTGGGATATGCATAAACGCTCTGCAACCAAACACACGAAGATTAGACAAATCTATTTTATGGTCACTCCAAACCTCCTCGGGTGTTTTGTTCTTCACTGCGATGGTAGGACTCCTGTTTTTCAAATACACCGCTGTATTTACAGCTTCAGCCCAAAATCGAACGGGAAGACCTGCTTCTTGAAGCATTGTTCGTGCTTTTTCCCCTATGGTACGATTGGCTCTCTCCGCCACACCATTTTGTTGAGGTGTGTAAGCAATCGTAAGCTGGTGTCTAACACCGTGTTATCTCAAGAACTCGTCAAACCTTTTATTGCAATATTCGCGCCCATTATCGGTTCTTAAAACCTTCAACTTCTTACCTGTTTGCTGTTTCTCAGCAAAACTCTTGAACTCCTTCATCTTCTCAAAGGCTTCACTCTTTTGCTTTAAAAAGAATACGAAAGTTTTACGCGAAAAATCATCAATAAAAGTAATATAATATCTAAAACCTCCAAAAGAATTCTCACTCATTGGTCCGCTGATATCGGAATGTATCAATTCTAATAAACTTTTGGCTCGCGTGGCTTTATTTCTCTCAAACGGTTGCCGCATTTGTTTTCCCATTAGACAAGCTACACAGTCTAATTTGTCGTTATGTTCAAACTTTACCCCAGTTGCCATTTTATCTCTCAATAGTGTCAAATTCCGTATACCCAAGTGTGCCATTCTCTTATGCCATAGCTCCATTGATGCTGTAGTCGCTATTGCACAGACCTGCTGAGAAGGAGATTTAATTTTATACACACCCTTATCAAGCAAACCTATCACACATGGCTGTCCTCTCGACGTATACTCACACTCATTGAAAATCTCGCAACCTCTGTTGGTAAAAACAACGACCTTACCTTTTTTAACAATACTACTAACACTCAGTAGGTTCGATGTCAGTCCTGGTACGTACAACACATTCTCAATGTTCAGATGCTCATCTATTACATTGCCATATCCCTTTCCATACATCTTACCTCCATTTGCACAAGACACTTCAACCTTACGATTAGCCTCCGCAAATTTACTCATCCAGTCTTTTCTGCTACTCATATGCATCGAAGCTCCTGAATCAATAACCCATGCATCATCTGCTTGCTTCTCTTGACTTCTCGTATCAAGCGCTATCGCCGTCGCCGTTGCTGTCTCCATCGCCGTCGCAGTCGGTGTTGCAGTTACCATATTAACCGCCTTCGCCTTCCGCTTCGGATTATCCGGACAGTCACAAGCTTTATGCAATCCATCGCAAATGAAACATCTTATTTTCTTTTCTTTGTCTTTATTCCTCTGAACAAACTTTTTATGATTCTGATTCTTCATCTTCGCTGTAAGTGCAGCACTCGTCGAATTACTGTAACTTGCGCAAGATGCGCCTTGGTCTAATTGCAACAGTTTAGTTTTCACATAGTCTGTTGTCAGCTCAATATTGGTGTTCTCCAACGCCAATCTCATCGGATTATACTCCTCCGGTAATCCTTGCAACAACAGCGCCGCTAATAGCTCATCGTCAACTTCTTTTCCGATATCCCTCAGCTGCTGTGCTACTGACATTAGCGCAGTCACATAGTCTCTCATAGACGTGAACTGCTCAAGTTTAAGGCTTACTAGCTTTGATAAAAGTCTGCATCGGTTATGTAGTCCTTTATCTTCAAAAGCTGACCTCAAAGACTCCCAAGCCTCCTTTGCCGTTTTCGCATGTCTCACGTGAATCAGGCAATGCGGTTGTATCATCATACATATCCTGGCTCTCGCTTTTTGGTCTCTCTTTAAGCCAAATACATCTGTGCTCTCTGGTGTCTTCTGAGTGTACTCCCACAGATCATCATGGATTAAATACAACTCTACCATAAACTTCCATGTACTATAATTCGAGTTTCCATCAAGTTTCTCTATTGACATTAAACTCATACCCGTATCTCGTACCGGCTGCGATCTCTCTAGTCCGCCGCCCGTAGTCGTGTTTGCAACATCTTTCGTTTCCATATTGCCTACTCTCTACTACGTGTCTGGGCCCATAACCTGGTGGGACTTGGCTATCCGTAGATTGAAAGGCAACGTAAAAAGCACATAGAAATTTTTATTTGGTTTTTCTTGACAACACAGAAAATAATAGTAGTGACACACATATGTTCCTAACAAGTCATATTTAAAACATCCGTCATCTCCCATACCAGCCAGTCTGACAAACACTTGCAAACCTCTTCTTAACAGTCTTCAATCTTGGAATGGTTTCAAAGAAATAGCCGTGTGACAGACAGATGAGGCCAAAGACTACAATATAATATAGAGATGAGGCAGAAAGTGTAAAGCGTAGACTTAGAAATGAATACGGTCCCGTTAGCGCCGTTTAGGTACGGAACCTAATGTCTAAAACATTAAACAACATCAGATGATGAAATATTGCGAAATTCTTGTTGAAGTTGATGCAATTCCTTGTAAAGTTGCCAGTTTGTTGCCAGCTCATGTTGACGCAGTTGACGTTTTTGTCCAATTGTCGTTAATGTGACAGGCGTGTGTGTGAAAAAAAAAATACATTTCTTTTTTTATCTGTGTGTGAAGATTTTGTGTGATGGCGTGGAATTGAAAAAGGTTATAAAAATTATATCATGGCCCTAAAAGTGAACAGAGTACCTGAACATATTGACTTCCCAAAAGAAGAGGAGAAAATTCTGAAGTTTTGGAAAGAAATAGATGCATTTCAGAGTTGTTTGAAACAGTCAAAAAATAAACCCAGGTAGGGTTCGCTTTTTTACGAAAAGTTATGTTTCGTGTAATAAACGTTGATTTTATTGTGTCTTATATTATTTTAATTTATTGTATGTTATTTATTGAGTCATGGCTATGGACTGTGGAGATCTCAGTTGAGCCAACAAGTACATTCTACGCTCCATAAGGTGACCACAATTCCATGCGTTTTTTGGAAAGTGAAAACAACGGTTTTCTTGTAAATTAGACGCGTAGCCTAGGCAAATAAACCACCTAGCGATGAGAGTACTCACAGCAAAATATTGAGGTCATAATTATATGTAACTATGTATACATGGTACCCTACAATAAAAATAATTATGTGAAACACAAAATTTTTTAGACACAGGTTGCTTGATAAATCTTTAAGTATAGTAGTATTCTTTACCCATAGGAAAGAGTGCAACAAACATCCAAACTTCTCTAAAAGTATCACATTTAGTTATATTTTTAGTAGAATTATATCTTAAACCAGCTGTTGCTTGTGTGTTGGTCAGAAATTATCCAATGGGCACGTTGTAAATATATATAGCCCATGGCACTCAGGGATATTGTACCTTATTAGTGAAGGAATTTTCAAAATCAGTTCAGTAGATCCAGAGATTACCCCCTACAACCTCACAAACTTTTAACTCTTTATAATATTAGTATAGATTAAAATAAATATATTAGTATTAATATTTACTAGTAATAAATAAATAAATAATTTTTAAGTGCCTGGTGTCCCAAAGCAAGTCCTGTTTGAAGTTTTAGCTGTACTGAGATAGTAACTCGCAAATTAATGTGAATTGTTTAGAATTGTGTGTTAGATGCACATAGCTCCTGTGTGTGTGAGCGTGGTAGCACACAGTATTGCTCACCCACACACTTAAAAAGCAATGTGTAATTATATCAACATTATGAAATACAATTCATTCAATTAAAACCATATTGCCTTCATGAGTCAAAATATTTTTGCTAGATGTTTTTTAATTAAAGCTGCCTTGTCAAGTTATGATTTTATTATGATTTTAAATGAAATTTATTTAATCCTTGGTTGGAAGCAATAACCACAAGAGTCTAATATTGGAGCTGTTCCAATGTTATATTCATAGTTGAAATAAGTCAATAACAGAATTCTTACTTTGTTTATACAGGTATTCCTTTTACGATGGGCCACCTTTTGCGACTGGACTTCCACATTATGGCCATATCCTTGCTGGGACTATCAAGGATGTTGTCACCAGATATGCACACCAACAGGTATTGTACCATTTACAGCATTATTATGGTACTTAGAAATGTGCTTATTAAACCATTTACTGAACAATTTACAGCTGGGACAAATTTTATTGAAGAAAAAAATTTATACTATTAACATTGTTAAATTGTACTTATAGGGATATCACGTAGAAAGGCGGTTTGGTTGGGATTGTCATGGACTTCCTGTTGAGTTTGAAATCGATAAAGCATTGGGCATCAAAGGTCCAGAAGATGTTGCAAAAATGGGCATTGACAAATACAATGCGGAATGTCGTTCAATTGTTATGAAGTATGCTGGTGATTGGGAGATGATCATTACACGAATGGGTCGTTGGATTGGTGAGTTTTGCAACACCAATATGTTTACTTTGACTTTATTTTGTGTCCTACTACTTAATTGGTTAATTATCTTTTGTTCATTTCAGATTTCAAGAATGACTATAAAACTCTTTACCCTTGGTTTATGGAGTCTATTTGGTGGGTATTCAAAGAGCTGTACAACAAAGGCTTGGTGTATCAAGGTGTCAAAGTAATGCCTTATTCTACAGCTTGCTCCACACCTCTGTCCAATTTTGAGTCTGGACAGAACTACAAGGATGTTGTAGATCCTGCAGTTGTAGTGTCATTTCCTACAACTGAAGGGTTCTCATTGCTCGCTTGGACCACCACTCCATGGACACTTCCCAGCAACTTAGCCCTTTGCGTCAATTCAAAACTTATTTATTTAAAAGTAAAAGAAAAGAGCACTGGTAATTGTTATGTACTCCAAGAAACAAGATTCCCTACTGTTTTCAAAAATGTTGAAGACTTCGATGTTCTTGAGAAGTTTGCAGGGGAGAAACTTAGAGGAATAAAGTATACGCCTATTTTTGATTACTTTGCAAACCAATGTCCTAACGCGTTTCAAGTGCTGGTTGATAATTACGTGACAGATGACTCCGGTACTGGTGTTGTCCATCAAGCACCATACTTTGGTGAAGACGATTTCAGGGTTTGTCTAGCAGCAGGTATCATTACTCGGGATCAGGATATTATATGTCCTGTCGATCCTAGTGGTAGGTTTATGGAGCCAGTCAAAAACTTTTTGGGACAGCATGTCAAGGACGCCGACAAAAATATTATTGCTAATTTGAAGGCTCGCAACCGTCTTGTCCAATTAGGACAAATTAAGCATAGCTATCCATTCTGTTGGCGTTCAGAAACTCCACTCATTTACAAGGCGGTGCCTTCTTGGTTTGTTCGAGTTGAACAAATGAGTCAAGAACTTTTGAAATCTTGTGAAGCTACCTATTGGGTACCTGAATATGTGAAAGAGAAGAGATTTAAAAATTGGCTCAAGGAAGCTCGTGATTGGGCAATTAGTCGTAATAGGTACTGGGGTACTCCAATTCCTTTGTGGATTTCGAGCGACAAACTGGAGGTAGTTTGTATCGGTAGTATTGCGGAGTTAGAAACTTTGACTGGTACAGAAATAAAAGATTTGCATAGGGAAAGCATTGATCATTTGGAGATCCCATCGTCACGACCTGGACAACCACCTCTAAAAAGAGTATCTGAAGTCTTTGATTGTTGGTTTGAGTCAGGCTCTATGCCGTATGCGCAATGCCATTACCCATTCGAAAACAAAAAGGAGTTCGATGACATATTCCCAGCTAATTTCATTGCCGAAGGTATCGATCAAACAAGGGGCTGGTTTTATACTCTCATTGTTTTATCGACAGCGCTATTCAAAAAACCACCGTTTAAGAATTTGATTGCAAATGGTTTAGTTTTAGCTGCTGATGGTCAAAAAATGTCGAAGAGGAAGAAAAACTATCCCGATCCTCTAGAAGTAGTTAAAAAATACGGCGCTGATGCTTTACGTCTTTATCTCGTCAATTCTCCAGTGGTTAAAGCAGAGAATCTTCGATTTAAAGAAGAAGGTGTCAGGGATATTATCAAAGACGTATTTTTGCCTTGGTATAATGCTTTTAGATTCCTAATGCAAAATGTAGAAAGAATCGTCCAAGAGGATAAAATCGACTATAGGTTTAACGAAAAGGCAGTAAGAGAAAATGTCATGGATAAGTGGATTTCATCGTTTACGCAATCTCTGATCCAATTCGTGAAAAAAGAGATGGCGGCGTATAGATTGTATACTGTTGTGCCGAGGTTGACCAAGTTTATTGACCATCTCACCAACTGGTATTTGAGAATGAACAGGAAAAGGTTGAAGGGAGAAAGTGGAGTTAAGGACTGTCAGGTCGCTTTAGATACGTTATTTGGTGTGTTATTCGATATGGTACGAGTGATGGCACCCTTCACCCCGTTCCTTACGGAATTGATGTACAAGACGCTTCGACAACTTTTGTCTGGTGATTCACTGGAGAGTGTTCACTTCAACATGATATCAGATCCGAAGTTAGAATTTGTCGACATAGAAATAGAAAGGGCTGTTCAAAGAATGCAGGTTGTGATCGAATTGGGTAGAGTCGTAAGAGACAGGAAAACAGTGCCGATCAAGTATCCGTTGCCGGAAATGGTTGTCATTCACCGTGACTCTATTTATTTGGACGATGTGAAATCCTTGGAGCGATATGTCCTAGAAGAATTGAATATTAAGCAATTGCATTTAACAAGTGACAAAGAAAAGTATGGTATTACACTGAGAGCCGAGCCAGATCATAAACTTCTTGGGACAAGATTAAAAGGAGATTTTAAGGCTGTCACTCAAGGTTTGAAGGATCTTAACAACGAGCAATGCGAAAAACTTATTGCTGATGGATTTATTGAATTAGTTGGACATCGCATTGATGTCTCTGAAGTGAGAATGATATTCCAGGCTCAAGGCAACGATCAATACGAGGCGCATAGTGATAATGATGTTCTGATTCTTCTCAATGTTACTCCTGATCAGGACATGCTTGACGAAGGTTTTGCTAGAGAAGTCATAAATAGAGTTCAAAAGTTACGGAAGAAAGCCCACTTAGTACCGACAGATGATGTCAATATTTACTTCTCTGTGAACAAATCCAGCGATATTGTGCGTATCATTAACTTGCATCGTGAGTTTATTGAGAGTACAGTGAAAGGGCCTCTGATCCCGATGGAAGAGATCAAGCCATCTATGCCTGTTGTAATCGAAGAGACGCAAGAACTTAAAGGTTCTTTGTTCAAGTTGGTTATAACTTGGAGAAAGGAAGTAGAAGTGCCGGCAAACCCTTGGGCGAACATCTTTCTACAAGATTTAACACCTCGATTTGGTGTCTCGAGTAAGCAAGGTAGCCTTATACTTAAGGATAAAATGAATAAGTTTATAACTTTAGATAATCTTTACCATGAGGTTACTGTTCTCTTTGGTCTGTACGGTTTGAAGTTTACATTATGGTGTAATGGGGTTGAGGTAAAAGACACAACAAATTTAAATACTAAAACATTGATCGCTTCTCCGAATAAACCTAAAGATTGCGAATCTAAAACCAGCCCATTCTGCAAATTTGTTAATATCGCGAATGGCATAAAATCAGCTACATTGTTCTTAGAAAATCCGATAGGAAAACCTACTTTAAATCAAGATGATGCGTTAAAGTTCGTAACAGATTACTTAGGGATTAAAGCAAGCGATATCGACAAGAAATTATTTAAATAATTTAAAATGCTTTATAACAGTTACATAATGCAACATCGTTTATAACTTATAATTACTTTGATACTTGATCAAAAGTAATATTGTAATGTTGTCCATGCTAAAATAATACATATAATGTTTTCCATACTAGGAAATATAAACAATGCAATGTATTCAGTATTTTACACTGTACTGCAATGTAATTATTCTCTTTGAAACACTGGTCGCTTTTATTCGCGACCTGTGCATGTTTAATTATAATATTAAGCGTTGGTTGCTTATATCGCGTTATTTATCTATATAGTATATTCATATAATATGAGGCTGTCAGAGCACCTTACCCTTATTTCGTAATTTAGACCCTTATGTATTGCTCAATACATTATTATTTTAAATACATAACCGTGACGTCCATCGTCGGACGAGTTCTGGTTGGTATATTGATCCGTGGAATGTGTTGCCCTAAGAGGCAGTCTTCAAAGTGTAAGTAGATTGCTCGCAGTCACAAATTCACAAAACACTCAAATGTGTGTGGGTCAGGTCAGGTGACTTATGTGCTGACATCTTCATATTAAAGCATTTTATTCTTCTCATTTGTATTATTTTAATAAATTATTGTTGAACCCCCGTTCTTCTTTCACTGCATCACTACATAGTATAAAACAAAGTCGCTTCCCGCTGTCTGTCCCTATGTAAGCTTAGATCTTTAAAACTACGCAACGGATTTTGATGCGTTTTTTTTAATAGATAGTGATTCAAGAGGAAGGTTTATATGTATGGCATTGCACCCGTGCGAAGCCGAGGCGGGTCGCTAATCTATAATATAATGGAAATCAATCATCCACTCCATTATGTAACTAACAACAGAATAAAATAATAGAATTCGTTACAAAATAAAACAATAAAATATGAGTTAAACTTTATTTTAAATGTTTCCTTCATAAATAAAACAAAATAAGCATTGAACATTGTTCACTCAACTAGTATATCGTAACAGGTGCAGTGAATTACAACTCATTTAAAATGTGGTTTCCCTATAAGATAGGTTTGTGGCGTACCTAGTTACAGCATTAAACTATAGGTACGTATGATAAGCGAAGCGATATGAAGCAATCCTTGTAGGTTTGCGCGGTTACAGTACTCCGTGTGATGCGATGTGATCTACATGATTGCAGTTAGATTCAATTTACACGTATACATCACAGCTATAATATACGACACGAGATACCTATAGGAAATAATAGCAATAGCCACCGGCTAACGCTTACAGGTGTTTCTTATGTAATCTTACAGACACTGATTAGACAATAATTGACTTATTGAACAGGTGTTATAGAGTTATAACCGGTGATCACACGAATCTTATTAGAACTATTCAATATTTCATTTGCATCCCATGTGTATTGTGCGAATTTTATTCATAAAGCCCTAAATTTGGTAACTTACTATATTGAATTTCATATTATGTTTTAAAGCAGCTATACAAATATGTTCGATAGAATAAACTTTGGTGTTCAGTCATTAACCTAAACAATATTACAAATAGTTAACCAAAGAAAAACAACGAAACCAATGTCTTTTATTTCACTCAGATTAGGGTTTCATTTAAACAATCATGTTATATTTAGTCAACGGATTTAATAATATGACTAACATCAATATTATGAATTATTTGCTATTAGGTAGTGATTAATACTATGTTAGTACGATACATGGGATTGTGTAAGTAATGTTGCTAGATTTTACTAATTCAACAATAAATAAATTTGGAAATATACATATATAAAATAATATTTAAGATTACAATAGATTTTTTGTTAACATATTGGAAAATGGCTTTATTGTTTAGTTTATCACTGTATGTATCACAAGCGCAGTTTAGAATAGTTTAGTTATAGAACACATTGCAGGCTATACAGATTATATAATAATTTTGTTATTTTTCCCTCACCACAAACGTAATAATACTGTTAAAATAAAGCACAGGAAAGTACACAAAAATAATTGATATTTATAATTTTATTGCTTCGTCTAGAAATGCTTTCATGGAAAAAAATATTGCTTTAAAAATAACGTGAACATATAATCTCGAATACATCACAATATAGAATACATAGATAACAATATAATTCTTACTACTAGAAACAGGAGGTGCCATATTAGGGGATTAAGTATAATAATGTTATATGAAACACGATGCTGACCGATTGCCACTGTGTACGAGCCGCGCGATTAAATAGTTATAAACATGTTACAGTAAGCCAACGACGATTTATATAGAGATAGATCGATAAATACCTATGTATTCAATAAATAGTATTTTATTATGCGTCAACAAGTTATATGCACTCATATCATAAGCTAAATCGATTAAAAGAGCTAAACTGTTCTAGTAAAGGCTTCGACGTCGTCAGTAGTCGGATTCATAAGTTAGCATCGAGTTAGTTATTGCACATTACACTAAAAATACACCACATCATACAATATCGTTCCACTAATGTAGTCGCTACCGCCGCGCTATGTATACATGCGGCGCGACTTAGGCCACCGCCGGTCGACTGACAGCGAGTGCTAATAAATAAATTATATATTCATCTAGGACATGTTTTATTAAGTTAAAAATAGCGAATATTTCACACTAGAAATAACTAAAGATTCATTAACATTTTAAATACATTATAAGATACAACATCGCCTACTCAGTGACTAGTCTAACGGCGTATAATGATTATCATACTCGTAACATTTGAATAGCAACAACGATAAATAGGTACATCACATGGGGGCTGTAAGGCTAGACGCGGCGCGCCGGACCAGATTATGCTCTATACTGCGTCTCGCCTGCCTACAAAAAATTATACATTAGTTCATCGTACCTGCTTGTTAGTCGCAACCGCTACTGTGCTGAAAATGAAGTCCTGGGTTCGATTCCCAGATCGGGAAGTGTTATGTTTGTCAGAGGCAGTCTGGCGTCAGGGTTATAGGCTCGCCCCCTATGACATGGGATTTCAATATAACTGCGGAATGTGGATGTACTTTACGTATACCTCTGGCTAACCTTCCCTTCAGTAATTACAGGCGTGATAATTGTCTATGCACCTAGCAGTTTGGCAAGGTATGACCGCACTCAAGTATTACGTACCGTGTATCGACGTCACTAGCGTGCGTTAATACTGCGGCTGGTGAGGCAGCGGCGAGTCTCGCTCCGGCAACTTGCGCACTTTCATCGTGCCGTCCGCGCCGCAAGAGAACAGGCGGCCGGCGTTGTCTGTAGATTAACATTTATTATCGGCATGATCTTTTGACAAGAATCTAGTCCAGTCGTGCAAAGATCTTTTGGCTCTTGGGTGGTAAAACAGACGAATCTAGGACCTTTTGACATGCTTTTTGGGTGATATTTAAAGCAGTTTTAGTTTCTCCCCTAAAAATAATATGTTGTGCATTAAAAATGGTCCTGCACTGATGCCGACGATTGTAAAGCCCTCGAAAAGCAATTATTATAAGAAAGAAAACATATTGGCTTATTTTTATGACTAAATGTTTAGTTAGGTAAAAAAAAGACAATATTATTAAAATAAGTAACCATACCGATATGTATTTGCGTGACACCCTGGCCGATGTGCTTGAAGAAGGAACTCCGAGCGTGCTCCCCGGCGAACGTGTATAGCAACTGATGCGTCGTTAACGAGAACACCTAGAAAAGTAATGGCAATATTGGAGGTAAAATTTGATCCCATTAATAGACAGGATAAGGATTAAAGGAATCTCATTTCAATAGACAGCTTCACTGATACAAATTAGTCGATTTGCTGGCGATTTTCTACCTCCATCATAGGATATAATTATCTTAAAGTATCTTAATGTGTAGTTAGCATATCTCTATTTTTAGAGTAGATTTTTGACGTTAAAAACCTATTACTAATCTAGTCTTTTATTTTAATATAGGTAATTAGAAAAACTATTTCTATATACAGGTATAGGTAACAAAACACGCTTCAATCGTTACAGTGCTACAATGACATAAGAGTTCTTACCTTGATGTCACCATCAGCGGCTCCAATAGCATAGTAATCCTCCCGGGGCGACAGCGCGACGCACTTGATGGGCGCATGGTGCGCGTGCAGACGATGCCTGACTGCCCGCGAGCGCAAGTCCCATACGAGTACGTCGCCGCGTCGTCCACATGATACCAGCGCGCCGAGGGACCCGGCCCACACCACGCAGGCTGCGCCGCCTTCGTGGCACGTCCACGCTTTACGGAGAAAGTACTTACATTATAACTCCACTGAACAAAATCAGTATTAGATGTAATTCATCCTCACTTATATGGTGAATTTAGTTGACTAATCAACTTCAGTAGCGTCAAGTTTATAAGTTAGTTCAAAAAGTTCAGGAGGTCAAACGCATATGAGTAGTTCAGTACCGCCCAGGCCCCAATACTAAAACCTACTTTGATACAGAATAAAAAGTACCATCAATTTCAAATTGTTTGGAGTTAATTAACCTTTGTACTTAATAACAGTGCTGAAGTCAGTTTTATTTGAAAAAAAAAAAAAATTATGTCAATTACTAATTCATACTCACAAACCACTAAAGCTTTCTTGGTGGGCATCAAAGTGTCCCATATGGCAACGTTTTTACTCTCGGAACTGTGTCCAGCTGAAACATTTGAATAACAGTTAGTTTAAGACACAGATACGATGTCATCAAGAAAACATACTGTTGTAAATATTTTACCTGTTGCAACTAAACTGCAGGAGCCGAGGAAAACGAAATCGCTAATTCCTTTGCTATGACATTGATGCGTCTGTGAAAAAAGTAATACATTTAGGTTGATAGTTAGACCAGAACATTTCAAGTTTCTGATGCTGACACATCTGTGAATTTCACCCAAAGTTTTCGCATAATTAATAAATAGTTCTACATCTTTTTTTACATATCACAGAGATACGCGCCCCATTTAAATTGACAGCTCACTTGATAATATTTAATATGCAAGGAACACATCAGCATGCGATATATCGAAAGGCAAATTCTTCAAAAAGAAATATATTCAACTTACAAAGAATGGCCTGGGTGACGCATGCGGGTGTCCCGCCTGATGCGGCGCCGGGTGCAGCTGCCACATCGCGAGATTGCCGTCAGCATCCGACGCGGCAAACTTGTTGCCGTAGTCTGAGAACCTTACGCGCGTCACCTTAGCGAACGCACCGGGGGCCCGGGGTGACCAAACGCAGGAAGGGTGGCCCCACTCCCACAGTTGGACTGAACCGTCCGCGCCACCAGTGAGGTCTAAAATATGATTTTGGTGTAAAATTATGGTTAGAATATTGACATCCAAAAAAATATGATTGATAAGCGTAGAAAGGATAGGGAATGCAATCTCGAAACATGACTCGAGATCATGTGGATGTGTAATCTCGTTCGAGATCTCGACCAATATGGTCAATCTCGAAAATTTTGATCTCCCTATATAGCTGGGAGAGATCTCGATTAGCCGATCTCGACCACAGCGTTACTACGTTAGACCTCGGCTTATCAATCTCGGCCCGAGATTGACAATTGACATTATCGAGATGAATTTTGGGTACGGAATAATTTAAGCGGAGTCTAAGCTACTAAATAGTAAATACAGTAAGCGTCTCTAGATATCAGTTCGAGTCAGTTGATTCTTTGAGGTGTTTTTTTTTCCTACTTTAAAAATGATTTTAGGTGAGCTTGTGAGCTGTAATGATACTAAAATCATTGATTTTTAAATACAGCATCCACTTACACAATGGTTGTGAGGGATGCGCTGCCATCCTTTTGATGTTGTCGATTTTGTGTTTCAGCACCTAAATAGAACATTATTGTTACAAAAGTATTTTATAAACGCCGAACATATCGATGACGGACAATATAATCATCTTCAACAATTAGATCGGTTAGTAACATGGACATCATCATGCATCACATTATTAAAACAAAATGTGCAATAGACAACGCAACATACATTAGCAAAAAGAGACAGTGGAAACTTAACAAAATAATTCGGAAACACTGGTCAGAAACATCTACTAAAGTACTTACTAAACGAACATCTACAACGAAAAAAATAAACTTGGCCTTAACGTAAAAACCGCTGCTCTTGATAACTGCTGCAAAATGAGGACTGATGAGAACAAACTGGCACATCTATTTAAACAGCCTAATGAGTGATGAGAAACCAAAAATAAAACAACAGAAATATCATGGGAGAAGAACCAAAAAATAAATCCAAAAAAAAAATGTACATCGAGCTAGAAATAAATTTTGGGGAGTGCGACCGCTGGCTAGGGATGTGACATAACGAAGATGGCGGAGGACTTGCTAGGGTTGTCACTGACCGGTTTCATGAGAAGCTTCGAACGATGCAGCACCAGTCGACAGTATTTCGGGTCGTGGCAACCCGGGAACTGTAGACCCTTCACCTGCGATTAACACTCTGATATACCGAACATAAACTCATACAAATACTTTTAAAGACAGTAGGAGGGCCACATCCTACTCAATTTTCAGTTACTGAAATGAATAAAATACCTTTGAGTATAAAAATGGCTTTGAATCTAGAATCTATTACACGTTTACCTACCCTCGTTTTTGTTTATTTTGGTTGGATCTGTTGGCGTGGGTAAAATCGGAACTAAAGCTGCCATTTTGTTTTGCCAATAAAATTTCCACGGGCAATTTCACTAATATTTCCCAATAGTGTTCTCCTGACAATGTTATTCAAGCTCCAAAAGAAGTCTGTTGCAGTAGACTTCAAAACTATATTTGTTACCCTAAACTGTCAAGTAAAATTAAAAAATAAAGATAAATCTCGAACAAAATAGTCTTCGGATCTCCGTTAAGTATAGTTTCGGAGAGTAGTTGTACAAAGAAAGTAGATAGGAAAGCGCGGGCGAAGCGCGAGGCGTTACGAGACAAGGTTACAAGTACAGACACGCACACAATAACCACACCACGTTCATATTGACCCAGCATCTTTCTAGACGTCTACTGGGTGAATTAATGTTCTCTAGCGGCTTCTATTTTGATAAATTTGCGTAAAAAACGGTACAATGTTACCGGAGGACCTGGGGACCTGAGGTGTGTATTGCAATTTACAATCATTTTTGAAGTTTCGAATTGCAAACAGTACGAAACATTTCAACGCAAGAGTTCAAATAGTCTGAATTAACTTTAAATTATATTTCATGTTGTTTTCTTTTAAAAAATGCCGGTACTCGCAGTTACTTTAAGCGTGAAAAGGTGCTGTTCCGATTGCGACCCAAAGAGCAAACCGCGCCGGCAACGTCGCCCAAAGGCAATGAAAAACCTTGTTCGTCTAAGAACGTTGCCATGGCGGGTGCATTGGTAAGAGCACCTATACGCGTTATCGTTTTCATGAAAATCTAACTTTACGTTTTTTTTTTGTCTCTAACATTGATTCACCCAGTGCGTCCGTATAGTGCATTTAGTTATTACGTGCACGTACTGTAGCGATATACGCTTCTAGGCCGATCGGTACGCTGCTTGACCGCCGCTCCTGTTAGAATGTTATTATTGCTGTTACTTGTTAGTTCATACTTGTTGCTGCTATGTTAGGTGTTAGGAAGGATATTTATAGCTCCCTTTAAAGTAGCGTATTAGTTAATATTAGTGGGAATAGGCCATCGAGTGTTATTAAGCTTTTGTAACCTTCTGGGCTCAAGTATATGAAACTATTAGAAATTAGTTTTAAGACCTTTAGACTTTTAAGGAAGCTACACACATGTTCGGTTTACCCTAATTCCGCACAGACGGGGTGCTTCGGTGGTATACTGGATGTAAAAATACTCTTCACGAAGCCGAAAGACACTTGTTCTCCCCGTTATTGCGTTTTTTTGTGGCCTTGTAACCTTCTAGTTACGGAGATATTGGAGTACAAAGTTCCAACTTTCTCACTTTTTTTTTTAAATTCAGGTTTTAATGTGTAACTTTAGGTAACCTTATGTAACTTTACATTAAATACCTCCACGACCCCCGTACAATTTAATGCATCCATCAGCACAATGTTTTCAGTGCGTTACTTTGAGTGCTACCGTATAACGTGCTGTTACAAATTAGATCGACTCAAGCATGTGTGTAGCGCACCTATAGAATACCCCCATGTTGCTCAAAACCATCCCAGCATGCTAAAACCAATTTTTTTCCCACCAAAATGAGTAATGTCATTTGTATTAGTACATTGTTTCCAAACTAAAATTTTGGCACTTATCATAAATCTAAGGCATAGGTACAACGTAAGTTATGCAATAATTAATTATCTGTATCATATTCGGTATTGTATATCATACTTTATAACTTATCATCAGCGATTAAACTGTCATTGATAAAAAAGAAATAAGTCGGGCAATAAACAAAACAAACACGTATTATGTTGCCTTTAACCTTGATTTGAACCGGTGCATTTAATTTTGCTGTGAATGCGAAAATATACATTGATCGGAAGAGAAAATGTGTGCTTCCAAAGTGTTTGTTCACCCAAACCCAAACATCACATTTTTTTGTCTAAAGGGTTTTACCATTTTTTTTTTTGCTTTATTTGATGATGCAGAAGCTACACCTATGTCTAACCTTTCGAGAATTACAGGCTGAGGTGATTGATAAGCTGGGTACACATTGGTAAAACGTAACACAAGCTGAAACAAATTCGCCTTGTTGTTGGGTTACATTTCATGTTGCATTGCATCTGGACGGCTAATTCGTGTTACATTACACGTTACGTTACACCAATGTGTACCCGGCATTAGAGGATAGTTACTAAAAATCCCCTTATTTTTAAAGCTGCTTGAAATCCACAGGACTAAATGGTCCGTGGTTTCTGCCACTGGAATCGATAGTATAATAGTAAATTACGGGTGTGTACTTACAACGCTGGCACCTCGTCCGGTTTGACTGGCCATGCCGACTGGCACTTGAGGTGCGTTGTGATTTAATGGCGAGCTGTTGCCAGTGCCCGGTACTGAACCGCTGTTCGGCCTGTATGATGAAAACATTGTTTAGGAGATATCGGAATATAGATACATAATTATATTGTGGCTGTATTTTCTGAGGAATAGTGCTGGGTTTCCTGTGATTATCTGTTCCATACATCGGGTTTTCATAGCAGCAAGAGATTTTGTCAGTTGAAACAGTACGGATGAAGGACTCACGGAGTCGACAAGTATGACAGAATAATTCCCCGCAGTGGGTGAACGTACGATGAGCAAGAGGAATAAATGTGGCAGCTGTTCTAGTAAATTTGAAATGGCGTAGCTCCTACAACTTGTGTATTGTAGATACGTCGTACTCTTGGACACGAAATAGTTGTTCTTGTGGCTGACACGACAGTATTTAGAATATTGCCACTTTAAAGTGTCGGTAACAGCGCAGAGGTAAATTCGGCTGAAGGTTTTGGGGATGAGACAGTGGACTCACTTGTCGTGATGCTGTATTAGCAAGAAGCCGGTGTCTGGTAGCGCGGCGGGGTCGGCTGCGAGTGCCAGCAGGTCGAGCTCACACTCGTCCTCGGCCCACCACGCGCCCGCGCGCAGGAGCAGAGACACGTCCATCTCTTGGACTTCGCGGGCTGTGGCTACGGCTAACAGGCAGCCGCCGACCTGAAAATATAAAAAGGTTTAGATTGCAATCAACCATCAACCAATTACTATTTAAATCATCCTTTTGAACGCCATTGTCACATATACGTGACAAGCAAGCGCGTGTCCTGTACGCCCAACGACACAAATATGTGACAAAATGGTAGCTGAAATTGTGGCTTGGCATGGAGGGCACGCGCGTACTTTTATGCTTTGGCGTTCAAAACGTTAAGAACGTGTACGTGAAGAAAATTATTTTTCCTTCTATTGAGTCACTTGTTACGTCATTAAAGGATGAATAATTCTTTCTAGGCCGAGTTTCTTGTAAGTCACGCATCTTTACGTTACCTCCAATGGCTGAGGGTAAAGGGGACATGCTATTGGCATTAAAGCTCTGGTCTCGCGCCCGAGCTTGTTACATTCCCGACCCCCGGATGCCTTATGCAGTTGTTTATTTTATGAGTATACTAGTAGTATTGTTATAATACTCGTAGTATTGTTACCTTGTTGAGACAGAAGGCAGCGATGGAGTCCTGCTCCTTGTGAATGATGCGGACAGGGTTGTGTAGCTCTAAGTCGCGCTCGCGCTGTGACTGAGGTATACAGCCGCCCCTGGCTTCGGCCGCCATCGTCTCTGCCGAGACTGACTGAGTTCGACGACGAGAGAATACGGCGCGGATGAAGAGATCCTGTAAGAAACAAATATTTTAGTATGACCATAATTACGAAAACAGACCCCTCGTCCGCAGGGGCGATATTTAACGCGAGATTTTTTTATTGCATACTACATTGAGAATGCAACAGACGGTAAAACTCGCGCCGTTGGGTTTTCACGTCTCAGCGCTAAGCCGAAAAATCCGGTTCCCGAGATGCGGCTCTGCGTGCTCGGGTTAAGGGTCAAAATCCAGAAGCAAGAGTTACCTGAACTGGCTCTTGTCGTACGAGGAAACTCCACAATCTTCGTGCGGGCGCGGCACTGAATAGTACCGAGCTGAACGGGGTATTATGCTTCTCTAATAAACATCTGAAACAAAACAACGGCTTAGCATCTCCTAGGTAGCAAGGTAACATTAGGAGACTGAATACATGCATTAGCTAAACGAACCTAGCAATGAGTAATTTTGCTTAGTATGAACAGTAAGAAAGGTACACATAAATATTATAGTTATTTGGAAATCTTGTTCCGCATTTTACATCTTGTACAGTCACGAGCACCAATATGTAAACACTTAACATATTTTTAAAAGATTTTAACATATTTTTAAAAGATTTTTTCTCAAACTCAACGGCTTAACGTGCTTTCCGAGGTACGGAGGAAGCTCGGTATGTAATGGGCGGTCACCCATCCACAGACCAACCTAGGCAAGCACGGCTTAACCTAAAGATCGACCCGAGCGGCTGTTGCTAAGAAAGTACACGTCAATAGATTTTCTACCTTCAAGAAACTTGTCATACTTTAGCCACGTTACGGAATAGGAGACAAGGAATGTCTATAAATTGCTCTTCTTATATTTCTGCGACCAGCGTCCATACCTGTACTTATTAATAGGAGGTCCAGTGGGCAGTTGTTCGGGGAAACATCCGGGGATGTAGTCTTGTGGCGGCGCGCGGGACTCCAGCGTTTCAGTCAGCTGCTGCTGCCATTGATCCACGCGGCGAAGCGCGCCGTGGACCATAGGACTCGTAGTCGCTAGTTCTGTTTGATGGAAATAAAACGATGAGTTATATCAGCTAACGATATCATCAAGATCGCAGGCAACGGATTGATAAGGGACGCACGGAACTGAGAAGAGAGGAAGAAAGGGGGGGAGGGTTATAGGTAATATAACCATAGGTGAAAATTAAAAAAAAAGATCTGAGTACGAGGTGGCTTATAAGCAGAGCTAACTCAAGTCCAAACTTAAAAAAATATGTATACAGAGTTGATATGACAGAGGGGCATTAAATTACACTACGTATAGTATACGTGTTTAGTATTAATTCGATACGGTATAAAAATAAAAAGCACCAAAAATGCGTTTTTTTTTTCAAACTAACTAAATAGCTTACAACTCAGAGTAAAACGCAACCACCCTTTGTAAATGAATTTTACTGACCTTAGATACCTAGGTAACAAAGCGGCAACATTTGTCGTTGTAAGGTGCATGACCTAAGCGTATAGACATAAACAGCTGATGGGAAAGATACATCGTGTTCAAACGGGGCAAAAACTTAAAAAATCATTTGCGACTAAACTACTGCTCTTATTTAATTGATTTTTGGTACAGAGCTTGAAAATGGTACATAGTATAGGCAGTTCAAAGGAAAGCCTCTCTGTCCTATCAACTTTGTATATATAGCAGCATGTGAATCTGTCAGTGAAATTCAAATTACAGAACTCGAATGCCGTCTTTTCTCTATCGATTATGTAACACCGCTCCAACAGAAAACAAAGTGGTGAGTATAAGCTTACAGCCTTGAAAAATACGTTATAGAAGGTCTAGCAATATCGCTGAAGATTTAATTGGCACTATATTTTGGACCTGACTGCCTCGTTAGTCTAGTGGTCACAAGCGCAACTGCTCAACATGTGGCCTTGGTTTCGATTCCCAGGTCGAGACACTGCGCGCAGTGTTATTGGGTTTGTCTCAGGTAGCCACGAAGTTTGGAATTGTGCCCGGTTGATGGCAATAGGCTAGCCCCCATTTACGTGTGACTTAAACATGACCGACGAAATGTGAGTGTACTATGATATACCGCTGCCTACCCCCATCGGGGAAATACAGACGTGATCCAGTCCTACCGGATGCAGCTGAATATCAGTATTTTACATGGAGCGACTGCCTATCTGGCCTCTACAACTCAGTACCGGGTAATAGGATACCCCATGGTAAGATTGGTTGTCAGACTTTTGCGCCACTGACGACCTGTAAGGACTGTCAAAGATCTACAAATGACAGCCAAGACCAACGGTTTCACTTGCCTTCCTCGCACGGAGGAGACTGGGTATGCAATGATGGCCACCCATCATTGCATACCGAGCAGCCAGCAAGGTGTTTTTTTTCATTACGTTTCTGAAAAGTTTCACAAATCTTTACCACATTCCTTAGATCCTTCAATCCTTTTTCTCTTTGGTCGTATCTTACCTGACATCTCGATCCCGCACAGCTGCAGGAAGTTCTGCAACTTCTGCTGCGCGAGCCGCAGCACCGCGATGCGCATCACGAGCCACGAGTACGAGTCGGGGTTCGAGTGCTCCGAGTTCGCTAGCTTGCGATGTTTCTCGATCCGACTGGAAAATGGTGTAAAGTTAGTTGTCATAATTATATCGGTATCGAGCTAGAAAGTTTGAGCCGATGGGGGGAGGGGTATTATAAATAAAGGGAAGAATATTGTAGGAATCAATGTAACGCATTCAAAGCATTGTGTTGATGGATGGATTGAATAGTACGGGGCTCGTGGAGGTGTTTAAAGTAAAAATCTTAGATTTAAAAAAATGTGAGCAAGTTGGAAATTTGACCTCTAATATCTCCGTAACTAGAAGGTTCCCAGGTATAGTCTATAAGAAAGAAAACAAGTGCCTTTCGGTTTCGTTAAGGGTCCTAACCCTTAATAAATTCACTTCTTCGTTAACCCTTTATAAATTCAATCTTACTTGGCAGTAGCGGTATCGAAAATGTCGTCATCTTCGTTTTCGCTGACCTCATCGTCGATATCTTCAGCACCGGACTCCGCTGAGTCGTAGTCGTAATTCTCAGGGTCTTGCTCGGCCGTGGGCTAAACGTATATGTATTCAATTTAAACAAAATCACCAAGGTGTGAAGAACTAGAGAGTCCATCGAACTGTGTGTGTTTAAAGCGTATATATATATATTTTTAATTTAAATTTTAATAAAATGTCTGAATTTCAACACAATTATTACATTTTGATGGCGGGTTAAAAGTCTATGATCAGAGCTTGTTCAAAAGGTCCAAAAGGTAAGGCATTGAAAGGTGTAATGGCAATATAGTAAACCGCCAGTGAATTACACGATAGTTACCTTAGTAAGCAGATAAGTAAGTATACTGCAGTGTGGCGGCACGAATTGTTCCCTGTACGTAGGCCGGCCTTCCTGGATGTTCTTGTGCGGCACGGTGGGACCTAGTCCCAGAAGCCGCATGTTGAGTAACGCGCGCTTTTCTCGGAGAGAAGACCACACTGATGTGCCTTCTGGACGTTCTACTAATTTTGGCTGAAAATAATGAACGTTGATAAAGTAGAATAATTTTTTGTTGGGTAAGTTGTTTTGGCATTCTTTTTTGCATTTGTGATTTTATATATTCAACCATGTTCAAATGGTCTAATAATTAAAACTGCATAAAAAATTGGAATAGGACACCATAACACCAATTTATGAATTTTTAGCTTAGGCTAAAAATTCATAAATTATAAAACTGGAGTTCATTTGCAATAAAACGTAAAAAATATTTTTATGGAATACTCTTCAGGACTCGGACCATCACATCGTACCGGCCAGTAGGATCGCGTCATACGATCCTTCATCACCTTAACGCCCCGCCTAACGCTAGGCCCTCGACCGTACCGGTAGACACTCGCTCGCCGTCACTTACCGTGCGCATACGTACATGGGCCATTTTTATTTGTAATCACCCATTCAAAATTATGGTATTCATATCGAAAAGCAGTTTTATATAGTCGAGGCCACCAGCATCACAACTGGAGCTTGACAGTGATCCGGCTCGAAGGACTCAAACAATGGTCCGGAACAAATACTGACTCTTCAAGTCATCACTGTTCTTTTTTTGATCACTTTTAATTGATTCATTTTTAGGCCTATTTTACTGGTCAACCTACGTGTTAAATATTGTTACCAACATGAGTTAGTCCCCATCCCCACTAACCTGTAGACTAGGCGCAGGGGCCGTGGTGAGCAGGCGCCGCACGCCTCCCCCGAAGAGGCGCGCGTGGTCGGGCGCGGCGGGCGCGTGCGCGCACAGGCGGTACAGCAGGTGCGCGTCGCGCGCCGCCGCCGCCCAGCCCAGCAGCGCCAGGTACACGCCGCAGAACGCTTCCGCCAGCAGCACGGCCAGGCGCGGCGCGTCGTCTTCCTCGGCAGCCCGGAGAGCTAGGCCGCGTAAGGCTGATACTCCTGAGGGATTATATTAATAAAAATGTCGTACACACTTTTTCAATAACGCATGCTGCATTTGCAATTTAGTTTCCAAAAATGTACAGAAAAATGCCGGCTGTATGGTTTAGTGCTGCAAATTCAACAAATGCATATTGACTTCTAATAAGCGTCCAACCTAGTGCAGATGGAATAAGTTGTGCTATCATAATCAAGAATTATACGTTTGCAAAATACGCAAAATGTGTCAGAGTTTCATACCTGGCCATTTGTTCGGTGGTGTAGTGACGGTGAGATCATCGGTGGAATGACGTCTTTGTCGCGAGATGCTCTGACTAGTACCCGAGGTGTCATTTATGACACTGTCAAAAAAAACCAAGGTGATAAATATATGAAATTTAAATATATCACAGCAATCAAGATACTCAGTGTTGAAAGCCTGTAACTTAAGACTGTAGTCGAGGAGATATGTTTTACTTCACTTAACTCAGTGTTGTAAACACTGAGTTAAGTGAAGTTTAACAAACTCAGTGTTTACAGCACTGAGTTTGTTTGTGCCCATATGCGGACAAGCGACTGCTAGCTCTCTCAGCGCGTGCAGTATCCTGCTGGTGCCGCAGTAACTTACCAGTCGTGATGATGCGCGTGCTTCAGGCTGAACGTGTCGGAGTCGCACAGACTCTGGTAGATGCAGGCGGACAGAGCGACTGCTAGCTCTCTCAGCGTGTGCAGTATCCTGGTTGCTGATCCACCTGGGATGCCCAGTTCACCGATAGTACCCAACATGTCGTGAGCAACGGACTGAGAAATAAAAAAAAAGTTGTTTAAACGTGTCTAATGGAATTATTGATTGTGATTTATTTGATATAATTTGAAAAATATACCTAACCTAACCCTAAATGCATTCTCATCATTCTAGTCAATCAGATTATTATGCAGCATGTTGCATGCTTTTTATCATGTGGTATCACTGTCATTCAAATCACCGCTGAAAATGAGGGCATTACAAGCGATACATAACTTCTCTTGTGTAAAAATGGGAAACTTACGGAGAAACTATGAATAACTCACCTGTAAATGTCTAACCGGATCAGCCACCACAGTGTTATTGGTAGCGACAGCCGCTGCTAACAACGGCAGTGTGGTGGGGAATGGTAGCGGAGACAGCAACTGTTGGTGCTGCTTGTCTTGTCCCAACTCTTGGAGGAGCAGGACTAACTCCATGCGGACTGAAGCGAGCCCGCCGCCGCCCGCACCGTGTAGCGAGCAGTAGGACAGTAATGTTCGGAGAAGAGTCTCGTTCGCTGTTAGATTAAGTGTTTAGATTTTAGCCTTTTGGTAGGTATTTTTGCTAGTGTCGGCACGAGTTATTACGAGAATTGTCTGTCATCTAAACAACTGGCGACCCGCCCCGGCTTCGCAAGGGTGCAGTGTTATACATATAAATAAACCTTCCTCTTGAATCATTCTATTTATTTGAAAAAACCGCATCAAAATCCGTCGCGTAGTTTTAAAGATCTAAGCATACATAGGGACAGACAGCGGGAAGCGACTTTGTTTTATACTATGTAGTGATTCATTTGGGCCTGTTTTCAGTAACAGTGAGATTCATCTAAATTACTGCTTGAATAAAAATGCACTGCCACATTTTCAACGCTCGTCTCAGCGCCAAGGGTTGAAATTCCAATCTATACTATTTATACTTATGATCTAATATTATAAAGCAGAAGAAAACTTTCGGTTTTCTCTTTGTTTGTTTGGTTAAACGCGCTAATCTCAGGAACCACTCAATTATCGAGGAAGACTATACACTATATAACATCACGCTATAACCAATAGGAGCGGATCATCAATGTAAAATGTTTCAAAAACGGAGATAATAGTATTTTTTTTTATAATTTAATGAAGAAGCAAGTGCAATAATATTCAGGAATTCATTCTGGGGTCACCTTAGTAGAAACTTACAACTTTCGTTTATTTGGCAAATGTCGGATTGATTTAAGAAATTTAGCGGTTTTAATTTATGTTTTTCTATAGTCACTAAGTACGTTAATTTTATCTTAATTTACTCACCCTTCAGCCACTTCTTCCTATTAAGCGCTCGCTGCACTTTGGCCTCGAAATCCGCCTTCTCCCTAACTAACAGCTGGTGTAGAGTAGGTCTATCAGGTAGCGGCGCGAGCTCGGGATCAGAGCACAGTAGGGCGCCGCCGCCGTCGCCGCCGGCCGCCAGGTAGCCGCACAGGCGCCGCAGGGCCTCCACCTCGCGCTCCAGCCAGATGTATAGTTGGTAGCGGAGGTGCCCACCTAGGGAACGTAAGAAGACCATTATGCCAGGTAGAGATCGATGAGATGTAACACGCTTGAAAACAAATTTGCCTAGTTGTTGTGTTACATTTCATGTTGCATTGCATTCGTCTGCACGGTTCATTTGTCTTACATTTCTTGTTAAATTTCACCAATCTGTGCCTGAGGGTTTCCCATAGTTTTTGGGAGAGCTGATACTGAATGAGTACCAAATCTAAGATGGCGGCCAATAATAAACGCGGTCTCCATCTTTGTAATGGTTTTAGGGGGTACTGATACTGGGTTGCGGGACTGTTCGAAAGAGATACCGCGGCCCTGGAACATAAAGGGCAAAGGAAGGAACATGGATGGGTTTTAGTCAGTAAAAGTCTGATACTCCCTCCTGCTCAGCCCAGAGCGGGAGGGGTTATTTGATGATTACCCATCGATAAAAAAAAAGGGGGTACTGACACCGAAAAAACCAAAACCCGTGATGGCGTCAATTCCATAGATTTTGAGGGTGATGATCCCGAAAATGAAGTTCATTTGCAATTCCAAGTTGGCGGCGATGAACATGGAATATAGTAAGCATATTATGTGTAGATTTACATACCATCAACTTCAAAGCCAGTAGCCAAAGTGCTCAGTTCCTCCATTAATATCTTGAGACAAGCCGTAAACTTGAGCTGTTGCGCCATTATGTCGACAGAGGGCGCTTCCTCTACCTCTTTCTCAATGTTTCCATTCACAATTGGTTTTTCTTTATCTTCTTTCTTGTCCATTTTCATCTCTAATGGCGGAGTGGATGTTCCAGAACCATCCGAACTTTGAAAGAAATTATATATACAGTTAAGTCTTTAAATAAGGGTAAAATAATTACTTAATATATTCTATCAGGATAACCCTTTAACCAAGAACTTTATTTAGAAAAATGAGGAATTTCCTTTATATTTGCCTTCTTCTAATCAAAAGCTAGCTATAGCTTAGTACTCGACATCTATAAAACGACGACGGATTTTAGAAATGATGCGAGCCTATGGCATGATTGAATAATGTGAGTGTTAGGCTGCGTTTCCACCAGAGATGAGCGAGGATGCGTAGCGAGGGATGTGTGTGATACTGACCAATCACATCGCTAGAATACTTCAAGCTGGGAAAATGAAGCGATACTATTGGTTAGTTTCACACACATCCTCGCGCATCTCTGGTGGAAATGCAGCCTTAGGGTGCTATTTCCCAAAGTTAAAAAAAAAGGGTGCTATTTTTATGACATGCGGAATTTAAAAAAATAGTAAACTATGGCTAGGATACTCCTATAATAGTATCGATAGTCAAGTTAAGTAATTTCTTGAGTTCCTCATTACTTATGCAAACATTTCTATGCAATAGAGAAGATTTTAAACGAAGTAACGAAGTTAACCTTCAAGCTATTGGTATAGAGATAATACCATATCGATTAATTTTCGGTCAAAGCGGCCGGCCCCAACCGAGAATGGCAAAATACGGTGCAAATACACTCACCTCTCATCGTCACCATCGACGTTCCAGCTCAGAACCAGCTCATCTTTCTTTACCGCGGCCACCGGCGCTCCCCAGTCCACCTCTACAGCCGGGGCGCCCCAATCCATACTTGTCGGTTCTTCCTCTGTTCATAAATAAATTAGCTAAGAACTTGAATCGTTTGGAGAAAATATCTGTGGGCTAGAACTTACCTTGAGTGGGATGAAAGGTCCACAGATATTTTCGTTGTATGTATATTGTCATGCAGTCAAGATATTACAAGAAATTCGCTTCCTTTTGATATAATTAGTTAGGTTACGGCTTTACTGTTTTGGGTTTGAAAGAAAATAGTATTACTACATATAAGGTCAGTTCACACGAAGCGACGCGCAAATAGAACTTTTATATACTACTTATACATGTATAGAACGCACCACACTCGAAGGTTTTATATTCAGAAACGTTGGAGATAGCCAAAGGTAGTCGGACTAAACTTTTTGAGAAAACTTGAAAGCAAAATGCGACCGTGTCGCAGACCGAGTAGTGTCGCGCTGGTTCGCCTCACCGGTATTGTGAAGTATAATTTAATGTCGTCATGAGTTCATTGCGAAAAAGGAATCGTGCTAGCGGTCATTTATATCTAGCAACTCTCTCGCACTGGAAGAGTGGGGTCATAACATTACATAGTGTAGTCTCCGCAGTATTTAGTCGCAATACTACACGCCGCTCAAAGCTGGTGAACTGACCCAAAAACATAAACACGTAAAAAAAACAAACAACCATCGTCTATAAAGCAACAAAAACCACAAAACAAAACATAAATCAGCGGACGTACAAACGGACGTGAACGTTGCGTACTTTTGACTGGTTGATCCACGAGTTGTCCTGTATGAATGACGGCGTCATCCATGGAAGGCGCGGCCACCAGCGGCTGCTTGGAGCGCTCGTCCCGCACTCGCGCAGGGAGCTTGGATAGCACCTCGAGTGCGAGGGCGGGACAACCGGCCTTGAAGTGGCCGTGGGCTGTTTGGAAGTAGAGGCGACGTTCTAGACGGGTGATGCCTTCTTCTGGTTCTTGTTGGAGAAGGGCTAGAGTTCCACCCTGTAAATATGATGTTGCATGTAGTTATTACAATAAATTGACAAATAAAAATAAATATTAGTTGACGAGAACCTCGTGAAAGCAGAGAAAGATAAACAATTCAAATATCTCGATCTGGCTCACGAGGTTGTCGACATGTGGGACGTGAGTACAGCAGTCACTATGCCGATAGTCGTGTCGGCCAATTGCTTAATAGCCAACAGCCTCGACGAACATCTGAGGAGGCTCTCGCTTGGCAGCTGGATCAAGGGCTTGATTCAGAAAGCAGTACTTCTAGACATGGCGCGTATTGTTAGGAGGTTCCTGTCTCAAGAGCTCTGACCACGGTAGCTCGGACCCTGTTCCCGAAGCCGGGGCTACTATTTTTTATATTTTTAAATGTTTTAGCTAATAAAAATATTTAAAAATGTAAATAATATGTAAAGAAAATACATAAAGGAAATATTAGTTGCATAAAATAAATATTGATAATTTTAGAGTCATCCAGATCGACCTCCAGCGAACCCTAGAGCCAGTTAATCAATCTGCTGACCAGTTAATCTTACCATCACTTTGGAGAATCACAAATACCTTTAGCCAGAAAATACCATATCGTTACTTGTGCGGAAAGTGTGGCTCTCTGTGATATTCACTCACAGCCCTGTTTTCCACAGTTACTACGACCAGCAAACATAGGTTAGGTTAAAACGGAGGACGGTAAAATACTGACCTGACTAGGTAGATTATGCCTCTTCAACCGGGGATGCGTGCGCAGATACACATAGAAGTTGAACACGCTCGGCATTGGTTCGTTATCCTTCGCCACATGTAACCGTCCCGCGTTGCTTAGCAACGTGTTCAGCGCGTCTCCGTATCGCTTGAGCTCCCACAGTGCCATCGAACGGACGAAGGGGTCTGGGTGGGCTCGTTCTAGGTCTAGTTCGCCGTCTTCTGTTTCTCCTCTGGGTTCAAAAGGGGGAAAAGATTAGTATTGTATTGTAGTTAATAGTGTTGTAATTTTCACAATCTTACAGACTGCTGTAATGCCGGCTGTACACTCTCGCCGAGGCAGTCCGAGGCAGAGCGAGCGCGAGAGTGTAGATGGTAGCGCTCGCCTGCCTCGGTGCTCCTCGCTAGCTCTCCGTCCCGAGTCGGTTTTTTGCGCACGAGTCAAAGGGTCTCGCGCGAACTGTGGGCGCGTCGCTGCACACTCTCGTTACAAAGTACTACTAATACCCTCTGTACAAACTTATACGTACCATGTTCTATTACGATGTATTGTAACCATCCACCATCTTCGTTAACGCCACTTTTTTTTCGTAACGTTTTACCTACCTCACCTATTCTAGGATTTTTAGTATTATTTTTACCTACAGAATATAACCCTAGAGATATGGGATATCAAAAAAAACAGGTTGTATATGTAGACTTTTAGTTGAACAACCGTTGTGGATGAGCCATAGGATTATGGCCTACACGGCTCATACTGTCCTACAGGCAGCCTATTAAAATGACAACTTACCCTAATATTTCGTCCATCAGTAACTTCCTCAAGCTAGCCGGCAGTGGGTTCTCTCCTTCGTACAACCGCGCTACCACCATGGCCAGTTGCAAGTCTCCGAGACGTGTGATAAGCACCTAAAAACCATACAGTAGTATTAATTATGAACACACAACAGTTCAATAACTTACCAGAAGATATAAAGAAGAGTGATACTATTAACAAATTTAAGACTAAGCTAAAAAAACATGTATGTACCCTATACAGCGCCAACGCCCCAGAGGCGAATATTATATTTTTATTTAGAAGTAACTCTGTATCTCATTATAAGTGAACTGTTATTTATAAGTTCTTATGAGAAATAAATGTCTTTAAACCTAATTATAAGCTTTATTTCTTGACAAAACTATCAGATTAGATATATTCTCTGTTAGTTTTGTCTACTTTTCTTTGAGAAATGTACGTTTTTTTTCTTTCGTGTTGCACTATTAATCAATACATAGGTATTTACGAACCAACCACAATCACGATGGTGTTTTTCATCTTCCCCGTTAAGAATAAGATACAAATAAGTATGGTTCCGATATGAGTCTGTAGTATGAGTCTCACTACACAACAACCTTACCTCTAAAGCATCTTTGAGTGCACCTCCGAGCAAGAAGAAAGCTGCGGCGTGCTCAAATCGTTGCCTACCGAGCAGTACGAACGCGTTCTTCAACGCAGCCTTACGCCAACGATCTTCCGTAAAGTCGTTTGAGAAGAACTAAATGGACAGAAAAAAGCTTCTATGTAATGTTATCTGAGGGAAATAGTTGTTTTTTTTTACTTTTCCCCACGCTAGGAATTTCTTCTGTATCGCGGATGCGTTTACAAACTTTTAAACTCACATACACAAACAGCCAGACTCGGAACAACTACCTGTAGATCATACAAATATTTGTTCCGAGCGGGGATCGAACCCGCGACACGCAGCGCAGCAGCCAATCGCTCAGCCACTGCGCCAACCGTGCAACCGTATTGATCTTTATGGAATAAATTACAACCTCTTTGCATTTTTGACAAAAAGTTAGTTATTTCCATTGTTCGTCGGCTATTCAGACACAGAGATTGACTGCACTTCGTAGTCTACGTCCTTGAAGACAAAAATCGGTAAAGTTGATAATTTACGGGTATTTTAAAACTCTCCTAGTACTCTAATACTTACATTGGTCATCTTTTCATCCCTACTAGACCGGAACAGTCCCCAAAGCAGCATCCTCTTCTTCATGGCGAGATAGTATAACGCAGCATCCATGGGATCTTGTTTCTGCATGTATGAGGCGCGTGCCAGCTTCTCCATGCAAGTGCGCAGTAACTCGCCGTGGACCCACCAACCGACACCTGGGTTTTGAGATGTTAGAAGCCATATTAACGACTAGCTAATGCTAGCGACCTTCGTTCGCGTGAAATTATTATCAAAAAAAAAAATGTTACTTCCCTTTTTTAAATTTGAATTCGAATTTTGTTACCAATTTCAAGGGTTTCAATTTTTTGCACCGAAACCTAACTTTTATTCTAAAATAAAAGTAGCCTATGTTAGACCTCATACCATCAGCTATCTGCCGGTTAAATTCCCGTCAAAATCGATCCAGCCGTTTCGGAGATTAGCCGGAACAAACAGACGGACAGACAGAATAAGTTGGAAAAAAAAGGTGTTTTAGTTCTAAGTACCGTATAAACTTTCATATGCATTCAGTAAAAAACTGTTATTTTGATATTGCAAACACACTTCAACTTTATTTATTTGTATAGATGTATAGATTTGGTGTTCATGTTATTATACTGTCTAATACTGAAGCTTATTTCGTGTACATAAAGACGTTTTTCGTCTGTCGTTTTGAGATATCAAAGTTTTTAGTTCCATGATAGAGCTTGTTGATATTTTGAATTCCACCCACGCAAGTAAAGACTAAAACATTTTAAATACTTACTTTAAATGATTTAATCTCGCAACACTGGGTTAGAGTGTATCATACGCCCGGATAAGTATAGGTTCTCTTTTGAGTTACAAGCGTATCAAGGTTTTGTTTGTGTACCTCATGATTCTCACACTTATGAAGCAATCAAGATAAGAGAAACATAATCAATCAATTGATCATCCATAATCACCTGCCTGCCTTTTCCCAACTATGTTAGGGTCGGCTTCCAGTCTAACCGGATGCAGCTGAATGCCAGTATTTTACATGGAGCGACTGCCTATCTGACCTCCACAACCCAGTTAGTACTGGGTAATACGATACCCCTTGGTAAGAGTGGTTGTCAGACTTTCAGGCCACTGACTACTTGTAACGGCTGTCGAAGATCTATAAATGACAGTCAGGACCAACGGCTTAACGTGCTTTCCGAGGCACGGAGGAAACTGGGTATGTAATGGGTGGTCACCCATCCACGGGCTAATCTAGGCAAGCACGGCTTAACCTAAAGATCGACCTGACCGGCTGTTCTTACTAATACGACTTACCTAACTCCCTCATAGTCGACCACTTCGGTGTTCCCTTAGTATACCCGGGTATCAACGCGAGAAGCTGTTCGTGTGTTTCCGAATGGAAGGCCCACACCAGGTTGCAGGTGCCGACGCCCGTGCGCTGCAGGCTCGCGCGCTGTGCCAGTGGCAGGCAGCGCAGCAGGTAGCCGTAGTGCTTCATGGCGAGGAGGAAACGGAGGCCACAGTCGTCGAGGGAGTCTGGTGGACATGTTGTAAGCTTAGAAAGATTTTTGATAAAGTTTCAGATGAAGAATTCGAAAAGAAAAGGAATATGCCACTTCTCTTTGACAATCGTCATGACGCATGATGCAGTCATTCATGTGTGATCTATTTTGTTTCTATATGTATATACTCTGCTTGGATAAAATACATAACCTACGCATGAGGTTTAATGGCCAATTTCGCCAAGATTGGATAGTGACAATGATGAATTTTTTTGTAGTCTTTTTTATCGGTATACATAAATGCATGAAATCTAGTCAACGATAGATACCAATATCAATATCTGCCAATATAAACTTACCTGGTAAGACCTCCTGTCCAGACGACTGCGCAACATCAACTCGCGCGTTGTTGGCGAGTCGTTCAGCAAAGTCAGCGTCACAAGTGGACACGGTGTCCGCCAGCGCTAATAAGTGCATCTGGTCTATGGAACTGAGACCCGGCAAGTGCGTATGTGTGAGTAGACGGGAGAGGATGCGACCTGTGGGGAATAGTATATTTCATTACAAGTGCGGAAAGGCTGTCATTGCAAAGAGTTCCGACAAATGTCTACCCGAACCGAGGCGCAGCCGAAGGCGAGGGTTGACAGTCGGAACAAGTTGCAATGACGTGTACTGAACGACTATTTTTAATACAGTTGCGAAAAAATTAAGCAATTTAATAAAATAATAAAAACACAATAAACTCAACTAACTAATCATTTTTTCTTATAAAAGTTATAGCACACATGTACATTGAAATTGGTACAGTTTTTTAAACTAACCTAAAACTTAGGTTGCATATTTACTGTTTGAGACAAACTATTATTAATTTCGTATGATTGTTCATGTATATTTGTCATACAATGGCGTTTGCTAGTTGATGGAATTCTGGAAAATGGCGCCAACCGTAGAATATAAGCAGAGTTTTTTTTTTCTTCACCCATTTTGGTAGACAAAGGGAACTATCCATACAGCTTAGTCTTCAGTAGATTTTTTTTTATTGATATGAAATGAAAATGAAATTTAATGAGATGAAATGAAATGAAACCTAACCTAACTCATTCAATTAAATCATTAAATCTGATATTGAAATAAATCAGTAGCTTCTTTTTAGAAATATACGTATTTGTATGAATCACAAAAACTCTTTAGTAAAAACTTCATGGTTGGTTTTTCTTTTTAATAGATATTATTTTGACAGTTGGGAAAGAGAACGCACGAGTTCGGTAAAAAAAAAAGCACTAGTATGTAATAGCCCACATCCCGAACGCTATACGTCCCTGCAATACACCACTTTTTGAGCAACTGTATTAAAAAGATATTTTTTTGTAAGAGTTTACAACATAACATAACATCATGCCTGTAGGCTCCGAAGGGTCAGACAGAGGTGTACCTAATAGGACACCCACATTACGCCTGTTATGTTTAAGTCCCATGTAACAGAGGGTGAGCGTATTGTGTATTAAACAGTTTGATGTTATAGAAAAGTTACTAGAGGTTATGAAATAACAGAATAGAGGAATTTGCGATGAAATGTCTTGATTTTTCCGAGTCTTTGATAAGATTCGACAGCAGACTTATAGCTTCTGTATTAAAAATGTCTTAATTGGCGTCAACTATGTATGTATGGGGACACCCTTTAATTTTCAACTATTTTTATTTTTTGGAATTTTTCCTTTATTTGTGCTGTAAGGCCTTGCTTTTTGCTAAATTTAATGATTCTAGGTCAAAGTACCCTAAAGGTTGTGATTCCCTTGTGAAATCGCACAATATGCGACATAAACAGTCATATCTGTTGATCGCGTTGACTTACAAGTTTGATTTTTTCATTGCTCCAAGGGGTAGCAGACCTGAGTATTTGGTATTAATTTCAGCTTGATACCGCCACGCATTCCTGAGAAAAAGGGTCTTGACAGATCGACAACAAAGTTATCCTATAAGGGTTCGGTTTTGCCGATTGAGGTAATACGGAACCCTAAAAATGTCAAGGCTATCTAAAAATTCTCAACATACTCATACTTAAGCCCATATGTTTAACAACACCCTTATATTGTATCTTACCTTGTCGCAGTCCAAAGTGTGACAAAGGTTGCCGTTCGGGCATTGAGGGACGTCTGTCAACTCGCTCTTCATCACCCAACAGTAAGGCATCAAGATCTTCTTCCGTATCCTGTATTGTGCCTTCGAACAATTCGTTATAGTCCTGCGAATTGAAAGAAAAGTATTTATAAACCACTTGATAATTACCCCGTTATCATAGTAAACTTGCCAAAGAAAATCTCGCGCATAATGGGGCTAATTGGAAGTGTCAAGGTTAAGGCTCTACGATGTGGATTCTGGATTCCATTGGTTCAAACAGAAGATTCGAAGGAAAACCATGATAACGGATGCGAGTATTCGTTGGATCTGGGCAGCGTAAGACCGTTTGTTGTGGTTATGCTTGGAAGCCTATGTCCAGCAATAGATGGCAATCGTCTGACGTGTAATGTATAAAATAATTTTGATTTTACGCGACTGCGGCAAAGCCCAAAATGAGGTTATATGTTTGACCTGTATGTATGAATGTCCGTTTCTTTGTTCCTCAAAATCAAAATCAAAAATCAAAGCGTATTTCAAGTAGGCCAGTTACAGGCACTTTTGAATTGTCGAAACAAAGAACAATTAAATGTAGCTACAGTCCCAGTCACAAGGCATAAAAACTGTGAAAGTACTGTAGTTGCCCATTCCCTATCGTAGATCTCTATGGAGAAGAACGGGCAAGAAACTCCATGGACACTCTTTTAAATCAGCAAATTGTTACAAAATCTTGGTTACATCATTCATGTTGAGATGGTACACTATGTAAGAACGATGTAGCAAGATGTGCACATTAAAAGTGTCCACAGTAAAAACAAAAAAGACAATTCAAAAAATAAAAATAATTAATTCAAATAAGCCGTGGCAACTAAGAGATGACCGCCCGTTCACGAACATGACGCATAGATCAGCACCATTCAACTCAACCATTTTGAAGGGAACTAAATGATCCGACACAAGCGCCACCTCGTAACTGCTATACGGATAATCCGACTTCAATAAAAAAGTACGTTGTTAGATTCGTCTTAGTGGCGCGAGTGTCACTGGTTACATTAAAATAAAAAGTAAAAACACATATTGTGGGGTTCTATTTTTTTTCTCCCATCCCCATCGTGTCTATCAAAAATGAAGGCTTCTAAAGAGTGATTACAAAAATATACCTTTTAAATTAATTAGAAATGATAAATCGTGTACAAAAGTCAAATCTTCCGCGAATTCATACGCATTACTAAACGAAAAAGATAGAAATAAAGAAAGCTATTAAAAAATTAACTCCACCTTTTTTAGTATTACGTACCTTAGCTTCTTGAATAGTGGACGGATGATGTGGGGACTCCTTGTCTGCGACGAGCAAGGTCCATAATGGCAATGGTGGCACTGATGTTATTTCTGCGTAGTCTAGCTGGACGTCCTCTGTTATCTGTATTAGTTTTAAATGTTAGATTGGTCTGAACCGAGTTTTAAAATATTATTGTTAACATTTAATGTGAACTGTTCTAAAACTTATTTATTTACTGCTAACAAGAGAATACAATTTAAATAGTGTTAAAAAAAGTAACAAGTTCTCAATAGGTCCAGTATAACTAATATCACTGTAAAAACATATCATGACTACTTTGTTTCTTGTTGCTGAAAACAAGATTCTCTCGGCATGCCGTTGGTTTCTTGATCAATCAGCGTTGTTAATCTGCGATCACCAATTCATTAAAGTCAACCTTGCCTACTTGGTTTCCTTGATCATCACAATTGTCTTCTTATGAAAGAGTTCCATGAAAACGTAGCCTATTTACAGTAGTTGTACTCACAAAATCTGCACATAGAACAATAAACACATAATATAATACAGTGTTTAGCGCGTGTTTAAAAAAGCTACAGTTACCTGTGCAATGCCATCTAGTGGCGAAGCGGCGCCGGCAGCAAACGACACCGACAGCGTGCGCGAGCGCGACCAGCCGCGCTGCAACACACGTGCGACATGCAACAGCGGCGCGACAAATAGTCGCAAGTGTACAATGATACAGTGGCGAAGGGTTTATGGTGCTACATGGATCATAATGAATAGAGAACTAACATGAAATATATGATTTGGCAGTACTTGGCATATTTGCCCGAATATTTGCCTTTAACAAATACAAAAATACCTTATACTTATTGGAATAACGTTTATTTTGGAGAGGTAAAACAAAGCTAAATTGGGAGCTAGTATAACGTTCATTATGATCTGTGTCGCACTCTATCGATCTTCTTCTCCTCAATTGCTTACTTCGCTTTCTGGATAAGATTTCCTTGGGAAATACTCCGTTCGCCTCGAACAGTAAATGATTATGTTTTCGCTTATGTGGATTTTTACTTAAGCGATTTCTTGTGGAACATTAATTGCAAGTGTATGACATGTTGCATTCTTAGTGGGGATTACACAAGCAACTATTCATTAATAATTCGATTGTTTTAAAATATCGGTATGTGGTCCGCCTCTACTAAGTCAAAATGTTTCAAATACGTTGTTTCAATAAAACTACTGAATTTCTGAATTCATTCAGGTGCCATAAGTGAACTACCATTTGGTTAATTATTTAGTGTTTTATTTCAAAAATATTACTCAAAACACACACTGGAACTATTAGTCGATAAATGGCTGTATTTAATCACAGTTTAGATAGAATTCAAGAACATTTTGTTACCTTGATTAATATTTCAACCTTTTTTAATCTGTGTTAAGCAAGCGACACATCACATCGCACTGTTACATCAAATCACAACAGTTACACAATATCGATTATTTATGTATAATAGACATGTATAAAGAAAAACACAATAGGATAAACACATACGTTTTACAATAAAATTATAATAAATATTTTTCACGAAAATCAAGCTAAAGTTAACTTTATTCTTTAGACACAGTAAATCAATTTTCAAGACATGAATATTAGTTCATTCAGTGTATTTGATGCGCACACATGAGATGGCAGCTTTTTATCTTGTTTCAGTTAATATGCAAATCAAGTGTTAGTTTGATGTGGCAATATTATGATGCCATTTTATTTAATTTTTCAATCAAAGAAAACTACATTAAATGAATGCAGCTGTATATACGATGGATTATTGTAAAAGTAATAATAAAAGACCATACCTGTCTAGATAAACTGTCTTCATCACCTTGCGAACTGCGTACAGTGAAACTTCCACCGATACATCTAGAAATATGGAAATATATTATGTCAAATCATTTAACTTGGTTTCCATTAGTAACATGAAACCTGGCAGCTGCAAACTGGCTCATGGAAAACCAATGTGGTTTACATTGGATTTACACGACTCAGTTTGGAGCCAGCCATGTTTAAATTTGTCGAATAGATTCCAAATTATGACGTGTTTTAGTGCGTGACACAGGGATGTACAATTTTTTTTTGGGGCCCCCCTCCTTTTTATTCCCAAACCACGTACGTAGATGTCCGGCTAAGTTAGCCAGCCTAGCTCCGCCCAGAAGCACAGAAGTTTCCTGGGAGCTTCACAGGCTTCGCGGAGCGACCTCACCGTTCCGAGGATTTGTTTGCGTTAGGTAGCCACGGCCCCGCATTCCAGGATGACGTGGGCGGCAGATTCTTCGGCGTCAAAGCAGCCCCTGCAGAGTGGGCTGTCCATGGTGGCGACCACCAGAGCAAAGCGCCGAGTCAATTAAGCTCGACGAAGTCCCGGAGAAACAATATAACTGTCTTGGATCCCGCAACGAAATTAATCAGAAAATAATAGCGGAGAAGTAGGAAAAGACATACAATATAGGCCGAGTGGCACCATCTTTTTTTCGGAAAAGAACCATGATAGGCGTTCCGAGATTGCACAAGCACATTTTTCTCCGAGTGTTACCCAACAAAGTATCTGGATCAAAATACCATACCTGACTAAATGAGCGAGGATAGCTTTAACCCATCGTATTTTGCCGCTGTTTAGAAGCTCCATCAATTGCTTCGGATGGTATTGAGGTAGCACCGGGCAGGCCATTTGTGAAGCTTCGAACAATCCGTAGTCTGGCATGTAGTCCAACAGCGGCTGGTACATAAAACAAAATTGCTGATCAAGGTCAAGCTCAGTACACAAGCTTCCAGGTGGCCTACCGTGACGTCATAAAGCAGGAGTAATTCCAGTTGGAAAAAAGATGGCGCTAGATGACCTGTATAGCTCTGTCTCTTTCCCACACTGGAATTACTCCTGCTTTAAGACGTCATAGTAACCCCCAGCCCGGAATTAGCCGCTACTAGGTATAGTCCTCCCATTTGTTCTGCCATACTTTCCAGTTCCGTGTGTTCCTTATTCAGGCATTACTCGCGAATAACCCCATATTAACCCCCTAGGTCAGTTTCTAGCCAGTCCAACCAGTTGGCAAAAATTGTTATTTGGACATTACAAAATACATCTTATTTCAATTCACATAAAGTTGCTTTTGTATTTAGGGCCAAACACAAAGCTTATGAACGCGACTAAAGTTAAGACAATATAAGAAGGCATCGTAGCAGTAGCCGTTAGTTATTTGCTACTTACTCTTTGAGAAAAAGGATTGATTATACACCCTTCACGAGCCCGTCAACCAAGCATTCTGTACATAAAACTAAATAACTCTACGCAAAAATATTGCTGTGCAACGATTTTCTTTTGTGACAAAAAATACGTTTTACGGTAGGGTTCTTGCATTGGGTAGTACAGGGGTCATGGAGATATTTCAAGAAAAGTTAAGTAATAAAAAAAAAAAAAAAATGTGATAAATTCGAAACTTTGACCCCCAATATCTCCGTAACGATAAGGTTCTCAGGTATGGTCCCGAACAAAAAATACATAACAATGATGAGGAGAGCAAATGGCCTTCGGTTTCGTGATGGGTATTTATACACCGATTATATGTATGTATGTATGCAAATAATACCTGAGGTTGATCTGGTTGTGTTTTGGTACGTCTTCTGGCGTCACGCTCTAATAGTTGCAAGTTGATAGAGGATACACGCTGTAGGTGCGGCGCGGATATGCGCAAGTCGGAATCACGTAGCGCACGGGATTCACCGCCTTCTTCTAACTCCTGTACAAAATACAAGTTTCGTTTTCGTTTAGTAAAGTAATCAACACAAAAAATAGGAATAGCGAAGATGACGGAACTCTAGGTCTTGCTCGGATTTGTAGCGATAAAGATATTAAGTGCCTTTGCGCTGCAGTAGGAAATTATAGGATAGATACCTAGATAAAGACTAGGCAAGCTATTTACTAGCAATTTGGTAAGACTTCGATACGCAGATATAATGCTTATTTTAGTTTAACAACAAGACAGAAGACTGTTTAGTTATGAGGTATTGTCCCTGACTCGAGCACAATCATCATAAAGTAACTACATACTTACCCATCATCACCTGCCTGCCTTTTCCCAATTGTTTTGGGGTCGGCTTCCAGTCTAACCGGATGCAGCTGAATACCGGTATTTTACATGGAGCGACTGCCTATCTAACCTCAATAACCCAGTTAGTACTGGGTAATACGATACTTTGGTAATACTGGAGGTCAGACTACATACTTACGCATACAACACAATATAATATATACAAGTACATACCTGTGTACCCATATATCCAGAAGACGTTTGCGGGTTCTCTGGCTTCCACTGCGAATATACATGCATTTCGGAGTCCATCCCAACCACGAGTATACCGTCTCGAACCCAGGATATTTGCATAGGTAACGGAGGTAGACCATCAGCGGTCTTCAGCTCAATGCGCCGCAGTTGCATCCATCTGATCTCTTCAACGAATAGCGGGGCGGCTAGGGAAGAGGCCTTGCGCAGGAGTGGACGATTGTTGCTGATTGATTCTTTCATTGCCTAAAATTATAGATATTTTTAGAAGGTATGTTTTATTAATTAAAATAGATTTTAGTCTACTAATGTGTTGGCTACGCTGGCGATTCCTTACAATAATTATGTTTTACTGTTCTTTTTGACACTTTAATGAAAACATAATTAAGTTGTTTTCTCTTTTTGAATCTACACTCAATCTAACTAATAGTACGCGGCTAACTAAGGTATTTTGATTATCTAGCTAAAGACGAGCGCTCGCTATGTGACTTCAAAGTCTCTGACATAAGGTTTAAGTTGCAATACTTGACGAACACTCCTGAAGTAGCAAAAAGAAATCAGTAACCATATTTAGTTTTTTCATTCGTACTTCATCACAAGCACGACATCTTGCTACGTAGAAACGGTGTGGTTGAACTTTCATTACTTTCTGTAAAATTCCTTAGTACTTGAGAACATTTTTCTTCTTGTTAGAACATTAACAAGCAATAATTAAAAGAACCCGATCGTTAATATGGTCCTTGCTACCGTGCTCATTGAGAGGCGACCACTTTTCAACCTTATGCCCTGAGTGATAGAGTTGAAAAATGGCCGACCGTAGTAGTTCATTGAGATTTAGAAGGCGACGGTCACCCAGGCATGAGTGACAGAGATAACATTACTAAAGGGGCCGACCACGCAAAAGATGGCGGGACGAGCTGGACAGAACCAATAACCATTGGCCCACATTGGCCCTGGATCGAAGAATTTGGAAGAGCCCACTGCTGGGCAAAGGCCTCTCGCCTTTGCCCAGCAGTGGGATGACACGGATAACAGTAACAGATGAGCTAGCCATATTAATGACTAGCTGTTGCCCGCGACCTTCGTCCGCGTGAAATTATTATAAAAATACTATTTTCTCCGTTTTTGCAACATTTTTTATTCATGCTCCGCTCCTATTGGTTGAAGCGTGATGTTAAATATATAGCCTTCCTCGATAAATGAAAAAATCCATCACTGAAAGAATTTTTCAATTCGATACAGTAGTCCTGAGATTAGCGCGTACAACCAAACAAACTCTTCAGCTTTATAATATTAGTATAGATCTTATACCATGCTTACCTTCAGATTAGCTTGTGCGAGATCACTAGACACAGGAGTGAACAAAAGCACTCTTGAACCAACAGCAACAGTTAGAATATGTGATCCATCTTCCTTCGACACCCAATCAAGTTGCACTAAATGTTTCTGTGTCAATGGACAGGTATTGCCGTTCTCCATGATACTCTTGCGCAATGATTGGAGGGTGCTGAACGATGGGACTGCGAGGAGTCCGGCTGATTTTCCTGTGTCGCCCTCCCCGTTGCGATTGTTACGGCTCTCGTCTGATGATAGGGTTTGGAGTACCTAGAAGAAATATTTTGTTGAATCTGACTGTCCAAAAAGTAAAGGTTTATTGGTGGAACTAGGTTGCAGTAGATCAACGTTCAATTTTTAGTTTAACTTGCAGCTATAAATCACTGTCCATTGGAAAGAACGTGAAGTCATGTCATTAACATACCGCAATCTAGTTGCACCTTTTAACACAACTTTGTTTACGTTTGAAATATTGTTTAATTTGGACAGCAATTAAATAAATTGGTCAATCAATAAAGGTGAAGTTACAATTAGCTTCAGTATACAAAATTAATTTAAAAAAACTTGAACAAGAATTCAAAATACGATTCATAACATTTTTTTTTCTTTTTTTCAAAATCTTTTTTCTATCTCTTTGTTTGTCTATCGCTTCTTTATATATTTTCTGTAAATTGAGAGGTCTGGTTCTTGTGATACAGGAACTCTTAGTATAAGAGCCAGGGCTACACTGATGTTTGTGAGTGGTAACTTTTCAATAGAAAATATATTTTTGGCGGTAAATTACGAGAAGACATGCAAGAATTCACATACCTGATTCAATCTCTGCTTCTTCTGCATAAACGACGTATCATGTAGATACGACAGATCAATCTGTGTATCTGTACACACACCAACCCTGGGCAGGCTGACATTCCTCAGCGGTATCGTATCTTCAAGCAACCACTCCGCCCCTCCTGTACTTTCACATTCATACACGCAGACGCACAGGTTCACGAAGCGTGCGTCGGGGTTCGAGCTGTTTGTTGTAGTCCCGCCTTTAGGTCGCGTGAAGGAACGACCGCATTTGTATGCGCAGGCGATGCGGCCGGAGTAGGCGGCGCTTATGTGGAGGGGTTGGCCTGGAGAAGTTATTGTATTTGGATTCAGAATATCACATATTTGTCAGTTCATGTTTTTGGGGACAGAAACTCAATGCAAATTGCATTGCAACAAAAATAAATTTGGGACTCTTTATTACAAACGGTCAATTAAAAGTGACTAACATTAAGTTATTTACTTTTTGACCAACGATTGAGTGGTAATCATTTTCCCATCTATGTTGGGGTCGGCTTCCAGTCTAACCGGAAGCAGATGAATACCAGTAATTTACATGGAGCGACTGCCTATCTGACCTCCACAGCCCAGTTAGTACTGGGGAATTTATAATATGGGGTATTAAAGTATAGTATTGATGTAGGTCTTACCTGGAATGTCGATCGCAGATTCTTGATCTTTGTTCATCATTTCCCATTCTATCCATGTATAATCAAAGTCTTGATTGTCCGTTTTAGTTACTTGACATTTCCAAAATCTGCAATAAATGTTATAATACATGACGATCAGTGTGTTTTGAATGGACCTCCCAGCCGTAAACATGTCAAATTGAGTTTGACGGCACGGTGGGCACAGTGGCTGAGCGATTGGCTGCTGCGCTCCGTGGCGTGGGTCCGATTCCCGCACGAAACAGATATTTGTATGGCGTAGTTGTTCCGGATGTGGCTATTTGCTATGTGAATTTAAATGTTTGTAAACACAACTACGATAAAGAAGAAATTGATAGTGTCGGGCAACGTTTTTTTGTCTAAAAAGAAGGAGACATCTAATTTTTCCTGTCTTTACCTTAACGTGCTGTCGGAACAAGCAGTAGCCATGATGTATGGCGCTAAACACGCGGGGTAAATGGAGGCAGAACTTAGGTGACCAGCTGCGGGCGTCGCGTGGATCACATCCACACCGTCCGGCAACGACAAGGGGCATTCACATACCTGTGATAAAACAATATATTGTTGTAAAAGATAAAGCTTAGTAAATAGAGAAATATCTCGACAGGAATAAAGGGTTTTAATAGTATTTCCACTTTTATTCGTCAAGTAAATGCGCCAGGAAATTTGAGGAGAATCGTGAGCTTTTCCCGTGTTGTTTCTAGCATTTTCTGGCTTATGCCCATGGTTTCGTCCGCGTGGAGTTCGTTTAATGTCCCTCGGGATCGTACTATCGGGATAAATAATATCCTATGTGTTCATCCAGGTTATGAACTAACTGTGTACTGTGTGTGATTTAATCCAAGTCCCCTCAGTGGTTATTGCGTGAAAGAATAACAAGCATCCGTCCATCTCACAAACCAGCTCATTTATAATAGTAAGTAAGATGTGATGGTCGATTAAAGCCGTGACCGAGTGGCGTCCAATGAAAAGTAAGAGAAGTATTGTTCGTTCGGCGGCGAGATGGGTTGACGACATTGTCATCGAAGGTAAAATATGAATAAGGCTGCCATAGGAGCGTGGAGACATGGAGAGGCATACACCCAGCAGAGAGTAAAGTGTGGATCGTGATGCTGATATTCAAATATGGTCCTGCAGGCCTACCATGATCTAATTAAAAACTATTCAAAAGCAAGACATTTCAGTTTAGGTTCCTAAACTTTATCGCTTCAAATCGTACCATGACATCCAATTTGCTCAGCGGCACTTGTATCGCTAAAAGTGAATGAAAGATCGCAATTTGTGGCTGAACCGCATTTGAAACGTTTTTGGTGAAAAAGAGATAACGCTATTGTGATCGAATAATTTTGTTTCGCTCACATTTTAGTGTCAGACACGCTCAGAAGCAAGTAATGTTATAATTGTTTTTAACTCGGTATCATTACTTAAAGTAAAAAAGACACTCAACAGTTGTTTTTAAGATTCCACGTTAATGCGGCAACTATTGTTAAAATAATTCCTAATCAAAGTAGATATTTATATACCTTTTGCTGTTTATTATACGAAAGAAATATTTTTTATTTCGACGTAATAAAACAAATTATGTTTAATGTTTCGAACGTACCAGAGTAAAAAAAGTTGTGTGGGTTGTCGCGTCAGTGTCAGTTTGACTAGATGCTTAAGGTGGATGCGCAAGGGTAGCCCGCGAAATTTAAATTTTCTTACGTTTATTGCAATTTGCAGGTCAGTGTCAGGTTGTATGTTGATGAAAATATGAATCGCGCCAGTAACACGTATGGCGTTACAGAATTATAATCATTCAAATCATCAATACAGCTCTCCAAGTTCATATAATCACATTCAATAGCTATTTCATGAAAAAGTCACTCTTTGAGATTATATGAACTTGGAGGGTTGTATTGATGATTGGAATGATTATAATTCTATAACTCCATACGCGTTACTGGCGCGATTCATATTTTCATCAACATACAACCTGACACTGACCTGCAAATTGCAATAAACGTAAGAAAATTTAAATTTCGCAGGCTACCCTTGTGCTTCCACCTTAAGTAGTCTGTGGAGTTGTAATTACGGTGGGAAAATTTAAAGTGAAGTGTAGTTTTGAATTCGTTAAAAACATTATTTCAAGGAATGTCGTAAGTATTAAACATTGTGTTATTTGTTTATGTACTGTCAATCTCCTATTTTATAGTCACTACGCGTGTACGCCTTAGAATAAGTCCAATTTTAATAAGACTTGCCTCGAGAAGCCACTTAGTTTGTCTTTGTAACAAGAATTTCAAGTGCTTTTTTTGTTGCATTCTAGTCGAAAGCGGAGAGTAACATTTAACCAGCTCGAGACTTTGTGGGAGATTTTAAATGAGAACAGAGCTCTCGCAACTGGCTAAAACAAATCTTCCCAAGCCCGAGAATATTCCAAAAGGATGTGATTAATTCTTTGAATAGCCTTTAGCGCATAATGAATTCGGCATCCTCAAAGTTATTGAAGGGGTCCAATTGGCCGCGTAACAGGAGCCTCTTACGTTTTTAGGCATTGTGTGAGGCAGAATCTTCCTCAAAAAACTCAAACAAAAGTAGTTCGTCAGACATCTGTTAAAGAAAAACAAATGCGGTTAAAAATGCATGTAAAATAGGTATTTTAGACTTTAGAAGAAAGATTAAAGTACACTTACACTGGTTTTTGTGAAATTCCACTATGTTAGCACTAAAAAACTTTATTTTCGTCAATAATTCACCAAACGTTTCAGTTTAGGTTAGAGAAATAGTAACTTTTATTGAATCGCTTATTTTGACAGTTGAGCGTTTCAGTTGAGCTGCTCTATGGACGTCATGGTACCAAACAAGTACAAAATTGAATGAATGAAACCAAAACTTGCGACTCAGTTTAGGAAAATCGCTGTCAGATGGCATGGCCTAAACTGAATCGATAAACTGTCGTCATGGTACGAATTAGGAGAACAGTTCAGTTTAGGTCCTAAAATGGATCGCGTTAAGAGCTCGTGGTAGGCATCCTGTACCGTCAAATCCTTAACAACATACCTTCTTGGTAGAAATAGAGATGTGCGAGTGCGCGAGCGGCTGCGGCGGCGCGCGGTCGTTGTCCATAGACACGGAGTTCTTGCGCGACTCGCCCTCGTCCTCTTGTATTAGCGCACTGTCGGGCACGTACATCATACTGTTTGTGAGGTCATCTGCGGAAGGTACAAGTTACGGTCAGTAATTAATCAGTTTGTTTGACGGTAAAATTAATGAACGCGCTACGATAATGCTAATTCCAAACAGCGTTATTGGCTGAAAATTTCTGCAAGTCATTTTATATTTCAAAATAGCCTGACCTCATTGGTTAGATTGAGAACTAGCTATGGTAACGCCATCTATAATGAGCTTTGACAGATCTTTCCCATTGTGAGACTGTCAGATGTCCTACGTTCACATAATGACGGTGATGATGTTTTTAAGTGGATTTTTATTCATTCAGAAATAAAATAACTGTTGTCTGCAACATCCTAGAAATTGTTTTTCCTTGAGTAAATGAATTTAACAACAACGAGCAACTTAGAACCAGGTAGCTAGAACGTAAAAGCATAAAATATCATCCAAGACTTGCTTTCTTTTGTTTTCTTGTACTCACCGCTAGGATCCGCCTGTGACGACACAGTGAGTCTCCACATATGCACGGTGGATCCCCCATCAGTTCTCTCCAGCACCACGATGTAGAATGGCTCGTTGAAAGTGGCAGCTTTACGCAGGTCCACTATCGCTTCCAAGCCTGCTTCCATTAAGGTGTTCATATCGGAGTTTTCTATACCTGAGTCTGCGTTATCTGAATCTACTGATGTGCGTTCACCTGGTGACGAAATGAAAAGTAGCAATTAACATCATAATTTTCCTATTTTTAATAATTTTCCTTCTTCGTGTCGTTGCCATCACAGTAATTTAAAAGCTGGCAAAATGCTTCGCCGCTTCCACGGAGCCGTCGGCAGCACAGAGGTCACATTGACTGGATGTCTTGGGGGTCAGAGGGCAGGACAAGAGGTGGCTCATAGTTTGCCGTACATTTCCATATCCAAACCGTACTGCCGTTTCGTAAGTGTCGGAGAAATGTGGGCTTGCTTCGGATCCGTCTAACCCTCCAAGGAATAGAGGTGTGTTTAATGGGGGCTATCGCGTAGGAATTCGCCGCTAGAGGCGCTAGTGTAGCGCGGGGGCACCGAACTGTCAGATGTCATAGAAAGTTCACCGTTTGCGTGATTTTTAACACGTATTTTTACAAATATTCACGATTGTGGTCTAGATTGGGCCATTCCTGATTAATTAGGACTTGAAGATTTTAAGTAGCAACTTAGAATCTTAATTTTCAGTACTTGGAGATAAAATGATTTTTAAATGTTTCATGCTTGCTAATTTTATGGAGAATATTGTGAATATATGTACCTATGTTTTTATACGTAATAAAATAAACTTTTCATGAATTTATTGGTACTTTAAAGTATAAAATAGAATTTTTGACAGGACCTTAATCGACAGTGGTGCCATCTGGTGAGCTCAAAAACGATAGCCCTCATTACCCTGTTCGTATACGCCCTTACCAGTAATAAGTTGTTCCTGGAACACATGCAGCAGCTGCGTGTTGTGCCAGTCGTGCGTCGCGTCGGCTATCGCGTGCAGCTGTATGATAGCGCCGGGCCGCGCCGTCGACTGCTGCGACACGATCTGTATGCGCTCGTGTAGCGGTACACCTCCGCCTTCTTCTAGAGTTGACTCGGATGACATCGACATTGTGTCGTGCTGTTGAGCAACATTAGAAGTTAAAGCGTAGAAAAGCCTCCCGCGCATTATGTGGACAGGTTGCAGCGATTAAAAGGCCAATTCTCGTATTTAAAAAACACACAAAATCATGTCGCAATCTCATTTCAGCGACAATCAATGTCAATTAATCTTTTGGAGCGGGGCGAACACCGCCGACCAACAGCGACCTCCTGTCAATATAAATTGAGCGCTAAAAGAACCACGCATCACTGTAAACTGATTGTATTTTTTGACGGATTGAGACTTGAACGTGAACTACCATAAAAACACGAGAATAGGTCCTCAGTTTCGCTGGCAAAACTGGCCACCTAATGCGCGGGAGGTCTTATAGTAATGTATAGTGTGCCTGTCTGTAGAGCAAAATTTTGAGGCACGACTATGTTAGCGCCAATCGGAGTAAATTATTAATTAGAAGTGTAATTTTGATTGAAATAGAACATTACAGTGTCTTTCACACGAAATGTCAATGCAATTTATTCGTTAATTATACTCTCAATTTGAGTTTAGCTTGCCGCGGAACAATTTCAAACCGACCTAGCTTGCGGCTGCTATCCATAAAAGCACGGCGGAAAAGAGATGTCTTTTTCGTTTATATTAGAATCGTTTTAAGTTGGCAAAACAGGTGAATGTGAACTTGTACACACGGCTACACATCAAGCTATACATTACCAGTTTATGCTGATCTCGCATTGTATAGGATTTCCGTACAATGCGAGGTTAGCTTATACTGGAAAGGTATAGCTTGAAGTGTAGCCGTGCGTATCAAAAACAAAAAAAATACAGGACCTGTGTATTGTGATACGCGTTTGATATTATATTTAGCGACAGTTAGTACGGGTAGCGATAAATTTCGTTAACAGTTGCGAGTTTTTTGGTACAATTCTCATTCACTTCTTCTGATGTTGTTTCGATGACAACTAAATTGAGTCAGCCCATTTGCCGACCAGTTTGGCACTTTCAGTAGCGTACATCAGCTCCTATGAGGTGCAAACAACAGGACAGGCAGGACACGATATCAAGTGTCCCATAGTTTTTGGGGAAACACCAAATTCACACTCCAGAGCCGTCATCTATGAATCTCCACCCTTTACAGGGTTTCCTTGCTTCGGCTAACCTATTTCCAGGGTCTATTTAAAGTCTTCCAGGTCAGCCACATTCTCTTGTTTTGCCTAGTAAAAGCGATTTGACTATTATACATCCCCCAAAAACAATATAACTTATTGTTTTTATTTTCAAGACATCTTTTTTCCCTCTACTTTAGTAACCCCGTAACCTGCTGTGTAGTGAGTCTATACTAATTACCATTACATCTTTATGGCGTCTCTCCGAGGTGGCTATCTCAGCCAATAATGTGCGCGCATCTATCACAGCTTGGAACACTCGTAGACTCTCGCCGTCGCTCGCCACGAAACACGCCGACGGTGAGTTTGATAGATTGCCGAGAGTCGTACTTGAAAATATAAAAGAAGCAATATTGAGCATTGTTCAGGCATTGTACTCGTGTTATTATTTCGAGTAGGATGCTGCTCTTTTATGTATGGCCTCTTTTTCGCTAAGGTCAAAATTTACCGTTACCATTGTTCAATAATACACCAGATTATTTGTATTTGGATTTTTGTAATATACACTTGCTTGAAAAAGCGGATATCGTCGAAAATTCTGCTGATTACAAGTAAATATTTTTGATTAAATCCCAGAGGTATAACCCTAATAAATATAGGTCATATTATGTCGCTCTATGTGAAAATAATATTTTATTATCTCAGGCTAAATATACTTCCTGCCAGGGTTGCGGGACTGTTCGAAAGAGATACCGCGGCCCTGGAACACAAAGGGCAAAGGAAGGAACATGGATGGGTTTTAGTCAGTAAAAGTCTGATATTCCCTCCTGCTCAGCCCAGAGTGGGAGGGGTTATTGATGATTTCCCATCCGAAAAAAAAGAGGCTAAATATACTTATGTAACCTATGACTATACATTCTTAAATGTTTTTTACCTAGGCAGTAAAGTGGGCAGCCAGGCGACGTTGCTGAAGGCGGACAGATGCGGCGAGTTGACGCGCGCCAGCTCGGCCACGCCGCCCGACTTGCCGAGCGGGCCCACGCACTCCACGCGCCACATGATCAGCTCCGAGCACAGCCCGCCCGCTGCCGCGTCGTCGTCGTACTTGTGGTGGTGCCGCTCGCTATCTGTTGGGACATTATTACTCTAATAAATTGTGAATTTCCTACAGAAGATCTTGTATTCACGCTCCAACGCAAGCAAACAGAACTTTGGTCTAAGAACGGTCACTGCGAGAATGCAAAAGAGCGCGGAATCAGCAGGTCCTCATCTAGCAACACGGAATCGCAATTTTTCCATGTTCCATTCTTTTCCGTCGCTCAGAACCGTCCGTATTTGCTAGAGCGAGAAAAGAGTGGTAGTGCTATCGCATGCGGCAACGTCGACGATACGCTCGTCAGCACGCTCTGATTCTCGCTCCAGCAAATGACGGTTTATTTCAGCCAAATGCAAGTTTGAAATAAATGTCGTCGGTTTCCAAACCAAGGACATTTACAAGCCTACCGAGTGAGGAGTTCAGACGGTGCCTGCCTGTTGAGGTAGTAGTGCGGTGCGGGAGGGTGTTGTGACCTATCGCTAAGTTGAGTAATTCGCCCGTAGATGGGGCAGCTACACCGCTCCAGGGACCTGAAGCACCCTGTCAGTTCAAGCAAGTAAGTCTGTTGGATTGACCATAACAGGTGGCCTAACATGACGTCTTAAAGCAGGAGTAATTCCAGCGGGGGAAAGAGACAGCTATACAGGTCGTCTAGCGCTATCTCTTTCCCACACTTTAAGACGTCATAGTAACCCCCCCAGAACGGAAAAACAGAGAAAGAAATTCTTACCAGATATGTTATGATGACTTGTAGTTAGTAGTAGAGGTAATACTGGATGGCATGTTATATCGTTTACTCTAAATCTATGGCCCGACGCTCTCGATGCGTGGCCTATTGATAGCACCTGTAACAAAATCAAACAAAAATTAAATTTATCGGTATCTCCATAAGTAGATCGGTAAAGGCATCTAGGAATATGATAGACAACAAGTTCTGAACACGCCCTTTTTGATTCTTAGTCTGAAAGAAGACAGTCGTATTAGAAAGTTATGTTTTTCACCAGTGAATACAGAATAAAATGGTTGAATGGGCAATAATATTCAATTGTGTTAATTGTTGGTCCATTGTTATAAAGTTTGACGTATAGTGATGTTATTTGCTTAGGTAGACACATTATGTACACTCAAAATCTCTCTCTTTCACACACACACACACGCACACACACACACACGCACGCACACACACACACACGGGCGCGCACACGCTTATACAATTTATCGTACTTTGTATAATTTTGTTTGTTTTTTATTTTTTTTCTCTTTTTGTTAATTGCCTAGTTATTGTTATCTTTAAGATGTATGGGAAGAGCGGAGCCTTCAACTACAGGCATTTTCTATGCCTAAATGGAGACTCCTTGACATGCTATGTAACCCAAATTTATACGCAATAAACTTACTTTTTTTTTGACCTTCAAAAGTGCCATTTAGTGGCGTAATTGAAAAAAAAATAGACTTTGACTCTGAAAAGACTTACCAGGCTCACTGTCAATCCATCAGCCCCGTTGTTTTGAATGATTATTTAAAGGGTAATAATAAGTTGGTATTGTTTTTTAACACGGTTTCTTTGTATTCCTTACCTGAGAAAACTTAGACTTATCATCAAAGGTCAACTGCCACAGGTTCAAGGTGCCGTTCGTATGGTTGGTGACCATGGATATGACGGGCGCCGAGTCCAGAACATCTCCTTCCTGATTATCTCCCAAATCATCTGTTGCTACGCTCGTCTTACGTTGCATTTCATTGTTGTTCTCTTCTCGATTTCCTGCGCAAGAGCAGGAGAAATGTAGCATTTTGTGGTAGCAGTTTTTGGATTTTATAAGTAGTGGATTTTTACAATGACAGATGAAAGTTCTTATTTTCCGAGATATACTTGGCACATTGCTGTGTTGTTACATTTACATTCAAAAACAAAAAATGTTTTTTTTTGTTTTCAAATATCAGATTACAAATAGGTCGTCCCCCAAAAATTTAGTACAACAATCGACGACCTGCATAAGTCATAGGCAATATTATTTCAGAACGGAGTATTCATGTCTTTAAATTAAAATGTTTTTTTTTTTACCATTTTCCTTATTCTCGTGATGGTCACCTTCTCCTTGAGGCCACTCGGTCTCTTCCTTCTCTTCCTGTACACTTGCAAGCGGCGTCGTCACTTGTTCTGGAGGCTGTGGTCCCACTATTGTGGAACAAACATTGAAAACGTTTACATTGATTTTCTAAGAGTAGATTTTGTGTGTTGATAATTATCTGCCAGGACTGGTTTTTTATTCAGTAGTGTAAAATGCCCCGTGTTCAAACACGAATAAAATTATTAAAGCCAATCGATTCAAATTCGAATCGATTTGTCGCTCGAATGACGTTGACAGGCGGGCGCTGTAGGTGAGCATTTTTTATAAATTATAATTATTGATAAAACAAGATGGCGGCTTCAATCCTGATAAGGCCAACGGCTAAAACATCCCTGTAAGCTAAACTTACTCGGCATGACCGGCTTGGTCCTGTGTCTCACATACAGCGGCTGTGCGGCCGCATGGTACAGTGCGGCCGGCGTGCACATAGTAGTCGCGTCACCCAGAGGGAACGCTGATGGTATCCGTGCTGAGAACGATACTTGTGCTTGTCGGATCGCACCCGCTTGTAACTCGTCCAACCATTCGCATACCCTGGAGAAAAGTACGTAAAAGTTTAAAGTGATGAACGAAGAAAAGAAAACCTCTTTTGGGTATCTTCTTTTGAGGCGGAAAGGTCAAAATAGAGGAAAATCTATTATAGAAATAGAGACGTACAACTCCGCTCAACAACGCCAGATAAGACTCTCTAAACTGTGATATTTCGTAGTAAATCGGACGTTATTCTAATGTCAAAATCCAGCGTCTCGGCACTGCTGGTCACAATTGTAGACATCATGATAGACATACTCACCATATAAGAAGTTCCGCAGTTACTATTCTATATTAGCGTCCAGCGAGTCTGGCAGGTGCGTACAAGTGACGTCAGTGGCCATATAGAGTTTTCAAACGTACTCAAAATATCAGAAAGCTGCCATCAACAGGGTGTATAGAGAACAGTAGATCCGGACTCTGATGCCAGTCGTGCAGTAATGACTCGATCTTAGAGTCCAGCGAGTCGGGAAGATGCGTACAAGTGACGTCACCAACCACAGAGTTACTCACCATATCAGAAAGCTGCCATCAACAGGGTGTATAGAGAACAGTAGATCCGGACTCTGATGCCAGTCGCGCAGTAACGACTCGATCTTAGCGTCCAGCGAGTCGGGGAGGTGCGTACAAGTGACGTCAGTGGCTATAGAGTTTATAGACGTCGTGTTTGATAGAGTCGGGTGACTGTGGTTGTTGCTACCTGGATGAGAAGATGAAGGTCAGAGACAAGTTTTTTTTAAATCTTGATTTTATGGCCCGCTTGGCACCACATATTACGAAAAAACGGTAATTTATTGCTGGGATTTGATGAGAGGTGGTCTTAACTAGCTAAGAATCGAGTTGAGTGGAAAAAGTGGGACTTAATTGGAATTTCGTCGCAACCAATTTTTTTTTTAAGTGTCAGTTTTACTTATACGGGGTAGAAGGCATACCGACGCGAAAACTGTTACCACGTATTAAGTACATCATTCTGAGCCCCGGGCCCCACATGGAGATTTTTCATCTGTCCTTGAAAAAAAACAGCAGTTTCCTATATTTCTTTTTTTTTTACTACTGGTGGAAAATTTCTATGTGGCCAGGCTCCAAATGAAGTACTGAATACGTGGTAATCATTTGCACGTCGGTGTCCCTTCCATCTCGAATAATTATGTTTTAAACAAATTGTTTACCGCCATGTATTTAGTTATTTGTGGTGCAAGCAGGTCTTAGTTTAATTTAAGAAAATTATTATATTATATTTAAAAAAAATTATAAGCCTGTTTCAGTCATACAATCTTGAAAACAAATTTCTGGAGCCCACTAGAATAACCCCCACTAGTGCCACTTGCCTCGATAATATTTACACAGATGTCATACCTACCCACACAGTAATTATTAACTTAATGGATTCAGATCATTGTGGGCAATTGATCACAATTCCTAATGTAAACAAGAAAGTCACTAAGAAGGATATCATTGTTAATCCAAAAACTAAAAATCGCCTGGAAACTTTTAAAACTAAACTTTTGTCTAAATTACCACCTTTGTCAAATAACGGTGATCCCAACCAACAATATAACGATTTTTTTAGTATGTATTGCACACAATTTAAAACCACGTTTGTTCCTAAGACAATCTCGGTTAATAGTAACGCTTCTTTCAACGACTGGGCCACCATTGGTATTCATAAGAGTCGAAAACGACTTTATGAGCTGTATGAAGAACGGACGTATATAAACACTGTAGAATTTAAGTTATATGTTAAGAATTATTCTAAGGTATTTAAAAAAGTTTGTTTTATAGCAAAGTCACGTTATTTGAGTTCAAAAATTAAAAACAGTAGTAATGTAATTAAAATGACATGGAACATTATTAATAGCGAAACGGGAAAGTCTTGCAATCGAGATAGTGACTACAGCCTTGCTATTGGCGATAATATTTTGAATTCAGACACTCAAGTTGCCACAGCATTTGAAAATTTCTTTGCGGATATTCCCGTATCGACTACTAAATCGCTAAACTCGTCACCAGCTGCTGCCGAGTCTTTATTAAGGGAAAACGTTTCGGTCTGTGATTCCGAATTTAATTTTCAATATGTCACCTGTAAAGATATAATTAAAACTTTTCACACGTTAAATGTTAAGAAGACCGCCGATCTATGGGGTCATTCTGTGGACGTTGCTAAGTCCATTATAACCATTGTAGCTCCTTCTTTAGCTGTAATATTTAACGATTGTATTGACCGTGGTGTGTTTCCTGATCTAATGAAAAATAGTAAAATAATACCATTGTTTAAATCGGGTAGTAAATCAGACCCCACTAATTATAGACCCATTTCTGTACTACCCACGTTCAGTAAAATTTTTGAAAAACTAATTTTAGAACAAATGCAAAGATTTTTCAATAAACATAAGTTATTGCATAAGAAACAGTTCGGTTTTACAAGGGGTCGTTCAACTACTGATGCCGGTGTTGAACTTTTAGGGCACATTTATAATGCATGGGAAGTTAAATGCGATGCTTTGGGCATTTTTTGCGATTTGTCTAAGGCTTTCGATTGCGTTCTTCATGAAACATTAATCAGGAAACTACACCACTACGGAATCCGGAACGCCTCTCTGGATCTTCTTGCGTCATATTTGAGCGATAGGATTCAGAGAGTTGATGTTAACGGGAAAAGGTCCCCCGGATCCGTAGTAAGAATGGGGGTACCCCAGGGCTCAATTCTTGGCCCATTTTTGTTTCTTATTTATATAAATGACTTGCCTTACCTCCTAAAGGATAATCATGACATAGTGTTGTTTGCAGACGATACCTCTCTTTTATTTAAACTCAAACGTCAGCAGCTAGTTACGGACGATGTTAATAGCGCCCTGGCAAAAGTCGTTAATTGGTTTAATGTTAACAATCTACTCCTAAATGAGAAAAAAACTAAATGTATTAAGTTTACGATACCCCATGTAAGACAAGTGGAAACTAGTGTACTAATCAAGAATGAAGAGTTGAAACCGGAAGATAACACAGTGTTCTTAGGCATAACTTTGGATGCCAAGCTTCAGTGGGGCCCCCATATAGACAAATTGTCAAAAAAGCTTAGCTCTGCAGCATACGCCGTTAGAAAAATTCGTGATTTAACTGATTTAGAGACAGCCCGTTTAGTTTACTTTAGTTATTTCCACAGTGTGATGTCGTACGGTATTCTCTTGTGGGGCAATGCCGCCGATATTCAGACAATATTTGTTTTGCAAAAAAGGGCAATTCGTTCAATTTATAAATTGAGTCCTAGACACACCCTCAGAGAAAAATTTAAAGAGATTAATATACTTACTGTCCCCTCTCAATTTATTTATGAAAACCTTTTGTACGCACATAAAAATATTAATTTGTTTAAAAAATACAGTGATAGCCACAATGTAAATACGAGGAATAAACACAAATATGTTGTTCCTGCAACGAGGCTAAAAAAAATAGGGGGTACGTTCAGATGCCAATGTATACGTTTTTACAATAAACTTCCGAGTCATATTCAATTACTAAGCCTAAATAAATTCAAATCGTTTATAAAACGGAAGCTATGTCTGAAAGCCTACTATAACATTAATCACTATCTCGAAGATAAAAAGGCTTGGGATTAAGCTGCTCCAATTAAATTTACTCTGTGAATGTCGAAATTTCGGACTTCGCTTGTTTATTATTGATTCTATATACACTGTGACATTTAATTTATTTGACATGAATACTTTTAGTATTTTATTATTATTATTATTTTTTATTATTATTTTGTTTTATATTTTTCTTATTGTTATATTTAATGATTTGACATGAATACTTACTTTGCTAAGTATTTTACTTTTATTTTTTATTGTTAATGGTCACATTTAATGACATTTATTTTGTAGAGTATTTTGTATTAATTTTATTTGATTATTGTGAATGTGAGGACCATGTGTATCTTTTTCCACTATTGTCTGGCAGTTTGAGTACTATAAGCGACCTACCCAAATGTCCTTTCTTTGGTATTGTTCGTCGTGTCGTTGAGCTCCTTGAGTTATAAGTCGAGCTACACGATAACTGACAAATGCTTGCACTGACTGGACAGGTCCACTCAAATCTGTGTGGTTCTTTCTTCAAGAGACCATCTCAGACACTAATCTGCATAGTCCTCATGTGAGTTAACCAAGATTATGTCTGGACTTTAAAAGAGACTATGACCTCTGAGTTTGTTTCGGCTGTTTCTTCTCAGAGTAGTCAGGTACGAAACACCGGCCCCATCTAGTTTAAAAAAGAGACGTGTAAAAGTGTTTTTAAGAAACCTATTTGCAAAATAAACATCATTTATCATTTATCAATTTATTTTGTAAGTCTGAAACTATACACACAGGCGAAGAAATCAATTGATAAAATTTAAATTTTGTTACATACAACATTTGGGACAAACGGTATACCTTACAAAGTTAATCCAGGAAATACGCTGGCTGTTTTACAACACATAGGAATTACATTTCGAATATTCACATTTCGTTAGATTGACAGTTCATGCAAATATGCTGTGTTTAAGTTTTGCTTGGGACCTATAAGAGATCTGTGTATTTCACCTACTTGTAAGAGGATCGCCAATTGGTTGTGAATGCCGCTTCTGGCGATTGGATCCTGACATTTGCCGTGAGCCGGTTTATGTGTTGTTCAAAAGAGGTTGTAGTGATGGCATGCCGTTTAAGACCTGGACTCCCACCAAAGAAGAGGCATGTGAGCGGAGTAGAAAGGACACGTGCGGAAACCGACCAATCACATTGGTTGAAATCTACATCACGTGTCTCCTGTGATTGGTCGAATCTTGCACATCTCTCAAACGCCCGTCTCCGCTTTGGTGAAGTCCAGGCCTTAGTTAGATGGTAAAATATCTGCCAATATACAGCATGTTTCAGAAAGGTGTGGTGATATAAAATTATCAGCTATCCCACACAAACTTCAATACGTTCTCGACCCATGGAGAATGTTGTTTAGTTTAATGATCTGTATCACAGTCGTAAACATGACCACACCGTTGTGATACACTCTGTATACGTACGACGAAGTGGAAACTCCTAGCCAAACCTCTTATGTTAAATTAGCTGGCGACACTCACACTGATGTAATGGGCGTCGATACACATCTGTATACATCTACATACTTCACACGTATAAAGCATGCAGCATGAATATTCAGTTACCTGGCTGTTCATCACTATTGCTGTTATCCTCGGATTGCATTTTAGTTAAATGATGACTTGGACGTCTATTTTCTATACGGCAGCGTGAAATAAAGTAAGCAATATGGCTTATAAGTAAGCGAGATTTAATCAACATTATACTTTAAAGCACAATAATTTAAGACTATAATGGTTTGACATAATTACTCTCGAATTAATAATTCTAATATCAATACGATGTCACAGTTTCTAGATGAAAATTACGAAAATACACTTTACGTCGCTGACAATAAGGCGTCAAATTACTTTAATTACCACATCGATTCAAGTAAGCTGTTACCACGTTATACTGATGGAAGCTATTAAGATGTTTATCAAAGTTATCATTATTGATAATATGATTTCTTATATCAAAGCCTCTTTATATATCTGTGAACCGGTTTTCAAATGTCGAATTATTTGAATGGCATATTCGTGAATATTTAAATACTTAATGCAAAACCCTTCATGGAAATATTATGTGCGTTATGTCAGCAATCAATCAAATTTAATTGCTGATTTAAAAAATTTCAAAGTCATTATGGAATATGACCGCTCACAGATATTATTGTTTAGTGTACAGTAGTATTGTTTGATAAAGCAAGTAAAAAACATGAAAAAAAACACTTACTTTCATGCTCTCCGTCCGGATGTGCGGTGTGATCCGAACCTGATCCACCCTCGTCTGTCTCTTCTTTATCTAATATCTAGACAAAAGAAACGGTATGAAAGATTGTTGCATAAAAAAGGGGAATGAATATTGTCATGGGCTATCAAACGGTTGCTGGCATAAGTTTATAACGACAAATAATTGGCAAAAGACATGTCCTGTACTTTTTTTGATGTCATCGTGCATAAAGAGTCCTATGAGGAAAACAATTGAAGAAGGGATGTACCTAAGGCCCTTTGTTCATTTGTTGCAAGAAAATATCTGGCAACATTTTCAATAATTTCTAATATTCAAATGATGTTTATTCGGTGGGGTTTAATCAGGCAACCCAATTTCAATCACGTCTCTCACAACTAGCAGACTCCTACAGATTTCAGACTTATTTCAATTCTAATTACTTTTTTAGTAAGATCGTGCAGTATAGCTTCAGCCTGGCTGGTGAAGTGCATCTCCTTGTTGTGAAGCCAGTGCAGGATGAAGCGGCCACCGCTAGCCAGTGAGGGCACCAGAGGAATATCCGTCTCCGCGTTTATCGAAGCTGCCAGGTGGAAGTGAAGACCTGGGGAGAGTTAAAATTGTATGAGACATTAATTAGGCGCCAGTGATATCACGACAGACGTTTTAAGTACAGTACATTACGCCAGTCTTATATTTAGGGGTTCACCTCTTATCCGAAATAAAATATAGACTCCAGCTGCTCCGGCAGCTACTGAAAGTATCCTAATGGGAAACCCATAAGCACATGGCCAGACTTAAGTATCGAACTAGCACGTAGTATATACAGGGTGAAGTTTTCAAGTGGGCGTGGATAGCCAAATCCGATACTATGAGGAATAGCGAAAAATACTAAAAATACCCGATTTTGATGAAAACTAAAACTCGTCATCGACGTATCATTGGATTAAAAAAAATATATATTCCTAGCCAGGAATGGAATCTGTTGATTTTGGAAAAAAAAACACTGTATTATTACACCATTCGATAGCGTCGCTATTAAGGTTCAAATTCTGGGAAGAAATGACATACGGCAAACTAAACTAAAATTCATCCTGTATAGTATTTTTTAGTGAATGAGGGGATTTTCTTTAAGAGGGATTTTCTTTTGGAGGAGCTCGTGGCAAAATAATAACAGCCGCTCGGGTCGATCTTTAGGTTAAGCCGTGCTTGCCTAGGTTGGTCTGTGGATGGGTGACCACCCATTACATACCGAGTGTCCTCCGTGCCTCGGAAAGCACGTTAAGCCGTTGATCCCGGCTGTCATCTGTAGATCTTTGACAGTCGTTACAGGTAGTCAGTGACCCAAAAAGTCTGACAACCAGTCTTACCGACGGGTATCGTATTACCCAATACTAACTGGGTTGTGGAGGTCAGATAGGCTCCATGTAAAATACTGGTATTCAGCTGCATCCAGTTAGACTGGAAGCTGACCCCAACATAGTTGGGAAAAGGCTATGCAGATGATGAGGGGATTTTTTTAAAAAAAAAAAGCAAAAAAATAGTCGCTCCAGGTTGTAATCTGTCTCAAAACAAGATTTCTTCATGACACGTACTGCACCATATATGATAGTATCACTATGGTATGACGTAGTAAACTTCATAATATTAAGAATATTATACGACCCATAAAATCTTTACTGCCAATAAAAATAAAGTTTCTCTTTAACGCAGCCAATAAACGACTTTACTATAACCTTTTCATGATCATGATCAATTTCACATCTAGTGCTAGATTGTGCTGTAAAAAGGTACTCTTAAACGAGATTTGATCGCCAAATTAAAAGCTTAACAAACAATTTTTGTTAGTCAATTTCCGACTCAAATGTTATTCACAACTAGCTGTTGCCACTGCAATTTCACGCGACCTTCGTTCGCGTGAAATTATTATAACTAAAATATTATAGTTCCTTTTTTGAGTCGGATTTTGTTCCCAATTTTAGGGTTTAGGGGTTTTTTAGGGTTTTATTTTTTTTAGCAGGGAACCTTAATTATTTTTCTAAAATAAAACTAGCCTATGTTAGACGTTGGCAGTAGCCGATGTTGACGCGAGACGACGCCACGATACTGAAATAGGCCATTGATTTCGCGCAGAGCCACGCACAGCCCCGTGTGCTCACAATGAAATGTGTATCTTTTCATGTAGTAAATCACTACATAGTACTTGTATAAAACAAAGTCGCTTCCCGCTATCTGTCACTATGTATGCTTAGATCTTTAAAACTACGAAAAGGATTTTGATGCGGTTCTTTTTAATAGATAGAGTGATTCAAGAGGAAGGTTTATATGTGTAACAGGGCACCCGTGCGAAGCCGGAACGGGTCGCTAGTATAGTATATAACAAAGTCGGTCCCGCTGTTTGTACGCTTAGATCTTTTAAACTAGGCCACGGATTTTAATGCAGTTTTCAGCAATTGATTGAGTGATTCAAGAGGAGGGGGTTTATATGTATTACACCCGTTTGAAACCGGGGCGGGTCGCTATTTGGAAATAATATTATGATGATACAATTATATAATTTAAAAAAAAACTTGTGAAAAAGTTGTAACTTTGACTCCCAATATCTCCGTAACTAGAAGGTTCCCGGGTATGGTAAAACAAAAAAAATATCACAGTGACGGGGAAAACAAGTGCCTTTCGGCTTCGTTACGGGTCTTGTTACACCCTTTATACTTCCCACATTCATCCCGTGAGGTACAGAGGGATTTATTATTGCGAGGAGCATCACATACCTGGGTACTGACACCCACAACATGCCTCGAGCGTACGGATTACAACATTATTCACACAAAAATGAGAGGAGCCTTTTGAATAACAGCCATCTTTCTATGTATGGTCTAGAACAAAAAAATAATCGCAATGACGAGGAAAACAAGTACCTTTCGGCTTCGTTAAGGGTCTTGTTACACCCTTTATTTACCTCCAGTATAGGACGTCGCATGGTAAGGATTGTGAAAATCGTGGGCGCTGTACGTCGAAGGTAATGTGGGAATGGGCGCGCCGGGTTGTTTCGACGACTGCGCCGTCCGTCTGATGTGGAAACATGTCCTGGAACAATCAAATATTAATGGAAGATACAACGTTTTACACCAGCATTATAAACTGGTTCCTGTATGTGTTCCACGAGTCCTGGGGGGTTACTATAACGTTTTAAAGCAGGAGTAACTGCACTGTGGAAAAGAGACAGAGTTATACAGGTCGTCTAGTGCCATCTCTTTCCCATACTGGAATAACTCCTGCTTTAAGACGTCATAGTAGATCACCTGAATATTGGAAATCAGGAAGAACTCAACTTATTTGTAAAACAGGTAATCTCAGGCCCATTGGGACCACAAATCGCTGAATACTTTTAACGTTAAACATATTTAAAACATCATTCTGTCCCATTAATTTTCAAACGATTTACAAAAACAGAACGATTTTTTATACGCGTCTAATGTTAATTTAATGTATTTGTGATTTGTGGTGGTGGCGGGCCTTAAAATCGTATTAAAAGATGCCCTCCGCCATTTGTCTACGGAAACGCGCTTTTAATATCAAGGTACAGACTCTAAATTAAGATATAGGACCCTAGTATCAAGAGATCATACCGTTTTGTCATAATCTAGGTATTCTTGAGATGCCTAGGTTTTTTCTTATATTGTACATTTTAAACTATTCACAATCATTAGTACAAACAATGATCACATTGCGTGTTGCGCTCAAATTGTTCAAGCGAGGCGATCATAAATGTGTACAACACGTGAATCATAAAGGAAAGTTTACAGTCAAGGCTGTTTGTATACTAAGAGTACTACATTTGTTGCATTTTTGTTGATATTGCGGCGCCTTGTAGGGCAATATGACTGTTGTACGACTTAAATTATTCTACTCTTCCTGTATGTTGTAATTAAGAGCGGCCAACCCGTCATACTTTTCATACAAACGCTCGTACGTGACTATGCAGTTGTTACACATCGATCTTTGATTTTTTTAAACTAATAGGTATTTTGTGCACTATATCTAGGTTTCTATGGCAGCAAAAAATTAAAAATTGTAGAAACAAATTCAGTATAAGCCTCCAAAAATTGCTGTTTTGCACAAATTTTACCTGAACTTTGGCCGTTCATAATGTACTCTTATACTGTAAAAGTAAAGAAAACATCTCGATAGAAACCTTGCACATGTAATGGAGATTCTTAATGTCAAATATTTATTTCACACACTTGTAAGACTTATTTAAAAACGCGTATTTCCTGGAACAAGTTTAAGAAATTTTCGAACACTATTTTTCGTTCAATGTCATCGCGTTAGGCGGTATGAGGAGCGCGGGAGATGAGTTGCTCGGGGTCGGGGCGGGGTAAGACGGGGGAGTTGAAAGAAAATCGCCGCTGAGGCTCTGGATGAAACAACAAGCTTTTCGACCATGCTCGCGTTGACGATAGACGGACCGGGAAGGGCCCTCTTAATGTTAAGGTCCTCCTCTGCATCTGATCACAATAAAAACTGCCGTGGATCTTTTTCAGGGTTCCGTATCCAAGGGGTAAAAACGGGAGTATTACTAAGACTCCACTCTCCATCTCTCTGTCTGGCTGTCTGTCACCAGGCTGTGAACCGTAATAGCTAGACAGTTGAAATTTTCACAGATGATGTATTTCTGTTGCCGCAAAAAAACAACAAATACTAAAAACAGAATAAAATAAATATTTAAGGGGGGTACATACAACAACATACAACAAACGTGTTTTTTCTTTTTTGATATTTGTACGGAACCCTTCGTGCGCTAGTCCGACTCGCACTTTGGTCGGTATTTTTTTATTGTTGCATTCCATAAATTTTTCCTTTATCGAATAATCGAAGGTTATTCCAAACACAAATCTCCGAAATACCTATCTAAGAGCATTGTAGGGTGCATACTTATAATTATTTGTTACGTTAGGAAATCGATACCACCCGAAACCAATAGGGAGTATGCATGTAATTTTTTTTTTCACTTAAATCATTAATATGCAGTACTATCAACCCAAGAAAATAATTAAAAGTTAATTTCAACTACTGCTTGTCGCACAAAAAAAAATATTAAACTCCTACAATTTTCTACGACAGTTCAAACGTCCATGACTATCGCGGCCATTCATGTCAGGACTTTGATGTCAGTTACCTCTATCTGCCTTGTTTAAATCTAATTTTTTGCCCTTAGTAGATTAGTTTTACTAAAATGTAAGTACTTTATTTAAGCAAAAATTGCAATAACAATATTATAGTAAATTCTTAGTGAAACTTTAAGTACTTTTCAATTAAAAGTGTTTCTTTGACACATGGATTTTGACGTCACTACCGGAATTGATGCGTTTTGTGTTTGCGTTCCGTTTCACCAAAAACACGCTAAATAAAATATTAAATTGTAAAATAAGTGTTGTATAAGAGAATTAAACAATTGTACCGCAATGTTTTTATGGTCCAATACAAGGCATTTTTAAGAAATAAAAAGTTTTGTATTTCTTACATATACCCTATTATTTGTTACGTTTTGGTATCGATCCCACCCGAAACCGATTACCAGAGTAACTTTGCTTTACCCTCCCTTCTTTTGTTTCGTGTTTCATAAAACATTCAAATGGGGTGGAAGAAGGATCTCTCTGTCCTGTGTAAAATACAAGTTCCACCTACTTCATATGCTTCAAGCGCTGCATGAACCGGTGCTTGTGTCGGTGCGTGGCGCGCTGGCGGCGCGGCGGCGAGCGCGAGTGTGACGTCACGCAGCCGCCCCCCCACTCGTCCTCGGGCAGCAGTGTCTCCGCCCACACGCGACAGATGTTGTCCACGCATGATGTTACTAGGACGTTGCCGACGCTGCCCCTGGGGAGTGACGACGGTGATTAAAACCTTACCTCGAAGGGATAGGTGGGTGTGTATATAACTCCCACATTTCAAGTGCCTTAAAACGGGAGGCGATTCTATTACAATTTTTATCCCCCCAAGGATTAGTTAGAGATGTAAAGTAGACACACATTTCATCAGTCCCGTGTAATGAGGCGAGGGTATTGCTATCAACTAGGCGTTGGACCACATTACTACTTATATAAGGCTATTACTAATGATGATGAATTCCTAATGGAATAACCCAATTACACATAGCGTAACCTGGGAATTGAACCCAGAACTTCATGCTCAGCAGTTACATTTACGATCACTAGACCGAGAAGTCTTAAGCACTTGTTTTACTAGTTAGCGCACATAATCTTGCCTCAAAAAGATTGAGCGCTATTTCTGATGTAATTTTTTTTAATGCATGTGGAAATAAAGAGATTTAAATTTTAATTTTTTTACTACATACATGGTCCAGTTCAATACTTTACAGCCATGCTAAGTATCATATAAAAACAATCTGTAAAATGTCTCTGTATCCCTGTAATGTCACACCAAATGCGTGTGCGCACTTAATATGAACGGCCGTCTTGTTGTTGCCAATAATACTTCAGCAGTATACTCAACAATAACACGAACTTTTTGTATATCAGAATGAAAAACTTACTTGGGCATATATTTACTAGTCTTCCGCCATGAAAGATGTGTGACAGCGCGAGGATGGGCCACGTATATGAATGTGTAGTTCAGCTCGGGCGGCGAGTGATCATTGTGCGCCTGGGCGAGCACTGAAACAAAAAAAAACGTCACGTATTATTATTTTATTATTAGCTTTTCTGAACAACTGAAAAAATATGTGGGATGTTGATAGCTGGAGAGGGAAAGGAAGACCAAAGAAAAGATGGATGGATTGTGTGAGGAATGGTATGAATGAAAAAAAGCAGTAAATCTTCGATCTTGACGTCTAAAGACAGGATTTTTCCACTGGCTCAAAGTAGAGAGGATCGGAAAGTGGAAAGGACTAAATGCAAAACATTATAAAAATACATTTCTAGGTAGCTAGAGAGACTGTTACTATTTCATTGGTCATATGCTGACTGTCTGACTGTTGGCTTAGTCAATAACACGTACTACCGAGTTCACTGACGGTCTGTCACTTTTCACCCTTATGCCCTAAGTAATAAGGTTCAAAAATGGTCGACCGACAGAGAACTCGGTAGTACATTTGACCAAAGATTACATACAGATCGCCCACAAAGTCTTTTAACAGAGATATGCGTGCCCAAAGTTTTCGTTGAGCACATAATGCCAACATAAGAAATGTATTGTTTATCTTTATCTATACTAATATTGTAAAAAGATAAAGTTTGTGAGGTTGTTGGGGGTAATCTCTGGATCTTCTGAACCGATTTTGAAACTTCTTTCACTAATAGGAAGCTACATTATCCCCGAGTGCCATAGGCTATATTTACAACGTGCCCGTGGGATAATTTACGACCAAAACGCGAGCTAAGCCACGGGCAACAGCTAGTACTAAATAAACTCAGTTAAACGAACATCCGACAACAATTTTCAAACTTATTTAGCGTGACAAACTACAAAAATACATCAATGCATATAATTATATTGTATTGTTCGTTTTGTAATAGAAAATGATGTCACTGCCTTTTTCCTGCCGAACATCGCTTCTACAATTGGCGCGTCATTTCAATGTCATACTATGAAATTACTACGGGTAATGGGTACAAACTAGTTTTACAAATTAAGCGCCATACCAACCATTTAACTATTGATTGAATACCGGTTGTTTTTATCTTAGCCATCGTCATGGTTTCAATAGATGTGCTATCTACATTTAAAGCAAAAGACTGTTATTTATGTTGTTTAGGGTCATCTACAAGTGCCCTTAGTGGTTGCTAATACAAGGCGTAAACGGAGCATTCTGTACATCAAACTAAATAACTCTATGCAAAAAAAATTGCTGGGAAACGACTTTTTGTTTTGGGTGACGAATCTCGATTTACAGTGGAACTCAATGTAACTCACTGTGCTGTACTTATAGATGCATTGAATAGTACAGGGATAATGGAGTCAAAATAACGTTTAAAACTTGTATTTAAAAAAAACGTGTGAAAAAGATAGAACTTTGACCTTCAATATCTCCGTAACTAGAAGGTTCCCAGGTATGGTCTAGAACAAAATAATGATCGCAATGACGAGGAGAACAAGTGCCTTTCGGCTTCGTTAAGGGTCTTATTATACCCAGTATTAAACAATTATTGCGTACACCACCAAACCGCATTGAGCGTGGATTATCCCTCTCATTGAAAGGAGTTCTGAGTTCCAGAAGTGCGAGCAAGCTGATTTATGATTTGCGACTATTAGAGAGAATGCATTTTCCTGAATCTTTTTGCATCACAAAAATCTTAAAACGCATCATGAATCGTGACATTCATAACCTCAAGTAGGTTAAGATTAGAAGCTTAGCCGCTACACTTACTTTTATTTGGAGGTATATTACCCCTTATCAAGTAAACCTTACGTGAGCATCTATTTTTACAAAACCGGATCGTGTTTCTTATCAGGACAGACATTTTGGAGTTCACATTTCATTGTATCTTAATACAACTTTAGTCATAATAAAATTTGCTTAGATTGATTGATAAGCACCTATTAATAGATGGCAGCAAGGTAAAATTCGATATGATCTTTCATAGGCATCAATTAAAGATCTAATCAGCACCTGTTTAAATGTCAAACAGTACCTGGTCGCAATAATGACATAATATAAAAGAGTTTTAGAAATCGCCATTTTTTTATTTTCGGATGTTAAATCATGAAATGACTCCTCCCTCTCTGGGCAGAGCAGGAGGGAGTGTCAGACTTGTACTGACTAAAACCCACCCATGTTCCTTCTTTTGCCCTTTGTGTTCCAGGGCCGCGGTATCTCTTTCGAACAGTCCCGCAACCCTGGCAGGCATCGGTCCTTTCGGACCCCTTCCCGTTTGCTGACATCTCTTTGAGGCGCGCGTGGAACACGAACGCGCCGTCGACACGGCCTGTCGTCATAAGACGGACGGACGGCGAGCTAGCCCATAGCTCACTGTTCACAAGCCCGCGCCTACGGTCCAAAGGGAGGTTTGTAACTGGGATAAGCCCAGTTGCCTAGTACAACGGATTTAAATTATTATTACAGTTCCCGTAATCTAGAATGTCGTCTTTATCACTCATACGAGTACATGTGTGGGGATGTGTGTCCAGTAGCGGCTTTAGGGCAGGGACGGTTACCGTTACCAAACAAATACCGGTAAAATTACCCAAACATTAACGTTATGCTACGTTAAATATTAACGTTAAACATAACGTTAATTTATAGAATTTACCGGTATTTAAGTAACGTTACTAATAACGTTAATTCACTAAAAACTAACAATATCTGGCGCGACGTTGCCAAACCGAACGCGCGCCGCGAGTCTTTTCGTTCAGCTCTGCTAATCAGAGCGGCAACAGCCAGAATTTTACAACGAAAGGACAGATATCTACGAAAACGCGACAAATTGCTCGCGCTTACGCCGTTACGCGTGTTTCATTTTATTGTCCAGTACCAGTACGTCATAAAACATTGCGTACGCCAAATTAGATTTGTTTTGTTGTTCTGTTATTATAATTAGTTGTTTGTTTAAAAATATTATTATGGGCCGAAAGAAGTGCAACAGAGTTTATCAGTATTTCAAAAGTTTTAAAGAAAACATCTACTTGCACATTGTGCAATAAAACATTAAACGTAAGTACACACGGCTACACATCAAGTTACTACATTTCCAGTATAAGCTGACCTCGCATTGTACGGAAATCCTATACAATGCGAGATCAGCATAAACTGGAAATGTATAGCTTGATTTGTAGCCGTGTGTACCTACTTACCTTTCTACTTAAACTATATCATTCTAATTATGTATATTAATCTTTAATTAAATTATTTATTTCGACCATAAAAGTCCCATTGAGTGCTTTTGAGTACTGTTTAGTTCTGTTCAAGCTTTATGGAGGTTCGGAAAATCGGAACACAGATTAGGTTCGGAAGTGCGCTGCGAATGAGCGAGTGACTGTCAAGCAAGCAAGATGAATAAGAGGATGCGTCCGCTGCGCCCGCGCCCCGCTGATACCTAAAAGTGTGTTCAGTGCAGCTTTACGTTAGATATTGATGATGGGACTTTTATGTTGTTTTTTTAATCATTTTTATAGTCGACCACATGTCCCTGGATACTCTTTCATTACGAAAATATTTAAAAGACACATTGTAGAGGTCAAATTATATGCAGCTACGTGTTGTCGACTGTAATAATGATAGGTACCTAACAGTAATATGAGTGGGTTTTTTATTAGTCATTATCTTCGTAAACTAGGTACCAATACCCATATTTTATATTTTGTCAGGTTTTTTTAACCAGTCATTAAACTTATTAAAGAAATTATAGTTTTTTTAGTTACTTAATTCTACTACCAAAGTTTTTGATTGTATTGTATTGTATAGCGGGCTAGTGTCCGAAACTCCACGTCCAAGCGTGTATTTTGCGTACGGGTGGGAAATCTATTCGATCCACCTCGAGAAAGGCCAGCAGCGCCTTGATGTTGCTGGCAATCTCGCGGAGAAAAAGTTTTTGATTACTGTGAAACCAAAAAACACAAGTTTCCTTATTTATATGGGTTAAGTCAGGTTGTGTTGGTTGCCCCGGCCTCACAAGTCAGTGTAGAGAGGCTATTTTCATCTTTAAAATTTGTAGTATCTAGGTACAGATACAATTTAAAATAAGATTTAATTGAAAATATTGTATTACATCGAAACAATGCGTTATACAGTAAGAACAAATAGTGATCCTTCACTATTTTTTTTACCGTATTACGCATTGTGTAACCTGAAATCGAGAAAAAATATCAGTTTTCTTTGTCTAGATTTAGTGCTGATTATTGCCAAAGTTGTTCTGTTATAAAACTTATAAACAAATGTTATTTTTCTGTAATTATAGTCTGCGCGCGAGCTGCGAGGAATCGGTGGCTGGCTTACTTAAATCATCGGTGATTTTACCCTTACATAATGATTTCATAATTTTGCACTCTGCGCGAACTAAATTATGAAATCATTCTATGAGGGTATTATGTACTTGAAATAAAACCACCGACCATTTAAGTACTTAAGGGCATTACATTGCCCAATGACCTTGAGCATGCTGCCCCGTACTAACTTACGACGAAACGGCGAGAGAGAGAGGGACGAGTGCGGCAGTGACAGTGCTTTTCGCGAAATTTCCGATTTTTATAATATATTTTAAAATATTAAAAGAAATATGAGAAAAAAATCAATACACATTGTTAAATACGTCATTACGTATTTTTTGGTATAAAATTCATGCCGAGTTATTGAGCCGTTATAGAGAAAATTTTCAATTTAGGTTGAAAAAGGACCTATTTGTTACGATTTTTCGATAAAATTTGAGTTAGTTTATTAAAATTTTAAACAATACAATGTATTTGTGATGACCTTTACTTTAACATATATTTTTTATATTGAAAACGCACAAAAGGATTCATCTACAAACTTCTTTAAACACATCATGCTCAAGGTCATTGGGCAATGTAATGCCCTTAAGCCACCTAATCCTCTGAGCTCGCGTACGGACTCTAAGGTCCGTAATACAAGGACAAATTAAAAAAAAAACTAAAATTTCTTTAATAAGTTTTAAGTAAAAAGTAAAGTTAATAGTACAACAGTTACAGTTAGTAGTAACAGTTACTACATAATATAACTTTTACTTTTTTTTTTTACTTCTTATACTTTTTTTTTTGTGTTTTACATAATTAGAAAGAAAATTAAACTTATTAAAGAAATTATAGTTTTTTTTATTTGTCCTTGTATTAGGTATAAAGAGAGGGAAAACCAAAATGTGCCCTGCTCACAGCGACTGGGTTATTTATTAGTTATTGCGTTAGGAAATAAAACTAAATTATATACATGGCAATTATTTATTATTATTATAAACGTGTCTAGAAAAAAAAGTCCTTTGGTAATTATTTAGTTTGAGTGTCAAATTGTATTTCCTTCTCATGGCTGCCAAAATGTGATGATTTTTGCATAAACATTAGGCAGAATACAGGGCCTTATGTCTTCTAAACTTTTTTTTTTTTTTTACCGATGGGAAATCATCAAATAACCCCTCCCGCTCTGGGCTGAGCAGGAGGGAGTGTCAGACTTTTACTGACTAAAACCCATCCATGTTCCTTTCTTTACCCTTTGTGTTCCAAGGCCGCGGTATCTCTTTCGAACAGTCCCGCAACCCTGGCAGGATGTCTTCTAAACTTGACTCCACTAAATTAGCAAAATGGTAGTTCATATTTTTGGGGTCGACTTTCGTTTGGGTACATACTTTGCAGTTTTCGTATGTGTTCCCTGTCATTACCAGGAATTACCGCTGCTGTTTGGCTGGGTTTTTCAGCACGTCCTCCGAGATTTTGATTCTTCATTGGCCTTGCTAAAATTGATTGGGGCATAACATCCCAATCATCGTCGAGAAGGCTCGGGGAGACAGTGCGTCTGCGTAACCGTTTACCATCTGCAAAGAAAAAATACAAAACTTATTTTATTACTTTTATTAGTACCTACACATTTGTAGCTGCTACCGCCTCGAGGAATGAGCCATTCGGAATGGCTGCGAATGGCCCATTCCTCGAGTAGCGGTAACTACTAGCTACTTATTAACTACATATTAAATTTAAAAACATAGATAATAATGTGTTTTTACTCGTGTCTTCTCGAGTGATAAAAAAACGGAATTTGTTTAAATTACATTAAAACCCCGTAGGTACCTACTTATTTAAAACTTCACATGTAAATACCAAAATACTTACTGTTTCCTGCCATTTCACAATTTGTTGATACATCCACCATTCACTAATTCACTAGGTAATTCATACACGCGCGACTAGAGTTAGTGCAACTGTGCGAGCGCGAGCGCGACCCACATCGTTAGAAAGAGATTGGCGTATAAATTATCGGTATAAGTATCGTTACTTTTACCGATACTAATTTTAGTTATTAGGTAACGTTAACGGAGTTACGGGTATCGTTATTCATATCGTTACTTTTTTATCGTTATCATAACGGTATTTGGTAACGTTATAAAAAAAGTAACGGTAATTCGGTCCCTGCTTTAGGGTAGGGCGCGCACGGGCGACCGCCCAGGGCGCCGGATCTGAAGGGGCGCCGCAGGCGCCCCTTCATTTCTCCTGCGAGGCCTACTTTTTCTTTGGCTATTGAAACTCAGAAAACTGATGTTCAAGTCTCTCATGAAGCTACTACTATAGCCGAAAATTTAAAAGATTTTAGCTTCATAGTTTCATTGGTTGTTTGGTATGACGTACTTTTTCAAATTAATGTCGTTAGTAAATCTCTACAATCACCAGACATGGATCTCGGTAAAGGCACGGAAATGTTGAAAAAATGCTGCACTTTCTTAGAAGAATATAGAAGTACAGGCTTTAAAAGCGCCATTTTAACTGCAAAGGAATTGGCTGAAGAACTAGCAATTGAACCTGTGTTTAGAGCCAAAACAAGAGCTGGTGAAACTGCCCGTGATGAACCAATCACATCCCCAGAAAAAAAAATTGAGGTTGAACAGTCTTTTGGACACTACATTAATTTCAGTCTATGAAAGATTTGAACAGTTAAATGAGTACTCGGAATCTTGGTCCTTTTTGTACAATATAAAAAAGATTCCGGAAAAACCCGACCTTTTCAAACTCTGTGGTGATCTCCAATTGAAATTAACTGTAGGCTCTAAATCAGATATAGATGGTTGTATGTTGTGTGATGAACTCGTAAGTCTGAAATCTTTTTTGCCTGATCAGAATGTGGTTACTCCTGTATTTGTTTTAAATTTTATCAAAGATCGCAACTTACAAGAATTGTATCCTAATGTATGTATAGCATTGCAAATATTATTGACTATACCTGTAACGGTTGCTAGTGGGGAGAGGAGTTTTTCTAAGCTTAAGCTGATAAAAACCTATCTGCGATCGACAATATCTCAATCTAGATTGACAAACTTGGCAACTTTGTCAATCGAAAATGAAATTTCTGAAAACATCGACTTTGACAACTTAATAAAAGAGTTCGCCGATAGAAAGGCAAGAAAAGCAAATTTTTATTAGTTTTAATTGTTTAAATAAAAATGTTTTTTTTTTTTTTTTTTATGAAAGGTTGTTTCATTAGTATATCCTTTGCCTTTTTTTCGTATGGGTTTAAATTGCAGTTAGGGGGCGCCTAGAAGAGAAATCTCGCCCAGGGCGCTGGTAGTGCTAAAACCGGCACTGTGTGTGTCTAAAACTTGAACCCTCTCCGGTTGCGTCAGATTGCCGTTTTATCCGACTTGAGTGTAATGCAAGAGAGAGCACCTGTGCATGTGCACACACTAGTGCACTATAATATATATTTCCTCGATGACTAGTCTCGCTGACATTGGCCTCCAAGGTCGACATTCGATCAGGAGAACATAAGCCTGCTGTCATTTTTACGGGTACTTAAAAATGTTTTGTTTTACCTTTGTTCTGGTACCAGATCTTGACGAGTCGGTCGTTGATGCCAGATGTGGCGAATAGGACGCCGTCCGGTGAGAACGCGAGGTGATGCGCCGGAGTCGCCGTGTGACATTGCCACACGCATATCCACCCCTAGGAGAGGAAAAATTAAGTTGAGATGCACATTTCAGCGCTATTCTTACACGAGCTACATGTATGTATTAGACATTTATTACGATACACTGTTTTGTATCGTTTTCCATCATCACGCCTGTAATCCCCGATTGGTTAGGCAGAGGTATACCTAATAGTACACCCGCATTTCGCCAGTTATGTTTTAAGTCCTATGTAGGGTCAGTATATAGGGGGCGAACCTATTGCCATCAACCGGGCACAAATCCAGACTCCGTGGCTGCTACTGAGAAATTCCCGCTCAAAAAACTCAATAACAATTTGTCCTGGGTATGGAAACTGGGACCTCAACCTCAGCAGTCGCAATTGCGACTACTAGGCCACCGACGCAGTCCATAATTTTGATTTGGCTTTAACCGAACCATGACTTACGTAGTTAACTAAATATTAAACTCCTTTACTTTACTTTGTAAAGGTGCATTCTAACTGAGCGGAGCGAACTGCGGACCGGTTGCTGACCCCGGCCAAATATTTCAGTAGTACTTATCTGTCAAAGTCCGATGTCCACAGTCCGGTCCGCCCGGTTTTATCGCTCCTTAAGCTCTCAAGATTTGCTAAACAGTGCTTTGGGATTTTTTCGTGGCCGAAATAATGCATCCATAAAACCGAAATCGATCGTTACATCGTAACAATAAATCACTATCTCGCTATCAAGATGTTTTATTGTATCCCGAATCGGGACTGAAATAAAAGAACCCCACCCAAATAATACATTTTGACTTTGATTGACTGATAGCACTGACGAAACAGTTCATCAATCAGCGATAAGAAACTATAGCAAATTATATTTAGATAAATAGTCGTCGATGCTTTTGAAAGAACGAGTGCCTTTGGGATGTGCCAGGGGTCCCCGCGAAATTCAAATGTTCTTACATTTTTTGCAATTAGCAGGTCAGTATCAGGTTGTATGTTCATTAAAACATGATTCGCGGCCGTAACAAATATAGCTTTACAGAGTTATAATCATCAATACAACCCTCTTAGTTCATTTAATCCCATTGAATGTCTATTTCATGAAAAAGTCATCGATAAAGGGTTGTCGAATTATATTTTAATAAACATACAACCTGATTCTGACCTGCTTATTGCAAAAAGCGTAAGAAAAGGGGAATTTAATGGCCGGCCTAACTTCCGCAATTTTTTTACAAATTTGCGGCCACGCATAAAACCTATATTAATCGATAGCTGGTATCAATACAAACAAGTTTTGTATGAGACGAAATGTTGTAAAGTGTCACGCTTCTGAGATATCTACTAATATTGTAGAGGTAAAATTTGTTTGTAAGTTTGTATGTGTAATCTCTGGATCTACTGAACCAATTTTGAAAATTCTTTCACTAATAGGAAGCTACATTATCCCTGAGTGCCATATGCTATATTTACAACTTGGCCGTGGGATAATTTCCGACAAAAACGCGAGCGAACCCGCGGGCAACAGCTAGTAAGCTATAAAAGTTGTGCTGAAGATGCCATCAGTGAATGGACTTAACTTTGATAGCTCATATCTCTTAAACATGACACTTTAGAATATTCTGTCTCTTATAAAACTTGTTTGTATTGATACAAGCTATCGATTAATATAGGTTTTATGCGTAACCGCAAATTAAATAAAAAATCATTGCAGTAGTTAGGCCGGCCAGGGTTCATACAAAAATCTTCCAAGCCCTTTGAATTTCGCGGGCCACTTTAGCGCTTGCCCCTTAAGAAAACAAGTGAAATACGAAACGTAGAAGATCAGAATTCTAGTTGCGTCCAACACGTAACAGCTATAGAAATATTGCGGTCACCGAATTGAGAGCATTTAAGTAGAACGCAAACAAGTAGGTATACAGTATAGTCTTACTTCACGAAGTTTAACATGCAGAACAAGCCTGGAAAACTCATTTATAGATGAATTATCTACTACTGAAATTGCCGTAACGAGTTTCCGTCAATTTAGCGTAGGTATTAAAATGTTTGAGTAAGTGGGTACATGGGAAGATTCAATTATACCTAGTTGACTACTATATAAACTGTAATTACAGTCAGGAGCACTAACTTGTGTCCATTTTGCAAAATTGAGAAGCGATTTCCTCGTGAAATATCAGTTGGAACTTTGAGTTAAAGACCTATTCCATAAAAGTATGAGGTCTGAAGGCTATGTTTATAATAACATAAAATTATAATCAATACAGTAGGAGAAAATCACGTTTTAAATTGTTACGTGGGTACATTTAACTCGGGGTGCTCGTGACTGTACCTACGTCTAATTGATCATTGTATTCATACTAAATATAGTTGTTACAGACCATAATAGATAAACAAAACAAAGATAAGAGCGGACGGTGGAGTAGTTGTATGTTTATCTTATCAGACGTATCACGATCTGCGTTATACTCACGGGCTCGTCTTCCTCGGCCTGCTTCGGTTTGTCCTCCTTGTCACCACCTATCTGGAATGTCACTCCTGAACTCGCTGGAAATAAGAACATGGAATTTTTTTAAATTCTTTCACTAATAGGAAGCTACAATATCCCCGAGTGCTATAGGCTATATTACAACGTGCCCGTGGGATAATTTCCGACTAAAACGCGAGCGAAGCCGCGGGCAACAGCTAGTATTAAATATGTATGTAATAACTAAAACAGTCATCATGAGTATGACGGTATTTAGCCTTCATCGCGTCGTGGGCCGACAGCCAAGCTAGTATCCTTGTTGACTGAATAATCATTTTACGACATGAGAGCAAAATTCCCTTAGTACCTAAGGCTAAAACATACCTTATTCCTATAAGGGTAGGCAGCAATAAATAACGTCACTTGAAAGACTATTGGACCAGGTTCATAGCATTATTGAACAAAAATCCCTACACATGGTTTGTGATTACATATACTAACATAGATTACAGGCATCGAATCCGTATCAGTAAACTGACTGCTGAGGTCAACTAGAATAACGAAACAAAATACTGACACGCCCCTGCACAAATGCTCCTCTAGTACAAATTAATCGATTCTACAACACTCTGGTTCCTAAACATTGTTATAAATTAGTTTCACTTCCGACACGACAGAAGTGAATTATAGCGTGGTTAATTTTGCTGCCTTAAATCGTTACTTTTCCGCATTAACAAGGAAAATTGTAATTGTGGTGCAGTTTCTTGGCGTCGGAAAATATTCGAGATTGTAACGTCCGAAATCACGATTATCTGATTTAGAGCTAGAGATGTACATGACAATGATAATAACACTTGAAACAAGAGTTTTAGCGCCTCGAAAAGATAAAAAAGAACAAAACAATATCTCACGTTGGCTGTCATCTTGATAGAGCGAAGCTTGGTGCCACAATTGCAGTATCTTTCCGCCAGTTAGCAGCCGGGTGCCCTCGAGATTCCATGACAGCGCGGTGATCGGCCCATCCGCCACCAACTTGCCTGTTTGCACCCACCGGTACTCCAAGCCCTGAACAGTCACATGTCGGGTTCAATTGAATAATGAATCCGAGTGCGAAAACAGTTTTATATGACAAGTGATTGACCAATTGCAATAATAATATGGGCAATTGGCGCTGCGCCATCAGCAATAGCCGAAGTTCAGAGACCTGTTATGTAACAAACATCTGCAAAACCTCCTATTTCATTCGATAAATATCCGAACTCGGATCTCGGTGACGTAATTCTAAGCGCCATTAAGTTTGACTGCGGACAATGCGTCGTTAATCTGTAGAGTCATTTCATGAATCTCTTTTATTTATGTTTATATTTCGTGAGACTCTATAGGTCAATTATTTGAAGATGCATATAAAACTTCAGCATATAATAATATGAATGGTTTTGTAATTGAAATGCATCCAAATGGCCTTGGCAGAAACTTCTTAAATTTTATACCCCAAAAATTTCACAGTTATATTATAGGCTGTATCAGTTTAAACATAAAAACATACTGTAACTAACTACTAATGAATAATTAGAGAAGGGTCAGTTAGCCTCAAGAGGATTAGTATTTACTGGACTGTTATAATTAAACAACATCAATTAAAATGTCATATGAACTCATTGTCAGCACCTAGCTAGTAAACAATGATAGTAACAGCAGAATAAATAGTACAGCTCTTATCTAGTTATTCTTTTTGCTGCTCATCTTGCACCAAGACAATTAAATATCACCATTTTCAAATATGTAAACTAATTGCTTGAGCGCTTTGTGTCATAAAGTACAGTTTTGTTTAGCAAAATGTATTGCTCTTTAGTTCCTGGTAATAAAAATATCTGCTTTATCCGCACAGAATTCTGTATCATATCACACATCCAGTTTAACTGTTATTGTTGTAAATATCTGTTTTGATAACAATGCATGCTACAAGCTACTATAATCCCTATTAATCTCTCTGGCATCTTTTTATCATATTAATCAATTTCACGGTAACATTATCAGGATTTTTGCTGTAAATTCATATGGCTTTCATGAATGGTGATATTTAAGTGGACAAAAGGTGCGCCTTGTGTATATTTAAGTATCGCCCAGGGAAGTTTGTCTGCTACTTTCCTTACTGACAATTATTTTTACTGTCATGAGCTACTTATAAATAATTTTGTCAATTCAAGAGAACTGGGTTTGGAGGTCAGATAAGCAATTTCTCCATGATACTACTACAGATATTTGGCTGCATCTAATCTGATTGGAAGTCAGCCTTAACATAGTTGGGAAAATTCTAGGCAGATAATAATAAATATTATCTTGCAGCAGTTCATTAATATTCAAACATTGATTTTAGTTTTGAACTACAAGCATATTATAATTCATTATGATAACTTACATGAGTGGTAGCAGATGTATGTATAAGTGGTGTTGGTTCAAAAATGCACACTTCGGCCCCATAGGATGCAGCTATCTTCCCTGTATCAGTGCTGCAGTCTAACGAGCCAATTCGGACGTAACCATGGATTGCTCCTGGAATTATCTGTACTCTCTCAAAGTTGGAAGCTAAGATCACTATGTTACATCCTGCTGCATATGCCTGTGAAGAATAAAACATGTTGTAAAACCGACAAAAAGAAGACCTATCACACATTGCTTATTTTAAATACAATATATTAAAATAAATAATAAAAAGCACAACCCACATAAGCTGTAATATAGCAGCAATTTATATGCAATGAAGAAAAACTTATAAGACTTATAGCAAATTATTACAGATGTTCTGTAAGTATATAATGTGTATTACCTTTTTCTTTTTTTTCAGATTCGATAAATAATAATGTGTCTCGGATAATATTTATTTAATAGAAGAACTTAAGGACAATTGAAAGTGACATTTAGATTTGACTTTGAATAGTTTTTTTTACTTGGCACTGTTCAATGTCATGACTTGAGTTAGTGGTTGATTGAATTGTGTGAATAACAAACAAATCAGCATTCAAGGACTTATTTGTTTTGACAACTGCGGAGTTGAGGAAATAACAAAAGTAATTAGGTAATGCTGTGATGTGTTATCTTAACTTTTAGCTAAAAAGTCTCTTGTTGTTATATAATTTTTTTAAAACATTCATATGGTAGATACATATGATTAATTTGTTTTCATCACAATTGATTTTATAGATTACATAAGGTCAAAAGTAGATTGAATATGTATCTCATGTTTATAAAAAAACTGTTTGTGTTGTACAAATGTTTATAGCGTGTGTAGGATAGTAGTTCAATATTAATTTTAGCACATCTTCATAAATATTTACTTAACTGATTATGATCATACACTGTAAATGGAAAGATCCTCATACCATATATTTATCTAAAAACTAGGTAAGGAGCTGTATTACTACATAAACTCTACAGTTATCAGCCGCCTCTAGCAATATTGTTATTTAAATATCTATCAATGTCTGATGCAAATTAGCATTCAAGGAAACTCATTCTACTTGTATGTCTCCTCTGTAACTAATGTTAAGTAATGAGATACAAAACGCTCACAAACAAAAGAAGATAATAGTATTTAGTGACCAAATGAAAATGTTATGCTTATCAAACTAGGCTAAATTAGATTTTCCTGTTAGGAACATCACTTCTCAATTACCACTTTAGGTGCACAGGATTCAAGTCACGAGACTTGGCCGTCGACGACGACACGGACATTAATGTAAGTACTTACTGTAAAAGGTATTCCTTCGACAGATCCAACAGCAAAACATTGATCTCCTGAATTACAGGCACCACTTAATACTTGGTGACAGTTCATAATGAACTAATAAAACGAAAAATATCTTCGCTAGATGAATCCCAGACAATCAAACGTCACTAGCATGTTTTTATTAAAGAAATACATAATTTACAAAAGGAAAAAATATTCTAAACATCTCAAGATCTAATTATTTTTTAACAATTATCACGAATATTTCTCTGACACCTCACATCGAACGTGAGAGAATGACGTAGAGAAAGAGAGAGATGAAAAATGTCAAGTACGTTCCGAATATTTTACATAATACACATTAATCGATAACTGCTGAAGAAATAATTAAACATAAAACTAGTTTATGATAAACATTTTCATAAAACTGTTACATAAAATAATGAAAATTTGTTAGAACATATATCAGAAAAACTGATAATGCTTAATATCAAGTTCTAAAAATCTTAAATTTGAACTTATGTTAGTCGCAGGTTTTGAACGAACCCCATCCATATGTTTCGGTGTTACTAATTAGAAAATTAACTGGGACTCAAATTGGTATGTGGGTAGAAATATAAAATGAATATAAATTTTTAGTAATAAAATTGTCTTTAGCATTTATTAAAAATATTCTTGAATTATCTTTCTGTAAAAATACTGACTTCAAATTTTCTGTCGTGTCTTTTGACAGCTAAGCACTGACTGATTGACAACTTTGACGTTACTTCCTACAGCTACAGAAGTACGAATGCCAACGCTAATTCGTTGAATGAGCTGTTTTTTGTGTATTGATCTGTTTAAAAGAATCAAGGACTCATTGGACGGTTATTTAGTTGAAGGACATTATTTCTAAATACTGGTGATCCTAGTGACTTTATTTTGTGCTCCGACGGTCTGAGGTGAAGAAGTCAACATAGCAGGTAAGTCACTTTACACCAACAAATCAATAATTATGCTATCTGGAGTAAAATAAATGGTAGAAGGATTACGGAAGAAGGAAGATAGGATATTTTGTTTTCTTTGTACATTCCTCATTGTGTGGAATAATCGCACAATTGAACACATAGTCACAGTCATACCTTAGCTTATGATAATAAATTGGTTCCTATTATCAACTGTTGACGATACAGCATGTTGCGCGGAGGCGTTCAGTTGATTACCAGGCATTCAGTATTTACAATGGTCAGTACTTGACAGTATGTATCACCATAGTATCCTTCAAAGTCTAAACAAAACTTTGTGTAGTATGTTCATACTCATGCTTTCAGTGCAAATGTATTGATTGGAGTGTTACTCATCTTATGTGGCATTGAGATCAGGATTACTAGACTTGTTACAATTTTTTCCAGCTTTCTTGAAGTCATAATGATGTCAATGATTATCAATAAATAGTTCTAATAGTAACTCTCTTATCTTGCATATTTAAATGAACCTAACCAGTTTCTGATTAAGCTAGATTTTGTTACAGTTATTTTAAAGATTTATATGAAAGGAAAGTAACTAAGTCTGGTGTTCTATTTGGGAGTTCTTCAATGATTTATTTATTCTTTATTCAGCAGTAACATGCCTCAATGGTAATGTACTCATTTAATTACATATTATACCTCATAATGAAAATCAACATATTCTATTTTCTATCAGGATAATAGAATCCTGTTTTAAATAACACAACTTGATTATAAATTAATTAATCTCTGATTAGTAAAGCCATGACTAACAAAATGTATTATTATCTCAATTAATAACTGGGTATGCATATCAATTTGCAATGATAACATTAAAGTTGGAATCACTGTGCTCTGGCCTCTGTTTCCCGCCGGCACAACTGTAATGAAGTTTTATTTTTGACCAGACACTTGTTCATAATTGAAACTATTAACTTGCTGTGTAGATGTTCAAATGAAATTTACTATTGACCATGCTACTTTGAACCTTAAAACATAGAGCTGCTGAGCATTTTGGAGATTTTTTGTTTGAACTTGTAAGTCATAGGTGTGCAATGTGTATGATGTCATTCATTATTCTTCTTCACCATCTGCCAAGGTAATTGAGATAAAACCATGGAAGGTTTGGTTACTTGTGTAATCTTTTAATACCTACTCACCAGGTTATGAATAGTTTGTGTTTGATAAACTATCAGCATGCTTTTTAACCACTAATACTATTATCATAGCAATAGTAAAAAATGACAAAATAATGATAATTGTAACAATATCTAAAATAAGCTCGCTCTGGCTGTGGTTTTCCTGGAAAAAGCTATTTTATATTTTAGAAAATAACAAAATAAAACATGATAATGTAGTTGCTCCTATCAACCTTTCCTAATAATGATAATAAAATCAAACTAATGTAATTTGAGTAATGATAATGAGGTTTGTAAACTTGATAATGCTTTGACTGTTTTCTTGACATTTTTAAACAAAATACAATCTTTTTTTCATATAAATCTATTGGGCGAGTGTTTCAATTAACACAGAACGGCTGGACATAGGCTTCTTCCAAGTTGCACCACAACACCCGCGGAAGGCGAGGGCCTTCCGAATCCGGCTGAATGTACTGGCCACGTTTTTGAGGTCGTATGTCTCTTGCTGGGGGGTGTCCCCGTTCCCAGCTACGCGGTCAATTTTTGGTGTAGATAGATGGATAAAATACTTTTATTCCAATCAAATTTAGTACAATTTAATTAATTAGTTAGGCGCTTCACTTCGCGTACTGATTAGTCTGACCCGAATCTGTCATGAGACGACTATTTTGTCGTGGAAAACTCAACTTTTTAAAGTTGAAAGAATATTTAATTAACATTTGTGAGATCGGAATAATAAGAACACTGATAATTTGCTACCTTTTCGTGAGGTTTTGTAAAATCACGGCGTGTAAATTCGAAACCAGGTGGCGTTTCGAGTCCCTAGCACGAGCGCGCGGTTTAAATGTCGATTTTTAAATATATAAATCAATATCATCTATAGATATTATACACTCTTAAAATGATAAAATATAAATGTGAAACAAGTATAAATTTATAATATTAATATCAATGTATAACTACATTGATATTAATATTATCTAAGTTACGTAACGTTTACACCGCGCACTCGTGCTAGAGCCTCAGAACTTTCTGGCTACCCCCCATTGGAAAAATCTTGTTTATGTATGTAATATGTAATCTTAAAACCACTCCGTTGTGGAAGCCAAGTCCAAAATAAGTTTCCGAAATCGAGTTAAGACACTGTAGTGTGATAGCCTAGTGGTGCGACCGTCTGACTGCCAAATTCGAATCCAAGACACGCACCTCTGATTTTTCGGATACTGATTAATGTGCGTATTGTATAATTATCACCAGCTTCAGTGAAAGAAAACATCGTGAGGAAACCAAACCAGCATGCCTGAGCGATATTTCTAGACGGCATGTAAAACCAAGTCAGAGGCCTATGGGCGGCATGAAACTGACACCAGTGCCACTAACCACACAAAAAAGAGAGAAGTACACTGTAGGTACAGACAAGCTTAAAATAGCAGCAATAAACATCGAAATACTTATACGACTCTTTTTCTATCTTTCCGTAGAAGCGTAGGTGTCCGCAAAGACGAGTAAGGGATTAAGTTAGTGGGCGTTAACAGTCTCCAAAATAATCCACGAAAGCCGACCACTTAGGCACAACAACATTAGTGTTAAAGCACTTCTTGAATATAACTTTTTCGTGGGTGGATCTACGATAAACTAGCTAGATTATAATCTACTAGCTTTTGATCGCGGTTTCGCTCCCGTTATGTACGGAAATTAACCTACGAGAACGTATTAATGTAGCCTTTGACACTCGGGGATAATGTAGCTTCGCGTTAGTGAAAGAATTTTCGGAATCGGAACAGTAGTTCCGAAGATTAACCCCTACATACAAACTTACAAACAAATTGTACCTCTTTATAATATTAGTATAGAAATAGGGATATCATTCATTTTGGTTTCCGTCAATACAATAATGTGCGGTGTTCCTGATTAGGAAAGGTTATCTTCTCCGTTGTCCCTTGTGCCCGTTCAGTACACCTACAGCATGTAAACATGTGTACAACAAATCAACGACAATGAAATGAGTATGACTACCGGGGCTGAAATAATTCAGCATTACATAAGAGTGAAGTTATCATCGACAGCAATATGAAGAGGAAGCGTAAAGGTATGATTCCGAATCACGCTGCAGCCAGCAGTGCTGCCAGATTACATTCCGAACCAGGCAACAATTCGGAATGTAATCTCATATAAGCTTATAGAGATTAATGCATGCCTGCCTTCTCATGGCTAACAAAAGAGACGTCCGAAAAGAGTAATTGAAATACTCAAGCACCTCTCTAAAAACATGTACGATGTACGTGACTACCACGAGAGGATAAAACACTGATAGTTCTTCAACAAAGTGGTAGGCGGCTTCCTATGACTCCCGGACCAACATGGAAGCAATTAATACAGCTGAGCACAATGCGGCTTGTCTTTTAAGTAAACCAAGATATTGTGTAATTGCTTTGATGATAACGCAGACTGTGTTTACGAACTATACCACAATCGGTTGAGAATTATCTTAATGTAGTATGCCCGCATCTTGGGGTTACGTTTCAAGAACTTTTTGAGTAGCACAAAGAACAGCAGATGCTCTATAAGTAGGTAATCAATTGTTTCTTTTTGTACTCTCGGCTTCAAGCCAACTTGATTAATAGTACACAATGAATGAAAAATGCAGCTGCTTTGTGTGAAAATCATTTGTTCCTCAGATACGAATCTAGTTTTGTATTAGACATGTAGGATTTCCTTTCATAAACATGCAGTACAATCGCTAAATTGCGCGATATTGCAACCTTGTCATAGAATCAGGTATGAATAGGTGTAATACGATAAGATAGAAATTTTTTGAATGGTCTTTTTTCGTTTTTACTATGGTTCTCACATAGCTTACCATCTCAATATGAATGATGTAACCAAGGTTTTGTAACAATATGCTGATTTAAAAGAGTGTCCATGGAGTTTCTTGCCCGTTCTTCTCCATTGAGATCTACGCTAGGGAATGGGCAACTACAGTACTTTCACAGTTTTTATGCCTTGTGACTGGGGCTGTAGCTACATTTCATTGTTATTTTTGTTTCGATAGTTCAAAAGTGCCTGTAACTGACCTAATTGAAATAAATGCTTCGATTTTGATTTTGATAGAATAGTACAGTATGGTATAGTAATCTAATCGATCTAGTAATCGATTAAAATGATAAAGAAGGACTTCTTGTTTGTTAAGATTCCCGTAAAACAGCTGACCGAACTTTTAAAATCTTTCTTCACCCCAGTTCACACCACATAGTACAACTGTAGCTTCATCGTCTATCATGCTTGTTAGCAAGCCTAGGTAGATACTTCATTGTATTTTTATTTGGTTAGTAAGCTTAGCTCGTTCATAATTAACTAGCTAACTCTACGGTCCAAACACGCGTAAGGGTTGTGTTCCGGTATTTATAAAATAAATCAAGTAAAGTACCTATACTAAGATATTTCTTTATAACCAATACATAATACGATACTGGTTCTCGCCAAGATAGTCAGTTCGTTTGGTAGTACCAAAATAACAGATAGACCCTTGACATTTATAATATTAAAAATGGAGTAACACTAAGCCTCCGGCATATTGAAAATCAATATGAAATGGCCTCGAAATAGCACCTCATCCCGCATCGCTTGGCCAAGTTTGTAAATTAACCAATAGTTGCAGAGTGCACTTAGTGACTGCTACCGACGTGGGGGTCCATCTATTTTAGAACGGCTCCCCCAGCCGCTGCCGCGAGTCCCTCTCAATTAACGCCTTGACTTCTCACAGAGAGCAAGCTTTTAAAAAATAAAATGGACCATTTTTTTTCGAGCTACTTATAATTTGTTTTGCTCTAACCGTTTTTAGGGTTCCGTAGTCAAGGGGTAAAAACAGGACCCTAATACTAAGACTCCACTGTCCGTCTGTCTGTCACCAGGCTGTATCTCATGAACCATGACAGCTAGACAGTTGAAATTTTCACAGATGATGTATTTCTGCTGTTGCCGCTGTAACAACAAATACTAAGAACAGAATAAAATAAATATTTAAGGGGCGGGGCTCCCATACAACAAACGTGTGTTTTTTTTTTAAGATGGTGCTACGGATCCCTTCGTGCGCGAGGCCGACTCACACTTGGCCGGTTTTTATCTTTGTTGACCATATGAACCGTTTAATGAGGTCGTAAACCCCGTAATTGTTTGTATTGAAACTGACGACGGGAAGTGGGAGCAATTATTCCCGACAAATGTGCGAGTATTCGGTGTTTGTTTTTCGAAAGAAATAGCACAAACGGTCGCTTAGTTTTAATGAAACAAGAGTTAATCCGCTTCGGTATTGCAAAAAAAAAAAATATTTTCCGTAAAAAATACGTTTGTTAAAGCAAACGTATTTTTACGGAAAACATTTTTTTTTTTATAATATGGTTCCTGTTAATTCGCGTATTATTAAATCCGTAAGCGATAATACCAAAATGTATATTATTATTATAACACTATATGTATAAAGTAATAATCATGTTACCTTGACCTTACCTAGTTAGTACAGTGGAAATGTCATTATTTCTTGTGAAACATTACCAGTATGTCACGCAACCTGAAATTAAGGTCCTGAGTTTAATTAATGGCTATATCTGCGGCAATATTTTACACCAGCAACCACAATGTTTGTGCATAATATTAACCTGTAAATGTGCACTGTTTAATTATGGTCCTCTTAATTCACCGTTACAGTAATTACTTTCGGGGTAAATTAACCGCAAACGGGAATTTTGGTAAACGGATTGGTTGCTATCGCATCAACTAACAAAACAAAAGCCTGGGCAGTTGGCTCCTTTTTAACTTATAAGGAAAGCCTAGCCAGTCGTTTAATGATTTTTTTAATGAGATAAGGACTTTGTTTTAAGAGGAAATGCGGTAGGTATTTGAAGAAACTATTGCTGTCCCTCTACGAGCGCGATTTCGAAATTGGTGCGATAAGAACAACACAGATCCGACACGTAAAAAGTCATAATTCGAGGTTTGGCTCTCGACTATTTCCTCCTCCAATATTCGACCAATTTAGCAGATATTTGATAAACTGAATAAGAAAGATATTTACTGTGTCCCTATGTTTTTCTTTTTTCATTAATAATTGTCAAATTTGTACACTAGGCCTCTGTTGACAGCGGTCCAAATTGACCCTTTTTTAGTATTTTGTAAAGTTTCTAGTGCTGAAACAGTTTATGTATCATCAAAAAGGAAAACAGGGACATAGAAAAGATTGATATTTATGTAACTGTAAAAAATAATCGCTCTAAAGTCATAAACCAGAAATAAAACAGGCGAGAGCGTTTGTATAGAGAAAAGACCACCCGCATTTCCTCTTAAGCCCATTCTTATTTACAAAAAAACACGTTTCACGCGTTAAAAAATACGTTTCCGTACTTTACCTACCAATGCAAAGAAATGAGGAAAGAGTTAAGTATGAATGGCATGCCCGTTCATACTTAACTTAATCTTTCCTCACCACATGTGTTGCTATACTAGATTTAGAGGAAGACCAAAGAAACGTTGGCTAGAATGTAGGTAACTACTGACATGACGAATAATATAGGGAGATGCTTTGCAGAAGACATGCTGTTGCTGCGAGGACACTAGGTATATAAATTCCAAAAAGGAGGTTAATGATCTTTCCGTGCATTACCTGCAATTTATTGATCTTCTTTCGTGTGGTTAGTGACTATCCTGGTGTCAGAGTTTTTATGCCGCCCTTGGGCCTCTGACTTGGCTTTACATGCCGTCGAGAAATACATATCTCTCAGGCGTGCTGGTTTCCTTACGATGTTTTCCTTCGGCGAAGCAAGGAAAATCAGAGGTGTGTGCCCTGGATTCGAACTCGAGACCTATGACTGCGGTCCGACGGTCAACTAGGCTATCAGTCTATCACCGCTTAATGTATTGATAAAAAAAATGTTAATAAACAATATAAAATGGAGAATCAAGAAAATATCGTAACAGTCAGTATTTCAACTTTCCGTGAAAGGAATTTTCTTCAGAAGTGAGGGCGCTGCAAAATGGCTGGCATTTTTCGAATGCTTCACCTTTAAAGTATGTTATGTATGCTGAAACGGCTAACGTATCGACTAAGCTTGTACGTACTTTCCAACGGGGTTATTTTTATCCGTCGTGTTTCGATGTCACTATCAAGGACATATGTCTTTCACGTGTGGTTAAAATGTGGCTTTTACGTGGACATAAATAAAAATGTATATTTGACTTGTCGTTTTCAAAGCCGTTAAGGTTTTATTTACATCAGGAAAAATTAAACAGGTTCATCAATAAGTACTAACCACCTGGTGAGTTATTCTGGTGTTACTAATTTTCAATGGGTATAACTGACTGAAAACTGATCTTTTGATTCACGGTATCCTAATAATTATATCATCATAATATTATTTCCAACTAGCGATCCGCCCCGGCTTCGCACGGGTGCAATGAACATATAAACTCTTCTCTTGAATCACTCAATCTATTGCTGAAAACTGCATTAGAATCCGTTGCGTAGTTTAAAAGATCTAAGCGTACAAACAACGGGATTGACTTTGTTATATACTATACTAGCGACCCGCCCCGGCTTCGCACGGGTGCAATGTTACACATATAAACCTCCCTCTTGAATCACTTTATCTATTTAAAAAAACCGCATCAAAATCCGTTGCGTAGTTTTAAAGATCTAAGCATACATAGGGACAGACAGCGGGAAGCGACTTTGTTTTATACTATGTAGTGACTATGTAAAGATAATCCAAAACGTACTGAATTATAAATTCATAAACAAACAGCTCTAAATTATTAGTTAATCGTTCCAATATTCATGAATTTGCACAAACCAAATAAACCGTAATCATTCGTAGGATTGAATTACAGTTAAAATGCAAGCAAAGCAGCTGTATTGAATCAGTTTATTTATTCATCTATATAACCCCTGGCTGTGTATTTCACTGGATATGCCAATAAAAGCGTTATTGCTCTAGCGCTGTTAAGGATATAAGAAACTGAGAAAGTTGAAAGGTCAGCTGGGACCACATCTTGCTCGTTTACCCGCGATCTTTAGCCGCTAAACTGTTATCTAAAAATATTTTTAAATTGCGTAGAATGTTTTTTGTTAGCTTTTCTTATCATGCCTTTGTTTACTTTTAGTGCTGCTGTATAAGCGGTGTCTTCGCTCATTTTATCATGAATTGTAACGTACATGTTGCTGAATTTTGTTTTAGTCATGTCTTTTTTTCTAAGTGGTTCCCCGCAAAATTCAATGTTATACTCTACCATCTATTGAGCCAAATCAGTCATATTTTATCATCTTATCGATATGATTACTTACGTGATATGACAATATATCGATATCTGCAAAAGGTATAGACATTGATAGATTACTAGAAAGCTTTCAAATACATTATTTAATTATTTTTTTTTACACATATATTTTTAACTAGCACTTCGTCCGCAAAACCTGTGATAGCTCGGCTAATATGCGTATTTATAGTATTTATAGCGTATAGCACCCACGAATAATGTAGCTTAATGTCAGTGGAATTGGATCATTCGTTCTGGAAATTAACCCTACATTTGTATGTAGGGGTAATTTCCAAACAAATTTTACCACTTTATAAGATTAGTATAGAAGTATAGATAGTATAGATATCAATATCCACTGATATTAAATACGAGGCCTGAGTATATTCATTAATAATGTAAAATGTCGGTTGTGTATACCTCCTAATGTGCTATGTTATGATATGACATTTGACATACAGGTCAGCCGAATCGATGGACAGCTCATTACCGAAAATCATTCAAAAGTATTGACTGCGCATCACAAACGGGTTTATGTAGTGTGTATGTTATATTTTTGGATTTCCAGCAGTAAGTAAGTATCAGATGTATATCAGAATTATTTTGCTAGAATAGAAACGTGAAAAACGAATTGTTTTTATTTTTAGATAGATCAAATTCCTTTTAGACTGGCTTCAATATCGATATAATAATAACCATTTATGGCGTTATCAAATAAAATAGTTATTTAAGTTAAGAAGTATTTGTTATCGATAAAAAAACCTACGAGGAAAACTGTGTTGGCCAGTAGGTACGTAAAAATGAACGTAAAATTAACAATAACGTTCTTTACACACGTTAGTACCGCATTGCGGGTAAACCAAATCTTACCTTCTCTTCAACATGTACCGAAAATAAGGTAGGTTAGGTAACGAAACTATTTTCAGACACTGCCTACCTCAATCCGAGATCTGAACCAGCTGATTTAAATGTAATCAGAGTTAAGAAAAGGGCAACCCCGACGTCAACAAGTTACATTTTGAACCATAATTCCCGCACAACTTAAAGCAATAGAACTTAACATCGTAACATTGCGCCTGTAATCCCCGACGGGTTAGGCAGACGTGTACCTAATAGTACACCTTTTTTTTTTTTTTTTACCGATGGGAAATCATCAAATAACCCCTCCCGCTCTGGGCTGAGCAGGAGGGAGTGTCAGACTTTTACTGACTAAAACCCATCCATGTTCCTTCCTTTGCCCTTTGTGTTCCAGGGCCGCGGTATCTCTTTCGAACAGTCCCGCAACCCTGGCAGGAATAGTACACCTTCATTTCTCTAGTTATGTTTAACTCCCATGTAGTAGGGAGTGAGTCTATTGCCATCAACCGGGCACAGGACGTGGCTGCTACTGAGAAATTTCTGATGGAAAAACACTGCCCGACCCCGGAATCGAACCAAGACCTTTTTACCTCATGCCTTGCGACCACTAGAAAGAAGAGAAGAGGGTAGAATTTATCATTATTATATAATACAATTGCCCGCACAGTATCACAATATTGTTTTCATATTTCATCCAAATGCTAATAATACGTGCATACTGGTATTTATCAACAGATACGTAACGTTGGAATGTAACCAGATCTTCGCACAGATAAACCATGTTTCCGTGTTTGTATGGCACGTCAAAATAACCCACCGTTTTCCCCAACTAAGTAGGTATTCATCTCGTGTAAAGGATCCCATGAGACCCTCCTTACACGACATCTATTTCTAAGAACTCTAATGGTTTTTGTTTCCGTGACAAATTGGACCAGCCTACTGGGTACTGATTTTTCCAGTTACTTTTACGACATTTTGTTACGACCCCTTTATTGGAGGTTTCCCGTTTTCAGTTCTGTTGAACAGGGTCAGTTTGAGGGCTTACTAATTTGGTATTTGGCCTCTTGCCAGAATGACCACCTGCACAATGTGAAATGTAAATGTAGAGCAGTTATACAATGATAAAACTGAGATCTGTCTCATCCAAACTAATAAATATTGGTTCTGTTGTTAAATGGATTAACAGTACTTACTTAACGTACTTACGTACGTACTTACTTATTTAACAGTTTTTTGTACTTGGATAAATTATGGAATCAGGCGTTACTTTGCGGAAATCAATTATATTAAATATTTAGTGTTAATAACGTAAATGCAAATGTATGCAATAAATATTTTGCATAACATTAAGTTTTTGTGCTTATAATATAAACAACCAAAAGCAGTGGAACAGAAACATTATGTCTTCTTGTTTTTACCCGACTACGGCGAAGCCAAAATTAAGGGTTTTGATTTTAACAGTCTATGTATGTTTGTATTTACGTATCTTCCTCCGTAGCGCCTAAACTACTCATCCGATTTTAATGAATAAGGTGTCAATAGATTTGTTATTATGGCCCGTGTAACATTGGCTACATTTTAACCGACATCAACAATAGGAGGAGTCGCCTTGTAAACCCCGATTTTAATTAGAGCGTGATTTTTCAGTAGTCAGGTCTTTTAGTCAGGATGAGAGATGTCAGCAAACAGGAAGGGGTCCGAAAGGACCGATGCTTAGCAGAGTTGCGGGACTGTTCGAAAGAGATACCGCGGCCGTGGAACACAAAGGGCATAAGAAGGAACATGGATGGGTTTTAGTCAGTACAAGTCTGACACTCCCTCCTGCTCAGCCCAGAGCGGGAGGAGTAATTTGATGATATCATATCCGAAAAAAAAAGGTCTTTTAGTTGTAGTACCTATACCAAACAAATTCTTGTTTCAGGGAACCAGTATTATCAACTTAAATTAGTTGTTTTTGCCTTGATTAACTTTTAGTATCTCACTGAAGTCTATTATTAGGCATTATCAGCAAGTCTAGACACCGAATACAGTACGTAACTAGGTAAAATATTGTGTTATCTAATAAGATCTAACCAAGCTAGTTTCTCCGTACTACATTTCGATTACGAGAATGTATTCATAGTGGCCTTATTAAAATGAAGTCTCAGGAGAATTACATTCGATACTAATTACTTCTGTTACATGTGCTCTGCGAATGGTGATAATACTGGAAAGCTGTAGAAAATAGTAGTATTAATAAAACCACCATTATACTTTCTCTTCGCCATCAGCCAAGACTCTCACTTTCATCATATGCTCTGTAAAGTAGTTCATATTGGCTTAGGAACAGAAAGTTCCATGTTCCAAGTAATTAATTTAAAAGGCGAAGATCATATTTTGGTTTATCGAGAAAAGAATATAGTTTTTTACCCAACTACCAAGGAAGGGTTATGTTTTTCGCGCGTATCTTGTATGTTACTTTGTTTTTTTTTTTTGTAAATTTCTTTATTACCTCGTATGTTCCAAATGGTTGTATGGATTTCAACGATTAAAGTATCATCAGATTCATCTCAAAAACCCAAGTGTCATTAGATTTAAAAAAAAAAACAAAGTGGCGGATTTTTGGCGCTAAATTGTAAGTCGTAATTTTTTTTTTTCAACCAGGTTTGGTTGAAAAAAAAATCGAGTAGGGTATCAAAATGAAGGAAATTACAAATATAGGTACATAATACAATTACTTGTGTGATTACTTCCCTATTTGTTAACAATTTAAAGGGTTTTCATTTTTTTGCACGAAACCCTTTTTTTCCTATTTTTTTTTAAGCCTAAGTTATTTCTTGTAATATCTGCTATCTGCCAGTAATATTACTGTCAAAAACGTTTCAGCCGTTTCGGAGATTAGCCGGAATAAACAGACAGACAATATAATACTTTCATATGCATTCAGTAAAAAGCTGTTATTTTGATTTTGACATTACAAACAGATACTTCAATTCTATTTATTTGTATAGATTCATTCACGGAGCTAATTTCAATAATATAAAACGATACTTGAAACACGCTAGATGAAAGTTCATTGTCGCCTTTTAAGGTGGAAGCACCAGGGTGCTGGGTGCCCCGCGAAATTCAAATTTTCTTACGTTTATTGCAATTTGCAAGTCAGTGTCAGGTTGTATGTTGATGAAAAATGAGTCGCACAATTAACACATCTGTAGTTATAGTATTTTAATCATTAAATTATAATACAACCCTCTAAGTTCATGTAGGTAAGCCTATTCAATAAATATTTCATGAAGAAGTCATTCAGAGGGGTGTTAAATGAACTTAGAGGGTTGTATTGATGATTTTGATGATTGTAATTCTGTAAATACATACGCGTTACTAGCTCGAGTCATTTTTCATCAACATACAACCTGACACTGACTCAAATCGCAAAAAACGCAAGAAAATTTGAGTTTCGCGGGCTACCCTATCGCTTCCACCAATGCACTCATGGGAAAAGTCAGTCAAATTTAAAAGACAATAACGTTTCAAATCCCAAATATGCCTAAACGTGTTAGCCTAACTTCAGCGGTTAATGTTATTGCTATGTTATTTTTATTTTTACATCCATGTTATTGACCTATTTGGCTCTTTCTGCTCTGCAGTGGAATATGACGGCAGACAGACGGGCGCCTCGAGACGTTCAACCACCAGATAAATGGCATCTCGCCCACGCTAGACTAGAACCGCTTTTTCGCGGAGGCATGTGTTCATTGCCCTGAGATATCCTTGAGCCTTTGTAGTAATTCTTTTGATTTATATAGAACACAGAAGTGAGGACTTTTTGTGGATTTCGAATAGCAAAACAACTAAAGAGGAGGTGCTTTATTTTCCTGTTAATTGAAGTTTTTGGTCTACTCCCCTTAATTAATCTATAATTTCCTTGCCCTTTTTTTTTTTTTTTTTTTTTTACCGCTGGGAAATCATCAAATAACCCCTGAGTGTCAGACTTTTACTGACTAAAACCCATCCATGTTCCTTCCTTTGCCCATTGTGTTCCAGGGCCGCGGTATCTCTTTCGAACAGTCCCGCAACCCTGGCAGGCGTCGGCCCTTACGGACCCCTTCCTGTTTACTGACTCTCTTTGAGGCGCGCGTGGAACACTCTTGCGCCGTCGACACGGCCTGTCGTCATAACACGGATGGACGGCGAGCTAGCCCATAGCTCACCGTCCACAGGCCCGCATTTCCTTGCCCTTATGTCTATTTCTTCCGTGCTCTATCATCTCAGCAGTCATCCCCTTTCTAGTCACATCATCTATCATTTCTAGGGTCCCGTTGCTAAATGGTAAAAAACAGCACCCTTATAGATTCATCCTGTGTGTCTGTTTATCTGTCCGTCCATAAGTCACAGCTGTTTTACTCCGAGACCGTTGGCACCACACAGTTGAAACTTGGAGAGCAGGTCTCTTTATGTATCGATACATAAAGTGATGTAAAATGACGAATTAAAAAATTGGGGTGGCCCTCCATACATGTAACTGAAGGTAAAAATATGATATTGAGGTTCCAAATTTACTTTTTTTCCTAAGCCGTAAAAATTGTGTCATCCTCTCTAAATTTTAAAGTATGAAAAAGGAAAATTTTGAAAAACATTGTGAGTGGGCGAACGTAAAAAGAACTTTCAACGACCATTGGTTTAAATAAGATTTGATATTTAGCTTTTGAGATATAGGACTTTTTCGTGAAACTGCAGCAGTAACTTTTTTATACTAAGTATACGTTTTTCATTAACATACTATGAAAAACGAATTTAATTTTGCTGTAAAATGTAAATTGATCTAAGAGCGTGAAAAAATATTTTTTTGTTACATAAGTTGTTTTGGTGCTACAGAAACAGAACCCTTTATGTACGAGTCCTACTGGCATTTGGCCCGTTTTTATAGTCTTTCCCGACTTCTACAGCAATCCACATTGATCCCTAAAACTTTGCTCATTCCTTACTCTTCATAATTATGTCATCAAATTTCCCGCCTGTAATATGATTTTACATCCAAACCCAACAGAACTGAACCTTTTAATCGGATATTAAAGGCTATAATAGCTTTAAAATGGATGGAGATGATGGCGGGTAGGGGTGAGAGGTAGAGGTTCCCGCGATGGTTCGCAACCCACATTTCCGAACGGTTCTTTATACGTTCGCGCCCCTGACACATTGACTTACATTCGAAACGTTCGACCCGTTTTAAACTGAGCTACCCCATCAGCAGATGGCTTTACGGTTGGTCGTAATAATGCTCGTTATAGCAACATGAACGTCGACAAAAGTTTTCTAAAAATAGTCAGGTGCTCTTCTATCTATTTTTATATCAAATAACTTTCTGAGGGAGTATAATAAGCAAATCTGAGGTAATTATGAAGAAAGATACTACATAAAAAGTAGCTAACTAAGTGGAAATAAAACAAGCAATGTGGCAAAAATTTTGAGTCGTCAACAAGACCCTCAGTCTGGGAGACGGGAGTGTCTCGGAATTTACCAAATTCATGAAAAAGTTTTAATCGAGTTTCCCTATCTTGTTTATAACGTAAAATATGTTTCAAGCTTTCTTTGGCTGATTTTAAATAAAAAGACAGTGCCTAGATACATGCCCTCCTTTGTTACTACGGGTTTGGTTATATTTGGTGTCGAAATTGAGCAAAAACGGTAACAGACAGCCAATTGGAATTCGGAGATAGCACAAAATCTATCAATATTTTTTGTTGCTGAAAGTTGACTAGCAAATCGTTTTATTAGGAGTGTCTTTATGATATTTTGGCTTAATACTTGGAAGAAAAAATGTTATTTCCATGGCTAGACGCTACTGAATGTTCTAGAGGTGGTAATATCGAGGATTGAGGCAAATGTTGAAGTTCCTTAAGTAGAATAAGCCAAGCGAGTGTCTCGTGTCGTCAGCGTGGCTGAGGATGCGCGCGCATTCGCTTCGATCCGACCAGCTAGACATTTGAATGAAAAGACCGGTCACTCACGGAGCGTGGCGTCACGTGTGCGTCTGCCTTGATGACTATGATCTAATTATACCATCGTAATATACGCTGACATTCACTTCATATCTACACTCTTCAACTCGTGACATAATTTGCATGTGTGCAATGCTCAAGACTAAGTTTGTTTGGCAATTTTTTTTATTCATGGAACCATACCATAATCATGTAGTAGCGCCACGTTTGTTGGAATTCATTCGTGGATTTCTATTTGGACTTCTAAATATCCGTACTCAAAGTCCAACTCGTTACACAGTTGGTGACACAAATCGGTGTCCACACGATATAAAATCAGGCTCAAATTGCACGAATTTTGCTGTCCGAAGCTGACCCCGAATCCGTGTGCCAGGAATTTAATAACCATGTTAGATAAACGCAGAAGAATGTATAGACAGCGTGGTAGATCAGAGTCCCTTATTATCTTAGTGTTTGTACAAAGCATTGTTCACGATTTTTTATCAGAATTAATGGACACGCGATAAGTCATTACGTTTTTGTGATAGTGAGTCGTTAACGCACCAGGTGGCCTACAGAGTCAAGGAACGGAAATGCTGTCTAAATATTGAAGGCTGGAAACTGCTCGCCTGTACCATAGCCCCAGTTAACTTTTATGTGTATTACCATCATGCAGGTGTTGCGCATCTCGGAACTGCTTGCCAAGCTAACCAATATCGTATTCAACGTTTTGTACATAAAACAACCGAACCGTTTCATAAGTGAATAGTAAAATTGGCAGGTTTACACAATAAACGGTTAACGAAAATAGATTTTGAATTATGATTGTAATAAAGTTAACAACCGCGGTGAAATTAAATTCATTACCGCATCAATGGAGTTTGATTTTTTCGCGGCCTTGAGGCGCGTGGATTCGTGGTATTTGAAAGGGAATATACACGCGATAAATTACCATTATTAGCCTCAGCATTTACATATTGAGTTTTTCTTTATCTCTTGGTATTTGTTAATATTATATTCAACATTTTCAGCGAAATCTCCTAGATGAAACGTGTCTAGAAAACATTCCGTAATCTTCTCTATAAAAATCTTAATATCTTAGTGAACCCGCTTATAATTAAGATTTCACCCGTCAGTTCCAAAGCCGATGTCTATTAATAGTTAGTTTTGCTTGCTTAGTTGTATCTACACGATTTGCTAGTCTGATCGTGGTTTTTACTAATACTTGATTAACCTAGATCCTATATCTGGAAAAGGGCAAAATTGTTGGTAAAATGGTTCCAACAATAATTACAAAATTGTCGGACAATATGAGATGAACAGTAATTTATTCCGCTTTATTTCAAAATTACAACATAACATAACGCTTGTAACCCCCGAGGGGTTAGGCAGGGGTACCTAATAGTACACCCACATTTCGGCAGTTATATTGAGATTCCATGTAATAGGGGGCAAAACTATATCCATGAAAAATCCAAACTCCGGGACTGCTGCTGAGAAATTCCTTATGGAAAAAACCAATAACACATCCCGACCCGGCAATCGAACACTGGACTTCATGCTCAGCAGTCGCGACCACTCGACCAACGAAGGAGTCAAAAGGACAATGAGTAATGGTGGGCCCACCTCTCAATAGAAAGAAGATACTCATGAATGAATAGGTATTTTTATGCGGAATAAAACTTAGTATTACGACTAAGGATAAAAGTCAGTACTTTCGGAGTTATACTACCTATTATAATGGCTTATTTAAGTGATCCCAATCTAAGCAATTAATAATCGTAGTTTACTTCATTATAAGATAAACACTACCCAGATTACGATCAAGATTAAGCAGACGACCTCCTTGGTTGAACTGCTAGATGCCATTGAAAAAAAATAAGTTGCGACCACTGGCCAGAGACGCGCTAGCGCTAGTCGTCGACAGAGTTTTGTGTGTTGCTTTAAACGATCGATAACAGTTTTGTGTACTTTTTGACCCGCCTATTCCTTGGACACTGATTGTTGTTGTTTTTATCATTGACCCCCGCATTGTTTAATGGACTACTCAGTGGTTATAAATATCCATAAAGAAAATGTTAGACTGAGACGACTTTAGGACGTTGTATCTCCGAAAGTACTATCATTTGATCATAGTTTTATTAGTAACTAATATTCCGCTTAAAAAGCTCTATCCAACGGTATAACACATGTTACTATTGAGGGGTGGGCCCAGACCCCATACATTTTTTTCCCATTGTCCTTTCCTGTCTTTTTAAAGGTTCATCTTATCAGGACAAAATGGTAAAACATTGTAGCCGCTGGCTACTCTTCTACAATCTGTAGTCTATTATTAGACTATATTGGCGACGAAGGTTAATAATATAAGTGATGAGTTCGACCGTGCCAGACGTATTTGAATGACAGAATGAAACGCGTGATTATCTGTCACAATACATTTTATAAACTGCTAAATTTTCAGTCTGAATTCGCCAATGTGTATTGAGCAAGCGTGGTGATCAATGCTTACATCTTTATAAGAGACTAGCGGCCCGTCCCGGGTGCCTATGTTACTCAGGGTGAATGTAGCTTTCTAACGGTGAAAGAATTTTTGAAATCGACGCAGTAGTTTTTGAGTTTATTCATTACAAACATACACACAAAAATACAAATCTTTCCTCTTTTTAATATTAGTGTAGACTAGCGACCCACCCCGGCTTCGCACGGGTGCAATGTTATACGTATAAACCTTCCTCTTGAATCACTCTAACTATTAAAAAAAAACCGCATCAAAATCCGTTGCTTAGTTTTAAAGATCTAAGCATACATGACATGGACAGACAGCGGGAAGCGACTTTGTTTTATACTATGTAGTGATTAAGCGAGCGAGATTTTTGTCCTGCAGAGAAACAGTTTTAGGCTGGTATTATTTACCTTACCTGACTGCAGTGATAGTCTAGTGGTGTGACCGTCGGACTGCCGAGTCATAGGTCTCGAGTTCGAACGCCAAGACACGATTCATGTGCGTATTTTATAATTATCACTTGCTTCGGTGAAGGAAAACATCGTGAGGAAACCAGTATGCCTGAGAGATATTTCTCGACGGCATGTAAAGCCAAGTCAGAGGCCCATGGGCGGCATCAAAACTGCCACCACGTTAGGCACTAACCACACGATAAAGAAAGAAGCTCGCTGATCGAGTGGTCGCAAGCGCGACTGCTGAGTATGGTCCTGCGTTTGATTCCCGGTTCGGTCAAAGTGCTATTGGGTTTTTCTATCAGGTACTTCTCAGTAGCAGCCACGGAGGCCGGATTCATGCCTGGTTGTTGACAATGGGCTCGCCCGCTGTTACATGGGACTTGAACATAACTGGAAATGTGGGTGCACTATTAGGTACATCCCTGCCTAACCCCTCGGGGATTACAGGCGTGATGTTATGTTATTTACCTTATTGTTAAAGTTCAAAATATCGTGGGTTTTTTTAGATATTTTTTTTGTATTAATTTTAAATCGGGATGCTTTAAAATAGCCCCCACGAACGATATTTTATATAAACATCCGGCGCAACCTGGGTGGTCAACCCTGCACAACTTTTTTTTTATTTTGGTTTCGGGGTGGAAAATCCTCACGGACGTCCCCCGCCCTGGGGCGGGCGGAGGGGTCTGTCAGACTCAAACTGACTAAAAACCACCCCGGTGTTCCCTTCCCACACTTTTTCAAAAATCCAATGATGACGTTTTAGTTTTCATCAAATTCGGGCTCGAGACTCCTTTGAGCATTTTTCGCTATTCCTCATAGTTTCGGATTTAGTCATCCACGCCCTCTTGGAAAATTCACCCTGTTTAGCATAAAATAGTCGTGTGGTGGGACTGGTTCCTTATATGCTATCAGAAGTGAGCGAGTAAGGATAATGAAAAATGAGTTTGCGATGATCGCACAAATAAAAGCACGTATGATTTCCCAAATACCTTTATTACCACAATCAAAACAAGAAGGGAACACTTCCCACACTTGCACCGGGGATCATGGCAACTAGTGCGTCTTCCACGATCCCCGGCTAGTGCCGGCCCGCGTCCGCGGGCCTCCTCAATTCTGCGAGGGGAGTGAGGTGTACTCCCCCCGCGACCTCAGTACGGGCGCGCGAGGAAAACCCTGCCTCACCTAACCCAACCTCGCTGACTGGCGCAATTTTGGCACGTAGCACACGGCTTGAAGTTAGTGCCGCATACGAAAAAAGATCAAAATGTAAAACCCAAAGATATCCATTTGTTTGTCAGCTTATCAGTATCAGACTTAACATTGTAATGATTACAGTGCCATCATTTTAGATAACGTGTTGAGACTCTCATTCTTTTAAATATGTTAAATACAAGTACAACCAACCAGCTATACAACGTGTAACAGAATAAACACAACCTCTTAAGGGGTCATTGTACTCATCATTATGAACAACTTTCACTATGGAACCAACACAGAAACGTTAAAAAAAAGCGACTGCCCCATACATTTCTGCGCGCATAACTCGACAAAATGTACTGAACAGCTGTTTTTTTTTTTTCAAGATTTCCCTCTTTAAGGGGATCAAACCCGTTACAAAAATTTGAAACCTCTTTAAGGGTTAGGAGGTTATTCCTAACCCTTAAAGAAGTTTTGCGTTTATTCTGTTACACGTTGTATAAGGTAAGGTCCCATTAAAATAGTTGGACAAATTTTAACACATCGTTCAGTACGTCCAACCAAAGATATCCAAGCGAAAGAAGATTTTATATTGACCTAATGGATGTGTTTATTCTAGAGCGCCGCCGGAAATTTATTATTTTAGGTCAAAATAAAATCACTTTAATCAGTGTTTTTTTTGCTTGGATATCATTGGTTAGATGTATTAAACGCTGTGTTAAAATTTGTCCATCTATTTTAATGGGATATTATATAATCACTAGCTGACCCGCACCTATTGCTCGCAGCGTGATGTAATATAGCCTATAGCCTTCCTTGATAAATGTGTTATCCAACACTAAAAGATTAATTTAATTCTAACCAGAAGTTCCTGAGATTAGCGCGTTCAACCAAACAAACAAACTCTTCAGCTTTATAATATTAGTATAGATTTGCAAGAGACCAATTTCCAGTACTGTTTTAAGCTTTCACAGTTTACAACTAAACTTAATATCGAGAGCTCAATATAATGAACAATCACGGAAGTGACAGTATAAGTTCAATTTCCAGTAGTATACCTCCGTATCGAAATTACGACCAGATTAATTTCGGAAAGTTCTTACCAAAATTATTTCGGAATTCCTTTGGGAGATTCCCATGGCGTGTCTGTTATAAACCTATAATAAAGGAAAACGGAATTACTTTGATATCAATCTGAGAATTGTGATAGATGTAATGTATCGTTAGTTCCTGTTGGAAACCTATCGATCTCATTCACAAGACAAGCCTATAATAAGACATGCATATAATTATGGACAGTTGTGATATGAAATCAAAGGGATCTTTGATATCTATGTCAGAGCTTTAACATGTAAAGATAATCCTTTGTGCAGCCTCGCATATGGGTTATTCCTACATTCTTGCAGGTACATACGGCGACACATCAAGTGATGCATTTCCAGCATAAGATGGCCTCGCTTTTTATAGATTTTCAGTACGATGAGAGATCCACTTAAACTGTTTTGTATAGCTTGATTGGTCGTCGTGCGTACTACCGAGTTCACTGAAGATGGTCGACCACTTTTCAACTCTATTACTTAGGGCATAAGGCTGGAAAGTGGCAGACCGTCAGTGCACTCGGTAGTACGTGACGCTGCAATGGATTGCTAGTTCTATCTGGGCTGACTTATTATCTTTTCTGCCCTGTTCTGTTCGCCAGCATAGATACCGTGCATTGATTGGCACATTTTCCCGAAAATGTTCAGAAACCTTCATTGAAATTGATTCTCTTTCTCAAAAAAAAATTAAAAAACCCGTCGGTCTAATTCTTAAAAGAAATTTTCCTCGTGTGGATGATTTATCTAAATTAAAATATGGTTATGATATACATTTTAAAATCCTCATGACGAGCCCTTTAATATGATACCCAAATTGCAGAAACCAAAAAAAAAAAAAACTTTAAACTATAGCGTCTCACAGTCGTCATGTTGGTTTTTTTTTCGCGTCACCTATCTAAGAACACTTGGGTTACCAAGACGAATCTAACGATATGTTATTCAAATAAATCCGTGCAGCGGTTTAGAAGATATGTGGTAATAAAGAATATTACATGTATGCATACATACCGACATACATACAAGATACCCGACAAAAACATGACCCTTGGCAGTTAAGTAAAAATAAGTAAATAAAAGAAACCACTATTGCAATTCTTAGCGTCTAGTTCACATGTTATAACAAGAACTATTAATAGGCTTGATTGATATACAGTGATAATAAACAAGTAAAGGGCGCTCATTGTAGCCGCATTTCAGCGGCGTGGGCAGTATGTGGGAGGCCACGGGGCACAGCTTTGTTTTCATACGCACAACTTACTAAGAATCGAGTTAAGCTAATAACTACGATTTTCCGCAACAACAGCCAATTGTTTGCATGGAATATATTTCACTCTTCCTATGTATTGTTTTTGTTTATCCGAAGTCTGTAAACAATCTAACCTATTTCTCGAAATGGCAGGTTTAAAATAGAAGGGTAGTTATGAAGGTCAATAGTTAAAAATTCGAGGCATGGCAAGAGTTCTACCTACGTAATAAGGATGAATTCACAATCAATGATTTACAACGAAATGCTTTATTAGGTTTGTCTGTGGTAGCACTCTGAGTAGGAGTTTGCTATTCATAAATTCTATGGACTAAACCACATGCAAAAGAATATATTCATACAAGAAAATAACTTGATAATTTTAAGATGTCCTGTTTCGTATCTATACTTACTAATATTATAAAGAGGTAATATTTGTTTGTTAGTTTGTATATAGGGGTAATCTTAGGGACTACTGATCCGATTCCGAAAATTCTTCTACACTAACGGAAAGCTACATTATCCCCAAGTGTCAGACTTTGAAGACGTTCCCGTGGGTTAATTTCTGTCCATAACGGGAGCGAAGCCGCGAACAAATGCTAGTATATTATATTTAATCGGCCAAAGACTATCCTAAATCAACCTTACCTAACCTTATTCCGCCATTGGCAAATTTGGTATGCGATAGTAGTTTTATCTTACTCTCACGTGATTGCCTCGGGGTTACCAGACTTAACTGTTAATTTGTAATTATCTATGTGTCCAGAACTTAGTTTATAGGATACTCCCCAAAGATACACAAATAGAGCAATTAGTCTCGCCTAAATTAGTATAGAATTTCGAGATAGAAATGGGAACATCTAAATGGCAGGAATTCATTTGCTATTTAAACCTGATATCCAGAGTTGATTGAATAATCAAGTCCAAATTATATTATAATATACAATCCTTAGTATTTCGATTATGTCTACGCAGGTTCTATTTATATTTAGCTTCGAGGAATAAGATACTGTGTATTTCGTAGAATCGAAATTGGAATATTTAGGTGACTGAAAAATAATTCTGACTAGTATTGTTCAGTGTTAGTTGTATATTCCAGGCTGTCTTTAAGTTTATTCTTCGGAGATGAAAAAGTTCAATGGTATTTTTGTAATACGATGTGTGTGAGGTATTTTTGTAATAAGCTTTTGTTTTTTAGATATTATTTTGTATCCTATCACAATGCTGTGTGTCCTATTTGACCCAAAGGTTGATTGGTAGAGAATGGCTTGTGGCGTTAAGTCCGCCTATCATTATACCACTCTTGTACAGACGCCAGCACATTAAGCTACTGCTATCTGTCATTTCTTTAATAGATTTTCAACTTTATTGCTAAAGCATTGGGTTCAAAGTTGATTGGGAAAATTTTACAGTTTCGAGTAGCTTGATACATAAGTAAACTTATAATAAATGAAAGAACTTATAAGTAATTCCATTTTTGACTAAATATTCAATATACAGGCTGGAAGGGACATCGACGTACAAACGGTTTTTTCTTACTAAAGTGCAATTCCTGCACGCTCAAAATGTATACAGTTACGGAACAGCAGATTCTATTAAAATCCCGATGAAAAATTTCTATGAGGGGGGTTCGGGGTGGTGTATCGAACCGTGGTAGCCGTTTGTACTTATAGTATGGGAAAAACGTCTCACAACCCACCAGTAATAATGGATACTTTTCTACTATGCACAGCACAGTCGGCTTAATCGAGCAAAAGGCCGCATAGTTCTTGGATACTTCATTATACATGGTGTAGCAAGACCCTTAACGAAGCCGTAACGCAGCATTAACGAAGCCAAGCATTATGTACATCAAACTAAGTAACATTATGCAAAAAATACTCCTGGGAAACGACATTTTTTTTTTGGAGTGAAATGTCACGTTTTTCGGTAGGACTCAATGTAACGTACTCAAAACATGTATAGTACGGGGTCGTGGAGGTTTTTAAAGTAAAAATCTTACATTAAAATAATGTATTAAAAAAATAACTTGTGAAAAAGTTGGAACATTGACCCCCAATATCGGAGACATACTGAGACGGGGGTGTCTAAAGTAAAAATTTTATATTAAAAAAATGTGTTTTAAAGAAAACTTGAGAAAATGTTGGAACTTTGAACCCCAATATCTCCATAACTAGAAGGTTCCCAGGTATGGTCTAGAACAAAAAAATGATCGCATTGACGGGGAAAACAAGTGCCTTTCGGCTTCGTTACGGATCTTGTTACACCCTTTATACTTCCCACATACATCCCGTGAGGTACAGAGGGATTTATTATTGCGAAGAGCATCACATACCTGGGTACTGACACCCACAACATGCCTCGAGCGTGCGGATTACAACATTATTCACACAAAAATGAGAGGAGCCTTTTGAACAACAGCCATCTTTCTATGTAACACAATGAAGAACGGCTGTTATGTACCGATCTTTTTGAACCTTTCTTTTAAAATAAGGCCTTTTTACCCGACTACGGCGAAACCAAAAGGGAGGGTTATGATTTTGGCAGTCTATGTATGTATTTACGTATGTTCCTTCGGAGCGCCTAAGCTATTCATCCGATTTTGATGAATAAGGTGTCAATCGATTCGTTATTATGGCCCGGGTACCGGGTACATAGGCTTCAAACCAAAAAACAACACGATTTTAATTATAGCGTGATTTTTCAGTTGTCGGGTATTATACCACACAAATTCAGTCCAATTAGTCGGGATATAGTTTTTTTAACTTATTTTTTTAATTTTTTTACAATACTTAGCTATAAGTAAACACTGCGTAGTGTTGGTGGTACAAATGGTCCTGCGGATGGCGTGCTACAAGTGGTCCCAGGGTACAGTTTGAGAGTCACTCTGTGAGTTCATTATTCGTTAGTGTTGTTCAACACTAACACAACAATACTCAACAATTACCAAGTGAAGTAGAACAGGTGGTGTTGGCAATTCTTTCATTAGTAAAGAACTAGTAAAATGAGTGCGAAATCCTAAACTTTTCCTGTAAGCGGCTTTAAGGATGCCTTTAATCGCTTTCTTCTTCTTTCGTATCCATAAGAGCCATTCTGTTACAGACTCATGTTGTAGTTAAAAGATCAGACAGCAGTGCAGCAGTAGCAGTACTCTGTAAAGTAGGTAGTAGTTTGAATCACACCACTGTGTGCTAGAGGTATTTATGAAACGTTATTCTCGACGCCTCCACCTCTTGTAAAAATCCTAAACGAAAGAAACCAATCAAGAACTCACTATATACACTATCATGGACTATAAACATATAACACTAGCCTATTACTGTCCCACTGCTGGGCAAAGGCCTCTTCTAATACAGAGAGGCACGAGCATTGATCACCACCACGCTTGCTTTATTAATTTCAAGCTCAGGTTTCCTCACGATTCGTAGCGGCGATCAGCGGCGGCGACCTCTCGCGTCCGGCCTTGGTTCAATCCATGGTCCGGAGCGAGACGGAATGGGACGCCGTCACCTCCTTCTGCGAAGCAGTCATGCTAGCGAAGGACACCTCCTTCGCTAGCATGACTGCGGAACGTGAGAGGGAGAGAACCTCACGTCCCAGCCGCCGCGGGAGACGCACCGGGCGTCGGCCACCGTAAGCGCGGACCTGTGCACGGTGAGCTATGGGCTAGCTCGCCGTCCGTCCGTCTTATGACGACAGGCCGTGTCGACGGCGCGTTCGTGTTCCACGCGCTCCTCAAGGAGAGTCAGCAAACAGGAAGGGGTCCGAAAGGACCGATGCTTGCCAGGGTTGCGGGACTGTTCGAAAGAGATACCGCGGCCCTGGAACACAAAGGGCAAAGGAAGGAACGTGGATGGGTTTTAGTCAGTAAAGTCTAACACTCCCTCCTGCTCAGCCCAGAGCGGGAGGGGTTATTTGATGATTTCCCATCCGAAAAAAAAAAAGGTTTCCTCACGATGTTTTCTTGCACCGATGTCTGTGATATCCAAGATAATCCTAGAAAGTACATATGAATTGAAAAAGCCACATTGGTACTTGCCGGATTTTAACCCACAGCTTCGTGCATGAGAGGCGAGTCCTTTATTTCTGGGCCTTCGACGCTATCATGTACTAAGAAATTATAATTTTCAGCGTGTATAAACGCTATCATAGCCGTGCAACATGTGCCGAGGTGTGCTACTATTAGTTTAGCGCGTCGCCAGACTGGGCTCATCTCCGTAGTTAACTTCGTTACGAGTACGTATGGGCAGTTTATGTTTGTATACTGAACGTAGCAGCAACCGTCTATTTTGTGTTCTGATAGATAGATATATACTCAATTGTAATAAAATAAAGCAAAAGCCCGATGGGTATAAGACCTACAAAAGATCCCGGGAAAGATCTGGATGAGACAAGCATAGACCAGGGAATCATGGCAGTAATGGGCGTAAAATACCCGTAACGAAGCCGAAAGGCACTTCTCTCCGTCATTGCGAACATTTTGTTTTGTTCTGGAACATTCCTGGAAACCTGGTTACGAAGATATTGGGTGTCACAGATCCAACTTTTTCTCAAGTAGTTTTTATAATACAAGTTTTTAATTTTAATGTGATATGATAACTTCACTTCAAATACCTCCTTGAACCCGTACTATTCAATACATTCACATTGAGTCATAACCGTTTTTTTCACCAAATGGCCCCCGACGCCCGGTGTGCGTCTCCCGCGGCAGCTGGGACGTGAGGTTCTCTCCCTCTCGCGTTCCGCCACCTCCTTCGCTAGCATGACTGCTTCGCAGAAGGAGGTGACGGCGTCCCATTCCGTCTCGCTCCGGACCATGGATTGAACCAAGGCCGGACGCGAGAGGTCGCCGCCGCCGATCGTCGCTACGAGGACACGGCGGTGCTCCGCCCACATGAGGCAGACCTCCACCGTGTCCTCCGGTCGATCAAAACGTAAATTTTAACCCAAAAAAAAAATGTTCCCAGCAATGATTTTGGCATAGATTTACTTAATTTGATGTACAGATGCTTGGTTGACGGCTTCGTTAAGGGTTCGTTTACACCTTGTATAGTGAAGAGGCCTCTATTTAGCAGTGAGTGGAACAATAAGGCTGCCAATTATGAAGAGTAAACAAACACACAAGTGCAAAGAAACGACGCTGTAAAGGCTAACACAACTATCATATGAACTGGAAAATGTTCGTAAAATGCTGTCGCAATGTCTTTAAAAGTAATGGACGGTCCCGAAAATGTTTTCCTGTATTTTCGACGGTTAAGGCAGTTGCCGTTTACCCACGAGTCCGTTTCAAATTCCATTCAGTAAACCCTATAGTTGCAAATACATGGAAGCCCTTCGAGTTCTTTGACAGTTTTGTAATCGACTCTACTTGGTTATAAAAATGTTCACATTTTATTCCTGACTAGCTGTGCCCCGCTACCGTCGTCCGAGTGAAATTATTATTTAAATATCACTTCCCTATATGATTCGGATTTTGTCAACAATTTCAAGGGTTTGACTTTTTTTGCATCTTTTCCCAAAATAAAAGTAGCAATAAAAGTTACTCCTTATAACATTAGCTATCTTCCAGTAAAACTCCCGTCGACATTGGTGCAGTCGTTTCGGAGATTAGCCGGAACAAACAGATAGGTAGACAGACACAAAAATTAAAAAAAAAGTTTTTTTTTTCATAAATACTTGATATAGGTACTTTCATATACATTCAGTAAAAAACTGTTATTTTGAAATTACAAACAAGCACTTCAATTTAATTTATTTGGATAGATTCTTAAAAAAATGTCCTCTATTTTTACCCTTGTCAGTTCTTGATTGTTTCTCAAAATTCAATATTCTATAACCTTTAAAGATTTTGTCCGGAGAAATACTCGCATGTTTTCATGTTTTAAAATTCTACGAATAAGTCCACCGTGTGCTATAAATAGTTCAAGCTAGGAGTTAGAGGCAATTAATGGAATGAGAAAAAAAAATGGCAAACGTATTACTTAGCAACGTGACGAACGTGAGAAACGGCGGTTATAAATACCTAAATTTTTAGTTGTTTAAGTGCCGCGCTAGCTTTTGACTTTGACACACGAAGACACTCGAAATATCTGCAAATTATAATCAAAGAAATTATGTTCATAGCTTTCTAATATTCGCAGGAAAAACTGAAAATTCTGTAAACAAAATTCTACAATCAACGATTTTGTGTAGGACTAATTATTATCTTAATTATTACGGTAAACGAGCAATTCGTAATAAAGCGTATTACAGACCTCCAGGGCAGAAGAAGTGTAAGTTTTTTTTTTTAATCTCAGGCAATTGTGTAGTACTTATATTATTTTTGGTTCTGACCTTTTGGTAGGTCACATAATAGCTACAAAATTATTATTACTGGGAATAGTCTACGTATAAAGACACCCACAATACAGGTCTTAAAATGTAGGCGTAAGTCGGTACCTACGAGAAAAGGCAGCATCGGAAATATACAAAAATATCGTATACATTCAATTCTCACAGTATTATCGCTATATCACTGACATTTAAAAGCTAAAAGAGTCCCTTTTCCGTTTATGCCAGGAATTGATAAAACCGTTTATGAGTATTGCAAAACCCTTGTTTCGCACTGTTTCGTGATTCCCATTTTGTACACTCCGTGTTTTCACAAGTATCGTTATCCTCAAGGAAATACAAGAGCCGGCATTTGAATTATGAAGAAGATAATAAATAAAACATTCGAAAAAAAACTCAGTTAATACCTTTGACGTAGTTGCGAGTTTTTGCCGGATCGAAGTCAAAAGGATTATGTTTTCCCTTCTCAAGCCAAATCTTTGTGACATTGATAAATTACTTATCGATATTTTTAGCGCAGACTAGGCGTCTATGTACAATTAGATATGTTCTGTAAAGGCTCATTTTTTTTTCGATGAAATTCTAAATTTAAAGGTCCGGTGTCAGGCGCGAAAATGAATCTATACAGCGTGTAACAGAAAGAGTATAATCATATGAAATACTGTGGTACGGACCATCATACTGAACAACTTTCTCTATGGTACCACCATCGAAATCGTAAAAAAATAATCAGCTGTCCCATACATTTGGGTCGAGTAGGTATTGACATTTTGTATAGGACAGCTGATTATTTTTTTACGATTTCGATGGTGGTCCCATAGAGAAAGTTGTTCAGTTTGATGGTCTGTACCACAGTGTTCCATATGATTATACCCTTTCTGTTACAAGCTGTATAATGGAGGACAAAGTTGGCAATGCGGTGTTCTGCGCTGCCTAGACAAAGTTCTCCACACCCTAATAAAACGAAATGCAGCAGAGATGTCCCACTTCTTTAAGTCCAACGTTATTTACCTGGTAATCATGTACATAAAGATTGCAAAAATAAATAACGCAGACAGCTGGAAGACTTTCATAATTCATAGAACGTAAGTAGTGCTATACCAGACGTTTCTATTTGTGAAGGCGCCAATCTTATCGCCCAGTGCTCTAGACGAATTTTAAGTTATTTATGTGCCCTATATACGTGTAGATTCTTATTTATTCTAAGATTTTCAATATTCGCTTTTCTTGTAGGTACTAATCATAGTTTACAGCGCCCTCTAGTTTATCAATGGTGGCCAATTTCTCACGTTACACTGAGTAATTCAAACCTTCCGCAATCCGTGACAGAGGATCTATTTTATGGACCGGAGTTGATGGAGCCTCTCGTGCACTTTATATTCGTATTCTTTAGTTGCCTCTAACGAGAAAAAGAAAGGATGAGGTCACCTATTTTGAGTCTAAAGCGGTCGATTAATCCACGTTTGTTGTTGTTCAAGTTGCCTCCGATCTAAAATTACAAGTTTACTGTCAAACACGAAAAATCAAAGATGGTAAAGGGAAAATTACCATTAAGGTTTGACATTTTGATGAAAACGATATTAATTGTATTTTTAATGAGCGGGTTCTCTCTTGTTTTTACCTAATTATGAGACACGGTAGCTTCAGACTTGATTTGTCGATACATTAAGAATACGACTTTAAATGGAATATTCGCAAATCGTTTCGAAATTGTTTGGAAGCGGATTGATATCGGGTTTACATGTGAGGGGCGAGGCTGCGCGCGCACCCCTACGACTCCGTAGCGCTACGAGCGCTTCAGTCGCGTCCGAGCTACGTGAACTGACTGCTACGCCGTAGCACTACGAAAACAAACTCAGTATATTCATATACCGTCAAAGTGAATCAGTGACGTGCTCTCAAAGGAGTTGCGGGAACGTATTAAGAAAAACGTCCAAAGGTAAGGAATAAATAATAAGTAAATCTTTTATTATTTTATATTATTGAATTGAGTCATGCCTGTTAAAATGATGTCGTAATATCTAGAGCATTCTCTTTTACTGACGGATATAAGTTGCGAAATGAATACGCTAATATAAAATGGAGACGATTAAGAGAAACTGTTTTTGCATGTCTCTGTAGTTCCAATAACGTTTTTATAAATTGTATTAATGTTTAGTACTGCAATGTTGAATTTCTCAGAATAGTTTTACGTATTCATTCATGAATCAACCACATACTTGATTGTTCTGGTCATTGTTATTTCGATACTGTATTTTCTTCTGAATATTATTAATATTGACTTGAAAATTCCGTGAAAATGCATGTCAATAACAAGAATGAAATTATTTTTCTGTGTCTCAGATGTCAACACTTTTTATTGCTAAAATATGGCAGTTTACTTATTACTTTTTTATTCTGTAAAACTAAAACCAACGCCTGAATTATTTTTGTGCATAATTCAAACGATTGCATACAGCACACTATGCCTTTGTTCACTGTCAGGGCTGCATACGTCGCTGCGTTTAACTATTTGACTATCCATATCTTCTGATGATTTTTTTAATTCTCTTATAGATGAGCTTCTACACCCACTCTGTCACATTAACAGTGTTGCCAGTGGCTTCGGACAGAGCCATATCAATACGCTTTGGAATGGGCAACTACAGTAATTTCACAGTTATTGTGCCTTGCGGCTGAGACTGTAACTTCAGCATTTTTGTTACCTACTTTGGACAATTCAAAAGTGCCTGTAACGGATCTATTTGAAATAAATGTTTCAAGTTTGAAACAGATTCTTCTTCTACGGATCAATTAACGACAAACTAATGATAGATTACAATAATCTCGTAGATCAAATGAAGCCTTCGTAGATGGTGGCCCCGATTAACCCCAGTCGGAAAGTGACGATCGAATCGATTCGACATAATTATAACTTTAAAGCTTCCTCGGTGAGGGTGATAAACAAATAAATGTATTCGACGCTTATCGTCCTCCGAAGCCATAAAAGATGACGGAAAGGGTTAATATATACATAACATCACGTTTTACCTGTGAAGGGTTTATAGCAGAGGTGTTTTGTACACCCACGTTTAGACAAATATGTCCTCTGTTAAATAGAAAACCCTGCCTGCTCTTAACTAATCACAAATCCAGACTACGTGCTGTTATTGATTTTATATTGCGTTTTATCAATAGCACCCAGCATACGTATCTGCATCTCTTATGTAATTTTGACATTCAAGAAGTCTTTCGGGACTCAAGCGGTATCTCTTTCGAACAGTCCCGCAGCCCACATTCAAGAAGTCCTGATTCCAATTTAAATAGACGACCTATGATCTTTATTCATATCTTTCTTAAATGGTGACGGCAAAGAATGATCTTAAGAAATTCGGTTTTTAACTATGCATGCCAATTGATCGGTGGATTGAAGGAAGGTATCCATCGCCTGGCGGCTTTTAGCCACCACTCACGCGAGAAGAGGTGGCCTATATTTCGAAATGGGTGCTATTAAAAAGGGGAGTCTTATCGGCTTTCAAGCAGGGATACTAAGGCTTTATGTCTATAAGTAGTGCTCCTTATTAAAGATATTGAAAGAGTGTTACGTCATGCAATAGTAGAACATTCATGCTTGGAACGTGTCATTTTAAACTCCTACAGGCTATGCGAGCCTGGTATCTGGTAATGTAAGATCAAATTTAAACGCAGTAAAAATATTTATTTTAAACCCTTTTGATTAACGAAGTGTTACGTTTAATAATACCGTCGTAACACATCAGGCCCATTCGAGATCAAATGAACATTATATATAACAAAACAGGTTGTTAAATGTTGTGTACGTCCGATTAAATATACGTGTACTAGTGGTTTGTGAAGCCTTGAGCTGGTCCTCAACTACAGACAAGGTGAATTATTTAGAGGCAAATCTTATGAACACCTGTGGGTCTTGGGAGAATAGGCCTATTAATGTTGTAATAAATGTTTTGGTAGATACAAATGGAACTAAGTGAAGAAGAAATGACGGCGTCAGTTAATATTTAAATCCAAATGACAATAAGAAATGAGATATCTATTTATAGAACACTAGCGGCCCGTCCCGGCTTCAAACGCCGGCCGGCGCCTATGTTACTGAGGATGAATGTAGCTTTCTAATGGTGAAAGAATTTTTTAAATCGGCGCAGTAGATTTGGGTTTATTAATTACAAACATACACACAAAAATACAAATCTTTCTTCTTTATAATATTAGTGTAGATTTCCTGTGCCGTTTTTCCACAGTCGTGGAATTTTTATTTTGTTGGTACTTAATTTAGTTTTACATAGGTGACGTGAATAATATCGATTAGCGTGTTGTGGTTGCTTTTATTTTAACATAACACAACATCAAGCCTATATCCCCGAAGGGTTAGGCAGAGGTGTACTTAATAGTGCATCCAAATTCGCCAGTTATGTTTTAAGTCCGATGTAATAGGGTGTGAGCCTATTGGCATCAGCCGGGCACAAATCCAGGATCCAGAAATTCTTGATGGAAAACCCCAATAACACTACCCGACCCGAAAATCGCACCCAGGACCTTATGCTCAGCAGTCGCGTATGCGAACACTCGACCAACGAGGCAGTCAGGTCGAGGCATTTATTTTAAGTCTAGCTATTGCCCGCGCCCTTCGTTCGCGTGAAATTATTATAAAAAAATATTACTTCCCTTTTTGATCGGATTTTGTTGCCAATTTCAATTTTTTTTTTTTTGCACGGAACCCTAATTCTTATTCTAAAATAAAAGTAGCCGACGTAACCTACTCCCTATAACATAAGCTATCTGCCAGTCCCGTCAAAATCGGTTCGCCGGAACAAACAAACAGACAAAGAGACAAAAATTAAAATAAAATAAAAAACTATTAGTAGTAGTGCCGTATACATATATTTTCATATCAATTCAGTAAAAAACTGTTATTTTGATATTATAAACAGTCACTTCACTTCACAATTTGTATGAAAAATAATCAATACAATATATTTTCGGAAGGTCATAACTGCTTCTATTAAGTGCGCCGCAAGCTTCCTGTAAGCTCATTAAGAGAATCTACGCGCGTTACAAAATAGTTAAAAGGTTTTTCATTGAAGAGATAGAGATCATCCTCATTTCTCAGTAGTACGATATTTTTATTTAGTGGAAAAGACTGCTTTTTACTAATATATTACCGAGTTCACTGACCGTCGACCACTTTCAACCTTATTACATAGGGCTTAAGGGTGAAAAGTGACAATCAGTGAACTTGGTAGATGGTTGGTTGAAATTCGAAGGATTCAGTTTCTAGCTGATGTTATCAGAAAACAGGTGGATGCTTCTAACAATGAATTGACGTCATTTGCAGGAAGCCGTGGGTTGCTTCTTATCGCAGAACTTCAATGAATCCTTTACCGTAGAAACAGATTATAATAAGATAACTGAACATAAAATCAAGCTATTAATCTTCGACGTGTTAAGCAGAAGTACAGCTACATTTCGCCAATTAAGTTTAAGTACCATTTAATAGGGGCGAGGCCATTGCCATCAACCGGGCTCAAATCCAGACTGCCGGCTACTACTAAAAAAACCCAATAACGCATTGCCCGGGGATCGAACACCAAGCCGTCAATATGATATATTTGCATTTGCATATTTCTCTTGTAAATGTAGCAAAGAGCTTTTAATCCTCTGGGATTTCAACCCCAACATTACACTCTTCTCTGGTATGCTTACAGAAAGGTTCGCAAACTATTGTTAAGAGTTTCCTATCACAGCGTAAAACTTATATTGGAACACTATTGTGTTTTGTAAGCCTCGCGGACATATTGCTGTCATTTATGTACAAGTTTTTATACTCAAACATTACGTCATCGCTCAGCGAAGATACTAAAAATATGTTTTACTCCGGTCCTTTGAGGCGATCCCACTGTGAAAGCACGTTAAGGGTACACTAGTCGGTCATACTTCCTTACAAAAGTAGTATGGCGATTACTCCACTGTTTGACGGAGTACGTTCAAAAAAAAAAAAAAATCTAGCCCTTTAAAGGAAACAAAAGTATTTTTTCTTTTTTTACAATTTTCAAAAACATTTGTTTTTTTTTCTTTTTTGTTTAAGAGTAATCGCCAAACTACGTTTGTTTGTTTTCTATGGAAGTAAGACCGACTAGTGTACCCTTAAGCTGTTGGTCCCCGCTGTCATTTGTAGATCTTTGACAGTCGTTACAGGTAGTCAGTGGCCCGAAAGTCTGACAACCAGTCTTACCAAGGGGTATTGTATTATCCAGTACTAACTGGGTCGTGGAGGTCAGATAGGCAGTCGCTCCATGTAAAATACTGGTATCCGGTAAGACTGGAAGTCGACCCCAACATAGTTAGGACAAGGCTAGGCAGATGATATAACGCAAACTCCTGTTTGCTGTATTTGTACAAAGCGGGTCCGTTATAAGGTTAATATTATCAAACCGTCTGAGCTGCTCTCTAATAGACATTCAAAATAATATTGCTCTATGCTAAAATATGGTAATTCTGTAATAATTATGTAAGATTCGGCCATTTTGACATTATAAGCTCCAGAACCCAGTTTCATTACTAATTCCGTATGATTTCAGTTTCAGCCACTCTCATCACTGTTTGTTCCGAAATAGCGTTCGGTGCACAGTAAATGTCAAGCGGCATCGATACACGTAGTATGTAAAGCGTAATGAAACCAAACGCACCACAAATGGCAGATGTTGCCAACCGAAACAAATACCGCTCGCCCTAAATTACATTTGTTTCATGTTCACACTTTTCTCTTTGTGAATTTTTCCCTTGTATACTTAAACAAGAACTCACGTTCGTATAAATTAACCCGGCTGATTTACATAATGCTGGATCTTCATTTATCGCCGGCATGCAGAGACTGCTTTGACCTTTATATTGAGCTTACTAAGATTAATGACTATTCAGACACAATTTTGTATATAGATAAGCCATTAATCTCAGTCGTAATCAGTGTAGAAGGATGTCGTACATATGTAGTGATAGTAATAGTTGGTGCTAATGAACCCGAATTGATATTATCTTTGATGTTCTGTGGTTGCTTAGTGAAGCGAGGTGGCCGTTTGTGTCCGTTTGTTGAGCCGCTCCGATGCGCTCATTGGCTATGTGTAATTGCCAATTTAGTCAATATATAGGGTGACTGGTAATTAGTGACCAACACTTAAACACGTGATTGTACTCATGATAACAAAAACTTTCCTAAAGAAAAGTCTTTTAAACGACTAACAGCTGACAGGTCACAGACGCGCGCGTGAGATTTTCATACGGCTGTTGTGTTCTTACAACAGCCAAAAAATATGTTTCTTTGGGAAAGTTGTTTGTTATTATGAGTAAAATCACGTGTTTAAGTATCGGTCACTAATTACCAGTCACCCTATATAAAGTTGTGCCACTAATATAATTCCACTCAGACAGAACTGGCTTCACTATAATATAATGTTTTATTAGCAGATGTTAACGCAGTCACGGATTGGACGCGTGAGCTCGAGTGCTCGGGTCTCGTAACGTCGGGGAAAATGAAATAATTCCATTACCACCTCCACAATTATAATTTAGGATTTAAGTAATGAGGTCTCGAAAGGTGTAATATACTGTGACTTATTTGCTTGATAAGAACCAACGACTTAACCAAATTACATTTTTGTGTACTCAAAGGCTTTGTGTTTTCACGCAATCTTCATAATTTTTATTTTAACATGTATGAGGGGATAAAAATGGAAAGATAAAGTGGGCTCCAGAGGGTGTGAGGATCCATTTAAGTAAAGAATGAATTCTTTTCTCATATCCGCACAAACTAGGCGAGACTAGCTCATGTAGCTAGAGAAGAATATTAATACAGTGTTATATGTATAATATTAAGAATGGAAAACCGGACAAGTGCAAGTTCGAGTCGCTTAGAAACGGTTCCGTACGTTTATAGATTTCTTATAAGTTTTCCTGTAATCTATAGGCAAAGAACAATTTGACGTTTTTAACAATTTGAAAATTTTTGACGACCCGAATGGCGCAACGGTAGTGAGGCTGCCTTACGTTCTTAGGGTCCCGGGTTCGAATCCCGGTAGGAGCAAATGTTTGTGTGATGAGCATGGACATTTGTCTCCGAGTCATGGATGTTTATATGTATAATAAGTATGTATTTACAAACAAAAAAAAAGTATCTAAGTAGTAGTATCAACTATCTGGTGTCCACGACACAAGCCTCGTTGCTTAGTGTGGCACCTAGATGGCGCTGTGTGTAATGTCCAGCGATATTTATTTATATTTATTTATTATTTATTGTTTTATTTCAAATTTTTCGGCCCTGTTGTTTCGGAGATAAGGAGGTCAATTTACGCCTAATTTCTTAAATAACTTCAAAAGTATTTATCTTAAAAAATATATATATATATCTGATGCTCACAATGAGCCCTTTCGTTGATATGTAACACAATATAGTTTGCACAGTACTTTTTTTTTTCATTTTCTAGTTTACCACCAAAAGTGGCCCCCATGTTTAAAATTAATTAATTTACGTTACACGTCCGTCTTTGGGTCACCGACTTACATAATGTGTACCAAATTTCAACTCAATCGGTCCAGTAGTTTCGGATTAAATTGGTTGGATAGACGGACAGACAGACACGCGGGTGATCCTATAAAGGGTTCCGTTTTTTCCTTTTGATGTACGGAACCCAAGAAATGAACAATTTGACGTTATATGATTGCTCCATTCCGTCCGTAGTAATGAAAATGGATTTAAGTCTTTTCCGTGGGTGACATCATCGTCTATACACGCGAAATGACATAATTGAAATTGTTTATTAAAATAATTAATTTCAAAAATATTTACAATATGGCCTTAAAAACTATAGGTATGAATAGTAATTGGATTCTACCTGAACTAGGAATAAACCTGTATCTCAGGTAACTCACTCAAGTGCTTATACCTAAATATTATCTAAGATTCCTTAAACGTAAATATCTTATATATAAATAATAAAGTTCTGTTCAAAGAAAGAAAACAGATTGTTTAGTCAACTTTCCTACAACATTCTAATATTTTTGCAATGAAATGCTTCATTGCAAAAATAATACAATATCCAGGTCATGTTTACCTAGTTTCTTACAATCCTTATCGATAAAATGCTATGTCACTAAAATGTAAAATGTTATTTTATTTAAATAATGGAAAGAGAATAAGTAGAATTTATCAGCGACACTTGCAACGTGTCCTTCCTTTTCTTTAACGTATTCCATAATAGACCTATAGTAAAAAAAAAACCTCCAGCTCAGAACTTTTTGATTAATAATTTTTTACCTTTTTTTATCCTTCGTTGACACGAAACACTTCAGGTCTTTCGAGATTTTGCTAATAAAGATCAAAGTAAGGCTTCACACAAAATCTGGCTTGTTCAGGTTTATTCAAAGTTTGAAGTCTACTGAGCTTAGCTTTAAAAGCAAGCTTTACTGAAACGTAAAGAGGTGTAATTAATGTTGAGCTTTCACGAATGAGTTGCCACTTTTTGTGCTTGAATTACTTGTAGATATATTATTTTCCCTTTACGTTAATGGAGACCAAAAACTAGTTTTATTACATCATTCCTTAGACAAATAAACTGAGTTATTATTTGATTCTGAATGAAAATTCAGCCACAATGAAAAATTAAGTACGTAATGAAATTACTTTCAGACCCAAAGGTCGCATAAAATTATTGGGACGCGCTCACAAGCGTACAAATTTTAATATCACCGTAATGAGTGATGCGGGAGACCGCCCACGTATCGCGTTCTAATATCACTAATTTCCACTTCCATAATATATTCATGAGAACGACAAATCTTCCCTCATTATAAAATGTCCTTTATGAAGCGTAAAATAAAATTGCAATACATACCTACGTAATGAAACTTTAAGGTCCAATTAGACTTACTCGTGGGCTCTGCGGAAAAAGATACGAGCTCTGCAGAACATTGTATGTGATTTGATGTCGGTGCATTCCACTTCATTTAAGTTGAAGCGCCTGTTATGTAGGTAAGTGTTGGTGTGCTGACATAGTTGCAGACTTCAGACGTCCAACTTGGATGCTAAGGGCTCGCAAGCAACTTTAGTATTTCGGCACATTTGTACCAAATATTTTTGGCCCTCCGGTACAATTATCGAACGTGGTTTGAGTTAATGATTCTAAATTAGTTTTAGTACTACCTACTGTTGATATAAGCGTGAGCGAGCTTCCATAATACTGCGAACTGAATCAATTCAACATTTCAACATTCAAAATTTTGCATACAAATAACTGGCAGCGTCATTCATACGATGAAACTGATTGACTCCGACCATGAAACATAATATGGTAGACGAGTATTTTATAATTATCTTTTGCTTCAGTGTGTTTTGTGTGTGTGTTTTCTTTTGTAAGGAAAACATCGTGAGGAAACCAAACCATGCCTGAGATATATTTCTCGACGGCATGTACCTAAAGCCAATTCAGAGGCCCTTGGGCGGCATAAAAACTCTGACACCATGTTAGCCACTAACCACACGAAAAAGAAAGAAGATGAATAAAGTAGACAAACAAACAAAACTGGGACAAACAAGCTTAATTCACGTAATGAGCTTAATATTCCAATTACATTAAGGTGTAGCGCTACGGCGTAGACCCACAACTACAAAGTGCTACGATGCGCTACGAGGATAAAGCTAAGCAAACATTGTAAACGTTCCTTTACGATCCATTGTTATCTTCTGCGAACATTTTGCTGCTATAAATAAACTTTTTATTAGCTATTATTATTTCTTATTACTTTTCCTTTTATATTATTCACCTTTAGTGATTTTTTAATTAACATTGTCATGAATTACGGAACACTCGGGTACACGCCCAGAATTTTTAATTTCGACTTGTTTTTTCCTATTATTTATTCAAACAAGTAAAGTTTATTAATTATTCTGCTAGAGAGGTAAATATTCTTGTAAATATGCCAAACGGTATAATATCGTGACGACGACACCAATATCTCTTCTGTCAAATTGTACAGTCGCCAGCGCATCAAGCTACTACAAACTGTCAAATTTTCTTATTCGATTTTGAACTTAACCGTCAACATTTTATGGTTTAAAATCATTTTGAGAAATTTGATAGTTTGTGCTGGCGGCTGTACATCAAAATTAAACTTCGTGTTTATAATAGACTCGTCGATCTTCTATAGCACGACTAAAACCTATTTGTGTATCGCTATTTCAGGCAGTATCGATCGATTTTCAGTCCGACAACAGGTTGAGTGATATTTAAATGCGTATAGTTGGTATTTCAACTCGTAAGCTTTGAAATAAATGGTTATGACAGGGATAAAGAGTTTATAGGTTCTTAAGGGGATTACCTCGCTCAAATCCTGAAAATACCGTGTGTTTAAAGAAGTTTGTAGATGAATCCTTTTGTGCGTTTTCAATATAAAAAATATATGTTAAACTAAAGGTCATCACAAATACATTGTATTGTTTAAAATTTTAATAAACTAACCCAAATTTTATCGAAAAATCGTAACAAATAGGTCCTTTTTCAACCTAAATTGAAAATTTTCTCTATAACGGCTCAATAACTCGGCATGAATTTTATACCAAAAAATACGTAATGACGTATTTAACAATGTGTATTGATTTTTTTCTCATATTTCTTTTAATATTTTAAAATATATTATAAAAATCGGAAATTTCGCGAAAAGCACTATGTCACTGCCGCACTCGTCCCTCTCTCTCTCGCCGTTTCGTCGTAAGTTAGTACGGGGCAGCATGCTCAAGGTCATTGGGCAATGTAATGCCCTTAACCCGCAACAGTGTACGTTGCACTTGATTGTTATACAAAAAAAAAACACATTAAACATTGCTTTAAATACTTCAATCCAATTTTTCAAGAATCAAAAATAATTTTTGAACTTAAAAAAATATAGGTGTTCACCAGATGTACAAATAGTGCTTTACGCACAAACTATATTTTGCCTTTTTAGGGCATGCAAAAATGAATTTACATTAATAAATACCTAATGAATATTTTAGTGAAATAAAAGCCAATATGGTTCTAAAGCTAATTAAACTTAAATAATTGAGATGGCGTGTAATAGGAAGAAGAAGACATGCTGTGCCGACCCCAAGTAAGTTGGGATAAGGCCAGGAGAATGATGATGATGATGAATTATAAAATCAGTTCTTATTCCCATAGACCTTAAAATTAAATTTTGTGTTGTATAAATTCATGCAGACTGTAGAAACAATATTCTGTTAGCAATTTACGCAGTTTACTTTAAAAAAAAAAAGTGTAATACAAAGAATCTATTATGTTTCCATAAAAGTACCAATAGCTACTTTAAACACCATAACACAGACATAACATACTTATTACTGTAATAATAAAATAAAGGAGAGCCTATAACATATTAACGAAATTAAACTAATCTAAAACATTTTAGTCTTTAATTAAATTAAGCTAAAACAGCGTAAGTTCGTCCGTTCATTAAAATAAATTGTGTAAGATAAAGCCGTCGAGATTTTTCCCCGGCGCCGGCTACCGACATCGTATTACAAGGCCAAAGTTAATAGATGATCAACTATCCATTAATAGGGTGAGCGGTCAGTTGCCAGACTCGGTCATAGTGCAGAAGCTGTACTACCGTAATAGGGTTATTGTTGAACAAGCCGGCGATTACATAATGTTACTTACGGTTCCCGCGACCGTATCGATCCGTTAATGTGGCACCGTGCCAATAACAAACTCGTCTACCCTAGTCTCTGTGCCGACTCCCGAGAACGGGGACTTTCGCCCGATGATAAAAGTTTCGGTGTTAAAACTGTGAGTGCTTTTTACTGCCCGTGTCGGCTACATGTACAGAATAATTATTTCGTAACGGCCGGCGGCCGGCCTGCTCCCAAACTTTAAAACTTACATTTTATCAGTTTCTAACAGCCGTACTTTGCAGTTGTTGAGCCTTCTAATTTATTGAACGTCTAGACATTCGTATTTATGGAATAACTCATAGCAGTTCCTGGAGCAAGTAATCATAGCATTTGTAGTATTTAGAGCATTAGTGGCAGTTGATCGATTGCAGGCCTTGGGTCCCTTCATTTATTTTTATACAAATAAAAAAAAAACAATATAAAACATTTAAAATTAAGGTTCTACTTCTAGATAATTATGCTTTATGAATCTAACCCACATACAGACCTTTTACAATTATTTACCTGTATAGCTGGAATCCAACATCAGACTTGTGATTATTAGAATATAGATCACTATAACTTTGACAAAATTGTCAATGATCGCAACCTAAAAGCAATCTTATTTCTACGAAAATTATAATATTCCTCCGTGCCTCGAAAAGCACGCTAAGCCGTTGGTCCCGGCTGTCTTATAACGATCTTTGGCAGTCGTTACAGCAGGTCAGTGGCCCGGAAGTCTGAAAACCAGTCTTAACAAGGGGTATCTTATTACCCAATAGTCCCAGTCATAACTGGGTTGTGGAGGTCACATAGGCAGTCCCTCTATGTGAAATACTAGCATTCAGCTGCATCCGGTAATACTGGAAAAGGCTAGGCAGATGATTTTGATGATTTTGTGCAGTTGTGGCTGTGGATTGAGTTATTGTAATTGATTTAATTCTTCTACGACCTTTGCTTCTATTTCATCTGTTGTATTTGTGTTAGTAGTTTGTTATTAATTATAGTTCTCTTACTCTCTTGTCTGCTGACTTGCATGTTAGGGTATTTCTCTATCCAGGGTTGCGGGACTGTTCGAAAGAGATACCGCGGCCCTGGAACACAAAGGGCAAAAGAAGGAACATGGATGGGTTTTAGTCAGTAAAAGTCTGACACTCCCTCCTGCTCAGCCCAGAGCGGGAGGGGTTATTTGATGATTTCCCATCGGTAAAAAAAAAAAGGCAGATGATGCTCCTGCAATCATAAATTAACTTTTTAATTTTTCCTCTTTCCAGATAATTTAACGCGAGGATAGGCGCAACATCACAACCATGGCTTTCGCCGGTCTCAAGAAACAAATCAACAAAGCCAATCAGGTGAGCGAGTTCATTATAAAACGTTCTATAAATACAGCCACGTCTGAAGGAAAATATTGGAGCCAGATTAAAAACTTTTTAAAGAAAGCTTTGCGGATTATCCTACGATCGCAGACGGCGAATATCAGAGAAGTTTGGTCAGGTTTCATAGCTTATAATTCTAATTCAACACTTATAAATGCTGGTGTAAATTTATAATTTATATTTCAAGAACTTTTTCTATATTTTATGCTTTATTTTCCTGTGGCTCTTGTTTGCCTTCCTATTGTATTTTATTACTATGAAAGCTTTGACATTCTTAGAAATGTTTTTTAAATGGTAGGCTGTTAATAAATTATTTGTTTCGAAATATCAAACCTCAAAATTATTGTATTTCTCATTTCGTATTTGTTAACAAATGTTTACAAAGTCTTTACGTGGGTTGTACTGTTTTTCGCATGGATAAAATCAAAGCGATTCTGACTTTACTTTTGTGTTTGTTCTCGACAATGTAAAATACAGATCAGGTGTTTAACCTTTAACGCCTCGCTTAACCAAAGCTTTTGAAAACAAATCTGTACATTGTTACGAGGAAAAATAAATGAGGGGTAAAATTGTAAAAATAATGTTATACTTCCCCTGAAGCATCGCTAAATAAGCCAATTGAAATAGAATTTACAGAGTGAACGGTTACATATTTGTTCGGCTAATTGTATAAAGAACGCGCTACAACGAAATCCAATATTCAGTTCTCATCGCAGTCCTGTAAAACAATGTACCTCCAACACAGGAAATAAGTAGTACACTAGTAGCTCACAACTACGCGCTCGCGTGTTTATGTTTTAATTCAAAACTTTTTCTACTGCCTTTTGTTTAGAACAATACCAATACGCCAATGCAGAGAACATTTATCACGCAACCAGGGTTCGCACTTGGCCGGCTTTTTTATTTAAATTCAATTTGGCCTAGAGTCAGCATTTCACCCACGACATATTGTAGCATCGATTCTGCTGAAATATTTTTCAATTACCCGGCTGAACGCGCAGGGAGTTTATTAAAGTTAATAACCATGCCATCCCCGACATTATTTTCACTGAGTCTACAACAATAGATGTTTATATAATATAACAATTCAGTCGTTTTGTAAGCTTAGTTTCCTCTCTCCAACGTTATGTTTCCTGTTAATGAATGAAATGTTTAACAGTTTGCGAGTATTACTGTGAAAGCCAGGTCTGTTATTTATTTAGTCGCCTAAATACTGATGAAAAATAAACTGAGGGCACCTCGACCTCCGGGGATACCGTCTGGCTTGAAAGCTCAAAGCACGTACCTACTGCGTAATGAATTCATGAAAAGATTCACAACTGCGATAGTCGCTGCCATAAACTTTTTAGTTTAACGGTACGCTGTGGTTACATAGAATCCCTGTGGAGTCATAATTATTACGTGTCTGGAACATTTGTCTGCGTGGATCACCGTTTTTTCCATCTTTTTATTCTGAATTACGTAGAATGATGACACAAGGAGCGCTCATAATGTGCAGAGGCGGCGGTGAGTCCTTGTAATGTTAACTAAACAGTTTCCACATCGTCAATTACTCAATGTTCCTGTAATTTTACCTAGTTTAGTATGTACTAGTATATGTACGTGTATACACACATATGTAGTAGTTCATACTAAGTTATTATTAATTTACTTCAATACCATCAACGGTCGCTATATTAGTCACCAAAACCAGGAAGAATCAAAAAAATCATCACGTGTGTTACTGGGTCTTGGTCACCCGTCCCATAACGTGTCTTGGTCTCCTGCGAAAGGAAACTCCACGTGTAAATGCATTGACTGTTTGATGAAATATACCAAGTGGATAAAAAACAACAAATCCGATGTTAAGCTTAGACGAGAATGCTCGCGCTCTATGGAAGCTAGATCTTTTTCTACAATATAGGAGACGAACCTGATCGTAGGTGGCCATTAGACGAGGTGATCCGGAACAATCATACGTCGAACAGGCCAGAATTGACTTACGAACAACAAGTACTTCCATCTATTTTGCTAAGACAAGAATTATCTCGTGCTGCGGGAAATTAAACTAATCGTATATGGCCATTAACCAAAGCGGTCCATCTGTTAGTCCGGAACAATCTTCCGGCTCTAGAACGTACGCTCTACTTTACTTAATACAGGAAAGCAAGCAAATCTGGAGTGATTGATGGCTTGACAGACCCAGTAATGGCAAATCTCGATCACGCCCACCCCGAAACTATCTCTCAGCGAAATATATGGGCAAACTCCCATTTAATAGGTACAGAACGAAATTATCTTTTTCTATTTATAACTGAAACTGAAACTCAAGTTAAATTGGTCTACTCGTTAATGAAAGTGCTCTGAAAGCTGGGTAAACTTTGTCAAAGGAACGAAAATATTATTTCAGGTTACCTCTAATTCATTTTCCCAACATAATTTATTACGTTAGCGTAGAATATTTTATACAAAATACTAGTTTGTATGGCTGCGACTGACGACGCATTACTCTGTGTAATTTATTTCATCACCACTACTCTCAAAACGGTGAAGGAAAACATCGTGAGGAAACCGGCATGTCCTAGAACCAAAAATTCGTAGACATGTGATATCTACCAACCCGCTTTGGGCCTGCGTGCCCATTCCCTCTCCTATGAGCCCATTCCGTCTCCTATGAGAGGCCTCTTCTCTATAGAAGAAGCCTGGGTCCCAGCAGTGGGAACATTATAGACGGGTTATTTATTAGTTTCGATCGAAGCTAGGCAAGTAACAGTCGTCTAGAGCTACGTCGGCTCATTTTGAAAACAAAGTTCCGTGCACGTGATCACCACATCGGTTTACCGCCCCTTTTTGTGCGGACCAATTGTGAAAAAGACCGAAAAATATGCGAGCTTTTTTATTATATTTATACTGTTTTTTTAAATCTCAGGCTCTGTTAATGAGCACAGATGTTTGTCCACCCTGTTTAGGCCAATAAAACAAAAAAAGGACCAAGGAAGCGAAAGTTTTTAAGTGTTTATAGCGGCCGGGTGCTGCAAGCAGGAATAGTCCTTACGGTGATCAAATCCAAGATTGGTCGACTGGACATTCAATAATTTATTTCAGCACTACTGATCTCAGGGGCCCTAAAACGGAAGCTTTATTAGAATCATAATATGAATCACGTTAAAAATTTCCAGACCACAAAGTCCATTATAAGAGTTTTCAATTTTTAACGTGATTCGTATTACGATTCTGATAAAGTGGCCATTTTAGACCCCCAGAACAGTGAAGGAAAACATCGTAAGGAAACCAGCATGTCTTAGACTAGAACCGAAATCCGAAGACATGTAACGTTATACTAGCGACATAGTGAATTACCCACTCCCTCATAGAGTAGAGACTCATCTTCCAGCGGTGGGAATCTAGGGGTGTTGATTATAGTCTACTGACTAAGCGCGTGCATTTCAGGTAGGCACTGCCTACTAGGCAAGTAAGACCCAGTTAAACTATCTTTAAGTATCACTATATAAATAAATAAAATATATCAGTCATCAGTTCATCACCCATCATACTTATTAAAGTGATCGTGGATTTTGCCCTGGTTTTTTTTTTGTTCACCTGCAAATCCTGTAATGCACGCGCCTGCTACTGACAAAAAATGGTAATGGTCATGAAATGCCACAAATTCTGTGCATTCAAAGTGACCGAATTTTCTTAACAGATAAAGAAAGCGTTTAAGAGTTCTTTTTGTTTTAGGACATAAATTCTCATTCATCGTGTACCCAGGCTTATCGTAGTTCGTTTGTCTTGTCTTGTGACTTTCCTTTTTTTTTGTTTTTCTCATTCTGTGAATAAATTGTCATCTGCTGTTGTTTTGTCAGCGTCGTTTATGTTCGGTTTTACGACTATTACCGGCCCACAGAACATTTCGCCGCAATAAAGTGTCCGGCCTGCTTACCGTGCAATTTTTTCGTCATAAAAAATTGCGATACTAAAAACAAGCAAGGCCGTGGGCAGTCGAAATGTATGAAATATTCGGTTTTCAATTTGATTCTGGATAGCTGTGGGCTGATTTTTAGTGTCAGCAAGTTATCAATTTAACTGTGTCATCTCTAAAATACAGGTACAGATTTGGTTCTATTTACGCTTTTTCGAATTGTTACAGAAAGTAAAATACTGTCTTATAAATCCCAGACACCTTCTATATAATCCAATTGAAGAAATTGCGTTATTTTATTGATGTTCGATGTGATATAATTTACTGTAGAATCAGGAGGAGTGCGTCAAACGGTTGAACGCGCGACCTCATTTTATACAATTTGTAGGAAGTTAACCTAGCGATAAACGCAATTTACGATATTCTCGCACATACCTATGCTGTTACCACAGATCAAATATTTCACTTCCTCTCATTTGGGATGCTCACGTCCATAGTACATCGTATCTTGGGTGTAGTATATCTTGTAGTAATGAATCATGTTCTTGTCGAATGACATCATAAAGGCCAACTTTATTGATCTCGGAAACCTTCTGATATATGCCGCCTACGTACGGGTACTTGTCGACATGTCAGTTCCGTGTTCACTTGAACGTTTGAACAAATCACCATGCTATACAAACAGGGAGGCAATTCGGCTATTTTAGTCCACGCGATCGATATGTTTGTGTTTTACAAATACTCGTAGACCTGTATCCACTTAAAAATGAATCATAAATCTGGAACATTGTATAAATAATAAATAAATAAATATCGCTGGACATTACACACAGCGCCATCTAGGTGCCACACTAAGCAACGAGGCTTGTGTCGTGGACACCAGATAGTTGATACTACTACATAGATACTTTTTTGTTTGTAAATACATACTTATTGTACATATAAACATCCATGACTCGGAAACAAATGTCCATGCTCATCACACAAACATTTGCTCCTACCGGGATTCGAACCCGGGACCCTAAGAACGTAAGGCAGCCTCACAACCGCTGCACCATTCGGGTCGTCATCCATCAGTATGATGATTATGTATTGTTTCACATTATTTATTCAGGAAGACACCAGAAGTACTTCCATATTTAACCGATGCGTCTTATTTATATACATAACGCTTATTTAAGATATGTATTTGTAAATCTGTTAGGATTAGAGCAAATGTTGTGAAATTCTCGACTGTATCCCACCTTAGGCGTGAAGAGGGAAGAGCGGGCAGAGTTGGCCGTGACCTACCCTGCCCTATATCGACGAGGTGCCCCAATTATTACGGCCTTCGCAGCTTCTCTGGAGTCCTGCGACATTGAGAGTATACTTAGATCGCTTTAATGTAGTTTTGCATGTGGGTGATACGGAGATAGAATGCGTTTTAACCGGTCTTATGGTTCACAGCTATTATTTGTCTGTAACCCCTAAAAAAATTGCTGTTTCCTACAAAAGTGCGATACCTACGCGGTCAAAATGTATGAACAGCTGTTTTTTTTTTTTAAATTAATATGTGGTGTTACGAATAAAGTACTGAATACGTGGTGATCGTTAGTGCCTTGATACCACCCCGTAGATGTAAAGAAACCCAATATTTAAAAAGAAATAATTAGTTTCTAATGCAAAATAATCAATTTGTAGAGAAATGGACACCCACGAATTCATCATTTCAGCCCGTTGTTGTCCACTGCTGAACATAGGCCTCCCCAACCGATTTCCAACGTGCCCGGTCCAATGCCACCTACATCCAGCGACTCCCTGCACATTTAACAAGGTCGTCGGTCCATCTGGCAGGTGGCCGTCCCACGTTGCGCTTTCCAATGCGTGGTCTCCACTCCAGTATCCGTTTGCCCCATCGGCCGTCCGATCTTCGCGCTATGTGGCCTGCCCATTGCCACTTCAGCTTGCTTATCCGCATTTCTGATTCTATCACGTAGAGAAACGCCACGAATTACTTCTGATTAATTCAATCTAAGTTTTTTTTTTAATCTATAATATTAAACTATCCCTGAATAAATTTTCGAGGTCGCAGCGGATCCGCCTAGGGCACGCGGGTGCGACGCAACCTCAATCCTTTTAGCCTCGAAATAGTTAGGAGAAAACTTAAGCCAACAGGGTACAGTGATGACATAAGAGGGGAGAGGTGCTCTTAAAACCTTCAGGGACGGTTTCGACTGACTGAGATATTCTTAGCCTACATGTCTTTGAAGCTAGAAAAATGTTTGTAAAAAATAGGAAAAGCACAAAGAAAAGATGACTAGAAACGGGATGACTAGTGAGATGATGGCTTCTTCTTTATCGTGTGGTTAGTGCTTAACCTAGTGTCACTGTTTTTATGCCGCCCTTGGGCCTCTGACTTGGCTTTGCATGCCGTCAAAAAGTATCTCTCAGGCATGCTGGTTTCCTTTTTTTAGATGGGATGCCTGATAGAGATTTATGCAAGAAGAATTAAGGACTTGCTGCCTGAATCCCAAATAAATCGGGTTAAGACACAATGACGATGTGTCTGAACTGAAGCCGACAACTTACATAGATCAGTTTTGCGAGAAAGCTTAGCGCAGTAAAAGGCTTGTCTCATTGGAACTAGGATTTTTTTTGCGTATCTAAAAGTTGTGCAGTAAAACCACAAACGTTGTTTACGAGTCCGTCCCTGGTTTTACGACGGCCACGAGATTTGACAAGGATCTTATTTCTCAGCTAACAAGGTCTTTGTTAGAAGGTTCCGCCCTCAACAATTTATTCTATACTGTCCGTTGTATTGCAAATGGGCCTTTACGCGTGCAGTTGTGTGAAACGAAATTACATTATGAATTTTAAGTGCTAAGTATATAGTAATAGCGGCTGTGTCGATTAACATTTTCAGATCGTTTATGTTCTTGAATTAAGCGTTCAAAATTTTCCGTAGAGTAATTATTTGTACGGGATTTCAAAATTAAATCTTGAAATAACATAACTTCACGCCTGTAAATACCGAGGGTTTGGCAGAGTTGTACTTACAGTGCACCTGCATTTTACCCGTTATATTTGAGTCCTTTGTAACGAGCGAGCCTATTGCCATCAAACAATTTTTCAGTTATTTGGTGAGTTGGATAGCAAATAGTAATTATAAGTAAAATTATTAAAAAAACACGGCATACGGACATTGTGTAAAAAAACTAATTAATGAGTTTAGAACTATAGGAAATTTAGCAAATAGATAACTTTCAATTGGTTAGCTATGTTCTGTTGTTGATCTAAATTCCAATTTCCAGTTTGCCAAGTGATAAACTTACATTATAAATCACTTTAGGATACATAATAATTTAACAAATGGCTGGTATAATATTAATGTATGGGGAAGTGAAGTACGATCCTTATTCGGAGAATTTTGGCCCATTATTAACAAAAGTAGCTATACATTTTCCGGCACTTTGAGAAGCCGCTAATCTTTTCATGTTTTCCCCTTGTTTACATTAATATACCTTAAGGCTTAACAAAAGATTCTATTCTTGGAAAAAAGATTAAATGTTTTAATTAAATTATCCTTTTCTACTTTACGATATAATTGATGGTAAGGCTTAGGAAAATGTTTACTTTTGAATGAATCCGAGAAGACGGACAATCACGGAAGTATGCACTTCAGAATACTTAGGTATCTATAATGATTACTGACAACTTATTATAGTAGTCCAAAAGGTTGCAGCACTTGAAGGAAAACTCCAACGACTTTAAATAGGTTTATTGACAATTTTGTTACATTTCACAGTACACACTATTACAGCCATAACGGATCGGCAACTATCTTAATAATTATCAGTCGCTTCCGACGTTCAGCCACAGATTGCCCGCTCGGACCACCAGCTCCTGGCCAAAAATCCCGCCGTTCTGGAGGGAAAATCCAGCGCCCTGATTGGCTCACGACATCACGCCACGTCAGTCTCGTGATCCAATCAGAGAACCGCTTCACTTTCGAGCCATACATTTTACAATCAAATGATAGAAGTATTGCTATTCTTACGGAATTAATGTTACCAGTTTACATAATAAAATATAAAGCATTTAAGATGTGTTCACGCGAATAAAGCTAATAAATTAATACATTTAAATAAAATTATATATTGATAACATAGGAAATTGACTAGTAAAATTCCGAAACCTAACATTATCCATGAATGAAAGACATGCGATTAATTATTAATAACCGACAGATAATAGACAGTGATTGCGTTTACAGTGAGTCATTGACGCAGAAGCTTTCCCAGTTATTACAATTTCGATGTGGATGTGGAACGGGCACAATCCGGCCAAGGCTACACCTCGACCCAGGTCTTTGTTCGCGCAACCCTCCCAATACTTCCGCGGTTTATCCTTTGTGTTAAGTTTTTAACAGTAAAATGCAACGCATTAAATGGTTTCACTTCTTTATTAGATTCCTTTGATAAATGTTTTAGGTCTTCATTCAAAAAGTATGAAACCACGGCGCCGTTCTACCGATCAATTACCCCTCTAATGATATTGATATTGCTTATAAATCTAATCAATAAATAAATTAACTGTCTTGACTGTGAGATACTGAGATATAATTTAATAAACTGACTTAATATATTTTATAATGTAATGTGCCTATTAAACAAAGTTAGGCTGTAAATTTTATTTTGACTATGATGTGTATGACTAATGAATAATGACATTGATGTAATTTTATGATGGATTTTTTTATGATTGCTTTATTGATGATGCATGTACTAGAAATATTTGCACGACTGATAAGTCGAATATAGTGAGACTAAAATTATTTTACCATGTTATTATGTACCTATATTCTGGCAAATAAATAAATTTCATTTCAATGGGTGGCAATTTTAATCAACAATACCTGCTTGCTAATTGCAAGTCGTAACAGTATAAAGTACTCTTAGAAATTCACTTAATATTTAAAGTACCTACCTACAGCGTCTATTGAAGTCTGATATCGTTTTCTGACCATAAATATTTAACATTTGTTTCCATTTTATTTCAGTATGTCACAGAAAAGATGGGAGGTGCCGAGGGCACAAAATTGGATTTGGACTTTGTGGAGATGGAAAGAGTAAGTACAGCAGTAACTATTTGCTTTTATGGAAACACAATATAGCTTCAGATACGCGGTTCTGAGGAAAATATGAATTCAGATGTTATTTCACAATCGAATGTAATAAAAGTGAGGACGTTTACGTAAAGCTCGTAACCGCTTCCGAATACATTTTGTTTGCCAAGGTTTATGAATGTTCTTAAATATGATTTATGTGGCATTTCATTTTACTTCATCAGCTACCACATGTATATTTTACCATAATTTTACTCCTAAGACTAAAATAAGGTTTTTTTTATAGAAAACGGATGTCACTTGCGAGCTAGTCGAAGAATTACAAGCAAAAACGAAAGAGTTCTTGCAGCCGAATCCCACGGCTCGGGCGAAGATGGCTGCGGTGAAGGGTATCAGCAAACTAAGCGGACAAGCCAAGAGCAACACCTACCCCCAGCCGGAGGGCGTGCTCGGCGACTGTATGCTGCTGTACGGCAAGAAGCTGGGGGAGGACACCGTCTTCTGTATGTTCCGCTATAGAAATGTTAATGTGTTGCGACTGTTTTTCGAAGATGGTGAACGAAACTTTGTCCTTCAGATGGACACGGTATGGCGGGGGCGACACACTGGCGTGGGCCGGGCGTGCGCGTGACTCGAACGGGCGCGCGGCGTAGTAGCGGCGTGGACGCGCCACGCCGCGTGCACGTCGCGCGACGGTGGAATGCTACCCTGGCATCGCACAGACGCCCTTATTTTTTGTTTCGTTAATCATTCGATTTTCCGTTCCGTTCTATCGCAGTCACGCGACGTGCACGCACAGTGGACGCTGTGGGCGCTGCGCGCTCCCACGGGGGTCGTGTGTGCCCGGCCAGTATACGCCAATATGATATGGCTTAAACTGAACAACGATTTTTTTTTTATAAAAGCTGATTATATTCTTTTTGAAGCCGTGTCAGTTCCTATCATCTGGCGTATATTGGAAGTTAAGATAAGTGTAGTCACTTAATGAAAAGAAATTGCAGCTTTAGATTAAAATCGAATATTTATTTGCATATCATTTTCTTTTCTACAGTTTTTACCTAGATCATTATGATTTATGAAAAACGTTCTTTCCAGGACACGAAAAATTGCAAGTATTTAAAGTAAACTTAGTTTTACCCCTTTAGCTGGTCCTGGGTTCGATTCCCATCCAGAGTTCGTCCCATATTATCGAAAGCATGGCTACCCCGCATTAGCATTCAGTTAGAACTTAGAATTCAGTTTCAATAATTTTGGGTCGAAGACAAAGCATGCGCCTCTTTCATTTAGCTATGTAGGATTAATGTTTTAATAAAAAATAACTTCTTAGCGAATTGTCTCATCGAGATGGGCGAGGCTCTGAAGCAAATGGCTGACGTAAAGTATTCACTGGACGACAACATTAAGCAGAACTTCTTGGAACCTCTTCATCATTTGCAGACCAAAGATCTTAAGGAAGTTATGGTGAGTTTATCGGTATTCATTTTAGATTAAGTACCTACCGAATTATTAAAACTATATATCAGCGGGGTAATTGCGTAACAGACTTACCCAATGCCATTTATTTTGACAATTCATCAACATCCATTGTGTTATTTTACGCTGCCAACGAGTTTTTTTTAACATATTAAACTATACGGATTAGGAATTTCCTTAAGATTGTGATAAAAAGCGGGTTATGCAATTGGGATTAACTCAACCCAATTACGTCGCACGTCCACAACATAGCGGTGTGTAGAAACTTCATCCATTGGCAGCAGCTCATGTGCTTTGCTCCTCACTAAGTCTAGGTCAAGTGGCAGTCCCAGGTATCATAGTTATTTATTTTATAAAATTTAATTTTATTTATATATTTTTTTTAAGGTTCAAATTCTACGGATAAATTGACTGATTGGTTAAATTTCCTTTTCAGCATCACCGGAAGAAATTACAGGGCCGCCGGCTGGACTTCGACTGCAAACGGCGAAGACAGGCTAAAGGTGATTATCATTAATTGTTCGCTTCCATTAATCCTATTTTTAATTCGTTTGCCTCTATTATTTTTCGACTATTTTTCTAAGTTTTTACTTTTCTTTTTTCCGAATGTATTGGCCAGGCCCCGGTCGGGCCAGCCCTTACATGAGCCCAAGTCACAACACACCAAGACAGGGTATGTGGGGAAGAATGAAATGCTAAACTAAAAACACAATAGGCCTGTAGTGCAGAGCTAACACGCCATTCAAAGCCTCATTAGATTTTATTCAAGTCGTATAATGTGCGCTCGTTTTTTTCATGTTTTTGTTCCCGTTCCTCCGCCTGCGTCGCTCCTAACCATCATTCATAACCTGAGTATTTTTTCGCCGTTTGGTTTGTATGCACCTATTTTGTTTTTATTTTCATTGAGACTAATTTTGCCTATGTATACGTAATGTTGCGTGACCGTGTGCGTGTACGTTTGCGAAGCAAATACATCAGGTGCTCACATTGCAGACGATGAAATCAGACAGGCGGAGGAGAAGTTCGCCGAGTCGCTTCAGCTAGCCCAGATCGGGATGTTCAACCTACTTGACAATGATGTAAGTTGAACTTTATTCTTCCTTTACTTTGTTCGATGGCAAATATACACGTTGACATCGTCGAGATTAAAAGCGCATTTTATGTGACCGTTAAAGATAAGATGTGACCTTAAATACTTACACCGGCACTCATATCGTACGCATGCTACATGCTGAAGCCGACGCGACGCGAATAATAAGCGTGTGCACGCCTTACAAATTCGCTTGACGGGGAAATAGGCATGAAAGTAGTACTACCCCAGACGAGCTCTTTCAATAAAGACTTCTACAGCTTCATCAAGAACTAATCACAAATAGGTACTTTTCAACCGAAGCTTCGGCCACCTTCGGCCAATCGAACGAACTGTTACGAATGCCCGGTGGGGTCACACATTTTGGAATTTTAGTATTTTTTTCAAGTTGCAAGGTCATTTATCCAAGTGTCAATTAAGTTAGTTGTCACCGTTGGTATACAAAAACATACATTACTCTGTCAACTATCTATCCTCAGGTCGAACAAGTTGCACAGCTGACATTCTTCGCGGAGAGTCTACTGGAGTACCACCAGCAATGCACGGAGATCCTCAAAGGACTTGTCTCTACACTTATGGAAAAGTAAGTTTTACTTAGACTTCATTATTTATTAGCCCCGTTCTGCAGTGTTGCCCGCGTCGTTTATTACAGAAGTGATGGTTCCCACAGAGGACATGAATTGGTGCGGCTACAAAAAAAAGTCCTATGCCGTTGAAAAACACAGGCGGTTTCTAAAGCATTTACGTCATCGGATTAGTATTTCTAAATACATAGAAATATACAAATAATGTTATCTCTATACAATATTCCGATCCTTGAGGGTATTATTAGATATCGAGATTAGATTATTTTTATGTAATCTTTTTTTCAGAAAAAGTAAAAGAAATACCACGATGAAAATTAAATAAAATGTACTGAAATGAGATCATAAAAAAAAATTGACGATCGAACATACTTATACCGAAGATGGTTTTGTCACGGATAAAAAAATTGTCAGATTTTGGGGAAACGTTGGTTATATGGGACAAAAATCAAGCATTTTAAAATTCATGAATATTTTTTAGTCTATTTGGCAATGTCATTGGTATACCTATATGTCGCTTTCGGATCGGACAGCTTTTTTTGACATATTGTATAATAATGTTAGAAAAAATAATTAGATTCATTACATACTGATTCTGTATCTCTCGTCTCCAGGAAAGAGGAAGCGGTGAACCGTCCCAAGATGGAGTTCGTACCAAAGACCTTAGCGGACCTCAACATCGAGGGCATCCACGACTTTAACAATGGTAGGCGGTACGGTTCCACCCAGAGTCTCTCCCGTCCCCGCCAACACATCCCCCCTTCCTCCTCTGTCGGCGACCTCAGCAACACTGACCCCTTCACGGCTTGGGAAGCCCCCCCTCCCTACCGGGCCCAGACGAGGCCCGCGCCGGGGTTCAAACCGCACCCCGCGCCAAGAAATCAGATCAATGGAAGGGACCCCTGGAAAGGTGACTTTGGTTTTATTTGCTGGGTTATATTTTTATGTTTGGTTTTGGTTGTGGATTGCGGGTAGAGGCATTCATGGTTCAGAAATGTTTTATGACACTGTTGCAGCAACATGTTTTCAAAATAATGTTGCTGCAACTATTCACAGCTTCTGTTCCCATGAAGACAAGGCGCAAAGGTGGCGGTTCTAATTTTATTTTATTGTTTTTGGGAGCAGTCCATGGTTAAAATCTTATAGCACTATTACACATTTCATTGAGGACATTTCGCACGCTTCGGGGCACATTGCGAGTTCCATGCCACACGGTAGGGCCACAGAATAGCTTTGTACAGAAGGACACATATACAACGAGTGAAAACAGGCGCACGCACACATAGACGCATACGTATGACAATGTCAAACAAATGCTGGTCGCGAGTGCGCTTGCACTCGCTGTACGTGAAGCGTGTCTATGTGTGTGTGCGTTTTCGATGTAAGAACCCGAGCTTCTTTACTCCATTTATTCTGTGGCAGGTCGTGGACTAATAATACATATGTCACTCATACATAACTAACCACACAGATTAGAATAATGTTAATTTCTTGGAACGGGGCTAGCATTAAATGTGGGTAATTTGGATTTGGCTGCCGTCATGCGCGATATTTCATATGCTGTCAAGGTGACATGGTTAGGATTCGAATTATTAAAACGTTTAGTTACAGGCAGTCTATATCACTTTTAAAAGAAAATCGAGTATTGGTTTGTGTAAGAATTTCTGTGTAAACTTCTATTATTATATAGCGTGTACCAGAAAGGTGTGGTCATATGTAAGAGTGGTACAGGCCATCAAACTAAACAACTTTCACCATAAAACCAACATCGTATTCGCGAGGAATTATCAGACGTCCCATACAAAATTCAATACTTTAACCACGTGAGGTTTTTTAGGCCATTTTTATAGCCCTCCCTCTCCTTAGGCGATTGGGACATACATCTTGAGGTTTAAGGCTGCCCCTCCTCCCCCTCCCAACAACACGTGTATTTTTTATTATTGAAAATATAGAATAGTACGCTTTAGAATATGTTTTAATAAAAAAATAAAAATATCTAGGATTTTTTTGGATAAAAATTAGCTGGAAATTGCCTGATGCGCTTTTTAATTAATTATTAGTAAAAAGCCCACCCCCCTGTTCAAACCTCATGTGATTATACTAACGACCCCTAATATAATTAAAAGAACGATGAACCAAAGAAACGACGGATGGACTGTGTGAAGGATAATATGGCTAGAAAGGAGGTGACTGCTGAGATGACGGGTTAGAGAAGTATGGAAGAAGAAGACATGCTGCGCCGACCACAAATAAACTGGGATAAGGGCAGGAGAATGATGATGATGATCTTGAACCAATAGAGCAAGTGTTTTAGTTTGATGGTTTGTACCACCTCCTCAAATATGACCACACCTTTCTGGTACTCGCTGTATGAGTTTATGTATAAATTGTGACTAATGATACCCAAACCTTTTGTAAATAATCAATTTCTGTTTAAGAAGTATTCGATTATAAATCGGATGTGTAAATATTTAGTCGGTTTTAAGAAGAAACATATGGGGAAGCCCCAGGGAAGTAGAATATAACAAGTCTTAAAAATATGTCAACTACTTTGACCTCCAGCTTCTGACAGCCTATAGAATCTAATCTGTTGCCAAATCTCTGATCAGGTGAATCGATTGGCTCTTGTTATTTGGGCCAAGCGAGCCACTTGATTTTTGAGTGAATCAGCATTTCAGAAGCCGGGTGTAAATTGTATAGTGAATTGATTTTTTGAGAAATTCAATATGGTTCTTCAATTTTATACTATTGACTATCAGTCTTGACAAGAGGTATCGTGTAACTGGGTGGGTTGTGGAGGTCCGTTCCGTGTAAAATACTAGTATTCAGCTGCATCCAGTTTGATTGGAAGCTGACCCCAATATATTTGAGGAAAGCTGATGACCATAAAATGTAATTATAGGGTGACTGGTAATTAGTTGGCGTTACTTATACACGTGATTATACTCGTGGTAACAAACAGCTTTCCCATAGTTTTTTTTTTTGCACCTTTTATATTCACTTATAACACAATAACACATAAGTCGTAAGAAATTCGCGCGCGCGCACGTCTGTGACCTGTGACATCATCTGTTATCTGCGTGACGCCACGCCGTTCTTTCGCATTACTATCGTACCGTGCAACAGATGGTAGGCAGAGCACCCGCGCGGCGAATTTCATACGGCTGTTGTGTTTTTTGTAAAAAAACAGAATGCGTATAAAAAAATAAAAATTCCTTGGAAAAATGGTTTATTATCATGAGTACAATCACGTGTTTAAGTATCGGTCACTAATTACCAGTCACCCTATACAGGGTGAATTTTCCAAGTGGGCGTGGATGGCCAAATTCGAAACTATGAGGAAAAATGCTCAAAGGCGTCTCAAGCCCGATTTTGATGAAATCTAAAACTGCATCATTCGCTTTTTGAAAAATCAATATTCCTAGCCAGGAATCGAACCCGTTGATTTTGGATAAAAACCACACACTGTATTATATTACCATTCGATAGTTTCGCTAATAAGGATCAAATCCTGGTAAATAATGACACACGGCAAACTTAAGAAAAATCTTAAATTGTATGTTTATTCGTATTTTTAATGAATGTCCTTGATTGATGACACCTGCAGCGCAGACGATCTTCACAAAATGATGTTCTAATTTCAATTTTATTGGCTCTTCGCGGCTAAAGGCCACAGTAAAAGAAAAAAAATCGTAAACAATTGAAATTATAGAGCAAGATCCCAGAGCCGCCAGACCTTTCTTATTTTGTCATGAACAAAATGTGTGGCATCAAGTAGTGTTAGTATGTACTGTGAACGTATGCATAAAACGTATGTATAAATGCTAACTTGTGCCGACGGCCAATTTTTTGATATCAGGTGCTAAAGTTGCGTAAAAATATTAAAAAAAAAATCTCAAAGGCCGAATGCTGATTTTATAATATGTTGTAAAGGTGATTAAAAAAATATTATTAACACTGTCAGATGCTTCAGGTGGGCAGAAATTTCTGCCAAGCACTTCGAAGCACGGAAAAAAAAATGTGATTATACCGATAGTCCGAGACTTAATTTTGTTGTTTAATACTCAGGAAATCATTTCAGTACTACTTTGAGCCAGACCAATCATAATTGGGCCAAACATCCCACAGACACAATTAAAATGTCGCTGTATGAGCGCATTGGTTTATTGAACTCATACAAAAATGATGAATTGTTCTGACTGCTTACAATGATTATTAAAAAAACCCTCTGAGGATCAAATATTTAAAAAAAATAGACTCTGACGTGATATTTCACGTTATTTTTACCGCGCTTTAAAGCGTTTAATACTACTTGATGCCACACATTTTGTTCATGAGAAAATAAATAAGGGCTGGCGGTCCTGGGATCTTGGACTATTAGAACTTACTAAGTGAGTTGGCGCCAATATTGTATTATGTTTTTATCAAAAATTTACAAACTCTTTCCTTTAGGATGCCGTATGTCATTATTTCCCAGAATTTGATCCTTATTAGCGACACTTGGATAGTGTAATAAATACAGAGGGTATTTTTTTTCCGAAATCAATGAGTTCGATTCCTGGCTAGGAATATTGATATTTCAAAAATCTATTGATGCAGTTTTAGTTTTCATCAAAATCGGGCTCGAGACTCCTTTGAGCATTTTTCGCTATTCCTCATAGTTTCGGATTTGGCCATCCACGCCCACTTGAAAAATTCACCCTTCATAGTAGTAAGTAGTTTCGCCATTATTTCTCATGGCGCTCGAAAGATCTTTTGTACATAATTTTGGGGCTAGATTACTTTGACATAACATTTTTTTTTCTATTTATTTTAAGCTTCTCTTATTCTGTTTATAACCGATCTGGTGCACTCAAAGGCGTGGGGACGATTATTGACAACTTTTCTTACAGGTTGCCGAAAATCCCTTTCCTTTATCCCTACTCCCGTTTAACTTAGGAATTATTTTTATTCAAATATTAATATGTGTGTTGTAACTGCGATTAGTGTTGCCATGAGTAAATAAATGACAAATTATAAAATGAAAATTATTTGATGAAACACGCAAGAATAAAAAGGTTTTTTTCCACTGTCATTTGAAGCAAGCTAGATGTCATAGCTGTGTTTTTTGTTACTAGCAACACCACTTGCAGTTTATTGTCTCTTCTAGAAAAAATATATAAATGTTTCTTACTATTTTGACTTTGTGTATATTTAGTCTCTGAGCTCTGGTAGGAAAGCAAAGTATGGTATGACCTATCTTTCTATTTCTTCAAGTAGTCGATATTTGATGTTTCTATTTATTTCTGAAGATGTTCGATGTTCAGTCCTTTACAGACGAACTAATTGACATGCACATCACGGGATATAAAAGCTACACTAAAGAATTTTTAAATGGTTAAAAAATAACGCATTGATTTTTGATAAACATTTACAGGGTGTTTCATAGAAGGACTGACAGATTTTTTGTGGGATTGGGGGGTGTCTTTTTCTAGCACAGAAAATTTACGTTTTGATACCTTAACACAATTTTAAGTTTTCGGAAGGTCATACTTTATTTTCTAGAAGAAATGTACATTGTAGATTGCACAAAAAATATTGCATTTTATAACAGCCTCCAACAAAAAGTTTTGAAGGCTTGGAGATGACATTTGTGAAATGAAGAAAAGAATAAATCAATTAAGTTCCGTGACACTTAAGACCAGGGGGCCTAAAATGGCTGCTTTATCAGAATCATAATACGATCACGATAAAAATTTAAAACTCCTAAAATGGACTTTGTGGTTATAACCATAAAGACCATTTTAAGAATTTTACATTTTTAACGTGATTCATATTATAATTCTGATAAAGCTTCCATCTTAGGCCCCCAGTTCTCGGGGTCAATACTACCCCTATCCCTAAGAAAATTGTGTCAGTCCGTCTTCTTAGCACTCTGTGTAAGTAATAGTCTGGTAATAAAGTATAAATCACCGAAATAAAACTTGATCAATACCTACCTTCGGATTTAAAGCATTTACGAGAGCATTGAGTATATGGTTTGTTCACGTTGTGCGAAGCTGGTTCTCACGCCGGCACTCCGGAGCACAAGCCGCCATCGCACCTGGAACTGTTCCCCGGCACCGGCAACCCGTCGCGCTCAACCAATGGTAACACGCGGACACATACATCATGAGAGATTGCATATTTTTGATCTGCCTGTACTGTACTCAGATTTGTAGACGGTTCTTATTTTGTAATTGTTGTAAATATAATGATCATTCATCAATTCCATAGTTTGTTTTTTAATTCTCTTGATTATTTAATAGTTTTGAAATAGGAAGACTCACCAAATTTTAATGAAACTCGATCAGCAGATCTAAACGGCGTTCGAGAGCTGTCAGTGTCATAAGATTAATAAAGCATTTGAAGGCCGCTAAGATGTGTTGATTGCGATTAATTTGATTAGTAAAATCCGCTTCCAGAGATCAGCACGAAACGTTAGTAAGATCTCGAACACATTCATCAATTATATATATATTTTTTTTTCGTGTAGATCAAGGTCTGAAATAAAGTTTTTTCCTTGTACGTTTTTGTACCAAACTTTGATTTAGAAATTAGTCGCCGGATAAATCAGCTTTAAATTCAATAGAAATGCAATCTTTCAAACATCCACCATACACCAACACGAATCGTATAGAGAATTTTGAATCGAGTAGTTTTTCAAGAGTGCTTTCTTATTATGTTGGAACCGTTAACGCTGACTGTACTCGTAGGACTTGTACACAAAGCAAAACTCAACACATACGTAGAGTAGTTTATGATTTGAAGTGTGTATCCTCGCTTTTTCAGTGTTGCTTAAAACTTGTGTGGCGTTTTTTGTGAAGTCTTAGTGAACCCTATCAACTTCTCTTGGCTAAAAACTTAAATAAACGGCTAAATCTAAGTATGTAACAAAAAAAAAAACTGTGCATGTCAAAACCATAGAGACACCCGTGTGACGTTTAGTAGTGGTCGTTTGAATGTGATACATTTAGGATGGCATGCGCTTCCGAATCTTCAGCATAGCCATTTGGTCATATCATCATGTAACTGTCAGATATTCATCACATTGTGAATGGATGTCAAATTACCATACCATACTCTCATGAACATTGTTTGCAGTTGTGTTATCATTATTTTGGGTAGTAGATACTACGTGTACACTAAACTATATTAGAGGATTGAGCCAGCCAGAGTTACACGGTGCAATTTAATTGCTTTTGGCAAACTGTAAATTGGACCATAACAAACGTTTCAACACGACGCATTTGTTGCTCCAATTTTATTGTACTCCACATACAAGTAATTTTTACCGTGATTTTTTAATAAATGTTTTATTTATATTACACATCTCGTTAGATCAGAACACATAGTATCTACAGCTAGACAGCGAAAATATATTCTTCAGCATGTATCCTTACTTCATCAGAAGGAAAAAGCTCCTCATCGTAGAATATTTTTACAACTACAGTTTAGTCATTAGTGAGGCTATAAACTTTGCTTTATTTAATGCTGACGATTGTATTTTCGATCAATGGACCATAGTAAACATAATACTGTGGTATCTGCGATCAGCTAAGTAAAATGCTATTGCTACTAAAATTAAAATACAAATGGCTAAGAAGCACATGCACAGGTAAGTATAATCTGTTTCAAAAGTATTTCATGTTTTTTACAATCCTTTTCTAAGTCATCATCATTTTCATTAAATGCTTTTGGGACAGAGAATAGCACACAATTAACTATCGCTGATGCTAACAGTATCACGTTTTCTATGGGATCTATGATATCTATGATTTCTATGGGACCTTTTGGCACACTGCAGTGAAAATGAGACAAAAGCGAAGCTAAAATAGCTTACCTCTGTTCTAGAAAGCCAGTATAATATATCGTTTTGTATCCATTACTGGCACAACCAGCGTTACCAAGTAGTATTTTAATACCCAGTTGTGATGGCTAGATAGACAGCCGCTCCATGTAAAAAAAATGGAAACCAAAAAAAAAAAACTGATTTTTTGATGATCCTTTAGTGGCATAATGGGACGTGACAATCGAATTTCGCCCGCCATTGTTTCGATTTGCTGCATTGTGGTAAAAGCCTAAGGATGGACGCAACTCTGATGGAACATGCGCTGTGTACCTATCGTCGGTTGAGTAACGAAATGGACAAATACGAGTATGTAATAATACATCCAACCTTACACACATAACCGATGATGCATTAGTACGTCGAGCGTACTAACTGACTAAGGTCGTGTTCACACAAAGCGTATAGTTAGCCGCCGACTGAGACCGTCAAGTTCAAAATGTATGAAAAACAAAGGGCAGTCCGAATTTTCTTCATATTTTATTTTTTGCTGAGCGCTGCTCACAATCGACGGCCAGCTGTACGCTGTGTGTGAACGTAGCCTAAATGGTTCAATTTCGACCGAACAGAGGCAACCAACGATATGCCACTCACATCTACCGACAGATTTGCGTCCACTCTAAAATGTAAGAGAAATGTAGACTTTTGTAGTAACACACCTTGTGCCCGCAGCGTCCCCATTGCCGTCGCCGGTTAAGTCGCCCGCACGGACCCCGGTGGTTGCCAACAAGGGGCCCTGCTGCACTGCTCTCTATGACTTCGAGGCCGAAAATCAGGGAGAACTAGGATTTAAGGTAACTGGCAAACTTCAATACAGTGCTGCATGGTTATTTTGGCGCTTGAAAGGAGGTAAACATTTGTGAAATTGTATTGTAAAAATCAAGATGGCGGCGGGCGTTTATTTAGATTTTAGTCACGCGCCAAAACGAATATGCAGCTCTACTGACGTCCCTTTTTAATTTTAATCGATCAACTCTATCATATTTTACCAGATTTGGGTCGAATGTGGACCAACTCGACTCACTGAATCTGTTTCTGCAATGACAATATGAATAATCAAACTTTTTGGACCATTCAAACCTACTTATTAGTCCGAGACCCAACACAGTATCAAAAGCTTAACATCGATTCATTTCATTCCAGGAGAACGACTTGATCACGCTGATCAACAAAGTTGACGACAACTGGTTCGAGGGCTCAGTGAACGGCAAGACCGGATACTTCCCCATCAGCTACGTGCAGGTCACCGTGCCGCTACCCAACATGTAAGCCCGGGATCGCACCTAACCACCAACGTATTCATTCATTCCCTGCTGATGTAACACAATCTTATACTGCTACGAAGACAACCCATCATATAGAACCGCGAGGAATCTCAACATGAACAATGGTACCAATACTGACTCGGCCCAACCTTTGTAAAGGTTGTGTTACACTTCTTACTCATTTGATGTCACGTTACGCAGTATTACGTAGATTTGAATCTATTATTGTGTCAAAAGCTCAATGGCAAGCTGTTTATAGTTAAACCTCTTTTATTACGCCGAATAATTTAATGAACTGTGTAATCTTATCGGTTCTAATTTTGTCTTCCGGTGTATTTTACAGTTTCGTCATACTTCTATCGTAGCAGAATTTCTTTGACAATATTTCATCATGTCTTTGAATATTAAATACTCAAAATGTTATCAATCTTCCAAACTTTGAAAATATAGTAATAAAATTGACTTTCTAGATGTAAACATCTAATCTCAAGGAGATAATGCTACGAAATTTACTTATGAAATTATTTTGTATTGTACCTACCTACTGTTTGCATTTATTGCCAAAATAAGTAATTATTTAATATTAAAATTATTGTAATAGAAATCATTTTAATCATGTTGCCATTTTACTTCATGACGATTTATATTAGTAATGAGTTGGGAGTCAATTGCCGTTATTTTTATGTATTAGGTATTTTTAGTTTTAAAAGTGACTTACGCCAAATATACCGACATCAATTGGAGTACCTTTGCTCAGGCCCGAAGAACGAGGAATCATATTGATTGTTAATAACGGGAGTATGAAGTACTGTCCACATAATAATAAGTTGCTGTACGTGTATAAAGTGGCGAGTGTATGGCCGCACTATAACGTTGCATTCCAGATACATACAGCTCAAGTTTATCGATGTGGATACGATAAATGAGATTGATAAATTTAAGCAAAGTGATAACGTCAATGTCAATCGCAATACATTATTGCTGAGGGCTCTCTGCCCCGATGCAGCAAAAATTCTGTAAAGTGATATTTATGAATTAACGTTTGTATATTAGTTAACAATCGTGCATCTATTATTTAGGTGCATTTCCCTTTGTATAGTATTCTCCTTTGACGTACTATTAGTTTATTTAGTTTATTATCCTTATTTGTACCGTAAAATAAAGGCACAGGAATGGAATATTATAGTATGTATTAGGACTATAACTAGTTAACACATGCGATTAGATTTTATAGTTGTATGTTTGCGGGTAATTATTTAACTGAATGGAGAAAGTATACAATGTAACGTATATTATACAATTATTGTGAGAATATAAGGGAAGGGACGGAGGCGTAAGAGTTGTTGAATTATTGCCAGAAATCTATGGCGTTTCGATGTTTGATGTATTATTGGCAAGCTATAAAAACATATAATATAATGTAATTGTGATAACTATATATATCATGCTGTTGGTGCGGTGTCCTACCATGTATTTTTTTTACATTGTTTATATTTTATACCACAGTCCTCCCCTGTTTACTTTCTCGACATTTCGCATAATAACTCCTTTAGTCATTACACTATTTAGGCTACATATTTTAACTATATTTTAATGTGTATGATTGATACTAAAAAATATCAAAATTAGTAAGTGTACATGGCCTCCATTCAATTGTAATGTCAAATGTACTTTAATTAATGCACTTGAGAGGTAAGATCTTAAATCGTCACATTATTAACTTTATCCGATATTGATGTTGCAGTAATATTGAACATAAGTAATTTATAAATTCATCGCATCATTATTGTCGTAAACGGACCCCATTGTATAACATTTCTGGCATACAAAAGACAATACCTAGATCTAATGTTAGTTGTATGTAAGTTCATAAATAATTGTTCTATCTTCAAGTGTCTCTTAATATAAGTATTTTGAGTAAATAAATATATTCATCAATGTTACGAGAATGTCATGTTTCAATGTTTAATGTGAGGCGATATACCTAAAGCGTGGAGTGGACGTTACACTATGTCCGCCGCCGCGCACCATATCGCTATGACCTTCTCAAAACACATACCATTTAATCGAATGCAGTACGATATTATCACTATCCTACAGAGCGGAATTAGACTGTTGTTGTTTTAAATGTGTATAAATTCTATTAGCTTGTGAATGAGCGTTTGATTGATATGAATGATGTTGACGTGTTTCCGTATTCGATAAACTAGCCTACTCAACAGGAAATAAAAACGAAATAATACCGAAACTCTTGAAATGACACTCAAGATAAGCATATTTTTGCTTGTGATTATATGATGCTACATTGATTGGATAATGATCAAATCATTTCCAATTTTTTAATCTAACCTAGCTGAAAAGCTGGCTAAGCTGTTTATCTACCTAGGAAAGGACTAGTTTATCAAATACTAGTTTTGTAGTTGTCATATACTGTGTTGGTTCAGTGTTGCTTCACTTGTTAAGTATGTCGAATCATTTATTTGTATGGTAATGATACTTGTTGTTCCACAATTCACAGCTGACTCAATGTATTTTTAAAACAATGAATTGAAGGTTTACTTCGTTCAAACTTACATAGATACTGGTCAGAAAAATTTGCCAGTATCTTTAATGTATTTGTAAGTAGAGTTATATAAGCAACAAGTAACATTGTCCTGAAAGGTGATTTGTTAGCCTACCAAAGTATAATTACGTGTCGAGTAGCACTATCAATATTGGATCCCAAAATATTTTGCTATTGACGCGAGTACCTACGTCTGTTATGGTGTATTATTCTACTTGTTCATGTTACTGTAATCTTAAAATACTGTAATTTCATAGATTTAAACTTGACGATTTACGAGATGTAATGCAAATATTATTGATTTGTATTAAAATTTATCCCGAAACTTATTGCTCGTTTTCGCCTCCTAATAAAATGTTAACAATTAAACACTTATTTTTGTTTCATTTAAATATATCCTACTGCCTGAAAGCACTGGGCATGAACAAGTTGTATCTCCTAATATGCAAGGACACTCAAAACTATGCTGGAAAGTTAGAATAGAAGCTGTTTTAGTAACTACTTCTGTTTTTAACTGCAAATGAAAAAATACTGCCTCGTTGTTATAGTGACCGCAAGCGCTCCTGCTGAGCGTGCTTATAGGTGGGTAAAGGTATATGGCATTGATGACGTAGTCAAGTCGTATTCCACTTAAAACTTTTCGTTTGGTGGGACTCTGAAATTAGAGATAAGTACATTTAACTATTTCTATTAGGTGCAGTACTAAAGGGTCTTGGTTATTCATATTAGGGCACACAAGCCGTATGTATTTACTCCCCAGAATTTGATCCTTTATTAGCGACACTATCGAATGGTGTCATAATACAATTTGTTTATTTTTCCGAAATCAATGGGTTCGATTCCTCACTAGGAATATTAAAAAAAAATCTAATGATGCAGTTTTAGTTTTCATCAAAATCGGGCTCGCGATTCCTTTGAGTATTTTTCGCTATTCCTCAGTTTCGGATTGGCCATCCACGCTCACTTGAAAAATTCACCCTGTATATGTTGGCCAAACCCGATTTCAGGCCAAACTAGTTTGTCCTAGGCCAAACCGGTTTACAACAAAGCAATTAAACTGCGCCAACCAACTTGGACTTGGAACCAACCAACGTGGTTGGTCACCAATCTAACCTAACCTAACCCATTTAGTCGGGTGCTCTATGATTGTCCTTTTGTGCCTGAGTCCTTAGATGAGATCTTTAGTTTGGGCCTGAAATCGGATTTGACCGGTAACATATACAATAATAATTTAAAGTAGATACCTATCTTCTGCCTAACTCTAGTTACGAGACATTCTTTTTAGGGTTCCATACCGGAAGGGTAACCAACGGGACTATTACTAAGCCTCTGCTGTCCGTCTGTCGGCCAGCGGGCTGTATCTGATGATCCGTTGTTGAACCCATTTGGTTTTATATTTAATAAAGAATCATCCTGGCCGCTTAATGTTCCAAATATAAATGTACTGACTACTAGACATTGTCTTACACCATTAAAAAATTGCTCTGTGTGAAAAACTCCCACATCAACGTGTGTTTTAATTCCTAAAATATTAGAATCCGTAACAGGAAGTGTATTCTGATGCCGCTATAACAAAATTTAATAAATTAAAATTCAAAGGAGGCTCTCCTAATACGATGGTGCGGAACCCATCATGCGCGAGCCGGGCTCGCACTTAGCCGTTTTTTTTAGGGTTCCGTATCCAAGTGGTAAAAAAGGGACCCTATTAGTAAGACTCCACTGTCTGTCTCCAGGCTGTATCTCTCATGAACCGTGATAGCTAGACAGTTGAAATTTTCACAGATGATGTATTTCTGTTGCCGCTAAAACAACAAATACTAAAAACAGAATAAAATAAATATTTAAGAGGGGCTCCCATACAACAAACGTGTTTTTTTTTTGGATATGTAATGGTACAAAACCCTTCATGCGAGTCTGACTTGGCCAGTTTTTTATTTAATAACTAACCTAGCAGAAGTAGGGATTATTTAGTAGCCAACTCTAATTAAGCAGCGCGTTACGACCACGTAAATTCTTATAAACGCGATGTGCGTTGGAATTTACTAGGTAATCTTAATCTTATAATATCATCATTGCATTAGCTCATTTACCTACGACCAGGGCCATAGCCTGGAATTTGGTTCGGCGGGGTTTCGCTTTGATTAAAAAAGTAGTACGGAGAGGGGCTAAACACGAATGGCAATATTAGGAACAACTTTGCATACCGCCTAGGATAGGTTGGTTTCTCAATAGTTGACAGAGATTTCGGGGGGCGTGAACGCCTAAAACCATCTCTGTGCCTACGACATTCAGGCAGAATGAAGCCAGCAAGTCTCTAACAACCAGACTCGGCGAGTATGTAACAGTACCTACCTATCAACTTATGGTGGCCGTCGCGACAGGCGTAGTAGTAGGACGTCCTCGACTACCAAGTGACAATCTTCTGCAGGATGGTACCTAGTAGCAGCTAGATGAGGGGCCATGATCGGTTAAAGTGCCATGTGATCGTCAAGACCATTTCCCAGTGGAGTACTATATGCTGGATGTGTGGATGTTTAGGACCGAAGGAAGTCTTATTGGCGGTAAAATAATGTGTTGTGGAAGTAATAAATTACATGTTACAGGTAATTTTTGCAAGTGTGTTTGTAAGGGTATCGTGTTTCCTGCCAGGGTTGCCGGACTGTTCGAAAGAGATACCGCGGCCCTGGAACACAAAGGGCAAAGGAAGGAACATGGATGGGTTTTAGTCAGTAAGTCTGACACTCCCTCCTGCTCAGCCCAGAGCGGTAGGGGTTGTTTGATGATTTCCCATACGAAAAAAAAGATAGAGTAATGTGTTTGTGGTGTTTTCTGATAGTTCAACTAAGACTTGTGGCCAATATGTGAGGGTTAGTAAGGTAAAAAGAAATAAATACAATGATATCAGAAGAGAAAGCTATTTATTTATTCAATCAAAGTGTCAATTAGATACTGTTATTGGAATGATTAGAATATTGAGAATTTTAATGTGCTTAAGGCATATCCTGAAGATATACATAAGTTAGCAGCCGCCACGAAGACGGAGTACCAAGTGAAGGGTCGACTCCTTTTGGATATTGTAGTCGGAAAGGGTGCGGCCATCTTCTAGCTGCTTGCCGGCGAAGATAAGTCGCTGCTGGTCTGGGGGAATGCCTTCCTTGTCTTGGATTTTGGCCTTTACATTCTCGATGGTGTCAGAGGCCTCGACCTCAAGGGTGATAGTCTTGCCCGTCAAGGTCTTGACGAAAATCTGCATACCACCACGGAGACGCAAGACCAAGTGGAGAGTGGATTCCTTTTGGATGTTGTAATCAGAAAGGGTACGACCATCTTCCAGTTGCTTGCCGGCGAAGATAAGACGCTGCTGGTCTGGGGGGATGCCTTCCTTGTCCTGAATCTTGGCCTTAACGTTCTCGATGGTGTCAGAGGGTTCAACCTCAAGGGTTATGGTTTTACCAGTTAAAGTCTTCACGAAAATCTGCATACCACCACGGAGACGCAAGACCAAGTGAAGGGTCGATTCTTTTTGGATGTTGTAGTCAGAGAGGGTGCGACCGTCTTCTAGCTGTTTGCCGGCGAAGATAAGACGCTGCTGGTCGGGGGGGATGCCTTCCTTGTCCTGGATCTTAGCCTTCACATTTTCAATAGTATCAGAGGCCTCGACCTCCAGAGTGATAGTCTTGCCAGTCAAGGTCTTGACGAAAATCTGCATACCACCACGAAGACGGAGTACCAAGTGAAGGGTCGACTCTTTTTGTATGTTGTAGTCTGAAAGAGTGCGACCGTCTTCCAGCTGCTTTCCGGCGAAGATAAGTCGCTGCTGGTCTGGGGGAATGCCTTCCTTGTCTTGGATTTTGGCCTTTACATTCTCGATGGTGTCAGAGGCCTCGACCTCAAGGGTGATAGTCTTGCCAGTCAAGGTCTTAACGAAAATCTGCATACCACCACGGAGACGCAAGACCAAGTGGAGAGTGGATTCCTTTTGGATGTTGTAATCAGAAAGGGTACGACCATCTTCCAGCTGCTTGCCAGCAAAGATCAGTCGCTGCTGGTCGGGGGGAATGCCTTCCTTGTCCTGAATCTTAGCCTTTACATTCTCGATGGTGTCAGAAGGTTCGACTTCAAGGGTGATAGTCTTGCCAGTCAAGGTTTTCACGAAAATCTGCATACCACCACGGAGACGCAAAACCAAGTGAAGGGTCGACTCTTTTTGAATGTTGTAGTCGGAAAGAGTGCGACCATCCTCAAGCTGCTTGCCAGCAAAGATCAGTCGCTGCTGGTCTGGAGGAATGCCTTCCTTGTCTTGGATTTTAGCCTTTACATTTTCGATGGTGTCAGAGGCCTCGACCTCCAGAGTGATGGTCTTGCCCGTCAAGGTTTTGACGAAAATCTGCATTCCACCACGAAGACGGAGCACCAAGTGAAGGGTTGACTCCTTCTGGATGTTGTAGTCGGAAAGGGTGCGACCATCTTCCAGTTGCTTTCCGGCGAAGATAAGTCGCTGTTGGTCTGGGGGAATACCTTCCTTGTCTTGGATTTTAGCCTTTACATTTTCGATGGTGTCTGAGGCCTCGACCTCCAGAGTGATAGTCTTGCCAGTCAATGTCTTCACGAAAATCTGCATACCGCCACGAAGACGGAGTACCAAGTGAAGGGTTGACTCCTTTTGGATGTTGTAGTCGGAAAGAGTGCGACCATCCTCAAGCTGCTTGCCCGCAAAGATCAGTCGCTGCTGGTCTGGAGGAATGCCTTCCTTGTCTTGGATTTTAGCCTTTACATTTTCGATGGTGTCAGAGGCCTCAACCTCCAGAGTGATAGTCTTACCAGTCAAAGTCTTCACGAAAATCTGCATACCACCACGGAGACGCAAAACCAAGTGAAGGGTCGACTCTTTTTGAATGTTGTAGTCGGAAAGAGTGCGACCATCCTCAAGCTGCTTGCCAGCAAAGATCAGTCGCTGCTGGTCTGGGGGAATGCCTTCCTTGTCTTGGATTTTAGCTTTGACATTCTCAATTGTATCTGAAGGTTCCACTTCCAGTGTAATAGTTTTTCCTGTAAGTGTTTTGACAAATATCTGCATACCTCCTCGGAGACGTAGAACAAGATGAAGGGTGGATTCTTTCTGGATATTGTAGTCAGACAGGGTGCGTCCATCTTCCAGCTGCTTGCCAGCGAAGATAAGTCGCTGCTGGTCTGGGGGGATGCCTTCCTTGTCTTGGATTTTAGCCTTTACGTTCTCAATAGTATCTGAAGGCTCAACTTCAAGTGTAATAGTCTTACCAGTAAGGGTCTTCACGAAAATCTGCATGCCACCACGGAGACGCAGAACAAGATGGAGGGTAGATTCTTTTTGGATGTTGTAATCAGACAGAGTGCGACCGTCTTCCAACTGCTTTCCAGCGAAGATCAGTCGCTGCTGATCTGGGGGAATGCCTTCTTTATCTTGGATTTTAGCTTTTACATTTTCGATAGTGTCGGATGGCTCAACTTCCAGAGTAATAGTTTTACCCGTCAAGGTTTTCACGAAAATCTGCATTATGATATCTGTAACAATAGAGGAATGCTATTTAGAACGATACAAACTATAAATTTGGTCGAAGTCTCTGATACAAGAAGGCTACCGAACTAGGACAAAGAACAAAGAAAGTTCGCGATCACAAAATGGCGGCGTCGGATATTCGTCGTAAGTCTTTTGTGAAACTAAAATGACAACGTCATTTTACAATAAAAAGGAACCAGATGGAAGTTTGACTTTAATTTAGCAATGATTTACTAAAAAAATGGAGGATCTTACCAATTTAAACTTAGCAGGAATAACAACACCAGTTTAATAATCTTAAAAATACACACAAAATACTGTTCAGTCAACGCGATTCAATCTCAAATTGATTTTCCAGTTCCAGCAGACTTCCGAAATTCACAAACATGAAAAAGCGAAACTCATTGAATGAAATCAATCTCTCATTCACTCTTTGAATGATTTCAAATTGATTTCTAGGGATAAAAACTAGTCTTTTGAGCTTTTGACTAAAACTGAAGTACAAATTAAATACACTGTGTGACAAAATAAACAGCTTTTAGCACGTAAATACCGTGGTGTATGAATTCATATACTATGAAACGACCACTACTTTTTGCAGCTTCGACCAGGAAGAAAGGTTAAAGCGGAAGAAAGCGGCCAGTCATGCGAAAAGTCATGGTCGTGGCCACGTAGTGGGTGAGATCGCTAAGAACTCGGCTTTTAAGGTGGATGCGCAAGGATAGCCCGTGAAATTTAAATTTACTTAAGTTTATTGCAATTTGCAGGTCAGTATCAGGTTGTATCTTGATGAAAATATGAATCACGCCAGTAACACGTATGGAGTTACAGAATATTATAATTATCAAAATCATCAATACAACCCTTCAAGTTCATATAATCCCAAAGACTGACTTTTTCATGACATAGAGCTTGAATGGGGTTATATGAACTTGGAGGATTGTATTGTTGATTTGAATGATTTTAATTCTGTAACTCCATACGTGCTGTACTCCATTTCAATTTCAAAAATTTCAATTTTGCGGGCTACCCTTGCGCTTCCACCTTAAGTTGACTTGCAAGCACGTGCTACTTTGTTAAGTAAACCACAGACATATAAATTAGAAAGAAGAAGTAAGTAGAAGTAAACAAGTACATGATCCGATCCAGTGCGGTTTTTGAGTAAAAATCAAAAACTCGGAATGCGAATGCGGAAAGCGTTCATTAGCAAGTTAAGCATTGGCAACGACTTTACGATTTGCTCCAGTTTTTTTACAAGTTTGATTGACTCAAACTTTTGGAAGACCGAGAAAAGTGGAATGTTTGAGGACTTGCTTTTTCCCTGCAGTGCGAGCAGTGGTGTATTTTGAAATTTGGCGCCCCGGGCCAATAAATTTCGCCGCCCCAGAAGTCCTAGAAAAAACGATTTAAATAAAAAAATAAAAAATCAATACACTAACTCGATAGTTGGTTCTTAGCGCACTGAGATTAGGTTCAATATGCAATGTATTTCACATGCGTGGATTTTTTATTTTTCCGCACACGTGCGAAAATGAAAATTTCCTCAGATAACTAACTATAATTATACTAAGTCCAAATGGGTTCAATGACTAAGTCGGCGGTGATTTTAAATCTCGGATTTAATATAGCTACCCAAAATTCTGAGAGTAATACTTTTGTTGTAACGTCACTCGTAGATCCACTCGAACTGGACGCTTCGTCATAATCTTCGGTTATAATAATTATGTATTCGTATTTTTGTTGAAAAAAACATCTATATTTTTTTTTGTTTGTTTGGCAGCTTGTATTCTTTACTGCGTACTGAATGCAAATATCGATTAATTTACGCTGCCGTATTGTATCGCCCATCGCCCAGGCGCGGTCCCAGCCAAATTGGGGGGGGGGGGAATCACACAGGGAATTTGGTTTGGTAATCCCGAATAAAAAACGCAGATCGGGGGGGGGGGGGGGGCTCCATCAATGAGTGGAACACTAATAAGAGCAAGAAAGATTGAGAAAAGTCAGGATTCAAGAGCGACCATAGCGAGCTCTTAAAATTTGGCACCCAGAACCGTACAGGAGTTATGTAATTACTTAAACGGCTAATGCAGAAAACTCTTGGGAAATAGGAGAAAGCAAGAGCGAGCGAAGCGAGCTCTAAAATTTTTGTCCCCTTCCTCGGATAAATTAGGTTCTTTTCGTTCATTCTTACTGGAATGAGAATAGGAGGAACTTTGTAAACAAAAGCAAAATTGAAACAGTACAGGAAGTATTAGCGAGCGAAGCAAGCTGGATAATTTTAGCACTTCTCCTTGGTTACCTATAACTTAGATACTGCTTGTTAATTTGGACAGAAATGAGAATAGGAGGAACTCTGTCAACTTTTGGAGAATTGATATAATTTAGGACATACCAGGCCACTCAGAAAGTATTGCGATAAATAGTTTTTATATATGGGAGACTGGCCAGTTAGAATCTTTTTCGAAAATATGATTACTTGTAAGTAAAAATATATGTGTTCCATTTTCAAAATTTCCCTCCACATTTTTCGCGAGCCAATTCAAAGTATCGTGTCTTACTGAAAAATGGATCTGCGCCGGGAACATTTTAGAGCTATGATTTTTTACGATTTCAAGTGTCGCCTGAAACCGGATGAATCGTTCGATAGACTTCAAATGGCATTTATGGATGAAGGTCCCTCCAAGGCAACCGTGTATCGTTGGGTATAACGAATTTAGGCGCGGTCGACAAACCTTGGGGGATGAAGAAAGAAGCGGTCGCCCTTTGACGGCTATTACGGAAGAAAACGTGCTAGCAGTGAAAAATTTAATCCAAGATAATAGGCGAATTACATATCAGGAGATTCAGCACATATTAAAGATTGGATCGGGAAGCGTTCACGAGATTCTACACGGGCATCTTCGCGTGAGGAGGATAGTATCGCGCTGGGTGCCGCACTACCTCACCGACGCTCAGAAGCAGGCCCGGGTGGAATGGTGCCGTGATATAATGAACAAATTTGAAGCAGGCTCGTCTCGGCGTGTTTACGACATCGTAACAGGTGATGAGTCCTGGATTTATCAATACGATCCAGAAACCAAGCGCCAGTCGACAGTTTGGGTGTTTTAAAATGAACCAACGCCTACCAAAGTGAAGCGATCTCGAAGCGGGGGGAAGATTTTGATCGCCAGCTTTTTTAATTTGACTGGCCACTTGGCCTTAATTCCCTTACGAGATCAAAGAAGCATCAACGCCGAATGGTATACCACCAAATGTTTACCAGAAGTTTTTTCTGTTGTGAGCAACAAGCGACCAAATACAGGGCTCCACGGACTACTGCTCCACCACGACAATGCGCCTGCACACACCGCGCTCAAAACGAGGGACTTCCTGGACAGTACACCAGTCAAACTCCTGGGTCACCCTCCTTACAGCCCTGATCTAGCACCGTGTGACTTCTTTTTATTTCCAAAAATAAAAAATCAGCTCAAGGGGATACAATTTTCGCCGCCGGAAGATGCGCTGGCTGCGTTCGAGCAGGCTGTAAACGAGGTGTCTGCGGCGGACTGGAAAAAGTGTTTTGAAAACTGGTTCAGACGCATGAATCTTTGTATAGAGGCTGGTGGAGAGTACTTTGAAAAGATTTAATAAAAATATATGTACCGAGAACAATTTTTTGTTGTGTCGCAAAACTTTCTGAGTGTCCCACGTATTAGCGAGCGTAGCGAGCGATCCGGGATGGTTATGACACCCATGATCACTCGAATCCGCTCTTTAGAGAGCTTCGAAATTTAAGCCACCCTCCTCCGCCGCATATATTAGGTTCTTTGTGTTAATTCATACAGAGATGAGAATAAAAATAACTCCGTCAACATAAAAAATAACTCAAAAAATAAAAAGGTGATTGGTTGAATGGCGCCAAAACAAAAACAAAATGCAATCGGCCAGGGACAGCTATGCCACCCTTGGTGGATTGGCGCCCCGGGCCATGGCCCGGATGACCCTAGGGTAAATACGCCCCTGAGTGCGAGACTACAAACTCATTACATAGGATCAGGCAAAAAAGGAGGAGGCTCAGCAGCAGGGCTATTGCGTCTCTGTTGACTTCCCAATCTATATTACTATACTCTATGCTGTTGACAGTTCATAGTTACGAGTTTTGACATGCAATGACAGTTCTGCACGGTTCAGTTGAAACCAACAAGAACGGTCATTGTTTATTAAAACTCGCCAAGTGATCAGCCCTGCTGATTACAAGGTTTTTTATTTTGGAAAGCAGGTAGAGTTTGCAACACTGATGTTTAATGTCAAAAAATTGATTGAACTAAATTGAACGGATTGATTAAAACCATTCTTGCTTGAATTTATTTATTTTATCATCTGTGACGCGGGCGTATCGAAAGAAAATTGACTCTTGGAAAATTGTTAGAAATATTAATTTTATCAATCAAATATTCAGTAATAACAGAAATCGCTTATTTCGGAAACATGTGTTAATATTCTGCTGATGTTTTTGTTTAACATACATTTTTATTGTTTCAACGGTTTCCAATTAGTGTCTTTTTTTTTCTTTTGTAAACACGTTTGAAATATTTCCTAAATTTTTATATCATACGGTTCCTGAATAAACTATGAGTCACTGGTTCAGCTCTAACGCATACAAGTGAAGTGTTTCGGACTTAAATAGTGTTTTGAAAGATGGCCGATTTAATTCGTGCTATGGGGGCGCCGATCGGACCCCCAGTAAAGGATAAGTTGGGGTCTCCGTCGACGGAATCTGAAGACGGTGGGGGTGATATCGCAGAGTTAGCGGCAGATTTGGAGCTGGATGAACCTGATGGACCTAGCACTAATGGTAAGTTCATCAGACAGGACGGTCTACTATGGCCAAAAGTGAGAATTACATCAATGCATGTTAATTTAATAATGATTTGTAACAGGTGAAAGGCAGGCAGTGCTGGCCCCTCCTGAGACTGAGTGGTATCACGGCCGGTTGGATAGATATACCTCTGAAGAAAGGCTGTGGGCTGCTGGGAAACTTGGGAGCTATCTAGGTAAGACATGCTCTGACTCATGTGGTCAAGACAAGTTTCCTTGATCAAATAATTTGTTCAACTATTAGTGTCTGGGTTATAATGAATAGCAGTGGAATAACAAGGGGTCCATTATAACAGGCTGAAATTCAAATCAATTAGATTGTTAATTCAAATATGGAACATCCTTACCACAGTTACCCTAATGAATTAATACAATACAAATTAATGATTTTCCTGGTAGTTAAGTCAACCAAAATATCTTTAGTTGATGCATCAAACATATTGTATTTGTTCCTTTCCTTGTTATTGTGTTGATTATATCTTGGGTACACTCCATATTTTGGTGTTGAAAAAATCATGTAACAATATTCAATTCTCATTAACATCTGCAATTTGGATGGACATAGTCTTAGGTTCCATTCCGGGTCCCAAGTTCCTTGCGTCAAATATCATAACAATCAATTTTGTGGTTAAGTGCAAGAAAAGGTCACAGACAAGCAGATAGAGTTTTTTTACATTTATTATATTAGAATGGATAATTGGATACCAGTGATTTAAGTATCTATTTGAAAAAAATAAAAAAGATTGAAACAAACAAAAAAAAAAATGAAATCTTTATAAAAAACTAGTATTTAATAAACTAGTAACTAGCTTAGCTTTATAACTAGTAGTTATAAACTTTCAGTCTCAACAATAGACAAAGGCTAACGAAACAGTTCCCATGGTGTTTTCTATGAGAGAGGGTTATGCAATTACATTGAACAACATTTCCTATAAGAAATGATAATACGACTACAGTGTAAGATTCATTGTTCCCTTGTTTTCACTTGTTCAACAAAGATAACATAGGTAGTTATTATTGTAATGGTCACTACATACAGTTTTTACTAGCTAGTTACGTTACAAAGTTGGTACAATGGATTGTTACTGTATGCATGTATTTGTATCAGATTTTTTTTTTTGTAGACTTTAATTGTTGACACTTTCATAAATAGATTATCTATACTAATATTATAAAGAGGTAAAACTTTTTTGTAAGTTTGTATGTAGGGGTAATCTCTGGATCTACTGAACTGATTTTGAAAATTATTTCACTAATAGGAAGCTACATTATCCCCGAGTGCCATAGGCTATATTTACAATGTGCTTGTGGGATAACTTCCGACCAAAACGCGAACGAAGCCGCGGGCAACAGTTAGTTATTAATAACATCACGCCTGACGCCTGTACTCCCTGAAGGGTTAGGCCGAGCTTTACCCGATATTACTATAATAGTCTTTAACAGTTTTGTGCGTAGTTTGTGTGTTTAAATAATGAAAAGACATTTAAGAAGCTTAAATTGACACACATTATTATAAACCTGACCCGGTCAGTAAATCCAACCCAGGACTCATCTCAGCAGTAGCTGCCCTGTATTATTTTTGTATTAGCTCTTGGCTTCACCCTCGCGACACTTAGAAACTGCCCAATGTACATCATAAAATAAAAGAATTTCATAGAAAACCATGCAACCATTTAAGTGTGAAAATGTAACAGACAGACCAAGTTACAAGTTACTTTCTCGGCTATAATATTAGTGCATTCTTTGTATTTGCAGAAATAATTTTATAGCAGTATGTTAGTTGTTCTTGTATCACTATGTTTAGTAGTTGCTAGGATAAAAATAATTTTCCTTTGGTTTTGGTAGTATTAGGAAGAAAAAGATCTCATTGATTGATTTTATAACATTTACCAGACCAGGGGGCCTAAAATGGCTGCTTTATCAGAATCGTAATACAAATCACGTTAAAAATTTAAAACTCTTAAAACGGACTTCGTGGTCATAACCATAAAGACCATTTTAACTATTCTTAACGTGATTCATATTATGATTCCGATAAAACTTCCGTTTTAGGCCCCCAGACCATTTTCCTACATGTGAAATATGAATAAACCAAATACACACAATGCATTATTCGTATTAGTATAGTAACATGAGTTTGTTGAACATTGGGTCCTAATCTATATCCAAATCCTTCCTAATTGTTTAGTTATTTCCACTTTTAACAAATTTCAACTATATGTTAGTGTAAATTAAATTGATTTTAGATGCACTAGAACTGATAGACAAGTCACAAAAATACAACTTTTTGGAAATTAAATTCCAAAAGCAGGATAAGTTGGTGACTCGCCAAACTTACAATTTTTATTTAACAGTGTTTCTATAAGTCCCAATTATTGTACTGCACAGTGATTTTCGTGTTCTACTTGGTATCTTATTATCATGCTAGTAAGAACTCAAATTATGTGTGGAAGAGGAGATGTGAACACCAGCCCCATTATTGTGGCGGCTTGCAATTAGCATAATTTCAGAAAATTCAAAACATAATGGTACCTACTTTAATAAATATTAATATGGTTCTTTATTTAAGAAAATGGTCAAATATGACTTGATTGCTTTAAAATAACTAAGTACATTACATTACATATACAAACACTGCTTAGGGTAACAAAAGTGATCCACTCCGGCTTCGCACAGGTGCAATTTACGAACAACAGCACCACCTATGAGGTCTACAACTATCATATTCTTCAGTTTGGAACCAACCATATTCATTCACAAAATTTAATTAAAATCGGTTGGGTGGTTTATGAGATTAGCGTGCACGAACATAATGACCCGTTATTTTTATTTATGACTAGCGACCCACCGCGGCTTCGCACAGGTGCAATGTTATACATAATTATAAACATTCCTCTTGAATCACTCTATCTATTAAAAAAAACCGCATCAAAATCCGTTGCGTAGTTTTAAAGATCTAAGCATACATAGGGACAGACAGCGGGAAGCCACTTTGTTCTATACTATGTACTGAAGATATATTTATCAAAGAAGGCTGCTGATATGTCAATCAATTTTAAAACAAGCTTTAGTTCTCCACTGGTTCAACAATAAATGTATAGGTACTTACAGAACTGGCAATATATGGCTGAACTATCAATACACTTCTGTCTTACCTTTAGTGAATTAGAGGCGTGATGTTGTGCTAATGTTTTGCTTGAATATTTTATGTAAACAATTTATTTCTTTTCAGTTCGAGAGAGTGATCGTAAACCAGGATCTTATGTCCTGAGTTACTTGGGCCGCACAGGAATCAATCACTTTAGGTATATCAACATTCATATTTGTAGGTATAAAACCAACCTACAAATATTTAAATATGTTTTATTTTCCTTTAACTGAATATCTGAATTTGCGCTACACTTGGGTTTTTGTTCCGAAATAAATTTTTATTATTATTAAAAAAAAATACGTACTTTGCTTTCCATGTAATTTTGTTTTCATGGTTAATCAATTCTTAGATTTTCCTGTTTAACTAATTGTTTTTGTAACCGACAGAATAACGGCAGTATGTGGCGACTATTACATCGGTGGTCGTCAGTTTGACTCGCTGACCGAACTGGTGGGCTTCTACAGCCATTGCTCTGATCTCCTGAAGAGGGAGAGGCTCGTGGAGCCAGTGCCGCCACCCGAACCAGTCAACGATAAAAAGGTATGATAACTTTTTATTAGCCGTAAAGGTATGATTCTGAACCACGCTGCACGCAGCAGTGCCGTCCGAGCTAGGCAGCAATTGCTGCCGCGACATTGCTGCCTAGCTCAGATAATCTCATATAAGCTTATAGAGATTGTATGGGGACCAGTAGTGCCGCGACAGCACTGCTGCATGCAGCGTGGTTCAGAATTATTACTGTTCCTTAACTGTTCCACTCCAGGGCAAAGACCAAAGGAGGTCTTTGCCCTTTCTAATTCTGTCTATCTTGAGCTAGTGTGGACAAATCCTGCCTGTAGACGTCCAGCTCATCCCGCTATCTTCATCTGAGTTTGCCACATTGACACGAGAAGCTTTTGAAGGCTAGCATGGTGGTTGATTTAACCCGCTGATGATTCGTTCGACATGCGGCAGATGTGTCTGGCCCAGTCCCACATTACCTTGACTGCTCTTTGGATGTCATCGAAAATTTGCGTTTACCATCCAATATTAATGTATTATATTTTTTCTTTGTTAGAGGGTAGTGGCAATACTGCCATACACGAAGATGCCTGACACTGACGAGCTCACCTTCCAGAAGGGAGACATCTTCTTTTTGCACAACGACATGGGTGATGGCTGGCTCTGGGTCACTGCACATAGGTAAGATATTATTGTTAGCTTATAAGTTACAAGCTAGTAACGTTTAGTTTCGTAATAGTTACGTAATAGTTTCGTAGTTACGAAACTATTTGAGACCGTAGTAAGTTTATAGCCAAGGCTTGTTTCTGAAATTCGATCTTGGTGTTATGACGAGGATACTGTCTTTTATACAATGTTTGGAACAGTTAACGCAAAAGAATTTTGAAGCCTTACGCGTAAATTACCATAATTGTACAATGCTGATGAGCTAGGAGCAACTAAATTCAACTGAATCTACTCAGTCTGTTGTGGTATTATCTACAACAACCAATTCTCCGCCTACCGTATCCAGTCTATGCCAGAGCTTCAGGGTAGTAGTAGATGTTTGCAGGTCATCGTCAGGTTGTATGTTCCCCTTAAGGATACTATTATCATTATTCATGTCCCCTGTATTATAAATTTTCGGTGCTAGTCTAAAACTATTGGCATAAAAGTCATAGTCGATGTGGCACAGAGCATGACGCTCTGTTATGAGTAACAGTTCATTCAAGTAGATAATTCCCGATATCTTGCCTTGGCATCAATGTGTCCGTTTGTTTTCCGATATCTCACATCCTGCTATTAATTGTACAACTAATGCGTAGTTCCCTTGAACGGTCATTATATTTAGAAAGGGTCTCGCGTTAGTAGCACAATTTGTTTACAGGTCAATGGTCACCATTGCGTAGCAAGGAAGTCAATTTAGTAGGCATGATTAGATATTTATTTTAGTTGTGATTATGCGCCTTTTTGTTCATTTTTGACGGCTAAAGTATGGAGGAGAAGACATGCTGCGACAACTTCAAATAAATTAGGTTAAGGGCTAGAAATGGGTCTATTATATACTTTAATTTTGTTGCCTGTTTTCGCTAACATTTGGCGGCTTTTAAATGGAATAAGTAAAGCGTTGAATTTTCATTCCATTCAATGAAAACCCCAAAGGACGTTTGTGTTTCGTATATAAGAGTTTCGTATGACTCGTGCCAAGTGTTCCAAGAGCTCGTAGATAGTAAAGAAATGTAATAGCCTCAGTTTTAAGTTCAATATTAAGCTCAAATACACATACTTGGATGAGTAAAGTCCGTAAAGCGTGTGATGGGATCATGCTGGGAGATAACTCGACTTTGAGCATGGAATCTAATCACTGTGTAATATATATATATATATATGTAATGTTTGTATGTAATGTAATGTTTGTATGTAATGTAATGTTTGTATGTAATGTTTGTACAATAGCAAGTTACGAATCACGATCAATATGTTCAAAATTAAACAGGAAAGAAGATAGCTTGTCAGTCCAAATACTAATCCATATTAGGTTTAAAGACATTTATTTCTCATAAGAACTTATAAATAACAGTTCACTTATAATGAGATACAGAGTTACTCCTAAATAAAAATATTATATTTTTGCCTCTGGGGCGTTGGCGACGTTATAGGGTACATACATGTTTTTTTAGCTTAGTCTTAAATTTGTCAATATTATCACACTTCTTTAGATCTTCTGGTAAATTATTGAACAGTTGTGCTCCCTCCACTAATATTGTTTTTTTGCCGTAATTAGTCCGTGCCCGTGCAGTCATTAGTCGGAATTTATTTTTGCTTCTTGTGTTATATGTTATTGTTTTTTTATGTAGTTGTATGTTTGATTGAACGGTATTCTTGGTAATTTTCTTTATGAGGATGCAGGTGTAATATATGTAAAGTTGTGTGAGATTTAGTAGGTTAGTTTTTTTCGTATTTTTTTTTTGTTGGATATAGATAGTGGTAGAGAAATAGTACTTTAATAATTTTGTTTTGTATTCTTTGTAGTGGGTTTAGATTAGGTGTAGCGCATAGCATATTCCATACTTAATATTATAAATACAAAAGTTAGTTTGTTTGTTACCTTTTCACGCCTAATCCACTGAACCGATCATCCTGAAATTTTGCATATATACGTTGTCAGGTGTACAGAAACGGACTTAGGGTAGGTACCTTATGTCCGTTTCTGTACACCGTATCGTAATCCCGAAAAAAATAATGTTCCCAAGGAAAACAACATTAACGTTCTTATGATAATAGATGGCGTCACATGTCTTTCGAATCATTATTAAATTATATTATTACAAGCAGAGTACAACCCAAATTGATTGTCAAATTCTAAAATAACGCGAGCGAAGCCGCGGGCAAAAGCTAGTAAATTATAAATGGGATTTTGGTGTAACATTTCAGATGATGATTAATTAGGATAAACATGAATGCAATCCTCCATTTAATAAATATTATATTTTCCTTAAGTAACTAGAAATACCATTTACCTGTTTCAGACTGAAACATTGATGTTGTTTAAACTGTTAGTGTTTGTTTTACTAATTAAAATGTGTGATTTAGAAAGTGATATTTGTTTAAACAGAACTGGGGAGCAAGGAATGATCTTCAGAGAGTTGGTCGAGGATCTTGACCCGTCAATTGATCCTAACACCGTTTTCTCCTGGTTTCATCCTAACTGCACAAAGAGTGAGGCAGTAGATATGCTAGTCAAGGCTGGACCAGGGAGTTTCCTTGTGAGACCCTCGGACAACTCACCCGGGGACTACTCCTTGTTCTTCCACATCAACAATCAGATCCAAAGGTTCAGGATAGAGAAGAAAGGTGTGAGATACCTCATGGGTGGGAGGACGTTTGAATGTTTGGATGCTGTCATCAATAGGTACAGGAAGGAACAGATTGTTGAAGGACATACTTTGGGACAACCGGTGAGTTTCTTTTTATTGATTTTCAATATTTGAATGACTTGACAGTCCGACGGTCACACCTCTAGGCTATCACTGCTGCTAGCTGCTAGTCAGAGGTCTCCAGCTCGAACCGAAGGCACGCACCTCTGACTTTTCGGATTCATGTGCGTATTGTATAATTATCACTTGGTCTGGTGAAGGGAAACATCGTTAGGAAACCAGCATGCCTGAGAGATATTTCTTGACGGCATGTAAAGCCAAGTCAGAGGCCCATGGGCGGCCTGAAAACTCTGACACCAGGTTAGGCACTAACAACACGATAAAAAAAATATATTTGGATCTTTTTGTATTGTTGATGTTTTTAGCTATTTTCTAACCTTGCAAAAATCGATCCTTGACTTTCATTTCCTTACAATTTCGTACCACGCCAAAAAAATGTTTTGCATGTTTTAGGCGTATTAAAACTTACATTTCAATATAAATAAATAGGCTACAGATATTTATCTGAATCGTAAACATTATTATCTCTTGTTATCACGACATAAATATTTTATACATATTCACGATAATATCAAACTTGCATGATTATTTTACGTTTGTCATTTTTATCTGTTTATCATTCACAACATAACAATTGAAGAGAAAGGATCAAGTAACCTAAAATGCTGCGAAATTATACGCCTTTCGATAGTCATTTTGCGGTAAAATTGTATATGTTGTTTTACTAATAATTTGGTCTTTGTTGATCTGTAATCAAATAAGTTAAAGTATCGTTCACTTTCAAACTTCAACACAGCTTACAGCCAAGCCAAGCCTATCTACAGATTGTTCTTGTTACTAGCCGCCATTTTCAATACATCCTTTTTTTTTCCTCATCAGCTGATAGCCGAAGGTCATGTAATCGAGCCACAACAAAGCACAACCGGGGCAGCTGCTGAAAAGATCTACGCGACGTTACGCGAATGTCGTGATCAGATAGGCCTCAAGAAGACCAAGGGAATCAAACACCAGGGCTATTTGAACAAGAAGTCTGATAAGGGTGCCAAGAAATGGAAGGCTTTGTACTTTGTGCTGCTTCAGGAGGGGACTGATACGCATTTGTACTTCTACGACTCGCCGAAGAGGACGAAGCCGAAGGGATTGATAGACCTGTCGTGCGCTTATCTCTATCAGGTGAGGATCCTGGCTTGCAAAAATTGTGACCTTTATAAACTATTTAATTTTAATGCATATATTTTACCGTATACACATATACTAGTATTCAGCTGCATTGGGTTAGACTTCAAACTGACGATGACGCCATTGTTATTTTGATAAACTTTAGTAAGATGATGCGCCCACACTCACGGAGCTCTTTAATAACTGTTTTAGGCAGGGTGTGTTTCCCGATGCTCTCAAGCAATCTATAGTTATTCCCATACACAAAAGTGGTAGAAGAGACTGTGTCAATAATTATCGTCCAATTTCACTTTTACCTTCGCTGTCTAAAATCTTGGAAAAGATTATTAATCGGAGGCTCATCAATTTTTTGGAAAATAAAAAGGTACTTGCGGATGCCCAGTATGGCTTTAGACCAGGAAAATCGACAGACGATGCGGTACACAACTTTACCGAATTCATTGCAACGAAATTGGATGAGAAAAAGAAATGCCTGACAATTTTTCTAGACCTTGCAAAGGTCTTTGACACAGTCTCTTCTGAAAAACTTTTGGCAAAGCTAGACAACATGGGTATAAGAGGGTCGGAACTACTACTTCTTAAAGACTACCTTACAAATCGCACGCAAAAGGTAAGGATAGGCGATACTGTAAGCGGGGAGAGCTCGGTGATCTACGGAGTCCCTCAAGGCAGTATATTGGGCCCATTGCTTTTCCTGTGCTATATAAATAACCTCTGCAAACTTAATCTCCAAAACTGCAAAATTACCTCATACGCTGATGACACAACCCTTACCTTCTATGGAGACACCTGGGACGAAGTCTTTAAATATGCCCAGGAAGGCTTCGACACGGTCTGCCACTGGCTTGCCTCAAACCTTCTAACTCTTAATACCACTAAAACCTTTTATCTGACTTTCTCATTACGGAACACTCCCATCCCATCACACAGAATAATCGCACATTCTTGGATGCCAAAAAATAGCCTTAACTTGTAACTGTCCACATATTAATAAATCTAAACCCGTTAAGTACCTGGGTGTAATAATAGATGACAACTTAAACTTCAAAGAACATATTAGTATTGTCTCCAAAAGAATCCGTAAGCTTACTTATGTCTTTAAAAATCTCCGGCACGTAGCAGACTCTAAAGTCATGCGAACTGTGTACCTTGCGCTATGTCAGTCTGTCCTCACCTACTGCATCTCTTCATGGGGCGGAGCAGCCAAAACACACCTCCTTGAAGTAGAAAGAGCTCAAAGACTCATCCTAAAAATCAGTCTATTCAAACCACGCCTTTTTCCTACGACAGACCTGTATCAACAAGCTGAAATTTTAACGGTTAGACAACTATACGTCCAAGCAACTATAATAAGACAACATGCCTCACTAAACTATAGTAGTCTTAATCCAGTCTTAAAAAGAAGACGTTTTCATCAAGTCTACCAAGCTGGGCCGGCTAGGACAAGTTTCAGCCGATATTTCTTCTTTTTCCAAGGGCCACGTCTGTATAATATTGCAAATAAGCTTCTTACAATTTATCCACTAACGAAAATTGAATGCAGGCGTAAGGTCTTTCACACTCCCTCCTGCTCAGCCCAGAGCGGGAGGGGTTATTTGATGATTTCCCATAGGTAAAAAAAAAAAAAGGTCTCAAAATGGCTCCTATCACTTACTTATGACGATACGGAGAAATTGTTAAATAGTTACAGAGAAGTATAACACAAACACATGCACACTACACTACACACTACACGCACACCCAAAGCATCACAAGCATAACTCGTACTTATGTCACATCCACAAAACCACCACACCCACTCACGAACAAAATCACAAACATATCGAAACACCACTTCCTATTATTTATTTCTTAATTTTCATTTTAATGTTATTGTTCATTAGCCGTAAACGTTCCCTGCTACTGTTACTTATGTCCTTAGATTAGCTCTCAATAATGTATTCGAGATATGGAGACCAAGAGACCCATAGCACAGGTTTTTACTTAGTATGGGCTCCTGTCTCCCATCCTCAAACTATTTTGTATCTTTTACTGTGTACATATTAATATTTGTGGGAGATAATAAAAAAAATGATCAAGGTTATATTTCACACTACATTATGACTAGTCTAGATATGCAAAAACGGGGCTGTCTCGGGTTCCCCTATTCTCGGTATTGCCCGATCATAGAATCAGATAAGTTAAATGGTGTCAAACTTATTAATAGTTTGTAAATTCACCAAATTGTTACGAATTTGACTGCTTCATAAAATCTAATCTATACATCTATTTATACAAATAAACTTTTAAAATTTATTGAAGATTAGTGTTACCTTTACGGTAAGTATAAGTCGTATGTGAGTGAATATTAATATTACTATAACCTTGCTTCATATATTCGGAAAAATCTATATTGAATATAGAATCGTGTATTACGACTTGTCTTCCATCATCTGCGGTTAAGACCACTCCATCATCTTGACCTCTGCAAACCTCTGTTATATATCCGTTCTGGGAAAAAAATAATACTATGCCAATACAGGGTCAAATTTAATAAGTTAGTAATTCCGGAGCCATGACGGAGTATCGATATGTAAACATGATGAAATAAAACGTAATTTTTGGGCCAGTGCTAATATTAGAATTTGATTTGAGTTTAGAATATTATAAATTATCACGTCTATCAAGTTTCTAACCCAAAAATAACGGTAAGGTTAAAAAAAAAACGCTTCGAAAAATTAGTCGAAATGGTATTCAGCATTACTTTGCATAAATGCAACGCAATGCGCGGTCGAGTACGGACGTGTTTGCGCTGCTCGATACGAATATTATATTCACGTGTCGCGCGGCTTTAGCCGTTGCCCGGTTGTCGTCGTTATGAGTTCACAACCACTCATAGCCAACGAAGTCTTGGCGTTTATCAAACATGCCATCGACTACATGGACGAAGTCAGCATCTTGCAGATCTGCAAGTCCAGTTTCAAGGAGGAGGAGATCAGCAGTGCCAAGCTGCTGCTGTTCCAGTCGCTTGGCAAAGTCGAGCAGATGCAGTCCCGCCGGAGGGATGGTGGCCAGAAGTGTGTGCAGGACATCATCACGTTGATGAAGAGCACCGACCCGGACGACGTGCCCGCTTTTGTGGCGAAGGAGCTTCATAAGCTGCCCCCCGTCACGTTTGACCACGTCGACGTCACCAGGTTGCTGAAGGACATCACAACTCTCAAGGCAAGCCTGGCCGAGGTGCAGTCCACGTTGGAGATGTCGAATAACACCATTGGTGAGCTACGTGCCGAAGTGGAGTTGTTGCGCAGCGCCGTTTCGGTAAATAGGTCACCTGATGCCTCCAACGTGAACACGCGTCGCGAAGCAAGTAACGCTAGCGTCGGCAGTTTCGAGTCGGCGAGCTCTACTACGTCACCCGCTGCTGATACTGCACGCGTTGCAACTTGCGCCGCCGCCGTCGCTGACTCTATGCCGGTCGAAACAGTGACTTGTGTGGGTACGTTGACCCCTAAACGTGCCTACGCTGATATCGTCGCCACGCACAAACCTGTGTCGCAGGCCAAGAAGGGGGAAAAGAAGAGTTGCTGTGAACCTGCCAGGCGTTCGAAACAGCAAGGCCCAGCTACGGGAATGTGTGACAAGGAGGGCTTCGTGAAGGTAGAGAGGAAGAAGAGGAAGAAGCCCCCTAGTCGGAACCAGTGCGGGACCGCACTGGCAGGACCCAATGGGCTGCGTCCGGCAATACCAACGACGTAGCTTTATGTATCCCGGCTACATCACACTACGAAGGTTGAGGAGATCGTGGAGTATGTCCGATCGAAGACCAGCTGGACCTTGAGGGTTGAGAAGTTGGAGTCGCGCCATAACACGAATTTCAAGTCGTTCGTGGTGCGAGTTCCGACTCATCATATTGAGACCTTCCTCAAGGAAGAGTTTTGGCCGAAGGGTGTCATGTATCGACGTTTCCGCGGAAGGCTACGTGACACCACGCAGCGCAACACGATGCCGTCACTTCGTGTACAATAGTTATATTTTCTGGTTTTTATATATATGTATGATAGTCTTTAAGGTATTTATGTTATGGGTCTTTGTAACCTGCAATAAATGATATATTATATTATTATTATTATTATAAATCCGTGACGGTAAAATGGAAGGTGCAGGCGGCTGGAAGGAATGGGCAAGAAAGGAGGAGGGACATATCCTGCAGAGGGGCTCCACGCTGGCATCCAAAAAGGGGTTTAATAGGGGATGGAAATTCGTCTTTTTCTTAGTTTCGTAGTTAAAACAATTTGCTTACGGGTTCAGTCGTTACAGTGCAGTTTTTTGGGATGGGGCCGGCAGGGACCACCATTAGACCCATCATCAAAATGGCGAGAGTCCCAAACCGCATCATCTTTGTCTTTGGTTGCTGAAAAAAAAAACACGATTATTATTGGCTTCAGGCTTGACAGGTAGGTATCGGTCTTCTTCAATCAGGGTCGAATTATAAGCCAAACCATGTTATTTATTAGCTTGTAAGTTATCTAGTCATATCTACCATATCTATATATCTACACCTCCATCTACACCTTTATCTACAGGGTGTTACAGGACCCTTCACGAAGCCGTCAACCAAGCATTAGGTATATCAAATTTCCTGCCGGAGGCTCTACGCGGGGGTCGTGCGGTCCATGGCCCTTTACGGGGCCCCGGTGTGGGCGCGTTCCTTGAGGCGGCGAGCCGCCCACTACCTGAACGCGCCCCAAAAGGTGGTAGCCGTAAGGCTGGTCCGGGGATACCGCACGATCTCCGGCGAGTCGGCGAGCCTCCTTGCCGGATTGCCGCCATGGGATCTGGAGGCGATAGTCCTCGCGCGCCTACACGAATGGCGCGTGGAGGCACTACGCCGGGGGGTAACTCCGCTGCCGCGGCAAATTGTCGCTCAGCGGACAGACCTCCGGCGCGATCTCATGGCGACATGGAGAGAGCGACTGTCGCAACCCCGTGCAGGGCACGCCACAATAGTGGCGATAAGTCCCCTCTTTGAGGAGTGGCTAGAGAGGCGCCACGGCGCCCTCACCTTCCGCCTGACGCAGTTCCTCACCGGACACGGTTGTTTCGGGAGGTTCCTGCACCGAATCGGGCGGGAGGAAACGCCCGGGTGCTACCATTGTGAGGATCGACCGGAGGACACGGTGGAGCACACGGTGGAGATCTGCCCCGCGTGGGCGGAGCACCGCCGTGTCCTCGTAGCGGCGATCGGCGGCGGCGACCTCTCGCTTCCGGCCTTGGTTCAATCCATGGTCCGGAGCGAGACGGAATGGGACGCCGTCACCTCCTTCTGCGAAGCAGTCATGCTAGCGAAGGAGGTGGCGGAACGTGAGAGGGAGAGAACCTCACGTCCCAGCCGCCGCGGGAGACGCACCGGGCGTCGGGGGCCACGTGGTGGCCCCCGACCACCGTAGGCGCGGGCCTGTGGACGGTGAGCTATGGGCTAGCTCGCCGTCCGTCCGTCTTATGACGACAGGCCGTGTCGACGGCGCGTTCGTGTTCCACGCGCGCCTCAAGGAGAGTCAGCAAACAGGGAGGGGTCCGTAAGGACCGACGCCTGCCAGGGTTGCGGGACTGTTCGAAAGAGATACCGCGGCCCTGGAACACAAAGAGCAAAGGAAGGAACATGGATGGGTCTTAGTCAGTAAAAGTCTGACACTCCCTCCTGCTCAGCCCAGAGCGGGAGGGGTTATTTGATGATTTCCCATCGGTAAAAAAAAAAAAAGGTATATCAAATTAAGTAACTTTACGCAAAAATTATTGCTGGGAAAAGTCTTTTTTTTTTGGGGTGGAAAATCACATTTTACGGTAGGACTCAATGTAATGCACTCAAAACATTGTGCTGATGGATTGATTGAATTGTACGGGGGTCGTGAAGGTGTTTAAAGTAAAAAATTTACATTAAAAACACGTATTTCAAAAAAAAAAAAGTGAAAATTTCGAAACTTTGACCCCCAATATCTCCGTAACTAGAAGGTTCCCAGGTATGGTCTAGAACAAAAAAACGATTGCAATGACGGGGAGAACAAGTGCCTTTCGGCTTCGTGAAGGGTCTTGTTAAACCCTTTATACACCTATATCTATTACTATACAATCTACGGGGTGGAAACGACGCGACAACGGTTACCACGAATTCAGTACATAATTCTGAGCCCCCATATTTAGTTTTTTTTATCGGTTATTAAAAAAAAAACAATCAGCTGTTCAAGACATTTCGACCGCGTAAGTATTGCACTTTTGTAGGAAACCTACTTTTATGACATCAATGGTTAAGGTCAATCATTTGAATCAAATCTCTAACAAACATGATCAATTAAGTTTTACATTCATTGAGATAAGATAAAGCACTTTTACTCAAAGGTCCATCCGTTACATAAGTTAGTACCTAATTAACAATTGAAGAAAGAAGATTGCAGTTTGCACGTGTGCACATTGCAATCTGCTTATTTAAATAGTTCTTCGTCATTTGAATAAATAAATGACGCCATAAATAATTGTTAATTAGGTTTTTTAATTGATTCCGCTTTGGATTACGGTACGTACTTATAACAAAGAAACAATTTTTATAATTTTTGTCTGTCTGTTTGTTACGGCTAATCTCCGAAACGGCTTTTGATGTTATAAGGAGTAACTAGGTTACTGTTATTTAAGAAAAAGAATTAGGGTTTCGAGCAAAAAAAATTAAAATCCTTGAAATTGTTAGCAAAATCTGATTCAATTAAGGAAATATTTCATAGGGTAACATTTTTAAATAATTTTACGCGGACAAAGGGCGCGGGCAACAGCTAGTCCGTAAATAAATCTAGATTAAACAGATGCGAACAATGCCTAACTTTGCAGCAGCATTTTTCAAAAGTCTGATCCAAACTATCTTTCAAACTTAACTTTTTGACCCAGACATCTTTATATCACTCACCACCACCTCTAGAAGTTTAAATAGATGGACTTAATTTGAGATTCACTTGTTCATTTGCAGTGTCTTTGACACTATTGAAGTGACAATCACTTTAGTTAGGCCTAACTAAAGTGATTGTCAGGGCCTGCTGAGGCACTGCTGAGATGATGGTGGAGATTGCAAATGTGATGCCGTACCACAGTTAGAACGAATGAGGAGGAACACTGTGGTTTTAGTCGTAAGAGTCTATCAGATCCCTTCGCAAACCCCACAGCGGAGAACATCCTTGAGGAATTCCACACGTAAAAAAAGCCGAGACAATAAAGCTCGACGATTATCGAATAAAAGATTCAATTGTCGTGGCACCAGAAACACTCACGTGCACCTATATACGTTCTAAGACAGGCATCGCAATTCGGCGACGTTAAAATGAGACTGTTTGGGTCGCGTTTCTAGGATGAAGCCGGACAAATGGCGAAGATAGTCACACAGTAGGTGCCTGAAGACGGGGGTCGTAACCGAGGCAGGCCCAAAAATGCTGGCGTTACAATCTGGACTCATTTCTAATGGGTTGGTCGGAAAAGGCAAAGTATAAAGAAAATTAAAAGCCATGTAATGGAGGCCTGCCCCAGCAGCTGGATAGAAAAAAACTGATAAAAAATCCCGTCCCTATCACTCACTTGTATTTAGGCAATTGTACGACAGTGACAGAAATAATATTAAATAGAAGTACGTACGCCAATATCTTACATAATAAGTGTACTCACTTTTGTTTCTTGAATTTGTATCGCAACTCACGAAACCAAGTAAGGAATAAGAAACACTGGGAAAGCTATCTGCTTATATACGCAAATATGAGGAAAATTTCAATCGGGTATTTCTTATGTAATTAAAACAAGACTAATTAAACTATATAAAACTCATTGATAACGCTTGACACTTGTTTTCGTCACCTTTGACCTCTAAGGCCCGTCGTCCACATGATCAGGAGTAGAGGCGCGGGCGCGCGCGGCCGACCTCATCTGGCTTTATTTTAGTAATAAATGTCAGTGCGCTCGTATACTCGAGACGCGGCACGGGCGAGCTGGAGTCGCGGCGGAGTCGAGGTGCAGGTACAGTCACGAGCACCAATATGTATACACTTTCCTAAACATAAAACCAATTTTCGCGAGACATAACGATTGTAACTTCGAGATGGATCTTTTTCATAAAAATATGAGATTCAAAATACTATGTTCGTAAATTTCTTAAACAATTTTGGCGTACCTACTTAATTTTCTGATAAAGTGTGAGATGCTCATAAAAATGAACGGGTTGCAGAAGTGAGTGAAAGGAGATCGGACATTTTAGTATGGACTTTGGTCCAAGTGGAGTCGAATGAGACCTGTTTTAATTATTTGATAATTTAATATTCTAACACTAACTATACCCGCATATCAAGCGACACGTGGAGAAAAAGAAATTGACCCTTACAATTCACCCCTCCTCCCTCCCTCCTCGTCCTCGTCCTCTCTCTTATACTGACTAGGTATATCACCCCACCATATTAATATAGGGAGGTAATGGAGCTATTATACCAAAAACTGGGATAGCGTGTATCATACGCCCGGACAAGTGTAGGGTCTCTTTTGAGTTACAACTCCGTATCAAGTTTTTGTTATTCTACCTCTATGCATCACATACTTATGAAGAAATCAACAGAGAAAAATGACTATTATCATATCTGCCTAGACTGTTCCCAGCTATGTATGTTTACGGCTTCCAGTCTAACCTGACGCAGCTGAATAACAATATACAGTCTTTTATATGGAGCGACTGCCTATCTGACCTCCACAACCCAGTTAGTACTGGGTAATACGATACCCCTTACGTTAAGTACATTTTACATTAAAATATATAATTCCTTATCTAAATGGTTGCTTTTTTTTACTCAGGTCCACGAGTCCCTCTGGGAGCGTGAATTCTGTTTCCAACTGGTGGAACGTGCGTTACCATGTTTGTCAACTCACACGTTTCTCGCAGCTAACTCTGCCACCGAAGAACGCGCATGGCTCGACGCGCTTAGGCCACTGTGCGTTCCGCAGCAGGCAAGGCATCAGTGCAAGGTAATAAATAAATTATTTTATCAATGCTTACGTAAAGCATTGGTTTATATTGACACAGTAATTGTAGACACGACAGCGCTGGCTTAGTGTAAATAAACATATTTTTGCGTTCTCGCTGGCAGGCAGCGCTAGATTGAAAATAGTGCCCTTTTATTTTTACTGCCAGCGAGCACCTCCCGCTTCTGACTGTCGATAGTCACTGTCTCAATATAAACCTGAAAACCTGACTTTACACAATTTTTATTATTGTCGACAGAACCTGGTCTAGAGAGTTTTGCTGGCCAGTTGTTAGATGGCTTGTCATCTATGTGTAACGAGAGTGTAACGAGTTATATGTGTAATAGATTGTTGGATTATTTGTTAATTTAACAATGGGACTGGGTAGGACATGTCCGTCGGATGCCGAACGAATTGTGGGCCCGTAAAGCTCAGGATTGATGCCCTGAAAGAGTGACACGGGGTCGCGGCAGACCACGAAGGAGGTGGCGGGACGAACTGGATGTCTTCCTTGAGAATTGGAAAGAAGTAGCACAGAATTGTGACCATTGGAAGGAACGGAGGGAGGCTTTTGCCCAGGTTTGGGACAATATGGGCTAGCTATGATAATAAACCGTTAAATAAAAATCCGAAGGATAAGGCAGACGTGTACATACACCCACACTTGAACAGTTATGTTTAAGTCCCATGTATTAGGGGATAAATCTAGGCTCAAATCCAGATTTCGGGCTGCTATTGAGAAATTCCTTATGGAAACAACTCAATGCCACACTATAAAATATGAAACACTATCAGTTGCGTGGGATTAGCAGAGTGGATTATCGGTAGCATGAGTTGCCAATGTCTCGTTTAAATAAATACAACGGAAAGCTAGCCGGAAACACGCGTAGGTAACGAGGATTCGCCTACATTTTTACGAATAAATGGTCTTGGGTAAAATGGGCTACGGCCGTTAAAAATAATGCTATACAGCGTGTAACAGAAAGGGTATAATCATATGGAATATTGTGGTACGGACCATCAAACTGAACAACTTTCTCTATGGGCCCACCATCGAAATCGTCAAAAAATAATCAGCTGTCCTATACAAAATTTCAATACCTACTCGACCCAAATGTATGGGACAGCTGATTGTTTTTTTACGATTTCGATGGTGGTCCCATAGAGAAAGTTGTTTCGTTTGATGGTCCGTACCACAGTATTCCATATGATTATACCCTTTCTGTTACACGCTGTATAATATTACAAGTAATTCTATTTCTGCTCTCCGGCGACTAATATACTTGTGGTTATACAATGAAGTGAAGTCCTAATAAGCTACTATTTGAAATATATTTCAATTCCGTTAGTATTACGCTTAGAGTCCATAGAAAAATGCCCATGGTCCTTTGTTGTCGCCTCATGCAAATATTGATCGTATGTTTGAGCGTGTGGTCCCTGTGGTCAGGTGGCCCGCGTGGTGTGGCTGCGAGCGCTGCGCGTGCGCTGCCTCACAGCGCACCGCCTGCCCGCGCGCCTGGCGCCGCGCCCGCTGCTGCGCCTGGCGCTGGGCGCCGCGCCCGTGGCCTCCACCAAGCCGCGGCCCTCGCCCGACCCGCACTGGGACGACGAGTTTGTGTTCGAGTGAGTACACACATACACGATTTAGATGCAGGGCAGGAATAATGGTGATGGAAACGACACCGACTTATAAATTATAGGGCGTGGGTTCAAATATTGATATTGTAATTTATTTCCTCACCAATGCGTTGAAAACGGTGAAGGAAACATCGTGAGGAAACTGGCATGTCCGGGAACCAAACATTCTAAGACTGTTGGATTACACTACACTCCCTCTCGTATAGAGGAAGCCTTTGTGCCAGCTGTAGGAACATTACAGGCTGAAATTGCGAAAGATGCTACAGTACAGTGAATGCAACACAACTTAATTAAATTAAATCATCTTCAAAATTTGTAAAACACGATTACCTTAACGAACATTGGGCATCAGCTGTCCGTGCAAGCTATACCTACGAAGCGCGCCAATGATAACGATCGTAGTTTTATATCACAGAAGCACACGAAAAGTCTTTTAGACATGATAATAAAATTTAAAACCAAATACTCCCGATAAGTCCGGAAAAAAAAATTAAATGTTGCTTATAACACTCGGGGATAATGTAACTTGCCGTTAGTGAAAGAATTTTCGGAGTTGAATCAGTAGTTCCAAAGATTACCCCGTACATATTGTATGTAGTATGTAGGGGGTGATAGTTTGTACTTATAAACAAATTTTACCTCTTTCTAATATTAGTATAGAAGTATAGTTAATCTTTGTTTTCTATTTACAGCGACGTGCCTCCCGATGTGACTTCGTTTACAATCACTGTCCACAACACGGGGAAGAGAGGAAAAGAATCTGAAGTAAGACAATTTTGCTTTGACTATATCAAATTCCAATATAAAATAGAAATGCTTACGAATGAAATGTGTTTCAGGTTGCAGAACTGACTATCGAACTAGCGAATCTCGCAAATGGTGAAGAGATCGAAGAATGGTACCCGCTCGCAGGCATGACGCCTATTGGCGAATGGGGATCTTTAAGACTACGTATAAGGTAACAGATTACTTATTTCCTCCGTTTTCTAAAAAAAAACAAAAACAATATGGCATCTTTATATTTCCATTCATATCAAGCTGTCCGCTGACAAATGCTCACAGCGTCTAGTTCCATCCTTTCATACCGAATCCAACTTATGATTCCACTACTGTCCACCAGTCCTGTGCTTCCAGGGTCGGTTGCGGGAATGCGAAGGTGTCTTCGCATTCCCGCGACTGACCCTCCATTACACTGACTTGGTCAAATTGGAAACAATTGAGAACATTCCAAAAAGAGTGGAGTAGAATGTATCTACAGAGACTACTTCTAGTGGAACTTTATTGGCTAGAAAATATACTAGCCTATAAAGTTCCACTTTCGTAGTCCTGGATCCAGGATCATCCAATTCGTATAGTCCTAAAGCTAGATATTAACGTTCTGGTTTTATTTTTCAGATACATGCAGGAATTGGTGATGCCTCGTGAAGAATACAATCCCCTACGTCAGCTGCTCTTAGAGCCGGGACTACCTGCTGTCAAGGCTTTGGCGGATCTGTGCCGCACTGATAGACAACCTTTGGCTACTTGTAAGTATTTATTTTGAGTCTTCTTTGTGTTGACGTGATATTATGATAGTTCTAATAACTTAAATAAAACTAAATAAATTAATGTCAATTAATTTGTGTGTAAATAATACTGGGTTGTGGAGGTCGGATAGGCAGTCGCTCCATGTAAGATACTGGTAGTCAGCTGCATCCGGTTAGACTGGAAGCTGTTCCCCAACATAGTTTGGAAGAGGCTAAGCAGGTTATGATAGTGTCCGTAATATCAGATTACACGGATGAAATTATTATTAAATAGATTTATTTTCGATAAGACGGAGAACTGAACCCAACATTTATGAACGTCGAATGGTATAAATGTTGGCGTTGTTCTATTTTATGTGGAGACGCTGGCTTATATAAAGTTTTAATATATTTTGGTAATAAAAAAAAAAACAATTTGCTGTCTGCTGCTGCTACAAAAACGCATTAACACATTTTTTTTTTTAATTATCGATGAAAAATTTCTATGTGGGGTGATTCGGAATGATTTTCTGAACCCGTGGTAACGGTTTGACCTTCAATGTCCCCACCACCCTGTTAATTGCATATATCTTTTTGATCCAGGGGACATGGACAAAACATGAGCGTAACTGTTAATAGATTGGGCCACCATAAAACTTTCTAATTGGTCTTCCATTGTTTTAGATTCGATGTTCATTTAATATATGAAATTGTGTTTTCCCCCAGCCTTACTGCACGCGTTCACGGAGTGCGGGCGCGGCGCGGAGCTGGCGCGCGAGCTGGTGAGCGCCGAGGTGGCGCGCGAGCCCGACCACCGCGCCATGTTCCGCGCCGCCTCGCTCGCCACCGCGCTCGTCGACGAGTTCATGCGGGCGCACTGCAAGCCCTTCCTGCAGGTACGTCTTATCTCTCTTTCATTATGCAGCTTATGGTGGAAGTCAAATAAAAAACGACTTGAAAAGTTTATGATATTAAACTTTGTAAGCAATGAAATGATAATTTGAGGCATACAAAACCGGGCGTCGGGAGGCCACGCGGTGGCTCCCGGCCACCGTAGGCGCGGGCCTGTGGACGGTGAGTAATGGGCTAGCTCTCCGTCCGTCCTTCTTATGACGACAGGCCGTGTCGACGGCGCGTTCGTGTTCCACGCGCGCCTCAAAGAGATGTCAGCAAACGGGAAGGGGTCCGAAAGGACCGACGCCTGCCAGGGTTGCGGGACTGTTCGAAAGAGATACCTCGGCCCTGGAACATAAAGGGCAAAAGAAGGACATTAGTCAGTACAAGTCTGACACTCCCTTCCGCTCCGCCCATTTTTTTTTATGGATTTCTCATCCATAAAAAAGGCATACAAAACTGACCTGAATCCGTGTTATAGTAAAAAAAGTCCAAGTAATCATCTTGCTTCATGAACTTATGGTAGTCGCATATTTCGGGATCGCCCAAATAAATACGGTCTAGAATAGAGTCCATATTCGTACAAGCACGGTAACTACGCCAAATTGTGCGGCATGATCAACAGTTAAATGAGTATTCTTTTTGCAGGCAGCCATTTCGGAGACAGTTCAAAGACTAATAGACGCGAAACAATCAGCCGAATTGAATCCAACGAAAATGGACTCACCCGACGACGCGTGCAACAACGCTGAATTCCTGCTCATGATACTGGATCAGGTAATGAGCCTTCTTATTAACAAACGCCTGGTATTCGGTCAGACTATTTTACCTCTCCTCATAGATGTTATGCTTTCCATTATCTTGAAAATAGAGAGAGCCCAGAGCCAAGTGAATTAGCAAGGGTGGTATTATCAGTAGCATCTTACTGGCCAGGCCATTTTGGAAGTTCAAAGAGGACTAGGTTTGCCGTAAAGACGCTTAAATGATTACCTAAGTCAAGTAAATGATCAACAGATGTTGAGTGTAACGTAGGGTAGAACTTGAGCTTTGTTATATCTCATGGAGAGGCTTTTTTACCCGACTGAGGGCGCAGGAGGGTAATGTGTTTATCAGTCTATTTTCTACAGTGGATTAATAGGCTATTTCTTCTTTTCATGTCGACGTTACTTTAGTTTGACTAAAGTCCGTTTTTTAATCTCAGAGACTAAACTGACATTACCAGGGTTGCCAGTTTTTTCAAATTCTAAAATAGTGAAGTGCCACTACCGTAATAATAAAATCAGTAGTATCGTTTTTTAGGGAAATAAAACGGTGTCCAGTGTTGTTCCAGTTAAATTTTGGGTTGCCGTATTCAAATTCACACAGTAACTGCCATATTAACATAATTATTTTTAAAATTGTTATTGTTTGTATGGTTTCAAGTTCCAAAAATGCCGTAATTTTTAAAAGTTCTACCGTTTTCTAAGAGAAAAGGGTTTATATATCCGTTTTACTGTGTACTAACAACACTGATGGCATCTGATTATCTAATAAATATAAAAAGGCACGATTCAACAAACCGGTATCGTAGGTCCAACACTACACAAAAGAGCTGGCAGCATTATTTGTAGGTGTGACATTTGCATGTGTCAATTTAGTCTCTGAGATTAAAAACAGAGTTTAGAAAGGGTGTAAAAAGTCACAATCCAAAGCCGCAAGGCACTTGTTTTTCCAGTCATTGAGATCTTTTTTTTTGGTCTGGAACTAACGTGGTCAAAGTTCCAACTTTTCATGAGTTTTTTTTTTTAATACAAGTTTTTAATGTTAGAACTTTACTTTAAATACCTCTACGAACCCCGTACTATTCAATGCATAATAGCACAATGTTTTGAGTGCGTTACATTGAGTCCAAAATTAAATCTTGATAATCCGCAAAAAAGTTGTTTCCCAGCAATATTTTTTGCGTAGTTTAAGTCCAGGACACTGCGTTGTTTGCGGCACCAGAGGCTATCTTTAGTTCATCAAACTTGCAAGTAAACGGCCACTTAGGACCCCCCGCAAATGCGACATGGCCTGGGGGCCTAAAATAGAAGCTTTAACAGAATCATAATATGAATCACGTTAAAATTTTAAAATTCTTAAAATGGTCTTTATGGTTATGACCACAAAGTCGATTTTAAGAGTTTTAACTTGATTCGTATTATGATTCTGATAAAGCAGCCATTTTAGGCCCCCTGATCACAGTACGAGTGCATTGCAAAAGGCTAGACAGTGTTGTTAATAAAGTGGGGTTAACAAGTAGCTATGTCGTGTCCCAGATAACGCTGTCGATCTTCACGTCGCCCGAGGCGTGTCCGCGCCCGGTGCGCTACCTGTGCGGCTGCCTGCAGCGCGCCGCGACCGCCAAGTGGCCCAACGAGCGCTTCGTGCGCACGCGCGTCGTCTCGGGTATGTCACATATAAGATCAAGGCATAGTTATGGCTCCTCTTTGGTTTATTTCGATTGCATTTATATTGAACTAGAGTCGTTATAATGAGGCCGATTATTACATGTTTGAAATACTTTTTGAGGATTAATAGGGAATGCCCAAGGCATTAAGTCCGCCTTTGTATAGTTTTTTTACTTGTGCATAAAGTTTTAATAAATAAATAAATATGCATGTAATTTTTTTTTCACTTAAATCAATAATAAGCAGTATTATCAACCCAAGAAAATAATTAAAAGTTAATTTCAACTACTGTTTGTCGCACAAAAAAAAAAAAATTAAACTCCTACAATTTTCTACGACTGTTCAAACGTCCATGACTATCGCGGCCATTCATGTCAGGACTTTGATGTCACTTACTTCTATCTGCCTTGTTTAAATCTAATTTTTTGCCCTTAGTAGAATAGTTTTATTATAATGTAAGTGTTAAAATAAGCAAAATTTGCAATAACAATATTATAATAAAATCTTTGTGAAACATTATGTACTTTTCAACTAAAAGTGTTTCTTTGACACATATCATTTGACGTCACTACCGGAATCGATGCGTTTTGTGTTTGCGTTCCATTTCACCAAAAACACGCTACATAAAGTATTAAATTGTAAAATAAGCGTTGTATTAGAGAATTAGACAAGTGTACCACAATGTTTTTATGGTCCAATACAAGGCATTTTTAAGAAATAAAAAAATGTTTTGTATTTCTTGCATATACCCTATTGTGAATAGAATTTTTAGTCACCTAGTTTTGACTTTATTTATAGTCATCTAAAGACAGATATGTTAAGAATAGTTCCGTATTCCAGGCTTCATCTTCCTGCGCCTGATCTGCCCGGCGCTGGTGGAGCCGCGCGGCTGGGGCCTGGTGCCGGCCGCGCCGCCGCCGCACGCCATGCGCTCGCTGCTGATGGTGGCCAAGTGTCTGCAGAACCTCGCCAACCTCGTCGAGTTCGGCGCCAAGGTATCTAACGTCACTGCCGTCATCATTCATAGACTCGATGCCGAGATAACACGGGCCCAGTTCTTCTCGCATCCGGCTAATTCACGCGACTTACACCACGTCTTGGTAACGTCGGACCACTTTGTGACAGGCGTAGATCTTGAACTAATTGTATGGTCAATCAATTAACTCAGCCTGCTACCAGCAGCCAACTGCTGAGATCGCACATCTAATCTGACCTAACCACCTTTTTAAAAGTAATCGGTCCATCTTACTGGGCGGCGTCTCACGCTAATCACAATTGCTCAGTTTTAGTGATGCCCTTGACAGGCCAAAAGGCGCCATCATCTCCAAAAAAAAAAACCTTAAAACAGCTACACAAAATAATCGAAAAGGTTGATATTTACAGGAGCCTTACATGGAAGTGGTAAACCCGTTCATCTTGAAGAACAAGGAGCGCATGGTTGTGTTCTTGGACCAGCTCAGCAACGTGCCTGACCCTGGCAACCCGCCGCCCAGCCCTAACAACAACTTTGATATTGGTAAGAACAAAATCCCTCTATCTTTGGTTACACACATACACTGCTTAATATCGGAATACTTGCCAAGAGCCGATGTTGAAGGAGACATGTAATCAGAAACGACCTTGTACTTAAATAAAAACAAGGGCCCGACTTACGACATTCATTAGGCAAAACGGCTCAATAAAATAAGTGAATTAATTATGCGCCAAAGATCTGCATGCGAGCGAGTGGTGTCATAGTAGTGTACGCACTACTATGACACCACTCGCTCGCATGCACGGTCACGTCGCATGGTCACGTGATAATGGCAAATATATTTACTACCACTGTTATTTAAATACCCTTCACCCAACACTGTCTAATTCTTTTGTATCAATCTCTTTTGTTTACAATGTTAAAAATAAGCCGATCGCGAAAAAAAAATTGCTGTTCAGTACATTTTAACGAGTTGCGAACATAAATGTACTGAACAGCTGTTTTTTTTTTTCGCTGTTTCAGGTTTGGTCCCATAGTAAAAGTTGTTTGTTATAATGCCCCCTTGAAAGGATTTAAAGTGTCAAAATTTGTTTGTAAGTTTGTATATAGGGGGTAATCTCCGGAACTAATGGTCCAATTTTAAAATTGTTTTCACTAATAGAAGTATACATTAATCGTGGGTGCTATAGGCTTTAAATTATATTGACAGCATGCAAATTAGCCGAGCTATCTCATGTTTTGAGATAGCATACTGAATATTAGTATTCAATAAAAACTATACTAACAAATTTTCTTCTACAGCGAAAGAATTAGCAACACTCCACCACATATGTGTGTCGCACCTAACGGAGCTGCAGGGGCTGGCCAAGACCCAAACCCCAATAAGGAAGCTGGTGACGGTAACCGAGATGCTCACCAAACATAAGCACAAGTATCTCGAGATGATCAGATAGGATACAACTACTAATACACAGGTAAGGGGTGTCAACTTTTATCTATGGGAGCTGGGATACTCACCCCATTGAAGAGTTATTTCCATGTGAAGATCTCATTTAGCTATTTTTATCTTAGACTAAATGTGCAATGTGACATTACGAACAAAAGATCTCTAGACATTTATTAATATCCCTTTCCTCTAAAAATAGTTTCAATTGGGCTCTGTGATTGTTTGTATTTTTGTTTGTTTTGTTGTTCCTATTGATTGTTTTTCTTTGACAAAACTCCATATAAATCTTGCGGGACATCTCATATATACGAAAGGAAATCTTTGTCCATGTAACTGCCCACAACATCAAAACTATTTGGATCACAAAGCACACGAATACGGGACTAAATCACAAGAAAACATGTAGTATCTAGTGTCTCTACTGCCCGTAGGCGAAGGAGTAAGCAAATTATTAACAAAACAAATTGAAATAATTACGTCAGGTCAGTATGCTATAATTTATTAAAAATCTTTGTTTCAGGGTAACAAGCAGTAATTGTATCGGAGTATCGGTCAAGGTAGCGGCAGACGTAAGTCTTCCGACGTAGGAATAAGGAATTTCCAATAGTCGTTCAAGCATAGTCATTGTTAGCTTTAGTCTTGTATTACTTTAACGACAACGTACGCGTACTACACGTTTGTTTCAAGCTTATTCGTGCCAAAACGTTACGTTTTTAGGTACGTATTTTACATACCCTTATAGGATGATTTCCACCAAATTGTTCCCAACGCATCGGATCGGAAAGGGCACGAACGGATGCGGCGACAGCCGATCGCGTCCGGCAGGTTGTCGACGCATACTATCGGCTGCGTACCGTCGCATGCGAACGTATCCGTTTCTTCGCCTAGTCAAATATTTTAAACCCTACCGTGTGGACGTGTTCTAATTTTTGTAAATGGTTGAAGTTGACGTAGTATTGTTGGCTATTGCTTATCAAGAAAAGATCCGATCGGATACGACGACAGGCGAACGGAGCCGATCGCGCGTTGCAGCATACTTTCGGCTGCGATCGCTTGTCGCGAAAGACGCGCGCGGTCCAGCTGCTGTGCGGTGCTTGGTAATTTAGACTTTAAATACTGTCTACACGATTTAATATTTAAAGATTGTAAAAAAAATCCGTTCCGATCCGATGCGATGCGAGCCGTTTGGTGGAAATCATTTTTCAATTCTTCCTTCCAAATGCAATTTTATTAAAAAATGAACAAAAATCAGCTCTCTCTAGTATTGTAAGACCTATTTATTGATTTTATTTAAATCAAATAATAATTAAAAAAAAAACATTTATCTAAGTTAACTTGAGCATTTATTTTAATTAAGAGTAATGTCTAAGCGAGAAATATGCTCCATTTATATATTTAGACATTCAGTATTTATTTTTATTGAGAGGTCTTCTTTGGTTGACATAGCAGGCAATCTTTTGCTATTAAAAGATGATTCGATTATATTCATAGGCGTCAAAATTCGCCAGCAATAATAAAGTTAAGATCATCGTAATTATGAGAATACCTCTTACTGAAAATGCTTTAAATTCATAATGAATAGAATTAATATTAATAATCCTTTTATACTACTCGATTATTTAGATTTTTGTACTTTATAGTCCCATTATTTTAGTAGTATATCTAGATGTAGATAACATATGAGTAAAGCTCGACCATCATTCTTAAGATACCAAAAGTACTAGGTAAAGTGTATGATTGTGATAGATAAAAGTGAGTCGTGACTCGTAGAATGGTGTTGTTTGCTAAATTACATTTTTGAATGTCGCACTTACAATCATTGCTGTGCACCTCGACTATATTGATTCTCTGTGATAATGTCTCATTATACTTTTGAAATTTTGCATTTCATTCTGTGATCAATGGTTTTATTCAAATTTTGATATGTTTAACATTTTATTACTGTGTTAACTGCCTATTGATTTGTTTAGTTTATTTTTTCCCTTGTTTTGGGTAATGTAAGTAAATTAGACAAATCTTTTGACGAACTTGGTCCATATTTTTTCCCTGCCTCTTGCTCAATAAATGTGTTGTGTAGACAGTTTATATTTCTAGTGCCATATATTTTGTACTTTATATACTTGCACTCGCTTTACATCACAATTAAGCTGCTTTAAATAAAATTGCTGTCTTTTTTATGATACAAGTAAACAAAGCGACGCAATCCTAATTCGAAGTAATTTAATTAATTTATATTCTTTACAGATTAAAAAATACAATCAGAATCAGCTATTTTTTGGCGTTATTAGACTTAGGTTTTATTTTTATACAGAGTATTCTAATTTTATTGCAAATGGATATTGATTTAAATAAGGAATTTCTCTTTTGGCTGTATTCCGCCTGTCTTCACTATTGCAAAGGCTTTCTAATACAGGATATTTGTACAGTGGTGGATTATCTCGAAGTGACTGGATATAACGCGCATCAATGCATCGAAGTTCGTTTATTTATTTAGTAATAGCTTGTAGGACTAGTGGACGTGTTGTCGCTGTATTTAGGTGTGTTTAGCTTACGATAGGACAATGTCTAGACTGAATTAAGCCCAATTAGACATTAGTATTACGTATTATGCACTAGATTTTCCACAAAAAGTGATAAGAATTTGCAATATTTCGGCCCATTTGATAAAAAAATTGTACTGAAATTCAGAGATTATATCCATAACATAGTAGTTGATATTGTTAATATTTTGAAACATTTTACAATGCTTATGTTTATTTTATTTCAATTTTTAGGCATATTGACAAAATATAAGCTTATTGGAATTGCTATGTTAGTACTGATTGATCGCCAATCAAACAAAGTTATTTGATAAAATCATATTGGTTTTATGATTATTTATTTGAGAATAATGAGCGTTTATATCAAATGTTAATTTTACAACTCAATGCAGTATTTGCAAGCATGTTGATCAGCACAGTTTGTAAAGTGATTGCACTAGTTAATATCTGCATAATCACTCAGCTGATGCTTACACTTGCTATTTATAAATTGAAGGCATTTATTTGTTTTCATTACAGTTATGAAAAAATAATTACAAGGTATATTATAATGGTTAGTATTAGATTTTGTGACTGTTTTGTAATCTCTTTATATTCTATCCCTTAGCATTTTCTATTTTTAGAAACCCAGACACGTATAAAAATAAAATTACTGAAAACTATTGTGTGTTTTATTTGATTGTTTTTATTTTGTAGTCTATCAGTCTTGGTATGGTTAGACTTTTAACTCTCAAACAGTACTTGGAAAACCAATCAATATGTTGGTGATTGATTTATTAAATTTATCAAAGTATCTCCTTTATGATATAAGTAAAATCAAAGCACCAATCCTGAAGGCCCAGGAAGAGATGAATTTATTAAAAGTAATTATTATTAGATACAACAAATGAGTACGCAGGATTTTGCTACGACTATGGCCCACCTCCATAACCACCTGAACCTTCCATGATGTAAATAAAGCCAACAATGAATCATGCTGGTGGCTACACACTGGTCGGATATAATATAAATCCATCGACACGCAAAGAAAAAGAAGCAGAATTTTGGGTCCTCAAAAAAATACAAAAATAATTTTATAAATGCGAGTAAGTAATATTTATTTACAAATGTAAAAATATGCAAGTTTAAGTATTGTTACAGCTATAGTTTTTTTTTTACAACTATGTGAGGAACAATATACTGAACGCCATGATAATGCAGCTCACGGCAACATAGGGAGATTTTCTTTCACCAATCCTCGCACATTTCCAGAAGGTTCCAAATAATCTGAAAATCAAACCAAGAATAAGTAACTTAACATAAAGCCTGTAATCCCCAGACAGAACTCACTGGTACACCCACATTTCATCAGTTATGTTCCCCATATAACAGGCAGTGAACCTATTGCTAACCCATCATCATCCCTAGCCTTTTCCCAACTATGTAGAGGTCAGCTTCAGTCTAACCGGATCCAGCGGAATACCAGTATTTTATATGGAGCAACTGCCTTTCTGGCCTCCATAGCCCCTTGGAAAGACTGGTTATCACATTCAGGCCCCTGACTACCTGTAATGACTGACAAAGATCTACAAATGACAGCCAGGACCAATGGATTAACATGCTTTCCAAGGCACGGCGGAAATTAGGTATGTTATGTTGGTCGCCCATACACAGACCGACCTAGGCAAGTATTACTGAGAAATTCATAACACGAAATAAGAGGTCTTAGCCTTTCCTGACAGTTTTACAACTTTTATCATGACTATTGTTTATAAGGCTAGTGTCTATAGTCTATGCCTCCATGTCCAAGGCATGTATTTTGCATACATAACTTGTATTTGAAATTGTTTGATATTTGTTGTCGTTGCGTTTGATCAAAATATTAGACCATAAATTAGAAGACAAATGCTGCGCCAACCCCAAATAATTGGGATAAGGGCAGGAGAATGATGATGATAATATTAGACCATAAATATTGTTTAGATAGTCAATGTTTCAATAGATTTGAATTTTCAATGGTATTTTTTTAAATATAGATTCTATTTTTCTTAACACTGCTTTTTATTAGTGCACAGTCGCCTTGACATAATAGTCACAGAATGGTTGCATATCTACAAATACAAGGTATATGTTACTGTCTGCTGAAGGTACTCAGAATTAAGAGTTTTTTGGCTTTCTGAACTCATTCAAATTGATCTGTTTTATCCTAAATAATGAAAAGTATCTTACCCTGTCTTATTACGGTCCATAATACTTGGAAAGAATGATCTTAGGTACGCACAGGTGCAGATGAGCAGTAGTATGACGGACAGCAAGCTTTGGAAATTAAATATAGCACTCTGAAATAAAGATACAACAATCGTTTAATTAGATCGTGGTTTCCTTCTCTATTTTGTTGACTATCGGACTTTCTAACTTTAGTATGTCTTTACCATTTTAACAATTTCTTATTTGCGATGGTATTGATTTAAAAGATTTATGTTCTATTTTTCCACTAATAAAATAAACGAAAATATTTTTGTGTGCCGTAGTTTCTCCCTCGTCTTGCTCTTGACATTTGGCGAATCAATTTGACAGATGACATGCAGTGTCTTGACAACTCAGCACAAAATTCGTTCAGAAATATTATTGACAAATGCCGTCAACGTATGCGTCGTATGATCGTTTCGTATTGTAATCACCGAATACAATCCGATTCTTTTTTAAAAAAAAAACAAGGATATTCGCAAAGATTCGATTTCTCTAATTATCCTTAATTGTGAATAGGTATTAGGTATTGTGTGGGAAAGTTGATATGGCAAGAAAATATGTGCAACTGGAGGCACTGTAATGTGTCTCTCCATCGTGATTAAACAACAACAACAACAACATCCATTTATTTTCAGGCTTCTTTGGCCCATAGATATATACCTTACATACTAACATACATATGATAAAATACAAATTGTGTTAGTAAATAGAACCTTAAAACTATGTTAGTAATACTCCACTTGTGCACTATGTCTTTGTGCCTTCAGGTGGCACTTGCCCGCGGAAGCGACGGAACACCACAAAAAATCGTTAAAAGTCATCGTCATCGTCATTAAAAGTCGTTTAATTTGATTCCAAGAATACATGTCATAAAAATTTATTAACTCGCAAAAAAAGCAATATTAATACAACAGATTACACAAAGCCATGCTTTATCCCGCCGTCCCGCGGGACTACTAAAGTGCAAATCCACTGGTCACAAGTAGGGTTGAAAAATCCGGACATTTGAAAGAAATTCCGGACGGATTTTTTTTGGAATCATGCAGTATGATTTATTACTTCATTAAAAAACCCATACCTAGAGAAACATTTGTTGCAGAACTTAGATAACTAAGTGTGCAAGTCACTCCAACGTAAGTTGATTTGCTTTTTGGAATCCCGGACGTATTGACTCCCCCCCACATTTCGGACACTGAGCTGAAATTCCGGACATGTCCTGCAAATTCCGGACGTAAGACAACCCTCCTCACAACAAACTTGTAGGTACAGACTTGCTTATCGCAAATCAATAACGAGCAGTGTGCACTTGACAAAATTATCTGAAACGATAACAATATAGATGAAACGATAATAATTAAGATGTTATAATAGGAAACATGTACCTATGTTTATGACCATTTTTCCGTGAGCTTGCTTAGTTACTAGTCGGTTGCATTGCTGCAATGGCGCAGTGGGACGTGAAAAATAAAACTGTTTTAGTAACTGGAGGAGCTTCGGGCTTGGGTGCTGCTTATGTTGAGGCTTTCCTAGACCATGGAGCAAAGGTATTTACCAAAAACTGCGAAGAAATGGCTGAATGAAGAAATTGAGAATCTTTTTAATTTATTTGGCAGGTCGGTCTAAATTAAAGAAGTCTTGTCTCACAGCGCTACGTTTTCAATTACCTAATCTACTTACATAAATTAAAATAGAAAAAACCGGCCAAGTTCGAGTTGAACTCGCGTGGAGAGGGTTCCGTACAATGCCAAAGTCAAAAGTTTCGTCTTCCTTCATGAATAAAATCAAAACTATTTATTTTACAATAATAACAAAAATATATTTGAGATCCTCAAAACGCCCTTTCATTTGATATAATAATATAATAATAATAATAAAATTCTTTATTTCAATATAGTGACAACGTTGTTACAGACATCTTAAGATATAACATAACATAACATAACTATATAGGTTTTCACCTGTGACTTGGGAGACAGTGTTTCTCCATTAAGAAAGTCGTTATGCATGTCATAGCCTCATAGGTGACCAAAAATGTGGTGAAAAAAAGTAGAAATGAAAATGAACAAAAGGTATTTCTTTTCTATATTATGACACAGTAAAGTTTGCAAAACTTTTTTTTTAAATTTCCTAATTGGTCCTCTTTATTTTCAATTGATAGAATTCTTATAGGTTTTCTACAGGAAAACCTACATCTACAAGCAATGAACTATATTTTGTTTTTTTTTTTTCAAAAATTTATGCTCGCTAGTTTCGGAGATCAGGGGAGGAATGGTCATTTCGTCTTCTTTCATGAATAAAATCACAATCAAATCTATTTAATTTACAATAGTAGCAAAAATATATTTGAAATCCTCAGAACGAATTCTTTTATTTGGTAAAAGACACAGTCAGGTTTGCAAAACTTTTTTTTAAATTCCTAATTTGTCCCCCGAAGATGACCCTTATTTAAAAAAAAAAATTTCTTTGCACATCTGTGTTTGGGTCATAGTTACACCATCCTACCAAATTTCACCTGATTTGGTCCAGCAGATTCAGAGCAAATTGGCTGTGACAGACGGACGGACAGACAGACAGACGCACGAGTGCAAAAGAAGTGGGAAAGGGTTCCGTATTTTTAATTTTTTTTGTACGCAACCCTAAAAAGAGTCCAAAACTGTCCTGCAGTCAAGGAGTGAATGCAACGCAGTCGACACAGATGCGCAGATTTTTTGTGAATCCTTTAACTTTAGCTTTTTTTTATTTTTAGTTAGTCCGTATTGTCCAACTCCTGGCCACTAGACCACTTCTCTCGATGGTGTGCTTCTTCTCACTAATTCGAAAGGAAGTCATCCAAGGCATTCCGCCATCTTCTCCTCGGCCTGCCGCGACCCCCTCTAGCTGTCACAGGGCTCCAGTACGGTATTCGGGTCCATTTTAGTCTCGCAGCTTTAAAAGATACGTCCGCAATTCGCGATCAGGAGCGCAATATGGTGTTTCGTAACCGGTCAGTTATTTTAACATTCAGTATCGCTTGACCATTTTTCATTTAATTGCAGAATGTAGCAATCTTAGACATTGCCGAGGACCTTGGCAATGCGACCGTCGAGCGTTTGAACAAAGTTCACGGCAATAAGGCGGTGTTCATCAAGTGCGACGTGAGCAAGGAAGAAGACATAACGAGCGCGTTCGACTCCGTGCTCGCGCAGTTCAAGCAGATCGATGTCATCATCAACAATGCTGGTGTTATGGTCGACTCACCCAACGTTTGGAGAACTACGTCTAATATTAATTATGTAGGTAATTTTAGCATCATCGACTTTCATTCATTCGTGTTACTTCCATGAAGATTTTAGGTGTACGTATATAAGCTATGTCATCTCTCACAAAAACCGTCCATTATTTTTAGACGATTCCTAAAAAACGGGGAGTTTATTTAGAAGGGCAGTTTTTTATGTTCCCCGATTATTCCGTGATTGCTGTATCGATTTACGATTTTTTATTATTTGCTAGACAAAGTCCGCGCGGTGATCACATAAACATTTATTACTTTTGTTTGAGTGAGTTAGCTACTATTTTTTGTCTATTTGATGACTCAATGATCTCCTAATAACTTCTCTTCTAGGTATAATTACAAGAATTTGTATGCAACTAAAAACTTAAATAAGTATTAAAATTGACAGCACAATTTGTTTTCAGCAAGGCGTAGCCTCCTTCACATTAAAAGGCGTCAAGCACATGAGGAAAGACGAAGGTGGAGTTGGTGGAACTATTATCAACATCGCGTCGATAATGGCTTTGACCAAATTTCCATACCTACCGGTTTACTGTGGTGCGAAAATGGCTGTCGTGCAGTTCAGCCAATGTTTAGCGGTGAGTCAAATGAAGAAGGCGACGCGGTTAATTTGTGGTTAATTTTTGACGAATCTCCCTCTTATAACTTCAAAATTGTTATAACTGAACCAAAATCTGGTAATCTAAAGCTAAAACAAATTCAAAATAAAGTGTAACAGTGACGTGACGCTGAACTCAAATTCTTATTTCCAGATGGATCCATTCTACGAAAACACAGGCGTCAGGATTTTGACAATGTGCTTAGGTGCTACTGATACTCCTTTAGTTCAGAATTTAGAATCGAAAGCTTGGGACCCAAAGCTTGGGAACAAAATGGCTGTCGCCGTTGAGGATGGTTACATCATTCAAAAGTAAGTCCCAAAAAGAAAAATTGGCCCACTTTGTTTAATCTGATTTCAGTGTGCGTAAGAGATAGAGCTAGACGTTCTGTATGTACCTACTTAACATTGTAGCATCAGTAATTGTTGTGTTGATTAGTCCTTCGTAACCTCTTTGCCAAAACCTTCAAGAAAAACAGGTGTGATGTTATATTGCTATACCATTCAGAAACTGCTTGTCGAAATGTTCTTCTGGATTCGAAGTCTAGCTACTTAATAATTGAGCAGCAGCATTTCTTTTCGCTTATGATTCTTACGATTTTTGTTTCAGGAGAGAATCAGCAGTAGCAGCTCTTCTGGATATGTTTAAAACTGGCGCTCCTGCTACGATTTGGATGTCAGTCGATAACAAACCGGTCCAAAACATCACTGCGGCTCTTGATCGAGCCTTTAAAGACTTCGAGAATGTTATTTTAGGAAAGTAGGTTTTGTGAATATTGTGATATAAAAATTTGTTAATCTACCGTGGTTTTTTATTGTTATGAGCCTATCAGGTAACCCTAGACGTGTGTAAGCGTCCACTCAGAGACTTCAACTCGGTCAGTTTTGGACCATTTGTTTGTTTTCTGGCCATAACTTAACATTCATCGTTTGTTAGATGCTATCCTTGGGGATTCCAGTGATTTTTTTCTTTATTACCGATATAAGTAGTAAGTAGGCTCCTACTTAAAGAGTAGATAAGTAACAGATACCCTTAATTACATGATAAAGATACTTTCGGATTCGATAACGATCTCATTACTGGGAGTGGCAGTGCAAAATGTAGCATACGGAGGGTTTGCAGCAGAAAAACAATCTTCAGTTAGTCGTAGCAACCTGAGTGAGAATCGTTCAAAAGAAAATTATTATTAGAAAAATTACCCTTGTAGTTTGACCGTCATATAGGTCATAATCGTCATAGTAAGGCTCCTACTAAAAGAGTAGATAAGTAACAGATACCCTGGATTATATGATAAAGATACTTTTGATAACGATCTCATTACTGGGAGTGGCAGTGCAATATTTTGCACACGGAGGGTTTGTAGCAGAAAAACAATCTCAGTTAGTCGTAGCAACGGGCCTTAGTCTGCTATTGCAATAGTGTCAGAATGGTCTATCATTGATTTAATAAGGCCCCGCGCAGACGAATTACCCTTTGTACGCACGTCAAACGAGTTTCGAACGCGCTTCAATACGCCGTGGGCTAGGGGCCTTATTACATCAATGATAGACCATTCTGACACTATTGCAATAGCAGACTAAGGCCCCTGGGTGGGAACGTGCAAAAGAAAATTATTATTAGACAAACTACCCATGTAGGTGATGAAGGTATAATTTGACCAAATATAAAGGGGGAAGGTGAACAGCCGAGCAGGTGCTTTATGAAGCGCCAATTTGAGGAGTTTGAGGAGCTGACTCCTAGGGAAACAGTCTAACTCAAGAAAATCTTCGGTGTTCAAAACTAAGCCCGATAACTGATGTATAAAAAGAACATTAATGGAGAATGGAGATTTAAAATTGTGTCATGGCCCAGAAGCCAGAACTGAGCCACTAGTTTGGCACCTTCTTTTAATATGTTGATATATCAATCAATGCATATCAAAATAAAAACAATACAATGGTTTATCTACTTCCCAAGAGGCTACACAGGCCCACAGGCTATGCCTACCAATGAATTTTATGACGGATTGATAAAAATATGATAAACTAGGTATCTTAATATAATAGATAACATAAAATGTATAATATTTATATAAAAGCCAATGAAACAACAGTGTTAGTAACTTACCTATAGCATAGGAAGATATTATTACCGTGTCTATAGCAATAGAGTGACCATTACAATGGCGCAGTGGGAAGCAAAAGACAAAACATTTTTGATCACCGGAGCAGCTTCCGGCCTGGGAGCTCAGTATGCGGAGACGTTTTTAAATGAAGGAGCAAAGGTATTTATTTTTTTACATAATTCTATCTAAGGGAATTAAACAGTTACACAATAAAGTAAGACTGAATAAAAACGCCCCATGACTCCGTTAATTATTACGATATTTGTAGCTGGAGTTAAAATGCTTTGCTACTTCTTTAGAATAGTCGTTCCGCTCATAGTCTAATTTATTAGAAGTGTCTATGCATTTCTCAAAGACCTCTCACTAAGATTCCGAGTAGGGCTTTCAGCAGACAGTGTCTGCTGAAAACGCATTTTTTTAATCTAGGCTAGAGTTGATTCGTTACTTTATCATCATCATTTTCTTGCTTCTGTCCCATTTCACGCTTTCATTTTACTCCTTTTTCTTTTACACAATCCACCCATCTTTTTCCTTACTGAGCGCCTCATTTCACTGGGCTACCGTTGTGACTCCCTATAAGTGGAAGCTCATAAGCTCAACAGGTCTGTTCACTGCCTCTCACAGAGTCACACTCTTCTCCGTTTGTGTCTTGCATCTTGGCCAAGTCACAGCAGAAGATTTGACGCTGATTATCTACTTAAGTTGACAACCGCGATGCCCATCTACGCAATTCACTTATCTGTATATACTTACTGTTTTTTTGCAAAGTAAGTGTGACAAGGCAAGAAGCATCGTCGCTATTGATTGGACTATCGGTTGATCAGTTAATAAATTTTGAACTCATCTTGGTAAACACTAAATTCTTTATGTCGGAATGCAAGGAGGTGATACATTTTTATTTTTGCAGAATGTAGCACTCCTAGACGTTGCCGAAGAGCTTGGCAAGGCAACAGCCGAGCGTCTGAACAAAGTTCACGGCAATAAGGCGGTGTTCATCAAGTGCGACGTGAGCAAGGAAGAAGACATAACTAGCGCGTTCGACTCCGTGCTCGCGCAGTTCAAGCAGATCGATGTCATCATCAACAATGCTGGCGTTATGGTTGATGCGCCTAATATGTGGAGGACAGCTTCTGATGTTAATTGGGTAGGTGTAGCAAGTCGACCATAGTTTTCTTTTTGCTCTTTTTGGTCTGCCTTTAGACTGCTTCGAGTAACAAAATGTATTTCACTTTCTCCTCCTTCCAACTAGATAGGTAGATTTATGTACAACAGTAGATTGTTCCTAAATAAGCTTAGACTGACATACATTTTTCATAATCGAGTTAATTGGAGTTATGTCCATCAATGATTTATCTACTTTGTTAATCCTGTTATGTTTAAGAATATTGCTTATGCCAAGTAAACTATAAACTAAGACACATTTCATTTTAGCAAGGATTAGTTTCCTTCGCAATAAAAGGCGTCAAGTACATGAGGAAAGACGAAGGTGGAGTCGGAGGAACAATTATCAACATCGCTTCTACAGTCGCATTGACTAAATCTCCAGCCTTGCCAATTTACAGTGGCTCCAAAATGGCTGTTCTACACTTCAGCCAATGTTTAGCGGTAAGCGAATCAAATTAAAAAGTATTAATTTTGGACGGTTTTATTCGAAAGAAAAAAAAATAAGCTTCGAATCTTTTCTAATAGTATTGACCTTGATTTTCAAACTTAATGGTATTATGTGTAGTTATTTAGATACTCACTCACTGATCTGGTCGTATCGTATCCAATTCTGTTATCTATCAAACTATGTACAATTTTCCTTTACTCTCAAACATTTTACCAAGACAGCTACGCAATTTTCTCTCGTTTCCAGGTGGACCCTTTTTACGATAACACGGGCATCAGAGTCCTGACTTTGTGTTTAGGACCCACTGACACTCCTCTGCTGCATAACTTGGAATTGAGGGCATATGAACCAAAAATAGGAAAGGTTATGGTCGACATGGTTAAAGCTGTTGGAGTCGTATATCAAAAGTAAGTGGTCTATTCGTATTTATCTAACGTAAGTATTTATTACAAACACGCAGGTGGGTTGGGAACCCAATAAAGTGCACTGGCGAGCTGCTGAGGAGGACTTTGTATTTGCCTGACTAGGACATTGTAGCCGTGAATGTGGCGAGACCTTTATGTTATGATGATGAACTAATGATGGCTAATATTGCACCAAGTAATTTCCTGTTTTGTTGATGGGATTTCAAAACACCAACCTACAGTGCCTTCGTGAAATATATTTAACGATAAAATACCTAGCAGTTGTCAAAATATGAAGAGTTTTTTTTGGATTGTGATTTAATCAGTATATTTTTTGTCTGTTTCAGGCCAGCTTCCGCCGTTGCTTCTGTACTTGTCATGTTCAAAACTGGTGCACCAGGTTCTATTTGGTTGTCTGTTGACAATAAGCCAGTTAAAAATATTACACCAGTTATTGACGGTGCTTTTAAAGATTTTGAGAACCTTTTGTTAGACTAAAAGTTGTTGTAAATGATTAACTTTAAAGACCTAAATAATAATAAAAATACGTACTTGTATGTACTAAAAGCAGAAAAGAATTAAAGGGTCAAAAAATTCGTCCGCATCGCTGTCAACGGGGAAAGTGCCCTGAAAACTAGCAGTATTACCACGTTGGATGAAAGAAATAGGCCAGCCCTCTGGTCACGAGAAGAGTTGACCAACTGCTTTGTGATATCCCAAAATACTAGGTGGGCACTTGTTCCTCGGACCCACACTTATCTACCAATTAAGTCATTGTAAACTATTTCAAAATAAAATATAACAAATAAATTATTCAAGATTCTGTGTTTATACTCATCATCACTCAACTATGGACTTATGAAGTCTGAACATAAAGTTTATGTTGCTTCCAGTCTTACCGGATGCAGCTGAATGCCAGTATTTTACATGGAGCGACTGCCTAACTGACCTCCACAACCAAGTTAGTACTGCGTGATACGATACCACTTGGTAAAAACCTGTAACGACTGTCAGACAAATGACAGCCGGGGCCAACGGCTTAACGTCCTTTCCGAGGCATAGGGGAAATACTGTATGTAATGGGTGGTCACCCATCCATAGACCAACCCACGTAAGCGCGGTTTAACCTGAAGATCGAGACGCAAGCGGCAGATATTATTTAGCCACGCGACCTCGCGTCGCGTTTCATAATCGGATATCAAAAAAATGTTCGTTTTTTTCTCAAAGTAGATATGCCAAAACAATAAACGATTAAATAAATTACATTATCAATTATTATCACACGCATATTTTTCAGCAACGAAGGTAAGGCATAATAAATACCTACATGCTACACAATTACTGATATTGAACATAGCAATGAGCAACTTCCTTCTGGCTAGTAGCAGAATGGAACCATTACAGGTAGATACCTAACCCTCTGCCAAGCAAGGTGATTATAACAAGAGTTGGAAAAAGGTCCTCACAGCGTTCAGCTTTCCACAATTTTCAACGATATCACGACTGAAAAGCTAGTGCGTAATTCGTTTCACATTGAAAAAGACTGCCGAAAACACGAGAGTTAATGCACCAATACAAGAACCTGTCTCTCAGCGACTTGGGCGAGTCTCTCGCGATGTCAGAGACAGGCTTCACCTGACTTGAGTAATAAGTAGAACTATAAAAGATAGAGGTATGAAGAACAAGGTTTCAAGTTCCTCATCTTTCTTTGTAATTACTGAAGAATTAAAAAAAATTACCTACCTTTGTCAAACAAAAAAAGGTGGGTCTGTTTCTAAGTAAAGCCCACCAATGTCTTAATCCTGTACTGGTAAAAACTAAGATAAAGTGTATTATTGTAGATAACATTCAGGTATTTAAAAGACAATACCAGACTAAAATTGACTTAGTAGCAGACTGAGTGTTATCATTATTGCAATATGGCACAGTGGGACGCAAAAGACAAAACATTTTTGATTACCGGAGGAGCTTCTGGTCTAGGAGCTGAGTACGCGCAGGCTTTTCTAGAACAAGGAGCAAAGGTATTTAAAGTTTAATTTAATTAAGTAAGTAGAAACTTATCGGTCTTCCTATCTTTGACCGAGGTGATAAAGTACACAGCGCCATTGCGGACCTGTGTTCAAGGGGACAGGCTCCCCAAATCTGTTACCCGCTGGCCATACCCTATGGCGGCGAGATATAGTTGTGCTTCCGTTAGAAGCCCTTACTTATCTCAAATTATTTGGGGTCGACACAACATGAATTCTTCCATATCCCATTCTATATTTCTCTATAGTCGTCTTCTCAGTGGTCTCTCTATATTATCTTTTTCCAAACAAACAATCCATTTTTATTCGGTTTTCCCCCACTCCTTTTCTTAGCGTGTCGATGTCGATCTAAATTGAGTTGGTTGGTTGATTGGTTGGCTGGTGATACGAGATATCTGATTTTCTAATCGACAAAAAAATTTTCGTCGTCAATTTTGATTTTTTTTGTTACCTGAAATGCGTTTTAAAAAAAATCTTACAGAAGGTAGCTATCCTAGACATTGCCGAGGAGGTCGGCAAGGCAACCGCCGAGCGTCTGAACAAAGTGCACGGCAATAAGGCGGTGTTCATTAAGTGCGACGTGAGCAAGGAAGAAGACATAACGAGCGCGTTCGACTCCGTGCTCGCGCAGTTCAAGCAGATCGATGTCATCATCAACAATGCTGGCGTTATGGTGGATGCTTCTGATACGTGGAGGACAGCTTCTGATGTTAATTGGGTAGTTACTAATTAGGACGTCCAATTGTCCAGTACTATTCAAAATAAATCGTAGCAGGGCTATTCTTAACTCAGTTCTTCTTTTCCAGCAAGGAACAGTTTCCTTCTCATTAAAAGGCGTCAAGCATATGCGGAAAGACGAAGGTGGAGTCGGTGGAACAATTATCAACATCGCTTCTACAGCTGCTTTGGCTGTAGTCCCGGCCTTACCAGTTTATTGCGGGTCTAAAATAGCTGTCCTGCATTTCAGCCAATGTTTAGCGGTAAGCGATTAAAGTGTCAAGTTTCGTTTGATTTAGCTTATAGTAGCTTGAAATGAAAAAACTTGATAAAACCTAAATATGACATATTGTATTAATTAGCGGAAACCATTGTATCAAAATGAGACAGAACTTAATCGAATGCTTGTCATAAAAGAACAGGGGGAGGTCCGAACTCAGTTGAATCTTCGTTCGACCATTTTTCCATGGCACCGCTGTAAATTTTAACCCACCAATTTATTCTTGTTTCCAGGCGGCACCATTCTACGAAAACACAGGAATTAGAGTTCTGGTCTTGTGTTTAGGAACTACTGATACTCCTTTAATGCATAACTTGGAAAAGAGGGCGTATGAACCGAAAATAGGACAGGTTTTCGTCGACTTTGTTAAGGATGGCGGAATTATATTTCAAAAGTGAGTGAGCTACCTTAACACCATATATATTTGAACGATATTGACAGTCCCTGACCTCCTTGGTCAGGGATTGTCAACTCTCTTTCTACAAAAAGGGTAGCCGAACCTAACTTTTAAATAGCTAATACTTAGAATAATAAATAACGCAAGCTAATACTACAATTAGAGTTAAAAGTTAGGTTCTTTTTGAAGTGAGTGTAAATCCTCGCCCAGCTACATTAGTTTGTTTAATAAAAATTAGAAGATTGGTACCTATCCGTCTGCTTGCATTTGTAATTTTGAACTTTTTTTATTGACCCTGGGATTTACACCTGTACCCTTTTAAGCCCATAAAGAAATAGGCTTGCGTTTGGCCGCAATGTGAAGCGATGATGCGGCCTAGGGTGTAGCACGCTTGCCTAGAAGAAACCTATTCACTGGAACTTTGAAGAGATCTAGATTATAAAGATCGGGGAAATAAGCGCCGAGTGAATTCCACAGACTGGCAGTTCGCACAATAATTGTGGAAGCTTTTCGCTTTGTTCTGCAACTTGCATCGTGTAAATGCAGTAGGTAGCTACTTGTTTGTTTATTTTCAGGCCAGCTTCCGCTGCTGCTGCTATGCTGAAGATGTTCAAAACTGGTGCATCGGGCTCTATTTGGTTGGCTCTTCACAATAAACCAGCTAAAAATATCACACCAGACATAAATCGTGTTTTTAAAGATTTGGAGGCTCTTAGGATGTAATAAAAATTTCATAAAATATGTAACTTAAGTAATTACCTCTTTACTTAGATCAATATAATATTTTTAAGTGGGCCTATGTGTAAATGGAAATCTATATTAAAAAACGCTTTATTTATTTATTTTTAAACTATGTAAGTATGCATGTAAATATGTATTATGTGGTGGACAATAAAGTACCTAGTTAAAATAAATAAACAAACTTATTTGAGTCATTAAATGTGTGTGAGTGTATTAAATGCATTATAGAGAGTAAAAATCTGCTAAGCTATTTCAGTGTAATGTCTCTGATTATACATGGCGTATTAAAATTCATATAACGTTAAAGTACAGTAGGTAGGTAAATCTTGACTTTATTCACAAAGCCCACCAAAACAAAAAAACTCGTAAGAACCTTGACTGCAAATGAACAAAGTTTAATTTAATTTTACTATGATATAATTTCGCCTACTGATAGCAATATCTTGTTTCTACACAGATAACGTAAGATGTATATATCGTGCATTAAAAGAAACACTCCTTAGTTTCTTATCGGGTGCATTGCAAAATAATGGCGCAGTGGGACGCAAAGGACAAAACATTCTTAATAACTGGAGGTGCTTCAGGCTTGGGGGCTGGGTATGCGGAGTCTTTTCTAAGTCATGGAGCAAAGGTAAATACTTACTTATTTATTCTTCGTCTAACAAATAACAATACTAAGATAATGCTTCCCAACATCTGCTCCTATAGTAAAGACCGCTTGCACTACACACCTCTAAACAAATCAACACTCAGTTTCTTTCATCTTCAAACGATTGGTAGAAACAGGCGCCACTGTCGAGTATGGTCCTAAAATAAGTAGTAGTATGGTGTGATAGTATGGTGTCAATAATTCTATTTTAAACTTTAAACTATTAATAACTTCTTAAAGTTTATTTTATTACGTATAACAACTTAGTGTAAACTTTAGATACATATCCCAATGGTGGCGCATTCCGAGGCCCATGAAAGCACATGGCCTTGGACTTGTGCAATGCCTAGACCCAATTGCCGGATCCTCTCCACGACTATCGCAACCCGGCGTGTCATGATTTCGGCTGTCGCCTCGCCAGCGTACTACGCTGACGCCGTCAGGGAGGTCGGCGCGCAGCACCCAGTCGTAACCGAAAATAATTCTACCTCCAAGTACTAACAAATAAGATCCTAAGTTGCTACTTAAAACCTTCAAGTCATAATTAATCACGAATGGCTCAATCTAGACCACAATCGTGAATATTAGTAAAAAAACATGCAATGCACGAACACTTTAAGACATCTGAAATTTCGGAAGACCTTAATCAACACGAATACCTCTAGCGGCGAATTCATGCGCGATAGCACCATTCGAAGGTGTGTTTATTTATATTTAAAATTAAATGCACCACATTCTTTGATCATTACAGAACGTAGCAATCTTGGACATTGCCGAGGAGGTCGGCAAGGCGACAGCCGAGCGTCTTAACAAAGTTCACGGCAATAAGGCGGTGTTCATCAAGTGCGACGTGAGCAAGGAAGAAGACATAACGAGCGCGTTCGACTCCGTGCTCGCGCAGTTCAAGCAGATCGATGTCATAATCAACAATGCTGGTGTTATGGTGGACGCTCCTGATACGTGGAGGACAGCTTCTGAAGTTAACTGGGTATTTAGTACAAGATCCTGGAATGTAGATATGTTTTTTTTTTTGTACCCGTTCTTCATCTGAAAAAGATTTTTTAAATAGTATTAATATCTCCGACGGCAGTGCAATTATTCATTGCTGAAGATCCAAAGCATAGAGCAGTTAAGATGCCTACAGACCGCAGCACGTAGGTTGAACCAAAATGGCGGTCGTCTGCGCAGGTACTGACTGACTGACTGACTGAGACCGATTGAGACCCGAAAATGTGTTACAGCTTGCGGCACATAAGTTGAATTTTTAAACTATGACCTTGAATGCGCAGTAACACATTTTCAGTTTTCGGGGTTCAACTTACGTTCCGCGATCTATGCTTGTTTTATTTTCCAGCAAGGACTGGTTTCCTTTACTCTAAAAGGCGTCCAGCATATGAGGAAAGATGAAGGCGGAGCTGGTGGAACCATCATAAATATCTCTTCTATTGCCGCTTTAACTCGAGTCCCATTTTTGCCGATTTACAAAGGATCCAAAATGGCGGTTCTGCATTTTAGTCAATGTTTAGCGGTGAGTCAAGTTTGGGTATGGGACTATGGGAACCACGGTTTGGGTATTCTACCCAAAGACTAGAATCCTTAGGCTTATCGGGCCAAACCCCTATATTCATTTACATTTTTTTTAACATAATCTTTTAAAGCTAATAAACGTACAGGTATTTTAGGTCGATGGAAGGTGGAAGAGAAACTCCGTGTTCGATGACTGTGAATAATTTATTTCCAAAAAAGGTCGTCTTATATACTATTTTACAAACTAATACTAACCAATAAAAACATGTACATTAAATTAGAATCAATATTTACAAAATAAAAGTCCAATAAGAATAGGGGAATTTCCACCAATCACGTCACAGCACTGTTGTCGTGTTATTTCCGCGAGGGGCGCTTGTGTGCTCACGGAGGCTCGCGGCGGGCGAGAACGCGCCGAAGGCATAAATATAGGCGGCGTGCAGTTCGCGCCTCAGTGTCAAGAGTGGCCACCGTCGAGTGAAGACGCAGTGATGTTGTGTTGCGGATCGAGTTGACGGAAGATGAAGACACGCTGACCGAAGACTAGAAGAGTGGCCTCACAGCTCCTGACACTCCAATTTCCTTGCGGAATTCGTCAAAAACGTTAAACTAGTTCTTTTCAGAACTGTTTCTTATCAGAGCGTCAAAACGTGGCTTAGTTCTTATCAGAACTGTGTGCTTCCATATTTCTTATCAGAACGTCGAAAACGTAATAACGTGCTGTGATCAGTGGTGGCTACAGGTACATACAGTTTGTATCTGAAAGGTGTGGTCACATCGGGCTTGTGGACGGTGAGCTATTGGCTAGCTCGCCGTCCGTCCGTCTTATGACGACAGGCCGTGTCGACGGCGCGTTCGTGTTCCACGCGCGCCTCAAAGAGAGTCAGCAAACAGGAAGGGGTCCGAAAGGACCGATGCCTGCCAGGGTTGCGGGACTGTTCGAAAGAGATACCGCGGCCCTGGAACACAAAGGGCAAAGGAAGGAACATGGATGGGTTTTAGTCAGTAAAAGTCTGACAGTCCCTCCTGCTCAGCCCAGAGCGGGAGGGGTTATTTGATGACTTCCCATCCGAAAAAAAAAATAATAATAAAAGGTGTGGTCACATTAGAGGATGTGGTACAGACCATTAAACTGAATAAATTAGAATGAACAGAAGTGGTCCAAATATCCACCACTAATGAGACCTCATTTACATTATAGTCCACTAAACAGAGAGTAACTTTCAGTATGAGACAAAAAAAAAAATTGCTGTCAGTAAAAAGTTATGACTAGGTATATGAAAAATAATTAAAGTTTTTTTTTTGAAAAAGGCGGGAAACTTCGGTTGCGCGCGGTTGTTTCAAATTCTTGAAATTTAATTTTTATTGTTAAACGGATCAGTTGAGTCTTATCTTTGTATATAATTTTGTATAATAATTGTATATATTTGTAGTAGTGTTCGTAGGTGAATATTTGGTAAGTTTTTTATATTGTATGATTAGTCCCTAAGTCCGGGTTGTATGAACGACCCCCCTAATAACTTGCAGGGGGATTTAGGCGGCGGCCTAAATCCCCCCGAGGATGTCGCAAACTATGTTACTATCATGTCAAGCAATGATAATGTTGTGGATAAAAGTGGCATGGACACTGATGGTTCAGTGGCCACTGACAGTAGCGAAAAATCTTCTCGAAAACGCAGGCGAATCTGTAAAACCTGTAAAATACGCAAACGCAGCAGAAAAGGTCATGGCCAGAATGAACTCAGTATCATGGATTGTAATTGTAATCCCCAAGAGACTGTTCTCGAAAATACCCATGGTAACCAGGCGTCGTCCCAACTTGAGTCACAGTCAAAGCCTAGTCAAGCAAGTTTTGAGCCGGTTGGTAGGAAGGAGTACATACATACTGATGTATCTCCTTATTTGATACATGTACAGCGCATCACCGACTTACCTAATAGTGGAACTGTATTACATCCCATTGCGTTTGGAAACTTTGTGAAACGGGGAGGATTTAAAAATATAATTAATGGAAGCATTAAAAGGATAGGCCGCAATAAGTGTGCAGTTGCGTTTTCGACTTTCCATGATGCAAATGATTTTTTAAAATCGAACTTAATAAGTACTAATGGATTCAAAGCCTTTATCCCGACATTCAATGTAACTAGAATGGGTATTGTGCGTGGTGTTCCTTCAGAATGGTCATTGGATGAAATTGAAGCAAATATTTCTACACCCATTGGGTGTGGAAAGGTTATTAAAATTCGGAGGTTAAATTATAAAGTGCAGATTAATGGTAGTCCAGTTTGGAAACCTTCAGAATCCATTGTTATAACCTTGGATGGACAAATTCTACCAAAGAGAATATTCATGTGTTATAATGCATTAAATGTTGATACATATGTGTACCCCACCATTCAGTGTTTCAGATGCTGTAGGTACGGACATACAAAATTACAATGTAGGGCTGCAGAGCCAAGATGTTTCAAATGCGGACAAAATCATTCAGCTGAATCTTGTAGCATTGAGGAGGATTGTGCATCTTGTATAAATTGTTCTGGTTTTCACTTTGCTATAAATAAAGCATGCCCTGAGTTTAAGAGACAAAGAGATATCAAAAACACTATGGCTCATTCATGTATTTCTTATTTGGAGGCTAGTAAGTTGCATCCATCTTCCTCTATGTCTTATGCAGATAAAGTTGTTTCAGGTAGTAAAATTTCTCAATCAGATTCCAAATCCGCATACTTTCACACTAATGATAATGTAAATAATGGTCCTAGGACAACTTCATATAAAAAAACAGTATTTAAAAAACCACGTTCGCCTCCTAAATCTGCGTCTGGATATGACAGAGCAGCACACAATGCATTAATAAATGAGTTCAGTTTACCAAGTCCCAGTGATGGGTGTGCACTACAGAATAAACCCGAACAAAAAGAAGATCATGAACAGATTATGGATCTAATTAACAGTCTTATTAAGATGTTACAAAATAAAAAATACATAAAACCGAACAACGCTGACCTGATTTGTAAATTACTGACAGACAAAAACGATAATGGATTTGATTATTCAATGGAACGTCAGGTCAGTGACTAATAAAAAAACTGATCTTTTATATTTAGTTAACAAATATAAACCACTTATTGTTGCATTGAGTGAAACATGGCTTAAACACGGTCGAATATTTGGTATTCCAGGTTATGTTTGCATTCGTAACGACAGAACTGATGGCTACGGTGGTGTTGCCATCTTAATCAAAAACAATGTTGCGTTTTCTCAAATTACATTACCCAATCAGTATTCTTTAATTGATTTCGTTGCAGTACGTGTAAATAATGTATCTTATGCCTCTGTATATATTCCAAAGCCTTCCTCCGCTGCTCTACAAGAGATGAGTGATATTTTTAGTTCATTGAAAAGCCCTGTCTTGATAATGGGAGATTTTAATTGTCATCATCAGACGTGGGGATGCGGTGAAAATAAAAGTGATGGTGTACGTTTGCTACAAATATTAGATGACAATAATTTATGTGTATTAAATACTGGGACTCCGACTAGACGTACCAAGCCCAATGAATTGCCGAGTGCTGTGGACTTGTCGATTTGTTCACCTAGTTTGGCCTTATCACTCACTTGGTCTGTCTTCTCTTCTACACTAGGCAGTGATCATTTTCCCCTAGTAATAGCATCCCCTGACAAATATCCCATCAGTGAAAAGCGTCCCCCTCGATTAAAGTACAGATTAGGTAGAGCTGATTGGGAAAAATTTAAACAGGTCCTTGAAGTCAAAGTGTCACAGTTACCTGAAATACTTCATGGAGGAGAAGATGATTGCTCTCGAGCCTTAGCTCTTTGCATGCTTGAAGTAGCGGATGAGATTTTCCCTGTAAAAAGTTCCCGCACAAACAATTTACCTATGCCCCCTTGGTGGAATACTGAATGTTCAGATGCAGTACGAAGAAGAAAGGAAGAGGAAAGAAAGTATGGTGAGGATATGTCGGAAGAAAATTTAAATAAACTTACTGGTATAATTAATGAGACTAGAGATTTTTTGAGGGAAAGGAAATTTGAGGGATGGAGATCATTTTGTGCCTCCCTTTCTCCTAGAACTTGTCCTTCGGAGGTCTGGAGTAATATTAAGCGTTTTAGGAATGCTTTTAATCAAAACCGCTATGGTGTTCAGTTGTCTCCTGCTTTAGCTGACGATTTTCTTGATAGATTGGCCCCTGCAACAGCTCCTGAAAAAAATTCGTTGATGCCTTGTTGCGCATTATATCCTGGAATAAAAGAATCGAATAGTTTAAACTTACCTTTTTCTTTATACGAGCTTAAAGGAGTATTGACGAGTGTTAAAGATTCTTGTCCTGGAGAAGATGGAATACCTTATGCTTTCTTTTCAAATATGGGAGATTCCTCACTTTTATATTATTTAGAAATAATTAATTCCATAATGATTTCTGGGAACATTCCTACCTCTTGGCGAACTCAAGAAATAGTCCCTATACTAAAGCTTAAAAAATCTCCAGATGATCCGGCTGCTTATCGACCTATAGCCTTATCTTTGGTTATTGCTAAAATTGCAGAACACCTGGTTAAGAACCGTCTTGAATGGCATATCGAAAGAAATAATTTGCTTTCGATTTCTCAATACGGCTTTCGTAAATCTAAAAGTACCATAGACAGTTTAAGTATCTTTACCACAGACATCAATTTGGCCTTTTCTAATAATTTATCGGTAGTTGCTGCATTTTTAGACGTTTCGGCAGCTTATGACAATGTAATCATATCAGTGCTCAAAAATAAACTAATGAAATTGCAGGTGCCGTCAATTTTAGTTAATTTCATTATTAATATCTTATCTATTCGCTTTATATTTGTAATAACAAACCAAGGTTCAAGACTCTCACGAACTGTTTATAAGGGATTACCTCAAGGGTCTGTACTTAGCCCGTTACTTTACAATATTTATACACATGATCTTGAGGCGTCCTTAAATGGTATCGTTAGTGTTTTACAATACGCTGACGACCTACTTATTTATTCAATAAACATGTCTATCCCAACTGCATGTAATTCATTAACAGAATCCCTCACGTTATTAAAGGCTTGGCTTGATAATAATGGGCTGGATTTATCAGCTAAAAAAAGTTCTGTAGTAGTTTTTTCTAGAAAACGGGATTTTCTGCCACCTAAAGTTTCCTATTGCAATCATACTCTAAATGTTGGGGAGGAAACTAAATTCTTGGGTTTAATATTGGATAAGAAAATGACAGGTAAATCTCATCTAAGTTATATAGTGGATAGATGTGAAAAGCAGTTGAATATTATGAGATGCCTCTCAGGTGTGTGGTGGGGTGCTCACCCTTTTAACCAGAAATTGTTATACAATGCTATAATTCGTAGTATTTTGGATTATGGTACCTTTTTATTAGAAGGTGGTAGTAAAAAATGGTTCAAAAAGCTAGATAATATTCAATCTAAAGCTCTCAGAATCATTTCGGGTGCAATGCGTTCGAGTCCTTTAAATGCGTTGCAAGTAGAGTGTAGTGAACCTCCTTTATATTTCAGAAGACAGCTGTTAGCTGATAGGTTTATATTCAAAATCATGCAATTTTCCAACCATCCATTGATCATTAGGTTAGATAATCTAAATTATTTAATTGAAAGCTCCAACTATTGGAGATGCAAATCTGTTCCTTGTTTAATTACTAGTTACCGGAAGTTTAAGTTACTTGAATCGCCTGTGCATAATGCACCAAAGCTAGCAATATTTAATGATAACGTTTTTGACTCTCTACTTTTAGAGCCTGAAATAACATATGATATGGGTATCGCCAAAACTGATTCTGGAGCGAATTCTAAATTTATCAGCTATATTGATGATAAATGGAAAGACTGGCAGCTAATATTTACAGATTCTTCTAAAACGCTTGCTAGTTGTGTAGGTGTAGGAGTTTATCATGCACAATATAAGCTTATTCAAAAAATAAAACTTCCTCCGGAGTCTTCTGTTTTTACGGGGGAGTGCTTTGGCCTATTTAAGGCACTAGAATATGTTTTGTTAGCTAAGTTACAAAATACCGTTATATTTTCCGACTCTAAGAGTGCGTTACAGGCAATTGAGAAGTTCCCATTTAAAATGAAGGCTTTCTATCCTGTTGTATTTGATATTAGGAATCTATTATATGAACTAAGGTTGAAGGGGCAATCTGTACATTTTGTTTGGATTCCTAGCCACTGTGGCATAAAGGGAAATGACAGGGCGGATGGTTTAGCCAAGGAGGCTGTCAATGATGGAGACACTTTTCCCTATAAAAACTTTTCCCATGATATCATGAATTTACCCAAGTCATACCTTCGCGATGCCTGGAGTGTCTCGTGGGCAGAGAGCGCACAAACAAAAGGAAAATATTATTACTTTATACAACCTCATGTTCCTATTAAGCCGTGGTTTTTCAAGGTTGAGTGCTCCAAATTGATTGTTAGTCAAATCATTCGTATGCGTTTGGGTCATGTATGTACTCCTTACCATCTTGCCAAGCTCCGTATCGTAGAGGATAACATGTGTGAATGTGGGGAAGATGTTGGTAACTTGGACCATATATTTTTTTCATGTTCTCGTCATGACCGTTCTGATTTCCTTGATTCCCTTATTAGTTTAAAAACCCCTTTCCCCACTCGTATGATTTGTTTATTACATAACCCAATAATTTATTATGATCTAATTGCCTCTTTTCTGTATAAAAATGATATTAAACTTTAGTTTATTTATTATATTGTACATAATATATTATATTAATGACTTGCCTGATCCATAACTCCTATCATTGTAATCCTTCCCGTTCCGTTTTTTATTTCCCTGTTTCCCAAATTTTTACCTGAAAATGGCACAAAGTAAAACTAGTGCCACAAAAAAAAAAAAAAAAAAAAAAAAAAGTTTTTTTTTTTTTGCCTAGCCTTGCTACTTTGAGTATTGTTTACTGGACTTTTTACCGGACTACGACGAAGCCAAAAGGAAGGGTTATGATTTTAGCAGTCTATGTATTATGTATGTTTGTATTTACGTGTGTTCCTCCGTAGCGCCTAAACTATTCATCCGATTTTGATGAATAAGGTGTCAATCGACTCGTTATTATGCCCCGGGTAACATAGGCTACAAACCGAAAAAAAATTTTCGGTAGTCGAGTTATTAGAGGTAGTATACCACACAAATTCTTTAAGAGTCTTTACTTACGACCTAGGCTATATCATTTCGGACTTTCTGTTTTTGCTAAGTGATTCGATTTTTTTGTGACATTGCAAGTGGAAAGAATTAACTGCGTTTGTTGCAATTATTCATTGTTACGACGAAAGAATTATCAGTTACTTCAACTTCGTTTCTGGATAACCACCCGGGAACCGCTGAGCATATTCAAAGACTTTTGGCACCTCGACAAGTGAGTACATTTATACATGTTTTTACATTTTTAATCGACTTCAAAACAGGAGGAGGTTTTATGTTCGTTTTTTTTTTTTCTTTATGTTACCTGATTTCTCCCCCATTTGTGGACCAATTCTCAAAATTCTTTTTTATTTACATCTTTCTATTATTTCGGTTAATTCATTACCTAAGTAAAGCCGGTTCCCGAAACGCATACAGAGTAATTGACTTCTATATTCGTATTGAAATGTTTTAAAGCAATAAAATGATATCCTGAGATAAAAGTACTAAACAGAGAAACCGCTTAAATGCTTGCATGCCGACATACGCCTTTGCCTACGCCTTAAAGGCGTATGTCGGACGCGCTGATCGGTTGGCGTTTAGAGAGTGACAAGAATACGTATGAATAGATTAATATCTATTTTTTATACTAAATGGCAAGCACTATGTCTGCCACAATTGCTGGTTGACTGTGCGGTATGCAGTCGATCGCGGACAAAACCAAGTCGTACATACTATATAAATAAATAAGTACTACATATACTTTCATATGCATTCAGCAAAAAGCTGTTATTTTGAAATTACAAACAGACACTTCAGTTTTATTTATTTGAATAGATGTAGATGTATAATGTTCATTTTTAATTATATCAGTTTTATGTTAAGTGTAAGTCAGCAAGACATAAATAAAACAGACTTGTGAAGCATTCTTGTGTTTTCTTTCTTCCGGACCATTGATCAAGATCTATTTCAGCGTTTGATATCAACCAATCATATTCATTGGACCACATAGCATAGCACTGGTGAGAACTAATTCAACTAAGCTATGTTTTTTATATGGAAGGATGCGTGCTATGGATGCGAGCTATCGATGCGTGCTATGGATGCGAGCTAAGTCCGTGCCTTCCCTATTACCGATACGTAGCATAGCTCGAGCTGTGCATCTTCGCCGCACAGCTACCTTGCGGAAGCGCGTTTTCATAACACATCTTACTCGCTCCGCTACATAGCTTAGCATCAGTGGAAACGGTCACATAGTTTCGTAGCTTAGCTTTCACATCCTCGCAGCATAGCTGCATAGCACATTTCTGGTGGAAAGTCACCCTAACGCGGGACACCAAGCGGCATGACATAACATGCGTAGATTAGTTCAGTTAGACAGAATGATATTAAGGATATTTTTCGCTTAAAAAGGTCAAAATACATGACTTTTCATTCGTCATAACTTTTTACTGACTGCGTATTTTTGATTGCGGTTTGGTTATAATGTCTCAGTATTTAGTAGGCTATTTTATAACATAGGTCTCGTTAGTGGTGGACATTTGGACCAAGCTTCATACACATTTGTTCATTCTCCTTTCTCCACAGGGCCAATAGCATGATCGTGATTATATTATCAGCTGCCCCATATAAATATAGTAGGTATTGATGTTTTGTACCAGGCATCTAATATTTTTTTTCGCGATTACGATGGTGGTCCTTAGAGAAAGTGGTTCAGTTTGATTGTCTGTACCACAGTCTGTACCACACTCCTCACCGTTCGGATACATGCCCGTCATATAGGGTGTAACAAGACCCATAACGACGCCGTCAACCAAGCATTCTGTACATCAAAATAAGTAACTACGCAAAAAACATTTTTGGGGGTGAAAAATCACGTTTTACGGAAGGACTCAATGTAACGCACTCAAAACATTGTGCTGATGGATGGATTGAATAGTACGGGGGTCGTGGAGGTGTTTAAAGTAAAAATCTTTCGGTCGTGGAGGTGTTTATATAAAAATAAAAAACTTGTAAAAAAGTTGGAACTTTGACCCCCAATATCTCCATAACTAGAAGTTTCCCAGGTATGGTCTTAAACAAAAAAAATATCGCAATGATGTGGAGCACACGCGCCTTTCGGCTTCGTTAAGGGTCTTGTTACACCCTTTATACTGACCCACAAATCACAATATTTTTGTCCACTAATTAACTGGAATTTTGAAGTAAAGTTAAAACAAAATTATCTCCAGTACATTGAAACTGCCTAAGTCTCATTCAACTCTTATTTCCAGATGGATCCATTCTACGAAAGCACTGGCATTAGGGTTTTAACAATATGTTTTGGAGCAACCGACACCCCCATATTGCACAATTTAGAAACTAGGGCTTATGACCCAAAACTGGGGCAGATAATGGCGGCTGCAGTTGCCAAAAATTACGTTTGTCAAAAGTAAGTTATTTTTGTTGCCCTTTAAGTTATGAGAACATTCAATGTGTGACCTAGATATATGAACTTCTTCGTTTGAGTCCCATTACCTGTCCTCTTCGTACTAACTACTGCTTTTTCCACTTTTAGGGTGGAGTCTGCAGTTTCAGCTCTGGTCGAAATGTTCAAACATGGCACTCCAGGATCAATTTGGATTTCCGTAAATAATAATCCACCTCGAGACATAACTCCAGCTATTGATCGTGCTTTCAAAAATTTTGAGAACCTGTTAATATAATTTGTATAAAAATATTAAATCTACTTTCAACCTATACAACCACCCACATGTTCTTTTTATTTTAACAGAAAAAACGACAAAAATCCCACTTGAACAGTAAGCGGGAAAATTCTTTTGGCGTAAGGATAAATTCGCAGCCGACTCCCATTCTACTGTTGAAAAGACTGGAGGAACACTGGGGATCAATAAGGGGCTGTGCTAACAGAAAGCCATCTTGCGGACACGTGGTCACTAGTTCACTACGATCAATTGTTCAGGCTCGCCGATTAAATGAACGAAGCAAGCGAAGATTTTTTAAATGTTAGTCTTAATATAAGTGATGATTGTCCCGTGAAATTTAAACATTGACGCGATCCTCGTTTAGTCCTAAGGTCACCCGTCTTTTTTTCGAAAACATAAAAGTGGCCTCTGTCGGCAGTTCGGCACGAATTTAAAATAGAGGGTGTAACAGTGGTGTAACAGGACCCGTCACGAAGCCGTCAACCAAGCATTCTGTACATCACAGAGCATCTTATATATACTGTACATCAAACTAAGTAACTTTACGCAACAATTATTGCTGGGAAACGACTTTTTTTTGGGGTGAACGTCACGTTTTACGGTAGGATTCAATGTAACGCACTCAAAACATTGTGCTGATGGATGGATTGGATAGTAACGGGGTCGTGGAGGTGTTTAAATTAAAAATCTAACAATAAAAACATGTATTTAAAAAAAAAACTTGTGAAAATGTTGGAATTTTGACCCCCAATATCTCCGTAACTAGAAGGTTCCCAGGTATGTTCCAGAACAAAAAAAAATCACAATGGTAGGGAGAACAAGTGCATTCCGGCTTCGTTAGGGGTTTTGTTACACCTACGGAGTAAACCGTGGTTACACCCCCTTAGTATTAAAAAGTGATCAAACACCTAGGACCCAAACCTCTATGTCAATACAACGGATTGCATAGTGACAGTTGTCTATGAAAATCAATGAAAATGACATTTCGTGAATTGACGTTTTGAAATGCAGTACGTGTTTCGTGATCTTGTTTTTATCCTAATGTATTTGATTCCTAAAAAGATTGAAATCAATCGTTAATTTCTCACATAACACGTTATTGTTATGTCAACCATGGCCGATAAGATCGACGATAAGAGCGGACTGTCAGGACTAGTGGAGAAAATAATAAAGGATTTGAATCATTATCTGACGGACCGAAGATTGTAAATATTTACTTCAAATTGGCAAAATTTCAAGATACATGATAAGTACGAATAAAAAAAGTTGCGTGTTAATCCTGTGTTATTTCAGGACGGAGTTTGACATCGTTCCTGTGGAGTCTACTACTAACAAATCTCCTGTCCTGTATGTAGCAACATCGTTGGGTCTGGAGTCCTGGTGTGTGAAGCATGTGTACAACTACTGCTACACAGAGTTAATACGCGACTACTTGACTAATCCAAAGCGAAGACTCAGCAGATTATCAAATCTAAATTACAAGAGGATTTATACGCTTTTGAATCCTACTCTTCTGATAAATCCCGATGTAACCTCATTATGGAACAAAAGGAGAGAAATGACGCTGCGGAAGTTTCACGACTGGTTCCAAGAGCTGCATTTTTCTAAATTAGTACTCTCAAGGAAGCCGAAATGTAACGAGGCATATGCGTACAGGAGATGGATTTTCACTAAATTATTAAAAGGTATGAGTATGTTTATTTTTAAATTTTATAATTAATATCTTACTTTTTTTCCAATATTTCTAATAGCTTAGTAAGTTATATTATATTGTTATTATTAGCTTAGTAAACATCATCTGCCAACACATTATTGGGTATTATTTGGCAATTATGTTAATTTGGATGTCCATTACTCTTTAACTAAGTGCTGAATGCATTTGGGCAGAGTTATGTTTGCCCAAATTCAGTCAGATCCATGTTGATAAAAGTGTCAGCAGATCAACAGATGGGTTGATGACATTCAGCAGATCGCGGGCTGTTTGAGGCCTATACTCGGCAGTAGGTCCAACAAAGCTGCAATGATGATAATGTTTAAATCCCATAAAATACGAGTGAGCCTACTGTTAACCATAAACAAAGGCAGATTCTAGAGTGCTATTGTTCATTTTTATTACTGAAGTGCTCTATTGGTCATTGGCTGCGGGGTTTTCCATTAGGAACTTCTCAGTAGCAGCCCAGAGTTTGGTAGCTGACGGTATAATAACTCCGTGCCTTGGCAAGCAGGTTAAGCTTTTGGTCTTGCGCCTGATCTCTCTCAGGTTGTGTCGAATTATCATCACATCTGACTACGAGGATGAGGGAAGAGAGAGTGCACATGGGCCAGTGCGCACACTTCTGCACTATAATATGTCCCGCGTCGATGGCTAATCTATGCTGAGATTGGCCACCGTGACTGAAAAATGGTCAGGGGAATTATTATTTTATTCTCCATTATTCATTATGGTATCTATTATATTTTTTAAACAAAAGAAAACAAAACATATGAAAAATAGATGGCCCATCGGCATCAAGAACAAGCTTTAGGCTGCCGGTGGTCAGGGCTCCAGAGAGAGGAACTGCCTCACTATGTGTGCCATGTTCAGGAGTACTGCTTTCTAAATCAAGCCCTTGACCCAGTCGTGCAATGACAGCCTACTAAGGTGTTGGTCAAGGCTCTTTGCTATTGTTTCATTAACTGTAACGACTATTGGTACAATTATTGCAGAGTCCACATCCACCATGTCGACAACCTCGTGTGCTAAATCAAGATACTTGATTTTTTTATCATTCTCAGCTTGCACGAGATTCTCGTCATGAGGGTCAGTGATATCAACAATCATTTTACGGCGCTCCCGGCGATCTATCACCTTAATATCAGGTTTATTTGCTAAAATAGTCCTGTCCATGATGGTAGATTGATCCCAATACAATTTGGCATGACCATCCTCGAGAACTAGGTCGGGTACATACTTGTAGGATGGTACTTCAGAACCTGCAAGGTTGTATTGCAAGACATGTTGGTGGCGGATTATCCTAGCTACTAGATTCTGTCTGTGCAAGTACTCACCGTTAGCAAGACGAGAACAACCGGAAACAATATGTCGGATTGATTCACCACGATGGTGGTATGACCGACAGATGTCAACCGTACCGTCTTTGACAATGTATGTCCTGTAATTGTTCGTCATGATAACTTCATCCATAATCCCACAGACGAAATCTTCGGTTTCCTGGCGTCCGTATCCTGGCTACGATGTGAACTGTAGCCAGGACACGGACGTCAAGAGATCTACATCGAGGGCTCGGAAAAATCGTCCGTGTAGCTCCTCGCTCTGCCATACCTCCTGCGGTCATTTTATGTATTATTTCGTTTATTCATTTTACATATTTTTAGCATTTTTAAATATCCTAAAAAAAAACCATCTAAAAAACATTTAAAAATATAAAAAATAGTAGTCCGCCGGTGTTGGAAGCAGGGTCCAAGCTACCGGTGGTTAGGGCTTCAGAGACAGGATCCTAGTTGTTCGTTGTTTATTATTATTATAATTATCTCTTTTATTCATTATTCATAGACATTTTTAAATATTTCTTAAAAAGACCATATAAAATCATTTAAAAATATAAAAAAAATAGGTCTAATATTGGTCCGACGGTGTCGCGAGCAGAGTCTAAGCTACCGGTGGTTAGGGCTCCAGAGACAGGAACCTCCTCACAATTCGAACCGTATCGAAGAGTACTGCCTTCTGAATCAGGCCCTTGATCCAACAGCCTAAGGAGACTCTCGAAAGATTGTCGTCGAGGCTTTTGGCCATAGGGACATTGGCCATCACGACAATCGGTACAATGATCGTCGAGTTCACATTCCACATGACGACAACCTTGTGTGCCAAGTCGAGATAGTTTATTTATTTCTCTTTCTCAAGTTTCACGAGATTCTCGTCATGTGGGATGGTAACATCGACTATCATCACAAAGACTATTCTCTATGGTCTATCACCAGCACCACTATGTCAGGCTTATTATAATTTTTATTATGGTTGGTTTCAGATCAAATAGAACAGTTTAGCCAACAGTTTCTAGCTGATACCATCGCTGAAGAGCTTAGAATCTGCACTACGGCAGCGGATAAGTGCATTAACAACTACCACAGCTGGGACCATCGCGCCTTTGTAATGGAAATTGTCTGGCAATACAAGTCCAACTTCAACAGCACCCGGGTTTTCTTCAACGAATACAGATTCATTCATAAATGGACAGCGAGACATGTTTCTGATTACAGCTGCTTTCACTATCGCCAGAGCGTTGTTAAAATACTTTTTTTTATTGAAGAACAATGGGCAATATTTGAAAACAAAATGGAGGTTAACTTACGTGAAAATTTACAGAAAGTTTTAGCTGATCATTTGACTGGTGATTCAGATGTGACGCCTAGCAAGATCTCCAAGAAAACGATATGTGATGATGTTCTAATTGTTCTCATATTGGGCTATGCCCCAGGAGATTGCAAATGCTATGCCTCCGTGAACCAAACTTTAAGAAAACTCGAATTGCTGTTCTATGAATTGATATTAAATGAAGAGATGCTGAAGTACTACACAAACCATCAGACAATCTGGTATCACCGAAGATTTATTGTGAATAGCATTTTGACCACCATGTATGGTTATTTGGAAATAGCGAACAATTTAGATGGGTCACTCCAGTCAAAAGCTATAAGCAAAAAACGTTGTAAAAAGTGTTTCATTTCCGACTTGAGAGAGCATCACAGAAATGTTAAGAAACAAGAAGATGGCTGGTTCTGGAATTGTCCACTTTATAAAGCCTTCATTAGGCATGAGAAGGCATTTATAAACGATAGCCGGAAAGATGACCCGAAATATGCTGAAGCCCATGAGAATTACTTGAAATTTTTTGAAGGACTCTTTTTGAACTTTGACCCCTAAACAGTATGTACCTAATAAAAGGTATTATACTCCAGCTAATACCACTTGATGACTGGGGATATTAGTATTTGTTTATTCTAAAAATGCTGCGGTCAGACCATGCAGGCTAGGCACATGCAATGATTCAACAATTTTATCAATATGATAACTAATATTAAAAAATCTAGTCAGGTGTTGCACTCTCATAATATTAGCAAATTTTTATCATTTAAGATTTGATTAATAGATCCTGTACAAATACCAGCACATCAAGTATACCCGAAACTGTAAAATTTTCCCTGAACCTAATGCTTTAGCGATAAAGTTGAAAATCTATTAAATAAATTTGACAGATTGTAGTAGCTTGACGAGTTGATGTGCTGGCGTCTGTAGATTGTACTTGCATGAAATATAATTACAATTGCTTTTCAATGTCATCTAATGTGTTATTATTATTGTTGCAAAACAGATGGCTCTAATGTAAGCCTGAATAGAAGTTATATTTGTATATTATCGCAATTAAATAAATGTATATTAAAATTACTGCAGTTTTCGGGTATTAGTTATGTTTTAGTAGGTATTTTAGGTTAGTAGTTTTTTTTAAACGAAATATTCAACATGATATTCCTTTAGGTACTATTTAGAAAAAAAAAGAATTCGTTCGACGACATTGTAGATATCTGTTTAGATCTAGACGTATGGAAGCTGTTTAAAACAGCGAAAACTCTAGCTATTCTTAGGCTTGCTGGCACCACAATCATAAAGGGTGTAACTAGACCCTTAACGAAGCCGAAAGGCACTTGTTCTCCCCGTCATTGCGATCATTTTTTCAAGACCATACCTTATAGTTACGGAGATATTGGGGGTCAAGTTCCAACTTTTTCACAAGTGTTTTTATAATACATATTTTTAATGTAAGATTTTTACTTTAAACACCTCCACGACCCCTGTACTTAGTTCGTTATATTGAGTCCTACCGTAAAAAGTGATTTTTCACCCCAAAATAAAATCGTTTCCCAGCAATATTTTTTGCGTAAAGTTACTTAGTTTGATGTACAGAATGCTTGGTTGACGGCTTCGTGAAGGGTCTTGTTGTTAAATTTTCGGCGTTTACGTCCAGTGGGCCTAAAATGGAAGCTTCATCAGAATCATAATATGAATCACGTTAAAAATTTAAAATTCTTAAAATGGTCTATGTTTATGACCACAAAGTCATTTTAAGAGTTTTAAATTTTTAACGTGATTCGTATTATGATTTATCAGAATCATAATACGAATCACGTTAAGCGAGGATTTTAGACCCCCAGATGTATGAACACGGACGAGTAAAAGGTCTTTGTAAGAATCGTAGCAGGTGACGTTCTGTAGTCTTGTGTTTCTGCCTACCCCCATGGCAAAATGGCATGGTATTTTATGTACGTTACTAACAACTTGTCTGTGTCAACTTGACTTGAAATGATTATTTACTGACTTTGCACTACAAGTCACTAAATACATTTGGTAGTTACCAAAAAGTCTACTCATGGTCTTTTTACTCGACTACAGCAAAGCCAAAAGGAATGGTTATGATTTTAGCAATCTTTGTATGTATGTTTGTTTATAAAACTTTAATGTTCCACCGTAACACCCAAACTAATGAGCCGATTTTGATGAATGAGGCGTTAAATGTTTTTTTTAAGATGCAGTGTATGAAAATATTAGAAATGTAAATAATATAAATATATCACTGTAGGTATTATTAATACTTTTTAGTTAGTAGAGATATTAAATGATCCATTTAAAGGGTGATCTTCGATAAGACATGGACTGATGATCTATAAAATATATATTTAAGTGTATTGACGACACTATGTATACTATATATTCAAATATTCATCGCCAATTTAAAATAGGCGCAGTCAGTTTCCTGCTTTACCTGACCCACAAGAAGAACAGGTGAAGAGGAGTCAGGTAAACCATAGCACTGAATAAATGAAAAATCGTATCACATGAATGTAGCATTGAGGTTTCACACTAAAAATAAAATTAATACATTAAAGAGGAATACAGTGGGCCTCATGCGAGATTTCATCACTGAAAAAACCTCGATCGGGAGTAAACTTCAATACGTATACAATAATTGTAAGACCAAACGATGGATGGACTGTAAAAGATGATGGTGATAAAAAGGGGTGTCTCATAAGATGGCGGCTAATAGAGAATAAGGAAGAAGAAGTCATGCGGCGCTGACCCCTGGCTGATTAGTATAAAGCAGTAGAATGATGCTGACGAAAAATTTTTTGCTAGCTTGGGATAAAAGCTCACTCTAAGCCCTCAGGATTCATGTGTCAAGTAGGTAGGATATTTATATGTGAACCTTCTCGGTTGGTATGTAGTAGTTTTGCGATTATATATACTGTTTTTGAAGCATGTAACGTCGATTTTAGATCGAACACAGTTAATAAGATTCGTAATATTCAATTAATGTCTAAATATTTACTCTTGTAATCATGAAAACATGTAATTTAGAAGTTCCATAAGAAACTCTCTGTCCTTGTCATTTGTATGCCAATGAAGCGAGATCGCAATATATCAATAAGTACATCTTTTTATTTATAAGACGTTTATGAATGGGATTATTGATATTATTGCCAACTTCAATTTTAAATATTTACAATGTCTGTACCAAGTGTTTACCATAAGTATTCCATATACTTTTATAATGAGTGTGATTTTTTAACCATGTAATCGATTTCGATTTAAATAAAAGACACTTCTTGCATTTCAATAAACTACATATATAACAATTCAACGTTGTTTATTTACCTACATCTATTAATAAAGTAAAAGAGGTTTGTATTTAAAGGCCCGGCCTCACTTCCGCCATTTTTTGTTTCAAAGTTGCTGCCACCCATAAAACTTAAATTAATCGATAGCTAGTACATCAATACAAACCAGTTTTGTATGAGACAGAATATTCTAAAGTGTCACGTTTCCGAGATGTGAGCTGTCAAAGTTGTACTGAAGATGCTATTAGTGAATAGACTTTTACGAATTGATGAATTAAATTAAAATGGTGGAAGTTAGACCGGCCAGGCTTCATACAAAATTCTTCCAAGCCCTTTGGGTATCATTTGACTTTATTAGTTGATGGTGTTTCGACTATCCTTTTCGGATCGTCTCTGAATAAATACTTTTTTCATTTGACTATGCCAATTGAAACCGGCCAATTTTATTGCTAGTCGAACTCACGCACAAAGGGTTCCGTAGCATTAAACAATATTTTCGTTCATAATATTTTTGTACAGTGTTTTCAAAATTATGTCAAATAACACTCAACACAAAACCTGAATTTGTTTCTTTTTCATAGGATGTTAATGAAAAGTTACTATTGCAGTTTCGCGAAAAAGTTAAAAACTAATCAATTTCTGATAAAAGTTCTTTTTACGTTCTACAAACCCACATTTTTTCATAATGTTCTTCCTCTTATTTTAAAAATTGAGTCGATACACATGCTTCTAAGGGGACTTTAAACGAAAATCTCATCAACCATTGACTTAGAAAAAAGTATTTGAGGAACCTCGATATAATGTTTCAAGAGTGTCGATATTAAAATGTAGCACACAGTAGAACCACTACCTAACTACAATATTGTTAAGCTAAAGACGAGCATCGAGTACTCGTACTATCGCTACAACTTACATATTAAGTTTGAACCGCGCGGACTAAGGAGTCCGAGCGTTGGTTCAAGCAAAATGTGTAAGGTTAAAAATCGCATGGCGCCTTTGGGGTTCAATGTAAGGATATTGAACCCGAAAGGTGCCATGCGATTTTTTATCATAAGGGCACCTATTAGGCGCTGGGGATGGGGCCCAGGAGCAAATGGCCTTTGCCTTAGTGGGCAAATATTCATACACAAGGTTGCAAAAACCGAACATGTAGGTATGTAAAATGTTGATCTGAATTCATTCGAGGCAAGGTGTAGGTAAACATTGTCGAGCAAGTATAATTTGACAAATTTTCATTCGGGACGAAACGACAAAAATTCATCATTTTTTTCAAAGTTTTTGGGAGGCTACCGCTGCTTACCTTGCTTCATGATACATCTCTCTCAAGCATTTCACAAGTTATCACCCGAGAGGAACTTGGTCATGAAAATCTGTTGCTGGCCCGCGGACTAGGAGGATTCTCGCAGTGACACTATAAATAGTAAAATAGCGCCATCTATGACATAAATGAAGAACTAACATCAAATTCCTTAGTTGCGCAGTTACAGTTATCCGCGACTTAGGACTATATGGGAAAACCAAACGACACCTGTCGGGCAGTAGCCCACCAGACAACACCCGTTGGGTCGGAGGATCCTCCCATTTCTATGGGGGATGAAGAACTTTACACCCAGTTTATCATACCCCCAAAATCTCGTTATGTAAAAGTCTCCCATCAACACTTTGGCCTCGGCATGCGACTATATGCAGATATCCAGTAATGCTGTCGCTGATAATTCCAACCACATAATTTAAAAAAAAACTTGCGTAGGATGAGTTGGCCAACTCGCGAGGCGAGGGTTATGCTTAGTTTTGGTATATTTTTCCATTTTCATAGTTTTTATACCACATAAATAAGTCTGTGTTAAAGAGTTTTTGCTGATTATAAAACTGTGCTAGTTAGAGAGACGATTTATTTTTTCTATTCCAAACAACCCCATCAACTAGAATGTTTCCGGACACTACTCATAGAAGTTCATAGAGCAATTGACTTTTTACAGAAGTACGGAACCTTAATTGTTGAGCTAAGAAAAGTAGATACACCAAAATACATAGGTAATTGATGTAAATTTAAGTACCCTTAACGAGGCCAAAAGGTACCTAGTTGTTCTCCACGTCATCGCGATAGTTTTTTTGTTTTAGATAGGGCCAGTTCTATAAGTTAGTAAGTTTTCAAGATTACAACTTTACTTTACCTCCACGATCCCCGTAGTTATTCAATGCATCCATCAGCACAATATTTTGAGTGCGTTAAATCGAATCGTACTGTAAAATATGATTAATTCAGTCCAACAAAAAAATCGTTTCCCAGTAATAATGTTTGCTTAGTTTGATGTACAACTTGGTTGCCGGCTTCGTAAACGGCCCGTTTACACCTGGTATACCATCGCTATACAAAACCCAGATAAACATAATTTGCTAAATAGTCGCAAAAGATCATTAGGCGAAATCTGTTCAACGGTTGGCTGCGTTTTTGTCCACGTAGCACAGTTTTTGTGGCGGTGCTACGCTTCGTAGCGTTTCGTAGCAAACTTCTTGTAGCCCGTAGCCCGTATAGAAGACATTACTAATTTAAGATTTCGTCATTTATGAGGTGTTTTTATTAAAGAATCTCGGTGATTTACTAAATTCTATTTCTGGAAAGCAACAATTAACCTTTGTTTTAAGAAGAGAAGGTATATCAATAAAACTTGTACTATTTCTATGAAAACTTTGAGAGGAGTCTAGAGTTTCGTTATTTATTTAATATAAACGTCAACACTAATTAGTGAAGTGTTAGGTCAGAAATAGCACCCGAACAAAATTTGCAATCACTTCACAATTGTTGCCATTTCCCATTTTATCTCCCAATCTATAAACAACTCGTATTCGTGCTCCCTTTTACAATTCAAACGTTGAACTCCACGCCATTGTACTAGGGTACTAGTACAAATAACAGGTGCATACGCATTACGCATCGCGCGATGTGGGTCAGGCAGGCTCGCACGGGGGAACCACCACCTTTATCACCCACCCTGTATGAAAAAATGGGCTCAAAACTGACACATTCCATTTAAATTTCAACTGTAACGTGTCAAAGATAAGGTTGTGTTTTGGTTGGTGAACGGTGGTGTTAGGACGTTTGTTTGTCGCATGATTTGTGACGTCACAGCAGTGTCGCTTGTTCGCGGGCTTGTTTCGATCGATATTCGGACTCGGTCGGTTCCCGCGAAAGGTCGGAAAGGGCCGAGTGACGCGGCACCACGTGCATATTACGTAATGATGGGTACTACTCATTGACAAAGATTATTTGTGCCAACGCTTTGCCGCACAAACACGGACGGACAAACAGCCTAACTGTTATAAGAATAAAGAAAACGGAATCGACACTTGAAGAGTTTCGATATTTTTAATTGATTGCATATAGGTTGTTAAATTCTTCTTTTTAGAACTTGGTTAGCGTTTGGCGCCTTTAGTAGCGTCCATTCATCAGTGAGAGCAAACATAGGAGGATATTAAGTGCTCTATCGTTTTTGGTAAATTATATTTTGGTTTATTGATTCAGTTTTTTCAACAGTCACTATTATTAAAACTTTTTTACCATTGCCACTCGAAAAGTGGCATTTTATTCATCGATAACAGTGAATAAAACGCTCTTTTACTCACTGAGTGAATAAAAACATTTTGAATTTGGAACAAGCACGAATTATGAACAAAAAATAAATAAAACGGACAAGAACTGAATTTCGAAAACTGTTCTAATTTTTTTTTACTATACATTTTTAATGTTTATTTTTATTCCTTTGTTAACTTATTATATTACCGATTAGGTATATAATAAAATGTGATAAACACTCATCTGCTTAGACTTATCCCAACTTTATTGGGGTCGGCTTCCAGTCTAATCGGATGCAACTTAATATTAGTATTTTAAATGGAGCGACTGCCTTTCTGACCCAGAACACATCCCAATTAGTACTAGGTGGGTAATACGGTCCCCTTGGTAAGACTGGTTGCAGACTTTCGGGCCACTGATTATCTGTAACGACTGTCAAAGAAATACAAATGACAGCCTATGCTATTGCAGCAAATGACGTCTTTACGTACTTTCCGAGGCACGGAGGAAAGTCTGAAATGAATTAGTGGTCACCCATCCACAGACCTACCTTGGTAACCCCGGCTTAACCTTGAAGATCGACCCAAGTAGTTGTTATTATTAACCTAAGAGAAATATAAATAATATACTTCTGTTTATTTTCTCGCAGTCAATGGTAAAAAGTAGAGTACACAACTCGTGAAAAAAATAATTTATCTCGGTTCTTGTATCCCTCGCTCCGCTCAGGATTCTACTCTAGAATCCCTTGCTACGCTCGGGATTCTACTCTAAAATCCTTCGTTGCTCTCGGGATCCAACTTTGTCCCTCGAATTAAATTTCCTTTTTTTTTCACTTGGTGTATAATCTACTATTCATCAAAGGCGAAAAATTGACAAATCTTAATCCATTTATCGAAAAAAAAAAACCAATATGCATTGTTATGATGAATTTCTTCAAAATTGATTTATTTATCTCACGAATGCATCCCCAAGAGATTTTCATCGAAATTGAATTTTCATCGAGAATGTAATGCTGCTGCATTTTCAATAGGAATTCTATGCTGCAATAGAATATTTTTGAACTGTCGAAGCTTTATTATTTATGTCAACACGTAATACAATAACGTTTTCGAGAACAAGTGCGGTTATAACCGACTGCCCCAGAGGTTCATGCGTCTTGGCTATCCAGTTGAGTAGTTATTTGGCAGACCTTCTGACTGAAATATGAATAAACAGCTGCGTGAAGATCTAGAAATATAGAATTTTGCACAAGAGTAATATAATTATGAAGGAGTTTTTGAAAATAATGAATTAAAGTTCGTCATTATTTGTCAGTATCGGAAAAATCTTGGGTCATAAATATGCCTTTTATTACAGGTGGTGGTGTACGTTTAAACAAGCAATTGCCGATCGTCCAAAAACATACAAATAATAGTATTCTCTAAACACATAAAAATTGGATATCGGATCTGTTGCTCCAACAGCGTGAGCGTCCTAAGTTAGTTCATCGTATGTTATAGTCAAAGTTAGAGCATTACATTGTCAAAGTTGTAAAAAAAAATACAGATTTTACAAATCATTAAGTCGGTCAAAATCACTACATAGTATAAAACAAAGTCGCTGCCTGCTGTCTGTCCCTATGTATGCTTAGATCTTTAAAACTACGCAACGGATTTTGATGCGGTTTTTTTTTAATAGATAGAGCGATTCAAGAGGAAGGTTTTTATGTAAAACATTGCATCCGTGCGAAGCCGGGGCGGATCGCTAGTTTTCAATAAAATACCCAAACAAATCAAAGAACTAACAATTAATTATTTTACAAAGAAACTGAAGAAATGGCTCGTTTATAATGTCTTTTTTTTTACCATAGATAAGTTTTTGAATTATAAACCTATTTCTAATTGTTAACTAGCTTAAGTTCCTATTTTATTTTATTGATGTTATCTAGTCTTGTTTAAGTTTGTCATAATTTTATAACTTTATCCTACATACGAGTATTTTAAGAGGGCCCTTCCCGGCGCGTCTATCGTCAACGCGAACATGGTTGAAAAGCTTGTTGTTTCATCCAGAGCCTCAGCGCCGATTTTCTTTCAACTCCCCTGTCTTACCCCGCCCCGAACCCGCACATCTCGTCTCCCGCGCACCTCATACCGCATAACACGATGACATTGAACGAAAAATTGTGTTCGAAAATTTCTTAAACTTGTTCCAGGAAATACGTGTTTTTTAATAAGTCTTACATTTGTGTGAAATAATATTTGTCATTAAGAATCTCCATTACATGTGCAAGGTTTCTATCGCGATGTTTTCTTTAATTTTACAGTTTATGAGTGCATTATGAACGGCCAAAGTTCAGTAAAAATTTGTGCAAAACGACAATTTTTGGAGGCTTATACTGAATTTGTTTCTATTTTTTTAATTTTTTGCTACCATAGAAACCTAGATATAGTGTACAAAATACCTATTAGTTAAAAAAAAAAACAAATATAGATGTGTAACAACTGCATAATCACGTACGAGCGTTTGTATGAAAAGTATGACGGATTGGCCGCTCTTAATTCTGATAGATTAATACTATCAAAGATAATATTTTATTTTTCTTCAATGTTTTGTATTTGTAATTAGGTACCTAAATTACGAGTACATTGTGTTAGGTATTTTAATTTAATTTGAAACCTTTTTATTTGTAATACCACAATGTACCACATTTCATGCAAATAACGAATCTTGAATCATCTCCCGTACTGTTTGTTTTCTGGGAAGTCAGTCCTCTAGCAGCTTTGCTGACAGGCAAATGTTTTTAGTATGTAAGTAAATTTATTTGCATAAAATGTGGTATGTGCAGGATACTACAAAAATGTTATAGAGCAGGACACATTCCGCCATAATAATAGCATGCTTTAGCTATATATGTATACAGGGTGTAACATGATCCTTAAGGAAGCCGTCAACCAAGCATTCTGTAAATCAAACTAAGTAACTTTACGCAAAAATTATTGCTGGGAAACGACTTTTTTTTTGGGGTGAAAAAACACGTTTTACGGTAGGACTCAACGTAACGCACTTAAAACATTTTGCTGATGGATGGGTTGAATAGTACGGGGGTCGTGGAGGTGTTTAAAGTAAAAAAAAAACTTTAAAAACATGTATTAAAAAAAAACCTATGAAAAAGTTGGAACTTTGGCCCCCAATATCTCCGTAACTAGAAGGTTCCCAGGTATGGTGTAGAACAAAAAATGATCGCAATGACGGGGAGAATAAGTCTCTTTCGGCTTCGTTAAGAGTCTTGTTACACCCTTTATTTAGCACGGCTACATGAACTATTTTCATATGGTATAAGATGCACTAAGCTCCAAACACTCAAAGGTCCTCAAATTAACTTGCTAATAAACTCGCATCCCATTGCAAATTACTTTAATTGAGGAGCACGTAGTGGGGAACTTAACAAGCCAAGCTGCATCACTAATGAACTACTTTACTCATTGCACGGCAGTTTGTAAATGTAGGTGCAATTTCACCTAGTTAAAATATATAATTAATGTTGGCTGAGTTTGAAATAAGGGGAATAAATCTATTTGATTGAGTATATCTACTTACACGCACACAGGGTTCCGTAGCACCAAATAATATAATAAAAATATTTTGAAGGCTCATTCATATGTTGTGTTGTTTTACATTCAACAGCAAAACTAAGTTTGTTTTTCATAATATGTTAATGAAAACCAAAGTTATTGCTGCAGTTTGATGAAAAAGTCCTATATCTCAAAAACTAAACATCAAATCTCATTCAAACCAATTTTGGTTGAAAGTTTTATTTTCGTTCTACAATCCTAATTTTTTTTTGAATTTTCCTCCTCTTGCTTTAGAAATTAGAGTGGGGGACACACATTTTACCACTTTGGAAGTGTCTAATTTTCAAACGATTGACTTTGAGAATAAATGGTTTTAGGAACCTCAACGTCATTTTTAAAGACCTATCTATAGACACCCCGCACGTATAGGTTTGATGTTTTTTTTTTTTTTCATTTCAGTTCCATGTTTAAGTGGCTACCCTTAATCTTTTTTTTTGTATAAAAGTCGCAAAGCGGTTCACAAAATACATCGGAATAGTTTCGGAATAAAGTGGCTGTGACATACACGGACAGACAGACAGACATGGCGAATCTATAAGGGTTCCGTTTTTTGCCATTCGGCTACGGAACCCTATAAACTACCATCATGGGTCTCGTACAATGATGTTTTAAATGATTACAGGAACAAACTATGAGCACTAATCTGTCTTTAGAGCGATTTTTCTGTTCCTTTTTTTGTAGCACCCAAAATCCAACAGTGTGTTGATCAAGAGCTTATGCGAAGAAGGAGATGAACTAAATTGACTACAAGAACCATTATTCTGTTGCAAAATACATTATACAATTAATAATCAAGTGTAAGACTCATAAAAGCATAATATACAAAGATAGTGGCATTCGGAAGTGGTAGCTTGCATGCCTGCGGCGTCCCGACGTGCAATGAATTTATAACCCATTAGTTGCAGTCGACTACGTGATTAAATTCCTATTGCGCTGTATAATGCAATTTTGTACTCGGCTGTACCTGAGAAATAGTTATAGTATTACAAAAAAAAAAACGCGAAGTTGCAAGGTTGCCTAGTTGAAATTGTATGTTTTTGGTTCGTTGCTTAAAATAACAATGACTTATATAGTAAACCAAAAGGCAGCAGCACTTCAAGGAAAACTCCAACGACTTTAAATAGGTTTATTAACAATTTTGTTACATTTCACAGTACACACTATTATAGCAATAACGGATCGGCAACTATCTTAAAAATTGTCAGTCGTTTTCGACGTTCAGCCCCAGAATGCCCGCTCGGGCAGGGCACCAGCTCCTGACCAAGAATCTCGCCGTTCTTGAGGGAAAATCCAGCGCCCTGATTGGCTCACGACATCACGCCACGTCAGTCTCGTGATCCAATCAGAGAACCGCTTCACTTTCGAGCCATACATTTTACAATCAAATGATAGAAGTATTGCCATTCTTACGGAATTCATGTTACCAGTTTACATAATAAAATATAAAGGATTTAAGATGTATTCAAACAAGTAAAGCTATTAAATTAATACATTTACTGATACTGACACTGTTAGCCTGCGTCATCCCAATTAATACATTTAAATAAAATTATTTCTGAAACATAGGAAACTGACTAATAAAATTCTGAAACCTAACACTTATTAAAAATAGTTCGTTTTCTCTACTACAATAATAATAAAGCGAATTTTAGATCTCTTATGCAGTTATTTAGTAATCACCATTCTCCCGATGCATGTTTCGGCTGAAACTCAAGGAGACCTGATTTGGGACCTTTAATTTGTAAGTTACATTGAATAAAGACCATTATTTTTTTATTTCATCTCACTAATACCCTATTCTTTTATAATAATAGAATAAATTATCGTTATATGCCTTTCAGGTAAATTTAAAAAAAAGCGTAATGCCAAAATCTCAGAGGGCTCTTAAAAATATTTTATAAACATTTATTAAATACTGAACTTGGTTAAACAATAATTATATAGTAAATAAACCTAATCTAAAATACAATCCCGTTTTTCTAGAGCAATCCTTTATTCCAACAAAATTGATTGGTTACGTAAAGCAAAGTCTACGCCGCGAGCTAAGAATAGCGTCGTAGCAACGTACTACGCAACGCGTAGCTCGCTACGAGCTTGTAGCAGCTCGTAGCTGATAAGTTTCAAGGTGCAAATGAGAACGTAGCAACTTTGCCTTGTAGCTATTATTACCCTTATGCTACGAGTCTACGAGGTCTCGGTTACAAACAGACCTTGCGTAGGCAAGTGCACTTTCCGAAGGCTTTCTACGAGGAGGCTACGAGATTTTATCAAAAGGATGTGCCGCAGAATCTTTGTGCCATAAAATCAAACTGCGGTCTCCAAAATGGCCTGCGAAGTATACTTGATCATGATAATACGCCCCCGAGAGCTTTCTTCAAAGAGTTTATGGGAAGGATGATGTTTTCATAGAAATGTACTGATACGATAAATGCTTTTAAAATGAACCAACACATTTCCCGCCTCTATAAAATCGTTTAATTCATTCAGCCGTTCGGTTCCCCGCAGTCGATTAAAATAAATGGTTTGTACCACTTGACGTGGAACTAGATATTCCATTGTGAAAAATATTTCCATTTCTATTTGTGCGTTGTTTTTATCGTGATTGGAAGAAGCCCGAGTCAAAATATCTGGGAGAGGCGACTGAGACAGACAGTTTGAGATCAAGATAAAACTTGATTCCCTTTTTCTAAGGAAAAAGAAAAATGCTTCGCGTGCGCTCTGCTCCGTACGCTACGATGGTTTATTTGTACTATATCGCCAGCAACAGCATTGAAAGCTAAATTTAGATTTGCAGCTTTTCCTTTGTGGGAAATTACGCTCATGAACAGACGGAGCGCGTTGTAAAAACTGAGAAAATTGAGCTCAGAATTCTTGTGAAATTAATTAACGACTCATGAAACTTGTGCAGCTCTTCAACACTCGCATATTAAAAAGCGTGAAGACTGAAGACAGCTCGAGAACTAACTATCGTTGGTTGGTCGCCAGCACCTGCGGCCCGACGAAGGAGTTCGTCGGCGGTCATTAAAACTGCATCTGTAAGGACTAGGGCAGTGCAATAATTGCATCAAGTTTAACCGGGCTCGATCGATGTGAGGGTATTTACCTCGCCGGGCGAAAATAATCCGGGTACCGGTGATGTCAGAAGGTTGTGTGTGCGCATGCGTGAGGACGCTAGTATGTACTAGCGGGTACAGTGGGTAGCCGGGCGTCAGTCGGTCGCCGGCCGCGCGTTGAGCCGGGCGCGCGTGTGCTACTAATGGCGCCCCGTGGCGGCCGGTGAGGCGCCGGCCCCGCCGACCGCCTCGGGTCGACGGGCCAGCCAGGCCAGACGGGCGTTCGTCCCATCATGTCCTTGCTCAGCGTCACAGGTATCTAGTGCTAAGTGCTGTGTGCCGCCGCTGATGGTGCTATCCCGCTTTGTGTTAAGATATACGAGAGTTACGCAGCAATTTGTGGTCGTTATGGACGCGTACTGAATGTGTTCAGGTACTTATGGTGGTCAGGGCTAAGGACTTCACTGAGGCAACGTATTACGATCAACTAATAGCCACGTTACATTGATAATTGGAGAGAAAAACAATCTTCTATCTCAGCAGCCGTCTATATACATGTATACACTAAACATAGCTCAGTGTTGGTAGCTATGACCGTAGGCTTAATGTATTTCCGAGAACTTTTTGTTTCAACTGATAACAGATAAATAAAGTTTGATTACCAGTTTCGATATATTAGTTTGTTTTGCGTGGGTTACGATCGCATATCGTTGTGTATCAACCGTGTGCTATTGGTTATAAAGGTCATAGTCACACCACGCGTACCATCAACGTGCACTTTACTATATTTATACGTTTTATTAATGTTCGTGACGTTTTCTATAACAATAAATCGTTGAAAGTACGGCATAATACATTATTTAGAAGTGGTTTTTTCACCGAGCCGAAATGTGGGTTTACATTGCGCGCTATTAAAGTGTTTTGTTTATGCTCTACCGTTTTTAGCAGACGGTGTATGCCGCCGCAATTTCTAGAATCGCAATGTTGAACGTATTCAGACGTCTTCGCTGTATGTATTGAAGAAAGGCCGCATTATCTGAAGTGAGGTAGTTAATTCAATAGTGCTAGAGCGGGCGCATCGACGGGCCACGCAGGGTGGCTAAGTATAGCTATAGTATATACAATGTTCTGCCCCATTTAATGCGGATGTAGGTCGGGAACATAACAAGATGCCTTTCTGTAACTGAAACAATTAACCGCCAACTTATTATGGGCCGTTTTTCATTGTTGCGGTTTTAGTTTTCAACGTAAATTTCGTTGCGGATTTCAGTACTTATTTTTTAAAATACAATTTAATTCAATCTCGTAGCGAGTTCCTGTTAAATATCAGTAACAGAAAAGGAGTCTCGCTAATCTCCTGGTACATTTAATGCAATCACGCCTAGCTATAAAATAAGTGGGATTCCTTGGTGATGAATGTCGGCGAAGCAAACGATGGCAAGGGGAGGCCCAATCCCGTTATTTATTGAGCTACATTATTTACTTTTTGAATTTGTTTTGTGGAATTCTGGATGTTTACTTTGTTTTTTAGGAAAAAAATTAAAAGGAGAAATATTGATTAGTTGACTCGAGAAAAAAAAAAAAAAGGATAAATAGATTACTCGCCATTAAAATTAATCTTGGCCAGTTTCACCGATACAAGGCAGCACCTAAATGATTGTCGCTTACTGCAAGTGAAAATGTACATCGCTGTCGTTGAACATTATTAAATAAATACATATCATTTAATGAGTTTTCGTTCATTACAAAAAAAAAACAACATATGTTTAACCTTATAAAAATCATAATTTTTCTGCCCTTATCCCAGTTTATTTTTCTAGATAACTCGTCTTCTCATCAGACACAATTTCTTGCTATACCATCCTTCACAAGGATTACATTCCCATACCACGACAACCGATTACCAAACAACTTTTCAGTCACTGGCGCCATTTTCAGACTTACTCTTCTTTACAAAAAAGGAGTTTATTTATAGTTGCAAATCAAGAATCAATACCACAAAGTAAGGTTCTATTCTTTTGGCAACAAATAACAAACTGTAACATTCGGCATACTCTGTGTAATATCTTATTCTGGATACATATTATAGGTAAATATTTATAATAGCAGTATTAATTTAGTATATATGTGTTTAAATTTGTGTGTATGTTTATTATATATAGGTATATTTTTGTTTTAAATTCTAATTGAATTTTTCCTGTTTTGTCTTTTCTACACACTGTGTCTACATTTCTAATCCAACTTTCCTGTCGCAGGTCTCTTGGAAGAAATTTCCTATGAAATAAGCAGTACCTTTGTGCCCTTCTATCTTAATGTAATGTCCTGTTAAGTATTTTTTTTTGTACATAAATAAATAAAACAAAAAAAAAGAACAGGTCACCTTATTTTTCAACCACATTTTATTTCGACGTTTTTTAACTCGCACGTTAGCCTGTAATGAATCTCTTGAAGTTGTCAAAACGTTGATTAATTCATTCAAGTGCGTGTAACACGGTATAACTAATATTTTTCACGCCCACACGGTTGAGGGTGAAAAATTCCCGCCTATCTCGTTAGCTACCTTTTAAGTATTTTTTACAAGCTTTTAGTTTAGTTTTTGCAAGTTAATTCCTCTTTCTCATGAAAAAGAGGCCTATTTACCAGTTGTGGGAAGTTATAGTCATGTTTTGTTACGTTTTTGCAAGCTTATTTTGGTAAACTTCCGCATGGGCTATAAGTTGAGGTATACAAGACCCTTCACGAAGCCGTCAACCAAGCATTCTGTACATAAACTTAAGTAACTCGACGGAAAAATTAATGCTGGGAAAACACTGTTTTTTGGGGTGATAAATCACGGTTCAATCAGGACTGTGTAACGCACTCAAAATATTGTGCTGATGGATGGATTGAATAGTAGGCCACGGAGGTATTTAAAGATATAACATTAGAAAAAGTTAAAAAAAAAACTTGCGAAAAAGTTAGAACTTTGACCCCCAATATCTTCGTAACTAGAAGGTTCGCAGGTTTGGTCCAGGGCAGAAAAAAAAACCGCAATGACGGGGAGAACAAGTGCCTTTCGGCTACGTTAAGGTAATTTTACACCTATTAGGTACAACATTATGCAATCAAGCTCATTAAAAATGACACGAAGAGAATTACAGGTGAATTTTACCATAAAATGAAAATTAAATCTTTATTTGTGGACATGGGTTTAACAGGAGTGTTAAAAACAAATACAATATAGTGAGTCCATCCAAGTCTTGCATTGAAGCGTACAAATCAACGAAACACGATGAGTATATCTAAACTGTTCAAGAGCTGCCACTGTGTTCAAAACCGCGTTCTATTTTAAAGGTTCCATTTGCCCTAAGTAAGCGAATAAACAGATCATTTGAATACGTCTTATCTATATTTTAATTAGACGGAAAATATTATAATGATAGAAGCATTATATTTTCCTCTACTTTCCTAACGAACTACGCTTATTGGAGGTAAGTACGTATCTATCATTTGATTTATGTTCTATACTTATTGCTTACCTTTACGAGGAAAAGGAAAGATTATCTTTGCTCACACAAGTTACTAGATCTAAGTAAAATGTCTACTTAGAAGAATGGAGAATAAACAGACATTCTTAGTAAATCTAGACCGTAACTCAATACCTCATAAAATTACTGAATAATATCGAAAACATTATCTTAATTAACACAAAACTGTAAGAAGAAAACCCAAAGGACTCTTTGCACGCGTAAAATTAATTACATTACGTCGAAACTTTTCTCGGTGGCGGTAAAACTGTACCAGAATCCGTTCAGTAGTTTCCGAGATTAGCTCGCACGTATAGACATTTGTGGTTTAAAAACTTTGTTGTATATCTGCGAGCTATTTATTAAACTTATGGAATAAATTACTTTTTAATAAGAATTCAACTTTGTTAGTCGAAAATACGTTTGAAGTTCAATGAGAAAATTGACTTTCTTTTTGGTCTGTTGTGATGATCGACTTAACATAAATTTCTAGCACTTTTACTGTGGCTGTTATCAAAAGAAAAGGATTACGTCAAGAGAACGGGCACCATTTTTCTCGTGCGTCAATTCAATACTAAGTTAACCAGATGCCTACGTTTAGGAGACTTTTCTTCATAGTTTATGTTTCCATTTCGGTTCATCATATTTGCACACTTTTATCGGTCCCTGAGTGTTTAATATAGATATAACACCATAATATTCTTTGTTTTATTAATCAATTCAATAGTTTTCGACAACCGAGCTCCAACTCGTACGTCAACTTAAGGAAGTTAATGAAGTATGTATGAAGTTAGAGGCTTTGGATGATTCGCAGCTTTATTGCACAGAGTTTGCAGAGTATGTAGGCACGTATATCGATATGGAGAAATCCATGTCTTTAGTCTGTGTATCTAGATACTAGTAGGTTAAATAGCTACCATAAGTATGATTCCATACCATAATTATGATTGTGTTTAATGACGATCTCGTAGTTTAAACGACCAACCTATGGTTCTGAATAGTAATTTATATACTCACTGGAATATTATTAGTTTTAAGTTATCTTGCGGCGTCCTAACAGGGTCTAGTCACTAGTTTTAAGCCTAACGTGTAACTATGATTGTGTCCATTATGCATTAAATATTATAAACAAATGGTAGCTTGTTCGAATCGTCTTAATCACTAGTCAGACTAAAGAACAAAACTTATTTCACTAAAAAGGTTTAGTCATTTATTTTATGGACAACCCTAGCAGAAATCAAGATTAATAAACCTCGGTAAGCCAAAGACTGAATCAATCAAGTTACAGTTTGTGGAATTTGCAGCATTAATCTCGAATGCAAACATGTAAACGGGCGAAAATTGGCGCTGTTGGTCTTTAAACCGGCTTACTGGAAACTGCAACAGGTTTCCATGGAATTTCCACGAATTCGAGCATCACTTCATACTCATAGGTGGCGAGGAGCTTCGTAGAAATTCGTTCAGTGTATTTTAATCGATCTTTTTGAGTAGCAATCGACTTTTCACTTTGTAAGTGCAAACAATAAACTCTTTGACACCAAGTTTTTCTCATAGATATAGAGACTGGTAGTAGGTTCTGCCAATTTAACACAGCATCATGATCTGCCTAGCCTTTTCCCAACTACGCAAGGGTCGGCTTCCAGTCTAACCGGATGCAGCTGAATACCCGTATTTTTAATGAAGCCATTTATTATGATTGATATTTTTTTTTGTAATATTTCCGTTGACCACCACAGGTGGACAGCGACATAATTTTAAACATAATTATTCTCTTGTTCCACCAATGACACAACCTATTAATATTATTCCCTGTAACCACCACTTTTAAGTATTTTTATGACTTTATCTAAACAAGCATCGAGAATCAAACCAAATTTTGCCAAATTTGCACCAGTTGTAAAGCGATTGTGTTTGACTTTGACAATGGAATTTCTAAGGTGTGTCACTATGTACGGTATGTACGAAAAGCATATAAGAAACAAGCCTTATAGCCTTATATTAATACGCCGCGCGTTGTTGACTAGTATCTACGAATACACTGTGTTATTTCGCGTGCCTAGCAAACATTTCGCATTGATATTCACGATTTATAGATACCGATGATGTTATGTAATGCTACGGTAAGTAACATTGCTTATTTTGCTTTACTATATATGTTTGAAGAGACGTAATTCCTCGATTACGTTATTTGTCTTAGTTTTTATTAGATGTCATTTTTTGTATTAGATCTTGTCTATGTTGTTGATGCATACATCCATAAGTTCGCTTGCCTCGTTGATCTAGTGGTGGCAAGCGCGACTGCTGAGCATGAGGTACTGGGTTCGATTCCCAGGTCGGGCAAAGTGCTATTGGGTTTTTCCATTAGAAATTTCTCAGTAGTAGCCCAGAGTTTGGAAGTTGGCGGTATGATACCCCCGTGCCTCGGAAAGTATGTTATGCCGTTGGTCCTGCGCCTGATCTCTCTCCGGTAGTGTCGAATTTGCCGTCCCATCGGACTATGAAAGTAATGGAATAGAGAGCGCATCTGTGCCTGCGCACACTCTTGTGCACTATAATATCTCCCGCGCCGATGGCTAATCTAGATTGGCCGCTGTGGCCGAAAACGGTCAGGAGGACTATTATTACCTATATTAATTAACATTTGCTTTACTTTGTGTAATTAATTCATCACCACTGCTCTCAAAACGGTGAAGGAAAACATCTTGACGAAACCGGCATGTCCTAGAACTAAAAATTCGAAGGCATGTGACATCTACCAACCCGCACTGGGGCCGCGTGGTGGTCTACAGCTCACTCCCTCTCACAGAGAGGAGGTATCATTATAGGCTGATTATGCTATTATAATAATTTGGAATACGGACCCACTTTGGTCAAGCTTTGAACTAAGTTGTAGCATTGTATCGTAGTGGTAAAACCTTATACAGACATTAATTTCGATATGTTAACTTGTTCACTGAATATGAACTATACCTTTTATTGCAACGTTCGGTGCCATTTTAATATAAATAAAGGATCAAAAGCCTTTGTTTGATTATTTTAAAATTGATAGCATTCACTCATCGGTATATAGGCAATTAATTTTTAGCTTTTCCAATATACTTATTTGAGTTCTCTACGTTAAAATTGCAGTTTCATTTTAAAGTGCTGATTTCAATATAAACAATTGATTGGAAAGTATGATTTTAGTATTTATTTTACAACTAGTGAAGGCACTGTGTTTCTTGGTCTAAGTTCAAGTAAGTGTTCATTTTTGACAAGTTGCTTGTTTAAAAACCGTTGTAAGTTCCTGTTAATATTTATTTAATTTATCTTATTTTAATAGTAAATATTTAGTTAATAACCCTCCTTTTGGGCTTCGCCACAGTAGGGTAAAAACCTCTTTGTTCAACTTTTAACTGTTTTAATAACAGAAACAACAATGCAAATAAACAAGAGATTTAAATATCGGGTGTTACGCTTTGCCAATAGGCTAGCATGGCCGTTTACGTTTAGGATAGTGTATAGAGACAGTTAAGAAAACTGGGTAAGTTTTATATAGATATTTAAATCTATGAGTACAGTCGCCAGCACTTAAAATAAAATTTCTCCAAATGATTTGAAACTATAAAATTTTGACAGGTAAGTTCAAAATCGAATGAGTAAATTTGACAGTTTAGTAGTAGTAACTAGATGCGCTGGCGATTGTGTAAACCCAGGTCACGATCTGAGATCAGAGCACAACAATATCAAAGCTATAAAAGAATTAAAGATTGCACGTTTCAATATGATTTTTATTTCGAACTTGTGTATCTTTCTAACAATCGATTTTCAAATGATGATCGGAAATGGAACTTCTCTTTTGCTTTATTGCAGTCAGATAAAAAGTACATCACAGATTATTGTTTCGTAGTGTTGGTGAACTTCTGACATATTATGAAACATCGCTGTATCTCGCTTAGTTTCCGGCTACAAACGTGGCCAAGCCGCTCTTCCCACGGGTATCGGTTAAGGCGACTAAGGGATTATTCCTGGGAAATGGACAGCTAGGTACATACGTAGTTATATGTACCTATATGTATGTAAATACTAAATAACATCTCGTGTGTCTGCCAAGAGGTAAATGTCTGAAGATCGTGTTAGAGTTGAAGGTTCAACCTAAACTTTAAGAATGTTTTTAAAATAACGGCGCCCATCAATGGCGAAGGTTCCGTACAACTCGATTCCTACCGGCTTCCCTTTGATAATGGCATAGTTAGTATTATATAGGTTAATAATAAAATCACATAAAAGATATGTACTCCGGCTTACCTCTTACAAAAATTGACTCTTCGCTACTGGCGCACATAGATTATAAGTTTTTTACTGTTTTGAACATTTTTTCTTACCTTCGACTAGAAGAGTGTGTTGTTAATCTATTATGAATAGCTTGAAACATCGTTCAAAGGGCGGAATTTTCGCGTTGCCACGTTCTGTTATTACGACTACTACTGTACTATATCCCAATAATATAAATCCTTAAAAAAAAACGAAAGAACCTAAACAAGCATCAGTGTCAGTGCTCATGGTCTTCTGCATTTCATCTACGGCATTGAAAGAATACCTATCCATAAAGTTTATTTACCAAATCAATAGGGAATATGCATGTAATTTTTTATCACTTAAATCAATAAAATGCAGTACTATCAACCCAAGAAAATAATTAAAAGTTCATTTCAACTACTGCTTGTCACACAAAAAAAAAATAAACTCTTACAATTTTCTACGACAGTTCAAACGTCCATGACTGTCGCGGCCATTCAAGTCATAGCATTTGATGTCACTTCCCTCTATCTGCCTTGTTTAAATCTAATTTTTTGCCCTTAATAGAATAGTTTTACTATATTGTAAGTGCTATATTAAAGCAAAAATTGCAATATTATAGTAAAATCTTAGTGAAACTTTAGTACTTTTAAAAGTATTTCTTTGACACATAGCATTTGATGTCACTACCGGAATCGATGCGTTTTGTGTTTGCGTTCCGTTTCACCAAAAACACGCTACATGAAATATTAAATTGTAAAAAAAGTGTTGTATTAGTTAATTAAACAAGTGTACCACAATGTTTTTATGGGCCAATACAAGGCATTTTTAAGAAATAAAATAAGTTTTGTATTTCTTGCATATACCCTATTACCTACTACCCTCGAGGTATCGACTTTTTCCATCCACGTGCAGAATATGCTAATTGACCCGGTCGCTACTGCTCAAGCGTATTAAAAGATTGTTGCACTAGTTCATAAAATTGGCCGCTCTGAAATAACTATTTACGAAACTAGCTCTCAAAGTTAAAGCTTATGAGAAAGTTTACAAACTAGTGGAGTTTGGTACCCACTTAGGAATAAATTGATAATAGGAGAGTGGTTTATAAGACGATTTTTGACATTGTTTTAAGGCTATTTTAAACAATAACGTAATATTATCAATAACACTAGAAACGGGAAATTTACCATGTTTATTGATGATTTTGAGTTCCCGATATTTCGGCGCTCAAAAAGACACACACAAAAAACTCATAAACACCACTAAACCAAAACAAAAAACAAACTCAAAACCATCAGTGAACATGGTAAATATCCCGGTTCTAGTGTTAATGAAGAAACGTTAGAGACCATGACAGTTTAAAAACTAATAACGTAACATAATAACACGCTTGTTTCCCCAAAGAGTTAGGCAGAATAGTGCACATCCACATTTCATCAGTTATGTTTAACTACCAGGTAATAGCAAGCTAATCTGTAGCTATCTACCGGGCACAAATCTAGATTTCGTGTTGCTTCTGAGAAAATCCTAAAGAAAACCGCAAGAACAATGCCCTAACTAGGAATCAAATCAGTTTAGCTCTTGAGAATACCTGTAGGTAGGTTGACTGCCTCGTTGGTCGCAATCGCAACCGCCACTGCTGAGCATGAGGTCCTGGGCTCGATTCCCCGGTTGGGTAATTGGGTTTCCACATCAGGAATTTTTCAGTAGCAGCCACGGAGTCTGGATTTGGGCCCGGTTGATGTCAATAGACTGGCCCCCTATTACATGGGATTAAAAAAACATAACTGGCAAAATATGTGTGTACTATAGATACCCCTCTGCCTAACCCCTCGAGGAATACAGGCGTGATATTATGTGGTAAAATTAATGGTATCCTGACGAAAAAAAGGAATAAGTTAATATAGTAAAGTCGTCCAATTGAATAACATTACTTTTTTAAGGAAAATCTGGAGATAATAATTAAACAAAGGTTCACAAACCATCTGTTCATAACATCGGTTGCTTAGGCGCAACAACAAAAGGCTTTTTGTTTTCAAAACTTTGAAAATAATACTGATAGCTTTAATTTGTGTTAAACCTCGATACTGGAACATTTTTCACTGAAGTGGAAACGCCAGTGAAGTCGTCATTCCTTTGAAATTTTTTCACTTACTACCCATAGAAAAATATCAAAGAAATAATGGAAGTAACAAAACCATTTAAGCTCAAGAAACTCCATTGTTCTTTTTTTAACATTATCCCTTGCACACATTACACTAACCAGCACTTACATGTTTACACACTAACCAAAAAACTTTACTTTAAGTAACTTTTAATAGTGATTTTCTTTTAACCCAAAAATCCAGGACAGATTGTGTGCCAGAAAATTAGTAGAGTCAACCACACCACAACTAAAGTGGTACAGAGCTAGGAAAAAGATGAATAAGAAGATTGATTTTCTTTCACTATACTAATTGTTATTCCACGTTGTAACGGATACTGGACTGACTGTTGTCTGGACTGGTGGGACTTTTCAGCCCATTAGTACGATCCCGAGGGACAAATACCGAACTCCACGGGCGTGATTCCGCGAGCACAAGCTAGTACAAAATTCATATTAGTGCTCGTGACTGTCACACACTCTATGGTACTCTGTGGTACATAAAGAATGGTTGCATGTTGTATACGCTGGTGTGTCTACGTCTTATAATAGTGTACGGAGGCTTGCCGGCATAGCGGTCTCGCGTAAGCTCATATTGACATATTAAACTGGTGTATGCCTCGTTCAACTTAGAAGCGGTAGCGTGTCTTTATTACTTTTACATATTAGACTTAAGGAACTCATAATATCATGCTTCTACGCATACGTACTTTACCTATAGTATCTATACGCTCATTTTACCAGACACTTGCTTACATTTTTTAGACCTTAGGGGAGAGCATAATGGACTAACGCAGTAAAATTCTTTTCGATACTTGTAAATATTTATCATGGATTATAAACCTTTTGTCTTTTCAATACGAGTGTTCAACGTTACGTAGATTTTAGACACACAATAAATATTATGATTTCATATAGTTATGTTTCTAACGTGGAAATCCACGTAGCAAATAAAAAAACAAAAAAGCCTACTTTTTCCCCATACAATGCAAACGAAACCGCGAGAAATCTTGACAATGATCAAGATTTAACCGTTCCCTTAAAAAAAAAAGAATATATAAACATAGCTTTCGAACCCAGAGCTCGTGTTTCCTCATTCCATAAGACCACGTAAGATTGAGTGTTCGCATGAATTATAAAACGAGGTATATCGGAAAAAGCAGGATCATTTAGTAGATATTCATGAACAACAGATGCTGTTGTGAGCGAATCGCTTTACATCTTATTGTCTGTTCTTGGGATCTCTACAATGAAAGCTTTCTTGTTTATTTTGATTACAGATTTCTGTTTATTTTTGATGGAAATGGTAGTTGTTTTTTTTTAAATAAGTAGTTGAGATAATTTCCATCGTCAATATCTACATTTCAGGTTAAGTATACAACTAAAGTTTTAACACAATGTTATATCACCCCTGTTTCCCCGGATGGTGAGGCAGAGATGTACTCACATTTCGCCAGCTTGTATATTATTTTGAATTAAAAATAAATCAAACTGACTAAAATGTCATCCATATATGCAACGATTAATAACTCTTAAAATGATAATGTAAACACAGTCATGTTATGCCATTAATCGATAGACTATACGTAAATACATAATCATTGGGCCAAGGCACGTATGTTTTGCGATAAAAAGAACAGAGATTACAAACCTTTTGCCTTTTCAAAACGAGTGTTCGAATTCGAACGTTTGAAAATACTTGACTTTACTCAAAGTAAGCATCAACTCTTGAGACTGTTTCATGCCAAAAACGATTTTTTGTTAACATTACAAGGGGTGTTATTATGCCAATTTGCTACTTCTTACCGTGCTAACTTCGAATTCGTTGCGAGAGGAACTTTCATAATTAAGTTTGCCGAAATGACCTTAAGAAGTCGCATGGCTAATCTGATTTTCAAATTCAATCTCTGTACAAACGAGAATCTTAAAGTTTTTCCATAATTTCGTAAAGTTTTTTCGTATGTTTTGACCAAATCTGAGCTGGGGATTTGGTATTCCATTTATTAATTACACCATGTAATTTTAATTGAATGTCTTGTATGAAACTAAATGTTGAGAAAAGGGATTAATGAAAGGCATTTGCATGTGGCTGAGATGTGAATGCTAAGGGGGATGTGTGGTGTTACGCGAATGGATAAAATTAGAAATGAGTACATAAGAGGAAGTCTGAAAGTGGCGCCGGTGACTGAAAAGTTGTGTGGTAATCGGTTAGCTTGGTATGGACATGTGATGGACGGAGGAATGAGGAATATGTCGTGAAGTAAGTTATGAGCATGAATGTGGATGGGTAAAAGAGAAGAGGAAGACCATAAAAACGATGGATGGACAGAGTGAAGGACGATATGGCAAGAAAGTATGTGTCCAATGAGATGACGAGTAATAGAGAAGTATGGAAGAAGAAGACATGCTGCGCCGACCACAAACAAATTGAGATAAGAGCAAGAGAATCATGATGACGATTTACTCTGTTTATTCGGAAACATATATAGTGTCAGTACTTATGGATTCCAATATTTAGGAGTTAATAATGATCTTCTCATTAACAAAGGGTTATTGGATTCCTGTTATATTTGTTATACAGGGTGTAAACAGACCCTTCATGAAGCGTCAACCAAGCATTCTATACATCAAACTAAGTAACTCTACGCAAAAAAAAATCTGGGAAATAACTTTTTTTTTTTTGGATGAAAAAACACGTTTTATGGTAAGACTCAATGTAACGCACTTATTACTGTGCTGATGGATGGATTGAATAGTACGGAGGTCGTGAAATTGTTTAAAGTAAAAGTCTTACATTAAAAGCATGTTTAAAAAAAAAACTTGTGAGAATATGTTAGAAATTTGACCCCCAATATCTCCATAACTAGAAGATTCCCAGGTATGGTCTAGAACAAAAAAAAATATCGCAATGACGGGGAGAAAAAGTGCCTTTCGGCTTCGTTAGGGGTCTTGTTGTACCCTTTTAAACCCTTGAAGATTATTAATAGAAATAACCTACACATGTCTTTCACAAACAAATCGATTCTAAATAATTATTCCGGGGCCTCGCAGTCCCACTTCACAAGGTAGTGTAAAATTGATTGAATCCATTTTGAATTCTAAGACAGTAGTAAGATTTCCCCGGGGAGACCCACACTTCACTTTCAATAACTATGACTTGTACGTGACTTCGTTGACAGATGTTTGGGGTAAAAATGATACATGTGAGAACACATTTAAATATAGATATCTCTTTATCTTTTGTGGATATAAGCTTATCGATATATGAGTGAAGAAATGTAGAGTAAAATACATTTTTATTGTGTGGTTGTGATTTAACTGTATGTAAACGATCGACGTCAGTCATAACCAGTGATCGGAATAGGTAGAGCTAATGTGCCTAAAGTTCAAGGAACAGAAATGAAAGTGGAGATTTCCAAAGGACAATTTTTTTTTTCGGTATATTTGTTCCGAATGTCGGAACATTACCTAAGTACAACTAAAATTAATAAAGTAAAACAACAAAAGGTTTAACAAAAAAAGTGCTCGATATTTATTGTTTAAAAAATAAAGTTAATCTCCTTATCTTCGTTTGAACGCAGTAAGTAAGTGCGGAAGCTAATTTAATTTTCATACCAGTTTTAATAGTTAGAACTAACAAGGTAAAAAAGGTCAAGGTATCAAGGTAAAATACCATTTATTAATTTTGTACAATTATTGAAGCTAAACGTAAACAGAAATCAAAACAACTTGCGGTAAAACGTAGTCCATACAATCAAGCCAAAGTAGTCATGTGAAGCAAATCTAATAAACGATAAAACAAGTACTTATCTAAGGTAAAAAAAAAAACAATTCACGAGTAAAATATGCGTACACAATTTGAGAAACTACAGGAGTGAATGATGCGCGCACGACGACGAGGAAAAAAATTTTTGTCGTAAGGAACACTTTTCGTTTCTGTTCCTTGCTTGAACTTTACGTACATTAGCTTTACCTATTCCGATCACTGGTCATAACGATTAGACGACCTATTGGTATAGTATAACCACTTTAAGCTTGTAGTTAAAGGCGTCGCTGCTTGTCAAGAAAAAAATGCATCGATATGTCAAACTTGGTACATTTATTACAGTTCTGTGTGTTCCCGTCTGGGCTGATAAGTTGGTTAAAGTGTACTAACTACTTCTTCACTAGACATAAATCCGCAGTACTCACTTTCAACCAAATAAACTTATTTAGTATTTGGTTTTCGTTAGTACTTACTTACTAATGTACTAGAACGAAGTCACGTCCTTACGTTTATATCAGGAAATTCAACTCATACTCCGTTCATTAATCAATCCTACATTTTTTGTGAATGTCAGCGATTTTTTAGCCTGTTACCAGTTTTTTTACTTTTTAAAGGAAATGTAGGCGGATCCAGACAGCTGCTACTTCTTGCTTGATAAATGTACACTCTGTTTTTAAGTGGAACCAGAACTTAAGGGGGCGTTTTAATATTTGCAACCCATTTGCTTTCAAAATAATTTATCATGGCTATAGTCAAGTTAAAGTAAGTAAGTAGTAAGTATTTGAGTTTAAGTAATTACTTATGCAACCATTTATAAGCAATAGAGAAGAATTTGAACGAAGTATGAACCGTTAAAGAAAGCAAAGCTAAGAATTTTAACTTTTGTCAGTTCTAACTTCAAACAATTAAACAATTACGAAACTACAGATTAAAAATCGTATCTTAAGTAATGACTTTAACTCAAGTAATCACTTTAATTTGTTTATAGACACGGTCATGTCAGTATTACCTTCCTACTCAATGATATTATAATAATAAAAGAGGTAGATATCGCTCTAGCTCGCGCAAATTGTTGCAGACAAATTCAGACAATTGGCGTAAGTTAAGTACTTCAAGCGCAATAGCTATCTCTTTCTGAATCATACGTTCCGTATTATCTATCGCAGTTTTAACAAAGCAACGATATTTGAACACCGTTCAGTATGAACATAGCGTATCTTTCTTGATAATATCATTGTACCTACTTCTTTTGAAGCCAATCCGGCTTACTAACTCATTCATATTATTATGATCAACATAAAAAATAAGTCTATTATGTATTTCTGGGCTTGCTTTCCACTTTCCCTTTGTTACTGATGGTGGCAATTAGTTTAAGAAGACAGATGCAAGCAATTAATTCATTTATTCGTTAAAAGCGATTATTTAGGCGCATTCTACCCACTCACTCCGCACGGGGAGGAAAGGGCGACGTGGTATTTCCTGGTTACCAAAATAGACCACAAAATCGATGTTTCAAAAATACTGTAATGGTAAACTGTACGGTATCAGCAAAATATAAGGTGACTGGTAATTAGTGACCGATAATTAAACACGTGAAAAGCCGTATGAAATTCGCGCGCGCCTCTTACCTATCAGCTGTTAGCCATGTAACACCGTTTTGTCTCATTACTATCGTACGGTGCAATAGTGGGTAGGCACGCGGCGCGCGAATTTTATACGGCGGTTGTGTTATTGTGATAGTGAATGAGTAGTAAAAAAAATGTTTCTTTGGGAAAGTTGTTTGTTATCATGAGTACAATCACGTGTTTAAGTATCGGTCATTAATTACCAGTCACCCTATATACGGGCTTGCCTTGAGGGCCAATGAAAAAGTCTCAGGTAATCTTTATGGTAAAGATTTGTGTTACAAATAAAAATATTACTTCCCTATTTGAATCAGATTTTGTTTACAATTTCATGAGTTTTATTTTGCATGGAACCCTATTCCTTTTAAAAAAATAAAAGCCTAAGTTACTCCTTAGTACATTAGCTATCTGCCAGTAAAAGTCCCGTCAAAATCGGTGCTGCCGCTTGGGAGATTAGTCAAACAGACAGACACAAAAATTTAAAAAGAGCTGTTATTTTGAAATGACAAATAGACACTTTAATTTTATCTATTTGTAATGAAATTTGTTGTTAGTAAGAATAAGAATAAGTAGGTAGTACTTATTGTATTGTATTGTATAACAGGCTGGTGTCCACAACTCCACGTCCAAGCGCGTATTTTGCGTGCGGAAGTATGTACTTATCACGTTGTGTAATGTGATGTTGTTTTATTTACTTACGCATGCTTGTGTCATCCCACTGCTGGGAGCAAAGCCTTCCCTCATGACTTCCAAATCTTTCAATCAATGGCTAAAGCGGATCACTGAATCACTGGTCGTTGGTTCTATTCTTCTATCCAGCTCGTCACGGCGCCTTCTCCTGCGCGGTCTACCGTGTTGCCTTCTGGCAGCTTTATTAAAAAAAAACTTCATGCTACAATCGCCCGTGGGTTGTACCATATTCAAAGACAGGTGTACTCGTGGGGGAACTATGTCAAGATGAACCATTTTTTAATCGTGTCGTCGCAAGTGTGAAGCAGCGAGGCACTTGGGCGGTTTCCGACCCTATACACTGAATTAAGACTGACTGTTTGTCTTAAGAGCGTCAACGTCTTACGGCGTTTTATACAAACTTTGAACTCATTTGTTTTCGAAATGACTGAATCGATTTTAATGAAACTTCATACGCATATGCAAGGTACATAGGTCTAAAAAGTTGACACGTTCAGAACATTTTCGAAAAATAGTGTTACAGCTAAATTAGACCGATTTTAGATTTTCCATAGAAACAGAAATCTCCAATTATCTTTTTTTTTTTAAATACATTTCGAAAATCGAAAAATCGGTTCAGTAATTTGTTTTTTTTCTTTGAATTCTTCTTGGGGTATGTAGATGACATGATGGTTCCTTAATAACTGCTAGTTACAATGTAAAAATTGTTTCGTGACAAGAATTTGTGTGGTAGACTACAACTAAAAAGGATAAAATAAGAAAAAATTGCGAAAAAAACCGAGTTCAAAAAAAAAAAAAAAGGCCAAAATTACTTTCAGAAGTCGGTGGCAAAGAGACAATGAAACAAACAAAGTCACCGACTTCCGAAAGTAAAGTTATTTTAGACTTTTTTAGTGTATTTTCGGTAGGTAGTCGGTTTTATTTCGAGTGCGTTACATTGAGTCCTACCGTAAAACGTGATTTTTACCCCAAAAAAAAGTCGTTTCCCAGCAATAATCTTCGCGTAAAGTTACTTAGTTTGATGTACAGCATGCTCTTCGTTGAGGGTCTTGTTACCCCCTGTATGTGCCAAATTTCATTAAAATCACACATCTCTGGTGGAAATGCAGCCGAACAAATCTACTTCCATAAATACATTCATTCTCACAAACGTTCGCATTTATAATTGTTGTAAGATTATTAAACTCATTGAACAGAACGATATCCAAGGAATGGAGGAGCTCATGGCTATATAATAACAGCTGCTCGGATCGATCTTCAGGTTAAGCCGCGCTTGCCTAGATTGATCCGTAGATGGGTAACCACCCATGCATACCGAGTTTCCTTTGTGCCTCGGATGTTAAGCCGTTGGTCCCGGCGGTCATTTGTAGATCATTGAAAGTCGTTGCAGGCCAGTGGCCCGAAAGTCCGACAAGATAGACAGTCGCTCCATCTATACTTCTATACTAATAATCACTACATAATATAAAACAAAGTCGCTTCCCGCTGTCTGCCCCTATGTATGCTTAGATCTTTAAAACTACGCAACGGATTTTGATGCGTTTTTTTTAATAGATAAAGTGATTGAAGAGGAAGGTTTATATGTGAAACATTGCACCCGTGCGAAGCCGGGGCGGGTCGCTAGTAATATTATAAATAGGAAAAAAAAATTTGGTTGTTTGTACCGTATACGCTCCGAAACTACTGGACCAATTTTAACATTTTTTTCACCAATAAAAAGCTAAATTATCAGGAAGTATATAATTTATATTTATATCATGCAGATTAGCCGAGATATCACAATTTTTGCGGACGAAGTCGCGGGCGAAGTGTTAGTGTAAAAAATACTGGTATTCAGCTGTGTCCGGTTGGACTGGAAGGCGACCCCAATGAATTTGGGAAACATCTAGGCAGATGATGTTATCCAAGGTATGTTACGTAAATAAAAATCAAACCAATCCAATCTAGTTTCCCTTTTGTGGGAAGAAATAGCTGCGCTAATTGAGTGCACGACCTTTAAACGAAGTGTGACAATAGGCCGGAAAATCGCTTAGGCTGGGATCTATTAACGTTACTAAGCACTTACTTTGACGTAGCTTTATTCCTGTCGCTGTCGTATAACTATAAAACTACATGTGTAAGATATAGTAAAAGGATTTTGCCGCGCGTGGTCTAAATTTGAAATTACGACGCCACGCCATCTTGTTTGAGAACAATTCCACAAAATGTTTACCAACCACCTGTCAATCTCTGTTTAGCACCAACATATTACTATCACACTTTAGAGGGAAGAACAACGTTACAGCAAAACCGCAACACCTTGCCAAGTATCGTTTATAGATCTCGACCTTACACTGGTATTTATGCGTATTTTCCTTCTCTATACAAAAATATCTATACTAGCAAATAATTTTGTCACATCTCTAACGTTACCATGGCTACTTGTCGGACGAAATCCGTATTATTGGTAACGGGCTGTCAGATCTCCGAAATATTAGATGATATTATTGGTTTTACCTTTTACCTCACCTTTGTGGACGGGAAACGGAATATTTTTATACAGGACGAAATCATTGCGTAACACATCAAAATCAAATAATATCAAAATCATTTTATTAATCAATAGAAATAAAACAATTGTGTCATATTAATCGGTGAACCACAAACTCAGCATCGCTTGTATCTTGTGGCAATGTATTATAAATTGTTTAGTTTTGTAAATGAACATTGTTAAAATTTTGGTGTAATGTCACCAGTACATCAAGTTAACACAAATTGTCAAATTTTCTCATTTGATTTTGAACTTAACTCTCAAAATTTTATAGTTTTAAATAATTTGGAGAATTTTGACAGATTGTAGTAGCTTGTGCTGGCGTTTGTAGCAATAATGTTCACAGTTTACTTAACCATCTGTCTAATTCCGAAGTTGCTGGCGGTTAGTAGCCATTTAGGGGCTTATAGAGAGAATTGTAACCCGGTTTGCGTGGGGGGATACTAAGACGTCGGGAGATAGCGCTAGACGACCTGTATAGCTCTGTCTCTTTCCCACACTGGAATTACTCTTGCTTTAAGACTTCATGGTAGGCCACCGCAATCTCTTTTACACAGTAACAGCGGTTTGCTTGATTGAAACACAGGTGTACAGGTTTTGTAATATTATGTCGGTAATAATAGGTAGTTTGAGCGGAATGGTGCACTTTCAATATATTGCAGGGAGGTACTTACGTTTAGCACCTGTGGAATGATTATGGTGTTCCTTATATTGTAATTGATTCTATATGTCTAGTCTATCTATATAACTAACTGTTTATCTATTTTTTTAAATCTTCTAAGAGAATTTCAGTTTATTTGTAACTCAGGAACTGTGTGCTTGGTGTTGCCAGGCGTAAAAATATAACTCACAATGTATGAAATGAATAATTAATAATATAATAATTTATCATTATAAATTATTAATTATTCATTTCAGATTTAAGACAATTATTCATATTAATTAATATGAATAATTGTCTTAAATCTTTAATAAAAGAAATGTAAACAAAAAGCACCATAATAAGGAATAAATATTAGGATATAGATGATTGATGTATTCGTTATTTTCCTGCGCTTGTGATATTACGGTTTTGTTCTTTTTTTTTAATGTTAAATTGGCTTCCGTTTTGCCGTAACTCGCCTGATATGAAGCGATGACGCGGCCTAGGGTGGAGCACGCTTGCCTAGATGAAACCGATTCACTCGAACTTTGAAGAGAATCAGATTATAACGATCGGGAAACAGAGAATCCGGCAGTGAATTCCACAGACTGGCGGTTTGCACAATAAATGTGGAAACAGCGCAAAATCAACAGTATATAAGGCTTCCTGTATTAGAAACTTATGTTTTTAGAATAATTTTAATTAAAACCGTGAACAATTATATTTTACTAGCTTATGCCCGCGGCTTTGATAATTGTCCCATGGGATCATACTATCGGGATAAAAAGTATCCTATGTGTTAATCCAGGTTATAAACTACGTGTATGCTAAATGTCATCCAAATCTGTTCAGAATTTTTTACGTGAAAATGTAACAAACATCCATCCACCCAAATTTTTTAACTGTCATGGTCACTAACATTACCATGTCCATTGTCCATTTGTTTACCGCAATAACTTCAGTTTATCCGTGATCATGGTGCTTGCAACAGCGTCGAAATATCGGGAACTCAAAATGAACAGTAAATATGGTAAATATCCCTTTTCTAGTTTTAATGATAATCCATCCAACCATCCATCCATCCTCAAAAACTTTCGCATTTATAATATTATTAGAATAAGTAGGATGTATGAAATGCTGGTTCAGAACAAAAGTATGTAGGTACGTCGTACAAACACTTAAGTTTTTATGTATAGCATATACAGTTCGACACCAATTAGCCACCAAGTACCCCTGTACTTATGAGTAGGTTTAAAAGCTTCCTACGCGTTAAAATCCGCTTGTAAACTTACACAACAAATTGTTTGCAGTAAAACTAAATGAGCATTTGCCCTTTGACCTTTGACCGTAAGTTTAATGTCACGAGTTCTACCTACGCTCTAGAATTTTCTGTGGTTGAGCATCGAGTACCTATAAGCATTAAGCACGTGGATATGAGCAGTTTGTGAATCTTGGTGATTTCTTTAACGCGCGTATGTTTACAAAAACCGTGAAGTAAAAGGTAAAACAGGTTTTATGTTTTTAATGAGTTTTTATCGGTTTTAATGTTAAGGCGCCTCCCCGAGCAAAACGCAGCGGTAGCCGTGTTTTGTGCAGTTTTTTGGAGCTATCTACTCTTTACCCAAAATAAATACCAACTTATGAATTAAACATGAAATTTCTGCATATTCTTGACTCCAAAATGGTAGTTTTGGATTTTTTTTTAGTAGTAAAATGTAAAATTAATCTCCTCACAACGAAACCACAGAAATGAGTCAGGATTATTGATGGCTTGCATCTCCTCGTAAAGTAACCATCATTTTGATTTTCTTTTTACACTAGATGGTAGGCAATTTAATAATAAACATTATGCTAGTTTTTTTTTTCAAAAGACGTAAATTTGATTTCATAAAGATTTTATTCCAAAATCTGAGCGTACTCGCTACGTTTATTGCTATTTTCTATCTCACGATCTTATGCTGGGTGGCGTGCGGCGAAAAGGGACAAATGCTCAAGGTTATTTGGTCAGGGTACCGCCTTAAGAAGAAAGTATGATTAGAATTAAAGCTTAAGTAGGTGTTTCAGCAGTTTTATTTGTAGTACTATAGACCAGTTTTAGTACTTTCTGTAATTCGATTTGACCTTAATCTTTCAGGTTTGTCATGTGAAAAAATGTTTTTTAAATATAATATCATCATTATCAGCCTACTGCAGTCCACTGCTGGACATTGGTCTCCTCAATCGCACGCCACTCAACTCGATTCTCAGCAGCTCTCATCGAGTTGCTAACAGTCACCCTGCGGAGATCGTCGCTCCACCGAGCCTGAGCGCGTCCCGCGTCCCACCTTACGTTTACCGATTCGTGGTATCAACGCAAGAACACGTGTACCCCAACGGTCATCGGTTCTACGGCTAATAAGACCGGCCCATAGCTACTTCAGCTTACTTATTCTGTGAGCTATATCGACCACTCTGGTTCTCTATCGGATTACCTCGTTCCGAATGCGATCCCTCAGAGAGACTCCAAGCATAGCCCGTTCCATAGCTCGCTGAGCGACCTTAAATGTATGGACCACCCGCACCGTACAAACAAACATAATATGTAGCTGGCGAATTGTGGGTATACTATTAAGTTCACCTCTGTGTAACTCTTCGGGATTAGAGGTGTGATGTTTATGTATGTGTTAATTTTTGTTTCAGCTAGCAATGTTTGGAGTTTTTTGAAATAATCTGTGATTCCTTTATTACAAGGCTTTGTTAGGACTACTTGCAGGTAAAAGATTTAACGTTAATATCAGCAAATGAAAAGATTTCCTGTCGTCATTTGTATTCTAAAAATGTGAAGATTGTTTCATTTTATGTTTTTGAGAGCATCGTTCCCGTGATATTGGCTTGTTTTCAAAAAACGTTTTTCCTACAAAAATGGGTACTGTAAGGCGTCGTTCTGGGTTCATATGAAATTGAGAACCATTTATGCCGAATCGGAAGCCAAGCCAGTAGAAATAGACCAAATAATTTACATACTGAGCTTCGCATCTCTACAATTGGAATTTCGCTGGGCAAATACCCAAATATAAACATGGATACTTGTGGTATCTAAACATTCCTTGCAATCATGAGTGAATGCCTACTACTTAACGAATGCAGCTTTTGAAGCATTGAGTTTTTACGGCACGGCACGGTACAGCACGCAGCGGTCGAGTGTTGGCTGCTGTTCTATGCGTCACGAGTTCGTATGACAAACGAAAATAAAATAAATTCATGGCGACATGGGAATAACAAAAAATGGAAAAATAAAGACTTTTTTGCAAAAAATAAAACCGACTTAAAAAAACACAATAACAAACCAAAAAAGTGAAAAATAACATTAGTTTCAGAAGCCGGTGACAAAAACACCAAATCAATCAAACAAAGATCAAGCTTCGAAGTCGGTTTGTCAACCTTTAGCATACAGGCATGATCTTACGTCATGAGCAATCACGACAGATTTGCCGTCTATTTTTGAAGAGTTCCATAGTATACCTCCAAAGATCAGCATCAGATCTTCACCAAATTTAATGGGACCACCTCAGAAGTATAATCTTTCAAATAAAAAAGAATTATGAGAATCGCTGCACAAATGGGGGAGAAATAAGGTAACATACAATAAAAAACATACACCCGAACATATAACCTCCTCCTTTTTTGAAGTCGGTTAAAAAGAAACAGTTTTTCGAATTACAGACAGTTAATTCGGCTATGACAGTTTAACACACTTCTTACACAAAAGAATTTCACAGAAACAGTTTTGCATCAATCAAACGGAAAAAAATATTTATGTACGAGTAATACAGCACAGTTTTCTGCTAAAAATAGCCTTCATAGCAGGCCTTTTATGATGTCCGCGGAGCAACTCAATAAAGGTCCGTAACGACGTATTCCATAGGGATATTACCATAATCACCAATCTGCGTAGGGGGACCAAGTATGTTTGTGGAACATAGGACGATACTTATCCTTAGGATATATTAACTTACAGGATGTTATTTCCGCTGGACATTGTTCAAAGTCGCGAGTTAATAGGCTTCTTTAGGGTTAACTCGTTCCATCGTCGACATCAGGACCAGATTGAGGTCAAGACTAGGCCTTTTAAGTATCCAAAAAGGTGGAAATATCTGATAAAACTTAATAAAAAAAATTAAGTCGAATTGTGCTCAACTTGCAAATCAACAATGAATACCACAAAGCAGGTTTCTATTGCTTTGGCGACAAATAACAATAAAACAACAAGTCATCAAATTTTGTCAACCACATTTTTTTCCGACGGTTTTCAACTCACACGTTAGCCTGTAATGAATCTGAATTTGTCAAAACGTTGATTAATTAATTCAAGTGCTTGCAACATTGTTTATATCGGCACATCTTCTTCTTCGTGTCGCTGGCACGCTGACAATTTTTATATTTTGTTAGCCCAGAACTTCCCCACTTCCACCGCGTCGTCGGTGGCAGCGCAGAGATTACTTGGGCTACATGTTTTTGGGCTAAGAGGGCAGGATAGTAGGTAGAGCATAGTTTGTGACACAAACCACAGCCACACCCCGCTGCTGTTTCATTGCGGTAGCCCCACTTAACGAGGTTGGAGTTAAATCTTCCTACTTGAGTCCGAAGACGGTTCAAGGACTTTCAGGTGGACCACGGAAGGATAGACCCTGCAGGAAGGTGCTCACTTGGTGGTAAGTAGTGAGTGGGAGGGGGACAGCTGTTTTCCCCCAGCTTACATCGGGCGTCAGCCGGATCGCCTGAAAGGGACGCTGCGGTTTTTAAAAAACTGTAATAGGCACATAATACTGTAAATAACAAATCCTATTCCATTCTATCATCACAAAAAGTGCAAATATGAAATGTACAGCAAGATACTTTGTGTGAAGAAGAGCCATTGACTCACAGCTTCGTATTCAGAGCTTAGCTTTTCTTTACTGCTTTGTGTTGTACGTTTCATTGCAAAGCCAAGTAGGTCAGTGACACAGCAGCTCTGATACACTATGTCGGTAAATACGTTATGGATTCTTAATATCTTAAGTACTTTTGATACAATGTTTTGGTCGTATTTGAAAGCATTTTATGATTGTTTTGAGGCATGTAAAACAAGTTGTTGAATAAATATCTGTAGGTAAGTGAAGAATTTTCGTAGCCTTAGTTGCAAGACGCGGTAGTAGACAGAGGAAAGTACTATTATTGTTTTTTGACCTAGCCAATCGCAGTTCAACTCTATGAGGTTGCAATAGTGCTCAACTGGGCTATCCTTTGATGACCTTAAAATAATTTAAGACATCCAGCCAGGGCGTACAACTAAATTACTAAGTTAAATGACCGCTCGCTAAGGGCACCCCTGTGGGATTCAGACTTGGGATTAGGGCGTCACTGAGGAAAAAAAATCTTTCAACGCAATTTTTAAATCACACCTGTATGTCTTACAGGGTTGGGCTGAGGTGTAGGTATTTGTAACATACAAATTTCGACAGTTACATACTAAATGCTCTGAAAAAATTAACACAAAATGAATGAAAGTGGTGATCCATTATCCTTCCTGGGATAAAAAGCAATTACCACCTATAAATATAAATATTGGTTTTGGTCTTGCAAGTCGTCTGCAGTTTGCCATAAATTGCATAAGGTTTTATTAATTGATCGGAAGATCGGATGTAGTCAATTGAATTTTCCTGTAAGGAAATTCTTACTCCGACTAACACAAATACAGTTGGATAAGGGGGGAAATCTTGGTTATATTGAGAAAAATCTCAAGTTATTATTTTTGTATTCAGATTACATGGTTGGTTGGGGTTAGGCAAGTAGGTGCTTAAGCCTTCACGTGTTCAGTTGTTAACGTGCAAGTAATCCTTAAGGACAGTGTCATAATAAGCCGGGATGGTTAAGATCTTACCGACAAATCGTCCTTTCAACCGCTCGATCTTAGTTAAGCTTGGAAGATTATAATCAGATTTCGACTTTGAATTAGAAATAGATTTGTATTGTACAAGCACATTTTTTTTGTTCATCTTTATCATGTATTGTAATCAGCCTAGAAAGTTCCCACTGCTGGGACACATGTCTCTTCTTGCAGAGAAGGACTGGGCTGTAATTCGTCACGCGGCCACAGTGCTGGTTGGTTGGTGGATGTCGCATGTCTATAGTTTATTGTCTGTTTTAAATTAACAAAAGTTTGAGCTAGAAAACTAGATTATTTTATTTACGCGACAGTCATGTTATTTATTTAATCAATGCGTGGCTTAATAATAACAGCTGCTCGGGTCGATCCTCAGGTTAAGTCGCGCTTGCCTAGGTTGGTCCGTGGATGGGTGACCACCCATTACATACCGAGTTTCCTCCGAGCCTCGAAAAGCATTTTAAGACGATGGTCCCGGCTGTCAATTGTAGATCTTTGATAGTCGTTACATGTAGTCAGTTGCCCGAAAGTCTGACAACCAGTCTTACCAAGGGGTATCGTATTACACAATACTAACTGGGTTGTGGAGGTCGGATAGGCAGTCGCTCCAAGTAAAATACTGGTGTTCAGCTGCATCCGCTTACACTAGAAGCCGACCCCCACATAGTCGGGAGACTAGGCAGGTGATTAATGCGCCTAGTCCGTTTTAATTAATTACAAAATTAACAAAAGTTTTATATGGTAAACTTGGTTATTTTTAGCGGGACAGAACCGGTATGCTCATCTAGTAATGACACCAGATCTTTGAAAGCGGCAAGGAATGAGGGCTATCGTTTTTCAGCTCGCCAGACGGCGCCGCTGTCGATTAAGGTCCTGTCAATAATTCTATTTTATACTTTAAAGTACCATTAAGTTCATAAAAAGTTTATTTTATTACGTTTAACAATATAGTTTAAACTTCAGGTTCATATATTTACAATATTCTCCCAATAAATGAGCAAGCATGAAACATTTAAAAATCATTTTACCTCCAAGTACTGACAATTAAGATACAGTTGCTACTTAAAACCTTCAAGTTATAATTAATCAGAAATGGCTCAATCTAGACCACAATCGTGAATATTTGTAAAAATACGTGCTAAAACAGCACACAACGCGCGAACAATCTATGACATCTGATGATCTGACATTTCGGTGAGCCCGCGCTACACTACCGCCTCTAGCGGCGAATTCATAAGCGATAGCCCCCATTGAACTGACGCCCTCTGTTATAGTTGGCAGTTCGTCTTAGCACTTATTGTCCCTTTGACATCAAGTGTCTTATAAAAGAGCGAGTCTGCATTTGTCTGCAAAATGAGATAATTTTTATAACCTTTTCTATGTTTTTTTTTTATTGAATAGTTTTGAACGGTGGGAAGATTTTTAAAGCGGTGTAGGTAGCTGTAATATTGTAATGCCGTTTCGAAAAGTTTAATTTTTAACCAACTTAGTTTGTAGCTGTCTTTTGCTGGACCTAGATAGGCATTTGATGGTTTATTAAACAATTAGGGTACCTTGAAAGTACACACAGTCTTTTTCAGACATATTATGCGTTTACCTAGCATTGTCTGGAAAGGCTTATGATACTGGGCCTGGCATAAGGCAAACGCGCGTAAGACAGAACACCGGCAAGATGGTCAGACGTGATCAAGAAGGCTAGGGTGGAGGCAGCCTGTACCAAACGGTCCACCCTGCAGGAGACCGCATGGCTTGGTTATATGTGGTCGTGATCCTCTGCAGTAACGAAACGATGAAGAAGGAAGAAGAAGGAAAGTCACAAAATAAGAACAAAGAGTTTTTCCCGTATTTTTATGAATATTCAAGTGTTATACTTATAACCATCATAATACTTATGATGAAGACATCCGCAAGAGAACCTAGGTTACTGACGTAGCGCGAAGAATTGCCAAACTGAAGTGGCAGTCGGCAGGGCACATTGCTCGCAGAACAGATGGCCGATGGGGCCGAAAAGTTCTGGAGTGGCGACCGTGAACCGGAAGACGTTGCGTTGGAAGGCCTCCCACTAGGTGGACCGATGACCTGGTGAAGGCTGCGGGGATCCGCTGGATGCGAGTCGCACGGGACCAGTCAGTGTGGCGACACTTGGGGGAGGCCTATGTCCAGCAGTGAACGTCTTTCGGCTGAAATGATGATGATGGTGATGATACTTATAACCTTAGTCTAGAGATAAGATTGCCACATGAACTTTAACGGTTTTTAAGTAAGAGAACTTGCTTTTGTAAATAATTGAGGATATTTTTTATAAAATGCTGCGTATAACTACCTGTATACCATGTATACATTTTAATACCAGCAGCATTTGTAACAATTCACAGTTGTATAGTTTAGCAACAGTGCCCTAGAGGCAGTTGACTGCCGTTGTGTGTAACCGCTCAAAATCACAGAAATGTTATAACTAACTAAGTTTCCTTGTGTTAACTCGTGCTGAACTAACACTCTACGTAATGCTTTTGAGTTTAACTCATCCTGTTATATTAGGGGTGAAAGTATGAAACTGCCGATTTGTATGGACGATTTCGTGAAAAGTTATATTTCCATTCTAAAATATTTTTTTTTCTTGGATAGTTCTGAACCGATTATGTATGATGCAATTGCAATAGTTAGAGTGAAAAAAATGCTGCGCTGCACTACGTATCTTTAAATCTCAAAACTCAGTGTATGACAAAAGTATACCTACTCAAGTAGGTATACTTTTGTCATACACTGAGTACACTGCTTCAAAGCAGTGAAACCGACGACACATTAAAACAGGTGTTTTGACACACTACCCTATGAGGTAATATGCCACTACTAGTACAATTTTTAAACTCTAAAGGTATGTATTATTTAACAATTAATCGAATAAAAATGGAATTAGGAAAAAATATAACGATCGATACGTCAAAGTTACAAACAAAACCAAATGTGAGAAAAAACACGTCAAGTTCATAGTTAAAGGCCTATTACTTGCTACATTTCATAATCATTGGAATTTATACCTTAACACAATCAAATAAGACTTACTTTACGCGCGCCTGTAATTGCAAGAACCTTCGTAAGTAATTCGTAACTTACGGATGGAAGTCGGAGCTTTTGGTTGAATTAAAAAATATGCTCTTAATATAATAATCAACCCAAATGCAACCTCATGATCTTATTAATAAAGTTGATGTAAGTTAGTGTTAGTAATCGTTATAGCTTAGTGGTGTGATCGTCGGACTGGACTACCAAGTCATAGGTCTCGAGTTCGAACCCAAAACACGCACCTCTGATGTCGGATTCATGAGCGTAGTCTATGATTACCTATCATTTATTCAGGAATACATCGTAAGGAAATTAAACCAGCATGCCTGAGAGATATTTCTCGACAGCATTGAAACTCAAGCCAAAGGGCCATGGGCGGTATAAAAACTGCCATCAGGTTAGGCACTTACCACATGAAAAAGAAAGCGTGTAGTCTGAATGATACTATAATTATCAGGTTTTTGACCGCAATCGATTTTTCCTACTTCATTTTTTACATAAAGAAGGAGGGGCACGGCCCACACAAAATTAAACCACTTCACAGTAAAGAGAAAAATCTCAAAAAATCTATAAAAATGGGTATAAAAAGATGGCATACTACCAAACTCCATCCTTACAGTCTAACGTATAAGAAAATGCTATGAAAATTCGTTCAGGGGCAGTAATATTTACAATGAATATACAGTGGTATCCGGCTATTACGACTTCGTTTATAGCGACGAATGTGTAAACACAAGTTAGGTTTTATACAGTCGACTTATCTACTATGAAAACTATCCTTTTAGTACGACTCCGGTTTAGACGACCAACTGCTTAGAACGATCTATTTTGACAATAACTCATCCGGTTAAAACGACGCGCGTAAAGATGGAGTTTGGAAGTATGCCACCTTTTTATACCCATTTTTATCTTTTTTTGAGATATTTTTCTTTGCTGCAGGACGCGGGTAAATTTTGATCCTTCTTCTTTCTTTTACTCTGCGGCGCTGGTCTAGTGTTCGCAAGCGCTATTGTTGAGTATGCGTACTGGTTTCGATTTCTAAGTCGGGCAAAGTGTCGTTGTGGTTTTCATATTAGGAATTTCTCAGTAGCAGCCGGGTGTCTGGATTTATGCCCTGTTGTTGGCAATAGGCTGACCCCCTATTTTAAGAGACTTGATAACTGGCAAAATAGGTGATTAATAAACATTTTTGCCTAACCCTTACGGCAATCCAGACATGAAGTTAAATTTGTTTTTTTTTAATGACCTTTGCTTATTTAAATTGTAAGTCATAATCATAAAACATATTTATTTCTGTAAATTGGTTTTACAAAATACTTTTTCACGTCGATTTTAAAATTAGCTGTAGTAACTGACTACTCTGAGAAGAAACATCCGAAACAAACTCAGAGGTCACGGTCTCTTTTAAAGTCCAGACATTGGTCAAGTCATATGAGGATCATGCAGATTAATGTCTGAGATGGTCTTTTGAAGAAATAACCACACAGATTTGAGTGTACCTGTCCAGTCAGTGCAAGCAGTGTAGGTGGGGCCTATACTTACTTGTTTTCCATTTGTCAAGAAGCATTGAGATTTTTTTTTTATATAAAGCGATCGATCCATATCTATCATTACGTACCCACCCAAAAGATTTTCAGAATATCTTTAAAAACTTATTGGTATTACGTGTAGCAACATAACCTTTAAATTTCATCTCTACACATTTCTGGGCCTCATTTAATATTCAGAAGGGGTCTGAAACTTTCAGCTAATACAGAGGTAGGTAGGATAACATTTTTGCGTTTATGCCAAAGTGGATTTACTCGGCAATGTAGTTAAAGAACGGTGATTAAACAACACGTGAAATTAAAATTGCCTGGAAAAATGATGCTAGCAATTACCACGGTTGTTGGTTATTTTATTTAGGTACCGTAGCCTTCTTCTATATCTATGAATATTGTAAAACAGAGCCGCTTTTCGTGGAAACAATTGTGTGTGACACAACAACAACACACACAACAATTGTGTGTGTGATTTTGATATGTCGATATTGCACCCGTGTATCCCAGTCTAATGAAATCAACCTTATGAACAAATAACGGCGTGATTATATGTAAATAACAACTGTTAGTTTATTTTACATGTATTATGTGTATTAGTATCACTATAAGTACTTATATAAATTATTTATTATGTACCCTACCACATCGTTTTCTTATTTAACCCAAAAGTTGACTGGTAGAGAATGCCTTATGGCATTAAGTCCGCCTATCTCTATTGTATATGAAGTTTAAATAAATAAATAACGGGGCGACGTATGCTTAGAATTTGCGAGTAGCGAAGTTTAAAAAATAAAGTTTTAAAATCTTCTCAACCGGCCGCACTGCGCGCTTGGCGCCTCGCTAGTCGTCTGGCGTGTATCGAAGTAGCGAGCCGCTACGCAAGCCAGCTTTCAGGTACCAAAGGTATTTTTACAAGATAGATGTGAGATGAAACGCCGTGAAGGGGCGCACTAGAAGAAAGAATATAAACACTGACCTTCAAATCAAATCAAATCTTTATTGCTGAACACAGTATACATAAATACATTGCAAGATGTTGAGTGAATGCGCAGTTCACTATGTTCTACCGATTAAGGCATGCAAAATTATAATTAGTCACACGTTACAGCAAGAATATAATAAAATCAAATAATGTCAAATAAAATCCAATAAAATCTCACAAAATCAAAATAAATCAAATAAAATCAAACAAAATACAAACGGACGTAGAATAGGTTCACCTCAATGTCAAACAAAATAAATTTATTGATAATTATAAAATCCTATATTTCTATCTGATAGGTACTCTTTTATATTATAGTTTGATTTATTTATTGGGAACTCATTCAGTTGTCTTAAATATATTTATGTCATTACTTTCTAATAAAGATTTAGATAGTTTGTTGTATATTTGCGGTGCCAAACCTAAGAAATCCTTTAATCATTTACCTTATTCGTGCTGTTCTTCAGTAAAGTCAGGTGCATAGTTAGTATTCAGAGGCGGCGTAGGTACGTGTATGACTTGGTCATACCTATGCCGCTTGCTTACCTTCATTCATCTGGATGTATGGACGTGGACGAAGCAAAAAGAGTAACTATCGCAGCGCGTTCTGTTAATTTTTCCTGCCACCATAGAAAAAAGCTCTAGTTCATGCGTGTATGTTAGTATAATAAGACATAGAGGAGTACAACTGCCCGTACCTGTGAAGTACCAATATTGTATAGTGTCATGTCACCGTTTATTATTAATTTGTACACACACGTAACAGACATAAAATTTAACGGCTTCCACAGCATAGTGCAGCCGAATTTATGGCGTAGTAAACACCGCGGGAAATTAGTTATTGTTTACACGAAACCTCCTTGCTATGTAAATATATTGTGTGTGCGGAGCTTGTAATGACAGTGGCGTTGAAATACGCCATCTTGAAACGACATTGTCTATGGATGTGAAAATTTACGTTATTTTCTTGGATATAACTTAGAAGATTATTGTATATTTTTGTGACAAAATAATTCGAATAATTCTGTCGAATTAAAATTGCCTCGGACGTAGAAAAATTTGGTAAAAGTCAGCTCTGTCTACTTGTAACGTAATTGTAGTTTTGTTAACTTTTAATTTACTATACCTAGAAGATTGCTTATACGTATTTTCATTTAAAAAGTACTTCTTTTTTTTTGTATCGATGGTACGACTTATTTCAATTTCTTGGGCCCAGTATGTCACCACTTAAATCACAGTATCTGAGGCGTTTTTTAGGCCCTCTAAAGTGCACAGTAAGTGTTGCCACATTTTGGACCCGGGTGTCGTCGGGAGCACCGCATTCGTACCGTGTGTCGGAGAGATCTTTAATACCCTATTTTGCCAAATTGTGTTTACAGCGGCCTACTTGGGTGTGCAATCGGTTCAGTGCTTTCCATACTTGCCACTGCAGATCTTGTCCGGGAGGCAAATGTTCCTGGGGTTTTACGAAACCGGGAGGTAATGCAAAAGTACTAAAAAAACAGTAATGGAAATACCATTTCGATACACAGATAAGCTACACATTTCAGACAGAAGGGGACAATTCAATAACATTGGCACTACAAAATACAATTTTAAATTCAGAACACAAAAAAAAAAATCTTCTATTTCTTGCCAGCACAAAACCCACCGCTAATTTCAAACAGCGAACCAAGTCATTGTTCGACCCTTACCCACGATGCAACGCAATTGAACGCATACACTGCTCTTTGCGCATAATAGACTGAAGTTACCTGTCGCATTGAATGAGCATTGAATAGCCCTGACGAGGATACATCGGTCTCTGAGCATTCATGAATGGCACTCGATTTAACAGAAGCTGTACGGAATGCATGTTATGTGAATGGTACCTCTTTGAATCACTTCACTAGGAATTGTAGGGATGTTAAACAGATGTTGGTATTGTAGCATAGAGTAACTAGGGTCTTGATAAAGTGATATGCGTTGATGCAGATTATTTATTTTATAATATTATAAAGAGGTACAATTTATTTGTAAGTTTGTATGATGTAGGGCGGTAATCTCTGGAACTTCAATTCTAAAAATAATTTCACCGGCCGAAAGCTACATTATTCATGGGTGCTTTAGGCTTTAAATTATATTCTTTTTTTCTTTTAAAGAAAAAGAATGTAATTATATTTATATCATGGATATTAGTCGAGCTATCACAATTACTACGGACGAAGTGCTAGTCAACGATAACAATGAGAACTCATAACTGTATTGGATCGACATGAGCGACCAGAACACTTGAACTTTCTGACTGACCGACTCTTTGACAATACAAAAGTGCCAGTAAAATATTGTTTTAGTTGAAATAAATGTTGTGTTTATAAATCAACTAGCGACCCGCTCCGGCTTCGCACGGGTGCAATGTTTTACATATAAACCTTCCTCTTGAATCACTTTATCTTTTAAAAAAACCGCATCAAAATCCGTTGCGCAGTTTTAAAGATCTAAGCATACATAGGGACAGACAGCGGAAAGCGACTTTGTTTAATACTATGTAGTGATGCTGCCATACGTGAAACAATTTGAAATCTAATAAAACATTTTTTATCTTGTTTTATTGTTCTGACAAAGGCTATGATGGTCGTTTGAGCTCACTACCTTAATTCACATTGTTGCTTGAGATGATAATAGATACATCGTAGGCCGTACCACTTATGATGTACAACAAACATTCGCTTAGAACTACTCTTGAAAAGGAGTCATCATCATCTGCCTAGCCTTTTCCCAACTATGTGGGGTCGGCTTCCAGTCTAACCGGATGCAGCTGAATACCAGTATTTTACATGGAGCGACTGCCTATCCGACCTCCACAACCCAGTTAGTACTGGGTAATATTTAGTACCTTTGCAGAATATTTAGTACCTTTTTTTCTTAATAAACTTCCAGAGGACTTGCAAACGCTATACAAAACGAGTTCGAAAAGTTATAAGTATAAATCGAAACGTTTCCTTACACAAAACTTCTCTTAGAGTAAGTATGTACCTATGAATTATTATCACCATCATTAAAAACTAAGTTTTATAATGTATTTACTGTAGTTGTAACATTTTGTAAAAGTTAAACGAACGGCTCGCCAGCACACATATAAGCCCAGAGAGTTTTTCGATGTGTGGCTGAAACCAAAACTGTAACTAGCTTAAGTGTCTTAGATATTAAATAAATAATAATAATAAAATACGTTACCCCTTGGTAAGACTGGTGTCAGACTTTCGGGCCACTGAATACCTGTAACGAGATGTAAAAATGACAGCCGGGACCAACGGCTTAACGTGCTTTCTGAGGCACGGAGAAAACTCGGTATGTAATGGATGGTCACCCATCACCAGACCAACCTAGACAAGCGCGGCTTAACCTGTAGATTGATCCGAGCGGCTGTTATTATCTGGCCCAAGCTCCTCTTAAAACGTACTTCAATAAAATCTTAATAAGTTCAGACGTTTACAAGACAGGATTCATAAAAGTTATGAAGATCGAACGGCAGTTTCCTATCGACATTTTAATTAAATTTGATCCTGACCCAGTAAGCCGCTTAGTAAGGGGTAGTCTTTATAAAAAAGCGTCTTTCCCGATGCCCTAGATTCTATCAAGATGAAATAAATCCTGCCTGCGTAGCATGACCACCGTAGAAACGGGTTTTGTCGGCGAAGAATCGAAAAAAATGACAGATTGTGGAAAGATTTCTATCGTCGCAAGCATGGCGATGTTAAAAATGTATGACAGACACAATGAGGTTAATAACATCATTGGACAGACATATCAAGTTGTGTAGAAATAGCTTTGTCGATTCTTGGTAGAATAGAGATAGTATTGCCATGCTACGCGGGCTGGAGTACCTGCATTACAAGTACCACTAACAATTTTTAACGTATAGTTCTGAATTTCGGTTTTGAACAAAGACTTCACCATGTTCACGTTTTTGTTTTTTTTTACGTCGTACGTATCTCGCTTACTCAAGCTGAAAATTGTAGCAATTTCTCCACCTGGAATGCTCACTCTTCTGACTGTGAACACTTTTTCGCACGACCTTAAACCCACAATTATTATCTAACGATTCAAGAAATTTTGTACTAAAGAATTCCCACAAAATAAAAATAAAATATGTTTTTCCTTTTTTTTTCAATCATGTTCAATCTATTAAGGAATCATTTTCACGATCTAAGTTCCCCTTGTAGTTAAATAACTGACCTTTAAAATAAACGAAACGCTTTCTGTAAACGAGATCAGTTTTAAATAGAACCACTTAAATGTGACCTTCCATGAAACAATAATGGTCAAACAATTATAATTACTTTACAAATGTTCCAAATCGAACCATTTTTAGGTTTGATGAAAAAAAACATTTTTTAGTTTCAGTTCCATGTATGGGGCCCCCTTAATCTTGTATTATTTTTAGTTTTGTTTGAAAATTATAAAGCGGTTTGCAAAATACATCTACCTACTAAGTTTGAACTGTGTATTCTTAATAGTTTCCGAATAAAGTAGCTGTGACATACACGGACAGACAGACAGACCAACAGACGTGGCGAATCTATAAGGGTTCCGTTTTTAGCCATTCGGCTACGGAACCCTAAAAATTGTCTAAATAATAGATGATTTTGGCTCTAATGTGGGTGTTTTCTTTCGAATTATTCAATAAAAGCAACCTGCCTTTGTTTCGCACAGTGCCACCTAACGGTTCCAAAACTATATCTAATGTAGCCTATATTTTAAGTTAGGCATTTAGCAATAGAGCGGTGAAAACTGCGTTCAAATCCATGCAGTAGTTTTTGCGTGATCCGCGTACAAACATACAGTCAGAAAGACAGACATAAATCACATGGTACATCACCGGATTTGACATAAACAACGAAAATATCATAATTTTTTCCATCAACATTTTATGTCGATGGAAAACACTTCAGTTCACAAACTATGTATAATAAGTACATTCCATCAGTACCATTCAAATTCTAAACGTTTCGCTCATAAATACTTTGAACTTCTTTACTAAAGAACTATGTTGTATTGCACTGAAGTTTATAATTCTGAAACATAACAAGTCAGGTGAAACTCGATAATTAATTCATGAAAAATCTAAGGGCATAGTCAAAGTGACTTTCTCTCAGCGACAACGAGGATGAAATGTCAAAAAGGAGATTTGCAAACGCCCATAGTAAGACAGGCTCAGGGTAAGATCAGCGAATAAGAATGACAATTTAATCAAATCACTACTAAAAACACACAAATAATGATAAATAAAAAAAAAACAAATGTTAGGAATATTTTTTTTTATTTAAAGGATTTTAATTAGTTTTGGTTTTAGTTGCTTTTTTTTTAAATTATAGCCGAACCTGCAATGATTATAAATAGTTTATTTAATTGGTAGTCACAAGAAATCAGTATTCACCGCGCACGAGTACAAGAGCGAATCAAATCATTTTTGAAATTTGATTTTATTTGGCATACAGCCTTTTGGTTTTGACTTTTGATACATAAAAATATACATGAAAACGTTTAAAAATAAAATAAAAATGGTAAAAAACACGGGGTAGTGTGTGTTTTTATGTTCATCGGCTTTCGGACTTTTAACAAACAAGGTAGTACAGACGCCAGCACATCAAGCTACTACCATCTGTCAAATTTCTTTAATAGATTTTCAACTTTATCGCTGGAGCATTATGTTCAAAGTTGATTGGGAAAATTTGACGGGTACAATGTAAGTATTTTTTAATGTTTCATTTCAGTCTGCTAATGGACCGAATTTCGCACATGTCGTTTGTGGGACTGACTGCTACGACAAGCTAATATTAATTCTGTAGTAGTTGCAAAATATAAAACGCTTTGAAATGTATTGATTGAAACTTATCTAGGACATTTGGTCTACTCTTGCTAACTATTTCTGCTATTTATAAATGCTTTTGTGTCAAACTCAAGCCGAGATTTTGTAAGGCATCGTCGTTAGAGCTCCTTTAACCTATTATTTCGATTTTAAAGGAAATTTCCTGAAATAAAACGTTGTTAACCAACCCTTTGAAATAAACTAATTGGAATCTTGCTTTCGTTTTTACCTATTTTTAGTTCACCCAAACGACCTTAAAAATATCAATTCGAACAGATTTATTTCTGGTAAAACCTATAGGTAAAACTGTAGCTACATGTATGGAGGTTGTAAGCAGTCATGCTAGCGAAGGAGGTGGCGTAACGTGAGAGGGAGAGAACCTCACGTCCCAGCCGCCGCGGGAGACGCACCAGGCGTCGGGGGCCACCGTAGGCGCGGGCCTGTGGACGGTGACCTATGGGCTAGCTCGCCGTCCGTCCGTCTTATGACGACAGGCCGTGTCGACGGCACGTCCATGTTCCATGCGCGCCTCAAAGAGAGTCAGCAAACGGGAAAGGGTCCGAAAGGACCGATGCCTGCCAGGGTTGCGGGACTGTTCGAAAGAGATACCGTGGCCCTGGAACACAAAGGGCAAAAGAAAGAACATGGATGGTTTTAGTCAGTAAAAGTCTGACACTCCCTCCTGCTCGGCACAGAGCGGAGGAGTTATTTGATGATTTCCCACCCGAAAAAAAAATTTTGGTGTGGATAACCGAAATAAATAATCTTCACCTTTTTAATACTTCATTTAATATTTCATTTAATATTTAAAAACACTTCTTACACATTGGAATCGACACTACTTTTCGCTCATTCAGTTATCGCTGCATTCATGCATCCTTATTTTTTTTTTTTTTTAATTATGATGCGTTCTGAATTAACATCCGACATGTTTAATAAAAATATAATAATAATAACCTTTGTAGCCATCACGAAATACGTACAGATAATAAAAAAAAAAACGAAAAAAGAGCTTACTTACGTCTAGAAACGTGACCAATCGACAGTGACAGCACAAAACATGTAATTATAGATAGCCTACGTAAAAAACATGAGGTCCTCTTAGCGTGGAAGCCTTTGGTCCGTCACGTCCTGACTATTAAGCGAGACGGGTGCCTGATATGAAGGGTTATCAATATTAGAAGTCGTGCCGCTATTTCACTGGTGACGTGATATAGTTGGTAAAATTACTTGATTAGTTGCTATGAGCTATTTTTGTCTGATTTGAGAAAAGCGTTATAAATGATTATTTATAGTCCTAACTCGTAACTAATATTATAAATACGAATGTAAGTTTGTTTCTTACCTTTTCACGCCTAAACCACTGAACCGATCATCCTGAAATTTCGCATATACGTTGTCAGGTGTACAGAAACGGAAATAGGGTACTTTTCATCCCGAAAAAAGAATGCTGTTCCCGAGGAAAAGAACAATAAATTTCTTATAAGAATAGATGGCACCACGTGTCTTTCGAATCATGATTGAATTATATTATTAAACTTTAGTAATGCGAATTGATTGTCAAATTTTAAATTAACGCGAGCGAAGCCGCGGGGAAAGGCTAGTAAAAAATAAAATTGAATAGAAATAAAAACACCAATAACGAGTCATACATACATGTTGGTTATTGGTGCTTTTATTTAAATGATTTGGAACAATTAAACCTTCGAGAAATATGGAGAACGAATGTTGACTATGCTGTACTTAGATAAAACAAAAAATAATATATCGGACTGATCGGACCCTACATCATTTACATTTACAACCATAGACATCAATGCAATACCTATAGCAGTGATAGCCTTGTGGTGTGACCGTTGGACTGCCAAGTCATAGGTCTCGAGTTCGCACCCAAGGCATGATCTCGAGTTCGAATTGTGCGTATGTAATACGCAAATAAATCCGAAAAATCAGAGGTGCGTGCGTTTTCCTTCGCCAAAGCAAGTGATAATTATCCGTTACTAACTTTTACCCGCGGCTTCACTCGCGTTAATTTAGAATTTGACAACCTAGTGGTGTGAAATATACTTTACGACCTATTCTCATATCTACCTATTTGGTAAAAAAATTATAAAAAAATACATGAACATAAAAATTCAAAAAAAATATCATTAAACCCAAAAAAAAAATCATTAACCCTGTCGCTCATCATCATCTCTCCTCCTTCGTTTCCCTCCTCACTTCTCAAGTCGGTATGATGGTTCCTTTACTGTTCGGGCTGTGCGCCTTTGGAATTCGCTTCCACACTCCTTGCGGGATAGCCCTTCGTTAGATGTGTTCAAGAAAGGAATAAGGGAACATTTCCTGTCAACAGGATAATAGTATATATATAGTATTTTGTGTATCTATCTATATATATGTATTACGTTTATTATATTTTATGTATTAGTTTAGTAAAAATAAGTAAATTTAAGTTTTAAAATGTTCGTTTGTGCACATAGGTTTATCCTCATTCGCAAATCTCACAATAAGAAAACCCAATTCTGGGTTAAGCTCGCCGTTGTACATAAGTTATATATTGTAATTTTGTGTGTCCTGCTTTTATATTTTGTGTGCAATAAAGAATAAGAATCTAAAATCGGTCGAGCTTTTTCGGAGGAGTGCGACCACAAACACCGTGACACTAGATTTTCATATATAAGAAGATTATCACTTGCTTCGTTGAAGGAAAATATCGTAAGAAAACCAGCGAGCCTGAGAGATATTTCTCGACTACATGTAAAGCCAAATCAGAGGCCCATGGGTGGCATAAAAACTCTAACACTAGGTTAGGTACTAACCACACGATAAAGAATCCGTAATAAATACTATTCAAGTTCTAGCAGTGAAGAGAATATATATTTAATAGTCATAAATAAATGACTAGAACATAAACTCATGGTAAATATAACATCAATTTCCTTCTGTCGTCTTTGCAATAACGTTGACGGTTTTTATTAAAAGCTACTAGAAACTTCAGCAATTCATACACAAAAGCTGTATATAGTATAAATAAAAATGAAATAACTGTTTGTAATTTTAAAAATAACAGCTTCTTACTGAATGCATAGGAAAGTACGGTACATATAACAAAAAAAAAAACATTTTTTTAAATTTTTGTACCTGTCCGTCTGTCTGTTTGTTCCGGCTAATCTTCGAAACGGCTGGACCAATTTTTACTGGCAGATAGCTGATGTCATAAGGAGTAACTTGGGCTACTTTTATTGTAGAAAAAGAATTAGGATTCCTTGCAAAAAAATTAAAAGCCTTGAAATAGTTGACAAAATCCGATTCAAATACAATAGAATAGAATGAAGGTCAGCTACTTTATTATGCTTTGAATTCGAGTTTGATGCAGGATCCCTGGTCATAATATTGTAGTCACAGACTCAATGGGTCCGATTCCCATCGCGTCTGGATATTTCCACGAGTTAAGTCAATTTGACCCTGTATTTGGCTTGTCTAGTCTCAAATCTATTCTTAGATTTTACTGATATTCGAATTAATATCGATGGAGAATATTCGAGGTAAGTTAGTATTTATACAATGTTAATACAAATAGTTAGTTAAACTAAATCTAGATTGTTGTTATTTTGGTATTTGATAAGAATGTTATGTGAAATTAATATAATAATCCCCGAAGGGTCAGGCAGAGGTGTGCCTAATAGTACACACACATTTCGCCAGATATGTTTAAATCCCAAGTGATATGGGGCAAGCCCAAGTTATTGTTTTTTTTTTTATAAATATGTACGGATAGATACCATATTCATGCATTATAAAGCCTTTATCATAATTTCTTAATATTTGAATTTATTGTTTAGTGCGATTATTTCTTCAAGTAAGTACATTACATGAATAAATGATCTAACGCATTTACTTGGTAGATTCTATTTGTAAAGATTTATCATAGTCATTCTATATCAAGCTATATTAAGGTTCCATTATTTATGCATTAACGAAGAGCCTAATGCCAAACATAGAAACCAAAAACATTTACAAATATCAACGAACATTATTCCTTTCTAGAACTTTCTTTGATCTCAATGACCTTTACATTAACTCGGGTCAAAAATCTCTGATACCAATTTCTTAGGTTATTTGAAAACGTTCAAGTTTAACTTCTTAAAACAACGCGCTTTGAGTAAAATGCTAGTTGCATTTCAACTTGTTTTATACGAAGTTCTTAAAATATGAAATACGATGAGAGTTCTCTTTTAAATGAGTTCTTGAGGAGCTTCACATACTACTTAAAAACGCGATTGTTTTCATTTATTGTGTTGTTTGAATCATCAGATACAGATGGAAACAGATGGAGGAGGCCTTCATCCAGAGATGGATGACCCCTTAATAGGTTAAGTTCTTTTAAAAATGTTTAATTGTAAATTATAGGGAATAAAGGCTATTTTTATTTTATTTATTTATTTTATTTTATTTTGAATCACTAGTACCGGACTAACCCTGGTATCTATAGTCAAGTTAAAGTAATTACTTGAGTTTAAGTAATTGCTTATGCAACCATTTTTTATGCAAAAGACAAGAATTCGAACGGATTAAGAACCGTCAAAGACAACAAGGACATTCGACAGTTCTAACTTCAAACAACTAATAAACCATAGATTAAAACCGGCCAAGTGCGAGTCGTACTCACACGCACATAGGGTTCCGTAGCACCAAACAATATAATAAAAATATTTTGAAGGCATTCGGTCATTATGTTGTATTGTTTTATATTCATCAACAAAACTAAATTTGTTTTTCATAGTATGTCAATGAAAAACAAAGTTGTTGCTGGAGTTTGATAAAAAAGTCCCATATCTCAAAAAATAAACATCAAATCTTGTTCAAACCAATTTTGGTTGAAAGTTTTTTTTACGTTCTATATGTTTTTCAGAATTTTTCCCCTCTTACTTTAGAAATTAGAGGAGGGGGACACACATTTTACCACTTTGGATGTGTTTATCTTTCAAACGATTAACTTTGAGAGTTGGTTATGGTTTTAGGAACCTCAATGTCATTTTTAAAGACCTATCTATAGACACCCCGCACGTATAGGTTTTATAAAAAAATATTTTTTAGTTTCAGTTCCATGTATGGAAAATAATGCCCCCTTAATCTTATATTTATTTTTGTATAAAAACCTTACAGCGGTTCACAGAATACATCTACCTACTAAGTTTCAGCTGTGTAGTCCTAATAGGTTCGGAGTAAAGTGGCTGTGACATACAAGGACAAACAGACAGACTTGGCGTATCTGTAAGGGTTCCGTTTTTTGCCATTCGGCTACGACACCCTAAAAAAAATCGTATCTTAAGATTAATTTTACTCAAGTAAATACTTTTACTTGTTTATAGATACGGGTGTAAGTACTTAACAACAACATTGTTAAGTACTTGTTTCAATATGACTACGTTTAAGAATTTGTTCTAGGAAGGACACCTCTCTTGCTTCAGAATAAGCTTCATTTTCCCATAAGATAGTTGAAACCGGTGTTATACCTCACTGAGTTATAGTTATAAGGAAAACTCGTGATGAAACTTCAATTGAAATATTTGTAATGTCATATGTATACGTATACCTGCATAATAATATACTTGTGAAAGTACGTTAAATGTTAAAAGTCTATTCCTCGCAAAGTTTACTGAATAAACCCACTTAATCTTGACCAAAGTGTTTGTATATTTGATTTTAAACCTAAAACAATAGGACCTCTTTCTAAATCGACTTACTTTTTGTTGTACTTAGCAGGTCAAGGGTGAAAAGTTTCGAAGTATTATACTCTTTTGTTTCGCCCAGATATTTAAAAAAGAAGATCATTATGTGTTTTTGTTCAGGCTTTGAGCTTTTTACGCGTAATAGTGTTTATTGAACATTAAATTCCTTCCATTTTAAGAAATATCTAAGAAACTTTGAGAAGATACTAGAAGGGAAGTTAAAAAACCCAGCCAAGTGCTAGTTGGAGTCGAGCACGAAGAGTTCCGTACCATTATCTAAAAAAAAAACACGTTTGTTGTATGGGAGGCCCTTTTTTTTTTTTTTTTTGATTATATGGCATCTCGCAGTTCAGCCGCTGAGGCTGGCTACTGCTTAACCGTAACTTATTTTATTCTGTTTTTAGTACTTGTTGTTATAGCGGCAACAGAAAATTTCTTTTTTTTTTTGCAATTTTTGTTTTCACATTCCATTGCATTGCTTTGGATTATTTTATTTTTTTGTTTTTTTTATGTGCTGACTGTTTTTATTACTATTATGCTTTATGGATTTTATCTGAAATAAACGTTTATTATTATTATTGCATATTATTATGTCTGTATGTAAAAAATAACAGTGGTTTAGAAATGTTGATAGCGGCAAGAAGTGCCATTGTAACCCACAAAGTGTTGTTAATTGCGCCAATCCATCACGATCACATATCAACCATTTAAACTCGGTTAGTGATGACTTAACACGGTATATGAAAACGCAACAGGCTGGCAAATCATCAGTCGTAACACAATTGTAAACTTTTTACCTTTGTTTAACTCAGTTAAAATTTTAGGAATACCGATTGGATTTAACAAAACAACATGTATTATATTTACAATTAGCGACCCGCCCCGGCTTCGCACAATGACATATAAACCTTTCTATTGAATCACTCATCTATTAAAAAAAAACCGCAACAAAATCCGTTGCGTAGTTTTAAAGTTCTAAGCATACATAGGGACAGACAGCGGGAAGCGACTTGTTTTATACTATGTAGTGATGTGTTTTTTTTTTGTAGTTTAAAGTGTGTACAGGGGCCTTAGTCTGCTATTGCAATAGTGTCAGAATGGTCTATCATTGATTTAATAAGGCCCCGCGCAGACGAATTACCCTTTGTACGCACGTCAAACGAGTTTCGAACGCGCTTCAATACGCCGTGGGCTAGGGGCCTTATTAAATCAATTATAGACCATTCTGACACTATTGCAATAGCAAACTAAGGCCCCTGGTAGCATGTGCCAAATAAACATGAGTTTTATCTTTCTGTACATGACATAAATAAGCTGTACCTGCTGCGGCTCCAAGTGTAGGTTATTTTAATATTTAAAGGTTGAAAAAGTTCGTGTTACAATCATTTTCCTCATGCCCTTATCCTCATTTATTCGGGGTCAGCGCAGTCCCACTTCGTGTCGTTCTGGTATAATGTAGTGGCAGTACACTTCGTTTTTAATTCGTTCAAGAGTTACGAACCATTTTATCAGTAAACCAAGGCTTATCACTATCGGTAGGCACCTACTTAATTCTGTAATATTTTTTCACAAATTACTTTAAATTTAATTTAAGTCTCTGTTAGGTTTGCTTTTACACATCTATAAAATATTCATGTTTATAATAAGTCAGAGGATCATGGGCGGCATAAAAACTCTGACACCAGGTTAGGCACCACACGATGAAGAAGAAGAATAAAAAATAATATTACAGTAGGTACCCACGTGTGTTCAAATAAAGCGAAGTGATCCAAAAAAAAGACCATAATTTTAAACCAACGTTTATGAATAAGCTAACTAAACATACAAGACAGGGAAAATTTCAGTCATCAGGTGGTACTACGCAGAGTCGTATGTCCCTATAGTGGCTGTACACTCTCACCCGAGATCTCTCTCTATGTCTCTCCCGAGACGCCCCGCAAAGACTGACACGGGACGTAAAGCAAGCGAGGAATACCCAGGCTAGACGAGCGCTACTTGCCTCGTGGTGTCTCGGCGAGAGTGTACACCCAGCATTACAGATGATAGTAGAGTGAATGCACTGCAAACTTAATGCTTTGTCTAATTGAATGCTTATAGTTCTCAGAATTTCAATATACGAGCACTATTATTTATAGTGAGGTAGTATATAGATAGAGTTTTAAATTGAACTGATGATTGAAGAGTTGTATTGCACGAGTATTTACACAAGTGTTAGTAAAACATCCATCGGATTTTTGTTATATTGAAATTTACATAACAATGGCAAAACAGGCAAACAATAATAATGTCTGGAGAAATCTAAAGACGTGGTTCTATTGTAGACCACCCGGCGCAATTGGCTTTGGGTGTCTTGTGCGTAATAAGTCAACTAGGATATTACACACGCCACAATAACTATGCCGATGGCCTACGTGATTGATAGATGCATGGAAAGTATGTTTTTACTACTTCTGATTAATTTCGTTGCGACAGACAGTTACATTATTTCCCTGGGACTTTGTCGAGCTTCACTGTCTCGGCGCTTTCTTGGTTATTGCCACTGTTGATTCTGGCTTTCAGGAGTTGCAGTGGTGTAGCAGTGATAGCCTAGTGATGTGACCGTCGGACTGCACAATCATAGGTCTCGAGTTCGAACCTAAGGCACGCACCTCTGATTTTTCGGATTCATGTGCGTATTGTATAATTATCACCTGCTCCGGTGAAGGGGAACATCGTGAGGAAACCAGCATGCCTGAGAGATATTTCTTGACGGCATGTAATGCCAAGTCAGATGACCATAAGCGGCATAAAAACTCTGACACCAGGTTGGGCACTAACCACACGATAAAGAAGAGAAGAAGAAGTGGTTTGGGAATAGCGTGGCGCACCTATAATCCATAGATGCTAGATGATAGTAAGTTGAATGTTTTCCACGTCGAGGATTAGTAGCTGAAAAAAAAAATATTTGCCACAATCAAGATTTTGTTTAGATTGACTAAGTAACTTGTTTGCATCTGAGCCTATCAAGCACAATGATCATAGCTACTACTTTTATTTGATTGAGATTTGAAACGGGATCTTGATTGGAGTTATCACAAAACCTATTTGCAGCAATCAGGTCAAATAGTAATAAACACAACCAAATAGTGGTAAACACCACTTATTTAGCGCAAACCTTTAGCGCAAGATTTGATCAAGTTTTATGATTAATACAATTAATTGCAATGATAGATGCTATCAACTCAAATCAACTTAATAAAGTTTCAATGATCTTTATTGTAGTAATCAAAATGCTTGATTGACACAATTAACTTATTTTGTTACAGTTAACATTTTTTTTTATATTGTCTCTTTTTTAACTCTTCTACAATTATGTCATGTTAAGGGTAATCGAGAAACTTGTTTGAGCGTTCAATCATTTGAACTAGTATTGCTGCAATCATGTCATGATAATCAACTTAACTAGTATTTTGATTAATCTGAACAAGATATCGTCAATCAAGCTAAAAAGTCACTTGATTGGAGTGCATTTTTTTCAGAGTGATGTGCATTAAACTAACTTAGCTGTGAAAAAGAAGCGATGTTTTTGGTTAGTTTCACACATATCCCTCGCTACGCATTCTTGCACATATCTGATGCAAACGCAGCCGTATGCGTCATTACATGTAATCATCTGTATCAGCAACAATGAACAAATACGAGAGAAAAGCGCTTGGGAAAAATTCAAGGATTTATTTGAAATATACCAGTTATGCACTTTTTAATTGTAAAAACAAAAAGATGAAGCTACAGTCCCACTCACTCATTTCAAAGCGTACAATCTGTATGGAGAAGAATGGCCCAAGAAACTCTATAGACACTCTTTTAAATCAGAATGTTGTTACTAACCACTCACAAGGCATAATGACTGCAGTTGCCGATTTCAAAGTGTACTATCTCTATGGAGAAGAATGGCCCAAGAGACTCTATAGACACTCTTTTCAGTCAGAATGTTGTTACTTAAATATTGTAAGCTGACAGGAGCAAAGCATTCATTAAAAATTGATGAGATGTAAAACAGTCAAAATTGATGTCAAAGAAACATAAATACCACTCTTTTATCCCAAGAAGACGGTATTATGATCAGAAAATAATTGGAAACCACTCCAAATAAATGGTTGGCAAAGATTTTGTCCAATTAAATATAATAATAGACAAAATGAGAGGCTCCCATCGTTCCATACGACATCATTTGAATATTGGAATTGAAATCTTGTATTATTGGTTCGAAGAAATAATTTAATGGGCAGTTTCCGATATTCCTAGTTTTATCGACGACTAATAAAATAAAAATGGCGCAGTATTTTTCAAAACAATATATAGACAGATAATACATATTTAAAATATAATAATATATTATTGCCTCAACCTCCATTCGATTGCCTCGTGTGTCGCAAGCGCGACTGCTGAGCATGAGGTCCTGGGTTCAATTCCTAGTTCGGGCTAAGTGTTTTCCATCAGGAATTTCACAGTAGCAGCCACGGAGTCTGGATTTGTGCTCGGATGATGGCAATAGGTTCGTCCCCTAATACATGGGTCTTAAATACAGGCTGTCGCTTTGCATCCTGGTCAAATTCAAGGAGGTACTAATTATTCTCGACCCGAATCGATAAAAGGGTACATTTTTTTAATACTGTGGAATAAACGTTTGAGGTTGTGTGTGACGGCGCGTTTATAGGGCTAGTAACCAGACGGGCTACGGGTGGAAAATACGGGTGGTTTCCACATTCCGAAATCCGTAAAAAAAAAACTGCCCTCTTTATTATCGATCCGGTTTGAAGACGTTAGTACCTCCTTGAATTTGACCAGGATGCAAACCGACAGCCTGTATAAGTGGCGAAATGTGGGTATATTATGAGTTCCTTCATTTCTGAATATCCTTTTTTTTACCTCATAATTATCATAATTATCAGTTACAAAAAAGGTTAATATAAAGAGGGATACATTTATGTTTATTCAGCATGCTCAAAGAAATTTCAGAATTTTCGATTCTTCAAGAAATATTTCTTATAGTATTTCTTAAAGTCAGTGTTAGCCCTATTAAGAGATTAACCAATAGAAATGGCTTTCTGCCAAATGGAACGAATACTAGACGTGAATAAACCTCTTATATTATTACACTAAGGTACCGTAAAGGATGAGGAAAATGAAAAGTAAGGGGAACGAGGATTTTGTACGTTTGTTGACCTTTTTCTGGTAAAAAATGTAACATATTGTTGAAGGTACGTGGAACGATTTGTTTGGCGTAGGATATACAAAGAGTAAGCTTGCCTAGGTTGGTTCGTGGATGGGTGACATCCCGTTACATACCGAGTTTCCTCCGTGCCTCGGAAAGCACATTAAGCCGTTGGTCCCGGCTGTAATTTGTAGATCTTTGACAATCGTTACAATTAGTCAGTGGCTCGAAAGTCGGACTACCAGTTTTACCAACGGGTATCGTATAACCTAGTACTTACTGGGTTGTGGAAGTCAGATAGCTAGTCGCTCTTTGTAAATTACTGGTATTTAGATGCAGTCGGTTAGACTGGAAGCCGACACGAACAAATAGGGAAAAGCCTAGGTAGATGATGAATCTATGGAAAACAGTATGTGTACGCTTTCTGGTGAATAGAAAGGTTTCAAGGACAGTTTTAACGGGATTCATAGTCTATTTATTACTAGTTTCTGCCTGCGGCTTCACCCGTGTGGTGGTCTGAAATTATTCCATGGGAACGTAATAGTGGCATGAAAGCCTATGTTCTTCTTCAGGTTCCTATCCATCAAATTTAATTAAGATCAGCTCAGAGGTTTAGGCATGAAGAGATAACAGATAGACCGAGATATATTATAAGCTGAAAGAAAATAAATAAAGAAAAAGTATTTGTTTGTCTGGCATAGGACAAAACAAAATCATTAAATGAACTATAAAGCAAATTATATAAAAAATAAACATAAGTAATAATTGAAATTAAAAATAAGACTTACTTAAGATTAAATTGCTCCTGTACGAGGCCAAAAGGCCATCTCAGCATGTTGCTGGAACATTTAAAAAAGTATAGTGAGTATTATAAGTAGAGTGGTTTTAAAGCAGTAATAAATTCTGATAAAAGATGAATACAATACGAAACACTGTCATTTCAGCCTACAGAAGTTTTCACTATAGCATCCTATAGTAGGTGCTAACTCAAGGTTCTATAACTTATTAAACCTAATAAATACTACTATCGCAAATCTAGGTGACCTACAAACCCCTAGAAATCTTTTCCATTGATTGTAAAACATGACAAACCAATAAGCCCTTGCGTTGGCCTTGCCACACATTTTTGATTAGCAAATCGACATGCAAGCTGAAGGCCTTCAAATAATACAAATTACTTTCTGTAGGCTAACCGTTTTGGTTGGCTGAAAAGGCCTTAATTTTCTGCCGTGGAAACTTGCTTCTGTGCTACCAATTTCACTTCTCAACCTTATACTCTGAGTATTAAAGTTGAAAAGTGGCCGACGGTCAGTGAGTACGTTAACTACAACGTAATATGTAAAATGAAATTAGCTCTCTCAATGATCTAAATCGTTAGATGTATTCTCATCGTACTATGAAAGCTTTAAAATTGTTCGTACTGAAAAGAAAGCACATGGAATGTAAGATTTTAAAAGATTTTGAGTTTCAGTGAGCGAGAATATGCCAATTTTTTTCCCGATATATTAATATTAGTTTTGATTTTTTTAACGACAATAGAGCCTGCTTTATGAAAAATGGGTGTAAAAAGGCCCTTAACGAAGGCGAAAATCTCTGGTTCTCCCCGTCATCGATATTTTTTTTTGTTTGGGACTGACACCTGGGAACCTTCTAGTATCGGAGATATTGGAGGTCAAACTTCCAACATTTCCCAAAAATCAAAAAAAGAGTACAAGTTTTTAATGTTATAACTTTGAGTACCTACATGACCCCTGTACTATTCAATGTATCCTCAATGCAGCACCGTGTTTTGAGTGCGTTCCATTGAATCCTATCTTAAACCATGATTTTACAACTCAAAAAGAGTAATTTCCTAACAATATTTTTTGCGTAAAGTTACTTAGTTTGATGAACAGAATGCTGGTTGTCGGTTTTATGAAAGATCCGGTTACACTTTATATACAGCTAAGAAAAAGTAGACATTTTTTCCCGCATCATTTTATCCAGAAGCTCACCATCGATTGAAATAAACGTCTAACGCAGTCCAATCCCTTTGAAATTACACCATATTTCACTACAACCATTAAAAAACATTTATCCTACTTTATAATATAATCCTACATCATAATTAAGCATTTAAATGCAATTATTTAAATGCCGTCCCCGATCCGAGGACGCATCAATGAGTGCTCACTACGTATGCACATAATATACATATAATATGCACGCGAGAGAGCTTCAGTGTAGGAGTTCGACCTTCAGTTTAGAGTACTCCATCATATTGTGCGGACTAAGTTATGAGTTTGATGGGTTTTGCTGTTCATTGAAATGTCAATGAATGCATCAAAGTATATACCGTACTAAAAAAACACTTTTTTTTTTTCTGTCGGTCTGTTTGTTCCGGATAATCTCCGATACGTCTGGACCGATTTTTTTTTTGACTGGACGTGACCATGGGGTTTTACTGGCAGACAGCTGATGTTATAAGTAGTAACTTAGGCTCCTTTTATTTTAGAAATAGATTAGAGATCCGTACAAAAAAAAAATACTCTTGAAATTGTTAACAAAATCCCATTCAAATTGGGAAGTAATATTATTATAAAAATTCACGATGACGAAAGTCACAGGCAACACCTAAGTAACTAATAATTTGTCTGACGGTACAATTGAGTCCTATTTTTTACTCGACTGCCAACACGGGATTTGTTTTTTTTTTCTGATAATTATGCTGTGTAATTGCAAAGTTTCAAAAAGTCTTTCAGTCTACGATTGTAATCATGTTAGTTGAGCGTGGGTAATAAATAAAGAGTTTTAAATAAATATAAAGTAGAGCTATTTTTAAAACAACCTTCACACAATGACGTCGGTGTAATGTCGCATGCTCATTGTAATTACTAGTATTTAAATAGTTAGTGCTCACTATGACGTTCAGACTCCAGATTGAGGATTTTGTCTGAGAATGTAGTAGTTTAATACACTAAGTAGATAAAAGTTTACCTAAATTATAGATCAGGACTGCTTTGAGTGGTCGAAAGCGCGATTGCTGAGCATGAGATCCTGGGTTTGATTCCCGGGTTTCCCAAAGTGTTGTTGGGTTCTTACATCAGGAATTTTCAGTAGCATACACGGAGTTTGGATTTGTGCCTGGTTGATGGCCATAGGCTCACCCGCTGTTACATGGGACTTAAAACAACTGGCGAAATGCGGGTGTACTATAAGGAATACTTCGCCTAACCCTTGAGGAATTACGGGTGTGATGTGTTGTTATGTCAAACTAGAACGGAAAAATGACAATGACAGATACTTCGGCAACTACTTACTTCTAAATATATTTGTATCGGTTTGATCAAATGCCCGGAAAGGGACTTTGAGTTTAAAATCTTGTCACAGTACAAAGTGAAATGTTATATTTAGAGAAAAACACCCATTTTTTTTTTTTCTTTTTTTTTCGGATGGGAAATCATCAAATAACCCCTCCCGCTCTGGGCTGAGCAGGAGGGAGTGTCAGACTTTTACTGACTAAAACCCATCCATGTTCCTTCCTTTGCCCTTTGTGTTCCAGGGCCGCGGTATCTCTTTCGAACAGTCCCGCAACCCTGGCAGGCATCGGTCCTTTCGGACCCCTTCCTGTTTGCTGACTCTCTTTGAGGCGCGCGTGGAACACGAACGCGCCGTCGACACGGCCTGTCGTCATAAGACGGACGGACGGCGAGCTAGCCCATAGCTCACGGTCCACAGGCCCGCGCCTACGGTGACCGGGGGCCACCACGTGGCCTCCGACGCCCGGTGCGTCTCCCGCGGCGGCTGGGACTTGAGGTTTTCTCCCTCTCACGTTCCGCCACCTCCTTCGCTAGCATGACTGCTACGCAGAAGGAGGTGACACACACACGCAGGGCCGGACGCGAGAGGTCGCCGCCGCCGATCGCCACTACGAGGACACGGCGGTGCTCCGCCCACCGGGGCAGATTTCCACCGTGTGCTCCACCGTGTCCTCCGGTCGATCCTCACAATGGTAGCACCCGGGCGTTTCCTCCCGCCCGATTCGGTGCAGGAACCTCCCGAAACAACCGTGTCCGGTGAGGACCTGCGTCAGGCGGAAGGTGAGGGCGCCGTGGCGCCTCTCTAGCCACTCCTCAAAGAGGGGATTTATCGCCACTATTGAGGCGTGCCCTGCACGGGGTTGCGACAGCCGCTCTCTCCATGTCGCCATGAGATCGCGCTGGAGGTCTGTCCGCTAGCGACAATTTGCCGCGGCAGAAAAACACCCCTGTGGCCCTGACTTCAATGAAGATGTAATTCAATATTTAATATTATAGGTTAAGTTAGGTAAGGCACACAAACACATTATTCTCTTCCTTTTCTCTTAAACTATCGTCTACATTTCTATTCATTTCTCCAATTGCAGGAATTTCTGAAATAAGCAGTATCTATGTACTCAAATATTCATCAATGTTATTTTCCCGTGTGACTACTGTGTGTATAAAAAAAATGTATGGCCAATGTAATTATTTAATGAGTTACTAAATGAAAATGCTATTTCTGGACGATTTCTTTATAGGCTTCTTCTCATATAACGAAGAAGAACTTTGCTCACTACGTCTGAGTTTTTTCAAGAATAACAGCAACACACATTTACTGACCATACAGGGTGTAACAGGACCCTTCACGAAGCCGTCAACCAAGCATTATGTACATCTAATAAAGTAACTTTACGCAAAACTTATTGCTGGGAAACGACTTTTTTTTTTGGGGTGAAAAATCACGTTTTACGGCAGGACTCAATGTAACGCCCTCAAAACATTGTGCTGATGGATGGATTGAATAGTACGGATGTCGTGGAGGTGTTTAAATTAAAAATCTTCCATTTAAAACATGTATTAAAAAAAAAATGTATAAACGTTGAAACTTTGACCCCCAATATCTCCGTAACTAGAAGGTTCCCCGTATCCCCGTCATTGCGATCATTGTTTTTATTCTAGACCATACCTTTTAGTTACAGAGATATCGGGGGTCAAAGTTCCAACTTTTTCACAACTTTTTTTTTATCCGTTTTTTAATATAAGATTTTAACTTTAAACACCTCCACGACCCCATACTATTCAATCCATCCATCAGCACAATGTTTTGAGTGCGTTACTTTGAGTCCTACCGTAAAACGTGATTTTTCACCCCAAAAAAAAAGTCGTTTCCCAGCAATAACTTTTGCGTAAAGTTGCTTAGTTTGATGTACAGAATGCTTGGTTGACGGCTTCGTGAAGGGTTCTGTTACACCCTGTATATCGCTTACAACCGTTCACTTACACCAAACACCAATAAACTGTGGTCTACAAGCCCGCCGTACCATCATCCCATTAATATAAGCCTATCTGCCAATGACGCGGGTTACCGGATACTGATGTTAAAATCAAGCGAAACATACCTTTATGTTTGAAGCCAGAGTGTCCATTATGCACTTTAGCTGTTAGCTATTAGTCTAATTAATTACGAAAATGTACGTTGAAAGCTTTGTAGCTTCGAGCTTTCTGCATGAAAGTTTGTATGTTTGTTCCTGCATTACTCTTTAACGGATGAAAGGATTCGTATGAAATTTTACATACAGGTAGATTGTAATTTTGATTAAAATATACTTTTTATGCAGGAATATGTAGATTTTTCTACTTATTACAAAGTGTGCAAAATAAGTATTTTGTTGCATTTTTGGGTAATACTATAAATGTTTCAGTATAAATATTCCCTTTGGAAACATTTCAGTGCAGTTACGGATATTTATGTAAGGAAGTTTTGTTTTAATAGTTGTGGAAAATAACTCTTTGGACCCAAGTTCCAAAACGGGACGCATAAGCATAATAAACAATGTTTTACCCCCACTTTTTTTTTTTCGTGGCGTAGTTTTGGTTACTATTAAAATTCACGGGCTTTGTTTGTTTCATAAAGTACACATGTTTCTATCCACAATTTTTCGGTTCAGCCGTTATACGGAATTCATTCATATCTGTCAATGTTTATTTTTGCACCCTTACCCTCACTTATCTACCCTTTATTTACTCTTTTAAGGACTTCCTAAGCACTATGCTCAAGTCGGTCATCCATACTATCCCTAACAAGTAAAATGAAAGAAGTTTCTTTATTTATCTTATTGCTAGTTCTAAAGCCATTAGGGCTACGGCGATACTACGTGCTACGCCGTAGCTCATTGCTACGCCGTAGCAGTGTGCTACGCAAAAACTACGTGACGCAATCCTTGAGATTCTGTTGCGGAATTTTAATAAAAGGAGAAAGCAATAAGCTATATTGAAAGAAAGATTTATTATGAGAAAGATAAAATACTTATCTTTGACTTAATATGTAAAACAAGAAATCAAATACATTATTCATTTGAAGACAGACTTTGAGTATGTTTTTACATGAAACTGATTATGGCTACCCCGTTTTATAAGCCATACTTAATACTTGACATGTCTTATTAAATAGTAATTTTATACTATCAATAATAACGTTACAACTCTATCTTTGATTTATTGAAAGCATTGCTAGATTGATATTGAATATTTTGTCGCGCAACGAACGACGGTATATATTTTATTATTTATATATTTTAATTGTTTTTATAAGGTGCAACAAAAATTTTATACACACCGACTTTTCCACTTTCAAATTGTGTTTTTTTTAGGGTTCCGTACCTCAGTCGGCAAAAACGGAACCCTATAGGATCAATTTGTTGTCCGTCTATCCGTCTGTCCAGACCATTTGTCTCAGGAACGCGTGAAGGTATCAAGCTGAAATTAATATCAAATACTCATGTCTCCTTAGAGCGATGAAAAAATCAAACTTGTAAGTCAACGCGATCAAGAGATGTGACCGTTTATGTCGCATATTATGCAATTTCACAAGGGAATCAAAACCTATAGGGTACCTCCCGTTGACCTAGAATCATGACATTTGGTAATAAGCAATGTCTTACAGCACATGTAAAGGAAAACATCTGAAAACTGTAAATATGTTGTTAAAAAAAAAACTGGCTTAGGCTGTTTTTGTTAAACAGCCTAAGCCAGTTTTTTTTAATATATCCATGCTAAACATTGTTCATTTTCACGAACACTTCCCAAAACTATTCCCTCGTTTAAACATTCACACTTGTATAATATGACGTAATAGTGAATATGTTATCGTACGTCGTACATTGCCCTTGTCACTAGGTCTATCGTTTTGTGGGCAAATAAACAAACTAGTATCGCTCGTGTTAGTAAACATATTGTTTTGGTAATTTAAACTGTTTGCTGTAGGAAATATGTTTGAAATTCTTATGAGTTAACTGCAGTCATACATCACACCCGTTGTCGTTGGAGGTTAAGGTAGAGGTGTACCACGCTTTACCTTCAATCCGCCTGTTACTTTAAGTCAGATAGATTTCTGCCCTGTTGATTATTCTGTGGCTCTCAGTTAAAATACCTTTTTGGCCTTAAATAACAAACGGTAATTGTAAGATCACAAAAGACACGTAGTTATATTGCCATGTTTCCATTATTTATTTTCTTTACATATTACTTACATTTTTAAATATTTTTTGTAACAAAAATTATATAAAAACATTTAAAAATATAAAAAATGATGTTATATTTCTTTTTTTTTTAAATATTCCTTTTATAATTTTGTTGTACCAAATGTAAATGTAACCATTTTTTTAATGTTTTGTCCTGTGCGGGCTAATAAATACTTTTTCTTTCTTTCTTTATATTTGCAGCTACGTATTGCAAGATAGTACCTGCAGAGGGTACAAGCAGGATGCTCATTTCCTCATACAACGGTGGAAGTCAGTGTTATAGAAGAATTTGATTAGGATTGTCTTGTATCCGCTGCTACTAACTTTTACTGTGTAGTTAGTAAATTATTATTATTAGGGAACGTCATGATGTACACGAAGTTTAATTTACTGTCGTACTAGCGACCCACCCCGGCTTTGCACGGCTTCCCCGGGTGCAATATACATATAAATCTTCCTCTTGAATCACTCTGTCAATTAAAAAAATCGCATCAAAATCCGTTGCGTAGTTTTAAAGATCTGAGCATACGTAGGGACAGACAGCGGGAAGCGACTTTGTTTTATACTATGTAGTGATAGTCAACTCCACCTTGTATATTGTTTCCATATTATATTTCTTCTTCTATATGCGAAAGCTTCTGATGATGGATGGATGGATGTTTGTTACTCTTTAACGTAAAAACTACTGAACGGATTTGGATGAAATTTGGCACATAGATAGTTTATAGCCTAGATTAACATAAAATATTTTATCCCGGTAGTATGATCCCGTTGGACAGTTACCGAACTTCACGCGGGCGAAGCCGCGGGCATAATCTAGTGATTAAATACTGTACAATGTTTATCGATGTATGTTTGTTTGTTACGTATTCATTTCGGTCTTCTACCCTTTTCACTTGAGAAATGTATACGGAAACTTCCTTCTTCCTCCAAAAATATTATTTCTTTACCCCATACTTGTCTCACCTTCCATTCCGTAGACAAGAAACAATATGTTTTTAATGTCAGCACGATACTACAGATATGCCTCAGGGCGGGAATGCAGAGGTCGATGGCCACAGAATAAATAGACACAGAATGCCGGGGAAACGAAGCCGTCGTATGGATACGATGGCTTCGTTTAGACGGCTTATCAGAAAGAGGTGTTGCTAGGTTGTATGCTGCGCCATTTCTTCTCCCCAGCTAAAGTACCAGGAAGTGGTAAAGTTTTGGGCACTGTCTCATTTAATTTGGACGTTACATGAAAAAAACGTTCATTTGCAGCACAATTTGAATAAATTATGATTTTGACCGAAAACGCACGCCTACACAGAAATAAATCTATATTAAAGCGTTCCTTCTGTACCCTATCTATTCTGTGTCAATGGCGAAATCCGCCCTTCCCGAGCGTCAAGGTCTCGGCCACTTGGTTACGTCATCACAGGGATGTTGTGCCGCAATGAGGAGTTCAGTTCAAGTTTCAAGGGAGTTCGGTTGTTGTATGACTCGTTTAAACGGTTTATAGTTTGTAGAAGTTTATGTTTGAATGGTGATTTTGTAGGGTCTTGTAGTGGGATTTTGATGATTGTTGACTGGTTTAGTTCACAAAATAGTAAGAAAAAGTATTTATTAGCCTGCACATGACAAAACACACAAGAAATGGTTAAATTAACAGTAGGTACAACAAAATTATTTAAAAAGTAAACATGAAAAAGCCCTGTACGAGGCCAAAAGGTGGCATGATGCTATAACATACGTCAAAGTGACGCCACGGTCAGATACGAATAAGAATGAAAAAAAAAATGCAATAAGGTACGTTGATTTGGGCGATGATTTGTGCCTTAGCAAAAACTTACATAAACTCAAGTTTTTTTTTCTATGGGGGTAGGCAGAAACCGCCGAATACCATCAGTTATGATCCCTACGCTGCTGCCTTTGCCTCATCCACGTTCGGAAGCCGCGCCGGTTGCGAGTACTACGTACCTGACCTTTTTGACGAACCAATAAGGTTAGTCTTTGTCCTTCTAGGGCGTTCCTCCCAGTGTTACCACTGATATTTATCTTGTGACCTTTTCTTAGTTGCTTTTCACTCATCCTCTCAACATGACCAAACCATTTAAGCATTATTTCGTACAGCATCATTTTTTTTATCATATTTTTTTTTGTGTAATTAAGGCCAAGACTTCCACTTCGAATACTTTTTTTGAACAGAAATATTTATAAATAAAAATGAATGTTTGTCCTCTATGCGTACCACATCACCGTGTATACCATTCATTCGATTGTGATGAAACTTTGGTGAGTACTTCTGTATACGTCTGCGTACTGGCCCAAAAATTCTATTCTATATACAGCGTGTACGTAATAATTGGGTCTCTAAACCAACACACAACAACGCAAAACACATTTTGCCACCTTAACATTAATTATTCCATCGTATATTCAACGTAATCCACTAATCGGTTTATACATACGTTGCCTCAAATAATAGCCAAGGTCACGGGTGTTCATTCAGGTAAACAAAGCATTATCTCGCTTGTACACCTACTTACGGCCAAAGGGGACTTTATATACGTACTTATTTACACTCCAATGAGCGTATTAGGGCTTGAGTCCGCTTGAGCAAAAATTCTGGTGCTATAGCAACGAAGGGTGTTGGTTGATAAGAAATCATTCTCTGTTCATTCATTTTTTGCCTTACGCAAAAGACATATTCTTTAGGTAGACATGTTTCGACTTTAAATACAATGATTGAGTTTTAATTGGATGTAGTTTTTCATTATTATTTAGGTATCATTGATAGGTGATGATAAGATAATAGTAAAAGGAGGATAGACAGTTTTTTTGTAGGTCAGGTTTTATTTTTGATCAAAATATGATTGCGACCGTAACAAATCGATATATTTTTTCTACCTACCTGTCAACATGGCAGGAACCGAGTACCTTATATAGCTTTAAGAGACACCTGAAAGTGTTATTTACTTACAGAAGAAATATTAAAATACAAGAAACATTAATTTAGTTTAGTAGAGGTATGCGAAAAGGTCTCACAATTTTCCATAGTTGCAGTATAGGTTAAAAAGTTTCCTACCGGCATTTATCTTTCTGTGAACATTCATCAACATAAAATTAGGCCAATATCAGGTATTGAAGCTTGATAAGGCTATCTGATTGCGAATTCGTGTAATCATACTGAAAAGTAGGTGTTACATTTACAGTTTTATCGTGTAAGTGTCGATCAATTGAGTCGGTTTTAATGTGGTCGTAGTACGTGGGTGACATTCATGAATAAAGGCCAATACAATGTCCTTGAAGTCTGTAATTTAATAGTATGAACACGCTGTCTGTTTATTTGTGTTTATTGACTTTGTTGTAAATATGACTTCATAGTAAAATGGATATCTATAGTGACGATAGTACTTTCATTGTACAATAACGTAATGATATCCAATAATGTGTGTGTATGCTGTGGGTATGTGTTGTGTGTGTGTGGTGCAAGAAAAGCTAGGCATTATAATAATTCAAATGATTTGTGTGTTATTTTGGATTGATATCTTTTTTTTTTAAATTATTTTTTTTAAAAAACGTCGCCCCACAGGATACATATTTTTCTATAGTGATCACTACAAATTATGCACGCAAACACTCACATGACCTGTAACTTAATTATATATCTTCAAATTATTTACGTTTACCGATTCCCAGCTCCAGATTCCTCTATGCTAATCCACCTACCAGACTATCTGAAGACAAAGTGGTTGCTTTGTCTTCGGACCGACCATAAACGGAACGGGTCAAGCGCTTATTAGTCACCAAGCAATTCGCATTCGATCGAGTTACCTCTGACAGACTGGTTAGTCTCTGGTAAGTGCGCTCCACACTCATACGCTTGTGAGATCGGAAGCTTCATTGTCAAAGGCTTCTGCTATACAAGGTGTAAACGGATCATTCACGAAGCCCCGTCAACCAAGCATTCTGTACATCAAACTAAGTAACTCTACTCTAAAAATTATTGCTGAAAAACGACTTTTTGTTTTGGTGTGACAAAAATAAATAAATAAAAAAACATATTTTCATCAACATACAAGCTGACACTGAAATGCGAATTGCAAAAAAACGTAAGAAAATTTAAATTTCGCGGGCTACCCTGTCGCTTCATGGTTGTCTATAGCGCGAAATTCAAAAAGTATCGGTCTCACGTCAAATTTAATATCGACCATTCCGATATATTGGGAAACTCGCGGTATGGGTATCGGATGCATCCTTACTTAGTACCAAGCACTGTATACATCAATGTAAATGCTTGGTTGACGGCTTAGCGAAGTCTCCTCACTATGTTTAGATTAACATAATGGAAATTGATACCTAAATAAATAAGTATATAATGTTCCCTTACTCTCGAGAAATTACATTTCAGCGTATAAAGAAACACTATCCATTGTACTAAGACAGGCTTACTAACAAAAAGTGACTGGAAATGGAAATTCTACGTAAAACCCTCAGTTACAGCAAAACACGGGGCTGCTAGACCTAACCTTGAACTATGTTTGGGTTCTCGCTGTTCCGTTGTTATTGACTTTGAAAGAAAACTTCGTAGAAATAAATTCTGAATTTGGTAACTACGCAATTCTACGGTGAAAATGTTCCTCGTGTAAGCAATGATGTTTATGTTGTTTTTCCTTGTTTAATGTTTTGATTTATTTCGGTTTTATTACGGCTTGTATGGTTACAAAAATATTGTAATAACCATTATGTTGTTTTTCGTGAGTATGTTTTCTCTAAATTATTATCAAAACAAATAAATATTTTCTATGAAGACTAGCAATAATAATTTAAGTCCCTTAGCTTAGCCAGAATGGATATCAAATATTTTTCTTAAGTTTAGAATAATCGTGGACATTTATAATCAGATAGTGCAGATCACCAGATTAAATAAAAAAATTGTGGGGATTTTTTCCTCAAAAATCTATTTAAGTTTCACGAGTACATAGTTTATACATAACAGAGAAACAAACACTACTATTTTCGTACGCAAAAAAGGAAACGTAATTCAAATTATTGTGACAGAAATATGACTAAGTAACCAAAATGTATTACGGGCGTAAGTAAAAGCTGCCCTAACTGAATAAAAGTAGGCGTAAGAAGGTTTTATTTGCGTTCCGACCTTCGACCGTGTGAGTGAACCGATATAAAACTCGCATGAAATGACTGATCGTATTTTGTGTGTTAGCTTCCTTGGAGTAACGGCTTTGGTAAAGGTTTTCGGAGAAAAAGTGCTCAAAATTCTTGACTGTAACATTTACTCACGGGTAGTGAGAGGCCCGAAAGTTTGACACCAGTCTTACCAAGAAATATAGAATTTCCCAGTAAGGCTGCGTTTCCACTTGAGTTGAGCGACGATGCGTAGCGAGGGATGTGTGTGGAACTAACCAATCACATAGCTAGAATAGCTCAACTTGTGAAAAAGAGGCGATACTATTGGTTAGTTTCCCACCCCTTCACCCTCGATCATCTCAGGTGGAAACGCAGCCTAACTGGGTTCCGAAGGTCAGCTAGGCACTCATTCCATATAAAATATTGATATAAAAAAATGTTTCTTTGGGAAAGTTGTTTGTTTTCATGAGTACAATCACGTGTTTAAATATCGGTCACTAATTACCAGTCACCCTATATAGCAGCATCCTATTAGTCTAGGATCCGACCCCCATATGGTTGGAAATAGGCTAGGCAGATGATGGTCATGAGCAAATGTCGACGGTACGGTTGGCGCAGTGGCGGAGCGACTGTCTGCTGCGCGTCTGGTCGCGGGTTCGATCCCCTCACGGGACAAATATATGTAAGGCCTACAGGTAGTTGTTCCGGGTCTGGCTGTTTGTGTATTTAAGTTTAAATGTGTGTAAACGTACCCACGAGACAGGAGAAATTCTTAGAGTGGGGCAACGTATAAAAATATAACTGCTTCTTTGTTGCTTGCTAACGTCGGCAACCGCACGTTCATCTTACAAGTTTTGGATCAGAATAGTCTATAATACAGTATGTAAAAGGATCCTTCATGAAGCCGTCAACCAAGCATTATGTACATCAAACTAAGTAACTTTACGCAAAAATTATTGCTGGGAAACGACTTTTTTTTTGGAGTGAAAAAATACGTTTTACGGTAGGACTCAATGTAACGCACTCAAAACATTGTGCTGATGGATGGATTGAACAGTAAGGGGGTGTTGGAGTTGTTTAAAGTAAAAATCTTACATTAAAACATGTAAATATTTTAAAAAAAAAACTAGGAACGATGACCCCCAATATCTCCGTAACTAGAAAGTTCCTAGGTATGGTCTAGAACAAAAAAATGATCGCAATGACGGGGAGAACAAGTGCCTTTCGGCTTCGTTAAGGGTCTTGTTACACATTTACAAGCGACAGTGCTATTGACTCAGTGTAGCTTTTAGTTGTAGCTACTGTTTCAACTAGACTTTAGGTTTTAATGACTACTTAAAACAAACGACATTTAAAATTACTAAGGTCAGGTTTGTTTAGCCAGTGCTTGTAGTATTTTAATGCGAGTACAGTTTCGTTATGAGTCAGTATATTGTGAAAATTGTCGCAGTTTATGAAGTTTATTTACTTTAATTTCATTTATTTATTTAATTCAGACCATCATCATTCATCATTCTCCTTCCTGCCTTTTTCCCAATTTATTTGGAGTTGGCATGTCTTCTTATTCTTTACATATTACTCGTCATCTCAGCAGTCACCTCCTTTCTAGCCATATCATCCTTCACACAGTCCATCCAACGTTTCTTTAGCAGGTATGTTCGGAACAGAAGATATGTTCGGAACAGCAGATATGTTCGAGATATGTTCGGAACAGTAGATATTTCTTTTAATTACCGGCGGAAATTGACAACTTTCGTTGGACTATTTTTTTCACGAAGTCTCTTTAGACCGCGTAGTTTCAAGATGACAAAGAAAGCTTCGGCTTAGAGCTATAAAGAATGCCGAGTAACGTGAAAGTTTTATCGTCTTACAATTCTTTTTTCACTACTCGATTTATTCCTACCCATAGTTGGTTCAGGATGGGTATGATCGTAAATAAAGTATACTATGGCTGTTAACTCTTATGACATAGCGATAGTCTTGCAGGCACTTGTAAACTGATGTAAGTACTGTATGAGACTTTTCTGTAGCCCTTTATGACATATTGTCTCAATTGAATTTATGGAATTTAATGACAGCATGGTTGGCGCAGTGGTTGAGCGATTGGCTACACGGACCAAATATTTGTAGTACCTACAGGTAGTTGTTCCGGGTCTGGCTGTTTGTGTGTGCGAGTTTAAATGTTTGTAAACGCTCCCACGATACAGGAGAAATTCCTAGTGTGGTTTAGCAAGCGCTATTTACGATAATGAGGACCTGGATGCAATTCCCAGGTTGGGGAAAATATTTTCCATTAGGAATTCTGAATTTGATTACATGGGATTCCCCCATTACATGAGACTTAAACATAACTGGCGAAATGATTATTTTCTATTTTTTTTTTAATTTTTTTTTATTATGCGTGCTTATGGAACTGACGTGAAATAAACTTTATTATTTCTTTCTTTGTAAATGTATTTGTATTTTGGTACATCTCTACCTAATCCTTTGCGGAAAATAGATGCGATGTTATGCAGTACCAAAGGGTGGATAGATTTATTTTTCAGTCTCGTGTATTTTCATCTCATTTTCCCCAGTATCGGCTATAACAGGTGGTTGTAATAACATCATGGAGCGATAACCGATTCGCTTACGAGGAGCGTTGATTGAGTTAAAGGTCCTTAGGATCTTCCGCAGTAGTGGGAAGGATTTGAGTGAAGTAAGATATTGAGATAAATTAAGAATTTAGTCAGAACCGTATCTAGAACTTATTTTCTCGTTGAATATGTTTAAATTCAAATATTTAAATCATGATACCTACACATGCATGGGCATTGATTCTGGGTTTGATTTGAGTCGGGCCAAGTGTTATTGGGTTATTTCATCAGGATTTTTTTAGTAGTTAGAAGTCTGCATTTGTCCGGTTGATGGGAATAGACTCGCTCTCTATTTTTTTTTTTTTTTTTTTTTTTTTTTTGTAAAAACGTTGCTCCACACAAGGAATTTCTCCTGTGTCGTGGGTGCGTTTACAAACATTTAAACTCACTTACACAAACAGCCAGACCCGGAACAACTACCTGTAGATCATACAAATATTTGTTCCGTGCGGGGATCGAACCCACAACACGCAGCGCAGCAGCCAATAGCTCAGCCACTGCGCCAACCGTGCCGTCTATTACATGGGACTTAAACACAACGGGTGTACTGTGGGTGCACTATTAGGTACATCTCTGCCTAACCCCTCGGCGATACAGGTGTGATGCTGTGTTTTGAATGATACGACAATTCGGTGACTTTATAGGTAAATATCGTCCCTGTGTTTAACCGTCAAGTAATTATTTTTGCAAGTGGCTGTACCTAGCTATATTTCTTTGTCTCCCAGCAAACAGAATTCATGTGTTCCGGTATGAAGCTTGGCAGTGAAATAACAGGCAGTTTCAACTTTTAAACTGTTTTTTTTTTTTAATACTAAATAGGCTCGTGGTTGGTCGCAACTCGCCTGATGCATAGGATGAAGCACGCTAGTCTAGATGAAACTGATTCACTTGAACTTTGAAGAGATCCAGATTATAAAGATCGGGAAACTGAGAAACTGACAGTGTTTTCCACAGACTGGTAGTTCGCACAATAAATGTGGAAGCAAAGGGTCCGTGGAACTTCAACCATGTAATATCAAACCCTCATCTTGTAGCTTGTGAATAATTACTATATACCACCATAGTTAACACGTGCTGTCATAAGTCAACCATATAAATGAACAATAAACAGATAGAACGATAAACAGTTCTGATTCCCGTCATAAGACTGGTATCGGCACTATTTCTCATAAACACAGGTTATTTAGGTAGGTAGGTTTAGGTATAGGTTACAAACCTATTTAGGAGAACAGTAGCACCCACTAACTAGATTAAGAAACTATACTACCTACTTACTTACTTTACTACTAGTGGCCTTATCTTATACTACTTTGCCATGTAATCTAGTCCTAGTTTAACAATAAATTCTTTATTTATTTATTAATACCATTTTTTTTTTTGTAATTTGCCATATTTATTAATTACTAGCTGACCCGCGCAACTTCGTCTGCGTGCGTGCGTACATAAAAGAAAGAGAGGGTTAGAGAGAGTGTGCGTCAACCTTAAAAGTTAGACATACCATTGCGGACATTTTTTTAGAGCTTTTTAAGAGGGACAATTCCGACATATATGATAATTGCGTATTTTTAACCGTTCACGTGCAACGGAAGCTGTACATATTCAAGTAGTTAACAATTTAATTTCTCGGAAATATTTGCATTAATCGCAAACATATTCTACTTATGTTTTTCCAAGTAAGGCCTACCTTTTTTTTACCGATGGGAAATAATCAAATGACCCCCCCCCCCACTGTGGGCGCAGCGGAAGGCAGTGTCAGACTTGTACTGACTAAAACCCATCCATGTTCCTTCTTTTGCCCTTTGTGTTCTAGGGCCGCGGTATCTCTTTCGAACAGTCCCGCAACCCAGGCATGCCTCGGTCTTCCCGGACCCCTTCCTGTTTGCTGACATCTCTATGAGGCGCGCGTGGAACACGAATGCGCCGTCGACACGGCCTGTCATTATTAGACTGACGGATGGTGAGCTAGCCCATTACTCAATGTCCACAGGCCCGCGACCCTCGACAACCTTAACCGACCATACTCCAGGCAGGTCTAAAGTTCTCATCAAGGTGCATGAAATGAGCTCAAACACGATATAGATGCTGTAAACTCTTGAGAACCTCTTTTAAGTACCATTCGCCTCCATCGTCAGACATTCGATGAAAGTCATACTGAGTTAGGTTTAAAGTTTTCATCAAAGTGCATGAAATGAGCCCAATAATATTATACCTGCTGGAAACTGTTTAGGACCGCTTGCAACTGCCATTTGTCTCTATCGTTTGACCGTCGATGACAGTCATACTCCAGCAAGGCCTAAAGTTCTCATCAAGGTGCATGAAATGAGCCCAAACACGTTATTGTTGCTGCAAACTCTTGAGGACCTCTTGCAACTGCCTTCCGTCTCCATCGTCAGACCTTCGATGACGTCATACTCCAGCAAGGCCTAAAGTTCTCATCAAGGTGCAGGAAATGAGCCCAAACACGATTTCTCAATTTAAAAAAAGGATAATGCATATCGGAGTTCTCTGTTAAAAGTTATGCGTGGTCAGGTCATACATAAAATAAAAAAAATATAGACACTGAATTGAGAACCTCCTCTTTTTGTTTCGTCGGTTAAAAAACCAAGCTTCCGACATTTTACACGGGCGAGGGTCATTCTTTCACGAAAAACACCGCGATTCAGAAAATGGAGTGAAATGAACAGCGCCATCTATCGAGCACCAAATTAGACCGATAGAATATACTGCATGGAAAGTGATCGAACACACACTCTACAGGGTTATAGCGTCATGTAGACTAATCTAGAGTACTTTTTGCCATCAGAACTTTTTTGTCAAGCCGGTCAGCTGATTTAAAAGTTATCTTGTGAGCACATTTTTATTAATTAGTACCATTGTGGTGCAATAGATGTCGTTGCATGTATCTTACACAATGATCATAAGTTCTTATTGAACACTTTAAATTCATAAATCTTTTGATAGAGAGCACTGATTACAATGAAACAAAAACTAAAACCTTCTCTAAGTTACGCACAATGTTTTTGCATTGAATCTAATCACATTGGTTTTCCCAACAACATGAACGCCCGCCTCGCAGCGCGCGCGGATCTTTATTTTGATGCGGAGTTATTTTAAAACTGTGATATCTCCTAAGATATTCATCTAAATTGAATGGTGTAACGGGCAATTTTGGTCACAATTGAACGCTAAAGACGACTAACATATTTATTTCGATAAGGATTAATACTATGTCGGTAAAAATACCTTTACAAATAAAGCATTATTTTTGACCAAATTTTAAAATCATAATAATGGTTATTGTTAGTCAACCTTAAAAGATAGGCATGTGCTGTCGCGGACTTTTTTTTAGACTTTTTTAAGAGCAATAATTCCCTAATACATTATTTTTGTGCAACTTTAACCGTTTAACCAGCGCACGCAAAGGAAGCTCTCAAAAATAATATTTTTTCCCCGTTTTTGCAACATTTTTCATTGATGCTCCGCTCCTATTAATTGTAGCGTGAAGATATATAGCCTATAGCCTTCCTCGATAAATGAGCTATCCAACACTAAAAGATTTTTTCAATTCGAACCAGTAGTTCCTGAGATTAGCGCGTTCAAACAAACAAACAAACAAACAAACAAACTCTTCAGCTTTATAATATTAGTATAGATTATACATAGATCCATTTTCCTTAGGCGACGGTGACGATGCCAACAGACAGATACAACAGCTCAAAGAGCGCAAACTCTGCCAAAAAATTACGGTTTCAGCAGCCCAGCGAAACTCTTCAGAGCTGCGACATTAGTATGTTCAACAACAAAACACCCATCGAAAAATAAAGCCGTAAAACGATAATTATGAGTAATAATATCAAAAAACTTAGAATATCTGTTGCCGTGTAATAAAGGTATAATTTCGCACAGGCGAGCCGGGTTCCGTTATTGTTGGCCGTGTTGGCACAGAGCCATTAACTTCCATCCATATTACGAAAACTTCCTATAATCTCACTTTTGTTATATAAAACCTTAACGTCATAAGTTTAAGGTTGAAAATTTTGTGTAAGCGCACTGTATTTTGTAACAACTGGCAAATCTTTTTTGTTTGATATTTTTTGACTTGACGATTCTAGTTTGTATGTGGGTTTCAATTAGAGAACGGTTTTGAGGCGTGTGAACGTGGGGTAATCTGTTGTGTGGAAAAACGTTTTTTCTATGAAAGATGATTTCGATTTGGTGATTCTTCATTACCCACAAAGCAAAACCCATTACAAGCATGACTAGCATACCTGTCTAATTTTTTGAGACAATTTCAGCCCTAATAACACTGTTAACTTAAAAATAGTAGTATAGTATTTGCAAAGCCAAATTGACAAGTGTAAATAAATAAAAAGTACCATAAAAATTATTCGTATTACGCAGTACTAATTGGGTTGTGGAGGTCAGATAGGCAGTCGCTCCATGTATTATACTGGTATTCAGCTGCATCTGGTTAGACTGGAAGCCGACCCCAACATATTTCTGAAAAGGCTAGGCAGATGATGGTGATGAACTTAGAAATGATGGGCTACCCCGAGTATCCATCATATTTAATAACTTCGCAGAGCCAAGACAGCTCTAATGCGGAAAAGCATTTTCTGCAAAGCCCCGCAAATTTATAATAAAATTAATAAATCCATTAGAGAGTTAGATTTGGCTAGATTTAAGAAGCAATTTAAAGAATTTTTACGTAATAAATGCTATTATAATTTGAGTGACTATTTAAATGACACTGACATATTAATCTAATTCAATTATTATTTATATTTTTTAAATTTGTAACTGACATCCCTTTTTGAATTGTAACTATAATTAATAAAAATATTATTATTTATTAATACTATTTAGACGCTTTTTTGGAAGCATATTGTTTTTATACAGGAATTTTTTAATCGTTTTAGGAATTTTATTTCAATCAAGTTATTTACATTATTTACAAACTACAAATCTATAATAGTAATAAAAATATGTACAAGTATCAAAAGGGTTACAGGGCGTCAAAAAATTCGTCCACATCGCTGTCAACAGGAAAAGTGCCCAGAAGGCTGGCAGCATTGCCACGTTGTATGGCAATGCTGATTCTTTGGCCAAAAAATAGGCCCGCCCTCTGGTCACGAGAAGAGTCGACCAACCGCTTGGCGATTTCCCGAAATACTAGGTGGGCACTCGGACCCCATGGGCCTTTATTAATTGATCAAATGTAACATATTAACATTTTTACGCCCATGTGGAAGAATGTGATGACACGAAACTATGTAAACTCAAGACCATGTAATATACATACCGACCATGTTCTGACAAATAAATGGTTTGATTTGATTCGCTTATGAAGCTCAAACCGATTAGATGAAAAAAAATAAACTCCCATACAACTGTAGACAAATTATTTCCATGCACGTATGAAAAGTATTTTATTTAAACAATCAGCCACCTTGTGGATATCTTGTTTCTTTTTTTTTTCAAAATACCCCGTTTGTTCATTATTGTAATGTCTTTTTCTACTGATCCCAAACAGCCTTAAACAAGAACCTCTTATTTACAGGCCCCATTTTTCTACAAACCACGGCCTCGATTAAAAAACCGGTCAAGTGCCAGTCGAACTCGCGCACGAAGTGTTCCGTACTATTATCTAAAAAAAATAATATCTTAATTGGCGTCAACTATGTATGTATGGGGACACCCTTTAATTTTCAACTTTTATTTTTATTTTTTGGCATTTTTCATTTATTTGTGCTTTATGGCCTTGCTTTTTGCCAAATTTTATGATTCCAGGTCATAGGGTCCCCCTTGGGGGATTCCCGTTAGGTTTTCATTCCTCTGTAAAATCGCATAATATGCGACATAAACAGCCATATGTTTTGATCGCGTTGACTTACAAGTTTGATTTTTTCATCGCTCCAAGGGGTAGCAGACTTGAGTATTTGGTATTAATTTCAGCTTGATACCGCCACGCATTCTTGACAAAAAGGGTCTTGATAGACAGACAGACGGACAACAAAGTGATCCTCCAAGGGTTCCGTTTTCGCGGGCCTGTGGACGGTGAGCTATGGGCTAGCTCGCCGTGCGTCCGTCTTATGACGACAGGCCGTGTCGACGGCGCGTTCGTGTTCCACGCGCGCCTCAAGGAGAGTCAGCAAACAGGAAGGGGTCCGTAAGGACCGACGCCTGCCAGGGTTGCGGGACTGTTCGAAAGAGATACCGCGGCCCTGGAACACAAAGGGCAAAGGAAGGAACATGGATGGGTTTTAGTCAGTAAAAGTCTGACACTCCCTCCTGCTCAGCCCAGAGCGGGAGGGGTTATTTGATGATTTCCCATCGGTAAAAAAAAAAAAAAGGGTTCCGTTTTGCCGATTGAGTTACGGAACCCTAAAAAGAAAAATAATACACAGCCAAGGTCGCCCAAGTTAGACATTGGATCAGCGAGATAGAAAGATTAATTAAACATGGTTGCCTCGCCAATATAATTAATGTACTTGCCAACTTCGTGAAGCTTCGTAAACGTTCGGAAGGAATTGTCCTGATTGTAATGATATTATGTAAATTGTTACTGATATACTTTAATGGATGTTGGTTTCTGGTTTGTAAAGGAATGTTTCGTCGTGGAATAGTTAATACTAACTTCTGTTATTACTGTCGAAGCCGAGAGGGCTTCGACAGTAATTGGCCTGCGCCCTAACCCAAGCCGATGATCAACCTGTGTGTAAAAATTAATAGTTAATTCACAGGTTAAAGCGGTAAAACCGAGTTACCTTCGAATACATTATATTAGTTCGGATGATATTACATCTATTTCACGCGAGTGATGTCGCGATTAATATCTCCAGAAATCTATACAATGAAGCTCACGTGCGCATCAGCTTGTTGGTACAGTCAATTGTTAGTGTAACTCCTCTGAACCATTTATTTTGAACGATCATTTATTATAAATCTCTGTTGTCATTTTATATTTATAGTTTATTTTTAGCAGGGGAATTTTATTTTAAAACTCGCTCTATAGGTCACTTTTTAGTAATTTATCTATTGTTTTACATTGTGTTCAATAAATACAGTTCGCAAGTTCATTTTTGATCACAGGTATTATTAGGCCAGTATTGTATGTATCATATAGCATGGGTTAAAATAGTATATAGCATAGAAGTTGAAATCCGGCGAACTCCGATCACAGTCACGAGTTAAGTACGTGTAATACTTTCAATCTGTCAAGTTAGTACCGAGTAGAATCCCGACTAGTTCGGTGTATCACACGATTACACTCGCTCTTAAGTGTAGTCATCGTCATCTGCCTAGCCTTTTCCCAGCTATGTTGGGGTCGGCTTCCAATTTAACAGAATGCTGCTATATACGAGTATTTTACATGGAGTGACTGCCTATCTGACCTCCACAAGTTAGTACTGGTTAATACGATACCTCTTGGTAAGTCTGGTTGTCAGACTTTTCGGGTCACTGACTACCTATAACTACTGTGAAAGATCTGCAAATGACAGCCGGGACCAACTGCTTAACGTGATTTCAGAGGCACGGGGGAAACTCTGTATGGAATGGGCGGTCACCCATCCACAGACCAACCTATGCAAGGACGGCTTAACCTAAAGATCGACCCGAGCGGTTGTCATTATTTTGCCACAAACTCCTCGCTCTTTAAGTGTAGTCCAAATCTTTATAACTGTGGAGTTGTATGTTCCGACCAGGGGCCTTAGTCTGCTATTGCAATAGTGTCAGAATGGTCTATAATTGATTTAATAAGGCCCCTAGCCCACGGCGTATTGAAGCGCGTTCGAAACTCGTTTGACGTGCGTACAAAGGGTAATTCGTCTGCGCGGGGCCTTATTAAATCAATGATAGACCATTCTGACACTATTGCAATAGCAGACTAAGGCCCCAGTTTTGTTGCTTTACGAAGAATGAGCATTAATAGGAAGAAAAAATGTGCATGTTATTCTCTTCCTGTTCTTCATTCTTTCTTTCGCAGGCCTGCTGGTCGAAATTTCTTTTGAAATAAGCTGTCTTAGTACTCTACGTTTTGTTACGAGATTTCCTTATGTTCTCTCTTGTGTGAACGTAAATGATGAAATAAAAAAAAAATAACCAATGCTCATGCCTTCTATGTCTTTGTCCTACAAAAGGACTGTATTTTGTATACAATATGGAAGGAACTCCGACGCGAAAATGGTTACCAAGTATTCAGTACATCATTATCATCATAATTATCACACAGAAATTTTCAATCGGTTATTTACAAAAAAATCTGCTGTTTCCTACTGAATACGCCGTGAACCGGCCGGCGGCCCCAACAGGCGCGGGAGCAGAGGGGCGCGCGGGAGTGGAGACTCACCGCTACAAACTCCGACGTGAGACCATGTCTGTTTAACTTTACTTCACCATTATATTTTACCTATTACGAGTATTATTAAATTAGTAATTGTATCCTGAAACCCTGGTTTAAATGAAGAACCCGACCATCACAACACAACTCAAGAGCTGCCTGTAATATCAGCTCCGACACCAACAAAAGTGCAATACCTACATGGTCAAAATGTATAGAACATCAGTTTTTTTTTTTATAACCGCTGAAAATGTATTAGTGCTATTTACACGCAGCTATTTACAGTGAAAATGTATTAGTGCTATTTACACGGGGCTCAGAATCGGGTTTCGTGAGCATTGGTTATTTTTTATTTATTTCATCATTTACGTTCACACAAGAGAGAACATAAGGAAACCTCGTAACAAAACATAGAGTACTAAAACACACACAAACAATCTAAAATTACACAATAATCAAACAATCTAAAATTGGTCGGTTTGGTTGAATTATTCGGATCACTATCGAAACACGCATTTCTACAAAGCCTGTGGGTTTCAGTCATACATACAATACCGTGCGGTGTAGACGTCTCGTGTTGGAAATGATTTCCCTATATATCAACATCATCGTCATCTGCCTAGCCTTTTCCCAGTCGGCTTCCAGTTTAACAGAATGCTGCTGAATACTAGTATTTTACATGAAGCGACTGCCTTTCTGACCTCCATAACCCAGTTAGTACTGGGTAATACGATACTCCCTGGCAGGACTGGGTTATTATTTACCTTTATAATCTAAACTAGTATTTGCGTGTTGCGCGAGGAGCAAGCACCTCGCGTGCTTTAAATTTAAAAAAAGGAGGGGGGGAGTTTTTGAAAATTATTTTGACCATCTCTGGGCCCCTTTTCATGAATCTGAAAAAAAAATAGGACATAGTTCTTTAGTTTCCGAGATACGATAGGGAGGGGGAGGAGGGGGGCAAAAAGGGGGGGGGGGGTTTGGCACTTTTCAAAGCTCGCGAGAGTTACTCGTTTACGAATCTGTCAAAATATACCCACCTCTCCCTGCACCAATTGGGAGAACAATTATGTCAGTCAGTGAGTGAGTGAATGGTAATCGAGCTTTATATAGTATAACGAATACGTAGATAGATGCAAAAGTAACAGTGTCTCTATGTTATATCTTTCTACGCTAATTACGATTTAATGGGACTCGGCTACTCAGGTAGCAGGACCTACGGACACAGGATTCTCTTTCTACCGATATAATTATGGTGGTATAATTTCCAGCAGGGTTCAAAGTGATAATTATCTTGCGCTTCCAAGCGTACTCAAAGGCGTTACCTAAGTGTCAACTTTAAAAGAAAACGGTCAAAAAACTTGTGTTTAATTAATCAAAAAACAGATTTTGTTGTACTTTGTGTGAAGAACTAAAGAATAAATCAATTAGTAATTATATGTCTCTCTTTACTTTTTGTGTACTTTACTTTACTTATTTCTTTTTGTTACTTTACTTTTAGTAGGATAAGTATTGTGTATAGTAATTGTATTGTGATTTTATTTAATTAAGTATATAATAATGGATAATTTATAATCTAAATGGAAATATGTAAATTATTGAACGTTTACACGTTTAATAATTTACATATTTCCATTTTAGAAAAGAAATTACCATTTTTAAGTTACAAAAAATTAACGTAAGTTTAGTTATTATCAACGCTGATGCGTTGATAATTACTCGATAATTATCAAAGAAAGTTATGATCTTGATAATTCAAACACTGTTTTAAACTTTCACGGTTTACAACTAAACATAAACCGATACCGATACCGATACCACCGCCCGATACCCGATATAATATCGGGAGCTCAAAATAAAAGAAAATCACGGAAGAAATCCCGTAAGTGACAGTTTATGTTTATCTTGATAATTGTTACGAACCCTGATTTCCAGCCTTTAAGCGGGCGACACCGCGGGCAAAAGCTTCTACAGTATAAAAGATTTCGACTTATGTTTCTGGTGTTAATTTATACGCAGTTACAAATGCCTGTAACAGACCTGTCACTTAAAAATAATTTATGCCGTAGTTGTTATCGCCCTAAGCTTAACAAGAACTGTACAAAGTTTTGAAACATTTAGTATAATTATTAGAATTTCTACAACATAAGAACCATTAATTTAAATACTAAGAATAGGTTTATATACGGTAAACTTGTTTTAGCCTTGGCTTTGTTAGAAGTATTGTTTGTTTTATAAATACAGGGTGTAACAAGACCCTTCACGAAGCTGTCAACCAAGCATTATGTACATCACCAAACTAAGTAACTTCACGCAAAAATTATTGCTGGGAAACTATTTCTGTTTTTGGGTTGAAAAATCACGTTTTACGGTAGGACTCGATGAATACTATCTATTCATCGAGTCCTACCGTAAAACGTGACTCGAATAGTACCTCTTGGAGGTGTTTGAAGTAAAAATATTACATTAAAAAAAATATTTAAAAAAAAACTTGTTAAAAAGTTGGAACTTTGACCCCCAATATGATCTCCGCAACTAGAAAGTACCCAGGTATGGTCTAAAACAAAAAAAACACAATGACGGGGAGAACAAGTGCCTTTCGGCTCCGTTAAGGTTCTTGTGACACCTTTTATGTGTTTCTGACCTCCACAACCCAGTTAGTACTGGGTAATTCAATACCCCCTGGTAAGATTGTTTATGAGATTTTTTGAGCCACTGACTACCTGTAACGACTGTCAAAGATCTCCAAATTAAAGCCGGGACCAACACCACGCAGGAAACTCGGTTTATAATGGGTGGTCACCCATCCACAGAATAACCTAGGCAAGCGCGGCTTAACCTAAAGATTGGTCTGAGTGGCTTATTTAGCCAAGAGCTAATCATATCAGATTATCTAGCACTTTACAAAAAAACAACTTTACAACATTACAAATTAGGTAGGTAGAGCAAAAAAAAAACAATTTCACAAAATGAGGTTTACGTTTAGTTTACGTTCTCGGGATGTAATCTTTTTGTCTGAGTCTACAGAAGGGATTTAAATCGGCTTCAAATATTCCGGAGCTTCGTGAAGTTGTACTAATGTTTCTACTTATGTTAAACATGTTGTATGTACAAGTATTTTTTAACGATGTGTGTAGATCAAGTAACTACTTTAATTCAGCCTGAATATTACAGGGTTTTGACAAACATAACATCACGCTTCTAATTCCCGAAGGGTTAGTTAGGAAGAGGTGTACCTAATAGTGCACCCACATTTAGCCAAAGTCCCATATAATAGGGGGCGAGCCTATTGCCATTTTCCGGGCACATACGGACTCCGTGGCTTCTACTGAGAAATACCTGATGGAAATACCTAATAATAATTTTCCCGACCCGGGAATCAAACACAGGACCTCATGCTCAGCAGTCGCGATTTTGATCGGAAGATCAACGATTCGGTCACAGTGAGACAATGTTTTGATTTTAGACTAAATTCGTATTTCGTATTCGTATTTCTTGGTTAATACTTATCTTCTTTTTTCTTTATCGTGTGGTTACTGCCTAAACTGGTGTCAGTTTCTAAGTCACCCTTGGGCCTCAGACTTGGCTTAACAAGCCGTCGAGAAATATATCTCAGGCATGCTGGTTTCCTCAAAATGTTTCCCTACACAGAAGCAAGTGATAGCTATACAATAAGCACATGAATCCAAAAAATCAGAAGTGCGTGCCTTGGGTTTGAACTCGAGACCTACGACTTGGCAGTCTGACGGTCACACCACTACTCCACTAGGCTATCACTGCTTTTTTCTTTTCCTATTGAGACTAGGGCACACCTACAATACTTACCTTACCCTGCCTTTGTTGTATTATGATAAAACTCATACTAAGTACTACCTACTACTTTCCAGGTATTCAACCCTCGTAGTTGGAAAGTGAGTTCTTAAGCCAGTTAGTTAGAGGGGTTTCTCAACCCTTTGCCCCTTGGTATAAAACATATTGTACGTATGTATAATCTCAACATGAATGATGTAACCAAGATCTAGTAACAATATTTTGATTATAGAGATCTACGCTTTGTAATGGGCAACTACAGTACCTACTTTCACAAGTTATTCTGTCTTGTGTCTGTGACTGTAGCTTCGCCTTTGTTTTTCTGACATTGTTATGGTGTAATTGACGGCAAGGTTGGCGCAGTGGCTGAGCGATTGACTGCTGCTTTGCGTGTCGCGGGTTCGATCCCCGCACGGAACAAATATTTGTATGGCCTACAGATAGTTGTTCCGCGTCTGGCTGTTTGTGTATGTGAGTTTAAATGTTTGTAAACGCACTCATTCCCTGTCATAGAGAGGAGGCATGTGTCCCAGCTGTGGGAACCCACGATTTACGAGAAATTCCTATTGTGGGGTTAAATTTGTTTAAAAAAATGAAATAAATGCTTTGAGTTTGAGTACTAATGTTTTCTTCATATTGTGTCCACTGTATTTGTTTATTGTTTTTTAACAACTAATTACAAAAGCAGTTGTACAATGCAGTTAGTTGTACTCGTCTGCCTAGCCTTTTCTAAACTATGTTGGGGCCGGCTTCCAGTCTAGCCGGATGCCAGTATTTTAGGCCTAGGCTTATTTTAGACTCCATATATCCCACAAATTACAGACTGCCAAAATTTGTGTTTGACTGTAATTTACTTATACACGTGTTATAAAGATCAAACTATAATAAATGTATCAAGTTTAACATAACGATGCATTTTCATGTCAAACAGGGCTACCTCGAACTGTAAACTTATTTATTTATTTAGGTTAGCCAACAATTGTTTACACGTTACATACAATTTATAAGTACACAATATACATTTATAAGTGCAACAATTACTTATAGGCTAACACCACATGCACTATTATATTACATTGTACATATTCATCAAGTATTGCTATTAATTGTGAATTAAGAATGATAAAAAAAAAGAGTAAAATTAAGCATAGATCCAGAAATTTAACAAACAAATCAAGACAGTCGAATTGAATTAAATTAAATTAAATATATTATAATGTTTGGTGATAAAATAAAATATATTTGGTTTACACTGGACAAATAAAAAAAAATATATATATATATATTTGGTTTACACTTATAGTTTTCATGCTGTAATGGTAACTCCATGGCCAAACCAAAAACCTAGTACAAGTAAATAAATGTCCAAAGTTAACGTCAAAAATAAATGTTTATTATAAATATTCAGGTAATTCTATGGTATTCCGCAGAAGCAGATTGTATGCATGTTTTATACATCATCGCTTAAAACTTCGAAATTTATATTAATTATATCCATATTTAATTAATATAATGTGTTTATTGTGCTTTATGAATATTCAATGCCAGGTAAATAAATGCACTGCGTATATTTGAATACCTGTTTGCGTAAACCAACGAAATATTCGTGTTTCTTGTACCTCTGTTATTTCCCCAAGGACAAACAGACAAAATATTACCATTAGTAACTTTCCCGGATGGCTATTTATTTTTGTTGAAATCTAAGGTGTGAATTATTTTAAGGGATGAGGACGATATAAATACTGCTTTGCATTGTATTTTATTTTAGGAGACAATGACTTATTGTTGTGATAAATATTTATTAAGATAAGTACAGTTTACATCCGTATAATGCTGCTCTCTTATTAAGAGCGGCCAACCCGTCATACTTTTCATACAAACGCTCGTACGTGATTATGCCAATGTTACACATCTATCTTTGGTTTTTTTTCCAGTAATATGTATGTTGTGCACTATATCTAGGTTCCTATGGTTGCAAAAATAAAAATAAAGTAGAAACAAATTCAGTGTAAGCCTCCAAAAATTGCGGTTTTGCACAAAGTTTACCTGAAATTGGCCGTTCATATTGTACTCATAAACTGTAAAAATAAAGAAAACATCTCGATAGAAACCTTGCATATGTAATGGAGATTCGTAATGACAAACATTTATTTCACAAACTTGTAAGATTTATTCAAAAACACGTATTTCCTAGAACAAGTTTTAGAAATTTTCGAACACTATTTTTCGTTCAATGTCATCGCGTTAGGCGGTATGAGGTGCGCGGGAGACGAGTTGTGCGGGGTCGGGGCGGGGTAAGACGGCGGAGTTGAAAGAAAACCGCCGCTGTGGCTCTGGATGAAACAACAAGTTTTTTGACCATGCTCGCGTTGACGATAGACGCGCCGGGAAGGGCCCTCTTAAGTCTATTATTATTTGCACAACATTTAGATTTATACCTCAAATCCACTAGAAGTATCTTGGAAAAAAACATTGCAATAGTTCTTAAAAAATTCGTCGGGTCTGACCGTTACAGTCAGTGAAAGACTTGATGAAACATTCATAAAACACCACTCCATAGCAGCTCACTGTTCAGCAACACACGTGTACTTAGCTTCACTTTGTATGAAGTTGTACAAGGGATCATCCACTGCGATCAACAGCCACGCTTGCGATGCACAAATGCGTGCCTGAAAAAACAAACTAACATGGCAAACCCGTACCATCACGTGTAGTAGAGCAGTTACAGACTAGCGTATTTTGTAGCGCGTATAAGCTCGTACTAGCGTACGCGCATACACGCGCGCCCCATTACGCATTAACACGTACTTATTCCGGCGTATTCACTTCATTGAAATGACAACTGTCAGCAAAAGTGACGATTTATATCGCAACACGCGCTTGTACGAGCATAAACACGTATCAACGATCGTACGAGTTCTGCGTGTGGTAAAAGGCGCTCGTAAACGTGCCTGCACGGGCGTCCAAGAACTAGCTTATACGCGCCGAAAATACGCAAATCTGAAACCCCCCTTAACGTCAGCTTGTTACCTGTCTCCCTGAAGTGTAAAATACTATTTTCATACACAGGGGTTACGGTCATTAATCACCACCGTAGCTTCCCCGTGTAAACGATCTCTGAATATTAAGTTCAATTTTTCTCAGGGGCCTTTCCCGTCAGAGGTGTAAGATACAAGCTTGATGTTTGAATAAAACATTTTAAGAAATCTCCAAACTCGAAGTCGCTTATGGAAGTTTAAAAACTTTTTTGCAAAAAATAAAACCTACTCCAAAAACCCCCCAATGTTGTGTATTTGTTTTCATTGTTGTGTTGTATGCTTTTGTTCGTTTTATATTATTTAAATAAATATGGATGGTTATAATTTTATAAATGTAATTTATCTGAAATAAAATTTATTGAATTTACAAAGACAAAAAGTAAAATATAACTTTAGCTTCAAAAGTCGGTGACTTTTGTTAGTTTGATTTTGTTTATTTTTGTCACCGACTTCTGAAGCTAAAGTTATTTTTTACTTTTTTGTGTTTTTGAAGTCGGTTTTATTTTTAGCAAAAAAGTTTTATTTATTTTTCCATATTTAGTTGTAATATTCTATATAAATATTTGCTATGCATTGTTAACAATACATGTCATGGTAATAGGCTTATCCCCAATAAATGGAACTTAACATACCTAAATTGTCGAAATCTGGGTGTACACTGCAGAGCATATAGGCGTGATGTTACGTCATGAATTCATGATGTTGTATAAACAATGATGCAGCAATCACGGCAGTTTTGCCGTCTATTTTTGAAGAGTTCTATTGTATATCTCCGAAGATCAGCATCGGATATTTACCAAATTTAAATGGGACCAAATGGGTTGCCATTTGGTGCCGTTACGTCATTCTTCTTTAATTTGATGTGGAATAGTTGTATTCCACATCAAATTAACGAAGAATGACGTAAATCGGATCATAAATCTCAGCGTAATCGGTGTACATACATAAAAAAAAACAATTGAATTGAGAACCTCCTCCTTTTTGAAATCGATTAAAAATCCGTACTAATAATATAAATGCGTAAATAATTCTGGGAAAGCCTGTCTGCTATCTTTAAGCCTTAATGGCTGAAGGGACTTCGATGAAAGGTATATAGGTAGACCATGACCTATGATAGAGACACACGGTACTTCCCATGGGATCAATCTCAACCATCTCACGGGCGAAGTCAAAGGAAAAAGCTAGTTCAAGAGTTCGAAGAAAAAAAGAAAGAAAGGTAAAGTTCTAGTAAAAGCTGACCTGTCACTAAGCGAAAACTTTATTCAATATGAGGTCAGTTTATGCTGGTTCATAGCTTGATAAAGCATCGAGATGATGTCGATAACAACATTACAGAAATACAGAAGTATTTGGAATATCGCCAGCATCCTCGTCATTTATAACTAAGTTTATCTATTAAGTAGTTGTCAAGTTGTGCCAGACATTAGACATGGCGACCATTTTTTTTACGAGTCTGATTTTGAAGAGTATCTCCTAATTGAAGAAATAAAGTCAGAAGCAATATATACCTATTACTAAGGTTTCACATCATACAAACGTGAATCTGAAAATTACTAATAATAGTATTAACGTACCAGCAATATTTATTGCTTTATTACCGGTATTTGAAGCCATTGAGGCCGTTTTATGGAACCAAACAAAATAATGCTTCAAGAAGATTTTTATCTTTAAAAACTTCCACACAATAAATGCCTAAGACAGCCATAAACTGCCTCAATTTAAAAACCTAGTCACGTCGTTTCGCTAGTACACTGATAAATTTTCAATTATTTTTTTCAATAAATTAGCAGTTATCGTAAAAATTGGATGTAATTTAAGTAAATTTAGTGCCCGATTTACATGTACTACACCTATTTGTAATACGCGATCCGGTTTTTGGCATCATTCTCCGTTTAGATCGTGTGCGCTATGCTTAATAACTTGTGAACACGCAACGCTGCTATTTTTGGTTCAATTTTTTTCTAAAACACTTTTTAAGCGTTTTCTACACTGACAGCCAATTCACGTTACATTTTGCATGAAGTAATGAACTTATGTAGCATCTAGTTCCCAATTTAGTTGCCTGTCATAAATAGTTGGATAGTTCTAAAACAGCGGCTTAGAAATTGGCTGTAGGGTTCGGTCTAACTGCAGATACTTCACCGGACACGGACACCTATAAACAAAATAGTTACTAAAGTATCTGTCAGTGTCCGGCGTTCGCATTTTGTCCGTACCATGTTGACTGATTCCTTTGTTCCCATGTAAAAGGGGACGAGCCTATTGCCCGCAACCAGGCGCAAATCCAGACTCCGTGGCTACTAAGGAGAAATTACTAGTGACGAAACCCAATAACACATTGCCCGACCCAGGAATCGAACCTAGGACCTCATGATCAGCATTCGCGCATACGACCTAACACGATTAAGCACTCTTTTTTCAAAAAAAAGTACAAGTAGAATGTACCAACATGTTCATCTATATGTCGGAGATCTCAGGATTTACTCCTCTAGGCTTCTACATCATGTGGGCAGACGATGAGTTTCGTGCTATTAAAATACACTGTTTCTAGCAAAACTAACGAATTACTTGATATTACAACTTAACAAAATAACACGGGGCACAATGAATCGGGTACAGTTCCAAGAGGTCTTAACTCCGCCGCGATCAGACACTGACTGTCATTCTGGGTCAGAGTTTGTGACCATCAGGGCTCTGTAACAAACACGCTGTGGTGTGGGTAGACTTGTAAGTAGTCGCTTGATGTCACCACCGCGCACTTGTGATTCATTTTAAGCCCGTAACAATGACCGTTTCTGACATATAAATAAAAGGTAAAACTACGTCTTTGAGATTCACAAATAAGTACCTACCTTAAATGTATTTTTCTCTTTATTTAACAATCAATCAATATAATCTTGAAACACACTTAGCTGCTGCCGCAATAAATCCGAAAGGTTAATATGCCTATAATTCTGCTTCTACGACCCATATATTTTAACACACGCAATTTAAATAAGAGTATCGCATTAATTACACATTTCATTAATTCTAAAGGATCTTACGCAATTTGGTCTTAAAATAATTTCATTATTTGAAATAATCTTTTATAACCATCTATTTATTAATTTATTAATAATACGAGGTATAAACGAAACCTTCACGATGCCGGTTAACACCAAGCATTCTGTACATCTAACTAACTGCTCTACGCAAAAAAAATTGTTGAAAAATGTTTTTGAGTGAAAAATTACGGTTTACGGTAGGACTCAATGTAACGCACTGAAACCAATTGTGCTGATGGATGCTACTAATAGAGCAGGGGTAATTGAGGTATTTAAAGTAAAGTATAACATTACAAACTTGTGAAAAAGTTTGAAGTATGACCTTCAATATCTCCGTAACTAGAAGGTACCCAGGTATGGTCAGAACAAGTGCCTTTCGGATTCATTATGGGTCTGTTGGATATTCTCGTAGTATGGGCTGTTTATTTTAGGGAAACTTAGTTCTTTAAAATGAATTATATATATATTTCTTACCAATAATCAAACCAGTCAGGCAGGAGCACATTGCACAACTTGTCGCGGCCCGACCCGTGCGGAAAGTGAAAGAGAGTAACGAGACATTCAAATAAAAGATGGGTACTAGTGATGTTCATAAAGAATTAGTAAGTTTAGTGTTGGGATTCCAACAGGGTCTTTTTATACCCATTATGTATACTAGTTAACATCATCAATAATTTACCTCTCAACGAAAACCAAATTAAATGTTTACTAAAACTGAAACTATCTAGAGGTGCTCTTCTGACCGAACAGATCGCAGCAACACGGTTGACTTTTGTAACTCCATGAAAACTCTGTCCGTCATTGCGATTGAGCAACGTTACTGCAGCGTTTTCGGTTGTTATGGCAGCCTTCGGAAGGCCAAAGAAAAGATGGATGGATTGTGTGAGGAATTATATTAAGGAAGTAGAAATAAATGATGGCATGACGAATGACAGAACGGAAGAAAAAAACGTGTTGCGCCGACCCCAAATAATATGGGACAAAGGCAGGAATATGATGACGGCTACCTTTGGAAGAGCACCTTAAGAGTAAATGCGGTAGATATTTGAAGAAACTATCGCTGTCACTCAACGAGCGCTATTTTGGCATTGGTGCGATAAAGACAACTACAGATACGACAAGTAAAAAGTCATTTTTCGAGGCTTGGTTCTCGACTATTTCCTCCACCAATATTCGTCCAATTCAAAAGATATTTCATAAACTGAATAAGAAGGATATATACTGTGTCCCTATTTGTTTAATTTTTCATTAATAGTTGTCAAATTTGTACACTAGGCCTCTGGTTGACAGCGGCCCAAATAGGCAATTATGAGCATTTTGTAAAGGTTCTAGTGCTGATACAGATTATGTACCTATCATCAAAAGGAAAACATAGGGACAAAGAACAGGTTGATATTTATTTAACTGGAAAATCGTAGCTTTAAAGTCATAAACTAGAAAGAAAACAGGCAAGATCGTTTTTATAGAGAAAAGACCACCCGCATTTCTTCATATCTGACCAATTGGTCAACCAAAATACTAATAGTCCAAATGACACTAAACCTTTTAGGGTGGAAAAGTAACAATGATGTAGACTACACATAATAGGTGTCTTTAATTCTACATTTCACAAAATTAACATCCATTATTGAGAGTAACTTCTACACAGAATCGCATAAAGTAATATCGACTACTGGCTTTAAAATTCAACCTCGTTTTGGTCTGTAGGCTGTGGGTAATTAAGAACTATGCATTAATAATGAGCTCTGCCTGTCTATCTGGTTCGGTGTCGCAGTACACTGTCCAGGACCTATATTTTAAGGAATATTATAGCTTACATAGGTACTTCATCTGCGTAGCCTTTTCCCAAATATATTTTATGGTCGGGTTTTAGTCTAACTGGATGCAGCTGAATACCAGTATTTTACATGACTACTACTATCTGTCCTCCACAACCGAATTAGTACTGGGTAATAAGATAAGAACCGATTGGTAAGACTGGTTGTCAGACTTTCAGGCCACTACCTGTAATGACTGCCAAGGAACTACAATAGACAGCCGCGACCAACGGCTTAACGTGCTTTTGGTGGCACGAAGGAAACTTTGTATGTAACGGGTGGTCCACAGATCTACCGACCAACCTAGGCCAGCGCAGTTTAACCTGAAGATCGACTCAAGCCGTTGATATTAATATTATTTGGCCCGAGTCTGTATTTTTAAAGACGGTTATAGAAACTGCTCATCAAAACTTAAAAGGAATATCTTCTATGGCAACTGAACTGAGTATACAAATTCAAAGACGTGAATGTATAATCATTCACGAACACTATACTGGGCCTACGTGGCCATATAGTGGAAATTTTATTAGCAGAATGCTAAACGAACCCTGAATTTTAAACATACGGATGCATACCTATAGCAGCTGCTATTCAAAAAGCATCCGAATAGTCTTAGCAGTGGGTCCACTTTAGTCTAATCATAATCATCTTCATTTTCGCGTCCTTGTCCCATTACACTTGGGGGCGCAACACTATTTAACACGCCTTATTTTTAGCTCCACCTGTAAATATGTAACAAAATCTAAGAAGTTAAATTTGACCCACTTCTCGGTTTCCGATTGAGCTGAAATTTTGCACACGTGTTTAGTTTGGATGACAATGCATGGTTAGCTAAGTGACGTCATTCTTAATCCAATATGGCGGACTCCCAATAATGATGGACTGTTTTATTATACATTCCCATTATATGCGAATCAAAAGAAATGGTTTTCCGTCATGACGTCAATCTAAAGTGTATTTTTTAGTTATTTTGAAACTACAATATTTTATTGTCTTCCGTTCTCAACAACCACGCTATCATTGATTCCTTTTTATATATTTTTTTTCTTTAAACTAATCTTGTTTGGTACATGTTATAACCGAACACAATCACTGCTATAAATAAAACGGTCATATTTCACGGATATTGGAGCCGCTCAGTACCATTTTATCTGTGGCAGCAATATTTAATGAGAACGCTTTAAATAAAGCCGGTTTCGAGGAACTGCAGTTCAAATGTTCGGGTCAGTTATTCTAAGAGTTTATTTTAGCTTTGTGAACCGTGCTGACTTTTTCGTGTGCATTTGAATAAATTATTGTTGTTGTTGAAGACCTTTCTACTCAACATCATCATTCACCTGCTCATATCCCAACTTATTTGGGGTCGGCGCAGCATGTCTTCTTCTTCCTTACTTCTCTATTACTCGTCATCTCAGCAGTCGGCTCCTTTCTAGCCATATCATCCTTCACACAGTCCATTTATCGTTTCTTTGGTCTTCCTCTACTCTTATAGCCATCTACATTCATACTCAACATTTTCCTTAATACATTCTCCTCATTCCTCCGCATCACATGACCATACCACGATAACCGATTACCACGAACCGAAGACCTTTCTACTCAAAACTTATAATTTAAATGTACCACCTATTTCATAAAAAATGCAGAATTGATTTTAATGCGGTTTTCACCATTATTAAAGAGAAATAAATTTAAAAAAAAAATACATAGTACGATGCACCCGTCCAAAGCAGCGGCGGTTTCCCAGGAATTAATTGAAATAGCAGGCAATTGTTTTGTAGATACTCATCATCTATGCTAAACAGAATACCTATTGTTGTTTTCAATAAAAAAAAAAAAACTATTCCTGCTAACAAAGTCGCAAGAAATCACTAAGAAGTACAAAAAGAACACTCTCCTGTTTAATACAGCGCTTCATAAAGCGTTGTCTGAAAAAGAACAGCGCTGAAATAACATCGCAAATAAAGCTGCAAGTTAATTTGCTTGTTACCGTAACCCGTATTGTCTGAGACTTTAATTTACTTGCTGGCTCTATTGTGATTGCTAGTTTATTGTTAGGTATCTTTAGGTAAATACGCCAGGGTTTTTACGTTTTTTGCTAATTGCAGGTCAGTTTCAAGTTTGTATGTTGATGAATGATTGATATGCGGCCGAAACATACATCAGAATCATCAACAAAAAGCCCTTAGTTCTTATAACCCCAAACAATGACTTTACCATTATTTTAAATCATGACATTATGGGTTATCACAAACTAAGAGAATTGTATTGATAGCTTTAATGATTTTTTTGTTGGCATTTATATTATCTGTGGCATTGCCATTCCACGTGGCACGTGTTCTGGGCACGTTCCCAGATGACAGCGATGCTGAGAAGTGAGTTTCCCGCTTAAGCTTATTGTCCCATTAATGTCGTCGTTGTATATTCGGTACTTACTTTTTTTTATTTTTTTATTTAAATCAAATTATTCATATTGTTGTTAGTACCACTTATAAACTGTGTTAGTAACATTTTCCGTATAAATTAAAATAAATAAAATTTCTCATTAAAATAAAATAAAGTAAAATAAAACGAATTCAAAAACCTATAACTAAGTCAGCTTCCCGCTGCACCAGACCTGCAGCTATGCATACGGGTCCAGTGCCCCAGGAACGGACAATCAGGCTTATCCACTATTACCTTTTATTAGTCTTAATTTGTATTATTACTTCAGATCTATTACTAGTTTGTATATAATATTCTGATAGTAAATATGTTTTAAATGAGTCTTCAACATGTATCTTGGTTACTAGTCTGAAAATTACAAAGAATTTTGCGGGCGATCCGAACCTAAGTCTTTAATTTAACAGCCAATATTTAAATAATATTTTAAACTAAAATAAAAATGCAAAGCTAAATGATTTTTTCGCAAAATAGTTTTGAAGTACTAGAGAAAAAAAAAGGAAAATAAGAAAATTGTGTTTATTGTTTATAAAAAAAAAGAAAAATGTTAAAAAAAAAACATAATTATGAATGCCAAAAGTATCTCAGCATAGAGCACCAGCATAGCCACATAGTATAGCAGCATAGCTAGAAATCACCAATCCGTATACTTAGGACCAAAAAAATGTTTTCGGGAACATATCGTACTAAAACTAAATCTGTGCACTAGTCTTTTTAGATCTAAAGCTCAACGACCACTTCGAGACCTATTTTCCAGAAAATCTAAAAGACGAATCTATTGTAGAAACGTCGCTCCAAAAATCACTTTGGACTGAATTTTAAAAGTGTAAAAAAACTCGTTTTGTCTTTATTTATCTTCGGACGGACTTCAGAGTCTATAAAGCTTTATTTCAAGATGGTGTTTATTGGTGCCCAGAAGTCTAGCAGAGTGTCGTTGACATAAAATCTTAATGTTATGTACTAAGCCTTATTCTTTGGCCCACTAACCACCAAATGCCGGTAATTTGTCTCTTTTTATTACGTATAAAATGAAATATTGCAATATAAACGTGGTTATATTTTTTCTAAGAAATTTAATGGCCAATTATGTTATGATTGTTTACGTAGTTACTTATTGAATTGTGGAGTGCCACGTTGGACTAGTGGCCGCAAGCGCGACTGATGAGCACGAGGTCCTGGGTTCGATTCCTGAGTCGCGCAAAGTCTTATTGGGTTTATTCCATCAGGAAATGGCACGGAGTCAGAATCTGTGCCCGGTTGATGGCAATACGCTCGCCCCCTATTAAATGGGGCTTTAACATCGGTGGCGAAATGTGGGTATACTTTTGGTATAACTCTGCCTAATACATAATATCAAACCGAAGGGGGTTTGATATTATGTTATTGAATAGTCGTTATAGTTAAAGAATATCCGATTTGATATATAAGGTGGCTTTAAAATGATTCTGAACAAATTGCTCGATACTTTTTTATAAGCCATAAGTTGTGCAAGGAACAAAAAGCGCGCGGCCAAGATTAGAACTGTCACTACTTTACAATACTTCATTCATAGAAAAGCACAAACACTGACCAAGAGCGCCCCCTGTCAGCGTTATTTGAATGCTTTCGAATTCGAATGTCATTTGAAATATCCTAGTTACACTATTATCCAGTTAACACTGCTGTGTAAACAGGATTGACAGCTCTAAACTACTTCCATCTCTTTCCTCTGTCACCTATTTGCAAGCTATAGCAATATTTTAGTTCAAATTCACTCTTAAAATCTGTGGTGACGTCTCGAAGGCCTCATGAAAATTCTGAAAGAGGATAAAGGACCTAAATCTCCGATGACCTATTTACCAAATAAATATTATCTAAGATTTATTGTTATACTTATTCTAGTTCTGAGAATCTGTTTCAGAGGTTTACGATGCTTTTCATTGTAACTTGACAATAAAATGAAGATAAAAATCTTTTAGTGAAACCAAAAAGTTTAGAATTTTATGTTGCTCTTAGGTTATAGTTGTAATGGAACTGCAGGTTTCTAGGTTATAGTATATTTTGATCTTCTTCTTTATCGTGTGGTTAGTGCCTAATCTGTTAACAGAGTTTTTATGTCCCACGGGCCTCTGACTTGGCTTTACATGCCGTCGAGAAATATCTCTCAGGCATGCTGGTTTTGGTTGGTCACGATGTTTTCCTTCACCGAAACAAGTGATAATTGTACAATAGGCATTTGAATCCGAAAAGTCAGAGGTGTGTGCCTTGGGTTCGAACTTGAGACCTATTACTTGATAGTCGGACGGTCACACTACTAGGTTATCATTGCTTTTATGTTTTGGTGTTAAATGATTTTTTTAGGTCACATTAATCGCATTGACTTCCATGTTGGGCTAGTGGTCGTAAGCCCGATTGAGTATGACGTCTCGGGTTCGATTCCTAGGTCGGGTAAAATGTAGACCCTCAAGCGTTTAAAATTCTGCCGGTGTTTAATCAAAAACAGTTGTTTCATTTTTTTTTCTAATATGGCTCTAAATGTGCAACAGCCTTTTTAAAATTCAGTTTAAAGAATTAGCGTTGCCATCCAACGTGGAAATGCTGCCAGCTTATTGGGCACTATTCCCGTTGACCATTGATTTTTGACGCCCTTAAATTCTTTTCTGCCTTTGTACATGTTACATATTTTAATTATGATTTTAAGTTTTGTAGAATATGTAAATACGCATTCAATTATTATTAAAAAATACGCATTATATTAAAACTTCAGTAGTTGACTAGAATATTTTTGGGATAATCATCAAAAGTGAGTTACGAAATCAGGATGCTAATTTCTTAAGTGAAACAGAATACCTACTTGCACATTCATCAGTTGTCAGATTATAGCCTTATGTTCCTCCACATCGTTAAAATAATCGCACCGACATTTCCCTCTACGTAGGCTTTATATTACCTGTAATCCATCTTCTAAGAATTTTCCACCTTTTCTTTGCCGTGACTGAGCAAAAAGACATGGATCCTTTCAATGCTTTTGCTAGAGAAAACTACACATATTATTCTCTATAGGTACCCTTGCATATATAGATTTTTCCGGCCAATCTTTTTGGATAGTATCCAAAAGAATATTATTACAATATCCGATGATGAATGGTATGAATATGACCTAGTAAAACAAATAAAAATGATTTGAATCTGAATCGTTTTGTGTAGTCTGAAAATCCTCACCTTTCAGGCAGTGGGTTTCGGTGTAAAGTTCTTCTTCCCCATAGAAACATGGAGGATCTTCCGACTAGGCGGGTGTTGTCTGGCTACTGAATGACAGTCGTTTTCGGTTTTTTATTTATATTCTTAAGAGCGGCCAACCCGTCATACTTTTCATACAAACGCTCGTACGTGATTATGCCGTTGTTACCATCTTTGTTTTTTTTAACTAATAGGTATTTTGTGCACTGTTATCTAGGTTTCTATGGTTGCAAAAAATTAAAAAAAGTAGAAGCAAATTCAGTATAAGCCTCCAAAAATTGCTGTTTTGCCCAAATTTTACCTGAACTTTGGCCGTTCATAATGTACTCTTAAACTGTAAAAATAAAGAAAACATCATGATAGAAACCTTGCACATGTAATGGAAATTCTTAATGACAAATATTTATTTCACACACTTTTAAGACTTATTCAAAAACACGTGTTTCCTGGAACAAGTTTAAGAAATTTTCGAACACTATTTTTTGTTCAATGTCATCGAGCTAGGCGGTATGAGGTGCGTGGGAGACGAGTTGTTCGGGGTCGGGGCGGGGTAAGACGGGGGAGTTCAAAGAAAATCGCCGCTGTGGCTCAGGATGAAACAACAAGCTTTTTGACCATGCTCGCGTTGACAATAGACGCGCCGGGAAGGGCCCTCTTAAGTCGCGGATATTTTTAACAGCGTGGTTTAGGAACTTGATGTTAGTTCTTAATTTGTGGCATAGATGGCGCTGTGGTCCTTTTTATACTTTATTGCTGTAGTACTTTTTTGTAGTGTCGCTACAAGCTTATTCTAACTGCGGGTCCTTTGGCCCGTTTTCTTCCTATACTTTTCGTCTCTTTAAGACCGGTTATCGTTGCGATCATTGAAAAAGCCATGATCATTGTTGAACTTTTATGGACAAAAGTGATGATGGGAACATAAAAAAACAATTCCAAACGCTTTTGTTTTCTCCACAAACACGTATAAATAGAATGAAGTTACCCATTTATCACTGCTGTAAAAAGTTTCAGTACAAATCGACCTTTTTAAGTACACCCTCAATTTGTTATTAGTCGTTTAAATTGTCCCATTCACCCTTCCATTTGGATTGGTTGAAACATATACGATCCGTAAATCTTCGTACAGTCGTTTGGACGTTTCTTCAAGCGCGGGGAAATCGATAGTTTGGAGAAGTGAGCTCTATTATTTGGTTATAAAATTGGTTTCGTATAAAACTATTTGCTTTTTCCAGCATTGCTAAGGTAGATTTGTTTTGAAATTGTTGCCATGGCTGGATTAAGACTGGCATTTTTAACACTATCGTTTCTGTTAGGTAATGAAGGCTATCGTTTTTGAGCTCACCAGATGGCGCCACTATCGCTTAAGGTCATTTCAATAATTCTATTTTATTCTATAAAGTACCAATAACTTCCTAAAAAGTTCATTTTATTATAACAACATAGTGTAAACTTCAGACACATTTATTTACAAAATTCTACCTAAAATTAGCAAGCCTGAAACTTTTAAACATCATTTTTTCCGAGTAATAACAAATAAGATTCTAAGTTGCTACTTAAAATCTTCAAGTCATAATTAATCAGGAATAGCTCAATTTTATACCACAATCGTGAATATTAATAGAAATACGAGATAAAAAGCACGCAACGTGGGAACTTTCTATGACATCTGACATTTCGGTGACCTCGCGCTACACTAGCGCCTCTAGCGGTGAATTCACACGCGATAGCCCCATTGACTTGCTTTTGCCAGATTTCATTCAGAGTTTGACTGAAACACAATATACAATGTTCTATAGCTGGTTGGAACCTACATGGGACTTAAAAAAATACATAATTTTGATGAGGTACACTTCACTGCCACCCCTTTCAGGAAATAAATCGTGATGTTTTGTTCAAAAATGTGTTTTGGTAGAGGTGCCATATTTATGTTTTTACAAAAAAAAAACGTTCCAAGCTTTTCTTCCATTGTATTATTACAACAATACAATTTCAGTGTAAACTTTTGTGCCCGGTTGATAGCAAAAGACTTGCCTTCTATTACATGGGAATTTAAGGGGATTACCTCGCTCAAATCCTGAACATACCGTGTGTTTAAAGAAGTTTGTAGATGAATCCTTTTGTGCGTTTTCAATATAAAAAATGTATGTTAAACTAAAGGTCATCACAAATACATTGTATTGTTTAAAATTTTAATAAACTAACTCAAATTTTATCAAAAAATCATAACAAATAGGTCCTTTTTCAACCTAAATTGAAAATTTTCTCTATAACGGCTCAATAACTCAGCATGAATTTTATACCAAAAAATACGTAATGACGTATTTAACAATGTGTATTGTTTTTTTTCTCTTATTTCTTTTAAAGTTTTAATATATTTAATAAAAATCCGAAATTTCGCGAAAAGCACTATGACACTCCCGCACTCGTCCCTCTCTCTCTCGTCGTTTCGTCGTAAGTTAGTACGGGGCAGCATGCTCAAGGTCATTGGGCAATGTAATCCCCTTAACGTAACTGACAAAATGTGGGTATACTTGTAAGGTTCACCTCTGCCTTACCCTTCGGTTATTACAGGCGTAATGTTATGTTAAACTCTTTAAAACGAGCAAATCTATTCGAACAATTTCAATATCTATAGAGGCTGGTCAAATACATCTACCGAACGAAATAAAATGAAATGGTGACATTACTTTATAGTAAGACGATAACGAATAATCAGCAAGTTTCCTCAATCCCTTCTATGACCTATGCATATATAGGGTGACTGGCAATTAGTGTACGATACTTAAACACGTGATTGTGCTCATGATAACAAACAATTTTTATTATGGGAGCAAAGCCGAAATCGCGAAAAAAATATCAGCTGTTCAGTACATTAGGCAAACATAAATGTACTGAACAGCTGATTTTTTTTTCGCGATTTCAGGTTTGTTCCCATAGTAAAAGTTGTTGGTTATCATGAGCACAATCACGTGTTTAAGTATCGTTCACTAATTACCAGTCACCCTATATATAAGAGTAGATATATGTACGTATATGACTTGTGAGTTATATAGAGTGGGATTAAGAAACTTACTTACTGAATGCGAAATGTTTCGAAGAAAACGCTCTTTTTATTCATGTATCATAAGTATTACGTAGTTGATTTTGTTTTAATTGTGTAGGCATAGTATAGAGGGTCGAAGGGACGCATAAACGGTCACCATTAAAAATTACCATGTTTTCATATCATCGGTAATTAAAAGAAAAATCATTTGTTCAGTTCCATATATTTTTGCCGTGTAGGTATTGCACTTTTGTAGGAAGCAGCTAATTCTACCCGACTGCGCCAGAAGGAGGGTTATACTTTTCGAGGGTATGTATGTATGTATTTTTGTATGTATAATTGTTTGGCACGCTCTGTGGCCTGAACGGCTAGATGGATTTTAGCTTGAGAGGTGTCGTTAGATTCGTATTTACTGTGAGAGTGACACTGAGTATATCAAAATATAAATTATTCAATAAAAAATAAAAATAAACGGTAACTCATTCGGGTTTTTAATTTTTAAAATTACCGTTTACCGTTTTTTTTCTCATTACTATTATTTTTTCCTAGCCTGCACACTGCATAGAGCAGCTACTCCTGGCCGACTCCTTCCACTTCTCACGAACCCGTGCGTCCTCCTTTTAGTTCGGACGGACCTTGTCCAGTTCCCAGTTCGTCCCGCCACCTCCTTCGTGGCCTGCCGTGACCCCACCTCACTGCATCAGGGCACCAGTTTCCTGCTACTTTGACCCACTGTTTGTTCAGCATGCGGCAGACATAACCTGCCCAGTCCCATTTAAGTTGGGCAGCCTTTTGAGCCAGGTCAGCTATATTTGTTTTGGAGCGCAGTATTTCGTGTTTCGAATATACGATCTGATAATTTAACACGTAGTATACTGCGCTCCATTGCTCGTTGGCAAACCTTGAGTTTGGACTTCTGGATGTTAGTCAAAGACCAAGTCTGTGCGCCATAGGTTAAGACGGGTAGAATACACATGTTCATAAGTTTGCGTTTCAGTGCCATAGGCAACTCACCCTTAAGGTGAATACGCAAGCGTAGCCCGCGAAATTTAAATTTTCTTACGTTTATTGCAATTTGTAGGTCAGTGGCAGGTTGTATATTGATGAAAATAAGAATCGCTCCAGTAACACCTATGGAGTTACAGAATTATAATCATTCAAATCATCAATAGAACCCTCCAAGTTCATATAATCCCAAAGAATGACTTTTTCATGAAATAGAGCTTGAATGGGGTTTTATGAACTTGGAGGGTTGTATTGTTGATTTGAATGATTTTAATTCTGTAACTCCATACGTGTTACTGGCGCGATTCTTATTTTCATCAAGATACAACCTGACACTGACCTGCAAATTGCAATAAACTAAAGAAAATTTAAATTTCGCGGGCTATCCTTGCGCATCCACCTTAAATAGTTCCTTCATGGACCAGTAGTTCTTCCAGGCGTTCCCTGTTCGTCTTGCCACTTCTTTGTCTTGCCTCGCCTGGAAAGAGACTACTTTTTATTCTTAAATATCCGATGAAAAATATCAATTACCTATATGTTGTTCAGAAGGACGTACTGAATACGTGGTCACCATTTGTGCGTCGATGTACGTTCCCATAAGATCCACTGATCGATATGTACGCAAATTATAAATTGAAGTCGCCTATCGTGTTTGTCTGAGTAACCACGTTGTTTCTCTATAACCATTCAAATATTTTTGATATTTGACGCAGTCGAGTAGAAATAAATAAGTACGCCACAAGAAGAAACCTCATAAAACTTTTAAATGGGTATCATTCTGTATTACATTCATGTTTCGATAAATTCAATTTCAAACTTGGAGACAAAAAATAATTCTCTTGGAAAATATTAAAATAACAACTCATTTCATTTAAATAATTAACATTATAAATCTCCATATTATTATTACCTCTCCTACACCGTCATGACAAACAAACATTGCAAGTGCATATCATAACAGTAAGTAATTAATTCTAGTGGCGTTAGTTATTATTATTTCAGTATTAATTAACGTAACAGGCTGGTAGCTCAGTACTACTAACCTGACCTATTGACCTCGGCTTGTAACAGCATGACGGGGAGATTATAAAGGTACAATAATTCCAAAGACGACCGCAAATCGCAGCGACTAAGCTAAAGACAGTCTATAGTGACACGTCTAGTTTAGTTTCCAAATATTCCATTCCTTTCTTATGATTTACGGAGCCGAAATGATACCATACCGTGAGTGACCAATTTACGGTACGGTTGGTTCATAAATTCAAGGTCGCTCAGCGAGGTATCGAGCAGGCTATGCTTGGAGTCTCTCTGAGGGATCGCATCTGGAACGAGGTGATCCGAGAGAACCAGAGTTGTCGACATAGCTCACAGAATAAGTAAGATGAAGTGGCACTGGGCCGGTCACATTAACCGTAGAACCGACCTGTTCTCTAAAGAGATTCAGTTAGGAGGATGAGCAATCATAATTATACTCTTGTCTGCACTAACCACTGTCTTGACAAGACATACTGTGGTTATCAAAGCCGTCTTTGAGGTATATCTAGTGCTTGTGTATCAGTAGTGCAACTACTGTGTGTATTCAACAATGAACATAGTGGGAAAATTTAGAGGTATTAATTAAGAATACTAGCCGTAGTCCCAATCTAAATGAGTAGGCTGTACGTAGAAAAAGCGATTCTCGAATAAAAAACAAACTGACGGACAGAAAGATACACGTCTATATTTATTTATTTATTTATTCAAAACAAACTTAAATTTACAGTTTTAAATCAGACAAACCAGTTATAGGTCGGTAAACATAAACATATAGAAAAATAATTTTAAAAAGATTAAGTAAATAAAATAAAAAAAATATAAAATTATACAAAATTAAATTATCAATGACATTAAATAAAGAACAAAAAGAATGAAATTATCAATTACATTAAACAAAACAAAAAGTAACGAATCCAAAAAAAAGCCGAAGGTAACTCTGTTTGTCTGTCACCTTTTCGGTAACGGCTAAATGAACTTCGATGTTGATGCGAGCGAAGGCTTGGGCAAAGTTTGAGTGTGTCTTTGTCAGTCTCATTGTAACTTAATATAGACCTTAATATAGAACCGATACAGGACGCAAAACACTCTCGCATTCGCTCTGTCTCGGAGTATCTCGGCGAGAGTGTACAGCCTCCAAAACATATACCGTTCAATAATGACCATTTTATTCTAATAAAAGTGAATCTGTTTCGAATTTTGGCCAAGACATAAATAAATGACTTTGGCAAATCTTCCTCAACCCACAGATTCATATTCACCCAAAAGATTCATATGTGCGATGTTATCGCTACATACATTGAAACTGTGTCCAATCGTGTGGGTATAATCCCTTTGTCTGAAGCGGTCTCGAAAGGGACACGGAAGGAAGAGGTATTTATAGTCCAAGCACGTAACTTATTGTTATATGTGACATAAAAACATTCGCAATATATATTTCACTTAAAAAGAGAAGAACTTATTCCATACAGATTGCCCGATTCATGGAAGTCTGACAGTCTTTCAAAAAGTATGTAGTGGATACGACTAAAGCGGTTTCAGACTATCGTTATTTGTAGCCCATATAAACTCGTAACAGCTTACGAGCGTACGCGTGCGCCACATTACGCGTTTTAAAAGCGAACGCGTGTACACGCGCTTTTGGTCAGCGGGCTTGTTGAGCGGAGGCGTCTCTCGCGGCTTACACTTATATGATCTTAAACTCACTCGTGAAACAAAAGCCTCGAGAATACGCGCGTATACACTTCCAAAAACTAGCTTGCGCCGAAAATACGCTAATCTGAAACCGGCTCACGTCGCGTCGCCATCTTGTGTTTTCAATACATTTTCACAAATGCATTTACCGACTGGCAGCGCCTCGTGTCAACGTCATTTCAGCGCCATAAGATCCTGGTTGCTTCGTAAATAATAATGCAATATTAATGCCCACATAGGTACTATGTGAACGGCCACGAAATATTTTAGATCCTGTATGATTTGGGATTAAGAACCTTGGTTCTTTTGAACATAGTTCAGATTTATTTGCACCTAAAATAGTTTATTGTCGTTCTGAACTCAACTTAGTTGTCCTATCACTAAAGTTGATATTCCAGTAAGTTTCAATAACAGATTTCTAGTTTCGTGTCAGAATAGTGTACAAGTTCTTTAAGAATTTATCTCATATCGTCCGAACGTCATGCCGGTCGAATTTATTACTTTCCTACTATTGTAGTTCGACAGTACCTACCTACAACAGATTTTAGCTGCGTCACTGTGATTTTAGAAAAACAGTCTTTTGAGCCCCGACTTTCATCGTTTAATCGAAATAATTACGATGATGCTTAGATAAAATTATGAAATTTGCCCAAAGTTATAACAAAACAATGCTTTAAATACGAGGGGCATATACAAGCGTTGTGTACAACAAACTAAGTACCTAACATTACGCAAAAAATATTGCTGTTAAACGACTTTTTTTTTTGGGGTCAGAATTCACGTTTTACGGTAGGACTCAATGTAACGGTTCAAACATTGTGCTGATGAGTGGATTGAATAGTACGGGAGTCGCGGAGAAAAAACTTACATTAAAAACATGCGTTTAAAAAAAAAAACTTTTGCGAAAATTTTAAACTTTGACCCCCAATATCACCGTAACTAGAAGGTTACCAGGTATGATCTAGAACAAAAAAATATCGCAATCACGGGGAGAACGAGTGCCTTTCGGCTTCGTTAAGGGTCTTGTTACACCCTATAAATGATGTCATTGTATGCATCATAACGATCTAAAATATGAAAGTCCGCTTGCACTCACTACGAACCACGTTTAAACGCTAAAGATAATTTAAACATCAATCTTTCTGCAATCTTCAAACGAATGACAGGAACCGTGACTTAAAAAATGTTAAGCGTTAAACGTACAGTGATTTGAGCAATCGGGGATTTACAGATATAAAATCTATAAAAACCGGTCATGACGGGATAAGAAGGGTTTCGTACCATAATAGTGGGGGAGTCCCCTTTAATTTTTAATTCATCTCTATTATTTTTAATATAAAAAATCCTGTGAAAATTTCAACTGTCTACCTATTACGGCTCATGAGATACAGCCCGCTGACAGACAGACAGGACGGACGGACAGACAGCGGAGGCTTAGTAATAGGTCCCTTCGGGTACAGAACCCTAACAAAAAGGATTGGTTTTCGCCTAAAGTATTTTCCGATAAAACAAAGATAGGACTTTTTATCATCCTTAAATCTATACTTTCTTCGTAAAGAAGTATTGAAGATTTATGACCGCGTTGAATAGATAGGAAATACGAAAGTTAAAACACGACACGTATCGTCCCCTACAGAGATGGAAATCTGAAAGATTATGGTGAAAAATGAAATTCGATAACAATTTTAAAATATGAGTTTTTTTATTATGTTTCTTGTAATTGTTTTCCTTATGGTTGCAGCTGAGATTTTTTATGTTTGCGATGCCATCAAGGGTAGGTCGTAAAATGGTTCCATTCAGCTGTTTGGGTACTTTTATATTATCTGTATGGTATCGCTATTTTCTCTTATCAGGTAATCAGAACGTCAAGTTAATCTAAAGTATTCATGATAGTAATTGTGACTGCTTCTATACATTCATATACACCATTAGGTACATGTAACATTCAAAACGAAGCCTGCCTTAGCAAAGCATTCTGGACATCAAACTAAGTAACTCTACGCAAAAAATTTATTGCTGCCGTTTTTTTGGGGTTCAAAATAACTGTATACGGTAGGACTCAATTTCGTATTACCCAATTACTGGGTTGAGGTCAGATAAGCAGTCGTCGTTTTCGAAAGCCCGGAAGTCTGCTTTGGGATATTGATATAAAATAAATAAATAGTGTTTTATTTCAGTCAAAATACCCATAAACGACAAAAATAACAAATTGAGACAAACAAATAAAATAGTAAAAACAGTAAAGAAATCATTAGAAAATCATAAAATTATCATTAAATTAATTAAAAATCAATAAACATATGCCTTGACAGTAATAATAATACACATTTACTTGGTACTACAACAATACTGAAAACTTAGGTCATTACAAACACAAGACAGTTGGAAACTGGTTATGCATTTTAGAGATCCTTTTATTTCTCATAATAAAGTTCTGTCTGTCTGTTTGTTTTACGGCTAGAGTTCCGTTTTTGGCAATATTATCAAGAACAAAAAAAAAGTACCATGGTACTTTAAAAGCCAATGACTGTTGCAATCAAATCTTCGACAAAAACAGGAAATTGTAACATTTTGGCCGTACCTCTGGTCTCCAGCGACTATGGTACTGGTCGCAGTAGTTTGAATTGGAGAACTTATTGTGAGCTATGATTCGAGATATACTTCAACTGTGTTGGAGTTACCCCTATATTTACCAAGACCCTTAAACTGCATCGTCTCGACACGCACATGGTTGCGAGTACCAAATACCTGATTTCAGGCTTTTACTCAATGCGAAGGATATTCAGGTAGATGTCCCTTTAACACAGCTACTAAATTACAAGAAAATACGCGGTCAATCATCCCACAGAATTCTATCTCTTACAAGAAAAACATACTCCCCACTTAAGCGTGAGAAAGCGCCTCAATCTACTTATCTCATGTTACAAAGTAAACCACTTAAGTTAATCATAGCCTATAGTAGCTCATCTCATATTTAACTTAACATTCACTTAAGATAATATACTAGCTTTAATTACTTTAACTTATTATTTCTAATACATACATACCGAGTTTCCTACGTGCCTCGGAAAGCACATTAAGCCGTTGGTCCTGGCTGTCATTTGTAATCTTTGACAGTCGTGTGTGGCCCGAAATTCTGACAACCAGTCTTATCAGGAGGTACTAACTGGGTTGTGGAGGTGAGATAGGCGGTCGCTCCATGTAAAATACTAGTATCCAGCTGACTCCGGTTAGAGTGTAAGCCGACTCCAACAAAGTCGAGAAAAGGCTGGGCAAATGATGGTGGTATTATTTTTAATGGAAAAGTTCTGTAAAAAGAATCGTTTGCAAAAAAAAAAATGAAATGACCTGAATTTACGCCACTTAAAATTATGACGATTAAATATTGTTAACTTTATTTCCATAACACATAGTCCAGTTTCCGTTACAACAGAATTTATTTTAAAACACATCTAGCCATTCAAAAATCAACTTTGCCGCAAAGTTTTCAAAGTTGATATTAGCATGAGTTGCAAAAAAATATTCGTAAATAACCCTTATAATGGCTTCGATCGTTTGCAAGCCGATCTTTTTATAAATCCGTAGTGTTGTGGTTTGACGCCGTTTTTCAACGGGCAATAATGGGGGAAGTGTTGTGAAACTTGTTATATTAGTATATTCGCTATTTCTGTTATTAATACCTACTAGTGTTGCGTGGTTGTGTTGTCATTTGTTATTATTAAGGTTCTGATATTGCAGAAGTTTGGAGTATTAATGTTGTTGGTTAAGTGTAAACTGCGAAACGTGAATTGGGGAATTTACAAGTTTGTTGCTTACAGAACTTTTGTGTTTTCGTCATAAGTACTAACTTTTAAAAACGATGCGCTCTTGCATGTTCTTTGCATGAAACATTTTAAGGTCACATAAACAAGATAAATACTTAAACTGGTGTCAAAGGCTTCGACTTTTTCTTATTCTTCCTCACTTCTAGATATTTGCAAGGAAGGGACCCATTCCAAATTATATGGATTTTATATTCAAGTGGGCCTGCTTCCAAATGTGCTTGTTTTTTGCTTCTCAGTCGGGTTTTTACTTTTCATGTAACTATTTAATACAATATCTTTATAAAATACAGGGTGTAACAAGACTCTTAACGAAGTCGTCAACCAAGTACTATGTACATCAAACTAAGTATCTCTACGCAAAAATGATTGCTGGGAAACGTTTTTTTTTTGTTGGAGTGATAAATCACGTTTTACGGTAAGACTCAATATAACGCAATCAAAAAATTGTGCTGATGGATGGATTGAATAGTACGGGGATCGTGGAGGTGTTTACAGTAAAAATAGTACTTTGAAAACATGTATTTAAAAAAAAAAAAACTTGTGAAAAAGTTGGAACTTTGATCAACAATATTTCCGTAACTAGAAGGTTCCCAGGTATGGTCTAGTAAAACAACAAAATGATCACAATGACGGGGAGAACAAGTACCTTTCGGCTTCGTCAAGGGTCTTATTACATCCTTTATAGCCTATGTGTTATTCTGATGGATAAGCTGCTTCTGATGTACTGTAAAGTTTTATGAAAATCCATTCCGTAGTTTAATAAAGTAGGATTATATTTATGGTGTTATGCTGTAGTAGAAAACAAAAATAGAACATAACCTTCAAATGCAACATAGTGTACAAGTGCTATTGTTACACTTATCAGTCAGTCCATATCAATAATTTACGACCAGTTTAAATGTAAAATTAAAACCCCATTTACTTAATAGCTTTTATATCGAAAACAATCAGAATGAAACTTTACATGTTATGTTTGACATGATTGGTTATTCATGATTTGAATGACATTGCTATTTGCGTGTTTAATTAACCAGGAATCAATTTATGTTCTGTCAATAAGTATGAAGACTGTAGTGCTGTTGGATGCTCGCATAAAAACACAAGTTTTGCTTTTCCGATATTATGTTCGGACCTGAACACCTGTTTTTTTTTTCAGGTCAACTTATTTATGAAGCTGGATTTCGCTTAACCGAACCATCCTGTGGGTGGCTTGAGTGTAAGGCTTCCAGCCAACTTATTAACTAAGCGACAGCGAGCTAAGGGCATCCCTTAAGGTGTACAAGCCTCAGCTTAAGATGTTGCGCCGCTGGGGAGCGTAGCGAAGGGGCAGCCTGCATCTGAGTGAGGTCATTAGTTAGGGGATGATTTAAAAATTCAGGCTCAGCATCGCTGGCTTGCTCGAGCAAGGGTTGGGAGCCTGAAAACCTGTACCTTTTCTACTGTTTTTATTCATCTATATTCTTGTTCTCTTTATTCTTTTCATTAATGTGCGAACCCATGCTAAAGTGTGGAAATATTTTACCTCCACCGATCCATAGCAAGAAATTTACGACGTGCCCATATTGGGAACCTGTATTTTCATGCAACCTTACTAAGATACCCTTATGACGTTTTAAAATTGGCCTGCTCGACAAGGACCACACGGGGGGAATTCACGACGCTACTAAATTACTTACACTGCTGATTTGAGCTCTTAATGTTAACGGAAGATGTGCCTAACTGCATCGATATAGGGTCTAATTTCGGAGCATCAGGACATCATAATATTGTGATACATGAGAATGTCCTGGTTTGTATTTGAGGTGTGTTTTACACCTTATCGGATCGGCCTGAATCGACGGCCGAACGGCATATCATTCAATTTTGCCACTCGGCAAGTACGAAATAATTCCCGACCTAAACATTTGTTTAACATTATCTAATAGCACTAGCACAGCATCACGTTGATTGGTAACCAACTTATCGCAGTCATGACGTTCAAGCTGTCAATCTTTTTTGTTCCATGCTTTTGTATTTATAAATATTTGTTATGCGTTGTATGTGTTTTAGTGTTTATTTATTGCCATTTTGTATTCACGTCGTGTCCCTGCGATAAATAAATATTATTTTCTTTCTTTCACTAGACTTACTACTCCTATCATCATCATCATCATCATTCCAGCCGAAAGACGTCCACCGCTGGACATCTGCCTCCCCCAAGTGTCGCCACACTGACCAGTCCCATGCGACTCGCATCCAGCGGCTCCCCGCAACCTTCACCAGGTCATCGGTCCACCTAGGGGAGGCCTTCCAACGCAACGTCTTCCGGTTCGCGGTCGCCACTCCAGAACTTTTCGGCCCCATCGGCCATTCGTTCTGCGAGCAATGTCAATTCAGTTTGGCAATTCTTCGGGCTACGTCGGTAACCTTGGTTCTCTTGCGGATGTCTTCATCTCTGATTCGATCACGCAGGGAAACTCCGAGCATAGCCCCCTCCATTGCCCTTTGGGTGACTTTAAGCCTTCGAATGAGGCCCATTGTGAGCGACCACGTTTCGGTCCCGTATGTAATCACTGGTAACACACACTGGTCATAGACTTTCGTCTTGAGACACTGCGGTAAGTTGGACGAGAAAATACCGCGCAGCTTCTCGAACGCTGCCCAGCCGAGTCGGATTCGACGGTTGACCTCTTGCTCGAAGTTAGACCTACCTAGCTGGACTGTTTGTCCCAGGTAGACATAATCGTCTACTCCTATCATAATCTTTAAAATATTTGTAGACACGTTCACCTAACTATGTGTCTCAGGATTTTACACAATCCTATCACTTTATTTTATAAGCTTTGCATAAAGAGGGTCATCTTAACATGATCCTATAAGCTTGAACAAAGTAGGCGGCGGTCAGCGGTCAACCGTGGGCGTTCTCTGTCGACCTCTGTTATTGACGGTCAAGGACGGTATACGACAGTGTCCTCAGAAATTGACCTTTGTTTGGATTTCCATAAGAACCTCCCAGTCTTACCTTTAAGAACTGTGAGATGAGTTCAGAAAGTTTTAAGGAATAAAAAAACATTTGAATGTATGGTTTCTACAACTGTGATACATTACATCCTCGGCAATTGTTTATTACAACACTATCATATATCGCACACAAAATAACCACTTGGACGTGGAGTTGCGGAAATCAGCCCGTTAGAGGGCCACACGGTGCGGTGCGGCGCTGGAGCGGTGAACAGTGTTCTAGTTCTACTGCGGTGCCGCACCGCCCGTGTGGCACCCTATAACTCGGATTAATTGCGGTGCGTTGCCGCACTGCACCGTTAACGCATCGTGTGGCTTCGCTCTTATACAATACAATACATTATCATTTGTGTATCTACCTACCTAAACCTAACCTTTTCCCTCTGTCATATATTGATAAAAAAGTGTTATTATAAAAGTGTTATTAAAAAAAAAAAGTGTTATTGTCTATGTCAATTTTAAACTTTAAAAATGGAACCTTGAAGTGAGTATAATATTCTGTCCGTCTATGAATGCGTGAAGAAATAACAAGTTGATTTCAAGCACACTTTTGTGCACTACCAACGAATATTTATATAAGTACTATCTTGTTTGATTAATACTAACCCCCATAGCCCAAGTCAATAATAAATTATCTCACCCATATACCCATATACCCATATACCCATATACCCATATACCCATATACCCATATACCCATATACCCATATACCCATATACCCAAAGATCTTTCTTTATCGTGTGGTAGGTGCCTAACCTGGTGTCAGAGTTTTCATGCCGCCCATGGGCATCTGACTTAGCTTTACATGCCGTCGAAAAATATCTTTCAGGCATGCTGGTTTCCTCATGATGTTTTTCGTCATCGAGGCAAATGATAAATTATACAATACGCTCATGAATCAAAAAAATCAGAGGTGCGTCTCGGTTTCGAACTACTCAAAGATGTCAGTTTTGCAAAGTTCAGAAATAGATCTTGACTGCCAGATATGAGTCTAGCTATCTCTAATTCCAAGTTAGTTTTCTTGTCAAAACTGGGCAGGTATCCAACTTGACGTGGTACTAACAGTTTTCGTATCGTGTCACTTAACAGCTTACCGCTTGGAGTGCTACCAAATGTGCGATGTTGTGATCTTTGGCAGAGTATTCGTATTGGATTAAAGAAGCTATAGTAGAATCGTTTTAAGGCCTGATCAGACCAGATGCTTGGCGTGACGTACACGTACACACGCGCGTAGTTACGCGCGTGAACCCCTGACACACCGGGTTACGCATACGCGTACGCTTACGCTTACGCATACGTGGTAGGTACCGGTCCTTTGCGTATCTGTCTGCGATGTCTGACGAAGATTGGGTAATTGGACCATGTAGTTCATCTGATGAAGAAGAAGCAATATTACTGTTATTGTGCTAGAATATTCCTGGGTGTGCAAAAAAAACAATAGGTTCAAGTTTTATAAGACATGATTTTTACTCTTTGTTTTTTATGTTGTACAAACAATTCGTTTTTATTTAATTTCGTTATTTATCATTAAAACCGAAACAAAACATCACTTACTACCGGTAAAATTTGAGAACAAATACAACTGAATGCGTAAGTCACGCGCGTAATCACGCGCAGCAAAGATACGAGCGTGTCCAAACTTGTTCGGTGTGACGTCCAATACGGAATGCCATTGACTACAACGTCATTACTGCACGCATCCGTTCCGCTATGCGTAGGTATAGGTACGCAGCAAGTTTGTCTCATGGGAGCTGCAATGCGTAGCGTTACGCATGTAGTCTACGCGCACGTGTACGTCACGCAAGCGGTGTGCCATGTCTCTATAAAGTTCCATATATTACAACGTCATGGTACGTGCACGTGCACGTGCACGTCTACGTGTACGGATCCGGTGTATTAAGGTGTGCCTTTAAGCTTGTAAAACAAGTGAACGTCAACTTGTACTTGCACTAAATATCTCACGCGTTATCAGAATACAGGGAAAGAGCAAGAGCTAAACAGAATTACTCCTGCTTTAAGACATCAGGGTAGGCCACCTGGACCTGTGTATTATGATACGCGTGCGATATGATATTTAGCGACAGTCATATCGTGACAGCTCTGTGACTAAAGCCTCGTCTCTCATGCACGAGATTGTGGTTTCAAATCTGGGAGTGTATAACAGTGATTAGTCAACTTCTATGAATGTAGGTAATGTCTAAGTTTTTCTTGGACCTCATCAACAACGGGTCACAAACCTAGAATTATATAGGTCAAAAATCGCCAATTCGCCCTGAATAATACTCATGCCATCTCTGGTGGTATGAGCAAAGGCCTAAACCCTACAGTGGGATAGTAATAGGCTGGCATTTTTTTACTCTCTAGTAACTGACGTATGAAATTGACAATGACGGCATGGTTGGCGCAGTGGCTGAGCTTTTGGCTGCTGCGCTGCGTGTCGTGAGTTCGATGGCAAAAAAACCACTGGGTCATATTAGGAATTTCTCCTTTACAAACATTTAAAATCGGATAAAAAAACCGCCAAACCCGGAACAACGGAACAATATTTGTTCCGGGTTTGGCTGTTTTTTTATCCGATTTTAAATGTTTGTAAACGCTCCCACAATACAGGAGAAATTCCTAATATGACCCTGTGTTTTTTTTTTTCATGACATTATGCTCGCCCCCCATTATATGGGACCTAAACATAAATAGTTAGGCAGTACAACTCTGCCTAACTCATCGGGGGATACAGGCGTGATGTTATGTTACTGGCCGACCACGAACCATTTTCTTTTGGTTTTAAAAAAATTGTTTTCAAGACGATATCACAGTCCATTCCGAATAAGTAGTACCTAATAACATGCGACATAAATTACAAATCTTCATTAGCCTTTAAAAGGTCAGCGGTTTTTAGTCATCGGCTCTTGAACAGTGACTCACTTTGTCATGAATCATAGTATTTGTTTGGTATTTCTATGACTGTGCAATATTATTTTGGATAATGTTGTGTAAGTTTCACGTGGTTATCATGTGTATTATTGTCTACAGGTTGACTCACTTGTTTATATTGCGATTTGGATCGTAGTTGGTTTTTTTTTTTTTTTTTTTACCGATGGGAAATCATCAAATAACCCCTCCCGCTCTGGGCTGAGCAGGAGGGAGTGTCAGACTTCTACTGACTAAAACCCATCCATGTTCCTTCCTTTGCCCTTTGTGTTCCAGGGCCGCGGTATCTCTTTCGAACAGTCCCGCAACCCTGGCAGGCGTCGGCCCTTACGGACCCCTTCCTGTTTGCTGACTCTCTTTGAGGCGCGCGTGGAACACGAACGCGCCGTCGACACGGCCTGTCGTCATAAGACGGACGGACGGCGAGCTAGCCCATAGCTCACCGTCCACAGGCCCGCGTCTACGGTGGCCGGGGGCCACCACGTGGCCCCCGACGCCCGGTGCGTCACCCGCGGCGGCTGGGACGTGAGGTTCTCTCCCTCTCACGTCCCGCCACCTCCTTCGTTAGCATGACTGCTTCATAGTAGTTGGATGGGTTCAAGCCACAAGATCGAATGTACCGTCAGGCAAAACAATTGTTTAGCAAATTGACACTGTGTTTTAAAGCCAATTTATACAAGTTTCAAGAAATACCGTTGTGATTTGAATATGTGCAGGTACTATTTAAGTTGGTATTAAATTTTCTTAACTTATGTAACAATTAATTTATCTGACTTTTCATTCACCAAATTCGTTTTGTGTAAACAGGGACAGAACATTCTTTCAACTCTGAAAAACAAGTGCGAGTCGCGCATGAAGGGTTCTGTACCGTCGTAGATGGGAGCCCCTTTAAATTTTTAACAGAAACACACATTCTGTGAAAATTTCAACTGTCTACATATTACGGATCATGAGATACAGCACGGACAGACGGACAGCGGTGGCTTAGTAATAGCACGTAATAGTCGATAACCTTTCGGTTACGGATCCCGAAAAACTACACGTAAATGAAATCTTCAACGAAACACTCAAAGAAGAATAAAACGTACAAGTACTTACGAACGACAAGAAATAGAAATATGTTCAGCGCCGCATGTTTATTATACATGGCTTCAGCAGTAATAACATTATGCATCGATGCACTCCACATTCCCCACACTTGTTTACTGTATTATTGGAAATTAGCTTTTACCCGAGGCTTCGCTCGCGTTAATTTAGAATTTGACAATCAATTCGGGTTGTACTCTGCTTTTAATAATATTTTTTCGGGATGAATGGTTTCCGCTTCTGTACACCTGACAACTTATATGCAAAATTGTAGTATGTGTTTAGGCGTGAAAAGGTACCAAACAAACATACTTTCGCATTTTTACTATTATATAATATATTTATATATATGTATACAGCATGTAACAGAAAGGGTATAATCATATGGAATTCAGTGGTACGGACCATCAAACTGAACAACTTTCTCTATGGGACCACCATTGAAATCGTAAAAAAATAATCAGCTGTCGTATATAAAATTTCAATACCTACTCGACCCAAATGTATGGGACAGCTGATAATTTTTTTACGATTTCGATGGTGGTACTGAACAACTTTCTCTATGGGACCACCTCCCATAGAGAAAGTTGTTCAGTTTGATGGTCTGTACCACAGTATTCCATATGATTATACTCTTTTTGTTACACGCTGTATATATAAATATATATTATATAATTGTAAGTATGGATATGGATGAATGTGGCCCCTATGATGCATTACGCATAATAAACAAATGAATTTACAAGGGGAAGTCTGTTATGTTTCCGATTTTGTTTGGAAACTGTGTGATTAAAATATAGTTATAGTTGAAGTAGAATGCGAAAATATTTTAGTTTAGATATAGTATCTTCTTTATCATTTTCAATTGGAAAATAAATACATGTTCTAATGGTTATTTATTAGTTGTCATTAAAGATTGGATAATGTGCCAATGCATATTACGCCTTTTTATTGAAGGTAATGCATATTTTGGGCATGTTTCCTTTAATTTTAACGGTACCTAACTGGAAAAATGCAAAAATGAGCCAGAGGTCATTGACCTTCGAGAATGTAGAACAGTTGTTTTTAATTTATAATAATATTTTAATTATTAGAAGGCTCACCTACTACTGATAATTTGGCACAGCACACGGTATTCAAGGAAAAAAAAAATTATAGCTCATCGAAAATATATCTAGTAAATTAAAAAAATAAAACATGTAATTTGTAGTTCTTATTTAAATTTTATGTTGTTGGCACTTTTGTTCTCTATTTTAGCAATTGTGATGCATATATCGACGATTTCATATTGTATATAATCCGGTCTATACATATTACTATCAAAAATGTTGTGTAAAGTTGCCAATAATTGTGAAACATGCTGTCGGACTAGTTTCATGATTCGTATTTGGTTTAAATGTATCGCTCACAGCGCAAATTTTTTTAAAATATGAACGAATGAAAGTTTAGTATCAATTTTAATGTACAGTCAGCATCAGAAGTAGATTATCACTCCTCAAAGTTTCAAAGCAGATATTTAACAAAAACTTGTTAGATATTACTCGTTACTACAAGGTATTGAAGAATAAGGATTATTTTATAAAGAATAACGTTCTGAAACATTAAAAATAATAGCTGGAGTCCTGTACATCAAATAATTATAATTTCGAAATGTTAAGCTACTTCTGTTGCTGACCGTACGTAAAAGTATATTCTATCTATACTTCAATAACTCTACAGGTTTATTATTCTGTTATGTATCCTCGATACAATCAGAAGTTAACCTATAAAATTTACGCCCATATTTCTCCAGTTATTTTTAAGTACCACGTAATATGGGGTGACCCTATTGCCAGCAACTACTATTAAGGTTAATAGTAGTTGCTGGCAATAGGGTACCTGTACTTTAACGAACGAAAATTAACAGTCTATTATAATTCCAACTATCTTTAAATATTTTCTGGCCAAAAGATTTCAGTCAAATAATCGTTTTAGTGCTCCCATGGGTGCCAATACAAGACGCTGTACAATTGTGGCCAAAGTTCTTAGCATAGCTTACAAGAGCAGAATAATTTGCGAGACTTGACGAACTTTTGTGTTTCAATGAACGGTTGCCGTACTGTGATGGCTTGGAGTACGCGCGTGTGATTTTAAAGTTGTTAACTCTTGATTAATCTTGTTTTGATGTAAACAAAGTCATTTAAATATACTTAAAATGTTTATCCCAATAGAAAGGACAAAGCGAGTAACGTCGTAATGAACTTGCAAAAGCCAGCCAGGTGATGTCGGTAAAATTGACATCTGTCAAACTTGGTAATATTTAGTTATGCTATTTTTTATTATGGCCTCAGTGAGACAAGAAATCACATTTTTACTATGACATTTCTCCTGATTAATGTGAGCTATCACTATTAAAATGAAGCCCTCAAATTCCGTGACTTCTGAAACATGTATACAGAATAGTTTTGGTAGAAAAATGAAGCTTCTTCAATAAAATTAGTAGCTATTTCTAAGTATGTGCATTATATTAATAAATAACCGCAATACGCTGTCCAAAAAGATGACTTTATCTATCTGAGGACTTAATCGAAGTTTTCCCGTAAGCGATATATCATGTCACTGCAGACCTAAAAATTGCATTTAGATTATTTTCATAAAATACAAATTCCCTTTCATCGTCCAATCAAATCAAATCGTATAGTAAAAGTTGTAAAAACGGTGTAAAAATATCAAACAAAATATAACCAATTTGCAATCAGGGGTTCGTTTATCTGCCCGGCAGTGCACGTGGGTATCATAACAAATTGTGGTACTATTTCCTGTTCTAACTACATGGCTGGAATAATTTATAAATAGACGGATTACACTGGGAGATAGCGATAATTTTTGGCCTAAACTACCGAATTTTAACTTTGATTTTACTTGTTGGCAACACAACATTTAGTTGATTTTTATGGCATAAAGGCCCAGAGGCTATTTCCAAATATATCTGTCAGTGTCACTAAATGTCATCCATAGTGTATTACAGTATATATATGATGCTCTGTGGTGTATTATCTATGGTTTACTGTACAGGAGAAATGATCCAACATTACTAGATAAAGGAAAAATAATAAAATACCATGGTATGTGTCAATAACATAACATTACGCCTGTAACAACCGATGGGTTAGGTAAGGTGTACCTAGTAGTACACCCACATTCTGCCAGTAAAGTTTAAGTCCCATGTCATAGGGGGCGAGCCTAATGTTTTCAATCTGGCACAAATCCAGACTCGACGAGAGAAATTTCTGATGGAAAAAACCCAATAACACTTTACTCGACCTGGGCATCGAACCCAGGACCTCACGCTCAGAAGACACGCTTGCGACCACTGGACCATAGCAGTTTGTTTGGCCAATAGTTTTATAGAAGTATAAAGTTTTAATGAAGGTCCACTATTTAAGTAATCTTGAGTTTCTGGTAAAGCTTTGTTGTTGGTAGGGTTTCCAGTATTATAGGCGATGGGTATCTGTAAGATACATACCTAAACCAGTCGTGCAAATAGGTTTTTACAAACACAATTACACATATTTTTTTTAAACTAGATGAGGCCGGTGTTTCGTACCTGACTACTCTGAGAAGAAACAGCCGAAACAAGCTCAGAGGTCATAGTCTCTTTTAAAGTCCAGACATAATCTTGGTCAACTCACATGAGGACTACGCAGATTAGTGTAGTTACAGGTAGTCAGTGGCCCGAAAGTCTTATCTGACAACCAGTCTCACCAAGGGGTATCGTATTACGCAGTACTAACCAGGTTGTGGAGGTCAGATAGGCAGTCGCTCCATGTAAAATACTGGTACTCAGCTGCATCCAGTTAGACTGGAAGCCGACCCCAACATATTTAAGAAAAGGCTACGCAGATGATGCTGATGATGGTATAGATACAAACCTAACTATCACTCGGAAACGGATCCATACATTTGTTTTCTTTAGCCGGCCATAGACGATAGGTTATAAACGTGCAGTCATGCCTGTACAAGCAAAAATTAACGTGTATAGAAAAAATAAAAAAAGAAGAATGACAATACATTCATTTGTTACATGCCATAAGTGCACACAAGATAAAACAAAAACAATAAAAGAAAAAAAAATCTAAACATAAAGTATAACACTGTGTGCCAAATAGGCCCAGCAGCCTTCTTTATCTCTGTTGACAGTTCATAGTGATCAACACTTGGCGAGATTTGATATACAATGACAGTTCTGCACGGGTAGCGCCAGTTGATACCAACAAGAACGGCCATTGTATATAAAAACTCGCCAAGTGATGATCACTATGAACTGTCAACAGGGATACGTAATAGCCCTGCAGTTCAGCAAAATACCGGAGGAGGTATAGGAGAACACTGTACAGTTATCCTTGAAATAGGACTTGGTTTTGCATGCACATTTAAAACTGTCATGCTTAACCTAGCTAACCTTTACTGGCCAAATAAAGTCTAATAAAATGCAAATATTAACTTAACGAGCATTAATATGTTATACTTTGATAATTTTCAAATAAAATTTTAATTCCGTTTCAAAGAAAATTTCATTTAATATTTTACTTTAGAGATTAGCTAATTAGGTTATATAAGATTCAAGTGTTTTATTTACAAGTTTGGAAATAAAAATTACTAAAGATATTTCAGTTATGTTTTAAAATGATTTCGTTTACCTTTTAAATTCTGATAATAGCATCATAGTACCTATTCTACATAAATAACATACGCCCAGAAAAAATGCAAAGAAAACAATGCCAGAGTGAATGCCAAAAATGGAACTTGTGTGTACTGAAGTCGCAGTATTTTAGGAAAAAGTTTATTTGCAAACTAAACTCAATTAATTTCATTGATAAAATACCTCTCGCATTTTGGAGTCACAAAATAAGTCTTACAAATAACTTTTGGGTTCTCGCTCAATGTGATCAATACATAAGTACCGTAGCGTATCTTTTGGAAGAGCAAGTAGAAAACGTAGACGCGTTTTCAGGAACATTATAATTGACACGTAAATTGTCGTTATGTTTTATCATTGGTTTATCTTCTTATATTTGAAAAGTTAAATGAGTTGGGCCGAATAGGTGGATACGCCTTTCAGGACATGAAGATCGTAAATAAAGGAGGAATCTCCGATAAGACGGGTGTTGTGTCTGGTCGACTACTGCCGGACAGTAGTTGTCGGGTTTTTCGATATTCTCTTACCCAGCGGAGAACTTTAATATCGCCATTCAGGATTTTGATGGCACTGCTGTTGTTTTTCTTTTGTCATATGCCACTATACGTCAATCGCGGTAACAGTGACGTATCTGATGTTCTCATAAGTGCAGTTGTTTAGGCACATACGACAAGAGAGATGGTTTGGTCAGGAGCACCGCATTCACACTAGGTGTGTTGTTTAGCTGTTGTTCACCTGTTATTTAGCTTACGGCTGGGCAAAGACCTTCCTTTTCTCCATCCTCTCGAACCTCATCCATCCATCCAACCATCCTCATCCTCTTCCACCGAACATTTTCTGCGATATCTAGCCATGTTCACACCTCAAACAAAATCATATCGTCACACCACCTTCACCACGGTCTACCTCCACGGCGATTTCCTCCGTCAGTCGTCCAATGAGTGACGGTCTTTGCCCACCTCGCCGAGTGCATTTGTGCTACGTGGCCAGCACACTCCTACTTTAGCTTGGCTGTTTTTTCTCCGAAATCTGGAACCTGAATTATGGAGTTATGGAGCGAACGCGATCTGTACGCGTCACACCTATTGTGCTGCGCTTCATTGCCCGCTTTGCGCACCGTAGGTTAGGACGGGCAGGATGCACATGTCAATAAATTTTCTTTTCAGAATCAAAGAACACACGAAAGGAAGTCTTCCACTTACCTTCATGTGTTCTTTTAGGGCCCATTGTAGTATAAACTCTCAAAAACGAGGTTTCAATATTTACCATTGTTCCCGAACAGATAAATTCCTTGTAGTCTATTCACACCAAGAATTCCATTAGCGAAATGGGATTATTTAAATTTGTGGCTCGCTTGTTGTTGCTTTTTGTCGTTGTGTGTATAGAGCCTTCGTCTCTTTCCTTTTGTTACTTAAAATGTTGTTTTTGTCGACAAAAATGAAGGCTTTGTTGGTCAGTCGTGACTTACAAAATGTTACAAAAATTTAAATTTAAGGCCGAATTGTGAGTGTGGTACTTTTTCTGAGGTATGTTGCTGATATGGTGATGACTAAAACACTTATTTATTTGTGTACTATATTTTTGTAAATTATCCGTCAATCTCCGGTGTCCCAAACCTTTTCCGCAATTTGTCCACACCGGTTTGAACGTACCTTTAGGGTTTCCAAACGATTTTTTTTTTGTTTGGTTAATGCCTAACCTGGTGTCAGATCAAGGCGTTTCGTTTATAATATACAAGTTTACAGATCAAAATTCGTAGTAAAAATATGGGCTCATTTAGCTAAAACCACACTTTCAAAACGTAAACAACTCAAAAACCCATTCGATGCGACGCGACGCTTAACAAAGTTCAAGGATAATGAATTGGCGCGTAGGGAGTTGACTATCTGCTACGCCGCGTAGAACTTCGTAGCCATGTCGTAGCGATAGCTACGGTGCCGGCGTAGCGATGTGGTAATACTTTTACCTCTTACTTATTTGTTTTCTTTAGTATGCCAAGATGAATTTTTTGGAAGTTTTTATTTGGGTAACTTCTTCTTGTCTTATCGAGATCAAACTTTGAGTACTCCTTCTGTTGATCCAATTTAAGTTACCAATCCAATACCTTCAATTTAAGTTTTTCCTCTTAAGGTCAAAGTGTAAAGCGGTGGGATCCGGGGAACGACAGTGGACAGTGAAGCATTTTCTATTTATGTATGATGCTTTCTTCACCACATTAACGATGTACATAATAACATTCCCACTGACAAGCGAGAGGGAGTGGACAGCGGCAACCACCACGCGGGCCCAGTGCGGAAAGTTTTCCTTCACCATTTTGTCAGCAGTTGTGATGATTATAAACTACAGAATGTATGTATTCCTGCTTCGGCCCGAATCCACAACCTATAACTTGGGAGGCGAGGAGTCGATCAATAATAATATTACATCAAGTGCGGCTCAGGTAACTAAACTAATGAACCTACCAGTGGTTTGGTGTGAACTAACTACCTTCCTACAACAACTACCGGGGATCAGTCAACGACGAGAATACCCCACCATTTTTTGGTCCTTCGAGCCGGATCTGCTCTCTACGCAAACATCACCGTAATCTAAAACATAATCCCTTAATCGCCTTTTCATAAAATCTAAAAGTACATGAACATACATAAAGATCGACGGAGTTTTCATAATAACGAATTCAGGGGGTCGTATAATGTGTGTTGGTATAGGTGGAATCATAAAACGGACACTGGTTTCGGAGGGGCGACCTTTTCGGACGTATGACGTAAATAATGTAGTTTTATGAGCTGTTGTGTACGACTAGTACGTACGTGGGTACCTAGTTGTTCGCTTGTGTGGTGCGTGGGGTACTTGTGAGCAAAAACTGAGCCACTCTGTTTATTGTTTGAAGTAGGTACTTACTCTTTGAACGCTAGAGGTCTTTTGTTTGCAAAAACTGGGTTGGTAACTGGTCGAAGAACCCTAGAAACAGTACTGCGACGGTATTATTTGATATACATATCGAGCTTTTGAATAAGACAGAGGCAACGCTTTTTTGGAATTTTTATGAGTGTTACAGCAAAAAGTATTTGCTAGAAACAAAAGCACATCACAAACTCATTACCTACCATAGTTAACTTTTCCATTCCTCAGAGGTCAGTATCTCATAGTGCCGCCTAACCCTCTCAAGAGAGAACGAGTAACAAAGAAACAAAGCACTTTATCACTCACACGCAAAACTTGCGGACTAAATCCTCTTCCTACATTTAATTACCGCAGTTTGTGAAAGTCGTTTAAATAAACTAGTTGAATCAAGAGACAGAGAGGCAAAAGGCACAGAGGCATTTACATACGGACGTACTTTAGACGTATAATCCTACGGTTGCCTTCATATAAACTGCATTTGTGTTCCCACGGCACCTAGACAGCTAAAAATAAATATGTGGTAAATCTTCACTTGCGTATACTGATGCCGATTTTGTGAGGTTGGTAAACACTCAAGAACGCCATACACATACATACACCATCACATATACACACATCACCATACACCATACATTTCCATAACACACATACACACACACACACGTTTACATTTCGCCATACATTTTCTGTCCGACTACATCATCACCTGCTTAGCCTTTTCCCATCTATTTTGGGGTCGGCTTCTAGTCTAACCGTAAGCAGCAACAATGAAATCTTTTTTATTTAATTGAAAAAAAATGTTTGGGGTCAAGGATGAGTTATTGGTCCCGTCCAATCTGGCAAACAATGCACCAAACACCCTGTATATTATCAAATAAATCGAGTGCCCTTTTTTGCTTGTCTCCAAATCGCAAACACCTACACACACTCACCCATGCTCACAAGATATTACCCAAACACATTTTATCCTTTTCACTTGTTACACGTGCAAAAAAAAACAAAATAAAAAATATATTAAAAAGTATTTTGTTTGAAACGATGCCAATATTTATTCGATGTCGCTTGAAAAATTGTTCAAGCTCAGAAATATTTTACATACCCGTTTTTATTTATACACTTTGACTACAAAAGGACGAATTTACATACCTTGTACTCGTCGGAGTTGCCTCTGTGTGACCTTTCTGCGGTAATTTTTATTTGCATGCGAAAATACACAAATGGCAACATGCCGCACGTAGTTAAAGGACTTTCAGAAGTATTTTGTTGACGAAAGCTTTTGGGTAGGCTGTACGTCGTACATCACACTGTTTAACTGGGCTGTTTTAATTTTTGGTGTTTTATAAAGAGGGTGCGTCTTTGTTTTTGATCTTTTTATACTTTTATATTTCGTTTTCTTTACGGCTTTTTGTAATTTCGTGGTGTGTTTTCATTGAAGAGCTTTTTCTAAAAATAATAATGAGGAATATTAGGTCTGATTATATGTTTGCGTCTACGAATGAACACGGTTTTCTCACTGCAATTGACAATCTTGGCTCGGTAATTGGTCATTGCGCTCGGCAGTTGTATAAATGATCGGAGTTAGATATACGGGGATAGAATGTTGTAGAAAAGCCCAAGGAATAACTGGTGTGCGAATCGTGGAAAATAATTTGTGTTTTAACGTTACGTTACTGTCGACATTGTTTTACAACACCATTACATTTGTCTATTACTTCCTGTTTCTACAAAAAAATGGATAACTAGATATTGCCCGCGGCTTCGCTCGCGTTTTGGTCGGAAATTATCCCACGGGGACGTTGTATATAGCCTACGGGACTCGGGGATAATGTAGCTTCCTATTAGTGAAAGAATTTTCAAAATTGGTGTAGTAGATCCAGAGATTACCATACAAACTTACAAACAAATTTTACTTCTTTATAATATTATAGTATAGTATAGGTCATAAACTGTACCGTTCATAAATAATTTAAAAAAGAAATGACGCGCCGTCTTATTTACTACTAACACAAAAATAACAACGATTTATACAAAACATAAAAACCAATCAAAACTACATAAAATATGTACAGAAAGTTCTTTCCTATTTTCATGACGCTGGCGTTGGAGAAAGATCTCGAATCTGAAAGCGTTGGTCTGGGGAGGAAAGTTAGGCCATCCTGTGGGAGTGAATTATTTGAAGTATGCTTCAAGTCGTGAGAGGGAAGCGAGTGTTTGCTTAGACTTTCAGACATAGACTTTTTTATTTGGGTTAGAGACGTCGCACGCAGATGACCGCTTATGCAGTAATCTAGGACAAGTGGGCTTACAAACCAACCTAAGACTACTTTATACAGGGTAGAATGGGCACCGATGCACATACGACGTAAGTATTCAGTACATTATTCTAAACCTGGCCACATCGAAATTTTTATCGACTTTTTTTTTTAATCTGCTGTTCTAAAGATTTTAACCGTCTAGGTGGTTGCACTTTTGTAGGAAACGGCAGATTTTTTAAAATTACTGTTGATAAATTTATATGTGGGTGATTTAGAATGAGGCACTGATAGCGTGATAATAACAGTTTGTGCGTCGGTTGCTCTTCCACCCTGTAATACAAGAAGTTAGGTGAAATATTCAACATGAATAAAACTATATAAGTTTTTAATATGTCGTGGTCACTAGCATTATCATTGAGACTAGATACGGGATAATTCCCATGTTTACTGTTGATTATGAGTTCCCTATATTTCGGCGCTGTTGCAAGCACCATGATCACGTGGACCTGTTGAGTACAACTATTGATTTTGACAACAAATAAAAAATATACTCCCTTACGACTCTCATCCAACCTACACCTCCTCTGTTAATGGTTGGTATGTTGTTATGTATGTATAGAATAATTAATAAAAAAAAAACTGTTTTGTTTCTTAGTTAAAACTGTGTTGTGCTCAAACTTTTCTTACGATTGTCGATGTTCGAGAGTGATAGTCTAGTGGTGTGACCGTCGGACTGCCAAGTCATGGGTCTTGAGTTCGAATAAAAGAAACGCACTCTGATTTTTCGGATTCATGTGCATATTGTATAATTATCCAGCCAATTTGAACGGGGGGTTTATTTCAATCAAGATATTTACATTATTTAAAAACTACAAATCAATAATAGTTATAAAAATATGTACAAGTATCAAAATGGTGAAAAAATTTGTCCACATCGCTGTCAGCAGGAAAAGTGCCCAGAAGGCTGGCAGCATTGCCACGTTGTATGGCAATGCTGATTCTTTGGCCAAAAAATAGGCCCGCCCTCTGGTCACGTGAAGAGTCGACCAACCGCTTGGCGATTTCCCGAAATACTAGGTGGGCACTCGGACCCCATGGCCCTAGTGTTTCAACCTCAAACGGCTCAAACACGTAACTACCAATTAAATTATTGTATTTGCGCCGTTTGAGGTTTTCAGCACCTGTAGCAGCCGCCCCAGCGCAGCTCACTGTGCTAGGAAGATGGGATGGCGCAAGGGTGTCGACGCAAGTTGCATCCCACACCAAAGGCCTACCCATCTTCCAAGGCATTATGGTCATACCATCTGGTCTCTTCCCATCGACGCGTGCCAAGCCAGTCGGTTCTAAGACAGCTGGCACCCCGGCGGTGGCAAGAGCACAACGGATGAGATCATTAGTGCTAGCGTGCCACGCAAGCCGACCTGCACTCTTAAATTAAAAAAATAGCCAAATTTAAATTAACAAAATTTAAATTAACCAGAATTATTGCAAATTAACCAGCTTGCCTGAAAGTTATTTCTCGACGGCATTTAAAGCCAAGTCAGAGAACCATGGGCGGCATAAAAACTCTGACACCAGGTTAGACACTACCCTTGTCCTCGTAGCGGCGATCGGCGGCGGCGACCTCTCGCGTCCGGCCTTGGTTCATTCCATGGTCCGGAGCGAGACGGAATGGGACGCCATCGCCTCCTTCTGCGAAGCAGTCATGCTAGCGAAGGAGGCGGCGGAACGTGAGAGGGAGAGAACCTCACGTCCCAGCCGCTGCGGGAGACGCACCGGGCGTCGGGGGCCACGTGGTGGCCCCCGGCCACCGTTGGCGCGGGCTTGTGGACGGTGAGCTATGCGCTAGCTCGCCGTCCGTCCGTCTTTTGACGACAGGCCGTGTCGACGGCGCGTTCGTGTTCCACGCGCGCTTCAAAGAGATGTCAGCAACAGGAAGGGCCGATGCCTGCCGGGGCTGCGGGACTGTTCGAAAGAGATACCGCGGCCCTGGAACACAAAGGGCAAAGGAAGGAACATGGATGGGTTTTAGTCAGTAAAAGTCTGACACTCCCTCCTGCTCAGCCCAGAGCGGGAGGAGTCATTTGATGATTTCCCAACCGAAAAAAAAAAGAAAAGGTCAGACACTACCCCACGATAAAAGAAAGAATTGTCAATAAATTACAGTTATAACCGTGAACTAAATCACTGCATTTTAACAACCGTTTCGTCTCAAAATATTCAAATGTCAAAGTGTAAAGTTTTTGTTATCTGGCGTAGTGGGAGCGATGTTTTCAATGAGCTAACTTTTAGTCAAGTCTCCTAGATAAGTCTCCAAACTCCGCCTCTAGGGGATTTGATAAATTGATACAGATTGTGGTGGGTAGTTAAAGTTTTTGTGTACCTGTTGTTGCTCTGAATCCGCGAAGGGCCCAGCTAACAAATGTAATTGGAAAACTTCCATTTATCAAAGTATTAATTAGATATTTTTGTGTTTGAAACAATCGTAATTCATGTCTAGAGTTAGCAGAAACTTTAATGCTGCATGACTATTTATAGTTATATCAACTCTATTTGTGTTTATAATATTTACGAAATACATTGTCTAATTTCTGATAATAATAACATATATAATATTCATTGTCTGTAGATCTTTGACAGTCGTTACAGGTAGTCAGTGACCCAAAAAGTCTGACAACCAGACTTACCAAGGGGTATCGTATTACCCAGTGCTAACTGGGTTGTGGAGGTCAGATAGGCAGTCGCTCCATGTAAAATACTGATACTCAGCTGCATCCAGTTAGACTGGAAGCCGACCCCAACATATTTAAGAAAAGGCTGGGCAGATGATGCTGATGATGGTATAGAAACAAACCTAACTATCACTCGGAAACGGACCCATACATTTGTTTCCTTAAGCCGGCCATAGACGATAGGTTATGAACGTGCAGTTATGCCTGTACAAGCAAAAATTAACGTGTATAGAAAAAATAAATAAAGAAGAATGACAATACATTCATTTGTTACATGCCATAAGTGCACACAGGATAAAACAAAAACAATAAAAGAAAAAATGACATTGTCTAATTTTACTATAGGCAATTAAAATAAAACTTTATATAATCACATCAATAACTACTATATTTAGATTATAATATTCCAACGCGTGCGGTATTTTGTAAGAAGGACTTCACCATTCCGCGGTCACTGAACAACTGACTCTGCCATGGCCAGCCATCGCAGCCATTGGCCGTAAGGAGAGGATGTCCCCCTCCAACTTTACTTAAACCAATACAGCAACTAAACTAAACATGATTTTAATAATAAATATCTGACAATCATAATGCTTACTAATAATTTCATATATTTTAAATGCACATTTTTATTTCTATTTAAATTAGGTACCAAAATTATCCAAAATAATCAAGGATTTATAAACTATTTGTATTCGTTAAAATTTAAAGTCAAAAAAGCTACTGATATAGAATAATTATTAAAACATTGCAAGAATTTACAAAGAATCACGACACAATATTGTTACCTAAAAGAAAACAGTATTTACGCCCTGTATCTAGATTCAACAACAAAAAATCAACTTAAAAATTAGCCAACATATGATCAACATGCTGTGTTTCGTTTTATTATGACTTTGAACTATCTTTATAAACTAGCACTTCGCCCGCGACTTCGTCCACAAAACGTGTGATAGCTCAGTTAATATTCATGATATAAAAATAATTTATAGCCTATAGCATTCACGAAAAATGTAGCTGTCTATCAGTGAAACAATTTTTAGAATTGCATCATTGATTCCGGAGATTACCCCCTACATACAAACTAACAAACAAATTTTACCTTTTTATAATATTAGTATTATATAGATAACACGACATAACAGCCCAAGACCATCATAAGACAACCTTCGAACTTGAACTTTTCCAACATACATTATAATAATGCAATTAACAAACTAGAAATTAAGAGTCTCTTATTTACCTCCTGAAACTTAGTTTAAAGCATACCACATCCACATTTACAACCGTCCAGGCGTCCATTGAGCACGTTACATTTTCTTAATCCTCAATAAGTCATGGTGGGGTAGTACCATCGATTGCGCTAACAACTCTTGTAGTAGTTACAGAACACACGCAACCGCTGCACGTGGTTCGCCTTTACATAGCCTTTTACCTCATTTTATGGTATAAATAATAAGTGATTATGTTGCACAGTTACTGTAAGGTTTTAAGTGTGTAATCGCCTTCTTTGTAAAATAGAACTTTTGTAAGTGTCAATAAGTTCGAGTTTTATTTATAAAGTAAGAGGACTACTAATGTGTAAAAAAACTGTGAAAATTATTAAAATAAGACTTAAGTGTTAATAAGATAGAGTTCACTTTAAAAGTGAGAGGAGTTTAGACTGAAATACTATTTAGATAGTTTTAAGACGTTTATGAATAAGGGGGTAAGTGCTTAAGTGAACTTGAGCTAGTGAATAAAAGGCAATTGCAAGTATTATAAATTCAAAAGTAATATGACAATTGCAAAGAAAAATTATACAGTGTAAGCACTACTAACATAACTGTGGCCAAGACGACAGATTCTTATGAAAAAAAAAACGGCTGTAGAAGTTTTTAATGGCTTCTCGCAGGTGTTTTTTATGACTTTTATGAGGCTGGCTTCTGCTTTACCAGACCGTCCTGTGGGTGCTTTGAGTATAAGGCCTTCAGCCACGACTGCACATACCCACCGACCACCTATAAAGAACTAAGCATTGCATAAGTTAGCCTCTGTTATGGCAACCTCATTTATGTTTCAGGCTAACATAGGCCGTTTATACAAGACGCTACCTATAATACCAAGAAAAATAAGCTTCATATCCAAGAATAGCTATACTTAATTGTGTTTAGCTATTTAAGAACACTTACGTACCTCTAGGTTAGGTCAAGTGTTATAAACAGTGATCTAGGAGAGCAAATGTCAAGTGTCCTGATATTTCTCGAACCTTTCTGAGTAGTTTCTGTTATCCTAGACCAAGATTCTATTAAATATAGTGCCTATAAAGAAGTTTACGAAACTTTTTGGTGTGGTATACTCGTATGTCATAACCTTGGTGTTTTATACGAAGTTAAATCTTTAGATGTTCCCTGCTTTTTCAAGAAATTATCGCTTTTTTGTTTCATTGGTAATGTCATTTGAATAGTATTGTCTCAGTCGCTCATGCTGCTAATCACAGCTTATCAAGGTACGGCGAGGGCTCATCTAATATTTTAATATTTACTTATAAAACTTCTATAAGACTAGCGATCCGACCCTGCTTCGCACGTCGCCACCTATCGGGTCCACAGTTATTCTATCTTTCAAGCTGGAACCAACTATACACTTACACAAAATTTTATTGAAATTTGTTGTGTGGTTTCGGAAATAAGCGTGTACAAAAATAGTGACACGGGATTGTTACATATTAGTAGTATTATAGTCTAGTAGAGAACCAAAGTTACCGACGTAGCCCGAAGAATTGCCAAACTGAAGTGGCAGTGGGCAGGGCACATTGCTCGCAGAACGGATGGCCGATGGGGCCGAAAAGTTCTGGAGTGGCGACCGCGAACCGGAAGACGTTGCGTTGGAAGGCCTCCCACTAGGTGGACCGATGACTTGATGAAGGTTGCGGGGATCCGCTGGATGCGAGTCGCACGGGACCGGTCAGTGTGGCGACACTTGGGGGAGGCCTATATCCAGCAGTGGATGTCTTTCGGCTGAAATGATGATGTTGATAGTCTAGTAGTAGTGAGTTTCCTCCATGCCTCGGAAAGCACGTTAAGCATATGTATATCTTTGACAGTCGTTACATAGGTAGTCAGTGGCCCGAAAGTCTGAAAACCAGCCTTAACAAGGGGTACCGTATTACCCGTATTACCTATCTGGGTTGTGGAGGTCAGATAGGCAGTCACTCCAGATAAAATACTGGTATTCAGCTGCTTCCGGTAAGACTGGTAGTCGACCTCAATAAAGTTGGCAAAAGGCCAGTCAGATGAAGATGACTAGTTCATAAAAATGAGAGCTCTATTGCAAGTAAAAGTTATTGCAGGAATAAAATAAACAGTACAGTAACTGTGTAACTTAAGCTTAAGATAAGTGAACGAAGCTTATATACGGTTGCGGACTTAAATGTTTATCACTTTGAGCGATACAAGGTTTAAGCTTTCACAACTTCTTTAAAATGGTGAAGAATTAGATGTGGACTCTGGCAGATAATGTACTGAGGTATCGTTCAGTTTCGGTGTCCACAGCAGGTTTGTAATCTGTCTGGTACCGGCTTAATGGAACAAAAAACTAGATTTGTTACAAAAACTATGCATCGGTGGTCTAGTGGTCACAACCGCAACTGCGGAGCTTGAGGTCCTCGGTTCTTCCACGGGTTCTAGAATTGTGCCCAGATGATGGCAATAGGCGAGCTCCTTAGTACATAGGACATAAACGTAACTGGCGAAATGCGGATGTACTATTAAGTATACCCCTGCCTAACCCTTCGCGGTTACAGGCGTTATGTTATATTCATTTTGAAAAGTGCTGAACATGCTTAGTCCGCGTCTGTACCTAAGCTTTCCAAGAATCCCGTTCAAAATCTTAGTGACTGCTAACATTGTATGTGAGCGGGGTCGTTTACCTTGCTCGGTCGTTTCAGGGGCCGAAACTGTGTAATAATTGGTTATTGTTTGTTTGTTTCAGTGAAAAAGGCGCGCTATGTTTCTATGCAAGGTGAGATCTTTAGAAATATGTTTCTTGTTTTAAACTGTAATATTTCTAGCTTCTTTTGTTTGGTCTTCATTCTTAAACTGTGTTTGTTTGATTACCTTTTCAGAGGCACTACTAGACGAGCGCGCGGTGTAAAGTGAAAAACTTTTTGCAAAAAAACCGAGTTCCAAAAAAACTTTATGCTTTATTGCACACACAAAATTTAAAATTTAAATTACAGAATTATGAGGTAAAAAACATTAAAAAAAACATAACATTTTTCACAACAACTACAGATAATTATTATCACCCACAGATATGGATAGATTCTTAAAATCAACTAAATGTTACAAGTGGAATGATTTATTTAAATTTTAAAATGTATTTAAGTGAACGGATTATCCGGCCTGTTCCCTGTCGTAGAGAGAAAGTGACCCAGCAGTGGAAACCGTATAGGCTGCTTATGCTTACACCACGCGTTCGTGCTAGGGCCTCAGATAGATTTAAAAATCTCATTTAAATAAGACTTCGGCTTATTAAAGATTAGTGTTTACCAGTTTTTTCAACGTCTTATTCGTCATATCCGTCACATTTATTCTCTGATGATTTATAAATTGGACCCAAGACAAGTAAAGACTTGTGCAGTAATATAAAGTCAGTTTAGATCTTCGAAGACCGATTTTATTGAATAGAGTTTAAGTACTAGAGACTGGTCCCAAATCATGATTTCTAGTATTTTTAAAATCAATGAAATCTATTTCTAAGCAGTATTGGTCAACAATAAACCGGTAGTAAGTGGCCTGAAAATATGACAACCCGTTCAGGGGTATCGTATTACTTAGTACTAACTGGGTTCTGGAGGTCAGATAGGCAGTCGCTCCATGTATAATACTGGTATGCAGCTGCCTCCGGTTAGACTGGAAGCCGACCACAAAATAGTTGGGAAAAGGCGAGGAAAATGATGACTGGTCAATAATGAATAATTTAACGTGTAAATTGACTTTACCAGGAATAACCGTAAAAACCAATTTCATTATCATTAAAACTAGAAACGGGATATTTATTATTTCTTTTGAGTTCCCGATATTTCGGCGCTGTTGCAAGCACCATCAATGTCAATGATATTATAAGTAAAAAGAAGTAACAACAAACAGAAAGACAAATGAAGCTAATTGTCGTAATTTAAGTACTTCAAGCGCGATAGCTATCTCTTTCTGTATCATACGTTCCGTATTATCTATCGCAGTCGTAGCAACACAACGATATTTGAACGCCGCTTAGTAAGAAAGTAGCGTACCTTTCTTTATAATATCATTGATCATGGTGGTATGGTGAGAACAGTAAACACGGTGGTAAGTATCCCGTTTCTAGTGTTAATGATGATGTTAGTGATTATATTAGTTTAAAAAAATAAAAAACCAAATTCTGTTTACAATTTAGCGGACCCTTTGAGTTAAATAGAACATGTCGAGTGGTCACATAGACCCGCACAGAACCTTTACAACTACCCTACATTCATTCTAATTTAACTATCAACGCTCATTAGGCGTTTGATTGATCCTATACTTGGAAAACTATATTGTAGTGTTTCTTTTCATGCGCTAGACTACCTTTATTTTCAAGCCGAGCGATTTTGAACTTTCAGTCCGTTGAAATATGGTTTGTTTTTCAGGAGTACAACAGTTCAACACTTACGTGACACTCAAACTACAGAATGTCAAGTCTACGACGGTGACAGTTAAGGGCCCGACTCCATGTTGGGAGCAAGACTTCCTATTGTGAGTATTTTTAACTTTTTTTTTAAATAGCGTGCATGCAATTGTAGCGTCTATTCTCTTGAGAAAAGGCCCAAGAATTGTGTGGGGTTAAGTGCTTTCTAGTGTTTTTTTCTTAGGAATTTTGCCCAGTTAGTGAGTATTCTGTATTTCTTTAAATTTAGTCTAGAATTTTATTCTGGGAATGTACCTAGATTTCCAAACGTGTTTATTTAATTTCACGGCTGGCATTTCCATATTTTAAACTTAAAATATTCTGCTAGAGTTTTCGTTTATTTTTTGTCATAAATACTTATTTCGCAAAAAAATACAAAACTAAATGCACCGATCGATTTTAATTAGGTCATCTCAAAGTGACCATTTGAACACTTGACACTCGATGAACCACGTAAAGAGTTCCTTTAATTTGAAGTTCACATTGTTATTAGATTTTGGATGTGTAAACTTAGCTAACTTATCTTTAGTTTTGTTTAAAATAAAACTTTAAAACAAGAGCAGTAGAGTTCAAAAAACTTCAGTGCAAAATAATTTACTTAACAAACAACCGTCCACATTCTCCGCTAAAACAATAAACTGTATACATAGGTACAGGTATTATTAATTTATTTAACCCCACAAATGCCGAGGGACGAACAATCTGTAAGCGAAACAATAGCTTCAACAACGGGACGTCGCGGTCGTTCCCACTGACGTAGGTCGCAAATGCCTACTTGTCATTCCTAACCGCGTTCTAGGGTTGTATCGAATCAGAATGCCTAGGATTTTATGACTTTGCCTCTATGTAGGTCGTATAGGTTTACGTGCATACATTTATGTATGTGACTTAAGTGGTTTCGTGGTAAGTCAATGGTGGGTCAAATTCTGTGCACTTTTGTGTAAATGTGAAGTGTGATTAGCTCTGGACTAGTATGTACAAGATTTATTTTTAGAAATGGTTTTTTTTCTTTTAGCCTGTTCTGTTCCAGAGCTCGTTAAAGGCCTCCCCAATACCGTCCATGAGCTCTTTTCCAGTACCTCCTCAAACCTGCCCTCGTGTTATAGAAATAGTTAGTCAGGAATTTCCCAGTAGTACCTCCAAGTATTCGTTTGTGTCGAAGTATTATATTATCTGTGGTCTGGTTGATTGATGCCATTAGACTCGCCTCTATTACATGGGATCGTAGGTACATCTGCATACCTCTTCGAAGCTTGCAAGCGTGATGTTATGTATATATAAATATAATTGGCTAGAGTGATTGGATCCACCAAAGCCAATAATAAAGTTCGATTCAGTATTAAAAATGTAAGCCTCCCAAAAAGTATTTATTTATGGAAATCCAATGTTCATTCGTTGGTACGTATTAATAGATGGCCTAATATTTGGGAGGTCACTTTTAGAACTGTCAAAACGAAATCCGTTCTTTATTGACCAATTATTTTGTCTGTACTGTTTTTGGCACAGGTAAAATTACTTGGACTGGGGTTATTCCCCAAGCTTGATGGGCAGTTGGCTTTGAAAAGGTGGATGACGAAGGTGGGAGGCAGGATGTTGTGGCGTCGTTTAGGAGTGGCCTGAGATAAGTTGAGTCGATTGATTTCTGTCACTGTCACACAGCTGTCGAACTACAAGTGCTAAACAGAGACGGAAACATGTCTAAATCAAAATAGGTACGTTTTAAGTAACGTTTATAGTTCTTCGCGCTTACACCCGTGATCTATAAACAAGTTGTAGTGATTACTTGGGTGAATTAATAATTTAAGATACGATTTTTATTCTGTAATCTTAAAGTTAGAACTGTCAAAAGTTAGAATTCTTATACCCGCGTCTATAAACAAGTCAAAGTGCTTATTTGAGTAAAAGTTATCATTAAAAAGGTACGATTTTTACTATGTTGTTTATAAGTAATTGCTTAAAGTTAGAACTGTCAAAAGTTAGAATTCTTAGCTTAGCTTTTGCGGTTCTTACTTCGTTCAAATTCTTGTCTATTGCATAAAAATGTTTGCATAAGTAATTACTTAAACTCAACTAATAACTTTAACTTGACAATATAAACCAGCGTTAGAGATAAAAAAATGCTTTGAAATTACAAAGGCAATACTGGCATTAGTAACCTGTGTTTTTAAACCTTCTACATTTTAACCAGTACATAAACTTTTGAAGTAAAGGGGAAGTACTAAAACCCTTAGAACATCAGTCTAATTTGAATAAAAGATTTCATTTCGCTTCATTAATGTGGTACGTTGTTTTAACCCTGGGCTTGGTACAAACACACCGAATAAACGCAACGTAAGATTGAAGGATTTTAAAGTTCATTTTGCACAAAATATTGACTTTATTTCTGAGTGTACGACTAAACGCCGACAGACACTACGCCGACAGACTGAACACCGACAAAGTTTTACTTCGACGGGAGTCTTCGCCGACAGGACACTTCGCCGACTGGACTCTTTGCCGACGGCTCATCAGCTAATACTAAGTGATTTTTTAAATGTTGACTATACTTTATAGGCGTGTAGTAATAATGAAAATGACATTTTTTACTATGGGACCGACCATGAAAAAATATCTGTATATTTATATATTATTAGTCCCTAAACTTGAAAAAACGTAGACAGCAGCGGATTTTGTTCGTCATATTTCATTGTTAGTCCGATAGTAAAAGTTGTTCATATTTATGAGTACTTAACTCCCTAAAGATTTAGCCTAAGTTTAACCAAGCAGCTTGTTTGTATATGTGGCTCAGTCATATTGTATTTGTCGCGAATAATTCTGATAGGATAGTTTATTTTCGGTTTTAAGACCACAAGCCTGCTACATCGCCTACGTCGAAGGAACATAACCTACGGCTTTGGTAATAGTGTGGCTTTCCGTCTGTTAAATAATTTATAAAAACGGAGTAGTCGTTTCAGAGATTACCTCCTAAAACCAAACTTTAAAACTTGACCTCTTTACAATATTAGTGTAGATTAAAATTGACGTTACGTTATAAAGGGTGTAACAAGACCCTTCACGAAGCCAAAAGGCACTTGTTTTTCCCGTCATTGCGATGTTTTTTTTGTTCTAGACCATACCTGGGAACCTTCTAGTTACGGAGATATAGGGGGTAAAAAAACTTTCACAAGTTTTTTTTTACATGTTTTTATTGTAATATTTTTACTTTAAACACCTCCACGACCTCTGTACTACTCAATCCATACATCAGCACAATGTTTTGAATCCATTACATTGAGTCCCACCGTAAAACGTGATTATTCATCCCAAAAAAAAAGTCGTTTTCCAGCAATAATTTTTGCGTAAAGTTACTTAGTTTGATGTACAGAATGCTTAGTTGGCGGTTTCGTGAAGGGTCCTCTTACACCCTGTATGTCGCGGGTTCGTGCTAGAGCCTCGCTAGTCAAAAATACGAGTGACTTTGGTCTCTAGTCGTGGGCCATTAATCTCAATTTTGTTTTACAACAGGCGTTGCATAGTAAACAGCTGACACATCTTGTTTCGTTTTCTATTCAGTGCTTCGTACACAGTGTTATTTATCAAGGGACTTGTGATGGTTTTGTTTTATAGGGCAAGGTGCAATAAAGTAGAAAATTTCCGAGAGAGAGGTACCGTACATCGTATTTACGATACGGAACCTTTCATTGGTAGTATGCTTCCTTGAAAAACCAATAGTCAATATCAAAAAGAGACGTGTAAAATACACAAAAATATTGCCATAAGAGCAGTTCTGTAACAATTTTGTTACAAAGTAAACTACATTTATCTACATGCAAATAAACAGAGATAGGAAAATATTAAAACTAAATACCCATCCAATAATGCTAAAAGTGTAGGTTGTTTCCCAAAATTACACAAGAAACTGAGATTGAAATATTACCTCAAAACAAACATTACAATTTACGAGATGAGCAGGAAACGTCGGGTTTGGCAACCCTGTCTCTGGCGACTACAATTTGTATTATATTAGCATTTCAACCCCCACACAGTCGCTTGTTCATAGCACAGCGTTGAGCGTTGTAAAGTCACAATGTGCGAACATACGTCATTGTAGCGTGTCGGCTGATGGATACGCTGGATTTGTTGAGGGAGGGAAAATGGATTGCATTTAGGATTGCTTGTGTCTATTTTTAGAAAATTGCAGCTAAGTTTAGAAGCTGGTTTTGTAGAAAAGATAGCCAATCTTCTTGAAGACGTCGCGTCGCCTGTTTTGTCTATCTATCTATAATATAAATTACACTCGCGTGCCATGTCTATTTGTTTGACTGCTTAAATCTTTTAAAACTAGACAATGAACTTTCATGCAGTATTCGCCATAATTTTGAAAAATTCTCCCGGAAGGTTTGTGTGTTTAACTTAGATATAGCTCAGGGGGCCTAAAATGGCCTCTTTAGCAGAATCATATTAGGATAATAATCATACGAATCATGTTAAAATTCATAAAATTGTAGAGTATGGCAGAGAATGCCTTGAGGCATTAAGTCCGCCTATATACAGTCGCCGTCAGATATATCGTAGCGAGCGAGGTACTCAAATATCTCGGAGCAGCATTACATTTCAATAAATTCGGAATACATAACTATATAATTTAGGTAATCCACAGTATTTGTCAAAATAATTTTTGACAGCAAAAAAGTCAATATTTTAACGAATTTAAACTGTGTGATACAGACTTAAGATGTATTTTCCATAAATGTTCCGATCTTGAAGATCATCCTGACTGTGCTTTCTGATATTTTTACCTCATATGTGTTCCGAATTTATTGAAAAGTAATGCTGCTCCGTAATATTTGAGTACCTCGCCCGGTATATATATCGTATATCTGCTGGCGACTGTACCACTGTTGTACATGGAGTTTAAATACATAACTAAAGTAGTCATAGACGCAGTTCATATTATGAATTTATTTATTTTATTCATTAACACATTTTTTTTTACTTTGTCACTTTGTGAACATTTAAGTAACGAATTATAATGTACCTCGACTGCCTCGTTGGTGTAGTTGTCGCAAGCGCAACTGCTGAGCATGGGGAATCGATTCCTTGAATATTAAAACAGAAAGTATTTTTGTCAGGAATGATTATGAAACTATGATTTAATTTGCTTTTTTTCCGCGCTTTGCTTTCGCCAGGCTGAAGAAGAAGCAAAGGTATGATGCCGCTATACAGCCTAATATGAAAAGAAGAAAAATCAAATATTTTTGCATTTAGAACACAAAGAAATGTTAATTTGTTCATAAAAGCAAATATTTGTTTTAAATAATCATGTATATCTGTGATATTCTATTTATAAACACAATTTAAATACTAAAAAAATATTTACGACGGATAGACGCATATCTCTTTGCCGAGATTAAAAAAACAATCACCACCAATTAAAGCTATAGTCATTGAACCCAATTGGACTTATCTGTGGAAATTTTTATTTCCGCACGTGTGCGGAAAAATATTAAAAATCCACGCGTGTAAAATACATTTCATGTTGAACCTAATCGTAGTGCGATAAGGACCAGTTTTCGAGAAAGTGTATTGAACATTTTTTATTGGGTTTTTCCATTAGGAATTTCTTGGTAGCAGCTTCGGATTTGTGCCCTGTTGATGGCAACAAGCTCGCCCCCCTATTACATAGGATTCAAACATAACTAGCGAAATGTGGTACACCTCTGTCTAACCCTTCTGGCATAACAGGCTTGATGTTATGTTACATTATTATCCTATTATGATTCTGCTAAAACGGCCATTTTAGACCCCCTAAAATCTTGGTGATATCACGTGTTGCAATTTCACACGCGTTAAGTGTGGGTGGGTCGCCACTTATTTATATAACAGTAACTTCCTGACGACGGACAATAAACTTCTAAAAGAGAGAAAATACATTTATAAGCAGCTGGAATGTGTCGCATAAAATACAAGACTAGGAAAATAACTATCTTAAACTAGAATAGGATTGGCCAGAATAGGAACATGAACTTTGAAAGTGAGACAAATGTAGTTGTTTGCGAGTAGGTGTTTCTGTGGGTGCACTAAGAAATAAGTTTTCAAACCCCTGTGACAGTGGGAGATTTAATTATATATGGAAACACAGTCAGGTTAGTAGGTATATAGGTGCTCTGTGCATGAATGAGACCGTATCAAAGAAACAACTGTTATATGAATAATTTTTCAAATTTTTTTTTGGCGTTTTAATTTTTCGTTTGTCTAAATAAATAAAATTGAAGAGTCTGTATTCATAAAAAACAGTTTTTTTCAATTTTTTTTTGTCTGTCTGTTTGTTCCGGCTAATCTCCGAAACGGCTGAAACGATTTTGTCGAAACTTTTACTTGCAGATAGCTGATGCTATAAGGTCTAACATAGGTTACTTTTATTTTAGAAAAACATTAGGGTCCGTGCAAAGAAATTACAACCCTTGTTAACAAAATCCGTTTCAAACGGCTAATCTCCAAAACGGCTGAACCGATTTTGACGGGACTTTTACTGCCAGATAGCTGATGTCATAAAATTTGATTGAGTAAGGAAAGTAATATTTTTTGAATAATATATTCACTTAAACAAAGGTCGCGGGCAACAGGTAGACAAAATAATACGAAAAAGTCACGATTATTAATGTAAAACACCCTTTTTTTTTTTTTTTTCGTGTGGCAATCATCAAATAACCCGCTGAGCAGGAGGGAGTGTCAGACTTTTACTGACTAAAACCCATCCATGTTCCTTCCTTTGCCCTTTGTGTTCCAGGGCCGCGGTATCTCTTTCGAACAGTCCCGCAACCCTGGTCCAAGAAAAACACCTCTAAGCCAAGAATATTTCATATGACAACATCACATTTTCTTACTCGTAGCTTTAAATATGAATATTTGGTTTGGATGAAAATGAATTACTCGTATTTAACAATGAAACATAGAGATGACTAATGATATCTTCGAAAATACATTTTTGGGCGACATATTCTAGGACTTTCTGTATTATTTTTACTTATACAATATACCCCAAGAGTTATGGGATATAAAAAAAAACACATTGTATAGCATAGATAGATAGAAATAGCTGCCATACCATCTTTCTTGTCTTGTCTTAAATCCAATTGAAGAATGTACGTTGATGTCACGATAGTAATCTAGTGACCATTACTTTGCACCTCGCAGTGATAAAGTGGGGTAAAAGACATTCAACAGGTATAATAAACATGTTGTTAATGGAATTCTGATCATATCAGTACAAGAGATAAGAGTTTGTTTGTTTAAAAATGCCAGCTTGCACCACAAATGACTAAATGCGTTTAAAGCTGCATGTATTTAAAACATCGTATTTTTCTGTCAATCGTTGATAATGAAACCATCATCTGCTTAGCCTTCTCCAAACTAAGTTGGGGTCGGCTTCCAATGTAACTGGATGCAGCAGTATTTTACATGGAGCGGCTGCCTATCTGACCTCCACAACCCATTTTTTATTTCCACTCCTGCTCTGCTTGTGTCCCCCTGACTTAGTCAGAGACCTTTTTAAAACTTTGGTTCTTTAACTGCTATTAAATTAGTTATATTTAATTTTGAAAAACTGGCTCTAAATTTATTAATGATTTGTAAATGTTTTGTACAATTTATTAATTAGTTCTATTTTTGTTCCGTGCGTAAATCTAAATATCTTTTCTCTTTGAGAAATGTCCATATTTTAAAAAGCACAGTTTTTTAACTATCTTTGTTTTTATTTATTACTTTAGTGGCGACAACCCAGTTAGTACGGGGTAATACGATACCCCTTGGTAAGAATGGGTGTCAGACTTTCGGGCGACTGACTACCTGTAACGACTGTCAAAGATTTAGAAATAAACAGCCAGGACCAACAGCCTAACGTGCTTTCCGAGGCATGGAGGAAACTCGGTATGTAATGGGTAGTCACCCAAATTATGATTATTTAGGTAACCGCCGATTTTCCTCAAAGAAACAACTTTTCTTATGTTAAAAAATATAATAAACTTTTGAGTACAAGTTGTCTATTGAACATGGTAGGAGAGCCTGTCTTAAAAACTATCTACACGCACACACTTATACATATGCGCTACCGACACACACTATAACACCCATCCACAGACCAACCTAGGCAAGCGTGACTTAACCTGGAGATTGGTCCGAGTGGCTGTTATTATTTACTCACAAGCTCGTAGTGAATCGGGAGTAATGATTAATAACACATCCAACTTAACACACATAACCGATGGCAGGTTCAAATTCAACCGAATATACGCAACCGACGATACGCCCAACGCGTTTTCTTGTGAGTTGAGGTGCATGTTGGTCTTTCTCTTGTTTGCTTGGAGGCCTGCTTACGGACAGCGATTACTGTTTTATATACATAACATCACGCTTGTAATCCATGGAGGACTAGGCAGAGGTGTACCTAAATAGTTCACCCTCATTTCGTCAGTTATGTATAAGCCCCATGTAAAAGGGGGCGAGCCTATTTACATCAACCGGTCATCAATCCAGCCTCCGTGGCTGCTACTGAGAAAATCCTGATGGAACTACCCAATAACAATTTAGCCGACCCAGCATATCGAACCCAGGACCTCATGCTCAGCAGTCGTGATTGCGCCCAATAGACCAACGACGATGATAATTTTCTTCTGAAAATTAAGCAATGAGACTTGGATGTTAATTTTATTACACACTATCTGCACCGCGGCATTGCTCGCGTTTTTATCGGAAATTATCTCACGGACACGTTGTAAATATAGCCTATAACACTCGGGGATAATGTAGCTTCCTATTAGTGAAAGAATTTTCAAAATCGGTTCTGTAGATCCAGAGATTACCCCCTACATACAAACTTACAAGCAAATTTTACCTCTTTATAGTAGTAGTATACAGGATGTAACAGGACCCTTCACGAAGCCGTCAACCAAGCATTATGTACATCAAACTAAGTAACTTTACGCAAAAATGATTGCTGGGAAACGACTTTTTTTTTTTGTAGTGAGAAATCACGTTTTACGGTAAGACTCAATGTAACGCAATCAAAACATTGTGCTGATGGATTGAATAGTATGGGTGGGTTGTGGAGGTGTTTAAAGTAAAAATATGACATTAAAAACACGTAATTAAAAAAAAACTTGTCAAAAAGCCGGAACTTTGACCCCCAATATCTCCGTAACTAGAAGGTTCTCAGGTATGGTCTAGAACAAAAAAAGGTCGCAATGACGAGGAGAACAAGAGCCTTTCGACTTCGTGAAGGGTCTTGTTACACCCTTTAGACGTATAGATTAGTTGTTGCTCAACAGCAGCTATTAAGTATGGGTTTGCCATAGTGCAATAAATTGGGACACACGATCTTCATAAAAAGTAGAAATACCCTTTACCCACGCGGGAAAATCCACAGGAAAAAACCTAGTTTCCCAATAAAACCATCCCGTAAATGTCGTGGCGATAGGTCGTTTACAAAATGAGTTTTTGCGTCCCCTTAACCATTTATAAAATACGAAAAATAAGGCTGGAGTTCTAGTAAAGATGAATGAAGAGTGTTGCCCTATAAAGATGACGTACGTCACACCCAGGCCTAGGGTTGCCATTGTACATCTAAAATGAGTCTCTATGTACTTTATTAAATAAAGATAGTAATGCTTTCAGGCGCAATGTGTCATGAGAGTGAAGATAATGGATGCTGTTTTGTATTGTCAACAGTATCATTATGAGTGGTTGAAAAGATCAAAGGTGTATTGAAATGTTCTAGTGATATCATGTGCTTGAGGAGCATTTTTTGTTTATAATCAACGCACCCTACGTTCAATTTGAAACAGCCTGTCTAATGATTTGTGAGTAATCTAAAGGTATTCATATTGAGTTGTTTAACAATTTGTTCTGTTCACCTAATCATTTATTTTGTTTCTGTGTAACGCATACTGTACGTATATGCATTTAAATGTAATCCATAATACCTATAATTATTCAGTTAGTTAGCTAAATGTGGTTTCACTCAGTTTTGATACCTACCGCAGTCGCCAATTAGAATGCTTGATAAGTAAGTGGAAATATTCCGTAACCGATATTATTTTACACTGAGTAGTTAATTGACGAGGCTTAATTTGAATTTATTGGGCCTTAGATGACTTCGAAAACGTTAACTAGTCAACAAAGTCTGAACAAGCTTGGCTTAAACTTAGTCAGATAACATCTGTTGATGTTTTCTAGAAGAAAACACTAATAATCTGCGGGATTAACCTATTTAACTGCGTGAAGTAAAACTTAAATGAGATCAAGATAACTTGAAAATATTTTTATGAGTGTTTTGCCCGCGATCTTCGTCCGCGTGAATTTTCCCTGTTTTTGCAACATTTTTCATTGATGGTCCGCTCCGATTAGTCGTAGCGTGATGTTATATAGCCTATAGCATTTCTCGATAAATGGTCTATCCAACATTAAAAGAGTTTATCTATTCGAACTAGGCGTTCCTGATACTAGCGCGTTCAACCAAACAAACTCTTCAGCTTTATAATATTAGTACGGATTTTTATGACTTAATAAGTGGGTGTCTCGATACGTTAGCCTACCACGTGTAATTGCAATCCTAACAGAAATACACACAAATTCGAAGCCAAACAAATTTTATACAATTCATGCAAAGTGGATAACGAACTCAATAAAATATAATACAGGTTGTGTATATCAACATCACGCGAAGTACCGATCGATAAAACGAGCACTAGATTTTTATCAAAATGTGCAAGTTATTAATATGATAAGTCTGTGATACGTAGGTAGTAGGTATTGCCCATTTTCGCAAACGAGTATTTAGTTTGAGCATTATTGGGTATTGAATTTTGATGTTAGTGAAAGTGGTGGTGGCCTTGTGGTAGTGGCCCCAATGTACTGTCACCAGCACATCAAGTTTATCAGCCGTTTCAGAGATTAGCCGGAACAAAAATTCTGACAGACAGACAAAAATTTAAAAAAATGTTATAGCTACCATACGGTAATGATATTACTTATGCGGTAGTTATAACATTTTTTTTTTAAATTTATCATGAAGTTTATCAGCCGTTTCAGATATTAGCCGGAACAAACATTCACACAGAAAAACAAAAAAAAAAAAATGTTATTTCTTTAGCATTTATTTTGAAATTACAAACAGACATTAAAATTTTATTTATTTGTATAGATAGATTGAGCATAAAAAAATTCATCCACATTGCTGTCATTAGGAGAAGATGATTTTGTGATAGGAAATATAAAAAAAAAATACATTTCACAACCAAATATTGCGCGACCCAATTTTTTCGATTTACGATTCCAGCCCAAATCGAACACGAGCAAAAAGCGGCAATATCGTACGAGTATCATTACGTCATCACTACGGAGTTCGGTACATCTCATTTTGTGGCCTTGCCGATGGTCGAGGCCACGAGTGCAGGCTGACCCAGGCCTACGTCCAATAGACGTCCAATTTCATTACATACGTCTCTCAGACGTCTGTCGTATCCTTGTGTTAGACAGATAGACGTCTATGAGTCTCATTTTGATAAAGGATAGGACTTCAAATACAGGGGGCTTGAGATTCAGAGCTCGTTTCGTGCTAAGCCTGCTTGAAATGCCTCTTGTAATAACGCGTGATGTCAGACATTTATCTTCACTTTGGTACTGAGTGAGCGTACACCTCTTGAATTAGTTTAGCTGTCGCGTTTGTTAGTGTTTTAGCCTGATTTTGATTCCAGAAAGTATAATAAATAACAACATACTACATTCATCTCCTTATTATAGTTTTAGAATAAAACATTATATTATGGGATTGATAAACGATATTTATATGTCGGAGACGGTCATTGGTACGGGCTTAAAATGAATCACAAGTACACGGTGGTGACATCACGCAATCTACTTACAAGGCTACCCACGCCACAGTGTCACTTGTTACAGAGTCAAGATGGTAAACTCTAGGCCAGGACGACAGTCAGTCAGTGTCTGATCGCGGCCGAGTTAAGACCTCTTGGAACTGTACCCGATTCATTGTGCCCCAGTTATTTTGCTAAGTTGTAATCTCAAGTAATTCGTAAGTTTTTCTAGAAACAATGTATCGCTCTGTGTCTTTTCATAGCACGAAACCCATCGTCTGCCCACATGATGTAGAAGGCTAGCGGAATAAATCCTGCCACACCGACATATATATGAAATATATCAACTATAACGACAGAGAGAAAACTTGAACGAAAAGAGAACGTAATTGAAAATTCATAAATGATGTTTTAAAACATATTCTTTACCGCGAAGTTCAAAGTTCATGCTTTCTTTTCATTCAACATCTTTCACTCGAAGTAAACGTTTCACGACAAAACGAATCAAACGTAAAAAACCGGCCAATTGCAAGTCGGAATCGCGCACGATGTGTTATAAAAAAAAACACGTTTCTTGTATGGGAGCCCCCGGTTTTTATAGCGGCAACAGAAATACATCATCGAGTCCAGCTCGTCACGCCATCTCCCGAGCCAAAATAAAAACAGCAATATCGAGCCCGAACAGCACAACTATTCGTCCACAGATTATTTTTATTATCATTAATTTGATTTCACCTGCACAAAAGCCAACATTAAAAGTTGGCTGGCTTCAAGTGTTTGCCCTGTATTCTTGAATATAGGCCATTAATATTATAATGGGGCATAAAGTCGTTTTATCCGGGCTCAATGGATGCAATTAGGGACGAAGTGGAAGTGACTTCGGGCCAAAATACGAAGCGTTCGCCTATACGGATTAGTCGTGATTTTAGTTCAGTCTCTCTGGGTAATTAGTTTTTATCTGTATTTTAGTTGGACTAATATTTTAGTACGTTTTTGCAGGTTTTTGACAAAATATAGGGCGGAATTGATTGGCATTGAAGGGCAAACAGATATATTCAGTACATTAAACCAAAAACTAAATAATAAAAAAAACATACAAAAAGTCTGCTGTACTATACATATTGACCGTGTAGGTATTGCACTTTTGCAGGAAAAAGTTGTTTATAATTGAAAAAAAAAAACAATGTTGGTTGTATGTGGTTTTGGTATGATATACTGAAAACGTAGTCATTGTTTCTGCGTCAATGTCCTCTCTACTCTGTATAAGTATGGAAATTAGATACCTTCTCATTCTTTATATTTTACATCTTATACATTTTCATTCTTTTCATCGCTATTTTGAATGACTGGTCAATAGGCCACATCTTGACTAAAGAGATATGCAAACCCGAACTCGTTGTTTGACCTTTGATTTCCGAACAAATGAATGACGTATGATCCCAACGATTGCATATTTTCGGGACCGCTTTGCTTAGCGCGCGGGGCAAGACTCTCCATTATTATCATTCTTGTTTATTCATTTTTATACACATTCTTTATATTTTTTCTAATTAAAAAAAAAACATAAAAAAATAAAAAATGGTTTTCGCCGGTGTCGGGAGCAGGGCAGTGAATCAGGCCCTCGATCCAACCGCTTAAGGACAGATGTTCGTCGAAGCTCTTGGCCATCAGGTCATTGGCATTGTGACAATCGGCACAATGATAGCTGAGTTCACATTCTACATGTCGACAACCTCGTGTAGTCGTGTGACATTATTATTCTAGCTAGCCCATATTTTCCCACTGCTGGGCAAAGGCCTCCCTCCATTCCTCCCAACGGTCACGATTCTGTGCAGCTACTTTCCAATTCTCAAGGAAGACAACCAGACTCTCATATTGACCCTTAATTATTTACCTATATCCGTCAAATCTTTGGTCATTGTACTTTCATATAAAAGGATTAAAATCTGTGATAATAGACCTCACCAACCACAAAATAAGTTTCTACGATGAATCCAGGAATTTGTAGTTACGTTTTCAATTATAAACTTCTAGTCCATATATATAGTGGAGTTCAGGATGTGCTGATTAAATTACCTACATGGAAGCATTCACAGAAGGATGCAACTTTCCGTACGTGTGCACTGTACTACATAATTCATACAACGTGCACTTTATTGCTAGTACAACGGATGTACAGAGGTAGAATTTTTGACGGTTTTCAGAAATAGATTGGTATGAGGATTTCTGTGAAAATTTACCGAGAAAAGAATCCAGACACATATGTTATGAGTGCTTGAAGAATTATTTAGTGAGGAACTGGAGGCAAAGTCAGCTCCTTGTAAAAATATGCATGAAGGAGCCTGAAGCGAGGTTTTGATAATTTATTGCATAATACTGACTGTTTTTTAACATATTGTACAGGCTGTTGATTTAGGCACCTACATTCGTTGTGAGGGTGATTCTTTCAATTGTAAATACATACCAAAATATTTGTGGACAGAATGAAACTTTTCAACATGCATACAGAAGTAGGACGCCCGTTTTTATTACTATAGTACTAGTACTACTTTACTGCTAGTACACGCGTTTAGTTGAATATCAATTTCCTACCGAAAATATGATGCCTATGTACCACTCTTGTACATGAAGTGTAAATAAATAACAAGATGATGAAGAAGGTTCCTGGTCAAAAATAAAAAGAAGAACCAAAAAGAAATACTATGTGAAACTAGTTACTTTGAAGTACTGTTGAAAGTTACTCGGCAATTTAATAAACTTGGTGTATAGTTTAATGTAAAAGACCCAATTTCCATAACTACTTTACTTTGTTAGTTTTTGAGAATTGAGGTGAAAATTGAGTGGTAATTTATGTCAGTTAATAGTAAAATTGCTGATTATGTTATTATTCAGTTGAGAGAGTTACTATTTGATTGTTGGTTTGAAACATAACATAAATTGACGCCTCTAATCCCCGAAGGGTTAGGCAGTGGTGTACCTAATAGTACACCCACATTTCGCCAGTTATGTTTTTAAGTCCTTGTAATAGGGGGCGAGCCTATTGCCATCAATCGGGCACAAATTCAGACTCCGTGCCTACTACTGAGAAATTCCTGATGTCGTTTGGAGTTTCACTTAAATTCAGGTGATAATATTTAATGAGGTGGACATTGAATAGCCTCAATGGACAATGTTTAGCTGTAGTATTTAACAGTCTCTTTACCGTCAACTGCCAAGCCTTTTCCCAACTACTTAAGGGTCGGCTCAGATAGGGCACGCCACAATAGTCGCGCTAAGTCCCTTCTTTGAGGAGTACCACGGCTTCTTCACCTTCCGCCTGATGCTGGTCCTTACCGGACACGGGTGTTTCCGGAGGTATCTGCACCGGATCGGGCGGGAGGAAACGCCCGCGTGTTACCATAGTGAGGATCGACCGGAGGACACGGTGAAGCACACGGTGGAGGCCTGCCGCGCATGGGCGGACCACCGCCGTGTCCTCGTAGTGGCCATCGGCGGCGGCGACCTCTCGCGTCCGGCCTTGGTTCAATCCATGGTCCGGAGCGAGACGGAATGGGACGCTGTTGCCTCCTTCTGCGAAGCAGTCATGCTAGCGAAGGCGGCGGAACGTGAGAGGGAGAGAACCTCACGTCCCATCCGCCGCGGGAGACGCGGGCGTCCGGGGCGTCCCGTCCGGCCACCGTAGGCTCGGGCCTGTGGATGGTGAGCTATGGGCTAGCTCGCCGTCCGTCCGTCTTATGACGACAGGCCGTGTTTACGGCGCCTCAAAGAGATGTCAGCAATAGGAAGGGGTCCGCAAGGGCCGATGCCTGCCGGGGCTGCGGGACTGTTCGAAAGAGATACCGTGGCCCCGGAACACAAAGGACGATGAAGGAACATGGATGGGTTTTAGTCAGTAAAAGTCCGACACTCCCTCCTACTCAGCCCAGAGCGAGAGGAGTTATTTGATGATTTCAAAACCGAAAAAAAAAAAGGTTCGGCTCAGATTTAGATGAATACGAGTATTTTACTGGGAGCGACTGCCGTTCCTACTGGGTTACACGTACTTCTAATCCAGTTACTGAATGACAACCTGTCTTAACAAGGGCTATCGACTTAGCAAGCCTAGTTGTCAGATATGGCATGTGTGTGTATAAACCTTCATAGTATCAGCTACATCCCGTCTGGTAAGTTTCCCGATTCACTAGCTAAAAACAAAAGACGTGCAAAACAACTGAAAAAGTGTCTTTTCCTATCTTTTCATACATTGACTGCCATTACGCCAACTATAAATTTGTTTTTTATTTGTATGGTTCAGTCAGTTCCCAAAGTTGCAACTACAAGGAAACTTCTTGTTTATGTTGCTATTTTTTTGTCCCTCTCTGGCACACTAAGGTTGGTAACCAGCTATAATAAAAGCTCATTTAGAAACGTGTGTCTAAATGCGTTCGCAAAGGCTTTCAAACGCTACACTACTATGGAATAGACTCCTGGGATAACAAATAAAATACAAGAAATAACTCTCACAATAAAGTACATTTGTCTTATTCCTGTCAGTTATGTCTTCGGAGAGCACAACAAGAATGAAAAGTATAAAATTTTATTTGCTGCGAGAGCACAGGTTGCTCTATATGAGGTAAATGAATTAACTGTTTAAAGTGAGGATGCAGTAAACGTGCTTTTACGTTACTGCTTTTGTTAATACGGTAGATTCTCAATTGGATTAGGAAACCTCCTTAAGGGGTAATGGTGTCGGGGCTGCGGGACTGTTCGAAAGAGATACTGTGGGCCCGGAACACAAAGGGCGATGAAGGTTAGGTTAGGTTAGGGTCCGCAAGGGCCGATGCCTGCAGGGGCTGCGGGACTGTTCGAAAGAGATACCGTGGCCCCGGAACACAAAGGGCGATGAAGGTTAGGTTAGGTTAGGGTCCGCAAGGGCCGATGCCTGCAGGGGCTGCGGGACTGTTCGAAAGAGATACCGTGGCCCCGGAACACAAAGGGCGATGAAGGTTAGGTTAGGTTAGGGTCCGCAAGGGCCGATGCCTGCAGGGGCTGCGGGACTGTTCGAAAGAGATACCGTGGCCCCGGAACACAAAGGGCGATGAAGGTTAGGTTAGGTTAGGGTCCGCAAGGGCCGATGCCTGCAGGGGCTGCGGGACTGTTCGAAAGAGATACCGTGGCCCCGGAACACAAAGGGCGATGAAGGAACATGGATAGGTTTTAGTCAGTAAAAGTCTGACACTCCCTCCTGCTCGGCTGAGCAGAAGGGAGTGCGGCAGAGCGGGAGTCATTTGAAGAATTTCCACACGAAAAAGAAAATGGGTAATGGTTAATTTGGGATGTCTGTTTTGGTATGGACATGTGATGAGGAGTGATGGAATACATGTGAAAAGAGTGAAGAATGTGTGAGAAATTATATGCAAGTAAAGGAGTAAATGATAGCGTGACGATTGACAGGGGAGAATGGAAGTAGATGTTTTTTACTCTTTCACGCAAAAACCACTGAATGGATTTGGATGAAACTTAGCACATAGATTTTTATAACCTGCATTGGGATTGTTTTTATTGCAGTAGTACAATCCCGCGGGACAATTATCAAAAACCTCGCGGGCTAAGCCGTGGGAATAAATTATTACTCTTGCGTGATTCTATCTCTAAGATATTTTTATTTTCTTAGTGAAAATGGTGCTGGCGGCTGAAAAGTTGTGTGGTAATCGGTTGTCGCGGTATAGACATGTGATGCGGACGAATGAGGAAAATGTCGTAAGGAAAGTTTTGAGTATGAATGTAGATGAGTATCAGAGTAGAGGAAGACCAAAGAAACGATAAATGGACTGTGTGAAGAATGATATGGCACGGAAGGAGTTGGCTGATGAGATGACGAGTAATAGAGAAGTATGGAAGAAGAAGACATGCTGCGCCGAGCACAAATATATTGGGATAAGGGCAAGAGATTGATGAATAATAAAAAAAAACCTGTACATCACTAACATTTTTTGTTTATATTTTTTGACAAAAATACATAAAATCTATCTATCGTTACAGTCTTTTCGCAGTTATTTTAGCATAAAAGTTATCAACTCTTTACCATACAATTATTATTGCTGATGGGTCGCGGTCAGTGGGGAAATAAATTTGAAAGAATTGAGAGCATCACTGTGTGTCAGATTATGTAGACAATTTTACTTTGATAAAACGAGAACGTCTCGGTTTAAAAGAAGATCAACCGACAAAAAAATAAAAGAGTATGCTGAGATGGTTTGGTAATGTGGAGAGGACGAGTGAAAGGAGACTTCTAGAAGGTATAAATATAAAAGGCAGATGTGGGTGGCAACGCCACGACGCCCTGGAAAGACATACACTGACCTTATTGGCGAGGTTCTTTGCAAAGGTCAAGTGCGTAGTACTTACAATGGGCGTGCGAGTATGACCATGTGGAGGACCAAGGAAGGCTCGTAGCTGGTGGCATTCTATAGTTTCTGCGTACTCCCATGGAAAAAAATGCGTGAGTTTATGTATCTCCGTATGTGTTATAACTACCACTGAACAAGTGAATTGTGTAAAACTACTTTATATCTAAAACTAGCTCTTGCCCGCAGTTTCACTCCCGTTAATTTAAAATTTGACAATCAATTCGCACTACTAAAGTTTTTATAATAATATAATTCAGTCATAATTCGAAAGACACGTGACGCCATCTATTATCATAAGAACGTTATTGTTGTTTTCCTCGGGAACTGTATTTTTTTTTCGGGATGAAAGGTACTTACACTTTGTCCGTTTCTATACACCTGACATCAGGTGTTCAGTTCGGTTCGGTTTCAGGATGATCGGTTCAGTGGTTTACCCGTGAAAAGGTAATAAACAAACATACTTACTTTCACATTTGAAATATTAGTTAGAAAGTTAGGAATAACCAGTTATAAAACCACATTTGCTTTCTAAAGTACGTCCGTTAAACTAAATCAAAAAACTTAGAATTGAACCGAGAAAGTGAGAAATATACTAGCGCCAAGAAAAATATTAGCTCATAAAACTTTACTTTTCCTACCTCTAGTTTGATGAATATAAGTTAAACTTCTTTCCTCTGTCACTACGGGCTAAGAAAAAAAAAAAAAAAGAAAAACAAGATTCTATTTTCAAATATTAGTGAATTTTGATAAGTTTCAGTGAAAGTGGGAGCGGTGGTGAATCAGAGAGGGTGTGTCTATGCCTTGTTATAAATAGGAACAGTTTGTTTTTATCATAAAGAAGGTTGAGTGGTGGTTTCGGGATGGTGGACTGTGTTGATAGTAGTAGTGTTATAACTGTTAATTATTTTAATTAAATGTTAAACACAGCTGACGTGGCTCAAAAGGCTGCCCAACTCAAATGGGACTGGGCAAGTCATGTCTGCTGCATGTGACAAACTGTGGACCAAAATAGAAACCTGGTGCCCTGACACAGAGAGGCGGGGTCGCGGCAGGCCACGAAGGAGGTGGCGGGGTGAACCAGACAAGTTCCAGCGATAAGTGGAAGGAGTGGAGGGAGGCCTTCGCCCAGGAGTGGGACAGAGCAGGCTAGCAGTTTTTTTTTTTTTTGTGATAATTCCGCAAAAAAGATCCAGGCTTGGGTGCAGTATGCAGCACCACCCTCCCGAACGAAAAAATATGAAAACTCAAACTCAAAGAATTTCTTTCAATTAGACCATTACAGGCACTTTTGAATGTCAAACAAAAAAAAAAGCTAAGCTACAGTCGCAAGGCATAATAACTTGAGAAAGTGCTGTAGTTGCACATTCCAAAGCGTAGATCTCTATGGAGAAGAATGCGCAAGAAACTCCATGGACACTCTTTTTAATCAAAATATTGTTACAAAATCTTGGTTAGGTACATCATTCACGTTTAGATTATAAATATATGTGAGAACGATGTAGAAAGACGTGCACATTAAGAGCGTCCAGAGTAAAAGATTAAAATAATCAACACTTTCAAAATAAAGTAATTAAAATAAACCGTGGCAGCTAAGACATGACCAGTCCCAACTGACAGCGCCCGTTCACGAACATGACGCATGGCTCAGCGCCATTCAACTCAACCATATTGAAGGGAACCAAATGCACATGCAGGAAAAGCAATGATTAGCAAGCCCTGCACCCAAACCTCTTTATTTTGCATAACATTTAATGTCATGGATGAATGTAACGTCTGATTCCATAACATAATTAATTTTGACAACTGTATTACAAAACTGCAGTTAATATTGTTTTAAGTTTTTCTTTCGCAAGAATATATAGACAGTTGATTAGTATTTCTAAACGAACATGGTTAAGTTCTCTTTTTCATGGACAAGCCATGAAAAATTCCTGATCAAGTAAAATACCACGCTTTTGAGTAGCTTTATTTTTTAATTGAAGGCTCTAACTCTACTCGTACCTTAATTCTTTTCTTTAATATGTATTTGGGAATTTTCAATGTGGCCAGTGTGTTGATATGACATAGTAGGTTTGGGTACGGTTATATTAATGCTTAAGTTCTGGTCACAATTATTCATTTCTGTCAATTGTGTTTACGAAATTGTATACAGAGTGTTTAAACAATCGCGAACAGTCGCGTAAATTCCTTATAACTACAATAAAAGAAGCGTGCTATGGCGTCCTTGTCCTACGTCCCTCGGGGATTTGTCTTAGCGTAGGCATACAAAGGTTTTTAATCTAATTTTAGCCAGGCCACATCACATAAATAAATAAATTAAAATTTACAAATAGCTACATACTAAAATAATAACCCAAAAGCACGAGAAACTTCACTCATCCCGTCCTTCTCATAAACTGCAACAATTTAAAACATTTCTCCAAAACACGTAAATTTCGGTGAAGCCAGAAAACTTTTCAATTCTACTTTACTGCATGAAAATAGTACGTACCCGTGTGATTTGTTTATACCGTTGGCAGGACGTAGCTTCGTTTCGCTGGAGTAAGCTCTTTTATATCGCACGGAGCTGATTTTATGGACTGTTTACGTTTAGTTGCGGTTGCTTTTTGTCTTTTTTATTTTTGCTGGCTGGTTCCTATTGAAGATTGGCCGCCATATTGCTAGTTTGTGATTCTTGGTTCTTGCTCGCAATTTGAAATAATTTTGTTTACGATACCGTGTGACGATTTCTGTGTCCGTCTTCCGATGTTACAATATTGTATTTTAGTATTAGTTTTTATGCAATTTTTATTAAACTGAATAAGTTTTAATTATACCCCAGCGAAATAATTCATTTTCCTATTAAAGCGGACTAATGAGGCCGACTAATGAGACACATGACACAATGAGAATGGGACTATGAGACTGTAATGCCCGAAGGGTTAGGCAGAGGTATAAGTACCTAGTTCACCCAAAATTTCCCCAGTTATGGCTAAGTCCCATCGTAATAGGGGGCGAGCCTATCGCCACCAAGACAGACTCCTGATGGAAAAATCTATAAACAGTTTGTCCGATCTCCTTGGTCGAAATTGGATCCAGTACCTCATGCTCAGGAGTCGTGCTTTAGACCACTCGACCAACGAGGCAGTCCCGCAGTTTATTTAATACTTTTCTTCTAGTTTATATTTATATGAAAACTTTTGTCCAACAGTGAAATCAATGACATCAACCTGGGTCTCTTAGTGGAGGTGTGGAACAAAGGTGTCATCTGGGACAAAGCGCTCGGCTACCACTACCTGCCTCTCGCTTCCGTCGCATATAACGAGGTAAGATAGAAAGAGATGGAATATACTAGAATAATAAAGCATCAATTTAGTATTAGCTTCAGTGCTACGGAAAACTGAAGGAATTGTATATTCGGTAAGGTACAATCTCTACGTATGTCTCGTATTTCATTGTAGACATGATCACTCATCGCTTGCTAATGGTATGTTGTTATTTTAATAATGGTACAGTCAGGAGCACTAACAAGTTTACACTTTCCCAAATTTAAAAGCAACTTTCGCGAGAATTAAGATTGTAACTTAAAGATAGGATCCTATTCATAAAAATATGAGTTCTAGAATCATCATCATCATCATTTTAGCCGAAAGACGTCCACTGATGGACATAGGCCCCAAGTGTCGCCACATTGACCGGTCCCGTGCGACTCGCATCCAACGGATCCCCGCAACCTTCACCAGGTCATCGGTCCACCTAGTGGGAGGCCTTCCTACGCAACGTCTTCCTGCTCGCGGTCGCCACTCCAGAACTTTTCGGCCCCATCGCCCATCCGTTCTGCGAGCAATGTGCCCTGCCCACTGCCACTTCAGTTTGGCAATTCTTCGGGCTGCGTCAGTAACCTTGGTTCTCTTGCAGATGTCTTCATTTCTGATTCTATCACGCAAGGAAACTCCGAGCATAGCCCTCTCCATTGCCCTTTGGGTGACTTTAACCTTCGAATGAGGCCCATTGTGAGCGACCACGTTTCGGTCCCGTATGTAATAACTGGCAACACACACTGGTACTGGACTTTCGTCTTGAGACACTGCGGTAAGCTGGACGAGAAGATACCACGCAGCTTCCCGAACGCTGCCCAGCCGAGTCGGATTCGACGGTTGACCTCTTTCTCGAAGTTAGACCTACCTAGCTGGACCGTTTGTCCCAGGTAGACAAAATCGTCTGCAACTTCGTGTATAGAGTCTCCGATCTTGATAGGAGTGGGTGTTACATGGGCATTCCACATGACCTTGGTTTTGTCTATGTTCATTTTAAGACCCATTCTTTCGGAAGTAAGGTCATCCAGCGTTGTACTGAGGTCCTCCATGGTCTCAGCCTTGACCACTATATCGTCGGCAAACCGAAGGTGAGTGATGCACTCGCCATTGTCGTTGATACCTAGCCCTCTCCAGTCCAGAACCTTGAAGACATCCTCCAGTGCAGCGGTGAACAGTTTCGGAGATATGACGTCTCCATGTCTCACACCTATCTGCAGAAGGATAGGTTCCGAGGTCTGGTCCTGAAGTCGGACTGATATGGTGGCGTTCTAGAATACTATGTTCGTAACAACATGAAATTTTAATCTGAACTGTAGGAGAAAAAACATCTTTTAAAAGTTGTTAAGTGTTTACATATTGGTGCTGGTGACTGTACACCACAGACTACCCAGAGTATTGTCTCTCGTCCTCCGGTCCGCCCTTAAATCCATCCCATCATATAAATACATCATATATAAACATAATCTTTATTTAAAGGTTCTCTTGAAAAGATCGCTCTTAGCGATAAGACAGCCCATTGTATCACCCTATTTATAAGTTGCTGTGTGTTGTTGTATGTTGTACATAATAAAGAGTATTCTATCTTTATTATTGTAATACTGTTAGAAGATAATTTTAACCATCACGCCTGTAATCCCCGGAGAATTGGGCAGAGGTGTACGTAATAGAACAGTATAATGTAGGTAGTCATAATATTAGTATGGATTGAAACCGAAAATGTGGGTATTTGAAAATGTATGTTCAAAGAAGTTAGACACCAGCGTCTTCTTGACAACAAGCAACAATCACATATCACCAAGTAAAGTGATTAAGAGCAATTCCCTCTTAAACTGTTCCATGTACAGATCATCGGTTTTGTGTTCTGTGCTGAAAGTTTACGGGCTGTAAAATTGAGTGCAAGTAGTTATACTCCAACATAATTTACTGCAATAAACTAACTGAGTTAGAAACGTTAGGGGTGCTACACACTATTGTTCGGTAGTGTTAATTGTTGAACAAAATCCCGGTCAATTTCAAGAGGTCAAAGGCCCGGTTCTATACTATTGTAGAATCTATACTATCGTAGCCCCTTTTAGTCGCATAATATCGTAGAGTCCATACTATCGTAGCCCTCTTTAATTTTTAATTTGTTTTAATTATTTGTTGTTAGAGTTGTTGTAGAGTGTTGTTGGAGTGGCGGCCTTGAACCGGAAGGTTGCGTTGGAAGGCCTCCTACTGGATCGATGACCTGGTGAAGGTTGCAGGGATCCGATGGATGCGAGACGCACGGGACCGGTCAATGTGGCGACACTTGGGGGAGGCCTATGTCCAGCAGTGGACGTATTTTGGCTGAAATGATTATTTGTTGTTATAGCACCATCAGAAATACACATTCTGTGAAAATTTCAACTGTCTACCTATAACATAACGGATCATGAGATACAGCCCGCTGACAGACAGACAGACGGATGGACAGCGGAGGCTTTGTAGTAGTGTCCAGTTGGTTACCCTTCGGTTACGGAACCCTAAAAAGCTGATCCGAACGAGTGTGTGAGTAGTCTACACATCATATTCGGCATTCTTTTCGTGCTGATCGGTAGACTCCATTCACCATCTACGATTGCTGAATCATGCTCGGTTTGACGCGGCATATTTCTAATTGAGGCAAACAGCTTTTTCGTGGGCTTTTACATTTTTCTCCAAATATTACATACCAAGTTTCCTGCGTGCCTCGGAAAGCGTGTAAGCCGCTGGTCACTGTCTTTTGTAGATCTTTGACAGTCAGTACAGGTAGTCTGTGTCTTGAAAGTCTGAAAACCAGTCTTACCAAGGGATATCGAATTTCACAGTAACTGAGTTGTGGAGGTAAGATAGGCGGTTTCGTAGAAAATATTGGTGTGCAGCTGAATCCAGTCCAGAAAATACTGGGCAAATGATGACGATACTACCTACATAATATAACAGTGATAGCTTAGTGGTGTGACCGTCGGACTACCGAGTCCTAGGTCTCGAGTTCGAACCCATAACCCGAACCTCTGATTTTTCGGATTTATGCGCTTATTGTATAATTATCTCTTGCTTCGGTGTGCTTGAAGTATCGTGAGGAAACCAGCATGCCTGAGAGATTTCTCTCGACGCATATAAAGCCAAGCCAGAGGCCCATGGGTGGCATATATACATTGAACAATCAGACACCAGGTTAGGCACTATAACCACACGAAAAAGAAGAAGAATATAATGATTCTTTTTGCCGCCTGGTTGGGCCGAATCTCGCCGTCCCGAACATATGAGAAGAACCCCTTAGAATAGTACTACATACGAGTATAGTGGCGATAAACAAGACACCTATCACTGTTTATGCTCATTAAACATAGAATGTTATTATAGAATATGGCGTCTGTAGTTTTATGAAGTAGCTAAATGATAAATGACGTTTATTTTGCAAATATTTTTTACAAACACTTTTACACGTCAGTCTTTTAAACTAGATGAGGCCGGTGTTTCGTACCTGACTACTCTGCAAAGAAACAGCCGAAACAAACTCAAAGGTTATACGAGTAGTCTCTTTTAAGAGCAGCCAACCCGTCATACTTTTCATACAAACGCTCGTACGTGATTATGCCGTTGTTACACATCTATCTTTGATTTTTCCGAACTAATAGGTATTTTGTGCACTATATCTAGGTTTCCATGGATGCAAAAAATAAGAACAGGACAAACAAACTCAGTATAAGCCTCTAAAAATTGCTGTTTTGCACAAATTTTACCTGAACTTTGGCCGTTCATAATGTACTCATAAACTGTTAAAATAAAGAAAACATCTCGATCGAAACCTTGCACATGTAATGGAGATTCTTAATGACAAATAATAATTTCACACACTTGTAAGACTACTTTTTGAATAAAAACACGTATTTCCTGGAAAGTTAAAGAAATTTTCGAACACTTTTCGTTCAATGTCGTCGCGTTCGGTATGAGGTGCGCGGGAGACGAGATGTGCGGTGTTTGGGCGGGGTAAGACCGCTGTGACTCTGGATGAAACAACAAGCTTTTTGACCATGCTCGCGTTTACGATAAACGGGCCGCGAAGGGCCCTCTTGAGGTCCAGACATAATCTTGGTCAACTTACATGAGGACATTACATGAATCTGAATAGCAGATTAGTGTTAGTTATCGTTTATCTTTTTATTTGCTTGGTTTTATTTAAGATGGTACTGTGTAGTCCTTAATGTAATCATTAAGTAGTTGATATATTTGTTGATAACCTGCTAAAGTGCCCCATCGATCCCGTAAACTTCTCCATCTGGTTGAGTCCGCTAGTCTGCACGTGTTGCCTCTCCAATCAACTCATCACAACACTTCTAGTGCATATCACCTATCTCGTTGCATATCGCGAAAGTTACACGCACACGCCCAGGCAATTTTTTCAGAAAACTAAATAACTAAAGTTAGTCGAAAAGATTCTCTCAATAAAATAATACTAAAAGGGTTATTTATAGTACCTTTATTGTGCCTATAACATCTGAGAGAGCCAGGCAGCCTTGAAATGGGCAATCCCTTTAAATGTGAATGGGTTTTCGTGTGCAATCCTCGGCGTATTGCATTATAAGTAGGTATAATCATAGATATATTTAGAATGGAATGGGATAGCACTTTAGAGGGTTGATGCAGAACGTTTTCGTGTTATGCGATTACAAGAAAAACAAACGGGAAATAGCCATTAAACGCAAGGTTTAATAAACTTTCTGGTTTAGTATTCTTTGTATGAAACTCCCTAATTCGGAATCGGAACGTAATCGCCTCGCCTCGGGACAAGATCACGAACTGCGGTGCGGTGCGTGGTCAACTCGCTTACTGCTCGTCGTCCCCGCGCTTACGTCTCTCCGTACCTGAGCTTACGTCTCTTGGTCCACCCTTACGCACACTACTGTTGACACACGTGTTGTCATTTGTGAATGCAACTTCCATTCATTGAATTCGTATGTTAGATTGTAGAAATATTAGCATCGAAATACTAATTATCGCCATATATTTTCTAGTTAGGTCGGCGAGCCGTAAGCGCGGCGTGTCGCCTAGCCGTAGCAGACTTAACGTATTAGAGCTGCTGATCCGCTTGCTTACGTTAGGTTGACGCCTGTTTGCCGATAAGGTGCCGATCCCTTTCCGATTTGATATGTGTGCGGTGTCCTTTATGCTCTTAGTAATAAGATTGAAAAGTGGTCGACCGTCAGTGAACTCGATAGTACCTAGTGAGTAGCGCAAAATATAATAAGCGTACTAACGTGGCTGCCTACCTTGTACTCCGTAGAAATCAATATGTATTTTTAGCGCAGAATACGGTCTTTCATGTCAAAATATCCTGAATTCTTGTGAAAGCCAATTCTTTGGTAAGTGTCTATTGATTGTGATTGCTCGTAGTGTGTAATGAGGTTTTGTGAATGAGAAGGTCGTTGTTTGATTTTTTTGGGGTCGTTTTCTAAGAGACATCTCTATTTATACAGGGTAGAAGGTCGTGCGTATATAGGGTGTAACAAGACTCTAAACGAAGCTGAAAGGCAGTTGTTCTCCCCGTCATTGCGATATTTTTTTGTGCTACACCATACCTAGATATTAGGGGTCAAAGTTCCAACTTTTTCACAAGTTTTTTTTTTTTTAAATACTTCTTTCTAATGTAAGATTTTTAAACTGTTAAACGCTTCCACGACCCCCGTACAACTCAATCCATCTATCAGCACAATATTGTGAGTGCGTTACATTGAGTCCTATCGTAAAACGTGATTTTTCACCCCAAAAAAAAAGTCGTTACCCAGCAATATTATTTTATTTAATTTGATGTACATAATGCTTAGTTGACGGCTTCTTTAAGGGTCTGATCCAAATAGAGGTTTTTCATCGGAACAAAAAAAATCTGCTGTTCCATATATTTTGACTATGTAGGAATTGCACTTTAGTAGGAAACAGCGATTTTTTTAAGTACTGGCGATAATTTCTGTATCCCCTTACATATAAATTTTCATCAGTATATCTTATTTTCGGGTTCAGAATGGTGTACTGAAATACTTGGTAACTGTTTTTGCGCCGGTGTCTCTTCCACGCTGTATTACCTACTTTGTATTTAAAACGTGAAGTCATGTGCTTGTAACTTTCTGATGTGAGATGAGCCGTTGGTATTCCCCACTGCTCAATTTTAAGCAGTTGAGCCATCTAGTTGAGCAGTGCGGAAGAAGTGGGTAAGATAGGTAAGACGATAGGGAAAGAAATTACACTTCCATTCATTCGACATAATTATTATAATTATGTTAAGCGTTCAAAGTCGCGTAATAACTCGACAGTTTTGATCATTTTGAACTGATATCGGATCAAATCTTGACTGGTTCACATTTTGAGTGCGTTTGCAAAATTGGGCTAATACAAAGTTTAAAGCAAAGTTTTGCTTTTTTATGAACAGGGTGACTGCCGACGGCAATGGATTTGTCTATATTTTGCCAACTCTACACACCTTTTGAAAATACATATTATTTCAACTTTAGGAAAAGAATAAATAATTTATTGTCAAAATAATTTAAACATAATATAGCAATTTATCCCTTATCAAGTTAATTTTTAACAATAATTTATTCTACTAGTATTACAAAGTACGACCAAAATAGTTTAATTGAGATTGGACAATAATTAGTAAACAATCGAACAAAAATAAGGACGCTATCAATTGCTTCATAATTAAGAAGGTCAAGAAAATGTAGGCATAATTGATACTTCTTTGTTTTAATCCTCCTTACACCGAACAAATTTAAAAACAGAACACGGTAATTAAAAAAACGTACAGCAACTTTGAAACTCCCGTTTAGTAAGCTTTTACTGAACAATGGCTGTTAATTTTCATGGAAATCATTGTTAAGCCCGATATATGGGATATACACTTACTATGGAACGCAAATTGTATAGAATTTGCATACATAAAGGCCGTAAGCGGTATTTTCCGCGGCGTCCACACCGCTCCGCTTTTGTTAACCCTGTAACCGCTTACCGGACGAGATTTTTAATGAATACAGAGTAACAAGTTGCGGGTTTTAACCTGGCTTAATATTGAAGGTGGTTGTAAAAATTCGGATGTAGAATGATCCGTGAAGCTGATTCATTTATATCCGGCCTATAAAAGTTTGATTAAATCTTAGTTCAGATAATCTGGGTACTGAGGACGCATTTCAACGTAACTGAACGCGATCACGAAAACTGCCACATCTGTCAATGTCTTTAATAGAGACTGGAATATATGCAACATCAAATCGTCATAATATGCATCATTAATATGTACTCGAAATATGCAACAAACGATGAAAGTGTTTGTTTGTAATGTCAAAATACAAAGTAAGTGATAGCTCTTGAACGCGGTTTAGACACGGGATTCACACACTGCTGGCATAAGTTAGTAAGTAGGTATCTACTATTCATAAATGATGTCTAAGAAGATAATTATCCCCGTGAGATCGATGGGATACCTACCTACCTGTGATATTTTAGTCTAATACAAATATACCACTGATTTATTAAAATAAATTATGAATGCTGTCTTTCTTAAATTCTATGGCAAGCAAAGCAAAGCAAAGATGGTGACAAAATAAATATAATAGGATAGGTAACCAAGTAAACCGACATGACAAAAATATTAGTTACTAGCTGTTGACCGCGGCTTCGCTCGCGTTTTGGTCGGTAATTATCCCACGAGCACGTTGTAAATATAGCCTATGACACTCGGGGATAATGTAGCTTCTTATTAGTGAAAGAATTTTCAAATATATATCTGTGGATCCAGAGATTACTCCCTGCAAACCTCACAAACTCACAAAGTTTACTTCTTTATAATATTAGAATAGAACTATAGATAAACAATATTGTTTGAAAAAAAAAACGTAATATTTCAGAAAACGCTCTACAAAAAGAATTATTGCAACTACTTTAATTAAAAAAAAAAAATACATTCCGTACATCAGAACGTCGGACAATTACGTAATTACGTAATTGTCGCTACGTACCCAGTCATCAGCCGGCAATTGACCAGATTACCTCTGAAATATTGATGAGCATCGGTATTCACGTTAATCAGGCCATGACTGATGGATTGCAGTACTTTTCTAGTTATTTCACTTCATTTGCGAATAGCTGTGGACGAATTGCGCGGTTAATGTTGAGTTTTATAAAACACTTTTTGATTTCAAAGAAGTCAGTGTTTTTTTATTAATTTTCTATGGGTGTTCAATACAAAAATTATGATGGGTGTAAAAAGACCCTTAACGAAACCAAAAGGCACCTGTTCTCCCGTCATTGCAATATTTTTTATGTTCTAGACCATACCTGGGAACCTTCTAGTTACGGAGATACTAAAGGTCAAAGATCCAACCTACTCACAAGATTTTTTTGTTTTGCTTTATTTTAAATACTTGCATGACCTCCGTACTATTAAATACATCCATCATCAGCACAATATTTTGAGTATGTAGAATTGAGTCCTACCGTAAACCGTGATTTTTCGCCCCGAAAAAAAAGCTGTTTCCCAGATAACTTAGTTTGATGTACAGAATGCTTGGTGGACGGCTTCGTATAGGATCTGTTTTTAACTTATGTATCATCTTACAACCATTTATCGTGCATGACAAAGGCATTTTGACTACTTACGAGTCCTCAGCAAATATTTAATTCGTAAAATTCACACAGATGAATACTCACACAGTCGAAACGTAATATTTTTTTCATGCGGAAGCATAAAAAAACCTTTCTGCTTCACGGATAAATGAAGTTGACTCGCTCACTCATACTGAAAATCGTATCTTTTGTTCCATAAAGGGTGTAACAAGACCCTTAACGAAGCCGAAAGGTATTTGTTCTCTTCGTCATTGCGATCATTGTTTGTTGTACATCATACCTGGGAACCTTCTAGTTACGGAGATATTGGGGGTCCGAGTTCCAACTTTTTCACAAGATTTTTTTAAATAGGACATATTTTTAACGTAAGATTATTACTGAAAACACCTCCACGACCCCAGTACTATACAATCCATCCATCAGCACAATGTTTTGAGTGCGGTACATTGAGTCCTACCGTAAACCGTGATTTTCACCACAAAAATAAAGTCGTTTTCCAGCAATAATTTTTGCGTAAAGTTACTTAGTTTGATCTATATCCTAATGCTTGGTTGGCGGCTTCGTTAAGGGTCTTGTTACAAACTGCATATGCGATGTGTGAGTTCACTTTTCATGAGAACAATTTTTCATTCGTCTATGGATATGGCGAATATCTAACAATTTTAATATCTTTGTGCCATAAATTAACAAAAGCGGTTTCTAAAAGTCAGTCTTGCCCGATTTTGAAATCATTTTCGTTTGTTAAATTCAAAATAGTTGATATTCAGTTCTAAAGCAGGTATCTCAATTCACTACGTATTCCTGCTTCCATTCGTATTACCAGGAGCCCAGAGGTTAAAAGCACAATATTCGTCCTTCGGGAGTGTTAGAATTTGCATTTCCTTGCCTATTTACTCTTTGGAGGTAATTGGTACACGTAAATGGAATGAGAGGGAATTATCGTAAGGTTTCGTATTCATATTCTGGATTTATAGAGGATTTGTTAGTTACGTAAACGAATTCCACAATGGTTAATGAGAGAAAAGATTACTGGAATTAATATTTACAAAAAAAAATGTCAATCGTAATACCTAGACGGTATAGTATATGCTATACTTACACTTTGTACTATACTTACAATTGTCATACCATATACCATTTATCATGCTTTTTTATTGATTTGTTTATTTATACTCAGCGAATCGATCTAAATACGATTCGTTTTTATTATAATTGCTGAAATAAAATATAAATTTTCATAATTTTCAATGTTGTGACATGTACGTCAGATTTGCCAAACTGACGTACATTCTTTCTGTCATAGAGTTTCTTACTAGCTTAGTCTATGATGAATACTTTTTGGTTTATCTAATCTAAATTATATTTTTCAATGTTTAGCTGAAATATTGTATTTTATAGATAATAATGATTGTTTACTAATAACTTAATTTGAAATTATATTTATAAATTCTTTACGCACTCATGGTTTTATGAAGTAAGTCTGTTATGTCCTGGCCGACTACACTTGTCAGATGAGTTGATTATATGGCCGCAAGAAGAAAAACTGAGATTCGAAAATGGAAGGAGACTACTGTGGAAACGACTGCTGACGAAGCTGACGAGGCAGTGGAGAGGAGAATATAAGATGCTCTGTGAGAGGAGACTAGACGAGAGAGCGTTTCTTGAATGTGAGACTGAAGGAATTCTTAAAATTGGAGACAAGACAGATTCTTGAAGGTGATCCATCTAAAGATACACCTGGGACTACTACTCCCAATCTTATTTTTAAAAACTGTCGTTGTGCCATCCCTGCTGTTCATCTCGCGGAGCTGCCCTGGGTCTAAAAGCTGGTGATCCAACTCTAAAGATCTACCAGGACCTCAACTCCTGTTCTTACAAACGCCGCCTTCCTGTGGAGCAGACCTGATACATCGTCCTACATCTCCACCTCTACGTTTCATCGTGCTCCACCAACAGTGTTAATAATAATCGTGTGTTTAAACTCAGAAACTGCTTCCAGAGTGCGGGTTTGATACGTCTTTTTTGTAAACACTTGTATTTTTTATCTCATTTGTAAAACCATCCATATCTCTATAAAATTTTTAAATGTACAAGTCTACTCTTATCCTTTAATTTTAACAGGATCTAGTAGATTTGTTACAACGGTTACTGGTTTTCCCACATGTTTGCACTATGTTTTACGTGTCACACGAAGCATGGTGCAACCTTGAAACTGTCTATGAAGGTAAGGGCCTGAGCAGCCGCCTAGCATTATTACGTACGTATTACGCACGTTGTTCGGGATGAAACTAGATTCTTTGAAAAACATGGAGACTTATCTCACATAAGATAGTTCAACAGCTTGATGTGAAAGACAATTTTCAAGCTATCGTGATGCTGCTAGAACTAAGCATATCGATGTACGACATCACATTTATAACTTATTAATAAGTCTGCAATGTGATTGGTAGCGAACACACAACCTTTTAAATACTTTCTACTCAATCCTGTGTTATCACACAAAATACAAAATCAAACATTAAACAACTTATGTTTTCTAGAGGGGTTACAATAATTATTCTGTTGATGATACTTGTTTATGATAATACTTAACCATCCATCTCTCTTCCAGTCGGACGGTGGGGGGCGGTGGGTGGAACTTGAGGCGCAGGTGATGATGCGAGGTGGCGCTGTGGTCGGCACCACTGGCCCCACTGGCAATGCCTTGTTATTGGACTGCAGGTTCGAGCCGCCCTTCGGTGAGTACAACCTTGAAATACGTAAAAAACATGTCATTATTATATTCTGGATACGGCCCTTCCCTCTTTCAGCGTGGTTCGTTCCTGAATTAAATAACTTACCTTGTAAACGTGGGCTTAGACTGAACAAACTAATAACTGGAGCTGGAGTAGGTAAGAGCATTCTTTCTCTACAATTTTTATGAAATTATGAAACAACGAAGAGAATCACAGTCTTGGCTTTTTGGGATATTTTTCCGCACACTATGAATTTCTCATGTATTGTGGGTGCGTTTAAACACATTTAAACTCAGATACACAAATAGCCAGACCGGGACAATTAATTACCTGTAGGCCACACAAATACTTGATCCGTGCGGGAATCGAACCCACAACCACGCAACGCAGCAGACAATTGCTCAGCCACTACGCCAACCGTCAACTCGCGTAAGGATACAATGACCAAGCTAATGCTTTCTTTGACTGTGAAGAGAATTTGAATGGTTTCAACCATTCGTTTGGGTTTTGTCTAAAATCTCGATTATTGCGGTCTTAAAAAATTCAATGCTTTTGTCACATTTTTTGCAACTCATCCTGATTCAGGAAAAGCGGACCCGGTAAAAAGAGAACAATAATAACAGACTGTGTACGTTGTAATAGTGCTGGGAAAATACGCATGGCAACATCGCCGTCCCCGCATTTTTCGTTAGTTGGTTGCAATACAGCTTTTATCCGTATTATTGTACTAGGTATGATAAACAATAGGATTTTTTTCTACAGGGTGGGTGGGACACCAATACTGTTACCACGAATTCAGTTCATCATTCTGAACCCGGGGACATATAAATTTTCGTCTGTTATATAAAAAAGAGGTATTCCCTATAAAACTGCAATGCCTACATGGTCAAAATGTATAGAACCCAGCTGTTTATTCCTTAAATTACTGTTGATAAATTTCTATATATAATAATATAGGTAACCGTTTTAGCGGCAGTCTCTTCAACCTTTTATATACTACGTTTGTGCTGTTAAGAAACTCTATTAGGCTATGTAACATGATCGAGTTAGATAGAAGTTAGATCACCAAAAAACGTTGGGCACGTATTTTTTCTTTTGTCACATAATCAAAATTTGACGACTATACGGCATCAAAGTTAAAGACAACACAAAGGGCAAAAGAAGGAACATGGATGGGTTTTTTTTTGATTTCCCATCGGTAAAAAAAAAAAAAAAAAAAGGGGGCTTGTGACGTCACTGGCTAGTAAAAAGTAACAGGCTTGTGACGTCACGCCAGATTTCAACGCGCGGCATCATGGTAATTTCTCGTTTACATGAAAAAATAAAAAATACGTGTCCAATATTTTTTGATAATCTAACTGACGGACTAAATATTTTTTTTCAGGCAAATACCCTACTCTATCTAAAATGGTAATCACTCAATACACTCACAACATTGTGTTTTGATAACCCTCATCAAGGCGCTTTGACCCCGGTCTCCTCTATCAAACTAGCATGCAAGTAACACGCACGCTTTTATGCAAGTTACTGGCAATTAATTGTATCCCAGCTTTAGACCACGATACAGTCAAGCATAGTCTGTAGTCTTATAAAGTATATTCTTAGACTTCCTAGAGAAAATGAAATAGGATATTGGCTATTAGGATTTATGCAAAGTCGACGATTTTCTCTACCAATGTATCTTGGGAACGATTTCCGTTAAGCCTTCCTCAGCGGAAATATTCTGTCGCTGAATATAAAATGAACTTTTTTGCATTTTATGTTTGAAATAGAATATTATTGACGTTAATGTTAACGTTTATATTCGAATAAAGGACATCGCATAATTAATTCTGTTCTGAAACCATGTTTGCAAAATCTGCTTGCTGCTGGATTAAATAATTTAATTTTGTCAATTTTGCGACACATCTCTTTGTCGTCCCGATGTTTTCGTTTAGAAAATTTTGTTATGAAAAGCGCAACATGCGAATTAATTAAATTTTGAATTGGCAACATTACTTATTACGAGTGATCACTTGTACGTGATATGATTAGTAAAAAAATTATTTGTGTTATTACTTGTCCCAAAAACTTTCAAAGTTAAAGTGCGGGCAAACCGAGTGACAGAGAAAGAGATAGATATTTCTATACACTAGCTGTCAAAGCTCTTCTAACCGTATCTATAAACAAGTCAACGTGTCTACTTGAGTAAAAAATATTATTTATGGTACGATTTTTATTATATAGTTTAGTAATTACTTGAAATTAGAACTGGCAAAGGTTGACTTTGCTTTCTTTGACGGTTCTTACTTCTAAATTCTTATCTATTGCATAAAAATATTGGTATTAGTAATTACTTAGACGCAAGTAATTACTTTAACATGACTGACTTGGGAGTCAGTGTCTGCAGCCCAGTCCGCTCTTCAGACCACTCCGTTTAACTGTACCTTTATTAATACTGATACTGCTAGCCTGCGTCATCCCACTGCTGGGCAAAGGCGAGAGGCCTTCCAGAGCGAATGTGGGCCACTGGTCGTTGGCCTTTATGGACGTGAAAAAAAAAAACCAGTACACTTTCAAAAATGTAAAGCGTGTTCACAACATGTTGCCTAAAAAGAAAACAATTGCTAAGTAGATTTCTCTCAACATCGGACAACTTTTGAACAACATTTGAACTTCATTTAAACCGAACACAAAAGATTACACTTACGAGTTTCCATCGTAAATTTTATGAGAATATTAAAGTAATCCCGATGCTTTGTGAAGGGCTTTCATAATTAACGCCAATTTAAGCTTAATTAACGTGTCTTATTATCTCGATATACACTCCGTTGTAGATTTAAAATTTATGAATGTATTTTTAGGATAAAACTGGGATGTGACGAAATATAACATCATGCCTGTATTTGTTGAGGGGGTGAGATGAGGTACGCCAGAATATTGCCATTTTGAAAATTCACGAAATCTCGGTGCACTTTCTTAAGTACACACGGCGGCACATTAAGCTGTACATTTCCAGTATAACTTGGCCTCAATTTGTATAGACTTTCTATACAATGAGAGATCCGCATAAACTGCTTTTATATAGCTTGATTGGCCGTCGTGCGTACGAGCTGAATGGCTTTAACCAAGAACAAAGCAAACCCCGTGCTTCTACCGTTTGGAAAACCTTTACTAACACTTTACCCCACTTGAGCATCAAATCTAGAACGTTAAGCTCAGCAGACACGATTGTGAAGTAACTACTGAGACAGTCCTGAATTCACCGGATTTTATTTAACTGCCCAAGCTTTTGTCTACGTGCTGCGGAGTAATGAAGCTCGCAAGTTTCCTTTCTAAAACTTTTTAATACCGCTTAGCTTTGTCGTTCATACCCAAAAGTACTAGACATAAACAACAAAGAGCAATAGTAAGGAAGCGTCAAAACTTTCATTTGCAATTTTACCAAGAAACTTACATACATTACATGCTCTCATAAACATCCACACCCTTGATCATTTCTCTCTTTCTGACCCAGGATGGGTGGCAGAGATAGAATCTAACTGAAACAATGTAAAACTTCAACGGTAAAACATTTGTGACCCACGACCCTTGTCACGAAAACCGGCGTAGTGGGTCCGGGGGTGCGAGGAGGCGTAAAAATAGTTGGTGGGTTACAATTCTTCAGGACATTTCGTATCCCATAATCGATAAAGAAAAAGATATAAAGTGAATTTGGCACAAATCTCAAGTATGTCAGCTAGGCGCCTGCCTGGCTGTTGAGCCTTGGCACACTACATGTCCTGATTTTCGAGAATCTATGGTCGGGTCAGACCAGTAAATAGGAGTAATGTTTCTTAATGGTTTATTCCACATTCGTACCATTCCATATTCGTATTTCACATTCTTCTCTATGGATGGAATGAAAAAAAAAAAACGCTATGTGTCGTTTTAATCTGAATATTTCTCTGACTCAATCACGCCAAAACGGTCAAATTAAAGTAAGCTAAGTAAATTTCTAAAATTTCAATTTTTTTTTTTTTTTTTTTTAGTAAATTGCGATGGAATTTGGCAAACTGGTAGACTATAATCCTGGAATAATAACAAAGGATTTATGAATTGGATAGGTTTTGAGCCGAAACAGTCGCATTACTTTGTGTCATTTATTTCATCACCACTATTATTTATTTATTTTTTTACACACAAAATACTTACAGGACGTTACATTAATATACTGCTAACGACCTGCTGTTACTACTATTCTCCAGGAAAGAAAAAAAAAACGTGAAGGAACACTTGTCATGTTTGGGAAATATCCATACTTACCAGTAAAACTATAAATGGACAAGACCCCCGAAAGACACTTGTTCTCCGCGTCATTGTGTACATTTTTTTCGTTTTAGACCATACCTTCTGGTTACGGAGATAATGTTATATGCGATAATGTTATATCAATAACATTATCGCATTTTTTTTTAATTCTTATTTTTTATGTAAGATTTTTATTCACCTCCCCAGCCTCCGTACTATTCAATTCTTTCATCTGCACAATGATTTGAGTGCGTTACATTGAGTCCTACCTCAAAATGTGAATATTCACCCCAAAAAAAAGTCGTTTCCCAGCAATAATTTTTGCATATAGCTACTTACATAATGCATCGTTGACGGCTTCGTGGAGGGTTCCTTTACACCCTGTATACTGATATACATATAACTATCTATGTTTATATGCCAGAGTTAATTCCTAAATGACCTCAAAAGTTAAGGCATCTGCAGTACACAGGTAAAAATAGATAGATAGTAGCATTACTGCCCAACATGATAATAGATTCCGCTAAGAGCTTTTTAAACAACCCCACTTTTTCTTCATGTCCGAGAAAATCTCAGTAGGTAATCCAATTTACTTCGGAGTAACAGACCCTAGCGATCTATTTTCTTTGCTTCTCCATTACGTTATCTGATAAGATCACATCTAAAATAGCCACTTAGAAAGTCATTTACTACCCTATCTTTTATACGGAGCATTAAAAAGTTTTTGGGACTGTTGAATTGTTGATGTTAAAGGGCGTAATTAAATAGAAATGGTTAAATTATTGCTATCTTCGTTAAGAGGAAATGCGGGTGGTCTTTTCTCCATACAAACGCTCTCGCCTGTTTTCTTTCTGGTTTGTAACTTTAGAGCTATGATTTTTTACAGTTAAATAAATATCAACCTTTTCTATGACCCTATGTTTTCCTTTTTGATGATACATAATCTGTATCAGCACTAGAACCTTTACAAAATGCTAAGAAAGGCCAATTTGGACCGCTGTCAACAGAGGCCTAGTGTACAAATTTGAAGACGATTAATGTAAAAAAAAAAAACATAGAGACACAGTATACATCCTTCTTATTCAGTTTATGAAATATCTTTTAAATTGGTCGAATATTGGAGGAGGAAATAGTCGAGAGCCAAACATCGAATTATGACTTTTTACTTGTCGGATCTGTAGTTGTCCTTATCGCACCAATGTTGAAAGTGCGCTCGTAGAGGGATAGCGATAGTTTCTTCAAATACCTACAGCATTTCCTCTTAATGTTCAGGGAAATACGAAAATTAACACAAACGTGTGTAGCATGGTTAAATTCGGAACTAAATCCGCCAACTTGTTTATTCAATACAATTTCATGAAGCTCTTTCAGAAATCGACGGTCCCTACGTACAAAGCGACATTTCGGAACACATGGTTTACAAAAGAGCATTATAAGAGCGTAACATTCATATATGAATATTAAATAAAAGGCCATTAAAAACTCTCTATTTCGAGTACAAAATTACATTAGTAGAAATGTAACATTATTTCATAAAATTCATTATAATAATCGTTTGAATCTTGCTAACACTCTCTCTCTCTCTCCTGTAAACCGGCGAAATGTTTACCAACAATATCTGACGTACTTACCTGCTGAAGTGTTACAAGACTCCTAAACAGGAAAATGTGCGCGCCCCTTGTCAATACCGAAAAGATTTTTTGAGGTGTGGCCTAACTGCTGCCATCTTTTATTTTTCAATTCAATTTCCACGTGCAATTTCAATTTTTTTTTTACTAGCAGCACCCCCTCCAGACAATGCCATCCAAGTGCCTAAAGAACACTAACCCACTAACCCTATTGTTTCCGTAGTCAAGAGTCAAATAAAAAAAAAACTGAAAACCTTTTCAAAACTGGAACACCTAATTTCAGAAGAATCCATTAAAAAGTTAAACGCAAAGGAAACAAAATCCATTCAGCTAGGACGCGTCGTCACTAGGACGAGACGGTTTTTTTATTTTTGTCCACAATGTAACAAACATTAGGCGCCGTCTAGGCGGCGATGTGAGACTCGTGGGCTGAAACGCTTCGGTGCTCGGGTGCCAAGGTCGCTGTGTCACGTGACCAACTCGGCGACCGCCCGACCGATAATGAATGGACAGCCCTATTACGTCTATGGCTGGCTGTAGACGATTTGGCGCGAAATGTTGAGCGTTCTATTTTTGAATGCGTGTGTTTTTTTTTTATAATGGTGGCAATAAGGATGTAAGCTGTCGTGATGGATTGCCGGATTGATTTATGAAGTGGAACAAAGAAACTATGAATTGAGGGAACTTTAATCATTTGTACTCATAGTACAAATGATTAAATGACTTATGACTTGTGAGTTTAATTCTTTAACAAATAAATTAAATACCTGGTGGTAGTTACCAGCATTTTGAAGTCATCATCATCATCTTTCTGTCCCTGTCCCATTGTACCTACTTGGGGTTGGCGCAAAACGTTTTAGGTACAATAAAGCACTAACTAACACTTGTTTCGTGCAGATAAACTATACAGGAATTCCATGGGTGCCGTGGCTTTATGTTTTAAAAGAACCACCCAAATAAGAAATCATTTAATAGTTAGAATTTTTGGTACTTACTAAGTTCATTTTCAGAAACGATTAAACGCAATCACGCCTCATAATATTAAATTTAATCACACATTAAATCATTCATCAAATCCGTGCCCTACTTTAGAAACATAATTACAAAACATGAGGTGCATAGAAGCTTGCTATAAATACATATTGGCATCGGGGTGGTTTCGTAGGTACGTCAAATTTGATGGATTGTGTTCGTATTAGGCGGTTCCTGTACTCGTACATTTATGATAAATTGAGGGTCACCAGACGATTAAGCTCAAAAGGGGGAGATAAAAGTACCGGTGTTAGTGTAGAAGCTATAAAATATGTGTTTTTAAATGTTTTGATAGAGCAAACGTTGTATACTTACCTTATCTTTATGTAAATATAGGTCATAGGTACTGACCTATACGTATTTTGTCATATGACGGAAATTTACGCCCTCTATTTGTTTTGTAGCTCTCGAGCAGCAGCGGTGGCCCAGTGGTGGCGGCCCCGACTTACGAACAGTAAGTCGAGGGTTCGAACCCAGGCAGGCGCATTACTTAGTCTAATTTATTTCATCACCACTGCTCTCAAAACGGTGAAAGAAACCATCGTGAGGAAACCGGCATGTCCTAGAACCAAAAATTCGAAGACATGTGACATCTACCAACCCGCACTGGGCCCGCGCAGCCGATTCCCTGTCATAGAGAGGTGGCCGAGTGTCCCAGCAGTGGGAACATTAAAGGCCGATTATGATTTGTTTTGTGCGAACTCAGCAGTGCTTTTCTGTACACCTGAATTCTTCTTATTATCGTTCAAACCTGTGGCCCTAGTAATGCGATAACGAAACAGAAAAGTTCTTACCTATATAAGATTTAAATATAATTGACAAAATGTGGGCGTAGGTACCTACTATAATTAGGTCCGCCTCTGCCTGACGCATCCCTGAAGGGTTAGGTACAGGCGTAATGTTATGTTTCGATTATAGAAAAGTTTATAATGTTTCATGTGACTGACCAAAGCTACTAAAAAACTGAACATACTATACTATTACCTAAATGAGCAATGTTTGTATTTAGACTAATATTTTAAAGAGGTAAAATTTGTTTGTAAGTTTGTATGTAGGGGGAATCTTCGGAACTGCTGATCGGATTCCAAAAATTCTTTCACTAACGGAAAGCTACTTTATCCCCGAGTGTTATAGGCTACGTTTAAAACATACTCGTGAGTACATTCCGTATATAACGCGAGTAAAGTCGCGGGCCAAAGCTTGTTATATTTATTTATAATCACGTTCTCGAAAATGGCTCTAAATGGCTCTGAGTTGCGATATGGGGTTTAGGGGGCCGAAAAATCGAGCTGGTGTCTCATATCTGGCAAAATTCATTTTCTTTTTTTCACCCATGGTCTCCTAGGTACTCCCTTTAAACAGTCAATGCAATTGTTACTTGTTCAGGCCTTCTAATGCCCATGATCGTCATCATAATACGTTGTTTTGTATTATAAAAAAAAAAACTGAGAGAAACTTCTAACAGACAATATCTCTATACACAATCGTTTAGTATTGAAGAACTAAAAGCTAAATGCTCTGTTTAACCAGTTCGAAATGCTTTTAAAATGGCCGCTGGCGCTAGTGTCAGTTGCGATAATAATGTGAACGTCGCTGGATATAACTTGACAGTTGAGCTGTCTTGAAAGTTTGTACTGTGTATTTTAAAATAGGAATACGTAGTAGGCTTTTCTTTCACAGTCTATATATTAAGTTGGCTGACCCGAGGTTTGAATGAGTCATCATTTAACATCAATTTTATCCTGCCTTTATCCAAATTAATTTGGGCTCGGGGCACCATTTCTTCTTCTTCCATACTTCTCTATTACTCGTAATCTCAGTAGTAACCTCCTTTCTAGTCATATCATCCTTCACACAGTCCATCCATCGTTTCTTTAGTCTTTTTCTACTCTTATAGTCATCCACATTCATGCTCAAAACCTTCCTCACGGCATTATCCTCATTCCGCCGCATCACATGTCCATACCACGATAAATGATTACCTCACAACGTTTCAGTCACAGGCACCACTTTCAGAATTTCTCATATGTACTTACTCATTCCTTATTTTATAATTTTATCCATTGCCCATTGGTAATTTTTTTTTCTGCATATTGCTCAGAAAGATACTTGCCAGTATTGTTTAAAAGCGTTTAGTTGCTATTTCAACCTTATTTTCAAGCTGTTAACGTATCCATAGGTTTCATCCGGGACCCTACAAAATAGAATTCCGTAACAATAATATTCAGTTTCATTTTAATAACGCCAAACTTTCCGACAGTCTACTTGATAAGGAAAAAGATATTCATTTAATTTCGCTACTCTGATAACCGAAGTTTCTGCCAATTATAAATGGATCCAATTAATTTTTTATGCAATTTCATTAAGCGGGTTGAATGTTGAAAATATTATGCCTTTTTCGAAAGTTATTTTGATACAGGCAGCTGAGGCTTTTTAAATTGCCGTGTGGAAATAATTAAGGTTGTATTTTTTTGCATGGCAATCCCGTGATTTCCATGCTTAAAAATACAATTACACCATCCATCTTAAAATGGCTTGATGGAGCGACATTCACATGCTTTATTATCAAGATAAAACTATTTTATGGTAAACAGAAAGGTAAGTATTGAATTTAACTTTTTCATTAATTGTCGGAAAAATAAGTGCTTTAGCATCTTTTGCTCTTAAAATTAAACATTTTTATTTTTTAAACTTAGCAACTATTACTTTGTTAGCAATGAGGTGTACTTGTACATAGTTCTCGTTTTGGTATTTAAACTGCTATTTTTATGACGTCTAGAAAATGTTAGTCTACCTCCATCATGATCGTACGTACTTACTTTCAAAGGTCCTTCAGCAAAAAAATAATAATAATATAACATTCCAATTGAGAACTTAACTATTTTTTACCTTAACTTGCCAACGTTTTTTTAAATAAATCACTAGCTGTTGCCCGCGGCTTCGCTCGCGTTTTGGTCGGAAATTATCCCACGGGCACGTTGTAAATATAGCCTATGACACTAGGGGATAATGTAGCTTCCTGTTAGTGAAAAAAAATTCAAAATCGATTCAGTAGGTCCCCCTACAACCTCACAAACTTTACCTCTATACAGGGTGTAACAGGACCCTTCACGAAGCCGTCAACCAAGCATTATGTACATCAAACTAAGTAACTTTACGCAAAAAGTATTACTGGGAAACAACTTTGTTTTTTTGGGGTGAAATATCACGTTTTACGGTAGGACTTAATGTAACGCACTCAAAACATTGTGCTGATGGATGAATTGAATAGTACGGGGTAAAAATCTTACATTAAAAACACGTATTTCAAAAAAAAACTTGTGAAAAAGTTTTAATTTTGACCCCCAATATATCCGTAACTAGAAGGTTGCCAGCACAGAGTACTTTTAGGGTTGCCAGGTATGGTCTAGAGCAAAAAAATGATCACAATGACGGGGAGAACAAGTGCCTTTCGGCTTCGTTAAGGGTCTTGTTACACCCTTTATAATATTAGTATAGATAAGCTACCCCATAATTTCTTCATCGTTAAAAAAACAACATATCCACTAAATAACCTCCAAAAATTGTTCATTTTGATTGGTGTACGTTCGTAGGTACAAAGAAAGCCGACATCCGTCTTGTCTCAGCTTCCTCAGATACTCTATAGAAAAGTAGGTAAGTGGGTGAACGGAGGGTGCACCGTCTAATCAATGTATTGTACTTCCCGTGGAGGTACATATGTTCTACATTATTGTATTAAGGCGCTTGTATACAGCGTGAGTCTGTGTTTACATCTGCGTGTGTGTGTGTGCGTGCGTGTGTTGCTCTTTTATCTATACCCATTAGTAGGTTATAGAAAAAAGGTTGAGGGGAATACTCTTTGTAATATCTCAGGCTTACACAAAGACTGGTTGGATGTAATACTGCATTATACTAACAAAACAAATACATCCACGTACAATGAAGTTAATAAACGAGATTGCCTACCTTGAGTCAATTCGCATAGAAAAAAAGAGTGGTAAAGGTCAAACAGTCTCATTTTACTCTTATCTCGATTGTGTTGCTGTACGTTTCTTTCTATATCTTTACTATACCTAAATGTATTGCTTAAGTTCTCCACTGTTAAAAATGTATACTAACTGCTACTTGTCGCTATCATTATTTTGAAATTCATTAAGAGGTAACATGGGGTTTCGATTCTCCATACAAATATATTCTCCCTTTTTCTTCCTGACCTCTAGAGCAATGAATTTATTTATTTATTGGATTTCCAATAGAAACTACACAATTACATGCAAATATACATAGAACAGGGACAAATACAAGTGTGCGCTTCCAATTATAGGAGACCACATCATTCACTTATAATCTAGGTACATACAGGAAATTTGATAAGGTAAAAATCGAAATAAATCCAAATACTTTACACGAAGAACATAAAAAAGGAAGCAAGGTGAATTACGTAAAAAATGAATTATAAAAATAATGGAAATTAACAATAAGAAAAAAAATAGATAGTGATAATCATACAAGAATAACACAATATTATGACTTGGGTACTGTAACATTAATCACTGTATTCCTTTTTTTTTTTCAGAACTAATAAGTAAAGAAAATATTACCCTCCAATATGACAAAAAGTGACCCATTTTTACCGCCGTGATTAGGACTACGGGACAAATTCGAAAAGTTTTTAACTTATAAGAAATTGATAGAACCTAGACATACTCTTTCTTAAAATTTGAATGTCAAAAATAATTGAATCGGCTCAGTTTTCGAGGAGAAAAAGGGGGAATACGAAACATCTCGACAATTTTTTGTGATATAATCGGTCTGAACTGTAATTGTCCCTATCGCACTCTACGGAAGCAGGCTTGGCGCAGCGCGACGGCAATAGTTTTTTCAAATACCTATTTTTTGGCCCTGTTCCCTTTTGTTCGGAGGACGAAACGCGCTCTCCGTCGTTGGCGCGCTCGAGTTTGCCGAACAAAATGAACTGGGGCCTTAGTCTGCTATTGCAATAGTGTCAGAATGGTCTATCATTGATTTAATAAGGCCCCGCGCAGACGAATTACCCTTTGTACGCACGTCAAACGAGTTTCAAACGCGCTTCAATACGCCGTGGGCTAGGGGCCTTATTAAATCAATTATAGACCATTCTGACACTATTACAATAGCAGACTAAGGCCCCCGGACGATCGCGTATTTGCGCGGCGATTGCTTATATTAAAACACGGTCTTTATAATAATAAATTAAAATAATTCTATCTATCGGTTGATGTTGATTAATCTGTCTAGAAAATTCAATCTGGAAAGTTGTAGTGGCGAGATAAAAGTAAATAATAGATTACATTGGCTTAATATTTCTCGATCAGAAACCTTGTGACGTCGTCCTTAGGGATCGAATTCTTGATTTATCGTCTTCAAAGAAAGTCGGGGAGATGTACCCGACCCTAGCGATTATCACAATCATTATCTTTTTACTTTCTATTACAGTATTATTTGGGTGGAGTAATCATTTTTGGATTGTACGTTACTAGGTAACTGTTGCTGGGGCGTATTAGAGCAAATAGGTCGGTAGGTTGATAATTGGTCGATTCCATTTTTGTATGAATTTGAAAATGTGCTTTTGTTGTAACGCTCAGATTATATACTAAACAGAGTGTAAACCGAGTCTTCACGAAGCCGTCAACCAAGCATTCTGTCCAATTAACAAAGAAATTCAACGCAAACAATTATTGCTGGAAACTACTTTTTTTTTTTGGGTAAAAAATCACGTTTTAAGGTAGGACTCAATGTAACGCACTCGCACACGATGCATTGAATAGTACTGGGGTCGTGAAGGTACTTACAGTAAGTTATATCATTAAAACTTGTATTTAAAAAAACAAAAACGCGTGGAAACGTTGGAACTTTGACCCCCAATATCTCCGGAACTAGAAGGTTCCCAGGTATAGTCTAGAACAAAAAAAATATCGCAATGACGGGCAGAACAAGTGCCTTTCGGCATCGTTAACGGTTCTTTTATACCCTATAAAACTATGCTAATACAAATACTACCCGACCACCCCACTTGCTGTAGTGTTCCATGTGTTGCAGTAATTAAAATGGTAACTTTCTGGTTTCAACTGATTAATAATTACTGTCAATGATATTTTTTTTTTATTCGTTTGTTCTATTAATAAAGTCGCAGTAATCGAATAACCAACCCTTCATCATCTGCCCTTATTGTTTTTAAAATTTTTAGAATTAGTTTATTTCAATCAAGATATTTACATTATTTACAAACTACAAATCTATAATCTATAATAGTAATAAAAATATGTACAAGTATCAAAAGGGTTACAGGGCGTCAAAAAATACAAAAAGGAAGAAAACCTAACGTACCGAACAAATGTGACGTCGTATGCAAAATTGATGGTCGTTAGTCGTCAAATAAATACTGAATTAAGACACATAATTAATTTGTCTGAAAGGTTGGAAATGTATCGGTTATTCCCTTGGTATAACAACTACAGAAGACCATTGGAATATTCATGCAACTCTCACGTCTTTGTAATTATTCATGGTTACTACCTATTCATGGACACCGAATTCGGCTGCATGCACTATTATTCCATACGTAACTAGGTACTACTGAGTTCACTGACGGTCAGCCACTTTTCACTCTTATGCTCTAAGTAATAAGGCTGAAAGTGGTCGTCGTATTACATGCCATATTCAAAACCTTGTCCAAATGATGTTATTTCCACTTAAACAAATTATATTCAACTTTATCATCATCTGCCCTTGTCTCATTCTACTTTGGGTCGGCACAACATGTTTTCTTCATCCATTCTTCCCTGTCATACGTCACGGCATCATTTACTCCTTTTTCATTCATATCCTTCCTCACACAATTCAGCCATCTTTTCATTGGCCTCCTTCTCCCTCAATAAATGATGATCAACTTTATACTAGTGGAAATAAATAAATTTCAGAATGTCTACAACAATGAGGGCTATCGTTTTTGAGCTCACCAGATGGCGCCGCTGTCGAATAAGGTCCTGGTAATAACTCTGTTTTATTCTTTAAAGTACCAATAACTTCATAAAAAGTTTATTTTATTACGTGTAACAACATAGTGTAAACTTCAGGTACATATTTTTACAATATTCTCCCTAAAATTAGCAAGTATGAAACATTTAAAAATCAGTTTAACTCCAAGTACTGACAAATAAAATTCTAAGTTGCTACTTGAAATCTTCAAGTAATAATTAATCAGGAATGGCTCAATCTGGACCACAATCGTGAATATTATAAAAATACGTGATAAAAAAGCACGCAACGCGCGAACAATCTATGACATCTGACATTTCGGTGCTCTCGCGCTACACTAGCGCCTCTAGCGGCGAATTCATGCGCGATAGCCCCCATTGAACATGTCGATAAAATGTACAAAGTTGTACCGCAAACTGAACTTTATGTGTACTTACACATAAAGTTCGGTTTGCTTCAGGTATTTAAGATTAATTTTTCCAAAAACAAATTGTGAGTTTGCAATTTCGTAAATTAATTTACAAACGCATGTAGCAGTCGTCATTCCCATTTGTAGGCACTTTGTTGCAAGTACAATGTTTGTTCAATTATAACCGACGCCATTTTCACAAAGTTTTGCCACGTAATGTGCTCACTAGAGCGTGGGAGATGGGTCTTTGATGTTTATCTAGGTTATACCTTGTTTATGGTTTCATTGCCGTTTCATTCGCAGTTGCATGCTCATCTGTGATTTATTTCAAAGAATGGCTATGGTTGGCAAAAAAGTATGGAAATCAATGTTGCCCTAGTTTTAGTTTTTTTTCTTAATCGTATACAATAATGCCATAGAAATATTTGTTCCCTACTTGAAGAAAGACTCAAGTAAAGACGCCTAAAGACTCAACGCAGAGTTGATATGTTTTCACATTTGTTTCTTACACGTAAGGCCATTGCAGACAAGATACTTCTAGCATGGGTATTCGGCGATTTGGCTATTGCTTCGCATTTTGGCAAACTTGCTGCGTTTGCTGATCGCCTTTTGAACTGCCGAATATTGGTGGTCACCAATGCTAAAGTATGGAGTTTGCGATGACCCTAAAAAGTAACTAGCACATACAATATATGAAAGATCCTCTTGGGTTTAAATAAAAACAAATCGATAAGGCATTCGATGATCCATGGATGGCGGTATGCAATATCTACCTAAATTCTTCAAAGTGTTTTCAAGGAGAACCACGTTGAACAATTTACGTATATACCATGTCACGATAAAGTCTTATATAAATGTAGGAAAAATATGAAAAAAACGAGTACTTTATCCAAGCTCACAGATTATTTATTATTTTGTTTACCTTCTTAAATTACTTTTTCATTTTTGTGATGTTTGGATATGGAGGAAAATATTGTTGTGTTGGGAAATATGAATTAGTATGAGCAAATATGGGAGCTTAGCTTAAAGAAAAGAGATACATAGATTATCACTAACACTAGAAACGGGATTTTTACTATGTTTACTGATTGTTTTGTGATCCCGATATTTCGGCGCTTTTGCAAGGAGGTATTCCATGAAGCACACCCAAACGAAGCACACCCAGACGAAGCACACCTAAAGTATTCCACTTAGCACACCCGTAGGTGGGCTTCAAATAAAAATTTAAAATAATTAATTTCCTATTCCACGAAGCACACCTACGAATATCACTCGCATAGTGCGGGGACTAAGAAATAAAAATGTCGATAGAAGAAAATATTTATTATTTAAAAGACTAACTTAAATTTCTAACATCATTCAGTTTCATTATAATAATGTGACACAAATTTGACATTTTTGTAATCTTACTATTTAAAATCACAGATTGTCTCATAAGTATCTTTAAAAAAAATTTTTTAGTTTTTAACTATTTTTCTATTATTTTCCTTTTTTGTGCTCTTAATAAAATCACAGATTGTTTCATAATTATGCAATAAAAACTTGGACAAATATCAAAAACATTGTAAATATAGTTTTCCATAGAGATCTATGTTGAAGTTTTCTTATAGCTCCTGTTTAGTGAATAATAAAAATACTCTACTTTAACATAAAAAATAACAGATTGTTTCATAATTGCAATAAAAACTTGGACAAATATAAAAAATATTGTAAATATTGTTTTACATAGAGATCTATGTTGAAGTTTTATTATAGCTACGTGTTTAGTGAATAATAAAAATACTCTACTTTAACATAAAAAATCACAGATTGTTTCATAATCACAATAAAAACTTGGACAAATATCAAAAACATTGTAAATATAGTTTTCTATAGAGATCTATGTTGATGTTTTCTTATAGCTACTACTTAACTAATAATAAAAATACTCTAGTTTTATGTAAAATCACAGACTGTTTAAAATCACAAATCACAATCTTTAAGATTCTTAAATAATCTTGAAGAAATGGGCAATTTAGTATCTAAACTTATCAATTAAATAAATTATTATTAATCAGAATCTTAATTTCTCTAGACAATGTCCAACTGAAATTAAGCCATTTTTATAATCTTTTATTGTGTTTTCGATTATATTATTTTTTATTTCAGCATGTTTTTGATGATTTGAAAAACCCATTTTTACTCTAATTTCGGCATAATTATTGCAATTTTTTTGGAAGCAATCTAAAAGTTTTGCCAGATTTATGGCTCTGTTTTTATTGAAAATTTTATTTATTTCAGAGTAATGAGACTCTGTATAATTATTAGTTTTATTTTTTACGTTATAACACGACCATTTGTCGTGCCATAACTTATGTTCGAGCCACTGAGTTACAATGTAATCGTTAAATCTAGAAATACTTTCTCCTTGAGGACATTCGCTCATGATGTAGAGCCAGGCCTCATCCAAGTCTTCCAGCGGTAAATGTGGCAAAATCGTACATAAGGCAACATGTTTTCTATGTATGCTATTCTTATCTAAACCTAAGTCCCTAGATTTTTTTTTTATTGCTTTTTTAAAATGAAAATAGCATCCCATTATCTGTGCGTTAGGAAATACTGCTGTAAAACTCCTGACGGCAGCTTCCTCAAAATCGCTTGTGAAAACATTGACTTGCATTTTGGGTATTGTTGTTTTTAATAATTGGAATAATATTTTATAGGTCGATTTATTTTTGTTATGTAATAAAGCATAGGCTAAAGGTTTAACGATATTTTTAACCTCACCATGGATGCTGTAAATTTGAAGAAATGGTTTAGGCGCGCATTTAAAAGTTCCGTCGCAGTATATATGACCGCAGCTTTCAAGTTCCAGTCTACTCTTCTGTGTAGCAAATAAAAGTATTCTTGTTTTTCCGTCGTTATAGTCAGCTAGTACAAAATCTTGAAACGGTTGAGGTACCTGGATATCAAATAAATACTTCTCTCAAATCATTTGTACTAAAATAAATAATAATAATAATTGTTTATTGTCACAAATATTTACATATAAATACATAGGCTGTGCACATATTGAAGAAAGTAAGGTAAAACAAATGACTTTCTTTGAAACACCCGTGACTTTCTTCGCGACTGAAAAACTGATCACGACATTAACAAAACAAGTCTTTTCAAAGTGAAATCAAATATTATTATCAACCTTATCCCATTAAAATAGAATTGAAAATGGCATGCACGAATTTCTTTGCTGAGATATTAGCTAACTCTTGAGTTTTATTTTATTACAATAACGTTCAAATAAAAAAAAAACATAGATTCCATGACTCAATATTTTCATAATATTCTAAGAAAATATTAATTCTACTTACTTGTACATTTATAGGTGACTTCGCAAACAATCTATTTACACCGAGAGATTTGTTTCTCTTATTGTAGAGGCCGGACTTAACATTTTTAAATTGTGGCATATCACTGACTAAATTCAATCCTCGGTCCAATGTATCATTAAGTTTTTGCTTGTAGATTTTAGGAATGGGCTCCATGGTGGAAACTACTTGCTGCTCGAGTTCATGCATTGCTTCCTTAATTTGGGTCTCCAAAACGTTTGAGGCACATTTATGTTCCTTTATTTTAACAACTTCTTCCATGCTACTTAATGTAAGTAAGCCATTACACCCTTTTTTAATACACCGCCACAAGGCATTACCGTTTTTATAAATCTTGTGTTTACTATATTGTTTGTTATTATATACTAACACTTGTGTCCCCTTCCGGCCAAGTACGTAATTAATAGATGGGTTAAAATTTCTACTACTTGGACCTGCCATCGGCTCCATTATTTTGTTTGAATAAATTGCACGAAAAACAGAAAAAATAACAATAACAAGACCGGCGCACAATTGCATACACTCAGCCCGTGACGTCGCGATAGTGTAATGAGAACTAAGCATGTAAACAAGTTCCGGAAACGCTCGGCTAAATTCGGGTTGGCTCGGGAATTCAGTGGCGGGCGCACGCGTTGACTATTAGCGCATCATGTATACGTCTTATCTATGGGATTTATATATGAACATTATGAAAATTACAAGTATTGTATCACATTATTATAATGAAACTGAAAGATGTTAGATATTTAAGTTAGTCTTTTAAATAATAAATATTTTCTTCTATCGACATTTTTATTTCTTAGTCCCCGCACTATGCGAGTGATATTCGTAGGTGTGCTTCGTGGAATAGGAAATTAATTATTTTAAATTTTTATTTGAAGCCCACCTACGGGTGTGCTAAGTGGAATAATTTAGGTGTGCTTCGTCTGGGTGTGCTTCGTTTGGGTGTGCTTCATGGAATACCTCTTTGCAAGTACCATGACCACAGATAACCAAATAAAAAAAAAATGATAATGTTTGTGACCATCACAGTTTAAAAACTGACACTTAGATTGTGAGATCGATGAATGTTTTTGAACTTGTTAAATACAGGACTAGCAACACGCCCCGGCTTCGCACGGGTGCAATGTTTTACATACAAACCTTCCTCTTGAATCACTCTACCTATTAAAAAAAACCGCATCAAAATCAGATGTACGTGATTTTGATGCGGTTTTAGAGATCTAAGCATACATTTTTTTTTACCTTTTATTATTTAATACACACTTACAACCATTAACAAAACGTAAACATACTACACAAACCATCGTGGGTTTAACAGTGGTATGTCAGACACGGCAACTCGGTGCCACACATAAAGACAGACAGTGGGAAGCGACTTTGTTTTATGTGCAGTGATTAATACTAACGTTTTTGTTTAGTTTCTAATATGTTTGATTAGGAGCAGCGATTTTAATATTGCACAGATCAACAGACTATAAAAGCATTTCTTCAACGATCCTCGGACTTGTACAAAGATAATAAAAAAAAAAACTTGTAAAAAATAGTTAACTCTTTTAGGCAATTGCGCGCCTTTCTCATTACGTCAAACTTTTTTCAACCAGTTCACATTTTGATTTCAATGAAAAATATCTTTAAGTTAGTAGTCAATCTTCAACCCTCATTGTTAATATCTAACCTACGAATATTACCGAAATTGTAATCTCAATTTTCATTCTACTCCAAAAGATTTTGAATGAAAGATATTTTCAAAAATTACTTTCGCACTCGCATACCGCGGGGTGAAATAAGTTATGTATTACTGAAAGGCCAACCACCCTCGTTTCAGCGCCCCAATCAAAATTCAAGACAGGATCCCGTCTCAAAATAGCATTTCAGAACCTAATTCTCTTTTATTGCAAGCATAATACCAATTAACTTGCGCCCAAGGAACTTTGTTCACGAATTTGTACTTTGCAGGCTAATGACAGTCGTGATATAGGCATGTAGATATCGTTTTATATTATGTAAAGACTTTGTTTGAGAAAGTTTAGTTCGTAACGTATTTTGTGGCCGCGGTTTCTCGTATCGTTGAGAACTACATAAAGATTATTTACCTAGTATTTTTCCAACCGAGATTAACATAAGCCATACATACCTGTGTGGTAGCGTGGCGGATTACATAAGATAGGCCAGAGGTACTGGATAAAGTGACTTTCTACCAGCGCTGCAGCGATAACATTGACGGATATCTAAAAATGTATGTTAATCAATACAAAATAAACTACGGAAATATCCTGATGAATTGTTAAGTCCTTAAAGATTGTCTGCAGATAGATTCCACTAAACTCTTTGTTATCTACTCAGACAATTCCAAAATTTCTTTTTTACTGCTTCATACCTATTTATTTCCAACCAGCATGTTTATACATCTGTCCTTAGATAAACACATAATACTCTTCACTTAAATCCTATTAGTTTATGAATCGCGTTTACCATCCAATAATAGATTCACAATCCTTCTCTGTTATTAAGTAAGTCCATTTGGTAGGACCTTCAACATCTAGATGTCAGAGAGGACTTTCTGAAGATATTCAGCCAGTTTATATTTAAACTCACTGGCCCTGGGACAAGACACCTTTAATCGATTAGATGCAGTTCAGTTCCCAACGTGGTTAATTTGTTTAAGACCCATTTACTTTTTAACCGACTTTCTTCAAAAAGGATGTTTGTTACCTCATAACTCCGTCATTTGTAAACCGATCTGAAAAAATAATTTTTCGTCTGAAAGGATATGCTTCCCGATTGGTCCCATAGGAATTTAATCAAAATCGGTTTAGGAATTTGGTTGTTTTCCTCACGTTAATTGTCACATCACGCGACGTCGCGTGCAGGCGCTTTGATGTGTATCATTGCTAGTTAAATTTGACACACTTCTCGATTTCTGATTGAGCTGAAATTTTGCACGCATGTGTATATCGCAAGACAATACAATATTATGATTACATGGAGCTGATCTGATGATGGAGCTGGAAGGTGGCCATAGGAACTCTGTAATAAAACGACGCAACGCCATCGAATTTGGACTCGTTTGATTCGTTTTGACAAGTACTTTAGTCCTAAATGGTAACCAGGGTCTGATGATGGAGCTGGAAGGTGGCCATAGGAAATCCGTTATAAAACGACATAACCCCATCGAGTTTGGGATCGTACAATTCATCTTGTCGATTACTTTGTCTCTAGATGGTACCCAGGGTCTGGTGATGGAGCTGGAAGGTGGTAACAGGTAGTCCGTAATAAAATGACACAATCACATCGAGTTTGGGCTCGTATGATTCATCTTGACGAGTACTTTGGTCCTAAATGGTATCCAGTGTCTGATGATGGACCTGGACGGTGGCCACAGGAACTCCGTTATAAAACGACAAAACCTCATCGTGTTTGGGCTCGTATGATTCTTCTTGACGAATACTTTAACTAACTTCTAGTTACAATGTAAAATTAATTCCGGACAATAATTTGTGTGGTATACTACAACTAAAAAGGGTAAAATAAAAAACTATCTGTGAAAACAAAACCGACTTCCAAAAAAACACTAAAAATGTCTAAAATAACTTGACTTTCGGAAGTCGGTGGCAAAAAAGATACAAACAAAGACACCGACTTCCGAAAGTCAAGTTATTTTAGACATGTTTAGTGTTTTTTTGTAATTCTAAAATTAATTTTATTCTTTAAGTTGCAGAGTTGTTTTTTGTCCGAGTCATATGTGTTTGAATCTATTTCATATTGGCTTTTATATAATTTGGTGTTTTTAGGGTTCCGTATCCAAGGGGTAAAAACGGGTCCCACTACTAAGACTCCACTGTCGGTCTGTCTGGCTGTGTGTCACTAGGCTGTATCTCATGAACCGTGATAGCTAGACAGAAATTTTCACAGATTCGATGTATTTCTGTAGCCGCTATAACAACAAATACTAAAAACAGAATAAAATATACATTTAAGGGAGGCTCCTACAACAAACTTTTTTTTTTAGATAATATCACGCCATCCTGGCCGGTTTTTACGAAATATTTACATCCAGTTGTTTTAAAGTTGAGTAATTAAACCGTGAATCACACAGAAAGCAGATGCGGGTCGGGTCGTGTCCGCTGTGTGAGACGCGCTGTTTGCAGGACTCAATGTAACGTTCTCACAAAACATTGTGCATTGTGCTGATGGATTGAATAGTATAACAGGTATCCTGGAGGTATTTAAAGCAAAGTTATAACATTAGAAACGTATGTTTTTTTTTTATCTTGTGAAAAATTTCTAACTTTGAATTCCAATATCTCCGTAACTAGAAGGTTCCTAGGTATGGGCTGAACAAAAAAAAATATCACAATGACGGGGACAACCCATGCCTTTCGGCTTCATTAAGAGACTTTTTATAACCCATTATATCAAAAGGTATTTTTAGAACACAATCTACATAGCTATAAACTTTTTCTGAGACCTAATATGCCATATTTACGACCGGGAACTGTATGTACGTATGGGCCACGGTTCATTGTGTGTTCCGGATCAATGTGTTTTGAGCGAATGATTTATGAGTGTTCATGTTCCCACGAGACGTTAAATATGTGTGAATTAAAATGCACGATTTGTGCTTTATAATAAAAAAAAACAATGCTTTATTAAGAGAAGCTCGTAGCTAAATAATAACAAATGCTAGGGTCGATCTTCAGGGTAAGTCGCAGTTGGATAGGTTGATCATTGGATGGGTGACTCAAATGGGTTTGAGTCACCCATCCAATGATCAACCTATCCAACTGCGACTACTATATGCATATATTTCACTGAGACCATAACAGGCACTTTTGAATGTCAAAAAAACAAAGAAGACGCAAGGCATAATAACTTGTGAAAGTACTGTAACTGAGAAGAATGGGCAAGAAACTCCATAGACACTCTTTTAAATCCAAATATTGTTACAAGATCTTGGTTAAATATTTTTTTTGTTTTTTATTTTATTAAAAAATAAATGGTTGTCAAACATTTAAACTCACATACACAAACAGCCAGACCCGGAACAACTACCTGTAGATCATACAAATATTAGATTAATAAATAATATGAAATTACTAATAATAATTAATTAATTATTTGTTATTATTTAATTAATATTGGATTATACATAGACCACCCATTACATACCGAGTTTCCTCCGTGCCTCGGAAAGTATGTTAAGTCGATGGTCCCGGCTGTCATTTGTAGATCTTTGACAGTCGTTACAGGTAGTCGGTGGCTCGAAAGTCTGACAACCAGTCTTTCCGACGGGTGTAGTATTACCCAGTATTAGCTGGGTTATGGAGGTCAGATTGGCAGTCGCTCCATCTTATAATTAGTATTCAGCTGCGTCCGGTTGACTGGAAGCCGACCCCAATAAAGTAAGGAAAAAGGCTAGCCAGATTAAAATTGCTTCTCTTGTCTAGTGGTCGGCATTGCTACTATTGAGTAAGTGTTCCTGGGTTCGTTTCCCCCTGGGCCACCCCCGGGCCCCGGCCAAAGTGTAAATCTGCCTGGAGTCATGATTTGCGCCCAGTTGACGCCTTAACTCTAGATGAGACATAAACATATCTGGGTATACTTCTGCCTTGATGTTATGTATGCGCCCTACATATTATGTGGTGATGAAAATTTTATGTATAATTTCTTTTTCACTGACCCTGACACTGTTAGCTTGCGTCACCTTACTGCTGGGCACTCCCCATGACTTCCAGTTTTTTCGATCCTGGCCTAATGTGGACCACTGATCGTTGGTTTTATCTAGCTCGTCCCGCCATCTTCTAATAGGTCTGCTGCGGCGTTTCTTTTAGTGGCCTATATTAAAAACATTTGCGACTTATTAATTTATTTACAAACAAACAGAATGTACTGAAAACAATAAATAATTCATCCTCTTTACATTAAACCTGACCTTATTTCGAGGCTCTAATGCCTTATTATGAAATCCATTTGAGTAGAGCAGTCGTGTCATAACGCCGAGTACTCAACAGTTACCGAGCTAACTATTGTAGTAAGTACAAACAACGCACGAATATGATATCTTTGTGTAGTTAATAATCTACTGTAGTATGTTTGTGTGTGTGTGTGTGGAATTAGTGTAAGAGAGCTTTCACACTCGTATTGTTCGGGTTGGTAAAGATTCGGTTGTATTTGTTAATGAACGAAGCAGACTCAATACAATTTCTACATACTCGCATCACACCACATTTAACTGTTCGCAACGGTTTACATTCCTTAACTTTTTTATCCATATGTAAAGTGCTATAATTTTGTTTGTCCTAATCATCATTTGTCCAAATGATAACTTCCCCGAACTTAATATCACATGCCATAAATTTGAAATCCCTAAATACAATATTCCATAAATCCGTTTGTCATAAAAACTACAATAAATAGTATACAAAAGACCTAAATTCAAATGATTTAATGTTTATTTATCCTAATAATATTTTCAAAACAAATTTTTATTACAAAGCTTTTGCTATGAACTTCTCTCAGGCGTTACGTAGAAACGAGTTACCTAAATGACAGCGAGCAATATTCTCGGAAAACCAAACAATCAAAGATCTATAGTTATTTAACCGTTGATCGTAAACATATGTGGTTTTTATTTCCCTGTTAGAAGCATGCTAACAAGCATACACCATGCATGCAGGATGCAAACATGTAAACAAGCATACACCATGCATGTAGCAAGCATGCAGCAAGCATGCAGCATGCAAGCAAGCATGCAACACGCAAGCAAGCATGCTGCATATAACGTGCAGCAGGCCTGGTTTCTGTCACGGCTCTGGCGCTGCGGGGCTCTGGCAGTCCCACGCGACCTTATCGTCACAGATGGTTTGATGCCTACCACCTGCTGTTCAAATCGCCTCGCTCCCCTCCGCGCCTACGCAATTAGAAATTACACTCTAGGCATCAGTAACAGAGGTTACAGCAGACAACCTCAACGATAGTCATTTGTTAGGGAATCATAAATGTCAAACTGCCATAATTATACTTAATTACTAATAAATTTCACTATTTTACTATCCAATTACCGGTCACAAATGGTTCCAATCACAAATGTTTCCAATTTCCTGTATTATTTCAACAAATAAGGTAATATCTATTACGATTTTCATTATAGACGTTATAGCTAATAAATGATAACAAACCAATTTTTATAGTGCTTCAATTTGTTCAATCGATAATCGTTTTTTTTTTTTGTGGAATTCAATGTGGGATCTGATTCAATAAATTACTGCTATTATGTCCGATTAAATTCTAACAATGTTAAGGTAATAAAATAGATCGTAATTATAGATTTGGACAGTGTAAGTTTGTTTTGGTTAGTAAACAATACACTACTACTGAAACAATAGTGAGTAAATATAATTTATGTGATTGAAACGAACTGTGAACCTGTTACAAAACCTGTTACGAAATTGGTTTGAACATTTTCGACGGTAATTCCCTCAGGAATAGGGGAATGTTCTCTGCTACTCGGGGTATAGAAATTTGAACAAGTATACACAGGTAAATAAATTTATAATTATCAGTTATCGGAATAGGTAGATTACCTTAAGTTCAAGCAAGGAACAGAAACGAAAAGTGTTCCTTACGACTAAATATTTTTGTCCGATTATTTTTTCTTTAACTCGGAAATGTCTCGGAATCAGTTAAGCATTTAATAAGAATGTTATTTATTAATCAGTACAGTAAACTAATTGAATTCATTATTTTTCCTTTTTAACTGACGTCGACAACAAGGAGAACGTTCTCAAAAAGTTACGTAAGTTAAATCCAATACTCCAATACTCTATTGATGCATCTTTGTATGACATGAAGTGCGTAGTCACCGTAGAAACAAATTGTGCAACGCTGCTTGATGGGTATGGTGGTTGTAGGCTTTTCCTTGGACCAACGCTTCCACGATAAACTCCACAGCTCCTGAAATAAGATTACATCATCATCAGCCTAGCCTTTTCCTAACTGTGTTGGGGTCGGCTTTCAATCTAACTGGATGCAGCTGAATGCCAATATTTTACATGAAGCGACTGCCTATCTGACCTCCACAACCCGGTACAAGCCGGTACCGGTACTCGGTAATACGATACCGCTTGGTAAGACTGGTTGTCAGACTTTGGGGCCAATTACTACCTGTAACGACTATCAAAGATCTACAAATGACAGCCCGGGACCAACGGCTTAACGTGCTTTCCGAGGCACGGAGGACACTCACTACTACTAGACTATAATACTACTGGAATAGTCTTCTTAATATGTAACAATCACGTGTCACTATGTTCGTACACGCTAACCTCCGAAAACACCCAACCGATTTCAATAAAATTTTGTGAAAGTGTATAGTTGGTTCCAGCTTGAAAGATAAAATAACTGATAGGCGGCGACGTGCGAAACCGGGGCGGATCGCTAGTCTTATAGAAGTTTGAGTATGACTGGTCACCCATCCACGGACCAACTAAAGTAAGCATGGCTTAACCTAAAGATCACCCGAGCAGTTGTTCTTATTTACCCAAGAGCTCCTAAAATAAAATCACATAACGCACCTAATAGGTAGTAGTTCCCACAGCATATTCGTAATTTCTTTTCCAAGCTTAAAAATAAACATCTTGTTTACAACAAACGTCTAATCTTAAATCGGAATACACAAATCTCATTGCATTAACCCGCCCCAGCCGCGCCAGTCCGTTTAAATAAACCAACGCTCTCTAGGTAATGACAAGATGGCTCCGATTACGCGGCACCGCATATATTTCGAGAGGGTTAAGTCGACGGGCAGATGTACCTACGTAATATCTTCATTTCAATATCATAGTGGAACAGGCTTCATTATAATGTTCGTTTAAACTAACAAGGGGATTGGATATGTTATTGCGCAGTTGAGTGATTGTCAATGAATGCTTAGGTTTTTTTCTACTATTCTCTGTATCGTACAGGGATAATATATTATTATCTAAGGAATTTATATGTTATTATGTACTATTTGTTGCTCGAAATCTTCGTCAGCGCGAAATTATTATAAAAAGATTACTTCCCTATATCAATGGTTTTTTTTCCGCGCAACGCTAATCTGCTTTCTAAAATAAACGTAGCCTAAGTTACTACATACAAAATCTGCCAGTATTTCGGATATTAACCGGAACAAACAGACAGACGGACAAATATTCAAAAAACAATGTTTTTTTTATTGTAAGTACCATAAATACTTTCATATGCATTCAGTAAAAAGATGTTATTTTGAAATTACAATATTTTTTTGTACAGATTGTGCCAGAACGGCAGAGTTATACTTTTCAGCCATAGGAACGAGACAAAATGGGCGTTGATCTGGAGGAATTCATTCCGCTATTTTGTTCTTTCTTGCCGCCCACAGACCTCTGAGTTGACTTTACAGGCCGTCAAGAAATATCGCTCAGGCATGCTGATTTCCTCACGATGTTTTCCTTTACCGAAGCGAGACCTATGATTGTTAATGAGAATTTACATAACATAACATCACGCCTGTTATTCTTGAAAGGTTAGGCAGAGGTGTGCCTAATATTACATCCATAATTCGCGAGTTCTGTTTAAGTTCCATGTAATATGGGGCGAGCTTATTGCTACAATCGGGCACAGATCCAGACTCCGTGGCTGCTACTGAGAAATTTCTGATGGAAAAATGCAATAACATATTGCCCGACCTGGGAATAGAACCCAGGACCTCATGCTCAGCAGTCACGCTTGTGACCATTATACCAACGAGAAAGTCAGTAACGAGAATTTCATGACAGAAATACCCAAACCTGGGAACTGAATCTATATCGCAATGCAGGCAGTTTATCATATGGTAATCTTTATTATATTACGTTTTTCAACTCTCAGAAGAATCGACAGTATTGTCATGCTGTTAAAATATTGGGATACTGATAACCATGAACGAGGAAACGAACGGGAATGTATTCTGTATGCGTTTTAACGACTGAGTATATGTGAACATATATTTCCATTTTTTGTAAGTATTGTAAAAAATATGCATATTGTGTCGTATTTACTGAGCTTTTGATGTTTTCTTACAACGGAAAATCATCCTATATTCACAATCAGCATTTATAATTACGCTGATGGCGAGAGAAGGTCTAAAAGAACTTTATTTTACAGATAAAATGAGATAATGTTTGTACAGACGCCAAGCAAATCAAGCTACCCGATACTGTCAAAATGCATTAACGATAAAGTTGAAAATCTATTAAAGACCCCAACCCCGCCCATCCTCTTCTGCAAATCTCACAATCGAAATAAGGTTTGCTGTAAGAAAACCCAATTCTGGGTTAATTAAGCTCGCCATCGTACATAATTTACATATTTTAATTTTGTGTGCAATAAAAAATAAGAATAAAGAAATTTGACAGATTGTTTTAGCTTAATGTGCTAGCGTCTGTACTATTTTAAGTTACATGACAAGTTAATATAACTTTTCTCTTGTGAGCATTTTCCGTCTAGCAGACAGCAAAAGCTTTGCTGAAATGGTAACCATAAAGCCATAATTTTCATGAATTTATTCATCAAGGTATTAGGTATCTCTGACGTCCCAGTCTAAACCTAGTACCCGAGATATAAAGCATAACGGATACATCCCAGTTTAGCACACAGTACTAACTTACGGCCGTATTTCAAGTGGCATAACACAGTAAAGTGTCAACAGTAGCTCAACTTGGTAGACACATAACCGATTCGGCGTATGTGCGCCAACGTACGACTTGTGTCACTGATAAAGTATTCAGGAACAGTATTTACAATTTGGGTGTACTTTAGCTGATACCAATTCCGAGGCTTTGGGTCTATATGCTTTTAGGGTTCTTTTACCAATTTGACTGTAACCGTTTTTAATTCAACATGTTATACATATTTAAGAGAGTCTGGTAATTAAATATGTAATGAAGGCCCTCCTACATCGAGTATCTTACATTAGACTTTCTTTTCCTTTATAAAAAACGTTGCCCTACATTAGGAATTTCTCCTGTATCGTGGGTGCGTTTACAAACATTGAAACTCACACAAACAGCCAGACCCCAAAATAACTACCTGTAGATCATACGAATATTATTATTATTCCGTGTGGGGATCGAACCCGCAACACACAGCGCAGCAGCCAATCGTTCAGCCACTGCGCCAACCGTGCCGTCAAAACTCAAACTTGACTTGACGTGACTGTCTTTTATTTTTTTAATCGGTTACCCGCGCCATGATTTTTTCTTGTATCGTGAGTGCCTTGTAACACTTACACAAACAGCCAAACCCGAAACAATCGAACCTGCGACATGCAGCACAGCAACCAATCGCTCAGACACCGCGCCAACCGTGCCATAGTTAACAGTGCCGGTGATATAATCCTGAGATAAATTATTAGTAAGTTTGAGGGTTCAAAAATACAACCATTCTGTCTGTCCGTCTGTTACAGCCAATTTTTTACACACACTACACTAAATGTACCAATGGTTATGAAGAATGATTCCAATGTTATGTCTAATCTTTAACAGAACATTCATCATTCATGGTGGGTCTACTTATTTTCGTCATAGATTTTTGGACGAATAGGTTTATCATCATGATCCCCAGCCTAACTTCACCCACTGCTGGGTATACACCTCTCTTTGCTTGTGTCAAGCTCCACGTTCTTGTCCCAGCCTCATCCAGGATATTCCCGCGATGGCAGCAATGCAGTCTGTCCATCACGCCGCCGGATGACCAACACTTCTCTTTCCTTGGACGAATAGGTTGGTAGTCAGTAATTAACGTTTGGTACACCCCACGTATTTTTATTCCCTCAAATTAGTTCATAACAACCACCTCCAAGCACCTCTGAATTTTCCGATTCATGTGCGTATTGTATAATTATCACTTGCTTCAGTGAAGGAAAACATCGTGAGGAAACCAGCATGCCTGAGAGATAATTCTTGAAGGCAAGTAAAGCTAAACCAGAGGCCCATGGGCGGCATAAAAATTCTGACACCAGGTTGGGCTCGATAAAGAAGAAAGATGAAACCGTGATCCTATTCCCTACACACGTGATTTTTCACTGTCTCGCTACTGTTTCCTATTAACTGTGGTACACAGCTGGTGGTTATCTCGTGAGTACCTCTTGATAAATGGACCGAAGGCTAGAAGCCACCATATCTTTCTGGTTAATAAACTCTTGCCCTAATTCGCTTTCTCTCGGAGGAATCGTGCTATTTAGAGAACCAATCTCGATGATAAGGATGTTATCTCACTATCTATCGCGTATTATAATGAAGTTTGCGTGTTTGGATGCATGTTTATCATGTAAGCTTGATGATAAAAGCAGATTCGCATACATCTTTGGTCAGTTATCGAGAGAGTTCTAAGTTACTTCCATAGTGGCAGGTTTATCAGGACTCAGAATAGCAAGGCCCGTTTGCATACATTGCATGTACTGATTAACATATTTAAAACTGCATTCTGTATCTATCATCTTCGAAGATTTCAGTAATTTGGTGCAAGAACAGAACGTAATAATATGACTGATCTTACACAATAATTTGAGACTTGAACTTTTTACTATACTACCTACATGTATAGAAGTGTGTTGAAAGAAACTTCAAGTGTTGAAACTTACAAGAGTGTAAGTTTTTCATTACTGAAAGTGTAAAATAGAAAAGTGTTCAGTATGTGCCCAGATTTCTAACCCCTGAGTAAGTTTATTTTGGTTTTAGCGTCGTAGTTTAGTAAATTAATAGGTATTTAGAACTAATTAGCGCTCGCCGCATTGGTTTCGATATTAAGCTGGTAGTAAATTGGTATTTACAGCTAAACGGGATTATACCAAAGTTCGGCTTAAACGTTTTAGCTTCTATTTTCATAGTTTTTAGTAGGTTTCTTTCTATGTTTGCTAGGTGCATATTTCAGGATTTCTAAAACTAGTTTGTATTCGAATTACTCTTCTCACGAACTCTCTCAGTGAACTCACGGGTACTACTGAAGAACCGTACTTGGGTCTTCATGTTGTCAACCCGATGTACGTCAACTGCTGGGCGTAGACCTCACTCCAAACTTGCCTGGTGTTATTGTCCGGTGGTTAACGTTAACAATTTAATTACATCCATTATAAATAGACATATTCCTTATTCCGACAAAAAATTAGTTTACTTTTGAAACTAGGCATATTTATAGGGTATTTGACCTCACCATTGTTTGAATGTATTGTTTTGAAAATTAACTGCTGTTCTCTATCAAACAATAGTTATTAATAAGTTGAAAGTTCGTTGTGTTTTGTAGTCCTTTATGTTTTGTGATCAAAAGCAATATTTAGGGCGATACAAATTTTATTGATGTATACTTGAGTTCGCGTTTTAAACGGTAAATTAATTTAGACTAGCTTGTGCCCGTGGCTTCACCCGCGTGGAGTTCCGTAATTGCCCCATGGGATCATACTACCGAGATAAAAAATATCATAAGTGTTAATTCAGATTATAAACTATCTGTGTGCCAAATTTCATCCAAATCCGGTCAGTAGTTTTTGTGTGAAAGAGTAACAAATAATATTAGTAAAATGATAAGTCGATGAGTAAAAGATCTGGGAGCCTAAAATGGAAGCGTTATCAGAATCATAATATGAATCACGTTAAGAATTTAAAATTCTTAAAATGGTCTTTACGGTTATGACCACAAAGTCCATTTTAAGAGTTTTAAATTTTTAACGTGATTCGTATTATGATTGCGGTAAAGTGGCCATTTTAGGCCCCCTGATAAAAGTAAAAATTAAACGTTTTGTGTTGTAAATCTTGCACAGTGATTAATTTAGTTTTTTTGTCTCAATTTATTTATCGTATTTCGTGTTATTAACAATTCAAGAACAGTAAGATGCAATGGTATGAATGTTCTTGTTATTAATATGGTTGGCGAGTGAAATTATAATAAGTATAGTATAACAAAGCAAAAGATTGTTTTAAGCTTGCACAGTTTAAAATTAAACTTATAATGTCATTCACGGGATATCTTCCGTGATTGTTAATTATTTTGAGCTCCCGATATTTCGACGCTGTTGCAAGCGCCATGATCGCGGGTTGACTGGAGAATGTGAGTGGATGGAAAATAAATAAGGACTCCACATAACCTGAAAGCAGGAGTAATTCCAGTGGGGGAAAGAGACAGAGCTATCCAGGTCGTCTAGCGCCATCTTTTTCCCACACTGGAATACTCCTGCCTTAAGACGTCATGGTAAGCTACCTGGTGATACTGTGAGTGTGTTTTGCCGTGACTTAGTATCGGGTTTCAGTAGTGCGCGTAGCAAAAGACAAAGAATGGTCTGCTCCTTACAATTGATTTTCTCTAGCTCAAAATTATGAACAATCACGGAAGATATTAGTAAAAGTCCATTCAGTTCAGTTCCGTAAGTGACAGTATAAGTTTAAGCAAAAAATTGTTACCTAGTGAGCTAACGTAATAAACTGGAAAACCCCAATGTGAAATTGCAATTTTCTAGTCGCGAATATCGAATAAACTTACACAGTTACATACCACATGTGTTCGTAACAACCGAATATATCACAAGAGTAAGGAATACGACAGAGACCAAAGTTTATACTACCACAACTTAAGTAATATAATTTAAAATAATATAACATTTAAGTAAGTTAATAAGTAAATAAAATAAAAATAAAAAAGCCCTTTATTTCACACCTAATAATTAACTAAAACCTTTTACATAATCAGTTTTTTTTTTTTTTTTAGTGAAGTTATATTATACAAATATTATAAAAAATCAATATACCTACAAGTGGAAATGAAAATCATCATGCATTGAATTGTACCTATATTTTAAAGGTTTTTAAATTATGTTTATTTATAAATTATTATTTTTGTATTATTATATTAAATTACATTGAATTGATTGTTTTTTTTTTTTTTTCTTTCTTTTAGTTTAGCGTGAACCCCTCTATTTGAGGGTAAAGGCCTCCTCCAAAGATACCCAATAGTCTCTATCTGTGGCGTTTTCTTTCCACATTTTACCAGCCGTCCCTTCAAAGTCGTCAGCCCATCTGCTTCTAGGTCTGCCTCTTTTTCTAATTCCCCGGGGGCCAGGCCATGATGTCAGCCGAGAGGTCCATCTATCATCGCTCATTCTTGCTACGTGGCCCGCCCATCGCCATTTCAATCTCATAGCAAAGTTTATTGCGTCTATTACTCCTGTTGTTTCTCTTATAGTAGAGTTGCGAATTTTTTGAATTTTTCGAATTTTCATCATGCTTCTTTCCATGCTCCGTTGGCACGAGTTTATTCTGTTTTTAACATTTCGTGTGAATTTCCACGTTTGGCAAGCATATGCGAGTGATGGTAGGAGACAGGTATTCATGACGTTTCTCTTAATTTTGATTGGCATTTGACTTTTGAAAATTTCTTTTAGGCTCCAATATTTTTTCCATGACCCTTTTATCCTTCTATCAATTTCCTGTTCATTACTTTTATTTTCAAAAGATAGTTGAATTCCTAGATAGATGTACGAGGTGACAAATTCTATCGAAGTATTATCAACTTTTATTTCATTTTTCAATGAATTTGTCATCACTTTTGTTTTGTTGAAGTTGATTTCTAGGCCTGATCGTCTGCTTGATTGTTGTAGTGTATTTATCATGTGTTCTAGCTCTACGCTGTTCTCAGATAGCAAGACAAGATCATCAGCGAATCTCAAATGATTTATATACGTTCCATTTATATTTAAGCCCATCGTATTCCAATTTAGTTTATTTATTATGGACTCTAATACTGAGATGAAAATTGTTGGTGAGAGGGGGTCCCCTAAGTTAATAAGTAATTCAAATTAATTAGTAGTACAACCAGCCATTTTGCTTTGATGAATTTTATTGTAAAAATATCGAGGGAAAAGGCACTGAAAACCTAAATACCGGTACCGGCTTAGTTCGGTTGTAGAGGTCTATTTCATTTTCATCATCATCATTTTAGCCGAAAGACATCCACTGCTGGGTATATTACTCCCCCAAGAGTCACCACATTGATCACTCCCGGGCCGGTACTTTGCATTGTTACCTTCATCATACCTAAATTTTTGTCAGATAATGCGATGGAAATGATGAAGTCAAGAATGACGCGTCAGATCCTTAACGCAACCAAAAGGTACTTGTTCTCCCGGTCATTGTGATTATTTTTTTTGTTTTAGACCATACCTGCGAACCTCCTAGTTACGGAGATATTGGGTGTCAAAGTTCCAACTTTTTCAAAAGTTTTTTTTTTTTAAATGCATGTTTTTAATTTAAGTTTTTTTTTTATCTTTAAACGCCTTCACGACCCTCGTACTATTCAATCCATCCATCAGCACACTGTTATGAGTCCGTTATATTGAGTCCTACCGTAAAATGTAATTTTTCATCCCAAAAAAAAGTTGTTTTCCAGCAATATTTTTTCGAAAAGTTACTTAGTTTGATGTGCATAATGCTTGGTTGACGGTTTGGTTAAGGGTCTTGTTACACCCTGTATGTATAAGTGACCAAAGATTTCGTGAGATTACGCGTCAGAAGCCGGGTGTTAGTCTCTGTCGCATATCTACTCATGCACACATACTCCGTTTACGGAATACAAATTGCGCTCCGAATATTTTTTGTTATTTTCCTTTCAACTTTAAATAAGTTTCGTTGTTGGCACAATAATAAAGCTGCCGGCTGTTTTGAAATGTGCGGGATTACGAGTCGAGTGCGGCCATTTTAAAGTGTTGCCAGTGTGAAATATTATGGTTTTATACATTTTTAATTTGGTGGCAACCTTTATGCTTAAATAAAAGGAACGGAATGATCATTGCACGGTTGAAAGGAAAGAATACTTTGTTAATCTTTTATGGCGCAATCAGTGGAACGAGAATTCTGTTGGGCTGTGTTTTATTTAGATATACGAAGATAATAGTAACCCGCCCTGGCTTTGTTTGCTGAGTAAATATGACGATATTGGTTTCTGTACTTTTCTCAAGAGGTTTTGGGATGACAAAATCAATCAGTTTTGGTAGATACAGTATGAGAATTGATCAAGTAATCAAAACAGGATGCACAGAAGGACGCGTGGCCTTTTGTGTCAAGAGGTTGTAGAATGATAAAATCAATAATTTTTGGTAGATACAGTATGAAAATTGATCAAATTATAAAAAAACAGGATGCACAGAAGGATGCGTGGAATTCCGTGTATCCTGATTTTTATTTAAGAGGAGTATTTTTTTACTGAAGCGAAATAAAGGCACGCCAATAAAAATAGATACAGAATTAAATAATCTATAAAACCAGTTATCAATCATTCGTACATAAAACCCTTTCCAAAGGTCATTTCATTCGCATCGACAACTTTCATTTTATCATGAAATGTCACTAAGCAATTTAAGTTAACCTAAACACGTTGAAAATTTTCCTTTACAATGACGCAGATAAAACTGATTACACGAACTAACTCATTAAAACTAAGGCTCGAATAAAAGTTCAGTGGTTTCACGCATTTTAAAATAGAAAACTCGCTTTGGAACCGCGCCTCTCGGTAACCTAGCAAATTCAACCTGTTAGCAAAAGTGAATTTAAGTCAGTGGAAATAGAGTTGTGTTTACGTTTCCTGTGTGTCAGTAACACTGGTTGGTTTGTGACGAAACGAGGGCATCTTCCGAGCTGTCCCGATGACCCGCCGTCCTTGTTTAATAATACTTTCAAGCTTCGCCAGTGTGCTACGACAAATTCTGTTGTAATAATGTGTCTACGGCGTAGCGTGCTACGGTGCTACGGAGCTACGTAAGTGCTACGTAATAAGCTTTGAAGTTATTTATATAACTAGTCTTAATTGGTGTCTAAGTTTTGCCTTGCGTTTAATCACTGCGGCTTTTTAGTATGTACTTAGAAGTGTTTATTGATAAATTATTATTATTTAAATTAATAAATAAATAATTTAAATTTATTTTAATTATTATTATAGATTTGGTCGTTAAAATGTACAGGAATTGCAGTTACTACTTATTGTATATTTAACAACTTTTTGCTCTTTTAAGTAGGGTAAAGTAGTTTGCATATCTTATTTCGTAGTGGTTCCAAGGTTTGATGCTCACGCCAAGGTTTAATTTTAATTCATTCACAGATTGAAATGAATGAGTAAAAATTCTTCTAAAATACAAGGTTTAAACAGACCATTCACGAAACCGCCAACCAAGTATTCTGTATAACAAATTAAGTAACTCTACGTAAACATTATTGCTGGGAAATAACTTTGAGTGAAAAGTCACGGTTTACGTTAGGACTCAGTGTAATGCAATCAAAACATGTGCTGACAGATGAGTTGGATAGTACGGGAGTCGTGGAGGTATTCAAAGTAAAGTTATAATATTAAAAACTTGTATTTAAAAAAAAGTTGGAACTTTTTCCCAACTTTTTTTGGCGCAGATATAGTGGAACAAAAAAAATGATCGCAATGACGGGGAGAACAAATGCCTTTTGGCTTCGGTATTTTTAAACCGATTACTTATACTGTTTAATTTTTTTTGGCACTTCCACTAGTATTTATAACATTCACAGATACTAATTGTATTACCGTACAAATATGTATTAATCACGTTGCTTTGTTTTCACAATTACATGTTTGTATGCATATCTAATGTTTACTTAACTAACCTGTTAGTTAGCTGTTTGTCTAATAAACCAGATAACGCGTTAACTGCACAAGTTTACGTTCAAACAAGTTACGTAACTGATCTTTGTATAGATAAGTAATTAGCTACTGAGATTGTTCCAGATTGTTTTGTAACTGAAACAATTATGGGTTTACCCTCCGTATTGTAAACCTAGGTATACAAGGTGGAAAAAACATCGCCACACAAATGGTCACGTGTTCAGTAGAATACCACATAGATTTTTTTCCGATTCATTCTTATTCTTTATTGCACACAAAATATAAAAGTAGCTCACACAAAATTACAATATATAGCTGTATATACAGGTCCCTTCACGAAGCCGTCAACCAAGCATTATGTACATCAAACTAAGTAAATCTACGCAAAAAATATTGCCTGGGAATGGCTTTTTTTTTTTGAGTAAAAAACAAGTTTTATAGTAGGACTCAGTGTAACGCACTCAAAACATTGTGCTGATAGATGCGCTGAATAGTTCGGGGTCATCTCCACGTACTTGAAGTAAAACAATAATATTAAAAACTCGTATTAAAAAAAAAATGGAATTTTGACCCCCAATATCTCCGTAACTAGAAGGTTTCCAGGTATGGACTAGAACAAAAAACATATCGCAATGGTGGTAACTTGTTCTCACAAGTGCTCTTCGGCTTAGTTAAGCGTAGTTTTACACCGTTTACAGGTTTATAACGGAATACAGGCTTTGTTGAAATAATAATTAACCATAATTAGCCTAACACGTTACTGATCCCTCTGATTGAGTCGCCTATAATGCATTACATAGACCCCAGTGCGGGTTTTGTGGATGTCACGTGTCCTCGAACTTGTGGTTCTAGGACATGTTGGTTCTCAAGGTATTCCTTCAACGTAGTAATAAAGAATAAGGATGAAAAAAAATACACAGAGTAATACGCTTGCCTGCCAGGCCTTTGCCATGTGTTTAGACATGCCACTTTGTTCCGTGCGGGAATCGAACCCGCGACACGCAGCGCAGCAGTCAATCGCTCAGCCACTGCGCCAACCGTGCCGTCGAGCTGGAACATGCCTCCAACTTTCAAGTCTACAATATGTTTTTTTTTACAATAAGAACGTACAGAATTATCCCATCTACAACATTACACGTGTACTGGAGTCACCTTATGTGTTCAGGTTCAGCTATATACGCGATATTTTATTTCCTTACACATGCATATCTTTGTGTTTTACGACCAATAAGCGGACACATTTATTGCAAAACGATATAACATTGTATGTTACGTTACGTGGTATGACGAGGCGTGGTTCTACACCAAGCGAGGTACAATAATGATGTAGTTGATTTATGCATATTGGTGTATTTATTTGGTACAGCGTAATTTTCATTATTAGTTAGGCGTCAAACTCATTAAAAGTTAACCAATAAAATATTCTGAACATCAATATTATCTTTGATAGGAAAAGTTAAAGTTTGTAAGTTTGAATTTAGAAGGTAATCTTCGAAACTACTGATCCGATTCCGAAAATCCTTTCACCAATGGGAAGCTACATTATTCTTGAGTGTCATAAGCTATATTGATTTAGGAGCGAAGCTACAGGCGCTAACCATTTATACATACAAGTGGCGACGACAATACAGCAATAAATGAAAACAGTGGTACAACTAATTCATAGAAATATTTCTAAACTATCAAATAAATCCTAACATCGAAATAAAAAAAACTGTATTGCTTATGTTACTGTTAACTAAATAGAACACCGTTTATAAATATTGGTTCACTAACCTAAGGTATAATTTGCACTAATTCGCGTCTGAAAACAAAATGTAAGGAACGAATTTGGCAAAGGTTTTTGAAGTAGCGAGTTAGCAACATGTTTTTATACCGATGTGGGGGTCGTTAACCTGTCGGTGCTAGCCTATTGATCTACACCATGTAAAAAATGATGAAAATGAAAAATAATGTCCTGTGACTAAACAACTGGATATATACCATTGGATTTGCATTTGTTTGTTTTTTTTTAATGCTGTGTTTTTCTGTAAGTGATGAGGCGCTTCGATCTAACAAACAAATATAATGTAACAGTGTACTCATTGTTGAGAAGCCTAATAATAAATGAATAAATAACGTCTCGCTGGGCAGCTTGATCAAGGCCTTGATTCAGAAAGCAGTACTTCGGGACACGACGCGTATTGTTAGGAGGTTCCTCTCTCAAGAGCCCTGGCCACCGGTAGCTCGGACCCTGTTCCCGATGCCACTGGGCTTTTCTTTTCTATATTTTTATATGTTTTTTATTTATTTATTGTTAATAAAAAAATATTAAAAAATATGTAAATAAAATGATTGAAGGGAATAAATAAATACATTTAGAACAGTTACCAAGTACCAAGTACCAAGTTACCTCTATGGTTAGACTTTTTCATATCATCTTCATCATCTCCCTGCCCTCGTCCCATTCTATTTGGGGTCGCCGCAACACTTTTTCATCTTCCATTCGCCTCTATCAGACGTCACGGCATCATTTACCCCTCTGTCTTTCAAATTATAAATAAATATATCGCTGGACATTATACACAGCGCCATCTAGGTGCCACACTAAGCAACGAGGCTTGTGTCGTGGACACCAGATAGTTGATAATACTACATAGATACTTTTTGTTTGTTAATACATACTTATACATACATACATACTTGAAATTATTCCTCACACAATCCATGCATCTTTTCCTCTCCCTCTCCATCCATCAACATTCATGTCTCTATCACTCTTTTAGTCACATGCGTTTCATCCTTCCTCATTACATGTCCATACTAAGACAAACGACTTCCTTTCAATTTTTCTGTAACAGGTGCTGCAACTTTCAAACTTCCTATAATAAATGGTGTAATAATACCGTTAACGAAGCCGAAAGGCACTTGTTCTCCCCGTCATTGCGATAATTTTTGTATTCTACACCATACCTGGGAACCTTCTAGTTACGGAGATATTGGGGGTCAAAATTCTTCTATTCTATTCTTCTATTCTTCAAATTTCTTTTCTAAATACGTTTTTTTAAGCAATATTTTTTGTGTAAAGTTACTTAGTTTGATGTACATAACGCTTGGTTGACGGCTTCGTGAAGGGTCCTGTAACACCCTGTATACTAATAATAATAATAAGAGCCCTGACCACCGGTAGCTTTGTCTCTGCTCTCGACACCGGCGGAAACCTATTTTTATATTTTAAATGTACTTTTTTTTAAATATTTAACAATATAAAAGATTGTGTATTTCAATGAATAAACGATAATAATAATAATCTATTTAGACACATTTTGATGACATGTTAAGCACAACAAATAAAACTCACTCATTCCATACTTAGTCCATTTTTGTCACTCCACACATCCATCACAACTTTTTCATATCATAGTGTTGTTCGCAAATAGAGAGTCCCAACCCTAATATATAACATCTCGTTCGATGCTAGATACGACATTTAAACTGCCCCTTTTGTAGCCGTTTACGGACAAATAAAACACTCACTCTGCGTACAAGATAACATTGTTACATGAAAATGGTCTCTTTACTTCACTCAACTTCAAAGTAGGCTATTTTACAAAGGACAATGTAATTTAAGAGAGTTTTTATGATTTTCATATCGTATTATAGACTAATACCGGGTCCTTGGGATTTTTAAACGGTTTTCTTATTCAAAACATGCGATGTTTTTTCTTTGAAAAAGTTTTGGAGGTAGTTATTGTATTTGAAAGTTTTAAAATGACGTTGGGGTTAGGTGAGCTTTAAAAATTAGGGCGCGATCTTAAATCGTTACTAAGCAAGTGGAATTTGTAATTGTTCTTGTCATTGCTACACATAAAACTAGGAATGTGAACGAGTTAAACTACGAGTGCAAGAGAGTTACGGGTATATGACTAAACAAACTCATGTGCTGAGTAACATTTTTAGATCTAGCCTTTTTAAAGCTTAGATGATAAATAAATGTCGGTTAGTCATGGGAAGTTGATCATAAACCTAAGTTTAGTCAAAGTAATAATTAATGCCTCGTTAGTCTAGTGGTCGCAAGAGCATGAGGTCCTGGATCCGATTCCTAGGTCGGGCAAACAGTTATTGAGTTTTTTTATCAGGAATTTCTCAGTAGCAACCACGGAGTCTGGATTTGTGCCCGGTTGATGGCAATAGCCAATTAACTATAATATTCCCACTGCTGGGACATGGAATGGACTATAATCCATCACGCGGGTCCAGTGCGGGTTGGTAGATGTCACTTAGCTTACCGGACATACCGGTTTCCTCACGATGTTTTCCTTCACGATTTTTGACAGCAGTGGTGATGAAATAAATTACACAAAGTAATGAAGAATGCCTGAGTTCGAACCGCCACCGTTGCTCTCTGGCGATGGCAATAGGCTCGCCCCCTATTAAGTATATGGGACTTTTTTTTTTCGGATGGGATATCATCAAATAAAACCTCCCACTCTGGGCTGAGCAGAAGGGAGTGTCAGACTTTTACTGACTAAAACCCATCCATGTTCCTTCATCGCCCTTTGTGTTCCAGGGCCGCGGTATCTCTTTCGAACAGTCCCGCAACCCTGGCAGGTATCGGTCCTTTTGGACCCCTTCCTGTTTGCTGACTCTCTTTGAGGCGCGCGTGGAACACGAACGCGTCGTCGACACGGCCTATTATATGGGACTTGTGTGTTTAATGTAGGTGTACTAGTAGGTACACCTCTGCTCACTCTTCGGGGATTACAAACGTGATGTTATCTTATATAATAATGAATGCCCGTCACAACAATAGGCGACATCTGACTAAAAGTACGCTGTAGTATTTTCAAAGCTCCGCTTAACGCCTAAAGTTGAAAATCAGTCATTTGTCATTCACTTTGGTGTTAGTGACTACAAACACAAGACTCAAATATCATTAAAAGCCAAATGTCAAAGTTCAAAGCCTGACCCTTGTGACCGTTAACAATTTAAAACGCAGCGTAATCAAAATTGGACTAATTACGTTTCCGTACTTATTTAGTAGCCTTTTTCGAAGCTAATTACAAAGAAACAGGATTCTATTTAACTTCAGAATATTTTAAAGGTACTGTACATTTATTTAATTAATGATTTATGATATTAGAACGTAGAGGAAATTAAATATTCTGACGTTTCCACTTGGACTTAAAGCTGGCGTGCAATTGAGTTTGAAAAATGATTGTCCTTAATTACAATTTTATATTTATAACGAGACGTCTTCGCTGCTTCGTTCACAAAGTTATTAATTGTTTATACTTTGTCTTGAAAAATGTAGGTACTGTGTTAATATCGTGTAGGCTTAGAAACAAAATGGCCCCCATAACGGTGCTCAAAACACGCACATTGCTTAACATGGTTAGTAAAAAGTTTTTGTAATAGGATTATTAGAAAATTATATTTAAACTTTGGTGAAGTGGTCGCAAGCGCGTCTGCTGAGCATGAGGTCCTGGGTTCGATTCCCAGTTCGGGCAAAGTGTTAATAGATTTTTCTATTAGGAATTTCTCAGTAGCAGCCACGGAGTCTGAATTTGTGCTATAGGCTCGGCTCGTAGTACATGGGACTAAAACATAACTGGCCAAATGAGCGTGTACTATTAGGTACACCTCTGTCTTACCCTTCGGGGATTAGAGGCGTGATGTTATGATGATGATGATTATACTAAAACTAAGATACTTCATAATGTTTCGCATTTCTTAGGACTATGTTATCCCACTGCTGGGCTTCTCCCCATGACTTCCTGTTTTTTCGATCAAGGGCAAATGTGGACGAGTCTTTTATTTTGTCCAGCTCCCCGCCATCTACGAGCTGCCTAGCCCAGCTGTTCCTGTTCAGCTTAGGACTTAAAAGTACCAGCAAAATATGGATGTAGGTAGCTACATCTCTGCCCAACCCCTCGGGAAAAACAGGTTATATGTGCATTTAACAGATTACATTTCATTATAACATTGAGGGGAAACACGCCATATCACGTGTAAATGCGTGTTATGGGTGAATGGGGGGCCTTTGAATGTGTCCTGCTCCATCCTATTCAATGTGTGTCCCATTGTGTCCGTTATCAGTGAATGTGACGTCAGTTTAATAGCACGATTTTGAAGTCTGTAATACTAAACTTGCAGGAAAATAAAATTTCTCTTTTTATCCGACTGCGGCGAAGCCTAAAAGGAGGGTAATGTGTTTGACCTGTATGTATGTGTCCATTTCTTTGTTCCCTCGTAGCTCCTAAACGGAGGAGCCGATTTCGATAAATTAGACGTCGTTAGGTTTGTCTTGGTGGCGCGAGTGTCACTGGTAACAATAAAAAATGAAACATAACCTATGGAACATAGGTTTAAAAAAAAAATAACATTAATAAATATCACATTCGAAATGACAAATCGTGTAAAAAGTGAAAAAGTCATGAAATAAAAACTAAAATCGTCCGGCAAATCTTTCACATTACTAAACCATAATATAAAAAAAAAATTATAACCTCTATATTCCTTGGAGTATTATCGTTAATGTGGGATATATTTTTTAATTTGCCGACTCTTCTATTAGTGAGCAAAGTTTTCCCTCAATTTTTCCAGGTATCGTGTTCCTGAGCCAAACGTATGGGCTACCCTAAAGCGGCTGCATTATGATAGCGAGTCGCACTTGACCGATTTTACTGAACAGTCAGATTTATTGAAAACCTACACATGCTTGCTGAAAAATTCTCTGGGAAAAATTCTCTTCCCCTTCGATAAGGCTCATACAACTTAACTACATAAATTACAGCAACTCTAGGAAAACTGCGTCATAAAACTTTCTTCGAAGCCTCTGATTTTACCGATTACTGAGGTCCATAATTATAAAGCTGCCATACCCCATAAACCATTTAAATAATGCGCAGGGTTACTGCACACGTCAAAAGTACCAAGTGATTGCTTGTTCATGCAAATTTCGACCTTGTTCCGGTAAAAATACGTACGGTAAAAATATTTTTAACTTTACGATCGGAAACTTTCGTGATTGGTCTAACTTTTGATGCGATTATGGTTTTAAGGCGATATTTATGCGAATGGACTTTGAAAAAAGCCTCCGTGACAGTCATAAATGAACAAAAAAACTTCAAGTTAGCTTTTTTTGCATAATGAACCTATAGTTTTCCCACAGCTGGGCTACAAACCACAGACATTAGAGGGCTGTAGTGTCGCGAAATCGAATTATTGGTTCTAGGACAAGTCGGTTTCCTTACGATGTTTTGAAAGAAAACATCGTAAGGTCGTTTTGAGAGCAGTGGTGATGAAATAAGTTCGGGAGTTCGTAACTAAATACTAACCGCCATGCTTACCTAGGTTGGTCCGTGGATGGATGACCACCCACATAGCGAGTTTACTGCGTGCCTCGGAAAGAATATTAAGCCGTTGGTGTAGTGTCTCGAAAATCTGACAACTAGTCCTACCAAGGGGTATAGCATTGCCCAGTACTAACTGGGTTGTCGAGGTCAGATAGGCAATCGCTCCATGTAAAGTACTGGTAATCAGCTGCATGCAGTTGGACTGGAAGCCAACCCCAACTTAATTGGGAAAACGCTAGGCAGATGAAAACTCGTAAACCGGAGGCTGTAACCATGAGGCCAGCATTGCTAATATTTTGCTATTTTATGCCGTACCAGGAAATTAGGCTACGCTAGGCTAGGCTAGGGTAGGTGGACAGTCTCGGGCCTGTGGACGGTGAGTAATTGGCTAGCTCGCCGTCCCGTCCGTCTTATGACAACAGGCCGTCATATCGACGGCGCGTTCGTGTTCCACGCGTGGGGGAAGGGGTTTGCAAGGGCCGATGCCTGCCAGGGCTGCGGGACTATTCGTAAAAGATACCGCGGCCCTGAAACACAAAGGGCTAAGAAGGAACATGGATGGATTTTAGTCAGTACAAATCTGACACTCCCTCCTGCTCGCTCCGCTCAGAGCGGGAGCGGTCATTTGATGTTTTCGAATCCAAAAAATAAAAAAATTGCTTGCAATTCAGCCTGCTCCGTTGCGGTTTGAAACGAAATTCGATTTAATATTCTCAGTAATCTTTTCCATCTTTCGTCGACGTTGTTTGTTCTTGGATTCGGGAAATTTCATGTAAATTATGTTTTGAACTGACGGCGACCGATGCCAAGTTTTCGAGACTTGTTTAGAGTGCAATGACCTATTAGGGTCACGTTCAAAGAAAGATTTAGATCGAAGCGAAGGCTTGATTACAGGGCACTTATTGACGGATATACTCGTTATGAGCTAAGTGGGGTTGAATACTAAATATATTGACTTCTATTTATGTGTGTATGTTCTTAGTAGATAATGGGGTTGGTGGACGCATATGTGTAAGTGTGATAATAATATTAGCTTCGTAGTAAGTAAAAAAAAAACATAAAAAAACTGCCTCGTTGGTCTAGTTGTCACAAGCGCGAACGCTGAGCATGAGGTTCTGGGTTCGATCCCCAGGTCAGGCGAAAATGTTATTGTGTTTGATCAGGTACTTCTGAGTAACAGCCAGCTAGCGAGTCTGAATTTGTGCCCGTTTGATGGCAAAAGGCTCGCCCCTTATTACATGGGACTTAAACATAAATGGCAAAATGTGGGTGTTCTATTAGGTACACCTCTGCCTTACCCTTTGAAGATTACAAGCGTGATGTGATGATGATGATGATTCTCTAAGACTAGGTCTTATAATATAGTCTTAATAAACCTAGAATCCTAGATCTAACCCTCATCTTCGAACAACCTATAAACATTAATTTATCAATTAGTAACTACGTAACATAGGTCGCTAATGACATCTGAGAAGACTTGAGTCGCTGGGGAAATGAATTTAATCTAAGAAATTGGGTCGCCCCGGTATATTAAGGGGATGCTGCCGTCTTTTCAACATAGTTAATTATATTTTTATACACGTTGTTTTACTTGGGATTTCTTATGAATCCATAGGTAATTGATCACGGCTTTATCACTTTCGACCTTTCAAATTAAAATATGCTGTAAGAATAAATTTAAATAGCAACTGTCTTTACAAAAAGTTTAATAAAATTGTGGAGCGTCAGGTCGTCCACGGGCCAACCTAGGCAAGCGCGGCTTACCCAAAGATCAACCCTAGTGGTAGTTATTATTTAGCCATGAGCTCTTTGGTTGGTTTCTAGTCTGTTAGACTTAAAATGATGATGATAATGCTATGTAGCCGGTTTAGCCACAGAGACTGCATTCGATGTCTTTCTAGGGTGGTTGTCGAGATTTTTGGCGTGCTGGCCTATCGGACTTAACAGAATACGTTCCCATAAAGTGCTTGCAAATTAAGTTTGTTCGAAATGAGCTCTTCCGAAAGAGTTTTTAATGCGTTCAGGAATTTTGATAACTTTTAAACACGTTGAGAAGATAAACACAGCATTTCCATAATTTGGTATCCGTCGTCAACTCCGATAACGCCAAACAAAGCCGTCCTTTTCCGAACATAATATTTATTGTAAAGGATTTCTTAACAACATTCTTTCTCTTCTTCTTCCAGACGCAGAAGGCACAGGCGGTGCGGACCTGCAGCGCAAACTGGACCTGCTCAACGGCACGCTGGACGCAGAGAGAGCCGAGCAGGCCCGAAGGCAGATGCAGTACATTGCTCACTGTAAGAAAGTAACTTTATATTCCTCCTGATCGTTTTGGTAAATTAATCAAACACTGACTCAGCCGCGTTAAAACACCCCGCCTACAGCCGTCCGCAGTAACAGTCATAAGCAGTGATAGCCTAGTGGTGTGACCGACCACCAAGTTCGAACCCAAGACACGTACCTCTAACTTTTCAAATTCATGTCCGTATTGTATAGTTATCACTTGCTTCGGTGAAGGAAAACATCGTGAAAAAACCAGTATGCCTGAGAGATATTTCTCGACGCCTGTAAGACGAAGTCAGAGGTTCATGGGTGGCATAAAAACTCTGATACCAGGTTAGGCACTAACACGCTACGATAAAGAAGAAGTCTTCAGCATCCAGTCTGCCTTGACTCAGTCATCTTTTTAAGGGCGTCGGTAGTGATGTGACGAGTTGGATTTTTTTTTACTCGTGTTACTCGAGTTGATATGGGTACTGACTCGAGTCGCAACTCGAGTTGACTCGACTCGGTGTCTCCTGTAGGGAGAGACGGGACTCGGGGAGCTCGAGTCAGCTCGACTCGATGCTGATAGGTAATAATAATGTTGAATTGTTTGCAACTCGGAACTTCGAATGGCGAATCGACAACAAACAAAGAAAGGTTTTTTTTTTGTAGCCAGAGCTGCGACGCTAAATACAAGTGGTACAAGCTTACAACAATGTAGCTTATGGATCACTAATCAGGTGTGCGCAATTCCGTTTCCGATTCTGGCCGTGCGACCCCGACTCAGCCCGAGTTCTATTTCACTCAACTCGCATCGAGTTGCGTGAGATGCAATGCATGATGCAATGCAATACCAAAGGGCGCGCGCGGGTGTGACTCGTCAACTCATGAGGCCCCGCGCACGCCGTACGGTGAGCGTTCGATCAACCGAGTTGATTCGAGTTGTAAAAAACTGAACCCGAGTTGACTCGTTTACGGTTTGATTCGAGTTACTCGAATCAAACAATTCTATTCGCACATTGCTAGGCGTCGTCGGTCCTCACGCCAATGCGATCTCCACTCCAGAGGTAACACGAGCGCGCAGTGTAAAAGTAAGATAAATACTACGATTTTAAAATTACTGCATATAATGGCACATAGTGGGTGCTGTTAACTACGTACTCTTAACAAAGCCGATTTATATTTATTATTTATATTTTTTTGTTCCAGAACATACTTGGGAACTTGTTAGTTGCCGATATTGGGGTCAAAGTTCCAACTTTATCACAAGTATTTTTTTTTCAAATACAAGTTTTTAATGTTGTAACTTTACGACCCCTGTACTATTCAATGCATTCATCAGCATAATGTTTTGAGTGCGTTACATTGAGTTCCACCGTAAAAAGTCATTTATCACCCCAAAAAACAAGTCGTTTCCCAGGTGTTTGTTACAAACAATTTAGCTAAAATGCTATAGGACAACCGTACTTTCGATTGAAAAATCAATGTATTTATGTTATGTTTAGACCGCGTACTCGTGCAAGAGACCCGTTTGTTTTCGGCCATTGCGGCGGTTATCTCAACGGAGACGAATTATAAAGACGGATACTATTGAGAATATTTTGTGTGTGCCGAAATATTATTGGAATCTCTCTTCCTTGACTTGTCAAATGAACTTTCATTCTTTTGCCATTTGTCGGTGTTGTGTGGACGTGAAATGTAAAAAAGTGAAGATTATTAACACTGAAAAAGATATTTACCATTTTTACAATTTGTTTCGATATCCCTATATTTCGGCGCTGGTAATAATCGCGTTTTCAGTGTTAATCATAATGTTAGTGACCATGGCAGTTTAAAAACATGTAAGTGATTCACTCAATGACATCAAAATAATATTTTAAACTTCAGGTGTATACTATTAAGGCAAAAAATACCTTGCCAACTGAAGTTAAGGCTAACTGTCTCTACCAGTCTTATAGCTATATAAATATATTTTTTAATTTTAGTTTTATTATTCCTTTTATAATTTTGTTGTACCTACTGTAAATGTAACCATTTTTTTGTTTAATGTCTTGTCCTGTGGGGGCTAATAAATACATATTTTTTTTCTTTTCTTCTATAGTAAGAACTATCACTGCATAGTATAAAACAAAGTCGCTTCCCGCTGTCTGTCCCTATGTATGCTTAGATTTTTAAAACTACGCAACGGATTTTGATGCGGTTTTGTTTAATAGATAGAGTGATTCAAGAGGAAGGTTTATATGTATAATATTGCATCCGTGCGAGGCCGGGGCAGGTCGCTAGTTTTAATATATATCTTTTGTCGATACGTGGATATTGGATAATATTATGACGTTAAATGATTCCCGTGCGGAATTAATGTCTATATGCGACTATAGAAGCGAGTTCCGCGTCCAAGCGCTCGTGCATATAAATAAGATTTATGATTCAAATATTACTTTCATAAACGTGTCGGACGGAATTTTAATGTGGTGCAATCGTGTGCAAGACAGAAAGAAGGTTCTCAATTCATCAACAATATGTATATTTTTTTACCTCAAAGTTTTGCGTTATGAATATGATGATGAAGTGCCTATTAAACTCCATTTTAGAGGACCTAACGAATCACAAACACCGCATTTGGCGTGGGAAATTACTGGCCCAGATTGATAAAAAAAAAACCATCTACTCCAATGGAAGTTGACGGTGCGAGTTTCTCATAAAAAATGTAGTAAAATAAAACAAAAAATAGTATTTCGTAATACTTATTTGAATTTTAAGATGCATATTTTGACACGTTTCTTGCATATTTAGAGCATTTATGATGTGTTGCATATAATCCGGTCTCTATTTATCATTATCAACCACCAAGCAAGACAATTTAGAGGCAATACTTACCTATCAATCTATTGCGCGTTGATCTGTATTGTGCCAAGAAGATTAATTTATATAATTATTCGTATTGATATGAACGTAAAGCCGCTTTAGTTAATCGTCAGACCAGCAGTGTATGTCTAGATATTTGAAGTAATTGATACATAGTTATACAACTAGTCTATACCATCATGTCATCATTCTGAGCCCCTCCACAAATAAATTTTTCATCGATTTAAAAAAAAACAAACTGACGTTTCCCACAAAAGTGAAATACCTAAACGGTCAAAATAGACTGGATACAACCACTTACCTATGAAGAAACTGAGGAACACACATTACACCATACCCATCATATAATAATAACAGTACTCCAATGTCACAGTACACTACTTTTTTGTTAACTCATAGTTAGTAAAGTGTACGGTAATGACATGGAAGCGCAGAGGCTCCTCATACAGGCAATAAACTATTTTGTGTTTTTTTAATAACCGATCAAAAATTTCTATGTGGCCCCGGGAATCTCAGAATATACTGATTACGTGGTAACCGTTTTCGCGTCGATGACCCTTCCACCCTATATTCCAGAACATTATTGAGCACGAATTAATGAATCATTGAGTTTCACGTAGGTTTATAAAATGCCATCTTATGTCGTGTCGATTTGACTCGCAGTTTGTCGAACCAACAATGCACTTGCACAGATCTGCTTTTGTTTTTATTTAAATCCTGGACGGTGCAGATGGTTATGCGGGGAGATCAAGCACTTCTTATGTAGTGTTATGATAATTATGAAACAAATTCTCATACGACACCGATCGTCAAAGCAAATGTAAAGGCGACGTCGCTTGTATGAGCGGTGTCGTGGGAGAATCGAATAATAATCTTTTCCTTAGTGTTCGTTCTTGTGGTTTCTTTCACGCAAGAGACATAAATTAAGCTTTCTCTGTTTCAGCTGGTTACTCAGAGGACTCCGACTACACGTCAGACCTCAACTACCCAGTGGGGCAGCACGCCAACTGCAGCGCGTCGCAGTTCCGGAGCCATGCGCACCAGATGCACACACCACAGGTACACATTACGTTTATCATCATCACTATAATCATTTGTGACTATGTTGTAATACACGTCGAAGAGAGATTGGTCACACATTTAGCTTGATTTCCTTCTAAGTACAGTCTGCTAGGGTCGATTTAGCATGAAGTAATAGATCCTGACACAGTTTTACTTCTGACAGTCATCCAAGCAACTACCTATCAATCAGTAACCTTATTCCTATAAGAATAAAGATCACTTTGAATTTGTCAGTGAAGGGACTGCAGTAGCTATTTGTATAACTTGCTGCATGCTCAGTATAGCCAAGCAGCCAACTCAAGTCTCTTAACCTGTTGTCTATATCTGTACCTCAAACAAAGTAATAATGTGCACCACTGGGTACACACGGGTACAGAATGCTTTGTTGACGGCTTACAAATGGTCTTTTTACACCCTGTATGAGCAGTGTCGCATAAGCGTTAGTTGGACTTGGGTACTGTCGCACTAGCGTGATATCGAGCTTCAGTTTGGCGCTCTTGCGTGCATTCGAGTGAGTTACAGTATAATTTTGTCGCAAAAGCGTTAATCGTACATCCGTTTGTCGTCCTCACGGAGTGCACTCAAATGACAATAGAATCAGAATTCATGATAAAGACTTAAAATACTTTAAATTACCTGAAGTTGCGGCCGTCAGACAAACAGAGACCTCAAATTGTAACCTGTAATAGGTCGTGGCCGTAGTAACAACCAGGCTTGTTGAATTAGCTTTATCGTATTATCATATATTCTAATCTTTCCTCTACTTTCAATTTCCAGAGATCCTTGGAGGTATCTCGTGAGAATTCGTACGAGAGGGACGAGTACCACATACACGGGGACACCGACCCACTGTATTATAACAGTCAGCCGCGGACCAACAGGTAAATATCTGCTCCTAAGTTATCTACTGCTGGTAAAACTGTACATGGCTTAAGAGACATTGAGCCAATGTTTGATTTTGAACTTTCGACACTGAGCCCAACATAGCAAATCCAAGGCCTACGTCAACGTATAAACGCCTCTGAACTGTCAATTAATGAGAAATTGACGTGTTTAGTTTGTTGATTTCCCTAAAGCGAGGATAGAGTATTTTATTAACTTGCAGCGGGGCAAATCATTTTTAAGAGTAGCGACCAAAATAAGATAGGTTTATGGGGTTCCTGTGGCCCACATATCCATATTTTGCCAGCTACATTACCAATATGCTATAATCTACTATATGATAATATTTATTTAATTTGAGTAAATACGTGCAACATTACAGACAAATCTTAGCTATTGCACAGTTGAAAGTAATTTACAATAAGTTTAAATTACATTGATAAAAATATTCAAAAACGAAAGACGACTTTTTCTTGTTATTTTTAAGTTGAATACTTAAGTATGTTATAGACAATGTGTGTTACACACGACTTTTTAAGTATTCAACTTAAAAATCACTACATAGTATAAAACAAAGTTGCTTTCTCTGTCCCTATGTCCCTTTGTATGCTTAAATCTTTGAAACTACGCAACGGATTTTGATGCGGTTTTTTTTAATAGATAGAGTGATTCAAGAGGAAGGTTTATATGTATAACATTGCACCCGTGCGAAGCCGGGGCGGGTCGCTAGTATAGTATAAATGTAAATGTAGTTAAAAATAAGTAGAAAAATTCATGTGTCGCCGTTTAAAAACGACTTAAGTATTCAACTTAAAAATAAATAGAAGACGTCGCCTTTAGGCATCCTTTTACAGAACAAGCGCAAGAAGAACTCATCTTTATGTAAATGTTACCATCTGAAGGGCTGTTCTGTAATTTTCAGGATAGACACGTGGTCACAGCTGCACGCACAAGTGAGTGTGGAGTCAGCTGTATCATGGCGGACCGCAGCTGACTGGCAGTCTGGAGGTGAGCCACACAATTTCTCATTAAATTTTATATTTAACACTGTATATTACAATGTAGAAAGAGAATCACTTGGATTTTAAAACAATTTGTCAAGTCGGACTAGACAACAAAACTTTTTTGATGTTGTCGTCAACTGATGAATTGTGTAGTTGCTACCAGGGGGCCTAAAATGGCCACTTTAACGGAATCATAAGACGAATCACGTTAAAAATTTAAAACTCTTAAAATGGACTTTGTGGTCATAACCATAAAGACCATTTTAAGAATTTTAAATTTTTAACGTGATTCATATTATGATTCTGATAAAGCTTCCATTTTAGGCCCCCAGAAATTAATATTCAAATCAATGCTTCACCGATGCATTTGTTATCAGAATTTAGTCATTCTGTCACAGATTGCAAAAATTTTACGATGGATTGGTTCTTTCCGAAAACCCGCTTAAGTACCTTTGTCGTACATATACACACGACGTACGCATGACGACCAATCAAGCTATGAGGTTCAAATTAAGCTGATCTCTCATTGTACGGGAAGCTCATACAAAGCGAGGTTAGGTTATACTAGATATGTTTAGCTTCATGTGTCACCGTGTGTACTACACAAAGATTTTATTTATATTATATATATTTATCTACTTACATCTATCTTAACAGGATAACCCAATGCGATAAATTACTAAACAAAATAGAGTTATTTTGATTCCCTTATCAAACCATGTCTTGTGTTACAGAGGAGCAGCGTCGGCCTAGTCTGGAGCGTCAGAACACGCTGTACGATGATTCCATGCCTATGTATGGCTTCGAGACTTACACCACCAGTATCACGCACACGAGGTACGCTCATCGACTTTCATACCTTTATTTAAACCTTCCCATTTTACTCGACTTCAATAATGCAAAAGGCTACGAGTCTATCAGTTCATCTATTTTTCTTCTACCTAATAATAGAAAATCTCTGAAAAAAAAAACAATCTTTTTCGTTCATCCCGCCATCACCTCTGCCTGCCGCGCTTTTGTTAGCTGCTCAATGGAAGTTGATTTTAATTCTGGGCATTTTAATAGGTCTAGTTTTGAGTGCCTGTAATGAAGACGTTATACAGATTTCCACGACAAAATCTTAAGTTGTCATCCTTTTTCATTGAGTTCTCTGTCTCATTTTGGTTAATGTTTTGTAAAAAAAAAAGACCGAATACACCAAAGAAACTATGGATGAACTACTATTGATACTGTTCTGTGTTGGCATCATTTTATACTTGAAATGATGCCAGCACCAGCATGCCTGAGAGATATTTCTCGACGGAATGTAAAGCCAAGTCAGAGGCCCTTGGGCGGCATAAAAACTCTGACACCAGGTTAGGCACTAACCACACGAAAAACAATATGAAGTGATGAGGCAAAAAAAAAAAAATGATGACTTATGACCATCAGTAGGCATCATTCGCACAGTTAAGTCATGACCCATTGTTGATGTTTAAACACAATAATTTATCTTTGCAGGGACCATTCGCATTTTTCTCAGCAACCCAGTTACGAGGAGTTCTACGACTCGCAATCGTACCCGTACCAGACGTCGTACGTTGGCGACGACTCCCGGCAGTGGGATAGCGGGGGTCAGTACTTCTATGACGACGGGCATGGCCTCACGCCGACGGAGTACGAGAATATTATTAATAAGAGAAGGTCTTCAGTTGTTCAGTTGCCGCAAGTGCCGCCTAAACCGGTGAGTTAACAAATAACCAAATTTTTTATGTACCCTGAGATGAGATCGAAGTTCTGAGGAGCTCGTGGCAAAATAATAGCTTCCGCTCGAGTTGACCTTTAGGTTAGATAGGCAGTCGCTCGATATAAAATAGTGGTTAGACTGGAAGCCAAACCCCAACATAGTTGGGAAATGGCCAGGCAAATGAGGAGATGAGCTCGAAGTTAAAGGGTCTTTGGTAGCGGACAAGCCTTTGATACAGCTGTACCTATCATTATTATTATTATTCAATTATATACATATAAATTACATTTTTAAATATTTCTAAACAAATTAATATTAAAAAAACATTTAAAAATATAAAAAAATAGTGGTCCGCCGGTATCGGGAGCAGGGTCCAAGCTACCGGTGGTTAGGGCTCCAGAGACAGGAACCTCCTCACAATGCGAGCCGTATCGAGGAGTACTGCCTTCTGAATCAGGCCCTTGATCCAACCGCCTAAGGAGAGCCTCGAGAGATGTTCGTCGAGGCTTTTGGATAGGCCGAAACAACAATCGGCGCAATGATAGCCGAGTTATTATTATTATCGTTTATTATCATTAATTTTAGAATAAAATAATACACCTTTTCATGGTTAGATGACTCCCCGTGCTTCCAGTAGCGATTTATTAATTACTTCGTGAATTTGTCCGCACAAAATGTGATAGCTCGGCTTATATGCATGATATAAATATAATTTATAGCATAAAGTAGCCACGAATAATGTAGCTTTCTGTCAGTGAAAGAATTTTTAGAATTGGATCATAAGTGCCGGAGATTACCCCCTACATACAAACTTATAAAATTTTACCTATTTATAAATTACTAGCTGTTGCACGCGGCTTTGCTCGCGTTTTGTTCGGAAATTATCCCACGGGTACATTGTAGCTTTTGGCACTCGGGAATAATAATATAGCTTTCTATTAGTGAAACAATTTTCAAAATCGGTTTAGTAGATCCAGAGATTACCCCCTACAACCTTACAAACATTACCTTAGTATGGAAGTAGTATAGATCATTTGTTCAGAAAGTTGGGCAACTTTTGGTATCGCCGGTTGGTTTGACCTCGCGTTTGCTTTTCTAAATAAAATAAGCACGTTTAGGTCACCGCCATACGTTTCCGTTTTCACTAATCGTTACCTATCTCTAGAATAATTGTTTCTGTACTTTTATTTTGTTACTTTCACGAAGAAGGAATTACAAAAGGTGTTATGTTGTTTCAGTTGGTGCCATCGTCAAGGTATTCCGACAACAATGAGATGGCGCCATACAGGCCACGGCCGCGAAGGTCTGCCGCTAGTCTTCCAGGTAAAACGCTTTGATCTCTTTGTTATAAGGCTATAATTAAAAAGCTTGGGCAAATAATGAAGTGACCACGCTTATGGACACAAAACCGGCAGGAAATTTATGCCGAAAAAGGCAAGTCATTCTCCCCGTTTCGCTTCAGACGACGTGACTTGATACCGCGCCGAACTAAATGCGAAAAATGTGATACGAGATCAGATCACACTGATGCCGCGTCAATATGAGTGGTCACTCTCTATATTTTGTTATAAAATGTAAAAAGCCTACTAAAAATGCATTACTTTTAATTCATGTTGTAATGTTCAGCTGAAATTATTGCCGTCAGAAATGAGAGAAACGAATGTCATTGAAAGTAAATTGTAAAGTTTACTGTCAAACCCAAACTGGGATCCAGTTACATTGTCCAGTTATGACACAAATTTTAGAATTGATTGACAGGTATTTTGAACGATAATCATCTTTTGGCGATTCCATCGAATCGGAGCGAGACGAGAGGAGTTAACAAAAATTCAACCGGAGCAATCATCAGGAAGATCTCCTTAGGTGATAGGGAGCTGGACCTCTCTGAGCTTCTGGCTAGAGCCTGACTACACGATCAAGCAACACGCGTCTTGCGGAAGCACTTACGGGGAAAACAAATGATAGAAGTTTTTCAGAGTACCACACCACGCGTCTCCGTGAAGCGAATTGCAGACCGACGGTACGCACGCAAATGAAAGAATGACGTGCGCGTGACATTGTCCAATACTTTTGGGTCGCAGGCATCCTCTCTGCGATAGGGGGCGGATAATAATCCTCCACATGGGTCTAGTTTAGTTAGGTTTACCGCTTGTTTGACGGTTTCGTTGCGAAGTTTTGTTTAGCAGAGGTGATGAATAAATTTCAAAAATTGCCTCCCTGGGTTCGAACTTACAATCAAAGCCGAGTCTGTTACCAACGTGGCGCCATATTCTACTGCTGCTGCCGCCTTAGCTTCCCGTGAATCAACGTGCTTCCTTTCCAGCCACGCCTTCGTCGACCCCGAAGCGGGGCCGCGCGCTGCCTGTCCCGCCGAGCAGCGAGTCGGGCTCGACGCGCGGCAGTCGCGGCCGCCGGCTCCCTCAGCCCCCCACGCCGATGACGTCATCTATGACGTCGTACGGCAGCTTCACGCGCCCCCAGCGCGCGCCTTCCGCCTCCACGCTTACGCACGTGCCTTACGTACCCGGTGAGCTGGGCTTGAAATAAATTGCCGATGTTTATGACCGTTTTCAATAACAACCTAAATCATTAATGATTCAATATAAGTACGCGCGGGTTGAAATTTTAACAGCGTGCTGTTATTCATGTATTGCCTCGTGTTAGGGTGCTTGCATAAAGGTTCAGGTTTCCAGTTGCTTCGGAAAAGTCGGGACGGATTGGTACCGATCGGTACCGATCGGTACGGGTAAAATACCAACAATATCTTTATGCAAGCACCCTTAGTCAAAAAAGTCATTATACTCTGAAAGACGTAGAAGGAATCCCTCCTGTACGGCTCTTAGATTCCTTAAGGTTGTGCCTTAAGGAATCTCAGAGCCGTACTGAAGCCGTTCGATGTGTAGCGATGTCTAACAGCTTACGCCACTGTTTGCTATTTGAATAGCTGGAGACATAGTTTTAGGGCATATACCTCATGGTAAGTTTTCGGTCTGCGCAAAATACTCACTTTGAGAAAGTTACACTTAAGCCTCTTGAATTGTAACTTTAAAAACTTTAAAGTCGAGTCTTAGAATTACAACTTTGGTATTGTTACAATTCAAAGATTCGAATGTTTTTTAGTTTTAGACCTCTTCTTGCCGAGTAGTCTATGTCTAAGGAAGAAAACCTTATTCTATTTTTTCATTACACACAAAATTAAAAGATATCCACACAAATTGTAAAATATAGGGTGATTGGTAAGTGACTAACCTACCCACTTTTGCACGGTACGATAATAATGAGAGAGAGAGAATAATTAGACAGGACGGCGCGGCGTCACGTAGCTAACAGCCGATAGGTCAAAGGCGCGCGCGTGCATACTTCATACGACTGTTTGTTGTGTTATTGTGTTAAAACCGAATAAGTATAAAAAAAGTTCCTTTGGGAAAGTTGTCTGTTATCATGAGTACAAACACGTGTATAAAGTATCGGTCACTAATTACCAGTCACTCTTTATAGCGGCAAGCTTAACCCAGCATTAGATTTTCTTACAGCATACCTTACTTCGATTGCGAGATTTGCAAATGAGGATATACATGAACAGTCCATTAAAAAACTAAAAATAACCTTTTACTTTACAGAACCTGACAAACCTATTCCTGATACGAGTTATGGTTACGATAGCTTCGGGTTTAACCAAGACTTTCAAGACACTGCCACAGAACCGTATCAAGATACTAATTATAATAATACTACGTAAGTATTCTTAAATAGCTCAGTAATAATAACCGCACGGTCAATCTTCAAGATTAAGCAGCACTTGTCAAGGTCACTCCATGGATGGGTAACCATTACATACCGAGCTTCCTCTGTGCCTCGGTAAGCACGTGCCTGCAGCGGCTGTCCTTTGTAGATCCTTGACATTCTTTAAAGGTAGTCAGAGGCCCGAAAGTCCGACAACCAGTTTTATCTATCGTATTACCAAGTAACTGGATTTGTGGAAGTCAGATTGGCAGACACTCCATGTAAAATACTGGTGTTCAGCTGCATCTGGTTAGACTGGTAGCCGACCCCAACACAGTTAGGAAAAGGCTAGAAAGAGATGAAAGTATTTCTAAATCTCTTCATTCTATAATAATTATTCTGGTCGTGTTGTTAGGAAGTTCCTCTCTCTGGAGCCCTGACTGCCGGTAGCTTGGACTCTGTTCCCGATACGGGTATATTTCTTTTCTTTTTTGAAATATTTAAAAATGTAATTATATGTAAGAAAATATGCCTTTGCTATATTTCATTGACAAAAGTACTCGTATAGTACTATTTTTTTTTGATGAAACTGTAAAACCTGAACATTATCAGCTCACTTTGTATGATCGCACTTAAATTGTTAAAATAATTTGATGCGCGTAATGCCCGAAAGTTTAGGTAGAGGTGTACCTAATGGTACACCCGCATTTCACCTGTTATGTTTCAGTCCCATGTAATAGGGGGCGAGCCTTTAGTCATCAACCGGGCACAAATAGAATCCGTGGCTGCTACTGAAAAATTCCTTATAGAAAAACCCAATAACACTTTGCCCGACCTGGGAATCGAACCCAGGACCTCATGCTCAGCAGTGCTTGCACTAGACCAACGAGGCAGTAACATAGTAAAAATATATTGTAATTATTTCCCCAACAAAGAAATCCCATTGTTAGGAAAATGGCCTTCCCGGTCAATACAGATAAAATAAGTGTTTTTTTAAAGAGAACATTGAAAAAAACATACTTAATTTTTCCTTAATGCTTGACCATCCAAATACTGAGAACCAGTTTTGCTTTTATATAATATTATGCATAAACGAGTCATTATATCCAATAACTATATACTTAACGAGAAACACATGTTTCCTGCAGTTATCTGAATCATGATTATTATCTCATCAGCTTGAATACACCCACTACGGCTTTGCCTCACTCAATGGTGTGGACCAGTGAGTGGGGCAAATCAGTTCTACAACTCATGTGGATCCATTACGAGTATCAATCAAAACTACAGCTTAATAACTCCCTCATACGGTTTAATTTTAATGTACTTTGTCGAAAGATGTGGATGCTCTTATGAAGGAAAATTTATTTGTACTTAAATATAAAGATCGATCACAAGATCTGAGATCAATCAATCGTAAATTGATTAATTAAGTATGGAAGAAACAAACACGCTGCGCCGATCCCAAATAAATTGGAATAAGATTAGAAGAATTATTGGGATTAATCACATCCTTTTTTGTAAATAGTGAGACCTGCAAGAGGCATTTATTTAATCTAAAGCCGTACTGAAAATTCCAGCATCATATTTTTTGACTAACATCTAACTCTAAATAATTTGTTACAGTTATGATTCGGATGGGATGCAACCATTCTTTGATGAAACGCCACACGCCACTCCGCCTGCAGCTGGTAATTATTCACCCATATCTACTCTTTTGATGTCCACAAATCTGATAGTGTTTGAAAAGGAGCTAGTACGTTTAGAAATATACTGGGTATAAAAAGACCCTTCACGAAGCCGTCAACCAGGCATTATGTACATCAAGTTAAGTAACTTTACGCAAAAATTATAGCGGGGAAACGATTTTTTTTTGGGATGAAAAATTACGATTTACGGTAAAACTCAATGTAACGCACTCAAAACATTGTGCTGATGGATGAATTAAATAGTACGGGGGTCGTGGAGGTGTTTACAGTAACAATCTCACCTTTAAAACATGCATTTTAAAAAAACTTGTGAAAAAGTTGGAGCTTTGACCCCAAATATCTCCGAAACTAGAAGGTTCACAGGTATGGTTTAGAACAAAAATATGTTCGTAATGATGGGCAGAATAAGTACCGTCGGCTTCGTTAAGGGGGTCTTGTTACATCCTTTATAGTGTTTAAAAATATACTTTCTCAATATTTGTAACAAAATAATAATCAATAGGCTTATATTCGCTGAAGCACATTTAGCTTGGAGTGCCTAAAAAAGTGACACTCTATTAGTGATTATAATAATGGAAAATATATACAGGCTAGAACACCGACGTTGAAACGGTTACCATGTGTTCAGTACATCGATCCGACCATCACATCAAAATTCTTCATCGGGAATTTAAAAAAAATCTGCTGCTCCATAAATTTCGACCGTGTAGATACTGTAGAAAACAGCTGTTTGTTTTTTAAGTATACAAAGTGTAAGGGCCGGAGTCCCTTACACTTTGTATATTTAATTAGGTTAATATATGTAAACAAAAAGCTTGAAAGAAGTTTTTGATAGACGAAGCGCTTTGAAACACGCTAGGTGTTAATAATTAAATTCATGATGAACTTTGTCGTATCTATTAATACACACATTTTACGATATGAAAATTATGTCAATGTCAGTACAACAATAGCAAGAATTTATTATAATTCACATTAAAAATGATTCAGTTACATAAAAGATAAGAACTTCCGTAGCACGGCGTACAGATTTGTTGCAAACATCAGTTCTTTTTTAATCGTAAACATGACGGCTCGTTTCATACAATGTCTGTGTGGCGAATTTTCACTGAATATTTATAACGTTTTCTTCCATTTTCCAGCTCAAAAAACACCGTGGACCGAAACAGAGACAATATCACAGTTCACATACCCTATTACTAGTGAGATTGATTCGTTGTTACCGAAAACAGTGCCATCAACAATTTCGTCTTATTTACCTCAACTCTCAATTGCGAAACAAGAAGATGTGTTTCACGAAAAAAGTTATCCGGAGGTCGATTCGCAGTACGAAGAACAACAGTATCGATTTGACCAACAAGACCCACAGTATACAGACCAAAGCCAGTATGAAGATAAACAACAAAATCTACAACAGGAGTACCAGCAACAGCAAGATTATCAGCAAGAGCAAGACTTCCAGCAGCAACAAGACTATCAGTTTGATTTACAATTCGAGTCGCAGTACCCAGAGGAAGAGAAACAGCCAGTTTCCCATCAGCTCTTCACGCAACAATTTGAACAAGACCAGCAATATTTACAAGATCAACAGTATTTCCAACATGATGAACAACAGAAGGCACACCAACTACCATTCCAACAACAGCAACAACAAGACTTACAATTTCAACAACAACAACATCAGTTACAATTTAAACAGCAGCAACAACACCAGTTACAACAACAGCAGCAGCATTTGTTGCAACAACAACAGCAGGCCAAACAACCTGCTCAACAGTTGCAAACTAGTGTGATTGCCGGTGCTGCCACCTTAGGTTCATTTATGGCTGGTAGTGCAAAGAAGTTGGGAAGTTTCTTCGGTGCAGCCGCCGCGGCAGTGTCAGCTCCTGCAGTGAGCCAACCTCCTCACACAACTCCTGCGACGACTGCTCCAACAAGCCACTTAGCTTTATCAGTTGCTCCCGTAACACCGTTCACAAGTACTGTGTCAGCGACACCATCCGTCCCAGAAGTATTGCCGTCAGTGCCAGTGTCTACTGTGACTGTGACCACGTCTGCGCCAGTTTCTTTACCACGAACTCCGTCTCTAAGGAGACAGGAGTCCATTCAAAGACCTTCGGTGCGTCGTACTCGGACGTTACCAGACGCACCCGAAGAGTTAACCCAGTCGAGTTTCGACGAAAGTGCCTACGAGGACGAGTATCATAAGACTGAATACGATCAAACAATAGACCGCGATAGGACTTCTTTGGATAGGTATCGTGACGACGATTACGCTCATGATACCATCCATGAAGAAGTCCCCGAGGAGAGGCGTTTGTCGGAAGCGCCGCTGAGCCCCAGCTTGCAGAAGCAGGCGTCTCCGACGAGGACTGTGGCTCAAATAAGGAAACCTTCAGTAGACAGCTATCACAGTCAAACGCCGTCGATTGTTGATCGTAGAACCTCGCAAAGTTCTTTTCATCCCGAAGAGAAACTTGCTGTGCCGACTACACAAGAAGGTAAATACTTTTGTTTTTTTTTTTTCTTTCTTTTTTGTTCATAAGAATACACAAATTTGACTGTTTGTAACAGTCAAATTTGTGTCTTCTTATGAACATCTCATCAACTTCTCAAAACTGGAACATTATCATCATCAAAGCCATTTACGACTTACCTTACAGTTTAAACAATTAGCCAGTTTAAAAGTACTAAAAGATTTTGTAACATACTGTCATGTTATTTTCTTAAGATCAAACGATTTGTTACAATAAACATCACTCAACGTTCTCAGTAAAGTAAATGTTTCCATAACCAACATAACCTCTGATGTACTTTCCATGCCTTATAACAGAAAAGTTTCATTCCACAGATTCACTCACGGATAAAACCAAAGTTACGTTCCAAGAAGAGCGCACGACATACCACGAGGTACCAGAAGTGACTGACGGCTTCCATGAAGCTGAACCTTTATACGATGATCAGGTCGACGAAGAGTACCGAGATGATACATACAATGACCAAGACGATACCTTTCGGAAAGAAAGGGAGAAGTTCGATAACCAAGAACAGTTCCAAGAGACTGATGAACCGTATCAGGAGGAGGATAGTGTATTTAGAGAAGAGCAGGACAGACCAGAGGAAGATAGACTAGAGTTCCAACCGGAGCAGCCGAAGTTGACGCCGAGGCAGAGGTGGCATCGTGCATACAACAAGATCGTGATGAAGCTGAACGTGAGTACGCTTTTCGATTATAACGATGGGTGCAGAATTAAAAAAACGTTTTTTTTTCTCAAATATTATTTTGTTTCTCGCTTTAGAGTTCATTTAGTTTTGTTTGTTGATTTTATTTAGTTTTTTTTTGTTCTATTCGATTATTTTTCGTTTAGTTTTCGTTGCATTTTTTTTTGTTCCATTTACTTTTCGTTATTTTAATTTCGGTTATATCTTTCGTTTTGTTTGATTTTTATTTTTTCGTTATTTATTTGACAAAACTGCTACAAAAATGAACAGAACTGATACTACCAAATACTACGAAATCTGCAGCCATCGTCACCTGATTTATATTTCATTTGTTGTTTAAATATTTTGTGTACGGTTTTTTTACAAACATGGAGAATTAATCATAGCTTTCAGTGCAAAAGGACGAGGTAAGTCACATCACTGAATGTAAATTTGAAAATAATTGTATAATTATAAATACGGGCGAAACAAGGTTGAATTTATCGTACATTGTCCCAATTTAATGAACATTCAAATACATATTTTAGCAGTACAATTAAGAAAACGACATATTACGAAGAAATTTCTTTGCTATAGGAATAAAACAGGGTTTTTACAGCAATAATGTCACAAGAAGTGACTGACGTGAATTTATATGACTCTATTATAGATAAATAAATGATATGCCTTGTATTTTTATCAAGTTGTAACAATGAGTTCCACTTTAATACGTCTGCGGTTCACTTTTGACGTTTATCATTCTAGAACATTTTGACTTTCTTTTCGAACTGTGTGTTATTGCAGCGAAACGTGAATTTAAGAAGTGATGTACGATTTTCGACGATAGTATCATAGTCTAGGTTTATTTACTTTAAGATATCACTCGGTGCTAAAATTAAATTACGGTAAGGCATGTTATACCGTTGTTAGCCTTTTTAAGTATAAATACATAAAATGTAAAACAAGAAAGCCACTTTCCACGTTTCACAAGACAATATTCATTATTATAAAACTACGGAATTTTAACAATGTTTTTTTTCCTAATAATTAAAAAAAAAACTTTTTTTTAGTAGAAAGACATTCATACCATTTCAACTAAACAACTTATTCTGAAGGCGTCTAAAGACATATTATCTCGAATCAAATCCACATAACACTTGTAAGGATAAGTGCCAACCATAAGACTATACTAAGAGCGTCTGGCTCAGCAGGGGTCGCCCATGGTTACCCCCTACAGTTTTATAGTCTTACTGACGATTTAATGGACAAACTAATTATGTCTTAACACCAATTGAGGTTACCAAAAGTGTTGTAAGCAGAAGAGGGGTTACGATATGGGAAATAGTTTGTTTTCATTGATGGATATTAGTTCTTATTGATTGAAGACGCCATTATTTTACTTATTTTTATAGTTGCTACGCAAATAAATATAATATACATGCCAGGACCATATTGTTGAAATTTTTCTTTGGATTTTCGAGGAAATTTCTATTATTGGGATGTTTGCTCGGTATAATTCGATATTATGTATTCAAAGCTTTGTTGTGTTTCAACAAACTCCTTATTATATCAAGATATTTTAAAGGTAAGTACATTGAGCTTCTTTTAGAACATCGTTTTATGTTTAAGAATTGTTTGTACGGTTTGCAAATTCTACTGCAATTGTTTAAATATTAAGTTAAACAAACTTTACACTGAAATTAGATTATGCCAAAAGGTTATATTAATTATTCTATATTTGTCATAATCATTATCTTCGACGATAAATATTATCTTATTTCTTACACAATACTTAACTGCAGTTGTATGTAGTATGCATTTACAATTCTACGCTTTAACTCGTACTAACGCAAAATAGGGCTATTCATAATAGTGCAAAGACCTGTAAGTACTTACAATATAAGAGCGAAACTTGCAATAAATAAATAAACAATAAATAAATATCGCTGGACATTACACACAGCGCCATCTAGGTGCCACACTAAGCAACAAGGCTTGTGTCGTGGACACCAGATAGTTGATATTACTACATAGATAATTTTTGTTTGTAAATACATGCTTATTATATATATAAACATCCATGACTCGGAAACAAATGTCTATGCTCATCACACAAACATTTGCTCCTACCGGCATTCGAACCCGGGACCCTAAGAACGCAAGGCAGCCTCACTACCGCTGCGCCATTCGGGTCGTCAACGAATGGCAGTTCAGTGTGTTCTACTTTTAAATTAAATGTATGTACCTACCTACTTCAACGTTAGATAAGAATAAAGAGTATGTAATATAGAGATATTCATGCAAATAAAGTAGATTTCTAATTTAAACTGCTCGTCAAGTCAAATTCAAATTGTTCTGAAGTCAAGTTAAGTTCAAATTGGTCTGAACAAAACCGAAAAGTAAATAGAATATAATTGCTACAGTGGTCATATTTATATGCTATACTCAGTTCATGCTATTTTTAACTATTCCTATATATTAAACAATACGCACAATTAAACGTATACCTAACACTACGCCTAATTAAAAGAAACGACACAAACTACGAACATTAGAATAGAAATAAACTAAATACCTTTTAAGACCAATTCTAAATCCAAGACTATAATCCCACTGCATAGTGGAGCAACTGAACTTTAATCCAATGCATTACACAGTACGCAAATAGTGCAAAGTCCTGTACAATACTGTAACAAGACAAACGCATATAGAAACAGCGTTGTGCTTTACGCCCCGCTGCGCTGTGTGAGTAGGCACATAATCAAAATGGCGGAGAAAGAAAATGGCCAAATGTTGTTATGTGGCCTTCGAAAGGTCACACACCTTGAACGGAGTAAATGGGAACTCGATAAATGGGAGATTGGGGGATTATTGATTAACATTTATTATACCGTTGATTATAATGACCAAGGAAAAGTCTAAGTTTTCCGTGAAGAAAATCCTGAAGTCCTATTGATTGTTACCGGCAGTTTTTAAAGTTAAACTGCAACACTGAAAAATTAACCCTCTAAGTGGGTACTAACGATGTAAATAAGTCTTTCATAACAATATATTTTTTTAATATACATGTATATTTTTTCCTTCCGATTGCGTCATCACTTGCGTAAAATTCATATTTAAATACCCAAAAAGATACTACAAACACAATAACTATATTATTTCTCATTTACATAAACGACATCATAAAAATAACTAATCATAAATGCATATTATTTGCCGACGACATATCTATTATAGTGACATCCAACAAAAAACATAATACCGTTCTAGATCATGAGCATGATATTAATAATACAATTGACAATTTACTGCATTGGCTTGACATTAACCATTTAAAGATAAATTTAGATAAATCAGTTTTCATTCAATTTAATCAATCAAATAATTATAAAAATGACATTAAACTCAATATTAACAAAATCAAAGAAGTAACGCATACAAGATTCTTAGGTGTAATAATAGATAAAGATATTAATTGGAAGGAACACATAGATAATGTCAGCACTAAAATCAATAAATTTGTATACGCACTTAAACAAGTCAAAAATGTAACTGATATAAAAACTGCTGTAATATCATACCAAGCCTATGTCGAATCGGTGCTACGTTATGGGCTTGTAATGTGGGGTAATAGCACCGACTTCCGAAGAGCATTCATCGCCCAAAAAAAGTGCATGAGATCAATTTGTGGACTTAAACCTGACGACTCATGTCAACCGATATTTAAGAAACTTGGTTTGTTACCATTACCGTCACTTTACATTTACGAAATATGTATGTTTGTAATGAAAAACAAACAATTATTTAAGACTGCAAATGATGTGAATCCTCGGAACAGACGAGATCCCTATAAATTAGTGTTGAATGATTTACCTAGGCTAGCTAAATACAATAACAACTGCCTAGCAATGTGTGTGCGCATTTATAATAAAATACCGAGGCATTTTAAAATATTAAATACAAAATTATTTAAAACAAAATTTTATAAATGGTTACTTGAATATAGTTTTTATAGCTTAAAAGAATTTATAGATAAAAAAAATTGTTTGTAATTCATTGCTGATGCCTCATTGGTTACCTAAATACCTGTCTTTTAAATTTTGCATGCTTGGTCTTATCCTAGCTAAACATGTTTGTGCCATTTAAATTTGTACCTAACACCTTTGTATACCATGTTTTACGCAAATAAATATACTATTACTATTACTATTACTATAATTATAACAGAATCCCCAGCAATTGTAGCACAGAAGAAGCTATTAACACTCTAGCATTAGAACGGCAAACTATGCTTTAGCAAAGCTGTTCGGTCAAGTAGTTTCTAACAGTCCGCTGGTAATAACCAATAAAGAGTTTAGTACAGTAATAACTGTGCTATGCAGCGATGGAAGCTAGTAAAGTCGACTAATTTATTTTGTTGCACAAGTGCTAGAAAGGTTTAAGAAATGCACTTCGTTTCACACTTGGACTTATTTTAAAGAACGTGTTAAAGTACTTTCGAACGGAATTTAAAAATAATAATAGTAATTTTTAAAATACTTAGTAGGTACTACCGGATTACCTAACGGTCTGCCGCGTTCCTCTCTTATGCCTTTAGTAATAAGGTTGTAAGTGGTCGACCGTCAGTGAACTCAGTAGTACCTATGAGTAGCCAACCACGATAATTTCAAGATTAGAATACACGGTCTGAGAAAAACATTATCACACACTTTTACCATGGATTTAGTACATAACTGTCATCAACTAAAATTGAATGCATAATAAAAGTATATGTGACGATATCCCATAAATATCTTTCCCACGCTATTTTTCAGCTCATTAATTAATTAATAAAGTGTTCCTGGAAGGTATTATATTCTTGTACAGAGGTTATTTAAGAACTTATCAATCACTCACTAAATATTCAAAGAACATAAAATAAAGTACCATAAATACCTATGACTATTTGGTATCACTTTCCGATTCCCAGATCATTATGCCTGTTAAAGGGTCAGGGGGAAAGAGACAGAGCTATACAGGTCGTCTATCGCCATCTCTTTCCCACACTGGAATTACTCCTGCTTAAAGACGTCATGGTAGACCACCAGTATTGTTTTAATCTTATTTCAGAGTAGGAAAGAGATGGACGTAGACGAGCTTTAATGAACTTGGCAACAATATGCACTAATTCCCCAGCATTGCTCCATTATTACTCGTATAGCTTCGCCGTCTGTGTGCGATCGTCCCAAATAATCCAAGTTTGAAACAAAGATTATGCGCCGCAAACACTGCTGAACTCAGGCTGGCTTTAATTGCTCCACTTCCAATCAGCTTGCCCTCGTAGTGGTCAAGAGATTTGCATAATTATGATGTTATCTCTATATGTTATGGCTGCATAACTTTTGCCACAGTTATGTATTTGTATAAGTTCTTCCTGCCCTACAACTCACATAATGTGTTTGACGCCAAATAAAGGGTGTAACGAGACCCAAAAAACGAAAACCAAAGGCACTTGTTCTCCTCGTCAGTGCTATCATTCTTTTGTTCTGGACTATACCTGGGAACCTTCTACTTACGGAGATATTGGGGGTCAAAGTTCCTACTTTTTCACAAGTTTTTTTACATGTTTTTAAAGTAAGATTTTTACTTTAAACATCTCTAAGATCCCCGTACTATTTATTCAATCCATCTATCAACACAATATTTTGAGTGCGTTACATTGAGTCCTACCGTAAAACGTGATTTTTCACCCCAAAAAATAAAGTCGTTTCCCAGCAATACTTTTCGCGTAAAGTTACTTCGTTTGATGTACATAATGCTGGGTTGACAGCTTCGTGAAGTGTCTTGTTACACCCAGTATATTTCAAACCTCATTCTGTTTTTTCCATCTTCAAATGATTGGATAGAAATAGATTAATGTTTTAAATATGTTTGGCAATAAACGTATTTAATATCTAGTGACGCATAAAAACAGTAAGCAGAATTCTTGATGAATGAAACGCTCTGAAAACAATGGAGGTAAAGGAGATAGGATACAAATGCATGACAGAACAATATGATATCAATTTATCTTTCAAAACCCTTAGTTCTCACTTCCCGTGACCGAAGGGCTGGCTTTTACCTTGGCCAGAGGCTTAGCGTTGCCATATAACGTGTATAACGTGGCATCGCCACCAGTCTCTTGGGGACATTACCAGTTGACAGCGTTTAGTTTCTTTAGGTTATTTTAAATTATAAGTGTGTTTAATATTATTATGATTTGGCTTAATAAATAAGAACCCATTACATAATTACACATTATAAAGAAATTCCTTATATAGAAATACAATTCTCTGCTCCTGTTTAGAATTATGTTTGATAATATTAAGACGCCATTATTCGTTCTAGTGTAAAAAATATTGAAAAAATAAAAACACGTCTGAAGGGAGACTCTTTAAGAATTACTAACACATGAATGGACAGGCGATTTGCTAAAAAGTCTATAACAATAATATGTAGTAGAGTCGTTAAGGTTCATCGGTTCACCTTCTTTTCATCTTTATTACAAGAGACATAAGACAAGGGTGAAGTGGTCATCATATAACATTGTCGATTGTACCTATAGTATTGGCATGGGAATATCTGTTTCCTATTTTACAATGTCGTACGAATTATTTTATGTAGATTTTACCTTGAAATCGACCTCACAGTGCAGAGCCTGGAAAATACTAGATACTTATACTTTGTAAAAACTGTTGTGTACCTAAATTGAAATGTATTGAAAGGGGTATAAAGTATTTAGTACTATTACTCTAAGGTATTAAGCTACGTAAATATACCAGGTGTAAAAGGAGCCTTCACGAAGCCCTCAACCAAGCATTCTGTATAATTATCAAACTAAGTAACCCTACGCAAAAATTATTGCTGGAAAACGACTTTGTTTGTGGGGGTGACAAATCACGTTTTACGTTAAAACTCAATGTAATGCATTCAAAACATTGCGATACAGGGAATCGTAAACGAGTCATGGAGGTACATAAAGTAAAGTTTTAACCACAAAAACTTGTATTTAAAAAATAAAGTTGGAACTTTGACTTCCAATATCTCCGTAATTAAAAGGTTCCTTGGTATAGTCCAGATCAAAAAATGATCTTAATGATGGGGAGAACAAGTGCCTTTCGACTTCGTTAAGGTCTGTTTACACCCTTTATAATTTTATTGTTGAAATTAATATTATATTCTTATAAACAAATTAATGATAATAGACTAGATTCTTTTCAGCAGGAAGACAGAACTTAAACACATCAGAACCAACAGTTTCAGATAGTGAAATACTACTATGTGCCTAATAAAATGTAACTAATAATATCAAATAGATTGTCATAGGGAATCAGATTAGATACGAACAGTTTAGTTCGCAGAGTGCTTGTTTATAGACTAATAGCTAATAATTATGTCATAGGCGATTAGATTACTACATACCATCATTGCGAGACGGTTGACCGTGTTTTGTATTGAAATATATTATTATTTTCCTAATCAATCTTTTTTTTTTTCAATGTATAACAAGCATTACTGTTTTTTTTAGGTTTTACGATATACCAAAACCTTTTATTTGTTATGTGTCAGTTCAATAAAGTAACATAATACACACAAACTTTCCGGAGTCAATTTCCTAAATTGTGGTAAAACGTGCATCAAAATGTGTTGCGTAGTTTGGTAGAATAACGTGTACAGGCAGACAGACACTAAGAGTGACTTTAATTTATAATATGTTAAGATTATTTACATTGTATTGTATATGTTTCTCACAATCAACATTTACTTAGTCCAGAATCCCTCAAGTATACAATGTTGTATCAAACAATTTGATTCTTTTTTGTAAATATTTGTCTTATTTGGGTTCGTATAATGTTTGAATAGAACATCATTTTGTTGCTCCGATCTGAACAAAACAATAGATTGATGAAATCAAAACAAATGCCTAATTTTCTTTGGTTATTGAGTGAATCCTCTAGCGACCTTTGTTTCAACGTTTTTGTGAATCTCTTCTCCATATACCTACGAGTGAATAACACGTAAGTAGATATTTACGCTTTGTGAAGTAATAAAATTTACTATACCGTATTGATTAAATTTTTCTATTCCAGATTTCTCAACTAGAACACAATTTTTCATAGAACAGAAAAGTTGTTTCATAATCACTACATAGTATAAAATAAAGTAGCTTCCCGCTGTCTGTCATTATGTATGCTTAGATCTTAAAAGCTGCGCAACGGATTTTGATGCGGTTTTTTTAATAGATAGACTGATCAAGAGGAATGTTAATATTGTATAAAATTGCACCCGTGCGAAGCCGGGCGGGTCACCAGTGTTCAATAAATAATATAAAAATAATAGCAATATGAATTCAGTTTTCTACCAAAATAATTGTTAACAAACATACATTTATTTTGCACTCAAAGTTCAACGCACTCTATCAAATCCTTTCGGACATTTCCGAAAAAATAAATAAAAAAACCTTTGAATAAACATCTCAATGAATTTCATTAACATATCCACTACTCAGTGATTTACTCTAAATGCCGATTCACTTGGCCTGAACTTGTTCGGTAATTGATTGAACCCATCTCAACGAGTGCACTCGTAAAATAACACTTCATTGCCCTTTATATGTCTTGTTAATTAATTTTCGCAAGTCGTTAGCTAAGGAATTTAGTAGGACGGTTATGCATTTGAAAAATTGCTACTGTTTTCTGAGGTTAGCGACAAATGTTATGCGTCGTCCTAATAGAACGCGAATACGCGGTCATCGCAATTTCGCGCGAACTCAGTTCGTACGAACACGCGATCAAACATATTGATTTCGAATAGGTGTCCTAATTGACGTTCGCGCGATGATCTCGTCGCGTTCACCGTTGCCATGCAAACTGCAAAGCGGGCTCCACTGCCGCTCTCTTCGTTTATTCGCGTGATGATCGCGTTTTTGCTTTCTATCAAAAAAATCATTGTCCTTTAGGACAACGATTTTTTTCAACCGCGCGAGCACGCGCTGGTCGCATCGCTAACTCGCGCGATGATCGCGCATTCGCGTTCTATTAGGACGACGCCTGAATATAATTGCTGTGGAATCACGTTTCTATTCCGCGTTATAGTAGCACGACCAAACGTGGTATAAGGAAAAAAAACGCGTGCCTGTGACATTTTCAGAATCAGCACTGTTAAAGGTGAAAGCGCAAAGTTAGCCCGCGAAATTCAAAGTTGCTTATGTTTTTTTGCAATTTGCCGGTCAGTGTCAGGCTGTGTGTTGAACAAAATATGATTTGCGGCCGTAATAGGCATGTATTTATAGAATTATAATGAAGTACCTTAACCCTCTAAGGTCATTTAATTCCATTGACTGACTTTGTCATGAAATAGTCCTTTAATTTATTCCTTTGGGATAAATGTAAATCTGTTAGATGTACGGGTATATAGGCTGAGTTTGTTATAGTATATTAAAACTAGCCTGAGTTTAATAACGCCACCAAATTAAAATACTTACATAAAGTCAAATACCGGTTTCCGATTAAAATGTATTACTTCGAATAAGGCCATGAATAAATAAACGAAATTATGTAGATATTTGCTGTTCCAATAACCAAAGAGTTCTGAAAAGAAAAACATTGCGAAAACCTTTGAAAAAACGTTTAATTTTCCTCTGTTTAATTCTGCTCCCGGCCAATTGCGGGGAAGGCTTCCCTAGTGAGCGTAGGTATTAGTTTTACTTTTTATTACAGATACAAATTTAATATTTAATATTTACGTTTTTTTTCCTTGAGACTCGTACGTTGTTCTTAGAGCTATTAGCGCAGAGGCGGCCGTCGCCTGCAGAGACCCTATCGCCTTTGAACTCGATCACCTCATTAGTCCAGCTCAGTTGCTCCATACATACGCACATACGAAACTACGCGTTCCCGCTCAGTCCGTTAACAGACTTTGCTGCGTACGCACCCCTTAATAAAAATCAGAAGAAATTTGAAAGTGTCGTTCGGGATACGAAACATTGCGCAAGCGATGGCGGCGGAAACTCGCGAGGACGCGATAGCGGCATCCTGCGGGCGACCGTGGCCCTATTGATACCGTACCTATCACTCGTTTGTATGCAAATTCTTCGCTCAGGTGTGAACGTTCAGTGCTGTGGTAGACGTTGATGTGTCATCACACGTTTTCAAAATGTTTCGAAGTAGGAAAGGTCAAGCGATCAGCGAGGCGGACGTCCGGCGGGAGCAGGCGCTGCAATATCAGAACCGTTCGAATGTGAGCGGTTCGCGCCTCCGCGTCCGCCGCGGATCTAGTTTGACGGATTTGGACAAGTTGCGCTGTGGCGGTGGTTCCAGCGGTGGTGGTTCTATCGGGGATTTGATGAACATGTTCAGTGGTAGTGTGAATTCTGTCGGGAGTGATACTTTGTTGGCTCGGACTGTTCCGCTGGAGACAGTCCGGCGGAATGTGCCGCTGGCGTCGACGCCGCCGCCGCGCCCGCCCTCGTCGCCGCACATCCACGTGTCCCGACCCGTGGGTCCGCTTACGATGGCTCAGCGAACACTAAGATTTAGCAGATTGCTCAAGTACCAACCCTGTTCAGCCGACGTTCTTATTACGCTGGTGAGTGGCATCACTTAGTTTTATTGATAAGGATGTATTAACTTGACTCATAAAATACGTCTTTACTTACAAGTTCGCACCCAATGTTTATCTTTTCCAGTGAAAGTTTGTGTGTACAAGTACGAAGTTACACCAGCTTTATAAACGTTATCAGTCAAGTGTATCGTGATATCGGTCGTGAAAGCTTGTCAAACAGCCCTAACGGGTGATAATTGCGTTATTAAGTCATTATCAATTGATCACATCGATATCATTTCGACGTTATCTCAACAACATGGAGCATTTCATAATGATAAGCTTTATTTCGCGTTATTTTAAACTTTAGTATCTACAATGTTCTCTGGAGGTTTTCAGAAGTGGGATTACAGAATATAAAGTAGGTAAAACACAAGTTCAATGACCGTCGATAGATAATTCATTGTTAAAAATGTCAAGTAAACCTATCTTCAGTGCTTGTTTTCAATAATTTATTGCCGCCATTACGTTCATAAGGGAAACCTAATAATTGACTGAAAATATGAACATTATTATTCTTATCGACACTATTATTTTATTGAGAAACTGCAGTAACCTTGAAGATGTATTTATGTAGTAAAAAACTGTATTATTAATTTTATGTCATGGAAAACTAAAGGTTAGATACTATTACATAAAGTAATGGGTATTAAATGTATCATGGCATGCATTTTGCGATTTGAGTAGGTCTTGGAACTATTTCATTTCAAAATCGATCCTTTTATGTTAAGTGGACCATTGTGCGTGACCAGATCGATGTTTATAATTATGTCTAAAGATTGACCTCCAGATTTTCCTTCAGAACTTTGTAGTCATTATTTCATTTGAGAATAGAAACACGTTACTAAGAGTGTTTTTCCAGTTCTTAGATATTATTGTGTGTCATACTGAAGTGATTCGTGCGAAGGCTAGTGCGGAGGCAATCTATCAATGTATTTCGATGACGTCTGTCAATTCCCTAGAGCGTAAAGTTGGACTACACTGTTAGACAGATAGACTGAAGCCTGTAAATTGCATTTTAAAAACATCACGCTATTGTAGAAATACTAATTTAAACTTAACAAGTGCTCTCTCAAGTTTCGTTTTATTTAAAATTGTATGTGATGTGTGGTATATTATTAGCAGTAGGCTGATTTTTTCATTTGTATACGTAATTTTTATTTGAATTGTAACTAATTGCTTAAACCACTGACGACTTCATGTTATTTTATTGTATTTCTATAATTTGTGCCATCGGAATGCGAATTTTCACAAAAACTACGCGATTACTACATTAATGCGTAAATGAAAGCGCACTGCTAGAAATAAAAACAGTGCTATACTATTCATGCAGTTTAGGTGTCAGTTAATGTTAATGAAACCGCGTGTTGGTTGAGTACAGCAACTTCTAATGAAGACTAGAAATGTCTACATCTAAGAGGTAGCTAGTAAGTTCACATGCGAGATTGGCGGTTCCTAAAGTTGGTGCAATACAAATCTGTTTGAGATAGACTAACTTTTAATTATAACCGTTGCCTGGATTTAGTTTAAACAGGAATTACTTTGGTATAACCTTCTCTTAATACCCTACATTTTCCGTTTACGTTACATTACAATTTACGTTACGTTACACTGTTTTTTTTTTCTTTCTTTTATTTTTTGTTTCTTAAAAAAAAGTGATCAAGTACGAGTCAGACTCACGCACCTTGACAAATAACAATATCAAAAATCATTCATATTTGCAAACATAACAGCAAAACTAAATTTGTTTGACATAATAAGTTAATGAAAAACTAAGTCCCATATCTCAAAATATAAATATCAAATCTTATTCAAATAAACTGAAAGTTTTTTTACGTTCTACAAACCCACTTTTTTCCAGAATTTTTCTCTTACTTTAAAAATTTGTGGGTTGGAGGGGTGGGACCTACATTTTTACGGCTTAAGAAGTCAATATCTCATCAAGCATTGATTCGACACGAAAATGACTCTACTGGTTTTTTATTAAAAAAGCAAAGGTGAGTTCCTGTAGAAAAGATAGAAAAACTGCCACTAAAGCTGTTTTTCTTGTTCTAAATCTGTCACGCTCTGTGTCAGCTAGCACTGTTGTATGTGTCGCCGTAGAAGGCTCCATAGCAGTACTTAGTAGTTCCTACCCCTGAAAACAGATGGCGTTGTTATCGTATGTGAGTCTAATTTCTTGTATTGGATTATTAAATCTTGCGTTATTTTGTTTATGAAATCTGTTAGGAACCTAAATAAAAATGTCGCCAATTTATATAAAACAGTTAAAATTATGGATAACTTAACCTTTAATGTTTCTTTTGTTTTGTTTCGTTTCTTTATTTTCTTTCGTGAACACTTTTGAAATGAAACGATACTAGTACCGACATTCTTCTTTTGATGGCCTATGCAGTCTTTTAAAGAAGAGAAGCGCAAAATTGATGTTATATTCTTTACTACAAAAAAGAGTGAGTTTTCTCATAACTTTAAAATAACTGCAGAGTCAGTGACCCGTATTATTTTCCTTTCCAAGTTCTTTCAAGACTATTTCCTAGAATCTGTGTTGAGATTCAATGAATCGAATCATTGAATGGAATGGAAAGCAATGCATAAGGAAGCAGTGACGTCACCATGTGCGGCAGAGATTTCATGAATTTTAAAACACCCTACATTTTTATATAAATGGGTGTATTTTATCTGGAATGTGGGTAAGCAGGATTTATTATGATATTTATTTTATCTCCTTTATTCTTTAAAAACAAACATAAACAATTATTATTATACCTAGCCTGTATTGTCCCACTATAGGGCAAAAACCTCATCCTTTGTATATATGGCGTTTTGATTTACTTTTTGATCGGTGAACTACCACTATGTCGACGTGGCATATCAGTCAATGAATATGAAGCTCTGATTGTTCACTAATCCGCTCTTAATCATTCACTTATTCAGCAAATCATTCTAAACCTGATTTCTAAATAGTTTTTGTATCTATGTGAGGCTGTTCATAGTGATGTACTGAAAACGTGGTAAACGTTTATGCGTCGATGCCCCCCACCCCCTCACCCCTGTATAAAATCAGACTGTGAGTCATAAATAATGTTTTAATAGTTAAGTGTTCAGGAAAACTGATTTAAATATATAATGAATAAAACAAGAGAGAATTTAGCTTTATTTATTCAAATCGGAAATCTCATCAGTTATTGACAGTTAAAAATAATTTCACTACAATTTAATATAATCGAATGATAATAGAAGACATGTTGTTGTGTTGGATGGGTTAATCAAAATGTAAATAACGTTTTGATTAACCCATACAAATCATATTTCAATCATACTAAGGGTTGCCATTTAACTAATTTCAATTTAATACCTTAACTTCAACATAATCATAACGCTCAATTAATCTCAATCAATTAACTTCAGTAAAACTTTACATGGAGCTACCATGTAAAGTTTTACAGAATGCGTAAAATAACCTATATGGCTTCAAAATAAAATGATCCCAAAAATACGGTTTTTTCAACTGGAAAATTGACACAAAAATTTATTCTTCCAAAAATTGACAACCCTATCAAACTCAACCACACGCTCAATCAGGCATATTTCTTCATGAATTTGAGTAAATATTTGAGTTTTGGCATCTCTATGTTATGGATGCATCTGTTAAAGTCTCCAATGACCTTGACAGAGTGTGTCATCATTCGAGAGATGATATCTTTGAGACACACGCTCAGATCTGAGACCTCTTTGAAGCCATGGATGGCTATTTCTGCCATCACCACCGGGAATGGTGATGTTTCGTACAGGAACTGAAAATAAAAATTGTATACGATAAACAAAATATATTAAGGCCCTAGCACCTCTTTTGACGTTTTTCGCAAAGAAAATACGTCGATTTTTTAATAAAAAATTTAAAATATAAAATTATCTTACAGAAAATTAGTTAAACTGTTTGCAACAAGCACCATCAGTATCATCCATAGATATGAATAAATTCATAAAACTATAAAAATATTATTTGTGAAAAGATTAGTTTAAATTTTTAAAGCGACGTTTTTCGTAACGGATACTTCTGGGATGTCGAAGAATCAATTGAGTCTAATTTAGAAAATAGGTTTCCGTGACGCTCTTTTTTATAATGTGCATGATTTTGTCGATTTTGCAAGCAACAACCCTAATATCAACCATAAAATCAGGCAGAACGTAAAAATGCGCCAACAAATTATAGAGCCCAATCCCAGGGCCGCCAGACAATTTTCTGATTAACAAAATGTTTGGCATTGAGTAGTATTAGTATGTACTGTGAACGAATGCATACCTGCTAACATGTACCGACTGTCAATTTTTTATATTTCTGAACTATATTTTTCTTCTTGTCCAATCGACAGCACATCTGATTCTATAGTGTACTGTTTGGGCCCAGTTGGTACTTATTTTTTTAAACCATGGCCACGTTTCCACATTTCAAACGATAACTTTGATATATTCTCTTATTTGAACATACCTCTCTATTAAGATTTTCCCCGCTCAATATTCCAGAGCTAGCGAGTTTCCTGTTCTGAATCAAGTGTAGATACAAACTAATTCCCGGGATCACGTATCCGGTGGCTACTCAACTACTCTCTTGGGGAGTACCCCAAGAGAGTCAGTAGTCAGTAGACCAACCAAGCTATATTTATTTATATGAGCACTAGTCACAATTTCAGTTTATTTGCGTGTTATTTGATACTCGTGAAGTCGGCAACGATAGTCGGATTTTGGACGATCGCGAACAATTTTTGTCTTGGAAGTTCTTTTAGAACGTATAAGATAGGTCCATAAAAACCGTCATTTAAATTAGAAACAACAAACGAAGTGTAAACAGTTGCATAATTAACTCGATTATAGAAACCGTATGGGTTGATTTAGAACTGCATTACATTGTGGCTATAGTTTTAGTTACGGGGTGAAAAGAAAAGAATAAATTTAATTCTAAATAGAAATTTGATATTAGAAAACCTGTATAAGTCTTTTTTTACAACCATCACAAGTCTATGAAAAGATTCCGTGAATGCAACATAAAATAAGTCAATGAAATTGTACATTGGCAGCTCTTTACACTAAATTGGTGTTGACTTTGTCTTGATACTTACAACGGTCCTCTCAAGATCTTGACTCTCATGGGAGCAGTTCCCACCAACTTGCTGTTGCTTCTGACATTCGAACAGCTTTGAGGCTGAATACTTCTTCAAATTCTCCAGCGTTTCGAAGTGGACTTGTAGTTTTTCTATAACAAATACATTAACTTTGTTGGATTCTGTTGGTGTTAGAGTATATTTGATGACATTTGATTTAACTTTGGTGGTAAAGGCATTACCGTCTTTTCACTAATTTCATCATGCTCTCTTAACTGATCAGTCGATTCGGTATCAACGAATTATGGACTAGCTGTGGACACCAGTTACTTCAATAGAATATCGGTCAGAGTCCGGTGTCCGGCGCCATTGTCTGCAGTATGTCTGCATCGGCTAGAGCAAACCCTTATTATGTTTATCAATTTGCTTTCATTTTGATTCGTCACATTTGCTTTCCAAAATAGATTAAACACACTCATGATCATTAATGCAGTAGATTTATTACAGCACACAGACTTTGTTGTTATTACTCAACGCTACGGTTGTTTTGGCCAATACCTGTATTGTCACTAGCGGATATGTTGACGTTGATAAACAAGGAACATTGTCCCAAAATAATACGGACGTATGTGGGTTGACAAAGCCGACGGCCAAACCGTAAACAATTTGGATTTAAAGTAAACACACCTAGTTTACTGAAAACCTATTTACTTATGTAAGTTTCCTACTTCCCTTTTCAGTAAATAGCGGATATTTGTCTTCCTACATTTATTTTGTCTTATCTACGGAGACAATATGACTCATCAATGTTATGTTTTATCGTTTGTGTAAAATCTATCTACCTTACCCGGTTTTTCTCTTTATGATTGAATGAACTGCGGTTCCTAAATGTCTTTACAAAATATATGAAATAGAATCTACAAAAACAAATTCTTTTAAGTTAAAATCAATCCATCCCAACCAATAAACGACACTTCCAAAAAGTAATTCAATATCTTGGCTTGATCAAAGAGAAGGGATATTGGCCAGTTTGCCAGTGTCAGTATAATCGATTCTCCAACAAACAGGAAGGTTGATTTAACTCAGCTCGACCGCGCATTCATTAAGCCAAGTCTACAACATAGTCTGTATACACAATAACATCGTATCGCCCGGAAGGCAACGTGAACGTGGATATCACCCATATTGATGTGGAAGCGGAAAACTCAATTGTGTTCTGCTTGTACTTGATACTTAGTAAATCTTGGTATATTTTAGCGTTTTCTTGAGACCACTGATTACCATTCGATTATGTTATTTGAGAAAGAATCAGCGGTCGTCCCCGTGCGACGCAAAATTGACGTATCACTTTGCGTTCCCCAGGGAGCTATCTTGGGTGTTTTGTTATTCTCAAACAACAAAAATTTTCTCTTAATACTTAACTTAAAAAAGGGAAATTGAAAACTCTATTTCAATAGGCCCTGTAATCGAAGAAGAACTTAAAATTATAGATGTATAACATACCTGGTAATCTCTGAACCCTCTGGTATCCAAGAGCGAGGCACAATGTTACATTTTCGTCAGCCAGTTGCAAGTTCTCGCCAAGCAGCTTAACTATGCTCTCTTTGCAATACGTCCCGTTTCGAGGCTTACGATCGTGTATTATCACCTAGGGGAGCGTAAAATTGGTCAGCTAAATCGGATGAACGTTTGCAGTAATTTGTTGAAAGTCGTTTGGATTGTTAGCTTCGATTTTATTGTTGGTAGTATGAATGGAAATGATAAATGGTTTGTTATTTCTTTTGATTCATATTATATTGCGCTAATGGTAATTGTTTAATTGATTGGTATAATGACATATTTGGCCTGTAATGTTTCCGCCTGTTGCAGGGATCTTTTTAATCTCAATGCTGTTATAAAATCATAAGAAATAATCAATCCTTAGGTTTTTTCTTCTAAAATAATGCAGCATACTAAGAAATTTTAAGGAAAGCAAAAGTAACAATTCCTTTGAGAAAATTCTTGCCAATCTTTTGTTCATGTAATCTTATTTTAAACCTTAACCCCCTTACCTGGAAGTACAAAGATATTTGTTCGAGGTACACAGTCATGTAGTTAATGGCTTTGTCCGCCTCGTTTTTCATGAGCAGCTTTATTTGGGACACTAGTGTATCCATGTCCTCCCGGGACTTTTGTGTACGGACCTGAATGTCCGCAATCAATGACCGGTAGCCATTTATTAGGTTATCTTGAAAATCTGTCGTCTGTAAGATAAAGAGGTTCTTCGTTAGGTTTTGTGTTTAAAGCACTTTATGTATTTATTTTGCAAGATTTTTATTTGCTTTTGAAAGAGCCTTGTACCCGCTTACATCACAAAAAAAGTTTAATGCTTTCATTATTAAAACATCGTTGTTTCTTTCAATTGTTTGAAGATTATAAAGACGGAAAGTGGTATCAAATATTGGGATATCGGGATTATCAGGGATTTGTGGTGTATGCGGGCCTTAGACTGAGGTCTTTAGTATACAATATTTGATATTTTACAATTGGAAGAAGCTCTAAAACTGTTTATTTTATTTCAACATCAAGTAATGACTTCACTTTTCTTGCCTTGATTTTAACAAAAGTTAGGCAAAATGTTTTAATTCTTATTTTGTGTGAGGTATAGCAGATGGCTATATTCTCTATAATACCTTTGATGAAATGACCTCATACTGTTTAAATTTAATCTGACATGTCTGAAGTCGAAGCTCCATTGTTTTATAATAATGACAAACATAAGAAAGAATATAAATGATATAATATAAAATCATCACAATCATTGTTGGACAGAACTATAAAATTAATCATAACACATATTATTATGAAGATATTGTAAGAATAAAGTTTGTTATTTAAACAAAAATCCTGACCTGAAAAGTCATCTCATTATCTTCTACAAAATAATCGATTTTCTTGTTTGAAAACAACTGAATAAACAATTTGATTAGTCACGTCTTTCTATACATCAAAATAAATGACTATTTATTATTAATCACTTGATGGTATTTGTTTAATTAAACAATATACTTACAGCGTATGATCTATTTTGTATAATGTATTGGAGTGCAATTACCTAAAACATTTTAGCAATATATTCATGCTGCAAACGGCATAATTGTACGAAACGTGTCTTTTAATTAGGAAAGTGAAACATATGATAAATATATACGTTAGGATACTAACACCCGTATCTAAAGTCAAGTTAAAGAATATTTACTTGAGTTTAAATTATTACTTAAACTCAAGTAATTATACATTAAAATGTATGCATAAGTTATTACTTATTAATTTAAACTCAAGTAAATATTCGTTGTTGTATTTGTTTTTTTATTGCATAAAAATGTGTGCATAAGTAATAACTTATGCACACATTTTTATGCAAAAAAAAAACAAGAAGTTAAACGAAGTAAGAACTACCAAAGAAAGCAAAGCCACGAATTCTAACTTTCGACAGTTCCAACTTCAAGCGGTGACTAAAACTTTTATCTTAAATAATTAGTTTTACTCAAGTGATAACTTTGACTTTGTTTATAGATACGGGAGTAAGCATCTACCTACCTACCTTCATTTTGTGCCTGTATTTACTGACAATGGCACCAAAATGAATTACTGAATAAAAATGCGGTAACGGATTTTCTATGCTCGGTGTACCGCCGGGAGTTTAAATTCCAACAATGCACATTATTGTGGCTAAATTCGATTATTTAGGCTTTCATTTCGGTATTCCAAATATACCTTCAAATTGGGAACTAGATTCCATAGAACAGAACCTCTGCCTGATTGTCATATCGTCTTTGTAGTTCTAACATCACGTAAGTCAATAATAGCGACTTAACAGAATAATGGAAAAACTGCAAAATAATACCTATGTAATGGTAATATACCATTTTATAATTTGTGTTGACTTCAAATTAGATAGAGATTTTGCTTGTTGCTATATTGGCTAAAACGACGCATTTTCTGATTCTCAAGCAAACGGCATCAAAAATAAAAATGTCAAAACCGCAAAAAAATTACCTTCGTGGTGTTAGAACTTCTGCGGCGAAAATTATATAACCTAGCTGTGGTCATGTTACAACATTGGTTTTTTATCAGAAAACCAATTCAGTTCCATTCTAATAATACCAGCTTATTACAGTCCCATTGCAGGACAAAGTGCTCATCAGAATTATCTGCCTAGCCTTTTCCTAACTGTGTTGCGGTCGGCTTCCAGTCTAACCGGATACAGCTAAATACCAGTATTTTAAATGGAGCGACTGCCTATCAGACCTCCACATCTCAGTTAGTACTGGATAATACGATACCCTTTGGTAAGACTGGTTGTCAGACTTTCGGGCCACTGACTACCTGAAACCACTGTAATCTACAAATGACATACAAAAAGATATGAGCATTCTGATCGGGTTTTTTTTTCCCATTTGCCGCTAGTGGTGACGACTGGGAATAGACGGATATTGATGGTGCCAATCGTACAAAAAAGTAAGTTTGGCATACACAAAAAAATATGGGCCGTAGAAGGAATATAACATAGGACGAAACAGGAATAAAATAATCAAAATTATATTTTGGGACGAAGGAAGCATATTGTTTGGGACGACCCAGGATTTTTTTATGTGGGGCGAGACTCAGTGGGCTGAACGAAGAATAAATTGCTCAGACAAACCTTTTATAGAGAAGCAATATGTTTACCTCTGCTCTCTTCGGAATGTCAAAGAATAACTTCCAGTAATAATTAACTTGGAAATTAATCAAGACAATTCACCATATTCCTCATTTATGACTTCTATTATCGTCTAATTGTAATTAACTCAGTCTTTATTGGATGCCAAGAACTTGTATAAGGTAGTAATGCTGTATCGAGTAGAAACATGGAATCGTTAAATTTTAACGATTAATCCTCTATTTATGGAAGTAGTTATATCTTTGATTGGGTTTTTTACCTTCTTAATTTATTTTTCAATAAGCCTTTGCAACGATCAATAAGTTCTCGTTGACTTATTAAATAAAACTTCCAAATTCCAATGCTTTGCCTCCTAAAGCATTGGGATATGGAAATCCTGTATGGCCGTAATTTTGGTATACCTCTGTTTATAGTATATGCTATTCTACCACACATTACTTACAGAAAAAACTGAAGAATAGAGAGCTAGCGCTGGTCAGAACTCGAAGATTAAGGTACCTCGTGCACGACGCGGCCAAGACCATGACTTGTCGTATGATTTGTCGCAATCTTGAACAAAACTGGTCGGACGCCCGGTCTTGTGACAGAACTTTCTGCCTGGTTCCGACCAAAAGTTACTTCTTCACTTCGGCCAGAAGATCTTTTGGCTGCAAAAGCGGCTTTTGCGCACTTTTGGCCAGACTACTTTCGGCCGGAGCGGCTGCTAACTCGAAAAAAACTGGTCGGATGTCCGGTCGTGAGACCAAACCTTCTTCCTAGTAAGAGCTTCTGCGGTCAAAAGTCGTGTCGTGGCCGCGTAGTGCGCAAGGCCCCTTAAACAATCCCTGGTTGAAACTACGTCTTACATTATTTGTAACTAAATATCAGAACTAGATTTCCATTACTGTAGTCTCTATGATCGGAAGCAAAGGCCACTTATAGCCCTATATATAATATGTTTACCTTTTACAAGTTCTACATTCAAATAATACTGGCTATCTTGACTAAGCGACTTTTTTTTTTCAGTTTTTTATTTCGTTTTGCTCCTCATTGACGCTAGGGGTTTTAATCCCTACAGTCACAAGTAACAAGTATTTGCTAATGAGGCGAGCTCTATTTAAAAATAATCTGCTATGAACGTACAAATTTATTTACATTTTCTTTTATATTTATTTCAGGAAATGAAAATTGTTTGAGATTTAGGTTAGATGGGATTTTGCATTTAAAAATAATATTTATAGTTACTGTTAATGTGAGCCTGTGTCATCCCACCGCTGGGCAAAGGCTTCTCCCCATAACGTCCAAATCTTTTGATCTAGGGCTAATGTGGAACACTGGTCATTGGTTCTGTCCAGCACGTCCCGCCATCTCCGGCGAGATCTACTGCATCGCCTTATGGCTGTGTCAGGGCTCCACATCGAGGTTATTTTAGAACAGAGCTCGTCGGGCATACGGCAAACATAGCCAGCCCAGTCCTACTGCTCCGCTTTGCGGTTTTTTGAGCAACGTCAGTAATTTGTGTTTTGGAGCGTAGTGTGGTTGCGCATGTGACCATAATAGGTTAGTTTGGCACCTAGGATACTGCGCTCCATTGCACGTTGGCATATTTATAGTAGTATCTTATATTAAGCCGACAAATAAGATTTTTTGATCAGTTAAGACGTGTCGCGCCGACCCCAAGTAGAATGGGAGAAGGGTAGGAGGATAATGATATAAGATTTGCTGAATAAATAAAAAAAAATATATATCGCTGGACATTACACACACAGCGCCATCTAGGTGCCACACTAAGCAACGAGGCTTGTGTCGTGGACACCAGATAGTTGATACTACTACATAGATACTTTTTTGTTTGTAAATGCATACTTATTATACATATAAACATCCATGACTCGGAAACAAATGTCCATGCTCATCACACAAACATTTGCTCCTACCGGGATTCGAACCCGGGACCCTAAGAACGTAAGGCAGCCTCACAACCGCTGCGCCATTCGGGTCGTCAAATGGTTGAGAATGGTTTATTATTTCGCATTAATTAGTTGAATTGTAACTAAAAATAAAATTGAAATTTCTTCCGAAATTGCGGCCACGTTCATTATCTGTTTATATCAATAGCAGGCATCAATAGAAACAAACCACTTACAGTACGAATGAAAGCAAAGGAAACGTAAGTTGATTTAATCAAAAGTATTCAGACAAAATAAATAGACTGCAAATCTTGTTTTTCTACTTTTCCTGATTATTTGTAAATTTTAGTTAAAATTGCGTTCTCTAGGAGTTCCTTTAACTTCGTTACTTACTACGCACGAGGACCAATCAAGCTATACGACAACAATTTATGCGGATCATGGAAATATATACAATGTACAGCCATGTTATACTGGAAATGTATAGCTTGATTTGTCGCCGTATGTACAATATCTCTACGGTAGAGTTTCCAATATTCGTAACAGCATTCACCCTACTTTAGGTTCTAGTCGTTGTTTTCCGAATCAAAGATAAACAAAATGGCTAACAATGAAAAATGAAACGCTCCATGGGCAATTAAAAGTTTGTTTACCATTTTGCAGGATTTAGTTGGTTCTTTAAAAAAAAGTTGATTTGCGCTACTAAAATAATTATGTTACAACAAATCAGTAGGTAATTTTTTTCGCAATATTGCAATGATCAACTTTGCAAACTTGTATCAAAATGTTTGTACATATTATGTTTTTTTTTTCCGTTAAAATAAAAACATGTGTAAACCATAAACGGAGTAGGTAATATAATACGATTGTGTAACGGAGTTAGGTGAAAAATAAAATATTTCTTATTACATCATTATGCCACCGAAATATTTACGACGCTGTTTATTCCATTTGAAATACTTTGTACACTAAAATTCTCCAAATGCAAAAAAATACTGTTATTGATTAAAATAAACACTCACCTGTAGTGTGATGACGACTGAAATCGCGAATACGAAAATTATTCTGCGATACATTTCCTGAATTGTATTTCACATCCCGCAATCAACTTTTTTTACACATCATTTTTGTATTTCTAGTTTCAAAAATTAAAAAAGAACTGTATTTTTTTTGGAATACGAGTATTCTTTTTTTTTAAATTATTTGTTGTTGCACAAGTGGCACAATGCTGCCGGTGTGGTAATCTTGGGGCAGCTGGTTGTTTAGGCGTGTGCCTTGTTTTGCTCAACAGCGTCGATTGGCTTCAACGCTTGTAGTGCTCGCTCAAACCTGAATCGCGTTGATGACTCGATCGATCGCTTTAGTTTATGATACGTGCTAAATTGTTTTATTGTTAGCTCACAACGTTTGGGGTCCCGTAGGATGATTAAACGGTTTGCCTTTTAATTATACGTAATCAATAATTTGCAATTTATGAAAAAAATCAAAAAAGAGACCACACTATAGGTTTTAATATGAGGCTTTATATTGAGGATATGATTTTTTGTTTTAAATGGTTCACACCCAATAACAGGTACATCACTTTGTCCGCCTACCATTCGACTACCACATACCTCAATCATTGTTAATTACAAAAAGACAAAGTGGATGTTACACTACAGTCAATACACATTTTGTAGGATTGTTTCATAATATTTATACGGCAAAACTAGGCTTTTCATGTTTTATAAACTACACTCTTTCGGACGAGTCACGCCATCGGAAATATTGAAAAATATGATGGAGACTTTGTTTGAAAATGTTAACGTTGAAGTAACATTTTTTTTTCTGTCTAAAAAAAATCATTTCCAATGTTAAATGTACGGAACGAAATGTGATATATATTCGATGGTAACACTCTCACCCCGATGTACAAAGAAGATAAACATTTATGTTGTTATACTTCTTCGTTTTATGAATGGGGAACATTGTCTGTCCATTCATAATTTTTGAAGATAACAAAAGTTTTTCATTCAATTCTTCCTCTTAGCGTGTCGATGGCAATCTAAATGGTGTCGGCTCAAAATTGAGCTACTAGTTTGGCGCTTTCGGTAGCGTCCATCAGTTCCTGTAGTGAATAAACAACAGGACACGCAGGACACGATATTAAGTGCCCCATCGTTTGTGGAACAGCACCACATTTACACTCCAGAGATTATCCTTGCTGCGACCAACCTGGGTCTGGAGTCTATTTAAAGTCTTCCAGGTCAGCCATGGCAACTCATGCCCAGGTGGGAGATTTTCAGCAGGTGGAACGAATGGGTTAGGTAAGGATGCACTACCTCGCCACAGCTTTAGTCTTTCCGTAGACCGCGTGCCAGTGAGTGGGGTGATACACTTCAAAAAACTGTTTCGGCTTTTCAGCCTTTGCGACAGGAGGGTATTTAGATGTAGAGGGTGTCGTGTGTCAGAAACCATTTTGGCTTTTTCGCTACAGCTTGCCACTGTTCTGCTAACTTCCGGTGGCGCTATTCCTGAGTGGGGTCAATCTGTAAATTGACGAATCATTTTGTTTTATAAACGTATGCACAAATATAAAAAAATAATATGTTTATTTTCTCATCAAAAACGTTACAGTGAACAGGAATTCTTTAATCTAATACACAAGGGAATTTGTGAGAGCCTGCCCGAAATAGGCATAAAATACCTGTATTCCTGTACAGGGGGCCTAAAATGGCTGTTTTATCAGAATCATAATACGAATAACGTTAAAAATTTAAAATTCTTAAAATGGTCTTTATGGTTATGACCACAAAGTCCATTTTAAGAGTTTTAAGTTTTTAACGTGATTCGTATTATGATTCTGATAAAGCTTCCATTTTAGGCTCCCAGGTCACCAGGCCCGCCAAGACTTAACAGGTATACATACTAAGTTAGATTAATAAATTAACAACTCGGGCGTGATGATTTTACTTAAAAACTAGGTACTTACAGAATGTTGCAAATAAAAAAAAAAAATATAATTACTCAGTCTAGCTAGAGTGCCTATGAGATGGTGTGTGTTTGTGTAGCAGATAGATGAATAAATAAATGAACATACAGACACGAATACAGGGTGTAACAGGACCCTTCACGAAACCGTCAACCAAGCATTATGTATATCAAATTAAGTAACTTTATGCAAAAATTATTGCTGGGAGACGACTTTTTTTTTAGGTGAGAAATCACGTTTTTCGGTAGGACTCAATGTAACGCACTCAAAACATTGTGCTGATGGGTGGATTGAATAGTACGGGGGCCGTGGAGGTGTTTACAGTAAAAATCTTACGTTAAAAAAAGGTATTTAAAAAAAAAAACTTGTGAAAAAGTTGGAACTTTGACCCCCATTAACTGCGTAATAAGAAGGTTCCCAGGTGTGGTGGAGAACAAAAAAATGCTCGCAATGATGGAAGAATTAGGTACTTTTCGGCTTCGTTAAAGGTCTTGTTACATCCTTTAAACTAAAATAAATTAGACAAACAATGGAAAAACATTGATTTAGCACCTATATTACTTAAAGTGATTTAAAAAAGGCAAATAGAATATATTTCTACCATCACAAAAGATTGAAACTGTACTTCCATAAATGTTGATAAATTTTTCAGAGATGTAAAAAGAACATTGGATTTAATTAATGAATTGAAGCTGAAACAATGGGAAGAGCAAACTGACATATTTACTAACACTGTTACAGTACAATTTCGTTTACAATCTTCTTGACAATAAGAACAAAAGATATTATTGTTGAGTTACTCAGTTCACTGGTTGAGTTACTCACTTCACTGGTTGCTGGATATTTTTTTACTTTGTTACTTTTCGTTCAAATAAGGCGAGATGTAATTAAAATTATAACAGACATTATTTGCTTGAAATAACCTAAAATGGGCGGCTCGACTGTTTTTTAGAAAATATGTATAATTGTATATCTCTATCTCGTGTTTCATCCCAGAGGTGCGAGCCACGCATGTCCCATATTATATTTATATAGTGAAAGTATGTATACATAATATTCTCGTAGATAATCCCTTAAAATAGTCACATAGACTTTTACATCTTCAAATTGGTACAAAACCATAGGTATACTATACACACAACAATCCTCATACTAACTTTTCTAAATCTCGAAGATATTAAAAGTGAGCATTACTAGTTACTTCCTACAATTTAAAGCATATAATTTTATGTTTGACTCCGAATAGGTAGGTAATAAATTGTAGCAAACATTCGGTATAACTGAAACTACGTGATATCGGCACTGTATGTAACAAAGAGAAAAAAAAATGTACCTAATGTTCACTTATTTCTCCGCTGAATGTATAGTTTATGGCACACAATTTTTTACCGTTTTCTTAACGTCTTTCTAAGAAATAATGAGGGTCTTTAGTTGGCAACGGTTATAATTTCAGTAAGATTTGACTGGTTTTTAGACTACATCTTAGAAGGGTAAATAAAAAGTAATTATACCTGTAGTGGGGAAAATATAAAAAGGCCAAACTTTGTTAGTGTTGAGAACAGCGCCATCTTTTGAGTTTTTCACGAACTAGTAACTGAAAGCTCTGTGAGTTATGCGTGAAATAATAACGTAGGATGAATACAGATGGCACTATTGCTGCTGTTAACAAAGAACGATGTTGTAGGAGTTTGATCACGAATTCAGTAAAATAGAAACCGTAAATGTGAAAGTTAAACTACAAAAAACCCAAGATAATATGAACCATACACTTACGTTTTTTCTGATAAGGCTAATAAAAATAAAACAGAGGACTACGTACGGCTTGATACAACCTTGCTTTTACACGTGCCCCGGATGCTTGTATCCACTACGCACCTAACCTTTATGAAGGACATTACAATTAACTTGGGTGTATTTCCTTTTAGGGTGTGATACCACTAATTGGTTGCTCAAATCGTATTTACTACTGAACTGAACACATTTGACTATCTTTTGTTATTTCAATGAGTCAACTAACATTTCGCTGATTTTATTTTGGTTAGTCCTTTCTAACTGGCATATCCTAGATCGAAAAAATCGCAGTTTAACTGGGCCAGCGTGATGCATTATGGCCCACTCAGACAGGAAGTCTGCGTTCTGTATAATCTATAGCTAGTTCCGATGAAACGTCTGTCCTTCTTGCAAAGTGCAAGTTTCGAATCGAGTATTCGAGTCGACTTCGAAATACCTATCAACGGACTTTGATTGCGATTCAACAGTACCTTGTGAGCGGGCTATTGCGTTCTGTATAATGTAGGCACCGGTTTAATATCTGCGTACTTGTCTAAGAGACGAGGGGGAAATAGTGGTTTTAGTCAGAGGGTTACGGAGTAGGAATGTGCCTTTGTTAAGGCCTTCTTTTAGTTGTGAAAGGTGTTCACGCTATGGAGTTGTTGGATGTTTGGTTTCTTGGGAAGTATAATAGTCAAAGGTGGCAAAAATGGATACAGTAAGATATTAATAGCAAAAAACGTCCCATGACTTATTGTCATATTCTGGACTTTGGTGGAGGAATTTATAATATAGTAAGTACTCCAACTTTAATTTAGCTTGGTCCAGAGCCAGCGCCATAATTGCTTTATACTTTTCTATCATAATCCGTAGGAGATTGATAATCCATTGCTTCAAATGCTGAGAAATTCGTCTGTTCGACAACGTACATAAATAACGGAATAAATATTGTTGAATTTCTAAAATGACGGGCATTGACTGCCCCACGCTCATCAATCACCAGGTGTTAAATTATATGTCACCTACGCTCAAAGAGCCTGTAAAATACTTATATCTTGGGGGAGCACGTGGTTAAATAATAACAGGCACACGTAGGTATCGATGCTTTGTAAGAATCTAAGCTACGTTTGCTGCGGTTAGTCCTTAGATAATCCATTACATATCAAAGCCACTCCGTACCTCAGAACGCACGTTAAGCCGCTTGTCACGCACGGCTGTCATTTGTAGATCTTTGACAGTCGTCACAGGTAGTCCGAAAATATGGCTTAGTAGATATTGGACATCTTTTTATACCTAGTGATGATCATGATGCTGTCTAGCCGCTTTCAGCCACAGCAGCTTCATTCGATGGCTTTCTAGGGTGGTTTTCGAGGGCTTTGGTGTGCTGCTCTTTCATGTGCTCTCAAGTAGCTAGCATATCCAACTTTGCCCGGAAAACTCCGAGCACAAAGCATTTCACTAACTGGGTTGTGAAGATCAGATAAACAGACACTCCATATAAAATACATTGATTCAGCTGCGTCCAGCAACACTGGAAACTGACTTTAAAATAGTTGAGAAAAGGTTGGTTGGTTTTTAAAATATTTATTAGTTTATTTTATAAGTATTAAGCGTATTAGTATCAATATAAGTACTAATTTTTTTTTTTTTTATATTTGTTACAAAACAACCACAGGGTACAAACCCTACCACAGCGTTTTCTTATTTAACCCAAAGGTTGACTGGTAAAGAATGCCTTATAGCATTAAGTCCGCCTATCACTATTGTATATGAAGTTTAAATAAATAAAAGGCTAGGATGAAGAGTCTTTTCTAAGTAAATAAATACATTACTTTCTTTTACTTGGCCACAATTGTGCAATTATCTCCAAACAAGGTTTCACAAGGTCATTAGCTATATAAATTAACCTTTGTTCATCTAAGATGTAATTAGGAGCCAGGTAATTAGTGTTACGATTATTAATTAACAGGTCAGGATGGTATGTGGAGTGTTATTAGGTGTATTATGAGATTAACATAAATTAGCTTTGGAGCACGTAGTGGTTGGGTTCTAATACGAGTGTGTTTACTGGATAGGTAGATAGATTTGTGAAGGACACCTTTTGTTCACCAGTTATGTAAGAGAGTAAGAGTTATTTGGTTTTTCCATCGGAAACTTTTCAGTAGTAGGAGCAATCGGAACTACAAGTAAGGGGCGTCAATTTTGACAAGTCAAAGTTACACAATTTTAAAGCATGTCATTGTCAAAACGTATATAGCAGTAGCTTAGGGATAACATGTTCTCTAAAAACCCTCAACTACTAGGCTGAATTTTGGTTTGTGCCCGATTGCGTGGTATTATTTCATAAATCCTTCTTTTGACTGATCAAACATGTCAAATCTATCTGTACCTACTGAAAATAGTAAAATATTGTAGTTAAAAAAAAACAAAAAATACGATAAAGAGTGACGTCTTTTTATTATTCGTATTCTTCTAAGCAAAACCCTTAAATTTGATAGCCATATTATCGGAATGCTTAAAAAATAACTAGTCCACCATATTAGATTTAGAATGACGTCATTTACCTAACCATGCATTGTCATCCAAACTAAACACGTATGCTAAGTTCCAGCTTAATCGAAAACCGGAAAGTGGGTCAAAAACTTCTAAGATTTTTTTACATATTTAATTACAGGTGAAGCTAATAAAATCGTGTTTAGAATAGTCATCAAGATCATTTTTCAAACAGTTCGTATGTATGGGATAATGCTAAATATAATATTTAATATTGTAATAAAACCCAAAGGAAACTGTGCAGGTACAATTAATCCACGGTATATTAATTGATTTAATTAACGTTCGCATGAATTTTAAATGAATCCTATTTTGTTACCGTATATTTGCATTTTCCTTGAATGCAAATTTCATTCGATAGCCCGTTCTGAAGTGCTTAAATGGTTCCGACACACGAGAATATCTTGTGCACAATATTGTATTTATTTTTCCTTAAGTTTTTAAAGAGTACCTTTTTTCTCTTTTGGCTGATACCCTGATTTTTTAAATCAACGAACGTGTATTGACTTATTCCTGAGAAAAAAAATCCCTTAGTCTTCCATTATTTGCTACATGTGTACTTCTCTGGCAAGACTTCCATCGTATATTCATATTAAAGTTTTTTTTTGATGACCAATGAAATTATTTTGGAGCTCTTTGGGTTGAGCCAAAACGATATCGGATGAGGTTAAAAATCAATACTTCTTACTCATTAACCCGATTTATTACCTGTTTCCTGTAATTGTATTTGTCGAGTTATAGGTACAACATTATTATCATCTTCTGCTTAGCCTTTTTCCAACTATGTATGGGTCGGCTTCCAGTCCAACCGGATGAAGCTGAATACTAGAATTTTACATGGAGCGAATGCCTATCTGACCTCCACAACCCAGTTAGTACTAGGCAATACGATACCCCTTGGTAAGACTGGTTGTCAGACTTTCGGGCCACTGACTAACTGTAACGACTGTCAAAGATCTACATTGACAGCCGGGACCAACGGCAAAAAGTGTTTCCGAGGCACGGAGGAAACTCGGTATGTAATGCGTGGTCACCCATCCACGGACCAACCCAGGAAAGCCAGGCAAGGCTGTTATTATTTAACCACTAAGGAGTTAAACAAAAACCTTTTAAAAAATGTTATTCAAATGCTTTCAAACAACACAGCTAGCTAAATAAACGGTCGACAATTAGATTAATACCTTGTTCAGTTTAATTTCCGCTTTCCAATTTATTTAATGGCTCCACGATGCCTTTTCCTATTTATTTAAAAGCATAAAAATTACATTTCCTTGTATTTATTACCTTTGCTCTCAATTAGTAACGGAATACTGAGCATTGTGGAACATTATTATTGTAACAGACAGACATTTTCACCTTTATTCCTTTTTGTTACGTTTGCTATTTTTCCGATCTAATAAAACTTTATTGAGACAGCGAGAAATATATTTTTTTAGCTTTTTGCACGATGGGTTCCGTACCAAAACCAAAAAAAAAACGCATTTTTTTGTATTTTTTGTTATAGCGGCAACAGAAATACATCATCTGTGAAAATTTCAACTGTCTACCTATCACGTTTCATGAGATACAGCCTGGTGACAGACAGATAGACAGACAGACGGACAGTGGAGATTGTATCTTATAAGCGGAGATCGGAATAGATACAGTTTAAATACCTACCTAATACATTATGCTGTCCATTATCTAATAGTGTTTTGAGTATAGCTTTTGTTAGAGATCTTAAAATAAATAAACTCTAGGTAATACGAACACTGCTGAGTCAAGGTAAGCAGTTAGGAACAATCATCCCAGAAAGTGGGTAGTTCCAAATATGCTTGTGTCAGTCGGTACTGGGGTTGTGGGTGGTCTATCTGCACGTATGTATGTGATACCCCACTCACAGACGGCTGAGCATTTTTCAGCCTTATTTCCTAAGTAATACATATGACATTAAAATGCTGGTCCTCGGAAAGCGAACATATTCTAATGTGGCTAGCTTATGCCCGCGGCTTCGCCCGCGTGGTGTTCGGTAATTGCCCACGGGATCGTACTACCGAGATAAAATGTATCCTATGTGTTAATCTAGGTTATAAACTATCTGTGTGCCAAATTTCATCCAAATCCAGTCAGTAGTTTTGACGTGAAATGTGCATCCATTCATCCATCTATCCTCACAAAATTTCACATTTATAATATTAGTAGGACAGGATAACATCATCTGTTACATAAACAAAAACAAGTTACAAGCTAATTTAAATAATAAAAGCAATAAATACACTTTGACAAGATTCCATTCTGTAACATTTCCCATCGTTGTCAATGTTTTTGCTACTGTGAATCCGATCTGCAAATGTCAGTGCAAATTGAAATTCCGTTGCAACAGTCATGTTAGGAACAAAACAAAGAGTCTTAGTTGCGTCACAAAATAGATAGATACAGAAGATCTACTCCATACGGCGAGCGAAATAATTCACTCACTAATGCAGACAGGTGTGTACAGTCGCCAGAATATCAAGGTACAAACTGTCAAATACCACAAATGATTTTGAACCATGAAAGTTAAGTTCAAAATCGAATGAGAAAATTTGACAGTTTGTGATAACTTCATTTGCTGCTGACTGTACCTGTTCAAAACTCAAACAATTATATCAAATAGACCAGTTACAGGCACTTTTGCATTGCCAAAAACAAAAGGATGATACTACAGTCTAGGAGAAGGCAAGAAGACAACTGGGAAAAGACTGGGGAAGGTAACTGTGATAAGACTAGTTGCCCATTGAAAAGCGTAGATCTCTATGAATAAGAATGGGAAAAAAAAACATGGTAGGGACTAATTTTTTTTTACCCATTCGTATGTCCTTACGGAGATCTCGTCAAACAAAAATGTCAGTCGCTTTTGTACGTGAAGCATGTCTATGTGCTTGCGTTTTGCTCGTTCAGCCGACTAAGCCTTCTGTATATACCCTCTTTTGGAAAAGCGCTAGCCCTTTATGTAATCCGTTCAATGCTTACGTATTCCGGCAGACCATGCGTCCGGAATTAAATTCGGAGCGGAGTGGTATTTTCGATCATTGTTGGGGCAATGTGAGTCAATTGCACGGACAGTTCTTGTTTAATTCGTTGTGAATTAAGCAGTTTTTGATTGAAATACCCAAAATTAGTGAGCTTTCATTTGCTGTATTATTATTTTCAATCGGATCGAGAGATCGCGTTTGAAATTCCCTTTGAATGAGAGAACTAAAACTTGGTTCTGGTCTGCTGGCTTTTTCTTGTGACCTATTTTTTTATCCTAGAACTATGTTGTTAAACTTGTTCTGCCCGGGTTTTTCTTTCCCGCGGACTGCATTTATAAGCACAGTTTTCTAACAATTTCTAAGATCTTTTTCTACGTCATTTGGATCTAAGAATATAATATTGTATTCCAGGATATTAATTAATATAGAACAAATGCAATATTCATTTCTATATACTTAAATGAGGTACCAATATTGGAACTATTATTGAGAACGGAATACTCCAGTTACTTAAAAATGAAGTAGTTGTATATTGGTTCAATAAATGAAATGACTATCAGCTTCCATTTGACCTTTGGCGTTTCGATACCCTTTCATATTATATCCAGATGCCTCAATAGTCAACCTTATACGAAGTGTATTTTTCTTTAGGTTCCTTATTATGTAAACAAATACCAACTGAGTAAAATTTTGACCGCGATTTTGATTTTGAGATGAATTTTTGTCTCAGTGAGAGGACATTACGTAAAAATCTAGTAGATAAGTCTAACTTATTCAAATGATTTGTTTGTTCACAAAATGTACCTTCTGGAAAAAAAAATACTATGAAACTTTTTCTACTGTAGACGAAAACAGAATAGCATTGAGTCTTTTGGCTGCAGCTGAGACAATTTCGTCGAACTCTCCTAGCTTCGGTTTCAATTTTCGATTGAATGCATTGAATTTTACATCTCTTCAATATATATTCAGTTGACACTTGTGTGGCTTTCCACAAAAGGTTGCAACCATGTATTATGTAAATTAAGGAAACCAAACATTGAGGTAATAATATTCATGTATGGACAGTGGAAATATGAAATAACTTAAAGGATATAGAGAGCGCTGTTGAATTTGGTACATTCGACTATGAACCGAAAGTTAAAATTTCAACAGCACGCTCAACGTCCTTTACGGCATTTCGAATTTTTAACGTCGATTGTGAAAACCAATTGCGGGTAAGATGAAATAGAATAAGAAAATTAATACGAGAGAAAGAGAAGAGAAAGAGAATCACGAGTTTTAAGAGAATTTCTACCTTATGGAACAGTGATAAAGTAATGTAAAAGCTATACTAAATTAAACAAAGCATTGTCCATGAAACGACTGCAAATGAAATGGATGATCTTGATAAATACCAGATATTATTCTAAATATTTCAGAGTCAACTATGTAAAAAGTATACACCAACGAATTGAATTAAATTAAATGAATAAATGCATTCGCACTCTCGTGTTACAAAGAGAAATTGACCGGGAGTGAATAAAATAAAATAGTTTCATTCTGACGCTGATAAATGCTGTAAAGTTCAAAATTGATTGGCAGGTGATTGTAAAAAGGGCACCGATAACAAACTCACTGTGAACTTTCGGATTTTTTAACTCATAATGTGTGATTCAAACTCGTTTTAATAATTACTGTTTTTTGTTTTACCGATTTTAGAAATAGCTAGTGAGTTACATTCGGTAGGTATTGCCTTAGTTTTCTGTTAGGATTTTTGTAACTTTAAATTGCGAGGTTCAGACGTCGTTAGTTCTACGTAGTCACATATTTGCTGATATTAGGCATACTAGAGGAGGTCTGAAAGTGGCGCCGGTGACTGAAAAGTTTTGTGGTAATCATTTGGCTTGGTATGGGCATGTGATGCGGAGGAACGAGGAAAAGATCGTGATTCAAGTTTTGGGAATGAATGGTAGAAAAAAAATACCGGCCAAGTGCGAGTCGTACTCACACGCACATAGGGTTCAGTAGCACCAAACAATATAATAAAAATATTTTGAAGGCATTCGTTCATATGTTGTATTGTTTTACATTCATCAACAGAACTAACTTTGTTTTTCATAGTATGTTAATGGAAAACAAAGTTGTTGCTGCAGTTTAATGAAAAAGTCCCATATCTCAAAAAATAAACATCAAATCTTATTCAAACCAATTTTGGTAGAATTTTTTTTTACGTTCTATAATCCTATACTTTTTTTCAGAATTTTTCTCCTCTTACTTTACAAAATTAGAGGCCCCCCTCTAATTTTGTAAAGTAAGAGGAGAAAAATTCTGGTGACACATTTTACCACTTTGGATGTGTTTATCTTTCAACTGATTGACTTTGAGAGAAAATGGTTTTAGGAACCTCAATGTCATTTTTAAAGACCTATCTATAGACACGTATTGGTTTGATGAAAACAATATTTTTTAGTTTCAGTTCCACGTATGGGGAGACCCCCCTTAATCTTATATTTTTTATTTTTGTATAAAAACCTTATAGCGGTTCACAGAATACATCTATCTACTAAGTTTCAACTGTGTAGTCCTAATAGTTTCGGAGTATAGTGGCTGTGACATACACGGACAGACAGACAGACTTGGCGAATTTATAATGGTTCCGTTTTTTTTCATTCGGCTACGGAACCCTAAAAACGATGATTGGATGGATGTGTGAAGGATGATACGGCAAGAAAGGAGGTGTCTGATGAGATGACGAGTAATAGAGAGGTATGGAGGAAGAAGACATGCTGCGCAGACCCCAAATGAATTGGGATAAGGGCAGGAGAATGATGACACATACTAGGTTGTCACGTCGCTCTTTTTAATACCTTTGACGTCTGTTGAGTTTTGCTTGCCAATTTAATTTAAGTCTGTTGACCTGGGGCCTTAGTCTGCTATTGCAATAGTGTCAGAATGGTCTATCATTGATTTAATAAGGCCCCTAGCCCACGGCGTATTGAAGCGCGTTCGAAACTCGTTTGACGTGCGTACAAAGGGTAATTCGTCTACGCGGAGCCTTATTAAATCAATGATAGACCATTCTGACACTATTGCAATAGCAGACTAAGGCCCCTGGTATTGTCCTGTCCGTTGGCGACGAGCTTAATCACTGAATAATATTCTCTTTCAGATATTATTTACATAATGTTGGTAAGAATTTGTTTCTGTATTGCCTGGGGATAAAGTCATGTTTTCAATAATTATAAAATCGTAGTCAAAGAGTATAATAATGTTTCTGTTAATTATTATTGTAGATACCTTGTTACCTAATCCTTATAATAGTTGTTAACCTAAGACTAATAATTATTATGTTATCGTAATTATTATGAGAACATCCTTGTTAGGGAAATACCAGCTTATAATAATATTAGTTTCTTGTCTTTTGTTATGTTAGCTAGAGGTTATGCATTGTATATCAAGAATGCTTTCTTTTATAATTATCAGCAATGTTCAATATTGAAAAGTAAAATGATAATAAATATGTTATTCATTCAGACCTCCTTCCTAAATCTTACGAGCTGTTATCGGTAAAAACTTCGACTCTCGTAACTGCTGATACGATCTGCCTAGTCTTTCCCAACTATGTTGGGGTGGACTTCCAGTCTAACCAGATTCAGCAGAATACCAGTATTTTACATGGAGCGACTGTCTATCTGACCTGTACAACCCAGTTAGTACTGGATAATACGGAAGCCTTGGTAAGACTTTCGAGGCACTGACTACCTGTGGAAAATCTAAAAATGTCAGCCAGGACCAATGGCTTAAAGTGCTTTCCGAAGCACGGAGGAACCTCGGTATGTAATAGGTGGTCACCGATCCACAAACCAACCTAGGCAAGCGCGGCTTAACCTGATGATTGACCCGTGCGACTGCTATTATTTAGCTACGAGCTGCTGTACCTCATACGGAACCCTCATATGGAAAAGGCGTTAGTTTATGTACATGTGTGTATCTCGGCCTTTTTTTTTTTCGGGTGGGAAATCATCACCCCTCCCGCTCTGGGCTGAGCAGGAGGGAGTGTCAGACTTTTACTGACTAAACCCCATCCATGTTCCTTCCTTTGCCCTTTGTGTTCCAGGGCCGCGGCTTCTCTTTCGAACAGTCCTTCAACCCTGGCAGGTCCTTTCGGACCCCTTCCTGTTTGCTGACTTTCTTTGAGGCGCGCGTGGAACACGAACGCGCCGTCGACACGGCCTGTCGTCATAAGACGGACGGACGGCGAGCTAGCCCATAGGTCACCGTCCACAGGCCCGCTGTGTATCTCGGCCCTAGTCTGAATTAAACATCCAATCATCCTATGAAATGTAGTAATCTAAATAATAAAAGTAAATTATTACATGAAGGGCTACAGGGTTTTAAACTAAACGTGTGTAACAGCTATTACAAAATTCAGTCATCACTATAAACGGAGGTATTTAATATTAATGTTCTGAACTCACGCTTTGATTTTATGATACCTATGAAAATTATGAGTCTAGAATTCAATGGCCGCATCCCTTGTTCTGATAAATTTTAGTTTAAAATATTCATTACTAGTTTTATTATAGTGATAAATATTAATTACTTCTATATTCTAGATAGTTACTTTAATGAAGAGTAACTAATTCTACTTGTTTATCTTGTTAATTTTAATGAAAGGGATAATTGGCTGCCGTGTTTTAGATTAAGGGCATTACATTGCCCAATGACCTTGAGCATGCTGCCCCGTACTAACTTACGACGAAACGACGAGAGAGCGAAATTTTGGATTTTTATAAAATATTTTAAAATATTAAAAGAAATAAGAGAAAAAAATCAATACACATTGTTAAATACGTCATTACGTATTTTTTGGTATAAAATTCATGCCGAGTTATTGAGCCGTTATAGAGAAAATTTTCAATTTAGGTTGAAAAAGGACCTATTTATTACGATTTTTTGATAAAATTTGAGTTAGTTTATTAACATTTTAAACAATACAATGTATTTGTGATGACCTTTAGTTTATCATATATTTTTTATATTGAAAACGCACAAAAGGATTCATCTACAAACTTCTCTAAACACACGGTATTTTCAGGATTTGAGCGATGTAATCCCCTTAAGATACATCTATAATCCTAATTAATTTAGTCTATGAAATAATAGTTGTTTAGAATTTACGAAAGTTTTCGTTTCTTTGGTGAAAAGGTCATCGGAGAAACTGAAACTTCTCAACATTTCACTATCCTCAATGTTCAGTTTTGTATACCCTCAGGCGCTTTTAAATTTTGTAAAGTTGGAAACTTTGAGATATCAGAATAGTTTGTAATGTTGTAAGTGTGAAAATGTAATAAAGACAGTAGGGAAATATAATAGTATAAACTGGCCTCTAATCTATTGAAATTCTATACACAATTCAGCTCCATTTTCAAGCTCAGCTCAATGTTATAGTCAATCAAGTGAAGATTATGAACTCAAGGCAGCTGAAACCTGGGATCCGAGACAAATGATTCATCATCATCATTTTATTTATTTATTTATTAAAACTTTATGCACATAATGTACAAAGGCGGACTTAATGCCTATGCCTATGCATATTCATGCAATGCGATATTTACCTAACCTAGTCGTAATAAAGTACTTAGTTTTCGATTGGCTACTCATTGGAGACTTGTGTTTGTAACACGTTACTTTTGAATAGCTAATCAAATTAAATTAAATTAGATTTTACATCATTTTTCTTTATCGGTTCATATAAGGCACCTACTTTCCCAATTTCAACTGTGTAACATACGAACGGACAGGACGAATCTGTAAGGGTTCCAAATCAAACCAAACTCATGCATTTCAAGTAGGCCAGTTACAGGCACTTTTGATTTGTCAATACAAAGACAACAAGTAAAATGAAGCAGCCCCAAGCATAATTGTGAAAGTACAGTAGTTGTCCATTCCAAAGCGTATATCACTATGGAGAAGAACGGGCAAGAAACTCCATAGCGGCGTCGTGAAGGACGGGCCTCATTCAAAAGTAACCTGGTGTTTCCTGCTCCCTCCTTCCTGCCATTAACATAAATATCTTGTCGCCATTCGGTCATAACTTCGACCAGGTCCTTATTACTTCTCGCTACGTAATATATCTAATAGCACTCGACTATGCCTGCTTCGGACGCCTTCGGCATTGTTCGCACCTGCAGACGTTCTGGAGAATAGTTGGCGAATTAATAAGATTGTTTCCGGGGTGTGAATAGAATTTATTGTTGATATATTCTTTTATGTAAAGAAGGGAATTTGAGTACTATGGATTTAATGTTATGGTGTATTTTCGTCTTTCTTCGCTTTATTAATATACTTATTAGATTTTTACTGACATGCGTGTATGACCAGATGTATGGACGTGAACGAAACAAATGAAATTTTGTAGTTTAAAAAATGTAAATTGAATATGTTGTTTATTCTATAGATTGGTTTTGATAAATACTTTTAAACAAAAAAAGTTTTTGTAAAACAAAGGTGTAGATACCTATGCTTCTACATTGATATTTGTATTTAATATGGTATTCATAGTAAAGAATATCTTATGTACCTAACTCTGAAGGTTAAGAAAAAATACCATTCACATTTTGTATTGTTGTTCAAAGAATTGCCTTTGACTTTGAACTGAAGAGTTTTTTAAGAGACATTGAACGTTTGAAGCTTTCCGTCACACAATTTCTTGCTTAAAAATATAATAAGAAAATACGTCGTGGCAAGAAATTGCCACGCCAAACTTGTATATTATACAATACACCACCATCATAATGAACCTTTTGGTTGCTTTCGAATATCACTATAATAATTCTTAATAGTAATAGGCTTCGATAAAGATAATTATCATAACTATTACCTGTACTATTAACTAGCAGAGAAAACCATTGTGTTTATCATTATCAGCTCATAACCCATAATATATAATTTAATAGGGATAATAATTATCCCATTAATGACTTGACACTATGAATAGGCTTCCCTCATTGAAGGGATCAGCAGAATGAGAGGGTATAATCACTTTGATATCCACGGAGATGACTTCAAAGGGTGTTTTCAGACGGTTAGATGCTTTGGCTACATTTGAGGTAACATTAATTTAGTTTGTGATTAAGATCGGTTCCCTAATTGTGTAACATAGGTGCCTATTTAATAATAATAGCTATAGCTTTCATTCTGAAAGCAATTGGTGTTTTTGGAAGCCTTCCTGAAACGACATGGAAATCTGTTTTAGACGGGTCTAATCACTACACTCTACGAGTAACAGGTTGTCTTCGCATTTTTATTTTCATCGCTACTTTCAATATTCTTATTCTCATTCCAATGACCTGAATATTGTCTGAACAGGACGTAGTGACTAGGACAGCTCTGACGATTGCGTCATTGAAGTCTTGTTGAGTTCAGGTAGTTGTCCTCGATGGACATAACTAAATCTGCCAATCCTGTAATGGGGATTAACACTCACACTCTGAAAGTGAGTCTATTTCACCTCGTCTCTTAGTAACAATACTGTACATCGTTTGCTCCACAAATTATTATTAAAAAAAAAAAATGGGCCAAGTGTGAGTTGGACTATGGAAACTTGTAGGTGTTTTATTATATGTGTAAACTACATACTTACGGTTTTCAGTTTTATTTTTTCTTTTACATTGCTTCTTGCCAAATTTAATAATTCTAGGTCATTGGGAAGTACTCTATAGGTTTTGATCCCTTGTGAAATCACAAAATATGCGACATTAACGGTCATATCTTTTGATCACGTTGAAGTTTGATTGTGATTGCTCCAAGGGGTAGCAGACTCGAGTATTTGATATAAATTTCATCTTGATACCTCTACTCTAAAAAGGTTCTTGACGGACAGACGGACAACAAAGTGATCCTATAAGGGTTCCGACTTTGCCAACTGAAGTACGGAACCCTCAAAACACCATAATATTAACGCAACAAAAACTTGATGAAGACACTATCTATAAAGGTAACAGTACAAAAGTGTCACACACCACATTAACCGAAACAAAAAAACGAAAACTAGCCCCACTGCCCACATCTACCCAGTATATCGTGTTTTAGTTAACAAAGCGACCCCTTTTTTACTTTTTTACCATGGGACAAGAACATGACTTTAACGGTGTCCAACATAAATCAGCACCCACGATTTATGTAAGCTCTGACGTAACGCCAGGTGAACTTTGTGTATGGAAATATATGAAATGTTGACAACCCCTAACCGAATGGGATGTTTGCGTGGAATAACGCGTTTGATAGTGTAATGTGTAAGTTTGGATAAAAGATCTTGGAAGTGGGTTGAGGTTTTGTGAATTCTAACTTTGCATGAAATACGTGAAACGTTGTCAACCCCTGGTAGAAGGCGATGTTTGCGTGAACTGCGTAGAAGTTTTGCGTTTTCAGAGAAATATGGCTGCACAGCTCAATATTAACGAGAATAACCTTTAAAGCATTTTAGCCAGAGATTAAATTTACCTACATGATGAGCATGGTTGAATACAGAACAAAAAAATATCAACATTATATAATTCGAAAAATATCCACTGCTGTACGTAGGCCTCTCCCAAGCGTCGCCAGAATAGCACACAATCAAGCAATTATCTCGTTTCATAATCGTTTTCTCGATTAAAATTTTCAAACAATCACACAATCTTGAACCTAAGGATCCTTAAGATAACTTCTCATTTAAAATGTTACAAAGAAAAACATCCCAACGATCCAAAAGTTAATCTTTCGCCTTATCAGCACTTAGCTAAGCCATTGCGACACGATGCCGTAAAAAGGGTTTTACAGTTTCGCTACGGAACTCCGTTTATTGGCAAAGGAGTTAGCGGACTGACGGGACTAATTGCAATAGGATAATAGGGAGAGCTTTCTATCTGGACCTAGGGGTTTCTTTGTAAATCCAGAGTTGTTTGTTTCTACTATTTGACTTCTAGTTTCATCAATAAAAGACTAAACAAACTCTTACCTCACTTCGGGGCGAGACAATCTAGATTGCCATCGACACAGGACTGTTTTGTTGATGAAATTAGAGGAACATCTAAACGGGATGGAAGGAACACTGACGCGAACGGTTACCATGTATTCAGTACATCATTGTGAGCCGGGGATATAAATTTTCCATCAGTTATTAAAAAAAAATCTGCTGTTCCATATATTTTGTCCGTGTAGGTATTACACTTTTGTAGGAAACAGTTGTTTTTTTTTTAAATGACCGATGAAAACTTTCTATTTGGTGGTACTCAGAGTGATGTACTAAAATTAAAGTAAGAAAGTTTGTGATTTCGTCTGTTTTCATTAGGAATTTCCATAAGACACACTTGCTTATTTAGCTTGTATTGGGTAATAATAATGCAATTTCCGTAATTCTCAAAGGGTAAATATCGAATTTTAAACTCACGATGCCATGGCAATCACAGGCCCTATCACAAGTTTTGAAGTTTTAAGAAACGTCGATTTTTAAATAAAAATACTCGTTTCACAAATAAAAGGGTGTAACAAGAGCCTTAATGAAACCGAAAGGCTCTCCTCGTTATTGCGATAATTTTTTTGTTCTAGACCATACCTGGGAACCTTCTAGTTACGGACTTTCATACAAGTTTTTTTTAAATTTTACTTTAAACACCTCCATGACCCTCAAACTATTGAATCCATCCATCAGCACAATGTTTTGAGTGCGTTACATTGAGTATTACCGTAAAACGTGATTTTTCACCCCAAAAAAAAAATCGTTTCCCAGCAATCATTTTTTGCATAAAGTTACTTAGTTTGATGTACAAAATGCTTGGTGACGGCTTCGTGAAGGGTCCTGTTACGCCCTGTATAGGATGACTGGTTGTTAGTGACCGATACCTAAACACGTGTGTTATTGTGATAGTGAATGAGTATTAAAAAAATGTTTCTTTGGGAAAATTGTTTGTTATCATGAGTACAATCACGTGTTTAATTAAGTATTGGTCACCAATTACCAGTCACCCTATATATTTTCATAATTTATTCATATCTATGGATGATACCAATTGTGCTTGTTGCGAACAATTTAACGAAAATGCTGAAGGAAAATATTGGTATTATATTTTTGATTCTATTACGAAAAACGTCAAAACTCGTGCCAGGGCCTCAGTAACTAACTTAAATTTTCTATACGACACAGATGTTGTTACTAGGTAATGTGTTATTAAAATGTTTTTCCAATTAAGTAGGAGTATGTACCAAAAGTAATCACATTTCACGAGTAATTACTTCACAATTAATGTGAGAAGCTTTACAATTCAAATATCAATTTGCTTGAGAGTTTTTCCTTGACTGCTTCGTGGGGCTAGTGATCACCAAGTGCGCCTGCTGAGCATGAGGTCCTGGGTTCGATTCCCATGTCAAGCAAAGTGTTATTAAGTTTTTTTTGTCTTGAATTTCTCAGTAGCAGCCACAGTGTTTGGATTTGTGCCCAGTTGATAGCAATAGTTGAGAGCAATCGCCCCATTTTACATCGCACTTAAATAACCGGTGAATTGTGGGTTTACAAATGAGTGCACCTCTGCCTAGCCCTTTGGGGATTACAGGCGTGAAGTTACAATGTTTTTAATTAGAAGTTTATGTATTACTAGCTCTTGCCCGTGGCGTCAGGTTGTATGAAGGTCAGAAATTATCCCACTGGAATGCTCTTCGGTTAAACAAAGTATCTTATATCCTAACCTAGGTTATGGTCTACCTGTGTGCTGAATTTCATTGAAAACCATTCAGCCGTTCAAGCGTGAAAAGACAACAATCAGACTGACAGACAGATACACTTATTTGTGCGTTTATTTATTAGTGGGTAGGTACGGATAGTAAAAATTTTCCTTTTAAGTTCGAGTTGTAAATCCTCCTTTTGAGTTGTTTTAAATTGTATTGTTGTGTTACCTCTACAATTTAGTTAACTACTTACAACATTGTGTGCAACTTTAACTAGAGTTTCAAACGTTGTTATTGCCTGTTCGCCAGTTAAAGAATTTAACCTACATACAGTAACGATGTTCGTTTATATATTTAATTAAAAATGTAACGTTTTTCTCACAAGCGAACCTATTGTGGTGGAATATTGTTTCTTCACAAAGCTTTGTTAGCAGTTACTTTGTTGTTGGTAAATACTTCTTGGACTTCTGACTGCTTGGTTGAAAAGTTTATTCATCTTTCTTTACCGTGTGGTTAGTGCCTAACCTGGTGTCAGAGTTTTTAGGCCACCCATGGGCCTCTGACTTGGCTTTACACGCCGTCAAGAAATATCTCTCAGGCATGCTGGTTTCCTCTCGATGTTTCCCTTCACCGGAGCAAGTGATAATTAGACAATTCTCACGTGAATCCGAAAAATCATTAGTGCGTGCCTTGGGTTCGAACTCGAGACCTATGACTTGGCAGTCCGACAGTTACACCACTAGGCTATCACTGTTATTTTATTCATATAAAGTACGAAAATGCTGAACAATGGCTGCTTCACATTTGCAGGGAAATAAATGAATGAAAGTAGAGTTTTCACTTTTGGTGAAATGTCAGATTAGCTTATAGCAAATTCCAATGGCACAGAAGCAACCCTGACGATTTCTTTCACGCCCTAATTATTATAGTATGAGCGTTAACGTTTTACGGCATTTCATACAAACTTTGAACTATTTTTTTTGTCAAAATGACTGAACCGATTTTGATGAAACTTCATACGCAGCAGCAGGACATAGGTCTAAAAAGTTGATACAGAAAATTTTCCAAAAATTGTGTTACAGCTAAATTAGACCGATTTTAGATTTTCCATAGAAACTTTTCTTCTTTTTTTAAAAAGACCTTTCGAAAATGTTCTCAGTCAATATATATATAAGACGTATGTATCCTGTTTATGCGTATGAAGTTTCATTAAAATCGGTTCAGTCATTTCGAAAACAAATGAGTTCCAAGTTCGCATGAAATGCAGTAAGACGTTAACGCTCTTAAGAGGGCCCTTTCCGGCGCGTCTGTCGTCAACGCGAGCATGGTCAAAAAGCTTGTTGTTTCATCCAGAGCCAAAGCGGCGATTTTCTGTCAACTCCCCCGTCTTATCCCGCCTCGACCCCGCACAACTCGTCTCCCACGCACCTCATAACGCGATGACATTGAACGAAAAATAGTGTTCGAAAATTTCTTGAACTTGTTCCAGGAAATACGTGTTTTTGAATAAGTCTTACAAGTGTGTGAAATAAATATTTGTCACTAAGAATCTCCATTATATGTGCAAGGTTTCTATGGAAATGTTTTCTTTATTTTTACAGTTTATGTGTACATTATGAACGGCCAAAGTTTAGGTAAAATGTGTGCAAATCAGCAATTTTTGGAGGCTTATACTGAATTTGTTAGAAAAGATAGATGTGTAACAACGGCATAATCAAGTACGAGCGTTTGTATGAAAAGTATGACTGGTTGGCCGCACTTAATGAGGTAACAAAAAAAGTATGGATTGTGTGGGGAATGATATGATGGAAAAAAGAGTAGATGATAGCGTGACGATTGACAGGGGAGAACGGAAGACAAAAACGTGTTGCGCCGACCCCAAATAACATGTCATGGGACAAGGGCAGGAAAATGATGATGATGAATGACGTAACGCAGTTACATTCACAACGACTTTCAATTCTGAATAAGGAACCTATACCAGTTTATTCTAGTTTGTAAAGAAAACTGCCATTTATCCTACTAGTGCTGAAAGGAAAAAATATTGTAAGTCAAAGACCGTAACGTTCTTGAACAATCTACAAAAACATATTATAATTGTGATTTATTTTCACAAGTTTTCTTTCTTTATCGTGTGGTTAGTGCCTAGCCTGGTGTCAGAGTTTTTATGCCGTCCATGGGCCTCTGACTTGGCTTTTCACAATTACACTGCGTGACAAAAAAGTTGATGCCACTGTAAAACAAATTACTTTCCGTTCGTCGACAAACGGAACAAATATAAGCCAAAAAATTTGCCGTTTAACCTCCTAGTGCTGAAAAGACAAATTATTGTAAATCAAAGACCGTAATGTTCTTGAACAGTCTACAGAAAACATATTACAATTGTAATTTATTTTCACAATTACACTGCGTGACAGAAAAGTTGATGCCACTGTAAAACAAATTACTTTCCGTTCGTCGACAAACGGCACAAGTATAAGCCTCTTACATCACGTCACATACAATAACGTAAACAATTCATTCTTCTTTTGCCGTATTTAGGTAAAAGGGCTGTCTGATTGCGGAAAATGCCCAGTTGAATAAATAATAGGCCGTAATTAGGGGCACTCGGCGGATTCGAGCAGGCGAGAGGTCGTTTCTTCAGGCGTCGGGAATGGGTAGTTAATGGGTCTTCTTTATAGTTCTTGATAGATCATGAATGGGTAAGGTTTAATTTGTAGGTGCTACTATTTCGATTAGTCGACTTGTTTATGTTTCAATGCTTAATTCTGCTTTTATTTAACTAAATGAATCTTGATATTTAAATATGAACGGGCTCTTAGGTTATTTCTGTTTTGTGTATTTTTAATATTGTATCGTGTTTACCTATTGAAAATGTTTGTAAAACTTTGGTTTGTCACTTCTCTTATACCAACTTTAAACAATAACATACTTTTCAAAAGTAATTTTATATCCTTACCAATTACTTTTTTCAATTAAGTATATCACAATGTTTGCGTGTGCTCCTTTTCCTCAATTTCAAAGACAGTCCCTCTATAAAACCCTCCAGGTTAAAAACCACTGTTTTCTTAACCCAGAGATCGGCTAAAACAATGTGTATTTATAAAAGATTGATTCCTTCCTTCAACAACGATACGACTAGAGATTAAGAACTTTGGATTAAATCGTTCAGTTCACTCTTCATGCATTAGAAGCTCGATATTACTTCAAGTCTTGCGACACATCTACTGTAATTTACGTCACTTCATCTCTCTCTCGTCAGTCTCGATGTATTTGGCTACTGGCAAACCATGCTGAAAATTGCGTGTTGTAGTTCCCATTCAAAATAAATAGAAGTTCGAATTTTCAACCGACCATTAAACGTTAAAATATGAGCTAATTTCCGCCTTGCTTCGCCTGCGGGTGATGTCGGAAATTATCTCACGGGAATGTGCTACTGGGATAAAAAACTGATGACCTATGCTTTGATCTAGGTCACGGTCTATCCGTGTGCCAATTTTATCCAAATCTGTTCAGCCGTTAAGGTTTGAAGAGGTAACAGACACAAATATAGAAAAATCAAAGGGCATAAATAGTTCGCATTTATAATATTAGCATGTCGAATTTTCGTCGCGTAATTTCAGCCGGTGTGTCGCTTCGCTAACGACTCGAATAAATTGGCTTTATATAGAGGTCGATTTGTTACACGCTGTGTTCGTTCAACCGTCAGCATTCTTCAGGGATTCGACGATCGACAGTGCCAACACGGTTCCCGTAATACCGACAATGCATTAAAGGCATTTTTCCTTCGGTGAAATTACCGTTTGGTGTCTTTATCGAGAGCGTTTATTGAGGAAAATGTGAGTTTTAAAAAGATTTTGTGCAGTTTCAAGATAATTGAATGATCAGAATTAAAATGAGGACTCTATTGTCTTTTTATTTTCAATGAGGCGATTAGTATTCCTGTCTATATGCCTGCATTGCATTTTTGCATAGCTTTTAAATAATTATGTTCAGCGATATGTTCCAGGATTGCTAACCGAGATGGGTACGGTTAATCTCATGCAAATAATTAATAGTAGGAAAGAGTGTCTAAAAAAGTCATTTGTCATTGCTCAGTTGCATAATAAGCAAGGGATACACACCTTTCAACTGTAGAATGTTTAAAACATTTAGCGAATATGGTTAATATAGAAAAAAATTAGGATTAAAAATTAGTAAAATAAATTCCCGGAATTTATTTTTGTTTAGTAACGATGTCTGTAAGGTTTTTTTTTTATTTTCTCTGATGTTTCATATTAATGAATAAATTTATTTTTTATCCGACTGTACTTCTGTCTTTAAGCTAATCTGTCAATAAGCGAATCTGACCTAACGCGAATCTGGCGTAAAGCGAATCTGTCCTTATGCCAGTAAATGCTAAGAAGTCCCAGAAAAAAATAAAACGCCTAACGCGTCTAGTAAACACCATTTCAAGGAAATTCTTAGAAGTTACCAAGACATAAGTGGTATAACGTTATTATACATAAGACGTGATGTATGTTCCATGAATTCCTTGTGAGAGCGATCGTCAGGGTGCGACCTGAATCCTTATTATACTTGTCCTTTATTCCTTTTGTGCCACCTCATGTATTATGACAATGTGCCCTATATACGGTCCGTCTTATATACGGGAGTTATACTCAAATGGCTTTCCTATTTAGATTTGTATTCGGACTTCACAATTACCTATATCTGTTTGCTTACAAATGCAATTACTGTTTTTTTGATAATTGAAGTTATAATTATTTAAAAAATGTGAAAATGCGGGCAGTAGAGATTTTCATTCCCAGAGTGGATCGGATGGGTCAGATCGGTGTTAGGAATATTCTGGAGTATCTGTCAAACAATAAATTATGATTTTGGTCGAAAAATTGAACAATATAACTTTGATATAAAAACAATAAAATTGTGTATCATTATTACTATCCATTATTATTTCCTTTATTTAAATTTTATACAAATTATTTACATTTTTAAATATTTCTTATAAAAACAATATAAAAACATTTAAAAATATAAAAAAAATTGTTGCCCACCGGTATCGGGAACAGGGTCCAAGCTCATTATTATTTATTATTAACCATTTATTTCGGACAGAATCCCTATAAGTGTTAGTAACAATTTTCTTAAGATCTATGTTAATAGAGATAATAATCTAATATATTCTTGGACATGCTGGTTTCATCTCGATGATTTCGTCTTCATCTTAAACTTGCTTAAGTCAGACAAATGCAAGCAACTGCGATAGCTTCGTCTAATTTGTGGTTTCTAAATAGTTACATAACTATAATGAAGCCAGGTGTATTTTAACACAGCACTTACAAATACTTGCAAATATTGAAGTTAGTTCAGCCTCAAAACTAGTAAACAGTCTTGAGGTTTGATTCGATACCTTTATAACGTCGGAGATGTTTGCTTGTTCCCGGTTGAATGCACCCTTTGTGGATGCCCGATGGATACCGGTAACTTGTTGTTTTCACTCGAATTAGTACGATACTGTTATATGTTTACAGTGTTTATTTTAGTACTGTTTAGTCTGACGTTTAGTGGTTCACTTCTATCATCTTAGGAGCCCCGCGCAGCTGGGCTACGTAGACTACGCCTTATCTACTCGTACAATCATCATTATCTGACTAGCCTTTCGGGGTCGGCTTCCATTCTAACCGGATACCGCTGAATACCAGTATTTTACATGGAGCGACTGCCTATCTGACCTCCACAACCCAGTTAGTACTGGGTAATGCGATACCCTTTGGTGAGACTGGTTGTCAGACTTTCGGGCCACCGTTTTGCTGTAACGACTGTCAAAGGTGTACAAATGACAGCCAGTACCAACGGCTTTACGTGCTTTCCGAGGCACGGAGGAAACTCGGAGTGTGTGTACGCCTTATCTAGAATCTAGTGGTTAATAAGTTTTTTTTTTTTTTTTTTTTCTGGCTCCTTGAATTATCACGTTATGGTCTAATTGAAATAAATGCTTTGAATTTGAGTTCACATTGATCGTATTTAACAGCTAGTAACTTCATCTGATCAAGCTATGTACTTATCGGGACACGATGGCCTTTACCAGAAGTGGTATTCGTATTTAATGATTGGTTGGTTGTTTACCATCAGGATTGTGCTAGAATATAGCTCTTTCGTCGTGGACATGGTAGAATAATCATCATGGTAGTTGGAAGTCTGGTTCCACATACTACTAAGTATGTGGTTTCTTGCTTTGTGTCATGTTTAATTAACTGGAGCTAGTACCCGCAATCTTCTGCAAGTCATCTACCCAAGTGGATGCTCTATTAAGTACTAACATTCAAATTGTAAATCGCGCTATTAAAGTTATCCACGACTTCAGACCATATAGAAAAACCTGACATCAACTGTCGAGCAGTAGCCCACCAGACACAACACCCAGTTGGAGGATCCTTTTCATCATTAAATAACCCCTCCCGCTCTGGGCTAAGCAGGAGGGAGTGTCAGACTTTTACTGACTAAAACCCATCCATGTTCCTTCATTTGCCCTTTGTGTTCCAGGGCCGCGGTATCTCTTTCGAACAGTCCCGCAACCCTGGCAGGCATCGGTCCTTTTGGAACCCTTCCTGTTTACTGACTCTCTTTGAGGCGCGCGTGGAACACGAACGTGCCGTCGACACGGCCTGTCGTCATAAGACGGACGGACGGCGAGCCAGCCCATAGCTCACCGTCCATAGGCCCCTCACCGTCCACAGGTCCCGGTTGGAGGATCCCCCCTTATCTATGAGGGACGAAGAACACTATACCCTGTTCTTCATACTCCTACTCCTGTTCTTTATACTACCAACGCTCGAAAACCCCGGTAATTGGTAGGTTAATTAGATATCACATTGATTTGACATCAACGATGAAATTGAATAGCCTTACACAAACCCCGGTCAGTGAGCTGAAATGACAAATGCGTTGAATTGGGTATTGTGTGTACCACAATACAATCAATCAATCTAGAATACAATACACTAGGGTTGCGAACCCTAAGTTTATTGTTCGGAACTTAGTACCAAAAGAGTTAGTTTCTATTTTAGAGATACAATGATGGTTTCTTTTTCCAAAGGTATAAAAGGATGTAAACTTATTGTGGTAACTTGGGTTTCGCTACAAAGATTAATCGGGGTTACATTTTTTTTTTCTTTTTGGTTCCTCGGTCACAATACCTAAAACCTACCTGAAATATTCAATTTCGTTTTTTTGTTTTCTTAAATTTATTATAACCACTTACACAAACACTTTATTATAATCCCTATACAAAAACGCACTGTATCAACATGATATTATTTTGTTGCGCGCGTTACTGGCATTCTATGATATTTCCTGAGATATTCATCTAAATTAAATAGTGTTGAGGGCAATTTTGGTTACAATTGAACGCTAAAGACGACTAACATATTTATTTTGACAAGGATTAATACTATGTCGGTAAATTACCTTGATTTGACCAAATTTTAAAATCATAAAAATGGTTATTGTTAGTCAACCTTAAAAGATAGGCATGTACTGTCGCAGACTTTTTTTAGACCTTTTTAAGATAAATAATTGCCCCATACATTATTTTTGTGCAACTTTAACCGTTTACGCAGCGCACGCAACGAAAACTCTAAAAAGGAAAAAAAAAAACGTTTTTGCAATATTTTTCATTGATACTCCGCTCCTATTAGTTGTAGTGGGATGATATATAGTCTATAACCTTCCTCGATAAATGGGCTACTCAACACTAAAAGAATTTTTCAATTCGAACTAGTAGTTCCTGAGATTAGCACGTTCAACCAAACAAACAAACACTTTAGCTTTATAATATTAGTATAGATTTTACAAATTCACTAGGCTGAATCAAACACATTCTAATTACTATTCTCATATGCAATAACAAAACAAACACCACAACGAATGCATTGCTTACATAAACACAAAAATACCTTCTCGTACATCAGACGACGTAATTTGCTCACTATTCTATAACAATAACATGAAATATTATTACGCAGCTTTCACTAACGGACAGGTCTATTCTGCACTCGGAATGAGTTCTGTACAAAAGAATATTCACGATATTATTGCATGAATCCCATTCAGACAAGGTTTTTGTCTTCAATGTATAGTGGAAGAGGGATTGCGGTTTCAATTGTGTACCTACTTGAATTATGAATGCGAAATGAATTCGACTTTTAGTTGCGGAGTAATGCATAGGGTTGTTTTTTATTTTTGTTGAATATCGATATTTAGAGAAAACAACTAGAGCGGTAGTATAAATAGTCGAACGGCGAGTAACGTTTTAAACTTGACATAGCATAAGGTTTTCATCACGCCTTGTAGTCCCCGAAGGGTTAGGCATAAGTGTACGTAACAAGTACACCCACATTTTGCCAGTTATGTAATAGATGGCAAGCCTATTGCCATCATCTGGGCACAAATCCAGACTCCAAACCCAAGATCACTTTGTCCGACCCGGGAAACGAACCCAAGACCTCAAGCTCAGCAGTCGCGGTTGCGACCACTAGACCAACGAAGCAACTTGATATTGCTATTGATAGCGTATTTAATAGATACTTTTAGCAACAGTAAAAGAGAACACATTTTCGTTTAGAGTTATATTCATTGCGTAAACAAGGTTGGTAAGACTCTCTTACCAATATTCAATTTCGGGATGAACCGAATTCCAAGTATACCTACTTACTTTTGTATCTCACGGAAACAGCTTCTTACGTCACATAGGAGTGGTCTTATCGTACCAAAATTTAAACACGTGTAAGCTGAGGTAAAATCTCGGGGCTGTGGCGATACAGGTAACTTTTGTTTAAAGATAGTTTCTTGTTCAAACTTGTTAATATTTGAATTAAAAGTATTTAATGGGGGTGCTGCATCCACTTGGTACTATTTCAACTTTATCGTTAATGTAGTTGGTGCATTGCCTCGTTTGGTCTATTGATCGCAATCGCGACTGTTGAGCTTTAGGTCTCGGGTTCGATTCCCGTGTCGGGCCAATTTTTATTGTGTTTTTCCATCAGGAATTTCTCATTAGAAGCCACGGAGTCTGGATTTGATGGCATTAAGCTCGCCCCATATATGGGATTTAAACATAACAGGCGAAATGTGGGTGTACTGTTACTTACGCCTCTGCCTTACTCTTCGGGATATTGTTATATAGTTAGTGCAGTATGTCGCATCATTAACATAGACCACTATTATTATAGTACCTACGTTGTGTTTCAAGGTGGTAAATATTAAACGATTCGTTTCTGGAATTATCTATTAAGAGGAGATTCGTCATACTTCAGAAAGAAACAAAACAGCATTGTAAACTTAAGAGCCTACTAAAATTAAAAAGATTATTCTGAAAAAGAAAGAAAACATTTATAAAACTACACAATGTAACATAAATATTCCTGTCATGTTCTCGTCGTAAGCGGTGATAAAGATCGCGAGTAGAACGCTAGCTCCAAATTCATCAGTCTCTTGACACTTTAATCATGTTTGTTCATATAATACAAACAGTAGAAAAAACGAATCAAATAACAAGTGACGGTGGTTTTACGTTTTTGTACTCATATTTATAACTGATGATGGAGTAAATGATGCCGTGACGTCTTATAGGCGAGACTGGAAGGAGAAAACTGTTGCGCCGACCCCAAATAGAATGGGACAAGGGCAAGAATATGTTTATGGTACACATACACGTGTATATGTATATATGTTACCGGCCAAACCGGTTTACTGGTCTATCCTGACAGGATACGCTAACCCAAACAAAGCAATTAAACTGCGCCCAACTTGGATGTAGCGCTCGCAGGCTGCTGCCGCGGCACCGCTCGCTACGCTCGTTCTGCTCGCGTGTGGTTGGTCACCAATCTAACCTAATCTAACCCATTTAGTCGGGTTGCTCTATGATTGTCCTTTTGTGATGATAGTTTGGCCTAGGACAAACTAGTTTGGACTGAAATTGGGTTTCGCCGGTAACATATACGTAACTCTGCCTAGCCCTTCAGGGAAGTCTCGCCTCCTATATTACATGGGACTTAAACATGACTGGTTAAAACTGGGTGTACTATTGGTACGTCTCTGCCTAACCGTTTGAGGATTACATGCGTGATGTGGTCTGTTCTATTTTACAGTAAATAAAGAGTAAGTTTCCAATTCCCGCTAGACATCTTAACAGTTAAAAATAAAGTAAGCATCATCTGCCTAGCCTTTTCCCAACGTTGGGGTCGGCTTCCAGTCTAACCAGACGCAGCTGAATACCAGTATTTTACATGTACTGCTTATCTGACCTCCACAACGCAGTTAGGACTTTTTGGGCCACTGACTACCCGTAATGACTGTCATTGATCTGCAAATGACAGCCGGGACCAACGGCTTAACGTGCTTTCCGAGGCACGTAGGAAACTCGGTATGAATAGGTAGTAAATAAGTAAACGTTTGGTGTAAAATGAGCACGTATCTTTTATACATAACCAGCCCTTGTCGGGATTAGCAACTACGTAACATTACCCGACAAGACGCAAATCATAACTGCCCCTATTTCGGTATTCATACAGGTATTTCGAGCTCAAATTCCCGGGAACTTTGGCTCAGAATGTAGTACATAATAGCATCCCAAATTCCACAAAATTCATGCACAATACAATATACCAGCACTAACCTGCAACCTAAGTTTAAACTAACGCTTAAATGATCTTTATTTACGCTGAAATAGAGATCATTTGAGCGTTAGTAATAATAAATAAAACATAACATACCCTAATGTCATGGCTGTAATCCCCAGATCCCGGTTAGGCAGAGGTGTACTCATTAGTACACCCATATTTCGCCAGTGATGTTTAAATCCCATGTAATAAGCGAGCCTATTGCGTTCAACCGGGCACAAATCCAGACTCTGTGGCTGCTACTGAGAAATTCCTCATGGAAAAAACCCAACAACAATTTGTCCGATCCGGGAATTAAATCCGGGACCTCATGCTCAGCAGTCACGTTTGCGACCACTAGACCACCGAGGCAGAAAATAAAACATTTTACTTCTAAATGCGATTGTAATAAATGAGCGCCATTTGTTTCCTAAACACGTGTCGCCGAGAATTTCGTTATTTGAAGGTGTGTTACATTAGTTTTGTGAGGTGAAAAATAAGTAGCATTTTTTACCGTGAATACAAACAGTGAACGTTGTATTTTAAACCACAGAGACCGAATTTAATACAGTGTCTGCGGTCTGAATGAAACATGAACATTTTTGTTTCGAAACTTTTTTTCTGTGTGAATATTAACATAAGTTAATTCTGTTTATTTCCTCGCGTATTTCATTGAGCCTGTCAGATACAGACTTCTGTAGATATACGTGTCATTAGGACGTTGTTGACTCATAATATGGGAGATAGGTTGACAAATACAGCGGCCGGGACTCATGAATTATTTCGGTCGGATCTGCGTCGTAATTATCAGATGAAATGGTGTGTGAGGGATATTCTGGTGACCGCGTCAGAGCCATAAAGGAAACTCTCTGTGTTCAATAATTCTATACCATTCTAGATTTTCGCGTCGCTTTATGTTAGCTACAATCTTTCATAGCAATTTGTAGCTATGAATTTTATATGAATTTATTGCTATCATATAAAGCAATAAATTTAGAAGGTTCTAGGTGTCTGCTAACCTTTTAATCTTTTGCTACTAAAGCTTACATATAGCATGATTCACCACAACCTTTAGTTTTCAAACCACAGCTGCTCAATTTCATGTAAATTATGCACACTAATGCATGTTTCCTAAATTATCTTATGTTACGAGCTGTAAGTGTTTGAAATGAATGTCACGTAAACATGGGCACTCGCTGCGGTGTAATAGCTGTCACTGATAGTGCAAGTAGAGATGTACCGAATAATTGAGACAGCTGACTATTCGGCCATATTTGTAGTCGGGGAATAGTCGGTGACTAGCCCGCAAAAAGCGCCGAATAATCGGCTTGAGTGATGGAATTAAAGCAATCTTTTATCTTCTATCTTTTTATATTAATGCTTTTTATTTTATCATCAGCATTCCGGTTTGTTATCTAATCAAGGAATCCGAACTCTTCCAAGAATCAAACAAAGAAACCAAAAAAAAAAATTGTATGTAATTTCAACTTTTAACAGAAAAATCAAGTTTCGAATTTCTATACCTGCGCGGCGGGTGCGAGCAATTGTGTTGCATGACGCGAGCAACTCAGCTGTGTAGGTACAAGAAACGTCATGTCCACTGTGATGCTCCCTGAACTCCACCCAAACTAATTGTTGGCTTGGTCGAATAGTCGGCCGAATATTCAACCAATTCAGCTAGTCGGCCAAAGTCATATTCGGCACAACTCTAATTGCAACTAAATGGATATATGCTGCACTAAAACGTGACGTTAGAAGCCCTATATTTTGGTAAAGAGCTTCCTACCCGGGTCACGTACCTAAATCATAAAGTTACCGGTAAAATAGCGGTAAAACACCGGTAAATTGTTGGTAACTGAGAACCCTCAGAGATAAACGGGCTAAGTTGTTGGTATTTACCGTTTTATTCCGAGAAAAGTGTTTTTATACATACACTAGCTGACCCGCGCAACTTCGTCTGCGTGCGTGCGTACATAAAAGAAAGAGAGGTTAGAGAGAGTGTGCGTCAACCTTAAAAGTTAGACATATGGCCATTGCGGATACTTTTTTAGAGCTTTTTAAGAGGGACAATTCCGACATACATGATAATTGCGTAACTTTAACCGTTCACGCACAACGGAAGCTCTCAAAAGGAGTAAATCCCTATTATATACTATTACCGATGGATAATCATCAAATGACCCCTCCCACTCTGGACGGAGCGGAAGGGATTGTCAGACTTGTACTGACTAAAATCCACCCACGTTTCTTCTGTTGCCCTTTGCGTACCAGGGCCGCGGTATCTCTTTCGAACAGTCCCGCAACCCTGGCAGGCCTCGCTCCTCTCGGATCCCTTCCCGTTTGCTGACATCTCTTTGAGGCGCGTGTGGAACACGAACACGCCGTCACCACGGCCTGTCGTCATAAGACGGACGGATGGCGAGCTAGCCCATTACTCACTGTCCACAGGCCCGCGACCCTCGACAGCCTTACGTCTTCATCTTTAGACACTCGATGACAATCATACACCAGCTAGAACGAAAGTTCTCATCAAAGTTCTTGAAATGGACCGAGACACGATAACAGCTGTAAACTGTTGCGGACCTCTTGCAACTGCCTTCCGTCTCCATCGTCAGACCTTTGATGATAGACATACTCCAGGCAGGTCTAAAGTTCTCATCAAGGTGCATGAAATCAGCCGAAACACGATATAGATGCTGTAAACTCTTGAGGACCTCTTGCAACTACCTTCCGTCTCCATCGTCAGACCTTCGATGACAGTCATACTCCAGCTAGGTCTAAAGTTCTCATCAAGGTGCATGAAATGAGCCCAGACACGATATAGATGCTGTAAACTCTTGAGGACCACTTGCAACTGCTTTCCTTCTCCATCGTCAGACATTCGATGAAAGTCATACTGACAACTCAGTATGGTTTAAAGTTTTCATCAAAGTGAATGAAATGAGCCCAATAACATTATACCTGCTGCAAACTGTTTAGGACCGCTTGCAACTGCCATTTGTCTCTATCGTTTGACCGTCGATGACAGTCATACTTCAGCAAGGCCTAAAGTTCTCATCAAGGTGCATGAATTGAGCCCAAACACGTTATTGTTGCTGCAAACTCTTGAGGACCTCTTGCAAGTGCCTTCCGTCTCCATCGTCAGACCTTCGATGACGTCATACTCCAGCTAAATCTAAAGTTCTCATGAAGGTGCAGGAAATGAGCCCAAACATGATTTCTCAATTTAAAAAACAAAAGATCATGTATATCGGACTTCTCTGTAAAAAATTATGCGTGGTCAGGTCATACATAAAGTAAAAAAATATAGACGCGTCGAATTGAGAACCTCCTCTTTTTGTTTCGTTGGTTAATAAACCAAGCTTCAGACATTTGACACGGGCGAGGGTCATTCTTTCACGGAAAACTTAACACCGCGACTCAGAAAATGGAGTGAAATTAATAGCGCCATCTATCGAGCACGAAATTTAACCGTTAAAATATAATGCATGTAAAGCGATCGAACACACACTCTACAGGGTTATAGCGTCATGTAGACTAATCTAGAGTACTTTTTGCTCTCAGACCCGATTTAAAAGTTATCTTGTGAGCACATTTTTATTAATTAGTACCATTTTGGTGCAATAGATGTCGTTGCATGTATCTTTCACAATGATGGTAAGTTCTTCTTGAACACTTTAAATTTATGAATCTTTTGATAGAGAGCACTGATTACAGAATGAAACAAAAACTAAAACCTTCTCTAAGTTCCCCACAATATTTGTGCATTGAATCTAATCACATTGGTTTTCCCAACAACATGAACACCCGCCTCGCAGCGCGCGCGGGTCATTATTTTGATGCGGAGTTATTTTAAAACTGTGATATCTCCTAAGATATTCATCTAAATTGAATAGTGTAAAGGTCAATTTTGGTCACAATTGAATGCTAAAGATGACTAACATATTTATTTTGATAAGGATTAAAACTATGTCGGTAAAAACACCTTCGCAAATAAAACATTAATTTTGACCAAATTTTAAAATCATAAAAATGGTTATTGTGAGTCAACCTTAAAAGATAGGCATGTGCCGTCGCGGACTTTTTTTGAGACCTTTTTAAGAGGAATAATTCCCTTCTACATTATATTTGTGCAACTTTAACCGTTTACGCAGCGCACGCAACGGAAGCTATCAAAGAGAATAATTTTTCCCCGTTTTTGCAACATTTCTCATTGATGCTCCGCTCCTATTGGTTGTAGCGTGATGATATATAGCCTATAGCCTTCCTCGATAAATAGGCTAACCAACACAAAAATAATTTTTCAATTCGAACCAGTAGTTCCTGAGATTACCGCGTTCAAACAAACAAACAAACAAACAAACAAACTCTTCAGCTTTATAATATTAGTATAGATAATATTTTCGTTTGAAGTAATGATGACAAACGATTTATTAAAATAATAATTTTGGCGATCCTTATAATAATAATTATTTTGCTAAGTAACACATTCATAATTCCAATATTTTATTCTTTGAAACTAGCATTTATTTTTATAGAATAACTAGCTGACCCGCGCAACTTCGTCTGCGTGCGTGCGTAAATAAAAGAAAGAGAGGTTAGAGAGAGTGTGCGTCAACCTTAAAATTTAGACATATGGCCATTGCGGATATTTTTTTAGAGCTTTTAAGAGGGACAATTCCGACTTACATGATAATTGCGTAACTTTAATCGTTCACGCACAACGGAAGCTCTCAAAAGGAGTAAATCCCTATTATATACCATTACCGATGGATAATCATCAAATGACCCCTCCCACTCTGGACGGAGCGGAAGGGAGTGTCAGACTTGTACTGACTAAAATCCATACACGTTTCTTCTTTTGCACTTTGCGTTCCAGGGCCTCGGTATCTCTTTCGAACAGTCCCGCAACCCTGGCAGGCCTCGCTCCTCTCGGATCCCTTCCCGTTTGCTGACATCTCTTTGAGGCGCGTGTGGAACACAAACGCGCCGTCACCACGGCCTGTCGTCATAAGACGGACGGATGGCGAGCTAGCCCATTACTCACCGTCCACAGGCCCGCGACCCTCGTCAGCCTTACGTCTTAATCTTTAGACACTCGATGACAATCATATACCAGCTAGAATGAAAGTTCTCATCAAAGTTCTTGAAATGAGCCGAGACACGATAAAACTGCTGTAAACTGTTGCGGACCTCTTATAACTGCCTTCCGTCTCCATCGTCAGATCTTTGATGATAGACATACTCCAGGCAGGAATAAAGTTCTCATCAAGGTGCATGAAATCAGTCGAAACACGATATAGATGCTATAAACTCTTGAGGACCTCTTGCAACTACCTTCCGTCTCCATCGTCAGACATTCGATGACAGTCATACTCCAGCTAGGCCTAAAGTTCTCATCTAGGTGCATGAAATGAGCCCAGTCACGATATAGATGCTGTAAACTCTTAAGGACCTCTTGCAACTGCTTTCCTTCTCCATCGTCAGACATTCAATGAAAGTCATACTCAGTTAGGTTTAAAGTTTTTATCAAAGTGCATGAAATGAGCCCAAACACGATTTAGCTGCTGTAAACTCTTGCGGACCTCTTGCAACTGCCTTCCGTCTCCATCGTCAGACTTTTGATGAAAATCATTCTCCAGGCATCGTAAAGCGATCGAACACACACTCTACAGGGATATAGCGTCATGTAGACTAATCTAGAATACTTTTTGCTATCAGAACTTTTTTGTAGCTGGTCAACCGATTTAAAAGTTATCTTGTGAGCACATTTTCATTAATTAGTACCATTTTGGTGCAATAGATGTCGATGCATGTATCTTACACAATGATGGTAAGTTCTTCTTGAACACTTTAAATTCATAAATCTTTTGATAGAGAGCACTGATTACAATGAAACAAAAACTAAAACCTTCTCTAAGTTCCGCACAATATTTGTGCATTGAATCTAATCACATTGGTTTTCCCAACAACATGAACGCCCGCCTCGCAGCGCGCGCGGGTCATTATTTTGATGCGGAGTTATTTTAAAACTGTGATATCTCCTAAGATATTCATCTAAATTGAATGGTGTACAGAGCAATTTTGGTCACAATTGAACGCTAAAGATGACTAACATATTTATTTTGATAAGGATTAATACTATGTCGGTAAAAATACCTTTGCAAATAAAGCACTATTTTTGACCAAATTTTAAAATCATAAAAATGGTTATTGTTAGTCAACCTTAAAAGATAGGCATGTGCTGTCGCGGACTTTTTTTTAGACATTTTTAAGAGGAATAATTCCCTCATACATTATTTTTGTGCAACTTTAACCGTTTAAACAGCGCACGCAACGGAAGATCTCAAAGATGATAAATTTTCCCCGTTTTTGCATCATTTTTCATTGATGCTCAGCTCCTATTGATTGTAGCGTGATGATATATAGCCTATAGCCTTCCTCGATATATAAGCTATTCAACACTAAAAGAATTTTTCAATTCGAACCAGTAGATCCTCAGATTAGCGCGTTCAAACAAACAAACAAACAAACAAACAAACAAACTCTTCAGCTTTATAATATTAGTATAGATAATTCTGTTGTTAAATTAAATACAACATTTGTGACCATTTGGAGACGTTTTTAGCAAGTACTTAGCTATTAATATAATCATGCTTCTTTTACTAGTTACAACGATATCTTTCATAAAAAGTGTTTGAATAAATTATCTTATATTTTAAAAAGCCTAGAAACCTCTAAGGGGTTTGATAAAACTATCTACGAAAACCAACATTACGGGTCTTTGACAAAAAACTGATCTGATCTTTTTTTCAGTAAGGATTTTAAATAAGAACTTTTTGCTGGCCTCATGAAACAAAGTAATTTCCATAGAGCCTCCTTCGTTTCTCACGTTCGAAATTTGAAATAGAGACCGTGCATAATGTAAATGGCAAAGGCAATTGAATGTGCCAAAGCTTTGATAATGTACTGCAATGCGTTATTCATGACAGGAAGTAAATCCAAGCTGGAATTAGAATGATTTCGACTTTTATTAAATGTGGTAAGGTGTCTTTTTGCTTGGTTTAATAAATAGACATGTTTTGCGACTACTGTCTTCATTTACATTGTCATTCTGGGTTTTTTCATTAAAAAAAAACATCTAAAAAACCACTGACCTTCTCGGTAGAACTTTTGGTGGCTTAATTCATTGCATTTGAACACTACTATGACGTCCCGCAAGGAATAAGCCAAGTTACCAGTAACACTGTGTAATGATGACGTAACAAACCTCTGTCTAACAACCGATAGCTACTTCTAAACATAACAAAAACTAAACATATCCTAAGACAATAGGGTTTAGTTGCGAACACCGGTTAATATTCTCAGTTCCGAACATTCAATGGAAAAGTTACACCAAACGGATATTCAAACTAATATTATCGGAACCTCGCACACCGTTTTACTATCACATAAACTTGAGTGCTTTCTGAAATATAAAGCCAGCAGTCCACAGAATGGCTTTCATCACGAATGCAAACAATTTATACATTTGCACTGCGATATTACTCACGATAGCGAAGCGAATGTGACCCGATATTGAGTTATTACGATTTGCATAGTCGTTAAACTGATTACTAGTTTAGATTAAGGTAAGAAATCAGACAGATAACGTCTAGATTAGCTGTCATTGTCAAAATACACGTGTGAACTTCAACCAACTTATCTGCGTACGCGGGAAAACTCAGAACTAAAATAAATGTACCACGTTTGACATATCGATGCAAATTTTCATGACAAGCAAACGCCTCCTTGAACCGCACACTTAAAGTGGTCATGCTATATTCTTGTGGAAAAATCGTATCAGATGATTAGTAAAGACAAAAGAATTGCCAATTACATTTGCAACGAGTCGCAGATATCGACTAGAGCATAGGGACTCTTTGTAGATGCCATCGTCATGATCATCATGGGCAGCCTGATTCATCCCATTTGCTGAGTATAGGCCTGCTCCTCTTTGCGTCATCCTTTCCTGGTCTACGCAAGTCTCAACTAGGTGGCCCACCATGACGTCATAAAGCAGGAGTAATTTCAGTGTGGGAAAGAGAGGGCGCTAGACGACCTGTATAGCTCTGTCTCTTTTACACACTGCAATTAGTCGTGCTTTAAGACGTCATATTGACCCCCCAGGTCTTATCCACTATATTCTGGATGCCATCCACCGACCCATTTTTGATCATGTGAATACCTCGTCTAACGTCTCTTGATAACCATTCAGTGGCAGCAGCGACTAGACATGAGTATTAAAATAACAGCCCAAACTTCATAAAGTTAAACCCCAAACTTTTAAAAGGCCATTAACCTTCAAAATCTTCTTCTAAATTAAAACCCACACCTTTGATAAGCTCGCAAAAAATTGCAAGGAAAAAGATATGAAAAAGTTTCGCCCTAAATATCTTAATCTTGTAAACTTTTTGACGGATCCCGAGGTCCTGCTCATCTTTCCAAGGTCTTTTTCTTTAGTGATCGTATAAAGATTTATTGCGTACCTATAAAAGTTTCGGTCTGACTGAGTTATCGACGTTTAGCAAAGGCCTTGAACCTAGGCGTAGTATAAAAATAACCAGTGAACCAACCAGCTCTTATTTGTAAGAACAAATACGTCTGCAGTTAGTTTGCGGGGTTAAATCACATCCCCTTGCCTCGATGCCATTACCACAACTTTCGAATATCCTGAAACGAGCTTAGAATTCGCGTTAACGCTTTGTATGCGTGTCTGAGCTGATTCCGAGCGTTCGTTCCTAGTTGACATTCTGAATATAAATACCAATAATATGTCTTCTGTGAACTAGGTATAGGAAATTTGTATATATCTGAGTCGAGGAGGCGTTCCGAGGGATTTTCACTTTACTTACAGATATATTAAGATAAACGGTACAGTTAGGATGTTTGTGTCTTTTTTTTTTTTAGGACATGTAATTTCATCAGTATGTATTGTAACGAGCGGGTAATTAGCTAATATCAAATGGACAACATATCAAAATTGAGTCCAAAATGTGCCGTACACACAGTTCAATTTGTATTTACTTCATCTAAAAATCTAAATTCAATCAATTCACTGACTCATGTCGCACAGCCTATACTGCTGGGTTTAAATCATGCAATTTTGCACAATAGTTTCGTATATATGACATAACCACAGAGTTTTTTTTTTAAAGTTGGTCGTTTTCGCTTTTAATAAATGTTCTGACAAGAACTGTGAAGCTGAGGTTATATATTGTCACTGTAACCTATTTTGGATTTTATCGTATTTTTTTACAATCATTTTTGGACATGGGAGCCAATTCTTGCTATAAGCTTACTTACTTCATGTTTATTTAAATAAATCATGAAGTGTTACGATTTAAAAGTCTGATTTCATCTGGGGTAGAGTAACTTTTTCATTCAAACTTAACACACAATAAAGTTAACAGCACAATAAACCAAGTTTTAGTTGTGAACAGATTTTATTGTACGATGTAAGTGAGTTTATTTGAGTGACAGTTAAGTTAAGATTGAGATCTACTAGTAAATAAGATTTTTTATGTGGTTTTTGAGAAATAAATCTTTTAGTGGTCGTTTGATGTCAATGTATGCGGTTATTGCAGTCTAACGTAGAAAAAGAAGTAATAATTATTGGACTGGCGCGAAAAACGTAATGCTACTTTTTCAGCACTAATATGCTATAAATATTCAGGGCAAGACGTCATATTATATCTAATAATACTTAAGTAGAAATACATTACTGTCTACTAGGTATTACATATACCTAGTAGACAGTAATGTAGTGTGTGTGGTGTGTTGTAGACTACAGTCTACAACATATTACATGTGCTCCTAAAAAAGCCGCATACAAACTAGTTTTGTGCGCAAAAAACCGGCTTAAACCGATTTAAAGCTGCTGAGGTTGATGAGATTCTCATTTTGCTCAGCACTTGAATTACAGCTCTCTCCCTATGATATTAACTTTGTGAGCAGGAGTTGCAAACGGAATGATTTTAATCGCGCTAACGTCGGAGAATACAAAATATCTTTTATTGCTTTCAAGGGGTCAATTCTCGAGTAGCATTTCTGGAGTTGTACTACGTTGCAGCAACGAAGTACACATTTGATGTTGCTTTTGTCACCGTAATTGTACTCAAGAGGGAGAGCTATAAAGTTTTAATTCCTTAGCAAACAAATTCTGTACTGTGAGTGAGAATATACCTTTTCTGGGACAGTGCATAAAAGAAGATGGTGGTAATTTATTACCTGCCGCATTTGAAGGGAGGTGAATTATCTTCGCGTATTATATAGCGTGTGCAGTATTCTGTGTATATTGAGTGTAGTAAAACGTGAGACGGACTGCTATATTCTCTTTAAAATAAACGGAAATCCTTTGAAGTAAAACTTTGACGGATCTCCGCTTTTTAGTATTGTGAGCAGTGCTGTTAAATCCAGAAACATTTTAATAAAAAAAGCTTCCGGCCCTTGAAAATCACATAAATACTTCATACGAGAAAAACACAACTATGTTTCTTCATAAATATCTCCGAAATGTAAGGGTTTGATAAAATGTTGAAGACCCCGTTACCGGTTGCGAGATAGCAATTTTTAGGCTTCAGCTCTGGGCGAACCGATTTAAAGGGTCAAATAGGGTCCGACCGTTGATTGGACCCCTACCATCTAATATTTAACAGAAATACTTTGAAAGTTGACCAACAATATATATTTTATACTTGTGTGAATGTGGAATATTCTAGAAAAGTGCGAGAAGAGGTTTATTCGTAGTTGTGAAGTATAGAGGGTCTTTCGAGATTTTATATTTGGGTTAGAAGTGCATCCTGCGTGAAGTAGCTAGCACGGTATCTTCTTAATCTTTGTAGGTAGTGCTGTTAGCACTTTCCTTAGTTACAAGTTTATTGTTATGGATATAGTGTTTAGTTACTGCTTCTTTTGTTTTGCACTTACCATTTGTTTTGCGGGCGTCATTTGTAGCTGGACAACTTTACATTTGCTTGTATTCATTTGTTAGCCAGATGACAAGTGAAATCAAAACGCCTTATTGAAATTTCGCTCAAAACTGTACGGAAAAGTTGCAGACATGGCTCTCCGGTCACGAGACGCAGACATATCAACTGAAGTGTCTGCCGGCGTCCAGTGTTCAGAGCTGGTCCGTAATTTGTCCTGAATACCAGTTTGTCCGATCCTTTAGAGACTTCATTTTTCAATCATAACCGTTTACGTTATGTACCTTTACCAACCCCATAAAGAATAGGCCCCAGACTATCCATTTGTAGGAGTACTGTAGGCCAGGGTGTGTAGATCTTCGATAATCCATAGAAAAGGGAAGATCCTCCTACCAGACGGGTGTAGATTCTAGTGCGCTACTGCCCGTCAGTTTTTCTATATGTCTTAATTCAGGCATAACTTTAATAGCGTAAAAGAATTTTTATGTTAGTTCTCCATTTATGTCATAGATGGCGCTGTAGAACTTTTTGTAGTGCCGCTACACATGCGTGCATTAACTCTAACCCAGTAAGCTTGCGATTATTCGCGATAACTTTACAACATGTACCTACAGTTAACTATAAAATTGGCAGCAGCAAAACAGTTAACCATTTGAATACAGCAAGCTCTAACCAACAATAATTACAAGGCACCAATACATCGGCACCTCCCATCAAAAATCGCACATACTGTAGATTACAGGGGAAGGTATAATCGTTTGGACATAAATACACTTTAATTATTCAACCCCGTGTAATAGCACATTACACTGCAATGCAATCATCGTTAGCACAATTTAATTGACGATACCTCAACGTCCTTACTGCATCGGTTTAAAGACTGTTTTCGATTGTTCCCCCGAGAGTTCCAACACCAACCTAATCTTGCAGCATGTTTAATCTTTGTTGTGTAAGGAATACAGTCTTCTTTAGAACGATTGAACGTTTGTGTAAGTTTGTGAGGAGTTGGTACAGTTCTGTACGCCAGTAACAATGTTAACTTGTAAATGCATTTAATTTTGATTGCGTGTAAATAATTGTGCTTAAGATTATGGTTCTCGGGAGTATTTCATTCATTTTGTGTGTGTTTTTAATGTTTGTGAAGCACGTAGTTTACTTTCTCTTGTTTTAGTTGTTGATTAGAAAAATCAAAGCGATTTTGCAGGTTTAATTTGTCGTTCTTGAAAATATGTGTTATAAATGTAATTTAAAACACATATTTTAAAGAATTTTTTAGAGTGTTTGGCATATTTGAATTGCTTTAAAGGCCGCACGTGAATAACAATACCAGTAATAAGCTCCTTATTCCTTATTCTATTGTTTCTCCGTACTACGCTAGGATTTCTGCAGGTTAGTGTTACATCACAGTCTTGTCTAGAAGCTTCCAAGAAAATAATAAGTAAATAATATTAAATTAATGTGTATCAGTTTCTTATTAGTTAACAAATAACTAGTACCTCATTTACTGAGAATATTATTTCCTAGTAAACGTAACAGAACTACTTCGATAAGGCCACCCAATATATCAATATATCAATATTAATTTCTGAGTAAGACAGGTAAACCAATATTATATTACTGAAAATTCATCAATACGTAATAGGTCCATTGATTTGAGAAAGGACTGATTAATTCAACGAATTGCGAGAATTTTCGATAGAATGGCTCCATATCTCAAATGGAAACTATTGGAATTTTCTAGTTAAATTTATGTTGAAATGAATTAGGGATTGTTGACATGAAAAGTACAAATTCTGCTTATTTACATTACTTTAAAAGTAACTTATATATAATATATCTTACTTATTGTTTCTTTAAATAGTTTCAAAACTGTTCCTTTTAGAGACTTTTTGGTCAATTTGATTTGTAAGCTATGTTACGATAATACAACAAGTCTTTTTGACGAAGTTCAATTATTTGAAAAAATACTTCATTACTATTTTTTAATACTATTGGCAATAGGCTCGCCCCCTATTAAATGGGACTTAGAACATAACTGCGAAATGTTGGTGTACTATTAGGTACACCACTGCCTAACCCTTCAGGGATTAGAGGCGTGATGATATGTTATGTTATTTTTTTAAGTTAATGTCATGGCAAATGATAAGGCATTCAGAATTAGCTCTTTATTTGAAGAATATTTAAACAGTCTCTTAAAAATATACGGTGAATTAATATATTTTTACGTTAAAACAAAACCAGCGCAATTTCTTAAAGGATTTACGTACAAGACGCGTGCTTTAACGCTCTTTGCATTATTAAACAGGACGGAGACTCAATGATCAGTGATTGATCACCCTCTATGAGCGAAATTGACGTTTGTGGTGTTAGTAATACGTTTGGAACTCATTAGTGCTGCTTGTAAGAAATATAGGTACTGATGACTGCATTTTGAGTGTTTTGTTAGAACTTTACTCTTGTAGAAGTAGGTTCGTTTCCAGCGCTTTTTTATTGTTTCGTGAATAATGGTGCAGGATTATACTTATTCCGGTGTAAACATTTTTGCATGTGGGATTTTGGGCTATATACGTGTAAGAAATCTAAGAAAAAGTCTTATGAATATTTAAATGCAACAAACATTTACAGTTTGTAGCTAGTGCTTTACGTTATAAAAAATTGTTCAATTTCTTGCATTTCTTCTCATAGTTTTGTTCTAGAAAGTACGAAAACATTTGAAAAAAAACGGTAATTTAAAAAATTAAAAAACCCTACGGCGTAAAAAAAAAAAAAAAAAAAAGCATAGAACATATTTTTTTTTTACGCTGTCGGGTTTTTTTATTTTTTTTAATTACCTTCTTTTTTTTGTTTTATTATTGAATAATTTTTATTTTGATATACCCAGTGTCACTCTCACAGTAAATACGAATCTAACGACACCTCTCAAGCTAAAATCCATCGAGCCGTTCAGGCCACAGAGCGTGCCAAACAATTATACATACATACATACTCTCGAAAAACATAACCCTCCTTCTGGCGCAGTCGGGTAAAAATAAAACCACAGCTGTACACACCATTTTTACAATTATTAATATCGCTGTAGAAATATACGAACTCCAACCGTATTTCAAAGCTCTATTTAACAGTGCCCTGACTAGCTAAAATATTACAGAATATTTCCTTTGGTACTAACAACGAGAAAGTTTTCAAATAAAAGCAAGCTACTACTGAGTTACATCGCAGTCGGGCAGATATTGGAAATGCCTCGTGAAACTGTATGACTCTCGCCTTTTAAAAAGCTTAGAGAGAATCCTTACTTACTTTGATTTAAGTCTTTGAATATTATTTTGCGAGACTTTTGCAGATGGGACTTGCATGATCAGCCTTTAATAGCAATATTGCCCTTTAAAAATGTTTATATTACAGTATTTGTGTACAGTGAGTTATAGCCATTAGCTGAGCCTCGTTTGCATAAATGGTTGAGATTTTTAGAATACGAATCGATATAATTTTATAATTCTTTTATATTTTATTTATTTGAGCAAAGTATAATAAAATATAAAAGAATTATAAAATTCTATCGATTCGAATTCTGAAAAATCTCAATCATTTGATGCAAAGGTGGGTCTGCTAATTGCTATAACTCACTGTACTACGTATATTAATACCTAACCATGATAGATCATGAACTGCATCTATTTACTTTATTTCATACATTTCTTCTTAGCGTGTTGAAGGCAATCTAAATTGATTCCCTCCAGAAATTGACCACGAGTTCCTATAATACATAAAACAAAGTTGTACTAACAGGTTTGGGGTTAAATCAACAGTAAGTCAGTTTATTTGTAGAGGATGTTGGAAATATACTACGACTTCACGTTCTCATGTAATGTTCCCTGACAATGCCGAAAGTGGACGAAATAGTGGGCCGAAATTTTCGTCCTTGTACCTAATTATTACATAACTAGCTGTTGCCCGCGGCTTCGCTCGCGTTTTGGTCGGAAATTATCCTACGGGCACGTTGTAAATATAGCTTAAGGCACTCGGGGATAATGTAGCTTCCTATTAGTGAAAGAATTTTCAAAATCGGTTCAGTAGATCCAGAGATTACCCCCTACAATCTCACAACCACCACGCTTTCACTACCAACAACCGCTGCTTTTTTTCCGCCTGGCTAGACAAAAATTGTGATAGTTCGGCTAATATGCATGATATCATTGTAATTTATAGCCTATAGCACTCACGAATAATGTAGCTTTCTACTAGTGAAACAATTTTTAAAATTGGATCATTAGTTCCGGAGATTACCCCCTACATACAAACTTACAAACAAATTTTACCTCTTTATAATATTAGTATAGATTGTACAAATTCCTACCAACAACTGTAACCTAGTTGTAAGATATTATGTGCTACTACATCCACAGAAGGCACTATACAAGCTTATGGCTAATTAGCAACGTATAAGATCCCGGGAAACGTTTCCTATGTTATAAGAGCTTAATTACCTTTACGTACATGCATACGTTAATGAAACATGAGGTTATTTGTAAGAGGAAATTACACGGATTATTATAGCATAGCATAATCAGCCTATAATGTTCCCACTGCTGGGACACACGGCCTCCTCTCTATGAGAGGGAATGGGCTATAATCCACCACGCGGGCCCAGTGCGGGTTGGTAGATTTCACTTGTCTTCGAAATGTGTGCTAGGACATGCCGGTTTCCTTACTATGTTTTCCTACACTGTTTTGAGAGCAATTGTGATGAAATAAATTGCACAAAGTAATGCGCCTGCCTGTGTTCGAACCTACCACTTACTATTTGTAAGTCAGGGCCGCTACCACTGGGACACCGCTGCTCTCTCGGAATATATAATTATGTACGGATTATATACGAATTATGTATATACGGATTATAATGTTATGATTATATTAAATATTAGGGGTTGAAGTATGAAATTACCGATTTGTGTGGACGATTTCGTGAAAAGTGATATTTTCATACTAATTTTCTTTTTCTAAGATATGGCTGAACCGATTATGATGCAATTGCAAGTTCTAGTTAGAGTGAGAAAAGCTGCGCTGAACTGCGTATCTTAAATTCATTAATATGCATATACTAGTACGGTTTTTACACTCTAAAAGCTACGTAATTTAACAATTAATCCAATAAAAATGGAAATAGGAAAAAAAATAACTATACATCAAAGTTACAAATAGAACAAAATGTGCGAAAAAAACGGCAATTTCGTAGTTAAAGACCTATTATTAGACAGTCGTTACAAGTAGCCAGAAGCCTACCAAGAAGTATCGCATTACCTAGTACCTAACCAGGTTGTGGAGGTCAGATAGGCAGTCGCTCCATGTAAAATACTGATGCTGCATCCGATTAGACTGGAAGCCGACCTCATCGTTGCAAAAACGGTTAAGCATATCATCATCTGCCTAGCCTTTTCCCAATTATGTTGGGGTCGGCTTCCAGTCTAACCGGATGCAGCTGAATACCAGTATTTTACATAGAGCGACTGCCTATCTGACCTCCACAACCCAGTTATTACTAGATAATAGGATACCCCTTGGTAAGACTGGTTGTCAGACTTTCGGGCCACTGACTATTTGTATCGAGTGTCAAAGATCTATAAAATGACAGCCGTCAACCGAAGCAGATGTAGATGATGATGTTATTTTGCGCATCTCTTTAAATGGCAAAAATTAGGGCAACCTTTGATGGTTTTACGTCAGTTTTGTTTGATTTCTATACATGAGATTTAAGCTCGGTGATGTGCCATGTGACTCAGTTACACACAGGTGGTTAGGGCATGTGGCCTGCTTAGTGTCTAGAGCCTAGCGACATCGATACACGCTTGTCGACTCTAGAGAAGTTGCCAAGCTCGCAGTACGGCCGGTGGAAGTCGCTAAAGGCGCTAAACAAGGCACGTGTCAGTGCGTTCGAAGCCTCCAGTTTTGTTTCTCCTTTTCAAAATACCGGTGGGGTCAACGGGAACAATTTTTTATTATTTTAATCAATTCCCAGGGACCCATAAGAATGCACCAAATGGCAATATATTTATATCGCCCTTTTGTTGTAGAAGTTCTAACACGGCATAAGACAAAAATAGCAACTTTACAGAAGGTCACCCTCCTGTAAAGTTGCTAGTTGCCAAAAACTGAATAATTATACGTATGTAACGGTACAATACCATCTTATAATTTGTGTTCACTTCAAATAAGATAGATATGTTGCTTGTTTCTGTGATTGGCTGTAACAACACGTCTTCCGATTTTATAGCAAACGGCGTCAAAAATCAAAACGTCAAAACCGCCAAAAAATTACTTAGCTTGTGTTAGAACTTCAACGTCGATTTGTTGCTAAGAAATAAATACCTAGAAAGGGGAGTACCTCTATTATGTACATTATATGTATACAGACTACAAATAGAACTAAAATAATGCTATTGTTGTCGTTATACATATATTTGTAGGAACTTACATTTGTCGCTTATATTAAAATTTATCTTTTTCATCCGCTCCAGCTTTTTCAAATGAGCTCGGATTGTAGTTTCTGGTAGTTCTCGAACGATGTCAACTTTCAGTCACTAACGTGCAATAAACGAGATGAGACTTCTTCTTTTGGTGTTTTTGGCTATTCGGCTATTTTGTAACTTTACAATTTATATTTTTTTTTACTTACACTCCTTTTGAATTTGAAGTGTTTTGAGTCTTTTCAATAATAAATTCACAATTAGTTTCAGATTAGTTGCAATTTCTAGATAATTATTGTTTTTGTATTGCGTTCTAAATACCTTAACGATAAAAATATTCTATCAAAACACCACAGATATAACAAAATCTCATAATATCGATAAAAACTTCCTAAGATTCCAAGAATGTAATTTATCAGTAATGTAATGCATAATTGAAGATCACTTAAGCAAAAACGTAGACAACGAAATCCCTTTGAAGCCAAAAGTCTCTTTAGACAAGCGATGAGTTCGTGATAAGAAATTATCCCTCATGTCTCAATGATTTATTGGGAAGGGAAAAATGTTTGCTGTAGAAATTGTGATATAGATAGACCATTGTTTATTAGTATTATGATACTGATAGAATTGTGATGATAGGATTCATAATTATTGTGTACTAGCTGTTGCCCACGACTCGAAAAGCATGTTACGCCGCCGTTGGCCCCGGCTGTCATTTGTAGATCTTTGACAGTCGATACAAATAGTCAGTGGTCCGAAACTCAGACAAACCAGTCTATCGTACTAACTGGGTCGTGGTGGCCAGATAAGCAGTCGCTCCATGTAAAATACTGGTATTCAGCTGTATCCGGTCAGATTGGAAGCCGACCCCAACATAGTTAGGAAAAGGCTAGGCAGATGATGATGTTGCCCGCGACTTTCGGCCTCGTGTTTTTTTTATAGTCTTTATGGTGTCCCACTGCTGGGCAAAGGTCTCCCCTTTCTCCTATCAAGGTCTAAGACTAAAGGTCTCCCATTTCCCTCTCTGTTTTGAAATTATTATAGAAATGTTACTTCCCTATTTGAAACGGATTTTGTAAAAAATTTCAAGATTTTTTTTTTGCGCAGAACCCTAATTCTTTTACCAAAATAAAAGTAGCCTAAGTTACTTCTTATAATATCAGCTATCTCCAACTCATCAGAAAATCTCGAGATTAGCCGGAACAAACAGAAAGACCGACCGACAGACAGTCAGACATAAATTAAAAATATGGATTTTCAGTTATTAGTACCGTATATTGTAGCTGTCAGTAGCAAAGGGTAATTTTTTGTGAGAGATAAGCCGGACGGACGGCCGGTATATTTAATGTGATTTTATTATTTGTCTATAGAATACAGCCTGTGTCATTTTTCAAAGGGAAGCCAGTAGGAATCGAGTTGTATTGAACCTTCGCCACTGCTAGCTGTTATTTTGAAATTACAAACAGACGCTTCAATTTTATTTTGTTGTATAGATATAATTATAGTCATCACACCGGAAAAACATTACGCCTGTTATTGCTGACTGGTTATTGTAGAGATATACCCACAATACATAGTAAACTTACATATCTATAGTTGTGTTTGACTGTGAAACAAAGATCAATTAAAACTTTTATAGATTTTATAATTATAATATTATATAATAATAATAATACCAGCCTGTTACTGTCCCACTGCTGGGCAAAGGCCTCTTCTTAACAGAGAAGGCACAAGCATTGATCACCACGCTTGCTCAAGACAGGTTGGCGATTAATAATAGATAATTGGTTATTGGTTGATGATAATATATAATTATATATATTTTTAATATTTCATTACTAGTGCGGCATGGTGGAAGCTTCGACTAGACTGCAGCTTTTAAGGCACAAAGGACAGAAAACGAGATAATATCCCGCGATGCAGTTCCACATCCTCATACTTTAGCCTTTTGTAGATATATCCTCACACATATATGCTCATTTGATTGCGTACCGTATATGAATACACTAAAAATAAGTTAAAACGTTTGCGAGAGATTCATTTGTTCAAGTTCTAAGCCACCTCCTCCCACTTACCATTACGCCATTATTGCCGCTTTTTCCGCGAAATGACAGTAAAAGTGCGTCAAAAAATCCGAATTATACTGCTGATGTTACTTACTGGCGTATCACAACAAGAATATTGACCCAATTTCCGAGGGTAGGCTGTAACAACTTACTTGGAAAGATAAGCAGCTTAGGTGTTTTTTCTTTAGTTAGGGGTATGTTGCAGACCGGTATAAAACTTAGAATAAAGTATTTTCCTTTGTATTCTCCGTTGTGGTTTTGACCAAAGAGGATTGCACTTATGCTACGGCGTAGCTGATGTGGTGAAGTGACTGCTACGCGGCTACGCCGTCGTAGCGAATTCGCTACGTGTTGAATATTTTTTTTTTTCTCCTAAGGTTACATCACATAGTATCATCATAGTGTATCATCGTAACATCTACTAAAGTTTCGATAAATGATTAAGTAAGCAAATACCATCTAACATTTTTTTCATTTATGGCAAGATTTCCTTTATCGGCTTTCATGATATGTGCGCTCGGAAATCTTAACGTTAGTTCACAAATGAAGAATCACATAAAATTCAAATGTGTTATGAATAATTCTCAAACCAAGATCGTCATAAATAAGCAATCTTAAGTAAATAGCTCTAAACGTGAAGGTACTTATATTATTTTTTATTAGTTTAGGAACACAAAAATTACTTTTTGTTTTATGAAAAGTTAAGCAGGTATAAGCACAGTAAATTGGTTTAGGACTTTACTTAGGTTAACTTAGCCGATTCCAAACTAAAGTAGCTTTACTTTTTAATAAAAATGAGTGAATTTATTTGAACAGAAGTCAAACAAAAGAGGATTTTCTTATTTCATGAAGGTTAATTGAATTTACAAAAAACTTGCGAGTTAGCCAAAAAATTGAAACTCGCTATTACATCAACAGGGAACTTAGACTGTGTATCAAAATAGGTGTTTAGCCTAATTTGTTAAGGATTGTTATATGTTGATATTTTTATCCTTTCTAACATATACATATAAACTCACGCCTATCCCACTGAGGTAGGCAGACATAACAGAATATATACTGCTACGCACTTTACAAGTATGTAAGAAGAAGCAAAAACAGTACCTTTTGCACCTTCGTCTGCCATGTTCATAAAACAAAGGTAAGAAAAATTGGTTTCGTAGGAACCCGACCTATCTGAAGGGCACCATGAATAAGATACGTGTATGTTGTTCATTGTACTTTTTTAACTCAATTTGATTGATGGATTTGATTGTTAAAGTCACACATCATCATTTTGGACTTATATAGGGTGACTGGTAATTAGTGACCGATACTTAAACACGTAATTGTACTCATGATAACAAACAATTTTCCCAAATACTAACATGTTTTTATACTCATTCAATGTTATCACAATACAACAGCCGAATGAAATTCGCGCGCGCCCCTGTGACCTATCAGCTGTTAGCCGCGTGACTCTGCCTGAAAAAATGTTTCTTTGGGAAAGTTCTTTGTTATCATGAGTACAATCACGTGTATATGTAAGTATCGGCCACTAATTACCAGTCACCCTATAATTATAATGCAAAAGATTGATCTACTCACAACACGAACTGTTCTCAATACCATAAGTTGCCAGTCACTTCCTCAGACGTGACGGTAGGTCACGGCAGGTTATTAAAGATTGTGACAGGGACATTAACACTGTCACGCCATCCACAAGAAAACAGGTTTTACAACCATCCCTTTTGAGGGTAAAGAGGGTTTCAATAATAACATTTAAAAAAAATTGCGTCTCGAAGGATTCAATTTAAGCGAGCTGTTTAAAAAGTAATTTAAATCTAGATATACTTAATTAAAAAAATATTTAAAACAGGTTGCGCTACATTTTTCATGCTGGATTTACATGTTAGTCTATAAGGCTTACTGTTTCTCTATAACGCAACTCAAAACAAATATTATAATCTGAATCACCAACGAATAGACATACGTAATGTCACAGCACGTACACGACGTGACTAAAGGATCAATCTAAATTGAACGATAAATTGCGGTTCAGCTGCAGATACCGGAAACTAACAGATACTTCAGTAAGTATCTGTATGGAAGTGTTCGAGTCTGAAGCCTCCTCGACAAATTATTCCAGGTACAAGATTGGCCAAACCTTTACTTGTGCGACTAACGTCTTTGGCGATAAACAAAACTAACATAAACAAAGTAAAACTACACACAATACAAAAACACATCACAACCAATGGACTAAACCCAAAAATAATGACTCCAATAATAACCCGACATAAAAATTCACTAACGACACAAAGTGTTTACTTAAACCGAACTTAATTGTGGTGCTTATTAGGGTTATTGTGATTCTGGCAACGATAACGAGGTTTACCACTGTAAATTCATTTGCCCTGACTGAAATTGCAAAGGAAGAATTTATTAAGCTGTTAATGCAACAGCGAATTGACCATTTGTTTAGCTTGAAACTGGGTATTACGGAATGAATTTGTATTGGAATTATGTAACTGAGTTTTTAACTAATATTCAACAATGGAAATTATTAATTGAAATACTAGGATATATTGCACAGCTATTTGGAGAGATGTTTATTAAAAAATAAATGTTTGGGAGGTAACTTTTTGAAACTTTTGAATAAGTATACGAGTTCAACGCCACGGAAAATTAATTGGTTAGATTATGATTGTGTACAAAGGTATTCAATTTATGGTTCAAAACGTAAGTGTATAATAGGATCCACGACTTTTGCAGAAAACCAAAAAAAATATCACAAAGATTACTTTTTCTTGACTTTAATTATCAGAACCCTAATTATTATGATTAAATAAAATCTATGTTAGACCTTATAATATCAGCTATCAGCCAGCGCCAGCGCTGTGCTATGGGGGACTCACAGCACAGCATCATGCTGAGTGGTAACCTGCTTGTCGCAGTCACGACGTGCAAGCTACGAACGTTTTTTTTGTTTTTTTTTTTTTTTAATTTTATGCGTTGTATGTTTACTGTATTTTTTTTTGTGTTTTTTTCACTTTGTATGATGCACGTCATGTCCCTGCGACAAATAAATATTTTTCTTTCTTTCTTTCTTTTCTATCTGTTTTAGTAACTCCCTAAGACATCAGCTTTCTGCCAGTAAAAGTGCCCGTCAAAATCTGTCCAGCTGTTTCCGAGAATAACCCTTTGAAACGAATTTTATTAAAATTTCAAGGGTTTAATTTTTTTTGCCTAATTATTTTTCTAAAATAAAAGTAGCCTATGTAAGACCTTATAATATCAGCTATCTGCCTGTAAACGTCTAAATCAGATAAGTCGTTTCGGAGATTAGCCGGAACAAACAGACAGACAGCTGTCTGTCTGTCTGTTTGTTCGAAGGACAGAGAGTCAGACAAAAATTAAAAAAAAGAGTTTTTGTTATACCGTATTTGTGTACCGTATATACTTTCATATGCATTCAGTAAAAAGCTGTTATTTTGGTATTAAAAACAGACACTTAATTTTTATTAATTTGTAAATTCATTTTCTGTCAAATTATTCAAGGCTCCTTTCTAACAGACACATAGCTCAAGCCTCGTTAAAAAGTCAATAGATTGCCATAGCTACTCAAAAATCAAACATAAAAAAATCCTCCATTTGTAAGAAATAAGGTACCTTGGCAACAACTTTCTTTCGTTTGTACGCACTTAAAGGCAGCTAAACAAATAATGAGATTCTCATGTTTCAATCTTGAAGAGGTTGTTAACCAAATACTGAGAATACAAGTCAACCTCCTTGAGAGATTCGTGGCGAGTTTAACTTCGTATTCTTTTTGAATGAAGAAACGAAAAGTTACCCTATTTTATTTCGTTCGTACCGATTGGTAGGTTGTTAGACTTCAATCTATTCAGCTGTTTACTGCTGGACATAGCTGACATGCTGCACCACAACAGCTCTGTGCCGTTCATAATTTTTAGGTTTTCCCATCTAGACTAATTTTACTTTATTTAAGAAAGGCTCTCATGCAGTAATGGGTTACTAAAGGGTTCACATCTTATGTCTAACATTCTACCAGACCTAGTTATTGAACCCAGAACACATCAGGCGTTTGGTACCACAAAACCAACGAAGATCGTCGTATTATTATACGAAAATAAAAATAAAATCTCAACAGTTTTCAGGAAAGCTTTCTTTTCTTTTCAAGAACACAAAAGTCAAGGACAAAATATGATTAATATTCTTTAACGAAATTCTTTGTCATGACAAGACAAGTCAGCTTAGTAAAATGAATTACTTGACAATTTCCATATTGGATTCGTAGAAATGTTTTGTGACTTCTTGTTGTTATTTTTGTAAAAGGGCTCCAATTATGCGGAAATAGGTTAAGAAAGCATCGATAGCACTCGGCTATGTATGCGCTTACTAATCGCACCCGATTTGGTGGCCATGATGTCTTAAAGCAGTAGTAATTCCAGTGTGGGAAAGAGACAGAGCTATACGTCTAGCGCCATCTAGTAACCCCTCTGTTCTAAGTAACTAAGTACTAACATAGGCTAATTGATATTGTTACTAACATAGTGGACTTAAAACTTAAGATGATGTGAATTCAGTTTGTTTTTTTTTATTCTTTGTTGCTAATCAGCCTTTACAAAAGTGTACCTGTAATAGCACAGAAACAAAAGAGTTTTCTATCTATTTAATGTTGGTTAGGTTATGTCTATGATTATCGGTAGATATTTTTTCATTATATTTTCCCTAACCGTTAAAGCACGTTAAGCCATTGGTCCCGGCTGTCATTTGTAAATCTTTGACAGTCGTTACAGGTAATCAGTGGCCTAAAAAATCTGACAACCAGTCTTACCAAAGGGTATCGTATTACCCGGTACTAACTGGTTTGTGGAGGTCAGATAGGCAGTCGCTCCATGTAAAATACTGTTAATAATGGACAATCACGGAAGTTAACCCGTAAGTGACCCTATAAGTTTAAAATACTGGTATTCAACTGCATCCGGTTAGATTGGAAGCTGACCCCAACTTAGTTGGGAAAAGGCTACGCAGATGATGATGTTCTACCTTACGACTCACATTACCGTAAGAACCTTATACTTAAAAAATAACGATGAAAACTCCAAAACAAAAGCCTATAAGACACTCCCGAACAGTTCATCGGAATTTTAAGCAGCATTGACCTAATCGATGGGCGTGTCCTAAAGCGAAGAAAAATAAAGTATTGGCTTAAACAATTTACGATGCCCTAAGCAACGACACTGGGGTGCCATTTTGTTTAGCTACTAGAAAGTTGCCAGGATTAATATTAAGCAGCTCATTTATTCTCGCTTGCCTCTAACAGCTTGCGAAGAAAGGTGTATCACTTTGCATTTAATAAAATTAAAATGTTGTCTTGGATCGGCGAAGGAAGGCTTGGGAAGCCATTTGGCTACATCGTTGTTAGCAACAAAGTTTAATTTGATGGAAATTGGTGCATTGATTCCAGTTGACAGAATGATGTCACTTTTGCCTCCAAGTAACATTGCTATGTTCTACTTTGAAAGGACTTGAGTAATTATTTGAGACATCATAGGCCGTAGCATGAGGGCGCGGTGTAAATATAAGTCCCATTAAATAGATGTACAAATTTTAACACAGCGTTCATTACGTCTAACCAAAGATATCCAAGTAAAAAAAAAAACACTGATTAAAGTGATTTTATTTTGACCTAATGGATGTGTTTATTATAAAGTGCCGCCGGCAATTTATTATTTAGGTCAAAATAAAATCACTTTAATCAGTGTTTTTTTTTTTTGCTTGGATATCATTGGTTAGACGTACTGAACACTGTTAAAATTTCTCCTTTTATTTTAATGGGACCTTATATAACGTAAATATGTCGACTTTTTAATCGACAATACAATTATCTTATAGCATTATTGCGAAATTTTTTGCAACAAGTACATGCAATCAGTATCATCCATAGTTATGAATAAATTCTTAAAAGCATGAAAATATTAAAATGTGAAACGAGTACTTTTAAGTTGAAAATCGTCGTATTTACGTTACGTTTACACCACGTGCTTGTGTTCAGGCAAGTTTTCTCTGGGATGATGCAATTTGAGTTTGCTGGAATCAGCTCGTTTGGAATATGGCTATAGGTGACCGTGACGACTTTTCATAAGGCGAACCTCATGCTCAATTGCCTCGCAATGACATAAAATAGATAGGATACGGCCGTTTAAATTATAGTTCTTATATTCTAGTCTAGACCAAATGGAAGGTATTCAGGCAGTCCCTAACTCTGTTGTTTAATGTTGTGAAAACGGCCATTAACCTTCCTGTTACTAGACCATTGTGTTTGTTTGTAATACTAACATTATCAGACCGAATGGACCTATATTACTGTGAGAGCTATCGATGATAGACAGGTGTAATAGAATATGATAGCTATATTTGTAGACTGTAGGTACTGAATTCTTTGACAGTGGTAACAGTGAGTCAGAATCCCAAAATTCTGATAATAATCAGTCTTACAAAGGGGTGCAGAGCTATTTCGCAAACTGGGTTGTGGAGGTCAGATAGGCTGTCGCTCCATCTAAAATACTGGTATACAGCTGTATCTGGTTAGACTGGAAGACGATCCCAGCATAGTTGGGAAAGGATAGGCAGATGATGATTAGATCATGATGATGGCTTAAACCATATTTTCAGGAATACTGAATTAGGCGTTGATCCAACTTTATAATGATATGGGACGAACTAAGAATTTTTCGGAATGTGGGACAAAACTTTAGGACGAACGAAGAATAAATCAACGTTTTAGTTAGTTTACGAGTTTAATTTATTATTTATATATAGCAATATAAACTAGTAAAATGTTAGCTTACGCCTAACATAATAATTAATTGCAACATGCAGGTACGCGATATGTCGTTAGGTATAAACATAATTATGTCATCAAACACCAACGATAATCACGTTTTATTATAATAATATTCACACTAAACTTGATAATGTTAATTAACATCATGTCTGATTTACTAAATAGATAGTGATATTCTTTCTCAACATAAAATATTAGATAAGAAAGATAGTAATCTTATTTAATACTAGCTTTTGCCCGCAGCTTCGCTCGCGTTAATTTACAATTTGACAATCAATTCGGGTGCCACGAATTCGCACGTGCACCATACGCACGAGGCGCCATCTATTATCATCATCATTTCAGCCGAAAGACGTCCACTGCTGGCCACATAGGCCTCCCCCAATTGTCGCCACACTGACCGGTCCCGTGCAACTCGCATCCAGCGGATCCCCGCAACCTTCACCAGGTCATCGGTCCACCTAGTGGGAGGCCTTCCAATGCAACGTCTTCCGGTTCGCGGTCGCCACTCCAGAACTTTTCGGCCCCATTGGCCATCCGTTCTGCGAGCAATGTGCCCTGTCCACTGCCACTTCAGTTTGGCAATTCTTCGGGCTACGTCGGTAACTTTGGTTCTCTTGCGGATGTCTTCATTTCTGATTCGATAACGCAAGGAAATCCGAGCATAGCCCTCTCCATTGCCCTTTGGGTGACTTTAAGCCTCCGAATGAGGCCCATTGTGAGCGACCACGTTTCGGTCCCGTATGTAATTACTGGCAACACACACTGGTCATAGACTTTCGTCTTGAGACACTGCGGTAAGTTGGATGAGAAGATACCGCGCAGCTTCCCGAACGCTGCCCAGCCGAGTCGGATTCGACGGTTGACCTCTTTCTCGAAGTTAGACCTACCTAGCTGGACCGTTTGTCCCAGGTAGACGTAATCGTCTACAACTTCGAGTATAGAGTCTCCGATCTTGATAGGAGTGGGTGTTACATGGGCATTCAACATAACCTTGGTTTTGTCCATGTTCATTTTAAGACCCACTCTTTCGGAGGCTCTAGTGAGGTCATCGAGCATTGTACTAAGGTCCTCCATGGTCTCAGCCATGACCATCGAATTGTATCGTCGGCAAACCGAAGGTGAGTGATGTACTCGCCATTAACGTTGATGCCTAGCCCTCTCCAGTCCAGAACCTTGAAGACATCCTCCAGTGCAGCGGTGAACAGTTTCGGAAATATGACGTCTCCCTGTCTCACACCTCGCTGCAGAAGGATAGGTTCCGAGGTCTGGTCCTGAAGTCGGACTGACATGGGCCACCATGTCAGTCCGACTTCAGGACCAGACCAGTTGAAGTGTTTGTACACAAACGCCAGTTTGTGTACAAACACTTCAACACCTCGATGTACCGATAGTCGATTTGCACCGTTGGGGAGACTGCAGTACAGCCCAAGTCTCGATCGAATCGAAGGCTTTCTCGTAGTCCACAAATGCTAAACAGAGAGGCAGGTTATACTCTTCGGTTTTCTGTATAACCTGCCGCAGCGTATGTATGTGATCTACGGTGCTGAAGCCTTTTCGGAATCCGGCTAGTTCGGGAGGCTGAAAATCGTCAAACCTGCGCGCGAGACGATTCGTGATGACTCTTGAAAACAACTTGTAGACATGGCTTAGAAGTGAGATGGGCCTATAGTTCTTCAGCCGGGCATTGTCGCCCTTCTTGAGGAAGAGTACCACCACACCCCTGCACCATGCCTGTGGCGTTTTCCCCTCGAGTATGACGGAATCAAACAGCTTCTGAAGGGCCTTAAGTACCAATTTCCCCCCGCCTTCAGGAGTTCGGCCGTAATTCCATCATCACCCGATGCCTTGTTGTTTTTAAGCTGTTTCAGAGCCATCCTAATCTCGTACAGGCTGACGTCCGGTATGTCTTTGGTATAATGTCGGGTTAGTCTAGCTCTTGGGTCGTTTGCTAGATCTACAACGGGTTTACTGGTTGACGTGTACAACTGCCCATAAAAACTCTCGATCTCTCTCAGAAGCTCCGGTTTGGCGGATACGATCCTGCCATCGTCGGTCTTCAGTTTCGTGAGCTGGCTCTGCCCAATAGCCAGATCTCTCGCAAATACCTTGGAGCCTTTATTCCGCTCAATTGCGTCTTTAATACGCTCGGTATTAAAGCGGCGGAGGTCGCTCTTCAAGGATTTAGAGATCCGTCTATTGAGCTGCCGGTATTTCCACGCTTCATCTGAAGACTGCAGGATCATCTCACGCCGCTCCTTCATGAGCTTAAGAGTATGATCAGAGAGCTTTTTGTTCTTATCTGCACGACGTGTCTTGAAGAACTTAGACCCACAGTATGGACAGTTGCCACGAACCCATCGTTGTATTCGTCCACTGAGCTTCCTAGGCACTCGAAATGATTCTGGAGTTCAAGCTGAAAGCTCTCGTGGTTTTGGATCTGGATCTGTGCAGGACGGAGCGTAGACTTCATCAGTCGAGACCTTTCAAGCTTGATATTGATGTTCAATGTGCCTCTTACCATGCGGTGATCGCTCCCGGTTTTCACCGAATTGATCACAGAGCCATCATTGAACATTTGCTTCTTGGTTGACATGATGAAGTCAATCTCATTTTTAGTTGCACCATCGGGGCTCTGCCAGGTCCACTTTCTGTGCTCACGCTTTTTGAAGAAGGAGTTCATCATATAGAGGCCCTCCTTCTCCATAAAACTAGCCAGTTGGTGACCCCGGTGATTCCGACGTCCAACCCCAAATTGCCCCACCTGCAGCTCATACCCGTCTCGTTTGCCCAGTTTCGCATTGAAGTCCCCCATGACAACGGTGAAGTGAGTATTGAAACCATGCATGGCTTTAGAGATATCCTCATACATGGTCTCCACTTCGTCGTCGCGGTGTGCCGAGGTCGGGGCGTAGACCTGTATGACCTTCAGCGAATACCTCGAGGATATTCTGAATATAAGGTACGCCACCCTGTTCGACACACTCTCGATCTTCACCACGTTATTCACAAGGGACTTGTGGACGATAAACCCAACACCACCCTGGGACTGCCGGTCACCCTCTCGGAAATAGAGCAGGTTGCCGGATTTCAGGATTATCGTGTCCTCCCCCTCTCTTCGGACTTCAGATAATCCCACAACACTCCATCGCAGCCTACTCAATTCCTCTTATAGTTCCGTTATCTTCTCGTCGGTCCGGAGTGTACGCGTGTTATATATTGCCAGGTCAAGTCGTCGGTATAGGCAGCCGGATTCCTTCCGGAGATTCTTCGCACCCCTTGCCACGCCGTCACCTCGACCGCTACCATAGTCGAGGGTAGACGGGCTGCCGGGTACTAGGGGCCATCTTTGTGTTGCACTCATCATAAGGGTGGTTTTGCCATAATCGCCACGCTTGGCAGGCGTGTTGGCGATCGCAGTACGGTTATTTCAAAAACACAGAAAATGCTGCTGCCCATTCTCTGGTAAGTCCCTTAGTCGCCTCTTACGACACCCACGGGAAGATATGGGATGGTGCTATTCTTTACGTCCGACACCATACGGAACATACATCATACATCTATTATCATAAGAACGTTTTTGTTGTTTGCCTCGGGAACTCACTTCATAAACAGTTTATTTTATTACGTACAACAACATAGTGAAAACTTTAGATACATATTTACAATATTCTCCCTAAAACTAGCAAGCATGAAACATTTATAAAATCATTCTACCTCCAAGTACAATAAGATCCTAAGTTGGTACTTAAAATCTTCAAGTCACAATTAATCAGGAATGGTTCAATCTAGACCACAAGCGTAAATATTAGTTAAAATACGTGTTAAAGAAGCACGCAACGCGCGAACACTCTATGACGTCTGACATTTCGGTGACCTCGCGCTACACTAGCGCCTCTAGCGGTGAATTATTTGAGGAAAGACTGCATATTTCTTAAACCGTATCTTGACTTCTGTCTTTACTTTATAGCTTGTCTCAAACCTTACAGCGATCCGACTTCTAAGGGCAAAGCGGATTTCCCGCACAATATTTCAGTTATTTCTTATCAAAGGCTTCCGTAGGTCAAACAGATCGGTTTAGGTATGTTTAAAGTTTTAAAGAGACTCGATTATATCGATAACACCTTTAATTTTATTTGGCAGAGCTTTTATTGAATAACATTTTTCTCAAACATGCTTGGAAATTTGAGCATTATTTTGACAACCTTCTTCGAAATAAATGGAAATTGCTGTACTGGGCAGATACATGGGACCAGCGGCCGGCAAAAGTTGTGTGAAAATCTTTATCTGTCGTGTTTAGCGGCCAAATAAATTACATAGTAAAACTTATATCTGTCGCGTTATTTAAAAATGGAACGACTTTTTACTCTGAAACATGGCAACCAAGGAGGTAACTTATCAATGATTTTATTTAAATTAAGAAAGCGGTAAAATCAAAAACAAATTAACTCCTTAACGCGAGAAAAAATATTGTTGTTTGTGTGCATCATTGAAAAGTAATTGTATTTTTAAATAAAAAGTTTTGCCTAGGTACTACTTGGTTTTAATTTTCTCGCATTATTTGAAAAAAGTACTATACAAGCCTTGGCCACAAATAGTCATTGATGGACTTACGTATGTGTGCCTCGGCTTCGCCTCGGCCCACATTTACACGTTCGTCCATCAATGCCTCTGTTGCTGCCCGCTGTAGTAATGTACTATTAATACATTTTATTTTAACCCTCGACTACTAAAATAATTGCAATTAGAACACACGCATCAAGGTTATCTTATTAATATAAAAATGTGAAAGTTTGTATATTTGTTATTTAATCACGCAAACCAGCCAAATGCGAGTTGGACTCGTGCATCCAGGGCTGTATTAACTTGTAGGTATTTTGTTATTGAACTACATACATTTAAGGCTTTCAGATTTTTTCCTTTGCATATGCTGTAAGAAATTGCTTCTTCCTAAATTTCATGATTCTAGGTCAACGGGAAATACCTACCATAAAGGTTTTGATTCACGTGTGAAATCACAAAATATGCGACTTTTCTGTCATAATCTTTTGATAAAAGTTTGATTTTTTTACTGCTCCGGGGTTATCAGACCTAAGTATTTGATATTAATTTCAGCTTGATACCTCCACGCGTTCCTGAGCAAAACGGATCTTGTCAGATGGGCAACAAGAAGAACAAAGGATGGACAAAGTGATCCTGTTTTTGCCGACTGAGCTACGGAACAGGGCATGCGAACCCGGTTTCGATCCCATAGTAAAACCAGGGAAAAACCGAATTGACTAGCGAAACCCGGTTCCGCATAGTACGGAACACTAACAACAGCTGAATATATGCTGTAATACTTTTTATCCCAATCTATGCAGACGAAATCGCGGGCAGAAGCTGTATCTCGGTAAAGTACTTAACAACTAGTTTGAAACCTTGTCGGAAATTAGGTCCTTCTTCGTATAAGTGGTTTTTACGGACGGGAAAAGTTGACACCGAGTTTGACATCTATTATGAACAGTGACGACAAAAAACATTTTGGAGACGGTAAAAAAATGTTTTATGAAATATTTTACTAAAATACTTGACTGTTGCCAAGGTATTTTCGTGAACTATGAGCTGTACCTTGAAGGAAAATTTTAGAAGCTAAAAATATAAACCGAAGCAAAATATTATTAAGATAAAAACTATAATTCGTCGGCACGTGTAACACGGGGAAAATTCTAGGAATGAAATCTTATATAAACTTGGTGTGCTCTAGAATACGAAATATCCAACATAACCAGAATAATAAAGGCCTAGGGCGATACATGGACGAATATGTGGGAAAAGAAAACATTTATGTAAGACAACAATGTTGGATATTCTCATGTTTTTTACAGCACTCAATTAAGAATATGCAAAAAAACAAAATTACATGCACCTTATTAATTTGAACCCACTGTTGTTGCAATTCCATCTTTCATATGTGGCAGCTCGCAGATTAACCTGGTTCTCTTAGGTTCTCGCAATTTCTATGACAGTTATCACACAACACCGCAACTCCGCGCGGTTGAGCGGTGTAGCGGATTTTACGTTGCATTGGCTTGTATGAAGTACTGTACTGCCTAACATACGTCTACCGCCCGACCGTGCGGACGAGTGGCACTCACCGCCTCTACGCGCGCCGCACCGCCACTTATTTTGCTTCGCTGCCTCCGACCGCGCGGACAAACGGTGTCGTGTGAGACTCGCATAATATTCCCTTGGTACACATTATGTGTATTGTGTATCTACTATTTAAAGGGTAATATTAGGTGAGTATGATGTCATTCAACTCATAAGTATATTTTAAAATCTTTGCCGAAATCGTAAACACACCCGTGATTACAATTTCGGCAGAGCACTTGGGACAGACAAATTCAATCTGGGTCAATTTATCGTGGTTCAAAATTTTCATACCCTGGCAATAAAACGCCTAAAAATACATCTGGAGCTTTCACTTAATTGAATTATGTGCCAAATGTGGAAGTTCAAGCTACCGAGCTCCGGGTTGAAATACAGGAGTGCTATAAAAATCGGCGGTACTAACTTTTTATGTCGATAGTGAGGGCAGATATCCAATAATTTGGCCCTAACTGAGTAGGATTCTGGAAAAGATATTAGGATTTCATGGATCGTATTATTTTAGGTATTTCAGTTCATCGGATTTTGCTTGTTAGGTTTTATTATTGAACGGGTTATAATGTTCGCAATTTTCTTGTGAATATCTATTTAACTTTGAATCGTGTAACCGCTGTATAAAGCATAAATTTGCTTTTGCAATTTACTTGAAAATATCATTATTATTCTGCACAGACCTTGTGGTTGTTTTAATCTTTGTCATATTCGTGCCGTCGGTGGTCTTATATTTCATTTTTGTTAAAACTGGCTAGTTTCTGGTTTTTATACACGTACAACGGTTAATAAATTGTGAACACAGTGAAGTTCATATTACGTGTAAAAGTTGTAAATTAAATTCATGCAGCTTTTACATATCAACATTTTATGAAATGCTTTAAATTAAAACTATCCGTATGCAGCCACATTCGCACATTATCTGGTTCATTGCAATGATATGGTGCCATGAATATTCAAATTTGTAGAAGGTAAATTTACTGTAACTGTACCTATAAACATGGTCCATATTTTTCGTCAGAGTTGACGGTAATATTTCACATTTTTCGCGAGGGAAGCCATTTTAAAAGCATTCCACAGCTTTTGATATATGGATAATTTTCTCGTGTGCCTTTTCCACCTTGTGACATTTAAATACATAATATTTTTCCATACTTATATTCTTTAGATTCATTACTTATTTGTTTTTTAATCAAAAAGGTAATTTGCTAAATATAAACTTGTGGCATTTGTTTCTTAAATAAAACAACTACTTTGTACGGAGTTTGTAATAAGTAGACTTTAAATAGTTCATAATTATGCATTAAAAACAGTTTGGAAGTGAACACTCCTTCAGTTCGTGAATTTCAGTTATGTTAGAAAACCAGATTTTATTTGCTATTAGATATTTTATCCATACATATACAGGCAAGTTCTGCCGTTGGTCCCAGCTGTCATTTGTACATCTTTGACAGTCGTTACAGGTAATCATTAGCCCGAAAGTCTGACACCAGTCTTACCAAGGGGTATCGTATTACCCAGTACTAACTGGGTTGTGGAGGTCAGATAGGCAGTCGCTTCATGTAAAATACTGGCATTTAGCTGCATCCGGCTAGACTGGATGACTGAAAAGGCTAGGCAGAAGATGACACATACAGGTCTACAATATATTTTAGCTCTACGTTTCTGTGTCAGAAAAAGACATGCTGCGCCGAACCGAAATGAATTGGGAGGGCAAGAGAATGGTGTGTCAGTTACGCCAATGCACGAGCACATAGCTCACTAGTCTATAGACACAAGAGTGACATTGTCCAGTCTAACCTAACCTTTAGTGGAACCGTTTTACTTTGTTGCAACAACTGATACAACGGCTATTCTCGTCAAAGAGTCCAGTGATGTGTACCTAACCTTATCAATCAAGCTCAGGCTCGGAATACTCGCCATCGTCAATAGGAAACTTTGAACTTTGATTCATGGGTCGTGCATAGGCCGAAACAAAGTTTTAGTTTTATTACATAGGAATATAGCCTTTACGGCCATATATTTAGCAATCTTTTTATAATGATAGGTTTGCTAAAATCATTTAATAACTAACGGTACAGTGAAAAACGCTGAATGGTTGACATCTTCTTTGTTTATCGTGTCATTAGTGCCTAACCTGGTGTCAGAGTTTTTATGCCGCCCATGGGCTCCGATTTGGCTTTACTGCCATCGAGAAATATCTCTCAGGCATGCTGGTTTCCTCACAGTGTTTTCCTTTACCGAAGCAAGTGATAATTACACAATATGGATATGAATCCAAAAAACCGGAGGTGCATGCCTTGGGTTCGAACTCGAGACCTTATCAGTATTGTCAAAATGAAAGTGAGTATCATTATTAGAAAATGAATTCTATCAGGAATAGAATTAGGTGTCTGTGGAGCATATGTACCTATGAGCAAACATAATATTGTATAGGCTCTTATTTTACTCTATGCTAAAATATAGTGACAGACAAAATATGTAGGACAGGAATTTGGTGAAAATTTTGTTCCTTTGTGGCAAAAGTACGAACATTGTCCAATATAATTAAATAAATTCCGCTGTTCTAGTATTTCGACAAAATGGCGCTGGAACTGCCGGCTCGATTAGTAGGCTCAATTTTCACAGGCCTAAATTCATTCGAAAGGACGTGTACTGTTGAGTTCAAGAGTACCTAGGCTTGACAAAATAGGGTCTTGTAATTATTTTTAACAAAATTATGACACTTGCACGTAGTTTTGCTTAGATTTTAAGTATTTCAGATTTCAGTACGATTTAAGAGATGATATTATTATACACAAAATTTAAATGATATTGCTTCTGTTAGTATAGAGATTTGGATTGATAATTTTTCATACAAGTCATCTATATAAAGTAAAATTATTTTTTAGCACTTTTATTAGCTTCACCTGTAAATAACTATGTAAAAATCATACAATTTAAATTTGACCCACTTCCCAGTTTCCCATTCCGCTGAAATTTTGCACAAATGTTTAGTTTGGATGACAATGCATCGTTAGTGACGTCATTTTGAATCCAATATGGCGGAATACTTATTTTTTACGCGTTGCGATGATATGGGTATCCAATGAAAGAGTTTGCCGAAAAGAATACGAGAAATAAAATGACGTCACTCTAAAGTGCGTTTTTTAGTTTTTTTTAACAATAATAGTATTTTCTTGGCCTCGAGTTTCAGTATTTTATTTATTTAAATCCGTAGACCAAGCTTTTGTTTCAATCTAGGTAGGTCTAAAAGTGCCTTATCCAGTAAGGGAAAGAGACAAAGCTATACAGGTCATCTAGCGCCATCTCTGTCCCACGGTGGAATTACTCCTGCTTAAAGACGTCATAGTAACCTCCCTCAGCCTGTGGTATTCTATAGTTTCTGTCTAACCCCGAGGGAAAAAGGCATAAGTTTATGTACATTTTGAGTAGGTATGTAGAAGGTGAGGAATTATTTCGTTTTAGTATACGGCATACGAGTCCTACTACAAGGCAAAGGGCTCTTTTCACTCAAAGAAGAAACGTCTTTATTTAGATAATAAATAAAGTCGTTTCTTCTGCCTGCTAACTTTGTATTCCGACCATGACTAACATTGGCAGCCAGCATGAGTCTGTTTCAATTATTTCCAAGTATTTCGAGGGATCAAAATATTATATACGCCATTTATTTTAAATGAAGGAAACCGAATATTTGCAGTAAAATGTGTAAAATATCTCCTGGAGTTAAGTGCTGTGTTAAGGCGGAACAGTTTCGAATTACATTTTTAATTGTTTTAATTGCAGCTACGTTAGACGAAACTCGAAGTCTTCATATAAATATTTTGTATCATATTATTGCTGGCTTTTTCCCACGGTTTCACCCGAGTGTACTCGGAAATTATTCCATGGGATTGTAATAACAGGTTAAAGTCATTATTTGTTATAAATTAGAGCATCGTCCATAACTGGTGGAACATTAGTTGAAAAAAATACAAAAAAATAAAATTGAGAAAAATTCCGGTGGAATATGATTCAAATTATGGAGCTGAATGCGCCTGTCAGTTTGCAGAGGGCTGTCCCTTACATCCTGTATAAAATACTAGCTTTTCGCCATCATGTTATGGTCGGAATTTGATTGAGCCAGTGCTTCTGTGCTACTAATATTTCATGACAAAAAAGACTTCTGACAACAATGATTTCGTTTCCGAAATCAAATTAATGAGAAGTTATCTGCTTCATGGATGATAACGTTAGCCTGCGTTCACATTGCACATAAATATTCATTTTGTAGGCCAAATGTGTGATACGAATCGTATTTTAGTATCTGTATGATTTATGATATGAATGTATAAGTTATCAGACTGGTTTCATTTTGTTAGGTATGCTAAAAATGTTTGGTTAAAATTTATCTCTGCCGTGTCACAAGCGTAAATATTATTATTAATTTTGTAAATAAATAATTTTGATAGTTATTTAAATGATGACGCTTATTGATCAAATCATAGACATTTATCGGCCGGTATCAGTTATTTTGCTATTAAATCTTAGCATTTGTAATCAGCCCATATCGTACCCATTACTGAGACACAGTTCTCCTCTCCGTGCGGGGGGGAACCCTTATCTACGAAACGGGCCCGGCGTGGTAGACGTCTAAATCTTTACATGATAAAATAAACGGTAGGTAAATTATACGATAGCAGACAGAAGTCGGTTCACGTATATTTTCGTCTAGAAAGAAACGGGAAGAATTCTACTTATTATATTTCAAAACAGGATCATTCCCACTAGTTCAACTAGCTACACAGTTCTACGGCAGAACTAATGGGACTTTTATTTCCCACTAGTTCTACGATTCAAGGTGGTACAAAATCGTACAACTAGTGGAATCAAAAAGTCCCATTAGTTCTCCTGTTTTATTACACAATTTAGGGTAGAACTAATGGGAAAAACATACCTACTTTTATTCTTCTTCTTCAACCTGTGGCCACCCAATACTGACTGTAGGTCTCTTCGAAATCTCTCCACTTTTGGTGGTTGTGTCATGGCTATCCAGTTTCTTCCGGACACTTGAATGAAATCGTCTGTCCACCAAGTCCAGAATACTTACATATCTATACTAATATTATAAAGAGGTAAAGTTTGTGAGGTTGTAGGGGGTAATCTTTGGATCTACTGAACCGGTTTTGAAAATTCTTTCACTAATAGGAAGCTATATATAGCTATATCCGAGTGCCATTAGGCTATATTTACAATATGCCCGTGGGATAATCCGACTAAAACGCGAGCGAAGCCGCGAGCAATAGCTAGTTATTTACTAAAAACCTGTAGGAAACCATTTTATTTAAATAATATCCTGCTATAACCACAAACTGACCATCCAAAAACAAAAGTCATTCGTTGCTTCCGCCGCTCCACTTCGTACTTGTAAAATGTCCTTGCGATGTCCTTCTGATTCAGACAAAACTTAGTCTTTGAGACAAGACAATGACAAAGTCAAGTTTCTACACTTTAAAACTGGGACAACAGTATCATAAAGTTTTGCTTCTCGAAATATATTTAGTGGTTACAGCAAAATGTTGGATCTGTGTGCGGAATTAAAAGTTTTATTTAATCTTACTTCTTAACTTAGCCAGACAAGAGATACTTAGCAAAAACATGTATTTTGCTGAGGGTGTGTTCTAAAGATAAGTATCTTTATAAGGCATGTAAGTGGTGTCGTGAGTTCTTCGAATTCACTATTCACTAGTTATTTTAGAAATGTCAAGGCTTGTATTTCAGAACATGGCCAATAATTATATTCGACTTGCAGAGAAAAGACGTCATAATAAATAAATAAATGAAATAAAATAATAAAATAATTTTAATTCGAGTATCACTTGACTTGACTTGACTTTTAATAGAAATTATATTCTCATACAGTCACATTACATACACAATATTATTATTAATTCAATTCCATTCACAACATTTTTTTTTTTAGTTGCCTACCTTTTGTCCCACTGCTGGGCAAAGGCCTCCCCTTTCATAACAATTTAATTTGCTTTATTAAATTTATTCCTTCAAACAAATAAATTCAATTACACAATAAAAAAATAATAAAAAAATACACATATTTAAATTCACAGTATAATAAAAATGAGATTTGTTAGTCGTATCAGCCTGCCACATGTCGCTTACAACAGTGGGAAATGATGGAGCAATCAAGCCTTACCGCGACCGCGGCCAGCCATAATTCCTATAATCCACTAAAATATCATTAAAAATCGAGATTTCTGATTTAGCATTAAAAATAAAAGCTTCAAAAATTTGTACGAGCCTTATGCCGAAATAACAGAAAAAAAGTAAACACCACAATTAAAATCACCGAGCCAGCGAAGGCATTACTTAATGACTGAAAAAAAAAGGAGTTTCAATAAATTGGACAAATGAAAAAGGGCTTAAATCTGCAAAAAGTTGTTTTCGCTTTTTGCTAAAAGTGTTTTTCTAATTGTTTTTATCGCTCTGCAATCTTTACGGCTTCCCGCCGAATTAATTTTAATTAAGACGAAATAATTTTTTTTTGCTTACGCCGTTTTAAGATGTCACTTGATTCTTATATTGCTCTTTGGAAAGATGAAACAAATATTGTAATGCTGAATATTTTTCTTTTTTACAATTTTTTGTATGTCAAATATTTAAAATCACAAAAAAATGTACAGATAGCATCATTCTCTTGCCCTTATCCCAATTAATTCGTGGTCGGCGCAGCATGTCTTCTGTCTATTACTCGTCATCTGATCAGACACCTCCTTTTTTGCCATATTATGCTTTCCACTGGCTATTCATCGTTTCTTAAAGGAATAATATTTCTCTCTCTCTTGAATGTCTGTAACCAAACGAAGATTGAATATACTATTGATTATCACGCTGACTGCGTCATGTCATCATCATCTGTCTAGCCTTGAGACTGGAAGCCGACCTCCAGTCCGGCTTCCAGTCTAACCGCATGCAGCTGGATACCAGTATTTTACATGGAGCGACTGCCTATCTGACCTCCACAACTCAGTACTGAGTAATACGATACCCCTTGGTAAGACTGGTTGTCAGACTTTTTTTGCCACTGACTACCTGTAACTGTCAAAGATCTACAAATGACAGCCGGGACCAACGGCTTAACGTGCTTTTCGAGGCACGGAGGAAACTTGGTATGTAATGGGTGGTAAATCCATCCACAGACCAACCTAGGCAAGCACAGCTTAACCTAAAGATCGACCCGAGCAGATGTTTTTATTTTGCCACGAACTCCTCAGACTGTGTCATGTCATTTTCAGTTTATAGGTTCCTTCACCGTATTTTGTTTTAGTCAAAGTCGGCCATGAAAAAAAAAAAAAACTCCGCATGGAATCTGCTCGTAATAGCGAACAAGACAAATAAAGCTATTACACACTCCACAGTTTTCCACAACCAGAAGTTTCTGTAACTAATGGCATGTCTTTTTTCTCATTGCACCAGTAGTTTACTTCCCAAAAGAAAGATGGCGCTAGTTATCGCTGTTCGCAGAGCATTACGCGCGCACACATTAGGTACTATCAGTGATTTTTATAGCTAATAAAAGTTTAACCTAGGAAAGAGTAAAGGTCAGCTTTTATATTGGAACTATCAATGTTTTAAAACAACCTTTTTTTTGAAACTTTAATCGATAGTAATTTCGCTGCACCGTTCTATATCAATAAGGGAAGATTCATTAAAGCCGAAAACTTACACAAATAAAAAGGTAGGACTTTAATATGTTTAGTCATCATCATAATTTCAACTGTAAGACGTCCACTGCTGGACATAGGCCTCCCCCAAGTGTCGCCACATTCACCGGTCGCAGGCGTTTCGTATCCAGTTGATCCCCGCAACCTTCACCAAATCATCGGCCGTCCTTAGTGTGAGGCCTTTCACCGTCTTACGGTTCACTGTCACCACTACATGTACCAAGAGTAAAGCTAGATTGCCCGACATATCGTCCTATCCAAACAAAGATAGCTGAATACTACGTTATAGTTTCCTAGTTTCCTATATCAGTCCATTGTAACATGATCCTTGTTTACATAACAATGTAAACGTTTTTTGCATGTTTTTCTTTATTCTTTGAGCTCTGTTTACTGAACCTATGTTCGCAGATTAATCGAATAAAGAAAACACTAGGTTTTTTATTCTCATTGATAGAGTACGCTCTCGAGAGCTAGTTGATTGGATCAAGAATAAAATTGAAAATGATTTCGTGAATATTAAGTTGGTTGGTTCAACATTTTTTTTAAGGTTTGATTGATAGGAGAAAATTGAAGTAAAAATATACTTACCCATGTGCTAATTTTGTTCAATTATAATATGAAATAGCGAATTCAATTTTTATAAAGAATTTTGGATATTTTCAAAGTATTAAATTAATAAAAAACACATTTACCTTCTTAGCAAAACCTTGATGAATAAATATGTAACATTCTTATTAAATCATCACGTGCCTAGCCTCTTCACACTGTCCTAGCCTGTCTAACCGGATGCAGCTAAACACTATTATTTTACGTATATAAAGTATGGTCACCCATTCACGGTCGACCTAGACAAGCGGGCCATAATCTTGAAGATTGATCCGTCTGGCTGTGATAATTAATTAGACAAAATTAAATACAACAGTCGTATCATCAATTTGGATTGGTAATTCACTTCAAAGGGAGACTATTTCATATCGAAATCTGGATATTTCTTTGACTGTTTCCATTTTTGACCGTCTTGGTTACGAAATTCATTTCTGTTAAAAAAATATTGAAAAGTTCCTTTTTTTCAGCCCATTACACGTTCCATTTGCCACATTGTAATAAAACAAACCATGTAATCACTACACTAAGAGCATAACCAGCTCATAACTGGCACAAATCCGCCACAAAACCGGCTTTAAATTGGCATCCACGTCACGTATGCCAAGCTCATTGTCCCAGCCAATCCCGTGGCATCCCCATGCATATTAATGGCCAAAAGGCCAAATAAAAATATGGCCTACGTGCGAATCGCTCGCGTTACTATGGACTTATTGGTTTAATTGCCAAAGTGTGGGTGTGCTTTTTTGTGATTATATATGGCTGGTTTTGTGGGTTGATTAAAATAGTATGATTTTGATTATTTATTTTAACTCGACGGACACAAAAGTGTTCAGTCCATCCAAAGGTGCTATTAGCAATTCAGCATATCCACATTTGTGTGTATTGCTATTGTAGTGTTTGTATTGGATATTGCAGTATCGTTGTACACATACAATAAGAGCAATATTTAAAAAAAGCTGTGTATCAATTTTTGAGTACTATGAAGTTTATTTTATGTGTCTAAAAAAGAAATTAAATGAGGATTCTCTACCAGTCCACCAAGTTTAAAAAAATAACAGCGTAGGCCTGACATCAAGTGGGTTCTTCCTAACGAAGTCGTACCATTATTCCAGAATATTCCCATTAAAAAAACCGCATTCCAACTATAGCACCCCGATTCGTACGTGTTGCACAACGCCACGTCACGTTCACATCCAATAAGTACTGCATACGAATTTTAAACTAATTTTGAAGTTGCCAGACGGGCTCTGAATTAGCTAGGCCAGACTTTAGCTATAAATACTTGAAATTCGCTCGCTTATTTTTACTTAAGCCGTGGAAGTTTAAAAGCTTTTGTCGAGGCTAGATATTTAGGGATACTATTAATAATAAATGCATTCAGGTGGCCTACCATGACGTCTTAAAGCAGAAGCACTTCCAGAGTGGGAAAGAGATGGCGCTAGACGACCTGTATAGCTCTGTCTCTTTCCCACACTGGAATTACTCCTGCTTTAAGACGTCATGGTAACCCCCCAGGTCATTCACAAAACTTTAGATGTTTTAGGCTTTCAGAGGGCTGTTTAAGAGCGTTAACGTCTTACGGCATTTCATACAAACTTTGAAGTAATTTTTTTTTCGAAATGTCTGAACCGATTTTAATAAAACTTCATGTGCATAAGCAGGATATATATATAGGTCTAAAAATTTGATAGAGAACATTAATATTCTCTATCAACAAAACAGAAAAAAAAGAAGATAATAATTATCTTTTTTTTATATTTTGAAAATGTTCTCTATGAACTTTTTATCCTACTTATGCGCATGAAGTTTCATTCAAATCGGTTCAGACATTTCGAAAAAAGATGACTTGAAAGTTTAAATAAAAAAAGCTAATTGGTAATTTCTGTTTTTATGGTAAATCTAAAATCAGTCTAATTTAGTTGTAACACTATTTTTCGAAAATATTCTCTACCAACTTTTTAGACCTTTGTATGTTGCGTGTGCATATGAAGTTTCATTAAAATCGGTTCAGTCATTTCGATAAAAGATGACTTGAAAGTTTGTATGAAATGCCGTAAGACGTTCGGTGTTAAGTATTCAGGTGCAATAAATGTTACATCATAATAATATGCTGTTTTAGTTTCTACTATTAATTTAACTTTTGCATTTGCTATAACAGGTACCAACAATAAATTAAATTGTAGAAATATTAAATCTAATAAGGTTTACGAATGTTTGATATAATTGGTAAATGTTAATAGGCACTTTAATTGAGACGAAATGCCAAAAGGAATGAGTTTATTTCTTTGTTATGAGTAAGAGCTACTCCGTTGCTACGGCGGCGTAGCAAACCGGCTTTGTTGGTCCTAATTTATGTGAATTGGTGGATAATTTCATGATTATAATTCTACATAATGAAATCCTATACATCACACATTACTAACTAATTATTTTTGAAGACGAAATACCAAAAGTCAATTCTTTCTTAGAGCTACGCGATTGCTACGGCGTAGCTTAATGCTACGCGGCGTAGCTTAATGCTACGCGGCGTAGCCACCCTTCTCAACCGGCTTTATTTTATTTGAGGTGATGGAGCATTTAATTACGATTAACTATTATTCAACCGTACATTATAAAATTTAAGTATTACCGGTTTTCTGTAAACTTAGCGAAGGAATATAATAATGGTATGTCCCGTACAAGTTTCTATGAATATTAAAATGAAAGTCATGTACGTACGAGTTGTTTCCTGAGAAATTTCTCTTTTATTGCTTTCACAAAACTACCATTTACTTGACATTGCTCTTTTATAATTCATTGCCCAGCCGCTATTGACATAAAAATAGTTGAAGGAAATATAAAACAGAAAGCAATCAGTGCAACCATTTATAATAGCTAGTTATGCGAAATAACTGCTATTGAAAAGCACTTTCGTTATCAACAATCAATCATCGTGGAAGTTAAAAACGCGATGCCGATTGTGACATTTCGTTGAATCACGAAATTGCTGGCATTGAGAAATGAATGAATTGGAAAACAATGGTTTATGAGTTGATTTTGCTTTACTATGCTCAAATATACCAAAAAATTAAAATAAACAATTGTGTTATTTATCACATAACACAGTTGTTCAAATATACCGAAACGCCATTAAAACTCGTGTTTTAAAACTGAAAAAAAAAAACTGGTGCCTTTGTTCCTCACATTTCTTACATTTTGTTTGATTAGGTTCTGTAAAATATTTATTAATGTGAACGTAAATAAAATTGGCTCAAATTGGTCTGGTATTTTGAATAGTGAAAAACAAAGCCATCTTCCCATTACAATGTCCTTTTGACCCAAGTCAATGTTACAATGACCCATTTCTTAATTCACTACATTTGTTTCACACAATGGCCACTGCATACTCCTTTGTGAGTAACGTTCATTAAAAGTACCGAGGGAAAGAGATGTAGCCATATAGGAGTCTAGCTCCTTCTCTTGCCAACCCTAAAGTATATAAGAACCAGGTACCTATTGTTTCATTATGTTACATTTTGTTTTCTTTGTTTACGAGTATGCGTAATGAAAACCGCTTTTGTGCCGCGAATTGCGACTTTATTGCGTTGTTTTAAGGACGTTGTATATGGATGTGGGTTTTGTTAATTTAAGCAAGGATGTATATAATAAATATTGGTTGTGAGAGTATAAAAATATAGCAACATATATTACGGAAATCAGCTGAAATTCCTGTGCTGACACACTGTACTTTATTTAATGGATTTGATGGTTAAAGTTGGGCTTAACGTGGTTAGTCTATCGTTGGGTGGCCATTCTGCACAAATCGAGTTCCCGTTTGTTTTACGGCGCTCTCATACTGGGAGCATTCGCCTGGAATGTAACAGTTGAAGATTCGATTTTGTACAAAAACAAGTGAATTTGAATTGTGACATTAAAGGAAAATGCTTCCATTGAGGGAGCGCCTTTATCCAAAACACGAAACCTTGACGGTCGTCTAACTGTCGTTACAGGTAGTCAGGAGATTGAAAATATTTACCTATGTCTAACTTTAAGATTTCCTAGTACTTCAGCTTTGAAGTCTAATGACAGTTGTTCTTGATGTATACGGTCCATCGTGTATCTTTTGAACAGAGTGGTAATAGAAACGCAATATACTATTGTATATTGCGATTATTTTCTGGTGGCGTAATAATCTTTGAGTATCGTTGAGTTCATTTACATAATTTTATGGCATTTGAAGCCTAACTTTATCCATAAATTTGAACACATTACAACACATAACAATTCTTGCTACGTTATTTCATTTACAAACTTTATTCAGTTACAATTTTACGAGGTTGTTGCTGCAATTCAGTTTTTCTTTTGCATAGTGTATTTAAATACATACGAAAGAGATTTATTTTACAAAAACTTGATGAATTATAGGTAATGCGGGGGGGGGGGGTCTAAAATGGCCGCTTTAGCAGAATCTAATAGGATAATAATATGATTTACGTTACAATTCGTAAAATGGTCACAAAGTGACAATTCATAGTATTAACTGCGTCTGTGACTATTTGAATTTTTTTTATGTAATTCATATTATGATCCTATTATGATTCTGCTAAAGTGGCCATTTTAGGCCCTCTGATGTGTACTTGTGCAGTGACAGATATATTGTATAAAAAATTATTTGAAATGTTTCAACGGTTCAACAAGGTTCTCAATAAGTCTTAAAAAACTATTTTTACAAAAGCGTTTTTTTTTTTTTTTTACAAATTTATTTTTACAAAAACAGATGTGACTCTGAATGTGAATTGGTTTATTCTGGACTAGCTGTTGCCCGCGGCTTCGCTCACGTTTGGTCGGAAATTATCCCACGGGCACGTTGTAAATATAGCCTATGACAGTCGGGGATAATGTAGCTTAATATTAGTGAAAGACTTTTCGCAATCGGTTCTTTAGATCCAGAGATTATACCCTACAACCTCACTAACTTTACCTCTTTATAATATTAGTATAGATTAGGTTACACAGACTAACAAGTTGCACTAGTACGTTATTGGTGATTGTCTGACCCATTGCAGGGAAAATCCTGATCCTGATCCTGTCTTCGGGTTCAGGTATATACGTATATTTTTCTGAACTTTCACTAGTGACAACTAGGAAAAATAAAGCTGTATGAAAAACATAACAAACCACAAATATGTTTTTTTTTTTTAATCTTTTCCGTCATTTTAATCGTCCAAATGATTAATAACCCTCACATTCCTATCACCACTGTTTTAATATCCACCCATCGCGTAAACTGGAAACACAATTCCGTCACAAGGCAACGCGTTCAACGCAAATGCACACCCAACGTTCCCAAGGCCTTCGTTAAACAATTTGCATTTCCCACTGTTTTCTGCGAAAACACGTCGGTTATTGCTTCCGACCTTCCCGGTTTTTGCTATTGTGACATTATTGTAGGAGTAATTATGTTTTCTTTGGGACTATAATCTTTTAATATTACTTATAGGGTTGGAAGGGACGTAGCGAAGCGGAATACAAATATTTTGGGTAGAGTGAATGCGGTATTGTCCGATTGTAAGTTTATGAACCGAACTCGGTCTATCGCAGGCCACTGCTTTCTGATGATTTACGGAAGTTGAACCACTCACTCGGTTCTACCGCAAATAAGACAGTCTTGTTCGGATATTCTTATTTCATTTGCAACCCTTTAGGCCAGAACACTTCTGTTTGGCCTACATTTTTTTTTCGGATTGGAAATCATCAAATGAGGGGGTCATTTCTCTGGGCGAAGTGGAAGGGAGTGTCAGACTTCTACTGACTTAAACCCATCCATGTTCCTTCTTTTGCCCTTTGTGTTCCGGAGCCGCGGTATCTCTTTCGAACAGTCCCGCAGCCCTGGAACAGTCTCGCAGCCCTGGTCTTTTGGCCTACCTTGTTCTAAGTTTTTGCTTAGGCATTTTTTGGGTATGAGAAACAGGGTAGAAAGTTCACCCTTCATAGATATGGGAGGATCTTACAATCAGACGGGTGTTGTGTTACCTATAGCTCTTTAAATCTCACGGATAACTGTGCTTGTAAGATGTGAGATTTGCGTGACGTCGCGGGTGATGCGTAGTTCGTAAGTAACACTGTAGATGCCACCACGGTATTTTGTCTAAGAAAACCTAAAAACATTGTTAGTTCATCACTTCCAGTGAATAATGTTAACCTTAATTTCTTCAAACATTTCCATAAAACAACAAACTACAAAAGCGTATACTAAATACAACAATAACAATACGGCAGAGAGACTACCATAAATACCTTCGTAAATTCCCCGCTATTCCAGAATGTTGTTTAGAGATTAGCGGAGCGTGGCACGCGTTATTTAGTACCACACACAGACACACATCTGTTCCGAGGCACTTTAAGTGCCGCGGATGCAGCGTCACGTTTCTATTTTGTTGTTGTGATATTAGTTGCGTTATATAGAATGATGGACAAAAAGCATAAGGATTGAAGGCTATGTCATTGTGTTACCACGTAACATGTCTGCCATGTCTCCGGTATTGCCTGATGCCTATAGCCAGGGTGGTGACAACTTTATCATTCTTCTTCATCTTCTTCAACCTTTGCCCACCGGATACTGAGTGTAGGTCTCTTCCAAATATCTCCACTTGTGGCGGGTTTGTGTCATGGCTATCCAGTTTCTTCCGGCCTTTTTAACCAGATCGTCTGTCCACCTAGTCAGTTGTTTTCCCACATTCCTCCGTCCCGTCCGTGGTCCCCACTTCAGCAGTTTCTTCATTCATCTTGCATCCAATCTACGGCATATATGGCCCACTATAGTCCACTGATAATTAGCGGTTCCCACAATAAATGTGAAAGAATATCATCATTATCGTAAATAGAATTTTGGTTTGCCGTCTGATAGATCTCCGCTGGATTATTGTGTAAAAAAGACACATGTCCACCTTTGACTTTTGTTAGCAAAATGCTGACGCATGTGATTACTTATTTGCATATTTACCGTAGAGCCGGTCTTTAAAAACATACTCAAATATGTAGCTGTAATAATATTTTAACTTCAAAACAACTAATTTAATCACGACAAAGTTGAAAGCAGGACTCACCTAGTTCCAACTTTGTCATGAATCCCGCTTCTGTGAAAAGTTACATTTTCAGTTGAAAATTTTCTCCTTAAATTATTTTAAATAATATTGCAGCTGCTTAGTCTCTGCGTTGACACTTTCAAGTACATTTCTCTTTCCCAAGGATTTGAAGTAAGATTTCGAAATTCTACATTTGAAATTCGAATGCAGGCAATGCGTTTTTGTCGTTCGATAGTATAAAATTTGTAACATCTCTACTTTCAAGCATAATGTCACTTTGTTTAAAATACAATATTCAACAAAATATACCGGCTTAAAAACAGCCAGCACAAATAAAAATGCTTTTAGATGCTCGAATTTTCAAAGTTTTTTTTTTAAATTCTAAACCATGCTTCACAAATACTTGCAGCATAGGATTTCAATATTTTTTACGCGATGTAAAAGTATTTTTGCAACTATTTGCATTTTTTTCGAGAACAAAAGTTTCGAGCAACGTTTTATGGAAGTTAAAACAAGCCAAATGAAAACCAAATTCAATGTTTTCGTTCCATTCAATATTATTATTCGGTAGCAGACTAGCAGCTTAAATAAATATTACTGTATTTTCTATCGAATTTACATTAGGTTGATGTTTAGGTAAGATTGTTTTAAACGGTTTCATGCTAAAATGTAAAATAACATATTTCATGATAATCATGCGAAAATGTCTTTTATTATCAGGTGTGTTGGGATCATGTTTCTATCATACAAGTATAGTCGTCTCACAAACTTATCTGACTTCCAAATCTTAATCACTATGCCTACTGAATGCTGCTTTGGCACCGTTTTGTTTCGAATCTCTTAAATTAATTAGCAGACGGCCTAGAAATCAGGGGACCTAAAATGGCTGCTTTATCAGCATCATATTACGAATCACTTTAAAAATGTAAAACTCTTAAAATGGACATTGTGGTCAGAATTTTAAAATTTTTACGTGATTCATAATAATTATGATTCTGATAAAGCTTCCATTTTAGGCCCCCTGGTAGTCGCCTTTAAAACGACTTCCAATATTACTGATCTTTTTAGAGTTCTATGGCTTACTGGCCCTGTTTGTTCGCTCGTCTAGTGTAACGTGTACCTACAAATTGACAATCATATCATTTCGCATCTAGGCGTTAGGGAGAAAATAAGTTTTTTTTTTCTTTTTAAGACATCTCTTTAATTGCCTACATGATGACTGATTTTCCTAATAGCCGTCTATAAGGCTCTCTACGCAAAAATGATTGCTGGGAAACGACTTTTTTTAGGGTAAAAATCACGGTTTACTTTAGAACTCAATGTAACGCACTCAAAATATGGTGTTCATGGATGTATTGAATAGTGCATAGGTCATGGAGGTATTTAAAGCTAAGTAATAACAAAATAAGAAATCGTTTTTTTTTTAAACCTCTAATATCTTCGTAAAGTCCAGAACAAAAAAAAAAAAACAGTTTTCGGCTTCGTTTTTTTATACCCGTTATATTCTCTTTGTTGACCATGTATTAGTAAATAAATACTTGTTAGCCACAAGATCTCGTATCAAACTAAATGCTTCAACATAATCTAGGTTATGGCCCGAAAGTCTGACAACTAGTCTTTCGCAGGTGTATCGTATTACCCAGCACTTACGGAGGACTTGTGGAGGTCAGTACAGTCGCTCCATGTAAAATACTAGTATTCAGCTGCATCCGGTTAGACTGGAAGCCGACCCCAACATAGTTAGGAAAAGGCTAGGCAGATGATAATGAATCTAGATTAATTATTATTAATAATTAATTATTTCTTCCCGTGACCCAAGGGCTGGCTTTTACCTTGGCCAAAGGCGCGAGACTGGCGGCGTTGCCATACAACGTGGCAACGCCGCCAGTCTCTTGGATACATTACCAGTTGACAGCGTTGAGGAGGAGTTTTTTGACGCCATTTTTTAAGTTTGTTGCTAGGTTATTTACTTTAGGTTATTTTAATTAATAAATTTAATACAATAAAAAAAAAAAACTAGATTAAGCCTATACTTACAAACAAGGTCTCCATAGAGTTAGTAGCAATAATGTTGTAACTTCAAACTAATGAATGGGACAACTTGATAAGAATTGTTTTGACTGCTAATTTTGATTTAATTAAGATCAAATGGCTGATAGTCCTGCAGTGATAATCTTTTGAGGTGGAGGAAAAGATTTTTCTCTTAGAGATTAGATCTTGTGATTGTGTAGGCCCAATCCGGTTTGTAAATCCGTCTTTATTCAATTGGAAATCCTTTTAGAAAATTTGGGATTGTTAATTCTTTGCACATGTTTGTTAAACACAATTTTTGTACTCTCGCACTCGTATTCTAACCGAATGCTGGCAGTGTGCATTGTCTATGGGACAATTTATATTTTGCTGCTACAGAAAAAGTGGCACAAAAATTAGTTATTATTAATCTTTTCAACTAGATCTATCTTTGCCCGATAATTACTATTAACATGTTTATTTGACTGCGTTATGTTCGAGTTACAAGTGCGACTGCCGAGGTCCTGGGTTCGATTCCCAGGTCGGGCAAAGTGTTTTAAGTAGCAGTCTGGATTTGTGCCTGGTTGATGGCAATAGACTCACCCCTTATTGGGACTTAAACATAACTGGCAAAATGTGGGTGTGCTTGTAAGGTACATCTGTGCCTAACCCTTCGGGGATTAGTGGCGTGGTGTTATGTTATTTCATATTGTTTGTAAGTTTTAATACATACTCACACATTTAATGTGATGACGTAACAAAGGCTACGAAATACATCCTTGTAATCCCACGCAAAGTAAAATTGCAAAATTCCACACGTAAATTTTTAATACCCTACGAACTCATTCATTGCGGAACGCCTCTTCATAACTGTTTGGCAAACGAAATCTCTCGGATTTAAAGGGATAAAAATATAGATGAGAATTACGTTTAAGGTACGCACAGACATATCAGTCACGTCACTGTCAATTCAACGATTAGTCACGTCAACTATCTACGTCAACTTTGGTGAGTGAGTGGTCGATTTCAACTTTGTGATGACGCGTCAAAATCAAAATATTTTTATTTCACATAGGCCTAGATGGGCACATTTAGACGTCGACAAAAAGGTGCACGGTTCGGTTTGGTCGTTTCCTATGGAGAAGAACCGGCAAGAAACTCCATGTTTACTCTTTTCAAATCATTTGGTGTTACAATATTATCATGTTAGTAGTCGTCATTGACTGGGTCTCTAGTTTCATATGAATAAACATCGTCTGCATATATCGTCTCGCTGTAAACTACGTCAAATGGGGTGGTTGTGGTCGGTTTTCGCTCACTGCAGCTTAAAAATACTCTGTGAAGCACTGACGTCAAACGTCACAGTAACATGACTGACTTGTGGGACAACGTTCCTCGTAATTCACAAAACTGTAATCTTTTTCATGATTGATCAGTGACTTGATTATGACGTAACTGATGCGTCTGCATGAACCCTTTATGTAATATAAATACCTGTAAGTACCTGTGCAGGTGGTACGAGCCTTGTAAAGCTTCCTGATTAAATTTGCATCGGATCCGTTTGTATTTTAAAGCTGGGCGGCTCGTGTTTGGCACCTGTGCACGAGTTTCGAACATCTCAAACTGGTGTTGGAATGGAATAAACGTCGCACAGTTTAGAATTGTGAATTAGTGGTAATTGTACTCATTACCGTGAAAGCTTTGTTGAAATTAATGTGAATTTGGTGAATCAAAAGTTGAGAAACACGTATTGAAAGGTTTTTAATATCGGTTTAGGCAAAATGGTTGAGTGAATTTTATTAAAGCATGGTTTTTAAGAGATTCAAGTGCTTTTCTGTCTTTTGAGACCCATGACTTTCTTTAAATCCATTGAATAAAACGCACAAAAATTATATTTACCCTTTGTAATTCCTACAAAAAGTTATAAAACAGCAATATTATTTTTTACACAAATAATTTTAAAAGACCTTGTAAAGTTTACAGATTAAATTCCTGTGTCGTTTATATTTTAAAGCCGATTGGCTCGAGCACCTGTGCAGCGCTACAAGCATTTACATACATACACGCTGAATAAAGCGGAAACGTGCAGGCTGTACACTTTTCACATTTTGTGCTTTTATTAACAGTAATAAATATTATAAATGGCGATATGTTATGTGCAACAGAGGAAATAATAGACAGAAGTTGTTGATCAAAGTATGGGTCTGTCGGAAAATACTTGAATATTTAAATAACGTTTTGTTTGTGCTCCAAATTATTTGGGTCGTGGGTCTGTTTGCTGTCATAAATCTTAGGAAACATCTCAATCATCAAACTCGGTACCAACCTAAAAGTACATAATCTGCTGACATAAATATTATTCACCGTTTCTAGTAGCGTAGAAGCAAGATCTACTGTACCGGCCCTATGCTTCAACATTTATTTTGCCAGTATGTGGAATAGACTGCCGGCTTCTCTGTACCCCAATCATTATAATCTGGATCTGTTAAAAGTTCGAGTGAATCGGTTTCTTCTAAGCAAGCTTGCTCCACCATAGGCCCCATCATCGCTTCACATCAGGAGAGTATTGAAAATAAAATAGAAAATATTTCTAAGATAAGATATGATTTCAAGCACATATTGCCAAAGTCATTGGCCATATTTATCCATGTACGCTATCCCTGTAATACCAACTCACCTTATTTCGTCACTTATGGTCACTTAATGAAATGTATTTTAGGTTTGTATTTATTTAAATGGGTACTTACAGTTGTCGCTTTCCGTTCCGTAGACGACTACTAACTAATATCCGGTCGTTACCGGAGGGATTTTAATCAATGTTACTCTTGCTATTAAAGAGGAAGGACATACTTAAAAAAAAAATTGCCAATGTTGTGTTTTGTTTTTTTTTATCTGTTTACAATAAAAATGATTAAGCAGGTCTGTGCCTTCTTTGTCTGCCTCATTGGTCTAGTGGTCGCAAGCGCGATAGCTGAGCATGAGGTCCTGCGTTCGATACCCAGCTCGGGCAAAGTGTTATTGGGTTATTCTATCAGGAATTTCTCAGTATCAGCCACGGAGTCTCGATTGTGCCCGGTTGATGGCAATAGGCTTCTCCTCTATTACATGGGACACACCACATAACTGGCGAAATGTGGGTGTACTATTAGGTACACCTCTGCCTAACCCTTCGGGGCTTACAGACGTGATAATATGTTTATGTGCCTTCTTTGTTAAATTATGAGCAGTGTTTCAACTTTTATTCTTAAGGGTACACTAGCACTAGGAAACAAAAAAGTAATAAAAACATAATTATATTAAAAAAAAAAAAAAAAAATTTTCAAAAAAAAATTCTATTCTGTGCTAGATAATGATGAGACAAATCGATATAATTTTATTTTCAACGTACACCATCAAATAGTGTAGTAATTGCCATACTACGTTTGAATGTTTTTTATGGAAGTACGACCGACTAGTGTACCCTTAAGGACTTACTAACTTACCTATAGGTCAAAATGTAATTGTTGGACACCTAACTAACAAAAATTCATTAAAAATGTATCTAAGCCTCCAAAAGCTTAGTTATTTTGTAAAATAATATCGTAATCTCTATAATTTAAAACCTGTATCAGCGAAATAATGAATTTCAAACGAGTCTTTTAATTTAGTAGCCGTACCAGAAATTCATTACCTACAGCTACATTATTAAAATTCCATAAGATAATCTAATAAAAATATAACAACCAATATAAAATTCTGTTCTTATCATCTTTAATGGCGTCTGTTGCCTAATTTTTTGGACAAAGTCACGTTTTACCCATTCCGGGCAACTTTGCCCATTTAATTAAGGTTGGTTCCGTGAAGATGTTCCAGGAATTGGACAATGGAGCCACAACTTCGTGTTACTTCTCCAGTGACATAGATAATGTAGTTTTCTTTTGTTCTGTTGTTTAATTAACAGGCTGGTCACTTATGTTGTGTGTGAGTTCTTATTCATTGTTTTATAAAATAACCTCCAAAAAAAAAGCCCACTAGGCTGTAGGTATTGGGCCGTTTTCTAATACTGTTTGACAACAATTAAATCATTTGTTTGTAATGATAAAAGTAACAGATTCCGCTATATGCATTTAAACTGGAAACTGACTCCAACATATTGGGGTCGGCTTCCAGTCTAACCAGATGCAACTGAATACCAGTATTTTATATGGAGCGACTGCCTATCTGCCCTCCACAACCCAGTTAGTACTGGGTAGTACGATACCCCCTGGTAAGACTAATGAAAACCAAACCCTAGCTCTTTTTTAAACCCATAATAGTAGGTAATCAATAAACAATTCTAAAGGAACACAATCGTTAGCCATGTCGTGTACGTGAAAAGATTAACCGTGCTCTAATTGATTCGATGCATATCTAGCCGAACCGGTCGGCGTAAATCAACTTGATACTTGTCCGCCTTCGCGAGGAAATGAAAGCTGATTGTGAATCTTGATAGTTAAATACAATAGGGGTTCGTTTAAAGCTGTTAAATGGCTGAAATTGTCGTTTTAAAACTACAATAAAATTCAAAGATTTTGTCACTTCTCCTAGGAGTAGAATTAGAAACATGCAAAGATTGGGGCTGCAAAAATAGCAAGGTATTGTTTTAACTTTGGCGGCGTGTTTTAGGAGCGTTTACGACTTACGGCATTTCATCTAACTTTCAAGTCATTTTTGTTCGAAATTAGTGAACCGATTGTAATGAAACTTCATACGCATAAGCAAGATACCTCTGTCTGTCTTTTAAAGAAAAAAAAGTTAATTGGAAATTTCGATTTCTGGAAATTTAAAATCGGTCTAATTTAACTGTAGGTAATACTATTTTTCGAAAATGTTATCTGATAACTTTTTACAGCTATGTATCCTGCTTATGCGTATGAAGTTAAGTACCTCTTGACGTACTTAAGTTCTGAAATTATGAGATTAGTAATATTAACTGAGAATAAATAATCCGTAGGTCTGACAAACCGTTGTAGGGTTATGCATTAGATAGTTCTTAGTAGCAGGCCTAGATTTGTGACCCATTGTCTATTTATTTAAATTTCATGTACAATAGTGGTACATAGTCGGACTTAATGCCACAAGCCAAGGATTAGGTGTATATTGTGCTGTCCTCAATTACACGGAACTAACATATTATTATATCATGACTAGCCCTTTTTTTTTTTTTTTTTTTTTTTTTTTTTTATCGATGGGAAATCATCAAATGACCCCTCCCGCTCTGGGCTGAGCAGGAGGGAGTGTCAGACTTGTACTGACTAAAACCCATCCATGTTCCTTCCTTTGCCCTTTGTGTTCCAGGGCCGCGGTATCTCTTTCGAACAGTCCCGCAACCCTGGCAGGCGTCGGCCCTTACGGACCCCTTCCTGTTTGCTGACTCTCTTTGAGGCGCGCGTGGAACACGAACGCGCCGTCGACACGGCCTGTCGTCATAAGACGGACGGACGGCGAGCTAGCCCATAGCTCACCGTCCACAGGCCCGCGTCTACGGTGGCCGGGAGCCACCACGTGGCCCCCGACGCCCGGTGCGTCTCCCGCGGCGGCTGGGACGTGAGATTCTCTCCCTCTCACGTCCCGCCACCTCCTTCGCTAGCATGACTGCTTCGCAGAAGGAGGTGACGGCGTCCCATTCCGTCTCGCTCCGGACCATGGATTGAACCAGGGCCGGACGCGAGAGGTCGCCGCCGCCGATCGCCGCTACGAGGACACGGCGTTGCTCCGCCCAAGCGGAGCAGACCTGCACAGTGTGCTCCACCGTGTCCTCCGGTCGATCCTCGCAGTGGTGACACCCGGGCGTTTCCTCCCGCCCGATTAGGTGCAGGAACCTCCCGAAACAACCATGTCCGGTGAGGACCTGCGTCAGGCGGAAGGTGAGGGCGCCGTGGCGCCTCTCCAGCCACTCCTCAAAGAGGGGACTTACCGCCATTATAGTGGCGAAAATGTTATCTGATAACTTTTTACAGCTATGTATCCTGCTTATGCGTATGAAGTTAAGTACCTCTTGACGTACTTAAGTTCTGAAATTATGAGATTAGTAATATTAACTGAGAATAAATAATCCGTAGGTCTGACAAACCGTTGTAGGGTTATGCATTAGATAGTTCTTAGTAGCAGGCCTAGATTTGTGACCCATTGTCTATTTATTTAAATTTCATGTACAATAGTGGTACATAGTCGGACTTAATGCCACAAGCCAAGGATTAGGTGTATATTGTGCTGTCCTCAATTACACGGAACTAACATATTATTATATCATGACTAGCCCTTGAGATATAAATTCTTCTTTGTGTCGCTGGTACAACAGTATTTTCTTTGTTTAATGTATTTTCTTGGCTCAAAATTTTGTTACTTTCGTCAACGGCACCGCCTCGCGCCGACCACTTTGGATGCATTAAAAATAGTTACAATTAAATAATTTATATCACTCAAAATCAAAGCATTTATTTCTAGTAGGGCAGTTACGGGTTCTTTTGAATTGTTAAAACAAAGACAACAATAAAATGAAGTCACAAGGCAAAATAACAGTGTGAAAGTACTACTTGCCCATTCCAAAGCGTAGATTTATATGGAGATCAACGGGCAAGAAACTCCACTACCCTTATACCTATACCATGAGATTATCATAAGCCTACTACATGAATCCAAACAATTTTCTGCACCACATCAAGCAAAGGTCAGATGCCATAAAGAATTCAACTATAAACAATGTGGAAGTTGCCGAGGATACAATGTTATAACATCACATACTTGCGACTCTTGCCAGCCCGCAACTTAAACTTGCAGGCACTTGCACAAGTTATACATGATGTTTTGAAGACTTGTTTAAACTTGAGCAGACATTCTTAGAATCAGTCGTGTCAGTAATTATTTATTTATTTAGGAGGTTTGGTTTTCCGGGCACTTAAAGTAAGTAAAGTAAGTTACGCACTTAAGTTTTGTACGCATAGAGATTCAAATATGAGTTGGGATGAATGGAATCAAAATGGAGTAATTCTTTTATATTCCAATTTTCTTTTTTGGCAGACATTATTTTCATCATCAACAACATCAATAAAGACCTTGTTTCAGTGGCTACTAAGTATTGGCATTCACTTTCTTGTGACATGCTTTCCTAGTATGTGCGAGTCTCTTCTAACATGACGAAGCGTTGGGTATTATAAAAGTTGTCCATATTCCTGAGTAACTGATTTATTTCCTTGTTATAAAATTTGCTCATCCACTATCACTCTAGGTAGGTGCATAATCGCGATGTTTGTCATCATTCTCTTTGCCCTTATCCCAATTTATTTGTGGTCGGCGCAGCATGTCTTCTTCTTCCATGCTTCTCTGTTACTCGTCATCTCATCAGACACCTTCTTTCTTGCTATATCCTTCACACAGTCTATCCATCGTTCCTTTGTTCTTCTTCTCTCTTATACCATCCACATTCATACTCGAAAACTTTCCTTACAACATTATTGTCATGTTCTTCACAACAATTGATTGCCAAAACTATGGCAAAATTTAGCACTACAATATGCCGTGATACGTTTATATTCTAATTTATGGACAAGGCTTTAAACCTATTAATAGTGACGTAAACCGCTTTCCACAAGTTAGACGGCCAATATTCAACACGGCACGAATATAATGGATCCTTTATACGTCCAATATTAAAACAGGAATATTGATGGCGCGCGATGTTATAAATATTATTATATAGCTTTTAATATTGAAACTTCGGTGGTCGTGCTAAAGTTTAATTAATGTCGAACAAATAACTTAACAGCTATTGATGGCGCTACCGATCATTTTCAGTGTGAAGTGTGAATACCGATTAATGGTATTTTGTTTTAAAGACTTATGGCGTAAATTGCGCCATAAGTCTAACGACTTGGTCAATGCAATACGACTTGGTCGTTTGCCCGAATTTCGATTGCTTCTGTAATTCGGACAAACGACCAAATGTAAAAGAACTGGATCGAGTACGTGCAACTTTGGACAATCTTGTTCGTCTTCATTCAAAATAGCCGTAGTGGTAACAAATGCATAGGGTGCCCGAATGCGAGTAGTCTTTCGAGCACTCAAAAACGGGCTAGCAACCAATTGTAACTCCATGACTACTTGGAATGAGGCTGTAACCTACTCGGTTTTTGAATTGAGAATGTGAAGTTGAGAGCTGCTCATCTTTGACACTATTCAAGATGTTTCTTTGAACTCTGCAACAGAGAGTTTTTTTTTTTATTATAATCTGGTGTTATTTTGAGAATGATAGATTTTAAGCGATTTCAGAGGACGTACCCATTTAAAGAAAAATGTGTTTTATTTAAAAACCTTATCAACAGGGTTTAATTAAAATCCACCGTTTTTCAAATGAAAAAGATATAAAACATAATAAATGTTGTAGGGGTCGTACCTGAAGGCCAATTATGATTATTATCTAGGCATTTGCTTTCATGAATATTAATTTTATTTCAGTCCAGTTATATTTTTGTTTGCTTATTAACAAAAAAAAAAATTGATACAAGCTCGCACCACGTTTTTATTAAACACCCGTATTTTTAACATTAATCTTTCCTTTTGGTACGTTTAGTATTTTATTTTTCGTATTCAAAAGATAATATCAATGACTATAAAAATAATAAAAACGCGTACTGCTGAAAAATGTAATTAACATTTCAAATCAAATGGGATAAAATATATGAAACGTCAAGATATTTATATTTATTAGTTTTATATAAAATTTTTCTCTACTAAAAGTTCTGAAAACAACATTTTTTTACGAAGGATTGTAGTTCATAAATTTATGGGAGGTTCACTATAATTTCTAAAAAAAATATACCTTTTTATTTTTTGTATGTGCACAATCTCCCTCAGCTATGTGTGGGTGGGCTTTTTTTATATCACCCGACACAAAAATGACAACTTAGCAATTTTAAGAAATATCTTTCAATTTTAACATACTTTGCATGAAGAAAAAAAATAGCCAGATAAAAAAAATGAGCTTTAGATGAATTTATCAAAAACAAAATTGTAGCTCAATCCCTTTGTAAAGATTCAAACAATTTGTATAATATATACTGATCCCTGGATTAGCCGGGTTTATTAACATACGCTATATACCGAAAAACGAAAATAAAATCCTTTTCGCTGCAGGTATTTTTATTACAAACATTCCACACATTCTATGAAAATACACCTTCTAAATTGTAAAACCAAAACTCTGTAGTTTGAGCCTGTTCGAGAATTTCCCAGAAGTTCTGCGAGTAGTGTTTTCCTACCAAGCCCACAGTAATCCTAAGGAGTACCTATGAAATTGTATAATTCGTTCTACTTTCAGAAAATTTTTAACGAGTTACGTCCCTATTTGATGGCTCCCGGCTAATCTAGATGATGCTGTAGAACCATTAGTTAAAGTTCATTTTATTTCACGTTCTTAGATTATTTAAAGGTCAACGTTCTTTGTAGCATATCACAATATACTCTCTGTTACGTAGAAAATTGTTCACATTATTGTGTGGAATGATAAATAAATTTAATAAAGTCGACTCGGTGGATATTTTTTTGTCATGTCAACAAGAGTCTGTTCATGTATGTAACATCTGCTCTTTGTAAATTGAAAAAGAGTATATTTATGAAATAAAATTTTATTAATACATACAATTTCTTGCTTATATTATTAACTAGCTATTTCTCGCGACTTTCGTTACCGTGAAATTATTATAAAAATATTACTTCCCTTTTTGAATATTTTTTTTTACCAATTTCAAAGGTTTTATTTTTTTGCACGAAACCCTAAACCTTTTTCTAAAATAAAAGTAACATATGTTAGACCTTATAACACCAGCTATCTGCCAGTAAAAGTCCCGTCAATATCAGCCGTTTCGAACATTAGCCGGAACAAAGAGACACACAGACAAAAATTAAAAATGTTATTTTGTACAAACAGGGACCTATATTTTATTTGTATGTATGTATATGGTATATGCATGTATGTATAGATTTATATATAAAAGGACTGGAAAGGAGCAACCCACTCAATACAAAGAAACATTTGTACCTAAGTACGTATGTAAAACCAAAACAGAAACGTTTAAGCGTATTACCCAATGACGAGCGTCGAAACCGTTTTTCTTTTATCTACCGCTCGAGTGCGAAATTGGTATTTGTGTCAAAGCTGTCGCCGATTACAGATCTGTGGAAATTGGGGACATCGTATAGACAAACGTAGGATACATAGGAACATGTATCTGGTCCTAAGTGTAGATACCTATATATACTAAAGTAGCATGACGACTAGCTATATGTCGACTGTGAAACTGACATTAGTTCAATGCCTCGATATGTTTACGGATTTTAGTGCTCTTTTTGCTTGAGGTATAAAGTGTTGTGTGGAAGACAGGAATCCAAAGGAGGATACCCTGAGCTGTGGACTTCTGCCCCCCCTCCCCGCCTGGAATATTATGTAGGACTATTTTATGAAAAGAATAACATTAAAATGCTTGTGTGTGTTTGTTAGTGTGAGTGTAATGTGGAAAGTGAAAAAAATGTTTAGTAAGTGGATAACTAATGGAAAAAAAGAAGAAAATATGTTTATTAAGCACATATCACAAGTACACTCAATATAAATACCTACAAAAAAAACTTGAATTACGTCACACATCATTCAGCACGAATATACCAAACAAATACATAAATATAATATAATTATGATAAACACAAAACAAAGATTAAGTTATTTAACTTTATTTAATTCAAAAAGTTAGGTGTGAGGTAAATACTTTTTCCTTGTGGTGAAAGTTCAGACGTGTTCTTAAAGTTAAATACAGTTTTTCATTAATATTAACAAAGTAGATCACAATTTAAAAAAGTACACCTAGGTTTACGCTGTACATACCTTTTAACTGCCTTCCAAACAATAGTAAACACATCTCTGAAACAAATACAGCATTCGAATTTCGAAGACCGAACAAAAAACCAGATCAATCTATCGTGGCCAAACTCATTCCTCATACTCAAATAGGGGTGGTACTCCCTAGAGGTTGGTGTCGTGAATGTGGAACAAGCGAGGTCTCTCAAGAATGTTATGTGGGTCTAATGTGTTGTATCAGCGTTGTTTAAATTGTAAATGAAACGTCAAGAATGTGGTAAAATTTAATGAAGTTAAAACCATATTATAGTAAATTAAAAAAAATACCGAAAAAATAAGTCATGACAAAAACCATCTTACCAAGATATGAAAATAATTTTCCACGAGGCAGATAAACTCAAATGTCAAAAGGATCGTAAAGAATTTATTAAAATATACATTTCATTAGATTGTTCTGTCATCTGCAAACCAACCGAAGTATAGCAATCCTCCATATTGTTTTATGCGGTCGAATTTATCACTAACCACTATGATTTTCAGACAAAGCGAGGGAATGAGACGGGATGACAGCAAAAACAGTGTTTTATTGGCAATCGGCCAAGCAAACCTTTCAGCTGGGTAGGCGGAACGTTTTGGTGTCATTATACTGATCATAATAAAGGATAACTGGTTCAAATGATTGCTATAATGATGTTAGAATGGGTAATTTGATAGTCATCGAACAGTATCGATAAAATTAGTGTGATTAGTCTTTTTAAACGATTGGAATTTCGGGTATTGTGTACAGACGCCAGCACTTCAAACTCCAACAATCTGTCAAATTTCTTTAATCGTTTTTTAACTTTATCGCTAAAGGATTCGGTTCTAGGTTGGTTGTGAAAATTTGACAGTTTTATGTAGCTTGATGTGCTGGCGTCTTTACCTTTCCTATGCAGAATATTTTTTATTCAAATATGGTATTCGTATATGTAATCCTTTGGTTGCAAAAGCGACCCATAATATTTTCACGCATATTTTTTCCGATAGAGCCGAATAGAGAAAAAGAAATACAATGAAGGGTTAGGTGTCAATCGATTGTGGTTATTGCGTAAAACTAAGATTTGCGTCCAGCGTATAGGTCTCATCGTTTTTTATCTGCTTATACTATTTTATTACTAATTTGGTCTTTATAACTCGTTTTACAGACTAAAGTCATGAGTTAGTTTAATACAAAACCATAATGATAGTGAGTCCTACCCACTTAAAATGAGTTTTATTTCATGTAATCGGTTGTGGTTATTGCAGAAAACTAAGATTTGTGTCCAGCGTATATAGGTCTCATCGTTTTTTATCTGCTAATACTATTTGATTACCAAATTGGTCTTTAAAACTCGCTTTACAGACTAATGTCATGAGTTAGTTTAATACAAAACCGTAATGATAGTGAGTCCTGCCCACTTAAAATGAGTTTTATTTCATGTAACAACAGTATTTTTAACAATGTCTGACACAAATACGGGGTCAAAAGTTAGATTGCATAGCGTAGGGGCAAGTTTGCAGACAGTTGACCTCTCTGTTATTTGTTAAAGTGTAGAGAAAAACATTTAACCCTTACTAATGTCGAGGCATAACATTAATTAACGTGCAACGTGCTTTTGCGACCTCTGAAGGTCATAGCCTGGTCTTAGAGATTTCTACGGTGACGCAGACAAAATAATCGAACCTATTTTGCATCCTCATTTGTTCCCATAATCTTCTTTATTTTTTTAATAAGCTCTTTTTTTGTTATTTTATGTTTATTAAGTATCTACATCTTATGTAGTATGCCATATCTAAATGGCAAAACATATATAGCTTTTTCTTAATTTATTTACAACTAGCGACCCGCCCCGGCTTCGCACGGGTCAATGTTATACATATAAACCTTCCTCTTGAATCACTCTATCTATTAAAAAAAACCGCATCAAAATCCGTTGCGTAGTTTCAAAGATTTAAGCATACAAAGGGACATAGGGACAGAGAAAGCGACTTTGTTTTATACTATGTAGTGATACCTGTTTACTGTAGGTATACGTTCACTCATGTTTTTACTAAATAAATGTTATTTTTATCTTCAAAAGCTTTTCTTACTTGTACGTATTTTACCTTCTTCTCCTGTGGCTGATAATCCATTGATGATATCATTATAAATGAACCGTTGTCCACTGCTACAGGCCCCAATGATCGCGTGCCATTTAACTGAAAATTTAGCTAGTCTCATCCCGGCTGCTTCCAGACACCCTGCAAAAGATATAATATGGCTGCTAGTCCCCACAACTGTCGAACTGTCGGATTTTTTTAAACCATTTTCCAAAAATAAAAACCATAATTTCCACCCAACTCTCACGATCCTTATTACCAGAACTGCGGCAGACAGTATCGTCAGTACTTATCAAATATTTACGTTACACAGATTTTTTTGTAAGCCACCTCATACGTCATGTCAGTTCGCACATATTTCGCAGAATATAATATTGCCGCTGGAATATATACGGGGATAATCTCGTTAACAAGTTGACTCGCCCATTTTGTCATCCCCTGTATATGACCATGTTGTTTAATTTTTTGCGTAAGCTCCAAATATTTTGACGGTGCGATTCTGGCGTGGCACTTTCGTGTAATTTTGTGATGCCCTGAGTGAGTGCCCTGATTTGTTTTTTTTTTTTTACTTTTCACCATGGACTGAATCCTTAAATCATAAGTTTGTGAGTATATCACCTTATTACAGCCGCAGTGCTGGGCATTTGCCCAGCACTGCGGCTGTTGGGTGGCGGCTTGGGTTGTGGTGAGACATTTGTCTGTCCACATACAAATAAAATCAAAATCAAAGCATTTATTTCAAGTAGGCTAGTTACAGGTACTTTTGAATTGTTGAAACAAAGATAACAATGAAATGTAGCTACAGTCCCAGTCACAAGGCATAAAAACTGTGAAAGTACTGTAGTTGCCCATTCCCTTGCGTAGATCTCTATGGAGAAGAACGGGCAAGAAACTCCATGGACACTCTTTTAAATCAGCATAATGTTACAAGACCTTGGTTACATGTCAATAAGGCAGAGGTATTCATATTTTGAATTAAGTTATTAACAAAATGTTGGTCTATTGTCGTTTAGGTAGACTTTTGTCTAACTGTTATACCATCATGAGTTTTCCTGGAATTTACTTTTCAATTCCGACTTTAAAATCGCTGGTCGCTAGTAGGTGCTCGTAGTTTTAATAAACTCTCTAGAAGACATTAGAAGTTTACCGGGAATTCTTTAAAGAATATTTTTTGCTCCATTCTACGAGCTTATTGAAAAGATATTCAATAATAAGAATCCATTTACAAGCTTCTTTGACTCCCGTGCAATTTATAACGATACTAAAAAAAGAAAAGTATTAGACTTTAATAAAAGTTTTCCCAATAAATGGAAATATTCCGTAAAATATAATTATGAGAGTTCAGACCCGGATTAAAAGTAAAACAAACAGTGAAATTAAATGTGATTCAGAAAGTTCAGCCACTTATTCCGAATGTTCGGGGTTATATCCTTTATCTTGGTTACTTTGTTTGGTCCCTTTTAATCTTATTTTCAAAGAGAAAAGAACCGGTGTTACGGTTCTCTCACAAATTTTAGATTTAAGCGTCGTTTTTGAAGATTAGAAACGTTAATGTCATTGCCCTCATTTACACTTATGGGGTAAGTATAATGCTACAGAGTAATTTAAAATGAGTTTTAAAGGAACATAATAGCAGGTGATGTTCTTTTATTTATAATTTCTGCCTACCTTCACGGGTAATGGACGCGAGTTTATAAGATACTAGCTGTTGCCCGCGGCTTCGCTCGCATTTTGGTCTGAAATTATCCCACGGGCAAGTTGTAAATATAGCATAAGGCTTTTGCGGATAATGTAGCTTCTTATTAGTAAAAGAATTTTCAAAATCGGTTCAGTAGATCCAGAGATTACCCCTTACAATCTCACAAACTCACAAACTTTACCTCTTTATGATATAAGTAAAATATGTATCGAGGCCATAGCACGACGGCGCGGTATATACGTAACGTAAATGCGTCGATTTTTAATCGTAAATACAATAAATTAAATTGTTTGCAACAATATTGGTTAAATTGTTTGTAACAAGCACAAGCAGTATTATCCCTAAATATATAAAAAAAAAGATAAAAAAGAAAGATTCGTGGGATAAATTCTTAAAATATTTTATAAATGTGAAACGAGTAGTTCTTATTAATTTGGAAATCATCGTATTTACGTTACGTTGACACTGCGCGCGCTCGTGCTTCCGGTATAATATATTTTTTGGAATCTATTTAATAAATAAAGCGGCCGTGCTAGTACCGATTTTGACCACACGCCAAAAGAACTTTGTACACCAAAACCTATTATTTTTACAGTCGTATGAAAATGTGAGAACGTGGTCAAAATGATACGACGAATGGATCATATAGCACGTTTATTACGATATTACGCTCAATGTAAACAAAAGAAATGGTTGTTACTGTTTATGTTTTTTGTTGTGAAATCTGAGATTTGGCGTAACACCTTCGGATAATTTCACTGTGTTTTGTTTACTGGTAAACGCCAATTTGTTTTTGTATTATTATCTCTAAAGTCGAACTGTGAAATAATATAACATCAAATCTACCAGTACATTCACATTTTCCTAGCTTATTATGACTTAGCAACGTAATAAAGTATTATAAGGTTTTTATTCCATATTTTTTCTTTTCAAATGTTGTTTTACACTGGTAATGGAGCAGTTGCTTATAATTTCCATTACACGCTGTTCGGGTAAATTCAATAAGTATATTATTTACATGCAACAAATAGATCTAAAATAATAATAAAAATAAATGTACCTACAAGACGTATCGAAATAGGAAAAGGATTTTAGGACGTCCAAAAATTCGTCCACATTGTTGTCAATAGGAAACGTGCCCAGAACGCCGGCAATATTGCCATGTTGGATGGCAATGTTGTTTTTTTGGCCAAAAAAAAAGGCCAACGCTCTGATCACGTTTAGAGACGACCGACCGTTTTGCGATATCCCGAAATACTAGGTGGGCACTCGGGCCCCATGGCCCTAGTTTTTCAGCCCCACAAGGCTCCAACACATAACTACTAATAAAGTTATTGTATTTGCGCCGTTTGACGCTATACCTAATTTAAATGAAATGACTTGCTCGAAAAGCATGCCGCTACTCAAATTAAAAATGGCACAAGAATTCACTCTATTGAGGTCATTTTTAGTTAAGTCTCATTATCATATCAAGCAATTACCCTACCAACCAACCAAACCTATTAACACGTACAAAATTACAAAGCTCAACACAACTAAGTACATAGTGAGTGTAAAATCAGATTATCTGGCAAGGAAGACGGAGCGGCACTCATTAGTTAATGGCGGCGATCAATCTCCATCAATTAATCACCCCGCTGCCTCTATGATGTACTGTTAACCTCTGTTTAATATGTACTTGTTTGATATAGCTCTATGAATGGAGTAATCGGTATTTGTCACATAGAATGTCTAGGCCTGATGTTTTTTGCTTGATATTCTTTTGTATCAAAATGCATGTATGTGGTCATTTATAAATAAATTCTTTATTTCACCAAAAGTCATCACATTACAATATCCAAAGGCTAAGAGCTTCATCATCTGCTTAGCCTTTTCCCAACTATGTTAGGGTCGGCTTCCAGTCTAACCGGATACAGCTGCATACCATTACACATGGAGCGATTGCCTATCTGACCACCACAACCCAGTTAGTACTGGGTAATATGATACCCCTTGGTAAGACTGGTTGTCAGACTTCCGGGCCACTGAATACGTGTAACGACTGTCAAAGATCTACAAATTACAGCCGGAAACAATGGCTTAGCGTGCTTTCCGAGGTACAGAGGAAACCTTTTGTGTAATGGGCGGTCACCCATCCACGGACTAACCTAGGCAAGCGCGGCTTAATTTGACGACTGACCCGAGCGGCTAAGGCTTATGACACGGTCACAATCATTTTAATACTCTGGCTCCTAACCTAGGTGTAGTTGCCTGTGTTTTAGGAGTCAAAGATTCTCTGTAACACACAAAGCAACATTATACCAAATCGGGACGTTAAAACAATAATCAAATGGTGTAAAATAAAACAGGATATAATTTATATAAAGAAAATACAAAATGAAAAACGTTTAACTGTGTGAGGTTAAGTTCTGATTTAGCATAATTATTAGTCTTGAAAAATCTATAGTAATCAGCTGCATCTGGTTACTAGAGACTACAACCCAACCACAACATAGGCATGAGTCTTGCATATGCATAAATACAAATACAAACTGTTTATTGTTTAAATGGTTGTTTAAACAGTAAACAGTTTTGTTCTAGGAAAAATAGCATCCGTCCATTGAAAACTGCTCTAAAAATGTTTCTTCATGTTTACTAATATGTGCTTTTTACTCCTCAGAAAGTACTTCACCTATGAGTAGATACAATATGTGATTGCATTTCATCTCCAATTTCGGTTGTGTAGTTCCATTGGTTGGTAATAATCTTGACAGATTCCCTTATTTACGACGCCCATGGGACGCCATTGAGCGGTAACCTGTCCATTGCCAAGAAACATAAATCTGTATGTTACTGTTTTTTTTGGCTTATTTACAAGCTCTTCATTATGGCAAATAAGATTGATAATGTAATCAGCATTTTTAAAACACTGAAATGTATAACGTAATTAGCATCCCGCCCCTGCTTAGCGCGAGTGAAACAGTGACTTAAAAAATCGAGATTTCTATGCGGTATCTAAATTAAATAATATGAATGTGTTACACATTCAGAGCTATATTTTTTTCGTAATATTACTTAGTTTGATGTAGAGAATGCTTGGTTTAGCTTCGTGAAGTCTTTTTACACATTTATTTAACACTTCAAGCACATAGTACAGAGGCGGACTTAATGCCATAGGCATTTTCTACCAGTCAACCTTTGGGTGATGCAGAGACAAACATTGGTAGGTGTACCTATGAACACATTGTGTCCACATTAATTTGAAATTTTTGAAAAAAAAAAAGTTGACTATGAAAATCAAAATCAGACATGAAAAGCGACTTTGTTTTATACTGTAAAATGTTTTGTATACTTTTAAAGTATCATCAATCAGGTTTCCCAGTAATTAGTTTCAAAACGGGTTATTTACTGATAACTAGTCTTAATAGTAGCTTTATAGCGATAAATATACAGAAGTCAATGCAAAACCTTTATACCCGTTTATTCGTTGACACGAAAGCAATTAAAATGTTAATAGGTGACATTTTATTTAAGAAGGAAAATTAAAAAGGAAGTTTTGTATTTACCTATTCGTTTAATGAACTATACAATTGTTAATAAAAATCTCTTGTCCGATCCGTGAGGGTAATAATAGGTATCGAGATTAGATTATATTTATGTAGTCCTTTTTGGATACCAAGTAAAAAAAAAACCACGACATAAATTAAATAAAATGTGCTAAAAGGAGGATACGTGCATGGCAACACAAGAGCGCGGTCGGCGACACTCCGGGCGCTTCTAGGGTAATGACGTCATAAACAAACAATTGACGATCGAACATACTAACACGGAAGATGGTGTTGTCATATCTTTAAAGTTTGTTAGATTTTAGGGAAATGGTGGTAATTTGGGCACAAAAATCAGGGTTTTAATTCTTTCATACCTATGTTTATTGTCATTCATATTTCATATTTCTTATTTTATTTGGTAATTTGATTGGTATTTCTATATGCAACTTTCGGATCGGACACGGATTTTTTTAACATATTCTATAGCTACTATTAGTATTGTGTACAATATCTTTTTTTGGTCAATATTTCAATTCTAGCTTCGAGTCAACAAAAATTCCAAAAAAAAACTAAAGTCAAAGTTATAATAACCAGCAAGGGCATGGTTTTATTTGCAAATACGTTATTTAAATTAGGAAATTTTCTCCTTGTATGCTCAGTCTTAAGCTAGAATGCCATGTTACACACTTACACCACTCTTCCATCTCCATAATCTTAAATTTACTAGTTAAAAAAAAAAGACATTCTCAATTTCAATATTTATCTTACTCCTTCTTCGTCTAGTCATCTGGGTGGCGTACTGTCTCAATAATTGCTTGTTCAGTTTTATTTACTTAAATACTACGACTTCAGAATGTTAATATTGGTATCGGTGAGCGAAGTTCATTTGTAACTTACCAACGTCAACTGTACAAAATAAACAGATACAGAAGACGAGCTCTACACAACGAGCAAAAACAAAGGAACACACGACGATAAGCACGGCCATATCAAACTGTCACACAAGAAGTGACATGTCTGTGCGTGTATATCACATATTTCGATGACCCAAAACTTTTGCCACTTCCACGGTGTTGAAGTTGGCAGCATAGAGCTCACTTTCGCTGCATACTTTGGGGCACAAAGGCCTGGATAGAAGAAGGCAATTATAGTTTGCCATACAGCTCCACATCCATAGCGTGCCGCTGTTCCGTTGAGGTAGTACCACTATACGAGGTTGGAGTTACATCTAGGGTTCAGAGACGGTGCAGGGACCTTCAAGTGGACGAACAATGGTTGTAACCTGTAATACAGTTCTCGTTGGTAGATAGCGAGAGAGTGGTAAATAATGGTTTATTATTTTTAGGGAAAAAAATCGCTCACCCTGATTTCAAATATACATTGGTAATGGTATTATATTACAACTCAAATTTGGACTAATCAATACATATTGTGTTAGCTTCTTAACAATTCCAACACATAACTTTTAAATAGCTCCCATAAATAACTTTAGAGCTATCATCATTTTAATCACACGCGCCGATATAGCGCGCGCGACGCGAAGTAGCGTGACAGATGTGCGATTCGCGCCAAAATCGCCGCGACATTTCAAAGGATCCTGCCACAGTTTGTGATAGCCGTCGACTGGGTTTGGGTCAAATTTAACCAACCTTCTGTATGTACCTACTCTACATTAACTGTACCAGTAGTTTGACCCAGTTCGGTCAAAGGTAAATTAAGTCAGGAGGAAATGAGTTTTTGTATTGTAAATAATTGTTCCTACTTATCTTGAATAACATTGGTTTTAATCATTTCTGATAGAAGAAGCCGGAAATTAAAGTTTGGGTGAATGAAGTTTTTGTGACAAGGGTTAGTTTTAAACGAATCATTTTGGAAAGTTTTGAAGCTTTCAAGTCGAAAGATATCAGTGTAATTGTTAACTGGGTATTGTATGTTAATTGCTAGTCTACGAATGCTTCCAGAGATAAGAGTAGATTTAAGAAGGTAGTCTCACTTTTTCTCTAATAGTTGCTGCATTAAAATTTGATGGTATGATTGGCGCAGTGCCTGAGCGATTGACTGCTGCGCTGTGTGTCGCGGGTTTCATTCCCGCATGCAACAAATATTTGTATAGCCTGCAGACAGTTGTTGCAGGTTCTGGCTGTTTATTTATGTGAGTTTTAATGTTTGTAAATGGACCCAGGATACAGTTGAAATTTTTAGAGAGGGCAAAGTAAAAAAAAAATGAATTAAAAAAAAGAACATATTTTTGGCAAAATCAGCTTAAACCGTTCCTTTTCTTACTATTATTTACAACACAAGCCCAGTGCGAGTCGCCTAGGTAATAATAACGTCTTAATATTGAATTGAAACGTAATCTCTTTTAATCCAATCTTGTTAACTTAGACCCACTTAATGGCTCAGAAATCCTACGAATTCGCAATGAGTAAGATACGTTTTAATTGACAAAGCTGTCGAAACAGTTCGATGACCTTGAGCAAGCAACACTTAACGATAGATACTAATTGAATTTACTTTGCCTTCGGCTGTGGGCACACTAGAAGCGTGGTTTAACAATCTGAATACTTATGTTTTCGGAGTTTTTATTAAATGGAACCTAGCGAAAAATAGGTAATAGGTGATTGGGACTAGCTAGAATTTTATTTATTTATGTACACACAAAATACTTAACAGGACATTTCATTAAGATAGAAGGACACAAAGGTACTGCTTATTTTATAAGAAATTTCTTCCAGCAGACCTGCGAGAGGAAAGTTTGAGTAGAAATGTAGACACAGTGTGTAGAAAAGTTTCTTGTTGTAAATGTTTATTTAGCTAGTAGGTTTCTACAAACACTTTTACCCGTCATTTTTTTAAACTATTTGGTGACTGTGTTTCGTACGACTACTCTGAGAAGAACTAGCCAAAACAAACTCAGAGGTCATAGTCTCTTTTAAGTCCAGATATAATCTTGGTCAACTCATTTCAGGACTATGCAGATTAGTGTCTGGGAAGGTCTTTTGAAGAAAGAACCATACAGATTTCAGATCACAAGTCTGGTCATACTAAATATGTATAGGTTGATGTGTCGTCGAGTGTAGGTCTTGCTCAAATTACTTGTACCTAGTAAATGTGCTGTCAAACCGAGCTGTCTGTACTATGGACACCGGACTTTGGCTGATAATGTCCGCAGCTAGTCCGCTGTCGGGTCCGCTCGATTTTAAATGGCCACGTTAATCGCTAGTTTTTTTAAAGCCTAGGAATAAACATATCAGTGCAGCGTAATGCAAAAAAAATGCAAGGTATTTGTAAACTTTTGTAACAGTTACTGAGATGTCTATTCCTGGCTTTATAGACAGTCTTGATCCAGTTTGCGCGCAGCTTAATAGTTTATAGTTGAAGGCAATCAAACGTTTATTAGCCATGTGTCCTGATGCCTGTCTGTTAAGGGATTATAAAGGATATGGGTATGAATTGTTTAGGGATAAATTAATTAAATTGCTGGCAGCAGATGTAGGAGATGGGCTTCGTTAAGACCTTCGTCCTAGCTTTGAGCCTGACTTATCAAAGGCTAATAAATAAAGTGGAGAGGATGAGTGAAAGGCGATTAACAAAAGATATTTACAAGGCAGATGTGAGTGGCAACGCCGGCAGGAGACGCTTTATAAAGACATATAATGACCTTATTGGTGTGGTTCTTCAGAAAGTGCTGGTGCGCAGTACTCGAAACCATATTTCAATGGAGCTTAAGCTTTAATTAAAAATAAAACTAGACCCTTTTGATCATGCATTGTTGTAAAATTCAATTTTGGTTTATTTGGCTCTCAATTCAAAGTTGGTTTTTGAGTTGAGGAAAATAAATTGGACAGTACAGATTTGCCAACGTCATTGAGTCGGAATCAAGTATTGTATATTATCATAAACTATTCCAACCACCTGAAAAATTACTCTGGATTGTTTTCATCGAAAACTTAACAGAGGTTTCACGAAAATTATACACAAAACTAGGTATATATTTCTAGAAAATAGTTCATTACGTAAGTCGCAATTAAGTCGCAGTGCGTTTTGTTCGTGGTTCCGTACCGTGTTTATTTTAATATTTAGCGCGGCTGCGAGTGAAACTGATTGTGCTGTATGTCCTCGTCTGCCATTGTGCATTGGTGCAGCTTTATTTGCGTTTCTGCGTATTACGTTTCATCTGTCTTCGTTGAAGGGTTTTGGTGGAATCATTAGTGTGTTTTTTATGTGAAAGAGAATGTGCTGGGTTCGTGTTTATGTTTAGACATATGTTTATGCTTCTGGAAATATCACATCGAATACTGTTCTATTGGTGTCAAGCTCGGTGGAGTGACGATCTTTGCAGGGTGACTGGTAGCAACTGGATGAGAGTTGCTGAGAATCGAGTGGAGTGGCGTGCGATTGAGGAGGCTGATGTCCAGCAGTGGACTGCTATAGGCTGATGGTGTCTATGTCATATATGAATCCAAAATTAAAACTCATTTTTACTCATTCAAGAAACTACAAATTTTTCAGCTTAAATTTTCCTCTGATACAGATTAATATCACAATGCTCATCTGGGTAGAAACCAATTTTATTTTGAGACCTATGATTTGTTTCCCAATTTTCTGCACGTAACTAAGAAAGGAACACAAATTAAACAAAATAAATTTCTCCATAGCAGCTCAATAAGAATCAGGGCAAACAGTTTGATCTCCCGTATTGGTCTCCGCAAATCATTAAACAAACCACCACCGTATTCATCGATAATTCCATGCAAATACACACGTAGATCCCTCGAGGAAAATCCGAGATGCTAGAATCACATGACAAATCATGGTACTGAACGATTAGCACTTAGACTATTGACATTATACTGATATGTTCCCGCTCATCTCTCAGGAGATCCAACAAATAAAGCAATCGAGGCTACTGGCTAGACGAAAACTTGGTGAATGGGTAGAATTTATAGCTGCAGGGATGATTATGTAACACTATAATTTAAGGCAAGATAGCACGAAACGTTCTGCTAAAAAGGTTCCCACCGCTGGGACACCGGCCTCCTGTCTTTGAGCCTCCTGTCTCTACCACACGGGCCCTTTGCAGGTTGGTGGATGGCACATGTCTGCATGTAGGAACATACTAATTTCCCCACAAAGAGTCGACTAAGTATTGTTATATTATGGTGTGTAACGGAACCTCCTTGTTAAACGAGATTTATTATTAGTTTGAATATTACGTCAAATCTTTGACAAAATACAGGAAAAGGCAACATATTTCAAGTGTCTCTATTTCTGTTCTTCGGCCACTAAGGAACTTGTTGTATAAGGATGAATTAAATCCTCATAATCTATCCATCTATATTAAAAAAAAAACAATTGCCACATGTATGACGGAGCATTACTTGAGGACGGCTCAACCGATTAAGCAGATTTTTGTTAAGTTCCTAATTACTAGGACAAGATTTGTTTGTGTGTGAAAATGTTGATATTTCATTACAAAATTGCACCCGTACGTACATAATTTTCTACCAGTAGAAAATTTTCAATCAAAAATAATCACAAGTCGTTGAACTTTCCGACCCGTTTTTAATTTCCCCAACCCTATTCAAACCCGTTTAATATCAATGCAAAAGCCATGTAAAGTGTTCGAAAGACGTATGATCCATTTCATCCCGTTTAGAAACGGCTGACGTCAGTGACATTGACATGTGAAAGACAACCCTCGACCCTGCTAACGTTGGAATAAGGAACATTTCCCTATTCCAACGATCGATTGATTAAATTTATATCGATCATACAAGTGATTTCGAAGAGACTTCACAAAGTTTTCAATCGTGGATTTATTTTGTAGGTTTAAAGCTATTTATATTTTTGCTTTCGTCGAAATTAAATCTGCGAAGAGTTATTAATATTCTCGGAAATCGTTTCGGAACCAATTTTTGTTTTATCTGTTTTAATCTGACACACATCTGCCCACATCGCATGACCGCCGTAGAAACGGGTTTTGTCGACGGAAGAATCGACAAAATGTTTTTACGGTGGTCAGGCCATGCTTGCTGATAGAGTTTTATAAATCTTATTTTTACACAGGGAAGTATCACTGCTTAAGTGCTTATCTAGGTACTGTGTGTTGCCAATTCGTATGACTTTGTTTTTGTTACACGAAGAAACTCTATAATAGTCCCAAATAATGAATGCAGCACGAAACCTTACAAATCACGACCTCTTTTTTTAACTTTACCTTTTGCCTTTAAAAATAAAATTCCTTTTAATTCAGTTCTGCAGTTGAGTGCTTCTGACTGCGGAGTATTTCAAAAGGTTTTTTTTTTGGCGTCATTTAGTTACACGAGCCGTGAGCACTTACATTCAGTAACTGGCGGTACTATGTTTATCTGAGTATGAATGGGACCTTTCAAACTAGTAGGTAATATAATCGAAAGAGGTTTAGGTTTTCGCGAGAGCAGCGGTGGCCCAGAGGTGGTGGCCCCGACTTAAGAGCAGAAATTCGTGGGTTCGAACTCAGGCCTTTGCATTACTCTGTGTAATTTATTTCGTCACCACTGCTCTCAAAACGGTGAAGGAAAACATCGTGAGGAAACCGGCATATCCTAGAATCAAAATCGTCCGTGTCCGAAATGGGCCCGCGTGGTGGATTATAGCTTATTATAGCACATTTTGCCAGTTATGTTAAGGTGCCTTGTAATATGGTGCGAGCCTATTGCCATCAACCTGGCACAAATCCAGATTGAGAAAGTGAAATTCTTGCTGGAAAAACTCAAAAGCACTTTGCTTGACCCTGGAATCGACCTCATGCTCAGCAGGACACGCAATTGTGACCACTAGACTAACGAGGCAGTCGATAAACGATAGCTTGCATTCTAAATATTTGCTTCTTTTTGTGCAGATGAAATAACACTAGATGAACACTCATACCGTGGCTATATGATTATTTAGTTAGCAACATGACTACATAAGGTAAGCCAGACGTTCTTGGGTTAAATACAAATCAAAATATCACAGAAAAACCAGCTAAAATCCAAATATTTCTTAAAACAGTATCATGATTGAAGTCAAATTGTTATTGAAAGCGCTTCTCCTCAATCTTCTTTTAAGGACGTTGAAAAACTTACAAGAGGGACACTACATTCAATTTGAAATTCCTAAGTGTCTTTAAAAACTTCGTACAACATGAAAATATCTTTTGAAGACACAATTTTTATTACAATATTCAATGTGCTGAAAAGTTCGAGGAAAAGAATTTTCTTTAACCACAAATTGCTTGTCAGAATAGAGATGTTCACAAAATACGAGTTTCTACGATTTCGTTTGGAATTATCGAGTTTATATTTTCGTGTGAACGTGGACTTATAGGTATATCTAAGAAATGTTTTAGTTGAGATATTATAACCTATGAAAATATATTTCAAAGTAACTTGTGTTTCAGACTTCGTAAAAAATATTCGATAATAATTCCGCAGAAAAAGAAACATACAAAAAAATTCTTTCTGAATTACTAACAACTATTTTCTAAGAAAAAATGATTACATACAAACCTCTCATGAATACATTATTTTACCGGTTAGAAATAATAATGTTTCAGCAGTAAGGTTGCCAGTAATTTAAATAAACACGTAACTGTAGCCTGTAATTGTTATTTTTTTAATGTTACTGTATTTGACCACCTGCTGCTTGGACATTAAAGAGAGTTATGGTTTGGCAACAATCGTAATTAGGGTCGGTATACGTAACTACAGAAGTCCCAATATGTCGTAACAAAGATAAAGAGGATAAAAATTTCGAATACATAATAAAAACTCGTTACGAAATAGGTAATAGGTCTTATTTTTTTTTTGTACCAATGTCACATTATATCACTTGTTTACTATTATTTTACACACTCGTTTATTCTCCTTATCTACCTATCTGAAGTTCTCCGTTCCTATTTAAACGTGATGATTTAAAAAAAAAAATAACAATAATTTATCTAAAAAATAGTATTACAAAAAGTGTACATTTAGGCGCAGTAGTATTATTTTTTATACAATGGTTAAATTAGTACTTATAAATAAACTATAACTAAAATATATTCAACAGTTGCAAGTAATGATAGTTCAATTCAGTTGTTTAGTAGCGACCTGCCCGACCGACTGACTGACTGACTGACTGTTTCAAACACAGACCGACTGACTGTGACTATTGACTGTTTGTTGTGTGTTCTGACTGGGCAAAGGCGTCCCCCAATATGTGCTCTTTTTTCGTGCCTCCCCGAACCAGCCCTCTTGGTACGCGCTAAGATGACGGTATTATACCAAAAAATAAGAAAATAAAGTTATTATTTTTTGTGAATCATGTTCGCAATTAAATTAAAAATATTGCAGTTCCAATGTCATTTACACAATATACCTAAGTTACTCTACGCAATAAACTTGTGTGACATTTCCAAATGAGTTCAAAACGAACTCACACCAAAGGCTGTTTTTTGCCTTTGGTGTGAGTTCGTTAACAGTATCACTATAATTGCGACCACAAATTCCGCGTTTATTTCTATAAGAGTATCTTGTCCTTCATAAACTGTTTGTCTCTCATTACATGAAGACCACTTTTGTGTTATATTCTGACCCAGAGAACACATTTGGGAGCTGAAACTGACCTCAAGAAGACTTTACTATATTATAGGTACTTATATCTGGGCAAATGACTTTAGTTTCTACATTACATTGTGTAATAGTAATGCTGAGGAGAAGGATATAGTAATGCTGAGGAAGTACAAAAAAGCTTTGTACAGTGCTGTCACTTTGTTCTCTTTTTTTAGCCTATCTTGTCCCACTGCTGGGCATAGGCCATCCCCACATCCTTCCGCTTTTCTCTTCATGCGGTTTTTTCACATCACATAACATAACACATCACAACTCGGTAAAAAAAGTTTTTTTTAAGGTTAAATAAAAAATAATAACATCCTATTTTTGTCGCATTATAGGGAAAATCGCTCTTTTTCACGGAGACCGGGCAAGAACATTTTTCACCATGTTTATTCATCGTGTGTTTTCGATTTCTGACACAAAAAGTGTAATTATTATACAATAACTACACTTTTTGGATAAAAGGAATAGTAGGGATACGCTTAAACCGTCTTCTCAATTCCCTAAATCAAACGCCTATTTGCATTTGCTCAAGCTCAAATAAACAACGTCCTGTCTTAAATGATTGATGCCGTTTCTTAGACGACAGGTTCTGCCTAAACTTCGCTTTGACAAGCGCCTGATTAATTACGTCTTATCAATTAATTTATCATAGTTTCCTCTTGTTTTGTTATCGTTGCGAAGAAAAAACACCTTTCTTTAGTTAAAGGAAGTTAAAACGATACAGTTCTTCAGAAATCGTAGACAATTCTGCCATCTAGGGGGTTACCATGACGTCTTAAAGCAGTTTTGTTTTAGTTTCAATCCAGTGTGGGAAAGAGACGAAGCTATAAAGGATGTCTAGCGCCATCTCTTTCCCACTCTAGGATAAGATTTAAACAATACTGCTTTAAGACGTCATGGTAGGCTACCAGAACGATTTTGAAGGCCCGTGAATATCGAATCATGGAGTATTGTGTACGTTGTAACATAAAGTATTCTACATTAAGTACTAAAGATTCTTCAGCAAGCCGTTTCAGCAAAAGCTGCTTAACGTAAATGCAGAAACTTATTGTAGGTACTCTTTTGAGTAAAAACAATTAATTTTCGCTCCTGCTAGCATACGAAGTATTTACTTCGCGGTGAATGTTTAGGTACGAAGGTCAATATAATTCATTAATATTTTACTAGGAGTTCTTAGGCGACTTCAATTTATTGAATGTCTAGTAAATCATCAGTTGCCAAAAGTTTTAGTTTTTTGAAGTTATTCAAAAGAATTTAAATACATGTGACCTTCAGGTATTACAGTGGTAATACCATAGTATTGCAAGAGCGCGATTTATCGATTCCGTTTATAAATAAATCCTTTGGTAATGATTGTTAGGTATATTTTGCCTTAACCCACTGAAAGACAGACACACGCGCATTATCACCCTATTTGTACAAAACAAGCTAGCATTACCAACCGCCGCGCGAAAATGAGCAAAGCCTGAAAACTTTTCAACAGAATATGGCAAAAAAACCTCCAGCTAGTACTTATCCGTTGCCACGGTAACCTATATACGATTTAGTAGATCCGTATACAGTTTTGACAGAATCAAAGTGTCCTCGGGCTTCTTCCAAGGCCGCTGTACCTAGACATAGGGCCTTGTTAAGGATAAACAGAAGGACCGTTTTTATTGTCTTCTAATTTTATCATTGACCTATGATTTTTGGAGCCATGTTAGTCTTAATTGTGATAAAATAATGATTTAACCTAACCTAAAAAACAAGCATTGAATCCTACTTATATTTTAAATGCGAAAGTTTGTGATAATGGATGGATGTTTGTTACTCTGTCACGCAAAAACTACTGAATGGATTTGGATGAAATTTTGTACATAGATAGTTTATAACCTGGATTAACATGTAAGTATTTTTTATCCCGGTAGTATGATCTCGTGGGACAATTATCCAACTTCACACGGGCGAAGCTGCGAGCATAAGCTAGTATAATATATCGGTTTGTCAAATGTTTGTGTGTTGTGTTTATAGTAGAAATACTAAACAAAAAAAAATTGCCTTTGTCTTAAGTTGAAGTACTTTATCATTCAAGTCTTCATACATCTTACGTAACATTTCCATAAAAGACTACAGCATTTCAACGTTCATTCACTAAGAACACACCACAAAAAAACACCTCCTCACAATCACAATATAATCTAACTGACCTACTGTTCTCCACCCAGAGTTAAGCAACAGTTGTGAGATGCGTGCGGGGTACTGCGGGGTGCGCGGGGGTGCAAAATCAATAGAGGAACCCAGCCATGCCCCGCCCCGCCAAAACATATACCCTCTATGTGGATAGAGCTTTTTTATATTACCCTACGTGATTTTACATGTACACTTCAGCATTTTTTTGCGTTTTTTGTCATTTTGCCCTTGATAAATAACCTTGAATTAAGTGGCAGGTTGATTTTGGGTTTATAGAACGAAGGATTGAGTTAGGAAGCTACAGCTAGGGAATAAGGTCGCGTTTGTGTATTTCTTGCTACCTCGACTGATTTTGTATTTTTATTTATTTGTTAAGGATCTCCGACAAAGGATGTACACAAACACATGAAATAAATAATGTACGAGAAAAGTATCACGTAGGCGTACTCCTTCACTTCCAGGAGACCACAGCATGCCTAATAAAATGTATAACTAAAGTAACAAATGATGAGTGATGAGTTTATGACAGATGATGTGATATTGCAAGTTTGCCCGTTTTTTTTTTGTTTTTTTAACCAAATATCTGGATCAGGACAGGTTGCATTCAGTAGTCTCTGCTTACCTCTAATTGAAAAAGCGTGAGTTTATTCTGCGTAGAATTAAAAAACACTAGCATCATCATCTGCCTAGTTTTCCGAACTATCTAAGTTGAGATCGGCTTCCAGTCTTACTGGATGCAGCTGAATACCAGTACTTTACATGGAGGGACAGTCTATCTGACCTCCACAACCCAATGCAGACTCTAGCATACTAAATGGAATAGTCTCTCCTTTACAACTTGCTCTGTTAAGACATAGAAAATGACATTAACAATATATCTATGCATATACAGCGTGTAACCAAAAGGGTATAATCATATGGAATACTGTGGTACGGACCATCAAACTGAACAACTTTCTCTATGGGACCACCATCGAAATCGTAAAAAAATAATCAGCTGTCCTATACAAAATTTCAATACCTACTCGACCCAAATGTATGGGACAGCTGATTATTTTTTTACGATTTCGATGGTGGTCCCATAGAGAAAGTTGTTCACTTTGATGGTCTGTACCACAGTATTCCATATGATTATACCCTTTCTGTTACACGCTGTATAAGGTCCCATTAAAATAGGTGGACAAATTTTAACACAGCGTTCAGTACTTCGAACCAAAGATATCCAAGCAAAAAAAACACTGATAAAAGTGATTTTATTTTGACCTAATGGATGTATTTATTCTAGAGTGCAGCGGTCAATTTATTATTTTAGTTCAAAATAAAGTCATTTTAATCAGTGTTTTTTTTGCTTAGATATCATTGGTTGGACGTAATGAACGCTGTGTTAAAAAAAAACATCTATTTTAATGGGCCCTTATAAGGAATTTTATACCAATAAAATACAACAACATTATATCAAGTGTCCTACATAGTATAACTTCGTTCAATCGCCTTACAACGTGCGTGGGAGGGCAAGCAGCTGACACACTAATTCTCTTTCAATGGGCCACGCACGACAATTTTCCTGTACACAAAGGTTGGGTGGTACTCTAAAGACCACGCAATGAAGTGTGGTCAGGTGATGTTTATAAGCAAATGTCTTGACCTTATATATCCTAGCCTTTAATAACATAACATAACGTAGCGCCTTGTTTTCCTTGAAGGTATAGGCAGAGGTGTACTTATACAGGGTGTGTAACAAGACCCTTCACGAAGCCATCAACCAAGCATTTTGTACATCAAACTAAGTAACTTTACGCATTTTTTTTTTTTCTGTTGAATAATCACGTTATACGTTAGGACTCAATGTAACGGACTCAAAACATTTTGCTGATGGATGGATCGTGGAGGAGTTTAATGTAAAAAGCTTACGTTAAAAACATGTATTAAAAAAAAACTTGTGAAAAAGTTGGAAATTTGACCCTCAATATCTCCTTAACTATAGGGTTCCTAGGTATGGTCTGGAACAAAAAATGATCGCAATGGCGGGGAGTACAAGTACTTTTCACACCTTTTGTATATGGGACATTATTTTATTATTTCAAGCACAAGCGTTCCATAGCTCGCTGAGTGACCTTGAATTTATGGACCAGCTGTACCGTGAATGTCCACGTTTCGGCCCCGTAAGTCATAACAGGCAGGACGCACTGGTTGAAGACCTTAGTCTTTAGGCTTTGTGAAAAACGCGACAAGAAGACCCGACGACGTTTATCGTTTCTAACTATAGTGAACTATCAGCCATTTTGGTTTTTGCGTAAAGCAGACATTAGTTAACAAAATATCAACTGATCATGAATCATGAAGACCCTGCAATTTGCTCTTACAAGATTTGTCCAGATTTTTGGTGTGAATGACGTGATTATCGATACGCTCGAGAATTGATACTAAGACTTGTCGTATTATCGTAAATAAAAACCGCATGTGGTTGGAGTGGGTGTGATATCATAACTTCCGAACTTAACATTATAAATGAGAAAGTAAGTTTGTTTGTTAACCTTTTCACGCCTAAACCACGGAACCGATCAACCTGAAATTCTCCATATACGTTGTCATATAGGGTACCTTTCATCCCAAAGAAAAGTAGGTACTGTTCGCGAGGAAAGCAATAATAACGTTCTTATGATAATAGATGGCGCCACGTGTCTTTAGAATTAAGATTGAATTATATAATTACAAGGAGATTACAGCCCAAATTGATTGTCAAATCCTAAATTAACGCGAGCGAAGCCGCGGGCAAAAGCTAGTATTTCATAACCCTAAACAAGCCTATGAACTCAAGCGGTATTCGCCCTTTGCAGACGAAACCTTAATACCAAGGAGCTCATTATCACCGTGTCAAAATGATTACAATTTACAACCTTTCCCACATTGTGTTTGAAGTATCTAACTTGGGTTCCGTATCTTAGGAGGGAGAGAATTAATAATATTTTAATTGGACCCTTGAACGTTCTATGCCGTTATTTATCGGTATTTCTCTTTGAATCCCGCCAAAGTTTAATTGGAACAGTTATGTACTTTGAGTCGCTCTCTGTTTCACGAAACGGACTACAATAGAAGTCCTGGGGTACATAAAAGTACTTAATTTGAGGAAAAATAACTTTCTTTCCTTCGAGGACTTTCTTAACGAAGCTCAAGTTGGTAGTTTAACATTTATGAACAGGGGGGTTACTATGACGTCTTTAAGCAGGAGTAATTCCAGTGTGAAAAATAGACAGCTATATAGGTACAGATCGTCTAGCGCCATCTCTTTCCCACACTGGAACTACTCCTGCTTTAAGACGTCATGGTGGGCCACCTGGTGTATAATTAGTTTAGTCATCGCAAGCGCAACTGCTGTGTATGAGGTCCTGGGTTTGATTCCCGGGTCCGGCAAAGTGTTATTGGGTATTCACATCCGGAATTTCTCAGTCTCAGACACGGAGTCTGGATTTGTGCCCGGTTGATGGCAATAGGCTCGCCCGCGGTTACATGGGACTGAAATATAACTGGCGAAATGTGGGTGTACTATTAGGAACACTTCTGCCTAACCGTTCAGAGATAACAGGCGTGATGTTACGTTATGTAAGAAAACTGTAGGAAGAGAGATATTTTTGTAGAAATTGTAATTTTAATGGACTGTAGTCAAGTAGTTTCAATAATCCTCCATTTACGCGTCGTTACGTGAATTAGTACCAACACTGAAAAAAAAAAATTTTTGCCACATCAAGATTTTGTTTAGATTGACTAAGTAGCTTGTTTGCATCTGAGCCTCTCAAGCACAATGATCACAGCTACTACTTTTATTTGATTGAGATTTGAAACGTGATCTTGATTGGACTTATCACAAAACCTGTTTGCAGCAATCAAGTCAAATAGTAATAAACACAACCAAGAAACTTATTTAGCGCAAACATTTAGCGCAAGATTTGATCAAGCTGTATGAGTAATACAATTAATTGGAATGATAGATGCTATCAAGTCAAATGATCTTTATTGGAGTAATCAAAATGCTTGATTGACACAACTAACTTATTTTGTTACAGTTAACATTTTTTTAACTTGTCTCTTTTTTAACTCTTCTACAATGATGTCATGTTAAGGGTAATCGAGTTACTTGTTTGAGCGTTCAATCATTTGAATTAGTATTGCTGTAATCATGTCGTGATGATCAACTTAACTAAGATTTTGATTAATCTAAACAAGATATCGTCAATCATGCTAAAAAGTCACTTGATTGGAGTGCATTTTTTTCAGTGAATATAGTTATTTACATATTCTTAAAATCACTTCTAAAATTAACGAAAGAATAAATAATTGTGCCTGTGCTTTTACTACAAAGCTTTTGTAACACCAGCTATTTACATTAGCTATAAACACCAGACATATCTACACCTACAGGTTACGCTTAAAAGTAATGCAAATGCACACAATACAGCAGTGCACGACAATGATGTATAGATCAATACGAATATCCGACTCTGTTGTTGATTGTCACGCACGGACAAATATGTACAGTCAAAACGGTTAAACTTTTGTCAGTTTTCGATAACTTTTTTTTTATCATGTCAATATACAGGTGAAGCTGTGAACGGTTCTGAGCATAATTATATTGAGCAGAAAAATATATTTATTCAAAACTGAAATACAAAAACTAAAATCTAGATCGTTATCTAGTAGACATCAACCTAAAAACTTTAAGAGTCTTGTAATTTTATGAATTGTAAATCCTAATATTACATTTAGAGAGAATTCAAATTAAGTTTGTTGCTAGGTTATTTACTTTAGGTTATTTTAATTAATAAATATAAACTAGTTCAGTCCTAAGACTAATATAAATATAATAAAATACTAGATTATTACGAGAGAATTCACACATACCACAACCACACCACATCGCAGCGACAAAAAGAGGTCAAGCATTGATTTCGTGTGAATAGTGTCGCTGCAGCTTCTTGCTTGTTTCAAATTAATGAATTTTTCTTTTGTTATTTAACTATTTATGTAAAATTTGCAAGCCGAAATAAATGGCAGAATAAGAGAAATATACTTTATCTTTAAGATCCTCCTGTACCCTATTCACGCAAATAAATGTTTTTTGTTTTGTTGCACTGCGTTGTGGTAACTGTAAAATGTTGATATGGTTGCGTTGTCGCTAGTAGTTACGATGTGGTTACGTTGTGGCCAGTGTTGGTAGACAGATTGACTCCAGCTTTCGTAGAGGCTTTTGCGTCGTTGCGTCAACGCAGCGTTGTGTTGGGCCGGCCGCTAGTACGCAGTGTCGCTGCTGTTTGCGACGTGGTCGATATCGCCCACATAGTCGAAATTGGCAGCAAAATGTGGTACGTGTGAATTAAACTATTTACTTTCATACAAATTAGTTGTCGCCCACGTGTTGTGGTTGTAGTTGTGGTCCGTGTGAACTCTCCCTTAATTATGAATGTCGTACATTTAATTGTCAAGAGAATGTCGTTGTGTGACTTTGACACTGAGACAATATTGAGTCTAGGTCTAGCAAGGGTATATTTCTGGTTATAAAGCTAACAAAAATAGACTATATGGTGACGAACGTATTTTTACTGTAACTGTACCTCGTGTTTGTTTGCTAATAACTAAGCTCATAATTTATATCTGTCGGAAACAAAGGTTCCACACGTAACTACGTTTGTTTGTGTAAGCATTACGTACTAGGTCAGAAATGTGGATTTTTCTGTATTGTTTTTACGGTAATTTTATATGCTGAAATGGTTTCAAGAAATGGTTACTAGTTTTTGTAGGTGGGTACTAAAATTATTGGTAAGCTTAGAATATAGTTTCTTTTTAATATGGCTTCAACCAAAATATGAACCAATCCCATTTTGTTTGAACGGGTTAATACAAGGTGTAAACAGGCCCTTCATGAAGCTGTCAGCCAAGCATTCTGTACATCAAGCTAAGTAACTATAGGCAATTTTTTTTTCTGGGAAACGATTTTTTTTTTGTGGTATAAATCACTGTTACGCCCTCAAAACATTGTGCTAATTGATGCATCACATAGTAAGGAGGTCGTGGAGGTATTTAAAGTGAAGTTATAACGTTAAAAACTAGAATTTAAAAAACAACTTGTGAAAAAGTTAGAACTATGACCTTCAATATCTCCGTAACTAGAAGGTGCACAGGTATAGACTAGAACAAAATAATGATCTGAATGGCTGGGAGAACATAGTGCTTTGTTAAGGGTATTTTTACACCCATTATGTCCCGGATATTTTATTTATGTAACATTTTCGGGTAAATCTGACCCAGAACTATAAACTGATTGCAACAATTTTGGATGAAATTCGCTGATTTTAACAAAGATTTGTTAAGCTTAATACTGTCACTTACCGGATTTCTTCCGTGATTGTTCAAATGTTCATTATTTTGAGCTCCCGATTTTTCGACGCTGTTGCAAGTGCCATGATCGCGATATGACTCTCTATCGTATAAGTTTAGTTTAAACTGTGAAAGCTTAAAACAGTGTTTAAAAATTGTTAAGAGCTAATAAATAAACATGGCCACAATATCAAATAAGTTTCTGTGAATGTGAGTGGGAATCGATTTAGAAAAATAAGAAAAAATAACGCCATGACAGTTTTGTGAACGTGAACACAAGGGCGCTAGTGATTGGGGTCTTGTTTGTTTATCTATTTAGCCATCTGTGAAGACGAGGGCAATGTTTTGATACGTAAGTTTTGTTGTGTAGACGAGAGCTTTTTGTTTCTCTAGGTCAAGAGTATTTTGTTTTGAATAAATCTCGCTTTTTGTGGGGGAGAAGATTCCTTTCATATTTTTTTTTCGGTAATTTATTCGCTTTTTTTTGGTTTTGTTTTGAAAACATCGGTTGGTTTTTGTTACGTAGTGCTGAAATATCTTTTTTTTTGCTCTTTTTGGATTATAGAGGAAGGTTTATTTACTCTTTTTGTCATCTCACTAGTTGGATTCTGAGATCAGGGCGAAGCAGTATTACGTAATAAATATTCTGGTTCAGTATCGAATTAAATGAAGGAACTTTTGGTGTTTCCTGTTTTAGACAAGCAAGAAATAGGTTTGTGTGGAATTCATCATTGATTTACAAGTGCAATGAGACACTACATGTCTTTTGAATCTACTCTTTAGATAGTCATTTACTTAATAAGAACGAATTATGACTATAATAGTCATAATTCTAGTAGTTACCAAAATGTAGAAAAAGGCTTTTAATTGACAATGAAAACATGTTGGAAAACGGTGTTAAAATAATATACGATTTTAAATATTCTCTTAATTCAAAAGCTACGCATAATCTAACCAGAGACACTGTTCAGGTATACCTGTACAAATTAAGGTAAAAACACACACTCACCGAAAGCTCATAAACTTACGCACATAATTACACACTTATCTACATCACTTGATGGGGCGCGAAATTTTTATAGACTTTTACACGTTATTGCTTGGCCGTGAACAAATATTTGTATAGGCTGCCGGATTTTTATGTTAACGTGATATTTGGCATGTGGACTGGCAAAATAATGGTTATTGTAGCTCGTATTTCACTACTATGTTTATTATAACTGTTATTGTACGTATCTACGTATTTAAATAAAAGTTTTATATTTTATTAAACTTTATCTACACGTATAATGGTTAAAAGTTCTAAATAAAAATAAGAATACGCTACGTGTCTGGAATTTAGCCATCGCCTAATCTTTACATTTTTTTGGGCTCTGTGTTAATAAGCCCGCTATTTTTATTGCTCTTAGTAGGTAGGTAACTATTGACAGCTAAAGATCACTGGAACCCATCCCATCTCCCCCATCTGGATCCCTGGTACTTTAAATTCTGTAACAATACCGATTAAAACCTAGTTAACTGAACCGACATTTGCTTCAAAATAAATGCCTCGCAGACCAAAAAAATAACAGTTTCAACAAAATAATAATAAAATGTACCAAAACTAAAATTAGCTTCGCACCCCCAAAAATCACTTGAAAATACCCGCCTGTAATTCAGAGGCACTCAAAATATTAACATAATTAAATTTGTGTCCATTCGTCAAAATCATAGCCTCGTATTCAACCCTTAATGTTTGCGCGATGCCGGGTGCCGCCATCATTTGTACTAACTGACACTTTTATTATAATGTTTCTGTAATTAGCGCTTTGGATACTGTTTTAATTATTATTAGATTATAGTATTTACTGAAAGTGGACATTGAGGTTCAGAAAACAGTATGCTTAGTTGGTTTGAGAGGATGCATGAAAGGCGACTAGACGAAAGGAAAACGATTCTAATGAAACTATTCACAAGGCGGATATAAGGCGGACGAGGGGACGTCCCAGAATTATATACATCTGATTTAGATTTTCTTCAGAAAGTGCTCGCAACCGGCCTTTTTTTTTCGGATGGGAAATCATCAAATAACCCCTCCCGCTCTGGGCTGAGCAGGAGGGAGTGTCAGACTTTTACTGACTAAACCCCATCCATGTTCCTTCCTTTGCCCTTTGTGTTCCAGGGCCGCGGTATCTCTTTCGAACAGTCCCGCAACCTTCGTCAGGTCCTTTCGGACCCCTTAGCTCACCGTCCACAGGCCCGCGCCTACGGTGGCCGGGGGCCTTCACGACGCGCGACGCCCTTTGCGTCTACCGCGGCGGCGGCTTTCGTAACCGGCCTGCGTGTATGAACGTGGATGGTGCAAAAAGAATATGTAAAGATCCTAGCAGGTCATAGCTTGTTTTGTATCTATGGACAGTCGCAGTAGCTTTTCCATGGATGTAAAATGTGAGAATGTCCTAGCTGTAAGTTCACTTTCTTTTTATTTAAGTAATTTTATAAAAAAATAAAATTTGTTCTAATGTTAATGTGAAACGAGAACAACTGCCGACAAACTGTTTTGCAGTTTGGCAGACTTTTTATATGTTATAGTATTACAGATTTCGAAAAAAAAAATTGCTCTTTGTAATTTCAGCCTCCATAAGACAGAGATGTAAGAATAAGAATAAGAATAAGAATAATTTATTGTTTATAAAGTACATTCAATACATTGATTCCTGAAACTCACATAGGATTCCCTGGATGTGTTTTTATTTATGGACGTTGAGGCTACTGTGGTCGGGACGTGAGTAGGTGGCGTTCGCAGAGGTTTCGCAATAACAATATAAAAGCGTTCGTGCTTACCTGCTCCAGTTATCTACGTGCCTCTTGCATAGGTGTCCGTGCATACAATTCGGACTACATGTCTCTTTGCTAAAGTAACTACATAAACTTATGCAATTTTGCATGTAGCATAACGTTTGTATCTATTATGCCAGTTCAGGTTTAAAGACATTTATTCTAAAAAAGACTCAAAGTCATGAGAACAATGCTTAAAATAAATTATATTTAAAGTTCGTCACAGACGTGACGGTAGCAATTGTTATATTATCATACACCCAGCCAATGGATTCAGATTTTAGGAAGGGTGTTATTTGTAATCAAATATTCAGATAATAGAGTTTTGAATGCATTGAATGAGTGTATTTTTTTATACATGAGTGTATTTTGTTATACAATTCTGCTCCTTTAAATGTTATCATATTTTCCAAATTTAGTTCTCATCTTTCGTCAAAATCAGAAAACTAGCTCGGCGAGTGCTACGTTGGGTTACTTGTTCCACTTTAGTAAACAATAAATTAGTCTATTACCTACGAATAAAAATACATGTATTGCAAATTATATAACTGATAATGTTCATTATTTAGGTTTCTTCATAAATTTTGCTAGTTGATGTTAAATATGGGTACTTAAAAATCATTTTTATTAATGTTTTTTGTGCAACTTGGAGACTTGCTAGCTTCTTCTTGGCCGCACTACCCCAAATTTCAAAAAAATATAGTCAGTAGGTGTGGTTCTACTAAGGCGTTCTTTCGTCGACAACAGGTGGGTACCTGTTGTCGACGAAATACAATATTCAGGAAATTGCAAACCTATCTAAACCTATCTTTGACTTCATTTGTCTGAGCTTGAAATGTAGTTAAATACTTTCATAAAAACGTTAAAAATGCCCACTAAATTAAAAATTCTATTCAAACAAGTCAATGGATATTTCAAAATCCACGATTACCATTTCAAATATGTACACAAATGTTTTTAAAGGTCAGATAATGACAAACAAATAATGAGTGAGCTTTACTTCCCAAGGCTATATATTGCCACAGAATAGATACTAGGTACAGAAGGATTATCTTATACACCGAGCGAAAACACACGCACCCAAGACACGCGTCGAATGTGGGAAATGACGTAAGGAAGGTTTTGAGTTAGATTGTGGATGGCTATAAGGGTAGGGATGTCGAAGAAATGATGGATGGACTGCGTGACGGAAGATTTGGCTAGAAGTGAGTGAAAACCGAAATCTATGCTGATATTATAAAGAGGTAAAATTTGTTTGTAAGTTTATATGTAGGGGGTAATGTCCGGAACTAATGATCCAATTCTAATATTTTTTTCACTGATGGAAAGCTAAATTATTCGTGGGTGCTATAGACTATAAATTATTTTTATATCAAGCATAATAATAATGGTTAATGGCGCAGCGGTAATGACGCTGCCTTACGTTCTTAGGGTCCCGGGTTCGAGTCCCGGTAGGAGCAAATGTTTGTGTGATGAGCATGGACATTTGTTTCCGAGTCATGGAGGTTTATATGTATAATAAGTATGTATTTACAAACAAAAAAGTATCTATGTAGTATTATCAACTATCTGGTGTCCACGACACAAGCCTCGTAGCTTAGTGTGGCACCTAGATGGCGCTGTGTGTAATGTCCAGCGATATTTATTTTATTTTATATTTATATTAGCCGAGCTATCACTACTATCAAGTTTTGCAGATGAAGTCGCAGGCGAAGTGCTAGTCACTAATAAAAAAGTATGGAAGAACAAGACAAGGCTTAAGAATGGTTATGATGACATAAAAAGTTTCTACTTACGGTTAATGCATTCGTACTCACGATTGTCATTTGTTTGATATAGTTTGAGATCGTCAGACGTGCGTCTATGAGTACGCGCGTCTTTTTTCGGTTGGTGTATGTAGCCTTCTGTATCATAATTTATTATATGTCATTCCATACAATTCAATTTTACTAGAACAAACACAAGGTAATCAGTAAAACCGACGCTAGATCGAAACTCGTTCGGTGAATGGGTAAAAGAGAACATCGAAATTTTGGACTACATTTCATGTTCGGGCATTATTTATTTATAGGGTTAAATCGATTGGTTTGAAGTTGATTGGAGGTTTTTTTGTAAAAGCCAAATATCATTCAAAAAGCGGGCGAAAGGACCTCTTTTAAAAAGGAAAGTAAAGAGGACACTTTTACCCATCATCCTGAAATAATTTTCAGACGTTACAATCGTTCAAAAATTTAGTTCCACCCAAAGTATTTTTTAATCGATTGTTCATTATGATCGCCAACGCCTTCAGTAAATACATGTCCATAAGAACAAAAAGAGAACCATATTTTCAGCTTTGCCGCAATTCAAACTATCCTGCAGACTTACAACAGGATACTGAAATTCTTTTATACTGAATCAGGACTTACTAGATCAAAGAGAATATGGCCCATGATAGAACTTCATCCTTCTGAAAAATATTCAACCCAACGTAGGTATTAGCAAAAAAAAAAAGATTTTTTTTCTATTTAGCACAGACTAAAGGCACAAACCACATGCCTTTTAACTTAAAACAAAAGTACAAAACGTTGTACGCTACGCTATCCTAAAACCGTAGACAATCGTCCAAACGATATTCATAGCGTGAAGGCTAAATCGATCGAGGTTTAAACTTAGTGGTGCTCGAATAAGGTTACTGACTGAATAATATATGTGTATCCCGGCTCTGCCCGGAAGCCACTGTATCCGTAATCCTATTTTAGAATGTATCTTCACAAAACAACTCGCCGGTAAATAAATATTATAGTCGTTCGCGGTCCGTGCTGAGTAGGTAGCTCATCTGTTTTTAGCAATATACTGGTAAAAGTTGAAGCCACGGATAAAAACGTAGCTTTGTTGCCTCCATTGGTGAGTAAACTAAAAGAAGTGACCAATCACGCAAATTACTAATTTAGATGATGTTTGAAAGTCGGTACCTATGTAAAGTAAAAATTAACCAATGCTGATTCCGAAACCATTTCGAGATTTTTGGTTTCCAAACCTTATTTCGTAATTTTGAGCTTTTAAAATTGTAAAATGGCGTTTATTTTAACAAAAATACTCGAAACCACTTGACTTTCATTTCACCTTCAAATAATATTACACGTTGGGCTCATGGAGGCTTCTAAATTTCATCTGACAAGTGCCGAATTTGAAGTTTATTTTATAAAGTAATAAACTTCAAATTTAGGCGTTTAATCCTTGTACTATACGTGGCTAAGACAAAGAACTCTTCAGCCTCATCTCTAGCTTCAAGAGAAAAACTTTGGAAATTTATGAAAAATATACTACAGCTTGGAATACGTAAATATTGAAATTAGTTGGTTACAGTGACCCAGTCTACAAGTTAAAAATAAAAAAGTAACCGAAAAAAACTTTACATATCGAATTGTCTTGGTGTGGGCATGTGATGGCACCAAAAGTTACTGTGGCCATTGAAATAAGAAATCTATTTGTTGATACTTTAGGAACTTATTTCGCAGCAAAGATCAAAGCAACGGCCCTAGTTACGAGTATGTGGCTTCGACCGTTTTAGGCCATCACGCAAGTCAACCTGTTGTTGTCGGTTGCTTAAGCCAGTTATCCTGCGGATGCCCTATAATTAAGGCCTCTAGCCAGGGTTGTGAAAAATCGTTAGGTCGAACTAATAAGTTTTTGCTTTTTTTAATATTTAAACGTTTCATTTCATCGGATTTTATGGCAGCTGTGTCGGTTTATGCCACATGCCGTGAAGATATTAAAGTTTTAAACCAGATGATAAATAAAAGTTATGGTGTAATAAAACATTAATCACTATCATGAGGAAAATAAAGCGAATGGAAGATATGGGGTATTAAAATCATTGACATTTTCTATAGATTCGATTTTCTGTGACACCAGTTTTTATCAGAGGTTATGACCGCGTGTTGGTCGAATAACATCCCAACGGAAACGTCATAATGGAATGAAAAGTATAATATTATGTCCTATCCTGAGTAATGCTTCTGCCTTTCTTATCATGACGGCGGGTTATCATAACATCTTAAAGCAGTATTTTTTCAATTTTATTCCAGTGCGAGAGTGAAAGAGAGCTATACAGACCGTCTAGGTCCATCTCTTTCCCACCACCTGGTCAGTAGTTTTCTCGTTTCTACTAGTTTAATATAGGAAGTTATCGAACGTTAACAGACAAAGTACTCCCTTTGTCTCCCTCACTTTTTTTAATTTTACGATTTTCTAAAAAATAAATATAATACCCATAACAAGACAAGCACCTTTAGGGTGTTATGTTACCACAACAATTGATCGACCGTCGACCGATGCCATCGATCGCTTTTAGAATGGGTTAGTCGAAAGCGAGTAACGATCGATCGATTTTGTGAACCCAACACGGATAAAAGAAACTTTTATGTTAAATATTCTATGACTGTTAAGATAACTTACTGATTCAACTATCTATTGTATATGTATGGACCGGATTAGGTTCACCGGTTAACCGCAACTGATTTCGTGGCTCGATTTGGTTTATCGGCATAACACCGAATCGATATATCCGAATTAATGATGAACCAGTGTTAATAGTGAGATAGTGAGCGATGTTCATTCATAAATAATGATGCAATGGATATACATTGTCAATGGTAAACCTAGATATTTTTGTGATTAGTTTTTTTTTTCTGGAGCATTCTTTTGGTGATTGTGTGTTGTGTGAATATCTTAAATCATTAATAAAAATTATAATCGGTAGAAGAAATTGTTAAAGTTTAATTATTTGAACGATTCAGTTTCAGTTGATATTTTTATGAAATCGGTATATTATTTAAATTATATTTTATATATTTTTTAAATTATAGGTAATAAAATTAAGTGAAATGGTGAAACTTTGCAAACGAAATGGGTATTGATAACATAATAAATATAAAGATGGGATTTTAAACCTATAATAACGTTCTTACAACTTGGTCTTATATGGCGTGCGTCTTAACTTAATAATACTGGAAACATTTACGACGCAAGTTACGGAACCTACTATTTGCTAGTTTCATCCGATCTGTATAGAATGCAATGTTAGCAAGACCACAATTTGGTTTATTTGTATTTTGTGCGAAAACTAACTGATTTGTTAAGTATAGGATATTTCGGACAGTGGTGTTTCTTTAATGTAATTATCATGTTGAATGACATTCATTATCTTAAGCCTAGCCTTTTCCCAACTATGTGGGGTCGGCTTCCAGTCTAACCGGATGCAGCTGTATACCAGTATTTTACAAGGAGCGACTGTCTATCTGACCTCCACACTGACTTTTGGGCCACAAACTACCTGTAACGACTGTCAAAGACACACTACAAATGACAGCTGGGACCGTTGAATTTCATTATTATTAATAGCAAAAACACAAAACAACAGAAACTGAATTTCTGAGGGACTGGTAAAACACGACGTAACGTAAGTTCATAATTCTCTCTTTATAGTAGAGAAATTAATCAAAACTTGCTGAATTGTATCAATACTGAATATAGGTTCTGTATTCTGCAGTCTTCAATACCAGCATCTCAGTATTTTTAATTTACTTCTGAGGGCCATGCGATATTCATTAGCGATAACATTGATGAAAAATTAAAAACGTATAGGACTGTCATCAGCTACCAAAATTAGAGTTGCCTTAAGTCCGGAATTTTCCGAAATTTTATCCCAGTCATTAAAATCGTATCAGCAATTAAAACAAAAAAACTAAACAGTCTAATAGCAGTAGAATAGTCTGCGATAAAATAAAAATATTTTAGTGAAAACACCAGTATAACTTGCTTAGAAACATGTAATATAAGTAGCGTTTATCTTTCTATCTATGCTTGGCCTGCTGGATGACTATCAACATAAAGCTCAAACCACTGCTGGACAAACAAATTTCTCTCAATGAAATGAATCTTTGTAAAAATCGCAGAAGAAAAAGCACTATTAAAAGGCAAGAAAATCCGGAATTTTCTTCAAGTTCCGGAATTTTATAATCTTTGAAAGTCTGACAACCAGCTTACTAGAAGGTATCTTGTTAGACAATACAATACTAACTGGGTTGTGGAGATTAAATAAGCAGTCCCGCCATGTAAAACACTGGTATTCAGCTACATCTAGTTAGGCTGGAAGACGACTCCGACATAAGTTGGGAAAAGGTTTGTTCACACGATGATAATGCCCGTAATGTTTTCCGGAAAACTTTTAGATCTGGGAGCCCTAACCAGCATCCAATCCCAACAGCACCAGCATCCAGTCCAATCCCTTTGCAAGTCGTCATAGAAATACGAATCATTTGTCACATGTCATAGACCCCTCTAGACACATAACAGTCACAAACAGGCTAAATCCATAACCAATAGAACAATACAGCAGAAATAGGACCCGGAACTCCGCCACAAATGAAAGAAACACGTCCAGTTAACCGCCTGTCTTACTGACAGCTGAGGGAAACGACTGACGCTGACGTGCCAATGAATTAACGATTCGTCGGCATAACCTTTTACTATTCGTATTGTGTGCTTTGTAAATAGTTAATAAAGGTTTCTCTGCGTTGGTAAACCCATTCGGTTGTAGGTACAATATACTAAGCATAGTGGATCGGCTGTCTTGTCATGTAGTGGTTTTAGCGATTGGGTTTCGTGAATAAATAGCGTTTTGGGGAAGATTCCAATACTTATTTAGATACACACACATATACATTACACAAACACATACACACACACACACACACACTACACTACACACACTACACACACACACACACACACACTTACACACACACACACTACACACACTTATTATATACATTTCTACAAATAAAAAAATCGAAATGTCTGTTTGTAATTTCAAAATAAAAGCTTTTTACCAATTGAATTAAAAATTTTAACAATTTTTGTCTGCTTTTCTGTCTATTGGTTCCGGCTAATCACTGAACAAACATACAGACAGACTGATCTTTTACTGATCTGATCTCTTTTTCAGATCTTTTACTGGCAAATAGCTGATGTTATCAGGTCTAACATAGGCACTACTTTTATTTTAGAATAAGTATTAGGGTTCCGTGCAAAAAAAGGTTTATTCCGGTTTACCCCCACTGGGAATTTCAGTCATTGCAGCAGTAAATAATCTGAAGTTCTATTTACCCACATCAATTGGGATTTTTAGCCTGATATAACATTTTCTCAAAATAATAAATTTCCAGACGTCTAGTCTAGATTTGGTTTCGTTTATCACTACGAGCTTGAAAATTAAGCTCTAGATTTACAGAATTACTATTTGGTTTTATTCTAAGTTCCGAAATGTAAAACTTTTTTTTTTTTTTCGGATGGGAAATCCTCAAATAACCCTCCCGCTCTGGGCTGAGCAGGAGGGAGTGTCAGACTTTTACTGACTAAAACGCATCCATGTTCCTTGCTTTGCCCTTTGTGTTCCAGGGCCGCGGTATCTCTTTCGAACAGTCCCGCAACCCTGGCAGGCATCGGTCCTTTCGGACCCCTTCGTGTTTGCTGACTCTCTTTGAGGCGCGCGTGGAACACGAACGCGCCATCGACACGGCCTGTCGTCATAAGACGGACGGACGGCGAGCTAGCCCATAGCTCACCGTCCACAGGCCCGCGCCTACGGTGGCCGGGGGCCACCACGTAGCTCCCGACGCCCGGTGCGACTCCCGCGGCAGCTGGGACGTGAGGTTCTCTCCCTCAAATGTTAAACCTCAATCCTATTTATTAGTGGTTTCTTTTGTTCGGTTCGAAATTCATTTTCAGGAATAGATCATAATTCTCCGAAGGCCCTAACTCGAACGTGCGTCGAAAATGTAACAACCATATTTTGTTTTTTTTTTTTCGATAAATAAAATTAGTTAGTGTCATAAACTAAGTAAATCTTGACTGCAAAACGAGTACGAGAGTATTTTTTTTTAAGTATTCGATTTTGTCTGTTAGTCCTGTACCTAATCACGGCCGTAAAAAAAGGTCATATTTTCTTTACTTGTTAGTTGCTAAAAAAAAAGAAATGACGGGGACGTGTCTACAGCAGATCTCGAATTTATAAAAAAATAAAAGGATTGCTCTAGAGCCATTTTTCAGGAAGAAAAACGGGGAATATGAAACGTGGTTTCCTCAAAATTTGTATTAAGAATCGCAGCCTATGTCCCGTCTACATCATAGTTACTCCGCGCAGTTTTGATAACCACCGGGCTAATATTACTATATAAGCCGTTTTTATTATCCACTCGACACTTGATTTTTAACCCTTTTTAAAACCATTCGTCTTATCACATTTAAACAAAGTATAAAACCTGCCATCTCCTCTCTAATGTCCATGATTAACTTCAAAAATGTTTTATACGTCTCACGTTTTTCCGTTTGGGGCCCCACGTACGGAATTACGGCCTCTAGATTGTACAATCAAGTTGTATGTGAGGGAACAAATCTGTCATTCTCGCCACACATTTTTTATATTGTAATAATGACGGCACGAGCATTGTTATTCCTCTGTTGGGGAGGATTTTCGTAAAAGGGGCGATGTTTGGGAGATCTGCGTTTTGTGTTTAGTAAGATCGTTGTTGTTGTAGAACAACTAGATTGGATAACCAATTAAACTTCGTATCAGATTCTTCTTCAAATTACTTTTCAAAACACACATTGAGGTCAGAAAACCTCAATGTGTAAAAAGCAATTTAATTTATCTTCAACGAATACTTTAAGTTCAATTTTATAAGTCAATCATAAATCTAGAAAATTGTAAAATTTACCTTTTAGGAATTCGCCGTCCAAGACATACTCTCGTCACCGCGATGACGCTATCACCCGCCTCCAGGAGAGCAGTAGGGAAACTAGCACGCTCAAGAAGCACAGACGCAATCAGCCGTCATTCCGTCCTCGCCGTCTAGGCCCGTCGCGACCTCCCTTTCTATGCCCTCCCTGATCCTTGCTCGAGACAGCCTGCGCAGCTGAGCCTGTAGACCAAAATCAGCCTCTAAATAATTACACCATTTAGATCCAGCCTCTCCCTTTGCTGACCTCCCCCAGCGACGCCCTAAGCTGAGGTTCGTATCCCATAGGGGGTGCCCGTAGCGTGTAGTCGCTTAGTTTGTAAGTTTTTTGCTCTGGCTTACACTCAAGGACCCACAGGATAGTCTGGTTAAGCAGTCGACAACCTCCTAGGTTGAACTGCGAGATACCATGCATAAAAAAAACTACTTCTTAGGTGATGGCTATCCTCAATGTGGGTCTGAAATATTTGCAGTCAATCAAATCATGTCTTCGAATGTTTGGTTCTAGGACATGCCGGTTTCCTCACGATGTTTTCCAATTTCCAAAGTAATGCGCCTGCCTGGGTTCGAACCCACGACTTACTGTTCGTAAGTCGGAGCCGCCACCACTGGGCCACCGCTGCTCTCAACCAATAATTATAAACAAAATTTCAATAATTATAAACAAATGACACCTTACAAACATTACATTATATGACTTCAGAAATTAAATTAATTACATTTACGTCAGGTGTACAGAGATATCATATTATCAATTTAAATACTTATCAATTACGCTATAAACTCGTAAACCTAAATCCCATAATATAACAATCCTTTGTTTTGTTTGTACTAAGGTCACATAAAACCATCTCGACCCTTCTAAAACTTGCCTACTATCATCCGTAGTAACCTGCTCCGTTTTTATTTCTCCACAAATCGATCGTCAACCCCCATTCTTCCATAAATAGGAATAAAACCATTTATTTATTTCCAACCCTGTCTAGGCTAGGCTGTTTGTTGGCTGCAAATAAATCTGACACTATCTTAGTAAGACCTAGAGCTCCAGTAATTTAGTTACGATACTGTATGTAGTAACAAATAAAACGGGATTGTGTTTCGTAACAAGTTTATGTTACTTACTCCTTATCTTTCATGATCAGCGTGTTAGGGTTGAGTTGGAAGACTTGAGTCTGTAGAATAAGCAGACTATTTTATTCTACTGGGCTTCTACAAGGTGATTTTTTTGAGTTTTGCGGTTCGTGGAGGTCATTTTAATGCAATGTGTTGATTGTACGGGTAGCTTTTACAAGTTTTCATTTAACTTGCACTGTTCGCGTGTAATATACAGGATGTAACAGGACCCTTCATTAAGCCGTCTACCAAGCATTGTGTGCATCAATCTAAGTAACTTCACGCAAAAATTATTGCTGGGAAACGACTTTTTTTTTTTTGGGTGAAAAATCACGTTTTACGGTAGGGCTCAATGTAACGCACTCAAAACATTGTACTGATGGATGAATTGAATAGTACGGGGGCCGCGGAGGTGTTTAAAGTAAATATCTTACATTAAAAACAAGCAAGTATTTAAAAAAAAGTTGTGAAAAAGTTGAAACTTTGACCCCCAATATCTCCGTAACTAGAAGGTTCCCAAGTATGGTATAGAACAAAAAAATGATCGCAATGACGGGGAGAACAAGTACCTTTCGGCTTCGTTAAGGGTCTTGTTACACCCTTTATTAATTGTCCGCTTAAAAAAAATCTTCTTTTCGAATTTGAATAAAAGCTTGTTTTTCTTTGAAGATAACTTCAATTTATTTAGGTCAATATTTCAGCAAGACAATTTTCACGAGAATCACTATAATATTTTTATAGACAGTAAACAACTAAACAGGTTACCGGTGCCACTAACATAATTTTAAAGTTTACTCTGCCTTATGATATTATCAAGGAGCATCCTTGAATATAAGCTTTACAGGATTATACCGTGATCCGTAATAACTTAAGCTCCTTACTTATGCACTTTGATCTTTAAGTACATGATGCAAATTAGATGATACAGTGTCACATAGACTTTAGAAGGTGGATGAAGGGGTATAATGATCCTTATTTGAAAATGGGAATTCTTTATCCAGATAGGTGATGTTATTGGGTAGATCATTTTGATGGAGAATCTTGATTCTTTGATCAAATAACTCCCCTTTGACTCCGACGAGTTCAGTAAACCAGAAGACAGTTTGCACATTTTTTTTTTTATTTGTTGCTGTTCGATTTGGTTAGGTACACACATCAAGCTGTACATTTCCAGTATAACATGGCCTCGCATTGAATAGATTACCCCTACAATGAGTGATCCATAACAACTGGTTTTGTAAAGGTTGATTGGTCGTCGTGCGTGAACCCGTTATCGTTTGTGAGGATTTTTCCGACACAAACATAAGTTCTAAAAAATATTACTTTTATTTACTACGGATTACAACTGTACATTATTTTGCTTCACCGTATGTCGAAGCATGATAATTTTATAAATTCAATAGATCAAAAATGTTTTTGCAATCATTTGATTCAGTAATACAAATTAAAATAATCAGTCAGAATTGATATTAAAATATTGGCCCAGCTTGTTGTAGGGATTTAATTTAACTATGTCAACAGTATTACTAATTAATTAATCTATTCGTGTCCGGTCAGACCGCCATGTTACATGTTGATGATGATTACGAATGAATACACATCCGGATGTTAATTTGAGGTCGAAATGTTTTGTAAATATATAGCTGATAGCTGTTTATTGCAACCAAATTTTAATTCAATAATTATAATGATATTAAGATATGTTTGCCTGGTTGACAAATAACATGAATTGCAACAAAATTTAATAATGCTCTAGTTATAATTTACTAGCGACCGGCCCCGCCTTGCACGGGTTTAATATACATACTAATGTGATAGTAGTGAACATATTATAAACCTTTCTCTTGAATCATTCTATCTATTGCTGAAAACTGAATTAAAATCTGTTGCGTAGTTTAAAAGATCTAAGCGTACAAAACAGCAGGAGCGACTTTGTTTTATACTATTTTAAATGTATCAAAAGAATTTTACGTTTGATAATTGGAATAAGCCGCCAGGAACGAGGATCTATCTCACAGCTGTAATCTGCATCGTGTAAACACCCTAGCTTGGCTGATAAACAGACGTTACAGAATCACACACACAGATTTGGATCAATTCGTGAAGATCACAAACACTACTAAAAAAACGAAAGGTATACGAAGAATAGCTACATCACTTTTATTCTCATTTTATGTTTCCATGTGTTGTAAAGCCCATGGATCATGCAAAGTGACAAAATATATTGCTCTACGTGTGGAAAGCTGCAATATTCACGAAAAAAATATATTTCCTCTATATATTTTACATTCAGCACGCACTCGTATAAATTAACAATAACAAAGCAATTGTCTTTACAGTCACTTTTTCCCTATCCTTTAAGAAAATCTCTGCAGAATAAATGTTCGAATTCTTCCATTTTTTCCTCATAAATTGTAATGCTCACTGATCATTTCAATCTTTTACTCGTCCTTTTACAGTCTTTTCCTTGTTTCTTCAGACTTTAATTTTATAAAAAACCTGGGTCCAATAAAAATGTTGAAGGCATCACGGTGTGAAATAAAAATTGATTGCTCAACAAAGACAGGCGAAGTCTTTAATTTGAAATGAAATGCCAGGAATAAGTGTGAGGTTTAAATGAATTTGAAATGGAACATAATTATTTATTTTGATTGAGATAAACTCACCAGCACACACAAAATTTAAAAGTAGGACACACAAAATTACAATATATAGCCTATGTACAACGGCGAGCTTAACCCAGAATTAGGTTTTTGTACAGTAAACCTTTTTTTTATTGTGAAATTCGCGGATGAGGATAAACTTAGGTACACAAACGAACATTTCAAAAAAAAAAGAAAGAATGAGTGTTTTTTTTTTTTCAAATAGCATAACTTCGTCCATACTTTCTCCAAAAGTAAATATATAAATAAACTTACGCATTTACTCAATGGGAGTAAGCAGAAACTACTGACACCTGCCACGATCTTTTTGTTTGACATAATTAAATTATTACCTAAAAGAAACAAACAATACAACACAAGTAGCCTAGCTTAACTCCAAGTATAAAGTAAATTTCAATGGTTTATGTCTTACGACAGTAACTGGGTCAAGCGGACTCGCCCGACGCTTATTTAATCATTGTAACTTCAAGGGCAAGCTGTACCCTAACTAATTACTTTTCTAACTTAGGTAGGCAAATCTACAAAGGTACAGCGCCTCATATTTCACCAATTAGCACGCTAATTATTTATTAATCTTTGCTTAAATTAATTACGGATACTAATCTGTTAAAAAGTCTTTTTTTGCGGCTGCTGTTTGCATAAATTTTTTATTAAATTAAACCTTCAAATTGGGGTAAAATAATGTCCAAGTATAACTTTATTTAATTTGTTACTTACAATTTACTCCTTAAGGAACTTATACGGTCTAATCTTGGAATTAATTCTCTTATTAAATATTTCTAACAAGTTTAGAAGAACAAGTTTAGTTTACGTAGAAAATGGGTATATTTGGCTTAAGCCACAAGTGAACACAACATTAAAATTATACCAAAAAACTTAACCCTAAACACAAAAAGAAAGATATTATTATATGTCTCACGGCCGCACAAAATAGGCCCAGTTCTGCAAAATATCACGGTTCTAAAAACTGCTTTTTAATTTGCGATATTTTAATTGCTAAAACACCAGTTAAAAAGATAGACTCGTGTTAACATACCCATTGCCTATCCCGGAACTAGACTGCTTATCTATTACTAGCTGTCTTATCCATCTAAATCTAAGTCTTTGCCAATACGGGCGGGCGTTTTAACACCTGATACATTATATAATACTTTGTTGTTCCTAGAATTTATTGCGGCAATAAATTACTGTCTTCACTTCGGTACATAAGAATGATCATCCTACAAGATTGTCACTGCTGGGAAACTTGGCCCCTTTCTGTCAGAGGGCCACAATCTATAACGCGATCCTAGTGCGGGTTGGTGCTATCGCACTTGTCTTAATTTTTTTTGGTATTACTTCGTGGCCGTGTTTCAGAATGTTTTCCTATAATATTTTAGGTGCTGAAGTAACTTTCACAAAGTAAATTATTTGTTTAGTTCATCCCTGTAGTATTATACGTGTAGGTTTACCACGGGTGACTGTACTTTTGTATCGAAAGCCATAGGAACATAGGTACTAGTGCTAGCTATGTTAACAGTACCCGCATAATCAGTTTCAGATAGGAAAACTTCCTATTAATCTTCAAGGTCCCTTGACCCTTGGAATTACGAATTCTAAAACCAGGCTAGCTATCTTGATTTGAAACAATCTTTGATATTAATCTCAATTTCTCAAGTCGGATTCAGTTTTGTAACGAAATGGAAGACTGATCTTTTGTCTACCAATCACAGTACAAACAAAAGGCGTTTGGAGAAAATCTGCATATTATCATAGCGTAATCACCCTATAACGTACCCACCGTCACTGAGAGAGAGTAGGCCATAATTCACCACGCGAGGCCCAGTGCGAGTTGGCTACATTATACAGGGTAGAAGGAATTAACATCGAGACACAACCGGTTACCACGTATTCAGTAGATAAAAGTAATAATAATAGTCCTCCTGACCGTTTTCGGTCACGGCGGCCAATCTAAGCGGAGATTAGCCATCGGTCATCGGCGCGGGAGATATTATAGTGCAAAATGTGTGTGCAGACACTGGCGTACTCTCTGTTCCTTTACTCTCATAGTCCGATGGGACGGCAATCCGACACGACCAGAGGGAGATCATGCGCAGGACCAACGGTATAACATACTTTCCGAGGCACTGGGGTACTCGTATCATACCGCCAACTTCCAAACTCCGGGCTACTACTGAGAAATTTCTAATGGAAAAACCCAATAGCACTTTTTGCTCGACCCGGGAATCGAACCCAGGACTCAACGCTTTGCAGTCGCGCCTCCGACCACTAGACCAACGGGGCAGTCTGCATAAAAGTAAGATGCACATAGAAGTTTCTCATCGGAAATTTATTTAAAAAAAAAACAGCTGTTCCCGTTTTGATCGTCTAGGTATTACCCTTTTGTAAGAAACAGCAGTTTCGTTTTTAAATTGACACTGTCACTTCAACCTTGTATTAGTTAAGTAATAGTTATTTATCCAACATGTGAGGAAAGTTCGTTTTTCCTATGAGTTTTCATTTTGAGTCTTGAGCGAACGAAGGATTGAAAAATAGAATCACGAGCGCAGCGAGTGATTATAAATTTCAATCCTGAGTAAGCGAAAGACTCAACAAAACGAATAGCAAATGAACTTGCTCACATGTTGCATACAAAACTTTTCACCACTCCCAGCAAGAAAGTATTCAGTCATCATAGGTAAATATTTTTTTTAGCTATATTTAAAATAACAAAAAAACTGAGATATGTCTCATTCGTGTCGGGTCTGGGTCACAAATGACCGTTCTTTTTTGACGATGTAATTTTTTCAATATTTTATTAAACTTTTTTAACGTTTCTGAACTAATTTGACAATAATTTGATAAATTTTATAAAAAAAAAACATTAAGCTTAACTTATAAATATTTCTATTCTAAGCATACAATTATTTATTTTTTTAAATATCTTTAAAACTTAACATAAAAAATCAGGCAAGGTTAGTTTCTGAACGGGATCATTACTTTCCTCACTGTTCAAACAGTGAGGAAAAACCAACTTTCCTCCCTTTTTTCGTTGAGGAAAGACACTTCTTTCGTGCGGGAGTGGTGAAAAATCGATTTACCCAATACAGGTTCAATGACTTTGAGTTAGTTGTAGACATCTACATTATTTCGACTAAAATACGACTCTACTGTACGGTAGATTAATAAACCCGATTCCTAATATCAAGTACAAACAAACCAATACGTTGATACCCGTCCCTATTATCGGTAATTACGTCCACAGTATAAAGTTTCACGGTTAAGTGTCAAGAATTGGGTCGAGCATAAACCGTCTAAGAGGGTATCGACACGTTTATAGTGCTGGGCTCTTGAGAAACCGTAACACTTGTGGTTGAGACCTTATTAGCTCTTGTTTGCACTTCATTTTGTCTAGCTGATTTTTTGTTTTGTTTTTGTGGACAAAAGAGATTAGTGTGGTTACTTGAAAATCTTACATAGAGAATGTAAGAATTGTACTGAAATTCTGTCTTTTATTTATCAAGACAGTGTGTGGTGTTTGTGTCCAACTCCTAAGGACATCTTTCTTCTGAGTTTATACATATTTTTTTCATTTATTTACTATTTAAAAATTAATTATATTTGTTTTAGCAGAACACTACACTAAGGTAACATATAAAGAACTTAGAACATTTATATTTTGCGGGCTACCTAAGTGCATCCTTCTTAAACATAGTCTGCCGAATTCATTATCATTACGAGTATCATTATCATTGGCAGTCCTGTTTGATCCACTGCTAGTATAGGAATTATTTAAAAGAAATTCTGCCTCTACATCAAGACTGTGTCAGGGTCCTCCAATAGAGACTGATTTCAGTGGGCTTTTTATCAGCTTCTAAAATTTTTCGGTATTAAATGAACATTTCACTGTTGTTGACATACAATAAAATAAAGCTGTTATTATGACCTTTAAAATGGCGCATATCAGAACTTGATACAGCTCTGGAGACGGAGCCCATACAAAGCCGCCCATTCTCCTTTAGTTATTATTTTAGGTTTCAGTAAATGTATTATTCCAACAGCATATCATGACGTAGGTGAAACTAAGATTTTAAAATGAATTATTATCTCTCTACCTACACATTTCTGTCTCGTATTAAAATTACTCTGACTTTCATTCTTCATTGAATAGATATAATCCCAAACAAGGTGAAACAATTATCAAAGGGAGCTTAAATGTACTGCGTAGGTAGCTACTAAAATTTTAGTTCTTCATTATCTAAAATACACTATTAATTAAAATTTGTTTCGAATAGAAGCGGGATAACACTAATTATTCTCCATTTACGTCGTGATTATTGGAATAGAATCTTAAAATCGGAGAATTACGTTATCCTACTTCGTAATTAGGCAGAAATTGAGGTCTTTTATGATCTAATCTAGGCGATTTATCGATGATAATCACGGGGTCTTTTGAAGAAAAATGGGGGTATTAAGAGTATTATTATTGCGTATATAAGGTACGGTTTTGTCTGTGGATAACTTTAAGTCTGTCTAGTTTTTGTCCATATTATGGACACATGGAAAAGGTGGTGTAGTTTTCTAAAAATATTTCAAAATAAATTATAAGACAACATAATTTCAAATCAAAGCAAATCATCCTATGTGATCAAAATAATCGAATCAACGACGTGCGAAGTAATGCCTTTCTTTTATTTCAGAATAATCGTTTCATTTTGCTCTTTCTTCAAATTATGTACTTTTTAAGTGACCATTTTCACGCTTTTCTGTTTCAAAATGAAAAGTTTAAATCAAAACTCTTTTAATATTCAAATCCAAAGTTTAGTTTTCTGAAAAAAATGCGGTAAGTTCTATCGTGGCGGTACAAGTCTGTCCAAAAATCTTGAAATTTAACTTTATTTTGGCCATCTTGCATCCTTAAAATGTGAACAAGTGTCACTTTTATCGTGTCAGGTTTTAAAAGCTACGGTGTTTTAAAAAGTATTGGCAGGAAGGCTTTTTTTTTCGGATGGGTAATCATCAAATGATCACTGGGCGGAGCGGAAGGGAGTGTCAGAATTGTACTGACTAAAACCCATCCATGTTCCTTCTTTTCACCTTTGTGTTCCAGGGCAGCGGTATCTCTTTCGAACAGTCCCGCAACCCTGGTAGTTCGGCATGAAGGCTTGGTTACCTTTTTGGCGAAGACTCGATTTTTTAAAACGCTCTCGTTACTGAAATTCAATACTAATTAGATTAATTCCTTTCGACTGGTCCTCCCAAATATTAACCAGGGTTAGTTTTGACCTTTTTTGACATTTACATTGAAATTAGATCGGTTTTTCACCGGATGCAGCTGAATACCAGTATTTTACACGGACCGACTGCCTATCTGACCTCCACGACCCAGTTAATATACTGGGTGAAACGATGGACTGGTTGTCAGGGTTTCGTGCCACTGTCTACCTGAATTGACTGTCTACAAATGATAGCCGAGTCCATTGGCTTAACATGCTTTCCGAGGCACAGAGGAAAGACGGTATGTAATGGGTGGTCACCCATCCACGGACAAACCTAGGCAAGCGCGGCTTAACCTGAAGATAGATCCCGAGCGGCTGTTATAAACAAGACATGAGCTGATTATCAGGTTTAGTCATTTTTCATCAATTACTTGCCCTTATCCCAATTTATTCAAGGTCGGCGCGGCATTTCGTTCTTCTTTGTGATTTCACCAGTCATAGCAAATGAAAATTGGTTCCTGATTTCAATAAAAACAATACGTTTATGACATGTCCACGAACGAACGTTAAAGCGTTAACACCGTCTTTTATCGATACAGTATCGGTTTTCAATAAACAATGTTTATCTAGCTTTTACGTTCTTGTTCGCCCTTGTTTTATTTATATAGGTATCAGTTTGGTTAGTTTTCATATGTCTTAATTATCTTCTGTTCTTCTATCCGTATCGTAAAATAATAACTACCGATATCGTTTTATTGTTTCGTTTATTTGCTGCAATTAGCTGAAATGTCAATGTGTTATTTTTTCCGGATTCTTATGACGGTAGTGTGCCTAAATTGGGTAAATAAACTACTACCTACTAGTAAAGTGAAACATTTTGTATAATGCTCTTATTTCTTAATAAGAGCATTATACAAAATGTTAAAAAACCCAGTCCGATCGGAAAAGAGCATATACATGTATACCTTGCCAATTAAAATAAGAAACATAAAATATTCTTGAATGTAAAAATATTAATGAATTTTAAAATGCATGTTTTTTGTCCCAAATTACCACCGTTTCCTCAATTCTAACAAAACTTAAAACGTGATTACACCTTCTTCGGCATACCTAAGTATGCCCGATCGTCAATTGTTATTTTATGACGTCACTACCCGAGAAGCGACCGCTGGCACCCGTGTGTTGCTATATAAGTTTCCTCATTTTAGTACATTTTATTTAGGCCCGACGCGACGCCCACGTTCAACGAACCCCCCCCCCGACCCTTGCCAGAGCCAGCCCGCGATGCTGAGCCGGTAGTTTTAAACCAGCCCCTAAATAATATCACTCAGATCCAGCCTGTCCCTTTGCTGCCCCCCCCAGCGACGCCCTAAGCCGAGGCCCGTACCCCACAGGGAGTGCCCTTAGCGAGTGGTCGCTTAGTTTTTAAGTATAGTTTTAAGCCCCTGGCTGGAGGCCTTAGATTCATTTTTAAGGCATCCACAGGGAATAGTCCGGTTAAGCAGTAGCCAGCCTCAGAGGCTGAACGGCGAGATGCCATCTCCAAAAAAAAAAAAAATGTACATTTTATTTAATTTTCATCGGCGTATATTTTTTCTTGTTCTCCAAAAAAATTACATAAATAGAAAGTAATCTCGATACCTAATAATACCCTCACGGATCGGACAGGGTTTTATAACATATTGTATAGTGAATTTATGCGCTAAGTAATACGACTTTTTCAATTCAGAAAACTTTCTAAAATTATTGTATTACTATTTGGATAATACTGACATTGGAGACAGTAAAAATTGTGAGGAATCTTGAAATAATACAAGGTGAAAGTCACACCAACGCATAAACGCTGACCGCGTATTCAGCACCTACATCATTCAGAAACATAAATTTTCCATCGGTAAAAAAAGAAACAGTTGTTTCCTACAGAAGTGCACACCTACACACCTACACATATAAAAATAAGGTGTTCACGAGTTTACAGCTTATTATCTCTCATTCCGAGGTGAAACCCCTAATATGACTGGGCTACACGGTCAAAATGTATGTAAGGCTTTTTTTTTTTAATTGTGTTTGAAAATGTCTATGGCTGTGTTTATGGGTTCGCGTTCGTGCGTCGGAGTCCCGTAGACCCTGTATACGTCTGAGTCTCTTCAGTCTGCTTGATGCGTGGTGAACAAAGTTTGTGCCTTTAAAAGAAAGAGGTTTTACTGTAATGTTTTCACGAACTCCGGTCGGAAAATTGTACCACACAAATCAAAGAAAAAACGTACTAACTTAAACAATCTTCAATAACAAAGATATCATTTCTAACAAAAATACTTCTCTTTCTTGAAACCTCACACCAAGAAAAATATTGTTCTACCATATTAAATTGTTCACATTTTCATCGACACGGGAGCACAAACGTTTACTCCGGTAGCTGGAGGGATGCTGCGGAAATGTTCTTACAAAGCGCAGGAAGTAACCCCGCCTTAATTCAAAACCCTGTATAAGAGAGTCTGTGAAAAATGCAATGGAGAAGTGTCTTTTTAGAAAAGAAAAGATATTTTTTCTTTTAAAATTCAAGTTCTTAGTTCATAACTGTGAAAACATTTATCACTGATTGTGAATGCGGCTTCTCTTCAAAACACATTTGTTGAGCCTTTTTCAATGTAAATAAGCCCTATTTCAAATAAACACTCTCTCTAGTTCGTGGCCACCGTAATAAAAAATAACAGCAATTCTGGTTCTGGTTAGGTTCAGGTTATTTTAATATCTTAAAGTTCTATTTACATTGTATTGTATTGTATAGCGGGCTGGTGTCCGCAACTCCACGTCAAAGCGCGTATTTTGCGTGCTTATCTACATTACAGTCATATTCTCAGGTTTTAGGTGGTAATCTTTGGATTTACTGAACCGATTTTGAAAATTCTTTCACAAATAGGAAGCTACGTTATCCCCGAGTGCTATAAGCTATATTTACAACGTACTCGTGGGATAATTTCCGACCAAAACGCGAGCGAATCCGCGGGCAACAGCTAGTCCAGAATAAACCAATTCACATTCAGAGTCACGTCTGTTTTTGTCAAAATAAATTTGTAAAATAACTTTTTAAAACACATTTGTAATAATAGTTTTTTTAAGACTGTTATTGAGAATCTTGTTGGACCGTTGAAACATTTCAAATTATTTTTTTATCCAATATTCTGTCACTGCACATGTACACATCTGGCATTAACTTAAATTCATCAAGTTTTTGTTAAATAAATCTCTTTCGTATGTATTTAAATACACTATGCAAAAGAAAAACTAAATTGCAGCAACAACCTCGTAAAATTGTAACTGAATAAAGTTTGTAAATGAAAAAACGTAGCAAGAATTGTTGTGTTGTAATGTGTTCAAATTTATGGATAAAGTTAGGCTTCAAATACCATAAAATATGTAAATGAACTCAACGATATACTCAAACATACATACAACGTACCCGTGCGATAATTTCCGACCAAAACGCGAGCGAAGCCGCGAGCAACATCTAGTCATAGATATAACGTTTAGTTTTATTTAAATCACATACCACAAGCATGGCGTTTTTATTCTACTACTCTCAACCATATATTTATAAATAAATAACTAATGAAGCACCACTCGCTATTTCAAGCACCAATATATATTTCAGACTCGGTATTCAAAATGCTTAAGAAGGCAAATACCTAAATTCTCACACGTAATACTCACAAATCTTATGAAGCAGGTACTGAGAGGATTTTTTGAATTAGGTCTCTTTTCTTTTATTCTAGACTTTTTTTGTCTTACTTGACATACATTCCACCTTCGTGTATGTTAAAAAGGTACCTACATTTTACATCGGGGTTTTTGTTTTATCTGATGGAGAGGACATCTTTGTTTCGATTGATTTGTATTTGTTGATTTTTGGGAGTCATAACAGGTAGTCAAAAGCCTCATAGTCTGACAATCGGTGTTATCGAGGGGTATCTTAAATCACAGTATTTATATACAACTCAAACTCAAATCAATTATATCAATTAGACAATCACACAACATCACATTATTTTGACAATTTGAATGTCAAAAAAAAAGCGAAGTCACTGTCACAAGGCATAATAACTTGTGAAAGTACTGTAGTTGCCTATTCCAAAGCGTAGATCTCTATGGCACGAATAGGCAAGAAACTCCATGGACACTCTTTTAAATCAAAATATTGTTGCAAAGACGACCAAAGCATAATTTTGACATTCTGAGACTTTCAAGTTCAGATTTAAAAATCTTGAGTTATTTACCGCTCTCAAAGTGTATCAAGAACACGAGTTCAAAAATTAGATCTTTAAATCACTGTCACGGCCACATATCCATAGAAACATAATGAAAGAAATATATGTTTAAGGAAAATACAAATGGTTGAAAACCTTCCTCATTACCATATCGTATTTTTCTTGCCAGTTCATTCACAACCACTTTGCATATATTTACTTATATTCCGTAGCTTTATACCGTTAGATGTGTTAGAACTGTATACATAGGGTGATTTCAAAACGAAAGCAGAACAAATATTTGAATATAGTCAGCTCAATAAGGCTTGACCAAAACGGACGTGTGGCTTCGGCCCACGGTCAATTTCAAAAAAAAATCTTATGGAAGTACCACCGATTCCACTGTCATCCTTATGCCCTAAGTGATAAGGTTGAAACATGATCGACCCTCAGTGAACACGGTAGTACCTACCTGTCAATCTCTGATATTCGAAGTCGGACCGCAATTGGCCAGTACTTGTTTCTACTAAGTAATTCTTTGAAGAGGAAAATAAAAATTTATTTTTTAATTTTCTGGAAGTGCCCTTGGGTAAGTCGAGAATCGAATCCAATCTTTTTTTTTTTTTTTAAAGACCTTCCTTTTTTGACATCTATATCGATTAAAACAACTTTATTAATCTGTCACAAATCAAAGAGAATGTTTTTTTTTTTTGTTGGTTTCAGATAGCATAAAATCACGCCTGTAGTCTTCGAAAAGTTATGCAGAGATATACCCACCACATTTAGACAGTTACGTTTAAGTCCCATGTAGTAGAGGACGAGCCTATTACCATCAACCGGGCACAAATCCAGACTCCGTGGCTGCTACTGAGAAATTTCTGTTCCTATTTATTTAAATTACATATAAAGAGTGGACGTAATGCCACAAGATATTCTGTACCGGTCAACCTTTGGGTGAAATATGACAGCATTGTGATATAGTATAACAAAATCAGTTCGTTCTGAAATTTTACCTAAAACCTTAGTGTATATAGACGTATGGTCTTGTAATGCCAAGGTAAACCATTTAAAGGCTCAGTAGAAAATAAGATTTATTGAGCACTAAAGTGAACAATTCCTGTTTTATTTTATTGCTCAACTCTTTATCGCCACTAGGGTTAGTGTTGAGCTATATATAGAGCAATCTGAAGGCACGGAGGGTGTGGTTTTTTGGAATAAAGTAAACAAATTTAAGTTGGCTACCATACCGCTTGATGTGTTGGTATTCATTAGAATTGATTTGAAAGCAAATCAAAACATTAATTAAAGAAAAAAAAAAAATATATATATAATATAAATAAAATATCAATATCTAAGTACGCCATTTTAAGGTATTTAAAAAGTTTTGAGAAGTTCGTGAGGTCCTGTACTAAAGCCCTGATTCCTATGAAGAAAAATGAGAAATAAAAATGGTTACATGTAGTATGGCTGGTTTCTTTGCCCAGTTAAGAATTAGTAGTTCCTAATGGTATTTTTTTATTCTTAAACTAGCTGTTGCTCGCGACTTTCGTTTGCGCGAAATTATTAAAAAAGAATACATATTACTTGTCAATTTTAATCGGATTTTGTTAACGGTCTTAAATATTTTTGCACGGTATCTAATCTTTTTTCTAAAATAAAAGTAGCCCATGTTACTTCTTATAACATCAGCTATCGGCTAGTAAAAGCCGTTAAATTCGGTCCAGCCATTTCGGAGATTAGCTGGAACAAAGTGGCAAACAGAAAAAAATGAAAAGAATGTGTTTTTGTTATAAAAATACCGTATTATATGTACTTTCAAATGCATTCAGTAAAAAGCTGTTATTTTAAAATTATAAACAAACACTTCAATTTTATTTATTTGTATATATTCATAAAACAATATAAAATTGTTTACAAACATAATATAATCTATACTAATATTATATAGAGGTAAAATTTGTTTGTAAGTTTGTATGTATGGGAGTAATCTCTACGAGTAGATCTTCTAAACCGATTTTGAAAATTCTTTCGCTAATAGGAAGCTACATTATGCCCGAATGCCAGAGGCTATATTTACAAGGTGCCCGTGGGATAGTTTCCGACCAAAACGTAAGCGAAGCCGCGGGCAATAGCTAGTTAATAACAATCGGACGTGGAAAAAAAAATAAGATCATAGCAAGTATCGTTTTGATTTCTGTCTACTTCCATGAAAAGAGGTGTGAACATATATTTGTGTATTTATATTTATTTTCAACTCAGGAAGTAGGTACTAACTCATTACGCCCATTTAAACATTTATAGCTTTCTATATTTATAGCAATGCATTTAATGTGCCCGTAACACGTTATTAAAGTACATCGTAAAGGTGTTATGATGTCGTTACAGCTCGTTTATAGCAATAACTTTATAGCGCTTACTGGATAGTGGACCTTATCAATAACGTAATAAAGTTTTAAAAAACTCTTGAAAACTAGCTGTTGCCTGCGTTCGAGAGAAATTATTACAAAAAAAAAAATTGCTTCTCATTTTAAATCGGATTTTGTTAACTTTTTAATTTAATTTCGGTTTTAATTTTTTTGCACGGAACCCTAATTTATTTTTCTAAAATAAAAGTCTGCCAGTAAAGGTCTTGTCAAAATCAGTCGAGCCGTTTCGGAGATTAACCGGATTATACAGATAGACAAAAATAGAAAAAAATGTGTTTTTGTTATAAATGCCGTACATTTTTATAATTATGCATTGAGTAAAAAGCTGTATTTTGATATTACAAACAGACACGTCAATTTTATTTATTTGTATGTATAGATGTTTGATTATTATTGACTAATCACGTCCAAGTTTTCATAATTGGTCTTTGATTTATTACAACTTAGATAATAATGCACACCAAATAATAAAACCTAAAGTTTTGACTATCTGTCTGCCTGTTACAATTTCCTGCCTTAACGGCTGAACTGATTTTAATCAAATTTGTAATACAGATAGTCCGAACCGAAGTTAAAACATAATTCACTTTTATTCTGTTGGTACGTTCTTGTAGGATAATTTGAAGCCGTATACTATTTATGAATATAGATGAATGATGTCAGGCAACCCCAAAACATACAAACGGTGAAATATACATACACATTCAAAATATTGCATTTAAAAGCTGCTTATTCCATATAAAATTCGTAATACATCATATTTTGATCCGGTCCCCGGTAGAGTCTTGTTTTACGCATAAATGCACTTCACGGAAATTCTTTTCACGGGTAGAGTCTGGTAGAGACGTACTCTACGTAGAGATGGAACGGATGCACGTGACGCACACTTGCCGCTCTACTTAACTCTTGTAAAATGGAGTGCTCCGGGAATTGGAAATTGTATGTTGTTTTACGAATGCAGAATCGGCGAGTTTTTTTAACATTATGTCAAAAGCTACACGGTAATCCAATTCTGTGTGTTTGTTTTAAGGTAGCTTTTAGAATATATTTTTTTTATTTTTTTTTTTACTTTTTGTTATTACTTAAGTATAGTTATAGCAGTGATAGCCTAGCCGTTCGTTCGGTGCCAAGTCATAGGTCGAGTTCGAATCCAAGATCTTTTATTTTTCGAATTCGAGTGCTTATTTTATAATTATCACTTGCTTCTGTGAAGGAAAACATCGTATGGAAACCAGCATGCCTGAGAGATATTTCTCGAAGGTCAAACGCCCATGGGCGGCATACAAACTCTGGTACCAGGTCAGGCATTAACCACAAGATAAAGAATGATCACATGGAAAAGAAAATCAGTCTGTAGCAACAACGTTTTATTAAAAAAAAAAAACGAACAAGTGTGAGTTCGACTCGCGAGAAGAGGGTTCCGTGCGTTTATAGATTTCTTATAGGTTTTCCTGTAATGTATGGGCAAATAACTATTTTCATTTAGTATTTTTTTCAAAAGTTTCGGAGTTAAGGGTGTTCAATAAAAATGCTGTGTTGAGCAAGGCAGAAACGAATTTATTAGAAAATCACTGGGATCTTTGTGTGGATCGTACAATGGTGCAGAGCCAAGAGGGGCAAGAAAGCAAAAGTGGCGATGTTGCCAGTATGAAATTACAAAATAAATATTTTAGCATAGATAATTAAAATCGACTAAAATAAAATATATTATTAAATAAACTACAAAGTATATGTTTGATATTGAATCGAACAAAGGGTAATGGTCAATTTTCGCCTATTTTCTTAAATAAATTCCAAATTATCTATCTTAAAATTATAAAATAAATATACTTAAGATGCTCGCAATGTGCACTTTCATGTGTTATGTAACACGATATAGTTCACAAAACTTTTATTTTTTATTTTCCAATTTACCCCTCACAAGTGGCCTATCCGAGTAAAGTAAGTAAGTAAAGTATCCTTCCGTCCTTAACCGTCTTTGGGTCACCGATTTTCATATTATGTGTACCAAATTTCAACTCTTTTGGTCCAGTCGTTTCGGAATAAATTGGTTGTGACAGACGGACAGACAGACAGACACGTGAATGGTCTTATAAGGGGGTCCGTTTTTTCCTTTTGAGGGACGGAACGTACGCTAAAAACATCGTTTCTCTTGAATAAACAACGAATTTTCTTCCTAATTCCAAGTTTCAATTACACTAACAAAAACCAAGAAACTCATTTAACTTAACAGTCTTTTAAGCCGCTTTTTGAAGAACACATAAGGAAAACTGTTTCTTCAAAAGACGGTAGTTAATTAGCCTCAACCGTAAATAATTCAGAGCGGAAAATTCATGAATAAAGGTTTGTACACGTTAAGTCGTAACAGAACATCGGGAAACTCTTTGAGGAATCGTTTCGAAAATTACAGTGGGTTAGTTTAAGGGCTTTTATAAATGTTTTGACAGTCTGCATGGTGGGAAATGCAAATTATGTTTTTCCTAATCCTCCGCTAGTATTTTCTGATTAATTTTGTTGCGGGATCCAAGACAGTTAAATTGTTTCTCTGGGACTTCGTCGAGCTTCATTGTCTTGGCGCTTTTATGGTCGCCACTGTTGATTCAGGCTTCCAGGAGTTGCAGTGGCTGCGGAATAGGGAGGGGGTCTTGTCCCAAAAAAAAAATCTGCTTATACGCCATGGCGTTGAACCCAATGCCGAGTGTTGAGCATTCGCAATGACGTACTTGCCTACACAGTATAAAATACTCTTCTGAAAAATGCATCTTTCTTGTATTTTATCATTCGCAAAGACGATGAATGCATCGTTGTAATGACAAGGCTCTAGTGTGTAGTCACCTTTACAATTTCTGTGGAGGTAAAAATAATTAATTTAATTATCTGCGATGTTTCCTTTTTAAAAAAAACGAGGCTAAGAAATACAGTGGGTAACTGGGTGGTTAGTGGGTTTTATTGAAAGGCTCAGAGCGCAATGAGAACCTATAATTAGGAGTTACCAGGTTCGATTTCCTGGTCGGGCAAAGCGTTTTTTGGTTTTTTGTCAAGAATATCTCAGTAGCAGCCACGGAGTCTGGATTTGTTCCCGTTTGGATGGCAATAGGCTGGCCCCCTATTTTATATGGGACTTAAAATATAACTAGCGAAATGTGGGTATACTATTAGGTACACCTTAACCTAAGACTTTGGGGCTTACAGGCTTGATTATATATTATGAGAATTAATAAATATATTAGGTTATTTTCATTCCTACGTCCCACACTTTTTTGCAATCGGATCATTTAATAGTTACCCCAAAACCACATGCATAAATTCAAGCCTTTTCTGTCAATGGGGGTACCTAGGGAGACACTATACATAGAAAGGCAGTTGCTACGACCCTTACGTACTCCTTTCTCTTCGTTCATGTACATACACGCACGCTGGTTGCGAGCTTACACACTTTCTGCCAAACCTCATCAATAAGGTCAGTGTATGTCCTTTTAGAATGACGTCTCCCGGTGTTTCCACTCGCATCTGCCTCGTAAATACCTTTTCGTTAGCCGGCTTTCACATAGCCTCTCATCATGTCCAAATTAAGCATACTTTTCTAAATTTTTACCACTGCATCTTCTTCAGAACCGAAATGTTCTCGTATAGTTTTATTCCACAATTCTAGTTCAAACCTACAGCACACATGGTTTGTTAGGAATGTATTTCCACAGCATTGAGATTCTTATCTATGAAATAAAATATTAGGAGAGATATATATTACATTATAAGGAAAAATATAAAAAAATTACATACAGACAACAAATAGAACTAAAATAATGCTAAAAAGAAGACTAAAACTAAATTCCTACATATATACAACGACGACAATAGGACAATTAGGCGTCAAAGTACTCCTCCCCATTGATGTCATCCGGAAACGTGCTCAGAAGACTGGCAGCGTTGCCACGTTGAATGGCAATGCTAATTCTTCTCAGTTTCTTAAAATTGACACTCATACGGTCGGTCAAAGTTTAAAATTAAAGTATGGGGTCGAAGGGATACACCATACACCCACACACAGGTACACACCGACGCAAAGACAGTTACCACGTATTCAGTACATAATACTGACCACATAGAAATTTTTAACCGGTTTAAAAAAAAGAAAACTGCTGTTTCCTACAAAAGTGCAATACCTACACAGTCCAAATATATGGAACAGCAGATTTTTCGCATCAGTATCCTTTCCATCCCGTATAATGCATAGTTTTTTGATCACACCACCGTGTAGGTCACAGGACATTCGCGCAAAAAGACAAACAAAAGAAGTCAGTTTTACGTAGATATTGCGAGAAACCCTCCACGGTACAACATTGGTGCATGCTCTTTTAAAACTATAGAGATAACACGATATATTCAACTTGCAACTGTATTCTCCAGACATTAAGGTCGATATTGCTACAACGTTGCTAGTTTTGTTGCACTTATGACTCAACACATAACACCAGTTTTCCTGACTCAATTGCCTTGCTTAGTTGTATTTGCAGGACTGAATAGTTGACGTTATAAGAGAAACGTAATAGAGTATTGCATTTTATTTAGCAGCAAGTAGGAAAAAACAACTGCATTTTCGCTTTATATAACTACATTTAACAGTAAATATTATTATCATTTTCCTGTCCTTAGGAGCGTTGACGGTATTTCATAAAAACTTTCAAGTCCTTATTTTTCATAACGACTAAACCGATTGTAATGAAACTTCATACGCTACATACACAGCATAGCTCTAAAAAGTTTTATAGAGAACATTTTTGAATTGTCTTTAAAAAAAAAGATAATTCGAAATTTCTGTTTCTATGGAAAATTAAAAATCGGTCTAATTTTGCTGTGACACTATTTTTCGAAAATGTTCTCTATAAACTTTTTAGAGCTATGCATCCTGCTTATGCGTATGAAGTTTCATTAAAATTGGTTGGGGAAGGACTTGAAAGTTGGTTTGAAATGACGTAAGTCATAAACGCTCTTATCCCAATTTATTTGTGGTCCGCACTCCTCTATTACTCGTCATCTCAGAAGTCACATGCATTTTACTTAAAATAATGATTATATACTTTTTCTCCAAGCGCCAGAGAAATGAACATTCTACAGAAATAAAAACGAAGTATTTTCTTTATAAATTAGTCGTTCCATAAATAAATTCAAACAAAGGTACTTCCCACTAACCCAATTACAGAAGCAAAAAGTTTATTCCAACCAGCACTTTATAATAGCACCACTTAATCGTTCGCAGAGCACGACTCGGTTGCAAGTGACAAATAGCCTATTTACATTCCCCCGTTTCTGATAATAGAACTCACAGCAGTTCGATTGATCTTCAGCGCTATTGCAATATTGAGTGCCAATCTTGCAGTCCCTAGCAGAACATGACAATTTTCTCCAATTATTTTCTCAGTTTAATTTAAAAGGTAGGATAAAAGTGCATTGTGTACCATAATTGACTTTTGATGCAAATTACATTGTGTTAATACCTTTATATTTAAGTTTTAGTATTTTAAATGTCTTTATTAAACCACAAATTTAAACGGAGCTGCATTGTGTGAAAGTTGGATGAAACATTTTACCCTCCTTTGTAACATTGGGTCTAAATAAAATGCAAAGAGAAATGAAATTCTACCCGTTTCAGGACGAAAATGTGATGGTATTATGTAAACGACTTTTTTGAGATTATCCTAGCTTTAATGTTAAGAAAGTATTCTTCATCTTTTTTTACTTTTTTACTCGTGAATAAAACTTTCGCTGAATGGTCATATTATTCGCTAATTCGATCTACTGCAAAGATTGGGGGACATTGCCATAATCAGAGTTATAATCATTGACATCTGATTCGATCGTTTCTCGGATGAAAATATTAAAAACGATAATTTTCTAACTAGAATCAATAACATTGTTTTTGAAATTTTTATCCGAGCAACGATCGAATTGAAAGTCCATTGAGTAGTTGTTTCAAAATAGACTAAATAACCAACAATTAATTCTACTGATGTCACCTACCTATAGAAAAATATGATCAGCCTGTCATTTTCCTACCACTGGGGTACAGGAATCTTCTTTGTGAGAGGGAAGTTGGAGGAAGCAAACCAACGATTCTTTTTTTTTAATTTTTTTAATACATTGCCGCACACTATTAATTTCTCCTTCATCGTGGGTGCGTTTACAAACATTTGAACTCACACACACCAACAGCCAGACCTGTAACGACTACCTGCACGGCAGACAAATATTTATTCCGTGTGGGAATCGAACCCACGACACGCAGTGCAGCAACCGATCTTTTCAACAATGCGCCAACCGTGCCGTGTTGTCAAAACTACCACTAATGGTTCTGTAAAAACAAACTTTATGTACACAATTTAACTTCTATTCAAAAAACTAAAATGAATGGCGGTTGAGTAGTGCTTCAAGATTTTAAAAATGTATAGGAGAAAAACATTTTCAGACGCATTGTGAGTCTTGCTCGAGTTTCTTAATTATTGTTTTAGTTCACGAAGTTTCTCATTAGTGGGGCCAAAAGGCTTTAAAAGTGCTACTTTTTTCATAACAGCGTATTTTTTTGTGCTACGCCTTTATTTCAAGGTACAATTTAGTTTCTTTCGGAAAGACATTATGAATATGACATTTATTTCAGACATAGTCCATATACCTACTGTTACTAAAACAAAAACCTCAACAATGCCAACGCCTTCATGTATTTTTCCAAAAACCAATATCTGAATACGCATTATTTTTTATTGTAGTGCTTGTTTTTTTCAAGGTTTTCATTTTTGTTATTGCAATATTGTTTACCTTTTATCTTTGAACTTGTTGTGAAAATCGTTGGTTAAAAAAATGAGATACATCTTGCACAATAATAACTTTTTTCAGTTGAAGTTATTTCTTTCAATTTAATATCAATTAATCTATTTTATTAGGTCTTTATTAATTATCTTTTTTTTTTTTCTTTTGTATTTTAACCGGTTTTAACCCCATAATACAGCAAAAACACTGATGGTTTATATTGTAGAAGCTGAATACTATGTCTTCAGTGCAAATAAACATAACTTATAAACCAATATATTGCGATGGATAAATTAGCTTGTTTTATAAGATAATTAATCAATAATTTTTCAAAAATAATTGTAAATACTGTAGGTACTGTGGTACCTACTGTATTTACAATTATTTATAATAAACGATTTTTATACTTATTAACCATCTTAGCATAAGCACTGCAACATTTGCAACTCTCGTAAATACTCGTACAATGCGCTGTTAGTCATTTGTTTATTCGTAAGCTCTTCTCAAGAAAAACTTTTTATTTCCAAGAGGTCAAACATGCTCACAATAAAAAAGAAATGACTGAGTATGAGTTCTTGCCAGCCATCTTTTCTAAAAGCTAATAATAAGGTAGAAAGGCTAATGAAACTTAATTATTAATTAAAAGCCCCTAGAGAGTACTTTTGCTCTTCTTTTATTTACAGCCGAGCTGAGTGTAATGTTCTGATACTAAGAATATATTTATTTGCAAACCGTTTCGCAGTTCATAAAGTTAAATAATTTTTGTTTGGGATTGTTGGAGTTTAAGGACTTTTGTGGACACCCCTTTTAATATACAGGGTAATTTGATAAACGAGGGTAATACTTTAGAGGTGTGTAGTACGCATGAAAATTAACAACTTTTACTATAAGAGATACCGGAAAATTCGCGAAATTCAGCTGCTCCATACATTAATAGTCACGTAACTCGAAAAAATGTGGCCAACAGTAGTTTTTTGTCACATTTAAAAGTTAGTCCCATACTCAAAGTTGCTCATATTTAGAAGTATTTCACTCCGTTTAAACACCCTGTAAATATCACAGTATCACTAATGTCGGCAGAACAATTTCTGAACATGCAAGCTGTTGAATAAATGGAATCTTACGTCTTTTCTTTTTCTATGAAATAAAAAATCGCGAATTTAAAAGCTAGCATAAAAAGCACGAGCAATTATTTAACCCACTGACAAAAAGTAACTTCCAACCACTGATGCATCTGACAATAAGCGATAAGTAGCAAAAACGGCCCAGACGATTTTAATCTCTATCCTCAGTTATGCAATCGAAGCCTTTTAGACTCAGCTCGGACGATTTATTACATTGCCTGTTAGGTTGCTTTTTGTGCAGCCATTAGTACCGAGATTAATTGCCTATGCATGACAGCGACTTTTTCAGGATGATTAAGATTTGTTTAGAGGGCAGTCTGAATATTTTGGGGTTAGTATACATGTCTTTGTTCGATGTCAGGCTTCTTATCGCTTAGAGAGCGATGTGATTCCTAATGTTTGAAGGATTCTGAATAAAGGTTTTTTTTATTAAAAGACTAGAATTCTTTCAAGTGAATTCATCCGTCAACACATGTTTTTTGCTGTTCAACCTATGTAAATTAATTATGATAATCTCATTCAAATATTCGTACAAACTAAATCTATCAACTTAGCTTATCGCAGTCGAATCCAGTAGTGGACTGCTTTAAATGCAGACATAGGCCTTCCTCAAGTGGTGCTGTAAGACCCTGTCCACTGCCTTTCACATCCATGTTGACCCAGCCCTCTTTTTAAAGTCGTTGGTCCAAGAAAATTATTCAATTTATTTATCATTTTTAAAATTCTTACACAATAACATTACTTCTGATCACTACATAGAAACAAAGTCACTTCCCGCTGTCTGTCTGTTCCTATGTATGCTTAGATCTTTAAAACTACGCAACGGATTTTGATGCGTTTTGTTAATAGACAGAGTGATTCAAGAGGAAGGTTTATAAGTAAAACATTGCACCCGTGCGAAGCCGAGGCGGGTCGCTAGTATTCTACAAAATTGCACTTGATGATGATGTCCAATCCAATTAAACAAATGAATGAGGAACCAGACGCCTTTTAAACACCGCACTCAAACTTTACACCGTCGTTACAAAATAACTTACAACCATACGTTTCGTAAATAACAATAGCTATTTCCACCCCGCATCTCTTTGCGCAGGACTATAATATAAATCATTGGCGATATACAGAGGATAGCTAAGTTACCCGGGGTTTTATTCCTGTTCTGACCCACTTTCTAGTTACAGTAATAAAAGTGCATTCTCTCTGAGTTTCCTTCGAGTGACAGCGATGCAATTATATGGACCTTCACTTGTCATACTTTTGTGTTTGATTCTTTATTTAAATATTTGCTTGGATTTTTTTTAACGGTGTCTTGCTGAACTCGACTCGTCTGGTTGAGCATGTAGTTGGGCTCAACATTGTTGATAAAAGGCTAGAAAGATGCTAATTAGGCAGGTGTGGGACAGTTTTATTGTGATTATGTTTGCCCATAAAAGGTAAATTGTATAAATGCTTAAAAAGGATGAAGCGTTGAAACTATTAGGACTTCCATTATTCTATTCTAATGTTGATTTAGACTTTGAAGGACTTGAAATATTTAATATAAAACTATTATATAATTATTAAATCCACTTTTCTTTTTGTAGCTCGTCTCTCTCTCACTTTGAATAATAAAATTATACTTTATAATTAAAACCAAACCGTATTTCACTTAACGGTTTTTAAAAAGTTAATTCATTAATTTAAATTGAAAACTATTTAATTTTGTAACTAAAGAACGTTTAAATTAATTATGCGAATCTTTCCATGTTAACTATTCAACGTGGTAATGAGACGTTTTAACTTTAGTTTGTCTTTGTGCAGAAAAGTTAACGCAAGTTTCAAGTTTTAGTTAAATGTGGGTTCTTGAAAGCAACATATAATAAGATATAGCCATATCTGTTTCATGAAGATAAAAGAGTCAGAGAATGTTGTAAATTTACGCGATTCTAGCCTTTAGCGTTATTTACCCACGGGAGAATATTATGTATATCTTGTTAGAAACTATAATGACTTTATTCTTATTAACTTCTTTGACATATCGTGTTGCCATGCTTTTATATACATATATAGAGTTACTAAAACAATGCCCTTTACGCATACACCCCTTATGGGACAAGAAACTTCTACAAAACAGGCCTTAAATGTGTGGGAATAAGCCATAAATGATGCTTTTAGTATAAATTTATTCTGTGGTTTTCGTGATCCTTGATCTCTTTAAATACTATACATACATCTTCATTGTATATATTTGCAATTTATTTGTTTGCAATTTTCTAAGTGATTTATATAAAGTTTAACTCGGTTTTCAGGCATGTCAACTAAGAAATCTGATAATCACTTATCTTAAGTTGTGGAAACATCCACAAGCTTTGCAGTAAATAGCACAATAATTTAAATGAAATTCTAACTTAGTTTCTATTTTATCAAGCTCAAAACATCTGCTAAACTCATAAAGTATAAACCAGCTTACATTTCTTATTATATTGGAGGGATTAGGCGAAAATAAAGTGATGATCTTAATACGCATCAAAATAATGGTCTTTACTCCGTAATTATCATTTGAAACATTTCTTTGGAACGTTTTATTTTAAATTATACCTTTGAGTAGACTAAAGAGATTTCATAATTTCTCGAACATTTAGAGTACTCACTCTTCTTTGTTGTTTCCATCTAAAGAGGGAGGTATACTTCAAACAGTATTCCTATGAAATGTGTCAGTCTGTCTCGAGCTTTATCGTTTCAAATTCTTGATTCTGTGTGTGTCTGTGTACGTTTGGGGTAGCCTTGCAAACGGCTGTATAGAGTCTGGTATGGTTATTCCGATATTGCGCTTTTCATAGAAATTTAAGGTATGAAACAGTACATGATGACGTAATCGTAACGTACTCCCTATGATTTGTTTACGTTCGTACATTATTTCATAGGAGAGTTTAGTTAGTACCTGACGTTTTTGGAGGATTATGTTCCTTTGAACCGTTCTCACCCATCCTTGCTATAATATCAGAATCTTGAATTATTTGTTTCTTGCTGACCCGAAAATTTTCGAATTATTTTATGTTCCACAACATCAAAGAGCGGTTCACAAACACACTTAAACCTAATCAAGAGCCGCCAAAGCACATAGTAGCACACACCCAACAAATCCATTTCAAAGTGACCCTCAAAAATAAATTACGAAACTGGTATTATCCAGTTCCGATTCCTCTGACGTCACCGTCGAACTTTTATTTATGTCAAGTTAATAGGACGACTTAGTTTGTGAGAAGCTAGAGCTTAACGTGCTCTTTGCCGCACGGTGGAGATTTAGTCTGAACGGCCACCGACTCGACTGCTAGCACAATAATCGATACGCCAGTCTGAATTAAGAGCTGTGTTTAACTCCGAAGCTGTAATTGGAATATTGTCTTACGATAGTTGCTAAACATGGAAGTCAAATGACCCATTTTTGGAATTTTTATTTTGAATTATTTGAGCAGCGCCCTGTACTTTCAATGTGAGTTTTCACGTGGTTAAGCCCTTGGGTAAAAGTATTCTATTTTCGTTTCGAGCGACTAACCTTTTTAACCAAAAATGCTTGAGTAGTTGAACTCCTAAAACTTATAAGTAGTACTTTAAAGACACAGATAATAATCAAGAGATCAGATTTTTTACATTACTCAAAACTAACTTAGGCTTAACTAGCGCTAGCGGAGGAATTAAGTATGTAAAAATTAAAGAATAATCTTTTGAAACTGTAATTAGGACAAACTCCACTGACCTTTTAAAACAGCACACTATCTTACGAGTGACGGGAGCTAACCGACGATCTATAAGGGAATTAACTCGGAGCAACCCTGTGAACTTTGTTAATTATCTCGCTTCGTCCGCTGCCAGCGGACGTTAAACTTCCATGTTATATACTGTAGACGTTTACGTGACGGTTTAGTTTCAGCACACACTGAAGACACCGCACTATACCGTGCGGACGGACGTACGAACCGTACAAGCGCTGCACGGCAAAAGTCCGTCGAAGCCTCGAAGGAAACTTCACAAAACTCTAAACTCCCTCCGTTCCTTGAATGCCAATGAGCACTTGATTTCTATCAATGTGTGGGTACTGAGGTTAAGTTTAAACTTAGATAGCGGCTGGATTTCTAATCTTCAATTAAATGCGGTTTAATTTAAATTGCCTAGAGTCTCTTTAACTTTGTAGCTAGGGCGTGTCGGTCTGAAGCCTAAGTTCAGGCTTAAGTCTGTGTAACATATAAGCCAGCTTTTCCAAATCTTTCCCATCTCTCAACTACTCGATTTCCATTCACAACAAAAGACAGAAAGGAGACAGTAAAGTGAAAATAAAACGGAATATCAGAATTCTGTTCCGATATTTCTAGTGGAAAACTAGAAACAGCTAGCATCGCAGAAATATTGTGAAAAAATGCTTTGAATGAAACTGTCTGTCGCAGTGATGGGTGAAAGCATGCAGAATATGCGAGTGTGGACTCAAGAGCTGTTTTAAGCTGGCGAAACAATTGAATGTGTTCTTGTACCAAAAACTCACATTTGTAAACGATATTTATCGCGACCCGAACTAACTGTCGCTAATATCACATCTCACGTGTATCATAATACAGGACCTGTGTATTATGTTACGCGTGCGCTATATATAGCGACAGTAGCGATAGCTATCGTTTAAAATTGCGAGTTTTGGTACAAGTTGACATACAACTATTTTGCCAGATTGAAATTGTACTATAGTCGCGAATAGGGCGTTAGAGTAAAATTATGCGCTGTTTGTAATTTGTAGTCTTGGTAAACGGTGGTAGTATGAAATCTTTGTGGGAGTTTACGACCTGTCCTGGTTTTAGTCGCAGCACTATTTATTGTACGCCTGGGATCTGAAATGGGTTTTATGATCATAACTTATGGTCTGCATATTTAGATAAAATGTACAGTTATTGAGGTCAAAGATAAAGTGTCTTTAACATAAAAGTAAAATATTTAGCTAGGGCTACCATTTTCTGTATTTTAATAAAGATCATCATGTATGAAATGCACATTGAAGAAATTAAGAAAAACTCTAAAAAAAAAAACTACACAAAAAGAATAAGATTTCTTAGCATAATTAACACACAAAAAATCGACGCTATTGTTTTCAAGGCGACAGCTGAGTTTTCTGAGTCAACTAATTAAAATTTTAATTCTAACACTCAAAGTGAAAACTGAATCTTCGAAATTTAACAAAGAGAATGTATTCCTATTTTCCTTTTTGAAGATACAGCTGTAAGAAGGAACTTTTTAAATATTCATTGGTATGAACTTTTAAGGGCGCTATGACAGAATTACTCGTTGTATTTTACACTGCTGACCTCAGTAGGGCCTTGTTCTTGTAATTACGCCCACAAAAGGACATTTCCTCTTTTGTTATTAAGTAGAAAATGTGTGTGTTCTGTAAATAATCTTGGTATAATTTTGGATTTGTATCTTCAATATTTATTTTACTTACTACGTAATGGTCTTAAGATAAACCGTTGGGTTCCGCCTTTCAGTTGTAGATCTTTATCCGTCATCGATACCGGAAATCTGACCTGGTTGTCAAACTTTTGGGCTTCTGACCCTTAAACACCTGATACACCTTGGTAAGCCAAGGAGTATCGTAGTATCCAGGAACTGGATTGTGGAGTACAGATAGACGGTCACTCTATGTAAAATACGTATAAGCATTCGGCTTGGTTGGAATGGAAGCCGACTCAAAATAGTAGGGAAAATGCTAGGCAGATCTTCTTCTTGTTCTTGTCACATGCCACTTGGAATACCATTATCATTTCCCCTGTCAACCGTCAGGCTATCATAGACCATTTTATTTCTTAGCATTCCGTACAGTTTACCTTAGTCTTCCAAGCAAATAATAATACGAAAACATATACCTATTTAAGTTTCCACATATGTTTTTTTGCTTGAAATAGCATCAGTGCAAATAATCAAGAAAAGGAAAGGAATGGGTCTGCAAGACCTGCAGCTTATCATCCTTAGAACGTCGTAAAAGTGGAGTGAGGGAAGCGGTTATAAATGTACGTGTGTGTGTGTGTATACGTCTTGAGATAAAAGCGGGGCGACCGCTGCGAGGAATGCCTCGCTCTTGCTCTGGGTCAAAAATCAAACACCGTGTATAGGCATGTAACTTTCAAGCAAGCTGTATAATTATAATCATGTTAAAAACTTCTTATCAGTTTCTTCAGCATCTCAAAGACCGTGACCCAAGAGAGTATTATTGCTCCTTTGCTTTGTGTTGCTACAAACTGGTTTGGCACGCATTTTGACGTAGACAAGACAAGTATGCATTCTTATATGCTAAAATATACAGGGTAACAAGACCCTTAACGAAGCCTGTACATCAAACTAAGTAACTTTACGCAAAAAATATTGCTGGGAAACGATTTTTTTTTGGGGTAAAAATCATGTTTTTTGGTAGAACTTTGACCCCCAATATCTCCGTAACTAGAACGTTCCCAGGTATGGTCTAGAACATAAAAATATCGCAATGACGGGGAGAATAAGTGCCTTTCGGCTTCGTAAAGGGTCTTGTCACACCTTAAACAGAAGGTTATTTTTTTAAGTATTCAAAGACATGCTTATCTTCCTAGTTTTGTCCCATGTTACTTGGGGTCGGCTGCAGCGCCACGTATTTTTTTCCATTCTCCGCTGTCAATTGTCACTCTAAAATGTATTTCTTTTTTTAAGTATAAGTACGTACATAATATTTTATTTAAAAAAAAAACTTTTTTGCAAAAAATAAAACCGACTTCAGAAACAAAAAAAAACGTGGAAAAATAACTTTAGCTTCAGAAGTCGGTGACTTTTGTTTGTTCGATTGAGTTTTTTTGCCACCGACTTCTGAAGCTAAAGTTATTTTTCCACGTTTTTTTGTTTCTAATAAAATTAAAATGGGACCACCGCGAAACAATAATTTACCAAACAAAAAAAAGAATCATCGAAATCGGTTCAAAATTGGCGAAGATATCGCTGAACATACACTCAACAAAAAAAAAATCAGACGACTTGATAACCTCCTTCTTTTGGAACTCGGTTAAAAATAAGTGAGAATTGCGTTTTAGCAGTCCGAAAATAAATTAAGACGAAACTAATAAACGATAAGAAACGAATTTTGAAAATCGGTCTACAACTGACTGAAATATCGCTGAACACACAAATAAAAAATAAAAAAATCGACGACTTGATAACCTCCTCCTTTTGGAAGTCGGTTAAAAAGTAAAGCAATCGTATCCAGATATATTGAATAACTTCTCATGCTCGCATCAAAATGAGATATGAGCCTGAATATTATATTTTTGTCTGGAGATGTGAAGGCCCATACCATTGAATTATGAGGCTAGATTCTTAAATGATTTATAACCTACAATTTATAACCCAATGAGAATATAGAAGTGTTAGTTTGACACTGAAAATTAGAAAAGTTCTTGTGGAAACACATAAAATTAGTTTTTTGTAAATGTCAGGGACCGAATACTCGTATGAGCCAGTGAGTACAAAAAAATAAACTTTGTAAGTTTATTTTTTGTACTCACTGGCTCATATTCTTATCTGATTGCCTGTCGACTGGTTAAAGTGAATTTGTATTAGCTATAACAAGTATCTACCAATGGTTTGTAGTAGTTCATAAACGTCGTGTCATTTCGGTAGCTCATAGTTATCAATGCTGATGCAATTATTTAGGACTGATAGATGGCCATTTTGTCTATTCCCTCTAGTTAGACCAATTGCCCGCTTTTTTTTTTTTTTTTTTTTTTTTTGATGATTTCCCATCGATAAAAAAAAAAATTGCCCCCTTATTTAATTATTATTTTTCATTTGCTGCTTAGGTGATTTAACAGAGAAAATCTTGTAAAATAATAATGGGTGTAAAAATACCCTTAACGAAGCCGAAAGGCACCTACATTGCGATCGTTTTTTTTTTTTGTTTTGTGTCTTACATACCAGGCCCTGCAATCACGACATAGATAGCGATCGCAAAATAACCGTATTCGGTTGCAAAGCCATAACGATGCGGATTTAAGGAGGACGTGAGCCGGACGCGACCCGCCGGTGTTGGCTCCCACCTTAAATCCGCATCGTTATGACTGCAACCGAATTCGGTTGTTTTGCAATCGCTATCTTTGTCAAGACTGCAGAGCCTGGGAAACTTCGAGTTACTGAATATTGAAGGTTCTAAAATTTTCACAAGTTAAAAAAACAAAACTAGTTTCTATTGTTATTACTTTACTTTAAATACCTACCTCTATGACCTCCGTACTATTAAATGCATCTATCAGCACTATGTTTTGAGTGCGTTATATTATACAGTCTTGAGTCTTACCGTAAACCGTGATTTTTCAAACCCAAAAAAAGTCATTTGGCAGCAATATTTGTAGCTTATAGTTACTTAGTTTGATGTACAGAATGCTTGGTTGACGACTTTGTGAAGGATCTGTTTACACCTTGTATGTTTTTTATTTGATTTACTTATAGAGCAAGTTGTTTCGAATATGTCTCTACAATACAGTATTATTACTAATTCAACAATGTAATTGTGATGAGCAGTGGTGGCCCAGTGGTCGCGAACCTAGGCAGGCGCATTACTTTGTGTAATTTATTTCATCACCAATGTTCCAAAATGGTGAAGGAAAACATTATGAGGAAACCGGCATGTCCTAGAACCAACAATTTAAAGACATGTGACATCTACCAACCCGCACGGGGCCCGCGAGTGGATTATAGCCCATTCCCTCTTATTAAAAAAAAAATCTGTGGTTTCCTACAAACGTGCAATACCTACATGGTCAAAATGTATGGAACAGCTGTTTATTTTTTTAATAACCGAAAAATTTCTATGTGGGGGGGGGGGGCTCAGAATGTCGTGCTGCATCATATCTGAGAATTTGGATAGTCTTTGGAAACTAACCCTGTATAAGCGGATTCTTCAGAAACGTCAAGATAGTTATTACCAGTCTGTTGCAAAGATGTATCTCACAATTTTAACTGCAATTCGAGATGCTTATAAAAATTTTTTTTTGTTATATAATGATAATAGATATTCAAAGGTTGAGAGTTAAAACTTTTTAAATTCAATATGGCTCCCTATAACTAACGGTTCCGAGTATCTTTTCAAAGAAATTTAGTATGGTATGATATTGGTATTACTGATAGGTTTATTTTAAAGTTACGTCTAGTAACATAGTTCATGTTGTATTCGTAAAAGGAGAAATTTTGACGCTTATTTAACTAGTCATGTAGTATCTAGTAATGATATTTTGAAATCTTTAATTAATTACCTTATTATTACGTAAGTATAAACATTTTATTAAAAGTTTTCGCAATACCTGTAGACTTTAAATTAATTAAGACAGCTTTACAATATAGCGAATAAAGTTACCGTAACATAACATAAACCAAGTATGTTCATAAATACCAACCAGTGACACGACCGATTCCAAAATAGAACCTCAAGCCGCAAGCCTAAGTGCAATCCTAGGCTGATATCACTTCGTCGTAACTTTACGTCACAGAGTGCTGCCGTAACATATTCAGTTTAAAAATAACAGGTACGGTAACAGAAATAACAGGTACATTAATATAAATAACAGGTATAGTCACGTGAAATAAAATGTCACGCAGCCACTTTTAATAATGATTTTCTCTTGCCGAATTGATTAATGTTTTACGTTTTCATAAAGATAGTATTTTGAAAGCCAAACTAATACGAAATTGGTCTTAACTCAAGGCAGAGTAGAGTTATTTTTCGAGAAAATCGCTTTTAAAAATATTGCTAAGTGTATATATTTAATTGGTCGTGACTGTACACAAATAACAGGTCGTGTTTTACTTTTTATCGTTACGATCAAACAACGGAACATCGTTTAAGCTATCGTGACCTTTTTCCGTGTAATAAATCGTGATTTTAGGTGACAACGCCAATTTTTGATACATTGCGATCATCGCGATTCGCGACCACATCTTTCAGTACGATCGATGGCTGATCATTTATTTTTGATACATTATTTGGTCGGCTTGTTACAGTTGTCGGCAAATAATGTTGGCTTAGTTTTTCTTGTGATTTGTAGGTGGGATTACGATAGAAAAATGAATTATTTGTGACCAATGTCGTGATAATCCAAAAATAAAATAGAATAATACAAAATTCCTCTTTCTATATCTTATTCATCTATCTTATTCTACAAATTCAAAGGTCATGTAAAAATACTACATAGACACAAAGCCGCTTAAAGCTAAGCTGAAAATAATATTGTTACTGCTGAGAAATAGTTTATTCTGCATCTAGATTTAGTCGACGTTCAAGTTTTCTATCAGTTTTTATCGCTTTAACCGACACAAGAATAAATTTCGTCTTTCACTGAGAAACATAAATTCATCTCGTAAACTTGATATTCGAAGCTCATCTTTCCGAGACACAATAGTAACGACCGTAGATAGGAATTCCGTTTCATATTAATATTGTCTGAGTTTTAGTACTATTATAAACTGTGTGATAAGGAGATAATTTACAAAAAAAGTTTTGGTAATTTTGTATGGACTAAGCCGCATAATTCAAAGCGTCATCTTAGCGCTCCAATATCATCTGAGACCACTAACATGCCACTAAGTAAGAGGTCGCACGCCTCTGAAATTTAGTATCGGAGTATGAGGACATTGAGTAATTTGGGTGAATTACTGACGAAATGGGACTACGCTTCATGCCAAAATAAAGCGCGTATGAATACGAATCGTCTACTTAACATCGTTTTAGAAATAACACGTAAAATTGACATCTTATAAAAGTTATATTATAGTATGATTCGAGACGTGAGATGTTCAAAAGCCCCACATAGCGAGAAATCGTAAACCTTAAGATTTACTAGTATCTGTGTAAACTTCGTTCCACGCGTTGCTGTGATTATGTTACGTATAAATTTGCATTTATGTATTTTATTTGTCTCGCTTCACAGTCGTATTTCTAGCTTTTATTTCGAAGCAAGAATAGTCGTGTTGTATTTCATTTTATTTTGCTTGTAACGAATAGTTCTCCTTTTAATAAAACGCCATGACGTAATTCTCAATCTGCTCCGTCTCAACCGCAACTTTGTACGTTTAACCCCATTTTAACTCAGCGGGTGGGGGAAGAAGGGAGGGGACCTTAAGAACGCATTAAAGCGTGTCCTATACAATCAGCTACAATGTAGTTATAACACCATCGACTATGGCTGTAATAAATATTAAAATCAGTCTGTGACGGTAAAACTTGTGACTAGCAGAAATCCTTTAAAATTTTATAGAGTTAATAAAAGCAGTTTATATTTCTACGTGTTATTTTAATAGCTACCAACAATGTAAAATGTTTACAAAAATGTCATCGAAGCCATAAAGTTGAACTGGAAATAGTGCACAATAAAACACCACTTAAAACCAACGCGTCGTCAATCGTCAGTTCCATAAAATTTTTAGTGTGAAATGCATAAAACATGTGCAATTGTGACGTCCCAAAATAATTCCGATGCTATTAAAAACCGTGACGGTTACAATGACGTTTGGAATGAACGGAACGCCGTATTTTCGAATTTGAAGCATAAATCCGGAATGTCGCGCCGTATTCATCTGTCACTCGGCCAACGTAGGGTTAACATTCGTATTTAAAAAATGCTGTAGTTGGAATGTAAGTGGAATGAATGTATCTGTTGTAAAGAGAGAATACCTGAATGGAGTAATAGAAAGTGAGTTATTTTAGTTTGAGAATATTAATCTCTTTGGATAATTCGGAAATAAATACCAAAATTCAAGAAAAGTAAATGCATCTTAGACGAACGACACGATTACGATGCTTTTTCATTTTAGTATTAAGACTATTAACACAATAATGACAGCAAAAACCCCAAAACGGAGCGAGCTTTTACTTGCTTCGGTATATCTGAAAATCCAACCTTAAATTCTTGGCATTGGTAGTTTTTAATTTCATTAAGCAATAAAACTAAACTGAAAACCTAAGCTATTAAGTTATATCATTTCCCGACTTAGCCTAGAAAGAGCCACCAGTTTACTGGGACACAATAGTGATGAGACACGGGACGAGCAATAACATAGCGACCTTTGTTCGCAAGTCCGGGGCACCGCACACGTTTGACAGTTGCGCAATTTAACCCTTTTTAGAACGTAATTGCGGAATCCGACTGTTGGTGTGGAATGCATGTGAGAATCACTTTAATTCCTTGTTTTGTTCGAGTTTAATGTTTTTGCATGCGGTTCTTGTTGATTATGGTTTTTGTGGTTTTCCATTATTTATTTTTGAAGTCAATTACGTATTTACTTTACACCGGTATTTAAAACTTTGAAGCTGAGTATGACAGTCATTGTAGGCGTTGTCTGCTATCTAGTTGAACAACTTTGGTTCGAATTAAAAGCATTTTGATACCGAACTTAAAATTATAAAAGTCGAAAAGGTAAGTTCCGAGTTTTTTTTTGCCATATTTTAGGATGCTGCGTTTATTAAAACCCTAAAGGTGAATAACAGAATCACAGTTATTACATTATGTGAGAAAACTTTCATATATATACTGGAAAGCTTACACAATTGGATTAAGTTAAACTTATATATTTTTCTGAGAAAGCTCTTTTGCAGAGTTTCATGGTCATGCAATGTTCCATTAAAAGTTTCTAATACCAACCTGGTTTCGACTATGTTGTACATTTTAGTTCGTCTCTCATGAGGCTTCATTTCATAATGTAGGTAGATTCTGGTCTCAAAATTCTTTTGGAAATTTATTGAAGTGAACACTTATCTAACTAGAATTAAATTAATTTTGTAAAGGATATTGCGATCACGAAGCGAATCTTGAAGTGGGGTTTAAGAATTGTTGAATAGAAAACAATGTTTACAGGTTGTGATTTTTAAACTAAGGATAATTTTTTTATCAAATAAGGCACCATAAAATAATAAAAGTGTTAGCCTGGACTTTAGTGTTAGTGTTAATCAATAAGACTTAATTACAAAGTGAGCCAATCAATACTAGATTCTATTATAGGCGATTCATCGTTGTGGATCAATATCCAAAACAATGAATCGCCTATAAAAGACAGACAGACAATCGCGTCATACGCCCACGGATACTACAATATATATAGTATCCGTGGGCGTATGACGCGAATGTCTGTCTGTTTGTTCCGGCTAATCTCCAAAACGGCTGGATCGATTTTGACGAGATTTCTACTGGCAGATAGCTGATGTCATAAAGAGTAATTAAGAAAAAGGATTAGGGTTCCACGCAAAAAAAAACCGCTATAAATTGTTAACAAAATCCTATTCAAATAGGGAAGTACTTAATATTTTTATAATAATTTCACGGGGATGAAAGTCGCGGGCAACAGCTAGTTTATTCATAAATTTTGACAAAGTCACTGTTGCACTGCTGTCGCTGACAGGTCTGTGGGAATGTAGTAGACTTTAATCTCGTAACAATAAGGTTGCTTATGAGTTGCTTCGGTCAGAGGTACAAGAAACTGTGGAAGGACTGTGAACATTAGAAATTTTAATTTCAGTCAAGACGGTTTTTATTTATTTAGGAGCTGAATATTTGGCAACACTTGGCGCTTCAAAGATTTTTTATCGCGTGAATATTTAATCTCCAGAAAGTTTAAGACTTTCAAGAGTCTTGACGACAAAATGTCATTTTCTCGGCATTATCGTCTCTTACTTTTTTTCTCACAAAATTAGCGACGGAGCGAGAACTAAATAAAGCATTTTTTTATGTTGGTACGTACGAAAATCATCTCTTTCTAGCCCTTAGCTTAAACATACCGTTGTCTCTCTCACACTCTTATTATTTTAGGTACCTTTGCTAAGTTATTACCTACTAGTTTTAATGGCCCTATAAAAAATGGCCCAAGCTGGTCAAACGTCGACATTCATGACTTCATTTCTGTACAAGAATTGATTAATTGGCTTATCAATTGACATCGAGGCGTGGCCGACATCGATCTTGGTCTTCAAGTGCCGTTAAGTATAGCAATAATAATAATCTGTCCGGTTGATACAGAATGTATGGAAAAATGTGATCATCATTGACTGACTGGCTTGCCTTTTCAGTAGGTATAGCTTCTTAATAAAAATAAAGCATTCCTTGACCAATAGAATAATCTTTATGATTTACACCTTCAAAATAATATTGAGTTAGTTAAAAGCTATTTTTTAAACAGAACCTGAATTATTGACAACTCTACATCTTCGACGACTCCTGCAAGTTCCAGGAGATGATTCTCCCGGAACTTACAAATAAAAAATAAAAAAAATAAAAAACTGTTTTTTGTTAAAAGTATGGTAGTATTGGATTTTGTACTTTTTTAGTCCTAACTGTTGTAATAATGCCTTAACTGAACGTTTTTATTCTTACCGTCATATTTGACCAAACGAGAGTGATTTTAATCATACTAAAAAGTTGACGAAACGAGACTCAAAAATAGAATGAAGATCAAAATAGTTACGAAACGGCACTTTTGTGATGGTATTTTGTATAGTTGGCGAAACGGGAAAGTTACCAACCGTTTATCTCGGCCAGGTTTTCTAAAAAATAGAAGAGCAAGGAATGTCCATTCTCTTTTGTAATAAAATACACCAATAAAATTATGATAGCCTGAAGCCATGCCTTTTGATAATATTCTTGACAAAAACAAACTATTCAAGTCTCCTAGAAAGTTCCGACTAACAATGATAAAATTCGCGATTCAAATAAAAAAAAAAACAAAAGAAGTCTTTAAAAGTAGTAGGTAAATAATAGCCTGAATATTTTTCAAGCTCAAATTTAATGTAAACAAATATAATGTTTTTGTAAAGAAAAAGGAACATTTTAAATAATAGGCTGTCCCAAAGTTGTAAAAGTTTTCTTTTGAGACTTTTCCTCATTACATAATATTTCTTTTGTTTCTCATTTCTTTTGTAACAAATATTTGAAGGAAAGTAAACAAAAGATTAATGGACATCGATGTGTACAGTCACGAGCACCAATATGTATACGCTTTTATAAATTTAAAAACAATTTTCGCGAGAATTAACGATTGTAACTTGGAGATGGGATCTTTTTCATAAAAATATGAATTCCAGAATACTATGTTCGTAAAAGCATGCATTTTTAATCCAAACAGTAGGAGAAAAACACTTTTAAAGTTGTGTTTACATATTGGTGTATCCTTGGGGTATCAAATCTAAACGAATGTTAAAAATATTTACAAACAAACGGACATTTCCTGAAAAGTTAGACGAAGAAGTAAATACTATTACCAGCCAGTCACACGGCGATATCTTACACGATATTTCATACTCAAAAATTGAGATCTCACGTCAATAATACAATGTTCCGTATTAAAAAAAATGTTTATTGCTTCAACTTACATATCTTATTCTAGTTACAATGGGGAGAAATAATCCTTTAAAGTAAGTAAAAACAAAAAAAAACAGAAATTATGGTAAATATCCCGTATCTAGTGTTAATGATAATATTAGTGACCATGAAAGTTTAAAACTTATAAGTAAGTGTAAGTAAGTTCTAAGTAAGTGTTTTTTTTTAATTTAAAACATTGTGATCCCTAAATTGCCACACCGTGTGAACGGCGCTTTACTTGACAACTTTGCCTGACGTATTTTAAACTTGGAACCATAGTATTGTATCTGCAGTCGTGAACTGAATACCAATAGGGAAGAAATAATATGCACATAAACTGTCACTTACGGGATATCTTCCGTGATTGTCTGTTGTTTTGAGCTCCCGATATTTCGACGCTGTTGCAAGCGCCATGATCGCGGGTTGACTGCAGAATGCGGGTGGATGTTGAGTGACAGTTTAGTGTAAGTGTAAACCGTGAAAGTTTAAAACAGTGTTAGAAATAATATGATTATGTAGTGCCTTCAAAAATTAAAGAATTTCTTAACATACCCCTTTTTTTTTGTTTTTACCGATGGGGAATCATCAAGTAACCCCTCCCACTCTGGGCTGAGCAGGAGGGAGTGTCAGACTTTTACTGACCAAAACCCATCCATGTTCCTTCCTTTGCCCTTTGTGTTCCAGGGCCGCGGTATCTCTTTCGAACAGTCCCGCAACCCTGGCAGGCATCGGTCCTTATGGACCCCTTCCTGTTTGCTGACTCTCTTTGAGGCGCGCGTGGAACACGAACGCACCGTCGACACGGCCTGTCGTCATAAGACGGACGGACGGCGAGCTAGCCCACAGCTCACCGTCCACAGGCCCGCGTCTACGGTGGCCGCAGAGGCTGAGACGTGAGGCTCTCTCCCTCTCACGTCCCGCCACCTCTTTCGCTAGCATGACTGCTTCGCAGAAGGAGGTGACGGCGTCCCATTCCCTCTCGCTCCGGACCATGGATTGAACCCAGAGCCAGACGTGAGAGGTCGCCGCCGCCGATTGCCGCTACGAGGACACGGTGGTGCTCCGCCCAAGCGGAGCAGACCTGCACAGTGTGCTCCACCGTGTCCTCCGGTCGATCCTCGCAGTGGTGACACCCGGGCGTTTCCTCCCGCCCGATTAGGAGCAGGAACCTCCCGAAACAACCATGTCCGGTGAGGACCTGCGTCAGGCGGAAGGTGAGGGCGCCGTGGCGCCTCTCTAGCCACTTCTCAAAGAGGGGACTTACCGCCACTATTGCGGCGTGCCCTGCAGGGGGTTGCGACAGTCGCTCTCTCCATGTCGCCATGAGATAATATCACCCCTGGAGCTATTTTAGTGAACCTAAATTATTGTTCGTAGCGAGATGAAAGAGTGAACGAGACTGAATTAATATGTGAAGTTTCTCTAGCAAAACATACATTATTGAATGTGGGAAATCAAAAGCGATAAACGGAAACATCTTTACTTCATTTTAAATTGTCTTTCAATTTCCTAACATAAGTCTGCCATCTTTCTATTTCTTCTTTCCCGCTCAAACACTCGCTCTCAGTCACTCAGTACTGTCATGCCCACATATATATTTCTTAGACTTGGTTTGCAACTCCCAGGTTTAAGTAGTCGTTACTTACAGGTCATTGAGTCTCGAGAGTCTGACAATGGTGTCAATGGGTATCATAATCTAGTACAAACTGAGTTGTGGAGGTCAGATAGGCAGTCAGTCCATTTAAAATACTGGTATTATGCTGTATCCGGTTACACTAGAAGCCGGCAGGCTAAAAAACTGTCTAAAACTATTCTTGAAAATAGATTCAAAAGGGTACTCCATAAAAAAAAAAAACAATAAAATTCACAACCAGGTATAACGAGATACATTTCTTCTGAAAGCCAGTGCTCTTTACCGACAAAGAAACTCGTATGGTTTACAAAGCGCTCTTGTTAAGCCCCTATTCGAGCTTTACAGCTTAGTGGTAGATTTCGCTGCTGCCATTTCTTCTTTTACTTGATTAGTACTTAGGTATTTCTATTGCAGTATAATGCAATGGTCCTTTTCTTTTTTGTCATGAATTTGTTCGACATACTTTTCTAAGTAAGTTTGTTTGATGTTTAGGTTGGGGGTATTTTCGTGCTTATGTGGGTACGAGTTGTGGTTTCTTAAACATGAGTATTGAGGACTATTTTTGAACACACTATTTTTGAGTATATATTTTCTAAAACCTACATGCAGTTATACTGTCATGCAAGCCTATTAACTTCAGTTTAAATTCCTGGATGTCGCGAAAGTTATCATAAATCAAATAGTGCTTTTTAACCTCCAATTTATAGGTATTTGAAAAACATTCAATTTTTAATTATATTGTCCAACATTAGGGCTAGGTTCCAAACCATAAGCTATGTGTTTAGGAAGTTATTTAAAAAAAATGTTATGACAAAAAGGTTCATTAAAATAGCATGAAAATTTCTAATTTTGTTAAACGAGTACACGCTCTTTTAATTCATCAAGAGTTATGAAGACCTGGGGGCCTAAAATGGCCGCTTTAGCAGAATCATATTATGATAGTAATATGAATTACGTTACAATTCGTAAAATAATCAGACAGTTAATATTATGAATTGTCACTTTGTGATCATTTTACAAATTGTAACATAATTTTAAGCTCCCAGAAAAGGAGTGATTCAACATTTCCAATAGGACTACCAGAGAAAATCTATAACCGGTAGAAAAATAGCTATAAAATCCGGTGCTCTCCGTCTTGTAGGTAACAAATAAGTCCTAACCACAACCAAATCTATCCATAGATCACTGGGATTCATCTGACACGGCAGATAAATCTAACGCGAATCCTATAACGTACGTCAACTCAGTTATTTTCCGTTCCTTGCGTCTAAACCATTACCTACCTATTTTTGCCAGTCGGGTAAAAATACGACAGAGTTTCTCTGATAAGACACGACAAACAACGTTAACTTACTGGTAGTCATTTATTATTTTTGCAATATGGAATGCACTTCTTTTGTTTTTTGTGGTAAATGGGACGTATTTTTTATCATCTGTGTGTGGGAAAGAAACTGTCGTATGTTTGCGAAGTAAGTTTACGTGTAGAGATAATTTATACATGCTATTTGTTTATGATGTAGCTCTAAATAGTTTGAGGTCGTTTGTTTTGGATTTCGTATGTTTTTTTTTGTTATGTGTTCGTGATCTACCATACTATCTATACTAATATTGAGAGGTATTGTTTTTAAGTTCGTATGTTTGTATGTAGGGGTAATCTCTGGATCTACTGAACCGATTTTGAAAATTCTTTCAATAATATGAGGCTACATTATCCCCGAGTACTATGTAATGGTACTCGGCCTATGGTATAGCCTATGGGCTATATTTACAACGTATCCGTGGGATAATTTCCGACCAAAACGCGAGCGAAGCCGCGGGCAACAGCTAGTGAGTTATAATTTCATAAGTACCTTTAATGCGGGAACTTTTTTCTGCGTTTTTACAATAGACTGGATATCTTTCAAAGAGAGAAGGGCCTGTGTCTTAGCTGTGGGAATATTAAATAACATCACGCCTGTAATAGCCGAAGTGTTAGGCAGAGGTGTATCTAATAGTTCACCCAGATTTCTCCAGTTATGATTAAGTCCCATGTAATAGAAAGCGAGCCTATTGCCGTCAACTAGGCACAGTTACAGTTCCAGACTCCGTGGCTGTTACTGAGAAATTCATGAGGGAAAAACCCAATAACAATTTGCCCGACCCGGGAATCGAACCCAGGACCTCATGCTTAGCAGTCGTGATTGCGACCACTAGACTAACGAGGCAATCTAGTTCAGGAATATTATAGTATGATTAAAGTACTAGTAGCCCTATACTACAGAAGTGAAAAGATGGTAAGACAATGATGATGATAATTTTGCTCTGCAGTAGGAAATACAAGCTTGTACAGCGTGTAACAGAAAGTATATAGTCATATGGAAGACTGTGGTACTGACCATCAAACTGAACAACTTTCTGTATGGGACCACCATCAAAATCCCAAAAAAATAATCAACTATACAAAATTTCAATACCTACTCGACTCAAATGAATGGGACAGCTGATTATTTTTTTACGATTACGATGGTGGTGCCATAGAGAAAGTTGTTCAGTTTGATGGTCCGTACCACAGTCTTCCTTATGACTTAGCCCTTTCTGTTACGCGCTGTATAAACAAAAATATAGCAGTAATTAATGAATTACTGCTAAATGTATTTGAACAGATAATAATCGTAAACTTGAATAAAATCTTCTTTAGAAGATCAAATTATCATCTGTCTTCAGCCTTTTCCCAACTATGTTAGGGTCGGCTTCCAGTCTAACCGGATGCAGCTGAATACCAGTATTTTACATGGAGCGACTGCCTATCTGACCTCCACAACCCGGTTAGTACTGGGCAATACGATACCCCTTGGTAAGACTGGTTGTCAGACTTTCGCGTCACTGACTACCTGTAACGACTGTCAAAGATCTACAAATGACAGGACCAACGGCTTAACGTGCTTTCCGAAGCACGGAAGAAACTCGGTATGTAATGGGTGTTCACCCGTCCACAGACCAACCTAGGCAAGCACGACTTAACCTAAAGATCGATCCGAGCGGGTGTTATTATTTAACCACGAGCTCTTCCTCCTCCTCCTTTAGAAGAAACAATTGAAAATACATTTCCAAATACACTTTTCATACCTAATGTAAAATTCCTAATTTCCTTTAAAGTAACAATTTCAAACTTGTATCTTAATATTTATGTGAATACTATTCATTGAACTATCTTTGTGTTCATTTGTAACATTTAACTCCTGGACACAACCGAGTGCTATTAAGGTGGAAGCGCAAGGGTAGCCCGTGAAATTGAATGGGTAGAATTGAATTGAATTCTTACGTTTTCTTTATTTTCATCAACATACAACCTGACACTGACCTGCAAAGTGTAATAAACGTTAGAAAATTAAAATTTCGCGGGCTACCCTTGCGTATCCACCTTAACGACTTCAAGCGAAAAGTAAAGTTACTAGGTATTTAAATTAAGGCGACGTTTTAAGAAAATGTTAGAATTCAGGGCTTTTTAATGGAAATACAAAAGGAACTTCTGTTCCTTTTGTATTTCCATTAAAAAGCCTAATATACATACACGTATGTACAAAGTCATTTCCCAGAAATATTTTTTGCGTAGCCCGGCGCCAATGACGCTGGGTCATATTGACCCGAGGTGATTTCAAACGGCCATATTTTGTAGTTTACGTGCTTTGTGGTTTTGAACGTTTTAGTAGCTGGAGATGCAGTACTCCTACACCCACACCGCTAGTGAATTCAGTGCTTCACCACCAGTGCAGGGAGATACACGTGCGTCAAGCAAAAACGGGTAAATATGACCCAACGTCATCAATGTCGTACTGTTTTCGTGACATATTTTGTTTTGTATTTTTTGTGTTTATTGATCATTTTTCGTTTTTGCTTTCAGGAATTTGGCATATTTGCCAAATTCCTGAAAGCAAAAACGAAAAAACCGCTCTTTCACAAACCGCTCTGAAAGAATATTAGAGATCTTAGAGGACTTAGCCTCATTCAGGACCATTTGCAGGAACGAAGAACCCGTGTGAATTTGCCTCGGCAATTGCGCAAAAGAATCGCAGATTTCGCGGGGGCACACCCTGAAGAACCTCCCCGGAAGGTTCCTGGAGCTCGTAGGAGATGTCAGGTGTAAGGAAAGATAAGAAAACTACCCGCACTTGCAATGCTTACCAGATATATTTTGCATTACATCCCATACTGCGAAAGAGGAGGAGCGAGGAGCTCGTGGAAAAATATTATCAGCCGCTCAGGTCGATCTTTAGGTTAAGCCGCGCTTGCCTAGGTTGGTCTGTGGATGGGTGACCGCCCATTACATACCGAGTTTCCTCCATGCCTCGGAAATCACGTTAAGCCGTTGATCCCGGCTGTCAATTATAGATCTTTGACAGTCGTTACAGGTAGTCAGTGGCCCAAAAAGTCTGACAACCAGTCTTATCAAGAGGTATCGTATTACCTAGTACTACCTGGGTTGTGTTGTGAAGGTTAGATAGGCAGTCGCTCCATGTAAAATACTGGTATTCAGCTGCATCCGGTTAGACTGGAAGCCGACCCTAACATAGTTGGGAAAAGGCTAGGCCGATGATGATGACATCATATACTGCGAAAATTGTAGCAGTTCCATGGAATGAGGAAACTGAAGACTGATTATATAATTGAAGTTCCTAAGTGCGTGATCTTTATATTAGTAAATAAAAATGTTGTTTTGTTATTTTAGTAAGTTTTCTACAAGAAAATTTAAATAATTACTCAAATTGTGTTTTCAAACATGATTTTGCATGTGTTCTGAAAAAAGTTAATAAAAGTTGATTCTATGAATATATTGGCATTTTTGTTATTTTACCCAGTAAACAATAATACAAACTAATACATGAATCATTAAAATAAGGTGTTATCATTACCTAACATATTGAAAAATTCTGATAAACTTCGGGTCACCATGACCCGGTGTCATAGTCCGCGTTATTATTTTCACGTCATTGGCGCCGGGGTAGAGATACTTAGTTTGATGTACAGAGTGTTTGTATACAGCAAATCTAGTGACCAATGTTCGCTCTGTATCGCAATGAAAAGCGCTTTGCCCTTTATTATGACAATAACTACCTATTATTATAGCGTCTATTTACAATTCCCAAAATTTCTCAAAATTAATAATAACATCAAACCCACTAACAATTCAATCCCACACAAACATTAACGCTTGTCAAACTTTAAAGTGATTAAACAAGTTACTGTTGAAGCAAATGCCTCGTTATTTAACTTGCAATATTTAATTGAATAATAAGCTCTATTTAGATAGAGCTACGTCACAAAATTGAATGTTTAATAATATTGTAAATCAAGGTTAAGTTTTGACTTCCTTGTTTTGGTTAAAAGTAAGTTAATTCTGACTACGGCAGATTTGTATCAGAAATGTTGTTGTAGAAATGGTTTTAAGATTCGGTAATAGTGAACAACTTCTGTCTTGATTAACAGTATTTCAATGTTTATATTTTGCTTCTATCTTACGAACCGATGTCCGAAATTCATCATCACTACATAGTATAAAACAAAGTCGCTGCCCTCTGTCTGTCCCTATGTATGCTTAGATCATTAAAACTACGCAACGGATTTTGATGTGTTTTTTTTAATCGATAGAGTGATTCAGAGGAAGGTTCATATGTATAACATTGCACCCGTGCGAAGCCGGGGCGGGTCGCTAGTAGGTAATATAAAAAAGTTAAATTACAGGGTGTAAGCGGACCCTTCATGAAGCCGTTGACGACTTCCAAGCATTATGTACATCAAACTAAGTAACTTTATGCAAATATTATTGCTGGGAAACGTTTTTTGTTGGGTGAAAAATAACGTTTTACAGTAGGACTCAATGTAACGCACTCAAAACATTGTACTGATGGATAGATTGATTAGTATGGGGGACGTTGAAGTGTCTAAAGTAAAGTTCTAACATTAAAAACATGTATTAAAAACTTGTATTTAAAAACATCTCCGTAACTGGAACGTTCCCAGGTATGGTCTAGAACAAAAAACTATTGCAATGACGGGGAAAATAAGTGCCTTTCGGCTTAGTTAAGGGTAAATTAATACACCCATTATACTTATAAAAATGTTAATATTTTTTTTTCTAATAAGAACAAAGTATCTGTTAAACGGTTTCTTTTCGATGATAAAAAGAAAAACGAGTATATTCATCTCAGTGATAAAATTTACCCTTTTTATTAAAAGCTTTTGTTAGTGTTTAAAAATGTTTCTTTGAAAAAGTTATTTGTTATCATGAGTACAACCACATGTTTAAGTATCGGTCACTAATTACCAGTCACCCTATGTATTACTGCTCGTGACTACGTACGTATCTCTTTGATGAAAGCTCGATTGTGTCCCAATTACCGAAGTCACAGAATTATGATTCAATAAATGTTACATCGTCACTCGCTGTTGGATTGTTCCAATTAAAAATGTAAGGTATGCGTTGTCCATTAATTGCCTTTGTAGCTGTGAATATCTGTTATTAAAGGAAATTATAGACTCTATGTTTTACTATTAATGAGGTTCGTTTTGTTAATAGTAGGTAATTAAAACCCCTGTGATGTTCACATTTCCCCTTTTTTTCTCTGGGACTGCGGCGGAATGCGTTCCGAAAAAAAAACAAAACTAGAATCGGTTTTATACATGGATATATGTACAACAGCGCTCATTGACAGTCGACAACTTTAAACCTTGTTACTGAGTGCATAAGGGTGAAAAGTACTCGACCGTCCGTAAGCACGGTAGTACATTTTTGCTCACTGCATATTGACATTTATGGTCACTAACCCATAACCTATGGCCCAAAAATAGGTCCTTGAACCTCCAGACTACTCACTACTACATTTGCCTTTTAATTATCTAGAACGTTTATTTACATAATCAAGTCATAAACAATTATAAATCCTTACATTAATAATGTTCAGACGGGGTCGTCGACTCGAAAATTCTAGACCACTGAATATATTTTAGGCTAATGTCGAATCTATGTGACTGTGGTACGGTTTTCTACGACAGTTTGCTGTATAAATAGAATTAAGCTTTTGAATTATAAATGTCGCATTTATAATTCAAAAGCTTAATTCTATTTATTGACATTGCATATATACATGTAAACATAATACATCGCTTTATTTATGCCTTTAACACACTTCATAGTCTTACATAATGATGTTGTGGGTTATACCTATATCTTTTGTATATGTGAGGTCTTGGATACCCACCTTTATGTGTGAGGAAATAAAAATTGAATTGGTTATGTAGATAATTGAAATGTTACAAACTAGGGGGTACTTATATCCGGGGGTATTTATATCGTCTTACGACAAACAGTTTCTCTTGGACAATCGGATGCGAAATAAGAAGATAAAGTTAAGATTGAAGCGCAAGGGTAGCCCGCGAAATTTTCATAGGTTTTTTTGCAATTTGCAGGTCAGTGTCAGGTTGGATGTTGATAAAAAATGAGTCGCGCCAGTAACACGTATCTATTTATATAATTATAATAATTAAAATCATCAATACAACCCTCTGAGTTCATTTAACCCCATTGAATTACTTTTTCATGAAATAGTTACAAATTAGGGTTAAATGAACATAGGGTTGTATTGATGAACTTAGGGTTGTATTGATGAACTTAACCGTTTTACAATAAAGCTAGACAAAACGACATTTCTATTTCACTAACTAACTTTACTCAAATTTATGTTTGGGCTTTAATTACTTTAAAATTGCTAATGCAATTATTTGCTATTGCTATTGGTTAATTTTGATCCACGTATTGTGGTAATACCTTTCACAATACGTGAAAATCAGCTATTGAGCTGATTCTCATAAAAAAATTGAGATGAGATCCGATTGCTACAGTCACACATCTTACGCCAACTCACCGAACTATACACACAACGTACGAAACGAACAACAGAAGTGACACTATACATACAAATTGCTCTGCCATATAGGAAACATCTTGACGACACAAAGGTATACCTACACGACACAGTAACAGAGCATGAGACACATGTCAGGGACAACAAAGGACAATACGGATATATATATATATATATTGTGTTGGAAGAGAAGGATAGGGAGTGACAAGTTACAGATGCGAGGATAGTACCTAAGAATGGACTTGTAATTATTTAATCTATACGTCTATATTTGTTTGGAAGTTTGTATGTAGGGGGTAATCTCTGGATCTACGGAACCGATTTTGAAAATTCTTTCACTAATAGGAAGCTACATTATCCCTGAGTGCTATAGGCTATATTTAAAACGTGCCAAAACCAAAACGCGAGCGAAGCCGCGGGCAACAGCTAGTGTTTTAAAAAGAAACCTTTCGGAATACATTTCATGAGTGGTGGTGAAAACTGCTTCTAATTTCGTTGCCAATCTTAATAAATTTTAATGATGGTAGTTTTAGTTAGGAATTCCTGCGCTAGTTTTTGAAACTGTGAGATGTTTAGTACAAAATAACATCCCAACAAATTAAGTTACCCAAGCAAAATTAAATGAATTAATAACATCATTCTTTTGCCCTTATCCCAATTAATTTGGGATCGGCGCAGCATGTCTTCTTCTTCCATACTTCTCTATTACTCGTCACCTCATCAGACACCTCCTTTCGTGCCATATCATCCTTCACACAGTCTATCCATCGTTTCTTTGATCTCCTTCTACTCTTATATCCATCCACATTCATACTCAAAAATTACGTCACGATATTTTTTTCATTCCTCTGCATCACCCTACAACCGATTACCACACGACTTTTAAATGAATTAATAATGTGGACGAATTTTATTTAGTAATTAAGTAAGGCACTTCGTTGTACCTCCTAAAGTGTATCATAATGGTGGTTTGATATAAAATTATAAATATTTAGCATCAAAGAATGTTAATGTAAAATGACCAAAAACCATCTCATGATTTCCTGCAGATCTTTTACCAGTCTTATGATATTAAATCAGCACTCTGCGAACAAAGATCCTGTTGGTTCTTCAGATATTCAGGAACTGATATTACAAAGGCTTTCATCTATAAATTCATTAATGTCAATAAGTCAGTGTGCAGAGTAAGGCGACTCCATTTATTTCTTCTATTCACGACGCTCGATAAAATCGCCTTGTCGCATCTTTGATTACATCAAATGGGAGTTTCGTTATCAGATAAAGGAATAAGGAATACTGGGTGGAGGGTAGACGAAATGCGGAAGCGAGATAAAGAAATAGATATGTACGAGTACGTACATGATGTAAACGTGACGCGTTTCTTTCAGCTAAGAGTCTAACCATGTCAACAGAATGTGAGCAAATAGCTACGTTCCATTAAAACCAAGAAAGTTTTTTGTTACGGAAATGAAACTTTATCAGCTACGATATTTCTTACTGTGTGTGAACAACAGTTAAATCTTCTTCTTAGCGTATCGATGGCAAAAAGTTCAAATGTGTTTAGCCCAAAACTCAGCCAAGCGATCCCCGCTCACTGCTGCAGTCAGTAGGTCATCAGGTGCGCAGGTGATAGGGCATGCGGTGCAAGATGGAAGGTGGGCCATTGTCTGTGGGGAGACGTCGCATACGCACTTGAGGTCTGAACCGTCCATGAACCCCAATCTGCAGAGATTGTCTTTACTCCAGCCGACTTGGGTTCGAAGTCTGTTTAGACATTTCCAAGCCGGCCACGGCAATGCGTGCAACAGTTAAATTATTATCGACTTTAACTTTGTTTGTCCTTTGAAAGTCTGACAACCAAACATGTAATGTGCCGATCTGATTTCCGGGTCACACGACACCTCGTGTGTTCCAAAAATTGGGTTGGCATAGGCAGTTGTTCCATGTGAAATACTCTATTCAGCTTAATCCGGTTAGAGACCCATGCTGACCCCAACAAGATTGGCGAAGGGCTGTTTGCTGGGGCTATGATGTTGGCTTGTGGGAACTCAGACTTGAGCTCAAAAACTTTGTCGAAATAAAGGTGTGCGGTGCAAGTCCCGGGCATGCATACATATACTGCGAAAAATCAAAAACCGATTGTCGAATAATTATTGCAACTTTGAGATCCTAATGTAACAGCATAATATTACAATCACTTTTAAAGCATACAATGCATATTTTTTTATGCTCGTGACTATGCTACATACAACGGTAAAGGACTTCAACTTCTACTCTGACGTCAGCCCAACGTTGAGCAATATTTTGCAAACTTAGCAGGAAGATGTTTTAAGCAGGGGAAATATTAAAATTTTGAAAAAGTTGGCGCGTTCTTTATGGTTAGGCGTAAAATAACTGTGCTTATTTTATGTACCAGTAAATAAAGGGTATAACAAGACCCTTAACGAAGCCGAAAGGCACTTGTTCTCCCCGTCATTGCGATATTTTTTTTTGTTCTAGACCATACCTGGGAACCTTCTAGTTACGGAGATATTGGGGGTCAAAGTTCCAACATTTTCACAAGTTTTTTCTTAAATACATGTTTTTAATGTAAAAATCTTAATTTTTACTTTAAACACCTCCACGACCGCAATCCATCCATCAGCATAATGTGTTGACTGCGTTTCATTGAGTCCTACCGTAAAACGGGATTTTTCACCTCAAAAAAAAAAGTCGTTTCCCAGCAATAATTTTTGCGTTAAGTTACTTAGTTTGATGTACATAATGCGTGGTTGGCGGCTTCGTGAAGGGTCCTGTTACACCCTGATAATTATTTAACATCTAGGCTTTTCGGATAATCTATTGAAATACACGAAATAATATTTCCAAAAATGTTTTACAATACAGTCACTGTAAGGCACAGTTTTTTACTCCTCAAACTTTTTAAATGTTGCCGAGCCAGTAAAATTACCTGACCCCGACGCAACTAGATTGTCAATATCAGTATCTACACATTTATTGACAGTCAATTTTCAATATCCAAACATAAAGGTCAGGTTTGAAATGTTGTATGTACCTACTGTCAGTGTACCGAAATAAGTATACAGGGCATAGTTATTGCGATAACTAAGTAAACTGCTAGGTAGGATGGATGTTTTTCTTTAGTCACCCACTGTACATCATCGTTTGATGTAACGCAAACTAAAGTAACTTTACGCACAAGTTATTGCTGGGAAAAAACTTTACTTTGAGGTGAAAATTCACGTTTGACGGCAGGACTCTCACAAACTTTACCTCTTTATAATTTTATTATATAGTAACATAGTATAGATGAGTTAATAATACAAATGTAGAAAGAAAACTCCCACACAATATTACTTATCAGATTTAAGCACAAATCCAGTAAACGCTTTTACAAAAATATGTAACAGATAATAATCGCTTTCACTCACCCACGAAATCGAATCGAAACAGTACAGTCATATTGAAAATTTAATGCATTTTCATTTATGCAACAATTTCGAAACTTTTTGCCTTCAATCCGAATCATTTACATTTTCATTCGGCTAAAAGTTATTTATTTATTGATACCTGTCTGGGGCTCCGGGAGCAGTGTTTCACAAATTGCTACAATTTTGGGTCCAATTTCGCGCTGTCGGTAATGGCCGATGGAAATCAAATACGTTTCCAGGTGCGGGAGTGGAACGCTAGATTATCTGGCCACACTACTCATAAATATTCCTGTGGTTATATCATATTAACTAGGTATGAACATTGTGGTTGACTCCAGAATAGTGTTATATTTAACCGGATGGAATTTTTTAGTACGCGGTGATTAGATTAACACATTGTATAATATGCGCTTGAAGCAAATAATGGTGGTAATTTCTCGTCTGTTCTCTTTAGAATTTAGATGGTTATAATACGTTGGTTTTACCTAAGATCGCAGTTGGTCGGTAGGTTGTTGGTCGTAAGTTGTAAAAACAATACATTAATACATAAACTGTCACTTACGGGATATCTTCCGTGATTGTTTATACTTTTGAGCTCCCGATATTTCGACGCTGTTGCTTGCGCCATGATCGCGAACAAAACAAAACAAAAATACCAAATAACAAAACAAAAACACAATACAAAACAAACGCAAGCAATACATTAATACTTTTCAGCTTCTTTTAGAGCTGTTGGTAGGCTTTCCACCTTTTAATTAATTGTGATAAATAGCTTACGAGTGGTCATAAAACAATAAAAAGTTGTATTTACCCTTTGTCACTATTTACTGTATGTTACTTTTCTTTGAAATCACAATACTATAAACTTGGGTCATAATTTGGCATAATATATTTTGACCTGATTCTGAGAACATACATTGTATTTATGAATAATTCAAACTAGAATTATTAGAATATGTAAACTTGTAATCGAGATACATATTTCGGTTCGGATATCCCAAGGGTGTTTAGAATATTGTACTAACACCTGCCCTCTGGTTATGCAGAATAAATAGTTCATAAATCACAGCAACTGGCATGTTCGTTACTTTAGTTAGGATTGAAAATAGGTTTATTTAGCTTAGGAGCTTTTACGTTGCTTGTTTATGCGCGTGCGAGGATCTTGTAATTCTTACTTTGATCTTCGATCAGACAAATCACAATTCATAACAAACTTACGAAAAACAAAGTTGAAATACTAATTTATACAGTTAGGATATAGTAAGCAGGTTGCTAAAAAAAAAATTGTATTCACTAAGCCTTGAATTTAGAAGGGAAGGATCGCTAGTGTGTAACAGTAACAGCGGGAATTGCATATTGCAACGAAACCGGTGTAACACACGGCTGGACACCATTAGCAGCATTGTACGAATAGAGATGTAGTTTGAACAGCTTTCCTTTGCTGACATTACTATCGCTTACCTAAATTATTCATAATTATGTAAAACCAGAAAAAAACCCTGTTTTTCTTCCTGTGGGTGGATTTTATTTTTCAATTTTAATAAGGACATACTTATACGTGCCTATATACTCTCTCCAATAAAAACAAAAAATCGTTAAAATCGGAATACTTTGAACAAAGTAATGCGTGGTCAAACCTCCTACTTTTTTTTCGTCTTTTAAAAACTCATAAATATCAGAGGGCTTATGTAAAGTGCCATGGATACGTCAAAAAAGTGATGGATTGACTTAATATAAAATTGAAGGAATACGAAGATTTGAAAGCTATCGTCACATAACATCGTAAAAAGGTAATAATCAACATCATCACCTGCCTAGCCTTTTCCCAACTATGTTAGGGTCGGCTTCCAGTCTAACCAGATGCAGCTGGATACCAGTACTTTACATGGAGCGACTGCCTTTCTGACCTCCACAACCCAGTCCTGGGTAACACACACTGGCTAGACACCTCTTGATAAGACTGCCTGTCGGTCTTTCGGGCCACTGACTACCTGTAACGACTGGCATAGATATACAAATGACCGCTGGTACCAACAACACTTAACTGCTTATCTAGGCACGGAAGAACGTTGGTATGTAATGGCTATTATTATTTACCCGAGAGGTCCTCCTCAAAACGGTAATATCAACACACGGTTTTAAATAACTGCCTGAAGGCGTTTGAAACAAAGACAATACAATACAATAGAAATTTATTTCTCTCAAAAAGGTAGAATTTTGGGACATAGTATCTCGGACGCCCATCAATATAACTAGAATTCCATTTTTAAACGCAAAAGAAAAACGGACGTTCGGTTCTGTATCATAGCATATTCGAACTTCTTAATCGTTTCCCCCAATTCCAAAATTAAATCTTTCTCATCGATTTTTCATTAACAATAAATTCGAATCAGTTCACGCGTTCCATAGTGAAGACAATAGCTACGATTGTGTCGCATCACTAGTGTGTAGCGTGGTGGACAGTGTGACATGACAGTTTGTCCGGGACATTGGAAGCAACTGTAAATTATTCAACTGTCACCCGGTAATAAAGTTAGTTTGTAGGTTTTATTGGGGCCCAATTGAACTGTTCACACATGGTTGTTCATTGCAAATTAGTTTGGTTAAGGCTTTAGATGCGTATTCAAAGTCTAAAGTCACACAATTTATTTCAATGTAAGGCACTACAAGGCATTATAATAGGCCATTATGAGATATTTCCGAACGTCAAATATGAAAATGGAATTGAATCTATTTTCGTACTACTACGTACGAAAAGAAAAAATGAAGAAAACATGTGAATTCTGCTTAGGACGATAAAATAATACAAGGTTGCCAAAAGCCTTCTCTCATTTAGTTAAAATAGTATCATAAAAAAAGGTTCAATTTTTAAAGTTCCTATTTCTAATTAATAATCCGGTCCTAAAATAAGATCAAAATAAATTATCTAATATAATCTTTAGTTCTTTTTATTAAATTTTATTGCATCGTAAAAGGTTGCTAGGTAATTAAAACAATAATTTATCGGTTCAAAATGGCGATCAAAAATAATAATTCTTTACCCTTTAGGCCCGTTGTATATTTTAACAAGAGTTGGTTATAGATGGTAGAATTTGTGTTGTTAGGCTAATGAGAATAATATCGTAAATTTCCATCAATGCTGAGAATCATTAACATTATTATTAGAGTTGAAGAAACTTCTTCGAAATAAGCTTCTATTATTCATGACGATCGACATTAAAATTGTCTGTTCAAAACTAAACTACATCCAGTATTGCCACCAAACAAGTTGTGATTCCATGACAACCATTGAAATTTAAACCTTAAATCAATGAGTTAATATATCACATGATGCGCTTGGGTATTGCAGGAACCAAAATATAAATACCGACGCATGGCGGAAACACCCGAAATTTTCCGAGGTCATCCTTCAAATTGCGAGGCCGGAGACACTCTGGGAATTCCTAACAACTTGTGAGGTCCCTAAAATTTTAATTACGCTGTATCCAACCATTCTTCCTCCCCCCAAGTTGGCATAGCGGTCTCTTTGAATATTATTACTCAGCCCACTCGCAAAAAGCCTTTAGCGAAACATTCGGGAGAATACAATTTCATTTTAATGCTTTTATGGAATGACCCTGGAGGAGTATTGTTCTTACGATCGGATTGTGAAGGAAATGTAATAATAATATCAATGCTTTTCGATGCTGATTTTGTGATTCAAGACCTGTTTGTATAAGAAAAGGTAAATAAAAACAATCTCTATCCATTTCACCTTCTCTTTTTGATACAGAAATGTTTAATTCATATACTTTCAAGCTTCAGTACCTCGAAGTTTTAAAACAGATTTTTTACTCCGCCAATACAGCTGCGTCGTCAATGACGACACAAACCTAACTTAAAATGTTTTGCAGACTAAAGCCTCGCAAGTTTTGGGTCTTACATTCCTAGTGCTGACGTATTTCGTTACGTTCAACCACGTTCAGTATTCAAATACCGTCGTATGACGTTCCTGCAAGAGATTTGCGAGCATTAGTTACTCGTGAGATTTCGCATAATTAGTACCGGATTCCCCGTGGTGCAGTTGTTCGAAGACGTATTTTGCATAAGATTATTTCGAAATTATTCATGGGAGAATATTATAAATGATTCTTTAATATGAGAATTAGGACCGCAGGTTTTTCAGGGGCAATTTTAAGAACTTACAGAGTTAGATACTCCGAATTGTTTTCATAAATTCAGTCATTATCATCTGCCTGGCCTTTTTCCAACTATAAGAATAAGAATAAGAATAATTTATTGTTTATAAAGTACATTCAATACATTGATTCCTGAAACTCACACTAGGATTCCCTGTGTCGTGAGTTCCAGGCTCCTTCGTTCCGTTTACAATACTTATTGTTACACAATTTTAGGTTTAGCGCCGCTACAATAAATTTCTAAACTAACCAACTACCACACACTACACACACACACACACACACACTACTAACTAACTATTTCTTTTTAACTATGTTGGGGTCGGCTTCCAGTCTAACCTGATCCAGCTGACTGACCTCCACAACCCTGTTAGTATTGGATAATACGATACCCCTTGGTAAGATTGGTTGTCAAACTTTCGCGCCATTGACTACCTGTAACGACTGTCAAGGATCTACAAATCACAGCCGGGACCAACGGATTAACTTGCTGTCCGAGGCACAGAGGAAACTCGTTGCGTAATGGGTGGTCACCCATCCACAGATCAACCTAGTGAAGCGCGGCTTAACCAGAAGATTGATCTGAGCGGTTGCTATTTTTTAGCCACGAGCTTCTGAAACACAAACCCTGGCAGTCCTGTATCACAAATTCAATGAAGGGTCAAAATTATAGGTCACTAATTAATCGCCATACTTATTCTTATATACAAAACTTCTCTTAATGTATGTATGTACCTAGATGTTATTATCACCATCATTAACAAGTAAGAATGTATCATTGTAGGTGGTTGTAACATTCAGTAAAAGTTAACGAACGGCTCGCCAGCACACAGATAAACCCTGAGAGGTTTTCGTTGTGTGGCTAAAACCAAAATGTAATAGCATAAGTTTTTTAGAAATTAAATAACTAAAAAAAAAAAAAACATAATATTTAGTTGTAGGTTCTGTTTTTGATAGAAAACTCTAAGTCGACTAAATTACACCATTGACCAACTCGATCATCTTTACCATAGCTCAAATGTTCTAAATCAAATCAAAATAATTACCGTTGAATTCCGAAATTCAATTACGCTATTTGAATAATTAACTGAACGCTGAACCTTATTTATTGGACAATCTTATAATTTTAATCAAATAATTGAAGAATGAAATAACACTGAATACTTCACAACGACTTTTCGTAAGCAATTTTGACGACAACAATGGCGGTCTATATTTCTTTCATTATTGGTTTCATAGCGTAACATCACGCCGATAATCCCTGGAGGGTTACGCAGAGGTGCAAAATTCCCACATTTCGCCTGCTGTGTTTATATGTTATTTAAGTTGAAGCAATAAACTTTTTTTTTTTTTTTTTTTGTTATGTTTAAGTAATAGGGGGCGAGCCTAATGCCGTCAATCAGGCACACATCCCAAATCCAGGCTGTTCTTAAGCGATAAGTAACAATTTTGTCATAATTACAATAGTGGTATATATTATATATTATATATAATAGTGGTATATTTCTTATTATGCCTGGATCGATGACATTTTACCAGCTATATTTAAGTCCCGTATAATAGGAGCGAGATTATGTCATCAATCAGGCACGAATCTAGGCTCCATGGCTGCCACTGAGAAACTCCTGATTATAGTTGTAAATAAACCGTTTTAAACCAAAATCAGTGGTTTAAAACCCGTTTTAAATTTGTTTAAAACGGTTTAAAACCACGACCACGTGGGCCGTACATTGATTACGAATTACTTAAAAAAATAGTTTAAAAGGCTAATTGAAATCATTTACCATTTTTATTAATATATATGTGAAGTCATATATCATATTTATACTACTATTTAGGATTAGACACTGAAAACAATCATGTTTTGGGTATTTATTAAAATAAAACGGCAATGCCGCATTTTTATTTTTCACTTTGCTACCAAAATCGCAACGGGGAGAGATGGGGCAGGTAGGGATCGATTTTATGTTTGTCTGTCATGTTAATGAAGGTTATTTTAAAACATTTTTATTTTATTTTCCTTTTATATATTCTAAATCAGGAAGGAGGTGTGGTCTAGATAACTTCGTGTAAAGCCTCAGTGCATTCCAAAAAAAAACATTCTAAACCATATTAAACCGCTAAGTGTGGTTTTAAATCGTTTTAAACCAAAAAGACGGTTTAAAACCAAATGGTTTAAAACGTTTAAAATCCGTTTTGCATCTCTACTCCTGATGTATAAGCCCAATAACAATATGTTGCGTGATGTTAAGTTTAAGTTCCTTGGGAGGGCTAGCCTAATGCCATCAATCAGGCATATATCCCGACTCCGGCTGTTCTTGAGCAATACGGAACTTTAAGTTGTAAGCAATTTTGTCATCATTTTGTTCTACGCTCAAAATTAGAATGAAATTCTATTTTTCTTTTGTTACCGGATCGATTACATAACACAACACCATGTTGGTAATCTTTGAAAGGTTAGGCAGAGCTATCTACAGTATTTTGGCAGGATCCTAATGCCATCAACCGGGCACAAATTCAGACTCCTTGCCAAACGTGAGAATCAAACCCAAGACCTATGTTGCAAGTAATCATGCTCGTACACGTAATTTATTTATTTATTTATTTATTGACACACTAACGACTTATTCACTAAATAATTACATTAAATATATTCTATTTAAGAGCTTTGCGGTGAATGCGTCACATAAAGGTGTGCACAGAACTTGTATAATCAATAATAAAAATTAAAATGGAAATATGTGATACTAACAAAATTAAAATTTACAAAGTTTGCATTGAATTTAAAATGTCAAGTAGTTAAATTAAATTACAGTATAATTAAAAAAAAAATACAATTAAATTGGAATAGAAAACCAATTATAAATTAAAACTATAAAATTACAAATAAATTAGGACAAAATAATTACATTAATTATAATTCAAATTAAAGGAATAAAATACATTGAAATTTGAGTTCAAAAATTAAATTAAATTAAATTTTACAGTATTAATTACATTGAATGGAGGCACACAAATACACAGATTAACATTTTGGAACGTTTTAATAATATGAATGAATGATGATGACGATGGATATTTGTTTCTCTTTTACGCAAAAACTACTGAACGGATTTGGATGAGCTTCAGAACAAATATTATAGTTTATAACCTGGATTAACACAGGATAAGTACTTTTTATTCCGGTAGTATGATCCTGTGGGACAAATTAATCGAACTCCACGTGGGTGAAGCCGCGGGCATAAGCTAGTTTTGACATAATCCTATTCTCATTTTCATTACAATGACTGTCTATTTTCCTTTCACTGTCGGATCGATATTGGATGATAATTGCGCCATTCCTCATATAGCGAGCAATGTGTTCACACGCTCGGAAAATCACCCCATTGCTTACGTCACGAATAATAAACGCAATATTAATCCATGTAAGCATGACCTCTTTTATGAATTTATTGCTCCTACCCTGTCAGTGTAGTGTAGTGCGCCTTTGTATAGCATTGTGTTTTATTGCAAAAATATTACTTGCATCATTAATTTGATTTATTTTCGTACACTTTGTACCAGGAACTGACCGTGACTGGGAAAAATAACTTTAGAGGCGTAAAGAAAACTTCTTTCAAGTATGAACATTCAAAGTACCTACTTACAAACTAATTAAGTTTGTTTAAGTTCAAAATCCTAAGAAAATAAATACTAGTTCGTATCAAATTTCAGCTTGCTAGGGCTTTGATTTTTACCCCTTAAAAATCTCTTACCTTTTCATCCTAGAAAAGAACAAAACAAGTTTACTATGACAAACATTGTCATAGATTAGAGGATACAAAGTTACCTACAGCAGTCACTTGTACTCACTTGTGTCACTCTCCTCATGTATAACTCTAGTCTACCTCAACGGTCATCCGTTCTACGGCAAACCAACCATAATAAGAACTTAATTCATTGTAAAATATAAGTGAGTAACAATCCATATTACACATACATATGGGGGTGCCAACTCAACCGTGTAATACGAATATTGGAGCGTAATTAAGCATGAACATTCATACATACATTACACAAATTTTACATTAAACTATTACACTAGACCTACCAGTTGCGCCAACATTACAAATCTAACGCCAACATTAGTTTGTACGACTATTAGCATTCAGCATCCTACTGCCAACCGAATGGTTTTATCAACAGAGAAATGGATATGTGGAGGCCTTATCGTTTACCGAAATGGTTGACTCTCCATTAGAATATCTGTGTACATTTCCACCCATATTTGATGGATTTTATCGGATCTCAGGGCATTTTGCAACGCAAACTGTATGGTTATATACATCATCAGCCTAGCCTTTTCCTAACTATGATGGGGTCAGCTTCCCATCTAATCGGATGCAGCTGAATACAAGTATTTTACATGGAGCGACTGCATAACTTACCTCCAAAACCCAGTTAGTACTGGGTATACGAGACCCCTTGGTTAGCACGGTTGTCTGACTTTCGGGCCACTCACACACACATCTACATATGACAGCCGGGACCAACGACTTAACGTGCTTTCCGAGGCACAGAGAAAACTCGGTATGTAATGGGTGGTCACCCATTCACGGACGAACCTAAGCAAGCGTGGCTTAACCTTAAGATCGACCTGGGCGGCTGTTATTAGTTAGCTTCGAGCATCTTCGTATGGTTCTATACAAATCTCAATATAGCTTAGCACCAAAATGTCCTCCACGTGTGGCAAAACTGGAGTATACAGTGATACAGTGTACACAGGTACAAGGAGTATGAGTATACAGTGTCTGCCAGTCAGTCAGTGGTGTGTTGTCATTGTGTGCCTTTAAGTAATGGTAGTAAGAGTGATTTTCGTAATGCTGGTGTTACCACCTAGCCAGGCGCATTGATGGCAGGTGGAGCAAAGCTATGACCGAGTGGCGATAATGCTATATCCTGGATTCCATGGTATTTACTATCAATAAATACCTTAGCGAGATAGTGCGCTTCTGTATATAAAGTATAAATATACCTTGAATCGTGATCTTTTGTTTTTCGATGACGAGTGTGACCAGTGACGAGTCGGGAATCAGCCAACTGAATTAAGTAGAGTGCACCATATAATATTTCAAAATATTGCGAATTTATTCTTCCGACTACCGTTTAAAACAATATTTTACAAAGCAGATAGTTCTTCGGTATTTTCTTTATTCATAGTAAGTCGGGTGGAACTAAATCCTCTTTTCTTTTTTTTACTGGCTCTGTTTCGTATTACCCAGCTTTTGTACAGAACTTAACGTAAATAAAAAACTTCCTAACTGTGGTTTTCTTTTACTGAAATGCATGAAATTTAATTTTACGTCTTAATTGTTTTAGAGCTGCAAAACAGAACCACAAATTCTTTTGTGTTTAAAAATATTTAATTGCCTACATAAAATGCGCATTCCGGCTTACTATTTTCTTTGTCCGTCTTTTGAATAGAGAAATTCTGCTGTTGTGCAAGACTTGAAATGGCTTTTGTAAAATCTAAAAAAAATCTATTAAGACCCTTAAATTAAAACATGAAATGAAACATTATGATTATCAGTTGCTTAAGGAATCCTTCACTCGTACTGTCAGATCTCCAAAACAAGCAATAAAATATTGTTATTTTTGGTGGCACACACGACATAATGCAAATTATCACTCGTATTCCAAGACCCATCTTAATTCAATTGCTCAGCTCAGTTAGACTCAGTCGTCATGACAACGCGCGGTTCAAAACGCCCACCATATTGTATTTTTAACTGTAATTGGCGGATCTTCAAATTTGACAGATTATTTCTAATGAAAATCTCAAATCGTGAGCGTTTGTGTCAATTTATAAACAAACTATAGCTGCATGTGTGTAATGGCGCGAAATTAGGGCGTGTCGAACATGACTTGAGCTTAGTCAACGACTAAGAATATGAGAATATGTCACCGATTTTCGGTCAAATTTGAGTACAAAATCACGAGACAAAAGTTCGTGTTGGGCCTTCAATTTACCAGTCCACGGTAAGCTGTCACGCGACTCGGATATCCGTGACAATGTCTTTGTTGTTCCGATTGCGTAATTAATTTATGTCCATGAATTTATTCGTAGTTCGCTGAATGTACTAATTAAGGCAGCTCTGACGGTTCTACGGCTTTGATAAGTTAATTGTTGCTGTAAAGTGGTCTGTTTGGGTTTTATTTTGGTACTGTCACGGTATTGGTTATCTGATTGGTATAGAATTTTGGTGAAGAATGTCCTACGTGATGGGTTGGTGTTGATAGGTCAAAATAAAGATCTACTGCACTAACGCTGAGACTGAATTTATTGTTACGAACTATTTTGTGAATGTTTCTAAGTTGCAGCAGATTGTCAAGTTAAAATTGTAACGACATCGAAAACAACTCATACATAACATTGGAGGAGGCAGAATCTACAGAACACTGCCTGGTACGATCCTTACATACTCCTTTTGTATTGTCAACGTGTACCTACTTCGTATCTGGCGTTTCTAAAGAACGTTACCATACAAAAAACAAGTACTTACACATGAAAATGCGTCCATTTCAATTGACTCAACAGAATACAAAAAATAAAATAGTTCTTAATACCTAACACTAAAGACCTAGAAACACACCACACAAAGGTCTTTTCTCTTCCAACATATTATCTGACCGGAACAAGTATTTGCCAAGACTACAGCCTCGTAAAAGTCACGCGTGTTTACAGTGCCGTTAACAAGCTCAATAAAAGCGTCTGGCAAGGTGTGGGGACTTGGGGGATCTTTGGCAACATTGCCACAACCGGCACGAACGTCACAGCCACATCTGGCACTTGTTGCGTTGCCAGCGATGCCAAATAGCCCCCGTGTCACAGAACTGTGTAAATATCAAATTTCGTTTGTATGGTCGAATTGTTCGAACAAAATTTTTGAGCACTACTTCCCTTTTGTATTTGAATTACCTTGTCTGTCGTTTGGGGCTTTGGGTACGAAGGGTACCTGTACCCTCTTGGGTGTGGAGGTGTAATATACTTTTTTCAATAATCACTTTTCCGAAATATCCATTTGTAAATGTTGAATGTATGAATCTCTGGAGACCTATATCAATCTTTTACAGGGAAGATTTTAAGATTGAAATTGAAACACCCCCTACTTTTTTGAAAATATACTAAAATAGTATGCTTGAGTAAGACGAAACAATTTGTACAGGATATACTTAATATTATGAATGCCGAAGTTTAGATGGATGGATGGATGTTTGTTACTCAATCACGCCAGTATGGCTGCATGGATCTGGGTGAAATTTGGCACAGAGATAAAATAAGGTAGAATAAAAACAAAAAACACACTAAAACAGGGTAGAATTTTTGAACCTCACTTAAACGGAAAGTACTCTAAATACCGGAGATACCGCAAATTTTACTCAAAGGAAACATTCCTTTATTTTTTTAAAGAAACAAATCTGCATTCAAAGATTTTCGAAAATTCGCTTGCCACATTTGGGAATCGAAACGACTAAAATTTAAAAAAATATCATCTTGTACTTTTACGACATTAGTCGATACGGTCAATCATATGGATCAAATATCTCTAACAAACATATTATATTAAATGAAAGGAAAGCCATGAAATCTAAACTTATAAACTCAATGGGGTAAGATAAAGCACTTTTACTCAAAGGTTATCCGACTACTTACAACTCCGACTTATGAAAGTACATAAATAGAGTACTTTCCCTCCAGATGAGGTTGAAAAATTCCACCCTGTATAATAATCTGGAATAGCACATAGGATACTTTTTTTTTCTCTCACACTGACCCATCAAAATTTCCACGCGAACGAAGTCGCGGGCAACAGCTAGTCCTCCATAAACATACAAATGTTTTAAAAAAGTTCAAATTCACCAAAAAACTTCATAAATGTATCTTAAAAAAACATCTACGAATACCAATAAAACTTTTTTTAACAACATCAACTTATACTCGACGACTCCTAGACTCCTGGGCCAAGTTTCTTCGCCAAGTTTTTTAACAAGTATGTTTCTAAGGCAGCTGCGATGCTTATCTGCGCTAGTCGGGGCCCCACAGATGTTAGTAGTTCCTAATTTAATACGGGCCTTATCGATTCGAGTTTACGCCAAGTTATATAAGGTTTGGACTAGAAATAGTCCGGTCTTAAGGTTGTCGACTGAAGAAGAATTTAAAATTGGTAATTCAATAAAGAGAGAGGTTGGTTGTTTGTTGGTTTCTTTAGAACCTTTGATTGAAACAAAGAAAAAGTATTTATTTGTCTCGCACAGGACAACGAATTTTTAAATTTAATATTTTTAAATTGTTTTTTTTTTAAGGAATATTTATAAATCTATGAAAATTGTAAAAATAAATAAATAAAAGAAACAAAATTATTTATAAACGTAAACCTAAGAAAAAAAAGACAAACTAAATTGGTCCTGTACGAGGCCAAAAGGCGTATAGCTCAGCATGGTGCTGTAACATTTAAAAGTCACAACGCTGGTATTCTGATAGGACCCAAAGAATGCTGGAAAAGATTCCACCTTTATCTATACTAATCTACAAAAATATTATGAAGAGGTAAAATTTGATTGTAAGTTTGTATGTAGGGGGTAATCTCTGGATCTACAGAACCGATTTTGAAAATTCTTTCACTAATAGGAAGCTACATTATTCCCGAGTGTCATAGGCTATATTTACAACGTGCCCGTGGAATAATTTTTGCCAAAATTTTTGAAAAAAAACGCGAGCGAAGCCGCGGTCGACAGCTAGTTTACTATATTTGGATGAAAACATATTGAACTATTCTTATTTGGTTCTATTCATAATCTCTTTGGACTATACGTATAACAATAAACAAATAGGAGTTGTTTTTTATCCCAAACCCCGTTAGAAAAAAACTCTAAAAACGATCAAAATAAAATTCTCTATCTGAATTTTAATGCACATAATTATAATTTTTAAGCTAGCTGTATCACCAAGGACAGGCTAAAACTATTAAGTTCACCTACAACTATAAACGCTTCAATGGAACACCCACCTAAGCGTATATATCGTACCTATAACTGACCTACAGGAGTGTCGCCTGGTAGATAAGGGCAGTGGCCTGCTTACGCGGCTAATTGAAACATTCGACCCACTCGGAAAATATCGCGGCAAACAACGAGCCTTTGCCTGCGGCTACGCTTACCTTATAGTCAGATACTACTCCACCTAAACGTTTAAATTATAGCATAAGCCATTCAAGGATAATCATGGATCCCATTAGTAAAAAAATTTTTGGAATCGAATTAGCTTCCGAAGATTACCCAATGCATCCAAACTACGTTTTCATAATATTAGTATCAATTATTTTATTATTAGATTTTGCTCGCTAATTTGCTTGCGTTAAGGTTTAAAATATCCTAAGAGTTCTTCCTGCATACAGGGTGGAAGGAACACCTAAGCGTATACGGTTACCACATATTCAGTATATCATTCTGACCCTCCCGCCCATTTCATCGGAAATTCGAAAATCGAAAATTTCATCGGTTATTTTAAAAAAATCAGCCGTTTCCTACAAAAGTGTAATATCTACCGGTCAAAATGTATGAAACAGCGGTTTTTAAAAAAATAATCGATGAAAAATTTATATGTACTGAATACGTCTTTATATAAAATAGGATAGATTCTGCAGTTGGTTTTTAAAAGGCTGAGGAATTATAATGCATTGAGTTGAAAGTTGTTGAAAATACTTCGTTGTAAAAGTTATGAATGGTTTCCAAGTAAAACCTTTATTTCAGTAAATGTTTGTTATTGTGCTCTTCAGTATAATATCTTTTCTTTTAACTCAAACTCAAACGGTCATATTTCAAAACAAATAGATTTTGACATGACTTAACCAGTGAGCTAGTTTTTTTGTATTGAACTTTACCTAAGTCGGATTAAAGTTGCAATCAAATAATAGCTCCATGATTTAAACTAGGCTCTGAAGATAAACCTTGCTGTTCAATAACCTATTTTGATTTACCGTTGCATAACGGGAAGGCACTCTGCATACTTACCTACATTGAAATATTTTTAACGTAAGTATTCCGTAAAATAAATTCTATTTTGTAGTCATTAAGACTGTCTGTGGCTATTTATGCATCACCGGCAGAGGCGGCCAACTACAGTTTTCCTATTAGTCTTCCGACGTTGACGGTTAGCTATCTAAAGAACAGTAGGAAGTTGTGACATCTCGTTCCTTATAAACATATAACCTTTTTCCTTTTATACGTAGACGTGTTTCCTGCCAGTAGAATTACGAAGAATATCCCACCAATATTAACCAAATATAGTTCCAGAAAAAAAACTAAAGTATACTCCTCTACGCTCCGATGTCCTTCGAGACGACAAACTAATCAGTCATTCGAATGTCAGATTTCCTTCCCAAGGCTATATTTTTGAGACATCACTAAAGATTACTATGAATATAAAAGAGAGAAATAAGTTTTCGGAGAAACGCTATGAAAGTAGAGGCTTTACGCACGAGTAGTAAAAAGAATTTGATTATATTTTTATGTGTGCACCTGTGAGCTCATAAGTGAGGTTGACGAATGTCGGTTTTCACATATATCAGACAACACCTAACCGTATGCCTAAATAAAATGTCACAGTTGGATTTACAACGCTATTGGCATAACGCTAAGAGTAGAAATTACAACAGTGTTGTAATATTAAGGCATTACATTTAGGTGTCGCTAAAAATGGGCATAAATCTCTTACTGCGAAGTAGCGACGTTTATTCTATTACTATAATCTGGACAGAGATATAACATGTTTTATTAAACTATTTGACTGTCTTGGCTCGATAAAAATAAAAGTCGGAACGTTTTTATTCAGTCGAATTTGTACGAGAGTTGGTGCTGAGTTTAAATTTATTTTAAGTTTACACGTAGCGTAATTTCTGTCTCAAAAGTTCCACTGTTCGGAGTTTTAGTAACAGTCAGTTTTAAAGTTTGGCCGAATTTAAAATATTTAAGTTATCTACTATATTTTCTATTACTAAACTTTAGGAAGCAGTAGAAAATATAGTAACTTTAACTTTAGAGTCTAAACTTTAGACTCTAAAGTGTAAAAGAATACATAGTGAGGAAACCGGCATCTCCTAAAACCAGTAATTTGAAGATATACGACATCCATCGACCCGCTCTGGGTCTCCCGCTTAAATTCAGACAGTGGGAACATTATAGGCACATATTTTAATAACGTAATTTTCTACAATTTTATAGCCGAAATTGAGAAAAAGTCCATGATATCCTAGAAATCGTTTCAACCGAATATTCTTCTATCCGAGAAAACCCACAACACTATCCCTTCAAAATGGGCTAAAACATTAATAAATTGTTACATTTAATGATCCTGTAAACAGTCTACCACACAGGGGGTGTAATAAAACGAGATAAGCTCCAATATTGAGTAATCAGAGCTTTTTATGAGATTTCAACACGCGATATTTAGAGGTAGGTACACAGATTGATTTTCATACCACCTTACAAAATTTTAGATTAAACATATGATGGTGTTCCATATACGATAGTTTATACGCAGGTACCTACACATTTTACCAGCGGTTAATTGGGTCTGGACTTCACCGAAGCCAACCACGAATTTCGTTATTATCACTTCTAGTCTCTACGAAAAGTGGAAACGGTTGAGCATAGAGGAGATGTCTTGCAATTGTTTAGGCCAGTGGAGACGAGAAGAGACGTGAGTGGCTTGCGGTGAGATGTGTGCTATGTGCCACGTACAGTGAGATGTGTGCTGTGTACGGCGTGCAATGAGCGGTGAGCTGTATGCGGCTTGCTGTGAGATGTGTGTGTGGCGTGCGGTGAGCATCTCTTCTCCGTTTCGCACATCTCCGCTCGTCTCCAGTCAAGTCAGGGCCTTAATCCGTTTTTTATAGACTGTTTTTAATATCTTGATTAAAACCTTCAGTAAATAAATACAATAGCAATAAATTGTCTCATTTCACTTTAAATCTTTAAAACTAATGGCAAGTTAAGTACCATAATTCTTTACAAAAAGGCCTATTATAAATACAGAACTCTGATCTAAATACGATAACCTATGAGACCGAGATTTTCTGTTCTTGCTAATTAACAGACAAAATTCTCCCCAATTAAGTATCGGTCGGTATTACTGAATGAGGCAGTGATCGTGGCTGATCGATGGTTGTTGTGTAACGAAGGTTCTTTTAAAAGACAATCTTTGTAAAAGCTTTTTTTATTATTGGATGGTAGATTATGTATAGATATGTTTGGTGATTTCTGTCTCTAAATACATTTCATTTCATCATCATCATCATCATTTCAGCCGAAAGACGTCCACTGCTGGACATAGGCCTCCCCCAAGTGTCGCCACACTGACCGGTCCCGTGCAACTCGCATCCAGCGGATCCCCGCAACCTTCACCAGGTCATCGGTCCACCTAGTGGGAGGCCTTCCAACGCAACGTCTTCCGGTTCGCGGTCGCCACTCCAGAAATTTTCGGCCCCATCGGATATCCGTTCTGCGAGCAATGTGCCCTGCCCACTGCCACTTCAGTTTGGCAATTCTTCGGGCTACGTCGGTAACTTTGGTTCTCTTGCGGATGTCTTCATTTCTGATTCGATCACGCAAGGAAACTCCGAGCATAGCCCTCTCCATTGCCCTTTGGGTGACTTTAAGCCTTCGAATGAGGCCCATTGTGAGCGACCACGTTTCGGTCCCGTATGTAATCACTGGCAACACACACTGGTCATAGACTTTCGTCTTGAGACACTGCGGTAAGTTGGACGAGAAGATACCGCGCAGCTTCCCGAACGCTGCCCAGCCGAGTCGGATTCGACGGTTGACCTCTTTCTCGAAGTTAGACCTACCTAGCTGGACCGTTTGTCCCAGGTAGACGTAATCGTCTACAACTTCGAGTATAGAGTCTCCGATCTTGATAGGAGTGGGTGTTACATGGGCATTCAACATAACCTTGGTTTTGTCCATGTTCATTTTAAGACCCACTTTTTCGGAGGCTCTAGTGAGGTCATCGAGCATTGTACTGAGGTCCTCCATGGTCTCAGCCATGACCACTATATCGTCGGCAAACCGAAGGTGAGTGATGTACTCGCCATTAACGTTGATGCCTAGCCCTCTCCAGTCCAGAACCTTGAAGACATCCTCCAGTGCAGCGGTGAACAGTTTCGGAGATATGACGTCTCCCTGTCTCACACCTCGCTGCAGAAGGATAGGTTCCGAGGTCTGGTCCTGAAGTCGGACTGACATGGTGGCGTTTTTGTACAAACACTTCAACACCTCGATGTACCGATAGTCGATTTGGCACCGTTGGAGAGACTGCAGTACAGCCCAAGTCTCGATCGAATCGAAGGCTTTCTCGTAGTCCACAAACGCTAAACAGAGAGGCAGGTTATACTCTTCGGTTTTATGTATAACCTGCCGCAGCGTATGTATGTGATCTACGGTGCTGTAGCCTTTTCGGAATCCGGCTTGTTCGGGAGGCTGAAAATCGTCAAACCTGCGCGCGAGACGATTCGTGATGACTCTTGAAAACAACTTGACAACATTTCATTTATGATGAAGTAAATAAAGACATAAATGTTTGATGCACAAAAATGCTAATGCTATTGTAAAAAAATAGTCGTGACTGTTGAAAGGAATGTAGGGGGGCCTTTGCCCAGCAGTGGGACAATATGGACTAGCTATAATAAAAATATTTTAAAAAGTATATACCAGCTCGCAAAAAAAAAAAAGTGTAAATTGGAAAAAATTGTATCCAAACATATTTGAATAACCTGCATATTTTGGTGTGATTCATACTAAATAATATATTCAGCTTGAAAGAGATATTTACGAGTTAATAGTTGGTTAGTATTTTCTGTTGGAGTTCTTCGTTTAGTTAAAAATATTTATTTATCATTATTATTTAGTTTAAAGATTATCGAATTCCTGCCAAGGTTGCGGGACTGTTCGAAAGAGATACCGCGGCTCTGGAACACAAAGGGCAAAGGAAGGAACATGGATGGGTTTTAGTAAGTAAAAGTCTGACACTCCCTCCTGCTCCGCCCAGAGCGGGAGGGGTTATTTGATGATTTCCCATCCGAAAAAAAAAGGTATTATCGAATTGATTATAATATTTTTGTCTACTATTCAGTTATTGAACCCCCAATAATGTTGTCAGAAACTCAAATAAAACCATGAAATCCGATTAGAACTTACATAAGCTCTTTATCTTTTCTTCAAGATAAACTGCGTAACAAATGTTTAGCTTAGCGCAACCTTCAACCATGAATTACGTTGACTGACAGGTGCCTGACCTTCGGAGCCTCCAGAAAACCCGGGATTTCCCAGCGTTTATTAGGTCACAGGTGGCTTCGGCTGGCAAACATGTTGAAATAATCCATTAGTCATTTCAAATGATACCTCTATTGGAATAATCCTCTTTGTGAAGTTTTCGGAATTGAGGATGAAGCTGAGTTCACTGTGAACGGCCATTATGTTTGCAGCGGGCTACACGATTCATAAAGACAAAGACCTATTCTTTTGTAGGAAAGAAACGCTTTGATCACCACGTTTACATGTATATTGGGAAATTCAGAACATTGTATTTTATGTAAGCTCTAGTGATGTCATTCATTTAAATTATTGTACTTTGAGGTATAATGACAAGAATGTAGAAATAAGATATAATGACAAGAATATAGGCAGCGCTATATCGAGTACGTCTTGATGAAGATTTGGGTCGTGGGTATAATGAATATGCTCCATAGGAGCGATGGGATATGCAAGATCTGATATCGGTTTTTTTTTTGTGACTGGCATCTCGCAGTTCAACCAAGGAGGTTGTCGTCTGCTTAACCGGCATATCCTGTGGGTGTCTTGAGTGTTAGGCCTCCAGCCAGAGCAAAAAACTTACAAACTAAGCGACTACACGCTAAGGGTAGGAGGTAAGGGTACCTAAGGGTGAGGGCATCCTCTGAGGGGTACGAGCCTCCGCTTAGGGTGTCGCTGGGGGAGGACAGAAAAGAGACAGGCTGGATCTAAATGGAGAGTCCATGCAGGCTTCTTTTTTTTATACGCGTGGAGGCGCTGTGTCTGGTGTTGTCATCTAACAGTACTTTTATAAAGACACTGAAAGAGTTATAGCATTATGTAGTAGATGTTGATTTTTTTTTAAAGTTGTTAGCAACTAGACCAGTTATATCATTAGCATTTTTGGAATGAAAGACATATTTCGGCTTCTTAAAACAAACTTGAAAAGTTTTTAAGATTTTTATTTGTAAAGCTCATCATAATTCTCCTGCCCTTATCCAATGCCCCTTTCTTTTCGGATGGGAAATCATCAAATGACCCCTCCCACGCTTGGCGGAGCGGAAGGGAGTGTCAGACTTGTACTGACTAAACCCATCCATGTTCCTTCTTTTGCCCTTTGTGTTCCAGGGCCGCGGTATCTCTTTCGAACAGTCCCACAGCCCTGGCAGGCCTCCCCCTTCTATACTTCTTTGGTCTTCTCATCACTCCTTTCAATCACTTACAAAACAATCAAAAAAGAAAAAATCTTCAGCTGAACACGACACAAAGCACATATTACAGTTTACACTAAAACAAACGCAACCGACCGCGTTAACGTTCGCTGGCAAAAGCAATTACGTCGACAATCAGTCCTTAACCTTACGCGCGTCTGCACACGCCCTAATTCTTTAATTACTTCGCAAATTACATTTTTAGCGTGTAAACACTAAATGACGTTGAGTGTCTTTTTATCTTTTATTTTTAAGAGAGGGTTAAAGGTCATTGTTTTTAAGCTGTTGAGGGTTTTAACATTCTTGTCTTTTGATTGGATTAGACGTTTTAGTCAATAAGTACTTAAGTCGAATTAACTGACTTGCTACTTTAGTAGTTTACTTAAGATTTAAGTACTAGACGAAATCGAAAGATCTCAAACATTGTTTTAAGCTTTCGCGGTTTACAGCTAAACGGATTCTGTCACTAACGGCATATCTTCCACCATGGCGCTTGCAACAGCGTCAAAATATTGGGAGCTCAAAAGAATGAACAATCATGGAAGATATCTCGTTAATGACAGTATAAGTTTCAAAAGATCTCAGTTTTTTTAATAGAATTTTATCTCGTGTCTACGGAGTTTTGCTAGCAAATTCAATTTAGTTTTCTATAGTATTTGATAGATAGGATACCTTTACAAATATTTACGTCGGACCGTCGGACATTGATAAAAGAGCCAAGTATACTTCCTTAAGTATAGTTTTCCTTCAAAGTACGTTAAGATATAACGACTATGTCAACATACTAGGCCAGATATTCTGGCAAATCTCCAAGAATGGGAGAAGCCGAACTTTGTCTAGTGCCTAACTCTATTACACCATTAAGAAAGTGCTGAATTTCCATATTTCTTTGTTCAGATGGTTCTGTGACCTTTACAGATCCTAGAGTTTCATATTTTCTGCAAACATAGCAAGGTTTTATATTAAGTTAACACCAGACATGGGTAGACTATATCACTATATCTGGAAGGGATAATTTAGTGACTCAGATAATCAGAAGTTATACTTTTTGTACCACATTTCTTGTAGCATCATCTTCACGTTTACTTAGTTTTAAACTTATTGTCATACTTTAATTAGTAATAGTAATGGCAATTTAACAGTAACACTGTTAAATGAAATAAAAATAAAAAATGAATTAAATTAAATAAAATCTGCCTAGCCTTTTCCCAACTATGTACGGCTCGGCTTCCAGTCTAACCGGATGCAGCTGGATACCAGTATTTTACATGGAGCGACTGCATATATGACCTCCACAACCCAGTTAGTACTGCGTAATACGATATCCCTTGGTAACACTGATCATGTTAGCTGTAACACTGTATTGTTTTAATTATATGAAAACTAACTCCTTTCTCAGAACCTTCGGTTTAGTTCAGGTGAAACATATCACCGAAACCCTTATTAAACCTCCTATAAACATCTACACGTGAAAATTTAATTCAAAAAAATGTTCTGCATTTTTTGAGATTAGCTCTTTCAAACCGACAAAACCTGTACTGGTTCTCCCCAGTCATTGCGTCGTTTTTTTTACCACACCTGGGCACATTGTAGTTACCGAGGTATTGGGGGTCACAGTCCCAACTTTTCCACAAGTTTTTCATATAACTTTACTTTAAGTACCTGAGCGACCCCCTTACTATTCAATGCATTCATCAACACAGTGGTTTGACTGAGTTACATTGAGTCCTATCATAAAGCGAGATTTTTTCCCAAAAAAAAGTCGTTTCCTAGCAACCATTTTCGCGAAGAGTTACTTAGTTTGATGTAAAGAATGCTTGGTTGACGGCTTCGTGATGGGGCCGCTCACATGCAAGGTGTTTACACCTTGCTTGTGTAAATGATAAAGGAGACCTGACTACCAGTCTCCATATTTAAAATTCCATATAAACCAGAATAATCCAAAAACTCAACATACGAGTAAATCCGCCAGTATTTTCGCAGCATCACTATTCAATCTGAATCGTCAATTCAATTTGATGCAGGCCATGGTTATTTCATTCGTGCTGTTTATAAATGCGACCGACCCACATACTCGTTCGTTGCGATACATTGCATTTTAATATGTGCGTGATTACATCACCACTTTTATGCAGGCTGTCCGTATTGCGTTTTTTTGTACGGGAATCACAATTATTTATTATTATTATAAACTAACGAGGTATGTATTCATGTCCTTTGAAAACAAATGAATGTTGGTGAGAGTTGGTTGAGAGCAGCGGTGGCCCAGTGGTGGCGGCCCCGACTTAGGAACAGTAAGTCGTGAGATCGAACCCAGGCAGGCGCATTACTTTGTGTAATTTATTTCATCACCACTGCTCTCAAAAACGGTGAAGGAAAACATCGTGAGGAAACCGACATGTCCTAGAAACAAAAATTCGAAGACGTAACATCTACCAACCCGCACTGGGCCCGCGTGGACGATTATAGCCCACTCCCTCTCATAGCGAGGAGGCCTGCTTCCCAGCCGTGGGAACATTGGGTATAAGCTGATAATGCAGAATGTTGGTGTGCTATTCCAGATCTTTTTTTGTTATTTTCATTTGGCCTGTGTACTACCATCTTCTTTCTCTCTGTTTTTGAATATGACTATATTACCGGCTTCCCTCATTTAAAACAAAACTGGGTGGGTGATTTTCTCAGAACGAGTAGAGATATTCTTACCAAAAATTAGATTATGTGAGGGGGCTACTATGACGTCTTAAAGCAGTAGTAATTCCAGTGTGAGAAAGAGACAGAGCTACACAGGTCGTGTAGCGCCATCTCTTTCCCACAATGGAATTATTCCCGCTACAAGACGTCATGGTAGGCCACCCATCTGACCACACCTCTTTCAGTTCACAGACCTACAACTTTTCCTAGTGTTAAAAAATCGAAATATTTTATTTCACATAGGCCTACATAGACACTTACAAGTATTACGTCAAAAGATAATTGCACGGTTCGGGTAGGTTGGAGAAGAACCGGTACGAAACTCCAAGAACTAAGAACTCTCTTCGTGGTTATGTCTTTTCCACTTTTGCTCATTTACTTTTCAGAAACAGAAATGTTTGTTTATGTACTCATTCGTGTATATAGCTTTATTTACGTGTTTATTTCGAGAGAGTGCTTGTGACATTGTCGAGTGATAAGCTCCGAGACAGGCATCCCCAAAATTTGCAATTTAAGCTCTAATACTGTAGCTTCGAAACGAGAAATGGGTAGGTGCTACTTTGCACTTAAATTTAGTAGGTATGTACTTAAGATGGAAGCGCATCTTAAATCTTATTGAATGACAGTCATTCAATGAACTTAGAGGGTTCTATTGATGATTTAAATTATTATAATTCTGTAATTTATACATACGTGTTAAGGTTGCGAATCACATTTTGTTCAACTTTTAGCCTAAGACTGACCTGCAAATTGCAAAAAATGTAAGAAAAATTGAATTTTTACTACCTAGCTACCCTTTTTTTTCGGATGGGAAATCATCAAATGACCTCTCCCACTCTGGGCAGAGCGGAAGGGAGTTTCAGACTTGTGCTGCTTAAAACCAATCCTTGTTCCTTCTTTTGTCCTTTGTGTTCCAGGGCCGCGGTATCTCTTTCGAACAGTCCCGCAGCCCTGGCAGGCCGCGAGCTACCCTGACGTTTTCACCTTAATAAAAATAACCTGGCAGATCATCATCAATCATACATACATAATCAACATAATTTAAAGTTTCCACTGCTGGGACACAGTGCCTTTCCCTGAGAGCGAGTGTGCCATAATCCACTGCGGAGGCCAAGTTGGTAAATCCACAAGTTTTCAATTTATTTTCAGGACCAGCCGGTTTTTTCCCTCAACTTATTAACCCTCAAATTACACAAAGTATTTGAAAAGTCAGTTCCCAGTTTCTCATACAATCCGATGATCTCGCTTAGGTGCGAATTACGCAGAAACGGCGTAAGGTGAAGACACGGCGCCGGCATTATGCCTTTTTGATGCGGTTTTCATACAAAATGTACGTAGGCGACGTGTCTTGAATGACACTTAAGCAGCGCAGCGCAGGCACGGCGTTGTTTTTTTTCGTTATACTTCCCACGCCTGTGCTGTGCCTGCGCCGCGCCATCACCTTAAGCCGTTTGTGTATAATTCGCGCCTTAGGCACAAACAAATCATTTCATATATTCTTGCGGTCAAATGAGTAATTTCTGTAGATAATGGCGTCTGAGGTTATTCTTACTTCAAGAGATCTCTTATTTCATTCCCTTCAGTAAGCTAGAGCCGATAATCGTCGGACAAATTCGTGGACATTTCTCCACGTCCTCGAGCATTAACTCTTCATATATCAATCTTTTTCATACAGACTCTAACGAGGGCTTTTCGCATTACTTCAAATTATCAACATAACCCTTTTTCACCCTGTAATATATCTTGTTGAGTGGCCGGTACAGACATATGGAGGATCAAGTGGATATGCCGATAGTACGAGTTTTCCCGATCACCCCAAAGGGTATATATTGAAGGAATTTTTATATTGGATGCGTATAAGTATTGGTGTTTTTCTATTAAATGGATTGATCTGCGGGAAGACTGAGTTGAGACAGAGTCTTCCTCAAATTTTATTGGTGTTAGAAGTATGTCTGAATTTTGAAATAAAAATGAATTTATAGTTTCACATCAAATCAAATAATTTATTCGCTTAATATGGGTTTATAGATGGTATTTACATAAATGTTACATTACATAATATAACAATAAAAATCCACATATTACCCATTTCTGGTAATACGAAACATTAAATAAAAGCTTATAATAACAATGAAACGAAATTGTTAATTCTAAGTGTTATCTTTTTCTATTTTTCATCAAACATCGGTATTCACATACTAGGCTCAATAGATAAGATATTCTTAAGGTCCGTTTGGACCATAAATCACTAGAAAGTTCGTTAAGAGCATTTAAGATATCGTTCCATTTTTGTCAATCGAAGTTCAAAACTTGACTGACACAGATTGTTTTTTTTTAATACTTACTACTTATTTACCGCTACATACAGCATGCGAAAAGTAGTAAGCGAGTATAACTGAACAGCTCTAAAGTCGGCTTCACTGAATGTGTATCGGAAATTTTACTTCAAACGAACCAGAATAAATTCAAACTAAGCTCATAATAAATACATTTACGATCGCTCATACGCTCACTTTCACAAGGTTGTCATCAACTCTTACTACAGTACTATACGACTATACGTAGATACGAGTATGTATACAGATATAATCATCAGATATCGCTTCGTCCGTAATTCAGAGATCGGTATGAAAATAAATTGTTTGATCGGATAATTCCTCCAGTATAAAGTTTTCTACCTGAGAGGATTATTCATGTACGGATCCATTGATTGCATCACCTATAATATTATGCATGATAGCCATGCCTCTACGATTTTTGCTGGTATATCTCATGTATGAACTAACGAGATTACTTGATTTACAAAGTATATGGTAAGCCTGATTAATATGGGTACTTAAAAAAATATTTGGAGATTTCATCACCCTACGGATCTGATCTTTGGACGGTAATAGGATGTCTATATAAAATCAATAAATTTAAGTTATCCTAAGTGGATGGAAGTTGTCTTTTCCAGTCATTATGTAAGGTGAATCGCGCCAGTAACACGTATGGAGTTACAGAATTATAATCATTCAAATCATCAATACAGCTCTCCAAGTTCATATAGTCACATTCAATAGCTATTTCATGAAAAAGTCACTTTTTGAGAGCCACTTGGAGAGCTGTATTGATGATTTGAATGATTATAATTCTGTAACTCCATACGTGTTACTTGCGCGATTCATATTTTCATCAACATAAAACCTAACACTGACCTGCAAATTGCAATAAACGTAAGAAAATTTAAATTTCGCGGGCTACCCTTGCGCATCCACCTTAAGGTGTTTACTGTCAATCTTAGCCAGTCGTCAGTGTATATCTTAGAGGAATTTTAACAACGTATCTCAATATTATCTTTTTCACTTTTTTCAAAAGTTTTATTTATAACCCATTCCTAAAAACTAATAACATACCTAACTTAACCCTATTAAAATACACACTCCTCCAACAAAGGCAACGCCAACACGTGCCACATAAAAATATACGCGTTTTAATTTGTTCACAAAATGAGATTTCCTGTAGAAGAATCAGATAATGAGGGTACGTACGAAGTTATATCCGGGTTTAAGGGAGGCCTTGACCCGCAATCCGGCCGGGCGAAGGGAGGGTTATGATGAGCCTATAGAAAAACGTTCGATGCTTTCGTAACGGGAGTAAGATGAATTATTTGGACAACTTTTTGAAGGATAATAATTCGATTTTTAATGGGATAGTTGATCGGTTCAAGTCAGTATCAGTTGAATAAACTTAAGTTGTAATTTAAGTTTAGTACAGACTAGCTATTGACCGCGTCGTCACTCGCGTTTTGGTCGGACATTATCCCAAGGGCAGGTTGTAAATATAGACTATGGTACTCGGGGATAATGTCGTTTCCTATTAGTGAAAGAATTTTCAAAATCAGTTCAGTAGATCCAGAGTTTACCCCTACAACCTCGCAAACTCACAAACTTTACCTCTTTATAATATTAGCATTGATATAAGAACAGTATTCGTTTCGACAAAAATGCACTATTTAAAAAAGTCCTTACACTGAAAAGATATCTTTACCAAGTAGGAGCTGGATATTATATGGCATACAAAGAAATAAAGAAAGAAAAAGTAGTTATTAGCCCGCACAGGACAAAACATTAAATAAAATAAAATGGTTACATTTACAGTAGGTACAACAAAGATATAAAGGTATTAATAAAACTAAAATTAAAAGAAAACAACGAAATTAGTCCTGTACGAAGCCAAAAGGCCCCTATCTCAGCATGGTGCTGTAACATTTACAAAACGTCACAGCGCTGGTATTCTGATAGGGCCCAAAGTGATGCCACGGTCAGACAACAGAGAAATCTATGTGCAAACCTTCAGATAACTATAGGTTTATAATGATTCGAAATAAATGCATAGTTGCGTAGCATTATCAGTCTCAAATGTCCCGTCTGTTGAGCAACAGGCCTTCTCTTAGACTGACCTCCACACGGGCCACATGCAGGTTCATAGGTGTCACATAGTAACCGCGAATCTACAAAAGGTAAAGGCCGCGTATCTGCATTTGATCTAATTTTACAGGGGCAGGTTAAAACGGTTTGATATCGTTATTTTAAGGGCAAATGGTCTCATTTTTACATAGATAGTAATAATTGATTGTTTTCTTTGTATTTTTACCAAAAGTCACGTCAGCGAGAAGGCTACCAATCGGGATCTTACGTGGAATGCCCGCGAAATTGAAAATTGGCTACATTTGTCAGATACGCGGCATTATCCAATGCTAAATACGCGGGTTTGCACTATCCCCGTCGATATTCTGTTTTCAGACATGGCGGTTTCCTCACAAAGTTTTTCTTTACCAAAAGCGTAGATGTTTTTCTTAATTTCACTCATTTTCGATCTCGTTGACTATGATCATCATCATCATTCTTCTGCCAATTCATTTGTGGTCGGCACAGCATGTCTTCTTCTTCCATACTTCTCTGTTACTCGTCATCTCAGCAGTCACCTCCTTTCTAGCCATATCATTATTCACATAGACTATCCATCGTTTCTTTGGTCGTCCTCTACTCTTATAGCTATTTAGATTCATACTCAACACTTTTTTCCTCAATACATTCAGTCAAAAAAGTATCGGAAATGGATGATTTGTTTATGGTTCCAACTTCAAATTTTTGCTTTTATTTTGTTGTTAGATTGGCACAACCGTTTTCCATTTTGTCGCGGAGTTTGAGTTGCATCTGATAATTTAATGTTTTGATAATTGGATTATTCGTTGGCGTAAGTGTATCGTTTCTGAAGGAGCATAATACTTTGAAGGCGATAAAATAACTTTGGATGAATAACTATAACGTTTTCTGTATTACTGATTGTTTCCCGGTACTTTCTTGACAGAGTAGTTCATTATCCTCGTTGAGTAAGTTAAACTTAATACTAATCTAAGTTTCCTTACCGATATACCGATACTTTCACTATAGTGTGTTTAAACTTTAATACGACACTAAGCACTAAACGTAGGTATCTCTTATGTTTACCTGACCTATTTAGATACTCAGCTTTCGCACACCATGTGACGTCATAAGTAGTTATTATAATAGTAAACCTTTAGGATGTTAAACACATTATTATTGCGCTGTAAACTTGTTAGTTATAATAATAATGAGAGTGGTAATTAGTGTTTATGCAAATTAATTTCAAAACTACAGGGGCAAATTTGTTGGGCTTCTTCATATTATATTTAAAAGAGTTTCCATGGATTTTCTTGCCCGTGTTCTCCTTAGAGGTCTACGCTAGGGAATGGGAAACTACAGTTCTTTCACAGTTTTTATGCCTTGTGACTGGGACTGTAGCTACATTTCATTGCTATCTTTTTTTCGACTGTTCAAAAGTGCCTGTAACTGGCCTACTTGAAATAAATGCAGTCTTTGATTTTGATTATGATCTAGTGTGAATATTTATATTTTGTACTAACAGATAAAACAAGACCAAGTTAGAAACGTGTTTAATTTAACCACGCCTTATTGGCAAAACAAAGAAAGGATTCTGCGAGGTATGAAAATAATGACTGGGTATTAAGTGAATAGTGAGATAACGCCTGATATAGATGAAACTGTTAAAGTAAAAACAAACACGCAGCGCTAAATTGTCATCAGAGACATTAGCACGAGCGCGCATTGTACACGGAACGTAAAAACGTAAATTTTATTAAAAATCCTCGTTTCACATAAAATATGATTATTATTTACATAATTTTAAGAATTAGTTCATATCTATGGATGATACTGGTTGTGCTTGTTACAAGGAATTTAACTAAAATGCTGTAACATAATTGTATTTTAGTTGAAAAAATCGACATATTTACGTTTCGTTTATACATCCGTTTACACCACGTGTCCGAGACCCAGGGCAAGTGAAAATTCTAATGTACAAAAAACTTATTAGTACCTATCAAGTTCCAAAGAGGAGGCTACTGGCAAACGACTCCGCCAAGACTATTCATAATTTAGTATATATAAAAATTCAAATACTGTGTAAGGAAAACAAATTAACTAAAAAATTTCGCGCTGCATAATACCCGCTCTTAAAATATTTCTATAAAAGAAAAACACAGTTCTGACCCAACTAACATGGCATCGAAAAGACTTTTTTTAAATTTCTGAATGAGAACTCTTCATTGATACTCTTGGAACTCTTCATTTGTTCGTGACTGGCAATTTAAATCTATCGAAGCATGTGATGTGCCAAGAAAGTAGGATGTGACTCTGTGTCTATGATTAGTTAGCAATTTATTTATTAACTTATAAAGCACTACTCCTTTAGTATCTTCATCTTCAATGTGAAATTTTTTTAAACATTAGGAGGCACTGGAGTTTGATTTATTAGTTCAATTAAAAGTATGGCTTTCTTATTGTTTGTAGGTAACTAGCCGTATAGCTATGAGACAAAACAAAGTTCTCTTGGTTTTTGGAGGAGGTAATCCTTAAAATGCTCGCCCACATACCTGAAAATATGTTAATGATATATCAACAAAAAATATATGTGAGAGTTAGAATTTCCCGTTAAAACCGTACGGTTGTAAAAGGTAAAATTCACAAGGATTTACACAACCTACAGTTTAACGATATTTAAATGTTAACAAACGAATATTGTGGGAGTCAGTATGTAAAAGAGTATAAATTACTTGTTTTGCGTAACTTCTATATTAATACATATAATAACTATAACTTATATATTAATATTAAATAGGTTGTAAAAGTTCATAATCGAAATGCTATGTTTTTAAAAATGTTGGTGGAAAAAGGTTTAGGCAGCAAATAAATGCGATTTTAAAATGAGTGGTTTTGGCAAGGTTCCTTCTTCCACAACATTTGTAAATGAAGCTGGAAATGGTTGCATGAGATTCACACAGTATTAACTTACTTATAATAAAATCAAACTAGTTATTTCCAGAATATATTTATTATTATTACTTTTTATTTTATTTTTTTTGTCACTTTTTACCATGTCTCCCATAGGACAGGAAAAATGCTAATTTAATCGTCCTCCAGTAATAAAAGAACCTTCATATTTTTGGTCCTTCGATCCGGATAAAAGAAAACTGTCACTTTGATCCGGTCGAAAGATAGTCTTGGCTTCTATAACATTCAACATGGCGTGTGAAAACGCCGTCGCCGTGGTTCGAGGTGGCGCAGAAGAGTACCTGGCAGGATATGGGGAGGCTTTTCCCAGCAGTGGGACATAATTTTTCTCTTATGGACGTGATGAGTAACAAGAATGGAAAAGTAAAGAGTGAGTATATTAGAGGAAGTTTGAAAGTGGCGCATGTTACGGAAAAATTGAAGTCGTTTGTATAGATGATGTAATGGGCATGTAATGAAAGTGATGAATATTAATATTAATGGATGGAAAGGGAGAAGAAGGTCAAAGAAAAGAAAATGGATTGTGTGAGGAATGATATGAAAGAGAAAGGAGTGAATGATACCGAGGTGTCTGACAGGGGAGAATGGGAGAAGAAAAGGTGTTGCGCTGACCCCAAATAGAATGGGACAGGTAGATGGAATAGGGTTCTCTCATGTGAGTACAGAAAATACACAAACAGGCAATCTTTATTCTCAAAAACCGTATAAATTATTTAGATAGGTATCTAATGATTATAACAAAACACTAACGACTCCCAACGGAATCCGACTAGTACCAATTAACTCTAAAACCCCTAGTTCTAATTACACTTAGACCAAAACTAGACTAGACTACGTTATTTAAACCTAATGGAGCTGAAAACGATTTTATTAATGAATAGTTCATATTTATGTCGTTTTAATAGAACGAAAAACAATAGAAGTGGGTGTGAAATATCTCTTTGCTCAGAAATAGTAAACTAAGATAAGATACAATGTCCCCACGCGCCTTGAATTTTAGGCTTGCCTATGCTTTTATCATGGTTTCTGAATCTGCATGACATTCAATCTGACAACACACCTGGGGCCTTAGTCTGCTATTGCAATAGTATCAGAATGGTCTATCATTGATTTAATAAGGCCCCGCGCAGACGAATTACCCTTTGTACGCACGTCAAACGAGTTTCGAACGCGCTTCAATACGCCGTGGGCTAGGGGCCTTATTAAATCAATTATAGACCATTCTGACACTATTGCAATAGCAAACTAAGGCCCCTGGTCATGGTCAATGGATTTATTGCACGATAAGAAAACAAAAAAGAGTCAGAGTTTTTATACCGCCCATGGACTCTCACTTGGCTTAGATTGATACGACACTTATGGACACATACTTGTACATAACGTCACTCATATTATTACTACACTCACTTCTTCTAAGATAGTATATTGGCAGCCTATTCCACACCCCGTTTATACAATATATTAAAATAAATCTGTCAAAGTGCCCTAAAGGGATTCCGATAAATAACATCACCAAATAAAATACGAACCATAAAATATTCATGAAAGTAAACATGTTGATGGATTTTAAAATGCATGATTTCTGTATCCAAATTACCACCATTTTCCTAAAATCTAACGAACTTTTAAAACGTGACAATACCATGGCATGGTATGTTCAATCGTCAATTGTTTGTTTATGACGTCACTACCTGAGAAGTAAGCTTAGTGTCGCCGCCCGCGCCCCTGTGAAGTTTCCTCGTTTTAGTACATTTTATTTAATATATATCGGGGTATTTTTTAATGTTATCCGAAAAGCATTACATACATATATAGAATCTAATATCAATACCTAATAATGCATTGGACAGGATTTTTAAAAATTTTGTATGTTATACTAATCGGTAGTAGTATAGCTAATAAGTATCACTATGTGAGGAGACTAAAATGAAGAAATTTCCATTCAGTCAGAGTATACTGAACGAATCAGTTACACAATTGCCAACTCATAAAACTGTGATTATACAACCAATTTCAGCCTAAAAGACAGTATTTCTATAACATTTACCTTTACCGTTTAAAGAACAAACTATCATGAACATAATAAAATCTAAGACTAAAATTGAAACCGAAAAACACTTCAGCTAAATGGAACCGTAAAATCAGAAAATAAATCTTGCAAAGTTCTGATAGCTGTTCGGTCTATTTTTGTTGTTGTCTAGACCTTGAACTGAGATCTAGAATACTGACATTCTGTCCGATCCGATGGATCAAAATGACAATACAATACGGCTTAGTTTTCTTGGAAAATGTACTTGCAATGTTGTTTGAAAATCTAAACGCAGGTGCCGTTGTGTAACAATGAAATATGAATGTTTGTGTGCGTAAACGTTATTTAACCATTTTGTAAAAAATATTGTACAATTCAAGTTAGGGAAAATCCTGAAAATAAACCTAATTCGTTTCAAAATACCCTGTAAAAAAATAAGGCGAAATAAACACTAGTTCAAATTACCATTCTAATGAACACACTTTAACACAAACTTCAAACTGTTTCCTCTACCGTTTCGCAAAACACACTTACAGCAACTTCAATTTATATCTCATAGGACTCACAAACAGAAATGCAGGCGAAAGCAATTGGATTAGCAAGTTAACACCTCCCTGCGACGCCATGTTTGACATTTCCACGCTCATAAAGTTAGATCATTACTGACGTTCAATTTTGAATGCACAAATACTAAACTTGATGGTATTGATGGAACTTCGTCGTTATTCTATCGGTTGATAACTGCAGAAATTTGTGGTCATTCCAATTGAATTTGATACGCTAAATGTGTTGATTCAAATCTTAAAATGGTTAGTTGAAGTGAGTACCTAAAGCTGAAGTATTGAACTGAACAACATTCGTAATTTGAAATCTAATTAATGACCTATCTATGACAAATGATTACTACGGTGATAATGTAAATTAGAAACTTGATTGGTACTAATTCATAGGTTCGAATGAAGCACTGCGTTAAGCATTTCAGAATTACACTTATGTAGTTTTTTTTACGGGGTCTGGATTTGCGACCGGTTGATGGCAATAGGCTTGCTCCCTATTACATGGGATTTAAATATAATTAAATTAAATTGAAAATTATAATTGCGAAATTTGGATGTACTATTAGGTAAACCTCTGCCTAGCCCTTCGGGGATTACAGGCGTGATCATCATCATCATCATCATCTGCCTAGCCTTTTCCCAACTGTGTTAGGGTCGGCTTCCAGTCTAAACGTACCAGTATTTTACATGGAGCGACTGCCTATCTGAGCTCCACAACCTAGTTAGTACTGGGTAATACAATAAATTAGAATACATAAATTATTATAAGTAACTAGTGAACCGCTTCGGTTTCGCACGGGTGCAATGTTATACATATAAACCTTCCTCTTGAATCACTATATCTATTAAAAAAAAACGCATCAAAATCCGTTGCGTAGTTTTAAAGATCTAAGCATACATAGGGACAGACAGCAGGAAGCGAATTTGTTTTATACTATGTAGTGATAGTTCACCTTTTATGACACTTTGAAGAAGAGTGCCCCTCACTCTTCTTCTTCTTTGGTATAAACGGCTTCTGTGACAAATAAAAAAAACTTACTTATAGAATTGCATAAATTTGATATTATATAAAAACGAATCTTCTAATAGTCTTTATAATTTTGAAGTCATTTAAATGAAAGGGTTGTAAACAAAACCGGCAAAGTGCGGTTCAGTACCATTACCTCAAAAAAACACGATTGTTGTATGGGAGCCCCCCCTTAAAAAATTATTTTATTTTGTTGTTAATAGGGTTGATTTTCATTCTTAACACAAGATGTTTTAGTGTAACATTTCAGAATCACATAGCAGTTTCAAAGAGTATTTATTTTTAAGGTGAAACCGCCAGGGCAACCCCCGAAATTCAAGTTTTAGACTATTTCATAAAAAAGTCATTCAATGGGATTAAATGAACTGGGAGGGTTGTATTGATGACTTTAATGATTATAATTCTATTAATATATGCGTATTATAACCGCAAATCATATTTAAAAAAAAAACGCAAAATACTAATTGCAAAAGACGTCAGAAAATTTGAATTTCGCGGGCTACCCTGGCGTTTACCCCTTAACCAAAATGTTGTTGAACAGGTGGGATTTTGACGTTTGCGCCGTTAAATATAATTTATGAGCAAAACCGAATTAGAAATGATATCAAACCATTGAAAACCGATTGTTTCACATAATATTCCAATATTAGATTCTTCTATTTTTATATTCACAAGCGATTTACAAGTCCCAAGTACCAAGTAACAACACTATAGTTAGTGTGATATTGTCATGCAATATTACATAAACGAAGATTTTATTACCCTTTCCGATATAATATATTTAGCATACCTACTACAAGGGCATTTATTTTGTGCCTTAGCTTTTATTTTGTGGTGACGCAATAATTTGTTTGGCTGTGACGAAATGGCGAAATATTTCCTGTTTAAATTATTTTTGGATTTATCCTTATATTACTTATTTATGATTCGATTTGAATGTCTGAATGATCGTGAATTGTCAGTAGCCCTTACTTAAATTAAAAAGTTTGTAATAGAACTTTGATTCCGTCAATCGTATAAAATCAATCGTTAATCGTATTAAATGTTGATATATGTGGGGAAATGTGTGTATTTCAAAATTATATTTAAGCAAGGACCGTAAAAGCTTATTGGGCCAGAATACATCTCCGCAAAATTTAATTAATTCCATCCATTTGAAATACTCGATTAAATAATTGATGACCGCTCTTGAAGGCAGAAGCTTTTTTAACCAAGACTGATCAGATTTTTATGTCAGCAGCCATGCACCATATTTTCTCTTTCCACAAGCTCCATAGGAAATTTTATTGCTAAGCTATTGCAGTAAACCATGATAAAGTAAGCAACCTTTTTAACATATTAATGACAGTCATTACTTGAATATCAAAGAGAATATTTAAGCAAACGTAACACATGCTCGGAAGCGTAACTTTTGATCGATTCTAATGAGTTTCATTCCATGATAAATGGTTCTGAAAGTTGGCAAGTGAAACGACGCCTTCACTGGATCGGTGAACGTGTTCCAGCCCCCTAACGCAGGGCTGTAATACGGCGGTGCATGTTTACGACGCGGGGTTGATCTCACGAAACCATGGCGCGGTGTTTTGACGGTGCTCACAGGTGGTATAATGAGTCGTGTGGGGCGCGGCGCGGATATCGAGCGGGCGCCGGCGGCGGCGGCGCGGCGCGCGCAGCAGTGCACCGGGCGCCAGCAGCCCGGCCGGCCGCGTTCCTCTGGTACATGCGACCTCCGCCGGCCGCACGACACCGGCCGCGCGTGGCGGCCCGACCGCCCAACGCGAACCTACCCATATCCTGTAACTATACTCCCCACCCTATCCTGTGGTAAACAAAACCCATGTGATAGTGATGTGAAGTGACTGTTTCTCATTGTAATTCAGCCACGTGACGATTTTATAATTCGACGTGACGGCGACCTACCGTCCGTGTAGTGTAATTAGTTAATCAATTATGTAACGGCCGTAATGGCAAAAGCTTTTCAGTGGTAACGCTATAGGCGTCTATAGAAAATAGGGGAAAGCTTTTTATAGATTAAAAAATGTTGTGTCGGTAATAGCCCGCGTAAATACGTTCAACGACATTATGTGGCGTTCAAAAATAATAATTATTTTCTTTGGATTTTTTGTGGTAAATTATCGTTTAAAGTAATTTATGAAAACTATTTCTAAAAACGTATTAATGCTACAAGTAAAATTCTGGAGAATCAAATCGTATAAAGAAAACTTTTAAGGCTTTTACCGTTTTTACCGCCTAGACGATAACTTAGCACTTTATAAACTATCAGCTATCCGAGCACATAATATCTACCTATGTGTACCGTTTAATATCGTTACAAAGTTTCATTCAAACTATCGTGAGCGTAGTCGATTCGTAGCACCTGTGCTACGATATAAGCTACGTGAGTGCTACGCCGGGGAATTATTAATATTAGTTGTGAATATTACAGTTTCCGTAGCGTGTAAATAGGTTCGTAGATTAAAGTGCGTTTTGATACAAATTCTACAAACTCCTTCCTCATAATCTTGACCTAATTCCCTATGTACTGAGAGCCACCACAAAGGAGTATGTGAAGAAGTCGTCTAACATACAAACGTCTATGTATAAAACGAATTAAGAGCTAAGTGCGTAATAATAGGCTTGTGATTACTCGTGTAATACATTGTGTTAAACGCTATATATATTGAAAATTAGTTCAAGTTTCTAATCAGGTCATTCGTGTTTCCAACACGAGCATGTTATTATATTTTAAACAAAGCCATGGGTATAATTACGTTCTATAGAATAAAAAGTGCAATATTATGTTTTTTGCAATTATTGCATTTGAAGACGAAAATACGAAGCTCTATTGGATTGAGTCAAATAGCAATTCTAGAACTAAATAATATTTAAGAACACAGAGATTTCGTATGCATTTTCACAGTCATACATTGCTTTTGTCTTGGAAACTAATTAAAACTTTATTGGGTTCCGTATAACTATTTCAAGTGAAAAACCACTGATTGTCTTAATCCAGCATTATTCCAGTCTATAAATCAAGATTCGTTTTACAAAGTGGATCAAAGAACCCAGCCATGCGCACATTGACCAGATACTGCTTCCGAGTTTCACAAAACGCAGACGATATTCGCCCTTATTCATAAATATACAGTCCTCTTAGAAACCAAACTGGCTTATACGTTGTCCCCTTTTACTGACATGTAAATGACAAAGACAGGATACATTTATAAAGCGTTTGTATATTAGGCTGTGCGCAGACATAACCCCCAAGACTGCGATCAAATAATGTCGTACGCACCAAAGACATATAAATACAAGGTGTAAATAGACCCATCATCAAATTAAGTAATTCTAGGCAAAAAATATTGCTGGGAAACGACTTTTTTTTGGGGTGAAAAATAACGTTTTACAGTAAGACTCAATATAACGCACTCAAAACATTGTGCTGGTAGATGCATTGATTAATTAGTACGGGGGTCATGGAGGTTTTGAATGTAAAGTTAAAATATTTAAAAACTAGTATTTAAACAAAGTTGTAACTTTGATCCCCCCTATCACCGTAACTAGAAGGTTCACAGATTTAGTACAGAACAAAAAAAAATCTCACAACGACGCGACGGAGAGAACAAGTGTATTTCGGCTTCGTTAAGGGTATTTTTGAACCCATTATATTCTCGGTAGACGGGACAATGCTGGTCAATTCAGCTGCTAGACTTAAAGCTGACCCCAATATAGCTGGGAAAATGCTTGCAGATGATGACGATGGTTAGAAGGGTCAATGCTAACAGCATCCATATCTTCTTGCAGTTACAGGTTATGATACTGTACCGTATCGGAATTGGTTATGTTATTTTGTTCCATGGCTTCACTATGATATGGTTTTACAGTTTTTCTAAGGTATTTCTTCTGATAGCAGATCTCTGTACCAGGGGGCCTAAAATGGAAGCTTTATCAGAATCATAATATGAATCACGTTAAAAATTAAAAATTCTTAAAATGGTCTTTATGGTTATGTCTACAAAGTCCATTTTAAGAGTTTTAAATTTTTAACGTGATTCGCATTATGATTCTGATAAAGCGGCCATTTTAGGCCCCCAGATCTTTATCTATTTGCTCTTAATTCAATCAGTTTCATAGTCAAAGTTGCCGAAGTGAAGGAACTAAAAGGTATAGTTTTCTAAATGTTTCGGCTTTAACAGACGAAACGGTATTTAACTATGGCTAGCAAACAATTTAAACTTAAAGGGTGTGGATAGGATACCGACGCGAAACCGGTTACCTACGCGGTAACCGTTCAGTAGATCATTCTGAGCTCCCCCAAAAATAAATTTTTCATCGGTTATTTAAAAAAAAACAGCTGTTTCCTACAAAAATGTAATACACAGTCAAAATGTATGGAACAGCTGATTTTTTTAATAGCCCAAGAAAAATTTATATGTGGGAAGGCCCAGAATGATGTACTTAATGCGTGGTAAACGTTTTCACCGCGAAATGTGTATTATTAAGACGAATGAGAGAAGACCTGCGTAAGGAAAATTTGAGAGGTAACCCCAGGAAGGGACACTCTAGGGGGACATCATCGTCAGCTTGCAGCAGTCCACTGCTAGACAGGGCTGGCATACATTGATATTATTGGTGACGTTGATGCATAAGGCCAGGGGCCCTAGTCTGCTATTGCAATAGTGTCAGAATGGTCTATCATTGATTTAATAAGGCCCCGCGTAGACGAATTACCCTTTGTACGCACGTCAAACGAGTTTCGAACGCGCTTCAATACGCCGTGGGGGCCTTATTAAATCAATTATAGACCATTTTGACACTATTGCAATAGCAGACTAAGGCCCCAGATGCGTAGTACTCGCCACTGGCGTGGTTGAACAAATTATAAACGTGGTGGTGTTCCATAGTTTCTGCCAACCCAAATGAAAAAAACCAGCCAAGTGCGAGTCAGACTCGAGCACGAAGGGTTCCGTAACATTATCTTAAAAAAAAAACACGTTTTTTGTGTGGGAGCCCCCTTTGCATATTTATTTTATTCTGTTTTTAGTATTTATATATTATTCTATATCATCTGTGAAAATTTCAACTGTTTAGCTATCACGGTTCATGAGATAGCCTGGTGACTGACAGACAGACGGACAGTGGAGTCTTAGTAATAGGTCTTGGGTATAGAACCCTAAAAAGGCGTGAGTTTATGTTTCAATATCTGCGAACTAAAGTAATCTATATTTTATTGACAAGACTGGGACAAAGACAGACATATATTTTTAATAAGCATTTGTCAATGATATATGGCATTTGTCAGTGTGGTGTGGCCATCGTCGGACTGCCAACTCTAAAGGTCTCGATTTCCCAGACCTCTGATTTTCCGGCTTCATGTGCGTTCTGTCATAATTATCACTTGCTTCGGTTAAGGAAAACATCATGACGAAACTAAATCAGCATGTCTGGGAGATATTTCTCGACGGCATGTAAAGCCAAGTCAAAAGTCCATGGGCAGCATAAAAACTTTGACACCAGGTTAGGCACTCATCTGTCTCAGAGAACACTCTCAGTCTTCTGTGAGATCTGGAAAAACAAAAGTGAAAAATAAAGACGGTAACACCATCTTTATTTTAAAGATAATCAAGACTAAGGTGATATACATTAGTATATCACCTTAGTCTTGATTATCTTTATCTATTACGTGAAAAGTACTCTACTTATATTTGTTATTAGCGTCGTGGGATAACGCAGGCTATCATTATCAGTATTATTAGGGTCTACGAGTACATTATATACAGCAGGGCTATTGGGTATCTCTGTTGACAGTTCATAGTGATCATCACTCTGCGAGCTTTGATATACAATGACAGTTCTGCATGACTAGCGTCAGTTGAAACCAAAAAGAACGGTAATTGCATATCAAAACTCGCCAAGTGATGATCACTATGAACTGTCAACAGAGATACGCAATAGCCCTGCAGATGTATGAACGAGAATTAGGCAAAAGGAGTATGTAAAGATCGTATCAGGTGGAGTTCTGTGGTTTCTGCCTACCCCATAAAAAAGGCGTGACTTTATGTATGTGAAAGTGCAATTCATTAAGTTCTATTTATTATAAAGAAGATATCCACGACATAAGACTATATAGAAGAACCCGACAACAACTGTCGGGAAGTAGCCCATCAGACATAACACCCGTCTGGTCAGATGAATATTTTTCTATGGGGGACGAAGAACTTAACACCCTCCACTTCATACCACTAAAATTATTTCCTGGGGAAAGACAAGGTTATCTTTTTTTTTCTCACAGTCATATATCAGAATTTCCACGCGAACGAAGTCGCGGGCAAGAGCTAGTTTATTATAAACAGTCACGATTAAATCATACGAATTATTGAAAACGAAGGCACTTGACACAAAATGATTACTTTGAAGTTTCGAATCCTGATACAGTGAGTTGGTTAAACATTTAATTACAAGACAAATGACGCATTTTAATTGGAAAACTTAAGTTTTTCTTTGATGGGTAGAAAAATAATAAAGGTATTTTCTATACGTTCATTTAAACAGATTTATATTCTCTTGTTAACTGACTTTCCGTAATTTTGCGCTATTTCATCAAAACGACATGAGCCACAAGCGAATGTAACGTTTCTTTTTCAACACAATTTCTTTTTGTATCATGTGACATCATGATGAATGAAAGCTTTGAAAAGGGATGTCCTACAAAAAAAGTTTAGCTGGAAAAAGTCTTGGACAATTTTTTTAGGTCTCCCCTTTTGTAATGTTATTAACACTTATCACAAAAGGAATAAGAAAAAGTTGGTGAATCTGAAATGTACGTATATCCAATGGGAGCTATCGCGTATGAATTCGCAGCGTTGCGTGCTGCTTTAACACGTATTTTTACAAATATTCACGATCGTGTTCTAGCCATTCGTGATTAATTATGACTTGAAGATTTTAAGCAGCAAGTTAGAATCTTAATTGTCAGTACTAGGGGGTAAAATCATTTTTAAATGTTTCATGCTTACTAATTTTAGGGAGAATATTGTAAATATATGAACCTGAAGTTTACACTATGTTGTTATACGTAATAAAGTAAACTTTTGATGAAGTTATTGGTACTATAAAGTATAAAATAGAATTATTGACAGGACCTTAATCGATAGTGGCGCCATCTGGTGAGCTCAAAAACGATGGCCCTCATTGTATGAGAATACCATAAACTAAGATTTCTGGAGATTGTTTTCGTTTCTTACTGTCTGAAAAGTCTTGGATTGCTTGCTCTTCTTGATAACTATAAAGTTAGAAAAAAAACAAGTCTTTATTAAAAGTTAAACAAGTCATCCTTTTGCTGTCCATTGGTGGACAAAGGCCGCTCGTAAGATGTGACACAATATGTGTCACGATGGCACGGCGATTGACTGCTGCGTTGCTTGTCGCGGGTTCGTACCCCGCACTGAACAACTATTTGCAAGGCCTACAGATAGTGCTGCCTCAGAGAGATGTCAGCAAACGGGAAGGGGTCCGAAAGGACCGATGCCTGCCAGGATTGCGGGACTGTTCGAAAAAGATACCGTGGCCCTGGAACACAAAGGGCAAAAGAAGGAACATGGATGGGTTTTAGTCAGTAAAAGTCTGACACTCCCTCCTGCTCAGCCCAGAGCGGGAGGGGTTATTTGACGATTTCCAATACGAAAAAAAAAAAAGGCCTACAGATAGAATTTCCAGGTCTGACTGTTTGTGTATGTGAGTCTAAATGTTTGTAAGTGCACCCAAGATACAGTAGAAATTCCTAGTGCATTGATTAAAACAGAAAAAAAAACTTCTGATGGCGCTAGACGACCTGTCTAGCTCTGTCTCTTTCCCACACTTGAATTACTTCTGCTTTAAGACGTCATATTAACCCCCCTGGTTTGCGCATCTATAATCATCATCGTATAAGTATCAGTTATCCTTCACGAAGCTGTCAACCAAGCATTCTTAGGTCCTAGCTCGAGCGCGTAAACGTAACGTAGGTATATACATCGATTTTAAAATTAGAAAAATACTCGCTTCACATAAAACTGCTTCATAATTTTAAAAATTTATTCGTATCTATGAATCTCTATCTGGTTGTGCTTGTTGCAAATAATTTAACTAAAATGCTAAAGTATTATGGAGCTATTTAAAGTAAAGTACATTATACACTTGTATTTTTGTTAAATTGTGAAAAATTTGGAACTTAGATATGGTACACAATCAAAAATATCGCAATGATAGGGAGAATAATCTAAAGTTACATCCAATGTCATGATGGCCCATAGGTTAGGGCCTGAACACAGACAGTCAGACCACAAGCATGAGGATTCAAATCCCGGCCATACCAATGATACTTTTCAATTCATAAGTAATTTATAAAATTATGGACGGTATAGGAAAACCGACGGTGTAGGATTTCTGAGGAATCTGAAATCGACAGCCCATCTTGAGCACGCGTCAATGTCGTTTGTCCAGCAGCGGGACAATGATAGTCTGGTCGTCATCCGAAACCTGAATAATTTCGGTTCAATACAAATTCGAAAGCTTTATAGTAGTCAGTCGCTAAATACTTACCAATATGATACTTGGCTCCTAAGCCAATAGAATAAAAGCGAATTTTTAAGTTAACTACACATCTTAAGGTTTGTGCGATTGTTCACGAAATCACTACGGTCATATTTCCAAGTTTTGTGCAACAGCCTAAACGAAACTCTAACAATGAAATAATGCCTTAATCAATCTATTAATTAGACGGACCAGCCACGGCCATGATAAGAAACTTGAAGAAGACACATTTATGAACACCCAGGGGAAGTCGGTCACCCTTGGAGCTAATACTTCTTTAGTAACTTATGATGTAATTTTTACGAACTTACATTGAGCAATATTACCTACGTGTTATGGTAACACAGTTATGAATTCTGCCAAAAGTTTGGTGTTGCCATAGATAAAGCTACCTTCATGATTGAGGTTGCTGGATCACATTTTAGCTTACAAAGACAAAAATACAGTATATCCCACTGATATAGGATTTTTTTAAAGGCAAAATACTTCTATGAGCCCTTGCTCATCTGTTGCAGCGAAGCAGGAGCGGTGGAAACGCAAAATGGCCGCGATACAGTGCAGTGATGCTGTGATCTTTGCTCACGTAACCACGGTAACGTGGCTTCATTTCAGGCAACCTATTCTATGTGTGTTTTATGTATCAAGACAAAAAAAAATCATTCGGTAAAACAGATGAGTGAAAATCTGCCTTGGCATAGACTATCAGATTCAAGCAATCGAAGATAGGCCACGCGTACGAAGTAAGTTATGGCAAGAGAAGTGTCCACCACCCCACGACTTCTTAAAGCCCCAAGAACACCTGGCTCCCGGCAGTGAAATACAGTGGCCAATTGGAAAGCTCTGAATCGATTGCGTACCTAGGCCATAGGCCGCTGCAAGCATAATCTGGCAAAATGGGGTATTATTGGTTCCTCCAACATTGAGTGCGAGTGCGGCGCTCCGGATCAAACTATGCCTCACCTGCTGGAGTGTCCCAGGTCCGTTTACCTGCACTCTTGACGACCTGAATAGCGACTCTGCCGCTGCAATAAACGTGGCCACCTACTAGTCCCAAACCGTGTAAGATAGCGATAAGGTAGCAATAAGAAGAAGAAGCAACTTTTTGCTCATTCGTTTTGTGATAACTGACTAACATTACCGAAGGGGATACCTAAAAACAACTAGCTGTTGCCCGCCGCTTCATTCGCGTTTTGATCGGAAATTATCCCACGGGCACGTTGTAAATACAGCCTATTGCACTCGGGGATAATGTAGTTTTCTATGAGTGAAAGAATTTTCAAAATCGTTTCAGCAAATCCAGAGATTACCCCCTACATACAAACTTACAAACAAGTCTCTTATTATTCAGCATGATGTCACGAAAGCTAGAAAGGAAGTGACTGCTGAGATGACGAGTAATAGAGAAGTATGGAAGAAGAAGACATGCTGCGCCGACCCCAAGTAAGTTGGGATAAGGGCAGGAGAATGATGATGATGATGTCACATGATACAAAAAGAAATTGTTTTGAAAAATAAAAGTTTAATTCACTTGTACCGCATGTCGTTTGAAAAGTGAAAGTGTGAAACGTTCAGTCACATAATTTGATGGACAAAATTTTTGATGACGGCTGTTTAATAATGAATTATTTTATTTATTTAAACTTTATGTACAACAGTGTTACATAGGCGGATTTAATGCCATAAGGCATTCTCTACCATTCAACCTTTGGGTTAAATAAGAAAACATTGTGATGGACAAAATAAATATCTAAAAAAACAAATAACAAAACAAGAACTAAAAAAATCGAATAATAATTACCATGACTCGACTTCTAATTGAGAGTTATTTAAACTGACTTATAGTGGTTACAAACTTTTCTTTTAAAAGTGACTTTGCTTTTAGCTTTTTTAATGCCAAAAGTTAACGCGTTCCAGAGCTTTATAGTAGAGATAGCGTTAGAATAATAATTATGATTACACCCTACAAAAATGTATCCTCCGGTCACAATATTAAGATCGGAATGTTTTTTTTTAAATAAACCTATAGCCAACGTAGTAATTAGTTTACCACTTTTAACGATTTTTATTCGCGTTAAATTAACTTAATGGAAACTATAAAATAGTCACTTGTAAAAATATAAAATTCCATCATCTGTAATCTCAGAAGGGTTAGGCGGTGATATAACTAATAGTACCTACACCCAGATTTCGCTAGTTATGTTCAAGCCTCATATAATAGGGGGCAAGCTCATTCCAGGACTACCTGGCTAATGAGAAATTCTTGATGAAAAAACACTATGCCCGACCCGGGAATCGAACCCAGGCCCTCGTGCTCGGAAGTTGAGCTTGTGACCACTGGACCAAAAAGGCAAACTTGTCGTTTTTTGCTGCGCAAGCGACATTCTTTGTTTAGCAATTACTATACCAAAACTGACACTGAAACCAGTGATTAAGGTATTGGGAGAAAATAACGTAAAAATAAAACTCTATCCATCCATTATAGTATAACATTATATTGGATATATTGGGTAAAATAAAAAAAAAAAACAAATTTAATTATTATGAATTATACATTGTAAAATATGAATTGATTATTTGTCATGCATTTTAATGTTACTATGAAATAATAATTAATTAGCATTGGCCATTGCGAATAATCTATTATTTATACTCTGAATTACAGCAGGTTTCCTGGTTACTGCTCGCAACAAATTTGAAACATTTCCCGTAACTCCGTATTCAGTTTGCAACATAGCGCTTGAAATCCCAGCTATCGCAATTTTGTTCAGCATTCTTAGCGAAACTTGATTTTGAACTTGAGCTGGTTGAACATCAGGAATTGCAACCTGAGTTAGTTCAAAATCAACCTGAGCTGGTTGAAAGTCGCGCTTTAAATTGATCAACAGAATATAAGCATCAAAATTAAATGTTGTTGCACAAGCCACCAACATTGCATCGCTGCAATTAATAGCGGGGCAATCAACTAGTGACATTATTGCTTGAACAGTGACATCAGCGCGTTCTCGAAGAATATTTAAACGAAGATATGTTTTCGCTAAGTTTTTAAGACTAAAGTCTGTATCGTTACTAGCAGCGAGACCATAAAGCTCTTGAAATCTTCTTTCGATGACGGTACAAGTATCGATGAAACCTAAAATAAGGTTTCTACAAACAGGTAACAAGTTGTACTCTGCCATGTGGCGTAAAAGGACGGGGCGACGAACCCTAAAAAAAAAAAGTGTGGTTACCATTTTTTTTTTTCATTTGCTTCCAGACACCACAGGTGCAATGGTTAACAAAAGATGCTAAAATACCGGTAACGCACACTGTACTGTATCGTACACCCAAAATTTAGTGGGTTTTTTTTGTTTAAATCCCATGTATGAGGGGGTGAGCATATAACCACCAATCGTGGACCAATGTAGACTCCGTGCCTGCCACTGAGAAGTTCCTTACAGAAAACCCAACTTTTTGCCCGACTTGGGAATCGAATCCAGAACCTCATATTCAGCAGTCCTGCGGCTACTGGTCCAACGTTGCATTGACAATACTTTTTGTTAAACTAATCAGCAATATTGACGTTGATTTCATTTTCACAGTGATGGCAAAACTATAATATTAAACAATATCATAAAGATACGTACCTATCACAGGCGTGAGTAGCTAATAGGACAGAGCGAGTACCGCCACTTAGGTCACTCAAGAATTTCAAAAACTTTTCGAGCCCCTGTTTCTGCGTGGTTGCATCCACCTCATTGTTCCCAATCAGCAGATTTCCATCGGTGCCCACTTTGTATCCTTTATTCACACTAGTGCTTGGTGAAATACCATATTTTTCAGGTTTCATGTAAATTTTTTTTATTTCACCGTTATTGCCCCTCCACGTAGCTGCAATCTGTACGGAAAAAAAATTGCTTAGTTTCACAAAAAAATAAATAGGCTTTAAAAAATCAACAGTACTACCGCCAATATTTCGCAGATTTTCGTGTTCCGATCTGTCGTATCCAGACTAAAAAACACGATAGGAGCATTGTCCACAAGTTCTTCCTCTGTAAAATTAAAAAAAAAAAAACATCATCTTCAGCTGCTGTTTTCCCATGTAATTTACGTTGGGGTTAACTAAAAGCAGTTGAAAAACAGACACAATATGCGTCCAAAAACACAAGCATCAAAGATCTACGAAAGACACATTCCTGGACCAATTTCGGCAAACATTGTTTGTACTTGGTCGAAACACAGCCCGTACGTTTTTAATGGTTTTTATTATATTGAGTAGTGATAGCCTAGTGGTGTGACCGTCGGAATGCCAAGTCGAAGCTCGAACCCTATACACGCACCTCCTATTTTGCGGATTCATGTGCGTATTGTATAATTATCACTTGATTCGGTGAAGGTAAACATTGTGAGGAAACTATCATGCCTGTGAGACATGTAATGCCGAGTCGACATAAAAACTCTGACACCAGGTTAGGCACTAACCACAAAATATAGAAGAAAGAAAGAAGAAGATAACATTAATAAAAAATATTAATACAAGATATTGCATGAATAAACGTGAACTTACTCTTGAAATCGAGAATAACAAAATCATCGATTAAGTTGCTCACATCAAGTTCATCTTCATAGCTTGTGTTCATTTTGTGTGATGAAGTTTTTGGCTCCATTGTTATTGAAACTACGACAGAAAAAAATGTACATATTCAGAAATATTCCGCTCAATATCATGACAGTAACTTTTAAAATGTTATGTATTGAAAAACATAACAAATCTCATAAATTAAGTTACGATTAATATATACCTGACTTATTTGGAATGTTCTCAAAAGCGAGTTCTTAAATCCTAACAGTGAAGTTGGAAATGTATAAACACGCGTGGGGTAACAATGGAACTCAATGTTTAAATTCGTAAATCTATAATAAATTAATTATAAATATTAAAGAGGTATTTGTTTGTAAGCTTGTATGCAGGAGTAATCTTCGGAACTACTGATCCGATTCTGAAAACTCTTTTACTAATGGGAAGGTACATTATCCCCCCGTGTTATATGCTACATTTAAAATGTTACTGTTATTTATGTTGGTTATTTTTCGTACATAACGGGGGCGAAGCCGCGAGCAAAAGCTAGTATATATTTGTTAATAAATATCATAATAAGTTTCTTAGATTTTCTCAAATGTTAGAATTAAAAGGATGTTTTACGGCAACCAATAGTCGTTGTAGCTAGCAACATAAATTCATACAATAATTCAATAGAATAAAACTTTTGTATTATAGTTAGTGGCAAGCGAGTTGATTAACTAAAAATATTATTTTGGGACAAATAAAAATTATCTTATCTTATCTTAAAATATAATCCAAAGTACTTATCGGTATAAAAATGCCACACACAGCGCGCGCGTTACATGAATTACATGAATAGCTTATGATGACGTCAATTTTAATTTTATGTTTCGCATTATGTGGCAAGAATTTAAATTTTTTATACGTAAAACGTTATTGTATACTACGAGTGCATAATCATTCATTTTTTAAAGTAATGGTCTTCTCAAAAAACAGCATAAAAAATCTTCTGACGGTTCGTAACGATTGACAAAGATCCATGGATGACAACCGCGACCATAGCGGCTTTAACGAGACATAGTATTTTAATAAAAAGATAGTCACACATCCACAGACCGACCTCGGCATCGATCGACTATTTCGCATAATACTTATGACATACAGGGTGTAACAAGACCCTTAACGAAACCTTCAACCAAGCATTATGTATATCAAAATAAGTAACTTTACGCAAAAATTATTGCTCGGAAACGACTTTTTTTGGGGTTAAAACTCACGTTTTACGGTAGAACTCAATATAACGCACACACAACATTGTGCTGATGGGTGGATTGAATAGTACGAGGGCCATGGAGGTGCTTAAAGTAAAAACCTAACATTAAAAACATGTTTTAAAGAAAAACTTGTGAAAAAGATGGAACTTTGACCCCCAATATTTCCGTAACTAGAATGTTCCCAGGTATGGTCTAGAACAAAAAAAAAAGACCACAATGTCGAACAAGTGCCTTTCAGCTTCGTTAAGGGTAATTCTTATCAAAAGTTATAAAAGTAGTAGGTACTTACGTGCTTATAGTGCAACACACGTTGATATTTCGAATATATTAAACGAATTTCAAAATTGATGCAAAAATAATTAATTTCACAAATCGATAATATATGATTAAAAGAACTTCACAAGTGAAATTCAATCATTATTATATGAATAGCTCCATTCGAATATATAGGATATGTAGTAATTTTACTAGGTAGTAACTTGTCCTACAAGGTAGTTTCGCACGCTTTTAGATCGATTGAATCGGTATGCAATACCAAATCGATTCAACATAATCGATACCACAGACAGTGTCACGTCACTATCGTTCGTCTAGCATTCCCTCATTCTTTTAGATTTTACCCAAAAACTTTAGTTGGGTTGTGGAGGGTGGGTTCCTATATATTCGAATGGAGCTATTCATATAATAATGATTGAATTTCACTTGTGAAGTTCTTTTAATCATATATTATATTATCATAGCTCCATTCTTCATATATAGGATATGTAGTAATTTTACTAGGTAGATGTTTAGAGTACTACCTATTTTTGTCTAAAGTTTTTGATATATTTCTAAGACTAAGGGGTTGAATGCAATGAAACGTTTATTTAATTACTAGTTATCATTATTTTTATTTATTTGTTAACATATTCATAATTAGTATAGGTACATATTACAATAATACTAAAGACTAAATAATTTAGGTTTATGAAACTAAATCACAATCGTAAATCTTATTCTAAGACAGATCTCGCAAAGTTCTCTACAATAATTGGTCGATTGTAAAACTTGGCAAATGCCTGCGAGTTGGCGGTCCAGCCGGCCGCCTTGCGGATGGCGTCCACAGAGAGGCCGGCTGCGCGCGCTCTCGAGGTGGCGGCGTGCCGCGTTCTGTGCGCGCTGAACGTCGCCACATCGATACCGCTAGCCGCTAACACATCTTTGATCCATCGACTGATGGATTGCGTTGTAGCACGTCCGTGTGGGCGTTTATGAGTTATGAACAGTTAGTTCACCTTGTTTCGAATGTTTTTCGTTACAGACAAATAATCCATCAAACATTTGGCAGGACAGATATTAGGTTTATCATACAAATAGGGTAGTATTAAGGTCGGCTGATCACGACCTGCAATTGACGTTTTGATGAGATCTGAAATAGTGATGGTAATTTGATTTTGAGAAAAAACTAAATCAGACAATTTTATAACAGAAATTGTTTGTACACGGTGACCTGTACACAATGCAAGAAGCATTGCTAACTTCTTGGTGATCTGATCTAACGGCAAAACATCATTAGGATACCAGTCAGAAATAAAGTCGAGAACTGTTTGGGGGTCCCAAATAAAATTATATTTAAGCAAACTTGGTCTCTGCTTATAAACCCCTTTTAGAAAACGCGAAATTTGTTCATCCGAACCTATTTTGCTGCCTAATAACAATGAGAGAGCTGACCGGTGACTGTTAATAGTACTATAAGAGGCTCCTTTTGTATATTGTTCCGTCAAGAACAAAATAACAACCGGTATCGGAGCATCCAAATAATTAATATTGCTATTGATACAGTAATTCCACCACAACTTATAAGTCGTGTTATATTGCTTTAAAGTACCTGCCGAGAGAGAAGCCACCATTATATCTAACGACTCTTGAGGAACGGCCCGCCGCGTAAACGCTTGCCTGAGACAATCGCGGCCGCCAGGATAATCTCCTGCGGTAGGTGTACCCTGGAAGGAGACCGGAAAGCATCGTTAAAGTATATAACTTCTGACACCAACAACTGGTTCAATAGGGGAAACCACGGCTGCGAAGGCCAGTGGGGAAACACAATAATTCCAGTTGATTTTTCGTTAACGATTTTGTTTAGGCATTTAAGGATCATTGATAGCGGTGGAAAACAATAAAAGTAGTAATGATTCCAAGAAATCGTGAAAGCATCAACGTTGCTTGAATCAGGGTCAGGCTTCCATGACACATATGTTTCACACTTGGCATTGGAGCGGGAGGCAAAGAGGTCTATATCGGGCTGACCAAACTGTTCGACAATGGTCTGGAAAGCATCTGAGCAAAGTTCTATTTCTGTATCAGGGTTAATTTTTCTTGACTCTTCGTCAGCCTCTTTGTTATCCTTCGTATTGATATAGGAGGCATAGAGCTATAAACCTCGCTGCTCGCACCACTGCCAAATGGATCTAGCTAGGTCATTCAAATGGGGAAATTGGATCCCACCCATTCTATTGATATAGCTTATGGCAGTCGTGTTATCGATCCGCATCAGTATATCACAATCAAATTTATTTTTAGCAAAGTACTTAAGTCCTAAAAAGGCTGCTTGGAGTTCCAGATAGTTAATATGGAACTTAAGTTCATTTTCCTTCCAGTGTCCATTTGCGCGGATGCTATTGCAGGCGGCTCCCCAGCCAGACCTGGAAGCATCCGTGAAAATTTCTAGATCGTACTTTACAGGAATTATGGATTTCTTTGCGATCAGAATATTTGATTTCCACCAATGCAGATCGGGCAATAACGCTGCGGACAGTTTTATCTTAACGTCGTAATCGTCGTGTTCTTTGAGAGCTAAAAACTTTTCTCTCTCAAAGATCTTGGTGTATAACCAGCCGTATTTTACGGCTGGACAAGCCGCTGTTAATACGCCTATGAACTGTGAAAATTCTCGAATTGTGCAACGCGGTAACTTAATGTATTTTTGTGTTAATTGTAATATACAATTACGCTTATTTTCGGGTAACGATATAGACATATCTACTGTATCAAATACAAAGCCTAGAAACGTGCAGTTCTGTTTAGGTTCTAGTACGCTTTTTTGATAATTAATCACAAAACCTAAGCATTCGAGAAGTTGCACAGTTTCTCTGACGTTATGGAGACATTCTTCATAGCTTTTACCTAGACAAAGGGTATCATCTAAATAAGAGACTGAGCTAAACCCACGACTTCTTAGATGACAAAAAACTTCTTTCATTATTTTAGTAAAGGTTCTAGGTGCGGTTGAAAGCCCATAGCACATTGAATTGAACTCGTAGGTTTTAGTTTGGCCAGAGATATCTTCAAATTGAAATCTCAGATATTTTTTGTCATCTAAATGAATAGGCACTAGTAAGTATGACTCTTTAAGGTCAATAGTCGCTGCATAGCCATTTACTGGTAACAAGCTACATGCAGTTCTGTAATCTTCCATCTTGAAGTGGTCTTTTTGAACAAATTTATTAAATGATTTAAGGTTCAAAATAAACCTATACGTCCCATTAGGTTTAGGCGTCAAAAATATGGGTGATAAGTATTGCGGTTCCTTATTTTCGCATACAGATACCGCGCCAAGGTCTAGTAAATTATTTATTGCAAGTTGCATTAAAGTTTTATCTATTTTAGAATTCTGGTTGGATGGTTTGTAGGGTTGAGTTACTGGACTAGTTATAGGTATACGATAACCATGCAATACACAGTTTAAGACAAACTTGTTTTTAGTAATAGCTAGCCAGCATTTATAGCTGTGATGTAACCTGCTCGCATGTAGTACCTGGTTAGTAGCTACTGTCGTGTCGGTGCACGTTGTCGGTTGGCAGCCGGTCTGGTCTGCGCCGCCGACGCTGCTGGAGGTGGTGCTGCTGGCGCTTGAGCTGTCCTCCTGTACGTCGTGTTCGACGCAGGCCGGCTTGCTGCGTACCCTCCGCGCCCCCCCCTGTTTGCCGACATGAGGTACCGAGTGGGGGCTGACCAGTTTCCCGCCTGCCGCCTATTTGGCGTTTGTTGCGGAAGTGTGGGCTTCGTAGTTGCAGTAGGTGCATTCCGTTTTATCTGTAGGCCTTGTTTTTCGATGACTTTTGCAGACTTAATTTTATCAGAGAGTTTTATTCCAAACAGAGTGTCGTCTCTCTCTTCATCTTGAATAATATTTAAGAAAGCCTTGTCTAAGCATGGTGTTATTAGCTTGGATCGTGTTTGGGTCTCCGTGTAGTGGAGGTCTGATAGGATTCTACACCCTTCTGAAAGAAGTTTGATAACTTCTACTTTCTCCCCGTTTTCTAGTAACTTAGACATTGCTTTTGATACGGCAGTGATACCTAGGCCCAATTGGCCTTGTTTTGCCTCTAGTTTTTTGTCTCTCGACCGAACAATCTCCGCGACAGCTGCCGAAATCTCAGGGTTTAATGATGGGGCTTTCAGTAGCCTGCAGTTGTCGGGTACACTGTGTTCTTTAATAAGTTTTTCCTTGACTTCTTTCGTTAATCCCTTTCTTAAAATGGGTAGCCAGCGCTTAGCTATATCGGTATGAATATTTTCGCCATATGTGGGAATTTCTTCAGCTGGGTCTCCGAGCGCGAGCCGTAGTTCAGGATCTAATTCTACGGCCGCATCGTTAGTTCCTTCCGCAGTCGCTTCGAGGGAAGTTTGATGTTCCGCCGATAATGACTCGGGCTGCATTTCGTCTAGAAGTGTTGTATTTTCCGTAGCTGCCAAGGCCGTTTCAACAGGAGGGTTGTTGTCCATCAACTCGTCATAAGCTTGGGCTTCGATTTCTATAAATAGAAATGAAATGTGTTAAAAATAATATTTTGAGGGTACTTGTAAAAAAATTGTACAAAAAATATTTTATTGTACTTTTAGTTTTGCGATTGACATAATTTTATTATGCAATTTTTATGACCTTTGTGTGTGACCCTCGGTCAAACCTCCAGGTTTTTATCGCATCATGTCTAGCCTTCGTGAATAACCCACAGTTAACCGCCCGGCAGACTTATAGATGGTTGCAACGAGTTGTTCAAAATTATGATAAAGTATACTTATTTATCACAATGCGTAGGTGCTTACCTTCATTTTGCGAATCTGATTCAGAATCGGAGGAGACAATTATTCGACGGCGTCGAACAGCATGTTTTTGTTCGAGTCTTTTGATTTTTTCTTGATAAAGTTGGATCAATTGGTCTTCATTTTTCCGTTTCGGCATCCTTCAACACTTTTGCACTTAACGGTTACCGAACTGAGAAGAGTTTGTAGGCGCGTGTGTTCACTACCTCGCACGAAAAAGAATGAGGGAATGCTAGACGAACGATAGTGACGTGACACTGTCTGTGGTATCGATTATGTTGAATCGATTTGGTATTGCATACCGATTCAATCGATCTAAAAGCGTGCGAAACTACCTTGTAGGACAAGTTACTACCTAGTAAAATTACTACATATCCTATATATGAAGAATGGAGCTATGATAATATAATACGCACACGTAGTGTCTTTGACAACTTTATTGAAACTGTACTCAGTCATTCTGCAGTTATCAGTTTTATAGTTAAAAATAACTCACAGGATACACGTCCAGTGTGAGTAGGATTTACGCCGATAACTCTACTGACGCGCGAATCAGTTAGCCTGCAGTTATCACTTTAATTATTAATAACCAGTTAAAACTATTTGCAAAAAAAAACACAGCAAAGTGAAAAATAACTTTAGCTTCAGAAGTCGGTGACTTTTGTTTGTTTTATTCAGTTTTTTTGACATCGACTTCTGAAGCTAAAGTTATTTTTCACTTTGTTGTGTGTGTTGAAGTCGATTTTTTATTTTGTCCATTTTTAGATGTAATATCCTTAAGGTGGAAGCGCAAGGTTCATATAATCACATTCAATGGCTATTTCATGAAAAAGTCACTCTTTGAGATTATAAGAACTTGGAGGGTTGTATTGATGATTTGAATGATTATAATTCTGTAACTCCATACGTGTTACTGGCGCGATTCATATTTTCATCAACATACAACCTGACACTGACCTGCAAATTGCGATAAACGTAAGAAAATTTTGGCTACCCTTGCGCATCTACCTTAAATGTTCTATCCAAATATTTGCTATGCATTTATTTTATATTGATACCAATACATTCCATGGTTATAGGCTTATCCCCAATAAAGTGAAACGTAATAAACCTAACTGTCGAAATGTGGGTACTGTACACATCTGCGTACCACCTCAGAGTATACAGTCGTTATGTTATGTTGTTGTGTAAACAATAAACATCCAAGCGATTGCAGCAATCATGACAAATTCGCTGTCTATTATTGAAGGGTTTCGTTCCATATCTCCGAAGTCCATGATCAAATCATAACAATATTTCTATGGGACCAATTTGGGAGTATATTCTTTCAAACAAAAAAATAAATTTTTAAAATCGGTTCAGGCGTCTTTGAGTAATCGGTAAACATATATAAAAAAAGATTCCGACGAATTGTTTTGAAGTCGGTTAAAAATAACTCACAGGATGGGCCTGTTTGCCAATATTTATTAGAATACCGAAGTGAATGACTTTAGTACCTAGTATTTTTTTTCATTACGCCTAAAAATATTCTGAAGACATGTATGAGTAGCACTCACCTGCTTGCAGTCTAACGCGAGTTGATACTTTGACGACTTTTGAAAATTTATTTAAAAAAATATGATTTTAATCACAATCAAACAAATATCAAACAATTTTGCAACTCCTTAGTACAGACACCTAAACCCTCCGTCAGCTCTAATGATACTGTAGTCAGGCAGTCTGCTGTTATCACTTGCTGCTTGCTGTTATTACTTAAGGCGCAGTGTTACCTCAATATTCCAACAAATTGGTTTCTTAGATAGTCGAGTATGACGTAATGCAATAAAAATATGGGTTTAAAGAAAAAAATTATGATATGTTAAATTCAAATGAATTTATTGGCAATATCAAACTATTATTTATTATTCTGTTCGATTAAAAATTTTCTTTAAACCCAGAAAAGGTTTTAAAGATAAATTTAAATCAATATATAGATTGCCAATAAAAAATTGGGAAGTTGCACATAAATAAACTTTGGCGTCGAAGATTAAGAAGTATTTCCTTTTTTAAACTTTAACCAGACAATGATTTAATTTTAAATTTTCAACCTTATTTACGCTCCACAGTGGTGACATAGCTTACGCGGTCTAGTTGCGATTAAAATCGTAGTCAGTCCGCGCCTTAATAAGAGCTTGTAAAAATGACTCACAGGATGTTCCTGTTCGACAATGTTTATGCAGGTGTTTGTAAGTCTGTGGGTGGCTTACATCACACCAACCGTTCCGAGTCAACTATCGAGACTTATGTTAGGAATATATCGGATAGTTAGATATGTTAAATTCAAATGAAACATGAAATAATAATGTACCTATTTAATGTTTTCGCAGATTATATTTTCAGCGAGTAAAAAGGAATATTTAAAGACATTGATGCATCAAATAAAATCTTTTTTTTTTTAAATTAATGAACCTAGTTGTTTGTAACAACACAACTTGTAATACAATTTGTAACAACATTTATTCTTTCTAGAAAAAGAAAATTAAAAAAAAAAACACCGATTATCATTCCATGTCGATGCAAGCGACATAAAATGACAATCGGTGTTTTTTGTGTACACAGCGAGCATTTTGACTTTGACCTTGTCTTTATCTAATCTCAATTCGGTATGATTCACCAATTTTTTTTTAAATAATTATTATTTGGTATGTTTATATACGTTGGCACATTCAGTTGCATCCGGTTAGATTCGAAGCCAGCCCTAACATAGTTGGGAAAAGGCTAGGCAGATAAAGACACGTTACGTTCGATACGTTCATGCGGACCACTATGGAGCTTGTAATGCTTTATCATTGATAATGTTGACCCCGTCATCCAAAAACAACAACGTTAGAAACCAAGAACTTAATTCTAGTCAAATATAGAACAAAAACAAATCAATTTTCTAGCAGCGAAGGGTCAATTTTTGTAAGAGGTAAGCCGGAGTACATATATTTAATGTGAGCATAATACACACATCAAAAGTGTCTAGGGATCAACATATATTTTTGCAATAACTTTTCTCCTGATTGATATTAATTAAAATTTTCTTTAAGGATTCATCAAATAAAGTGTTTTCGTTTGTCACAGTAACGATAAACCAAGTCACCTTTGCATTAATAAAGAAATTTGCCATTTTCCTAATAAAGGGATTTTTGACATTTGAACCACTAACACAAAAGTTCGAAAAAAAGACTGAAATAACAGTTTTCTTTAAAATTTTATTGGGTAACTTAAACAATTAATAATCCGTGTTTCTACCGCGAACACTAACAACACAAGAACATCGGTTTGGCATACTCAAAATGAGTTCATCCAAATCACGCTGTGGAATGGCCGCCCATGTTCGTTGCAACAACAAAAAAAGGTCTTCTTGCGACTGGATACCCTCCATATTCGGCAGAGCTCTTCTCTGTAGCATATCCCATGCATGCTCAATCGGATTCAAGTCTGGCGACTGAGCAGGCCAGGGCAGGACATTGATGTTAGCTGCGGCGAGAGTCTGTCTTACAACTCTTGCGGTGTGCGGTCGTGCATTATCATGCATTAACTGAAATAAGGGACCGATTTGCACTTGTAGAGGAACGATGACGTCTGATACAATCGTCTCAGCATAAATTTGAGCGTTGAGGTTGCCTCTGATCCAAATCAACTCAGTTCTTCCGCCGATCCAAATACCCGCCCATACCATGATGGTTCCACCACTATATAAGGATGGACTTCCTGGCAGGATTTTAATCGCTGTTGGCGTCCAGGGGTTCTCCAGTGTCGTATACGTCTTGTATCCGGTCTCATACCAAAACGAGACTCATCAGAAAAGCACACGAAACGCCATTGTTCTTCTGCCCAATTTCTGTGTTCAAGAGCCCATTGATATCGTATCCTACGATTGTGCATTGCTATAGGTGGTACCCGTAGCGGTCTTCGGGAATGAAGGTTCACTTCATGCAAGCGGTTTCTGACTGTTTGGTCGCTAATTAAGTTCCCTGAAGAGTGATGAAGCCTCACGGCTAACATCATGGCGGTTATTGTTGGAGCTCTTCGAGTTAAGATTTGAATGTATCGGTCTTGTCTCCGTGTGGTGCAGCGATACCGTCCTCCATGGCGCTCAGCCACGGTACCAGTGCTTCGGTAACGTGTCCAAAGTCGACTGATAACACTCTGACTTGTATTCAGAGCTAAAGCCACAGTACGTTGCCGGGAACCAGCTTCTATCATTCCCACGGCTCTGAGCATTTCTTCCCTGCTTAAATGACGTCGCCGCTCCATAATAACGTTGGTTTTAATCAGTAGTAGGGAAACAGTAGCACTAATAATGTCTTTAATGCGTTGTATGTTTTTATAGGGAAAATATTGACAGCTGATTTTCATCTTTTACTCGAATTTGATTCACAGTTCCTGATTCAAATTATGAAATGCACCAAAAAGGATCCATATAAATTTATAAAATCATAAATTTATTACAAAGCCACATCTCAATCTCAAGAAATCCACATAAAAATGCTTGATCCCTAGACACTTTTGATGTGTGTATTTGTCTTTAGAATCCTGAATCCATTTTTTAAAGGAAAGCCGGTAGAAATCGAGTCGTATGGAACCTTCGCCACTGCTATTTTGTATAGCAAATAGGTAAATAGTGCTTAGGACGTAATAGTAGGTAGTCAAAATGGCACGGTTGGTTTTCATACGCATCGTAATACTTGCGTTATCTAGGTATATCTGACTGCTTATATTATATATGTGACTGCTTCACAGCCATTATGCGTTTGCATGGCAGCTCAAAGTCGCTGTGGACGAAGGCTTTCAACTGAACCATCTTAAATGCAATGAAAATCTCAGATGTATAGAAACTTACAACAACAAGTCTTTTCAATTGTTTTTTTTTCTATTCATTCATATGAAAAGAATAGAAATCAAAGTATGGGTTAAACAAAAACAAAAAACCTTTACGCGATATCCTTATCACGTAAAGCTTTTTTGTTTTTGTTTAACCCATTCTTTTAATTTATAACTAAACAAAACAAAAAAAAAATCTAACTCTTTTAATTTCTAAATAAACTTAAAGACCACAAAAAAAAAAGCAATAAAACTTAACAAGTTTCTTAAGGATCAAAGGCCGTTTCATTCTAGATCAAATTGACACTGATGGGGATTATTCTTGTACGGGGTGAATAGGGGTGAATGGGGTGTAAGGGGAAGTGGCTTGATTGATGATCCCCTCGTATAATTAATGTGGCCTGACCGTTCTGCAGACAATAAGATAGATATAGGTCTGAACCAGTTGTCGCGATATCTCTATACATGTACGAATCCGACCTTGTATGGAAAAAATGGTGAAGATGCAAGTCATTGATGTTTATGTTTGGTATGTGTGTTTGGTTTGGTCATGGCCATTTCTCATGGCCATAATTTTACTCATTAATTGAATGCATCGGTTAAAAATTTTAAATCACATTTATTTCATGTCATGGATTTTCGCAAAGTTAATTGATAAAAATATCATAAGGCATAAGGAGAGCAGCGGTGACCCAGAGGTAGCGGCCTCGACTTACGAGCAGTAAGTCTGCGGTTCGAACCCAGGCGCGCCCATTACTTTGTGTCATTATTGCATCACCACTGCTCTCAAAACGGTGAAGGAAAACATCGTCAGGTAACCGTCATAGAACCAAAAATTTGAATGCATGTGACATCTACCAACCCGCACTGGGCCCGCGTGGTGGATTATAGCGCATTCCCTCTCATAGAGTGGAGGTTGTGTCCCAGCAGTGGGAACACTATAGGCTCTCGCAGTTAGCACAGTTAGAACATAAAATTCTACCTAAGACAAAACCTAGTAGCAACAATCATCCTGTTTATCTAAACGACGACATTTAGGTAATTCTTAATTAATACTATCTATACTAATATTATAAAGAGGTAAAACTTGTAAGTTTGTATGTAGGGGGTAATCTCTGGATCTACTGAACCGATTATGAAAATTCTTTCACTAATAGGATCCTACATTATCCCCGAGTGCCATAGGCTATATATACAACGTGCCCATCGGATAATTTCCGATCAAAACGCGAATGAAGCCGCGGGCAACAGCTAGTTCTTAGTAAACATTACACGATGTTCTAAGCTTTTATACATTAAAAAGTATTTAACTCCCCATTATTGCGGTTCAAGCATCATCATCTGACTAGCCTTTCCCAACTAAGTTAGGGTCGGCTTCCAGACTAACCGGGTGCAGCGACTGCCTATCTGACCTCCCCAACCTATTTAGTACTGGGTAATACGATACCCCTTGATAAGACTGATTGCCAAACTTTCGGGCCACTGATTACCTGTAACAATTGTCAAAGATCTAAAAATAACAGCCAGGACCGTTGGTCCTGGCTGTCATCAAGGACGTTAAGCCGTTGGGCTTAACGTCCTTTTCGAGGCACGGAGTAAACTAGGTAAGCAATGGTTGGTCACACATCCATGGACTAATCTGCGCAAGCGCGGCTTAAACTAAAGATCGACCGGAGCGGCTGTTATAAACTAGCTACGAGCTCCAAAGGGGGGCACCACTGCGTTTGCACATTTTGCAATTTTTATTTTATAAATTTATTCAGGCTAAAATATTCGGTTAATTTTTTTTTAACTTACCCTAAGCGTTGGTATTAAAGAGACTGCGCGCGCCCGAAGATTCCTTCTTCTAATCTTTTAATGGTAATTTTCAAATCTAATTTTCAGGAATTTTAATTGTTGTTACATTAAAATGGCCCCATGTCTTGCGTATTAAGTGGATACCTATTACCGTCCCCACTACAAAAACCTCTTCTCTTATATAGAAAGCACGAGCATTGATAACTACGTTTGCTTAAATAGGATTGGCGATTTTATTTTATTTACAAGATAAAGTATTTCTAATTCTTTTCACTTCAAGCTAAAGTTTTTTCGTAGTTCACAAACAGATACTTACAAATATTCTCCCAACGAAAGTAAGAGATTTTCCCAAATCTCAGCATAATAGAAATGTGAATTATTCCAAAGCATTATTTTGTTTTCGTCTTCATAGATATCAACAACGTTTCATATCAAGATATTGATCTTGAAGAAATATTTAGGCGTTTATCCAAAAAGTTTCATAATAATAACGCAGCGTATTATTCCTATAGGACTTCATCCAGGGCACTCATTTGGAGATCTTAATAGACCAAGTCTGCTTATTAACAAATTCTGCCAAAATTTATCAATCTACTTCAAAATCTCGAAAAAAGAACCATTCACCTTAAGCATTTTCGAAAATGCTGATACATTTTAATTTTTTTTTTCAGATTTAAATTAATCAGCATCAACTCAATCGTTGACGTTTTGGATGTACAGGGGACTGATTTACAAAATGTAATATAATGAGTGTAAAAGTACCTAGTAAATAAGTAAGCGCTGTAATTCCAAAAAGACAAAATAATAAACTACAAGTTTTCAAATTCAAATTATTTATTGTAACCTTCTGAAATACCTAATAAGCTAGAATTTACGTAACAACGAAATTCTACAGTTCCTAGAAGCGTATTTTCTCTAACCTTGAAATTCTGAATTAAAGTAGGTTCTAAATATACGAAGAAGAATAATCTTAACTAATTTGAAGAATCTAAACTAATTATTTTGGAATACTGCAATGTGTGCACTGAAAGTTTCAGTGCTAGCTTTGTTTATTGAATTCATTCGCTTTGCTGTAGCCAGCGAAATGGTTTGATTCAATATGAAATAGAGAGAGGATTTCAATATTTAAATGTTAGTGTTGTGAAAATAGGAATGTTTTCGTTTGTAGCGGAGTTTCTCATGTTTTCGGCAGACTTAGGTACATACATAGATTTGAGAAGAGGCTTTGACTGAGATAAAAATTAAAACGAAAGACGGTCCTGCCCGCGTAGCATGACCACCCTAGAAACGAGTTTTGTCGACGAAGACTCGAATTGAATTGTCATTTTATGACAGATTGTGGAAAAATTTCTATCGTCGCAAGCATGGCGATGTTAGAAATGTATGAAATGAATGGCAAGACCATGTCAAGTTGTATAGAAAGAGCTTTGTCGAGTATTGGTAGACTAGAGATAGTAATGCCATGCAAGGGGTTTACGCAAAAAAAAATTGATAAAGCAGGGATAGAATGTGCATCTCTCGCTCATTCGGTCTAAACTAAACTTTGAAAATAGTTATAAATAATTAATGGAGTTTTTTTTAATAGATATACAAGGTGTAAACTAGCCCTTCACGAAGCCGTCAACCAAGCATTCCGTATCGCAAACTAAGTAACACTACGCAAAAATTATTGCTGGGAAACGACTTTCTTTTTGGGGTAAAAAATCGTTTTACGGTAGGACTTAATGTAACGCACTCACACTATGCTAATGGATGCATTCTATAGTACGGAGGCCGTGGAGGTATTTAAAGTAAAATTACAACATAAAAACTTGTATAATAAAAATGTGAAAAAGTTGGTAATTTGACCACCAATACCTCCGTAACCAGAAGGTTCTCAGGTATTATGGTATAGAACAAAAAAATATTGCAACGTCGAAAACAGAAGCTATTCGACTTTTTAGGTACTTGTACACCCATTTTACGTTGATAAATATTTAAAAATGACACACGCATTTTATTAATTTTAAAAACCAAATATATTATCTAGATCTTAACAGAACACTCTTCTACCGCACTAAATTATTTTTCATCAACAATTCAATCGAGGTCAGTTTTACTACGAGATTGCGGCCGATTGTGAATAGTTCGTGACTGTACCTCATTAGCGGCCCGAACCGGATAGAACCGGTTACTGAACAAAGCCTCTCGCGGATACCGCTAGAAAACCTTTCTTCGGCATTCAGCTTCAGCTAACGAGAATCTGACGAATGAATAACGCTGACACCCACTTATTGTGATGTGAGATTAAATTTAAGTTAGAATTTTAAGATCATATTTTTTTACTGTTATGTCTTCAACAGTTTTGTTTTTGACTATATTACTTACTAGTTTTTGCCGTGGCTTTGATCGCGTTAATGTAGAATTTGACAATCAATTCGGATACTCTGCTTGTAATTATATAATTCAATCATGATTTGAAGGACAGGTGGCGCCATCTATTATAAATATAACGTTATTGTTGTTTTCCTCGCTATATCCGTTTTGGTACACCTGACAACTTATATGCAAAGTTCAGTGGTTTAGGCGTGAAAAGGTTACAAACAAACTTATATTTAAATAATATTGTATATTATAAAAATAATATGTAGTTAGAATAGGATTAATATCCAAACACAGCTAGACAGGTACCTACCTACTTACACAGCAGAAACACGACATAATTACAAAAAAAATATATAAATAATAAAGAAGTCAAAAATTCTATTCAATTTAACATTTACTGATATTCTGTCTGAAGCACCACTACTTCGTAAAAAATAATGTTTATTCATTTAAAGTGCTCAGCATATTTTTTCTCAATTAAAACGTATTTACTAAAAACTGCTTTTTAACTCTTTATTCATAATTTAATTATTTTTTTGTTTAACTTTCCCATACATGTTTGCGAAGCCTTGTTGCTATATAAAACGTGAAGTGTGACGTCCGTTGATTTTGTTTACGTTAGCGTTTGACACAAACGACATGTAATGGTGGCCTGACCTATTAATGTGACCCGGTTAAATTATTAATAGTCATTCTGATAAATTACGTTAAATGTATGGGAAAGAATTTCGGTTTTATCCTACACATTATTTATTGATATTGGACTTAGCTGAAGTATTCTTCAAATAAAACTTAGTAAGTATATTATTACTAACCAACGGTTGCTGTGACATAAAATACTTTTTATTTTGCGCTAGTCATTAGGGTTGTACGTTAAAAATGTAAAAAAAAAAAATGTTCCAATTTTAATTTTAAGTAACAACATTAAACGGTGCTTGGTATTCAAAAAGTTTTCTTTACAGCATATTGAGCTCGCATTTCTCGCTGTGAAAATGCATTGGGGAAAGTAGGAAACGGTTGACCTAGATACGTAGCGGGAGACGTTAAAAAAAGTCAACACTTTCCTTGCGTGCGTAACAGAACTCGATCTCAATGAGCCTTAACAGCACAAGGAACTCATTCTCATACAAAATAACTTGTAAAAGCTTGCGTGCCGAACACACGTAATATAACTTGACCACATAAAACGATAAAACTTAGCACTCAGAAATAATTTACTGTTCATAAAGCATCTCTATCGGCATCCATCTGCTAAGCTTTTGTCGACTTATGTTGGGTCAGTGGCGTACCTAAGGCCCAACAATACGGCAGGCCAGTAATGCGAGCAGACTGTCTAGAAACCCTAATATCATGAAGAGTAGTTGGTTGTCAGGGCAAGCCAAGCTTTAAGGCTTACATGAGTTGCCATGGCTGACCTGGAAGTCTTTAAATAGACTCCGGAGCCAGGTTGGTCGCAGCAAGGAAAACGGCTCAGTTGGAGTTTCATTAATGACTCGGCTCTGGAGCGTAAATGTGGTGCTATTCCACAAACGTTATGGGGCACTTAATATAGTGTCCTGCGTGTCCTGTTATTTGTTCACAACAAGAACGCTACCGAAAGCGCCAAACTAGAAGCTCAATTCTGGGCCGACACCATTTAGATTGCCATCGACACGCTAAGAAGAAGAAGGCTTGCATGAGAGTACCGCCATTACTTACTACTTCAGTCTTCCAGTCTAAACGAATGCAAAATACTGGTATTCAGACCAGTATTTTACATGGAGCAATTATCTGTCTGACCTACACAACCCAGGTAATACAATCCCTCTGGGGAAGATTGGTGGTCAGACTTTCAGATTCTGACTAACCCTAACTGTCAAAGATCTACCAAAGATAACCGGAACTAATAATAGTTTTGAGACGCTATAATAAAATTCCACAAAGTATTCTTGAACTCAATGAGACGAAATTTAAAACATGCATTAAACGCACACTATGTAAGCAAGCATATTACAAGTTGGACGATTATATCGCTGACAAAAATGCTTGGCTCAATGCCGGTCCTGATCCACAAGGACAGGGACGCATAAGTTGATAACTTTAAATAGTATTGTTGGAGCTGCTGAAGATTGTACAACTATCTTTGCATTGTATAGATTTAATCTCTTTAGTATTATATAAAGCCCATATTGTGTGAGTACTATGTACTAAAAAGCTATCGTTCACTGGAAACCTACGTCCTTTCTCGACTTGAGTGTGTCCTGGCGGTTGAGAGTATGTCATGCTCACTCAATGTCTCGCTGATGGTGGCGCGTGTGTCGGATCATTTAGTTCCCTTCAAAATGGTTGAGTTGAATGGTGCTGATCTATGCGTCATGTTCGTGAACGGGCGCTGTCAGTGTGACTGGTTATCTCTTAGTTGCCACGGCTTAATTGTTTTTTTTTTTTTTTTACTGTCTTTTTTGTTTTTACTATGGACACTTTTAACGTGCACATCTTGCTACATCGTTTTCACATAATGTACCATTTAAATATGAATGATGTCACCAAGGTTTTGTAACAATATGCTGATTGAAAAGAGTGTCCATGGAGTTTCTTGCCCGTTCTTCTCCATAGAGATCTACGCTAGGGAATGGGCAACTACAGTACTTTCACTGTTGTTATGCCTTGTGACTGGGACTGTAGCCACATTTCATCGTTATCTTTGTTTCGACAGTTCAAAAGTGCCTGTAACTGGCCTACTTGAAATAAATGCTTTGATTTTGATTTTGAATAGCTAACCGTGCTTTTAGTTCCGGTTGTGGTATATTAAGAATGATTATCTAACCAAGGACCGACCTCAGAGAGCGTTGCTTAACCCTTAATGGTATTAGTATAGTCGTTATTAGTGTTGTCGATGGCAAAAAAGTCAATGAAACCAACAACGTCATCGACTTCTGGAAGTAAAGTTATTTTTACATTTTTAGTATTTTTTGGAAGTCGGTTTTTTTTGCAGTTTTATTTTTTATTTTAGCCTTTTTAGTTGTTGTCTGCCACAAAAATTCTTGTCATGAATTAATTTTTACATTGTAACTATAAGTAACTAAGGGATCATCTTGCCATCAACATAGCCCAAAAGACAAAAACTTATTACCTAAAGAAAAAAAAAAGTACTGTACCAATTTTGATGAAATTTCTACGGGACCAATTAGTATGCCTCTTTCACTTATATAAATGAATTTTTCAAATAGGTTCATAAATGACAGAGTTAGGTGGTAATAAACAAAAAAAAATACAACCGAACCTTTTTTGAGATATTGACGAGATTTGTGAACCTCCTCTTTTTTTTGAAGTGGGTTAAAAATCGACCAGTGCATCTGTTATTATTTAGCCACAAGCCCACAAACGCTACTCTATCGCATAGGTACGTAAAGTTTATAATACACTCCTGAATTATAGCAAAGCTCAGAGGACATTGCATGTTACGAGTTGTTCAAACAGGAAAGTTTTATTACCTGTGCTAGGGACTCGGGTATTTGCAAAGATTCCGAAGTAGGAGTTGCAAAACTCGCCAGCATAGATTCTTGAAGATGTTTGACGATTTCGTTTAAGGAGCTCGGAGACATACCTGCCTTAGAAAGGATTTCGTGTTTCTCGCATGACTTAAACAGAATATAGAAAATCGTGTTATTCGCCTTAACCGAACCAAAGATTGGGCAGTTTAGAAGTGCGATCTCCATACAATAGTCTCTTGAGTGCTATCTAGTTATGCGAAAGTGTACTGTTATACCGACTTACGTTCCAATACACTCGGAGACAACGACACTAAAATACCAGTGAAGTGCAAAAGAATATCAATGAGGCACACGACAACGAAATCGATACGTTAGAGAAGTACTTTCGAGGGGAAAATGCGATATACAAACAAACCTGAATCAAGTTACGCACAACATTACTGACAACGTTTTCCGACACGGCGCGGCTTAATTTATGAAATTGCCACCACCGAAAACAAAGCCCAGATAGCACTGGCCACAAGGGATGCAAAGGGTGTGTGTTTGGGACTGAACGAAATCGTCGCGCTAGACGCCAATTGAAAATAAACCCTTTGACATTATTCATTAAGAGCAAATTGCAAGACGTGTTAAGGTAAGAACAAGGTGCGTCCATGTTGAGTTAGGTTGTTGTCGGGAATTAATTAATGGTTTTATAATATTAGTTCTGGTGTCGATGAACGACATCCAAGATCAAATTTTCGTAGCTAAGGCAAATGTTTATATAGTGGTTAGTATTGAATAGTTGGCAGACGAATTGGGGGTAAAGGCCTTTAATAGTCGTTTTGGCAGCCAAGGCAGTTCAAACATTATAAATTTACTCCGAGGTGCAAACTTGGCAATCTAAGTAACATTTAGAGAGGCAGAAGCATGATTGATTTCGTTTTTCGAATTTCGCCAACAAATTGAATTGAAAAAATCGCTCTCTTTATCAAGTCAAATTACAGACAAAAATATCAATAAGGGAAGTACGTTGAAAAGTAACTTTACAGGCGAATTTTAATTCACTCACCTCAATGTTTTTAGCTGAAATTCTCCATTTATCATATTGTGAGTCCAGTGATTGTTGACCTCATTTCTCTTTTTTTAGAGGTCGGTTCCCTTTACGATTCACAGTTGTAATACTTTAGTGTTTTATTCGTCTTTCAGTCTGCGTTAAACCGCCTTTGTTCTGTTCCATTATAAAGTTCGTCGACGATTTTTTGTCCTAAAACCGTATTGGTGATTTATATATCGTCCGATTCAATCATTTTATAATTCAAGAATTAGTGTTTTTTCTTATCTGAAAATTTTATTTTATTTTGAAAATTTAAATATTTTATCACGTGCATTTATACGTACTTCATCTTTACTGTTTGTACGCAATTTGGTTTTGCATAGCTTGATTGGTCACCACCAATCAAGCTATGCAAAACCAAATTAAGATGGTCTCTTATTGTAAGGTAGGCTCATACAAAGCGAGGTCAGGTTATACTGGAGATGTATAGCTATGACTCGCCGTGTGTACTACATTTTATGTTGCCAATTTGTGATTTCTTAATAATTAAATTAACTGTTAGTTAACCTTTCATTTCTTACTGTGAAGGTTTACCTATCACAGCCATTGACCGGAAAATTACCAATTTCTTGTTACGTTGGTCTTGGAGCCTGAAATTATCGTGTCAACGATTCTAATTACGTGTATAATCAATTTTATTCTTAGTATCCGTAATTTCCATTAAATACTTTTTTGGAAGGGCATAAATTCTCTTGCCTTTATCACAGTATATTTACGAGTACGTAAGCAAAAATTAACAGATCATCTTTCTCATTTTATCAATTCATATACCTTTTTAGCTTCATGGTGTTTGTAGCTGCTGTCGTGCATTGGCTAGCTAAACGCCCGAGGGCCTTATAGCAACCCATTCTACTTTATTAATAGAATTTGCACGACTAGATTTGCTTGTCTATACAACGAGCTGTTACATTCATTCTTTATCGAATTCCTAGAGCAACATGAAAATCTGGAAGTCAAATGAATTCATAATAAATATTCTAAAAATAAGTTTCTTGTATTTTCGGAAGGACGTTGATTTGATTAGCTTTTGCCCTCGGCTTCGCTAGCGTTAATTTAGAATTTGACAATCAATTCGGGTTGTACTCTGCTTGTAATAACGTAATCTTGATTCAAAAGACTCGTGGCGCCATCTATTATCATAAGAAAGTTATTGTTGTTTTCCTCAGGAATAGTATGTTTTTCGGGATGAAAGGTACCCCACGTCCGTTTCTGTACACCTGACAACGGATACGCAAAATTTCATGATGCTCGTTTTAATGGCTTAGGCGTGAAAAGGTAATAAACAAACTTACTTTCGCAGTTATATCATCACTACATAATATAAAACAAGGTCGCTTCCCGCTGTCTGTCCTTTTGCTTAGATCTTTAAAACTACGCAACGGATTTCGATGCGGTTTTTTTAATAGAGTGATTCAAGAGAAAGGTTTATATGTATAACATTGCACCCGTGCGAAGCCAGGGCGGGTCGCTAGTTAATAAATAGTTAGGAAGTTAGGATGTTGATTTGGTAGCTTACTTATGCTAAATCATTCAGAGTCTCGCAATTTTGTGTTGGATATCTAATTCATCTAGTCATGTTGATTGAAAACAAATCAAAAGTCCGACAAGTAAATCATACGAGTAGAACTGTGTAGTTGAAAAATTTGAACAACTCTATGATTCAGTTCATTAAAATTCTGAAATGTACCGGTAGTTTTTCTAAAAGAAGGTGAGGCATGTGTTCTGAGACTGGAGAGAGGTCGGTTTTAGCTAGAAAAATAATATTGACGAAGAAAGCTAAGACGAATTACAAGACATATTAAGTAAGTCATTTAGCAATACGATGCTATCTATGTGCTGGATAAGCCCGGGCATCCGACTGATATGATCAGATAGTCCACTTATAGAATACACAAGACAGAATGGGGTGGCCTACTCTTCTAGTGGGCGGAGCCATCCAATGTAATTAGCGTTTTATTTTCCACATTTTATTTATAGATCGGATGAAGAAAGAAGTAGAATTTCTCAGAATAGTATTTGCTGTAATTAAAATACCGTTTTTGCGGTCATAAATGAAGTGGTGGATAGGTAATTAGACTATTATCGGCCAACCCCAGTTTCACGTGGTTTTTACTTGACGGAATATTGACCTTCCTTTAGTATAATATTTAAGTCGATATTAATGTTTCATGCTTAATTATCTTTCGGAATAAATTCTAGAAATGAATGTGGAATCGCATTAAAATCCGTTGCGTAGGTCAGAAAACCAACGCGGTTCATTGCACTGACAAATACGCAAAACGAACTTGTTTTATACTATTTATGTATAACAATAGACTATATAGATTATAAATGCAGTAAGAAGTTACAAAGATATTTTCATTAGCTTTAAGTCTAACAACTGTCCGCTTAAACCATTTTCCTGTATTTTGAGTTACATTAATTTCAGTCTTGTAGTTATTTTAGTCTTCCAGTTTAGGCACAGATACGTTAAATCATGATTCACTTTACCGTGACTTAGTTTAGCTAAACTAATTCCGTTTTGTCCTAATTCCGGACTACAGTGTAATGGTAAATGTCTGGAACTGAATCAATTTGGGAACAAAGCAATAGATTACTCTGAAATTACGCAGAACCAAATTACGTGATGGGGGAAGAAGGACAGTCGAATTTAGTATCTCAAAGTAATTTATGTTTAGCAAATAGACACTTATTACGTTCTTAAATACCGGTTTGTGTTTAAGTACTGGTATTCAGCTGCATCTGCTTAGACTGGAAGCCGATCCTAACATAATTAGGAAAAGGCTACGGATGATGATGATAACTATATTTAACTTCTTATTCTCTTCTTATTTCTTTATTTGGAAATATTACTTCCCAGAATTTGATGATACTAATTAGCGACACTATCGAATAGTGTATTAATACAGTATGTTTTCTTTTCAAAATCAGCGGGTTCGATTTCTGGCTAGGAATATTGATTTTCTTAAAATCTAATGATGCAGTTTTAGTTTTCATCAAAATCGGGTTTGAGACTTCTTTGAGTATTTTTCGCTATTCCTCATAGTTTCCGATTTGGCCATCCACGCCGACTCGAAAAATTCCATCGATGAATTAAGTGGATGTCGAAGTCTGTACCAAAATATTTGTTTCTAAGATGGCTTATATCTAGTCTATGCTATACACCAAATGTCGAGAGGGAAGTTTTGTGAATGTGAATGTGCTAGAAGAGAAGGACAAGACTTAATAAACGATTGGTAGTCCGTGTGAAAGAACATATGTCTAGAAAGGGGGTGCCTAAACTGAGATGACCAATAGATTTATGGAAGTAGAAACCGAAGGATAATAGTAAGGATTCTGTCTCGAAAGTGACATAATTACTAAGAAAAGAACATTGCGGTTTAAAAAAAGATCTAATGACAAAATCAGAAAAGAGTATGCTTACATGGTTTGGTCATGTGGAGAGTATGAGTGGTAGGCGACTAACACAAGGTATTTACAAGGCAGATGTGAGTGGCATGGCAACAGCGGGAGGGGCGACCCTAGAAGGACATGCACTGTCCTTATTGGTGAGGTTCTTCAGAAAGGTCAGGTGCGTAGTACTCGCAACCGGCGTGCGTATATGACCAGGTTTATGAACGTGGACGAGGCAAAAGGAGTATGTAAGGATCGTAGCAGATGGCAGTTCTGACGTTTCTGCCTACCCCCATGGGACAAAAGGCGTTAGTTTATGTTTGTATTAAGCAAAAACAAAACACCATCCAAACCAAAACTGAAAGTTTAAAAACGTTTCTCGTCATTTGTCGTTTCAGACGTATTGTTGACATTCCCGGATGCGAAGCTTGCCCGGTTACATATAGAGAAAAACGTCAGCGAAGGCCTTTTTACTAACGTCCCGATGGACGAGGGGATTTGACAGCGTGGGTCATCGTGTCAAAGCCGATTCCGGAACCCGTTTTTATTAAAAAAGGTTTTTTTAATGTCGGAAAATTTTGGGTAGGTGGTTGCTTTTGTAAATGGTGAAGTAGATGTTTTAGGTTTAGAAAGGATGGTTTGTAAGTGAAAATAAAATAAATAAGTTCGGAATTCCAACGTTGAAATAAATTTAACATTATGAGAGGTTGCTGTGTCTTTCACAGTGCGATTGAGATAAACATCACTTCAAGTACTGTAAATCTGCAAAAATATAGAAAAAAGTAAGCCATCACAATTGGATGCTTTTGTACTGACAGCCAAAATATTCGACGCCGTTATGGCTAAACAATCGTTCAAATAAAAATACACATAAAAAATTGCATTGATGAACCGGCGCACACAATCATTTCATTCATAGATACGGATATGTACTCGAATATATTCGCGACTGAAATCCATAAATTTTGTCGAACAGTAACGTTTGATCCAAAAACCGATTTTGTTAGAAACCAATTCTGTGATACGTGATTCCATCAGTAGGATAGTGAAAAATATTTTTCTTCCGTAAACTGCAGAAAACTGGGTGTGAAAAACGTTTCAACTGAATGAAATCATGAGTCGGCGTTATGCTGACGGCCGACGTACACTCACGCTCAAAATCGTTTTGTTGACAATCCCCGCTTATACATACTTACGGTTCTTTTTTTCACTTGTTTCCACGCTTGAAACTTTTGTGTTATTTGAACAGCCTCAGTGCGGGGAAATGCGAGATTTTTTATGAGCGTGGAAGTTGAAATTCTGACGTCTATTTTTCAACAGTTTACGGAAGACAAATAATGTTTCGCATTTAGGTACCCATCTCTCTGTAGTGTGCTTTTGCGTTTTTTACTTTTGTAAAATGCTCGTTGTGGCTGTAAAAAATCAGGGAAAACCTTTTAAATATTATGTAGTGTTTAGAATCGACATTGATTATTAAGATCCTGTTACCAACGTAAGTTTACGGATATAATATGCCTACCTAAGATGTCAATACAATAATAAACGACATCAATATTATTTATAAGTATTAAAATCAAATACCGCTGACGTTAATTCCAAATAAAACCGTCCTTTCAACTTCAACCAAATCATAAAGTACATTATTTGGCCCATTTAACTGCCACCTGCAATGTGTCGAGTTGCCAACTTTTGAGGAAAACCTTTAGGGAATACCACAAAATGTTTCAATAGGAATCGTCAACAATCATCTATCTTATTGATCGAACACGTAGGAACCCTTATGTGTTTATTCTCCGATCTTAGATAAGAAAAACTTGTTGTATTCTGCGAGAATTACCAACTTCTTTATAACTTTTGTTGTTAAGTGTACATAGTGCAGAAGTGTCTTCTTTTGCTTAATCTTTATTAACATTGGCATTTGAGCTTTAAATGTCAAATTAATTCTAGCTTGCTTATACACTGTGCGACACCGACGCTGAAACGGCTGACACGTACTCAGTACATAATTACGAACCGGGGGGTTCTGAGCACGAAAGAATTGCATCGGTTATTTAAAAAAAACAGCTTTCCTGTCGCGGCATACGAATATTTACATTATTTACACTTGAAAACACTAAAATTAGCACATAAATGAAATAAAAAATCATTATTATCTTAGTTTTAACTTTTTTCGTACATATACCTTTAATAACTTACTTACACTCTATTAGAACAAAAAAAACAAAAAAAAAAAAAACTAAATGTCTAAACTCTATAATCTAATACATAAAATATAAAACACAACATTAACATTAATCTTGGATATAATAAAAAAATAAAAAAAAAACATAAAAAAGTGTATAACAATATCCAGTATCTACCACTTAGTTATTGGTTTCTTACTTCATTAAAATAACAGTTAGCTTGTGTCATTTGTCCTACTCAGAGCTTTCTAGACCTCACTACAGAGTACAAAACAAAGTCGCTTCCCGCTATCTGTCCCTATGTATTCTTAGATCTTTAAAACTACGCAACGTACTTTGATGCGGTTTTTTTAATAGAGTGCTTCAAGAGGAAGGTTTATATGTATAACATTGTACCCGTGTGAAGCCGGGGCGGTTTCATTACATATATTATTTTATTTCTAACTAGCCAAATAAATTAATGTTAATAATAACGTTCACTTGAAAAAATTTGAACTTTTAACCTTGAATAACGATCTTGAGGTCGATAAAGCCATTTATAAGTACTGGTGATAATTTATTCAATTTGTGTACTCTTGCCATTGTACGAACGTACTTGCTAAATCAATATTGTTTTGGCTTCATCGCGTCGGTTAAATTATACAAAGATGTAAATATAATATCAGATCGTCTAGTGATCGCAAGTGCGACTGCTGAGCATGAGTTCCTTGGTTCGATTCCCAGGTCGGGCAAAGTGTTATTGGGTTTTTCCAGCAGGAATTTCTCAGAAACAGCCGCGGAGTCCGGATTTGCGCCCGGTTGAATGCAATAGACTCGCTCGCTATTACATGGAACTTACCTAAACATTACTGGCGAAATGTGGGTGTACTATGGGTAGGTACACCTCTGCTTAACTCTTCGGGAATTAATAACGTGATGTTATGTTTCGTTTAAAGGTATTTATGTACGAAAGAGGTAATGTAGTCTTATAAAGTAACATGCGCTTCGTTTCATATAGTTCACGGGTTCGTCTTGTTAATGGAATGAAAGTAACAAGAAACCAATAAACAAAATTATTTATCAAAGTTAAATAAAGCGCTGTTAGTTGCCAAATACTAACATAATGCTCACGTAAATAAAGGTTCTGATCTTACTTAGAAAAACTGTCACCTCAATGAGGAACACATTAATAGATTGCGATTTTAGATTCATAAAACTTCAATACGATGACAGAAAATTTCACTCCTAACACCAGCACAGCACATTTAATATGCTCTTACCATACTCACTACGAAACAATCTGGAGAGCAAAGCGTGACATCCGCTTCTTTTGAACGAATGCCAACATCTGCATCCTGCCGCGTTGCTCATAATCTTCAGCCACTGCAATGATTAAGTGGCTCCGTAAGGCTGTATTTTAGAACATTAAGCCTGATGCAGAATTATTTGCAACACAACATGCAATGCAACGCGTAATGCAACGCGCAATGCACTAAAGACAATTGCGCAAATGCTTTAAGGAATCCAGCTTAACGAAAATGTTGCATTGCATGTTGTTTCGCAATTAATCTGTATCCGAAAATAACGTCTTTTGAACTTCTGTTAAGATGGAGAAAGAAATATCTCTTTGGGGTAGATTAATTTGTGTCTGTTGTCAGAATTTTGGTCTGAGTCTGTTTTAATCTTCATGCAGCTTGTCTGACATAAGTACGAATCTTCTCTGAGTATTTAGTGGTTTCGTCTCGCAAATGAAGGTGATAAGTAAAAAGTATCTTTCTAGATACTTACTTGATTATTTTCGAACTTGTGGCCAGAATTTAATTGATGATCTTGATGACCTTCAAAATTAGGTTGTTTTCTTAATTCAACTAAAAATAGCTTATCTACATTAACAGTATATAATATAGGTAGATACTATGTGTTACACAAAAAAGGGAACAGTTCCTCGAGCAACGAATCCATTTAGAACAGAGGTAGAACCCACCGCCTGTATCCAGTGGTGGGGCCAGCGGGAATTGATTAAAATAATTACAAATGATTCCCGTTGGCCCCACCGTATTTTTGAGTAGTAAAATATTACTCAAAAACATTACATGGAATCGAGTAGTGTTAGAACAGTTGTGCTGGTTATGGGCAACCTTATGGACAGTAATAGGTGGGCATGAATCCAAGAAGGTATATTAATTAAATGACGAATTAAGAAAATAAAATTCTTTTTTCAAAATTATCAAAAAATTGTTGACCAAGCTCCACCTATCAGTTTCTTATTCTTGAACATCAGTTTTTCTTTGTAAATATGAAGTGTACCAGATCGCTCCAGTAGTCGCGATTCGAGCGTGAAGTAACATCAGATGTATTGAACGAGTGCCAACAGCTGCACGTTGGCCGTATTAATCCCTACTCCATTTGTGGCTGCAAACCGGACTGGTTTGCGACTTCCATGGTTTATTGTATTGTGCCTTCGAATCGACGGTTTTTATAAAAGAATTTAATCTGCAGCTTGTTGATTCTTTTGGCTCAGTTGCAAACAATAAAAGACGCGTTTGTGTTGTTGACATGGACATTTAGATAGATACATAGAGTATAAGTACTTTATTCATTCTCCTGCCCTTATCCCAACTTATTTGTGGTCGGCGCAGCATGTCTTCTTCTTCCATACTTCTCTATTACTCGTCATCTCATTGGACACATCCTTTCTTGCCATATTATCCTTCACACAGTCCATCCATTCTTTTCTTTGATCTTCGTCTACTCTTACACCGTGATTTTTTAGTCGTCTGAAAATGGCAGCCCACTTCATGTTTCCAATTACTACTATTCATTCATTATATTATGAGATTTGAATAATTAAAAAATAAAAATACTATTCATTATTATGTCGCATGACGTAGTTGAAACATACTGTTGCGAGCGGTGATCTACTCGACTCGTACGCTGGGTAGGTATGCTCTACCGTTTGATACGTAAACATTATTAACAGGATGTTTCATATTTCTAATGTTTTATTTATTTTTCTTTGATCTTATTATCTTAATTAATGGTAAAATAGAAATAATCGCGCTCAGAGATATTTTATGTCGGATACATTGAGTGGACCACCTTTGTAAGACGACTAAAAAATCACGGTGTATAGAGTATACTTTATTGTATTCAAGCTCAAAGTGATTTTAAAAACGATGGTCACGAACAATAAGTTAGCCAATTCGTTTAACACAAAAGAGCTGGAAACCTATAATTACTAGACTAGACTAAATGGATTTGAAAACTAAAACTAACTTTGTGGATTACGCCTGTGGTTTGAGTGAATTATCCGTGACCATGACAAGTATACAGACTAACTTTCGGGAATAAAACAATGAACATGATACTAGTTTTATACCACTGGATGCTGATAAAATGTTAGTAGATATTTAACCCAAACTGTTAATAATTAGGATCATTTTCGCAATGGGCAGATTGGAACGTGGTAGGTTTTTAAAAGAAAAGAAAAAAACGTTGTTTGGTACAATTACCACACAAGCACATTAAAAATAAATATAAAAAAGTAAAAAAAATACATGAAGAAAAAACTCCTTGACAATATTGTCTATAGCTATGATGTCAGGGTTGATTGCAATAAACTGCCTACACCGTACCGATCAAACATCTCGTCTTATGCTTATAGTCTACTTTAAAAAAAAAACCTGAAATTCCCTCACTCTTTCACAAGCGTTCCTTATTTAAAATGCGTGTTAAAATGGTGAGCTCCAAGGAAAGATTTTAGAAAGCGTATCTCTTATAGGGGTTGAATATGGGATGAAAGTTTACATTGTTTAGAAGATCATCATTTTTGCAGTTAGAAACGTGGAAGTTGGTAGGTACTAAGACATACAACCGAGTTCACTGAGGGTCTAACACTTTTCAGTCTTATACCCTAAGTAATACGGTGAAAGTGATCGACCGTCAGTGAATGTAGTACATACACAGTAATACGCATACGTTACAGTGTAAAACTTAATAGTGTCATTTGTTTTCTGTAAAATCGGTCCTGAGAAGTTTCCAAATTGAAATCTTATTGCCAACTAGACTTGTACTAGGGAAACAGATTTTGCTTTGAGGTGGTGAAACACGACATAAACTGTAGTAAAACATCCTCGTCTACTCTTCAATCTACAGCTTCATCACCCCATTTACTTTAACTTACCCATTCTAGACACTAAAAGATTAGTCGTGCTTCGACTAAAGTACTGCCGTCTCAGGATTAACTTGAATATTCATCGTTTTTAACACGTTAACGGAAAACATTATTCGAGTGTTATAAATTCCCGAATCGATAAAAAAAACGTACTTAAAATCTTCAAATATCTTAAGCACTTCCATTTTTCGAAAATTCTATTTTTTAATTTTTGAAAAAAATGTTAAACAAATTTTATTTGGCCTAAGTTAATAGAGCGGCCACATAAATTCTCGCGCGGGTTAGGTTGACACATAAGATTTATATGTAACCACGGTGAGGGTTGAAATTGAAAAGGCACCTGCACGAAAATCGTTCGCCAACCCTTTATTCATCACTTACTTCATGACAGGTCTGTGTTGGTGAAAACGAAGTTCAAGAGTGATTGTTTAATAACTTAGTTTACTTATAAATGCCTTTTATTAGTCATAATTAACATTGTTTATGAAGCAATATAAAAGAATTAGTCATAGAAATGTTACTTTTAAGGTGCATTGTTATTTGTATTATAGGCATAGAAGATTATTAACACAGCAAAAATCACGTTCAGAGGGCTGATAAGTCATTATCATTAAATTAATAATATTAGTGCACAATAACAATACAACAATAACCCTAAGTAAGGTTATATGTTTCCTTATATTCTCTCTTGTGAGTTCATCACTACATAGTATAAAACAAAGTCGCGAGTCCCGCTTTCTGCCCCTACGTATGCTTAGATCTTTAAAACTACGCAACGGATTTTAATGCGGTTCTTTTTAATAGATAGACTGATTCAAGAGGAAGTAACATTGCACCCGTGCGAAGCCGGGGCGGGTCGTAAATGATAAAATAAACAACAATACAGCTCATTCTTCTTAAACAATTTTCCTCATTCGCATATAATAGCACCCACGGGATGTAGTAAGTCCAAAGAAATAGAAAATAATTGTTTTCAGCAGCCCATGGTTCGCGTGACTGCCATGAAACCGACATACATCCTCGTAGGACAAAAAGCGATAACTTAAAAAAAAAACGAAAATATTTCGTACATCTGATGGATGCTACAGCATCTCGCATCAGATGATCTAATCAAAATAACATTATCTTTTTTTGGATAAAAAATACAACAAAAAAATACATACTTGGGGTCGGCAGCAGACGTTTTTTTTTATCAAATAATAAAAATTATTCACATAATTCTTATTTTCTCGAAACATAGTTTCGTTGAGTTACCGCTTTTGACTTTCGGGGGCAGTATAGCTCTCTTGAATATCCATATTACCTTCACGTGATACGTTACGGTCTCAGGTACTCTTACTTCCAATATTGCTTCGAGTACCGGCAAAACTTTGATCGCACGCATCGAGGCTTACCGAATTGTTGCTTGTTACTAAAGCCCTTTACTTTCGGTAATGTTATAAGGCCCATCAAACCTTATAGACTACTTAACGCTGAAGTATCGTACCTTTGATCACTGTTGGATTATTTCTCACGTGAGTTTGAACCTCTTCGGACGGGGGTGGCTTTGTCAAGTTTTGGAAGTGCTTATAAAATACGTCTTAAATTCACGCACAGATAATGCACAGGCTAGATCTGAAAGCATGAAAGTTTGCGCCTTCAAATGTATAAATAACAAATATAAATAACAAAAGTCTGCAGTGAGAATGAATTTTTGAATATTGATTCCCTAATGTGGTAACATAGCGAACGAAGATTTGTTATTTTTACTCTTGGGAAATAGGTACACTTAGCGACATGGCTGGAAATTTATATGTCTTTTATTTATAAAATACATTGTATAATATGCAGATGCACAACGTAATTTACTGTGTCATAAGTCATAAGTCATTTAATCATTTGTCTGTCAGATAAATCTACACCAATAGAATCAATAGAACTGTAGTCATAATCTGAATGTAATATGATCACATTCGTGTTTTCAATGGACCAATCCGAAACCTGATGTTTTGCTATTAACATGAGACGAAAAATTCCACCTACACATACTAGAATACACATTTGAACAGCGAAAAAGTACTCAAAGGAATTCTTACACGAATCCCATAGACTCAGGTCTACAAATCCAATTAGTGTGAAGCAAAAGTTCCTTGGTACGTTTGGAGAGCATCCAACAGTTTCAATTGGTGATTGCCAACCGGGTTTACGTTGTGTTGGTCCATTGCTACTGATTTAGCCTGGTCGCGTGAGGGGAAAGACAATTGGTTGGTGATTACTTTGCATTGGAGGTTAAAAAGATTGTTTCTTGAATTGGGGGGTTTACTTTTAGCGATCTTCGAGTTTTGGAGTGTCTTTTGACTCGAATTTGAATGATTTTTTCGTTGCGGCGTTTCGTGCTTTTGTTTTTAGTTGGAAATTGTTAATGATCGTTTCAGCAAGATGGTAGCTTTAGGCAGTTTCTTTTAGACCGGTACTTATGTTGAATTTATATAATTGGCAAATTCTTTGGAGGCTACAAGATTATATTTAGTTATTCATTCAAAAGTCAATGAAACCTACTAAACTAATATTTACTTCATGATACCTTTATTCTATTTTCCGTAGGTAACCAAAATAAGCATTTAGGATACTAAACGAAAAAAAGAAAATTCTTTCGATATCGGAAACCGATATTCTCCGTGTAAAGAAATCAAAACACTCCGTTGTATCGATAAGGCATTATTGTTTATTGGATCGAAGGCCCATTCTTATCTATACCTTTTGGTATAGATGGGACTAACGACTCGGAAACGTCCTTGGCTTTCGAAGGTCCTTCGACTCGAAAAAAGCTATTACTGAATTAAAATGACGACAACTTTTCGAGCAAAGATGAAACTTATATAGCATTATTAATAAAGTCTTAAATAAAAATTAATAATTGACGGCCCATAATGAAAGTTCAATGATGCTCTTGGTAATAAAGGGAATGATGAACTCTCGAGAATTTCAACATCTTTATTATACTTACGTCACATAACCTAAGACATCGGTATTTAATAAAATGAAAACATACGAAGGACGGTATGAAATATTTGCGTACATAATATTGGTCATAAAGACTTATAGGAATATTTCTTGGATAAAGTATTTATCATATGACAAAACGTCGACGCACATTGTATAAATAGACGTCGGTATTGTGTGTAATATAGACGCTCCTTCAAATATTCCTCTACGTGGTATCAAAGGCTCCTTATTCATCTAGTCACGTATTGCCCTATAGACGTTCTTCATTTATATAGTTTGTGTGAAGGAAACGTGGCTTTCTTGTAATGTAAATACCTACATATAAATCTAGGCAACAAATATTTTAGAGTTTTGTTTACCATTTGTTACAATGATACTGTCCTAATCCAATAAAAACCCTACGGTTTATCCAAGCGAAGCGGTGGTGGAACTCGGCTCTAATTTCCTTTCGGTTCATCCTATTTCCTTTCCTAGCCGAGCGACGCCTTCCACCTCTGAAATTCATTTGCTCACGTGGAATCAAACACGAACCGCTTAGCTGCCTCACACAAGAACATGTAAACTTTCTTTTAAGAAAACTCGACCATAATATATTTGGAACATTTCCGTCAAGAAAATTGGGTCGCGTAGGCTACAAAGTTTGCATGTTCCGCCGAGGTATTCCTTTGCCTCCCACCCACTGGTGTGCACATAAGCCGTCTTATGCCCAAACCAGTGGAGTCTGACATCTGCTAACCAATTTCTCTCTTGTTACAGTAAAGTGATAAGTGTAACTCAAAGTATATTTTTGATGTAAACTAATTATTAATTTCATTCCGTCGAAGTACAAAGTATACATTTTAAAAGTGTTGAAAACAGATATTAATAGATTTAGAAAGTGAACTTTAAAATAAACAATATGACTTGTTAAACATTCACTGTGGTACAATGACTCTAGTGAGGACTGTCAGTCGCAGAGGACTGTTTCGAGTCGAAAGTGTGAACAATAAAACGATATGGGATGACTCATAGTGCAAAATGTTATGTGCAACCCACTGTCCGATCCGAAGATGATGCGCGATATCCACGACAATGCTGGGGCAGGCACAAGCGGCGGGATGGAGGAAAGCGAGGACGGCGGGAATGGGGTTGCCGAGGTCGATATGGACGACTGCGGCTCCCTCGCGCTTCCTCCCGACCTGCCCCCCTACTCCGGCGACTACATCATCAGCGACTACATGGAACGCCTCGGCACACGTCTCAATATACTCGAAACAGAACTCAAATATGCTTGGCGAGCGCTCGACCTGCTCAGCCAAGAGTATGTCAGGATGTGGGAACGGCTCGAGAGGTTGGAGACGTTGCTCGCCGATCAACAGGGTGTGATATCAACTTTACTGGACTTTTACACATGCCGAACTGTCAGTGCCAGAGATCCCATCACTCGGTTAGAAGTGATCAGAGAAATATTAGGAAATGGCACTGTCGAAGATGGCATAGAAGAAGGCTTAGATATTGGACGAAGTGCAGTGTTATTAGACCACCAAGAAGAGATTATGGAATCAAATGAAGCATTTTATAAGAGCTTAAATCAAGCCTACCGTGATGATTTAGTTTGCGATGAAACATCTAGGCCACCATCACAATTAGATATGATTTGGGAAGCTCCGGAAGAACCAGATATAGAAATGATGCCAACAAGCTCTAGACAAATATACAGTTCATCAGACTATAAGGATTACTGCGGATTAAAAGGTGGACCTGTAATTAGCGAAAGAGATTTGGTACATTTGTCTGCTTTAAGTACAATAGATCAAATTACAGTAGATAAATTACATGAATTAGATAGATTGACAACCCAATTACACAAAGATTCCAGAGAGTTAAAAGACTTGAAAACGAGGCTTCTTAGTCCTGAAACAAAACTATCAAAACATGACAGGGAAATAGAAGCAAAGGCACTGGTTGAGGATGGCAATATAATAAATGAACAACTAAAAAGCGTCTATTCTGGCGGTGACCATTGGGCCATTAACGACATGATGAAAAACTTTGATGATTTTATTTTAGCGGCACCTAAAGACTCTATTGTAAGAGATAAATCTCCATCTAGGTTGTCACTAACTGATAATGTGTCAGATAGAGCAATAGATTATTTGCCACCAACTCTGTCTCCTCGTCGAAAGTTTGTACCAGAGAGAACCACTACAGAACCTTATACGACTGTAACTGGGCGACTGGCATACAGTTCGGCTGTAGCCAATGCTGAGATAAACGCAGCCAAAGCATCTAAATCACCTAGTGCTATTTCAAGGGAAAGATTTGAATATAGTTCTCCATATCAAATAACAGACACTTCCAGACAAAATTATTTTTCTAACAAAGGCCTATCTCAGCCTTTAAACGAGATCTATAAATCAAGTGGTTCAGAACAACTCTCTCCCATGTCAATTCATGAAATATACAACGGACCTAGTGCTAATGAATTAAGTTATGAAGACAACAGGCTAAGAAAATCACCAAGTCCCCCGCCACCGGCTCCGCCAAATGGGACAAATGGATTTCCATCAATAGAGAACAACAACGAACTGGTTGCTCATCAACCAATGCTATCGATAAGTAGCGCTATGCCTCATGATGGTATGCGTTTAAGTCCCAGATCTCCGAAGTCACCCAAAACTTCCCCTAAGCATGTAAAGAGGGATTCAGCAAATATCGTAGCTGCAAAATCTGATTCAGGGTTATCGTCAATGAGTGGATGGTCCAGTTTAGAAAAAAGTCCAGGTTCACCTAAAACGGGAAGAATTACCCATGGAAGTCACGATTCTCATAAAATGAGAGATCCTTCCCCACAACCAATACAAAGAATGTCGTATGAGGTCGACACGAAACCGTACATAGAAACGCTTGTGGATACTTATCTTTACGAAGGGGCAGACTTGAAGAGCGATTACAACTTACGAAAGACAGATCTCTTAACGAAAGAAATTAGCTCTAGAGATTTGAGTAAATTGCAAGGAAAAGTGGATAGCGATTACATGAAAAGCGATATTCCATATTCAGTAACAGAAGAAATGACTCAAATAAGCAATATTGGAGAATATTATTATGGCAACGAAGCTCCTTCAATATATTCCGTAGCTGGGAATAGGCAACCAATATTCACAACTGTGTATAGTACTCCGAGAGGAATGTTGTCTGAAGATAGGAGTTTTTCCGAATTATTAGATAGAAACGAAATTTCTGAATCTGTTGCGAGGCCCGCAGTGGATTCTTATCCGCCAGAACCTAGTTATCATGCACAAACTGTAGTCATATCGTCGGCAAATGCCAGCAAACGACCTCTGACTAGGGCAAATACGATGGGCGCGAATGATCCACATTTTTATCAAAATAGTTATAAAGGACACCGTGCTGGATATCCTCCCGGCAGTCTCACTGATGCTCTGTCGTATTACCCTACATCAACTAGGTACGACTCGCCGAAAAGAACATCTTTAGAAGATCAGATCTCGTGGCAAGGTGGTAGTAGATCCCCGACCAGTTCAATGGAAACTTCAAGCTTGAAATCACATTCTTTGAGTATAACTGAAAGAAAACAATTCCAAAATCAACTACAGCAGGAATACTTTAAACAGCAACAGTACGATCAACGAAATGGTAATGCAATGTTCGAAAATGAAGGTATCGACAAACAAGCTGTACCAGAACATACTAAAACGAGAAAAGAGCAATATGTTGAGTCAAGTGGTATACTCGTTTCTGAGTCGGGCTACTTGTCAATATCAAACAACTATAAAGGCAAGGTTCAAGACAAGCAACCCAAAAAACCAAAGCGGACTTCATCGCTAAAGTCTGCCATGTCTTCAATGAGTCACTGGCTCCCAGATTTACATTTGCCTAAAAAACACAGGTCACACTCACTCCCATCTGGTGTTGATACAGTGGAACAATCACAGCAAGAAAAATCATTAAAAGAAAGGATATTATCTGCACAGAGAAGGAAAAAGAAATATCATTTGGTGGCTTCAATGTCCGGTTTGTTACAAAAAGCAAGACGAAAACAGCAAGCCAGTCATCAATCACTTTCAGACCCAGAGACCTCTGAAACTGAATGGTCTGGCGGTCGATCTAGTGCTCAGTCAGAGGATAGTGACAGCGTCTTTTCAGACTCCACACATGAAGGCAGCATGTTCCCTAAAGTAGCACCCAAACCTAAAAGAAAGATAAACAATCAAGAAATTGTCGAACAACAGCAGATGATACAAGAACGAATACAAGAGCAAGGACTAGAACTTCGTGAGGATGACACTGACTGTATAATAGAAGAACCTGAAAAGTTAACTGCACCCAGTAATGTTATACCGAGAGACAAAAGTGACGATATCGACTTTCATTTTGCACGTGTTAGTCAAATGAAAAAAGATAACATTCCCAAATTAGAAAAATTGGACATTGACACCGACATATCCAATGTCGACTTATTTGAAGAAGATGAAAGGGGCGATGACCAATCTCCGGGCTCTCTCTTTGCTACTATTGGAGACGTGAAAAAGTCATCAAACGTTTCTGATGAAGGACTAAGTGAGAGTAATAAATCATACAGTGGAAGCTCGCAAGAGTTTGCTGTGTCGAGAGCTTTGGGTAAATATCGTCTGCGTAAGTCAACGTCTGTCTCAGATGAGCATATAAACGATATATCTCCTCCAAAAGGAGAGGAAGAGCAACAAGAAGAAATAAATCAAGAATTTGTAAATCAACAAAAAGAAAAGAGAGTTCGTAAACCAAGTCAACCCGAAGTGGTAAACAATACGTTAACACCACACGAAGACTCTAATAATTTACCAGAAAGGAGTCCATCCATACAGAGTACTCGGGGCCTTCCAAACAAATTTCAACCTCGACATCAACAAAGTTTGGAAATACCAAATAAACATGACGATGATGATAGTAGGAGTACCCATTCCTGGAGGAGTGGCTCCCGAGTTTCTTCCAGGCGACAGAGTACTGAAGACAGTATTGATTCTGAAGATGAATGGTACTGTTACGAACTAAGAAAGTTAGAAGAAATGGAGCATCAGTCTCAAATTGAAGCTGAGCGACATCTGACCGTGCCGGAAGAGCCAGAAATTGAAGAAGACTCAAGTGAATACCTAAAAGAAAAAATGTCTTTTGTACTAAGGGAACTAAAACTAAAGACGGCGACAACTAAACAAAAGTATGACGAATCTCCAGTAAAAGACACTTGGAAAGATATAACAACTTTCCCAGTGATCGAAGAAACTATTGATGATATTCAAGACAGGGAATCCGATGATGATAAGTCATTTGAGGATTCCGGTTCAGGAGAAACTTCTGGACCTGACAGCCCAGTTCAAAGTGGTGATGAATTGGATGATGACTATGATATGCCACAAATTCATCAAGATTCTCTTCCTCTTGAGGAGCCTCCGCAACATCAGGACACTCCTGTTGGGAGCAAATGGAAGCTCCTCAAAGCATTGAAAGACCGAAAAGCCGAAGAGAAGACATCTGAAACGCCAGCGGCTACGACACCGCTCGCAGAGAAGGACAAAGTCAGCGCTGGTGTAAGTTATCTAATGCAAAAGTTTCATGAAATTAGAGTTAAGAGTTAAATATAAGCTGTTTAGACATATTTATAAGCTGCAGGTTACTTCCATGGTTATTTGAAATAAAACTCATAGGTAGACTGATATACTCAAGCCATTGCTAAAATGATTAACCCGCTTTACAATTCTAATACAAACGATGTTACTCGTTATATTATAACCTATTATATAGATTAGCAAGTAGGATGTGTAATTGTTATTTTTAGTCGTCCATTTTAAACAACTTTTAGTGGAACATTACACAAGTATTTATACTTCAATTTCCCCGAAAGCAGGGCTCTGTTAGAACATTTAATTTTGACGTTATTTTAGGTAGTTTTGACCTAAAAAACTAACTGCGGTTGTGAGAAATACATTCAACCAGTTTCTTTTTTCTCCGTGTACTGCTAAATATGTATTTGAATGCATAGAATAGGGTGCTCGTATATACAATATTATACTTATATGATATTTACTTACTATTGACGCTCTTTCTATTTAATTGAGGCAATAATTAGGTATAACCAACGCAATAGGGTATTAAGAACTTTCTATATATGTATTAAAGGGTTTTTACATAAAGCTTAAGATGATAATTCAACTAAACAAAAATATACAATTTTTAATAACAGTTTGCTTGACGATATTTATACTTGGTAAAACGGTAATCTTTACATATGATTATGTACTCAGTATTATATATGTTTGTTGCTTGATAGATATTGTTTGGTAATGTTAGTGTTAATTAATTAATTAACGAATTTGCTGTCTATGGTTATATTCATCCATGTATCGGCTTGGAAAGCATTTTGTCGTACAAAATTCATTCACGGTCATATCACGTCATATCAGAGAAAGATGTTCCTTTATTTATAGCGAATCGAAATAAGTAATAATTCTCACCCATGAATACATATTCACTATTTTCTAATATAGTATGAATACTCAAAGTGATAAGCAATACATTATCAGTATCAAACCCTCGACTACGGTTTAGATAAAATAACTAATAGGTAGGTAAGAGCAGCGGTGGCCCAGTGGTGGCGGCCCCGACTTACGAACAGTGAGTCGTGGGATCGAACCCAGGCAGGCGCATTCCTGTTTGTAATTTATTTCATCACCATTGCTCTCAAAAACGGTGAAGGAAAACATTGTGAGGAAACCGGCATGTCCTAGACACAAAAATTCGAATACATGTGACATCTACCAACCCGCACTGGCTCCGCGTGGTGGATTATAACCCATTCCCTCTCTAGAGAGGAGGCCATGTGTCCCAGCAGTGGGAACATTATAGGATGATTATGAACTAATAGGTACTAGAGAAAACTTTATTTATAATATAGTTGTCATGCATTCTTACAAAATATGTAATTCAAAATTATTGTGTTATTTTATAAATTCAAAATAAATAAAAAGGTCCACACTAATCTAACATAAATAACGATGGTAGACCTGTTCAAACAAGTTACCTTTCATCTCGAAATCAAACGAAGTTGTAGCAGAATATCGAATTCATATTCCCCTATAACTAAATCTTTGAACCGAAGAAGACTTTGATTTAATATTGGTATGAGTCTGTGGTTGCTAATAGGGTGGGTATATGCAGGAAATACAAAACGTTCTTATTTCTTAAAAATGCCTTGTATTGGACCATAAAAACATTGTGGTACACTTGTTCAATTCTCTAATACAACACTTATTTTACAATTTAATATTTTATTTAGCGTGTTTTTGGTGAAACGGAACGCAAACACAAAACGCATCGATTCCGGTGGTGACGTCAAAATCCATGTGTCAAAGAAACACTTTTAATTGAAAAGTACTTAAAGTTTCACTAAGATTTTACTATAATGTTGTTATTGCAATTTTTGCTTAAATAAAGCACTTACATTTTAGTAAAACTAATCTACTAAGGGCAAAAAATTAGATTTAAACAAGGCAGATAGAGGTAAGTGACATCAAAGTCCTGACATGAATGGTCGCGATAGTCATGGACGTTTGAACTGTCGTAGAAAATTGTAGGAGTTTAATATTTTTTTTGTGCGACAAGCAGTAGTTGAAATTAACTTTTAAATATTTTCTTGGGTTGATAGTACTGCATATTATTGATTTAAGTGAAAAAAAATACATGCATATTCGCTATTATAGCACACTTATATATCCACATCATTGCATTTGAATGAAACCCCATACATTGAGAAATATTTATGTCTTACCGTAGTCGAGTCAAAATAAATCAAATAATGATTTCTTCCAAAAAAAAATAGTTTCCTACTAAATTTATATTACCCTCTCTATTTTTGAATACATGTCACTACCATTGTTACCTAAATATTTTAATCGAGTGATTTACATAAATAATCATTATAGAATTAAATACATATACATCGTAACGTATATTTACTAGATGTCACACGGCTTAGGTAATCGTATAGCTATTTACACTTACATAAAAATATAGCTGGCACTTTATGTACTTACTAAACATACTTAGCGAAAAATTTTAGATGTTGAATGATATTGCGTAGAATTATGATAATTATAATTATTATGGGCAGATTCGGTTTTTTTTTTTTTTTTTTTTTGCGATTTTTTTTATTAATTTTGCGGGTTTTTGCTGTCTACATTTTGCATTGAATTGGGACAATGTTATTTCAAATTTCAAAGACTTATTTGGTCCGAGTTATACTAGGTACTCTTCTACATTCAGTTATTGTTTCATGGTTCAAAATGACTAATATCATTACAGTCTTAAACTGCCCAAGCATTTTTACAATCGTAACTATACTATAAATTGTGTTTTATTATTAGGTTAATTCTCCATGTAAGGTGTTTTATATTATGAGTGTTAAAAATGTTCGATTAAGTTTCTACGACAAATCTAAAATACGTTTTCTACATTTTGTACAACATAATAAAACTTGCATTTTGCCACGTCCAATAGAGAACTCAACAAAGGACAGAGGTATCAATTAAATGATCGAATATGAGCATTCGTCTATCATGAATTTGAAATAAATCGTTTGTCATAGAAAATTAATAACGTGATAATATTACTGTATTGTTGGTTGTTATTTGTTTTTAATAAATAAATGTTAGCTTTTTATTTTAATTTTAATTTTGTTTTGTTAATTGTTTTGTTTTTTTTTTGTTTTTAGAATGGCTCCGCTGGCTTCAACGAGCATGGAGGCAGAGGAAATGGGTATGTGAACTAATATTATTTAATTTAAACTGCGTTCTATTTATTTATGTAAATAGCTATACAGGGTGAACAAGACCCCTAACGAAGCCGTCAACCTGATGTGCATCAAGCCAAGTAACTTTACGCAAAAAATATTGCTGGGAAACGACTTTTTTTTTTGGGTGAAAAATCACGTTTTACGGAAGGACTCAAAATAACGCACTCAAAACATAGTGATAATGGATGTATTGAATAGTACGGGGATCAGGGAGGTGTTTGAAGTAAACATCATAACTAAAAAAATGTATTTAAAAAAAACTTGTGAAGAAGTTAGAACTTTGACCCTCAATATCTCCGGAACTAGGTCTAGAACAAAAAAAATATTGCAATGATGGGGAGAACAAATGTCTTTCGGCTTCGTTAAGGGCCTTGTTACACCCTTTATACATTAAAAATAAAGTAACCTCAACTTACAGCAACTTAAAACATAACATCAACAAACCCCTCAACGCTCTCAATCGGTAATGTGCCCAAGAGACTGGCGGAATGGCCACGTTGTATGGCAATGCTTGCTCTTATTTAAACCTGACTTAAGAAATTTCCTCGTTAATTACTAATTAACTGTGTCTTTTCTTTTAATAAAAAGGTGTGAATATTCCACATTACTTTATTTATTCCGACGGAGAACCCGAATACCTTGATATACTATTTACTTACCAACGTACGTACGTACTTTCTTCAGTTAAAACTTTAATATTCATCTAAGGGAAGGTAACCTAACTAAACCATTTTTTCTAGGCCGCCCGGTAACGAAAACCCATTCTACAGTAACATTGACAGCATGCCCGACATCAGGCCTCGGAGAAAATCGATCCCCCTCGTCTCAGAACTTGTAAGTAACGTTTGAATTTTTTCTTATCGATAAAAACCTATCTCTATTATTACGAATCCGATGGAAGTAAGCTATCTTTCTCTCGGGCCGGTTTCAATTCGCTATCTTGAAGTTGACTTGAAGCTATTACAAAAAGGCTATCTTTGCATAATACGCCTTTATTTGTACCCTGTTATGGGAGGTAGACGTTGAAACTGGTCATAAATGTTTACAGCTCGCATCGACGTACGCTTCCTGAAGCTTAGTAATATTAGGCGCGTAATAAATGTTTTCTTCTACACGGATTTTCCATAATTATATGTGTTTTGGACAGTTTATGGGGAGATTTAAAGAAAATTGCATCGCGCTCGTTGAATTTTACTCTGGGATATTTTTAAAATTTTATGGCACAGGTAGTTGCCTAATAAATCGTAAAATGTGACGCGGCGTGGGTGAAATATGAGAGTCAGTCACGGTTTGGGAAGTCAAGCCTGGTTTGATATAAATAGTTTACTCTCCATTTATTGTTCATATAGAAAAAAAAAGAGGCCTATTCGATCCCTTCTCTCTTCATTGATGTCTCAATGTTACCTGTATTGTGTTTTTCCTTCCGATCTTTACTACTTAGATGGCCTTTAACCTATTCTTAGATACCAATCCAACCCTTACTGTACCGTGTAAAAGATAAATTAGGGGTCACCGGCGAAAACTACAGTAGCGGAACCATAGACACCGAATGAACGATTCTTATTCCTGATAAAAATTAATAATGTCATTGCATTTTACCCCCTTACCACGGACCCGCAGGTTCTCAAGGTATTTCTATCCCAATAACACTTCTATTCTATGCATGCAGTTCTGATCGACAGTGAAAAGATAAAATATAGGTCGAGAACCATTAATCAAGAGTTTTCTCTTTTCACTCACTGTACATAGTGTGCTTGCATTGAAATTTGATTTAATTTGATTTGGCCTCTGCATGTTTATGCTTTATATCACTTTTTCAGATGTTGGTTAAGTATAAAAGGTAAAGCTACATAATATTGTTATACACCCAACGATTGCATAACACCATCACAGCATACGTAAACGAATAATAAAAAATGAAAATTGAATTCCACACTGGGAACATGCACGTGCTTGCCGATTTCGTTTTCATTGCGAAGCTTCAATATCACAGCAAATATTATTTTTGCGACTGAAAAGTCTTTTTCATCACAACATCAATTAACATGATCCCTCAAATGTAATACTGTTTCAGTGTTGTACCGACTCACACACACGAACATTTTTACTTTACACGCACTTAAATTTTTTTGTATGATCAAACGAATTTTTCATCAGTACATGAACTACTGAAACTTTCGAGATGGTAGATAAGATTTGTTTAAAAGACAGGCTTAAAAAAACAGCTTTCTTCAAAGCATGAGTAGCTTCAAGTTGCAAATGATATACAAAAATTCACAACTTCTAGAGAAATTACAATAGAAACTTTTCAAAATAGTAGTTAGGTAGGCAATTTAAGCTTGATTAGAAATAGCAGACACAAAACTCAGTTCCATTACATACTGAGGATGGAGTGAGATGTTATTACCCATTGCTCATATATTCTCTGCTGTTTAGACAATGGCTGCAACGAAGAGGAACGCAGGTTTGGCGTCAGCTGTACATCGACAAACGTTGAATGACGAGGAATTGGTGAGTTCAAACTGATTATTGTACTAACATATTTTATATCATATAATATGCAGCTAATAAACAAAATTATTTTTTTTTGCTTACTGTTTCTTAGATAAAAAGTGTATTCCAGAAAATGCATGTATACAAGAAGACATTGCAAGCACTCATCTACCCAATATCTTCAACTACGCCCCATAATTTTGTTCTGTGGACCGCGACTTCGCCCACCTATTGTTATGAGTGTGAAGGGCTACTTTGGGGTATCGCCAGGCAAGGTGTAAGGTGCACTGAGTGTGGTGTCAAGTGCCATGAAAAGTGCAAGGACTTGCTCAATGCCGACTGTTTGCAGAGTAAGTGTAGCCTTGAGAAGGTCTATGGGTATATTTGTAATATAAATTAAAGGAATTTGTTCCATTACCTTACAAGTCAAGGTCAATTTATTATGCACAAAGTTCATTGCTTTCAAGTGTGAAACACCTATTATTTTAAGAATGGAACGGATTCCTGTAATTATAATGTTGTGAACCCCTGATTCAGTCTACGCAAGTACGAGAATACGAGATTCAATTTTGATAATGCTAAAGAGCAACTCAAAATTAAATATAAACATTCTCTTACTTCCTTCCTGATCACAAAATATGTGTGTCTATGTACAGTTTTTAATTTTTAATCACGAAATCAACGATTAACAAAAATCTTGTGATTAAGGAATCTAATCAAAATCTTAAAAAGCGTCACTTCAAAGATATCTTTATGAACGTTCGCGACGCGCGAAATGTTTAGGTTTTTCGAGTTGGCTGGGAAGCGCAGTTCCCTCCTTATTAAACTCAAGTTGAGTCAAGAAGCACTTGACAGGTCACTCGTTGTGGACAAGATCTTTGGATACACAACGTCGCAGAAGAAAATCAATATTTAATGCACAGTCTCTCTAAAGAACATTGTACTTAAAGCGCTCAAGACTGAGCACGATTTTACGGGAGCTTAGACTGTTTCGCTTTATGTAATTTAATTATTTATTTACGTAATGTTGAGGCATTCGTCTTCTATTAAGTTAGTCTAGATTGTGAGGTCTTTGAAGCCTTGAGAGTTGCTGCTTTATTTGGATTTAACGCGAATCCTTTTGTTATTCAAAGGCGACAAAATAAATCGAATTTTAGATTTTATTAGTGTTCAGAAAGCGTTTGAATTGATGAAAATAAATGATTTTGAGATGAAAATTGATATCGAGATATGAGCAAAGTTGTTTCTTAAGTCGAAATTGGGAGCTAGTCCACAATTCTCCCACACAGGGAGTTTCAATGGTACTTAATGGAGAGCAAGTCTTGCCCGCAATTTGATCAGGTCTAACAAGATATATAACGAAGATTCATAGATTTATTATCCTAACCGCGAGTTATCTATTTGTTTGAAATCAGTTTCGGGAATTATGACGATTGATCGTAAAATATCAGATTGTCTTGCAGCGTTTGAAGGTTTAGTTAATTCTTTCAGAAAATTTTGACTGTAATTTTTTACTATTACATGGAAGTGACGCTCTTTAATGTCTAAATGTTAATTAAGTCTACTAGATGTTTTATTAAATTTGTTAGATTCCGCTCTCTAGGTGATGTCTGTGTTAAAGGTAATAAATAGTATTAAAAATCCAGAATGTCATTTTAGATAAAGTTACTGCCATTCTAGTTCGGTTGATAAGCATGTGTTAAAATTATTGCATGATATGATCGCTATACATCTGTGATCAGACATTCTTCACGTTCGAGAACACAGCTAGACCATATTCATAAGAAAGACACAATTAGTGACATCACCAGGATTCACGCAATCATAGGAGTAATACATTTATTTATATTTTTTATCGTTGTTGTAATTATGTTTCTGTGGTGTTAATTTATGTCCCTTTTTTCTTCATGTTTACTCTGACCTCATATAATGAATATAGCATGATGTGTTTACCCTTCCCAATTGATAATATGACCATTGCTTTATCGGTGTGCATGGCTATCGGTGAAATACACAAATAATATTATATTCCAAATTTTATTATTCGCATATTATTCGGTTCTAGATTGACATATGCACGATCATGTAGGCGAGCAGTCGTTAGGTGAACCGCGTTTTACGTACAAATTGTTTTTTAACAAATCAGTAGAAAATCGACTGCACGCCATCTTCATTCCTAGTCTACACTTTGAAAGTAATTGAATTTATAAAATTTTATACTTTGAATTATAATCATTAATTATTTTGAATTTATTTTAGTATTCTTAATTGAATATGATTTAAGAAATTGGAATGGTTTTATCTTATTTGCTGACGTAAGTATATTAATTATATTTTTTATTATTTCGTAATTTATTTCTTTATTTATATTGTGCTGTGTATAAGTAACATGATTTTGGTATTTAATGTTTTCGAAGTGTGGACGTGTAGCTCACATAGCTAGGGTTCGGTCCTGTCATCCGTTAGTTTCTTTCGGGTTACCCCGCCCTGCGCCGAAATTTGTTTAAAGCCCTATAAACTAAATTACTTGTTATGTGCTGTTCTTTACCCTACTTTACATTCTACACTATCTTACACACCGTTTTTCTTACAAATCGGTTTAGAAGCTTTAAGAACACGAACGCCCAAACAAATTCGACAAATGCAACGTGCTGTTACGATGTGCCTGTTAGCAATGTATGCACGCAATCCAATGTCTATCCACTTCTATATTATATGTGGTCCTTTAGTTTTTATTTTTACATATTTTGATTTATAGAGTTCCACGTTTCTGTATTAATTTTACTATCTTTATGTTTTCACTTCTATCCCTGAGGATGTTCAGCGCTTTAAATTATTAAAAGTATCGATTTGTATATAAATTTATATGTTACGAGTTTCGTTTCAAAATAATGGTAATTGGACGATCAAACAATACTGATACATACAATACAGAGGGTGCTTTAGTAAGCGATGCAGTTCTAACGTCTAATGGAGATACTTGGCAGCTTGTTGGTACTGTGTCTACCCAATACCCACCCACCTATAATATATTAATAAGCTGCCAATAATAATCCCTGTAAAAGTTGACAAAGCGTTGAACTGTATTGAGTTTTGTTTACCAGGCGCCGCGCTCAGATCCGCTGCGGCCGGCGCCGCTCGACGTCGACAACCTGATCAGAACTAACATACATAAACTTTGCTCAATTTACATATCGAAGTTGGAGTCTTATCAGGTTGAGGCCAAGAGTGGTCGTAGCGGGTGTGGGCGCGGGGCGGGGGGCCATCCCGGCGCATCCCGCGACTGACAAGAACTATGTTGGCACCGCCTGATCAGTGTGTTTCGCAGGGGCGGCCGAAAAGTCTTCCAAACATGGTGCCGAAGATAAAGCCAATTCCATCATCACGGCTATGAAGGAAAGAATGAAACAACGCGAAAGAGACAAACCTGAGATTTTCGAACTGATCAGGTAATGAGACTTCCAATTTTGGTCTACGATAATGTTTAAAATTCCAAACTTTGTTCGGCGATTTGCTTTAAATGGTTCGGATTCAGGTATACGATTTTATATTTACCTCAATAGTTATAAACCTTATCACCATTTTGCCTCGTATCACTTAGCTGACAAAAAAGAATCACAAACTTGCAATAGCTAAACCGCACGTAAAAAACACCCCTTTGAAATCCATTTTATATAACAGAACCTTGCTTGTAAAAGCGCTGTTTCTGACGATGTCATGAAATGTAACGTTTAATATAATATAAGATGCCGTTGAGTAAATTGAAAATATCGGAAAGCAATCGCTGACACGAGTGTGTATGTGACAGACGCGTGTTCAGCATCGAAGGGGAGCCTCACGCAGCGCACATGAGCACAGTGAAGCAATCAGTCCTCGATGGTACATCAAAATGGAGCGCGAAGATCGCCATCACAGGTTCGATTGACGTACAGTGTTTGTATTAAATGTTCTCCCCTAGGATATAGGTACCGGCAGAGGCGAAAACATCGAAAGGCATAAAAACACAATACAACACACAACACTAAATTGTATTCAATCTTTCGTTTCATGTGGCGGCCAGGCGGACTTTTAACGTCGACCCAGACACTCACATTGACAGTATAGAACAGGCCAAGCAAGTCACTATAGAAGGAACATCAAAGTGGTCTTGCAAGATCGCCATTACAGGTTTGCGGAGGTCTTTTGCGGCTACGAACCGCACGCTCGCAATTTTGGTACTATTAGACAGACTCTTCGCCTGATTTATCTTTTCCCTTGTTTTTGATATCTGCTTCAAACTATGATTTTCGTAACATTGTATTAAAAAGGCGTAATAGCGTTGTACGACAGTATAATAATTATGCTATGTTGAAAAAAGTAAATGCTTTGGTAACTGTAAGCCGCAGCTTCAGCAGATATCAAAAAAGAAATCTATTGCATATCTATACTTCAAATACCCGAAAAATCACGGTCGTTAATGCACCGCCTCTAATCACTTCCATCGACAAAACGTAGCTTGATTTAACCATTAACACTAAGGAAATTCCACGAATCTATAACACTTCACCAAACTCAGATGATAAAACAAATTCAATTATTCTTGTCACGCACACAAATTTTATACTCCCTGAACACTCAAACGAACACGATTCAAACCACGTTAATTTATAATGATTGCAAAATCACAACTCGGCAGCACGACTGCTAAATTGACACAAATTGCATGAGAGTCACAAATTAACAATAAATGTTACAATTATGAGTGAACTGTCAACGCTCGTTCTCTGTAACATGAATGGTGATAGGGCATCACATCACGAACATTAACCTGTTTAATTTTCAGTGCGACGATGATAGAAACCTATACTTCAGTAGTCGTTTGTAAGTGAATGAAATTTTAGAAGGAATAAAAGCATGCAGAATGAAGGACCCCAATTATCCCGAAATTTCTACCTCTTCACTGTTACTGCCAATAAATTTTCGATTCGTGAAAATTCCAATACCATTAGACTTGATTCCCGCGCATATCTTTATACTTCTTCTTTGAAACTTTCTTCTTGGTCGAAGTTTGCATTAGAAGTTGCGATAATGTAGGCGCTATGTTCAACTTGTTTTAGAAATCGAATTTGGGCATACATAGATAAAAAGTTTGGTAGTTTGAAGCTAGTGTCTTCTTCTTTGACCCCGACCCGTTCTGATCACACTGAACCCTGTTCATAGATTTTCAAGAGATTCTAGCACAGAATGCCTAATTTGGTAAGTAAGGTAGAGGATAGCTTGGTAAGGTTATCTATAGTGTAAGTTGAGGCTAAAGCTTTATCTGCTAATACATGCTTCATGGCGAAGATTCTGAGCGTAATGTAACATTAGTACATTGCGTAGTATTACATTTCATGAAAATGTGTAATGTAGTTATAAAACAACCATGAATATTATGAATTTAAATTACCTTCGAAAGATTTACCAGAAATACGTTTGCTGGAATTTACTCAACCGATTCGGAGGGTTTTCGAATAAAGCTATATTATTTTATTACAAGTAAGAGACCCACTGAAGCGGGATATTTGAATTATTATTTCTGTAAGAAATCTACTTTTTGGGTAAAAGTAACTCTTTATGAGGAACCGCTTAATTATTATAGTTATAGTTATTAGTAGTTGGTTTTATATACTTTAATGATATGCAATTTGATGATGACATACTAAATTGGCCCTTCGTGGGCAGTTATTTGTGCCCAAGGTCTCATCGCGAAAGATAAGAGTGGGACTTCAGACCCCTACGTTACCGTCCAAGTAAGCAAAGTGAAGAAAAGAACACGAACTATGCCTCAGGAATTGAACCCCGTGTGGAATGAAAAGTTTTACTTGTGAGTATATACCGTATTCGACTAATCATGAAAAACGCCGTATTAACCAATGAAAAATATTTTTCATGTGCAGTATTTTGTATATTTACAACCTTTTATTTTCAGTGAATGCCACAATTCGTCTGATCGCATCAAAGTGAGAGTATGGGATGAAGATAACGATTTAAAATCGAAACTGCGCCAGAAATTGACGAGAGAATCTGACGATTTCTTGGGTCAAACGATCATCGAGGTAAAATAGTTTTAAGAAATTTACTTTTTTCGCGTTTTATGACATGTTAATATTTATAAATAAAACAATAAGTTCCATTACACAAAAACGGACGTACGTAAAGTAATCTAAAAACATTAATTCATCATAGTCTTGTCATAATCTTGACAAGTGAACTATGATGAAAAGCCCTCGTTGTGTCTAGTCTCGTGGGTAATAAATATTTATAAGGTGGAATAATTTGTTGGTATTATAACCCTTGTGCCGATATTTTTGTCTACTTATATTCATTCTTTGATATTTTTATGTACAGAGTCTGTGTCATAGTATCAAAGTTTCGTCGTTTTATATATAATTGTTGTGAAACAACCTAATTCAGCATGTATGTTTATAGGTACGAACCCTATCAGGCGAGATGGACGTCTGGTACAATCTGGAGAAAAGAACAGACAAGTCAGCAGTATCCGGAGCCATCAGACTGCACATTAACGTGGAGATCAAAGGCGAGGAGAAGGTGGCACCGTATCATGTCCAGGTCAGTGATAGAATTTGTAAGATCTTCTTTTCAAAAAACTCCGATTTATTGAACCACTTTTTTTTTTTTTTTTTTTTTTTTTACCGATGGGAAATCATCAAATAACCCCTCCCGCTCTGGGCTGAGCAGGAGGGAGTGTCAGACTTCTACTGACTAAAACCCATCCATGTTCCTTCCTTTGCCCTTTGTGTTCCAGGGCCGCGGTATCTCTTTCGAACAGTCCCGCAACCCTGGCAGGCGTCGGCCCTTACGGACCCCTCCCTGTTTGCTGACTCTCCTTGAGGCGCGCGTGGAACACGAACGCGCCGTCGACACGGCCTGTCGTCATAAGACGGACGGACGGCGAGCTAGCCCATAGCTCACCGTCCACAGGCCCGCGCCTACGGTGGCCGGGAGCCACCACGTGGCCCCCGACGCCCGGTGCGTCTCCCGCGGCGGCTGGGACGTGAGGTTCTCTCCCTCTCACGTTCCGCCACCTCCTTCGCTAGCATGACTGCTTCGCAGAAGGAGGTGACGGCGTCCCATTCCGTCTCGCTCCGGACCATGGATTGAACCAAGGCCGGAAGCGAGAGGTCGCCGCCGCCGATCGCCGCTACGAGGACACGGCGGTGCTCCGCCCACGCGGGGCAGATCTCCACCGTGTGCTCCACCGTGTCCTCCGGTCGATCCTCACAATGGTAGCACCCGGGCGTTTCCTCCCACCCGATTCGGTGCAAGAACCTCCCGAAACAACCGTGTCCGGTGAGGACCTGCGTCAGGCGGAAGGTGAGGGCGCCGTGGCGCCTCTCTAGCCACTCCTCAAAGAGGGGACTTATCGCCACTATTGTGACGTGCCCTGCACGGGGTTGCGACAGTCGCTCTCTCCATGTCGCCATGAGATCGCGCCGGAGGTCTGTCCGCTGAGCGACAATTTGCCGCGGCAGCAGAGTTACCCCCCGGCGTAGTGCCTCCACGCGCCATTCGTGTAGGCGCGCGAGGACTATCGCCTCCAGATCCCATGGCGGATTTATTGAACCACTTAACTTTAAGATTCAATCAAACCAAAAACTGTGATATCAATAACTAACTACCGTCTATGAATGAAAATAAAAATGCTTCATACTTTTGCGGCTTCCAACGCTTTCAATGTCTACGGAAATAAGAACTGTTAATTCCATAAGGTTCTCGAAAGGGCAATGACCGGGATTGCAAATGTAGTTTATAGCACGTTTCACCTTTCCTTGCGTTTTATTAACAATGTTTTCCAATTCGCAAGTCAACAGGTTGCTCGGGGCATTGGCACCATGCCCCTTGGCCTACAGCCAGCGGTGTTCGTAATTACGCAACTACTGAACTTGACAAACATAATTGGTTATTGTTTTGTAATGATTTGTTGGCCTCCAATGTTAGAATAAATATTTTGATTTAAGAGAACAAATGTTCGCTTCGCAGTTTGTGTTTTATGTCTTAGCGAGGAAAGATTTCGTCGTTTTGTTAATTTAGGAGTAACACTGGCTGCGAAAGCTGGAATAAATCATTTTTATTTGCTAAGCACTTGTGTTTTAAAGGGAAAAGTGTACATTTATTGCCAATTACATTCGGACACGAAAATTTGCTTATTTTGTTCGTAAAATGGTAATTTCTGCCCTAATATTCTGTTCTTGAACAATGTTTGTTTTATTTTTATCTAATTAACCTTACATGTTTGATAAAATAATTCATTGAATGAACCTCATCATCTGTCAAGCTTTTTCCCAACTATATATTGGGGTTGGTTCCAGCCTAACTGAATGCAGTAGAATACTGGTATTTTACATAGCGGCTGCTTATTTGACCTCCTCAACTCAGTTAGTACTGGGTAATACGATACCCTTTGGTAAGACTGTTTCTCAGATTTTCGAGCCACTGTCTACCTGTAATGACTGTCAAACATCTGCAATGACAGCCGGGACCAACGGCTTAACGTGCTTTCCGAGGCACGGTGGAAACTCGGTATGCAATGGGTGGTCACCCATCCACGAACCAGCCTAGGCAAGCGTGGCTTGAAGATCGACCCGAGTGGCTGTTATTGTTTTAGCTGCTGGTAGCTAAAACAATAACAGCCACTCGGGTCGATCCTCATTCCTCGATTCGTTGAACTAACGTCGGAAATAATACGTCGAAACAATTTTTTTTACAAGTTATTTAGCAGGTTTACGAAATTCTTTTCAAGTTCGGGATATCCAATCGATTTCGAAGATATAATTAAAATCTATAAAAGTCCCAAAAACTGTGCAATTTTTTCGGTCGAATCGTCCTTTTAGGTCATCAATTCGAATAACATCGATCGACTAGCCAAAGTTCAGTTCTGTGGGATTAGCACAAACGCGCTGAGAAGTTGCAGCGTAACGTGGGTGCTTCTCAGAAAAAAATATCGGATAGTTAGTATTGTATACCATTAAAAAGACATTTGTTAACGTCACACCTTCATGCTAGGGCTATACAATCAAAATCTAGTTGTGGAGTTGAAGGTAGCGACTAAAGCCCAGATGCGAAAGCTGAATGGACGAACTTTTCTGAATAAATGTGAAAAGTTTATGTAGCCGACTAACTAAGCGAAACTGCTCGCTAATGCAAAAGTATAATTTCTTGGTCACATTCGGTCCCGGCGGGCGTTGGGGACCGTGGCCAGTTTTGTGATGCAAATAATTTAAGCTTGCTATTTTATGTCGGTTTTGCGGCCTCTCCGTTGGGAATTTTAATGTTTACTTTCTAGCAAACTTTGGGTAGGACATTGAGACTGATGGAATTAAAATTTATTTAGACGGGAAATTGAATGTTGAACGTTGCATTACATTTTTCAGGCCTTCAGTTTTTAATACAATTTTGGAAAAAGTCCTTAAACAACAACATCCATCCTACCTATACCTATCTCGATACCATGCAAACTAACAAACATCAATACTAATAATATTGTAAAGAGGTAAAGTTTGTGTGGTTGTAGGAGGTAGGTAATCTCTGGATCTACAGAACCAATTTTGTTTTTTTTTTTCACTTATAGGAAGCTGCACTATCTCCAAGTGCCATAGGCTATATTTACAACATGCCCGTGGGATAATTTCCGACCAAAACGCTAGTAAATGATAAAATACAAATTGAGTTAATAAATTTAACCTTAAAACTACCTAAAAGCACCTTAAACCTTAAAGTGTTTGTTCAACAGAAAAGATGATACACTAATGAAATTTTACTATAAAAAGTCTTGTGTGCTTGATTGATGGCGCTTTAGGATAGATTAGTTGTAAATTAGTCAAATTAAGGTTTAGTTTTAGGTAGCAATTTATTTGCAGTGCGTACTCTTTTTATTTATTTACTAAGATCTTCGTATATTTAAATGAAACAGTATTTTTTGGTGTATTGTAATATTAACAACGTGCGTAGTAGTTACCATAGATTTCAAAGGAAATAATTGAACAACCATAAATCTAGGAGTGGAAATTGAATTGCTTTATGATATCGATATCGTTTTATGGATAACAATGAGGGCTTAGAACGTTGATACACAATAGTATCAAGGTAAAACGAAACATGATGGTCGTCAAGTCATATAGATAGTACGTCACACGTCATCATTTGTCGATAGATAAACAACTTAAGGGTCTCCATTTGATTTAATACCGCAAAACGGTTACTTTAGGAAGCCTACCTTTGATCAACGCCTAGGGTATGAGATTTGAAAAAAGTTAATACCTACATATTTCAATCAATCCACGAATTTTTATTTTTAAATAAAATATATTTTTTTAACTATTTATAATTAAAAAAAATGTGGATAACATCGATACATAGAGGCAGGGTAAGGATGGATATAAATTATATTTTAGTAAAAAACTATTTGCTCTTGATATTATTTCTAGGAAGAAAACTAGGGAATGCGTTTGTATGGGCTATGCGCCACTAGCCCAACAAATAAGGCTCAATTTCAATGCCATGTCTGACCTATCAATCTTAAAAAAGAAGACCGTGGAGTTATAATCGCAGATCAATTCTGTCCTGTACAAAGAAATTTTAGAAAAACAAGTGTCAGTTGACATACTTTTTTCTTAAACGATATCTTTGAAAAAACTACAAGAAATGTAATCACTCAGCAAACTCATTCTACAACTTTCTGATAAGAAATCTGTTACCAGCAAAATATAAGTTAATTTGAGATAGCATCATTCCTGTTAAATCTACAAAGACCTCAATTTCATCGGTAATAGGAGTGCTCTCAGTGGGCGTCAACTCTTCAGCTTACTTTGGATGTCATTTCAATTTAAAGCACACTTTTAAATATATTTTAAGTCGGAATTTTATTCAATGCTACCATGTTTAGATAAATGTTTTTGAGGTAGAATTTTTATCTTAAAAGACTCTCCAAAGAGAACCTTACTTTCTGTTTCATCCACAGTGATCTCAAATCTGCGTAGTAAATTGTCGTGATGAAACCAGCTTATTCAATAACCAAACATTTGAAGAAATCTGACATTCAGTCCGACTGGGGCCATAAGATTAAAGGCTACAGTCTTCCCCTTCTTACAGAAAGGACACCCTGTGTCCCAGTAGTAACATTAGTGGCCGATTCTTCTAAATAAAATGATAAGTATGAAATTCAGCTGTTTTAGTCTTCATAAAGTATTTAAAATCAACAAATACCACCTTATTGAAAGCCTGAAACTAAATAATGTATAAAATCATTATCCACCTACGTCATTCCTTTTGACCTTTCAACGAATTAATAACCTCTACGAGAAAGCCCTTGGTTTACCGAAACATTATTAGGCCCTCCCAAGACAAGACATATTTAATTTAAACTTAATTAATTTACTTAGACTTATGTGTACAAGTTTTGGTACATTACTGACATGTTACGTAGCGCCGTCACTAATGAAAATGGTTCTAACTAACATGAGACTATTAATTAAAATTTGAGGTTGGTTAAAAATGCTTCTTATGAAAGTGGAAGTTTTTTGCGTGTTTAGTAAAAAAGAAAAATAAAAAGAAAACATATTTATTGGTAGCAAAGACAAGACGTGCAAAAAATATATGGGTATATGTACAGCAAAAACATTTTGTGTGGATGTTTTTACTGTACCTATGCAGGGTGGAAAGATTTTTCGATTTCTGACTTTTTAGTACTCCAACCTGGGTTGGTCTCATTGAAGTTTTTGATCAGTATTAGAAACAGGATCGGCCAGACTGGAAGCCGACCCCAACATAGTTGGGAAGGCTAGGCAGATGATGATGATTAGAAACAGGATCGATTGGCATCCATAAAATGTTTTTGTGTCAAATGGCCATTTTCTTGCTAACTGAAACTTTTTTTGAAAATCTGTGAATCAATATTTCACGGAAAATTATAGATGACCTCCTCAGAGCATTTTCGTGTAGCTGCATCGGTTAAGGTAGTTCTCCTTACTGCCCTGCTGAAAGTGTCCACCCTGTATTATGTATTTTTGTTACTTATCTAAAAAAAAAACAGTTTTATTTTTTCATAAAAATCACAAAACTGAAGATAATACTTAGCAGATGCAAGACATGACTGCAACAAAATAGTTTCCACGCAGCATGAAATGATGAAGCAGTACTGAATTGCAATTGACTTCTCATGTTTCAGTGAAACGGTTCGGTCAAAATATAGTAGACGTGGCTCCAGTTTGAATGGTATCACAAAAACTAAGAAAACCTAAGTTGCACCATGTGCTGGTTTAGCTTGACATGGAGTTGCAATAGAATAAGAGACCAACTTATACTGGTTTAGATTTCCAACGGCAACAAAAACCAGTATGAATACATTATGTTAATACATGTGACGATCATTGTAAACTTACTTTCATTTCCTTAATAGGGTAAATTATAATCTCGGTCCACCGTAAGAAAAGTAAACCAACTTCAGTTTATCCGTGTCATGGTGCTGGTGAACTCCCGATATTTCGGGAGTAAACATGGCAAATATGCTGTTTTCAATGTTAAGGATAGTGTTAGTGACCAACTGACCATGTCAGTTTAAAAACGTATAAAATTAAGTTTAACCCAAAGGTTGACTGGTAGAAAATGCCGTGTGGCATTAAGAACACCAATGCACCACTTTTGTACATGAAGTTTAAATAAATCAATAAAAATATCATTTAATTCGTACAGTTGCCGACTTTAAGAGCGGCCAACCCGTCATACTTTTCATACAAACGCTCGTATGTGATTATGCAGTTGTTACACCTCTATCTTTGATTTTTTTGAACTAATAGGTATTTTGTGCACTATAATTATCTAGGTTTCTATGGTAGCAAAAAATAAAAAAATGTAGAAACAAATTGAGTATAAGCCTCCAAAAATTGCTGTTTTGCACAAATTTTAACTGAACTTTGGCCGTTCATAATGTACTTATAAACTGTAAAAGTAAAGAAAACATCGCTACAGAAACCTTGCACATGTAATGGAAATTCTTAATGACAAATATTTATTTCACACACTTGTAAGACTTATTAAAAAACACGTATTTCCTGGAACAAGTTTAAGAAATTTTCGAAAACTATTTTTCGTTCAATGTCATAGCGTTAGGCGGTATGAGGTGCGCGGGAGACGAGATGTGCGGGGTCGGGGCGGGGTAAAACGGGGAAATTGAAAGAAAATCGCCGCTGTGGCTCTGGATGAAACTACAAGCCTCGTTGTAACGAGGATGGGCAGATTGAGTTTTCATGTACATCCACACTAATAATGTAAAGAGGAAAGATTTGTATTTTTGTGTGTATGTTTGTAATGAATAAACTCAAAAACTACTGCGCCGATTTCAAAAATTCTTTCACCATTAGAAAGCTACAATCACCCTAAGTAACATAGGTACCTGCGCAAAGCCAGGACGGGCCGCTAGTAGGATATAAAAACAATTCTTAAAAACTTATTTCGACTCTCACTGTAAGTAAAACTCAATGTTATTAAAAGTTGCGTCGTCGGTCTCTTAAATGTTCCTCTTACCTTTTCATATTTTACGGACAACTGCTTTCAGATTTTTAATAGAAAAATAACACTGTTTGATTCCGGCTTTCCCTTAGGGATTATTTTTAAATGTGGACGGTGGGGAGAATCAAGTATACTTGGCTACTTTTTTTTTATTCGGCTGATAAGCTATATTCTGCCTTAAGTGTACCTACATAATGGCAATAGTTAAAGGGAGACTTAGGTCCTATCATTACATTACTTTCGCTTACGGACGAATTGACTAACGTGCACCGTAAATGAGATTTTTAAGCTTTCACTGGAAAAAATATCAACAAAATTTCATTAAGTTTTCCCTTTTGGTTTTTTTTTTTTGTAACAGCCCCGGGTCTGGTTATAAGCCATAGGCTCGCCCCCATTACCTCTGCCTACCACGTCGGGTAATCCAGGCATGATATTATGTTAAAACGCACAAAAAACAAGCTCAATGACCTTATATTCAACAGACGCATTTACCGATCAAGCCTGCATATCTATATTTCCATCCAACCTTATATAAATAGGTATACAACCTTTCCGTAACATTTTTAGCATATTGATAGACCCTTTTTGGGTTATCGGACAGACGGGAGGCTCACGTTGCGAGATTTAACGTAAATCCCCCAGCCTTTGACACGATGTTTTTAATGGTTGTGTGTGTATTTTGTTATTTATTTACACCGGCCTATTTTGTTGTTGGCCTCGTTAGTCTAGTGGTCGCCAGCGCGACTGCTGAGCATAAGGTTTGACAGGAATTTCTCAGTAGCAGTCACGGAGTCTGAACTTGTGACCGGTTGATGGCAATAGGCTCGCCCACGTAATAGGGACTTAAACATAACTAGCGAAATGTAGGTGTACTATTAGGTACACCTCTGCATAACCTTTCAGGGATTACAATCGTGATGTTATGTTATGTTTCTTTTATGTATTCTGTTGTTGTCAGTTTAAACATAAAGCTTAACGAATAAGCCAAGAAAGATCCCACTGCTGGGACATCGGCCTCTCTATGAGTGGGAGTAGGTTTTAATCTACCACGCTGCCCGGTGCGGGTGGTGAATGGCGTCTCAGCCAATTAGAACACACCTTTGTCTTGGAAAAGCTTCATCCTACAAATTATTCTGAACTTTTTTCAGTTTTTAATGAAAAAAAAAACCGTCATCAAATTAAAAATATTTGCTCAGTCAAATAGATGTCCGATTTTGATAAAATCAGCTCTCGCTGTACTGAAGTTATAAAATAAATAAATAAAAAGTTATATATATACTTTTATTTATATAAACTAATAAAAATAATATATACTTTTATATATACTTTTATTTCTAATCTCAATTAAATTTACACACTTTTTAACATTAGGTACTTGTTCTAATTAAATGTTAGTGGTGTTAGTCTTTAGCTTATCCTAGTTAGTAGTGTTAGTTTTTATAAAATGTTTGTGATGTAGCCCCATTACGGGTAAAGGCTTCCTCCATCTTTTTCCATTTCTGACGGTCTTTGGCAATATTTAGCCAGTTTGAGCCAACGGTCTGCGCTATATATATAATATTAATGGTATATATAATATTAATGGTGCAAACGAAACTAATTAGTCTCTTCTGCACCATTGATGGTGCAGGTCAATGGTGCATACGGTACAACAAGAAATAGTTGTATTAATATTAATGGTGCAAACGAAACTAATTAGTCTCTTCTGCACCATTGATGGTGCAGGTCAATGGTGCATACGGTACAACGGGAAATAGTTGTATTAATATTAATGGTGCAAACGAAACTAATTAGTCTCTTCTGCACCATTGATGGTGCAAGTCAATGGTGCATACGGTACAACGGGAAAAAACCGCGCCAACAATAACAAAATCGTTTATCTTTTGCGCATTTGCACAGTTCCATCTTCTGAAAAAAGACTTTGATAAAACATGAGAAAAGATTATCATTAACATTGAAAACGGGATTTTTACCATGTTTACTGCCTTAAACAGACACCAGTCTCTATGTGGTGATAATTTGACTCTGTACTGTTGATGAGAGAAATAAATTAAATTATTATTTGTTTTTTTTTTCTTTTTTTTATATCTTTTATTTTGTTTATATCAGCATCATTAAGCGTTCTAACTGACTCCTTCCCATAGTTAGTCAAAAGATTTACAAACAATAACTTAACTAACACTGATATTTTTAGCCGCTAACTCAGCTCAAGTAAAGCTTGACACGCACTAAATCCGCCCCATTAGACACATTGACAGTTATATATTGTTTATACATTTACATAAACGCCCACGATAGGCAAAAATCATCTGTCAAATTTGAAGATCCACCAATTGCAGCTTAGAATAAGATTTGGTGGGCGGACGACTGAGTCAACTGAGCTGAACAATGAGGGCTATGGTTTTTGAGCTCACCAGATGGTGCGACAATCGAGTAATTTCATATCAATAAATCTATTTTATAATTTAGAGTACCAATAACATCATATTTTTTACTATATACTGTTTATTTTATTTCGTTTAACAACATAGTGTAAACTTCAGATACATATTTACAATATTCTCCCTAACATTAGCAAGCATGAAACATTTAAAAATATTTTAACTCACAAAAAAAGTACAAAAAATAAGATCCTAAGTTGCTACTTAAAATTATCAAGTGATAATTAATCAGGAATGACTTAATCTAGACCACAATATTGAATATTAGTAAAAATACATGTTAAAAAAGCACGCAAGGCGCGAACACTCTATGACATCTGACATTTCGGTGACCTCGCGCTACACTAGCGTCTCTAGCGGCGAATTCATACGCGATAGCCCCAATTGACTTAAGATGGGTCTTGGCATATCAGCGTATGTCATAGCCCTGTACTACCGTTATAGAACAGTCTATAAGGTCACTAAGTTTCAAAACAATCTAAAGAGATTATAGTATTAGACAGTCTGCTTGGACAGTAGCGCCTCTAACTACACTAATATAATTCTGCAACTTGATCGTCCAAGTAAGTCGCAAATGCCAATTTATGACTTAATTCAACTTTGTTTCCATAGATTATGTAGAGTTTTAGGATCTCTAAAAATACAACAACCATTCTTACCAAGGGGTATCGTATTACCAAAAGATAACTGGGTACTGGAGGTCAAATAGGCAGTCGCTCCATGTAAAATACTGGTATTCAGCTGCATCCGCTTAGACTGGAAGCAAAAGAATCATGAAGAATCTTTCCCGGTTGATATTTTGTCAATATTTGACTGAAAGATAAGCTTTTCAAGCGTTCTATTTATTATATGCAGTTGAGAAAAAGGTCACAGAAAACCATTCAATCCATTTGGTTTGGAAAAGTTCTGAGCTGGGCTAAGCTTAAAGGATCCTAGCGGCATCAACGCGACAATGTGCTTCGGAAAATTCTATTTTCGGATTCGACTGCTGTCTTTAAAAAACCGGTTTTGTTAGTATGCAGTACCTGCAGCTACTATTCTGCAAATAAATTTATTTATCGTTATCCCAAACTATAGAAACGAAAGATTGCCAAATAATAGATAGATCCTTGGTGATATTACTTTGGGTCGGCGCAACACGTTTTTTTCTCCATTCTTCCCTGTCAACCTTTTTCTTTTCCTCACGAAATCCATCACTCGTTTCCTTGGTCTTCCCCGACCTCTCCATCTATCAACATTAAAGCATTCGATATTATAATCTTATCCTTATTATTTACGTAACATAAATTACCAACTTTGCTCGTTAAAAATAAACACCTGGAAGAAATTTTCTTAGTTAATTTGGTCCTGGGTAGCTAAATGAGAGTTGGCAGAGTATTCTAATGGGCCGTTATATGGCAATTTGAGCATGTGTAATGGCGCGAATAATCATCGCGCTTTGCTTGAAGGACCGTTTTTTACAGTTCACCTATTTTTTTTCATATTTACTTTGTGAAGGTGTATTTGGCACGGCATGAAATCTTTACGAGTTATTTGATTTTGTTTACCTGACATTGTTGAATATTAGATACACTACGCTCATATGATCACGTCACAGCATCAAACGGGTAGGTAATTAGGGATCCCTTCTTTTCGCCTACTGTTTTTTTTTTTCTTAATATAAGTTTATTACCTAATATACTTTTTGCCTAATTTACTAGTATATTAAGATAAATAAAAGTATGCCAAGTTATATTAGGTATTAAAATTATATGCAAATGGATAGGAAACCAAGTGATTATCATAGCTCTATTAATTTAGTGTTTAAGCAGAGGCCCATGGGTGAGCTAAAAACTCTGGCACCATGTTAGGCACTAACCATACGATACAGAAAGAGCGATTAATTGGTCTTGACTAGCTGCTGACCCGCGTAACTTCGTCTGCGTATAGAATTTACCCCATTGTTGCATCATTTTTCATAGATGCTCCGCTCACTTAGTTGTACATAAAGGATGTAACAAGACCCTTAACGAAGCCGAAAGGCAATTGCTCTACCCGTCAATGGGATATTTTTTTTTTGTTCTAGACCATACCTGGGAACCTTCTAGTTACAGAGATATTGGGGGTCAAAGTTCCAACTTTTTTTTTAATACGTTTTTTTAATGTCCGATTTTTACTTTAACCACCCTCACAACCTCCGTACTATTCAATTTATCCATCAGCACAATGTTTTAAGTGCGTTAGATTGAGTCCTACCGTAAACCGTGATCTTTCACCCCAAAAAAAAAGTCATGTCACAGCAATTTTTTTTGTACAGTTACTTAGTTTGATGTACAGAATGCTTGGTTGACGGCTTTGTGAAGGATCTGATTACACCCTAAATAGCTCATAGCCTTCCTCGATAAATTTGCCATCCAACACTAAAAGAATGTATCAATTCGAACCAGGAGTTTCTGAGATTAGCGTGTTCAACCAAACAAAACAAACCACATGTCACTGATTTCTCCGAACGCAGAAATTGCACTTTATAAGACAAGAGATAGCTTCTGTACTTCATTAGAACGTATTCCAGATATCAGGACATAACATAGCCTTTTATTTCACGATCATGTTAATGTCCCATTTCTTGGCAAAGTATTCCTCGCTAAGCTATTCAGAACTTCGAAAGGTAATTCAGCCTTCAGACTTAGATAAAGTACCTCGCTTCTTAGTATAAAATGCTCTAGAAAGCTTAAAAGATACCCTCCTACCTACCTTTTCACTAAAAGAAAGGTAGTAACTGGTATTAACGATGTTTTTACTTAAGTATCCTGAATTGAGGAATGTAATTAAACGGTATACATTTGTAAACAAAGAAAGTACTTATTCTACTCTGTAGATTTCAGTTTATGCTAAAGAACTGTTACGTAAATGAAACATCAAATGAATTTATTTTGCTCAATGAGCGCCTAGATTTATATGCAGTCATTAGGTCGTAACATGAAGAGAACTAACATAGAACTTGATATGCAGTAAATAGTATATAATAGTATAGTAATAGTATAGTAATAGTATAGTAATAGTATAGTAATAGTATAGTAATAGTATAGTAATAGTAATATCCCAAGAATAAGATATGGTTTCGATATATAAGAAATACTTATTCGTTTTTGCAGGGCTTACAAGTTCCTACTTAGAAGGTTTTGTACCAGATTTAATCACTTAAAGGCTTTTTTTTATTTGAAGAACCTTAATGTTGTTTTGAGCAAGGGCCGATTAATTTTAATAAAATTTAATTTATGGGTTGGTTTACAATTTGGTGTGTTACATCATATTCCATCTAATTTCTTAATAATTCTTATCATCTCCAAAATTATATTTAATCAACAACCAAGATCAAATTTAATGTTCATTGGTCAGTCTCTGTGGTTTACAAGATTACGTTCCAATTTCGAACAGCCTGTGTCTGAATGGTTTAACGATTTAACCACATTTAGTAGCCGATGTTTGATAGCCACATCTAGTTAGGGTTACCACAGTTAATTTGAAAACTCTTTTTAAACACCAATTTGAAATCTTTATCATTCAGTATGGATTTATTAATCTTTTTTTAAATAAATCCGCTTATACTCGTTTCAAACCGTCCAGATATATGAAAGCTTGACAAAGGACGATCACATAAAGATTATAGGATTCCAGTACGGACGAGTCGAGATGTATCGGTACCGATTGGTGCGGGTAAAATATGCTATGCAAGCACCCAAAGCCCGAACGAGGGGCCAAAACGCCGGGCGTGTCCAGACAAATCCTTGTGAAAACCCTACATTCGGCAGCTACCCGCAGATATTGCTTTACCGTACCGCTTTAACATCTGTGACACCTGTAGGTATAACTGTATTAAGACTGCAACTCCTAACTATGTTAGACGTCAAAGGATTGTGGCTAAATGGATGGCTGTAGGAGATTAATCGGTTTATAGACAGCGTGGTCGGGGTAAAAGCTTAGGAGTGGTATCTGTATCAATGACAACTGTGACATTGATACTAGTAGTAGTATTAATAGTTGCTCAACTAGCTTCTGTTTACACGGTGATCGAAACCAGTCGATTGATATCAACACAATATCTTATTTGATATCGGTGTATTTTTTCTGGTTGTGTCTAGGCAACAAAATATTTGGACAATGAAAACCAATAACAACATCCATTTATACACACATTACATCAAATCACTTCATATTTTTTGCGATATTAAAACTAAATTTGCATATTCAAGATGCGGTATCTGTGACCAGAAATGTAGAATCTGGGCCATTTTCGAGGCCCGTAAAAAGTTGGACTAGAGGATCGGGTCAGTCTACCGTTTTCGTCGAGTCTTTTTCCTAGATTCTCCACTGAACAAGACTCCAACAGACAGACAGAGAGTATACGCTCGATTTTGACAAAGTAGCGCACAATATGGTCGAGCACAACAAAATAAGAACACCCATTTAAGGCTAGCGTAGCATTTCCTCTTTAACCGTTCACTCCAGAACCCAACTTTTAGTCATTACCGTCCTACACCCTCACATACGACGACAGTTACGCCACTTCTCGCCATCACTGGAGCTCCAACTACCATTATACCATTAAAAACTACGAGCGACGCACATACGACGTTTTACTTCGAAACGTACCTTCAAGCATTATAACCACTTACGGCACTTGCGAAGGTAATTGGCGCACAAAGCGGGCAATGTCGCACGCCACCAACTTTTAATTGCATTACTTTACGCTACGTAACTCGGCTAGTAATACCTACCTACTTTTTAATACTTGGCCATTACTTGGGCATATTTCGTATATGAGCCTTTTGCGAGCGTTAAAGCATCATCACACTCGTTGAAGCTATTTTAATGAACCCTGACAATCTGACGTCATCATCATTCATGTTATTTGGGGTCGGCGCAATATGTTTTTTTCTTCCATTCTCCCTGTCCATCGTCACGCTATCATTTACTTCTACTTCCTCCATATCTTTCCTCACACAATCCATCCATCTTTTCTGTGGTCATTCTCTCCCTCTCGATTCATCCACATTTATATGTCTGAAAACCTGACGTAAAAAATAAAAGTAAGTTACTTCAAGCCAATTCAAAATATATGGTTGTGTTTTAAAAATATATCATGAATTAAAAACATAAATATTCAATAAAATATACGACGATTAACATTGCAATCACGGAATTTCAATCAAACTAGCAAATTCGTTTATACTCGTAATATCAAAAGATGGTACAAGTATTAAGTATTTTCGGAACGACTGATATTGGTACACAAAAGCTGGATAGAAATAACAGAAAATATGAAAAGCGCACTTTTTTCGCATTGGTCATAAAATAATAATTATGTATCTTCTACAGACGGAAAAGTTGGTGAAGTTTAATAAGAAGAATAAATTATTTGATTTTCTATCGAGCATGACCACATGAACTATTTTAAATGAAATTTGGCACTCTGCTTACACAAACTGGCATACAATAGTGTTTCTCCTAGAAATGACACTGTTCTTCTAGGATATAAGAGCAAAAATCGAAATCAAAAGTCATTTATTTATTCAAATTATTTGAGAATCTGTACTTTTTCAACATCAAAATCATAAAACAGTTCCCTAAGACCCCAGGCCCTTTGCCACTTCCTAGTCTTGAAGCAGGGGTGAGGAAGTAGCGGAACTAATACCCCAGCAACACAGCATCTGTCTGAGACTATCTATTAGGTTAGTTATGAGAAACAGCGGGTAACAACAAGTTAATAATAAACGAATGAAATAACGAATCAATTAAAATGATGTGGAGCGAAGAAAAAATACTGGAATGCTATTGTGAAATGTAATTATCCATTGAACTGTGCTTTTATACCTTTCAGCACGAAATAAATGAGGCCTGGAAATACCTATATTTTTGTTAGTTACGAATTGCTCGTTTTATTTTAAAACCTTTTCCTATTCGCTTGTATGACTTAAAAGTCATACAAGCGAATAGGAAATAATGCACAAATTATGAAACAGTCATACTTTTAGTTTTTAGTAAAATTACAATAAATCTTGACATAAAAGTATGTATTCCTTGGGCAGTGTAAATCAACCAAATTGTTTTTTTTTTATTCATTTTAACGCCACCTAAAACATTGGTGTTATTCTGTTCAAACTATAATATGACTAGAAAATGAATATAGCTAGGTCCATATAAATGTCCATCCGTGTCATTTTCAAAAATCAACCTAGTAAATCAATCCAAAACCAACTTAAAAAAATACCAATCGAATTAAGAACCTCCTCGGTTCTCAATTCGATTGGTATTTTTTTAAATGTATTTACACCGATAACGCTTAGATTTATGATCCGATTTACGTGATTCTTCTTTAATTTGATGCAGAATAGTTGCCCTTTGGTCCCATTTAAATTTGGTGAAGATCTGATGCTGATCTTCGGAGATATACAATAGAACTCTTCAAAAATAGTCGGCAAATCTATGAAACACGGCGATTATTGAGGCAGCCATTATTAACGTCAAACGTTCATTCCGACCATTACCGTCGTAATTCTGAATATTCTCTTTTGCCCCTAGAAAGTTTCTTGAAATTTGAAGGAAACTATTAGAACTGAATGACTGAATTATGGTATTGTGATACTAATTTAGTGCAAATTTATGAAATTGCTATACCAAAGGTACCTGTCGTTACATTTACTAGGTTTTGAAGGAAAGACGCCTGTCTTGCGTCTTTCAAGGCAAAATACTAGAATTCAACTGCATCAAATTAGACGAAGCCCCCTCCATTATAGGAAAACGTTGGAGAGCATTATTATTTTTTGTTGGCATATGTATGTATGCATAGAAACAAAAGCCTTCAAACCCTCTTTACATTTTTCGCACTTATAACTACGTGTTGTATAAAAACAAAGGTTATAGCCAGTCTGCCTAGACACTTAGCCACATCTGGTGAGACTAATACCGAACCTAATACATTTCGTTAAAAGGTGTGAGAGATGAAAGGTACTTTGTTCTCCCTCACTCATGGGCTTAAGTGCCGATATCTTGCCGGTTTCTTTCCTTAGAATTAATGGTGTACCCCGCGTTTTCCTTGTACTTAACATCTATGGCAATTTTTACGTGCGGAACTACCCCATTGAAAAGATGATGGTTCTTTAGCTAGCCTGTACGTGTATATATGACTTTACATTTGCGTCAGCCTTTTTTGAGAGGGTTGAAATTGAGCGGTTGCGGTAAGAGGGTTGAAAAATTTAATGTTGATTTTATTTTAATCGCTATATTTTTGCCATCGTCTTGGGATCGTGTCGTCATTTTGATTTTCTTTGTTCATCTGATTTTATGAGTCCCAATTTTAAAAACCGTTTGAATTTTCTGAACTTTCTCCGACCTAAAATAACAACGTTTGAGTTCCTCCATTTTCACTCTTTAAAAATAACGTTGTTTCTTTTTCCAACCATGCTATCCCAAATTGATTTTAAACGACCGTCCTTTAAAAATGTCAGAATAACCCTAGCGTAAAATTTTCCAAGTACTGTACGTAAAACAAAACACAAATCAAAATTTTACTCACGTAGGGAGTGCAAGACAGATGTAGTAATTACCGGGACTCGCAAAAAAAATTATAAAGGGCCAACCCTAATTCCCTTTATGTAGTCTTATGCTGACCGAACAAAAAAACGAGGAAGGCGCCATATTTGAGAGCTGTTTTATGATGGTACTAAAGCTGGGTAGATACTGTGGGAGTGTATAAAGCATTGATAAAATCGGGATAATGTTCGGTAGTATTTAGAAATACCGGGACTCGGTTTCATCGCGTGCAAGGCATTTCACGATTATCGACGCTCCATTAGCCACGCTTGACTGCTACGAAATAAAATTTTGCGGGAGTTACTGCGTGAGTTAAATATAAACTACGTTATGGCATTTAATGACAAAGTATTAACATACAAGTTGACAGATGATATTGAAATTAAAACTAACAAAATGGTTTAGACTGACCGGCTATTTGATGTTCATTTAAAGCAGCACAAAAGACATAATCAAAATGTAATCGACGACTTCATTTTTATTTGTATTTCACTTGTTTTTTGTTTGGGAGCCAGCTATTTTCAACCGTACCAACACCATCATCTGACCTCCACAACCCAGTTGTTACTGGTTAATAAGATACCCCTCGGTAAGACTGGTTGTCAGACTTTTTGGGCCACTACAATTGATCTACAATTGACAGCCATGACCAACGGCTTAACGTGTTTTCCGAGGTACGGAGGGCCCTTGAACCCTATACCCCAACACCATTAAACAAAATAAAAACAACTGCGATGGTGTAATTTTCAGGCCGAACCCAAAAGTCAAATATTTCATGTGTTGCTGTTAGCTACTCAAAAAACAAAAGTGTGTTTCTGCTCTGGTAGACTATAACTACCGAAACAAACTGCTGAAGCTACAAGACTTAAAAGATCAGGGTTCCTTAATTTTCCAAGCAATAAATTGCCGACAAACATGACTCTTCCGGATATTTACGGGCCTTGAAAATGTCATCTGGGGAATTAATAATATTTTGTTTCGGGCATGTCTTTACTTGCCAACACCTGGGGCCTAACTTTACGGCGATCTTTAGGGAATTGCTTCCAGTTTCTGGAAGCTTGTTCAATTTTACCTGTCGTTGACCATGTCTAAATATGTTCTCCCGTTGTTTGTTGATATTTATCAGAATTATTTCAAATTTTTTGCTTCAGCACCTCAATCGCTTAAGACACTTGCCAGAATGCAAAGGATTTTCAATGTTTCTAATCCATTCCCTCATTTGTTTAAATTAATTCAACAATGTTGTTGAATTGTCAAAATCCACGGCGTTCATTGCATGTTCAAGTGTGTACGCCCCCCGTTACACGGAGGCTTACAGAGTCCAGAGAGTATAAAAGAGAGAGAGAGAGAGTGTCGATAGCGTTGAGAGTTTGTGACAAATGACAGAAGAATTTTCCATTTTAGGATATAACGTACTTTTCGCGCCAGAAAACTTTGTAGATAACCCCATAAATATTACCCGTTCAGGGTCAGTAACAAAACTATAAATACACATTGACAAGCCGGCCGTATAGTTGCAGGTTACAAAATACTTTCACGCTGTTTATTCCCAGGGGTGCTGTAAGAGAATGGCTAAAGAACTAAACTAGTCCAGTGACAGGTTAATAGCCTATTTCAAACAGGACGAAGCCTTTTTATTTTTGTAACGGTCTGTCTATTTCGCTGGACGGTTCGAAACGCTTGCAATCATAGAGTATTGCCCTTTTTGAATAGATTCAAAAAGTATGTGTGTATGTAAATCGGTTAAAGTCCGTTTTCAGATGACTGTTAAGATAGCTGTTTGCCCTCTCAATGCAGAAGCATTTTAACTTTATTGAAGTAATAGAGAGAGGAAAATAAGTATGTAAGGATCGTAGCTGGTGGAGTTCTGAGGTTCTTGCCCACACCCAAATAAGAAAAAAGCGTGAGTTTACGTTTGTATGTAATAGGTAGACTTGCGGATACAATGTTGGTACAATGTGAACTATATTTGCCCGCACGTCAGTGATAACAAAACCAGTATAAGCACACCTCATATTCTATTGAAACACCGTACTACGGCGGGCCAGGACAACCAGTCTTATCAAATGGTTTCGTATTACTTAGTACTAGCGGGGTTGTGGAGGTCAGATAGGGCAGTCGTTCCATGTAAAATACTGGTATTCAGCTGCATCCGGTTAGACTGGAAGCCGACCCCAACATAATTGGGAAAAGGCTAGGCAGATGATGGCTACGGCAGGCCAACTCAAGGTCAAAGTAATATAATTAATCTGCGGCTTTGTGTACTAAGTATAGGTCATAATAATTAGATATAAAAAGGGAAACATACAGGACTAAAACAGCCTGGCAATTATGAAAGATTAAATAAATTGTATTGACACAAAGTTCTTCTGGGTCACCAAATAGTCGATCCGGCGTAAATATATGGAAGTGTTCATAATTTATTCAATATGTCCCAACAAATTGACTAAATAACCTACAGTTACTTAGTGTGAACGATGCGTAATCCCGTTTCAGTACATCATGATCGGTTGGTACGCAAAACCTATCATATACTATCTACATACATAATACATAAGTTTCGTATACTCGTATTCCGTTGATTTTTGTATTCGTATCTTGTTACCGAATAAAAATCCTTATAGTATGGAGCCAAATATAACAAAAACGTGTTAGATTGGTGGTGTGATCCAAAGGCTGCTTTTTACCAAAGAAATCAGATCGTGAATTGGGAAGGTTATTTTGTTTTCTTCTGTTTTGTTTATATGACATGTTTTTTGTTTGTACACCTTTGGTTTTGAATATTAGGTTCGCCATTTTGAATCTACACATTGCTACGTAAATTATTTTGTAATTTGTGCCTTTATTTCGCTCGTCGCTCCAAAATTTTGCCATGCGGGTATTCCTGGGGGAATATGGGTTGACACACTTTGTCCAACCGTATAATTATGTAAACCACTGTGCATCACACGGACACTTAATTGCATGTAGAGAACAAGTAATTAAAATGTAATTAGTTCAAACCAGATAGAAATTAAACAGAGGCTTTAATTAAAACTAAGTGGACTCTATTCCAGTAATGGATCTATATTAAATTGCCTTTACAGGAAAGATACCAATTCCTATTTAAACTCAATGTGTTGAAATAAAAAAAACAGTCGTCACGCCACTGTGACCAGCAGTGCGCCAGCAGTGCTTTACATAGTAATATAGTAGGTACCTACTATACTCTATTACTCGCATACGCAATTCGTCAGTTTAACCTTACGTATGCCGAGTATATAGACACAATTAAAAACCTATTGTGTCTCGCGTAGATCTACGTTCCGGCACACAAAGGGTTAAATCCCATATAATAGGATGCGAGCTTATAGCTGTCAGCCGGGCCCAAGTCCAGACTTCATGATTCTGTCAAGGATCTCTTGAGGAAAATCCCAATAACACCTTTGTTTAACTTGGAAATCGAACCCAGAATCCCATGGTAATACTTGCGACCACTAGACCAATAAACCGACTGGAATAAACTGACTGGTGTCTACACCAGTCAGTTTACATAAATGAAGAATCTGTATAAATACTAATAGATTCTTCATTTTATATGAAAAGGGGGACCATATATCATTTTTATACCGATTAAAAATGTCATCAGAGAAGGTCGAATAAATTAACCATTTAGACTTTTACTGAGAACAAAATATAATCTACATAGAATAACATAAGCCGTTAATAAAGACCTTAATCCTGAATTTATGGGTGAATTTGGGTTATTTTGGTTTCAAATATATGTAGGACTACCGAGATAATTCAATTTAGATTTGCTACTTTCAAAAAAGGTCTAGGAAATAGGAAACAATTTATTATATGACGAAATTCTAGCTGTATATACGAGTATTGTGTTCTTAGTATCGAATTATTCGCTGTTAGCGGAAACGCGCTTGCTTTCCTTGGTTCTTGCACTTTCACAAAGCGTATAGATTTCTTTATCATTTTTTTTTTCAATAGCTTTGTATGGGGAGGCCTTTGCCGACTGATGGGCAAAGGCCTCCCCATATCGTTCCAGGTACTCTCCTCAGGTACCCATCGTGTTGAGACCTTTGCTCAATGCGTTCGTTATGCATGCGGCTCACTTGACTCGCTCAATCCTATTGGAGCCTTTCTTTATCATTATATTAGTTTAATACTAATGTAATAAAAATCCTGGAATAAATTCTCTAGACCGCATCAAAATGCTTTACGTATTTCTGAGAGTAACACGTTCGCACATAGGTGCTACTTTCTAGGTACTTGAAAATAAAATTAATGAGCTGTTCGATCTTAAGAGCGTTTTGCCGTATTTCATTATGACATACACCAAAATATCAATAAAACTCTCATCAACCACTTACAATGTAAGTGTATGCTGTCTTTATTAAGATACACATTAACATTATCTTTATAAATAAAAATAAATATCGCTGGACATTACACACAGCGCCATCTAGGTGCCACACTAAGCAACGAGGCTTGTGTCGTGGACACCAGATAGCTGATACTACGTACGTATATTAACGTAAGTTTGTTTTCAAATTAGAATAAGAATGAATTTATTAAGCCATTGTTACAAACATTTTCTTAATCTAACTTAGCGCTATGAATAATCGTTACGAGTAAATTTTTTTCATAGTAATTAGTAAACATAAGTCCCCAAACTAGGCTGCGCCTGTATCTAGCCGGAGTTGCGATAACTTAAAATTAAAACACGTATTAATTGTTGATGTGTTAGTTCTGTTAACAAGACATTTTGGTAAGTAAGTAATTGTGGATTACATTTATACAAAAAAAAATAGAATAACTAAATAAAAAAAAGTATTCTAATGTTTAATAATGTCGAGTGAGTGTGTGTGTTGGTGTGTGTGTGTGTTGCAGTTATTTTAATATTACTTCCGCCTCTTCATAGTTCATAAGATAGTTTGGCAAACCATTTTATTACGGTAAATTACTAACGCCTTGTCGTCATTCTCTTGGACTTATCCCAATTTATTTGGGATCGGTGCAGCATGGCTTGTTTTTCCATACTTCACTATAACTTGTCATCTCATCAGACACCACCAATTTTGCCATATTATCGTCCTTCACACAGTCCATCCATTACTTCTTTGGTCTTCCCTCTTATACCCATCCACATTCATACACAAAACTTTCCTCACGAATTTTTTTTCATTCCTCGTCATGTCCATACCAAGCCAGCCATTGCCATGTAAATCACAAATTGTCAACATTTTGAGGCTTGCGTTTTATTTGTTCTGAGATAAACAACACATTGACTTGGAAATAAATTACAAAACATAATTTGACATGATTTAGCGTTGGCAGTATTTTATATTACTGCCATTCAATCTGATACATCAGAGTAGTCTATGTGATTTTTTGAGTTTACGATCTTCAAATCCCCTTTAAACCTTATCAAGCTACATGCACTTAGTAGTAAAAATTTATGTCCAATCTCCGAGAGTACATCCAAGCCGAGGGCTAGATTCTTTTTATAGCTAAGCACTGAAAGATTTAAAAGAAAAGTACTTATTTTTAGATGTATGATGCATTTTATCTCGGAAAAGTCATAAAATGTTTATTTAAAACTTCAGAATATTTTAAATAAATTTGTGCGTGTAGGTTTTTTACTTAAGATAAGGAGACATCTAGATATTATACTGCCAATGTTTTGTCAGGTTTAGTGCAGAGTCAATATTGTTACCCTTTTTAACCTAAGCCATGTGTAGTGGAACTCTGAATAACAAAATGGAGGAATGAAGTTATTCGAGAACGGTGCGGTTAAAAGAAGATGGAGGTAGTGACAAAAAATAAAAAGAGTATGCTTAAATGGATTGTTCATGTGGAGAGAATGAGTGAGAGGCGACTAACAAAAGGTATTTACAAGGCAGATGTGAGTGGCAACGCTGGGAGGGGACGCCCTAGAAGGACATACACTGACCTTATTGGTAGTACTCGCAGCCGGCTTGCGTTTGTGACCAGATGTATGAACGTGGACGAGGCAAAAGGGGTATGTAAGGATCGTAGCAGGTGGCGTTCTGTGGTTTCTGCCTACCCCATGGGAGAAAGGCGTGAGTTTATGTGTGTATGTACAGATGCCAGCACATAAAACTACCCAAAACTGTCAAATTTTCCCAATTAATCTTGACCCTAACGCTTTGAAGATAAAGTTGAAAAGCTATTAAATGAATTTGATAGATTGTAGTAGCTTGATGAGCTGGCGTCTGTACATCATTTCTATTAATAAAGACCAAGCCAAGCACAGTTGGGAATTAAGAATCGCTATGCCACAAATACATGTAAAACCTCAAAAGTAATCCCTCAGTAACTTCATCAATCCCTCAAAAGGAACGAAATCATCTACAGGCACGTGACATTTCAACAAATTAATATTTGAAAAGTATAAAACCAGGTCATCGTGCCAAAGTTCATGCGTAATTTCAGCTCTTGGGAACTCAATTTTCAAGTGTCAGAGTTACGAGGGGTGGTTGATACGAAATTTATTCGAATATCAATGGTTTGCACGCTACATTCGGAGGGTGAAGTGGGGTGCTGCATAAATTATTAGTACCCCACACAACCCTTGTTGTTCTATGTGATTAGTTATCGAATTATGAACAGGTAAAGGGTTGGAGTAAGCAAATATAGTGTGATGACGGTTTGGTTCTTGTCATGGCTGTGGGGGTGCTTGTGTCATTATGTTGTTGGGGTGTATAAATATACATGTTAATACACATCTATCGAAATAAATTAAATCGAAGTGTCTGTTTATAATTTCAAAATAACAACTTTTTACGCTTTTTACTGAATGCATAATTATGAAACCATATACGGTAGTGAAACTAAACTAACTTGTACTTATAACAAAAAAAAACTATTTGTTAAATTTTTGTCTGTCTGTCTGTCTATTTGTACCGGCTAATCTCCGAAACGACTGGACTGATATCAACGAGACTTTCACTGGCAGATAGCTGATATTTTAAGGAGGAGCCCTTATTTAGACTTTTATTCAAAGAGGGAAATAATATTTTTATAATTTAATTTCTGGTGGACGAAGGTCGCGGGCATATAAATATTAATATATCTATGGTTGCGGGCAACAGCTAGATCACTACATAGTATAAAACAAAGTTGCTTCCTGCTGTCTGTCCCTATGTATGCTTAGATCTTAAAACTGCGCAACGGACTTTGATGCGGTTTTTTTTTAATAGATAAAGTGATTCAAGAGGAAGGTTTATAGGTATAACATTCCACCGGTGTGAAGCCGGGGCGGGTCGTTTGTAGAATATAAAACAATCAATCATTATTAATGTTTGAAATTGGAACCTGCTGTTCTCTGATTATCCATTTCAAATGCGAAAGTAACTGCGTCTGTATGTACCCTTTTCAAAACCGGCTGCACGGATTTCAATATAGTGTAAGAAATAGGCAGAAAAAGATCTGGGTTAGGTAATTGGATAGATTTTATCCTAGTAGTACTTTCCCTTTTTAATAATTTACAACCGCGGGCGAAGCCGTGGACTAATGCTAGTGGAGTCTGTTAGCTCGACTTTCATAAACCTCTACCTAATTTATAGCACCACGCTGTTTATTTCCCAAGTTTTTATGAAACATAAAAATTAATACGACTATTAATCATTTAATACGAAAGCTACATTCCAAGGACATCAGTGACAGAAGATCGAGATTAGATGTTTTATTAAAACCTTAAAAGGAAAGATGGATTGATAGAAAATAATACTTTTAATCTTTTATTAAATTCTGAAACCTTCAGGGGAAAATATTTCATTTCGCTAAGGCGAGGTCAGGGGCAAAAGACATCCTTCAAATAATATTTATACGTATTTAATATCGTCGCCAATCTGAATAGATTGTGTGCCAACACAGTTTTGTTTTATAAATCTTGTAATTTATGCCTGTAATCCGCGAAGGGATAGGCAGAGGTGTACCTAATAGTACACCAACATTTCGGCAGTTATGTTTAAGTCCCAGGGGCAGGGGACAGGGGGCGAGCCTATTGCCATCAACCGGGCGCTTTTCCAGAAGTGGCTCCTTCTGAGAAATTCCTGATGGAAAAACCCAATAACACTTAGCCCGAGCTGGGAATCAATCTCTGGACCTCATGCTCAGCAGTCGCACTTGCGACCACTAGACCAACGAGGCAGTTTGATAAATACATAATATATAAATATTTAATAAAGTTGTTTTAGAAATTAGCCATTTGATACTCTAAATAGCTATATGACCATGTTCCAATTAGGCAGCGTTTAGATTGAATTTTACCTTCATAGAGGTACGGTAAGATGTAGACAAAATGTATTTTTGTTAAGAAATATATCGTACTGTGCGCTGCAGGTTAGTACACGCTGACCTTGAGCTAGTACGGAGTTTCAATAGAACAAGAGTTCAGCTCTTAGCAGTCTTACCTTTGACGTAAATACTTAAACTTGTTATTATATAACCCTATTATTCTTTAAATCCTTTTGTCCTTTTTTTCGAAAGATTTTTTAACAGATTCTTAGTAAAAAAATGTTGTAAGACTTACAATTCCAACCTCCTTATAACTCTTTATTAACCTTCCCATAGACAATAAAATTGTATCACAGTTTAAAAGCAGGTGGCCAGGCAGGCGCATTACTTTGTGTATTTTATTTCATCACCACTGCTCTCAAACACGGTGAAGGAAAAGAAGACATGTGACATCTACCAAACTGCTCTGGGCCCGCGTGGTGGATTATAGCCCATTCCCTCTCATAAAGAGGAGACAGTGTGCCCCAGCAGTGGGAACATTGTAGGCTGATTATGCACGTATATCACAGTTTTAAATCGAATTCTCCTCGAGTATACTCCAGGCCAAACGGTATAAAACAACGAGATTACGTCATCGCACGTCGCTTAAGTGAATTTTCCAGGAGCGAACTCAGCGGAACTTCGAGCTCGTAAGCACATAATCCAATTATAGTGTGCGCCAATATATATTTAGTATCGATATCATACGAGGATTCGAGCCTTTTAAGATCGTACTGAAATATCAGTTTGCTGTTAGTATCTCGTAAAAAGTACTTTGTCAAATGGTTCATATCGGGATATATTAATGTGCCGTTTTTAGATACAAAGCAGATTTTAATGTTGTATTCCGCTGCCTATATTATGATATACATACAAGTACTTTTGCAATAAGTTTTATTTTTGTAATATTATCAAGTAAACTGACATTTGTTAAATGACCAATTTTCAAGTTATGCATGAACAAAATGTCTGCTGGTAAATTCTTAGAACAGATTTTAGCGGTTGTTCAACAAATAGTTAAACGGAAACTTCAGTATCGAAGATTTTTTAATGAAAGGCATACAGGCCAAATCTAAACATTTATTAAGAAGAAATTCTTTGTAATTTATAAATAAAAGTTTTTTTTTTACTGAACGCATAATTATGAAAGTATAGACCTACAGTACTTGTAAAACAAAAATACATTTTTACATTTTTGTCTGTCTGTCGGACCGACTGTTTTTTTCCGGCTAATCTCCAAAACGGCTGTACAGATTTTTAAGGGGCCTTTTACTGGAAGATAGTTGGTGTCATAAGAAGTAACTTAGGCTACAATTAAATTTTAGAAAAAATGATGAGGGTTCCGTGAAAAAACACAAAAACTCTTGAAATTATATTATTAAAATTTCACGTGGACAATGGTCGCGGACAACAGCTAGTATATAAGCATATTAAGGTGGATGCGCAAGGGTAGCCCACGAAATTTAAATTTTCTTACGTTTATTGCAATTTGCAGGTCAGTGTCAGGTTGTATGTTGATGAAGATATGAATCGCGCCAGTAACACGTATGGGATTACAGAATTATAAACATTCAAATCATCAATACAACCCTCCAAGTTCATTTATTCCCATTGAGTGATTTTTCATGAAATTGCTATTGAATGGGATTAAATGAACTTGGAGGGCTGAATTGATGATTTGAATGTTTATAAGTTCATGAAACATACAATCTGACTTTAACTCCAAAAACTATTAAAACAGACATTAAAATAACATCATTATCTAAACTGATACTTTTGGCCTCTACTACTGATGTTATAACGTCTACCCAGGCGTCACAGGTCAAAGGCGCCTTCGATCAGACGTTTTCAATATCCCCGGCTACTCTCTAGGGTGTTACAATGTTACCTAGGTAGCTGGGCAATATACCTAATAGAATTGATTTACAAGCTCTCTAGAGGTGGATCGTCTATTGATACAGATTGGCTGTCGTTTGATAAGTTCAATGTAATTTTAGTTGAATGTTGATTTTTTGTAGTAGTTTCTAGGTAGGCGATTTTAAAATAGAATTAATTTACAGTCTCTCTAGAGGTATATCGTCTATTAAGAGCATTAACGTCGTAAGGCGTTTCATACAAACATTCAAGTCAGTTTTTATCGAAATGACTGAACCGATTTTAATGAAACTTCATAGGCATAAGCAGGATATATATGACTTAAAATTTGAGACAGAACTTCTCGAAATGTCTTTTAAAAAAAAAATGTTAATTGGAAATTTTTGTTTCTATGGAAATTCTAAAATCCAATTTTTTTTTTTTTAAAGACATTTCCAAAAATTCTCTCTCAAATTTTTAGACATATGTATCCTGCTTATGCGTATGAAGTTTCATTAAAATTAGTTCTGTCATTTCGAAAAAAATTACTTGAAAGTTTGTATGAAATGCCGTACGACGTTAATGCTCTTAATACAGATTGTTTTTCGTTGTTACTCGTAATAATTTAAATGTTATTTAAGTTAGCAGCGTTATTACGTTTTAGTCTTTTTAATATATTTCTGTGACGGTTGGTCTACCTCGGTGTTACTGCCTCGTTGGTCTAGTGGTCGTAACCACGACTGCTGGGCATGAGGTCCTGGGTTCGATTCCCGGGTCGGGGAAAGTGGGTTTACTGGATATTTTCCATCAGGAATTCTTCAGTGGCAGCCTCGAAGTCTGAATTTGTGACCGGTTGATGCCAATATCTTCGCCCTCTATTACATGGGGCTTAAACAAAATTTGCGAAATATGGGTGTACTATTAGGTACCTACACCTCTGCCTAACACCGCGGGGATCACGCTTGATAGGTATTATTTATGTGACGGTTTGTTTTTTTTTTTATAACCAGCCTAAGATTTTCTCGAAGGGGCTCCGAAACGAACAAGATATTTTTGGTACTAAAACTCATGAATGGTGGACGTGTATAAAGTAGCTTGCTACAATTCACAAACCGTTTATGCCACGAACAAAGTTAAGAAAAAAAACCTAATTTCAGTGTACAAACTACAACCCATTATCGTGGTGAAAATAAATCAATAGATACTGAAGAGCTCGTTTTTCTAATTGAAACCTGGTTTCAAAAGCCTCTACAACTTTCAATTAATATCTACTTTAACAAAAGTAAACAAATTGTAACATCAAATATTTTGTGAGAAACTACGATTTCCTGTTTGCATCGTAAGGCTTTTGATATAACTTATGGAACGTAAAGCGTGCCTTCTGCCATTAAGGGCAGTGTTTGTAATTTATGTTTTGTATATTTTTTTAACTAAGGGTGACCCTGTTTGCGAGAAATCTGTGTTTTATATCAAAACTTCGTTCAAGGGTTTAAACTTTAACACGCATATGGATGACTGAGATTATTTGATGATTCATTACTCGTATTATGCTTCGTACTGCGAGCGCTATAGTAGACCATGAGGTCTTGTGTACAATTTCCAGTTCAGGAAAAGTGAAATTGTGTTTTTCGATATGGAATTCCTCTGAAGCACCAATAGAGACGGTTGATGGCAATAGGCTTGCCCCCTACTATATGGGAGTTAAAGATGACTGTCACCTCTGCCTAACTCTTGAAGATTACGAACGTGGTATTAATGTTTACTAATTTTTTATATACGTTTAGTCGACCGAAAATTGATGGTAGCCTTAAGCTGGCCTAGTGTAGTATGGAGTGTCTATAGAATAAGAGGCCAGATTATACTGGTTTTGTTGCTCACGCGTCCTTATTTAAAACAGGCAATTTCAATAAATGTTATGCCTACATTGACTTCTAGTGAATCCAATTTAATCCGATTGTTAAATTAATGGTGCATAAATTTAACCCTTTCTGTAAAACAAAATGACCGTTGGTTATTGTGTAATGCCTAATGCCTGTTCTAATTCATTGAGAATGACTAATACGATAGCTTTTTCCAATATTTCCCCTTTGAATGACCAAAATAAGGTTAATTTAATGCAACATGTACAAGTTTTTGCATTACACTTATCGTAACTCCAAATATATATTTTTTATAAATAGACGCTTATAATTACTGTAATGTTCTGTTAGAGTTTATATGCCGCCCATGGGCCTCTGACTTGGCTTTACATGCCGCCATGAAATATCTCCCAGGCATGCTGCTTTCCTGAGGAGGTTTTCCTTCTCCGAAGCAAGTGATTATTTTACAATACGCACATGAACCAAAAATGAGAGGTGCCTGCCTTGGGTTCCAACTCGAGACCTATGACTTGGCAGTCCGAGTACGACGGTCTTACCATTATGCTATCACTGAATTAATATATAATTATACTATCGTAATGAAACAGTATGTCATCAACGGAGATGAAATGCTATGTTCATATTGAATTGATCCCATACCTAGTCTCCTATGAAAACAGTGTCGCTGGGAATATGTCATCTTTTAAGCTATACAATTTGTATTGCAATTATTATTCAGAACTTATATAATTATAGTAAATTAGTAACACTTAGATACTTTTATAGTTATTTTTTTCTGTCCATTGAAAACAAGTTGAACGTCTGGGTATTCGGCACGACCAGGTTCACATACATATAAATTACACCGGTCTAGTAGCTCTAGGAAGGTAGGAGGGACCCATTTAAACCAATTTATCTCTCCTTGATTTATTAAGGGTCGCTGTAATTAAATGGAGTCCAAAATATTGGTGAGACCTCCCTAAACGAATTATACAGGAACTTTGTACGAGTAAAATTTATGCTATTTGGGTTTATATTTTTATGTTCATAAGATTTATAATCGCGTGCATGTTTATGCCTGCAGCCTACGCTAATGAGGAAGTGTTTACGTGATAAATAAGGGTTTTAAAAAATAAATGTTTGGACGTATAATTGGGTGGAAAAAGTAGGTCAGCATGTTTGAACTAATTAAGCAAGCTTAGAAAGTAGCTCATATATGCACAGGTAACAATAATTATGTAAATTTACAAAATGCTGCCGTGAAGCAAATCCCAAAATACCTACCGGAAAAGCTTTTAAGATAGATAAACGAGGTGCGACAAATTACTGCTGGGAAAATTCGCACAGTTAGGCAAATGTAGGCGAAAATTGAGCATTAAAAGAGTCTTCGCCAGTAATGATGCTTAAGTACGGTTGACGCACCTTGAGCTGGTGGAACCAGCTACCTTGCTTACTGCCTCATCTTATTACCAAGGTATGAGCCATTCTCGAACGAACCAACTTGGGAGAAGAAGACCCGGTTTCTCGATATTACTGGGAATTTAATTTTTATAAAGGGTGTAACAAGACCCTTCACGAAGCCGAAAGCCACTTGTCCTTCCCGTCATTGCGATTATTTTTTTGTTCTAGACCATACCTGGTAACCTTCTAGTTACGGAGATATTGGGGGACAGAATTCCAACTTTTTCACAATTTTTTTTTGCTAAAACGTGTTCTTAATGTAAGATTTTTACTTTAAACACATCCACAACCCCCATACCATTCAATGCATCCATCAGCACAATGTTTTAAGTGCGTTACATTCAGTCCTACTGTAAAGCGATTGATTGACGATTTTTCGATTGATGATTTTTCACCCCAAAAAAAAGTCGTTTCCCAGCAATAATTTTTACGTAAAGTTACTTTTAAAGTTTGATTTACCTAATGCTTGGTTGACGGCTTCGTGAAGGGTCCTGTTACACCCTGTATAGGTACGCTCGAAATTGGTTTGGAGTGTGAATTTTCTAGAAATATCAATATTAAGTATTGATAATTATATATTAAAAAAAAAAACTATACATATTAAAAACATTAATAATTTTACTTATAGTATTTTCGGGTTGATAATTATTTTTTTGATTTAAGTATTCTTTTTTCATTTGACTTTGTTACCTAGTATTTGCATTGGCAAATCGTTATTTTCATTACGAAGAAAAAAATCATCAGCCAGCTATTTTACAAACATACCTGACTCTATATCGTACCTATGTGTTCAGTGTGCTTAATCTCATGATTATATAAAGGTTAATTGAGGATCACGTTTTCGAGCTGACCGAGTAAATGGCATCACCAGCTTTCGATAATGCAACCACATTGTTTTCCCCATTCATTTTCCAATTAACATTAAATAGAGGCTCGAAACCACTTCGATATTAATCTGCGGATATACATATAATAATGGATAGTGAATTTTAATTAAACGTGAAGTATCGACTTCCTCGTTGGTCTAGTGGTCGCAAGTCCGACTGCTAAGCATGTTGTCCTAGGTTCGGTTCCCGGGTGGGGCAAATTGTTATTTGGTTTGTGAAGAGATTTTTCAGTAGCAGCCTCAGAGTCTGGATTCGTGCCTGGTTGATGGCAAAAAGCTCGCCCCCTATTACATGGACTTAAATATAACTGGTGAAATGTGGGTGTACTATTAAGAACACCTCTGCCAAACCCCTCGGAGATTACAGGCGTTATGTAATAGTTACACATTTTTAATTAAAGTTAGTTTTTTAAACCACATCCCACAAACCTATTTCAAACACACTGAATTGACACACTGATTTTTTTACACTGAAAAACTCAAAGCATTTATTTCAACTAGACAAAAAAAAGAGAGCGAAGCTACAGTCACAGTCACAAGGCATAATAACTTGAGAAAGTACTGTAGTTGCACATTCCAAAGCGTAGATCTCTTTGGAGAAGAATGGGCAAGAAACTCCATGAAGACTCTTCCTGGACACTATTACTAAGTCTCAAGCCTACTATATCCGCCAGAAGCGTCTTCAAGTTCCGCTTTGGCACAAAGTATCGATTTGGCTAGTCGTTTCTCAGACGCGGGTGAATTCAGCAAGGCGTTATATATTTTTCATCGTAACTACTCTAAAACGAGGTCTCTACTCCACCTGCTTCCACTTTATAGAATCTCTCTATTTCCAATTTGTACGAATAAGAACTAATTTTGTCTGTGCCGGTCCCATCTCTTTAGTTTTCTTTTCGAAAATATGTTTCAGTTAACTCTCGAGAAAGCTAAGATTTTGCTTTGGATTTTCAGATTCATTTTCTTTTCTGCTTAGCAATATTAAATGTTACGAGTCCTGAGATAATTAGGATCTAGCTGGGGTGTTAATTTTGTAAGTAAAAGCGTTGGTGCCGACAACTACTTACTAATTACTGTTATTACAGTGTTTTCAGTTGAAACTTTGCTTAGAGCTTAGTATATTTAAGCTGGAATTGTTAATCTAAACGATGCTAATATTATGATAATAAAGGCTCGTTTATTTGCGGTTCCAAGTAGACAGTTAAACGTTAATACATAGTAAACGTTTACTTAAATTCGTAAACGAATGTTGCTATCTAAACATGTTATTTAAGCAGTGATAGTCTAGTGGTGTTACCGTCGGACTGTCCAGTCATAGGTCTCAAGTTCGAACCCAAGACACGCACCTCTGATTTTTCGGATTCATGTGCGTATGTATCATTATCACTTGCTTCGGTGTAGGAAAACATCGTGAGGAAACCAGCATATCTGAGAGGCTCTTCTTGACGGCATTTTAAGCAAAGTCAGATACCCATGGGCGGCATAAAAACGCTGACACCAGTTTAGGCACTGACCACACGATATAGAAAGAAGAATTTAAACACCATTTTGAAGTGTTTTCTGTCAAAACTGTATCTGTACATGACTATATTCTTCACTAAAACAGATACAAAAAATAATTAAGACTTTTCCTGAAAATTACCAAGCCGGCTTAAAACACGGTAATATTCTGCAAAAAAGGACAACGGTACGAAAATCCACGAGTTGTTCCAAAAAATGTTGCTCTAGTATGCTCTTTACCTCGTAAGCTTTGCCGAAAACACAATTATAAAAAAAAAAAACATTGAACAATGGCCGTCGCTGTGTTCATTCACTGTTGCCCACTTTCTTAACGAGAGAGATGAGTGGATTATCTTAATTTCGCTAAAATATTACTACGGTGCTTGCGAAATTATTGTCAACATTTGTTTAATGTTTTAAACAAATATGTTTATAAAAATCTTCGCTGTTTTTTATCAACTGGTGGACCCCTCACTATTGGTGGGTAAGTAATAGATGATATAACAACAAAACCTCTAATATTAACAACATATAACCACGGAACCTATAATTTTATTTAATATAGGGATTATTTTAATGAACGATCGATATAATTTTAAAATAACTATATTAATATAGGGATTATTTTTATAAGCATGACATACATTAAATATAACATCGTTTGACATACCACTCAAAAGATATAAAACTTATTTGGTCTAATATGATGAAAACGCCTACTTACATAACATAAGTAGTAACTGATTACGACCTGCGCTAAGATAGGTCGACGAAGCTTCGCGGGGCTCCTATTTCTGGGTGGTTTAAAAAAAATAACCACGAAGGCTAAAGCGGGAGCGAAGCGGAGATAGCCTTAGCCTTCGTGGTTATTTTTTTTTTCCTTCTAACCTAACCTATCCGAGTCTCCCGACTCGGATAGGTTAGGCTAGAAAAAAAAAAACAACTGTTCCCTACAATATGATCGCACTAACTCGTCAAAATGTACTGAACAGCTGATTTTTTTTTCGCGATTTCAGGGTTGGTCCCATAGTGAAAGTTGTTCATAATGATGAGTACAATGACCCCTTAAAAGAGTTCGTGTATGAATAGATACACCTTATATATTAAACGTTAGACCTAATGATTTTCGATTAAATAAACAATATATATATTAAACGTTAGACCAAATGATTTTCGATTACATAAACGTTATATCAAAGAAGGACTAATTAAGTTTTAGAATAAATATATGTTATATCAACAGTTGGTAAATCTCACGTTGATGAACGATAATAAAATAAAATTAGACCAAATGAGTTTATACGTTATGAGACGCACCCTACTATTGGTGGCTTAATCAACTTTTTATTAAACGACTTTTTGTTTTAACACACTTCATCCATACAGGGTATAATAAGACCCTTAGCACTGCAAAGCCGCCAACCACGCATTATGTACATCAAACTAAGTAACTTTACAAAAAATATTGCTGGGCTACGATTTTTTTTTTGGGGGTGAAAGTTTTACGGTATTATTATTGCTGGGAAACGACTTTTAGGACTTAAAGTAACATACTTAAAACATCGTACTGATGGATGGATTTAATAGTACGGTGGTCGTGGAGGTGTTTAAAGTAAAAATCTTACATGAAAACAATGTATTTAAAAAAAAAAAAAACTTGTGAAATTGTTGGATTTTTGACCCCCAATTTCTCCGTAACTAGAAGGTTCCCAGGTATGGTCTAGAACAAAAAAATGATCGCAATGACGGGAAAAACAAGTACCTTCGGCTTCGTTAAGAGTCTTGCAACACCCTTTATGACTTGTGTTTACTGAAAATAATAAAAAGTTCAGAATAATTATAGGTATTTGCCATCAGGTTTGATTTCCATTAATTTTTTCGATCGATTGATTTTGTTTCCAAATATACTTAGTTTTTTTTTGTTCACGTTAATGAGCCTTGACACAATCGGTACTCGTGGCTCAACTCATTTCAACAATAAATAAATTATATTCTGAACGTACATATCAAAACAAATTGTCTACCTTAATGGTGACGAAAACTCACAACAAAATTGTAATCATAATAATGTTTTAGTCATAATCGCGACCACTTATGAGCAAGTATAATCAACCATCCGTCGTTAGTAGCACTTTTACCTCGAGCTAACCTACCGAGGTAAGGAATGTCAATAGCATAAGAGGCCACCTTAAACTGGATAGTTACCTCTGACGTGGGACTTACCATATAAGTACGTATGTGTTTACAAGACAATAACTTTAACGTCCTTCGGGAAATATAAACCAATTATACGTTTAAGGTCTCATATCATAAGGCCTGTATTCCTTTGTGGTATTAGGAGAAACTTGATGAAGTTTCAAAATTGTGAAACAACTAGGGAAATCAAAATCTGTATGTATAACAACGGATTTTTCTTTTTGATAATTTTTCATTACTGAAGGTCGCGCTCTTAAAAAGGTTTCACGGAGTAGCTAAGTAATAAGTAAGCAGTGATAGCCTATTGGTGTGACCGTCGGCCTGCCAAGTCATAGGTCTCGAGTTTGAACCCAAGACACGCACCTCTGTTTTTGCGAATTAATGTGTGTATTGTAAACGCTTGCTTCGGTCACAGATAATATAATACTTCCTTCGGTGAAGGAAAACATCGTGAGGAAACCAAACTAGCATGCCTGAGAGATAATTTTCGACGGTATGTAAAGCCAAGACAGATGCCCATGGGCGGCATAAAAAAACTGACACGGAGTACCTGACGAGTTGTTTCCAGGTATAGGATACTTTTTCCTTTAGGAAGTTGCCGTGGGATAATTTTCGACCTCCACCCGGGCAACACCTAGTTCCTTAATTATTTCGTCCGTTTATTTATAAACAAACAATTACTAATTAACATTAAGACGAAGATTAATTAGCCCCCAATGCGCCCACAAAACAAACAAAAAATGTTCATCATTATTTTTCTTTGTTAAAAATTCGTTCAAGAAAATTGCTATTACAATATTTCTAGGGGCAAACTTTTTAACGTTTCGAAGTTTCCCGATAAAATTTGATGTTTATAAAAGAAAAGTTTTTAAAAGTGTATTTTTATAATACTTTAACGGTAACAGTGTTTCGATGTATTTATTTAAACTTCGCAAAGTCAATGACCGCAGGGCAATTCGATTACGTTTTTAGACTATTTTAATTCTTGCTAGAATGAAAATAAATCTTGTATCGGGTAGTTACGGAAAGTTTTTAATTTTTCACTTTTCAGTTCGTGTTCTCGTCGGTTCAATTTTTTGTTTAAATGTTTTTATCCTGGAAATAGTAATGAAAGCATGCACTATTTTGAAGATATCATAATAATTGATTAGTAAGTTATTCATAAAACTATGTAAGTATTTTCTTCTTACTTGCGTCCTAATCCTAATATGAATAAGCGATCAATCGCGCAAATACACTATCGTCAATTTCAATGTCACTCATTTTTTTAATAAACGAAAAGCGCCAACTGTCGTCGCGACCCGGCGTTCTGTTAGCTAAAATGATCGCAACGGGCGTTTTGGTTTAGAAGGCGGCCTATATCGTCATCATCACAGATCGAGTTGAGTTAGTGATCTTTATTCTTATGCGATCGATATACATACCGATACCTTTATATATATTGCCTTCCCTAAACCAAGCTTAGCCGTACTTCGAACCCCTTTGGGTTATAAACATATTCACAAGTTCAATAGATTCTCGCCAAAGTAGTAAAATAAACATAGGTAGGGATATAATACTGAACATAGAACGTATAAGTTTTCATACTTGTGAAATACACACATTGTCATCTGCCTAGCCTTTTTCCAACTAAGTTAGGATCGGCTTCCAGTCTAATCAGCCTTTAATGTTCCCACTGCTGGGACACTCGGCCTCCTCTCTATGAGAGGGAATAGGCTATAATCCACCACGCGGGCCCAGTGCGTTTTGGTAGTTGTCACATATCTTCGAATTTTTGGTTTTAGGACATACCGGTTTCCTCGCGATGTTTTCCTTCACCGTTTTGAGAGCAGTGGTGATGAAATATATTACACAAAGTATGTGCCTGCCTGGATTCGAACCCATGACTTACTGTTCGTAAGTCGGGGCCGCCACCACTGGGCCCCCGCTGCTCTCAGCTACTCAGCTGCATCCAGTCTAACTGGATGCAGCTGAATACCAGTATTTTACTTGGAGCGACTGCCTGTCTGATCGCCACAACCCAGTTACGAGTAATAAGACATCTCTTGGTAAGACTGTTTGATATTCAGGGCAAATACGCGGATTACTTGATTGATAACTATATATATATAACTACATAAATAGAAAACTGATTGATAACTACATATATAACTACATATATAGAAAACTGATTGATAACTACATACGTAGGTCGTTCCAGACATTTTACTTCTATAAAAGATGACACAGTTATAATGCGTAGTACGGTTATTGATCACCACTAGATAAAACTTTTGGAGCATGTCTGAAAGATCTATGTGTACATTATGTCCTGGTACATTCACAATATTTCAATATTGCTGAATACAGTATAAAGGACGTTTTGAGTGCTATATACTTGAGTATCAGGGTTGTGGGTAGCAACACACACACGCCCATAATCCTCGAAGGGTTAATCAGAGGTGTAGCCAATTACACCTACATTTCTGCCAGTTATGTTTAAGTACCATGTAATAGGAGGCGAGCCTATTACCATCAACCGGGCACAAGTCCAGACGCCGTGGCTCTTGTTCTTAGTCGTTCACTCTTGACAATAAGTGGTCGTGGCCATGGGGGCTCGCCCACAACTGCGATCGCTGCCTTCGCGATCCTTTTCCACCGGTCTCTATTGACCATATTGACTCCGTGGCTACTACTGAGAAAATTCCTAATAGAAAACCCCAATAACACTCTGCCCAACCCGGTAATCGAACCCAGGCCCTAATGCTCAGCAGTCGCGCTTGCGACCACTCGACCAACGAGGCAGTTGTGGGCACCAACTTAATATAAAATTACCCTTATATCAAGAGAGTAAGTAACGAAGAAAACACTAAAATAGTTTGAAGGACACTAAATAATTTACTGCAAGAACCTTAGAGCAAAGCCGATTTTAGATGTTAAGAACACAAACCCAAGTTATATATTGTATATTTATCTATTTCTCAGTACCCCCGACTCCATGAAAGCAAACAATAATTCGTACTAAGTAACAACCACCAAACGATAACACACTCCTAACTTCCCTGCTTGTTATATACAGTAAATAGACCCACTAAACTTTGATTATCTCCAAGCAACCTTTATACAAATTGGATTAGATAGAAAAATTTACATATTCACACAAATGGTTTTTGAAAGCGAGAGCTAACGATAATAGAGACTTATCCAGGAAAAATGGTTTCCTACTAAAATATTTTTCGGTGAGAATAAATTACTTTTGGAATTTCTGCTCCGGGCTTGCTTGAAGGCTGGCTTCGTAACTGATATTAAAGACAATTTATATGGAATGATGTCGTGGAGTGAGTGAATTTTTAATACTTCATATATGGTTCTAGGGTAGACTTAAAAAGGTTTCCCATATTTTGCCACCCCCTTACATCACATGATCTAAAGTTTATATTTTAACTTAAGAAATATTAAATATCTCTTGTATGAGTTATTTCCTCGGCGCTCTATTATATTAAGTACGGATCTTTACGGAGATTTCTTTAAAAGAGCAGAATTTCAAGCAAATATTATGGTTAAACTAGGAACGAGAAATACAAGAACAACAGCGCCGAAATATCGGTAGCCCAAAACCTAAATATCCCGTTTCTGGTGTTAATGATAATATTATAGATTATAAGACACTAGATAATTACATAGTGGAAATTTTATAATGTTTCGTACTATGAGAGTAGGTTTTTTGCTTGGTTCATTTCTGCGTCTAGATTTTGTTGTGCTTAGCCTTGTGTGAAAACCAACGACAAAAGACCTACAGTTTATTCTTAGTTGTGGAAATTGTCAGATCGATATAACCACAAGATATAACGGTGTGTGTTTGGTCGCTCATAAAAGTTTTCTTGACTTCTGCCTCTGATTGGGGGATACCGAAATAATGATCAAAGGTTTATAATGTTATGAGCTCGTTGCTAAATATTAATAACAGCCACACGTGTCGATCTTTAAGGTAAAGCAGCTCTTGCCAAGGTCAGTCCGTGGATAGGTGACAATCATCAAAGCATGTTAAGTCGTTGGTCTCGGCTGTCATTTGTAGACCTAAGACAGTCGTTACAGGTTGTCAGTGGCCTTAAAATCTGACAAACAGTCTTTCCAAGGGGTATCGTATCGGGCCTGTGGACGGTGAGCTATGGGCTAGCTCGCCGTCCGTCCGTCTTATGACGACAGGCCGTGTCGACGGCGCGTTCGTGTTCCACGCGCGCCTCAAAGAGAGTCAGCAAACAGGAAGGGGTCCGTAAGGGCCGACGCCTGCCAGGGTTGCGGGACTGTTCGAAAGAGGTACCGCGGCCCTGGAACACAAAGGGCAAAGGAAGGAACATGGATGGGTTTTAGTCAGTAAAAGTCTGACACTCCCTCCTGCTCAGCCCAGAGCGGGAGGGGTTATTTGATGATTTCCCATCGGTAAAAAAAAAAAAGGGTTATCGTATTACCCAGTACTGAGTTGTGGAGGTCAGATAGGTAGTCGTTCTATGTAAAATACTGGTATTCAGCTGCATCCAGTTACAATGGAAGCTGACCCCAACTTAGTTGGGAAAAGGCTAAGCAGATGATGGTTTTTAATGTTACTTTTGAGTTGTAAGATAGATTAGGAATATTTCCCCAAAATTTCACAAGCCTGCAAATATTCTTTCAGTTCATTTGTCTTAGTTATGATTGAAAAAAACTGTCTGTAACGAATTTCATACATAAAACGAAGTCAAAACAAAAATAAAATACACACGCTACATAACTACAGGCGAAACCTTTCCACGATTAGGGTAACGGTCCCTAATGTCGGCCTGATAGCGTATCGCCAACAAATTCTGCCGCAATATTCCCAGTTTTGAGCGTCAAAACATTTAACATCCGTTCAGTAATGGAATCCGTGATGTAGATACCTACTACCTATGTATCTTTACTTTGTACGATTCTGGGATTGAGAGTAGGAAGAGCTTTTGGTTGTGTGGTTTCCATTTTAAGATGAAAAGGCCAGGGTAACCCGCGTAATTCAAATTTCTCTTACGTTTTTTGCAATTTGCCGGTCAGAGTCAGACTGTCTGTTGAACAAAATATGATTCGCGACTTTATCTCGAATGTATTTTCAGAATTAGGTATAGTTTTATTTCAATCAAGATATTTACATTATTTACAAACTACAAATCTATAATCTATAATAGTAATAAAAATATGTACAAGTATCAAAAGGCTTACAGGGCGTCAAAAAATTCGTCCACATCGCTGTCAACAGGAAAAGTGCCCAGAAGGCTGGCAGCATTGCCACGTTGTATGGCAATGCTGATTCTTTGGCCAAAAAATAGGCCCGCCCTCTGGTCACGTGAAGAGTCGACCAACCGCTTGGCGATTTCCCGAAATACTAGGTGGGCACTCGGACCCCATGGGCCTAGTGTTTCAACCCCAAACGGCTCAAATTTAAAGTAATTTAATTTTAATTTAATTTTACAGAATTTAATTTTTTTAAATCATCAATCAACATCCCTTTAAGTTTATTTAATCCAATTGAATGATTAATTTCATGAAAATTTTATTCAATGGGATTCAATGGTCTTAGAGAGTTGTATTGATGATTTAAATAATTATAAATCAGTAAAGCCATGTTTGGTATTACGGCCGTGAATCATATTTTAATCAACAAACAACAGACACTGACCTGCAAATTGCAAAAACGTAAGAAAATTTGAATTTCGCGAGCTACCTTGGCGCTTCCCCTGGAGTTATCAATGAGATTTTAAATGTGAGATACGCAGTTAGTCTATGTTAAATGCTAGTCTTCAGCTGCACTCTGTTAGACAGACGATGAATGAGGTTGCTAGGCAGGTGTTAGTATATTATCACAAGGTTTTGAAAAGTTCTCCAATTCCTAAAGACAAGTGTTTCATTTTTTTTTTTTTTACGTATGGCGCTCCCTCCCGCTCTGGGCTGAACAGGAGGGAGTGTCAGACTTTTACTGACTAAAACCCATCCATGTTCCTTCCTTTGCCCTTTGTGTTCCAGGGCCGCGGTATCTCTTTCGAACAGTCCCGCAAACCTGGACAAGTGTTTCATAAGGTTTATTTCGGTAGCATAATAACAATGTATGTGTCTTTATAGATATCACAAAACAAAGGTCACCTAAAAATAACAGCTTTATATTGATCGCGTTGTATCCGTTAAAACGTCGTCCTTCAATGATTTATATTATTTAAAGAGGTCAATAGACGATATAATTATATTGAAAACAACGCTGTTAAAATGCATAGTCTGTGGAACCACTTTCTTTGCCCATTATTGTCGGTCATTGTGACTTTTTTTTGTTCTAGACCATACCTAAGAAACTTCTAGTTACGGAGATATGGGGGTCAAACTTTCAACTTTTTCACAAGTTTTTTTTTTGTTGTTTTGTTCTTGTTTTTAATGTAAGATTTTACTTCCACGACCCCCGTACTATTCAATCCGCCCATCAGCACAATGTTTTGAATGCATTACATTGAGTACCCTTTTTTTTTTTTTTCTGATGGGAAATCATTAAATAACCCCTCCCGCTCTGGGCTGAGCAGGAGAGAGCGTCAGACTTTTACTGAATAAAACCCATCCATATTCCTTCCTTTGCCCTTTGTGTTCCAGGGCCGCGGTATCTCTTTCGAACAGTCCCGCAACCCTGGACATTGAGTACCCTAAAACGTGATTTTTCACCCCAAAAAAATAAAAGTCGTTTCCCAGCAAAAACTTTTGCGTAAAGTTACTTAGTTTGATGTACATAATGCTTGGTTGATGGCTTCGTGAGGGCTCCGTTCACAAACTAAATTTAAATCGAGAAAGGATCTAAGAGAACATGTCATCTGTACAACTAAAAGCTCTAACCAAACGTTTCAACGCGCATCCATATTCTGATGGAATAAACATAACTCGAACGCACACAATATCCAGTCATATATATCTCACTGTCAGACGAGGTCAGACAGGAGTGGAAATTCAATTTATTTTCGGTTTGCACCCCGATTTCCCATGCGGATTCGATTTTGTTTTAGAAGCACCAAATCGAATTGAAAATAAACGTATGGGAAACTGATTTGTGTTAACAGAACTTTTTTTAATTTGTAAACTTTGTCCTTTGTGGTTTGGTTATGACGTAACAGACAAATTTGGAGTATCTGAACGTTTTGTGTCCACAAACATATCTATATTTGCCTTGGGACAGATATTTCAATCGAAAGCTGGTTGGTTATTGTAAATCTTTGAGCTCGATGTATCCACACCGACGATATAAAACTCTTATGTGATAGAGTGCAACTGATATTAAAATTCTTTCGGAAATCTGAATTTGCGGAGGATATTTTATTGAATGCCTTTGTATAAAGTTTATCGGTTCGCTATGCACCTATTTGCATATTGATCTTAAAATATTTCAAATGGAATCGCTTCAGCATAAATGACCAGTGGTATTTTTTCGCGTCATTGATAATTTGGTCACAGTATAGTTCATTGTGACTTTAGAAGTTGTTGTGGGCTCAAACCAGAGGCACCAGTACCAGTACCAGTGCGTGGTGTAAACTTAACGTAAAAAGTCGATTTTTGAATCGAAAATATAATATTATCCTGTAGAATTTTAGTGAATTTGTGCACTGTACTGTAAATTATACAGTGATATTTGTGTGTAAGTAAGTAGAGTATAGTGTTTGTTGCAAAACAAGCTTTATCAGTTTCATCCATAGATAAGAATCAATTCTTCAACTCTCGTGAAACGAGTATTATTTAATTATAAAATCGACGTCTTTACGTCCCGTTTACACCGAGCGCTCAAGCTAAGGGTCTCAGGTCTTTGTGTAAGAAATATCTCAGTTTAAAAATATCGATGTGCAATTTAAATCTGGTCAAAGTTTCTGAATGTTACTTGGTATCCACATCCAGATTTTTGTATTATAAATGCAAAAGCAACTCCATTTGTCTGCTACCTTTCACGTGTTAAGGACTGAACTTGAATTAGGACTTAAAATCCTTTTTATCGCAGCAGAACGTTCCAGTGGGATAATTTTCGATCTCCACGCGAGCGAAACCGCAAGCAAAACAGTTAAATCTAGTTGATGTTAAATTATTATTTCTCTGTCTCCAGTACACCTGTCTTCACGAGAACCTGTTCCACTACCTTTGCGAAGAGAACAGCGGAGCAGTCACGTTACCAGCGGCAAGAGGTGACGATGCTTGGAAGGTGTATTTCAATGATATCCCCGAAGAGATCGTGGATGAATTTGCCATGAGATATGGGATTGAAGCCATCTATCAGGCTATGACGTAAGTACCTACTTGTTATTATGAATGTGAGCCTGTTTTTTTTTTAATTATTATTATGATAGGACGCCTGTATTTTCCAGGGCATTTGGGCAGAAATGTGCACCCATGGTTTGCTAGTTACGTTTAAGTCTCATTTTGTAAAGTATAAAGAATAATGAAATTGCAAAAAACCGAGCACAAACCCCCGTGCAAGTTACTAAAAGTTACTTTTTAGTTAAAGTTACATTTCAGTTAATTAAAGTTACTTTTTAGATAAGTTAAAGTCGCTTCTTCCTTAGTTACTTTTCAGTTAAAGTGACTTTTTATTTAAAGTCGCTTTTAACTTAGTTACTTTTCAGTTGGGCTTATTAAACAAGAATCTGTGATAGGTTGAGTTATTTATTTTGATAGAACAGAAACAAGAACTACAGGCTAAAATAAACGAAAAAGCTGACATTCTTTTAGCATATTGTAAGCATCTACACCACCATAACTAAATAATATTGATTGGTAATATCTACTCCAGGCACTTCCACTGCCTCTCCACGAAGTACCTGTGTGCCGGTGTTCCAGCCGTCATGTCGACGTTGCTAGCGAACATAAACGCTTACTACGCGCATACCACCGCGTCATCAGCTGTTTCCGCCTCCGACCGATTCGCTGCCTCGAACTTTGGAGTAAGTACAGTACAAAAAATATTAATTCCTTGATTTTTTATAAGCACTCTATAATGATGAAAAAATTATATTATGAACCATGGAAATGAGTGTGAATTTAAGTAAAACCCGTACTCACAAACAAAAATAAAAATCGTAGATTCAATGTGTTTAGGTGATCATATGCATTTGTGTTTTAATAAAAGTCATATGGAAAGCAGTCCAGTCGGCACCTAGGAGCCTAATGGGCATTTTTCCAAATCTGGATACGCTTAAATTATCTAGTAAAAGTATCAAAAGTAGAAAATAATAAAAGGGGAAAGTGGCCAGGGGGCTGGCAGCATTGGCAACTTGGAGTGCAATGCTGATTCTTTGACCAAAAAATTGTCCAGCCTCCTTAGTCTCTCAAAAGTTGACCAATCCCTTAGTGATGTCCCGAAATACTAGATGGGCACTGGGAACCCATGTCCCCAGTGTTTCAACCTCAAACGGCTCAAACACATAACCACCCAAAGGTTATTGTATTTGCGCCGTTTGAAGTTTTCAGCACCTGTAGGAGCAGAGCCCGCAGTGCTAGGAAGATGGGGTGGCGCAAGAGAGTCGACATGCATTGCATCCCATATCTAAAGCCGACTCAAGTTCAACATCTAGTAAATTACTTGAAATGTTGTTAATTTATGGATGTATTTTCAGAATGGAAACCATTACATGCCCATCAGACTAACATTTGGCTAAGATTCCAAAAACGAATAATTAACGTTATATCTATAAAAACTAAAGACTCGTTTTCCTTTTTACAGAAAGAAAAATTCGTAAAGCTGCTGGATCAACTACACAACTCGCTAAGAATCGATCTGTCGATGTACCGAAACAACTTCCCAGCATCCAGCGCAGAGAAGCTCATGGACCTCAAGTCTACTGTCGATCTGCTCACCAGTATTACGTTCTTTAGGATGAAGGTATACAACTTACGCACTATTTAAATGTTTCATTGCTATGTTAATGAACATCGTAGAAGTCTAAACGGCTATAAATTTTTATTACAATAATAAAATTTATCAATAATTTTTGGCTATTGAAAACTGATTTTACAGTTACAATTTTTTTTTATATTTAAGAGCCAGGATTTCATTACGAAGGAAAAGATTGCGTACTATAATTTTGCGCAAACAGTTGTATACTTTAACATTGCCTAGGATGCTAGTTACCGCTGAGATTGGTGGATAGGACAAAAACGGTCAGGAGGACTATATTTAAAAAAAAGTACTCTTTTTATTGTTAAACTTTGAGTATATATCTCTGATTTATATCTATGATTTCAAGCACCCTTTATATCCAACCATAGATCCTTCTGACGTTCTAATATCTTTTGTTTTTCAAGGTCCAAGAACTAAGCAGTCCGCCCCGTGCCAGCACCGTGGTCAAAGACTGCGTCAAGGCATGCCTTAGATCAACATATCAGTTTCTATTTGAAAATTGTTACGAGCTGTACAACAGAGAGTTTCAGGTAATTATGAAATTGCTACGAGTGTAAAGTGCGATATGGATGGAAAGGAAGTATAAAAGATTGGAAGATAGATATAATAGTCAAATGATACCGCCGGTAGTAAGATGAATTAATGTAATGATCGGACTAAAGGTCTCCTAATTTACAGGAGTACACGCGATTATTACTAATCGTTTAGTAATTTTTAAACTATTATTTATATTAATTGATGATTATTCATCAATTAATATTATTATGAGAGAGCAGCGGTGGCCCAGTGGTGGCGGCCCCGACTTACGAACAGTAAGACGTGGGTTCGAACCCAGGTAGGTGCATTACTTTGTATAATTTATTTCATCACCACTGCTCTCAAAACGGTGAAGGAAAACATCGTGAGGAAACCGGCATGTCCTAGAACCAAAAATTCGAAGACATGTGACATCTACCAACTCGCACTGGGCGCGCGAGGTGGGTTATAGCCCATTCCCTCTCATGGAGAGGAGGCCGAGTGTCCTAGCAGTGGGAACATTAAAGGCTGATTATGCTAAACGATTGACGACGGTTGACGGTTGAGTAGTGTATGGTTTCTACGTACATGAAGTGAACACAGGCAAAAAGAGATGTATGATAGAATATGGTACTAGGGCGAGCCCAGTCAAACTGGATGGAGAGTGATGACGAAGGCACAGTCAAATGCAATACTTGAATTACGGAAACTACCATTAGGAACAGCGGCAACGTAAAGGCACCAACAATGTTAAATAAATTGTAACTGATCTTTCTATGGATATGCATGCGGTTTACTGTAAAAAAGAAAGAGAACGTTCGCTCCCATTACTCCGACAATGGAGGCTGTGCATTCATCATGTAGCCACCAAACCTCTTCAGTATCTTGATATCACATTCTACATTTCAGGTGGATCCAAATGAAGCCAAACGGGATCCATCAGACCACGGGCCACAGTTGGATTCAGTGGACTTCTGGCACAAGCTGATCGCTCTCATAGTGTCTGTTATAGAAGAGGATAGGAACAGCTATGCTCCCGTCCTCAACCAGTTTCCTCAGGAATTGAATATTGGACAGGTATGAATTTGAGTGTTACACTTGTGTTACATTCTGTTTGAAAACATCCTAAAGACTGTTACTACAGTACTGTAAAGTTAATTTATTTTCGTTCCCAAACAGTGGAATCTTTGACCATAAACTTCTTCCATATGCTTTATTATCTTAGCATTTTTCAAGTTGTTATATAAAGTTCGATTTGAGCCCAAAAATGGTGTATGTCTGATAGTACTTTCTGTTTAGTTTTAATCAAGTGCGTGAGCAAGGTTATTCAGGAGTTTATATTTTACTAAATTATACAATGGTTTTTCAGCTATCGGCGGCGACGATGTGGTCGTTATTCGCAGTCGACATGAAGTATGCCTTGGAGGAGCACGAACAACATCGGCTTTGCAAGTCTTCTGCTTACATGAACCTGCACTTCAAGGTAGTAACCTTGGATATTTCGTTTACCAACAGTTGTTTTAATTTTCCTTGCAAAAGGTGTTTGTCATCTCAGAGGAACGATTATGATTTCACATCATCTTATTCCACTTTTTTAACTTGGTCACCTAGGGATCAAACAATTTAAATCTTTATTTATGATAACATCGTAGGCACTGGTAAGTAAAATGCGTAATCTTATAAAGTGAATGCCTAAGTTAGTAGGATCCTCAGTTACAGAGCACCCGCCTCTCTTAGATATTTCATGTTTATTTCTATTGACCATAACAGTGAACCTCTCATAGTGTTGATTATTTCTGATACTATTAAACAAATACATTATAATGATTTATATTCTGCTTAGCACAATGAAAGTAAATAGTTATTCTTCAAAAACTTTTCTTACAGGTAAAATGGCTCCACACAAACTACGTGAAGGATGTGCCACCATACTGTGGAGCTGTTCCAGAGTACCCAGCCTGGTTCGAACCCTTCGTCATGCAGTGGCTCAATGAGAATGATGACGTGTCACTAGAATATCTGAATGGAGCCTTCAACAGGGATAAGAAAGACGGGGTAAGTTGAATTACGTTTGTTACCGTTCGTTGGTAAACTTAAAGTAAAAGAACCAACTGGCTTGTGGCGTCAAAAACATTGCATTCATTAATGAACCCAATGCATACCTCATGAGTTTTGAAAGCCTGATACTACAGTGCAACTGAATTAAATGACTTCAAAACCAATATGCTTTTCTTTACTAAAAAAAAGAATGACTAAACTGTTCATCCATACTATTAACCTGCTTTACTTCTTCTAAACTGATTTTTGTGTCGTATAGGTATTTCTTCTATATTTTTAAGCACTTTACTCAATTTACTCCATTATTTTCCAGTTCCAAAAATCAAGCGAGCATGCCCTCTTCAGTAACTCAGTGGTGGACGTGTTTACCCAACTGACACAATGCTTCGACGTGGTCTCCAAGTTGGAGTGTCCTGACCCTGAGATCTGGAAGCGGTATATGAAGAGATTTGCAAAGACCATCGTCAAGGTTCTCATTGCTTACGCCGACATCGTGAAGAAGGAGTTCCCTGAACATTTGAAGGAGGAACGAGTGGTATGTTTTATTTGGAATAATATTTTCTCGTCAGTTGTACTAACATAATACGATTTGGAAACAAAACAACGAGTTTGATGAACTATTTGTTAGTAAGCTAGAGAACATACTCGTATGTTGAACGAAAAGCTCAACTAGCAACCATTAAAGCTATTCAATAGAAAAAAATGTTGAAAATTTACAAAAATTGCTTAAAGCACACATTGGATTATTATGACACAACGAAAATAAAAGAGCTCCGGTGGCCTACCATGACGTCTTAAAGCTGGAGTTATTCTAGGGTTGGGAATGATGTGATGTGTGATGGTGCTAGATGACGTGCATAGCTCTGTCTCTTTCCCACACTGGAATTACACCTGCTTTAAGACGTCATAGTAACCCCCCTGAAGGAACTCTTGTAGTTGTAAATTACTGATAAAGATGTAATTATGAATCTAGTCCTCATTGATAGGTGGTCGCGATCGTTGAGGCTGAGCATGATCACAAATTCGATTCCTAGGTCGGCAAAGTGGTATTAGGTTTCCTCACCGGAATTTTCGGTAGGAACGTGGAGTCCAATCTACAAATCCGTAATAAGCTCGTTCCCAACTACACCTCTGCAAACTTCGTAACCTCGTTTTGTTTTATTTCAGGCGTGTATCTTGATGAACAACATTCAACAACTGCGAGTCCAGTTGGAGAAGATGTTCGAGTCGATGGGGGGAACCAAGCTGGAGCGCGATGCCGCTGATATTCTCAAAGATCTTCAGAATAGACTGAACGGGACGCTAGATGATCTGGCATCCATGTTTGCTATTAGGTAACTTTTATAACTTTTTGAATCTTGAAACGAATTTGACATACATAAATAATGAATGACATTGAATCGCATGTGGCTAAAAGAGTGATGAATATAAATGTTGATAGATGGAGTGAGAGAGGGAGACCAAAGAAACGATGGATGGATTTTGTGAGGAATGATATGAAAGATAAAGGAGTAAATGATAGCGTGACGGTTGACAGCGGAGAATGTAAGAAAAAACTGTTTGCGCCGACTTCAAGTAACATGAGACAGGGGCAGGAAGATGATGGCTTAAGAATGAAATTTAAAAGAGGGGAATACAGTCCTGCCCCATTTATTTGACCTCTGATTTGATCTTTATTATTGACACAATAAAGTTGCTCTTCGGTTGCTGTACTCAAAGATAAAATAAGGATGCTAGGGTGAATAGCACAAAACTTTGAACAGCATTTCAACGTTGAATACGAAAAATTTGTACAAATAACTTAAAAGCTATTGGAATTATTTTTTATTGAATATAACCCTCCTTTTGAACTTCGCCGCAGACGGATAAAAATATAGTGTCCTTTCAGGCTACCAAAAACTTTAATTAGCGTGAAAATAAAAGTTTCATCCCGAATCACGCCCTCGCCCTCATCCATATGCACCCCATTTTACCAATACATAACATTCACCACTGTTAACCAAACTGCCAATGAAGACAGTGATGATATTATTATGTGCTAGTATTCCTAAAAAAGCTTCAACTAATAATGAACATTTTTCTTATCAGTTTGGAGACGCGTATCACGGCGAGTGTGAAAGAATTGGGAGAGTTACTTCAAAAGGTTGGCGGTGGTGGAGCGCCCGGGCAGCAGCAGGCGCCGGTACACCACGAGGCCGATGAGGTGCTGCGACCTCTCATGGATATATTGGTAAGCCTGCTATTACTATCAAGGATACTAGAAACTACGGCAGCAACTTTGTACGGAGATGAAGCACATTTATAATCACAAGAGGCCCAAGAATTTTAAGCCCCTCGTACTAATAACTTTTATCGCCTCTGTGGTACTTAGATTAATTGCCACTAGAGTACCACAGGGATGCGTCTTTTGCCTAAATGTAAATGGTATATTGAGCAAGATGGTGTATATGAAATGTGATTATATTATAAAATATGTGATTGTCTTCTTCAATTGACTTGTTATTTATGTTTTTTTCTTTGGTGCACAGGATGGCTCTCTCACAATGTACGCAGAATCCTGTGAAAAGACTGTACTTAAACGACTACTAAAGGAATTGTGGAAGATTGTGATGAAAATATTAGAAAAGACTGTTGTACTGCCGCCTATGACTGATAAAACGGTAAGACTTCTAGCATCAATTGAACACACGGTGACACATCAAGATACAAATTTCACTTATGAAATGGCTTTGCTTTGTATAGATTTCCCGTACAATGGGAGATCCGCATTAACTGGTTTTGTGTAGCTTGATGGGTCGTCGTGTGAACAAAAACATACACCTATTACCCACTAAAAGAGACTTTTTAGTGATAAAATATTGGCATATTTCATAGGATTCATTTTTTAGATTGAGAGTTCTAATTTAATTATTTCTGTTTTGTCTTTTCCACACGCTGTGTGTGTGTGTGTGTATTTCTAATCCTTTCCTCTCGCAGGTCTGTTTGAAGAAATGTCTCATGAAATAAGCAGTACCTTTGTACTCTTCTATCTTAATGTGTACATAAATAAGATTGTTACTTGAAATAATACACCACCCCCGAAAGGTGATTTCCATGATTATAAAAAAGTACTAACTTTTGCCCGCGGCTTCGCTCGCGTTTTGGTCAGAAGTTATCCCACGGGCACGTTGTAATGTAGCCTATGGCCCTCGGGGATAATGTAGCTTCCTATTAGTGAAAGAATTTTCAAAATCGGTTCAGTAGATCCAGAGACTACAACCTCACAAACTTTACCCCTTTAAAATATTAGTATAGATTATAGGTGCTCTCGCTGTGTGCAACCTATATTTTTATTATTGCAGCTTAGTTTGTGGGAAACTAAGGTGCAATAAACACAATCGCCAATCTGGACACTGACAAAATACAAAAGAAAACCAAATTATATAAACGTATTCTCATACTTCATCTCTAAAATGTTATATTCCTTTATTCAGATGATGCTGAAGAACTTGACAAACAACGCCAAGAACTTGGCTGCGAACGCAAAGATCGAGGACATGACGCAGCTGTTCAAGAGCACGGTGGGTAAGCAGGACGTCAAGCATGCGCTGTCCGGCGTCATGGATATATCGAAAGAGGTAAGCTCAAGCTAAACTAAATTAATTTCCACTAGTTATTCGATACGGTAGTAATGCCAATTGACAGAAAAACCCCAATAGAAATTAAATAAAATGTACTTAAATGAGGAAACATATGTAGTAACGTCAAAAACAAACAAATGACAATCGAACATACTAAAGCTGGTGCTGTCGCGTATTAAAAAATCATAAACTTTAGAGGAATGGTGGTAATTTGGGCACAAAAATCATGCATTTTTAAATTCACTAATAATTATGTTTATTTCATGGTTTTTTTTTTGTTCTTTTCTTTATTTGATTATGCCATTGGAATACTTATATGCCCCTTTCGCCGTTTTTCCCCTTAGGCCCTAGGGTATTTTTTACAAATTGTTTATTGGTAGTCAACAATCTTACACCTCACATTTAGAAAATGACAAATGTTTATTTTTAAATACACCTTCAATTTATCTATGTGACCTACAGCATTTATCAGCCGAGAAGAGTCTGACACCAAAGCAGTGTGGAGTCCTAGACGCGGCTTTAGACACCATCAAGCTGTATTTCCACGCTGGAGGCAACGGGCTCAAGAAGGCCTTCCTAGAAAAGAGTCCGGAACTGCAGTCCTTGAGATATGCTCTTAGTCTGTATACCCAGACTACTGACACGCTCATCAGGACATTTGTTAGCTGTCAGCAGAACCAAGGTAAGAGTAAAAATTAAGGTACGCGTAGGAAAACGATCATTATTTGACATGTTAAAAACGTTTTTATTGAAATCAGTTTACTCAGTTCTCTTGCTCCAGTATCGACTGGCAAGTCTTTTTTTTGTGTATTATATTTTGTGAAATTACGCTATAATTAATACATTTTTGTGGCCTATTTAGACGCTGCAGTCGTGGAAGAGGGCAGCGTGGGTGAGGTGTCATTACAAGTGGACCTCTTCACGCATCCCAATACAGGCGAACATAAGATCACAGTGAAAGGTAAGAAGTCTCATTATACAACACGCCTATTATCCCGAGGGCGGAGGTGTACCTAATAGTACATCCACATTTTTTAACTCCCATGTAATAGGGGGCGAGCCTATTACCATCACCCGGACACAAACCCAGTCTTCGTGGCTGCTACTAAGAAATTCCCGATGGAAAAACCTCATAACACTATGCCCGACGGATCTTAACTGCTCTAGCAATCGTGAACAGAGTTTTCTTAAGGCTACCATGGTAAACTTGAAACATGTCAATGGATATCGATTTTGGAGTCCTTGCATTAGGTCTAATTCATTTAACTGCTCTGCTAAACTGTTTGTTGGTTAATAAAACTATCACGACGTCGATGTTAGGGAATGAGACGCTTTTATATCCAACAGTGAACTTTTATAAGATATCTTCAACCACTTAGCGACTACAGAAATCTGCCAAGTCTTGTTAAATCTTCTTCTGTTCTGTCTTGCTAAATTCTCCAAGAAAATTTACAGTGGTAGCAGCAAATGATCTGAAGTGGGTGATACAAAGCGGCATGTTCCGTCCGTTCATCGAGGTCAACCTCATCGGTCCTCACCTCGCGGAGAAGAAGAGGAAGTTCGCCACCAAGTCCAAGAGCAACAACTGGAGTCCGAAATTCAATGAGACTTTCCATTTGTGAGTACCCTTCTTTAATTTTGTTATCGTGTGTTGTATTTTATACTGTATTTTCTGCAATGGGAAATAGACTGCTACACTATCACTGAACACGACAATAAATGGGATTGTATCTTTAAGATTGCTGTCCGTTGTGCCCTGCAAATTTCCCAAAAATGTTGCAATTCAGATAACAAAATGTACATTATACGGATTGTCTTATGGTCAAAAATAATAGTAAACATCACCACACAAGCTCACCACACTATTCCCAAACCACTGCAACTCCTGAAAGCCAAAATCAACAGTCGCGTCCACCGGTAAAAAGCCGAGACAATGCAGCTCGACGAAGTCCCAGAGAAACAATTTAACTGTCTTGGATCCCGCAAGGAAATTAACCAGAAAAGAATAGCGAACAAACGTCACCACAATCGAAAGATACATTTCTAAAACCATATTGCACACGTCTTAAAATGTACACACATCTTTAAAGACACCATCTTCCTAAAGTAATCCTACTTGTCTTGGCAGTATTAATACAGTAGGGAACTATGTTAGTCGTTTTAGGTATTGTTATTTTCTCTTTCCAGCATGGTGAGCAACTCGGAGCAGCTGGACCTGTTCGAACTGCACGTTTGCGTGCGCGACTACTGCTTCGCGCGAGAGGACAGACTCGTCGGCGTCGCTATCATGCGCATGACCGAGATCGTTGAACAGGTACACTGCTTTGTAATCGACCTCAACATCATGGAAGCAAAGGCAGGCCACGAGCTAAGTGGACTAGTCATAGTAGCAGGCAAGAGTTAATTAAATTTGGGAGGCCGAAGACCACGTAAAGTGGTGTGCATTGGAGAGGACCTAGACGTGATAGATGAAGATGATCAATAATATTCAGTTGAATGTTTACATTATTTGATCCATGACCATTGAAATGAGCAAAAAATAATTAGACAGTACAAACAAATCATTCACAAACCGTTTTAAATTTTCAGGGTGCAATCGCGTGCTGGCTGCCTTTAGGCACCCGCATCAAGATGGACGAGACAGGCTGGACGATACTAAGAATACTGTCCCAGAGGCACAACGATGAAGTTGCCCGGGAGTTCGTCAAGCTCAAGTCAGAGATGAGGACCGAGACGCCAGCCGGCGCACAGGGCCCAGCGTGAGACTTTTAAAGAAACCACACGTGCCACAACATTCTACACAACCTACCAACTCCAAGACTGCGACTGGACTGACAGATCCGGTTGTGAAGTCCCTTAATATTTCAAAACAGTTTTATGTGCGCAAGCGAGACAGAACCATGTTCTGCACAGTGCGTGCGAAAGAGACGAAGCCACTGAAACGGAGTAAGGAAGTGACATTCGGCGCTCCGGCGGCTCCCGGTCAGTGCTCGTTCGTTTTGTTTCGTACAATCTCGACGGAGATGCGTTTTGTAAATAAAATTTATCTTTGTTAAGTTACGCGGATAGTAGAATATTTTGCACAAATTCGTAAACGTTAGCAGACAAGACTGACCGTAGGCGGCCGGGCGCGGCGGCGGACGCGACTTAGGAATCCAGCCACAGCTGACTCTCAGCTCAAGAGACACCTTGAACTCTCTCAGTATACGGCAATAATTTAATTTGCCTTTACCAATAATCATGTTTGTTAACTTCGCTCTCTTTTCATTCTTTATCGTTCAGTAGCGAAGTTATTTCCTTCCAGTTCAGACTCCCCAAATTTTTGCTGGGTACCTAAATTCGCGAACGCATCGTTGACCCTCGATTTATGTAATAATATTTATATGGACCAAAACGTCGTAAATACGGATGAATTAATCCTTAAACATTAATATTAAAATGCAACATAATTATTTATCTAATTAATCATCTACTCGTTATACGTGTACAGTAAAATATATGGCCTTATGAAAATTATTTCCTTCGTTTGTTGGTTCATTGCTTCTGTCAGTCGGTTACGTGTGAAAGTGTTGAGGATGTGTCCGGAGTGCTAAGAGGTATGCGTTTCTATATATTTTCCTTTCGATAAATGCGTGGTGTATAGAATTATGCGAAGTACATAAAAGCATGTTCGTTTAGGTGATGAGTGTTATATAAAATGGAATTAATATAGTCATAGCCGTCGTTTGATCTTGAGATCCTTTACGCGGTGCTTTTTGACGTCTGTACGTAAATATAGAATTAGAAACAAATAATCTTGAACCATATATCTTTATTCAAACGCAACGTTTATTATTAATGGCTTCCGCGATAAATATACTGGATCAACAGAGGAAATGATTTGTTTAGATTTATTTCTTACACTCTGTACAGTCACGAACATCAATATGTATTATTTTAATCAGAACAGTAGGAGAAAAACACTTTTAAAAGTTGTTAAATATTTACATATTGGTGCTCGTGACTGTACCTACGTCATGTAATTTTGACAAAAATATCGCAGGAAATCTCATATTCAATAACCTTGTATACAAACCTTGCTTACAAAGAATGTAACTTGTCCATAAAAACTAAGTATTAACTCAAAAAGTATCGCGTAACAAAATGGATGAAAAATGTGCGGTATTGTCATCTTTTATAAAATAATAAATAAATAATTATTTTACGTGTCCCGTTTTGAGTGACCTATATTATGTCTATGTGATCCATATTTATTACAGACATGTATATAACAATAATTATATGTTAATATATGAGTATATCACAATATTTGCTATTACTTTAATAAGCTTGGCCTGTTCGAAATGTAATCTAAAATCTCCAAAAATCTTTTTGTATATTATTGAAAAATTGTGATATTGTTATAAAATATGACGTAACATCGTAACTGTGGTGTTTATCTGTTTAATAGATCCGATGTTAATTGTTAATAAATAAATAATCATTTTTGTTAAGTATTGAAACATTCCATTTGTAACATTTCATTCCATTTTGTTACTTTTGAGACTGTTTCTAAATATAAATCTTATTGTGTTAATCATTTAGGTATTTTACCGATTGTTTTGTTACTAATAATAAAAAAAAACCTTCCAAGTTAAGGCCCCAGTGCTCAAAAATAATTTGTTAAGGCTATAATATTATGGCGAATAACAATAACGAATTGTTGGTTTATTAACATAATAATTAAAATATACTTAAAAAAAATATCACAGTCCAAAACTCAAACACGTTTGAAAGTCGTCACATAAATACATTTTAATGTGTGTACATTTTCAATAGCATTAATTCAATAATTATTTATTATTTGAAATGCACCTAAGATGACTTTTTTTCTTATTTCAATTTATAACTTTTTCCCCTTTGTAATCAGTATTTTGGCAACTGAGTCTTGTTTAAAAAAGTTTTCTGAAAAGATCCTTTATGAAGTATATTGTTATTTTCTCGGGGGGTAACCTTCAAAAGGCACCTGTAATAAATCTTTAATGACGTTGAAAATGCACACGATGTGTAGATAGGCACATCACTAACTGACACGGGACATAGATTTTCTAAATATTAGCATTTATCATGGATTACATATCTGTAGATAGAGAATGTGGTTTGTCTAGTCCAAATCTCAATAATATATATTAATTAATTATATATTTACTCGTCTTATTATAATATATAGAAAATACTTTTATTATTTCTAATTTACATTTCCGAGTTGACTGAATCTGTATAACTATAGCGTAATAGAAAATTGCAACAATAATTATTAAAAATAAATTGTTTTGTTTTGTATTATCTCAAAAAATATCAAATATTCTATTCAATGTAATAATGAGCGCAATAAACCATTGAAATAAACAATTGAATTAGATATAATGCATTCTTTGTCCACGATGAAGGAAATGAAAATAAATAATTGCATGGGCATTACTGCGTTGAATAGAGCTTCCCAAGAAAATATTTTGGAAAAAAATAGTGACGCCCATCAAATAGAATTTTTGATTGTGTTATTTTAAAATAAACATTTCATTATAACAAAATCATTATTGAATCATACATTTGTAAATAGTTACAATTCGTACTGCCACCGTCTGTGAAGGGAAGCCACTATATTGATGGGATCGTGTGATATCTACATAAACCAAAATATATCAGTATTACTTTTCATGTATTTAATTTAAAGTAAATTGTGTATGAGAATAATTCTGTGACCAGTAACACTGTTTATGAAGATATTGCGATTCGAGCTAGTATAAAAGAAAAGCGCACAGTATTCATTATAATCTCATCAAAATATGTAATAACTAACAAATCGTATTGACACAAACCTTTACCTTGACAATACTTGGTAAATATTATTTTGTAAGTGTAATATGTGATTGTCACAAGCATCGGCATCGTGTAAGTCAGTTACGCTCCAATTTTAGTATTAAATATCACATAACATTGCATACATCTTTGTATAAATGCATATATGTAAATGTTACATGTTTAAACACATTATTGAATTTAGAATTTTTATGAAAAAATAAATAAATATCCGTATTTCAAATATATTTCGTTTCGTTTCATTATTCCTGTTGAAGTATGGAAAACTGTGGAAAACTGCTTCCTCAGATAGTTTTGCTAAAAAATGAATCAATGAAAGTTTTCGTACTTCATCATCTGTTTAGCCCTTTCTCAAGTACCTACATTAGATTGACTTCCAGTCTAACAAAAGCAAATAACAGTTTTTGTACCTGTAAGTTCAATATCTCTCCACAGGTCAGATCAGGACAGATCCACTCAAATCTGTGTGGTTCTTTCTCCAAGAGACTATCTCAGATACTAATCTGCATAGTCCCGTTGTGAGTGGACCATTATTATGTCTGGACTTTAAAAGAGACTAAGACCTCTGAGTTTGTTTCGACTGTTCCTTCTCAGAGTAGTCAGGTACGAAACACCGGCCCCACCTAATTTAAAAAAAAAAACGTGTAAACGTGAATGTAAAAACCTATTTGCATATTAAACATCAATTATCATTTATCTACTCTATTTATGGACTAGAAGCTCACGTTATCAATGGTTTTTTTTTGTATAAGGCCACTCGCAGTTCAGCGCTATAAAGTGGCCAATACTGCTCAACCGGACTATCCTGTAGTGACCTCAAATGAATTTAAGGCCCCAGTCATGGTTAACAAACTCAGTTATAAAATTAAATGACTGCTTGCTAAGGGCACACCCTGTGGTGTTCGGACCTCGGCTTAGGGTGTCATTGAGGGGAGGGCAGCTAGGGGCTGGGTCCAAACGTTATCAATGGCTTGTCACGTTCTCTATAGAAAAGAGGACAGTGGTCAGTTTTGGCTCCTGTTATGTTGGTTAGTTGAATGAAACATACCGTTAGGTACACTTGATATATCTAATTGTACAGACACATAATAAAAGACTTACATCAGCAGACATGGCAGTAACGAAGTATATACAATCAAAGATAAATTACTAGTGGTGTACATACTACTTAAATACTAAATAGTGATGTCACAACAGCTCCTATGTTATGGAGCCAAAACTGACCACTGTTCTCAACTCACTGTTCTCAGTCAACTTCTATATTTTTCAGATTTTTCCATCACGACTTACAAAAAAAAAGCCCTCTTCTTTAATCTCTTATGACTTTCAAATATATCTCTTATCCCAAAAATAAATCTATTTGGTTTTAAACCAAACTATTTTGGACTAAAAGTCAATAAAAACAAGATGTTATGATCTAAGGTTGATATTGGCACACATAATAATATAATATTAGATATTGGTACAGTCACGTTCACTATATGAATACACTTCACAAATTCAAAAACGTAATACTCATAATAACGATCGCAGCTTTGAGGTACCTACTTTATGATAATACGGGTTTTTAAATACTATGTTATTAACATAGTAAAATAATAATTAGTAACAGAAACCATTTTTTAATATTCGTACTCAGGGCCGTATGTTATTGGAAAAACGCCTACCTTGAGCTGACCTATCGTAGTACGGAGTTTCAAATAATTCGAGGCCAGCTTCCACTGGTTAGGTTACCACTGACGTGTGTTTACTGTATCTATTTGTTTGTTTATCTTATTAGCTCCACCTTCAATTTCCTGTTATTATTAATTTAACTAAATATATTTATTGAGAACAGCGAGAATAGAATTCATAGAAATATTTGGTTTAATTTCGTAAGGTAGAATCATCCTACAAAAGGGTGCGTGGGCGAATGTTTGCTTTCTGAGTAAATCGTTTTAAGATTACGAATAATTATTAATTTATTTAGAGATTTGAATGGAGTATAACATAATATCACACCTCTAAACCCCGAAGGGTTAGGCTGAGGTGTACCTAATAGTCCACTCGCAGGTGAATGGAGTATCTGCTGTTTTATTTCACATACCTATCTGCCTTTGTCGCTAAAGCGAAAAATCATGGACATGTGCATTCTTCTCATTCAAAAGTCCAAGCTCAAGGTCTGCCAACGTGCAAGGGAGCGGGAACGTTCTAGGCGTCAAACTAACCGAACATAATTTAGTGACGTTGCTCAAAAAGCCGCTAAACTGAAGTGGGACTGGACTGGCCGCGTCAACCGCATGCCCAATGAGCTGTGGGCTAAAATAACCACTTTCTAGAGCCCTGACACAGCCAGAAGGCGTCGGGGCAGACCACATAGAAGATGGAGGGACGAGCTGGATAAAACCAACGACCAGTGGCCCACATTAGCCCTGGATCGAAACAACTGGAAGTCATGAGGCCACCTTTGCCCAGCAGTGGGATGACGTAGGCTAACAGCATCAGTATATCTGGGGGTCTAAAATGGAAGCTTTATCAGAATCATAATATGAATCACGTTAAAAAATTAAAATTCTTAAAATTGTCTTTATGATTATGAACACAAAGTCCATTTTAAGAGTTTTAAATTTTTAACGTGATTCGTATTATAATTCTGATAAAGTGGCCATTTTAGGCCCCCTGTACTTATAAAGGAGTCTACCGTTTCAACAGAATATCATAACCGTCTAGAAAGGGTTTAAGTTCGGTCGTGATACACAGTAGCATGTACGGAGCATCAACAATAGTCGACGAGAATATTTTTCCGGTGCCGATACGCGTCGTGCTTGGCACGCGACAGTGTGGGTCGGTGACGGAACGGTCTAGTCATAGTGGGTAAAGTCTCATAATTTTCAAAACAATTTTTTTTCTTGACTCTTTCCTAGCACGGTCGACCGGTCGTGGTTTGGGTTTAGAATTTTCCTCAAAATGGTTGCAACAAATGGTTCAACTTGAAAGTAGTGACCATAAAATAATATAAAAGGTTCGTAACAAAATAACTAAATCTTTTGGCTGCATTATTCTTCCTTCTATTAAAACACATAACAATCGAACAGCAAATACATGATAGAAAAATTGTTAGCTTTTGATTTCCTTGTTTACTTAAACTACGTCAGGTACATATTTACATTCTTTTATCAAAAAAAAAAATGTTTATTTATTTAAACACGGTATTGACGATTTTAATGATTGAATACAACCCTCCAAGTTTATTTACTTTTTCATGAAATAGTTATTCAATGGGATTAAATGAACTTAAAGGGGCTGTATTGATGATTTTAATGACTACAATTCTGAAAAAATATACGGTGAACGGCCGCGAATCATATTTTGTTCAACATACAAATTGACACTGACCTGCAAATTGCAAAACCTAAGAACATTAGATTACGCGGGCTTACTTCCACCAAAAATAGAACTGGTAAAATGTGGATAAACCATCCCGTACGCCTCTCAGCATCAGCCTATGCAGTCCAGTGCTGGACATAGGCCTCCCCAATCGAACGCCACTCAACTCGATCCTCAGTAGCTCTCACCCAGTTGCTACCAGCCACCCGGCGAAGATCGTCGCTCCACCGATACACCGGTACACCTCTGCCTCGCCTAAATTAGTAGTCGCAGTGTGTATTCCTAATGTTTACGCTCTAGTGTAGCTGTCTACAGGTCACGCTATTCCTCAAACATTCCTCTCGCGGTTTCTTGGCCAACCTCGTCATCAGTCCCAGGATGTGAGGGGGCAGGCTACTCAAGACTTACAATCACGTGAGGTGTTACTATTACTATTTGTGTGCTGCAATGAGTCAACTGTTGCTGTATTCAAAACAGCATTTGTTCGTCATCAAATCCATAGAATCGTGAATGAAACGAAAATATGCAGCTATGATCTTTCTTTTTTTATACTAAACTAGCTTATATCCGCGGCTTCGCCCACGTGGAGGTTGATAATTGTCCGGGATAAAAATTCTAAATGTTAATCCAGGTTATAAAGTATCTGTGTGCCAAATTTCATCCAAATCCGATCAGTAGTTTTTGCGTTAAAGAATATCAAACATCCATAGGTACATCTACACGCATTCGCATTCATAATATTAGTAAGATAGGCTTGCGTTTGGCCGCAACTCGTCTGGTGTGATGCAGCATAAGGTGAAGCACGCTTGCCTAGAAGTAACCGATTCAATCGAACTTTGAATAGATCCGGATTATGATGATCAGGGAACAGAGAATCTTCAATGTTCCAAGGTACTTCTACGAGTATTGAAACTTATATTTTATCCCGACTCTTTTAGTCTTAAAATACAGTGATACCATAACTACTGTTTTCAACAAAGCCCAAAATTAAAGTCAAAGTTTTTTATTTGCTAAAAATAGGTGTAAAAAGGTATAAATATAAAATTAAGAGATCTATGTTTTGCCGTCAACTGCGTACAAATACATATTAAACAAAGTTAATGCAATTAAATTTTGTTAAAAGGTGCAGCTACGTATCATAGGCACATTATTTCTTTAATTCTAGGTAAGATTTTAAATTTTAATTATAGATATTCTTAAAAAACTATGATAATTAAAATAATTTGAGGGAAAATTGTTTTAAACATCTAAACTGTTTGGAAACACATTAAAACGGATCTTGAGCATTTTTTCTGCGCTTAGCATGTGATAAATTTATCTTTAGAATTTCCCCAGTAAAGTACTCCGTAGCGTAGTGTGGATGTTACGTAAGGATTGTAAGCTATTAGGACGACAGATTCAGTTAATATTTTCCTTAAATTATAGAGAGCATAAGAGCACATAAATTAAGCTTTGTAAAAAAAAAGATTGAATGCTTAAAACATGTTTTTCATCATATTTATTCAGATCGAATAAGGTAAACACATTCTATTAACATGATTCATTTATAATGATGATGATTCATTTTGTTTTTTTTTTTTTTCATTTTTTCCATTGCGGTAAACAATAAAAAGGAGGTAAATAGGTCAATATGTCATTATCTCTACACCATTTTGTTCTTGAACCTGACATAGAAAATGGAAGCATTGGCCTCGGAGTGTCTAGTCGCTCGTTTTTTCCATCAAATGAAATGGGATCAAGTCAGACAATGGACCGCGTTTTCACATTTGATGGGTTGGACAGTAGTCTGGGCCATCGGCCCAAAATGAATCTGAACACCTTACGGACTATTTTTGCTTGAAGCATCCGGCCGCTATAGAACCGCTTAGTTAAAAACTTTCTCCTCCTTGGTCCTTTTTACCCGACTGCGCCAGAAGGAGGGTTATGTTTTTCAAGAGTATGTATGTATGTATAATTGTTTGGCACGCTTGCACGCACGCTTTACTGTGAGAGTGACACTGGGTATATAAAAAAATAAAAAATAATTACGTATTTAAACCGGCTTAAACCGTCCCAATAATGGGTCCCGACTGTTTAAGTCGCTATGTTCTATGGTTTTTATTTTATTTTATTTTTTACGCATTCGGGTATTTTAATTTTTTAAATTACCGTTTTTTATTTGTGTTATTCCTATTAGTCAAAAAAGGGTGGTCAAACATCTGTGTCCATTCGCAGATCCTGAAATTGTTTGTAAAACAGAAGACAATGTAAAGAGGTCGACCCTTTTTTGTTGTTTTACTGCTATTGGTACGCACTCTCTTTGTGCTGACCAATAGTAGTAAGGGTGGTGAACAGATGTGGATATCGTGTGCACAGGATTTTGTTTTAAAAGTGAGCAGATTTATTTTGTGCCAATGGTACATAGTTGGCGTAAGGATCACTAATTTACGGCTCGGCTGTGGACATAAATGTAAGACTACGGTAGATACTTTAGTATGTCGTTATCTGCCTAGCCTATTTCCCAAATTGATTGGGGTCGGCTTCCAGCATTTCCGGATGCAGCTGAATACCAATATTTTACATGGAGCGACTGCCTATCTGACCTCCACAACCGAGTTAGTACTGGGTAATACAATTCAGACTTTCGGGCCACTGACTACCTGTAACCACTGTCAAAGATCTACAAATGATAGCCGGGACCAACTGCTTAACGTGCTTTCCGAAGCACGGGTGGTATGTAATGTTGATCACCCATCCAAAGACCGACCTTGGCAAGCGCGGCTTAACCTTGAAGATCGATCGTAGATCGCCCCGTGCGAATGTTATCATTTAGGCACAAAAAAAACGATGCATAGTTCGTAAAAAAATGGGACGTCTGGGCGAGAAAATCAAAATTAACTCTCGGGCCCCATAAATAGTGCAGTAACGACGTAGGTATTCTAAAATAAAATATGTGTTTTCCTCATTTGATTATGTGGTAAGTCCCTGCAGTCATCTTTAATCTGACTACTATTATAAATGCAATAGTTTGGATTTTTGTTACTCTTTCACGCCAAAACTACTGAACAGATTTGCAACTCCACACGGGCGAAGCCGCGGCCTTATACTAGTATTTATTATATGATTCGATGATTGTCTAGTCGACGGAATGTTAAGTACTAAAATCCAAGTTTATCCTGATTGTCTTGATTATATTGGAATCGCGAAAATCTCCTGGGTAATAAAATGGAAGATTTATTCAACTCTGCCAATGATATAAATTACACCGAGTTGAATAAAAACTCACCAACTGGCATAGTAATCAACCTCCATCCGGATTTATTTGCGACTATCCAAACATACTTGATTGCCAATAAACTTTCGACATTATGACTTTGAGCCATTTCAATTACACTGATATTTATTTTACTTGAAAACCGATAAATGTAAATCAGAAAACACTTCGGATTCCATTCAATTCTCGCAGTAATATGCAGTCAAATGACGTCAGAAGCCGAGATCCGTCACTGACAGGAGCTTTCCATGCAGTGCCCACACAGCTGACTTACAGGCTATTTGGGTAACAATTCGATTGGAACGCAGACACTCCTACACGGCCCGGCTACAAACCGTGACGTCACGATACTCGAAAGAGGGGGGAACTATTTAAAACGTCACCCATTCATAAACTCCCGCTACTTCAGTCTTCATTTGAACACACAACGCAATCGCGTGCGCACGTTCCAAACTCAAATCTCGCGCTATTTTTAATACTGTTACAAAAACAAAAGAGTGTTGGGTTTTTTTTTAACTGTGTTTGAAAAATTGTGAAAATGAGCGGAAACTTCCTTACGATACCCGGAGATGACCCCATTCAGAAGAGATCGAGGGTAAGGCTTCTTTACGTTTTGTTGTTATGTAAACAAAGGTATTGCATGTTGTTTTTCTGAATTAAAGAATATTTTATTATTTAAGGATCTAATTTTACAACGGTCGTGAGTTAAAATAGAAACATTTAATTGCCGACAAACTACCGAAAAAGTAATCTTATCGATAGCCAATACTTTGATTTATCGATCTTATCAGTACATCTTTTATCCTTATCTCCCAAATAAAAACATACAAAAATAAAACCTAGCCAGACACACTTTCTTTTAAAAACATCCGACACAACAATAGAACTGAAAAATCGTCCGTGACTGAGTGAATCCGGATATTTTGGCATAGGAAACACGTATTAGTGTGCCAAATTTTGCTTCACTAACTGGGCCCCGCGGTTTCACACGCCGTTTTTGATCGGATCTTAAGGGTAGTAATTTGATGATTAAGGCTTGGAATCTTTCTCAAGAATTGGGCTATCAAACGCACACAGATTTGAGTGGACCTGTCCAGTCAGTGCAAGCATTTGTCAGTTATCGTGTAGCTCGACTTATAACTCAAGGAGCTCAACGACACGACGAACAATACCAAAGAAATGGCATGTATAATTGTGAAATACGTTTGATATACGTTTCTTCGACACGGACGAAGTCGAAGGCAAAAGCTTTAGTTGTAAATTAAAGTCGTTTTTCGTATCTGTCCTTGTGATCGCGTTATTTTTTTAACTACGAGACGGATTTTCATGCAGTATTCACCAGAACTTCGCGCATATATCTCAAAAAGTTTATGTGTAAAACACATACATATAAAACATTAAATTACTTATAATAAAGAAAACTAGACGTTTTATCAAGTCGTAAAACTGAGCAAAATAGAGGTGGGCGCTAGTGGTGAACAAAAGTTTTATCACTATTTCGTTAATAACCAGAAAATATAAATGCGTTTAGTTGGATGCAGCACAATAATGTGTACCAAGCACGCACTAAAGTTTTCATCTCAAACAGAATATGTTAAGTTTCCAGTTGTTGTCAGTAATAAAGGGTATAACAAGACCCTTAACGAAGCCGAAAGGTACTTGTTCTCCCCGTCATTGCGATCATTTTTTTGTTCTAGACCATACCTGGAAACCTTCTAGTTACGGAGATATTGGGGGTCCAAGTCCCAACTTTTTCACAACTAAAACAACAAAAATCTTACATTAAAAAAATAATGTAAGATTTTTACTTTAAACACAGGAGGTGTTTAAAGTAAAAATCTAATCGAGCCCCGTACTATCCATCCATCAGCACAATGTTTTTAAGTGCGTTACATTGAGTCCTACCGTAAAACGTGATTTTACACCCCAAAGTCGTTTAACTAGCAATAATTTTTGAGTTAAGTTACTTAGTTTGATGTACATAATGCTTGGTTGACGACTTCGTGAAGGGTCTTGTTACGCCGAGTATAAAGTTTCGTCGAATTCCATAAAAGATCCCAAGTTATGAACAAACAAAATAAACGAAACTATGAACTGTAAATAGTCGTTCAAAGATTTCGTAGAAACAATCATTGATGTAAAAAGTTAAGTGCTCTTGCATTAAAACCTTCCGGCACAACATCCTATTTAATGGCTGGATCAAAAGTAAACGAATAAAATGAAAAAAAATATACATTTTCTTTTGTTTCTCATATTTAGTCGTTGTTGGCTTCACACATAATGTTTTGACAACGGAATTCGATCAATCCTACTAATATTATAAAACAATGCGAAAGTTTGTTGCGAAAGTTGCTCGATGGATGGATATAAGTTTGATAATCATTCACGCAAAAACTACTGACCAGATTTGGATGAAATTTGGCAAACAGATAGTTTATAACCTGGATTAATACATAGGATATTTTTTTCCCGGTAGTGCGATCCCGTGGGACAATTACCGAACTAAACGCGGGCGAAGCCGCGGGCAGAAGCGGCGAGTTTGAAATAAACTGTATTTAGATTTTAGTAAACCTAATTTATATCTACTATTGTTATCGAAATACTTGGCTCCACATGCAAAGCAAATAATATTTGTTTTCTCTTTGTGTTACACATCGCGTTGGTTTGAGAACCTACTTTATTATGAGTTAAATATTGGTTATTATTTATGAGCAAAACAGTGAATCAGTAAGTTGGGCAATTAATAACCAATCCAGTGAAATGATTCATTCATATTATAATTACATTGCTGTTTTTATTACTTAAATAATTTATTAACGAGTTCGAAACAGCTGTTGATTCACGTTTCATTCGTTAAGTTTTGGTTTTCATTTTTTCCTGGGTTCGATTTTCAAGTTGTGTTATTGAGCATACCATTAGGAATTTCTTAGCTCGGAGTCTTGATTCGTGTATAGTTGATGATAATGGCATCGAACTGGTGACTTATAGGTGTACTATCTCTACCTCAGCTGACAGCAAATGCAGGCTTGATGTTGTATTATTATATGCAGGTAGTCTTCATCAATGTATAATTTTTCTTACTTAGACGTCCTCTGTAAATAAAGTGTCTCTTCCATTAGCTGATCTATACTAATATTATAAAGAGGTAAAGTTTGTGAGTTTGTGAGGTTATAGGGGGTAATCTTTGGATCTACTGAACTGATTTTGGAAATTCTTTCACTAATCGGAAGCTACATTATCCCGAGTGCCATAGGCTACATTTACAACGTGCCTGTGGGAAAATTTCCAAGCAAAGCCGCGGGCAACAGCTATAGTCGTTCTTAAATTAACCACGGTAATTTAACTTAAACAATAAACTTTAAGGTTAAACCAACCACACAATACGTATAACACAACCAGTTTCATTCTGCAACACTTTTCCCGTCGGCGCAAGTTCATGATCGGTCTTTCGACGCATCACATTGACACTTCTATGGAATCCCGGTCAAGTCCACGCTCGGCTCGTTCCGCGTTTCTTTGTACGTCGCATTTCCCGAGTGACTCACATTATGCGTTCTTTTTATCTTTGATAAAATATTGAGAACAAGCAAACAGAGGTATACGATTAATATTTTACAAAAGGATATTAAACAAATCTTTTTGCAAAGAGAACCGACTTCCAAAAGAACAATATTTAAGTCTTAAATAACTGAAATTTCATTGGTGACTTCATTTGTTTTATTGACTTTTTTTTGCAAATATTTTTTTTTAAAAGATTTTTGAAGTTTTAGTTGTACTGTTCAATTATTTTTTTTGTCATGAATTTTACATTGTATGTAGAAGTTGTTAAGGGACTATCATTTCGTCAGCAAAGGCCTCGTTTCAGTCAAGTGACAGGTTTGATAATCTCCTTGTACATTTCTCAAGCGGCGTAAATATTACCTTTGTGGTAATTATATTTTCGAGCTGTTTGGGGTTGAAAATCTAAGCACAAAGAAAGAATTGAGCAAAGGACAATTTTAGTTTAACGTAGTCAAAAAAGAAAACTTGGATGAATAACCAAGATTTTTTTGGCCACCAAAATCTGAGGAAATTCCCAACATTTTTCAATCCAAATTTTACTTTCAAAACACATTTTTTATTACAGCTATATCCGCTTACATGACGTACATACAGAGATACGATCGTTTACGCCAATACGCAAATAAATTCTAATATAAATAAGCTGATTTCGTTCGCACCATTTCCTTCAAACATCTATATCTACATACATTAGAAATAAAAATCGCTTTTCGTGTCTATCTGTGTGACCGCGTTGTACTCTAAACTGCCCATTCGATTTTGGTTCGGTTTTCATTTAGAAAATTTACTCCGCAGAATATGTGTGGACTCTTTAATACATAACTAAGATATTTGTTTATTTCTCTATTTTGTTTAGCATAGAAATAAAAAGCTTTACTCATGGGATATCCTGGAGTTCGTGGGAAATTAATAACAGCCAAACGAGTCAATCTTCGAAGTTAAGCCTCGCTTGCCAAGGTTGGTCTGTGGACGGGTGACCACCCATTAGATACCGAGTTTCCTCTGTGCCTCGAAAAGCACGTTAAGCCGTTGGCCCCGGCTTTCATTTGTAGATCTTTGACAGTCATTACAGGTAGTCAGTGGCCCGAAAATCTGACAACCAGTCTTAAAAAGTATTACTCAGTTACTAACTGAATTGTGGAGGTCTGATAGGCAGTCACTCTATGTAAAATACTGTTATTCAGCTGCATACGGTTAGACTGGAACCCAACAGAAAAGAGAGAGAGATAGAGAACGAGTTAGCAAACGGCTAGGCAGATGATGATGACGCCTCATGGGGTATCCTGGATGGTTCTTAGCAATAATTAGACCCGGTAGGTACCTAACACTAAATCCACGCGGACATAGTCACGGGCAAAGAGCTGGTTTTTAATACTCGTAGGTCGATACGTTTACTCACAAGATACGACTTTCTGAATCATACTTACAACCATTGATTGGTTTTTTCAGCTGTTGTATCTACGTCAGTCATGTTTTCCTAGTACCTACAGTTGGATGTTTATGTATTAGTCTAGACATTAACAATGACGTTACACATTCCTTCCGACTCGAGCCAAAAATAATAGGACAGTCTTCATTCATGACAATGTTTAAATTACTTTTTAATGCCTGTCTAGGAAAAATGTTGTGTACTTAGAAACGGATTGTCGGGCTTGTCCGAAAAGCTATTTCTCAATTAAATTGGATTCATCTTCTAGTCTCAACAAATATATTATAGTTTAATATCAATATTCCAGATGTACACTGACATTTGTCAACCGTAATCTTAAAACTGGTTATTAAATAGTTGGAATTCTGAAGATAGCCTTGTTATGCCATAATAGCATTATTAGGTTTGGGATAGACAGTGACAGTTCAACATGTTCCCCGCGGCGAGTAGCCGTCAATATGACAAGAATTTTCACATTCCCAGTACTAACCGTAGCCAGTTCTGCTTATCCACACTTTTCGATGGATTAAGCTCTGTTAACGTATAATCACAAGCTAATAAATAACTTATTCAACATTAGCGGAGTGGGGAAAATGGGAAATTGCCCAGGGGGTACTACTTCCGCGAATCCTTTTGAACCTAACCTGTCCGAGTCGGGGTGCCTCAAGTCCCGAGCTCGCTTCGCTCGCTCCTGCATCAAAAATATAGGTAATACTTATAATTATTTCACTAGATTAGTCTAGTAAGATAGTTATAAAAAGCTTTCAAATTACTATCTCACGGCGACATATATAGGGCGTCCCACAGCTATGCCACACGGAAGGAAATTACCTTATATATTGCATGTAGGGAGTTTTACTGAAAAAAAACTTCAATTTGATTATAAAAATGATTTGAACTGCGTTCAAAGATTTTTTTTTATAATCGCCTGACTGAACTAGGAATCGAACCTCCAAATATGAAAATAAAAAACATTTATTTTACGGTAACGCTCGGAAGGGTTAATCTTAAGGATTCGTTTTTCCTGAATAATATAGCATCTTAAATAAAGGGAACACCATGAAATATTTTAACTAAAAATTATTTCATGAAAATGTTATTTTGATAGGTAATTATTTCATGAATAGACTTTTCTCTGAATTTGCCGCGCTCCCAACCGCTGACATTATCATTTCAAAGTCGAGTACTCACTTAAGAAATATGATTTATTCTTCGTTCGTCCTAAAGTTTTGTCCCACATTCCAAAAAATTCTTAGTTCGTCCCATATCACTATTGAAGTTTTGCTTCGTCCCAAATTACAAAAACTTAAAAAGTACAGTCATCAAAAAAATAATGTGCATCACGGGAGCTAGCGTGAAGATTTAGGATTGTATTCTGCTCACGACACGTTCTCTTAAGTTATGGCCAGTAACCTCACGAAAACAACTAGGCTAGCATGAGTCCAAGATGGTATTGTATTGTATAGCAGGCTGGTGTCCGCAACTCCACGTCCAAAATTAAATAATAGTATTAATTACTAGCTGACAGACAGATAAGTGCATGAAAAAAATAATAAAGTGATCTCTTTGTGAGATCACGTTTTTGAACCGTCAGTACAGATGCGTACTCCGGTGACTCTTGACTGATCCCTTTGTTATTATGTGAAAATGAATTGTTTCGATAACCGCTCTCACCAAGCAGCAATGTTGCTCGGTGCAAAATTGGTAAGCTAGCGTGGCAAATTCGGAGAAAAGTCTATTTATTCATTTTCAAGAATTAAATTTTAAACAAAATGTTAAATTTCGTAGTCTTCCTTTTATTTAAGATGGTATGTGGTTTAAGAAAAAATAATCCTTAAGATTAACTCTTTCTACCGTTATCATAAAATACATGTTTTTTTCACATTTGGCGGACTCGATTCCCGGCTGTTAGGCGATTATTTAAAAACCTTGAAAGCAGTTCAAATTATTTTTAAAATCAAAATTAAGTCTTCTTTCAGTAAAACTTCCCTTATACAATACTTAAGGTACTTTCCTTTATTGTTATATGTATACATCTTACTATATAAATAGTCATTATAATAAGTAAGATATTGATCGCTGGGTCTAAAGATGGTAGTACTAATAAACCTTTTTTTGTTTCTGATGGGAAATCATCAAATAACCCCTCCCGCTCTGTCTGGGCTGAGCAGGAGGGAGGTCTTCGCCATTCAAAGCACACATACGGCATTGGCGTCGAATGGTGACACGCCTGTCTTTTATAGACTGGCCTGGTTTGTTTTTGAATGACGACATGCATGCTGCGACAAAGGTGCACCTACAGCAGCGGCCGACTAGGCGACTCCAGGCCTTGTAGTGGGTACGCAGTAAAACACGTACCTGGGCTTTGAATGGTGAAGACGACAAACGTTTTATTAGTACAAAACACAAATAACACACACATAGAAGAAAACTTTATGATAATAGATAATAATGCTCTCATTAACACAATGATTTCATAAGCGGGAGCTTTTCTTGAAGCCTTTGTTTCGTACAATGAAAACAAAACCGAGTTTGCAACTTACAAATGTTTAAGACCAAAACTTTAACTTTGTGAACAGCTGCTGGCAAAGCATTTTATTAGCGGATCATTATAAGCATTAAAGTAATATAAAAGTTTAATTTGAGCGTAATAATATTATTGTCTGGTTGTGTCTGCATCGTCTAACCGTAGTGTTAAATAAAAATAAAACATTTATGCTGTCTTGGCTTCCGTAGGTTTTTTCACGGTTGACCACTGACAACCAGCGCTGTGCTGTGGGCCCCCCATAGCACAGCATGATGCTGAGTGGTAACCTGCTTGTCGCAGTCACGACGTATAAGCTGCGAACATTTTTCTTTTTTGTTCTGCCCCGTCCTGTTGAATCTATAAATTTTTGTTATGCGTTGTTTGTTTATTGTTACTTATTTTGTCATTTTGTATGATGCACGTCATGTCCTTGCGACAAATAAATATTTTTTCTTTCTTTCTTTCTTAGTGTTAAAGCCATCCGTCACAATAACATCCTCAGCGCATAATCTGTCTAAGCTAGGCCCAATTATGTTGGGGTCGGCTTCTATCCGGATGCAGCAGTATTTTACATGGAGCGACTGCCTATCTGAACTCCACATCCCAACTAGTATTAGGTAACATAATACCAGACTTTCGGATCCGCAAGCTGCCCACTCGTAATGGTTCTATGTGACTTGGCAACTGCCTCGTTGGTTTAGTGGTCGCAAGCGCAACTGCTGAGTATGAGGTCCTGGATTCGATTCCCGGATCGGGCAAAGTGTTATTGGATTTTTCCATCAGGAATTTCTTAGTAACAGCTACGAAGTCTAGATTTGTGCTCGGTTGATGGCAATACGCTTTCCTTCTATTACATGGGACACAAACATAACTAGCGAAATGTGGGTGTACTATTAGGTACAGCCCTGCCTATCCCTTCGGGGATTACAAACGTGATGTTAAGTTTTTTGACTTAGCGACATTGCCACCTATTGCAGTTTTCCGTTGCATAGAAACCAGTAGGCTAGTAGGCTTTGCCGTAGCTGTCGGAGTAGGGGCTATCGCGTATGAATTCGCCGCTAGAGGCGAAGTCACCAAATTGTCATATGTCATGGAGAATTCGCGTGTTGCGTGCTTTTTTATCACGGATTTTTACTAATATTCACGATCATGGTCTAGATTGAGCCATTCCTGATTAATTATGACTTGAAGATTTTAAGTAGCAACTTAGGATGTTTTTTATTAGTACTTGGAAGTAGAATGTTTTTTTAATGTTTCATGTTTGCTAATTTTAGGGAGTATATTGTAAATAAGTATTTGAATTTTACACTTTGTTGTTATACGTAAGAAAATAAACTTTTCATGAATTTATTATTACTCTAAAGTATAAAATAGAATTATGGACATGACCTTACTTGACAGTGGCACCATCTGATGAGCTCAAAAACGATAGCCCTCATTGCACATACATACACCACTTGAGCCTCTCTTTAGGCGGTTGTACAGTTCAGTTCAAACTTTATGGCGGCTCGGAAGTTAGCTGCGAGGGCCGGTCTGCGCAGGTATAACGGTTCACACTTTATTTACGTAAAGCTGCGCAGAACACAATTTAAGGTACCAGCGGGACGTAGAAGACGCATCGTCTTGACTGTATAATGCGCGAACTATCACTCGCAGCTAACTTCCGAGCCGCCATAAACTTTGAACCAAACTATATCTGGAGCCTGATTCAGAAAGCAGTATTCCTCTATACCACTCGCATTGTGAGGAGGTTACTTACTATATTATATTACTTACGATATATTGATTTGATTTCGTTTGTATAGACTTGATTTGAATTGTATTCGTATCTCACATTTTTGTTACATGTACCTATGTAATTAATTCATTTTGTTTTTTAATATTTTTTTTAATTTAATTGTATGTTGTGAATGTTGTGCATACCTATAAGTGACGTATTTATACACTTTGTAGAGATACAATCACTTTAAGGAACCAATATTGTAAATATTGGGTCCCCACCTATGAAATTGGCGTTTTTTTCTCACAAATAGAGAACCTCGTCACTTCTATGAATTAAAATATTCATCAATTGCTTGATATTATATCGAATAGTGACCATCTTAAACAACTTCCAATATCTAGTAAAAAAAACTTTATTACTTAAAGTTTTCTAAACAAAACAAAAAACCTTAAAAATGACTTTTTGTTAGCAAAAAGAGGACCACTATTTGTTTTAACTTAGACAAAACTTATTTTTGTCGCTTAATCTAAGTGACATACGTTATCTTAGTTTTTAAACATTATTGCATAAAAGTTTTAAAACACTACGTTCATAGTTGTTAAATAAATTATGAAAATGTTAGTATGAAAAATGGAACTTCTTTAAAATCCTCCATACAAAACGGTGATTTCATAGGTGGGGACCTAATAATTATGTCGTTGGTGTGCCTTACCTAATAAATAAATAAATATCTGAAGTCTTAGCTTGGACCCCGCTCCCTTGATGCCACGAATGTGATGTTGTTGTTTGCCTATTCAATGTTTTATATTCAAATATTTAAAAATACTTTTTATGTGAACATATTATTCACAATAAATAAAGGAAATAATATCAATATGCCATTGTTCTACGAGTATAAGGATAATGATCAAAATAATACCACTGGGTTCCGAACTTATAATTTAGTTATTCCACCGAAAATACAATGATAACTTCTATATATTTTCCTTTATTACTATGTAAATGATAATGGTTCCAAAATATTATCTATATAATATTATTTATTATCTGTATAATGGCAATTTTGCAAGGATAGACTCAAGCTGTGAATGAACAGTCAAGAAAACTAAGTTTAAATTGAACTTTAATCTTGTTTAATCTAAACTGCGTCTAGAGAAGCTGCACTGTAATTAACTATTCGCCGCAGCCTATAGTTAACTTGTGTAATTAGTAAACGCTTTCTAAAAAAGATATGTTATATAAAATAAAATCACGCCTCTAATTCGTGAAGGGTTACGCAGAGATGTACCTACCTATATCTAGAACACGGAGTCTGGATTTGCGCCCGGTTGACCGTAATAGGCTCACCCCCTATTGCATAGGACTTAAAACCTAACTGGCGAAATGTGGATGTACTATTAGGTACACCTCTGCCTGACCCTTCGGGGATTACAGGTGTCATGTTATGTTATGTAAAATCAAATGCGATATAGGTTTCGCAAAAGCATTTAACCCTTCGTGTGCCGGAACGTTAATAAACGCGAGACACAATAGGTTTTTAATTGTGTCTAAATACTCAGCATACGAAAGGGTTAATATCTTCTTCGATCAGATTTGTACAAGATATTCCTTGCAATAACATTACATGCCCGATGCATCCAGAGGTTAAACTCAATCCAACATTCCTTTTGACTCACCGGGTAGATACTTACGGAATGTATGTGACGTCACACAACATTTGTTTCGTCTCATCTCTCTTTTTGTTCGAAATTGAACTGTCATTGAAACCAAAAGAAAGCACACAATATTTAAAACTAGCTGTTGCCCGTGACCTTCAAACCTGCGAAATTATTAAATAAAGTAAAAAAAAAAATACTTTCCTTTTTTAATCGAATTTTGTTACCAATTTCAACGGTTTTAATTTTTTGCACGGAACCCAAATAACTCTTCAAAAATAAAATAAACTTATATTAGACCTTATAACATCAGCTATCTGCCAGTAGAGGTCCCGTCAAAATCGGTTCAGCCGCTTCGGAGATTAGCCGGAACAAAAACAGACAAAAAATGAAAAAAAATGTGTTTTTGTTAAAAGTACCGTCATATACATTCAGTAAAAAGCTGTTATTTTGTTGTTACAAACAGACACCTCAATTTTATATATTTGTATAGATGTAAAGGTTATTTTAGACTTTAAAAGTGCCAATGGTTTAGTTCAAAAATAAATGATTTGACTTTTGGCTAAGATTGTATCGATGTTTTCTTAAACATCCCGCCACTAAAACCTTCAGCGCTATATGTGCTCAAAAGGGAATGAAATATATTTATTTTATTTTATTCCCGATAGAGCACCAAGCAAAAATATTGATAGGTGCTCAAATGGGAATTTCTTTGGTGCTCTCAGTATTGGTGCTATTTAAATTGGTGCTCAAATAGGAATAGTCCTCGTATTATACAATATAATTTGCACAGAAAGTTTGCAAATTATTTGCATTTCATTGTACCACTTTTTTCTTTGTCTAGCCCACACTGTCCCACGGCTGGGCAAGTCTGTCTAAGAGCTCTTGTCCCACGCTTCGAGCACCTCGAACCAGACCTGGCGGTAGGCGTCCAGGTCGTTTCACTTTGTAACTTCAGCAACTTTTAATGCGGATGATAAATGTAAAACTCATTTCTACTGATAGCCTAGTGGTGTGACGTTGGGCTGCTAGTCAGTAGTCGTAGGTCTCAAATTGGAACCCAAGACACGCACCGCTGATTTTTCGGATTCATGTCAGTACAGTAACTTGCTTCGGTGAAGGAAAACATCGTGAGGAAACCAAACAAGCACGCCTGAGAGATATTTCTCGACGGCATATAAAGCCAAGTCAGAGGCCCATGGGTGGCATAAAAACTCTGACAAAAGGTTAGACATAACCAAACGAAAAAAAAAAATGGCTACCTATGTAGTTCCAAACATCGCGTCGTCTGCCATTTGTTCAAAATCTGTTCAAGTCGTTAAAAAATTCAAAATAGTTGAGTGCATTGGTGAAGCTGGGACTTAGCTATAGTCACGGCATTTAAAATTGGCTTTGACAGACATTTCCCGCTGAATCATATTATTGGCGTGACGTAAGCTATGTGTATAACTTTTTTGGTAAATTAACCTTTTCCCTACCATTCACGAACATTCCAAATTCAAATAAAATAAAAAGTAAGACAGTAAAAGATGGCCAATTAATTAAAATATTCCATTAGCACTTCGCGAGACAATAGTTACCTACGTAACACGTAATAAAAAAAGTTTTTCGTTCTCTTGTGGATTGTTGCCAAGAATTTTTTGAATACTTGCGAAGTTTCGACTGATATCGTTCTAATTAAAACAAAGTGGGACAAGATAGATACACGGCGATAACGATTATGTGGTGGGATAGGAACGTGTGATATTTTAGGAAACTATTTCACTAAAAAAAAACGCGCCGAATACATAACCTCCTCATTTTTAAGGTTTCGTACTACAGTCGGCAAAAACGTAACTCGTATAGGATCACTTTGTTGTCCGTCTGTCTGTCCGTCTGTCAAGACCCTTTTTCTCAGAAACGCGTGGAGGTGTCAAGCTAATTAACATCAAACACTCAGATCTGCTACCCCTTGGAACAGTGAAAAAATTTCACAAGGGAATCAAAACCGGGTTCTTTCCGTTGACCTAGAATCATGAAATTTGGCAAGAAGCAATGTCTTACAGCGCAAATATTATGTACTTTGATAACAAAATACCTACAAGTTTATACAGAACCCTCGGTGCGAGAATCCAATTCGCTTTTGGCGGGTTTTTGGAAGTCGGATTAAAAGTTCTGTCTTTACTTCTGCAGTAACGTACAGAATTAGTTAGTTCATTCCGTGCTCAAAAGACTGTATTAAAACAGAAGACTGATAGAACGAAGACCTGGGTTAGGACATAACCCCACGCCTGTAGAGCAGAAGTTAACTGGATGTCTAAGTGCATGGTGGTTCATAGAAGTGTGGAATATATGGATTGTGTGAGGAATGAAGAATGAAAAAGGAGTTAATGATAGGGTGACGGTTGTGAGAGGAGGATGGATGAAAAAACGTGTTGCGGAGACCCAAAGTAAGATGGGCCAACGGATGATGATGGTTCTACTGGTTCTACTAAGCCATGATAAAGTGTAGGTTAGAACGTAAGATGTTTTTATACCGATAGCATAATCAGATCAGATCAAAGTTGGAAACGTCGGAAATTATCCGACGTTTCCAACTTTGATCTGATCTGATTTAACATTAAGAGGAAATGCGGGTGGTCTTTTCTCCATATAAACGCTCTCGCCTGTTTTCTTTCTGATTTATGACTTTAAAGCTATGATTTTTTACAGTTAAATAAATATCAACCAATATACTTATCTTCTATGTCCCTATGTTTTCCTTTTTGATGAAACGTAATCTGTATCAGCATTAGAACCTTTACAAAATGCTCAAAATCGCCTATTTGGACCGCTATTAACAGAGGCCTAGTGTAATTTATCCAATTTGACAACTATTAAGGAAAAAAGAAAAATATAAAGACAATAAATGTCCTTCACATTCAGTTTATGAAATATCTTTCAAAATGGAGGCATATTGGAGGAGGAAATAGTGGAGAGCGAAACCTCGAATTATGACTTTTTACTTGTCGGATCTGTAGTTGTCTTTATCGCACCAATGTCGAAATAGCGCTCGTTGAGCGACAGCGATAGTTTCTTCAAATACCTACTGCAGTTCCTCTTAAATGCTCTGATAAAGTGAACGTGTACTCGACAACCGGTACCTACAATTACTCATGGAAAACTCAAACTCAAACTCAAAGCGTTTATTTCAATTAGACCTTCGCAGGCACTTTTGAAAGTCAGAAAAACAAAGGCGAAGCTACAGTCACAGACACAAGGCATAATAACTTGTGAAAGTACTGTAGTTGCCCATTCCAAAGCGTAGATCTCTATGGAGAAGAATGGGCAAGAAACTCCATGGACACTCTTTTCAATCAAAATATTGTTACAAGATCTTGGTTACATCATTCATGTTGAGATTATACATATATGTGAGAACGATGTAGAAAGACGTGCACATTAAGAGCGTCCAGAGTAAACGATTATAACTATCAACAATTTAAAAACAAAGTAGTTAAAATAAACCGTGGCAGCTAAGAGATGACCAGTCCCAACTGACAGCGCCCGTTCACGAACATGACGCATGCATCAGCTCCATTCAGCTCAACCATATTGAAGGGAACTAAACGACCCAACACACCCGCCACTATCAGCGAGACATTTGAGTGAGCCTGACATTCTCTCAGCCACCAGGGCACATTCGAGTCAATGAAGGATAACTAAATGTAAATGGTAGCTTTACAGTACATAGTACTCACACATGTGCTATGCAGTTATATAATACTAAGAGATTGAATCTATACAATGCAAAGATATTTTTACAATCTTCTGCAGCTTCCACAATAATTTCACATGAGCTTCTGATTAGTTTGCCCCTATGGTTGTGGAGCAGGACCAGCATTGAGCCAAGCATTTTTATCATCGATGTAATCCCCTAACTTATAATATGCTTGCCTACATAGTGTGCGTTTTATACAAGATTTAAATTTTGTCTCATTCAGTTGTTGAATGTGGGGAGGTATTTTATTATAACATTTTAAACAGTACCCCATGAAAGATGAGTCTACTTTAGCTAGCCTGAAACCTGGCTGTACTAGTTGGTCCCTGTTTCTAGTATTATAGTGGTGTCTGTCACCTCTTTTACTAAACAAATGCAGATTTTTCCTAACGTACATGATGTTTTCATAGATGTATTGACAAGGTACTGTCATGATGTTAATTTCTTTAAACAGTTCCCTTAGAGAATCGCGCCTACGTAGATCATATATGGCTCTGATGGCTCTTTTCTGCAGAATAAATATAGACTCAATGTCTGCAGCCCGTCCCCATAGTAAAATACCGTATGACATAATACTATGAAAATAACTAAAATAGACTAGCCTCGCGGTATCTGCATCAGTAAATTGGCGGATTTTTCTAACAGCATATGCTGCTGAACTCAGCCGCCCTGCAAGAGATGTTATATGCGGACCCCATTGTAGCCTTGAGTCGAGCGTGATCCCCAGGAAAACAGTATTTTCGACGAATTGCAGTTTCTCTTGATTCAATACTATGTCACTATCACTACTTTTAACATTCGGTAGAGCAAATCTTATGCACTTCGTTTTTTTCCCATTTAATACTAAATTATTAGCGGTGAACCAATTATGGACCTGCATTAAGGCGTTATTTACGTCGTCGAGATTTGTGGCACGTCTGTTTATCTTAAATATTAAAGAAGTATCGTCAGCGAATAACACCATTTGTGGTTGGTTTTTAAATATGGAATCTCTCCTATTTCCATAATATAATAAAACTCAATAGGAAAAAAATACACTTTTCATTTTATCAAAAGAGACACAATAATAAAACTACTACTGTCTAAAAGTCGTAGTTCTACGAATGTTTATATTCTACATAAAAGAATGCTGTTAACTTGCAGCGAAGTTATAGTTCTAGGAATCTTGATTTCTTGAGTCAAACAAGAAAATAATTTTCATTTTATTCTGCAGAAAATTTGTGCTTTGAATATTTTAAAGTATGTCTGTAATTTTTTATATTATTTATTCAATAAATGGCAACGATGAATGGATAATGATTTTTCGTGTTTTGTGTAATTTATTTCATCAGCACTTCTCTGAAAACGGTGAAGGAAAACATGGTGAGGAAACCGCCATGTCCTAGAACCAAAATTCGAAGACATGTGACGTCTACCAACCCTCACTTAGCCCGCGTGGTGGATTATAGTCTACTCCCTTACATAGAGAGCCTGTGTTCCCGCAGTGAGAACATTTAAAGGCTAATAATAATATGCTTACATGCAAATGAAATCTTTTTTCTAAAAAGATCAATGTCTTCAACATGTGCGTAAGCAAAGTGAATTATTCCCTCTTACTAAAAAAATACCATCTCGTTGGTCTAGTGGTCGCCAGCGCGACGACTGAATATGAGGTCTTGATTTTGAATCCGGGTCGGGCAAATTGTTAATGGCTTTTTTATCAAGAATTTTTCAGTTTGGCTACGGAGTTTGGATTTATGCCTGGTTGATGGTATCAGGTTCGCCCCATTTTACATGGGTCTTAAACATAAGTGGCAATCTATGTCTGCGTTAAGATCAACTTGTACCAAAAACCCGCAATATAGTACAAAACTTGAATGTGCCAAATACTACATGGGACATCTGATTTTTTTTCTCTATTTCGATGGTGGTCCATAGAGAAAGTTGTTAAATTTGATGGTCTGAATCACACTCTGAAACATGACCACACCTTTCTGGAACACGCTGTATATTTTCGACTTATTTATAAAAACGAATCTGATTTTATTCATTCAGATTCATGAATAAGGGGAAAAAATTGGTTTATGTAAATGTTTATACCTACCTTAGAACGTGTATTTTTTTTTCTACCGCTTGTCTTTGATCAGTCGCCACGAATGATACATATTTCATATTTTGAAAGGCCCCCGTCTTGTTTATCAATACATCTTTTTTGCTGTAATACCTTGAAATAAAATACGTATGCTCTATCTACTTCAAAATGATATAAAATTACGAAGAATGAAACATAATCAGAATCAGATCTTTATTTGCTTTGAATGTAGGTACAGGTATAAGATGTTGTACATCAATTAAGAGATCGGCTACAGTATACCTTACGGCGTGCAAATTGTTACATAATTAAAATATTAATAAAATCAAAATAATGTCAACAAAACAGAAATTGTACATAAATTAATGAGATCGGCTACAGTCTACTTTACGGCGTGGAAATTATTACATAAATTAAAATAATAATTCAATCAAAATAATGTCAACAAAACAACAGAAATTAAAGTGAAGTCAATTCCTAATATTATAGTCAGGTACATAAGTCTTACATGGTCAAATTTGCAATTAGAAACAATCATAATCTGGATAAATTCATATCATTTAAAAAGTCCTTCACTGAGTAGTAACATTTACCTAAAAGTAGTGCAGTTGTCTTAGATTTAAAACGTTAAGATTAAAAACGTTTACAGAGCAATCCTTAAAACCATGAGGTATTTTATTATAAATGACAGGATCCATTGTCATAACACTTTTCCTTAACAGTGCTGTTTTGTTATTACCCGAATGTAGCAAGTTCTTATATTGGCCAGTGCCGGGAACAAGTTTAAATTGGTTTTTACAAAAATTGCCACCTCCGATATGTACAAACATGGAAAAGTCAGTATCCTCAGAGACCGAAACACAGGTTCACAGCTGTCTGTGTTTTTAAGGTTTGACATAGATCTAATACACCATTTCTGGGCCTTAAAAATCTCCTCCCTCTCACTACAGTTACCCCAAAATATGATAATATAGTAATACAACGTAAAATAAACAGAATGGCTTATGAAATACAGCTTAATTTTGTCCTGTAAAATTCCTGTGAATACTCCAAATACGTAGACGGAAGCATGAATCACAGCTCATAAGTACGTCAAAACAGCAATAATTCAAACGTAATGAGTGTTAAATTACGGAGGTCGCCGGCGCAACGCCAACCAACTATTCACTCTGTCAGTCACTCGAACAATGACAAATTCTGGTATATTTGTCGGCAAACTATTCGTAGATGGCGGGCCGGGGAGATGCGGGTTTGTTTTTTCATCATCATTTCAGCCGAAAGACATCCACTGCTGGACATAGGCCTCCCCCAAGTGTCGCCACACTGACCGGTCCCGTGCGACTCGAATCCAGCGGATCCCCGTAACCTTCACCAGCTCATCCGTCCACCTAGTGGGAGGCCTTCCAACGCAACGTCTCCCGGTTCGCAGTCGCCACTTCAGAACTTTTCGGCCCCATCGGCCAACCGTTCTGCGAGCAATGTGCCCTGCCCACTACCACTTCAGTTTTGCAATTCTTCGGGCTCGTCGGTAACCTTGGTTCTCTTGTGGATGTCTTTATTTCTGATTCGATCACGCAAGGAAACTCCGAGCATAGCCCTCTTTATAGCCCTTTGGGTGACTTTAAGCCTTCGAATGAGGCCCATCTGAGGTTTGGTTCTTATTGGTTCAGAATTGAGTTGAATGGAAAATTGTAAGTTAAATAAATGTTTGGGAAGGTTCCGTACCAATATATGAAAAAAAAAAGACACGTTTGTGTTCTGTTTTCAATTTGTGTCAATTCTGTTTTCAGTATTTGTTTTTATAGCGGCAACAGAAATACATCATCTATCATCATCTGTGAACATTACAACTGTCTAGCTATCGCGGTTCATGAGATACAGCCTGGTGACAGGCAGCCAGACAGACAGACGGACAGTGGAGTCTTAGTAATAGGGCGCTTTTTTACCCCTTGGATACGGAACCCTAAAAAGTTTCATCGGAATCTGTTCAGATTTTTTTGTCCTTTACAAAAGTAGAATGATTGTATTCGTCTAAGTTTATTTTATATACTACTAGATTCATGAATTCACAATCATCATTACTCCAAATTAATAAGATATCTGCATGGCTTCTTCTTCCATAGATCTCTATTAGTCGTCAACGCAGCAGTAACCCTTAATTTAGCCATATCACTTTTCACACGATCCATCCAAATTTAATTTCTAGTCTACATTGGATATCTGCAAGCATAATCAGCCTACAATTTTTCCACTGCTGTGACACTCGGCTTCTTCTTTATGAGACAGAATGGGCTATCATCCACTACGGGTACCCAGTGCGGGTTGGTAGATGTCACATGTCTTCGAATTTTTGGTTCAAGGACATGCCGGTTTCCTCACCATGTTTTCTTTCACCGTTTTGAGAACAGTGGCAAAGGGTATAGGGTATATAAAGGATGTAAAAAGACCCTTAACGATGCTGTAGGCACTTGTTCTTGCCTTCATTACGATTTTTTTTTGTTTTTAACTATACCTAGGAAAAATTTTAATTATGGAAAAATCGGAGATCAAAGTTCCTACTTTTTCACAAGTTTCTATACAAGTTTGTCATGGTATAACTTTACTTTTTTTACTTACATCTTATGACTCTCGCACAATTCAATGCAGCCATCAGCATAATGTTTTGAGTGCGTAACATTGAGTTCTACCGTTAAACGTGATTTTCCACCCCAAAAAAGCATAGTATCCCAGCGATTGTTTTACGTAGAGTTACTTAGTTTGATGTACAGAATGCTTGGTTGACGGCATCGTGGAGGGTCGGTTTATACCTTGTATTTTAAAACTTAAAGCTAATTAAACTACAAAAGGCAAACACATCGGAAGATCAAGATACTTAGTTCCATTTAGCAACTAGATTTGATAAAGTAAAACAGAACACTAGAGTTGAAACTGTTTTGCATGGTGTTGGCAAAATCATTTTAACTTAGACTATGAAAGACTTATTTTCTTAGGGTGATGAAAATAAAACTCATTCATATTTTATTGAATAGAAGTCTCTTAACTCGGAGGAGCTCGGGGCAAAATAATTACAGCCGCTCGGGTCGATCTTTAGGTTAAGCCGTGCTTGCCTAGGTCTGTCTGTGGATGGGTGACCGCCCATTACATACCGAGTTTCCTCCGTGCCTCGGAAAGCACGTTAAACTGTTGGTCCCGGCTGCCATTTGTAGATCTTTGACAGACGTTACAGGTAGTCAGTTACCCAAAAAGTCTGACAACCAGTCTTACCAATGGGTATCGTATTACACGGTACTAACTGGGTTGTGGAGGTCAGATAATGAATATAAAACAACTATATATTTACAACACCTGTGTTTTCATCAGAAATATTCTCAACAAAAGCGTTCACTCAAATGTAACACTCACCCAATATAAACAAGTTAGTCAACGTAGCACACGGCGAGCAAGCTTGCTAGTATTACCTAAAATAAGAACTACCTATGGCAAAAAATATAACCTTTGAAGGAGCACAGCTCTATAATAAATTACTGCTCTTTATAGAAAGAAAGAAAAATATTTATTTGGGACAAGCACAGGAACAACAAAAATAACAATACAAAAAGACCTGTGCGAGGCCAAAAGTCTCCTATCTCAGCATGAAAGACAAGACAAGACAAGATATCTATACTCTTTCAAGGCATTCAAAACTCAACTTAGCCAGCACATAATCGGGGATCGATCCCTTCTAGAGCAATGAATGCTTTGGATGGGTTACTATCTTGTAATACTAATGACGAATTTTTTGTAACCTTTAAGTATGTTTTTTAGTATTGTTCTCAAGTAAGTGACATATGTCTTTATTGGGAATAAAGTTTCTTTAAACCGAGATAGGTAGTCGCTCCATGTAAAATACTGGTATTCAGCTGCATGCGGTTAGACTGGAAGCCGACCCTAACACAGTTGGGAAAAGGCTAGGCAGATGATGAAATCTTAAGTTTACGCATAAACGGAAAGATTTTATTTTAAAAAGTTTTATTTCAAAAGCTGGTGTGTTACTCAAGTCCCAATCCTTATTGACGTTTTATGGAGAGATAAACCTCGTATTTTTTTTTATTTTAAAAAGTTTTATTTCAAAAGCTGGTGTGTTACTCAAGTCCCAATCCTTATTGACGTTTTATGGAGAGATAAACCTCGTATTTTTTTTTTTTTTAATTTTATTTCAAAAGCTGGTGTGTTACTCAAGTCCCAATCCTTATTAACGTTTTATGGAGAGATAAACCTCGTAATTTTTTTTATTTTAAAAAGTTTTATTTCAAAAGCTGGTGTGTTACTCAAGTCCCAATCCTTAATGACGTTTTATGAAGAGATAAACCTCGTCTTTTTTTTTATTTTAAAAAGTTTTATTTCAAAAGCTGGTGTGTTACTCAAGTCCCAATCCTTGTTGACGTTTTATGGAGAGATAAACCTCGTAATTTTTTTTATTTTAAAAAGTTTTATTTCAAAAGCTGGTGTGTTACTCAAGTCCCAATCCTTATTGACGTTTTATGGAGAGATAAACCTCGTAATCTTTTTATTTTAAAAAGTTTTATTTCAAAAACTGGTGTGTTACTCAAGTCCCAATCCTTATTGACGTTTTATGGAGAGATAAACCTCGTATTTTTTTTTATTTTAAAAAGTTTTATTTCAAAAGCTGGTGTGTTACTCAAGTCCCAATCCTTAATGACGTTTTATGGAGAGATAAACCTCGTATTTTTATTTATTTTTTAAAGTTTTATTTCAAAAGCTGGTGTGTTACTCAAGTCCCAATCCTTATTGACGTTTTATGGAAAGATTAACCTCGTAATTTTCTCATTCAAATCAGCAATTCAAATATAATAAAAGAACTGGCAAATATCACAAGGTTTCTTAGAGTTGAACTTTTTGTTTTGTGATAATTCTATAGCGTCTAAATTGACTAACTTTTTAAAAACTCTTAAAACTTTGCTGACTCGGGAATCAAATGTAGATACTGTGATGGAATCAAACACTGAAGTATTCCAAAATAATATGTGTAATCCATTAAACAATAATCACCAATATCTAAGTAGAGTAATACAACAAATACGGATTCACAAGCTATGTTTACTATTCAACGCCTCAAGATAGACTGCCTCTGTCCAAAATGTCAGCCACAAGCTGAACGTTCCCCACTCTAACAGTAGGTCAACACTCAACGTGCTAACCGACCAATCAGAGCAAAGTACACAGTACGTATGCTCAATTGATTGAATAAAATACATTAACGCTTAATATTAACAGGAAGTAAATGTTTTAATTTAAATAATAATGATTTAGTAATTATAAAATATAATCAAACTTAAAAACCTATAATAAACTAAAATAATAACTAAAATGGATGTATTAAATTCGTGCACCCACTAGCGCCATCTGTGGCTTGTGGAAAGAAGTATAATTATTTAAAATACTTTTAAAAAATCATTACATTCGGCCATCCGACATCGTGCGATCTCCTGATGCACGATTTTACAATTTCGATAATAGTTAAATTAATGAACCTGTTAAAAAAATCATTACATTCGGCTATTAATTGATCTCAGATTCGCTGGGGCATGATTTATCGTTATCATTGTTACTTTCAGCACTAGAAGATGAACTATTAATATCATTTGATGAAGTTTTATGGTCCGGGGAATGCACATTTATCCAGGGTCTAATACGGTCAGCAGAGACTACGCTTTTAAATGTATTTTTCCGTTTGCTGAAACCCGGAATTTCGGCAATTTGGTATCGATCATTACCCAAAACTTTTGTGATTTTATATGGACCTATGAACTTAGAAAGGAGTTTAGTGCTATTACCTTTGTTATTGAAATTAGTTCTAGTAATCTTAATCAAATCATCTTTCTTATAGGTATCAGCAGGGATCCGACCGGCATCATAATTAGCTTTCTGTTTTTCTTGACTAACTCTAATATTGGTGCTGACCTCATGTCTTAAGCTTTGTAACGTGTCTGGTAAGACGTCAGCTCCAATATCCAATTTGTTATTTAAACTATCTCTGAATCTGGTACCAAATAGAGCCTCCATGGCAGTCTTTTTAGTGGAAGAGTTAACAGAACTATTAACACCCCACTGAATTTTACCAAGATGTATGTCCCAGTTCCGTTCGTCATTGCCATCATTATGTTTTGCCAGAGCATTCAAGATAGTTAGGTTATATCTTTCGGCTTGACCATTCGCCCTGGGACATGCTACGGCATTGAGAACATGTTTAATATCATGACTGTCGCAAAATTTCTTGAAACTAGATGAAGTAAACGAAGTACCGCGATCAGATACAATTCGGGATGGCAAGCCAAAGTCATAAAATATGTTTTCAAGAACTTTTAGCGCAGTCCTGGTTTTTGTGTCTTTTACCGCTTTAACAAATAAATATTTTGTAAAGCCGTCAACTATAGTGAGAATGTACGCATTGCCGTTTTTACTCTTTACGAATGGGCCAAGGTGGTCGATGTGGATTGTGTGAAACGGGATGCTTACTTTTTCTATAGGATATAATTGTCCTGTCTTTTGTCTGGAAGTATCATCTTTATTGTAAGCGCACTGAATACAAGACTTTACATATTTTTTTATAAATCGCCGCATCTTCGGAAACCAAAAGACAGATTGAATACGCTCAGTCGTTTTAGAAATACCTAGATGCCCTACATCATCATGATTATAACGGCATATCTGCCAACGAGCATTTCGAGGGACAACCAGGCGTATGTCATCGCCAACTCGTTTATGTACTCTATGATTCTTGATAACATAATTTTTCTTAATGTCTTTAGCTTCGTCGTCAGACTCAGGTTTAAGAATTTTGAAAATGCGCGATATATCTGGATCAGACATTTGTAATGTTAATAGCCAATTATCAGTCTCTATGTTATAAACGGTAACCGAGGATTCATCGTTAATGTCAGATGGCAATATGGTATTACGGCTTAGTGCATCGACATGTGCCATACGCGTTCCAGGTCTGTATTCGATACTAAAAGTGAACTCGCTAATTTGGAGCCACCATCTGGCTATACGTGGTATAAGATCTCGTTTAGTCAGTGTGGTACGGAGCGCATTACAGTCAGTTACTATTTTGAATTCTAACCCCAATAGATAAACGCGAAACTTTTTAAGTGAGCATACAATAGCTAATGTTTCAAGTTCGTATGAATGCAAGTGACGCTCTTCAGGCGTCGTCTGTCTGCTAAAGTAGGCAACAGGCTTGAGTACTCGAGGGCTAGATTGCCATTGTAATAATATTCCCCCTACACCTAGGGCACTAGCGTCCGTGTGCAGCTCAGTATCAAGTTTAGGGTTGTATAGTGCTAGTATCGGTCTGTTTATTAAACTGCTTTTTAATGCAGAAAATGCTTGAAATTGATCTTCAGCCCAAGTGAAATTATTTCCTTTTTTCAATAAATTTGTGAGGGGTCTTGCAATTTCACCGAAACCCTTAACAAATTTTCTAAAGTAGCCAGCTAACCCCAAGAATTGACGAACCTCGTGTACATTGTGAGGAATAGGGAATTCTTTTACAGCTAGAATCTTATTTTCATTCGGCCGTATCCCATCGGCAGATATTTCATAGCCCAGGTAATTCATCTTTGTGTCAAAAAAACGGCATTTTGATAATTTAAGGGCGAGACCATTTTCGCGCATTAGCTTTAAGATTTCCTCAAGCCTAAGAAAGCCTTCCTCTATGTTAATTGAGGGTAGGCGAATATCATTTAAATACGCCAAGGCAGATTCGTATCGTTTTGCACCGAGCATTTGATTTATAACTCGTTGAAACGCAGCCGGTGCATTAGCCAAACCGAATGGCATTCTTTTAAATTGATAATGCCCATCGGGCGTTACGAATGCGGTAAGCGAACGACTTTCTTTGGCCAAAGGGACCTGGTAATACCCTGAAGCAAGATCCAAAGAGGTGAAAAATCGATTGCCGCTGAGATTAGTTATCTGGTCGTCAATTAATGGCAAGGGAAAACAATCTGTTTTGGTTTTGTTATTTAAAGATCGGTAATCAACACAAAGGCGTCGTTCTCCTGTTTTCTTTTTTACAATTACGATAGGACTCGCATAGTTAGAATCAGATTCCTGTATTATATCATTTTGCAATAGATCATCAACGATTTCCCGTACCTGTTCTCTTTCTTCGTCTGTAGACCACGGGTCTATCGTCAAGCAAATCTATTTTCATTTCAACCGAGTTACAACAACCTATCTCACTCAAATTAAATGCAAAACAATCACGATACGATTGCAATAGATCATAAAGCTTATCCATTGTTTTATCGTCAACTTGTGGACCGACTTTGATTTCAGTCTTAATAAGAGGAGCTAAATCGGTCATGTCTTTTGTAATTTTATTGTTACATAAAATTTTCTTCTCTTCAAAAGGTATTGCTCTGGCAATTAGGGTATTTTTGGGCAAATTTAAGGTATGGTCTGAAATATTTGACAGAACAAGGTGACATTTGCCTGCACTTATATTATAAATACCCTGATGTAAGGTGTATTCTTTACCAGGTTGATTACTATTGTAACCCCCTACATAGCCATCGCCAGAATAGCATGAATCTAAAGCAGAAACTTCGACTAATTCGGATTTATTTCTAGATAACTGAATGTGGTTCGGCAAGGTAAGTTTTAGGGAATTTAAATTATTAGCGTTATCGCGGAGTCCAGGACTTTTGTAAAAGAATAACGTACTATTGTCTTTATAAACCGCAATAGTTGGCAATTCAGTAAAATTTTGGCCAATCAGTAAAGAAGTCTGCATGAACTCATCATTAACGACAAGTACTTCTACATTCGATTCGATTTCATCAATCTTAAGGTTGACAAAAGTACTATACAAGGGTGTAACCGCGGAGTTACCAAAACCCTTAATTATCGGTAATTTAGAAATAGTTTTCAAAGGGTTTAAACTGTTAGCGTCAGATTCGCGCATTAGACTACATTCACTACCAAAATCAATGTACCCAATAAAGGCTTGATTATTTGCTTCAACTTGTTTGAAAAACTTTTTGTTGCCATTACTGCATGTAGAAATTGTTAGAGTTTTACGTTCTGCGTTATCACTTGATTTAGGTTCTATTCGCGGAGTCAGCGGTGTAAGTTTACAATTTTCGCTATTATGCCCTACCCTGTGACACTTTAGACACTTTACAAGGGGCTTAGGACACTTGAAGTAAGGGTGTCCTTTACTACGACAATTAAAACAAATTATTGAGCTATCGTTGGAAGTCGATGCCGAAGCATGGTCATGACGCTTTTTACTTGTGGGAACAGTTTCTAAGGAGGTACGCTGTGAACTGAGAAAATGCAATAAGTCTTCCGGTTCACTACAATTTAAAGCTTGGGCTCCATTTCTAATGGATTTATCATAAATACCGTGAGTTATGCAATCTACGGCCCTTTTGCCACTAATGTCACATCTGTGTAGAAGCATTAATTTATCATAAAAATATTCAGTTAAGTTTTCATTATTACGAGTCGTACGAGCTAACATTTCTTCCAGAATCCGACCATAATTTTGCTCACTTGGAAAGGCTCTTTTGAGTTTGGCTTGCCACTCCGTCCAATTAAATACTACACTCGGTAGGGCTTCAAACCATTTTTTTGCAAGCCCAGACAGTTTTTGTAGAGCAAAATGTATGGTCTGCTTCTCGTCCCATTCGTATATTACAGCACATTCATTAACCTTCCTAACCCAACTTTCAATACTCTGTGATTTACTAGAAGGGTCGAACTCCGGAATGACATTATTCAAATTGTTGTTGTTTAAGCTACAAGATCTTTTACGAGATCTTTCTTGAAAAACATCCAAAAAATTCAGTATCTCTCTTTTTGTCCAACCTGACGTCCTTTTCTGCTTTTTGCGTCTTCGCGATGTAGTTGAAGTATCAGTTGATAAGCTAGAAGATGAAGAGGTCGAATCAGACCTCCTGCGTTTCCTCCTTAATCGGTTCTTTGCACGTTTCGTCCTTTTGTCTCCATTGGTCGATACAGGAGCTACCACTTTTCCTCTTGATATCCTGCTTGGCTGAATTGGCGGCTCTTCGTCTGGAGTATTGCCTCTATCGGATTCCATAACCTCAAAAATACAAATGGTTAAACAGTTATTATTAACTTTCACTTTTGTAATAACTAAGTTTATTCTATATTATTTCTACATTTCTATAAACCTCGGGATATTTACAGAATATTTAATCAGATTATGAGAGTCCCCTATGGAAAAAAAAAATATGTCTTCTACATATTTATTTAATCTTGCATTTCAAAGCACACATGGCCTATAAACTATTTTATTTAAATCTGTGACGTACCTAGTCACACTATTTTCGTTAAAAATTAAATTCATGATTCAGATTCAGATTCATTTATCATGCTCTACTTACACCCTTGATGTTCACTATATTTGCACTTGGCACACTTGGCCAGCGTTTCTATTGGCGCACTTGGCCAAAAGTAATTCCTTAAAGCACACTTGGCTTTATCTTTAGCCAAATTATCATAAGCACACTTGGCTTAAACTGATTAGCACACTTGGCTAAATTCATAAGCACACTTGGCCTAAATTCCTTAGCACACTTGGCTATCAAAGTTAGATTCCCTTTAGGCACACATAACCTTATAATTTAAACTCGACGCACTCACTCACTCAATTAACACTGTATTTGTAGGCAAATCCCACTTCTGAAATGTGATGGAATCAAACACTGAAGTATTCCAAAATAATATGTTTAATCCATTAAACAATAATCACCAATATCTAAGTAGAGTAATACAACAAATACGGATTCACAAGCTATGTTTACTATTCAACGCCTCAAGATAGACTGCCTCTGTCCAAAATGTCAGCCACAAGCTGAACGTTCCCCACTCTAACAGTAGGTCAACACTCAACGTGCTAACCGACCAATCAGAGCAAAGTACACAGTACGTATGCTCAATTGATTGAATAAAATACATTAACGCTTAATATTAACAGGAAGTAAATGTTTTAATTTAAATAATAATGATTTAGTAATTATAAAATATAATCAAACTTAAAAACCTATAATAAACTAAAATAATAACTAAAATGGATGTATTAAATTCGTGCACCCACTAGCGCCATCTGTGGCTTGTGGAAAGAAGTATAATTATTTAAAATACTTTTAAAAAATCATTACAATACTTAGTTGTTTATTTTATCCCATAAATCTTTTTCGTTGATGTTTGAAATGGATTTTGCTCTTCGCAGCTAAGCTATGCATCAAACAAACATTAAAGTTTATCCATCTGAAAATGAACTCTCAAATTTATGGAATAACAAAAAAATTTGGTACACCGATTTCGGTGTATTTCACTCTGCGGATTTTCATGACAATATTCACTAAATCCTAGGGCCATTTCTCCGATTAACTCCGTATTATTGGCCCAGTTTAGCATTTTTGCACCAACCTACCAATTCCTGTTTATCTAAAATCAAAGCGTCCGTATGAGCAGAAGACTCTAACCTAATCCTTCATGAAAGCCTACACCCACACTGAATTTGACGGTTTTGACAGCACAGCTGTATAAATCTATCTATTTCTGGTATAACTAGCGACCCGCCCTGGTTTCGCACGGGTGCAATGCTATACGTATAAACCGTCCTCTTGAATCACTCTAACTATTAAAAAAAAAACCGCATCAAAATCCGTTACGTAGTTTTAAAGATCTAAGCATACATAGGGACAGACAGCGGGAAGCGACTTTGTTTTATATTAAGTAGTGATATTTGTTTTTGGATTCTCTTTCAACATTTTCGACGTAATTTCCGGATTATTTTAATCGTATTTAAAACATATAATTAAAATGCTTAAAATTTTAATTTCGCCGTCTATTATTTATTCTGCGAAAAGGGTAATCGACCGCAGATTTTAATTTCAAAATCCCCAGCCAAGAATTCCACTTATTTAAATTTATATTCTGTCAATATAAACGTTTTATTATACACACATTCTCAAGAAATTCAATCCGAAATTGGCATAGACTGTGAACATCTGTACTGGACGTGACTCAAGCTGGGACAGCTGCCGGGTTTCTGTCAGATATAAATCTAGATGAGTTTAATGAGACTACTGTACTATATTACGTTTCATAAAGTAGAGCGGAGCATTTCCATGTATTCTGGAATCATCGTTTCATATTCTGGCAAAACAAAGTCTAGTTCCAAATTCAACGACATACATTAATGTTTTAGGTAATTAGCTTACCTATTGAATTGTATAACGAACTGGTTGGCGTAAATCAACGCGCGATTTCGCGTACGGTAGTTTACCTATACAGGGTGTAACAATGTACATCAAACTAAGTAACTTTACGCAAAAATTTGTTCTGGGACACGGCTTTTTTTTTTGGGGTGAAGAATCACGTTTTACGGTAGGTCTCAATGTAACCCACTCAAAACATTGTGCTGATGGATGGATTGACTAATACGGGGATCGTGGAGGTGTTTAAAGTAAAACCTTACATCATGTACCTATTTAAAAAAAAACTTGTGTAATAGTTGAAACGTTGACCCCCAATATCTCTATAACTAGAAGGTTCCCAGGCATGGTCTAAAACAAGAAGGGAGAACAAGTGCCTTTTGGCTTCGTTAAGGGTCTTGTCACACCCTTTACATATGACATAATAGTTTTTATCGATAAAAAAGAAGAAAGTAAAAGTTAAGTATTTTTTTTTTTTTTCGGAAATCGTCAATTAACCCCTCCCGCTCTGGGCTGAGCAGGAGGGAGTGTCAGACTTTTACTGACTAAAACCCATCCATGTTCCTTCCTTTGCCCTTTGTTTTCCAGTGCCGCGGTATCTCTTTCGAACAGTCCCGCAACCCTGGCAAAAAAAAGAGAAGTATGGAAGATTACTTGCTGCGCCGACCCCAAATAAATTGAGATAAGGACAGGAGAATGATAAAGATGATGAATAGTTATTTCATCTTGAAAATTATTTGCACAGCTTCAAAGACTTTTCTATTAATTACGAGCTTATGCGGCTTCGCTTGCGTAGAGTTCGGTATTTTTTTTATTTAGAAATAAACGTTGCCCCACATTAGGAATTTCTCCTGTATCGTGGGTGCGTTTACAAACATTTAAACTCACATACAGCATGACAGCCAGACCCGGAACAACTATCTGTAGGCCTTACAAATATTAAAATTTGACCGTGCGGGGATCGATCCCGCGACACGCAACGCAGCAGTCAATCGCTCAGCCGCTGCGCCGACCGTGCCGTCAATTGTCACAAGGTATCGTACTGCCGGGATAAAACAAATTTCATCCAAATCCGTTCAGAAGTTTTTGCGTCAAAAAGTAATAAACATCCATCCATCCCCACAAACTTTCCTATTTATAATAAGACTAGCTGTTGCCCGCGGCTTCGCTCGCGTTTTGGTCGGAAATTACACCACGGGCACGTTGTAAATATATATATAAGGCAATTGGGGATAATGTAGCTTCCTATTAGTGAAAGAATTTTAAAAATCGATTCAGTAGATCCAGAGATCACCCCTCACATACTACCAACAATTTCTGAAACAGTCTCATTTAAACATGGTGTCGCGGACTTTTTTGTAGAACTATTTAAAGCGGACCAGGTTGCCATACATTGTTTTCAAGTATATACAACTGTTTAGGCAGCGCATGCAAATAACTAGAGCTATTTTTTCCGCCTGGCTAGACGAAAAATGTGATAGTTCGGCTAATATGCATGATATCATGATAATTTATAGCCTATAGCACTTATGAATAATGTAGCTTCCTACCAGTGAAACAATTTTTAAAATTCGATCATTAGTTCCGGAGATTACCCCCTACACACAAACTTACAAACAAATTTTAGCTTTTTATACTATTATTACAGAAGTATAGATTAATAGTATAGATAATTATTAAATGAAATTACGATAGACCAACAATAGCCAATTAATTTTGATATTTAATTTACCTTCAATATATGTTTTCTAAATTGGAAAATTAATTTATTATCTGAAATGGCAAAGCAAAGCGAGAATTTTTGAATTATCAGATATTATAGACGATACGAAATATTTATCAATGAAGTTGAAAATAGCGAGACACACCATTTATAATCGTTAGTGGATTATATTAAAAAACTAAATGTGCCAAGGTTCCCAGTGGAAAACAAACATCTGGGCTTTGAAATAAATATCTGAACTATGTGATATATCAAAACTGAAATTCAGATCTTTGCGATTAATTATAATCATACACTGAATAAAACCCGTGTTGTGATAAACTTTAAAAAGGAAAATCAAACAAGCGAAATAAATTACAAAAGAAATAAGTACCTACATTGTTTAATATTCTTTGATTTTCATTTGTTTACAAACTTATGTCATTAGAATGTTTTATCTTGCGTATAAATTATGCGAAAACCTTGACATTTCATACAAATCCATTCATACGTTGAATTCTAGACAAAAGAGTGTTTAGCGAAAACTCAAACAATTCACAAAGAAAACATCTTTAGCTTTGGCAATAAAGATCGTTTACACAATGTTTGAGAAACAGCTGGCGTCTAAACATCAGTAAAGGATACGTTAAACTTGTATAATGTTCTCTAAATTGTGGAATATTTTGATAGTTAATGGATGATATATGTTTGCAAAATAAATTCGTAAAGAAACTATGGGTAGTGTGCACTGTTTTATAATAAACCATTTATTTCAGGTTACAAAGACGCATATAGTAACGTCATTGGTAACTATATTTTCGAGCCGTTTGGGGTTGAAACTCTAGGACCGTGGGGTCCGAGTGCTCACAGCTTTTAAAAGGATATTTCAAAACTTTTACTTGACACTTCCCGTGACCTAAGGGCTGACTTTTACCTTGGCCAAAGGCTTAGCTTTTCCATACAACGTGGCAACGCCGCCAGTCTCTTGGGTACATTACCAGTTGACAGCGTTGAGGAGGAGTTTTTTGACGCCTTTTTTAAGTTTGTTGCTAGGTTATTTACTTTAGTTTATTTTAATTTAGAAATGTATATACCCACCTTGTTTATGCAACTTAAAACTATGTTAATAACACTTGACTTGAACGATGTTTTGTGTGTTCTTGTTTGATTTTTTTAAAGGGATTTATTTTAAACTAAATGTTTTCATTTTATCTTTGCCGCCTACAGATCGATGTTGATCGATGATTGATCGATTGGTGGACCTTAAGTCTGAAAACTTTGTGATTTCTTAAACAAACTTTAAAATCGTTTGTATTTATTGACAAAATTTAAAGGGAGCGCCGAAGGGCAATGTTGTATTTTTTCCTGTTTTCAAAAATTGAGTTTTTAATACTACGTAGTATGTAGTACCTACGTTTCCAACTTTGATTAAAATGACGCTTGACTCTTTTATCCCGATTGTATGAACGATAAAATAACACGAACAAAACTTAATTGAATTATTTATAAATGTTCAGTTTTATTGTATAGCATAAAATTTTGTTTTCATTCGTTTTCTCTAATATCTAGTCTTTCTTCAGATTTATTTCTATTCCGCTAAAAAGCAATAAAAAAAATGAGTTATTACTTTTTATGCTCCGAAGAGGAAGGAAAAATTCATCAATTCAATTAACTTGCCAATTAAGATTAATCATGTTATCAGGGTACGGTAAAATAAACACAATGACACAGTCAATAAGCTCTTTTAATAGGCTGTAATTATAACCTGTCGAACGGAGTTATTGAAGCAGATGTCTATGGTTAAGAGCATCAATATGTACATGTTATGATAAGATGGGTGTGAAAATAAACTTAACAATTACCGGCTATTCAAAAAAGTATTCGATCTGATTATCAATAGAAATAAATAAAACTGAAGTGTCTGTTCGAGGGCTGCGGGACTGTTCGAAAGAGATACCGCGGTCCTGAAAAAAAAGGAAGCGCGGGCAAAGGAAGGAACATGGATGGGTTATAGTCAGTAAAAGTCTGACACTCCCTCCTGCTGCGCCCAGAGCGGGAGGAGTTATTTGATGATTTCTAATCCAAAAAAAAAGTTTGTATTTTCAAAATAATAGTTTTTTACTGAATGCATGTGAAAGTATATAACAAAAAACATTTAACTTTTTATTTTTATCCCTCTGTCTGTTTGTTCCGGCTAATCTCCTGGATGATATGCCTAGACCGATTTTGACGGGTTTTTTACAGGCAGGTAGCTGATGTTATAAGGAGTAACTTAAGCTATACTCTCATTTAGATTGAAATATTATGTTGTTACAAACATACTCGTAGTATTTTGAACCAGCACTACTCGTATTATAAAAAATACCGGCCAAGCGCGATTTAGACTCACAAATGCATGCATGCATGGCTCGCAAAGAGTTCCGTACCATTGTACTAGGCGAGCCCCCTTTAATGTTTATACTACACCTGCTTGGAAAGTACCTTGATACTTTATCAAATTTACGGTAGAAAGTACGTCATTGCATATCGAACAAATATGCGGGGAGAAAACGCATCTGAGCGTGAGAGAAAAGTGTATGAAAATCCATTTCTTACGTGGTTTTTTTTTTAAAATTTTGGGTAAGACTATGCGCCGGTAACCTAAATATCAAAAGCCAAAAAGTTTTTACAGTGAGTTTTTATCTCCAAGTTCGCAAAATGACACTGGCCACTAGCTGTTGGATGGTGTCGGGCTGACAGTGCGACCCTGTGGCGGCAGGATAAACAATTTGAAAAAAGAACATGTGAAAATTGCAGACGCCGGAAAAAGTGTTACATTAAGCTTCACTAACTGCAACAATTTCAATATAAATTTCAATTAGTAAAGATTTAGTTTTTTATTTTCCTCGTAGGTGTAGTATAAAGCACTATGTATCACTCGAGAGAAAGTGCGATTCCCGATCTTGGGTGTTTTAAAGCCCTCGCCTACGGCTCAGGCTTCAAACGACACCCTCGACGGTAATCGGTCACTTTCTCCTCTCGGTGAACAACGTACTATTAATTTATTATTTGTTGTTAAACGGTTTTTGTAAAGAACTATTTTTGTTATAGCTTTCTTAGAGGTTTTCCTACAAAAACACAAAACTAGTTACTACAAACATAGTTATTTGCCTATGCAAAGAATTATTTTTTGTATTTCATTTTTAAATTTTCTACGCTATATTGAGAATCCCTTCTATAATATAAAATAATTCTTTCAATTTAAATGTTTTCAATTTAAAATTAGGTCATTTACCTAATTTTATTGTACCAAAATTCGCATGTCATTATATTATGATTGAATATGTTAAGCTACTATTATATTACCTATGTAAGAACTTTTGTAACCATATTTATCTGCAAATAAATCTTTGACTTTAACTTTGACTATAATTTCGGAGTTAAGTCGGGCCCCTTTGACTCCACTCCTTTTCGAATGGTCAATTTTCGCCTATGTTCTTAAATATTTTCAAAAATATTTATCTTAAAATTCCTGCCTCTCACTAGACAACCCTCATTAATTTGCATGTAAGTAAAGCATTCCTTTATTAAATATGTCTTATTTTTTAAACATAATTACTTGGAAGTATTTAGTCAAGACTCGAGAGCCATCAAAGCACTCATTGTATTGAATAAATTTTGTTTCACAAAAGTTTTGTAACGGTAAGACAAAGATAAATGTCTTAAAGATTTCACGAACAACCGTTACCTCTATTTGGCGGAACTTGTAAAGGTTTGTTGTGTTTTTTTTTACTTACTTAGGTTAGCTAGGGTTTAAAAGTGATCGATCAAGGACATGCACGGGGTGGTCAATAAATATTGTATAATTTTGAAACAAAGTTGCAAAGTTTGCCATTGCATTCGTAATAGCATTGCAATGAAAAATGTTCATACGTATCAAACGTGAAAAAAACGTCAAATGTCAAAATGTTTTTTAAAACTCGAAGCAAGAAATATAAATAAAATGTCATTCTAAATATTTTTTCTCACGTGATCAAAAAAGAGTCCTATTGCATCGCTTTTAGTTTCAAAATGCACATGTATTGTGAACTTATTAATGCACATATTTGTGTTATGAACACTAGCAAGTGCGTTAAAAGAAAAATTGTTATCATAGGCAAATATAAACTACTGTAATGTTATTACCATGGGCAAAATTACCCTTTATCTTAGGAAAAACCAAAGTCTAACAAAATAACGCCAAAAACTTCAAATTACACAAATCATAAAGCAATCTTTCACCCTCTAAGTAATATCAAAGAACCGATACAATACAATGGCTGACATGATAAACTACGTTATTCATAATGTATAATATTAGAGCCCCTGACCCTGCCGCCTAACGAGTGCAACTTGTTAGTAGAGATTCTTGAAGTCGTCACTTTGGCCCCTAACCCATCTTATCAAATAACTCGAGCTGAGGCAAATTGGTCAGTCTACAAATCTTCACAATCCAGGGTTGCGGGACTGTTCGAAAGAGTTACCGCGGCCCTGGAACACAAAGGGCAAAGGAAGGAACATGGATGGGTTTTAGTCAGTAAAAGTCTGAGACTCCCTCCTGCTCAGCCCAGAGCGGGAGGGGTTATTTGATGATTTCCCACCGGTAAAAAAAAAAAAAATGTCTTCACAATAATAAATGAAGAATAGAAGAACCGGCCAAGTGCGAGTTGAACTCGTGAATGAAGGGTTCCGTACCGTCGTACGGAAATAAAAAAGTCCCCTACGGAGCTCTCTTTAACTTTTTTTTGTTTTATTATTTGTTGTTATAGCGGCATTCTGTAAAAATTTCAACTGTCTACCTATTACGGATCATGACATACAGCCCGCTGACAGACAGACGGACGGACGGACGGACGGAGCGGAGGCTTAGTAATAAGGTCCCCTTGTTACCCTTCGACTATGGAACCCTACAAAGGCAGCAGTTATTTATTGTATTGGTAGTGAGGCTGCCTTACGTTCTTAGGGTCCCGGGTTTGAGTCCCGGTAGGAGCAAATGTTTGTGTGATGAGCATGGACATTTGTTTCCGAGTCATGGATGTTTATATGTATAATAAGTATGTATTTACAAACAAAAAAGTATCTATGTAGTATTATCAACTATCTGGTGTCCACGACACAAGCCTCGTTGCTTAGTGTGGCACCTAGATGGCGCTGTGTGTGTAATGTCCAGCGATATATATTTATTGTGGATAATATGCGACATTATGAACTAGAGGCGGAATAAAAAAGAAATGCCTAAAGCTATACAACGTGTAACAGAAAAGGTACCACAGTCTTCCATATGTGTTTTCAGATCGGTGGGACTCTCCCCTTTAACGAAGGTGGGTAAGAGTTCAGACACACGTCTTATCCAAAAAGACTGGTGCACCATTGAGCGAACAGTTTAATGGTGCATTAGTTGTTTATGATTTCTAATTTAATACTAACATTAGGTTAAGTGAGTGAGAGCAGCGGTGGCCCAGTGGTGGCGGCCCCGACTTACGAACAGTCGTGGGTTCGAACCTAGGCAGGCGCATTACTTTGTGTAATTTATTTCATCATCACTGCTCTCAAAAACGGTGAAGGAAAACATCGTGAGGAAACCGGTATGTCCTAGAACCAAAAATTCGAAGACATGTGACATCTACCAACCCGCACTGGGCCCGCGTGGTGGATTATAGCCCATTCCCTCTCATGGAGAGGAGGCGGAGTGTCCCAGCAGTGGGAACATTAAAGGCTGATTATGCTATTAGGTTAAGTTATACTACTAACACTATATGGATTTTTGTATCTGAAATAAAATATTTGAATTGAATTGAATATGCCTATACCCTTTCCGTTACATACTGTATAAGGTTGATCGCAACCTTAATTCCAACCATTTCCTTTTTGCATCTAGTTGTAAAAATACCTCTCGAGGCAAACTGCCTCGTTGGTCTAGTGGTCGCAAGCGTGACTGCTGAGCATGAGGTCCTGGGTCGATTCCCGAGTCGGTCAAAGTGTTGTTGGGTTTTTCCAGTAACAGCCACGGAGTCTGGATTTGTGCCCGGTTAATGGTAATACACCTTTGTGGACTCACTTTCTATTACATGGGACTTAACATAACCGGCGAAATGTGAGTGTACTATTAGGCGTGATGATATGATATAAAAATATCTGGAAAAACATCACAGTTGTAATAGTTATGTCATGTTCGTGAACGGGCGCTGTCGGTTGTAACTGGTCATCTCTTAGTTGCGATATTTGAATAAATTATTTTAATTTTAGAAAGAAAGAAAGAAGAAGAAAGAAAAATCATTTATTTTGCACCGACAAACGCGCAATAATAAAACATAACCATAAAAAATAGAAAAAGAACATCAAAGCAAAAAAAAAAAAAAAAACTAATATTAACTTCGCAGAGAATACATATATATATTCTTCATCTACGATTTTGTCTTGAGATCCCCTATGGTCACACCATAGAGAACCCTAGAAAGTGCATTTTGATTTGTGTATTTTGTCTTTATGAAAATTTTACCGTACACATCTTGCTACATCGTTCTCGCATAATGTACAATCTCAACATGAACGATGTAACCAATGGTTTGTAGCAATATTCTGATTTAAAAGAGTGTCCATTGAGTTTCTTTCCCGTTATTCTCCATAGAGATCTACGCTTTGGAATGGGCAACTACAGTTCTTTCACAGTTTTTATGCCTTGTGACTGGGATTGTAGCTACATTTCGTTGTTGTCTTTATTCGACAGTTCAAAAGTGCCTGTAACTGGCCTACTTGAAATAAATGCTTTGATTTTGTCATCGATATCTAATTACTTGCAGTAAACACATGATTTGCAGTGAAAACACAACTAGCGACCATTGACCCGAAAAATCAGCTATAGTCGCAGATACCCTTGAAATTTTCCAGAATAATTTGAAACAATATTGGTTGTCGTCACTACAGAGGTGAGAATTAAAGATATCTCGAAATCTTTGTGTTCATAAGTCAAAAAACAAATGAATGTTCCAAAAACGTTTCTGTCTATAAGACCAAGTAATTTCGCATATTCCGAAAACAAAAACACATCAATTTGCGTCAGTCTATACTAACCATGTCATGTTTTGTTTATTGTTTTCACGTAAAGGTTTTGGATATTGGTACCTATAAACAAACATTTTCTTGAAGCCAGTTTTCATAAGCAGTGGCTTGGATTCTTTGTACCTGAAAGCTCTTTTGAACCGATAGGAAGTCTACTTTTATGACTAAGAAAGACTACAGATCAGCTAGCCTTTTCCCAAATATGTTGGGGTCGCCTTCCAGTCTAACCGGTTGCAGCTGAGTATCGGTATTTTACATGGGTCGACTGCTTATCTGACCTCCACAACCCAGTTTTTACTGGGTAATACGATACCCCTTGGAAACACTGATTGTCAGACTTTCGGGCCACTGGCTACCTGTAAAGACTGTCAAAGATCTACAAATATCAGTCGGGACCAATGGCCTAACGTGCTTTCCAAGGCACGGAGGAAACTCGGTATGTAATGGTTGGTCACTCATCCACAGACCAACCTAGTTAGGCATGGCTTAACCTTGAGAAAATTTAAAAACACAAGCTATTCACACTTTATTTATAAGACACAATTCTCGGTTGTCGAACATACAAAGTTCATCACACATCTATTTTTAATCCCGAGTCGACGCCAAGTCGTATTTATTAATTTATAACGCATCTCCACTGCGTTAATGAAAGCATTAAATAAATAAACAGCCGCAAGTATCGCTTGAATGAATCATATGAAGAAACGAATGTTTCGTTCAAAAATCGTCATTTGCATGGGCTTATCCCAACGAAATTGAGTTTGATCGGATGCAGCTGAATACAAGAATTTTCGAAGGAATGGGTATTTTCGATGTGAACTCGTAAAACAGGTCCAGGAACCTGTTTTAGGGGGGCAAAAGGGCGCTGTCCGACGCTGGGTGCATCCATTGTGGGATGGCTCGTCATCTCCCTTCTCCCCTTTCGCGGATTCCTTCTGCGACATGACAGTTTCACAGAAGGACATCCATATCCCAGGATTGCGCTCGGCTACGAAACAACAGTCGGCAGCGACAGGTCTTCTCCCACCTCTGTAACGAGAGCACAGCGTGACTCATCCCACTCGGCACACTCGGCCAGCGTATGTCGCGTCATGAAATGACTTCCTTAAGAGGGCCCTTCCCGGCCCGTCTATCGTCAACGTGAGCATGGTCAAAAAGCTTGTTGTTTCGTCCAGAGCCACATGGGCGATTTTCTTTCAACTTCCCCGTCTTACCCCGCCCCGACCCCGCACAATTCGTCTCCCGCGGCCCTCATACCGCCTAACGCGATGACATTCAACGAAAAATAGTGTTCGAAAATTTCTTAAACTTGTTCGAGGAAATAAGTGTTTTTGAATAAGTCTTACAAGTGTGTGAAATAAATATTTGTCATTAAGAATCTCCATTACATTTGCAAGGTTTCTATCGAGATGTTTTCTTTATTTTTACAGTTTATGAGTACATTATGAACGGCGAAGTTCAGGTAAAATTTGTGCAAAACCGCAATTTTTGGAGACTTATACTGAATTTGTTTCTACTTTTTTTTATTTTTTGCAACTGTAGAAACCCAGATTTAGTGCACAAAATACATATTAGTTGAAAAAACTCAAAGATAGATGTGTAACATCGGCATAATCACGTACGAGCGTTTGTATGAAAAGTATGACGGGTTGGCCGCTCTTAACTAACTGGGAACTTCTACAGAAGTCACAATGTCCATGAAATTGGTAAGACTGGTTATCAGACGGGCTTCTGATTACCCAGGGCTCTCAAAAATCTCTTTAAATGACAGTCGCGACAATTGCTTTGCGTTTTTCCGAGGAAGAGAGGGGTCACCCATGGACTGACCTCAACAGGCCATGCTTAACGATCGTTAAAATCAACCCGTGCTGTTATTAACCCCTCATGTTTTCTTCAAAAATATTGAAACGTATTTATAGGTTGCGCATCGGTGCCCTACGAATTCAGATAGAATTAATAAGAATAAGTTGGCACTCGAAATGACTCGACAAAATAAATATTTACATGATTGTTTGTTGATTACTAAATTGATATTTTTGTAAAGTAAACAAACACGTTCTTAATCAGAATACCTGCAACTTTGACATTTACTAGGACAAACGACAGTGTCTCAATAAAATTTGTTTGTAATTTGTACCTATGTTTGTAAGTTTGTATGTAGGGGTTTTTGGTAGGTGTTATTTATATGTACCGATGGGAAATAATCAAATAACCCCTCCCGCTCTGGGCTGAGCAGGAGGGAGTGTCAGACTTTTACTGACTAAAACCCATCCATGTTCCTTCCTTTGCCCTTTGTGTTCCAGGGCCGCGGTATCTCTTTCGAACAGTCCCGCAACCCTGGCAGGCGTCGGCCCTTACGGACCCCTTCCTGTTTGCTGACTCTCTTTGAGGCGCGCGTGGAACACGAACGCGCCGTCGACACGGCCTGTCGTCATAAAACGGACGGACGGCGAGCTAGCCCATAGCTCACCGTCCACAGGCCCGCGTCTACGGTGGCCGGGGGCCCCCGACGCCCGGTGCGTCTCCCGCGGCGGCTGGGACGTGAGGTTCTCTCCCTCTCACGTCCCGCCACCTCCTTCGCTAGCATGACTGCTTCGCAGAAGGAGGTGACGGCGTCCCATTCTGTCTCGCTCCGGACCATGGATTGAACCAGGGCCGGACGCGAGAGGTCACCGCCGCCGATCGCCACTACGAGGACACGGCGTTGCTCCGCCCAAGCGGAGCAGACCTGCACAGTGTGCTCCACCGTGTCCGCCGGTCGATCCTCGCAGTGGTGACACCCGGGCGTAGGGGGTAATATCCGGAACTATTGATCCAATTTTAAAAATTGTTTCACTGGTAGAAAGCTACATAATTCGTGAGTGCTTTATGCATATGATATATATTTTTAAAAAATTACGCACTGTTGCTGAAAAGAAGCTCTTGCTTCGCACGTATCAAGCATTGTGCGAATGTATAATTAGATACTGCATCTGCGTTGGGGAGGCTCAAACAAAACGTTTCTTATAGAAGCAGAAAGGGCACAGCGTGCGGTGTTAAAAATGCTACTGCATTTACCATTCCGGCATCCGACAATCGATGTTTACGATAAGGCCGGTGTACTTACTATTAGAAAACTATTTTTCTTTGAAATTCTACGTCGATACCATAAAAAGTATGTACCAAATTTACCTGTGTCAACCAAGCGAGTTGAACGTTGCCCGGTTCCTCGTCAAAGAACTGCATTTGGCCAAAAGCACTTTAACTTCATCGCCCCATACATTTACAATAAATGCAACAAAATTCATTCTGTCCGTAAATTAAGTAACAATAAATTTAAGGAAGTTATTTTAAGTTGGATGAAGTCGCTGGACTATGAAACGGTTGAGGATCTACAAACAGTGGTCACTTAACTTTTGTTTTTCCTTTTTTTTTCTCTCTACTGCGTTATATAATAAGAAAGGTATATCTATCTGTTGATGGTTTTTTACTTCGTCTAGTTACTGCCTCCTAAACAAGTAAAGTCTTTATATTTAAGGTTATGTGTCGCTGGCATGGGAGAGTACCTCTTTCAAACAATTCATTGAAGCCTAAACACACATACAGACTCACACACACACACACGCACTACTACACACATACATACTCACATACATAAATACACCATACTCATGCACACATACATACTCACATACATAAATACACCATACTCATGCACACACACGTAAACAAACACTTGCGCTTTAGTTAAATATTCTCTCTCATGTGGTTCATTTAGTTTTTATATATTATTATTTTGTATTTTTTTTTCAAAGCAGAAGTTTTTGTTTGTTAGCTTTTTTTTTTGTCATAAAACAAATACCTACATCATTTTATTAGGGGAGGACACTGGCTCCTGCAACACAGTTTCAACTATCGCAGGAGTCAGAGAATCCAATAAACCGTGTACAATGTTTTTATGTCAATAAATATATTTTGATTTTTGATTTGATTTTTTTTTATATAAATTATACTGATATCATACATATTAGCCGAACTATCACAATTTTTGTCTAGCCAGGCGGAAAGAAGCAGCGATTGTTGGTAGTGAGAGCGTGGTGTGTGAGATTGTAGGGGGTAATTTCTGTATCTTCTAAACCGATTTTGAAAATTCTTTCACTAATAGGAAGCTACATTACCCTCGAGTGCCATAGGCTATATTTACAACGTGCCCATAGGAGAACTTCCGACCAAAACGCGAGCGAAGCCGCGGGAAACTTCTAGTAATAAATAAAATTATATTTCAGAGAAAATAATTTCTTAAATCATTTAAAAGTATTTGAAAAAAAAACTGGCTCGTGGAGATTAGGTTCTTTAATGGGGACTCCATTAAAGAAACTCATGGTGACAACTTTCGTATGCGATCATTTGACATGGTTTTGGTGTGTAGGCTCCATAATACATGTTATCATCACTTTTCAGTACATTTATTTGTAGTTGTAATTATTACGATTGCGTTTATAAACGCTTTGCCCGTATTTACATATTTTTCATAATGTCAATCTTCTTTACATCATGATATTGTTGGTTATTCCGTTAATTACTCAATAAAATACCATATTGGACTCCAAAATATATTGTTCTTCCGTACAGGCAAACGATCAGAAATAAAAGACAATTTTATAAATGTGACATGTGTCTAGAAAACTTATTCTAAACTAGCAGAGTTTATACTGGTACATACATATATACGAACTCCATGTATGTGTATTAGGCACATACCAACATCTTTGATGTAATTAAGATGGTTCCAACAGATATTGCTTCCTTTTTTGGCGTACCATCCTTTACACAGTCCATCCATCGTTTCTTTGAACTTCAGCATTATTTATAGGTTATATTTTGATATCTGAATCACAGTGTTCTATTCTTTTTCTTAGCGTGTCGATGACAATATAAATTGTGTCAGTCCAAAACTGACTAGACAAGTTTGGCGCTTTCGGTAGTACAACAGGACACGCGAGTGTTCTATTAGTATTTACGAAGTCAACGACCCTTAACATCCCAGTGTCGGATGTAATTCTATATGTCGTTGCCTCCGACAGAGTCCTCAGACAGCCCTTAGCGTCAAGTATTTTCTTTGAAGTTTGACAATCTCACTTATCTGTATGTATAGGTTCCAAAATGAAATATGAAAACAATATGAAGATTGTACCTAAATATAACGCTGTCAGTCATTTCTGAAAGTTTTATCAAACTACCATAACTAACTACCAACATTATGAATGATGTTTGGTGAATTTTGACTGCGATACAAAACAGAGGCAAAACTTTAACCGACTTCAAAAACACAAAAAAGTAAAAAAAATAACTTTAGCTTCAGAAGTCGGTGAATTTTGCTAGTTTGATTTTGTTTTTTTTTTTGTGTTTTTGAAGTCGGTTTATTTTTTTGCAAAAAAGTTTTTTATTTTTCACTTTTTAGTGGTTCACATGTGCTTACCCCTTCACAGCGTACCGGCGTGATGTTATGTTATGAACTGGTGTAAACAATAGACAAACATGAGATTTCAGCAATCCCAGTCCATTTGCTATCATTTATTGAGGGGTTCCGTTGCCTATCTCCGAAGTTCTTCATCAGATCTTCACCAAATTGAAATGGGACCACTCCGAGAAAGTACTCTTCCATAAACTACCCAAATCGCTTCAAGTGTGCCTACAAAATTTGAACAGTCCTCTCTATTTCTCCAATATCCCATCATCAGCTCCTGAATTTATGATCATGGGACCACCTGGGAAGTATACCCTTTCAATCTAAAAAAAAAATAATCCAAATGGGTCCAACCATCTTCGAGTAATCAAGGAACATAAATAAAAAAAAAAAAAAATGCGACGAATTGAGAACCTCCTCCTTTTTGAAGTCGGTTAAAAATACTATGATATTCGCCTTAAATTATATATTAACTAGCTGTTGCCCGCGGCTTCGCTCGCGTTTTGGTCGGAAATTATTCCACGGGCACGTTGTAAATATAAACTATAGCACTCGGGAATAATCCCGAGCTTCGAGTTTTCTCGAGCTTTGGGGATCTTTCTATTAGTTAAAGAATTTCCAAAATCGGTTCAGGAGATCCAGACATTATTACCCCCTACATACGAACTTACAAAAAAAATTACCTCTTTATAATGTAAGTATAGAATAGCAACATAATTTCAACCAAATCATAGTCTTTCTGATACTAGCGGTTGAGCACTGTATTCAGAAAACCTGTCGCCACAACATTTTGCTTTAATTTTATTAAAATGTTTATTTTTGTTCCAGAGCTCTTCTCTCACAGACCTGATCTCGGCATTCGACACAAAAGCTCAAGCACACACAGATCTACAAAAGGTGACAGCATTCAGCGGATCCTTCGACAAAGACCACAAACCTACATTCTCAAAAGAAGAATATGGCAAGTAAGTAAAAGTGACATTAGACCCTAATAGTTATTCAAAACCAGTTTTATGCGGATATCTTATTGGTTGGAAAATCTATACAAAGCGAGGCCATGTTGTACTGGGAATGTATAGCTTGATGTGAACACAACCAGTTTTACCAAGGGGTATCGGGAATCGCATTACTCCTGGGTTGTGGAGGTCAGATAGGCAGTCGTTCCATGTAAAATTCTGGTATTCAGCTGCATCCGGTAAGACTGAAAGCCGACAGTTGTTGTTGCATATGAGGCAGACCTTAATAATAGTAGGTAGAAAGCATACCTTATGAGGGCTGGTGTGGAGACCACATATTGGCAAACGTATGATGCCCCCCAGTAATACGTACAGTTGCCAGCACATCAAGCTACCAAAAATAATTTTAAACTATAAATTGGTGACGGTTAAGTTCACAATCAAATGAGAAAATTGCTGGCGACTGTACCGAAGACATTTAAAAGATGGCCGAGATTAAATGCCGAAGTGGGAGGAGTCAGAGTGTTGTTGCGCAACTGGAGAGAGAGCGGCCGAGTTGGTTTTATTGCATGTCTATGAAAAAAGTGCGTAGCTGCGTAGCCGTGTTTGGTTTTGAGCTTGGCTAAGCTCTGGTGGGAACAAATTTTAACGAAGTTTATTTTGTACATTATACCATCTCGCTTGTAATCCTCGAACGGTTATGCAGAAGTATACCTTATTAGGTACACAAAACAAAAAAAAAAACAGAAAACAGCTCATGCTTAACAGTCGCAATTGCGACCACTAGACTAACGAGACAGTCAATTTATATTATATTTACTTACTCTCCTATCCTAAATGCGTAAAAATCATTATCTGAAAAAAAAAACACGTTTGTTGTATGGGAGCCCTCCTTAAATATTTATTTTATTCTGTTTTATTTATTGTTATAGCGGCAACAGAAATACATCATCTGTGAAAATTTCAACTGTCTAGCTGTCACGGTTCATGAGATACAACCTGGTGACAGACAGCCAGACGGACAGTGGAGTCATAGTAATAGGGTCTCGTATTAACCCCTTGGATGCGAAATCCTAAAAACCGAACTCCACGCTGGTGATGCCGCGGGTATAAGCTAGTTTACAGTATTGTATTGTATAGCGGGCTGGTGTCCGCAACTCCACGTCTAAGCGCGTATTTTGCGTGCGGGTGGGAAATTTATTCGATCCACCCTAACTCCCCGAGAAAGGCCAGCAGCGCCTTGATGTTGCTGGTAATCTCGCGGAGAGTACCTGGGTTACCGAAGTACTTTGCCCTGTATGTTGCAACCCCTGGGCAGTGCAGAAGCACGTGGGCTGCTGTCTCGTCTACCTCCATGCAGGCTCGGCACAGGGGGCTGTCCGTGACTCCTATGACAAAGAGGTGTTTATTAAAAGAGCCGTGTCCAGTGACGGCGGCTGTAACTGTGCGCAGCTGTAGTTTGGACAGCCCGTTTGGTGAAGCGGCCGTCGATAGTAGGAAGTGCTTCCTTGGCCTGCCTGCACTCGCCATGGTCCAGCCATAGCTTGTGGTGTTGTTCACTAGTTCGTTTCCTTACCAGTGAGCGTAGGTATCCGAAAGGGAGTGGCACGATGGGTTCGGGTCCCACCGCTGCCATACTTGAACCCCTTCTAGCGAGATCGTCCGCTGCATCATTGCCTCGCTTAGTTTACAGTATCGGAAACACTACTACATATAACTCTGACATTTCAATGTTACAATAATGTTATTTGTTAACTCACAGATAACTTAACGGTCAAAAATTTCCATGAATAAACCAAGTTTTTTTTTGGTATAGTCTTTGCCCAGCAGGACTATTAAGGATGATTTCTACCAAACGGCCCGCATCGAAAAGGATACGAACGGATGCGGCGACAACCGATCGCGTCCGGCAGGATGTCGACGCATACGATCTGCTCCGTACCGTTGCTAGCGAACGTATCCGTTTCTGCACCTAGTCAAATAGTTTCATTTCTACAGTGTTGAGTTTGACAGCCCAAAGGATCCGATTGGATACGACGACAGGCGAACTGAGCTGATCGCACGTCGCAACATGCCTACTTTCGGCTGCCATCACGTGTCGCGGAGGACGCCCGCGGTCAAGTTTCTGTGCGCGGCTTGGTAATATTATAGACATTAAATACTGTGTACCTACACGATTTAATACCGGTTAAAGATTTTAAAATCTGTTCCGATCCAATAAAATACGAGCCGTTTGGTGGAAATTATGCTTTACAGGCCGGTTTCATATTGAAAATATTATTCTCATGTTTCTTTTGTCAATCGACCAATATACACGCATGATTGTGTCAGGATGAGTGGTTGGGATCCTTTTCGAAGAATTGACAGTAGGTTTTCGTCTGTCCTACTGTATTACAAAGGCTCAAGTATTTTATTGAAGTCTATCAGTGCAGAAATACAATAATAACTTTTGTTGAAATTCCTATATTGTGCAGGCATGAACTGAACCGTAAGTACTTTTCAGCTCGGTCAGAGAACTAGTTTTGATCAAAATAAAGTACAGATAGATTATTATTGAACTGATTCGTGTTACGTCATTTCAGGGCTTATTTTTTGAGTTACATTTAATAACACAAGGAGCTCGTGGTTAAATAATGTGTAATGTGTGGAGGTCAGATAGGCAGTCGCTCTCTGTAAAATACTGGTATTCGGCTGCAGCCGGTTAGACTGGAAGCCGACCCCAATAAAAAGTTAGGTAAAGGCTATAAAGGGTGTAATAAGACCCTTAACGAAGCCGAAAGGCACTTGTTTTCCCCGTCATTGTGAATATTTTTTCGTTCTAGACCATACCTGGGAACCTTCTAGTTACGGAGATATTGGAGGTCAAAGTTCCAAAATTTTCACAAGTTTTTTTTTTTAAATGCATGTTTTTAATGTAAGACTTTTACTTTAAACACCTCCACGACCCCCGTACTATTTAATCCATCCATCAGCACAATGTTTTGAGTGCGTTACATTGAGTCCTACCGTAAAACGTGATTTTTCATCCCAAAAACAAAAGTCGTTTCCCAGCAATATATTTTGCGTAAAGTTACTTTTAATTTGATGTACTCGTCTTGCTTTGGTTGACGGCTTCGTGAAGGGTCCGGTTACACCGAGTATAGGCAAGAGATAATGGTTACAAGGTTTAGCTCAAACGGTGTGACGGTTTTGTTTTCGTCAATTCTAATTAGCTTCTCAGTTTCATACTTTTCGTGTTTGTCTGTATGATAGCTTAGATAATTTAAATTTCATGATGGATTTCAGTTGAAGTTTTCGCTAACAAATCTTCAATAATCACAAGAATTCACAAGCGGTTACAAATTGTTTGAAGTCCCTGACTCTTGTGCTAAGTGATAAAAAACCTGTGTTACAAGAGCAAGAAAATTAGTCAACTTATTCCAGAAAGTTAAAAATTCCAATTAACTCGGCGTATCACGGTCCACTAATGGAAAAAGGCCTTTCCTAACCGACAGCATAACATGTCTTGGTCTTTCGTCTTCCACAGCTAGTTTGTCCCAGAAAACTTAATAACACATAAATCTTGATATTTTTCTTACTTGTCACCATTGTACCTGTACGAATCAGAGGTAGGTTGCTAGTTATAAATAACTCGGGTTCATTTTACCTTACTATTCTTCGAAAATTAAAAAACTTTTATTTTTAAAATAAATAATGATACTATTATTGGAAAATTTTATTAATAAGATCAAGATAGTTTCTGTAGTGCAAAGACATCAAAACATCCGTGTTCATCCTTCGTCTGGTATTCCAGAAATAGCAGATCAAGATTGAAATACCCGGTATAATACAATTTGCCGCGATTTTTTTTTTTTACCGATCGGAAATCATCAAATAACCCCTCCCGCTCTGGGCTGAGCAGGAGGGAGTGTCAGACTTTTACAGACTAAAACCCATCCATGTTCCTTCTTTTGCCCTTTGTGTTCCAGGGCCGCGGTATCTCTTTCGAACAGTCCCGCAACCCTGTCAGAATTTGCCGTGACTGGCATGCCATTATCTCGAGGATAAGGAAAACTGGAATACTTCAGCGATAGTTCAAAGAGCCTACAAGATCAATAAGAACCTAATTATCCAGGGAAGTTAAACTTTCGTCTTTGTGAGGTCAGGTGGGATGCTACGGAAGATTACATCTTGCTTCAAATTGTGCAAATTCATTGCCTTATCTTATACGTAGATTAGCATCTTTGTGAACAGAACTTGAAATTAGTCTCTAAGGTAAAAAAGAAAAGTTGGATATCTGAAAATAAACGTCACAGCAATGCGCACCGGTTATCGCGAAAGCTTGTGATCATTTTGCAAATATTAAAAAATATTACAGTTTTTTACTACATGTTAGTCGCGATAGGTAGCATACGCATTGTTTTCAATCATTCGTCATTATGTTTTTCTCATAATCCAACTCATAACGATTTTGAGTGGAATTTCTCTTTGGATGCCGTCTTTTGCTGCAAATATGGGGGCTGAAGAAATAGTAGGAATTAAAAGAGTGTCCATGAAATTTCTAGATAGTAGGTGGTGATAGAGGTGATGTCAGCAAACAGGAAGGGGTCCGAAAGGTCCGATGCCGATTTCTTTCGAACAATTGTTCGAAATAGATACCGCGGCCCTGGAACACAAAGGGCAAAAGAAGGAACATGGATGGGTTTTAGTCAGTAAAAGTCTGACACTCCCTCCTGCTTAGCCCAGAGCGGGGGGGTTGTTTGATGATTTCCCATCCGAAAAAAAAAAAAAATTGGTAATGGTGTCAATTTGGGACCTCTGTTTTGGTATGGATATGTGATGAGGAGGGATGGAACACATGTGAAAAGGACGGTAGCTTGATTCTATTGTTTTTGACATTCAAAAGTGCCTGTAAAGGTCTAATTGAAATAAATGCTTTGAGTTTGAGTAAATTTCAATATTTTAATAGTGCTAAGTTATTAGGCCGAATAGTGATTCAGCTTAATAATTTAGCAAAACGAATACTCCTTTATTTTCACACTATAGAGCAAAGGCCCCTCTCTCCCTATTCTACAAATTCTGTCTTCACATCAATGACGGCACGGTTGGCGCAGTGGCTGAGCTGCTGCGCTGCGTGTCGTCGATCCCCGCACAGAACAAATATTTGTATGATCTACAGGTAGTTGTTCTGGATCTGGCTGTTTGTTTATATGAGTTTAAATGATTTTAAACGCCCCACGATACAGGAGAAATTGCTAGTGTGGGGTAAAGTCTTTTTAAAAGCAAATACAATCTTTTGGTTCAAGTCAATTTCATCAAACCGAAGAAGGTTTGATGAAATTGACTTGATATAAAGAACCAATAACTGATTAAAACATTTTTATTCAGACCTATTCCTGGATCGATGACGGAGTTCCGAGGGGCTCAAGCTCAAGCCAGAGTCTACTCAGAAATGAAAGAACTGTGTGAGATCATCCACGATTACGGAAAATCACCCTGCAAGAGTGTCCTGCCACCGGAACTGAAAGACGCAACCAAAGTGATCTCCTTTGGGGAATTATTTTCGGTAAGTGCTAAGTTTATAGATAAATGTTACACATACAACTTTATTCATCACTAGATTGTTTCAGCGAAACTTTTTGTTGCTTTGAGTTGAGTGATAGTACAATATACTTTAAGTACATTACAAATAGAAGTTCTAAAAGTTAGATGTCAGTCGGTAAGATTAATAGGAAGACTTTATCAAACAACACGATGCTATTTGGGATACATGCAATTTTATTCTCTTATGTAATGCTTAAGGGGATATGCGGTGTAACGCGAATGGATAAAAAAAGGACTGAGTATATAAGAGGAAGTCTGAATGTGGAGCCGGTGCCTGAAAAGTTACACAACTTTTCAGGCACCGGCTCCACATTCAGACTTTATCAAACAACACGAAGCTATTTGGGATACATGCAATTTTATTCTCTTATGTAATGCTTAAGGGGATATGCGGTGTAACGCGAATGGATAAAAAAAGGACTGAGTATATAAGAGGAAGTCTGAATGTGGAGCCGGTGCCTGAAAAGTTGTGTGGTAATTGGTTATCGTGGTATGTACATGTGATGCGGAGGAATGGGGAAAATGTTGAGTATGAATGTGACAAGATGGGTATATGAGTTGAGGAAGACTAAAGAAATGATGGATGGACTGTGTGAAGGATGTAATGGCTAGACGGGAGGTGACTACTGAGATGACGAGTAATAGAGATGGAACCAACCCCAAATAAATTGAGATGAGGGCAGGAGAATGATGATGTACCACCAGCGTTATTCTGGAGGTAGAATTAAGTTTAGTTAGGCATATACAACACATTCTTAAAGGATAATTACTCGAAATCATGCTAGACATACTAAGTGAATATTATTGACTGTGTCCGGTATGCGTTGCAATGCACCTTTTTTTACCTACCCTGCCTACCTACCCCCTAATCACCTAGCAGTGTGAAATATACTTTGCTTTATAAAAATCGGTAGAGCCGTTTCGGAGGAGTGCGACCAAAAACACCGTGACACGAGATTTTTATCTTCTCCTTCTTTGCGTGTCGATAGACTCAAATAATACCCGACCAGTATATTAAGGTCCCATTATAATAGATGGACAAATTTTAACACAGCGTTCAGTACGTCTAACTAAAGATATCCAAGCAAAAAAAACACTGATAAAAGTGATTTTATTTTGACCTAATGGATGTGTTTATTCTATAGTGCCGCCAGCAATTTATGATTTTAGGTCAAAATAAAATCACTTTAATCAGTGTTTTTTTTGCTTTGATATCATTGGTTATACGTACTGAACGCTGTGTTAAAATTTGTCCATCTATTTTAATGGGACCTTATATAGTCACCTGCACAGGTCTGTCGTTGGCTTAGTTTAAATCCTGAAAGATACAGGTGGCTGTGCAGGATGGGCGAGAAAGGAGGTGGGGCATATCCTGCAGAGGAGCTCCACACTGACATTGTATTTGGCCAGATTACCTCTACATCGGCCAACCTGGGCCCGCAAACGGTTACGACATTTCCAGATTGGCCACTGCAGTTCCTGTCCACGAAGATGTTGTTTTTTGTTGTGTGCCTTATAATAAAACAGTGTTATAATGAGATAGTCCTGTATTCACATAGGGACCAACCACCCTTCGTGCATAGTGTACTATTAGGTACACCTCTGCCTAACCGTTCACGGATTCAGGCGTGATGCTTTGTTATGTTGCTCATTTAATAACAAAACACTCGTATTAGTCTTAGGGTTTAGACTGTATATTATTATATTCTTATTCCCGTGAGTCTACCCAGACGACATTTCAATACAAGACAAAATTATCTAGGGAATTGTAACTTTAACCAGTCCGTCACACTATCTGATTTCGATTTACAATAGAACGACCATCACTTCCCTAGGGTGTCGTAGATCAGTATTCAAAGATTAATAGAATGACGGATAGGGACGAAATAGCGGAATTAGCTGACGGCATAAAATAGGAACAGAAGATCAGCTAAATACAACAAGAGAAAATGCAGGATTCCACGCACTCATTGGCACTCTTCACGTACTGCGTGTGTGATGCTGACATCGGACGCTTCACTCAACTGAATGATTCAGGTGATGGTACATTTTTTCTTTCGTTCCACGTTCAAAATTACAATGAATGTAGAAATAAACCTCATCATGAGATACAGCCCACTGTCAGAATGACGGAAGTACGAATGGACAGCGGAGGGTTAGTAATGAACAAAAAGTGGTGCGTTTCATATTTAACACTCTCTGCCTGTAAGATAACTCTTGCGACTGGCATTTGTTTGAGAAGGACTTCAAACGAATGCTTGTATGTCTGCGTGTGCCTGGTTTCGCGGTTGTATGGAGTTGAATTTTTAGTTTTGTCTATTCAGTGGGAGAATCATGAATCCCTGACCTCTTTGGTGAATGAGTGTTTGGCATATAAATGTAGGTTAATTAAAAGTCATAGGGGATGAGGTACATGCATTAGTATGCAGATACGGTTTCTTTTATTACTATCTACTGTTTCTTATATCATGTCTACGAGTATTTATGTAATATTATGTATGTAAGATGTTTTTAGTTCTCTGTGTTTATTCTTAGTTATATGTTTGGCACAATTTTCAGCTCAATTTTCTTTACATGTTTACCCAAGTTAGAAGAATGGTTGTTCTGTCTTGTTTTTTTCATTATGATTCAAATGTTCACTTTAACAAACTGGTGACTGACATACGCATTGCGGTTAAAAATTTCCCTAAATAAATAAAGAAAAAAAAAAGATCACTGTCAAGAAATTCATTATAATAAGACCATGAATGCATTTCCATTTCTCATTTTAATTTATGAAAATTCACGTGAATAAGATCTGTCTAACAGTCCTTGTGACTAGAACTAGTCTTGCTGGAGAGTAAAAGGATTCGGTATCTTAATTTGGCATTTCAGCTGTCATTTATTTTGTAGATCTTTGATACCTAGTCGTTACAGGTAGACAGTGCTCCGAAAGTCTGACAACCAGTCTTACCAAGAGGTATCGCCCATTACTACCTGGGCTGTGGAAGTCCAATAGGCAGTCAGTTTATGTAACATTTTGATATTCAGCCGCATCCGGATAGACTGGAAAACAACTACAAAACAGTTGGGAGCAGATGATGATCATCCCCGAAACGGTATCTATTAACTTGACTCAACTATACTAATATTCTAAACAGGTAATGTTTGTGAGATTGTAGGAGGTAATCTCTGGATATACTGAATGATTTTGAAAATTCCGCCCGTGGGATAATATCCGACCAAAAAGCGAGCGAAGCCGCGGGCCGCAGCTAGTATTTCAATAAAATTGAAATTCCTTATTCATATAAAGGATCTGAACAATATCTAACGTGATCAAGTAATTGAACCGTATCGTTATTGTTAATGGCTATTGTTAACTTATTCAGACCAAAATTGATGACCGGGATTTGATTGTTGGGACCAACGACCTCAAAAAGGTCGCTGGGACAAACTGGACCCCGTAAGCAGAGGACAAAATGATTAGGTCTAGCTTTAGATCTGCCTGTCGTCGTTAAAGTTTTAACACCACGTAAGTCCAAAATATAAATTTGACAGGAGAAAGAAAAAACTGCATAATTATATCTAGGTAATGGTACAATAATATTTTATCATTTGTGTTTATTTGAGATTTTACTGAGAAGGCATTCAGCAAAAGGACAATGACCAAAAGTGGTAGAGGTACCAAAGAGTCTCATGCGTCAAGATTAAAATTTTATAGGAATTATTTTCATATTTTTTACGACATTACGCGTCATGGATTTGATTTTTGAATAGGGAATTTAATTTAAAGTACAGAAGTATGGATATTGTTTTACTCCCTTTACATGACTTTCACACAACCGGTCGTAGAGATGTAGAATGCAATAGAAACTATTTTGATGAATCGACTAACCATGCAATCATTCCAATCGTTTCTTTTTATAATAAATAATTATAACGTATGCTTCAAAAACATTTTACGAAAAAAGAAAGCAAAGGTAATACATATTATGTATTACCTTTGCTTTCTTTTTAACATTTCTTAGTAACAATTAAGTAAAACCAGTACACCAAATCGACTTGTTGTTGCTAATTGACACATAATCGATTTTCGATAGATTTCGATTTATCGATCTCATCCCTAAATCCCGGGTATATTTTTGACATTTGATCTGACATTTACGTTCGTCTGTGTTTTTAGGGTTGAGATTAATTAATTATTGTATTGTGTGTCGAGAAGTAGTTTTTTTTTGTATATTGTGAACTTAGTAGGAGTAATTTCTGTGTATTTCGTTGTGCAAATATGTCAAGTCGTGGAGTCAACGAAATGACGCCGTCAGTCACCCGGCAAAACCGATGTATCAATTGTTCATTTTCTAGTTGCCTACTTTTGAGGTTATTTCGATTTTATAAAATTACTCCGAAACTCGGGTTTTGTTTACAAAAATAACTTTTGTAGAAGTTAATAATGATAAGTGAAGACTATAAAAAAGATAGTTTGATTTTGATGCATGCCGACATCAAAACGACGGACATGAGCATTGTCCTTTCAGGATGATCGGTTCGGTGGTTTAGGCGTGAATAGGTCACAAACAAACAAACTTATATTCGTATTTATAATATTAGGATTAGGATAGGATAGTTAAGATTAGGATCTGTGTTCGAATAATTTGGCGAAGAACCTTTGCCCCGTTACCATAGGCGAACGCAGTAGTATAGCAGTGATAGTCTAGTGGTGTGACCATCGGACGGACTGAACTTCTGTGCATATTGTATATTAATTATCACTTGCTTCGACGAAGTAAAAAATCGAGAGGAAACCAAACCGCCTGAGAGATATTTGGGCATTACATGGGCGGAATAAAAACTCTAACACCTGGTAAGGCCACTAACACGAAAAAGAAAGATGGCAAATGTTTTTCGAAAATCTTAGCTAGGAAATCGTTTTTCTGTAAACAGTTTTGCCAATTTTAACCCAGAACAAAGAACTGATTTTAACAACGATCTAACTTTACTACGTGTTTGTTAATCAAGGGCTTAAAGTTTATGTTAAAAAGAGGTAACAACTTAAGCCTACTGAAGTGAGCAATTATAAAATCTGAGATTATCTCTAAAGACATTGCTCACAAAACCAGAAAATGTCATTATAAATCAGTTAATAATTAATAATAAAATAGTTAATTAATAGTATTACTATAATATTATTACTACTATTACTATTTTTTGTTAGCCTATTTGAGTGTCCCACTGCTGGGCAAAGACCTCCCCTTTCTCTTTCCAAACCTCTCTGTCCTGTGCAATATCTGACCATGTTATTATAATATAAAAATAGTAATAACCATTTTAAATGAAAAGGCAGCGAGATTAAAAGATATTAAACACAAAAACTCTGAAGTCCGTAAATCTTTCAGACGGATGCTTGTCCGTTTCAGAACTCGCTGAAGTTTGAATAGGAAATTCCGCTGAAGAAAATGTTCTTGCTCGATTATAAACATAATTCTACCCAACAAATTATTAGCTTTACTTTTAAGTACATACAACTGGTATTGTTAAAGACTTTTGAAACCGGAAAGTTGTATTTTGATTTCTATAGAAGGTGAATTTACTTGGGTACTTTATGAATGCTGAATTCTCTTGAGGTATTTAATGAACGTTTTAATAGCGTGTTTTGGTTAATTTTGCGATTGTAAAATGCGGTGTCATTTCCTTTAAAGTGACTATTTTTTCAGTAATAATATTTTACGATTATAATCTTTGCATGCACCTTTGCATGCAAAGATTATGATCTCTATGATATGACCTCACAGAGGTTTAAGCGATGACACCCCGTTCCATGCCCTCCCCGACCCTTGCTCGAGCCAGCCCGCGCATCTGAGCCTGTAGTTGTAAATCAGCCCCTAAATAATGACACCATTCAGATCCAGCCTGTCCCTTTCCTGTCCTCCCCCAGCGACGCCCTGAAGCCGAGGCTCGTATCCTACAAGGGGTGCGCTTAGCGTGTAGTCGCTTAGTTTGTAAGTTTTGCCCTGGCTAGAGGCCTTATACTCAAGGCACCCACAGACATCCTAGGTTGAAATGCGAGATGCCATAAACAAAAAAAAAATTGAAAATCTTTTCAATTATACTGGAGGGGCAGCTTAGGGTAAATATTCGAAGAGGCTGCAACGATCTGGTGCCCTACCGTGACGTCTTAAAGCAGGAGTAATTCCTGTGTGGGAAAGAGATGGCGCTAGACGACCTGTAGAGCTCTGTCTCTTTCCCACACTGGAATTACTGCTGCTTTAAGACGTCTTAGTAACCCCTGAACGCTCGCTTGTTGAAAGGAAATTAACTTACCTTCTTACTTGCGTCCTGTCCAGCTTATAATTACTGGAAGTTCCAAATGCTGTTGGACCTTTCTTTTTTCTTTCGGATGGGAAATCATCAAATACCCCTTCCGCTCTGGGCTGAGCAGGAGGGAGTGTCAGACTTTTACTGACTAAAACCCATCCATGTTCCTTCCTTTGCCCTTTGTGTTCCAGGGCCGCGGTATCTCTTTCGAACAGTCCCGCAACCCTGGCAGGCATCGGTCCTTTCGGACCCCTTCCTGTTTGCTGACTCTCTTTGAGGCGCGCGTGGAACACGAACGCGCCGTCGACACGGCCTGTCGTCATAAGACGAGCGAGCTAGCCCATAGCTCACCGTCCACAGGCCCGCGCCTACGGCTGGCCGGTGGTACGTTGTCTTTCTTGGAATATGCATAATTATCAAAACAAACGAGACTTTTATCAGTTCTGGAAGCAAGACTTTCGACACGAAGATGAAATTGTAGTACTGCTGTTTACTTTTTTATTTTGACAGGCCGCATAAACTTTTGTTGTATGTTCGACTCAAAATTCAAATTTCAATCCTAAAAATGACCCTCAGAGCGTTGCAGTGTTCGACAAGAGGTTGTATTGAAACAGTATCATACCCGCTCTAGGCCCACGTGGTGTATGTATTATGACTGTCTCTTACAGAGATCGCACAAAAAGGAAGCTTTTTCCCAATAGTGGGGCCGCTATAGGCTAATTATGCATGTTTAAATAGATTCGTCTATACTAATAATATTATAAAGAGGTAAAATTTGTTTGTATGTTTGTATGTAGGGTGTAATCTCTGGATCTACTGGACCGATTTTGATAATTCTTACACTAATAGGAAGCTACACTACCCCGAGTGTCATAGGCTATATTTGCAATGTGCCCGTGGGATAATTTCCGACAAAAACGTAAGCGAAGCCGCGGGCAACAGCTAGTATTATTATAAAGTAGGGCCGCTTTAGGCTAATTACGCATGTATGTTTAGATTCGTATTATTATAAAGTGGGGCCGCTATAGGTTAATTATGCATGTATGTATAGATTCGTATTATTATAAAGTGGGGCTGCTATAGGCTGATTACGCATGTATGTATAGATTCGTATTATTATAAAGTGGGGCTGCTATAGGCTAATTACGCATGTATGCATAGATTCATATTATCATAAAGTAGGGCCGCTATAGGCTAATTATGCATGTATGTATAGATTCGTATTATTATAAAAAAATAGGACATTCATATGGTTTACCAAGAAAAATACACAATTAACTGCGTGCCTACCTAATACAATGACCCGGCAAATCCAGACTGTCTAGCTCGACTTGCGCATTATGAGCCAAATAATTATGAGAACATCGTCGTTTCTGTTTTAAAAATGGTAAAACCGTGTAAATTTTGAGTGACAGGTGTCATAGTAAAATTGGAAAGAACTGACATAGGATATTAGCAAAATTGGTTGTTGGTATGTACATACAACATTGTTTGTTGGTTTCCTCCGTGTCTCGGAAAGCACGTTAATCCGTTGTTCCCGGCTGTCATTTCTAGATCTTTGACAGTCGTTTACCTGTAGCTAGTCAGTGGCCCGAAAGCTCGACAACCAGTCTAAACGAAGGGGTATTGTATTACCCGGAACTACCTGGATTGTGGAGGATAGTTAAGCAGTCGATACATGTAAAATACTGCTATTCAGCTGCTTCCCTTTAGACAAGAAGCCAACCCATACATAGTTGGGAAAAAGCTGGGCAAGTAGATGGTAGATAACATTTCAAATGATTCTACTTCGAATGTGGCCTAACGTTGAAAATCCTATATCTAGAGAAAACTAATGGGGTTGTCAAAATTCTACCGACTAAAGGTGCGCTCAAGCTCAGTGAATCGAACTGCGGACTGGCTGCGGAACTTTGGTAGATATTTTAGTACAGTCGCTAGCACATCAAAAACTGTCAAATTTCTCCAAATGATTTTGAACCATAAAATATTGACAGTTTAGTTCAAAATCGAATGAGAAAATTTGTCAGTTTGTTGTAACTTGATGCACTGGCGACTGTACATGATCTGTCAAAGTTGCGAGATTTTGACAGATAATGTACAGTTCAGTCCGATCGGTTTGCTAATTTCTGATGCATGTTGACCGCACCTTAACGCATGATGCACACAGACGAAGTTATCAAATCCTTGCATGGCCAGCCATAATGTTACACGAATATGATTGTCATAATGCACCCGCGTCGGTTCCAATAAGATAGCTTTACGCCATCATATAATGTATTATACGAGCAAAAGACACGCACTACTTTTATTCTATTTCGATACTAGCTTATGCCTTCGGCTTCGCCTATGTCGAGGTTGAAAAATATAGCAGTTACTTTCGTCACACTTTCGTATTAACAATATTAGTATGGATATTGTCGGTTGATCACGTCCCCTCACCTGTTCCTAACATTAGTTTAGTCCTGTAAACTCGAGTTTACAGGACTAAACTAATGTTTAATTACGCGTCTGTAGGCTATTCCTTTGCCATAACCCCTTGCTAGGTCGACCTAGCAAGGGGTTATGGCAAAGGAATAGACTACAGACGCGTTATTGTGATGATTAAAGCTAGGAACAATAATGTTTATTGATCTTACAAAGTGATAATGATGAATGAAAAATCTATAGTCGAAGAAAAAGAAACATATTTTCTCCCAACCCACTCATTTGAAAATGACTCACATTTCCGTATCTATCTTCAAAACACCTGTGAACCTGTCAAGATTACGTAAAGCTCATTGTTTGTCTTTATTCCTGTCGCAAGGTCAGACTAGCGAAACTAAAATAAATTCTCGAATGTTAACGTCAAAATAATATTGTGTTTAGAGCAAGCGATGACATGTGGCGGTAAGTGTATAATATGAAAGATGAATGTAAATATTTTGCAGGAAATTATGTTATTTTCCGTATGGTAGACTGCGTATTTTATTGCCAGGTGAATTAAAAATACCGAAAAATATTTTTCGTACTAGTTCCGTGGGCAACATTGCGAAAAGTGAACGGAACGAAACAAAAGAAAAAAAAGTGGAATAGACAAGGACACCAAAAAAAAAAAAAGTGGTTCCGTGCGAGGAAGTCTGAAAGTGGTGCTGGTGACTGAAAAGTTGTGTGGTAATCGTTTATCGTGGTATGGACATGTGATGCAGAGGAATGAGGAAAATGTCGTGAGGAAAGTTTTGAGTATGAATGTCGCTGGCTATAAGAATAGAGGATGATCAAAAAATCGAAGGATGGATGTATGAAGCATGATATGGCTGGAAATGGACTGCTGTGAGAACAAATAACAGACAAAAGAATGGAAAAAGAAGACATGCTGCGCTGACCCCAAATAAATTGGGAAAAGAGCAGGAGAATGGTAATGATAAGTCACGGGAACCACCTTAATCCGTTTCGGGGGTCATTTTTTAATCTTTGACTTTCGCTATGCCCAGTCAGACACCCGAAACTCAGACGGTCTTTAGGTCATGTCATACTATACCGGCACCACAACGGCACCGCTCTAACCCAGCAACTAAACTGTCATTCAAATTAGAGCATTAAATCGTTTGTCGTATAATATATTCTAGAATGTCAATATGAAAAAGCCAACGGCGCGGCGGGCAGTCAGCGCGCTTGCCGCTACCAAACAACTTGACTCACTGACCGCGCGCTGCTAGCGAGCAGACCGCGTGCCGACTCGGAGTCGCCAGCGAAACAACGTCGATCTCAAATGCCATATATTAATTGTATTCACGGTGACAGCAAGCTTGCACCTCGCGGACGACGCGTAGTTAGCGCGCTGGCGGCTAGCCGTAGCCTAAATTCGAGGCGATGCCTGCTGCTGTGCAGTAGCGGTGCCGGCATATTGTGCCATGACCTTTACCCAGGTGGGGTTATGTGTTACCAAGGAACTGGGTAGCTGGTATCACCAAAGTCTGCTGCTAGCTCTTTAGATTCTGAGAATTTCTTAAATCTTACATAGGTCTTTCTACAAATGTGTGTGATTATAAAACACACCGTATTTTTTTTCTATTCGTGTGAGAGTTCGATATCAAGTTGGGAGCCACGTTTCAAATCCACATGAATTTTATTTTAATTTACAAACATTCTCTTTGGATACGTTTTATATTCTGGTCTACACGTGCAAAGAACTGACTAATGGCTACTACGTTATTAAGTTTACGTACTTATTTCTGTTTACAAAATGGGTTTTGTTTCCCCAAAAATGCTTTAATATAGTGCTTTATTTGTGCTAAACAAAAATGCAAATGAAAATGCTACTGCTGAGCACAAGGTCCAAGGTTTGAGTCCCAGATCGGGTAAAGTATTATCGGATTTCGGACACACTAACAACATGGTACTACAAGTTGGAAGTAAGGCCCAACCTCGCTCTTGTAAAATATGTTTTTATGGTTTTCCGTGGTATGCTGAATAACCCACAAATATTGGAATCGTTGGGATTGCTCGTTCCAGAATGGAGGCTACGGTTGGGACCGAGGGAGGGGCTTTTCAAAGTTCCGGCAACCCGGCCAAACTTATTAAAGTTTGCACCAGTGATTCGTGCAATAAATTAATAGTGACTCTCGGTGTTTGCCCTCTGTAATTCCAGAGGGTGACACTTATTATGTTGTCCACTGTATAACTTGTGCTTCTACCCAGACCCGTTACTTGGAGCTGGATACTTAGCAATTCATGACTACTTTTGTTAGTTTGGGTCTTACCTGTTAAAATAAGTGTATGTGTTAATGAATAAAATAAATAAACATGGGACTTAAAAATAAATGTACACTTATGTACTAAGGTACACACCTCTCCCTAACCCTTCGGGCAAGAGCAGGGGGGATTGATGTTTATATTGTGTAAAGCAAAATCCGAAACATTATTTACGTTTTGTAATAAATAGACATAACACATGCCAAGTGTAATAGCTATGGCAATATGCCCCGAGACGGTTACGTTCAAGGGGAAGACCAATGTTCTTTAATGGAACTTTAATGGCTGCCGACGATGCGTACAGCGTTTGAAAATATTGCGTTTTGATTTACAAGCACTGGTTCGATTTATCATCCAATTCCAAATATATGCTGTCTTGGCCTCCGTACGTTTTTTTTTTCGGGTGACCATTGAAAACCAGCGCTGGGCTGTGGGCCACATAGAACAGCATTATGCTGAGTTATGACGTGCAGCTCTAAACTTTTATGTTCCGTCGAATGACAATCAATATTGTTGTGATTATGAAAGAAAGAAAAGAAAGAAAAAATGATTATTTGTCGCAGGTACATGACGTGCGTACAAGAAATAAATTAACAATAAACATTCAATACATAACAAATATTATAAATACACAGGACATATAGGTACAAAGCAAAATAAATACAAAATTAACAGCTTGCACGTCGTGACTGCGAAAAGCAGGTTACCAAAAAAAAAAAAAATGGTTCATGGTTGGTTAATGGTTAATGGTGGTTGGTTGGTGGTAATGGTTAATGGTGGTTATGGTTATTATAAATATTGATTGTCATGTTTTATATGTTTATTGTACTTATAGTTTTTTGTTGCTGTTTTGTATGCACGTCATGGCCTTACGAATTGTTGTTTTCTTTCATCTAGAAATCCTACTGGATCCCACTATCTAAAGGTAGCTGATAGAAATGTCGGACAGTTATTCCTTTGCCTGTACATTTAATTAGAACAGGTATGCGCTTTCATAATCCCAAGATTCCGAATTAACATACAGCTCCGGTCGAAGATCTTCAGCTGTCAGTCAAATATTTTAAGACTGTTTCGTTCAATGATAAGACCAATGTTCTCTAATGGAAGTTTCATAGCCGCCACGTGCTTGTATGACCAGATGTATGAATGTGGCCGAGGCAAATGGAGTATGTTATGATCGTAGCAGGTGATGTTCTGTTATTACTACCTATCCCCATGTAACAAAGGAGTGTGTTTTTGTGTGTATAGGTACTGTGATGATGTGTGTGTTCAAAATAATTGTGTGTTAATTCACACGATAGTGGCAATATCTCGTTCCGCTCTCCGAACGTGTTTCGCTTTTATTTTATGCCTCATTTTAAATATTAATTATTCAGTGTTGTATTTGGAAACTTTTCTCAATGTTGTGTTTTTATCAAAGGATTCTATTACTGTAAATTATAACCATAGGTACACACGGCGACATACATACAAAACCAGTATAATCTGAACTCGCTTTGTATAAGCTTTCTGTATAATGATAAATCAGCTTATACTGGTTACGTATAGCTTGATTAGGACTGGATTTTCCATCGGAAAAGATTATGATGAACGTCCATACAAATTTTCATCCCCTATTTAAATCCTTTAGGGGGTAAATTTTCTTAAATCCTTCCTTACTTTCGTTAGGTACTATGGTGGTATGCCCTGAGTAGTACATTGAAAAGTGGTCAACCGTCAGTGAGCGCGATAGTACAGACACCAGCACATCAGCCACCCGAAACTGTAAAATTTTCCCAATCAACTTTGAACCTAACGCTTTAGCGATAAAGTTGAAAATCTATTAAAGAACTTTGACAGGTTGTAAGTAGCTTGATGTGCTGGCAATCAAGCCCTTGATCAAGCTGCCTAACGAGAGCCTCCTCAGGTATTGGTCGAGGCTCTTGGCAATTAAGCCATTGGCTGAAACGACTATCGGCACAATGATCGCTGAGCTCACATCCCACATGTCGACAACCTCGTGAGTCAAGTCAAGATACTACGTCTACGTCATGCGGGACCTTTATATCAATAATCATTGCGCGCCGCTCTGATCGATCCACCACCACTATATCAGGCTTATTGGCTACAATAGTCCTGTCAGTGATGATGGATTGATCCCAGTACAATGTGATATTGCCATTTTCGAGAACTGGGTCGGGCACATACTTATAGTACGGCACTTCCAGTTCCACAAGGCTGTATTTTAGAGCAAGTTGCTGATGGATAATCCTGGCTACAAGGTTGTGTCTATGCAGGTACTCTCCGTTAGCCAGACGAGAACACCCAGAGATAATGTGACGGATTGATTCGCCTGGACGGTGGCATGCCCGACATATGTCAACCGTGCCGTCCTTCACAATAAATCTCCGGTAGTTATTTGTCATCATAACTTCATCCATAATTGCACAGACAAAACCTTCGGTTTCTCCGAAAAGGTCACCGGAACGTAGCCAGGCTACAGACGCTGATAGGTCTACATCGGGCCCATGTAGGGCCCGGAAAAAGCGCCGGTGAAACTCCTTACTCTGCCATATCTCCCTGCGGTCGTTAGTGTCAAGCACTACAGGTTTGCGCCAGTTCTCTTTAGCCAAGGAGAGCGGGGTGAGGCCCTTGTCCACCGCAACCACATCTCGATGCATCCCCACGTCGGTTTCTTGGAAATATTCCCTGAGACTGCATATCTCGCGATTGTGGAGAGTCTTACTTATTATTATTATTAAACTGTCTGTACGTAAATAAAAACTCTTGTGCAAAATTAAATTCCACCAGACCCGGAGGTTTAGACTGGGCGAAGTCTCGCAGTGAATGTAGGTTTAAAATATTTTTATCAAGTAAATAAATAAATTATTATCAAAACTAAAAGTTAAGTTTAGCATTCCATGTACTACGTTTATTTCACAATCCATGTTGATCATAATTCAAACAAATATAAAAATGACACATTTTATTAAACTTTAATTTGTCTGTTAATAAAAATTATAAAACATTTCATACTAATATTGTTGTCATAAAACTATTACAAGAACATGAAGTGTAGAATGATAATAATATAATATAAATTTTATTTGAAACCTTTGATAAAACCACGGCATTTTATAACAGCGTAGGTAGAAGGTATAAAGCGCAGGCCACACCACCAGCTAGTGAGCGACCTGGCGGGCGAAGCGAGGCGACGGAAACTATATAAACTAAGCGAAGCTTTGGCGACCTAAACTATGTGGGTTTCACACCGACCGAACGGACGGGCGAGTGAGGAGGCTAAGTCCACTAATTTTCAGTATGGGCCCACTGTGCGACGACCGGACGGACGGAGGCGGGCGAGCGATGTGAACGAATAGCATCGTCGGATAATTCGTTCGCATCGTTTATATCGCTGACGTAGCTTACTGTAGTTCGCGGTGTAACCATAGAATGAAAAGAGGTGAAACGATGCTCGCTAGCCAGCGGTGTGGCCTGCACTTTATTGGCTTTGACCAAATATACTAATGTACTTCTGAAATTCCCTTCCGAGACCAAATTCATCCCGAACTCTAATCTAACTTTGATTAGATAAGTACCTACATTTATTTCGGATGTTCGTACTGCTTTTCAGTCTGAGTGAATTACATTATTTAGAAATTGCCTTTGTTGATTTTATTATAAAGTAGCTTTTATCGCTCTCCCAAGATCGATTCTACAATTTCAACATTACTTTTTCACCCCTAATAAAATTTATTTCAATTATTAATAACTGACTGCCTCGTTAATTGAGTCGCAAGCGCGACTGCTGGGCCAGCTGTGCTGGGTTCGGTTCCCGGGTCGGGTTTGTTCAAATGGAGTGTATTATTATGTAAATTTTGACATTCAACACTTTTTGAATGTCAAAACTTACATAAGACATAACATAACATCACGACTGTAATCCCAGAAGGGTTGAGCAGAGGTATACTTAATACTACACCAACATTTCACCAGTATGTAATAGGGGGCGAGCCTATTGCCATCAACCGGGCACAAATCCAGACTCCGTGGCCGCTACTGATAATATCCTGATGGAAAAATCCAATAACACTTTGCCCGTCCTGGGAATCGAACACAGGAACTCATGCTCGTCAGTCGCGCCTGCGACTACTAGACCAATGGAGCACACTAAAATTATCTACACTAAAATTATAAGAACCTGGATACAAATAAGTATTATCTTAAATATTTGGCACAGTCACAATACACAATACACATTGGAACTATTTAGTAAGAATTGTTTAGATTCCTCGCGCATACCAAACTTGTCTGAATTGTCAGAATTTATGATACATAGTTTTATATTTCGAGTGTTCTGACTCATTTTTACGGCTAGCAATTATCGTATGTGTTTCTAGTTATTGCTGACCTCTTATTGTATAAACTTTCCGAACTTATAGAGGTCAGCTTGTAATGGAAAGTTTTGGTTATATATATAGTTGTGTGTACCTTCAGACTGATACTATCATGAATCATACGACTGGTTGAGTCTTATAATTAGCTCAAAATGTGTGTTTTAAAATTAACAATAAATGACGCAAACGTGGTAATGAGTCTTTGTATACACACGTCTAATTAGAATCGAAGGAAATAACTGTGTAATGAATGAACATCCGTCATTTTAAATGTGTGTTGTTATTTTCTTGTATTTATGTACATTTGTGTCCGTTGGAGAGCAAAAAGCCCTTCTTTACCAACCAGCAATAATTTTAAGGTTGATGTCAAAAGTTTGCATCAATTTTGTTTAAGTAACCTGGATCCCGTTTATTAAAAAAAAATATTTGCGCGTCGAATTGCGAACCTCCTTTTATTCAAGTGACCTAAAACGTAATACTGTTCTTACTAAGAACAACTACCAGTGTAGATACTGTTATTGTACTTGGCAGGGGCATATTATTTATTTGTAAATAAAAACTATACTCATAATTATTTTATTTCGTAGAAATATAACGTACTTGAAAAACATAAAACAGAAATTGTTGAAACAAAAGTCCATTGCAAATCAATCAATGCAATTGATGTATAATATAAAGAAAAGCGAGTTTGTTGTCTTTAAGGCTGGTACTAGGTGTCCCTCTAGCGTGCCTCCTATAAAGCTGAATGGAGATGAGTTGGTTAGGGTACGTCAGTTCAGATACCTGGGTCATCTAATTACCGAGGACCTTAAGGACGACATGGATATTGAACGTGAACGTAGGGCACTGTCCGTGAGAGCAAACATGATTGCTCGCAGGTTTGCCCGATGTACAAGTGAGGTAAAAATCACTCTCTTTAGAGCTTTCTGCACATCTTTTTACACCTGCAGCCTGTGGGCAGTCTATACTCAAAAAGCGTACAGTGCCCTGCGGGTACAATACAATAATGCGCTTAGAACGATGTTGCGGCTGCCCCGCCACTGTAGTGCATCACGTATGTTTGCGGAGGCGCGCATCGATTGCTTCTACGCTACTCTGCGCAAGCGGTGCGCGTCAATGCTGAGCAGAGTACGGGCTAGTCGCAACAGCGTTTTAAGTATGATAGCCGGTAGACTTGACTGTCTTTACATGAGTCGATGTATTAATACTCACATAAGTATTGATACCTCGATTCATGGATCACGAACGATGAATGGATGGATGGATCTCGTGAGTCCACATTACGGGGGTAAATTATTATTAATTTTAGGCATACAACTATAAATTGGGGTGAAAGATTAATTCATAGGTCGTTATTCGCCTAAAAAACTACAAACAATCTTTATATCATTTGCATGTATCTTTATTGGAGAAGAAACATTGAAAAGCTCAGAGTTCACAGCCCAAGATCACCTGGCCAGGTCTAGTCATAAAGTTGGTCAAGTGGAGAAATTCTAATCTATGGGTAGATTAGAATTTCTCCAAGGTGCATTGCAAAACACTTTCCACACGAGTTCCCTTTGTTGTCACCACCTGGCGACCGTGACAAGTAAGTAAGTAAGTAAACAAGTATTTCCGAGAAGACTTTACTTGATATGAGTCTACAACCACCACGGTTATAATATTTCTGCAACTATGGATAAAATAGTGGCTATGTAAATCTTTATCACAATCGCCATAGGCCCATTTCTGTCGTCATCATCATCATTATTCTCCAGCAATTTTTTTTTTGGTGTTGGTCCAGCATGTCTTCTTCTTCCATACTTCTTTCTCTATTACTCGATAACTCAGCAGTAAATTTGCCAATTTCCGTAACGACCAAAATCTTGTCCATCAATTAAACTTACAAACCGGGAATTACCGCTGAAATATATAATTTATAACACATTTGCTCGTAAAGGGTCTCTTATTTCACCAATTTCAATATCGTATTGTATCTCATTACGTACTTGTGCGTTATTGTAATGCACAAGTATGTAATATACGCATACGTAATACGTACGTAATATAAATACATAAATACGTAACGCAAGGTTTATCAAGATGCTCCGTCTAAAACGAACGGTACTTTTTTAAATCTTAGCAATGAGTTTTTAGGTCTGAAAAGTGGTCAACATTTTATGAATAAAATTAACTTTGGGTGATGAAATATAGGTAATAAATAAACTTTTAATTCTTTAATTTAATTCATTTTGAAAATTAATTACAACTATTTATCTGTAAGAAAAACACAAAATTATCAATTTTACTAATTGTTCAAATTTAACTGCTTTATCAAGTGATTAAAGATTTACTCGTTTAAGAAAGTCCGAGTTCTATTTATTTCCTCGCAAATATGTTTTAAAACGTCGTATGATATACGTGCGCTTTGATAATTACAGCCTCTGCTTTCTTGTAGCCCTGGCCTACGGCTCGGGCTAGCAATATCGCCTCGGCTCGGGTTTACTCTATTTGTTTTTTTTTATGCACAGAGTAACTAAATTTGCGAAACACCATGATAAAAGTCAATCAAAGTAATTGATAAATATCAATTAATTCCAACAACAGTGTGCATTTTAACCCAGATTCTCCTGAAACTTTTTATTAATAGTTTTGAGGTAGTGTGCATAGACCTGGCCCGATTTGAATGATCTCCTTTTACATAATCTTGAAGATAGACCAGCCACGAGCACTACCTACAACATTCTACCTATAAATTCAGTTTCAGGTGTGTAAGAGGCCAGATTTTTGGAAATAACAATAATACTATTACCCTGATAAACTTGCAGGTATACGTTACACTTAATATCCCGAGGTGATTTGTGTTACCTCCGTGTTACATAGTTCCGACAACAATGTAAGATATTACAGCAATATTCTGTGTTTGAGGTTCGTGTTTGTTCGCTAATTGCCTCAAGCTTCAGACGCATCGCATTCACCAAAGTGTTTCCTGGGAATTCTATCACATTATTTGAAGAAATACATCAATTTGGTGATGTTAACTTTTCTACAAAGACGTATATGAATCAATGTTATTAATATATTATCTAAATATATTTATTGAGAGCAACGAGAATAGAGCTCATAGAAAGATTTTGTTTAATTTCGTAAGGTAGGATCATCCTACAAAAGGGTGCATGGGCGAATGTTTGCTTTCTGAGTGAATCGTTTCAAGATTACGAATAATTATTCATTTATTTAGAGATTTGAATGTAGTATAACATAACATAACAGCAAGCCTGTAATACCCGAAGGGTAAGGCATCATTGTGCCTAATAGCACACCCACTACTGCTAGTTATGTTAAAGCCTATTGCCATCAACCGGGCACAATTCTAAACTTCATGGCTGCTTCTGAAAAATTCCAAATTCATACTTTACTAAACCTGCGAATCGAACCCAGGATCACATCGTCAGTATTCGCTCCTTCGACCAGTAGACCTAGGTAATCTTTCGTGAAGGTTACCTCAATTATCGGTTTCAATCTCACATCGGTGAGAGTAAAAATAAACAAGATTTTGGAGCTGTCTATTGGCTGCATGTTGCTAAAAACAAAAAAAAAACTATTGCAATATTCACGACGCGACATACAAATTAAAAATAATACTTTTTTTTATTTTACATTAACATAACACAAATAACATAATATATATTGGAAAACGGCTCATCAAATACCTACGCAAAATTCAAATGATATATTTCAAACCTAAATATGCGTTCACTGGTCATGAGCTGTATTCAATAAATACCTCATATTTGATATTCATGACATAAAACCACAGTGTTAATTCTATTCGGCCAGTAATATGCAAAAATAATTATATACACAAGTGTTCAAATAAACAGGAGGCAATAAATCGTGCTAAAAAGTAAATAAGTTGAATAACGAGGTTATTAAAATACATGTTTTGCACGAAAATGTTTGCATGGTATAATTTTGCGCAGTGATACTGAACACGAACGGAAATACGAGTACATTAAAGAATTCTCATTTTCGAACTTCTAGCAAGTTCTAAACCTAATCAAAAAACCCAGTTTGATCAGCTTCAAAAACAAAATACATCATAAAATTAACTTATAAATAACATAAAATCAAGTCTGTATCCCCGAAGGGTTAGCAGAGGTGTACTTAATAGGACACCCACATTTTTCCAGTTATGTTTAAGTCCCATGTAATAAGAGGCGAGCCTATTGCCATCAACCGGGCACAAATCCAAACTCCGTGGCTGCTACTGAGACATTTCTGATGGAAGAACCCAATTACACGTTGCCCGACCTGGGAATCGAACCCAGGACCTCATACTCAGCAGCCGCGCTTGCGACCACTAGACCAACAGGGCGGTCTTAATCATAAACTTAGCTTGTTAGTAGCTATTACAACTTAGTGCCTACGGGTACCGATCTATGAAAATGGAGCTAAGATCCCTCATTCCACCACCTCCTTCGCTGTGAGAGCCTCACGTTCCAACCACCGCGGGGGACGCCCTGGGCATCAGGAGCCACGTGCTGGCTCCAGGCCACCGTAGCCGTGCCGTGGCTCGGCAGCCTGTGGACGATGAGTAGTGGAATAGCTCGCCGTCCATCCGTCTTATGACGACAGACCGTGTCGACGGCGCGTTCGTGTTCCACGCGCGCCTCAAAGAGATGTCAGCAAACGGGAAGGGGTCCGAAAGGGCCGAAGCCTGCCAGGGCTGCGGGATTGTTCGAAAGAGATAGCGCGGCCCTGGAACACAAAAGGCAAAAGAAGGAACATGGATAGGTTTTAGTCAGTACAGGTATGACACTCCTTTCCGCTCCGCCCAGAGGGGGAGGGGTCATTTGATGATTTCCCATCCGAAAAAAAAGGATCATTCAGGTGGCGCGTTCTGTAACTGTAATTTCTGCCTACCCCTAGCAAGAAAAGATGTGAAATTATGTATGTAAATCACGAATAGACCACATGACTACTAAATCGAATGCATTCTCTAAAAACATACTCAGATATATCTGTAGTACCTCGGAGACATGTACTCGTACAAATCAAATGCGAAGACTTAAGATATTTGGCGCTCACTGACCATCTAATAAATTATCGTCATATTTAATTAAAACAACACTTCATTTGTCTAACATACATTTTTATGTAATGGAGCATGATACAATAAAAATTATATCACGCAGCCAAATCGTAGCAACTTTATCTATCAACAATGTTGACGCATTCAGACGCAACGAAATATCATTAAATGTTTTCTTGAGAGGAAATGAAAATAAATGACATGTAGGAATGTATGTAACTTTATTTATAAAAAGTTTTATAACGTTCTTATGCATACATAACCAAAAGCTCTTGCATATTATTCATACCTTACATATTATCTTGCATATTTTTCCTTCGGGAAATTTTCAGTAGTAGCCTATCGTCTAATCTAAAAGGTCTAAAGGGTCCAAATGGGCCTAAGTCCAACAGGATTTAAATATATCTCAAATCAAAGCTCACAATAAGTTCTTCAATTCATACTTTGACGACAAGTACCAAAGTTACCGGAGACCAGGGGGCCTAAAATGGCTACTTTATCAGAATCATAATATGAATCACGTTAAAAATTTAAAATTCTTAAAATGGTCTTAACGGTTATGACCACAAAGTCCATTTTAAGAGTTTTAAATTTTTAACGTGATTCATATTATGATTCTGATAAAGCAGCCTTTTAGGCCCCCAGAGCTACGGGAAATTGAAAATGTTCCGATTTCGTGTATAATGTCGGAGATTTGACTACAACTGTCAATAGCACACAGAATAGATAAAGAACAGTAGAGACTGTGTGACGGAACCCCCTTGTTAATCTAGGTTTATTATTAGTTCGAATACTAATCTTTAGCAAAATACAGGAAAAGGCAACGTATTTCAAGTAGTTATATTTATTTTTTGCGGTGACTTAGGTGTTTGTTGTCTAAGAGTGAAATGAAGTCGTAATTGTAAGCTACCATTTGAGATTATATATATTTTAATTGTGTTGGTCTTACACCCAGAGTTCATGGAAAAATGCCCATGTTCCTTTGTACCCAGCATCACTATTTCAGTCAAAATACGTCCACAGTTCGGCTAGGGCTACCCCAAGCGTCGCCACATCGACCGGCCCTATGGTTCTCGTATTCAGCGAATTCTGGCGGCCTTCCCAAGGCCAAGTCCACCTTCTGAGAGGCCTTCCTACAATGTGCCTTCCGGTATGTCCTTGCTCTAGCAAATGACGGTTCTGAGCGACAGAACAGGATAGAAGCATAAAAAATGCGATTCTGTGCTGGTAGATGAGGTTCAACCTTGAGTCGATTAGCTTGAATCTCCTGCCGATGTCTTTATTTCTGATTCGATCGCGCAGGGAAACCAACACAGTCTTAAGATTTATGCTCAATCAATAACTATCATAAAGAGAGTAACCATGGAGTTTCTTGCCGGTTCTTCTCCATAGGAAACGACCAACCTGAACCGTGCACATTTTTGTCGACGTTTTATAAGTGCCCATCTAGACCTATGTGAAATTAAATATTTTGATTTTGTTCGCTCTTTATATCTGGCGAAATTTGGTTTTACTAATACCTACACCTCTACTTACTTCCGGAGATGACGTGTCTATGTTTAGATGAGTACGAGGTTAAAGAGTTCTTTCACGGCGAAGGCCGTTTCAGATTGGTATTGACGCCCAAGGCCTTTTAAACTAGAACGCAATGCTTTATATTCTGTGTTGCAACGCGATTCAATTTGTTACGAACTAGACCAAGCATACATTAGACATTGATGTGATTGTTGTGGAGTATTTATTGGTTTCTCTTTTATTGCGGTTGAACATAAGAGTTTTAACCGCAAAGAGTTTACCTTTAAAATATCTTTATTTTAACGCGTTAAATACGCATTTTCACAACGCCTTTTGATTAAATACATAATTCGCTGAAAGCATTTCTGGTTATTTACATTTATCATCCTGAGATGACAGAACACTAAGTCCCTTCCCTATTTTTTGTCATAGGCTGATAGGCTGTCAGGTCTTTGTAAGACCTGTAGAAAAATTTACCCTACCAGCCGTCAGTTATCTCTTCACAAGTTCAAGGATAATTCTTAGCAAAACAAAACACTAATGCAAATCCCAGAAGCACACGTGCAACAAACAGTCTATTTACGCAAATCAAAACAGTCCTTTGTCCACTCATCAAGTACCAAAGACTACTAAGAATTATTTAGCGCAAGTGTACAAATAAACACGGGATGGGAGAGATGATGTATCATGGACGGGCCGCGACACCGACCGGCGACCGCTAGTAGCCAGTGACGTCACTCGCATTCCGCGTGGCGACTCACTCTGTCATGGCCAGCGTTATATTTGGAATCAGTTTACCTACTAATGGTAGGGTTGGCAGTTCATGAGCTATTAGGATCTCGTAGCTAAATAATAACAACCGCTCGCATCAATCTTTAGGTGAGCCGCACTTACCTAGGTTGGTTTGGTCTACATACCGAGATCGCACGCCTCGGAAAGCACGTGAAGTCGTTGGTCCCGGCTGTCATTTGTAGACATTTGACTGTCGTTACAGGCCCATACCGGGGGGGGGGGGTCTATTACCCGGTACTAACTGGGCTGTGGAGGTCAGGTAGGCAGTCGCTTTAGCTGCATCCATATGCATATGCATGCATATGGTTAGACTGGAAGCCGACCCCAACATACATGGGAAAAGGCTAGGCAGATTATGATAGGGTTGGCAGTTACTTGGGATTTTTCGGGAATTGAAGACTCCTCGACATTAATCTTGAGTCTTTCTGTATCTTATAGCTTGATTACGGCCATTCTGAATGACCAAATACATCGTTAAACTAAGAAAAAAGACTATTGTTAATTCGTATTCGTTTAAGGATCTAGTTAGGATCTCTATAATAATATTTTATAGTTTCTTTACATTTGAAACTAGATCAGATTAGGTGCATGATACTAAACTTATTCTTATTACGCAGTTTAAAAGATAAACAAACGGTGGTTTTATAACTTTGAGCAATCTCTTCCAGACAAACTTTATGCAAGTATATTAAACCGTAATTTCTAGACGACAAATTAATTAAGTCGCAAAAACTGATTAAATATTTCGCTACCCTTTCCAGTACAAAGTTCAAACATATCTTACAAATACCTTGAAATATCCAATAGTTTTTTTACAAGCAGTGTGCAGTGGCGTGCCTAGGGGCCAACAATGCGGCAAGCCCCAAGCAGGCTGTTCAGAAACCATGAAATCATGAACAGTATGCGGAGGAATGAGGAGAATGTATTGAGGAACATGTTGAGTATGAATGTAGATGACTATAAGAGTAGAGGAAGACCAAAGAAACGATGGATGGACTGTGTGAAGGATGATATGGCTAGAAAGGAAGTGACTGCTGAGATGACGAGCAATAGAGAAGATGGAAGAAGAAGACATGCTGCGCCGACACCAAATAAGTTTGGATAAGGGCAGAAGTAAAGTAAAGTAAAGTCAAATTTATTTGCATAGATTGCAGGTACACACGGCTACACATCAAGCTAAACAATTCCAGTATAAGCTGACCTCGCATTGTACGGAAATCGTTTACAATGCGAGATCAGTATATAAACTGGAAATGTATAGCTTGATGTGTAGCCGTGTGTACATGAATAAGATGTTACAATAAAATGGGTGAGCTTTGTACAATCTACCTTATATTAGGCATGCAAACATTAATGGAATAGAAATACAATCAAATTATGGTTTACAATTAAAACAATAGTCGGCATAGTACAATCACAGCACAAAAAAAATACATCTACTACTTACAATTTGAATAATAATCGGAGAAAAAATTGAGAGAATAGGAACATTAGGTATGTCAATAATAATTAAATAACATTAAATTATTCCATACATTAAATTAATAAATCAAAAGTCAGTGTCATTTAAAAAGTATGTCAGTCTCTTTCAATAGTGATGTCAGTCTCTTTTAAAAATTTTGAATTGTGTCAGTTTTAATGATATTGGGTACTTTATTAAAAATGATTGGTCCCATACTAATAACACTTTTTTTGAGCAAAGCAGTATTACATCTCTCAGTAATTAGTAAGTGTTTATACTGACTTCTGATAGGTCTCTTCCTAGCCTCTGACACTTAGGTGAAAAGGTGCATGTTACATTTAACGAAGAGTGCTATTTCTAGTATATACATACACGGGAAAGTTAAAAGTTTTAGGGACTTAAACACAGGAACGCAACTATCCGTCACTTTCATATTAAGTATTGCTCTTATGCATCGGTTTTGGGCTTTGAACACTTGTTCTCGTATGGCACAGTTTCCCGAAAAGATTATTCCATATCTTAAAAGGGACGCGACTAAACCATGGTATGCAACTACAGCTGTGGTGATGCTTACCTTTTTCGCTAGATTATGTAGGACATACGCGGATACGCTCAGTTTTTTACAGATTTCTTCTGCTTGAGGTTTCCACGTCAACTGGCTATCTATCAGTATGCCTAGAAATTTCGCCATTGTTACTTGGTCTATACTACATTCATTTATATTATATCACTATATTCGGTAGTGATGTGCGTTGATAAAAGTGCGGGCATAATGCAGAAGAATGGTGACATCATGAATAAAAGGTTATAAAGGCAGGCCAAGCTTGTTGTCTTGTATGAAAGTACCGCCACTAATTTATAAGAATAACTATATGGCAGGTGTAAAGTACTTCTTCTATTCTTCTTAAGTACCATTCAACCGTCTTTTTAAAATCGTTTTCGGTAATGAGGAGTCAGCTGAACATTTGTGTAATTGAAAGCCTTTTGTTTGCCAGTTACGAAATTCCACAAATACATATCGTACGTTGTTTACTTCTTTCAAGTGTAGGTATTTATAGTATTTATTTTATTTTTATTTAATTACAACGGCTGTTAAACCAATTATGGTCACTAAAAAGAACTAAAAGAGTTATAACTCTTTACTCTTTTAGTTCTTTTTAGTGACTATAATATATTTAACTAAAAGAGTATAACATACAATTAAAATAAACAAGATAACAAAGTAAAGGTTCACACTTTCATAAATTCCTTTCACAATACTTCTGACATGTCAATAAAATCTTCGTCCATCCATCCGCAAACAGATCGTCTGTTGGATTAGAATCCAAGAGATCATTAAGCGCGGCCAGAGTGCGAGGAATTGGCGACTTAGCACGTGCAACAGTGTGACATGGAGGCACGGCAAACAGCCTGTGCTTTCTGCCCCGGCAGTAATTGTCCGGAACAAAGAAGCGCGCCAGCAAATTAAAAAGATCAGGAGCATCAATAGAGCCACGGAGCGTCTTACAGGCAATTGTGAGCTGATCTCGAGCTCGCCTTACCTCTTATTATGCTCTACCTATTCCGATTTCTCGTATTATAATTAGTTTCACGTGGCGAACATAGTGATTTTCTTAGACCACTTCCTAAACCAAAGCGATTGACCCGCAAATTCATGCGTTCATTTTGTTTAGCAAACCCGAATGCGTCGTAGCCGTGCTTGCGCCGCGTCTTAGATAACCTCGGTCTGCAAGTTATAAATTCTGTTTGAACTGCATTTCAAAGGTAGGCCTTTAGTTTACTTACCAACCACTCAGATCCCATCCATTCGATTCCAGTTTAAATGTGTACAAACCAAACTGTAATAAAAAAATCGGCCTATTCATCTCCACTCTTATGCCTCAAATACTACGTATACTGCAATCTATTCACGCTTGATATATCACAATTTATTCACCATAAGTTAGTAGAAACTCTTACATTAAGTAGATATTTGTAATGTTATTGAAATTAAAACTTCGCACTCGTTTTCTTGACGAAATCTTTCTGGATCATTTAGCATGAAATGGCATAGGGAAACGTCGTTTTATCGCAAGAAAGTCCCTGGATCATGTAGGATTGGATAACGTCCGTACGCGTATGTACGTGGGAAGATGTCTCTTTTTCGTGTGGAAATGATCTTGGATAATTTAGGAACGGAACAGCATTGGGGTTTGACAAATTTGTCGACTTAAACAACACAGTGGTCATCATTACAATTTTATTGAATAAATATGGTACACGTAAAAAAATAACTGACGCCTTAGCACGAGCGTGCGGTGTGTGTAAACATAAATATACGTCGATTTTTTAATTAAAAATACCCGTTTCACATAATTATATATATATTTTTTTTTTGTATTTATTCATATCTATGGATGATACTGACATCGTCTTCATCATCTGCCTAGCCTTTTCTTAACTATGTTAGGGTCAGCTTCCAATCTAACCGGATGCAGCTGAATACCAGTATTTTACATCGAGCGACTGCCTATTTGACCTCCACAACCCAGTTAGTACTGGATAATACGATACCCCTTGGTAAGACTGGCTGTCAGACTTTTTGGGCCACTGACTACCGGTATCGACTGTCAAAGGTCTATAATACAAACGACAGCCGGGACCAACGGCTTGACGTGCTTTCCGAGGCACGGAGGAAACTCGGTATGTAATGGGTAGGTCACCCATCCACAGACCAACCTAGGCAAGCACGGCTTAACCTAAAGATCGACCCGAGCAGCTGTTATTATTTAACTAAAATGCTATAGGATAATTATATTTTCAATTCAAAAATCGACGTAATTACGTTACGTCCGCACGCTCGTGCGCGTGCGGGTCTCTGTTCTCCGGTTCTAACAAACGACGGGTATTTTTGTATATCTATGCCCATTCTGTGGTACCTAATTATCTAAGTCTCTAGGGAAACATAAACTTCTCCCTTTACAGAAATAAATTATGTTCAACTAAGTCTGAGAAACCCAAGTAATGTATAAGAGTAATTACACTAAAGCAAATAAACAAAAAACATTTTTAATATTTATCATGTAGGTATATATAAATAATTATACATTTATGTAATAAGTATGATAATTATTATTTATTTATCATACTATAAATATAAGAATAAATAATAGAATAGACACAACCACTACTACACTACAGATTAACTAACTAACTTTTTTTTTAACAAAACGGACAATTACCAATCGTCCTCCAAATGTGTTAAAAAGATTTTTGGTTGCTTTGATTTCCACCCGTTTCGAAACTTTTTAACGTTATTTCGTATCACTCAAAGTTTTTAACACAATATTTTATTTAAAAAGGGTTCGCAAAATCTAGACAGACGAACTGGGTTGCCTGAATGGAATAATTAAGTAGGTGTGATAAAATCCGGAGCGAATGTTATGTGAACTTGCTTTTATCCTTTAGAGACCACTGTGTTGAAATGGGTTGAACTGAAAGAATGTATAAAAACTAAAAACAAATGGGTTAGAGAAAACCTGTACTACTTTTCTGTGTATTTTTAAATTGATAATTAAGTACTATAAAGTATTTTTTTTACCATTGCCACTCGAAAAAGGGCATTTTGTTCATCGATAACATTGAACAAAACGCTCTTTTACTCACTGAGTGAATAAAAACATTTTGAATTTGGAACAAGCACGAACTACGAACAAAAAATAAATAAAACGTGCCGGACAAGAACATCTGAATTTCGAAAACTGTTCTAATTTTACTACACACTTTTAATCCTTTGTTCTCTTTTTAAATTACCGATTAAATAAAATGTGTTAAATACTCATCTGCTTAGACTTATCCCAGCTTTATTCGGGTCGGCTTCCAGTCTAATCGGATGCAGCTGAATATCAGTATTTTACATAGAGCTACTGCCTATCTGACCCAGAACACAACCCAGTTAGTACTGGGTGGGTAATACGCTACACCTTGGTAAGACTGATTGTCAGACTTTCGGGCCACTGATTACCTGTAACAACTGTCAAAGAACTACAAATGACAGCCGGCTCAACGGCTTTACGTACTTTCCAAGGCACGGAGGAAACTCGGTATATAATGAATTAGTGTCACCCATCCACAGACCGACCTTGTTAAGCCCGGCTTAACCTTGAAGATCAACCCAAGTGGTTGTTATTATTAACCCACGAGAAATATAAATACTATACTTCTATTTATTTTCTCGCACAGTCAATGGTACAAAGTAAAGTACAAAACTCGTGAAAAAAAAATTCATCTCGGTTCTTGTATCCCTCGCTCCGCTCAGGATTCTACTCTAGAATCCTTTGCTACGCTCGGGATTCTACTATGTTACGTTATGTGTTTGACCTGTATGTAGTAGGTATGTCCGTCTCTTTGTTCCCTGGTAACCCCTAAACGGATGATCGGATTTGGATAATTTTACTTTGTTAAATTCTTCTTAATAATGAAAGTGTCAGTGGCTACTCGATGGATTTCTTTTTTCAGAAGAAAAAAAATCGAACACGTCAAGGCACCCCAAATTCGGCATTTTTCTTGTATTTTATTATTAAATAAAATAAAATAAAATGTATTAAAATTAAGGGTTTTAAAAGTGATTACAAAAATATGTTTAAATTAAAAGTTTAAAAGATATCCGGAGTGGCAAATCGTATAAAAAAGGGAAAATATCGAATTAAATAAAAAAGTTAAATCGTCTGCGAAATCTTTCACATTGACACGCTCATACACACACACACACACACTCACACAAACACATACACACGCACACTCACAATCTTTAAGTATACTCTTTTGTTTTTTAATTTTTAATTTCTTATTTTTGTTAGCCTAGACTTAGTATTCTAAACTAAATTTTAACATTTTAAAAATATTGTGTTAATTATCACGCTATACTAAATAGGGAGGGGCGGTGTCTTCTACTACAGGCATTATTTGTCTAAAAGAAGATTCCAAACACAACAATTTGTAAACCAATTATTTGACACAATTTTTATTTTATACTAAAAATCAGGAAATAAAAAAGTAGTCATTCCATTTTCATAATTTTATATTCAAACGGGCCCCGTCTGCTTCTCCTACTTTTGTTTTATTTAGAATGTGCTTGTTTTTTGCTCATCATTTTTTTCAGTCGTTTTTTTTAGTTTATGACGTGGTGAAATCCTCGATGGATATCCTCCGCCGTGGGGCCAACGAAGGGGTCTGTCAGACTCCTACTGACTAAAACCACACGGTGTTCATCCTCATCAGGTATATGGTGTGCGGGGACACAATTGCATTCTCCACAATCACCCCAACAGTGATGGTTTCCATGCGACAAATACCGTCTCAGGAGGAGTGAGCTACTCCTCGCCCTGAAGCACTACAAAGCCTGCTAGAACGTCAAATCATCACATTTAACGCTAAACGAATTTGCTGGGTTGGTTCATTCAAATGTTTTTGGCGCCTAGGAGTTGAACAGTGCGCTTTTATTTAGTCACACATTTAGATATCGTGTTCTATTTTTGTGTCAATGACAAAGAACAGTTTTATTTCAATAAATTTATCGCTAAATCTTATTGGAGAATGGCGGTGGAAGCAGGCATAGCGTAAAACATAGTCACCTTGTAATGTCCCCACTGCTGGGACATGGCCTCTATTAGAGGGAGTGGGCAACAGAGTGCAAGTCAGATGTCTTCGAATTTATGGTTTTAGGACATGACGGTTTCCTTACGATGTTTTCCTTCACCTCAAATATGATATACTAGCACTTTGCATGCGACTTCGTCCGCATAAATTGTGATAGCTCGGCGAATATGCATGATATAAATATTATTTAGCCTATAGCACCCACGAATAATGTATCTTTCTGTCAGTGAAAGAATTAGAATTGGATTATTAGTCCCGGAGATTACCCCCTACATACAAACTTCAAACAAATTTTACCTCTTTATTATATTATTATAGTAGGTATAGATAATATAAATAAAGATCATTTATAAGAATGATATCCCACGCCACATGAATAAATATACTACAAGTAAGTACTCAATTAGCAATTCCTTCTTATAATCAATCTAGGTGTACCTAGTTTTCTAGACTAGACCTTATACAAAGTGGTAACCTAATTTTCGTCAAAGCTAAGCTCGTAGTTGCCATGAAATAATTCAATTAAAACCATGCACACGTGGTAGAGCTAACGATATTATGAAAGCGGGAGTGTTGTTTAGTACACAGGTAACATAAACAGTTCAGATGGATAGAGAGAGAGAGGAACACCAAGGAAACAATGGATGGATTGTGTGAGGAATGATATGATAAAAAAGGTGTGAAAAGGATTGCGTGACATCCCAAACGAGGTGATCCGACAGAGAACCAGAGTTGTCGACATAACTCACAGAATAAGCAAGCTGAAGTGGCAATGAGCCGGTCATATTAACCGTAGAACCGATGACCGTTGGGGTAGACGTGTTCTTGAGTGGAGACCGCGAATCGGCAAACGTAAGGCGGGACGCCCTTAGGCTCGGTGGAGTGACGATCTTCGCAGGGTGACTGGATGAGAGTTGCTGAGAATCGAGTTGAGTGGCGTGCGATCGAGGAAGCTTATGTCCAGCAGTGGACCGCTATAGGCTCATGATGATGATGATTGCGTGAAGGTGGACAGGGTTGAATGGAAGAAAAAAACGTGCTGCACCGACCTCAAGTATCATGGGACTATGGCAGAAAGATGTTGATGAAGACATTAAACAATTCATCTGCAAAATTCTCCAATGGATCTTACTAAACACATGAAGCTTTTTATGTCGATCTCAAATGCTACTCTTTGATACCACTGCTTCAATCTGTTTACAAACCAAGGAATGCATTGAAGATATAAAATTATTACGACAAACAATCTGTGTAGTAGATCATTTGAAAACTTGGCAACCTTTTGCGTTCTTGTCGCCCGCCAATGCGTCCAATGACGCGTGATTACTAACGTAAACACCATGGTTCCGTACCCAGCCGAATATGGAAATGCAAAACGGGCTTGGCAGAGATAAACGCAATACTTCATGGGTCAGTGTTTGCGTCGGAGAAATGACGCGTTAAATAGAAATAAATCAATCTGTGTTGGTCGGTTTAGTCCCATCTCCGCACCTTCCCATCTCGGCACCCATGAAATATTCCCATTTCGGCACCCTCATTACGTGCACAGTCATCAAAAAATGGATACACAGTATCAGTACAGTCAGTAAATCCACTTGATTATTATTCATAATTTCAGCCGAAAGACGTCCACTGTTGGACATAGGCCTCCCCCAACTGTCACCTTGAATTGAATTAGCTCAATAAAGTAACAGTGATAGGTCATGGACTTGCAAAATAGTTTGCATACCAAAGAGATTGAAGTGACGAGATAAAAATAGAGCCATGATTCTTGTACTAAAGAAATGAAGGAGCATGTCTTTTGATGGCGCGATCTTAACATTATCCGATTCCGAAAATTCTTTCACTAACGATAAGCTTCATTATTCCCGAATCTTATGCCTTTTAAAATGTTCCCGTGGGTTATTTTTCGTACTTAACGGGAGCAAAGCCGCGAACAAAAATCAGTACCAAATAAAATTATCAATAGATAGCTATTACAATCGGGTAATAACGTAGAAAAATAAAAAACTTTGTATAAAGGTGAAATTAAGTTTATCAAAAGCACAATTAAAATCAATTCAATTAAATTGAGCTTTTGATAAGCTCAATTTCACCTTCATAGTGCTCTCTTGAACGCTATCGGATCGGCAATCCAGTCAGTACTGTACCTGATAGCTTAATGCATAGCCTTGAAATTATAGGATCATCATCTGCCTAGCCTTTTCCCAACTATGCTGGAGTTGGATTCCAGTCTTACTGGATGCAGCTGAATACCAGTATTTTACACAGAGCGATTGCCCATCTGACCTCCACAACCCAGTTAGTACTGGGTAATACGTTACCCTTTGGTAAGACTGCTTATCAGACTTTCAGGCCATTGCATGCACTGCACTTTCAGGTGACAGCCGGGACCAACGGCAAATTGCAGGGTTCTATTCTAAGACGGATTTAGAGAAATCGAACTAAGAATAAATGGATTTCCAATGCTACACTGTAAAACTACTTACCTAGTAATAAAAAGTCTTAAAGCTGAGTTATGAAGACCACCCTTAGCTCCGTCAATAGAAAAAAACCGATATCAGCTGGTAAGATTACCGGGAATAGTAATACGAAGGTTAGTAAGAAGCTCGGAGCTTTTAACACGAAAAGTTCTTATCAACCTCGTTTTTCTTTGAAATTTATGATATCTTCTTCTTTGCGTTAAAATTTCTCTAAAATTGTGATATGCACAAGGCCTTTGCAAGTCTGTGACCCTAGCACGACTCCAAAACAAATACGATGTAGACGTGTTTCTTCAATCAAATAAAATTAACAAGACATCCGACGAAGGTGTTGAGAACAATATTATTTAATTAAAATGCACTGAAATTGTTATTCGTACTCGAATTATAATTAGGTTTTTATTAAAATCTGAACTGTACCGAACAGATAAGATTTACAAAGCCAAATGGTACCTATTCGTAAGAGTTTGATTCGATGTGACTGACAACGATTCAGGATTACTTTTCAACGACTTTAGAATTTAGTCAAGGTTTGAATGACATACCTAAGTAATTAAGAAAGCTTAATAGGTACTAATGGTAACTTATACGTTCAAATTAAATATTTTGTTGTATACTATAAGATATAAGATGGATGAATTGTGTGAGGAATGGCATGAAAGAGAAAGGGGTAAATGATGCCGTGACGCCTGACAGGGGAGAATGGAAAAAGAAAACGTGTTGCGCCGACCCCAAATAGAATGGGACAAGGGCAGGAAGGTGATGTCTACACGAGCCGACTTTTTGCCATCGAGTTTCATTAGTGTTTAGGAACATTAAAAAATTTATATGCCAAATAATAATAAGCTTCATAAAATTAGGTTACTCCAATCATGCCCATGTTCACTGTTATACAGAGTGGTTTTTCAGAGGCAAATTGATAAAAAAATGCATTTACGTTTTGCACTTACTGGTTTTACCCCTCATCAGTGTCACTGATAGGCCCGGTTTTTTAAACTTTTGCGTATTAACCGCATGCGATGGTGGTTTAACTGCGTAGATTCAATTTTCAACTGTGATGTCTTTTGTGTATTTGTTTTACATTTCAATTCGATCTGGTCCTAAAAATCTTGGCATTCGCTTTAGAAAAGGCTATAGGATTAATGCACCCATTAAAATATTTTCAAACGAAAATAGACCAATTTTAAAATGAAAAGCGCCCAAGATTTGAGTTATGATTACGACCAATTCGGTGCTGTCTCAACGAAGTTGGTAAAATTCGACCCAAATTTTGAGGTAAAATGATGAAGTATAAAACTTGTTAATAGCGGCTTCATTTTGTTAATGGTATTTTTCTATTTAATTCCCTTAAATTTTTACAGACTGACATTAATTTCAATAAAATTTAGGACCTTTTTGTGTAATGAGATGGGCTTGTGATGGGTCAACTTATTAATTGAATACTTTCTTTAGATACAAACATGGGGGAAATAATTTTAAATGAAACTAGTTTTTCCTAAAATATAATATGTAATACAGCAAGGTCTTGAAAACTGATAAAATTGGTTAACATTTTAATGAATTATGTTATGCTAGGTTGAGTGTAACGGGTGTAAAACACCTTCATCGAATAGAGATCTTGAAGGTCAAAGTTCCAACGTTTTGACACGTTTTTTTATCATTCAAGTTTGAAATGTTCAATGTGTTCTATTCAATGCATCCATCAGCACAATGTTTTGAGTGCGTTACTGTAAACCGTGATTTTTCACATGAAAAAAGCGCAGGGTAACTTAGTTTGATTGTACTTAATGCTTGATGTCAACCAGCCGAATGGGTCCTTTTATTCCTTGCATGTATTTTGAATTGTTTTTTTTTCTGTATTTTTTTTATTTATTTAACATTGATTGTTAACAGTTTTTTTTACTGTCACGTAAATACAAGTGACTATTTTACAGTTAAGTGATAGACGCAGCCTCAAAATCAATTTGAGGATAATGTTTCCGTTCTTCGATACTTTTTCTTTTTCTGGCGTATTCCCGCTGACCTCATTGCCATGGCCCCACTCGTGGGGCCAACGGGAAATCACAAAACCGTCGTTCTTGCAAAAGTTTCGTAACGCCTTCACGTCCATTAGTTTTGTATTCATCTTTTAATATATCGGTTATAATTCCAGGGTATGCGATTTTGTCTCTGATATTTGGCGATAATGCATCACTTAAATCGCTTTTTAAATCAATATACCTGATGAAAACATCAAGGTCCTTTACATGTTACATAAGTATTGCGTCGGTACAATCAATAACTTTAATTAGTGATTCTAAAATTTTAACATTTTTCTTAGCGTCGCGTTGGCCTCCAACAGTAAAGTTTTCCCCAAGGTATTTTGCAGCCAATGATTCTAAATTGTAAGGACCCTTTTTTTTCATTTATTGATCTTTTTTTAGCACTTTTCAGTTTGGTATTGAAAACTTCTAAAGTATCGATGGTATGCAGAACAAGTGATTGGAATGCATCAAATAAATGACACTCTTTCAATTGGCGTACCCATGTGGCGCTGAAACTTAAACAAAAGAAAACCATCAGAAAATATCTTGACAATACAGTATGATAGGGTAGTAAGATATACGAACTGACCTTATCTACGGACTGAGCATGACGAGCTTTGCTTATCCTTAATGATCGACCCGTGCAGTGGTTATTAACAACCCAGGAACCTTAAACAATGCTAATTATGTATCTATAAACGAAAACACGCCCTCGATCGTTCATGTAACTAATCGTGTGGAAAGATAAGCAAAAACATCGAATTCTCTCGCTGTTCATTTGTTTTTCCTGGAGCAGAGAAGTCGCTTATAATTAACTTAAAGGGAGCTTGAAGTATCATGAATTATTCATTTATTATTTTACATGGTATTAATAGACCATTATGACAAACAACTGTCTCAATGGGACGCACATAAGTGGGTCGCGAAATAAATTCAGATTTTCAAGTAGGTATTGAAATTTTGTACGGGCCAACTGAATATTTTTTTATGGTGGCCATATGAAGAGGGGAATACTTCAAAGGAGTCTAGTTCTCATCCTGAAATCGTAAAAAAATGTTTACACAACCTTCCAAAATGTCTAAGCACAGAAAAAATGTTTAAACTAAAAGCTGTAGAACTTGTTCAGTCGCGTGGTTTGGGAGGATATGTTAAAGTGTTGTGGAGTACAATTGATATTGTAGTACTGCGGAGTTGAGTTCAGAAATTGCAACACAGTTATATCTCTGAAAGCGATACATTATTGAAAACTAGCTTTGTCCCGCGGTTTCACTGCCACTCGTCTTCCTTAAGAATTGGACTATCAAATGCACAGTTTTTTCTTTTTTCAAAACTAGAGATTATTGCGTTCGAACATACATTTTTTGTAAGTATTACATTAGATTAATGTCTTAACTATAATTATAAATTCAATTTATTTATGGTTTATTAAAACGGTATAACACCAATAACAACAATTAACATGAAAACAAAAACCAAAAAAATAATAAAAAAATTGTTGACAACTTTCAATGGGTCCAATTAAAACTAACACGGAATAGTGGACACTCTTGTATACTTTTTTTCACTGAACCCCAGACACATAGATTACTTTACTCCATATAACCACAAACACAACACACACACACACACACATCCGTGTAAATAGTTAAAACTAAGCTACAGTTGTCCACAAACTAAATTGGTTCTCTAGTAGCAAGTAAACGCAGGATCAATGTTTGTATTGGCCTCACAAGCTTTTTACGCGTCTACAGGCCTTTTGAAGCCTTAACACGGTAGCACCAAAGTAAACTCAAACGATTTGGTAATCGAAAATACTAGTATCTGTATATGATTAGTTACAATTGATGTCATAAATAAGGAAAGTTTTGAGTATGAATGTGGATGGGTATAAGAGTAGAGGAAGACCAAAGAAACGATCGATGGACTGTGTGAAGGATGATATGGTAAGAAAGAGGTGTCTGATGAGATGACGAGTAATGGAAGAAGACGACATGCTGCTCCGACACCAAATCAATTGGGATAAGATCAGGAGAATGATGAATGATGTGATGATGTGAAGTCATATTATAATTGTATTATGTTTTGAAATTGTCCGCTGTTGATAGGTTCCATCGGTTGATTTTCTTAATTTAAACTAAAGCTTCATAATACCTCTTTGGATAAAATCTATAACGATCGAAAAAAAAACTAGTAATTCATGTTAATTAGGTCAAGGCTTTGGCATAAATACATTTTTCTTTTCCCCTTTCGCATAATTATTGTCTAGATTTATTTTTCATGAGTGCTCTCGCAGGTCTGCTGGTAGAAATTTCTTCAGGGATAAGCAGTAGATACCTATGTTCTCAAATAATATAATGTTCGTTTCCTGTGTTGTCTTTACTGTATAAAAATGTCTTATAATAATACGATTTTTGCAGCAAGCCCAAAAGTATTACCCATGGAAATGAAAGAAGTCTTAAAACACAATGTGCGAAACGATTCATTATTTTAAATTTTTTCCCGCGGCTTCGCTCGCGTAGTCCGATCATTGACCCACTGGATCTTACTGGTGGGATAAAAAGTATCCTATGTGATAATCCAGGTTATAATCTATCGGTGTGCCAAAATCCGTTCAGTAGTTTTTGCGTGAACGAGTAACAAAACATTCATACATCTTTCAACAAGTAAGATTTTACCATCGTTCACAATGCGAATTTCATTAACATTTGTTTACACCTCGCAACCGTACCCGCAGATCTTTTAATGCGCGGACTGACTACGATTTTAATCGCTACTAGACCGCGTACTACTAACTATTGTCACCACAATGGACGGTGAATAAGGTTGAAAATAATATGTATTTGAGTTTACACGCGACTATGCTGCGAATTGCATTTATTTTACAGGTTCTCTTTAGATTATTCAAAATATAGACATTAAATTAAATAATTATTTGGTTAAAGTTTAAAAAAATGCTAATTCTATTTAAATATTAAAAAAAAAAAACTGTTGAAATACAGAGATCTTCGACGCAAAAGTTTATTTTTGTGACGCCACTTCCCAATTTTTTACTGGGAATATTAAACTATTATTTATTATTCTGTTCAGTTAAAGTTTTTCATTAAACCCTTCTCTGTCCACTGTATTTTTTGCGTTAGATATTTGCATTGCATTACTTCATACTCGACTATCTAAGAAACCATTTTAGAGGAATATTGAGGTAACACCGCGCCTTGAAAGCCTTGCCGCGAAAGAGGATTCGGTAATATATGTGTTAGGGAGAGCGTGTGATACATTGAGTCGTCCTTTTTCCGTGGTATTGTGACCTCGGGTCAAAATGGATGCGCGTAGTTTGTCCTCCGTTTATTATTATTATGTACATTTCCAGTTTTTTTGGGAAGAAACAGGAAAAAAATTGTTTGAGTAAAATGAATGGTAGTTTCGTTTTCCTCCGGGCAATTTTACTGGGCCTCGAATTTCTTCTCATACTCTTTTATTTATGAGAAAATAGAATATGAAATTGAATTGTATATGAATAAGTAAGTTATCTACGCGCAAAAAGGTTCTCTAAGTCTACCTGCTAGTGACTAGTAGCTAAAATCTAGATAGTACGAATATTTGTATATTACTATCTGTTTTGTAGTCTTATAATCAGGCTAGGAAAAGTTTAATTGGGTAAACCTTATATAACTTTTCAAATCAGAGCCCCTTTTACTAAGAATTGTGTGGAACTTTCATGAAATAGATATATTCACAATAGTGTAAGCCCGAAATATATAATATGAATGAGAAAACCCGTATCTTTAGTCAAGTTAAAGAGTAATTACAAACATTTTTATGCTATGGACAAGAATTTAAACAAATTAAGAACCATCAAAGTAAGCAAAGCTAAGACTTTTAACAGTTCTAATTTCAAGCAATTACTAAACTATAAAATAAAAATTGTAATTTAACTAATTACTTTTACTCAAGTAATTACTTTTACTTAGTGTAAGACCTTTATACTTAAATATACTATGTGTAACATAATAAACACAAGACCACTTGTGTGATGACTCAGATCATGAATCTGAACAACTTTTGTTCTATGACTTTTGTAAATTCATACATAATTTTTTTTTTGCGAATTTCAAATTCAAAACCATGTATTTCAATCAATTTTAGATAATAAGCATACATTTGAAATAAAAAATAACAATTGTAAAAAAATAATATTCCAATCACAATCAGCATTTATACAAAAATAATCAAATACATAATATTAATTAAAATTCCAAAATTGTAATGTTAATGACTAAATTAAAACATGATAATTATAAAATTAAATTCTAATCACATTAACTATACATTTACAAAAATAATTAATTAAACAACACAAATAAAAATTCCAAAATTACGATGTCAATGACTAATAATATATATATATATTAATACGCCAGCCTCTAAGTCATTTGTTTGTTTGTATTTCAAGAACCTATAGAACACATTACGTTCAGTTTCATGATCTGAGATTCATGACACGAAAAGTCTTGCGTTTATTATAAATGTTACACCTTGTATTCAAATTCTACTAATGTTCGAAAGACTACAAAACAACCCTCTATGCAACAGAAAATGCAATATATAAAAAAAAACAGTTTTCTACTTCCACAAAAAACTTCTTCCTCAAACTTTCTAACGAACTTTTTTATCTCTTCTTTTACAGATATACACAATTATCAACGACAAACTCGTCGGGCTTCTCATAAGGACGAGGAAACATCAACTGACTTACTTTGAAGGCGAAGTGTTGTTCCAGGTACAGTTTTATTTAGTTAAACTTAATAAAAAAGTAGGAGAGAAAAACCTTGGCTTTCTTTTGTACACGCTGACGTTTAAATACAGAAAGAAAGCAGGAAAACTATTAGACATCAACATTGATGACGAGTCGGGCATAAGCCTTTAAAAATACACTTTCAATGATTAGGAAAATCAATGAGGGCTATCGTTTTTGAGATCACCAGATGGCGCCAGTGTCGATTAAGGTCCTGTCGATAATTCTATTTTATACTTTAAAGTACCAATATCTTCATAAAAGGTTTATTTTATTACATGTAACAACTAAACTTCAGGTTCATATATTTGCAATATTCTCCCTACAATTAGCAAACATGAAACATTTAAACATCATTTTACCTCCAAGTACTAACAATTAATATTCTAAGTTGCTACTTAAAATCTTCAAGTCAAAATTATCAGGAATGCCTCAATCTAGACCACAATCGTGAATATTTGTAAAAATACGTGTTAAAACAGCACGCAACGCGCGAACAATCTATGACATCTGACATTTCGGTGCCCCCGCGCTACACTAGCGCCTCTAGCGGCGAATTCGAGTGTTGAATGTGTTCCATATTTCATATTTCGTAGTTCGGCTTAGAAATTGCAATTCTTTTGTTTTTGAACTTTAAACAGACAAACATCCCTAGCGCCATAATTGTCTATCTAAGTAAGGTAGCTTACCGTAAAGATTGTAATTTCATGAAAGTTGATTATGTCAAGGGCGAAGCTGCCGAATCCAGAAATTGGCATTAAATCGAAACGATTGCCATACGCCTAAGGGTAAATTCAGACAGAACGCGAGCAATGGGGATACCGCGTGTGACTTCGCCGCTAGAAGCGCTAGTGTAGCGCGAGGGCACCGAAATGTCAGATTTCATAGAAAGTTCACGCGTTGCGTGCTTTTTTATCACGTATTTTTACTAATATTCATGATTGTGGTCTAGATTGAGCTATTTCTGATTAATTAAGACTTGAAGATTTTAAGTAGCAACTTAGGATCTTATTTGTTAGTACTTGGAGGTAAAATGATTTTTAAATGTTTCATGCTTGCTAATTTAAGGGGGAAAATATTAAAAATATATGCCGATAGCCGGCGGCGCCCGAACAGTCCTATTTTCAAAGCAGCCAGTGTATTGCGCGAGGATTTTTCAGTTCTGTCTGAGTTGACCCTAAAGGTTTGGTCTCTTTGGTTTGATCAAACCGTTACAGACAAATTGCAAACGCAACTCTGGAAAAGGACTCTCCCAAACAAATATATAAAATGTCCGGTGTCCGCAGCCAGTCTAAAATTTGTTCGTACCTGATTCGTTATGAATCTACTCTCTAAACTCTAAAGGATCGGTCAAATAATCCTTCGTTCTCGTTTATCTAGTGGTTAACAGCAACTACTGAGCATCAGGTTCTGGGTTCGATTCCCAGGTCGAGCCTAAGCCCAAACAGCAGTCCGGATTTGTGCCCAATTGATCGTAAAAGCCCTCTATTTTAAGGGACATAACTGACGATATAATTATAATGTGTTTGTTATTAGGAACACCTCTACGTAACCCATTGAGGATTACAAGAGTAATGTGATGACTGATGATATGTTTTTTTTTTCAGAAACGCGACGACGATGTCCCGGTATTCCTAATGCAGACGATACAAGATATTAGAATGTACTGCGACAATAAAGCCATGCAAGCGAGGCGATCCGTGTCTCCTATGCCACAATAATTTATTAAGTTAATTACTATAAAATTGTTCTAAAACTAATTGTGATGACAGCAACCAAGTCCCTAAAAGGTGGAAAATTATAGGTCTATGCTTTTATCATCTCAAGCTTATTTTGTGATGATGAATAAGTATGTTTTCCTTATAATGGTAAAAAAGTGAGCAAATTTTTGCCTGTAAAAAAAATACTGAAAAAGAATATAACCATTTTTTTTTAAATATTATTTTGCATACTTAGTAACAAAAATACGATTGACTATTAAACGTAAATTTGGCAATTGTTCATTTTTTTCTATTTTAAAACAATTTAAGAAAATTTTCTCTGATAAAAACTAAACCAACATTGTAACTTACAGCTTTTAGTGAAAAGTAAATTTGTTTTTTCTTTCCACTTGCCTTGTGATCTTGGCGAAGTTTACGTCAAGAAATCTTTTGCCAAGAAAATGTAATATTCTGCAAGGAACAGCAAAGAGGTGTTTGAAGAGATGTTTAACATCCATTGTCTGAAAGGTATAACCAAACAAACTGTCAAACATCATGCAGCTAACGTCAGATTTCAAAGCAAGTTCTCCTGAAAAATAAGATTGATAGAAATTGAAGGGAGTTACAAGCAATTGAACATATTATTTCCGAAACGAAGTCTTTTTAAAAAGTAACGTTCGTATTTCACGCTAAAGGAAATAGCACACATATCAACTTGGAAAGGGACAGTCACTGTATCAACTCGAGCCATTCAATATTCTTTGTATGAAAATGCCTACTGCAACGCGCACTTATTAGAACGTAACGTAATCACCTCGCCTCGGGCACAACAACAAGACAAGCTCATGAACCGCCTATTTGACGACGGCGAGGCGAAAGGCAATCCCTTTCCTGGTTGATATATGTGCTATTTCCTTTATGCGATTCTCACATGACGCTGCTTGTCCACGCGGTTTGGCAGACGCGGCTAAGATTTTTTGACGCTGCGCCGCCCGGATAGGTGGTGAGCGCCGCTTGTCCGCGCGGTCGGTGCAACGTACGTGTGTAGTTTTAGACATCAACGGATTTCATACAAGCCAATGCGTCATGAAACCCGCTTCAATGCCCGACAGCGCGGACCGGCGATGTTGTGTAAAAAACGCCTAAAATAATGAAGCTTTTGAATACAGCGTATATACTCACGATGTTTTCATGCCCAGTATTGTAAGTAAATTGTTGTGCTAGGTCCACCAAAATTACAACTGGCAATGATCACTAGAGATTTGGCAACGTATTAAAATTCGAAAGTCTTCCGTAAACGGGTTTAAAGGGGTTATTTAAAACAATGTTGCCTAAAAATAACCAGAACTGTTACTTAAATATCATGAAAATAAAAATGGAAAAAGCTTCTGTACTAAACCAAGTAATATACAATAAAGGCTTTATTCACGTTTTGTTCCAAAAAGGTAAAAATTACGAAAAAGATTGCTCAATTATTGTTACATCCATTTTTACCCCAACAGATTGTTGAATAACATTAATACTTATTTTTCCTGTAACAGAAACCTTATGACGACTAGAATAAAGGTCATTGTACTGCAAAATACAGTGGTAAAATAATAACGAATGGACAGTTGGTATTTCAGTGAAAATATTGTTCTCTGTTTCATCATTACAATGTTTGTTCCACAAAACAATGTTTATGTTAAACTTGTAATGTTTAGAATGCTTGATTCTTATATTCAAAAACTTATCGGTACCTTACCTTCATCATGCTTCTGCCCTAATTCCAATTTATTTGGGGTCGGCGCAGCATGTCTTCTTGTTTCATACTTCTCTATTAATCGTCATCTCAGCGGTCACCTACCTTATTATACCAGTCGTAGTACCTGTTGGTGAACCTATTTTAATAAATATAAATGTACTTGTATTAAAATATAAATTATGCAAAGGTTTGGTGTGCTAAGCCTCGACCACCATGACATGAAGAGCGTAAAAGCCAGATCAGTAATGACCTGATAAGTTAATAGGAATCAGGCATTCCTTATGTGCCTAATAATAGTCTACGGACTAAGATTTAGGCTAAGCTGGACTTAGCCTTTTTTGAAGTGAGTCTTTGGAGAAATGACCATAAATGTAAATAAATTATCAAGTAAAAATAATAAAAAAATGTGTATACCTTATCCTATGATTTAACCATGAAATAACAAAGTTTTAATACCTTCTAACCTCTTCAGAAAAAGAAAATATTGAAAAATGGAGTTTCTTGCCGGTTCGACGAACCGTTAAACGACCACCCCGAACTGTGCACCTTTTTGCCGACGTTTTATAAGTGTCCTATATGTAGCCTATGTGAAATAAAGTATTTTGTATTTTGAACAAAATTTAATTGCCCGTAAGTTGCTTCCTATCATCAATGGGGAACACAGTTAAAAGCTCATTGTAGATGGCGCGACCATAGCTAGGTCCCAATCTGACCAAAAAGTATAAACTATTTTGAAATATAAAACGACATGCCCAAATTTTTAACCAATTACGATGCTTGGAACCAGCTATGCTGGTCGCTATTAGTTTCACAGTTGTCACCCCATTAATAGCACATCAAAAGCACTCACAGTTTTAAGAAAGCATGAAATTTAAAAAAAAGTGCTATGACATCTATTCGCAGTCCATCCATTGAAGAAACATTTATTTTCACAGATAAAACGTAAAAAAACATGTACCTATTAACTTGCAGTAACCGGTACCTGTATTTCTTAAGTCATTGTATTTCTAAAGTGCCAAAATGGGATTTGATTAGTCTTTTTTTTTTCACTTTCAAAGTCTTCTTTAAACATAGCTAATTATTTTAACAGTCTAATAGACTACGTGTTACGGAAAAAAACCATATGGAACCCCCATATGGTTTTTTTCCGTAACACGTAGTAACGCCCAAAGACAGCAATTTTCATAAAAGTGTGTCTATTAAGAACTAAGCGAAGATTTGAGAAATCTTAATTACTCTACAAATTAAGTTTAATTAAAATAGAAGTGAGTTGCTTCATCTTTGTAGCTTGGAAAATTAGGTTAGGTTATAGAAAGATATATGTAAAGAAGGGACCTTTTGTGTAGTTTTTGCAATTCGCTTTTGTTTGCGATGTCAAAAATCTCATTGTTTAAGGCTTTTGTTGCAAAAAAAAATTGTAAATATTGTTTGTACAGATGGTGACATTTTGTCCGCCAGGAAAATTGATAACAAAAATGTTGAAATAAAATAATTAGGGTATCGTCTCAACAGTTATCTATAAAAGAAATATGATAAAAAGATATTTACTTAGTAAAAAAATCGTTTGGCTTTCTGCCAGTCCTCGAAAGGAAGGGTGTCAAATGTATGTTCATCCTTTGAATATCTTTGCCCGGGATGATAGCACATTAATCAAAACTGTAACCAAATCCTTTTGAAAGACATTTTGCCAATCCTTTTTGTGCTAACAAAACAGTATTCAATTTCATACGGCAAAAGAACATACAGATATGAGTATGGGTACATGATTCTGTCGGGATTCATTTGGTGTCAGAATTCGTCAGATTATAATGTAAAAATAAATGTATTTGGCGGTTCAGGGTCACCTTTTGTACATATTGTTTTATTTTATTAGATCGACGTTAAATTATGAAAATTTCAGAAACTTTGTTTTATTTCATTAATATTATTATTCTCGACAGCATCGTCATTTACAATAAACTGAAAAATTGATGATTTCGATCTAGTAATAATGAATATCGGATAGTTTACATAATTCTTAGTATTAGATATAAGCAAATACTGTTATATTTTAATTAAAAGCTAATATTTTATGTACATTAACGAAAAAAATGTGTCATTGAAAATTACAAACATGTTTATATTTTTGATAAAAAATGTTAGGTAAATTATTGAAATTGTATTATTTATTTAGATCTAATTATGAATGTAAACGTGTGTACGTTTTACCGTTTTCATGAATCTCGGCAATAAAAAAACAAATTAAAGTTAAAGGTTAAAAAATATTTGTAAAATATTTAAAAGAACTCCAGTTTTTTTTTCAAGTGAGTATTGTGAGATTTCTTCTGTTAAAAGAATGTTGTTAAGGTGGAAGCACCAGGGTAGCCCGCGAAATTCAATTTTTCTTACGATTTTTGCAATTTGAAAAATTCATGAAAAAGACATTCAATGGGTTTAAATTAACTTAGAAAGTTGTATTAATAGTTTTAATGATTTAAATTTTATAACTACATACATGTTACTTGCGCAACTCATTTTGTCAACATACAACCTGACACTGACCTGCAAATTGCAAAAAACGTAAGAAAATTTGAATTAATTTCGCGGACTACACTGGCGCTTCCGCCTTAAGAAATTATTTTTTAAGCTTTATTAATCATGAGTATTAAAATTGAATATCGTGATGTTTTTGGTGCTGTTTTATGTTATGTTCATTTGACGACTTATTAAAACACAACTAACAAAAGTATTTAAAGACGTTAATTAATAATAATTTTTCACTTTCACTATAACATTCTAGTCTATCTAGTCGATTGAGACCTGTAAAGAATAATGATTTGTGTTTAAAATAAACTTATCATATTTATACCTGTTTTTTTTTATTATCCTTGATCTACAGTAATAGCTAGCTTTTATTATATATTTCGTTGCTCCGGCCATCTGCATAAGATTTCATACCTAAAACACAATTGGCCACCTTGCTAACAAAATTGCTATACAACGGAGCATAGAAATTTTGGCTAACCTTAAAGGTAAAACAAACAGAGCGAATCCTAAACAGAGTCCGTCAAAGGAGACTGCAATTAGCAATATAAATAACTATACAGGGCGTAACAGGACCCTTCACGAAGCCGTCAACCAAGTATTAGGTACATCCAACTAAGTGTCTTTACGTAAAAAAATATTGCTGGGAAACGACATTTTTTGTGGGGTGAACATACACGTTTTACGGTAGTACTCGATATAATGCACTAACAAAGAGTGCAGATGGATGGATTGAATAATACGGGGATCGTGGAGGTGTCTCTCCAAAAATATTACATTAAAAACATGTACATAAAAAAAAACTTGTGAAAAAGTTGGAACTTTGACCCCCAATATCTCCGTAACTAGAAGGTTCCCAGGTATGGTCTAGAACAAAAAAAATATCGCAATAACGGGGAGAACAAGTGGCTTTCGGCTTCGTTAAGGGTCTTGTTACACCCTTTATATCCTAGACTAACCTGTCCAAAACAAACTGAGCCTAATATACACTAACAAGATCTGGTTTAGTTGGCTTTTTTTTTTTTTTTTTTTTTTTTTTTTTATCGATGGGAAATCATCAAATGACCCCTCCCGCTCTGGGCTGAGCAGGAGGGAGTGTCAGACTTGTACTGACTAAAACCCATCCATGTTCCTTCCTTTGCCCTTTGTGTTCCAGGGCCGCGGTATCTCTTTCGAACAGTCCCGCAACCCTGGCAGGCGTCGGCCCTTACGGACCCCTTCCTGTTTGCTGACTCTCTTTAAGGCGCGCGTGGAACACGAACGCGCCGTCGACACGGCCTGTCGTCATAAGACGGACGGACGGCGAGCTAGCCCATAGCTCACCGTCCACAGGCCCGCGTCTACGGTGGCCGGGAGCCACCACGTGGCCCCCGACGCCCGGTGCGTCTCCCGCGGCGGCTGGGACGTGAGATTCTCTCCCTCTCACGTCCCGCCACCTCCTTCGCTAGCATGACTGCTTCGCAGAAGGAGGTGACGGCGTCCCATTCCGTCTCGCTCCGGACCATGGATTGAACCAGGGCCGGACGCGAGAGGTCGCCGCCGGGTTTAGTTGGCTTAGCTACACAAAAATCAAACCTGCTGCAGAGAATAAACGAAAAAGATTGCGTTGCAAACCACATTTAGTACTTAAACAAATTATTTTCACTATTTAAATAGAATTCTGAGGCGCAGTGGTTGCTCAGCGGACTCTTTCGAATTTATAGGGCGAGGGTTCGAACCCAGACGTAATTTAAGTATTAAGTTTAAGTATTTAGTTTAGTTATGTAAGGAAGATCCTTCAGAACAGACGATGTCCCACTTGTTGGAGTGTCCGAAGTGTCACAACACCTACACTTTAAATGCCCTAAAATACTCCACAGACGCCGCGAATAACGTGGCCGTATAATGGGCCCAAGAAATTTAAACATGTCGTACCATCGATACGAAAGAAGAAGATTTATTTCATCAAATTAATATAAGACGACATTTATACATGGTGAATTCCCAACCGATCCATAGTCCCACAAAAGTCCAACTTGACAACAACACTCTTGGCGATCAAAAATAAAAGCCGATCAAAATTAATTTAATTTAATTATAGCGGAGTTCTTGTGTTAATATTGTTTATATTGTTTTAGCATAAAGTAATAATATAGTTGTGACTTTATGGATTTTTTGAGTCTTTACACCTTTTTGACTTTGCATAGAAAAACAAAGACTGAGACAAAGATGTATTTACATACAATACATTCAATATTCGTGCATACTTTTACTAAGAAACATTCTGCTTGCGGATTTTCTTTCACGTGTTTTATCTACAAAACTCCAGTAGATTTGATTTACAACCAATACTCCAGTAAATACATCTGACAACCAGTAAATTGGCCTTTCAGTGTGTTTTCAATTCGGCGGACGAGCTCGACCGAGTCTCTTTACCAAGATAAATAACTCCTTGTTGAATGAGAATTGGGGTTGAATTCGTCGAGTTTTCTTGTAATTTAGGGCTTTTCTCTGAGGTTTCGCCCTCTGGGCTGCAGACTATCATGGAATTAATTGAAGAATATTACTTGAGAGGCTTATTCTGTAAACAAAGATACAATATTGTACTAGTACAGTAGTATATGGTTTGATATCCGAAATTGAGGAACTCGTGGTTAAATAATAACAGCCGCCCGGGTCGATCTTTAGGTTAAGCCTCGCTTGCCAAGGTTGTCCGTGGATGGGTGACCACCCATTAGATACAGAGTTTCTTCTGTGCCTCGGAAAGCACAGTAAGCCGTTGGCCCCGGCTGTCATTTTTAGTACTTTGACAGTCGTTAGAGGTAGTCAGTGGCCCGAAAGTCTGACAACGAGTCTTACCAAAGGGTATCGTATTACCCAGTACTAACTGGGCTGTGGAGGTCAGATAGGCAGTCACTCTATTTAAAATACTGGTATTCAGCTCCATCCGGTGAGACTGGAAGCCGACTGCAACATAGTTGGGAACAAGCCAGAAAGACGATTATTTTAAATCCGCATCTAGTTTTTTTAGGACATATACGGTTTAAGTGATATCGAACAAAATAGCAAAGTTTATGGAACAGCTGCTTTTGATTTTCAAAACGCAGATTTTTTTTAAAGCAGTTCTTGAATCATTTACTGAATTCATAGTTACAAAACGTGTGACTACTGACTAACTGAAAATTAATTTCGTCTAATTTTCACCTACGTGCTTATTTCTAAATTGCGAATTCCCTGGATGTCGTCTGAAAAGTGGAAATACACTCACGTATGCAGATTAAAATATGAATGTAAAGTGTCCTCTTGGCTTGCGAGATACAAGAATGATGTGTTGTTCAAAATGACAGAAAATTAATTGTTTGATGTTGCAAGCATACTATGTTGGATGTGTGAAATTTTCTCAACTTGTGTGCATGCACACGATTTACAAAAATATAATATTCTACGGATAAAAGCATTTTTATCCGTAGAATATTATATTTTTGTAAATCGTATTCATACACAACCACACAAATATCAACACTCAAGAATTTGTCCATCTCTCTATTTGCAAACTTGTCGAGTATGATAGCATGCAAATGTTTGCAAGCAATATTCAGCGTAATGAAAGGCGATACAAAGCTCGACCTTAGATATCATCAAAGCAAATGCAGATAGATTTCATTCAGTGATTCAAATATAGGTTTCTCTCTTACCCACATTGAGATCTTATCCGAACACCCACCCAATGACAACATCCAGTCTCGACAGTAATTTGTTTCAATTTCAAACTCCACGACACAAATAAGTGAAAAGAATAGAATAATTTATTTATTATTGTTGCAGGCTGGTATCAAATAAAGATGGTAAAGTTAAAAGTATCTGTACAATACCCCGTAATACATAATAATAATAGTTTACAATAATTAATATTAAGAACGTTCTAATCCATTGGAACCTAGATAACGATCACATGTTAATAACTTAATTATGTAAAATAGCCAATTTATTTATATTTTTTCGATTTATAAATTTATATTTTAAACAATATTTTCTACATGACCACCCAGAAGGCTATTAGTAAAGCTGACTTCCCTACGTACGGCGGTTACCTACGCAAAGAAGACATAAATTTTAGTTTCAGACACTTTTGAGACTTATTAAGGTCGTTAAATAATTGAAATTTCAAATCTCGCTAATCTCACCTCGCCTAACCAAAGGAAATGACGCGACTGTCGCGTCCATTTTGTTTGCAGCACGCGTGGAATAGATGATTAGTGATGCAAATTGAAAATTTGCTTCATTCAAGGTTTAGGGTATAAAATACCAACCTGGCCAACCAGCCAGTCGTTGATATTTCAATACAGTTAAGCCATTGTTTATAACAGATAACTGACATCAAAATAAATAACAATCTACTAGTTGAGTATTCCATAAAGTCTTTGGGGAAATAAAGTATAGTTCTCTTGATATGAATTGTATTTGCTCTCAAATTGAACTTTATTTATTTACGTAAAAAATCTAAAAAAAGCAATCGAATAACTTGTTTTTTTTTAGTTGTCATCTATTTTGATGAGATCTCATACAAACTCCTGCTTACTTTTATTTACTCGTATAGAGACTTCAAAAGCTCTTTTATCACACAGTTTTTTTTTTGTGAACTTGTTACTCTTCGTCCTAATGAATCTTTATGTATTTATATCCTAGATGCTCTTTTTATTGAAGAGAGTGCAATCATTGCTTGACGAGTATGCTGAAAACTCCGCGGTTGCAAACTTTTTAGATTTCTTTTTATTTATTTTTTGTCGCGTTCTTGTTCTTCCTTTGTATGTGTCAAATAGTATCGTTTTGATATGTGTTTTTCATATATGTATATTTTTTCATCATTTTCCTACTCAACCCTTTTATGACACTGAGTTTAAGGTACTACCAACTACACATTAATCACATTAATATTGTTTACTTCGATCACCATCATAGTATTTCCAATGAGAGTGCTGGCCACATAACTCTATGACTGTAACCACATTAAAACAAAGTCAATTACTTGCTTGCCATTCACATCATCCAGTCCTTATAATTTCCATTCCTCAAGTATACTTTACCCTTGTACGAAATAAAGTGATTGATATACCGAAAGCGCACGTATGCATAATACTATCGTGAAAACCATTATGTAACACTTTATATTGTAATATTAGGTAACTTTCCTTTAGGCTCCAAGAGGAACCATGTTACGACGTCTTAAAACTTAATATTATTTGTAAACTTTGTTACACTTACAATTTTAAAGTTAAAGTTATTTTCTGGCGGTTCTTGCTTTATTGATTGTAAATCTAAAGTCAGTTTTCTCTGTAACGCGTGTTTTAGTTTGTCCAAAAAGTCAACGGCTAATTTCGATAGAACTTATAAAAATATTTCAATAAGAAAACAGTCTTAAAAAAGATATTTGTGAGTTAGATTATCCACCAAAATATTATTTTTACAGCACTATGATAAGATAGGGTCCTTGTGGCCTCATGCAGGACCAGTTTAGTTTAGGTATGTCTTATGTTTTTTGTTTGTGTTCTTTTTATTACATTTTGTATTATTGTTTTGTCTTGTGCAAGTCTAATAAATAGGAACTTTTTCTTTATTTTTTTTTCAAAATATGTTTTAATCCATCAGAATGTATAATTAGTTGACTTCAATCAGTTTAACTATATTCCTGGAATATCACTACACAGAACAAAATATTTACTACCCCCAAAAACGCCCTGATTGGCTGACACTATCTGACCTTCATATTCCCTATGGACCCCAGATTTATCTCTGTATATCCTAATACTAGCCCTCGGTCACCTTACACGACACCCTTGGGGGAGAACTGCCCAAAGTTACATGGTACTTTACCAAGATAAATATACCTATGTCAGTGTATGTATATATTATTGATACAGAAATAATTAAAACGATACTGGAATATTAAGATATGAAAATTGACTGAATGTCGTTTTTTCATTTATCTTGGGTTTGTAAGTTCTTCCCAAAAAAGTCTGATAACCAGTTTTACTAAGGGGTATCGTGTTACCCAGTACTAACTGGGTTGTGGAGGTCAGATAGGCAGTCGCTCCATGTAAAATACTAGTATTCAGCTGCATCCGGTTAGACTGGAAGCCGACCACAACATAGTTGGGAAAAGGCTACGCAGATGATAATGAAGTTTTTCCATTAGTTGAAAACCCAGTGGACGGTAGCCATTTTTTTTTTTTTTCAAAGGAGATGTTTGATTTTCGGCCACCACTATGTACACTACATAGATAAATATGAAAAAAATAGGCGAATTTCATAGTTTTTGAGTCTTTCCTTGCTTTGAGTTTGGATCTGTAGTCTTATTTTATCGAAACCGAAAACCAAGATTTTTGAAATTCGTATTGTGATTTTTATCGCAGGTATTACGATGCACGTCAATCAAATGTTATTGTCAAAATTTCATTTTTCGCATGCTGCTGATCTGATCCACCATGTTTAATTTTATTTTGTGTTGCTCTCCATGGCCAAGTTAATTTTAATGTACTTTGAAACGAAGTGAAATTAATGAAAATTTACAATAAAAAACGGTTACTGTATAGCGATATTTACATATAGTGTACATAGTGCTGGCCCAGGCTCCATACATTTCTGGAACATCTCCTTTGTTTCGATTGTTTGAATATACATTATTTGAATGTCTGAGCATTTATTGGAGCGAAAAGACAACATACATTAGTAAACATAATTATGTCAATAAATTCAACCAGGTACCTATTAATTTGATTTAGTAAGAACTTGTGGCTAAATAATTACAACTGGTCGGGTTGATCTTCAGGTTAAGCCACGTTTGCCTAGGTTGGTCCGTGGATGAGTGACCATAAATTACATACCAAGTATCCTCCGTGCCTCGGAAAGCACGTTAAACCGTTCGTCCTGGCTGTCAATTGTAGATCTTTGACAGTTGTTACAGGTAGGCAGGCGCCCGAAAGTCTAATAGTCTTACCAAGGGGTTTCGTATTACACAGTACTAACTGGGTTGTGGAGGTTAGATAGGCACTCGCTCCATCTAAAATACCGGTATTCAGCCACAGAAGCCGGATTGGAGAAAGGCTAGGCAGATGATGACCCAATTATATGATTGAAAAAAAAACAGACCAATTTGCAATAAGAAGTTTATTTTCTCAAATACTTATTTATATACAATTTTCGACATACATAATTACATATAATGATATAGTCGAGCTTCTGTAGACTAAAGAGATGTAACAAATTGGTACAATAACAATGTTTTTCGAGTGATTGCCGATTCGATGAAAATGTCGAACAACTTGGACTCTATAATTCTATATTTACATTATGTACAATTTTATTATTGATAGATAAAAATAAATAGATTAAACAAATGAGCATACGTATGAGCAATTTTAGGATTATATAAGTGAGGATTTACATGAGGGTTACTAAGACATCTTAAAGCAGGAGTAATTCCAGTGTGGGAGAGAGACAGAGCTATACAGGTAGTCTAGCGCCATGTTTTTCCCACAATGGAATTACTCCTGCTCTAAGACGTCATGGTAGGCCACCTAACTACGTTTTTTAATTAGCTACGTTTTTTCGACAATCTCAGTTTTAATTGTGTAGCTGAACTTTGTCATTCATCTAATATGGATTGTTTTCTTCATAATAAATTACAAGATAAGTAGTAATATAACATCACGACTGTAATCCCTAAAGGGCAGAGGTGTACTTAATAGTGTACACACACATTTTACCAGTTATGTTCAACTCCCATGTAATTTGGTTGGCTGGTGTGGCGTTCTACACCAGCCAACTTTGGTACCAGTACACTAAAAGAGCTTACAACTCGCTTCGTGTACAGTACAATAACGCATTTCGTGCCATGTTTAACCTGCGCTGGTGGTGTAGTGCGTCTGGTATGTTCTTTGAAAGCCGAGTGGGTGACTTCTTTTCCGTTCTAAGAAGGGCGAGAGCTTCATTTCGAACTCGATTGTTAAACTGTAAAAATATTATTATAACTACTGTAATAGGAGGCGAGGATATTGCCATCAACCGGGCACAAATCCAACATGGTTCAAGAACACCTTTAAGTTCTGTGAATATTAGATTTAAGCATAGTTTATATAAATACAAAAGGCAGTATTTATTGTATACTGGCAAGAGTAAATAAAAATGTAACTATAGAGACAAATAGTTAAAGTACAAAGTCATTAACAAATACGTTTTAATAAAGAAGTAATTGAACCCAATAAATAAAAATTATATACTGCCAAAAACAATTTTTCTTTTGGCGTTTTTATGAAAAATCTAAAGAACGTCTATCTAATGTCTAAGGGAACAAAAGTTATTGAAACGTAAGTAAATTGTATAAAAGATATTAATTTTTAAATACCTTTGTGTATTCGGGCTTGTTATTGTTTTACCATCTTAAGATTGGATATCACTAGCACTTCATAAAACAAAAAGGTATATTTGTCTATGCTACACTTAAATAGTGTCAACCTCAGACAGGCTTCGATTTCCTGAGAATTGTTGTCCAAACTGGTAAATTAATTTTGAAGTCGACTTTCCTTTAAAGAAACCGTTTTTTTTTTAATTATTTCTTCGAACAAAAGTTTGGTACAATAGTTCTTTAGTAGAAATCTGTTTCAGAAACTAAAATATTGGGCTTTATTTTTTTGCGCCATTTTTCCCTCCATATTTTTTACTTCAGTGGGCAAGTTACGAGAATTTCTTGTCAGTGTGATAGCCTAATGTTCTTTTCACAATGTACAATGTTTTTGTCACATGTCTATTGTTACAAAAAGTTATAAGAAAGTTAACAACTTTATCAATTAAGTACAAAGTAATATTTGAAACAAAATTTTGAGCAAGAGTAGCCGTAGTTTCAAAGAAAATCATACTTTTTATTACAAACTTTACGTTATATTTTATTTTGTATCTAGATTTTCTTAATACTCAGAATGGGGATATATTTTTAATACATTGATGTTTCACGTCACTTACGGGGTCTCTTAAAAATAAATATTTTATTTTTATAAGACTAGTGCAACATACGAATACAAATGAAATAACAAACATTTTTTATCACTATCCTCACAGGAGCAGAATTGCATTTTTTTTAAATCTCACTTCGCTACCATATAATACATTTAAAACTAATCAGTTTCCACTCTCAAAGTTTGTAACAATATTCTTTATTTAAAAATATTTTGTTCACAACCTTTTTTAATATTTTTCTAGTCGCCACTTATAACACCAACCAACTATGAAGAATATTACAAAAATATATTTTCCACTTTTTTCAGTTTATAATTCGCATTAAAATTCACTTTCCTGGATAAATTTTCCAGGGGTTGATGAACGCTACCTGAAGTTCCGCTTTGGGGTGTGCAGGACGAATATTTCGCAGCTGTGAGAGGCCTTCATAGCTCTTTCGTCTATGGAATGTTCAGCCCAGTGAGGTATTGGATCTGAAACGACACTCGGCCTCACTGTGGACATCTCCTCGAAGCGAACTTTGTGGCGGCGAACGCAGTTTAGACGTATCTGTGGACAACAGAAAATTAACATTTAAGATTTTCTACTTTATCTTCACTTTATAAAATATTCTATTCAGAAGCATTCCTTTTAAGGGTTCCGTGTCAAAATGGCCAAAACGGAACCCTTACAATTTCGTCACATCCGTCTGTCCGGATGACACAGAGGGATTTTATTCGGAGACTATTTGCACAATATCGTTGAAATGTAGACAGTGTTATTGGTAGGATTTATTATATTAGATTACAACCGCAGAAATCAATACTGTGCATAGAAATATGTATCCGACTGCGAGACTATGCGACGATGCTCTGTACTACGTGGTCCATCCCGCACTGGGCCTTTTTTAACCGACTTTCTTCAAAAAGGAGGAGGTTCTCATATCGGTTGTATTATTTTTATATTATTTATATATATATTATTTTTTATGTTTGTTACCTCGGATCTCCGTCATTTGTAAACCGATTTGAAAAATTCTTTTTTCATCTGAAAGGATATGCTTCCGGATTGGTCCCATAGAAATTTCATCAAAATCGGTTTAGGAATTTGGTTGTTTTCCTCACGTTAATTGTCCCATCACGCGACGTCGCGTGCTGGCGCTCTGATGTACATCACGCGACGTCGCGTGATACTTGCTAGTTAAATTTGACACACTTCCCGATTTCTGATTGAGCTGAAATTTTGCACGCATGTGTATATCGCAAGACAATGCAATATTATGATAACATGGGGCTAATCTGATGATGGAGCTGGAAGGTGGCCATACAAACTCTGTAATAAAACGACGCAACGCCGTCGAGTTTGGACTCGTTTGATTTGTCTTGACAAGTACTGTAGTCCTAAATGGTAACCAGGGTCTGATGATGGAGCTGGAAGGTGGCCATAGGAATCCATTAAAACGACAAAACCTCATCGAGTTTGGGCTCGTATGATTCGTCTTGACGAGTACTTTAACTAACTTCTAGTTACAATGTAAAAACTAATTCATTACAAGAATTTGTGTTATAGACTACAACTAAAAAGGGTAAAATAAAAAAAACTTTCTGCGAAAACAAAAGCGACTTCTAAAAAAACACTAAAAAAGTCTAAAATAACTTTACTTTCGGAAGTCGGTAGCAAAACAGATACACACAAAGACACCGAATTCCGAAAGTAAAGTTATTTTAGACTTTTTTAGTGTTTTTTAGAAGTCGGTTTTGTTTTCGCAGAAAGTTTTTATGGAAAGCTTTCCATTTATGAAGCACATGAAATGTACCAAACTCCTGAAGCCCCATCCCGGGATAAAAATTATACTAAGTAAACTGTGCTATAAGTGCGTCTATAAGTCTCAGATGAAAACTCCTTTGAGTTCAAAAAGCAAAGCCCTTAGGTGTCCCTAAGTACATAAAAGACCGATTGACACAGTTTAATATAAATTTGTATTTCTTCTATATTTTGAACTTTAATAGATATGTACTGACAAAATACTTTAATAGATATGTATGAATGTGTGTGTATGACTAGATGATGCCCGCGACTTTGGTCCGCGGGACGTTACTATAAAAATATTACTTCCTTAAATGAATCGCATTTTATTAACAATTTCAAGGTTTTTAATTTAATTGCACGGAGTTACGGAACCCTAATCCTTTTTCTAAAATTAAAGTGGTAGGCCGACATAAGTTACTTCTTATAACATCAGCTAGCTTCTAGTAAAAGACCCGTAAAGATAGATCCAGCCGTTTCGGAGATTAGCCAGAACAAACAGACAGACAGACAATTTAAGAATTTAAAAAAATGTTTTTTGTTGTATGTCCCTTGTATACGTATTTCCATATGCTTAAGTAAAAAGCTGTTAATTTGAAAAACTGTATTACTGTATTTTTTGCGTTAGATATTTTCATTGCATTACGTAATTCTCGACTATCTAAGAAATATTTTTTTAGGAATATTGAGGTAACACCGCGCCTTAATTGTGGTTAAACCGTTCCTCCTAAACAGTCCCTAATTGGTTCTTCCAGCTCGGAAATACCTTCGCGTCCGAAAAAATGTCGACGTCGGAAATTCTTTTAATTCCTCTAATTCTGGGCAAAAAGTTTTCGCATTTTCTTTCCTCTGGCGGAAGGGAAACGAATCGTGTTAGGATAAGGAAAAAGAAACCAACTGTTTCTATCTGCTTAAGCCACGTGTTCACTTAGCGAAATTAAACAGTGATTTTCAAACCATCGATCACGATAATTATACTGAGCAACAACCCAACTCAGTGTGAGTTGGGTTGTTGAAAGTTGAAAGCGACTACGTACGTAACGTAAATACGTCGATTTTTTAATCGACAATACAATTGTCCGATGGCATTTTAGTTAGATTGTTTGCAACAGGCCGAATCAGTATCATCTATAGATATGAATAAACTCAGAAAATTATGGAAATATTGTATAATTATGAGAGACGATACTGATTTTCAACTTTATCGCTAAAGCATTAAGTTCAAGGTTGATTGCGAAAATTTCTCAGTTTCGGGTAGCTTGGATGTGCTGGGGGGTTACTATGACGTCTTAAAGCAGGAGTAATTCCAGTGTGGGAAAAAGACAGAGCTATGCAGGTCGTCTAGCGCCATCTCTTTCCCACACCGGAATTACTCCTTCGCTTTAAGACGTCATGGTAGGCCACCTGGCCTATAACCCAGGAACAGGAACAGTTTAGGCTGCTTATATTGATCGTAGAATGCCAGCTGCTGCGTCATCAGTTAAACGTTTAACCCTTGCAAAATTAATTAATAACTGAAATTCATCCCCAATTAATAAGTAATATCAATGGCATGACAGTGAGGTCCCATAGAGAAAGTTGTTCAGTTTGATGGTCCGTATCACAGTATTCCATATGATTATACCCTTTCTGTTACACGCTGTATAAAGTTAGAACTAATTCTAAATTATCTAACGGTGTTTGCCTAAAACACAAATTCTAAGAGAATCATATTAATCCCTCTGTGTACTGAGAAATTACTCCTTTAATTATGTATGTCCCGATTAAATCCAATCTCGGGATCGGATGATTTTAATCGATCTATCAGTGATTCATTCGTCTGGAAACCTTTGAGTTACAACGTGAGGTCATAGCATCTAGAGGCATTATACAGGATGGAAAAAGGTGAATACATTTGTATGGAGAATCACAGCCCCTGTTCCCTGGTAAAAATGACCACACCTTTCTGATTGATGCTGTATACACAGCTTCGCACTCTCCGTGCCTCGGAAAGTCTTGGCGATAGTGTACGATCACCTTTACAATTATACATTTGACAATAGAAGACTCTACAGGGTGTAACAGGACCCTTCACAAAGCGGTCAACCAAGCATTATGTACATCAAACCAAATAACTTTACGCAAAAAATATTGCTGGGAACATATTTTTTTTTGGGGGTGAAAAATCACGTTTTACGGTAGGACTCAGTGTAACGCACTTAATAGATTATCCTAATTATAGGTATTGTTATGGTTATCATAAGTATTCCTTTACTATAATGTTTTGCATAACCAAAAACTTATAACAAGTATGTCATACCTAAATTACATTATACAATAATCCTTTCATTATTTCAGTAGGTATGTAAAATAAATAGTTTAAATATTAAGGAATAATGTAGCAAAACATATAAAATATTCCAAACGGATATCCACCTTTTATGTCGTTGATATTTTGGATGGCGGTAGATAGAAACGTCAAAGTTGTTTGTTCACGACTATAAGAGGAGGTGCTCCGAGTGACAGAGGCGATTCTTGTTGGAGACATCTACCAGAACGGAGCTCTGGCCTAAAGGTAAAAGTTAAGTTATTCTATTGCTGTTATTATGCTGTTATGATGTGATACTATATTTTAAATATTTGTTGCTTTAATATTGTTATTATGTTGGATTGCTATTGTGTTGGATATAATAATGATTATGTACCATTATTTACATAAATAGTTCGGTAATATTCAGTACAAATTTAAATTGATATTATACTATGAATTATTACTGATAACTATGTGCTAGAAATGTGTGTTATAATATGGCTTATATTGCTTAGTGTTTATCTACACTGATAAACTGCTATTACGTCAGAATGGTCCAGGACAACTGATAGTTGTCCTGGCTTAATACTTTAAAATATGTTGCCGTGGAGTTTCTTGTCCATTCTTCTCCACGAAGACCTAGGTTTGCGAATGGACGTAGCTTGATAGGTAATTAACGTTATCTATTAATAACTGACAAGCCTAATTGAAATAAATGAATAGTCTTGTCTTTCTGTGCTTTTCTTCACGACAACCCTTTTCCCTACACACCTGTTTAGAGGTACTTTTAGAGAGTAATAACAAGTAACGATCCTGACACTCAATAATTAGTGGTTACTAATACACAATACATCACAGTCTCTCACCTACTTGCTATTATCAGAATTGGGATTGTACTCTGGCCTACTGATATGATTACTAATGGTCTTCATTTTGATATTTTCATGATCAACGTTGGAGCTAATGATGTGATGCTGAAAGCTGTGACGTCTGCGGATTGCTAGCTCTATTCAACAAGGATGATGACCAGACAACGTGTTGGTGACTCTGGCAGCAGGACTGAGAAGCTGCTGCAACAGCTTCGAAGCCATGCCATGGATTAAAGGGAGCAGCAGTACGAAATAACTAATGTCGGTAAGGCCTTTAGAGGCTCTGCTTTAGTATGTTGTTATCTGAAAGTTAGAAATGAAAGATCCTAGTGAAACTACTGTACATTTTCAACTAACATTATTCAGCAAATTATTGTTTTAATGTATAATTTAAAGAAATCTATATTTAAATTAATGAGATGATGAAATTGAAGTTTGTTATAATATCTTAAATTGGTTTTTGACTATTTTATTGAAGCTTGGCTTGTATAAGGTTCGAATGACAATGCCAAAATTGTTTTATTTTATTTATATTAATTTTAGTTCTCTCAAAAATGAAACTGAGCCTTGTATACCGTTTTTTACGTAGTGGGTACGATACGACTCTTGATACTCACGAAGTTGAGTTGGAGAATAATATACAAGTCACATATATTAGATACCTAACTTCTATCTTATGTTAAATCATTTTAAGAGAAATTGCAAAACTAAATAATTCTTTAGTACTTGAATTAATCATGTGGGTAAACAAATTAATTTGATGCGATAAACTAAATCATCATAATGTTTATAAATTATTATGTCAAGGTCAAAGGTTACTGATGGTTCCCATTTGACTGGCATTTGGTGCCGAGTTATCTCACTGGCAGCGAGTGAATGTGACTGGCATGTCTATGTAGTTGGCTAATGTTCGCTGGTTTGCCTATTTGGTTTGTGGTTGGTCTATCTCAATGGCAGCGAATTGAATGTGGACCTCCATGTCTATGTAAATACTCTTAATAAGAATATATTAATGTAATTTTTTTTCTCTGTGAAGTTAACAGAACCGGGTAATACTTCGAGGACGAAGTACGGTCAGTATGGCCGTAATAGATTATCCTAATTATAGGTATTGTTATGGTTATCATAAGTATTCCTTTACTATAATGTTTTGCATAACCAAAAACTTATAACAAGTATGTCATACCTAAATTACATTATACAATAATCCTTTCATTATTTCAGTAGGTATGTAAAATAAATAGTTTAAATATTAAGGAATAATGTAGCAAAACATATAAAATATTCCAAACGGATATCCACCTTTTATGTCGTTGATATTTTGGATGGCGGTAGATAGAAACGTCAAAGTTGTTTGTTCACGACTATAAGAGGAGGTGCTCCGAGTGACAGAGGCGATTCTTGTTGGAGACATCTACCAGAACGGAGCTCTGGCCTAAAGGTAAAAGTTAAGTTATTCTATTGCTGTTATTATGCTGTTATGATGTGATACTATATTTTAAATATTTGTTGCTTTACTATTGTTATTATGTTGGATTGCTATTGTGTTGGATATAATAATGATTATGTACCATTATTTACATAAATAGTTCGGTAATATTCAGTACAAATTTAAATTGATATTATACTATGAATTATTACTGATAACTATGTGCTAGAAATGTGTGTTATAATATGGCTTATATTGCTTAGTGTTTATCTACACTGATAAACTGCTATTACGTCAGAATGGTCCAGGACAACTGATAGTTGTCCTGGCTTAATACTTTAAAATATGTTGCCGTGGAGTTTCTTGTCCATTCTTCTCCACGAAGACCTAGGTTTGCGAATGGACGTAGCTTGATAGGTAATTAACGTTATCTATTAATAACTGACAAGCCTAATTGAAATAAATGAATAGTCTTGTCTTTCTGTGCTTTTCTTCACGACAACCCTTTTCCCTACACACCTGTTTAGAGGTACTTTTAGAGAGTAATAACAAGTAACGATCCTGACACTCAATAATTAGTGGTTACTAATACACAATACATCACAGTCTCTCACCTACTTGCTATTACACTCATAACACTGTGCTGATGGATGGATTGAATAGTACGGGGGTCGTGGAGGTGTTTATAGTAAAAATCTTACATTAAAAACACGTATTATAAAAAAAATACGAAAAAGTTGTAACTTTGACCCCCAGTATCTCCGTAACTAGATAGTTCCCGGGTATAGTCTAGAACAAAAAATGATGGGAAGAACAAGTGCCTTTCGGCGTCATTGAGGGTCTTGTTACACCCTTTAAAACTGCTGTCTATGAACTTTAGCAACCCCTAGAGCTTTGTGAAGCTCTTTCATTTTTAGAAACCATCTACTGGGGCCTATCACCAAATTAGTAATTACGTTTGCAGCCGTAATGGGTTCACGTAGTTATTGCCACGATCGAGGTTCGTTCGTGTATCTACGCTTTGGAATGGGCAACTACGCCCTTTCACAAGTTATGCCTTGTGTCTGTGACTGTAGCTTCGCTTTCTTTGTTTTTCTGACATTCAAAAGTGCCTGTAATGACCTAATTTAAATAAATGGTTTGAGTCTTAAGACTAAGTTCACCGTCCGGTCACCTTATCCATTACCAGATGTTGCTCGCGGCTTCGCTCGCATTTTGGCCGGAAATTATCCTACGGGCACGTTGTAAATATAGCCTATGGCACTCGAGGATAATGTAGCTTCCCATTAGTGAAAGAATTTTCAAAATCGGTTCAGGAGATCCAGAGATTACCCCCTACTCATAAACTCACAAACTACTATACCTCTTTATAATGTTAAACATAAAATAACACCTATAATACCCGAAGGTTTAGGCAAAGGTATACCTAATAGTCGGGTGTATTTTTTCGATATGTTTAAGCCCCACGTAATAGGGAGCGAGCTTATTACCATCGGGAACGGAACAGGCTCCGTGGCTGTTACTGAGCAATTCCTGATGGAAAAATAACAATTTCACTTTGTCCTAGCTTGGAATTGAACCCATGACCTCATGCTAAACAGTTGCGCTTGCGACCACTAGACTAACGAGGCAGTCAACTAATACTTAATTATTGATGGCTCATAGCTCGAGAGTTTGGACTCCAACAGTGGAATTATATTTTTAGGGCTTCATTGAGTTGTCGCTTAGTGAAAACACACGTTTTGAGTATTCAAAGTTACTCCATACATTTGCCCACGTTTCGATATACATGCAGAACAGTTTATTAATAGAAAACATTCATACTTAGAAACATTATTATTATGCATTAAGGCGACCGACATATTATCTACTGCGTTCGCGATCGATTCTCTAATCTTGTAAACAAATTCGAAAAACTTAACTTTTTATTTTATTGTTTATCCGTGATCATGGTGCTTGCAACAGCGCCGAAATATCGGGAACTCAAAATAAACAGTAAACATGGTAAATATTCGTTTCTAGTGTTAATGATAATGTGTCAGTGACCATGACCGTTTAAACAAATAAAACACCCATAAATAAATTTAGATTGCGTGGCACACACAGAAAAACATTTAAAACTCTTTGAGTTACACAGGAGATACTAATAAAAAAAATGAACCTAATCACTACCAGTGTAAAGTTGATATTCGTTTATGTGGAAGTGACATACACTGGATACAAGGATTTGAATATAGTTAAGGTATTCATTCGTTATCTGCCCACAACCATGAAATGACAATAATTCGACCAACCCTTTGATAGAGGGCGAAGAGTTTATGGAGACGTAAACATAGCCATAAATCCCTTTAAGGAAACCGCCGACAAGGAAATGCGATAAAACTGTGTATTAGATTTTTTATCGCGGGACTTACATTAAAAATGTAATGACACCCTGCTGCGGAACCACAAAGTTGATTTCGAATAGCGGTCGTTACAATGATAATATCATTATACATACGAAGCACAATCAAAAAGCGATTTTCACGTGAAACTGTGCCAACCGTGTCGTTGAAATGTATTTCTTTCACAAAGCAGTGTGAGTCTGAAATAGTGTCTAACTTCGACAAAGAGGTCAATCGTCGAATCCGCCTCGGCTGGGCAGCGTTCGGGAAGTTGCGCGGTGTCTTCTGGTCCAACTTTCGCTCATAATGGGCCTCATCAGAAGGCTTAAAGTCACCCAAAGGGCAATGGAGAGAGCTATGCTCGGAGTTTAATTGTGTGAACGAATCAGAAATGAAGACATCCGCAAGAGAACCAAGGTTACCGACGTAGCCCGTAGAATTGCCAAACTAAAGTGGCAATGGGCATGGCACATTGTTCGCAGAACGGATGGCCGATGGGGCCGAAAAGTTCTGGAGTGGCCACCGTGAACTGGAAGACGTTGCGTTGGAAGGCCTCCCACTAGGTGGACCGATGACCAGGTGAAGTAGGCGGGGATCCGATGGATGCGAGACGCACGGGACCGGTCAATGTGGCAACACTTGGGGGAGGCCTATATCCAGCAGTGGATATTTCTCGTGATGATGTCAGAATCACCACACATTTTTTTTACTTTTTAACCATTCTCGCGATGACCGCAAATCGGCAAGCGTTAGGTGGAAGCCCTCAGGCTCGGCAGAGCAACGTTATTTGCAAGGTGGCTGGTAGCAACTGGATGAGAGGTGCTGAAAATCGAATTGAGGTGCGTGTGATTGAGGAGGCCTAAGTCCAGCAGTGATCTGCTGTAGGCTAATGATGATGATGATAAACCATTCTCGCGTGAAACAAATATTTGTTTTGCCAGCAGATAGTCGCGTGATTATGCATATAAGATTTGTGTGTCATATCAAAGCATAAATTCCGGAGTGGTTGGTTTTTATTCGCATATAAAAACTGAGTTCAACGTGCCATGCCATTTGCTACGTAGGTACTCAGTCCCTTTGCCAAAAATGTGTTCAGATTTCTGTCTCAAAAAAAACAAAAGAATCACAACGTTACTCCGTCAGCGTGTTTAAATGTGTCACAGTTCCACAGGGTCGTAGTGCTAGTCCAAATTTAGCAAAAGAATTCTTTCATTCATTCTCCCAGGTGCAGATAAATTGGACCGTTTGATCTACCGCACTTGTATTTATATGACCGTGTCGAGATATCTTGGTTCTTATTTTATTGTATCCGATATCGTTGCCGTTGGTTGGAATTTTTCTGGGACGGTAAAAATACTATTCCTGTATATAAATATTGGATTGGAAATAGTATGTGAAGATTCTCGTTTTTGTTTTTAGGATATCAAAGGAAAGCCGTGTTTTAATATAAGTAAGCGATCCTCGCACGAATACACGATCGAAGCGTTCATTTTGTTCGGCAAACTGAACCGAAATCGACCGAACCGGAAGGTGTTTTTTATCAGCGCGTCGATGCGTATTCACTTAATTCTTGAAATTAACAAAAAAAAATAGTTCAAAACATGAGAAAAACATTTAAAAAAATAGGTAAATAAAATAATGTAAAATAGGTAAATAATCTCCTCACAATACGGGTTGTATCGAAGAGCCTTCTGAATCAGGCCCTTGATGCAACCGCCTAGCAAGCCTAGTCTAGCCTTATTATTATTCTTAAATAATTGTGTATTGGGATTGTGTTAAGCTGTTAGTAAAACGATTTTCATTATAAGATTACCTACTTATTAGCAGAATAGGCACAACCACAAGAAAATAAGCTACACTACCAAGAAGCACTTAAACAAAAAGTACTAAAACAGTTTAGGATAGTAAAAAACTTACTATACTACTATCAACTAATTTCCTAGATTCCTAAACTCAAAGGCATCAGCTTGCTCAAATAATAATAAAAAACATGCGCGGGTAAAAGACTCGTGTGCTAGTTTGAAACTCAATACCAAAGGTCGAAGGAATATATCAGTTCAGACTTCGGACCAAAGCTTTACTGGACAAATATGGAACGAAGTAGATTGCATTTTAAGAGCCCCCGCAGACTGCGGACTTTCTATTGGCCGATACTTTAGTCGGTTTGGGCTGCTAGCACGCACTAGGCCAACTAAACGGTCAGGTTGTTGACGAATGCGTAAACCAGACCAACAGTTGTTCGGCTGCGCTCGAAAAATTTGCTAGTTGGATGGCTGGTTTTGAAGAGAGCGCTTGCAGAGGAGTCTGATTAAACAATCGGCAAGTTTACGCACGGGATATGAGCGCCATACTGATCTAGCAGTTGGTTGATAGTTGGCCGATAATTAAGTTTGAAAACAAACGTGTAGCTCATCAAACTTACTTATTGGCCGATACCGAAACATTTTAATATGCGCACTAGACTACATGCATGTATTCCTACTACATCACATTTATTTCTGTAAATTGGTTTTAAAATACACTTTCACGACGCATCATGTTATGTTTTAAAACTATACACTCGCGAGAAAAGTATGGAATTACTTACTTGGAATTGATTCCGCGCGATCTTGAATATTTAATAGCTAGTTATGAATAATAAAAATGGTACCATTTTAAAGGCTTAAAGGCGCAAATTCATTCAAATCACGTCATTATTTAAGAAGCTATCCCGGATGACTTCCTCCTTATGCACGATAACGCTCGTTGTCACACTTCCCGTGTCACAACTGAATACCTCGAAGAAGTCGGTATCGCCACATTGGACTGGCCAGCGCTCAGCCCGCACTTGAATCTCATTGAGCACGTGTGGGATGAACTGAAGAGGAGGGTTCGTTCCAGAAATCCTGCTCCTTCAAGTGTGAATGAGCTGAAATCGGCTTTGATAGAGGAGTGGGAAGGTATCCCGCAAGAATCGATTCAGAAGCTGATTAGGTCAATGAAGAGCCGTCTTCGTGCAGTTATTAGGGCGAGGGGAGGGAACACAAAATATTGAAACGTAATTTTAAGGCCAAATATTTTTTTTATGAATTATTTTTTTTGTTTTCTTCATAATTATAGCTTTTTTCCATTATCCTTCTGTTTTCCTAACTCCTGCACTCAATCCGGGATAGCTCCTTATAAACTAGTGTGATTGAAATGAATTTGGTATCAATTTAAAGTTAACAGTTTTACCTTTAAAATGGTACCATTTTTACTATTCATAACTAGTTATTAAGTACTCAAGATCGCGCAGAATCAATCATTTAAAATCGACGTATTTACGTTACAAAATACGTGAAAACTCGTGTTTGGCTGGTCCTACATACAAAACTCAGATTAAAATGTTCGTCTTGGTCTATTAATTGAAGAGATATAAATATTTAGAACTGGTACTACGCAATGATGCGGCTGTAATGTGCGCAAGCCTTAATATACCTATCGCTATTCCTTCAATATGTTTTGTCAAAAGAAAAAAACATTTTATCTTTTACGGGGTAAGTCTAGTAACTGGAAAATATAAAATGGTTTTTCCTCTGGCTTGATTGACTGACTTTTAATGAGCTTGTACTAAGATTAGATTTTAGCTCTTTCATAAAACAGCTCATATAGCCTCTTATAAAGCGACGGCTTTTAATTTCCGCCGGGATTTCTATTCAAGCAACAATATATTCAAGGCATATATACTTTCAAAGCTGATACCTATACTTCTACATATTATGTATACATAAGTACTTAACCAGGAACATGATACTGGAGTTTCTTTACAAATTATTTTAAATTGTATAAGAAATATAAAGTACTAGCTTTTGCCCACGCCTTCGCTCGAATTAAATTGGAATAAAAAAATAAAATAAACTCATAATACACTACTAAAGATTCCATAATTATATAATTCAATCATGATTCGAAAAACTCGTGGCGCCATCTATTATCAAAATAACGATATTGTTGTTTTCCTCGGGAACAGTACTTTTTTTTGGGATGAGAAGTACACCGTTTCTACCTACACCTGACAACGTATATGCAAAATTTCAGGATGAACGGTTCAGTGGTTTAGGCGTGAAAATGTAACAGGTAAACTTACTTACGCATTTATAATACTTATTAGTTAGGATCATAACCGAGAAAAGAGTTCGTGGAAGGAATTGGGGGGGAGGCCTTTGCCTTGCATTGGAAAAGTACAGGCTAAATAGAAAAATAGTATAACTGTAATCTCCAAAATCACGATGGTAACTTAACATGAATGAAATAGGAAATGGATAAGTTGGAATTAATTGCAACAAAAAAAGGTTCATCCATACATTTATGACCCCATTTGTTGTAATCAACAATTACTTACAAAGAAAGAAAGAAAGAAAGAAAGAAAGAAAGATCATTTATTTGTAAAACATGCGTATACATGAACTGTCGAATCAGACATGCAAGATATTAACAATATGTTGTGAGCGTCCATGTTTTATACCAATAGTGGCGTACAAATTTTGTAGGTATAACAATAATTAAAAAAATAATAACAAATAATATCATTGAGAGAAAAAATTAAACAACATTATTAAAATTTAATCCCACAGGACGTCCCAGCAAAGATAAACAAACTCTTCATGCACGTGGACTGCAATATTTACTTTTCTCTACCATCAAACGAAATGGTTTTACAAGGATTATTCATAAAATGTGGTCCAAAATCAAATACTGCTCTAGAACAAACTGTTTGAACTGCGATATTAGAATTTAATTCTTCTGCAAGAATAAAATTTTATGCCGCAGTAGAAATACTGCCGCGGTAGAAAGATGTTCTTTCATGTTGTGTTGGCTATTTTAAACTTTAAGTCAAAAGAAATTTTGATCAAAGTCGACTCCTTACTTTTTTGGTTATTGAAAGCAGGGTTTGAAGTCATAATTATCATGATAAGTGGAAGACCTCTTGGTAAGACTGTTTGTCAGACTTTTGGCCACTGACTACCGGTAACATTTCTGTCAAATATCTACAAATGACATTCGGGACTAGCGGTTTAACCTGCTTTTCGAGGCACGGAGGTAACTCGGTATGTAATGGACGGTCACCCATCCTCGAACCGACCTCGGTAAGCACGGCTTAACCTGAACCTGGCTGTTTATTATTCAGCCCATATGCTACATATGCTTATTACCCGACTGACCCTGACTTAAAAGCGTTTCGTTTCATACAAAAACATAATAAAATTAGTATGTTCCCATTATTTATTTTGGTGTGGAAAATTCGGTAGATAAAATCCTAAAAGAGATTCAAAACAAACTCTTTGTGGAAAGGCTAAAATTAACAAATTAGTTGTGACATCTGTAATTGACTTGATAAACTTTAAAATTGGTGGTTCTAATTTAATTAAGCAATTGAAATTTTGTTTGGCTATAAATCAACAGGAAGGCGGTTCCTGATTTCGTAATATTTTGCTGAAAATAAATTTTCGACAGGTATCTACTGGAAATGAATTTTCCAAGGCTGCGCGTAGGCTAACTCGAGACAATCTGTCACATAGGTACGTGTTAATGTATGAAAACTGATGACAAACACGCCTACAGTAAATTAACAACAAATAAAACGAAAAAAAGAGTGAGATAAAGGGAACTAAAAAAACTGACTTCCAAAAAAACACTAAAAAAGTCTGTTGTGACTTTGTTTGTTTCATTGACTATTTTGCCACCGACTTCCGAAAGGTAAAGTAAGTTATTTTAGACTTTTTTACATCATCATCACGATTTGCCCCAGTTTAATAAACATCAAAATAATTATAGCGACTTTTTGAGTCAAATACAAACCTGTGTTTTTTTAATCAAACCTAAACCTTTTTCATATTGTTCCACTATCTTATTCCCGCGGATACGCTCGCGTGAATTTCGGAATTTATATTTCAGGATCGCACTACTGGGGTAAAAAGATCCATGTCCTGTCCCAGGTCCCGTTTATAACATAACATCACGCCTGTGATCCTCGAAGAGTTAGGCAGAGGTGTACCCAATAGTACACCCAGATTTTGCCAGTAATTTTTAAGTCTCATGTAATCCGGTCTTCGTGGTTGCTACTGAAACATTCCTGATGGGAAACCCAATAACAATTTGCCCGACTCGGGAATCGAACCCAGGACTTCATACTCAACGACGCAGTCATGAGGTCATGTATATAAGGTGTATAGATACACCTTATATTCATTAATATTAGTAAGTAGTAGTATATACATTCAGTACATTTTGACGAGTTAATGCGATCATATTGTAGGGAACAGCTGATTTTTTTTCGCGATTTCGAGGTTGGTCCTATAGTAAAAGTTGTTCATAATTATGAGTACAATGACCCCTTAAGAGATTTCGTGTATGAATAGATAGACCCTATAATATTGTATATCTGGGTGTCAAATACCGTCTATATAAATCTATTCAGACGTCAATTAAGGCGTGTAGGTACCTAAAGGTAACAGACAGAGTTACTTTCGCGTCTATATAGTATTACTAGCTTTTGCCCGCGCCTTCACTCGTGTTAATTTAGAATTTGACAATCAATTCAGCTTGTAATGACACGTGGCTCCGTTTATTATCATTAGAACGTTATTGTTCTTTTCCTCGGGAACAGTACTTTATTTTCTGGATCATGTTCCCGAAGAAAACCACTTTGTCCGTTTCTGTACACCTGACAACGTATATGCAAATTTCTGAATGATCGGTTCAGTGGTTTAGGCGTGAAATGGTAACAAACAAACATACTTTCGCATTTATCATATTAGTTAGGGTAATGGATTAAGAAACTGTCACGTCACTCAGGTAGAGGTTAAAGAAACAGCCACTACTAAAAGCAATGTCCCGCAGACTTTATTTCAGGCCAGACTTAACGTCAACCAAATGTTTATTTATGAAAAGACAAACATCCTTTTTCAGTAACACCAGGCAACACCTAACTGAATGCCTCAATAAAAGCAGATTATTGGATTTTCAACGCACCCAGCGCTGAAGCTTGAAAATCGATTTAACTTACCCCATCAACGTAATAATGTTTGATAAACCACTTGGTGGGAACCGTAACAATTTCTAGGCCAGTTTTGTCTATCAAACCATTATAAAATGTCATAATGTCACATGTGTATTAGTTATTAGTTTAAAAACCCAACAGAATTGAAGACAAAAGTCGTAATAGTACACGGCATTGTTCTTTCAAAAAATGAAAATATGTTCTTATTTTAAACGATTTATTAACGTCAAGCGGAGTTGACATTTCGTTTAACTATTTTTTTACACGAATCTAATTTTGGCAAAAAGGTTAAGACAAATTACCCCTACCATCATAATTTATTTTTGTGACGAAAATTTTATTTTCTGTCCAAACGAAAATCAGAATTTTGGGTCACAAAAAGGTTGAATGAAAGGCATTTGTATGTGGCTGAGATGAGAATGCTAAGGGGGATGTGTGGTGTAACGCGAATGGATAAAATAAGGAATGAGTAGGTATATAAGAGGAAGTCTAAGGCGCGGGACAAATACAAGAGGCGTCGGGTGCGGACATGGCGCGGGCGGCTTCCTATTCCATTCAAATATCATACAAAATGCATGGATATAAAGTGCAATTTAGGCTACACGGTATATCGTCACATCCTCGTCAGCGCAATGATATACCGTGTAGCCTAAATTGCACTTTATTTCCATGCATTTTGTGTGATATTTGAATGGAATAGGAAGCCGCCCGCGCCATGTCCGCGCCCGGCGCCTCTTGTATTTGTCCCGCGCCTGAAAGTGGCGCCGGTGACTGAAAAGGTGTGGTAATCGGTTATCTTGGTATGGACATGTGATGTGGAGGAATGAGGATAATGTTGAGTATGAATGTAGATGGCTATAAGAATATAGGAAGGCCAAAGAAACGTTGGATGGACTGTGTGAAGGATGATATGGCTAGAAAGGAGGTGACTGCTGAGATGCCGAGTAATAGAGAAGTATGGAAGAAGAAGACATGCTGCGCCGACCACAAATAAATTCGGATAAGAAAAATCAAAATAACAATCTTCAAATTATCACTCTCTTGTTTCTGAAAAAATCATTATTGTGCAGTTTTCAACGTATAATATAACCAATAGGTATATGGACTGTGTAAAGAATAATGTGGCTCGAAAAGAGGTGCCCGACGAGATAAGTATGAAAGAAGAACACGTGCTGCGTCGACACCAAATAAATTGGACTGGACAAGAGAATGATGATACATGTAACCAATTTTTCTAAAATATATACATACATTTATAACTGTGCGCCGTAGGAAAATGTAATGTTAGGTTATTCTTGACGTACTCACACGCACACAGGGTTCCATAGCACCAAAAAATATAATAAAAATATTTTAAATGCTCATTCATAATAATGTTGTACTGTTTTACATTCAACAACTTTGTTTTTCATAGTATGTTAATGAAAAACAAAGTTACTGCTGCAGTTTGATGGAAAAGTCCCATATCTCAAAAACTAAACATCTTTTATTCAAACCAATTTTTTTTTACGTTGTACAATCCTACATTTTTTCTGAATTTTTCTCCTCATAATTTAGAAATAAGAGGTTGAGGATACACATTTTACCACTTTGGAATTGTGTATCTTTCAAACGATTGACTTCGAGAAAAAACTGTCTTATAAACCTCCATATCAATTTTAAATACCTATCTACTTATAGACACACGTACAGGTTTGATGCAAAAATATTTTTTAGTTTCAGTTCTATGCATACCCCTTAATCTTTTTTTTTATATACATATCGTAAAGCGGCTCACAGAATAGCTGTCATCTACCTACTAAGTTTCAACTGTGTAGTCCTAATAGTTTTGGAACATGAATATGGTGGCTGCGACCACGGACAGACAGACATGACGAATCTATAAATCCGTTTTTTGCCATGCGGATAAGGAACCCTTAATACTAAACCAAACAATCTAACCAAACAAAAACTAATCATTTGGGTGTTGTTTTTTCGCAAAATGTTAGCTTTTAATTATTATCGCCTTTCTTGCTTTATATAAGGTCTATCTATTCATACACGAAATCTCTTAAGGGGTCATTGTACTCATCATTATGAACAACTTTTACTATGGGAACAAACCCGAAATCGCGAAAAAAAAAAACAGCTGTTCAGTACATTTTGACGAGTTAATGCGAACATATTGTAGGAAACAGCTGATTTTTTTTTCGCGATTTCGGGTTTGGTCCCATAGTCAAAGTTGTTCATAATGATGAGTACAATGACCCCTTAAGAGATTTCGTGTATGAAAAGATAAACCTTATATTTACTATTAACGTTTTCTGATAATGTGTTATTGAAGAACAAGTTAAGCTTTAAGATAAGAAAACAAAAAGAAAACTCTTTGAAATTAATTCTCAGAAAGGCTTTCAGACTATGAAAATATTCTATTTTAATGAGAGAATTCTCAGACTAATGAAAATATTATTTTATTTTAATGAGAGAAAATTCTTGTAAATGGTATAGGCTTAGGATTTTAAGTACGTATCTATACTACAAGCCTACGAATATAAGAAATAGGTAAGGAATGTTGTTATGGATAAACAAAAACAGTCCCTAAAGAAACAATACGAAGTAAATGAACCTAAGTTGAAGTGTTTACTTGTTTGTGTAATAATCCTCTGATAAATAGGCAACATGAGAAAACAAAACACCCATCACAAAATTATTCTGAAAATCAAAGTAACCATGGCGACATGGCTGATCATGTTTTCTTTGGAATTGTTTATTTTTGACGCCCCATTAAAGGCATAAATTACCTCTCGTTATTTTTAGGGTTCCGTACAAAAAATGAAAAAAAAGGAACCATGAGGATCAGTCGTGCGTCTGTCTGTCCGTCCGTCTGTCACAGCCAATTTGCTCTGAATCTACCGGACCAAATCAGGTGAAATTTGGTAGGATTGTGTAATCCTATGACCCAAACACAGATGTGAAAAGAATATAAATATTGTTTTTTTAATAAGGGTCATTTTCGGGTGACAAATTACGAAAAGAAAAAAAAAGTTTAACAAACCTTACTGTGTCATAATTTCATAAATCAAACGAAAGGGCTCGCTATGAGGATTTCAAATATATTTTTAGTTATTATAAAAAACACACAATATAGTTAATTGCTTGTAGATTACAGGAAAGCCTATTAGAATTCTATCAATTGAAAATGAAGTCATATTTTTTTTTGTTATTATTAGAAGACGAAACATTTGACTTTGGAATACCAAAGTCAAATTTTTCGTCTTAATAATAACTCGCGTGGAGAAGGTTCCGTACAATATATATAATATATAATAATACGGAACTTTCTCCACGCGAGTTCAACTCGCACTTAGCCTGTTTTTTTTATTAACGACCCTTAATTATGATAGGGTACCCACTACTCGTGTTAATCGAGTCTTTTGATTAACTTGTAAAAAACATGAATATATCCAAAAAAACATATTGATGTTGGTCCAGATTATGTCCGATTCCCAGGCAGTGTTATTGGGGTTCTCCATCACCAGAATTTCTTAGAAGCAGCTCAGATTTGTGCCTTAATGGCAATAAGCTCGCTCCCTATTACATGGGACTTCAAAACAGCTCAAGAAATAAAGGTTACCTTTGCCTTACTCGTTGTATTACAGACGTGTAAATACCACATCTATGGTAGGTAAACGGCAGCTCATTCATTCAACGTAAGATACTCATAAATAATATAACATTTCCCGGCGCTGAGCGGGCGACGGCGCGGCGTTCTATTCATTCGCTACGATGTATTCTGCCAGGTGTTACAGTACAGTCGACAAACAAAATAGGTTAGTTCCTACCTACTCAGGGTAGCGATTTAATCACCTGCATCTTTCATGAAGAATTTATGACATTCGTAGCGAAAGTTACTGCCCGACAATTGTTGTCGAGTTTTGCTAATTATAGTTTTAAGTCGCAGATAACTTTAGCTGCGTGATTTAGGAATTTGATGTTAGTTCTTCATTTATAACAATTATAACATAGATGGCGTTATAGAACTTTTTGTTCTATGTTGATGTAGTACTATTTGTAGTGCCGCGAAATTAGTAAGACTGATAGAATCACCCCCTTGACACACCTACCCTAAATAGTCCTGAGCATGACAGATAAATATTTTTCTTGAAATCGGAAACCTATAATAAATTGTGCCGATTTCAAGTCAATATACACTTTTTGCACTACACAGACAAAATTCATCCATATTGATTATGTATACGGTAGATTTATACACAGTCAGTCGTGCGGTCTGCCTGAATGTATATGGATCTCTTTTGTTTTCTGTACATTATGCTTTCCTGCTAATTAGGACAGGACGTGAGTAATTGGGTGGTGTAGATGGTATTATATTTTATTAAGGTTGATTAAGGACTTACGTTTTCCAGTTGTGTTATTTCTCTGCTTGGTTGTCGTATGCTCACTTTTGTTCTTAAATCGGGCCCGGTGATTCCTGTACAAGGAAAAGGTATTTTTTATTTTCTTGATAGATTGATTGATAGACTAATTATTATTAAATTTACACACAAATTACAACACAGCCCATTTACAATATCTTGGCTAATCGTCTTCTTCTTTGCGTGTCGATAGGCTCAAATAATACCCGACCAGTATATATAGCCACCGACACAGCTCTGTCGTTGGCTTAGTTTAAATCCTGGAAGATACAGCTGGCTGTGCATGATGGGCGAGAAAGGAGTTGGGACATAACCTGCAGAGGAGTTCCACACTGACATTGTATTTGGGACGAGTCGATGATACCCCATTTGGCCAGATTACCTCTACAGCGGCCAACCTGGGCCCGCAAACGGTTAAGACATTTCCAGATTGGCCACTGCAGTTCCTGTCAAGAAGGAAGATGTTCTGCTGGATTCACTAATCATAATATTATTATAGGGAAAAGATTTGTGTGTTTGTATTTTTGTTTGTAATGAATAGACTCGAAAACTACTGGAGTGATTTTCAAAATTCGTTCACTGAATAATTTTATATTATCATTGAGTAACATTTAAGATATACTTCATTTTCAAAAAATAAAACATTCCTACAAGAACTGCAATAACTTCGACGAAATCGGAAAAAGTCGTGCTTCTTGAGAGCTCCCGTGGCTTGAGCTACATAAATACAGGGTGTAAGCGAAACTTTCACAAGCCGTCAACCAAGCATTCTGTACATCAAACTAAGTATCTCTACGCAAAAGTGATTGCTGGGAAACGACTTTTTTTTGGGGTGAAAGATCATTTTTTACGGTAGAACCAAATGCAACGCACTCAAAATATTGGCTGTTGGATGAATTGAATAGTACGGGAGTTGTGGAGGTATGTAAAGTTATAACATCAAAAATTTGTATAAAAAATTGAAAAGTTGGAACTTGAATATCTCAGTAACTAGAAAGTTCCCAGGTATGGTCTAGAACAGAAGAATTATCACATGGACGGGAAGAACCATAGTGCCTTTCGGCTGACAATAAGGATCCCACTAGACGCAACACCCTTTAGGGTTGCCAACCATACTGTTAAAAACAGTATTATACTGTTTTTCACTCTAAAATACTTTTTACAGTTCAACAAAAATAAAGTATAGAATATACTGTTTTCACTGATATCCAGAGCTTTACAAATACCTAAATAAAAAGTTTCATCTATTTACGTAGAATTTCACGTAAATACGTTTTAGGTAATAGTATTGTAGCTGGTTCTGCCACTTTAGACCTATTCATAGAATTAGTGTTTTCAGTGATGAATGCTAAGTAGTGGGACGACCGAAATAGATCATAAATATTTTTTTCAATCAAATGATTTTAAAAAAAAGTTGCTCACCGTCTATTCGGTGAGGCTTACGAAGCCTTCAAAATTGGCGCTAAATGGATAAGTTCTGCGAGCAGTACTAATGTTATAAATTTTATCTACCTAAGAGTATTTAAAACATTAAAAAAATACTAATAATACAGTTTATTTTTCCGAAAACTACTTTTTACTCTATCTTTTGTACAAAAAGTTGGCAACCCTAAAATCCGTCTGGTCGGAGGTAGAGAGAGCTTAAGTAATCCCTGCAAACACTAAAGGATTGCCGACGGTATACTCAACCCTCTCACTTCTATATATTTACTTAAGTCACCCGAAGCCAGTTGAATGCCAATAATGAAATATTGAGATTCATTTACACAAGGAGAATGCTTGACTTGTCTTGAATAGATGGGGATGGAAAAACCACAAATAATCCTTTATACACTACGTACGATACTCGCGCTTGAAAACAGTGTAGTACCGAGCCCAGAGTGTTTTTTCAGCAAGCATATTCAGCATTAAAACTTGAAAGCTGAGTATGATAAGAATATCATACTATGGAAGTTTAGACATGTATTGTGCCCATCGGGCGGGGGACTCACTTTTCAGTTTTCTAAAAGGGCAAAATATCAATAACGGGCTGTTCTGCAACGTCGATTTTTATCTCATCGTACGAGGCCTGAACCAAAACGATTTAAACACGATGATATTATGGCCCTTTTGAAAGCAGTGGTGGCCTAGAGAGCAGCGGCGGCCCAGAGAGCAGCGGTGGCCCAGTGGTGGCGGCCCCGACTTGTGGCCTGCAGTGGGACATTATAGGCTGATTATGTTATGTTAAATTAATTATACAACCTGTTTTTTTTTATATCCCATAACTCTAGGGTTATATTTTGTAGGTAAAAATAATACTAAAACTCCTAGGAATAGGTGGTCCAAAAATGCATCGTTTCGGAGATATCATCAATCATAATTAAATTAGGTCAAAAATTGTCACCAGTATGACGAATCTTTACTTATGCGAGGTTGCCAAAGTTTGCAGTAGTGTAGGAAAATAAATAGTAAAATAAAATATGTAGGTAAGTAATTCATTTTTATTCAAACCGCATTTTTATTCATATTTAAAGCTAAGAAAATGCGACGTTGTCATATTTCACGTAAGGGTGTTTTACATTAATAATCGTGACTTTGCCGAATTATTTTGTACGAAAAATGAAAAAAAAAAATAACGAAGGATTGGAACATAACTCATATGCCAGTTGATTCTTTGATATGGCCTCAATCATACCCTAGAGTTATGGGATATCAAAAAAAAAACACGTTGTATAAAATCGACAGGTTCTTGAGAAAGCTCAATAACCTGTCGGTTTTACGAATCAACTGTAGATTCTCACGAGAAAATATGTGTGTGGTCAAGAGGCCCGATCGCGACGATTGCGTATTCACGCAACGATCGTAGGTATGTATATGATGTATTAATTCGGCCTACGGATACAAAGGGCAAAACGATTCATAATGTGTTGAAGTAACAAGATTATGAAGGCAATTATTATTACTTCATGCATTCGCAAGCATTCCATTATGTAGTCAAAATAGATTCTTAGGGTATTTTAATTAATACCGATAAAGTCAGACAAAGCTCTAAAGATCTGCTAGCAAACTTCAGAGAAAAGTCTCCAGAACAAAGTGCCCAAGTTTTTAATGAACTATTTCTGCGTCGATTATTCTTTAAGCAACGTGTCTAGAATTTATATTTCAGTAACTAATTATTTTAATTCGTTTGTAGCGTTAAGAATATAATAGTGAAAATAATTTAATTATTGCAAAATTTTAGCATGTAATCCATAAAAGCACACAGTATAATGAAATAAGGTTTAGTCTATTTTTCGTAAAACCTGAGTAAAACATCGCTCAAAATGAAAAATATTCTATCTTTAGTGACGCAAAATTACGCTCGTATTTTGGGTACGCATCCCTGAGCTCATAAGATTCAAATTGGTAAAAATTTGTAACCGTCTTTAAAGAAAATGTTCTTCAATAAAACTTTGATTTTATTTAAAACTAAAAGCTCAAGAAAAAATTTAAAAAAATGTCCGAAAGTAGAACATTGCCACAAGACTGTCTAGATAATGTAAAGGTTATAAAAACTCGAAAAAAAAAAAAGATTCCTTTTAGTTAAATGGATCCTAAAATAAAACTAATTTTTGTTCAACAGACTTACATTTTGACAATACGCACTGATTTGTCTCGAAACTTTCCTCTGAAATAAATGTTAAGATTCTAGGTTTTTAGGATTATCTTTTTAGAGAAACGAGAATCAATGTGACTTAAAAGATCTCTTATTTGGGTCTCTAAGCTTTTTTTTACCTATTTGGAATTGTCAGGTTTATTTCTTTGGCCTTCAATATTTTCCTTTAATCTATGCTCTCGTATCATATTTGTAAAAACTGTGACGGATGGATGGATGTCTCTTTCATGCAAAAACTACTCTTCGGATTTGGATAAAATTTGGCACATAGATAGTTTTGATTGACATATAAGATACTTTTATACATATTATACAGGGTGTAACAAGACCCTTCACGAAGCCGTCAACCAAGCATTATGTCATCAAACTAAGTAACTTTACGCAAAAATTATTGCTGGAAACCACCATTTTTTTTGGGGTGAAGAATCACGTTTTACGGTAGGACTCAATGTAAGGCACTCAAAACATTGTGCTGATGGATGGATTGAATAGTACGGGGGTCGTGGAGGTGTTTAAAGTCAAGGTTCAAAAAGTAACATTAAAAACAAGTATTTAAAAAAAAAAACTTATGAAAAAGTTGGAACTTTGACCCCCAATATCTCCTTAACTAGAAGGTTCCCAGGTATGGTCTAGAACAAAAAAATGATCGCAATGACAGGGAGAAGATGTGCCTTTCGGCTTCGACAAGGGTCTTGTTACACCCTGTATATGTATGTATGGACAATTATCGCACTCCACGTGGGCGAAGCCTCGAGCATAACCTAGTCTGTGTAAAAGTTTACGTTTTTGTTTTACAATCAAATAAAACTCTTAGCTGCATTCGGTTAGACTGGAAGTCAACAAACTAACACAGATGGGAAAAGGCTAGGCTAGTGATGATAAAAATCTTAAAACTAATACCCATAGCTTGAAAGTTATTTACTAAAGTAAACACTCAGAAAAGACTCATCACGTAGGTTGAAAAAGTTCCATCATGGGTCTGGCTCATGGGTCTTTTGTAAACAATTATCCTGCCTTCGTCCTCGAGATTTAACACCATGTAGTTTACCCTGTAAACGCCTAACAATTCGCACAAGTATTCAGCGTCATAGAAAGAGAAAAAAAGATACTTCCTTCTCTTTCCCCTTCCTACGACGCAACCCGCTTAGATTATAGTCCTCATTTGTTGCCCGTGCGCTCACGGCGTTCGCACAAAGTGTTCTTTCTCAAGACCGAAAAAGTAGCTGCCTACCCGTTTTTTATATATTTTTTTTATTTGCTAGTTTTTTCCTCGCGTAAATTAGCATTGTTTTTAAAGCATGCCTAAACGTATGCATGAAGGCGAAAGCAAAGAAGAACGGTATGCGCGAAAATTACGAAGGTACGAAGAAAAATTGGAGGAAAGACGATGGAAAAATCGCCAACGGATTTTGTATTCGAGCGAAGAGGATTTGAACGATACTTTTGAAGGTTAGTAATTGTGTTATTTTTTATATAAGTGCATTACACCTTCAAACCTGCAGCGAGTTTGTACCAAAAGCTATATGCTTCTTGTTTTGCCTTGAGCCAATACGAGATATTGGCCAACGGCTAGTTTGTGCTCCGAGTTAATACGCGATATTAACCAGTAGCTACTTATGGCATGTTTTTTCATGCACATAAAACACAATTGTGTGTTTTCAAGTTCCCCGGCTATATCACCGCTTTGCACTGCTGCTATTCACAACCATGTTATGGTTTTTTCCAGATGACCTGGAAATCAGAATACCGCCGGATGATGTTGGCCTGGCAACATTACCAAGGTCATCGCTTGAATGCGATAACACAGCCCAGACTGGTGAACCTATAATCGACGCTGCAGCGGAAAGCACTGCCGCTACTACTGGAACAAGGGATAATGCCGGCGATGCCGCCCCAATGTCGGATATAGAACCCGAATTACTAAAAGCGTTAGGTGAATTTGAACCTGATGCTGAGGAATGGGGCGACAATGTCCAAGAGGATATTGCTAAACGTTTTCAACTTTTATTGTCACATGGTTTGAAAAAGGAAGCAAAAGAAGAACTCGCAAATAAATATTTGTTTCCGAAAAATATGTCTTTGGTTAAAGCCCCAACTCTAAACCCGGAAATAGCAGCTATGCTCACTGAGTCCTTCAGAAATAGGGACAAACGAATGCTGAATAAACAAGAACAGCTTGGGCGTGCTTTAACTGCACTAAGTAGTGCTATGACTGCCTTGTTGAAAAAAAACCCAGATCTACCTGAAGTTATACGGGTTCTAAATGATACCGGGAAACTGCTCGCCGATTCCCATTTCTCCGAAACGGAAAGTCGCCGCGCAATGATAATTCCACTTGTAGATAAATCATTGATTGAATCTTTCAAAGATAGGAAACGAGACAATACGCTTTTTGGTGAAAAATTAGGCGACCTCGTTAAAAACTCCCGCGGTATTAAGCGGACTGGCCAATACATTCAGTCAACAGTATCTGGGTCGAGCGGTTCCAATTTAAACTGGAAAGGCCAACCTCTTCGAGGCCGCCCTCCCCATCGAGGTGCCCAGAACTACCAGTATCGTACCGGCGGACGGCGCAACCAGTACGCGAACCGTCGCCGAGCACCAGCACCGGCGCCTACCAGTGCCCGCCGCCAGAACGCTGCACCACCGCCGCCAGCGCGCCTCCAGCCCCAGCCTGCAGCGCGCCCTCCACCTCCACCTCAGCGCTCGAACACGTAGATGTGACACCCCAGGTACACGCCGGACGGCTGCAATATTTTTTACCTGCTTGGAAATCGATCACTAATGATGAGTTTATCTTAAATACAATATCGGGTTATCGTATCCCTTTTACAACAACTCCAGAACAATTTGTACACCAATTACCCAAACGGTCATTTTCAAAATTCGAGTTATTAGCACTTCACAAAGAATTAAAACACTTATTAAATATTAAAGCCATTAAGAAATGTAAACCTGTTCAAGGTCAGTTTATCTCCGATATTTTTTTAGTACCCAAGAGTGATGGTGATTTTAGATTTATTTTGAACCTTAAAAAATTAAATAAATTTGTTCATTGTGATCATTTTAAAATGGAGGATATCAGAACCGCGACACGTCTTTTATCAAAAGACTGTCATATGGTAAATATCGATTTAAAAGAGGCCTACTTCTTGCTGCGCATACATGAAAGCCATACTAAATATTTACGTTTTTATTTTGATAATGACCTTTATGAGTTTACTGTTCTTCCGTTTGGCCTTTGTTCAGCTCCGTACATTTTCACAAAAATTCTTCAACCGGTTGCAACTTTTTTGAGATCTAAGGGTTTCATTTCAGTGCGGTATCTCGATGATATTCTCTGTATTGGTGACAAATATTGTGATTGCGTCACTAACCGTGACGAGACAATTGATTGTTTAACAAAATTAGGATTTGTCATTAATTACAAAAAGAGTAATTTGATTCCCTCTACTTCATGTACTTATCTTGGTTTTGTTCTCAATTCAAAAACAATGACTATCGAACTACCCGTCAAAAAACGGCAAAATATTTTACAAAAGATACAGTATGCCCTAGATTGTATTTCTCAGCGAAAACAAATTCAAATCCGCGATTTTGCTCGGCTCTTAGGCACACTTACCGCGGCATGCCCTGCGGTAATTTATGGATGGCTATACACTAAAAGTTTAGAAAGGGCTAAATATTTGGCCGTAAGGAATAACAATAACAATTTTGAGATGCGCATGTCAGTTCCAAACTATTTATGTGATGATTTAACATGGTGGAAAAATAGAATAATGAAAGTTTGTAATCCTATTCGTCAAAGTAAATTCGAACTCGAAATTTTTACTGACGCCTCCATGACTGGGTGGGGTGCTGCTTGTGACAATGAAAAAACTGGAGGTCCGTGGACTATTCAAGAACGGTCTTATCACATAAATTACTTGGAATTGTTGGCTGTATATTACGCCCTCAAAGCCTTTGCTAGATTTCGACAAAACTGTGAGATTTTACTGCGTGTCGATAACACGACAGCAATTTCATACTTGAATCGGATGGGAGGTGTACAGTATCCACATTTGAATTTTATTACACAACTAATTTGGCGGTGGTGTGAAAAAAGGAACATTATGATTTTTGCATCTTATATTAAATCATGCGAAAATATTGATGCAGACAGTGAGTCCAGGAAAATAAATATTGACACTGAATGGGAGTTAAATTCTAACGCATTTTCAAAGATTGTGACACACTTTGGATGTCCCAATATTGACCTGTTTGCCTCACGGGTTAATACAAAGTGTGATAATTACGTGTCATGGAAGAGGGACCCGTATGCTTATAACATAGATGCTTTTACTCTAAAATGGCACAGTTTTTATTTTTACGCATTCCCGCCTTTCTCACTCATTTTGAAAGTACTGAATAAAATCATTGCTGACCAGGCGACTGGCATCGTGGTAGTACCACACTGGCCGTCCCAACCTTGGTACCCACTTTTCAAATCTCTTTGTGTAAGTGAAACAATAGTGTTCCCTCCTGAAAGATTTCTTCTTTCCTCTTCTTTCAGACAAGTTCACCCGCTTTGCCAACATCTTTCCCTGGAAGTGAGCGTGTTATGCGGGAAGGTTTTATAAAACAAGGCGTTCCCGAAACTGCCGTGGAAGTAATGCTGTCGTCCATTTCCCAGAACACTAAATCACAGTATTCTTCTAGTCTTAAACAATGGTGGGAATACTGTAAGCATAAAAACTGTGATTTTTATAATGTAAGTTTAGTCTCTCTCCTAGATTTCCTCACAGAATGTATGAAATCTGGTTCTTCTTACGGCACCCTAAGTAATCACCGCTCGGCAATATCATTGATTTCCACGAATACGATTGGACAAAATGACTCGGTTAAAAGATTTTTCAAAGGAGTTTTTAAATTAAAACCCTGTTTTCCACGTTATAATTTTACCTGGAACCCTAACATTGTATTAAATCATGTCGAAACTTTATTTCCTAATGAATCACTTAATTTACAAGATCTTACAAAAAAATTGGTTATTTTGCTCGCATTAGCCACTGGTCAAAGGATTCAAACACTGTCATTGATAAGAATTCAAAATATTCATACGTTTACTGATAAAATTGTAATAACGATTACGGATTTGATTAAGACTTCGGGTGTTGGTCGTCAACAACCAACATTAAACTTGCCTTTTTTCACGCAAAGACCGGCTATCTGCCCGGCTTCTTGCTTACAGGCGTACATTAAAACTTCTGAACCCAGAAGGATGAGTAATGTATCTAACCTGTTCCTAACATGTAAAAAACCATACAGGGCGGCAACTGCTCAGACAATCAGACGCTGGATAAAAGATATATTAGAGTCTAGTGGCGTGGATACTACTATATTTAATGCTCACAGCACACGCCACGCATCCACCTCGGCTGCGTTGCGTGCTGGCGTGAGTTTAGATGTTATAAGAAGATGCGCGGGATGGTCTGATCAGTCCGCAACTTTTGCCAATTTTTATAATCGGCCAGTTATTGATTTCAAATCTAATCTAATTAATATTGAAGAATAAACAACTTTTGTTTGGTGTAATTTATTACTTGTATCTGAAAATGAGTAAATAATATAAGATTATTATATTGTTGGAAGTATCTCTGCCATTTCATTTCAACATTAATTATCGTATTATATGTCGTTCTCTGAACATCTACATGGTGTTAAATCTCGAGGACGAAGGCAGGATAATTGAATGATCAAACGAACTTACCTGAAGTGAAGTTCGATCCAAATTATCCTGCCTTCGTCGGAGAGATTTAAGGTCCCCCCCTACCCTATCAATTATTTTTTTCCCATCGAATCAATGTTTCATGAAAACGATCTCTAAAAACATGAGGACTATAATCTAAGCGGGTTGCGTCGTAGGAAGGGGAAAGAGAAGGAAGTATCTTTTTTTCTCTTTCTATGACGCTGAATACTTGTGCGAATTGTTAGGCGTTTACAGGGTAAACTACATGGTGTTAAATCTCTCCGACGAAGGCAGGATAATTTGGATCGAACTTCACTTCAGGTAAGTTCGTTTGATCATTCAAAAATCTCAGTAGATCCACATCTTGAAATCAGGATCCAATGAGAAAAACAATTGTCTCTAGATCCATCACGGATCTGGCCAATGGATCTTCTGAGATTGAATGACGACGTCGACACGAGAGCACTGTGACCTCATGACCACGTTCCAGATGTGATCAAAACTAGTTAGGACAACCAATAAAGCCCACGTGGCTAGCTTCGAAAAATCAATCCATGAACGTAACTTCACATCTATAATCCTCAAAGGGTTAGGTAGAAGTGTAGTTATAGATATTACTGGCGTACTTTTGGTACAGTTCTCCCGAGAAATGTGTTTACATTGCGCAAGTTAGGCGATTTTCACATGACACTGGTTATCCGCGTGGTCGCGGTGGCAGCGAATTGGAACTACGGGCAGTGCGCCGCGCCGGTCATCCACGCGGTCTGGCGATGGCATCAACGGATTTCATACCAGCCAATACGACCTGAGACCTGAGAGCAGCGGTGGCCCAGTGGTGGTGGCCCCAACTTACGAACAGTAAGTCGTGGGGTCGAACCCAGGCAGGCGCATTACTTTGTGTAATTTATTTCATCACCACTGCTCTCAAAAACGGTGAAGGAAAACATCGTGAGGAAACCGGCATGTCCTAGAACCAAAAATTCGAATACATGTGACATCTACCAACCCATACTGGGCCCGCGTGGTGGTGCCCATTCCCTCTCATGGAGAGGAGGCCGAGTGTCCCAGCAGTGGGAACATTAAAGGCTGATTATGCTTATGCTTATGCAGTACGACCTGAGATCCGATTCACCGCCCAACCGCGCGAATAAGCAGTCTCATGTGATAATCACCTCATGTATGAGTCACATGTTATAGGGGGTGTGTCGAGGTGCAACTGAGAAATTCTAGATGGAAAGTCCGATAAAACTTAGCCCTAGCCGAATCGAAACAAAGTTACATGATCAGTAGTAGTGTTTGAGAGCACACAACTAACGAGGCAGTCAATATAATTTAAGAAAGTTATCATATTGACAGCTAGTTAAAAATAAACAAGAAAAGTTTCAGGTAAACGTCTCCCAGCTTTCTTAAGCTGCAGACCACAGTCTCGCAGACCCTGTAGCCTCTTGGCTACAGGGTCTATAGCCTCTTGGCTACAGGGTCTGCGAGAATTAAAAAAAATATATAAGTATTCGAATAAAATATTGCCATCGCCCCGCGTCAAGCCTGTCCCCGTAGAGTGCGATAGGGACAGCTGCAGCTCAGACCGATTACATCACACATTTTAACGATATCGTTTCGTATTCCCATTACTCCTCAAAAACTGAGCCGATTCAATTATTTTGGTCAGTAAAATGTTAAGAAACAGTTTTTCTAGGTTCCAATCAAATTCTTGTATGTTTAAAATTTTTCGAATTTGTCTGGTAGTCCTCTAATCACGGACGTAAAAATGGGGCATTTTTTAACATTTCTGGAGGATCATAATTAGAGGATTATAAATATAATATAGGATTATAAATAAAAAAAAAGGAAAAGACAAGAACGTGTCTATAGGAACGTGTAGACCATAATTTTATGAAAAAAAAAAAGATTGCTCTAATGCTCTAGCTAGAGGCATAGTTCAGAAAGAAAAACCTTTCTGCGAAAACAAAACCGACTTCCAAAAAAACTAAAATAACTTGACTTTCGGAAGTCGGTGTCTTTGTTTGTATCATTGACTTTTTTAGTGTTTTTTTGGAAGTCGGTTTTGTTTTCGCAGAAAGGTTTTTTATTTTACCCTTTTTAGTTGTAATATACCACATAAATTCTTGTCATGAATTAATTTTTACATTGTAACTAGAAGTTAGTAAAAGTACTCGTCAAGACGAATCATACGAGCCCAAACTCGATGAGGTTTTGTCGTTTTATAACGGAGTTCCTATGGCCACCTTCTAGCTCCATCATCAGATCAGCTCCATGTTATCATAATATTGCATTGTCTCGCAATATACACATGCGTGCAAAATTTAGTTCAATCAGAAATCGGGGAGTGTGTCATATTTAACTAGCAAGTATCACGCGACGTCGCGTGATGTACTCGTACATCAAAGCACCTTCACGCGACGTCGCGTGATGTGACAATTAACGCGAGGAAAACAACTAAATTCCTAAACCGATTTCCGTGAAATTTCTATGGGACCAATCGGAAAGCATATCCTTTCAGATGAAAAAAGAATTTTTCAAATCGGTTTACAACGGACGTGACGGAGTTATGAGGTAACAAACATTTAGAAAAAATACAACTGAATTGGGAACCTCCTCCTTTTTGAAGAAAGTCGGTTAAAAAAGAGGAATACCTTTGTGTGGAGAATCGCAGCCCCTGTTCCCTCTGAACTCAGCTTAGCTTCTGTAGTGACAGCAAATCCTTCTGAATAATCACACCAAAGCAAACCGGGCTTAAGCTGCCGGCTTAGCTCTTAGTCCTAAGTGCAAATTCATTGGCTTGTGTATTCTGTCTACATGGAACCTAGCTATATCGCTAAGGGGTATTGTAGTTAATGGGACCTGCTATAAGTTGAGCATAAACGTATTCGCTGCGTATACGCTGACCTGAAATGTAGCAAATTCTGATTTTACCCACTAGTGTGTATCTACTTAGGTAGTGTAGGTAGTACATACACTGTCTGGCAGAATCATGTATATAATTTGAGGGAGATAACCGTAGTTTATTTGCTAAGATAGACTTTGCCAATGGCAATAAGTTAAAAACTTCAAGGAGCAGTAATAAGAGAAGAAGTTTTTACCGAATCTCCTCCTGTAAGATGCATCATGACAAAGGACTTATCGTCAAGCAAAGACGTTCAAATATTTACGAACGATAGACAGGAAAAGAGGACGAAAATTTTAATCCAATACTTAGTAACAAATCGTTCTGTCTAGTGCGCCTGCTTGTTAGGTAGGATTCATGTGTCAAAACCGAAATTGTTCGGGTCATATGCCCAACGTCCGCTCTATAGGTCTTCTAAATATTTTTGTCCTCAAGTGACGATCTACGAAACATGCATAAGAAAATGGAAGTTCAGGTTGTTTCTGACAAAATGTCACATAAACCTGATATATCATATCAGACTAAACAACTTTTGCTAAGACGTCATTCCTTAATATGTTATAGTGTCGCTGGGCTTTGGAGTTCCACACCAGGGTTCCAGATGTTCAAATTTATTCTCACAGCAGAAAATGCTCTTAACGTGGAATAATTTTTGCTATGACACCATTTTTATATCTCTTATACTTCAGCTGTTCTGTTGCGGTTCTGCATCAGGTGTTCCAATTTCCAAAATAAATTATAGCCTATATGTTGCCCAGACTTAATACCTATACAACAAAAACCTTTTCTTCCCGTTATTCTGCAGCGGATCCCAAGGGTACACTGAATTAACAATAATATTGCAAATAACTTGCTTTACTTAAAAATGCGCAATTCTCTATCAGTGAACGTCTCCGACTCGCGAGACCATGCGTGACGTTCACGATCAGCGGACATGGCAGTCGCGCATCATGTTCCGCACTTATCTCTAGAGACCTAGAAGCAGATGAGTACATATGCTGAGAACTCGAGCGCAATTCTCTATCCGTGAACGTCTCCGACTCGCGAGACCATGCGTGACGTTCACGATCAGCGGACAGTCGCGCATCACGTTCCGCACTTGTCTGTAGAGACCTAGAAGCAGATGCGTAGATACGCTGAGAACTCAAGCGCAATTCTCTATCCGTGAACGTCTGCGACTCACGAGACAGTGCATGACATTCACGATCAGCGGTCAGTCGCGCATCATTTTCTTCACTGGTCTCTAGAGATCTGGATGTAAATGCGTAAATACGCTGAGAACGCAAGTGTGCTTCGCGATCCGAAGAGGTTTCTACGGAGCGAGTTGCAGCCTGATGTTCTCGAACAGCATCAAGTCTCTCCTGACGCTCTTCGGTAGATTCTTGGGATCTTATGATCCTCAATCTTTTAGCTCCTTTGGGAAAGATTTGACCACTTTCTAGGCATAGTTATAGTTTTATTCTGAAGATACCTGATCAATTAAAATCTAAGTGATTGCTCCCCTGCGTTACCGGGTAGGCTACCGTGTCACGAAAATAAATGAAAAAGGAAATTAAACACTCAAATAAAATAAGCCAGAAGGCTTATTTATTTGATAAAATAAAATAATAAATGGGAGTTTTGGCCAGTAGAGTCAAATTTTCAATGATTCATCGAATTTTCATCGAAAATCAGTCCTAAACTGTTACCGCCTTCACCGCGTGGAGGTACTCCCAGCTTGTGTTATTTTATAATTATACAGTGAAATTAGTGATAGCTTTGATTTCCATATCAGGTGTTCCAGATCTTCAATTTTTATACGTCATCAGAGAGTGTTCATCAGGCTGAACAACTATTGCTAAGACTTCATTCCTATAATTATATGTTATGGTGTAGCTGGGCGCTTGGAATTCCACAACGCGTGTGCATTTTTGCTATGGTACCATTTTTGTAGCTCTTATAGTTTAGCTGGTCTGTTGCGGTGCTGCATCGGATGTTCAAGTTTCAGATGAAGATGTTTAAGATAAATTGTAGCCTATATGTTGCCCAGATTGACCTATACAACAAGAAAAAAAAACATTTAAATCCGTCGAGTAGTTCCGAAGATTAGCGTGTACTAACAAACAACCAGATTTTTTTTTTTGGATTCGTGCTCTATTACTGTTTCCAAACCCCCCTCAATAATTATTTTTTTAATATATTCAATGTACAGACACAGTTTTTTTACTGTTTTATAATATGTATAGATATCCGTGTTAATATCTATTGTGTTATAAATATTTTGATATATAAAAAATAAATAAAATAAATATCGCTGGACATTACGCACAGCGCCATCTAGGTGCCACACTAAGCAACGAGGCTTGTGTCGTGGACACCAGATAGTTGATAATACTACATAGATACTTTTTGTTTGTAAATACATACTTATTATACATATAAACATCCATGACTCGGAAACAAATGTCCATGCTCATGACACATACATTTGCTCCTACCGGGATTCGAACCCGGGACCCTAAGAACGTAAGGCAGCCTCACTACCGCTGCGCCATCCGGGTCGTATATATATTTATAGTATTTTAAATATCCTTGTAGTCTACCTTAGTATTAATTAAAAATATTATTATTTCTCTGCATCACCCAAATGTTGTCTGGTAGAAAATGCCTATGGCATTAAGATCGCCTGTGTACTTTGTGCTTGAAATGTTAAATAAATAAATAAATTGTAAATTATGCAATTTCTGAAGACATGAATATATACTTCAAGGCGATATTGAATATAAGAAAACCGATTTTTCTTCAATTCTTTATGCAATTTCTGTAGACATGAATAGATACTTGAAGACGATATTGAATATAAGAAAACCAATTTTTCTTCGTTTCCTTATTGATATAAAGAAGAAGAAAAAGTTTCCTAGAATAATTTTATTGCAGTCAATAAACTGTTATGATTTAATATAGTTGGACAAACTAATATAATATTTTATGGATCGGAAATATCTTAACAGGAAGGCGGTAATACTATATAAAGAACATACTGTAGTAAACTTTATTAAATTGGGTATCACTTAATTTATTGTTACATCGTTTATTCAGGTTATTTATTCGTTATCTCATTATGTGCCTACAAGGTACTTAGACAAAGTCTTTTAAGAAAAAAATAACAACGAATTAAAAAATAAATTTAATTAAAAGTTAAAATCGCTTACCAAAAGCTTAATGACTGGAAATTAATCATATGATATCTTATTACACATAGTTCATCATCTGTCTAACCTTTTCAAAATTATGTTGGGATCGGCTTCCAGTCTAACAAGAAGTGACTGCTTATCTGACCTCCACAACCCAGTTAGTACCTACTGGGTAATACGATACACCTTTTTTTTCGTCAAATAACTTCTCCCGCTCTGGGCTGAGCAGGAGGGAGTGTAAGGCTTGTTTTACTGACTAAAACCCATCCATGTCCCTTCATCGCCTTTTGTGTTCCGGGGCCACAGTATCTCTTTCGAACAGTCCCGCAGCCCCGGCAGGCATCGGCCCTTGCGGACACCTTCCTATTGCTGACATCTCTTTGAGGCGCGCGTGGAACACGAACGCGCCGTCGACACGGCTTGTCGTCATAAGACGGACGGACGGCGAGCTAGCCCATAGCCCATCGTCCACTGGCCCAATACGATACCCCTTACGGCTGTCTTCTATAACTTACTTACGTATAACGGTTAGTTAATGTGCCATGCTGTAGTAGCTATCGGTGTTTCTATAAACAAAGTTACCAATGAATTGACAGGAATATCCTATCCACGTCACTTATCTGTCTCTCGGAGGGTTGATGTTTTTTTAATTGGTTATCTGAGATAGCAACGTTTCGCTAACTGTTAGTAAGTTGTTGAAAAGGACCGTTCGTTGTCAGACTTTCGGGCCACTGACTACCTGTAACGATCGTCAAAGACGTACAAATGACAGCCGGGACCAAAGGCTTAACGTACTTTCTGAAAGACGGAAGAAACTCGGTATGTAATGGGTGGTCACCCATCCACGGCCCGACCTTGGAATGCGCAGCTTAACCCTCAAGATCGACCCGTGCGGCTGTTATTGTTTAGCTACGATCTTCTCGTTGTTATTTATTCTTTATTTGTGGACGTAATAAAAATCGTAAATTCATTAATTCACCAACAGACACGCAAAGCCTGAACGTGGGTCTAGAATAATCTAGCAGCATGAAATATTGCACAACAGTTCGTTATGTTACGACGGTGTGCACGAAGGCAGCTTTTATATTTAAAACTAGCTGTTGCGCGTGACCTTCGTCTGCGTGAAATTATTATTAAAATAATATCCCAATTTATATCGGATTTTGTTATTTATATCGGATTTTGTTAAAAAAACATCAACTGTCAACCCTCTGAGAGACAGATAAGTGACGTGGATAAGATATTCCTGTCAATTAATTGCTAACTTTGTTTATAGAAACACCGATAGCTACTAGAGTATGGCACATTAACTAACCGTTATACGTAAGGAAGTTATAGAAAACGGCCGTAAGGGGTATCGTATTACCCAGTAGGAACTAACTGGGTTGTGGAGGTCAGATAGGCAGTCACTTCTGGTTAGACTGGAAGCCGGCTCCAACATAATTTTGAAAAGGTTAGACAGATGATGAACTATGTGTATTATGATATAAATGATTAATTTCCAGTCATTAAGCTTTTGTTAAGCGATTTTAACTTTTAATTAACTTTTTTTTTAAGTCGCTGTTTTTTTTTTCTTCAAAGCCTTTGTATAAGTACTTTGTAGGCACATAATGAGATAATTAATAAATAACACGAATAAACGATGTAACATTAAATAAAGGGATACCCAATTTAGTTAAGTATAATACAGTCTGTTCTATATCGGATTTTGCTAACAATTTTAAGGGTTTTGTTTTGCATGGAACCCTAGTATTTTTTTCTAAAAATAAAAGAAGCCGAAATTACTCTTAATTATTATTATTAAATTAATTGCAGATAGCTGACTATAACGAGTGTGTGATGTCACACAATCGTTACAGTCAGCTATCTGCCAGTAAAAGTCCCCTCAAAATCCGTCCAGCCGTATCGGAGATTAGCCGGAACAAACAGACAGACAGAGAGCAAAAATATATAAGTAAAAAAAGTTTTTTGTTGTAAGTAGGTACCGTATATAGCTGTACTAACTTTTGTACGTTAGGTATTTTTAAATTACAAACAGCCACTTCAATTTACTTACTCACATAACTCCCCTAGAAATCAGCAGTGGGTCGATATTACCACCAAACCGATTTCAATGAAATTTTGTGAATGTGTAAATAGGGTCTATTTTACGAATCCGAAAGGCACTTGTTCCCCCCGTCATTGCTATATTTTTCTTGTTCTAGACCATACCTGGTAACCTTCTAGTTACGGAGATATTTAAGTTCAAAGTCCCAACGTTTTCACAAGTTTTTTTTTTTAATACGATTTCCTAAGGTTTTTTAGACTTTACATAAAATACGTCCATGACCCGTTTTCTGTTCAATGCATCAATCAGTACAATGTTTTGAGTGCGTTACACTGAGTCTTACCGTAACACGTGATTTTACACCCAAAAAAAAAGTAGTGTCCCAACAATAATTTTAGCGTAGGGTTACACAGTTTGATGTACGGTATACTAGATTGGCGGCTCTGTGAATAATCCGTTTACACCTTGTGTAAATTCTTCACAGTATAAATCTATAATTGTATTTCTTACATTTCTGTGTCACTTAGGGAACAGTGGCTAAGTTACTTTGGTACTTAAGTGAGGTGACCAGATTTCAGGGAACTGAATCTCCTAACAATACGCGCCATATCCCGGATTTATCGTTATTAGGCTTTGTTGGAAAGGGTAATCACGTGTAATAACATATTCCTTTGTATAAGGGGATAAGCCATTATCTAATAATTAATATTATTATGTAAAGAGATCTGAGAACACTGACTGCCTATTACTGTGCTCATGTGTCCTAAATGATATAATTCTGTCAGACAAAGCTGGAATATTCATTCATAATATAATACCATAATTTTACAAATTGGGAACAGCCTACTAACTAACGCCAACGTATAATGCTTAGACAGTTCGGCTATATTTTTGCAAAAATATCAGAATTCATGTTTTTGTATTTTTATTGAAAACAAATCTTTTTAGTGGCAAACCTTTTAGGAATATTCAAATTTTCACTCTGTTTTAATACGGACTTTACGGGAAAAAAATTGTTAATGCCAGTCAGCTCACTGGGGACTCAGGTAGCTGACTAATCTAAAAGTAAATACATCAATGAACAAAATCAATGTAACCGTATGTATCAATGTATCTGTTGGATAGTCCCGAAACAAATTGATCACGTAAGTTTTCTTCTAGCATTGTGCTAAAGTTACACGTGGTCGCGAGATGATTTAAATCTTGAAGATAGTCCGTCATGCATTCCCCAACACGCTGTCTACGCAAGCGAAACACGTGCCGCTCAGCCATCTCCAATCTCTGTGGTTCTAAATGATCGGTCACCAAACGTACTAATTCGTCGAATTTCTTCGTTTCTGGATCCGCCGGAGCACATAGATCGCACATTAATGAGTATGTGGTTTCACCCATAACCGTAATTAACAACGTCACACACAAATTCTCTTTAATCTCGTTAAGTATAATGTACTGTTTGACACGGCGAATAGGTATACGACGGCCACTGCTTCAAACTAATGTCGAATGGTCCTAGTTGACCGATCGGCATTATTAGGTAATAACAATTTAACACGCAAAGAATTCGATTTTCTCGTCGCCAAATGGGACGTCAATTAAACACGGAGATGGATAGCTGACTGGTTTATTAAAAAAATAAACAATTGTTCCCCTCACATAAAACTGCAAAAACACCAACACAAAAAAAAATGTTTCGAACCCCTCATTAATTTGTCAAACTCTTTTCCCCGACTGCAAAGAGGTTTATTATATTTTCTGCAGCCTAGTAACGCAGCCTATTCACATACAAATAATAAAATGATTATAACTTTTCTATTTCATCATAAATGTAACCCACCCGAACCTGATATTTCGTGCCTCGTTCACATCCACCTGCCAAGGCCAATTACGTGACAATACAATAGTAAGGAAACCAGCCTGACGTGCGTGACATAAACTAGACATAGACATTATGATTAGATAAATTACTATTGTAGCCGAAATAATCTGCGAGTAATATTTTACGTACTTTCTGTTGCTGCGATTCAAGGAAATTAATTTCATTTACTGCAATACAAAGTATTCTACATACTAATTTTGGTCATCATAGTCTACTTTTGTATGACCAAATAATTTTAAAAGAGTTCCCATGGAGCTTCTTGCTGGTTCTTCTCCATAGGAAACAATTAACCCGAACCATGCCCCTTTCCTCGACGTTTTAAAAGTGCCCATGTAGGCCTATGTGAAATTAAATATTTTGACTTTTGAACAAGTTATACCCGATACGTACTAATTTTTACAATTTTTTTAGGTTGTGCGTCTATTTTCCAAACGGTCTTGTCAGGTTGCTGTCTCCATCAGAAAGTGAAGTAAACACTTGTCGTGTTATTATATCTGAAGCAGTTTTGGCTTGGTGACTAAAAAATAACTGGCGAAATGTGGTTGTACTCTAAGGTGCAGATCTGCCTTGCCCTTGGTCTGGGACAAACTATTTTGGCTCGAAATCGAGTTTCGTCGCTAACATAATATAATAATTACGTAGGAGTAAGGTTTTCAGAGAAAAAGTGACAGAGGAAAGAATCGTCTTTTGAGTGACATGTTTTCGTAATATTTTTACCCGACTAACGCCGAAGCCAAAAGGAAGGGTTATGATTTTAGCAGTCCATGTATGTAGGTATGTTTGTATTTACGTATGTTACTCCTTAGCGCCTAAACTATTCATCCGATTTTGAATCCGATTTTGATGAATATGGTGTCAATCGATTCGTTATTATGGCCCGGGTAACATAGACTACAAACCGAAAAATAAACGGTTTTGTGATTTTTCAACAGTCGGGTTTTTACTGGTAGTAGGTATACCACACGAATTTTAAAATTCTTGTTGTTCCTGAATGGGAGTAATTGGATCTCTGTTTTGATGTAAAAACAACATTGTATGGTTACCGTGACTTATCATTATTAATTTCTAAAAATATTATTTGAATAAGGCTCTTTATTGAGCTTTATCAACTTTGTGACGTGTTTAAATTTCAATTTCAGCTACCGTATAAAAACAATTGAAATTGATTGAATAATAAAAAATAAATTAAAAAAAAAACGAACATCTTGAAAGCAATATTGTTGAAATAATCACTAAAAAGCAAGCGTGAAATAAAATTAATTAACACACACTGTTCAATTGATTTAAGTAATGAGCTGTATATTTACATACTTATACATAACGCTTGCTGTGTTGTGTGTGTGTTCTCAGTCCCTGGATAGGTGACCTATTATAAATGGTGTAAACGGATCCTTCCAGAAGACGTCAACCAAACAACCAAACTAAGTAACCCGATGCAAAAATTTATTGCTGGAAAACACCTTTTTGTTGGAGTGAAAAATCCCGTTTTGCGGAAACTCAATGTAACGCATTCAAAACAATATGCTGATGGATGCATTTAATTTAATAGTAAACGGATCATGGAGGTATTAAAAGTACCTTAAGTACCTTTATATATATTTTTTAACTTAAGTATTTGTTAAAACATTGTAAAAAAAGAAAAAAAAAAGGAGTCGGCTTCCAGTCTTACTGGATGCAGCTGAATGCCAGTATTTTACATAGAGCGATTGCCTATCTGACCTCCACAACCCAGTTAGTACTAGGTAATGCGTTACCCTTTGGTAAGACTGGTTATCAGACTTTTTTATTTTATTTATTATTTTATAAGTACCTTAGGAACTATGTGACCTCCAATATCTTCGTAACTAGAAGGTTCCCAGATATAGTCCAGGACAATGTCGCAATGATAGAGAGAACAAAGTGCCTTTCGGCTTCGTTAAGGGTCTATTACATACCCTCCATATCATACCGACAACCGTGTCTCCCCAGAAAGTTGGTCTCGGCTGTCATTCGTATTCGTAGATCATCAACAGTTATTACGCGTACTCACTAGCTCGAAAGTCTGACCGTCATTCTATAAGGGTTGATGTCAGATCAGAGGCAGTTGCTTCATGTAAAATACTGATACTTATTCAGCTGAATTCTGTAAGACTGGAAGGCGATCCCAACATATAATTTGGGAAAAGGCTAGGTTAATGTTTATCACAAACAACACGAGTATATAGTCTGAAATAATTCACACCATTCTTCCAATACGCTATTCCGTGAAAACAAATAATATAATGTTTTATTATTCAGCCAATGTCAACGTTATATTTTTTTGAGAAGGAATCTAACCAGGTTACCTTACGATTCCTTTTTGTTACAATAATATGTTTCTAGGAAGTTGTCTTCCAGCTGTCTGACAGATAAGGTAAAGTCGTTATGTTTCTGTCCATGTTCTGTTTTATTTATTCTAGTGGATACATCGGAATTACTCGACTAGTTTCTGGTGCAAACGAAGCACCTTAGTGAATGCGCTTGGCAGCCCGCGAAATTCAAATTTTCTTACTGTTTTTTGCAACTTGCAGGTCAGTGTCAAGTTGTATGTTGATTAAAATGAGACCAATGGGATATAATTATGTAAATACATTCGTAATGCGGTCGCGAATCATAGTTTGTTCAACATGCAGCCTGACACTAACAGGAAAATTCAACCTTAACCACATTAACTTAAGACTTAAAGCAGGAGTAATTCCAGTGTGGGAAAGAGAGAGTTATACAGGTCGTCTAGTGCCATCTTTTTCCAAAACTGGAATTACTCCTGCTTTAAGACGTCACAGTAACCCCCCAGGTTGAGACTCACGCAAACCAGGGGCCTTAGTCTGCTATTGCAATAGTGTCAGAATGGTCTATCATTGACTTAATAAGGCCCCTAGCCCACGGCGTATTGAAGCGCGTTCGAAACTCGTTTGACGTGCGTACAAAGGATAATTCGTCTGCGCGGGGCCTTATTAAATCAATGATAGACCATTCTGACACTTTTGCAATAGCAGACTAAGGCCCCAGGAAGAGAGCCACAAGAGGAAAGAGGAATGTTCTCAGCAGTGGGTGGAAAATGGCTACCAATAATGATGATGGCGACTTAATCATTCACATATCATAAACATCACGCCTGTAATCTCCCAAGGGTTAAACAGAGGTGTAATAGTACACCCACATTTCGCCATTTATGTTTTTAGTTCCATGTAATAGCGGGCGAGTCTATTGCCATCAACCGGCACAAATCTAGACTCCGTGTCTGCTACTGGGAAACTCCTTATGAGAAAAACCCAATAATAATTTGCTCGACCCGGAAATCGAATCCAGGACCTTTTGCTCAGCAGACGCGCTTGCGACCACTCGACCAACGAGGCAGTAATCAATCATTCACTGCAACATAAAAAATATCACTTTTGAATTAAAAAATATTTTCAATCCGTAACGTGGATTGATTGGTTTCAAATTCTCATACGACTTAACACCCAAACAACTATATTGTAGGCAGGGCTTGGAAACCGGTTGAAATTCTTAACCGGTTACGGTAATTGACCCCAAACCGAAATCGATTTAGGTTAGAGGTTGCACTTTACCGGTATTTACCGGTTTATACGGATAGCAGTGTTTCATGAAATTTGGTTTTGAAAGTAAAATTAACCGGTTAAAACCAAGTTGAATAGGGTCCCCGGTCCCCGCCACCCTCGCTCGCACGGTCTGGACGTTGCGATGTCATTTAAATACAAAATAGTCGCATGCAAGTTGAAGACTGTAAATAGTAGGGTAGGCCACGAAGTATGAAGAAAAAAAAAGTAGTTAATTCAATTATGTAATAGCGATAAAAGGGTGTTATAGTAAGTCTTTAATTCATATCCAAAAGATATTCAAGATTAGACATCATATTCTGCCTCCGAATTGATATCGAATTTTAAAAAATTTAACAAAAAAGCTTTTTTTTAAATCTTTTTAGAACAAAAAAATTACAAGATTTAATATAGTTTTTTGTAATAAAACGCAAGACGCAACGCAAAACGAGCGTAACACAACTTCACGATTAAGTAGCCGTAGCGACACTGGCGCGTAATAATTGTAGTGCAAAGTGCGATCGACGACGCCCCCCGCCACTTCACTTCACTCCGTAAATAATCAAAACAATGACGGTTACTCATTGGTTTTAAGAAGTTGATTATATTTGAATGTAAATTATATGAAAATCGTATTATAAGTCTCAATTTCAATTATTCTTATTGGTTGTTGAAAGTAACCCTAAAAAACGAAAATATTGAAACTTCAAAGCTAATCCGGAGGCAGTTAATCAAAATAGAAACTTATAATAATTTGCACATTTAATTTATACTACATTTAGCACCCTTTCATTACTATTACAATAAAAAAAATTAAAAAAATGAAAAATGACCCACCCTAGTAAATAGGCAACGAAGGATGAATAACAGAGGTGAGTTATATTTGAATTAATTATGAGGTAGTTAAAAAAATACGATTTACAGAATTAACCGGTTAATTTGGTTGTCAAAACCGTCTGTGCGTAGGTAACCGGTAACCTTTGTCATTTGGGTTACATAAAATAGTTCACTTATTTAACCGGTAAATGAAGGAACGATATCTTTACCGGTATTTAATCGAAATTAACCGCTCTTTTTAAACCGGTTCCGAGGCCTGATTGTAGGACAAACTTTATTTTAAGTGGGATCCAGGGCTCAAAATCAAAACCAGTCTGCTGCAATTGCAAACTAAGACATAAACAAGAAGACATGAACAGAAGAACTAACTAACAACACCCGCCTATGCAAAATAAACCTTAAGGACTACAGAAATCGAGTTGTCAAAGTAAACATTCATTCACGTATCATATAGGTCTTTCATAGCTACGAGTGTGACTAAACTGTTGCTTATAAGCGAGTTTATAGAGCATAACAAACTTAATGAACAGAAAAACATGGTTGAATAAATTTCTTTAGTAAAAAAGTTTCAGTCAGCTTCGTTAAGGTCATAATATTATCTAAGTTTCTTTAATTTTTGTCTTTGAACTTAACAAATAAGCAGTTAGTTTTTTAATTATTCCTACTTTATTTTTAGTTATTTTGTTTTTTTGGAATTAAAAATTTAAAAGGCGTCGCTTTCTTAATTCAGCTAAATCAAAAACTTTCACGTCCAAGCATTCGCTTCATGAATTCGTTTTGTTCGTTGCACAAGTTTTTTTAAGGCAAAATGGCCGCCATCCAGCCGCAGTGCTGTCATTGGCTTTGTTCCGTCGCCCACGTAAACATGTATTGCTGCTGTCGCAATTCAACATTTAGTTTTTGTTGCAAGTGGGGTCCGTCAAGACTAGAGTCGCGCGTTTGCGATGCGGAAACGCATTTACGTACCGCGCGACAACATCGGTACAAAACTTCCTGCGAAAACAAAACCGACTTCCAAAAAAAACACTAACAAAGTCCAAAATAACTTGACTTTCGGAAGTCGGTGGCAACACAGATACAAACAAAGACACACAAAGTTTTTTTTATTTTACCCTTTTTAGTTGTAGAAAAATTTACAAAAAAATGAATTAATTTTTACATTGCAATTAGAAGTTAGTTTAAGTACTCGTCAAGACGAATCATACGAGCCCAAACTCGATGAAAGTTTTGTCGTTTTATAAAGCAGGTCCTATGGCCACCGTCCAGCTCCATCATCAGACACTGGATACCATTTAGGACCAAAGTACTCGTCAAGACGAATCATACGAGCCCAAACTCGATGGGGTTATGTCGTTTTATAACGGAGTTCCTATGGCCACCTTCCAACTCCATCATCAGACCCTGGGTACCATTTAGGACTAAAGTACTTGTCAAGACAAATCAAACGAGTCCAAACTCGACAGCGTTGCGTCGTTTTATTACAGAGTTCCTATGGCCACCTTCCAGCTCCATCAACAGATCAGCTTCATGTCATCATAATATTGCATGCGTGCAAAATTTCAGCTCAATCAGAAATCGGGAAGTGTGTCAAATTTAACTAGCAAGTATCACGCGACGTCGCGTGATGTGACAATGAACGTGAGGGAAACAACCAAATTCCTAAACCGATTTTGATTAAATTTCTATGGGACCAATCGGGAAGCTTATCCTTTCAGATGAAAAAAGATTTTTTCAAATCGGTTTACAAATGACGGAGTTATGCTTATGAGGTAACAAACATAAAAAAAAAAAACAAACGAATTGGGAACCTTCCTCCTTTTTGAGGAAAGTCGGTTAAAAAAACGAAGAGGGCCGCACACAACGAAAATAAAGACTTGTTCACAAGCAGCTTCTACAGAATTTGATTTTGTGTTTGGATTCACGTACTACACAACTGTAATTGTTTCGCGAATTAATGAATGTTTCCCACGTAACACAATATATTATGCTCGCACAGCGAATGTTTTCGGAACTAATTCACGAAACGAATGGTCGCGGTGAGTACCGTTCTTGACGAGGATGACAAAAATGACATGCCATAAAATGGACGGTTTCAAAAATATTTGTTTGGTTGACCCAAAAACACAATATATTATCTGTTGCACAAAGTTTACATTGCCAGTAACTTGTATTGTAGTTGCAAAACGATCTTTTGAAGTTCGTTGTTTTTTTTCACGAAAAAAATTGCCACATGTTTACAAACAATACCACTCTGTCAATAGAACTAAAGCGGCAAAATCATCTTGCTTGATAAGTCCTCCGAGAAATCAAAATATAAACCGAGTCATAACGTTGGTACAAGTAAAAACTAATATAAACAATATCAAAATAGTTTAAGCCAAGGTATATAACATTAGTCATTCATTCTAATTAGGTGTAAACACATTATACAACACTAAAAGTGTGTACAATGTTTTATGACCGCGCCTAAACAGGCTGGCTTTAAATTCAGCGGCAATATTTCAGGGGCTGAAAGTACTCATGAATATAAACAAGTTTTACGTCAAACTTGTTGCGAATAATATTTGTGAACGAAGTTTAACATATCTAACTTTCAAAACGCACACTGGAGTGACGCTTGTCATGTTGACATTGACAGCCATCCTCAGGGCTTACAGACTTTTTACAGTTATTTTACCTCTGACAGCTGCAGTCCAACAGCAACTTAGTTTTCTGCAAAATAAGGATCACTATAGTTTCACAGACTTGTCAGTGATAGTTACCTTATTACGACCTTTTTGTGATATTGACAGCACGGGGGGGTGGTAAAACGTATATGAAAGACTTTCGAAACGCACACTGGCTTGGCTCCTGCCAGCTTGACATTGACAGCCATCCTGAGTGCCTAAACATGGGGCAATGGTTTTCAAGGAAAAGGAAAATCCCAGGGCCACCAGATCTTACTTATTTTCTGATTAACAAAATATGTTGGATCGAGTAGTGTTAGTATATACTATAAACGCATGCATATCTGCTAACTTGAGCCGAAGGCTGATTTTCAGGTATCAAGGGCTTTATTTAAGTAAAAATACTGACCTTTTTTAAAGTGCTGGTTTTATATAATATGTTACTGCCAGACACTTATTGTTGGCGGGAATTTCTGCCAGACGCTTTAAAGCTCGGGAAAAATAACGTGATTTTTACATATTATAGTATAAGTCTTAATTTTTAAACACGGTCGAAGAATTTGAAGACAAATTAGCTGCATGTTTTCTTCAAAAAGTGCAATACGTACTCTTATTGCACTTTACCTATACGGTCAAAATGTATGGGACAGCTGATTTAAAAATATTATTATTACCGATGAAGCCACTAAGCTGGAGTCGCCTCATAACGACTATGCACCGTTTGGCATCTCTCAAAGGCGCGTTGTGTCGACAAAAGACAAGTTTTCCAAAGAAACGACTGACAAATGATCACGTGCCGATCTCTTTTTGTTAGGACACGAGAAAACTCAGTACAAATAATTTATCGCTTTTCATAAATATTATTATAGGTACTTCCTATGTCAAGACTTCGCGAGCACAATTTATGCGACCTTGATGTTTCTGAGCATGTTTCGTTTTCATTGTGGGCGCAAAGAAAAGGTTTTATTTATCACGGTTCCTTTTCATGTTTTAAATGTTCTATGAAACGAAACCCACGTACGAATTGTAAATGTTAATGTTAGATAATGTTTGCTGTCTCACAGTAACTTTGAGACAGACCTGTGTGTGACTCTTCCAGGGACGTTTTATCCCACGCTACCTAGTCCCAGCCTAAACAAATACAGGGAGTAACACAGTAAACGCAAAACATCTCGTGTGGTGCCTCAGACCATGAAACTGAACAACTTTTGCTCTAAGACTTCTGGAAATGCATAACTTTTTTTAGTTTTGTCATTGTGGATCAGGTGATCGCGTCAGTTCCTATACAAAATACAGACGCTAGCACATCAAGCTAAACAAAAAAAAAAACAGAAACGTCGAAATATGACACCATCAGGCCATAAAGTTTCATCCATATATCTCGGTAGATTGGATTCTAATATTAAAAAATTGTATGCTTTGTGTCCACGATCAAATTTCATATTATTTTTTCTAAAGACACTCGATCCAGTGTTTTTTATAAATATGTTTTGTTTTGTGTTTTTTGTTGTTTTTATGTTTTTTTTTTTTGTTTTTTCAAAGCTGTCAATTTTTCCAATCTACCTTGAACCTAATGCTGTAGCGATAAATTTGAAAATCTATTAAAGACATTTGACAGATTGTAGTTTGTAGTAGCTTGATGTGTAGGCGTCTATACAATTTTTATTTGTGAATTTCAGCAACTCGCAGAACTAAAGTTGTTCAGTTGCAGCAGTTGTTCGGTCTGAGAGACCACACGGGAGGTCTTGCGTTTATTATGTTACACCTTCAATACATGCGTGCTACTTAAATAAGTGGCGCACCTAATGAAGTTATTGTTTTAGGTATAGAGGTGACAGGAGAGAATGGAAGAAGAAAACGCGTTGCGCCGACCCCAAGTCGAATGGGACTAGGAATAGATGATGAATAGGTTCAATAGTGAATGAATGGAAATACGTAATTCATTTGATTAAGGTGGATGCGCAAGGGTAGCCCGCGAAATTTAAATTTTCTTACGTTTATTGCAATTTGCAGGTCAGTGTCAGGTTGTATGTTGATGAAAATATGAATCGCGCCAGTAACGCGTATGGAGTTATAGAATTATAATCATTCCAATCATCAATACAACCCTCCAAGTTCATATAATCTCAAAAAGTGACTTTTTCATGAAATAGCTATTGAATGTGATTATATGAACTTGGAGAGCTGTATTGATGATTTGAATGATTATAATTCTGTAACGCCATACGTGTTACTGGCGCAATTCATATTTTCATCAACATACAACTTGACACTGACCTGCAAATTGCAATTAACTTGAGAAAATTTAAATTTCGCGGGCTACCCTTGCGCTTCCACCTTAAGGGGGAGGAGCTCGTGGCTAACTATTAGCAACCGCTAGAATCGATCTTCAAGTTAAGCCGCGATTGCCTAGATTGATCCGTGTATTAGTGACCATGACCCCATTATACAGGCTGTCGCTTTACACCCTGGTCAAATTCAAAGAAGGACCCGAATTGATTGATTAAAAAAAAAAACCTACGCTTTTTATTATCGATTCGGGTCGAGAATCATTAGTATAGATACCTCCTTGAATGTGACCAGGATTCAAAGCAACAGCCTGTATACCTCCGTTGTAAGTTTCCTCCGTGCCATCTACCAAACACTGGGCCATGAAAGGAGGCCGTGTCTCAGCAGTGGAAACGTTATAATAACCTGATAACGATACAATATGAAACATTCACAATGGGTGCTAAAGTACCCCCCTTAACGAAGCCGAAAGGCACTTATTCTACCCGTCTGCGATTTTTGTTTTATTCTAGTCCGTACCTTCTATATTGGGGGTCAAAGTCCCAAATTTTACACAAGTCTTTTACTGAATACAATTACTATTACATTTTTAATATTATAACTTTACTTTAAATACCACCACGAACCCCGTACTATTTAATGCTTCCATCACTACAATGTTTTGAGTGCGTCACATAGAGATCTACCGTAAAACGAGACTTTTCACCCACAAAAAAATATCCTTTCCCAGCAATAATGTTTGCGCAGAGTTACTTAGTTTGATGTACAGAATGTTTGGTTTCATAAAGGGTCTGTTTACACCTTGTATATTGCTCTAGGACAGGGATCCCCAAACTATTTTGGACAAGTGACCCCTTTTCCAAAATGAACTGTTACCTCAGACCCCCATGGCCAAATTACCTACTTTTAAGATCAACCCCCTTATTCATAATGGTCCGCTAACTTAAAACAGCTGCTACAGTGTGTTATTTTTCATTCTGACTTAGGTCAATAGAAGAAGACAGAGTGAGAATTACTATTATGAATAAGGGGGCCTATCTTTAGTTTTTTCCTATTGACACAAAATACCTAGGTACTAAGGTACCAATTGGAAAACTTTGCACTTGGTTAAGTGAGTAAAATTGACTTCATTTTCGTATCAAAATTTAACAAAATAAAAAGACATACAATTCAGTAAATATCAAGTTTAATTTATAACGATTATTACAAATTAGGTACTTAAAGAATTTTAAGTAGGTAGGAAATTATATTTAAAAAAGTATTAATTCGCAAAGAGAAAATAAAACATTCAGTGTGATGGATGAACCTGGTGACTATCTACCAATCTAGCTACATCCGGTTCAATATTGGTGAGTTGCAGCCTTAAATCTCCACGTTCGTTGATTTTCAAACGGTTTCTTTGTTTCGTCAAAATGTTTGTTACCACACTGAAGCTTTTTTCAACTAGGTATGATGATGGAAAAGCGATAAGGTATTTTTCAGCAATGTTCCACAATGTAGGATACTGTGTTTCAATGTTGCGTTGCAACCAGAACTTCTGATAGCCTTGGTTGAACTTCTGCTTAAGCTCTTCGTCTGTGCTGATGGTAATCAACTCTTCTTGCATTATCACATTGGCTTCTTCTATGGCTGTGGTATTGTACGGATTTATTATCCATTGAGGAATTTGTAAATTTAAAAGATCCTCAAACCTCTCCGTAAAATCCTTGTGTAATGCGTCCAAGTGAGTGACATATAATAAAATGTCATCATCTTGAAGCGTTTCTGGTAATTTTGACAAATGCAGAAACTGCGAATATTCTTTTCTGCCTAAATTTTGTTTATAAAGGATTAGTTTACCCACCAAGGCCGATATTATTGATTTTGTTTTAATCAAGTTAAGATCGTCACCCTGCAGCTGCAAATTAACTTTGTTGAACATTCCAAAGATATCAGTCAAGTAATAAATATCTGTTTTACAATTGTTCAGATTTTCTTTCAAATTCGGATCTTTTTCTTGTAAAAACTCCAACACAGATTCAAAAACGGCTGAAAATCTTTCTAAGCAAGAGCCTCTTGATAGCCAGCGAACTTCAGTGTGAAGAAGTAATCGAGTAAAGACTTCGTCGTTTTCCTCACATAGCTGAGCAAATAACCGAGAGTTCAAAGAATTGCTTCGAATCTTGTTGATAGCATTTATTACATATTGTAAAGACTTATGCAATCTAGGACTCAGCTTTTTTGCTACTAAATGCTGCCTGTGAATCACGCAGTGAATGACCAGTACATCAGGCAGTTGTCGCTTTAAGTGAGCTATAAAACCACGATGACGACCAACCATAGACGGTGCACCATCAGTCGCAACAGAAACAATGTTCTTCCATGGAATAGCTTTGTCAGTAAAAAAATGTTCCACGGCCTGAAAAATTGATTCTCCTCTGGTATCAGTCTCTAAATATGTAGCAAAAAGCAGTTCTTGGCACATATTTTCATCTTTGATATATCGAACATATCCTAACAACAGAGCTTCATTGCCGGGTAATGTAGACTCGTCCAACTGGAGAGAGAATCTGTTGGTCTGTAAGAACTTGCATAAAATGTTTTCCACATCGCGTCCCATCTCGTCTATGCGTCTCTGAACGGTGTTATTGCTCAAAGGTATTCTCTTTAAAATATCATGTGCGGGTTTGTGCAATACATTGTTAAGGACCTCCGCAATGGCTGGTAAGATAAGCTGCTCTCCAATTGTGTGGGGTTTCCCCGACTTCGCTATTAGTAAAGATATATTATAGGACGCTCGTAAACCATCATCGTCTTTAATAGATGATGACGCAAACATCGATCTTATGGATGGCCTTTTGTCTAGTTTTTCTTCAAGTGCTTGAAAAAATGTCAAGGGCTTACTTTTTTTGTCAGCATGTACTCTCGATAAGTGGTCATCCATTTTTGAAGGCTTCGTGGCATCGTTACTGAATACTTTTTCACATATGAGACACATCGGCAAGTGTTGATTTGATGGAGATGCAATAAATCCGAACTTCAAGTAGTCCAAACTGTATTGTCTGCATTTTTTTTTCGTGTCCGCCATCATAAAACTCTCAGTAATCCTGCAAATAAAAAAATAAGAAACTAAGTACCTAAATTAAAAACAATACCTAATAAACTGTTAAATTTACTGGTAAATTTTTACAATTGAAACAACTGAGGCAACTGCAAACTGTTGCAAACAATCTACAGATAGCTCAACTGATCACTATCACACAGTGTGCAGTGGGGCAATGCTGATGCGCTGTGCCGGATAAAAACTGTTTGGTACTTACCCTGTTAATTTTTCATAAACTGCAGATATTGTGTGGTTACGCTATTAACTCGCGTAGGGAGCTCAGCATTTTGTAAATTCTTTTTCAGTCACTTTACTTCACTTAATTTAGCTATGTAATAACTTTGTAATCTCTTGAAATAAATGAGTACTTATATGAGTTATTATCGTTCAAGCTCCAACGAATTTCAAAACGCAAATGAACTTTCAACCTAAGTGCAACCTCGTTAAATAGTAAAATATCAGGAACATGTTTGGACTTGCAACTTGATCATGAATTCGTTCGTGTTAAATCGCGCAAGCGTCAAATAGAGAGCAAGTCAAAACGCGCCTGAAAGACGTACGCTCGAACTCATTATCTTGCACAAACTTGTCCACACTGACTTGCCGAGTTTTTCATCTTGTACGAACTTGAGGCTTTATATTACTACAACAATGCTATTTCCTACATAAATATTAATTATTCTTAGTACACGTAACACAACATAAACAATACAGTACCTACCTACCTATCTTGAAAGTTTTAAATAAGAACTTGTGTTAATTTAATAGGGGTCGATTTTTAGACCTCGTCGACCCCCATAATCAGTTTTCGTTTATGTCGACCCCTAGGAAACCGATATCGACCCCAAAGGGTCGATATCGACCACTTTGGGAATCCCTGCTCTAGGACATACGATGGAAAAAGCTTCTCACCTGGTATTTCTGATGGACTGACATGTATACAGAAGATCTTCCTAATCGTTCTCTTGAAGGTCCTCGGGTCTATGATATAGGAGCCGTAGACCAGAGGATCCATACAGGAGTTGGAGACAGCCATGATGAAGAACAGGTCTTGGACCCTTGCGGAGACGTGGATTGCTGATTTGCGATCTAGCATGTACCTGTTGAAGGAACACTCGTTAATATTGTAGAAGTTTCGATGCTTTAGGGAAATTATGTCGCTGCAGTTACTAAAGACGACAAGAAAAAGTACAATAGAATAATCTTTCAGTACAATCACAGATCAACAAATTTGAGAAAGAAATTTAAACAATTTTCCATTCTGAAAAGGTTACAAATCCAATGTTGGAATAATAATATATTTTTCTCCAGAACATAAAATTTATGCTTTTAATATTTTCGATTTAATTAGAAAAGTTTTTAAACTGGCATGGTCACTAACATTATATTTGATATGAATATGGCTAGAAAGGAGGTGACTGCTGAGATGACGAGTAATAGAGAAGTATGGAAACGGAAGAAGAAGATATGCAGCGCCGACCCCAAATACTTTTTTTTCTGCTTGTTGTAAGTGATGAGGCGCTTAGACTTAAGTTAACAATGTACAAATAATAATGTTTTAAATTTTCCATGAAAGGAAACCCACGTACGAATTGTAAATGTTAAGGTGAGATAATGTTTGCTGTCGCCCAGTTGGGGAAAGACGGCAAGTCTTTCCCTAACTGTGAGACAGACCTGTTTGTGACTATTCCAGGGACGTTTATTCCCACGCTACCTAGTCCCAGCCTATACAGATACAGGGTGTAACATAGTAAACACTAGTATCGACCTCTCGAGTGTTTCTTTCTTTGTTCTTCATTTCTGTAAGTGATGAGGCGCTTAGACTTAAGTTTACTAACTTAAGACTTAGCGCCTCGCCTTTGTACAAATTATAATGTCACAGTGTACTAATTGTTGAGAAGCTTAAAGCGCAGGCCACACCGCTAGCTGGCGGGCGGGCGAGCGACGCGAACGACACCCTTTTCATACTTTGTTCGTATCTTTCGATAGTTCGCGGTGTGAACGAAAGTATGAAAAGAGGTGAAACGACGCGTCGTTCGCGTCGTTCGCCCGCCCGCCAGCTGGTGGAAAAAAGGGCAGGAGAATGTTAGTGACTATCATGTCACTAACATTATCATTAATACTGAAAATGTGATATTTACCATTGTCCAATTCATATATATTAACGCATGTAGTGAAACCTAAAAGTAGTCGCAAATAAATCATCATTGAGTAAAGACGTTTGTTATTTTTTCTAAAACACCGTTCCATTGTCGCAAAAGAAAGTGAACCTTAAATACATAAACAACCATGTTAAACACATGTTGTTTTACATGGTAAATATCCCGTTTTCAATGTTAATGATAATACATGAGAAAGTTGTGGTCATATGTAAGAGTGTGGTATAGACCATAAAACTGAATAACTTTCTCAATGGTACCCAAATCGTAATCGCTTAAAACAAATCTGCAGCTCCATACATTTGGGTCGAGTAAGTATTGAAATTTTGTATGGACAGAACAACATTCAGCTTTCTGTGTGAAATCATTTTATGTTTTCGCGATTACCAAGATGGTCAAATGGAGAAAGATGCTTAGTTTGATGGATCCTTAAAATACCTTTCGGATACATGTTGTGGACGGCCATTGCCCAGAATAACATAGCAATATTACGCCTGTAATCCCCGAAGGGTTAGGTAGAGGTGTACCTAATAGTAAACCAACATTTCGCCAGTTATTAGTAAAAGCCCCATGACATATATTATAATGATACGAGAGACAAACATAACAACATAATTCCTTTTATAACACATTTGCTCGTAAAGGGCCTCTTATTTCACCAATTTCAATATCGTATTGTATCTCATTACGCACTTGTGCGTTATTGTAATGTAAAACGCATGGTTTATCAAGATGCTCCGTCTAAAACGGACGTTACTTTTTTAAATCTTAGCAAAGAGTTTTTATGTCAGAAAAGTGGTCAACATTTTATGAATAAAATTAACTTTGGGAGATAAAATATGATAAAAAAGCATGAAATTCTTTAATTTAATTAATATTAACAATGAATTACAACCATTTATTTATAAGAAAAACACAAAATAATCAATTTTACAAATTGTTAAAAATTTTATAACTGCTTTAACAAGTGATTAATGATTTGTTCTTATAAGAAAGTCCGAGTTTTATTTACTTCCTCGCAAATATGTTATAAAACGTCGTATGACATACGTGCGCTTTGATAATTACAGCCTCTGCTTTCTTGTAGCACTGGCCTACGGCTCGGGCTAGCAATATCGCCTCGGCTGTAATTTTCAACTTACCGCAATATAATGAACTATTATATCACACCTGCATTTAATAAACAAATGAATTCCAGTAAAATAAATAATAAATATCATCACTGCAATGCCACCAATACTGACAACTTCATGAAACCGATAAGGACGATGTCACGATGTACAAGAGTATTAAAGTATTATACTGTTACATCAATGTTCCCATTGAAACTTGTATCTCTTGTACTCTAACGTTCAAAATGTGTTCACATTGAAACGTACTACATGATACGAGTATATTCCAAGCTTCTTATGAACCATTATTGATAATACTACACGTAAAACGTCTATTTTAAAGAACTTAGAACGACGTTTTATGCCTATTCGATCGCGGTGACGGACAATTTGTAATGAAACTGACCTAGTAATCCAGTCATTATAATACATTTGGAAATGCATGTGAACCGAGAATGCTAAATTTTGGATATTACGTGGTGGGCTAGAAAAGCTTCAAATTGTCGACCAAGATTTCTTATGCCTTGTTCCTATGGGTTAAATTCAGTTTTTTTACAATAACTCGAACTTAAGCTTTTTTAGACCCAATTAATATCCGAAATTTAGCCTTCTCGGTTCTCATGCATTTCTAACCCGTTTTTCCGACGTAATGACTGGACTACAGCGCCATATTTTGATGACAATAATTGGAATCAAAATATTTCCATACTAATTGAAGTATACAAACATATTTGTGTGTGATGTATTATTTTGCTAGAGTAAAAACTCACACTGCACGACCTGAAACGAAGATTATACAACTGACCCAGAAAACGGTCCACAGATTGAAAAAAAGAAATCAACCACACGAAAATATCTCATAAGATAACTGATGCTACGAACCCACGACGCATTGGTAGGTGCCTTGCGAAGGTTGCGTTTCGACCACAGATGAGCGAGGATCCGTAGCGAGGGATGTGTGTAAAACTAACCAATAATATCGCTTCTTTTTCACAGTTTGAGGTATTCTAGCTATGTGGGTGGTTAGTTCCACACACACCCTTCGCTACTACGCATCTACGTGCCAAGAGACTAGCGACTCGCCTTATGAGTGGCGCAGTGAAACGAACGCACTCGAATTTCGCTAATGGCCTCCCAGTATCGCCACGGGTATCCTAACAAGTAATCAGATGTTAAATCAATAAGCTTTAGGAGTCTAGGCGCTAAGCAAGGCACATGTCAGTGCATACGTAGCCATAGGAAAAACATGACGTCACTGTCAGTAGATAATTGCTTTAAACAAAAAAAGCTTTGGCCAAACTAAAGCGCGCATTGGAAATCACGGGATGATGAAATTCTCTAGCGTCGCATATTTCACACGCGATTCGCTTCAGTGTCGTAAGTGCTTTACTGTTTTAAGACGAAATTAAATCTTAGATTGCTAGACCACTTTTTAGTCCAACTATCCCCACAAATCCTGCAAATATGAGCGTGGCCATCTTTACGCGCTAAACCTTCTTATCCGTTAAAAGCTTTTAGAAGTTTTGGCGTAGTTAGTACTAGTTTTTTTCTAAATACGTCTATATTGTCTACATCTTTATCGAAGTAAAACACGATTGGTACGCCCTAACCGGGCTTACTAACAGTGCTTTTTTGTTGTAATATTTTTTCGTTTTTATAATGGATGGAGTATAAATGCTTGAAATATCAATAACTTTTAAGTTTATGATTTAAAAAGTCGAAGGTGAGACATTCGATTCGCTTTAGGACCGATTTACATTTATTGCTTAAATATTTTAAAAGTTTTAGGAATTATTATGTTTATTCGAATATTCCGGAAATCAAACCTTTTTAAAAGCTTTTATTTAGTTTCACCTGTCCTTTGTCTGCCTGTAATCGAATCTTCCAAGTTAAGTTTGATATGCCGATTTTCGATTGAGCTAAAATTTTGCACGCTTGTTTATCGCGTGACAACGCAATATTATTTTCATATAGAAATGAGTTCGTGGTTCGCGACGTTCGCCTAGCGTACTTTTTGCGTTATTTTAAAGCTTCACAAATCTACGGCTACAATCTTTCCTCAAAAGACTTTGTTCAAACTATGACCGAAACACTGAAAATCCGTTCACCCTACAATAACAATAAAGTCGTGATGCCGCATGTTCTAACAAAATAATAAGGCCATAAACAAAGATATTCCATATTCCCATACATATTTTATTATTTATTTTTATGGCGTTGTGGTGTTTTTATATTCGTTGTTTTATTTTATACACTTTTTTAGAATATTGACGACTATTTAACTAAAATGAGAGCAGCGGTGGCCCAGTGATGGCGGCCCCGACTTACGAACAGTAAGTTGTGGGTTCGAACCCAGGCAGACGCATTACTTTGTGTAATTTATTTGATCACCACTGCTCTCAAAAACGGTGAAGGAAAACAAGGAGGAAACCGGCAAGTCCTAGAACCAACAATTCACACACACCCACACACATTGTGATATCTACCGACCCCCACCGGGTCCGCGAAGTGGATTATATAGCCCATTACACAACAACAAGACAACAAGACAACGTGTGTATAACAAGACCCTTAACGAAGTCAAAAGACACTTGTTCTCCCCGTCAATGCGATTTTTTTTTGTTCTAGACCATACTTGGGAACCTTCTAGTTACGGAGATATTGGGGGTCAAACTTCCAACTTTTTCACAAGTTTTTCTTTAAATACATGTTTTAATATAAGATTTTTATTTTAAACACCTCCACGACCCCCGTACTATTCAATCCATCCATCAACACAGTGTTTTGAGTGTGTTCCATTGAGTCATACCGTAAAACGTGATTTTTCACCCAAAAAAAAAAGTCGTCTCCCAGCAATAAGTTTGCGTAAAGTTACTTAGTTTGATGTACAGTAAGCGTTCATAAGTGCATAAGCACGCTAAGGATTGTATTGCTGTGAACGAACGGGCGATCGTCCGTGCGTTTGTATGTGTAAGTGGTCGCAATACAGTACGCACACCATAGCCACAGAGTTCGCCCACTGTCGCATGTCACCGCGTCACACTCCACGAAACAAAAAAATATATTTCTGTCTCTTTTGTTATACACACACGCAACAAACGCATGATTTGTGTGGCGACCAGTGGGCCTAAAATGAAAGCTTTATCAGAATCATAATATGAATCACGTTAAAAATTCTTAAAATGATCTTTATGTTTATGACTACAAAGTCCATTTTAAGAGTTTTAAATTTTTAACCTGATTCGTATTATGATTCTGATAAAGCGGCGATTTTAGACCCCCTGTTCTTACCATTTGGATTGCTAAAATTCACTGTAATATAACAAGTGTTGATAGTTGATTGGTAATCAAATTAAAATTTGTATTCTAGGCAAAAACTTGTTAGTTAGTAAAGTTTTTTTAGCAATCGATTCATGCTTATCTTTTTTTTGAAGATGTAAGATATTAGTATCTTTTCGGTGTTGGAAGGTAGAAATAAAAAAGTCGTGCTGAATTACAACAAAAATGTTTATTCGTTTTAATTATTTATAAAATTAACAAACTTTTATGAGAATTGTGTCGTCACATTCCTACCTCCTATAAAAGAAGTTCTATTGTAATCGTTCATAAGATGTTTATTGTATACCCACTAAGTCAATTCTTAATAACATAACAAGGAAAGGATTTTCTAATCACACAAATACGAGTATAATTGTTGATACCCACTTATTATAAATGTATCGGTATTCAGCAGAGTTTATTGAAAACTAATATATATGATTTAGACTTTATGAACAATGTTTTTTTATGTAACGTCACAATGAGTGTATTCGTATTGAGGTTATAGCTTAAGTGTTCATTTTCTTGAAGAAAAGAAGATTGAAACTAAACCTCAATTTAAGATGATTAAATAATTACGGATAAGTCACACTAAAATAGTAATACTAAAACTCGTACTTCACTAAATATTTTACACGTCTATTACACGTCTTATTATTAAAACCAAAACATCTGGGTTTTAATATTTTGTATAACCCCCGTTATTATCAATACAGTCAAGTAGACGTTTGCGCATGGACCCTACAATATTACGACATATTTCGGTTCCTCTTAAATTTTCCCACACCTCCATGCAATGGGTTTTTAATTGTGTTATACACCTCTCATCCCGTGTATCCCACCTTTGCACCATTAAACCCCATAAATTTTCAATGGGGTTGAGGTCGGGTGATCGCGCTGGCCATGGAATAACAATTATCTCCGGGTGATTGTGAAACCACTCACGCACAATGCTCGCCCGGTGAATAGGACAATTGTCCTGGACAAATGTTACTTGTGGTAACTCATCAGCTGGGTAAATGTTGCGCACAGTAGGTAGCATTACGTCTTCTAATACTTCTACGTAAGTAGAACTGTTGGCGCGTGGAGGAATAAAAGCCAGCTCTCCTGGCCCTGCTGCACTCATCCATCCCCACATATTAATCGTAATTCGACCTGAGTCTGTATTAGGGATTACGTTTTTATCAGACCAGCGAGTGTTATCCTTACGCCATAAATGAAGTCTACCTTTTTGACTTGATTTAAAAGTCTTTTCATCTGAAAATATGGTAGTATTCCAGTCAAAATCTAAATAATCCCGTGCGAAACGTAATCGTTCTTCTTTATGTATTTCTGTTAAGTAGGGCTTTTTAGCTGGTCTTCTGTGATGCAGGCCTTCAGCGTGGAGGGCACGGCGAACAGTTTGCGATGAGGTTTCAAACAATTCCGCAAAGCGTTTCGTAGGTGTGAAACCATTAGCCTCATACTCGCCCACCATATATCGTCGCTGCGCTTCGCTAATAAGCGACGGCCTTCCAGTTCGCTGTCTACTAGCAAGGCTACCCTCTTCCTCGTATCGTTTGATCCAGAGACTTACAGTATTCCTCTAAAACAAAAAAAAAGTGATGTTAGACAGCTATAACAAAATACTTGACTTCATTCACTCTGCATTCATAAATCCAATACTAAACACTAGTTATTTATATTTTAGGCCTCATGAGTATGACGGATTTAAAAAACAATAAAAACAATTAATTTAATATGTCACCAAATAATATTAGGTCTTAATTTCTAATAAAAGATTAAGTTACAATTCATAAATATAATACTCACATTTAGTCCGGTTTCTTCAGATATTTGTGTTCTATTAAGACCACTTTTATGCAGCGCAATAATAGTCGCCCTCGTCTCAATATTAATATTTGCCTGCATTTTGAGAAATACCAATAAACCACACGTCACTAACAAACAACTGCAACTAATCGACAAAGTTAGGTAATTCCGATCAAGTTAAATATTCATGAAACTCATGTCTACCTCACAGAAATCTAAATTCTTAACTTTTTTTTTTGATCTACCTTTTTTTTCTTTACGAAATGTGTGAACAAAGCGAACAAGATAAAGAATATAATATCTGTCTTATTACTTCCAATTGAGTTAAAACTTACAAAAAGTCTTATAGTAACTGCGTGAGGTTTGAACACACGGCTTACCGATTCTCGCATGGTTCTATGCGCACGCCTAACCGCTAGGTCAACTTTACTTTTATTACGATGTTGAAATTATGAACTACAATCACTTGTTGACGACAATGTCTATTTTCTTGAAAGTAGAAGGTCGTAAGTCAAACTAAACGTCAAGCTATTGCTTTGTGCGTTTGCCTATGGACTTTTGGTCGACACTGTACATAACGCTTGGTTGACGGCTTCGTGAAGGGTCCTGTTACATCCTGAGTCTAATTTATCATCAACATCTGCCTAACCTTTTCCCAACTATGTTGGGGTCAGCTTCTAGTCTAACTGGATGCAGCTGAGTACCAGTATTTCACATGGAGCGACCTCCACAACCCAGTTAGTACTGGGTAAAAGGATACCCTCGGTAAGATTGGTTGTCAGACTTTCTAATATCTAATTAATATTTATTTTTTTATTTGACAGACAAACCTTTGACGGATCTTTGCGGGTCCCAAACCACATCCCTGGGGTACGCCAACATTATTCTCAATTTTTACTGTGACTAAATTGACGTTTTTTTCACTGAGTCGTAATGAATAAAATATGGTTTGGCATGAAATATTGCATTCATCTATTTTATATCTGTGTCCCCAAGGACTTATATGGCAAAATAGTTTTGCTCAAAAAACAGAAGTCAAAAGAACTAGCTAACTCAAAGATTACGTTGATATTCTTGATATTGCAATTCGATATTTAAATGTCATAGAATTTCTTTTACCTAACAATCCTGGCCAATGGCTGGCAAACTTGCAGAACGAAAAGGACTATTTTGTATTCAAACGCATTCTTAAAATAGCCGCGGAGTTCAATCTTTTTTAGAAAGTTTAATTTTTTCGCAAGTCAACAAGCTCGTCAGGAAAGTGTTTTTGACGTTGGGTTCTTGTTTTTGCGAAAAAGTTTCAAGTCCAACAAGCTCTCATTTTAGTTTGATGCTCATTAGGACTAATTCTTAATAATAAAACTGTAGGCAGCAGAGCTAGTAACTTTAAATAAAAACTGAAAAGAAAAAAAACAAGTGCAGTCCAGAAGTATAAGAAAGCAATAAAATAAAACAAATAATAAGTTCTAATACGGAACATAATGACTGCAATAGGACCCATATTGGATAGAATGATTTTAGTCTAGATTAAATTTAATGGGTGTGATTTAATGGGTCCCGTCTGATATTAGTTAGTTATTAGTAATTTTTTAAGCAGTCGGGTTTTTTTAATTTTCTAAATTTATTTTTTTATTAGCAGACTTCTTAAAAAGGAGGTGTTTATGTATTCGGCCAGCACCTTTTTTTTTTCATGTTTTTTCATCGATTTCTCCATGATTACTGGTCTGATTAATATGGTTATATTTTCATTTGGTAAAAGCTTGCGCAGATGTCCCATATTAATTGTATTACTCGTAACTTTGCTCCGGTACTTTATGTTATGAGTACTCTATAATATGCATTTTTTTCTTCTTCTATGTGGATGATGTGCTAATACTTTCACCATCATCATCATCATAATTGGCAGCTTTCTTCCACCCACTGTTATGTATGTCCCTGCAACCTTTAGGCCATGCTTCCCCGGACTGGACGAGTCTCGACCAGGTCTTATCTGCGATCTTCTAGATGTTACACATCCATCTGGCTGTTGGTCTGCCAACACTACTACTGGCTCTCGGTAACCATTAAGGGGGATGCTCCGAGGTAGCCAGCGAAATTCAAATTTTCTTTCTCGGCTTTCATTTGTACTTGTTGTTTTTGTATTTGTTGTTTTTTGTTGTGTTGTGTTTGGCTTTGTAGTTTTCTTTGATAGTTGTAGGTAGTCAGTGGCCCGAAAGTCCATCAACCAGTTTTGCCAAGGGGTATCGTATAACAAGTACTAACTGGGTTGTGGAGGTCAGATAGGCAGTCGCTTCATGTAAAATTCCAGTATTGAGCTGCATCCGGTTAGACTGGAAGCCGACACCTACATAGTTGGAAAAACGCTAGGCAGATGATGAATTCATTGCTAATTAAACCCGGGGTTCCCAGGTAGACATTGTAAAATTGTCTAGAAAGAGATTTTATTGGATTTTTATTTTTTATTTTTTGCATGGGTAACTTATTCTAATTCCTTTGTTTGGGTTCGTCACCAACTGGACACGAGAGACTGGACACACGTGTGTCCAGTTGGTGAAACTTAAAATTAGTTTCACTTATTATTTCGTCATCTGGACACGCCAAAATTTTTACGCGTGTCCAGATAGTGAAACTTAAATTAAATCACTTTTACGTTTTCACCAACTGGTCACACCCGCAAAAAAAGGGTAGAGTCAGTGAGTGCATCCTAAAAGGTACAACAAGACCCTTAACGAGGCTGAAAGGTACTTGTTAAATCATACCTTTCCCTTCTATTCCCTGTTATAAACGTAAGATTTTGACTGCTAAACGACCCCCGTACTATTCAATCCATTCATCAGCACAATGTTTTGAGTACGTTACATTTAGTCCTACCGCAAAACCTGATTTTTCACCCCATAAAAAAGTCGTTTCCCAGCAATATTTTTTGCGTAAAATTACTTAGTTTGGTGTACATAATGCTTGGTTGACGGCTTCGTTAAGGGTCTTATTACACCCTGTATATTACAAACGAACTAGAGTGAGTTACGAAGGCTTTCTCAATAGTTTTCGAAAACAAAATCAGGGTGACCTTCAAAAATCACGTTTTAAGATGTTTAACAGTCTGGCAACCATAATTCTAAAGTAAAATTAAGTAGACTTATTAAATTACTTACTGGAATTAAAGCTACGAACCGGTAACTCAAAGGCCGAGTACTGAGTAACCATCAGTGCGAAGACAACCTTGCTAAACCTATTATTGACTAAATTATTGATGATAATACTGCCGTCATACGATGAAAGGAGGTAACTAACATTTTTATCAAAAATGAGTTAAAAATTGATTTTCGATCGAGATTCGGATTCAACAAGAAATTCTCTATTTTTCTGTGTAGCTAATAAAGCTCTAATTCACTCGTAGCCGCAGATACATTTAGGTAATAGAAACATAATTTCTATATTACGCCTTTTCTTAATAGTAAAAAAAAGTTTGCATACTTGGAAAGCCGCAACTACATTTTTTGGCCTTTTTTTTATTAGCACATCTATCGGTCGTGATTCCGATGTCCTATATTGAAAAGCTTTTTTTTTCGGATGGGAAATCATCAAATGACTCCTCCCGCTCTGAGCGGAGCGGCCGGGAGTGTCAGACTTGTACTGACTAAAACCCATCCATGTTGAAGAGAGCTAATGACCAAAACTTTTGGAAATAATTCGAGATGACCTCGTGGGTGAAAATGGGACAATACAATTTTTTTTTTGTTAGCCTGAACTGTCCCGCTCCTGGGGAAAGGCCTCCTCCCGTTCCTTCTATGTGAATGCAGTATGACAATACTTACGTTGAAACAAATCAGAAACATGAATTTATAAAATACTAGCGTTCCGCCCTTACTGCGCACGGCTTCACTTGTCGGGTCCGGAACAATCCTAATTTTCAAGCTGAAACCAACCACTCATGTTCATAAAATTTCATTGAAATAGGTTGGGTGGTGTCGGACTTTAGTGTGTACAAACATATTGATAGGTACTTAATTATATATAACTAACTGTTGCCCACGACCTTCGTTCGCGTGAAATTATTATAATAGTATATTTTATATCGAGAGATTAAACGAAGCCCTCGGGACGCTCGGGAGTCACTAAAACCGAGGGTATATTAAGTTGGCGTTTAGTCTCGAGATGCAAACTGTACTTTTCACTTTGAGTGCGAGAAAAATAGTCAATTTAGTACAAAAACATTTAATAAATATTACTTTATTTTACGGATGGGAAATCATCAAATGACCCCTCCCACTCTGGGCGGAGCGGAAGGAAGTGTCAGACTTGTACCGACTATAACCCATCCATGTTCCTTCTTTTGCCCTTTGTGTTGTAAGGCCGCGGTATCTCTTTCGAACAGTCCCGCAACCCTGGCAGAATAAATATTACTTAATAAAATAAAAATTACAAAAGATTTTTTTACTGAAGCCAAATGTACAATTCGAATTATTTGTAATATTGTAAATAAGTAAAAACCATGGAACTAAAACTCTCAACATTTTCGCAATGAAGATGGTCTACACTCCAAAGATAGTAGTATATTTACAGGCTGTATGAGTTTGTCTATGGCCCTTGAAAGAAATTAAAAAACTAATTACTTTTCACTCCCTAGAGACTAAAGTGGTCACTTTAGTCCCGCTTCGTAGTATTATATTGGCTTACTTTTAGAGCATGAGAAGTGAAATAGTTATTTATCCAACATGTGAGGAAAGTTCGTTTTTCCTATGAGTTTTGATTTTGAGTCTTCAGCGAACGAAGGATTGAAAAATAGAATCAAGAGCGCAGCGAGTGATAATAAATTTCAATCCTAAGCGAAAGACTCAACAAAACGAATAGCAAAATATGAACTTGCTCACATGTTGCATACAAAACTTTTCACCACTCCCAGCAAGAAAGTATTCAGTCATCATAGGTAAATAAATTTATTTTTATAAATATCTTTAAAACTTAACATAAAAAATCAGGCAAGGTTAGTTTCTGAACGGGATCATTACTTTCCTCACTGTTCAAACAGTGAGGAAAAACCAACTTTCCTCCCTTTTTTTGTAAAGGAAAGACACTTCTTCCGTGCGGGAGTGGTGAAAAAAATATTACTTCCCTATTTGAACCGGATTTTGTAAACAACTTCAAGGGTTTTAATTTTTTTGCAAGGAACCCTAATCTTTTTTTCTAAAATAAAAGTATCCTAAGTAAAGTTGCATCAGCTATCTGCCAGTAAAAGTCTCGTCAAAATCGATTCAGCCTTTTCGGAGATTAGTCGGAACAAACAGACAAACAGACAGATGGACAGACCGTTGTAAGTACCGTATGTACTTTCGCATTCAGTAAAAAGCTGTTATTTTACAATTACAAACAGACACTTCTATTATATTCATTTGTATACATGCATAGATAACCTCTACGATACGATACTGTAATTCTTACTTTAAGCAGGGAAAAACCAACTACATACTCCTATAATCCCCAAAGAGTTATGCAGAGATATACCCAATAGCACACCCACATTTCGCCAGTTACGTTTAAGTCCCATGTAATTGGGGGCGAACCTATTGCGATGAGTTAAATTCGATTAGTATAAAATTCTTAGCCCTTTTTTTTAAGAAATCATGACAATATGTAATGAGTACCAAACTACAAGGGGTTGTAAACATTCTCATCAGCATTCATCCTTCACAGTCAGATTACAAAGGAAATTATTCAAAACTGAAATTCCCAGAAGTTCATTAATAACGGAATTTTATTCGGTAAGAGGTTTTCGTGCCTCGCAGACATGAATGAAATTTTACTGAAGGTCCTCGCCAGAATTCTTTAGAAAGATATTTTCGTCACTTATGCTACATTTTTGTGTGTAATGTTTTTCATACCTGACACAGTGATGCCAGATTAAGGGGAATCCCCCCAAATCTGGGGGTTTTTAAAGTTATGGGGGGAGAATTGGGGGGACAATATCTTTGGGAGGATTCGTGGAGGGAAAATATCTGGGTTTAGAGAGAATTGGGAGATATAATTAATATTTTTTTTGGGAAATGGCATTTGGTATTTCGTCGTTGCGTTTTTTAACGCAGTTGTGCAAAGAGCCTTCTCCCAAGTAGCAATTATTAAAGACAAGCTTCGATACAGATTAGCTATTCACACTGCTAATCCATCTTTGTAATAAGAAATTTATGCTAGAATGTAGATGCTAGAAGGATGTGTTAATTTTAAACCCAGTTCAATTATGCTAAAGAGATTTAACTCAGAAAAAATGTACGAAACTGTATACGACGCGACGCGCGACGCTAATGCTGGAATAGTATAAAATTGTAAACATTAAAAATAAATGCCGTAAGTGGGGTTTTTTTCTTCAAAACCTAAATTTTGGGTGGATTTCAGTGAAAGTTTGAGGGGAACGAGAATCGGTCATCTGGCAACACTGCCTGACAAGATACGCTGTTTGTGAAATAATGATAACTCTGCGATGTTCTTTTTTATCTTTTTTAAAGCCGATTATACAGGGAGTAAACGGCTCCTTCACAAAGCCGTCAACTAAGCATTATGAAGATACATCAAACTATGTAACTTTACGCAAAAAATATTGCTGGGAAACGATTTTTTTTTGGAATTAAAAAACACGTTTTACGGGAGGACTCAATGTAACGCATTCAAACCATTGTGCCGATGGCTGGATTGAATAGTACGGGGTCGTGAAGGTGTTTAAAGTAAAAAAAAATACATTAAAACATGTATTTAAAAAAACTTGTGAAAAGTTGAAACTTCGACCCCCAATATCTCCGTAACTAGAAGGTATGGTTTCAGGTATGGTCTAGAAACTCTAGAACAAACAAATGATCGCAATGACGGGGAGTTCAAGTGCCTTTCGGCTTCGTTAAGGGTCTTATTACACCCTTTAGATGCCGCAAGTGCGCTCAAATGGTTTACCGCGAGTACCTCAGGCTGTATTTGACACAGTTCCATGCTGTCGACGATGTGGCTACTCGTTGACTTATTGGAATGCCCCGCCAACTATTCGCCGTTGCTTTTTAGCTTTGCTGTAACATTGGTTCGTACATTCCTCGTCATCCTTTCAATTCTATTTTTCATGTGGCGTTTCTACATATTTCGGAAATTAAAATCAAACAATAAATCTATTTGCTGTCTGTTTTTTGTAGACAAAAACAGTAAGGACAGTTTAAAGCTCATATTTAATTTCTGCCTAAGCTTATGTTACTACGACTTCGTATTAAGAAAATATTTAAAAGTTGTCAATCATGCTTTTCGTTGAAATAAGTAACTTCAAGAAGTTACCCATTCTGTAACAGATTTTTCATCACAGTTATTTTTTTGGATTTTTATTTGTAGGGTGACTGATATTAGTGACCGATACTTAAACACTTGATTGTACTCATGATGACAAACAACTTTCCCAAACAAATATGTCTTTATACTCGTTTACTCAATAACAGCCATATGAAATTCGCGCCTGTGACCTATCAGCTGTTAGCCGCGTGATGCCGTTATCTCATTACTATTGTACCGTGCAACAGTGGGTAGGCATAGCACCCGCGCGGTGCGCGAATTTCTTACGGCTGTTGTGTTATTGTGATAGTGAATAAGTATTCAAAAAAATGTTTCTTTGGGAAATTTGTTTGTTATCATGAGTACAATCACGCGTTTAAGTATTGGTCACTAATTACCAGTCACCCTATATTTGGAACCAGACGATTTTGCTAAGGATACGTTCCAATTGCATTTTTAACGGTCGAAATTGCTCATTCCTTTATATGCTTACTGTTATACAACGGTTATGTTTACAACATATTACAATAACAACATCAGCGCACCAGCATAAAATGAATTAATTTTATTTATACAATGTCTCAGTAGCAGCCACGGAGTTTCGAATTGTGGCCGGTTGATGGCAATAGGCTCACCCCTATTACATGGGACTTATGCACATACCATAAAACATACCTGGCGAAATGTGGGTGTACTATTGTAACAAAAACAGTATCAGGTCTACTCCACAGGAAGGCGGCGTTTGTAAGAACAGGAGTTGAGGTCCTGGTAGATCTTTAGAGTTGGATCACCAGCTTTTAGACCCAGGGCAGCTCCGCGAGATGAACAGGAGGGATGGCACAACGACAGTTTTTAATAATAAGATTGGGAGTAGTAGTCCCTGGTGTATCTTTAGATGGATAACCTTCAAGAATCTGTCTTGTCTCCGATTTTAAGAATTCCTTCAGTCTCACATTCAAGAAACGCTCTCTCGTCTAGTCTCGTCTCGACTGCTCGTCAGCTCGTTTCCACAGTGGTCTCCTTCCATTTTTGAATCTCAGATTTTCTTCTTGCGGTCATATAATCATCTCATTTGACAAGTGTAGTCGGCCAGGACATAACAGACTTACTTCATAAAACCATGAGTGCGTAAAGAATTTATAAATATAATTTAAAATTAAGTTATTAGTATACATCATTATTATCTATAAAATACAATATTTCAGCTAAACATTGAAAAATATAATTTAGATTAGATAAACTAAAAAGTATTCATCATAGACTAAGCTAGTAAGAAACTCTATGACAGAAAGAAAAAGTAACTGACAGTTTGGCATATTTGATGTTCATGTCACAACATTGAAAATTATGAAAATTAATATTTTATTTTAGCAAATACTATGAAAGCGAATCGTATTTAGATCGATTCGCTGAGTATAAATAAACAAATCAATAAAAAAGGATGATAAATGGTATATGGTATGACAATTGTAAGTATAGTACAAAGTGTAAGTATAGATATACTATACTATTAGGTACACCTCTGCCCTGCCTAGGATTACAGGCGTGATGTTACGTCAATATATGTATGTTGTAAAAATGAATATACAAAACTGCTGGTTTTAAAATTATTGTTAATGATAACCTGAGAGCAGCGGTGGCCAAGTGGTGGCGGCCTCGACTTACGAATAGTAAGTCGTGGGTTCGAACCCAGGCAGGCGAAATATTTTTATTTCACATAGGCCTAGATGGGCACTTATAAAACGTCGACAAAAAGGTGCACGGTTCGGGCTGGTCGTTTCCTGTGGAGAAGAACCGGCAAGAAACTCCATGGTTACTCTTTTCAAACCATTTGGTGTTACAATATTATCATGTTACAGCATTAGTACTTAAGTATGGGGGACAGCATAGGCCCGACAATAGGTCGTTGCTTACTACACAAAAAATGTAAAACAAAATAAAAAGTTAACGAGCATCTGGGAATCTACAAAGCCTACAATTTTCACACATTCACAAACAATCGGTAAAAAAGAATCTATACAAAGGTAAGAAAATATTGTAAAGTAATAAATTAAACAAGTGACACAAATATCACTGCTGTAACTATTCTGAGCAAAAGATGTATAAATTATAGCAAAAGATGTATACATGTTGTCCAATTTTCTCGTTCGACTGTGAACATAACCATCAACATTTTATGGTTTAAAATCATTTGGAGAACTTTGAAACTTTGTGGGAACTTGATGCGCTGGCGACTGTACCTATACCTATTGACAAATAAATGTGTTGAAACGTCCTGAAAAATCCAGGTATTGGAATTTGATGGTTATTCCTACCTATACAACCGAAAAAGCATTCCTTTAAAAATAATCACACTTTGATCGACACAAAGAAAACTAAAATCAAAACCAATAAATTTTCTATCCAAAATGTGCAAAATCACAGAGAGAATATTATTCAGCATAAAATAGATTTTAATGCGTTTATTTTTGTGAAAAATTTATGTGTGTTGATCGTCCAACGAAAATACATAGAACTTGTCTAATGGAGAAACATAAACCCAAAAATAAAAATGGATGCAGAAAGTTTAGAAATCTTCTGTCTGGGGCCCATTAAGGTGTCTATAAAGATATTAAGTTTGCGGTTTTGTTCCTTAGGTCGGGGCGAAAATCTCCGTTAGTCAGAATTATGTGTATGAAAGTGTTCAGCCTGTCTTAGTAAATTTCTGAAATATACATAAGGACTTAAGGTGTAAACAGACCCTTCAAGAAGCCGGGAACCAAGAATTCTGTACAACATCAAACTAACTAGATATACGCAAAATTGTTGCTGGGACACTACTTGTTTTTTGGAGTGCAAAATCACATTTTACGGCAGGACTCAATGTAACGCACTCAAAGCTCTGTGCTGGATGCACAGAATAATAGAACGCCGGTCGCGGAGGTATTGACTGAGGTTGACTGTATTTATGGTCAAGGTTTGCCTTTAAAAATGCTACGGAACTGTTTTAAATTAAATAAAAAACAATTATTTTTCTTTCTTGTCTATTGGAGTGGAACGGGTAAGCTGAAAAGAGCGTGGGAGCAACAGGGATCTTTAGTCCATGTTCACTGAAGGGGATTGGGCTGCAGGCGCTAAATCCGCAATCAGAAGCTTCACTTTTCCGTTCATTTTTTCTTTTGATGCAGTACAGATTTTATTCGTAGTTAGGTACACAATGGAAGAAAAAAGAAAGAAAGAAAAAATATTTATGTGTCGCTGGGACATGACGTGTTTCATACAAAGTGACATAAAACAAAAAAATTAAATGAAATGAATCATTTGTGAAAATTAATTCATTAGTCGACCATCATCATCTGCATAGCCTTTTCCCAACTATGTTAGGGTCGGCTTCCAGTCTTAACGAATGCAGCTGAATACGAGTATTTTACATGGAGCGACTGCCTATCTGACCTCCACAACCCAGTTAGTACTGGGTAATACAATACCCCTTGGTAAGACTGGTTGTCAGACTTTTTAGGTCACTGACTACCTGTAACGACTGTCAAAGATCTACAAGTGACAGCCGGGACCAACGCTAAACGTGTTTTCTGAGACACGGGGGAAACGTGGTATGTAATGGGTGGTCACCCATCCACAGACCAACCTAGGCAAGCGCGGCTTAACCTAAAGATCGACCTAAGCGGCTGTTATTATTTTGCCACGAGCTCCCAGATTCTCCTCCTTCATTAGTCGACCAATACGACGATATTGCGAACGATATCTACCAAATGATAAATGAAATGAGACGAGCAGATAAACGTCCATTCCTTTATAGAATGTAAAAGGAACCATCATAAAGCCATCAAACATACACTCTATACTTATATCAACTCGCTTATTCACAGAAGCGTCTGTTAATGCTTAAAGAACGCAAACGATGAAAGCGTAGAGTGTCAGCGGACACTTTGCTCTGTAAACATCTCACCGTCGAAATGCTTGAAAATAACATTTGCCCCGCTGTCAATAGCCATTAGCGACGTCCAGCGGACGTAGCGGATACACGAATGAAATGTTACTTGTGTTTTCATCGATCTGATTGTCTGCCTTTTTTAACCGCTTGGCTGCGAGCTAAAGTTCAAGCGACAGCAAATATGGGGAAACAAATGACAGACACCGCTTAGGCCATGTCAAGATTCAGTGCGTGAGCCAGGTTTAGGTGACGCCGGCAGCGGAGCTGCGAGCGGGCGGGTCCTTAAAGAGGTGTTCCAATCGGACAGCAGGGTGGGCTGTTCATTGCTTACTTAATGAGCGTGTACATCAAACTGGCCAGCAACAACAAGCTGCGGGCAGTTTTTTTTTTGTATTTACTTAAACGTCTCAAGCGTTTTTTTTACACTCTGTCCGCTTCGGAGTGACTGATGGTAATTAATGCGATTTGCGACTCGACAACACTCTCGGAGGAAACAAGTGCAACTCGTACGTGACGCTTGACGCAAATCGCTACATCCCTGAGACCATGAACGAGCGTTAGAAGGTATACAGGTATACCTAATTATTGTGCTATTGGCTCTTATTAATACAACGAACAAAGAAAACACCGTAATCAAAGTAATAAGCGCTTTGTTATCAAAGGAGAGTGGGTAGAAACTACAACAATTTCGTTTTAAACAACTACTGCTTCAATTATACTCGAAGCTATAGAAAATTGAAAGGCAATGTAGACGGTTCCAGGAATTTGACAGTAACCGACTATTCAAAGATGTTCAGAAAACAAATATTAGCATTTGGGATCAACATTGCCTCAATCCGAGTCGAATTATTTTTATGAAACATCATAGGGCGACAGCGTTACCTTGGCTTAAAATCGGCTAATAAACAGAATTCACAGTGTTTACAGCGCGGCACAGCGCGCATGTTCAAGGAAAGAAAATCAGCATGTAAGTATTTAGACCAAAAATCGAAGCAATGTAACTTCCACCAAGCGCCACTGGACCTGTGTGGTGGATTAAAGCCCGCTCCCTCTCACAAAGCCCTGTGTCTCAGCAGTGGGAACATCCCGCCTGTAGAACATCCCCGAAGGCTTAGGCAGAGGTGTAGTTAACCTAATAGCACCTACACCCATATTTTGCAAGTTATATTTTAAAGTCCCGCGTAATAGGGAAAGAGCCTATTGCCATCAACTGGGCACAAATCCAGACTCCGTGGTTGCTACTGAGAAATTCGTGATGGAAAAACTCAATAACACTTTGCCCGGCCCGGGAATCGAACCCAGTACCTACCTCATGCTCAGCAGTCCACTCGACCACTCGACAAAAACTCAAACCGTACAAAAAAATCAATTAAAAAATATAATTATTATGTGTAAGAATATATTATTATAATATTCAAGTATGAGTTACGATAGTAATCCAACGCCCACAGTGCCGTAAAGACTATTGAAGACGAACGCGAAACCCTACAATTTGCTCTGAAATATCGTTACACGGAGCACTAAGTATGTACATCAGGACACATCATAAATTCTTAGAAAGGCTACGGAACACTATACTGAATAAGTATAGTATCAAAAGGTTTTGGTAGGATATGGTACATAACTGGCGAAATGTGGGTGTGGCTACTGGAGACACCTCTGCCTAACCCTTCGGGATTTATTTATTTAGGTTAACCAACAATTGTTTACACTATATACATTTCTGATTTAATGACTAGAGTAACATTTGCAAGTGCAACAATTAATTACAGGTTAACACCACATGCACAGAAAACGGCTACATAACATATCTATAAATTATTGAAATTAGAAATTTTACATTCAATGAATAAGTAATTAAAAACAACAATAAAGAAAAAAATATCATAATATTCAATGCTGTTTACAAAATATAAAAATTAAATTTTAAATTAAAAAAAAAAAATTGGCATTTGATTACTGATTAAATTATACTGATAAATTATAATTGATTACATTATGATTCTTTATTATTTGAATTATGAATAAAGATATCGACCATAAATTGTTAACAGGCATGATGTAACGTTACATTGAGAGGGATGGATTTGCTCAACGCGTGATATCCACTAGTAAATAACACTAACTAACGTTTGTCTAAAATGTTCAATCGTCAAATTTTATTGCAGAAATTGATAAATTAAAAAAACTTTTTTGCAAAAAATAAAACCAAAAGCTAGCTTAGCTTCAAAAGTCGGTGACAAAAAAACAAAATCAAAGTAACAAACCAAAAACAAAATCAAAGTAACAAAGTGTCACCGACTTCTAAAAAGCTTTTTATTTTTCCATTTTTAGTTGTTAGGGCTCATTTACGGACACGCGGCGCCGTTAGGGTATCTAAAATCAAAAAACAAAATCAAAGTAACAAAGTGTCACCGACTTCTAAAAAGTTTTTTATTTTTCCATTTTTAGTTGTTAGGGCTCATTTACGGACACGCGGCGCCGTTAGGGTATCTAAAATCAAAAAACAAAATCAAAGTAACAAAGTGTCACCGACTTCTAAAAAGTTTTTTATTTTTCCATTTTTAGTTGTTAGGGCTCATTTACGGATACGCGGCGCCGCGCGCCGTTAGGGCATCGAAAATCGACTATTTCTTGGGACCGATTGTTTTCGGTTTCGGGTGTTCTTCAAAACCGAGTACCCGGGTTTTCGGTCTTCTTCGGGTTTTTTTTTTTTAAATTAATTTACCATGTACTTAAACTCTATTTATTAATTAACAAAAATAATTGAAATTATTAATGATTTAAAATTCCAAAGGTTTTCACCTTTGAAAACCTTTAGTTATATTGACCATGCGTTCGCCCAAATAGTCAGTAATCCTCAGGGAGGAGAGACATGCTCTGGGATGGAGAGGAAGCCCGACCAACCGCAGCCAGTCGGGTACAATCAGCTGACTATGCAGCCTAGAGCCAATATAGGAATAGTGGTAAAGACAGGTACAATCCATAGGAATGAGCATTGGTGTTTTGATCTTCTTTTGATTGGCCTCTTCCATCATTGGAGAATCGTGTTCATTTCTGGTGGTTGCGATTCCATTCGTTTTCTTATTTTAACAATAATATGTTCGCGTATATGTTTCGTCGTCAGTAATAGTATTTTTTCTCTATCTGCTGCTAACTGAATCCAATCTTCTTTGCTTTTATTGAAATATTCCATGTCTTGTTGGAGTGACTCGTTCCATGTATATGTTGGTCTTCCAACATTTAGCCGTTTCGCCTTGCATCTAATAGTTGCGTGTAGTAAGTGAGGCTGTGGTCGTCGGAGGATGTGCCCGTAGTAGCATAACCGTAGGCATTTGATTTTTTTGGTAATTGTTTTTCCCTTAAAACCCGGGCATTCTCGGTTTTTTCAGAACCGGGAAAATCTGGTCCGTATGCCCTAGCTACAACATGAACGATACCACAAACAGCCCGATTCATTTCTTCGTTTCTTAAACAAGTAGTAAACATTTTACAGTCAATATTTTCACAATAATTCCGCAAATATTTCCACTACTTGATAGTAGTAGTTTCGTTCAAAGAAATTATTTTTTACTTTGCAATTGTCTGATTATGTTATTGAATATTGTTAAACACTTAATTGTCAAGTAAACGAACTTGAAATTTTTAATCACGTAATAAAATTAAAAGAGTTTTACTATGTAAAGAGAAGAATCTGTAGTCACGTGCCGTTATGAGGCGCGAATAATACACAAACGGCGTAAGGTGGTGGCGCGGCGCAGGCATGCCGCTTCAAAACGTTTTCATACAAAATGTACGTAGGCGATGTGTCATGAATTACACTCAAGCGGCGCGGTGCCTCCGTCCGAGCCGGAACGTGAGAGGGAGAGAACCTCACGTCCCAGCCACCGCGGGAGACGCTCCGGGCGCCGGGGGCCACGTGGTGGCCGGTAGCCCATAGGGGCTAGCTCGCCGTCCGTCCGTCTTATGACGACAGGCGCGTTCGTGTTCCACGCGCGCCTCTAAGAGAGTCAGTAAACAGGAAGGGGTCCGAAAGGACCGATGCCTGCCAGGGTTGCGGGACTGTTCGAAAGAGATACCGCGGTCCTGGAACACAAAGGGCAAAAGAAGGAACATGGATGGGTTTTAGTCAGTAAAAGTCTGACACACCCTCCTGCTCAGCCCAGAGCGGGAGGGGTAATTTGATGATTTCCGTTCCGAAAAAAAAAAGCGGTAGTTATGCCTAAAGTTGAAACAATGGAGAAGTTACACGCCATGATCATCATCATCTGTCTACCCTTTTCCCAACTATGTTAGGGTCGGCTTCCAGTAACCGTATGCAGCTGAATACCAGTATTTTACATGGAGAGACTGCCTATCTGACCTCCACAACCCAGTTGGTACTGGGTGATACGAGACCCCTTGGTATGACTGGTTTTCAGACTTTTTGAGCCACTGAGTACCTGTAACGACTGTCAAAGATCTATAAATGACAGCCGGGACCAACGGCTTAACGTGCTTTCCGAGGCACGGAGGAAACTCGGTATGTAATGGGCGGTCATAAACCTAGAGCGGAGCGGAGCGGCTGGTATTATTTTAGTTCCAACAGGGTTTGTTTTTTTTTAAACTAATACTTATTTATCCTAGTATAAACTAGGAGTACCTAATAAATAAGTATTATTTTGATATCACTTTGTGTTGGTGAAAACCGGCCTTAGGCTTTAATTTAGGTATCACTTTGTGTTGGTGAAAACCGGCCGTAGGCATTAATTTAGGTATCACTTTGTGTTGGTGAAAGCGGGCGTTAGGCATTAATTTAGGTATCACTTTGAGTTGGTGAAAGCGGGCGTTAGGCATTAATCTAGGTATCACTTTGTGTTGGTGAAAGCGGGCGTTAGGCATTAATTTAGGTATCATTTTGTGTTTGTGAAAACCAGCCTTAGGCATTAATTTAGGTATCACTTTGTGTTGATGAAAATGGCCCCTAGGCATTAATTTAGGTATCACTTTGTGTTGGTGAAAACGGGCCTTAGGCATTAACTTAGGTATCACTTTGTGTTAGTGAAAACGGGCGTTAGGCATTAATCTAGGTATCACTTTGTGTTGGTGCAAGCGGGCGTTAGGCATTAATTTAGGTATCACTTTGTGTTTGTGAAAACGGGCCTTAGGCATTAATTTAGGTATCACTTTGTGTTGGTGAAAACCGGCGTTAGGCATTCATTTAGGTATCACTTTGTGTTGGTGAAAGCGGGCGTTAGGCATTAACTTAGGTATCACTTTGTGTTGGTGAAAACGGGCGCTAGGCATTAATTTAGGTGTCACTTTGTGTTGGTGAAAACGGGCCTTAGGCATTAATTTAGGTGTCACTTTGTGTTGGTGAAAACGGGCCTTAGGCATTAATTTAGGTATCACTTTGTGTAGGTGAAAACGGGCCTTAGGCATTAATTTAGGTATCACTTTGTGTTGGTGAAAGCGGGCGTTAGGCATTAACTTAGGTATCAAGTTGTGTTGGTGAAAACCGGCCTTAGGCATTAATTTAGGTATCACTTTGTGTTGGTGAAAACGGGCCTTAGGCATTAATTTAGGTATCACTTTGTGTTGGTGAAAACCGGCGCTAGGCATTAATTTAGGTATCACTTTGTGTTGGTGAAGGCGGGCCTTAGGCATTAACTTAGGTATCACTTTGTGTTAGTGAAAACGGGCGTTAGGCATTACTTTAGTTATCACTTTGTGTTGGTGAAAACCGGCCCTTACGCGGCCGCTGCACGCGCCGCCTATCCGTAAACAAAAAAAATGCTGAACGCGCCGCGCGACATGCCCCGCAACGCGCCACCCGACGCGCCACGTCTCCGTAAATGAGCACTTAATGTAAATAATCGTACGTACGTAGTAAGTTTTTTAACTTGAGTAATTATTTTGACTTGGATTTTGACTTTTAACCGTTAAGGAGTTTCCTTCCATAATCAGGGCACCTTGATAACCTGAAAGAATACAACTATTTGTCTATACGTCCACATTATATTGTATTAAAGAATTATACTGCAACTCCTAACCTAAAATTGTATTTTCGATTAAAAAATCGACGTATGCGCTCGTGCTAGGGCTTCTGTGCGCTTTTGCAAGTAGATTATGATTTTGTTTGCGTTGTCTCATCTATCGTATCATCACTACATAGTATAAAACACAGTCGCTGCCCGCTGTCTGTCCCTATGTATGCTTAGATCTTTAAAACTACGCAACGGATTTTGATGCGGTTTATAGAGTGATTCAAGAGGAAGGTTTATATGTATAACATTGGACCTATGCGAAGCCAGGGCGGGTCGCTAGTTATTATATAAACTATACTTGGTAAATACATAGTTTGCGTACTACTTGAGAAGTATGTCGAGTAATAGAGAAGTATGCAAGAACAAGACATGCTGTGCCATCATCTGCCTAGCCATTCCCCAACTTCGTTATGGTCGACTTCCAGTCTAACCGGATGCAGCTGAGTTCCAGTATTTTACATGGAGCGACTGCCTATCCGACCTCCTCAATCCAGTTAGTACTGGGTAATAAAAGTCTGACAACCAGTCTAACCAAAGGGTATCGCCCTTTGGTTAGACTGGTTGTCAGACTTTCGGGCCACTGACTAGTGTAACGACAGTCAAAGATCTACAAATGACAGCCGGGACCAACGGCTTTACGAGAGACGGAGGAAATTCGGTATATTATGGGTGGTCACTCATCTGAAGACACGTTGTGCTGACCCCATATAAATTGGGACAAAATAAAAAATAAAAAAGCCGTTTATTCCATATCTCTATAAATTACAAGTACAAATGTTGTTAGTGATTTTGCTTATTGTCTACTGTTAGTATGGTTAGTCTACTCCACAGATAATATAATACTTCTACTCTCTTTGAGATACCTACGTATTTTGTACATTTCAAATCAAATGTTGTTAGTAGGGTGTTAGTAAATTTACTTATTATAATATATATTAAGTAAATTTACTATGTTATGTTAGTATGGTTGGTTCTTTCCTTGAGATACATAATATTCATTTCAAATGTTGTTAGTAGGGTGTTAGTAAATTTACTTATTGTGTATTGTTACTTTGTTAGTATGGTAAGTATAATTATATTGGTATAAAGGCAAGATAATGGTCATGATGATGATACACTTACCATAACGTCATAGTGGCATAGGGTAGCCAGCAGCAAGCGAACACCGTTACTATGGTAACAGTCATCCTTAGCGTTCTTCTCCTGGCTCTGGCCAGCGGTCTCTGGTCAGATCTCCTCAGCATCACTCTACTGTGATCGGACTGATGGTATTTTTCTGAAAAAAAAGGTTTATATTTAAAAATTAAAACTGGATGGAAGTGCGGGCATGCTATTATTATATTATTATAGCTAGCCCGTATTGTCCCACTGCTGGGCAAAGGCCTCCCTCCATTCCTCCCATCGGTCTTTTCTTCGGCATGTTATTATGGGAAAAAATATTATTTTGTAAATTGGTTGTTAAAAACACCTTAACGGGTCAGATTGTGCGCCCACCTCTGATTTGGTCAGTTTTTGGCGTAATAATACAAATATAGGATTGATTGTATAATTTTATGAAGAAAAGCTATCAAAGAATGGAACGCAGGATGTGTTAGCGAGCGAAGCGAGCTCGATAATTTCAGCATTTCGCCTCGGATGTGATAGGTTTTCTTTTGTCATTTAATACAGTTTAGGAGGAACAAAAAGATCGCACGATGAAGCGAGCGAAGTGAACTTTAAAATTTTAGCATCCCATCTCTGATAGGTTGATTTCTCTAGAAATGTTTATAAAGGAGGGCAGATTGAACTCGGGCTTGAATAAAGAATGCAGCAGGGCACAATTCATTGGTATCAAAACTATTATAATGTGCTATTGAAAGTTGTGATAATACAGACGTCTAGCTCAGACTGTCACCTATCTGTTATTTAAAACACTGAGACTGTTTCTTCTCAGAGTTGTCAGATATGAAACTCCCACCTCATCTAGTTTATGAATACTGGAAGTATATAAAGTGTTTTAACAACCTACTTACACAAACAAATATCATTTCATTATACTACATGATTCACAATCGTATTAACAAATTAATAATGTCTGGATTAATCATCCCGTGCCATTTCAAATTTCAATGCGGTCTCGTATATCCAAAATAAAACCTTCACAACCTATGTGGGAGTTTGAATATATATAATAGTATTTCATATATTAATAAAGTAATATACCCCTTTTATTAAAATGAGTAACCATTGACATCTCCATATGTCAATGACTTATAGACTGAGTTCATAGAATGACCTTGGACTTTATCAAAGCTGAATAATATATCATTTGATCAATCAATATGCATCTGATCTTCACTATCATCATCTTCCTGGTCGGCTTCCAGTCTTACCCGATGCAGCTGAATACCAGTATTTTACATGGAGCGACTGTCTATCTGACCTCCACAACCCAGTTAGTACTGAATGATACAATACCCTTGCTAAGACTGATTGTCAGACTTTCAGGCCAGTGGCTACCTGTGGTAAGATCTACAAATGACAGTCAGAACCAATGGTTTAACGTGCTTTCCGAGGCACGGAGGAAAATCAGTATGTAATGGGAGGATCTTTAGATTAAGCCGTGCTTGCCTAGGTTGGTCTGTGGATAGGTGACCGGACATTATATACCGAGTTTCCTCCGTGCCTCGGAAAGGCGTTAAGCCTTTAGTCCCGGCTGTCTGTAGATCAGTCAGTGGCCCAAAAAGTCTGACAACCAGTCTTACCAAGGGGTATCGTATTACCCAGTACTAACTGGGTTGTGGAGATAAGATAGGCAGTTGCTCCATGTAAAATACTGGTATTCAGCTGCATCCGGTTAGACTGGAAGCTGACCCAATGTAGTTGGGAAAACGCTAGGCAGATAATTATAATCTTTACCAGCTATACACAACAAAACTCACCTGAATTTTCTTTTGAATTCTTCGATATTTCATAAAATATGCACGCGTAGCACACCGATATTATTGTCAGCGGTAGAAAATATACAGCTCCGAGACAAAACACGTTATATGCTAACTCCTGATGATGGTTAGCGAATGCCTCAAAAGACACACATTGCTGAAAATCCGGCACCTTCGGATGACTCATCACACGGAAGACTAGACTCTGAAACAAGAGAGATAAGGTTGAAGTTCACATGTAGGACTATCTACCTAGATTATAATAAGCGAAGTTAATGAAGCTCGTGTTAAACTTTGCTTATGTTATCATTATTTTGGAGTTGGTTCTTAAGAATTCTAAGTTATGTGTTAATTATGCATGTTCTTATGCATTTCAGCATCCGTCAAATGCCACGCGTAGAGAAAGTTTCTAAATTACCATTATCTTGGAAGCTTAGCAGGTTTAACAATGAAGGTTTTATTTATTTGCTTGTTAATTCTATCAAAATGTCACTAAACGCCCCGGTGACTAAATCATCTGGCTAGCCTTTTCCCAAGTATGTTGGGGCTTCCAGTCTAACCGGATGCAGCTGAATACCAGTATTTTACATGGAGCGACTGCCTATCTGACCTCCACAACCCAGTCAGTACTGGGTAATACGATACACCTTGGTAAGACTGGTTGTCAGACTTATTTTGTCAGTGACTACCTGTAACGACTGTCAAAGATCTACAGATGACAGCCGGGACCAACGGCTTAACGTGCTTTCCGAGGCACGGAGGAAACTCGGTATGTAATGGTTGGTCACCCATCCACAGACCAACCTAGGCAAGCACGGCTTAACCTAAAGATCGACCCAAGCGGCTGTTATTATTTTGCCACGAGCTCCTCTTAGCGACTAATCTTAAGTTTATTTTCAGAACTATCATATTTCTAGCTGTTCCCCGTGACCTTCGTCCCATGAATAAAAATATTACTTCCCTATTTGAAATGGATTGTGTTATTAATTTCAAGGGTTTTAATTTTTTTGCACGGGACCCTTATCGTTTTTCTATTATTAAAGCTATCTGCCAGTAAAATTCCTGTCAAAATCGGTCCAGCCGTTTCTGAGATTAGCCGGAACAAACAGACATTTTTTTTCATGTGCCCTATTTTATACTTTCATATGCATTCAGTAAAAATCTGTTATTTAGAAATTACAAACAATTACTACATTTTTTTTATTTGTATAAATTCTCAAAACATACCTTGGGGCCTAAAATAGCTGCTTTATCAGAATCGTAATATGAATCACGTTAAAAATTTAAAACTCTTAAAATGGACATTGTGGCCATAACCATAAAGACTATTTTAAGAATTTTAAATATTTAACGTATGAATCACGTTATATTTTATGATTCTGATAAAGCAGCCTTTTGGGCCCCCTTATCACAGCTCAATAATATTTCAGGCAAAAAATACCGACCATCAGAATGCAGCTATGTCAAAAATATTTAATTAATCCTACGAGGGAAATTTAAAGGAACCGTAATACAGAATTTAATGAATCCCTGACAGTAGGTACTTGGCAACCAACGCCACTTAATTTATAATTTTGAAGTCTCATATACGGCCATATGCGGGGATAACGAACCATTATGTCACTGCGAAATTAAGGGTCCATATTTGGTACACTGAACGTAATAAACAAGTGTAATATCGAAAATATCTGGGATTCGATACGTATATTTTTATTAAATTCTTTTGTTTGCTGCTGCTCTTGGCAGGTTTTCTCATTATAATATATAGCTGTTGCCCGTGGATTCACTCGCGTTTTGGTCGGAAATTATCCCACGAGCACGTTGTAAACATAGCCTATGGTACTTGGGGACAATCAAATCAAATCAAATCAAAAATCTTTATTTCGAACAAAAGTCCATAGGGGTTAGTAGCGAGTACTTAGGAGCTATGTTAGTACGAAATTATGTGAAAAAATCAATTTACTTAATTATTACAATTTAACCTAATTTAATACATTACAATCCAAGTCATTTCATCATTACATTAATCTAACTTTAATTTACCCTAAACTACTACAGCAAACTAATTCATATATATTTCCTCAGCACCGGGCCCGCAGCTATGCCTACGGGACCAGTGCATCAAAAAAGGGCAGTCTGGCCTCTCCACAACAACCTTCAGGATGCTGTTGGAGCCTCCACGTATCCTACGCATTAGGGACGCCGTTCTCTTGCGCATGACAGCCTCGAAACTATCTATGCGAGCCTTGGCAAACATGCCCGACGCACTACAGAACCGCTACAATGTAGCTACGTATTAGTGAAAGAGTTTTTTAAATCGGTTCTGTAGATTCAGAGATTACCCCCTACGACTTCACAAAATCACAAACTTTACCTCCATAATAATATTTGTATAGAAGTGTAGATAACATAAATAGCGTGTTCGGTTTAAAGTCGAGGGATATCATCTCAAGCAGTGTGATAGAGAGACATGAGTATTGAGTATCTACTCTTGACAGCTGATTTCTGATAAAAAAATAAATCAGCTGTTCTATACAAGCTTAGTTTTGTTTAACATAAACCATTGTATAATTGTAAGTTCATTCGATAATTGTTTGTCATTATGTACAACTTTAACAATGGGACGAACCAGCTGCAGTTCCTACTTTTTAGAATTGATTCCGGGGTCAAGCAAAAACTGCCATTGGTTTTTTCCATTTCTCAGTAGCAGCCCTGAATTTGAAAGTTGACATTAAATTTTCTAAAGCGCCACGTTTCCGAGATATTTTAAGCTTTCTTTCAAAGTTTGAATGATGGCGCCATCAGTTTCGGAAACATGATGATTTAGAGGCCAAAATATTCAAACTTCTTTCAAAAGAATGATGATAAAGGTTTTATTTAGCGTTAGCAACTCTAAGTGCTCATTTATGGAGACGGAACGCATCGTGCGCCGCGTTGCGCGTTTTTTCCGTTTACGGAGAGGCGGCGCGTGCAGCGGCAAGCATTGTCACATGCCCAAACACAAATATATTGTATGATGTTGTTCACGAAGACGCGGGGCGTGACGCAGTGCGTGGTGCGCTATGTGAGGAGCAGCGGTGCTCAGTCTTCGGTGTTATCTGCCATATTATGTTCATATTTGCTCGTGTGACGCCGCGTTGAAAGCCGCGTGCGACGCGGCGGTGTCATCTGCCATTTGTTCGTATACGCGCGTGTGACGCCACGTGCACCGCCGCGTTGAACACCCACGCTGCGTGCAACGCGGCGGTGTCATCTGCGGGCAACCCTGCATTTCAAGCAAAGGCACGTAAAATCGCTTCTCCGTAAACGCTCTCATACATCGCCATATGTTTGAATTGAAAGCGGACCACGCCGCACAACGCGCCGTGTCTCCGTAAATGAGCCCTAAGGGATTTGTTCTGATGACCTGAAAATCGTCAGAAAAAATCCTCTGAATTTTTTTATTCTATTTATTTGGCTTTTTTGTCCGAGCAATAAGCCCCCTAATAAACGATACGGCGCAGTCGTTAGATATATCACCGCGAAAACGTGGTGATTTGTATTGTTGGGACGAGGCCATTAACGTTATTAGTCTCCTCTGTGCGTGGGATAGTGAAAGAAATAAGACAAATAGTTGTTGGCGCTAACCACAAGCAAGCAATACCAATAACAATTTAATGGAAATAGAACTTTCTACCTAAATACCACTATGATCTTTGCCCATTTTCAGCTTAGAGATAGATTCTTAGATAAATGGAATACTCTTTGTTATGTCCACCGTACAATTACAGGTATCAATATAAAGTATACAATATACACAGTGACAGAATTGGGCAGTTTTAACGCTAAAAGCGATCTTAGGCGCCAATTACACAGAAACGGCGTAAGGTGGCGGCACGACGCAGGCGCAGAATTTATAACGAAAAAAAGAACTGCGCCGCGCCGCTTCAGTGTAATTCACGACACGTCGCCTACGTACTTTTTGTATGAGAACGTTTTTGAAGCGGCATCATGCCTACGCCGCGCCGCGTCTTCAGCTTACGCCGTTTGTGTATTATTCGCGCCTTATAAAGAGTGCTAATCTGCCGAAGCAAGGCAATTTAAATGTGGTTTATGTAGATATACAAGGTGTAACAGAATAAACGCAAGACCTCTCGTGTAGTATCTCGGACCATGAAACTGTACAACTTTTGTTAGATGAGTACTTAAAATTCGCAAAAGAAATTGGACTTTTTATAAGAATTGTCCCGGTCTGCTGATCAACATGGTATGGTAAAACTAAAAATCTGCCTCGTTGGTCAGATCGCAAGAGCATAAGGTCCTAATTGTTCCGTTTTTTTAACAGAAATTTCCCAGCATTAGCCCCGAGTCCTAATCTGATCTCGGTTGATAGCATCGGCTGTTTTCGAAGGGCATACATCGATCTCGTCAATTTTTTTGCGAGCTGCAGCTGTCCCTATCGCACTCTACGGGGGCAGGCTTGACGCAGCGCGACAGCAATAGTTTCTTCAAATACCTACCTCACAGGCCCTGTTCCTTTTTAATCCCATTGAATGACTCTTCCATGAATTTGTGAATTTTGCAGGCAACCCTAGCGCCCCTCCTACCTTAAATCTTTGCACGTGACAGACAAATCGGTAATCTCGGTACCTACATTGTTATAAGTGCAAAAATGCTGCGTCAAATCCTCTTGACAAAGTCCTTTTGTCAGCAGGATGAGACGTCCTGAAAAGAGCTATTATTTGTCTGGGAACGCGTGGAAATTATTTTATATTAACTTAGGCCTTGTCTGTCGAAAGCGTTCAGAATTTAATAGTCTTTGACCTGAAAGACTAGAGTTTAAGTATAAATGCGGGTAGGTACACAAAGGTTTCTTTTATATTTTAGTTTATAATTGAATGAGTAAACTTCAGTTGTTTATCTAACTAAAAGTGAACGTCTATTGGGTAAATGAAAATATATTAGAGAGATATAATATTAGTACTTATTACAAATTAACATATTTATTTTCGTTTTAGAACAGGTTTTTTAGTGTCTGAAAAATACAAACTGTGGTTTATCAGCTTTTACCTACATTTAAAAACATGTCAAACCATCATAGTCATGTTGGGTTGGAAAACTTACAGCTAATAAGGAATTGTGGTTACAAGTTTAAATGGAATTAATTCCAACTTAATTAATTTCGTCTGATAAAAGTTATCTGGGGTATCGTATTACCCAGTACGAACTGGGTTGTGGAGGTCAGATAGGCAGTCGCATCATGTAAAATACTGGTATTCAGCTGCATCTGGTTAGACTGGAAGCCGACCCTAACATAGTTGGGAAAAGGCTAGGCAGATGATGATGATGAAATGTTACCTTTTTAAAAAAATCTTCACTTTATTATATTTTATTAAAAAACTAAAATCACTATTAAATTTGCTATGATATATTTGAAACACTTTTGGAGCTTCGGTTGTTGAATTGTATTTTTATTTAATTTTGATAATACAGTCCTACAAATATCCATTCGCTATAAAAAATTACAATGACAAGGTGTGTTTATTGAAAAACTATGCGTTCAAGATACCTTCAGTATATTTTGGCATTAAAACTACTTTTCGCTTCGCTACAACTAGAAGATATTTTTATATTTCTATGGCTTCAAACATGTTCATTGAAACAGGCGCCTGATTTTTTTCAATACTCAATACTTAATGCATTCCATAATTTGTACATAATGTGCAATTTTGTGGATGTTTTAGATTTGTTCTCATTGTTCCACATTGCCGCATGTTAAATAACACTCTTTGACTTCTGTCCCCGAAGGCCTCCGCCGGCCTCCTTCGTCGGCCTACGGCCCGGTTTCCCATGCCGCCCATAAATGCGAGACGGTCGTCGTGGGCGTCCGCTTATTGACGTACGTTATACTCTATGCCAAAATAGTCTGTGGTGTGGTTCAAAATAGTCACTATCATATACAACAATATACATAATTCTGCAATTAATATCTCCGAAACTATTCATCTCCGACAGTTGAAATTTCACAAATCGTTTTCATAGATTAGTAGAAACCTACAACAAAAATTACAATATCCTAGATTAAAGTAACGATTTAAGTGTCTAGCCCATGCCGAAATCGAAGCACGTGCTAAATAACCTTTATAGATCGCGGCAGTTGATATAGATATACCTAGATAACGCAAGAGCACCGACTTCGCGTGCCCGGTGCTAACGAGGTTACCGTCGCAGCAAGTTAATTTGGTTAAAACAACAATGTTACAAGTTGCAACTCAAGAACTCAATTCTAAACATAATTAAAACTACAAAATAGACTACACAAAATTGTAGTCTATTTTGTATAGTAACTAAATAGTGCTTATGACGTCATATTAGGTAGTCAAAAAATGGTTCTCTTGCTTATCATACGTATCGTAATACTTGCGTTGTCTAGGATATAAAAGGCGTAACAAGATCCTTAAAGAAGCCGAAAGGTACTTATTCTCCCCATCATTGCGATCATTTTTTTGTTGTAGACTATACCTGGGAAACTTCTAGTTACGGATATATTGGGGGTCAAAGTTCCAACTTTTTCACAAGTGTTTTTTAAATACACATTTTTGACGTAACATTTTTACAAACAAACACCTCCACGACCCCCAGACTATTCAGTCCATCCATTAGCACAATGTTTTGAGTGCGTTATATTGAGTCCTACCGCAAAACGTGATTTTTCACCCCAAAAACACAAGTCGTTTCCCAGCAATAATTTGTGCGTAAAGTTACTTAGTTTGATATACAATGTACAAATAATACTTGGTTGCCTGCTTCGTTAAGGGTTCTGTTACACCCTGTATATATCCATGATCTTGGCCTAACTACGTAAAACTTATGAAGAGACGCATAGGGTTTCAAACTATATAATTGAATCCCAAAATTATCATTTGATTTGACTTCGTACACCCACACACACAGATATTATATTACTAATATGATTGGTGTCTTTTCATAGAAAATTTTATAAGACATTTGTGACATACGATGAATTCTTATCTGAAGAATTCTTGTGATAAAACATAATAAAAATCTTTCTGAGCTGTTGGCGTTATAAGAGCTGATTGTAAGCACTTTTACATTGAGAACATCAATAATGTATGTGCTTTTCTTTGACGTTACATGAAAATCAAATGTTTCATGAAAGAAAATCATTGAAAGCAGTCAAGCGGAGAAGCGAAAATATTTTTTTCTCTGGCCCAGAAGAAAATATATATTCTATCTTTTTCTCATATAACTTGTAGGTACACATAACTACCCGAGTGTCCGAGTTTGTTACGTTTATTTTAATATTTTCAGTGCCTATCCTACTTTACTTCTCATGAAAATAGTACAAAAGGCGGTTTGAATCAGTTGAAACAGCCTGCAACAGGAGTAGACTACCACTGTTTCAGAACACTCTAATTCAGAATTCAAAATCTGTTCCAATTTTGTCTTTAAAGTTTTTTTCGGAATTCTGCGTAACTCTGTTTATCTCTGCATCACCAAGGTTGAATGGTAGGTATCTATGCTATTAAGCCCGCCTCTTTAAACGTGTGTGCATAAAGTATTAAATTTATAAATAAGCTAGCTGTTGCCCGCGGCTTCGCTCGCGTTTTTGTCGTAAATTATCCACGGACACGTTGCAAATATAGCCTATGGCACTCGAGGGTGATGTAGCTTCATATTAGTGACAGAATTTGCAAAATCGGTTCAGTAAATCCAGAGAACCCCCTACATACAAACTTACAAATAAATTTTACCTCTTTATAATACTAGTATAGATATATTGCTCAATAATTATGTAAAAACAAAACAACACAAGCAATCGACTAACCATACCAACTTAACACTTTCGCTGCTCCGACAATAGAAACAACTATTAAATAGTTCGTCATAAACCATTTGCGACCATGAAAGGGTTGAAATAACATAGGGTAACTTTCATACCGGAAATTAAAAACTTTACAAGCGTATAGTATGCCATTGGGGACACTAAAACCCTAACTCATAAACGTATTACAACTTTCAAGTTAAAATACTTTTATGGTTGTATGACACCCTCGCACTAAGTTGGGATATAGATGGTAGGGACAGCTGTTTAAAATAGCGTCCATAAAATGTCAGGTTCTATAAATAAGAATTAAGTTGATAAGTTAACAGGGCATTAAATAAATAATAAATAAATAAAAATAAAATCATTTTATTTCAGGCATTGTATGCAATCACAAACAGTTCACCCATAGCATCTACGTAATGTTATTATATATATAATATAATATATATACAATGTGTAACAGAATAAACGCACAACCTCTTACGGGGTCATTGTACTCATAATTATGAATAACTTTCACTATGCGACCAACACTGAAATCGCGAAAAAAAAGTCGACTGCTCTATACATTTCTGTGCGCATAATTCGACAAAATGTACTGAACAGCTGTTTTTTTTCTCGTGAATTTGGGATTGGTCTCATAGTGAAAGTTGTTCATAATGATGAGTACAATGACCCCTTAAGAGGTTGTGCGTTTATTCTGTTACACATTGTATAAGTTGAAGATTGTATTAAATTATATTAGCTTATTAAGGTCAAATCTATAAACCTTTCACAATACTGAAAAGAGACGGGAGAATCTATAATTCTGCTTAGGCTTTTCCCATCTACGTTGGGGTAGGATTCCATTCTAACTGGATGCAGCTGAATACCAGTATTTTACATGGAGCGACTGACTATAAGCCCCCCTTAAATATTTATTTTAAGTATTCAGTTTTTAGTATTTATTGTTATAACGGCAACAGAAATACATCATCTGTGAAAATTTCAACCGTCTATGTGTCACGGTTCATGAGATACAGCCTGGTTACAGACGGCCAGACAGACAGACAAAAACGGACAGTGGAGTCTTAGTAATAGACTCCCGTTTTTATGCCTTTTGTACGGAACCCTAAAAATGCATATTAAACAGGCCGTCGCTTTGCAGCCTGGTCAAATTCAAGGAGGTATCTATACTAATGATTCTCGACCCGAATCGATAGTAAAAAGGGTAGTGTTTTTTTATATTTTTCACGGAAAAAAAAACGCTTTTTAGTATCGATTCGGGTCGAGAATCATTAGTATAGATACCTCCTTGAATTTGACCAGGATGCAAAGCGACAGCCCGTATAGGATAACTCATTAAGTATCTGAGCAAAGTTTATAAAATTTATAAAAGACCACCGCGCGAGCCTCCACTACCAAATGAAAAAAGAATCGGACTAGGAATCACGAAGATATTGATGAACATACATGAAAAAGAAGATGGTCCTTTTTTAAAAGTCCGTTAAAAAGCAAACGGAAGATGTCTTCAAAAATATTATTCCCGTTTTCCAAACATTTAAGAGCAGCGGTAGCAGTTATCCTCACGAATCCTTATCGTAAATCATTATTATTCTTCTTCAAATAGGATAATAAATCACAAATGTTGTTAAAAACTAGCTTTTGGCTCGGTTGTTACGAGATAGGTATTCATTCATCATATGAAAGGGGAGGAAAGGTTTTATATGGATAAGAAAGTGGTTAACTATAAATGTTTTTGGGGTTCGTTCAAGGTCGCGGAGAAAAGAAAACGGCCGGGCTTTCGATTTTGGTCAAGGTAAAGCCACATATTATGTATGCAGCTTAAACAAGGCAACTGTAAGGCTTCACCCGGCACTGTGTGCTATTTGAGCATGTCACCAAGCACACTGCTCATAAGACAAGCAAAATAAAGCATGATTTAGAAAGAAACCATATTTATTTGGCACATGCCACAAGTGCACACAACAAAAATTAAAATAAAAAACTTAAGCCTAAACACAAAAAAAAAATAGAATGAAAAAACAAGACAAGAGATAATTTTGTGTCTCACGGCTGCGCCAAATAGGCCCAGTTCAGCTAACTGCCGAGTAGCTACTGCTCGACGCTGGTTTTCAACTGGACCTGAGATTACACAGATGTAAATCTTAGATGTGCCCTCACCGTACTGGATTCTCGCGGATAAGTATACACGATGAGATAAACGAAGTGCGAAGACTTTTAATGCTTGGTTTGGGCACAGAGAACACTCATAGCACCCATACTCTAACCCACGGGTTCCCAAACTGTGAGCCGCAGCGCCCTGTTGCGCCATAGAGAGTAAAGACGGGCACCGCCGTGAGGTGCTTCTGTTTACTATTCTCCAGAAACAAATCTTCAGTATTCGATAAAAATCTAATGAGCTTGTTGTCTCACAAGAGTTTAATGACAATTTTCACGGAAAACCTTTCGAAGCTCACTTAATGGTTTTAAAAATACTTTGCCAAAAACTATGACGAAAAATTGTTGTGAATCCAAAATCCTTTCCATGCACAAGATCCACCAGAATTCACTTCGTAAGAAGAGAGTCTCATTGAAGTCTTGCGACAGCAACCTTAAAACAAGGTTCACATGATACTATTTGGTCCAAAATGAATAATTATCAAACTTAAAATTCAAAACCTCTAAGAATTCTCATTTCTTTTGCAACATCTTATTTATGTGAAGCCGGATTTTTAAATGTATTCTTGTGTGTCCAAACTCTGCTTTTTCGACTAGCTAGGCCGCCGAGGCAAAATATTAAACCTGTAAGTGCGCCGCGAACTGAAAAGTTCGTGAACTCCTGCTCTAACAATTAGTATAAGTCGATTATTTTAAAAAGAAGTTAATTTTGGGAAAGAGACTGTAGTATACAGGTGTATTTTTTTTGTGAACGTCATCTCGCAAGTCAACCTAGGAGGTATCGTCTACTCAACCGGACTACCCTGTAGGTGCCTTGAGTGTAAAGCCTCCAGCCAGGGGAAGACTTCCCCCTCCCCCCTAGACCTATACAACGTGTATATGACCTATACAACGTGTGCCCTGGAGGCAACCTCACAATATTGATATTATAAATTCACTGTACTGACTACAGACAAATCTTTTCAACGCCAAGCAGTGTAATTACTTGTCTAGACTCTAAAATTACTTATAAAGCTGTGGGTTTCGAAACATACAGGGTGTAACAAGACCCTTCACGAAGCCATCAACCAAGCATTCTGTACATCAAACTAAATAACTTTACGCAAAAATTATTATTGGGAAACGACTTTACGCAAAAATTATTACTGGGAAACGACTTTTTTTTTGTGGTGAAATATCACGTTTTACGGTAGGACTCAATGTAACGCACTCAAAACATTGTACTGGTGGATGGATTGAATAGTACGGGGATCGTGGAGGTGTTTAAAGTAAAAATCTTACATTAAAAACACGTATTTAAAAAAAAAAAAAACGTTCACGTTGGAAGTTTGACCCCCAATATCTCCGAAACTAGAAGGTTCCCAGGTATGGTCTAGAACAAAAAAAATATCGCAATGACGAACAAGTGTATTTTGGCTTCGTGAAATCTTGTTGCACCCTTTATTTAACCATGCCAACTTCGTTCCACTCAGTAAATGAACGAAGTTTAATAAAGGTTCGAAAACATGTTACACATCAGTGGCGAAGGTTCCATACAACTCGATTCCTATCGGCTTCTCTTTGAAAAGTGGCACAGTCAGTATTCTATGGACACAAATAATTTACTCACATTAAAGATATGTACTCCGGCTTACCTCTTACAAAAATTGACCCTTCGCTACTGTTACACATAAACACAAAATAAAAAATTAAACCGTATTCTACTTGATATTTCACTAGGGACCCTTGGAACTCGCGAGTGTTAAAAATGATCTGCCGACTGTGCGAATGTCCTTCAGCATTGCGAACTTTTAAGTGGTAGTCACACTAGATCGTTCAGATTTTCATCGTAGGAATTTCACTTGTATGGAATTTTCCATTTCACAGTTGTCACCTACTGTCTCAGTTGCCATGGTTTTCTTTGCCGTACGTGATAAACTATGCAACTAAAGCATCACAGTTGCTCTTACTTAAGTTGCTGCGGACCAATGGGCTACCAGATACTGACATACACGTCAGTACAATAACTGGAGGCCGGTGTCCGACTGTCCGTACTTGGTCCACAATTTTTTGTAATGGTCACTCAACTTTAAAGCTCACATAACTTTAAAGTTGCGGCTAAACCGAGCGAACGTCGAACTACAGAGCCAACTGGACTGTCATCGAATTTTGCCAGATCATCAACTTCCTGCCCTTGTCCCGTGTTATTTTGGGTTGCTGCAACAAGTTTTTTACTTCCATTCTTCCCTGTCAACCGTCACGATATCATTTACTCCTTTTTCCTTTATATAATTCCTCACACAATCCATCCATCTTTTCTTTGGTCTGCCACATGAACGAGCAGTGACATAGTGCACAAATGAAGTGATACCTACTAACATAGTTTATAAGGGCTATGTACTAACACGAATTGTATTTTATCACATTTATGTTTGTCTGTAAGGTAAACGTATATCTACAGGGTGTAACAGGACCCTTCACGAAGCCGTCAACCAAGCATTATGTACATCAAACTATGTAACTTTACGCAAAAATTATTGCTGGAAAACGACTTTTTTTTTGGGGTCAAAAATCACGTTTTTCAGTAAATCTCTATGTAACGCACTTAAATCACTGCGCTGATGGATACATTGAATAGTGGGTCGTGGAGGTGTTTTAAATAAAAATCTTACATTAAAAACTTGTATTTAAAAAAAACCTTGTGACAAAGTTGGAACTTTGACCCCCAATATCTCCGTAACTAGAGGGTTCCCAGGTATGGTCTAAAAGAAAAATGATCGCAGTGACGGGGAGTGCAAGTACCTTTCGGCTTCGTTAAGGGTCTTGTTATACTCTTTATGAGCCAAAGATGAATGAATGTTGTTGTTGTTTACAAAATGTTTAATGTTTTACCATTCGAAAATGTTGAAGTTTTGGTGTTTTAGGTTCTGACTCGTAACCTTGTTAATTTAAACCTTTAGAAAGTACTTGTTCACAGTTCAATTTTATTGAATATTTTAGGAACAAGGTCTGGATCACAGTATTAGGTTAGAACACAGCATTGGTATTCTTACGATTCCGAATAATGTTTTTCTGATTATTATAAAATGTATGAGAGCGTAAAAATCCCGAAACGTTGAAGATTTTATTAAAACTGAGTTCTTAGAAGTCTGGCAGCTAAAAAAAACAAGCTCTCAGATTCCATATTTGAACTTTGCAAAATCAATCAATTTAGTTTATATTTACTTTTGATAACTAGTAAACTCAGTCGTAATTGGGGAGCACCAAAGTCGAAATTCAAGGGAATACCCACTAAGAATTAATAAGTAAGCTCGCAATTAGTACCTAATTTAGCGTTAAGATGTTCATTATTGATTTCAGCTTATTAAATTAAGAGATAAGACTGCTCTTTGAAATAATATTAATCTGTTTATCGTTTAAAAGGAGATTGAATTATTAACCAAACATTTCAAAATCGTTATAATCACGTTTATTACAAATCAATAATATTTTTACGGTTCTCCGTCTGTTACCTTTAAGTAAAAAAATAATAAATAAGTCCTGTCCTGCCAAAAGGCCCCACACCACCAACCAATAAATAACCATATAAGTATATCATACGTGTGTGATCGGTGTGTGTGTGTGTGTGTGTGATTCGTGTGTGTACGTGTGTGTTACGTGTGTGTATGCAGTGTGTGTGTGGTGTGTGTAGTGTGTATGTGTAGTGTGCTATTTACTAACACAATTTGTATTTTATCATATGTATGTTAGTATGTATGGTATATATCTATGGGCCAAAGAAGCCTGAAAATAAATGTATGTTGTTGTTGTTTATATACTAATTGAATTTATCACAGAGTGTGTATTAGGCTTATGCCCGACTCGTCACTTTTGTAACTTGTCATCGAAAAACAAAAGATCACGATTCACAACTGTTTCAAAATGTTTTCATGGTACCGACTCGTCATCGATGCTAAAGTATCGTCGAGTGAACCACCTATACATTTCATTTTTATTATAAGGTAGGCAGGTAAGGAACATTTCCACAAGTTTTTACTATGGCCGCTACAACAACAAATAAAGAGATATTTCTTGACGACATGTAAAGCCGAGTCAGAGGCCCAATGGGCGGCATAAAAACTTTGACACCAGGTTAGGCATTAACCACACGATAAACAAAGAAGTACATATGTTATATTGAAAATGAAAATATTATTTACTTATATTCAAATCCTGCCTTGAATGCTATGACAAATTCTGCACACTTGCATTAATATGTAGTGTTGCCCCACTTGGGTGAAAATGATGGCGATGATTTTACACAATGGTGAGAGAAACTTTTGACTATACAATAACAGCCGCACGGGTCGATCAAGGTTAAGCCACACTTGCTTAGGTTGGGCCGTGGGTGGCTGACCATCCATTACATTCCGAGTTTCCTCAGTGCCTCGGAAAGCACGTTAAGCTGGTGGTCTCGGCTGTCAATTGTAAATCTTTGGCAGTCGTTACAGATAGTCAGTAGCCCGAAAGTCTACCAACCAGTGCTACCAAGGGGTATCGTATTACCCAGTACTAACTGGGTTTTGGAAGTCAAATAGGCAGTAACTCCATGATTCCTAACCTGGGAACCGAACCCGGGACTTCATGCTCAGCAGTCCATAATTTATTTGACTAATGGGAATCTTTATTATCTGTGATTGTTATAAGCTATATTTAAAACGTCGCCGTGGGGTATTTTCCGACCATAACGCAAGGAGTTCGATGAAATTTGCACACAAATGTAGCCTTTCTTTTTTACCGTTTGGAAATCATCAAATAACCCCTCCCGCTCTGGGCTGAGCAGGAGGGAGTGTCAGACTTTTACTGACTAAAACCCATCCATGTTCCTTCCTTTGCCCTTTGTGTTCCAGGCCCGCGGTATCTCTTTCGAACAGTCCCGCAACCCTGGCAGGCGTCGGTCCTTACTGACCCCTTCCTGTTTGCTGACTCTCTTTGAGGCGCGCGTGGAACACGAACGCGCCGTCAACACGGCCTGTCGTCATAAGACGGACGGACGGCGAGCTAGCCCATAGCTCACCGTCCACAGGCCCGCGACACAAAATTAAATGTAGCCTAGGACATAGGATACTTTTATTCCCAAAGAACATTTCCGTGAGATAATGGACGGCCTCCACAGGGGTGAAGCTGCGGGCAACAGCTAGTCCGTTATAGTTTAATCTCTGTGATTATACAGAATGTAACAAGACCCTTAACGAAGTTGTCAACCAAGAATTATGTATCTAAATCAAACTAGTAAATTTAAGCAAAAAATATTGCTGGGAAACGACTTTTTTTTGGGGTGAAAATTCACGTTTTATTGTAGGACTCAATGTCATTGTGCTGATGGATGGATTGAATAGTACGGGGTCGTGGAGGTGTTTAGAGTAAAAATATAACGTAAAAAAAAGGTTTTAAAAAAAAAAATGTGAATAAGTTGGAACTTTGACCCTTAATATCTCCGTAACTAGAAGGTTCCCAGGTGGTCTAAAACAAAAAAAAATCGCAATGACGGGGAGAACAAGTCCCTTTCGGCTTCGTTAAGGGTATTTTATACCCTTTATAAAATAATAACAATTCAAAAACACCCTCTCAATTTTGTCTTAGACTATTCAAAGCGTGCAAAAGCAATATTGATTTTTGTAATTAAATAACCTTAGCTCAGTTAAAGGTCGATTTGCAGTCGCATCTAATAGTACTTAATCATTTTATCAAATTATTTGAATGGTTCTATCTTTAGACAGGCAGAGTTAACTGCAGCATCGATCTATCGCGGACGTGTGGACGGTGAGCTATGGGCTAGCTCGCCGTCCGTCCGTCTTATGACGACAGGCCGTGTCGACGGCGCGTTCGTGTTCCACGCGCGCCTCAAAGAGAGTCAGCAAACAGGAAGGGGTCCGTAAGGACCGACGCCTGCCAGGGTTGCGGGACTGTTCGAAAGAGATACCGCGGCCCTGGAACACAAAGGGCAAAGGAAGGAACATGGATGGGTTTTAGTCACTAAAAGTCTGATACTCCCTCCTGCTCAGCCCAGAGCGGGAGGGGTTATTTGATTTCACATCCGAAAATTAAAAAAATAAAAGCATCGATCTATGAAGGCTCTTGGTTAATTATCTTTTAAACAGATGTCTAACTTGTTACTTTTAATTTGTATCTTTTCGTGATATGTTATTGAAAGTTAAATATTAAGGCCTTAAGCCTACTTTATATGGCGGATGATGAACTTCACACACTGTTCTTCATGACCTTAAATCGTAATCGTATTTTTTTTACTAGATCCTTCTGGATCCTTCTGGTTACAGAGGCAGCTGGTCCATCATCATCATCTTCCTGCCCTGGTGGGTTACTATGACGTCTTATAGCAGGAGTAATTCCAGTGTGGGAACGAGACAAAGCTATACAGGTCGTCTAGCGCCATGTCTTTCCCACACTGGTATTGCTCCTGCTTTCAGACGGCATGGTAGGCCACCTGGTCCCATTTTAATTGGGGTCGGCGCAACACGTTTGTTTCTTCCATTCTCCCGTGTCAACCGTCACGCTATCATTTACACCTTTTTCCTTCATATCATTTCCTCACAGAATCTATCCATCGTTTCCTTGGTCTTCCTCTCCATCTCCACCCATCAACATTTATATTCATCACTCTTTTAGTTACATGCGATTAAATTTGCTGGTCAATGTACTTTTACCAGTCGTCAGGAGATAAATCAAAAGATATTTGAATTCCTAATGTTATTGGAAAAAAGCTTGATAAAAATCATTGACAGATGTCACCCGGACAGCCTACAAAAGTACTACACATGGAAGTATAAAGGGTAAACTTACTACTTAATTTAATTCACCAATAGATTGATGCCAGCTGATACATGCTATCATATTTTTTTTTACGAAAACAAGAGGCTTTAAATGTTGTTACTCGACCTTTTCACACTGAAATTAAAACTAGTTTCTCACCTGGGGGTTACTATGACGTCCTAAAGCATGAGTAATTCCAGTGTGGGAAAGAGACAGAGCTATAAAGGTCGTCTAGCGCCATCTCTTTCCAACTCCGGAATTACTCCCGCTGACGTCATGTTCGGCTGACAGGTACGTAAGGGGTCTGTTTACACCCTGTATTTGGGTTAACTGGAATCAGTTTATTTATAAGTCAAAAAACTTTTACCCTTTTACTGACATTTGACTCGTTAGGTAATAATAAATCCGAAAATATTTTACCGTCTTCAATATTACCTATCAAAAAAACAAAATTGAGGAAATAAAATAACTCAGTTTGCCTCTTCGCGTTTTTTCTTCTCTCGGTTGAAAATAAAGACTTTTTGCCCTTGTCGACAAAAATCCCATTTTGTGCCCGTTAGAATAAATCTTAAAAGACGTTTAAGACGTGTACGGCAGTATTTAATGGAATCGCAACGAAAGTTCGATATGGTCACACTGAATATCTCAATTATATGACCGACCCGATGTTCCCGCAAGCGCCTACAGAAATTCGCATACCGTTGTTGAGGCTACGTGGATTATGCACCTACTGTTTTGTCTCTGCATCACCCTAAGGTAGACTGGTAGAAAATTCCCAAGGTATTAAGTCCGCCTTTGTGCATTATGTGCATAAAGTTTTAATAAATAAATTAAAAAATTAAAAAAAATTATGGCTAATCGTTTTTTTATTTTTAACATTTGTCGACCGCCTACCTACATCTGTGATATTGTCACAATAAAATTGCACGTTCACATCAAGCAACGTATTTTTTTAAATTTTTCTCTTAATTAATTATACCTGGATAAATCGCGCAAACCCGATTAAAAAAAATTCAATTAAAAAACACTTGACGTCGGGGTTGGCGCAGCATGTTTTTTTCTTCCATACTTCTCAATTAGTCGTCATCACAGCAGTCAAATCCTTTCTAGCCATATCAGTAGCACACAATAGTAGCACAGTCTTTGGTCTTCTTCTACTCTTGGGTGATTCTCACACGACATCGCTCGTCCAGCCGTGCGGAGGCATCAAAGGATTTTGTAGCAGTGCGCCGCCGCGCGGTCGAGCGATGTACATGTGAAAGGCATCAACGGATTTCATACAAGCCAATGCGACTTAAGATCCGCTTCACTAACCGACCGCTCGGACAAGCGGTGTCGTGTGAGAATCGGCACAGCACACATCATCCTATCCGTATCGCCTTTCGCCTACGTCGACTCGGCTACGGCTAGGAGACGCTGCTCACTCTGTAAGTTGCCTTGGGAATGACAAACTCAAACTCAAAGCATTTATTTCAATTAGACCTTAGCAGGAACTTTTGAAAGTCAGAAAAACAAAGGCGAAGCTACAGTCACAGACACAAGGCATAATAACTTGTGAAAGTACTTTAGTTGCCCATTCCAAAGCGTAGATCTCTATGGAGAAGAATGGGCAAGAAACTCCATGGACACTCTTTTCAATCAAAATATTGTTACAAGATCTTGGTTACATCATTCATGTTGAGATTATACATATATGTGAGAACGATGACAGCACGTGTGGCAATAGTAGTATGCGTAAGGGTGGACGAAGAGACGTAAGCTCAGGTACGGAGAGACGTAAGCGCGGGGAAGACGAGCCGTAAGCGAGTTGACTACGCGCCGCACCGCGGTTCGTGAGCTTGTCCCGAGGCGAAGCGCGGTTCCGATTACGAGTAGTGAGCGTTGCAGTAGGGAGTTTAATACAAAGAATACTAAGCTGATACGATGCCGATCCCTTTCCGAGTTGATATATGAGATGTACCGACCATTATAGTCCTCTACGCTCATATGTAATCGCAACTTCCCTACATCCTACAATCCTACTTTAATATAATAAATGCGAAAATGAGGATGGGTGGATGGATGTTTGTTAATCTTTCACGCAAAAACTACTTACCGGATTTGGATGAAATTCGGCACGCAGATAGTTTATAACCTAGATTAATACATAGGATACTTTTTATCCCGGTTTTACGATCCCGTGGGACATTACCGAACTCCACGCGTGCGAAGCCGCGGGCAAAGGCTAGTTTATTATATCGTTGGGAAAAAAATTCACACGATGACCCTTGAACCGGGCCCTATATTGTTTTACGAAGTTACATTCATACTTCGTGTCAAGTTGCTTTCTTTAATAAAGTACCTAATTAATCTCACCAGCATTTCCAAGCTTGATACGTAACGTAATACTTTAATTACAGGGTAGGTATCTATACAATGCATATAATATACTTACATATACAATATACATATACAAATAAGTAAAATTGAATTGTCTGTTTGTAATATCAAAGTAACAGATTTTTACTGAATGCATTAGTATGAGAATATATTATACGGCACTAATAACAAAAACATTTACTTTTTTCAATTTTTGTCTGTCTGTCCGTCTCTCTGTCTGTTTGTTCCGGCTAATCTCTGAAACGGCTCGGCCGATTTTGACAGGACTGGCAGACGCTTTGGGACTAGCTGATGTTATAAGGTCTAACATAAGCTACTTTTATTTTAGAAAAATTAGGGATCCCTGAAAAAAAAATTAAAACCCTTGAAATTGTTAACAAAATCTGATTCAAAGCGAAGTAATACTTTCACGCGAACGAAGGTCACGGGCAGCAGCTTGTAATAAATACCTGTAGAGAGCCAGTGCCAGACATGCCAGACATTGCTTCAAATATTGTAAACCCTTGTTTCAAAGCTTTGCCAGACGTAATAGTTCAAAAATATGTGCTGGTAGGCGATACCAGCACATATTTTTGAACTATTACGTCTACTAACTATCGTGATTTTTACTGAGTCTATCAATTTTTCTATTCCTCTAAAAACAGTTTACTTTCTACTTATCGACCTATCGAAAACACGAACATTACGATCGGAAAAGTGCGCTCAGCCGTTAGAATTCGTTCTTGTAGGGTTCAGTACCTCAAAGGGATTAAACGGAACCTCTTATAGGATCACCCGCGTGTTTGTTTGTCTGCCCGTCTGTCACAGCCAATAATTTTAAACATCCCCCATGTTTAAAATTTTTAAACCCCTTTTGGGGGGTAAAATAGAAAATGAAAAAAAAAATTGCAAACTATATCATGAAACAGTATATCAAATGAAATGTTATTGAAATTGTGAGCATCTCAAATACATATATATATTTTTTTAATTTAAGATAAATTTACAATGTCACCTTAACTCCGAAAACACAGGGCCAAAATTATGAAAAAAATTGTTCTTTGCTTAGAGATTACAGGAAACCCTTTATCAACAAATAATAAAAAATCCAATCAACCAAGAATTAGAAATCAAAAAATAAAATGGAATTAGAATTAGAATCCAATTACTATTTATACCTATAGTTTTTAAGGCCATACTGTAAATATTTTTTTTTTTTTGTAATTCAATTATTTCAATAAACAATTTCAATTTCAATAAAAATAAAATAAGAATTAAAGGGAGCTCACCTACTACGATGATACGGAACCCTTCATGCACGAGTCCGACTCGCACTTGGCCGGTATTTTTTACAAAACCCTCTCCAAACAATCTAGATTAAAAACTAGAACTTAATACCACTCCAGAAATTTTCAACGTAATATTTTCTTAGCATAAAATAAATCTAAAGGTTAAATGTTCAGATATTAAAACAAGAGAAACGGCCCACTTCTTTAAGTGAAATTTAAAAAAGCGGTTCAAATAAATATTCCTTAAGGTTCCAGGCTAAATTGGAGCCAGAAGGCCATTTGTAATGGTCTCTGAATTAGGGGTTGTCAACCGCAGAAGCAAATGGTTTTCAGCCTAAACGTACACACGGCGGCAAATGAAGCTGTACATTTCCAGTATAACCTCGACCTCGCTTTGTATAGATTTCCTATACAACGAGGGATCCACAAAAACTGTTTTTTTTTTGCTTGATTGGCCGTCGTGCATACCTCTAAGTATTACAAGGGTTATTTTCTTGACAACCAATCAATTGCTCAACCATTACGGTTGTCTAGATTCCAGATGGCTCGAGTTATTGGAAAATGAATGATATGATTAATTTTACGAAATATTTATTTGTCCCTCATTTTTGCAAATATTTAAAACGTTTACGTTGGTTGCCTCGTTGGCAATCACGATCGCGACTGCTGAGCCCTGAGGTCCTGGGTTCGATTCTCGGGTCGGGCTAATAAAATTGTTATTGGGTTTTTGCATCAGGAATTTCTCAGTAACAGCCATGGAGTCTGGATATGTGCGCGGTTGATGGCAATGGGGTCGCCCCCTATTACGTAGGACTTACAGATAACTGGCGAAATGTGGGTGTACTATTAGGTACACCTCTGTCCAACTCTTCGGGGATTATAGACATGGTGTTATGTTATGTTAAACGTTGAATTTGCTTTCACTTTGTGCTTTGAACTGAGGAAAGGCATTGAACTAGAAATATGAATTTCCCTATGAATGAACGACAATACTATTCAAATATCACAAAAGCGAAATTTAGGTACCTAATCATATTTTATCGTTGTAGGCCGAATCTTACGGGGGTTTTATTACATTTTGGGCATTTTATTTCGATTTTCAATACAACGAATAACCTTTAAGTAACGCTTTTTACCTTTAATTCTAAAACTAACTTGTGCTCGCGGCTTCGCTCCCGTTATGTACGAAATTAACCCAAAGGAACATTTTAATGTAGCCTATAACACTCGGGGTTAATGTACGAGCTTCCCGTTACTAAAAGATTTTTCGGAAGCTGATCGGAAGTTCTGAAAATTACCCCCTACATACAAACAAAGTTTACCTCTTTGTAATTTTAATTTATAGATATACGTCTTACTAACTCATGGTAATATTCTTCAGAAAGATCAGTCATTCTCCTCCCTATTTATTTGGGGTCGGCAGCATGTCTTCTTCTTCCATATTTCTCTATTACTCATCATCTCAGCAGTCATCTCCTTTCTAGCCATATCATCCTTCACACAGTCCATCCATCGTTTCTTTGGTCTTTCTCTACCCTTCACACTCAATATTTTCTTCACTACATTTTCCTCATTCCTCCGCATCACATGTACATACCACGACAACCATTACCACACAACTTTTCAGTCACCGGCGCCACTTTCAGACTTCCACTTATGTACTCATTCCTTATTTTATCCATTCGCGTTACACCTATAGTTGTAAATAAACCGTTTTAAACCAATATCAGTGGTTTAAAACCCGTTTTAAATTTGTTTAAAACGGTTTATAACCACGACCACGTGGGCCGTACATTGATTAGGAATTACTTAAAAAAATAGTTTAAAAGGCTAATTGAAATCATTTACCATTTTTATTAATATATGTGAAGTCATTTATCATATTTATACTACTATTTAGGATTAAACACTGAAAACAATCATGTTTTGGGTATTTATTAAAATAAAACGGCAATGCCGTATTTGATTTTTCACTTTGCTACCAAAATCGCAACGGGGAGAGATGGGGCAGGTAGGGATTTTATATTATGTTTGTCTGTCATGTTAATGAAGGTTGATTTTAAAACATTTTTATTTTATTTCCCTTTTATATATTCTAAATCAGGAAGGAGGTGTGGTCTAGATAACTTCGTGTAAAGCCTCAGTGCATTCCAAAAAAAAACATTCTAAACCATATTAAACCACTAAGTGTGGTTTTAAATCGTTTTAAACCAAAAAGACGGTTTAAAACAAAATGGTTTAAAACGTTTAAAATTCGTTTTGCATCTCTAGTTACACCACACATCCCCCTTAGCATTCTCATCTCAGCCACATGCAAATGCCTTTCATTCATCCCTTTTGTGGCCCAACAATCTGATCCATACAAGACAGCAGGACATTCTGACACTATTGCAATAGTGTCAGAATGGTCTATAATTGATTTAATAAGGCCCCTAGCCCACGGCGTATTGAAGCGCGTTCGAAACTCGTTTGACGTGCGTACAAAGGGTAATTCGTCTGCGCGGGGCCTTATTAAATCAATGATAGACCACTCTGACACTATTGCAATAGCAGACTAAGGCCCCTGGTCTAACCATGGTTTTATAAATCTTCAGAAATATTATCTTCAGAAAGGTCAGTAAGTAATGCGCATGAACTTAGACAAAGATATAGAAGTATGAGTTTCTAAAAGAGGTTTTAAGTCACTTAGATAAGATAAAAGTAACAATAATTACAACACAATAATATACAAAATAATAATAAAAAAAAAAAATGAAATATAATTACTACATAATATTATGTAGTCATTACTGTACGATGTATTTGAGGTCGGTGTTCTATATCTTCCTATTAAGTTATGAGGTCGTCTTTCACAATAATACATCTTGAACAAATAATGAGATTGGTGCCATGCACGACTGATATCAGCTATTCGTGGCTTTTTAGGGTTAAGTTGCCAAATGGCAAAAACGGAACCCTTGGCTGTACAGGGTGGCCCCGACAATACGACAATAAAGTAAACTACGTATACCTCAAAATTCCCAGTCTGCATACAGAAAATCATTGGAATAAATCCAATAGTATTAAATCACAGGACATTATTTTTAATTTTCAGCATTTTCTACATGCTATCATCGACAGGTTAACGACCCCGTATCGGCATAAACACTAAACACAATTGTTGCCAACTCGTTACTTCAAAATCCTTTGCAAAAATTTCCAGACGCGAATTAGTGCTAATTATACATAACACAAGTTATTAAACCAATATTTATAAATTGTGTCGTTGTCGTTTACAGTTTTATGCCGTTTAGTTTGTTTGAACAAATATACATTTTTTTTTTATTTTGATGTGCAAATTTATTTGATAGTTTAAAAATATTCCTATGAACTAGTACCTACAACCAGTTTTTTCATTTAATGTCGTATTGTCGGCGCCAGTCTGTATATACCTACGTCATGTTTTATTTTTATTTATTTCAATACAGCCTGATTTTTAAATGACTCGTAAATCTGTAAAAAAGAATCTCAACAAGTATGTACCTATTAATTATTCTTTTGAATACCAGTATTTTATGTGTAGTGACTACCTATCTGACCGACCTTCACAAACCTGAAACTGGGCAACACCTAGCCTTTGGTAAGGCTGTTTGACAGATTTTCGGGCTTCTAACTCCCCATAGGCTCGCCCCCACATGGGACTTAGAACATAACAGGCGAAATGTGGGTGTACTATTAGGTACATCCCTGCCTAACACTTTTGGGATTACAGGCATGATGTAATAATATGTAACTACCTGTTACGATTGTAGAAAATCTACATACGTGCTATCCGAGTCATGGCGGATTCTCGGGGTCTAATAAATGGTCACTCATCCACGAGCCGTCTTATGCAAATGTTGCTTAACTTACAGATCGACACGGGAGGCTATTATTATTTATAATAAGCACACCAACAGCACTATCACTTACTATTCAAATAAAATAACATCTAAAATCGAAATTTCAGTAGGTAACCATGCAAATAACTGGTATGCATGACATTGACATAATGAATATTAGAGACAAGAAAAAAGAAAAAAGTGTGTCCAGTAGACCTAACTGCAGAACACTACAAGAACAAAACAATAGGGAACATCTGTATTAGCACCTTAATTATTATGTAGTAGAATAGAACAAAATAATTGGATTCGTAACCCGCTGAGTGGCAAAGGCTCAAGTTTGAAAGTACTTACAAAAAGGTTAAGAAAATATTCCTCTATTTTGAAAGGTTAACAATGAAATCAAACTACGAAAATACTAAACCTAAGTTGCTCAAATAAGAGCTTTGTTCCCACAAACTCTCATTAAATTTTCGTCGCGTAAACGACATCAATTTAGAGGTAGGTATGTAGGAGAGCTTTAAGGCACAAACCCACCGCGGCGCATGCTGTGCACGGGCACGCGGCGCATTTTAGCTTCGTGGATTCACTTATTGACAACATGGGTCTACGTTTCCATACATTTCCACTTTTTTTGCAGTACATACTACACACCCACAATCATGTGCAACTGTAGCGTGCGTGGCCCACCGCGGCATAGTCGTGGGTTAGTATTCGTGTATAGCGCGTACCACATGCACAGCGTGCATGGCATTGACAGCATTGAGCTATGTGAGCGCCTTATTCGAGCAAGCCAAGCATGAAGTAATGACGTCATTTGATGCACAGCGTGTCTGTGGTTTTCAGTGGACACAGTCACATATATTTTCTTGCAAAGCGAAGCTTGACACATTTGCTTAATCAGACTATCCGTGCGCCGCGGTGGATTTGAGCCTTAGGTAAACACCAAGATTTGCGCTAATTCTATTTACTATGTCTCTCAGTCGTTGTTATAGCCGAAATAATACGTTATTAGATTGGTTCAAATACCGTTGTCTACGTTTAGCTGGATAAAGGGGAATTTATACTTAATTATCGCGTTCAACCAAACAAAGAAACTCTTCAGCGTTACAATATTAGTTTAAAATATTAGTTTATTATGAGTAGCTGATCCGCGCAACTTCGCCTGCATATAAAACAGTGATACCTCTTATGATATTCATTGAAATCATATGATGTAAGGGCAATTTTGTTCAAAATTAAATACTATGTGATGAATAACGTATTTATTTGGATAAGGATTAGTACCTACCATGTTTATAAAAACACCTTCGCAAATAATGCATTATTTTAGAACTAATTTGATTACCATAAAAAACGTTGTAGTGAGTCAACATGCTCAGTTGGACTTTTTTTTAGAACTTTTTAAGAGAACAATTTCCCTCATACATGATTCATGCGTAATTTTAACCGTTTTCGTAGCGCACGCAACGGAAGCTTTCAAAAGGCTTTCAATTTTCCCCGTTTTTGCAACATTTTTCACTGAAGCGTCGCTCGTATTAGTTGTGGCTGAAGTTATATAGCATATATAGCCTTTTCCGATAAACGGACTATCCAAAACTAAAAGATTTTTTCAAATGGAACCAGCAGTTCCTGAAATTTTCGTATTCAACCAAACGAACAAACTCTTCAACTCTATAATATTATTTTATATTTCCACGGGGCGAAGTCACGGGCTGCTATATCATTTTTCCACCCCAACCATAAACCCTATACCTAATATACAGACAAATATTGGTTGATAAGAAAGTAAATTCATTCGTTCACATCGTTATCAATTGGAAAAGTGCCTGGCAGCATTGCCACGCTGGATGGCAATGCTAAATCTGTGGCCAAAAAATAAGGACCGAGCTCTGGTCACGTGAAGAGTCGAATAACCGCTTGGCGATTTCCCGAAATACTAAATGGGCACTCCACACTACTGTTTCAACCCCAAACGGCTCAAACACATAACTACCCATTAAGTTATTGTATTTGCGCCGTTTGAGCAAAAGCAGCGGCCGCCCCAGCGCAGCCCACTGTGCTAGGAAGATGGGATGGCGCAAGGGTGACTGATCAGTTTTTGAAAATTGATTCACAAATGCGAAGCCATTTTAGCCCCGTCAGAGTATATTTCAAACGAGCCTATAATATGCTGCCTATTTATTTATATTTTATTTAGTTATTAAAAACTTTATGCACAAGTAAAAAAACTGTACAAAGGCGGACTTAATGCCTTGGGCATTTTCTACCAGTCTACCTTAGGGTGATTCAGAGACAACATACAGTAGGTGCAATAACAGAAAAAAAGATTAGAAAATATTTATAACTAAAACATATAAGAATAAATACATATATACATACATATAACAAAATATATAAAGTTAAGAGAGTTATACAAGAAAAACTACCAAAACTTAGTTCTGAGACGAATCTGCCAACTTCTTGCGTATATGTTCGCGAGCTTTCATTTTGAAAGTGAACCGACTGGTCACCGTCCTGATACTCTGAGAGAGCGCATTCCAAAGAAAGACAGCCTGGACAAAGAAAGAAGATTTTATAAAACCAGAGCGGTGAGAAGGACATCGTAGAAGACAGTTATTAGCGGATGGAAAATTCTTGCTGTACGCAGAGCGTAAGTATTGACAATTAGAAGTCAGACAAGAAGCCTATTGTATGCCGCGTGCAAAAGCTAGTTGATTATAAACCCGGATTTTGTCACTTTCCTTAACCGATGTCTAACATAAACTTTGCTGGTTATATATCTTGCTTAATTTTGTTTTACTGTTGTTTTAACCATTTTTTTTTTGTATTGTCCCGTGCGGACTAATAAATACTTTTTTATTTATTTCTTTTCTCAGTGCAAAGTTTTCGCGACACTAGATTTAGTTATAAGGTAAAGCTTCGATTAACTTGTTTTCCACGCTGACACGTGTAAAAATCCTTTTACACATCTTAATTTTATTCAGAACTAGTAAATAGGTATCTGTATAAAGGGTGTAAAAGCACCCTTATCGAAGCTTAAAAACACTTTTTGTCCCCGTCATTACGAGTATTGTTTTGTTCTTGACCATACCTGGGAACCTTCTAGTTACGGAGATATTGCGGGTCAAAGTTTTTTTTAAATACAAGTTTTTAATGTTTCAACTTTAAAAACCGCCAATACCCTCGTATTATTCAATGTCTCCATCAGCACAATGTTTTGAGTGCGTTACATTGATTCCTACCATTAAACGTGAATTTTCACCTCCTAAAAAAAAGTCGTCATATTTTTTTTAAATTATAATTTTTGTGTAGAGTTACTGAGTTTGTTGATTGCTTTGTGAAGGGTCCTTTTACACCAGGCACTATATACAGCGTGTAACAGAAAGGGTATTTAATAATATAGAATACTGTGGTACTGACCATCAAACTGAACAACTTTCTCTATGGGACCACCATCGAAATCTTAAAAAAATAATCAGCTGTCCTATACAAAATTTCAATACCTACTCGACCCAAATGTATGGGGCCTGATTATTTTTTTACGATTTCGATGGTGGTCCCATAGAGAAAGTTGTTCAGTTTGATGGTCCGTACCACAGTATTCCATATGATTATACCCTTTCTGTTACACGCTGTATATTAGTATTAAATTAGTTAATAACCCAGTTAAATTAATTTGATAAAGTAATAAGCTGATCACCTGCGGAAGGCTGCATAGAAGAGCGATGATCCACGCAAGAGACAGCATCATCTTGCTTCTCTTTCTTGCTATGGGTAGCCTTAGTGGGTAGAGGATAGCGAAGAATCTGGAACAAAAAAAATATGTTAATATAATATTAATCAGTCAAAAGCTTAGGTATGTCATGAAAGGCACTTTAAGTTTACAGGGAATAATAATCTAAATCTATGAGAATGTTGCATTTAGCGACCCACTCCAGCTTCACACGGCTTTTATGACCTGACAACAACAAAGATACATGAAGATTTCCCTCATCATCATCATTCTCCTGCCCTTATATCCCAATTAATTTGAGGTCTGCGCAGCATGTCTTTTTATTTATACTTCTCTATTACTCGTCATCTCACCAGACCTTTTTTGTCTTATGATCCTTTACGCAGTCCATCCATCGTTTCTTTGGTCATGAAGAATTCTTTATTATAATAATGTTAAATAATTAATTTTCAAATGTATTCTGGCATGATGAATCAAGAATCATCAAAGAAATATTCAATATTTTTATTTCAGTCATTACATACAGCGTGTAACAGAAAGGGTATAATCATATGGAATACTGTGGTACGGACCATCATACTGAACAACTTTCTCTACGGGACCACCATCGAAATCGTAAAGAAATTACCAGCTGTCCCATATATTTGGGTCGAGTAGGTATTGAAATTTTGTATAGGACAGCTGATTATTTTTTTACGATTTCGATGGTGGTCCCATAGAGAAAGTTGTTCAGTTAGATGGTCTGCACCACAGTATTCCATATAATTATACCCTTTCTGTTACAAGCTGTATATATATGCAGAAACTGAACGCGCAAACATTTTGATTGATTACTTTTATGTAGTGTTATTTGTATTTTTCACTATTCAAAAATCCATTCCAATCCATTTTTGCATCATGGGCATACTACTAATAACAAATCTTGCTTAAAACAACATCAACATAAGGGAAAATCAGTAAACCACAATTTCCCATTAAGTAATTGGGTATCAAACAAACACAACAATAAACAATGATGTTATTAACCTTGTTACGTACCCTGCCTACACCAAAACGGTTAAATAGCGACATGATAGAGATTTACGTACAACGGGTGTTTCCACGTAAAATTGGACCACAGGAACTCTGCTGACTCGACGCTCCGTGTGGCCGCCGACCACCTACTTCGAATCTCATGATGCCTCATCCGCGTTTCGCAATCGTTCAGAATTGTATTTTTCTTAATAATTAATTTGGCACTTCGGTACAAGCATCGACCAAGTCTAGATTTAAGATCTAATATTGTAATTTGGAAGTAATTAAACTCTTCTTTAAATTAATTTCGTTTTTTTTTTTTAAAGTCCTCCGGCTGTCACCTTCATAATTACCTCAGTGACAATAAACAACAAAATACAATGACTTTAAAGAAAGATCTTGACTTGTAATTTGTATGTTATTGTCTTGCAAAAACGTTTTTTTTTTTATCTAAACAATTTGCTCAGAACTCAAACTTCTTCGACAGCACCAATACAAATACTTAACAAAATAATAATTCAAGGATTTTAAGTATATCCAAGAACAATTAAGTACCTAAACACGATTGTTGTATGGGAGCCCCCCTTAAATACTTATTTTATTCTATTTTTAGTATTTGTTGTTATAGCGGCTACAGAAATACATCATCTGAAAATGTCATCTGTCTAGCTATCACGGTTCATGAGATACAGCCTGGTGACAGACAGCCAGACAGACGGACAGCGGAGTCTCTGAGCGTGGCCACATGACGCGTTAACGGTTCGGTGCGGCACCGCACCGTAATTCATTCGAGCTATAGGGTGCCATACGCGCGGTGCGACACCGCAGTAGAACGCTGTTTACCGCGGTGCGGTGTTCGACACAATACTGCGGTGGCGACCCGACGCACTCCGGCGCTGCAGCACATCACCCCTCCCCGCCTCGTCTCGCAGGTCACAAGCGCGGCGCGCCTCCGGTATGACGCCGCACGGCGCGGCCCAACGCATCTTGTCACATGGCTTATTGATTTGTATTTAGGATGACGTTGACGCGAGCATAAATCCATACAAATACCTATAATAAACGCCAATGGTTTTTTTTTTCTAGAAATTCGAATGTACTTCGTCTGCCCGTCTGTCTGTTTTATATTTTTTTTATGTCTTAACAGGTCATCGGATATTGAATTGATGAAACTTAGCACGCACACGGCACACGACCATAACCCGGTTCAGAACTGTAATAATCTTTATCTGGATATAGTATAATTCCCGTGGGATAATTTTCGACCTCCACACGGGCAAAAGTCAGTCAGTCTAGACAATAAAATATTTGTAATATTGCCCCTTAAATTTCATCGAAGTCAGGCGACCTAGCGATAAAAAGACACATTTCTCGGTTTCATTTCGAATATTCCATCCAAACGAAATTCGATCAAATTGACGTTAGTCAGAGTTGCGGGACTGTTCGAAAGAGATACCGCGGCCCTGGAACACAAAGGGCCAAAGAAGGAACATGAATGGGTTTTAGTCAGTACAAGTCTGTCACTCCCTGCCGCTCCGCCCAGAGTGGGATCGGTCATTTGATGATTTCCCATCCGTAAAAAAAATTAAAACAAGCATTTAATGTCACGGAGGCTTTTTTTCTTTTTTTTTGTGGGTATTTTATCGTATCTTTGTCTAAGCTTTTTTTTTATATTGCTAGCTTATGTCTGAGGTTTTGCCCACGTGGAGGTCCGAATTGATCCCAGACTCGTTAGATCCTAAGTTAGAAACTAGGTCATGATATTGTGGATGTGTAACAAATATTGAAATCTGTTCTGCCGTAAAGTCGTGAAAGGTAACCGGCTGGCTTTCACGCAACGCAACATCGAAGCACAACCGATTACTACGTAACATATCATTCTGACCCTACAGAAATGTTTCATCTGTATATTTTTAGGGTGTCGTACCCAAGGTGTAAAAATGGAACCGTTTGTCTGTCTGTCACCAGGCTGTATCTCATGAACCGTGATAGCTAGACAGTTGAAATTTTCACAGATAATGTATTTTTGTTGCCGCTATGCAAACAAATAGGTACTAAAAACAGAATAAAATAAATATTTAAGGCAGGCTCCCATACAACAAACGTGTTTTTTTTAGATATTGGTACCCTTCGTGCGCAAGTACAACTCGCACTTGACCGGTTTTTTTTAAATCAGCTGTTCTATACTTTTTGATCGTGTAGGTGTTGGTGTTTCCACGACACTGTAACGCATCATCTTTTACGCAATCATGTGAAAGCGTGTCGCCTCCTAGATGCGGCGCGTGCGGGGCAGCGCCAACAGCCTCCTGGTCACTGTGGCCGATAGGGCGGAAGGTCTAATACTCAGGCACTGGACCACAACACAAGTATTACCTTCAAATCGTGCCTTGAAATAATGTTTCTTTGAATTATTGCTTTTGATTCCACTTTGGTAGGAAACCGCTTTTTTTTATTTTTTGTTATTGAGAAACCATAAATATCAGAATGATGTACTGAGTGCGTGGTAATCATTAAGTATAAGAATAAGAAATTTCATTTGCTCAAACATGTGTGTACATACAGAATTAAAGAATACATGCATGCGAGATCTTAAATAATAATGGCTCACGACATGTCTGCCATTTCTCATGGCGTGCAAATATTTTATATACAATTATTATTATTGATTCAATGAATTTAAATTTACGCTTATACATAGATATATTCAACGAAATTATATTCAATCACTTACATTACATTATCCAACATATTACAATTCTCACAATGAAGATTTACATCACTTTAATAGGCATTTAAGTATAGGTACTAATAACATTTATAATGGAGAGGCATATTTAAGTTCTCCACTACTCATTTGTGTGTCGATATCCCTTTCACTCTGCATAGAACCAAATCCTTGCTCACTTTTACTTTCTTCTTTAACACTACCACCTCAGCCCGTATACATGGTGTCACTTTGCATCCTGGTCAAATTCAAGGAGGTATCTATACTAATGATTCTCGACCCGAATCAACAGTAAAACAGGTATATTTTTTTATTTTTTTTATGGAAATCGGAAAGTGTAAATCACCCGAATTAAAACGCAGCCCATCTGTTCCTAGCCCAATAAACGCGCCGTCACACACACAAACGCAAACGTTTATTCCACAGTATAATAATGGACAGTATGGAAACTAGGGGATGGTTTACGCTTACCGATTTCCGTAAAAAATAAAAATAAAATAAATAACCTACCCTTTTTACTATAGATTCGGGTCGAGCATCACTAGTCTAGATAACTCCTTGAATTTGACCAGGGTGCAAAACGACAGCCTGTATAATAAATTACTTGGAGTTAATATTGAAGCACACGTTGGTAACATCTGCTACAAACTAACTTGACACCATGCTTAAATGTATTTCAGTACCTATACACATGTACCTAATGCCTCTCAAGTTGGTATATGACAAACAGTACTAGTAACAAATGTACTACATAAAGGATTTATGTCGTTCTACACCTAGTTTGTATTAACTGTCATGCTGAATGGATAGGATTACGAGTACGACATTTAGGTATACAAGATACATGTAAAATGGGTACCACGTATTCAGTACATGCTTCCGAACCGGCAACACAGAAATTTCTCATCGGATATTAAAAAAAAATAAGACCAACCAACTAAGAGTCGAGCCTTTACAGAACATATGTACTCGTAATTTCAAACAGAGAATTGTCCAACAACAATATAGCGAGTTCTTCACAAAAGTAATCTGAATTCAACAGCTGCTTAACGCCTTTAAGTAAAAGCAAGCTTTAAAGCCAAGAATATGATAAATTTATAACAATTCCTATATACATAAACGAGCTGTTGCCCGCGGCTTCGCTCGCGTTTTGGTCCAAAATTATTCCACGGGCACGTTGTAAATATAGCCTATAGCACTCGGGGATGATGTAGCTTCCTGTTAATGAAAGAATTTTCAAAATCGATTCAGTAGATCCAGAGATTACCCCGTACATACAAACTTACAAACATACAAACAAATTTTAGCTCTTTATAATATTAGTATAGATATGCACCCTATTTAATAGACAACATTTACAATTAAAATATTAGAACATTCTGTGTAGTATTTGCTTGACGCGTGATATCTGTCATTAAAAGCAGGCCTAAGATTCCATAAACTTTAATTATTCAAAAAATTACTGGGTGTTTCTCATTCTTCTAGCCATAATGATAGTCTGCTAACCTACAATAAACCTTCTGTAAATAATAGTAATCTTAAAACCGCATTCACAAATATTATGGTAAGTTAATGTCCCATTATAAACCAATTATTACTGACTAGCAACCCGCCCCGGCTTTGCGCGGGTACAATGTCATACATAAAAACCTTCTTCTTGAATCACTCTATCTAATAAAACAACCGCATCAAAATCCGTTGCGCAGTTTTAAAGATCTAAGCATACATAGGGACAGACAGAGGGATGCAACTTTGTTTTATAGTATGTAGTGTAAAGCCGGCTGTTTGTTGAATACGGTTACGTACTTTTAATCAAAAATTGATACCAAGAAAAGATTCGAAACCTCAAATTATTTTCTTATTTTGTCGCCAGCGAAGTCAAAGTTATTGAGAGTGCGGAGTTAAATTAATCTAGACCCCATGGCAACGCGCAACGATAGTACAAAAGAGTTTCCACAAAGTAGTTGTTAAGCTTCAATGTTTATTGTACTGTAGTCAACATAAAACGTTAAGTACTAAAGCCATAGCTAAAGCATTAAGTTTCAAAGAATTGAACCAAGAAAATACTTTTGTGCTTTATAAAATCTGAAAATTAAACAAAGAAACGTGACCTTTAATTTGTCTGTAAAAATAGAAGCTATTTTAAAGACACCTACCAAAAACATAAAAATTCGTTCCTCTGATTAAACAGGTTTTTTTTTAAATAACTTAGTACAGAAATATAAATAGATTCCGTATTCTTTTAAATCTTTTCGAGAGATTTTCCCGTCTCTGTAACTTTTGAATAGCCTAGTATTTAGCAATAAAATTATTTGTAAGTGTGGTCTTACAACAACGATTCTAGTTCCACGACATTTTTCGATATTAAAAAACTTTGTCACGACATCTGGAAACACTACCATGTTTCTGGCCTCACATAAAAAGCTTCGAAAGGGCCGAAATCGGTATTTTTTGCATGAAACAATATCCCTATATACGCAAACCGAACTATCTGACACATGTGACAGAAAATTCGATCTAATGTCATACATTATTCAACGTTTAACAAAAAGGCTAATAACTACACGCTTTGTACAGAGTAAAGGTTTCTGGTATAAAGTTTATTTTAGCTATCTACACATTGTTTAAACACGTTTCCATCGCTTTCAATCTTTCTGCTATAGTAGCTTTGTCACTGCAATACATTTATACAAGCTATATTGAACTTGCCTTGTGAGCTCATAGCTAAATAATAACAGCCACTCCGGTGTATCTTAAGGTTAAGCCGCGCTTGCCTAGGTTGGTCCGTAGATGGGTGACAAACCGAGTTTTCTCCGTGCCTCGAAAATGGTCCTGGCTGTCATTTATCAATCTTTGACAGTAGTTACAGGTAGTCAGTGGCCCGAAAGTCTGACAACCAGTGTTACCAAGGAGTATCGTATTACCCAGTACGAACTGGGCTGTGGAGATCAGATAGGCAGTCGTTCCTGGTAAATACTGGTACTGGGACTTCTCATGTCTAGGTAACTTTTTAAGTACCTACTTAGGTACTTCTCTAAGGTTTTAGATATAATTATGACGGTGTTCCGAAACGTTTTTTTAAGGATGGGTAATTATCAAATGACTTTCCCTTCCGCTCCGCCCAGAGTGGGAGGGCCCACTCTGGGCGGAGTAGAAGGGAGTGTCAGCTAGACTTGTACTAACTAAAACCCATCCATGTTCCTTCTTTTGCCCGTTGTGTTCCAGGGCCGCGGTGTCTGTTTCGAACAGTCCCGCAACCCTGGCAGGCATCGGTCCTTTCGGATCCCTTCCCGTTTGCTGACATCTCTTTGAGGCGCGCGTGGAACACGAACGCGCCGTTGACACGCCCTGTCGTCATAAGACGGACGGACGGCGAGCTAGTCCATTACTCACCGTCCACTGGCCCGCGCCTACGATGGCCGGGAGCCACCACGTGGCCCCCGACGCCCAGGGCGTCTCCCTCGGCGGCTGGAACGTGAGGTTCTCTCCCTTCGCTTCGCAGAAGGAGGTAACGGCGTCCAATTCCCTCTCGCTCCGGACCATGGATTGAACCAGGGCCGGACGCGAAAGGTCGCCACCGCCGATCGCCGCTACGAGGAAACGGCAGTGCTCCGCCCAAGCGCAGCAGACCTTCACCACAGTGTGTTCCACCGTGTCCTCCGGTCGATCCTCGCAGTGGTGACACCCGGGCGTTTCCTCCCGCCCGGTTAAGTGCAGGAAACTTCCGAAACAACCATGTCCGGTGAGGACCTGCGTCAGGCGGAAGGTGAGAGCGCCGTGGCGCCTCTCTAACTCTCTAACCACTCCTCAAAGAGGGGACTTACTCGTATCGCTATTATGGCGTGCCCTGTGTTCCTAGACTTCAAGTAACGTTTTTGAAAGAACATCTATCTTATAATTATCAAATATGAACTGTGCTTATAATAAAAATAAAGTAAAATAAAACAAATTGTCTTTTATTTCAGGTAAAATACCTATATACAACAATAAATAATAAATTGAATCAAATAAAAAAATCATTAAAATTAAATTATGTAATTATATAATAATGGTGATGTTATAATGTTATGCATCAGTTTAGTTATTAAAAAGTTATCTAAAATATGTCAAATGAATCAATCATGAACCTAATGCTTTAGCGATAAAGTTGCAGATTGTAGTAGCTTGATGAGCTGGCGTAAAAGTCAATAAAATTGTACTTTTTTATGTAAGATTAGGATTTATCATTCTATAAAATCAATTATTTTCATTATCATTATTTGATAAGCAGTAACTCCATGTAAAATACTGGTTCAGAATAGACTGGAAACCCACCACGTCATAGCCAACTATGACGAGGTGGGTTTCCAGTCTAAAAGGCTACTAATGATGATGGTGATTTTTAATTTTTCAGCTTAGAAAAGTACTGAAGCAGAAATATTTTGACTAGGGCATACTGTCAAAATAAAGGAACCCTTAAACCTTACCTAAACCAAAAATGGTACCAAAAAGTCGTAACCAAATATGTCGCCTCACAGAGATTTTTTTCAGAACCTTTTTTTCTATTTCATTGGTTCAATTCACGCGCCGTAATTGATGTTCGCGTTGACAAAACGCTGTCAACCAGATTTCGCTGTAAAAAGAGTAATGTACCGGACCTATAAATTACTGTGGCTTTACTGAATTTGTGTTGCAAAATCGATGATAACCAAGAATAACAGGGATATGACTTCCCACATATACATATGTATAATCTCAACATGAATGATGTTTTCAAGATTTTGTAACAATATTTCGATTTAAAAGAGTGTCCATGGAGTTTCTTGCCCATTCGTCTCCATAGAGATCTATGCTTTGGAAGGGGCAACTACAGTACTTTCACAAGTTATCATACCTTGCACTCAAAGTGCCTGTAATGGTCTAATTGAAATAATGCTTTGAGTTTGAAAAACGTGCCTCGAGACATGCGCTGCAAAGGTATTTCCATCTTCACATGACGTGAGCCTAATAGTATTCCCTATTAGCAACAAGTATAAGTTTAAGAACTAAAACCCGACTACGAAAAACTCCTATCTGAAAAGTACGAAACATGGAGTATGAACTTAATCAATGTAGATTATTTGAAATGTGCTCATTTGATACTCACACAGGGCACCTTTGACACATTTTATTTTTAATTAATGACTGTGACTGTGTCCTCTTGAGGGCGCCATATTGAATTTATTGTGATGTCACAAAGCCAGTGACTGACGCTTCCAACGATAACTCATTTGTCGAATTATGATAAGTGGTGTAGAAGTTTTTTTTTTTTGGAGATGGCATCTCGCTGTTCAGCCTCTGAGGCTGGCTACTGCTTAACCGGGCAAATCCCTGTGGATGCTTTAAAAATGAATCTAAGGCCTCCAGCCAGGGGCTTAAAACTATACTTAAAAACTAAGCGACCACTCGCTAAAGGCACCCCCTGTGGGGTACGAGCCTCGGCTTAGGGCCTCGCTGGGGAGGACAGCAAAGGGACAGGCTGGATCTGAATGATATTATTTAGGGGCTGGTTTAGAACTACCGGCTCAGCATTGCACTGGTGGCAGATGACACTCAAATTAGTGGAATCCTCCACCAGTGGTGGCAGACTCGTCGATTAAGTAGCCGTCTGACACCACCAGTATTTCAACTAATGAATTAGAAAGAAGGATGGCCTTTCTTGGCCTTTCTGGGCAATGCAATTAATGCTGCCTTTATTCTGGAAAGTTTTAGTATTAATTAGGTACATGAAGCCTAAAATAATGTGTTTTCAATACTTAAAACCATGTCAAGCAAGACTGATCGCCAGTTCATTTATAAAGCAGCTTTCCTACTTTGTGAGTTTTAACAATACTTTAAGGATGAAGTGCTGGAAAACAGCACGTATCGAATCGAGCAATTAATACTTCCAATCTGTCGCGAATGCAATTGTATACAAACTGCTGATGTTATTAATTTTTTCATTGCTTTGTTCTCATTTTAAGGTTCCGTACCTCAAAAGATAAAAAAGATACTCTTTTAAGATCACTCTCTTGTCCGTCTGTCCGTCTGTCTGTCAGTGTGTCACCACCGATTTTCTCAGGAACGGGTGGACCTAGAAAGTTGAAATTTATACCAGATACTGGGATCTTTAGTCCCCATTAAATGTACAAAAATCAGGGTCCTGAGTCAACACGATAAAGAGATATGGGCAAAGGAGAATGCCCACTTTTGGGCCTTCGCGTTACAGTCAATTGTTTTATTGCAAAATTACCGTCATTTTAACACAAAACAAAACACGAAAAAAAAAAACAATTCACAATTGCAAAACGTTGAAAAATGCATTTTATTGCATTTACTTAAAACTCTCACTAGTTAATAGTAAGAATAAAAAGACATTGTGTCAGGTTTTAAAATAAATGTCATCATTTGTCAAACATAACATCAAACGTCATGTCATTCGCTTGGTTGTGCTTGCGCGCCGATGAGTGTGTTCTGTTGCGATATTCGTATTTTCTGTGATTGATGATTGATAATAACCTAAAGAGAGCTGTTTTCTTCTAACAGAAGGGTCTTGGTTACTTAGAGGAAAAATACAATCAAGGCATATAAGCAAAAAGTTTTATTTTATTTTAGAAAACAGCTCTCTAACTGGATGGCAAGCAATCTTACAATACTAATATAATACGTACAGTAGGGTATTTGTGCACACTATATCTATCTCTTTAATATGGTATTTAAGTTGGGCTAGGTATCAAGACGATATTTCACCTCCTGCATACTTTCTTGATAGTATATTAATTGTTTATAAAGATGAATGACAAAATAAATGAAATAAAAAATGAGTTCCTTTTTATTTTCAGTCCCAGTAGGTATATGTGTAGCGCTTAGGGCTCTACACATACACATTTACTGTCTATACAGTTTTGTAATAGTCTGGCTACAAAAACAATGTCATGAATCTAATTATTAAAAATATGTTTACAGGTAATTAACATTTGACATTGTTGCACAGTCCCATTAATGATAGCATGATCTAGGTAGATACTACAAAAAATATGAGGTTTGAAGAATTAACTTTGATTTAATCGTGTCGTTGCTTATCACTTAATGCATTTTCTAACCTAACTTAGCTATAAATTCGAATGAAAAAATCTCAGAAATGCAATTGCCAATTTAATTAAAATTAAGTCAGATTAAACCTGGTGTATTTCTCTAAAAAATTACACCAATTTCGTGACTGTAACAGGTAGGCCCAAAGATGTAGGGAAAATATAATAGGCTGTTTGGGAGCAGTGGTGATGAAATAAATTACACAAATTAATGAGCCCGCTCGGGTTCCAACCCACGACTCGTATGACGGGGTCATCACCACTGAGCCACCTCTGCTCTCTCTCATTGTCTCTATTATGTAACTTCTATGGCGTGTTAGATGGCTTGCATGACTGCCCCATTAGTCTCGTGGTCGCAAGCGCGACTGCGAAGCGTGGAGTCCTGGGTTCGATTCAAAAAGTGCGTTTTCCCAGAGACAGTGGGATGAGCCGCTCTGCAGGTTGGTACGGAATAAACTTCTTAATACGTCTACCAATACTGCTGAGCGTGCCGGCCTGCTGGCTGTGGGTGAGTGGGAGTCGGGCCTCTGGCTTCAGGCACTACTGTCACCTAATATAGGCACTATGTTAGGTGACACAACCTTCCGGCTCGCTACATGTTTGCGATTGGGCGCTCCTTGCGGGGCTCCACATCGCTGTCAATGTGGTGAAGCAGTCGACTGCCTCGGACACCATGGGCTTTCTTGTAGTAAGAGTGCAGGTCGGCTTGCGCGGCACGCTAGCATTAATGATCTCATCCGTCGTGCTCTTGCCACCGCCGGGGTGCCAGCTGTCTTAGAACCGACTGGCTTGGCACGCGTCGATGGGAAGAGACCAGATGGTATGACCATAATGCCTTGGAAGTTGGGTAGGCCTTTGGTGTGGGATGCAACTTGCGTATATATACCTTGCGCCATCCCATCTTCCTAGCACAGTGAGCTGCGCTGGGGCGGCTGCTGCAGGTGCTGAAAACCTCAAACGGCGCAAATACAATAATTTAATTGGTAGTTACGTGTTTGAGCCGTTTGGGGTTGAAACACTAGGCCCATGGGGTCCGACTGCCCACCTAGTATTTCGGGAAATCGCCAAGCGGTTGGTCGACTCTTCACGTGACCAGAGGGCGGGCCTATTTTTTGGCCAAAGAATTAGCATTGCCATACAACTTGGCAATGCTGCCAGCCTTCTGCACTGAAAAAAAAAAGCAGTTAGATTCACTGAAATTTCAATAAAATTAATTGTTTTGCGCGGTAACTATGGAGCCAACCGAAACAAACAGTTACTTTAAATGAAAGAAAACAATTAAGGGTAAACAGTTAATTTAACTGTTTATCCTTAACTGTTTGAAGGGCAAATGACAGTAAAGTGAAACAGTAAGAGCAAACAGTAAAAGCAAACAGTAAGAGCAAACAGTAAAATGAATCAGTAGCTCTTACTGATCAGTAAACAGTAACTATTACAGATGTCAAACAGTACCATCTACTGTTTTTATAAGTAGCTTCTACTGTTATTCGATAGTAGTAGTACTGTGTGAAAACGTTATTACTACTGTTGAAATCAGTGGCAGTTACTGTTGATTAAGTATACACTACTGTTTTTCGACAGTAGCGGGTACTGGGTGAAAAGTGCATACTTAATCAACAGTGGCTGACACTGTTTTCAAAAGTTGTAATAACCTTTGCACTCAGTACCCGCTACTGTAGATAAACCGTAGTGCATACTTAATCAACAGTAGCTGCCACTGATTTCAACAGTAGTAATAACCTTTTCACCCAGTACCCGCTACTGTCGTAAAACAGTAGTGCATACAGACAGTCAGGAGGACTATAGTGGCTTGCTTGGTATGCGTCCTATGACACAACGCATAATGCTGAGTTTTGTCTTACTTACAAACCATAATGCTGAGTTTGTCCGTTAAAATCTTGTGGAAATTTGTGTTGTGACAATTTAATAAAGTGCATTTAATATACACAGTATCGTTTTTCTTTAATAGCCTTGTAATTGAAACGGTAACATTGTTGGAAAAAGTGATGAGGTATAAAGTTGAAACCTTCTAAATACACATGAATATTATCAAGAAATTCCGTTTAGTAAGTAATTACGTAAGCAGACATTGTTTGTTTAAACTTTCATGAAATACATATATATGGAGCACGCCATCTTTTTCTTTAGGAGCGTACAAACAAGTTTTGAACTTTTGAATGATTGAGTATTGAAGTTTGGGACGATAAATCTTTACGTCGGCAATGTTTTTCCTCCTTGTCGATTTCGATAACATTATCAATCGTATACTATAACATTTTCTTGCATGTGTCTCAAACTTACTTGATTTTAAATCCAGTCACAAAATATAAAACGTTAAATAAATTAATGGCAGGAAGAATTTTTGCCTTTGGCTCAGTATCCTCTTCCAATCAATTTATTATAAAATTCAAATCTATGATTCAATATTTAAAAAGAAAAAAACAGTATTAACATATTTGTTACCTGTCGAGTGAGATGCAGACCAGCACATTTGATGACAAGTATAGCCCGAAAGCTCTTAGAACTAAGAAGAATTTGCAAGCAAGGTTGCCTGCCAACCACGCGTTGGTTGTTCGCCACCCAATCTGTAAAGAAAGAAAACAACTTGTTGACAAAAAAGAAAAAACAACAGACGCTTATTCTCTCAAATAAAAATTGATGTGGTCTCGAACATTTGAAACCGAAATATTCACAAGACTGATTGGAATCGAAGGTAACATAAAATGGGATTTTTAGATATATTTTTTAAATATAGCGGCAGTACTTTCAAAAGAAATTTCATTAGCATAAACACAACGGCCAATAAGTATTCGATCTGATTTTATCATTCTAGACCATACCTGGGAACCTTCTAGTTTCGGAGATATTGGGGTCAAAGTTCTAACTTTTTCACAAGTTTTTTAATGTAAACACCTTCAAGACCCCCATACTATTCAATTCATCCATCAGCACCATGTTTTTCTTTTTAGTGCCATTGAGTTTTACCGCAAAACGTGACTTTTCACCCCAAAAAAAAATTCGTTTCCCAGCAATCATTTTTGCGTAAAGTTACTTAACTTCATGTACATAATGCCTGGTTGGTGGTCTTGTTGCACCCTGTATAAGTGAAACTGAAGTGTCAAAATTGTGACCAATGTGCGAGCCGAGATGGTCGCAATAACTAAGCTAGGGCACCCCGACCAAATAGGTTAGGTTAAAGGTGTGACCAAACACGCGCGAGCCAAGCGAGCAAAGCGAGCGGGTTCTTTGAAGCGGTTGGCGAGCACTACATAGAAATTGGTTGTTTTAAATCGCCAATAACAATCAAATTTCCATTATTCAGTTTTAGCCAAAAAGCTGCACTTTAATTTAGCCAGCTAATCTTAAGTTTATTTTCACATTCATCTTCAGCTGTGTACATTTCAGCAACTCATTTTAATTATCTACTTCACACGATACGAAGATAAAACGCTTGACTAAAGATTATTGCAGAAAAACTACAAGAACAATAAAAAATGTTCCGAAACCAGAACCTCAAGATTAAATCATAAGCAGCAGGTGTTAACATCATGAAGGAGTTCTGCTAAAAAAGTGTTTTTCAACGATCATTTGAATAAATCTTGGGTAACAAGTTCAGAAGATTTCAGTGATCTTTATTGTGAAGGTAAGTCTTTTCCTATATACAACGTGTAACAGAAAGGGTATAGTCATATGAAAGAGTGTAGTACGGACTATCAAACTAAACAACTTTCTCTATGGGACCACCACCGTATTCGTAAAAAAATAATCAGCTATCACATACATTTGGGTCGAGTAGGTAATGAAATGTTGTATGGAGCAGTTGATTATTTTTTTACGATTACGATGGTGGTCCCATAGAGAAAGTTGTTCAGTTTGATGGCCCGTACCATACACTTCCATATGACTGTACCCTTTCTGCTACACGCTGTAAATAACTAGCTTTTGCCCGCGGCTTTGCTCGCGTTTTGGTCGGAAACTATCCCACGGGCACGATCTAAATATAGCCTATGGCACTCGGGGATAATGTAGCTTCCTATTAGTGAAAGAATTTTCAAAATCGGTTCAGTAGATCCAGAGATTACACCCTACGTACAAACTTACAAACAAATTTTACCTGTTTATAATATTAGTATAGATAAAAACCACCGGCTATATTTAATTGAAATAAAGTAGAAAACTCAACATCGCATAGTGTGCCTATAACGTTTCTGCTACTTGGATAAAGGCCCAGTGAATGATAGGTGGCACATGGCTTCAAAGAACATTGTAGAAAATCGGCCCATTAGTGGGCTGAGATAAAATAACCTACAAACGCATACTTTTTTTGTAAAAGGTGTGTTTTTTTGAGCATCCTTTCCTGCATGATTTTTCGAAAAGGATACGAACGTGGACGATTCCGTGCAGCTAGATGAGGTTCATCATTTACGTAACCTTATTCTTTAAATTTTGCAAGTCTCACACCAATCGTAAAACCGTTTTGCATTCTTCAGCAACCCAAGAAATGTGAGGACATCAAAACTTCAAAACGACTGTCAGGATTCTCGTGCTGCTAGTCATATTATTTCATTAATTACTGCAGACCAGCAAACTGTATGTTGAGTACTTAGGCGAACAAGAGTGTCGTTGAGCTCCTTGAGCTATAAGTACACTACACGATAACTGACAAATGCTTGCACTGACTGGACAGGTCCACTCAAATCTGTGTGGTTCTTTCTTCAAGAGACCATCTCAGACACTAATCTGCATAGTCCTCATGTGAGTTAACCAAGATTATGTCTGGACTTTAAAAGAGACTATGACCTCTGAGTTTGTTTCGGCTGTTTCTTCTCAGAGTAGTCAGGTACGAAACACCGGTCGCATCTAGTTTAAAAAAGAGACGTGTAAAAGTGTTTTTAAAAACCTAGTTGCAAAATAAACATAATTTATCATTTATCATAAGACACTATTATAGTGAATTGGACTTATAGCTGAAGGAAAAAACAATGACTGCTAAAAATAACGTAACATTATTTCTCTTAAAACTGTAAAAACAAATCACTCAACAAAATCTGGGATGAAAGACGACAACCACTTAACAAACACTTTCATTTTTCTCAACTTACCCAACCAACATTCAATAAAATTGAGAAAATTTTGTAGACGGTAAATATCTTATTATCGGTTATATCTTTCTAAACCGGTTCGTACCATCATCGTTTTGAAAATATTTGTCGCCCAAACTCTGCGTTACCGAGAGTAAGATGTAAGTAACTCCAACCTCGTAAAGTGAGGCTTCCTCGACGGATCAGTGGCGGGGAATGGCGGGAGCTATGTCACAAACTATGCTCCACGTCCTTTCCAAAACATGCTGCCGAAAAGACCTCTTGCTGCCCCCGACGACGCCGAGGAAAAATATTTTTAAATATTTTTTTTTATATTTATTTATTATACCACAGGTATTTAGTTTTTATTAGGCTTTACTGTCCCACTGCTGGGCAAAGGCCACCCCCAATTCCTTTCATGTGTTCTTTTCCCGTGGCACATCGGACCAGCCCTCGCGGCACGCGTCCAGATCGTCTCTCCATCTCTTTCTGGGCCGGCCTCGGCGGTGCCGTCCGTCTTCCGGCAACCAGTGGTCATCGTGCATGCGGCTGACATGACCCGCTTGTAAAAATATGAGTACAGTTTTTGACCATTACAATAGGTATTAATAATGTCGTTCGAAAATAGTATAATAAAAAGGCCATATTATATTTTACTGTAGGTGATATTATATTTCATCGGCCATCATTTTGTTCGTTGATGATAATAGATGTCGATAAACATTGATGTCTTGGTATTTCTAATAACCTATTCAGTTCATCGCGTTTAATTGTTCCATATAATGTTCCTTTGACATAAAGCGGATAAAGGACCGTTCTGGGTACTGAGCCATCTTCTATCGAACAGTGCCTTAACTTTCAAGGGTTATAATATATTATGCTGAATGGCATATTATTATGTATCATATTTTTAACCAACTTCTGAAACTTGAGGAGGATTTTGTCCCCAATTTGAAGATTTTAGCTATTCAGGGTAAAATTAAATTAGCTAACAAAACTCCGTATGCGTGTGAAGAATCGCTATCTGATCACGATAACACATTTCTCAACCACCAAGACAGATCCCACTAGCGGTCGCGTAGCGCCCAAAAAATCAACAAATCGTGTTTTTTTTATCTTGTTAGATGTGGTAAACCAATCCGTTCCAATCCAGAGTTTCGCCAGATAATTTAATGATTTTGTATTCAACTTAATCACTTACTGTAAGTAGACGATTTCTTTTAAAAATCTAAAGTATTAAACCTGTCTTTGTAAACAATACCTAATTGCCTCCTTTCCTCAAAATACCTAGCGAACCTACTTTCATAGAAGCTTGGCTTGTCCGTAAAACCTACTATTATTCATGACGTGAACTGGCGAAATGTGGGTGTACCAATAGGTACACCTCTGCCGATACCTTCGGGGATTACAGGCGTGACATTATATTATGTCTTGATCTTAGGTTAGGGTTTCTGTTCACAGTCTGCCTACACTAGGAGCTTGCCGTATTGTTGGTCCCAAGGCACGCCACTGATACCTACCTCATATCAACAGACAACGGTCACCCGAATCAAATATGACACCATCAGAAAATCTCCGCTTGGGTCAAAGCTGACATTTCATTAAGGATCAAATTATAAGCGTGGAAGGCATTGTGTTTGATCCACAGTCAAACGTAAGCCGTCAAAGGACAGGGTTTTACCCTAACGTATTGTTAGGTTCGTTTATAAGAAAATCTTTAGGCAAACACAAACCATAAAATCAAGCATCATCAAGCATCTTTTAAGAAGAGAAACCTACTAGAGATTTTTTGATATTTTACGGATATTAGTTTCCCAAAATTTTTAGGAATCGTCAAAAAATAACATTTTTGTTTGTATTGAACAACGTCGATCGTCTAGAGGTCACATGCACCATAAGTGCGAAAGAATAATATATTATAACCATTTGTTTTTGACAATTTTAACCCACCAACTATTCAAAATAATGATATGACTAAAAACTATTCAAATAATTATGTGCAAACAAAAAACGCCGTAAAAATTCGTGGCACAAACCTGACTTATTCGACGCTCTGTATTGTTTTAAAGATAAAAAAAAACATGGTAAATATCCCGTTTTGATAATTTAAGTGACCAAACTTATTAAATATCAAATATTTTTACGAACAAAAGTAAGCTAGTATCCTTACTAATATTAGAAATATGATGGTGAGTTTGTTTGTCACGTTTTCACGCCTTGACGGCTGCACAGATGTTGGTGAAATTTACAAAAAAATTCAAACGGATAAACCATGACCATTATGGGTAAGGACAGGATTTCTCTCTTTTCATCCCGGTAGAACATACGCGTAGGATAATTTCTACCGCGCGAAACCGCGGGTAAAAGATATTATTAAATATATTTCCCAGAACGAAATAATACGCAATAATAAATAGTATAATATCGACTTGAATTTTCCAGATAAGAAGCGTTGCCTTCGACCTACATCCAGGACAATGTTATCAACCACTTAGACAGCAAAACGACCTGAATTAATCCACTGAGATATCTCCCGCTCGATTTCCACTGCTCACAAAGACAGGAAGGGATTTTCTTTGAGAATTATCCTGTGATAGACAGTATCAAACATAATTGTGGAAACTGAGGCTCAAATTGGTCTAAATCCTGCTTTTAAGGTGAATGACATAATGATGTTAATTTTTAGGATTATTTGATCCAAAGGTGTCTAATGAGATAAGAATAATTAAGTACTTAAGTACCTCTTAAACCAAAATATCCACTGTGGAGCCTGACAAAGCCAGAAAGTGTCGCGGCAGACCTCGTTGAAGATGGCGCGACGAGCTGGACGTAACCAACGACCAGTGGCCCACATTAGCCCTTGATCGAAAGAACTTACAATTTAAAATTTAAATCACGTTCTGCATGGAAAACATATTTAGACCACGAACTTTAGTCATCATTGCATAGCCTTTTTCCATTGGGGAACACTTCCAGTCTAACCGGATGCAGCTGAATACAAGTTTTTACATGGAGCGACTGAATATCTGACCTCCACCACCCAGTTAGTACTGAGATACGATACCCTTTGTAAGACTGGTTGTCAGACTTTCGGCCCACTGACTACCTGTAACAACCGTCAAAGATCTACAAATGACTGCCGTTCTGTAGATTTTGCGTTAAAGAGTAACAAACATCCATTTATCCATCCATCCATCCTCCCAAACTTTCGCATTTTTATTTGTATTATGAGACGATGGCAAAAGGCTCGCTCTTCACTACATAGTATAAAACAAAGTCACTCCCCGCTGTCCGTCCCTATGTATGCTTAGATCTTTAAACTACGCAACGGATTTTGATGCGGTTTCGTGATTCAAGAGGAAGGTTTATAATGCATAACATTGCACCCGTGCGAAGCCGGGGCGGGTCGCTAGTATTACATAAGACTTAAACACAGCTGGCAAAATATAAGTGTAGTAAGTACGAGTAAATAATACCTACAAGTGTGATGTTATGTCACGTAATAAATTAATTAATTAATGTATTTTAGAAACATGTGCTATAATCTTCATTATTCAATAAAACGTAGCCATTACCCTTCCATCTGTTATTATGAAACCGAAGTAATATAATTTACTCACGTCACTCAAGCTTAGGGATGTGATAAAATGTTTGTGTTCCATTACAGTATACCACGCGTCAGTGAAACATCCTGAGCTAACGTGATACGGAGTTTCATTAGACTAAGAGACCAGCTTCAACTGGTTATGTTACCAATCAGCATGTGCTGTACGCAGAATTAAATTACAGTATAATGTGGCTTACGTATGTTGATTTTAAGGGTAATGTTATAATGGTTGTAAACGGAATTACGATTTCGTACAATCCTGTGGGCTAAATTACCTAGCAAATACTTAGCATTACTTAGGGCCTGTTTCAGCACATTTTTTTTTTCTTTTTTTCGTATGGGATATCATCAAATGACCCCTCCCGCACTGAGCAGAGTGGAAAGGAGTGTCAGACTTGCACTGAGTAAAACCCATCCATGTTCCCTCTTAGCCCTTTGTGTTCCAAGGCCGCGTCTCTTTCGAACAGTCCCGCAACCCCGGCAGGCATCGGCCCTTGCGGACCCCTTCCGATTTGCTGACATCTCTTTGAGACGCGCGTGGAACGAGGACGCGCCGAAATCACCACCAGCGATTAAGTTCACGTTAACTTATTTGGCGGATAATTTAAAAATTAAATTTTTAATAAGTGGCTATTTGGACATCGTGAATTAGGCCGATGATGACAATGGCTCTCATTTTGTGAATTGAAAAATATGAAATGGCAATGGTCTTTGACAAAAGAGATTTACAATTTACTTTAACGTGGGTGTGCAAGCGAGGAGATGCAAGCAATACTCTGAATAATTCAAAGTCTCTAATGAACAAACGTTCTACCGATGCATGTACAGACGAATGCACGAAACTGTCAAACTTTCCCAAACAACCTTGAACCTAAGCTATAACAAATTTTAAAGTTAAGTAAGTTAAGGTAACAAGTTTTAAAATTTTAATAAAGTAGCTTTATGTGCTGGCGTCTGTTCGTGAGACGCATACGCTTTCAATCAATATATTCACTAAAACAGCAAGGCTACACACAAAAAAATATAAGCGTCATCTTATACAACAAACTGTGTCCCGCGTAATGGATTGTGCCCAAGAATCTTCCAATAATTAGGCAGTTACCCGGGAAAGGTAATCACACGATAAGTTATTCATATTGGAACCCCTACGACATTCAGTACAAGGGAAATCCTGTTTAATTATACATAAGTATGGTTTCCGCAAAAGTGGTCAAGCATTAACTGTGACTCAGCTTACGCCATAACGACATGGATGTATGATAATTACGTAGATCGGATTCCGATGTAGTAGAAAAGTGACCTATACTGTTTAATTATTAGCTATAAACATTTCTTCGTAATCTTATTACGGAATTAAAATAAAGTCAAAAAGGCAAACAGACAATTAAAACGGTGAAGGAAAACATCGTGAGGAAACCGACATGTCCTACAACCAAAAATTCGAAGACATGTGACATCTACCAACCCGCACTGGGCCCATTCCCTCGCATAGAGAGGAGGCCGTGTGTCCCAGCAGTCGGAACATTATGGGTTGATTATGCAATTAAAACATTTTAATATGTTATTCGCGGTTTAAATTCTATTAATAATGTATAATTAGGAACAGATCAGTAGAATAAATGAAATCAGGTTTGTTTTAATAGGAGGCGAGTCTATTGCCATCACCCAAGCACAAATCTAGACTCCGTGGCTGCTACTGAGAATTCCTAGTGAAAAAACTCAAACTTTGCCCGACCTAGTAATCGAACCAGGACCTCATTCTCAACAGTGGTGCTTGCGTCTACTAGACCAACGAGACATTTCTGGCTACTCATTTGTGATTTGAGTTACAGGAGTGATTTATACAAATAAGGTTGAGAGTTATCATCAAAATTACATACGACAGTCCACCAAAACCCCTTTCCCTTGAGTTGAAAATTGAATATTGAAACAGCAGGAAACACAAGCCACACATTAACAGATCCTGAAATTGAAATACAGTATTGATTGATTCATAATGAGAGATGTGTCAACTGCATGTTTGTGTAGCGAGCATATATTGTTACGAAAGGTTGAATGAATAAACGTAATATTGGTTTTTAAATTGATTTTAAATCACTACATTTAATAAAAACAAAGTCGCTTCCCGCTGTCTGTCCCTATATATGTATACTTAGACCTTTAAATCTCCGCAACGGATTTTGATGCGGTTTAATAGATACAGTGATTCAAGAGGAAGGTTTATATGTATAACTTTACACCCGTACAAAGCCGGGGCGGGTCGCTAGTAAGTAATAAAAGCTGACGTGGCTAAAAAGGCTGCCTAACTTTTTTTTTTTTTTCCTATTGGAAATCATCAAATAACACCTCCCGCTCTGGGCTGAGCAGGAGGGAGTGTCAGACTTTTACTGACTAAAACCCATCCATGTTCCTTCCTTTGCCCTTTGTGTTCCGGGGCCGCGGTATCTCTTTCGAACAGTCCCGCAACCCTGGCAGGCATCGGTCCCTTCGGACCCCTGTTTGCTGACTCTCTTTCAGGCGCGCGTGGTACACGAACGCGCCGTCGACACGGCCTGTCTTCATAAGACGGACGGACGGCGAGCTAGCCCATAGCTTGCCGTCCACAGTCCCGCGCCTACGGTGGCCGGGGGCCACCACGTGGCCCCCGACGCCCGGTGCGTCTCCCAAAGGCTGCCTAACTCAAATAGGATGCCGGACAAACTTTGAGCCAAAATAGTGGGAAACTGGTGCCCTTAAACAGTTCGGGCTTGCGGCAGGCCACGAAGGAGGACGCGCGGGTTCGTGAAAAGTAGAAGGAGTGGAGCCTTAGCCCAGGAGTGGGAGAGGCCAGAAAAAAAAAATTAAGTAGCTGAGTTCCGTAAAACAGAGAAGAGATTGTCCGAGTTTTAAAAATGTTCGCCGTTCTCAAAATGTTCCTATGCTGTCTCAGAAATCAAACAGTTAATAGAATAATAGGACCATATTATTTTTTATTGAGAAAAAAAAAAAAATTCTTGCCAAAAGAAAACGCGGACAAAGCTATTAAGGGCCATTTAAATGGAGAGAGTTTCTCGAAGGATTCTTGGCGAGAAATCGTACGCTACTATCGCAAGCAATAATCGCCATAAGATTATCGTATCATAATGTTTGCATACAGGCAAGAACTGCATTCTGGCCTACGATTTGTCATGCGAGATTCGCAACTGTTTATACAGCGAAAATTATAGTAGGAAGACTCCTGCTTACGAGTTCTCACACGAGTTTACACGGAGACAGATATATTCTATTGCGAGGCAATTATCGCCCAAGGGAATGGGCGACAATCGTGAATGTTTAGACGAAGAAACTTTTTTAGTGTTCTTTCGATAATCGTATCTTCGATTCGAGAAACTCTCTCCATCTAAATGGCCCTTTAGACGCTTGCCAGCTAGAGCCTGGCCTATTACTTTTTGCCTCAACATAACTTCTTGTTAGTTTTGTAAGATTACAAATTAAGGTAACCAGTGTAAAAGGATTTATAAGATCAGTAAGATCATCTGGGCATCTAATCCATAGGGTTAAAGCGACCAATTAGGGTTAATTCCCTCTCAAATCCATTCCTTGTGTAGCTTTGTAAACTCTAATTTTAAGGATATGCGCAGACTGAGTATAGAAGATCTATTACCCAGACAGCTTTATATTAGAACAATGATAATATAGTAACACTGTTAGTTAAGCATTCACGGTTTAGACTGAAGTTATTCTGTTACTTACGAGATATCTTCCGTGATTATAATGTCATGTCTGAGAAAGAGGGTAGACAGATTTATCTGCACCTAACAATTTATTTTCCATCTAGCCGCATTCTCCAATCTTCCAGCGATCATGGCGCTTCCGACAGCGTCTAAATATCGGGAGCTCAAAATAATGAGTAATCACGGAAGATATCCCGTGAATGATATAGTACTCAAACTCAAAGTAGTCATGATGGATCTATTGTTCTATCTGTGACTAGCTTTTGCCAGCAGCTTCTCTAACGGTATGATCGGCAATTTAAAAAATAATAATTTAATTACATATGAAAAAATGCAGCAGGTTGTGTTCAATAAAAAGTGAGTTTAATTGATGACGTAACGACTGTATGGATGGCAGTTTCTAAAGCTGAAAATACTCGATGTAATAATATAAATCATAAACATTTTTACAAAAAAAAAAAAATCCTTTTATGAAATCTAAGGAAAAGAAATAAAAAGTCTTAACTTATTCTGCGAATCGGACTTTTATTTTTATTTTGCCTGACTTTTCACGGGTCTTGCGTCTACTTCGAAACCAAATAAAAAGGGTGGAATATTATTTTAAATTTCGATATTTGATCAACCAAATGGTCAGTCTATGTTAATTTATTTCTAAAACACGGATGGGATTTATGAAAAAGTATGAACGTTCATTCAAAATGGTTAAATATGAATTTTCAAAAATCGTTCCTTACGGCCTGCCTTTGATTTCCAAGAAACTTAACCAATAATATCAAGTTGTAGCACCCAGTGGTTTAAGCTGTATGATGTCAATCAGTAAATTTAAAATTAATTAGAAAAAACCGGCCAAGTGCGAGTTGGACTCGCGCACCGAAGGTTCCGTATAAACTTGTAGGTATTTTGTCATTAAACTACATACGGTACTTACGGTTTTCTGATTTTTTCCTTTACATGTTTTGTAAGACATTGCTTCTTGACAAATTTCATGATTCTAAGTCAACGGGAAGTACCTTATAGGTTTTGATTCCCTTATAAAATTGCAAAATATGGGACATAAACGGTACCGGTAACGGTAGCTTTTGATCGCGTTGACTTACAAGTTTGATTTTTCCACTGCTCCAAGGAGTAGCAGATCCGAGTATTGGTTATTAATTTATGTGATGTATATTCTACGTATACATACCTTCTTATTCTTGAGAAGACTAATCCTCTATGGCAATCGTTGCCATGGTAATATTTCTTCTTATGAAAATAACGTGTGTGTCAAATATATAAGAAAACATATTTATTGTACTAGGATTTATTATTAAAAGCTAATATAAAATACTTCAGCTTTTTCTTATTATTAAGAACTTCACATTAGCTTGATAACTCCACGTGTTCCTGAGAAAGAGGATCTTGACAGACGGACAGATAGATGGACAGACGGGCAAAAAAGTGATCCTTTTAAGTGTTCCGTTTTTGCCGACTATCGTCCGGAACCCTAAAATTAAATAGTTAATTTTAGGGTAAAAATAACAATAATTGTATTGGAATCCATAGGTTTAGTTAGTTTAAATAGCAAAAACAAAATCCTTATATTTTTTTTTCTAGTTAGGGTTCCGTGACCCGATAACTGGAAAAAAATATATTTTTGTCAGTCATCATTTATTATGCCGACATTTGTCAATGACAGACGTGACGTTCGCGGGATGACGCCTACGCTTAATAAATACAGTACAAGTCACCCTAAATGAAAGTTCGCTTAAACCTTCTAAATACCCTAAGCCTTATAGTTTGAAGAGAAAATCTCATCATGTTGATTAGTTGACTTAACAACAACCCTAATTAATATGTTTTCAAGAAGCTTCGGAGCTTATTATGTAGGAAAATTCTGAACTTAGAACAATCGATCATTGTCGATAGATTGGACCACCGACATAGATATCACTAGATAGCCCAAGAGCACTTTCGCGTGCCCGGCTTAAGCATTTCATGCTTAACGTGGCTACTGTCGCAGCAAGTTAATTTGTTTTAAACAACAACGGTTCAACTCAAGAACTTAATTCTAGACATTTAAAGAACAAAAACGTACACTATTTTGTAAAAATTGTTCGAGTATTAACTAAATATTGCTTATAAGTCAAAGAAATGAACGCTTGGTTTTCATACGGATCGTGATACTTGCGTTATCTAGGTATATCTACAGGTTGTAAGGGACAGCCCTCCACAAACTGACAACCCGCATTTTTCTCAGGAAATTTTTCACATTTTATCGATTTTTCGGATACTCCTCCTATATTCCAATGTAAAATTGCACTACCTTTAGGTATGCAGCACTTCTTTTGTGTAAATAATACGGCTAAAATCAAACCCCACAGTGGATGTTGAAATATTCTAACGCTACATGCTAATACTAGCTACAGACTTCCTCGAACTCGTCGTCGCGCTTGCGTTTTGCCACATTTCCTCATACATGCGTATGAGGAAATAAAACAAATCTTTATTGATTTCCCATTAAGTTCCTGAAATAATTTCTTGTACCGATCATCTTAGTATGATATACTAAATATCAGTCTGCAGAGGGCTGACCCTGTATATCTGTGGATTGTATAGAATTCATTTAATTTAGTGACTACAACATACCTCGTTGTTAATAAGAAAAATCTTGATGCTTAAGCTATTTCCACGGATGACAAGATTAATTCCTGCTTATTTATTTTTCCTTCTGCGAAGTAACAGCCCGTTTTTTTTAGCTGGAATTTAGTTTCTTATATTTCATATGATTTATCTATATTTTGGTGTAAACTGGACTAGTGAGCATGAGGTATTGGATTTCAATTCGTTTCCCAGGTCGTGCAAATTGTTATTAGGTTTCTCCATCAGGAATTCTCAGTAGCAGTCACGGAGTCTGGATTGTGCCCGATTGTTGGCAATAGGCTCACCCCCTTACAAGGGACTTAAATATAACTGGCGAAGTGTGGGTGTACCTACTGTTTAACCCTTCGAAGAAATGCGGACGTGAAGTTAATCTGTTATTTATTTTGCTAATCTGATTTAAGAAGTAACTTAATTGCTACGTGAATTTAAAAAATAATTCTGGGTACACTTTATTATTCTGAACTAGCGACCCGCCCCGGCTTCGCACAGGTGCAATGTTATCCATATAAAACCTTCCTCTTGAATCACTCCATCTATTAAAAAAACCGCATCAAAATCCGTTGCGTAGTTCTAAAGATCTAAGCATACATAGGGACAGCTGGAAGCGACTTTTTTTTATACTATGTAGTGAAGTTTGCCCTTATGTGTTTTCAGAAGAGAAATATTAAATACAGAATCTTTGGCAAACTGCGAAAGCCTAGCTGCGGTAGCCTCAATATTCTGAAAGCCAATCTTCAAAGTCAATGCATTAAGGTACGATCTTAAAGAATAAGGTAAAGATACCTTATTCTTTAAGATCGTAATAAATACATGTTTTTTATTGCACTACTAAAATTCACCTTCTTTTTTATATTTTACTTGTTTTTTTATTGTAACAACGGTATATTGGCTGAGCCTCTCTTAAGTATCATAAAATACAAAAAAAATGTGTTCTTACGTTTTCATAAAAACCTACTACGAATTCAATAATATTGGATACAACATAACATAATAATAAATAATAAATATTTATTAGCAAAAAGCCAAATACAAGTGTCCATCTCAATCAAAACATAAAAAGGAACGCCATTATTTATGAAGTACAAAGCTATGCATTATTTGAGATGAACGAGAACGATTATGAACGATTATGAGAGTGAACGTCTGTGTCTGTGCTAGTATAAACTGTGTTACAGATACAGGCGCCTTCCTCTTACAGTTCTTTTACAATTTGCTGCACTTTGTACGAGTTTTGTAAGCATAAAACTTAGACATAAGTACTTAACACCTATTATAATTATGTATGCAAGGAATGGGTGTGTGTGGTGTGGGTGTATGAGTGAGTGTATGTGTTTCGTTTCTGTCACAGTATAGAATAGATAATAAAGTAGTAATTTAAATCTGTTTTTAGATGTGTCAGTAAGTTTTTTTTTTGCAAAGAGTTGTTCAGTCTCATCGTACGTTAACTTTTGAAGAAAACTACTAACTACAGTTTTACATTTAAATTTAGGTAAAGAATATACGTACTGCCTGCTAAGACACGGGTAGCTTCGTCTTGCCAGAGCAGTTTTGGTGGTCACAGGTGGGCATACAGGATCCTTACGTCGTTTATTTTGTTCTAGTATTCGTGGGTCATAGACGTCAATGATGAGTGCACACGTAAAGTGATGTTAAGTGCACAGAGCTGTCCGACAGTGAGTACAGATATGTCTTCATAAAGCTGGGTTGTCGGGTACCGGTAAGGTTTGTGAAGCATGACTTTCAAGACAGCTCTTTGTGCCCTCTCAAGGCAAAGTAAATACGTTTTAAGTGTGCCACCCCAGACAGATATGCAATAGGTTAGAAGTGACTGAGCTAAGGCAAAATAGATAGTTTTTAACAAACGGTCGGCAACTACTCTTCTCAGTTTTTTCATAGGGAACATTAGCTTACGAACACGCGTAACTATCAGACTGATACGCTTTTGCCAATTCAGTGTGTTATCAATATGCACGCCCAAGTATTTTACACAAGAGCTTCTAAGTATACTAGGGCAACTGCAAGGGGTCAGCGTAGGGTGTCAACTGTGGGCTTTAACGTCTGTCATACTAGGCTGTGTAGCAGTGTTTGCTGAGAAAGGGACACAGTGGGTTTTAGAGACATTTAGCGTAAGTAAATTTAATGAAAGCCAATCCATGACTATACCAAGAGCATTTTCAGCTGCACGGTGAGCAGATTCCCATGTTTCTCCACTTATGATAAGCGCAGTGTCGTCTGCATATACGAGTATCTTGCAGTGTGGGATTGACTGCTGACACAATCTGTTTACAAATAGGAAAAAAAGTGTGGGCCCTAGCACGCTGCCCTGTGGTACGCCAAAGGTTAGATTCACATCGTCACTGATGTAGTTGTCTACCCTAACTCGTTGGTTACGGTTTGTGAGATAGTCACGGAAGAGGTTTAGAGCAATATCTCTTATTCCTATGCTTTCTAAACCATGTAGAAGGATGGGAGTAGAAACCGTGTCGAAAGCTTTGGGTAAATCAAGAAATATACCTATATTTTTAGTCCTAGAATCAAGATTCTTAACAATTTGGCTTGTCAGTTCAAAAACAGCATCCTCTGTTGGTACGCCTCTCCTAAAACCGTATTGGTTTTTCGCAATTATGTTGTTGCATTCAAGATAGCTAAGCAATCATTTCTTGTGAACCTTCTCCATAATTTTGGACAGTGTGGTAACATAAAATCACGCGTGCAATCAGAGGCAACGGTGTAGGTACCTAAAAGTATCCGGTTGTGAAAGCTCTGTTATTCAAAACGTGTGGTTAACCAATAGAAATAGGAATGCAAACATTTCTGTAAATTCACAAGCGATTTGCCCGTAGAATTTCAAAAAAGATTTGCTCCTAGAATTTCAATTGAACAGTAGTAAGTAACAAATATATTTAAGATCTGGTTATTTACATTATTTACAAACCACAAATCTGTAATCTATAACAGTAATAAAAATATGTACAAGTATCAAAAGTGTTACAGGGCGTCAAAAAATTCGTCCACATCGCTGTCAACAGGAAAAGTGCCCAGAAGGCTGGCAGCATTGCCAAGTTGTATATTTTGTCCAAAGTTCGTAAGTCTGAAACGCTGAAGTATACCATCAAATTCCAGTCGACTGTTGTCTTTGTATTCTGATGTCCTAGCACGAACGCGTGAAGTAGGTACACATACGTAAATTCAAACGATTTTCGAATCGTAAACACAGAATTGAAGATTTGAAGTATATTATTACATTTTTTTTTAGACATACACTATAACCACCTAGACCTACAGATATATGAATAAAGTCTTAAAACTAAGTTACGAGTTAAGATATATTTAATTTTGATATCGTTCGAAATTTAAATTAAGCTTTCTTCGCCAAGGCCAACAGTTAGCGTTTATTGCCAGTACTATTATTAAAAGAGTACCTAGATACTCTAGGATATAATGCAGTTAAAATTGGCAACATAAATGAAATTTATGATCTAAAACATTTTACTAAGCTATTAAAACAAAACATGAAACGAACAAATACCAGACAATTAAATAAACATTTATGCTTAAGGTTTTATGGAGCTGTGTAAAATAAGTGTGGGTATTACTTTAGTATGATCTCGGTTAATATCCTTAGCCATAGATGGGATAGGTACAGAAGATCCGCTCCAAACATTGAACGAAAACTCACGCACACATGTAGATCGCTTCACGGGCTTACCGCCTGGCCCCGGGGACCGGCGACGCGAATGGCGGTGCGTCTGGCGGAGCGGCAATCCGTGCGGCACTGTTTTCAGGCCACGGGCACTGGCGTTCACCGCCGCGACCACTATACGCCATGAGCGATATTTCTTTTTCAAAGTTATCTCGATATTGCTTGGAACGTAATCGTTTTGGTTCACGACACAATATTTGGAAGAGATTGTAAGAATTTACAACCAGAACTGGAGAAAATGGTAAAATTTTTAAGTGCTGCTGAAAAATTGATTTGACATTGAAAATTGACAGACGCCATCAGTGTTGTTCCCGTATACGGTAAAACGACTATAACTTTTTTTCTTACAAAACGGCAGAACTTTTCAGAAATACGGAAATTATTGGAACTTCACACCATACAATTTACAACTACAATTTTACAAATAATTATGATTATACGGCGGTTAGTGTAGAATACGGCAACCCGAAATTTAACACGATCCTTCAACCTCTGAAGTGTTCGAATGCATCCTTTTTGGTTTGCGATACAATATCTAGTGTTATTTGTTATATTTTCGTTGTGTTTGTTTCTGTTACTTTGTTATTTTTTTGTGGTTCTAAATTGTTCAGCGAAAACAAAAACGTAACAGACGTTTTTGTTTTCGCTGAACAATTTAGCGTGATGAAGATATTTTATCGCCAAGAAAAAAACGTAAGCTCATAGCTAAACGGAAAAAGTTATGATCATGAACGCTTACAAGTATTACGGCACTGTTGGCGCAGTGGCTAAGCGATTGGCTGCTGCGCTGCGTGTCGCGGGTTCGATCAGGTAGTTGTTCCGGGTCTGGCTGTTTGTGTATGTGAGTTTAAATGTTCGTAAACGCACCCACGACACAGGGGAAATACCGAGTGGGAGCAAGGTTTCTAAAAATAAAAAAAAAATACAAATATGTACATACTGAAAACAAAACCGAATCTCCAACCGAGACGCCGAAAAAAAACGAATGTGTTTTAACAACTGGCGAAATCCTGAACATATCCAGAGCTTCAATATACAGGGTGCTGAAGGAGCACAAAGAGAATGAAAATTTTAGCTCGCCGAAAATACCCAAAGTAAAATGACGAAGACGACGTAATGACTGTTATTATTTAGCTACTTCACTAACTCACTTAAATTTCTGCCGTCTCACTCCCACTCGTAATTTTGGTGCCTTATCTATCTCAAACAAACAACGGGGTACCTGCAACATTGTGGACTATGCGCTGGGACAGGGTTATATTCAAATGGCTATAAGTCTTAAAATAATTGGTGTCGAGTCTATATTTTGATATAATTTTGTAGGTTGACTCAAATACTTCTGATTTAACATAAAAACATAAACAATATTTAGGGCTAACCTCACGTACCAGCCGCCGCAGGAGACGCACCGGGCGTCGGGGGCCACGTGGTGGCCCCCGGCCACCGTAGGCGCGGGCCTGTGGACGGTGAGCTATGGGCTAGCTCGCCGTCCGTCCGTCTTATGACGACAGGCCGTGTCGACGGCGCGTTCGTGTTCCACGCGCGCCTCAAAGAGAGTCAGCAAACGGGAGCGGAGCGGGAGGGGTTATTTGATGATTACCCATCGATAAAAAAAAAAAAAGTGGTACATTTTGCACTAGAGTAAAAAATATTTAAAAAATAGATTTTTTAGTATATTTAGTAATTTCTTAATTAAAAAAAAAAAACAGCTGTTGCAAATGTACTGAAAAGCTGTTTTTTTTTCGCGATTTCAGGTTTGGTCCCATAGAAAAAGTTATTTGTTATAATGAGTACAATGACCCCTTCAAAGGATTTAAACGACTTAAATTTAGCATTGTATAAATAACATAATTGTCTAAGTATGTGTCCGTATATCATTAAATTATTTTAATATACCTGACGGCGCCCCTACAAGGCGTTGTCTATGGCCAACATTGTAAACTAAAGACGAGAGTGAAGAAAATGTGATTATTATTTGCTTTATTGTAAACACTTAAAAAATATTCAAAACATTTTTTTTTTTTTTTTTGAATTTAATTAGAAAACGTATGGCCTGTCCTGCTACAGGAGCGCAGGTCGCATTGCACGGCACGCAAGCATTAACGACATTATTCGTCGAGCCCTTGCCAGCGCCGGCGTACCAGCGGTATTAGAACCAAACGGCTTGGTACGTGACGATGGGAAGAGACCAGACGGCATGACGTTGGTGCCTTGGAAGGTGGGTAGGCCTTTGGTGTGGGACGCAACCTGTGTCGACACCCTTGCGCCATCTCACGTTGCAAGCACGGCGGGCTGTGCGGGCGCTGCTGCTGCGGCTGCTGAAATCCTCAAGCGGCGCAAATACTGTAACCTTATCGGTAACTACAGTTTTGAGCCGTTTGGGGTCGAAACGCTCGGGTCATGGGGCCCGAGTGCACGTCTCCTTTTTAAGGAAATATCTCGCCGACTGGTCGACACTTTGCGTGACCAGAGGGCTGGCTCTTTCTTTGGTCAAAGAATTAGCATTGCCATTCAACGTGGCAATGCTGCCAGTCTTCTGGGCACGTTTCCGGATGACATCGATGGGGAGGAGTTCTTTGACGCCTAAGTGTCCTATTGTCGTCGTTGTATATATGTAGGAACTTAGTTTTAGTCTTCTTTTTAGCATTATTTTAGTTATATTTGTAGTCTGTATATAATGTACATAGTATTTTAGACCAATATTCTTAAAATACATTTCTAATTAACTTCAAAACATTTTTATATTTGATGAATTGTTGTAAATAATACAAAGTGGTATACAACATACATATTTGAGGCTGTTGTGACATCACTATTTAGTATGTAATTAGTATGTACACCACTAGTAATTGTCTATACTTCCGGTAGGCTACTCCGATCACTGTCCTAACTGATCCCGTCCGTGACACTGCTGTGTCCGTCTATATTAACTATAATGTGTCTGCTCTGTTAATAAATCAAGTGTACCTAACGGTATCTTTTATTCAAACATCCAACATAACAGAGGCCTTGTGTATCAGCTGAAGAAAGACTTGATATTATTTTAAAGTAGAACAGGTACATTTTTTTTAAACATGTTTCAATATTTATACTTTTGAACATGCTAACATGATTAAACAGGATTGTTCATGACACTACAGTAAAGCGGCGCACTTGCAATCCTATCGGCATTTACCGTTTTCTCCGGTTCTGGTTGTATATTCCTAAAAATATAATCAAATGTTTCGACACTCATTCGGGTACAATTGAAAAAAAAAAACTGGATATAGTTTCTTTTTCAGGATAACTACTAACTATTATAAAAAACGATACTACTTGACTTTATTAACGTCAATTTACGGTTGTTGCACATCACTATTTGAAAATTCCAAAAAAAGTGCAACCTGCGTAATGTGTAAGTTTTATCTCGGAAAAAAAAAAAAACAGACTATTGTTTGGTTCCTGCACTATTCGCCGCGTGTACCGCGTGATCCCGGGGCATGCGTCGTACTGATCCATACATTTGTTTCTGCCGCCTGCCGCGCCGCTAGACGCTCTTGAAATTCGCTCGGCAAATTTCGCCGGTCGCGCCGCCGGTTGCCGCTACGCGTGGCATAGCTAGTACATTCCTATACATTTGTTTTAGTCGCAAGACGCTTCGCCGTTCGCACCGCGCGAATGTCCCGTGGCCAGGCGGTTATGCCCGACTCGTCACCGTTCCAACTCGTCATCGGAAAACAAAAGATCACGATTCACAACGTATAGCGAGTGCAAGAGCATTCGCGACTGTCATTTATTTGAATCCTAACAAAAACTATGATCTCCTTTGATCATTCGCTGACTCGTTACTCTTTTGACGTCACCATTTGCATGGATTTTTACAAGGTTCTAAGTTGGCATGGCGAAGGTTTTCTTAGAGCCAGCGTCTATAGCATACATAACATAACATAATGTCTGTAATCTCCGAAGGGTTAGACAGAGGTGCACCCAATAGTACACCCACATTTCGCCAGTTATGTTCAAGTCCCATGTAATAGGGGGGGAGCCTATTGCCATCAACCGGGCACAAATCTAGACACCGTGGTGACTTAGAAATTTCTGATACACAATAACACTTTTCCCCAACTAGGCATCGAACCCAAGACCTCACGCTCAGCAGTCGCGCATATGACCAATGAAACAACGAGGCAGTCAGTAGTCATTATTTTGGCTTGTTGTGTGAAACTGGCCTTCTGTTTCCATCGATTATGCTCTTAAACCCTTTAGCTATTATGGTGGAGAAAGTAATTACTCAACTTCCTTCGCTTTGAAGGCTAGGTAATTGATGTTACACATAGGATGCGGCGACGGCTACAGTTATGAGCATCATCGGAAATTTCTTGTCATAGTCATTTATTCGGTTCGAAACATCACTCTTCTCTCTTCTTCAACCTGTGACCACAAAATGCTTAGTGTAGGTCTCTTCCCAATCTCTCCACTTTTGGCGGTTTTGTGTCATACCCAAGTACCAAAAATTTGCTCTATTAATGTCATTAAAGCCAAAAATATATATTTTATAAAGGCCATATTAATGCTTATAAGAATGCGTTTGGGCACAAATTATAAGGAATAAAAACTTGTAGAGATTTTATAGTTACCATATAATAAGCTAATCTCCCTTAAACTCGACATGTAAAGGCATATTGTATGGCTGATTAACTATAAATAGGCAAGACATTTGCTTTAATGTAACAAATTACCCTTAAAACTGCTAACAAAATACGGCTATAAGGGCAATTTCTCGTATTGTAGCAAACGCAATACGAATATGAGAAGTTCATGATTTATTCACGCGTCATTTGCCTCAATGCGTGATTTATAAAAGATATTAATTGCCTGCATTGCAGCTAGACATTGACCACATCGCTCCTTTTTCGTATGTATGTACAGGAAGTTTATGTGGAAAAGCAGATTTGTGAGAACTGTGGGTGAGTTTTATGGCAAAATTTTAATGCGCCTCGTTAATTTTACCTTTTTTAATTTTAAAAACTAATTTATTTTTGTGAGTTACTGTTAATTGCTACTATAAGAAGGATTAGCAAATCAAATGTTTTTATAAATCCTTTAAAAGTCATGTACCCTTATTGTGTCAGGCTAGTACAAATATACTCAACCATATGGAAGTTTTTAGGGTTCAGTCTCCATTATTTTGCACTCTGCAATCTTGTTTATTCTACAGAACCCAGGCAGAACGGATATGGATGTGGACCGTTTCTAAACAAAGGACGATTATGATAATGATGATAAAAAGGAATGACAATGCTAAAGAACATTTTGTGCCAATTGATTTCACAGACATTTTTAATTAAAAGCTTTTTAATGAAAATACTATTTTATTTACCTCAGCCTTCCATAATTATATTAACAAAGACTGTAATAATGGTATAAAATATAATTGAGTATCGTATTTAACACTAACTAACTTGCACTGTTCATCAGCTGCTGAAAAATCAATATTCATGGTCTCAAACACAAAATATCAATATTCTGGATCTTCGATCATATCGACATTTAATTCCAGTAGGGGCGAGTCAATTTTTTGATGTTTTTCATACACGAAAGTCTGCATTGTTAACGGATTTGTTGAGCGTGTTCTGTGTTTGGTGAGATAATTAAATAGTCGGACTCCAGAGAAGTAAAAGTCTTTTAATTGGGTTCCACAATACTTCGTTATAACTAACTACGTACTAGGTAAGCGGCGAGGCAGGGCGGTGGTACGTAGGCGACTGGCGAGCCGATCGCTCGCTCCCTCATATTTCGTCAAGAATGCAACTCAGCATATTGCCATTACTGAGCCGCTACAGATTGAAACGTTACTGTATGTACTGTATGTGATACATGTGAATATTACCGTACCACGGGACATTTTTTGAGTTGAAATTTATAACTCCCGAAATGTTCAAAATCAGTGTTAATTTGTAAAAACAAATTAACACTTTGAGTAAGGTAACATTTTAAGAAATCTTCATAGTGTAAATTTTGTGAAAATAATTCTACGGAACCCGTATCATTTTCGATAAACTTATGTAAAGGCAAAATCAAGCATACATATAAGAATAAAGTTCTTGTAACTGTTCCATAGAGGTGCAGTCAACACTTTATTTATTTATAGAAGTTATGTAACTTGCCTTTTTGCATTAGCTTTTAAACTGCATTCAAATAGACATTACAAGGGAAAAGATTTTATAAAAGCCCTATAAATTTTACAAATAGTATGAGGCCAATGCGATTTTATGGCTAAGTTATTATATGTCTGAAAAGTCATATTATATGCTTCTATACGACCAATGCTTTATAAGGGACATTATACAATGGTTTTATAAACGTATGTAAGATAAGGTGATAAGACCGATATACCATATTAGCAAAAAACACTTATGACATGCTTTTATAAAAAGAGTTGTAAAACATTTGCTGTTATAAAACATGTACAAGAGTTATAACCTTATAAATCATTCGTTATATAGCGCTTTTGCTAGTTGGGTAGCTATCCAGTTTCTTCTGGCCACTTTAAAGAGATCGTCTGTCCACGTAGTCGGTCGTCTTCCCACATTCCTCCATCCCGTCCGTGGTCTCCACTCCTGCAGTTTCTTCCCCCACCTTCCATCCAGTCTACGGCATACCTTCACTTTCACTTTTTTTTGCTATCGCTACCGCTGTGTCCGTAAGTCTCGTTTGTCTCCGTATTTCGGTGTTTTTCATCAAACACGAAACACCACGCAGAGTTCCAAAACAGGCATAGTGGACGTTGGCAAAATGGCTGTTAGGCTAAAATGGGATTGGATGATGTCACGTCAGCCGTATGCTCGGTGACCGCTGGGCAAAAGTCTCCATACGAGGTTGCCGGAAGACGGACGGTGCCGGTGCGGAGGACGAACGCCTCTAGGTCGTCACACCAGCGTTTTCTAGGCCTCCCTCGGCGACGACGCTCGTATTCTGGCACCCACTGCGTGGCGACTCTGGCCCATCCACTTCAACCCAGCAGTTTTATTGCCCTCATCAGCGATTTCAGTTTTAGAATGTATTGTGGTATTGCGAACATAGCTTAATCACGTTAAAAATACTTCCGACCGGGCTGACGAGCGGCGTCGTGTCAGAATCGCCTTACGAATGAAATCTTTGTTGAATACCGAGAATACCGAGCACGTAATGCATCACAGGACTTTCTTTGCAACGTAGGTTTGTCACATGCAAAAGATACGCTAAGTGATATTCAATACCGAGAATGATTCTCTCCTAAACGATTGATGTTTCTGTGCATGTTGTATCTTGTGTACGAGGTGTGTACCTTTCGTCATAAACATAGATACATAAACTGACGATTTTTTTCATGGGTATAGATTCTAACATTCTCCTTTAGCATTTTCCACGTCCATACAACTGGTCACATATGCACGCCGGTTGCAACTACTAGACACCGTCACTCCGTCAGACGCACTGCCTGAAGACCATCACAATATTCGGAAATGGGAATTAGACTCAGCTTATTAAGGCTTTAACATTCGCCAAAGACCTTGAACAGCACCCTGTCTTGAGACTGACGCGTTCTCGTCACGCCGCGGGCGTTTGCTTGCACATGAGTAGTTCAACTTCAAGTAATACATACTTTAAATCAACAGACGTACCTACTGCTGAGATGAGGTCCTCGATTCGATTCCCGGGTTGGGCAAAGTGTTACTGGTATTTGCCATCAGGGATTTCTCAGTAGCAGCCACGGAGTCTGGATTTGTGCCCGGTTGGTGGCAATAGGCTCTCTCCTATAACATGAGACTTAAAATATAACTGGAGAAAAAAAATCGATATATCACGAGAAAATAGTTTTTGAATTAATTGTAAACATATTAGTGGTCAGGCTCGCATCTCTACGATCGAAGTAAACTCTATATTAACGCTATCATTGGAAACGAGATATTTTTTATGTTTTTAACGCCTCCTCCTTTTGATCTCCGGAGCACAAAGGCACGCTCGTACCCTCCACGCCAAGCCACAAACTCACCTACCATTTTGTTACATATTTGTGTCACGTATATGATGTGTCAATGATGTTCAATACGTTAAACAAAGTACTTTACCACGTGTTTCCTAAATATCTACAACTTTGCCTGCATGCCAAGGTCTTGTCTTTGAGAACGACAAGTCGACAAACACGATTTATAGGTATATGAATGGAGAAAGTAATCAAGAATATGTTTGCTCCTTTTTTTATTGCGTCGCAGATTGCTGACCGAGTGAAACGTATATAGGTCAACTATTCCGCTTTTGATCACTAATGCTCATGGTTTTATGGATTTCACCTATATAATTTTGGCTGCCTCGTCTGGTGGTCGAAGCTGTGGCTGTTGAGCATGAGGTCATCGGTTCGATTCTCAGGTCGGGCAAAGTGTTTTTGGGTTTTTCCATCAGGAATTACTCAGTAGCTGCCAAGGAGTCGATGTGTGTCTATTTGATGGCAATAGGCTCGTCCCTATATCATAGGACTTTAACATAACTGGTGAAATGTGTGTGTGTATTAAGGACACCATGGCATAATCCTTTGAGGATTATTGTCCTCACTCCATTGTTATCCTCCTCGCTGAGAAAATATTGTTAAGTTACATAAATATGTATTTGTTACTTTTATAATGGTTATGTAAAATAAAACATGATCGATAATCATGATCATAAATGATCCTATCATAATTCTGTTTAACAGTTTTCAGGTACTTTACAGAGATGTAATCTAAGTAGGTGTGATGTATTCAGAAGTGTCATAAATACAAATTCTGTAGGATCATTTCCGACAGTAACGCGAACGTAACCGCGTGCCAGAACTAGTCTTATTCAAACGTTAATTAAGTTATTTAATTTACGGTTGTTTTTTTGAACTAGTTATAAAACAGTTTTGGTTCTAAAATTGAGTAGCGTGAAATAAAAGTCATAATTTTATGTTCGCATAACTTTAACTGTCGTAAACATACCTAATTTAATAATTAAATTTTAATTTTATTTATTTATTGAGTCAGAGGAGAGAGTGTGAAGTTACTCATTCTCCGTTGAAAAGGAAGAATCCATGGGCCACGGGCCGATGGTATTTCTGTCGGATAACTCAGCTTGCGCGATCTAGGTTTTTTTTATATCTTGTCTTCAAATTGTTACTTACTCCCCCCCCCTGCGACCGGAGATCGTGTAATCATGTCGTAGTCATCGTGTCGTGTGATCGTGTCGTAGTGGAATGCGTCGTCCATAATTCGCGGTGAAACTATCTGCAAAAATGTGATTCACCAGCAAATAGTGGTGATGGCGCTGCGTTACGCTCCAGTGTGTCGTATGCAGCGCCGTGTAGGTATCCCTGCTGGCGTTGACCAGGATTGAAGCTCTTCTTATTGACCGCCCGAAAGTGAAGTGTGCTGTATTGTCGCTGATGAGGCTGAGGGTGCTGGCCAGGAATATGAATCTGATGCATGCTGTTGGCCACGATTCCCGTTGAAGCCGTAAGTGAATGCAGGCTGGCTTTGTGACTCGCTACTCAAAAGCTTGAGAATGTGATGTTAATGATAACGTCTCGTTGCTCGAAGACTGTGCTGATGTTCAAGTTCGATGTCACTAGTTCGGATTCATGAGGAGTAGGATGTGATTCATCATCCACCACATCATCCACCTCACGAAAACGGAAGGATCTTTTGACGAGACGGGTGTTCTCTGGTGGGCTATTGCCCGATAGATGATGTCGGGTCCTTGTAAATATGATAATCGCTCGGTTACAACCATTCTTACGCGATCTGGGATTTTTCTCTTGCGTCATAGAAGTTGCTACATACCGAATAACTTATTAGACATATTTATTTCCTCATGTCATAATGATCTACTGCCCGCATCTTTATGCATGCGTATTATATTCTTTTTGTGACTGTACAAAAGTAGGTACAGATAGTAGTAGTATAGTAGACTGACACAAAATTAGATTATTTTAATGAAAACAAGAAAAAGAAAACATATTTTTTTGGCGCACGCCACAAGTGCACACAACAATAAAAGACAAGAAAAAATAATAAAAATGAAATAAAAAGTTAACACTACACAATATAAAAACAAAAACCTAAAACTACACAGAAAAAAAAGAGATAATAATGTGTAATTTGTGTCTCACGGCTGCGCCAAATAGGCCCAGTGATGCATGCGAGGTCAATATGTTCAAAATAATGTTGGCAAAGATGAATCATTTTGACGTCAATATTTAGAAGCTACGTGAGTGGTAATTAGTATTTTATCTCTGTGTATCAAGAACTGCTGGTGGACTGTCCACGGGCTTTCTAATCACTCTCTCTTGCATATTGACATCGCGATCTCTATGCCTTGCTGATAACGACAATCTTCGTTTTAATTTATTTACATAAAATTCGTACCACATTTCTCGATTACTTTTTAAAATCACCAAAAATACTATCAATACCAATGGATGAGAGTAAACAATAAATATTTCGAGTAATCTAATTTGATAGGCAAGAGCTACAATATAAGAAGACAACAATGAGATGTCACCCAATAACAATATCAAAGTAGACATGTACAAGCGACGGCATTTGTTAGTAGCAGTGGGTGCATTGGCGTTGGAACTACGAAAAAGTGAATATACAATTACAATGTAAAGTAAAGTATTTAATATCAAGGGTAACAAGAAAATAACATATATTAAGGGCATTGAAAATGTGTTCTCATCCAATTCCAATAGTAATACAAAATTAACAGTCAGTAAAACCGTGGTTACTAAAGGCGCACCCCAACCAAAGAGGCTACTTTTAAGATACCTCGTTCGGATTTGCCCACTAAAAACTTTAACAAAGTCTACGTAAAACATATGACTTATAATGATCAACCAGTGGTGCTTCACTGTTTCAAAGTAATTACTGATATTGCCCAGAATTAGATTCCACAACGTAATATCCGCGGGTCCCGGTATTATGACATTTATGAATATATAATCGAAGATCTGACGAATAGAAATGCATAACAGGTTTACCAAAAGTGCGCTTAGGAACACGTAATTTCGGTAATTTCTGAACTTCTTTAAGAGGCACCATGACGTCACTCCGTACATCAACGTAGCTGTTCCCAGCACATACACACTGTATCTTAGAGTTAATTCAAAAGTTTGGTATAAATCTTCCATGTTTAATGTCACTGGCACAGTTTTTATTGAATCACTGCAAGCACTGCGAAGTCCTTAATCTGGGTGTTGCTTCCACAACAGTCGACGGAACAATTAGGTCTCAGGTTCACTTCTTTTTATTATTCCACTGCATTCAAAAGTTGTTTGATTTTTCCTGTTATTATTATAATGTGCAACGGCGCTTCTATTGCGTAGCAGTAAAGGCGGTTTTCGTAGTTCTATTGTACGGTGTGACGTACGTCCGTATCTAGGCATAAATAATTTGCTAGACCACAGCCATGGCTAGACTCAAAACAACTTTATAATTAGCCCATGATGCCAACTGCTCAACAGAAAATACCCAACAGAAAGGTTATCATGACGTCTTAAACCAGTACTTTTTCAATCTTTATCTTTTGAATAACATTAAAACAATACTGCTCTAAGAAGAAGAAGATGGTAGGCCACCAAGTTTTAAAAAGCGAAATAATCATACACAAATGCAAAGACATTTAAATATTTACGACCGATAGATGGGACCAGACGATAATAATAATAAAAAAAATATTATCAGGCAACTAAGGCCCACAGATAAAATACACAATATAATCTTATACAATAATAAACTAATACAAAATATTAAAAACCCTAAAACTATTACTATACACGTAACGTTGTCTGCGTGGTGTTTCACTGCGTTGTGTCGCGTAACCATCCTCGGAAACGTCGATGTACGACACCTTTCGGCCAAGAGTCCTCTTTCAGGCAATTCTGTAGATTTGGGTTGGGACTCAATGTTGTGGCGCGATTCCAACTTTTCGACCTCAGAGTCGAGTTTGTCTTCAACTTCAAATACTGCACGACTTCCTCAGTAATCATGGAGTGATGCAGACGCTAAAGGTACAGCTGCGTCGTCGTAGGCACAGCAGGGCGCAGCAGCATGTTGGGTCCACTCGAGCAGGTCCAATACTAAACCAATACTACTTAGTAACAAATCGGTATGTCTAGTCACGCGCCCGCTTGTCACATAGCATTCGTGTGTTAAATTCAAACATGTTCGGGATCAAAATTTATGTATGAAAAATATTCCTAATGCCGCTAATGTGATATAAATGACCTTATCTTTATACAGCGCTGACTTAAAAGCTTGACGTGTTCACCCGTCTAAGAGACCATGGATTTTGGTTATCATTACATAGCCTTTTCCCAACTGTGTAGGGGTCGGCTTCCAGTCTAACCGGATGCAGCTGAATACCAGTATTGTACGGTCGAACCAGCTATTTGGTATACACGCAGAAATATTCACAATCCTAGTACACTGACAATATTGTTTGCAATTTTATTTTATAAAGTTTATGTCATTAAGAGTCAGTCGTTTAATGAAAAAAGCTTTATTAATACACGCAGTATACGCTTCGGCATTGGGTTTTGAAAATTTTCGCGTGTATACCATATAACTTTACATGGAGCGGCTATCTAGGACACTTGCACGTCTAATTCCCCGTGACATTCGTTACAGACGAAACATAACATCACGCCTAATATTACTTGAGTGGTGGGTGGGTTGAGTTGTAACTATGAATAAGTCAAGATGGCGCCGATGAAAATTTCCGGAATTTCTTTCATGGGTGTAATTTTAACGGTTTTTGGGGCTGAAGATAACGACAATAAAGTCAAAAGGAACATCTAAGATTGCGCCGATGAAAATGATACCCATGACGAAAATTTCGATATTTTTGTTTAGAGCGCCCTCTATTTTCGTATCCGTCATCTTTGATTTTGATCCCATATTCGTTTCCAGCGCGGTCGATTTCCATGGACGTGACACCCATGATGAAAAATTCGATAATTTTCGTATCCGCCATCTTTGGCGGGCGCCCCGACTGTCTGTCAATGTTGGTAGATTTGGCCCTTAAGCACACAATGTACAGAGACGGACTAAATGTAAAAGGTGTTATGCGTATTATAATGATGTTACGTGAATAATCCCTTTTCATAGTATCGTACGCAAAATTCGCTTCTTAATCTTAAAACGGAAAAGCTCTACACGTGTTACGTCACCACGTGTCAATTTCTGGTATACAATTGCATCCAATTAGACTGAAGGCTGACTGCGGATTTTACCTGAAGCTGATGGGATGGGATCCATGGTGAGACTGGTTATCAGAGTTTCAATAAAGTTTGGTAAAACCTAAACAGAATTTAAGACGGAATATGGTAGCTTACTTTAAGATAACTGCATAGAGTCACATCAATACATCTGCAATACCAGACGCATTGCAGATGCATCACCATTCCAATGAAAAAGCTGAAATGGAACATAAGCCCCTAATTACGAGTACACCGTGCCGGACGGACACTCTCACAAAGAGCTCTGCTTCCACGAAATACTAGATCTACTCTTTGAGTCCTTTGTAATTAGCCGCGGATTACGAACACTCACGGACGGTTCATACACACGGCGATACATCAAGTTATAAATTTCCAGTATTACATGGCCCAGCTTTGTATAGATTTTCCGTACAATTAGTGATCGACATAAACTGGTTTAGTATAGCTTGATTGATCGCGACGCGTATAGTCCTTTCGCAGTTATTACCTGACATAAACCTTATCTCAATGAGAATAAAGGTGAACACTTCTGCAAAATCAAGAGGTATAATTAACAACGAAAGGACAGTCACGCAAAAATGATCGCTGAGGAACGATTTATTTTTGGGAAGAAAAATCACTGTTTACGGTAAGACTCGAAACATCGTGGTGATGGATATATTGAATAATAACAGGGATCATGAAGGTATTTAAAGTAAAATTATCACATTAAAAATTTAATATATTTTTTTTTGGAAAATAACATAACAAAATCGGCCAAGCGCGTGCAAGGGTTCCGTAGCACCAAACAAATATTTTGAAGGCTCATTCATATGTTGTATTGTTTTATATTCAACAGCAAACCTAAATTTGATTTTCATAGCACGGTAATGAAAAACAACGTTACTGCTGCAGTTTGATGAAAAAGTCCCTTATCTCAAAAAAATTACATCAAATCTTATTCAAACCAATTTTGGTTGAAAGTTTTTTTTACGTTCTACAATCCTATATATTTTTTTTCAGAATCCCCCTCTTACTTTAGAAATTAGAGGGGGGAGGGACACACATTTTACCACTTTGGAAGTGTCTATCTTTCAAACAATTGACTTTGAGAAAAAATGGTTTTAGGAACCTCGATGACATTTTTAAAGACGCACGTATAGGTCAGATGAAAAAAAAAATAGTTTCAGTTCCACGTATGGGGAGACCCCCTTTAATCTTTTTTTTTAATTTATTTTTGTATAAAAATCGTAAAGCGGTTCACAGAACACATCTACCTACTAAGTTTCAATTGTGTAGTCCTAATGGTTTCGGAATAAAGTGGCTGTGACATACACGGATAGAGACAGACAGACTTGGCGAATCTATAAGGGTTTCGTTTTTTGCCATTCGGCTGCGGAACACTAAAAATGATCGCAATGGCAGGGAGAGGAAAAGTCTTTCGGCTCCGTAAGGGTCTTTATACACACAGTTTTACCTATTGCGGAAAGGGCTGAGGGCACATCATACGATTACAATCTGCTTCAGATATATGAATAATGTCGACTTATAGTCGAATTATAGTCAGTGTATTTATATTTTTTTTTTAAATGTTTTCAATATCCACTGACTGCGTCACGGGCAATCGAGTAAAACAGACACTGTTTCCCAATCAAGGCCTATTTTGTATTCACTTTAGAATATTACCTAATATTATAGGCTTATAGGCACCAAACTTAGACATTCAATTCATGTTTCTAATTACTAAGGTGTGTGTACATCAACGTCGTATACAGGGTGTTTAATAACTACCTACACAAGCCTTCATGACTTGATTAAATGTCTGGTTCTGATGCGTACGTCAGTACGTACGCATCAGAACCGAATTACAGTAATTATATGGTGAACATCTGAACGTTGGCCTTGAAAAGAGGAACTACATTTCACGACATAAAATCTGTGGCAATAGAAATTATTTTCACCCACACTTTGGTACTTGCGAAGATTGCAACCCTTAGATTAACTATTACCAGAGACATCTAAATATAATTACGGTAGACGGGGCATCATCTGCCAGTCTTTTCCCAACTTTATTGGGGCCGGCTTCTAGTCTTACCGGATGCAGCTGAATACCAGTAGTTTACATGAAGCGATTGTCTATCTGACCCCCACAACCCAGTTAGTACTGGATAATACAGTACCCCTTAGTATATTTAGAAGTTGGTACTTGGGTCAGCTTAATGCGAGATGGGGCGATACCAGGTCAGATATGTATGGACTACAATGTGGGGTTAGGCAGGGCGGTTTGACTTCACCGAAGCTTTTTAATTTGTACATAAATGCCCTGATTGGCGAGCTGAGCAGCATGCGTGTTGGATGTCGAATAGATGGTATTAGCGTCAATAATTTAAGTTACGCAGACGACATGGTGCTGCTGAGTCCATCAATCAGTGGACTGAGGGACTTACTAGCTGTGTGAGAGCGGTATGCGGCAGATCATGGTCTGAAATATAATGCTGGTAAAAGTGAGCTGTTGGTTTTTAAGTCTGGTACCAAGTGTCCATCGTATGTACCCACAGTGTCACTTAATGGTACACCTCTCAAAAGGGTTAAAACGTTTAAATACCTTGGGCACTTGATAACAGAGGATTTACGTGATGAGCCGGATATTGAACGGGAGCGTAGAGCATTGGCGATAAGAGCGAATATGATCTACTGTATACATCGCTGTGCACCTGCAATCTCTGGAGTAACTATTCCCAAAGATCATTTAATACTTTGCGCGTCCAATACAATAACGCGTTTAGGGTGTTGTTACGGTTGCCGCGGGCATGCAGCGCATCAGGGATGTTTGCGGATGCACAGGTGGACGGGTTTCATGCCATCTTGCGTAAGCGGAGCGCCCTTTTTGCGCTACAGAGTCCGAGCCAGCCCTAACAGCATTCTGGCTGTTTGGTAACAGACTGGACAGTCTATTACACAAGCTTTGGAGCAACCTAAATATAAGTTTAAATACTAACGTAGATAAGTAAGTTCTGTATTTTTATTAAAATTTTGATTTATTTTTGTGAATGTGAATAATTATGAATGTACCGATATGGATCTTGTGAAATCTGAATTAAATAAATTTATTTATTTATTTATTAGTAAGACTAGTTGTCAGACTTTCGGGCCACTTGTAACGACTGTCAAAGATCTACAAATGACAGCCGGGACCAACGGCTTCACGTGCTTTCCGAAGCATGGAGGAAACTCGGTATGAAATGATGGTCACCCATCCACAGACCGACCTTGGCAAGGGCGGCTTAACCTTGAAGATCGACCCGTACGGCTTTTATTATTTAGCCACGACCTCCTACTTTACACGAGACATATGAATTAATTTGTAAACTATTTCAATGACGAATTGGTTAGTGTCGGTAAATTGACAAACTTTGTAATTATTGCTCGATGGTCTCACTTCTTCTTTTTCTTCATTACACGTCGATTACACTCAAATTGTTTCAGACCCCGACCTTTGTGTAGCCCAGGATGTAGCTACTTGCTCAGCTCTAACATTGGTTTCGTTTAAATCCTAACGGTTAAATGGAGCGAGCTAAGATCGGCATAACCCTACTAGACCGATTGCGTAACACCGAAATCCGTCGTCGAACGAAAGTCTTCGACGTTGGAGACTGGGAGATACGCCTAAAGTGGAGTAGGGCTGGACACCTGGCTAGACGCCGAGATGGCCGATGGAGTAGGTACTGACCAAGTAGTGGTCAAGGTTGGGCTTAACAAAACCAGGGCCGTCCAAAAGCGCGTTGGGCTGGCGATGTCGTCAAGATCGCGGCAAACGCATAGATAAGAGGCGTACAGAACAGAGAAGCGTAGCAGAAGAAAGGGGAAACCAATACCCAACAGTGGGTGATTCCGGGCAGAAATGATGATGATGAAATCCTTAGAAGTGCAGGTGGTTGTTTACGATGCGCAGGAAAGAAGGTGGGGCCCATTCTGGTGGTCTAACTGAGACACAGTTTTTCTATGACCTTTTTCTTCTTAGTGTCCTATATCTCTTTGTCCCTTACCATACTTAGGGTTTGCGAAAGTTTTCAAATTTAGAAAAGCTAGTTTCCATATCTTAAGGAACGAAAAACACAATTTTGTAATGAGTGAGCGAGACAATTGTATATTAAATAAATAAATAATAAATATCGCTGGACATTACACACAGCGCCATCTAGGTGCCGCACTAAGCAACGAGGCTTGTGTTGTGGACACCAGATGGTTGATAATACTACATAGATACTTTTTGTTTGTAAATACATACTTATCATACATATAAACATCCATGACTCGGAAACAAATGTACATGCTCATCACACAAACATTTGCTCCTACCGGGATTCGAACCCGGGACCCGAAGAACGTAAGGCAGCCTCACTACCGCTGCGCCATTCGGGTCGTCTATATATTAATGTACTTCAAAGTCGAAATCATAATCTAAATATTTTTATTTCACATAGGCCTAGATGGGCACTTATAAAACGTCGACAAAAAGGTGCACAGTTCGGGCTGGTCGTCTCCTATGGAGAAGAACCGGCAAGAAACTCCATGGTTAGTCATTGTCAACAAAGCCGAAACGTGACCAATTTTTGTCGTGGTTATTATCTTAGGATACTCGTACATTGATTTGATAGACACTTTCTTAAATATCTTGCTGAGTACTAATAGTGCACCCACATTTCACCAGTTACGTTTATGTCCCATTTCACAAGGGGGGAACCTATTGCCATCAACCGGGCATAAATCCAGACTCCGTGGCTGCTATTGAGAAATTCCTGATGGACAAACCCAATAACACTTTGCCCGACCCGGGCATCGAACCCAGGAACTCATGCTCAGCAGACGCGCTTGTGACCACTAGACCAACGAGGCATTTCAAGTGAGTTAGTTATAAACTCAATTTAAAAGTTAAGACCGACTTGTAGGTCTAGTTATGATAAGTGTCACTGCTGGGCACAGGGTATCCCACGAATATTTTAATCTCATGGATTCTGAATTTGAACCCAATTTATAAATAGGCTTGTCCCTTACTTGCCTGACCCTAACATATGTGGAGGAACGACGGTGAAAAACACAATACATGTACCACTCTCCTTAACCCTTTGGGTGAACAAGCTTGAAGATCGATAAAACAAGGGTTATCATTAGTACGTTCATGTTTAGAATTTTTTTTTTTTGTCAAAAATGTGTCCAAGACCTTTCATGTTTTACTTGGTACTATTTAAATAGTTGCACATAATAGACAGTTTCAACCGTTTTTAAATCAGATTTTTTAACTAGTGTGAAATACCGACCTTCATTCCCGAGCTCACTTCCCCTAATCATATTAATCGCAAGTGTTCGAAAAAACTAAAAAAAGCAGACTTTTTTTTAAACACTTTCCTCCATTTTGTTTTTTCATATCACTACGCTAGTTCGAACAGACAGAGCTGTACATAAAAATACTATGAAGATATATTTTCATGTTTAATATTTTTTTTGTAATTTATCCAGGTCCTTGGAAAAATTACAAGAGACACCCTATATACCGCTAGCTTTAAACTAAATTACAATACCACCTAAGATCATTCAACCACAAGTTTCTATAATCCCGATCCATTGGGTTCCAAGATTCGAAACATTCCAGTGACCCCTATTTCAATTGGGTACACCTGTTACACCACTACCCCAAAATTCAAATTAAAGGCATTCCAGAATATCGTCACGATCGTAAACCCCTAAACGATAGGTAAGGGTAAATATTATCCACATATTGCCAGTCATATCTATCTGCTCTGTAAGGTCATCTTTGCCATTAAAGTCCTGCCGGTCCAAATGAAAATGAGAAAATTTGGTATAGTACAATCAGCCCTCTGCTGGGAGAGAGGCCTCCTTATTTTATATAGCCTACCCCCTCTCATTGAAGAGGGGGTGGGCTATAATCCATAACGAAGGACAAGTGCGGGTTTGTCGATATCACAAGTATTCGAATTTTTAGTTCTAGGACTCGCCGGTTTCCTTACGCTGTCTTCCTTTACCGTTTTGGGAGCAGTCGTGATGAAATAAATTTCACAAAGTAACACGTCTGTCTGGGTTCGAACTCATGACCTAGAACTCGTAAATGTGAAAAAAAAACAATAATAACGAGCATTTTTTTATGAACAACATAATTTAACAATCCCATTTTCCAATTGCAAAAGAACCATTATAACTTGACAAAGTCAAATGCGATGACCCACTTTTTCCACATTTATTGTGATAAAAAAAAAACAAAGCGATTCTATAAATACTCGTAGTACAATTAAAAACTTTTTTCCCAATCAAAATTTTTTTTTTTTTTATTGTGACAATCGAAACTGTGATCACGTTCCCTGTAGTAAGTGGAAAAAACGTTATCGCACGGACATCAAAGAAAAAAAGGCTCAGAGCTTTTCAGAAAGAGCTTTTATTTAAATTTTATTAAGTTCTAAATTATCCATAAATTCTCTCCTTAGTTTACAGACATCTCTTAGATAAGATCTATCTTAGATAAGATAAATCTGATGAAATGTCTACGTTTCATGAGAATATAAATGTATAAAAATTGTATAAAAACTCAAAGCTTTTTTTCAATTGCCTTACAAAAAAAGGATAGCCTTCAAAAATATTATTCAATCAATCAAACATTTATTTCAAGTAGACCAGTTACAGACACTTTTGAACTGTCGAAACTAAGATAACAATGAAATGTAGCTACAGTCCCAGTCACAAGGCATAAAAACTGTGAAACTACTGTAGTTGCCCATTCCCTAGCGTAGATCTCTATGGAGAAGAACGGGCAATAAACTCCATGGACACTCTTTTAAATCAGCAAATTGTTACAAAACCTTGGTTACATCATTCATTTTGAGATGGTACATTATGTGAGAACGATGTAGCAAGATGCGCACGTTAAAAGTGTCTATAGTAAAAACAAAAAGACAATTCAAAAAAATAAAACTAATTAATTCAAATAAGCCGTGGCAACTAAGAGATGACCAGTCACAACTGACAGCGCTCGTTCACGAACATGACGCATGGATCAGCACCATTCAAGTTTCTTAATTACCCTTAAAAAATCCAAGTGCGTAAATACGGTCATCGCCATTTTGACGGCAGTGCTGGCCGAGGCTAAAAATCATGAAAATAGTGGTTTTCGGACATCCAAGCTCCAGTATGTTGAGAATGATTAACTTGTCATTTAATTATGTGACGAATTAATTCAGGGTTCAATTTAAGTAAGCAGTGGTAATGACGAATTTTGATATCAAAAGTCGAAGTTTCGCGCCAATCTTGCGTGTTTACATTTTTATTTTTCACATTACATCACACAGACGCGTATTAATTCGATAACAAATATGACAAAATATCATTCCAATTATTCTAAACAACATGAAAATGCCCTGATCTTAGAGTAATTTACTAATGCGGGACCAATAACTCGTAATATTCATTACCACTCCTCAATTTATATTCGAAAATGACGACTATTTTTTTTTTGTTATCTTGATGTGTGGAAGCGATTATTTCAATCGATTCTTTTTTTGTAAATTTCGATCAAATCGAGAAATTAAATTAAGGAATTTAAAAAATTGATAGATTGAAATTAAAATAATTTTGTTTTAAGCGTAAAATACAATAAATAAACACTAATTATTTTTTTAAGTTTATAATAGTCATTTTAATAGTTTTTCGTACATTGTTGTACTAAAACCGACACAACAAACAGCACAGACTAACTATGGCTAAATTCGCGCCGTTTTTATTCTATACTTATAAAAATTTAAATTATGAATGCATTCGCTGTTCAATGGGGGCTATCGTTTTTGAGCTCACCAGATGGCGCCACTGTCGCTTATGGTCATGTCAATAATTCTATTTTATACTTAAAAGTACCAATACCTTCATAAAAAGTTTATTTTAATACGTATAACAATAAAGTGTTAACTTCAGATAATTTATTTACAATATTCTCCCTAAAATTAGCAAGCATGAAACATTAAAAAATAATTTTACCTCCAAGTACTAACAAATAAGATCCTAAGTTGCTACTTAAAATCTTCAAGTCATAATTAATCAGGAATAGCTCAATCTAAACCACAATTGTGAATATTAGTAAAAATACGTGATAAAAAAGCACGCAACGCGTGAATTTTCTATGACATCTGACATTTCAGTGCCCTCGCGCTTCACTAGCGCTTCTAGCGGTGAATTCACACGCGATAGCCCCCATTTTATATTGTATTTAAATTATCTACATAATTTGTTAGTAAGTATTGGCCAAATCTTGAAACTGAATTTCAAACCAGTTCCCCTATACCGATTGAGCTGAAATTTTGCACACACTTTTGGTTCCGGTGACAATACATTCTTATGAGAAACATTACTTAGTCCTGCAGCCAGGATCGGTTCCTCACGAGAGAACTCCTCAACGGTTAATAGCGCGGACACAAAACTCTATCTACGCGTTTGATTTTGATAAATATAGATAATTTCTTTCATAAATTAATCCTGCAAGCAGGATCGTCTTCTCATGACGGAACTCCTTAACAGTTAATAGCACAGATAAGAAAAATTTTATATGCGTTCATATTTGATGAATAAATATGATTTCTATCATGACATCATCCTGCAGCCAGGATCTTCTCCTCACGAGGGAACTCCTCAACGGTTAATAGCCCAGACACGAAACTTTGTATAGATACTCGTTAAATTTGGATGAATAAACATAATTTCAATCGTATTTGATCCTTCAGCCAGGATTATCTTTTCAGGATGACACTACTCAACACTGAATAGCATAATATAATGATGCGGTATACTGATACCGCTGCTACCGCTGTTAAAATTTTAAAAAGAGACTTAAGTATTTTTTTGTTGAATTACTTAAAAATAAATATTTTTCTATTGTTTGGTCGGTTGGACGAAGTATTATATTATCTGTGGTTGGATATAGAATACCCAGGTCTTGCGCCCTTAGAAAAAAAAATATTTGGTTCCCAAGCAAGGCCTCCCCGTGGGTAAATGCAAAAAATGAAAAAGAATGTAAATGTAAATGCCAAATCTCACGCTGTTAGTTCAACGGAAAGTTATGAGACTATCTATAAGTTTTAAAAATAAAGATAAATGTCATCAGACGACCTGAAGCAATTTTTTTTTTGGGATTTCACATTTCTGATTCTTATCATTTACTAGCTGTTGCCTGCGGTTTCGCTAGCGTTTTGGTCGAAAATTATCCCACAGGCACATTGTAAATATAGCCTATGGCACTCGCGGATAATGTAGCTACCTATTAGTGAAAGAATTTTCAAAATCGGTTCAGCAGATCCAGAGTTTAACCCCTACAACCTCACAAACTTTACCTCTTTATAATATTCCGTCAGACTGATTGGAAGACAGACTGACAGACAGCCCCACAGACACAGACTGACTGCAGACAGGCAGACTGATATAATAATCTTTCTGCCAATCAACCCAGAAACTTTTAATAAATATGTTACAACTTACTCAAAAATTTTTAAAAACTCCTGTAAGTTAGCTAAAGCCTTATTCATTAGCAACAAGATTAAATCCGCCGATAATAAAATAAAGACGGTTTGGAAAATCATCAATAGTGAAACTAACAGAAATAAAAAATATAATAATGATATCACTCTAGAGACTTCACGTGGTCTTCTTAGCTCTAAAAATGAAGTTGCTCAAGAATTTGTAGATTTCTTCACTAGTATCCCACTTAAAACTACTGAAACCTTAAAGTCCTCACCCTTGTTTTCTATTGATTTATTAAGAGCGAACGTTTCGGCCTGTCCGGTTGAGTTTCAATTTAAACATATAAACCCCATAAGTAGCCCATAGCAGTCATTAAAGCTTTTAAAGAAATCAAAGTCAAATTAACCGAGGATCTATGGGGTATGTCAATTAAAGTTTGTCAAGCCATTATTGAGACTATAGCACCGTACTTGGCCTTAATATTTAATTTGTGTGTGGACCAAGGAGTCTTCCCGGACCTTATGAAATACAGAAAGGTAATACCACTTTTCAAGTCCGGGGACAGTAAAGACACCAATAACTATAGACCCGTATCCGTATTGCCGGTTTTCAGCAAGGTGTTTGAAAAGGTAATGCGTAATCAAATGCTCAACCACTTTAACACCAATAAAATCTTGCATGAGAAACAGTATGGTTTCACCAAAGGACGTTGTACGACTGACGCCGGTGTCACCTTATTAAAACACATATTTACTGCGTGGGAAGAGGCACAAGATGCCATAGGAATTTTCTGTGACCTCTCAAAAGCATTTGATTGCGTAAACCATGAAACCCTACTCTTAAAACTTGAACATTACGGGTTAAAGAAAATTGCGCTCAGTTTAGTGAAATCGTATTTAAACGATAGACATCAGCAAGTACAAATAAATGGTGTCAATTCAATGGGTTTAAAAGTAAGTATGGGTGTACCACAAGGTTCGATATTGGGTCCTTTCCTCTTTTTGGTATATATTAATGATCTACCCCATTTATTTAAAAACCAACCACAAATGGTGTTATTCGCTGACGATACTTCATTAATATTTAAGATAAACAGACGTGCCACAAATCTCGACGACGTAAATAACGCCTTAATGCAGGTCCATAATTGGTTCACCGCTAATAATTTAGTATTAAATGGGAAAAAAACGAAGTGCATAAGATTTGCTCTACCGAATGTTAAAAGTAGTGATAGTGACATAGTATTGAATCAAGAGAAACTGCAATTCGTCGAAAATACTGACGTGACGTGGCGTGATCCCCAGGAAAACCTGGGGATCACGCTCGACTCAAGGCTACAATGGGGTCCGCATATAACATCTCTCGCAGGACGGCTGAGTTCAGCAGCATATGCTGTTAGAAAAATCCGCCAATTTACTGATGCAGATACCGCGAGGCTAGTCTTTTTTTCTTTAATTTTAGTTATTTTCATAGTATTATGTCATACGGTATTTTACTATGGGGACGGGCTGCAGACATTGAGTCTATATTTATTCTGCAGAAAAGAGCCATCAGAGCCATATATGATCTACGTAGGCGCGATTCTCTAAGGGAACTGTTTAAAGAAATTAACATCATGACAGTACCTTGTCAATACATCTATGAAAACATCATGTACGTTAGGAAAAATCTGCATTTGTTTAGTAAAAGAGGTCACAGACACCACTATAATACTAGAAACAGGGACCAATTAGTACAGCCAGGTTTCAGGCTAGCTAAAGTAGACTCATCTTTCATGGGGTACTGTTTAAAATGTTATAATAAAATACCTCCCCACATTCAACAACTGAATGAGACAAAATTTAAATCTTGTATAAAACGCACACTATGTAGGCAAGCATATTATAACTTAGGGGATTACATCGATGATAAAAATGCTTGGCTCAATGCTGGTCCTGCTCCATAACCATAGGGGCAAACTAATCAGAAGCTCATGTGAAATTATTGTGGAAGCTGCAGAAGATTGTAAAAATATCTTTGCATTGTATAGATTCAATCTCTTAGTATTATATAACTGCATAGCACATGTGTGAGTACTATGTACTGTAAAGCTACCATTTACATTTAGTTATCCTTCATTGACTCGAATGTGCCCTGGTGGCTGAGAGAATGTCAGGCTCACTCAAATGTCTCGCTGATAGTGGCGGGTGTGTTGGGTCGTTTAGTTCCCTTCAATATGGTTGAGCTGAATGGAGCTGATGCATGCGTCATGTTCGTGAACGGGCGCTGTCAGTTGGGACTGGTCATCCCTTAGCTGCCACGGTTTATTTTAACTACTTTGTTTTTAAATTGTTGATAGTTATAATCTTTTACTCTGGACGCTCTTAATGTGCACGTCTTTCTACATCGTTCTCACATATATGTATAATCTCAACATGAATGATGTAACCAAGATCTTGTAACAATATTTTGATTGAAAAGAGTGTCCATGGAGTTTCTTGCCCATTCTTCTCCATAGAGATCTACGCTTTGGAATGGGCAACTACAGTACTTTCACAACTTATTATGCCTTGTGTCTGTGACTGTAGCTTCGTCTTTGTTTTTCTGACTTTCAAAAGTGCCTGCGAAGGTCTAATTGAAATAAACGCTTTGAGTTTGAGTTTTGAGTTTATCTCTCGATCTCAGAAAGATTTGTGGTTTCGCAGAAAGATTGACAGACGGACTGATCGACAGACTGATCAATAGACTGACAGACAGACTGGTAGACAGACTGACTGACAGACCGGTAGACAGACTGACCGAGAGACTGACAGACAGACTGGCCGACAGACCGGTAGATAGACTGACCGACAGACCGGTAGACAGACTGACCGACAGACTGACAGACGGACGGGTTGACAGACTGACTGACAGACCAATTGACTGACAGACAGACTGACAGACTGACTTCAGACAGGCGGACAGTCTGACAGACTGACTGCAGACAGGCAGACTGATAGACAGATTGAAAGACAGACTGATAGACAGACTGACAGACGGACAGATTGACAGACTGACCGACAGACTGGTAGACAGACTGACTGACAGATGGAGAGACAGACAGACTGATCGACAGACTGACAGACAGGCCGACAGACTGACTGCAGACAGGCGGACTGATAGACAGATTGAAAGACAGACTGGTAGACAGACTGGCTGACAGACCGGTAGACAAACTGACCGACAGACTGACAGAGGGACGGGTCGACAGACTTACTGGCAGACAGATTGACAGACGGACGGATTGACAGACTGACAGACAGACTGGAACACAGACTGACCGACAGAATGGTAGACAGACTGACCGACAGACTGACAGGCGGACGGGTCGACAAAACTGACTGACAGACAGATTGACAGACAGATTGATAGACAGACTGACCGACCGGCTGACAGACAGACTGGTAGACGGACTGACTGACAGACCGGTAGACAGACTGACCGACAGATCGAGAGATAGACAGAGAGACAGACTGGCAGACTGATTGAAAGACAGACTGACAGACAGACTAAAAGACTGACTGACAGACAAGCAGTCTGGCAGACAAATTAAACGACAGACTGACAGACAGACTGACCGACAGACTACAAGACTGACTGCAGACAGGCAGACTGATAAACAGATTGAACGACATCCTGTGGTGGCCAAAAATTACTTTAACCACTATGCACGACAGAATTTTGACACATGACACATCAGCTGAATCGGCGGGGTGATGCGCATTGTCAAGAAATTCAAGAATTTTCGTGAACTTTCAGCATTCGATTTTATAATGAAAAATATATCGCGGCAGCTGTTTCATACGATTAGTTTGTGGTTAATATCTCCAAAAACGTGTTGATGTCGGTAAAATGGCGTCAGTCTATTGCTAAATATGTGTAAATTACATACCACTACACCCTTCCAAAAATAGGTAACTTAGATGCGCTTGAAATAATGTACATGGACAAGTTTCTCGTTTGCTAAAAAAACTCGAAAGGGCAAAATAAAGACAGGAACATTCTATCTGCGTTCTTATTTTTACCATTATTCATACAAAATTTCATAAAAAAACACGATCCAAGTCTTGACAAATATTACTAAAAACTGTCGCGGCAGCTGTTTCATACGATAAGTTTGTGGTTAATATCTCCAAAAACGTGTTGATGTCGGTAAAATGGCGTCAGTCTGGAATGTACATGGACAAGTTTCTCGTTCGCTAAAAAAACTCGAAAGGGCAAAATAAAGACAGTAACATTCTATCTGCGTTCTTATTTTTACCATTATTCATACAAAATTTCATAAAAAAACACGATCCAAGTCTTGACAAATATTACTAAAAACTCTTAGTGCTGACCGTAAGCCCAAGATTCAACATTCGATTAAAAAGTTGCAGTCAGCCTAATCGATTACTCGCAATGAAATCAAGTTTGGAAAAAAAAAGTTGAAACGGAATAAAAACTCCTTGGTATAATTTCAAATAATTATATCATTTTAAAATTAACATTTATGCTATCTTTTAGAATAATCTTATTTAGTAATTATTCGATGCTTTTGGCTGATTTCAAGAGAAGGAGAATAAATCTCCACTCCTCCTCCTCTATTCTATTCTAATATTATAAAGAGGTAAAGTTTGTGAGGTTGTAGGGGTTAAACTCTGGATCAGCTGAACCGATTTTGAAAATTCTTTCACAAATAGGTAGCTACATTATCCGCGAGTGCCATAGGCTATATTTACAATGTGCCCGTGGGATAATTTTCGACCAAAACGCTAGCGAAACCGCAGGCAACAGCTAGTAAATAGACAGACGGACAGATCGACAGACTGACTGACAGACAGATTGACAGACTGACGGACCGACTGACAGACAGACTGGTAGACAGACTGACCGACAGACTGGTAGACAGACTGACCGACAGACTGGTAGACAGACTGACCGACAGATCGAGAGATAGACAGATAGACAGACTGGCAGACTGATTGAAAGACTGACTGACAGACAGGCCCACAGACAGACTGATCAACAGCCTGACAGACAGACTGACAGACTGACTGTAGACAGGCAGACTGATAGACAGATTGAAAGACAGACTGATAGACAGACTGCCAGACGGACAGATCGACAGACTGACATACAGACTGGCAGACAGATTGAATGGCAGACTGATTGAAAGATAGACTGACTGACAGACAGACTGGTAGACAGACTGACCGACAGACTGATTGACAGACAGACTGGTAGACAGATTGACAGACAGACTGGTAGACAGACTGACCGACAGACCGGTAGACAGGCTGACCGACAGACTGGTAGACAGGCTGACCGACAAACAGATTGACAGACAGATTGATAGACAGACTGATCGACTGACTGGCAGACAGACTGACAGATTGACAGACCGATTGATACGCAGACTGATCGACAGACGGACAGACAGACTGGTAGACAGACTGGCCGACAGACCGGTAGACAGACTGAGCGACCGACTGACAGACGGACGGGTCGACAGACTGATTGGCAGACAGATTATTATATCAGTCTGCCTGTCTGCAGTCAGTCTGTGTCTGTGGGGCTGTCTGTCAGTCTGTCTTTCAATCAGTCTGCCGGTCTGTCTATCTGTCTATCTCTCGATCTGTCCGGTCAGTCTGTCTACCAGTCTGTCTATCAGTCTAGCTGTCAGTCAGTCTATCTGTCTGTTTATCTCTCGGTCTGTCTGTTAGTCTGTCGATCAGTGTGGGCCTGTCTGTCAGTCGGTCTTTCAATCAGTCTGCCAGTCTGTCTCTCTGTCTATATCTCGGTTGGCAGAAAGATTGACAGACGGACTGATCGACAGACTGGTCGACAGACTGACAGACAGACTGGTAGACAGACTGACTGACAGACCGGTAGACTGACTGACCGAGAGACTGACAGACAGACCGGCCGACAGACTGGTAGATAGACTGACCGACAGACCGGTAGACAGACTGACCGACAGACTGACAGACGGACGGATTGACAGACTGACTGACAGACCAATTGACTGACAGACAGACTGACAGACTGACTGCAGACAGGCAGACAGACTGACAGACTGACGGACGGGTTGACAGACTGACTGACAGACCAATTGACTGACATACAGACTGACAAACGGACGGGTTGACAGACTGACTGACAGACCAATTGACTGACAGACAGACTGACAGACTGACTGCAGACAGGCAGACAGACTGACAGACAGACCGGTAGACTGACTGGTAGATAGACTGACCGACAGACCGGTAGACAGACTGACCGACAGACTGACAGACGGACGGGTTGACAGACTGACTGACAGACCAATTGACTGACAGACAGACAGACTGACTGCAGACAGGCAGACAGACTGACAGACTGACTGATCGACAGACTGACAGACAGACTGGTAGAAAGACTGGCCGACAGACCGGTAGACAGACTGAGCGCCAGACTGACAGACGGACGGGTCGACAGACTGATTGGCAGAAAGATTATTATATCAGTCTGCCTGTCTGCAGTTAGTCTGTGTCTGTGGGGCTGTCTGTCAGTCTGTCTTTCAATCAGTCTGCCGGTCTGTCTATCTGTCTATCTCTCGATCTGTCCGGTCAGTCTGTCTACCAGTCTGTCTATCAATCTGGCTGTCAGTCAGTCTGTCTGTCTGTTTATCTGTCGGTCTGTCTGTTAGTCTGTCGATCAGTCTGTCTGTGAGCCTGTCTGTCAGTCTGTCTTTCAATCAGTCTGCCAGTCTGTCTCTCTGTCTATCTCTCGATCTGTCTGTCAGTCAGTCTGTCGACAGACTGATTGGCAGAAAGATTGACAAACGGACTGATCGACAAACTGATCGAAAGACTGACAGACGGACTGGTAGACAGAATGACTGACAGACCGGTAGACAGACTGACTGACAGACCAACTGACTAACAGACAGACTGACAGACTGACTGCAGACAGGCAGACAGACTGACAGACTGACTGCAGACAGGCAGACTGATAGACAGATTGAAAGACAGACTGATAGACAGACTGACAGACGAAGAGATCGACAGACTGACCGACAGACTGGTAGACAGACTGACTGACAGATGGAGAGACAGACAGACTGATCGACAGACTGACAGACAGGCCGACAGACTGACTGCAGACAGGCGGACAGATAGACAGATTGAAAGACAGACTGGTAGACAGACTGGCTGACAGACCGGTAGACAAACTGACCGACAGACTGACAGAGGGAGGGGTCGACAGACTTACTGGCAGACAGATTGACAGACGGACGGATTGACAGACTGACAGACAGACTGGAACACAGACTGACCGACAGAATGGTAGACAGACTGACCGACAGACTGACAGGCGGACGGGTCGACAAAACTGACTGACAGACAGATTGACAGACAGATTGATAGACAGACTGACCGACCGACTGACAGACAGACTGGTAGACGGACTGACTGACAGACCGGTAGACAGACTGACCGACAGATCGAGAGATAGACAGAGAGACAGACTGGCAGACTGATTGAAAGACAGACTGACAGACAGACTAAAAGACTGACTGACAGACAAGCAGTCTGGCAGACAAATTAAACGACAGACTGACAGACAGACTGACCGACAGACTACAAGACTGACTGCAGACAGGCAGACTGATAAACAGATTGAACGACATCCTGTGGTGGCCAAAAATTACTTTAACCACTATGCACGACAGAATTTTGACACATGACACATCAGCTGAATCGGCGGGGTGATGCGCATTGTCAAGAAATTCAAGAATTTTCGTGAACTTTCAGCATTCGATTTTATAATGAAAAATATGTCGCGGTAGCTGTATACGATAAGTTTGTGGTTAATATCTCCAAAAACGTGTTGATGTCGGTAAAATGGCGTCAGTCTATTGCTAAATATGTGTAAATTACATACCACTACACCCTTTCAAAAATAGATGCGCTTGAAATAATGTACATGGACAAGTTTCTCGTTTGCTAAAAAAACTCGAAAGGGCAAAATAAAGACAGGAACATTCTATCTGCGTTCTTATTTTTACCATTATTCATACAAAATTTCATAAAAAAACACGATCCAAGTCTTGACAAATATTACTAAAAACTCTTAGCGTAAACCCAAGATTCAACATTCGATTAAAAAGTTGCAGTCAGCCTAATCGATTACTCGCAATGAAATTAAGTTTGGAAAAAAAAAGTTGAAACGGAATAAAAACTCCTTGGTATAATTTCAAATAATTATATCATTTTAAAATTAACATTTATGCTATCTTTTAGAATAATCTTATTTAGTAATTATTCGATGCTTTTGGCTGATTTCAAGAGAAGAAGAATAAATCTCCTCTCCTCCTCCTCTATTCTATACTAATATTATAAAGAGGTAAAGTTTGTGAGGTTGTAGGGGTTAAACTCTGGATCTGCTGAACCGATTTTGACAATTCTTTCACTAATAGGTCACATTATCCGCGAGTGCCAAAGGCTATATTTACAATGTGCCCGTGGGATAATTTTCGACCAAAACGCTAGCGAAACCGCAGGCAACAGCTAGTAAATGATAAGAATCAGAAATGTGAAATCCCAAAAAAAAAATTGCTTCAGGTCGTCTGATGACATTTATCTTTATTTTTAAAACTTATAGATAGTCTCCTAACTTTCCGTTGAACTAACAGCGTGAGATTTGGCATTTACATTTACATTCTTTTTCATTTTTTGCATTTACCCACGGGGAGGCCTTGCTTGGGAACCAAATATTTTTTTTTCTAAGGGCGCAAGACCTGGGTATTCTATATAAATAAATAAATAAATATCGCTGGACATTACACACAGCGCCATCTAGGTGCCACACTAAGCAACGAGGCTTGTTTCGTGGACACTAGATAGTTGATACTACTACATAGATACTTTTCGTTTGTAAATACATACTTATTATACATATAAACATCCATGACTCGGAAACAAATGTCCATGCTCATCACACAAACAGTTGCTCCTACCGGGATTCGAACCCGGGACCCTAAGAACATAAGGCAGCCTCACTACCGCTGCGCCATTCGGGTCGTCAAATAAACAAATATCCAACCACAGATAATATAATACTTCGTCCAACCGACCAAACAATAGAAAAATATTTATTTTTAAGTAATTCAACAAAAAAATACTTAAGTCTCTTTTTAAAATTTTAACAGCGGTAGCAGCGGTATCAGTATACCGCATCATTATATTATGCTATTCAGTGTTGAGTAGTGTCATCCTGAAAAGATAATCCTGGCTGAAGGATCAAATACGATTGAAATTATGTTTATTCATTCAAATTTAACGAGTATCTATACAAAGTTTCGTGTCTGGGCTATTAACCGTTGAGGAGTTCCCTCGTAAGGAGAAGATCCTGGCTGCAGGATGATGTCATGATAGAAATCATATTTATTCATCAAATATGAACGCATATAAAATTTTTCTTATCTGTGCTATTAACTGTTAAGGAGTTCCGTCATGAGAAGACGATCCTGCTTGCAGGATTAATTTATGAAAGAAATTATCTATATCTATCAAAATCAAACGCGTAGATAGAGTTTTGTGTCCGCGCTATTAACCGTTGAGGAGTTCTCTCGTGAGGAACCGATCCTGGCTGCAGGACTAAGTAATGTTTCTCATAAGAATGTATTGTCACCAGAACCAAAAGTGTGTGCAAAATTTCAGCTCAATCGGTATAGGGGAACTGGTTTGAAATTCAGTTTCAAGATTTGGCCAATATTTACTAACAAATTATGTAGATAATTTAAATACAATATAAAATGGGGGCTATCGCCGTGTGAATTCACCGCTAGAGGCGCTAGTGAAGCGCGAGGGCACTGAAATGTCAGATGTCATAGAAAATTCACGCGTTGCGTGCTTTTTTATCACGTATTTTTACTAATATTCACTGTCTACCGGTCTGTCAGTCAGTCTGTCTACCAGTCTGTCTATCAGTCGGTCGGTCAGTCTGTCTATCAATCTGTCTGTCAATCTGTCTGTCAGTCAGTTTTGTCGACCCGTCCGCCTGTCAGTCTGTCGGTCAGTCTGTCTACCGGTCTGTCGGTCAGTCTGTCTTCCAGTCTGTCTGTCAGTCTGTCGATCAGTCCGTCTGTCAATCTTTCTGTCAGTAAGTCTGTCGACCCGTCCCTCTGTCAGTCTGTCGGTCAGTTTGTCTACCGGTCTGTCAGCTAGTCTGTCTACCAGTCTGTCTTTCAATCTGTCTATCAGTCTGCCTGTCTGCAGTCAGTCTGTCGATCAGTCTGTCTGTCTCTCCATCTGTCAGTCAGTCTGTCTACCAGTCTGTCGGTCAGTCTGTCGATCTGTTCGTCTGTCAGTCTGTCTATCAGTCTGTCTTTCAATCTGTCTATCAGTCTGCCTGTCTGCAGTCAGTCTGTCAGTCTGTCTGCCTGTCTGCAGTCAGTCTGTCAGTCTGTCTGTCAGTCAGTTGGTCTGTCAGTCAGTCTGTCGGTCAGTCTGTCTACCGGTCTGTCAGTCAGTCTGTCTACCGGTCTGTCAGTCATTCTGTCTACCAGTCCGTCTGTCAGTCTTTCGATCAGTCTGTCGATCAGTCCGTTTGTCAATCTTTCTGCCAATCAGTCTGTCGACAGACTGACTGACAGACAGATCGAGAGATAGACAGAGAGACAGACTGGCAGACTGATTGAAAGACAGACTGACAGACAGGCTCACAGACAGACTGATCGACAGACTAACAGACAGACCGACAGATAAACAGACAGACAGACTGACTGACAGCCAGACTGATAGACAGACTGGTAGACAGACTGACCGGACAGATCGAGAGATAGACAGATAGACAGACCGGCAGACTGATTGAAAGACAGACTGACAGACAGCCCCACAGACACAGACTAACTGCAGACAGGCAGACTGATATAATAATCTTTCTGCCAATCAGTCTGTCGACCCGTCCGTCTGTCAGTCTGGCGCTCAGTCTGTCTACCGGTCTGTCGGCCAGTCTTTCTACCAGTCTGTCTGTCAGTCTGTCGATCAGTCAGTCTGTCAGTCTGTCTGCCTGTCTGCAGTCAGTCTGTCTGTCAGTCAATTGGTCTGTCAGTCAGTCTGTCAACCCGTCAGTCTGTCAATCAGTCTGTCGGTCAGTCTGTCTACCAGTCTGTCTGTCAGTCAGTCTGTCTTTCAATCAATCTGCCAGTCTGTATGTCAGTCTGTCGATCTGTCCGTCTGCCAGTCTGTCTACCAGTCTGTCTTTCAATCTGTCTATCAGTCTGCCTGTCTGCAGTCAGTCTGTCGATCAGTCTGTCTGTCTCTCCATCTGTCAGTCAGTCTGTCTACCAGTCTGTCGGTCAGTCTGTCGATCTGTTCGTCTGTCAGTCTGTCTTTCAATCTGTCTATCAGTCTGCCTGTCTGCAGTCAGTCTGTCAGTCTGTCTGCCTGTCTGCAGTCAGTCTGTCAGTCTGTCTGTCAGTCAGTTGGTCTGTCAGTCAGTCTGTCGGTCAGTCTGTCTACCGGTCTGTCAGTCAGTCTGTCTACCGGTCTGTCAGTCATTCTGTCTACCAGTCCGTCTGTCAGTCTTTCGATCAGTCTGTCGATCAGTCCGTTTGTCAATCTTTCTGCCAATCAGTCTGTCGACAGACTGACTGACAGACAGATCGAGAGATAGACAGAGAGACAGACTGGCAGACTGATTGAAAGACAGAATGACAGACAGGCTCACAGACAGACTGATCGACAGACTAACAGACAGACCGACAGATAAACAGACAGACAGACTGACTGACAGCCAGACTGATAGACAGACTGGTAGACAGACTGACCGGACAGATCGAGAGATAGACAGATAGACAGACCGGCAGACTGATTGAAAGACAGACTGACAGACAGCCCCACAGACACAGACTAACTGCAGACAGGCAGACTGATATAATAATCTTTCTGCCAATCAGTCTGGCGACCCGTCCGTCTGTCAGTCTGGCGCTCAGTCTGTCTACCGGTCTGTCGGCCAGTCTTTCTACCAGTCTGTCTGTCAGTCTGTCGATCAGTCAGTCTGTCAGTCTGTCTGCCTGTCTGCAGTCAGTCTGTCAGTCTGTCTGTCAGTCAATTGGTCTGTCAGTCAGTCTGTCAACCCGTCCGTCTGTCAGTCTGTCGGTCAGTCTGTCTACCGGTCTGTCGGTCAGTCTATCTACCAGTCAGTCTACCGGTCTGTCTGTCAGTCTGTCTGCCTGTCTGCAGTCAGTCTGTCAGTCTGTCTGTCAGTCAGTCTGTCAACCCGTCCGTTTGTCAGTCTGTATGTCAGTCAATTGGTCTGTCAGTCAGTCTGTCAACCCGTCCGTCAGTCTGTCAGTCTGTCTGCCTGTCTGCAGTCAGTCTGTCAGTCTGTCTGTCAGTCTGTCTGTCAGTCTGTCTGTCAGTCAATTGGTCTGTCAGTCAGTCTGTCAATCCGTCAATCTGTCTGTCAGTCAGTCTGTCGATCTGTCCGTCTGTCTATTTACTAGCTGTTGCCTGCGGTTTCGCTAGCGTTTTGGTCGAAAATTATCCCACGGGCACATTGTTAATATAGCCTATGGCACTCGCGGATAATGTAGCTACCTATTAGTGAAAGAATTTTCAAAATCGGTTCAGCTGATCCAGAGTTTAACCCCTACAACCTCACAAACTTTACCTCTTTATAATATTAGGATAGAATAGAGGAGGAGGAGTGTGGAGATTTATTCTCCTTCTCTTGAAATCAGCCAAAAGCATCGAATAATTACTAAATAAGATTATTCTAAAAGATAGCATAAATGTTAATTTTAAAATGATATAATTATTTGAAATTATACCAAGGAGTTTTTATTCCGTTTCAACTTTTTTTTTCCAAACTTGATTTCATTGCGAGTAATCGATTAGGCTGACTGCAACTTTTTAATCGAATGTTGAATCTTGGGCTTACGGTCAGCACTAAGAGTTTTTAGTAATATTTGTCAAGACTTGGATCGTGTTTTTTTATGAAATTTTGTATGAATAATGGTAAAAATAAGAACGCAGATAGAATGTTACTGTCTTTATTTTGCCCTTTCGAGTTTTTTTAGCGAACGAGAAACTTGTCCATGTACATTCCAGACTGACGCCATTTTACCGACATCAACACGTTTTTGGAGATATTAACCACAAACTTATCGTATGAAACAGCTGCCGCGACATATTTTTCATTATAAAATCGAATGCTGAATGTTCACGAAAATTCTTGAATTTCTTGACAATGCGCATCACCCCGCCGATTCAGCTGACGTGTCATGTGTCAAAATTCTGTCGTGCATAGTGGTTAAAGTAATTTTTGGCCACCACAGGATGTCGTTCAATCTGTCTATCAGTCTGCCTGTCTGCAGTCAGTCTTATAGTCTGTCGGTCAGTCTGTCTGTCAGTCTGTCGTTTAATTTGTCTGCCAGACTGCCTGTCTGTCAGTCAGTCTTTTAGTCTGTCGGTCAGTCTGTCTTTCAATCAGTCTGCCAGTCTGTCTCTCTGTCTATCTCTCGATCTGTCGGTCAGTCTGTCTACCGGTCTGTCAGTCAGTCTGTCTACCAGTCTGTCTGTCTCTCCATCTGTCAGTCAGTCTGTCTACCAGTCTGTCGGTCAGTCTGTCTACCAGTCTGTATGTCAGTCTCTCGATCTGTCCGTCTGTCAGTCTGTCTATCAGTCTGTCTTTCAATCTGTCTATCAGTCTGCCTGTCTGCAGTCAGTCTGTCAGTCTGTCTGTCAGTCTGTCGATCAGTTTGTCTGCAAGCCTGTCTGTCGGTCTGTCTTTCAATCAGTCTGCCAGTCTGTCTCTCTGTCTATCTCTCGTTCTGTCGGTCAGTCTGTCTACCGCTCTGTCAGTCAGTCTGTCTACCAGTCTGTCTGTCAGTCTGTCGGTCAGTCTGTCTATCAATCTGTCTGTCAATCTGTCTGTCAGTCAGTCTGTCGACCCGTCCGTCTATCAGTCTGTCGGTCAGTCTGTTGATCAGTCCGTCTGTCAATCTTTCTGCCAATCAGTCTTTCGACCCGTCCGGTAGACAGACTGACTGACAGACCGGTAGACAGACTGACCGAAAGACTGACAGACAGACTGGCCGACAGACCAGTAGCCAGACTGACCGACAGACCGGTAGACAGACTGACCGACAGACTGACAGACAGACTAGACTGACTGACAGACCGGTAGACAGACTGACCGACAGATCGAGAGATAGGCAGAGGGACAGTGGTATTGTAATTTAGTTTAAAGCTAGCGGATTATAGAATCTTGTGGTTGAATGGTCTTGGGACCACCCAAGACCATTCAACCACAAGATTCTATAATTCCGATCCATTGGGTTCCAAGATTCGAAACATTCCAGTGACCCCTATTTCAATTAGGTACACCTGTTACACCACTACCCCAAAATTCAAATTAAAGGCATTCCACAATATCATCACGATCGTAAACCCCTAAACGATAGGTAAATATTATCCACATATTGCCAGTCATATCTGCTCTGTAAGGTCATCTTTGCCATTAAAGTCCTGCAGGTCCAAATGAAAATGAGAAAATTTGATATAGCACAATCAGCCCTCTGCTGGGAGAGAGGCCTCCTTATTTTATATAGCCTACCCCCTCTCATTGAAGAGGGGGTGGGCTATAATCCATAACGAAGGACAAGTGCGGGTTTGTCGATATCACAAGTATTCGAATTTTTAGTTCTAGGACTCGCCGGTTTCCTTACGCTGTCTTCCTTCACCGTTTTGGGAGCAGTTGTGATGAAATAAATTACACAAAGTAACACGTCTGTCTGGGTTCGAACTCATGACCTAGCACTCGTAAATGTCGAGAGATAGACAGATAGACAGACCGGCAGACTGATTGAAAGACAGACTGACAGACAGCCCCACAGACACAGACTGACTGCAGACAGGCAGACTGATAGAATAATCTTTCTGCCAATCAGTCTGTCGACCCGTCCGTCTGTCAGTCTGTCGCTCAGTCTGTCTACCGGTCTGTCGGTCAGTCTGTCTACCGGTCTTTCGGCCAGTCTGTCTACCAGTCTGTCTGTCAGTCTGTCGATCAGTCTGTGTATCAATCGGTCTGTCAATCTGTCAGTCTGTTGGCAGTCAGTCGATCAGTCTGTCTATCAATCTGTCTGTCAATCTGTTTGTCAGTCAGTCTGTCGACCCGTCCGTCTGTCAGTCTGTCGGTCAGCCTATCTACTGGTCTGTCGGTCAGTCTGTCCACCAGTCTGTCTGTCAGTCTGTCTACCAGTCAGTCTGTCAATCAGTCTGTCGGTCAGTCTGTCTACCAGTCTGTCTGTCAGTCAGTCTGTCTTTCAATCAATCTGCCAGTCTGTATGTCAGTCTGTCGATCTGTCCGTCTGGCAGTCTGTCTATCAGTCTGTCTTTCAATCTGTCTATCAGTCTGCCTGTCTACAGTCAGTCTGTCAGTCTGTCTGTCAGGCTGTTGATCAGTCTGTCTGTGGGCCTGTCTGTCAGTCAGTCTTTCAATCAGTCTGCCAGTCTGTCTATCTGTCTATCTCTCGATCTGTCGGTCAGTCTGTCTACCAGTCTGTCGGTCAGTCTGTCTACCAGTCTGTCGGTCAGTCTGTCTACCAGTCTGTCTGTCAGTCGGTCCGTCAGTCTGTCAATCTGTCTGTCAGTCAGTCTGTCGATCTGTCCGTCTGTCTATTTACTAGCTGTTGCCTGCGGTTTCGCTAGCGTTTGGGTCGAAAATTATCCCACAGGCACATTGTAAATATAGCCTATGGCACTCGCGGATAATGTAGCTACCTATTAGTAAAAGAATTTTCAAAATCGGTTCAGCAGATCCAGAGTTTAACCCCTACAACCTCACAAACTTTACCTCTTTATAATATTAGTATAGAATAGAGGAGGAGGAGAGGAGATTTATTCTCCTTCTCTTGAAATCAGCCAAAAGCATCGAATAATTACTAAATAAGATTATTCTAAAAGATAGCATAAATGTTAATTTTAAAATGATATAATTATTTGAAATTATACCAAGGAGTTTTTATTCCGTTTCAACTTTTTTTTTCCAAACTTGATTTCATTGCGAGTAATCGATTAGGCTGACTGCAACTTTTTAATCGAATGTTGAATCTTGGGCTTACGGTCAGCACTAAGAGTTTTTAGTAATATTTGTCAAGACTTGGATCGTGTTTTTTTATGAAATTTTGTATGAATAATGGTAAAAATAAGAGCGCAGATAGAATGTTACGACAGTAACATAAAAAAAAACGCGTTAACGCGTTCGTAGTTGCTAAAAAAACTCGAAAGGGCAAAATAAAGACATTTATTTTGCCCTTTCGAGTTTTTTTAGCAAACGAGAAACTTGTCCATGTACATTATTTCAAGCGCATCTAAGTTACCTATTTTTGGAAGGGTGTAGTGGTATGTAATTTACACATATTTGGCAATAGCCAAATATGTGTAAATTACATACCACTACACCCTATTACTCAGTCACAGTTACAGTCTATTGACTGACGCCATTTTACCTACATCAACACGTTTTTGGAGATATTAACCACAAACTTATCGTATGAAACAGCTGCCGCGACATATTTTTCATTATAAAATCGAATGCTGAAAGTTCACGAAAATTCTTGAATTTCTTGACAATGCGCATCACCCCGCCGATTCAGCTGATGTGTCATGTGTCAAAATTCTGTCGTGCATAGTGGTTAATATTTTAATTTTTTATACAGTCGGTTTTCATTTGTTATTTTTCATGAAAAAAATTGAACACAGAATATTTGGTAAAGTAATTGCATTTCACGAAGGACCATCAAGCACTGTAACTCAAACTCTATATCGATAGGCATAAAAGTAAAGTTATGTTCGTGACTGGCAACGATTATTGTAAAAAATTAAATGGTCAAATAAACCATCGTAGTCATCATCTTTTGGCACTACGATTCGATTAATCGTCACGGATTCGGGTTACTCGCATAAAAACTAACAAAAATTGTTTTGAAAACGAATTTGTATCTAGTTATATTTGAGGTATTTTTCTTTTACATTCATAGGCATTTCTTATCATAAATATAAGTTTTCAAACTTCGTAACTTTATACCATTTACTATTGTAAAATTCATTTGAAGATCTTTCGAGAAAATCAGTTGTTTTTTGCGTTTTCCTGGAAAGTGTGCAAAAAACGAAATTTTGTCCTCTGTAACAGTTCTACAACCCAAACATAATAAAAATAAATCAAATGACTTTCAGTTATAATGCCGATTGGCTGGTTATGGTTTATTAACTTTTAAAGATTAATTTTATTGATTTCACAGTTTTTTCCTTGCTTACTAAAATTGTATTGTATTGTATTTTTATGTGTAGTATCATGCATACAATACCCACTCGAAAATGTTTACGAACCGATTCTCACAGTTGTATAATTCGATTATATTTTTTAGTTACTTTCAGGATTTGAACCCTAAGTGAAATAAACATTATGGTGAAATACACCTCTACCTAGCCCTTTGGAGCATCAGGTGTAATAACAAGTCATCTATTATAAAGTTCAATCCACTTTTACTTTTTAACCAACTTCCAAAAGGAGGAGGTTATAAGGACCACTTACCTACACATCAAAAGTTACAAAAGATGAGCAAAACTATCACCTAGAACCTAGTATTAGTAAAAAATTTCGGAAGTTAACCAATTGTAACTTCTACGTGTATATTAGTATAAGTTCTAATAACTAATCTCGTTATATTAAACATAGTTTGTTTACCTAAACTTCGGCCTACTATTTGAACGTTATTCGATATAATCTGTAAACGTTTATACACATACTAAGTGTTTGTTGCTTTTAGTTGTGTATAAGTTACATAAAGGGTATCTACTTAGTAAAGGCTTCGAATAATCGTAATAATCGGTAGAACGCAGACGTGTATGTTCAAGAAAACCTTTGGGTAGTGCTACGGCGTAGCTCCGTAGCAGTGCTACGGCGTAGCAGCTGTAGCGTTTGATAGATAAGGACATGGTAGCAATCTAATATATCATATTATATGAAGTCTATAGTGTCCACAGAGAAATAAGAGTCGTGGATTGTTTTGGTATCTCCGGATAAATAAGAATTACGGTTAATTTATCTGGCAGACTCAAAATTCCAATATTTCTTACCTACTTACGGGTTCGAAATAGACAGGCGCATTACTTTATGGAATTCATTTCATCACCACTGCTCCCAAAACGGTGAAGGAAAATACTCCTAGAATCAAAAATTCGAAGACATGTGGCATCTAGCAGCCCGCGCTGCGCCCGCTTGGTGGATTAAAGCCCATTCCCTCTCATAGAGAGGAGGAACGTGTCCCAGCAGTGGGAACCTTACAGATTTATTATGCTATGCTTCGAGTACGTCGCTATGTGGAGCGAATAATTTCGAGAAAAACGACCAATTTCCTGAAATTGTCAAGCCTAATGGATCCTTACTGACGAAAACGATAAAATGTAGATATGTGGACGTAATATTAAGGATGCTAATATATTAAATATACCAATAAAACTGCCATAAAACTGGTATAAAGATAACCATGGATTTATAACATTTATATATTCGCATTTATTGATATTAACTAGGTATGCATACTGACTGTTTGGACAAATGGCACCATCTTAATCTACAGCGTGTTTCAAACACATGTGGTCATATTGTTACGAGCTGGGTATGGGATAAATTAAATACTACCGACTAAACACGAAATAACTTAATTAATTACTAAATACTTAAAACTTAATCACAAATACACCACCGATCACTATTCACTTAGATATCGCACTTCTAGTTCACATCGATTGGCTTCGTTGTGTAACCCAAATCAGACTGACTCTCCCGCAAACTCGACGGCTATTTATATGACGACCGATTCTTCGAGAAAATCTACAACCTTCTCGAACGTTCTTCACAGTCCATAGTGAAACATCATCCTTCGAGAAAGTTCCACAGCTTTCTCGAATCTTCTAGAAAGCTCCATAGTAGAACATTTTCCTTCGAGAAACTTCCAAAAGTTTCTCGAATCTTCTAGACAGTTCTATAGTGGAACATACTAAACTCTAAACTTCTAAACAGGTCCTTACAGGAACATTCGAGACTCGCACGTAGTCCAGAATGTTCTCGTAAGGCAACCGACGTAACAATATTTATAAAGTGCAGATCATTAAACTAAATTTTCTAAATGGATCTTTCACAAATATCGTATTCACGAAATAATAACCAATTGCCCCATGCATTTGCCTTTAGTAGGCACAGATTTTTTTTGTATGGGACAGCTGATTCTTTTTTTGCAATAACACTAAATTTCTCCATGGGATTGGTCCCATGGTCTCATGGTCCGCGAAAGAATGACCCGCTGCCCCATGCGTTTGGCTATATTAAGTACTGAGTTTTTGTATGGGACAGCTGATGATTTTTTTGCAATAACGATACATTTCTCCATGGGATTGGTCCCATGGTCCGCGAAAAACCAGCTGCCCCATGCATTTGGCTATAGTAGGTACTAACTTTTTGTATGGGACAGCTGATTATTTTTTTGCAATAATAATAAATTTCTCCATGGGACCAATCCCATGTTGAAATTTAAATAGTGATTACTAGTATTTTAGATGGATAGTGGAGTTTTTATATTGTAGTAAGTAGTTGTTATATATTTTACTAGCGACCCACCCTGGCTTTGCACGGGTGCAATGTTACAGACAAAAGCATCCTCTTTTTGAATCAGTCTATCTATTAAAAACCGCATCAAAATCCGTTGCGTAATTTTAAAGATCTAAGCATACATAGGGGCAGACAGACAGTGGGACGCTTCCCACTGTCTGTCTTCCGCTTCCTTATATTCATGTATGATAATCGTATTTGGAATACATTAATAATTAATGTAATGCAAATATGTAGTTACAATACGTTTAATTAAATCATGATTGGATAACGCTGCGTGTGCATATGGCTGTCTGCTAATTAGCTTGGCTAAGTACAATCCCGTATTATTCTTATTTATATCTATAATTTATGGCAAACATCAGAGGATTTTTGCCATAAATTATAGATATGATTAGATGCATCTCGCATGCATCAGGTTGTGGCTTCAAATCCAGGCGGCTAATATTTAATTTTGAAACGAAACGAATGTCAAGTAATTAAACATAATAACTAACTATGTTAGTGCTTTAAACTAGAATATTATTTTTTTAAATGTTAAACACAAACTGTGTTTAATATTTGTACTAAAACATTATTGGTTTAAATTAAAAATATCAGTTTCGTCATTTTCAGAACGAAACACTTAGTTAATAAATAATAAATCAGTTTTAAATGAAAGCTTGTGAAATCTGACACCAGGTTTATTAACGAGTTAACTTTTCATTCAAAGTTGATCTATTAACTGTTTATAAATCGTTTAATTTAACTATAAAGTTTCGTTTATGTGGCTAGCACAACAGTACTATCAGTGATGAAAAACTTTGTAATATTAATCAACCACTTTCAAAAGTATAAAGCAAACATAATTATATTGAGGTGAAATTAAAACCCGAGGGGTTATGCAGAAGTATACAAAGTGTAAACAGTGCCTTCACGAAGCCGTCAACCTAGCATTCTGTACATCAAACTAAGTAACTAACTCTATGCAAAAATTGTTGCTGGGAAACGATTTTATTTGGTTTGTTTACGGTAGGGCTCAATGTGTCGTGTAACATTCTTGTGTTTGATTGTGATGATGGCTGCATTGAATATTACAGGGGTCATGGAGGTATTTGAAGTATATTTATAACATTTAAAACTTGTTTGGAAAAATAAACTTTGTGAAAAATGTAGAACTTTGACCTTCGATATCTTCATAACTAGAAGGTTTGCAGGTATGGACTAGAACAAAAAAATATCGCAATGACGGGAGGAACAAGTATCTTTCGGCTTCCTTATGGGTGTGTTTACACTCTTTATAAGAGCATAATGTCCCCGAAAGGTTAGGCAAAAGTATAGTAGTATAGTTTACCCGCAATTTACCAGCTATGCTTAATTCCCATGTAATAAAGGCCGAGCCTATTATGATCAACCGTCCCACGTAAAGAAAAGAAAATATCAAATTGGCTTATTGGTTACTACTTTCTTGTTACAACATTGTAACAAATTACCTAAACAAAAGTTTGTTTCATACGAGTAAAACATTCAGTGGCGTTATAACTAAAACCGAAAAAAAAGGCCGAGCGGGTAATTTTGTGCTACAACATGAATTATTATTTTACAACAATAAATAATATGTAAAAAAGGTTTTTTAATCCCATTATTGTCACGTGTTTAATTAGTTTCATTTCAATGCTGAATCGAACACCCATGTTTCTTAATTATTTGTCGTTGGTAATAAAAAAAAATGGGGTAATGGTAACTGGGTTGTGGAGATTAAATAATCTGGTTGGACTGGAAGCCACATCAAAATCAACGATTGAATTTGTCAATGAAAGCCCCGTTTTTCTTTTTCCTTTATTGCACACAAAATAAAAAAATATAGGTACATACAAATTCCAATAATATAGCTTAATGTATGCGTGTGCGTTTTTCCCTTTATTTGCAATGGATCTACTATTCACTTTTATAAAACCTTTACGTACCTACAAAAAAAGGTTTCATAATATCAGAAACGAACAAAATACTGCTATATTTCTACAATATCCCACTACCCTCAAATCCTTACGCTTCGAAAGGGCAATTACTTTGACCACCCTTATAATAGCAGGATTACAGTCTTATTGTGACCGCTGAAAGGATTTCTATCTAGTATTAAATAGACTAGTGGGCTGTACAATGATTTTTATTTTCTTTGTTGCTGCAGAAAATGTGTTTTAAAAGTTAAGGTTTAATCACGATTTGGTTGGAAAGAAGGAATGATTATAAGACCAGCGTGATAATGATGTCCAGCAGACTGAGAGCTGCTTCACACCTCATCATCATCATCATTTCAGCCGAAAGACGTCCACTGCTGGACATCTGCCTCCCCCAAGTGTCACCACATTGACCGGTCCCATGCGACTCGCATCCAGCCGATCCCCGCAACCTTCACTAGGTCATCGGTTCAACTAGTTGGAGGCCTTCCAACGCCGTTTCGCGGTCGCCACTCCAGAACTTTTCGAACCCATCGGACATCCGTTCTTATCTTCGCAACTTATCTTTAGCAATTCTTCGGGCTACGTCGGTAACCTTGGTTTTCTTCCGAATGTCTTTATTTCTGATTCGATCACACACCTGTTCTTGTCATATTCGGTTCGGAAATAATTATTGTTTAACAACGGCTGACTTGTGCCGATCGGTGAACTCCGTTCGGTATTAACCATCGCGGAACCATGATCGGGTGGGATCGGTACAATTCAAGCTAAACCAAGTGGTTATTTTTGATTTTGCTGCCTAGCTCTGAAGAAACATGACGAACCTTACCTATAGTTCATACATGACTTGATTAATAAAGCGGTGTTAAAGTACCCTTAACGAAGCCGAAAGGCACTTGCTCTCCCTGTCATTATGATATTTTTTCTGTTTTAGACCATACCTGGGAACCTTCTAGTTACGGAGATATTGGAGTCAATGTTCCAACATTTCCAAATTTTTTTTTTACACACTTACAGCAAAGTTATAACTTTACTTTAAATACCTCCACGACGTACTATTCAATGCATCCATCAGAAAAAAAAAATTGAGTGCGTCAGTAGCTCAATGTGATGAATTCAAAACATTGTCCTGCTAGTTGTGACATTTTAAACTTGTATTTTATTTAAAACGTCTGAAAAAGTTGAAACTTTATTTTTCAATACCTTCATCAGTAACTAGAAGAAGGTATGGTTCAGAACAAAAAAAAAACACAATGACAGAAACAACAAGTGGCTCTCAGTTTCGTTAAAGAGTCTTTTACACCCTGTGTTTAATGTCAATGTACCCAAATTAAGTCCTATACCCAACATGATACAAGCTTTTCATACATACCTGAATATCGCCCACGCTCTCATTATGTCACGATCTCCAACAACAAAGGTCTATTGTTGTTTATTATTATTTGAACTACCCACACAACACGTGTGAGAAAACAATTGATTGGACGAGGATTTTTTTTATCTTTAGAACATAACATGGCCTATAATTCCCGTATGGTTATGGGTGTTCCTAATTTTACACCCAGATTTTACCACTTATTTTTAGTTCTACATAAAGTGGGCAAGTCTATTCCCATTAACCGGGTGGCACTATTCTTTTTCAATCCAGAATCCGTGGTGCTACGGAGAAATTCCTGATGGAGAAGCTGAATAAAATCTTGCCCGATCTGGGAATTGAACCAAGGAACTCATGCTTAGTAGTACCGTTAGCGATCACTAGACTATTGAGGCAGTCATTTATCCGTACATGGTCCGGTGACTTCAATTATGTAATTTTAAATAGTTACTTTGCTCAAAACAAAAACCTCACAGCAGCCGGCACCGATTACCACATTCTGATTAACAAACAAACAAAAGATTTTTTTTTCGCAGGAAGAATTTCAAAGGAATCATTCTAAGTAATCCTAAAGTACAATATTAAAAGTTCAAAAACTGGGTAGTAGTTTTTAGGGTTCTGAATCCAAGGAGTAGAAACAGGACCGTAAATAAATAATAAATAAATATCGCCGGACATTACACACAGCGCCATCTAGGTGCCACACTAAGCAACGAGGCTTGTGTCGTGAACACCAGATAGTTGACAATACTACATAGATACTTTTTGTTTGTAAATACATACTTATTATACATATAAACATCCATGACTCGGAAACAATGTCCATGCTCATCACACAAACATTTTGCTCCTACCGGGATTCGAACCCGGGACCCTATGAACGTAAGGCAGCCTCACTACCGCTGCACCATTCGGGTCGCCATGATAGCTACACAGTTGAAATTTTCACAGATGATACATTTCTGTCGCCGCTATGACAACAATTACTAAAAATAGAATAAAATAAATATTTAAGGGGAGCCCCCCTTAAATATTTATTTTCATCATATCATCTGTGAAACTGCCAACTGTCTAGCTATCACGGTTCATGAGATACAGCCTGGTGGCAGACAGCCAGACAGACAGTCAGACGGACAGTGGAATATTAGTAATGGGATTCCGTTTTTACCCCTTGTGTACGGAACCCTGAAAACTAAGCATTATTTCACATAATTTAATTTGTCGACTTTATATTGCTAGAATTCCCTTTCCTTTTATTATATGAATAAAGCGAAGAAAATTAGCAATTTCTATCTTTCTTTCTAACATAAAATTTAATATGCAAAAGACAAGCAGCTCAGGCGTTCAAGCTTCAGCTTCCTTAACGTTGCCAGCTACAAAATATGCGCTTGAAATTATTTTAAAAGTAGAAAACATCCTCTGCCAAGTTTTAGTAGACACAAGAGCAATTGCCGAGCTTAGGATCCCAGGGTTCGATTCCCAGGTCCAGTAGTGTTATTGGGTTTTTCTGTTAGTTCTTCATTAGCACTCAGGTGCAGCCATATAAACTTAATCATTACTGGCTCAGAATAGTTACAGCACTGATGACAATATTTGTGACACTTGTTTAATTTAAAATTTTACAATATTTTCTTACCTTTGTATAGATTATTTTTTACCGATTGTTTGTGAATGTATGAACATTGTAGGTTTTGTAGATTCCCAGATGCTTGTTGTAAGCAACGACTTATTGTCGGGCCTACGCTGTTCCCCCATACTTAAGTACTAATGCTGTAACATGATAATATTGTAATACCAAATGATTTGAAAAGAGTAACCATGGAGTTTCTTGCCGGTTCTTCTCCATAGGAAACGACCAACCCGAACCGTGCACGTTTTTGTCGAAGTTTTATAAGCCTATGTGAAATAAAATATTTCGATTTTGATTTTGGCCAAATGATGGTGCACTCAACACCTACACCTACCCTCTCTGGAATAACAGGTTTGCTGTTATGTTTCGGTAAAAGACATGCACTTACAATAACATAGTAAATATTCAGCACCATCATCATTTATTCACAATACTCGTACTCACGATATGGGAAGAAAAATCCATTTCTTCCGTAAAAGGACACTTGTCGGGTAAGGAAAACTGTGCAAGATATACATTGTGGGTGAAAAATGGGCGAGGCCAAAGAAAATAGGAAGACCGGCGAAAACAGACGTTTCTATTGTATGTGTTTACGTTGCAAGTTGCGAACGTTTTAGTAGGATAGTTTGGTCCCTGTTCGTGTACCAAGGTCTCCAACCTATCGTCTTGTTTTTGATGAAATCCTTCAAATTAACGTACATTTAATGAACGCGTAGGTTTTAGCGCTGCATAGGATAATCACCACCTCAACTCAAAACTTCAATGAACCTTATACCAGAATACATATAATATATGCAATGCACATGCATATGAACGGCATCGCCACGGCTCATCATCATAAATTTAAGTGAGGTGTCCTTTCGCGTGCTCCTAACTGTTAAACCACATAAGTTTTGCCGCCATAACCAATCTATAAATAAACCAAGTAAAAATCCTTGCACGGTATTAAAGATTTGACAAAACATCGAGTCGAATTTCTTTATTGAAATGTGAAAACCATAGCAACATCCGAAGTGTTGAAGAACAACGCGGTCGCGGATATATGGATACACGAAAAGCGATATTTAATACAACTTCTTTAGGCTACTTTTAACTTCACCTACCACTTTTCCCACCTTTCTTCTCAAACATAAGTAGGTAGGTATAAAGGGTGTAACAAGACCCTTCACGAAGCCGAAAGGCACTTGTTCTCCCCGCCATTGCGATCATTTTTTTGTTCTAGACTATACCTGGGAACCTTCTAGTTACGGAAATATTGGGGTTAATAAAGTTCCAACTTTTTCACAAGTTTTTTTAAAATACATAAACAATACAACATAACAACAGTTTTTAATGTAAGATTTTTATATTAAACACCTCCATGACCCCCATACTATTCAATCCTTACATCGAGTCCTACCGTACTCGTAAACCGTGATTTTTCCGCCAAAAAAAAAGTCGTTTCCAAAATTTTTTGCGTAAAGATACTTAGTTTGATGTACCTGGTCCAGTTACACTCGGTATATTTGGTTGGTTATTGAGGACGAACTTCCCTGATGAAAATAGTATTTTGACGAAGGTCACGGGGAACAGCTAGATATATGATAGTTCTGAAAATAAACTTAAGATTAGTCGCTTCGAGGAGCTCGTGGCAAAATAATAACAGCCGCTCGGGTCAAACTTTAGGTTAAGCCATGCTTGCCTAGGTTGGTCTGTGGATGGGTGACCGCCCATTACATACTGAGTTTCTTTCGTGCCTCGGAAAACACGTTAAGCCGTTGGTCCCGGCTGTCATCTGTAGATCTTTGACAGTCGTTACAGGTAATCAGTGACCCAAAAAAACTGACAACCAGTCTTACCAAGGGGTATCGTATAACCCAGTACTGACTGGGTTGTGGAGGTCAGATAGGCAGTCGCTCCATGTAAAATACTGGTATTCAGCTGCATCCCATTAGACTGGAAGCCCCAACATACTTGGGAAAAGGCTAGACAGGTGATTTTTTTAACAAGTTTTTTTTTTTTTAAGTACATATTTCTAATTTAAGATTTTTAGTTTAAACACCTCCATGATCCCCGTATTAGTCAATCCATCTATCAGCACAATGTTTTGAGTGCGTTACATTGAGTCCTACCGTAAAACGTGATTTTACACCCCAAAAAAAAAAGTAGTTTCCCAGCAATAATTTTTACGTAAAGTTACTTAGTTTGATGTACATAATGCTTGGTTGACGGCTTCGGTGTCCTGTTCCAGCCTGTTTTAATGTATACGGCAGAATCAACATCTAGGTAATTAACTGAGATGCCACCACAAATCAAAAGGCAATTAGACAGAGACGGTTATATCATTCACGCATCAACTTAACATCAAGCCACATAATTAGCAATTTGTGTAATTTAGAAGCGATAGGGAAACTGACTGATATATAACAGGGAATGATATTTGCGGGCAGAAACAACGAATATTCCAGTAGTTAAAATGTTCAAAGGTCCAATTCAATTCATTTATTCAAAAACAATTTTTACATAGTATCTGAATTTCTACAACTAAATATATAAAAAACATACATGCAAACATTTATGTCAATCATTACAATTATCCAAATTAAATTAAAATCAGAATAATACAAAAATAATATAAAGATGTAAAAATTAATGTCAGTCAATTCATAAATTACAATAAAATTTCCATTTGAATTCAATGAGATTATGTTACTTTGCTCGCAGTAATGTAATAGCTAAAATCAGTAGCAGTAATAACGTAGGTATTTTTTTAAATTGACACTATAGGTAAACTTCAAACGTTCTTTAAAATATGGAAATTGTCACCGCACCCCTTGTGTAACTCACCTTCAGTCACAATCCGATGGATTTTGAAAGCTTTCCATTGCTTCATAGGTTGAAAAAAATCGTCTATTTAACCTACCTAATAGTACACCCACATGTCGCCATATGCGTGTAAATCATGTAATAGGGAGCGAGCCTATTGCCATCAACCGGGCACAGATCCAGACTCCGTGGCTGCTACTGAGAAATTCCTGATGGAAAAACCCAATAACACTTTGACCTACCCGGTAATCGAACCCAGGACCTCTTTCTCAGCAGTTGTGCTTCTAGACCAACGAGGCAGTTAACAGTTTGGCTTAGTAAAAAAAAATGCTTTAACAGAGTATACAAAGAATTAAGCTCTGAAAAGAGCATTTATTATTTTATACTCAATACGCAATAAAAGTACTAACTGGGTTGTGGAGGTCAGATAGGCAGTCGCTCCATGTAAAATACTGGTATTCAGCTGCATCCGGTTAGACTGGAAGCAGAGCCCTACATAGTTGGGAAAAGGCTAGGCAGATGATGACGCAATAAAAGTACTGAGTATAAAATAATTAATGCTCTTCTCAGACAAAATAAACCAATAAACCGGCTTAATTAAATTCGAGACTTCAAAAAGCTCCATCCAGGCTTCGCAGTAAAGGTATCTGAAACTGGTAACTGCCACGGAGCAATTAAAGCTTGTTAAGCCAGATTGTTTGATCATTTCACATGAAGCCTTTTGATCGCAAAGCCAATATGTGCATAAATTCTGTCCATGAGTGAAAATACATCAACACATAGCTTTGTAAGTACGTCATACAGTCAGCAACAAAATGTTACTGCTAGGGTGAGGCCAATGAGTGTAATTATGCGAGTTGTGAGTCGCGTTTTTTGAGTCGCGTTTTTTGAGTCGGATTTTTTGAGTCACTTAATTCGGTTTCATATAAAAGCCAGGACTTATTTTGCATCATCTTGTAACATAAACCAGACTTTTGTGTCACAAGATGACGCAATACAAGGATGTTTATACAAGGTGTAAAAGGACCTTTCGGGAAGTCGTCAACCACGCATTCTGTACATCAAACTAAGTAACTATAGGCAAAAATAATTGCTGGAAAACGACTTTTTCTTGGGGTGAAAAATCACGCATTACGGTAAGACTGCATTGAATAGTACAGGGGATTGTTAAGGTATTTCAAGCAAAGATAGAACATTGAAAACTTGTGCCCAAGGTGGAAATTTGACCCCCAATGTCTCCGTAACGAAAAGGTATGGCCTTGAACATAAAATGATCGCAATGACGGGGAGTGATATATAGATAGATAGATATATAGGTGCCTTTTGGTTTCGTTAAAAGGGTACCCTTTTACACCCATTATGTAAATAACGTAAATTATGCGACTCATAAAACGCAACAGCCCACTTAATAACACTCGTCTGGCCTGATCCTTACAAAAATTAACTGACACAAAATTATTAAACAATTTCGTCATTGATTGTACGTCATAGACGTACATACGTATGACGACCAATTAAAACATACAAAACCAGTTTATACGGATCTCTTATTGTACGGGAAATCTGTACAAAGCGAGACCATAATAAACTGGAAATATCAGCTTTATGTGTTGCCGTGTGAACGACAATCTGAAACAAATGACAATTGCGAGTACACTTGAACTACAACTGTCGCTATATGCGTGCGTGTTCGCTCATTGTTGAACCCACCTTCTGTACCTATATGGTAGCCCCGGTATGAGTTGCCAGTTAATTACGTAACACCTTGAGGTTTTTCCTTGTAAAGTTTTGACGCGGCTTATTTCAAATAAAAGGGATTGACTTGGATACAATAAAATAATATAATAAGAAAAAATATCTAATAAAGAAAAGCGCCTTTCCGCCCCCTCAAATGTTAGAGGATAACAGACAAGATAAGTAAACAAACTTCTTAATTTATAATCCTCTTATTGCTTGGCACACGAGATCTCCAAATTCCATTATTCCTTGTCATATTCTTTCCTCATTCGGCCTTCGAGCCTGTCATCTGTTTACTGACTTCGAAAGCCATATACTGCTTTTACGATTTTATTTGACTTAATATTCCTACGAGTTCTAGTAACCTATATTTAAGGCCGACTGAAGCATGTTGTTCTTGGATTTTCGTAATAAAGCTGGTGCGAGGGATTTACTCAAGGACATATAGATATTAATTTATACTTCTATAAAATGAATGAATACAGGAAAACCGAAACCACTGGATCTAGAAGTAAAGCTTATACAGGATTAGTTTTTAAAGACTACCTTAATTTTCAGAAATGATTTAGAGTCGGTAATATATTAATTTTTTATAACAAATATGCTATCAACGACAGGTTACTGACTCCCGCATCGGTATACACATTAATCACATGTTGCACACTCTACTGTGCAAAATTATCATAGATTAAATTACTGTAATTACCAATTATTGTAAATGAAGTTAAAAAAATATATTTTTCAATCAAGCTATGAAGCATAAAACTTTAAACTTTTACAGTTTAATGCTTCATAGTTTGTTTGGTTTTTTTTTTTTATTTGACAGTTTGAAATATTTCTATGAACTAGTATTGCCAGTGTTTTTATTTATTGTTGTATCGTCGTCTCCACTTTGTATAGGTAAGCTTTTCCATTTCAAGCCTTCGTTGAATCAATCAACCTGCACAGTGCTTTAATCAGTTTATTAGAATTCATTTTTCCATGAATCCTTGTCCTATATTTAATATCGAGCCAATAATGCATGTCTCACCTTGAGGTATATACGTTTCCCAGGTCAAATCAAGATTGGATTGAACCGAGAGTGAGATTGGATTTTTATGGCAGGATTTTAAATTAAAGGCCATCTTAAATTTAGAATGAATAAATCGTGTTGATTTAACAATGAATAAAACATCTCTCATCACTTAATATATTAAGAGGTGAAGCTACAAAAATGACTTCAACGAATTTCCGAAATTTCAATACTTATTTGGATGTTTCATTGACAAAAGGTCAAATCCTCGTACTCTTAATAGGATTTGTCCGACTAAGCCCCACTTATTGAATATTCGTATCACTGACTGCACTCCAAATCTACGATACAGTAGTGGACTACTGTTCAGTGATAACACTTTGATCTTGAGCTTCTTCTATACAATTTAATATTTTTTAGATAATCATACATTACAAAACTTCACGTACCTGAAACGTCAGGCAAAACAATACCATAGGGTATTGTGGGCAACCCAATAACACATTTCCTGAACAGAGATATCATCAGTAACGCATTTGATCACTAGATCAACGAGACGTTCAAGTTAAAGACGCGTTCTCAAAACAGATACGTATCGACTCGCATCACTACACTGACACGGCTAACACACACACATACGCAAGGTAAACTGCGGGAATAATGAGTAACTAAACTGATTTTGATACTTTAGCAAGTTCACTCACGACGGCGGCCGAGCGCGGAGTAACGCTTTCTCTTTAGAACTTTTTATGCAATACTCCAGACAGTGACAAAATAAAATAACCCTTAAAACCACATGCTAAGGTTCATGCGTAAGAGCAAATTAGACGGTTCGTTTTTATTTTTTTCTGACATTATTTATAACATTTTCATGAATATTTTGTCCATTATTTTGGTAACATTATATCTGCCAACTAGGGTATTTTTTAAGAAACAAAATTATGTATCTAATAGCAGAAAAATGATCCTGAATGAAGCCCCAAATCGGCAATTTTGTGTGAAGAGGTAATGGAAAATCGTTTTTACGATATCAAATACCAAAATTTCAAACCAAAAATTGACCATTATTTGGAGATCAAGAAGTAATCTATGTGTGGCAATTGTTAGTTTTGTTTGATTTAATTCCATTTCATCGCAAACTCTACCGAAAAATAGCTTATTTTTGTCGGATTTGAGAACGCGTCCTTAACGCAACTTTTCTTCTGCGCAAAAATTCCAATATGGGAACGAGATAGGGCTAGACGACCTGTATAGCGCTGTCTCTTTCCCACACTGGAATTACTCCATCTTTAAAACGTCATAGTAATCCCTTGATCTTTAATATGATGTCACGAGCAAATACAATAATTTAAATAACAATTAATTAAAACAGCTCAACTGCGCTGAGCATGCCCATAACGAAAGGGTCACCTACTCAGCATATGCTGGGTGTAAAACACTCAGCGCTGGTTTTCAGTAGGCCCCCCGCAGTGACACACGGATGAGGGTAGTAGATAGTAAATAAATAACGTTATTCTATTAAATGGGCATTTCTAAGTGTGTAATAAATAAATAACATAAAATAAATATTTTTGTCTCAGAGTCTAACATAATTATATCACTATTAATAGAACACGAAAATACCTGCCAAATAAATAAGAACTTATCCGAAAACGAAACCCAGTTGCTTGACATGACGCACTTCGCGCGGCCGATGCCGCATCGACCTATGCATTTTTAAGTTGCAATACCGCCATATCATTTAGTGAGAGTGAGACTACTGCCTAGTTAATAGGTATTATTTTATTGAGCTAAATAAAACAAAAAATAATAATACTTCCGAGAAAGTGTACAGAGCCTGTAGACTAATAATACTGCGAGCATTGAGTTCAAAAACAAAAATTAGTTTTTACACTGGAATTTGGAATTCATTCATTTTATTAAGAGTACTGGAGTGGCGACGGCGAACCGGAAGACGTTGCGTTGGAAGGCCTCCCACTAGGTGGACCGATGGCCTGGTGAAGTTTGATGCGAGGCGCACGGGACTGGTAAATTTGACGACACTTGGAGGAGGCCTATGTCCAGCAGTTGATGATGAAAATATAACAATTGCATTTTGATTTAGCATTATTAATTTCAACTTTTAACCTTTGATGAAACTCTGATTCCGAAATGAAATGATGTTGAAGCAACACATTTTGAGGATAAATAAAAAGTATATTGCCCCAAAACTACAACTGATACCCCATACTAATGCAACCATGCACTTAAGATAATCTAGTACAGTAGACGAAAAAAGAATGTAATCGAAAACTTCCTTAATCTAAAGTTTCCCGAATTTCAATCCAGCGGCATTTACATTCATTCGTCGTTTGAAGAGACAAAAAAGGGATTCGTTACAAAACTTTGTTAACCCTAATTCTATTAGGGTAACTAATATCAACACGGTTAAACTTTCTCGTGACAAAACAGTGAACAAATAAATTAATAACATTGTTTGTCCATTTTGAATTATTTTAACCCCTTTTGTCTCCAAATCATATTCTGTATAGAGGAAAGGGGAATTTGTTTAACATTCTAAATGTATTTTTTCCCTAAAATATGTATCTATTTATTTACGCTTGATCGTGCCTACTCTCTTACATTGAACTTTTATGGTCCTTGGAGCCGGATCATTGAAGAAAAAAATGTTCAACCGCAGCCCAAAAAGAATCGACAACATCAATTCTCTCGTCTTATCCTGACGTCGCATTATGGCTGTCACAATTTATCACTGTGCTACCTACTTACATAATGGAAACGCTAGTTCTAATCACATGTGCTGTGTAAAACAATCGGTCGCGCGATTCCGCGATCATAACTTTCATAATTTATTTAAAATTTGTTCGGAAAACCAGAAGATGATTCTGTTGAAACGACCACGCATTCGTGTTCACAAAACAAAATAAAGATGACGGTCTCGTGTTTGCTCACTTTGGTTAGGATACGACATTAGTCAACAGCTAATAACTATTAAGTTATTATGAAAATATTGTGTGTTTTTTTATTACTCGGCCCATAGATTTGTACGAACAAAACTATGTATTACCGTACATACAACGCGCTATTTGAACGCGTGTAATTGTATTTGCTACCCACGTTATAGTTATCGCATTCTCCCATTCGCGTATGCTAAGCCATTATCTTGAATGGTGTGTGTAAACACGACACAAATGAATTAGATTAAGCTTAATACAACTGTAAATAAGTAGGACTATTAGTCGGCTATGTATGTCGGATTAGGCAACGCGTGTTATACTTTGGTATTACCACAAAACATAATACTAATTTGCATGGGTTGCAGGATAATTGGAATAAACCTTTTTGTTTCTCTAAAATCCTAAGATTTCTGCATAGATCCAATTATGGGCAACTAGGTAAGAAAGATTTTTTTCATAATTATTCGAGCTGTGTAAGAAAACATCGATAATACTATGGATATGCTACTATACATAAGTAGCATGAAAGTGTGCTCTTCTTAGGTAAATTGTAAGCAAAGATGATGACAAACGAGAACTTCATACACTGATAGATGTGACGATTCATTCACAGCTACATTCGATGCAAGTCCTGACCAACCAGAATTAAAATATTTAGAATCGACTCTTAGATTAGCCAATCAGCATTCAAGTTTCTAATAATCCCGATCATAAAAGATTTTCGCAAAAAAAAAAGATGTTTCCGATGTTCCAACGACATATTTTTATAACATCACGTTTTTCAGACTTTGATTTCTAAGTTTGTTCCGGATAGGACACACTGACGCGATAAACAAAATTTATTTTTGACGTGTAAATATTTTTTAACTACCATTATCTAAAATAAACATTCGTGCTCCTTCAAGATGTCATTCGTGTAAATTCAGCCTTAGAGATTGTGGTATTGGTCCCTTAACAGTACCCATTCTACAACACAGCGTATATTTGCTGTTAAATGTAACCCAAATGTTCAATAACAGTAACATTGAACCGATGTAGGTCAGGTCAATAATACACATGTAATCATAATTACGGTGTATCGACTTTCGTCTGTCACTGATTATAATAACAGGCATTGTGAATTGACAATAGCAGAAACCAGGAAATCTCTGTATTGCAGGATAAATTGATCGGACAGTTTTGGGTCACTCTTGAGGTATTATGAGTAGGTATTATGAGGTAAGTATATTGAGTACAACGCATGAGCTTCATATTTAAAAGGGGGCGCGTAGATAACATAATATCTCGCCTTTATTTCTCCGAAGGGTAATGCAGAGGAGACTACAGATATAGATATACCTAGATAACGCAAGTATCACGATCATATGAAAACCAACCGTGCCGTTTTTACTGCCTACTATGACGTCATAAGCACTATTTAGTTACTATACAAAATAGACTACGTTTTTGTTCTTTAAATAAAAATAAAAAAAATATCGCTGGACATTACACTGGGTGCCACACTAAGCAACGAGGCTTGTGTCGTGGACACCAGATAGTTGATACTACTACATAGATACTTTTTTGTTTGTAAATACATACTTAATATACATAAATGTCTAGAATTCAGTTCATGAGTTGTAACGTTGTTGTTTTAAACAAATTAGTTTGCTGCGACAGTAGCCACGTTAAGCATAAAATACGAAGTAGGTGCTCTTGCGTTATCTAGATAATAATAATCTATATCTGTGGAGGAGACTTTTAAGGTTAGGTAGAGTATAGTACACCCACATTTTGCCAGTTTTGTTTAAATTCCATGTAGAAGATGGCGAGCCTATTGCCATCAACCGGGCACAAATTCATTGTGAAATTCCTAAGGAAAAACCCCTTTAAATTTTTGCCCGACCTGATAATCGAACCCTCGACCTCATGATTAACAGCGCTTGCGGTCACTATACCAAGAACGTAGTTGTGCGCATTGATCAAAAAAATCCATACACCAATGTAGAGAACTTTGAAGTTCCCACCAACCGATTTTCAAGCATGTGTCGAAATAACTTCACGTTCAAAATACCATGTAATCTCGGCTCTTTAGTCAACTGATCCCGCCCATTTGGGACCCTTTACTAAATTAAATTTTTTATTTTATTTCCTTTGGTAGATTGGACCCGCTGTTAAAGTTAAAAAAATATGTGATCGAATTTAAAATTCGGGCTGATGTGCTGCAAATAATTGCAGGTTTCTTCTAAAAATAGTGTTGTAATTATAATCCGGCAATTGTACGCACGTTTTTATTTCTCAACTTTTGTCTTAAACTAGTACCATCATCATCTGCTAAGCCTTTACCCAAGGTAAAGTATGTTGGGGTCGCATTCCAGTGTAATCGGAAGCAGCTGAACACCAGTATTCTACATGAAGTGGCTGCCTATCTGACCTCCACAACCCAGTTAGTACTGGGTAACACGATACCCCTTGGTAAGACTGGTTATCAGACTTTCGGGCCACTAACTACCTGTAACGACTGTCAAAGATCTACAAATGACAGCCAGGACGAACCGTGCTTTCCGAGGTACGGAAGAAACTCGGTATGTAAGTATAATCATTCTTCCTGAATTTCGGTGTCCCATTCCACTAAACCAGTTTATAAACAGGAATTCAACGTTCGTCTTGAGTACTAAATAAATAGAGAAGATAGGTGCTACAGCTTGAGGCCACTCCTCGCCTTTCAGTTGTTGTCTAAGCTAGGTGCTTGCTTATTAAATACCTAAGGTACGGTACTTGCCGGCACGTTCTCAAGCCCAAATCGAGCAATCTATATTATTTCTGTAGTCTATTTATACCAACTGCTTTGATAAATATATACTCAACATTCACTTGATATTCGCGATACATATTTTCAAATGTTATCGTTAGTTTTAACTGCTGCAAATTGATTATTCCCCTTTGTAAGGTTGCTATCCTCACTTTATGTTTTTCCTTACTTTCATTATTTTTGTTATTTCTTCAGACACATCATTTAGTTAAAGGTATCCAAAACGAATAAATAAATCAAGTTTTACATACATAGTACATACGTCCGTTGCCTTGTTTAAAATGCGACTGTCAATTTTTCGCGCGTATCTTGTATGTTTGTTTGTTTCTGTGTCAATTTCTTAATTACGTCGTATATTCCAAATGGTTTGGATTTCGACGATGACCGTATCATTAGATTCGTTTAGAAAACCCAAGTGTCCTTAGTTAAATGTTAAAAAAAAAAAAATGGTGGATTTTTGACGCTAAATATTGTAAGTAGTTTATTTTCTTTTTTCAACTTAACCTATCGAGTAGGGTATCAAAATGAAGAAAATTAAAAGGAGATTACATATATATATATATTACTTGTTAAATAATTTGGTAAAAGTCAGACCGAAGCCTCATTCAAATGGTTTTAAATACAAAAGTTGTTCTGCTCATTAACAGTTGTACCCATATGACTACTATATGTACTAGGTTGTATCTACCTACTAACAAGCTGAGGGTTTTTATAAGAATATTATGGTGACCACAACTTATAATTAGAAGACAATGCTTGAGGTAGTGAATAAAAAGTATTGTTTTAACTTTATGTCCAAGAAATGAGATATTTTATTTTTATTCAGGGTTCAAGGACCTATCACAAAGACGTCAAAATTTTTTCGGGACACTTCTTTTTAATCCGACTGCGTCAGAACGAGGGTAATATTTTTTGGTGTGGTTTACGTTCGCGCTCAATGTAAACAAAAACAAAACATTGAGCTGATGAAAATTTTCAACGGGGTCTAGAAACAACGCCTAGAATTAATTCGTGGTTACAGTTAGAATGTAGATGTTCCGTTGCAAAGATGGCTAGCAAAATTCGTAACAAAGATAATACAGATATAATATATACGACGGTACGATACATACGACGCAAACATTTAGGTAAATTCTTTTACAGCTACTTCGGAGCCTATTTTCTCGGAAACGGATTGGTCGCAAACGCAGACGGACCTAATCTGATCGGCTAAGCCTCGTGGAAGGCCTCCCATCTCAATAATCCTGGTGGTAGTTTCTCAGAAGCAGACGTGTGCTTGGAAGTAGGTGGTATGTTGCCCCCGTATCTCGCTACACTGTTGGTCCCGGTCTGATTTTTCTTCGATCGTGAATGATTGCCGTCCTATTGGGCTGTAAGTATTAGAAGAGAGAGTGCACCTGTTTTTGCAGGCATACTTTTGCACTATTATTAGGCTAGTATCCGCTGAAATTGACAACCATAAACGAAAACAGTCAGGAGGTGTGGAGAGAACACCGACGCAAAAACGTGACCACGTATTCAGTACATCATGGAGCCCAAAAAACAATCAGCTGTTATACATTGTGACCGTATCGGTTCTGCACTTTTTTTTTAAGAAACAGATATTAAATAACCGATGAAAATTTTATATTTGGGGGGACTCAGAATGATGTACTGTACTGAATATGTGGTAATCGTTTTCGCGTTGATGTCGGGATTCCACCAAATATTTATCCGGGCTTGGTGGTTATTACAAGATATTGTAAAAAAAAAACAAACAGTATCTTCTCGAATGGGCAATTCTATGTATTCAATTCTATGTATTTATTTATTTAGCTATTAAATATCATATTTATTTCCGTAGGTATTTGAATTTTACGCGGTTTTCACACGACGCCGACGAGGAGGGCAGACTTGGCGAAGCGGATTATGTGACGGTGCAGCGCGCGCGCTGTGAGTGCGTGTTGTTCGCGCGGATGTGTTACGAACAGTCGGTCGTGCAGTTCAATCACTAGGCATGTGCGTTATTTCACGTCACTAGATACAATAACTAGTTACGCGGCATGTAACCGAATCACTAGTTTTGAATCTAGTTATAAGTAGTGATTTTTGTAATTGCGTTATTACAGTTATCTGTGATTGTTGGGTGTGAGTAGCTGAGTAGTCGTGGTTGATCATAGGTTCATAGTAAACACTAATAATTAGTCATAAATACATTTAAAGCAGTCAGCCCTAAGCCTGAATAAAGTATGAAGGGAAGTTAATTTATTGATTTAACAGTATAGCTACATACACTTAAGTAGATAGTGATTTAATTTATTTTCGTTTCATGTGTAACTGTATAGTTGGTGGAGGTATTTATACTAACAATCACAGTAGCTGAATAAAAATAACTAGTTACAAAAATCACTAGTTTTGAAACAGGTGACGCCGACCAAGTAACTGGTTTCGTTACGTTTCTTGAAAATGACGTAACGAACCACCTCTATCAATCACAGAGCCGCACTGTAATGCGCGCGCCCCGCTCGTCCGTACGGTCGGGCGGTGTACGTGTTAGGCATCAACGGATTACATTTCCTTTATTTTGATACCCTACTCGATAGGCTTAGTTATTTATTTTTTTATTAACGTATTACTATTTCGCAAACACTTACTTTTTCAAACAGAAAAAAAGTTCGGTTCGGTTCGCTTTTTAAAACGAATATAACTATACCTTAACTGTCGACATCCATCGAGCCGTTTGGAAGATACCGAGGTAATAAAGAAACAAATAAATATAAATACAAGATACGCAGGAAAAACCTAACCCTTCCTTGGCAGTGGGATAAAAATAATCAATAAATGGTAGCGGTATTGCTGACAGCGGAGAATTGAAGAAAAAATCAGCCAAGTGCGAGTCGTTAAATAGTGCAAGGGTTACAGTGAAAGGGTTCAGTAAAGTAATCTAAAAAAAAAGGCTCGTTTATTTTATGGGACGCCCTTAAATATTTATTTTATTCTGTTTTTAGTATTTGTTGTTATAGTGACAACAGAAATACATCATCTGTGAAAATTTCAACTGTCTAGCTATCACGGTTCATGAAATATGTTCATGAGGTTCAGACTTTTACTGACTAAAACCCATCCATGTTCCTTCATCGCCCTTTGTGTTCCGGGGCCACGGTATCTCTTTCGAACAGTCCCGCAGCCCCGGCAGGCATCGGCCCTTGCGGACCCCTTCCTGTTGCTGACATCTCTTTGAGGCGCGCGTGGAACACGAACGCGCCGTCGACACGAAAAACGTATTGCGTCGACCACAAGTAACATGGAACAAAACCAGGAAGATGTTGATACCATTCTACTCTACACTAAACACGGAATAAGGCGAAACCTGTTTTACGATATAATGTACTTCGTGGTAAACCAAACAAAAACCAAACCCAAACTGTTCACCTTCACCTGTAACGGTCCGTTACATTCGCTTTACGTACATTACGGGAAGTAGTTTATCGAAACATAATGTCTCCCTTGTAGGTTGTAAAAGGTACCCTCACAACAATAACACTAACACTGGCAGGCTACGAAAATGCAAACGCAAATTCGAACAAAAGACGAACCGAAATGTCATAATTTTATTCAAATCGAAAATGGAACTGTCAGTATAAAATGATCAATCTCCTGCCCTTATCTCAATTTGTTTGAGTTCGGCTCAGCATGTCTTCCTTTTTCAAACTTTTCTATTACATGAGTCAATTCCTCTCCGGTCATAACATCTTTTTCACAGGCCATTCTTCGTTTCTTTGGTATTGCCTAACGCTTTTATGCGGCCTCATTCATACTCAAAAGTTTCCTCACGAAATTTTTCTTTGTAAATTCTTACTGTGTTCACTGTTTTAGGGCATGCAGTGTAATGTGTTAATTTAAATTTCACCATTTTTTTTTTTTTTAAACTGATTCTTCAAATTAAGAGCATAATTATAAAAAATTCTAGTTTTTATTTTAATCTTTTTTAGAATACCTACGATATGATAACCGCCGAAATAAAGGTTTAAAAACATCCTATCATAAAATGGTAAGTAGGTAAATATTTTTTTATGGCAACGTAGAAAAATATTCTCAAAATGAAATACTAAAACGCGTCTGACCTTTATAGTTATAATAAAAACACTAGATGAATTTTTTGAGTCCCATGTTATTAAATAAGTACCTAACTAGGTAAGCTAAGTGCTACAAATAGTAACCTAAAAGTATTTCGTCGAAAACATTAGAATATTGTATGGATCTTCTATTTAGTATTATTTCAGGAACCCGTATCCCTAGTGGCAACGCCTTCTTAGTGCCTAGTAATAATCAAAATATAAATGAACACCTGAAAAACAGAGAAGGTTTTTGATAACCACGGCAATCTCGACCCACGGTTACTTTTTAATGAAAACAAAATGATGCACGCACTCACACGTTCTCAGAAAATAACTGAGGCACGAAGGAAAAGTACTTTCATCTAGATTTTCCATTAAAGTTTTTTGCTTTTTCTGAGCCGTTCTTTTTATTTATTTTTTCTATTTTTCGCGTCTTTTCTTACAATTTGACCTTGTCACGAAGACGTGATTTTTTCAACAGTAATAAAAGCGTTATTTTATTTCAATGAACAAAATAAAGGGGGCCTACGTACCAAATGACGTATTGCAGTCTATTTTTAGGGTTCCGTAGCCGAATGGCAAATACAGAACCCTTATAGATTCGCCATGTCTGTCGGTCTGTCTGTCTGTCTGTTCGTGTATGTCACAGCCACTGTATTCCGAAACTATTAGGACTACACATTTGAAACTTAGTAGGTAGATGTATTGTGTAAACCACTTCACGATTTTTATACAAAAATAAAAGAAAAAGGGGGCGCTCCCCATACATGAAACTGCAACGAAAAAATATTTTTCTCATCAAACCTATACGTGCGCGGTGTCTATAGATAGGTATTTAAAAATGACATTGAGTTTCCTTAAACCATTTTTTCTCAAAGTCAATCGTTTGAAAGATAGACACTACCAAAGTGGTAAAAAGCGTGTCCCCCCTCTAATTTCTAAAGTAAGAGGAGGAAAATTCTGAAAAAAAATAGGATTGTAGAACGTAAATAAAACTTTCTCTACTCTTTAACTAGTTTGGATAAGATTTGATGTTTAGTTTTTGAGATATGGGACTTTTTCATTAAACTGCATCAGTTTAATCATCAACTTGGTTTTTTCATTAACATACTATGAAAACCAAAATTTAATTTTGCTCTTGAATGTTAAAACAATACAACATATGAATGAGCCTTCAAAATATTTTTATTATACTGTTTGGTGCTACAGAACCCTGTGTGCGTGTGAGTACGACTCGCACTTGGCCGGTTTTATAGAATAACAGTTCAAGCAATTTTCACCACTATTCACCTTACCCAAAACCGATTTCGCACTGACGTTCAATTCTTTTACAGCACAAAATCACCTTAAATCCAATGATATATTTGCTTTCGAAGCTCTCTGTCGTACACCTACTTATAGACACTACTCTAAGAGAGATAGAGTGCAGCCCTCCTGCCACATTTATCATGAAATACACCCATAACGAAGATACATTGAAGATCGACCAATGAAGACAATTGATTAATATAATTCTTTTGTTATCTTAGCAGAAATCTCAGATTTTTTTCTTTTAGAGCTTTCTTTGGTGAGAAAATTCAAAAAACCTGTTCTTAGTTTGAAACCTTATATTTTTTGTCATTTTATAAATCGAACGTGTTAGGCTCAATTTACATCGCTGCGAAAACGAATGAAATCGATTTTTTGTAACGATTTTTTTACAAAAATTGTACTTACCTCTGCATAACCCTTAGCGTAATGTTGTTATGAAACATAAACAAAGCATAATTATCTTTATGTCAATGAGGTAACATCTAAACTAGATAAGAGCTAGTGTTGCCCAAATGCAAGACCAAGACGAGACTTTAGCCAGTCTTGGCTTTGGTCTTGTGTCAATCTATCTCAATGTCAATCTGTCAATTTATCTCGCAAGTCTTGCGAGACTCTACTACTTAGACTTTCAAATACCTATTAGCCTATTGCTATTATAATAAACACGTTAGTTTAGATCTTAGAACTACGTAACAGAGTAGGTACATGTTGAGCTTAAATTGACATAGGCATAGTGAACCACCAAATTAATCAAATTAGCTTGACAAAAATTAAAAAATATCACGCAATTTGTGATAACTGTGATACTCTTGTTACACAGTCTTTCATACACCGCGGCGTCTTTTTCGGTAAATTATCAAATAAGTAGGTACGTAATACACCGACCGACGAAAGGTTTATTCGCGGAACGTCAAATGTTCCCAATCAACCATGAACCTTAATGCTTTAGCGATAAAGTTGAAAATCTGTTAAAGAAATTTGGCAGGTTGTAGTAGCTTGAAGTGCTGGCGTCTGTACCATAACATCGGCTGGCTTAAAAACTGCTACTAGTACTAGACCTACTCGACTCGCTGTTAGTTTTAAATTTTAATGAATAGAAGAATAATATCAACTTTGAAACATAGGTACCTACATAATGTTTACCAACCTATTATCGTTATATCTGCACATGAGACTTATACCTATAAGATATGAAATGAACTTTGCTAGAAAGTTATGCTAGGTACATTTTTATCACATGGAAACATATTTATAAGTAAAACGCTGCCTACTTAATAAATAGTCGAAATATATAATAATCAATACAATGCCTTTTAGTGTTATGACGATACGGTTTTGATACTGGGGAACGTCTATCAAAATCGGGATTGAAACCTGTAATGATTGTATTTTTACATGGTTTACATACTTGCATTTTTATAATATTAACCTGAAAAAGTAACTTTCCTGCTGTTCAGGTAGCTGCTTATTCATTACCTGGAGGCTTAGCATACTTTTTACCTTGTAATTCATATTATTTAAGTTTTTCTGTAGATTGTTATCACTCTTGAATGTTTCTTTACTTTTCATATGTCAGGTAATGGCAGGCCTAGGTTTTTATTTTTAATTCATTGCTGGAGCCTATTTTTAGGTCGTATAGGTAATCCATATCGTTATCACCTCGTTTAGAGGTATATCACCTCGTTATATTTTTATTTTTATTGTATGTTCTAGAAATTTCTTCATTCAAAAATTGTAAAATGTCAATTATCTGGAGATGGCTGTGAAGCGGCAGTCTTCGTCCAGAACTCAAAAGTATCACAAGTCTTTAAATTTATAAGTTTTAAGAGGAAGTCCTCTAAGATTTTATTAATGTCGCGTTATTAATAATATCATCACACAGCGCGTACCCGTGGTTCTTCATCTGTTGCTTGAACTACAGACGTACTAACGTCCTCAGTCCATTTCTACTGATGGAAGACGAAGTCTGATGTCCCTCGGCCACTTCTGCAGCCGAGAGGGCTGCCGTTCTCCTCGTCACTCGGCCATTACTGCTGCAGCTGAGAGGGCCGCCTTCCTCCGAAGACGGAAGCCTGACGTTCCTTGGCCACTGCTACAGCCGAGAGGGCCGCTTTTATCCACTTCATCATATTTTCTTATTAATTTCCATTTCCCAGCTTCTCTGGTCTAGTGAGGATAGGTATATAGCTAGCTGTGTATTATTTATTAAATTCTGTTATTGTTTCCCATCTTTTCTTTTAACCCGTGCTCTCCTCCAGAATAGGTAGGTGAGTACCTTAACTGTGACCTCACAGTTTCCCTGCTCTAGGAAACTGTAACGTTACAAACCTATACCTACTATAACGCCCAAATCTCAGTTTGACTTAACTGCGAGACGCAAGAGTCTTGCAGGCTTAGTCTTGTTCTTGATCAAGTCTTGCAGGGTTCAGTCTTGGCCTTGGTCTTGCTACTTTAAGTCGGTCTTGGTCTTGCAAAAATGCAAGAACAAGACCAAGACCAATTTTGGGCAACACTAAAAGAGCTAAAGACGAGGTTGCGCCTCTGCTGGAGAACTCTAACGCATTCTCGGGAATCCTTGCTGCTCGTAGATAGTTAGCACGCTTTTCAATTGACATAGCATTCATTGTGCTTTGTATAATTTAAAAAAAATCAATTCAATTCCGTTTGGCGGGAAGGTATTATTAAGTCTTCTTTTTGGTCTCAAAGCTAAAAGCATTAATTTAAACTAGTTTCACCATTAAACGATTAACACAGGCACTGAAGATTTTTAAGGAGTTGGTTGGTTAAAAAAAAACTGCCCGTTGCCTAGCAACCACGTAGTTTCTGGGAAATTGAAAACTTCAAAACTTAACGCAAGTCAGATGACCTGATTAGTTGTTGATCTCATGGAAGCTCTCCTAGCATCTTTTTGAGTAGATATTTCATTTATATGGGGTGTAAAAATGCTCTTAACGAAGCCGAAAGGTGCTTGTTCTTCGCGTCATTGCGATCATTTTTTTGTTTTGAACCATATCTGAGAACCTTCTACTTCGGAGATGTCGAAGGAAAGGAATTAAGGGAGTTTCAACTTTTTCGCACTTTAAATAATAATACACTTTTTTAATGTTTAGTTTAAACACCTTCATGGCCCCTGTACTATTCAATGCACAATGTTCTGAGGGCGTTATATTGAGTACCACCGTAAACCGTGATCTTTCACCTGAAAAAAAGCCGTTTTCCAGCAATATTTGGTGCTTGGTGGCTTCGTGAAGGGGTCGTTTACACCTTGTATGAAAACTAGAACGAGTTTTTTCAAGTTTGTACCGCTCATAAAAAGGTTCGATCAGATTTGAACGCGGCTCCAGTCACCAGGCTCTAACTTACAGATAATGTACACTTTAATCCGATCTTTATTTATTTTAATATTTATGTACAGACGCCAACAAACCAAGCTAATACAATCTATCAAATTTATTTCATAGATTTTTAACTTTATCGCCTTGAACCTAATGCTTTAGCATTAAATTATTTCAAAAAATAATAATTAATTTATTAATTATTGCATTAATTAATGCATTTTTTCATTATTAAAATTTGACAGTTTCGGGTAGCTTGATGTACTTGACGTCTGTACACACAGTGGACAAAACTAGAAAATAAAATATTCAATTTAAGCACTGCTATTTCCTAAAGTTTATTTAGTAAAGATTCTTGAAACTCATTCACCTTATAGAAAATGAAAATAAGATACCTTTCAATGGAGTAGTGGCAGAACACACATTCTGTCAGTTATAAAGCTAAAAGATTAGGGAAAATAATGTTAATTTCTTCATCAGTTTCCATCCTAACTGGATACAGCTGAGCAAACTAAGGTAAGACTGGCTGTCAGACTTTCGGGCCACTGTCTACTCGTAATGACTGTCAAAGATCTACAAATGACAGCTGGGACCAGGACCGGGAACAGCTTACTGACCTCGACAAGTGTAGCTATCCATAATATATAAGCTAGGTATATCTATTCATACACGAAATCTCTTACCCTCCTATTAATAAACACAGACTAAAGTTATTCCAAGTTTAAACCTTTGAAAATGTATGGTTATTCCTTTGTTATTCCTGGTATAATTTTATTCCGTGTTTATTAATAAGAGGGTTACGGGGTAAAAAAACAGCTGTTCCATGTATTTTGACGAGATGCGAACATAGTGTAGGGAACAGCTGATTTTTTGTTTTTCGCGTTTCTTGTTTTGGTCCTATAGTAAAAGTTGTTCATAATGATGAGTACAATGAACCCTTAAGAGATTTCGTGTATGAACAGATAGACCTTATATATTATATACGTATGTAGTATAACATCAATACGTAAGCATAAGTGGACTCTAGCGACAAAAACGAGTCCCGAGACGGATATTCCATTAAATCTCAAATATCGCTCAACGTTTCCAAGCAAAATAAGTATGTATGTGCGACACCCCATTATGTCTCAATAATCGCTTCATAGCGTCACTACTGCACGTAGGGTTACCATCCATCCGTATTTGTCCGGATTTTTTGCCCATCGAAAATTCTGGCAAAATATCATAACACGTTTGTGATCCCCGTCGGGTTAAGCCGCCACACTATTCCCAAACCACTGCAACTCCTGCAAGCCAGAATCAACAGTGGCGACTATCAAAAAATCTCCAGAGACAACAACAACTTGCAAAAAACAACAACAACACACACAATACAACAACAACACAACACAACACAACAACAACATACAACTTGAGAGCAACTGTCTTGGATTCGCAACGAAATTAATCAGAAAAGAATAGCAGAGGAATGGGAAAAACATAATTTCCCCGTAAAACCATGCGGGGAAATACACCTAACAAGGCGGAGGTGTACATAAAAGAACACCCATATATCGCCAGCTATGTTTAAATCCCATGTAACCGAGGACGAGTCCATTGCTATCAACTATGCACAAGTTCAGGCCCCGTGGCTACTACTGAGAAATTCCTGATGGAAAACTCAATAGCACTTTGCCCAACTTGTCACGCTCAACAAAAATGGCCATGAGCAATAAGACAGTCAAAATGACAACGCCAAGTGACCGCCAGAAATGTCTGATGTTTAAATTCTTGAGAATTCTGGACTAAAGCTTCTGAACAACGAGAAATTAAAAGGTAAAACTCCCGGACATTTTTGAACATGTCCAGCTATTCGTCAGGACTTTTCAACCCTAAGCCACTGGACTTGCACTTTACGTCACCACTTAATCTGTGCCAGAACCAAGATCACTACATAGTTTACTTAAGTGTTTTCTTATGTTAGTCATGCAGCTGACATTTGTTAGTTAACACAGCCAAAGAAAAACACTTAAGTTGCGAGCGCTCTTTGTAATCATACTCAGGACTAATAATCATAATTACAACCTCTTATTGTCTTGGGGCGTTGGTCTAGTTCTCGAAAGCAAAGATCTGGGTTCAGTCTCCGAATCGGGTTAAATGTTATTAGATTTTTAACAGGAATTAAGCACGTGAGTGTAAATGTGGTACTGTTCCACACGATGGGGCATTTAATATCGTGTCTTGTTGTCTGTTCATTACAGGAACTGCTGGATGCTACTGGAGAGGTGCCAAACTAGTAACCCAGTTTTGGATCGACTGAATTTGGAGTGCCATCGATACGTTAAGAAGAAGAAGAACAGGAATTTACGACTGCAGCCGGTTAATCTCGCTTGATGGCAATAAAGCTTGCAAGAGACAGAAAACAAGCTTGGCGGAATATGAGTAGGTACTATATAATTCGAGGTTCAAGAAAAACAACAAGCTTATTCACTGCATATTGACGATTTCAAAGCAGTAGCCTTTCCCACAAACTTTTTAGTCACAGTGAAGTGGCTATTCTGTAACAGTCGTAAATGAATTGGGGAGCCGTGTCTAAATATAATAATAGGTGACACTATGTCACCGTGCGTGTTTTATTAACGACGGCACGACGCCACTCGGCCACTCTATAAGTCTATGGCAATTCAAACAAATAATAATAATAATAATCTTTATTTCCAGCTTACAATTCCAATGACAGTATATACATGCTTCAATAAAATATTGTTTAAGTTGAGAATTGTACTTAACACATATTTATACACCTCTGACACCCAAGCTAAGATTAAACTTGTGTTATGAGTGTCAGGGCTCTCTAAGTTCACTGTGACAGTAAACACAAGAAAAACTTCACACGTCAAACGGGAAACAAAGACAAGGTATAAAAAAAATAGAAAATATACTCATTTAAATAAAAGTTAAATAATTAAAAGGCAAACCACAAATATGTGTTTATGTTTTGTGTTGGAATGTGCGTGTGTGTGTTTGAGGATATCTGGGATGGAGGAAATGGGCTATTCACTGATATTTCCCAATTCAGTCAACCGGTTTGCTTTGTCTATGGTTACGGGGTAGAGAAGTGGAGTTTTAAAAGTGGAGTGGTCATTAATGTTTTTGACGACTGTTATGTTTTTGTTATTTTAATTTCTTGTATTTTTGATACTTGGCTCAATGAATGCTTATTTATCTGCACATCTAAAAGTGCAGTTGAACCGAACGAACTGGAGAGCGGACCATGTCAGATCATCATCATCATTATCATGTTCCTGCCCTGTCCCATGTTACTTGAGGTCGACGCAACACTTTTATTTCTTCCATCCTCCTCTGTCAACCGCCACACTATCATTTACTCCTTTTTCTTTCTTAACATTCCACACACAATTCATCTCTCTCATTCTCTCCCTCTCCATCCTTCAATATTTATATTCATCACTGTTATAATCACTTGCGGTAGCGGATCATGTCCATTTAGGACCATTTACTAAAATATATGTCAACGTCCGGTGGCCGCACCCATTTCGCTGTCTGGTCCGCTCGGTTTGACCACGCCTTTGCTGAAATAGCTGTCCGAGTCAGTATCTTAACCCCGTAACAAAGATTTCAAAAATTAAGTCTGTCATTCAAAATGTTTCGGTCTGAGGTAAATGCATTGACTGTGAACCTTTAAATTAACTCCAGTTGAGTAGACACAAGTAAGATCTCATAATACTGATTATCATGATAAAGTTTAGGTAAGTCCTATTGATATTTCAAGCAGAAAGCAAGTTTGAGCCTTTTTAGTAACATCGATAATCATTCGACATCTATGAGTATTAGGTACTTAGACAATTATAATCAATGAGGTTATATAACATCATTGATTATAATTGTACTGTACAGTCAGAAATGAGATTCATGGTCTCCCGCAATTTCCACTAAAAACCATGTGAAAATCACTTGGAAAGAAGAGCCACACTCTAGAATTCGATTGCACTAGTGCAGTTTTAAATACTATTAATGCCATCTAACTTACCAATGATGATGCCATCTAGCATCTAGCATTCGATGGTTTTCTAGAATGGTTCTCCAGTGATTTGCATATCCAACTTTGGCCAAAAAACTTCGAGCACAAAGCGGACATGTAAGTACACTATTGATGACATTATAGGTTAAAGCTGTAGGTAGTCTAGCTTTAAGGTCGTCGCGTTTCATATCTTATTGCGTGCCGCTGCACATGACTTCTCCCCTCGGCCCGATTTTGTGCCTATTTCTCCCATACTAAGGGGTAATTTTCGTAATTTTACTTCACCAGTCTTAGTTCATGCATTCTAGAGACATCACCTTAGTTAACGTCTCATCAAGGAGGCCTCTATGCCAAGGTCTTTGGCTCACCTTAAGACACTCGTATTTCGAAGTCAGTTGACCACAACATTTACTCATAATAGTCGACTGTATCTAAGTACTCTTATAAAACGATATCTAGAGAGCTGTACCCCAGTTGAATTTCACTCTAATTATTATCTAATCCGCGGACTACGAATGAGTCTGTCCAATACACGAACGAGTGATTCTGAAGGTAATAATGCGTGAAATGGAGGCACAAAATTAAACGTAGTGTGAATAGGAATATCCTCATTATGGTAAATTGTCTTTACATTTGTTGTAGAGGAGATTAGGTGAGCGTTTACGCTTGTACTTGTTTATTTTAAATGTAGGTACAGGAATTTCTTCCTGAAAATTGTATATGGCAACACAACCACGAAAAGTGGCAAAGTACGTTTAAACCGCGCGCTCGTGCCAGGGCCTCATTCAGTTTCCGTACAATTAGAAGTTTACACGATCGAATAGCTAAACAATGTCGCACTTTTCGCTCTGTTACATTCTTTCATTCATCAGTTCATCACTTAATAAAGCTACTATACTAATATCATAAAGAGGTAGTATATGAGGTTGTAGGGGGTAATCTCTAGATCTACAGAACCGATTTTGAAAAAAAAAACTCTAACAGGAAGCGAAATTATCCCCGAGTGCCATATATTTACAACGTGCCCGTGGGATAATTTCCGACCAAAACGCGAGCGGAGCCGCGGACAACAGCTAGTTGTAAATACAGTTGAAGTATTCATTTGGATTTAAAAGTTAGCAATTTTAAACCTCATCACTTTTTCCAAACACATATTTTGTTTTAATAACACTGTCAAGTTGTTATTGAAATTATAAAATAAACTCAAAATTTGGTACATGAAACATGTTTAAAAGATTAAGGTATTAAAATAACTAAATTAATTTGTAAATGGCACTACAAAGTCGATCCACAGTTATGGCAAGTTTCAAAGGCATTCGTCTATATTTCAATTAAAAAAAACTTTTAAATATACTAAATAAATGCAAGGTTTGGTGTGTGTGTGTGTGAGTAGAACCATATTACAGCACACACACACACACATGGTTTAAAAAACGTGAAATCTTTTTGTAGTAAACCTTTTTACACACGTTCAATAAACATCGCGGTTGAGTAAACACGGCCTTTATGTGCTTACAAAAAGTTTCTTATTTTTTAGGCATGTGGGCACAAGCTATACGAGAATAGCTGATACTGTGATGACAAGCCCATGAGCTAGTCACCAAGATAAATCTCAAGGTTCGTATTTCTTATAGGTGCTTGGAAACAAAAGTTCCACGGAATTGTTTCAGCAACATGTTTTTGTGTATCAGGAAACATGTTGCAATGTACACAGAATGTTGCAGAACACATAAGTTTCGTTGGAAAAAGTTGTCGCAACATTGTAACATTTGTTGTCAAGAATGTTTAGCAACATTGTTGTGATTTTGGGACTTAAACCTAGGCTTTATAGTTTGCCTATCATGTAAGCTAAAGTAGGTGCGAAGGTGGTTTGGTTGTAGGGTAACAACATACTTAAAGGCTCATGAAAAACAGGTCAAGTGTATCATTATGCTGTGAATGACACTTTATAGCGTCGTTTCATAGTATGGTTGACTGGTCTAGCGTTAAAAGCGTTTGTAGCAAACAAAATATTTTTTAAAGGTTGCCTCGAACAAACTGTGTAGGCATTATACGAGGTAGGTACATACACATGTAATAGCATTTATAAATCTGAAAATAAATTGAAAAGACATGTAGAATATCTACACGATGGAATAGCGACATTGACGCAGAAACGGTTGAAAAAATCTGCCGGCGAGGTGCGACGCCGCCGGCGGTTTGCACTTTTGTAGAGAACACCAGTTTTTTTTTTAAATAACCAATGAAAAAATTTTGTGTGGGGTGTTCAGAATGATGTACTGATGTACTAACAAAGGTCTTTGCAATTTGGCAGTTCAACAATTTGAGTAAAGTTACATATTTGAATACACGAATTTTTAAAACACCTTTAACAATGCATTGAAAATTAGCTCCAAAATCCTTCGCATTTAGGTCGGCGGTGTGTTACTCAATAGGACCGCAGCTTTCGTTCCCGCTGTCCGATAATCATCGGTACTACATAATCATAATATCACCGGTTACCTGCTGTAAATGAGAAAATAATAAATTAATTACGCGAAGGTACTTTCTTTACGGGGCAATTAAAATTACTACCCATTTAATTGCGGAAGATGTAAAAGCAATAATTGTGGTGCCATTTGAAAGCCTCTTTATGGAACCCAGATTTGGAATTATTAGTATTCCGAATAGGACCGGAAAGGAATCATTACACCTCCATTATTTAACACTAGCTGTTTCCCGCAACCTTTGTCCGCGTGATATTATTATAAAGTTTTATTTTTATTTTATTTTATTTATTAGGTCTACCAACAATTATTTACACTAATCTACAAACAAAAATAAAACATGCGTTTAAACTCTACACAGTGCAACAATTACTTAAAGGTAAACGAGGTTTTACTTTCATATTTGAATCGGATTTTAAGTATTTAATTTTTTGGCACGGAACCCTTATCATTTTTATAAAATAAAAGTAGCTTTGGTTACTCCTTATAACATCAGTTATCTGCCAGTAAAAAGCTCGTCAAAATTGGTCCAGTCGTTTCGGAGATTGAAGTTTTTAAAACAATAATGGTTGTTCAAATTCAAATTTAAATTCAAATTCAAACATTTATTGCTCAACACAGTACATTTTCTACATTTCCAGATGTCAAGTGAATGCGCAGTCCACTGTATTGTACCAATTCAGGCATGCAAAATTTATAATAAATTATAGTTACACAATTTCAGAAAATCCAATTAATACACACATCAAAAGTGTCTAGGGATCAAGCATTTTTATGTGGATTTCTTGAGATTGAGATGTGGCTTTGTAATAAATTTATGATTTTATAAATTTATATGGATCCTTTTTGGTGCATTTCATAATTTGAATCAGGAACTGTGAATCAAATTCGAGTAAAAGATGAAAATCAGCTGTCAATATTTTCCCTATAAAAACATACAACGCATTGAAGACATTATTAGTGCTACTGTTTCCCTACTACTGATTAAAACCAACGTTATTATGGAGCCGCGACGTCATTTAAGCAGGGAAGAAATGCTCAGAGCCGTGGGAATGATAGAAGCTGGTTCCCGGCAACGTACTGTGGCTTTAGCTCTGAATACAAGTCAGAGTGTTATCAGTCGACTTTGGACACGTTACCGAAGCACTGGTACCGTGGCTGAGCGCCATGGAGGACGGTATCGCTGCACCACACGGAGACAAGACCGATACATTCAAATCTTAACTCGAAGAGCTCCAACAATAACCGCCATGATGTTAGCCGTGAGGCTTCATCACTCTTCAGGGAACTTAATTAGCGACCAAACAGTCAGAAACCGCTTGCATGAAGTGAACCTTCATTCCCGAAGACCGCTACGGGTACCACCTATAGCAATGCACAATCGTAGGATACGATATCAATGGGCTCTTGAACACAGAAATTGGGCAGAAGAACAATGGCGTTTCGTGTGCTTTTCTGATGAGTCTCGTTTTGGTATGAGACCGGTTACAAGACGTATACGACACTGGAGAACCCCTGGACGCCAACAGCGATTAAAATCCTGCCAGGAAGTCCATCCTTATAGTGGTGGAACCATCATGGTATGGGCGGGTATTTGGATCGGCGGAAGAACTGAGTTGATTTGGATCAGAGGCAACCTCAACGCTCAAATTTATGCTGAGACGATTGTATCAGACGTCATCGTTCCTCTACAAGTGCAAATCGGTCCCTTATTTCAGTTAATGCATGATAATGCACGACCGCACACCGCAAGAGTTGTAAGACAGACTCTCGCCGCAGCTAACATCAATGTCCTGCCCTGGCCTGCTCAGTCGCCAGACTTGAATCCGATTGAGCATGCATGGGATATGCTACAGAGAAGAGCTCTGCCGAATATGGAGGGTATCCAGTCGCAAGAAGACCTTTTTTTGTTGTTGCAACGAACATGGGCGGCCATTCCACAGCGTGATTTGGATGAACTCATTTTGAGTATGCCAAACCGATGTTCTTGTGTTGTTAGTGTTCGCGGTAGAAACACGGATTATTAATTGTTTAAGTTACCCAATAAAATTTTAAAGAAAACTGTTATTTCAGTCTTTTTTTCGAACTTTTGTGTTAGTGGTTCAAATGTCAAAAATCCCTTTATTAGGAAAATGGCAAATTTCTTTATTAATGCAAAGGTGACTTGGTTTATCGTTACTGTGACAAACGAAAACACTTTATTTGATGAATCCTTAAAGAAAATTTTAATTAATATCAATCAGGAGAAAAGTTATTGCAAAAATATATGTTGATCCCTAGACACTTTTGATGTGTGTATCACAAACAGAGTCGGACAGTAAATAAATCGAATGAGTACCATAAACAATGTCGTCAATTCAAATTAATACTTTATAAAATGTCATTAATTAAAATAATACCTTAAAGTCCAAACAATGTTGCCGAATTAAAACAAACCACAACAAAAAAAAAACGATGTAACCGCTCGAAAATAGCTGTGAAATAATATTTTAATAAAAATGTTTGTAAAAAATCTGTCTGCATTTTAATTTTCTCTTTACTTGATCGCAATACCAAGATATAAAATATCCTTTGTCTTCATCCAGGTCAAGGTAAACATTTTTAACTGTGTGTCAAATTCTATATCGCAATCTTAAAGACAAAGTCCGACAACCAGTCTTCCCAGGGGGTATCGTATTACCTATTACTAACCGGGTTGTGGAGGTCAGATAGGCAGTCGCTCCATGTAAAATACTGGTATTCAGCTGCATCTGGTTAGACTGGAAGCTGACCATAGTTGGGAAAAGGGCAGACATTTAATGGCTAAATCGTGAAAAGGGAACAGACAGACACAGTTACTTTCACATTTATGGAATCTATCTATACATCTAATCTATACATCTATACAATACAAATAAATAAAATCGACATAATTTTATGTGAACTAAGTTGATTTTGAAACAACAAGAGTATTCAAAAGGAACAAATACAAAATATATAAAATTGACATTGAAATTATATAACAATATATAAAATTGAAGTGTCTATTTGTAATATCAAAATAACAGCTTTTTACTGAACGCATAGGAAAATATATACGGTACTAATAAAAAAAAAAAAAAAAAAATATGTCTTTTTGTCTGTCTCTTTCGGCTAATCTCTGAAACGGCTGGATCGATTTTGACGGGATTTGATTTTACTGGCAGATAGCTGATGTTATAAGATCTAATACATATATGCTACTTTCATGTTAGAAAAATAATTAGGGTTCCGTGCAAAAAAAAACCCTTGAAATTTGTTACAAAATCCAATTCAAAAATGGAAGTAATATATTTTTTTTAATAATAATTTCACGCGATCGCGGGCAACAGCTGGTATAAAAATATAACAATAGCATTCGAAGTTAATACGACTAAAGTGACAGTTACCACTGCGCTCCAAAACTCAAATTACTGACGTTGCTCAAAAAGCCGCTAAGCTAAAGTGGGACTGGACTGGCCATGTCTGCCGCATGCCCGACGAGCTGTGGGCCAAAATAACCACGATGTGGAGCCCTGACACAGCCAGAAGGCGACGCGGTAGACCACGCAGGAGATGGCGGGACGAGCTGGACAAAACCAACGACCAGTGGCCTACATTGGCCCTGGATCTAAAAATTTGGAATTCATAGGCCTTTGACCAGCAGTGGGAATGAAGGAGGTTAACAGTAACCACAGCAATTATTAACCCACAAAATAACGGCAATGGCCTAGATACTTGAGAGCTAGAGCTGAGGTCAGTTCATTCAGTTAACAATAAAATGTTGTGCAATTTCAACATTTTAGTATTAATATTCCGCAAACCAGATCCAGGATTGGATGCAGGATGCAGCACCACCCCACAAAAGTTTGCAGATGCAGAAGGTGCAATTATTAAAATGCAAATATATAATACATTAAAAATGAAAACCAAATCTATTTGCCCAAAGTTTATGTTCAGTGACTGGGCAACTAAGGGTATTAGGAAAAGTAGGGAACGATTGTTTGAGTTGTACGGCCTTAAGCCTTACATCAACTCAGAAACTTTTAATAAATATGTTACAACTTACTCAAAAATTTTTAAAAACTCCTGTAAGGTAGCTAAAGCCTTATTCATTAGCAACAAGATTAAATCCGCCGATAATAAAATAAAGACGGTTTGGAAAATCATCAATAGTGAAACAGAAATAAAAAATATAATAATGATATCACTCTAGAGACTTCACGTGGTCTTCTTAGCTCTAAAAATGAAGTTGCTCAAGAATTTGTAGATTTCTTCACTAGTATCCCACTTAAAACTACTGAAACCTTAAATTCCTCACCCTTGTTTTCTATTGATTTATTAAGAGCGAACGTTTCAGCCTGTCCGGTTGAGTTTCAATTTAAACATATAAACCCCATAGCAGTCATTAAAGCTTTTAAAGAAATCAAAGTCAAATTAACCGAGGATCTATGGGGTATGTCAATTAAAGTTTGTCAAGCCATTATTGAGACTATAGCACCGTACTTGGCCTTAATATTTAATTTTTGTGTGGACCAAGGAGTCTTCCCGGACCTTATGAAATACAGCAAGGTAATACCACTTTTCAAGTCCGGGGACAGTAAAGACACCAATAACTATAGACCCGTATCCGTATTGCCGGTTTTCAGCAAGGTGTTTGAAAAGGTAATGCTTAATCAAATGCTCAACCACTTTAACACCAATAAAATCTTGCATGAGAAACAGTATGGTTTCACCAAAGGACGTTGTACGACTGACGCCGGTGTCACCTTATTAAAACACATATTTACTGCGTGGGAAGAGGCACAAGATGCCATAGGAATTTTCTGTGACCTCTCGAAAGCATTTGATTGCGTAAACCATGAAACCCTACTCTTAAAACTTGAACATTACGGGTTAAGGAAACTTGCGCTCAGTTTAGTGAAATCGTATTTAAACGATAGATATCAGCAAGTACAAATAAATGGTGTCAATTCAATGGGTTTAAAAGTAAGTATAGGTGTACCACAAGGAAATGACCTAATATCGAACGATATTAGGTCATTTCCTCTTTTTGGTATATATTAATGATCTACCCCATTTATTTAAAAACCAACCACAAATGGTGTTATTCGCTGACGATACTTCCTTAATATTTAAGATAAACAGACGTGCCACAAATCTCGACGACGTAAATAACGCCTTAATGCAGGTCCATAATTGGTTCACCGCAAATAATTTAGTATTAAATGGGAAAAAAACGAAGTGCATAAGATTTGCTCTACCGAATGTTAAAAGTAGTGATAGTGACATAGTATTGAATCAAGAGAAACTGCAATTCGTCGAAAATACTGTTTTCCTGGGGATCACGCTCGACTCAAGGCTACAATGGGGTCCGCATATAACATCTCTTGCAGGACGGCTGAGTTCAGCAGCATATGCTGTTAGAAAAATCCGCCAATTTACTGATGCAGATACCGCGAGGCTAGTCTATTTTAGTTATTTTCATAGTGTTATGTCATACGGTATTTTACTATGGGGACGGGCTGCAGACATTGAGTCTATATTTATTCTGCAGAAAAGAGCCATCAGAGCCATATATGATCTACGTAGGCGCGATTCTCTAAGGGAACTGTTTAAAGAAATTAACATCATGACAGTACCTTGTCAATACATCTATGAAAACATCATGTACGTTAGGAAAAATCTGCATTTGTTTAGTAAAAGAGGTCACAGACACCACTATAATACTAGAAACAGGGACCAACTAGTACAGCCAGGTTTCAGGCTAGCTAAAGTAGACTCATCTTTCATGGGGTACTGTTTAAAATGTTATAATAAAATACCTCCCCACATTCAACAACTGAATGAGACAAAATTTAAATCTTGTATAAAACGCACACTATGTAGGCAAGCATATTATAAGTTAGGGGATTACATCGATGATAAAAATGCTTGGCTCAATGCTGGTCCTGCTCCACAACCATAGGGGCAAACTAATCAGAAGCTCATGTGAAATTATTGTGGAAGCTGCAGAAGATTGTAAAAATATCTTTGCATTGTATAGATTCAATCTCTTAGTATTATATAACTGCATAGCACATGTGTGAGTACTATGTACTGTAAAGCTACCATTTACATTTAGTTATCCTTCATTGACTCGAATGTGCCCTGGTGGCTGAGAGAATGTCAGGCTCACTCAAATGTCTCGCTGATAGTGGCGGGTGTGTTGGGTCGTTTAGTTCCCTTCAATATGGTTGAGCTGAATGGAGCTGATGCATGCGTCATGTTCGTGAACGGGCGCTGTCAGTTGGGACTGGTCATCTCTTAGCTGCCACGGTTTATTTTAACTGCTTTGTTATTAAATTGTTGATAGTTATAATTTTTTACTCTGGACGCTCTTAATGTGCACGTCTTTCTACATCGTTCTCACATATATGTGTAATCTCAACATGAATGATGTAACCAAGATCTTGTAACAATATTTTGATTGAAAAGAGTGTCCATGGAGTTTCTTGCCCATTCTTCTCCATAGAGATCTACGCTTTGGAATGGGCAACTACAGTACTTTCACAAGTTATTATGCCTTGTGTCTGTTACTGTAGCTTCGTCTTTGTTTTTCTGACTTTCAAAAGTGCCTGCGAAGGTCTAATTGAAATAAACGCTTTGAGTTGAGTTGAGTTGAACCAAATCATTGCTATGTCAAAATCATAGGCTGGGATTGCATAATGCACAACATTAACTCGGCTTTATTGAAATATTTACAAAATTTATAACTAAGTTGTGAAAATCCACTGCAACTTTGGTTTTAGTAAAGGTTCGGTCTATTTAAAACAGCTTCAGAAATTATCTATCGGCTTGCACTTTCAATAATGGGAAACCGAAATTTTACTGAAATTGCTGTGTAAGTGTTTTTCTATCTTTGTCAGGAATTTCTCAATAGTAGCCACGGAGTCTGTATTTGCGCCCGGTTGATGGCAATAGGCTCGCTCCCTATTATACTATATTGGCCGCTAATGAGAAATTCCTGATGGAAAAACCTCAATAACACTCTAACCGAATCGAACCCAGGACCTTATGCTCAACAGTCGCGCTTGCGACCACTAGACCAACGAGACAGTCTGTCAGTGCTTTTGAATACTAATGTAAGATTTACGAATGGTCCGCCAAGGTTGTACGAAAGCTATATCTGGCGACCTGAATGGCGCAGCAGTAGTGAGGCTGCCTTACGTTCTTCGGGTCCCGGGTTCGAATCCCGGTAGGAGCAAATGTTTGTGTGATGAGCATGGACATTTGTTTCCGAGTCATGGATGTTTATATATATATATATGTATATGTATGTTATGTATGTATTTACAAACAAAAAGTATCTATGTAGTATTATCCACTATCTGGTGTTCACGACACAAGCCTCGTTGCTTAGTGTGGCACCTAGATGGCGCTGTGTGTAATGTCCAGCAATATTTATTTATTTATATTTATTTATATCCTTCTGAGACTCACTATTTCACTGAGTACGGAAAGCGAAAGATGTATTTTTTTTCTTTGACTTGTGGTTAGTGCCTAACCAGATCTCAGAGTTTTTATGCCACCCATGGGCCCTGACTTGGCTCTACATGCCGTCAAGAAATATCTCTCAGACATGCTGGTTTCCTCACGATATTTTCCTTCACCGAAGCAAGTGATAATATTAATTATACAATACGCACATGAATCCGAAAAATCAGAGGTGCGTGGCTTGGGTTTGAACTCAAGACCTATGAGTTGGCAGTCCGACTGTCACACCACTAGGCTATCATTGCTTGATAAGAAGAAGAAGTATGTATTTTTTTGGACAAAAATACTTTGCAAGGGTTAATTTTCATTATGAACCTTCAGACATTTTATTACTTTCGTACCCTTAGAAGTTTAGTGTTCCTTGTTATTAAAAATTACGGTGGGTACCCTAAGATAATTTTTAATCTTGAATTCCGAACCTGACCTTCATCCCAAAACGTAAAAAAAAGATTGCCTCAACGTAAGACGATGAGATTTTTTTTCATACATTACTTAATATCTTTTCCCAGATATTGTGGTGCCGGCAAGATGTTTGCGTCACTTCCAAAAACACGAAATACGAGTATTTGGTTAGTTTGCACAAAATTCTCACATTTAAAGTAAATGTGAAGTATTAAGTATTTTGTGTGTACATAAATAAATAAATTTGATAGAAACCTCCCTAACTTAGAAATGTGTGGAAAGACACATCAATTTTTAAATCACAGGTCAACCAGCAAACATTAGATAAATGTCAACAGCAAGCCTTTTTAAACGTAAAGAGTAATAATGGGTGTAAAAATACCCTAAACGAATCCGAAAGACACTTGTCTCGCACGGGATGTGATCATTTTTTGTTTTAGCCTATACCTGGGAAACTTCTAGTTAAAGAGATATTGGGGTAAAAGTTCCAACATTTTCAGTTTTTTTTTAATTCTTTTTTTTTCATTTTATTATTTTGCTTGAAAAATCTTCACGACCCCCGTACTAATCAATGCATTCATCAACACAATGTTTTTAATAAATTTGCGTTACGTTGAGTGAATACAGTAAAGAGTGATATTTCACCCAAAAAAAAAAGTCGTTTTCGTGTTAATGTGCTGTCTACCTTTAAAGAGTTCCTTAACCAGTCCCAGTTGTAGAATCAGGCCATACTTACCATATAAATGCATTGTCATTGAAACAACCTTCTTTTAAAATTTCAACACCGTAGGATAAGAGGAAGCGGTTGCAAAAGTCCTCTTTTTTATATTCTTTGTTACCAAAAAGAGGTTGTATCAGAAACATGTCAAAAACATCGTACTAGGTACATACATATTTTAATTTATTTTAGGTATATTAACAAATTATGTTACAGAAATATAATAATTGAGTAGTCTTCACAGGGCCCAACGTACCATTACAAATTAATTAAGGCTGAGGCGAAACGTGCGTAATTTTTTGAGCTGTGAGTCGCGTAAAATGACTCGCAGAATTTACGCTGTATTCGGTTTCATACTAAAGTCCTGTTTGTGCTACACGGTGACTTTAGTATGAAACCGAATGCAGCGTAAATCCCAAAAAAATACGCTCGTTTGGCCTCAGCATAAAGGTCTTTAAAAATAATAAAATGAGGCTCTCACTGGACGATTGGAACAGGGGCCTGATTCAGAAGGCAGTATGCGTAGATCATTATGAGGAGGTTCCTGTCTCTGGAGCCCTAACCACCACCGGTAGTTTGAGACCTGCTCCCAATACCAGTGGATGACTATTTTTATATTTTTAGCAGGTTTTTACATTGTTTAATGTAGAAATATTTAAAAATGTATAAAGCATGTTTATTTAATTATTAATAAATAAAGAAAATAGTAAAAGATACATACCTCCAAAGGTATAACAATAAACAGCACAATCATATCAGCAACAACTAGATGCGTCATCAGCAGGTTCACGCGCGACTTTCGTCTGCGTGAGCGCACGAGGGATGTGAAAACCCCTACGTTCCCAACTGCCCCCGCAGCCAGCAACGCGCTGTACACCCCCACCACGAACCCCTGCTCTGGCGCAGGGATCGTGGCGTCCACCACTTCTGTCACATTCACTATGGAAGTACCTTCCATGTTGAAATAATCCCAGAATTTTTGGTCGCAGTCGACTTCTACATCTGCTGGGGTTTCTTGGAACATTGTTTGGGGAATTACGTCATTTTTGTTTCGTTGGTTGGTGGTACTAAGGTTTTGAGACACATTTTTAAGGTTATTTTAAAAGATAGGTTTTAAAAGTTCACATCTTTATTACACACACTTCATTAGCCAAAGTTGTATGCACTTTTTGACCCGGACACTTTATCTAAGTTACGTTCAATGATTAAAATTAATTGGTAAGTAGCTTTTGCAATTTTTAGTAATATTATGTTTGTAACTGCACACTTTATTAACTTTTATTTAATTACACTTAAACAACTTTGTTTGTTTTTTTTTATTTGTATCTACCTAATTTTAAATAATTATTTCAATTACAACGTAACTTTTTTTGAACGCACACTTTTTTCACTTAATGTGTTTATGTTTTTAAATTAACTACGCACAACACACCACAACACCACGAATAATATCTATTTTTTTATTATATTACTAAAATTTTCATTCACTAGAAACATCCGTACAAAACTTTATCTCGACGCGTCGCGGAAGTCTACGAAAGCTCGTAGCGCTACGAGACGTGTTACCGCCGTAGCGTCGTAGCACAGTGTGACGTAGACAGCGGATGTCGTAGACTTTTTCAATGAATCTCGTAGCTCAACAGACACCGATTCATAAAACGGATTTCTGGTATTATTTATTTTCTTTTTTTTCTTTATGTGCATATTATTGATATGTATATTTATTTTATATCAATATAATTATGTACGATTTAAGTTAAGGTTTCTAAAGGTCTAATTTAAGTTTTTCTGTATTACCTTTTGAAATATTATTTTGTTTTTTTTTTTGAAGTATTAAAGATTTATATCAAACTAATATTTAAATAATATTTATTTATTACACCTATTATATTCATTAACATTTATAAAATAAAATAACCCACCGTAAATAACTGAAGAATAAGCTTAAAAAATGGCGTCAAAAGACTGCTCCTCAACGCTGTCAACTGGTAATGTACCCAAGAGACTGGAGGCGTTGCCATGTATATGAATATTGAAAGCTATTTAGCAGTTTTCTTTGATATACAGTAAATCAATGACAATAGCAATTAGTTATCCTTCGTCACATTGGACAGAGGTTTGTTTGGCTTTTAGTCTTTTGGACTAACTAACCATGCGTGAATATTTTATGCCATGCCAACAATACTTTATGTGTTTGTTCTTTAGTAATTGATCGAACCCATGTTTTGACATAAAACGTAGTAAAATTAAATTAAATAAAGTTAAATGTTTCCTTACAGAGAATATAGCCTTTTTTCATTCTTAATGCTTTTCACGGATGGACGAAAGGGGCCGAAAAGTTGTGGAGTGGCGACCGCGAACCGGAAGACGTTACGGTGGAAGGCCTCCCACTAGGTGGACCGATGAGCTGGTGAAGGTTCCGGAGATCCACTGGATGCGAGTCGCACGCGACCGGTCAATGTGCGACACTTGGGGAAGGCCTATGTCCAGCAGTGGACGTCTTTCGGCTGAAATGATGATGATGATGATGAATGCTTTTCATGGGATTTCATTTATTCTGGAATTAGTTAATTTATTTTATTATGCCATTTTATATTTTCTGGTCCGAAAAAAAGAATGTGAGATTATGAAGGCTCAGATTTTCATTTGCTCCAAACATTAAGAACGAATCAAGTTAAAACAGACAAATCGGCAACGTTGGTCTAGGGCTCGCAAGCGCGATTGCTGTGCATGAGGTGCTGGGTTCGATTCCCGAATCACACAAAGTATTTTTGGGTTTTTCTATCTGGAATATCTCAGTCACGGAATCTGTATTTGTGCCCGGTTGATGGCAATACGCTCGCCTCCTATTACATAAGACTTAAACATAACTGCGAAAATATGACCCTGTGACCTAACACTTCCAAGATTACAGTTGTGATATTATGTTATTAAAGTTCTAAGAAACATGGTGAATCTCATTAAATCACTGCAAACCTTGAGCTGTCGGCGTCGCTCCGTCAATGTGAAACATAATACGGCTTTTGTTAATTCTTCAGCTGCGGTCGGATAATGTCCGTTCGAATCTGAAATTGAGAACTAGTGAAATTATACACGAGCGCACTTTAAGAGCGGCAACCCGTCATACTTTTCATACAAACGCTCGTACGTGATTATGCTGTTGTTATACATCTATCTTTGAATTTTTTGAACTAATAGGTATTTTGTGCACTATATCTAGATTTCTATGGAGGCAAAAAATAAAAAAAGAAGAAACAAATTCAGTATAAGCCTCCAAAAATTGCTGTTTTGCACAAATTTTACCTGAACTTTGGCCGTTCATAATGTACTTATAAATTGTAAAAATAAAGAGAACATCTCGATAGAAACCTTGCACATGTAATGAAGATTCTTAATGACAACTATTTGTTTCACACACTTGTAAGACTTATTCAAAAACACGTATTTCCTGGAACAAGTTTAAGAAATTTTCGAACACTATTTTTCGTTCAATGTCATCGCGTTAGGCGGTATGAGGTGCGCGGGAGATGAGTTGTGCGGGGTCAGGGCGGGGTAAGAGGGGGGAGTTGAAAGAAAATCGCCGCTGTGGCTCTGGATGAAACAACAAGCTTTTTGACCATGCTCGTGTTGACGTTAGACGGGCCGGGAAGGACCCTCTTAATACACAGTGGTGTATTCACTTTAGGCCAACAGACGTAAACGCTGCTATATTCTGTTCCCATATTATTTATTTGTTCATCATCTGACTAGCGATTTCCCAACCATGTTGGGATCGGTTTCCAGTCTAACCGTAAGCAGCTGAATAAGTATGTCTATCACACCTTCAAATCCCAGTTATTGGGTAACAAGATACCCTTTGGCACAACTGGTTATCAGACTTAGAATAGATGAAGAATATTTATAATTTTCGTTAGCATTTGATTTTTCCCAAAAAGATATAAAAGGCCCATAAAGCGGCCATTGAGAATATTTTCATACAACAATTTCGATCCCGAACTTTTTCGATGTTGACACATTTTGACTGTTAACTATTTTGACGCTTTGCTATTTTGCTATTTTGACGGATTGTAATTTTCATGAATTTGACCGATTGCGAATTTGACCATACGCGACGAAACGACACGAATGCTACCTAACAAGCCGGCGTGTGACACTCGATAGAACGATTTGTTACTAAGTCGTAACAAGTGTTAGATTATGATTTTCTTCGACTTCTCCAGTCTATCGCTCGTAAATGTTTGAATGGCTTTGGTTTTTTGAAACTAGCATGTCCTGCAACCAAAGATTCGAAGACGTGAATTCAATAACCCGTACACAGGGTGCGCGTGGTGGCTAATGGACCATTCTCACTCACAGGGAGGACACCTGTTTCCAAGCGGTAGAACCGGTATAGGCTGATACCCATTAATTGATTGCCTTAAGTTTATAATTTCATTTTTTTGTTGTGTGCACTTGTGGTTTGTGCCAAATAAATATGTTTTCTTTCTTTTTTCTTTCTGATTATGCTATTTGATTGTTATGACACTTTTTTCATATAAAAAGTTGCCCCACACTAGGAATGTGTCCTGTATCGTGGGTGCGTTTACAAACATTTAAATTCACATACACAAACAGCCAGACCCGGAACAAATTGTAGGCCATACAAATGTTTGTTCTGTGCTCCCGAACCCTTGACACGCAACGCAGCAGTCAATCGCTCAGCCACTGCGCCAACCATGCTGTCAAACACCAAAAGCCTGTTATATTTTTACAAAGCTTTCACAATAATACTGAGGTCACAAAACCATTGTTTCAAAACAAAATTTAATATCGGATCACCAATTTTCTCAAATCTTAATGTTCACGATTTATCTCTTAAAAAAACTTTATTTTTTTAAGCCAAAGCCATCTTTGCTAAGCCAACATGCTTGAAATAGACACGTAAATAAAAATAAAATTAATTCGTACTAGGTATAAATAAACAGCAGGACTGAACGGGTTCGTATTTACGACCTCTCATTTTCAAGTCAGAACTCTAAAAGGTTAGTCTAATGGCCCTTTAAAAACTTGGACAATTTAGTAAATAAACTACAAGCGTGCTAAATACACAAAGAGAGATCGCTTTTCGAGCAAAATCCAAACCCTTTAGTTTATTCAAGGACCATTTGAAAGATCATTGACATCAAAACACAATACTTGTTCGTTCTGAAACTTTTGTGCCTGTTGCTACATCTACAATACCCTAAATAAACAAAAAATTAATGAGACAATTAAATAATTTAAACGTGTTGGTCATGGCACGAAAATTTTTCGTTTATTGATTTTGATACATTAAAGGAGTAAGCGGACCCTTTATGAAGCGGTCAACTAAGCTTTCTGTACATCAAACTCGACGCAAACACTATTGATAGGAAAATACTTTTTTTGTGGGTTCATGGTAGGACTCCATGTAACACACTCAAAACATTGTGCATTGAATAGTACGGGGGTCAATGAGGTGTCTAAAGTAAAGTTATAACATTAAATACTTGTATGAACCAAACACTTGTGAAAAGTTGGAACTTGGACTCCCAATATCTTCGTAACTAGAAGGTACCCAGGTATATTAAAAAAACCCAATAACAATTTGACTGACCCGGGAATTGAACCCAGGACCTCATGCTTAGCAGTCGCGCTTTTTTCAAGTTTAAAAAAAATATAAGTTTACATAATTTACAATCACATTTCGCTGGTTACTCTCACACTTCTGTCTTGTCGCAGGGCTAACCTAAACTCAAACCTAAAAACTAAACGTGCATAACTCATATACTAAGCAATGCACTATCACACCCACACACCCACAATAACCAACTCGCATGCGCTGCTCTTTACTTGAATTTAATTTTTAACTTTATACTTAGAATTTTTACATTTTCTTTTCTTTTTATTTTGTTTTCAATTGCATACACTATAATGTTAAACGGAAGAGCGGATTCACCTAACACAAGCAGCTTCTTGCTTAAAAGGTGATCTCCAAATTATGTTTGTTAAGCCTTATGTTATGGAAATAAACATTTTTTTTTTTACTTCTTAGCATGTCAAGGGCAAATATTGTTTGAAAAGCAAATTTTATTTGGCAAGTAGTAACGCTAATCAACAACAACATTAATAGGGTGCGTCTCATATCATATAAAGTTATTTATCTCGTTGAACGCTCACAAAATGTAATAAAGTAAGATAATTACACCAGCTGTTGATATAATTTCTTTACATAAGATTTATATACTCTAAAAAGTATTTCGTATAACGTTATTTGATATAACGTTTATTTAATCGAAAATCATTAGGTCTATCGTTTAAAATAGGTATATATTGATACCATAATTATGGTTAACACCCCGATTCAGAGCAATCCAACTCGGATAGGTTAGGCTAGAAGGCAGCGGTCGCCGAGCGCCAAATCCCCCCTATTGTTGGTGAATCATTTGGGTTAGTTTAGGTTAGAACAGTGACCATTAACGCGCGAAGGCGAGCGAGCTTTGCTTTGCTTTGTGTTTTTTTAACTAGGCGTTTTTATCATATTAGATTAAATAGGTTTTATGTCTTTTGAGTGGTATATCAAACGATTTTACATTCAATGTACGTTTATTACAGTTACTGATAATTATATAAAATTATACATTCAATTGTTATAAAGGGTGTAACAAGACCCTTAACGAAGCCGAAAGGCACTTTTTCTCCCCGTTATTGCGATCATTTTTTTGTTCTAGACCAGACCTGGTAACCTTCTAGTTATGGAGATATTGGGGGTCAAAGTTCCAACATTTTCACAAGTTTTTTTTGAACCATGTTTTTAATGAAAGATTTTTACTTTAGATACCTCCACGACCCCCGTACTATTCAATCCATCCATCAGCATAATGTTTTGAGTGTGTTACATTGAGTCCTACCGTAAAATGTGATTTTTCACCCCCAAAATTGGTTGGTTGACGGCTTCGTTAAGAAATGAAATGAAATGAAATTTATTTGCTATAATTGTTCATTATAGATGGTCGAGTTTTATTACAGTTGCTCACACAATTTGCTAAAACTAGCATGCAAAATTAAAGAATAGGTACATTACATTAATACAATAATTGAATCTAATATAATTGGTATGTTATAATAATATGAATGTCACTAATGAAAATGTCAATAATAAGAATGTCAATAATTTTCTATTAATTAATAATGGGAAGATGTCATCGTGATTCTTTGAGGTTAAGATACTCATTCACAGAATAAAATGATTTTTCTGTAAGCCATCTGAATAAAGCAGTTTTAAATCGATTGATTGGCAAGGTCTTGTTACACCCTGTATCTTGTAAACATTAGAGATTTTTTAATTATGTCAAATTACTTACCCACATTAATAAGTTGTCAAATTATATCAACCGTAAAAACATAACTTTCCTATAAAGCAGTCACGACGTGCAAGCTAAGTCAACTTATTTGTTTGTTCCGCCCTGTTATATTCTAAATGTTTGTATGTTTATTGTTTATTTTTTTTTTTCTTATTTTGTATGCGCGTCATATCCCTGCGACAAATAAATATTTTTTCTTTTTTTCTTTCTTTATCGCATCAAAATTAATTGCTGTTTACATCACAAACAGGATGTTTCGTAACTTTGAATCTAGGTTAATAATGACAACCCGATTTATGTCACCGAAGTCTTTAATATTCCGTTCTTGTTTACCTACCACTTAATATTACATACTCATCTTCGGTAGGATCAGAAGTGGGATCTAAGAGGTCGACGACCTTTTTATGTGCCGGTATCAAATATGTGTGTCCCACCTACACACCTAATATTTGTGTTTCTAAGAGCTGATATCAATCGCCTTTTTTAAGAACTGCCTCGTTGGACTAGCGGTTGCAAGTGCGACTGCTGAGCCCCTGGGTTCGATTATCAGGTTGGGCAAAATGTTATTGGATTTTTCAACCACAAAGTTCTCATTAGCAGCCTCGGATTCTGGATTTAAGCCCGATTTGTCTCGAGCAATAGGCTCGCCCTCTATTACATGGGACTTCAAAATGACTGGTGGAATGTGAGTTATAGGTACACATCTCACATCTAGGTCTAACCGACGATGTTATGTAATGTTCAAAAAATCAGAACCACTGTTTAATTCCATTTGAATTTTTGATGTACGAACGAAGCCAAAGGTGTGGTTAAATCATATCAGCCGATGTTCTACCGTTTCTGATTTCTGCCCACAACAATGGGAGAAGGCTTAAATTTACTCGTACCTATTATATCTTTCGATGTGTGTTTGATTTTAATGAAGCTGTTTTTAGATTTTAATGCAATAACCTAAATAAATTCGTTAAAGTCCTGTGGTTGTTCGTAACATTTTTCCTAAATTTAAATAGATGAGTATATCCACGATGCCAGCCAGCCTACATACTACCCAGCATCGAAATTCATTTCAAACATAAGTATGTCTTAAACTTCAACTCAATTCAAAAACCAGCAAATAGTGCGACGTTAGGGTTTCTACGACAAATTAAAAGGTAAAGGGCAAAGCCCGCGATTGCCACTTGTTTATCACTAACATAAAAACGTAGGCTATTGCTAAAGTGCGTGTCTACAAATGTTAAAATAAAAATAAAATGTGAAGATATAATCTTGTTCATGTAAATCTCACAAAGGGACAAAGACGTGGGCGTAGATATATACAGTAAAAGAAGAAACTTACTCAAATTAGATCCAAGTTAAATTGAAACGTTATAAGTGTGGTTTGTGGCAGTTCAAAGCGGGCTTACGTCTTGTTTTATCGCTAAAAAACTTTCAATTTTTTATAGAACAATTTTGTCGAAACTAACACCGGTATTCTTAGTCGTGGATTGAACTTAAGTCGGACTTGACACGCCTACATTCCGCCCCATTAAGACATATCGACAGCTGCAGTTTGTTTATATTTTGACATAAACGTCTTTGAAAAGTGGGCGTTTATGTCAAATTATAAACAAACTGTACCTGTCAATATGTCTAATGGGGCGGAATGTAGGCGTGTCAAGTTCGACTTAAGTTCAATCTACGGCTAAGAATACCGGTGTACTTCTAACAACCAGTCTTACCAAGGGGTATCGTATTACCCAATACTAACTGGGTTGTGGAGGTGAGATAGGCAATCGCTCCATGTGAAATACTGGTATTCAGCTGCATCCGGTTAGACTGCAAGCCCACCCGAACATAATTGGGAAAAGGCTAGGCAGACGATGAATTTTGTCGAAACCTAGTCAATTCAAACTAAGCTGATAAAAATCAGCCCTTTTTGAATGTCGAAAATTCCACAAAGATGCTGTGAAACCAACAGTACTTTGGCAGATAATGTACTAAAATATCTGTAAAACTCCGGTGTCCGCAGTCTGGTCCGGAGTTCAGTCCAATTGGTTTGCTCTGTGTCCCAGCAGTGGAACGTTATAAACTGATTTTGCTAAGAGAGATCACATTTTTATTTTTGTAACAGAATCTAGCAAACGAAGTTGTACATTACTACCATTCCGGCTCACCCCTCAATCTAATCTCAGAGTGCGTTCACGTCAATAGCAGCAGGACGTTGCTCGTTACCCCCTTTCACTATGTCTCATACAGTCTCATACAAAGGGTTCTCTCACGAGTCATATTGCATTCTATACAATAACAGTGAGACGTGTATGGAAAACAAATGACGTTAGACAGTAGACTGTGACGTCATATTGGACTTGAGCCAGCACACTCACACATACTTCTCATTCATTCTTTTAATTACTGGGTACTGGATTAAGGGTGTAAAAACACCCTTATCAACGCCCAATAGTGCTTGTTCTTCCCGTCAATGTGATATTTTTTGTTCTGGTACCTGGGGTCAAAGTTCTTAACGTTAAGTTAAGTTTTAAATGTTATAACTTTACTTAAAATACCTCCATGACCATTGTACTATGCATCTATCAGCAGATGACTTTTTCTTGTTATTTTTAAGTATTTTATGTTTTTATAATTGCTTGTTTTAACTGTGCAATAGATTGAATTTATCTATGTTGTACATAGAATGAAAAAAAAAATGTTTATTCGACGTCAGTACATTAAGCACACACACAATAATATTAAAAAAGTCACAAAAAAGAGAAAATAGTATGACTGTACTGTGTGCCTCACGGCTTCGCCAAAAAGGTCCATTTCAGCATTCATGCCAGACAGGTGATGCTGTCTGACGCTGGTCTTCTAATGAACCTTGAAGAGGTAGGTGACAGATAGAAAACAGTTTCAAACGTAATATATAAATAAATGATTACAATAAATAGATAATTATCTAGATAATTTATGAAATGTGTATGTAGGTTCGGGTAAAAAATGTAAGTAATATAGTGTATTTTATAACGAGGGACTAAACGAAGCCATAATGTACCAGAGGTGGTTTGACTCCCGAGCGTGCGAGGGAGTCAATGAAACCGAGGGTATATCAAGTTGGCGTTTAGTCTCGAGGTGCAAACTGTACTTTTCACTTTGAGTGCGAGAAAAATAGACAATTTAGTACAAAAACATTTAATAAATATGACTTAATAAAATAAAAATCACAAAAGTTTTTTTTTTATCTTGAAGCTAAATGTTCGATTCGAATTATTTGTAATATTATTTTTTCGCCAATAATTCATCAAAATATGCCAAAAAAACGCTTTTTTATTTAAAACCGAACAAAATTACACTCGAAAAAAATCTGAAATTTTCGCGGTCAGTTTTTTCTTCTAAACCAGTTACAGATTAACAATTTAAAACACATGGCGCCACCTTCCTTGCGGAGAAACCATGGAACTAAAACTCTCAACATTTTCGCAATGAAGATGTCCACACTCAATAGTATATTTACTGGCTGTTTGAGTTTGTCTATGTAACATGAAGGAAATTAAAAAAACTAATTACTTTTTACTCCCTAGAGACTAAAATGGTTACTTCCCACTTCGTAGGGCTATAATGGCGCACTTTTAGAGCATGAGAAGTGAAATAGTAGATTGTATGACAAGGGAGCAAAATAATATTTTTACGGTGAGGGCGCTATTTTGAATCCAGAGCGAAGCGAAGGATTCTAGAATAGAATCCCGAGCATAGCGAGGGATACTAAAATAGAATCCTGAGAGTAGCGAGGGATTCAAAGTACATCGCCTGAGGGAAAAATATTTTTGCTCTCGAGTCATATACTCTACTTTTCATCTCCTCTATGAGAAAATAAATAAGATACACTTTTAAAAATAAAATTTAAAAGTAAGGGAATCAGACGACTAAGTACAGTACGTATACGTACACGTTATAAAACACTGTTTATAGTTTATAATGGAATAACTAAAACATTTTTATGGCGAGAAACTCTTTATCAGGTACGTCATTCAAGAAAGTTTCAACATTTTGTCCGGAAAATACGTTCGATTTCTTTGGTTTGTGTCCTTCAGACAGTCTCTTCAGATAAGCTACTAATTTTGAGTAGCTGTCAATTTTAATATGTTTATTGATATTAACTATAGATTTAAGTATTGATGTTATATAAATAGATTTAATATGATAGATTTAATATTGATACACTCCAAAGAGTAAAAGGTTGTTTAGTTTTGCCTAATTATTGAAAATATTCCAAAAATACACTTTCCGAAAATCTTCCCTCCTTCTCTATTTTGCCATAGTATGAAATTGTCATAGGCCTTTAAATATTTATTCCGAGATTTCGTAGGCAATATGGCGTAGGCGTTATTAGCTTCTATTTTTATTGTTTCAGGAGTTAATGCACTTTCAGAACTCGATCTCATTTTTTTGCAAAATACAATAAAATCCGTACCGATTACAAGAATAAGGCAGTAAATCGCGCGCTTTTGTTTTTTTTTTTTAATTACCGTGCCTGTCCCCACCGTCAACACTTACAGCCAGTCATTCATACAATTTGCGTTCGATTTCATTGAACGATTCATGTTCCAAATTCAAATCTCATTACTGCCCGCTAAAAAGTCTAATGGAGAAAAGACCTACTTTGCTCCCGCTTAAAGAGGAACAAAACGACATATTCGAATAGAAGGGATGAAAAGTATTTTTATTGTGTTCGAAAGTAATACTGGTTACAATAAATAAATACATAGATAAGCCAAGACAGAATAAATATTATTACAAGAAAATAAAATATACAGTATTTTAATTGCATTTCATTGTATTTTTTTACATTTTTTCTCCAATAAATAATCTTTTGAATGTGTAACATTGAGCGCTACCGAAAGCTATGACTTTTCACCCCAAAAAAAAGATTTTCCCAGCAATAATTTTTGCGCAGTGTTTCTTAATTGACGACTTCGTGAAGGGTCTTTTTATATCCTGTAAATCAGCCCCATATGCATCCAAAACGTATACTTTGAACAACAATGCTCAAGCAATTGAAAAGTTAATGAATTAAAACACATTATGATTGTCTTATTAACTTTTCCTTTCGTTACGAAGTAGGTGCTTACCAATCCTTATAGAAAATAATTATTTTCCCCTTCAGGTTCTTTTTTTTTAATGTAAATGTGTAATCCCAGTTCTTAAACTTATTGTGCTGTATAGCGGGCTGGTGTCCGCACCTCTACGTCCAAGCGCGTATTTTGCGTGCTTAACTTATTTCAAAAGTCAATGTTCTATAATATAACATTTTCTATAACCTTATTTTCTTTCAATTAGAACTAAGTAGGTACCAATATTTAATAAAGGAACCTTTTTAGGGTTCGGTAGCCGAATGGCAAAAAACGGAACCCTTATAGATTCGCCAAGTCTGTCTGTCTGTCCGTGTATGTCAAAGCCACTTTACTCCGAAACTATTAGGACTACACAGTTGAAACTTAGTAGGTAGATGTATTTTGTGAACCGCTATAAGGTTGATACAAAAATAAAAAATATATAAGATTAAAGGGGGTCTCCCCATACATGGAACAGAAACTAAAAAATACCTATACGTGCGGGGTGTCTATAGATTGGTCTTTAAAAATGACATTGAGGTTCTTAAAACCATTTTCTCTCAAAGTCACAACAAAGTGGTAAAATGTGTGTCCCCCTCTTATTTGTTAAGTAAGAAGAGAAAAATTCTGAAAAAAATATAGGATTATAGAACGTAAAAACCTTTCAACCAAAATTGGTTTGAATAAGATTTGATGTTTATTTTTTGAGATATGGGACTTTTTCATCAAACTGCAGCAACAACTTTATTTTTCATTAACATACTATGAAAAACAAGTTTAGTTTTGTTGATGAATGTAAAACAATACAACATGAGAACGAATGCCTTCAAAATATTTTTATTATATTGTTTAGTGCTACGGAACCCTATGTGCATGTGAGTACGACTCGCACTTGGCCGGTTTTATTATTTCAGGCTTGTTTATTATAACTTCTGTGAGACCAATTAATTAATTACTTTGAATGCTCCGGTTCAAAAATGTTTAATTCTTTCGAATTTGAAAGTTTGAACTCGACATAATAAGGACTTATTATAGTCGAAGTCACGAGTCAGACAAAGCTAAATTCGACGTCGAAACTAATCGGATAAACCCGTGCCTAAATACGAGTAACACACTAAACGTACTCGTGACACGTTTGGCATTAATTGAGGTGACACGTGTGTTACCTCAATTAATGCCTGTATTATTGCAACATTGAAACGGATACAAAGGCAAGTACATATATTGTACTCATAGCTTTGATGTTTTGGTGCCTAAGCTACGACCTTAAATACTATTTTCATCAGGAAAGTTCGTCCTCAATAACCAACCAAATATACCGAGTGTAACTGGACCAGGTACATCAAACTAAGTATCTTGACGCAAAAAATTTTGGAAACGACTCTTTTTTTGGCGGAAAAATCACGTTTTACGGTAGGACTCGATGTAACGCCCTCAAAACATAGTGCTGATGTAAGGATTGAATAGTATGGGGGTCATGGAGGTGTTTAATGTAAAAGTCTTACATTAAAAACTGTTGTTATGTTGTATTGTTTATGTATTTAAAAAAAAACTTGTGAAAATGTTGGAACTTTGACCCCCAATATCTCCGTAACTAGAAGGTTCCCAGGTATGGTCTAGAACAAAAAAATGATCGCAATGACGAGGAGAACAAGTGCCTTCGGTTTCGTTAAGGGTCTTATTACATCCTTTATACTTTGATACAATTTCAACGGCTACACAGATGTTGATACAAACAAGTATATTCTGAGATTAAATTATCGTACGCCCACCAGAATCTGTCACCACAGCCTACAAATTGTCAGTTGATTTCTTAATTTTCGCGGCATCTTAAGTAGTAAATAATATGTTGCTGTTCCGGAAAAGCATAAAGGGCAGACTTAATAATTATTCAGTCAAAATAAATAAATACTAGCTTATAATAATATTAATAACGGCTTTTAAACATACGAGCCGCTATGTTATGTTATGTTAGGAGGTTCCTCTCTCTGGAGCCTTGACCGCCGGTAGCTTGGACCCTGTTCCCGATACCGGTGGGCTACTATTTTATATATATATAAATATTTTTTTTTATGTATGTCCTTTAGAAAGAAATATTTAAAAATGTAATTAATATGTATAAAAATAAATAAAGGGCATAATAATAATACACATTTATTTCAGAATCACTTCCATATTTGTTAGTAACAATAAAAATATATATACTAGTGTTAATAACATTTATTCTAAGCTGCGTGAGGCGCGCCGATCCTAGGGAAATGATATGACTGCGTGCAGTCATATCCACCGCCCCAAGATCGGAGAGTCCCACCTATCAGCCAACGTTGTAAGAATGGTGTTGGGGCTAGCGCGAACACGGCGAAGCAGAGATGCGCAACTCTTGCGCATGATAGCCTAAAAACTATCACGTTCGCGTCGGCAAACATGCCGGACGCGCTGCAAAAACGCGGCAGCCCCATCAACACCCGGAACGTGTTGTTACATTGTGTGCGCTGGCCACTATAAGCCCTTTGCGTAAAGTTCTCCCACAGGCGGCACGTGTAAAAGAATTGGCACTAAGCTTTGAAAAGCGTCAAAACGTGGGCGTGGGCTTAAAGCCCACGGCTTCGTCCGCGTGGAGTGGAGCGCGGTAATGTCCCACGGGATTGTACAACGGAAAAAAGTATCCTATATGTTAATCCAGGTTATAAACTATCTGAGTTTTTGCTTTGCTCTTAACACTTGTAGTTTACGATTGACTTTTGTTTTAATGTCAAAGGTCAGATGGTGTCAAGTTACAGGTCGTAAATTTGACGTTTCTGGCGGTGATAATTAATTGACAGTTAAGGGCTGACGTTTGAGTGGATAAACATGCATCCATCCATCACGAACTTTCCCATTTGTAATATTAGTAGGATTAGTAGGATAAATAATAAATTAGATTTTGTAACTACATATTATGTTCGTACACGCTGATCTCCGAAACCACCCAACCGATTTCGATGAAATTTTGTGAATGTATATGATTGGTTCTAGCTTGAAAGATAGCATAGTTTTGTACCCTAAGCAGGGGCGGGTCGCTAGTATAAATATAAATAAATAAATATATCGCTGGACACAAATATATATAAAACATATTATCAGTCGGCAGTAACGGTGCTAACCTAAAGGTCGCACGGAAATAACATTTATATAGGGTGTATCTATTCATACACGAAATCTTAAGAGGTCATTGTACTCATCATTATGAACAACTTTTGCTATGGGACCAACCTCGAAATCGCGAAAAAGAAATCAGCTGTTCCCTACAATATGATCGCATTAACTCGTCAAAATGTACTGAACAGCTGATTTTTTTTCGCGACTTCGGTGTTGGTCCCATAGTGAAAGTTGTTCATAATGATGAGTACAATGACCCCTTAAAAGATTTCGGGTATGAATCGATACACCTTATATAGCACTAGCTTTTTTCCCGCGGGAGGTCGGGAATTATTCCACTGGAATGTTCTATCGAGATAAAAGTCCTAGACATGTTCTAACTCAGATCATGTGTGCCAAATTTATCGAACTCCATTCAGCCGGTAATGCGTGAAAAGGTTACAGACAGTCAGAGCTACGTTCTCATTTTTATAATAATACAACTATTGTAAATACGAAAGCTTATGAGGATGGATGGATTTATAGATGGATGTCTATTAGATACTCTTTCACGTAAAAAGTACTGAACGGATTTGATGTTTCTGAGAAAGCAAACTTTCTATTAGAAAAACTAACTCGAAAGTATGAAATGTTTTTTTTTACACTAATTGGGCTTGCGTTTGGCCGCAACTCGCTAGATGTGAAGCGATGATGCGGCCTAGGGTGGAGCACTAGCCTAGAATATGATTGATTTCCTAGATGCGCAAAATTTAGTGGTAAACTATAAATAAGCTGGTATGAGACAGATAGGTTTAGAATTTTTAGAAGGAACACTGGTTTTGCAAGAATGCATTTGAACAAACTATTTATAACTAGCCAGCATACGGGTGCAATTTATAATGAAGAAAATAAGAAGTACGGTTAGCAAACACAAAAAAAAATCTTTCATATAAATCTTGACCTGACTAATGAACACAACAAACCATAAATTTTGACGTGCAAGTATAGCAGATTCTTTTTTTAATTACTTAGGAACATTTTCTATTTCAAAATGATGTACTGAATAAGTGATACGTTTCCGCGTCGGTGTCCCAACCACCCTGTATACAGGGTGTAACAGGACCCTTCACGAAGCCGTCAACCAAGCATTATGTACATCAAACTAAGTAACTTTACGCAAAAATTATTGCTGGGAAAAGACTTTTTTTGGGGTCAAAAATCACGTTTTTCCGTAAATCTCTATGTAACGCATTTAAATCACTGCGCTGATGGATACATTGAATAGTACGGGGGCGTGGAGGTGTTTTAAGTAAAAACCTTACATTAAATACTTGCACTTAAAAAAAAACTTGTGAAAAAGTTGGAACTTTGACGCCCAATATCTCCGTAACTAGAAGGTTCCCAGGTATGGTCTAAAAGAAAAAAATGATCGCAATGACGGGGAGCACAAGTACCTTTCGGCTTCGTTAAAGGTCTTGTTACACCCTTTAGAAGAAGAAACGACGGCGTGAATTGGCTGCTGAAGGTAAAACACAGAAAATTGGAAAGATGAGGCAATGATTTTCACAAAGCTCCTTAGAAACTTATAAGGTTGATACGATCTTTTTGGTGAACCTTTAAATTGTTTTGGTATAGAGATTTTAAATAATTAAATTAAGGTGATTCGTAACACTGGTTTTAAATTGAGAAAACCTGGTTTAAATTAATAAAGGTTTTGACAGAAACCTACACATATCTACAAAACGTCCTGTGCCTACCTCTTCGTGGAATATAGCCGCGTGCCAAAAGTAACCTACAACCTACGGACCTCAGTCTGTTGGAATTGAGAAATTAAATATTTAGAAACAAAGCAACACCTTCTATTTGTTAAAAAAGATGGTTCTCTCTGTTTACTCCCGGAGCAATTGGTGAATTTATAGTGTGAATTCTGGAATTGTGATGTATATATACAGTATTGTAAATTTTGTAGATTGAACCTTGCTTACACTGTTCAAAGGTTGAAATTTAATTTATTTCGTTAAACAAGTCTTAGGTTGTACATCATCTGCCTAGCCTTTTCCCAATTATGCTGGAGTAGGTTTCCAGTCCAATCGGATGCGATATTGTATTTTATTATATGGAGTGACTGCCTATCTGACCTGCACAACCCAGTAAGTACTGGGTAAACCGATGCCCCTTGGTAAGACTGGTTGTCAGACTTTCGGGCCACTGATTACCTCTAACGACTGTCAAAGATCTACAAATGACAGCCGGGACCAACGGCTTAACGTACTTTCCGAGGCACGGGGGAAGCTCGTTATGTAATGGGCGGTCATCCATCCACGGACTAACCTAGGCAAGCGCAGCTTAACCTAAAGATCGACCTGAGCGACTGTTATTATTAAGCCACAAGCTTCTCGGTCTTTGGTTATACATGGTGGTGCACCTTTGTTCTCATATTATTACATTCTCAAGATATTATATTCGCAAAATATTATATTCTCGAATTATTATATTCTCAAAATATTAGAAGTACAATCAAACACAGTGAAAAATAAAAATGAATTTATTTAAATCAAAATCTCTTTATTCCAATACTTAGGCATCATGGAAACACTTTCGAACGTAATACAATATTAAAATAAAAATTAATTGCAGTATCATACAGTATTGCAAAATTATGGATATATTAGTTATACAGGGTGAACATGCGACAAGTTGTTTAACATGTCGGGTAGGGTCACTTCCTTGCAGGATACAGGTAACCAGTGGCGTCATTGCCCTTAGGCCAGGAGAAAAAATATAAGACAATATCTCACAGAATCTTCTGGTATATTTTTGTAGTAACCACTCAGGTGCTTCCAACTACACAGTCACTTTAATGTTTAATCTGGTTACGTTGTTTTTAGCAGACAAAGGAACACTTCGAGCCATCCACTTGAAATAGTCTCATTTAGGACAAGTAGCACTCATTCCTTCATACTTAAAGATACTCGAACGCTTTGTAAACTTCATATCGGTCTTCATCTCCTTCTTCGTTCGTTACTTGTTTAGGACTGTCGTGAGGTGTTAAAATGATTGAACGCCAACCTTACTTCAGTTCTACTGTTTTAATAAAATAATTATAAATGCAAATTAATAGAGAAATGTGGTACGCAGACCATGGTTTTTGGGCGAGTGTCGCGACGGTCGCGTCGGTTGGGCTCGCTGCCCGCGTTGCCCGCGTCCCGCATCCCCCTCATGTACCCAGTGATGGTTGGTGTTTGTGTAGCGGCATTAACACTACTAAACATCTGAATGGAACTATCATTACTTACAACTACTTACAACTGTTGAATACATTTTAGTTATAGTATACTTTTAGGTCGACCCGAATGGCGCAGCGGCAGTGAGGCTGCCTTACGTCCTTAGGGTCCCGGGTTCGAATCCCGGTAGGAGCAAATGTTTGTGTGATGAGCATGGACAATTGTTTCCGAGTCATGGATGGTTATAGGTATAATAAGTATGTATTTACAAACAAAAAGTATCTATGTAGTAGTATCAACTATCTGGTGTCCACGACACAAGCCTCGTTGCTTAGTGTGGCACCTAGATGGCGCTGTGTGTAATGTCCAGCGATATTTATTTATTTATTTAGGTACTAATTTTACCATTGTATGAAAAATAATACTACTGCGCCTAAATGTACACTTTTTGTAACACTTAAAAAGAAAAATCTAACTTGTTAAAACACTAGAATTAAGTCAAGCAAACAGTTGTTTAAAGTAACATCATGCCTATAATTCGGTAGGTTTAGGAAGAGGTGTACTTGTACATAAAGAAGCTTGCCTTGCCTGCTTGCTTGCTTGTGAAGTTTGGCGAGTAAAAAATAAAATAAAAAAGTAACCCACATTTCGCCAGTTATGTTAAAGTCGATGTAATAAGTGCGAGTTTATTGCTAACAATCGGGCACAAATCCAAAGTCCGTAGCTGCTACTAAAGAATTGCTGAAAGAAAATCCCAATAACACCTTCCCCAACTTAAAAATTGAAGCTAGTACCTAATAATCAGAAGACTCGCTTAAAAAAAAAATTACATCAAGCCAGTAATCCCGAAGGGTTAGGCGGAATTGACCTATAGTAACATTTCGCCAGCTATGTTTAAGTTGATGTAATAGGGGGAACCTATTGCTAACAAACGGACATAAATCCAGACTCCGAACTTACTGTAATCAGCTTATAATGTTCCCACTGCTGGGACCCTCGGCCCCCTCTATATGAGATGGAATGGGCTATAATCCACCACGCTTGCGCAGTGCGGGTTGGTAGATGTCACATGTCTTCGAATTTTTGGTTCTACGACATGCCGGTTTCCTCACGATGTTTTCCTTCACCGTTTTTGAGAGCAGTGGTGATAAAATAAATTACACAAAGTAATGCGCCAGCCTGGGTTCGAACCCACGACTTATTATTCGTTAGTCGGGGCCGCCACCACTGGGCCACCGCTGCTCTCACTGGGCCACCGCTGCTCTCCGAACTCTCCGAAGACTCCGAACTTGCTACTGAACAAATTCTGCAAAATAAACCACTACACTAAACACTTTTCCGGACCGGGAAATTGAAGCTAGTACCACATAATCAGCAGACGCCCTTCATCTCACTAAAACACTTTATTTAGAATCCTGCAGAATCAAGTGAAGCAAACAATCGTTCTCCAAACGATTATTGCACCATTAACACAATCAAGAAGATAAATCGATCGTTATAAGAGCCCTTAGTTGCTTATTGCTTGTACTAATGCAACCGGAATTCTCGAACTATTTGTTATCTGCGGTATGTTGGAACGTCCGGTCTACCCTTAATGGGTTTTCATTTAGGAAGTTTCCAGTATCGTTAGCATAATACTAAACAATTTAAATCAGGAAGTATATCTGCTATGTACATTATATACAGACTACAAATAGAACTAAAATAATGCTAAAAAGAAGACTAAAAGTAAGTACCTCCATAAATACAATAGAACACTTAGGCGTCAAAGTACTCCTCCCCATCGATGTCATCCGGAAACGTGCCCAGAAGACTGGCAGCATTGCCACGTTGAATGGCAATGCTAATTCTTTGACCAAAGAAAGCGCCAGCCCTCTGGTCACGCGATTATTATTTCCTTAAAAAGGAGACGCACACTCGGGCCTCATGACCCGAGTGTTTCGACCTCAAACGGCTCAAAACATGTAGTTGCCGATAGTTTATAATTAACTGTGTAAGTAATGATATGGCAAGAAATGAGGTGTCTGATGAGATTATGAGTAATAGAGAAGTGTAGAAGAAGAATGATTGCAGCGCCGACCACACACGAATTGTGATAAGGGCAAGAGAATGAAGCATTACTTAGACGTACATACGAGTATGTCTGCAGCATGGTTGGCGCAGTGGCTGAGCAAGTAACATTCAATGCGTTTAGTAACCTCCGCGTGAGAAAGAGGTTAAAAGATAATTGTTTCATACAATTATCTTCTAACCCCTTTCTCACGTAGCACTGTGGAAAATAATGGTCTGTTTCTGATTAAAAATCAATAACTTCTATATTTCTGAATATTATGTTCTAAAATTTTGCACAAATATAGAATAGTGTATATGGCTTCAAATAGAATGTAATTTATTATGATTAAATCTAAAATAATAAATTAAAAAATAAAACAAATTCAAAATTATAAAAAATCTCCAATGTTTATTTCTTAACAATGAATACTATTATTTTAATGTTTACAAAAAACAAATATCATATAGTACATCAAAATAAAAATAAAATAAAATAAAAAAAGCATTTTTTTAAAGATTAAAATCGAACACAGATTAATTAATTAATTGTACTGTTTACTAAATGTTATGTTATTTATACTTGATGAACTTCAGGATCTAAAATTAATTCGTTCACTTTCAAAAGATCTAAGGTGTCTTCATCAAGTTCCTTCACGTTTTTAGTATACGGTTTTCTATTGCTGGTAATGTAAGGATCTGAAGTATAAAGAAGAGTATGAAATACATCTTCGTTTGTAGCGGATCTTGAGCATTTTCTAGCATGATGAAGACGAAATTTTTTATAATCCTTATTGCGAGATTCTTGTGCATCTTCCGAAAGTTGACCAATAGGAAGTACTGCAAAATGCTTTATGACACTTTCTCCATGAATCAAAATTTTGTGAACTGAAGATGGCATGTAATACCATTCATAATTGCTCACATAGATCCTAGCAGTCTCCATAGCATAACTGCCAAATTTTTCAGCATTTATCATTACACCCGATGAAAGAGCTTGCAGAATTATGTAAAGTCGTTTACTCAATATCCACTCCTGTAATTTCAGCAGAGCAGCTTGCATTGTGAAAAAATCTTCTGGCAGTATTACCGTCATTAGAATTACCACTTACTTGTCTTGGTTTGTCGATGATCAATCCTAGCTCTTCACGGAAACGCCTTTGTACCAGGGTTTTCTTCTCTTGCTTTAGTCGTTTCTTTTCTTCACTTGTGGCTGACCATGTTTAGAAAGACAGATTATAGGAAATATGTAAAATCATTTCCATACAACGAATCCAGGCGTGCAAAGTAGACAGTCCGTAGTGATAAGAATCTTCATTTTCAGGCCTAGCTGTCACTTTTGTCAAATCGTTCATTTGGCGTGGAGTAGCTCCACATATTGTACATGTGGAACCCGAAGGCGTATCTGTTAATACCTGAGCTACTTTACGATCTATCATTGTAAGGAAGAGATCATGCTTCACTTGCACTCCCTCACCTTCTTTGTTAATTAATGATGGACTCAAGGAATTTATTTGACCCTTTATTTCATCCACAACGGCTTTAGTTTTCTCGGGAGTTTCTTTACAAAATTCTATTAATATAGGCCGGCAAAAACGAACAGATGAAGGTACCGGATTTTGCCAGACAACATCACCTGTTAGCTCGTTAATTAACTTAATAGGCACCAAAGAAGTGATAAATAAATTCGAATCAGAAATAAGTTCAGACTCTTCTGGCAGTTTCTGTTTGTACTGGCTTTGACCGGATGAGCCATCACAGCCCCATTTACTATACAGAAGTAAGTTATTCAATCCATTCCTATAGACTGAATCTATTGTCAATATTCTAGCTGCAGTGTGATCTAATAAATCTTGAAGTCTTACTATTTTTGCACTTGTGTCTGTAATTTCTATGGCTGAAGACGGTGGATAGCAAGTAGTTTTAACTTCTAGCACTTTGTAATATGGCGGAAGCACAAAACATTTTCGTTCGTTCGTTAAATTTCTCAAGTACAAATTGTGCTTTCGTTAAATCCAAAGTCAATAAATACGCTCAATTCTTCTTCATCCGTTAACATTTTGGTCTGCCTTGCGTCTTCTATGAGACTCGAAAATAAGGTCTTATTTTCACTGTCAGCAAACCTTAATGTTTCCACAAGTTTAGCTTCTGTTCCTTCTCCTATCGAACGTAACCCTTGAAGATATGCATTATAGACGTGTTCAAATCCATATTCATTAAGTAACATTGTATTTTTTCTTCTTTTACTGGATTCTGACAAGTCTGGATAAGACACGCACGGTCTTCCACGTTTCCCAGAAGAAGTAGATGGTGTGGAGATGGTTGTAACGTCTTCAGAGTCCGGTAAAGTTATTGAATATTCTGATTCCAACCAATTACTGTTCTTCATTAAAAATGTATCCTTGTTCCGTGAAGCTTCGTTCCAGCGTTTATTAAAAGCGGGAATAATATGTCTTTGAAAATCACTGAGGATGAAACATAAGTTGTCTTGAGACACATGATATTTTTCTTGCAAAACTGTTGATAATGCTTCCAACGATTTTCCTCCTTCGATATACGAAAGTATTATTTCACGTTTAGAACACTTGAAAGTAGACATTTTGAAGAGTCAACAAATGTAATTACACTTCTGTTAATTCACCACTATTTTGTTATTTACAATGGAATGAAACCACTGTTTATATACTATTTGAAATATGAGGGTAGTGTGCATTTTGTTGATTAATATTTTCACACGCAACATGAGTGCTAAAAAGATAAATGCCCTAATATCAATGATAAATTACAAAACTTACCGCAAATTATTGATGTAAACAGCAACATTTCAAACCGCAATAGATAGCGAGCGGTTTTCCGTTTTCTGACTCTTATCACATTTTTATTAATTACTCCGAAACCCGCAAATATCCGCAGCTGTTATTATTTGATTATGTTTATGGATAGTTAGGCTACAAATCAACATTAAATGTAAAGCAGGGGTAAACGTGGGTAACTGTCAAAAGTCTCGTTGAACTTTAAAAAAACTTTTTTTTCACCATATTTTATTTTGCAATTATTTTAAGGTGAACCTTAACATAACATTAAATACATATTAGCTGTTTCATATTCTTCAAAAGACGAGGTTTCCAGAAATATATAATACATTATACCTTTTCCTGTAACGTATAACAATAAAATCAATTTAAAAGTGATGAAGTGAACGGGCCTGACATGGACGTCCGTCAAAACTATAAAGTTTGTGGTGTTGTAAAAAAATCATTTAATTTAATATTTATAATTTTTTGATATTATAGTCTAGTTTGGTCCTTAAACTATTGAGTAAAATAAAAAAAGCATGCCAGTAGCGACATTGACAAAAACCATTTTTAATCAGCAGTTGTTCTACGATTTTCCATAGTGCGTAGGCCTGCCTCACTTCCGCCATTTTATTTTACAAAGATTGGATGAGACGAAATATTCGAAAATTTCACGTTTCCGAGATATATTTGATAGCATTCAAATCAGAAATTCTCTGATGGCTCAATCAGTACATCTTTGATTATATTAGCCAGTCATAAAACCTGGTGGCTTAACATGACGTTTTAAAGCAGGAGTAATTCCAGTGTCGGAAAGAGATGGCGTTAGACGACCTGTACCTACAGCTCTGTCTCTTTCCCACACTGGAATTACTCCTGGTTGAAGACGTCATAGTAACCATTGAATCAAGAGCTGGAATCAATCATCATCTATCGAAAGTAAAAAAGAAAGAAAATAGGAATAATAATACATTTATTTGGCACATACCACAAGTGCACACAAACTTAAATCTAAACAAAAAATGTAGCACTGTGTGCCACACGGCTGCGCCAAATAGGCCAACTTTAGCAAAACGACGGGTAACTAGTGCCCGACGCTGGTTTTCTTAACTGGACCTGCATAGCTATTCACAAACGCTTCGATTCGATTCGATTTCGATTCGGAAAGCCGTATGTCTATCTCGCTCGCTCTCGTAATGCCAAAAAAGATAGACATACGACTTGTCGAATCGAAATCGAATCGAAGCGTTTGTGAATAGCTATGCTGGATTCAAGAGGTTACCGATGTAAAACAGATGAACGCTATGTGTCATGTCATCATCTGATCACTCATGTGGTAAGTAGATGTTACATAAGAACCAGCACCTAACATGAACCCTGTAAGGGCACAGCAATTTCCTCAGTTTTCTAAAAAAACTTTAATTATGACAACTTTATATAAAACTATCTGATGCCCGCGGCTTCGTCCGCTTGGAGTTCGATAAATTGTCCCACGAACTCGTACTGCCAGGATAAAAAATATCCTATGTGTTAATCCAGGTTATTAACGATCTGAGTGCCAATTTTCATCCAAATCCGGTTAGAAGTTTGGGCGCCAAAGGATAACAAACATCAATACTCACAAATTTTGGCATTTATAAATAGTAGTGATGTCCTCTTCACTTAGGATACCACGCTGTCTACGTACGTCACATGGCTTTTTACGATGAATTACTGAACGATTGTATTGAAAAATATTGTGCAGTAGCATGCATTAGTAATACTCCCAAAAATGTAGACATGATATCATAATGATTGAAAACAAATCACTATCAATATATTCAAAATAAAAGTACGCTATCAAGCTATCAATTTCATATCTAATCTTACCTACTTCCTTTTAAATAGGAATCCATGTTATCAGTTGCAGTCCTATCCTCCTTTAAATCAGTAATTATGATAATCAATATTCGTCATTGATAACACATTAAAGAACAAAGAACGTGTGTGATTGTATTGTTTTCATTTTAATTATGAATTTATAAGTTGTTTTGTTTTAAAAGTGTATAAAGTGTGTTTTAAAATTTGTGGTCCCTTGGTACGGATTTTTAAAACGAAGTAAGTGAAATTAATCTTTTTGTTCGTCGCGTCATAAAGTGTCTGATCCTGTGGCCTTATTTGATTCGACAACAAAGTAGTACTTATGAGTCAGACGCTGAAATGTGTGTGATAAATTGTATTTAAGATTTTATTAAATTCTAGGTTGTGGTTATACTTATGTTTTTGAAGAAAATTATACCTTAAAATAACAAAAAAACGCTTACGAATTGGTCTACATAAAATAATTGTGAATCACAGTTCGGGAATACGCCATTAGTACTGTCAAATTCATTTGATGTGTCGATTACATACATAATGCGAGGATTTAGAAATCTCGTATTCAAAACTGGCGTGACATGGAATCATGACATGCTCTGATTAAAACAAGTCAACTCTGATCATATTACTTAGCTATACATAGGATTGATGAGTTTGAACTGGTAACAAACTTCATGCTAAATTGAATAACAGTATCTATGATAGTCGTTGAGGGAAATCAGACGTCCAACAACCAGTTTCTCCAAAGGGTATCGTGATACCAGTAACGGTGTTATGGAGCTCAGATAGTCGTTCCATATAAAATACTGGTATTCAGCTGCATCCTGTTACTCTGGAAGCTGACCCCAATATAGTTGGGAAAAGGGCTAGGCATGTCAGAAACAAAATATCGATTAAATCTTTGGCATTACGTTTTTTTCAAACAAGATTTTTTTTGTGACACATAGGTAAAAGTAAGTACATGGCGTTGTCAACAAAGTTATGTCTCACTAAATGCTGCCTTGCAAGGCGTTCAAATAATGTTTACACATTCAGTAATGCAGGCAGTTTTTAAGTGTACAGTTTAAATTAAATAAAAAACGACTTCCAAAAAGACACTAAAAAAGTGTTAATTGACTTTTTTCGCGCAAAAGTTTTTTATTTTACCCTTATTAATTATAGTGTAAGTACCACACAAATTCTTGTCTCGAAACAATTTTTTACATTATAACTAGCAGTTATTAAGGAACTATCATGTCATCTAGATAGTCCAAGAAGAAAAAAAAAACATATTTAAGGGAAAACAAACAAATTACTGAACCGATTTTGATGAAATTTCTATGGAACCGAAGAATTTTTCAAATCGTTTCATAAATGATGGAGTTAAGAAGTAACAAACATAAAAAACGGCCGAATTGAGAACCTCCTCCTTTTTTAAGAAATTCGATTAAAAACTAAAGTGGCATAAATGCCCATAAATGCTTTAAATATGTAATGCAAATCACGTCGCAGTTGTCATTATAGACAAGAGTGTAATAGTTGCTAATTTATGAAGTAAACTACACCACAATCTCAACATGGGCGCTTCCGCAAAGAGTTGCCGAACATATTATCAAAATGTGATTTGATTCAAGATGATTATCTTAGGGCGATATACGGTTGCGGCATTTTCGAACACACACGAATCCGTGTGGTAATCGTTATGGGCATGCGATGCGGAAAATGTTGAATGAGGAAAATGTCGTGAGGAAAGTTTTGAGTATGATTGTGGATATAATGTGTTGTAATGATTTTCTGACATAACGTAACAACATCATTATCTGCCTAGCCTTTTCCCAGCTATGTTGGGGTCGGCTTCCAGTCTAACCATATGCAGCTGAATATCATCATCATTTCAGCCGAAAGACGTCCGTTCGACTGCTGGACATAAGCCTCCCCCAAGTGTCGCCACACTTATCGGTCCCGTGCGACTCGCATCCAGCGGATCCCCGCAACCTTCGCCAGGTTATCGGTCCACCTAGTGGGAGGCCTTCCAACGCAACGTCTTTCGGTTCGCGGTCGCCACTCCAGAACTTTTGGGCCCCATCGGCCATCCGTTCTGCGAGCAATGTGCCCTGCCACTGCCACTTCAGTTTGGCAATTCTTCGGGCTACGTCAGTAACCTTGGTTCTCTTGCGGATGTCTTCATTTCTGATTCGGTCACTCAAGGAAACTCCGAGCATAGCCCTCTCCATTGCCCTTTGGATGACTTTAAGCCTTCGAATGAGGCCCATTGTGAGCGACCACGTTTCGGTCCCATATGTAATCACTGGCAACACACACTGGTCATAGACTTTCGTCTTGAGACACTGCGGTAAGTTGGACGAGAAGATACCGCGCAGCTTCCCGAACGCTGCCCAGCCGAGTCGGATTCGACGGTTGACCTCTTTCTCAAAGTTAGACCTACCAAGCTGGACCATTTGTCCCAGGTAGACATAATTGTATACAACTTCGAGTATAAAGTCTCCGATCTTGATAGGAGTGGGTGTTACATAGGCATTCAACATAACCTTGGTTTTGTCCATGTTCATTTTAAGACTCACTCTTTCGGAGGGTCTTGTGAGGTCATGTAGCATTGTACTGAGGTCCTCCATGGTCTCAGCCATGACCACTATATCGTCGGCCAACCGAAGGTGAGTGATGTACTCGCCATTAACGTTGATGCCTACCCCTCTCCAGTCCAGGACCTTGAAGACATCCTCCAGTGCAGCGGTGAACAGTTTCGGAGATATGACGTTTCCCTGTCTCACACCTCGCTGCAGAAGGATAGGTTCCGAGGTCTGGTCCTGAAGTTGGACTGACATGGTGGCGTTTTTGTACAAACACTTCAACACCTCGATGTACCGATAGTCGATTTGGAACCGTTGGAGAGACTGCAGTCTCGATCGAATCGAGGGCTTTCTCGTAGTCCACAAACGCTAAACAGAGAGGTAGGTTATACTCTTCGGTTTTCTGTATAACCTGCCGCAGCGTATGTATGTGATCTACGGTGCTGAAGCCTTGTCGGAGTCCGGCTTGTTCGGGAGGCTAAAAATCGTCAAACCTGCGCGTGAGACGATTCGTGATGACTCTTGAAAACAACTTGTAGACATGGCTTAGAAGTGAGATGGGCCTATAGTTGTTCAGCCGGGCATTGTCGCTCTTCTTGAAGAAGAGTACCACCACACCCCTGCACCATGCCTGTGGCGTTTTCCCCTCGAGTATGACGGAATCAAACAGCTTCTGAAGGGCCTTAAGTACCGGTTTTCCACCCGCCTTCAGGAGTTCGGCCGTAATTCCATCATCACCCGGTGCCTTGTTGTTTTTAAGCTGTTTCAGACCCATCCTAATCTCGTACAGGCTGACGTCCGGGATGTCTTCGGTATAATGTCGGGTCAGTCTAGCTCATGGGTCGTTTGCTAGATCTACAACGGGTTTACGGGTTGACGTGTACAACTGCCCATAAATATTCTCGATCTCCCGCAGAAGCTCCGGTTTGGTGGATACGATCCTGCCATCGTCGGTCTTCAGTTTCGTGAGCTGGCTCTGCCCAATAGCCAGATCTCTCGACCTTGGAGCCTTTATTCCGCTCAATTGCGTCTTTAATACGCTCGGTATTAAAGAGGCGGAGGTCGCTTTTCAAGGATTTAGAGATCCGTCTACTGAGCTGCAACTGTATTTCCACGCCTCATCTGAAGACTGCAGGATCATCTCACGCCGCTCCTTCATGAGCTTAAGAGTATGATCAGAGAGCTTTTTTTTTCTTATCTGCACGACGTGTCTTGAAGAACTTAGACCCGGTCGTATAGACAGTTTCCACGAACCCATCGTTGTATTCGTCCGCTGAGCTTCCTAGGCACTCGAAACGATTCTGGAGTTCAAGCTGAAAGCTCTCGGGGTTTTGGATCTGGATCTGTGCTGGACGGAGCGTAGACTTCATCAGTCGAGACCTTTCAAGCTTGATATTGATGTTCAATGTGCCTCTTACCATGCGGTGATCGCTCCCGGTTTTCACCGAATTGATCACAGAGACATCATTGAACATTTGCTTCTTGTTTGACATGATGAAGTCAATCTCATTTTTAGTTGCACCATCGGGGCTCTGCCAGGTCCACTTCCTGTGCTCACGGTTTTTGAAGAAGGAGTTCACCATATAGAGGCCTTCCTTCTCCATAAAACTAGACAGTTGGTGACCCCGGTGATTCCGACGTCCAACCCCAAATTGCCCCACCTGCAGCTCATCCCCGTCTCGTTTGCCCAGTTTCGCATTGAAGTCCCCCATGACAACGGTGAAGTGAGTTTTGAAACCATGAATGGCTTTAGAGATATCCTCATACACGGTCTCCAGTTCGTCGTCGGGGTGTGCCGAGGTCGGGGCGTAGACCTGTATGACTTTCAGCAAATACCTTGAGGATATTCTGAGGCTGCTGAGGCAGCTGAATATAATATTTTACAATTAACGACTGCCTATCTGACCTCCAATGGTATTAACCTGGAAGCCTACCTCAATATAATTAATGAAAGGCGAAAAACAAAAGTAAAATATACGAACTTTTTCGCTACCTAGGTTTGTCGAACAACGTGGATGAATGAGGTAAAACGGAGGGAGAGTGGCGCCCGTTTGCATCGTGAGAGGAACCCCAATACACAAAAATACCATGCCCATATAACCCTATGTGCACAAGTTGTTAATTGTCAACTGTCCACCAGCCATCCGGACGTGCGCTCTCGTAACAAAACTGAATTACCTGAATTGGTTAATTAACAAGCTTATTTTCAGCAGCTAATTGTGTCTTAACGACAGTATTAAAGTGTCGATTTTTCATTGTGAATGTTAGGTATTGAGCTCAAGAAACTTAACTAATGAAAAGGTAAATCATACATTCAGAGTTTATTGAAAGCCACTGAAAATATATTTGTTTTGTCGCAAGACTAATTGTTTAACGCAGGCGAAATTACCTTATCGCTGATGTGTGCACTGTGCACTGCCTAAGCATACAAAAATGTACTGCTCAGTTATAACACGTACGTTGAAGTACAACAAACATCGTATTTTTCTCCTCAAGCAACATTGTTGCGTTTGAAAGCTGTCTGTGAAATTACAGGCATCAGAGACATTTCAAATTTTCGCTATAGGTTTAGCAATGCAGCAGAGAACATAACATCACGCTAAAATCCCCGAAAGGTTAGGCTGATGTCTACCTAATAGTACACCCACATTTCGCCAGTTCTGTATTTTAAGTCCCATGTAATAAGGGGCGAGCCTATTGCCATCAACCGAGCACAAATCCAGACTCCGTGGCTGCCACTGAGAGATTCCTTATGGAAAAACCCAATGACACTTTGTCCGACCCGGGAATCGAACCCATGACTTTATGATCAGTACCTAGTCGCGCCTACGACCTAACGACCAATGAGGCAGGGAACCGTCAAGTTTTGCATATTAACGTGCGGTCAAACCGAGTGAACCAGATTCCGAAGTGGACTTTGACAAAGGCGTATGTCGGCCAGTCCACTGCCTTTTTTTTTCCTCTTCGGCAACTGGGCCGATGTCAACTATTCTGTGTGACGGCAGCGTCAAGATGAGCCGTCGAATTTTGCACTTTATCGAAGTGTTGTACAATATTAAAATTTCACGCCAGACTACATTTTAAGGAAGAAAACATATTTATTTTTATTATCATTGTCGTTTAAAAATTTAGATTAGGTTAGTAGTAAAGTTAGTCAGGAGCGAATTGAAATTAGAAGGTAGTGCCGATTTTCCAATTCTTATTTTTTAGCTCCTTTTCGCAGCGCAGAAAGCAGAATTACATTGTTAGTCGGCTAAGATTGACCGTACAATGATTGATTCAAAGCGTCACTTCTGACCATCTAAAGGTCAGTTCTGAATATTCTAAGTTTTAAAATCGCCTTGTGTCCATACAAAAGGTGATTTTAAAACTTTTGTTTGTCAAAAGTTTCATGTTTATTTATTAGGGATTCAGTCCTTTAAGTACAAAAATAGATCATTGACATCATTATCATTCTCTTGCCCCTTTCCCAATGAAGACTATCGTTTTTGAGCTCACCAGATGGCGCCACTGTCGAGTAAGTAGAGTAGAGAGTAGTTAAAGTAAGTACCAATAACTTCATAAAAAGTTTATTTTATTTCGTTTGACAACATAGTGTAAACATCAGATACATATTTACAAATATTCTTCCTAACATTAACAAGTATGAAACATTTAAAAATCATTATACCTCCAAGTAACAAATAAGATCCTTTTTAGACGGCGAGGTAGCCCATAGCTCACCGTCCACAGGCCCGCGCCTGCGGTGGCCGGGCAGACGCCCGGTGCGTCTCCCGCGGCGGCTGGGACGTGAGGTTCTCTCCCTCTCACGTTCCGCCACCTCCTTCGCTAACATGACTGCTTCGCAGAAAGAGGTGACGGCGTCCCATTCCGTCTCGCTCCGGACCATGGATTGAACCAAAGCCGAACGCGAGAGGTCGCCGCCGCCGATCAACACTACGAGAACACGGCGGTGCTCCGCCCACGCGGGGCAGATCTAGTTGCTAATTAAAATCTTCAAGTCATAATTAATCAGCAATGGCTCAATCTCGGAGCTCGTGACAAAATAATAATAGCCGCTCGGATCTTCAGGTTAAGCCGCGCTTGCCTAGGTTGGTCTGTGGATGGGTGACCACCCATTACATACCGAGTTTCCTCCGTGCCTCGGAAAGCACGTTAAGCCGTAATAGTAATAGTAATAGTATATTTATTTGCGTAAAACATGGTATACAAAGGTGTTAGGTACAAATTTAAATGGCACAAACATGTTTAGCTAGGATAAGACCAAGCATGCAAAATTTAAAAGACAGGTATTTAGGTAACCAATGAGGCATCAGCAATGAATTACAAACAATTTTTTTTTATCTATAAATTCTTTTAAGCTATAAAAACTATATTCAAGTAACCATTTATAAAATTTTGTTTTAAATAATTTTGTATTTAATATTTTAAAATGCCTCGGTATTTTATTATAAATGCGCACACACATTGCTAGGCAGTTGTTATTGTATTTAGCTAGCCTAGGTAAATCATTCAACACTAATTTATAGGGATCTCGTCTGTTCCGAGGATTCACATCATTTGCAGTCTTAAATAATTGTTTGTTTTTCATTACAAACATACATATTTCGTAAATGTAAAGTGACGGTAATGGTAACAAACCAAGTTTCTTAAATATCGGTTGACATGAGTCGTCAGGTTTAAGTCCACAAATTGATCTCATGCACTTTTTTTGGGCGATGAATGCTCTTCGGAAGTCGGTGCTATTACCCCACATTACAAGCCCATAACGTAGCACCGATTCGACATAGGCTTGGTATGATATTACAGCAGTTTTTATATCAGTTACATTTTTGACTTGTTTAAGTGCGTATACAAATTTATTGATTTTAGTGCTGACATTATCTATGTGTTCCTTCCAATTAATATCTTTATCTATTATTACACCTAAGAATCTTGTATGCGTTACTTCTTTGATTTTGTTAATATTGAGTTTAATGTCATTTTTATAATTATTTGATTGATTAAATTGAATGAAAACTGATTTATCTAAATTTATCTTTAAATGGTTAATGTCAAGCCAATGCAGTAAATTGTCAATTGTATTATTAATATCAAGCTCATGATCTAGAACGGTATTATGTTTTTTGTTGGATGTCACTATAATAGATATGTCGTCGGCAAATAATATGCATTTATGATTAGTTATTTTTATGATGTCGTTTATGTAAATGAGAAATAATATTGGGCCCAGTACGCTTCCTTGTGGAACGCCATGCTTATTATGTTTATATTCGGATGAGTAGGATATTATGTCATTATTTGCATTCTTCTTATATATTGTCACACGTTGTTTTCTATTAGTTAAATAGGACGCTAGCCACTGGAGTACCGGTCCTCTAATCCCAATAGCTTCTAACTTATGTAGCAATATATCGTGTGACGTTCGTCCCGGGTGGCATCTGTAGATCTTTGACAATCGTTACAGGTAGTCAGTGGCCTAAAAAGTCTGACAACCAGTCTTACCAAGGGGTATCGTATTACCCGGGAGGATAATGGAGGTCAGATAGGCAGTCGTTCTATGTAAAATACTGGTATTCAGCTGCATCCGGTTAGACTGGAAGCCGACCCCAACATAGTTGGGAATAGGCTAGGCAAATGAAAATGAATGCTCAATCTAGACCACAATCGTGGATATTAGTAAAAATACGTGATAAAAAAGTACGCAACGCGCGAACACAGACATCTGACATTTCAGAAGACCTTACTCTACACGAACGCCTCTAGCGGCGAATTCATGCGTGATAAGTGGGGTCGGTGAAGCAAGTCTTAAATTCTTCTTTTATGCTTCTCTATAAATAAGGTGTCTGCGCACAACTCTACCATCGTTTCTATGGCGAGCCATCTTTGTAAACAATAAGACATTCTTTATGAGTCATTAAAATATTAATTTAATGATAAAATAAATACTGAAAAAACATGAGTATGATAAACCGTTTTATTTTGCAATCTTCCACATAATTTTAAGCTGGAAACGTTATGTCATGAATCAAAGCAAGAGAATATGATTAACCCCGTAACACATACATATGTTTTCTTCATCTTCTTTAAAGTTGAATGCATAATGGAAATCTCATCTCACACACTTCACATATCCGTACGTCTTACAAATTCTTTTGAAAATGCTTTACGGTATATAGTTCAAAGTCTGATTTTGATTCATGTATTTTTCCTCAGCCCTTGATGTTTTCAGGTAACCTAATATGTTTTAATTAATTGAAACCAAAGATACAAACATGGAAAAATCCAGAAAATATTTTTTTCGTTTAAATAATGATCTACGTACATTACGAGGATAACTGACGAAATGTGGGTATTCTATTAGTACAATACTTCTCTGCCAAACCCTTCGGGGGTAACTGGCATATTGTTATGTTATTATGAAGATTGGAAAACATAAATATTAGCCAATCCATTAATTTTTAAAATTTTTTGTTTCCTTTCGGTAAAATAAATTTCATGATTTTTATTATTAGACATTATAATTCTTAGATATTAAGGACGCGTATGCAAATCTGACTAAAACTTTAAAAAATAAGTAGTTTTTCGGTTGCTTTTGCGGAAAAATGAAACAAAACTAAATGCAACCAGTAACTACCACATATAGATTACTTCTTCATCTTCAAATGGTATAAGCTTTTTTTTTCAAAAATGTTAGTTTTTAATACTGTAAAAAAATATTTCCGGTGCATCTCCACACAAAATTAACGATATCGTGTTGAGTTTAGGATCAGTTTTCTTCTATTTAATAACATAAATTTATGTATTTAAAAATATTTTATGTAAGAATATATGTTCAACTCAAAATGGTATTAAAAAAAAAATATCAAAATGTTACAATCCAACTCAGAAAAAAAATAAAATCGCATCTATATTTTCTACAAATTTTGTTTATTCGGTTGAATCTTAAGGGCTTGAGTTACGGGTTATTTTACTTGTCACTGTCTTGATTTATTGCACAAAAATTTTGTAATGAACTGTTAGTCTACGCTCGGCCGTCGTCGTGAGTGGACGCTGTGTCGCTTGTAACCAGGAGCTCGTATTGAAAAAGATCGCTGTACGAATACAAAATATTTGACTTCTCAAACTTGATACTTCACGTATTTTTTACAGGCTACGGACAACCAAGGTAAGATTTTATTCAGTTTCATAATTCTTTTTGCTTGAAGTAAAAAAGGATTATAAAATTCATATTTTGTTTCGGACTTGATGGAGTGACCTGAAGGTGTACTGGTAAGACTGTTACAGGAACTAATGAACGAGTAGCGCTAGGTCTACCGAGTTTGGGCTTGTCTTGTTAGTTATGTTGAGACCTTACCTCCAGACTTGATGGAGTGACCTGAAGGTGTACCTGCTACAGGAACTAATGAACGAGGAGTGCTAGGTGTACCGAGTTTGGGCTTGTCTTGTTAGTTATGTTGAGACCTTACCTCCAGACTTGATGGAGTGACCTGAAGGTGTACCTGCTACAGGAACTAATGAACGAGGAGTGCTAGGTGTACCGAGTTTGGGCTTGTCTTGTTAGTTATGTTGAGACCTTACCTCCGGACTTGATGGTGTGACCTGAAGGTGTACCTCGGAAGACTGCTACAGGAACTAATAAACGAGGAGCGCTAGGTGTACCGAGTTTGGGCTTGTCTTGTTAGTTATGTTGAGACCTTACCTCCGGACTTGATGGAGTCACCTGAAGGTGTACCTCGGAAGACTGCTACAGGAACTAATAAACGAGGAGCGCTAGGTGTACCGAGTTTGGGCTTGTTCCGTTAGTTATGTTGAGACCTTACCTCCAGACTTGATGGAGTGACCTGAAGGTGTACCTGCTACAGGAACTTATGAACGAGGAGTGCTAGGTGTACCGAGTTTGGGCTTGTCTTGTTAGTTATGTTGAGACCTTACCTCCGGACTTGATGGAGTCACCTGAAGGTGTACCTCGGAAGACTGCTACAGGAACTAATAAACGAGGAGCGCTAGGTGTACCGAGTTTGGGCTTGTTCTGTTAGTTATGTTGAGACCTTACCTCCAGACTTGATGGAGTGACCTGAAGGTGTACCTGCTACAGGAACTTATGAACGAGGAGTGCTAGGTGTACCGAGTTTGGGCTTGTCTTGTTAGTTATGTTGAGACCTTACCTCCGGACTTGATGGAGTGACCTGAAGGTGTACCTCAAAGACTGCTACAGGAACTAATGAACGAGAACATTCTTCACATTCGCATAATAATATAATGAAAACTAAGAATTGATTAAGATTTTTGTTCTAGTGTTTTTCGTTGGTTTTTATAATCATTTTTATCACTTACTAGCTCTTAGTGCATTTAATGTGCATTGTAATTTGTGCCGTATGAATGTGAAATGTTTTTCTTCTATTTATATTGACATTTGTATGGTGTACATCTATCTATTGTTACTGTGTGCCTAAAATTGTGTGTGCCAAATAAACATATTTTCTTAAATTTTTCTTTTCTTTATAATAGGTGACCGGACAAAAAAAACTATATAGTCCGTCATATAGATTTCCAAAAAATATTGAATACGTATTTTTTCTTTTTTCTGGTAAACAAAAAATGAAGACGATACAGTGCGTTGAAAACTCGTGTGACGTCACATGTAGGTACACTTTTTACCCACAAGTGACGTCACAAGCACTCACTCATGACTTTTGATCTTCGTCAATTTTGACAGACTGAATAGAATCATATTTTTTTAGTGCTTACCAAACAATCACTGTCCAATGGTATCTACCTATATGACCATTTCACGTTACAAAGTTTTTGAAAACAAAATAGGTAGGTACCTACCGTAAGTTTAAAAAATATTCACGGCAATAAAATAAATAAAAGTAGGCTCAAGTATCAAGTCGTGTCAGTTCACTCATAATTTCGCCGCTTCGCGCAAGGCGCTGTGTGTGTGAGCCGTGCACGTGTAGTAGTAAGATTCAATACCTAAAATCGAAGCGCGTCAATTCGTAAATGCGTCCTTAAGAAAATATTTCAAAAATGTTTTACGGTAGGACTCAATGTAAGCACTCTAAACATTGTGTTGTTGGTTGCATTGAACAGTAAATTATAACATTAAAAAGTTGTAAAAACGTTGGAATTTCGACCCCCAATATATATAACTAGAAGGTTCCCAGGTATCTTTATCTTTATCTAGAACAAAAAAAAAATGATTGCAATCATGAGGAGAACCAGCGCCTTTCGACTTCGTCAAGGGTACATTTAAACCCATTATTTCGTATCTAGTTAGAAACAACACCTAAAATGTATACCAAAAATTTATAATTATGGCTCCGTTCAGCTGGCTCAGCGTCGAAAATTGAAATTCCAATATTGCAATTATATTTAGGGTCCTATTAGATTCGTTTTTACATAAGACCTGCGTACGAATGCAAGTAGTAGTGAACGTGTCTCATTAACCACCACGATTGAATGCATTTCCATCTCTATATCAAATTAGGATGTTCCAACTGCTGCTAGCTGCCTTTCTTGGAATTACAAATTATGGTTTTAGCTTAGGGACGTCGTCCACGGCCACGCCAGCTGAATACAGTCTGGAGCACTAATATACACGTAACAAAATTCAAAATTGATTTTGTCGTGGAGTAAAGATTGTAACGGTCTTTGAAAACAGACCAATTTCAAAGTAGTATGGGTTCCAAAATACTATGTTCGTAAATCATAATTACAATCAATAACATAGAACAAAATCACATTTTTTAAATGTACAGTGTATTCATATTAGTGCTCTGTACACAGCTAGCGTGACCCAAAGCTAAAGGCGTAATTTATAATCGCGATGCTGTTGCGAACGCAATTCAACATCGATACAGAAATACTTCTGTTCTACACTATTCATTTTCCCGATGTCGTCAGACACAATCGGTTTTATATCGATATTGTTGCGATGCTGTCGCGCGGTCACGTCGATTAGTGACTGACGTACGACAACAGTGATGCAGAGGCGCGTTACGTACAAAAAGTCGTAGTGGGTGAAGGGCCTTAGACTGAGGCTTCTTGTTATGTGAATAATTTAGTTTGAAGCTGTTGAATTAAATCTTAAGATAGTTCGAAGTTGCGGTTGCATGACTAAAATATATGGATGTGTGAATGCATTTATGAGTACAGATGCGCGAGGATCTTTTGGCGCGGACAAAACTGGAAAAACGCCGCCATATTATTTTTTTATAAGCTTTTATTTAACTTGTCTTGTTAGTGTAGGTATGGGTCAAATCTCGCAATTGAATTCCAAACCACTTCCCCCCCACCGATTGAACTGAAATTTTGCACATATCTTTGGTTCTGGTGACAATAGGATCGCCTCCTCACGAGAGAACTCCTCAACGGTTAATAGTACGGACACGAAACTTTGTATACGCGTTCAATGTTGATAGATAAACCTAATTTTCTTCTTTTAATTTAATAAAAGCTTGTTATTTTTTAAGTTAATTTATTTTTTATTAAATTTTTGCTTTTATTTAACTTGCCTTGTACTTAGTATGTATTCAAATCTCGCAACTGAATTTAAAAAAAACGAAACTTTATATACGCATTCAATGTCGATAGATAAAACCTAATTCTCTTCTTTTTATTTAAATGAAAGTTTGATTTTATTTTTGTTTTTTTTTTCAATACACACACAAAAATGTTTTCCAACAGCGAGCGCCGCGCCCCTCTGTCAACGTACTTAAGGCACCAAAAGATATTTGTAGCACACAGTTAAGAGTCACAGTGCATTTCTTAGAAAAAAAATATTTTTCAACCATTTACCGCTAGTATATAATTTATTTTTATAGCAATATAATATTAGCGAAAACAGAGCCGTGCCAACAAATAAAATATTTAAGATAATGAATTTACGGTTTATGTTTTCATCAAAACTGGGTCGAGCAGATAAAATATTTAGTATAAAACGGGACAACAATGAATACTGCTACTAAACTCAATGCAAACACTAGTTTATTGCATCTGTTAAGATGACTGGCTTGGCCCGCGAATTTGCTAACGTGGAGATATGACATTATGTCACGGGAACTTCCTAATATCAGGAGTAGGTATTATAAGATACTTTCTTTCCCGGTTTCCGATATATCTAGTCTATCCGCATGCTAAACATCGAAATTTGTTCGGCGTAGCAAACAAACTAACTTCATTTTAGTTAGCGCAGCTAGCTGTGCCCCGCTACCTTCGTCAGCGTGAAATGATTATCACTATTATCCCTATTTCAATCGAATTTTGTTAACAATTTCAAAGGTTTTTTTTGCACAGAACCCTAATTAGTTTTTTTTTTAAGTAGCTTTAGTTACTCCTTATAACATCAGCTATATACCAGTAAGAGTCCCGTCCAAATCGGTCCAGCCGTTTCGAAGAGTAGCCGGAACAAACAAACAGAAACCCAGAACGAAAATTAAAAAAAATACTGTCATTATTATAAGTACCATGTATACTTTCATATGAATTCAGTAAAAAGCTGTTATTTTGACATTACAAACATACACTTCAATTTTATATATTTGTTGCTTTTGAATACTCTTATTGTTTCAAAATCAACTTAGTTTACATATAATTAAAGTCGATATTTGTGTAATATACTCAGTTATATAAAATTAGATCCTTAAAAAACTGTTTGGTTCCAGGTACAGCTGATATGAGCAATGATACCACACGTGAGTGGCCATCAAGAAAGTATAGATGAAGACGATATACCTTTCGCTTTAGAAAATCAGAAAAGTAAGCAAGATTTTTGTTTTAGTTATGTTTATTTTCCTTGTTTAAACGTTTCACATTACGCCTTTGTAAATCTTGTTTAGAGAAAACACCATTAATAATAATAAATAATAAATACAAATATCGCTGGACATTACACACAGCGCCATCTAGGTGCCACACTAAGCAACGAGGCTTGTGTCGTGGACACCAGATAGTTGATAATACTACATAGATACTTTTTGTTTGTAAATACATACTTATTATACATATAAACATCAGTGACTCGAAAACAAATGTCCATGCTCATCACACAAACATTTGCTCCTACCGGGATTCGAACCGGGGACCCTAAGAACGTAAGGCAGCCTCACTACCGCTGCGACATTCGGGTCGTCCATTACAGGGATTACCTATTTAAAATCAAATTATTCGATCATGGTGTATGATTTAAACCGACTTCCGAAAGGAGGAGATTCTCAACTGCAGTGTTTATTTTTGTTTTTCTATATTATTATTTTGTTTAATGATGAAGTTTAGTGTTGTTAAGTGTGTTGATGTACCTTTGTTTTAATAAGTTTTTTTTGTTTTATTAATTCGAACAAATCACTGCATAGTATAAAACAAAGTCGCTTCCCGCTGTCTGTCCCTATGTATGCTTAGATCTTTAAAACTACCGATTTAATGCGGTTTTTTTTAATAGATAGAGTGATTCAAGAGGAAGGTTTATATTATGTACAACATTGCACCTGTGCGAGACCGGGGCGGGTCACTAGTTATAAAATAATTTGCATGCTATTGGATTTTGAAGGAATCTGTGCTGCATTAAAAGTATCTGTAGCATGCTTAGTTTACTTACATATGTAATTTGCGCATGTAAAGGTACTTCATCGCCATCATCATCCACAGCCCGACTTCACCCCTTCTTGGTATAGGCCTCTCTTTGCTTGTGCCAGTCTCATCCAGGATATACCCATGAGGGTAACAACGTCTTTTGTTAAAATACTTACTACAAATCCAATTAGAGGAATACTGAAAACACGTCTGTAGTATACCTCTCACACATCTATATAAGATAACCTAAGTAAAACAATCTCATTACTGTGTACACGAAGAATACAATAGCCTAGCATGGGAGGTATACGAATATAAGCACTATATCACGGCGTCGGAATCCACAACTACGTGAATTGACAATGAGTTTCACGAAAACTCGGAACTTAGTCGAACTCTGAAATGCAAGTTACGTTCTACCGACAAACTCAGTTCATTTCGTTTAGAAAACTAAACAGTAGACTTTCATTCGAATTTGTGGGAACAAGCTCCACACTATTAACCATACTTAATATTATAAATGTTAAAGTAACTCTGTTTGTTTGTTACGTTTTCACGACTAAACGGCTGATCAGATCGTTATGAAATTTGGCAAGGAGATAGATTATATTCTGGGAAAGTTCATAATAAGCTATCTTTTTTTCTCTCATACTCATCAAAACTACAACGCGAACGACGTCATAGGCAACAACTAGTTATATGTATATAGTTACTCTGCCTTTCCCTGTTATATAAAATTTTCCAGCGGTAACAGCTGAACAGATTTCAATGAAATTTGGTTCACAAGTAGACCATAATTTCCGTAAGGATATTGGACACTTTCTACCAGGCGAAGTCATGGGAAAAAACTGGTACTTATAAAATTTTCCTGCTGCAGCAAAACAATAGATTTCAGTCAAGTGCGTACGCGTGTAAGAAATCAATCACATCGTATCGTGACACTCCCCCAGATAAATCGTTTTCCATTCATTTAGTTTGTAGGCTTCAGAACAAAAGCTCTAGTGATGAATATATTTCATTGAGGGTTGGTATTCTTTTAAATTAATAACACCTTTTGATATAACATTCGGAATTCTAGGCGTAATTAGATTGAGGTTTTTTTTCGCATTTTACTAAAAATGACTGAGTAGCCATTTTCGTAAAACGCGAAAAAAAAGGACTCACTACGAGATTTATTTTATGATTATTTTAATAAAAATCTTTTCCGGTTGGTGGCAATACGCTCGCCCCCTATTACATTGGACTTAAACATACCTGGCAAATTCTAGATGTACAGTCACGAGCCATTGATATGTATACATGAAGCAATTTTCAAAAGTGATTTTCTCTTACACCACCTCTGTCTAACCCTGGAGAGATAACAAGCGTGATATTATGTCACCTAAATTTTTGACGCAGAGGTGTAAAAGCGCATGGCAGCGTGATACAATTTTTTACCATAGTTCAGATACATTTTTCATCCGTTTTCTACATTAATATTATAGAGATGGAAGATTTGTATTTTTGTATTTTTGGTGTGTATGTTTGTAATGAATAAACTCAAAAATTACTGCGCCGATTTCAAAAATTCTTTCACAATTAGAAAGCTACATTCACCTTGAGTAACATAGGCACCCGTGCGAAGCCGGTACGGGCCGCTAGTTAAAAATAAAATCTGCTGGTCCAAATCAAATCATCAATCAAATCAAAATATTTATTTGCTAGCATATGGTACATTAGGTGTTACAGTAAATTTGTCTCAGCATATCCTGCCATAAATGGCGTGCAAAAGTATTCACAATAAGCGACGTCAATTAGTCTAACTTATAAATTACAGATTTATAAAAAGTCCATAGCGGTATAATATCTTTTAATTAATAACAACTTGAAAAGTATTTTTTTTTTAATATTGTCAGCGGTAAGTCTCGAAAACTATTTGGTAAATCATTGGAAAAAATAATCGACATGCAGTATACATTTTTCTTAAATAATTTTAGTTTTCTGTCTGTACAATTAAGGAAAATATGAATGCAGCGTTTGAGTTTCGTACTTCCAACTAATAATAATAAAGTAAGAAATGTTTCAATATTGCAACAAACTTCCTGAAGACGGTCGTAACATAATTATAGTGACTTTGTTGTATACTTTTCTTTGTGCTTTTTCCGGAAAAGCTACGTCAAAACTAATTGAAATAACATTAGTATTAGCTTTTTCCCGCAACTTCGCTCGCGATATAGTCGGAAATAAATTTACGGGAACGTTCTGTATACAACGTGTAACAGAATAAACGCAAGACCTCTTAAGGGGTCATTGTACTCATCATTATGAACAACTTTCACTATGGGACCAACACTGAAATTGTGAAAAAAAAATCGACTGCCCCATACATTTCCATGCGCATAACTCGACAAAATGTACTGAACAGCTGATTTTTTTTCGCGATTTCGGGTTTGGTCCCATAGTGAAAGTTGTTCATAATGATGAGTACAATGACCCCTTAAGAGGTCTTGCGTTTATTCTGTTACACGTTGTATAGCCTTTGACGCTCAAGGATAATTTGTCATCGTCATCATCATTTCAGGCACGCACCACTGATTTTTCGGATTCATGTGCGTATTATATTATTATCACTTGCTCCGGTGAAGGGAAACATCGTGAGGAAACCAGCATGCTTGAGAGATATTTCTCGACGGCATGTAGAGCCAAGTCAGAGGTCAATGGGCGGCCTAAAAACTCTGACACCAAACATTACGTCCTATTTATAATATTACCAGCTTATGACTGCGGCTTCGCCTGCGTAGAGTTCGGTAATAGGGAATATGCATGTAATTTTTTTTTTCACTTAAATCATTAATATGCAGTACTATTAACCCAAGTAAATTAATTATATTATAAAAATTAAAAGTTAATTTCAACTACTGCTTGTCCACAAAAAAAATATTAAACTCCTGTAATTTTCTACGACAGTTCAAACGTCCATGACTATCGCGGCCATTCATGTCAGGACTTTGATGACACTTACCTCTATCTGCCTTGTTTAAATCTAATTTTTTGCCCTTAGTAGATTAGTTTTATTAAAATGTAAGTGCTTTATTTAAGCAAAAATTGCAATAACAACATTATAGTAAAATCTTAGTGAAACTTTAAGTACTTAAGTGTTTCTTTGACACATGGATTTTGACGTCACTACCGGAATCGATTCGTTTTGTGTTTGCGTTCCGTTTCACCAGAAACACGCTAAATAAAATATTAAATTGTAAAATAATTGTTGTATTAGAGAATTCAACAAGTGTACCACAATGTTTTTATGGTCCAATACAAGGCATTTTAAAGAAATATAAAAAGTTTTGTATTTCTTGCATATACCCTATTGTCACACAGGATCGTATTACCGCGATATAAAGTGTTAATCCAGGGATATCAGCGTATCAGCTATCTGTCAGTAAACAAACGAAACCACCAGACAGACAGACAGACAAAAATTAAAAAAAAATGTGTTTTTGTTATAAGTACCGTATATATCTATTTACATATGCATTCAGTAACAAGCTATTATTTTGATATTACAAACAGACAATTCAATTTTATTTATTTGGACAGAAAAGGTATTTGAGTTCATTTGTACTGAAATTTTAATATTGTCTTTCTACAAACAAGTTAGCAGCGCGTTTTCTATGGATAGGTCCGGTCTAGTACATTCATACAAATATAAATTAGCAATATTTGTATACATAAATATATTTGCATACGTTCTCGAAAACGGCTGTAACAATTTCGATGAAGTTGCAATTTGTGTCTTCGGGGGCGAAAAATCGATCTAGCTAGGTCTCATATCTGGAAACTAGCTAGCTAACGGATCTATTTGCAACCGAACAGAGCTCGGTCGCCTAGATATTTAGACACTAATTCAATATTAATAATTATGTATTTATCATCATATTACACTGGAATCTTTCACAATTTACGCTAACAGTGCTTTATGAATATTTTAACGCTTGAGTTACGTTGGCAGTGGGAGGCGTTCTGTCAAACCGACCGGACCAGACTGACTGCGGACATCGGACAGTACATTATCTGACAGAAACCAGTCCTCAGTTTGGTCCGGTCGATTTGACAGCACCTTAAGGGCCGGACACCAACGAAGCGTACTCAAGACGAGGGAAGAGTTAATGTGTTGTAAACCACCAATAGACTTTCGTTATATGCACTTCACGCGCTTATAGATTCATGTAGGTCATCATCGTCTGCCTAGCCTTTTCCCAACTATGTTAGGGTCGGCTTCCAGTCTAACCGGATGCAGCTGAATACCAGTATTTTACATGGAGCCTATCTGACCTCCACAACCCAGTGAGTACTGGGTAATACGATACTCCTTGGTAAGACTGGTTATCAGACTTTCGGGCTACTGACTACCTTTACCGACTGTCAAAGATGTCCTAATAATAATAATAAAACACATTTAATTCAGAATCTCTTCCATATTTGTTAGTAACAATCAAAACTTATATACTAGTGTTAGTAACATTGATACTAAGCTGCGTGAGGCACGCCGATCCTGGGGAAAGTCTACTTGACTGCGTGCAGTCGTATCCACCGCCCCAAGATCGGAGAGTCCCACCTATCAGCCAACGTTCTAAGAATGGTGTTGGGGCTGGCGCGAACACGGCGAAGCAGAGACGCGCATCTCTTGCGCATGATGGCCGAAAAACTATCAACGTTGGCGTCGGCAAACATGCCGGACGCGCTGCAGAAACGCGGCAGCCCCATCAACACCCGGAACGTGTTGTTATATTGTGTGCGCAGGCCACTATATGCCCTTTGCGTGAAGTTCACCCACAGGCTGCACGTGTAAAAGGATTGGCAGTAGGCTTTGAAAAGCGTCACCTTAACCTGAGCCGTACAACATGCAAACCTATGGGCCATCCCACATCGAACAGCCAGAGACCTACGCTCCCGTAAAACCGTCCGTCCGTTACTAATGACAGCCGGGACCAACGGCTGAACGTGCTTCACGAGATTCATGGAGGTACAACTATTAATACAAAACAAGATACCACTCTACTCTCTTTCCATAACAGAACGACACGAATAAATGGCACTACGCTCCCGCCATAATCTGGAAATTGTCGATCCATTACACAATAATAACTCCAATGATAGATGACACTCGTACTTCAATTGACATGAACACCTGAACTTTCCACTACATTAGAGATTCGATTGGAATTCACATGTGTTGGGAGTTAGATAAAAACATTGAATACACTATTTTCTATTCTTGTATTACTGCTTGGTTGGTCTAGTGGTTGCAAGGGCAACTGCTGAGCATGAGGTCTATGGATTCGATTCCCAGGTCGGGAAAAGTGTTATTGGGTTTTTCTATCAGAGTTTCTTAGTAGTAGCCATGCAGTCTGGATTTGTGCCCGATGGGACTTAAACATAACTGGCGAAATATGGGTGTACTATTAGGTACACCTCTGCCTAACACTTCGGGGATTACATGTGTGATATTATGCTGTATTAGTGATGCCCGAGTGTGTGTTTCTGGATGCAATTTCCGAGTCGGGCATTATGTAATGTAGGTAATTGGGGTTTTTCTTGTACTGTTTGGTGTTGGGGGGACCAAATAAAAGAAGTGTCTATCTCGAAGTACTAACCTTTACTGAACTACTTACATACCCCTCCGTCTGTGTAGAAAGCCCCTAGGGCTTTCTGTCAAATAACCCGCGTCTGTGTAGAAAGCCCCTAGGGCTTTCTTTTGCTCTGGTTTCTGAGTTGACACAGTCGGCGTGTTTTACTGTAACGATTTTGCACAAACTTGCTCAGAGTCTAGGATAAAGTACAATAAAGATATATTGCCTCTGTCCAATTGTTTGAAACGAACGAACGGCGTGTTAAGTTACATTTATATAGGGAGGATGTCTTACACACACTACATTCTTAATATAAAGCTTTGTTAGAATTTCTCAGTTGTAGCTCGTAGATTAGATTTTTTTCCAGCAAAATTAATGGTCGAAACTTCACGTGAGTATCAATATTATGCCCTTATGACATAACCTTATCAGTTCCTGCCAGGATCCATATTACCCTCTTCTATGTCCCTATGTTTTCCTTTTTGATGATACATAATCTGTATCAGCACTAGAACCTGTACAAAATGCTAAAAAAATCCTATTTGGACCGCAATAATTGAAAAAAAAAAACCAAAAATACGATTTAGAAACACCAACTTCCAATGTAAGTCGTGAGCTTTGGTAGCACCAAAATAAGCATTGGTCCTACGTAGTGCAACTTATATATTTTCGGATTTGGCCATCGACGCCCACTTGGAAAATTCACCCTGTATTTTTTTGTGATTTTTTTCACACCCAAAAACAACCGTTTAGCTGTTAGAAGGGTTGACACTTGAGTCCAACAAAAATTAGCACTTTCAAAAGGTTAATATTTCACAAACGAATCCCTTAATCGAAATTCGTTTTGATCAAACTCGCATTAAATTTAAAGACCTGTCCTATGACATCCTACACCACGCAAGAAAAAAAAACTCCACTTGAAAAACCCAAAAAAAAAACACTTTTCCAGATTTCATTTTAGATTTTATTTTACCACTTTGTAACTAATCTGTATATTCATGCCTAAGCTTCTTCTGTATTTCTAGTAATAAGTCTTTGAACTAAGCTGCGGACAGACAGACAGACGGACATGACGAAACTATTTATAAGGTTTCATAATTGACTATACGGTACCCTAACAATGAATAAAGGAAAAATAGAACATAATAATTTTACTGAGTCCTAACTGTCGCCTTATCGAAACATTTGTGGTTAATAAAACCCACACCTACGTTCGTGATAGAATTTCAAAAAATTTCATGACTTTATTATTAGCCAATTTAGAGAAAAGGTCAGGCAGATATAATATTTATTTTAGGTGAAATCGGAAACAAGAATAACTACAATTACGTGCCTACACGCAGACACGTGGTTACAGTCCCTGGGGGCCAAAAGGAAAATTCCGAAGATTGTAAAATAGTATAAAATATTGATACGATGAGTTACAGCTCCCTTAGAGGTTACTGTTTTACTCAATGTATTGTTATTCAAATAGGACTTTCTCAAAAGTAGCCGACAAACGGTTTTGCAGTTTGGCAGACATTTTACATGTTTTTGTTGTACAGATTTTGAATAAATTGTTTATTTAAAAAGAAAGTTATGGAATCAGGCGTTACGTTCCGGAAATACATGACTTATAATCCGGTATACCTATATGGTGTACCACTAAATAGAGTGTCGCATTTTAGGTACCTTGGCCATATAGTGAATGAGGACATGAGGGATGACAGTGACATGGAGAGGGAGCGAAGAGCGTTGTCGATCCGATGTAATATGCTGGCCCGCAGGTTTGCACGGTGTAATAGAGAAGTGAAACTTACTCTGTTCAAGGCGTTTTGCACGTCTTTCTACACGTGCAGCCTGTGGGTTAGACATACGCAGAGGGCCTACAACGTTCTTTGTATACAGTATAATAACGCTTTTAGGGTGCTGTTGGGGCTCCCGCGGTTCTGTAGCGCATCGGGCATGTTCGCTAAAGCTAATACAGATAGTTTTCAAGCAATTATGCGGAAAAGAACAGCATCCCTTATGCAAAGGATTCGGGGGAGCTCCAACAGCATTTTAAAGGTGATAGTGGATAAGCCTGATTGTCCGTTCCTGGGGCACTGGACCCGTATGCACAGCTGCAGGTCTGGTGCAGCGGGAAGCGGACTTAGTTATAGGTATAGGTTTTTAAATTAGTTTATTTTACTTTATTTTATTGAGAAATTTATTTTAAATTTAATTTATTTTATTTTATATGGCAAATGTTACTAACATAGTTGATAAGTGGTACTAACAACAATATGAATCATTTGTGTTCGATTTAAATAAATAAATAAATAATAATGATATAATAGTAATTCTACAAATACATCCAGGCAAAAATGCAGGCTGCAGTAAAAATATGTTAATGTGGGAAATCCGAAAATTTGCATCTGCATGATGCAAGCTAGTTTTCACACTTTGCGCTGAATTAAAACTAAATAATGTACATAACAATCAAATCCCATCTAACTAGCATAAATTTTGTCAAAACAAAGATACGAAAATCCAACTAGTTTCTTCGAAACGATGAGTTCGAAAAACAGTCAAAAAAACAAAAAAAAAAAAAAAAGCATCGTATCGCATCGTAGCATCGCGTCGTTCGTATAAAGTCCAAACAGAAAGAGCTGAAAATGTTGACCCTTTTCGAATCCTGGGCATAAAAAGAACCTTCGTCTTTTATCCCTGACGCATTTTCGTCTCGAATCAGAAACATCGGACATGACCGTCCCTACTTACGTACAAGCGACCCGACCGGCTTCGCACGGGTACAATGGCGACCTGTGAAAAAATCTGGATTCCGTGCTATCAGTGATACATACATAAACTCTTGCCTTTTTCTTATGGGTCTTCAGAACGCCAACTGTTACGATCCCATACTCATTTCGCCTCATTCACGTTCATTCATCTAGTCGTCACACCGCCGTTTGCGAAGCACCTAACATTTCTGAAGAACATCGCCAATAAAAATGGTTGAAGTTAATTATAAGTGTTAATGTATTCACGGAATAAATGAATTAAAAATGTTGAGTACATAATCCGTTTAGAGTATAAATTATAGTGAAAACCGCATTATTCATTCCGTAATATTGAAGCACTTAAAGTCCGTTTTTTAATCTCAGAGACTAAACTGACATTACGTGGGTTGTCAGTTTTTTTGCAATTTTAAATAGTGATGTGTCACTACTGTAAATTGCCGTTAATAAAATCAGTAGTATCGCTTTTTAGGGAAATAAAACGGCGTCCAGTGTTTTTCTAGGGTTGCCATATTCAAAATCACACACTAACTGCCATTATAAAATAATTATTTTTAAAATTGTAATTGTTTGTATGGTGTCAAGTTCCAATAATTGCCGTAATTTTTAAAAGTTCTACAGTTTTCTAAGAGAAAGGGTTTATATATCCGTTTTACTGTGTACTAACAACACTGATGGCATCTGACATTTTTTTTCTAATCTTCTAATAAATATAAAAAGTTACGGTTCAACAAACCGGTTTCGTAGGTACAACACTACACAAAAGAGCTGACTAAAAACAGACTATAAGTGCTTACGTAGACAGACATGCAAAGCAACTTTATTTTATAACTAACTGATGCCCGCGAACTTCCTCTGAAATTTTTTCCGCCCCTATTTGAATGGGATTTTGTTAACAATTTCCAGGGTTTTATTTATTTCCATGAAACACTAATCCTTTTTCTAAAATAAAGGCATTTAGTTATTCCATTTAGTTATAACATCAGCTATCTGCCCTAAAAATCCCATCGAAATTCGTACAGATCTTCTTCTTCTTAGTCGAAACACTCGACTTGTCAGAATGGTCGTGGTTGCGCAGACGAGGTACACGGAGAGATGTTCGGTGGGGCGTTGACTTCCCCGAGGATTGCTCTTTCAGCGATGTGCTTTCATTTCTGCCAGTTGGAGACGTTGCGAGTACACTGGACCATGGTGGACTCAGTCGATTTCTTGATCAGGGCAGTCCAGCGAGTTGGTCATCGATCTCGTAATCTATTGCCCTCCACCTGTCTCTGAACCACAAGTCTCTCTATCGAATCTTCATTTCTAGTGATAGAACTTTAATATTTGTAGGTGCACAGTACACGAAAGCCGGTCCTTAAGAGGGCCTTCCCAGCGCGTCTATCGTCAATGCGAGCATGATCGAAAAGCTTGTTGTTTCATCCAGAGCCACAGCAGCGATTTTCTTTCAACTCCGTCGTCTTACTCCGCCCCGACCCCGCACAACTCGTCTCCCGCGCACCTAATATCGCCTAACGCGATGACATTCAACGAACAATAGTGTTCGAAAATGTCTTAAACTTGTAGGAAATACGTGTTTTTGAATAAGTCTTACAAGTGTGTGAAATAAAAAATTGTTATTAAGAATCTCCATTACATGTGCAAGGTTTCTATCGTGATGATTTCTTTACTTTTAGAGTTTATGAGTACATTATAAACGGCCAAAGTTCAGGTAAAATTTGTGCAAAATAGCCATTTTTGGAGGCTTATACTGAAATTGTTTCTACAATTTTTTATTTTTTGCTCCCATAGAAACCTAGATATAGTACACAAAATACCTATTAGTTCAAAAAAATCAAAGATAGATGTATAACAACTGCATAATCACGTACGAGCGTTTGTATGAAAAGTATGACGGGTTGGCCGCTCTTAATATGAAGCTCTTTGAGACGACACATTGAGACACAGATATAATATAGATAATGAAAGACTAAGGCTAGGCGTTTATGTCTCGATTCGTTCCCAAAAGGATAAAAAAGAATGGCTTAATCTACCTTTTAACCTTGATGAACTGTTTGTCTTGTACGAAATTAAGGGCTGAAAGATTTATAAGGGTTGGATCGGGGAGGCATCAATGGCTGTTTGGAGGGACTACTGACTGGCCGCAAGCAATTTTGAAAGAGGCAATGTTCTGCACTCATTAAGATCGTCCGATACGTTCAGGCTAGGTTATAAAGTACCTAAGGATTTTCTGGAATTTTATGTATACGGGGTGAAAGAGACACCAAAGATAATAAAGTAACCACGTATTCAGTACATCTTTCTGAACCCCCAACATATCATTTTTGTGAATGTTATCAAAATCAAAATATTTTTATTTCTCATAGGCCTAGATGAGCACTTATAAAACGTCGACATAAAGGTGCACGGTCCGGGTTGGTCGTTTTCTATAGAGAAGAACCGGCAAGAAACTCCATGGTTACTCTTTTCAAATCATTTGGTGTTACAATATTATCATGTTACAGCAGTAGTACTTAAGTATGGGGGGACAGCATAGGCCCGACAATAAATCGTTGCTTACTACACAAAAATTAACAAGCATCTGGGAATCTATAAGGCCTACAATGTTCACACATTCACAAACAATCGGTAAAAAAGAATCTATACAATTGAATTTATAAAAAAAATTCAAAACTGAACTGATCAGAACTACCAAAGACGCCAACTATCCCGTACTTTCAGACGACAATTTTACTGGACTATTAAATGATCATTGCTTTTAACCCGTTACATATTAAATAAAGGAGCAGCGGTCGCCCAGTGGTGGCGGCCCCGACTTACGATGGTGGATTCGAACCCAGGCAGGCGCATTACTTTGTGTAATTTATTTCATCACCACTGCTCTCACAAACGGTGAAGGAAAACATTGTGTGGAAACCGGTTCTAGAACCATAAATTCGAACACATGTCATCTACCAACCCGTACTGGGCCCGCGTGGTGCATTCCCCCTCATAGAGAGGAGGCCGTGTGTCCCAGAAATAGGAACATTACAGGCTGATTATACTTATGCTACAAAGCTGCAATATCTACACGGGAATGTATAGAACAGCTGACTTTTTTACTGAATACTTGGTTACCGTTATAGCCTCGGTGTCTCCCTTCCACCTTGTATAGACCGCTTAAGATGGATTGCGTGAGGAATGATATGAAAGAGAAAGGAGTAAAAGAAGCCATGACGTCTGACAGAAGTATGGAAGAAGAAAACCTGTAGCGAACCCAAGTTAAATGAGTTAAGGGAAGGACGAAGAAGATGAAAATTTTGACGAAAAGGCAAAGCCAAATGTCTTATAGAAATCTCGTTGCGTACAAGACCGGAGACTCTCTCCGGTCGTGTCACTTGTCCAGACATTTTGGCAAGAATTTTTTTTAAATGTTCAATGATAAAGAAATAATAATACTTTTTGCAAAAAGTTTTTTGAAAAAACGACCACATTACAATATATACCGAGTTTCCTTCGTGCCTCTGAAAGCACGTTAATTGGTCCCTGCTGTCATTTGTACATAAAGAAAGAAAGAAAAATGTTTATTCGACGTCAGTACATCAGGCACACACACAATAATATTTAAAAAAGTTACAAAAAAGAGAAAATACATAGTATGACTGTACTGTGTGCCTCACGGCTGCGCCAAAAAGGTCTATTTCAGCATTAATGCCACACATCCATACATCTGTGACAGTTGTTACAGGTAGTCTACCTGTCTTACCAAGGGGTTCCGTATTACCCTGTAATAACTGGGTGGAGGTCAGATAGGCTCCATAGTCGCTCCATGTAAAATACTGGTATTCAGTTGCATCCGGATAGACTGGAAGCCGGCCCCGATCCACAGTTAGGAAAGGCAGTGATAATTTTGCCATTGATGTTTAAGTTCCATGTGATAGGGAGTGAGCCGATTGTCATCAACCGGGCACAAATCCAAACTCCGTAGCTGCTACTGAGAAATTCCATACAATACATAAAAGCTTCTACAGAAACACCATTTAATGAAACCATCGGCATCGCTCACGGTAATACATAAACACCGCTTTTCGTCGTAAATCCTGATTAACGTTTACATGCTCGCAAATTAATGAACGCAGACAGATTAATGGGAAGTCTACGGATCTCCGAAAACTTATGAACAGGAAAAACAATTTATATAAAAACGTGTGTGGTATTGTTCTTCTGGAAATTGGTTTTTAATAATGAAAAACGAGGATTTTGAGGAGCCATTCAAAGTTATGCGTACAGTCACTAGCAGTTATTATGCATCATAATTTTCCTACTCTTATCTCAATTAATTTATGGTCGGCGCAGCATGTCTTCTTCTTCCATACTTCTCTATTACTCGTCATCTCAGCAGTCACCTCCTCTCTAGCAATATCATCCTTCGCACAGTCCATCCATCGTTTCTTTGGTCTTCCTCTACTCTTATAACCATCTACAAATATACATCTATACATACTTACTCAACATTTTCCTCACTACATTGTCCACGTACACGTAGCAAAATTAAAAAGCGATCTTCCTGTGGATTACGATAGTTACTTACTTACAGATAAAGATGTTTTTGTCATTCAGTGACTGCTACTGAGAAATTCGTAATGGAAAAATTCCAATAACATTTTACCCGACCCGGGAATCGACCCAAGGTCCTCTTGCTCAGTGGTTGCGCTCGCGCTCAGTAAGACCCTTAACGAAGCCGAAAGGTACTTGTTCTCCCCGTCACTGCGATCATTTTTTTTGTTCTAGACCGTACCTGGGGACCTTCTAGTTACGGAGATATTGGGGGTCAAAGTTCCAGCTTTTTACAAGTTTTTTTTTAAACACATGTTTTTAATGTAAGATTTTTGGTGTAAATACCTCCACGACCCCCGAACTATTCAATCCATCCATCAGCACAATGTTTTGAGTGCGTTACATTGAGTCCTTCCGTAAAACATGATTTTTCACCCCTAAAAAGAAAGTTGTTTCCCAGCAATAATTTTTGCGTAAAGTTACTTAGTTTGATGTACATAATGCTTGGTTGACGGCTTCGTTAAGGGTCTTGTTACACCCTGTATGTTAGGCGAATACACCCCAGGGTCAACAACCCGACTATCATCATTTGTATAGCAGGTCAAGCTGTAAAACCCTACTATAATGTATACCACCCAACCAAATTGCCCATAGGTATAAAACAGTCGTTACAGAAGAATACCGGCGAACTAAATGTTGTTAAACAAAGAGAAACACTAATAGAGTAAACAACGCGTTCTTTATGATGTCAACAACCTTTTGAACGTAGAATGTTCTACACACGATAAAAGGATGCGACACGAACGATACAAGGACGTGACGCAGAACGCTTCCTCTGATCACTTGACGTTTGAAGGACGGGTGAAAGGATCAGAACAAAAAACAAGATGCCCCCATCGTAGGTTATAGTGTGACAATGGGGGATATCGCGTATGAATTTCGCCACTAGAGGCGCTAGTGTAGCGCGGGGGCACCGAAATGTCAGATGTCATAGATTGTTCGCGCGTTGCGTGCTGTTTTAACACGTATTTTTACAAATATTCACGATTGTGGTCTAGATTGAGCCATTCCTGATTAATTACGACTTGAAGATTTTAAGTAGCAACTTAAAATCCTAATTGTCAGTACTTGGAGGTAAAATGAAATGTTTCATGCTTGCTAATTTTTGGGAGAATTTTGTAATATATGAACCTGGAGTTTCCTAATGTTGTTAAACGTAATAAAATAAACTTTTTATGAAGTTATTGGTACTATAAAGTATAAAATAGAATTATATCATACATTTTAGTCCAGATATCACATTTTTTACGGACGAAGTTGCGGGCGAAGTGTTAGTATTTGATCATTTCAATCAGCATTTTCGAAGAAAAACTCTTTCTAATATAAAGATCCTCTCAATAAAATCAAATATACTAAGTGACACGTATGATCGTCAAAGCAAAGAATCGAGCCCGATGTACATCCGGTAATTTGCAAAAACCGTAAAACGAACCCTTTGTGACCACGAATTTACGATTCAGAATACATCGCAAAGAGTTGTTAAACTCGACAGTACTCGAGTTTTTTTATAGGTTACTGAATCGAGAGCCTAATCGAGTCTCTAATCAGAAGATTAGAGGAGCCAGATATCTGTTAGATTTCGTGTAAGCTTTGCGATTATTTAACCACGATTTAACAACAAATTTAAGAAAACGACAGGGCGCTTAATATCGGGTCCTGCGTATCCTGTTGTTTGTTCACTACAGGAACTGATGGACGCTACTGACAGCGCTAAACTAGTAGCTCAGTTCTGGGCCGACACAATTTAGATTGCCATCGACACGATAAGATGAAGAACATCAGATTTAAAACCAAGTTTACCAAGCTCTGTTCCCAACGTAGTCACGAAATAATCTAATAAGCATTGTGTCTGTTCCGCAGATTGAGAAAATACTTACTACCCGGCTCCACTATAACTGTTAGACAAAAACGACGTGGTTAGATTTTCAACGCCGAAACATGAATAAATATATATTTTGGAATTCAATCAGAAGCCCTAAGCACGAGCGCGCGGTGTAAACGTTACATCGATTTTTGAATCTTTACATGTAATAAAAATCTAAGAGTCTGTTTGTAATACCAAAATACAACTTTTTACTGAATGCATTTGAAAGTATATACGGTGCTTATGCTTATAACAAAAACACTTTTTTTTCCATTTTTGACTGTCTGTCTGTCTGTATGTTCCGGCTAATCTCCGAAACTGTAGAACCGATTTGACGGGAGTTTTATTGGCAGATAGCTGATGTTATAAGGTCTAACCTAGGCTACTTTTATTTTAGAAAAAAACATCGGCGCAAAAAAAAAAGACCCTTGAAATTTTAACAAAATCCGTTTCAAACGGCTAATCTCCGAAACGGCTGGACCGATTTTGACGGGACTTTTACTGGCAGATAGCCGATGCCATAAGGAGTAACTAAAGCTAATAAGAATTATTAGGTAACAAAATTCGATTAAAAAAGGAAAGTAATATTTTTTATAATAATACTAGCGACCCACCCTTCTTGAATCACTCTATCAATTTAAAAAAACCGCATCACAACCCGTTGCGTAGTTGATGACGAATGGGGACTTCATGTATGGAAAAAAATTTGGTGACCAGTCGGAACAGTGACGAGTCGGGCATAAGCCGTTTTAAAGATCTAAGCATACATGGGGACAGACAGCGGGAAGCGACTTTGTTTTATACTATGTAGTGATTAGCTGTTGCCCGCGACGTCGTTCGCATGAACTTAGATCTTTCTCAGCCTGTTACTTGCACAGGGACTTAGTTACGGGTCTACTTGAAATAAATGCTTTGAGTTTGAATCAAGTTTATAACCTGCTCAATCAACAAACACCAAAACATTGGCGTAAATTGGCATACTAACGAACAGACAAAGTCATGTTGCGTTTTTTATTTACAGGCTGCAGAGAGAGATCTAAGTCCTCGCGGACGAAGTCGCGGACACAGTTAGTTTTATAATATGTAGTGATGATAGTGAAGATTCTCTATAAGTTATGTATTATGATAATCCTTGTTAGACTACATCAATGACTTCTTCAGGTTAAGAACCAAATAAGAACTTAGCAATTAAGTTTTGATATTAAACGTGCCAAGAACGTTCAATTGGCTGTGTAAAATATATTGAACAGTTAGGGAGTAAAACAGTCGAGAATAAAATGATCCTATAGCAGTTAAGTTGTTTGCAACAAGAGCAATCAGTATCACCCATAGATATAAATCGATACTTAAAATTATGAAAATATTGTATATAAAACGGGTATTTTCAATTTTAAATAAAATAGACGTTACACTGTGCGTTCATGATAGGGCCTCTAGTCTCGCCTAGCGTAAGCAAAAACGACAACAAACAAAATGCTTAGTGGAACAGTTAGTTACTTACAACGCTTGGTGAATCAGGCCAAATAGACTTCCAAAAATTGGGCATCTGAGAAATCAATCCAAACAAAATAATTCAAAACAAATCAAATCTTGAAATTACCAAACTAATTATTTAAGTGGATAAACCAAACCCACGCGATGTACGCAAATAAGATACTCAATAATACATTATGTAAGACTTACAATTTGAGAGCAATACAGAATTCGTGGAAAACCTTTTACATAGATACTTATTTAGGCTAAATTAGGTATCAGAACTTTCTATGGTAAAGTTGATTTAATATTTCATCTCTTATTTCAAATTGCTGTTTTTCTATAAGTCTGTACAAGAGAGCTATTTACCTTATAATATAAATCTTGTTATTACCTTCTGTGTAGTTATTTTTGCTTCCTCATTATGTAGGCAATGGGCTTTTAATTAATAAAATCCAGACTTCTTTAGAAATCGACTTGATGACCACATAGTGGCGGTGAGCAATGGGCTAGCTCGCCGTCCGTCCGTCTTATGACGACAGGCCGTGTCGACGGCGCGTTCGTGTTCCACGCGCGCCTCAGAGAGATGTCAGCAAACGAGAAGGAGTCAGAAAGGATCGATGCCTGCCAGGGCTGCGGGACTGTTCGAAAGAGATACCGCGGCCCTGGAACACAAAGGGCAAAAGAAGGAACATGGATGGGTTTTAGTCAGTAAAAGTCTGACACTCGCTTCCGCTCCGTCCAGAGTGATGATTTCCCATCCGAAAAAAATAAATAAAAAATAAACATAAACGTAGTAACATATTATCACGTCTATTTACTCCGAAATATTAGGCAGGGTTGATCTTCGGTAGATATATTAAAACCCCGTGTAGTAGGACGCGAGCCTATCGCCATCAACTGGACGCAAATCCAGAATCTGTGCTGGTGCTGAGAAATTCCTGATGGAAAAACCCAAAAACACTTTGCCTGACCCGTGCATCGAGCCCAGGACCTTGGCAGGTGCTCTCATGCTTATATAGTTGCTGCTTAGGCACGCTTGCGGCTACTAGCCCAACGAGGGAATCAAACAAAAATCTCGTAATTCATTTGTTTATACAGCGTGTACCAGGTGTGGTCATATTTAATGGAGAAAGTTACTCAGTTTGATGGTCACACCCTTAAATACCACCCGAGCTTCCTGAAAAACAAAATATTTAACTGCGAAAATAATACGAGAATAAAGAGCAACTAAATATACAAACAAAAACATTGTTTATAATAATATTATCCACATCATATAGTTGAAATTAAATAATTTCCACGACTGAGCCCTTGGCATGTAATATTTTGCTTGCACTTACAAAATATTTTACTAACTTGTGGCTACTGAATCAAAAACCGTTAAATTAAGGATACACAAGTCGTTCATACTTCCTTCCTTCCTTTCTTTAAACAAAAAAATAATCATTTTTTTTTTTTTTCAGTTTTCATTTTTTTTTTTTTTTCTTTTTGTTTCTATACAGGGCTAGATAATGATGAGACGAATTGATATCATTTTTTATTTTGAACGTACACCATCAAACAGTGGAGTAATCGCCAGACTACGTTTGTTTGTTTTGTATGTATGTACGACCGACTAGTGTACCCTTAAGCTCTATTAATAAGCTATAACACGACATAAATGAAAACCAATAAATAACCTTATCATTTCCTTTCATTTCAGACTTAAAATGGTACGACCAGATGCTACTCAACAGACCTCTAAGGATAATCCTAGTACTCCTAATAGCTACAATTGCTGCTCCACTTTTAGTATACAGATTCATTTTTGTCCCGACCCTCGTGCTACCTCCACCTGATGGCCTCTCTGTGGGTTCCTGCCTCGTTCCAAGAGAAGCTCGGCTCCCGTGTGGCTTAGAGGCAGTTCCACCCTTACAATGCCACGAACAATGCTGCTATGACCACCAGCACGACTTATGTTTCCATAGATACCCTTCAAGATTCTCCTATTTATTCCATGGAAAATGGACAGAGGAAACAAAGTTATATCCAAGGATGCTGACACTACCGTATGCAGATGAAAAGAGTTACAAAAACGTCAGATTATCCATCGATGAAGTAACAGCTACACATCTTACCTTTACTTTCTACCACTCCAATAATATCACTGGCAGAAGACTTACAGAAAAGAATTACACATACAGCGTAACAGAACCCAATAGAAGACATCCAGATATGTCAGAATTAAGTATAATTGTAAATTCGACACAAGGAAACATTTTCAATACAGCACGGGGACCTTTAATAGCCGCAGATAACATATGGGAGATATCATTTAAACTCACGAATGAAACGATGTACGGGCTGGGAGAAATACCTTTAAAACCAGATACTGTGAAAGTTTTGTACAATCACAAGGGAGGACTGAATTCGATTCCGTTAATATTTGCCAAAATGAACGGGTCTTATCATGGTTTGTTGATCGAGTCATTGGCCCCTACAGAAGTAATTGTCAGAGGAGATAATCAATTGGTGCTCCGCAGTATAACCAATTTGGGGTTGAAGTTTCATTTGTTTGTGGGACCGAAGCCTAGTGATGTGATGAAAGATGTCATGGCCATCATAGGAGTGAAGAAAGACCTTGAATATTGGATGTTAGGTGCTCACATCTGTAGGTAAGTTTATAGTATTGATCGAAAATGGTGTCTTTATTTCAGCAAGTCAAGTCAGGAGGAGCTCGTGACTACATAATAACAGCCGCTCGGGTCGATTGTTAGGTTAAGTCGCGCTTGCCTAGGTTGGTCCGTGGATGGGTGACCATTCATTACATACCGAGTTTCCTCCGTGCCCCGGAAAGCACGTTAAGCCGTTTGTCCCGGCTGTCATTTGTAGATCTTTGACAGTCGTTGTAGGTAGTCAGTGGCCCGAAAGTCTGTTAACCAGTCTTCCCAAGGGGCATTGTATTTCCCAGTACTAACTGGGTTGTGGAGGTTGGATAGGTATTCGCTACAGGTATAATTAACCTATAATGTTCCCACTGCTGGGACACACGGCCTCCTCTCTATGAGAGGGAATGGGCTATAATCCACCACGCGAGCCTAGTGCGGGTTGGTAGGTGTCACATGTCTTCGATTTTTTTGGTTCTAGGTCATGCCGGTTTCCTCACGATGTTTTCCTTCACCGTTTTTGAGAGCAGCGGTGATGAAATAAATTACACAAAGTAATGCGCCTGCCTGGGTTCGATGCCGCGACTTACTTTTCGTAAGTCGGGGCCGCCACACTGGGGCCACCGCTGCTCCATGTAAAATAATGGTATACAGCTGCATCCGTTTAGACTGGACCCCAAAATAGTTGGTAAATGGCTAGACAAATGATGATTTCAGGCAAGTGAGGTAGAAATCCAACCTGACTGGCGTAAATCTTTATCGTCATGGCCGTAGACTAAGTTTTCCGCAGTCAGTACAAATAAATAGCCTTCATTCAAATAAGTTTCCTAGAATTCAAATCTTCGACACGAGTCGTTAGATTGACTGATACCTTAAGTAAGTTCAAAGCTGTGGAAAATACTTCGAACTGATTGAGGTACTCAATCACAATACATCAATTCAAACTTCTGAGAAGTTGGGAGTTTGTGTTTTTTCCTAGAATTTATTTTCAGCATGTTTATTGTTGTTGAAAAAAAGTAAAGGGAAAAGGAAAAGAAAATATTGTACTGAAGAAGCTATGAGCCATTGTACACGAAAGTAATTATTTATGTTATAATACAGGTCAAATCCGAATCCTTAAGAAGATAGTGGAAAACTTTCATAAGAAACTTTCGCTCTTTTATGTTGAAAAGACTTTTGGCATACTTAATTTTTTGGTCAAGTGTGAGTTTATGTTTTTCATTATCGTTATGAGAACCATAAAAATATCATCACGCCTGTATTCCGCGAAGGGAAAGGCTGAGGTGTACTTTATAGTACACCCATACCTATTTCGTCAACCAATTTCACAAGCCAGCAAAGAAAAATAAATAATTTCCTGCCACTCTCAGCGACTGTGTACAGACCCTTACACCAAGAATGGCCATTACCGGCGGCATGGACATGGGCTTCTTCAATCGCGCGCCACTTAACACGATTCTCGGCAACTCTCATTCATCATCCAGTTGCTCCAAGCCACCCAGCTTAGATCGTCGCTCCACTGAGCCTGAGCGCGGCCTAACGCTTGCCGATTCGAGTTCTACATTCAAAAACACGTCTTCTCCAACGGTTATCGGTGTTATAGCTAATATCTCTGGGCCATTGCCCTTCAGCTTACTTATTCTGTGAGCTATGTTGACAAGTCTGGTTCTCTATCTGATCACCTCGTTGCGGATGCGCTCTGAGAGCTATAGGTATCACCATCTTTGTTCCATATTACTTGGGTACAACACGGCTTTTTTTCCTTTCGACCCCGGTTAAAGATCGCGGTATCATTAAGGTATATGAATTGAAAAAAAAAACAATGCCAAGGTAAAAAGATTGCTAAGTCTAAAAAGTTTGCAACGAGTTTCTGACTGTTCTGAGTGTTCAAACTCCAGTCAGGTAACGGCAATATTGATAATTATAGAAACAATTAATAGAAGCAAAATTAATGTATACTTACATCATAATATTTCTGACAAAGAATCCCAATTAAAAGTAGCTAACAAAGTAACAATTAAGAAACTGATGAAGTTTGATTTCGCGAAGTGTAACAATGATTTGAATAATTTGAACGTAAATAAATGTGTGCTTTTGCAAAGGGAGAAAAGTTCAATGATCTCGAAAACGCGGTCGTTTAGGCACTTGACGGAATTTATATATGTAGTTTGTGATTTTGAGAGTTATCTTAAGGGTTTCTTACCATTTTATTCAACGTTGCGTAAAATATTTGAAGACTACCGGCCCGTCCCAGCTTCGCACGGTGCCTATGTCACTCAGGGACAATGTAGCATTCTAATGTTGGAAGAATTTTTGAAATCGGTCCACTAGTTTTTGAGTTTATTCGTTACAAACATACAAAAATACAAATCTTTCCTCTTTATAATATTATAGAGATTTGGGTGATTTGTTTGAAATCGGATGAGTAGTTTCAGAGATTACCTCCTGCATCCAAACTTACAAAATTTACCTTTTTATAATATTACTAGCTGTTGCCCGTGGCTTCGCTCGCGTTTTGGTCGGAAATTATACTACGGGCACGTTGTAAATATAGCCTATAGCACTCGGGGATAACGTAGCTTCCTATTAGTGAAATAATTTTCAAAATCGGTTCAGCAGATCCAGAGATTACCCCCTACATACAAACTTACAAACAAATACCTCTTTAAAATATTAGTATATAGATATAGACTAGTTACTCGCCCCGACTTCGCTCGGGTTTACTGCTCTAATCTCGACAACATCACCACCTATACGGTCCAAAACTATATTCTAAGCTGTAACTAACCAAAAATACACAAAATATCATTGAAATTGGTTGGGATGTTTCGGACATTAGCTTGTAGGTACTACGTTACACGTACCAGTACGTGTTAGGGACACGTAATATCTAGGGTTCCGCACCCGAAGGGTAACCAGCGGGACCCAGTTAATAAGCCTCCGCTGTCCACTGGGTGGACACATGCGAATAAATTAAAAAGATATTATTTAGATAACATGTGTTAAAGTGCTACCTTTATATAATAAATAGTTTTAACTACGTTTGAGAACGAGCGTATAGAGAGAGACTCACCGACCCCACAGTCAAACCATTACTACGGTTTTGTGGGGCTTAGTTTATAAGTTTGTATATCATTGATTATAAATAAATAAATAATAAAATTAAAGGGGACTCCCGTACTACTATGATACGGAACCCTTCACGCGTGAGTCCGACTCGCTTTTGGCCGGTTTTTATGTATTAACATAATTAGGTAATAAATAAACAAATATTCTAATTTCAGAGAAGCAACATCGAACGACCCACTATCAGAACTGAGTACCTTCATCACAACAGCGTCAACCCAAAGATTGCCATACGAAAGCCACTGCGGCGCAGTTCCTATAGTCTTCGAGACCGACTGTAACGATACTATGGTCCATCTCGTCAACCAGGGAGAGATGGAGATCCGGAATGCTAGGAAGAAGTTCGTGCCTCATGTTTCACCTTACGTAAGTACCCATTGATGATTGTCTTCGTCTTGTTTAAATTATACTTTGAAGCAGCCATTTTGTACATTAAAATAACAACAGAAGCGAGCGCTGTCAGTTGGGACTGGCCGTCTCTTAGTTGCCACGGCATATAAGAATTAATGATTTTATTTTTGAATTACCTTTACGTGCAAGTGTTGCTGCATCGTTCTCACGTAATATTCGTAAATCTCAACTTAAATGATGTTAAGGTGGATGCGCAAGGGTGGCCCGCGAAATTTCAATTTTCTTACGATTATTGCAATTTGCAGGTCAGTGTCAGGTTGTATGTTGATGAAAATATAAATCGCGCCAGTAACACGTATGGAGTTACAGAATTATAATCATTCATATCACCAATACAACCCTCCAAGTTCATATAATCCCAAAGAGTGACTTTTCATGAAATAGCTATTGAATGGGGAATGAATGAATGAATGGGGATGAAATAACTATTGAATTTCGAAACGAAGAAGTATCTTCGTTTCGGCACTTCCGGTAGTAGTAACCAAAGTATGAAAAGAGGTGAAACGAAGCCTCGCTCGCTCGCTCGCTAGCTGGCGGTGTGGCCTGAGCTTAAAGCATGGCAAAAAATATAAAGTGTGATGGTACGTATAAAGGGTGTAACAAGACCCATAACGAAGCCCAAAGAAAGAAAAGAAAAAAAGAAAGAAAGAAAATATATTTATTTGTCGCAGGGACATGACGTGCATCATACAAAATGATAAAAACACAAAAAAAAACAAAATAACAATAAACATACTAAGCATAAATTTAAAAACAAAAGACGTTCCTAGCTTGCACGTCGAAAAAGGTGCAAGGTGAAAGGTGCTTGTTCTCCCCGTCATTTCGATCATTTTTTTTGTTTTAGACCATACCTGGAAACCTTCTAGTTACGGAGATATTGGTGGTCAAAGTTCCAACATTTTTACAAGTTTTTTTTTAAATACATGTTTTTAATGTACGATTTTTACTTTAAACACCTCCACGTCCCCCGTACTATTAAATCCATCTATCAGCATAATGTTTTGCGGCATGACGTAATTTTTCACCCCAAAAAAAGAAAATCGTTTCTCAGCAATAATTTTTGCGTAAAGTTACATAATTTGGTGTATATAATGCTTGGTTGACGGCTTCGTGAAGGGTCCTGTAACACCCTGTATTAGATTGACATAAGCATTGATTGCTTATGCTAATCCTGTTGGTAGTCGTTATAAATAAATAAATAAATATTTATTTCATAGAAACACGAAACGGTTCTCTGAATTCTCTATCAGATAATATGCCTTAATAATGCAGACTTTCGCAGTAACGTACATAGGGGTAATGAACTTCGCAACTATGATTAACACTCGCAGATTCTCTGCATAAAATCTAAAAATGCCTACACAGTGAAATTTTAAATCTATTCATCATAAAATTAGCTCCCTTACACGAAGTCACGATCATAGGATTCAATAAATTGTTTTCGTACTCGTAATCAAAAATCAAGTGATTCTATAAAATTACAAGATCAATGCAACCCATTTGTTTGTCTCCTTTTGTCAAAAGAAATGTAAAATGCTTTTATTTAAGTGTTAGGTAGCCCTGTCATTTTGTACTTAAGAGCGTTATTTTAGAAATTACTAAACCGATTTATTGAAACTTCATTCGCGTAAGCAGGATACATAGGTCTAAATAGTTGACAGAGAAGATTTTAGAAAAATAGTGTTACAGCTAAATTAGACAGTTTTTAGATTTCCATAGACAAAGAAATTTCCAATTTTCTTTTTTTTTAAAGACTTTTCGAAAATATTCTCTGTCAACTTTTTAGACTTATGTATCCTTCTAATGCGTATGAAGTTTCATTAAAATCGGTTTAGTCATTTCGAAAAAAAATGACTTGAAAGTTTGTATGAAATGCCTTAAGACGTTAAGTTATTCCTTCAGTGAAGCCCGCAAAATTTTGGCGCTTTTTATTAAATATCACTTTACAGCAATTATACTAAATGATTTCTAAATTCCGCCATTTGAAACATCAATGAAATACGAACTATCTTGATACTGTTTTAAGCTTTCATTGTATAGAACTAAATTTATACTGTCACTTATGGGATATCTTCCGTGATTGTCTATTATTATCTTGACAGCTCCTTCGTAAAGTTTTAAGATTAACTGGAATAGTATCAGTAGTATAGGATGATTCATGAAAAGAGCTTTTTAATGACACAAATAAGTGCATAATTTTTTTTTGCGAGTAGTCCCTTAAAAATAAAGTGACATTAATACAAAAAATGTGCGAAGAATAATTCAAGTTTTACCCGGAAAAATTCTAAATAAGTATTTAGGTCCTGTGGCATCATAAATTGTATGTCGTAAGCCTTTTTATTTTGGACTTGTTCTAACTCTTTCAACGTCAAAAATCTAATAGTTTAAACTGTTAAGAAAATAATTAAATTAAATAGCTAAGCGACTTCATTCATAAACATTAACTAAAGGTTAAGCTTAGCTACTAAAAAAATGGATATTTAAACTCAGTCTCAGTCAAGAGGCAAATTTACGTAACGGAGAATTTGATAATTTCGTGAATGGAAACCATTATCATAAGTTGACAGAATAAATAAACTAATTTCTAACTCGTAATTGACCTCAGAAAAGCCAGACAGAACAATTAACATAATAATTAGAAATTAATTGGACGATATTAATTTCACAGATAAAATACAAAGCACCACTAAAGCCAGTAGAAGACGAAGAAAGTCAAGAAGATGAAATTCAAGAAGACTCCGAAGAAGACGCAACAACAGTTACAACGCAGTTAACAACAACAGCAAACGAACGATGCTTTGACGACGCAAAGTTTGACCATTACAATATCCGCGATCCAGATTCTCATCACCTCTACAAAGGCAAAGTTCACGAGCAAGACGTCATTTACCCTAGCTACCTTCGAGCAAGCGAAAAGTTTATGCAGAGTTTATGGGTTTTCAACACGAATTTCGAAGCTGTTGTTTTGGAAAACAATTGGCCTTTAGACGAATCTGAAAAGGACCGGGACTCGTTCTATGATTTTTTGCCGTATTTTAATAAGGTAAGAGCACTTGGATGAAAAAATATTATTAAGGAACAATTTATCATGAGACGCCGGAAGTCTTCAAAAGATCCATTAATTGTTATAATTTTAATTTGATAAATCATTGTATACTGATGGGAAAGTCGATGATAAATTGTTATCTTGAAGATCAGAAATTCGAACTTTAACTTGGGGGAGCCAAATTCGAACTTCAACTTGTTAAAAGCGGGGTATTGTTAGAGTTCAAAGGACTGTTGAAATTAATGGATAGTTAAAGTGTACAGAGTACGAGTAGAACAAATTTAGTAATTCAAATAAACTACCGTGTTCCCATGATCAATTATAGTTAGACGACTCTCTTTCGAAAGGTCAGTAAAATCAACTGATCCAGACACATCTAAAGTTCATTAAGGAGGAACAGTTCCAATTTGTAAATATTTCCACTTGTAATAATAAATTGACCTTACATTTCAGAATTTCGAAGCTGCTTTCAATGTTACTCCACAATGGAATGCTACTTGGCCTATTCGACCTGTATCCAGAAACACAAGACTAACCAACGATACAGAGTATCCAGGAGAACATTATCTCATCAGACACAACGAATACGGAAACCATTTTATCAACGCTTTTGAGAAAATCAAAGGACCCATCCCAATGGCATCCACTAGTCAATGGATGAATGGAAAAGTTACAATAAATCGACAGAACATAACAACTACGTGGACTAATCTGAGAAAGGAACTAGTAGAGGCCAGTTTAGGTGGCGTCTCTGGTCACTGGTACTGGTCATCCCCCATATGCGGCGATACAGAGGACTTCAATAACGTTACACAAATCAGACTATGTGCCAAGTGGTACATGGCCGCGACTTTCATGCCAATGATAAAGATCCATTCGAAAGGAATTCCTAGAGATCCTCTAGGATTTGTTGGTAACGATAGAGCTCATATGATAACGGCATTGAATAGACGACTGAGTCTACTTCCCTATATTTACACAGTTCTTCAAGAAGGCCCTGTTCTTAGGCCGATGTTCTACCAATTTCCTTTGTCTAACCTAACTGATTTGACGACTCAATTTGCCGTAGGGGATGATTTGGTGATAATTCCAAATTTAGAACCGAGCCAGACCCATGTACACTTATGGATGCCTCCAGGAGAGTGGTATGAATTCTGGGGAGGTTTGAAAATAATTGGAGAAGAAGGACAAGCAGTGACGATGACTACAACAGAATCTGATTTCTTTACTATGGTTCGCGCTGGTTCTATCGTTATCATGCAGAAGGTAATTTATGAATTATAACAAATATTCTAAATTTGTTATACTAGAAGTTAAAAAAATGTTTTTTTCCATTTCTTCATCATCATCCACATCCCCACTTCACCTACTGCTAAGTATAACACCCGTATCTAAATTCAAGTTAAAGTAATTACTTCCGTTTAAGTAATTACTACAATTATTAATTTTATACAATAGTCAAGAATTTAAACGAAGTAAGAACCGTCAAAGAAAGCAAAGTTAAGAATTCTTACTTTTGACAGTTCTAACATCAAGCAATTTCTAAACTACAGCATAAAAATATAAATAACGTATCTTATAGAATTACTTTTACTCAAGAAATCACTTTGACTTATTTATAGATACGGGTACGGGACTCTGCTTACACCAAGATTTCAATCTCACTTTGACAAATTAAAAATTTGTTTTTTTTTTATTGAAATATAAGTTCCGAGTAAATAAGACCATAATTCAACAAAATCTGTACTTGACTTACTTAATTAAAACCGTGTGACGCAAGGCATGGGTTCAGAAACGTAGATGCTCGACATTCTGACAAAAAAGAAAAACAACACAATTACAATCATAATATCTATTACAGTAGGTAATTTCTCTTAAAATATATAGTAATCAGACGACTATTATTTATATTTTTAGGATCTTGACATATATTCTTGATACATTTTTGCCTTCAAGCCTAACGTTCAATAGAAATAGTGCCTGAAGTAGCTGCAAATTCAAACCCAAAGCATTTATTTCAAACACACCACTTACATGTAATTTGAATTGTCAAGGAGTTTGTCAAACAAGAACAAAAAGATGAAGCCTATTCCAAATACGTAGTTTCCAATTACAAAGCGTAGATCTCTCGGAGACGAACGGGCAAGAAACTCCATGAACAGACCTCTGCATAGAGCAAGAGGGTTATGTGACTAAACCTCGACAACTTGAGACCACACCCCTCTCTCACCGCGCAGGCCTGTAATAAAACTTATGTTTTTTTCAGGAGACCCAATTGACGGCAGACCTTACTCGCCTTCAATCAGGATACTCACTTATCATAGCACTTGAATGTGAAACAACATACAGCATCATAACTACTGAAGTCACTCATTCTTCCGAATCTACAACAGCCACTGAAGATGATGACGACACTAGTCCTACAACAAATGCTGATACAGGAAGTACAAGTGATGTTACTACTGACGACGATGGTACAACTGCTACTTCAGAAACAACAGGCGAGACTGATGAAGATGAAGAAACTACAGTCTCAACAGAAACACCTATAGTTACAATAGCAACATGTGAAGCCACTGGCAAATTATTCATGAACGAAAATATGACACTAATTTTCAAAGCTAATGCAACAGATATTACAGTTTCCGCTGAAAAGAAGGATATAGAAGATTTTGGAGTGTTTTGTAATGCCACTATAGCTACATGGGCGGGAACAATCAGAGAATTAGCAGTATATGGCTTGAATAAGGCGGAAAATAACTACGATGAAAAGAAACTTATTAGTAGTACGACATCGTTAATAGATTTGTGTCAACTTGTAGACAATGATGAAGTCAGTTTTAAGTTTATAGATTGATTTATAGTATAATATTGTAAGATTCAAATTGCCGTGAACCACGTGATGAGATTTATAAAATCAGTGCTATCGAAAGCCATTATATTTTCAGAAGCATATTGCAGTTTTAATATTATTTATTTATCTCTCATTATTGTACTTATAAATAAAATTATAAAACATTCTTTCTACTCTTGATAAAATCTACATAAATCTCTAAGTTCAATCCGTGCACACTTTAAGTGTTTGACGCAATAACATTGAGCCTAGAATGCAAATTCCGTAAGGAATATTGAATTTCAAAGGATTCACATAAATTCATTCAAATAAATATAGCCACTTGACTGCTTTAGAATTGAAAAAATAACTTATTTGATCCAAAGAGTAGAACAAATAACAGTGAGTTTCTTCAGAAAACACAGGACGTAGTGGAAATTTCATTAGAGTAACGAAATATTTTTTTAAAGGTACAAACATATTCAAGTCCTATAGTTGAACGGCAAAAGTAGGATATTGAATAGGAAACTCCGCAAGGTTCTGATTTCAGGAGGATCTAATGACTTATTGTTTCTTACAGAATTCACTTGGAAGTATTCAATGCTAAACCTACTTTTCCATCATACCTAGAATTTTGTATTTGGCACAAGATTAAATACAATATTTATTGACTAAAACTGAACAAGAATTTGTGTGGTATAACTACCACTAAAAACCCGACTACTGAACGACTACCCGGGCCGAATAACGAAGCGATTGACACCTCATTCATCAAAATCGGATAAATAGTTTAGGCGCTTCGCAGGAACATATAGATAGACTGCTAAAATCACAACTCTTCCTTTTGGCTTCGCCGTAGTCGGGTAAAAATAATGTCTCGTGTTTTTTGGGAAAAATCATTCCAGCGAAATTTTTTTACAGGAACAGTTTCCTGAAATATTCAATAATAATAATAAATAATAATAATAAAGTATTTATTTCACAAAAACATAGCACTTTGCACTGAATACATTGTTCAAAAGTAATATTTACATTATGATGCAAGAGTAGACTCTATCTTTTAAACTAGGACTAGCCTGTATCTTAAAAGATAGGGTTCAGCCAAGGGGATTCTGTTATTATTCACAACCAGAAACAAGTGAAGACAGTGTCAATGATTGTTTTAACAGCTGCACAGAAATAAAATTACAACAAAAAAACTTAATCCTAAGTAACACAAGTGTGTATGCATGTATGTAGGTATGTAGGGGTGTGTGGGTGTGTGTGGTATGAGTGGGTGTGTGTGTGTGGTATGAGTGGGTGTGTGTGTGTGGGATGTGTGTGGAGGGGAAAGTGATTCCGTGGATGTAATAAATATATAATAATTCGATGTATAGAGTGAGATGTAATCTATGAGTATGTATCTGATATTATATTATATTAAGAGATGTAAATTAGCAGATTCTCTGTTGCCAGATAGTCCTGTTGTAATAGCCATTTACTTAATTCTTTCCTTAGCATATATCTATTTAAATCCAGTATATTGTTGCAATGTTGGTCCTATACCAAAACAAGTTCAATAATAAAACGAGAAACTAAAGTAAGGTACAGACCTACTTTAAATCTTGTTTATTTTGACTTAGGCTAAAAATAGAATATCTATCAATCGTTCTTCAAAGTATGCAAGCCTAAACAAACAATGAGATACTATCCACTCGTCAGTTTCAGATTCAATCAGAAAGGAGTTTATTTACATCTACGAGTACCTACGTAGTTTGAGTCGACTAATAGCCATTTTTCTGAATTGAATAATTGAAGTTAAGGACTTATCAAACTGTATTTAAGTATATTTTGAATTTCGATTAGCCCCAAAGACGGTTAGACTAAGATAATTATTTTAGGGGTTAAGTGTGCGGTGTTTAGTTATTCCCTTTATATGTTATGTAAGGACGCAAACTCTTATGTGAGTACTGTCTGGTTGTAGAAGGTTGCGGGTCTACTAAATCAAAATGTCCTTTTATAGGTTAAGAATACCCACGCTTCTTTTTCTGAAACCCGTAACGACAACCTTCTATTCGGACCAGAGCGCATTCCTGGCTTATATTGTGTCCCTACAGTTTAAAGAACATTAATGAGACTTATTAGTCTGTTACGTAATGGCTGTTGATTCTTTTCATTATCCTTTTTTTCTAAGGTTTTATTCAAGATTTTCCTTAACGGGCCCCGGATTCCCATACATCACATTGAAGAAACTATCTTAAGAAGAGTTTGACTAATTCTCTATTCAAAATCAAAATTAAATACTCAAATCAGAAACAAGGTGCAATTCTTTGGAAAGAATTTTATAACATATTTAGATGACAACACAAATAATTGCCACGTCACTGTCTAACTGATAGATCACTGAAGAAAGAACAAAATAATTACATTTCTCTCACGACTCATAGTTTTACTTTTAAACTTGAACATACAACTGTTTTTTTTTTGCCATGAATAAATAAAATACAATTGGTCCGTGGGTCGTCTTAATTAAGATCACTTAGTTTTGACCAACTTAGCAATGTCAGCAACCATATTGTAACAGCAGTAATGATCGATGTGATATAAGTTTTTAAACTGACATGGTCACTAACGTTAAATTAAGGGAGGTCAGGGTTTATCAGTGATCATGGTGCTTGCAACAGTGCTGAAATATCGGGAACTGAAAACAAATAGTAAAGTAAATATGGTAAATATCTATGATATTATAAGTAAAAAGAAGTAGATATGGCACTAACGCGCGCAAATTGTTGCAGAAAAAGGAAGCTAATTGTCGTAAATTATGTACTTCAAGCGCGATAGCTATCCCTTTCTGTATCATACGTTCCGTATTATCTATCGCAGTCGTAACAACACATCGATAATTGAACGCCGCTCAGTATGAAAGTAGCGTATCTTTCTTTTATTATAATTGGTAAATATCCAAACAAATAGTAATCATCATACGATTAATGTGATTTCGACAGTGACGTAAAGTGACATAACTATGAATGGGCTCTAGTTATAGGGGTGGTTGTGGGTAGGTCGAGGTAAACAGCTAGTGTCACTCTTATGGTTTCTTTTAAATGTGTTTATTCCATAGTCATTGTTAGCCAACGGCAACGTTCCCACTATATTGTTGTGATTTTTTTCGTCGTAAAAAAAACGGTTAGCTGAATATTGATGACATACAAGGTGTATACAGACCTTTCACGAGATAGCTGAAAATCACGGACGATAATTATTTTGTAAGTGAGTCTAAGTTTAGCAATAAACTGTGAAAGATTAAAACAGTGTTTGAAGCTACTTTTCGTTCTGAATATTATTATTTTAAAACTAATGATATACTAACGTGGTGTCCGCAAAGATCGTACAGTGCTCTCCGCGTTCAGTATAATAACGCATTTAGGGTGCGCAGGGTGTGGGGCAGCACCAACAGTATCTTAAGCATGATTGCCAGTCGCCTGGACTGTATTTATGTGGGTCGCTGTTGTGCTCATTACTCATGGGTTGTCGCAGCAGTGATCCACCATTATTTGTTGTGTTGTTTGTTTTATCAGTGCTTACTAACATAGTCATAAGTTTTACTAACAGCTTTTGAGTCATGGATACTCGAATAAAGAGACATTCTATTCTATTCTATTCTACTAAATACACTCTGATGAAGTCTTTGACAACACCTTGTCTATCAGATATTCGCGGATTGATTAAAGAGACGGGTGGTTACCGGTGACCGGCAACTGGAAACTCCTGCCCACGAGCTATACTTTCAAGAGAATTGCGGAGGAAACAAAGTAAAGAAAATGTCTAGAATAACAAGAGACGCGCGGGCGTGTGCCTCAACACAAGTTGACTCATCCGAGGCCGTGATCGAGGGACTAAAAGTTGACTCGTTAGAATAAAAATTAAATGAAATCTTTATTTTCCAGATATAAATCCACATACAACATTCACAAACATACACTACCATAAATAAAACATTGACAAATAAATTAAATAAATCACTGACATAAACACATACACACACGCGCACCAAATGCAGCGCATTAGGTAATCGGCCAAATCAGAGGCCCAATGGCACAGATGTGCAGCACAAAAACTCTGGCACCGGGATAGGCATCACTAACTACACGATAAAGAATAATGTAATCGGCGTGTGGTAGGACTGCCAATTATGTAGTTTAGGGGACTGTGCAATGTGCATTCTCGTACCGCGACCACCGAAGAATTGGCCGATCGATGTATATGGTGCGTGCGACAGCCGAGCGGCTCCTAAGAAGCAATTCTCCACGGCATATAAAGCCAAGTCAGAGGCCCATGGGTGGCATGAAAATTCTGACACCAGTTTAGGCACTATTAACCACACGAGAAAGAAGAAGAAAGTTATGAAGCGAATATCCGACAGTAAATACCCCTTCCTCAATCTTCGTGGCCAACAGCTACTCCATTATTAAGGTGTTTGATAGCACTCACAAGAGCTCCTTTATTTCGTCCTTATGATCAAAGTTGATACTGACCTACTTATCTTACAACTATTATTCAGTAATGATAACACTAAGAACTGTATCGCTATCGTGTTTAACAGTACAATATTTAGTTGTTCCAAGTTTTACGGGGATTACACACGAATTCGAATCGGCACACTTGATCCGGTGAAATTCATTACTTTACAAACTTAACGACATCGACCTGTCAAATCCAGTACATTTAAACGTAGTTCCAAATTCTGCCGCTAGTCACCGCTATCACAAATAGCAGTGATAGCCTAGTGGTTTGACCGTCGGACTGCCAAGTCATAGGTCTCGAGTTCGAACCCAAGGCACGCACCACTGATTTTTCCGATTCAGGCGCGTATTGTATAATTATCACTTGCTCCGGTGAAGGGAAACATCGTGAGGAAACCTGCATGCCTGAGAGATATTTCTTGACAGCATGTAAAGCCAAGTCAGAGGCCCATGGGTGGCCTAACAACTCTGACACCAGGTTAAGCACTAACCACACAATAAAAAAGAAAGACCGCTAGTCAATTAATTTGAACTGTAAAGCCGACCCGAAGAGCCCAGATATTCGGCTTTCATTTGAGTCATGCCGATCTACGAGCTCCAAAATAATGAACAAACTTGGTAATGATGATCAGAAGATCACGAAGAAGATTAATATGAATTACAATCTGATAAGGTAACAAAGTGTGGGAAGAGTAAGCACGGTTGGCACAGTGATATAGGTTATCACCTTCCGCGCTACAGGCCACGGGTTCGAATTCTGCCTGCACTTAAAATGTCCACCACCATGTCCATGTGTGTTCTGACCATACAATAGGAATATTCGTACCACCCTTTTTGCTGGACTGTTCGAAAGAAATACCGCGGCCCTGGAACACAAAGGGCAAAGGAAGGAACATGGATGGGTTTTAGTCAGTAAAAGTCTGACACTCCCTCCTGCTCAGCCCAGAGCGGGAGGGGTTATTTGATGATTTCCCATCCGAAAAAAAAAAGGATACCAACCTTACAAAAGGGAATAAAAATGTCGATCGTACATCTCTAGATGTACAGGAGATCTTTCTAGATTATGTAGAAAAAAATTAAACATAATTATGAAAGGATAAGTCATCATCATCTGCGTAGCCTTTTGCCAACTATGTTAGGGTCGGCTTCCAGTCTAACCAGATGCAGCTGAACAACAGTATTTAACATGGAACGACTGCCACTGTAGTAGTGTAGTAGTACTGGGGAATACAATACCATGGTAAGACTGGTTGTCAAACTTTCGGGCCACTGACTACCTGTAACGACTGTCAAAGATCTACAAATGACAGCCGGGAGCAACGGCTTAACGTGCTTTCCGAGGCACGGAGGAAACTCGGTATGTCATGGGTGGTCATGGTCCCCCATTCACGGATCAACCTAGGCTAGCGCGGCCTTACCTGAAGATCAACACGAGCCGCAGTTACTATTTAGCCACGAGCTCCTCCATATAAACGGATACCTCCATATCAGATCAGAGCAATTTCTAGTTCCTTTAGATAACTTAACTTGGATAATAAAAAAGTAGTTTAAAAAGCTAAGAAATCCGACTCGAAAAACGACCCGAAAAAACTGAAAAGCATACAACAAGCACATTTTAAATTAAACAAAAGTTGGAAGCAGGCGGGGCCCATTTGAATATAATATTATGAAAATGGAATGGGCCCCGCCTTGCGAGATACACGGGACCGGTCAATGTGGCGACACTTGGGGGAGGCCTATATATGTCCAGCAGTGACGTCTTTCATCTTTCGGCTGAAATGATGATTTAACGATACCTCACTAGCTAGTCGAGTTTAACTTTTTTCATTTTGAGTCAAAATGAAAACATAAGGTCCCATTAAATTTTAACACAGCGTTCAGTATGAACTAATAAAATCACTTTAATCAGTGTTTATTTTGGTTGGATGTCATTGGTTAGACATACTGAACGCTGTGTTAAAATTTGTTCATCTATTCTAATGGGACCTTATACATATAAAATACGCCCGAAAAACATACCCTTCCTTGGCAGTCCGGTAAAAAGAAAAACATTTCAGCCGAAAGACATCCACTGCTGGACATAGTGGCGTCTGGTTGTCGCTGTGGTGAATTTTTATTACCTATTGTCATGTCTCTAGTGACACTCGCAAGGTTAAGACGAATCGACTGACGTAAGAATCATCAAAATCTGCCTACACGTTTAGTCTCTACAACGCCACATAGAAACAAACATACATACATACATAGACTGAAAAACTCATTACCCTCCTTTGCGTCGCCCAGTCGGGTAAAAATAACATTTAGGTAGCCTTTAACCTTTACTTAGACCGATTTAGTTCTCTCGTCAAAGCGGTACTCAGCTCAGCTTATCCCACACCACACGTTCATTAGTCTTTCAAAAACCTTACCTAGACACTAAAATATAATTAACCCACTTACTTCAGACACAGTATTTAATTTAGATACATTTGTCAACACAATAAATTTTCTAAATCTTTTGGCAACAGAAGTAAAACACTATCGATTGTTATTTGTATCCATGCCAACGCACAAACAGGTTATTGCGAGTATGTAATTATTTTATCGGCAATGATGCAATTAGTGGCAGATCACTATACGACCCCCTTATCTTAACACAATAAAATAGTCTTGTGTGTTTGTTCTCTATTCTTACACGCGCTTTCGTAATAGAAGGTACTTTTTACGTAATACGACGACGCTCAATCAATAAACAAGTACGGCTCTCAGTGTTTATATTTGCGTGTTTACAGTAACATGGATAAGACCGCGGACAGTTCCATTGCGGGGGACATAGATTATAATGAACTGACCCCTCAGTGAACCCAGATAAATCTACGTTAACATCAAATAACAACTTAATTTGTGGTGAACCGCGGCCAGTGAAGGAAGTCTTCACTTTCGACGCGAAACTAATGAAACCGGAGAACAATCTTCAGGAACCGAAAGAAGAACCACGTAAGAGAAGTTTCAATAACCCTGGTGCCAGGATGCCGAACATTAAAGTATTTACCGGGAGCTCGCATCCGGAGATGGCGAAGAGAATTGTCGCCAGGCTTAACATCAATTTAGGACGAGCGACAACAAAGAAGTTCAGCAACAAAGAAACTAATGTTGAGATCGGCGAGTCAGTCAGAGGTGAGGATGTGTATATTGTTCAGAGTGGCTGTGGCGAGATCAATGACAACCTGATGGAGCTCTTCATCATGATCAACGCGTGTAAGATTGCGTCAGCTTCCCGCGTCACAGCTGTGGTCCCTTGCTTCCCGTACTCCAGGCAGGACAAGAAAGACAAAAGCAGAGCACCAATCACAGCTAAGCTGCTAGCCAATCTCGTGTCAGTAGCTGGTGCAGACCACGTCATCACAATTGATCTGCACTCTTCACAAATTCAGGGATTCTTCAACATTCCTGTTGACAACTTATACGCTGAACCCGCTATCACTAAGTGGATTAAGGAGTATATCCCTGACTGGCAGAGCAGTGTCATGGTATCACCTGATGCTGGTGGCGTGAAAAGGATGACAGCTATCGCTGACAGACTGGACATTGATTTCGCTATTATACACAAGGAGAGGGAGAGAGCCAACGAGGGTGATTCGACAGTCCTCGTCGGTACTGTCAAAAACCGCACAGCGATCATGGTTGATGATTTAGCTGATACTTGTGACACAATCGTCAAGGGAGCCGAAGCATTACGCGAGGCCGGAGCTACAAAAGTTTACGCGATATTGACTCATGGAGTATTCGCAGGAAACGCTATCGACAAGATTAATAATTCATGTCTTGAGGGTATTGTGGTAACAAATACGATCCCTCAGGAAACTAATATGAAAATGTGCCCGAAGATACAAACTATTGACATTTCTGTGATGCTTGCTGAGGCTATAAGACGTACTCATTACGCCGAATCTGTCTCGTATTTGTTTACTAACGTGCCTTATTAGAATCCTTTAGTTATTAAGATGTTATTACATATTAGCTTACTTTACTTAGCATAGAAAATGTTGAAAAGGTTCCATTATTACTCATTGTTAGGAATCTGCTATTTATAAGCGTATTATTGTAATTTCTTTGTGATTAATCAATGGCGAATAAAATCGAATTTACTTAGGTATATCTGAGTTCTGTTTTACTGGGTTAATTTTCTTTAATTGAACAAGGAGGCAGGGAAAGTCTCCCATAAATTGAAAAACTAATTTACTTAAAAGATTTTTATCTTTTTCTGTGATGGAATAGGTATCTATAATGTATATAAGTCGCTCAAAGACAGTTATTGAAATTCCGTGTTTATTTGTGATTCCTCAGTTATTCAAGGCTAGAGAAATTGAGGCAAAAATAGATGCGTAATCAGTAACCATAAAAGGACAATCATGCATAATAACTTTCCATTAACATGTGTACCTACCTGCTTATAAAGGCACTTAGATTGTTCTTCCACGTGTAAGCCTTTTTCGTATACAGATGGCCAACCATGACGTCTTAAAGCAGGAGTAATTCCAGTGTGGGAAAGAGATGGCGCTAGACGACCTGTATAGTTCTGCCATAGTAACCCCCCTTTTTTGTATCCGACTTATCTACAGATATAGTTCAAAACCCTTTGTTACTTATCTTGTTTTTTTGTCTTCAGTGTTCCTTGGCAACAGAATTATCATAACCCAATTCGCCAGTTTTGTTTAAGTCCCATTTAGTAGGCGAGCCTATTGTCATAAACTGGGTTCAAATAAAGACTCCTGGCTGTTACTGACAACAACAACACCGTGGCAACAAAAATAAATTACCAAAACCCACGACGTTTTTGAGTAAACGCGAACTATTGATATTTCGGAATAGTTCATTAGGTAGAAAGAAATAAAATTTACATTACACTGAGTTATTAACTCGATTGTGAGTCTTAATAATCAAGAGTTCAGTACACCGTATAATTGTAAATTTTGTATAATTGTTACTTACCCATACCGAGTACTTTTTAACGTTTCATAAAAAATTAAAAATGATCATACCGTTTTATACGAAATGATACCCTCAAAATGAGGGTATCATTTGACGGTGGTTGGCTATACCTGTAACAAATTACGAAACTTGGGCTCTTGGCAATTAGTTCGTTCCTAATTAAAATTTTACCAGCCGTATATAAGCAGATTAATTTACCTAACTACTCGTACATGTTTTATTTTGAAAGATATGAGGGCAATGACCAAAGTCGATGTTTATAAAGGTCAAGTTTAGATAGCTAGGTTGTTTTAAAACATAATGTAATTAAAAACAAACGTTACTCTTGCTTCTACAGCGTAATCTCATTATAGACGGAGATTATTGTCGAGGTAAATATAAAATAAACACACTACTAAGGTTCCAGGCCCGCCGCGACTTTATGCAACATTGCAGTAACAATGCAAATGCAAAACGGCCGTGATAGGTACAGTCGCCAGCGCGTCAAGTTAACACAAACTGTCAAATTTTCTCATTCGATTTTGAACTTGACCCTCAACATTTTATGGTTTAAAATCATTTGGAGAAATTTGACAGTTTGTTGTAACTTGATGCGACTGTACCTTCGCCAAGGTAGCTACGATTGTGTATCGTCACTATCGCGATGCTGTCGCTGCTACGATACAAAAGTGCCTGTAAAAGCTACAGTTGCAAGTAGGTATACTCCGTCGAGACAACTGTTGCTTAAAGGTGTAACGAAGCCGAAAGGTTCTCCCCGTCATTGCGATATTTTTTTGTTCTAGACTAGACCAATACCTGGTAACCTTCTACGTAGTTATATCTTCGATATTGAGGGTCAAAGTTTCAACTTTATCCCAAGTTTTTTTTTTAAATACAATGTTTTATTGTATTTTTTTTACTTTAAACAACACCCGTACTATACAATATATATACAATCCATCAGCACAATGTTTTGTGCGCGTGCTGTTACTGTTGAGTGCGTTACATTGAGTCCTACCGTAAAACGAGATTATTCACCCCAAAAGTGGTTTCCAGTCTAACCGGATGCTGCTAAATATTAGTATTTTATATATACAGGGTGGGTAAAAAATCTTGGATCAAACGAAACGGCGATAGTTGGGGTTATTTGCAGTTTTTTTTTTTTACCGATGGGAAATCATCAAATAACCCCTCCCGCTCTGGGCTGAGCAGGAGGGAGTGTCAGACTTTTACTGACTAAAACCCATCCATGTTCCTTCCTTTGCCCTTTGTGTTCCAGGGCCGCGGTATCTCTTTCGAACAGTCCCGCAACCGTGGCAGAGCCCTAACTTGATCTTTTTAAAAGTTATGATGAACTATCATCACTACAATAGTGCTTTTATGACAGTGGGTACCATGATTTAGGAGTAATGGCTTTTTTCAATAGGTATCATAAAAAGCTCACGAAAAATTATTTGAAACTTTATAGTTAATTACTGTAAAAAAAATGTACTATCAAAAAATTACCCTGATAACCCTAACTATCGCCCTGTTTCGTTTGATCCACTATTTCTTACCCATTAACCAACTGGGTAATACGATAACTTTTGGGTGGACGGATTGTCAGATTGGATGATAGAGAAGAATGAAGAAGATAATACTTAAGTTTGCTGTATTGCGCTGACTTCAAATTAATGTAGTTATTGGTATCAGGGACTATGACGCTAAATTCTGAATGTGGTGTGATAAATAACGTAAGCAACGCTTAGGTCAAAGTTTGTTTGCAGATAACATTTGAATAAACAAAATTGCGATGATAACATAAACAAAAATATTTCACCAATATCAGTAGATACCTATTTAATTTGATTTAGCTCTGCGAACGAAATCACATTATTTTTAGTGTTCCGTACCTCAATCGGCAAAACGGAACCCGTATAGGATCACTTTGTTGTCTCTCTTTCTGTCAATACCCTTTTTCTCAGGAATGCGTGGCGGTATCAAGCTGAAATTAATACCAAATACTCAGTTCTGGGACCCCTTGGAGCAAAGAAAAAATCAAACTTGTAAGTCAACGCGATCAAAAGATATGACTGTTTATTTCGCATACTAGCTTCTGCCCGCGACTTCGTACGCGGATCCTGTTGCTTTTGCCAGCGACAACGGGGTCGTCAAGAAAATCGAAGATCTGAAACGTCTGATGTAGAATTCTGAGGCCCGGGGACGGGAAAACAACGGGATGAGCGAGACGATTGAAGACGTTCCAGATCTTTCATTTTCGTAAGTCCACAGGAAATGCCCATCAGACTAAACAACTTTTGCTAAGACGTCATTCCTTAATATATTATAGTGTCGCTGGGCTTTGGAGTTCCACAACAGGGTTCCAGATCTCCAAATTTATTCTCTCAGCAGAAAATGCTATTCACGTGGAATAATTTTTGCTATGACACCATTTTTATATATCTTATACTTTAGCTGTTCTGTTGCGGTTCTGCATCAGGTGTTCCAATTTCCAAAATAAATTATAGCCTATATGTTGCCCAGACTTAATACCTACACAACAAATACTTTTTCTTCCCGTTATTCTGCAGCGGATCCCAAGGGTACACTGAATTAACAATAATATTGCAAATAACTTTAAAAAAATGCGCAATTCTCTATCCGTGAACGTCTCCGACTCGCGACACAATGCGTGACGTTCACGATCAGCGGGCAGTCGCGCATAACGTTCCGCACTTGTCTCTAGAGACCTAGAAGCAGATGCGTAGATACGCTGAGAACTCATGCGCAATTCTCTATCCGTGAACGTCTGCGACCCACGAGACAATGCATGACGTTCACGATCAGTGGTCAGTCGCGCATCATTTTCTTCACTGGTCTCTAGAGACCTGGATGTAAATGCGTAAATACGCTGAGAACGCCGGTGTGCTTCGCGATCCGAAGAGGTTTCTACGGAGCGAGTTGCTGCCTGATGTTCTCGAACAGCATCAAGTCTCCCCTGACGCTCTTCGGTAGATTCTTGGGATCTTATGATCCTCAATCTTTTAGCTCCTTTGGAACGTTGGGAAAAATTTGACCTCTTTCTAGGCATAGTTATAGTTTAATTCTGAAGATACCTGATCAATTAAAATCTAAGTGACTGCTCCCCTGCTTCACCGGGTAGGCTACCGTGTCACGAAAATAAATGAAAAAGGAAATTAAACACTCAAAAACATAAGCCTGAAGGCTTATTTATTCAAACTCAAACTCAAAGCATTTATTTCAATTAGACCATTACAGGCACTTTTGAAAGTCAAACAAAAAAAAAAAAAGCTAAGCTACAGTCACAGTCACAAGGCATAATAACTTGAGAAAGTACTGTAGTTGCACATTCCAAAGCGTAGATCTCTATGGAGAAGAATGTGCAAGAAACTCCATGGACACTCTTTTTAATCAAAATATTGTTACAAAATCTTGGTTACATCATTCACGTTGAGATTATACATTTAAGTGAGAACGATGTAGAAAGACGTGCACATTAAGAGCGCCCAGAGTAAAAGATTAAAATAATCAACACTTTCAAAATAAAGTAATTAAAATAAACCGTGGCAGCTAAGAGATGACCACTCCCAACTGACAGCGCCCGTTCACGAACATGACACATGGCTCGGCGCCATTCAACTCAACCATATTGAAGGGAACCAAATGACCCGACACACGCGCCACCATCAGCGAGAAATTTGAGTGAGCATGACATTCTTTCAGCCACCAGGCTACATTCAAGTCAATGAAAGATAAATAAATGTAAATGGTTGCTTTACAGTACATAGTACTCACACATGTGCTATGCAATTATATAATATTATTAAGAGATGGAATCTATACAAAGCAAGGATATTATTACAATCTTCTGCAGCTTCCACAATAACTTAACATGGTAATCAATTAGTTTGCTCCTATGGTTGTGGAGCAGGACCAGCATTGAGCCAAGCATTTTTATCATCAATATAGTCCCCCAACTTATAATATGCTTGCCTACATAGTGTGCGTTTTATACAAGATTTAAATTTCGTCTCATTCAGTTGTAGAATGTGAGGAGGTATTTTATTGTAGCATTTTAAACAGTACCCCATGAAAGATGAGTCTACTTTAGCTAGCCTGAAACCTGTGTGCGTTTCGACCGCGCGGCCACGGCGTTTTTTTTAAAAAAAAACTATGCCAAGATTATGTAAAAGTTTGTAAAAGTTGATTCCCCAAAACCATAAATTTGTCAAAGTTATGGTTAAAAAGTTATAAGGGTTTGAACGTGGCCGCGCCATCGAAACGCGGAGAACCGCGCGGCCACGGAGATCTCTAAAACTAAGCGTTGCAGAGACCTGAAACTTAGGTAAATAACAGATTGAATTTGTAAAAAATTTGTAAAAATATAGAAAAAATTCCAAGGTTTATATTTTAGGAGCTGTAAGACTAAAACCCCATGGCCGCGCCATCGAAACGGTAAATAAAACATTATCGCCGATATCTCGCTGAAAAGGCATCGCAGAGGTCTGAAGTTTTTTGTAAAACTTAGATTTGAATTTGTCAAAACCAGTAAAAATACAGAAGAAAATCCTAGGTTTATATTTTAGGAGCTGTAAGACTAAAACCCCGTGGCCGCGCCATCGAAACGGTGAATAAAACGTTATCGCCGATATCTCGCTGAAAAGGCATCGCAGAGGTCTGAGGTTTTTTGTAAAACATAGATTTGAATTTGTCAAACATTATAAAAATACACAAAAAAATCCTAGGTTTATATTTCAGGAGCTGTAGTACGATATCGCTTATAACCTTCAATTCGTTTTGAATGGTTCGATAGGGTGACCATGACTTAGTGTTTACAGAAAACTTTCCACCTATTGCATTACCTAGAAATTGTTTCTCAAGGATTCTAAATTAAATTAAAATGAAACGATACAAAAACATATGTTTATTTCTTTAAAAATCACATAAATCACAGATTGTTTACTTACACTAAGATATTTTTATTTTAAATTACCTAAATCATAGATTGTTTACTTACACTAAAATATTAAATTTCTTTAAAAATCACATAAATCACAGATTGTTTACTTACACTAAGATATATATTTCTGACAAAATCACAGATTATTTACTTACACCAAGATTTTTTTTATATTTTGTTTAAAATTACTCTGTTTTTTTTTTAATATCCTAATCATCTGTTAGACCATATGTTAAATTATGTATTGTCATAGGTTGTTCAGAACTTGAGTGCATTCCGGTTTTATTATCGTCGTAACAAATCATTCCGGAATTACTTACTAAGCAATGACACTTGTAATGACCAATAAGCCCTACAACCGGGGGAACATATTCCACAGCACCTATCAGTCTATATTTCTTTTGTTTTATTTCGATGTTGTGAGGTATTTCAACGAAGTCCAGATTGTAACAGCAGAACGTAGTTTTCCAAAGATAACAAATGTCCGAAACAGTGCGCAAATCAAAGTCAGTAGGAATGCCAAAATTTAAAAACACCAAACGAACACCAACGAGTAGTCCGTGCGAAAGTAAAACGACGACTACAACAAAAAGCCTTTGGCGGGGACGGGGCACGACTACGGGATATCTCTTTTAGAGCGCACATATTGGACTGATGTGATTGGTTAGACAGCCGATCTCCGTCTCCCGCACTGGACCCGCACTCCGTTCGCTCCTGTGTACTGTAGTGTGTGCAGCCTTTATTGTTGATTCCTTCAGTGGAATTCAATATCGTTCAATTCAGTGTCGTTATTCTATGTTTAATCATTTTAAAAATGCTGCCGCAAAAAAGTAACAGTTTCAAATATGAAAGCCCGAATGACATAAAATGATATTATTTTTTTACTTAAAAACAGTGTTAAGGGTGGCTCAGAAATGAAAATATTTCAACGAACTTATCTTGTACCTACACGAACAAGTAGCAGCGGTGGTATTTAAATTTCTAAACTAGCCACATCACTAACTTTTTATAATATATATATATATATATATAACATCTTTTTAGTTTATCAGGGTAAATTGATTTTGGAATCCGTGAGTTAATTACAGGGGTTATTTCTGGCATAATTCATACATTTCAAATCCTTTAGACAAATTCAAAACAATTACTTTTCTTAATTTTAGCGCTTTTTCAGCTATTAAGCCACCATTGCTTAAATAGCTGAAAAAGCACCTAACTGAATCATCGGTGATTTAAGTGTTTTTTATAATTAAAAATAAATAAACTAAAATGAAACGATAAAATACAAAAACATAATAGGGTATATGCAAGAAATACAAAACTTTTTTTATTTCTTAAAAATGCCTTGTATTGGACCATAAAAACATTGTGGTACACTTGTTTAATTCTCTAATACAACACTTATTTTACAATTTAATATTTTATTTAGCGTGTTTTTGGTGAAACGGAACGCAAACACAAACCGCATCGATTCCGGTAGTGACGTCAAAGTCCATGTGTCAAAGAAACACTTTTAATTGAAAAGTACTTAAAGTTTCACTAAGATTTTATTATAATTTGTTATTGCAATTTTTGCTTAAATAAAGCACTTACATTTTAGTAAAACTAATCTACTAAGAGAAAAAAATTAGATTTAAACGAGGCAGATAGAGGTAAGCGACATCAAAGTCCTGACATGAATGGCCGCGATAGTCATGGACGTTTGAACTGTCGTAGAAAATTGTAGGAGTTTAATATTTTTTTTGTGCGACAAGCAGTAGTTGAAATTAACTTTTAATTATTTTCTTGGGTTGATAGTACTGCATATTATTGATTTAAGTGAAAAAAAATTACATGCATATTCCCTATTATGCTGAAATAGACATAAGACTCTTCATTTTAATTTAATTTAGAATCCTTGAGAAATAATTTCTAATACAATATGTGGAACCTTTCTGTAAAAAATAAATCATGGTCACCCTATCGAAATATTCAAAACGTATTAAAAGGTCTTAAATTATGAAAAAAATGTATTTTTTTACTTATTATCGGTAGTTCTACTTATCCATCAGTGTTTCTACAAAAAATATCTACCTAATACTTAACTCCTTCGGTAAATAATCGCGACTTATTTCTAAACGATATCGTACTACAGCTCCTGAAATATAAACCTAGGAATTTTTTGTGTATTTTTATAATGTTTGACAAATTCAAATCTATGTTTTACAAAAAACTTCAGACCTCTGCGATGCCTTTTTAGCGAGATATCGGTGATAACGTTTTATTCACCGTTTCGATGGCGCGGCCACGGGGTTTTAGTCTTACAGCTCCTAAAATATAAACCTAGGATTTTTTTCTGTATTTTTACTAGTTTTGACAAATTCAAATCTAGGTTTTACAAAAAAACTTCAGATCTCTGCGATGCCTTTTCAGCGAGATATCGGCGATAACGTTTTATTCACCGTTTCGATGGCGCGGCCATGGGGTTTTAGTCTTACAGCTCCTAAAATATAAACCTTGGAATTTTTTCTATATTTTTACAAATTTTTTACAAATTCAATCTGTTATTTACCTAAGTTTCAGGTCTCTGCAACGCTTAGTTTTAGAGATCTCCGTGGCCGCGCGGTTCTCCGCGTTTCGATGGCGCGGCCACGTTCAAACCCTTATAACTTTTTAACCATAACTTTGACAAATTTATGGTTTTGGGGAATCAACTTTTACAAACTTTTACATAATCTTGGAATAGTTTTTTTTTTTAAAAAACGCCGTGGCCGCGCGGTCGAAACGCACATTGAAACCTGGCTGAACTGAACAACTACTTGATAAAATAAAATAATAAATGGGAGTTTTGGCCAGTAGAGTCAAATTTTCAATGATTCATCGAAAATCAGTCCTAAACTGTTACCGCCTTCACCACGTGGAGGTACTCCCAGCTTATGTTATTTTATAATTATACAGTGAAATTAGTGATAACTTTGATTTCCATATCAGGTGTTCCAGATCTTCAATTTTTATACGTCAACAGAGAGTGCTCATCAGGCTGAACAACTCTTGCTAAGACGTCATTCCTATATATGTTATGGTGTAGCTGGGCTCTTGGAGTTCCACATCAGCTGTTCCAGATCTTCAAATTTTATACGACAACAGAGAGTGCTCATCAGGCTGAACAACTCTTGCTAAGACGTCATTCCTATACAGCCTGTAACGGAAAGGGTATATACATCCGAAAGGCACGGCTTCTTTGGATGATAACAAACGATAAGGCAAGGGTTTTTTAAACCCATCTCTACATGTTCGGAAGTTATGATATTTTTTAATTAATTGATACCAGAAACCAATCTTTTCAAATTGAAATAAAGACATCACTAGCAATAACTCAGCTGATCGGTGTCAGCGAACTATTTGTAAGTAAGAATAAACCTCTTACTCCTGGTAATTTCGAATAAAGGGTTCCGCAAGTTTATTTTTTGTTTGCAAAATATTTTTGCAGACTTTTCCTAAACTTAGATTATGTCTGTGAACAAGCTACTATTAATTTGTCTAGGTATCTCTAAATTTAATGAAATATTGATACCTGCTTGCATTGTCACGGTCGTATCATTATTTGTCTTTACGTAGTTTTTCTTTTGTTGAAGATTACTTTGTAGATAATTATTATTTAGATAATATTCCACCCACCACCCCACCTTACCATCGTACCTACAACACAGTAAATACCTAATTTAATAACAATATTCCTGTAAATTTCTGAAGGTTATTAGGTCCTTTTATTTTGCTGGCCATATGGATGAACGATGTTTTGCTTTAATTTTTTTTATTGATTCACAAATGACCGATCTGTTTGATATGAGATAAACCTACCTATTCACTGTTTGTTATTGTCAGCACAATACTTTGGGCAAAGAACTAAATTATACGCCTTTTTACACATACGATCCAGGAGATTTGATTCACCTTACTATTAAATCAATTTATTAAAAAAAAACATTATTGTTTGCCGTTAAAAAAGGATTTAGTAACATAATTTGTCCAACTGAACCCAAAACATCATCTTTATGCAACTTATGCATCTCCTAGTAGAAATAAAATCACAGTAGGTTCCGTTCATCATTTTAAATTATTCACGCTCTGTCGAAAGTTGCTGTTTGAGTGGTACATAAGTTTTATTGGTTTGAGCACGTTTAGTCTTTATCATAATCCAAATGAAGTCATTAGAAAATGTCTCAAAACTGTATCTAACTGAAGAAAGAAATTAATAAAAGTACCAGGACCGCATGAGTAACAAGAAGTGCTATTGCCGAATTGAAAATCGTTTGCTCACAGAACCCTGATTTCGTCGTTACACACACATAGTCAATCATCTTGTGTATGTATGTAACCAGGTTTAGGTTTTAGGGTAGACGTACCAATTGCAGTCCTGTAGTTTGAATTACTCCTGGTAAATTAAACTTCTAATAGGATTTCAAAATACCTTAGGTAAGTTAATATTTTGATCAAAGATTATTATTTGTTATTTTGAAATAAAAGCTCTTTGTTCAGATTCTCACGGATAATAAACGTACAACATAATTATGATCGAATGTACCAATTTTTCAATTTTGAATTTGATTTACGTAGTTAACTCTTATTTTATTTTTGCTCGGGTCTGTTAAATTTCCTTAAATGTTTATTGGAGTTTAGTTAAAATTATTATTAAGATGTAAAACATTTTTTTTAATAGTGGTGGACACTAATTGGGACACCTACCCTATTACCAGGATAGCAAGGAATAGGAGCTTTATTTTGCATTATTGTTAATAATTTATTTGCTCTTCAGTCGTCGATTTCTCCGCGTGTAGTGCACATCGTTTATTCGTTTCCATCCGTGTGATACGCGCATAAGTTCAGTACGGCTACTAATTAATTACTACAACCTAATTGTTGTTATTGTTTTCGTTGTGTTTGTTTCGCGCTTTCCGCAATGGATCGGGCGTGGTAGTAGAACCGTCAGCCCGTCCGTCCGGGCTGGAGTGGAGACCACGCATTGGAAAGCGCAGCGTGGGACGGCCACCTGCCAGATGGACCGACGACCTTGCTAAAGCTGCAGGGAGTCGCTGAATGCAGGTGGCATTGGACCGGACACTTTGGAAATCGATTGGGGAGGCCTATGTTCAGCAGTGGACAACAACGGGCTGAAATGATGATGAGTAGAACCGTGGCATGGCCTCCGCGGTCCCCAGAACTTACCCCGTTAGACGTTTTTTTTGTGGGGGTACATTAAAACGTAGTGTACGTAGTGCCGAGTGATACAGTGGACCAAATGAAAGTGCGGTGCCAGTAACACCAGAAATGCTACGCAATGTTCAGGTGTCCATGAACAAGCGATCGGCCTAGTGCATACAATACCAAGGACACCACATCGAACCCCACCTTTAAAAATGTAAGTTAATTTACTAAATTAAGCAAAGCTTAAAGATTTTACTGTTTACTCTTCAATAAATAATAGGATGAAACTAGCTAACCTACCTAAACTTTGTTTCGATTTTTTTATTACGTAACTTTTAGTATCTCAGTTTTTACGTGAAATTTCTGGCTTGATATTAACGAGTAAACGGTAATTGTAAATCATTAATTAAATTACGCAATAATCATTTTTACATCACGGTAAAGTAGGCACCTAGACTCGGCGGCGCACGGCTCGGCGCGCGGCCGCGGCGGCTTGTTTGATTTCGTCAGTTCGCGCCGACAAAGACACCGCCTGCTAGGCTACTAAACAGTATGGTACTAGGCGCGCAGAATTACGGAAGAGATCTTATTTATTCATTAGACAGAGAGAGAGTGATAATGGCAAGTAACGTTGAAAGTTATTGACCCCCGTAGTGCGGTGACACGTTTTTATGATTTGGATTTCAGAAACTTAGTGAAACCGAAAATTTGGTATCAATTTTTTGAGTATTTTATTTTGAGCTGAAACTTTGTATAGTGATTCTATACCAGCTGTAATCTTTAGTGGTTAAGGATAGTTATACCCTTTCCGTTACACGTTGTATATGTTATAGTGTAGCTGGGCTCTTGGAGTTCCACATCAGCTGTTCCAGATCTTCAAATTTTATACGACAACAGAGAGCGCTCATCAGGCTGAACAACTCTTGCTAAGACGTCATTCCTATATATGTTATAGTGTAGCTGGGCTCTTGGAGTTCCACTTCAGATATTCCAGATCTTCAAATTTATTCTCTTAACAGAAAATGCTCATCACGTGGAACAATTTTTGTGGTAACATTTTTGTATCTCTTATAGTTTAGCTGGTCTGTTGCAATGCTGCATCAGATGTTCAAGTTTCCAAGATAAATTATAGCCTATATGTTGCCCAAATTTAATACCTATACAACAAAAAAAAAACATTTAAATCCGTCGAGTAGTTCCGAAGATTAGCGTGTACAAACAAACAGACAAACAGACATACAGACAAACAGACAGATTTTTTTTTTTGGATTCTTCCTCTATTACTGTTTCCAAACCCCCCTCAAAAATTATTTTTCTAATATATTCAATGTACAGACACAGTTTTTTTACTGTTTTATTATATGTATATAGATTATGCGATTTCACAAGGGAATCAAAACCTATAGGGTAGGTACTTCCCTTTGACCTAGAATCATGAAATCTGGCAAAAATCAAGGCCTTACAGCACAAGTAAAGGAAAAAAAACAAAAAATATAAAAAAGTTTAGAATTAAGTCGAGTCCCCATCCATACATAGTTGACGCCAATTAAGATATTTTTTTTAGATAATGATACGGAACCCTTCGTACGCGAGTCCGACTCGCACTTGGCCGGTTTTTTTTACTTATACTATCTGTGGTATTGGTGCAATGCTGGAAGGTACAGACGCCAGCACGTCAATTTACCCGAAACTGTCAAATTTTCCCAAAAAACCTAATGATTTAGGTTAAAGTTGAAAATTTATTAAAGAAATTTGATAGATTGTAGTAGCTTGATGTGCTGGCGTCTGTACAAGCGGGCGTTTCAAGTTCCAGACGGCTCCAAAATGCAGATAGATTGCGTCCGTTGTGTGTAATGTTGTGCCTGTTTGTTGTGATTATTTTAGTAAGAAAATATACCTACTTCTCCACGTCTACAACCAATGTTTTATTTTTTCTCAATGAGCCTGCAGCCTCTTTTATGTGGCCTTCCCTTCATCGCCATCGCCAGACTAACCAAATATCTTATCTGTGTTCCTTGTTGACCATGCTGCCATCTATGAAAAATGCATAGCAACTACTAAGTTATCAGCTGGTAGCAACTACTAGCAACAGATGACAACGATCAACGACCTCAGACAGTCAGTGTTTGTGATGCCAATCAAAAAGTGATAGAAGTCTTTGCAAAACTTAATTGTTTTTATATTTAGCTATAACTTTGAATGAAAGTAAGTGTCTAGATTTACATTTCGCTTGGTTTTGTTTGCTTGATAAGCTACGAGTCGAGGTACCTACTGATTCACAGATTTATCTACTGTTTTATAATAATAATTACAGGTGTTAGTATTTATGTAATGTTCGTAAGTGGAGTTATAGGTATACAGTGTTTTTTTTTTCTACTGATCAAATATTTTTATACTACATTTAAACGAAAACTAAGTAGGTATCTACATAAAAAGCCTTTTTAGGTTAAGTTCTTGTAACCAAACTTGTTCTAATTAAACATCTCGACAGGGGTCTAAACTCTAGTCGAATAAACAAAGATAATAATTATCTCTTTTTACTGTTGATAGATAAAATGCGATTATTTTTTTCATGCTTTTAGTTACAAAGGTCAATGCAATAGGTACAATGAAGTAAATAAGACATTAAATAAGGAGCCAGTTTTATTTTGTTTGTAGTCCTTGATCTTTCCTATTGGAGATAATAAAGTAGGTAGGTTAGTAAGAACATAAGAACCTACCTACTTCGCATCTGCTAATAATATTTTTAATTAAAAACAAGAGGGTAACCTGGTTCTTCTCATTTTACTTTAAATTGATCAAGATAAAAGGTACTTACTTACAGGTAACTTGCACTAAAATTCTCATTGGGTAGCCGCTGGCTCTAGCCAGACTCAAAACATATACTATTTCTTTGACAGGTACGAAAATGCCTTCAATCCTCTACAAAGCGGATGGCAGTCCACCTGCTAGAGCAGTCATGATGGTCATCGATATTTTAGGGTTAAATCATATTGAACAGAGGGATTTGAATCCTGTGTTACGGGAACAAGACTCGCCGGAAATTAAAAAGGTAATAGGTAAAGTGCTTTCGTTCATGACACTATCGAGATTAATTATGTATTTCGGCAGTCGCAGGTGTTACACACGTACGGGCCAGCGTGATAGGACACAATCTCAGTGGCGTGCCTAGGCGTCAATATTACGTCAAGCTAGAGCAAGCAGACTGCCCCAAAACCTTTTTTTATTTACCATTTAAATATTAATTACATTTGTTTTAGCAGGGGGTCTAAAATCGCCGCTTTAAGCGCAGGCCACACCGCTAGATGGCGGGCGGGCGAGCGACGCGAACGACACCCTTTTCATACTTTGTTCGTATCTTTCGATAGTTCGCGGTGTGAACGAAAGTATGAAAAGAGGTGAAACGACGCGTGGTTCGCGTCGTTCGCCCGCCCGCCTGCTGGTGGTGTGGCCTGCGCTTTATCAGAATCATAATACGAATCACGTTAAAAATTTAAAACTCTTAAAATGGACTTTGTGGTCATAAACATAGAGACCATTTTAAGAATTTTAAATTTTTAAAGTGTTTCATATTATGATTCTGATAAAGCTTCCATTTTAGGCCCACAGAATAGCATTTTTAAACCACCACTTAAGAAGTGCCAGCCAAGCTTTTGAGCTCGTTCAGAAGTACCGCCACTGCACAGCCTGGCCAAAATATACAATAGGAATTTAACCCAAACATTTTTGTGTAGCACGCGTTACTCGTCATTGATCCGAAAGTTAAGCTAAGAATCTGAGGCAGCACATGAAAAGGAGGCTTACGGTGGCAGATGTGAAAAGTGTGATGCCGCAGAAACCTTCATTAGTATGATATATCGACTAACCACATGCATGTTTTGTGGAACCAATCACCAAACGTTTTTGGCCTGTTTAACACATTCAGTGCCGGGAACCCACCTGGTGGGTTCACTCAAGTCGCACTTGGGATGCCAAGAACCCACCTGGTGGGCTCATTTTAAATGTAGGTTTTTCTTAGCGAATACAGAATCAAATAACGAAAAAATTAAAACAGTTGTATATTTTAACAAGGTTAATAAGAATACGCCGTGGTTTCAAATTACAAGCATTTTTATTTTCAATAAATTTTCGACCTCTGCCTAGATGCCGAGAACCCACGTGGTGGGTCCTATTTCAGGGGTGAAAAACCAAAGGCACGATTTTAAATATTTTCTAAAAATATTTTTTTTTACATTTTAGGACACGAAAATGAGTTCAAAATCGAGGCTTTTTAGTGTTCGGTATCAAAATAGACAAAAACTAATACTTATTATTGTGCGATTTAGTCTGCCTGCCCGTTTATCTCTCACAGGCACTCACAGCTACATATTTCAGAAACTATTATCGCTACAGACTTGACATTTGGAATACATAATGCTAGCATTTTTCAATTGAATTGCCTAGACTACGATCCCCTTCGTGTTAGGTTTCTTTAAACCTCAAACATACAAAATGTCGATGAAACAAGCAAAAGCACCGACTTCCGAAAGTAATTTTAACTTTTTTGTGTTTTGTTTTTAATTCGTTTTTTTTTTGCAACATTTTATTAGTATATCGTATTTATATACCGTGAAGTTTAAACGAGCAAGCTCATCTCAGTGTGAACACGGTCGCGCGAAGTACGGCAAGGGCACATCTATGATTTAAATCGATGTTGTATTTAAAATAAATGCACTACTTATGGTCGTTAACCTAACAAAATGTCATCAAATCCGTTTTTTGTTTGGTTTATTATGTTAAGATATCGATATCCATCACAGCTGCGGAGTATCGCTAGCTAATATAATCCGGTATTACAAGAGTTACTGGGTGGTTCACACAAAACTAACTGTCAAATAAACTACCTACAAATGCAAATGCAATGTTTGTAATCATTCAAAAGTTTTAAAATGTTATTTATTAAAATCTAAAAGTTACAATAATTGCGACTACGTAAATTAAATTTAAAAAAAAATGCATGAAAATCTCACAAAAGGTTGAACACCCCTGTCACGGGATCAGAGCGGGCGATTTTACTTTTTAAATTTTTTATTATTTCTTGATTATTGCGCTTTCCCTACCCTACTAGGGCATGAAATTACCCCCACAGATCGCAAATATAGCGATAATACCCCCTGAAAATTCTATTTTACCACTTATTTTAGGGTTTTAAATCTTAATCTCAAACCTAATGCCGAGAGCCCTCCAGGTGGGTTCACTTTACCGCAAACGTAATGCCAGTGACCCACCTGGAGGGTCCACTTGCAATATGTATGGTGGGAGGACACATACACACACTCACACTCTCCCTCATTCACTCACATATACTCACACATAAACCTACACCCTGCACTCATACACACCTTTTATACATACACATGCATTAGTATAAGTTAGTATTAGTATTAATTTAACTTAATTTAATTTGTAATTTGAATAGTTTTAGCATAGAAATTATACGTTTCACTCGTTGTATAACTAACACAACTTGCTATGGAAGAGCGGACTCTCCTAATACAGGCACTATCTGCCTAAAAGGAGGGTCCAATCACAAAATTTTGTTAATACCTAGACTTGTGCTACCAATAAATTATTATTAAAAATTATTATTATATTATTATGCGCACTATGAAACGGAGGTGGACTCGAATGTGTTAAAACTGTTCATTACCTACGTTTACCTTTGTTTTGGTAAATTACTAAAATATTTCCCTGCTTTTTCAGAAAAATCCCATGAGAACTATACCCATGTTAGACGAAGGCGACTTCTGGCTGGCCGACAGGTAAAAACATCAGAAGCACCCAAAACCTTACGTCGAGAAATCCATCCACGTACCCAAAAATTACGTTTACTTCTTTCCTTTTGTTTCTTCTTCTCTCTTTGTTCTTCAAGCAATTGTTGAATAATTGAATAATTAACTATTTCAATTACGGCACAAACAGCTATTCTGCTCAACATTTTCGACGGAAATGACCGAGCCGCATGCGGCTTGGTGAGGCAATTTGTGAAGCGACTAGCCGCACGGCGAAAATCGACCCGTGTAAACCCCTCTTAACAAACAACGCATTTTTAATTTCTTGCTCTATTCGCTTGCTACAGCGCCGGCGGCGGCAGTGCGATCGACATTATTCTAAGTTTCTTTGTTTCAGCCATGCAATAATGATATACTTACTAGAAAAGTATGGAAGACCAGAACATTCTCAACTATACCCAGCTGATAGCAGAAAACGTGCAACTGTTCATCAAAGGTTGTTCTTTGACTGTGGAGTTTTCTTTCCAAGGCTGAGAGCAGTTATGGTAATACTTTTTTATGCAATCTAAGAATAGTACATTTTGATATAAGTGGGGAAACTTTGTTATTGCAATCGAGCGCGGAATTAACACCCGAGCTGCAGGCGAAGGTGTTATGGAGCCGAGAACTGCAATAACAAATCCCCACGCGTATCAAACGACGTTTTTCAATACACTTTCGAAGAAATAAAATATTAAAACAGAAAGTATTTTTGGCGGGAATAATTATAAAACTATGATTTAATTTGCTTTTTTTCCGCGCTTTGCTTTCGCCAGGCTGAAGAAGAAGCAAAGGTATGATGCCGCTATACAGCCTGATATAAAAAGAAAAAAAATCTAATATTTTTGCATTTAGAACACAAAGAAATGTTAATTTGTTCATAAAAGTAAATATTTGTTTTAAATATCATGTAAGTATAACTATGATATTCTATTTATAAACACAATTTAAATACAAAAAAAATATTTACGCCGTATAGACGCATATCTCTTTGCCGAGATTAAAAAAAAACAATCACCACCGATTAAAGCTATAGTTATTGAACCCATTTGGAGTTATCTGTGGAATGTTTTATTTCCGCACGTGTGCGGAAAAATATTAAAAATCCACGCGTGTGAAATACATTGCATGTTGAACCTAATCGTAGTGCGATAAGAACCAGTTTTCGAGAAAGTGTATTGAAAAAGCATTACTCACACTGCATACTAACTAAAAATAGAAGAAACTGGTTGTCACGGATGACGATCTCTAGGAACACTTTAAGCACACCGCGAGTCTCTTCGTAGATATTTACCCTGGTGGTTCATTCAGATGCTCCAAAATTGCCAACTACTAACTTGAGAAATGGTGTGTGTACGTTTGGAGACGCTACGTCCAGCAGCAATTTGCTAATGATGTAGATTATAATGAAAATGCCATTACATCTTTCTTGAGCATGAATTATTTTGATAAGCGCGCCAATCCTTGTGCATGTGCAATACCTATAGTCTAAATCCAGCCCTTTTAAGATTTTATTACCTTTCTAGGCACCAACCTACATGGGAAGGCTTACAGAGATGTCCAAAAGCATGATAAGGAACATTGTAGATGCTTACTCCATGCTTGAAGATTATTTAACAGAGAACTTGTATATGGCAGATGATGTGATAACTATTGCAGACCTGAGTATAGTCTCCACTATGGCAACTTTTGTAGGATTGGTTCCTATTGACCAAAAGAGGTGAGTATTTATTAAGTCTTTAATCTTTTATCTACATCTATTTAAATTTTGAAGCTTTGAAGCGGCCATTTTTGATAATAATGCTATTTAGAATATCACAAGAAGAAAAGCCTAGTATATCATAAAGAGGCGTTAACATTGCCAAAGGATAGCTTAACACTAGTTTACAGTGTTTTTGCTCAAGAGATGAAAACAATATTTTTGCATAGATGATTGAATGCTAAGATTCTGAATCCAGAAAAAAAAAACAACCAGTTTTCAAAATACTTACATTTCAACTTTTAAATTTTAACAATGCTCTCCTACATTGAAAGTATTGATGAAATTGGCAACATCGGGCAAGGCACTGCAGCAGCATGATACAGCTTTATGTTCAGTGGGACAACACTAAAATATATATTGTGGGACAACACTAAAATATATATTTTAGGACAGTTAATTGATCACTACATAACCAGATTATAACAAAACTTCTTGTGGGTATTCAAATCAATCAATCTTGTGGGTTTTGTAAAAAAAACTTGATGTGTTAAAAATATTTCACATTCATTTTAGTTATTAGAAGGTAGTTACAAAACAAATCCAACAGGTTCTGTTGTATGAGCAAAGGAAAAAATAATATTTGTAAACTAGTGTAATTTATAAAAGAATTTTACTACAGACAAAAGATGAAAATCCAGATACGAACTTGATGTGTTAAAAATATTTCACATTCATTTTAGTTATTAGAAGGTAGTTACAAAACAAATCCAACAGGTCCTGTTGTATGAGCAAAGGAAAAAATAATATTTGTAAACTAGTGTAATTTATAAAAGAATTTTATTACCACACAAAAGATGAAAATCCAGATACGATTATGTAAGCAATAATTACAAAAACAATATTGTTTTATTTTCAGATTCCCCAAATTAAAGCAATGGTACAGTAATATGAACGAAAGAGATTACTGTAAAAAGATAAACATTTCCGGTGGCAAGGAGCACTCAGACGGACTAAAGGCTTTAATGGAATACAACAAATTTCAAGAGAAATCTAAAACTTCTAAATTGTAAGCCCTGTTGAAGAAGAATGAGCCATAGTTAAGTAAAATGATGGCTCTAATTAGATTAATAAATTAAGTGATTTTCTCCTGATCTCAGGGGAATATGGATATGCAAGCGAGGTTATTATGTTAGTGTATTTTCAAATTGGTGGTGTAAGAGTAAAAACTTGTTACAAGATAAATTGTATATTTTGTATCATTTTATTTAATATTATTTATAATATTTTAAATAAACCAGCTATTTATATTACAAGGTCCAAAGCAGGGTTGCCAAAAAACAAAATACAGTGTAAGAATCACAGGTTTTTTATTTCAATAACTAAAAAGAAATGCAAAGAATTTTTCAACTTTACACTCCAGTAACGTCTAAGGCTACCATATGGATAACTTTTTTCTGAGAAAATTAATGATTACAAAAACGTTACACAGTTAAACATTTTCTATAAGTCTTGTAATAGTCTCTCGCGAACGCCCGCACATCGTAAGAACAATAGCACTTAACGATTAAAGTACACGTAGAATACTCGAGATATCGACGTAGTCCCCTCAGTCATACTTAACACATACATAATTGCGTTTCATTAATAAACGAACATCATAATGGAATCATAATGCAAAGTTTCACGCAAACTCATAGTCACTTGTCAAATTTGGAGTGGTTGTTTGTTTGTTTGGGCGTTACTGTCAATGTTGCACGTTTAGTCTTAAATGTAACGGCAGGGACCTGGCCTGCATTAGCCGTCCTCCTTCGGTGGTGTGAACCATCCTGGAATTACACACAATATTAAGTTAATGGCTTGAAAAACATGGCGTGAATACAAACGGACTGCATTTTATATGCTAAATGCGATATTACTAAGCTGCAACTAAAGGGCTAGATGCTATGTGACAATGCAGTCTATCTGTAGACACTTGTAGTATTGTAATAAATCGATATTGATCAGTTCGCACAAAAAATCACTAACCCTTCTATTAATAAACACAGAATAAAGTTATTCCAAGTGTAAAACTTTGAAAATGTATGGTTATTCCTTTGTTATTCCTGGTATAATTTTATTCCGTGTTTATTAATAAGAGGGTAAAAGTTTATCCACACATATTTTTTGGAGGGTACGATCCGTCCACGTCCCGGCATGGCCCTGATATCTGTGGATAGACCTTAAATATTCTATAATTATATTCACTAAGCATTCAAAATAATGCAAATATTGAAATCAAACTAACAGTTACAATTTTTTTTTTATAGGCTTTTCAGGCCTTTGCTGGGCTAAGGCCTCCCCCAATTCTTTCCACGTGTTCTTTTCCCATGCCTCCTCGAACCAGCCAGAACAGTTACAATGATTGTACGTAAAAGGAACACCGTCGGATTTGTTTCGGCATTCCTTCTCAGCTAGGAAATACCGACGCCATCTTGTTTTTGAGATATTGATCGGCGTTGTGAGGCGTGGTTGATTCCCGCCTTGATGGAGGCGTAGGCCATTTCCAAGTGTTTCTCCCGCTTATAATAGCAGGATAGATGGTCCTCCAGACGGATATCCATAAGAATTTAGTCTAGTTAGAGAGGTACTGTACTAAGAGCAAAGTTTCGACCAATGTTGGTTATATGACTTAGCACAGGACACCACGCTTAGCAGCAGCAATATAAAATTAATAAACCATAGAACGGTTTTACAGGAATATTTTACATAAGTAGTCGTCATCTCCTTGCACTTGTCGCATATTAGTTTAATTGTAACTACTGATAATAACAAGGCCACATTTATATGTGGCTTTACTAATACCAGGAAATCGCTATATTTAGTGACGTAAATAATATTGTAAAGCAAAACTATTGCTAATCACAATAATAAAGAGTATCAATTACAGTAATATCACTCACAGCTGCGGACTTTTTGGTATGATTTTAAACATGGACAGCAGGGTAAGTCAACAGAGTAGTTACCCATGCATTAATAGCCCTCCTTTTGTGCTTCGCCGCAGTCGGGTAAAAAATTGATGTGTAATGAGTTTTTTTTTCAAGCATTGGCTCAGTTAATTGTTAATTAAAATTACGAGCCTGTATGCTGTATTATTTGCCAATTACGCGATTGCAACAGCTAGTGATCATTCTATCAGACCGAAGCCGACGGCGGAACAGTAGCTTATAGGATTAGATGAGCGATTCGGAAAACTTGTCCCATTTGTCATTTTTTTTTTTTTTTATACATTTTTAAATATTTTTTAAGAAAACCTATTAAAAAATACATTTAAAAATATTAAAAATAGATGGCCCATCGGCATCAGGAACAAGGTCCAATCTGCCGGTGGTCAGGACTCCCAGAGAGAGGATCCGCCTCACTATGCGTGCCGTGATCAGCAGTACTGCGCACTGAATCAAGCCCTCAACCCAGCCGCGCAATTTGAGCCTCCTAAGGTGTTGGTCGACGCTCTTTGCTAATAGTCCATTAACCGTAACGACTATCGGTACAATGATTGCAGAGTCCACGTTCCACATGTCGACAACCTCTGTGTGCTAAATCAAGATACTTGATTTTTATCATTCTCAGCTTTCACGAGAGATATGAGTGACAGTGATGCCAACAATCATTGCACGGCGCTCTCGGCGATCTCTCACCACAATATCAGGTTTATTTACTAAAATTGTCCTGTCCGTGATGATAGATTAATCCCAATACAATGTGGCATGACCATCTGCGAGAACTGGGTCGGGCACATACTTGTAGTATCAGACCCACAAGAACCCACAAGGTTGTTTGGAAAACATTTGTTTGGCAACACGTAATAGCTTGTTTTGAAAAAAAAAGCATGGCTGCTGTAGATCCAGTTCAAGACTAGTTTGGGGACCAGGACTGTGCGCGGGGATCAAAACAGCAATCAACCACACCAAAACTCCTTTTCCTGGACATTCAGAGAGCTATACTTGTTACTATTAGCCTGCACCATCCCACGGCTGGGCACAAGCTTCTCATGACTTCCAGTTCTTTTGATCCAGGGCTAATGTGGGAACAGTCGTTGGTTATGTCCAGCGTGTCCCGCCATCTTCTACGAGATCTACCGCTTCGCCGTAGGGCGCCACATGTTAGTAATTTAGTCAAAGAACTATAAAATACCCAATCTCACCATTCTTCTCATGTATCTGCACGAGGCATTTGAAGCTCTGTTGCGCGCGCGCGAGACTGTACTGCGACTGTGACACGACTTTGGTGGCGCCGAACTGGATCCGCGCTTTGCCCTTGACGAGCGTGGCGGCGATCTGCATGATCACGGCCTCCACGGTGTAGGCAGACGACCAGCCCTGCTTGGTCAGCAGTTCCATGCATATCGCGCCGCCTACTAGCACGTATCCTCCTGAAACATGGTGGAAAAGCATTAGTATCGATTCAAAAAAACAGAATGCAATATTACAGTCATTCAAGCCAAAATAAGCCCTTTCGCTTGTTGAATGTGTGAGCTAGTAGAATCCCGTAAACGTTTTACATGGAGGTAGTGCCTTTTTCAGATAATGGTACCTACTTGCTTAGCCAAAGAGTTCTCGTTCTCACTTGCTTAACAAAAATCCAAGCATTCAGTATACTGTCTACTTCAAACCTTCAACAAGCTAAGGTTTCATCAATCCCTCCAAGCTAAGGCGGACTCTCGAGACAATACCAAAAACAGTTTTTGGTGAACGTGTGCTAACACAATAACGAATGTATCGTAAATTCGAATAGAAAATTCTAAGCATTTGGCACTGACAACACCTTCATGTCGTAGCAAAAGAGACATTTTTGATTTAGTTTTAAGAATAAGTAAGTAAAAGTGTGACTCACCTGATATGATAGGGTACACGACCCTAACGAAGGGCGGTTCGAAGGGGTACGTCTCTTTGAACATGATGTTGAGGAGTATCGAGTCCTTGCCCTCCTTCTCTTTCAGGACCAGCAGGTCGTTGTGTAGCGGACTGTCGGGGTCCACGGAACGCAGCCTGATGTTCCACTCGTACAAGGAATCGTTTACTAACTCTAAAATAAAAGAGATTTGAATATGTTATTATGCTTTTTAGAATTTGATAATAGAAAGAATATGTTAGTTTTTTTTGTTTCAAATCGAAAGAACAAAATAATACGATATTAGTGGTTTCATATTATGTTTTCAAGGCTATACTACTGTAGTGTGTACTACACAGATTTTGATATTTTTTGGTAGAAATTAATTGTATACCTCAAAATCTTAATTGCGATTGTAATACACATTATTGCATAGTGGACATCGCCTTTCCAATTCAAAACATACGTATGCACAAATAAACGTCAGTGAAGACGATGTGGTACAATGCGCACAAAAAATATACGATAGCGACGACTGCGGTTGCATGATCAACGATGCGCGAAGGGTATTGGTTACCATACTTTTAATGCGGTCAACCGATGAGTAATAGCTACGTAGGAGGCGACATATTAATACGCCTTCGAGCTATATTATAACTATAAACTCTGTGAAAATGGCTGCAATCCTCTACGCGGGCTCTATTTATACTAATATTATATAGAGGTAAAATTTGTTTGTAAATTTGTATGTAGGGAAGGTTATCTCTGGATCTACTTACTGAACCGATTTTGAAAATTCTTTAACTAATAGGAAGCTACATTATCCCCGAGTGCGGAAAGCTACATTATCCCCCGCGGGCAACAGCTAGTCTTAAATAAAAATCTCGTGTCACGGTGTTTGTGTTCGCACTCCTCCGAAATGACTCGGCCAATTTTATGAATTTTTATATTTAACACCGCTAGGTTGTCAAATACTAAATAAACGAGCGAAGCCGCGGGCAAAAGGTAGTTTTATTATAAGCTTTTATTTAACTTGCCTTGTTAGTTACTTAGTATGTATTGGTCAAATCTTGCAACTGAATTTCAAACCATTTCCCCCAACCGATTGAGCTGAAATTTTGCACACACGTTTGGTTCTGGTGACAATACATTTTTATGACAGACATGAATTGATCCTGCAGCCAGGATCGCCTCCTCACGAGAGAACTCCTCAACGGTTAATAGCGGAAACGAAACTTTGTACACGCGTTCAATGTTGTTTTTTTTCATTATTTTTCTTTATTAAAAATTGTTTAATTTATTTCATTTATGGTCTAAAAGATGCTGGTTTCCCCACTGTTTTCCTTCGACAGCGGTGTTGATGAAATAAATTATACAAACTAAAGAGCCTGCCTACATTACAAGACAAACAGGAAAAAATAAAAATAGTCTAAAAAAATTCCTGTAATTAAATATTAGCGTTCATTTGAAAAATACTTTTGAATTTAATAATAGTTTGGCGTCAATAGCCTATGATTGTATGACTGGAGATGGTCAAAAGGTCAAAATATAGGTACTCAATTGAACTGATGTGTCGCCAATCTACACAACTAGGTATAACCTATACACATTGTCAATGCGAATACAATGCCTGTTATCACCAATAGAGGGATTCTGTGACAGCCAGACCTACGACTAACTTTTCTGTGGAATAAAGTTAGTTCAATTACAATTTATTATACTTTAACACATTCGAGTCCACCCCAGTTTCATAGTGCGCATGTGCCATCCCACCATACATATTGCAAGTGGACCCTCCAGGTGGGTCACTGGCATTACGTTTGCGGTAAAGTGAACCCACCTGGAGGGCTCTCGGCATTAGGTTTGAGATTAAGATTTAAAACCCTAAAATAAGTGGTAAAATAGAATTTTCAGGGGGTATTATCGCTATATTTGCTATCTGTGGGGGTAATTTCATGCCCTAGTAGGGTAGGGGAAGTGCAATAATCAAGAAATAACAAAAAATTTAAAAAGTAAAATCGCCCGCTCTGATCCCGTGACAGGGGTGTTCAACCTTTTGTGAGATTTTCATGCATTTTTTTTTAAATTTAATTTACGTAGTCGCAATTATTGTTACTTTTAGATTTTAATAAATAACATTTTAAAACTTTTGAATGATTACAAACATTGCATTTGGATTTGTAGGTAGTTTATTTGACAGTTAGTTTTGTGTGAACCACCCAGTAACTCTTGTAATACCGGATTATATTAGCTAGCGATACTCCGCAGCTGTGATGGATATCGATATCTTAACATAATAAACCAAACAAAAAACGGATTTGATGACATTTTGTTAGGTTAACGACCATAAGTAGTGCAGTTATTTTAAATACAACATCGACTTAAATCATAGATGTGCCCTTGCCGTACTTCGCGCGACCGTGTTCACACTGAGATGAGCTTGCTCGCTTAAACTTCACGGCATATAAATACGATATACTAATAAAATGTTGCAAAAAAAAAACGAATTAAAAACAGAATACAAAAAAGTTAAAATTACTTTAAGTATTAGTTTTTGTCTATTTTGATGCCGAACACTAAAAAGCCTCGATTGTGAACTCATTTTCGTGTCCTAAAATGGAAAAATAATTATTTTTAGAAAATATTAAAATCGTGCCTATGGTTTTTCATCCCTGAAATAGGACCCACCACGTGGGTTCTCGGCATCTAGGAAGAGGTCGAAAATTGATTGAAAATAAAAATGCTTGTAATTTGAAACCACGGCGTATTCTTATTAATCTTGTTAAAATATACAACTGTTTTTATTTTTACGTTTTTTGATGCTGTATTCGCTAAGAAAAACGTACATTAAAAATGAGCCCACGAGGTGGGTTCTCGGCATCCCAAGTGCGACTTGAGTGAACCCACCAGGTGGGTTCCCGGCACTGAATGTGTTAAAGGCGTCTGGTAGTGGGTTTCCACCACACAAAATGTCTGGCAGTGTCAAAATTAAAACACGCTTTATAGTATGACGTAACGTAGCAGCTATTTAGCACACCTTTGTTACCTGATATCTGTCAAACCCACCAAAACCGACTTTTCATAATATCCAACTGAATCTATAGTATAGGTACCATCAGCCCAAGATGAATCTGCTCACTTTTAAAACAAAATCCCGTGCACGCAATATCCACATCTGTTCACCACCCTTACTACTATTGGTCAGCACAAAGAGAGTGGACCAATAATAGTAAAACAAAAAACAAATGCGACCTTTTTACATTATCTTTTGTTTTACAAAAATTCTCAGGCTCTGTTAATGATCACAGATGTTTGACCACCCTTTTTTGGCTAATAGGAATAACACAAAAAAAGGACCAGGGAAGAGAAAGTTTTTAACTAAGTGCTTCTATAGCGGCCGGATGCTGCAGCATCTTGGGCTGATAAACTTCCACAGAAAAAAAATAGCTTTTATAAAATGACGTAGGTCTGGCATTTACGGGATCTTGGTCCATAACAAAACAATAGGCACCTAAATGACCGAACTACGACGTTTTCAACCGCTTGGATCAGCGCCGACAATTGAAATTCCAGCAGTGCAACAATATTTATTTAGCTGTCGCATGCGAATGCTCAGTGGCGTGCAGTGGTTCTCCACGGAGGGTAGGCCAATCATAATGACACAAAAAAAAAAAAACGCGCAACATCACAGCGACGCTCTACATATTATGATGACCCTCAAAGAAGTAACATTTATTAATTTATAATATTTTGAAAGAAAAAAACATTGATAATAATCCTGTAAAAACAAAAGTTATAAATACAAGAACTCACCAAATTATTCAAAGTTCAAAACACGATTTTCTGACGATGCAAACAGAAGAAAGATTCGGCCACCTCAAATATCTTATACAAGCGAGTGGGTGATAATTACAGAACACGTCACTTGCAAGATATCCGAAGCGGCCTATAAAGGCCCTATTTCATGTGATTCGCATGTATAAATATATTTAATAAGTTAACTACGGATTTGAAATTAGTGAAAAAATTAACTCATTTATAAATTAAATCTACGCGCCTATCCTTTTTCAAATATGATTTTAAGACCTCGTCATAAAAAGTAGGCTTGCGTCGTAGGTCGACCATTAATTCTTTTTCTATAGAAATTAAAGATAGATTTGTGAGTCGTTGCTGACTTTGTGTGTTTCTTAGATAGGTGTGGATACGTTTTAAGGACGAAAATGAACATTCTGCCGATGCGCTGCTTGCTGGGATAGTAACAATAAACTTCGCCAAACGTAAAACTTCTGAAAAAACTTTATCTAAATTATTTTTATACAAATTTTGAATGATACTATATATGCTACAATTCGCAAATTCAGGCGATCTATAAATACAGCGCAATTCATTTTTTAATCTATCAAAATTAAAGTTTGCCTGATAAGTATTAGTGAACTCTCTGATTTCCTTTTCAGGGAATTGTTCACTATATTTACTAAAATTCTCACAAGAAAGTAAGTCAAAGAATTTCAAATTTTTAATATTAAGATAACGATCTCTTAATTCGCTAAGTACATTATCAATTATTTCGGTAAAAATTCGCCGATAGTGTATTTTTACATCATCGACATTGCGCTTTCTTTTGGGAGGCCCGGTTATGAGAGCAGTTGCATCATAATTGATCTCGAACCTGTCTCTGTAACGAGCTAAAAATTACTCGAATTGTTTTATCTTTTTAACACAATACGCGATGTCACAAGTTTTTTTCTGTATGATGTCGTATAAAATATCGGTTTCAGCAAAAATATCCGCGAATGTTTTTAAAAAAAAATTAAATTCAAATTCTTTCATGTTAAATAAAAATGAAGTGACTTGTGACAATGTATCACCATCCCAGTGTTGAGAATTTTCATTCATTTCTTCAAACAACTGAAGGAGGAGTGTGGACTCATTATTAATTATATTTAACGTGCGCGAGTGATATGTCCACCTTGTTTCAGCGACACGAGGCAGCTTTTTCATAACGGCAAAGTCGTTATAATACGCCATTCGTTTCGTACTAGTGTGAAAAAAAAACCGCAATTGATTTTATTATACTAAAAAAGCGTTTTGTTTCAGGAACCCGTTCAAAAGATTTCGATAAAACTAAGTTTAATACATGTGCGGAACACCAAACATACATAGCTTGCGGACATTTTTGCCTCACCAAAGCCTGCACGCCGTTAATTTGAGAGGATAAAACCCCGTCAAAAACCCGTTGCCCCGTCATAAGTTTGTGCAATTAATTTAGAATGGCAATCTAAATCTCCTAAAGTTTCCAAAATGATAGAACTTAAAGCTACAGCGGTCCGATCCGCGCTGACATCTACGTATTTAATAAATCGATCCACTACTTCGGAATCATGAAAATATCTTAAAATCAGAACTAATTGTTCTCGGCCGCTTATGTCAGGTGTTTCATCCACCATGACAGCAACATAATCGGACTGTTTAATTTCGTCTTTAACGTGATCAGTCATCACAGATGCAACGCTCGAGATCAAATCATTTTGCGTTCTGTTCGACATGCCCGTGAATGAGGTACTTGCATTTTGTAAGTGGGTTTCTAAAACTCCATCATACTTTGCCAATAAATCTACTGTTTCTAAATAATTACCTCTATTCAGTGATGATAATGATTCATCGTGGCCACGAAAAGCTAATTCTTGTTTTCCCAGAAAGCATACGACATCGATCAGTCTTTGAAAAATATTTCTATTCCTATCTACTTTAGAATTATGCCTTTCTATATCTAATCTTAACTGGCTGTTAATACTAGTTTCAATACGTGATTTGCCAAATGTATTTAACTTTAAGCAAGCCTCTAGATGTTTTTCTGATACGTCATGCTTTTTTGCCGGGGAATGAAAATTATGCAAATCAATATATCCCTCACTCCACTTACTGGAAGTATTAAACAAAATGCACGGAAAACAAAATAATTTATTTGTGTGTATACAACCACACAGCCAGTTATATGTTGCATAATTTTGAGGATTGAAATGACGAGTACGAGATGAATTATCATATTTTTGGATTAATTCTCGTAATTCGGGCACACATCTACCTTTAGACACAACTTGAATCTTATCATTAAACGATAATTGCGCAAACTTACTGCTTTTAACTTCTAACAAACACACATTATCGGCGCAAACTTCACAACAGAACACCATTCTTATGTAAATAAACAAATAATAAACACAACAAATAATATTTACACTACTGTACGTTTCAAAACGAATTACTTATAACTTAGAAGATATAAAAAAGTAAAACAATCAAGATCGGATGTAAATTGCTTGTCACATGAAACAATATGGCTTCTCTAAGATAGATGTAATTTCTAATTTTTCGATAAAAAAACACTACCAATTAAAATTGCATCATTGCCATACCGTGTTTTCCTACAAAAGGAATTAGCAAAAATTTGGGCGGATAATACAGTCCAGGGTTGCCGATACTTATTTTCCTAACTCCCCAAAAATCAAAGCGAAATTTCCCAAATATGAGGAGAAAAATAAAAATTATGAAGTTTTTAATTATTTTTATAGGTCTTTTGCTATTCTTTACAATTTATAATGTTTTGGAAGGTTTAAAGTGGACAATACCACCCTGTTTTTTTAATTGTCTCTAGTAATCATTAAGGAAACTATCGTGTCTGTGTGTAGTCTGTTTCTCAAATTGCCCGCAATTCGGGGAATTGTCAAAAAATTGGGAACCCTGGTCTTCAATACTTTTCATTCATCAAATCTTGACTTTACACACAGCCAATCACAACACGCGGTGGCCAGCTACAGTCGCAGTAGTTACGCCCCTAATTTCAACCATGTGTGCCGTTCATACACAAGAAGAATATACTAGTGTGCCTAAATTTATCAATGGGAATTAGGCTGGGCGAGTTCGAGCCTAAGGCGTTCGTACCGAGCTCCGTCGAACTGTGAGATACGTCACACGGGCGCGACAAGTTGCTATAAGTATTTTAACAGGAGTTTTAACTGTTTTTTTAATCTTTCGTATTATTTTATTACATACTTAAAATAAATGCATTGGGCGTTGTTGGTAGGGTAGGCTAGGCCTAATTGCCTCTATGGACGGCACGCCCCTGCGAATGCTAGTGTGATAACTGTGATAAGTAATGATTTTTGTTTTTTAGCTAGGGTTAACTCCCCAGTAAACAAAACGTCTACTCATACAATGCAACATATCAGACTATTGTTGATATAAAACACTTACCAATAGAATACATATTGTTTTTGAAGGAGCATGAGCGGTATATGTCCCGAAGCTCCTTCATGAGTCTGTCGGTGGCCTGTAGACTGCCCGATACGCTGCCCGACAGGTAGTCTGCCCGCTGGTTCTGTCGCAGCCGCTCCAGTGTTGCTAAGTGTTCTGTTTCCATGTCGTCCTGGAATTATAAAGGAGAAATAATGTTACAATTGTGTTTTGGCTTCCTCGTAAATAATGTTTAAGTAACGTGAAGTAAAAAGAAAAACGGTGTTTTGCAAATATTTCGTAAAATATTGGTTTTATGTCAATTTGTGTTACCACAAGTTTATTCCTTGATAGTTTTCTCAGATAAAGTCAATTTATTTAAGAAGATTCGAGATATTAAAGACCCGTTAAAAATATCTAAAACAAATTCAAAAACCTGTTCTTTCTTAGCCTGTTCTGTTTTAAGAATTTCTTTTTCGGACTGTTCTATTACAGCCCGTTCTGTTTCGGACTGGTCTTTTTCAGTCAATTCTTTTTCGGACTGTTCTTTTACAGCCCGTTCTGTTTCGGACTGGTGTTTTTCAGTCAATTCTGATTCGGACTGTTCTTTTACAGCCCGTTCTGTTTCGGACTGGTCTTTTTCAGTCAATTCTTTTTCGGACTGTTCTTTTACAGCCTGTTCTGTTTCGGACTGGTCTTTTTCAGTCAATTCTTTTTCGGACTGTTCTTTTACAGCCTGTTCTGTTTTGGACTCGCCTTTTTCAGTCAATTCTTTTTCGAACTGGTATTTTTCAGGCAATTCTTTTTCGGACTGGTCTTTTTCAGCCAATTCTTTTTCGGACTGGTCTTTTTCAGCCAGTTCGTTTTCGGACTGTTCTTTTACATCCAGTTCTTTTTCAGCCAATTCTTGTTCGGACTGGTCTTTTTCAGCGTATTCTTTTTTGGACTGGTCTTTTTCAGCATGTTCTTTTTCGGACTGGTCTTTTTCAGACAGTTCTTTTTCAGCTAGTTCTGTTTCGGACTGTTCTTTTTCAGCCATTGTATTTGTAGCAATCCCTATTTGAAAACCAAATTCCCGTTTAGTTCCTCTTTCCTCTCCAAAATTAAACAGTAGACCTGGCAACACAACTGCCTCCCCAGGATGCGAAGAACACACTACGTATCCTAAATCTAGTGGAGCCTATTTATTGGACAGTTTTGTTTACACTGAATTTTCCTTCCGGCTGTTCTATACCTACCAAAGTCAATGCCCATGTTTTAAAAATTGATTGTTTATATATATATATATATATATATTTTATAAGTACCTATAAAGTAAGCTGGGGGTTTGCGGATTCTGCGGGTTTTCTAAGTATGATGTTTATATCTGACTTAGATAAAGCAGACTATTGACATGACATGTCGCCACATCAGTAAATCACACCCGTACGATGTAGGGGCGGGTCGCTAGTAAATTATAAAACCTACACCTATGTGACAAAAAGAATAGAACAATCCCGTCTACAAGGACAAGACGTATGAATGAAAAAGGAGTACTATATGAAGATTCCATATTTCTGAAATATACGTTTTAATATTGATGAGAGGCACTTGAATATTCAAGTAGCAGACTATATTTATCGTTTAAATAATACGTCATTGTCACACAGATTTCCATAACGTAATGCAGGTAACAAGATTAACAAGTGAAATTCGCACAAATTCATATTTCCATACATAAAGTGAAGTTATTTGAACTTTGAACAGTCTAGACCTTATATAAAATGTGCTATTAGAATTTGTAAATGTAGTCGCAATGACCTATGTCAAGGCAAGACGATCACTGAAATGTTTTCTGCATAATATTTTGTTTATTTGTGTAAGAGACTCAACTGGCAGATGGGTCATTTGTCTTGTATAATACTAGTAATAACCCTCTAATACTAGTCACCACCAGAGATGAACGAGGTTGCGAAGCGAGGGATGTGTGTGGAACTAACCCATCACATAGCTAGCTATACGAGAATACCTCAAGCTGTAAAAAAGAAGCGATATTATTGGTTAGTTTCACACACATCCCCCGCTTCATACCCTCGCTCATCTCTCGTGAAAACGTAGCCTTAAAGCCTGGCATAATTTCATTAGTATTATAGAGAAATCCCATTGAGCTGTTTGCAGAAGTAATAGTAAGTCTAAAAAATAATTTTAAGAATAGAAAAATATAATAAAAAATTATAAAGCTGAAGAGTTTGTTTGGTTGAAAGCGCTAATCTCAGGAACTACTGGTTCGAATTGAAAAAATATTTTAGTCGATAGCCCATTTATCGAGGAAGGCTTTAAATAGGCTATAGGCATAACATCTCGCTACGACCAAAAGGAGCTGAGCATCAATAAAAAAATGTTGCAAAAACGGGGAGAATTGTATTTTTATAATTACTTCAAGCCGACGAATGTTGCGGGTAACAATGTTGTACTAGTGTTGTATATTATGACCATTCATATTTTTTTCCAAAAAAATATCCTATTATGCTTCAACAGTAATGGTTTCCTAAAAAGCGACACAAAGGCATTACAGATAACAGCAACATTCAGTACGCATGTCTGTTTGTGTGCATTGACCGATAATTGTTTTATTGCGTTTAAAAAGTCTACCTGCTAAGTGTAGTGATTATGAATATCCTGTCGTTTAGTAATTCTGTTGCCCATAAAGATGGGTCCAACTACCTTTATCGCTTCTTACGACATTTTTAACAATGTACTAATGCAATACCTGCTTTGCAAAAGTAGTATAGGGAAGATATCCATGAATAATAAAATAAATGAAGAAAGTCGGTTAAAAAGGCTGTTATATGAAGATTGAAACCATGGTTGATATAATTTTCAATCGACGAATTTCATCACGAGAACCTAGTCATTGTTATTAATGTGCCTATAGTTGCATATTACTGTTTAACCACCTAATATATTAAACAAAAAACATGACATCACCTCTAATTTTCCCGAAAGGAAAAAAATAATAATCCTATTAATACTAGCGCTGAATATTGTGCATGCTTCCGCTTATGGCGAAATGTGTTTTTGAACTGCATTCATATGACTGTAATCTCTCTCTAGCTACCGGCTCTGTTTGTCTTTCTCTTCGAGTCCTCGTTAGCCCATTGGCAGATGTCAAATCCCGTTTTTCATACCTCTGAGAGACAATTGTACCCCGAATCTAGTTTTTCCAGCAGGTGACGTATTTAAAGGCGAACGCCGAAGTCGATCGATTGAGGTCTGGTTGCATCCTTTTACTCATGATTCTTAGAAACATTAATGACAATGTCCAGTCCATGTAGGACGCTTTTGGGAGGCCTGTAATCTCGTTGGCCAAATGAGATAGAATAACATTATCAACCTCTAATGTACCATTGCTTCGCAGTATTTTGAGGCCGGCTCGGTGAGAATTGGGACGTAATTCACCACGTGAAATCATTGTATGTAGTTTGGTGGATGGCACATTTCATCGATCGTGGACATACAGGTTTTCTCGGGATGAATGAATTTACACAAAGTGCTATTGTAACGAGGCTTTTGAGATCGTTACATATTTAGTAATTTTTCGGCATTAGTTTGAAGGCACAGTCATGGTGTTGCCATTTAATTAAATTTCTTGGAAATTGTAATATAAAAAAATTACTTTATTTTCTTAAGTGTGCTCCTGGCGCCCGAGTTTTCTATTATTACCCAATTTTTGTTTTATTGGAACACACAATAAATAAAGTTTTTTTTTTATATTACACTATGCAACTGGGCTTATCCCGGTTGTAAAAGTCCTATTAGCCTTGTTTCGTTCTGTCTCCTGCTGATATGGAGGATCAGCTATACTTTTCTGATTAATTTCGTTGCGGAATCCATAACAGTTAAATTGTTTCTCTGGGACTTCGTCGAGCTTCATTCTGTCGGCGCTTTTCTGGTGGTCACCACTGTTGATTCTGGCTTCCAGGAGTTAGTGGTTTGGGAACAGTGTGGCTGGCTTGACACAGTGCCTCCCTAGATTTTTAACTTACAACATACAGCATGTTAGTCGCGGTCGTGTCCACTAAACCACGGTTGCTCCAACTGCTTCCTTTAGGCTTATAAAATAATGATGATACTGTGAATGATAAAGGGTACATACTTTGTTGCTGCGTCCAGCGTCGTCGACCATTTCTAGTGGCAAGTCGTCTTCCCCCTCAGATTCGTCTTCCTCCGCGGCCATCTCTTCATCTTCCTCTGTTCCCGACTCGGCGCCGTTTGATGTAACACTTGGAACTCTAGAAAGGTAGAAATATTCTCTGTTAATTCATATTATTTATTGGTGATGTTCTGAAAAAACCCGACTGCGTAAAAAAAGAAAATAAAATAAAAAGCATAGAACATAACGACTTAACAGTCGGGACCCATTATTAACGACGATATAAGCCGGTCTATATACGTTAATGGGTCTTGACTGTTAAGTCGCTATGTTCTATGCTTTTTTTTTTTACGCAGTCGGGTTTTTTAATTTTTTAAATTACAGTTTTTATTTTATTTATTTTTTGTTTTATTATTGAATAATTTTTATTTTGATATACCCAGTGTCACTCTCACAGTAAATACGAATCTAACGACACCTCTCAAGCTAAAATCCATCGAGCCGTTCAGGCCACAGAACGTGCCAAACAATTATACATACATACAAACATACATACTCTCGAAAAACATAACCCTCCTTCTCTGGCGCAGTCGGGTAAAAAGTGTCCATGGAGTTTCTTGTCTGTTCTTCTCCTTGGAGATCTACGCTTTGGAATGGCAACTACAGTACAGTACTTTGTACTGTAGCTTCATCTTTTGGATTTTTACAATTCAAGAGTGCCTGTAACTGGAATATTTGAAATAAATGCTTTGAGATTGAGTTCTATAGAAAGTTCAAGTGCGTTGTGCTCGCAACTGGCGTGCGTGTATGACCAGGGGCCTTAGTCTGCTATTGCAATAGTGTCAGAATGGTCTATAATTGATTTTATAAGGCCCCTAGCCCACGGCGTATTGAATCGCGTTCGAAACTCGTTTGACGTGCGTACAAAGGGTAATTCGTCTGCGCGGGGCCTTATTAAATCAATGATAGACTATTCTGACACTATTGCAATAGCAGACTAAGGCCCCTGATAAAAGATTGCGGACCAAGACCCCCGTGGAAACTGGACATTTTTATATTTTTGCTTAAATTTAATGTAGCCTGTTACTCAGGAATAATGTAGCATACCTATGGTGAAAGAATTTCTGAAATCGGTCCAATACTTTTTGAATGTATTCGTTACAAACATACAAATCTTTCCTCTTTATAATATTAGTGTAGATACATATTTTCAAGCCCAGGCAAAGGTGTACTGTACATACTGTACACAACCATTTCGCCAATTGTTTAAATCCCACGAAGGTAATGTAATGCCCTACCAATACCAGACGAAAAACCCAATAATATTTTACAATATAACTCTAAGTACAACAGGAACACAAATTTTATGAGGACGCCTCTTAAAAAAGTATGTTCGCATTAAGCCGATTATTTATGTACATACATATTGAAGAATGATGAATAGATAAAGCATTCCTAATTGTTTGTCAACAGGAAAAATATATCAAAAATAATCATAAAGATGCGTTTGCTTGGACGGTCATTCAATCTGGGGCCTTAGTCTGCTATTGCAATAGTGTCAGAATGGTCTATCATTGATTTAATAAGGTCCCGCGCAGACGAATTACCCCTTGTACGCACGTCAAACGAGTTTCGAACGCGCTTCAATACACCGTGGACTAGGGGCCTTATAAAATCAATTATAGACCATTCTGACACTATTGCAATAGCAGACTAAGGCCCCAGATCTGGCGTTGGTGTTGGCGCTATTTACTTCTGATAGATAGGTAACCTCAGGCTATCGAGGACTAAACTAATGTGAGACTTGTGGTCCTGAGTTAATACTATTGAAGTATTGCCAAATTAAAGTTTATCATTAAACAAGAAGTAAAGCTCGTATTCGATTATAATTACAGCGATAATTATAAGTTTTCCGGTCTCTGACTTGTATGTACACACGGCTACACATCAAGCTATACATTTCCAGTTTATGCTGATGTCGCATAAAGTCGCATTGTATATGATTTCCGGAAAAAGCGAGGTCAGCTTATACTGGAAATGTATAGCTTGATGTGTAGCCGTGTGTACAAGATCACAAATAGTAATGCGTTTTTCGTCCTACTACGATTTAAACCGACAAAATTATTGCTATGCGAGGGATATTTTGAAAGCCTTGAATATATTGCACGTGAGTATTATAAAAATAATCAATACGAAATTAGTGACAATCTTGCAAGACACGCAAGATGCCTAAGCTCCACGTAATTCTAGCAAACATCGCGATTTGGCCTTGATTGTATCTTTTCGTAGTCGACAAAATTAATGTCACGTCTCATGTAGAGGAAATTTGGTGAATTTAATTTTAAAACCGTACACTTTTCACGATTTAAAATACGGAGAGCAATGTGGATATTTAAGTTGGTATTTTTTAGGTTTTAGGTGTGCTAAGCTTTTAGGTACTTTCTAATGACCGAGGACGATATTTATAAACGTAACTTAACACGTACTTTGGCTTGGACAATGGCAATATTCCTTTTTCTATCTTGCACTTGTAGTTTTGACAGTTGTGTGCCAGTTGCAGGAATGAAATTTAAACAGTTCGTGTTAAGTTTGTGGATACAAATTTATACTATTTTTTTTTTTACCGATGGTAAATCATCAAATAACCCCTCCCGCTCTGGGCTGAGCAGGAGGGAGTGTCAGACTTTTACTGACTAAAACCCATCCATGTTCCTTCCTTTGCCCTTTGTGTTCCAGGGCCGCGGTATCTCTTTCGAACAGTCCCGCAACCCTGGCAGGCGTCGGTCCTTACGGACCCCTTCCTATTTGCTGACTCTCTTTGAGGCGCGCGTGGAACACGAACGCGCCGTCGACACGGCCTGTCGTCATAAGACGGACGGACGGCGAGCTAGCCCATAGCTCACCGTCCACAGGCCCACGAAAATTAGCTCCCTTACACGAAGTCACGATCATAGGATTCAATAAATTGTTTTCGTACTCGTAATCAAAAATCTTTCATCATATATATCATAATCCAAAGGTTTCTCTTTCGAACAGTCCCGCAACCACAAATTTATACCTTGAATCTCTCTGCAGTATCACCATATTATTTCAATTTCAATATTAACAAAACCCGCTCAACAGTTAGTATCTTAGACTAGTTTCTAGTCAATACGAGGCTTGAACGTGGAGTCTCCCCTCATTAAACTCTATCAATGACATTCTGCGTCAGTGTAAACTTTAACCACACAGACCCAAACACCGAACAGGGGGGACCTAACATGGCCGCTCTAGCAGAATCATAATGGGGTAATAATTTAAATTCCATTCATAATCAGCCTATAATGTTCCCACTGCTGGGACACACGGCCTCCTCTCTCTGAGAGGGGATGGGCTATAATCCACCACGCGGGCCCAATGCGGGTTGTAGATGTCACATGTCTTTGATTTTTTTGGTTCTAGGACATGCCGGTTTCCTCACGATGTTTTCCTTCGCCGTTTTGAGAGCAGTAGTGATAAAATAAATTACACATACTGCGCCTGCATGAGTTAGAACCCACGATTTACTGTTCGCAAGTCGGAGTCGCCACCACTGGAAAATTACGTTCAATTCATAATATTAACTTATTCTGTGACAATTTTAAGAATTTTGACGCGATTCAATTTTTTAATCCATTATGATTCTGCTAAAGCGGCCATTTTAGGCCCACAGACTGTTCCATAAGTCCATACCAATCTTGACGAATTAAACGACAAGACGCTTAATGTCGATGCCGTTTATAGGAGACTAACTGCAGTCAAAGAAACAGGAAATTAAACGCTTTCGGTGTCGAGTGTAGTCGATTATCGTTGATATGAAAAACGAGGCTGATAATAGATTGTCGAGTGCTGCAGTTAAGAATGTTGTCAACATAATGGTACCCTATGTTCAGAACCGTTCGATGTTAAGAACGTTTTGGTCCCCGCCTCTTTTTCATTCTCCAAATAGGCTTAACTCTAAATAAACCCATTACCCTCCTTTGTGTCGCGCAGTCGAGTAAAAAATGAAGAATTTTGCCAGACTTGCCCGGTGCTTATAATGATGAAGCTTGGAGAAAGAGCTCAATAGCCATACTCAAAACCAGCATATTATACTGTTTCTGTCACTGCTGAAACACAAACAATGGCCTACTCTTTTTCAAAGAGAAGAGAGTGGGCAGTAATCAACGTGCGGTTCTGTGGATGTCATGTCTCCGAATTTTCAATTCTAAGAGGTCAATTAGAATATTTTGTTACAAACCTCTGCTGCGGCGCAGGATGCACTGGAAGAGATAATGAATCCAAATCTGGTGGTTCTGGTACTCCATGTAGCTTGCATAGTTCTCGCAACAGTATACCGACCTAGAAAGAGCAGATAATGTTTGTTAGACGAATGTGTCTGCTAATATCATTTGTTAAAATAGCAGAATTTAAGAAATGGGGTCGTTAACTTTAAAATCGGACTTCTTTTCATTTGAATGTGCATTAAAATCACAAGCGTTGGTGTGATTCTTGAGGTCCGCTTGCACATGCACCACCGTCATTTAAGAGCTAAACGTATTTATGCGTACGTTTCATTTATTAAGGTTTTTTGTTTTGTCTGACACTTAGCTCGATTTTTATTTTTTTATTATTACTATATAGTTATATTCATACATAACACAAACTACAAAACTGTTTTATGTCCGTCACATCACCATCTCAGTTGAAAACCAGCGTCGGGCACTAGCTGCTGGGCAGTTTGCTGAACTGGGCCTATTAGGCGCAGCCGTGAGACACACTATTAACTTTGTTTTTTTTTTCCTGTTTAGATTTAAGCATTTTATTTTATTTTTTGTGTGCATGTGCCAAATAAATATGTGTTCTTTCTTTCTATTTAAAACAGCGTTCTGTTACTGTGAATCGTTTGAAGATGGCAATGACAAAACGATGTTTCAACTAACTTTATAAACGCATTAGATGGTTTGTGGTGCAAACAGGCCTAAGTGTAAGTCAAGAGCATCATGGGGCAGTCCGCACAAAAACTTCTTGCTGACAAGCCTATAATTATCTATAACCCACAGCATGAACTGTTCCCAAAATTACCTATATTTCTGGCGAAAAGTAGTTGAAATATAAAGGGTGTAACAAGACCCTTAACGAAGCCAAAAGCCACTTGTTCTCCCCGTCATTGCGATCTTTTTTTAAGACCATACCTGGGAACCTCCTAGTTACGGAGATATTGGGGGTCAAAGTTCCAACTTTTTCACAAGTTTTTTTTTTAAATACGTGTTTTTATTGTAAGATTTTTACTTTAATCACCTCCACGTCCCCCGTACTATTCAATCCATCCATCAGCATAAGGTTTTAAGTCCGCTACATCGAGTCCTACCGTAAGACGTGATATTTCACCCCAAAAAAAAAGTCGTTTCCCAGCAATAATTTTTGCGTTAAGTTACTTAGTTTGATGTACATAATGCTTGGTTGACGGCTTCGTGAAGGGTCTTGTTACACCCTGTATTATAGTTCATTATTTTATTTATAATCAAACAATGGTATGTAAACTTATAAACTAAGCCCCACAAAACCGTAGTAATGATTTGACTGTGGGCTCGGTGAGTCTCTCTCTATACGCTCATTCTTAAACGTACTTAAAACTAATTATTATTTATAGTTATTTATTATCTAAATAATATACTTTTAATTTAAAAAATATTTTTATTCGTTTCTCTCCTTTTGTCTGCCGGCAGACTGTTCAATAGATATGGTATTTTTTTTTAGGGTTCTGTCAGCAAAGTAATTAGTGACTCTGGTTACATTGAATCTGCCAGCAGTCATTGCTCGTGTGTTCTGGTTGTTGTTTACGTGAGTTAAGTTATGCACTTGGGCACCATGGTGGTTAACTGCTAAAAGATACTTATATTTGTAACTGATCGGTAGAATTTTACATATTTTAAATAGTTTCCTATAATCTCCTTTACAACTGTTTTTAGTTTTTTGAGTAACACCGAATTTGAAGATCTTCTAATTTATCCAAGTTAGTTTTAAATTTTAATCGACTGTCAAGAGCATAAGTCATAACAGAATCAACTAATGATATGTATATATATCTTAATACGTTAATAGAAACCTTAAAGCTAAGGTCAATACAAGACCATTTTCATGATGACCAGATTTCATATCAATACAAGAGAAGACCTCTTGTTTTCTGTTGATGCAGACCCTAAAATCTAGTACAATGATATTATACAAAAGTAAACCACACATTTTTCGTGCTGACACTATTGTTTACCACATTATTTTGTAGAACTACAAAAGATCACCTTCACCTACTTAGAATTATTTGCTAAATTAATACATTTCGCTTTTCTATTAAAAATAAACGACGAGGTTTTCAAAAAAGAAAGGCAATTGATCACTTCCTATGTTAACGAAACTCACCTTCAAAGAAATGACCTCGCTCTTGATTTAAAAAAAAAAACAAGATCATAGAGCCAGATTTTTTTATCTTTGCCTTTAAACTGTGTTGTGTTAACTTTAGTGGCACGTGGAAAACTATTTAGTACTTCGCACGTGTTCGAAAATTTTAAAATGGTTAATGGCATGTTCAATTCGCACATTGTGTAGGTAGGCACTTATTTTTGTACCGACAGGGTTCAATGAACTCGAGTTCATGCTCAAATAATCTAGCGCATAGATAAAACTGCAACTTTTTAACAAAATATCGATTTTTTATACGTTTTCTAATTGATCAGGTAAGTTATCAATTTATTTAAGCGCAGTTTTATTGTGAGTATTTAGAGCAGGTACTCAAACATTTTGTTTTCATATCATTTACCTACTTTATAACACAAATTTGAAGTAATTTTGTATTCAATTAATAGTGCAGTATAAGCAGAAGAAAAACTGTGTTAACTTCAAAGTTATATTTTCTATCAATCTGTATAGCAACAACAGCTTTTAATAGTTTTAGGGTTCCGTACCAAAGGGATAAAAACGGAACTCTATTACTAAAACTCGACTGTCCGTCCGTTTGTCTATCACCAGGCTGTATCTCATGAACCGTGATAGCACACAGTTGAAATTTTCACAGATGATGTATTTCTGTTCCCGTTTTTGCCGCTATAACAAAAAAAATAAAGGGAGGGCTCCCTTTAATTTACCTACCCATACAAGAAACAAGTATTTTTTTTTATTATGTTACGGAACCCTTCGTGCGCGAGGCCGACTCGCACTTGGCCGGTTTTATAGAAAACTAGCTGTTGCCCGCGACCTTCGTTCGCCTGAAATTATTATTTAAAAAATGACCTCTTTTTGAATCGGATTTTTTGCACGGAACCCTAATCATTTTTCTAAAATAAAAGCAGCCTATGTTAGACCTTATAAAATCAGCTATCTGCCAGTAAGTCTCGTCAAAATCGGTCCAGCCATTTCGGAGATTAGCCGGAACAAATAGACAGAGAAGAATTGAAAAAAATGTGATTTTGTTTTATGTGCCGTAAGTATAACAAATGCATTCAGTAAAAAGATGTTATTTTGATATTATAAACAGCAGCTTCAATTTTATTTATTTGTTTGTATAGATGGGCACTTTTGTTGTACATGACGTACTTACCTACCGGCCGGCTTGATAATAAATAATGTACTACTCATAAGGTTGCAGCTAGCGAAAGGTCGAAGTTGAAAGGCAACCCCTTGCTATGTATTGATCCACTCCAAGGGCTATAATTATCTAAATATTGATCAGTAATTTCCATGAACTGCAACTTCTTTATTTTTCACCTGACTATGGCAAAAAAAAGAGAGGCTATGATTTTTATTTCAAGTCCCATCATGTGCTCATTCTTTTTTCTTTTACAGAATTTTCACATTTTTTATAATTAAAAAATAATAATCTTGCATTGAAATCATAAAGAGTTTTGATATAATATGTAATGCTATTTAATAAGGAAAATCCCGTAATTCTTGATTGTAACTGCATTATTAAAAACAAGTAAATGAACTCTTAATCAGTCTCAACATAATCCTTTCTCATAATGGGATTATGATATTTTAATATAAAGTAATATTGTTTTATTATTTCCTTATTAATAAGCAGGAAAATGACTGGTCACATGTGGTTTTAATTTAATAGGAACTTACTCACAAGTTCTGAAAAACGATGACTAACGTCTGGCACAGTTAGTTAATTCAAGAGATTTAATGAAGTATAATTTAGAAAAATCTTTTTTAAGCAAACAATCCATGTAACTACGTCTGCATTTTTTTTTCAATTATTTCATGATCCTCAAACTACATATAAATCAGCATAAGGGGAGGGGGTAGGAGACTGATGAATTTATCAATCTGGCCTTTAAAATAATAAAAATCTCGATTGAAAACCGCATTACTTACATTAACATTGGAATATAATGTCTCAGCACATTGTGCATGACCAAATTCCAAGTTCCAAATATTACACATTTTATTGTCAAAAATAAAAATTACGATAACATACATTTTATATCCTTACCTGGTTTATGACATGGTTATCTCTGCCTTGTGTATTGGTCAAGATCTGGACAGCATTTGTGACTATGGGATCCTCGCTGTCAGCAAACCATACAGGCGGTGTGTTGGGGTATGTCTCCTGGTACATAAAAAAGAAATTAATTAAAATAATGCTGAAAATAATAATACTACTGAAATGATAACTAAAAGATTAGCAGACATGCAAATTGAAATAAGGTACATCTGCACTGTTTGGATGTGGTAGTAGCAATGTTTGTGTGGAGCCCCTCAACAGGATATCTAGTATCATCTTATATGCCTGTCATGGACAACTAGATGCACCCTACAGGATTTAACAAGGCAAGTGACAGAGCTGTATAGGTTGTTACACATTAGTCAGACACCATTTGAGTCATTGAGATTTAGCCCAAAAATGGGTGGGTGCGGCAATGAAAATTTTACAGTGCAAAGCACATAAGGGTTGATACAAATAGTTAAACCCAAATCAAGGTAGAATTGCAGTTTTATGTGTAGACATTTGTTACTCCTGTAATTACATGATCACAGCACAATCAGTTTATGTTTGTAACATATATTATTTTCAAGACACACAAATACATCCTCCACTGCATGCAATCTATAGAAAACTCTGTTCCCCCAGTAACATGACCTACATTAGAATGTTACAATTTCTGGAATGACTAAATGTTTTCTTTCTGTCTTATTTATTTTTTTTCTTCAGAATGAATGGAACTCTGGCAGCTTTTACAATGCACACATACAAAATTCACATGATTCAACATCAATAACAATTATCTATGTATGCAACCACCCTAATAGTTCACTTTCAGGGACAGCTTACTTCAAAATCAATAGTTGCCTTGGCACAAGTAGAATGCTATCTGGCATTAGTTGAATGCCAGCTTTCATCACCAGTGAATTGACCTGAAATCTTTTTCTATTAGGCAGGTATCAAAGCTGGACTGCACTATTTTAAAAGATAGGGTTTTATCAGTCATTTTTGTGCAGATTATACACATTTATTTTATTAGTACCAATTGGTTAATGACCCATGAACAACATGCATTTTTGTACACACACTTGTGAGTTTCACTGTTAAAACTGAATGTATTAGTACACTTTAAACCAATATCAATATTTCACAACAATGATCACATTGAGCTCTGAAACATCATTTAGATGTGTTAATTGAATTGTTTCATTTGCGAAACTTGGTGTTGGTTATAAATTTTAGTCAAATTCTTAGTGAGTTGATAAGATTGGTAATTGCTTATTGTTAAACCGAACACATCACATACACCGAAGAGAGTATTGATTCAAATACTGGGTGTAAGTATCTGGATGGTTAGCAGAAAAAAGGGTTAGTGCAAAAGTGTTATTGTTTTTATCAAATTATTAATTGTCAACAAATATCCCGATATTACAATTACTAAGCATTGCAGGCCCAGCCAAAACTCAAGGATTCATAAATTATATTGCATAAATTACAGTGCCAGCCTGACCTGAAGAATACTGTTTCAAACAAACAGTTAAACATTGCAAATACCGTTATGGCAAGGCAATCATTTTGCAAAAAAGCAAATGGTCATAAAAGTATTGTTTTATGGACTGTGTGAAGTTTGTAGTACATTATTCAGGTCAGTATGTCATAGCTAATGCACCAAAAAAGAAAATAAGATATGGTAGGGATTATGAATACAATGTGCATTTCAAATTTCATTTACAATTTTTTTTATTATTTTGTGTTGTTCAAATGTGTTCCAAATAAACATTTCCTTTCTCTCTTAAGAACTAGATGGACATAAGATAGAAGTGTGTGGTAATTAGGTTATCAAATACCAATACAGTTGTTGAAACAATACAAATGGCCATACAATAGGTTACTATGTACCAAATATTGATAACAGTGTGTAATCATTGTTTGGTATTATATCATTAATAGTTATATAGTACATAAACAATACATGTTTACACTACACATGTGAATCCTAGTAAACAGTAATGTATAAATACATTCAAAGCCCACTAATAACCTGTTATCAAAGAATAGTCCAACTAAGGCCACTGAACACATTCCAAGACTGCATTGTAGCATCAGAAAAAAAAAACCACAGTAATGGGTCCAACAAAATGTCTACATGACAAAAAGCAGGTATAGAGGATGACTAAGCCTTTGTCCCAAAAACGAGCCTGTATACCGTTATCCAAACAAAACAGACGTTACTCTCTGTATAAAATAGCTGTAATGATTCACGAACACTTTGATAATGACGTTCAGCGGCCGAAATGATCGATACAGCGATTCGACACGGCACCTTATGCTCAATAAACATATGATCCGCCAACTCGTTCACGCGCGACTATTGATTATGTCGAAAACATCAATGTTTTGTAAATAATTTACACAGAAACGTGACAAACTTGTAGTTGCAACAGAGAAATGTAAATTCACTTCCGTAAACCTTTTGTTGACAGCCCTGCCCTCATAAACAACGACCCTTTGTCCCAGCTAAAGATAATCAATAAAGTGCACCCTACGGCCAACACATAACTTTTTATGTCACATACTATAATTAGGTGAATATGGTACTTACAGTAATATTGGCATGTATTTCATACTTTTTTCCGTTTTTGCCAACGAATCTGCAGGTCAGTTCGTCGACACTGGCTGACATTATCTGAAACCGTTCATGGCTTTTTGGAAACACTTGTTCTAAAGTCTTGATTTCTAACTTAAGTGTATTTAAGCAAGCCATTAGTGTTTATTGAAACACTAATTCTAAACTAACTAATAGTTATCCACGATAAAATACATGAGAATAAATTTTACGTTCACTCCGCGACCAAGCAAAATGGCGGAACGTAATGGCGGAAATTATTATAAAAAATACTGTTTGCTGACGCTAGAGGGCGTTTGGGCAGAGACCAGAGACAAAGAGATTTACTATTTAATTTTTGTCTATATTTTAGTTATTGCTATATGAAAAAACTCTAAATTCAGATAAAATCTGTTCGTGTTGTTTCCTTATTAGTCTCTACATTACTTTTTTGTTTTCTCTCCAAGACAAGCTGTCAGGTAAACGTCTGAAAATCGATGAGAGACGGTGAAAAAAAGGGCCCGCGGGTGCAAAGGCTGTATGTATAGTATATATAACATCATTGATGTCTACTATCACACTTGCTTTCGTAATGTCAAAAAAGATAGACATACTTATTATTTCGAATTCAAAGCCTTTGTGAATGAATACAGGGGTAGAAACCAATAATATTGATGAGGATAAAGACACTGAAGAAATTATTGATTACATAATTCATCGCTATTTTTAAGGTACAGTCGCCAAATCCTTAAAAATTAACCACAAACTGTCAAATTTCTCCAAATGGGTTTAAACTATAAAATGTTGATGGTTAAGTTCAAAATCGAACGAGGAAATTCGACAGTTTGTGGTAACTTGATGCATTGGCGATTGTACAGACGCCAGCACATCAAGCTTCTATAATGTATCAAATTTCTTTAATAGATTTTCAACCATACCGCTAAACCGTTAAGTTCAAGTTTGATTGGGAAAAGACAGTTTCGGGTAGATTGCTGTGCTGGCGTCTGTACAAGTACAAAACGTTTGTTTAAAAAAAAAAACAAGTGACTGTCTGCTCATATCTCAAGAAAATGCTAACTGATGACTAGGCAGCATGGTCTGAGACCTTAGCTTGTTCAGTCTTTAAAAAATGTCTGCTCATCTGCTGTCAATGTCAATCTGTCATCAATCTCGCAAGCTGTTTGTTGTGTTTGTAAAATATTAAAGTACTAAATAAAAATGGGTCGAAGTCCATCTCCTTGCAGAAGCAATTATTACAAACGAAAACGTTCGCGTTCCCGCGATAGAGATAGATACAAAGTCCGAAAAACAAGCCCTTCTCCTTCGAAACCCAACAAAATTGAAGAAGACTTTAGTTTTACGTATCACAAGCGAGATTTAAATAAAATAATACTTTCCAGTAACGAAAGTAACACTGTTATTAATAATCTTGACGACTTTTGGGTGTTTCTGAAGAAATACGAAGCGACTTTAAAAAAAGCCGGCAAACCTATCATTGACTATGGACCCGAAGACAACAGTGAAGAATCTTCTCAGAGCTTCTCCAAATTTCACTGCATTAACTTTACTAGTTCAATAAAATATGTGGACACTGCATGTTATGATAGAGACAGAAAGAAATTGGATAAAAAATTGTTCCAGGCGTTCATGAATATTGTCTCTATTTACATTGATTTCAAGAATAAGGAGAAGTTCGAAAAGCTTAAAAAGTTGAGACAAGCTCAAAAGGATTTGCCTGTAGCAAAGTATAGGTAGGAACATTGTTTTTTTTCTAGTGTAAGTTTATCACTAACACGTCAAATCAGTATGTCATGTGTCTCCAACTAACAACTTAGGTTTGAAATTAGATCCTTATGTCTGTATTGTCCCACAAGTAGGCAAAGTTCTCCCCCATGGTTTTCCACGTCTCTCATGTCTGGCTAATCTTCCAAAAATTCATTTTAATAATTAAAGGAACCACTTGAAATAATAATAATACCAGCCTATTACTGTCCCACTGCTGGACAAAGGCCTCTTCTCATATAGAGAAGGTACGTGCATTGATCACCAAACTTTCTTAAGTCCGGTTGGTAATGTCAGACTTATATTAATTATAAGTCCAGGTTATCTCATGATTTTTTTCTTCTCCTTGTCTGTGATGTCGCATACAAACTTAGAAAATTAGTATGGATTGAAAGAGTCACATTGGCATGCAAGACGGCCAATCAAGCTTTACAAAACCAGTTTATGCAGATCTCTCATTGTATAGGAAATCTATACAAAGCAGAACTATACTGGAAATGTACAGCTTTATGTGCTGCCGTGTGTACTTGCCCAAATAAAATTAAGAACTCAATTTGTTTCAGGAATGAAATTGTGGCAGCTGTTCAAAATGAGAGGGTGGTGATAGTCGCTGGAGATACTGGATGTGGCAAGTCCACACAGGTGCCGCAATACTTACACGAAGCTGGCTTTCAAAGTATCGGTAAGTTGTAGTTTTTACATAAACATTCACACCTGCAATCTGATTTACTAAATCCTGCATATTGTGTTCATCACATATCATGCTGATTATAATGATTTCTAATTCCAATTCCAATATTCTGTGCTTATTATGGAACCTAACCCCCCTATGATGAGCTATGACGTCTTAAAGCAGGAGTAATTCTAGTGTAGGAAAGAGAATGAGGTGCACAGATCGTCTACCGCCATCTCTTTCCCACACTGGAATTACTCCTGCTTTAAGGTGGAAGCGCAAGGGTAGCCAGTATGTAGGGTAGGTAGTTCACCGAGTGACTTTTTCGTGAAATAACTATTGAATGGGGTTATATGAACTTGGAGGGCTGTATTCATGATTTGAATGATTATAATTCTGTAACTCCATACGTGTTACTGGCGCGATTCATATTTTCATCAACATATAACGTGACACTGACCTGCAAATTGCAATAAACGTAAGAAAATTTAAATTTCGCGGGCTACCCTTGCGCATCCACCTTAAGACATCGTAGTAACCACCTTAAAAGTGGATATTTTATTCTAAGTGTATTCCAATCATTTTTGTCTACAGCATGTACACAACCTCGTAGAATTGCCTGTGTGTCTCTTTCAAAAAGAGTAGCATATGAAATGCTAACACAGTTTGAGAGTAAAGTCGGCTACCAGATCAGATTTGAGAAGAGCAAGACTGCTGATACCAAGATATGTTTTATTACTGAAGGATTACTGCTTAGACAGGTCAGGTACAGTACATTTTATTTAATCAACACTAGAAATTGTCTATGGCCTAAGCATAGCAGAATAGTTTCTGTTGTCATTGAGAATTCGACTTTACCAGTAGTGCCACAAAGTACAAAATTGTAAAAACACCTCTATCATTATCAACAAATATTTATTTTTATTTTACCTTAAATCTTCTATTATAATGTATTTCTAAGGTTTAAAATACACTAACGACATCATTTGATCTTCTTCATACATTTCCTATTTCAGATGTCTTCGGAAAATCTACCAAACTATGATGTCATAATTCTAGACGAGGTGCATGAAAGACATTTGATGGGGGATTTTCTGCTGGGTATATTGAAATGCCTTATACATACTCGTAATGATATAAAACTAGTGCTCATGTCTGCTACAATTAATATTAAGCTGTTTGAAGATTATTTTTCTGCAGAATCTGCTGTTGTTATTCAGGTAAGATATTTATGGCGATTAGTTTTATTTTGGCGACGAGTACGAACAAGTTCGAAATATTTTATATTTATTCATAAAAGCCTACACAGTTATGAGAATAGATAAGGCGCAGGCCACACCGCCAGCGATCGGCGGCGGCGACCTCTCGCGTCCGGCCTTGGTTCAATCCATGGTCCGGAGCGAGATGGAATGGGACGCCGTCACCTCATTCTGCGAAGCAGTCATGCTAGCGAAGGAGGTGGCGGAACGTGAGAGGGAGAGAACCTCACGTCCCAGCCGCCGCGGGAGACGCACCGGGCGTCGGGGGCCACGTGGTGAACCCATGGCCACCGTAAGCGCGGGCCTGTGGACGGTGAGCTATGGGCTAGCTCGCCATCCGTCCGTCTTATGACGACAGGCCGCGGCGCGTTCGTGTTCCACGCGCGCCTCAGAGAGATGTCAGCAAACGGGAAGGGGTCCGATAGGGCCGATGCCTGCCAGGTTTGCGGGACTGTTCGAAAGAGATATCGCGGCCCTGGAACACAAAGGGCAAAAGAAGGAACATGGATGGGTTTTAGTCAGTAAAAGTCTGACACTCCCTCCTGCTCCGCCCAGAGCGGGAGGAGATATTTGATGATTTTCCATCCGAAAAAAAAATTTCCTCGTGAAAACCGAAGATATAAATAAGACAGCGGAGATTATAAACTCTTTCAGGTGCCCGGTCGTCTGTTCCCTATACAATTAAATTACAAGCCCATATTAATAGAAGACAAGCCAACAAGAGATGACCGGCTTGATCCACAACCTTATGTGCAGGTCATGCAGCTAATTGACAGTAAATATCCACGTAAGTATCCTTCACTTGTTAAGATGCATTGTATTCATTTTTGGTCCAGCGCTGGCGTCGATGTAGCTAGTGTAGGTACAAAGTTTGTAAATGTTCTCGCGTTACGTAAGAATGGAGTATTCATACGTTACGATACAATACGCTAAACTATAAATTAAAGGTACCATAAAGAAAGTTACCACAAGTAAGTTAATATTTCAAAATAGCTTGACCTCATTGGTCAGTTTGGGACTTAGCTATGGTGACGCCATCTACAATGAGCTTTTGAGAGGCTGCCAGGGTGGCCCGCGAAATTCAAATTTTGTTACTTATGTTTTTTTTCAAAGGTCGAATCGAACCGCAAATCATATTTTTTTCAATATACAGCTTTACACTGGCCGGCAAATTCCAAAAAACGTAAGAAAATTTGAATTTCGCGGGTTACCCAGACTTTGAACGAATGACGATGTTTGGAACTAGCTATGCTAGCGCCATTAGTTTCTCAGTTACGATCCCCATAGCAAGCAGACAGACCGTTATGACACGAGTGGTTCCATTAAATCGGCAACAGGCAACAATGCCGTCATGTACGCTTACGCTAACACATATCGTAAACATCAGGCCTGTAATCCCAAAAGGGTTACGCAGAGGTGCACCTATTATACTACACCCACATTTCGCCAGTTGTTTTTTAAGTCCCATGTAATAGGGGGCGAGCCTAAGTGTTAACATAGAGTTACGCAAATACCAGTCGTGTAGGAAGAAATAATTTATTTCATCAAAAGTTCATTTTATTTAGAGCAATATGTGGTAGGAGTAAGCTAGTAACCCGAGATTCAAGAAATATTTTTTATTACAGGTGACGAAAGAGGCGATCTTCTAATATTCATGTCAGGCGTGCAGGAGATCACTGCTATATGTGAGGCAGCTCAGCAGTACGCAGAGAAAACTAAGAACTGGATCGTGTTGCCGCTGCACAGTGGACTGTCTCTTGCGGAACAGGATAAGGTAAACCTATCGTGATTGTCGGATCTGTATCTTATTTATTAAAACACGAGCTTATGCTCGCAGCTTCGCCCGCGTAAAGTTTGGTAACTATCCCATGGAACCATTGTATTGTATAGCGGGCTGGTGTCCGCAACTCCACGTCCAAGCGCGTATGCTACCGGGATAAAAGTTTCCTATGTGTGAATCCAGGTTATAATTTATTTGTGTGCTGAACCCAACATAGTTTGGAAAAGCCTAGGCAGATGATGATGATGATGAATCTATCTGTAGGTATGCCAAATTTCATCCACATCCGTTCAGTAGTTTTAACAAACATCCATCCATCCAGTCAACCAGCCTGCCAGCCATCCATACATCCTCCCTCATAAACGTTCGCATTTATAATATTATTATAGTCTTATATATGAAAACTTAAGACATAATTAGTAACCACTAACAATAAGCCGGCCATTTTCAAATAATGCCTTTTTGGGAGGTGTTATAGGTGCCAAACCTCGGGCATAATCGATTTAGCAGTATTTGTTGAACAACTAAGCCAACCTGAAGCTAACAACAAAGCCGACCCGAAGCAATTACTAGAAATGTTTGCATTAATTCGGGTCGTGCCGATCGGCCATCTCGGCATTCAGGTCGGTTCAGCACAATTCAAGCTTAGCCGAGCGATTCTTCCCAAACGTAGATACATGTGGGATACAAATATTGTACAATGTCAAAGTATGAACGCAGCTATAGAAATGTTAAAACGGAACGCATCGGATGAAAGAAAGAGAAGTATGTGTGCGAGTGAGAGGATGGAAAAATGGCGACGACTAGATTTAAGACGGACGTACGGTGTGACGTTGTGTGCTAGAAATAAATTTTTCAAAAGTTTTATTTTGCCATTCAATCCCATATAACCACATACACATATGTATGTATACAATATGTTTAAAAGAAAACCATGTTCGTATCCGTGAGGTTACTATTTGGTATCGAGATTAGATTCTATTTATGTAATCCTATTTGAAGAACATGTAAAAAAATACCCCGGTGAAAATTAAATAAGTGTACTAAAATGAGGGAACTTATATGGCAACATACAGGTGCGTGCGTTCGCTTCTCGGGTTGTGACGTCATAAAAAACAATTGACGATCAAACATTATGCCGAAGGTGGTGTTGTCACGATTTAAAAGTTTGTTAGAATTTAGGGAACCGTTGGTAATTTGGGACACAAATCATGCATTTTAAAATTCATTAATATTTTAACTTTCATGAAAATTTTATGTTTCTTATTTTATTAGGCAATGTCATTGGTATACCTATATGCCCCTTTCAGATCGGACAGGGTTTGTTTTTAAACTCTAACTCAAACCATTTATTTCAATTAGACCATAACAGGCACTTTTGAATGTCAGATAAACAAAGGCGAAGCTACAGTCACAGACACAAGGCATAATAACTTGTGAAAGTACTGCAGTTGCCCATTCCAAAGCTTAGATCTCTATGGAGAAGAATGGGCAAGAAACTCCATGGACACTCTTTTCAATCAAAATATTGTAAATGCCGTATAAATGCCGACACGAACATGTGAGAATCACTCACTTAAATATGACATTATTACAGAACCGGGTGTCATGTGCAGAATAAAAAATGTAGATTATTTGCCAAACAATTTCTTTGATATTTCCAGGTGTTCGACTACCCACCGGACGGAGTTAGAAAATGTATTGTATCAACAAACATAGCAGAAACTTCGGTTACCATTGATGGCATACGATTTGTTGTTGATTCTGGCAAGGTAAGCATATTTTAACACACTTTGTCATGCCTATTTAGATTAATTTATTTTTATACACACTTTTTTGAAGTTTTATTAGAGATTTTCGGTATTTATGTAAGGCCGTTTTTATAGCAAGTTTTTTAAAATTCATAATAAAGTATCGAAGTTCATGTCAAAATAAATTGTTCTAGGTCAAAGAAATGAGTTACGATTCGACCACAAAAATGCAGCGGTTGAAAGAATTTTGGATATCCAAAGCAAGTGCTGATCAAAGGAAAGGGCGAGCTGGCCGAACAGGTATTGTTTAAATTGTGATATTAAATTACCAATAACCATGAATGGCATTTTACTTATGTGGTAATTCTCTATAACACAGCTCGTTAGCTGTTACGTCGATAAAATATAGACATTACAACAATGGAACTGGATTTGAACTCCCAAATGAAAACCAGTCACTCGTAATATTTTGATGTTTGGATCAGTAAAACGCGTTAGTTTGTTTGATTGGAAATATGCCTCTCTTTCTTTATGACCACCCCACTAGAGATCTATGTAATCTTAATTTACTTTTGTTCAAACCTCCGCAAAAATAACAAGTTGTAACCTTTCCCATGCTACGACTGTCTACTAAATTAGTCCATTTACTGCATTTTCACAGGTCCCGGCGTCTGCTACCGCATTTACGCAGAACAACAATACAGCGATATGGAGTCGTTCAGTACCCCGGAGGTGTCGCGAGTACCTCTAGCTTCGCTGCTGCTGCTGATGAGCTCGCTGGGCGTCAGTGACGTCAGACGGTTCCCGTTCCTAGACGCGCCGCCCGAGGATGCCGTGGAGAATGCTCTGCTGGAGTTGAAGCAGCATGTAAGTTTATTGTATAGGGTGTTTATACCTCAGATATCTGACTCAGCCCAGAATTTAACTAGAAGATTGTCGGTATCACTAACGTCCAATCCCTGTAGAATGCAGTCATCAGGGTGCCTAAAATGGCCGCTTTAGGAAAATCATAATAGGATAATCTATCTATACCTCTGTCTATACTAATAGTATAAAGAGGTAAAGTTTGTGAGGTTGTAGGGGGTAATCTCTGGATCTTCGCTTCTAGTCCGTTCGCATGTATCAAACATATATCCCAGTTATACAGGGAAACCTATAATTGGCCATAATTACTGTAACACGCATATCTTGTAAAATATTTTTATGTATCGCTGTTGGTTACCTAAATAAATAAAATAAAATCTTCTGAACCGATTTGGAAAATTCTTTCACTAATAGGAAGCTACATTATCCCCGAGTGCCATAGGCTATACAGCTTGTAACAGAAAGGGTATAATCATATGGAATACTGTGGTACAGACCATCAAACTGAACAACTTTCTCTTGGGACCACCATCGAAATCGTAAAAAAATAATCAGCTGGCTGTGGGATAATTTCTGACCAAAACGCGAACGAAGCCGCGGGCAACGAGCTAGTAGAATAATAATATGAATCACGTTAAAGTTCTTAAAATGGTCACAGACACAGTTAATATTATGAATTGTCAGTTTCATGCAGTACTATGTAGTGCTATATCGAACCGGGGGCTAATGCAGCGGTGGACGTGTTTGAGGTGATATGAAAATGGAAGGCATCAATTTTAACTTCATCCCTTTTCATCATAGCTGTAATCCTCTTTATTAAACACTGTTTTAAACTTTCACTGTTTACACTTACACATAAACTGTCACTTACGAGATAGCTTCCGTGATTGTCTGTACTTTTGAGCTCCCGATATCACGGAAGATATCCCGTAACTGACAGTTTATGTGTATACTCTTTATTTGCGGGCGGCGTCGACAAAAACAAGGCTTAAAAATTTGCCACAAAAAACATAGGAGAAAGATGCTGTATTTACAATAGTATTTTTTTTTGTTCTTTATGTTTTTATATGCTTCTTGACTGCCTTTTATAGGAAGCAGTCTAGAAGCATACAATTTTTAGCTGTTGGTAGGATTTTCATATTACACGAAAGTTCGAAATTTAACGAAAAATCGGATAAGGCACACGTCATTTTATTCTGTAACATTCTGTTAGGTCTTGAATTGAAACTATGGATACTTTACGTCACATATATTGTTAAAGAAATTGTAACCACACGTCACTCTCCCGCGCACTCCCGAATATACTGTTCTATCGATCGCTGTCGTGCCAATCGATAGTGCTGTCTGCCCTGCTACGCATAGGGTTGGGACAAACGTTTTTGATATCTTTCCAGGGAGCCCTAACCTCAAACGAGAAGCTAACAGCGCTAGGCCGCACCCTGGCCAACCTGCCGGTGGAGGTGTGCCTGTCCAAGACGCTGGCGCTGGGCGCGGCCTCGCTGCCGCCGCACAAGCTGGACTCGGCGCTGGCGCTGGCGGCCGCGCTGGGCATTCGGTCGATCTATACGACGAGAGCGCACCGGGATTTCGAGTGTGAGGTGAGATAATGGGAGCTATCGCGTATTTATTCGCCGCTAGAGGCGCTAGTGTAGCGCAGGGGCACCGAAATGTCAGATCTCATAGATTGTTCGCGCGTTGCGTGCTGTTTTAACACGTATTTTTACAAATATTCACGATTGTGGACTAGATTGAGTTATTCCTGATTAATTATGGCTTGAATATTTTAAGTAGCAACTTAGAATCTTAATTGTCACTAGTTGGAGGTAAAATGTTTTTTAAATGTTTCATGCTTACTAATTTTAGGGAGAATATTGTAAATATATGAACCCGAAGTTTACACTATGTTGTTATACGTAATAAAATAAGCTTTTTATGAAGTTATTGGTACTTTAAAGTATAAAATAGAAATATTGACAGGACCTTAATCGACGGTGGCGCCACCTGGTGAGCTCAAAAACGATAGCCCTCATTGATACAAGTATTACTTGATTCGATTTTTTTTGTGACTAGTTCATCAGTCCAGCTTTTTGCCAACTATGTAGGAGTCTGCTTTCAGACTATCCGAATGCAGCTGAATACCAGTATTTTACATGGAGCGACTGCCTATCTGACCTCCACAACCCAGTTAGTATTGGGTAATACGATACCTTTTGGTAAGACTGGTTGTCAGACTTTTGGGCCATTGACTACCTGTAACGATTGTCAAAGATCTACAAATGACAGCTGGGACCAACGCTTAACCGTGATTTTCGAGTCACGGAGAAAACTCTGTATGTAAAGGATGGTCACCCATCCAGGGGCCAACCTAGGCAAGCGCGGCTTAACCTGAAGATCGACCCAGGCGGACGACTGTCCAAGATATCTACAAATGACAGCTGGGACCAACGCTTAACCGTGATTTTCGAGTCACGGAGAAAATTCGGTATGTAATGGGTGGTCGCCCATCCACGGACCAACCTAGGTAAGCGTTGCTTAACCTGAAGATCTACCCGAGTGGTTGTTATTATTTAGCAACAAGCGCCTCCACCTTAGTCACCTACGATAGCCATATAAATTATTCATCGTCATTTTCTAACAAATGATTTTTTACATTCTAGAACGCCCGTCAACCTGACGAATCTGACCATGGCGACCCTTTAACTCTGTTGTCCCTGTACTGTGCCTGGCTTCGAGAAAAACGTGACACCCGCGGCGGCCGAGCGTGGTGTAGGCGACGAGGCATAGAAGAACAACGACTTTATGAGCTGACCAAACTTGCTGCACAACTTAGGAACTTATTGCAAGTAAGTTATGGTGCATTGTACTATGTGTCATCTATCTTGCAAAACAATCTCAGCGTCGAGCGTGGTATAGAAGACGAAGCATAAAAGAGCAACGACTGCGAGTTGAACAAACTTGCTGCACAGCTTAGGAACTTATTGCAAGTGCGTTGAGGTTTATTTTGGTCTGTAGTCTCCCCAGAGAGGGAAACAAAACAATCGCGAAGACCATACGATGGCTTGAACTGATATTATCGAATAAGCACCACAACTAAGTAGCTTATTTTAAGTTAGTTAAGGTGCATTGTACTATGTATCAGAGAGTGTGAGAGAGAAAAACAAAACACTCGCGGTGGACAAGCGTGTAGTGGGCAACGAGGTATGGAAAATCAACGACTATATTGAACTTACCAAACTTGCTGCACAACTTAGGAGTTTATTACAGGTAAGATAAGATGTAGTTTCGATTGTCGTATAGTAAAGGAAAAGCGTGGTGTAGATGTCGAGACATAGAAGAACAACGACTGCATGTGCTGGACAAACTTGCTGCACAACATTGGCGCTTATTGCAAGTGGGTTAAGGTTTATTTTAGATGCGAATCGGAATATTTTTACATCTTTCCATTTGTCCAATTTGCTAATTATTGTTTCTTTATAACAGACTAACAACTTGATGGAGACTCCAGAGCCTGAATCAATGTCTTCGGCAGAACGAGCTTTACGTCACGGTCAGATGAAGCAGTTGAAAGATGCCAGACGGTAAGAACATTATTTCGTTTATGTTTATGATATAAATTGGTCACTATAACCAGTGGCGTGCCCGCTCCCTTTCATTGAAAGGGAGGCAAAGCCCAATTACCACAATAAATTCAATACAATATCTCCAAATAAGTACCTACAGATGTATAAAAAATTTGCTAGGAGAAAGTGAGAGGTCAGAAGCCAGATGCAAGCCAGCGGGTGTGAAAGAGAAACGTTAGCACCGGCCGAAACCCCTAAAGAAACCTAAAGAATGTTTTTATTTTATTTGTTGAGTTTGATTGTAACGCAAGCCGGGCTTTGCGGCTTGTATGATATGTCCGCCACTGACTATAACGTTCAGAATAAAGACTACTTCATTCTCCCATTTCGAAAGTGTAAAAAAAAAAATTATAAGTCCTTATTATGTATAAAAAACAAAGCGTATCATAAAAGCGAAATTTAGGCTAACTGAAGCGTTTTAATACTTTCATGTTGTTGAATGTTTTTGGGCTAAGAAGACAGGATAGGAGGTGGAGCATATTTTGTGACAGCTCCACAACAATACGCCGCAGCTGTTTATTTTTTATTAATTTTTTTATTAAAAAAGAAACGTTACTCCACACTAAAAAAGTCTCATGTATCGTGGTTTACATATTTTATTTTTATCTGTAATAAATTAATTAATGTACTACATAATTTCAAACACAATGCGAATTGTTATATAAATAACTAAATAAATAAATTACGAAAACCACGAACAACGAGATACAAACAGCCAGACCCGGAACGATAGTTGTTCCGGGTCTGGCTGTTTGTTGTAGCGACAGCGACAGCCTCGAAATATCGATAGCTCAAAATAATAGACAATCACGGAAGATATCCCGTGAGTGACAGTATAAGTTTAACTATCTGTAGGCGCGTACCGTATCCGCGATACGCAACGCAGCAGTCAATCGGACAGCCACTGCGCTAATCGTGGCTTCACGTTCGGATTACGAGTATGCGACTCGATACCGCGTTGGATTCGCTTTTATTCTATTGACTTACTGTCCGACTCTAGCCGATTTCGCGTAGATAATCTTGGTTACTCACTGCTGGACGTAGGCCTCTTCAATCGCACGCCACTCAATTTTTTGGCAACTTTCATCCAGTTGGTACCAGCCATCTTGCTTCACCGAGCCCGAGGCCCCCCACCTAACGTTAACCGATACGCGGTCTCCACTCAAGATCACGTCTACCCATCGACGGCCATCGGTCATCTACGGCTAATATTTGACGACCCGAATGGCGCAGCGGTAGTGAGGCTGCCTTACGTTCTTCGGGTCCCGGGTTCGAGTCCCGGTAGGAGCAAATGTTTGTGTGATGAGCATGGACATTTGTTTCCGAGTCATGGATGTTTATATGTATATTATGTATGTATTTACAAACAAAAAAGTATCTATGTAGTATTATCAACTATCTGGTGTCCACGACACAAGCCTCGTAGCTTAGTGTGGCACCTAGATGGCGCTGTGTGTAGTGTCCAGCGATATTTATATATATATATATTTTTTTTTTTAATATGAACGGCTTGCCACTTCAGCTTACTTATTCTGTGAGCTGTCGACAACTCTGGTCCTCTGCCGGATCATCTCGTTCCGGATGCGATCCCCCAGAGAGACTCCAAGCATAGCCATCATCATCTGCCTAGCCTTTTCCTAACTATGTTGGGGTGGGCTTCCAGTCTAATCAGATGCAGGTGAATACCAGTACTTTCCATGGAGCGACTGCCTATCTGACCTCCACAATCCAGTTAGCACTTATGTATTGGGTAATAAGGTACCCCTTGGTAAGACTGGTTGTAAGACTTTCGGGCCATTGACTACCTGTAACGACCGTCAATGATCTACAAATGACAGCTTGGACCAACGGCTTAACCGTGCTTACCAAGGCACGGAGGAAACCCGGTATGTTATGATGGTCACTCATCAACAGACCGAACTAGGCAAGCGCGGCTTAACCTTGAAGATCAACCTGTGCAGCCGTACCTGATTAGTATAAATATTTACATCTCAATGCTTCTAACCTCTTACTCCTCATTCCAGCCAATTCAAACAAAAGGCAGCCAACGACCTAAAACGCAAGAAGCGACTCAAGGTAGACTCGTGGGAGATCGTTGACGAGAATACGAACGAGGACGATGACGTCATCGATATACGGGACGTTGAGTTCCGTATGACAAACGACGCGCAACGTATACAGTGCCTGATAGCGGGCTCTAGCGCTTCTAGTGGCAGAGATCTTGTTATGCTGAAGGTACGAAGTGACATAACATCACGCCTGATCCTCGACGGGCTAGGCAGAGGTGTAGTACGTAACACACCCACATTTAGCCAGTTATATTTGATCCCCTTGTTAGATAAGACGAGCCTATTGCCACCAACCGGTCACAAATTCAGACTCCGTGGCTGCAACTGAGAAATAAAAAAAACCCAATAGAAATTTGCCCGATCCAGGAATCAAACCCAGGACCTCATGCTCAGCAGTTGCGTTTGCGACCACTCAACATCCGTGGCAGTCAATAAATAGAAACATGTTGCAGTCAATTCCCGTACAGTAAGACTTCTACTTCTCAAAATGGTGAAGGAAAACATCGTGAGGACACCGGCATGTCCTACAACCAAAAATTCGAAGACATGTGACATCTACCAACACGCACTGGGCCCGCGTGGTGGATTATAGCACACTCCCTCTCATAGAGAGGAGGCCGTGTGTCCCAGCAGTGGGAACATTATAAGCTGATGATGCTTATTCTAAGACTTACTTTTCATTTATACTTGCAGGTCGTTTTATGCAGAGCTCTGTACCCACAAGTGGCTGTTGCTGACAACTTTAATCACCACAAGGTAAAAAAAATCGCAATATTGTTGAAGAGACTAAATTGTACTACCTAATAACCATACTAAAAATATATTAATTTATAATATTTATAGCAGTGGTAGCTTAGTGGTGTGATCGTCGGCCTGCCAAGTCATAGGTCTCGAGTACGAACCCAAGGCACCTCTGAATTTTCGGATTCATGTGCGTATTGTATAATTATCACTTGCTCCGGTGAAGGGAAAACATCGTGAGCAAACCAGCATGCCTGAGAGATATCTCTCGACGGCATGTAAAGCCAAGTCAGAGGCCCATGGGCGGCCAAATACTCTGACACCAGGTTAGGCACTAACCACACGATAAAGAAAGAACATAGTAAACGGTCACTACAATTGCCATCCCACATTAACATTTCATCATTAACAACATCAAATTATCAACATTTCTCTTGTCATTAAAACAGAAATTGTCAACTTCATAAATGTTTTGAGCGCCCTCTATTACGTTACTGTTGCTATATCTTTTAACGTTAAAGAACTTCCATTTTAAGTCGTAATATTATAAAGAGGTAAAGTTTGTGAGGTTGTACGGGGTAATCTCTGGATCTACTGAACCGTTTTGGAAAATTCTTTCAGTAATAGGAAGCTACATTATCCCCGAGTGCCATAGGCTATATTTACAACGTGCCCGTTGGATAATTTGCGACCAAAACGCGAGCGAAGCCGGGGGCAACAGCTAGTTAATTAAGAAAATGGTTATAGGTTCAAGCTATACAATAAATAATTATTACATCGAAAATCCTTCAGTTTTCAAAACCTTGCTTTACTTATGTCATACCCATCCACAGTCGATAGGCGAACAGCTATATCACACATGGAGCAAGCCATTCGTGTACCTTCACCCCACGTCGTTCTTCGGGAAACATTCTCGCATCCTGCAGCTCACGGAAGCAGACATACATACAGATTTGCCCGTAAGTCTCGGGTTCGATGGGAAGCTGCCTGTGTCTTCTAAGCATCAGATTTTGTGTTATTTGTAAGTATATATCTTCCTCGCTCGTTCGTTCAAAGACTGTCTCGTTGGTAGTGGTCGCAAACGCGACTGCTGAGCATGAACTCCTGGGTTCTATTCCCGGGTCGGGCAAACTGTTATTGGGTTGTTCTATCAGGAATTTATCAGTAGCAGCCATCGAGTCTGTATTTGTGCCCCGTTGATGGCAATAGGCTCGCCACCAATTTCATGATGGGACTTAAACATAGCCAGAGAAATATGGGTGTAATATAGGTACACCTCTGTCTAACCCTTCGGAGATTACAGGCGTGAGACCTTATAATTACCCTAAAAGACTACATGAGTTCATGACACCATTGTAATAAAACGAAAATGTAAGGGCTCTGTTCGTTATGGATAGACCGAAACGGAGGAACCCGAAAACCTTACGACCAGTCTTTCCATGATAGATCGTGTTACCCAGAAATTGCTCGGTTTGTAAAATACAATCACCTGTCTCGCATTTTCCTTCAATATTCTGGTCGACTTCCATAGTCTAACCGCATGCAGTTGAATACGCGCGACGCCTATCTGACACAACCCAGTTAGTACTGAGTAATATGATACCCCTTGGTAAGACTGGTCGCCAGATATTCGGGTCACTGACTACCTGTAACGACTGTCAAAGATTTTCAAATGACAGCCGGGACCAACGGCTTCATTTGTAAATATCAGCACTGCTGATATTTTTGTAATACAGGCTGTCGTTTCGCATCCTGGTCAAATTCAAGAAGGTATCTATACTAATGATTCTCGATCCGAATCTAAAATAAAAAGGGTAGTTTTTTTTTACGGACTTCGCTTTAGTGGCCTGCGCACACAATGTAACAACACGTTCCGGGTGTTGATGGGGCTGCCGCGTTTCTGCAGCGCGTCCGGCAGGTTTGCCGACGCCAACGTTGATAGTTTTTCGGCCATCATGCGCAGGAGATGCGCGTCTCTGCTTCGCCGTGTTCGCGCCAGCCCCAACACCATTCTTAGAACGTTGGCTGATAGGTGGGACTCTCCGATCTTGGGGCGGTGGATACGACTGCATGCAGTCAAGTAGACTTTCCCCAGGATCGGCGTGCCGCACGCAGCTTAGTATCAATGTTACTAACACTAGTATATAAGTTTTGATTGTTACTAACAAATATGGAAGAGATTCTGAATTAAATGTGTATTATTTCCTTTATTCATTATGTATTATTATTATTATTATTGTAAATCATCCGTATTAAAACGCAGCCTGTCTGTTCCTAGCGCTATAAACGCGCCGTCACACACACAAACGCAAACGTTTATTCCACAGTATAATTATAGACAGTATGGAAACTAGGGGGTGGTTTACGCTTACAGATTTCCGTAAAAAAAATTAAAAAACCTACCCTTTTTATTATCGATTCAGGGGGCCTAAAATGGCTGTTTTATCAGAATCATAATAAGAATCACGTTAAAAAATTTAAACTCTTAAAATGGTGGTCATAACCATAAAGACCATTTTAAGAATTTTAAATTTTTAACGTGATTCATATTATGATTCTGATAAAGCAGCCATTTTAGGCCCCCAGATCGAGAATCATTATATAGATACCTCCTTGAATTTGACCAGGATGCAAAACTGACAGCCTGTATAATTATGAAACTAATTATTTCATAAACAATGTTCAATACCTTTTCTGTTATTTCAGGTCACTCTTGGAGACAACAAAGCCGTACATCGTGAATTCAATGCGTATGCCCGCTGCTCAGACTCTGCTCCTGTTAGCGCATTCAATTGACACTAATATTGGATTTACGAGGTACGTCATTGTATACTAACATAATAGGACAGAGGGGTATAAAAGCAAAAACGCCTTTGTTCAAGTTGTTTGGTATGGAGAAAAACGCACTTTTACATCTAGGTATTAGGGACGCCTAATTTTTTCTAAAACTTATTTTGAAAACGGTCATTGATTCTTTGCTGTGAAAAAGAGTGAAAGAATTGGTAATTAAATGCTGAAATGACCTTTATATTTATCAAAGTTTGACGGAAAATGGCGCATTTGCTTCTCAACGTTGGATTGTGAGGCGTTTTTGCTTTTATACCTCTCGGAATGTTCAAAAGATAAATTTTATCTTTTGAACATTCCGATGTCGTGTGGGAAGCCACAAATACATACTTAATTTTATAACTACAAAAGTAACCCTGTCTGTCGATGTCGGTCTATCTTTCTGTTACTATTTCACACTATATCGGCCGGACGGATTTAAATGAAATTAAGCATATGGATAGACCATGAATTGTGTTAGGAGTTAGGACATAGGGCTTTTTTATCTCGGTGGTTCAGTCATACGGGCATGAACAAAATTAAAGGTCTAATTTAAGAGCGGCCAACCCGTCATACTTTTCATACAAACGCTCGTACGTGATTATGCCGTTGTTACACATCTATCTTTGAATTTTTTGAACTAATAGGTATTTTGTGAACTATATCTAGGTTTCTATGGATGCAAAAAATAACAAATAAACCTAGAAACAAATTCAGTATAAGCCTCCAAAAATTGCTGTTTTGCACAAATTTTACCTGAACTTTGGCCGTTAATAATGTACTCATAAACTGTAAAAATTAAAAAATCGTCTCGATAGAAAACTTGCACATGTAATGAAGATTCTTAATGTCAAATATTTATTTCACACACTTGTAAGACTTATTCAAAAACACTTATTTCCTGGAACAAGGTTAAGAAATTTTCGAACACTATTTTTCGTTCAATGTCATCGCGTTAGGCGGTATGCGGTATGCGCCGCTGTGGCTCTGTATGAAACAACAAGCTTTTTGACCATGCTCGCGTTTTCGATAGACGGGCCGGGAAGGGCCCTCTTAAGTCCTCTGGACGGTTTAACTGAGACGGTTTGTCTATTAAAGGAATACCTTTCGAACGTATTGTCTAATCAGACCACTGTCGTTTTGTGCAATAGAGTGAGAGCCCAATCTTTCAAAAAACGTTTTCACCGACGGATAGTAACTTGCTTATTTTCAGAATCGTCTGTGACTCTTGGCTGCTACTGGAGTTTCCTTACCCTGAGTCGGGACTGAATTTACTTCTGAAAGCCGTGAAATTACGACAAAGATGGGATGCTCTGATAAACCGGCGAATTGCAGGTGAGTCTGTAATCTAATACAAGTAAATAAAATTTAAGTTTGTGTTTTGTAATTTCAAAATCACAGCATTTTACTTAATGCTTAAGAGAGTATATACGGTACTTTTAACATAAAAACAAATTTTTAAAATGTTTGTCTGTTTGTTCCGGCGAATCTCCGAAACTACTGGAACGTTTTTTTCGGGACTTTTACTGGCAGATAGCGGATGTTATAAGGACAAACTTAGGCTTAGGGAGTTACTTTTATTTTAAAAAGGATTAGGGTTCCGTGTAAAAAATTTAAACCCTTGAAATTGTTAAACCCTTGCAATTATTTTATAATAATTTCACGTGGACGAAGGTGGATGAACGCGGGCAACAGCTAGTTACTATAATAAAGTGAATACACTCGTGAGATTGTAAACTCTTTGGAGAGGTGTTGTTGAGATTGTAACAGATTATTCTCATTTTTAATAAACATTTAGGTTTTTTAAACAAACTTTATTTCCGTTTAATTGGAAGTTTAGGAAATTGTTTTGTAAAACAAAGTAAACGCGACGTTGTTTATATGGATGAAAAGGACAGACACACTGTTTACCCTAACGTTAAAAATATTTAAGTAAATAAATTATTTTTAATTCCAGATGCAAATCCAACAAAATCAGTAGAAAGCGAGCTAGAAAAGGACAAAATCCCTAAAATATCTTACGAAGAGATCCAACACGAGCTATCATGCGACATGTCGACTTATATGACGTCAGAAGTGTACTACACCATCAAGAGACTGTTGCCCGGTGACCTCAAGGTCTTATACTACGGGAATGATGAGGCTCACCCGGCTGTGGAACCTAACCCATTCGACGACACGTTTGTGTGTAGACCCCATGAGAGGAAAGGAGGAGTTTATGTTACTGATAATGTTGTTTATAATTGGTGAGTATTGCTTTCTCTTTCTTACTCATATTCTTACTCTATTTGACGGTAGAAAGAGGTATAGCTATCAGTAGCGAAGGGTCAATTTTTGTAAGAGGTAATCCGGAGTACATTATCTTTAATGTGAGTAAATTATTTGTCCATAGAATACTGACTGTGCCATTTTTCAAAGAGAAGCCGGTAGGCATCGAGTTGTAAGGAACCTTCGCCACTGATAGCTATCCGAGAACCGTCTTGTACAAACTTAACATTATTCCGTCCTCGTCGTCGAGGCCCGTCGTGACTTTTTGGTATTTGCCCTCCCTGACCCTTGCTCGAGCCAGCCCGCGATGCTGAGCCTGTAGTTTTAAATCAGTCCCTGAATAATGATACCGTTCAGATCCAGCCTGTCCGCCCTCTCCCCGCGACGCCCTAATCCGAGGGTCGTACCCCTCAGGAGGTACCCTTAGGATGTAGTGGCTTAGTTTGTAAGTTTTTTAAGTTTTTTAGTTTGTAAGTTTTTTGTCCTGGCTGGAGGCCTTACACTGAAGGCACCCACATGATAGTCCGGTTAAGCAGACGACAACCTTCTAAGTTGAACTGCGAGACGCCATTCACAAAAAAAAGAACCAGACAACATTTATTATGTGCTCATACCTTCCCATAAGTAGAATACATCGCAGGCCCCGTCTCTGTGAGATGGAGTGGACCATTATCCGTCTCGTCGGTCCAGTGCTCTTAGATGGATGTATTATGCCTTCGATTTTCTGTTCTAAGACATCCGCAAGATGTGCTCAAAAGTGTGATTTTGTGCAAAGTTAATGTAGGATATATGTAAGTACGCTCCTTCTGCGAGGACGTCATGTCGCAGGAGTGCCCGGAGGCGGGTTGTACTATATAAGTCGTGAACGTAATGCGTAGCAGTTCTCGCGGCTCATCCGCCAAGGTGATACTAAGCTCACGGCGGTGTTTAGCGGGTGCAAGCCCCTCATAACCAAGCCGTCTCCCTGGACGGTGCGGTATGCGTTAGGCATTTGCATTTTGTTCTTTGATTTTAACCCTCTATTTTTCATCTTTCAGTGTCGTCGACTCCATTTGGAGCGCCAAAAATTACGAAGAAACCTACAGTGAACCTTGGACATGTACCAACTGCGAGCTGACAGTGTGCCTATCCCCCGTAGAAAGACTACAACACACCCACTTCACATGCTCAGCCAAAGAACAAAAGAAGGACGTAGAAGCACCCAGAACTACACGGCAAATTAAACCTAACGCTAAAGAATATAAGTGCGATGTTTGTAAGCAAAATCTTTATATGACTCCTGTTGAGATTTTGAAGCATAAGAAAAGTTGTAAAGAGAAATAAAGTTTTATAATTTGATTGATGCTTTTATTTGAGAAATATCACCATCAAACATCAGCTGCCTAAACCTTTTTACCCGACTGCGGCAAAGCGTTATGATTTTGGACTGCCGATCCCGGTTAGTTTAGTACTATGTTGTAAAACTGCAGGTTTTATGATAAACTAGTGACCCGCCCCGACTTCGCACGGGTGCAATGATATATTTACATATAAACCTTCCTCTTGAATCACGCTATCTGTTGCTGAAAACTGCTTTAAAATCCGTTGCGTAGTTTAAAAGATCTAAGCGTACAGACAGCGAGAGCGACTTTGTTTTATACTATGTAAAGATTGCGGACGTGTCGTGGAGCCGGACACCAGACTCTCACAGATTATGTACAAGTAGTGTACATAATCTGTGAGAATCCCAGAGAGACTCACAGATTATGTAGAATTACTGTGTCTAGTGTCCGCAGCCGGTATCTGTCCGTATCGGTTTTATCGAACTTGAATCAGACTATCACTCGAAGCTCGTGTTTAAAAACGGATCATATTATGGTTTGTCCATGTTGTCATGGAAGGTGGTTGGGTTTGTCCCTTTCTACCCGTGACGAATCAAAGATTTACGAGCGACACCTGAGACCAACTGTCTAGGTATGGTCACCCATCCAAGGACTGACCTGAGCAAGTGTGGCTTAACCTCGAAGATCGTCCCGTGCGCCTGTTAGTATTTATCGCGACTGAAAATGCTGAAGCGTATAAAAATCAGCGACTCGCTTGTAGAATCAATTGGTTTTGTGCCAAACAACTAAACATTAAAAACGGCCAAGCGCGAGTCGTATTCACACGCACACAGGGTTCCGTAGCTCCAAACATAATAAAAATATTTTGAAGGCTGATTCATGATGTTATGTTTTACTTTCAACAGCAAAACTAAATTTGTTTTTCATAGTTTGTTAATGAAAAACAAAGTTACTGCTGCAGTTTGATGAAAAAGTCCCATATCTCAAAAACTAAACATCAAATCTTATTCAAACCAATTTTGGTTCAACGTTTTACGTTCTACAATCCTACATTTTTTCAGATTTTTTTTCCTCCTACTGTAGAACACCTTTTACCACTTTGGAAGTGTCTATCTTTTAAAATACAAAAATAAAAATAAACAAAAATTAAGAACTTTGTTTTATTTTTTATTTTTGTATAAAAACCGTATAGCGGTTCACTGAAAACATCTACCTACTAAGTTTCAACTTTGTAGTCCTAATAGTATCGGAATAAAGTGGCTGTGACATACACGGACAGACAGACAGACATGACGAATCTATAAGGGTTCCGTTTTTTGCCATTCGGCTACGGAACTCTAAAAAGATAAAACCGACTTTTGCTCCGACTTCACTTTGTTGTTCAACAAATACTGCCGAATCTAATCATCATCTGCCTGGCCTTTTCCCAACTAAGTTGGGGTCGGCTTCCAGTCTAACCGGATGCAGCTGAATACCAGAACTTTACATGGTGCGACTACCTATCTAACCACCACAACCCAGTTAGTACTAGGGTAATGCGATACCCTTCTGACCTGACCCTTTAGACTGGTTGTCAGACTTTCGGGCCACTGACTACCTATAACGACTGTCAAAGATCTACAAATGACAGCCTGGACCAACGGCTTAATGTGGTTTCCGAACCACGGAGAAAGCTTGGTAGGTATATAAGGTCCCATTAAAATAGATGGACAAATTTTAACACAGCTTTTAGTAAGTCAAACCAGAGATATCCAAGCAAAAAAAGCACTGATTAAAATGATTTTATTTTGACCTAATGGATGTGTTTATTCTAGAGTGCCGCCGGCAATTTATTATTTTAAGACAAAATAAAATCACTATAATCAGTGTGTTTTTTGCTTGGTTATCTTTGGTTAGGTTACGTACTGAACGCTGTGTTAAAATTTGTCCACGTATTTTAATGGGACCTTATATATTGGGTGGTCACGCATCTACGGATCAACCTAGGCTAGCGCGGTTTAATCTAAAGATCAACCCGCGCGGCTGTTATTTAGCCACAATTAAGCTCCTCAATACTGCCGAATCGAATGTCCATAGACAAGTGTGCTTAGTACCAAAGCAAAAGCGTGAAATGAGTAGGCGTCGTATGTTATCTTATCGCAAAACAACTTTTTGGATGGCATTGCTTTTCTAGTTCCAGCAGGCGCCTGTAATGAGAATAAAGATTTCTTGTAACATTCAAGTTAATTTAAATATGTCTTAGTCACATCTCTGGCAAAATTAAAACCATTCTGCTAGTCTCTTCAAAAGAAAGTGCCTATACAAACTTTCAATAATTTCTTAATAGGTACAGCAAGAATTACTCCCTGAGTGTGGTCGTACAATTATTGTTGGCCCGTCAGTCGTGAGGACCTCTGTGCACATTGTTGTACGAATTCTTTCACTGAGCTTACAATGTGTTTTCAATTATTAAGGAACATGCAAATGCATGCAATTTTCGATGAATAACCCAGGGACAACATGACAACTTTTGGGGCACGTTATGCATCTTAATTTTATTTCGCGAGAAAAGTATCATGATTGAAGGGCCGTTTATGGTGTCCAGCAGGCCTATTGCGTATCTCTGTTGACAGTTCTGCACGGGTAGTGTCAGTTGAAACCAACAAGAACGGTCATTGTAAATGAAAACTCGCCAAGTAATAATCACTATGAACTGAATATTTTGAGTCAGAATCTTGTAGAACAATAAATAGAGGGTGTAACAGGACCCTTCACGAAGTCGTCAACCAAGCATTCTGTACATCAAACTAAGTAACAAACATGTATTTAGAAAAAAACTTGTGAAAAAGTTGGAACTTTGACCCCCAATATCTCGGTAACTAAAAGGTTCCCAGGTATGGTTTAGAACAAAAAAATGATCGCAATGACGGGGAGAACAAGTGCCTTTCGGCTTCGTTAAGAGTCTTGTTACACCCTTTATTGTGCTTCTAGACTAGACCCATTGGTTTATTGTTTAGGCTCATATGGTGTTGTTTTTCCGTCAATTCAAGATTTCTATTACTTGAGTAGAAGCGAAGTTTCACTATAGCTAATTTGTGTGTTCGATAGACAACGACCTTCGGCAGAATAGAAGATTCAGGTTAAAAATATTCAGTCCTTTATGTTATTCTGTCTAACCTAACTGTGTTGAGGACACCATTAGCACCAAAGTTCCAGATACGACGAAAATTTAAAAAATCTTCACCTAAAAGGTAAGTCCTTAAAAGTTTGTTAGATGTCCCACATTTTTTCAAATAGGTACTAATCCATACGAGGGCCTCACGGCCGTATCCCAAAACCCATCTTTGTCCTAAAAGTCACTCACCCCACTTTTTTTTTCCCGAATCACGGCAAACGAATAAGTCTGGCCAGTACAGAACCCCCAAGTACGACTCAAACTTGACCAATAATTTACAATATAGGTATCTTATAGGCAGTTCAACAATCGAAAAGTCACTTCGATATTTCTGCAAATTTGCGTTTCGCAAGAAATGGTCTTCCTTTATTACAAGATTTTTTACAAAGTAATTGTCTCAATCATGGGTCCAACATCACGCCTGTCAATTGTTTGGGACGCACGAAAACGTGAGCATTTCATTGCTCTCGCAATACTTGGTAAAAGAAATGAGGGCGAACGTGAAAAGGTGCAATACTTTGGTCTTTTGAAATCCTGGAGTAATACATTATCCATATATTGAAGTATACTACATGTAGCAATATCAACTACCTACAAAGTTGTGGTGTCAATAAGAGGCTCGTTTTTGTGATTTTACTATTCTTCGAGCATAGCGTTTTTGCGTATTTTGTTGAGGTTCGATTCCCGGGTCGGGCAAAGTGTTTTTGTTTGTTTTTTCCATCAGGAATTTCTGAGAAGCAGTCACGGATTCTGACATTGTGCCCGCTTGATGGCCACAGGCTTAAAACATAACTGGCAAAATGTGGGTGTACTATTACGTACACTTCTACCTAACCCTTCGAGAATTATAGGCGTTATGTTATTTTATGTCAATAAGGAATAACGTCATTGGGACGGACAGCAGAGCAGGGTGTACTAAATTAGTGCAACTTGGGTTAGTGGCAGTACCTTATCCCTCTGCAATGCGTTTGCGATTATGTAGATAATAATAATAATGTATGAGGATGCTTTCGTTAGGCAGCTGGATCAAGGGCTTGATTCAGAAAGCAGTACTCCTGGACACGGCTCGTATTGTTAGGAGGTTCCTCTCTCTGGAGCCCTGACCGCCGGTAGCTTGGAGCCTGTTCCCGATACCGGTGGGCTACAATTTTTTATATTTTTAAATGTTTTTTATACTTATTGTTTTTTCTAAGGAATATTTAAAAATGTAATTAGTTTGTAAAAATATGAATAAAGGAAATAATGTATGATAATATTCATAGAACCTAGTAGCTTGTTATTGGGAGGCCCTTATTCTATTATTGTGGTACCTACTTACGATCATGAAAAACCAAGACAAATTCATAAAAGCTTTAGCACAAAAAAAAATAAAGCTCCGCCATTTTACTAAACATTTTAGTAGGCGTTACTAATCTTGACAATTTACAAATGACCGCAAGTAGGTACTGAACCCGCGACCTTGTCTTCGCCGGGCTCCACGAAGGTTTCGGCCTGAACCAGTAATTATGTATAATTAGACGTCTTATCTGTCCGTGCGACCTCGCCCTAACAATGCCGGCCGGGCCCGGAAGCGTCAACTGGATGATTTTCGTTTGTTCATGTTTAGTTGTTTAGATTTACATACTTATGTAATGGTATGGCGTAAACTGAAGCATATAGTTATACTGCAAAGGCTTCCTCACTTCTTTAGTCTGTATGTGTACTGTGTAGTCGAAACTACGGCAATGTTTATTTTTAATTTTCTCGCTGTTTAAATTCTAGCTTCTTTGTTCAAAATTATCGGTATCGGTGTTGGGTATCTTTCAGAGGGTCCGATGAGAACTTTGAACATGCAGAACAGATTTTCGAAGATACTACTCAGAATGATGGCTCAATGAAGTGTGCTTAAGATTTTGCAGAAAATGGCTTATTGGCATACGTGTTATGATTGATCCGTCGTAGAAGCTCCATTGAGCTTTTGCGATTGAGCAAAAAATATGCTAAAAATTGGTTGATCACAGACCTAGGTCTTTAAAAGAGACAGATCCCATGATCGCCAGACCAACATCATTTTATATAAGTTAAAACTTTTTCTGTGAAAGTATTTTACTAACCTATAGGTAAGAACAATTGGATATTATGAAAAGTCGGCTGTGGTGGCATTGGCAGATATCAGGTAACAAAGTTGTGCTAAATAGCTGCTAACTTACGTAATTTTTGATATTGCAGGGCTAGTATGAAGATTCACCTCCTCCACTGCCAGACACATTGTGTGGTAAAAAACCCTGCCAGATGCCTTTAATGTATGTTGCAGCTATTTGATCTTGGTTCATAAAGTTGTTTTATGCCAATGCATTACATTTGGTTTTGTTTTCAGTACCCAGTGTTTAAAATAGAGATAAAACAAACGACAAATGGATCCCTGTTAGATAGAAGCAAAAATAATGCTTCTCTAGTAGGTAGTTAGCCTATAGGAAGGCATTTCCATCAAATTCAACTTTATCGTGCACCGAACGCGAACCAGATGGGTGGTTAACTTTTAACCTCCAGTTTTACTGCAGCACCATTTTAGTTGTACACTTCACCCTCACCTTACTCACTTGTTATAAGACTTATTATTGGATAACCAAGGTGTGTGGTAATCTGGTTTCGTGTAGTGGTTGCCTGTCAACCTGTCACCACGCAAGAAGGCAAGTCAGAGCATCTGTTGTGCTATATAATGAATTTATTTCATGGAAATAAAGCAGGGTAGGTAGTTACAAGGTTATTAAATAGTTTAGGAGATCGTGGCTTTTGAAAATAATGGTTGACTTCGTTGACGTGATCGAGGCAGTTTCCAGTGGTGATTAATACCGGCCAAGTGGGAGTCGGACTCGTGCACGAAAGGTTCCGTACCATTACCTAAAAAAACACACGTTTGTTGTATGGGAGCCTCCCTTAGACATTTATTTTATTCCGTCTTTGTTGTTAGAGCGGCTACAGAAATACATCATCTGTGAAAATTTCAACTGTCTAGCTGTCACGGTTCATGAGATACAGCCTGGTGACAGACAGCCAGATAGACAGACAGACGGACAGTGGAGTTAGTAATAGGGTCACGTTTTTACCCCTTGGGTACCTACGGAACCCTCAAATGGAAAAAGCTTGTTTTGCTATTTCATGATGTTTTAAGGGTTTCGTACTTTAGTCGGCAAATTACGGAACCCTTATAGGATCACTTTGTTGTCAGTGTATCTCTGTTCGTCAGTCACGAACCTTTTTCTCCGGAATGCGTAAAGGTACCATGCTGAAATGAATATCAAATACTCAAGTCTGCTACCGCTTGGATCCGTGAAAAAATCAAACTTGTAAGTCAAAGCGGTCAAAAGATATGACCGTTTATGTCGCAGGTTTTGTGATTTCACAAGGAAATCAAAACCTATCGAAATATCTCAAAAACCTTAAATATCACCACGAGTTGACTAGGCTCGTTGTAATATTTAACCGATTAAAAAAAAAGAGGAGGTTATATGTTCGTGAGTATGTATTTTTTTTAACAAGTTCCAATAACAGTTTAAAACACCGGGTAATTGTTTTACTGGACCATCATCCTTGTTACGATCGCGAGTGTAGCAGAAGCAGTGCTGGAAAGTAAACGGTTGTTCATTTTGGTCCTTACGGAACCCTCGGTGCGCGAGTCCAATTCGCACTTGGCAGGTGTTTTTCCAGTTACTAGGGTTACCTACTGTTGTTACCTTTCTTCTTTATCGTGTGGTTAGTGCCTAACCTGTGTCAGAGTTTTTATGCCGCCCATGGGCCTGTGATTTGTGTCGTTACTAAAATCGTATCGATTTGCATGGAAATGATAAATAACTGCCTCGTTTGGTCTAGTGGTCGTCAGCGCTACTGCTGAATATGAGGTCTTGGGTTCGATTCCCCTGTCGGGCAAAGTGTTATTGGGATTTTCCATCAGAACAAAATTTCTGAATAACATCCCGAAGTCAGGACTTATGCCCACCATCATCAACAGCCTACAGCAGTCCACTGCTGGACATAGCTTCTTCAATCGCACGCCACTCAACTCGATTCTCGGCAACTATCATCCAGTGCCCGGTTGATGATGGTAATAGGCCCGTCCTCTGTTACACAGAAGGGCGAAATGTCGGTGTACACGTATAGGCCACCTCTGGGTAACCTTTCCGTTATTACATTCGTAATGTTATGATCAATTACCTGCCTACTTAGTAAATTGAGCGTTAAGTAGAGGATGTTACGGCCAATTTACAGAAGATTATAATACCGCAACGTCTGCACTACTTATCAATAATAAAATGTTATCACTTTTACGTATAGATTTCTTAGACACGATGCCCTTGCCGCCAAACATTTTTAACAGATTCCTTCGCACTGGGTACCTCCCTCCCTTGGTACGTCGTGAGTTTTTAGGCTACCCCTCTCAACATATATCACGTGTATTTTTCATTATTGAAAAGATCAGATGGTTTTAGAATCTGTATTAAAGCAAAAAAAAAATATCGGATATTTTAACACAAATTCGTTTGCAGTTTTTATTGGTAAAAACATTTTACACGTGTATGTCCCCCCTACTAGTAATTTTTCTGACCCTCTCCTCCCTTTTCAAACCTCACGTAATTAAAGGACGACCCCTAGCTGGTTTGCTAGTAAATGACTGTACCGCACTATATCCCTAGCATATTTTTAGCCGCCTTCTAAAACCCAAACGAAAACATGGTTAACCTGGTGGCCTACCATTAGACGTTTTAAAGCAGGAGTAATTCCGTAATGGGAAAGAGATGGCGCTAGACGACCTGTATAGTTCTGTCTCTTTCCCACACTGGAATTACTCCTGGTTTAAGTTGTCATAGTACCTAACGTCCGTGGTCTTATGTATGTACCAATTCTCGCCATGCTCCAGCTCAAAGTCCATTTTATAAAGGACAAAAACCCAGTAACCGTAACGAACAAGTTAACTAATAAATTCCATATAATTTAAGAAATAATCCGCCCTAGGTTGTAACTAAGAATCCAGCCTGGACACTCATGGAGAATGGCAGCTATAGAGTGACAAAGTTTATATTAAAAATTAGTTGCCCGCTGCTTTGCTCGCGTTTTGGTCGGAAATTATCTCACGCGCACGTTGTAAATATGTGATAATGTAGCTTCCTATTAGTGAAAGAATGTTCAAAATCGGTTCAATAGATCCAGAGATTACCCCCTACAACTTCACAAACTCACAAACTTTACCTCTTTATAACATCTAATATTAGAATAGACGTATAGATTAAAATGCGTAATCCAATTAACAAGAAACTTGACGTCTCATTAGATGATCACCACCTTTTATTTTTTCTCAATCTGTTTTTTGTCGCGAAATCTAACAGTTTCATCAACCTACATGACAATGGCCTCTCCAATCGCACTCACACAGCTCGATTCTCAGATTCTCTCCCATCCAGCTGGTAGCAGCTAGCGGCTGGTACCCTGTTTAGATGTTCGCTCCACCTGGTTTGACGGCTTACCGATTCGCGATCTCTCAATTTACCGGTCCGGTACCGGTTTACCGGTATCTTTGCAATAACACACCGAAATTTTTAAAGAAAAAAAGACTTATTTGGTGCACTGTCACATTAAAAAAAAATGTTACAGTGCTAGGATTCTGATGGGCCCAAGTTATGCCACGGTCACACAGATATGAACAAATTAAATAAATAAATTAAGTATAGAAGTGTGTTTTTCATCTCATATTGATTAGGTTTTTGTAAGACCCATTCCTTCCTACCTGTCTAAACGAATTTCGCCTGCTTATCCTGCTATTCAAGCCGTCGCAGCAGATATCGGCTCGCTATATTATCGCAGTTATCTAGTCTAGAGGCAAAACAAACAATGGCCATTATCGCGGCATCTGATCCCGACACGTAGCGTCACGAGGATTTTCAATTTACGCCGACTTGGGTCTAGGGCTGGTATAAGAAAGGGTCTAAGATTTATATGTAGGTAATATGATAATTTAAAAGAAATGAATAAAAATAAACATAAAACATCACGCTTGTATTCCCCGAAGGCTTAGGCAGAGGTGTACCTAATAGTAATAAATAAATAATAAATAAATAAATATCGCTGGACATTACACACAGCGCCATCTAGGTGCCACAATAAGCAACGAGGCTTGTGTCGTGGACAGCAGATAGTTGATACTACTACATAGATACTTTATTGTTTGTAAATACATAATTATTATACATAGTACACCTATATAACCTATATTTCGCCAGTTATGGGCGAGCCTATTGCCACCAACCGGGCAAATACAGACTCCGTGGCTGCTACTGAGAAATTCCTGATGGAAAAACTTAATAACACTGTGCCCGACCCGGGAATTGATCCCAGGACCTCATGCTCGGTAGTTGCGCTTGCAACCAGACCAACGAGGAAGTGGATGAAAATCTTGGTTGAAAATTGAACGTAGGTACTATTAGTACATACCTAAGTGCTTAAAGTGACCTTTGTCAGCTTTGAACGTTTTTTGTTTTTGTTATTTCGTTTCGTTTTAGACATTTTTATAAAAATAATTAACTATGTTTTCAGGAGATTAGACGACATCTATAAGCAAGAAATTCAAAGTAATTCTAGAAACACAGTTCAGTTTCAGCCGATGATTCATATAAAAAGGAAGATTTTCTGCCAACCTTAACCGTCATGCGCAGACGCAGCGGACCGCCTGTGTTCTGCCTCACCTACTTTATAGTTGAGAGCTGACGACCGTGTGGTGCACCCTTTATAATTTAGCTCGTAACTCCTCGCTGTTGTGATTGGTGTGGAATGAACTTAAGAGTAGCTGTGGTTTCCTACTTTAGATCGAAGTAGGTAGTTTAATATTTTAATGATAAGTTACCGCTGGTTATAAGTAGGTATTAATAGGTAAGTAAGAGCGTTTGATATTGCATAGCTTGTAACGGGCAAGAAGCCTAAGAGTGAGGCCACACGATGCGTTAACGTTATCCTACATACAAATCACTATGCCATGTCACACGATGCGTTGGGCTGCGCGCCGTGCGGCGTCGCACCGTAGCGCGTAGGCGCGCCGCGCTTGTTGACGAGGCGGGGAGGGGTGATGCGCTGCGGCGCCGGAGTGCATCGTGCCACCACCGCAGTATTGTATCGAACGACGCACCGCGATAAACAGCGTTCTACTGCGGTGCCGCACCGCCCGTGGCACCCTATAGCTTGAATTTATTACAGGGCGGTGTCGCACCGTTAACGCATCGTGTGGCCTCGCTCTAAGAGTATGTCACATCAAACGTACCATAGTACGCCAAAACATTAAAGCAAAATCTACATCATAACTATTTTGAGCGAAAACCTCTTGCATATTCTCGTGGAGGACTGCCTCGTGGGTCTAGTGGTCGCAAGCGCGACTGCTGAGCAAGAGGTCCTGGGTTCGATTCCCGGGTCGGGCAAAGTGTTATTCGGTTTTTTCAACAGGAATTTCTCAGTAGTAGCCAGGGAGTCTGGGTCTGTGTGAGACTGTTTAATATTAAGATCTTAATGTACCATATACTCAGAAATAAAGAAAACTAATCTAATCTAATCTGTGCCGGGTTGATGGCAATAGGCTCGCCCTCTATTACATGGGACTTTAGAATAACTGGTGAAATGTGGGTGTACTATTAGGGGTAGTAAGGTGTACCTTACTAGCCCGTCGGGAATTAGAGGCGTCATGTTATGTTATGTGTATTTTGTCGTGGGTCACTCTGTCATGTGCTTGCATTGAGTTGCAGCCAGGCATCATTCAGAGAGAAGGACTACATTTTAAGTCGTGCGTCTACGGTTCCATGACCACGGTTCAACAACAAACAACTCTTCAAATTGAACACAATATTTTTTAACAAAAAGAGGGGTGTTATAAATTTGACCGCTATATGGGTGTGTGTATCTGTCTCTGGCACCGTAGCTCTTAAACGAGTGGCCGATTTGGATGCATTTTTTTTTAATTTTGAAAGCTAGTTTCTTGGCGATGGTCCTTAGATATGTTTTATCAAAATCGGTGCAGCCATTTACTAGATATGGGGGATGAAAGTGGGTATAAAAAATCTAGTATTTTCAAATATATCCAAGTGGGATATCAAATGAAAGCGCATGATGTGTATATTACAATTAGACATGTTTTATCAAAATCGGTGCAGCCATTTACTAGATATGGGGGATGAAAGTGGGTATAAAAAATCTAGTATTTTCAAATATATCCAAGTGGGATATCAAATGAAAGCGCATGATGTGTATATTACAATTAGACATGTTTTATCAAAATCGGTGCAGCCATTAACTAATTGGGGGTTTATTTAATTATAAATTTAATGATTGTGCTTAGCACCAACTCATGGGCATGCGTGATGGATTATGGCCCCAGCCCTTCTCATGGAGGAGATAATATACGTAGGTCTCCTATTACATACAGCAGGGTGCAACATGATGTGTGGTGTCTCAGACCATGAAATTGAACAATTTTGTTCCATGACTTTTAGAAATTCAAACCTTTTTTTTTTAGTTTTACCATACATGTTGATCACCGATCGCGTCAGTTCCTACAGAAAGACCATTTTTTTTGCAAATTTCAGGAACTCGTAGGACAAAAGTTGTCAGTTTCATGGTCCTAGAGACCACACATAGTTCTTGCGTTTATTATGTTACACTTTGTATCCCAGCAATGGAAACTTTGCTGATTATAATCTAATTAATTGCTTAGTAAAAGAAATAGTAGGTCCATATTGAGGGAGGTTTTCCTTGCACTGGGTAGGCCGCTAGGTGCTTATCTATACTCTACCTATGCAATCATCCTCGAACTCTTCGCTATGAACATATTATTCTATACCAACAACAAGACACCTTATCTAAAATGGGCCAACATTTAGCAAAAAACTAACAAAACAAATAAATCAAGTCTCATAGTATCCAACGCCATCTATCGGGTGTAGCGAGCCGGTGTCGCAGGAGTCGATGTATCGCCCAATAGAGCAGTAAATCGTGCGATATCTACCGCCAACCGATCGTGAACGATCTTGAACGGGTTCGTTCTAGTTCGTAGTGTTTCTTATTGGGTAAAATATGAGAAAAAATAATTGTGACCGAGAGATTTTGAGACACAGAATCTTGTTTCCTGTGTTGGCGGGCATGTATGCTAACGTCAAGATAATAGAAAATGCTTGCATCCATATTTTTTGGAAAGGGCCTGTTGAGTGTTACAGCAACCTGCTTATAGGAAATAATTCCACTTTGAATCTTGGCCGACACCATCAATGATGTTGTAAAAAGAAAGATACGCTACGTGATGATACGGAACGTATGATACAGAAAGAGATAGCTATTGCGCTTGAAGTACTTAAATTACGACAATTGTCTGAATTTGTCTGCAACAATTTGCGCGCGCTAGTGCGATATCCACCTCTTTTTATTTATAATATCAATGGACACCATGGTGTCTTTAACAAAAAATAAAAAGCATATTGGTTTCTCAAATAAAGTACAGTCAAAGTGGTGATGACTGTTTTCGTATCAAAATTACAAACGCGTATGGTTTAAGAACTCATTAGACTTCGAACCTATTGGCCCTTGAAAGACAAAATCCAATTCATCCAAATACATTGCCACTTCAACTGCATTGTATTCAAAGAGACAAAGCACCGAGATAATTTATCAATCTCAAAATTACGGCTTATGAGGATACTCAATGTGAATGTGCGTAATAATTTATGGCGATATCCAGATATAGATACCTGTTTTTTTTTTCCTATTGGAAATCATCAAATAACTCCTCCCGCTCTGGGCTGAACAGGAGGGATTGTCAGACTTTTACTGGCTAAAACCTATCCATATTCCTTCTTTTGCCCTTTGTGTTCCAGGGCCGCGGTATCTCTTTCGAACAGTCCGTTAACCAGTTAAAGATGCCTGACATAAAATCTCTCTACTCAGATTATAAGTATTGAATAATGTTTTCAAACACGTGTTTCAGACCAAGATATAGATTGTGTGGATTATTATTTCGAATAACGCAGATAACTTATTTAAATAACAGCAAAAGAAACGATTCTCGTGGATGAAGAGCGTTGTAGATTCTCCCACAATTAGACAAAGTTCCCAAATGGTAAATCAGCCAAATAAGAGCACAGCTCGCAAGGTCGGGTGCGCGTGACCACGGCGGTCACAGCCGCGCGCTAATTTGTTACCGGTCAGACCGCCACACAATCACTACAGACTGCGATCATCAACTGAGAACAGTCACGTTGCTGACTTATTGTCCTTGCTGGTGTTTGGTATTGGCTTCTTATTGATGTCGCATGGTTCTTGGGTGATAGAAAACAGGTTCTTGTGAGTCTGCCTTACTTATGTGGTCATCTATTTTATCTAAGACGCATGGGCCTTCAAAGCTTTCAGTTTCCACATGTCATTTGTGTTGTAGTGCAAGAAAACTGTGACACGCTTGGTTCGTATAGATAGTAAGGATATAATAATATGCTTTAGCAGCGGTTGTGGAGGCGATTTCGAGCTCTTTGTTTACATATGAAATCTCTGAGTTTCTTGATCTGATGTGCAAGAAATGTTTCTCTAGTCACAGTGTTGTTTTTAATAGCCTCCATCTGCGAACCGTTAGCAACACATTTCCATCTATCTACAATGCTGAATCCAGTTATCAAACACGCAGTTTAAATAAACTTGATGGCTTATTTTATTATTATTGTTTCTTGTTTTCTTTTTATTTAAAACTAGCGGCCCGTCCCGGCTTCGCACGGGTGCCTATGTTACTCAGGGTGAATGTAGCTTTCTAATAGTGATAGAATTTTTGAAATCGGCGCAGTAGTTTTTGTGTTTATTCATTACAAACATACACACAAAAATACAAATCTTTCCTCTTTATATTATTAGTGTTTTGTTAATAATATTGTTTTGTTCTGTGCGAGTCAAATAAATACTTTTTCTTTGTTTTTAACTCATACTGATTCCTACCGGTTATCTTCCGTGATTAAAATAATTCAAAATAGCTCAAAATAATTAATAATCACGGCAGATATCCTGCAAGTGCCAGTATAAGTTTTGTCAAGTATTCAATAACAGTTGACAATTTTATCCCAATCCAATAAAAGTCCACCACCACACCACTCCATGATCAAACACAAAAGTTCCCACCAACCAAAAGCCACACTTACAAAAGGTAGGCAGTATCCTTTGGCCTCAACGTCGGTATCGCGAGGCATCTACAGGACAGCGCTAGATAACGCGGCGGAGATACTACCGCGCTTGATAGGCCGGTAACACGCGATGGCGAGTAGCTTTGTAGTGTAGCATGGAACATGTCTTGGGGGTTGAAAGAGGGCATTGTGTTTGTAAGAGCATAAGGGCTGGTTTTATCTAGGTCTATGATTGACGTAGAAGTGACATATTTTTATTTGTTCCTACTCCTCCGCTATTCTTTTCTGATTAATTTCATTGCGGGGTCTAAGACAGTTGAATTGTTTTTCTGGGACTTTGTCTAGCATCGTTGTCTCGGCGCTTTTCTGGTGGTCGCCACTGTTGATTCTGGCTTGCAATGGCTGCAGTGGTTTGGGAATAGTGTGGCGGGTTTGTTAATAAAAAAAGGCTGCTATGTGGTTATTTTTATAGGATGGAAAAAACATAGCTAAATGATTCCAATCAATATTGAAACTGGTTGTACCTTTACCAGGTTTTAGTTTGACTAGTTTATTTTTGAAAAAGATCTGAAGGTCTAGAATGCAACAATCACTCACATAACCAATAATAAATAATCATTTAACAATACGCCTTTACCAAAAGTAAAGAACTCCAAACATCTAGAAAAGAAACCCGGCTGTGCTCCAGGAAAACGAAACAATCTTACCAGTTTCAACAAACCCATAAACAATAACTTAGCACCGTGACAGAATCTAAAAGAAAGCGGGAAGCTATAATCTCTGATGTCCCGATAGTTTGCCAAGCGTGAAGCGAAGGACGAGCGCCGCGGTCGTTGTGCGATTTGTCGTCCGAGATCGTATCGCCGGCCGTAATTCGGCCGCGACTGCCGTGCGTGTTCGTACACCGATTGCACTCGATTAGGACTGAGGCACAATGAGTATTTCTAGTTGTTTAGAAAATTCGCCACATTTACTCCTTGAGTATGAATATGGATCGAAGAAGCGATAGATGGACTGTGTGAAGGATGATATGGCAAGAAAGGAGGTGTCTGATGAGATGACGAGTAATAGAGAAGTATGGAAGAAGAAGACATGCTGCGGCGACCCTAAATAAGTTGGGATAAGAGCAGGGAAATGATCATGATGTTGATGGTTTACTCCATGACTCTAAGTATATATAGTCGCTGCCAACCAGAAGTAGCAAGAAATTCAATTCGATCCAATTGTGTTTGTGTCACCGTTTTGAAACTCACAAGTAATTTGATCAGAAAATTTGTACGTCGCTTACAACAACAGTGGATTTGTTTTACTAAGGATGAGTTGGACTTCATACTAATAAAAAGTTTTTAATTATTTTTCGATACTGAATTTATTATCGTGTAGATTTTTTTTAATTTGACCGACCTAAATAGGATTTTCAGTTCAAACGAATAGCGAGTCTCGGCGGGGTCGCAGTTTCGGCTAATAATTGGCCGAAAAAAAAGCTAGCTTTTTGGTTGAAACACAAAAACAAAAAAGATTGTTAGTTCAAGCGAACTCACTTCAACCTCAGACATTTAGGTGTTTCATATCTTCGATCGAGTACCCGTGTCATAAAAATCTGCATGATCCACCTATTATCGTGTAATCGTTCTCTGATAACGATAAGAGGTACAGCAAAGCAATGTACATTCGATGACAAATAACACACTACATCACTTCATAGTATAAAACAAAGTCGCTTCCCGCTGTCTGTCCCTATGTATGCTTAGATCTTTAAAACTACGCAACGGTTTTTGATGTGGTTTTTATAAATAGATAGAGTGATTCAAGAGGAAGGTTTTATGTATAACATTGCACCCATGCGAAGCCGGGGCGGGTCGCTAGTAATATTATGTATTACGATAGATAGCTGAGTAGGTAATGGAAACTGTCTGTTTGTCTTTAACCCACTTTTCTCCTAAACTAAATTGGAACAGGACATAGGTTTTTTTTCATATTGGGTACCGTTATCAGCTTATTAAACGTCTCAGGTCGTAGAGTGGCCCTAAGTTGAGCATAATATGAGCATATATAGAATCTATTATCTAATCTATCGGAAGTTAGCTGCGAGTGACGGTCAGCACATTATACAGTCAAGACTATGCGTTCTCTGCGCCCGCCCCACTGATACATAAAATTGAGTTTTAAGTTAGATGTTCCGAGCCGTCATAAAGTTTAAACCGTCAAACCTGCGCAGACCGTCACTTGCAGATAACTTCCGAGCCGCCGTATCGTTTGAACAGAACTATATCTAGATAAATACAATAGTCGAATATAGATAGATTTTGTCTATCAGTCTGTGCTGCCAATTCTACTACCAAAGACGAAATCCAATTTATCCTCCATTATGCTTACTCAAATGTCTCGCTGATGGTGGCGCGTGTGTCGGATCATTTAGTTCCCTTCAAAATGGTTGAGTTGAATGCTGATCCATGCGTCATGTTCGTGAACGGGCGCTGTCAGTGTGACTGGTCATCTCTTAGTTGCCACGGCTTTGTTTGAATTAATTATTTTTAGTTTTTGAATTGTCTTTTTTGTTTTTACTATGGACACTTTTAATGTGCACATCTTGCTACATCGTTCTTACATAGTGTACCATCTCAAAATGAATGATGTAACCAAGGTTTTGTAACAAAATGCTGATTTAAAAGAATGTCCATGCAGTTTCTTGTCCGTTCTTCTCCATAGAGATCTACGCTAGGGAATGGGCAACTACAGTACTTTCACAGTTTTTATGCCTTGTGACTGGGACTGTAGCTACATTTAATTGATATCTTTGTTTCGACAATTCAAAAGTGCCTGTAACTTTCCTACTTGAAATAAATGCTTTGATTTTGATTTCCTATGAGCGAAATTTAAATCGTGCTTACTGACAAAGAAACAGTATCTTGGCAATGGAATAGAACAACGATTTGTAGAACACTCTTAAAATAAAACACGCCTAGGTATGGCGAAGGGTTTATCTGACGATTAAGTTGAAAGTCAATTAGGCGGAATCGACCGTAATAACGGATTATAGAGTATCATATTAATCGGAGATTTCACGGTTAGTTTCTAATCAATTGATTAATTTATTGGAAAAACAAAGACTGTACCTACGCCACCTGCAGTTCGGTCATCAGAGGTTATGTCCCTAAAAGTGCAGACGGTAGGTAGACACGCTAGCACATCAAGCTACTACCATCTGTTAAAATTCTTTAATAGATATTCAACTTTATCGCTAAAGCATTAGGTTGAAGGTTGATTGGGAAAATTTGACGGTTTCGGATAGCTTGATGTGCTGGCGTCTGTACTATGGAGACATTGTAACTAGTTCGATTTTTCCTCAGCATAAACTTTACTATAATTTATAACATATCTCGTGTATCCTCCCAGTGTCCCACCGCCTCTACGTCACAAGTCGAAGCTCCTACCGCTAGATACCGCGGCACAACTCGTGAGCGATGCCTCGCCAGATAACCATTGCTTTGTTTCGCTGTAAAACTCGAAAATTAACATCATTTGCCAACGCCCGATCGCTGCGGTGATACCGACACTCGTAAATATCGGTGCACGGTGGGAGATGTAGAGGGAATCCTGGTTTTTTTGTTTAGAGAAATAGTTGATGAGGTTTTTTGGTTCTATGCCTTGTCAGACCACCATATTGCTCCTTCCAATCAATCTACTCTGCCTATTGCGGTCCATATAGCAGTAATAGCCTAGTGGTGAGACCGTTGGATTGCCAAGTTATAGGTCTCGAGTTCGAACCCAAGACACGCACCTCTGATTTTTCGGATTCGTATGCGTATTGTACAAGTATCATGCGGATTGGATTGAACTGTGAAGGAAAAACATAGTGAGGAAACCAGCATGCCTGAGAGACATTTCTCGACAGCATTTAAAACCAAGTCAGAGGCCCATGGGCGGCATAAAAACTCTGACACCAGGTTAGGCACTAGCCTTGCCACACGATAAAGAAGAAAAATCGGCGTCCAATACTGTACATAGGCCTCTCCCAAACTGCGCCATAACGCATTGTGTTTCACTTTTAGCATCCAGGCAGTTTTCATGAAGCTTTTTTAGGTCTCGTCGGTTCAACTAGCTGGCGGCGCTCCCGCTTTCCGATACTCGGTCTCCACTCTAGGTCTCGTTTGCTCCGCCAGGCATCGACCTTCGACAAATATGACAGCCCACTGTCACCTTAGCTTGCTGCAAGAATATAAATAATATTTTTGCTGAACCCTCCTAATCCCTTTGACAGGGAAGAACCTCAACTTGATCTGATTGTGACGTGGTGTTTATCCTGAAAGAGAAGAAATGAATTTAGGAGTTACAAATGGATGGGCCTGACTAATAAGAAACTGGGTAGTGTTTGCACCAGCTGACATCTTTCGAGTATCCTTGCAAACAACTCTTTGGAGTTGTTTGCAAGGATACTCGAAAGATGTCAGTTACGTAGTATACTAGAAATGCGAGCGAGTGGCCTATGATTTCGAGTGAAATAATAGTCTTCCTTAACGTTATGTCTTGTGACTTGTGCCAAACAACTACAATAACGTGGTGTTTAGTTTTAATAGTCGTCGAGATGTCGGAATCCGATGTTGTACGTATAGAAAACTATTGTGAGCAGTAATGTCTCGCTCTTATAATCATTAAATTAAAATCGGTAACGCATTTAACCACCATTTAACCTTATTACAGTCGATTTTACTTGACTAAGTACCAAGTACCTTGAGGCATGGTGGTCGTGCCAGTTTGAACAGAGTTTTGGCAAGGATTTTGTTTTGTTTCAAGGACAAATAAATCTTAAATTATGGTGGTTACAGCTTTGCAAATTATATCCCCGAACATGTATGCATTGTAACGGTTCCTAAATTACCCTAGGGTGATACAATTTCCGGTGTTCCTAAATAACGTTGATATTAGTATTAAGGTTGGTTTCCCCCATCCCCATACATCAGCGCCATACAGTCAGCCATTAAATAATATTATCATCATCTTCTTCCACAGTCTTACTTCACCCATTGCTGTGTAATAGGCTTCTGATAGGTGACTGCCCCGTTGGTTTCAAATCTCAAATGTTTTATTGCTATATCCATAATGTACACTTACAGGTGGTAAATAAAAAATGAAAATAGAAGCAATCATGGACCCTGTCGAGCACAGCAAATTTTTAAATAAGTAGAGAGAGGAAGAGCGCTTTATAAATTTTCTTTGTTGTTAGATTTGAATTATTTTATATCCTATTAATTATTTTATATTTCCATTTATTTACTTATTCTATTCATATTTTATGCAAGTTTATCTATTAATTTCTTATTTATTTAATTATACAAAAAATTGCTTATTTGTTTACTTGCTTTAAAAATTCGTCGTTCGGTTTCGTGGTCGCAAGCGCGACTGCAGTGCGTGGGGTCCTGGGTTCGATTCCCGGGTCTGGCAAAAAGTGCTATTGGGTTTTTCCATTTCTCAGTAATAGCCCGGAGTTTGGAAGTTGGCGGTATGATACCCCCGTGTTTCGGAAACCACGATAAACCGTTGGTCCTGCGCCTGATCTCTCTCCGGAAGTGCCGGATTGCAGTCCCATCGGACTATGAGAGTAAAGGAACAGAGAGTGCACCTGTGTCAGCGCACACACTTGTGCACTACAATATAAATATAAAATAATATCTTCCCCGCCGATGGCTAATCTGCATTGAGATTGGCTGCCGTGGCCGAAAACGGTCAGTAGGACTATAATAGGCCCCTCTTTTCTTTTCTCTCTGAGTGAGTTTTGTTAAAAGGATACGAATGTGGGTGTGACTAATAATTTACTTACCTATGAAATTATCCAACGCTGTGACTAGGGTCGATTACGTATTGGTTAAATCCTTTGTCAGTGTGATAAAACCTATCTGATAATTTTGGTGAAGTCCCCCGATTATGACCTTTTCCTTGACATTGGCCTTTTAAAAAAAAATGTTATATTTTTTTTTTGTGATTATTTTTTTCAAGGTAAACAATTGAATTTTCTGTCAGTCTATAAGACGTTATGGTTTATTAATTCCATAGTTCATAATAACAGATGTAAGTAGTCCATTTTCTCTGCTAATGTAAACTACACACAATACAACTTAGTATAGTATCCCATTGTAAATCTGCAATCACACGGCGCCACGGCTTTTCTATTGTTAATACAACACTCTATTGAAAACCCTACGCAATTCCAATATAAATATTTCTTTAATCCCATTTAAACTCAAGCAAAGGCAGCGGCTTACTCTTTGGACAGAAGTAAGCACGAAAACATTTTTTTTTGTATTGTTACAAAAACAAAATGGCGTCCCTTAAAATCCCAATGCCTGCATGAATTTAAATTGTCAATCGGTCGTTTTTACATCAATTATTCTACAGTAATGTAATTACTTTGCGATACAGTGAACAATATGCATTGTCGGAGTACAATGGAAGATATGACAAGCTATGATGGCTGGACCTCCCAACTGGATAGAGACGACAAAGATTAATCTACGGCTGGTTCCAAAACCGCTTGAGTAATTTAAACTTTATGGACATTATCTTAAGGTGAATATGTATGAAGATGATGTAGTGGTTGACGGTAATGTTCGTTGGTAAATATATATAGTGGCGCTAAAGAAAGTTATCGAAGAAAACGCACAAATTTTACGCTATTTTGCAAATTATTCATGCTTCTGTTAGTATAAAATTTAAATGAGAGCACCCTTTTTAGGTTGCTGAAAATATTAACTACAATCGATCTTGAGTCTGAGACTTTTTGTTCAAGTTCCTATCTGTCCATGATAATAATAATATGTAATAATCCAAACTGCCTTGTACCACATCGTTAGCGTTAAGTATGGACTTCTTTGATTACCCTCTACCACGACTGTACATACATGGTAGGTACTATTTTTTATTTGTACCTACGTAAACACTATCATTCTGTCGCTATCGATGTTTGTATTTAAAAAATCATAAATCAACGTTATCAATATAATCAATACAACAATATTTGAATGTCGACCTATCTGCCAAACTCTTCTATGTATATCCAATTTTGGAATGAAAGTCATTTGTTTTAAATTAAATCAATAAGAACGCAATTTTCGCCGCACGGTAAGGTCGGCAAGAAAGCCCGGCTCAGGGCAAACAGTCGTTTTTGGTACATTAAATAATATTTCATGTTGATGATATTTGCGATACTAAGCCGACTGCAATAATTCATCATAGATAGGGTTTTATCAGTCTTCAAATCTTATAATTGTCAGTTATAGGTAAGGCATCTTCACAGATTTAATGAACTGTGGTTCTCATGGCATTTACTTACACATCATTCTTAATAATCCACCTCGCTGATTGGCTAATAGGCTGGTATTATAACCACGGATGAAATACTCTCAATTATGGTTCATGCCGATATCAGCGAAGAAAAACCAAGACTCTCTAATAAGATAACCCAATAACACATTTCAGTCAGAGAATAAAATTCGAACCACTAAACCACCAAGACGGCGGCCACGAGACCAATACGATTCTAGCAAAGATTTAAATTCTTAGATGTGCACTCACAACTTAAAAAGACCGCGCGAAAAAGTGTGTGCACTGACAAGAGTGGGCTTGGACATCTCGCATGGAACGATAGATTCGATTTTCAGTATGAGTAAGCGAGACAATACTATTCAAACGGCATTATAAAGAAAAAAGCAACGTGAATCTAACGATTTCAATAATTCGGTTCTAGGCACGAAATCCCGGGACATTTAAAACAATTTGTCTGCTGTCGCTATCGAAATTAGCGGGTAAGTACAATTCAGGGCAATCGTGGCAGCCTCCGAAACGCAAATTGCCTGGCGGCTGTGTACAAAGACTTGCCTCCCTCAGGGACAATTAGCTTCGCCATCTTCGCTTTACGTTTGCGTAGATTAAGAGTCCCCGCAGACTGCAGGCTTTCTATCGGTCGATAGGTTTAATCGGGTTGGGTTGCTAGTGCGCCTACTAGGCCTACTAAAAGGTTGGGTTGGTGACGAATGCGCAAACCAGACCGATAGTCGGTCGATTGCGCTCACAATTTGTTAGTTCTTATGCGGCTTTTGAAGAGAGCGCTCGTAGAGTCGTCCGATTAATCAATTGGATTATAATCGGATAATTAACAACCCAGTTAGTACTCGGTTATAAATACGATACCCCTTGGTAAGACTGGTTGTCAGACTTTGCGCCACTGAATAACTGTACCGACTGTCAAAGATCTACAAATGACAGCCTTTTCCGAGGCACGGAGGAAACGCAGTATGCTAATATGACTCGACTATCTGTCATTAATATGCCACGAGCTCTTCCACTGAATGATCAAATTGGTGAGCTATTTTTCCAAGTCTCTACTCTGAAAAGAAGAACTTGTAGACACTAAAATGTGTGATAATGGGGCTGTAAACGGAAACATTTGTTTTAATCTCCACTAATTGCGACATCACAAGCATAATACCCACTGAAATCCATTGAAATTGATTGATGAGTGCATTATCAGCATTAAATCTAGTGTTATTATGTCATCGGTATGTTGATGTCACCAACTGCGTTCTATTGTCATAATCTTATCGGCAGAGAGCACATGATTTTGATCGGTTAAATCAGAGGGATCACGTGAAATTGAAAAGGTCGTTCGGGCGTGATGTTATGCTAAGTGTCAGCATAACATCACGCCCGAACGACCTGGCAAGAACCTAAATTAAATATAATATATATAAATATATATATAATATTTATAAATATATATAAATAAATCTTCAAATAACCCCTCCCGCTCTGGGCTGAGCAGGAGGGAGTGTCGGACTTTTACTGACTAAAACCCATCCATGTTCCTTCCTTTGCCCTTTGTGTTCCAGGGCCGCGGTATCTCTCTAGTCCCGCAACCCTGGCAGGCAACGGTCCTTTCGGACCCCTTCCTGTTTGCTGACTCTCTTTGAGGCGCGCGTGGAACACGAACGCGCCGTCAACACGGCCTGTCGTCATAAGACGGACGGACGGCGAGCTAGCCCATAGCTCACCGTTCACAGGCCCGCGCCTACGGTGGCCGGGGGCCACCACGTGGCCCCCGACGCCCGGTGTGTCTCCCGCGGTGGCTGGGACGTGAGGTTCTCTCCCTCTCACGTTCCGCCACCTCCTTCGCTAGCATGACTGCTTCGCAGAAGGAGGTGACGGCGTCCCATTCCGTCTCGCTCCGGACTATGGATTGAACCAAGGCCAGACGCGAGAGGTCGCCGCTGCCGATCACCGCTACGAGGACACGGCGGTGCTCCGCCCACGCGGGGCAGATCTCCACCGTGTAGTCTAGGAGTCCTCACTTCTTAACTAACGATGTTTTGTTTCAATTCTTGAACTGAGATCCTGAGTGTCGATTCTCAGGTGGCCTAAACCTTTAGTGCGACCAATTTCTCAAAAACTCTCCTATTTTCCCTCACAGCACAAAGCCAAAATATCTACTACTTACCTCCTAAACGCTATGACAAGTCCCCTCTCCCCCCTTCCCCCTGCGCCTGAGCGTGGGAACGCGCGATCATTACCGGACCTGCGCAGACGCCGCGCTTACGTAATTGGCACTGATTTTACGTATAATCACCGGGAAGGGCGCATTACCATTGAAACTGAAAGGGGTTTGAGCTGTATGCAAATTGTAGGGGCATTTTCGATATAGTTTTTTTAAAAGACTAAGCTGTTTTCGGTACAAGAAAACAAGAAGAAGAATACCTCGTCTGGGAGGTGAGATAGTCGTTACAACATTTAAAAATTAATCAAAATAGTTCTCTTTCTTCTTTTTTTTGTTTTTTTTTTTGTAAATTATAGAACTATCCAAATGCTACGGCAACTTTTACTTACTTTATTTGAAGTGCATTTAGACAACTGCAGACTGCCTCGTTGGTCTAGTGGTCGCAAGTGCGACTGCTGAGCAAGAGGTACTGGGTTCGATTCCCGGGCCGGGCAAAGTGTTATTAGGTTTTTCCATCAAGAATTTCTCAGTAGCAGTCACTGATTCTGGGTATGTGCACGGTTGATAATAGACTCGCCCCCTATTGCATGGGGCTTAAACATAACTGGCGAAATGTTGGTGTACTATTAGGTACACGTCTGCCTAACCTTTCGGGGATTACAGGCGTAATGTTATGTTATGTTTATGCTTTTTGCCAAATCCACTAAGAAAGTAACTTACATCTTTTTCAACAGCGGTGATTAAAGCAAGCCTGTATACTAGTCTTTGAAAACACATAAGCGGTATAGTTATTACATTATTATAAATAGTAAAATATAAACGCAATATCCAAAGCAGCCTTGATATTGCACTTTGAGTACATCCAGCATGTCCAAGGGCTATAGTCATTGACCATCTCACGAAGAGATTAAGAACAGCAATTTATTCGCTCCATACACAAAAAACCAGTGTCTTTACGCCCAGCGGCGTTTCATATCGCACTACACACGGTCACATTCTTGGCTCGCTTGTCCGACTACCCGCACGGAAAAAAGACAAAAAATACCACTTGCCCCGCGGCAGCGGGCGAGAACGGACGTCCCCTGTCGCTGCGTTGTGGGAACGCTTAATACGCTCATTTGTTACACTGTCATGTAATTTGTGGTTAAATGATAAGAGATTTATGGATGTGATTTTTGCGATTGGTGTACGAAATTATATTTTTATGCATCATTTTGTTGTAATTGATGCCTATTTGATACTCTCTACGTGTTTAAAATGTTGTTATCTGCGATTTTCATGGCAAAGATTTTGAAAAAAATAATTCAAATATTTTTCAATGTTTTTTTCACTAGTATCTAAAATAGGCATTTAAACGGACCTTGACCAGCTCGAGTGCGTACGCAAAGTTCTCATCGGTGTCACAGACATCCAAGTTTAAATGTTATGCGCACATCGATAAAGCGTAACAATAGCTTACCGCGGGCTAAGAGCATTGTTGTGAATACAAGATTTCTAAATAACAACAGTTTTCGCAATACATTATCAGCCGATGAAAGGATTGCACGTGTTTTGTTCTTTAGCAACCAAATTACAGCTTAGAGTCGGCCGAAATTTCATTTTTTAGGGTTCCTGATGTTCTTTTTCTTTGTAAACGGACTCTTAACGATGTCGTAAACTAAGCATTCTGTTCATAAAACTAAGTAACATTGCAAAAAAAAATATTGCTGGGAAACGAGTTTTTGTTTGGTTAATGCATGGGACATGGAGGTATTAGTATAAAGTAAAGTTATAACATTCTTTGTATTTAAAAATAAACGTCATAAAAAGTTGAAACTTGACCTTTTTTTTTACGGATCTGAAAGCATTAAATGACCCGTCCCACTCTGGGCGGAGCGGAAGGCAGTGTCAGACTTGTACTGACTAAAACCCATCCATGTTCCTTCTTTTGCTCTTTGTGTTCCAGGGCGGCGGTATCTCTTTTGAACAGTCCCGCAACCCTGGCAGGCATCGGTCCTTTCGGACCCCTTCCCTTTTGCTGACATTTCTTTGAGGCGCGCGTGGAACACGAACGCGCTGTCGACACGGCCTGTAACTTTGACTTTCAGACCTTAACTGGAAGCTTCCCAGGTACAGTCAAGAACAAAAAGAAGATCGCAACGACGGGAAGAACAAGCACTTCTCAACTTCGTTAGGGGTGCTTTTACACCGTTTGTTTACCCTGCCACCCCGACCGAAGCCACTATAACCACTAGTAGTTGCTTCGGACAGGTTCTGCAGGTGGAGATGCACAGGATGCAGAAGGTAGGACCACGTTTGTGACGTGTGTGGCTCCGTAGTCCCACGAGTTTCATGGCAATTCCGTTCTTTGATAGTCAAAATTCTAAAAGTGTGACTTCTGTGTTAGTTTGCCTGTCTGCTATTTGATTGGACTTCGAAAGTTTCTGTTGACTTCCGGCCGTTTTCTATGACTTATTTACGTATAACGGTTAGTTAATATGCCATAATCTAGTAGCTATCGGTGTTTCTATAAAAAAAGATAGCAATGAATTGACAGGAATATTCTATCCACGTCACTTATCTGTCTCTCGGTGGGTTGACAGTTGAAGTTTCTTTAACTGTTTATCTGAGATAGCAACGTTCCGTTAACTGTTAGTAAGTTATTGAAAACGGCCGGTAGACTGTAATTCTAGAAGTTGAGCCATATACAAGCGACCCGCCCCGGCTTCGCACGGGTGCAATGTTATGCATATAAACCTTTCTCTTGAATCACTCTATCTATTGCTGAAAACTATATTAAAATCCGTTCAGAACATCTAAGAGTATACAAACAGCGGGAGCGTTGTTTTATATTATGTAAAGAATATTACCCTAAATATTTTTTATATTGTTTTTAAATTAGATAACAGTTTCCATCGAAATGCTATTCTTACAAAAAAGCCTAACAAAAACAATCTTGACCCACACTTATCTGACTTTTTTAGACATCAAAAAACAGTAGAGAGTTCTGCTAAATCCATAATGATCGTTTCGGGTTTGTGCCATTTGTGTGCCATAACTACTAATAAGGTAGCAGCTCCGTGGCATATGGAACTTAGAATTGCATGTTGCATAATCGTCTGCCAATTGTTTTGTAGTGTGACCACATTTTACGCTTATCACATATAACTGTAGCTCTAGATATTCCTTTGTTTAATTCCATTAAGTCTCTCCTCTAACCAGAAACTTAGGGTATACGCTTTTCTGACTTGAAGTATAAGCATATCTGATAACAAAGATACATAAATCTATGTTGTATCTTTCCGATGAAATAAATTATCACAAAATTAACTATACATGGTGGAATCCCCACCGACGCGAAACGGCTACCACGTACTCAGTACATCATTCTAAACACCCGTAAATCAAAAATTGTAATCGGTAATTTAAAAAAAGAAGGGCTATTTTTCATAAAAGTGTTGACATTCTGGGTTAGTCACCAACTCGACACGAGAGACTGGACACACGTGTGTCCAGTTGGTGAAACTCAAAATTAATATCACTTATTATTTCGTCATCTGGACACGCCAAGATTCTGACGTGTGTCCACATAGTGAAACTCAAATTAAATCACTTTCTGACCGTCTAGGTATTGACCTAGACGGTTAATATGAATGGAACAGCAGGTTTTTTTTTTAAATTACTGAAGAAAAATACATACATATATGATGAAAAAAGACTGGAATTGTGAACTGAATCCATAGTAAAGTTTAAGCCACAATGTTTATTGCACTGTTTAATTGCTGCAGTGTATTCGATGCAATGCTCAATCATTTTCTATATAAGAAGATTCCTTTGCCCTGAAGCATGACAATCACAAGACATTATTTATCCTCAAAGCGAATTTAAAACCCGCCATAGAAATCATGTTTTGAGAAACGAAAGAGTCGACCATAACCGAATCCTTAAAAACACAACAAAAATCATAGCACCAACATTCCCAGATCTCCGTTCTTAATAGTCCCCTAATAATTGCTCCCACTTTGCCTATCATAAATCAAACCTTAATTAGATATACCAAACCTCCTCTGACGGTTAGCCTCTTCATAATGATACCGGTATCTTTGGTGTATCAAATTTTGATACACAGTTTTTTCGGCGATTTTATTTGACGGTATTTTTTTGAATGTGGACTTCATAGATGTGATTGGAGATTTGTGATTCGTCGTGGTTGTTATAGTCTTGTGGTAAGGGCACTGCCTATTTAACGTTTGGTCAAAGTCAGTGTAGTAATGGGTATTTAGAGACCGAATTATATGCAACTTAAAATCGGCCAACTATTTATCACATATGCTCTAATTAAGCAACGAAAGTGCCAAAATAAGCTACATAAATTTGAAATAATTACTACAAAAGACGTGTTTTTTTATGTGTTTATAAAAGTTCATGTAAATACTGCACTAAAATATCACACTGCCATAAATTAAAAATCTAGACGTTTTGTCGTTAGTTAATTTTGCGTTCTAAAATTCCGAGACGGTTTTCATTTGTTTTTTTCCTGCATTTCTAGAATTGTTGATAATATAGTCCACAAAATGCAGTGCAGCAAGATATGGTATTAATAGTAAATTATACATCGAATAAATATGAGTAAATTGTGATAATGATGTTTCATGCGATAAGAAATCAGTTTTATCTTTTAATGCCTGTTTTGATAGATACGATTTATTCCCTAATTCCTAGACAATACGGTATTATGTGACGTATATATTATATAATCTTACCTAGCGAATAATAATGGATTACTGATTATTTAATCATGTGATTGTTATTTCGCCATCTCGCTAGCGTGCGGCTTGTTCCCAGTTCGGGACTATTTATGGTAGGTACTGACTCTTAGTAGTCTACAACAGGCTTGATAGAAAAGCTCAAAGCCACATAAAGGAAAATAAAGAGCTCCTAGTCGGTCTGCTATTTAATCGTGGATGACAAAACGCGTAAGGTAATCGCCATAGCGAGCAGTATTCGAGGCACTTACTCGTATGTCCAATCCTCTCATCGCACCTAAACGCCGAAAGGACCGAATAATTCTAGATTGTCGACCACGTTCCGAAAGACACAGGAATAGTAGATCTACGAGGTGGACCAAAGATTCAGCTCTGTCATTATACTAACCCATATACAATTCTTTGGACACATCACCGATGTATTCTTCAAAAGGAAGCATTTCGGAGTGCTGTACTTCTTCTTAGCGTGCCGATGACAAATTTAATAGAGTCACACCTAATTTGGTGACGAGTTTGGCACTTTTAGTGGCGTCCAAGACACGATAACAAGTGTCCCATCGTTTGTGGGGCAACACCACATTTACACTCCAGTGTGACTCTAGGGCATCTTTGAATCTCCACCTGAACAGGTCCTCCTTTCTTCAGCCAACCAGTGTTCAGAGTCAATTCAAAGACTTTCTCGCCACAGCTTGAATCTTTCCTTAGAGCGATCGCCAGTGAGTGGAGATAACACTTTAAAAAACAAAACGGTACGAAGATGTTTTTATGTAAAGGGTGTTCTGCGTTGAAAATCATTTTGGCTCTTTCGCTAGAGCTTGCCATCACTCTGCAAACTTCTGGTTGTGCCATACTAGCCAGTGGATACAGCATCTGTACCGGAGTCGGTTTGAGGCAACCGGTGATAATCCCTCATACAGTGACTGAGTGTTGTACTGTCATACTGTGAACTATGACTGCCTTATACTAACCATTAGTCAGTCATCATCGTCACATCAGGTAACAAACAAGTTTAATCCTGTCGAATTGGAATGACTATCAAAGATAAAGCCGGGTGTATATCTAGTTACGCAGAAAGTATTCAGGCAGAACATCGAATTAAGATTAGGTCTTTGATTCTTAATTTGTATCTATTAGAATTTATTAAATAATGACAAAAACCAACTCGTAAGCAACAGACGTGATTTCAGTGCAGTGATTTTTTATTCAGTCTAAATTCTTATTGCGGAATTACTGTCTTTAAAGCTTGTGACGGCAATATATTTGTGGAAAATCCAAAGCATATTATTATAAGATAGTATTTTTTTAATCGGAACGATACTGATCGGACTTGCGTTGATAAAGATCATCCGTGTTTCGCTGTTTACAGCTTGTTTTATTGTTCTGGAAAAGATTAGAACATCTGAAAGTGATGTGTAAAAAAAGCAGGCAAAAGATCTGATTTTCCCCAATTTTTAAGCGAATACAGAATTGCAGTCAATCAACTACGTAGACAATAACACGCATAATCGCACCGCTAGTTCAAGCGTAAGAAAACTGACTCATTCGAATTGTGTCTGTTATCACTTCAGCTCCGTATCGCAAGCCTTTCATTTATATATAAAATTTCGGCCGGCTCGTGTCTCATCAATAACCAATTAGCCACTGTGACGAGAACTACAACCATGTTTCTATATTTACCAACATTTATAACTATCGCTTGCTTCATTTACTACTACTTCACCAGAACATTCAACTATTGGAAAGACAGAAATGTCAAAGGACCAACCCCTATCCCATTCTTCGGAAACTTCATCGATGTATTCTTCAGAAGAAAACACGTCGGAGTGCTGTACAGTGAACTCTACAAGCAATATCCCAACGAGAAGGTTATCGGCCTATACAGAATGATGTCTCCTACTTTGCTGATTCGTGATCTTGATATAGTGAAACAAGTGCTTATCAAGGATTTTGATTCTTTTCCTGATCGTGGATTGTATTACAGCAAGGAGCAGTTGGGGGACAATCTCTTCCATTCTGATGTTACGGTGATGAAAATTTTAAGGAAACATTTAACGACAGTTACATCTAGCAAGTTCAAGGCCAATTTTAATGTTCTTGCCAGTCGAGCAGACAAGTTCATTGAATATATAGAAAATACTACTCTGAAAAAATCTGAAATAGACACGTTGCCAATTTTTAGAAAATATGGAGTTGATTCAATAATGATGGGCGCATTTGGTATTGACGTGGATCCTTACAATGACGATAATGATCTATGTGAAGTGATGCACGATGGAATCCAAACACCAACGCACCTTCTTGAATTAGAGCTACTATTTCCTGGTACACTGACGAAGTTTAATCTATCAATATTCCCAGAAAAGGTGGCTAACTTTTGTAAACAAGTTATCAAGGCTGGTGCCGATATAGAAGCTCTTCCAAAGACAGAAAGAAACAGAACAATGGACGTCTTGATGGCTTTGAGACGAGAACGTGATGTCAGCTCAGGGAAGTCAACGAACGGTGAAAAAGAACTGTGGATGGAAGTAACAGATGACGTTTTAGCTGGACAAGTGTTTATATTTTATTTCGCTGGTTATGGAAACAATTCTTTATTGGCAACTTATGCAATGTTCCATTTGGCTAAGAATCCCGAAGTACAAGAAATATTGATACAAGAAATTGACGACGTCCTTCGGAAACATGATGGTGATTTCTCTTACGAAGCACTAAAAGAAATGAAATATCTTCAGATGGTTTTCGATGAGACGTTGAGAATGCATCCTTTAACCAACTCTGTAGCCAGAAATGTTGGTCGGGATATTCAGTTGGATGGCACAGACTTCGTCATTCAAAAAAATACTATAGTGGCGATTTCTCCGTATTCAATTCAGCATGATGAGAAGTATTATCCTGAACCAGAAAAGTTCAAACCTGAAAGATTTTTGCCAGAAAACGTAAGAGAGCGACATCCCTGTGCTATGGTTTCTTTTGGACTTGGGCCTAGGAGTTGTCTTGGTGAGTACATTAGATAATTATAATGGGTGTTAAAATACCCTTAGCGAAGCCGAAAGGCACTTGTTCTCCCCGTCATTGTGATATTTTTTTTTGTTAAACCATCCATGGGAACCTTCTTTTTACGGAGATATTGGGGGTCAAAATTCCAACTTACTCATTTTTGTTGTTGAAAACGTTACTGTTTTTATTGTTTTAATTTTACTTTAAAGACCTCCTAACCCCCTGCTATTTAATGAATTCATCAGCACTATGTTTTGAGTGCCTTACTTTGAGTCCTACCGTAAAACTTGTTTTTTCACCCATAAAAAAAAGTCGCTTCCCAGCAATAATTTTTGCGTAGACTTACTTCATTTGATAGTACAGAATGACGGCTTCCTGAACGGTCCGTTTACACCTTGTATATTCAGACAAGTATCGAATATCTCATAGTTAGCTGTGTCAATCGACGTCACGGTAGCTTGTGAAATGCGAGATGCTTATGTTCAGCATAGCATAGCTTTAGGTTGATTATATATTATGAGCAAAGGCGCGTTTACTATTAGTCTGGTCAGCTTTCAGGTTTCACTAAGTTAAGTCACTTCCATGTAGACTTATAAGTAGATACCGGATTATATGCATATGCATTAATTTGCATATAATCCGACTTAAATTGACTGCAACTAACACCGGCTAAGTGCGAGTCGTACTCACACGCGCACGGGGTTCCGTAGCACCAAAATATATAATAAAAATATTTTGAAGGCTCATTCATATTGTAATGCTTAACATATTGTTTTACATTCAACAGCAAAATTAAATTTGTTTTTCACAGAATGTTAATGAAAAACCAAGTTATTGCTGCAGTTTGATGATAAAGTCCCATATCTCAAAAACGAATCATCAAATCTTATTCAAACAAATTTTGGTTGAAAATTTTATTTACTTTCTGTAGAACGTAAAGTAAGAGAAAAAAAATCTGAAAAAAATTAGGATTGTAATCCTAATTTTTTTCATACTTTCTCCTCTTACTTTAAAAATTAGAGGGGGGACACACACATTTTACCCCTTTGGAAGCGTCCATCAATCAAGCGATTGACTTTTAGAAAAAAATGTTTTAAGAACCTTAGTGTCATTGTTAAAGACGTATCTATAGACACCCCACACGTATAGGTTTGATGAAAAAATATTTTTTAGTTTCAGTTCCATGTATAGAGAGCCCCCCTAAGTGACTGTAGATCGTTCGTTTCCAAGTAACAACAATATTTTAATTAATAGGCTCAATCGTACTTTTGATAATTTGGAACAGTACTCGGCTTTCGAATAAAAAATTGATGATATCTCGTCGAAAATTTATAGTAAATGAAAATAAAATTTTGTGCATATTTCGAGCATATGGTGCATATTTTCACGATTTTAAGTTGCATATAATCTGTTTTCCAGTTATAAGCCAATAAGTTTGTTAACCTAGATAGTTTTTAGTCCCGTAAAGTCCCGTAATATATTTTTCATAAAAGATTTCTCTTACAGGTTCGAGGTTCGCACAACTCCAGTTTGGAATCTGTATGGTGAAGCTGTTCTCCAAGTACCGAGTGGAGTGTACCGAGAACACGGTGGACAAGATTACTATTACACCCATGAAACTACTGCTTACTCCAAATGAAAGGATATATTTAAGATTAGTGCAGAGAGAGAGACCATGATAGTATTTCATAGTAGCTTATTTAGGATAAGTAATTATGTTAATATAGATTTATCTGGAGAGCTTCATGAAAAGGATCAGGAAGCTCATTTTGGTCATCAAAACTTTACGTCATGTTATGTCCGCGCAACTTATGAACAAAATATACTCGTATAGCTCTGGCCCAGTTCGTAATAACTTACTGCATTCAGATATGGAATTTTAAACCATAAAGGTTGGGATATAAAAGACATCTAAAAAGTCAGCACCTTGCTTTCGATTAGAAAACTTTATATTTTAACCGTGACCCCTGCATAAATGCCTTCCTCCTTCTTAGAGATATTGTGGCCTACTCTCCAGGGGTTCGATCAGCATTTGCCAGACGTCAATATGTAACACAATCCACCTACATCTATAACAAACTGAACCTTAAATGTGAAATATATCCCCTGCTGATAAACGAATGTAAAAGAGCAGTGGGTGATTGGTTGAGATCTCTAACATATGAAGAAACAGAAAACATTCTGAACAGGGCAAGGTAACATGCTGCATCCCCACACACATACACACACTCACATACTTTCACACACACACACACACATACATACAAACACACACGCACGCACATATAAATACGTGCACTCCTCAGTCAGCGAGAGCTGCTTATTTAATTACTTTTTTATATTTTTATTATTTCCTGTTCACTAGCTTCATCATACATGTAAGTAATATCATTGCTAAGATACCACCTAAGGGAAGAGTGAGACAGCCCCGACACAAGTACTATTGTAACTTACTGGGGCTGCCTCAGCTTATGTACGACAATGTTTTGAGATAAAAATAAATATTTTTGTATCTAATAAATTATTATCATTTGAATACTGATTGCTGGTTATTTATTAAAAAAAAAACCCTCAATAGAATAAAAAGTCAAACGAATTTGCACAGATATATTTTTGACATACGGCTTCTGCATTCAGTCTATCATAGCTACCTCTGTAGTGTGAGACGCCCTCTTGTCAAAATGGACTGGCCGAAGGCAAAAATTTCATTAATATTTAACTCGATACATCTCAAAAGATTTGACCCAAAAAGGTTTATTCTAAAACGAAAGCCGTTTATTTTCCCCATAACGCACTCAAAGCTCGCCATGTTACAAAACAGTCGTTTTATCAGCGCAAACGCATCAACACGTACTCAGCTATCGGCCAATCGCGTTCGAGGGCGGGAACGGCGAACGTTGCCTTTCGAAAAAAGAACGCTGCGTTCCATTTGTACGATGTATCTTTAGTTTTTAATGAGTACTTGACGACCTTTATGAGGAAACTCTGGATTAAAAGAATCATATTACGGGATACCAGGACAATGGTTTTCTCATGGATACATTTCTGACTGAATCTCACACAGCCTTGAAGCTGGTTAAGTACAAGATTTACTACAAAATAAAGGGAACATTCAAAATATGTAAAGCATCCCGAATGATGGATAGGTATGCTGTACTGGCTCAGGCTTTGTTCACAGCATTGCCAATATTAGGTAAAAATTACTGATTTTTTGGTAGTTGAAGAAAATCTACGTCAATTTAATGTCAAGGTGGAGGAAATAGGAATTATCCTTCATTGGTAAAGTAACGATTTTGTCAAAACATTTAATGACGCAATTAAGAAAAGATAAACTCTGTTTAAAGTATAAATTAACATTAAATGACACCGCTCAATACAAATAATTCAATAGCTATTGATATGTATGTTAAAATTATTTACGCCCTTGACATTTAGCCTCCAATACTTCCTAGAATCAGAGACGTTATGACAAATGTATAAAAACTATTATTTAACTACAGTCGGCATCAATCACTGTCAACAGTCATAATAACATAGTCACACACTGATATGTTTAAGGATATTGAACATGTGCCTAAATGTGTGCCTCAAATGAGGTGCCAAGAAACGTAGGTATTTCAACTAAGCTCAAAAAATATGAGGTGAAAAAAAAACTTTTTTGAAATAAAACCGACTTCAAAAAACAAAAAAAAACGTGGAGAAATAACTTTAGCTTCAGAAGTCGGTGACTTTGTTTGTTCGATTGAGTTTTTCAATCTCAACGACTTAGGAAGTCGGTTAAAAATAAACAATTGAAAGGTTTTAATTTAGTGAGAATTACACTATTTTAGGGCTGCCCACTAAGTTTGCAAGGATAAGTCGAAAATACAGGGTGAAATGAAACCGGCGCACAAACGGTTACGTACTCAGTTTATCTTTGGGAGTATGGAGAACAGGGTGTAAAGTTCTTCATCCCTCATAGAATAGGGAGGATACTCCGACCAGACGGGTGTTGTGTCTGGTGGGCTACTGCCCTACAGTTGTCAGGTTCTGCTTTATATTCTTAAGTCGCGGATAACTTTACTTGCGCGATGTAGGATTTCAATGTATTTCGATGTTTAGTTCTTCGTCTGTGACATAGATGGTGCTGTAGTACTTTTTGTTCCATGTTGCTGTAGTATTCGTGTAGTGCCGCTACACATCATTTTGATTCACTCCATATAGAAAAAACACACAAAAACATCTGCTGTCTCCTACAAAAGTGCAATAAATACCCACACTCCACACCACGTATAAACAACCTGTGTGAGTCTCAATACGACGTTTACTAGCGTTCGAAGACCCTTTTTAAAACTATATAAGGGGTGACTGGGGAATGGTCTGGATGGTCAAAACACATGACTAGGGATCCACATTACCCAGGATCAAAAGAGCACTAAACACACAACAGAAGTAGCTTAACATTTCAGAATTTTAATTATTTGATGTACAGGACTCCAACTATTATTTTCAATGTTTCAGAAGATTATTCTTTAAAATATTCCTTACTCTTCAAAACCTTGTTAGTAACGAGTTGTTTGAACTGCCCCGTTTGTCTAGTGGTCACAGGCGCGACTGCTGAGCGTGGGGTCCTGGGTTCGATTCCCGGGTCGGGCAAAAAAGTGCTATTGGGTTTTTCCATTAGAAATTTCTCAGTAGTAGCCCGGAGTTTGGAAGTTGGCGGTATGATACCCTCGTGCCTCGGAAAGTATGTTATGCCGTTGGTCCTGCGCCTGATCTCTCTCCGGTCGTGTCGGATTGCCGTCCCATCGGACTATGAAAGTAATGGAACAGAGTGTGCACCTGTGCCTGCGCACACTCTTGTGCACTATAATATCTCCCGCGCCGATGGCTAATCACCGCTTAGATTGGCCGCCGTGACCGAAAACGGTCAGGAAGACTATTAATTTTAAGTAACGAGTAATATCTAACAAGGTTTTATTAAAAAACCTGCTTTGAAACTTTGAGTAGTGGTAATCTACTTCTGATGGATGTCATTCGCCAGGAAAACCGTTCCAGTAACCACTGAGGGATCAGTCATCAACATCTTTCTGCCGTTGTCCAATGTTACTTGAATTCGGCGCAATACGCTTCCATTCTCCTCTGTCAACCGTCACGCTAACATTTACTCCTTTTTCTTTCATATAATTCCTCACACAATCCATCCATCGTTTCCTTGGTCTCCTTCTCCCTCTCCATCCAAAAATATTTATATTCATCACTCTTTTAGTCACATGCGATACGTCCCTCTTCATCACATGCCCACACCATGACGGTCGTTTTCTTTTCAACTACGAGTATTCTGTAACTGGCGCAACTTATTCCTTACTTTATTAATTCTTGCCGAGATGGATGTGTGGAGTACATCCATCTCGACATTCGCATCTAATTTAGGGAACAGTATGCTTACATAAACTTTCAAAGCCTATAATAATAATAATACCAGCCTATTTCTGTCCCACTGCTGGGCAAAGGCCTCTTCTCAACAGAGAAGGCACGAACATTGATCACCACGCTTGCTCAAGACGGGTAGGCGATTTCAGATGCTGATTTCAGATGGCGATGTTTTCCTTCACCGATGTCTGTGATGTCCAAGATAAACTTAGAAAGTAGATATAACATATGAATTGAAAAAGTCACAATGGTACTTGCCCGGATTCGAACTCACAACCTCATGCATTAGAGGCGAGGCCTTAACCTCTGGGCCATCACGACTGATACTCAAAGCCTAGTCCTCAGGAAAGCCGTGGGTGTTCAGACACCTTTCGCAGTAAGAGTGAAGAGGTACTCTACGTGGGTAAACAGTATCACGATAATCATTACGGATACCTTCTTTTGATGTCATTTACAATCAATCATACAATTTGTTTACCCGTGTAGATAATTAAGATCAGATACTGGATCTAAATTATTATGTATTATAGTCTTTTAAGTACCGCCAATTAAAAGATTAGTTAGTGTTTTTGTAGACAATCTGATATTTATCAGGATTGGCTCATTGAAGATTGATCGACGGGAATTCTAGCAGATAGCCTTTACAGGCGCTTCTGTAGTGTGTAGCAGTACAAATAATACATGGTAAACAAGAGATTGTGTTTCTTCATTACGTTTATAAGATTCTAAATTGCAAAAGAGATTGTGTTTCTTCATTACGTTTATAAGATTCTAGATTGCAAATGAACATTATGTCAATACTGTAAAACACTAGGTACAGATGCCAGCATATCAATCAACCCGAAACTGTCAAATTTTCCTAATCAAACTCGAACCTAATGCTTTAGCGATAAAGTTGAAAATGTATTAAAGAAACTTGACAGATTGTAGTAGCTTGATATGCTGGCATCTGCGCATCAGCTTCATTGTAAATCAATGATTTATACCAATAGGTATCTAACATGACATAAAGTCTGTCCCCACAGGGTTAGGTAAACGACCCACAGGAAAACCCAATACGACCCAGAAACCAGGAGCTCATGCTCAGCAGTCGTGGACCAACGAGGCAGTCACCAGTAACCATGCATCATTAATCAGTTGTAATGCATCGCAAAAGACTGAAGAACTTCTTGCCATTGAGCTCGATACTTGGCAAATCATCCTGCCGCTACCAATACCACCGTGAAGATCGTCCTTCCAATGAAATGAAAAATGTTGTTCTCATCATACAAATAATCACGCCTGTAATCCCAGGGTCCCAAGAGTTAGGCAGACGTGTACCTAATAGTAAACCCACATTTCATCAGTCATGTTTATGTCCCATGAAATAGGGGGCGCGTCTATTGCCATCAACCGGGCACAAAAATCTAGACTCTGTGGCTGTTACCGAGAAATTCCTGATGGAAAAACACAATAACTTTGCCCGACCCGGGAATCGAACCCAGGACCTCATGCTCAGCATTTGTGATTGCGACCACTAGACCAACAAAGCAGTCTCTTCTTTTCACAGTGTCTGCTTCATCTTCTTTGAGCTTCGACCAGACTCTGCCACACAAATCGACAAGGTTAGCAGTAGCTCCGGACAGGCCTCTCAAAGTGCAGCTGGGCTACACAGAAAACTGGACAGAAAGGTGACCATCGTTTGTGATGAGGCTCCGCAGTCAAACTTTGTTTCTTTCGAATATCTCTATCGGGCTTAGTTATACTGGGTGGAAACACCAACAACAAACCGCAATACCTGGTGGGGGGGGGGGACTTTCAAAATGATGCACTGGTAATCGGTTAGCTGTATACTGCTATAACACCCAGGGGCAAAATGGCAGCGACTGTAATCAACAAGACACAATCAATCGAGAATCAATCTCAACAGAATTAACCATGACTCATAATAATTTAACTGGGATATAATTTGAGAAGTATCAGCTGTCAATGGCGATGATTTCGCGGCACCCGCCAATCATAAAACAATTATAGTACTGTGCTATTGAATTTATGATGGACCTCACAATACGGAAGAATATTATATGGAAGGAAACTAAGTACAGGAAGATGAGCTAAGCGATGCTCTATTATAGTGTTAGCATATCGCGGGCCTGTGGACGGTGAGTAATGGGCTTACTCGCCATCCGTCCGTCTTATGACGACAGGCCGTGTCGACGGCGCGTTCGTGTTCCACGCGCGCCTCAAAGAGATGTCAGCAAACAGGAATGGGTCCGAAAGGACCGATGCCTGCCAGGGTTGCGGGATTGTTCGAAAGAGATACCGCGGCCCTCGAACACAAAGGGCAAAAGAAGGAACATGGATGGGTTTTAGTCAGTAAAAGTCTGGCACTCCCTCCTGCTCAGCCCAGAGCGGGAGAAGTTATTTGATGATTTCCCATCCGAAAAAAAAAGCATATAGACCTGTATTGATTTCAGTTAAAGGATATTAATTTCTGAGTTTCTAAATACGAAGCCGAATTCGTTAGACAGCAGCATGTAAAATACTGGTATTCAACCCTATCCAATCAGACTGGTAATCGATCCTAATATAAGTTGGGAAAAGTTAGGCAGCTGATCTATATCATCTGCCTAGACGCTGTCCAAATATTTACTATAAGCTTATAAGAAAGGCCTCCACAGAAATCTATCCTCTTGTACGCCTGTTGTTTTCATTCACAGCCTAGCCTTTTGCAATTTCGTTAGAAGAACCAGATAATTGCAGAAACACTATTTAAAAGAAACTAATATTGAGGAAACTGAACATTAATGAGTTCAAACACTGTTTTAAACTTTCATGGTTTACACCCCAACCCGCGATCATGGCGCTTGCAACAGCGTCGAAATATCGGCAACAGCTCAAAATTACAGACAATCACGGAAGATATCCCGTAAGTGACAGTTTATGTGTACGAATGAGTTTACTACAATATTTCCTTCGAACTTTCCTACGAGCTCATTCGGAAATCAATGAATGCTCATCCAAATCTAAAATTACACCGTATACTATATTTTGATCACGTAGATGCTGGACTACGTAAGAATCGGCCCGCAAATTACTAAAATCATTGCTTTAGCTAACGGCTTTACCTTATCTTCCAATACACACCTTAATTTTGTAAAAGTGTGTGTGTGTGTGTTTTGTAATAGTGATCATGCCAGAAGTATCGCAGACACCTAATCGTACTTAATTAATTTCCGTATCAGGCTAATAATCCTCTCGATGCTTCATTACGACTAGAACTACATCTGGAGAGGCACGTTCTAGCTGACCAAGTACTTTTCGAAAGGTAACATCGATCGGTCACGTCTTCACGTCACGTGATATATCATTTTTCTGCTCTAATCCCAATCTATTTGGGATCGGCGAAGCTAGTCTTCTTTTTCCATAGGTACTTCTCTATTACTCGTCATCTCAGCAGTCACCTCCTTTCTAGCCATATCATTATTCACACAGTCTATCCAGAGACGACGTTTTTCTCATTCTTCTGCATCACGTGTCCATACCACGATAACCGATGACCACACAACTTTTCAGTCATCGGCGCCACTTTCAGACTTCCTCTTATTCCTTATTTTATTAATTTGCGTTACACCACACAACCCAGTTACTGGGAAACTCTTGGTGTAAGACTGGTGACTAGACTTTCGGGGTTCTGGCTACACGTACCAACTGCCATAGAGCTACCAATGACAGCCGAGTATGTAATGATTATCATCATAGCATTAACCATGTAATCACATAAAAATGTTGGAACTACTGCCAGCATAAGTTCGAATAGTTTATCATTTAATATAGTGTCAGCTTTACACCGACACGATAATGATAGAGCTCGTGACACAATCATTACTGACACCTCGGATTCTGATCATTTCCCTGTTGCAGAGCACGCATAAACATAATTATTTATTGAATATTCCGGCACTTTGCGCGGGCTAATGTACTCTTCTCTGCTGGTCCACTCCATGTAGAACTCTAGTGACAAAAACCAAAAAACTAGGTATTTATCGAAAGATTATTTTACTTACTTCTTAATTTTAATTATACATTTATATTTTAAAATAACCTAAAGTAAATAACCTAGCAACAAATTTAAAAAATGGCGTCAAAAAACTCCTCCTCAACGCTGTCAACTGGTAATGTACCCAAGAGACTAGCGGCGGGCGTTGCCACGTTGTATGGCAACGTTAAGCCTTTGGCCAAGGTAAAAGCCAGCCCTTGGGTCACGGGAAGTGCCAACCAAGCGTTTTGAAATATCCTTGAAAAGGCTGTGAGCACTCGGACCCCACGGTCCTAGAGTTTCAACCCCTAACCGCTCGAAAGTATAGTTACCAATGAGGTTGCTATATTTATGCCGCTTGAGGTTATTTGAAGCCACAGCGGCAGCCCCAGCACAGCACGATGAGCTAGGAAGCTATTCTTAATTAGCTTAGACTTACCGTGTTCTAGTTCTCATCAATGATTCCAATCCAATCCTCTGTTTATAATTTCAAGGACTGCTAACTTTACAAAGGTTGTGTACTCAGTGTAGCTGATACTGTATCAGCTCAGTAACATCTCAGTAGCTTGTATCAGTGATACACTAAACATGTATCAGTAATACATGCCACATTATAAACTCACCCAACAAAATACGTTCATTACTCATCGTCGGTAATTTTATGTGTTCATTTCACGATAGAATCTGCTTTATCGACTCAGAAAAGAATTTAAAAAGACTTGCATATACCTTTTGGCTTTTTATGTTCATCCAACACTCCGGTCCTGCTGAAAAACGGTAAAATAGCTGTCCTCTAACGAACGAACTAAGGGCCAAAAGTTAGTCTTCAGTACCAATGAAACGTAAGACCCGATCACTTCCTCATCCAACATTGGAGTAGCACGCACAAATATCATTATTCATCATGATTCCGGCACTCAAGCGACAGTTAAAGAATTAAATTGTAGTTTTTGTTCGTAAGAACCTTTGGACGATTTGATAATGGCTTTGGAATAGGCGTTTCATTGTTGAATGGAGGCTAGAGCTTGGAATTAGTCAATGGTTTTGCACGTGTTATGTTTTTACTTACATTTGTCTCACGAAAGCTCTGATTAGTGAAGAGAATTGTAGCGAAATCTTGGACTTAATATTGGTTTTCTGACTGAAAATCTTTATAAGTTAATACTGAATATTGTATGTGAGGTAGTTCTGATGAAAAGAATGGACTGGGCACCGACCAAATTGGATTAAATTGGCCCTTTAGGTCGAGCGACGGTCAAAGCGTCTGATGGTAGAGAATTTTCCAAAAACTATTCATCTGGGATGAAAGATCCCTCACTGAATGGCAAACAGCCAAAGGGGCGGATGAAATGCGGAAGACCGACGGTAGCCTGGTTGATACTCGCGCGACCAAGAGAATCATGGTGGAAAAGGAGAGAGGCCTATGCCCAGCAGTTGGAGGAACAAGGCTGCCCATGATTAAACTTGTCTTGTCCAAAATAATAATAATATAATAGTTACTTATTATACGAGTAGCTATACAATTCAGCGTTACTACAATGAGCTGTACTTCCCTTTTGAAAATTGGAAGATTTTTTCTGTTGGTGCTTTTAGTTTTGCAAACAATTGATGTTCTTTATCTTTCTTCTAGGAAACGTTTATTTTCTTTATTATGTCAAACATGTTGTGTACTTGTCGATAATCTTATCTATTTTCGCACAAAACATTACTAATATCATCTGAATCTGTTGATTGTATCTATTATTGTGATAACTTTGATCAATTGTCATTAATTGTTCTAATTCATCATCATTTGCTTTAAAATCGCCTGCGACATCTATATGTATCTATTTCGTGATTTTTTGTATCATGTTTACGTATTGTCGTAATTGGTTTATTATCTTTATTACGTGTTTTCTTCCGATCTCAATATTGACAAAAATAATTAGGGAATTTCCAAAAATTACACCTGACGATCTTAAAAAGCCGACTGGATCAGACTGGATGCGAAAAAATTTATAGTGAGTTATCGATCAGCTTGGTGTCCCTCCAGCAGCAGGCTGCAATAGGCGTAGTTTTTTTTTTTTTTTTTTTGACACTTTAATTCAGCCACAGCACATAAATCTAGCCAAACATATTGGTGTGGCTGCAGAGGTGGCCCAGGGGCAACGATCCCTGTATAATCGAGTTGCAGATCGTGGGTTCGAGTTTGAACCCAAGCAGGTGTGTTCCTTTGTGTAATGTATTTTATTACACTGCTCTCAAAATGGTGAAGGAAAACATCGTGAGGACCACCGGCATGTTCTAGAACCAAAAATTCGAAGACATGTGACATCTACCAACACGCACTGGGACCACCTGAAAGCCATGCCTTCTCATAGAGAGGAGGCCTGCGTCCCAGCAGTGGGAACCTTTTAGGCTGATTATGCTTGCAAATAAGTAGGTTGATGAGGTCAAAGTGGTCCAGGCACGTTTGTCATTTGGCTTGATTAAAGTAAGACACAGCAGTCCCAGCAAATATATCTAAACAAACACGCCATTGGATTGTCGGCACATGCCCTTAGACACGTGCCAAGATGGCGGCTGTTTAGCACGACACATCATATAATGTGAACAGCAAATGCGAGACGCTAAACTGATTGGCGGGCAATGAGTGTCATTAACATGCCAATGTAAGATTTGGGTCGGAAAACAGAATTTGTAACTGCAGAAGGCTTACTTCTACCTTATGTCTATAACGAATACGCTCTATATTGCAGTGATGTGGTGTGCAATGCGATGTGATGTCATGTCGCTTGACTTGATAGATTAGCGAAATCATCTGTAAAAGACCCTGAGTCTTTTACAGATGATTTCGCTAATCTATCATCTGATGAACTGATCAACAAATCTGCTGTCAAATCTTTCAATAGCTTTTAATGTATACAAAACATAAAATCACGCCTGGAATTCACAAAGGATCAAACAGATGTAAACCTAATAATTCACCCACATTTCGCCACTTATGTTTAAGTCCCATATAATAGGGGGGCGAGCCTATTGCCATCAACCGGGCATAAATCCGGACTCCGTGGCTGCTACTGAGAAATTCCTGATGGAAAATCCCAATAACACTTTGCCCGAGTCGGGAATCGAACCCAGGACCTCAAGATCAGCAGTAACGCTTGCGACCACTAGACCAAAATAATATTAAGTAATCGCGTGAAGTGAAAAAAATTTAATTAAACCTTTCGAAACCGAGGAATGTCTGCCCAACAGTGCCCACTGGACGCAATTTCTGGAAAGTAATCACAAAAAGACAAAAATGACAATTCTATTGGGATTTCTATTTTTTTGGTAGTTTAGGTCAATCCACATATACGTACGTACGTTTCAATTAATACAACGCCACTTTGTGATGGTGGGCCCTTTGGATACTTTTGTGTAGAACTTTTCGCGTTATGGAGCTTCTGCATTTATGTATCTATGCCATTCTGACTCAATGCGTGACACGAGACCAACCACCAGGCAAAGACCTTTGTCATCTATTCTCGTCTTTCAAAATATTACAAAATGAAGAGGTCATCATAATCTGGTTTTAAAACGCAATTAAGATTAATTAGAGTAGCATACTTTGAATAGCAATAGCGTATCAACAAAATGGCTGAATGGAATTCTTTTGTTTTTTTTTTCCTGTTTTTTTTTTAAGAGTTATATTTGGAACGGAACCGCACGTCGTATGATCATCGAATGATAATTAAGTTAACCCAATTCTTATTGAGTAGGTAGGTGTGCTCATCATCAGTTTTGCACCTAAATATTAAATTGTTAGTTATTTTGTTATCTGCAACACTAAATTAAAGACCAAGGTTTGCTTTAACTGTTGGTAAAGGTTAAAACCTAGGCCAGAGGGTCTAGTTTGTGTCATTCTTTATGCGCTAACAATGACATAAAAGTCAAAATAGTACATTTTGATACTTTGTCATTGTGACCGAAGCGGAGTTGACACCCGAGCCGAAGGCGAATATTTACGGAGCCGAGAACTGCAGTGAAAAATGTTAATTTGTTGATAAAAGCAAATAATCTTAAAAATAATAATGTTTATTTATGATAATATTCAATTTATAAACAGAATTCAAATATCCATAAAATATTTAGGCCCTAGTGGCCTCTTTGCTAAGATTAAAAAAGAAACACTCTCCTCTAACCATAAGTATTGAATCACGTTAGACTTAATTAAATAGTTATCTGTGGCCAAAATAAAATACTTGTGGAAATAAATAAAAACGGAACCACGGGTGTGAAAATAAGGATGTGTATTGATCTAAGGAACCGAAAAACTCATGCCAATCCTAATGAAACTCGTAGACGAAAAACGAAACTCTTCGATACCGGTTGGCATTTGTCTTAATGTCCTCAGGTTGTGCCAAAAGGCTTTATTACTTAATGTGATGGGACCTCCCTGAAACCCTTTCTTTTTAAACCGACAGAAACTTGTCTCTAGATTTTACTGAAAAAAGACCTCACGAATAACATTCAGATGTGAAGAATGAATCATTATATCAGATTTCATTAGGTACAGTGCGAGGCACTGAGGGTTTGAGGTAGGTTGGTTGTAGATTCCACGACTTCCACGAATTTTCCTAGTTAAAATAACGCTGGTCTAGTAGTGCAGGTGTGACTGCTGAAAATGAGGTCTTGGCTTCGATTCCCAGATCGGGTGAAGTGTTATTGGGTTTTTCCATCAGGCTTTTCTCAGTAGCAGCCACGAAATCAGAATGTGAGCTCTTGGTTACAGCTGTTGGTCCCGGCGGATCTTTGACAGTCTTTACAGGTGTTACAGTGGCAGTTTGGTAACAGTGGCCAAAAATTCTGACAACCAGTCTTACCAAGGGGTATGGTATTACCGAGTACTAACTGGGTTATGGAGGTCAGGTAGGCAGTCGCTCCATGTAAAATACTGGTATTCAGCTGCATACGAGGCCGACCCCAACATAGTTTGGAAAAGGCTAGGCAGATGATGATAATAGGACTTAAACATAGCTGGTGAATGAGGTTTGTCTATTAGTGCACTCCCTGTAACCTTCGGGGTTTACAGGGAGGTGTTATGTGTGCTGTTGTGTTGCGCATTATTTCGCAAATTATATTATCTTCTAATGACTATAAGTATGTGGATGCATGGTTGCGAATCTAAGGTCTTGAGTTCTCGACCAAGATTTCCAGGAAAACAATCATTTATCGGCCTTTTCGGTTAATTAATCTTATTCAATTATCTATGAACTTTGACGTGTTTCCAGCAAAATAGAGATAGGCTCGAGCCACACGACTCACGAGGTCCTTGTGCCATTAACAGCCAATCTTTTACATTTTGTAAAAGAAGGATACATTTCAAGGAAACCTGGCCCTATCGGCGAGTATGGGAATGTGACTATCAATATTTATAATCGACACCTTTTTTTTTTTTTTTTTTTTTTTTTTTTACCGATGGGAAATCATCAAATAAGCCCTCCCGCTCTGGGCTGAGCAGGAGGGAGTGTCAGACTTCTACTGACTAAAACCCATCCATGTTCCTTCCTTTGCCCTTTGTGTTCCAGGGCCGCGGTATCTCTTTCGAACAGTCCCGCAACCCTGGCAGGCGTCGGCCCTTACGGACCCCTTCCTGTTTGCTGACTCTCTTTGGGGCGCGCGTGGAACACGAACGCGCCGTCGACACGGCCTGTCGTCATAAGACGGACGGACGGCGAGCTAGCCCATAGCTCACCGTCCACAGGCCCGCGTCTACGGTGGCCGGGGGCCACCACGTGGCCCCCGACGCCCGGTGCGTCTCCCGCGGCGGCTGGGACGTGAGGTTCTCTCCCTCTCACGTCCCGCCACCTCCTTCGCTAGCATGACTGCTTCGCAGAAGGAGGTGACGGCGTCCCATTCCGTCTCGCTCCGGACCATGGATTGAACCAGGGCCGGACGCGAGAGGTCGCCGCCGCCGATCGCCGCTACGAGGACACGGCGTTGCTCCGCCCAAGCGGAGCAGACCTGCACAGTGTGCTCCACCGTGTCCTCCGGTCGATCCTCGCAGTGGTGACACCCGGGCGTTTCCTCCCGCCCGATTAGGTGCAGGAACCTCCCGAAACAACCATGTCCGGTGAGGACCTGCGTCAGGCGGAAGGTGAGGGCGCCGTGGCGCCTCTCCAGCCACTCCTCAAAGAGGGAACTTACCGCCATTATAGTGGCGTGCCCTGCACGGGGTTGCGACAGTCGCTCTCTCCATGTCGCCGTGAGATCACGCCGGAAGTCTGTCCGCTGAGCGACAATTTGCCGCGGCAGCGGAGTTTCCCCCCGGCGTAGTGCCTCCACGCGCCACTCGTGCAGGCGCGCGAGGACTATCGCCTCCAGATCCCATGGCAGCAATCCGGCAAGGAGGCTCGCCGCCTCGCCGGAGATCGTGCGGTACCCCCGGATTAGCCTTACGGCTACCACCCTTTGGGGCGCGTTCAGATAATGGGCGGCTCGCCGCCTCAAAGAACGCGCCCACACCGGGGCCCCGTAAAGGGCCATGGACCGCACGACCCCCGCGTAGAGCCTCCGGCAGGAGGCGTTTGGACCCCCCAGGTTGGGCAAGAGCCGCTTGAAGGCAGCCCCGGCCCGTTCCAGTTTGGGGGCCAAACGTCGGAAATGCTCCACGAAGTTCCACCGGCTGTCGAGGACGAGACCTAGGTACTTCAACGTCGGCTCGACGCCGATGGGAACCCCTCCCACCGTGAGCATGGATCCCGACGGTGGCGCATTCCGAGGCCCATGAAAGCACATGGCCTCGGACTTGTGCAATGCCACCTCGAGACCCAATTGCTGGATCCTCTCCGCGACTATCGCAACCCCGCGAGTCATCAGTTCGGCCGCCGCCTCGTGCGACCTCCCTTGCGCCAGCACCAGCGTGTCGTCAGCGTAGCAAACTACGCTGACGCCGTCAGGGAGGTCGGCGCGCAGCACCCAGTCGTAACCGATGTTCCACAAGGGCGGCCCCAGAACCGATCCCTGTGGAACACCGCACGACATCTCTCGCCGGTTCCACTCTCCGCTGCAACCAGGGTAGATGACGTACCTGTCCGTCAGGTAGTCCCCGACCACACGACGAAGGTAGGTCGGCACCCGGTGATACCGGAGTGCCTCCCTAATGCAGCTCCAGGGCATGGAGTTGAAGGCGTTGGCGATGTCGAGAGACACCGCCAAGACCACCCCACCCCGGGACACCGCATCCCCCGTCGTGAGGGCTCTCACGCGCATGATGGCGTCCACCGTCGAGCGCCCCCTGCGGAAACCAAACTGGTGTTCCGCAAGATCCGGCCCAATCCCCGCCAGGTGCCCGGCGAGGCGGTTGGCAATTACTCTTTCGAAGAGTTTGCCCACCTCGTCGAGCAACACAATGGGCCGGAATGCGGACGGAGAGTCCGCAGTGCGCCCCGGCTTCCGGATGAGGACCAGCTTCCCCGTCTTCCAACGAAGCGGGAACTGGCCTCTCTCCAAGCATGCGCTTAGGAGCCCCTCCAGTCGGGGCCCGAGAGCCTGCAAGGCCAGGACCCAGGCTTTGCCAGGTAAGCCGTCGGGTCCTGGGGCGGCAGTTTTGGCCTTAAGCCTGCCTACCGCCACTCTCAGGTCTACCCCAGTCACCTCTGGAATGTCGTCATCGTCCTCAGTGTGGTCCGCTTCCGGCACCGCAAGTGGCGGAGCCATGGGCGGGGGAGGATGTTCCCCTCGCGAAGGGAACAGAGCGCTCACCACGTCCTCCACGAGCTCAGGCCGGAGACTCTGCGTCAGCGGAGGGGCCCTGGTGCGGAGTTTATCCCGCACCATCTTATAAGGGCGCCCCCACGGATCTCTGTCGAGAGTCTCCAGCATCTCCTCGCGGGCCACATCCTTGGCCCGCAGGACAGCCTCTTGGAGGGCGGTATAATCGACACCTTTAAGTGCAGATTTCTTGGGAAAATCTTGGGCGTGTTTCGCCTGCTTTTAGAAGATGTTATTTATCTTGCAATGTTTGTATGTATGTACTAGTTTGTTTTTTTAGGTCAAATCTTGCAAGATTTATTCTTCGTCCGACCCACTGAGTTTCGTCCCACATACAAAAATCCCGGGTTGTTCCAAACAATACGCTTCCTTCGTCCCAAAATATATTTTTAATTATTTTATTCCCGCTTCGTCCTATTTCATATTCCTTCTACGGCCCATATTTTTGTGTATGCCAAACTTACTTTTTTGTACAATCAGCACCATCTATATCCGTCTATTCCCAGTCGTCACCACCGGCTTTGTCACCACTAGCGGCAAATGGGAAAAAAAATCCCGGTTAATTATGGCTGAATTTTAAAACGGTTATCCCCAACCGATTGAACTGAAATTTTGCGTGCACGTTTATTTTGGATGTCAATGCATTGTTAGCTAATAGGCGTCTTTCTGTATCCAATATGGCGGATTCCCAGAGATGGCGAGCTCATGATATGGGTATCAATTAAAAGGGTTTACTGGGGACAAAACAAAAAAATGACGTCACACCTATTTGTAAAAGCTTGTTTTAAAATAGGTTTTTATATTTATAAAACATACATCTTTTCTCGCTCCATTATACCCTTTCTGAGTTGGCGTTTACAGTTTGTTTGATGTCCTTTCGGTGCATAGACTTGTAAAAGGATAATTGCAGGACAGAATCTGAATAACATTACTACTAATAAATTTAATTTTTTTTTTCCAGGCCCATTATATGACTCCAAAACTACACAAGAATGACGCACAAAAAAACAAAATTAATTCGAAAATCAAAGCTCTACCACAAACAACGCGACAGAGTCAGCTTACACCATTGTATACACTAGAACTTCCTGGGTATATAGTGTTAATAGACAATAATTGATCTCTCTGACGGCCACCCGCGTCGTCACTGTCCGTGTATTTTTAAACTGCGAACTAGGGATGCGCGGTCTGATCCGATATTTTACAGTATCGATACAATATACTCAACTTCGATTTTTTCGCACGTTACAAAACGAATACGATAATTGCTTTGGTTGTTACAAAAGTGCTGCCTCTTTGGTCTAGTGGTTGCAAGCACGACTGCTGAGCATGAGGTCCTGGGTTCGATTCTCGGGCCAGGCAACATGTTATTGGGTTTTTCCATCAGAAATGCCTCGGTAGCAGCCACGGAGTATCTGGATTTGTGCCCGTTTGAAGGCATTAATTTAAACGTAACTCGCGAAATGTGGGTGTACCATTAGGTATACATCTGCCTAGCCCTTCGGGGACTGAAAGAAAGAAAGAAGAAAGAAAAAATGTTTATTTGTCGCAGGGACATGACGTGCGTACAAGAAATAAATTAAAAATAATCATTCAATACATAAAAAATATTATAAATACACAGGACATATAGGTACAAAGAAAAATAAATACAAAATTAACAGCTTGCACGTCGTGACCGCGACAAGCAGGTTACCACTCAGCATTATGCTGTGCTATGGGGGGCCCACAGCACAGCGCTGGTTTTCAGTGGTCACCCGTGAAACTGCAGACGTGATGTTATGTTATTATGATCCAAAAGTACCGTAAATGGGTCTAATCGTGCCACATTGGCCTAAATTGCATGATGTATCAATTCAAACGGAGGCCAAAAAGCTCAAATTTTGCCTTAACTCTTAAAGGGATTCATGATCATGATACGATATTTTCATTTGTATTGATACGAGGTGCGTGTATCATGCATCCCAGAGGACAATATAAGATCGTCTGGAAAATCGGTACAAAGCCTTTCGATACAATTCGATCAATCAATTCAATTCAAATCAATCAATTTCGATCGGTATCGATCCAGAGTATCGATATAGCCACAAGTATCATGCATCCTTAATGCGAACGCATCCGACCGCGATGGCGCGTCTGTTTTCAAAGATGGCTAAGTTGGCGGGAAATGTGCGGTCGACTTGGCTGTTGGTTTATTTTGATTTGATTGGGGCGTAATTTAGGATGTTGTATTTATATCTGAAGTAATTAGTGTCTGCTGAACTTAAAACAGTTTTAATGTAAAAATAGAGACGCGCTACAGCTGAATCTCAAACAAAATCAAAGAAAATGTTAACAAACGCAAACAAACAAAATGAAACAACAAACAAAACAAAATGTTGACAAAATGTTATTAGGTTTTCCCATCACGATTTTATAATGCAACCCGGAGTTTGGATTTGTGTCATCCCCTATTATATGGGGCATAGCCGGCAAAATGTGGATTATAGGTACACAATGTCATGTTATGTAACTAGTGCATTTTGGATATGGTTGGGGAAAAAGTTTCTTCGCAAATTTTAAGAAAATTCAAAACATTTTTTAATATAGTTTATTTACATTTAACTAAAGTATGTTGGTACCATTTTGTTCGATAACTTTTTGCCATCTTGTAGGTAGGGACATGATTCCATTGCTATAGGAATTTTGGCACTTCTGATCAAAATACCGCGACAAGTGGTTTTGGCAGCCCTCTCGTGATGTTAACCTGACACTGCCTAAAGAATTCTGAAGAGACCGAAACAGGTGGAAATCTGAAGGTGCAAGGTCAGGACTATACGGCGGATGCATTAACACCTCCCAGCCAAACTCTCTTAAGTTTTGCTGAGTGGCTAAAGATGTGTGAGGTCTAGCGTTATCATGATGAAAAACCACACTCCTTCTGTTGATTAATTTCGGCCGCTTTCTCTCAACTTCTTGCTTTAATCTCATCAGTTGTTTGCAGTAGAGTTCAGAAGCGATGGTCTTGCCTGGTGGTAACAGCTCATAATGAATAATGCCCTTCCAATCCCACCACACACACAGCATCACCTTGTTGCGAGTTAACCCGGGTTGCAGCGATGCAGTCTGTGAAGCCTGACCGGCCTTTGACCACGACCTTTTTCGCACGTTCTTGTCGTACGTGATCCACTTTTCATCACCAGTTATCAGCTTCTTCAAAAAAGGTTCGGTTTCATTACGTCGTAATAAAGAATCACAAATGAATACACGGTTCATTAGGTTTCTTTCAGTGAGCTCGTGAGGTACCCAAATATCGAGCTTTTTTGTGTACCCAGTTTTTTTCAAATGCGCCAAAACTGTTTTGTGGTCAATTCCCAGTTCTTCAGCTACGTCGTAACTACTGATATGCCGATCTTGCTCCACTTTTTCAAAAATGGCATCCATTTTATCCGTAATAGGGCGACCAGAGCGACGTGCATCTTTGACATCAAAATTTCCGGATTGAAAACGCTTAAACCAAATTTGTGCTACTCTCACAGACACTGCACTAGGTCCATAAACATCGCAAATTTGTTTCGCGGCTTGCGTTGCATTTTTACCTTTTTTGTAGTAAAATTTTAAAATGTATCGAATTTCTTCATTAGATTCAGTCATCTTGACGGTACGAAAAACAAATGAAAATCACACATTTTCCTAATTTGAATTTGGAATTATGTTCTTTAAAATGTAAACTTTCAATGATACCATAACCAGCCAGATACAAATAGTATAGCCAAAGAAATTTTATTACAAGTTCATACACACTATAATGCGAAAAGACTTTTTCCCCAACTTAATATATATAATAAAAGATAGCTAATATTAAAAAAAAACCGCATCACCTGGCTGGTTTCAAAAGTAGAGTGTACCTACCTATTTACTTCACCATGAAAATCTTCAATGATTGAAAATCTATACAAATAAAATAAATAAATGTCTGTATAAAATTTCAAAATAACAGCTTTTTACTGAAAGCATTTATATGAAAGTTTATACAGTACTTAACACAAAAACATTTTTTTTAAATCCTTGTCTGTCCGTCTGTCTGTATAACTGGTTATCCCCGGTAATTTACGAAACGGCTGGACCGATTTCACGGGACTGGAAAGAAGGAGAAACTTAGGCTACTTTTATTTTAAGAAAAAGGATTAGGGTTCCAATAAAATAAACCCTTGAAACTGTTAACAAAATTCGATTGAACTAGGAAATTTTTAAAATAACTTCACGTGGCCGAAGTTCGCGGACAAATAAATGAGAGCATATACATAAATATACTGTTGTATACTAGTTATATCGTATATTTAGTGGCATCGTTATAAAACTAATAAATAAAACAGAAAAAAAGCAAAGCCACAACATAATGTTTTCATAAGCAATTATTGACGTTTCATGTTGTTTGTTCCAGCCTTCCAGGCGACAAGGCGACAATAACTCACAAATCCGCAACGTGCCGCCTCCCTCGTTAGCAAAGTTCCAATTTTAAATTCATCGCGAGTCATTTGCTTTTGCGATCGCTGTGCGGGACACATGACGTCATTAGTCACAAGGAGTGTGTACTGTGACTTTGGTGTTTTGATACTTGATATACAAGCTTAGTTTTTGACATTGATATATTTATTGATTACCATTATATATCAATGGTTTTTGATTACCATTAATATCTTAAGGGTTCGTTGTATGAATTTTCTGGGAGCGTAATAATATTATACGCTAACATAGCTTTTTATGTTTTTTGTAACTAATCCGTGGATCATTGTCTGAGTAAATAAATTATATTAAATTATATACTTAATTCATTTTGACACTTATTTGTTACATTTTTAAACATTCTATTATAAAACAATTAAAAAAAAAACATTTAAAAATATAAAAAATAGTAAATCACTGGCATCGGGAACAGGGTCCGAGCTACCGATGGTAAGGGCTCTTATGAGAGAAACCTCCTAACAATACGCGCCGTGTCCAGAATTACTGCTTTCTGAATCAAGGCCTTGATTTAGCTGCCTAGCGAGACCTTCCTCAGGTGTTCGTCGAGGCTATTGGCTATTAAGCCATTGGTCAACACGACTATCGGCACAATGACTGCTGTACTCACGTCGCACATGTCGACAACCTGGCGAGGCAGATCTAGATATTTGAATCGTTTATCTTTCTCTGATGTACTTTTCATTATAAAATGTTTAATATGAAACACGTAAATCGTATATTTTTACGTTACACGTGAATCTACATATATACAATATGTAAAAAAAAACCCTGTCCGATTCGTGAGGGTATTATTAGGTAAGGTATCGAGATTGGATTCTAAATATGTAATTCTTTTTGGATAACAAGTAAAAAAAAACCGATAAAAATAAAACAAAATATTTTAAAATGAAGAAACTTTGCGAAGCAGGTTTTGCAAAATATTTGTTTGTAAGCATGACTATACAGCGTGTAACAGAAGGGTATAATCATATGGAATACTGTGGTACGGACCATCAAACTGAACAACTTTCTCTATGGGACCACCATCGAAATCGTAAAAAAATAATCAGCTGTCCTATACACAATTTCAATACCTACTCGATCCAAATGTATGGGACAGCTGATTATTTTTTTACCATTTCGATGGTGGTCCCATAGAACAAGTTGTTCATATTAATGGTCTGTACCTCAGTATTCTATATGATTATACCCTTTCTGTTACACGCTGTATAAGACATCAAATCTGATGTACAGTACAGATTTTATCATTCCTGATTTATTATCATAAATCCAATAATAATATTTGTGTCGTACTGGTTTAGTAAGCTGAAAATAATGTTTTATCAAAGTCAATCAAATATTTATTAAGTGATTTCAGATTAATTACTTAAAATTCGCAGAAATTGTCAAATCTTTCGTCGATAAAGTTGGGAATTTCTACTTAGTAGTTATTTTAAGGAAAAAACCAATTTGATAACGTTAATATGATGCGTCAGTTTTTATCTTTTAAGTCCGGAACGTGCCCATTTTTCTTATCAATCACGTTTTCGTGTCATTTTATTTTTGTAAATGCAGTATGACGATGTTTGATAAATTATCTAAAGAGGAAACAAAATGCTTAAGAAGTTACTTTTTAGCTTATTATCATTTCCAGACTACAATTTCAACCTACTACCCTGGCTATACATGTTCATAAATATATTAACCGTTGTAACAGTTTCTCACCATTATTCTATACAGCCTGTAACAGAAAGGGTATAATCATATGGAATACTGTGGTACGGACCATCAAACTGAACAACTTTCTCTATGGGACCACCATGGAAATCGTAAAAAAATAATCAGCTGTCCTATACAAAATTTCAATACCTACTCGACCCAAATGTATGGAACAGCTGATTATTTTTTTACGATTTCGATAGTGGTCCCATAGAGAAAGTTGTTCAGTTTGATGGTCTGTACCACAGTATTCCATATGAGTATACCCTTTCTGTTACACGCTGTATAAAAAAACTGATTTGCGAAAGTATCAAAATCCTCAGTCCGGCTACAACTGAAGTCGGCTGCGCGGCGTGTCGCTGGCGCGGCGGCGACATGACGAATGGCGGCGCGCGTTCCAAATTTAAAATCCGCTGCGTAACGCCCGCGCTAATGGCATTGTTTATGGAAGCGTTCTGACTTACCAACGGATCAGTGTTGCACTACTTTTAATTTTGGGAAAGAAGGATGTTTACGGAAGTAAGATATACTTATACTTACTTACTTATACTTGTACCTTTATTAGTCCACTGATTTAAGTGATTTATTATATACATAATAGTGAGATGAATGCTCGGTTTTTCAAAGTATCAGTGGAAACCTTGACACTGCTATCAATCTGATGATTGAAAAATCATCCAAAAACATGAGATCCAAGTTAGCTAGTTCGATTTTTATTATTTATTAGTTACCTAGTTGGCTTTTTCCACCTGTGAATAAAAATAATTATAATAAGAGTGGTATTTTTATCAATTCAAAGCTGGCAACACCAAAGGCAAGCAGCGGTCTCTTTAGCCCAGCATTAGTTTAAATGACGCTTGAAATTATTTTAAGTGCACTGTAGGGTTTACTGTGAGCTCATTTTAAGTGTGATTTACTAGTTTCGGTGGCGGGTGGCCTTTCGAACACCAGGATATGGCAAAGACATCGTCAGTATGCAGTGTGGTCCTAGGATGAGAATAGAACTACTTCTCCTGTGGCCTGAGTGATTTTGTCACGGAAAAGTTTCTGGAATTTCTTAGCCAAATGATGTTCTTCATCATCATCATCCACAGCCTGAATTCACCCACTGCTGGGTATATGAGCCTCTTTTCTTGTGCCAGTCTCCCCGTTTATGTGCCAGTCTCATCCTATTTTTTCCCCTTATGTCAAATTTATATATTTATAAGGGAAGTCGAGTTAGTTACACTATTTATAACTCAAGAACGGCTGAACCAATTTCGCTGAAAATTGGTGGGGAGGTAGCTTAGAACCAGGAGACGGACATAGGATACTTTTTGTTTAGATCTAAGTCCTCGCGGACGAAATCGCAGGCACAGCTCGTCCTTTATGAAATCCTTTTGACCTTTACTAAACATCGTTCCGGTATTTCAGGGAGACACTTCTTACATTGATTTTAAGGGTTTTTGTTGTATATCAAAACTCGCCAAGTGATTATCACTATGAACTGTCAACAGAGGTACGCAATAGCTCTGCTGGTAGTCAATTGCTCAAAATATAGTTGCGATCTCATTTGAGCGACAGCAAAATACGTCAAAAATTCGACAAGAATACATACATAGATTAGCTAAGCTTTCTACGATGAGGCCGAGATTATTATGAAAATACGGGAATTTCCCGTCTGGTGGCAGTCGATACAACTTGAATATTCAGCCATTTTAGACATGAAGCTCAAATACTGACCTCAACATACTTCGCAGAAGGCAATGCTGATTGGATTATCTCAAGTTATTCCAATTACAGAACACACAATAATAATAGAGCGTCAAAATAGTTGTTGTATCGCAATTAGATGTTACTCCAGAATAAATTAAACTGTCTCAAGAAGGTAGTTGCATTATCGTATGTACTTGTTAACCGCTTTGACCTCTAGTGAGTCTTTTGTATTAAAGGCTGAGTTACACTTACACGGTCGAAAATTATGTTACGCGAACGTTTTGTTTTTTGAAGTATTTGTGGTTGGTTAGTAATAGCGGGTTTTATGAGAAATCGGACTTAATTTACATTAAATGTGGTTTTAAAATTAAAACAATAAAAACAAGAGGCGAAATATCAGTCAAGTGTTTTTCCTTCTTTGTCTTCGAAGAGTCAAAAGTCAAAGCCAAAATGTTGTGTGAAATTGCAGACTTTTCAAAAAAGAACACCTACATTATTTAAAAATCACACATCAGACATCTGCCATATTGTTTCTCATGTTCACTAACCCATTCGAGTAGAAAATTCCCATTTTCTGACCTCGTGGAAAAATGCTGACTTTGTACTAACTGATCTAACTCGTCCTTAATAACCGCAGTGAATTTCACTGGCTCAGCGGGATACAGATGCGTTGTATTAAGTAGCAGTAGGTGAGCCGAACGGACAGACGTACTACATATTAAGAGCTAACATTTGTGGATTCAGGTTGATTGCCAAGGGAAGAGCTTGAATGTTTTGTAGCTTTACTGCGGACTATTTGAATTTGGGAACGTAGTTGCGTTTAGCAAATCGGATACTTAGTTTAAATTAGGTAAAAAAAAGGGGAAAAAATAGGATTTGCGATTTTACGCTTATAAGTATTTTTCGGTAGCCTATTAGTAGCCTATTGGACAACCACGTCCTATTTTTTCTTGCAAACCGATTTTGTTTGTTTTTTTTTTTTTTTGGACATTACACACAGCGCCATCTAGGTGCCACACTAAGCAACGAGGCTTGTGTCGTGGACACCAGATAGTTGATACTACTATAGATACTTTTTTGTTTGTAAATACATACTTATTATACATAACATCCATGACTCGGAAACAAATGTTCATGCTCATCACACAAACATTTGCTCCTACCGGGATTTGAACCCGGGACCCTAAGAACGTAAGGCAGCCTCACAACCGCTGCGCCATTCGGGTCGTCAAAATACTAATTTACTCTGCTTGGTTCCTAAAAACGATCAAGACTGTGACATCCACCTATGCCCGATTCAGTCAAATATTTTCAAGGAATCATATTTTAGTCTTGTATTTGTAAGTAATTAGGAGATATTGTTTCGTTGTTCTGCAGCTTATTTTTTAACCATGTTGGCAAAATATAGATTGATAGTCGAATTCGTGCCCCCGGTAAGAAAACTACGAATGTCAAGAAAACCAGAATTTTCCATGGAAAATGACTTTAAAATCGTAAATCTTTTACCCTGTCAGGTGTTCCCCAAAGTGATTGTTTCCCGATCAATCCTGTGTCGTTAACACCCCTGGGGGTGAAGCTAACGTTACAAAATTACAAGTCATGTTAGTAATATTTGTCAATGACGCGAACGGGCGTCATGTGTGAACATGAGTTTGACAATGTAACGACATTGCGGCTGTAGTCATGTTGAACCCTTACGTAGGGGGAGCTGCAATTGGTATAAGTGGTAATCACGACGACAAAACCAAGCTATATACAATCCCAGTTTATGCGGACCTCTAATTGTACGGAAAATCTATTCAAAGCGAGGCCATGTTATACTGATCATGTATAGCTTGATGTGTCGCCGTGTTTACAAGCTTAAGTGCAATTCTGGGAAAAGCTTTTGAAGGTATTCATTCGCTTTTCCTAGAGTTGAAGGTTGAACAATATGGAATATACAATAAACCATAAATATAGGAAGTTTTCTCTAGACCTATCTATGCAGATTAAGCAAATAAACTAAACAAGAGAAGTATTTCAATCCACAATCCCAGTAAACCCAATAATAATATAACTTGACCCCCGTAACCAAATCAACGAATTCCTATTCAAATCACTTCCTATTACTTAGATCAACCCCGACATAAAATACTCGAGCTAACCCCAAAAATCTAAATACACTTCAGGCCACTCGTAAACCTAAAAAAGAACTATTCAACCCTTGAAAAGCTCGATATAATAAAAATAAAAAGACAGTAAAAAAGGTATAAAAGTGTCCGGGGGATGGCAAATGAAATGGAATGCAAATGTGGGATGTGATAAACGGATGGGGGGCTTGAAGGGGGTGAAGCGGGAGGGGGCGTTCTGTTGAGAATCTTTGTTGCTTGAATTTTGTTTTGGAAAGCAGGTTGAATGGTGGATATTGATTAAGTACTTGTAACACATTTGTAAACAAGTGTGATTAATTAGGTCAGCAGAAGTATTTAATTAATTACAATGGGTTTTAGGTTTTGGCTGAAGACAAATATCTGTTTTCTTTTTTTTTTAATCGTCCTCGATATGATAACACAACATCGAAGGTTTAGGCAGAGGTATACCAAATAGTACACCCACATTTCGCCATTTACGTTGAAGTCCTATGTAATCAGGGCTGCGAGACTGTTCGAAAGAGATACCGCGGCCTTGGAACACAAAGGGCAAAAGCAGGAATATGGATGTGTTTTAGTCAGTACAAGTCTGATACTCCCTTCCGCTCCACCCAGAGTCGGAGGCATTTGATGATACTCATGTCATAGGGGGCGAGCCTATTGCCATCAACCGGGCGCAAATCCAGACTCCGTGGGTGCTACTGAGAAGTTCCTGATGGAAAAACCCAATGACACTTTGCCCGACCCGGGAATCGAACCCAGGACCTCATGCTCAGCCGTCGCGCGTGCGACCACTAGACTAACAAGGCAGTCAAAAAAAAATACATGACATAATTAAGAAAAAAATACAACAAGTAATAATAATTAGCAACATTTGTATATCTTCCGATATATACTTAATCAAAACAACAAACTCTTCATAGTATCAAAATTATGTACCAACATGAGTAATCAGTTCCCTGGTAACACGCTAAAAGCAATTCCACATCATTTCTGCCCTAACAACATCAAAGCAATAATGCCAACTTCCAGAAATAAAATGTTTTACCCGAGGTACCTAGTCCGGTGTACTTCAAGTATACTTGAAGTGTACATTAACACTCGTCGAGAGAGTGGCTTTTCCGTTACCGTTTACAGCTTACACTAAAGTTTAATACCGTACTCTTTGAAATACAGGTAAATTTTATAATATGAAGCGGGAAGGGTTACTTTTTGACAAAAAAGGGTGTCAAGTGATTCCTATATTGTTAATAGGCGTTAATAAACGCAGTTTTATAGATAGGCGGTTTTCATGAGACATAATATTTATATACAAATAATCTTTTGAAGACTGTGCGACGGTCATGAGCAAATTCTGCGTCTGAAAAAAAGTTGTGGTATTATTTTTAATTAATCTACTCATGGACGTCAGACAGCATGATAGTTTTTCAAAATTGACTATTTATATAAAAACAATGTGAAACATCCTCTATGGATGGGAAGTTAGAAGAAAGTAGAGGTATACAGTTTTTAAAAGTAAAAAAACCGCCACATTAACTTCAAGACATTAACCCCACAACTTACGTAACACATTGTAGTAAAAAAATCAGCAATAACCCTAAAATGCTTACCTGTTGATATCACCGCGGATCGCGCGGGTCTTTACGACCCCACATAAAGTTTTATGTTGCACAGCCCTGTTTGCGTAACATCACTAGTTGCCCTTTTTATTTGCTGGCTTTTTTATATTTTTCGCGTTTTTATTAAGGTAGTGGAGGCTGATTACTAAATTTTTGGTAGTTGTGGCAATATACAACAATAAGCACAGGTAGAAGTTGCTTAGATTTTTTGTGACACAATTACATTTTAAATGCTGCGTTCTTTTGACATAAATTATTTTATATTTTCCCAAGTTCAGTGTCTCATGGCAGATGGAACTAAAATGTACAACTACAAATTAAAAAGTAAGTTTTAGTATTTTCCAGAAACTTCTCAGGATTTTCCAGAAAACAATTTACAACCTATATTTTTTGTGTTTTTATTATAACGCAAGTTTAGTTTTGGTTAGTTCTATTTAATTTTAAATATTTTATGACACCAATACGGTTACAATATGAATATGTTTCCTTACAACCAAGCTGGTCTGCTATAGTTTCCTGGTAAACAAAACGACATCCACAGCCTAACAGAAAAACAACCGAAATTCACAAACCGAAAATTTCCAACTCAAAAATCCTGGTCGAAATATCCCTAACTATAAAGCACTCAAAACTTTTGAGATCGATCCAATGTTTGAGGGTTAATTTAAGTCTCATTCGAGAACGGAACGAGCTATTAATAAACAGAAAATGTTTGTTTGTCCGTTTTATTTTAAAGTTAGTTAGCTAATTGGAGTTGGTCCTAGGTTTATTACGAGTTTTGAAACCCGGTTCAATTCGTGATGGGGGTAAATGGTTCAGTATTCCCTTTGGTGAATATTATGGTTTTACCTATTTCCCTATACCTAGTTAGAATAAATATTTTCCTATTGGAGCTCGTGGCTAAATAATCACAGTTATAAGAGTCGATCTTCAGGTTAAGCCGAGCGTGCTTGGGTCGGTCCGGGAATGGGTGACTATCCATTACTTACCGAGTTTCCGACGTGCCTCGGAAATCACGTCAAGCTGTTATTCCCTGCTGGAATTTTTAGATCTTTGGCAGTCGTTATAGGTAGTCAGCGTCCCTAAAGTCTCACAACCAGTCTTACAAAGGGGTCTCATATTACCCATTACTAACTGGGTTGCGGAGTTCAGATAGGCAGTCGCTCCATGTAACATATTGGAATTCAAATGAAAATCGTTTCCGATGCCTAGTTAATTCTAATCTCAATTCGAAAGAGAAAAAAAGAATCTAGACAAGAATCAATTTTCTCAACCGCTGCGCTCTCAAAACGTTTCGTATTTCTGCAACGACTTTCAACGAAACTTTTCGATAGCATACGATTAATGGATTAATATTTTCATACAAGCCTAAAACTTTGGCTGGCCCTTGTCACCTACGACTCTTCATGATGTTGGCGTTTCTGAACCGTCTGCTTGTCCAAGGGGCTTGCCGTATTGTTGTCACGCCGCTGTAATTCTATACGGTGGCGTGCCATTCCAACACTTTTTTGACTTTTCCATGTTTGTTTTAGCTTATTGTTTGTCACTTTGAAATGACGAATTATCATCAAATTCTTCCTGCCCTTGTTCTACTACTTGTGGTCGGCGCAACACGTTTTCTTCTTCCATTCTTCCTTGTCAGACGTCACGGCATCATTTACTCCTTTCTGTTTTATGAAACAGAAAGGAGTAAATGATGCCGTGACGTCTTCAGTAAAAAACTTAGTTTTTTTCTGTATACATTAAACGGAATGATATGTCATTCCGTTTAATGTATACAGAAAAAAACTAAGTAAACAGATATCTATAGTTAACAATCATTATTTTTTTATTATTATAGATAATATTGTATCTGGAACAAATTAGGTTGATAATAGCCCTAATCTTTGGCATCTCATCAGTAAATTAAAGATTTGCGAAACAATTGACGTCTATCTAACGTCTGGCTATGTCGATTCTGGTATTTCCAGCAGCGACACCTTTTTTTTTTTTTTACCGATTGGAAATCATCAAATAACCCCTAACGCTCTGGGCTGAGCAGGAGGGAGTGTCAGACTTTTACTGACTAAAACCCATCCATGTTCCTTCCTTTGCCCTTTGTGTTCCAGGGCCGCGGTATCTCTTTCGAACAGTCCCGCAACCCTGGCAGGCCAGCAGCGACACCTGCCTTACACAATTTGTATGACGTACGCACCATCAATCAAGCTATACAAAACGTTTATGCGGCTCTCTCTTTGTTCGGGCATTCTATACAAAGCGAGGCCATGTTATACTGGAAATGTATGGCTTGATTTGTCGCCGTGTGTATAGAAAAAATAAACAGATAATAATAATAGACAGATAAACTTATTTTAATTTTTTGGTTCAACTTTTCCAGTCGGCGGATGAGGGTTAATTTATTTAATTTCCTATTATCATCATCAAATAAAAAATGTGCAATCATAACAATAAAAATCATTATTTGAATAAAATCATTGAGGACACGTGGTTTTGAATTGCCAAGAAGGCGGTTACCTATTCCAAAACGTAAACAGTACAGTACTAACTAGGTTGTGGAGGTGAGATAGGCAGTCGGTCCATGTAAAATACTGGTATTCAGCTGCATCAGGTAAAACTGTTAGCTGATCCCATCATAGTTAGGAAAGGCAGATGATGATGATGATCCTGAATACTTTATTTACACAGTCCTTAAGACTCCAGGAGTAATTCCAGTGTGGGAGAGAGACAGAGCTATACAGGTCTTCTAGCGCCATCTCTTTCCCACATTGGAATGACTTCTGCTTTAAGACGTCATGGTAGGCCACCATGACTGGGGACCTAATATCCAAAATGAATATGTTAAAATTAATAAACAAATTGTTTCCTTATCCAAATTTAATAGTGCCTAGAACTGATTCGGGAATTCAAAAGGATTACCGAGCATTACCGAGAATTCACGACCATTACCGAGTATTACCTAAAGGTTACGACTTTGAAGTTTAGTAATTTAGTTACACTTATGATCTAATTATTGACTGATCTTTGTGACGATGTTATTAATAAACTACTGACTTTATGTAAGGGATTATAGAATATCTATCTGGTTTGGATATTAGCATGTGTATGTCATTATCAGTCCTGTTATTCTGGAAAACCCTTTCAGCAATCAGAAATAGTTTAATTTTTTAGTGTAGTAATCGCTGAAGGGTATTTTTTTTATTATTTATTGTATGATCACTAAAGGAGATACCTACCTGGTACTTATCTCCTTTGGTGACTGTACACAAAATTAAAAGATATACACACAAATTGCAATAATACCTATAGCTTATGAAAGTACCTTTAAGGGCGAGCTTAATCTTCTCTATTGGGCTGTTTAGAGGCATTAATTGTTATTGGTGATGCATAAAGGTCATTAATCTTTTTGTCTAGGTAGCACACAAACTCAATTTTAGAGCTTCTTCAAAACAAGGTTAATGTCCTGAAAATATAACATTAAAATGCTCAGGTTCTAACTGAATCGCTGCCAACAAGACGTCTTAAAAGACTGCACACTTGGGATAATTTACTTTGATTAAAGCAATATCCAAAGGCAGCCTAACAATGGGATGGCAAGCCTACCATGTCAAATACTCTTAAAAACAACTGCTTATGGTTCAGGAACTGATCGCATGTTTGCAAATAAATATGCCTTTTTTGTCGATTTAAAAGTTACAATAATACCAGTCTGCCAAGTTGGTCTAGTGGTCGCAAGCCCGACTGCTGAGCATGAGGTCCTGGGTTCGATTCCCAGGTCGGGCAAAGTGTTATTGGGTTTTTCTATCAGGAATTTTTCAGTAGCAGCCACGGAGTCTGGAATTGTGACCGGTTGATGTCAATAGGCTCGCCCCCTATTACATGGGAGTTAAGCGAAATGAAGGTACTAATGGGTACACCTCAGCCTAATCCTCCGAGGATTACAGACGTAATGTTACATCGTGTGTCGTTTTTACGAAAACCACTGAAACTGTTACCACTACCTATCACTATTTTGGTTAGGAAATTCGACCCCAATTCCAAGAAAGAGGCTCAAATCTGTAACTGAAATTAATTCTCGAAACTACAATACCTAAATAAATCAAATTAACAAACCAATCTAGTACAAATTCCAAATATTTCCATTACGGTATACCGACAATAGGTACCAGGATCACATGACCTTCTAAGAAGTCTGTTTGTCACCTGTGTGCCAGGACATGCGGGCGTCGGCCGTCGCGTCTCAAATCAATAGTTTCGCGCAAGCCCAGCGGTCGGCAACGAGACAAAACGACATCATTCACTTCTTATACTTACTTTGTTCTAGCTAATATGGGTTGGTGGCGATAGCTTTTCGGAGGAGAAAATGGCTGAAAAAAGTATTCAGTTTCAGAAATTGTTGGTAGAGAATTAACTATTTAAAGGGTTAATGCCTTTGGTGTCAGGATTTCTTTGCTTCTTTCTGTTTCTGTTCTAATATTTGTCAAAAATATCTAACATACAAAGAAGCTCAATAGAAAAATACTCGTTAGCAAATTAACGGACATTTCTGAAATAAAAACAAGGAAATCCTATTATTCCATTGAGAAACTGAAGGTAACCTATGACAGTAGTCCACAATTAGGTACCTACTCATTATAATGAACGACCGTTACGCATTTCAAATGGAACGCATTCAAATTCGAATTGAGAATATGGGCGTGGTTAACCAATAAGAAGTGTCACGCGCGGCGACACGGTGACAGTTTCGACCAATAGCGCGACGATAAAGGCGGTGACATTTTTAAACGAGCTATACGAGACCGCCCACGCTCTGTATGTGACTGAAATGTTTATTCATTTTCTTTAGTAGATTTTCTTGACTATGGTTTAGAATTGAACAGCTCTGTAAATACTTGATTCGTAACATATTTAAGTGAATGTTTTACCCGATATTACCTAGCTATATTGAAATTTAATGTAACTGTTTTTTTTGTTTTTCTTTTTTAAACCTAGCAACTTTCAAGCAAGTCATTTGACACCATGAATTTCATTAATATTGTTCATTGCCTAGATCGATCATAGAGTTGATCATAACAAATTCTATTTTAGGATGCATTACTAGATAACCCTTGTGTCAATCAACAAAAAATATTCAAATTTGGTTTTGGTATAATTCTTCATAAGAATTATTAAGTAAAGCAACGTTAACCTAGTTTAGCCTCGCCTTGTAATAATATAGCCTATTTTAATAATTCTGAATTTGAAGAGAAACATTATAAACAATAAATAATCTTGCAAAACAAATAATTTACACCTATTCGCAATAACTTTAATTCCTATTTCAAAGCTGCTTTCATGAATGTGACACTTTCAGCCAATGGCCGCCCACCTTTTTGTCATTGGTCGTCACCTAGATGTCACTGTTTGTCGCATGTCGCATAAGAAAAGGATAGCATAATAGACAAAGTAGTAGGTGCGACAGAGACGGGCGATGTTTACCTACGTCGCCTACTCGAATTTCCACGGCGTGAAAATTTTAATTTTAGAACGAGTAGTAATGTGGTGACACTGTTACTAAGTACTTTTCTTTTAGTCGATAGTTTATAATGTAACTTTTTAGTTTTCATTTAATGCATTCATATTATTTGCCTAATTTTATTCCTAGTATACTGTAGTTTCAAAGTTATTTTACGTCTTGCTATTAAGTTAGCTAAAATAACTAAGAATGGACAATACGTAAATACTAAATTTAACTACAAGGCGGTTGCTTCGAAGTAATTACACCCAGCCATATAAAGAGGTCTACCGAAATGTCAAGCAAACTATATTGCGTAACAAATTTAATACCACCGTGTTATACCAGTACCTACTGATCCTAATTAGAGAGCTACGACCAACATGTTTAATGTCTATTACGATACCGTAACAAGCTATTAGACTCAGGTAATTCAGGTATATTGCTATATGAGCCCCATTTAATGTAACTACGAGGGAACATGGGTAGTATTTAGGTGGCAACATAATTCCTGCGAAATTGGAGGAAAATGAGTAACAGAGGTAGATTATTAGGTGACTTATTTTGAATTACGTAGGTATGGCTTCCATAGTAGACTTATACCATATCAAGCATCAACTAGGTAGGTTCCTGTCTTTATTCTAATCTCACAAAATATTTTATTATTTCCTCATTTCAGAAAAAAAAACTTGCTTTCAGTTGCTTAAATTCTGAATCATGTTTCACCACTAACATTATCACATTATGTTAATAACGATTAACTCAGAAGTCACGAAATATCCGAACAAATTCTATAATTCGCAGACGCCATCTTTTTTTTCAAATAAATCAGCTGCGTGTTCTTTTTGAAGCGTGCCTCTAACAATCGAATTTAGAACAATTTTAGTATATCGGCACGAGCTTCTGTCGATCGAAATTAATTCGAAATTCTCGCTTATAAGCTTCCGTGCGGGAATTTTGAAGAGCAGGTAGGTAGCTAATCTTATTCTGAGTTTGAATGGCGCTGCAGGCTTCAATGACATGTTCTGACTGAAGGACAGACTCACAGGCTGGCTCCTAAGGTAGTTAAGTCCACGCGATGTCATTTTAGTCGGCCAGAGCTTTTTCACATGCTATACTCTCTCTTTTTTTCTCTTATCTTAGTATACCTACTATTGCTATGCGGGCGAATACAATGATACTACAAACATTTTGAGCATATTGTTTAATATTGTAGTGTTGTTGTTGCTAGGTATGAGTCACTGTTAAAACGTGAACTACGTAAATCTTAATATTTTCCAACTCTTAACGGTATGAACTAGAACTTTTACAACATACACTCGGTAAATCTTAGGTTTTACCTCAGAGACACGGGGATTCAATCCATGAAACGTCATTTTAGATAGAAGATAAATATTTATTTACAATATTTATTTATAATTCACCAGAACTCTTGTTTTCAAAATAATTGGAATTATCGAAATACCTCTGAGTTAAGTAATGCACAGAAGTTATTCACCAGCCCAGTGGCGTTGTTGCAATTTTAAATTTGGAATTTTGTTAAGCGTTCGAAAACGGTCGATCACGAATTGTCTCATTTGAATTTAGAATCACGAGAATGAGTTCTCACAGTCTGTCAACCCCTAAGGATACAATGTCGAAGTATTTTAGATATTTAAAACTAAAATTGGATGAATATTTTAGATTTTTGCACGTGCAAGGAATTCGTCGTTTCGTCACATTTTATATAAAAGACTTTAAATTATGTTCCGTTTAAATCCCTTAAAATTGTTACTACACACGCGCAGTGTAACAGATTCACAATATTTATCTAAAAGATTTTTTAAGCGAATTAAAAATGGAATATAGGATTTAAATCAAATTATTTACGATGGATGATCTTTATTATTATTATTATAGTTTCCATTGTACTACGTTTAACTTGAAAAAAATTTGGAAGAAAGGCAAGCGTTTTTTCTATACCTACCAGAACAGTTTTTAAGACTTAACTATTACTTACTTAGATTGAGAAACACACGTCTGTGTCAGTTATTTATTTTGACACATCTATTTTATTCTCACAGTAATATAATACCTCCAGAAGAAGGCTATACTCAGTAGGCATCAATTACATCTTGCCTGACTGTCTTTCAGACTCAAAGATAATGTCGAATCACTTCCATAGTAATTTTCTAGTTGCAAATTGTCTATCATTTCTTAATTCTTTAACATGAACAATAAATCTATGATTAAATAAAAATTAAATTTTAAATCGCGTGCAATATGGCAACGTGACCTGCGGCGATGCTTCCAAATTCAAAATTCGGTCTGTCCGATTCTACATATTGTTTGGATACGCGGCCCGAGGCTAATTTTGCGTGATCTTATTCTTGGTAAACCAAAGACAATGAGAACTTTTGGTTGTGTATCTGAAAATTGCAACAGACTTTATGATTCTTAGTTTGCCTGACATTTCTCACATGGGTCCAGACTTGTCGCTTCAAACATTTTATTTCATACCATAACTTTTTCACGAACAGATGAATATCTCGTGGTCGTTAGGGTCAAAAGCATAACAAATTTACATGGCGTATGTTTCCCTGAAATATGATAGGTACATTTCAGCAATGAAAAACTATTTCACTCTACTTTTCACTTTTTCAGAAAATGTTGAAAGGTTAAAAAAGTTGTATTTTCTGGTAACTACCTATTGCTAATGCCCTCTACGAATGGCATTTGCATAGGTAGGTATGCAATGGACGCCTATGTATATACTTCCAATACAAGCTATAGTTTTCTAACCTTATCCTTTTTTTAAAGAATAACCAGGCACTCAATAAATCAGATTTATAGAAAATTAAATATCACACATCATCGAGCATAAAACTATGAACTAATTACTTAGGTACCTACAAAAATACATTATTATTATGTCATTGTATGGAAAAATCTGTCCAGCCAGGTCCATAATAACATTGCTGGCTCCCTTAGAAGCCAGTCTCATTAAAAACGCAAAAAAAAACGCTCTAGAAAGGCCCCGTTTCGAACTTTTCAAATTCAAATTTGGAACTCGTAAAGGCGCGTTCATCGTAGTCTATGTTTAATAAAATAATTTTACAGTGGCTGGAGACAGTCAAGAAAAGTTGTGATTTACGCAAAAAGGTGAACTTATTTTTTTTAATTCTTTAGAAAAACACCTATCTTTTTCTCCTTGATTCTTTTTTTTTATCCGGCTTTGGTACATAATAAATAGTACTACAGCAGAACTATCTAATAGTTCTTAAGTATACGAAGGTCACCAGGCTGGCAGGATGTGCTTTGCTTGCGGGTGTTATATATTTTTTAATCAAGACCTTTATACAAGAGTCAAGTCAAAGTTGTGCTGTCTTTGACGTGCTCATCTAAAAGGTCCACGACATTGATTAAAAATCTCTGCGAGTAAACAGCTGTATACCGAATTATCCACCTTTTCTTTGATAGTACCTGAAGGAAAACTTTTATCGGTTCTTAACAACGTTGTAGATACTCAACTGGACAGAATAAATTACTCAGAAGAATGTAACCATTTCTTTAAGTTTTACCCCGTGTCGAGGTGGACTGTATTTCTTCAAATAAAACTTCAGGTTCAGACTTCTTGTTTCTTATTTATTCCCAGGGCTGGTTTGCTGCTTGACTGTTGAGTGACGACTACGAATTTTGCAACAAGCCACCCGTTTTATATTCATTTTACACATGGTGCAAGTAGTGGGTAGCGTAATAAGCGCAGAGCACGATTACCCGCTTAGAGTGCGTGTTTATCTTGATGTGTCGGGCGGTGATCTCGACAGGTTTTGACTTGTCCGGACCTGTCTGGATCGTGCTCTCTGCCTTTACAAATGTCATGTTTGGCTACCTATATGTTCTAAGGGATATTGAAACCACCCTAACTATATGTTGTTGTATTATTTCGTAATGATCCCTACTATCAAATCAAGATTTATTGGTACTTATATCTAAACCTTAAATAACATTGTTTCATAACTTATATACTTAAAATCATATTATATACATCATTTACATAAGCTGCGTCGTCCGTAACACCCCGTAAAGATATTTATTTCTGAAAGTTCATTTTTCACTGAGTAGTTACGTACTGGAGCTAAAAAACCAGCCAGTGAAATAAAGCGTTGGTCAAGAAAGTTTTTTATTTTATCATTAATCTTAGGCTTTAGAATAACGTAACAAAAGTATCTCCCACTGTTATATTAGTAGGAGTGTTCGTATTTATTTACACATTTTTTACTAATTTTATTTCCTCACCACTGCTCTCAAAACGGTGAAGGAAAACATCTTGAGGAAACCGATGTCCTAAAACCATGAAAAATTCAAAGACATGTAGCATTCCACTAAACCTTGTCGCGGAGTCGTGGATAGAAAATTAAATGCTTACGATAAAAGTACTTACAACTAAATAGTTCACAAAAAATTAACGAAGTCTTGTAAAGTGATGAGAGAATTCGATATTCTGTCGACATCGCCAGATTACGTCCATTTCTAAGGATGAAAATAATTGATTCGTAATTTTACGGCCAGTTGCTTGCTTTTGAGACGATTGATTGATTGGTAAAATAATTACCTAGGTACTTACTGAAGCTTCCAATGCAGCAACCAAAAATATTTATTTAAGTATTTCAAACGAATAAAACTCACCAGTGTAAACTTCGCCTAATCTAGGTCGCGTGACGATACTTTTTAAACATAGAACGCTCGTTCTTTTTGCGAATTAGAAGTGTTCTCTCTTCAAAACAAATTGCTGACAAGCGGGACGTTCGAATTTCGTATGCGCCAACCGCAGACCACTGCGTTACCAGCTTACAACTACACTTACAATTTTAATTTTGAACTCTATTGGTCGTGCAATAAGGTTTATTTAGTGTGGTAGTGTGGTATTATTTTGAATTTAATTCACGTTGCGTTTCGGATGCAAATGTGTCTGATGAGACTTGATTATGTAAATGAGAACGGACTAGCCTTGTGTGAGACTTTTGAGTGCGTATTGTTTGGATCGCGAGGTAGCCGTGCATTATGCACCTTTTTATTTCCACTGTTTAATAAGCGTAGAGTATTTTCGTAAGGTGCTTCAGAGAACGATGAAGCGTTGTGAATGGAGTTGGGAAGTTACGTGAAAATAAGACATTGGTAGGTCGGGTCAGGGGTCGAACCTGTGCAGGTAATCTTAAGACTTTTGTCCTTTTTTCTGATTCAGCTCAAAGAGTGTCTTCAATTCCTTTAAATCTACCCTCGACTTTTTTTTTATTAACATGACAAGTTTAGTTGATCTACGTATGCCAAGATTATTAGTGCGTCTTACGTTTCATATCAAATATTTTCATACCAATGTGCCCATTGCAATGCCCATTTGAGCACGACCGTGTTTTTTTTTTTAAATAAAAAAAAACTACTTTTACTTTTGTTTTATTTGAAAACTCCCTATTCTCTACCAAATAATACAAGGTATTTCATTTTCCTGCGGCTACTTTAGTCGTGGGTGAAAATGGGTCAGGAATCACAGACAATGACCAACTTCAATTATTAATATGAGTACTAAAGGAAAAGCTCGATTATTTTCTGGGCCAACTCATTATGAAAAGGTTCATCGAAGTAAATCATTCATTGCATTCTTTACCACCTAGTGTCGATACAAAATAATGACATATTCAAAGACTAGAACCAACTCACAAAGTAAATTATTTATCTTTCCAATACTTACCCTTAGGTAGGTATCACTACACAAATGTTTACCTCTAACAGAAGCTACAAACAAAAAGAAAAATCAATTTGTAAGTTCCCTACTTTTCCCTAACAACGTGCGATAATAGAAAGTTTAAAAATTAACGGACCCCGCACGCGATGTCACGCTGACGTGTCACGTGAATGACGTCACGGTAAATGTCACGGGTGACAAGCAAATGTCAAAGTGATAAGATAGGGTGGGGAAAGCGATGGATATTGGATGTCCATTTGTTTTTATTTGTTGGAAAGTTTATCTTTTAGGTATAGTTTGGGATAATAGTGGTGGGTTTAGTATTGATAATATTGTAAATTGTTTTAAAAAAAATCGTCTTTTCGAAAATACTTACCCATACAAAAAAGAACCAAGTAGAGATATAGCTGACTGCTTTTAAAGACTTATGGAATGGAAACGTAAAATTGATTTGAGAAAACAACCTTATGCCCACGACTTCCCCCGAAGAAGGTTTTGACTTCGGTAACTATCCCACGGGTTCATACTATTCGGGATAAAAAGTATCCTATAATATGTTAATCCAGGTTATAAACTGTCTATGTGCCAAATTTCATCCAAATCCGCTCAGCAGTTTTCGCGTGAAAGTGTAACAAACATCAATCCATCCATCCAACCTCACAAAGTTTCACATTTATAATATACTAGCGCAATAGGTGCAATGATATACATATAAACCTTCCTCTTGAATCACTCTATCTATTAAAAAAAACCGCATTAAAATCTGTTGCGTGTTGTAAAGATGTAAGCATACATAGGGACAGACAGCGGGAAGCGACTTTGTTTTATACTACGAGTATGTAGTGAAGTAGGATTAGTAGGAAGTATAATATTGCTTTCTAGCAAGGTTAAACCATTTGTAAATATCAGTTTTTCTTCAAGAGCGAAATATTAAACACAGGAATTTATAAAAAAAATTGTGTGTTTGTTTGTTGGTTTGTCACACTGTAACGGCTAAGCGAATTTTCATGTTAGACATATATGTCATTCCAGTGTTAGATCGTGGGATTTTCATGTTTGACATAATATATGTCATTCCAGTGTTAGATCGTGGGATTATTTGCATCATTCACACGAGCGTAGCCGCGGGAAAAAGCTAGCCCCTAAATTCTTCAGCTTCTGCTGTATTAAATAATGTTGCATAACGTCGTAGCCATCTCCTAAACCACTTCCATACCCCACTTGTACAGGTCCCTACCTACATAAAGTTCATCAAAGTAGATAGTTAACAAAGTAATTGGGACTGCAGGCACTGTGTACGAGAGGTCAGGTCATACCAATTCATTAAAAAGTTAGTTCGTCTAGTTAAATTCAAGCTGAAGTAGAAGTTGAACTAATAGGATGACCTAACTTGCACCTGTAACGCCTGAGCTGAGTTGAAGTTATATCTAGGAATTTACCTGTGTAGATTTATTGAGGTCCTCCGCAATAAATCTATGACAGTTAAGTAATAGTAAGTGTTTTGCGTCGAAAAAAGTGGACAAGCGTAATCTGCCTAAAATAGCCAATCAAAAGTACCAATAAGTATTTATTTCTTTAATGGAACTAGACAAATATCAATGGCGGTACATATGTATTCAAAGTTCGAGTGAATCGGTTTCTTCTAGGCAAGTGTGCTCCACCCCTGGCCACATCCTCGCTTCACATCAGGTGAGTTGCGTCCAAACGAAAGCCTATCACTACATAATATAAAAGAAACTCGCTTCCCGCTGTCTGTCCCTATGTATGCTTAGATCTTTAAAACTACGCAACGGATTTTGATGCGGTTTATTTAATAGATAGAGTGATTCAAGAGAAAGGTTTATATGTATAACATTGCATCCGTGCGAAGTCGGGGCGGGTCACTAGTTTAGTATTAAAAAAATGCTTTCTTATCGTTTCGTATTTTCTAGAATGACTCAACGGGATTGACATTGAGGTTGCTACCTACGTCAATCTAATTTGGTGTTATGTCTAGTTAGTATGTATTGGTAAAATCTTGCAACTGAAGTTAAAACCAAGTCAAACGATTCATCTGAAATTTTGCACACGTTTGGTTCTGCTGACAATACATTTTTATGACAGACATGACTTGATCCTGCAGCCAGGATCGCCTCCTCGCGAAGCAACTCCTCAACGGTTAATAGTACGGACACGAAACTTTGCAAATGCGTTCAATGTTGATAGATAAACCTAATGTTTTCTTTATTTTGACTTTCCTGTCATTGTTATGGCAGATGGAATGACACTTTATCGAGGCCCTAAGGTTTGAACGTTAGAAAAACTTCCGATTAACCCAATCAATTCAGTTTTATGCAAATCTAAATGCAAATGCTACTATTATACATTTAAACTTTCCTTGAAATACTTCTAAATATTTTCTCCCTATAAATATTCTATCTTAGCATTCCCCTTCATTTAAAATAACCCTTTCTCGTTCAAATTGTGTTCAGAAACGCATAAAATCGGTATTCCTTATTTGAAATTCATAAATCACGCAAATTAGTGTTGTTCGGCTTCTGGAATTTTAACTTTTTTAGCTCCAGGCTGTTTGCGAGATGTTCTTTGCCTATATTTATTATCTGTAGCATAGTTTAGCAATATGGCGTGCTTAATTTCGGTTGTTTGCTTATTAACTTATTAAAATCTATGACTTAATGTCGGGTTATTAAATTAAGGATTTGGTAGTTTCCGGCTGCTGTTTTTTAAATCTATTATCTACCTACCCGTTGAAGTACCTAACCTTAAGTTTGTATAGATAATTGTGTATTTTGTCCCAGTTTACGTTAACGCGATCCAGTAAGCCCAAAAAGTAGCAGCAAGTTCTCTGGGCGTTTCATTTGATAGATGTGTGACCAGAATCACTCTTTGGATATTGAGTACCTACCTAGGTTCAGGATGACACTTAATTGAGCAGCCTTTTAGGATATTGGCCCAGTTTTCATGGATCAGATTTCCTAATTTACCATAGGTACTCAGATTTCATAGATCCAGATAGGATTTTGGTTTTTGAAATTGAATCAAATATTACGGAGTTATTAAATACATGTTTTTAATGCGAGATTTTTACAGTAAACACCTACACGACCCGCGTACTATTCAATCTTACTGTTCAATCCATCCATCAGCACAATGTTTTGAGGGCGTTGACGTCGACTTTGAGTCCTACCATAAAACGTGATTTTTTACCCCAAAAAAAGTCGTTTCTTAGAAACCTTTTTTGCGTAAAGTTTGATGCGTTTGTTCGAAGCCGTCAACCAAACATTATGCATGATGCTTGGCTGACGGCTTCGTTATCGGTCTTGTTACACTTCGTAGGATTGTAGCATCTTGTAATCACATTTAATAAGTCTTAGTCTAAGGCTTTGACTGTTTCTTTGGTCTATTGGCCGCAATCGCGACTGCTGAGAATGAGGTCCTGGGTTCGATTCCCGGGGTCAGGCAATTGTTATTGGATTTTTCCATCTGGATATGGATTTGTGCCCTGCTGGTGGTAATAGGCTCGCCGCCTATTACATGGGATTTAAACTCAACTGGCGAGATGTGGGTGTACCTTGGTACGCCTCTGCTAAACCCTTCGGTGATGTTATGGTATTTCAAGAGGTGCGTTTGTTTATGTGTAGGTAACCTAAAAGTGTTTGCTGATTGCTGGTCCCAATTTTTCGTTAGGTAGGTACAGTCAGCATCAGAACTCGATTAACACTACTCAAAGTTTAAAGCAGGTTTTTGAATAAAAACTTGTTAGATATTACTCGTTACTAACAAGGTATTGAAGAGTAAGGAATATTGTAAAGAATAATCTTCTGAAACATTAAAAGTAATAGCTGGAGTCCTGTACAACAAATAATTAAAATTCCGAAATGTTAAGCTACTTCTGTTGCTGACCGTACTCTATACTAATAAATAATTCGACATTTATACGTAGGTATATCTATTCGAAAAAAATGTTTTAGTTGTATTTTACAAGCAAACGGGGTGGATTGTTGGTTATATTGGGAATATTTTCGTGAAATATTGTATGTGGTAGGCAAGGCTGGTAGGTAAATACTGAGGTAAAATCAAAGACAGAATAAATTTTTCCAAACTTTTTTTATTACATACTTATTATTGTTTGGCAAAAAGGAAGTATATATGTTTTATTTATATAATACAATCTTAACAAATTAAGTTTTTAATACTTTTTGGTACTTATACAATTTAAGGTATTATAATATCTCACATTACACGAAGATTTGATTGAGAAACACCAAGAAATGTACAGTAATGAAATTGAAACAATAATTTGTCATATTTTAGCACCAACATATTAGGAGATATGATCAAATGATTATTCTACAGTAATTTTAAGGAATATTTGTAACGAGTTTTGAAGAATAATAAAAGAATATTGAAATAAAATATGATTTCAATTGTTACTGAAAAACAGATTTTTACAATAAATAGATGCACCAATTTAAAAAGTTCCAAACCTCGTTACAATAACCCCATTTGTGCTAAGAGACCAAAGAAAGTAATTTAGACGGAAATATTCTTTTCTCAACTATACATACGAAAATTGTAAGTACATAAACATTCATCATCAATTCTAAATACATCAGCCAAAACTTTGTACATTAAACACTATTATTTATTTACATTTTATTGCACGATTTATTACTATGGAATGTTGAATTACAATTAAATACTATCTATGCTACAACACATGAAAAAGTCTAAGCGAACACTACTTTAATATTTACATTGCAAACATTTCGGTCTCCATACTTAGACAACTCGCAACGGCTGCGCCGCATCACACCACACCCCATTACTGAGAATATGAAAGGTACTGGGGACTGTCTAGCTGTACAACACTATTTGGTAATACTAAATTAAATCACAAATGCACTGGAGATTCGACTACACACGTCCACTATTCAGGTCACGACGGGTTAACGTGAATCCTACCATTCTGTCTACGGGCCACATGGGATTCGTAATGCATGTTCCTCTTAGTTCTTGAGAAGAATGCAGCGTTGCAACCACTGACAGAACACCGATGCAAAGATTGTACATGCACACTTTCGCAATGATGTTTCAGGCTGGATAAGTCCTTGAAGCAGTCTTTGCAACCCCGACATGGGTAATTACCGTCTTTATTTGGTCGTGGCGCCTCATCTTCTACACAGTAATTAAGCTTTCTCGAATGCGGTGGAGAGTAATTTTGTTGACAGCCGAAAGCATTCAAACTTGGAGGTAGAAACCCTAATGGAATCGGAGGGAAGTTAGGAAGCATCCCAAAAGGAGTAAATAGGAATGAGTGCTGTGCAAACATATCTCTGTTACTAAGATATGTTTCTGGTAGCTGTAGATGTGGGTAAGGAGACGGGAAAGCCAGCTGTTGACTCAAATGGTTCTTCAGTTTGTCAGATTCTTTCGCTCGGTAATAGATGTGAGATTCTACGTAGGGTACGGCACGTTCTTCCTCATTGTACCGTGAGATGAGTTCCATTTGTTCGCGAATCTTATCCAAGAAACGCGAAGACTCTTCCGATATTCTATACTCTTCTATTTTTCGATGCAAACTCATGTTTGCACTGTGTCGGTCTTTGCTCCGTTTTGAAGAAAAAGCTGCTCGACACCCTTCAACATTACATTTGTACATAAGCTTCAGATGTGCATTTTGGTAGTGTGTTTTTAGTACGTATGTACTTTGGAAAATCTTCCCACATACTGTGCATTTGCGGGGATTCTCATGATCCATAGGAACATCGGTGGTACTGACGAAGAAACCGTTGTCGAAATGCCCAAAGATTTGACCGTGAGTGTCTTCGGCATTGTAATCGAAACTGGATACTGAAGAAGATGGCGATCTGTCTGAGTAATCTATCGAATCATTCATTGACAAGTTATACGGGCCTAAGGATTGGGTATCTGGTTTCTTAGGAATGCTAGGGAAATCTCCTTTAGATAAACTTTCAAGTCTTTTCAGTGCGTTTTCTGATGAGAACTGTTCTTCACTAGAACGATTATTTGCAGGTTTGTATACGTCTTGTTTCTCGATTGGTTCATCTTTTACTCTCAAATCTTGAATATTGTAACTCATATCCGTGGGTTCATCTTTGATAACTGGTGTTACTGGTTTTTCTTCGTTATTTTTTGGTTCTTCGTCAGTAACATCATTAGTTACATCGATATTATTCTCATTGGACTGACTATCCTCAGTTTTGACCCTTTTCAGATCCACTGCGCATTCGTGTTCATCAGTATCCGGATGGTCACGTTTTGGATTTGATGTACCATTTTCGGAAATATAATGATTTTGTAAACGAGTGGGATTCAGGTTTTTGCGTTTCCTTTTCATTACTTCGGGACTAGCTGTTTCTTCTTTTCTATGGTCTATGACTTCGTTGTTATCACTAACACTCCTTTGATCAAAGTCGGTTTCTGAGTCATCTATGGATCCTATGGACTTGTTGAGAGTAGAATAATAATCACTTGTATCAATGTGCTCACCGTCATCATCATCGTCGTCTCCTGCTACAACCACAATACCGTCGTCTTCATCAGATTCTCCTTGACCATCTTGGTCCTTATTTTCCACGGAATCAGACTCACGTCTCATTGGCTGGCCATGGTCGAAAGATTGTGAGAAATTCATGTTCATACTATTTTTATAATCCAATGGTATGTTAGATGAGAATTGGCCCATACTATGTTGTGGATTCAAAAGAGGGTATGATCCAAATGGATGCATAGGGTTCATCACTGGTGGTATATTGAGACCTGCCCTATGTGGTGATATTAGCACTGGATGAACTTGTGCGGTTCTGCCATCATGAGGGGAAATTTTCCGTCGTAGGTGTGGCGAATGTAACTTTGGATTAGGATTGGCACTATGACGGTTTCTAGATCTTCTTGAACTGAACATCATGCTGCATCCTTCAACAGTACATTTATGCATTTCACGTAGATGAACAGCGGAGAAATGGATCTTTAAAGCTCCTTTGTCACAAAAGGTTTTTAGGCAGACGTTGCATTGAACTCTTTTTTTGCCCGTAGCTGGATTGATGAAGTGAGTTCCTAAGTTAAGAGGCATTTGTGAGGCGCCCCATTGCCTTTTCGGTGGACTAATACATTTACCTAACATCATGTTCCTAGAGTTCTGTGCCACTTCAGCATAAGCGTCTTTGCTTAAATTGAGAACATTGTCATCTTCAGGTTTGTGGTCATCTGATCTTCCTTTACCATTGCTATGAACTTTGTTTTCTAAAGGTTCCGCAGGTTTTGCCGACATTTGAGGTAGAAGAGCTTGAAGCGAGGCTAAGCCCATTGGGTTTTGACTAAGCGCAGCTACCATGGCTGCCTGGTGATTAAATGTTGAAGGCATTGACATTGGCGGAATAGGTAAATTTGTAGGTAATGGGAAGTTAAAGAACTGACTTCTCATTAAATCCATAGTAGCCTTTTCAGCGGATCCTAAATCGTAGGGTTTCCTGCTCTCTTCTTTTTCGTTGTTCTCATTCGTTTTGTGTTTTCGGAAATCAAAAGGTTGCATATTTTGTAGATGGCTTAAAGGTGATGAGTTAATTGGACTAGTAGTAGAGAGAGGACTGGATGAGGTAGATAGGCGGATGCTATGATTGGGAGATACTTCGGCTGACGACACTCTGTGAGAAGGTGACTGATGTACTGGGGATGACCTATTATGACTGGGCGACATTGCTTCTTTCTTAACTTCGGTATGACCTTCTCTAGTGCTGCTTCTGGTTTCTCTTTCTTGGATACTCTTAAGATAATCGTAGTGTTGTTTCGCTTCCATCATATGTTGGAAGTATTTAAGAGATTCATCGTTTCGGACGTCTCTGCCTGAGTGTTCCATTAGTCTCCTGAACTCGGCCTCGAGCTTGGATTGCTCGAAGGCTCTTGCATCAGGGTACTCTGGTCTTTTATCAGGCTTGTCGTAGTTAGCTCCCGGCGGCGACGGAAGACCGTTCTTCTTGTAGATGGGAAGAAGGGAGGTCTTGTGGAGAGCTCTGGCTTCTTGCAGCTTGAGGATCTGTTGGAGAGCCATGTTGTGCTCCGGTCCGCGACCACTCCATCTTTCAGCGCTGCTTGATTGTGATTCCTGGAACAAGAAATAAATAAAATTGTAGTTTCACTTTCAAGCAGGCACGTGGTGTTGTGCTAAGTATCGTTATCACAACTGATGACGAATGTTCATGATGAACCCAATAAATGAGGATTTCGATATAATATATTCTTCTAAACAAATTATAAAATCTCCAAAAATTGAAAATGCAAAATTGCAAATCATCAAGTTATAAGTTAAAACAATTCCGGTATCCCGAGTTTTGAAAGCGTTTACCGACTATAAAACGAAATAACATATCTTGAGTCGATTTACAAAACAGTCCATTTAATTAAATTATGAATGAGCGCGGCTAATTCTAAAAGATTATCGAGTCTAGAGCAAGCCTTAAACACTGGTTGTTCAAATCCCTCTTCAAAATAACTATAAAGCCGACACAAAACCACACCTTGCGTTTTCAAAGGCTAATATCAAATTAATTCTCAGAACGCGGAGCAATTGGGTAAAATTGTGTAAAATGACGGTTTCGACTCGACTTGAGAATAGAAAAGTGGTTTTGTGTCGCGTGTTTGAAACGATTTAATCCGAAAACTAAATTACTATTCATTTGGTAAGCATTCGGGGCCTCGCGATGTCATAGTTAAATTTTCGAGTTAATTCAACGACTCCTTAGAACAGGTTTCAAACAAAAACTTGTATGTAATTATTATTGTGTTGTCGTGAGAATAACACGAAAATGTTCTGTAGCAAAATACTTGGAACAATTGAATCTAAAATAACGTTGTTTGCTTCTATCATCCGGCTAATCTTGAAGTGTACATAGACAAATGAACTGTCGGTACCATTTTGTACAATAAGTGTTATTTTAATACATGCCGTAAACGCCACAATATTCGGTCACATTGTATTTAGCAAAAAGCTTTCCTACTTATAAACTTAAACGTTCAATAAATATAAAAGCCTACATATAATTTACAAAACCGCATTAAAACGTCACTTATAAATATATAAAAAAACCACATCTCATTTAAAAATTCGTTTAAACGCATAATAGCTGGCAACACCCAGCATTCACTTATAATGAACTTGATTGTCGCTTTTTAAAACAGTTTGTCACTCGATTACAGCGTGTAACCGATGGGGTTGCCATATCATTATCCATTTCCCCGGAATTATTTTGTCGTTTGGAGTCGGCGCGTCGGGGGCAATTTCGTACAAGCGACCAATTATTACAATGATTTCGTTTCTATTGCCACAAAACGGATAAACGTTGGATAATAAAGTGTCTTTTAGAAAAATATACGTCTGACAGTTTAAAATTTTAAAGTTATGCGGGGAAATAATTATATAGAGTTTTCTTTATTTAAGTTGTTTCGTGCTTTCTAAGTCGTTTGGTAAAAATTGGGATTGCGTTTTGTCGTCTTTTTTGTTAGAAGACGGTTTTGTTTTTGTCGTTGTTGTAATCGAGGACGTTTAAGAAAATTGGAGTGATCGTGTATGATGATATAATTTAAACAGATGTTTATAACATTATTTTGTGTTTACGGACTATTATTTTTGTATTAAGGAAGCTTTTTAACAATATTCTTATATACTAAAAACGTCTAAAAGTTTGAGTGATTAAGGGCTGATTTTTTAATAGTTAGATAACTTTTATCTGAGGAACAAAAATTGCGGATTGACATATTTTCTATAGATAAGCTGTCAAACCGCCATTTTTATTCCTCAGATAAAAGTTATCTGACTATTGAAAAATCAGCCCTAAATAAACAAGTGCGACTCGGGCATGAAGGGTTCCGTATTATCGTATTAGGGGGGCTCCTTTAATTTAATTTTTTTATTTTTTGATAAAGCGGCAACAGAAATACACATTCTGTGGATCATGAGATACAGCCCAGCCCTGGCAGACAGTTGGACAGAGGACAAACAGCGGAGGTTAAGTAATAAGGTCTCGTTGGTTACCCTTCGGGTACTGTACCCTAGAAAAGCATGCGTATAATTTACAGAGATAGCGGCTTTGATGTAAAAGACATGGCTTACAATGTCGATGAAATTAATTTCAGCGATACTCTCGTTACGGTGACTGACCACAAAACCCAACGTTAACTTCATCATTATTATTTATCATTATCATTAGCTCCAACGCGTATCATTAACCAATCACAGCGTAAAACTCATGCGCACTATCTACTTTAATTCTTTAATCGAGTAACGCATTTCTTGACGTTGTTTTTGGTACTGTTGCAGAAAAAAGCGTTACAAAATTCTATTGGTGCGACAATTTATGTTACATCAAATGTATGTTTGTATGGTATGTTGTCAATTTTATGTTTCATGACTATAATTGTAGTAAAGTTATATTAATAGGTATTGAAGTCTTCTTCTTATTCATCAACCAAAAGTTGACCGTAAGAAAATGCCTATACATCCGTATGTGAAGTTTTAAATAAATAAATCAACTTATAATTAAGTATAATCCTGGTAAGGTATTACTGATACCGTAAATTCATATTGTCAAGTAGGTAGGTACTACCTATCTTCTTTCAACAGCAACGAAATAAGAAAACAAGATGGACGTCTAGACAGCGATTTTTTGCGTTTGCTTTAAGTGTTTTCTTATAAGGCGGTCACCGCCTGACTGTGGGAACGAAACAAGTAATTGTCAACAGTCAACAAAAAGGTTGCAAGACGCAAAAAATCATTCAAAGTCGCGATGTTAACCCGAGGTGGTTGACCCGCCAACTTAGCCGTACACCCGAAATTACTCTTATTACCTCTTAAAACAGACTATTTTCCGCCGCTGTGAGTGAAAAACATAAATTTGCGCACATATCTGACCCACGCCTACCGGCAGAGCAATGGACAAGCGGACATATTTCATGGTATTTTTTTTAAATGTATCATAACAAAGTGTATCTTATTACCTTGAAATATAGTCTCATTTCAGTTGGTCGTGAGGGTTTTTTTTTGTTTTTTTTTTAATGTGTACTTCGCGATCGTTTTTCGTTGGCTCGCTGTCGTGACATGCCATATTGTTCAGCGCATGATACATGAAGTAAGTAAACAGGTTTGTGTACTGTGAAGCGCATAACGTATTGCCATTTTGCTTAATGACCGCTTAAGCACGCACCTGAGATGCACCGCCCTGCTGTTTTCTTGTGGGAAATGTTTAGTCCTATACAGCTAATTTAAATTTGAGCCATAAACTTCCGTTTTATGGCTAAATAGTTAAATATTTACTGAAATTATATTTTCTATTCAACTTTAAGAAGAAAAAAAAATTCACAGAGACCAAACTAAAAGAATTTGGACAATTTTATTTCAGATCTTGAAAACTCAGTCAATTTTCTCTAATACTAACAAAATATCACTACCGCTTCTGTAACCACCAGTACCTCTGCACTTCGAATTTACCCTAGTAACTAATAATTATGCATACATAGGTAGGCGACTAGGTGAAGTGTCTGCTAGCCTTGCAATTTGTTGGTAGTTGGCTGTACACGCCAATAATTGGCTCCAATTGTAACCTTAACCAATGTCCAACAAAATAGCGTTTATGTTTACTTGAAACATCTGTCTATAGGAGTACGATTTCTGAATACATAAGGGTAAGGTGTGGACTAAATCGATGTTTTGCAAGTACTTTCAGTTGTACCCTTTAAATTAATGGGGTATAATTGCAAGTGAATTAATTTGAGGGGCTGTGTACTAGGAGTTGTCTATGTAAAACGGAAAAGGCTGTTTACATTTTATTGTTACAAAATTTAAGTATAGTACTCTGGCAAAATCGCGTTTAATAGTTGGGCCCAAAAAGTCTAATAATTACCCTAAAATAGGTCACATATTATAGTGTATTATTAATTAGTACTCCGAAGCTAGTACCTATTTGCTAAGTTTAAAAAGTTTAGACTTATAAACAGCTACGTAATATTGAGTACTAAAAGAATCAAAACATTAAATGCTCCCTTTTCCCTTAAATTTTTATCACTGACGATCCGTATCAAATGCAAATAAAATCCTACCATTGTGATCATAATAAAATGTATTTTTATTACAAGTCCGTGTCGACATCGCCTTCAAAAGATCAAACACGATGTTTATATCAATATTTGCTGTTCGTTCAGCATGATCTCAGTGTGGATGCCATGGAAAACTGCCAAGCCTGTTTAAAATAATTTTGGAAAAGTATCTGGTGATTCGCATTTGTAGAAAAAATATATCTTCATTTGAAGTTGTAAACATTGTCACCGCCTACCTTGTATTATTCTTTCTTTACACGTTTGGAAAACAACACCATTGGGTGTTGTTTTCCAAACGTGTGCACTTTGCACAATGCACTTTCCACAACAACAAAAAAAAAATAGGGTAGAATCACCACTAACTGTCCGTGTTACTTCCAAATAAAAACCTACTATTGACACTGGTGTCACGCAAACTATTGGAAAAGTATCTGGTAATTTTCTTTTGTAGAAAAATATCTTCTATTCAAGTTGAATACATTGCATCATACACACACCTACACTTTTTATGAAAATAACACCAATACACAATGCACAAAAAAAAAACTAAGGTAGAATCACCACTAACTGTCCGTGTCACTTGCAAATAAAAACCTACTATTGACATCAGTCACTGTAATAAAATATTTATCCTCCATATTACAAGTCTGTGTCGACATCGCCTTCAAACGATCAAACACAGTGATTGTATCAATATTTGTCGTTCGTTCAACAATGGCTTGATCGCAGTGTGGGTGGCCCGTTCGTGTATGTCTATTAATTTAATTATCATTACACTGTGTTATGTATGAATCAGTGGTGTAGTGAAAGTGGATCCCTAAAGTTTAGAGAGCAGTTAGCAATCTTTTTTTTTGTGAGGGTGACTCTGATCACTCTGAATTACGTCTTTAATGAATACAGAGTAATATAAAATGTAACATAAATAGTTATTTTTTATTTGTATTTTTAAGATTGGCATTTCTGAAAAACTTCCTCGCAAGCATTTTTCAAAAACTGAATTTTATCTATAATAATATTATAAAGAGGTAAAATTTGTATGTAGGGGGTAATCTCTGGATCTTCTGAACCGATTTTGAAATTTCTTTCCCTAATAGGAAGCTACTGTCTCAGGCTATATTTACAACGTGCCCGTGCGATAATTTCTGACAAAAACGCGAGCGAAGCCGCGGGCAACAGTTAGTTTTTTATAAAAATAACATGGAGTTAAGCAGCAGTGGACGTCTTTCGACTGCGATGATAATGATGTTTGTTGAGTATAGGTACTTTATACGTTGCGCAATTTAAAACTGCATTTATTTTAGACTCGACCAACCTATCAGAAAATTTGCACCCAAAAAAAAAAACAGAAAAAAAGAAGAACAGCACATTACCTACATTTTTTCCATCAACCAATATCACGACACCCATTATTCTTTATACCGTCGCTTACGATCACAAAATAAACATTATAACAGGCTTTAGTTCGGAGACACTATAATCTGTCCACATATCCTATCAACGCTTGACTTGAAACTCTTGATACAATTTAGATTCTATATAAAATTATCCCGGAGTATCGCTTAAACTTAATAAAGGTAATGATACAGTGTAGTCCCCTGGTCTTATCTTAATCTCGGCTTAAGGCGCCTCGTGGAGTCGTTATGGGTATTAAATAATAATTGGATAAGCCAGGGGTCAAGTATCGATCGGAGATTTGGTGGACGGTCTTAACGAATTTGACACGAGAACGACGGAAAAATTGGGCGGTTTATTGTGGGAGTGACATCGATGCTCATGTATAGACAATGTGGTTATGTTTCTTTCAACAGAAATAAGAAAGACGCTGTGTATGGTCGGACATATTCTTGTTTCCGAATTGTTTTCGCTCGGGAAAGACAAGTGAAAAGTAGTAACGCAATTAGATAAGTTTTTTTTTTTAACTACATTTATTATCAGGCAGAAAATAAATTAATTTGGGTCTCCGCTTATGTACGACAAAAAAAAAAACTACACACTGTCACTGTCTTATGGGATATCTTCCGTGATTTATCATTATTTTGAGCTCCCGATATTTCATTATTTTGAGCTCAAAATAATGAACAATCACTGAAGATATTCCGTAACAGTATAAGTTTAGTTGTAAACCGTGAAAGCTTAAAACAGTGTTTAAATAAAATTTGATAGAAATAAAAAAATGCGAAGTCTATGGATGTCTAGAAATAAAAAAATGTGAAGTCTATGATGGCAGTATTAACTTGGACTACTGTCAACAGATGATCCATTAGAGAGAGTATTACACGAATTTTTCTGTTGAAACAAAATGCCTTGCTTGACAGATACTATCCACAGAAACATTATTTCAGAAAAGGAAGAGAGACCAACCTTATAATAATCATCCTCCCACCAACGTTTCACAAACTGAGTGAGTTTCCCCAAATGGCTCTCGCTACACTCACTCATGGTGCACGAACACTGATCATATTCACAAAACATCATGTCGAAAGATCTTAACACTAAAAAACTACGAACTAAACAATCACTTAAGACTAAAATGTCACTTTTGCTCACATAAAAGGACTTAGCACCAGTAGATTCAAAATAAGAACGGACACTTGAGACTTAAGTGTCACTTGTATGGACATCGATATGTCACTGAGCTCTGGTCGGTAGGATCTGATGTCTAAGACAAGACTAATCCTGATAATCCTGTGACACAAGTGTTAACACCTTAAAGTCACCGATGGTTAAGGGTGGGGGTGGCTGAGCCGTCACCTAACCCTAAACTACCTGGCTGGATGAACAATAGACTTTTATCACCAGTTTTAGTCTGTACTAGTTCGCAGTAATTTGTTTAATGGTTTTGTCTTTTGAAACAAATAATCGAGTTATTGTAGGGTTAGTAAAGTTTATGATTTAAATTGAATGTCTCGTGGTTGTACAAGTGAATTTATTGTACTCCATCAGGTGTTCGTTTTTGGTTTTTCTAAAAGTTTTAGTTTTTTTTTAATTTAATTGCGATTTGAAGTTATTTATTCCCAGTTGGCTGGTATATACCTAATGTCTTAAGGTAATAAGGCCGCGTTCTATGCCACTGCCTCAATTGTGAAGTAAAAGTGTAACAAATACGTATAGTTTGAACTTGAAGTTACGAAAAGCAGATGAAGCACTGATTTTCTTATACTAAAACTAGCGACCCGCTCCGGCTTCGCACGGGTGCAATATTATACATATAAACCATCCTCTTGATCACTCTATCTATTAAAAAACGCATCAAAATCCGTTGAGTCGTTTTAAAGATCAAAATATACATAGGGACAGACAGTGAGAAGCGGCTTTGTTTTATAATAATTAATAAGTAGTGATAAGTTAATTATTGGCATTATATTGCACTTTGCACCACCCGGGGCTATCTAGTTTACGTTACATTTTAATTTTACATTTACTACGCTTACTATGATAACCCTCAAATGTAAAAGCAAATGTGGGATATTATAAAGTAGAGAAGTTCTCTTAGAGAAACGATATTTTCGAATTTATTGATGTCATAAATCACTGACACGTTAATTGGCACTAAAGTGTTATTTTAGCGGAAAAGATCTACACTGTATATGCAAAATAATTAGCAGCAAAATTAAAAATGCAGCGTTTCCGTCCATTTTGTAATTAGTGTCTTATTGCTGGCTATTTATGTGGACTGAAAAAAGAATTTGCAATCTATTGTAAATATTAATTTCTGATTTTAACCGACACTCACCTGTTCATCAGTCAAATGTTACTTTTATAATTACCCGACTACGGCGAAGCGAAAAAGAAGGGTTATGATTTTAGCAGTCTATGTATGTATGTTTGTTTGTTTGTATTTACGTATGTTCCTCCGTAGTGCCTAAACTATTCATCGGATTTTGATGAATAAAGTGCGAATCGATTCGTTATTATGGCCCGGGTAACGTAGGCTACAAACCGAAAAGAACCCCGATTGTAATTAGACCGTGATTTTTCAGTAGCCGGGTTTTTTGTAGTATTATACCAAACAAATTCTTGTTATTTTCAAACTTACTTAATCTTGATTCTAGTCTTTTACTCCAATATAGCTTTGCTTTTATTAAATGAGCGCATCATCATCATCACCGTTCTTGTGTCCTTATCCCAATTCATTTGTAGTCAGCATGTCTCCTTTTTCCATAGTTTGCTATTACTCAATACTTGAAGTATAAAACTCTTTATTTACTTCAGTAGGTACACAACTACTAATAGAGTGGTTACTATGACGTCTTAAAGCAGGAGTAATTCTAGTGTGGGAAAGAGATGGCGCTAGACGACCTTTGCCTCTTTCCTACACTGGAATTACTCCTCCTAATAGTACCCCCCAGGTATGTACTTTTGTGTCCTCTACCTATACACTGCTTACATGTTTACATTGTTTCCGTTTGTAAAACAATTACGTACTAAGAAATTTTTACACCACCCAGAACGCATTTTTAGCACAATGTATTTTATTTGTTGACTGAAAGGAAAAACGTATTCAAAAGATTCACCAATAATGCGAAATACCGAGTGCCGAAAATGTGCACTTTTTGAAAACCCTTGTGGACGCAAAACAATAAAGAATAGTTTTCCCAGAAAAAGTTTCGGCGCCTTTGAAGTTGACCGTATGTGAGACACATAGATAATAAAACCATAACGCGAGGCGTCGTGACTAACAATAGGGGCCTTCTCCCTACTGATAAGGGACTGTTTTGTTTTTGTTTTGTATGCGAGCGTGGGGTAGGTGCACCATTCATCGGGTTTCAGGAAGTCGGTTAATGGTAGGTATTTTTCTATCTATTCTTATCAGTGCTTGTCCCTCGGAAGTAAATGTTCAAGTAGGTTTTAAGAGTCAATTGTGACAAAGTTTCAAGTCTGTCTTCGAACAAATATTATTTCTTAATAAAATCCAACCTCTTTGAAATTGCCCGTACTGATGATGAGTGATGAATAGGAATAATTTATTAATCCTATTAATTATACATAAGTATATTGTTATTGTTAATTCAACTTTAATTTTATAAGCAATAAATCTATTATGACAAGATTTCAATAAACTACATAATAATAATTGGGTTCTCGTACAAGTGCAAATATAATGGTGAGGTAAGAAGACCTGGGGCTATTTATATAGCTCTATAAAATCAGTTGGGCAATGTAGCAATCCTTTGAGATAATTTATTGCTTGCACATGCTGCTAACCCTGCCAATAAACTTCTTGTTGACATACATTTGTGAGGGAAACGATATGAAACGCTGAATTATGGTAGTCAAGTATAGTTTTCTTGTTAAATTAATGGAATATTTATGATACAAGAATTTTTGGAACCAACTGTCAAAAAAGCAAACTGCTCATAATAAAAATATATGAAGAAAACTACCAGTGCAAAGAAAATATATTTTTGTGAAAACGATTCGCAACAAAGATATGTCTTTTAAAGGAAAACATAAACACGACTTTAAAATCTGGATATTTAAAAGTTTAAATCGTGTAACAAACGCTTAATGAATGCAAATCTATCATATTATACCATCTTATATTATATTATCTCTTGTAATTTATTTGGGGTCGGCGCAGTATATCTTCTACCATACTTCTCTGTTACGCATCATCTCAGCAGTCACGTCCTTTCCAGCCATATCTCATTTTTGTTATTTGAAAACACATTGTAAACTAAAATTATTCACAATTCCATCCAAAACGCTTTCAAATGCAACCTACCAATCTCAATACCAACATAACTCCGAATCCGATACAAAGGTACAGTCGTAGCCATAATTTAAACCGCCCGACGAAAGCAGGTTTCTATCACTCGGCTCATCACTTACCATGTCAAGCAAGCGTACGCATCAGATACCGACGCCTGCGGCCCACAACACCAATAATATAATTTTGCACCTAATAATTTTGAAATGCAATTATAATTTCGCGCTGCAATAATAATTCTATAATGTTTCTTGGCATTTATTCGTCTCTGTCTACCTACTTGTGGGCGTTGGTTATGTCATTTGCTGATTGATTCTACAATTGATTGATTAGGCCTGTTTTGACAGTGTGTTTTTCTACTTGACTGTACCTGGTTAATTAGTTTTTAAGTTGAGTAGGCAAGATGGATGGGTCCAAATTTAATGTTCCTATGAATTTGAAGGTTGTTAAAAAAATATGATAAGCTTCCTAAGTGATGAAATAAAATTAATAAATGTTAATCTCTGTAAAATGTCAACGGAGAAAAATGTTGATTAGTAGTAACTAATTTAAGGACTATGAATAAGGACTAGACTCCTAATAAGAAGCGCGTGGCTAAATAATAATAGGCACTCGGGTCGATCTTCAGGTTAAGCCGCGCTTGTCTGGGTTGGTCCGTGGATGGGTGAACATCCATTACATACCGAGATTCCTCCGTGCCTCGGAAATCACGTTGCCGTTGGTCCCGGCTGTCAATTTTACATCTTTGACAGTCGTTACCAGTCCACCGTCGTCACAATCGTTACAGTACCGTAGTCAGTAGCCAGGAAGTCTGAGGTTGTGGAGGTCAGATAGGCAGACGGTTCATGTAAAATACTGATATTTAGCTGCATCTGGTTAAACTGGAAGCCGATCCTAACATAGTTGGAAATAGTCTAGGCAGATGAGATGATTACTTGATTAGGTAACTAATTTGTCAAGAAGGGAATCACTACATAGTATAAAACAAAGTCGTTTCCCGCTGTCTGTCCCTATGTATGCTTAGATCTTTAAGACTACGCAACGGATTTTGATGCGGTTTTTTAAAATAGATAGAGTGATTCAAGAGGAAGGTTTATATGTCTGACATTGAACCCGTGCGAAGCCGGCGCAGGTCGCTTGTATGTAATAAAAAGTGACTACATAGGACGTAAGTATTAAAGTTAGTTATACAGATAAATGTAAAGAAAATTATACTGGGAGCTCAAGCCAAGTGCTTAGTTTAAATGAAAATCACCGTTGTTAGTCTCATAAAGACTAGCAAACGAGAAAATGATAATTATTAGCAGTAGTAGTATTCGATTCCTAACAGATATTTAGATCCAATTACGTTTTATGTAATTAAACCGAGAAATACATACTCATGTAGGTTTTATATCTTTGTTTACGCCTCCTGTTAAATAGAAATTGCGAAAATACTTATACCTACCTTTTTTTTTTTTTTTTTTTTTTTTTTTTTTTTTTTTTTTTTTTTTTTTTTTTTTTTTTTTTTTTTTTTTACCGATGGGAAATCAAAAAAAAAAATCAACTTATACCTACCTAAGGTTATGAATACAGATAATGGAAAACTGAAATTTCTAATTTGTGAAAGTGCATAAACTTACCATTATATGCCTATACAAGACAAGATTTTGAAAGGAAGAAGGCTAACTAGATTTTAAATTTGATTAAAATACTCGCATAGCGAACTGCAGACGGTATAGGAACCTCAGTTTTGCATTAATAGTGTACAGACAGTTTGTATGTAATGAGGAGGGATGACACGCATGTGACTAAAAGAGTTATGGACATGAATGTTAATGGATAGAGAGGGAGACGAAGGCTAAAGAAAAGATGGATGGATTGTGTGAGGAATGATATGAAAGAGAAAGGAGTAAATGATACCGTGGTATCTGACAGGGGAGAATGGAAGGAGAAAACGTGTTGCGCCGACCACAAGTAGAATGGGACAAGGGCAGGAAGACGATGCATTAGTTTCTGAATTGGGTATTTAAATACAGAACTAGTCAAATTCTACTTGAGGTGGTTTCTTCAATGTACTGCAATCGTTATCATTAAAAGAACGATGAGGCGGAGGTTCCGCCGCGTTCTTTACCTGAATAGAAAACGTATCTACTGGCTTTTTGAGAACGTTCTCCTTGTTGTCGAAGTCGGTTAAAAAGGAAAAATAATGAATTCAATTAGTTTACTGTACTGATCAATAAATAACAATATTGTTAAATATACTTAACTAATTCAACTAATTCCGAGACATTTCCGAGTTTCAGAAAAAAATATACGGAAAAAAAAATTTAGTCGTAAGGAAGTCCCCACTTTTCGTTTCTGTTCCTTAAACTTTAGGTACATTAGCTCTACCTATTCCGATCACTGCACATAACACTCGGGAATAATTTAGCTTCCCATTATTAAAAGAGTTTTCGGAATCGGATCAATAGTTCCGAATATTACACCCTGCATACCAACAAATTTACCTCTGTTTAATAGGTATTAGTATAGATTACTAAACTTTAAATCCCAAACAATCGTTGATCTAGTGTGGTCCTGACTGTCTGAGGCCCTGGTTTTGAGTCCCAGGTCGGCTAAATGTGGGTGTTCTATTGAAGTACACCTCTGAATAACAACTTCGGTGATAATAGGTGTGAGTTTAATAAATGCCATTAATTAAATTAAAGCCATTTAAGCCATTAATGATATTTTTATGGCTCTGTCATCATTATTTCAGCCGAAAGACGTCCACTGTTGGACATACAAAAAGGGCCGAAAAGGGTCCCCCACAGGGCAGGTTTAGCCATAATCGCCACGCTTGGCAGGCGGGTTGGCGATCGCATTAAGGTTGTTACAAAACTCAGAGAACGCTGCTGCCCATTTTCTGGTAAGTCCTTTAGTTGCCTCTTACGACACCCACGCGGGAAGAATGGGATGGTGCTGTTCTTTACGTCCGACACCATACAGTACCTACCATAGTCCTCTATACATATTATTAATTTAATATTATTAGCGTTAGTCTCTATAGACTAACGCTAATAATATTACATTACGAAACTTAAAATCCCAAACAAGTTTATACCAAAATGGTATTTAATTACTAGTTGTAAAATCACATCGTAATTTATGTTCGTCATGTTGATACGATCTCGGGAACCTAGTGTGATGGGTGGTACCTTTGTACTTCGTCTTTGCAGCTGCAATACTGTTCACCCACTTTGTTAATTTATGATCTATGTTTGTAATTATAGTGTTTGCTATGTAATACGAAGACTTGACTTATTGTGGTAGATGTTTACCCAATGTTGCAGAATTTTAAAATGGTTATCTATACTAATATTATAAAGAGGTAAAGTTTGTGAGGTTGTAGGGGGTAATCTCTGGATCTACTGGACCGATTTTGACAATTCTTTCACTAAAGAGGAAGCTACATAATCCCCGAGTGCCATAGGCTATATTTACAACGTGCCTGTTGGATAATTTTCGACAAAACCGCGAGTGAAGCCGCGGGCAACAGCTAGTAGGTGATAAATTAAGTCTTGTGTACGGTATTTAGTATTTTCATTATGTTAAGTGGTGGGCTGAAATAAAAGGGTGTACAATCAATTACCTATGATTATTATTATAAACTTATAATATTTTATAGTTACCTGTATTTTAATTCGGGCTCTCTTCGTAAGAGCTCCACGATTTTAACAATTGTAGTTTCAAGTACATTTTTTATGTACTATCGTCAGTTCATACGACATTAACATTAATTTGTCCATTTAATAATAAAGGGTGTTACAAGACTTTTAACGAAGCCGAAAGGCACTTGTTCTCCCTCTGGACTATACCTCGGAACCTTCTACGGAGGTTACGGAGTTATTGGGGGTCAAAGGTCCAATTTTTACACAAGTTATTTTTTAAATATATTTTTTAATGTAAGATTTTTACTTTAAACAACTCCACGACCCCCAAACTAATCAATTTATCCATCAGCACAATGTTTGAATACGTTACATTAAGTCCTAACATAAACGTGATTATTAACTCCAAAAAAAAAGTATTTACCCAGCAATAATTTTTGCGTAAAATAACTTAGTTTGATGTATATAAATAATGCTTGATTGACGGCTTCTTGAAGGGTCTTGTTACACCCTGTATATCAAATATTATAAATAAACTTATACTACACAAATGTAGATATACATTCATTAGTGTTTCTGGTGCTTATATGTCTACAATTTTCATATGCATACCACGACTGCGTCATTGGCCTAGTGGTCGCAAGCGCAACTGCTGAGCATGAGGTCCTGGTTTCGATTCCCGGGTCGGGCAAATTGTCATTGGGGTTTTTCATCAGGAATTTCTCAGTAGCAGCTACGGCGTCTGGATTTGTGCCCGGTAAATGGCAACAGGCTCGTCCCCTATTACGTGGGTCTTAACCATAACTGGTGAAATGGAGCTGTACTATTTGGTACACGTCTGCCTAACCCTTAGAAGATTACAGGCGTTATGTTATGTTATGTTCGTTTTCCTAGTAGGTGTATCTCTAAAGTTTTCATTTACATACTTCGTAACTTCACTTCTACTTCGCGTCGCTCGCGTTTGTTTAGAATTTGATAATCAATTCGGGTTGTACACTTGGCTTTTAATAATACAATTCAATCATGATTCGAAAGACACGTGGCGCCATCTATCATAAGATATGGTCGTTATGTTTGTTTTCTTTTGGGAACATTGCTTTTTTCGCGATGAAAGACACCATATGTCCATCTCTGTACACCTGACAACGTATATGCAAAATTTCATGATGATCAGTTCAGTGGTTTAGGCGTGAAAAGGTAAAGAACAAACTTACTTTCGTCTTATAATCTATGGAATTATGTATTACATTATGTTGGCACTGGTATTTTCAAATATAAGTTGTATTACTCAGAATTCACGCTATTTTTAGGAAAAAATATATATAAACATTCATTTAGTTTTCTAGGTGAAAGAAACTAAAATATACCCACGCTTTAAAAACAAGTCACTCGCACAGTTTACAAAATTACCATAATTTTACACAGAATTATTCAAAAGTGATGATGCCATTTCGCAATTAAACCATTTAAACATAATTTTACATTGTGACCCGGTACATTAATAAAATAATTGCTCAAAGGTGTGAATTTTCGATCAATTTTATGAATGGATGTTCGGGAGACTAATTAAGGCGATTGTTAAAATTCTTTAGTTTAGTTTTTTAATTGTTAGCTATTGTCAAAATCACGAGTTTTAACAAAAGTTGGTCAAGTGTTTTTTTTTAAGGATTTCAGAATGCATAAATAAAAAAGTCGTGTGAACCGATGGAATATCCTGGTTCCAAATAACATCTATAAATAATTGATACGTATTCGTTGAACAAGATTTTTTTTAAACGTTGTCGCTACACGAGAATTTCTCCTGTGGTCACATACACAAACACCCTATCGCTACTATCTGTACCATACAAATATAATTATGTTCCGGGCGGGGATCGAACCCGCGAAACGCAGCGCAGCTGTCAATCGCTCAGCCACTGCGCCAACCGTGACGTTATTTGGAATAGGTATTTTTAATTTCGGTTTCATTAACTTCACTATAGAAGAGTTATGCAACGACATGATGTGTACTCGTTAGCAATTCCTCGAGAAGGAGAGATATGAAAAAAAAAACGATTAAAAACAATCTTCTATAAATTAATTTAATACTCCAATTCAAAACTAAATACTCAATTCACAACTAAATACTCCAATTCACAATTTTAAAAGTAGCAACTAGCAAGACAGAACAATAAAACTCATCTAACTAGAATAGTTTCTTATCCGAATCGATCATCGCAGCGATTAGTTCATTCGGGTGCGTGGGCGCATCTATTGTTAGAACTTAAGTTCGTTAGGGCTAGTGTTGTCGTTTATTGTGATTTATTATTTTGTTGCGAAAGTTCAATGATTATACTGGTTAAGTGTACGTTGGGCCTGTATAATATAAAGTATTTAATTATTATTTTCTTGCCCTTATCCTAATTCATTTGGTGTCGGCGCAGCATGTCTTCTTCTTCCATACTTCTCTGTTACTCGTCACCTCAGCAGTCACCTCCTTTCTAGCCATATCATCCTTCACACAGACCATCCATCGTTTCTTTGGTCTTCCTCTACTCATAAACCCATCCACAATCATACATCAAAATGTTCCTCACGACATTTTCCACATTCCTCGAATTGAAAAGTATTTATTAATTTAATTAAATATTATTGAACTTAGGTAAAAGTATCGAGTTTTGTTTTAAAGAAGGTGCTACTCTAATTTTCCTGCCAGCGAAGAAGGCTTATGTTTTTTCTTAACATAATTACACCCGATAACTCCCGAAGGCGTACTTTATTTACTTTTTTACAAACGTAAATAAAGAAATATGGATTAGGAGAATAAAATGTATGAGGAGGTCGTGGTTAAATAATATCAGCCGCTCAGATCAAACTTCAGGTTAAGCTGCGCTTTCCTGGATTGGTCCGTGGATTGGTGACCACCTATTACATACCGAGTTTCCTCCGTACCTCGGAAAACACGTTTAGCCGTTGGTCCCGGCTGTAATTTGTACATCTTTGACAGTCGTTACCAGTCAGTGGCCCGAAAGTCTGACAACCAGTCTTACCAAGAGGTAAGTACCGTATTCTAGTACTAACACGAAGCCAACCCCAAAAAAGTTCGACCAACGAATTCTTAGCTCCTGGTTACTTCACTAGTACGAGTCATGCCTTATTTCATAGCCCTTCTTCTTCTTCTAGGTAGAGAAACAGGCTAACCCACAAAATAATTCAAAACACCCACTTGTCGATTTTATTAACAGGTGTTAACTATGTTGTTCTGGTTTTGTTTTCGCACATAATGACCAATTAATTTATCTATAACTTAAATTGAGTCGTTCTATTAAGCAACAAGAAACTGATTTTACAAGCAATAATAATGGCAATTAAAAATTAATAATAATGATTGTTGCTTCCTTTTATAGGGCCCAATAAAGTACATTTGTTTAAAGTCTGTTTTTTAATCTCAGAGACTAAACTGACATTACGTGGGTTGCCAGTTTTTTTGCAATTCTTAAATAGTGATGTGCCACTACTGTAAATTGCCGTTAATAAAATCAGTAGTATCGTTTTTTAGGTAAATAAAACGGCGTCCAGTGTTGTTCCTGTTACATTTAGGGTTGCCATATTCAAAATCACACACTAACTGCCTTATTATCATAATTATTTTTAAAATTGTAATTGTTTGTATGGTGTCAAGTTCCAATAATTGCCATAGTTTTTAAAAGTTCTACAGTTTTTTTTAGAGAAAAGGGTTTAAATATATCCGTTATAACGTGTACTAACAACACTGATGGCATTTGTATTTTTTTTTCTAATCGTCTAATATAAAAAGTTACGATTCAACAAACTGGTATCGTAGGTACAACACTACACAAAAGAGCTGGCAACATTATTATCATCATTATATGTAAGTTTGACATTTGCATGTGTCAATTTAGTCTGAGTTTAAAAAATATACTTTATGACAGGTTTCAAGGTGACATCATAATATCTAGTAATGAGTACAAAATATCGCGGTTAAGTTATTTTTATTGAGGAAATATTAAAAGATAACCCTATTTGATATTAAACCAATTTAAATATTTATACTTGTTGGAAATTACACTGAAAATTTCAAAGAAAACAGTGGAATAACTTGGTTACTTTTGTTTTGATGAAACTAAAAGCGATACTGCCTCGTTGGTTTAGTAGTCGCAAACGCGACTGCTGAGCATAAGGTCCTGGGTTTGATTCGCGGGTCGGGCAAAGTGTTATTGAGTTTTTCCATCTGGAATTTTTCAGAAGCAGTTAAGCTGTGGTTGATGGCAATAGACTCGCTCCCTATCACTTAAACATAAAAGGCGAAATGTGGGTGGACTATCAATACACCTCTACCTAACCCTTCGGAGAATACAGGCGTGATGTTGTTGGACTTTTAAATCCAACCTGAAACTTCAAATAATATAAGAGAATAGATTTTAAGTCGTTTGCATGAGCTGGTCTCTCATAACCCGAATGTCACCAGCCAATAATATACCCAAACCAAATAACAATAGAAACTATTATTACTTTAATAGTACCTGCTCACGATACTACCTAGTATTTATTACAAGTGTCCTTGAACTAGCGACCTTGAACTTGAACATCGATTTTCTTAGTGACCTTGTAATGAGAGACGGTATTTAGAATTATTGGTTCAAAAGTCTGAGTAAATGTTGTATATAGATTGTTGTGTGTTTTTCTGGGTTTACAAATGGATGTTGTGGTAAAATAAATATGTTGGCAGGTTAACCGACGTCGTGAGCGTGGAAACATATTTTTTGGCGCTAAAATTCCTTAAAGCAGTACAAAAAAAAGTTGTTTTTTTTTTTCAAACATTATGGACTATTTTCTGAACTGAAGACCTGCTTATCTCATAATATTAAGTAAGCGATGTCTTAAAATCAATTTTGTTTGTCTGTTATCTTATTATTAATGTTTAAATTATTTAGATTTCAATTTAAAAAATAGTTTTACCGAGTAGGCTGGTAAAAGCTTTCGTAGAAGAGATTAGTTCCTTTTATATTTAATAGATGGCGTTAGCTGTATCACGTGTATGCGTTGTTGAAGAGTTTTAGTAGAAGGTTGGTATTTTGTAACTAGGCCCTGGATTTAATTGATAAAGTAATGATGGCCACTATTATATTTTCTAGTTAAGAATATTTACAAGTTATTATTGACAATTTAGAATGCCAAAAGCTAGTTCTTTGGACGGAAGTTAATATTCAAATAATTTTCAAGCTTTTCCTAAATAAATATTATAAAGGTAATTAATATTAATTGCTCCTATTTCTTATAATTCAGTTTTTAACTTCAAGACAGAAGCTATATAAACATATTTCACAAACGAAAATAACTTCACATTACCAATACTAAGGATCACAAAAACACTCTCATAATGTATCCTACGCTTTTTAGCAACCCGCCATGTTATTTACGTTCACAGTTCACATCAAATCCGGGCCGTCAGTTCGTATATTTGACGGGCAATGCATTCGCGTCGTGGCATAATGTGAAACATGACAAGAGACATCGACTTGCCACAGTTGCCACTCGCAGTTATGCCTATTTGGAAATTCATATAGATTTTGTTAAATGTTTGACCATTTTAACGCTTTTGAATACTTGATTTTGTGTGGTTTTGATGACAATAGAAAGTTGTGTTTATTAATAAACAAATGGAAGTTCTAGACGATATTACATATTTTTAGATGTCAGTTTCTCTGTGTGTGTGTGTGTGTCTTTTTAATGATAGTTGGAAGGTGGTTTAGTGAATTATTCAATGAAAATGATGGCAGTAAATGGAAGTTCAGGACTAAGGTACTACGTGTTTTCAGATGTCAAATTCTTAATCAAGGCGTTACGATGGAAATAATTTAGCTAGAAGAAACAAAATTACATTCGCTGCCTGATTTCGAAAACTACGTTTCGTGTGGTAAAATTGTTTTTTTCTACAATCTTGTAAAGTATCTAGTGTAAAGAAATGGCTTGGCAGTGTCTTTGTAAGAAAACTAGCCAGAGTAGCAAATCTGCTAAGGGCGAAAGGCTGATTTAAGTAAAACTGAACGCTAACAGCACTTATATAAATAAACTGCGGTTAAGCTGATGGTGTCATCGCAGCTATGGAATATTGACTCTGATAGCAAGTCTTCAACGTGGTATAGATGCGCTAAACGCGTTCAGTTTATTGGTTGAATTCGTCCTTAGTTTGGAAACGCATCTAGCTCTAAAATCACACACTTTTCTGCATACTTTCCCCTATTCATGTAAAACCCATCTTCGTCCAACCCTACCTTAATCCACTCTTCGACCAAACCATGGGATGGTCTCTCCGGGAAACTCAATCAGCGTAATGGCCCGGCGCGCAAACTATGCATTTTGCTGATCACTCGCGATTTATTTCAATAATCCACCTTGCGGTAATGTCTGACTAAGGCCCGGAATATTATATTATGCTCAACCCCGCGGGTTCGGCCGCCTTGGACAACCATGGGTTGTTTGAAAAATCAATTTTGTAGTTTGTATGCGGTACCTACCTACTTAATTATATAAGGACGTAACAGCAGATTTCTTAACTTTTTGTTCGAGCTAGCACGGTTATGTCTTTGATCAACAATTGATTTGTAAACGTTTTCGCCAAAAAATTAAGACTTTTCAGTATGAAAATGTTTTTGTCTTTTTGCTGGGTTCATTACTTACACATATCGTTAGGTAGGCTTACTCGTGCTCGCACCGCCCGTTGCTTTTAAGATAATACGCCATACTTTCTAAGGATTATACAGGATTCTACTTTCCTATTAGGTGTTTGTTATCTACTTACTATTAAAAATGACTGTGGGTCAAAATTTTCTATATAAATCATTTTAACTCAGCTTGTGACAGCCAGCTTTCAGCACTATATGCAACTTTTTTCGACGTAGAATTGACGCGATGGTTTCAATTTTCGACTTGATTTTTCAAGCGGAAATATTGGAGAGAATTCACTAATTAATGGACGGAAAGCCTGATTATTACTAGAGTCTGTTTGTAACATTAAGTATTTTCATCGTGATTAGCGACTTTTCTTTTCCTGTATATCCAGGATCAACCTCAGACATCTCATTCAAAAACGTGTTTTATTCCTGCCATTCTTCAGCTATCCCCACACAATTTCATAATACTTAGCGTCGAAGCCGACAGCTTCGGCTGTTCTCGGCAAGAGTCGGGTGCCTCCGGCGATCGGCGGCACTCCGAACTAATGGCATCACGCTCGCGGCGCAAGAGCATCCGACATCTGTAGCGGGCTTAGAACGGTGATATTCTTGGCTATTTTGTATGTTGTTTATTTTATAGGATGAGCAGTAGACGTAGGTATTAATATGACTAGTTTACAGATGAGATAAAACTGAGCTTAAATGTAAATTGGTTAAGTCTCTAGAAACTTATTAGTCATAAATAGCTAATGTTGCAGATAGGATTATATCGTAAGGAAAGTTTAGAGTATAAATAAAAGATGTGGATGGCTATAAGAGTAGGTGAAGACCAAAGAAACGATGGATGGCCTGTGTGATATGGCTAGGAATTCTGGGACAGGCTAAGATGGCGAGTAATAGAGTGGTATGAAGAAGAAGATAGGCTGCGCCAACCGTAAATACTGGTACATTGGCATAAGGCAGGAAAAGACATGGGGAATGTTAGCAGTAAAGAGATACGACCAGCGAAACGATAAATGGACCTGACTACTTAGATTACGACTGATACAGGTGATTGGAGGAAAAATTTAAGAATTGCTACATGGACCCTAAATTTTGAATAAAGGCTGAACGACGTAAAAATCTTCAAGTATAAAAGCTTCTAAAAACAAGCTGACACATTCGCCTATCCTCGGCAACTCTCGGCTGCCTCCGGCACTCGGCTGCAGTACCAACTAATGACGTCACGCTAGGGGCGCAAGCGCATCCTGATAGATGCACCGGGTGTGCTCAAGCTGGGGTGAAGTTTTGCTGATGAAAAGTTTGAAATGATTTCTTTTAGAGGTGGTAATTATGGTTTCTGGTAGTATGTTTCTATATGAATGTGAATGTGTGGTGTGGCTCTGAGTAAATAAGCAAGCGGATTGTGTGATAGATATTTGGCTAAGAAGATATTTGGTCAATTATATGTACGAAAGAAGACGTGTTGTGATCAGGGCAGGAGGTTGATGATATTATGTTAGTTTATAATATAACGTAATATCACGCCTGTTTTCCTTCAGTGGCAAGGCAGAAGGCTACTACATTCTTTATTTTAGTTTAATAACAAAATATTTGGTATTTGATAAATAAATACATTTTGTTTCATCCAATATTGCCGTTGGGGGCGTTGCCACTTGGGGGAGGCTTATGTCCAGCAGTGGACGTCTTTCGGCTGAAATGATGATGATGATGATGAATATTGCCGTTCCACACAATTCATCTGCGCCTGCGCCTCTTGGCGGCAAATCATTTACACAAATGTCGTCACGCTCGCGACGTTTACGTGTCCTGCACGGCGTCGCATTTTCCGCCATTACGGCTACCCTGCAATCACTACTCGTACTTGTGAGCCTACAGGGAACTATTAAATATTAAATGTGATGCATTTAATTGTCAAAGTTTTTTTTTTTGAAGTGTTGGACATCTGTCCTCGCACAAGCAATTTTCAAAGAGTTTTGGGAATATGACGAGATTTTTTCTGATTTCTACCTAAGAGAGGCGAAGCCAGGATTTGTATTTGAGTCGGGAGAAGAACTGGGCCAGCCTGAGGCTAGATAGCTAGCATAATAGCTACTTTTTCAATTTCTCGTTAAAGCAGCTGCTAAATTTCGCCATACACTTATGGAAGCAGCGTGTGTATTACTAATTCGAGCGGAGCGAGCGCGAAACTTCTCTAGTCTATTCTGATAGATCAACCAACTGAGCCGGGACAAATGACTTCTTCTTAGCGTGTTGATGGAAAATTTTCATTAAATATACTTGGCCCAAAATTCAGCTATGCGAACTCCGGTCGCTGATGCAGACAAGTGCGCAGGTGTCAGGGCATGCAGCGCAAGGTGGAAGGTGGTCCATTGTCTTTGGAGTCACGCCGCATACACACTTGAGGTCTGAGCCGTCCACGAAACCCCATCTGAAGAGATTGTCTTTACTACGGCCGACTTGGGTTCGGGGTTTATTTAGAGATTCCTAAGTCGCACACGGTAAAGCAAGCCCAGGCTTTCAGACGGCGCGATGAAGCTGTCAGGGGGCTTAAGCAGCTTCCAAATTACCAATGACTTATAGACCGGGTCACAAAAAAATGCGATAGAAACATTGGCAGGAGAATAATGACGATTTATGCGTTATAAGTTGGCATAAACTTATGTTATGAGCATTCTAGAATAACTTCTGTTTGAAAAATAGATCATATACTTATTATATTCCTTGTACATGTAAACTTTTAATTCTCCACTATACCTACTACATACATAGGAACTTATATGTGTCACTTGGTAATACCTATAGGTATGTGTTTGTAAGTTATAAAAATTAATCTAATTTTTTGCTCTTCATGTGTGCAAATATAGAGGCATTCTGTTACTCATATTTTATGCAAAACATTTATAAAATTATACACTATTATCATCATGTTACATAAAATGTTCACAGAACTATTTCTTTTTTTTATTTATAAGAAAAGTTTAACATCTGTCCTCCCACATGGAGCCTAAAGCAAGTGACGGAAAAAGACCCAAAGGATAATTATAGGTTAAGCAGACCTTAAGCCACTATGTCAAAATGAAATGGAATATTTTATAATATCTAGAGACATCCACTAAGCTATGATATTGTGCCCCGCAGCACATAAAGTCCTGAAGGTGTGGGAATCGCTTCGTATTCCTCCAAAGAGTTTGAACATAAGCTTCCATCATCGTTTTTACAGATATAATGTGTTTTCAGCCCTCTGAAGCTTTTCAGTGTCAAAGTAAAGTACTTTTCTTCAGTTATTTCAAAGAAATTCAAATTCTTTAATTCGAGCGGAGACTCTTATGGGGTTAATAAAATAATCCTTAAAAATTTTGTGTTAGTAAACAACACGATACGGTGTCAGTCGTAGTTTCAAACTTTATGTATACGGTACATCGGTATTTTAAACTTCGAAGTTCATTAATACAGTCACCGTGACAGATGCAACTGACAGCAATGCACCACATGTCCTTATGTGGTGCATTGCTGTCAGTTGCATCTGTCCACTAACTGTCCACTCTGCCAGCAATCATTTTCAGAATCCTGTTAGGGCCTGTTGGGGTCTTAATAACTACTTTTGTTTCAAATAGACAAAAATTTAGACAAATCGTTAGAAAAACCTTGGCGGCTCATAAAACTGACCATCATACCGAGAGTACCCAATTATCAACAAACTATTTAAGACAAATCACATCAAAAGTAAAAACATACCTTAACCTCACGTATAACTCCCTCGTTTAAGGTAAAATTGATTAATCATTCATTTTATAAAACGAATAAGGTATGACGAGTAGTTTGAAAAGAACCTTTTGTGACGCCGCATAGTTTAATTATCCACGGCTGGATATCATGACGCTGCATATTGTCAATGACATTGGCCCCTGGTTACAGAAAATGCATCCTTTTGAAGTTATTTGGCGCCATGAAGGCGGTATACCTAACTGTTATACTTGGATAAGTAATCTGCTATGTGTATCACGTAGCTGCCACGCAACGTCAACGCTACGCAACTGCGATACACTAACTGCGTAGATGCTACACGTCGTCAAAGCTACGCAACGTCTACGTTACACAGACGAAAATGCCTACACTAGAACATCTACGGATCGTTACGTTTATATTACGTCAAAGCTTACGCTAGAAAAATTGCATGTAATAAACATAATTATCCTGAACATAAGTGCGAATAATTATATAGGTTACTTCTACTGAAGCCTATATTAATTCTTCACCCCTACAACAAAGTCGTTTACCCTTACTGTATATAACACAAAAAAAAACGAATGTAAACGCATTGGTTGCCTTACAGGAAAGCCTATACGTTCGGTATCAAAATTATCTCTTGATGTTGATACCAAACGTCATTGAAAGGTGCAACATGCAATGGTATACTCGACTGTTGTACTTGTATGAAAAAACATTTTACCCAAATAAATATTTATCTTTTACAAGCTTTACAGGTTTGACTTACTTCAGTTCTATGGTTGCGTGTATGAACTTATTCATGTTCTTTTTTACATTCAAGTGCCCGCACTTATAGTAGTAGTATGTACTTGTTTTAAAAATAGTGCTTTCAGTGTATTTGCAATTAATTTTCCGACTAAGATGCGGTTGACTTTCAGTCTACAGTGATGAGAGTATACTATAGGTAAAGGTAACTTGTTAAAACACAATAATGCAAGTTTTGAAAGAGTTTTATAAAACAAACAAATTTTAATTATTTATTAAAAAAATAAACATTTAAGTGTAAGTTAATGTGCTAAAATTAACTGCTGGAAATGCTTATTCAGAAACATAATTTTATTAAAATAAGGTTGTATGTAACGCAGTAAAATCAAAAAAATATATAAGTGAATGAATCCTTTCCTTGAAAGTTCAATTTATTCATATGCATAAAATTATGAATCGCATTATAAATTTCTTCATAATGTGTTTGCAGTTACGTGAGAAACAATTTATTTATGCTGTATTTTTTACTCTTATTTCAGTGCAAAACATCACTTTTATAACAGGCATTTTCTTTCGTAAACTTACGTATCTATATTTGTAAATAATGAAAATAATTGTAGTCCAACATTTTAAGAAAATCCTAAAACTCAATATAGGTAAAACAATATTCTACCATAATTCAAAACAAAAAGAAGCAAAAATTAAATAAGAATCTCATAAGAAGTGTCACAAGACATCATAGTGACAAAGTGTCACAACCTGAAATTTTGTTTTCTCTTGTCCCATTTAAGTATTCTTCGTAAAAATAATAAGCGCCAAAGTCCTATACTTGTGTACGCTACCTATTAGTTAAGAAAGCTACATTATGTCTATCTTCAAATTATTTTCGAAAAGTCTCAAATCATTAACAAAGTGGTCATTACATTTTGCCATTGTAGTACCGCCGAAAGTATTGGGACCTCAAAATTAATTACACCTCAAGCCTTCGCAATACTTAATGAATACATTCGTATCTATAATTAAATTATCTATTGCCCACTTTGTACACCCACGCGTGGGCTTTCGGTAATCAATAATAGCAGCTGATTGATGTTTCACCATCGAATACGGTGATTATTTATTTACTGTCCGTTGAGTCTGTTTGCTTTTACCCGAATAAAAAAACAAGTACAGGTTTTTATATCACGTTATATCAAGCGGTTGACGTCCAAATATGTATTGAAGATGTAAGCGTAATCTGGTTAAAAATTCTAAGTGCCAAATTCTATAAAAGAAGAGTATCGTTTACACGAAAAATACACCATATAACAAAAGCTTCCGTTCCATGAACTCCAATGTTCCACCATCAGTTACTTTTTGTTAGTGTAATAATATTTCTGGACGGCCGTAAACGTCGGAAGGTACATAAATTTGGCAAACTAACCTGAATCATGAATGCTTCTGGTGACTGTCTTCCACACAAACAAACATCAAACGGCACTGACCGTCACTTCACAGTACATTTCACATCTAATCCTTCACGCTATACATGTACTACGTACGTACAAGACACAAATATATTCGTGATTATATCGTGTGGAACATATACAAAGAGCGACGCTAACACGACCGCCTAACAGTCTGTGAGACCGGACACTGGGCTTCAGGCGCCGTAGAGCGGGATGAAAGATATGCGGGGGGACACATGCATGCTGAAGGATGCCAAAGGAGCCGGGCAGATGCGACAGGACTCCGGAGAAAAGAGACGACTACACTGCGTGACATTTGAAAACTGTGTCTTTACACCACCTTTAGCTATGACACGCGAAAATGGCGTCTATTAGCGTTAGCTCAGAGTTCAAGATGATTACGACATGCTGGCGCTTATGATGTTTTAGCCATGGTGAGTAAATGTCCTCTAATGTGTCGCGCAATCCGGAGCGCTAGCTTTAAAACTAAGTTGTGTAGAGACGAGTATTGCGCGCTCGTGTTCTGTCGCTTCGGCCGTCTGGTGGGCAAAGTGTGTGTCGCGTTTTGTCGCTTTTGGAGCGGAGTCGCGGGTGTGCGAGCGGGATGGGAGCATGTAGGCAGTGGGGTGGGAGGAAGACGGGGAGGTGTCACCACGAGCGCTTTTTAGGGACTTAAAGCCGGATGAGCTCAAACAGAGGCGTACTGCGGATTTGTAATGTGACGTTTTTGCGCATATGTGGGTTTTTCAGTACGCACTTGTGCTACCGCTGCGAAATTGTGTCCTGCGGTTGACTGTTTGTTTCAGGGGAATTGTTTTTGTTCATGGAAACTTCTGTACTAATGAAAATAAACATGATGTTTATCTTAATACAAAACATTCTTGTTTCACAGAATTTTAATTAACTGATGACGCATTTTGTGAATCTTGCATTGAGATAGTATTCAAGAATGTAGCAGGATCTATATTCGTTGTTATTGACCTTTTCTGCAGTGCCCTTTTTCAAAAATCCTTCAAAAACACCTTTAGCAAAAAAATCTAATCTCATTACTCGAATCCTTTTCCAAGGCCACTTGTCCGATGACACTTGTGTATTTGGCAGAAAAAAATATGACTTTTCAACAATAGCTCATCCAATTTTGGCACAAAGCGGTAGCGCCACCACACAATGGTCAGAATAGGATCCTGACAATGAGATTGTGACATTCTCGGTTTGTCACATTGTAGCCCACAGGAGTTGAATTATCATCGGTTGGATACAAACCTCCTTTGTATTTTTTTTGGGCTTGCAAATGTCACTGGCCACCCACACGGAGTTGGTAGCGTGAAATTGGGTACGGGATAAGCTGTCGGCACTACTGATTGTGATTATAAGATTACGCGTGCGTTCTTTGTGGATAGAAAGTAGACTGGTATTGTTTGCGTAAAATTAAATGATAGCATTTACGTTGAAAGTTTAATTTTTTATCGAATTCAGTTCAGTGTGTTTAGAGTTGATGGTCACTATTGATAGTGTGGCATCATTGAGGTCGTCATCTTCGTATGGCGCTCGTAGATTATTACTTTTATTTTCAGAGACCTCACAATTAAAATGAGCAACATTTACTTCATGCTACGTATTTTAATGTTCCTCCATTAATAGCTAGCCAGCTGCCCTACTAATCGATCCTACTTGGCATTTTCCCTTGTTGCCGTTGTAAAGTTCTCTTTCTTTAAGATTTTCTGTCTCGAACTTTCGTTACCTGTATTTTGGCGATAGATTGCGCTACGTGCCACGTTCGCGACGCAAACAGTCAAATTCTGGCTTTAAAAAAAATTATAAAGGGATTAAGAATTTTAATAAGTACGAAGCTTAGCTTTTTTCAAGGACTCGTTAAAGGACTTTAATCAAGTAAGTACAAATTAAATAATCATTGAAAATCATACGTTGTGTATGAGTTTCTGAGATTGTTTCAATAACACGGCAATCATTAGTAACGAGTGCGTCAAACATACCGGTTTTGTACCATAAGTACGGTCAGGAAAACAAACAAATGAGTTGAAATGCTGAAGTATATTTAGATGATTGTTTCTTCTTGATATAGCTCACCAGATTCAGATGGGGTTGGGTAGAGGTTTAATCGAACTGGAAATTCATAACTGAACATCTACGTATAGTGGTGTTCTTACACATAGTAATGACTATCTCAGTTTATGAACTATGAAATGTTATATACAAATCTTTAGGCAGTGCCGTCTGTCGGGACAGGTCAACTCAAACCTGCTATGGCTCTTTCCTCAAAAGACCATACCAGACAATGCCTACATGATCACACTCACGTTGATATAATTTCAAATAATAGTGTCTGGACTTTAAAAGAGACCACGATCCCTGAGTTTGTTTCGGCATTTCTTCTCAGGGGTAGTCAGTTAGGAAATGCCGGCGCCAACGTTCTTTTAAAAACAAAATATTGACATGTAAAAGTGATTTTAATATCCTATTTGCAAAATAAATAATTTCATTTCATTTCATTACTTAAATGTTGAGATTTTCGGTTTAGATTTTTGCTGGCCATTATCTTTTTTATTTCCTTGGCTCGCGTTTTCACGGTATAATATGCGATGTTGAACTTTTGAGTAGGTATCTGCTTCGTTTATGAAAAATCAACATTTATCAAGCAGCAAGACTTAGTCGTCGCTTGATCGCTTAAATTAACTTCACCATTTATAAATAAACAGCATAATATTTTTACCATTTTTTCTCCACAGTACCTATCGGTAATGTAACTTTAATAGCTCGTTTGTAGACAAGTGGTTTACGAAATCCAGGGACGTTATTTATTATAACAATTACTATTGTTTCGGGATTTTGACTGATGCCCGCTAATGGCCGCAGATTATCGTGTGTCATTTGTTTAAATCAGTCTAATGGCTGTTTTATTTACATAGTTTTTGTGGTTGTGGGCTGTTTCTTTTAGGCGGGGATGATTGCGTTTGCTGTTATGCTAATTTTTGTCTAGTAATTTTGTTGGTTTTATGTAAATGAGTCTTTTGAAGTTACTGGCAGGCTACTTTTATTAATTTTGATGAAAGAATATATTTCGGCAAAAAATGTAGTTACAATTTTCACGGTATAAGAAGTGAATCATGTCACCAAAAATTAAATTAATTAAAACACCTTCAAAAAACTTTTAAAATAACACCGACATCTTTATCGCGACATCTGTGCTCAAAAGCCAGCAAATTAGCCCTACGAATTCAGATCACCCGATACACGGACGGGACACGCAATAAAATGTATAACAATTCTTTTCTATCCACCCCAAAGAAAAAAAAACTCGTCACCTGTCGTGTCATTTGGTTCCAATAAACGAGCCGCCAAAGAAAAACACGAAATTAGAAAAAAAAATACGAATCGCCCAAAAGTGACCGAACTTGTCTTATGACAGTTTGACTTCGGGACTTTGCAATGCAAAGTTAACAACTGCAGTCGCTAGAACCTCTATTTTTAATTTGATAAGGGTGATTTTTGATTGGATTGAAAAATTGCATTTTTATAAGGGACAGTTTTTTTTCTGTTAATCGTTTTGACTGACGAATATTTACGATGTGAATTGTTTAGTGCGGGCGAAATAAAATTCGGCTTTGACTTCATTAGTTCTGTTTTTGTTGCTTTTTTCTGGCTTTTGTTAAGTAATAATAGGCTTCGGTTGTCCCCTTCGTACTTTGATGATGCCTTCCGAATTGATGAAATTGAAACTTTTGTGTTTCTAGTTTGAAAATAGTGGTGATTTGCGCTTTTTTGCCGCGTTAATACCTACCTAATACTTATAAAAATATCTGACAGGACAGGAATTGGAAGGGGAGCAAATAATTCGGGTTTTTCTATAGGTACCTGTTTTCTATATTTCTTTAGGTAGTGTTTCACGTCTCAACGTGAAAGAGAACCTAAAGAAGATGATAGATTGAATTTGGATTCTGCGCAAGTAGTTGTAATCTGTCTCTAATCTTATCAAAATTGTCGATATCAACTATAAAGCAATGAATTATCACAACTGTGTCTGCCAAGTTGGTCTAGAGGTCGTAAACTTTCCTGGGTTCGATTCCCACTTCGGGCAAAGTGGGGATTTTCTTTATGGAATTTCTCAATTTCATCCCGGAATCATTAGGATTTGTGTCAACAAGCTCGTCGTCAACAGGATGAAATATAAATGTGTAATGTTGGTGTACAGTTACAGACGTTTTATGACTTTAAGTTTATATCTAGCAGAGTCAATTTATCGCAAACCTGAGGCCCCAAAAACTTCAATCAACACTCCGACGTCCTCCACCAAAAATATCACGCACATATCAACCGATCGTCCATCACGTTTTATGTTATCGAACAACCAGTTAAAACCTCTTAACTTAATTAATAGTTATTAACAGAAGCGGTGTTTAATTGACGTCGTTTTGCCCTCAATTCAATTGTGAACGTTATCGTCGAGGCCAATTGTTAGTACTGTTGGCACTTTAGCTATCGCTAGTACTGAGACGAATTTCTTCACTTCCTCTGTCATGTACGAAGGCAATTATGATTGCTGTAATGTTACTTACTTGATTGATGTAGTTTGATAGTTTTGTTGTTATCTAAGTGGTGTTATATTGTAATAAAGTATTTTTCAAATGATACGTTAAGTTCTGAAATCATTTCTTCGTTTCTAAGGACGTTGAATCGAAATACCATTTTTTTCACTCGTTTTGTTCTACAATACGACAGTTTTTGAAATCATTGACAACAAGCAATTAAAGAAAGTGAAAAAAATCTGGAAGCCTCTGTGAGAGGATAAAATAATGCAGAAATAAAACTTCAAACCTAGATTCCTACAAAATCAATTCTTTGAAATCACAAATCTTCCTTTACATGTCAAGCATATGAAGATAAATGATTAAGGAATTAATCACGTTGATGTAAATACCTACTCAAGAATTACCTTATGAGATTGCGATATAAAGATTAAACTGAACCTTTTCAAGCTTTTTGCTGTTGGACAACTCGTAAAAATATTGGCTTATTTACGGATGACTAATGATATCCATCAATATCACTATATATTTCACTATAGATCAGGGAATACATAACTGAAGGTATCAATCTGAGTGTTAATAAAGTAGATACCAAAGGTCTGACCGAATGGCTCAATCATTGAGGCAAAAAACAGCACCCATTTCATCTTATTTCACAAGCTTCGCGGCTTTCAGTAACCCTTGCAATTTCAACAATTGAGCCTCGGACAATCTCACACAATTGAGTTTCAAATCAGGAAAGTGATATCTACTTTATTGTGGCTACCTTCCCGTTCGTGACTTCATTTCTGCCAACGCCGCAGCGGTGGCAAAGCTCAGCCTGCAAAATTAAACACCAACATCGACCGAGGATACACAGGATATACACCCATAATTGAATTTTGATTCATGATGCCAAATAAAACCGAGGACGAAAATTAAAACACCGTTATCGAAATAAAATATACATCAAAAAAGGCCATTCAATTAACGGTAAGACATAAATAAGTACGAGACAAAACGCTATAAGTTCACGGGAAATATTGTCACAGCACGCGCTCTGAATGGAATATTAAAAGGCCCTATATCACGGTGCCCTTAGCTGTGTATTAATGTCGTCACGTTAGCGTAAATTATCGGGACATCCAATTGGACGGTGTCGTGACAAAAGGGCATAAATATAGGGAAGTCGGCTTTATGGGCTGTGTAAGGACACGCAGGGCTTAGATGAGAGCCTTGCGGGACCTCTCCAATGTTCTCGTTTATTTACGGTGACGGATCCATTTAAGGTATGACGACAGGTTATTTTTTCATTATGGTTAATCGAAGGGGGATTATCGCTGTAGTCTGCTTTTGTTTTTGTTAGTTCTAAAAAAACTTTGGTATTATTAGTTAGTATACCATTGAATCGCTGTGAGTATGCTGATGAATAAAGATATTTTGCATTTTCTAATAACTGTCTCATCTCTTAGGATTTTCTTACTGACCCGCTCATTGGTCCATACTTTTGATACTGACACCGTTTCCTCTTTCATCTTTTGCTTGCGTTTGCTTTTGCATTATGTAATTTATTGTTTTCAAGTTTGGAGTTTCTTGTTCGGTCACCTTACTTTTCAGCATTAATCAAAGCAAAAACAAATTCTCATCACAAAGTCTTTTCCAAAGAACAAATTAAAAGTTCAATTAAATACAATTTAAGTTGCATTACTCATCGGCGATCGTTATAACATGTCGTGTCCTGTCACCAGGGCCTAAAGACCAGCGGGTGGTGGCGGCAGTATGTGGAGGAGTGTCGAACGGCTGGACGAGTTCAATGATTACTAAATATTAGATTTTTTATTTATTGAGTATTTAAATTGTGTGAGGACAAATTTTGTGGGGATTGAGACTGGATTTATAGGTGTGTTTGGGAAATTAGTAGTGATGGATTCTTTATTAATGTTTCTTTGAGAATACGGCTATTAGCTGTATGGTATGAGAGGGACGTAGGTAAAGTATATTTTCATCATCATTCTCCTGCCTTTATCCAAATTTAATTAGGGTCGACGCAGCATTTGCCTTCTTCCTCCATACTTCTATACTACTCGCCGTTTCATCAGACACCTAAAATTACGCAGACATTTTTTTTTTCATTTCCATCCATTCATGAACATGAAAGACTGTTATTGCTAACTGTTTCCTTATACGGAAACGTAACTGTAGCTTCCATATTTGAGACCCATATTTTCTTCGTTAGGTTTGAATTAAATTAATTCTCAGTTTCACATTACTCCATCATCTAAAGCACTATCCATATAATGCGTGCGGCAATATCATACGGGCCAGTGTCGACACATACTGTGTTGGTTTAGTATACGCACCACCGACGAGCGCCCCGCGGGACGCCTTCCATTTTTTATTCCTCTCCTTTTTTATACATGGCTCAAAGGACCGCGACTTTTGTTCTCCTGTTTTGCTCCTTAATGATTTTTTACGAATTATTAATTGTACGATGATAATATTCGATTGAAAAATGTTGATTGTTACGATTTGTAATATCGATTGTGTTTTAAATCGGGGTGGTAATGCCATGTGCTGCCATTAGTGATTGACTGATATTCTGTCGTTAATGACTTACGAAGGTTGTTTGATTCGGTTGTGTAATGTTTAGACTCAACGTTGTCTGGTTGAATGTTATGTTTAGTGCTTAGTTCTGATTCATTTCAGTGGCTTCTCATGACACTAGTTTTACTGTCTGACCTTTTCAAGGGGAAACTAGTTTCTTTTACAAGTTTATCGGTGTACCGTGACCCCGTGAGTTATTTTTCGATAACGGGTGTCTTACCTTAGTGATGGTTCAAAACCATTAACAAAAACGAGCTATCGATGCGGTCCACTATTCCTCTTAATTTAAAACTACACGAAAACCGACGCACGTTAAATATGCACGTCCATGAGTACACCTACATAATTAAACGCATGCACAACTCATCTTGTTTCGTTACACGCGTTCCCACCAAACCTTTTGTAAACGCGTAATGTGCACCAGTAATATTCTGGTCCTAATATACGACCGGCGACCGTCCGTAATGCCGACCGACCTGTAATGGCAGGGCGGGACAACAGCGTTTCGGCCGTCCCATAATAATCAGTATAAATACTCGCGTCTAATAATTAATGGCGATTTTGATTAATCACCTTTTCAATCTGGTGATTAAGGGTTCTGAGAAGTTGACATTGGTGTTCTGTAAGGAAAACTGAGGACGGATTTTGGGACAAAGCAGCGACAAAAAGTGTGAGTAAGTCATTGCGTTTTTGAAGTGATGTAAATATGTTAAGTATTTATTGGGATGGCAGTTATTTGAAGTTTTTTCAGAATTTCGTCGCATTTTCCAACCTATTCAAAGGATCAGAAAAAACCCTTGATTACGATCAAATTCTTTGGTTTAAGTGACACTAGACAGTATAATTGAATTTTGAATAGGTAAAATCGTCTCCATAGTCATTGATTTCCTTTCGTCCTTTTCCGAGTTTGGCTTGATCTTTTATTTTGTGGATCAGTGGTTTGCTATAAGTCTTTAAAAAGATTAGACTGCTTTTGCAACCTAACTGTCGTTGTTTCACTACAGTTTTATTTTAAGGTCACGTGGAGTTATTATCAGATTTTCTTTCATTAGTGTCTGCCATCTTATCATATTCTTTTATATAATGGACCTATCTTATTACTATTGAGAATACTGATGACCTGATTACTGATAAAAATACCAGTAGGTCATTTTTATTTTGTGTTTGGTCCTTCATTTAGTATTCAACCATTTTTTATAAATCCTTGGCGTGAGAGCCTCTAGATTAAGTACCGTGACGTGTGATATCTAAACAATCGGTATCATTGCAGGTGACGATCAAACAATGGTCTGTAACGTACAGATGGCGCCACAAGCTGTACAGCACGGGGCTGTATCGCTCACCATTATCTATAACACTATAAGCTGTACAGAGTAATGAATAAATTCAGAAGGTACAGAGTGCATGATAAATATTGTTGTTTGTGACTAAGTATTTTTGTCTCCTTCTGAGATCCGACTTTATAACACAAGTCAGTAGATGTATAGTTTCGTCTACTAAATCATTATGAAAATTGCTTGATTCGGACATTTTAAGTAAGTTAGAAAATTAGACCTTAGTAAAAGCGCCGTCAAGATCAATCTTCTTCTCTCTGAGATCCCCCGGTGAAAATTACCTACCTAGTACTTTAACTAAGTACCTTCTAAAATTACGATTTATGATTCCATAAACAAGATTATCTTTTTAAAAGTTTGGTGCGGTCTTCTCAAAAATATTTAATTTATCTACTTTAATCTATGAGCCCACCTCTATGCGTAAGTTACTCTAGATTTCAACCGAAGGACGTCGGCCAAGCGGGCCGGGCGAAACATCAACCATTTTAATTATGTTCGGGACACCATTAACAATAAATCTGTTGTTCCTATACGCACACACACAAACACACACGCTCCTATACACACACACAAGCCCCCACGCACACAGGCAAAGAAAATAAATCGATATAATCGTGTGAGCGAATCGAGACTCGAGTATCGATCGATGGTCTCCACGCTCGGATTTATGACTAATTATAATTTTGTTTTAATGTTTCTCAGTCGTAAAGTACTGTGTGACCAATTAGCTAATTATTATGTTAGTGATGTATAACAGTATGATAATTAAATTAGATTTCGAAGGGTTTGGGGTAATTTTTTTTAATAAGATGATTGTTGGTGATATCTAGATACCGGATTATTTGCAACTTAAAACCGTTGAAATATGCCATGAAAATAAGCATCATAAATTCATAAATGCTCAAAATATGCAGTATGCAACATAAAATGAAAATTAATTCTACAAAACAGGTATTTTTTTAATATAATACATTTTCAACGAGATAATTATAGTATTTTTTGTTTTGAAAACCGAGTACTATTCCAAATTATTAGTAGTACCTACGATTCAGCTTTCTATTATTCAAAATATTTTTATCGTTTTAAAAAGTATTGTTCTACATGCGCTAAGGTCAATGTGCACTATTTGAATTTAGGTGTTTTATTTGCGGTTATAATCTCTGGCACATTTTAGCATTTATCCAGTTAGATTCATTTAAAATTAAAGAAAGCATGCCCAAAAAAGCACGTTAAGTCGATTTTATCTAAATTATGTATTTTCTTCAAAAACAGCTAGGTATAGCATATATTCCGACCTCTAGTGGTGACTTTAAGTCAAGAGGCGATTGCTTTCAAATTTATTAACACTAGAAACGGGATATACCATGTTCACTGTTTCTTGTCTGTTTTTTTTGCTTTCAAAGTGTTTCGTACTTCTTCAACGACTTCAACAGGTGTGATGTAAGTTTCGGTAGCTTATGTCAATTCTTTAACCACAATTTTGAGTGTTCCATCTATAACCTCATTGGTTCCATCATCATCATTGTTGATGTGTCAATGTCACGTTGTGTTTTTCTATTTGAATTGCAACATTTAGATCAATTAGTAAATAAAATAAAAAAGACTATTTATTACTTGCTTGTATTACAATATTAACTTAATTTCTAGTAGACATGTGTTAGTGAGATGGTTTCTTGTATTCAATTTAATTGTTAGTTTTCTTCTTTTGCAAGGACCCCAGTTTGGGTAAAAGCCTCCAAAGATGCACATGTTTCTCTGTCTTTTGCTATTTGGCTCCGGTTTGAGCCGGCTGTTCTTATAACCTCGTCCTCCCACTGCGTTAGTGGTTTGCCTCAGCTTCTTTTCCCTTGTGGGCCCTTCCATAAGGTTGCTCCTAGGGTCCATCGTTGGTTTGAAGCCCTCGCAAGGTGGATCAATTAATACGTCATATCTTAATGATTCAAGAAAAAATTGAAGAAGAAAATGTTCAGTCGGAAAATGGTTACGAAACTTAATCATCAGTTGCGATTAAGGAAAAAGTTTTCTTGATTCGCAACTATTTGCGAACAAAGAATAAAAATTCTGAATTCGCAACTGGTTGCGAATCGCAGTTGTGAAAACGGCCGGAGGGATCTAGTCACTGGTTATAATATTATTCGACAAATAATATTATTCGTTTGAGATATATTTTAAGCACCAGTTAAGTTTTTTTTTTTTTATCGCAATCCAATTCAATCTTAAGTTTTAAAACATTAATTTCTTAGATTTAACAACTGATCATAATTATTCTAGTAAACAGCTGTTTATGATGTAATCTATCAAGTTAACTCCAGAGGTCTCTTATCTATCATAATTATGCAAATACTTGTATGTTAATATGGTCATAAATTGCGTTCTGTCTAGATATCATTTCAATAAACTTAGCATTATTTTTGTTTTCAATTTAATAACATGTTTTATTATGCCCCATCATCATCCTCAGCGTCTGTTTTATTATGCCCTCGTTAACTTTCTTTTTTACAAATATTTGACTGATTTATTGAATAGTCTCTCGTACTTAGTTCAAAAACATTTTCAGGTGCTTCTGTAAAATGGTTTAGCTTGACTTGTCCAATATTTCTGTTGCTAAAAACCTTCTTTACAATTGTTGATTCGAGTGATGCAATGAGAAGCCTTGTAAAATGTATCATCATCTTCTTGCCCTTGTTATAGGTTATTTGGGGTCTGCGCAATACGTTATTTTGTTCCATTCTCCCCTGTCAATCGTCACGCTATCATTTACTCTTTTTTCCTTCATTTCATTCCTTACACAATCCATCCATCTTTTCTTTAGTCTTCCTCTCCCTCTCCACCCATCAACAATAATTATATTCATCACTCTTTTAGTGACTTGAGTTCCATCTCTCCGCATCTCATGTCCATACCATACATATCAAGATAGACGACTCCCTTTCATCTTTTCTGTAACAGGCGCCACTTTCAAACTTCCTCTTATTATGTTCTCTTATATGTGTCTTTTTTAGTCACTTTACTCATCTACCTCAACATTCTCAGTTCTGCTCCATGCAGTCTTTTTTAGCCGTGTAAGATTTATATAAGTACTTAATTTTTCCATATGCATCCTGTATCGAACTACCCCGGTGGCGGTGGCATTTCCAATCACACGGCATTTAACTCGATACTCAGCTACACTCAACCAGGGGCCTTAGTCTGCTATTGCAATAGTGTTAGAATGGTCTATCATTGATTTAATAAGGCCCCTAACCCACGGCGTATTGAAGCGCGTTCGAAACTCGTTTGACGTGCGTACAAAGGGTAATTCGTCTGCGCGGGGCCTTATTAAATCAATGATAGACCATTCTGACACTATTGCAATAGCAGACTAAGGCCCCTGCTCTTACCAATTCGCAAAGATCATCGCTTCTTCCTTATAAATGCACGATATTTTCCCAACAATCGAAGCTATCTAAGCACGAATTAATCACGTCTGCAAACTGTATATTCTTAAAATTTTACGCCTCGTTTATCACAATTCTCAATCAATTTAATTTATATTTTATTTGTTCTGGGTCCTCCAAATTTCATAAGGTATAATTACGCCTTGGGCATTCAAAAGTTATTATCATCTTATGACATCCTCAAGTGTATTGTGACTCTTATCCGTACATCTATTGGACTTTAATTGTATGAGTTGTTCTTGCAAACTTAACCCCTACACTCCTGGAAATAAAACCCATTCCAAAACTCACTTTATTTGCTCGTAATAGGGATGTGCAACAATTTTCTTGGTGGATTTTCTGGCTGGTGTTGTAGCCGGCAAATATCACACGATTGGTAAGTACTAAGGACGTATCAAAATGTCTTCTATGACACGTAATAGTGATAACCCTACGCACTCATCTGACTAACCCAGAGACACAATAAGCCCGACATGTCATACAGTGACGTATTCCGGTCGTTCTATCGTCGCAAATTGTAATTAATGAACCGATTTCAAGGAATTAGTGATAATTTATGTGATAATATTTGTTGACGATTGTGATGTATGTGCAGATTTGCACAGTGAAAGGTTGCCTGTTTTGGTTCGATTAGAATTCGTGGTTTTGATGACATAATTTTGCGTAACTAAGCGTAATTTACTTATCCAGACGTAAGTACACTGGTGTTTTATGTATTGAAAGTATCGCTCAACAAAATTGTTGGTCTTTCAATAATAATTTGGTCCTTTTTCTTTACAACTCGCAAAGGCTACGAAGGTGCGCTGCAGAAAATATTTACTACGATTAGCTTACCTAATAATTGTACAACATAGATGAAATGTTCCACAAAAAAAAAAGAAAAAAGCGGTGTCTTTCAACCGCGTTATTACAAACTACAGAAAAGCTGACAAAAGGACAAAACCTTCAATAGATATCCTTTAGTACATAACTATAAATATGAAGGATAACATGCCTCTATAGAAATATAATACACATCCTAAAATTGACAAAGAACATGTAATTGGATTACCGAGCACTTAAAATCTCCTCTCTAATGTCGTTCGCAAAATGTTAGGCCCTTATTTTGGTAAACCACCCCTCTAATTTCAACCCTCGAGTGAAACATATAAAGTTGAAATTTCCTCGATAGTTTTGACACAGTTTGTCGTACAAAAAGGAGTCCTCAATTCCCGGTACACATATGCGACAAAAAAATATCACCGCCCGAAAGATGTCATATTAAGAAACATGTCAATCATATTTTTATGATGCATTCACTAAGGGCAGTTGTTCACTTGCGTAATTTTTTCTCCATATTTCACGCTTAGTTAGAGTGGCCCAATTTTTTTGTCCCAACTCGGCAGTTTCGAAGCTTCGAGTGTTGTTTGGAAAAAATCGGAGAAATATTATTATTTTGTAAACGGATAATCGATTGCACTCAACGATTATTCGATTGTAAACTGGATCGAGTGTTTGTACAACGAGGGCTCGCTTCCTGTTTTGAGTTTGGTGATTATATTTGCTGTAATATCTGGTTGTTATCGCAAATATTATCGTGTTTTCATGCTTTGTGATTTTCTGGTAGAATTTTTTATTTGGTCCTTTTGTGATTTGTGTGTAAATTGTAAAGGATGTTGGCAATATTAAAATTTTCTTCTGGTAGTTGACTAGAGTAGATAGTTAGTAGCTTCTCCTTAGCGTGTCGATGGCAACTTAAATTCTATCAGCCCAAACTTTGGCGACGATTTTGGCACTTTCAGTAGCGTCCCATAACAGTAATGTAGAAACAGCGGGACTAGTAGGACACGATATTATGTGTCCCATCGTTTGTGGAATAAATTTTGGTTATGAAAATGTACCTTTAAAATTATAAATGCAGGAAGGTTGAGTGATTCATTAATCATATTGACACCACCACTTATTCACCTTCCACACCAGCCAAATTAGGAAGCAAAACACAAAATTCGGTACATTTACTGCTTAAAAACACAGTTTCACTTTGTAATTAGACGTTTACCCGCTAAACGAACTGCGTGACCTCATTGTATCCCTTCACACCTTCACAAGACCACGTCAAGCGTTTATGACTCTCGCATTGTCTTACAATTACCGAACATTTCAAGAAATTTGGCACTAACCTTCAACCATTATAACCCGACCTCTTAAATTTAACAACTTCCTTATACGGTATAAAGGATGTAGGGGTCAATTTATAATGGTTTTGTACGGGTAATTAGCGCGCATGGCCAGAATTGCATCGCAAAGTGCCGCTAATATACTTTGTGTTTTTTATTTGTTTGTCTGTTCGTCTGTGGTGTAACGCTGGACAGAGGAGCCGTTGTAGTGGGTGAAACATGATAGCACGCGACATCGCCGCCAAGGTGAGGAGGTTAGGGACGATAGGACATGTGTAGAAAGTTTTTATAATGATTGTAAACTGGTATTAAATAAATACTATAGAAATAAAAAAAAGTGTTTTATTTCAGGCAAAATACTATTATACAGCATGTAACAGAAAGGGTATAGTCATATGGAAGAGTGTGGTACGGACCATCAAACTGAACAAAATTCTCTATGGAACCACCATCGTAATTGTAAAAAAAATATCAACTGCCCCATACACAATTTCAATTCCTACTCGATTATTTTTTTACGATTACGATGGTGGTCCTATAGAGAAAGTTGTTCAGTTTGATGTCCGTACCACACTCTTCCATATGATTATACCCTTTTTGTTACACGCTGTATATAACAATAAATAATAAAATGAATAAAATAGTAAAAGTTAACTAGTTTTTTTTTTTTTTTTTTTTGAGTTTTAAATTAGAATTAATGAGAAAATATAGAAAATAGTTTTGTGCTAGTTGTTATTATTTAAAATTTAACCTTTACTTATCATAATTAGCTGTACTCTGACGGCTTAACACATTGCTAATTAAATCGATCAACACAAACGAATCATAATGCCTGTAACCGACTGGTTCTTGAGTACCTAGCGGTTTAACGTTTTGATATTTGAGTCTCTAGCATAAAGATTGATTTTACTGGCCCATTTTAAGAAAAGTTTACTGTTACACATTTGCAACAAAATAATATAAATTAAAAAAAAACCGTTAATTATTCAGTGCCTAACTCAACCCGAAAATAATAATGCAACGAAATACAACTGTATACCTAATATCCCCACTCGTCCCCTACACAAGGGCTCCTTGTCTTGACAACGCAGCACTGTGCAGCTAATCACTTTCACGTGCCTGTCCCTTCGACTGTGCCACTTGGCCTGCACTTCCTCACTATCTGATTGGTGCACTGGTGTATCAGATTACTAGAATAACATCAGTTATACCGTTATTTGAATTATAACATGCAATTTTGTGACACAATTAAAAGTTTTAAATAGTTCTACGGGCCCTTTTCAAATATTTTTGAGTCAAGTTTAGGGTAGGAATAAAAATAATTAAATGTCAATTAAAAAGATAAAAAAATGTGTGCCTATTTTTGCTTTTAAAGTTTATATCGTCAATTTTGTAGGTATCAAGGGATATCTTAAGTTTTTTTTTTCCATAATTTGTTTTATTTGATTTACAATTATTAAGTATTTTTAAATTGCGTCATCAATGAAAGCCGTCGTTCCGCCAAAAGTACATTCTGCGTTTTGTAGAAAGTTATTGCTGTCTGTTAACGAAAGTTTTTGGTGACTTAATCAATCGTAATCATGTCAATACTGATTCCCTATTTTTACTCCAGTTTTTCTGACGATGCTATGATAACCAATACTTCAACTAACAAACATCTCACCACTGCACTTACACCAAACAATTCAGCAACCCACCTAATTCACCATTACCCTTTATTTTTCCGCGACACGCAGAACCTTTCGAACATCGCGGCTAAACACAGACGTCCAGCGGGTGTAATGGGGTAATAGTGACTTGTACGGGCTCAATAATTTCGTGTCATGTAAGACGGCGCTACCCGTTCCCATGGCATTCCTGGATAGGTACTAGTGTAAGAGTTATGCAGAGGGGACAGGGCTTTGAGTTTTTTTCCGATCTTCTTAGATTTTTTTTAGAATACTTGAAAACTGGGGGACTAAAATGGCCGCTTTAGCAGAATCATAATAAGATAATAAGGTAATATGAATAACGTTACAATTTTAAAATGCTCACAAAGTGACAATTCATAATATTAACTGTATATGATAACATTATAAGTTCGTTTGGTGGTGATGATGGACGGACTGTGTGAAGGATGATATGGCTAGAAAGGAGGTGTCTGGTGTGATGCCGAGTAATAGAGAAGTATGGAATAAGAAGAGTTGCTGCACCGACACCAATTATATTGGGATAAGGGCAGGAGAGTGACATGATGACAAAGCACACTAGTACGTAATACCACTACTACTGGTACTGGTACTGATAGACTGGTAGAAAACGCTCAAGGCATTAAATCCGCCTTTGTACATTAAGTGCATAAAGTTTTAATTAATAAATAAATAATAATATCAAAGATTTAAAAAAAATCACATGAGAAGTTCAATTTTAGTATCATTCGTGCTGTCTGCTTTTATCCACATTCTTCTGTTAGTATATTGGAGACGTTAACTTAATGAAAAATGTCCTAAACATACATTCTGAAAAGGATAAATTAAATCTAATTTCTTCTTTGTATTATAAAAGTGAGGTTAGCCATTTAGTAAATTATTAATAATGCCTTCTTTTACACATTCTTATAAAAGTGGTCCTATCATACGTAGGGTTATTATCTAGATATTGTTATGTGGCCTTTCATGGATGTCCGCTAAGTAATGTCAGATTCCAGTTACCTAAATTTTATTTATATCTAACTTATGTTATTCATAATATTCTATTTGCTTTCCTTAAACGTTGTGGAACAAAAAAAGTACTATTCTACCTACTCCCGTCTCTGCCAACTCCCAACTCCTGCAAATGCAGAGCCGCTTCGAGCACGTAAATAAAAGTAGACAAAGAGAGCAATTCCGCAAAAAGACGAGATGGGCATAAAAAGTAGCTGTCATGGCGTGGTCACGACGATGTGAACTATGTGTGCTGTCTGTGACCACTCCGTATGGGAAAAGTATGGTCCGTGGTAATTATGGTGGAGTATCGGTGATGGGTGACATGTAGACATTAGGTAAATAAGTAGGTTTATTATTTGGGTAGTGAAATACCATTCTTCTTTGTGCCGCAGGCACGACATTATTTCAAATTTTATAAAGGGTGTAAAAATACCCTTAACGAAGCTGAAAGGCACTTGTAATTGCGATATTTTTTTGTTCCAGACCATACCTGTAACCTTCTAGTTACGGAGATATTGGGGATCAAAGTACCAATTTTTTCTTAATATTCTTTCTAACTTTAATTTAAATACCTCCACATAACCCGTACCATTCAATGCTTCCATCAGCACAATATTTTGAGTGCATTGTCATTGAGTTCTACCGTAAAACGTGATTTTTCTCCCCAAAAAAGTATTTTACCAGCAATAATTTTTGTGTCGAGTTACTTAGTTGGATGTACAGAATGCTTCGTTGACGGCTTCCTGAAGGGTCTGTTTACATCTTGTAGAACCAAATCTTCGCGACTTTCCAGTTTGTCGGTGACGGCACAAAGGTCACGGTCATTTTGTCAGCAAGTTTTTGGGCACAGACTGGAGGATTGAAGCTGGTAGAGTAAACGACGAACAAGTCGCAGGTCTGACAGGTTTTGATTTTATTGAACAGTTGATAACTAAATAAAACTGAGATAGTTAGCAGGAACGGAGGTATTTTCATATCGATGATTATGTCTTCGTTAATAACGATGAGATCAATGAAATTACGCGTGAAGTTGCTAATTAGTGTAAGACTAAGGCTACAAACAAATATCGCCCCAAAATCTCAGCAACCCGCCTAATGACATGGCGCCAACATAATCTAACGAAACCATAAAAATGTTTTGTTGAATTCTCACGCTACCAATGAATGAATTCATCATTATAGAAACGGAAATTAAAACCAGCACATATACTTAAGCCAAGGCAGATGAAGTCAGACCCTCATTTCGAAAGCTTACGTCACTTGGCCACTGGTCTTCGTGACCTGTCGCTCATCGCAGGCAATCCAAGAATTCATATTAATCACAGTGTAGAAAAATGAACAGCCAATAACAGTTATGTGAAGATATAGGTGTTTTTTTTTGTCTACGGAAGCGGTTATTGCTTTGAAGCAGCGTATGAGTGGGGTCGATTTAATTGTTTTGCAGAAAGTTTAGCATTATGTTTTTGATTTTCTGTGTTTGAGTCGATAGTAGTAAATGTTGTGTACTAGAGAAAGAACGGGCAATACATAAAGCAGGTGTGAAAGAATATGACCACAACCAGGTCCTTACGAAGAATTAAATGGGTACACGTACACAAATGTAATTTTGTGCCAAGGTGAAGTGGGTAATGGTGATCTATGGCAAAAAGTGAGGCAGACATTTCTATGTTGGATCAGTAACATTTAAAATATCTAATAACTAGCAGTGAGAGGAATTTTAAAATCTATAAGTTTATGGTCTATACGCGATCACGTTTAAAGATTAAAGATTAACTGACACTACCGAAGCAGAATGTTAAAAGACACGTAATCCTGGCTTGATGGTAAATCATATTGTCTTCGGAGATATAATAGAGCATATATATATAAGCTGATGGTACGCCTTGAACACTTTTCAGTCTCAACACGGTAATTACTAGTTTTTTTTTTGTGTGTGCAATTTTTCAGCTTTAACTTTATTGCATGGATTGTGCACATACTCGTAAGTGCATCTACGTTATTAAAATCTTCCGATTACACATAATAACCAATAATTCCTTCAACTACTAAACGATCGGATAACGACACTGGTATTTAAAACAGTATCTTTGAAATGCTGTTTTTGTACTTGGGTGAAGTTACATTAACCGACACCGGTGGACGTCAGGTGCCTGGGACGGGCCGGTCACGATTCTTTGACCGATGTCTAGCTGAAATACTACCATCATTTCTCTACCAACATCAACCAAACACCAACCTTACCTTGAGACCATCAAAGTCCAATTTCCATTGAGCTGTGGTAATGTAATCGTATCTTCAACTCAAGCTGTTTTCTACTTCATTTATGCTTAGGTAAGGTTGGTTTTTGTATGAAAAGAATGGAGCACGATTGAAAAGACTGCGCGTTAGTTAATGCTCTACCTATGATCGTAATAAGTAGACGGTGTGTTGAAAAATTATCGGTACCATCGGAGGCGCAATGGACGCATGACTTTTTTGCCTGTTTATTATTGAGTTTGAAGGTTCCGATGTAGATATTACTGGATGGGTTTGGCGGATCGTTTGTTATTTTTATAGTAACAGGCTGCTCGGGTCGATTTTAAGGCTAACCCGCGCTTTCCTAGGTTGTTCCGTGGATGATTGACCACCTATTACATACCGAGCTTCCTCCGTGCCTCGGAAAGCCAAGACCAACGTAAAGGCTTAACGTATGTTAAGCCGTTGGTCTTGGCTGTCATTAGTAGATCTTTGACAGTCGTAATAGGTTATCTGTGACCGGAAAGTGTGACACTGTCAACCAGTCGTACCAAGGAGTATCGTATTATCCAGTACTAACTGGGTTGTGGAGGTCAGATAAGCAGTCGCTGCATGAAAAATACTGGTATTCAGAAGCATCGGGTTAGACTGGAAGCCGACCCCAACACAGTTGGGAAAAGGCTACGCAGATGATGTTTTGATGATGATGACTTTGGAACTGATCAGTTTCGAGCAAAGACTTTATATTCTGCATAGGGTGACAGGACCATATGCCTATGATCTCTCTCCGGTCGCATCGGATTGTCGTCCCACTGGACTATAAGAGTGAAGAAACACCCTGTTGTTGCGAACACACTTAAATTGTGGACTTTAATACCTCCCGCGTCTATTTCTCCGTTTGCAACAGCCACCATGGTTCAAATTCGGTTTGAAGGGCTATAGGAGTATTCTTCTTTCTTCCACTTCAGCTGATGCCGTTGTAAAAGATACTGCCACTACACAGTTGTGCCTCGGATGACCATAGGTACTTAAGATACTGAAGTGTGTTTCAGTTCGTCTTGTCTGATGTAACCTGCACTGTTTTTGGGCTACTAACTTAACTTAAAGATACACAAAATCCCCGCAAATAAAATAGCTTTATGAAGGTTCCCAACCCAGTTTTACCACATCCAGTAACACAAATCTGCGTACAGACTAGTTCGAACAACCCGCTGTGCCATAATAAATGTAAAATAAGCCCAGCCCCCATCGAAATGTCATCAATGTTGGGCAAATAGGTGACGGCTTACACAAAACTAATATTGTTGTTTACACCGACTCTATTAATGGAACATGGCTTTACTCAGATGACCATGTTTGATAATAAAATGTATCTGCTGTTTGTGGTGGTTGACCTTTGGCCATCTGGTATTCTTTTTTGCTGATGCTCATTTGTTTTTGAGACTTTTACTAGTGATTTCAGTTTTGAAGAAGAACGTTTTTAGTTAGTGGACTGGAAAATCTACACTTCATCAGGAGTTGTGTTCGTAGAAAGCGAGGGCTTGAAAGTTTGCATGCTTGCAGATATGTGTTGCCTGTGGTAACTGCCAGCTATAGGATGAACAAATTAACTATGGGATAGTGAACTGTGACACAGGGCATTGTTTGATTGATACTTAGTTAAGTAAATTAGTAGATTAAATTTTTTGAAATTCATTAAACTCAATAAGAAGATTCGTGGTGAAAGATTTATGCCCGTTTCCACTAAAACTAAACTTTAGCCTAAAACATACTCATTCAGATGGCTCCCATCTTAGCGAAAGGCAGCACCTAAGAGTACTGTAAACGGACGTAAGTAGATTCTGCTGAAAATCCATTGCATGACTACAACTTCACTGTGGACTCTAGTGACCTTCTTTGCTAGAATTTTTTTGACCAGAACCCCTGTTCTGGTCAAAAAAATTCTAGGCCCCCTGGCCTAAAATGTAAGCTTTATCAGAATCATAATATGAATCACGTTAAAAATTTTAAATTCTTAAAATGGTCTTTATGGTTATGACCACAAAGACCATTTTAAGAGTTTTACATTTTTAACGTGATTCATATTATGATTCTGATAAAGCCAGTGGCCATTTTAGGCCCCCAGTACATATCACTAGTGAAGGTAAACAGCAAAATAATAACACACTATATTTACACACGCAAACCTGATCATTAGCCTGGGACACGACAGATTAAAAATCACCGTTACACACCACCTACGTGGTGCGACGAAGATGAACGAGAGGTCAAAGTGTCGCTTCTCGACTATGTAATTATAATTAACTTTAGATTTTGGTAGAAAAATTGGCTGACAAAATGTGTGTTTGTTTGTGGTTTGAGTTTTGAGGTGTAGACGTTCCTAATTAAAGGTTTGAGAACTTGAGTAATATATTTTGCGGTTAAACATGAAAGAAAGAATTTAGATAAGTAACTTAGGTAGTAAGTTTTGGGCACGCCACAATAGTGGCGGTAAGTCCCCTCTTTGAGGAGTGGCTGGAGAGGCGCCACGGCGCCCTCACCTTCCGCCTTACGCAGGTCCTCACCGGACATGGTTGTTTAGGGAGGTTCCTGCACCTAATCGGGCGGGAGGAAACGCCCGGGTGTCACCACTGCGAGGATCGACCGGAGGATACGGTGGAGCACACTGTGCAGGTCTGCTCCGCTTGGGCGGAGCACCGCCGTGTCCTCGTAGCGGCAATCGGCGGCGGCGACCTCTCGCGTCCGGCCCTGGTTCAATCCATGGTCCGGAGCGAGAGGGAATGGGACGCCGTCACCTCCTTCTGCGAAGCAGTCATGCTAGCGAAGGAGGTGGCGGGACGTGAGAGGGAGAGAACCTCACGTCCCAGCCGCCGCGGGAGACGCACCGGGCGTCGGGGGCCACGTGGTGGCCCCCGGCCACCGTAGGCGCGGGCCTGTGGACGGTGAGCTATGGGCTAGCTCGCCGTCCGTCCGTCTTATGACGACAGGCCCGCGCCTCAAAGAGAGTCAGCAAACAGGAAGGGGTCCGAAAGGACCGATGCCTGCCAGGGTTGCGGGACTGTTCGAAAGAGATACCGCGGCCCTGGAACATAAAGGGCAAAGGAAGGAACATGGATGGGTTTTAGTCAGTAAAAGTCTGACACTCCCTCCTGCTCAGCCCAGAGCGGGAGGGGTTATTTGATGATTTCCCATCGGTAAAAAAAAAAAAAAGGTAGTAAGTTTTGGCAGTGATAATAAACAATCCGAAGGTATTTAATTCCTTTCTTCTATCACTTTTAGCAATAAGATCTTTTTATCATAATTTGTATGGTGTTCGTTTGGTGGTGACGTTGGATGAACTGTGTAAGGATGTTATGGCAAGAAATGAGGTGTCTGATGAGATTACGAGTAATAGAGAATTATGGAAGAAAAAGACATGCTATGCCGAACCCAAATGAATTGGGATAAGGACAAGAGAATTTTTATGGTGTAAATAATTCCTAATAGTATCAGCTAGACCACCTGGTTGGATAGATTGGTTGGATAGATACCTGGTTGAAACACGAGATTTTGGAAATTAATAATTTGGGTAAGTGGAAATAAAATTGTTTGCTCCACTGTGAAAGTACAGTCGATCACGAAATGTTTAGTAATGTCAAACGACAATCCAAATTGCCCATTTTTTAAAAATAAAACAACAGAAAGTATAGAAAATAAGCTATAGTGTTCTTATAACGATTCATATTCTAATCATGTCTGAGACATTTTTATTAAGACCTGAGATTAACAATATTTTGACAATATAAAGCTTTGAATAAAATTAACAGATTGACCATTACAAGACCGTGACAGTCCAACAATGTACTAAACGAACGTTCAACCAACAGTTCACTTTTACTCGCGTCAACTTGACAAGCTAATTAAAAATACAAACTGCTGGGCTTAGAGTATGAAAGAGACAATTTATAGAACCTACAGGCTCAGTCACTTTTACGTCATCATTGTATAAATTATTTTCATCAAGCTATCGTAGTGATCGTTTAGCGGTGTGACCGTCGGATTGCCAAGTCATAGGTCTCGAGTTCGAACCCAAGATACGCACCTCTGATTTTTCAGACTCATGTGCGTATTGTATAATTGTCACTACTTCGGTGAAGGAAAACATCGTGAGGAAACCGGCATGCCTGAGAGATATTTCTCGACGGCATGTAAAGTCAGAGGACCGTGGTCGGCATAAAAACTCTGACACCAGGTTAAGCACTAACCACACGATAAAAAAGGAAGATCACGCTACGAAAAAAATGTAATGGCTGCAACGCTTCAAAAACAATTCATGTTATCTCGCTTCTTGTTATGTAGGTACTCTACTCGTATAGTGCTGGTTTTTACTTACTAACTAGGTAGACACATTTACTGTTAAACATTAATTTCAAAGTTTTCAAGTAGGTAACAGAAAAAAAAAACAAGTTAAGTTTCAAGCTGCCACCAGGTATCTAGTAGACTTAGCCTGATTCATACTCAAAGTATTGCTAGTATTCGATTTAAAAGATTCCAGTGCGTAGTTCAAATTAATAAAGCTATTCGAGAATGTATATCGTACATTGAATAAATAATTAAACTTTGACAGTTGTCAGAATGAAATTACATATTTTTTAAATATTAAATGGTAAGCCCCCGACGGACGCTTTGTACGCAAAAAAAAACTGTTAACATTTGTTCGAAAAATGGTCTAGGCTCATACAATTTTGACCACCGACTATAATATCACAAACGGTACCTACAAGATCAAAATGTTATAATTAATTACTTAAATTCATATCAATCCTAACCTTTAGCTGTTGTATTTTTTATGTATAAGTACGAGTAACTCCTAAAAAGACTTTTAGACGACCACTCTTAAAAATACATTCAGCGAAAGATTAAACAAATAAAAATTGGTGAATAAGATAAGTAGGTACTCATTTCCATGTAGTTATAGCTGTTCCATCCTTTCTACTTACGCCATACACGACCCAGCGTGAAGACGATAATAAAAAATCAAGGACGTACCGCAACCTGTTATGATTTATTCGATAAAAATGCAAATTAATCAATAAAAACGTTTATAAACACGCATTGAATGTATGTTGAGCGCGACTGTACATCATGCAATTAATAAATTAATGTTTGACAGTTAAATTGACACGAGCGTGTGAACCTCAAAAATATTGTATTATTTTTTCTGAAATAAGTATGGAAGACAACACACTTCAAATAACTTCGGATAAGAGCAGGACAATGATGTATTTTTATAAAAATGTTAAAAAAAATATTGAAATACATAATCTGTAATAATTGCATCCTAAATAGGCAAGCAGTGAACCGGTTTGATTACTTCACATTCTAATTAATGAAAAGGCATATTAATAAAACGGTTCCGTAAATAAATCATCTTAGTTTTGATCATAAAATAGAAATCGATGGATCAAAAGCGACACATTCGATCGCCGCTCTCTAATCATTGGATCTTCGGTCGGTATTGTCGGTCATAAAAGTTCATAGTATCATTACATAACCCTCCATAAAATAATTATCAGCTTGCTAACTGAAACAAAAATGTTTTACACGGCATGAGCAGTGATTAAACTTATTTTACACAATTTTTTCGCAGTTATTTTACCTGTAACATAAACCTTGTGGCAACGAGAATAAAAGTCACTGTACTGCAAAATCAAAGATGAATATGAATTGATAGTATACTAAATACTTGTAAATAAGTATTTGTAATGTCAGAACAGAGATAAACAGATAGAGATATCCACAATAATCATTTTGTTACATCTATTCATGTGCGAAAATAAAAGCAGTTGATGTAGATTCAATTAGTTAAATATTTGACATATAGTTCGTACTGCAAAAAGAAAATACAAGTGGGAATGGACTGGATTAAAATTTCAATTTGATTACTTATCCGGTATCTCAATTATACCAGGCAATAAACAAGAACTACACAGATAACTCAAACACAAAACCCGAAAATAAAAAATAATAATTATAAAGATGTCATGGATCTATAAAGCTATCAAGTGCATGATCAAGTGTCAGTATTAAACCCCAGATTCAACTATCTAATACTAATTACTTAGTAAAGACATCGACAGGCTCACATGCAAAATGTCGCGGTTCCAACAAGTTTATACAGCATCCTGCATTAAACAGGAACTCTAACTAGAAGTAATAAATATATACTGAATCAATATTGGGTGAGCAACGTCGCCGGCGCAATCAATTTTATGACAGTAATTACTTTTTGCATCATCTACTAATATTGTCTTTAGTATATTTAAGTATCTAATCAAATAATGTTACAATGTTACGTACAGGATTTTCATAATCAAGGCTGTTAGTCTTACTTCTATCTTTTACGATGCTATCTTTTACTGTAGACAATATCTTTGGTGGCGAATTCACTGTAATAATGTTCACGATTAACTTGAATTAGCTAGCGAATCCCTATAGACGTAATAAGTACAGTTATGTAAATAAGATAAAACAAAAAATGAATATTCAATTTTAGCTAAAAATAATATTTGTTCGAAAAAAGAATATTAACATTTTCTATAACACTTTTGTGCACGACAGTACATGCGCATACGCAAGACAGCGTGCAAATCGATGTCACGACATCCCGGCTGGTCTCGCTGATGGCTCATTAGACGGACGTCATTCATCATCACAACTAGTCCTGTAGGGTGAAAGGTTACCAAGAGACGTGTTCCTCGCATGGTGCTATGTTTTTTATTTTGTGTTCTAATTGGAGGACGAAAGTGACAGGTTTTTGTATACTTTTGTTTGGTTCTACAGACTTCTTTTTATTAAGTAGCTTTCTTTTCGCTTTCTTTATTACCACGATATGCTATGAAACAGGAATCGCCGATATGGGCAAAAAGCCTGCTAGATTAAAATAGGATTGGGAGGGTTTGTCTCTTGAACGCATTGGGCAGATGGGTCAGAGGTTATCGTGCAGTGTTTGAAACGGGAACGAGAACGAGAAAACGGGTGTCGTCGCCGAGCGAGAGAGGGGATTGCTGGCGTGATGATTTGGTGGCGTTTCTGGGAAATTAGTTAGAGAAAATCTTATATAGAGAAGACTATATACCTATGGGAGAGAGCATCCTTTATCCCTATGTATGCTTAGATCTTTAAAACTACGCAACGGATTTTGATGCGGTTTTTTTTGCGGTTTTTTTTGCGGTTTATATGTATAACATTTCACCTGTGCGAAACCGGGGCGGGTCGCTAGTAAATCTATACAAGTAAATAAAACTGAAGTGTCTGTTTGTGAGGTCAAAATAACAGGTTATTAAGGTAGTTATAAAAAAAAAAGTAATTTTTGTTTGTCTGTTTGTTCCGGCTAATCTCCGAAACGGCGGGAAGAATTTTGACGGGTCATTCACTAGCAGATAGCTGTTGTTATAAGGAGTAACTAGGCTACTTTTTTTTTAGAAAATCGATTAGGGTTCCGTGCAAAAATTTAAAACCCTTGAAAGTGTTTTCAAAATCCGATGCAAATAGGGAAGTAATATTATTTTAATAACTTTTCAGGCAACAGCAAATAAATAAATAAAGGAAACTATCACCAATCTTTCAAACCAGTCGAAACTGTAATATAAGAACTATCACGTACAGTCAAGATCAACAATCAATATTAAAGTGTACTCGGGCCTGTGTCTACGACAATTTCACATGCAATTTTCTTGTTCAAACTGACCATTACTAGCCTCAGATTATATTACTACACAGAATATAAGGTAGTGACTTCATTGACAGCTGAGCTGAGCGAGGTTTTTTAATTATTAAGCGGATTATTTGTAATGACTAAATGGATGGGTTTGCTGGTGGATGGAAATCACTTGGCCACTTGGTAATGAGATAAGGAAGAGAGAAAGATCTTCAAATCAATGTAGGAATTAGGCATTTTATGATGTCGCTAAGTTAGTTGCAGATGATTAAATAATCCAGATATCAGTCAAGTTACTTATAATTAAATCTTATTAGTACGGTCGGTGAGCAGTCTTACCAGGCTCTTCTTCTTCTATGAATGAGAGGTAATGCAGGGTACAGATGTACTTCTTTATAGCTTACTAGCTGTTGCCCGCGGCTTCGCTCGCGTTTTTGTCGGAAATTATCCCTGGGGCACGTTGTGAATATAGCCTATGGCACTCGGGGATGATGTAGCTTCCTATGAGTGAAAGAATTTTCAAAATCGGTTCAGTAGATCCAGAGATTACCCCCTATATACAAACTTACAAAAGAAAATTACCTCTTTATAATATTAGTATAGATAACGCAAAAGCAACAACAACAACAACTTAAGAATAAGTTTGTGTGATAAATTTGTGACCTATCAAATGAAAGTCGATGAATTAACTCTTAAATACCAACGTAGATGGTACACTCTCTTTCACAAAATCCTCGCTCATTTCTCTCATTCCTCGCTCATCTTTCCACCATATCCTCACCTTCACAGCTAAATATGAAGGAGGATAAGTCACGTAGTTATCGCCGGCGATGTGTCGGTAATTTTCGATTGGACAATCTCTATAATGACTGTTTGAGACGTGAGGTGTAGGCTTGTTATCTGTTTAGTTTTATATTTTGTTTGAACAAACGACATGGTTGCAGTAATGATGGTGATTGAAAGCCGTGGATGTCTTCACGGCGAGGGTCTCTTTGAATGGGACGGTATTTTTTTCTTGTTTTTCTACCTGTGGATACTCAGTGCTGAGTGTAGATTTCTTCGAAAACTCTCCACTTTTGGCCCCGTTGTACCGTATGCACCATTGACCTTTGGCAAATCAATAAAATATTAAAATTGATCTATCTTCTAAACTACAAAACTTTAGTTGGGGAAAAGTAAGGTTTAATAATTATCAAATGACCTCCTACATACTCCTCCTGCACCCTACTTATGTAATGGTAATCGATCCTGTAAATTTGTTTTTTTTTTTTAATATCTACCCCTCCTTATACTATTTCAATTTTTGTACTGTGTTTGAAAATGGTATTGATACCCTTCGAACGAAAAGTCTTCATCGACTTTGTGCAATCAAAGTTGAATTAGTTTCGCTCATTGTAATTTGTTCTTAGTTTAAGCTCCAATTTTACAAATATTGACATAAAATGAAAGAATTGAAACAAAACCTTGTCAACACTTCAATAATATTAGCTATGAGGAAATACTTTGACGAAATACCTATAACCGCACTGACAGTACCTATAGTGTCATCTCAGTGGTGCGGATGAGACCATACTATCAATGCGGTTTCGTTTGCACCATTCTCAATGGTGCAGATGAGACCATACTATCAATGCAGTTTCATTTGCACCATTATTGGTGCTAACGAAACTAATTAGTCTCCTCTGCACCATTGATGGTGCAGGTCAATGGTGCATACGGTACCGGTAACGGGCTTTTGGCGGATTTGTTTCAAGCTTAACCAGTTTTTCCGGCCACTTTAATGAGATCGTCTGTCCACTTAGTCGATGGTCTTCCCACATTCCTCCATCCCGTCCGTGGTCTCCACTCCATCACTTTCTTCCCTCATCTAGCCAGTCCAGTAGTTTACCCAGTCTATTGTTTTAAAGAATTCTAAGTAGCTTTAGGATAAGATATGCGTAGGTAGACTTATTTTATGCGTTTTAGATTCGCGTTTCAATTGGGTTTGGGACGGTCTCTGCACGTTGCAATTTCCGTTTGAAATACTAGCTGATTATTTGATGAAAAGGAAAATGTATTCATGCTTAACATTACGCCTGTAATCCCCGTACGGTTAGGTAGAGGTGGACATAGCTAAATAATAATGTGGGTGTAATAGTACACCTATATTTCGCTAGTCATGTTTAGGTCTCATAGCGAGCCTACTGCCCTCAACTGGATACGACTCCAGACTCCGTGGCTGCTATTGAGAAATTCCTGATGGAAAACCCCAATAGCAGTTTGCCCGACCTGGGAATCGAACCCAGGACCTCATGCTCAGCAGTCGCGCTTGCGAATGAATCGAATTTATTTGTAAAATTTAAGTGATGTGTGGTTTGTTACATATCAAATTTGTTGGATTTTAGTAAACTAACTTCAAATTCGGTAAGCCTAGGAGTAGACGAGACCAGGGGGCCTAAAATGGAAGCTTTATCAGAATCGTAATATGAATCACGTTAAAAATTTAAAATTCTTAAAATGGTCTTTATGCTTAAGAACACAAAGTCCATTTTAAGAGTTTTAATTATTTGCCGTGATTCGTATTATGATTCTGATAAAGCAGCCATTTTAGGCCCCCAGCTCTACTGTTACCTTAAAGATTAGCCACTAACAGCCCTGGATACGTGAAAGGAGGAAAGGAAGGCTTTTGCCCCCCAGTTGGACACAGATGTAATAAAAGAAACTTTGTATAATTGTTATGTTTCTCTCTCTCAACGATTATGGAAGTATGTTAAGAGGGCCCCTTCCCGGCCCGTCTATCGTCAACGCGAGCATGGTCAAAAAGCTTGTCATTTCATCCAGAGCCACAGCGGCGATTTTTTTTCAACTCCCCCGTCTCACCCTGCCCCTACCCCGCACATATCGTCTCACGCGCACCTCATGCCGCTTAACGCAATGACATTGAACGAAAAATAGTGTCAAACTCAAAGCATTTATTTCAAATAGGCCCGTGACAGGCACTTTTGCATAATCAGAAATTAGCTACCTCCAGTCCAGCCACAGGCATAATAACTGAAGTTGCCCATTCGAAAATAGTAGATCTCATGGAGAAGAATGGGCATGCAACTCCATGGACACTCTTTTCAAATCAAGTTAGATATTACAGTCTTGGGTACAGTATTGTTGCTTCTATATGTGAGCACAAAGATATAGAAATGAAAAATAAAACACACACAAATAAAATACGCCCTACAAATCGTAATATAAAGTATAAACGATACTCACATTTACAAAATCTGAATTAATGCTTCCAATTTTATACAATAACACAATGGAAATCAAAGTAACTAAGTTTCCAAACGAAAAAATGAATGGACTAGAAGGGGAGCATCTCTTCCAAACATTAAAATGTAAGTTCGTGAGCCCAAGTGGCTGTGGAGCAGGACCAGCATTGTGAGTCAAACATTTTCATCTACGATATAGTCTTCAAACTTATAATATGCTGGCTTACTTAGTATGAGTGTTAGATAATGCTATTATTAGAAAGTTACAGTTAAGGGGTAGGTAACATTGAAGATTGTAAAGTTGAAATAAATCGCGTTCTTTAAAATTAGCTTGCTGCTGGCGCCACGGGAAAAAAAAAACGAAGAACAACCAACATGTATAAAGGCCGAATTTGAAATGTAGTTTCAAAAACACCAAACCAGACATCTGAACTCAGCTGCACGTCACATCATCTGAAAGTAACCCAGGTAACAAGGCTGGGCACACGTCATGCGCTGAGCGTCGGCGTCATAAAGCGTCAGTGTCTACCCTGACGTCTGACGCTTGACGCGACCCGCCCGTCAGACGCTACTCAAGAACAGTGAAATTTGTTCTCAGCACGATATATTCAAATATCTAACCGTATGTCACTCGATACGCCTGACATCTTCATGACTATTATATTTAGGCGAAAACATCTGAATATATCGTCTTTATGCTGTTCAAAAATCAACTTTATCTTCTTAAAAATAAAGTTTAAGATGCATGTGCTTATATCACGTATAGCATAAAGGAATTCGTCAAACGACTGTCCGTCATGGCTTTTGTAAAAGACCACCTCACTAACAATGTAATCTATTCACCTGAATAAAACTTTAACTATAGGGAGTAAAGACTATTTTTCTTTGGTTCGGAAAAGGTTAACCCTTGTAATGCTAAGGTGGTCTGATAAGCGCTTCTTCAAAGTGACGGGCGTCAAAATGTTTCAAAAGCGGTCATGTGTGATGACTCCTTGTTAGCAAGTGTGTTACATACTGATAGTGATAATGACAAGATAATGTTTGAGATAAAGATATTCCATTCCTTGGTCATAGGTTATGATTTGAATATTGGCCAATGGTGTATTAATATAATAAAATAAAAAAAAACCTGATAATAAAATTAAAGTTGCAGTTCAGGTTCATAGGTGATCAAAGTGGTAATGTAACAAATAAATCATGTTCACAAATACGTATTGCTTTGTATTAGGTATTATAAAATTCACACATAGTTTTACTTTAAAGCAAAGATATAATTTAGCTCCAATGTAAAAGCAGAAACTCCTAATTAGGCAATTTAGCTTTTAATGAAACTCTTCAAATAACACTTTTGAAATAGTTACAGTTTTGTACGCAAAATACGCGCTTTGGATGTGTATTTGCGGACACAAGTCCGCCAAAAAATGGTTGAAGAATTTCTGAAAAAAAAAAAACTCACATAACATTACCCCTTTAATCCCCGAAGGGTTAGGGCAGAGGCGTACCTAATAGTACACCCACATTTCGCCAGTCATATTTCAGTTCCATGTTAGAGGGCGAGCCTATTTCCATCAAGTGTGCACAAATCCAGACTCCGTGACTGCTACTGAGAAATTCCTGATGGATAAACCCAATAACACTTTGCCCGACCTAGGAATCGAACTCAGGTTCTCATGCTCAGCAGTGCACTTGCGACCACTAGCCTCTAGGTCTAGTGGTCGCAAGCATGACTGCAGAAAAAAAAATCTGTAGGCCTGAAATACAGCAACGTAGTTAAGAGCTCTCATCACGAAACAGACGCTATTGATAAAGGGAAAAATGTTGTTGCTACGACTTAAATTATAACACCAAAACCAAATAGCCCCACACATTCTAATGTCAACAAATAAGCATGTAGACCCCTCAGTAATCACACAACGATGGTCACGCGCATAAATAAAAAAGATCACGTAGTACTTAACGAGAATTGTTTCTCAACATTTGACATTCCGTCGAAACAAATTGTAGGTTCGATAGCTGTGTAACGTTTTTCTCACACGATTGGAGAGCAAATAACTAGGTGCTGATGATATGGCAATATCGTTTCACGAACTATAGGTACTGGGTGTGGACTGGGAGGGGAAATACTGCTGGGAAGGTTGGACAAGATTTGTTCGAATGTTGGGTGTTTGGCAGTCGGTCTGATTTTTTGCTCAGATAAGTGTTGCTTCTTCCTCGCGAATTGGCGAGAAGAAGCACACCATCGTGAGAAGAGGAATGGGGGGAAGCATTTGCCCTGGAGTGTACCAGGAGTGTGTGGATAACCAGCAGTGGGTGGAGTCGGGCTGTGGATGATTATGATGAAGTGTTGAAGCTTATTAACATAGACATTGGAATTAAAATAATTGAAAGTGATAGCAAAGCTACTGTTACAAATAAATGAAGTAAACCTAACTTACTCAGAAACAAAAACTCAGAGATCAATAATAGAAATCCAAATTTGTTTGAAAGAGACCTTGTTCGATAATGATAAAGGAGAAAGCTGGCTAAATGAAAGTACAACACAATGCTGGCCAACCTTAACGCCTGTGTATCACGAGTCTAAGTATAGCTTCGGTCATACTATCATGGGTACAGCCAATTTTCGCCTCTCATATTGGTAGCGTGTAAGTACTCGATTGTATCATGATTTCGAAATTGAATTGAATACTGTCGTACTACCCGTCGAGATTGCATCGCACGATTTTTTCTTCCCTTTCCATCATTATGCGTGAGAAAGGGATGGCGCTATATGGATGTTTTTTCCTTTTTAGTTTTGTGTTGAATAGGCTCGCGGTTGTCAGTGTCAATTTTAGCTAGTCGTGAACGAGCTTTGTGTCAATTTTAGCCAGCGAGCGGCGAAGGGTAATCCGCTTCTTTATAAGGCTCATCTTTTGTGGAATTTCTGTCATGATTGCGCACCTATATGTAATTTTAGCGATTGTTCTTAGATTGTTTTTGGTTTTGTGATCATACTGGGAAAATTTTAGATTGAAATTGTGTCTGGGATACCTTACCTTACTTTATTTTAGATTAGTCTTTATGGAAAATGACATAGACACGTAAGTTTTGTTTAGCAGAGGTTCACAAAAATCACTACCTCTTTTGTGGTTCACAGTAATATGTGCAGTACTCATTACCTCAATAAAATCAACAAATCAAAGTTTACCTTTGCTAGATCATAAATCACATAATTCTTAAAGCCAGATTGATCGTCGTCATCCTAAGGTATAATTTCGATCAAAATGATGATGTTATTTTTCAGTTAACTTATGGTAAAATCAATTCGCATCTCCTATTTCGTATCCTTTTCAAATATTAGTCGGTATGTACGCACATCCATTTATGTAGTTGTCCGCAGCGGTAGGCCCAATTACGTCGCTAATTCAGTCGATGATGGGACATTGTGGTTCCCAAACTTTAAGCCCGTATTATTTTTTGAACTTGAATCCTATCAAAATTGCGACTAGATTGATAAGCAACGGAATTTTGAGCGAGTTTGTCTTGCCGCAAAGAGGTTTTGTATCATGGCAAAGTAAACAGAGGAATGTATGGGAAAAGGTTTGAGATCCATTGGTTATTGTCTCATCATCTTTCGTACATAAAATACAGGGACTACATGAAAGTCAATGGAAAACGTGAGTATAATCGCAGAGAGAATTCTTAACTCGATTTTTATGATAAATCTGCATATTGGCATTGATTTTGCAAATATTGCAAATTGCACTAGATTTGAGTTTAAAATGTGTAATAGAATAAGTTTTGAGTTATTAACGAGTACAATTTTTGATATATTTCATATTTTTATTCCAATTTAGTCCATACTCAAAACAATTTCTTCAAAAATATCCCAAACTGCAAAATTTACCAAACTCACCACAGCAAACAAGCTTTTAGCCCTCCAATTCCACTTCTACCCGCACCTGTACCCGTCACCCACGTTCCAGCCCGAGTAATGACATGAACTACGTGCGCCAATCGTCCGCCATACTGCACGACACTGCGCAAATACGCGTCCCGTGACGGACGCAGTCGCCACCGTGCCGCCACTGTGACGATCACTTGCGTACGCAATTGTACCTGGTAATGGTGCATTTGCGTCCGATGAGACACGTACGAGTAAATCTTCTTGTAATTGAGAATGTACGCTACCGTCTTGTCTGTGAAAGGAATGTTGGATTGTGGGAGATTTATGGACTGTTGGTGCCTAGGTATGGGTAATTGCTTGTCACAAAGAGCATAGGAATTTAGAAGAAGTGAAGAGGAAGGCCAAGGAAACGATGGATTGATTGTGTGAGGAATGATATGAATGAAAAAGGAGTAAATGAAGATTGGAAGAAAAAAACGTGTTGTGCCGACCCCAAGTAACATGGTACAAGGGTAAGAAGATAATCATGGAGCATAAAAAATGCATTTCTTTTGTGGATGCCCGCCCGACTATGTGATGCCAGTTGTGACGAGAAGTAATAATTGCTAGATGCATTTAAAGCAATCGAAGCATGTCTCCAAAAGCTTTTGCTGTGTGTTTTTAATAGATTGGAAATATTGCTAGGTATGAAGAGCAGCGGTTCGCCAGTGTTGCCAGGCCCGACTTACGAACAGTAAGTTGTGGGTTCGAACCCAGGCAGGCGCATTACTTCGTGTAATTTATTTCATCACCACTAAAAATATTTTGAGGAAACCGGCATATCTTAGAACCAAAAATTCGAAGACATGTGACATCTACCAACCCGCACTGGGCCCGCGTGGTGGATTTTAGACTATTTCCCTCTCATGGAGAGGAGGCCGTGTGTCCCAGCAGTGGGAAAATTATAGGCTGATTACGCTAGGTCTGATGCGCCGGTCCATCTTTGTGAGTTGGGGCAAAGACAAACGAAAGCTGGCATTTCCCTGTGAGTATCAATACAAATTGCCCGTCCTTCCTTAAAGTAAAATGGATATAAGCAATAATAAGCCATGTAACACAAAATTCGATCAAGATTATTCTCGTACAGGAACACGTTTTTGTTTCATCATAACATCAAGGTGGAAACAGAACCCAATGTATGATTGGGTTCAATATAAAAGCCAAAATCTTCCACTCCATTCCCCAACAATGTTTAATATTCCACCCTTTACACTGTGACATACCACTCCATTGAAGCGTAACCGTTGATCACTGGTGTGTAACCTAACCCTCTAATGCAATTGCACAGGCCTCCTCAATATGCACGGCCGGGCTAAATATTTGCTAACTGATTAAAAGTCAAAGCTGTCCTGCCCGGGGCCACCGCATGGAAACAATTGCTGCTGGCTTCTAAATAATATTAGTGGAGCGGATCATACGCGTCACAGATCACAGGGACGTTTGTACCCCTTGTGGAGATGGGGTTTTAGACTTAGTGCGGTACGGAGCGGATGAAGATTTTTTGAGCGAGGAAAGGAAGTGTTTATTCAAAGACTTGAAAACACTGGCTGAAAAAAACTGATAAGTTATTTTGTTTTAATATTTCATGAAAATTGGTTTGTATCTAGTATTGTTACATTTTTTTAATTCTGTAATTTTATGGCTCTGTTGAGTAGCATTTTCTCTGCAGTAGCATAAGCCTACTCTCTACAACAACATAAAACAACTATCGAAAAGAGTTCTACATAATAATACATAATATGCGTAGAAAAATGGTCTAATTTTAACGTCCCTACTAATCACAAACAATCAGCATCATATCTCTCAAAACAAAACATTTGTTTTTGTCTAAATCGCTCCGCTTGCCAGCATGTGAGCTCCCTAAATTCCCCATCTCAGAAGCTCTGAGTTGACATTAAAGATTATGCGAGATTTACATCGCAGGAAAATTTCAATATAACCTCTATACATTATACTGGTGATTTTACGAAACACTGTTGTTCCCCATTTTGGGGATTTTCTTTAATTTGTTTGAGCTCGGGTGTACGAGATATTAAGCTGAATGTTGTTTGCGAATTTCGAGTTATTTGCTCCCCGATTGCTGCTGTGTTTGTTGTTAATTATAATGAGGAAATGATACGTATTTATTCATTGAAAGAACAATAAGTAGGTATTTCCAGTTTTGCTTTTGTAAAGCTCAATTGCATATCAAAGTTTTGACTAGTATTTTTTACACTTTTGGAATACATTGCATTCACGAAGCAGTCAACCAAGCGTTCTGTAACATTTAACTAAGTAACTCTACGCAAACATTATTGCTGGGAAACGACATTTTTGTGGGGGGTGAAAAATCACGTTTAACGGTACGACTATTTGTATTTATTATTCTGTGGTAGGAATCAATGTAATGACAGATTGTAGTAGCTTGATGTGCACCCGTCTGTACTTCAGTCCAAATCCTAAAATCAATAGATACACTTCGTTACTTAATTCAAAGTATCTTCACACTTTACCGTCCGGTAACCTCGCTATCGCCAGAAACGGGATTGGGTACGGGACGCGGCAGATGTATTGTTAAACAACACCCGAATCAATCGATATTATAGGGGCTGTTGTGTGTTGACGGGTGTTACAAAGCTTTGTACAATGTTATGTTGATCGATGGTGAATTAATAACGTCGGTGTAGATACTTTAAGGATTTTGACCTGGTTTTTGAGGTGTGACAACTCATAATAGTTAGTCAATCGACTCAGTTATCCAATTTACCAAAAATGTTTTTCAACAACACATCGGCAAATAGCACAAAAATCATATTTATTTCTGTAAATTGGTTTTACAAAACACGTCACGTCATGTAATGTTTTAAAACTAGATGGGGGCGGTGTTTCGTACCTGACTACTATGAGGAGAAACGGCCGAAACAAGCTCAGAGATCACTGTCTCTTTTAGAGTCCAGATATTGGTCAAGTCATATTATATCAAATAAATACAGGGTGTAATAAGACCCTTCACGAAGCCGAAAGGCAATTGTTCTCCCCGTGATTGCGGTAATTTTTTTGTTCTAGACCCTACCTGGGAACCTTCTAGTTTCGGAGATATTGGGGGTCAAAGTTCCAACTTTTTCACAAGTTTTTTTTAGATACATGTTTTTAATGTAAGATTTTTACTTTAAACACCTCCCCTGTACTAATCAATCCATCCATCCGAACAATGTTTTGAGTCCGTTGCATTGAGTCCTACCGTAAAACGTGACGAAAAAAAGTCGTTTCCCAGCAATAATTTTTGCGTAAAGTTACTTAGTTTGATGTACAGAATACTTGGTTGACGGCTTCGTGAAGGGTCCTGTTACACCCTGTATACTCGCCTTATTTCCACGAGTGCACACAAATACTACAGAATACCCCAAGCTAAGCTAAGATCCCTACATGTTTCTAAACTGAAATTAAATGTCTCCGTTCAGTTTTAATTTGTTCAGCTTTAGCAGGATTAATGGACACGGTTGTTGAAATATTGACAAGCAGTATAAAGCTGCTTATGCTGCTTATAGGGGCTGATCAGCATCCACTGAGGATATGTCATAATAAGATGACTTGGAAGCCAACACTTAACTTAATGAAAAAAAAAAAAAAATGGAGACAGTTTCCTTTGATCTTACCAATAGTGTTTGTAGTAAATATAGTATAAATACTGTTTAAGGTGAAGTGAAATTAATTGGTCAGTAAATAGGCTAACATTTTATATAGTTGTCCGAGATAACACAGCAAAGTGCAGTTTTGAAACTGTCCAAACAAAAAAACGCTACTTAATTTTGGAGAAAAGAATAAAAAATCTTTATCCAAATCCACGTACACATTTAAATTCTATAAACATCCTAATTAAACAAAATAAACGCGAACAAGTTCTGTCGCCCCCGAAATGCCCCGATGTTCCCCGAGTCGGACGGCGGCGGCACAGGCGCAGGCGACGGCGACGTTTGGCGATACTTTACAATTTAAGCCTTCGTAAGCTCCTTACCGAGAACCGGTCCCAATCGAGCGGCATTTATTATTTTATTAAGCTTTTTAATGTTTACGAACTTGGGATAGGTTGGGGTGTAGTGGAAGCGAAGATTGAGTGAAGATATTCGAAGGTTATTAGCTTCGGATAAGAATTTTAGTGTGAAAACGCAAAAAAATAGAAGTCTTTCGTAATCACCGTTGAACATAATTCGATCTATTCAAATCTTGAATAGGTCCATCTTGAACTTATGTGCAACTTTTAGCTGAATGGAGAAACTGCAAGATAAGTTCATGTTGGAAATACTGAACTTTAACTAGATGGAGGATTTCTTCATATTTTTAAGATCATTAAACGGCCAGTCTTCGAAACTGATGGTTTAGTACCACCTATATTGGCGTTATCCCGAATATACTATACAATTAGCTGCATACGAAATTAGAGAAAAATACGTAAATAATTTGGAGAGAAATTCCTTTGTAAATTAATTCCCTGATCAGTTCCTCAATCACTTCAGTTACAGCATTCTTCCTTGTGCAGAATCATACTTCGTCCGAAAGAATTTCGGCCATGGAAGTGAATATCAGCAGAGACCATTATTTGATGCAGGAGCTATAGAGCTCAATTACCTTTATTACAGTCTGTTCTGCCATTGATCATGCAGTATAACAGCTGTAGCATATCTGCCACTGCATTTTGATCCTTAACAATAACGAAACGAGTATTAAAACAATGATAATAAGCCAATCGGTGGATCACTTTATTGCGAGAAGGCATCTCTCTCTCTCATTAATTTAACAATTTCGTTTTTCTTGCTTTTCTTATTTTGTATGTGACAAATTCTTCATGAGTCAGATGAGTTAAGTCATTTTAGGTCGATGGACAGACTGGCTGTTTAGCTGGACTTAATGGATCATGTGACTTTACGAATAAAGAAATAATAAAGAAAGTTATTTGACCTATTAGTATCTAAAGAATTGAGACCAAAAAGAGATGCAAAAAATCCTCCTCAGCGGTGTAGTTTGAGATCACGTCAGGGTTTCAAAATCTCCGTGATGATGTTCTCCTATCTGCTCATAATTTAATTAATTCAAAATTATTTTTAAGAGGTTGTCACCGTGTTAGTTTTTCCATAAAAATACTGTTGAAATCAAATATGGCAGCCGTTGAATGTAAAATGAGAAGCAGGACAGCATTAAAAGTTTAATTAATTTCAGAAAATCTAAACGCAATTCAAAAAGGGATCAATTAAGTTGCCACAAAAGGAGAACTAATAAAGTGATTAGCACTCGACCACAAAAAGGACAAAATCTTTGAACAAAGACCCAAAAAAAAGGACAATCATAAGCCTACCGATATAAAACAATGAGACAATTATTGTCGTCGGCGCAACCCCGGGATAGGGGAGGAGCAATAAAAAAGAGCAATCCCCCGGGATTCGTGATAAAAGATTTTGGCACGAGGGGAGATACGGGATTAAACGTGTGATACTTTGTCTTTTTAAACGAACCTTTTTTACCCAAGTAAGATATAAAGGGGACTGTTATGAAAATTTAAGGTGGCATTTTTGAGATTTTTGTGCGCTCGGAGTAATGTTTAAGGCGTGCAAACTCTTTGTGTAATGAGATATTATGCAGCTTTAAGAAGTCTTAATAAAACAACTTTATTCTTGCTTGGAAAGTTGGGTAAAAAGATATTTTGTAAAGAAGATTAAACAATCGATGATACTGCTTGACAGCTTCTTTTCTTAGTCTTAGCTAATCTGCACAAGTGTATATTTTGCTATATCTTTGGATCGAAAATTCTTAATCGACTGCAAAAAACATGTATGCATGTACGAAAATTCATGTATGCTACTAATAAAATAACTGAAAACTAGATTTTAGATGTGAATATTTTAGACTAATTGCTACAAACGCCTTTGATTTAAAGATTTGTTTAATCAAATCGTAATCATCGTTAGATCATGCATACATAATACACGTCATAGTATGTACGAAAAGTCCACATCTGCCTCAACATCTACCTGTTAACTTTCCCTAAACTCCTTAAAACATCATTAATCACCAATTGCACCATCTTAATCGCCAACAATACAATTGTTACACTCAACTGCCGCTTGACAACAATTGATAAATTAACAAGATTGTGAATATCCCTCGGCGACTCCCCCTCCTTTGCCGAAAAAAGGAAAAAAAAAAGCAAGGAAGACACGATTACTTGCCCCAAGCGTCCCAAGATGTGACAGATTAGTTGGTAATTTCTTCTAAATTGATATCTCAAGAGGCATGCTCTTTTTCCCCCGACTTCCCCTATTTTTTCCGTTTTCCTCCGAACTTTGAAAGATTGCCAGTCACCGCCGTTTATCGCGGTAACTATGGAAATCTTTGACATGAATTGGATGGAGGTCGAAGTTTTTGAAATAATTATTTTTTGCCCAGAAAATATTTATAATTAGGATAAATTCTAGAGTTTAGGATGCCTAAAAAGTTATTAAGCAGAGGCTGATGACTAGGTAGTACTTTACTAAATGTTTTTTCATGTCAAACCAGTAATTTGCATGAAAGTATCCATTGTAACATTCACCAATCAGGAGTTGCTATGGTTCAATGGCTACTTGCTTACTTGTGTGCTTACTGGCCATGTGCATTTAAGAGGGCCCTTCCCGGTCCGTCTATCGTCAACGCGAGCATGGTCGAAAAGCTTGTTGTTTCATCCAGAGCCACAGCGGCGATTTTCTATCGATTCCCCCGTCTTACCCCGCCCCGACCCCACACATCTCGTCTCCCGCGCACCTCATACCGCCTAACGCGATGACATTGAACGAAAAATAGTGTTCGAAAATTTCTTAAACTTGTTCCAGAAAATACGTGTTTTTGAATACTTAAGTCTTACAAGTGTGTGAAATAAATATTTGTCATTAAGAATCTTCATTACATGTGCAAGGTTTCTATCGAGATGTTTTCTTTACTTTTACAGTTTATGAGTACATTATGAACGGCCAAAGTTCAGTTAAAATTGGTGAAAAACAGCAATTTTTGGAGGCTTATACTGGATTTGTTTCTACAATTTTTTATTATTTGCTACCATAGAAATCTAGATATAGTGCACAAAATACCTGGGCTGGCTTTTACCTTGGCCAAAGGCTTAGTATTGCCATACAACGTGGCAACGCCGCCAGTCTCTTGGGTACATTACCAGTTGACTGCGTTGAGGAGGAGTTTTTTGACGCTATTTTTTAATTTTATTAATAAGTTAGTTACTATAAGTTATTTTAATTTATAAATACCTATTAGTTAAAAAAAATCAAAGATAAATGTGTAACAACTGCATAAACACGTACGAGCGTTTGTATGAAAAGTATGACGGGTTGGCCGCTCTTAATATGATGGGCTTAAAAAACTGACTATCCATTTATCATCCCTTTCTATCGAAAACTGAATCAATTCTATACGACACATAAACAACACTACAATAATAATACAATCTAACATGCATCCATCATCTGAAATTCTATAGTTCACATGACGTTTCGCATGACAAGCTACATAATCATCAGCCAAGCCTTTTCCCAACTATGTTAGGATCGGCTTCCATTCTAACCCGATGCAGCTGAATACACTTATTTTGAGCTCCAGGAGCAACTGCCTATCTGACCTCGACAACCCAGTTAGTACTGGGTAATACAATACTTCTAGGTAAGACTTGTTGTCAGACTTCCTGTAACGACTGTCAAAGATCTACAAATAACAGCAAGAACCAATGACTCAAAGTGCTTTCCAAGGCACGGAGGAAACTCGATATGTAATGCGTGGTAGATAGATAGATAGATAAATCATTTATTTAGTGAACAAAAAAGACACAACACACGGAAGTACAATTAAATTATAAAATTTACATGAACATTCTTTAAATACCTATAAAAATAAAAAAAACAAGGTGCCAATTGGCAAAAAGGAAAACATAATTTATGAAATAAGTATGGTAACACCATGACAAACTTCAATAAAATAACGAGTATTTAAACAAGGTGCGGTGTGCGCCTCAAGGTTGCACCAAATGGGAGTCCAGCTCAGCATGTGTCAGGCATGCACCTGACGCTGATATTCTGCTGGATCCCTGTAGTGACATACGGACGTCGAGCAGACGAGATAAATTGGTTGTTTTGGTCACCTATCCATGGGCCAACCTAGGCTACTGCGGCTTAACCTGAAGATTGACCGGAGTGACTGTTATTATTTTGCCACGAGCTCCTCCAAGAGCAAGACAAACTCCAATTATGTTAAAATAAAATGAAAATTTAAAGAAGCGAGTGAAGGGTAGCCTCATTACCAAACATAACACTTAATTGCGTATCATCAGTATTTGTCGTAAATATAAAGTGATTGCGTAATGTTAATTTAGACGTCATCGCACTGTCGTGTCGTGTGGCAATTTGTAGCGAATTTGACTTGATTTGGTCCGCTTGGTACTTGTTATTAGACCCCGAAAAAAAACCTACTGGCCGTCGAAGAATTTATGTATTTCTGTGTTCATCAGCCAATAATGTTCCCACTGATGGGGCATAGGCCTCCTCTCTATGAGAAGGGTTGGGCCGTAATACATACACCACTTGTAGTGTGATGTTAAGGGGTCCAGTAGAGGTAGCAGGACGTCGAAAAAAAAATCGGATCTGTGACTTTGAATTTTTGGTCATTCCGGTTTCCTCACAATGTAAAAACAACTCTGTCATGCCTTAATCAGGTCACGAATTTCATTTCATTTCATTATCATCATTCTCCTGCCCCTATCTCAATTCATTTATGGTCGGCCCAGCATGTCTTCTTCTTCCGTACTTCTCTATTACTCGTCATCTCAGCAGTCACCTCCTTTCTAGCCATGTCATCCTTCACACAGCCCATCCATCATTTCTTTGGTCTTCCTCCACTCTTATAGCCATCTACATTCATACTTCACATTTTACCTCACTACTTCTACACTCACACGACTCAGTTCACCAAGTTATTCGAAAAAAACCTGACTAGCTCCTAAATAATAATCTTACATATGTATTTTTTTTGCAGCAAAGGAATTATACACCAGCACACAGTGAAACAAATCAAAACTAGCAGTAGAGCAATTTAACGTTCACTTATACAATATTTACGCAATTTTAACACACCAGCGTAACATGCTCGTTCCACCTCATCCAAATCTTCAAGAAACGCACCAATCTGAAGACCAGTGAGAGGTCTTGGTAAAATGGTGGTACAGCATGTAGTCTTTGGAAGTTTCGCTCTGTTTACTATAAAGGTTGATGCATCCTTTAAATCGTTGTAATATATCATTTTCTATCGTAATTGGAGATATTTTGGGCTGTACTCATGTTCAGATTTTATCTAGGACGTCCTAATAAAGATATTATCGTTTCATGGCTGATGTTTGATATTTGGACGTCCGTCCGGGCATTTTGTTCATAATATATTGATAGTGCGCTCACATTTTGCCAGTATACAGTGGGTAAAAAATCGGGGATCAAACGAAACATATATTATAGCGATAGTTGGGGTTATTTGCAGTAAAAAATATCTCTGTGGCAGAGCCCTAACTTGATCTCCTTCAAAGTTATGATTGTTAGAGTGTTTTTTTAAGAAAATACCAAAATTTGTGTTTTAAAACAATAAATGGTGTTTGATTCTAGGAAATCCCTACAAAAGTGCTTTTAATACAGTGGGTACCATGATTTATGACACTTTTTTCAATATCTTTTAAGTCTCACGCAAAATATTTGAAACTTTAGTTAAATAACTGTAAAAAAAATGTACTATCAAAAAATTACCCTGATAACCCCAACTATCGCCCTGTTTCGTTTGATCCACGATTTACCTAGCCTGTATAGAGCCTATTGCCATCAACCGGGCACAAATCCAGACTCCATGGCTGCTACTGAGAAATTCTTGATAGAAAAACCCAATAACACTTTGCCAGAACTGGGAATCGAACCCCAGGACCTCATGCTCAGCTCAGCATGCTGGTATGAACAAGTACTTAAATTAAAAATTTACAACTACTCTATTTTGAAACACAGCATGTCATATCACACAGATTGTGCCTGTTCGTCGCCTACGCATTGCTATGTATTTATGATCTCTGCGGGCTAAATGTTCGTTCATTGTCGCAATTAGCATAGGGGCTGTTGTGTTGTCAAACGAAGAGGCTAAAAATAGAAGTATGCGGTTTGAAATGACCACCGTATTTTTATTTTATTTTCTACATAGCCTCTTATAGCTCTTGCAAACTAGCCGTAGTCAGAAAATGTTTTTTTTTTGAGTTTGTTGAGGATAGATACCTACCTTATTACGGCCTACTCACACTTATTCAATTCTGTTCAACTTTTGTCCAAAGAAAACAATGATTTTGTTTGCAATGCGTACGCATCCGTTCAGCTTTCTGTTTGCGTACGCAATTCATACAAAATCGTTGTTTTCAATAATTTTGGACGAGTATTCATAGTCAATCCAAATAGTTAATCATCACCATCATCCCCAGCCCGACTTCACCCACTGCTGGGTGAAGTCGGGCTTGAAAGGCTTTTTTTTGCTTGTGCCAAGCTCCATGTTCTTGTGCCAGCCTCATTCAGGATGCGATGGCAACAATGTCGTCTACCCATCTCGCCGCCGGACAACCAACACTTCTCTTTCCAGCCCATGGACGTCACTTGGTCACAGCTTTATTTCACCTGCCATCACCGCGCCTTGCTAGCAGTCTTGTCGAACTCCATTTGAGTTTCGTAACGCGATTTTGAATATATGGAAAACCTTCGCACGTCTCCGAATTTCAACGTTTGGAACTCGGTGTAAAAATAGCTTATACATTCCATGATAAACAAGTTATTCCATAATGAATCATGGAACAAATGGTCATCATTTGCTCCATACAAATGATTAAATATTGCGGCTCAGGTGAAATTACCGGAAAGTCGCATTTTATAAATCTTAAATTAGGATATACAGGCTGTTGCTTTGCTTCCTTGTCAAATTCAAGGAGGTATATGATTCTCGATCCGAATCTATAATAAAAATTATAAGTTTTTTTTGTTTACGGAAATCGGCAAGTCTAAATCACCCGTATTAAAATGCAGCCCGTCTGTTCCTAGCCATACAAACGCGCCGTCACACACACAAACGCAAAACGTTTATGCCACAGTATAGTTATGGCCAGTATGGAAACTAGTGGGTGTTTTACGCTTACCGATTTCCGTAAAAAAAACCTTATCTTTTTAGTATCGATTCGGTAAAGAATCATTATTAAAATACCTCCTTGAATTTGACCAGGATGCAAAGCGACGGCCTGTATGCAAGGAAGATTATAGGTCGCGTTAAACTTAATCTCGCTAGATAAAAATTACTAACCAATTCCTATATACAAGTGCTAAAAATCTTCATAATTTTTTATCCTTGAAACAATCGAAATTCACCACTACTGTAACCTAAATTATAGCCGTCACCGCTTTGCCCCGGGCGGGATAGCTTGACTTCCGACCGTTCACATCCGCATCCGGTGATACACATTTTTTTTCCACTTTTCGCGTTTTCCGGTGTCAAGCTGTCGTGCGCATGACATTCGCTTTGTTCGTTATTGACAGCTCTTCCCGGAATATAATAAAAATGTTCCATTTTGTAGCAGGTGGTTGGGAAATGGTGAAAATTCGGTTTGGGGAAATGTGTTGCTGAATTTTTGTAGTGAATGTGGATGTGGGACTTGTTTTGATGATAATGAATACTGGTGAAATGTATAATAATTGGTATTTAAAAGTGAAGTTATTTTTTAATCAAACTCTGTCATTGAAAACTATATTACACAAGATTAGCGTAAAGCGAGAACTGTACCATATATCAATTACCTACATAGGAACGTTAATAAAAAAATCATTTTTCGTAATTATTACGGTTTGAGACATTTATTTCTCAAAAAGAGTAGAATTCACTTATTATGAGAAATACAAGGTATTCTTAAAAATTAATCTAAGAATGAATGATGAAGTGATGAATTATGAAGAAGGTTCTAGTAAATAAATAAACTTAATAGTGACTCATTAATGTTTCCAGTATTGTGGATAAAAGCAAAAACAGTGTATACTATTACATTTCGATTATTGAATGCAAGTCAATATAAACGGTATTTTACTGTATTAGTTTTCCGAGACACGTTTTTTTTTAAATTATACTAGTCCTCCAAGTAATTTCACTTCTGCTAGTTATAAGAATAGAATGAAGACTCACCCGATTGACACCACAATGTCTCACCCATTGAACTACAGTTTCTACCAACTGTCAGTTCACCGCACAACATCAAGTCCTACTTACCTCTTAAAGGTAAAAGAGCGTAAAGTTACGCTGTTGGCGCTTGTCAGAATTGTGAACGCACCTTTAAAGGCCCCTCGTATGAGTGACAGCTTAATGTAGTCTGCTCGAAAAACATGATTGATCATTATCAGTATCGGAGATGCTGGGTGCTTGATACTTTGGCTCTCTGGAGTTTTGAGAGGAACTTCGTGGTGAAAATTGCTTGATCTGTCATAGGTTTAAGTAGCTGTAGCAATGATTGATAGCATTTTGATGGGGGCTCAAAAATCAAAATACTACAAAGCCATCAAATTGTTATGTATCCCTTCTTGAAACCGCTGCTAATATGTTAATAGTGATAGTAGTATAGTATCTTTAGATGTAAATCATCATGGCGGTGATGAACTGATGATTCTACAGATTTATGTGCCAGATCAGAAATAAACAAAACATAAAAATACGCCTGTAAGCCCCGAAGGGTTAGGTAGAGGTGTATCTAATAGTACACCCACATTTCAATAGTTATTTTTAAGTCCCATGTAATAGGGGGCGAGCTATTGCCATCAACCAGACACAAGTCTCCCCCCCCCCAAGGTTCATTGGAAGATCAGCGTCAGACAGCCTCACCTGTCTGGCATTAATGCTGAAATGGACCTTTTTGGCGCAGCCGTGAGGCACACAGTACAGTCATACCTACTATGTATTTTCTCTTTTTTGTAACTTTTTTAAATATTATTGTGTGTGTGCCTGATGTACTGACGTCGAATAAACATTTTTCTTTCTTTCTTTCTTTTCTTTTTTTACAAGTCTAGACTCTGTGGCTGCTACTGAGAAATTCCTGATAGAAAAACCCAATAACAATTGGCCTAACCCGGGAATCGAGCAAAAGGGGCAGTCCTAGGATTCAGACAACAGTCATTAGACTCATACAACAATCTCATATCTCTCCATTCAAAGATCCAAGACCTAGTATTACACCGTAATTATTGACTTCAGAAGAAGTCTATATCATGTCTCGAAGTTCATTGACCCAGTAAATCAGTGGCTAGACACTCAGAAAGCATATAGACAACCCTGTTATTAAATTTGGATGTAACTATTCTGACTGTCGCACTTTCTTTGCGTCCATTCACAGCCTTTTAAGGAGAATTGCCTGGAGACATCAATTTATTATTCAGTCAAAAGTAATCGTTTGCATATTAATTGTTGGTGTCGATGAGCTATGAGCAATATGTTGTGCTTCAGGTGATATGATTTTGGAGACTATTGCATACAAACATATACATGTATAACCACTTATTTTCGGATTCTTTTAAAGAGGATAAAATAATGTCTATGTTGTTTCTAAAATTTCCATCAGTGATGTTTTATTCCCATTTCTTATTAGAAAGAAAGAATGAAAGAAAGAAAAAAAAAGAAAGACAGAAAGGAATAAACAAAGAAAGAAATAAAGGAAGAACGAAAGAAAGAAAAAAAAGAAAGACAGAAAGGAATAAAGAAAGAAAGAAATAATTAAAGAAAGAAATAAAGGAAGAACGAAAGAAAGGAAGAATGAAAGAAAGAAAGAAAAAAGAAAGAAAAAGTACTAATTTGACTCGCACAGGACAAAACAGTAATACAAAATTAAATAAAAACAAAACATTATTTATTGTGCCAAAGTCACTGCAAAGTAAAAAGCTGTTTCACAACGTTTGTTTTCCGTTCAGATGTTGCCATTTTTTGTGAAATTGCATTAAAAAGTCCAATAAACATTGTTTAGTGGACATTCAAGAAATATCATCACAATGTTGTATTATTTATGTATGCTTTTATCACAAAGGTAGAGAATGCCTTTGCCAGATCTAAAAACAACATTATATGTTTCCATGTCTATCTTGCACTAATATTTTGACAGATGTGCGATTGTGACAGGAATACCTAACCCCAAGCCAGTCTATTATTATAGATTTCAAGACAATTCCGTCTATGTACTACCACTACTGGACAGGAACTTTAAATAAATAAAACTGTTTTTAAAAAAAATGCTGACCGTAAACAAGTTTCCTTTGAAGGAAAACAAACGCTCCAAAAACATAAATTCTCCACACCCGGACGTATGAAAGTCTCGTCCGAAGTAGTCGTGAGGAATGAGTTGATGATGAGATAGATCTGAGGCGCGTAATGATGGCTAAATTAATCTGTCTACTATTTGGAAGCTGGCCTGTCAAGAGGTCAGACTTTTGGTACGGTTTAATTTAGGAGTGAGGAGCGAGAATTGGATAAGATAAAATGCAAAAAACGAACTCGTATCATGCACATACCGATTAAGCATATACCGTAGTACATTTCCTAATCATCATCATCATTATTCTCCTACCCTTATCCCAATTTATTTGGGGTCAGCGCAAAAGTCTTCTTCTTCCATACATTTATAAAAAAAAATTACATATCACAGCTGCTAGACTCAGCATTTTCAAAGATTGCTGAATAAATACAGTAGATTCGAGTTTCATTCAGGGGATGTCGGGATTATAAAATTCGCAGCCAAATTCAGGGCCGACTCAATTTGGATTGCCTTCGACACACTAAGGGGAAGTTCAGGGGATGGTCGATCAAGGCTCTCATGACATGTGTTTTGCTTAAGCCTGAAAGAAGTCGAAGGGAGCGATAAAGTAGGTGTGTCCATGAGTACTTGTAGAAAACGTGTTCTGGTTATATGGAAATGAAAGAGTGATCCGGAAAAAATCATCTCCAACAGTGCATCAAGATTATATTAGCTAGAATATTCATATCTAGTAGTTCCTATCTTTAAGTTCATAACTTAAACCAACACACAAAGTCACGACATAGATCTCATGTGCGTTGGATACGCTAAACAACTTTTACTGTGCACAGCGATGCTACCCGATGCCCGTCGGCTATGTGTCAACTGATGGCCAGCCGTCTAACTTGTTTGGTTATGTAATCCTACGAGATACATTTATTTTATTTTATGTATAACATGAATAAAATTACGTATGTGTTTAATTGCTGATTTTGTTGGGTAATGACAGCCTGGTTGGTCTATAGTGGTCGCAAGCGCAATTACTCAGCACGAGATCTTGGATGTGATTCCGGGGTCGGGCAAAGTGTTATTGTAATTTTTCTATTAGGAATTTATCAGTAGGAGCCACGGCGCGGCGTTTGGATTCGAGCGTGTTTGATGGCAATAGGCTCGCCCCCTATTACATGGGACTTAAACATAACTGGCGAAATGTGGATGTGTACACCTCTGCCTAACCCTTCAGGAATTACAAGCGTGATTATGTTATATTATAAAACGCAGTGAATCTTTTAGCGAGAGTTTGTCCTTTGAAGGTTTGCAATCGTGACTGTTTTTAATCGGCATGCAATCTTGCCCTGTACCAGTTTATTGAAATGGTCGCAGTAGAAATCTTTTCATGTGCTGAAAGTGTCTATAGGCGGAAGAAACCAAAATTTCCCCAGGAGCTGTTTGGTAACCTAGGGAATAAAAACTAGATTTCAGTTTTAGCTCATATCCATTGTTAAACAATTTTACTAGTGAATGTGAATTAGATGATAGCATCTTTTTAGGTAGTACAAAGAAGTTATAATATTCGTCATTAGCAAATTTCATAAAAAAAGAGATTATATACATATGTTTAAAAAAACCTTGTCCGATTCGTGAGGGTATTATTTGGTATCGAGATTAGATTCTATTTAATATGTAATCAGTTTTGGATAGCAAGTTTAAAAAAATATATTTAGGGAAATGGTGGAATATTTTTATTTTCATGAATATTTTTTGTTTCTTATTTAATTTGGTAACGTCATTGGTATACCAACGTTTATGCTCCTTTCGGATCGGACAGAGTTTTTCAAAATATTGTAAAGGAAATAAAAGTATAACTCGATTCAAATAATCAAATAACTTTCAGGATATGAAGGTTCACAATTTGTTATTAATTTCGAAAACTAATTTAAAATATATATTTTCCTCTGAACTCATTCTACACGAACCCTTTGTAACCCTTCAACTATTAAACTGTATACTGTCGAGATGCTTGCACGTGACAGTTGATACGGAACCCGCCTCGCCGCGGGCAATGTGTGTCACTGGCTTTAAGGTAGTGAGTCTATTGATTAATTTGGGCGATGATAACTTCGGTTAGGTTAACTCTATACGGATAGTAATTATTTAAACTTAAAATTAAATTATTGGGATAAATCGGTGCTAAATGAAATCTGACTGTTAAGCATGGCATAGAGAGACAAGGCCCTATACACGGTAGAAACGACTTTTTTCTTTGGGGTGAAAAATCACGTTTTACGGTAGGACTCAATATAACGCACTCACTCTTTTGTTCTGTTGACAATACTTTTTATGATAGAAACGACTTGATTCTGCAGCCAGGATCGCCGTCTCACGAGAAAACTCCTCAGCGGTTAATAATACGGAAACGAAACTTAGTATACGCGTTCAATGTTGAAAGGTAAACCTAAATTTCTTCTATTCATTTTCATGTAAGCCTGTTTTTTTCTAAACTAGAACTTGATGAATTCCTAACTACATTTATGTATTATTTTTCCAGTCTAAATGGCGGGATGTGACTTAAGTCACAACTGAAACATAAAATAAAATCAATCAATAAATAAACATAATATCGGGAACTCAAAACATGGTAAATATCCCGTTTTAAGAGTTAATGATACTATTAATGACCATGACACTTTAAAAATATATTACTGAAACGTAACATATCACGCTTGTAATCCCCGTAGGGTAAGCAGAGGTGTATGCACCTAATAGTACACTCACATTTCGTCAGTTATGTCTAAGTCCCATGTAATAGACCACATAACCGAGTTCTGCAATGTCCCTCTCACCGCACTGACTTCATTCATCGATCATCCTTCGTTCAGTCTATTTCTCTGTGGAATGCGCTTCCCCAGGAAATCAGGATGGCAACCAATCGTCTATCTTTTAAAATTAAAGTTCGCGAGTACATTCGGAAAAAGCTGGCGGTTTCGTCACAACGTTAATGTTTTCTCCATTGTTTGTCTTTTTATTTTAGTTTATTTGTGTAAATGTCTATTTACACATATATATATATATTGATATATATGTATAGTATTTTGATATATTTTATAGTATTTTATATATCCTTGTAGTTTATTCATAGGTACATCTACCAATGTTTGTCTCTGCATCACCCAAAGATTGACTGGTAGAAAATGCCTATGGCATTAAGTCCGCCTCTGTACTATGTGCTTGAAGTGTTAAATAAATAAAATAGAGGACGAGCCTAACATGTTCTTCTAAAACCTATGTACTTACGTAATAAAACCAGACATTTGGCTAACTATGGATCCTAAACTCTAGGCTATCCAACAAGCATTCCACTAATCAGATAGCAAAAGTATGTAAGTCAGGGTGTTAAATCATACCTAGTTGGTACTGCTAATTACCAGTGACCAATTAACCTCACCTGACTTATAGCCGTTTCGTTAGGAGATGGCCGTTTATTGCTCTCTTGGCTAATTTCTGTGGCACCTGTCTTTAGGTTCCTCCGTCACTTTCTATTTTATGGTGTCTTAATGGTTTTGTTTGCATAAAGTGGAATGGTAGATTGGTAAAGTTATTATTAACACTAAAAATGGTATATTTACCATGTTTTCTATTTATTTTGAGTTCCCGATATTGCGGTGCTGTTTCAAGCACCACGATCACGGATAAACTGACAATAATGATATCGGGAACTCTAAGAAAGATCAGCAAATCAAGTATCTTGACTTGGCTCGTGAGGTTGTCGACATGTGGGATGTGGACTCGATCATTGTGCCGATAGTCGTATCAGCCCATGGCTTAATTGCCAAGAGCCTCGATCAATACCTGACGAGGCTCTCGTTAGGCAGCTGGATCAAGGGTTTGATTCAGAAAGCGGTACTCCTGGACCCGGCTCGTATTGTTACGAGATTCCTCTCTCTGGAGCCCTGACCGCCGGTAGCTTGGACACTGTTTCTAGATGTTTTTTTGATACCGATGGGCTACAATTTTTTAATATTTTTTAGGGTTTTTGCTTTGATTTTAAAATGTCTAGAGAGAGACATAAAAAATATCAGCCAACTTTTGACTTATAAGTTTGCACACAGAGACATAGACGCACAAGTGTTTACACTGTGCGTTTATTGTCTCTGTACACCGGCCGCACGCACACATGTTTAAAATTATTGGCTCGTTTTGTTTGTTTTGATTGTAGGGCGACGCTCCATCTAGACTTTATACATTATAATGAAAGTGTATTTTTATATTTTTTTAAATTAATGTTTAGAAATTTAATTGATTTGTAAATGTATTAATAAAGACAATTTCGGGAACTCTTAACCGTTTAAAAACTTAAACTGGAAAAGTAGGGCTGAAACAGAGTAAATCAATTTTGCACACCTGGATGAGAACACCAAAAAATTTACTTTGTTCACCCGGATGAACAAAGTGGAACAAACCGTCATGGTAGGATATAAAAATGTCACCCACATATTCCGTCAAATAAAGAATTTCATTTTGAAAATAGTACAGGAGGCAAAGCTAGACCGGCTCAGGGTGTGCAACCAATGTGCGGTCTACTGTCATGTGCCTAGCCTTTTGCAAACCTTGTTGTGATTGATCTTCTTCCATTCTCCCCTGTCAGACGACACGGCGTCATTTACACCTTTCTCTTTTTCTTATCATTCCTCACACAATCCATCCATCTTTTCTTTGGCCTCCCTCTCCCTCTCCACCCACCAACATTAATATCCACCAATTTTCTAATAACATGCGTTTTATCCCTCCTTATTACATGGCCATACCAAGAGAGGCGAGAACTGATATAATATTTGTTTTGGAAGAAAAAACATTGAACAAAACCCAAGATCAGAGAGGTCAGAGGACATAACAATGAGACTACCAACCCGCCAGTCAATGACACTTATCAGTAGACTTACTTCCCACTTTCTGATGAAGATGAGGCTTGAAAATGTATTTATTACTTCCACATTATGATGCTGTTCTATTCCCAGTAAGTACCGATTATGAGGCAAATTACATAGTACATCACAGAGATCAAAACAACAGCCGTTTGTGAAACACGTCACATGTGTGCCTACTGGGGACGTCGTGCTCATGCGCCGAAAGCAACACTACCTTCTTTGAAAACTGATAAAGATGACCACGTAGAGGAAACTAAGTCTTATGCTCTTATGGATAAAGTTTGAGGTGCAGTCATGGATAAGTTTGCGGTGTAAAATGGTGGAGATATGAAAGATTTTGAAGATCTGCTGAAATTAATCTTACTAGTTGAAGATAAGGTTGCATTTTGAATGAAGGTGGTAAAATGATTCATCTAAGAAAATTTTCTCCTAGCTCTTGAGAAGGTTAAATCAAATTGAACTCTCACAAGTTGTGTTAAGGTGGAATCGGGTAGTAAAATTAAATTAGCGTATAATGCTCCTACGCATGTCAACGTATTCGTAGTGATCGTATCTGCCCAGGGTGATACTGTCGGCGTAAGACCTATGATTTAAATATGCTTGAGAACTTTGTTTTGTATAACTTGGAATAAATTATCGTTGAAAATGTTTAAGTGGATAGATATTAAGATTGTAGAAGAAAAATTAACACTGAAAATTATGAAACTGTATTTGAAGAAACAACGAACAGAAGTGAAAAAAGATACAAAAATACAAAATATTAAAAAAATACAAAAAAAGATGATTCAAGATTTTCCAAAAAAACGTCATGTTATATTTAGTTTACCTTGCTTACCTTGTGTCTAGCTGGACTAGCGAATGAAGACTCCAAGCTGGAAATCCGAAATTTAAGACACAATCCGAAGTAAAAAATATCCGGTACCTATTTAAAAAAAGGGTATGCAGAATGTCCCGATGATGTTGAAAACGACACTCTATAATTAATTTGGGAGATGCAAGCCGATTTCATCCTGCTTGACTATATATTTTTATAGCTCTATCAGACTTTGTATTATGCACACTGTCGTCGGCATCGAATCAATAACAACACAGGACAAATCAACTCCAACAAATCCCAACATATCTTCATTTCACACGCTATTTTTATGAGCAATAAACGCAACAATACCAGAAGCCAGAACCAAAATAAAGAGTTGAGCTATCCGAACTATAAGTTGCGCCCTCGCCGCCGCTCATAAAACGGCGTTCATTATAAGGCTTGTTACGACACTGTCATCTCTTTTACAATCCTTAATGACAACCCTCCATTGAACGCCGTTTTCTCAGAAGTTGACAGCATGAGACCGTGTTATAAAACTATAAAACTTGCTTATTGTCATCGTAAAATCAGGAGATATTTATTATACTCAAATCCTCTACTTTATCCTCTGTATGGCTTTGATAACAAGGTTCTATATTGCATGGTTCTCGGTATATGAGGGTTTGGAACAACTCGTTAGTGTGACGCTTCAAGTGAGGAGTTGGATGCAAGATCAGGGGTTAACCGAGTATTTAATTGATATTGGTTTGTTATTGATTGCGTTATTGTCGGCTATCTGCTGTTACTGTGATTAGGATTCTAGGTTTCTAGTAAATTCTATATTATGGTGTGTAAATCTAGGAGAAATGAGAGTTGGGTTGAATCATTCTCGCCATGTCGATTCCCGTTACGTCGACTTGTGATTTTTCTCGGTTTTGATGGATAGTTTTTTGTTTCACCTCGACATGGCTATCACAGAGTACAGTCACATTAAAAACTAAATACAGCTGTGCTTTTAATTTTGCGGCACGGTTGGCGCAGTGGCTGAGCGATTGGCTGCTGCGTTGCCTGTCGCGGGTTCGATCCCCGCACGGAACAAATATTTGTATGATCTACATGTAGTTTTTCCGGGTCTGGCTGTTTGTGAATGTGTGTTTAAATGTTTGTAAACGCACCCACGATACGGGAGAAATTCCTAGTGTGGGACAACGTTTTTTTTTTTAAAAAAAAACAAAAAATATGTGTTTATTAAGTAATTTCGCTCATCCAGTGATACCGTATTATTATTACATTGATAACCCACCAAAAATCATTACTCTTCCTTTTGACTTCGCCGTAGTAGGGTAAAAAGTACTAGGCTAGCATAAATTCAAGGTGTTAAGATCTGTTTACTTGCAAGGTGTGTGAATGGAATTTCGAGATAATGTGATTGGCATCAATACTAATTTTGAAGATGCAGGCCCTTAGTAAGTGGGGGTCCACTTCGCTTTACTACTTTTTCTACTTTTGGACGCGGAATCAGCTCGAACCGGCAGAAAGATGTCATTCGCTTCGTTTTGGTTCGGATTATGCATCGGATTCCGCTTCGATATAGTGTGGTCACTTTGTTAGAGTCTTCTAATTTAATTTCAAAAAAAGAAAGTCACACCTCTTGCTGTCAACGTTTCCTGTGATTGGTTTCTAACATAGCATAATCAGCCTATAATGTTCCCACTGCTGGGACGCAAGCCTCATCTACATGAGAGGGAATGGGCTACAATTCACCACGCGGGTTGGTAGATGTCACATGTCTTTGAATTTTTGGTTCTAGGACATGCTGGTTTCCTAACGATGTTTTCCTTCACCGTTTTGAGAGCAGTGGTGATGAAATAAATTAATGAATTTCACAAAGTAATGCGCCTGGGTTTGAAACCATGACTTACTTACGTACTGATGGAATTTTTACTGATGTGGCAAAATCAGCCCAGCCATAGTCAGCTAGTTTTACTGGAGGTATTCCTCATTTCCAATCTTTAATAACAACTATTACTGTTTGGGAATGCCATCAAGTAAGTTTGCAGCCTTCATTTACTTGATTAATATTACTATAGGCGAGTTTACGTCCCTAATACAAAATCTAAACACTCATTGTCTATTTCTGTCTTAAGGCCAGTAAAAAAGCGGTTGACAGCAAGCGGGAGGGAAATATTAAATGGCTAAACGGATTATGGCCCAGAGATAGATTACAGTCTGGAGTAACAGATAGGCTAGGTATACTTTTACTTTATTTTTTTCACCCATACCCGTCAAAACTACGCGAACGAAGTCCCGAGCAACAGCTAGGTGGAAATAAAACCGAGCAAGACTAGATAATTGGTCTAGACATAAGAACCAGTATCTTTCAAGGCGTTTCGCATTTCTACAAAGACTTTTTGGTAAGTAAGGTAGGTGATAAATTTTAATGTGATAAGATGCAGTAAATTTTTGTCATCGTTATCATAATTATTATGAAAGAATCCCTCCATCCAAGTCCCCAGAACTATACGTATACAAACGAATACCACGTATTCAGTAAATCAATCTAAACAATTCTTCACCAGTAAATATAAAAAATCTGCCGTTTCCTCCAAAAGTTTAATACCTAAACGGTAAAAGTATATGGAAGAGCTGTTTTTTTTTTAAACGACTGATGAAAAATTTATTTTTAATAAAAATTGTTTTTTTTTTATCATCAGGGGGGGGGGGGGGTAATGATGTAGGTACTGAATATATGTCGTAACCATTTGTGCGCCACCCTGTATTCATCCGCCTGCTTCATACCCTCATAATTTGTTCACATGAACCATAAGGGACCACCCACACTGCGCTAATAAACGCTGCGTTTTACGATCGTGATAATAAACGCTGTTTACAGTGGTCGGCGCATGATGCGTTGTCAACCACGGGGGTTGCTCGGTTGTTTGGACAAACGGTTATGGTATGGCATCTGTTGAGTCGTGTGTTGCGGCTTTTACTTGGGTGGTTTCGGATATAAAACGCGACGTCCGTGAGGGAGTAATTTTTAGGTAAAGTGGCGCTTATAGAGTAGTTTGCCTTGTGTTTTAGGGAGCCATAGTTTTGCTTGGGTCGTTGATAGAAATAAGGATAGATTTTGCTCCGTCTACTTGTCATTATCATTACGTCTAACCTTCTTCTATCCTCTGCTGAGTCCTCTTCCTTGATGGCTATCCACTAATCTGGCGGGCAATAAACTTCGTGATCTTCTGATAGTACACCAAGCAGGTTAGATGTCTACTTGCAAAGAGAGAGGTATCTGATCGTACTTAGATTTAGCTTTTGCTATTCAAGATCTGCTTATGTGAGCGTAGTTATCAAAGCTAATACCTCCTCTGTATGAGAAGAGGCCTTCGCCCTGCTGTAGGACACAAATAGGCTGGTAATATTACGATTTGATATACAAATGAAGATTTTCGCAAATTATTTAAGATGATTCGACACCTCCATTCATCAGTTTTAAAACAAACACCAAATTTCAATGTCGACCTCTTACCTAACGATTAAAATAAAATACCTTTTAATCAAACCAATTCAATTGAAGACCACACAATGGGCTAAGGCCTCCTATTCAAGTTATTATAAAAGTGAATGAAGAATAGAATATTTTTATTAAAATCAAGTTCATATTGCAATTGCGACCTCGGTATAACCTTGGTGGTAATCACACACCAATTAATGTCCGTTACAGAAGACAAATGAACGGACGAAGATACTATTAATCATGTAAGGATTGGCGGTTGCGAAGTTGGCAGAGTGAAGTGTCTGGGCCTTTATGTTAAAAATTCTCGTGAAATGGTTTATGTTTGGGGGCCAAAATATGTTTTATCAAAATCTCCGTTCTGGCGTGGTCATCTTTTGGATGACAATTTTGTTTCTCCTAGTAATTTTGCCACTGCTTTGTACAGGTAAAAACTAGATCAATTATTAGGTTTACCTCGTGTAGGTGGTTAGCTGAAAATTCAGACAAGCATCAGCAAATCGTTGAGAAATTCTGCGAAAATTGCAAGAAAACTATAAAATTGAAATGAATGCAACCAGCAGGAAAAATAATTTCTAAGGCACTATTCAACAACCGGGACCAAAAAAACCTCAGTGGTTCACAGCCTGAAAGATTGACTGCTGTTTCAACAGCTAGAGGTGCATCAGACGTAAAAATATGGTTACACGGAAAGAAAGAAAAAGTATTTATTAGCCCGCACAGGACAAAACATAACAAAAATGGTTAGATTTACAATAAGTGCACCAAAATTATAAAAGTAATAAAAAACAATAATTTAAAAAAAACAACTGATTTAGTTCTGGTACGAAGCCAAAAGGTCCCCCCCTATCTCAACATAGCGCTGTAACAGTTAAAACGTCACAGCGCTGATATTCTGATAGGGCCCAAAGTGATGCCACGGTCAGATACGAATAAGAATTAAAATATATATATATATATATTATACCAAACTTTTTTAGTTAGTTACTGAATATATGTATTTACTAGTAAAGACTTACATTGGCCTAACAATCGATGCGGTGGCGTGCAGCTAAACGAAGTAGAGCTTGGACTTGATAGTTGATAGCGAACGTATTTAAATGCTCTAATTACTTGTTCAGTAAAGAAGCCCTGAAGGCCGACATGTGAGTCAACAATCACATTTAGGACAATTAAAAAATCGTGTTTGATTGTGAGTAAAGTCATTAAGTTAGATTTTTCTTATAAATATGTGAAGATCAAAATAAGAAACAAAGAAAATTGAGTTTATTTGACATCAAAATTATACAAAATAAATAAACAAACATAACTAATAATGCGAAAGGGTGCTCAGCTCAGCATAATGCCAGATGGCAACACAAGGTGTACCACCTGACGCTGATTTTCAGCTGCAGCTCACTAGTGCCATACGCTCGAAAATATAAACAAACACATATTAAAGTCTAAAATATTTTGCACACATATCAAATAAAATAAAATGTTGCGACTCTTTATTATAAAAGAACAACGAAAAGAACTTCTCACCTTAGTCGTTCCCTCACTGCTGAGGATCACGGCCACATAAATGACACATCTCCAAGCAGCCTCCAACAGCCTTCTTGATCCCGTCTGAACATCTTGCCGGTGGTCTGTCTAGCACGCGTTTACCTTCTATCCGGCCCAGTATTATTTACAGACAATGCCCAGTCGAACGCATAATATGTCCAAAAATGCTAAGGGCACGCTCCAGGCAGATTATAGAAAGCCGTTTGGTGAACGAACTACTACAAAGATCCGAACAATTTAAAAAGACATGACTCTGTGACAGGGGGTCATTTTCTTTTGGAGTTCGCTAGAAACAATGAGGGCAGGCGAGGAAAGGAAACTCCAGGCTTGGTCTTTAGTTTGGGCGGTCTCTTTAAGGACATAATTGGGAAGGCCTTATTATGTCCTGCAAGAGGTCCTGCTGCTCTTTCTGGTGCTGGCAACGGCAGTTGAGCAAGAAACCAGCCAGTGTCAGCGCTTAGAAACTGGCTGGGTTCCTATTCCACTGCCAATGGCGCAAGCACTTGGAGGTGTAACCATACTCTTAAAATTCCCCTAGAGGAACACTATGCTGCTGTATCGAAGGGAGTATAGTTCGGTTCAAAGTTTATGGCAGCTCGGAAGTTAGCTGCGAGTGACAGTCCGCGCATTATACAGTCAAGACGATGCGTCCTCTGCGCTTCGCTGATACCTAAAATTGTATTTTGCGCAGCTTTACGTTAGATGTTCCGTGCCGCCATAAAGTGTGAACCGTTATACCTGCGCAGAACCTCACTCGCAGCTAACTTCCAAGCCGCCATAAAGTTTGAACTAAATTATACCTATTATTCCGACGGCAAATGTGAACTAGAATGAACTTTCCTATTCTACAGTTATAACCGTCGCGTCGCATCGTAAAGAAATAATTTTCTTCAACCACAAACCAGCAACAGTATTGTCACTCTTAAAAACTCTTTACTACATCCATAACTCGTAATATTCCATCATCTAACATAAAGTTGAGAGGACTGCAAACTAATAAGTAGGTGCTAATGGCCAGTTCACACATGGCGACGGTTCAAGGTGGCAAATGTAATAGTTTTACGACTGTACTACGTATGGCGCTGTCATTTGTTAATGTGTTGGTTTATGGGACGGTATATGGAGAATTTACATGCATTATGCATGTTGATGTTGAGATGTTTGTGTAATGGGTGTAAAAATACCCTTAATGAATCTGAAAGGCACTTTTTCTCCCCGTCATTTGTTGCGATCATATTTTTGTACTGGACCATACCTGTGAACTTTCTAGTTACGGAGATATTGGGGGTCAAAGCTTCAAGTTCTCACAAGATAAAAAAACACAAGTTTTAAATGTTTTACTTTACCTTAAAAATACCTCCAGGAAACTGTAAAATGGAAACAGTACAATTTTATGATAATGCCTACAGACGTTTTTACTTTTCCAGAAGAATCGAATTAACTATAGAACTAACTAGACTTTTTTGGGTGTTTAAAAATGGAACAATTCAACATGGTTTACCTATTTCATCAATAGTGATTAGGAAAAACTGTTATTAGGAGCTGAACAGAAAACACATTGGCAAATGAAAAATTAAATCATGATATTTGGCAAATGAACAACTCTAAAAGAAATGCACAAAACAAAGAAATAAACACATGACTGTGGCGCACGCAAAAACACTAACAAATTAATGTAACGTGCTCGTCGCTGTTCGTCTATCCAATGCATTCGGTCACCTACAAATTCGTGAATAGAGTAATGAGAATCGACCCTAACAAAAGACCCAATCAAGTCCAACAACAGAAAAATCTAAACTGACCACAGAAATTGAAGACCACCTGACTCGGTATCACACATACTGTCACTAAAGTAATACTCAAGAGTCTTTGACCATTTCCCGCCCTCGACAATGATACGATCACACTTACTTTTGAAGCGGTGTCACCCGTCAACGGCACATAAAGCTCCTCCCACACGCCTGACAAGATGTTGACTCACGCAGTGTCGCAATGAGCGTGTCGCTGCGTTGGTGCACTGTGGGTGGTCGTCTGATAAGGATCTAATTAAAACCTACTTTTGTCGCGGAGAGAGTTCGGTTAGTTGTCGCCGATTCTTGTCTTATGTTTTCATCTATTGTTTGTTAAGTAAGGTTACTAAATAAAAAATAAACATTTTAATTTAATTAAGGTCTACATAAGTACATAGCCTTTTACCCATTCTTCTTTTAGCGTGTCGATGATGACAAATTTTCATTAAATTTATTTGGCCCAAAATTCAGCCAGATCTTCGCTTGCTGATGCAGTTATAAAACCGTCAAGTGCGCAGGTGTCCGGGCATGCAGCGCAAGATGGAAGGTGGGCCATTATCTGTGAGGACACGCTGCATACACACTCCAAATCTGAAAAGGCGGAATCTGAGAGGTTGAAACTACAAAACGCCATTTGCTACGATCCTCTCATACTCTTTTTGGCTTTTGAATTACATTCTTCAGGTCATGAAATAATGTAGGTACTATGCACAACAATAAGGGTTTGGTTTCAGTAATTAAAAGTTTTAATAAATTAAAACACTGAGAGCCAAAACGTAAATTCTGTACATAAGTTATCCATGATGTAAAACCTTTTGGAATTATTTTAGTTGTCAGAATTTACACGAATATTTATATCAAAATGAAAATCTACCCTAACGAAGCAGCAAGTCCTAAAACCAATAATATCGATCCGACTAATATTTTCTTTAGATCCGCAACTAAAAACAACACACATCTAAAGTCTTAAAATCGCAAATCTGACCACGGCTTAAAGTATTATAGTGCTGAAGTGTCCTCCATACCGTAACGGTTCGGTCCACCGTTTGTTTAACGCCTTAAAGTGACAACGACAATATCTATTTTCGATCAGCATTTGTTTATATTATAAACACCAAAGTCATCTAAACACCACAGTACATTTACCACAATTTTGAATCCCCACAAACCTTATTTTTACAAGGCTAAGGTTCTAATTCAATTGTTTTCTAGTTTGGTGATGATTGATGATAAGTTGGTGATCAGTTGTGATGACATGAATGTTATGAATAGAGGTCGAAGACTCGAGCCAAGAGTCGGTAATTTGAGAAAATAATTTGGTGAATTTTATGTGTTTTTGAGATGATTTAAAACGGGATGTCGTATTAGGTGGTGAATCTATTATTGACAGCGAACATGCATCTTTGTTTTCATTGGCTGTCGTTAAAAATTACACAGGCAAGGATTCAGTCAAGCCCGTGGTTAAATTAGTTTTAATAACTCAAAAACCTCAAAGCATTTATTTCAATTAGACCATTACAGGCAAACTTTGAATGTCAAAACAGAAAAATGACGCTACAGTCCCAGTCACAAGGCGTAATAACTTGTGAAAGTATAGTGGCCCATTCCAAAGTGTAAATCTCGATGGAAATGAATGTGCAAGAAACTTTATGAATACTCTTTTATACCAAAATATTTTTTCAAGAACATGCTTACATCATTCATGATGAGATTATACATACTAAATATGTAGAAAGGTGTGCACATTAAGAGCGTCCAGAGTAAAAAGATTAAATCAACAATTTATTCAAAAATAAAGTAATTAAAATAAGCCGTGGCAGGTAAGAGATCACCAGTCCCAACTAACATCCTCCATGGTGCGCTTGCGCTAAGTGTAGTCTACTAATCTATTAACTGCTAAAGTATGTCCAACAGCTGGTGTCAGACGAACTGTGATGGTGCAAGTTGGGCTTCTAAGGTTCAAACCCAAGCAAGAAACAATAACTAGTGAGGAAATTGACCCATCCTGCTAACGAAAAATCGAAGACATAATAACTACACATCCACCTACCCGTACTGTGCCCGCATGTTGGCTTTCGGCCCATTCTCTCTAAGAGAGAGGGGGTCCGGTGTCCCAGCAGTTGGGAACTTGGGACGTTGGACTTACATCTTACTAACTATTACAAATGCAAAAGTATGTGAGGATGGATGTTTGTCAGTCTATTACGGAAAAACTTCTGAACAGGTTTGGATGAAATTTGGCACACAGATAGTTTATAACCTGGATTAACACACAGGATACTTCTTATCCCGGTAGTACGATCCCGTGGGACAGCAACCGAACTTTACGCGAGTGAAGCCGTGGGCATAAGCTAGAAGAGACATAAATAAACCAACCCATGAAAATTAACTCAACAAAAAACAATTAAAATCTACAACCCTCTTCTAATTAAAACTTAATTCCCATTTTCAAGCTTCATTAATATTAAAACAGTCCTTTTTAATAAATAAAGATGTAATTACATGCCCTGGTTACAATAACCATAAATTTAAACTAATCACAACACATACTTAAGGTGACATAGAGCCTCCACGGCCGACTTCCGGTCAAGTTGTCCGGACCGGAACCAGCCGGCCACCGGAAGTTGTATATAAAGTGCGAGCCTTCGCGTGCTAAGGAATGATAGGGGAAATTCGGTGGAGGTAAATTTATGGGTCTTTGTAGCATGATATTTTAATATCATGGAAAAATACGTAGGTAGTATTTTTTCTTATTGTTGTTTCTACCTTTTATATATCTGTCAAAAAGTGTTGCTAGGTACACATAAAAACAGTTACGATACCGGAAAAAAAAGCATCAAATTTTAAGCGATTTTTAATAAACTTTCGAATGAGATGTCAACGCAACTGACAATGACTCAATCACAAGACATTTTTGTACCAGTTCTGGAGGATGCAATGTAGCCTGCGAAATTCAAATTTCTTTACTTTTTTTTACAATTTGCAGGTCAGTGTTAGGCGGATTAATCAACTTACAACCTAACACTGACCTGCAAATTGGAGAAAAACGTTACCCTGGCGCGTCCACCTTAATAAATTACACTCATATTAGTTATTATTAGAAACCAATCCAGAAGGCCTAGATAACTGTTAATTGCTGCCATAAGAGCGATCGATACGATTACTTCCACCAGGATTGTCAACCCATTTTTTTTTCTATAGCAGCATATCCATATTTTATATTTTAAAGAGGTAAAGTTTGTAAGGTTGTGGGAGCAATCTCAGGCTCCATAGAACCGATTTTGAAAATTCTTTCACTAATAGGAAGCTACACTTTCCCCAAATGCTATAGGTTATATTACAACGTGCCCGTGGAATAATTTCTAACCAAAACGCCAGCGAAGCCGCGGGCAAGAGCTAGTTTATTATAAAGAGGTAAAGTTTGTGAGGTTGCAAGGGGTATTCTCTGGATCTACTGGACCGATTTTGAAAATTCTTTCACTAATAGGAAGTTACACTATTTGCGAGGGCCATAGGTTATATTTACAACGTGCCCGTGGGATAATTTCTGACCAAAACTTGACCGAAGCCCCGAACTTCAGCTAGTCTCTGATAAAACGTTACTTAGTCTAGTCTCTCTAAGGGCGGAGGTCTAAGGAGAGGAGCTCGTGGTTAAATATAAATAGCCACTTCGGTCGATCTTTAGGATAAGCCGTGCCTGCATAGGTTGATCCGTCGATAGGTGACCACCCATTGCATACCGAGGTTCCTCTGTGCCTCGGTAAGCACGTTAGGCCGTTAGTCCTGGCTGTCATTTGTAGATCTTTGACAGTCGTTACAGGTAATCAGTGGCACGAAAGTCTGACAGCCGGTCTTACCAAGGGGTATCGTATTACCCGGTACTAACTGGGTTGTGGAGATCAGATAGGCAGTCGCTCCGTGTAAAATACTAGTATTCAGCTGCTTCCGGTTAGACTGGAAGCCGACCCCAATATGGTTGGGAAAAGGCTAGGCAGATGATGAGCCTCTCTAAACTTCCATCTGTATCATATTGAAAACAACTGAAAGCCTATTAAATGCGGCACCAACATCTCCTTCATGCTTCTATTCTCCTGGTACTTTCTGTTCAAATTCTATTTGAGATCTGTCGTAACAAACCTTAGTGTGCCAGAGAGAGACAAAAAATAGCAACATCAACAAGAAGTTTCCTTGTAACTTTGGGAGCTGATTGTACCGTAGAAAAAACAGTTATTTATGGTTGACGAAACGGGTAAAAAAGTACCCTTCCGTAACTATTTTAATCTTCATACATTGATTAATGCACATCTTTTGTTTAGTTGGCAAATCAGGAAAGTTACCAAATGGGATGTACCCATTCTACTCACCTTAAAATGCGACATACTCAAAACCCCAACATTCTCAAAACCCCTCATATCTTCCATCGCATAATAGTATCCCGACACTGCGATTATTATGCGAGTTTAACTGGGCGTTTAGATTACTATCAGCGACGTGAAACAGCCCGCGATTGTCGCTGTCTTTAGTCGCATTATGTAAGCGATAGGGTGGATTGTATGACATAGGTGTAGTTTACTTATTATGGAGTTTTGACTGCGTTGGCCTAGTGGTCGCAAGTGCGACTGCTGAGCATGAGGTCTTGGGTTCGATTCCCGGGTCGGGTAAAGTGTTATTGGGTTTTCCCATCAGAATTTTCAGGATTTATTTTTCAGTAAGAGGTTGATGGCAATTATAGGCTCACCCTCTATTACATGAGACTTAAACATGTCATGATTTGTCAAGATTTAGGTCCACTTCTCGCACAAATCAGTAAATTAATTAAAATATCAATTTATTTCTGCAAAATTTTTACAGATCATAGAGACGAAATTATGTTTCAAATATGTTTAACGCCAAACAGCAATCAAGCTGACCTAAACCCCAAAAGGCTAATATAAACCAACTTTTCGGAACATGTTCATAATCAAACGCCCTAATTAATTCCATACGCAAAAACTCAAACTACATTTTCCGTCAAAACCTTTTCAGGAAAACAAAAACAAAACACGATCTAGATTTCAGTAAATTCATGCACGTTTAACTGGGTGGTTAGATTACTATCAGGCACCGTGAAACAGCCTGCGATTGTCGCTGCGATTTTAATATATTTACTGTTCGCGTGTCGCTAAGTATCGCGGTGTGGTCGACGCTTTATTTTGATCTATTGCTTGGATTTAATTTTGTTGTTGCTTTTTTTTTCGAGTATTTGAGTAAGTGGTGAGTACCACTTAGGTTATTAGACTGATAATACTGGCAGATTGGTAGAAAAAGATATATTTATAGCCTTAGGGGTATCTAGCCGACGCCTGCCAGGGTTGCGGGTCTGTTCGAAAGAGATACCGCGGCCCTGGAACATAAAGGGCAAAGGAAGGAACATGGATGGGTTTTAGTCAGTAGAAGTCTGACACTCCCTCCTGCTCAGCCCAGAGCGGGAGGGGTTATTTGATGATTTCCCATCGGTAAAAAAAAAAAAAAAAAAAAGGGGTATCTAGATAGTATTTTTAGATATTTTAAATATGATTTAGGTATTTGCTTAAAGACAAATTCAAATAATTTATTGTGGATCATAGGTTCATAAGATGTCGTGTTAAATACAGGTAAGTCTGCTATGTCCCGCCATTGAGGCATACAAAATTCATGTCACACGTTCGGTAAATATGCAGTTACAATATAATACATCCAATTGGACAATCCTGCAATAATACACAAACTACAGGCTATTTGTCAACTTGCCGAAAATGTTCAAAGGCGAAAAGTTATGACAACGAAACAACATTTTTTTGGCACAAGTAGGTGTCGGTAGCAAGGAACACAAAATCATTCAGTTATTACCTACTTAAGAATCTTCAAAATAATACATACAATTAACAAGGAATCAATATTGAAACCAATTTATGTGACATGTACTTATGTAGATTCTGCTTTAACCACAAGTGTAAATAACCACCTAGTCATATTATGTAAAGAAATTGTCACCAATCCTCACTTATGTAGGAACACCATCCTTACAACTATTTTAGTACCTACATGCGACAGCAAAATGAATACCCGATATGAAAAAAAAAACAAATGATCGTGTCTCGCTCTTTTTCACCGCAAAATTATTTCTCCACAAGTTCGTTTTAAAACTTAATTGATCCATTTTTGCAGTCAATTTTCTTATAGTCTACACATTTGTTCTAGAAATAACGGCAAAACGTTTAGTCAGACACCTACAATATACGTAACAGCATATGGTGGGCGACCAACGTTGTGAATGCGTCTTTATTTATCCAAACAAATGGGTGCCACATGTCGCCTTATTCAGTGACAAGGCCTTATACAACCAGTCTAACCTCGCCTTAACGTTACAAACAAAAATCACTTGAAACTTCCTTTTTCTTTAGTGGTGCGAGAGGGGTGGAGGGTCCACGTGTAATGGTGGTAGCAAGAAAACGTCTGTGACACAATAAACTTGCGATATTTATTTATTTACTATAATTATACATAGCCAGATGTGTGAAGTACCAATGCGGTGGGTTTGTGGGTATTTGTGGCTTTTTATAAATTACTTTTACGTTTAGGTATTTATAGGAATACAGGAAGAATCTTGATGTAGGATAATACTCGTAAGTAAATACTACTTACTCTAATTATATGGTTTTATCAAAATACTACTTTTTGCTTATAAAATAGGTCCGTGTACGGAAAGTATTTATTGTTATAATAATTGTAGCTTTTAAGTGGCTAAAATTACACTCACAATTAAACAATCCACATTTCTGCAAGAAATCCCAAATACTTTATGCATCAATTCGGATCGTACTGATTGATAGCCTTAAAAAAGTTGCTGTAAAATATCGATTCAAGAAAAACTTCCAATGACTAGTCACACCTCACACGCTGTACCTTACTCCATCCATCTGTGTACCGTTTATAGGCTACAAGTGAACCTCTCACGATAGATCATGAAGTACTTAAAACTGTGTATTGTTCTACCGATTGACACCGACGAGCTGTTAACAAATATCACTGATCTAAACTTGTTCATCACGAACTTATAATTAAATAGACCATGTCGACATCGTTGTGTTGCTAGATGAAAAAAAAAACTCGTCTTATTGATTACTTCGGATATTTCGTAAGATATTTTATAGGACATTATCAGATATTATGCGTTTTAAATAACAGGGACTGTTACAAAACAGAAAAAATAAACAAATACATGGACTATTTGCATAATCCTAAAAGGAATTATTGCTACAAATCGGATAACTCAACTGAGGCCAAACCTACATTAGTAAAAACACTATTCGATTAATAATATACTAACTTTATTTCAAACTTGATGTGTGGAATTATATGGCGTCTAACTAAGAATAAAAAAATACTACTTTGCAAAAAAGATATAGGTAAAGTAACGTACTAATTTCAAATAAGCATTGTACCGCATAGGACAAAACACACAAAAAAATGGTCACATTAGCGTTAGGTAAATAAAAAAAAAATATAAACAAAAATTAAACATTAAAAAACAACATAGATGTCAAGGAAACAATTTCAACCTAAACCAATACGAAAAAAAATCAGTTTGTGGATTAAAACTTTCAAATCTGGCAACCCCACAAACCAGCTCTTTAACGCTAATGATAGAACATCATGCTCCTCTAAGTGCCGGTAATGTCCATACAAATAGTGCCCAGTTTTGCCTCTTACGATTGTCCCACGGAAATACATGTTTGGACATGGTTAGACCCTGCTAACTATGTTGGTATTTGTAACGAATCATCTTTGGGAAAATCATGTTTGGCGTTTATTAGATCGATTTCCTTTTGGAGTTGGCTGGCGGTTGTTAGATTCCGTTTTTTTTGTGTTGCTAGAATTGTTTTTTTTTTTTTATCTCAGTTTGTTGATATCAGGAGAATAAGCGTGACAATGACAATTATCATCAAGCCAATCTACTTGGTGGTACATTTTTTAACAATGGCCATACTTTAAGGGCCTGTAGTACTTATGAAAATGAATAGCTTTTACTATGGGACCGACCATGAAATCGCGAAAAAAATATCAACTGCTGCCTAGATTTTTTCGAATTACGCGATCAATAGGGTATGGAGCAGCGAAAAAAATCACGAAAATCTTTTACTATAGTAAAAGTTTTTAATTTTCATGAGTACTAACACGCTCTTATAGTATTTCCAACGTTTTAAAAATCATCCTGTATAGTAGGTTCCTCGTAATTCTAAAGGATGCCAGTTGTATCGCCGTTTTGTAGCTACCATCTGCTTGCTATACAAACGGCACGATTCGGATTATGTATGATTTCTATACAACGCGAAGTAGGTAGACTAGTGTTTAAGCAAGTTCCTAAAGTATTTTTTTTTTGTTGTACTTTATTAGATTTAAATGATTCAGCCTGAAAGCACACTTTGCATGACCCAAAAAATATTTAATAAATTACCAAATGGAATTAAGGACTTAAATATTATTCAATTTAAAAACCAATTCAGACATCTATTATTGGAAAAATGTTAGTATACTATTGACGAATTCGTTAATGATAAATTATAAGTTATTCGACATTGATATTTATATAATTTTGACATTGTATTATTATCTTTATTTCCATCCATTGTTTATATGTATACTCAATTGTTATATCGTGTTTTGTTGTATTTTTTTTATTTTAGTATGTTGATTATTCTTTTTTTTATAATAATTACTAATTATGTGAAAGAGTACACCTTTAAGCTAGATTTTGAGGAACTAATCATTTATTATTAACATCTCATGTAAAATATACCAAAAATCACACCAATAAATGTTTTTTTTTTTTTAATTTGAGGTCTTTTGGAATACAACGTAGCATAATCAGCTCAGCATATCGTTGTAAGACAAGGCTCGCATGTCTCTAACAGTGAGTGCCGGTTATCCACCACACGGGCCTAGTGCGAGTTGATGGTGTCACAATATGTCATTGTCATTAAAATACTTATCCCTTTCAGTAAATTTTCTCAGCCATAAAATAAAAACACATAACTCAAGATCCATTCAAAAAAAAATTACCACCATAATCACATTACCACACCACAAAATGTATCATTACAGACTACTTTTACCGTATTTACAAAATATGATTTAAGTGGCCACCTCTTATCATACACCATCGGCATAATAACGGCAATCAACACGTTTTTCATGTCAACATCTAAAAAAATAACAAATGACATCGCCTTATCAAAGTCTGTCATCTTTACGGGTAATTGCCGTAAGGGGGGGTCTTAGGGGGTCACGCCGCTTTATGAGGGTAACGTTGGTTATAACTGATAAGGGGTTGCCTAGGATTGGGTAATTATTTAAGTTGGTTGGAGTTGTTTTGACTGATTGTAATTTATATTACGACAATCAGATTGCACAACCAGTCTTACCAAGGGGTATTGTATTACCCAGTAGGTACTAACTGGGTTGTGGAGGTCAGATAGGCAGTCGCTCCATGTAAAATACTGGTATTCAGCTGCATACGGTTAGATTGGAAGCCGACCCCAACAGCTGTGAAAAGTCTAGGCAAATGATGAACTACCTAATTAGTTTCACGAGTCACTTTCTAAAGAACCTACTTCACTAACCTACTTCACTAACTAACTAAGATCTTCAGTTGATATAGTACAAATCTTTGTACAAATCATAGATAAGCATAGCATAAGCATAATCAGCCTATAATGTTCCCACTGCTGGGACATACGGCCTCCTCTCTATGAGAGGGAATGGGCTATAATCCACCATGCGATAGATATCACTAGATATCCAAACACACCATCATTCCAAGATGAATCTACATGTAAATGTGCCTACTTAACTAATACTTGGATAGCATGAAGAAACCTATCTTTAATCACTTAGGTTATCAACTTCACAACAAAATCCGTTTGACCTCTATAAACCAACCGTATCACTACAATTTCCTATTACCCCATTATCATGTAACATTAAAATATCACCCTACATTACAACCCTTGTGCTATAATCACCTCTGACCCACTAGTTGACGAAATTGAGTGCCAAGCCTAATCTAAACGACGATCGACACAGTGTCGGCTTTATGGGCGAACGAAACTGTTTTACCGTGTAATGTGGTACTATAAAGATCTTTAATCGCTGCGTTTTCCAACTAGGTGACACGCTAGGTGGTGATAGTGATGTGATTAAAGCTTATATAGAAAGTCTATAAGATTTGGTTTTTATCTAAGGCAACGTTTACTTTTTCGAGATGATTATATTGATGGACGGCTGTCATTTCTAGCTGCTCTCATTAAGTCAAAAGAACAGTTCACCATCCACAGCCCGCCTTCACCTACTGCTGGGTTTATGCCTCTCTTTGTTGGTGCCTCATCCAGGATATTCCCGCGATGGCATCAATGTCGTCTGTTAAAAGAACTGTTACTACATATAAGAGAATTATAATCGCATTTTTTTTAGGCTTGTACTGTCCCACTGCTGGGCAAAGGCCTCCCCAAATTCCTTCCTACCTCTTTCTCGCACTCACACTATCCAATACCATTGTATACGAAATTTTGAACGTCTTTTTGATTGAACAATAATCAATAGTGATTGCCTGATTCACATCAAAAACCGCATGTAGGTATACAGGATGATTCAGTACATGGCGTATAATGTACACAATAATGAGTACAATAAATAAAGAGATGACAATAATAGCATCAGTAACTACATAAAAACTGTCACCACGACCGTAATGACATCCACCGCTATTCATATCACATTATTCCGGTCGACAGCAGTCGTCGAGTTCCCGCGCTCCCATTGGCTGGCGCGACACTTTGTCGCCCATTTGTCACCAAACGCCAACCAATCACAGCCCGCGACTCGAAAATGGAACACAAGTGAAATTGTCACTACGATCGACGCACATAAAACCTCTATTGTATCCCAATGTTCATTATTCGAATTTTCAAAATGGCGATTATGCAATTTGTATACGTTGTGTTTATTCAAGAGAATATTTATTCAAATATGACAGTCATAGCAAAATTTAAATATGGACCGAAAATAAAATGTGACAATACAAACAATTTTTACACTCATCACGATGTTCGGAATAACAAAAGGGACACAATTTCGCCTCGAATGAAGCGTGACTTTTAACAAAGGGCACTGCGTATATGCAGTGCGCAATCGTTTATAACACGGCCAATTTTAGTGGTCACTTTGTTTGATGTGGCACGGAGTATTGCACGGGTGTTTTTACAAGGTCGGTTAGCAGCCCAGTGTGTCGATTGGCCCGGGGTTGGTGGAAATAACACGGCTGTATCATTGTTATACAAAAGCGCAGCTGTTGGCTTCCCTAAGGGTAAAAAAGACGTTTTGTGTGCTTTTTTTCCGATACGGTGTGCGTAGGGCCCTTTTAGCGGTCACCGGGACATGGACGCCTCCTGTTTGAGCGTTTGATACATTGTAAGCTTTTAATTTTTTTCGACTGTCTCTTTTGTTAGTGATGTTTCTATGTATTCGTTTTTGGAAGCGTGTTTGATCAATTTTGATGTTATCGTTGTGGAGTTGAGACTTCAAATGTGTTGTGTTGTTTTTATATTTTAAAAGATCTAATTTTTCCTGAATTATAAAAAGATATTAAAATAGGAACTGAAACTTTGGGCTCACTCCGTATCTACTTACTGTTAAATAAGACCAAATTATTCAAATATTTCAAATGAAATCTAATTTACTTAAATGAATTATGTTGTTTTTTTTCATTACAAGTAAAATTAAGTATTTAATACACCGTCACAATTAGTAATATAGAAAAAGAAAAAGTTATTTCAAAATTATTTTATTTTATTGTGTTTGGGTGGCTTACAGCTAACAATACAAAAATGACAAGCCATTTACAAGCCTCCACAGTTAGAAATAAACTATTGTTGCACAAACTAATAACTAAGTACAGAATCAATATCTAAGCATAATATGAATAACTAAGCATAATTTAATAACAAAGAATATGACTAAATATAATACTAAATTAAATACCCGCACAAGCAGGCACGCATGCGTAACCACTATTAAAGATCATGAGAAGAAACACAGCTTTTAGACAAGGCAGAACTAATTGTCGCTAGGCTGCTTGCAAACAAATCAATTGAGGGGTGTTCGTATGTATTTTATTTGGTCACCTGCAGTCTTGCTCTCTTCTGTGGTTGAAAGGTTATTACTGAGATGTAAATGTAATTTGAAAGGAAAATAAATTACTGCCAAAAACTACTGCTGGGCATGAAGTCCTGGGTTCGATTCCCAGGTCTGGCAAAGTGTTATTGAGTTTCTCTATTCTGTTAGGTCTTGAATTCAAACTATGGATACTTTACGACACATATATTGTAAAAGAAATTGTAACCACACGTCACTCTCCCGCGCACTCCCGAATATACTGTTTTATCGATTGCTGTCGTGCCAATCGATAGTGCTGCCCACCCTGATACGCATAGGGTTGGGACAACCATGGGATTGTCGCTATCAGTTCGGCCTTCACCAGGATTTTTTCAGTAGCAGCCACGGAGTCTTGATTTCATCCGGTTGATGGCAATAGGCTCGCCCCCTATTATATGGAAGTTAAACATAATTGGCGAAATGTGGGTGTACTATTAGGCACACATCTGCAGGGATTACAGGCGATGTTATATTTATAAATTACATATACGTAATAATATCGTACACACGGCGGCACATGAAGCTATATATTTCCAGTATAACTTGGCCTCGTTTTGTACTATAGATATCTTAGACAATGAGAGATCCGCATAAACTGATGGTTTTGTATAGCTTGATTATTCAAACCTAATTGGACTTATTGTAGCCAGTGATCTAACATCATCATCTCATCGTCCTGTTGCCCTGGTCCCATGTTACCTTCTTGGGTACAGCGCATCTCGTTACTATCTTCCATTCTCCCCTGTCACAGCCATAATTTAATCCTTTTCTTTCAGATCATTCACCTCACAAAATGCCTCCATCTTTTTTGGTCTTCTTCTCCGTCCATCAAAATATATAAGGTCCCATTAAAATAGATGGACAAATTTTAACACAGCGTTCAGTACGTCTAACCAATGATATCTAAGCAAAAAAAGCACTGATTAAAGTGATTTTATTTAGACCTAAAATAATAAATTGCCGGCGGCACTCTAGAATAAACACATCCATTAGGTCAAAATAAAATCACTTTCACTGTGTTTTGTCCATCTATTTTAATGGGACCTTATATATTTTCATGTCCGATTCATTTCACTCATCACAATCATGTTCATAAACAACTGTTCTACAATCAACTTTCAATACGTACTTAAATTCTTTTAATGCATTCAGAATTTGTCCCACCAATGTCCCGTTCCCACCCCTTTGAGCACCCAATCCGCCATCTTGAATAATAATCTTTTATTAAAGACTTTAATAATAATCCTGAGACGGATACGGCAGATGTGTTTTTAGCCTTAGGTGGTAGTGTGTACTGAGCTTAAATATTGCAAACAGCTCTTGAGATTTTACATTTTTTTAAAATAATAATGTGTGTTGATAAATTGTGCTGTGAGTGTACTTCAGTTTCGTTATTAGTTGTCAAGTGAGTGAGATTATTAGTGCTTTGTAAGTGTTTCGAAGAAATTGGGGGTTCTTTTGATTTTATCAACGGATGTATGAACCAAATTGAATTGGATTTTTTCAGGTATGGATCAGTTAAATTTTGTTAAATAACCTAAATCTATTGTATATCGTCGGGAGATGTTCTAGTTGCTCTTACTCATTTTATCAGGTAATAAATTTCAACGGCATTGATATAAACGGCTTTTTACCCAAGTTTTGTGTTTTGTGTCTAATTTTGAGCAATTACTGCATTACCATATACTAGAGTAGCGTCGCACGTCAGCTATGAGTTCGAAAAAAAAAACAATTATCACATAATTATTTCTCATCTGTCATCATTATGATTTGGTTTCTAAACTGATTCGCATTAAATTATTATTTTTTTAATAAATAATTATATTAAAAAGAAATTTTGGAATGAAAAAACTCAGTTAGCTCAGTATACTGTAGGTACTCTACATCATTAACAAACAACCAACTCAATTAGTTGACACAAAATACGCGACAACAACGAACGTAAACCCACAAAACCCCTAAAAAATAAAGACTTTCGTTAATTATTTACGCAACATCCCCCAAACCAGCGGAACGTAGAACCATGGGATATTTAATACCCCTCGCGACCCTTCAAATAGGTCACTGTATCGTCTCCCTAGTCCCTAACTGTGGCACTGGGGCACACATGTATCGTGATTATTTCCACCGATTTGTTTCTGCGTGTGTGTATAAATATTACTTGTTCTTTTTTTTTTTAATTGCCTCTCGCTGGTCTACCTGTGAGGCTGGTTAGACTATTCTGTGGGTGCCTTGACAGTTATAAATATTAGAATGAAGTAACAGATTTTATATGTGTCAAGTCTCATTTTCTGCTATGTGTTCTATGGTTTAATATTACAGAATTATTGCTACAGGAGTTATATAACAAATGTTCAGCCTAAATGTTCTTAAAACGAAGATTCGACTAGCATTATTTTTATTGTCTTTGAATCCAGTTGATCTTGCAGTGAAAACCCTATCTTCTGTAAGAACTAGCTTGGTATCGTTACTGAATCAAAACCTATCCTTGAATCCAACAAAAATGTACCCGAAGAAAAAAAACAACATCAAAATCATAATAGGAAAATTCACACCAACACTTTTCTTCACGAGTGTCCAGGGCTGTCACATTGCTCTTTAGCTGATTTATGTGCGGGTCCGAGCAGCTGAAAGTTTGATGTGGGTGCGTTGACGCTGCCAACCCTACCCTTCGGCCATGCGCCCACGTAAGCACCCTATGTATGTATGTAAGTATGTATTGTGCCTTACAGATGAATGATAAAGCATGTTTGGTAGACATCTGCTGTGAACTGTGATTACAGTTATACATGATTTTGTGTGTCTCTAAGGTTTAATGGGCAAACGACATAGTTGCTATTGGGGGAAAAATCTGGATGAGGCTGACACAGGAACGTGGAGAGTGGCACAAGAAAAGAGAGGACTATATATACTATGATGTTGAAAGTGTGATGTTATGATCTTAACTGGGGGTTACTATTACGTTTTAAAGCAGGAGTTATTCCAGTTGGGGGAAAGAGAAAGAGCTATACAGGTCGTCTAGCGCCATCTCTTTCCTACACTGGAATTACCTGCTTTAAGACGTCATGGTAGGCCCCCTTTTCGTTTCCACTAGCGAAACAATCACAAGAAACATGTTGACATCTTTATTATTTCACCAGACAACGTGTGAAAGTTACGCCATTGGGAATGCCTGTAATAATAAGTTAGTTCCCAAAAAATTAAACCTTTTTACCATCGAAATTCGCTTAATTTTCGGGATAGCGTACAAAGAAAAAAAGATATCTCATAGGCCAAACATTTTTAATTGGTAGGTAGTGTTTCAAGCAAGACACGTTACGAACTGGAATGACCAAGATTGCAGTTGTAAGGAATACCTTATACCTGCAATTCATCGTTCTTCCACTTTGCTTGTTTTTTTGTTTTTAATAGTAGTAGTCCACATTCTAAAGTTCACATACACCGCGTCACGTACTTCAGTTTTATTACCCAACTCTCAATAATCACACTCAAAAACTCGAAAGGATCTTCAAATAACATCGCAATCACAGCCCGCAGCATCACTCACAAATCTTGCCCCATCTAATTACCGAATTAAGAAATCGTGGTATAATCGTGTCTGTGAAGACAATAAAGAGATCATTAATCATTAGGTATTTGGTACAGTCGTTAATGATGATATTAGGTGTTCTGTGCGTGGTTCGTGTGTGGTGCGAGTTAGGAGCTCACTGCAGAAAAGCACTAGAGCATTTTTATGATTGTTTAGGTTTAATAAGCGTTAATATTGGATAGTAAAACAGGGTGAAAATTGACTTTGATCGTCTGGGAAAGATGCATAGAGGGACACCTACTGTCAAATATTCAACCACTACTCTTGACAGATTTGGGCATGATCCTCAGAGGATTGTTCACCGTAGCTGGGTATCACAAATATGAGAATTTATACCTCCGAAGCCTGAATATTGAAATGATCATTCTTCTGGTCTTAACCCAATTTATTTGGGGTCAGCGCAGCATGTTTTCATCTTACATACTTTTCTATACCTGTCGTCTCAGCAGTCACCTCCTCTCTAGGCACATCATCCTTCACACAGTCCATCCATTGTTTCTTCGATCTTACTCTACTCTTATAGTCATCTACATTCATACTCAGCATTTTTCTCAATACATTTTCCTCATTCCTCCGCATCATATAATCTCGTCTATAGCACGATAACCGATTACCACATAATTTTTCAGTCACCGGCGCCACTTTCAGACTTCCTCGTATGTACTCATTCCTTGTTTTATCCATTCGCGTTACATATTTAAAACATAGATGAGACTTTCTGTGATATTTGTTTGCTAGTGAGTAGATTGTACCTTCGCTAAATCCAGTTTGTTTGTAGATAAACAACTCTTAATAGGCTTAAACCCCCTAAAAAAGAACTTTGTTACTGCTTTTAGCCTTAGTCCCCAGACACGCCATAATCTTCTTCCTTACACCAAGATCTACCATCGAGATATGTAGAAGGAGCGAGGGCGGCACGATCGTGATTGTGCTCTCAAACGGTCTCTGGCGCAATTGTTCATCATTACGTGTCTTGTAAGGGCTGCAGATTGCGCGTACGCTCACCGAAAGTGTTGCTAGTCGCCAAAATTATGGGCAGCCATGTTGAGTCACCGAAAGTGTTGCTAGTTGCCAAAATTATAGGCAACCATGTTGGGATGTTATGTTGAAATTGTATGTCTCATTGTTTACGTTGTTTCTACTTTTGCTTAGGCATCATTAAAGGGAGTAAGTTTTGAAGGCTAAGATTTTCAGCAAAATTTTTCAATATTGTACGTTTGTGAATGTATTTTATCTTGGGCTTGACAATATTTATCTATAACATTAACCCTGAAAACAGGATAGTTACCATGTTAACTAATTGTTTTAAGTTCCCGATATTTCGGCTCTGTTGCAAGTACCATGATTACGGATAAACTGAAGTTATTGCGGGTGGGTGTTTCATAGCAGACAAATCAGTCTCTGGCGGTCTACCCTCTTTCTTGTTCGATTTTAGCGCTCGGTACCCGATTAAAGATAATGTTAGTGACCATGACAGTTTAAAAACGAATATGTCTTTAGATCAAGAAAAGGTATTTCAGTTTTTTTTTTAAGAGGATGACCTAAAATGGTCTATGGCGCAATTGTTCATGTTTACGCCGCATTCGGGGGTGCGTATTGCAAGTACGCTCACCGAAAGTGTTGCTAGTCGCCAAAATTATGGGCAGCCATGTTGGAATAGGTGTTGAAATTGTGTGTAATCTTAGTAAGTTAGATTTTACTCAAAATGGTCCAAATATGGCTGATACCTGATTTTTTTAATGATTCCTACCTACTGCAACTATAAATCCTTTTAATAGTGGTGTAGGTTTACAGGAGTTATTTGAGTAAAGGACGTCATTCTAAAACATTTAGCCAGTTAATGCAAAGCAATACGGTAGTAAGCCGCCTTGAACCGAGAAATTGAGCTGAATTGAAATTAAAAATCAGTGGGGACGTACGCTAAATTATGATCATTTATAACGTTTTCCAGACAATCGATCTTAAAGTTAAAAATATGCAGGTAATTAATTAACTGTCGGATGAGAGGAAAATTCATCAAAAGAGTACAGTTGCTTACAATAAATTGTCCACCAAGTAGAAAACTACTTCAATATTTATTGGCATAGCCATCCCCATTCTCAATTCCCCTTAATCATTGGTAGGCAGAACCACAGAACGCCACCAACTGAGAGGTGAGGTCTTGGGCTCGATACCCGGGTCAAGCAAAGTGTTACTTATTGGGTTTTCCATAAGGAGTTTTTAACGGAGCCTGCAATTGTACCCGGTTGATGGCAATAGGCCCTCCTCTATCACATGGGACTTAAACTTAACTGGCAGAATGTGGGTGTACTATTAGGTACAGCTCTGCCTAACCCTTCGAGTATTACAGGCGTGGTGTTATGATATGCCAACTGCTACGATCCTTACATACTCCTTTCGCCTCGTCCACATTCATACATCTGGTCATACACGCATGCCGGTTACGGTTCGGATGATTAGCCTTTAAAAGTTCTGTTCCATACAAACCTTACTCAAACTAATTCCACACGCCAAAACTACCAAACACATCGCCATAAATTACTCAATTAACTCCAACATATAATTAACGACGAACAAAATTTTTAATAATCAATCTTTGAAACGAAAGTACAGTTAATCATAGAAAAGTATAACTCGCGCCAGATTATGTATAAAAATAATGAGCACGTCCGAACAAGTGGCGCGCTGATGCGACGGGTTATGTGTGGCTACTAATACAGCGCGAGCGGGCTGAACCGTCTTGATATCGCTGTCAAGATAGACCACAATACAACTGGGGCCTTAGTCTGCTATTGCAATAGTGTCAGAATGGTCTATCATTACCCCTCCCGCTCTGGCCTGAGCAGGAGGGAGTGTCAGACTTTTACTGACTAAAACCCATCCATGTTCCTTCCTTTGCACTTTGTGTTCCAGGGCCGCGGTATCTCTTTCAAACAGTCCCGCAACCCTGGCAGGCATCGGTCCTTTCGGACCCCTTCCTGTTTGCTGACTCTCTTTGAGGCGCGCGTGGAACACGAACGAGCCGTCGACACGGCCTGTCGTCATAAGACGGACGGACGGCGAGCTAGCCAATAGCTCACCGTCCACAGGCCCGCGCCTACGGTGGCCGGGGGCCACCACATGGCCCCCGACGCCCGGTAGCTTTGCAGATACCTGCTTATTAAAATCATTAAACCTACGGTAGAGATTTCCTTTTTCTATATATAAAGAAAAAAATATATTACAGGCTTCAGAAATCAGACAAGGAGCCTACGTACACCAGGTTACTGCACTATATTTACTTATCTTTTTTCGGTCTCCCGCTAATCTCATGGCCTTCTAGACAAGTTGCGTATACTGAAGATCGTGACAGATGTTCAGTGGCGATCGTGTGAATTTGATAGTGAACTATTACGATACGACTAGTCGAAACTAGTAGTACGGTTAGCTCACCAAGTCATCGTCGAGAAATTATTTCTAATAATATTTTAAGCTGCAATCATATTTTTATTTTTTATTAATAGGTGTAATTATTAGTAATAAGCAGTTAAGTCGTGTTTGCTGCAGGAAGATGGCAGTTTAAGTTATTAATTTTGTCATTTGCATTTCTTAATGATGTGATTGGGCCACTCAAAAAAGTGTTTATGAGATATCTTTTGATTTTAAGTTGCAAACTGAAATTGATTTTATAATATTGGCTAATGCAACAAGTAACCAAATAAACATGAAGTTAAACTGCCGTTTCTGTCTTAGAAATTAGAACATGGCCTTGATGACTTTTATTCATATTAAAGGTATATTTTTTTTATTTTTTTTTGTATATTATGTGTATATATTTGTGTGTATGTTTATATAATATAGGTATATTTTTGGTTTAAGTTTTAATTGAAATTTACCTGTTCTGTCTTTTCTCCACACTGTGTCTACATTTCTAATCCAACTTTCCTCTCGCAGGTCTGCTGGAAGAAATTTCTTATGAAATAAGCAGTACCTTTGTGCTCTTCTATCTTAATGTAATGTCCTGTTAAGTATTTTGTGTGTACATAAATAAATAAATAAATAAGATGTTTGAAACTCCTAAACGTCCAGTTTGCTAGCTTAGTTAGAGCCGTAGCAGTATTGTAAAACAATGACATTATTTTCACAGTTTAAATACCATTGCCATGACCACCATGACTACCGCGTTGGCCTAGTGGTCACAAGTGCGACTGATGGGCAAGTGCTCCTGGGTGCGTATTTCTCAGTAGCAGCCACGTAGTCGGGATCTGTGCCCGTTTGATGACAATAAGCTGGCCCCCTATTAAATGGGATTTAAACATAACTGGCGAAATGTGGTTGTACTATTAGGTACACCTCTACCTAACCCTTCGGGCATTACAGGCGTAATGTTATGTTATGCTGAATACAATAGATGAAGCTATTTTATTAGTCAGCTCCTTGAATTACCTGAACCATCTTACAAAAGAGGAGAGAGGAACATGGGTCAAGACCCATGCTCCTAGTTAGTGCTGGGTAATACGACTCTTGGAAAAACTAGTTGTCAGACTTTTTGAGCCACTGATTACCTTTAACAACTGTCAAAGATCTACAAATGAAAGTCGGGACCAACGGCATAAGGTGGAAGCGCAAGTATAGCCCGCGAAATTTAAATTTTCTTACGTTTATTGCAATTTGCAGGTCAGTGTCAGGTTGTATGTTGAGTGACTTTTTCATGAAATAGCTATTGAGTGGGGTTATATGAACTTGAAGGGCTGTATTGATGATTTTAATGATTATAATTCTGTAACTCCATACATGTTACTGGCGCGATTTATATTTTCATCAACATACAACCTGACACTGACCTGCAAATTGCAATAAACGTAAGAAAATTTAAATTTCGCGGGCTTCCCTTGCGCATCCACCTTAACGTGCTTTCCTAGGCACGGAAGAAACTCGGTATATAATGAGTGGTCACTCCATCCACAGACCAACCTAGGCAAGCACAACTTAACCTTTTACTACTAAGCCTAAGGCTATTATTAATAAGCTTCAAGCTCTTCCCTGAAAGGCACTGACTGTAAACTAATATTTATCAGTATATTTATATTTACCTGTTTGATTCCATAAAAATATTTTCCATGGATCCTTTCCATCCATCTCATTACCCATAATATTTTCGCTACAAAGGCTTTAAGAAATCTTCACAAAAGGTCTTAACGTATAGCAAGCTATGTTTAGCTATAAAAACGATGTCAGTCGCGACTTTAATGAAACAAGTTGTGTTTTATAGCCTTCAGCTAACATAGTTAGCTGGGTTTTCCGTAAATATGTGGAGGTAAGGAGGAAATCATGGTATTTTGTAAGTTTTTCTGCGGGACAAATGATGTTGGAAGCCATGCTAATGGTCTGTTTGAGTTTTCTAGAATTCTTTATAATATTATATATTTTAGCTACAGTAAATGTGCTTTGCAGCTTGAGTCCTGATTGACATGATCTGGCTGGTTTATTATACATTTTTATTTTAAGTGTTATTTGACTTACGTAATATTTCTGGCGAAATGTTCGTTTAGCTGCTGCAGCTTTTTCACTTAGAACGTGAACGCGTCGTGATATTATAGCAAAGACATTCAAATATGTTTATGAGCGATAGACGGGACAAGACGACGAATCGTGATCCAATGTTTGTTACTACTTGGAAAAGAATCTTTCTGTCTGGTGTCATAATAAATTATAAATAAATTCTTTATTTCACCAAAAGCCAGAGTACAAGATCCGCAGACTAACACCATATAAAGCTTATAATAATGTCTCAATAATGTTAATGCTTGACTCCTAAACTAGGTGTATGTGCCTGTGTCTTAGGAGTCAGTGATTCTCTGTAACAAACAAGCCATAGTATACTTATACGGGACGTTACAATAGTAAGCAACATACAATAAGCCCGCGTATCAGGTAGCATACGTGTGTCAAAGATGTTAGGGATCAATTTTTTTGTATTACATACTCCCAATGTCCGCTCTATAAGTCTTGCTCTAGATCTAATAGTATTATCGAAAAAAAAAGTGTCCTATTGTCGTCGTTGTATATATGTAGGAATTTATTTTTAGTCTTCATTTTAGCATTAGTTTAGTTCTATTTGTAGTCTGTATATAATGTATGTCTGTATATATGTATATAATGTATTATAGTGACTTACATTTTGAACTAAAAGTACCTTTAAAATAAACATTATAAAACAAGACACACATATAACACAAAAATATAGCCACGGTTTTTTTTATCCAGGAAAAAATATCAAACGCCGTGTTTTGCTGACCATACCTGCTTCTTAATGCAACGAACTGCCGAATCGAAGACGTGCGTATTCGGACGACGAAATCATAATGTAGACTGTAGGGAGCAAAGTCGTGCGGCAAACGTTTTTAATTATTCTAATGTGTAACGTTTCATATACTTTCTAATCACGAGCCTCCGTGTAGAAATTACCTATGTTATGTGTGCTGATGAGCATACAATATGTTTTGGAGAGTCTACTTGTTACCTACATAAATGTTTATACGCAAGGTGTAAGGGACATCGACACCCTGCCAGGGTTGCGGTACTGTTCGAAAGAGATACCGCGGCCCTGGAACACAAAAGACAAAAGAAGGAACATGGATGTGCATGGATATTTAGTCAGTAAAAGTCTGTCACTCCCTCCTGCTCAGCCCAGAGCGGGAGGAGTTATTTGATGATTTCCCATTAAAAAAAAATCCCATAAAAAGTGGCTAACACACTTTTTTTTTTAAATAAGTCTTTTTTTTTTGTTTATAAATCGTAAAGCGGTTCCCAGAATACATCTTAGGTAGATAAGACTACGTTTCAACTGTGTAGTCCTAATAGTTTCGGAATAAAGTAGCTGTGACATACAGGTACAGACAGACATGGCAAATCTATAAGGGTTCCGTTTTTTGCCATTCGGCTACGGAACCCTAAAAACTATGCATTATGTGTTTATTATTGAGAGTAGCGGTGGCCCCAACTAACGAGTCGTGGGTTCGAACTTAGACAGGCGCTTTACTTTGTGTAATTCATTGAATCACCACTGCTCTCAAAACGGTGATGAAAAACATTGCGAGGAAACCGACATGTCATTGAACCAAAACAATCCCATTTACTCTCATAGAGGGAGGTCTGTGTCTAGTGTTGTCACCCGTACTTTATAATAAAGTATTGTACGTTATTTCAGGTAATTGTACTTTATACTTTATGAGAAAAATAAAGTACACGAAAATACTTTACTTCGCATGATTTGATTTCTTTAGGATTTTTAAAGTTTAGTCGTAAGTATTTTTTCGTTAAACGAAATTTATCGATTGGTGCTGAATTGATGTCTCCACTCGCCAGCGCCACATCACTTAAGCACTCGTTTTTAACCCTTTCTGAACGCAACCAAACCTCGAATATCAACAATGTCAGTGTCACTAATAATTTCATATTTTTTTAAACTTGTCTGAAGTAATCTCCTTTGTATTTTCTATTCCCGCCACATTACATCACACACACATACATCATCACAGAAAGAGTTTTTTCTGTGAAGAATAGCAAATGGCGAGACGAAAGAAACAAAACATCTCTGAATTTGATAAAAAATAAATAAATAACCTTAATTTGATACAAACTGCAAAGAGCAATAAAAAATATGTTTTCAAATATATATAATTTGTACTATATTTTGATCTATTTACTTTTTTTTTCTTACTAATACTAACCAATGTTCTTTATCTGCAAAAAAAAAAGGTGGCAACCCTATCTGTGTCCCAGCAGTGGGAACATGAATCACAGATAGTAACACCCCTGCTACCATGAATTCAGTAATACTCATACGCACACATAGCGTGTGTGGAACTGCACCGTATTTGGTGCTTTAAATAATAACCAACTTCTGGGTTATAGCATTTCTCCCATAACTTATAAATAATGCTTGGAAAACGACAAAGGTTTTTAAAGGAAACAAACAACTCCAGGAAAATTCTTTAAAGGTGTGCTCGTTTTTCTTAGTTATTGTTATTTGTAGTCCCATTTTAGGTGTACCTAGTCTATATGTTTAGTTTTCAGTTTGGTCAAACACAACCAGCAGAGGACAGGGCTTTATTTACTTAATTAGGTATGTGATTACAAAAATATTGCAACATTAGGTACAGGCTACTACAGCGTAATTTTCTTTAGATACAAAGTAATAATAAATAATTAACCCTTCAAAATCCCATCCTCATGTTCGTCTCCAAGGACCAAAACAACAACCCGAAAATCCCCATCGAAATAGTGTAACCACCCTCAAAAACCTTTGTTAAACTGACAAAGATTCACTGAGATGAATATTGAATATAGCCTCCATAATATTTACGTAACCCTTCAACTGCGACGGTGCCCCCGCTTAATTACCGGGATGATGGCGAAATATTAATGAAGTATCTGATACGGACATGTTGGAAGTTGCCACACTTTTGGGATTTACGCGACGGAGGACTAAAAGCATGCGGGGTTTAGAAGTTTAGGGGAGGTGAAGAAATTGATATGTAGCAGTTTTAGGGTTAATGCCGTAATGAGTAAGTATGCCTTTTGTATGATGGAATTAAGTATACAGGGTGTAACAAGACCCTTCACGAAGCCGTCAACCAAGTATTATGTACATAAAACTAAGTAACTTTACGCAAAAATTATTGCTGGGAAATTACTTTTTTTTTGGGGTTGAAATATCACGTTTTACGGTAGCACTCAGTGTAACGGACTCAAAACATTGTGCTGATGGATGGATTGAATAGTACCGGGGGTGTAAAAATGTTACATTAAACACGTGTATTTAAAAAAAAAAACTTGTGAAAACGTTGGAAATTTGACACCCAATGACTCCGTAATTACAAGGTTTCCAGGCATGGTCTAGAAGAAAAAAATGATCGCAATGATGGGGAGAACAAGTGCTTTTCGGCTTCCTTAAGGGTTACCCTTTATTTATAATTTATGCTTTAGCATCAGTTCGTGATTTTCAGATAAATTCTAGTGGAAGAATAATTACAGATGTTTTGTAAACTAATTTCTCGTAAGTAAATCATAAATGATTATCGGAGTATACCTATCTATTAGGCCTGTGCTTATTCTCTACATTAACTTATCGACAAGAGGCACATTATTAGCTATAGGATAGTATACACGGTATGTAGGTATATAATGCATAAAAAATCCACTAAAAGCTATTAATAAAAATATACATCGTATCAAAATTTATCGTCCAAATTTACAATACTTACACGACCTGTAACATTTTGATATAAAAAGCACATAACTCTAAACTGCCGCGCTTCCAAAAAGACAACCATAATATTTCATTTGCGCAAAACGAGACAACAGGCTCGCAAGCTATAAAAAATCAAGGCGAACCCCAAAACACAAAGGCTTACGCGCAATTTTGTCAAAATTCACAAGCATTAATATCAATATGTAGAGCAAAAAAGGGGCCAGCAATATCCTCAGGGTCTCCCCGCTTTATTTATCAAAGCCGACCCTATATAACCCTTTCATCGTTACGCGAATTAAATTTCTTTTGCCGTCATTTCCCGTGCATTATCTCGGTTAAAATCATAATGGCGACGCGAGCGCCACAATAGCGGTGCTTGTTTAGTACCCGACTTCATTAATGTTTGCTGGAGAATTTTATTAAAATGTAACGTCGCGTTTTAGGGTTAAGGGTTAAGATTAAAAATGGTTGTCGTAGATTATATGAATGAGGTATTTTAATTTAATGTTAAGTTATTATGTGTTAATTTGTAGGTACAAGGTTATAGAATTTAATTTGTAACCTACAGATCAGTTTTTTTTTTTTTTCAGTAGTTATTAATTGGATTTGATGGCCAGGTAAACTTAACTAAATTGAACTGATAATGCTGGCTAAAAACATATCTAGATGGGTACTAGAAAGAACAGCTTAGTACATAATTATATCGTTAATAATTAAGTGAAAAATATGGGTAGCTACATAATTTTATATAAAGAACCCTTTCCTAATTCATTTTAGATAAGTGGTACTGTAGACCCCTACGCCTTTATTCAGCTTTTGAATATGAAAGTTTCGACGGCTTCAAGTATTTGGCTTGGAACTAATTTAGTCCCTTCGTTGGTGAGTGTACCCAGCCGTCCTTTGGCTGTTTATTTTTTTAATGTACAAATTCTGTTGAAGTCAAGTTGAAGGCAATCAAAATGTACATTGATTAATTTTGACTCTTCGAAGTAAGTTATTGGCACCATCGATTAGAATTGTAATGGTGAGTTCAGAACAGTCAGTTTTTAAAGGACAAAAAAGAGTGACAAGGTAATGTTACCAACAAATATACAGAAGCCAGCACATCAAGCTACTACAATCTGTCAAGGGACATGTTTCACTTTCGGCCATAAGATGTGCAGTTATCAAAAAAAAACGAAAAATTACCACGAATTCAGGAAAAATATTTTCTTGAGAATTTAAGCCTGATATGTTGTGCATGGAAAGTAACAGTTTTTCAATTATTGCCTTATTATATTCAACATGGCGTCTTACTGGTTTGCATACTCTGCTTTCGTTCTGAAATCATGTCACATAAAAACATACTATCACGTCGATGTTATATATGAAAAGTATGTGTTCTTGTAATAAATAATTATTATTATACTCTTATACATCTTTTTCGACTAATTATAAGCAAGAGTGATGATTTCACTGTAAAAAAAAATATAAGTAATAGGTACTACTTTTCTGTAGTGTATTTCTGAACGAAAAATTCAAAATGACATTTTGTTTTGACAAAACCCATGTGTCTCTCAGTCGAGTCTCGTTCATCTCGACTTGGTTTCGACTTTCGTGGCTTTCAGTGTTATTTTACGTTCTCTCATTTATGTTTTGTTCCTACGACTTATGCTTTGTACAATTATTATCAAATAATGATTTCTAGGTTATGCAAACGTCATCTCTACTACCTGTCATAGCGGTCTTAACACTCATGACAAACGTCAAACATTTTTATTTTTTATTGCGTGCATAAAAACCATTTAATATTATGTAAAAAATGTTACTTTATTCTATTCAGAGGTTTGTTTCCCAGCTTTTATAAAAAGTACGTGTTATGGCCGGAGTCCCATACAAAAATGAAACATCTCCTTTCGCAAAAAAAACGAAAAAAAAACGCAATAACTACAGGGAGGTCTATTTTTCTGTAAATGTCGCAGACCACACACAATTAAGAATCATACTTACACACAAAATAACCTATACTTTTACCTCTGTCGGTCAGTTCACCTTGCGTCCCCATTTTATATACCTTACCCACAGCTATTTATTATTTGACAGCTGTAGTTCGCTTGTCTGCGTCATTTATCTATATTGCACTACATTTGATAAAGTCATATTAATTCAGTAAATTGTTAAACTTTTACTTGTTTTTTTTTGCGTTAATGGTTTCCGAGTACGATGTTTATTCATGTGTTACTTGGTCATATGAATAATTCGTTGATTGATGTGATAGTGTTATCGGCATGGTGTGTGTCTTTAGTGGGTGGGTTACTGAATATTTTTCTTTATTTCCTGGCCTCATTCATTTTCAGGCCTTCGATTGAGTTTCGCTTTCTGGGTTAGGGAGGCTGTGTGTCTTTAGTGTGAGAGGTTACTGAATATTTTTCTTTATTTCCTGGCCTCATTCATTTTCAGGCTTTCGACTGAGTTTCGCTTTCTGGGTTAGGCTGTGTGTCTTTAGTGTGAGAGGTTACTGAATATTTTTCTTTATTTCCTGGCCTCATTCATTTTCAGGCCTTCGATTGAGTTTCGCTTTCTGGGTTAGGGAGGCTGGATCATCGTCTTCCTGCCCTTGATCCATGTTACTTGGGGTCAGCGCATTGTGCTTTTTCTTCCATTCTCCTCTGTCAAGCGTCACGCTATTGTTTACTCCTTTATCATTCATATCAGTCTTCACACAATCCATCCATCGTTTCCTTGGTGTTCCGCTCCCTCTCCCTCTCCATCCATCAAAATTTATATTCATCTCACTTTTACTAACATGCGATTCGTCCTTCGTCATCATCATCATGATATTATGTAGATACAATCAGTATCTTCTAACATCTTCCTGAAATGGGATCTGAAAACTGACGAAGGTGAAACTTGAAGACACTTCCCAATCTAGACCGTTAAGGGGGCCCTTCTCGGCCCGTCTATCGTCAATGCGAGCATGGTCAAAAAGCTTGTTCTTTCATCCAGAGCCACAGCGGTGATTTTCTTTCAACTACCCCGTCTTACCCTGTCCCGACCCCGTCCCGACCCCGCACAACTCGTCTCCCACGCACCTCACACCGCCTATCGCGATAACATTGAACGAAAATTAGTGTTCGAAAATTTCTTAAACTTGTTCCATGTTTTTGAATAAGTCTTAAAAGTTTGTGAAATAAATATTTGTCATTTAGAATCTCCATTACATGCGCAAGGTTTCTATCGAGATGTTTTCTTTATTTTTACAGTTTGTGAGTACTTTATGAACGGCCAAAGTTCAGTTAAAATTTGTGCAAAACAGCAATTTTTGGAGGCTTATACTGAATTTGTTTCTACAATTTTTTATTTTGCGCTACCATAGAAACCTAGTTATAGTGCACAAAATACCTATTAATTGAAAAAAATCAAAGATAGATGTGTTACAACGGCATAATCACGTACGAGCGTTTGTATGAAAAGTATGACGGGTTGGCCGCTCTTAAGAGATTTATTTCAGACGTCTTCATTTCAGTACGTTGGTATGCACCTAATATCCTACTTCCTACAAATATTATAAATGTGAAAGTTTCTGAGGATATCTGGATGTTTGCTACTCTTTTACGTAAAACTACTGAACGGATTTAGATGAAATTTGGCACTCAGATAGTTTAACACATAGGATATTTTTGAGTAGTACGATCCCGTGGGACAATTACCGAACACCACACGGATGAAGTCGCGAGCATCTGCTTCCTCCTGTAATCCTTTTCATGATCCTCGAGTAAACATAAAATTATTCGAAACCGTTCTTGTTGACTGCCAGAACAAAGATGGATTCCATTATTTTGAACACTATCACGTTAGTAGCAACCGGGGTGGCTTACTCTTGTATTTATTAAACTCTTGCTAGATAAAAGATGTATCGATTGAGTAAGACTGCAGTTATCAGACTGAGGCTGGAATAACAGACAGTCAGTTAAAAAAACCTAACATGCATTTATGACAAGGTTATAAAATTGATTGTCGCTCAGATGAGACTTGTCATGGCTAAATAATAATAGCACGGGCCGATCTTCAGCTAAGCCGCGCTTGCGTATGCTCCTCCGTGGATGTGTGACCACCCATTATATACGGAGTTTCCTCCTTGCTTCGAAAAGCACGTTAAGCAGTTGGTCATGGCTGTAATTTGTAGATCACAGTTGTTACAGGTAGTGGCCCAAAAGTCTGTCAACTAGTCTTACTAAGAGATATTGTATTACCCTAATATCTCGGTTGTGGAGGTCAGATAGGCAGTCGCTCCATGTAAAATACTGGTATTCAGCTGCATCTGGTTAGACTGGAAGCCGACCACAACATAGTTGGGAAAAGGCTAGGCAGATGAGGATGTTCCTAACAGGAGACCGCAACAAGATTACGAACGCCTTATATTACAGCATAGCTCTTCACAAACGCTTCGATGCGATTTCGTTTTCGACAAGTCGTATGTCTATCTTTTTTTGGCTTTACAAAAGTGCGCGACGACACGACTTTCCGAATCGAAATCGAATCGCAGGTCAGCCTTCAGTTTTCATCACAAACATTACGCTAATCTACCTTCCACAGATTAACAATATTAAGCCATTAAACAAACACAGCCTCAAAAAGTACCAACAGCCAGCATCTACTAAATAATTTATAAATGTTGCCCACTTAAGAAACTTTGCCGGCCCAACTGGCGACTTACATTATAATAATGACTTTGTCGAACAACAAACAGTTTTTCTTCAAAATTCGCATTAGGGTACTGAGCACAGAAAAATGCAAAATATAGCATCACCATCATTGTAATTTGTTGGAGTTTTACGGAATATTTAAGTTGATGTGTTTTTTCTTGGGTTTAATGGGCTGTTCAGATCGCAAATTTGAGAAGTACGCTATACTGACGGAGGTATATAAAAATATATCATGGTTTTCCATGAAGATTTTTTGTAACTTCTACAGGAAAGCTTTTTTTATGTTAAATGGGCCTCTTGACCTCAATCTAGTCCTGTGGATAGAGATGAAGTCGACGATGGGACGAGCTAACCCAAAAGAAGCCTATTAACTCGCGACTTAAATAGTTTGGGGTCATATGAACTCGGGAACACCGACGCAGGCAGGGAATTCCACTCCTTGGCTGTGCGCAGAGTGAACGATTTAGCAAAGCGCTTCGTGCGATTGTGTGGAAGATCGACAAGGGATGGGGACCTGCAGTACGTCTGGACTCCTGATGGAAGAATGGAGATGGTGGAATGAGCTCGTGGAGTTCTTAGGCACCCACCGAAGTACAGTCTGTAAAAGTCCGACCCTGAGGAACTCCAGCATCAATAGCGATAAAGTCAGAGGAGCAATGCCGATGTAAATCTGACCATCTGGCAATCGTGCTCTTTGGCATCTTCTGTTTATTTTTAAGCCAAGCATAAAAGTTGCCCTCTCCAATCCCTTCAAGTATCGGACGATTTTCTGACCTTAGAATGAGCATAAGAATAATCAGCATATAATGTTCATACCGGTGGGACACAGGTCTCTATGAGAGAGAAAGGGCTATAATCCACCACGCGAGACCAGATGCGAGTTGGTAGATGTCACAAATGTCTTGGAATTTTTGGTAGTAGATTTTTTCCTTCACCGTTTTTGAGAGCAGCGTGATAAAATAAATTGAACAAAGTTATGCGCCTGATTGGGTTCGAAACCACGGCTTACTGCTCGTATGTCGGTTTCACCACCACTAGGCCACCGCTGCTCCATAGAATGAAATTCCAAAAATAGATACAGCAGAGCAGAAGCAGCTTCTACCTATTTTCAAAAACTTGTAACCTTTCAGTAAACCCTTAGGCAAAACTACCCCAACATAATTATAAAACTTTCATCTACCCTCTAATTTGATTTTACCATTTCAAATTCTATCAAATTGCGAACTCTTGCCCCTAAAAATATTGCAAACAAAGTAATTCAGAGCAACCCTTTCAATATAATTTTCAAAGAAAGCATACCAAAGATTGTTAAAGTAAATACTTGAAATGATTCGTCCGACGGTACTGTGGAATCGAAGTATCTAGTTCCCCTCCCTCACCCCTCGATGGGGGTGCTTCCCCCTCCCTCCCCAATCGTTAGCCACCGTCTACAATATTTGCATAACTCATTACGTTGCATCCATATTTAATTAGGATATTTCCTTCTTTAGAACTTTGGGGTCGCGGTAAGGTTTGAGGATTGGATGCTGTAGTATTCTTATTAGCTAGCATTCAGTTCCTTATATTCTAAGATTTCTATCCTTTCAATTCCACTATTGGAAAATATTTTATCGATTTAAGCAGATCAATGGAAATAGTATGGAAATGTAGTAACCACAAATCTGGTTTCTCCCAGTTTCCTCCGAAAGCTCCGTTCCAAACTCTTCGCCCTGTGTGAAATCATTACTATATTTTGACACGCGTAATAAATACTAAACCTTGAAATGTCATACATAACATCTGAAATAGTACCATATTGATTTTTAGTTTCTGAAGATTTCACATATATTTTCAATGTCCAAGGTCTTTTTCCCAAATCCCATATTTTTGTTTTTTTTTATACCTGGTTCAAATCTCCAATGCTCAACGCGAGTGCAGTTAATTTTCCCCAATAGCTGGTGCTACTTGTAATCGATTGCCATTTAATTCCGTAGCTGCCGAGCCTCTTACAGAGAGTCGTGAAGGCCCCAAACACGGCTAATGGCTGAGTAAACTTTAATCGTTCGTTTTCTTACTTCCATTGCGAAAATTTTACGTTTTAATTTGCTTAAAGAGTCTGTTTGATCAATTTTTGATTGAGTGAGGTCTAATCGAGGGATATTTGGCTTTTGTATTTGGGTTTGTAAAGTTTTTATCCGACTACGGCTAAGCTAAATGCTAGCCCTGTATGTTGCCTGCTAAAATCATAACCATTTCGGTTATGATTTTAGCAGGCAACATACAGGGTGTAAACGGCGGCCTTCACGAAGCCGTCAACCAAGCATTCTAAACATCAAACTACGACTTTTTTTGGGGTGAAAAATCACGTTTTACAGTAAAACTCAATGTAACGCACTCAAAACATTGTGTTAATACGAGTAGATGCATTAATTATTACACTTATATTTAAAAAGTTCATTATTCAAAAAAGTCATTATTCTTTTCCTTTTCTCACACACTATAATAGTCTACGTTTCTTTTTCATTTCTCCTTTTGCAGGTCTGCTGGCAGAAATTTCTTAAGAAATAAGCAGTACCTTTGTACTCATATTTTGTAATTGTATTTTCCTGTGTAATCTACTGTGTGTACATAAATAGTAAAATAAATAAATAAATAAATAAATAAAGTTGTGAAAAAGTTAGAATTTTGACCCCAAATATCTAAAAGGTTTCCAGGTATGGCCTAGAGAACAAAAAACTGATCGCAATGACGGGGGCAACAAGTGCCTTTTAGATTCGTTAAGGGCACTTTTACACCCTTTATGTATAACTAAGTTATACCGTCACTTACGGGATATCTTCCGTGATTATCAATTAATGTGAGCTCCCGATATTTCGACGCTGTTGCAAGCGCCATGATCGCGGGATGACTGGAGAATGCGAGTGGATGGTAAATAAAAAATTAGGTGCAGACAAATTTGTCTACCCTCTTTCTTTGTCTTTTGGTATGCGCACTACTGGAACTCGATACAAAGTCACGTCAAAACAAAATAATTTATAATCACAGAAGATATGCCGTAATCCCGACAGTGTAAGTTTCATCATCATAATTTCAGTCGAAAGACGTCCACTGCTGGAGATAGGCCTCCGCCACACACACATTGACCGGTCCCGTGCGTCTCGCATCCAGCGGATCCCCGCAACCTTCACCAGGTCATCGGTCTACCTAGTGGGAGGCCTTCCAACGCAACGTCTACTGGTTCGCGGTCGCAACTCCAGAACTTTTCGGCCCCATCGGCTATCCGTTCTGCGAGCAATGTGTCATGCCCACTGCCACTTAAGTTTGGCAATTCTTCGGGCGTAAGTTTAACATACTATATAATCTACGTCTGTTCTTGTTCTGAGCATGTTCAACATCATGCAACAGAACCTTCTGTTCGATTCCTAGATCGGGAAATGTAGTATCGGTCTTGCTCCATGTGCATCAGGAATTTTTCAGTAGCAATCTGGAGTTTGGATTTGTCAAAAAAGGCAACCGGTTGATAGCATTAGGCTCCCCCTATTAGGCACTTAAGTACCTACATAACTGGTAAACTGTGGGTATAAAGAAAGAACATCTTTGTCTAACCATTCACCGAGAAACAGGCGTAATGGTTTGTTATGTTCTGATATTTATGGTTAAGTGCCATGTAATAGGGGGCGAGCCTATTGCCATCAACCGTGTACCAATCCAGACTCTGTGACTTCTATTGAAAAACCTGAAAAGATTTTGTCATTTACATTTTGACAAAGAGTTCATATTATTATCTACTAGCTGACCCGCGCAACTTCGTCTGCGTGCGTGCGTACATAAAAGAAAGAGAGGTTAGAGAGAGTGTGCGTCAACCTTAAAAGTTAGACATATGGCCATTGCGGATATTTTTTTAGAGCTTTTTAAGAGGGACAATTCCGACATACATGATAATTGCGTAACTTTAACCGTTCACGCACAACGGAAGCTCTCAAAAGGAGTAAATCCCTATTATATACTATTACCGATGGATAATCATCAAATGACCCCTCCCACTCTGGACGGAGCGGAAGGGATTGTCAGACTTGTACTGCCTAAAATCCACCCACGTTTCTTCTGTTGCCCTTTGCGTACCAGGGCCGCGGTATCTCTTTCGAACAGTCCCGCAACCCTGGCAGGCCTCGCTCCTCTCGGATCCCTTCCCGTTTGCTGACATCTCTTTGAGGCGCGTGTGGAACACGAACACGCCGTCACCACGGCCTGTCGTCATAAGACGGACGGATGGCGAGCTAGCCCATTACTCACTGTCCACAGGCCCGCGACCCTCGACAGCCTTACGTCTTCACCTTTAGACACTCGATGACAATCATACACCAGCTAGAACGAAAGTTCTCATCAAAGTTCTTGAAATGGGCCGAGACACGATAAAACTGCTGTAAACTGTTGCGGACCTCTTGCAACTGCCTTCCGTCTCCATCGTCAGACCTTTGATGATAGACATACTCCAGGCAGGTCTAAAGTTCTCATCAAGGTGCATGAAATCAGCCGAAACACGATATAGATGCTGTAAACTCTTAAGGACCTCCTGCAACTACCTTCCGTCTCCATCGTCAGACCTTCGATGACAGTCATACTCCAGCTAGGTCTAAAGTTCTCATCAAGGTGCATGAAATGAGCCCAGACACGATATAGATGCTGTAAACTCTTGAGGACCACTTGCAACTGCTTTCCTTCTCCATCGTCAAACATTCGATGAAAGTCATACTGACAACTCAGTATGGTTTAAAGTTTTCATCAAAGTGAATGAAATGAGCCCAATAACATTATACCTGCTGCAAACTGTTTAGGACCGCTTGCAACTGCCATTTGTCTCTATCGTTTGACCGTCGATGACAGTCATACTTCAGCAAGGCCTAAAGTTCTCATCAAGGTGCATGAATTGAGCCCAAACACGTTATTGTTGCTGCAAACTCTTGAGGACCTCTTGCAAGTGCCTTCCGTCTCCATCGTCAGACCTTCGATGACGTTATACTCCAGCTAGATCTAAAGTTCTCATCAAGGTGCAGGAAATGAGCCCAAACACGATTTCTCAATTTAAAAAACAAAAGATCATGTATATCGGACTTCTCTGTAAAAAGTTATGCGTGGTCAGGTCATACATAAAATAAAAAAATATAGACGCGTCGAATTGAGAACCTCCTCTTTTTGTTTCGTTGGTTAATAAACCAAGCTTCAGACATTTGACACGGGCGAGGGTCATTCTTTCACGGAAAACTTAACACCGCGACTCAGAAAATGGAGTGAAATTAATAGCGCCATCTATCGAGCACGAAATTTAACCGTTAAAATATAATGCATGTAAAGCGATCGAACACACACTCTACAGGGTTATAGCGTCATGTAGACTAATCTAGAGTACTTTTTGCTCTCAGACCCGATTTAAAAGTTATCTTGTGAGCACATTTTTATTAATTAGTACCATTTTGGTGCAATAGATGTCGTTGCATGTATCTTACACAATGATGGTAAGTTCTTCTTGAACACTTTAAATTTATAAATCTTTTGATAGAGAGCACTGATTACAGCATGAAACAAAAACTAAAACCTTCTCTAAGTTCCCCACAATATTTGTGCATTGAATCTAATCACATTGGTTTTCCCAACAACATGAACACCCGCCTCGCAGCGCGCGCGGGTCATTATTTTGATGCGGAGTTATTTTAAAACTGTGATATCTCCTAAGATATTCATCTAAATTGAATAGTGTGAAGGTCAATTTTGGTCACAATTGAATGCTAAAGATGACTAACATATTTATTTTGATAAGGATTAATACTGTGTCGGTAAAAACACCTTCGCAAATAAAACATTAATTTTTACCAAATTTTAAAATCATAAAAATGGTTATTGTGAGTCAACCTTAAAAGATAGGCATGTGCCGTCGCGGACTTTTTTTGAGACCTTTTTAAGAGGAATAATTCCCTGCTACATTATATTTGTGCAACTTTAACCGTTTACGCAGCGCACGCAACGGAAGCTATCAAAGAGAATAATTTTTCCCCGTTTTTGCAACATTTGTCATTGATGCTCCGCTCCTATTGGTTGTAGCGTGATGATATATAGCCTATAGCCTTCCTCGATAAATAGGCTAACCAACACAAAAAGAATTTTTCAATTCGAACCAGTAGTTCTTGAGATTACCGCGTTCAAACAAACAAACAAACAAACTCTTCAGCTTTATAATATTAGTATAGATTTCTCGTTATATACCATCGAAAATGTCAATTGACTCTTAAAAAAAAAGCAGACAAAAAAATCTGTTATTAAAAATCTTCCCATACTCCGATGAATACATAGGTACTATGCTACAACAGTAATAATTGCCCCTCAGTATTGTCAAAGTGCACTTTAGCGTCAGGATTACAAAATGGCAGTCCTTCCCGGGCAAAACTATCAGAACAAATTTTGAACTACCCTCCTCGAAAAACAGCACAATCCAATTTCAACTTTAAAACTGTGACATAGAATTCGTAGTGAGTTTTGGGCAGTATTTTAAAGTTTGTGAGCAATATTTGAATAGATCGGTCCATACATGTGGGCCCCATAGTCGGTATTGACAAGTGCACTTAGCAAGGGGATTACTAAAGGCTATGCGTACAATGTCATATTTTTGTGAATGGTTTTATGCTACAAGTGATTTGAAATGATTGTGACGCAACATTATGCTTTGCTTTTTAAAAACCAACTAAGCAAGATGAAGATATTTTTTGTTGATTTTTACTTTTGTTTCAAGTTTTTCTTTTAGAATTATAAGTTCTTAGATCTTTGGCAAGAATCCTGTGTAATTAAAATACAGTTTTCTAAAGTAGTAGAAGACGTTTTTATAATATGTGATCGGCACGACGCGACGGTATTTATTTATTTACTTAAGGATTACCCACAGCACATACATACACATACATATACTAAATCGTACGGTGATATTCTAATATATATGCCAATTACAGGTAAACACAACATTGACAAAAAAGACGCCAGATTACCGCTTAGTTGCTAACTTAAGTCTAGGTGTACAATTGGTTCAGAAATGGAATATAAGTTTTGTTATGAAGAAAATGAAAATGAAAAAGTACACAATTTTAGCGTACATGCTGCTGATTGCTCTTCAATCAATCAACTCAACCTACTGCAGTTCAGTGCTGGACAAAGCCTTCTGCGAAGCTGTGCTACAGCACCCTGCACTCCACCTTTCGCATCCAGTCTGAGCCGTCCACCTTTTTAAAGTGATCGGTCCAGAATTGCTCTGCATTCGTTTGATATAAAATAAACAAAGCGCACACGACTTCTCCACCGCGTCATCAGCTCCACTCTTTCTTTTCTTTACATATATTCAAAACTAGTAAAATGCCAAAAACAATCTCTCAAAATCACTTCCTTGATATCGCATAACACCATCCCCGATGACACGAGATGGCCATGAATTCAATTTAGTCCGGGGTGCTGTCATGGGAATGATGGAATTACACCCCCGTAGTGTTTGTACTATGCCTTCAGTACACATGTACTCGCAGAGGGTGAGCACATAGGGTGCTATGTGCGAACTCGCTGCAATTGCGTTTTTGGATATGCAATTTTGAATGAACAAGATTTTATTTTTTTGGGATCATGTTTATTCCTAAAAATAAAATCCATAAATGTTAGTAATATTCATTTTCTTCATGTCAATGCCATCATTCTACGAAGTTGACATTCTGCGATGTTGGCGTTTTGCGTCGTGTTGACATTTTGAGAAGTTGGCATTCTGCGTCAGAACCCAAGAGAGTAATGTAAATGAAAGTGTCGGCGAGGCGACAGAAAAATGGAATCAGGTAGGTCGGGGGTGATGCTGTTCCCTTCAACGAGGATGTGGAATAAATGAATTTACACTAATATTAACTTTGTAACACTATATTTACACGAATCAGATTAAGACACACAATAATCACAGTTTATCTTTAAAATTATAGAGTCACTAATATTAGAGAGTCACAAATATAAAACAAGTACTTAATTAACACAACTTATAAACGCAGACTTTAAACACTTTTACTACTTCTTGGCGCAGGGTAACTACTTAGTTGTTACGAGATCGGAGGATGTGAGAAGACTAACTTTTTGCGCTCGGGGGCGCCTTATTTATACCCGTGCACGTAAGCGCAAGTAGCGGTGGGCTCGCGTTGTTACCCCGCCAGTCGCCCATACATAAACGCGGAAGCCGGTGGCACCCTGCCCCGCGCGTCCCGCTCTTCACCCCTGTGACCTATTTTCAAATGGACTTGCCCAATGTACCCGGATCTAACGAACAAAGGGCCTTTTTGGCCAATCAGAGGGTTTGTTTACTGTGATAGTTAGGACTTTGTCATACTAACTTCGTTGATTTTGCCTACTAACGCGTACTTTTTACTTGATCATTTCGTTTTCTAAGTGTTTTCACTTTTGATATACCTGACTTTCGATTACTTAAGGTACAGTGGTCCTATTTACTGTATATAAAGGTACTGGTTGGTATAATTTTACATAATAACGATGATTTCACCTACAAATAAGTTGTTTTTAGTATATATTGTGAACAAATGCTGCAAAGATACCTAACTGCTAACTAAGTACCTACTTATATACTAAATCAAAGCTCTTATTACTGTGCTTCGCCTACAGAAAGCGTTTCACTTTTTGTTTTAAGTGTACAATACAATCCTAAATGTATGAAGCGCCTAGCACTTCACGCTAGCCCCCGTGATGCATATATACACACATCAAAAGTGTCTAGGGATCAAGCATTTTTATGTGGATTTCTTGAGATTGAGATGTGGCTTTGTAATAAATTTATGATTTTATAAATTTATATGGATCCTTTTTGGTGCATTTCATAATTTGAATCAGGAACTGTGAATCAAATTCGAGTAAAAGATGAAAATCAGCTGTCAATATTTTCCCTATAAAAACATACAACGCATTGAAGACATTATTAGTGCTACTGTTTCCCTACTACTGATTAAAACCAACGTTATTATGGAGCGGCGACGTCATTTAAGCAGGGAAGAAATGCTCAGAGCCGTGGGAATGATAGAAGCTGGTTCCCGGCAACGTACTGTGGCTTTAGCTCTGAATACAAGTCAGAGTGTTATCAGTCGACTTTGGACACGTTACCGAAGCACTGGTACCGTGGCTGAGCGCCATGGAGGACGGTATCGCTGCACCACACGGAGACAAGACCGATACATTCAAATCTTAACTCGAAGAGCTCCAACAATAACCGCCATGATGTTAGCCGTGAGGCTTCATCACTCTTCAGGGAACTTAATTAGCGACCAAACAGTCAGAAACCGCTTGCATGAAGTGAACCTTCATTCCCGAAGACCGCTACGGGTACCACCTATAGCAATGCACAATCGTAGGATACGATATCAATGGGCTCTTGAACACAGAAATTGGGCAGAAGAACAATGGCGTTTCGTGTGCTTTTCTGATGAGTCTCGTTTTGGTATGAGACCGGATACAAGACGTATACGACACTGGAGAACCCCTGGACGCCAACAGCGATTAAAATCCTGCCAGGAAGTCCATCCTTATAGTGGTGGAACCATCATGGTATGGGCGGGTATTTGGATCGGCGGAAGAACTGAGTTGATTTGGATCAGAGGCAACCTCAACGCTCAAATTTATGCTGAGACGATTGTATCAGACGTCATCGTTCCTCTACAAGTGCAAATCGGTCCCTTATTTCAGTTAATGCATGATAATGCACGACCGCACACCGCAAGAGTTGTAAGACAGACTCTCGCCGCAGCTAACATCAATGTCCTGCCCTGGCCTGCTCAGTCGCCAGACTTGAATCCGATTGAGCATGCATGGGATATGCTACAGAGAAGAGCTCTGCCGAATATGGAGGGTATCCAGTCGCAAGAAGACCTTTTTTTGTTGTTGCAACGAACATGGGCGGCCATTCCACAGCGTGATTTGGATGAACTCATTTTGAGTATGCCAAACCGATGTTCTTGTGTTGTTAGTGTTCGCGGTAGAAACACGGATTATTAATTGTTTAAGTTACCCAATAAAATTTTAAAGAAAACTGTTATTTCAGTCTTTTTTTCGAACTTTTGTGTTAGTGGTTCAAATGTCAAAAATCCCTTTATTAGGAAAATGGCAAATTTCTTTATTAATGCAAAGGTGACTTGGTTTATCGTTACTGTGACAAACGAAAACACTTTATTTGATGAATCCTTAAAGAAAATTTTAATTAATATCAATCAGGAGAAAAGTTATTGCAAAAATATATGTTGATCCCTAGACACTTTTGATGTGTGTATTTATTTTATGACTGTACCTTTAAAGTTCTTGTAATTTGGGACGAAGCACAACTTCAATAGTGATATGGGATGACCTGGGATATTTTTGGAATGTGGAACAAAACTTTAGGTCGAACGAAGAATAAATCCAAAATTCTCATTAGATACATCTATTTTTTATATATATAGACCTTATGAGAAAAACAATCGTCACTAGATCCATCATGGATCTGGCCAATGGATCTTCTGAGATTGAATGTACTTTTCCAACCTTGAGGTCAAGCGTCAACTTTTTAAAACTGATGTCATTTTTGCTTTACGAGTCGATTTAAAGGGAATGATTCTTATCTTCTTACCTCTCCGCTACTCCTTCGATGTATTTAGTTAAAAGATCGAGGACAGTTGAATTGTTTCTCCGAAAATCGTCAAGTTTTGTTGCCTCACCGCTTTTATGGTCACCACCATTGATTCTGGCTTTCAGGAGTTGCAATGGTTGGGAACTGTGTAGCAGGTTTGGCATGACAGTATTTCTGCTGATCCAAAACTTAACTACTTCCACGGCTTCGATGTTGGGAGCTACCTGTAACAGACAGAGGAATACTGCTGAGCACTCTGCCTGCAGCCAAGAGGTTCATCTAGTTTTCGTAACCGACAGGTAACCAGACATCCATGGTTGCGAAACAAATGCCCTACTCGTTATTTTAACACAAAATTCATTGAATATCTCAGAGCCCAGAACCATTTAAATTATACCCTTCTTTTTGTATACAAAATCAATTCATAACCAATTGGATTGGATAACAAAGGTCATATTTTAAAATGGAACTACATATATAAATAAATTCTTCCTGTTTTGTCTTTTCTACAATCTGTGTCTACATTTCTAATCCTACTTTCCTCTCGCAGGTCTGTTGGAAGAAACCTCTTAAGAAATAAGCAGTACCTACTTTTGTGCTGTTTTATCTTAATGTAATGTCCTGATAAATTAAAATTTATAAAAAAAATATGCTACAATATAATTACATAAGCATGTCAAATAACAAAATTCACAAAAAAAAAAAAAAAAACCTTACGTCACTAGACGCTCATAGTTGTTCCTGGCGCAAAGGAGCCCATGACACTTGCAGCGTTTCCGCGCTGAATTGCCAGGGCTAGCCTTTGCACCAGGAACGAACCAAAGCGTGGGTCACCGCCCCTTTCTCTAAGTCGCCGGCCGATCTCCGAAATTTATAAATTTAAATAACCTAAAGTAACTAACTTATTAATAAAATTAAAAAATGGCGTCAAAAAACTCCTCCTCAACGCAGTCAACTGGTAATGTACCCAAGAGACAGGCGGCGTTGCAACGTTGTATGGCAATACTAAGCCTTTGGCCAAGGTAAAAGCCAGCCCTTGGGTCACGGGCAGTGTCAACTAAGCGTTTGATTAAGTATTTTGTATTTACACAAATAAATAAAAATGCATACAAACGTACGTATGACTTACTTCAACACATTCAAACGTGCCAATTACAGGAAGACATTCTATCATGATCCCTTAGAATCGTTAGCAGTAGACCAACATCTAAACTTTAAGACGATCTAAAACTATACGAAGTCACAACAGGAAGGATCTAGTATTATCTAAGCAAATAAGACTTATTGAATCTGTTACACTATAACATATTACGACACGAGCAAAAGATATTTTTAAGATAACGAGTCGATAAACTTACAGGCCTAAATCATCGCATGTGTCAATAGATATGTTAAAGTGACTGAAGTTAAAGATACAAAGAAAATTAAACTCTATCTTGGAGGTGGATGGTTGGTTTTGGAGAATAGGGTATCGATAGGCATGTGAACGATAATCCAGGATCATTTGAGACAAGATCGTAAGATTTGGATACGTTTTTGAAGTGGAATTGTATAGAGTTTCAGTAGGAGTGTGATTGGATGAATTTGGTGTGACCGTCTTGTAAGTATATTTTGGGAAAAATACCGGTCAAGTGCAAGTTGTACTCGCATCGAGGGTTCCGTATAAACTTGTAGGTATTTTGTTATTAGACTACATATTTACAGTTTTCAGGTTTTTCCAATACACGTGCTATAAGACATTGCTTCCTGCCAAATTTCATGATTCTAGGACAACAGGAAGCACCCTATAGGTTTTGATTCCCTTGTGAAATTGCAAAATATGCGACATAAACGGTCATATCTTTTGATCGCTTTGACTTACAAGTTCCACTTACAATTTCAGCTTGATACCTCCACGCGTTTCTGAGAAAAGCGGTCTTGATAGACGGACAGACGGACAACAAAGTGATAATAAAAGGGTTCCATTTTTGCCGATTGTACTTGCCTCAAAATAATATCAGATTCAATTTTAAAAGATAGCCTACCCTATTAAGATTTTGCCAACGTTATTATAATGGCAATCTAGCAGTATTTGTTAGACAATTTAATCTTGCTGAAGAGAAGCTCTTGCTGAAGAAGTATTTGTTATACAATTTAATCTTTCTCTTATTTTTTATTATAATCCTTGTCCCACTCCAATAAGGTTTTTGAATTGAGTCTAGATCATCCCGCCATCTCCTTCTGCGCCTACCTCTGTATCGTTTAGTCTCTGTTGGGATCCACTGTTTGTCAGTTAAATAAGTAATAATCACTTACTAATTATATTTGGCGTACGATTTCAATCTATTCGATATAACCGTCATCCTCTAACTCTTTGCAACACCCATCTTTATTTATCGAGTGGTTAGTGCCTAGCCTGGTGTCAGAGGTTGTATGCCACCCATGGACCTCTGACTTGGCTTTACATCCATAAGAAATGAATGTAAAAGTGTCTGCTATGGCGGAACCCAAAGAAGATCTTGCTTATCACAGTCAGCGCTGATGAAATCTACAAGAAGAAATGAAGCCAACAAACTGATTAGTCGGAGGACTATCAACTCTATATCCATGGCCCTGCAGTCTCAGTGACGCACTCTTGCCAACAAGCTTAGCGGGTGACGTCTGCTCATCCCCCTGTGACTTAACCGCGGTTATATTTAACAGACGCGGCGCCAGCCGATCCGTTACGTCAAGAGGCATAGAGACGCTTTGTGTGTGCAACGCACTTGCGTATGCGACGCGGTGAGGCGAATGTAAGGAGTAACAGAATTATGGTCTTCTTTGACTTGTGCGGTAATCAAATGAGAGAAAAGGTTAATAATGTTTTAAGCTTTCAAGCTTTATAACTAAACTTAAACTATTATTATGGGAATTACGGAAGATATTCCGTGATTTTCAACTATTGTGAGCTCCCGATATTTCGACGCTGTTGCAAACGCCATGAATGCGAGATGGTGCTTGCAACAGCGCTGAATTGTTGGTAGTTGCACGGACTCCCAAGTCCCATATCAATTCTATTAACTTTGCTTGAGTAATTTATGGGTTACCTCCTTTATTACGTATTTATTATTTTTGACCTATGTTGGTGACATGATAGTTCATGTAGGCCAAAGAACATTAACTCCTAGTTAGAATTTAAAATTGAATGTGACTTTTTCAATTCATATGTACTTTCTAAGTTTATCTTGAACATCACAGACATCGGTGAAGGAAAACATCGTAAGGAAACCTGGACTCATAAAAGTCTGAAATCGCCAACCCGTCTTGAGCAAGCGTGGTGATCAATGCTCGTATCTTCTCTGTTGTGAAGGAGCCTTTGCTCAGCAGTGGGACAGTAATAGATTGGTAATAAAATGGAAAAAAAAATTTGGTACACAAAAACTATAAAGGCTCTAATTGGCTGTTTGAAATCAATTTTTTCATATATCCTTTTTAGAATAAGCTTAAAAGTTCAGTGCATCAATCCTAATATCGAACCTTTCAATCCACGCCCTTATTTTCATCGTAAAAGCGTCATCGAAACCCTCCCCAACATTTTGAATTAAAAACGCTGACCCGACGAGTTTGGCGCAAACAAAAAACTCTTAATTGGTAAATAGGGGACGGTGTGGCTCTGATTTCATGGCTCCTGTGCCTTGTTTTATGAAATACGACGGACAAACCCCTGTTTGTCTACTCTTGTTGTGGCTGAAGGATTTGTGATTAAAATCTGATTGGTAGCCAGGATTTTTCGGACTGGTTTAATAAAAAATATATAAAAATCACTTTATTTCAGGCAACTTTAATTAAAACTGATGAAAAATAAGTTTTGAAAGTAACAGTTTTAGCGTTGATGTTCCTCACAATATGTAGAGGTAACATACGACGTGGCATGTTACAAAACTATGTTCTCTTGAATATTTTGCTCCCATTTCAACCCTCAAAATTCTGTCAATAGCTCATTAAGAGGGCCGTCTCGACCCTCATGTCCAATCACAACCCCCGCTTATGGGGTAGTTATTATTTTTAATCCCTTAATGGCGTCCCAGATTTCATTACTGGGGTTGGCCTGATTAAAAGGGAGGGACCAATTTTTTCGATGTTACAGGGTTGATAGCGTAGTCGATTTTATGTGTGGTTGGTTATGTATTTTGGATGTGGTTAGCTGGTTAATTTGAGATTGTAATAATCTTGATAGCGGAAATAATACCTATTGATCAGTTATGTAATGTCATACTCACTGATTATGAATTAATATATCCATCACGCCTGTAATCTCCGAAGTGTTAGGCAGAGGTGTACCTAATAGTACAGCCACATTTCACCTGTTATGTTTAAGTCCTATGTAATAGGGGGTCAGCCTATTGCCATTAACCGAGCACAAATTCATAATATTAAAACCCAATAATAATTTGCCCATCCTGGGAATCGAACCAAAGACCTCATTCTTTGTAGTCCCGATTGCAATCACTAGACCATCGAGGCAGTTATTATAACGATTATTAGGGAATTTCAACAATGAAACTGAACGCAATAAGCACAGTAATGTAAACCGTGTTCAAGACTGCAGTAGCAGAATTAGTGTCAATATTCCACAACAATGGTGACACTAAAATTTCTTGAACGCGGTTTAGATTTTGCTGATTGAGTGATCAGTTTCGTTAGTAAAATGCGCTTTTTTTTCTCCCAAGAAATTTTATCCAGAAGATGCCATGACATTCAGTAGCACCCTCAATTTTGACTCGATACGTATTACACGTAGGTAATTCAAAATACCCGTAGGTGGTCCACTTAAATATAGCATCGAACAATTTTTCAAACATTTCCAAAGCTGTGGTAAGTAAACTATCTTCAATCTTTTACATACATTATAACGTTATTGTTATTTTAAAACCTATCCATGAGCCACTAATCTGTAAAAGCTTAGGGTGTAAACACAACACGGTGGTCTCGTCTGACCACTGCAGTCTCTAAACAACATTAGCCCTGTACTTACGTCCTGAGAAATAAAAAGGCATAAGCGCTAAAGATGAGTATGGAGTTACGTCTTTTTGGCGTTGGGTGCGCGGAAGTTTTAAAGGAGTGTACATATCGGCGGTGCGGCAAAGCGCGTTTTGTGTGTAGGACTGATTAGAACGCGGCTGGGACCTCCGCTGTGTGTGTGTGGCGCTATGACATACAATGTTGCTTTTAGATTATTTTTGTTAAATTTCTTGGACTAGTATTCGTCGTCTTACTTACATTCGGTCACAAAGTCAAAGATTTATTTGCAGATAAATATGGTTACAAAAGTTCTTACCAAGGTAATATAATTTTAGCTTAACATAATATTCAATCATAACATAATGACATGCAAATTTTGGTTTAAGTACAATTAGGTCATTTACATTTAAACTGAAGGAATTCTTTTATAATATAGAAGGGATTCTCAATTAACCATCTGTGTAAAACCCTTCTGAAGCGGACCATTGGAAGTTCTTTAGTTTGGTTAGGAATTTTGTTGTATATCTGAAAACACTTAGGATAGCAACTCCGCAAGAAGTTAGGTAGGTACCTGAAGTTTTGCATCGAAATATAACACACTATCAGTTGCCCGCGGCTTCGCTCGCGTTTTTGTCGTAAATTATCCCACGGGCACGTTGTAAATATAGCCTATGGCACTCAGGGATAATGTAGCTTCATATTAGTGAAATAATTTTCAAAATCGGTTCAGTTCGATCCAGAGATTACCCCCTACATACAAACTAACAAACAAATTTTACCTCTTTATAATATTAGTAAAATATAGTTAAAGATAGAAATATAACATAATCATACGACTGTTATATCTTATGGGTTATACAGAGATGAGTACCACCTAAAGTAGGTTCAATGTCTAGCTATATATGTCTAGTAGCCAGTCTCAGCTTTATTTCGCTAGAAACACTGAAAATAACACTGTTTGTTTACAATTTATGTTCACTTTATGTAACTTTATAACTGCAGTTAATCTGTTCGTAACAATTAACCTCCCGTCAATTTTAATTTATGTGAAATAAACGCGGGCGTTGAAATAATGATGCATTAACACTTTTAAACAAGTAATTGTATATTTTGGATATCTAGTGGCTGATTTTATCAGAGTCCAATTAACGAGATAATGAAATTTCACCATATTGAAGGCACTATTATTGTATTAAATGGTCGGAAATTAACGCATGGGACCGTCCTCTTTTAAAAATATACAGGCTGTCGCTTTGCATCCTGGTCAAAGTCAAGGAGGTATATATAGTTTTCTATTTTTTACGGAAATCGGTATACGTTAACCCCAAGTTTCCATACTGTCCATTATTAAACTGTGGAATAAACGTTTGCGTTTGTGTCACGGAGCGTTTATTGGGCTAGGAACAGACTGACTGCGTTTTAATACGGGTGATTAGCACTTACCGATTTCCGTAAAAAACTTAAAAAACTATCCTTTCCGGGTCGAGAATCATTTGCATATATATATACCTCCTTGAATTTGACCAGGATGCAAAACGACAGCCTGTATAATATGTACATGCCTATAACACTTGGTGTGTATCTTCCCAGTAGTGAAAAAATATTCGGAATCGGATCAGTAGTTCCGAAGATTACCTTAACCCTACATGAAAACTTGAAAATTTTACCTCTTCATAATTTTATTGTAAAAACGTCAATAACACCTAACAACAAATAAAACTTCGCTCACTAATCCAAACTAAGTACAAACTAGAATTACTTGCAGAAATAAAACAACAATTCCCACCCCGACGGATTCTTAAGTCCCTTTACTGAAGACAAACATTGACATAGCCAAGTCCGGTAGCTTTTAAACAGTTTGCCTCCACCACGCTAATAGATGTCTCGATAGTGCCACCGCAAACCTCGACGATTTTTTTCGAATTTGGAACGCGGAAAAAATGTTTTGCGTTTTTTGTTAAAGGATATGAAACGTGCCGCTGCGTTTGACATGCTAATGTGTGAGGTTCTTTATTTTGTGAGTTTTAGGACATTTTTTGGTGTAATATTCTGGTCACTGGTCTTGTATTTTTTTAACATTACAGGGTCTGAATTTTGTGCTGAATTGATTTAGATAATAAAATAACTATAATTATGAACTAATACGTGGAATGGCGAGCTACTTGATTCAATATGTTAACTAAACCAGCGTCAAGTCGTTAACTCAAGACTCACAACTATCATTTAGAGTTTATATAAACTAAATTATTCAAGCTCTATGCAACTTACTGATTAACTACAGTCAACTTTGAATGGAAAAATAAATAATAATATGAAATTAGATGCCAAGTTTAAGGAAATTACAGTATCAGAGGCAGTTTAGTAGATTTATGGTCTATTTTGTGGTGTTAGCACACCATTAAGCTCTGTCATGATCCGTCATTCCCATCGTAGAGAATTTGTTCGCAGAATGAGATCGTATCTGCAGTTACACTTTTCTAAAATGAACTCTATTTCTATTTATTTAAAAAAATAAAATATTATATGAACTGCAGCAGTAGCTTTGTGGATATGTTTTGGTATCCCATGATTAGTTGTGATGAAAATGAAAAATGTTCTTTTTGGGTTCAAAATTAAGATTCAAAATCATTTTTGCATAGAGATTCCCTTTAAAGTACCTATTGTCGTAAAATTATATTTACACATAACGTTGGATAACTACATAGTGTGGTAGTTTTCCCATGTTTTAATTATTCTCATTGAGTTTTGATTAAATGTCAGAGGCTTTAAATTAATTGTTTTAGAAAAGGTTTTTTAATTTTAAAGCTGCCATAAATGCCGGTATCTTTTTTGGTGTGAAAATAATTATGTTTTCTTTTATTACGTAGGTAATTAAAAATAACCGAAAAATAAACACAAAACAAGTAAGAGATTTTCATAGTTTCTTTTTTATTCCTTTGAGTCCTAACTGTCAAATAACATTTAAGCAAAAACGGAAAAAGTTGTCCCTGTTTATAATATTCTGAAGGTATCTGTGCTGAAGGTGTAAAAAAAGTGATTTTTCACATTAAACCATTTTTAGAAATCGGTCAAACTTAAGTAAAATATAGAAAATTCTCTGAAAAACTTTTAACCAATATTCATTATTATCTTATTGATTCATTTTAACATCATAAAATTATAATAACCGTTGATTCATCACAGGAAACACAAACCATACCTACCCATGACGACCAAAAGTCGAATGTCCAAACCCTTAGCCTGCAGTTTTTGTCGTCCAAATAAAACCGGCCACTTTACGACATGTGAACAAACTTATATCTACAGCCAATAAACAAACAAACACATACAAAATGTTTGAGATAAAAGGAAACGGGAGTGAATGATAAGTTTGTTTTGAGCGGTAAAAATCCGGGTGATTCACTTTGACGCATATAAGTTACGAATTAAAAAGGACAACAACAGACAAAGAGGCCATTTTGCATTGTGTTGTGACAGTCTTCCTTGTGGTGCCGCTTTGGGGAGCTGAGAAGCTCATAGAGGTGACAGACGGTATAAAAAAATAAGCATAGGAAGAATATGGTGGTTCGCTATGAAAAAATAAAACTACAAGTCCACTACTAGGTAGTTAAGAGACCTTACTGTTTTATAAACTTAGATTTTAGTGACATTACGAGTTGACTGTTAGATAAAAGACTTGATGGCCAGAAAGGTTTCGTTGTTTTTAGTCTACGCAGATGCAGCTGAATACTAGTATTTTACATGTAACTCGTTATAGGTACTGTAAGATACTAGTCTAATACATAGCTAATTTAAATAAATAAGCGACTTTAGCAATATAATTAAGATGATACTCGTAAGAATAAAGCACGGACCACCAATTGACAATTAGTGCAAGTACAACAATTTAAAAAAAATATTAAATGTATTTATTTGTCAGAATTATTTTCTTAAATTACTCTTAATTCACAATCCTTTGAGAACCCAAATGCAGCTAAGATAGCCTGCAGCTATCAAACCTTTCAGTACTTAAGGATATTAAAATATTTCTAAAAAATCTAGTAATATTTTCAATATCTTCCTTGCCTTCATCTTCCACCGTAAAATTTTTAGAGTCACAGAATTTTAAAACGAATGCAAGTCCTGTCTTCTGTCTTCTCTACAACGACTTAACCCTATAAAACGCATCAATACTTCTTTGTACAGTACGAGTGTAAATTCGGGCCCTAAGTGTCGCCGCCGTCGTTTTAACACTGCATCGCTAATTGACACTTAAGCTGCACCTTAAAGGGTTAAAACAGTTTTTATCCGGGGGCCGAAGAGACCGGCACGGAGCGGATGACGGGTTACCACTGATGTTGCCGTCATTTGAATGATTATTGAATTTTTGATTAGGTTTTGTTTAGAGTTTATGGTAGATATAAGCTTTTGATGACATTAAGTAGTCGTTTTAGATTGAATTTATACTTTTTTATTCCTGTCTGGTCCTTTTCTATTCTTCTTCTTTGCCGTCCACCCTTGAAAGAGTGGTCGTGATCATGGCGGGTCGCCATCAACTGCGGTCGCTGTCTTTGCGATTCTTTTCCACCGGCCTCTTTTGCTTCCTTGTTGATTACTTGTTTTAAGTCATTTTGATCGTTACTTCTTGGGCCAACTGATTAGGATTCCTTAGCAAAATATAATAAGTATATTTTTTCTCTTTTTGGCCACTTTCTTAATTAAAGGTCTGTGCTAAATCTTCTGCTGAATGGAAGAGTGTTTCAGTTGAGATGAATATATTGTTTGGGCCCTCTGCTTCCTGTCATCTTCACCTGCCCAGCCCTTTCCCAAAATTATGTTGAGGTTAGCTTCCAGTCTAAACGATTGCAGCTGAATACCAGTTTTGTACAATATACATGGAGCTACTGCCTATCTGACTTACAACCCTCTGCTTGTTGGATCCTCTACTTCCTGTATTCCTGTTAAATAAAAACAAAATAGGTAATGTTCAGTATTTTTTTTGTATTTCAGAACAATGTCAAATTTAAACAAAACATGTTCTAACAGGAACACTAAACACTGGGAAATCAAACTCATAATTAATACAATATTAAATAGGTGCGTCCAGCACCTTTAGGTACTCCCGAGTTCACTGACGGTCGATCACTTTTCAACCTAATTACTTAGGGGCATAAGGACGAAATGTGGCCGGCCATCAGTGAACTCTGTAGACCTAGTACCCAATTATTTATTCGGTATGATAGCAGCTTCTATCTTCAGGAATATACATACCATTTAATAATATCTGAAAAAATGTTCGCGATAATACGGGGTAGAATGGGACACTTACGTAAAAATGTACCACGTATTCAGTACATAATTCTGAGCCCCCCATATAGAAATTGTTCATCGATTATAAAAAAAAAAATAGCTGCTTCCAACCTACATGGTCAAAATGTATGGAACAGCTGATTAAAAAAAAACGATGAATAATGTCTATGTGCGGGGGGAGCTTAGAATGATGTTCTAAATACGTGGTAATCGTTTTCGCGTCGGTGTTCTTTCCAGCCCGTATACCTACTATAAAATTATCAATGCCTACCAAAAGTAACTGCTAACGAAAACATGTAACAATTGCCTATTCTACATACAAATCTATTCACATAACGACAATAATAGTACAATGATCTATTGCACATTCAAACATATGTATTATCACTACCATTTAAACTACTTATCACTGGAGCTAAGTGACAAATCACATCTATGACAATTGGTTACAATACTTTGTATTTTTCAAAACAACTTCGTTTTTAACCAAATACTCCAAATCCAACTTTACTCCATAAAATTCACAGTTCAATTTCAATTGGCAGGAGCATAAGAGTTATGTCGAAAAAAATATGACACGAAAATTAGCAGTCTTTTTCGTGAGATGATAATAGGAAAAATAACTCTTTATTAGAATTATCAATGGTATGTCATTGTCGTTTGTCCTCTGTTTATTATGTTTGACGTGTCTATGGACAATTGTGCTGTCACGATTTGTTTATCGATGGTATTCCGGTCAGGTGATGGTCTATGGTGTTGTTTAAAAATAGAACTACTCTTCCTTTCTATGGTGGAATTCTATCGCAGTTTTGTATTTCTATGTCTTGTGTTATCAGCCCATAAGCAGTTCATAGTTTGAAGTGGAGAGAATAATTTAGACCTGAAAGATTCAAGAAAACAATTTAAGTTTATGTTCTAATATACAAAGGCCCGATATATCTCGATGGCATGTAAAGCCAAGTCAGAGGCCTATCAATGGGCGGCATAAAACTCTGACACCAGGTTAGGCACTTTGCGGGGCTGTTCGAAAGAGATACCGCGGCCCTGGAACACAAAGGGCAAAAGAAGGAACATGGATGGGTTTTAGTCAGTAAAAGTCTGACACTCCCTCCTGCTCAGCCCAGAGCGGGAGGAGTTATTTGATGACTTACCATCAAAAAAAAAAATGCTAGGCACTAACAACACGATAAATAAAGAAAATCTAGTTTGTGAAGGGGTATCGCGTTACCCAGTAAACTGGGATGGGGACTTTAGCTATGCAGTCGCTCCATGTAAAATACTGGAATTCAGCTACTTAGGTTTGACTGGACGCTGCCCCAATACAATCAGAAAAGGGATAGAGTTTAGCCAGATGTTGATGACAAAGAGTCTGTATGTACACACGGCTACACATCAAGCTATACATTTCTAGTTTATGCTGATCTCGCATTGTATAGGATTTCCGTACAATGCGAGGTCAGCTTATACTGGAATTGTATAGCTTGATGTGTAGCCGTGTGTACATATTATAATGCCGTGTCCGTTTCCCTCACGATGCAATAATTGTGTTGAATTTTGTGCCTGAGTATCCAGACATTTTGAGAATCTGACGATTTGCTAAATAGACATTCTGCTATACAGACCATCTGATAGTTGGACGTTTTGCTACATGGACATTTTGCTAATTAGACTTACTGCTCATTAGACGTTTCGCACAATTGAACATTTTGCTACTTAGACCTTCTGATCAGGAGAGACTAATATGTATAATGTAACAGAATCATATCTGCCTTTTTCCAAATAGGTTGGGGTCAGATTTCAGTCTAGCCGGTGCAGCTGAATACCAGTATTTTACTGCCTATCTAACCTCCACAACCCAGTTAGTACTGGGTAATACGATACCCTTAATAAGACTGGTTGTCAGACTTTAAGGCCGTTGACTATCTGTAACAACTGTAAAATATCTATAAATGACAGCCTGGACCAACGGCTTAGCGTTCTTTCCAAGGCACGGAGGAAATTCGATATTTAATGGGTCACCCATCCAAAGACTAACCTAGGCTAGCGTAGCTTATCCAGAAGATTGACCCGCGGCTGTTATTGTTTAGCCACAAGCCATCTTAATAATGCACAGCCAATACAACAGAGTTTGAATTAAAACTTTCTGAATTTCTAAATAAAAATTCCACCCTTTCGCGTGAACGACAAAACAAAATCAAAGCCATAAACACGCCTTAAAAACACCATCACTTGAGCACATTCTATTACTACTTCACCAACCAGCCTCCCGAGACCTGGCACCTTGAACTAATTTCCCCCTTTCATGGAATGGAGGCAGGTCAAACTAAATTGGTGGCTATAATGAAACTTTTGTATCAGTCTTTGACACGCAATATGAGAATTATGGTGTGTTATGATGTCTCAAAACTTAATGTTTCGTGGTCTTTTGTTGAGTGGTATAATAGTCGTAAATTGAGAGGAGTGTCTGTCTGTGTTTTTCTTCAACATTGATTACTTGTTTCTTGAAGATCTGTACCGACGTCGTTTATCATTTTGCCAGTGTTAAAAAACGAAATGCTTTCGTCTATGTTATGTAGTTCGTAGGCCTCCCACTAGGTGGGCCGATGACCTAGTGTAGGTTGCGGGGATCCGCTGGATGCGAGTCACACGGGACTGATCAATGAGGTGACACTTGGGGAGGCCTATGTCCAGCACTGGACGTCTTTCGGCTGAAATGATGAGGATGGTTCGTTGTCATTTTATAGATAGGTATTAAACTTCATGACGTTATTATTTGGTAGCTTCAATTTATCTCGTCATCATGGCTTCAGCTGACTGTAAAGGAAATAATAGAATAAGAAATTCACCGTCAATAAATTGAAAATGATATGATCAGTTGTAACATTACTGAAGCTCATGTAATCTCCGTAAGGTAATGGAGAGGTGTAACTGTTACAGTTATTCTTTAAGTTTCATGAAGAGGTGACCCTATTGCCATCAACTAGGCTTAAATTCAGACTTCGGGCTACTGACAATTCTTTTAAAAAAACTACTATTTACTTACTATACTTACATATTTACCTCGTTCCCCGACCTGAGAATCGAACCCAGGACCTCATTCATGCACAGCAGTAGCGACCACTTGACAAATGATGCAGTTGTATCATGTCAAAATGATGCAGCAGTCTTAATATTAAAAACTAGCTGTTACCCGCGGCTTCGCTCGCGTTTTGGTCGGAAATTATTCCACGGACACGTTGTGAATATATAGCCTATAGCACTCGGGCATAATGTAGCTTCATATTAGTGAAAGAATTTTCAAAATCGGTTTAGTAGGTCTAAAGATTACCTCCAACATACAAACATACAAATAATATTACCTCTTTAAAATAGTATTTCAGATTAAAGGAGAATGTCATAAACATGGCTGTAATTGCGTCTTTTTCGTTTTTTAACCAAAACGGGCAATGTCCTTTCAACACAACCTGCTGACTCAGATAAAGGTTCTCTTCATTACTTAAAATCAATCTCCTTTGTCTCCACAAATTCAAAATGGCTGCTCTATACACTTCTACATAGACATATCTCTCTATAGATTCTGTCGTCGGTCGTCAAGGAGTGCTAATTTGTTTTGCAAATTGAGGGTGACGCGACTTAGGGGTGTACCGTCGTATCGGGTTACCGGTGATAGGGACCGAATTGATTTTACACTCAGTTGCCTTAACTGTGGTTGAAAATTACAAGTTAAATTTCACTTGGAAGAAAATTGATGGCATGCTCAATTAGACGGCTGAAAGAATTGTTTTTGACTTTGGTGTGGTGGTCGAGTCCTTGTAAATGGCATTCAGTGAGGATGCATCGATCTAGATTATAACTATTCTTGCTGAGTAAGTTGCTGAATGTATGAGTCACTTTACGCAACTAGACAATAAACAAATCTTTAAAAAAAAATACAGATACCAATTTATTGCCAATGTTCTGCATGTTTTCTTTCTTGCTTCCTCATTTTAAAATTCTGGCTTTGTTCCGGATAAACTGTTGTTTATACCTTCCTCTAATATTTATTGCCATCACCGTGGTATTAAGTCACTGCAGGATCTGTAACATACAAAAATAGGTCTTTGAAGAAGTTATTGACATGGCCTGGTGGTAATCTTTTAGCACATGCCAAAATCTTAGAATTTACTTCCTCTACACCACCCAATAGTTATTTTACATGGGGATTAAAACATAGGCATTTGGCAAAAAAAAGTGTCTGTACTAAAGGCCACCTCTGCCTGTCCCTATAAGAAAAACTGGAGTGAAGTTATTTAAGGGTGTGTCCTTTCAGCTTTATCACCCACAATCTATATACCACCACAGTTTCCATTATATATAATCTATCCCCATCCTACTAACGAGCCCTCATTAAGGAAGGATGCAAATTGCGAGCTGATCCAGTTACCTATTAGTAATACGTAACGTGCATGTCCCTGTTAACACCGTAAGCGCTAAGTAGGATAGAATTCCGGAGTAATTGGCAGATAGACTGGATTGATTAAGGTGGATGCGCAAGGGTAGCCCGCGAAATTTAAATTTTCTTACGTTATTGCAATTTGCAGGTCAGTGTCAGGTTGTATGTTGATGAAAATATGGATCGCGCCAGTAACACGTATGGAGATATAGAATTATAATCATTCAAATCATCAATACAACCCTCCAAGTTCATATAATCCCATTGAGTGACTTTTTCATGAAATAGCAATTGAATGGGATTATATGAACTTGGTGGGCTGTTTTGATGAATTGAATGCTTCAAGAAAATTTAAATTTCGCGGGCTACCCTTGCGCATCCACCTTAAATGGTCTTTGTTTGAAATGGTACCTAACACCTACCTGATATCTAGACCATCTCAGGTCCAATTGAAAACCAGCGTCGGGCACTAGCTGCTGCAGTTAGCTGAACTGGGCCTATTTGGCGCAGCTGTGGGACACACAATTAGGTATCTCTTTTTTTTTTTTCCTGTTTAGACTAAGCTTTTTATGTAATTTTTTGTTGTGTGCACTTGCGGCATGTGCCCTCAAATATGTTTTCTTTCTTTCTTTTCCAGTTAGCGCAAGTATCATGTTCCGTATGAAAACCAAGCGAGCCATTTTTTTACTACCTACCATGACGTCATCAAACTATGTACTATACAAAATAGACTACGTTTTGGTTCTTTAAATGTCTAGAATTAAGTTTTTGGGGTTTTATTGTATTTACCTATAATTATCACTTGCTTCGGTGAACGAAAACCTCGTAAGGAAACCAAACCAGCATGCCAGAGAGATATTTCTCGACGGCTTGTGAAGTCAAGTCAAGCCCATGGGTGGCATAAAAACACTGACACCAGGTTAGGCACTAACCACTCGAAAGATGAAAAACCCACACAACTTTTTAGCTTATTCGACTAATTTATTATTCCATATATTATTAGTGTTACTTACTCTGCCTTTTCTTCATATTGATTGTTTAGATAATACCCACACAGCAAATGTCGGATCGTTTGTCGTGTGTTACCTAGATAATAAATGTGCTAACGTAATGGTCGTGCCGTGCGAAACGCCACCTGCCGGATTTGATAACAAAACTCCTTTGGCTAATGTCTTTACGAGCCGAAATATTAGGTAGTGTGGGTGAAGTTTGTGGGTTGGTGAGGTGAACTCATATCGTATCGCTTCATACTAAAAAAGATGGTGGATGATTGAGGATCAAAATATTTCAAAATAAGAGGCTTTCGTATAGCAAAGGATTGTTATAGATGATCATAATAATATTGAATATTGAGATACCTTCATATTCTAGGAGCCAATCGGGGCGATCTTTAGGTTAAGCCTCGCTTGCTTGGGTTGCTCTGTGGATGGTCCACTACCCATAACATACCGAGTTTCCTTCGTGCCTCAGAAAACACATTAAATCCATTAGTCTCTGCTGTCATTTGTAGATATTTGACAGTCGTTACACGTAGTCAGTGGACCGAAAGTCTGATAACCAGTCTTACTAAAGGGTGTCTATCGTATTAACCCAGTACTAAATAGGCTGTGGAGGTCAGATAGGCCGTCGTTTCGGTCAGTGGGTAGCCTTAGGGGCGGATTAATAAAAATATAAAATATTGGTATTCCGCTGCATCCGATTAGTCTCTACTCATCATCATTTGCACCGCATGGGTGCGCCTACGGGTACCCTCATGCATGCACTAGTCGGTAAGATTGCTTCTGAACTGTTTGATGATAAAATACCCTATCATAATTATCGGAAATAAGTCAGAATGAAAATATGAATCTTGGGAAAGAAATACAAAAAAGCTACAAATAAATAAATTTCCTTCTAAAGACAATTCGACCATTGGTAATTGGAACTGGATCAAGGACCTTTTATGAACTCTAGATTTCCTCAAAGTATGCTGGCACCAGTAGGAAACCTGGCAGTAAGCAGTCCCTTGACAGAAGCCTCAAAAAGTAAACAAATATTTTGCCCAAGACATGCCTTCGAGACAAAAGATGTCGATTAATAATCACCCCTGAATTAATAACCACAGTAATTGAGATGTTTGCTCAAAGTCCTAGGGTTGCCCCTTCAACCCTTATTATTTGAACAACGATTCATATTTAGTCAACCGTAATTATGCCGAGATGCGCCATTTTGAATTTTGACGTCATTCTTTGGGGGTGTGTGATTAAAATGTGAGTATATAGGGTTTTTGTTGCGAGAAAGATTGGAATTAAAATGCAAGGTGGCGTAAATCTATGTATACCATCTATCTAAATATACTTTTAAAAATAATGGATGCAATTAGCCGTAAATTAATGAATAGGTAACTTCGGTTAGTACCCATGGTATTCTGCCCGTTCTCCTTTACCCATTTGATTTCTTTCCATTCAATACCCTTAGTTGTCGTCCACAAAATTATTGTAAATAGTCAAAAATGAATGTTATGAGAACGACCAACTCGGGTATTATAAGCCCGCATTTATCATTTCTTTACTAAAAATGCCAAATGAACTTAGATATTGTAAATGTAATTATTTATATTATTCCATCATCTTAAATACCGTACTATGCATTCTCAAAAACCTACTTACACAACAGGGAAGCAAAATTCTATAAAATACTTCTCCAAAGTTACGTGTATGGCAATACACGTCAGTCATACAGTAACGGCAAACTGTTATTTAATCATAGTAAATAATAATTTCAATTATGTACTGTCAATGGGAGCTGAGATAACCTCTTTAGCTCTTTGTACAGTTCGCAAACAAAGTTCGATGTATTTTTTTACAAGAATTTTACTTCAGAGAAGACTGGAATTTGAAAGTCTTAGCGACCTGACAAGGAACTGAAACTAGGAAGTTTAAAGATTTTTAAAAGAACGACCAACTCATGTATTCTTAGCCCGCGTTTATCATTTCTTTTCCAGCGAAGCTATTCACAAATGCATGAGCAATGCGGAAAGTCGTAAGTCTATCTCGCTCGCATTCGTAATGCCATAAAAAAATAGACATACTAGTTGTCGAATTGCAATCGTATCGAAGCGTTTGTGAATAGCTATGCTGATCATGTTTGAATGCTGTACTAATTGCAACAATTGATTACTACACTTTCCATGATTTGTATGTAAATGAGAACGCAAACATTTATGTTTCTGTTGGCTTTACTGTTAATTTAATACATTATGTTGGCAACATTCTTTTTCTCTCTCGGCCATCTTGATGTTCAGTGTAAAACGTTACTAATAAAATACGTTTGATTTTAATGATTTCATCCCAAAATATAATCGTTATAATTTTTTTATTTTAAATGTCAGAATAGAGTTGCTATAACAAAGCCTAGTTGGCAAAATCTGTTTTTTTTTTGTGTGGTGGCCGGAACTGTTATTCACAATAGGACCCACTTTATCTGCACTAAATACTTATCACTCAGTCTTACAGTTAGGTATACGTATTGAAAAGATCGTGCAGTTTGTCAATCATTAGAAAATTATAGATATAGAATGATGTTTTGATATCATTAGTTACGCCTGCAATCCCTGAAGGGTTAGGCAGAGGTGTACCTAATAGCCACCAAATTTCCCCAGTTAGGTATATTAGGGAGCGAGCCTATTGCCATCAACCGGTCACAGATCCAGACTCCGTGGCTGAGAAATTCGTGATGGAAAAACCCAATGACACTTTGCCCAACCCGGGAATTGAAACCAGGACCTCTTGCTCAGCAGTCGCGCTTGCGATCACTAAACACAACGGTGGGCATTAATTTTTTTTATATTTACAAATGTTTTTATATTGTTTTTTATAAAGAATATTTTAAAATGTGTTTAAATTTATTAAAAAGATAAATAAAGGAAATATAAAAATAATTCCAGCCTATTGTTATCCTACTGCTGGGCAAATGCCTCTTCTCAGCAGAGTAGGCACGAGCATTGATCACCACGCTTACTCAAGACGGGTTGGCGATTTCAGACTTTATAAGTTCAAATTTCCTCACGATGTTTTCCTTCACCGATGTCTGTGATGTCCAAGATAAACTTAGAAATTACGTATGAATTGAAAAAGTCACATTGGTACTTGCCCGGATTTGAACCCACAAACCTCATGCATGAGAGGCGAGGCCTTAACCTAAACCTACATAAAAATAATTAGCGATAAACACATTTAGTTCGTGTCACGATAAACACATCAGCCAATGACTATTTCCATTATTTTAAATATTTACTGTAACTTATTTTTTTGCTATCGCTATTTGCTACGTACTCAATAGTTAAGGCGTGTACACACGCGGTGCACATCACGCGCGTCGCGTGATCGCGGCTGTCTGTCATTATGTTGCGCTCGGCTCACTGCACGACGTTGTTCCAATAGTGTGCACTTTGAACACTGTTCCAGTGTTCGTATGCTAGGTATATATATAGTATAAATTTAGGTTAAATTACGTCAATGTTAGGTAGCTTGAATACTTTGGTAAGGTCTGGGTATGGCATTAAGAAAAAAGTGGCGGATCCACAAGATTAATACGTCCCATTTTTAATACAAATATGGCGTGACGACTTAGAGGCGTTTGTTAGAGATTGGCCGGAGAAAACCGCACGGAGAGAAGAGTGGTCTATGGGGAAGGCCGCCACCCAGCAGTGGGACAATATAGGAACGCTAAAGAAAAAAAAAATTGTTTTCGCATAAAAATAACTATTTGCGAGCGATTTCTCTGTCGCCTTACTTAGAGACTTTTGTGTTTTTGATGTAACATCCCATCTGGGTAAAAGTCTATTCAAATCTATATGAGTTTGTAAGTGATAACTGATCACTCAAAAAGAGAGATTTAAAGGCCTACTACAAAACGTCACTCAAGACTCAAGAATTAGAATTAGAATTTGATTTTAGAATTTATTTCAACCAATCAAATGGCTCGAATCTCGTCTTATGTAAAGCTTCAGTCCAGAGCTAAAAGTTTTGAAAGTACTATACTTCCATTGTATTGGCAAACCAAATCTACAACCCACAGACGACAGTAGATGACCTGTCATCGGTTTTATTTGTATGTAGTCCTCAAAAATCCTAATTAACCCTCTCAACAACACAGCAAACAATCCAACATGCAAACTAGAATCACTATTGAAAAACCCTTTTCAGCGAAATAAGCACTTACCATACATTTTTACTAAACAACTCAAAAGATGGTTAAATGCCTGTCACTTCACGTAGTACCCTATTATTACCCACTCATGACCCCAGTTCCAACTATTTTTACTGAGGGCAGGAAAAAATTAATCCGCCCACTTTTAATTCAAACCCCGAGTGACAGTTGACACAATGGGTAGTATTAAAGGGTTAACAAAGGGCTGTGAACGGGCGCTTTCGAAGGGTTAATTGCATGTTCGTTTCGAATATGGCGGCAGTTTCGACGTTTTTTTTTGCTGTCGTGCAGTTTTTGTGTTATGTGTATATTTACTTTTATATAAAGTTTTTTTTATGGCTTTTTTATTTATTTTATACTCCTTTCACAGGTAATTTTCCTTTGACTTTGAATTATTGTCAAAATCACAGTGATATTTTGTTCTCGTTATAATAGATGACTGTTCGATTGCTACACTGACAAGTCTGTCAAAATTGGATCGATCATTATTCTTTATTAGCCTAAGCTCGCGGCTTCACCCGCGTACATTTCGGTAACCGTCCCACGGGATCGTATTACCGGGATAAAAAGTATCCTATGTGTTAATCCAGGTTCTAAACTATATGTGTGCCAAATTTAATCCAAATATCAGTAGTTTTTGCTTAAAAGAGTAAGAAACATCCATACATCCTCACCACCTTGCATTCATAATATTATACGAGTAGTAGGATTATATTTTTAATAAATGGCAAACAATTTGTCGACTCTTCTGCCAATTTGTAAAGTGAACAAGAAAAACACGTGTGCATGAAAAAAAAATTAAAGTAAGAAGTATACAAATAAAATTCTTCGATTGATGCAGTTCAACACAATGTTGATCTTGATGGATTAGTTCGGAGAACTTTATTCTCGTTACAATGAGGTTGCTTTTCGCTTACTGTTTTCAGATGACAAATAATTGAGAATGTATTGTAAGCTTCATGAAATTGTCGCAAAGTATTGGTTTACTTAATTTGAATCTACGCGGGTAAGAGGTACTTAAACCTATTTATGATTATTTTCAGTAATGAATCTTATATCAACACTGAAATATTTTAAAATCTATTTGTATTTTAAGAACAAATAATTATCAATAGGTAATTCATTGAATACAATAGATGGTTTTTAGCTGCTAATGGAATGTGGTAGTTTAATGAATTAATCGATCAAGTAAGTTATACTATACATTCAATTGAATTAACTAAACTAAAAGTCCTTATAATGGTATTAGAGTGTTACTTAGTCTATTCTCATATTATGAAGAGGTAAAATTTGTGAGTTTGGATGTAGAATTTAATCTCTGAAACTACTTATACCAATTTAAAAAAAATCTATAATGCCACACTATTGAGTGTAAAGTAATATGTTTTCCACGCGGACGTAGACGCAGGTAGAAACTAGTTTTTTTTAATAAATAAAATCTCCAACAAACCATCTTTTACTCATTCTATTGGTGTAATAATATAATTATTAAAAGAACGCTGAAATTAAGTAATGAAATGTGAACTTTATAACTTATGTATTACATTAGTTATAAAGTTCACATATATAACTTATTATTTCTATTTTACTGTCTTTTACGTATAATGGTGCAGTAACAACTACCTTTTATAAAAATAATTATGTTTGTTTGTTTTGTTCTGGCGACATTTTAGTGTACTATTAAGTACACTCACATTTTGCAAGAGGTGAGGTGAGGTGGGGCAGAGGTGTAGGATACCTGCCTAATCCTTGCGGAATTACAGGCGTGATATTATGAAAAAAAAAGAAAACAGTAACATTTAGAAATATTTATTAGGAACTTTAGTCCACGGCTTTCCCCGCATAAAGGTTTAAAAAAAAAAACAACTATCCTACGAGTGTGTCCAAGCCAAGGGGGTTACTATGACGTCATAAAGCAGGAGTAATTCCAGTGTGCTAAAGAGACAGAGCTATACAGATCGTCTAGCGCCATCTCTTACCCACACTGGAATTACTCCTGCTTTCAGACGTCACGGTAGGCCACCAGGTCATGATCTTACTACTGGTTTCACTTGAGAATGTGAACCAAACTTTATCAAAATACGTTCAGCCATTAAGGCGTGGAAAGTTAGACAGACAGCTGAGATACTATCGCATTTTTTAAATTAGTACCTAAGAATTGCTGGATTTTCTACAGAGTTATTTCATATCGTCCCAGACAACTTTACGTATAAACCCAAAACAAACTGACAAAAATTGCGTGACATCAACGAAAATCATTCATCATCGACAGTCATCATTATCGACGATAATAATTCGCGTAAATGTCGTAAATTCGACATAATTTAACGTACATTGTGGTTTGCGTTTCACAATTAGCGGTTGATTTGGTCGTCGCTCGCGCATATGACGTCATAACGTCATTTCACGTCATCTGGTCGTTATTGTAATCTGCGGTTTGACGGCGACATACGATTGTCGCGTGCGGAAAAAGCCTTATTTTTTAATCAATTTAATATATCGTTATTAGGCTTTATTGTGACCTTTTGGGTACGTTTTATGTAATATGTTGTGTTATTGTCGTTCATTTGTGGTTTAACATCTGCGGTGTTTATCGGTAAATTTAAAAATTGCTTTTGCGAAAGTCGTGTGAGTTCGGGTTTAAGTAAGTTTAATCCTATGTTTAAAATATTGTTTTAACTAGAATAGAATTAAAATACTCTCACTAAGATGGGTGGTTCAGCTTGGTTGCTGGAGACAAGATGTTGTAGCAGCACAGCTTGGTATAGAGGCCTATCTCTGCAGTGCACTGCTTTTGGATGTTGTGGTTGATTGGAAAGAGTGTCCATGGAGTTTCTTGCCCATTTTTCTCCATAGAGATCTACGCTTTGAAATGGGCAACTACAGTACTTTCACAAGTTATTATGCCTTGTGTTTGTGACTGTAGCTTCGCCTTTGTTTTTCTGACATTCAAAAGTGTCTGATATGGTCTAATTGAAATAAATGCTTTGAATTTTAATTGAGTACTTAGTTGTAAAGGAGCGAACTTATTGTTCTGAAACATTAAAAATACACAACAGTTTATCCAAGTACCTTTCACCCGTTTCGTAAAAGACTCATTATTATCTTCATTTTTTCCCAATTTACTTACAACAGTTTATATTTCTCATAATAATGCAACTTAAAACGCGATAAAAACCAAAAATAAATAATATTAAAACGTCATAAAAACTCGGAACATTTGATCACCTTAATAATAACTGTATGAAGTGTCCCGTACCGCGTTATTAGGCCGCGTCCACACATAAGTGACGGTTGTAACGAGAAAATTAACAGGCATCGCGTCGCGCGTCGCAACTCGCCGAAACAATTACACGCCCGCGCGGTAATTTAACGTTGAATTTGCATAATTGCAGCGATAACAACCGAAGCCGCGGGCTATGTCGCGTCAACGTGAACCGGCTCTGTGACAATTACAATGTACTTTTTGCAGTGTTTACATGCTCAATTAATGGTAGAATTAATCAATTTGTGCTCGCAATATGCAGATGTGAGAGCGAGAAGATGATTACTAATAGTTTTCTCTTGTGGGTTTGTGCAATGAGTGTGAATGATTAATTGGTTAATCATTTAGTTTTAAAATGCTATAAATTAAGGGCTTTAATATATTTTGTGCATTAAGATTATGCTAATTGGTACAACGCTTTGAGAGTGCAGCTGCCTGCTATAGGTGAAACATACGTATGAGGAAGATAAATGTTGAACTGTGCCAGGTGCGGGGTTGCTATTAAGCTAACTACATACTACACGCATAATAATCAACCTACAATGTCCCCACAGCTAGAAAACAGGCCTCTCTTTTAGGCCTTCCTTTCTATGAGAGGGAGTGGGTTAGAATCCACCACGTGTACCCAGTACGTATGTAAAGTCGTCATCATGTTTCTGCCGTTGCCCTATGTTACTTGGGGTCGACGTAACACGTTTTTTTCTCCTCTGTCAACCGTCACGCTATCATTTACTCCTTTATCTTTCATATCATTCCTCAAACACAGTCCATCAGTGTAACCGTTGCTTGAGAGCAGTGGTGATAAAATAAATTAAGGCGCCTGCCTGGGTATGAACCCACGACTTACTGTTCATAAGTCCGGGCCGCCACCACTGGGCCACCGCTGCTCTCATCAATGAAAGATTGTGACATTGTAATTATTTCAAAAAAAAAAACAATTACCAACTTACCTCACACCAAAAAACGCAAGCCATCAACAAACAATCAATACGTAAATTACAATCAGACGCCATAAGGCCTCGTTCACACGACGCGACTGGCACCGGGCGTCGCGACATCGCGACACCGGCGCCGGCAATTAATCAAAGTGTCGCGCGTTTCTCGTCAAATTGCTTTATTGTCGCCCAAATTGGTTGAGACCGGGTGATTTTCCGGTAGATTATTGTTCCTTTATTGGACTTAGTTTGTGTGGGGAAAGTTTGTTTGTGGCTTTATGTTGTTTGGTACGAAGTGTTGATTGTGTTTGGATTAAGTTTTTTAGATTGATTTTTATTATAGGTTTGTGTAAAGACTAGGAGCGAAACTACATTAAAAGAGAGAGGATAGCTATAAAATTTATTTCCAGACTGTATTAAATGCATGTGGAAGGGACACCGACACGGTTACCACATATCCAGTATATCATTCTGAACCGGACTTATAAATAAAGGGTGTAACAAGACCCGTAACGAATCCAAAAGGCACTTGTTATCCCCGTCATTGCGATCATTTTTTTGTTCTAGACCCTACCTGGGAACCTTCTAGTTACGGAGATATTCATGGGGGTCAAAGTTCCAAATTTTTTAAATACTTACATGTTTTTAATGTAAGATTTTAGTTTAAACACCTCCAAGATCCCCGTGTTACTCAATCCATCCACACCACAATGTTTTGAATGCGTTACATTGGGTCCTACCGAAAAACGTGATTTTTCACCCCAAAAAAAAAGTCGTTTCCCAGCAATAATTTTTGCGTAAAGTTACTTAGTTTGATGTAGCTTAAAGTATAATGCTTGGTTAACAGCTTCGTGAAGGGTCCTGTAACTGTTGCACTCTGTATATCGTGGGTTATACAAAACTGCAATTATATCTACACGCTCAAAATTTATGGAATAGCTGTTTTTTTTAACGTTGAAAAATTTCCATGTGCGGGGGGAGGGTCCAGATTTATGTCCTGAATACGTGGTAACTGTTTTGCCATCGGTGTGTCTTCTACCTTGTCTACTGAACTATTTCATGAACAACATGAGCAGACCATTATACTAAAACATTTCTTAGAAACAAATAGCAAGTCACCTGTAATAAGCCTCATACTAAGCCAGCCCGCCTTCCAATTTACTTAATCTTAATTTCAACTAAAAACATTTTCTATGGGACATAATAACATAATACGTGGACATCTGTCTGGTAAAATAATAAGGATACGTTATTAGAATTTCATTAACACTTTTTACAACCGATTTCGCCATTCCACCTTTTATGCTATCATGTCCTATATTTTTTTCAAGCCTCCACCTGTGACAATACTTAATTACCTAGGTATGGCACTCTCTGAACACCGCACTTACAACTTGTTGACTGGCTTATTTCTTGAATTGGTCTTGCCAAAGCAAGACCTATGCAGTTGCATATTTTTTTTAAACTTATTTATCCTTTTTTTTTTTATGCCTTTTAAAATCTTGCGTATTTTAACACATACACGACAGTAAACACGTCTTAAATAAAATAAAGAATTAATTAAAATGTCTAACAAACAACAAACAATATTTTTAAAGCCGATGAAGAACTACGTACGACAATTCACGAATATCGAGTTTCGGCGGGGCCGTAGAATCAAACCGAAACTGTAGCAGAAATTAATTTTTTTAGCTGAAACTGAATTTTCGATCGGATACTAGGTAAGTAAACAAATTAATTTGGACGAACAAAGTGTAATAACTTAAGACCCTGAGGCCTGCCTATCTCAGCAACTATCCTATTGCTTACCACACTGCAAAAACTGTTAAACGTGAAAGATAATATTGTAATCACCTTAATATTGTCTAAAGAAGTGATAATCGTCATTTGACATTTAATTCTTATTTCCTCATTTCCACTTCTTCTACGGATCGCTGGCACGAAAATTTTTATACTTTGTTAGCCCAGAACTTCACCAGTTCCACCACGTCGTCTGTGGCAGCGCAAATGTCACTTTGGCTGCATGTTTTTGGGCATACACACAGCGAAAGGATAGGACAGTTTGTGACACAGCTCCACAACCACACCCCGCTGCTGTTTCATTATTATTTTGCTGTTTTTTCCTCACATGTGTTAAACATGCAAATAAATAACTACATGCCCTCAAAAACGTTCCCTCCCGATCTCAAAAAAATCTCGCCGATCAATTAAAAGTCCCCACTGTAATCAAGGGTCCGCCATTTTGTCTCTGCCACGTGATCGCACGACCAAACACTGCACCCTCCGAGAATTTGATCGACGCAAATAAAAAAGAAGGCACGTGAATAGCCAGCTTTATTAGCTAGCAAGAGTTGATATAGGATTTTCTAGAAGTGACATAGTTTGAATCAATCAATTTATTTTAATTCGAATTCATCTGGACTACATAAATGCTACTAACTTAGTCTTAAAATAATTAATTAGTTACTAACAAAATATGGACATTACCTAGTCTGAATTTTTTTTTTTTTTTTTTTTGTTCTTTTTTTTTTTAATTTACTGGGGACTGAAGAATCGGAGCAGCTTGGAGGAGCCCGTAGCTAAATAATAACAGCCGTTTGGGTCGATCTTTAGGTTAAGCCGCGCTTGCCTAGGTTGATCGGTGGATGGGTGACCATCCATTACATACTGATTTTCCACCGTGCCTTGTAAAACACGTTAAGACGTTGGTCCCGGCTGTCATTCGTCGAACTTTGACAGTCGTTACAGCTAATCAGTGGCCCGAAAGTCTGCCAACCAGTCTTACCAAGGGGTATCGTATTACCCAGTATTGACTGGGTTGTGGAGGTCAGATAGGCAGTCGCTCCATGTAAATGGTATTCAGCTGTATTTAGTTTGATTGGAAGCGGACACCAACAAAGTTGGGACAAGGCTAGGCAGACTATGACTTAAGAATAGGTAGTAGAAAAAATCATGAAAAAAGCATGATTCAAGAATCAACTCAAACTTGTATTGTGGTGTACCGGCTGCGGTCACCAGAGAATGCATTGAATATCCATCTCGCATCTGCAATATGTCCGTACCAGTTTCACTGAACCTTTTCTAGTAATTAATCATTTCGTTGGCCTAAAAGTTGAAACGCTGAATTTCGTGGAGACCATTCTTAAGAAGTCTAGACAGCCGTCAATTGTTATCAATAATCTCGATTTTTCTTGTTTCACATCTTTTGGATGCAGCAGGAAACGGCAGTAACAAGTAAATAGAAATTGACGGAGAGATAAGGTAAGTTGTCGTGGTAGTATTTAACATCAAGCCCGAATGTCATATCCAGCAGCTATGTGTCTTTACGTTTAAATGAAAGGGTCAGAATGCTTGAAAAGTTCAACGTGTGCACAAACCCTAATATGAGTAAATGGCGAATATTGGGGACCGTCATGCAGACATATTATTATACAGGTTGGTATGTATGAAAACAGGCAGTCTACAAGTACTAGATGCTATGTATGAGCCAGGTCAGTTAACGCTTAACTATATATGTGTAGTACGTACGGGTACTACGATGGAGCCTTGATAATATTCTTTATTTCGCATAATAATTGGAAAATAGCTTAAGCTGGTATTGTTATAAAATCTGACTCGATTTCCAAAAATTGTCATTTAAAAAAATGTCACTCCGTGTAATGTGAGCCGCGGACCAGAGGCCAGTTGGCCCCCTAACCCCATGAAACATACTATGTTTCCTATTATCCTGCAAATATAGGCTTTAATAAAGTTTTATTTAATTGAAATGAAAACCTTACATACAAAGTGGGAAAATCGGAAAAGGTTTACGAAGTAGCAGCCCGAAATGTCATTAAAATCGTTCATCACGAGTCCATTGTCAAAATCTAACTAACAATCCTTCATACAACCCTTTCCGAGAAAATGTGAAAACGTCACAACCTCCAAAAAGGCTCTACGTAAAATAAACTCAAACAACCTTGCGAAACAATTCGTTTTCGTTTACCAACTCGTATTTAGAAAACGTCTAAAATGAAAGATGCTATCGTACAGGAGGACGTAATAAATTAGTCAGTTATTGAATTCAATTATCAGCGTCTGTTCAGGGTTATCTGATCGTTATGTTTTGAACAACTGACATGACAATGTTGCTTAATGAAAAACTTTTTCGATTATGGATTGCTTTCTTGAAACACGTGTAGGTACTACCGAGTCTGACACTTTTCACCCTTATGTCCTTGGCAATAAGGTTGAAAAGCAGTCGACCCTCAGTGAACTCAATAGTACCTACCTCTATTTTGTTCCTTTAACATGACTTCCCATATATTTTAAATTTTGAATCTGAAGATTTGTTAATTTTGAGATATTTTTGGGTAATCTTTCGAACATCGCATTGGAGAATATCGAACTCGAACAGTGGTCGTAGTCAATTCAAAGATTCATATCTTACATACTATTGATCTGGCATTGATAGAAATCTGAGGAAGGTTGCCTCCCATTGTAGATTCCTAACATTTATCTCTTCTTTGTGTTTTAGCACGTGCATAACCTACAGAGCAGCGGTGGTCAGAGAGCAGCGGTGGCCAAGTGGTGGCGGCCCCGACTTACGAATAGTAACTCAAGTCTCAAAATGGTGAAGGAAAACATCGTGAGGAAACCGGCATGTCCTAGAACCAAAAATTTGAGGACATGTGACATCTACCAACCCGCACAGGGCTCGCGTGTTGGATTATAGCCCATTTCCTCTACTAAAGAGGAGGCTGCGTGTCCCAGCAGTGGGAACATTAAAGGCTGATTATGCTATAGCCTAAACAATGGGTAATGAGACCGCTTCCACGTTCGAGACTGTCCTGCTGCTGAACTGTTTGGTTTCTTCATGATACGAGAGAAGAGGAAACACATAGGAATTACACCAATTGAAAAAATATGGATGAACTGTGTGAAGGATAATATGGCTAGAAAAGAGGTGACTGCTGAGATGGCGAGTAATAAAGAAGTATGGATGAAGAAAAAATGCTGCGCCGACCCCAAACAAAATGGGATAAGAGAATGATGATGATGATGAATAAAAATTCTCATTCATTTGGAAGAGTTATTTTGAAAGCTGCAAAAGCTTTCAAAATAACCCTCCCAAATCTCAACCCCAAAAATAATAAAACTCGACACCCAAAATTGGTATCATTTAAATTCCAACGGTCGAACGTCGGCCATATTGCGATTTTCAATCAACGTTCGATGTTCAAACGGCATCCATTCGCGCAACTGTCATCGGGCGGACACGGACGTGACGTAACAGCGGGTTCGTGGAACGGTTATCGGTAGATCTCTGCAGTTACATGTGATTTTAATTTGCGGAAGATTACTGCTTTAGGAATTGAAATTTGTTTTTGGAATGAGCTCTTTGTAGTACTGTATAATATGTAAGAAGAGAGCTGGCGCTGAAGGGTTGTTGACCTAAATGGCGCAATTTAGTTTCTGATGTGACTGCATTGATTAATGTGTTTTTGAGATTTAATTTCCTGGGTCCATTACCTAGCTTTAAGCCCTTTGCAACATCTTTTGTACAATATGGAATGCAAAATAAATAAATATGAATATGAATAATTAAGTCCGAAAGACCTTAACTTATTTTCTCGGCGAACTCCTGAAATCCATTTAATTTCTGTTTGTCAGTTCACGCCTCAACAGCAGAATGGGTTTGGATATATTAGGTACACAAAGACGCACATAGACCTGGTTTAGAACATAGAATTTTATCCCAGTAATGCGTTTCCGTGAGATAATTTACAATTTCACGCGAGCGAAGCCGCGGGCAAAAGCTAAGTAGTATCTAATATTTATATAACCACAATCTCAACACTCTCACATATCAATAAAAGTATGACTAGTATGTAAAGGACCCATCCAACAGCAGCGTACTATGTTATCATAATACGTTATCTAAAATCCCCATATACCCACCTACTAATCCCCACTTCAATACATCGAACCCCATATTATCAAAATGTTGCCAGAACAATAATTCAATATCAAAATGGTGCACATGGCATTACTTGCATCTGTCAGGCGCCCGCTGATTCAAAAAACGAACGCATAATGCGTTGTTTCACATTTGAAAGCCAGCCAATTTAGATTGAGCTTCACGATGTACAATTCTTTATCATATTTTTTATAGTAAACGATAGTGTTGTTGCAGGATACGCTAGTCTAGATTCTATAACTACCAGCCCCCGTAGCATGTCCACTGTAGAAACGGGTTTTGTCGACGGAAGAGTCGACAAAACCCGTTTCCCGTTTCTTTCTCCCATCATGCTATGGGGGCAGGGGGTCTAGATAAAGAGCCACTCTAGCAAATCGCGATAACAATGGCGGTAAAGTCAAAAATTTATAGATGGACATAGCCATTGAAAATCTTTTTTCAATCTTGTCTAAAGTTTTTGTGGAAACATGAACCGCTTTAAAATCAATTACCACCTATCTTAGCCCTTAGATTTCTAAAACCTGGGCTTACATCTAAGATGCATGCTTAAAATATTCGGATTTCGTAGAAGAATTCTTCACATTTTTATATAAACTCTCCGGATCTAAAAGTTTTTAAAACATGCGAATTTAGTCGCCAGGACACAAAATCTAAACCTAGTTTAGTTCCAACTAAAATTCGCAATTTAATAAATCTGGCCTTCACATCTCAGTTCAGTCTCCACTGGTCGCTGGCTAGTGTCGCCGCGGGCGGCAGATGACCGCAGCATGATTTATGGCGGGACACACCAGTGCATTTACATTGGTAAATGTGATCGGTGTAATTACAGCCTTGTTCCGGCCACGGGCGGTTACCATGGATGGAAACGGGACACTTCTGTATGCGATTGTTGGTTGGAGGAATTTGCATTTGGATTTTGTTCTGGTGATTAAAACAAGTTTATAGTTATTGTGTAACTTTTTTTTTGTTGTTTTGTCCTGTTTGAACAAAACAACAAAAAAAAACGTTAAATTAATAGTAAAACAGACAAGAAAAAAAACAAACGAAATTGGTCCTATACGAGGCCAAAAGGGGGCCTTTTGGCCTCGTACGTATCTCAGCATGGTGCAGATACATTTGAAAAAAAAAACAGAATAAACAAAATTGCCAAAAGCCCCTGAAATCCTTTGATTGGTAGTTTATGCCATTAGCTATTCCCAAACTCCAGAAACTTTAAATGAACAATCCTTTGCACTTTTCCAAGATGAAATCGGTATTTCAAGTCAAATTGGCCAAAATAATGTAACCAGACTTATTTTAGAACTACTAGAAACGAATGTAGTACTTGACGCCACGCTTACCGGTGCAAAATCACAATAAAGCAAGTCATGTTACTTCTAAAAGCCTCAAACATTCAAGCAAATTATGACTTCCTAAATACATACATCTTCTAAGTATCTTAGACACACCTTTGTGCATCCACAATCGGGCATAACCAATTTAAAATCAGAAACAACATACACACAGTTCATTCTGTTTAAAAGGATACCAATAAAGGAACCAATTTCATCCCGTATTGTTTGTCAAAAACTCGATTATGTCCGGTGCTATAAGAATGATGAAAAAATGAAGCAGTATGGCGATAGCTACTCATCGTGGGATTGAACGAGTGAAGCCCCCGGTTTTGCTTGTCATGGAAGTGAGATTTGTCTTTATTTTGTAGTTTTTGATACGACTGCTGTATTTATTTTTCATATACTATGTAGAAAAGTCCCAAGTAAAGGTTATGATTACAGACACAAGGGTTACGTCATTTGCATTTAATTACAACTATTTACAACCAACTTCGTTTCGCGTTCGGAATACGGAATCGACCATAAATTCAAGCATCGGACTAATTAGAACTAACATTCTTCAAATATACACACAACGATCCAGGCAAAGATATAACGGCATCAATCCAAACATGTTCTAAACTTAAATAAACTTTTTTCTGGCGCCCGTTTTAAAAAAAGAACTGCTTTCGTTTATTTTCCCGCGCTGTCGATGAACGAGGCGTGACATTCGAAATTTTCGGTGTTGTCAGCGCACAAAAAACTTGGAAATAGAATAGTGTTGTTTGGTGTAATATTAATGCGTCTAACGGACCTCTTTTGTGTCGCTAGGGGATGTATCATTCACGTCATCGCTCATTGAAATGAATAGGTTAATGATATTGGAGCAAAAAGGATTATTAGTTCATGAGAAATGATTTTTGAATTAATTTTTTACGTTGGTTTTTGAGTTTCCGGAGTTAAGTATGTGAAAGATTTTTTCTTTTTCCTTCAAAATTGTTTAATCTATTTAGGTGTGTTCTATTGATAAACTTAGCGGATTTGTAAGTAGCTATTTAAATTGATTTGATTGAGGTAATTGTTCGCGTAAATCCTCTGCACGAAGAAATTCAATCTCATTTGCATTTTATTGTAACGTCGTGTCGTGCCCCATTCCTGTAATTTATCTTCAATGAAAGCAATTGCTAATAGTGAGGAGGACAAATAAGTAGTTCGATGGCAATTGACAGACCGTGAGAATTAACAAGACCTAATGCAATCACAGTCTCAGTGCCTAGTAGAAGTTAACGGGAATTAGATTAGATTACTGTGCACTTAAATTGACCGGGCAGCCATTCTGTCACCCTATGCAAAATGCCAGCTTTATTCATGCCTGCAATTTATCATCATACCTAGCCTTTTCACTAAAATTGCAACGACTAAGGTATTCGTTTTGAGCTTTCTTTCAGATTTTTCTTAGAAAATGTGGCCAGATGCGGCTTATCATTGCACTGTCTTTAATAAAAGAAGTGACTTATTTTATTGCATGTGCGTGCACTTCGTAAAAACCATGAAGGAGTTTGCCCATAGATCGTGCCACACCATGACATTTTCATAATAGATATCGCAGATTTAATGTCAATATATTCCAAATATTAGGCATTTTGTTTTTTTTTGATTAGATAGGAAACATGTCTCTCTGCCTGGTCGTCTTTTGTTTTAATAATATAATTTTTATATCAATGTTAATAACATTAGAATATAAGCTGTGTGTAATACTAACAAAATATGGATCACTGTTGTCCGAAATAAATGATTTATTTATTTAATGTCACTATGTCTAGACCCTTGGGTGTCCATACTGCAATGTTTTTACTTCAATCTTTAAACATAGTATTTTACTATATATCACTGATCCTACTTTTAATACATAATAAAAATGCGAAAGTTTGTGAGTGTGGATGGATGGATGTTTGAAATTGAAATTGTTTATTGAAATAACGACGACAAATTGTTTATTGAACGCACGGGCGAAGCCGCGGGCTAGAACAAATTATAGTTATAGTTAGGATTATTAAAGGTTGCTAAAGTTTGGACGGATGTTTGTTACTCAATTACGCAAGGACGGCTGAACAGATCTGGATGGAATTTGGAACAGAGATACAATATAGTCTGGAATAGCACATAAGGGTATTTTTATTCTGGTAGTACGATCCTGTGGGACAATAACCGAACACCTGCGAGCATCAGATAGTTTCTCTAAAAAAAATAAGTTGTCGTGTTCAGTCAATTCGATTGACCATGTTTTCCGGCACTTTGTAAAGAAATTATTAAAATCGATCTTCAGCAGGCTTATCTTCAAATATTTTTAAGTTTTTATTCAGATAACATAACAAACAGCCAGCAAACGCTGGGTGTTTTATCGTGTCGTTACCAAACATTATGATTTAGTGATCGCGAGTGTTCTGTTCAGGTGGCGCACGCGCATCTGCCTCTGTTAATAACCCATTGTTTGATTGTGTTGCATATGCCTGTGGTGGGTGATGGGAAGATGTCTTTAGGGGTTATTTTGTTTTGTAGGGTTTATGGGGTGGGAAGTTTTCGAGTGGGTAGAGAATGTAGGGATGATACAACTCCAAGAGATCATTTTCCACTTTTTATGTATCTTGGACCACCAATATAATATTTTGCCACAAGATGTTTCTGTGACAGAATGAACGAAAGATGACTTATTCTTGTAACTTAGTACTTTATTTAATATTTTTTATCTTTCCTTTTGTGTCTTTTAACCGTGCAATATCTTGGATTTACGTCTGTTATTTTGTAGTGTTTTTTAAATAAATGAATTATTTTTTGTAAAATAAAACAATATACTTAATTACTTTTATAAATATGGGTAAGAATATAATGATTTAAATAGGATAAGGATAGGGAAAGTCTAAGTTCTACAAGCGCAATCTACTTTCAAAGGTTTTACACATCTAAAAATAAAAACACAACACTTTTCTATGTATAATAACGGTACCTATTGTAATTACAATAAAATCAATATATACTATATAACCAAGAACACAATAAAAAAGATAAATTCAATCAACCGCTACCCGCTTTTACAGAAAATAAAATATAAAATAAGTGTAAAGATCTCGCAAGTTTTAATTACTTTTACAACTCTAATGGAACTTACAGAAGCAAACAATAAAACATTTTACACCTATTAAGGAAAAAGTCTTCTTATAATTTTTCTACTTAAATTGTATTTTTATCCGTTACATCCATAAACGATCTTTAACATCCATTAACGATCAAAATCGATTACAAATGTCTACTGAAAAAAAAAAACTTATTTAATACCTACGACTCAACCCTTTGAATGCAATTGCATTCAAAGGCATCTTGCATCCAAATCACTGACTACAATTATTGTAGTCAGTGACTTAGTGTCCTTGTTGTCATAGAGGAAATTGACTGAATGCTGATTTGAGGAGTAGTATCTAGTTTTTTTTTGAGCTCGCGGGTAAGTAGTAACAGCCGCTCGGATCAATCATCAGGTTAAACCGCGCTTGCCTAGGTTGGTCTGTGGATGGATGTCCATTCATTACAAACTGAGTTTCCCCTGTCCCTCGGAAAATACGTTAAGCCGTTGGTCCCGGCTGTCATTTGTAGATGTTTGACAGTCGTTACAGGTAGTCAGTGGCCCGAAAGTCTGACAACCAGTCTTACCAAGGGGTATCGTATTACCCAGTACTAACTGGGTTGTGGAGGTCTGGTAGGCAATCGCTCTATGCAAAATACTGGTACTCAGCTGCATCCGGTTAGACTGGAAGCTGATGCCAACATGGTTTGAAAAGGCTAGGCAGGTGATGACCTAGTCTTTTTGTCATAAACTTGATGTAATCAGAAAAAGTTTGAATAAATTTACGTAGCGATAGTATGTACAGGGCCGGATTAACCATGTCGGGGCCCCTAGGAAATGCAATTCTCGAGCCTCTTTTTGAAGATCATTCGCTCTTTTCATGTTTATAAAGGGATGTGAATAACTTACAGAGGTCTGATCAATTCTAAATTTGGTATCCTGTCCTGTTCTGTTACTTCAATGTATGCAGTGATAGGATATAGCAACAACATGGTTATCTCAACCTGATACTACAATTGCTGCATAAGCAGCAGCGCTTATCTGAACCTGACGTTTTTTATACGCGCAGCGGGTGTCGAGTGACTGACACTCGAAGTACAGACGCCAGCACATCAAGCAAAATCAACAAAACAAAGGAACAGAAGAAATAGTTTCTATAAACTGATAGTAAACTTATGACTGTTTACTCAAGTGGGTAGACCAAGCTACACTTCAGAAGTTGTTTTGTATCTTTAAATCACTGCCTTTTTTTCACTCCAAGAAACATTTTCAATTTCTTTTTTTTCGCGCGTGGGGCCCCTAGCTGATGTGGGGCCCCTAGGCAGTTGCCTACTTTGCCTAATGGTTAATCCGGCTCTGAGTATGTACACCTATTATACAGCTTGTAGACTATAACATGCTTGGTGTTACTCCCCAGAGGCGTTTTCTGAACTTCTATGTTATCGCCCACAGTGAAGATTTCAGAAAGTAACATAAGTGTGATTCTCTCTTTCATACTTGAACACTACACGACAAAGTCGATTAAACCAGGCTTTTTCATTCGCAGGGAACAATAAATGGGAATAAAACCGGCACAAAACGCCAATACATTATGAAATAAGCTTTAAAAGTAATTAAATGAATGCTCGGCGACGGATGTCTAATTCGGTTAGTTCCACATTCGGCCGCGGGTCGCCACCGCTGCACCGTCCACCTAGACTCGAACCAATCGGTTTTAATGAACTGTTTTATGGTTCAGATCGCAACATGGATGAGAGTGACACCGTGGGTTCATGAGTACCAGGAATAATGTTTACGGGGTGTAAGCGGACCCTTCGCGGGATTCGTGAAGGGTGAACCAAGCATTCTGTACATCAAATTATGTAACTCTACCCGAAAATTATTGCTGGGAAACGACTTTTTTTTGGGATGAAACATCACCTTTTACGGTAGGCCTCAAAAATGTATTTAAAGTAAAGTTAGAACATTAAAAACATGTATTTAAAAAAAAAAAAAACTTGTGAAATAGTTGGAGCTTTGACCCTCAATATCCCTAAGGATGGTCGATTTAGTGATGGTATGGATGATGTGAAAAAAAAATGCAGCGACGAGGAGAACAAGTGCTTTTCGGCTTCGTTAAGGGTCTAAGAATGTTTCTTGTGTATTAAATATTATTTTTAAACTACTCGAGCGTTATTCAACAATTTAAATAAATTAAAAGTACATAAGTCAAGCCTAAGCTTACAAATATCTGTCAAACTTCTTATACTACAAAACGAATAAGTAGCTTCCTACCTATTATATTTTCACTTAAATAATCTAAAGTAATAATTCTTAATATTCATTCTTGAGCAGGTACTTCATTTGTGTTCATCTTACCTTTATTATGTGTATCAAACATTACACTATGGTGTGATAGACATCCTGTGTACCAGACTTTAATGTCTTCTCTGATCGAAATTCAATCTTCTCTTAAGTTTTTAAAGTTGAAAATACGAAAAATATAATTATCACGTCCTCTCTAAAGCCAATTAATCTTTAGCTACTGAAGCAATGACATGAAATTCGCAATAGCCATGTCTGAAATAATTGATATAGTAGTGGTATCGTAATATTTACTGAAACCAGTGTCCTGCAAGACTAATAGATTTACCTATACTCTGAATTAAATTTTTACTTACAGGAATTAATAGGAATCATCTTTATGCATTGACTAACTGATATTAAGTACCCTACGTGACTAATACATCGTTCGAAAAGTTTAATGAAAACTGTCAGAATGACAATGAGGGTTATCGCATGTGAACTCACCGCTAGAGGCGCTAGTGTTGCGCGAGGTCACCGAAATCTCAGATGTCATAGAAAGTTCACGCGTTGCGTGCTTTTTTTATCACGTATTTTACTTATATTTACGATTATGGTCTAGATTGAGCTATTCCTGATTAATTATGACTGGATCTTATTTGTTAGTACTTTTTTTTTTTACCGATGGGAAATCATCAAATAACCCCTCCCGCTCTGGGCTGAGCAGGAGGGAGTGTCAGACTTTTACTGACTAAAAACCCATCCATGTTCCTTCCTTTGCCCTTTGTGTTCCAGGGCCGCGGTATCTCATTCGAACAGTCCCGCAACCCTGGCAGGCGTCGGCCCTTCCGGACCCCTTCCTGTTTGCTGACTCTCTTTGAGGCGCGCGTGGAACACGAACGCGCCGTCGACACGGCCTGTCGTCATAAGACGGACGGACGGCGAGCTAGCCCATAGCTCACCGTCCACAGGCCCGCGTCTACGGTGGCCGGGGGCCACCACGTGGCCCCCGACGCCCGGTGCGTCTCCCGCGGCGGCTGGGACGTGAGGTTCTCTCCCTCTCACGTCCCACCACCTCCTTCGCTAGCATGACTGCTTCGCAGAAGGAGGTGACGGCGTCCCATTCCGTCTCGCTCCGGACCATGGATTGAACCAGGGCCGGACGCGAGAGGTCGCCGCCGCCGATCGCTGCTACGAGGACACGGCGTTGCTCCGCCCAAGCGGAGCAGACCTGCACAGTGTGCTCCACCGTGTCCTCCGGTCGATCCTCGCAGTGGTGACACCCGGGCGTTTCCTCCCGCCCGATTAGGTGCAGGAACCTCCCGAAACAACCATGTCCGGTGAGGATCTGCGTCAGGCGGAAGGTGAGGGCGCCGTGGCGCCTCTCCAGCCACTCCTCAAAGAGGGGACTTACCGCCATTATAGTGGCGTGCCCTGCACGGGGTTGCGACAGTCGCTCTCTCCATGTCGCCATGAGATCACGCCGGAAGTCTGTCCGCTGAGCGACAATTTGCCGCGGCAGCGGAGTTTCCCCCCGGCGTAGTGCCTCCACGCGCCACTCGTGCAGGCACGCGAGGACTATCGCCTCCAGATCCCATGGCGGCAATCCGGCAAGGAGGCTCGCCGCCTCGCCGAAGATCGTGCGGTACCCCCGGATTAGCCTTACGGCTACCACCCTTTAGGGCGCGTTCAGATAATGGGCGGCTCGCCGCCTCAAAGAACGCGCCCACACCGGGGCCCCGTAAAGGGCCATGGACCGCACGACCCCCGCGTAGAGCCTCCGGCAGGAGGCGTTTGGACCCCCCAGGTTGGGCAAGAGCCGCTTGAAGGCAGCCCCGGCCCGTTCCAGTTTGGGGGCCAAACGTCGGAAATGCTCCACGAAGTTCCACCGGCTGTCGAGGACGAGACCTAGGTACTTCAACGTCGGCTCGACGCCGATGGGAACCCCTCCCACCGTGAGCATGGATCCCGATGGTGGCGCATTCCGAGGCCCATGAAAGCACATGGCCTCGGACTTGTGCAATGCCACCTCGAGTTACCACCACCACCTCGAGTGTTAGTACTTGGAGTTAAAATTATTTTAAATGTTTCATGCTTGCTAATATAATGATTATTTTAGGGAGAATATTGTAAATAAATGTATCTGAAGTTTACACTATGTTGGTAAACGTAAAAAAACTAAAAAAACTTTATATGAAGTTATTGGTACTTTAAAGTTTAAAATAGAATTATTGTCATGACCATAAGCGACAGTGGCGCCATCTGTTGAGCTAAAAAACGATAGCCCTCATTAAACTAACTTAAGTATAGTCGGCATTAAACAACTCCTGTCAGCGGTAGTACAGAGTCGCATATTTAACTATCAATTAAAGGAAAGAGCGAGACAACCCCAACTCAAGTATTATTAATAACTTACTGGGGCTGTTTCATTCAAATTTTGAAATATAACCATTTGAGATAAAATAAAAACTTAAAAAAATAAAAAATAATAATATTAAAGTTCTTCGGACACGTTGCCCGGCGCGAGAGTGACTCCATCGAGTGCCTTGCCGTGCAGGGCGAGGCGAAGTGCAGCAGACGGCCGGGAAGGTCGCCCATACGATGGACCAACCAAATCAAGTCAGCAATGGGTGGTCCCAATCACATCTGCCCCTATAGAAGACACTACATGATAACCACGGGCTGTCAAGAGTGTCACGACGAATAAAAATGTATGTAGTGCAGGAAAAGTCTAACCCGAATCTTAAGCTAAATACCGAGGACTGACCTACTTATACGTCACAAAAACCGGCCAAGTGTGAGTCTTACTCACACGCACACAGGGTTCCGTAGCAGCAAACAATATAATAAAAATATTTTGAAGGCTCATTCCTACACATGTTGTAGGAATGAGCCTTCAAGGCACCTTGTAGGTATTGTATTAAGTGCATTCAACATCAAAATTAAATTTGTTTTTCATAGTATGTTAATGAAAAACAAAGTTACTGCTGCAGTTTTATGAAAAACTACAATACTACATTTTTTTCAGAATTTTCCTCTTCTTAGTTTAGAAATTAGAGGGGGGCACACATTTTACCACTTTGGAAGTGACTATCTTTCAAACGATTGACTTTGAGAAAAAATGGTTTTAGGAACCTCAACGTCATTTTTAAAGACCTATCTATAAACACCCCGCACGTATAGGTTTGATGAAAAAAATGTATTTTAGTTTCAGTTCCATGTATAGGGGGAGGGCCCTTAATCTTTTACTTTTTTTATAATAATCGTAAAGCGGTTTACAGAATACATCTACCTACTAAGTTTCAACTGTGTAGTCCTAATAGTTTCGGAATACAGTGGATGTGACATACACGGACAGACAGACAGACCGACAGACATGACGAATCTATAAGGGTTCCGTTTTTTGCCTTTCGGCTACGGAACCCTAAAAATGGCAAGAATAAGGCTAACTGCTCTGAATACAAGGCGCGCTACAAAATAGGAGCGATATAAGATATCAACCCTAGTCAGCTTTCCGTAGACTGTTCTACGGAATTACCCGGAAACATAAACAGCTTAAAATCTTCTCAAAACACCGTGAGAACTAGACTATGACAGTAAATTAAACGTGTGTCATAAATCTTACATAAAAATGGCGTCGATGGAGGACAAACCGTTAGGCCTTAAGGTGGCGTAGGACCAATCTGTTTTAAGTGTGTTTTCTTTTTTTTTTATAATTTCTAGGTATCTGCCTCGTTGGTTCAGTGGTCGCAAGTTCGACTGCTAAGCTTTTGGTCCTGGGTTCGATTCCCAGGTCGGGAAAAGTGTTATTGGGTTTTTCTCAGTAGCAGCCACGGAGTCTGAATTTCCTGTTAATTTGAATAGGCTCGCCCCCTATTACATGGGACTTAAACATAACTCGCGAAATGTGGATGTGTACACCTCTGCCTAACCCTTCAGGAATTACAAGCGTGATGTTATGTATGATATTTTTGTACACATTTTTATAATTGGACGTAGTTACACGAAAAGGATCCAATCCACAACATGGTCAAAAATGAGTTAAATTTACCAAACTGATGCTAAATATCAAAACTGCCAGTAAAAAGATCCAAGCAAAAACTTCTGTTTAAACATTTTTATCAACAAAATACAAAACTAAGCTTGATTATACTATTAACAATAAAAAAGTGTTATTATTCCACACACAACATCACACTTTCAATTAATTTTAAAATGAATATCAATGAAGAAATTTCTTCCAAACTTCAAACGTCAATACCTCCAAAGTGACTTTGTGTGGACTGGATCCTTTTCGTGTAACTACGTCCAATTATCATTTACTTAGTTGTTTTATTCGTCATGTGTAAGTCCAATAAATACTTTTTATTTCTTTCATTAGTCAAACTCTCATTTCTATGTGCGCTGGTCTGCCAACCATTTTTGGCGGGATAGAGAGTGTCGGGAGGGTTCGCGATCAATACGGCTCCCACCCCGCACCCCGCGGCGACACCCCGTCCTCGCCTAGCGGTGTTCAGAAAAATGGCACTTTATACTTATGGCGTTTTTTTTTAATGGTCATGATGCGGTGTTTTAGGGTTGGGTCATTTTAACAAGAAAAGTGTGGGAGAGATTTCGTTTAGGTATTTGCTCCAAAAGCACGAGCTGTGGGCTATGCCTTGTCTTAAATTGTCACTTTCTTCAATACTTTTTCTGCTTTTATTTTGATGTGCAGGTAAAAAATGTTGCGGCTGTACCTATACTCTAATGGTTTCGAACTAAGAAAGTAACGTTAGAGAGACGCACCTACACTTAATTCATTCATCAATTTATTTATTCAAGTAACAAGGACTCATCAAAACACACAGAATTCATTATACAGCACAAATGTTACATTAAAACACAAGGAGCATTAAGAGCAGTAGCAGCAAAAGCAGAAGCATTAGAAGGAGCCTGGATGAAGGAGCATTAGGTAGGTACAGCTATTGGTATTGTTTATCAATGAATCGGCGCGGCGTCGAGAACTTTTACTATTAGATATCTAATCTGCTGAAATGAACTTAGTACGTTAAGGCATGTAGCTCATTTTAAATAGGTATGAACTCTTGAACTACCATAATATTACCTAGAACTAACATACAATTATAAAGTCTACAAAGTAAATATCGTTGCGGCTCTAACTCAAGTGAGAGAAAACTCTCACAGCAAAACAAAACAAGTCACCTACCACGTGGGATACTATTTATTTTAAAATTGGAACACCTAAGCCCCGCCTACGCTGTGACAAATGCGACCAATAGGCGATGTCGCACGGCCTTCGCGACACTGCCGACCAATGGGAAACGTCGCGCGCACCCAATGACATCATGGTGACATCGGGAAAGTTCGTCCACGCCTTTGTCACGTGGTCGGTTACATTCGGGTTTTTTGTCGTAGCGACTACGAAGCGTAGCGACTAGACTTCTGGTTTTTGTTGACGTTGCGCATTTTGGGGTTAACTTTAAATAATAAGTTAAGAAATTATTTTTGTGATATACATAGTTTAAGGTTAGGTTAATAACATACATAGCTAGATTTTATTGACATGATTTGCAATATTGGATCCCTATTAGTACAAGTAATACGAAATTTTATACTTACCTACCTGCGTTTTAAGAAGCCCACCCAAGTAACACAGAAAGCATTCTAACAAACGAATAGCAAACTTGTGTAGAACTTAAGGTCTTTATAAACTCATAAATAAGTTCACCGAGCATCTTGAAGCTTTATATTGGTATTTCAAAACCTTTAGGATGCTTTACACTGTATAACGGTTGGATAATAGCATATCAAAATGCTTTTGTAAACCCTTTAGTTTTAGTGCAGCAAACCACAACGCAGCTGAACGGCTTTCAGCAGTTTTTAGTGCATTTGGAATTACAATAGCATTTTAAGTAGTAAATAAATGCTTAATGCCGTTTAACAGCACAAATATGAACCATTATAATGCCACGTAAATCCGCTATACAACTTTCAGCTGTTTTTAGTGCCTTAGGTTCTACAATAGCATTTTTAAGTAGGAAGATAATGCCTAATGCTGTTTAACAGCACAAATATGAACCATTATAATGCCACGTAAATCCGCTATACAACTTTCAGCTGTTTTTAGTGCTTTAGGTTCTACAATAGCATTTTTAAGTAGGAAGTTAATGCCTAATGCTGTTTAAAAGCTTAAACTTTTACCGTTATAATGCACCGTAAAACCGTTATAGCTTTGAGCTGTCTTAAGTGCCCTTTGTTGTGTAATAGTACTTTTGAGTGGTAAGTAAAAGCCTAGTATTGCTGAACAGCATAAACGTGAATCAATGTAATGCTTGCGTTTTTTAAGATCAACTTAGCTGTGTACAGCTAGCAGCTCTTTAATCAAATATACGTGAGTTATTGTAATGCGTAAAACTGTTTATACATTCATTTTACTGTATTCGTAGAACCTTTTGTCGGACATATTGGGGAAAAGCACATATTAAATGATCAATAAAACAACAGCAATTTTTATGGTTGATTTTTATTTTCATTACTTCTTGATTTTGAACTATTGTCGTCCAGGGTGCAAACGTGCCTGTGTCATTCGCGTCTGTGTCTGAATGTTCTTCCATGAATGATAATTCAGCTTCGGCAAGCTCATAAATATGTTCAAATATTGTTCATTTTAAAATAGCACTCCTATAATGTCCATTCTTTTTATCGGGCTTGGATTGCTCGTCTTTCATTAATTTGTACTGTGTCTTTTTAGGCGGCCACCACAATTTACCATTTTCTTCCCAAAAAGACTATCTCGTATTGTTTTTCCTTTCTCTCTATCGTCTGTTCCATTTTGTACGGCATTGTATGGTTGGTATAAAAATCACTGAAAATAAGAAAACAATATTTTTTAAAAGCATCACCCATAAAAAAGATATTATTGCGTTTTCTGAAAAGTTTGGCCATTTTAAAGTGTACAGGTATATTTGATGGCTACTGTACCTGATTGATACACTGGGTATGAAATAAATAACGGTCCTGTCTATAAAATAGTTACGGAAAAATATCTTAATGACGCCTTTTTATCAACTTGGCAAACGAATCAAATTGTATAAATTCTGAAATGGGTTTTATTGTTTTGCTCAAGGATCCCCAAAATTGCGTTCAAGTAATGGCACTACTTCAGTCTTCATCAAAACTACTGGTATACCGGTGAACCCATATAAACCTACTTTATAGACAATGCCACTACAGTAGTTCATCAAAAGCCTTCTCTCTTGCGTCTGGCTTAATAATGGTTCACGTGTGAGTATTTATACAGCTGGCAGCATTAATTAGCCTTGTTAAAGGCTCACCGGGCTGCTATACCCCGACACCATTTTGTAAACATTTTATAACCAAAAAAATTATCATTCGGACCTATTTATGAAAGCAAAAGATCTTTAACATAATGATATAACTTGATTTAATACTGCCCAACCAATACTATTATTTTAATTAAGCAAAATTCGTTCTATACTAGGAATACACAATTGTTTTGATGATTTCACACATATTTTAATATGACATTTTCTATCAAAACCACAAAATATCGAAGGCGCGTGAAAATTTTCAATGAAACTTATATAGACATTTACAGTAAACTACATTGCGAATAATATTTGAAGGCATGAAGTAACAAAAGAGTCAAAAACTTACCCAGTAAATTTTGTTTTGATGCAAACAAATATGGTGTCACTCACTCAGTTTTGATAGTCTTCGTCCATATTATATTCCACGTTAATTATATTATGACATTTGTACCGTGGTATTAGAGATGTTTTTGCAATGATGTAGGGTTTATTTAAGTTCTAACTGTGAACACTTAAAAAGCTCCAATCATTCTTTTACTACATTCAAATGCTAGTCTAATGCTTTTGTAATGCAAACAACATCTTCATTATCAATAATAATGCTAGTATAATGCTTCTGTAATGCGATTGGTACGTTCTTTGGCCATAATAATGCTAATATAATGCGCCTGTAATGCAACTAAACAACTATTGTGAACCTATTTAGGATCTAAAGCCGTATAATTTGTGCCCAAATAAGCATTACAGTAGCCGTATAAACGTTTGTAATGCTAATATAGAACTAATTCAAAATGCGAAAACGATACAGAAATGCTGTAAGTCGGCCGTTATAATGCTTTGATGTGTTACTTGGGCAGGTGCCTAGATCGAAAATTCGACCTGCCTTGATAAAACATAAGTACCTAACTACCTAAGCTGGGCATTTTCAATCAAGATTATGAACTGTACCAAAAATTAAATATATACCAAAGTCTAAGTAGGAATTTACGCTTATTGATAAAAGCAATGATATGAATAGTCAGCGCCATCTATTGCGAAATGTTTGAACTGCTTAGCAAACAGATGTGATATTTTTCTATAATTTGTTTCATCCGATGTTTATAAGAGCATAATAACTACTAGTCGGAAAGGATTTTTTTCCCAATTTTCCTTTTTTTTCAGTGATTAATATAATTATACTATATCAAATCTGAATTGAAGAAGAATTGCCAAACTGAAGTGGCAGTGGGCAGGGCACATTGCTCGCAGAACGGATGGCCGATGGGGCCGAAAAGTTCTGGAGTGGCGACCGCGAACCGGAAGACGTTGCGTTGGAAGGCCTCCCACTAGGTGGACCGATGACCTGGTGAATGTTGCGGGGATCCGCTGGATGCGAGTCGCACGGGACCGGTCAGTGTGGCGACACTTGGGGGAGGCCTATGTCCAGCAGTGGACGTCTTTCGGCTGAAATGATGATGATGATATCAAATCTAACATTAACATAGCTAAACATAGGTACTACATTACAAAGACAATAATACATACAAAAATAGATTAGTCATCCTCATAGCTATTTGAATCACGAAAACTAAGATCACATAGACATCAATAGGACATAGTACGGTCAGCAACAGAAGTAGCTTACACAGTAGCTCACATTTCAATCTTAGCTACAGGACAGCTATTATTTTTAATGTTTCAGAAGATTATTCTTTAAAATATTCCTTACTCTTCAATACCTTGTTAGTAACGACTAATATCTAAAAAGTTTTTTATAAAGAACCTGCTTTGAAAGTTTGAGTAGTGTTAATCTGCTTCTGCTGCTGACTGTATCTACCTATTTGTAATAAACAAACAGACAAAACTCACGGATCCGTACCGGAAGTGGTAACAGCCCGAGGCGCGATACTAAACGGATGCGATGTACCGCTTCACCCCCATGCCATGGGGCACTACAACTATAGGTACGTACCAAATGATGCAAATAGTTTGGGATAAAATATTTGGGAATGAGCAAGTCATACTCCACTAGTGACGAAGAAGCAGAAACTTGAGGAGCTCGTGGTTAAAGAATACCAGCCGTTCGGGTCGATCTTTAGGTTAAGCCGTGCTTGCCTAGGTTGATCTGTGGATGGATGACCGCCCATTACGTACCGAGTTTCCTCCGTGCCTCGGAAAGCACGTTAAGCCGTTGGTCCTGGCTGTCATTTGTAGTACTTTGACAGTCGTTACATGTAGTCCAGTGCCCCGAAAGTCTGACAACGAGTCTTACCAAGGGCTATCGTATTAACTAGTACTAACTGGATTGAGGAGGTCAGATAGGCAGTCGCTCCATGTAAAATACTGGTATTCAGCTGCATCCAGTTAGACTGGAAGCCGACCCCAACATATTAGGAAAAGGCTACGCAGATGATGTCTCCACTAGTGATGAAGACTAAACATAATATAACTAGACAATAATGTGGCATTTACTTATTTTCCAAACGAGCCACCAACCTATCTTTGACCTGAAACTCTACGCATTCCAAAAACCAACTTTATATTAAAATACCCAAAACACAGATACAAAAATAAACCCATGATTACCTACAATAAAAAAATAAACACTATCAATAAATACCATACAACCTCACCCCATGCACCATAGCTACACCATAAAACTGTTGTCATGGTAATTATATTGTTTTTTTTTCTACTTTATGTCCCCACATCTTAATTAGAAGATGCCGCGAGAATCAAAGATTTCAATACACCATAAAATATAACCAGCTTAATAAGGTCTTCTGACCCTCCCTTGGAAGTTGTATTAATGTTTGGTAGAAGTGATGATGGAGAGTATTTGAGAGGTCAAAGCAAACTGGTCAGTGTTGAGGGAATAGATTTCTTAGAATTTTGTGGTGTTATTGTCAAGGCTGTTATAATTGAGAACCTCCTCCTATTTGGTAGACGGTTAAAAAGGCCGACACTCGACAGTCAACAGACTTATAAATTATTATTAATATTCAGTTTTTTTTAAATTTTTGATTTTTTCACTACCTCGCTAGGTTGAGTGGTCGCAAGCGCGACTGCTGAGCTTGAGGTCCTGGGTTCGATTCCCAGGTCGAGCAAAGTGTTATTGGATTTTTCCATCCGGAATTTCTCAGTAGCAGTCACGGAGTCTGGATTTGTGCCCGGTTGATGGCAATACGCTCTTCATAACTGGCGAAATGTAGGTGTACTATTAGGCACACCTCTGCCTAATACTTCTGGGATTACAGGCGTGATCCTATGTTGTAGTATGTATTGATTTTTCGAAGCAAAAATCTCTGCAATTTCGACCTATCTGAGTTTTTAACATTCAAAAGCAGAACTCTAATTACACCAAATAAACGTAAAATCCTTCTGTACAATAAGCTACCTATATATTCTCACTAATTGTACATAGGTTCGCTATTAAAATATTCAAAAGACAAGGGTTTGGTCTTAAGGGAAATATACTTTATCGGCAACTTTTAGGTAACTAGGCATTGATGCATGACCTAGTTTCCTCGAAAGGCGAAAGATTTTGCTAGATGAGATTTTCTATTAATTTTCTAGATATACCTAGGCCGTATCAAATGGGTATCCAATAAGAAAATCTCTCAATGGACAGATAATCCAGTTGGAATTGTGATACGCATTAAATTCCAACTTGGTTTCTTATTGGACTATAATTGTACCTACTGGTAATCTTCTTAGTGTCATCATCATCATTTCAGCCGAAAGACGTCCACTGCTGGACATAGGCCCCCCCAAGTGTCGCCACACGGACCGGTCCCGTGCGACTCGCATCCAGCGGATCCCCGCAACCTGTAGGTCATCGGTCCACCTAGTGGGAGGCCTTCCAACGCAACGTCTTCCGGTTCGCGGTCGCCACTTAGCCACAGAATCTTATTAGAGTGCCGATGGCAAATCATTGTTCCAAAATTTAGCAATGCGATCACCGCTCGCTGATGCAGTCATAAGATCGGCAAGTCCGCAGGTGTAAGGGCATGCAGCGCAAGATGGCAGAGTGGCCATTGTCTGTGGAGACGCTGCATACACATGTGAGATCTGAGCCATCCATGAACCCCATCTGAAGGGATTGTCTTTTTTTTTTTTTTTACCGACGGGAAATCATCAAATAACCCCTCCCGCTCTGGGCTGAGCAGGAGGGAGTGTCAGACTTCTACTGACTAAAACCCATCCATGTTCCTTCCTTTGCCCTTTGTGTTCCAGGGCCGCGGTATCTCTTTCGAACAGTCCCGCAACCCTGGCAGGCGTCGGCCCTTACGGACCCCTTCCTGTTTGCTGACTCTCTTTGAGGCGCGCGTGGAACACGAACGCGCCGCCGACACGGCCTGTCGTCATAAGACGGACGGACGGCGAGCTAGCCCATAGCTCACCGTCCACAGGCCCGCGTCTACGGTGGCCGGGGGCCACCACGTGGCCACCGACGCCCGGTGCGTCTCCCGCGGCGGCTGGGACGTGAGGTTCTCTCCCTCTCACGTCCCGCCACCTCCTTCGCTAGCATGACTGCTTCGCAGAAGGAGGTGACGGCGTCCCATTCCGTCTCGCTCCGGACCATGGATTGAACCAGGGCCGGACGCGAGAGGTCACCGCCGCCGATCGCCGCTACGAGGACACGGCGTTGCTCCGCCCAAGCGGAGCAGACCTGCACAGTGTGCTCCACCGTGTCCTCCGGTCGATCCTCGCAGTGGTGACACCCGGGCGTTTCCTCCCGCCCGATTAGGTGCAGGAACCTCCCGAAACAACCATGTTCGGTGAGGACCTGCGTCAGGCGGAAGGTGAGGGCGCCGTGGCGCCTCTCCAGCCACTCCTCAAAGAGGGGACTTACCGCCATTATAGTGGCGTGCCCAGAAGGGATTGTCTTTGCTACGATATTGGTTTTGAAATGTAGTTAAAATTGCAGGTTGACGCATTAAGGTTACGTAACGCACTTTATATTACAATTCGATGAATTTTGAAGATCTTGTCGTCTACTAGTCCTTGCTGCCGCTGGATGCAACATTTCCATGGCAGAGAACCCAGAAGAATAGACGAAACTACGAGCTGACAGGTAGGTACTCAGTATTTTATGAAATGTTAGTTTTTTTAATGTAATCCTGGGTGCTTAAAAAAATGGTTGCTTTAGAAAATTCGTAATCTTTCTTTATCATGTGGTTCAGCTTGGCTTGACATGCCATCGAGAATTATCTCTCAGGCATGCTGGTTTCCTCACGATGTTTTGCTTCACCGAAACAAGTGATAATTATACAATACGCATATGAATCCGAAAAATCAGAGGTCACACCAGTAGGCTATCACTGCTCTCCTAAGATCCTTCTTCCTCCTGTTCATCCTAAGATATAATACATCTTTTGGAAATAACCTTATGGCGCTATCTTCCATCCTGTCCTCTTATTTCACCATGTGCGCAAAATCATTCTTATAACAATAGCCACTTCACAACCTCTCCTGCTATCCTCAAAGTCATTTCATGCAAAATTAACGTGCCATCCTTATTTTTTTGTCATCAAACGTGTGAGGACATGCCCTTATTTTTTTTTTTAATAACGGCCCTTTGATAGCTTTTGTGTAACCACCTTTAGATTGAAATTGGAAAACGGTTTGGTAAATGAAATTGAACTTTATTTTAGTGCAGGTAAGTGCTGTTACATAGTAATGAAATGAATTTGCAATTCTCACATGAAGGTATTCGATTTTGAATCGTGTCCAACAAGAAATACAGTTGGAAATCAAATGATTAATGCAGTCGGTAGGGTAGAGGTGTCAAAAATCAGCAATGTCATCGCTTTGGAGATCCTGAAGGAAATTGGAGCAGAATACAAAAGGATTTTTTTCCCTACATATGTCACGTATATGTGAGAATTAAATGTTCCTTTTTAAAATGACTTTGGAATTCATTCGAAGAAAAAAAAAACAGTTTTAAAATTAATTAGAGGTAGGATGGCCGGTTGTCGGGTCTTTTTATTAATAGTCTCAAACGTGGAATTAGAAAATTGATTTATTTAATTAATTCATTTAAAAAGTAAATAGATAATTCGATTTGGTTCCGACTATTAGATATATAAGTATCAATTAAAATGAGGTAATTAACCTCAATTTAATAGATGCTTATCTTCGTAACAAGTTTTATTAATAAAATGAAAGCCATAACTTAAACACTATTTTGTAACTTTTACTTACATTATCAATTGTCAATTGAAGCATTAATTATTAATTGAATAGTGTCGAACTCATATTGCTAATTGCTATGTGATAAGAATTACACCAGAAAGAAATCTGTGATTTGACACCGGTCACCGATTATATCGGTGTAAAATTGCAAAGCAAATTAAAGCCACAGGCAACCATATCTATGTACCAATGAAGATACTTAAATTTCGATAGCCAAAAAAATTTCAATAAAAACATAACACGTGTGTACCTACCTCATACATACTACACCCACGTTTGACCAGTTATGTTTTAAGACCCATGTAATAGGGGGCGAGCCTATTGCCATCAACTGGGCACAAATCCAGACTCCGTGGCTGCTACTGAGAAATCTGATGGAAAAACCTAATAACACTTTGCCCGACCCGGGAATCAAACCCAGGACCTCATGCTCAGCAGGCGCGCTTGTGACGACTAGACCAACAAGCCAGTCAAATTTAAATAAAAACACAGCATAAAACTAACATTGTCATAACCCAAACAAAACAAAATTCTATGTCATTAGCATTTCCAATGATACGAAGTATCAAAGAGAGACCGCAAACAAAAGACGGTCTCATCAACTAACATGATGTTACAAAATTGATACTTTTTGTGACATTCAGACGACACTAGATGGACATTTCGTAGCAATTAAGATCTGGTAATGATGGGAGGTGCGAGGCGGGAGTGATATCAAAGGGATGATGAGTCGGTTTTTTAGAAGGATTGATTCTGTGAGAACTTTTGTGGGTGTTGGATTAAATGGAGGTTGTTAATAAGGGATTTTTGACACAGTGTATATTATAATTGTAGTCTTGTGAATATTATTACTTTCTGTTCATGTAAGTTTCATACTAATAAAACGTAGTACCTTCTGGATACGCCAAAACATAGATTTAGTCTATCCACTTTTTGGGACCAGCTACACCACAGCTAAACAACGATTAAAGACTTTCAAGTGTGAATTTCACCAATGCAGCTTATTTCCAGGGTTATCAGTATCAATATTCCGTTACAACTATGACTATGACAGCTCTTAAACGCAGTTTAGATGTACTGAACGCGGTTAATCTCTTGGTGAAATTCATCTTTACGAATACACTTTCTCCTTATTTATCGAGTATAGGGTACACCATTGTGGAACTGAGATTATAGATTTTAAAGTCTTATTCACTGCATTTGCATCCTACAGAACCCATGCACTTCAAGCCAAAACGATTCCTAAAGGACCGTTTCAAAATTCGAATTAATCAATTCAAAATAAGAACCGGAGTTGATTGCACCAAATCACAAATCGCCGTTTAAATGCCACCCACGGTCGTTCTAAATTAACCGTTTCGGACGCGCGGACGTCGGTGTCAGCTTGTCACTCTGTCACGTTCACGTTTAAAAGCATTAACCGGGACTTTCACCCGGTGTTGGGTGACCGGCCCTGTGTCGTATTCATTTCTTTTTTTTTTCTTCCTCTCATATTTGGCGACTTCTTCGATTGCGGTTGTGAAAGGGTTATTTTAATTTTTTATGTCAAACTCAACTCAATACTTGAAATAAATTCACGTAACATAATATCTAATGCCATAATTCCAAAGAGATTTATATTATGATCGCGATGAGAGACGAGACAACGCGAACAAAATCGTAACCTACTTAGAACAGCCAATTGGGTGCTGTTTAAGTATCAAACTGGGTAATAATGTCATAGCGTTACTGACACCATGTAATCACATATTTTCTATGACATTTCTTCTGATAGCCACTCTAACAGTATCTTAAATCTCTTGGCTTTTGTCTATCTCAAGTCTAACCTCAACTGTTCGACTAAGTTCGGCTATCCTCGAGCACAAAGGTTGCGCCGGCGCCGCGTCCTGCTGATCCGATGAACTAAGCGCCCTCCCCCGCTGACAAGCCCGCTATATACAGCGTGTAGAGCGTGTCAATCTTTTATTTTCTTTATTTTTGACGCCGGTCGTTATTTAAGTGGCTCACGAGATTCTTTGTAGCGCCTAGAGATGGTTATCTTTTGTTAATATGTTGGTGTGAGTAGTCAGTGGCAGTTTGGTTGAACATGTAGCCTCTTTGGTCTTTGAGATTTTATGGGGTTCTAAATTGAAATGTATTTTAAAAACCGACCGAAAATGTGTTCAGCTGAGGCTGAAAATAAAAATGATGAATTGATGAGTCAGCGTTAGATTTTATCGAGTAATTGTTAAGCATACGAATCGAGGACCACATATTATAAAGCTGTGAATCAAGGCGACGCCTTCGCCTGGTTTTACAACTTTATATTCTAGTTACTTTTTTCTCAGTTCCATAAAAATCCACCCATTGACTTACATTCTACTTTTACCAGACCGCATAATCAAGTGACGAACATCAAATACCCAACTTGTATTCTCTCAAACACCCTATACACACCTCTAGGTATCAATACTTCATAATCCCATATTCTACCTCACACAGTTTTTGTTCGTGATGAAGAAATACCATTGTTTGTGGTCCACACCGATTAGTTATGGGTGACACGGGACTCGAATGTATTGGATAATCGATTCAACTTATAATCGTTTCGATCCTAATCGATTATGTTTTTGTGAACGGCCGGTGCTTTTGTGTTCTTTTTTTAAAGCAATTATGAAAGTATAAAAATGGTGTGTCCTTCTGTGAGGTATTTTAAAGTGATTTCATTTGGGATTTTGGGATTTTGATGTTTTTGGCTTGGTTGGATACGCTAAAAAAAAAAAAGTAAAAAGTTTTGCGAAGTGAATTTGAGAGATTCAAAAAGTGCAGTAGGTACCTGAACTGATTTCAACGAGTGACCTTGACTCTTCCTACTTAATGTTGTGTGATAATATCTATAATGGTTAACACCTGCATACCCCGAAGGATTAGGCAGAGGAGTTCACCAATACACTTTGCCAGCTATACTTATTTTTAAGTCCCACGCAATAAAGGGCCTTGACCTTTCAATATTAAGATGTGTTTTGAACTAAAACCTCATTGTACAGGATCCTATTTCCGATATTTCTATCGGAAATACCTTTAACCGCCCCTTTCGACATTACTTACCTCAAAAGCCATTTTTTTCTAAAACAGGGGCCGACTAGCTCACGCCCAAAACGACAAAAGCTTGAACTCCGTAACTCCCTAAGATAATTAGTTGTAACCTCTTTTAACATAAATCATCGGGCCGGACGAAAAATCGTAATTCCGAAAAACGGGCGTCCGGAAATTATTTGAAAAACAAAGCGCTGGCCGGCCACGCCCGCGCCGCCTTCGGTGCGCGTACGCATACTGTTCCCACGTTTAAGTACAGCGAGCAGACTTCATGAGAAGCTGTGGATAGAAGGTAGACGGTGTGAAGATGGTCTTTGGAAGGTTTGGTTAAGGTAAAAGATTAGTGACAGTTGTAAGGATGGGGTTTTGTCGATCGATGCGAAGATGGTAAGGATAGTTTCGGGTAATCTAGATAGATGGCGTTACCTGTAGCTATTACTTTGATAGTATTGATATAGTAAGATGATCAAAATAATTTAAAAATGGTACTATAAATTTGATAGTATTTACAGTAGGTTTTTCATGTCGTGATGGCCCAGAGGTTAAGGCCTCGCCTCTCATGCATGAGGTTGTGGGTTTAAATCCGGGCAAGTTCCAATGTGACTTTTTTAATTCATATGTACTTTCTAAGTTTATCATGGACATCACATACATCGGTGAAGGAAAACATCGTGAGGAAACCTGGAGTTTTAAAAGTCTGAAATCGCCAACCCGTCTTGAGCAAGCGTGGTGATCAATGCTCGTGCCTTCTCTGTTGAGAAGAGGCCTTTGCCCAGCAGTGGGACAGTAATAGGCTGGTATTTACAGTAGGTTTTTATGACAATATCGAGTTCAAGAAACATTTTGTTTTGAAGAGCGTTGACTCTGCTACATAAGCTTGTACTTTACAGGTGCAGGTAAGAAACTAATTATTTTCGTCCCGTATTCTTCGTCTCGTTGGTCTAGTGGTAGCAAGTGCAACTGCTGAACGTGAGGTCCCGGGTTCGATTCCCAGGTCAGGCAAAGTGTCATTGGGTCTCAATCAGGAATTGCTCAGCAGCAGCCATTAAGTCTGAATTTGTGCCCGGTTAATGGCAATAGGCTCGGCCCCTATTACATGGGACTTAAACATAACTGGCGAAATGTGGGTGTACTATTAGGTACGGCTCTACCTAACCCATCGGGAATTACAGGCGTGATATTTTAATGATGATATGTCCCGTATTGTATTGCCCAACAACTAGACGTCAGTCAAGTAATATACGAACACTACATAGTTGGGAAAAGGATGTAATGACAGATTATGGTCCTTGTTCTTCCAAAACTAAGTTCCAAATTAAGTATTTCTGATTCCGAAAAAAATCTCAACAGGACTTTGCCCTCCAAATAGCCCAATAAATGGTCACCATAGCAGGGAGTCTGTATAACACGATGGGCGTCACACAAGCTGCTCCGTCGGTTATTAAGTCTCATGCGCCGCTTGTTGTAATTTAACGGCCGCTTTGACATTAGCAGGAATGTCCGCATTTTTCTCATTAGTTTGAAGTTTAAAATTTAGAATGTTGGTGATTTTTCAGGCAGGGTTATCCAAATCTATTAAATTGTCTTAAGATTTTCCATTTTCTTTTCCATTTTAAAGTCTTTGATTAGGACTAAGCTGTTAAATTGGTGGAGAGTCAACCTTCTGTGGGCGCCTTTAATTGGTTATATAATTGATGAATTAAATTTTAACTTGAATGCTGACAAAGTTTGCTTAAGTAGCTGAACACTTGTTTTAGGATTCCCAACAACACACAAAACAGTTTTTCTGTTATTTATTTATTTATTTATAGAAAGACAGTTTTCTTAAAGCTTGAAAAGGTAGAAGTTTACATGTTAATAGTAAGACATTTTAAAATCATTAAAATCGAAAAGTAACAAAAAACCCTGATTCCACAATTTTAATATGAAAATACTCACCACTTTTCTAATATCTTTAAATCATCCAAGTTAGTCTGCCATCCAAGGTTCATCTATTTAAAATTACATACTGTCTAAGTACCCATTTACCCTGGGAGGGTTGGGTTAATGCGTACTTGACAGTATGTAATTTTACCGCGACGCCGCGGCTGCTCAAAGACACAGGAAGTTTAACCGATCGACGTTCCATCATCGTTCGAAAACCAAAATTATAAATATGGAACACTTACCGGCGGACGTAAAACATTTATTCGTCTAATACGTCGTTATCAAGTGCCGCTATATATGGACGACTTGTCGTGCGCTCAGCGTTGATGCAGGATGAATGGATGTGGCTGGCATCAGGAAAAAAAAAAAAAGTCCTCAACTTTTTCAAACCTTGTCAGAGTCAAAATTTCCCAAATAAGGTCACAAGGCATGACAGTTTACTTTGTGAAATTATTTCTTTAACATTGCCCTCAAACGGGTGGAGAAATAAATCGTGAGGAAACCGGCATGTCCTAGAACCGAATCTTTCGGGGTTGTAGAGGTGTAGGTGCCTAATAGTACACTCCCATTTCACCAGTTATGTTTAAGTCCCATGTGATGGGGGCGAGCCTATTGCCATCAACCGGTCACAAATCCAGACTCCGTGGCTGCTACTGATAAATTCCTGACGGAAAAACTCAAAAACACTTTGCCTGACCTGGGAACCAAACAGGACGTCATATTCAGCAGTTCCACTTGTGACCACTAGACCAACGAGGCAGTCCCCAGGCTGAAATAAAATTAAGGAGACGCTACAAGGATCAGTAACGTCAAGCAGCTGCCTGCTTTTGTGGTAAACCTCAAGATCAGTAAGAATATAGTTGCGGTAGTGAGGCTGCCTTACGTTCTTAGGGACCCGGGTTCGAATCCCGGTAGGAGCAAATGTTTGTGTGATGAGCATGGACATTTGTTTCCGAGTCATGGATGTTTATATGTATAATAAGTATGTATTTACAAACAAAAAGTATCTATGTAGTAGTATCAACTATCTGGTATCCACAACACAAGCCTCGTTGCTTAGTGTGGCACCTAGGTGGCGCTGTGTGTAATGTCCAGCGATATTTATTTATTTATCTAGGTGACAACAACTGATCTGAATTGTGAAGAAGACAGGTTCCCCATAAAGCCTAGTTTGGTTTTACTGTGTCAGTTGTCAGTATTTAGCTAGCAAATAGCCATGTTCAGAAATTCTCTCACCAGTGTATCACATCCAGCAGTAACCACACATCTCTGATACATCCACGAGTGCGGGCACTGTGGCCGCTCGCGCACATATTTATTTATTTTTACCGAAATAGACCGAACGGTCGTCGAGTGCGTCCGATTTATAGAATGCCGTGAGCAATTTCAGTGGAATCTGAAGCGTGGTTTATGTCTTAATGTAGTCGCTGAAATTGTTACAAGCTGGCGTTTGTGGCGTTTTCGTTGGAAAAATACGGGCGCCGCGAGAGGGTTAAGCGTTTGTGTAACAGTTCGGAAATTGTTCTTGGAACTGGTAGCGGGCGGTTCATTGATGGGGATGTAGTTGTTCTGTTGTTTGGTTCTGAATTTTTACCTGTTACATGTAGTAGTCTACTAAATGTAACAGATACGCAGTCGCACCACGTAAAATACTGGTATTCAGTTGCATTCGGTTAGGCTGGCATTCGACTCCAACATAATTGGGAAAAGGCTATAGGCAAATGATGATGTACTAGTCTACTTTTCTCAGTATTGCTAGTCCAAATTTTTGGATTAGGTACAGTTCAGTCAGACTACATAATACGGATAAATTGCGGCCTAGCTAATGACACCGGACGCTGATTCAGTATAGTATCTGTCAGAACCTGAGTCCGAAGTCTGTACCAGTTTTACCGGAGTCGAACTTTAAGTCTACTCAGTTTTTAGCGATATATACCTAAGTAACTGACTATCCTTAACTCAAGTATATTTACAACACTATTAAATAAATAAATAAATATCGCTGGACATTACACACAGCGCCATCTAGGTGCCACACTAAGCAACGAGGCTTGTGTCGTGGACACCAGATAGTTGATATTAATACATAGATACTTTTTGTTTGTAAATACATACTTATTATACTTAAAAACAAAGGATTACATTTCGAGTCGGTAATAATTTAATTATTACACAAATTGCTGATCCTTTATACAAATAACAGCGCACTTCCGAGCACCTTCTAAGAGTTACAATTAAAAAATAATTAATATCCCACACAAAATCCTCTAAACACACATTAACCCAGTGATTTGTATGGCAAGTATTTTATATCTATCTAAACGATCAATTTACTATCCAAAATTAAGTCAAAACCGACCAATCCCCACATGATCCCATCACCCGTTCAAAACATAACACTAAAATGCTAAGTGTATTCCTGATCTACCGATCGACCGATGGTCCGAACATGTAGGTCACACTTCCGTGTATAAAATAAATTCGGTCTAAAAGCGCTCGTTGGATAGATTTACTGCCAGTTAATTCGGCTGGATGGTGGACTTATAGAGTGGTTTATGACCGCAGTTGTTATGTTTAGCGGACTTACGAGGTACATGATGCGTCAGCTAGAAAGGAATTGTTCAATTAAAAGGTTAGTTATGGGAGCAGTGACAGGTTGTGTAGCCACCTAGCCTTGTGAGAGAGTATATCGCAGTGAGCTACTAAGCATGTCGAGAAACGATGAATAATTAACCGGGGATATTGTGTTTATTGGTTATCGTGGTAATGGATGTATGAGGAAATTGTAGTGAGAAAAATATTGAGTACTAGCTGTTGCCCGCGGCTTCGCTCGCGTTTTTGTCGGAAATTATCCCACGGGCATGTTGTAAATATAGCCTATGGCACTCGGGGAAAATGTAGCTTCCTATTAGTGAAATAATTTTCAAAATCAATTCAATAGATCCAGAGATTACCCCCTACTTACAAATTTACTTACCTCTTTATAATATTAGTAAGTATAGATGAATGTAGATGACTTTATGAGTAGAGAAAGACCAAAGAAACGTTGTATGGACTGTGTGACGGATGATATGGCTAGAAAGGAGGTGACTGCTGAGATGACGAGTAATAGAGAAGTATGGAAGGAGAAGACATGCTGCGCCGACCACAAATTAATCGGGTTAAGGCCAAAAGAATGATGATTGTGGCGATGGTGAATGGAACTCAAACATCGTCAATGCCACGGTGTTTAACGGTTAAAAGATTAGGTTGGCAATACAGTAAAATCCTCCATCTTTACAAATAGTTTCTCTGTGTTGTAAAAAAAAAATATGAAAAAATCGCATTTCACCAAAACGACTTGTTCTTTATATAACTGTGTGTTGTGTGTATGTGCGTGAGGTCCTGGGTTCAATTCCCGGGTCGGGCAAAGTGTTATCGAATTTTTCCATCAGGAATGTATCGGACACGGATTCTGGATTAGGACCCGGTTGATTGCAATAGGCTCGCCCCCTATTACATGGAACTTAAAAAAACTTAGTTGGCGAAATGTGGGTGTTCTATTAGGTACACCTCTGCCTAAACCATCGGCCATTACAGGCGTGATGTTATGTTCATCTGTGCAAATTGTATGAGAAAATGGCATGCAAATGATCACGACACTAGAGTTTATTCAATGCCTCAATACATTATTTTTTCTGACTCATCCAGTCGTTGTCAACCCACTATTGTTAAAACTCATTTGCATGCAACTTAATTGCTCAAATTATGCAAATCTTCGTCTACTGTTAGCAAACTTTGAAAATCATCTCAACGAACTAGCAGCTCTTATTTAGAACTTCATACGGATGAAAATGAGTTCTCCTGACTGCAAATTTAATTTGGCCGAAGAACGTGACAATCCTTTCCATATTTTATTTTTTTATTTTAGTTCTTGTGACGGTGTTGATAAGGTTAAAAATAGAGTGTAAGGGTAAAGTTGGTATAGCCATGGCCTCTTCACCTAATGACTGAAAACTTTACTGTCATTGCATTTACTGTGCTGTGAAATCAAAGCGATTGTTGTTATGCAAATTATGTCAAATAGAAATTACTGCAATTAGTTTTTAAGGACAAAGATAACGGAATAAAGATTATTGGCATGCAAGGAAAGGACCTTAAACCCAGCGAATTGAAATTAATGCAAATAGAAATTGAAACTTTGATTGTTATATTTAATGCTCCTCGATAACACGGACATAGAAAGAAGGCTCAAAAGGACTAAGCCTTTTGAGTTAGTGTAGTGTGATCTATTTGTGACTTTACCTCAAGTGTAATATAGTACCTAGCTACACAAGAACAAAGTGACTTCACCTTAACAGATGCTAAGTAAACGCAATGGACGTGCTCTTAGATATAATTTTACTTTTAGCAAATTAAGTTATTAGCCATAGTAGGCTAGATTGTAATATAATAAAAAATATACTGTATATAAAGAAAAAAATGGTATTGAAGACAGTCGTGCCGCAAAAAAATTGAGGAAAATTTACTACTCTAATAGTTTCCCGTACTTTAGTCAAATATTGAAACTCGTACTCTGTAACTCTGTTTTTTTGTTAAAGATACACACGATTCAAGGGTACAGGGATCTCTTGGTGGTCGTCTGACATTCTGACATTGACGGGTGTACTGTGTTGGTAAACATTTCTGCAATTTATTGTTTTGTACTCGAAAATTTATAAAAAAAAAAAAACAAGATGCAACAGCAACCTGGCCTGGCTGGCCTGTACTTATAGGGTTCCTTAAACAAGGACTAAAAACGGGTCCCGTTTTTTATTACTAAGACTCCACTGTCCGTTTGTCTGGCTATCTGTCACCAGGCTGTATCTCATGAACCGTGATAGTTAGACAGTTAAAATTTTCACGGATGATGTATTTCTGTTGCCGCTTTAACAACAAATACTAAAAATAGAATAAAATAAATATTTATTGGGGCTCCCATACAACAAACGTGTTTTTTTTTTAGGTAATGGTGCGGAAACCGTCGTGCGCGAGTCCGATTCGCACTTTGTAGGTTTTTTTTAATTTGTTTATTTGTAATCAGCATGTAAATAATATTTGCTTGAGCTTTCTATTGATTCCGCAAAAAAAACAACTTGGGTGGTTAACAAATCTACTATATATACTTACTGATGTATCGCGCAAATTGAAAATATTTCCATAATTGGCAGTAGTAGGCCTAACAACTACAATTTCATAAATATTATAAATTTAAAATTTACTAAAGCTACAGTTATAGGCAAATAATAATTGCCCAAAGAGACAAAGACTATAATCAACACCATATTTACATAAAAATTATAGAAACAAACATCCATTTAAATAATATTAATTGCATAGACACTTCACCAAACTCACATTTGTCAAAACTTGATTAAAATTCAAACAGTTTTACCTTAAAACATTAAAAATGAATTATTAATAATATTTTAATGTCCTAATGTCCGCCCATTGAGGCTTAGGTATGACTGACGCGAACGAATGTCTTTACAAAAATATTTCTATCAACGAAAACTATACAACGATCTTAAATTTTACTGTATAAGGTTCATAGTTGACGGCTTTACCATCCGAAATAAGGTTGTGTTCAGAAGAGCAGTTTTTACAAAAACACGCCCAGTTTGACGATGGACGAAACAAAATTAAGGCTTTCGTTTAACTGTCACACGAGAAAGTTGTTATTAAGTTTATTTGTGAGACCATCTATTCACGGAACTTATTTTTTATGACGATGGCAAAGGTTTTTCGCTGTTTAGAGACATGTTATTATCTGCAAAAACAGTTGATGATGGTGATTATGGGTGACCAAGCCTTTTAAGGAGTTTGCTTAAACATGAAGACAAACATTCTTCACTAAACAGCTTGAATTTTTTATATTTTTGTTTAGTATACTTGTAGCCTTCGATACCTTTTTTCAGGAATAATTCAGCTAAAACAAAATTTCCACTTAACAATATACAAACGAGCAGATATACAGGGTGTAACAAGACCCTTAACGAAGCCGTCAACCAAGCATTCTTTACATCAAACTAAGTAACTTTACGCAAAAATTATTGCTGGGAAACGACTTTTTTTTAGGGTGAAAAATCACGTTTTACGGTAGAATTCAATGTTATGCAATCCAAACATTGTGCTGATGGATGAATTCAATAGTACGGGGGACATGGAGGTGTTAAAAATATTGCATTAAAAACATGTATTAAAAAAAAAACTTGTGAAAAAGTTGGAACTTTGACCCTCAATATCTCCGTAACTAGAAGGTTCTCAGGTATGGTCTAGAACAAAAAAATGATCGCAAGGACAAGGAGAACAAGTGCCTTTCGGCTTCGTGAAGGGTTTTGTTACACCCTATATTTGTAGACCTACAAAGATACCAATCAGAGACCCTCAACATTATGCTAAGCATTATCAGCGTTAAACTGCGTAAAGCTGATTATGATGCTAAATTTCCCAATGCTGGGACACATTCCTCGTCTCAATGACATGGTGGATCTTGATCCTACCCAGTACGGCTTGGTGCATGTCACATGTCTTAGATTTTTTTCCGGTTTCGCTTCACCGTTTTAAGAGTGGTAGTGATAATATAGGGTCTATCTATTCATACACGAAATCTCTTATAGGGTCATTGTACTCATCATTATGAACAACTTTTACTATGGAACCAACCTTGAAATCGCGAAAAAAAAACCGATGTTCCCTACAATAAGATCGCTTTAACTCGTCAAAATGTACTGAAGAGCAGATTTTTTTTTCGCGATTTCGGGGTTGGTCCCATAGTGAAAGTTGTTTATAATGATGATTACAATGACCCCTTAAAAAATGTCGTGTATGAATAGATACACCTTATAAAAGGTTGTTAAAAAAAATGTCTGGATTCGAAAATATGCTTAGAATTTTCCAAAATTTGCATACTGCATTTCATTAAAAAGCCTTAAGATCTAATGCATAAAGCATAGGTTTCTTTACTGTAAGTAGTCCAATAAGGTCTTCCATCGACATTGACCACACAAAACTTTTCACATTAAATATCACCCAGAAACTGCCCACACTTACGTACACCACGACTGTCACCCAAGGCTAACCCTTCATATTTCAGCCTAAAGTCAATTTAATTTAGCTTTGCAGACAAAAAAGGACGATATGGGACCGAACTCATAACATGTCCCCGCCTCCGAGGGTTCCAGAGAATACTATAAGGTCAGTAAAATGATTAACTTTCGGGACTGCGGGGTCCTATTATAAAGTTTGCCATTGGCTATGTTCTGTCGCGACAAGAGTTTTTTTTCTTTTGTTCTAATTTAAATTTTTGTGATCGTTTCTGGCCAGTTAATGTGTTAGCGGCTTGGCTCTGTGTGTTTCTTTTTGTAGTCTGTCCTGTGTAAGGTAGTTGTGTCCTTTGTTTTTATTACCATTTCCATTATTTAGTCCCACGCTTCATCATATTTCAATACAAGCCCATTGCCATTGATCATAATTTCAGAATGTTTATTCGTTAACTTATGTAACGTAGTTAGTTACAGAGTGTGTGAGATGTTATATTTTCATATATATGTGCTCTATGTTTTGCCATTTGGCGTACAAATATTATCATCAATTCCAATAAATCAATTAAAATTATAAAAACAAGGATTTCAAAGCAAGTCGATCAATAAATATTCTCAGAATGTCAACAATAAAATTTAAGAAATAACAAAAATGATGAATGTCCGAGAACAAAAATAAAAATAATAATATAGAAGATAATGTCAATTGACATTTTCTTAAATTTATACAGGAAAGTCTCAGCTCGGAATCATCCACTGCAGGGTCTTCCTCTTCTGCCACTCTTCCCGGTTCCTTGCCCTCGTTATCTTTTCCGCAACTTTGAAGAAATCGTCAACTCAACTGACCTGCCCCCGTATTCACAAACGTTCGGATTCAACTTCGATTCGACAAATCGTAAATCTCTCTTTTTTTGGCATTACGTAAACGAGCGAGATAGACATACGACTTTCCGAATCGAAGTTGAATCCGAACGTTTGTGAATACGGGGGCTGGTCTCTTTGGCCTAACCTTGCAGTAGCTAGGCCTAAACCACCAAGAATCATATTGGTAGGTCCTTGTAGTTTGGAGTTGGGCATTTGGCATGGGACCGTATTGATCGATAGGAGTCTCTGATAGTTGCGTAGTTTCAATAGCGGGTAGGATGTTTTTCACTGCTTCCTCAAATTCTATTTTCACTAAAAGATTGCTTACATCCTACTACTCAGCATCAGCGAGATCCTTTGATGTTTGATCATTGAAAAATTCATAATCTCAGTTACCGATTGCGACAGCCCTTCTTGGCTTGGCGTCCTTTCAACCTAAACTGTTATTCTTATGCTTCCAGCTTCTATTCCGCAACTGAACGTCACCGGATATAACGTCACGTCGGTGCACAATGTTTTTGAAATTCGAACGTCCAAGTATTGCTGTTTATAATGTCGGCACGCGCGTTCTGTCGCACGGGTGGGACAATGTTGCCAGCACTCAAAATAGATATCCTACTCGAGAACGGATGCGGTTGCCAGCGCAAAATTTGTAATGTAGGTAAACATTGTTTGAAATTGTTATTGTTTATCTGTGGAGTGGAGTTCTGGGAACTAACGTTTTTGTGGCGCGAAAAGATTTTTCTTGACGGTTTTCTTTGTGATGTGTCATGGGCATTCCTTGTTTACAGACTGTTGTTCTGGTTAATATCTATATACGTGTATGTTGACTCATTGGTGTGATCCGTGCTCATAGCTTGATGTCCTACCTGGTCAAAAAGCATTAGAAGTATGTATAAAAGACAAACCCATTACCCCGAGGTCTGTGCCTCCCGAACCAGCAGCGGGAATGCATATATAAGTTAACTATGAACATAAGCACCCACGACGTCTGAATTTGTGCCCGCTTGATGGCAAAAGGCTCGCCCCCATATTACATGGAACTTAGCATAACTAGCCAAATGTGGGTGCACTATTAGGTACACCTCTGCCTAACCTACAACAACACACAGTTACAATATTAAGTATGTTCTAGTATTCTAGAACATACTTAATATTGTAACTGTGTGTTGTTCTATTGAACAGCAACATTTCATAAAAAAGAAACAAAAAAGGTGACATGTTAGCACAGACAATACATAAATTAATTTCGGCAAAACAAAAGCCATTCGTGAGAATTCAGAGACACTCAATCACACTTCCAACGTTTGTCAAAATAGATACATATCTACCTACAGTCCATTCACAGTTCGTTTACTTCTTACAGCAGCAACCGAAGAACAATCTTATTTAAATAACAGTAAAGATCACTGTTATTTGACAGACATTTTATCATTGGCCCCAGCCAAAAAGTAACCTTATCTTTACGAAAATAAAGATCACAGTAATTTCAAATCAGAAGTAAAACTAACTCTAAAATACTTATACATAAATATTTCGCAACAGAACACGAAATAATTCATAAAACTCTTTTATCAGAGGTCGATCTAAAAGGTCAAGCTACAACAATGGGTTTAACCGACCTGTTCGGAAGAAAAATGATGGTACTATAGTCCCCGTGGTAGTAATTAAGTTCAATTGTTGCTAGTGACATCTGTCTTCATTATATGCAAATGAAGCGCAATCATGCTGTAATTAAGTGCTACGGTTTATTATTTAATAGCTGACGATGGGAAACAAGTTTTAGTTGCTATGTTGATGCTTGTACAACACTATGATAAAGATAATGGAGAATTAACAATTAGGGCTGTACTTAGAACTACTCGCCCGACCAAGTAAAAGTATTTATTAGCCCGCATAGGACAAAGCACACAAATAATTGTTACATTAACAATAGGTATAAGAAAACCAAGATCCTACCTTCTTGCTTGGAATACAAAGGAAGGACCTAACACGTATTGTACTATCATAAGATATGAAGAAGTAGTTATAATTTCAAGCCGATAGTCATTAGAAGCACCTGGTACTGTTGTAATGTTTCCCAGACCGTCATTGTCACAATATTATGTCACAGGCCAAATTAGACATGTTTTGTAGGAGTCGCAAGTTTATAGGCTTCTTTTGTGTCAGCTGTCAGCTCGTTCCATCGTCGACCTCATCTCTGTCCTCAGAATAAGATTGAGGTCAAAAAGGTTCATCTATACTATTTAAACTTCTATACATTATAAAGAGGTAAAGTTTGTGAGTTTGTGATGTTGTAGGGGGTAATCTCTAGATCTACAGAAACGATTTTGAAAATTGTTTCACTAATAGGAAGCTACATTATCGCCCGAGTGAGTAGGTATATTTAAAACGAGCCCGTGGAATAATTTCCAACCAAAACGCGAGCAAAGCCGCTGGCATTAGCTAGTTAAATATACATGTAACTCAAGTTAACTATTCTGGCTGAAAAACGAGATAGGTTTTTGGATTCTTTAACGATTGTGCCGTGGAGAGTAAATATGGTGCTGTTCCACAAACGATGGGGCACTTAATATCGTATCCTACGTGTCCTGTTGTTTGTTCACTACAGAAACTGATGGACGCTACTGAAAGCGCCAAACTACGAGTAGTAGCTCAGTTCTGGGCCGACACAATGTCATCGACACGCCAAGATGAAGAACGAGGTAGGTACTTAGCAAGAAGATGGAGGAGATCGCTTGAGTCAGGTCGAGTAGAAGAAGGTAACATGCCATATTGCTCGGCTTAAGCATTTATTAGTGAAAAGCTTTTTTACAGACAAGTAATCGTTTACGTCTGAATTTAGATTTTAGTTATGTTTTTTTTTTTAATTATTTTTAGTTTGTAATTTGTATTATTCGATCGCGGTATTTTGTTTCCAATTTATGTTATAGTATTTTTATGTTATAGTATTTCTTACCTACCTTTTTTTTGTTTTCTTTTTTGTTTCAAGTGTTTATCTGTGGAAACTTGTAAATGGCCTTCAAATTTGTATTGTTTATGAATATTGTTTATATTAGCTGTAAGTTTCCCGAATAGAATAAAAAAAAAAAAAAAAATATGGAGCCCCATGCAACTGCAAATTGTGGTAGTTGGATATACAACTGACGCGCAATTTTCCTTGAATACCGATATTTTTGGGCAAAACACACCTGAAATGACTATGACACGTTATCAATGCAACTCATCATCTGCATAGCCTTTTCAAAACTATGTTGTGGTCGGCTTCCAATCTCACCAGATGCAACTGAATACCACATCTGACCTCCACAACCTACAACAGTGGTCAGATAAGCCCAAAACCCCGTTAGCACTGGGTAATACGAAACCCGATGCTAAGGCTGGTTGTCAGACTTTCGGGCTACTGCAACGACTGTTAAGGATCTACAAATGACAGCTGGGAACAACGGCTTAACGTGCTTTCCGAAGTACGGAGGAAACTCAGTATGTAATGGGTGGTCACCCGGCGGGCCTGTGGACGGTGAGCTATGGGCTAGCTCGCCGTCCGTCCGTCTTATGACGACAGGCCGTGTCGACGGCGCGTTCGTGTTCCACGCGCGCCTCAAAGAGAGTCAGCAAACAGGAAGGGGTCCGTAAGGGCCGACGCCTGCCAGGGTTGCGGGACTGTTCGAAAGAGATACCGCGGCCCTGGAACACAAAGGGCAAAGGAAGGAACATGGATGGGTTTTAGTCAGTACAAGTCTGACACTCCCTCCTGCTCAGCCCAGAGCGGGAGGGGTTATTTGATGATTTCCCATCGGTAAAAAAAAAAAAAAAAAAAATATGGGTGGTCACCCACATCGATAGGCCAACCTAGGCAAGCACGGCTTAACCTGGACATTGATCCGAGCGGGTGTTAGTGAAAAACTGTTTTCATCGGACAAATCGCACATAATGGTTTGGATAGCTTATATTTTCCACGAAACCCTCATCGTTCCATCGCAGTTTTTTCTCCCAGCATTTTGTTCACTTTATTAATAATAAAATCATCGCTATTAATTTATTGAGTGATCAATTAACACATTAAAGGCCATGAAAACGCGCGCTCATTATAATAATTATGGCTTATTGGCAAACATTGATTTGTGATTTGCATACAATCTGCACTTTTAAGTGCCGTTTAAAAACGAACTCTACCTTTTCAAGCGTAAGGTTTTGAGTTGAAGTGAGATGGGTGGAGTAAAATGTAAATGTCCCAGCGTACTTAATAACAACCATGAAATCGATTTGTAATGGTTTGTCTGTCATTCTCGCTATCGAAATTGGTCACGCAATGTCTCAAGTTTTGGTATTTTGTGGAATTTGCTGCCTTTAGTTTATTAGATAGATTTCTTTCTATGTTATCTTCATTTTCAACCTTGACATGTCACATGGCTTCAAACTCAAACGTGTATACGTTCTATGATATATCGTTATTATTTATTGTGTGTGTTAATACTATTTAACATTGGTTAAGGAATACTAACAAAGGGTAATCTACCTGATTTAAAGGAAAATAAATAAATATGCTACGTTCTATAAACTTGTTTTATATTGGAAATAAAATTCTAATTTTTTTCCACGAAACTCTTTTGTACGAACGCCACTTCAGCGTCCCTTTCTGTTCTAGCCGTTGCAGTGGCTATATCCATTTTCCATTAAACTGCCGCATGCCGCTCCGCCGCAGCGGCTTTGAAAAAGTAGTTCACACATTACCGCACCGTACTTTCGGTCTCCATACATTTTACCTCTATAGTTAGTAAATTGCAAATTACGTCAGAATTATTCATTTTTCTTCATCATTCTCCTGCCCTTATCAAAATTTATATGGGATCGTCGCAGCATGTCTTCTTCTTCCCCACATATCTATTACTCGTCATCTCAGCATTCACCTCCTTTCTAGCTATTTCATTCTTCACACAGAATGATGTACCTACTGATTACGTGGTAACCATTTTCGCGTTGGTGTCCCTTCCGTCCCGTATTACCACCTCCATTCCTCAAGCCATTAGAATTCATCTCATTAAAACGTCGAACCACAGAGGCCTGTCTCGGCAACAAGCAACAAATTAAGAGATTTCATTCCCGCCGTTTGTATACAAATTGTTATATGAGACCGTCCATTGTTTCTACCTTATCGACTACCTGATCTAAGTCGGCGGCTTTGAGTTCCGTCTTCCATTAATTCTTCATATCATATTTATGTTGACTGTTTTGTGACGTCATGAGATACTTAATGTCAAGTTGTGGTAAGTAGACTGCTGGGAGAGGTTGCGAAATTATGTTACTGTTGCATATGGCCTTCTTTATGTACTTCTGAAGTGAATTTTGTTGAGGAATAATCAAAAGGTCCTGGGTTCGATTCCCGGAGCGAGCAAAGCGTTATTAGGTTTTTCAGAAATTTCTCAGTAGTAGTCACAGAGTCTGGATATGTGCCTGGTTATTGGTTGCTCGCAACCTATTACACGACTTTAACATGACTGGCGAAATGTCTTTTTTAATATATTTTTTATTAAGGTACATAAAAGTTTTGTAGTACATGAGGGACTTACAAAGTATGCATTAGTAATAACATGTTGAGGTACAACCAATGGCTGGGTCAATCGCTGCTCTCCTAGCTAGACTGCTTAGCAATCTGTATTTAGGAGAAATGTGGGTGTACTACTAGGTAAACCTCTGCCTAACTCTTTGGAGATTAGACGTGATGTTATGTTATCTTTTTACTTTTTTGTTTCCATACAGGGCTAGATAATGATGTTTTATTTTGAACGTACGCCACCAAACAGTGGAGTAATCGCCAGACTACTTTTGTTTGTTTTGTATGAATATACAACCGACTAGTGTACCCTTAAGTAAAGTGCCTGCCTTCCCCTTCAGTAAAGTTATTGTTTATCTAAACCAGCTTCAAAATAAGATGAAACCGTAACCTCTTTTCATTAACAAACATATATTGAAACTCCTGAAAACAGGCAACAACTCGACATCGCTCAAAAATTTCACAAAGCAAAACGTTTCTTTTTCAATGCAGCAAACAAATTGCTTCTCCCAATTCATAACGAAAGACAAAGCAAAATTTTAACTTCCATTGCATTACCAAAAACCCGGAGCTAATTAACTCTGAGGGCTCTTAATTAGTCCCCATTGTAACATGACAAGAGAACCGACCATTTTGGTACAACCTCGCGTTTTATACACACGGACGAGTAGGATTATGAACGGGGTATTCTTGATTGCTATGATAAATTTTCGAAGAGTGGGTGATGAGATGACATTAAGTAATAGAGAAGTGTAGCAGCGCGCATGCGCAGGGCAGCGCGCACGCCACTACACTGAGCTGAGGTTGTTTTTTTTTTTGGTTATGGCATTTGGGATGGCATTTTTTGAGATGGATGATTCTAAGGCCTCCAGCCAGGGACTTAATAAATACTACCCGTTACTTAATTACCACTACTTGTGCCTAGGTACTTTTGTATACATATATTTAGGGCATCAATACTGAGGCCTTAAATTCAAGGCATCCACAGGATTAGACCGGTTAAGCAGTAGGCAGCCTCATAGGCTGAACTGCAAGATGCCATTACCAACAAAAAAAAAATAACATTCATTCTTTTTTAAAACCAACTTTGTTTTATTTATACCAACTGAACTCGTCGCTTAAGAAATACGGAAGATGAAGCCATGCTGCGTCGACCCCAAATGAATTGGGATAAGGGCAGGAATGATGATGATGGTGGGTGATGAAGATTCAAAAATATAGGTGTAAGGTATCCAAAATTTAAAACACATTAAGAATAGGTTTGTTGCAATTTTATGAATTTGGAAATTCATGAATATTTTTTCTGACTCTAAGGTTTTTTACATACATATACCTAATACTAGCTGTTGCCCGCGGCTTCGCTCACGTTTTGGTCTGAAATTATCCCACGGGCACGTTGTAATTATAGCCTATGGCACATTAGTGAAAGAATTTTCAAAATCGCTTTAGTAGATTCAGAGATTACCCCCTTCAATCTCACAAACTTTACCTCTTTATAATATTAGTATAGATAATTTACTGTTACACCGACCTATATCGCCTATGTCCGTATTGTCTTCAAGATACAGCGCCATCTACTAAAAAAACGGAATGAGTTGCAAAAAATCCTGAACAACGCCCAAAATTCAACCACATAAAAAAATCCAGTCCACAGCTGTAAAACAAGTCATTTATATAACCAAACAAATTGTCTTCAAAATCCCAGACCGATTTTATTTTTAATCCAACTTGACCGTAACTAATTATCGCCAATATTTCATTGCCAACATGCCGATTTGTTGGCCGATCGATCACCCCGCATGTCCAACTAATGTTTGGGTTACAAATCAAAACAAGATCTTAAAAAACGTTTAACTAAATCATCGTTTCTCTCCGAAAACTGTTTCACTTTAGATAATTATAGGCTTCTGACCATTCTGTTTCTTCTGACAGAATTCCGTGGAACTAATTATCGCGTAAGGGTTGTGTGTCCCTCTCCAACAACACAAATTTTGCTATAAAGTTTTTTAAGTCGGGTTTGTGTGAGTCAGATATACTTAGCTACATTTGTGCTGACTGTACGAGGCAGGTAGAATACTCTGTGCTTTTTTTTTCAGATAATATGAGGTGTGATGGAGGATGATACTGAGGATGTGATACCATGAATGCGATTGGCGGTTAAGTCAAATAGATATTTCTGGTCTTATTCTATAATTGGGTAATTCAGATGAGATTAATAAAACGGTGAATATCTTTTTAATAATGCTTACTCACTGGCTGTATGCTTCAAACTCTGCTTACGAGGTCTTCGTCCACTTGCATGTAATATATACTTTTTTTTTACATGACGGCACGGTTGGTGCAGGGGCTGAGCGACTGACTGCTGCGTTGCGTGTCACGGGTTCGATCCCCGCACGGAACAAATATTTGTTTGTGTATGTGAGTTTATATGTTTGTAAACGCACCCACGATACAGGGGAAATTCCTAGTGTGGGGCAATGCTTTAAAAAATTAAAAAAAAGATATTGAATAGGTCAGTCTCATAATCACCAGTCCTAGTATAGAATTGTCCTCCCGTGAATTTTAACGCTTGCTTTAATTTGTTTGCCACTGAATTGATGACTAATGCTTTTTAACCTTTTCTTCAGCCCATCCTCATCTCAGAAACCTAACCTGTGATTTCTTAACCGTTGTCAATGACGATCAAAAGTGGTGTAACATTTAGCTACGACTTGTAACTGCTCTATGTTACAGCCTCCCTAACAGAACTCACTACAAACACTCTTAATGGGGGCTATCATGTATGAATTCGCCGCTAGAGGCGCTAGTGTAGCGCTGGGACACCGAAATGTCAGATGTCATAGATTGTTCGCGCGTTGCGTGCTGTTTTAACACGTTTTTTACAAATATTCACGATTGTGGTCTAGATTGAGCCATTACTGATTAATTATGACTTGAAGATTTTAAGTAGCAACTTAGAATCTTAATTTTCAGTACTTGGAGGTAAAATGATTTTTAAATGTTTCATGCTTGCTATATTTAGGGAGAATATTGTAAATATATGAACCTGAAGTTTACACTATGTTGTTATACGTAATAAAAAAGTTTTTTATGAAGTTATTGGTACTTTAGAGTATAAAATAGAATAACCTATTGACAGGACCTTAATCGACAGTGGCGCCATCTGGTGAGCTCAAAAACGATAGCCCTCATACTGCACCTTGCACGCACTTCACCTTAGCACCGCCATCCTCCATCGTCCATCTGTTTAATTTCAAAACTAGGTCATTTACTTCCTACCTCAACCGTACCACTTCAGGCACGATCCCCAAACGGTGCATAAATAAATTGTTTTGACAGATACACTTTCATGTACAGATAGCGACAATATCATAAACATGTGTAAAGTGCTCTTATATTTATACTGGGACGACTTCATTTGCATTCTGGTCGGCATCTCAAGCACTTAGCGTGAAGATATGGACAGACGTGACGGGCTGACATGCATCAATCTTGTCACGTGACTCGATAATTATGTTGCCAACTGTATTTTGGAATTTGATACAGTTTTGGTGACCCTTGTTTAGATGCAATAAAGTTGAGTTTTGCGTAGAATTTTGTTTGGGGATTTGTAGATTGGTTTGTTGCTTTAGTGACTGATAACATTCTGCAAACTTATGACATTCATCCTTGCTAAATAATTATGGTCCTTAGTACTACAACATAAAATGGTTTTTAGTTTACCATAATGTTTTGTAATTTACAGTCGTGTTGCACTATCGCAGGCGACATTCTCACACCTTACTGTATTTGATAAGTGCCGCATATTAATTTCGCAAATAATAATAAATTCGATCACGATTCGAAAGTAGGTTAAATAAAATAGTTATAATGGAAGGTAGGAGGCCCCCTTAATTTACGGTACTGCTGACCTAAACTAATGAATAATGGTTTACTTTGATAGAACTTCTAGCAGTAGAGCATTATTATAAATGAGCATAAAGAATGAAATAGCGCTGGTGCAGTTATGAATCTAGATATAGCTAGGAAGGAGGTGATCGCTGAGATGATGAGTAAAAGAGATATATGGAAGAAGAAGACATGCTGCGCCGATCCCATATAGATTTGATAAGGACAGGAGAATGATGATGAAATTAATAATTCTAGCATAATTTGCAATTGTTATGTCTGCCAGCACAGCTGTGAGCCCGAATAGTGCAATGGAGCCCTGAGACAGCTAGACGGGGTCACAGCCGACCGAGGAGACGATGGTGGGAAGTCTTGGATGGCTTCCTCGCGAATTGGCGATAAGAAGCACACCATCGTGACAGGTGGAAATAATGGGGGGAGGCCTTTGCCCAGCTGTGGGACAGTACAGGCTAATAACATAAAACAGTCTGTTAATATTGATCCTACCCGGTGCTCTATTCGATAGATTCTTGATACTTTGCAACTTGTTACTTAGATGTTTTGAAAATTGTGTAGGTATCTCTTTATTTTATTTGTGTGTGTGTATGTGTGATTTTAACCCATACTAGTCCAAAGTTTGTCCTGGTTTTCATAAGTAGATATTACCAGTCATAAGCTCAACAATCTTACCAAGAGGTAACGTGTTAAAAAAAAAAAGGTATCGTGTTACCCAGGGATGTGGAAGTCAGGTCAGGCAGTCATCATCTGCCTAGCCTTTTCCTAAATTTATTAGGGTCGGCTTACATTCTTACCGGGTGCAGCTGAATACCAGTATTTTACATGGCGCCTATCTTAACCTCGACAACCCAGTTAGTACTGGGTACCGCTTGATAATTCTGGTTTTAAAACTTTCGGGCCACTGACTACCTGTAACGATTGTCATTTGTAGTCATTTGTATGCTGTCGTTTTATGTAAAATACATAGTATTAGTAGTCAGCTGCATTCTGGTTTGACTGATGATAACTCCAAAGTACAAAATCAATACTTCTACTCTTAAAAATTATGGTAGGTAATTAGTTATTTGCGTGCCATTTTAACACATTCAGTAGGACCCGTCTGTTTCATTAGCTGTAATTTTAACTTATCAAAACGAGCGATATTCCAGTAAAAATCTTGGCAGGCTTCTTATTTCGGCTTAAACAAGACAAGCAGATAACAAATAACGTAAGACGTGAGTTAAATTAATTACAGAGTAAGTTACTTATCAACAATTAACAGGCAAAAAAGACATACGTTATCTATTAAAAGTATCAAGACACATCAGTATACCGTCAGTAACTATCGATAAATCGTCGCAGGTCGTCACAGCGACACAATTAGTGCGATGGCGACGTTGACTTACTTCAAGCGATAGAACGTTCACACGAACAACCATAAACTTGATAAGTCCACACGCAAACTGTCGATAGTCGATAAAACGTCTTGAATTATATCGACATGCTGTCAGCCCGTCCTTATTTGCATTTAATTACGTGTTTTTATTTAGATAAAATGTAATGGATCCTACTTTATTATTATGGGAACTGTTACTGTCGTACGTTTGTGGAATTGAATCAGTAGTGCATCTATTTAGTAGTAAGTGCTGGTTAGTAACTTAGTACTACCGCTCTCATTGACGGTTGACCAATTTTCAACCTTATCACTCAAGGCATAAGGGTAATGCGTGTAATGTAATGGTCGACCGTCACTGAGCTCGGTAGTACCTATGTAGGATCATGCTGGTACTTTATTTGTTGTATATTTAGGTGTAAGTACAAAAGTAAAAAACTAAACTTTTTATACAGGTGTATTAGTAGTCTTTTGACTTACCATTTTATAAAAAGTCAAGAAGATTAATATTTTCACAGAAACTCTAAAAAACAAATAGGAAGATACTCACGTAATGGTGCCACCTACATAATATTTGGGTTCCCCAGATACAAGCACGCTTAACAAGTGAATAGGTAAGTAATTGATTGAATGAGTTTTGGTTTAGTTTTCCCTGTACACTGAAATGAGATTACAGTCTGCAAAATAATAACTACTTAGTTTCCAAATAAAATAACACTCAACCATCTGCTAAAGAAAATAATTAGTATAACAAACCACGAAAATTCTTAACCACCAAATAAAATGACCATGCATAAACTTTTATACCCATAAAAATATAATACGTATCCCGATTGAGTGCGATTCGTTCATTATTGGCGTGGCAACACCTGCCGGGTACATCTGCGGTCATTTTATTGTCCAAAATGAATCCTCGAAAGGGGCAAAAAGGATAAAAAATATCAAAACTACTAACAAACTGTAAAAAACTCGGGCTACGGTTGCGATTGATTGGAGTTGTGGATTTATCGATGATCGACTTATCGATAGATAAGAACATATCGACCGTTTTGCAAGGAAATTAAATATTTTAGACAAAATTGTGTGATGCCCACAAAAGGTTCGATGACTTGATAGATCCAGGAAACAGTTTTTTTTGGGAAGAATAAATAAAGAAGTGCCGAACATAAATATATCTAGTTTACCTTCTCTGAATCACACTAAAGTTTAACTAAGTATTGTCAAGAAAATTATGAAACCCAGATTATTCGGCTTTAATTGATGATTGTAAAATGATTAAAGCAATTGTAAAGAAACAACTGTAACACTGACAGAAAATTCCGGTGTAAGTATTTTCTTACATCTTAAACTTTTTTCTCGATCCTCTTCTCACTTATTCTACTTATCGATAACTTCCCCTCACTACGGCAGATGCAGCTTCGATTTGGAGTACACTTGGAAGATAATTCATTTCCACGCGCTTGTAACAGTAAGTCACTGATGAACCAAAAAAAAATAACAACAATAGTCTATTGTTTTTGTATGAACTTGCAGATGTACCACGCTTCAGGTAAACATCTGGTTAGTTTTATTTATCGGGTGGGCGTTTCTTCTTTCATATTATTAGCAAAGGTGTTGGGGAAAAGTAGACTATGTTGTTTATTGAAGATTCATGTAATCAGAATCACTTTTGATTATCAAAGATTTTTTTTTACCGGATTCGGTTCATTAGAAAATAAAGTCGGTTTACCCGTGACAGTAGGTAAATACTTCATAGAGTTTCAAATTAGATAATTGACGCCTGAGGTAAGATAGAAAGAGATGTATTTATTAGACTGGCACCGGAAAAAACAATAAAACAAAATCAAATTAAAAGAAAACAATTAAAAAACAAGATCTTCTGTGATCTTCTTGTCTGATCTTATGTGGGTACATTAAACTGAATTTAAATAAATAAATAAATATCGCTGGACATTACACAAAACGCCATCTAGGTGCCACACTAAGCAACGAGGCTTGTGTCGTGGACACCAGATAGATACTTTTTTGTTTGTAAATACATACTTATTATACATATAAACATCCATGACTCGGAAACAAATGTCCATGCTCATTACACAAACATTTGCTCCTACCGGGATTCAAACCCGGGACCCTAAGAACGTAAGGCAGCCTCACAACCGCTGCGCCATTCAGGTCGTCAAATTTTTCAAATTCTTCTTTATCGTGTGGTTAATTGCCTTACTTGGTGTCAGAGATTTTATGCCGCTCATGGGCTTCTGACTTGGCTTTTTAACTAAATTATTAGATTAGATTAGATTATTATTAGGTACATGACGAAGTGACATTCTTTCAGCGTTTGCGATAATCTTAAGGTCAAAACTCTGTAAGATCACATGATTGACCGCAAAAGTTTATCTAAATTGTGTTTTTAATAGAAACACGAAACGCTAAACGATTGCCGCGTACAACCTCTAGCTCTTGGTATATACCTACTTTATTTCACTTTTTGAATTGACAAAAGAGCCTCGACCACATCTTACACTTTAAACACGACCGCACTCTTCAATTTCATTTTAAAATATTGAACCTAAAGAATTTCAGCAAAAATACCAATTTGCCTACCGCGTCTAATTGCCACCCCTCATACTTCTTTACCATTAATTAAGTACGGCTAACTTAAACACAGATACATCTTCCACAACATTAATGTCACTGGAGTTTTAAAAACTATGTTTTAAGGCCTCAACCCACTAGAGTGCTACCATATTTATTAAACGCCTTAAGTCTGAAGTCCCATCTTCCATTTTACGAGTCAAAAGTTATTTTTCTAATGTCTTCTAGCGGTGTTAGGTGGTAAACTGCAAAGGGACCGAGGTTTTGTCATTATTTCTATTATAGGTTTTCTTATGGGATCGTAAAATTTTGTTTTAGTGTAATTGTCTATTATTTTTAGGGCTAAATTTATCTTTGTTTGGGTCGTTTGCTAAATTCTGGGAGATATGTTGAGTTGGGGACTTTTTTACATATAGGGAAATCAAAAATAAGGTTCAAGCGATTTTTTTAATGCAATTTGTATCTACTTTTGATTAAAGTAAGAAAGAATATGAAATAAAGTAAAAATTCTTTGCATCGCTCTTAAGCTCATTCTAAACCGACTTCTGATGTCGGATCAACTGCTAGGCGCACATTAATTTTAAGAGTGTAATACTGATTCTTCTTCAAGCTTGTTAGATTCGCAGCCAAAAATATAAACCCGAAACAATTACGAATCTACCGGCACAAACGAAAGTAAAAGACTTACCACACGAACGCTGCGGTGCGTCTCTGAATAAATGCTGGCCCATTTACAAGAGTGTAAGATATGACGTGATATAGATCACTCACAACGTAATAAATAAATAAATAACATAAGAAAAATTACACCGTAAAGCGAATGTTACCGGGGGCGCTACGGCTTCGCTAGGGTATTGTGGATACACCCTTACAAAGAACGCATTGACAAAAATTGCACGTTCAACAAGATTGTCAGTTTTTCGATAGCATAAGTCAATCCAATACGTAAGTATTTAAGTTTTCCATCGTCGTTGTCGCCGATAGCAAGGAATATGATCAGTAGAGAAAGAAATCATTTCCCTTCACTAGAAGAGCCGTTTGTAAAAACATTAAAATCGTGATTGTTAAAACATACATATACATGTATTCACAAACGTTTCGATTCGATGTTGATTCGGGAATTCGTTTGTCAATATCTTTTTTGGCATAACGACATAAACATACGACTTTCAGATTCGACTTCAGGTGGCCTACCATGACTTCTTAAAGCAGGAGTAATTCCAGTGTGGGAAAGAGATAGACGCTAGACGATCGGTATAGCTCTGTCTCTTTCCGACACTGGAATTATTCCTGCTTTAAGACGTCATAGTAACCCCCCAGAACCCATGTCGTTAAAACTTCACCATCGTAAGGCTTGTGTTTTTGGATTTTGCGGTAATGAAGATGTCTTGAACTTTAGACAAATGTGATACTTACTGAAGTGACGGCCAATACATATTATCGGCGCTTATTATTTTCTTTTTTTTTGTGGTAGCCTCTCACTCCCAGCTTATACAAGGTGGAATCGAAACCAACGTAACGCTAAAACCTTAACCAAGTATTCCATCATTCTGAACCCCCACATATTTTACATCGGTAATTTAAAAAAAAAAAACTGTTCCGTACATTTTGACCGTGTAAGTATTGCATTTTTTTTTGCTAAACAGCTGTTTCTTCACTACATATTATAAAACAAAGTCGCTTCCCGCTGTCTGTCCCTATGTATGCTCAGATCTCTAAAAGTAAGCAACGGATTTTGAAGCGGTTTTTTTTAATAGATAGAGTGATTGAAGAGGAAGGTTTATACGTACAACATTGCACCCGTGCAAAGTCGGGGCGGGTCGCTAGTTTATAATACGCGGAAACCGTTTTAACGCTGGTGTTTTATCCTTCCTATGTACCACCCAATAACATATTAAGATATACCCTTACTAATCTAGAGGGATTTCAGGTCACCCAGACCTCAAAAGTGTTTTTTTCTGGAAAATTCATTTAAATTATTATTCTTTATAGTAATAATCATAATTCCCAGTCATATCCACACTAAGATGCACAAGTTAGCGCCGGGCGCAAGGGAGCGACAGGGACGGATGATTTAGAAACCCCTCGGGAGATGCGCGACGCGACCCGGTATTAATATTGTGACTCCAACCTAGTATAGCTTGGGATAGTAGAACAATAGTTGGTGCATTTTTTAAGGAAAAATGTCATAATCTTCGTAACTTGGCTATACATAATGACTTCTCCATCGACGATAAAATTTACTAAGCCGTAGTTAGATGAAAAAAAAAAAAAAAAGGTTTAAATATTAAAGAGAGGTCACGTAAAAATAGGGTAATTTCGCTTAGGCCTTACAGTGTAGCTTAATAATGCAGAAAAGAGATGAATCATTCAAAACAAAACAACTAATTCAAACGTATAAGGTATAGACAACTAAAACACAATCACTTCAGTATCCTGAATCAGGATTAATTTGCAGTATCTGACTTTGTCATCAAGAAAAATCGCAGCCAAGTAAGGAAAGAAAGAAAAACATTTATTCGCACCAGAACGCACTGGAACAAGCATGAAAAACAAAACGAACGGGGCAAATATTCAATTAAAACAACAGATCACACAATACTGGCCAGTAGAGACAGATGATATGTTTTCACTTATCGTCCATTTTATCTCCAACTCTCCAGGCTTACATATACTACAAAATTATGATCACTCCTTTGCCGGCACTACGTTTTGGTATCTGTCGCCTTACACCTCAAGGTAAATTGGTCCCGAAATTTCAAATTCAAATTCTGTTCTCATTCCCATGTGTGCCCCGCGGCGCGAGCGCTTTTAACATTGTAATTGGTCCTCCGCCGATTGGGGCCAATGGTTATTGCACCCTTTGATGTGGCTTGATTGGTCCCCAAACGGTTTATTACGGATAACTGGGAACTGTGTGTCGGTTATCGTGTGTTGTGTTAGGTCGTGGTCGGCTTCCGAATGTTAATGAGATTCGTCTGCAGCAGTCCTTTTCAATTCCCACTCCATTTCCTTTGAAATCAATTTAATGCTATCAATTTGGTAATGTGTCATTGTGAAGTCTGTGGAATTCACTGCCAGCTTCTTTGTTTCACAATCATTATAATCTAGATCTCTTTAAAGTTCGAGTGAATAGGTTACTACTAGGCAAGCGTGCTCCACCTTAGGCCGCGTCATTGCTTCCCATCAGGCAAGTTGCGGTCAAATACAAGCCTATCACCAATGCCTATCACTATGACTACATAGTATAAAAAAGTCGCTTCCCTCTGTCTGTCCCTATGTCAAAATAAAAGCATTTATTTCAAGTAGGCCAGTTACAGGCACTTTTGAACTGTCGAAACAAAGATAACAATGAAATCTAGCTACAGTCCCAGTCACAAGGCATAAAAACTGTGAAAGTACTGTAGTTGCCCATTCCCTAGCGGTAGATCTCTATGGAGAAGAACGGGCAACAAACTCCATGGACACTCGTTTAAATCAGCATATTCTTACAAAACCTTGGTTACATCATTCATATTGAGATGGTAGGTACATTATGTGAGAACTATGTAGCAAGATGTGCATGCTTAGATCTTTAAAACTCCGCAACGGATTTCGATGCGTTTTTTTAAAATAGATGAGTGATTCAAGTGGAAGGTTTATATGTATATAACATTGCACCCGCTAGTTTAGATAAAAAAAAGAAAACATTGAAATGCATGCAAGAATAGACGTACCTTTGTTCTTTCCGCTATTGCCCGTATTGTAAAACAAGATCCGAATGCTATGGTTCATATTTATTGAAAAGCAACAGAATCAGCTACTGTCTCCTCGAAAGGATAAATACTCTATGGTCTCCACTTCCACTGTTGAGACACATGGAGTGGGCCATAATCCACCACGAGTGTCAGTATTTGTTTAGAAGATCTCATATGTCTTCGAATTTTTGGTTCTAGGTATTTTAGTTAAGGAAATAATTATTGACAGAGGTCAAATTCAAAAAAAAATTTTTTTTTTTTCGAGTTTTCATTTCTTGTGAAATCGTGAGAATACACATGCTGGTTTCGTCACGACTTTTGTCTTCATCGTTTTGAGAGCAGATGAGATTAAATTATTTACACAAATTAAGAGGTTACCTTTCTTCATTTTCGCTAGTTAACTAAGAGGCAATACAATATTCCTCGTTTTTGTCCATAAACCAAACTTTTTGCACTCTTCTTGATCCTATTAGTTTGTTCCAAAACCACAAACTAGTTATTTCTATTTGATCTTATAACAATCGACAAGCTTTCCGACTAGACAACCAGACGCATAAATTATGTTTGCAGAAGTAAATCACAATCTGATTATGCGTTTGATCCCTAGCTTTAGACAATGCTTGTGATCCAAATATGTTACGTCATTTGGCAGTTCATTATTATTGTAACCTCTTTTGTTGTTCTGTTTTGAATATAGAATTTGTATTAAATTAGGTTTAACGTCATCGACATTTTAAACGTCGGTTGGAATAGAGCTACCAATAGAAGCTAAATCAGAAAGTGTAGATTAATTTAGGCTATTTGCATCGTTGGTAGTGGTTGCAAGTGTGACTGTTGAGCATGGGTTCGATTCCCGGGTCGGACAAAGTGTTATTGGGTTTTTCTATCAGGATTTTCTCTGTAGCAGCCACGAAGTTTGATTTAATGCCTAGTTGATAGCAATAGGCTCGCCCCCTATTACATGGGACTTAGAACATAACTGGCGAAATGTGGGTGTACTATTAGGTACACCTCCGCCTAACCCTTCGGGCATTACAGACATGGTGTTATGTTAGGTGTTATTTGCTGAAGCTTTATCAGTCCTTCCATGGGAATCGCCTTACCAACTGGGTTGTGGAGGTCAGATAGACAAATGCTCCTTTTAAAATATGATTTATAGCTGCATCTGATTAAACTGAACCCAACCTAAATATACTTAAGAAAAGGTTTAACAGATGATGATTTTCTGAAAGACCTGAAAACCAGTCAGTCCCCGATCCAATGCCAAAGGCATCACAAGTGTGTTGCCCTCCCAAAGACAAATATGAGTCATGTGCCAAAAAATGCAAAGAGGAACATTAACGCGACTAAAAGTATTAGGCGGGTATGGCAACATTCATATTTAATTGTATCTGACCACAAGTTCTCCAAAGTAAAAATTAAGCGATCTTTCTACAAAATTAGAATATCTAACGACATGTTTCTAACTCAACAATCTGAATAACTTACAGAAGGCCCTTACTTTTCATAATTCAACAATTTGAGACCTTCGAAGACCTTGAATTTTAATACTTTAACGACCTGTTAAATATTCAAATCTAAGAAATGGCTTTCCTGCGGCTATGACATATTTAGTAGAATTTATAATTTTATGACTACCAACACAGAAACCAGAAATACTTGACCCCTCTTCTGAACCAAAGTTAGACAGTCCAGGGGCCTGAAGAGATGGTTTTAATGAATTGTTTCGATGTTTTGGTACAAATTACTGTCTTTAAGTGTTTAAGCTATTTGAAAAGAATTTCTAAAGGCGTATACGGTCATTATTTTAAGCGACAAGGGTTAAAAATTAACATTTGAAAATTTTGGCTGTTAATATTTTAACACTTAGGTAATAAACTTTATTTTAATACTGATTTATTAATATAGAATTGAATTTCAAAGTTATAGTTATTTTTTTATAAATTAAATATCTATAACTATTATCTATATCTATATATACACACTAACACACTGATGTGTTAGTGTGAAAAAAGTGAATGCGTATAAAAAAAATGCCGTATGAAATTCGCGGGTGCTCTGCCTATCCACTGTTGCACGCTACGATAGTAATGAGTCAGAACGGCGTCACGCGGCTAACAGCTGATAGACAAAAGGCGCGCGCGCGAATTTCATACGGCTGTTGTGTTATTGTGATAAAAGTGAATAGGTATAAAAAATGTATCTTTGGGAAAGTTGTTTGTTATCATGAGTACAATCACGTGTATAAGTATCGGTCACTAATTACCAGTCACCCTATATAAGGTTCAAACTTTCTTCTCTTCTATTTTTCTGTGCCCAACAGGATGCACAACGATCTCATTGTACTTTACACCAATTCCTAAGTAGGTACACATTGTAGATGGCATTGTATAACATAACACCTGTTTTTTTCCGAAGGGTGTACCTACTTATAATACTAGGTGCACACGGCTACACATCAAGCCATACATTTCCAGTATAGGCTGACCTCGCATTGTACGGTAATCCTATACAATGCGAGATCAGCATAAACTGGAAATCTATAGCAGGATGTGTAGCCGTGTTTACACCCACATTTCACCAGACTGACTGCCTCGTTGGGCTAGTGGTCGCAAGCGCAACTGTTCAGCATGAGGTTCTGAGTTCGATTCCCGTGTCGGGCAAAGTGTTATTGAAATTTTTCTTCTTAGTAGCCACGGAACCTGGATTTGTGCCCGGTTGATGGCAATAGGCTCGCCCCCTATTACATGGGACTTTAATATAACTGGCGAGATGTGGGTTTGTTAATGAAAGAAAGAAAGAGAAAGAAAACATATTTATTTGGCACAAGCCACAAGTGCACACAACAAAAAAATGAAATTATAAACTTAAGGCTAAACACAAATAAATAGAATAAAAAAACAAGACAAGCAAGACAAAGCAAGAGATAATTGTGTGTCTCACGGCTGCGCCAAATAGGCCTAGTTCAGCAAACTGCCGAGCAGCTAGTGCCCGACGCTGGTTTTCAACCGGACCTGAGATGGTGATGTGACGGGTTAATGGGTACACCTCTACCTGACCCTTCGGGGGTTACAGGCGTGATGCTATGTTATTTCACCAATTATGATTAAATATTCAGTATTATAATGATTAAAGAACTCAGAAAGAGAAACAAATGAAATATCTCGACTTGGCACACGAGGTTGTCGACATGTGGAATGTGAACTCGGCTATCATTGTGCCGATTGTCGTGACGGCCAATGGCCTTATGGCCAAGAGCCTCGACGACCATCTGTCGAGGCTCTCCTTAGGCGGTTGGATCAAGGGCCTGATTCAGAAGGCAGTACTCCTCGATACGGCTCGTATTGTGAGGAGGTTCCTGTCTCTGGAGCCCTAACCACCGGTAGCTTGGACCCTGCTCCCGATACTGGCGGACCACTATTTTTAGATTTTTAAATGTTTTAAAAGTTTTTTTTAAAGAAATATTTAAAAATGTAAATTAATAAGTTAAGAAATTGAATAAAGGAAATAATAAAGAACTCAGAATGAATAAGAAAAGCTACGTTGAAGAATAACCAAACAAAAATATTTTTCTTCATCGTTGATATTTCTCAGACCATTGTCAGAGTACGCTTTACTAATTAACTCATTAGTAAGCGACTTTGTAACATATCTTTTACATCGAGTAACAATGTAACTGGCAAATGAACAGTTTTATAACATGGTGTACTGTTAAGTTTATAAATAATTTATTTTTATTTGTGATACTTTTTGTTAGGCAGATGTGTGAGATCATCATCTATAACAGACGCTGTACACACGGCTACAGCTATACTTTTCTAGTATAAGCTGACGTCGCTTTCTACGGAAATCCTATAACATGAGAGATCAGCATAAACTAGAAATGTATAGCTTGATGTGTAGCCGTGTGGACTACTTAAACCTATTGGTGCGTGGTGCATCTTACTTTCTCAATACATGTTCACAAATGTTTACCAACAGCGAAAAGATCATTGTAGCAATCTTCACTTTTTGAAACGTTATTTATTGTTTGTTAAAACCCGTCATTTGTATAGGTTATGATTAGGTGTTTGTATAGGTAATATAGGCTCATTAACCACTTACAGCAACTCATTAAGAAAACTCAGAAACGTACAAATATTTTTTTCGGATAACCAAAACACAACATGCTTTCTGAAGTTGTTAGAAACCTTGTGTAGTGTACCTATGTGTACATTATATTGGCTCGCCAGTAAGCATCGCGCCTTATAATTAACTAGCGACCCGCCCCGGCTTCGCACGGGTACAACGTTTTACATATAAACCTTCCTCTTGAATCACTCTATCTATTAAAAAAAACGTATCAAAATCTGTTGCGTAGTTTTAAAGATCTAAGCATACATAGGGACACACAGCGGGAGGCGACTTTGTTTTATACTATGTAGTGATATCTTGTGCCTTCGTGTCTCACACCTCTAGACCGAGCACTCTCGACCACTCTGCACTTTCCCGCGCAATGCTTAACCACAGACGACAGAATAACTCATCGATACCATAGACTCAAATCTAGTCCATTAGTGTCTCGATAGCTGCACCTTGCTTATCAAAATAAACAACTTCGAATCCAAAACAAAGATATAAAAGGTAACTTAATCGCATTTAAGTGACATTGATTAGTACAAAATATCGTTGCCAGACAGGGTTCCCCCAGGCTCATGACTAAATAATGAAGCCGTTACAAAATTATGTGTGTCATGGACAGTTTGTCATGGGTCTGAGATCGAAGCTGGGCCCCTTCGCTGGCGTTAGCATTTGTCTTCATTTTCTTAAGGGTAGTGATGGGATCGGTGTTATGATCGTAGAGTTTTATGTCGATGGTTTTTGATCGCTAATGAAGTTCAAATTTGTTCTGAGAGGTTTTACTTTTATTTGAATGAACTGTAGGACAGTATTAACTAATTTGTAATTAAAGATTTTTCTGTCAATCGTTTGAAGACGCAAAGACAGGACTATGTTTTAAATTATTAACATATCTTATTTGGTGGCTTTTTAACTACCTTTCTTCAAAAAAGAGGAGGTTCTCAATGCGGAAAAAAAGTCAATGAAACAAACAAAGACACCGACTTCCAAAAGTCAAGTTAATTTAGACTTTTTTGTGTTTTTTTTTGGAAGTCGGTTTTTTTTTTGCAGAAAGTTTTTCTTCAACTGTACAGTAAAGCTCTTGTTAGTGTAGACTTTCAGATCGATCTATGGAAATTTAACGAATAATTATTTTGTTATTCTGAATCTAACAAATCACATAGTTGTCACTCATGTGATATCTCTGCGTCGCCCATTTGTGAACAAAGTATAATTAAATGAATAATTCAACAAAATATCGACTAAAATTGTCGACAAATCCTTAACCCTCAGCACATCCCTAAACCCTAGGCCCAAGAACATTGATATTAATTCTTGCTTCCCGTACGAAATCACGTCTCTATATAATTACGCACTGCGACTCGCGACGGGTAAACGCGGGTAAACACCGGGTTATTATTGAGTTATGAAATCCGCGACTTTTCTACCCAGGGGAAATAATATGTGTTAAAAACAAAGAGGGTAACGCTAATTAACCAATACTTTTGATATTTATGTCGCGGAGTTGTGAAATATAAGAATGGTTTGGGATTTTTTGGAAAGGAGTTTAGGAGTCTGAGGATGACAGTACATAGCATCACGCCTGTAATCTCCGAAGGGTTAGGTAGAGGTGTACCTAATAGTACACCCACATTTCGCCAGTTTTGTTTAAGTATATACCATGTATTACGGGGCGAGCCTATTACCACCAACCGGGCACAAATCCAGACTCCGTGACTGCTACTGAGAAATTCCTGACGGAAAAATCGAATAACAATTTGACTGACCGGAAAATCGAGCCAGGACCTGATACTCAGGCAGTCTAGCAGTGGATGAGAGTTTCCGAGAGGCATAAATGCCATTTTAGAAAAATGTGAATGAAGATTCTGTTTAGAGGCCTCTTGTCTTCCAAGAGTACATAAAATTGCTGTCTACAAACATGTCCCTTGATTATCTTAGCAGATGCAAACGGCAGCGATTGCCTTAATGAGCAGACACACGAATGCATTACTGTATTAGCAACGGTCTTGGGAAGACTTATGTTTAGACCATCATTTACCTGATAAATAGTCCATCTTTGATTGATTGATACATTTATTTGCATTTGTATGTATTCCACCGCCTATTCATTGTTTTCATTTCGGTGTTTGAGAAGGACCTTATTTTTATCCACGTTTCTGTAACCCGTTACTTCCAATCTTGTAACCCGCTTCAAGCAATTTAAACGACCATTAATAACACTTCCGTCAAATCATTTAATTTAGATCTTCAACCTCAGATATCTAATTCCTAAGTCACTGCTAATCAACAGCGTCAATTAAGTGTGAATAGTATCGGGGTTAGGGGGGAGGGGTAGAGCACCAGGCACCCCATGACACGGCACAGCCTATCAACTGGCGATTAAACAACTTTGTCCTATACTGAGCTTGGGCACAGAGCCTTGGCAGTGTAGACAGGACAATACAAGGATAAAAATAGCTAAAGGATTTTGATCGAGGGATAAACAGCTTCACTATGACTATCATTACATAGTATAAAACAAAGTCGCTTCCCGCTGTCTGTCCATATGTATGCTTAGATCTTTAAAACTACGCAACGGATTTTGGTGCGGTTTTTTTTAAATAGATAGAGTGATTCAAGAGGAAAGTTTATATGTAAAACATTGCATCCGTGCGAAGCCGGGGCGGGTCGCTAGTTTTTGATAAACGCTAGTTTAAAGAAGAGAATAAAACTTAAAATAAAAATATATTTAAAGCTTTCACGGCTTAAAACTAAACTTATACTGTTACTTACGGGATATCGGGAGCTCAAAATTAAATAAATAAATAATAAATATAAATATCGCTGGACATTACACACAGCGCCATCTAGGTGCCACACTAAGCAACGAGGCTTGTGTCGTGGACACCAGATAGTTGATAATACTCCATAGATACTTTTTGTTTGTAAATACATACTTATTATACATATAAACATCCATGACTCGGAAACAAATGTCCATGCTCATCACACAAACATTTGCTCCTACCGGGATTCGAACCCGGGACCCTAAGAACGTAAGGCAGCCTCACTACCGCTGCGCCATTCGGGTCGTCAAATTATTTGTCCATAGAATACTGACTGAGCCATTTTTCGAAGGGAAGCTGGTAGGAATCGAGTTGTATGAAACCTTCACCACTGATGTCAGTTTAAAAACTTTTACGTAGGTTTTTAAAACAAATGGCAGAAATTATAAAAATAATGTAATTTGGAGACGTGTTATCCGAAGAAAAGACAGAAAATAGACAAGCCAACCAAACACAGTCCGGTCTATTCATGTATTTGTCTACAATAACGTTAAGAGTTCTGTCCCTGCAAGTTCCGTCGATTCAATTACAAAAGTTTGACGAGTTCGTCAGGTGTTCACCGATCGTCTGCGTGTAGTCATGGAGATAATCATAGTAATAGAGCTTTAGACTTTCATATCTGATGGTTTTATTGTGGTAAATACAGGTTTGAGGGTAGGGAACTTGAAGTGTGTCCCTTAGAAAAGGGAAAGTGGGTGAAACGAAGTTTATTTATATTAGTTTACGATGATATAGCTCTGTTGTACTTAAGAGAATGTAAATATGTCAGCTGTAATTGGTGCCTACATAGGAACCCTAACCTGTATACTTTTATGAATGTAAAATGTGGGTACTGTTGGCGGAACTAATAAAAAAAAAGTGTGTTTCGCAGTCAACCACATTAACAATAGATAACAATTTTATATTAGCAGCCTGTATGACGAAGCAGCGATGGCAGTTTTGCGTGGATGGGACGCATATATTTATGCTTAATTTTTTTTTGTCTTGTTTGATGTAAATATGTTTTAATTTTATTTGTTATTCTTTGTGTGCTTGAAGCCGGCCGTCTTAACTGAGGCAGGCCCAAGAAACGCTGTCGTGACGATCTGGACTCATTCTTAACGGATTGGTCGGAGAAGGCCAATTGTAAACAAAATTGGAAAGCCCTTTGCCCAACAGTGCAACCCCTAGACTTCTACCTCTTGTGATGCAGAGATCATATGGACCGCTTGCAATTTGTTTTGCATACGGTGTAATTATTTATTTAATATTGTGGGATATACATAGCTACTCTGTAACGGAGACAAACCTGTAATGTCTCATGTGAAGTCGTGTGCGGTTGACCTATAAATGATTTTGCCCTTCAAACAAAAACCCAGCACCGCTGCTATGCGGCTGAAAATGGTATTTTTTTATTCGGCGGGTTGTTGATTCTTAAAAAAATTTCGCTCGCATATAAGCCGTAGAACCGTTGACCGTTGGGGTAGACATGTTCTTGAGTGGAGACCGTGAATCGACAAGCGTGAGGGGACCTCAGGATCGGTGGGGCGACGATAAGAGCAGGATGGCTGATAGCAACTGGATGAGAGTAGCTGAGAATCGAGTTGAGTGGCGTGCGATTGAGGAGGCCTATGTCCAGCAGTGGACTGCTGTAGAGAGGCCAGACATAGGTATTCCTTTTTTCCAAGAGGATTCTTACAGTAGGTGCTTAAACATTAAATTCAATTAAACTAACATAACTATACACAGATCTCAACAGGTGAATTCACAAGCTCACGTAATGTCCTCCGAAATGTCAAAGCGATTACATTTATAAAGCCACGCGAAGATTACCACGGCACAGTATTACACGTAATTCGTGGAGGTTATTACGGTGTAATTGGGCACACTGCGTTCGATACTTTAATTAGTTTGTTCGTTTGTAATTCGATGATATGTTTGTTATTTTTTATGTTCCACATTAAAATGTTTGTTCGGTTAGATGAGTAGGATCATCTTTAAGGTATTTGTGTTCATATTAGGCATAGTTACGTACCAAGTTTCCTCCATGCCTCGGAAAGCACGATAAGCCGTTGGTCCCGGTTGTCATTTGTATTTTTGACAGTCGTTACAGGTAGTCAGTGGCCTGAAAGTCTGACAATCAGTATTACCAAGGGGTATCGTATTACCCAGTACTAACTGAGAAGTGGAGGTCAGATAGGCAGCCGCTCTATCAGTGGCGAAGGTTCCATACAACTCGATTGCTACCGGCTTCCCTTTGAAAATTGGCGCAGACAGTATTTTATAGACATATAATAAAATCACTTTAAAGATTATGTACTCCGGCTTACCTTTTAAAAAATTGACCCTTCGCTACTGCGCTCTGTGTAAAATACTGGTATTCAGCTGCATACGATTAGAGTGGAAGCCGACCCCAACATAGCTGGGAAAAGGCTGAGCAGATGATGATTAGATTTATTTCTCATCATCGCTTGAATGGGGTGCACTAAAAAAGCTGGTACAAATAGAATACTCTGCTATACTTGTGTATTTATATTTGGACGACCCGAATGGCGCAGCGGTAGTGAGGCTGCCTTACGTTCTTAGGGTCCCGAGTTCGAATCCCGGTAGGAGCAGATGTTTGAGAGATGAGCATGGACATTTGTTTCCGAGTCATGGATGTTTCTATGTATAATAAGTATGTATTTACAAACAAAAAGTATCTATGTATCTATCAACTATCTGGTGTCCACGACACAAGCCTCGTTGCTTAGTGTGGCACCTAGATGGCGCTGTGTGTAATGTCCAGCGATATTTATATTATATATATTTAAGCTTACTTCGGCCAGTACTCTCCCTACTTCCTTTGGTCATTAGGTAACCTTCGATATCTCCTTCTCATGTCAATGTTTTAAAATTTATTTTTTTATGAACTGAACTTTTGTTTTCCTCGGGTGCAAGTAGTTGATGACTAGCTGGCTATTTTGACGGCAAAGAAGCAATTCTATTTAAGTCTTGTTAGGCTTTTAAAACTGCTACCTCAGAATGTGCGCAGATTTTTATTAGACTCCCGGATTTTCAATATCAAGGAAGACGATTAATGAATAACCAAGAAATTATCGTCCAGATTTTAACAGTCGTACGGTTCAATTTGCTTCGATCCCACATTAAAATAGTACCTCAAAACTACATAAAACAAACACCTCCACTCAAATAACACAGCAACTCCTAATAGTCACAATTTCCCATAGACACGCGTCGACGTCCTCTCAGGTATGACAATGATTATTTTAAAATCCTCATAAAACAATATTATGGGCCGCACTCTATATTTATACACTGTTGGTTGCCAATTATAGGTCGTAACCGAGGGTTCGATCTCACTCGATAATTGCCACTGCACTAAACATACGTAGAAACATGAGTTATAGCAGTTGACTGGTGCATTTGGTTGTTAAAAGTGAGGATTCTATACTAATTAGGAGTTATTTGGTCTTGCAGTTGACAATTTGGGATGGTATTGGGGATCAAAATTAGGGTACAAACGTAGATAATAAGATAGATAAATGGTTATAAGAGTAAAGAAAGGGAGGGGGATGAGGGGGCTGAACTCTATAACTCTATACCTAAAGAAATCAAGGAATCGAAATCACTTCCAACTTTTAAAAGGCTATTAAAGCACCACCTAAGTAATGTATAAATTGTAAGATTTTGCCATTTTTAGTTTATTACCAAGCGAAACCGTCGCTTATTATATCTTAATTATTATGTGTTTCCTCATAGAAGTGAATAATTGTATTCTTTTTGAGCGAAATAAATTTCTTAAACCGTAAGAAAGACCAAAGAAACGAATGTATGGACTTAGTGAAGGGAGATCTGGCACGAAAGGAGGTGTTTGATGGGATGACGAGTAATCTTTCATATTTCTCTAGTATGGAAGACCCCAAATGAATTGACTTGTTTCTATTCATTCAGGCAACAGACTGATGATGACGCAGATATTAATTTGTCATTTCCCTTCCCATGTCCGAATTTATTTGCAGTCGGCCTTGCAGGTCGTTTTCTTCTAACGAAGCCTCCCTTAACGAAGCCGAAAGAAACCTGTTCTCCCTGTCATTGCGATCATTTTTTTTTATCTAGACCATACCTGGGAACCTTCTAGTTACGGAGATATTGGGGGTCAAAGTTCCAACTTTTTCCCAAGTTTTTATTTTTAAATACATGTTTTTAATGAAAGATGTTTACTTAAAACACCTCCACGATCCCCGTACTATTCGATGCTTCCATCAGCACAGTGTTTTGAGTGCGGTACATTGAGTTTTAGGGTAAAACATGCTTTTTCAGCCCAAAAAAAAGAGTCGTTTCCCAGCAATATTTTTTACCCACGACGGAACGGAGACGGTGTATGCGTTTGGGGTGAGAGGATGTTTGTTGCGTAAAGTTACTTAGTTTGATGTACCTAAAGCTTGGTCGACGGCTTCGTGAAGGGTCCTGTTACACCCTGTATATTAGCATTTTTCTTTAATGTCATCTCATGAGACACTTACTAGCATCATTGTCTTTAGCATCTTACACACAGTCCAACCATTGTTTAGTCGGACTTCTGAAAACTTTCCTTCTTCTCTGATAATCTTGTATTGAAGTTCTATGAAATGGTGCCAATGACATATTTTTTCTCACTTATGTACTATTTATTATAAATGCAAAAATTTGTGAGGATGGATGTATGTCCGGGGCTGCGGGACTGTTCGAAAGAGATACCGTGGCCCCGGAACACAAAGGACGATGGAGGAACATGGATAGGTTTTAGTCAGTAAAAATCTGAAACTCCCTCCTGCTCAGCCCAGAGCGGGAGGGGTTATTTGATGACTTATCACCGAAAAAAAAACAAAAAAGGATGGATGTATGTATGGATGTTCGTTACTCTTTCACACAAAAACTATTGAACGGATTTGGATGAAATTTGCCACACAGATAGTTTATAACCTGTATTAATATTTAAGACATAGAATGCTTTTTTCCCAGTAGTGCGATCCCATGTAGTACGATCCCGTAGATTGTGTTAAAGGTCGAGTTTCTGTAATTTGGATTCTTAGGGATAATTTAGTCATGAGTACGCTTAGGGCTATGTTTCTTCGTTTCAAAAACTACGCCACGCTTTAGGCTTTTAACAAAAATCATGGGTCCCATTTGGAATCATAGGTTCATTAGGTTTGGAATAATAAGGTAATGCGCTGATTATTGGCATTGATAGCTTTTTCCTCTGCATTTCAGATCAGTCCTTGTTATCGTACTTAAATTCAATGGAGCTCAAATTCTCTACCTTCAAAAGTACGACATCAGGTTAACACAAAATGATATCAGCAAACATTATAAACATGTGTAACGGAATACCGTTTTTGCTCACAATTTATGACCAATTTATACGTCTAGTAGACTCAGGAAACAGAAATACAGACACAGCATACAAATTAACTTTTTTACACCATTTTTTCAACATCCTACTCAATCTCATATACATATACAGTCTATAATTTGTCTACCGTTGAACTTGCTTCGGTCTTCGAACCAAATAATTGTCAGCGCATTTTTACTGCGTTCTCTCATCATTGTATGGGGTTGTGGGTCTAATATCACCTTGCTATAGGGAATTGCGACTTTGTAAAACAATGGTGGTATTAACAATGGTATCTTCGAAGCATCTCGGAATGTAATATTGTTTTAGATGAGGAATTGTAGTTATTTGGTTTTGTTTGATGGTCTGATTGTCGAATGTTAGTTATTCAATTTTTGGGATGTTTAAACTAGTAACTTAGATTAACAGTTAAGATAGGAACTGCTTAACGAAAAGGAGATTCTGCTAACACTGCAACTTACCTACAAGTTTTCTTCTTCATGAATTGTTGCTTTTCATAGCAGTGATATTACCAAAATTCTTGTAATTTATCCGGCTCGAAGCACCATGCTCTTTAGTGTCATCTAATGGGAATATCCTTACTGAGGCCGAAAGGCACTTGTTCTCTCCGTTATTGTTTTTTTTTTTGTACTCAACTTGGGAACTTTCAAAGTTCATTTTTCACTACTGTATTTTTTTTTGAATACAAGTTGTTAATGATTTAACTTTACTTTCAATACCTTCATGAGTCCCGTACTGTTAAATGCATTCATCAGCAAAACGTTTTGGCTGCGCTTCATCGAGTCTTACTGTAAAACGTGATTTTACACCCCAAACGTAATTTCCCAGCAATAATTTTTGCGTAGAGTTACTTAGTTAGATTTACAGAATGCTTGGTTGACGGCTTCGTGAAGAGCTCGTTTACACCTTGTATGTCAGCAGCCATGACACTAACACACTCACATTCCAAGTGTCCACTAGTGCTAGCTGTGTGACGCTAGGGCGGATGACAACTCACACGTGTAATGAATGCATGACTCGACACGTAGCGACACTGGCTTGGTGTTAGATACTTGTGTAGGGATGTGCGGATGTCGATAAAGTTGATGGCGGGCATCGATAGTTTTGTCAGATCTTCTCATATCTTTCTCCAACACTTTTTGCGGGATTTTAAGAGTTGATAGTTGCGAATTTCGTTATTATTTATTTAAGTAGTAATTTTTCAAAAATTGAAGAGGTTTATTGAGTAGTCCACGACAGCCAGTCAAAGTCAGTTCTTTCTATTAAACTATTGAAAATCTCTTATAGATATTTCAGAAATCAGAAAGCTTTATTTGTGAACATAGGTCAAGTTATAGGCGACGGTGTGAGGTGTTATAAATAGGTAGATCCGCCATGTTTTGCCCAGAGGCGTACAAATATAATTGTTTAAGTTTTATAGTAGTAATATTAATTAGTTACCTACAGACGAATAAAGAGGATTTTTTATACTTTGCCACATTCTAGGAATTTCTGCAGTATCGTGAGTGCGTTTACAAAAAATTAAACTCACATACTCAAACAGCCAAACCCAGACAAATAAGGTCGTACGAATATTTATTCCGTGCGGAGAGCGAACTAGCGTCACGCAGTGCAGCAGACAATCGCTCAGCCACTGCGCCAACTGCCATCGTAATATTGTCTTACTATTAGAACTAACGAACAGTAACGTATCTTACCTAATACCAAGTTATATTAGATTTCGTTTTTCCCAAAGAAACACCGACACCATCGACTCGGTTCCCACGTCACTAGATCGCACCTGTCCTGCGCGCGCGCACCCGTTCATTAGGTCTCGGCGCGTGATTGTCATTTGACCACGCCCCCCGCGCCCGCTTAGACAATTATTATAATTCGTATGATTACAACTTGCGCACCACTGGATGTTTTGTTATTGCCTTTTTTTGGTTTGTTATGTAAGAATTTTGATAGGTATATTGTGTTCCTGATTTTTTCTAAGCTTTTTTCCTAGTAGGTACCTCGTTGGTCGAGTGACCGCAAGCGCGCCTGCTGTCCGAGGGATCCTGGTTTCAATTCCCGGGTCGGGCAAATTGTTATAGGATTTTTCCATCAGGAATTTCTCAGTAGCAGCCACGGAGTCTGGATTTGTACCCGGTTGATGGCAAAAGGCTCGATCCTTATTTCATGGGACTTAAACGTAACTGGCGAAATGTGTGTGTATTATGTTCATTTTTGCCTAACCCTTCGGGAATTTGGGGCGTGATGTTATGTTTAAATTATGTATTAACAGTGTTTGGGTAATCTTGTCAAAGATTCTTTCTGCCACGTACTGCTGATTGTAGGAAATTAGCTTAATTATATTAGTCGTTGTTTTTTTTTGGCTTCTATACAATAAATCTATGATTAAGTTTTTCTTTTTGTTCAAAATTAACTTAGGCTTCGTTGACTCTTCACCCAAGATGCAGTGCAGCAAAAAATCTCACACCTCTCAGTTTATGCAACCCGCTTCTTTCTTCAGTCTTCCAGGGTCTGGCTTTCGAACCCTTACAAAACAGATCTTAGGGCCTAAAACAAATTGGCTCAAATTGACAACTACTATCGACGATAGATAATACCAAAGTCAAACATAAATTGTATTGACATAGGCTGGGTTATGGGTACTTCGTCCTATGCGCACTTCATCCCGCGTTCAAAAATCATTCCATTCGCAGTTGGTACTATTCGCAGTTGGTCCCTTTCGCAGTTAGACCCATTCGCAGTTGGTCCCATTCGCGGTTGGTCCCATTCGCAGTTGGTCCCATTCGCAGTTGGTCCGGTGGAATAAAGTTTGGTTTATGTCAATCCTGCTAAGTCTTTTTAGAAATACGAAATGTTATGAATCTAATGGCCATCTTGTTTATTCCCCTTTTGACTGACAAACAGATACATTATGTAAATGAATTACACCGAAAACCCAGTAAAAGGTAACACAGTCCAATCTAGAGCTACAAAAATACCAAAAACCATTACAATATCAGACAGCTTAATTAAAGATTTCACCATGACCCATCTCCTCAATGACACACACTGACAAAAGAACAAAGACTGAACCATTAGGTTGCACAACCTCTATTTTATATTCACGCACTCCGCGCTATATAATGACATACGAAAGATCTGTAATAGCGAGCAACCAAATTGCTCTGACCACTTGCCTCTTACACTTGACCAACTTATCCTGCAGACCACACAATGGATTATAGACTTAGAAACTTCAGCGTTAAGGTTGGATTGAACGGTATGAGTTATGATTGCATAAATTCGGTTCTTAGTGGATCACCACGCCTACCGTTGCGACAAATGGCGACAGTTTTCTTTGCTTTCTTTTTACGTCTAGGAAAATTCAATCGTATTGTCGCTAGATAAAGTTGGATTTTGGTTGGCGTGTGCAGAAGAGAGTGTTTTGTCATTGAACGTATTGTTACAAAATGTAACATTTGGAGATATGGAAGTACCTATCTTTGTATATAAATGGTTTTTTTACGAACAATGAGATTAGGTAATCTTTTTTTATGGTAATTTCCTGTGGATTGCGAGACGTGAGGTCAGTGTAAGAGACACACCCGACACACCTTTGTCTTATATATACGTTTACGAGAATAATCTTTATTCATAACGTTCTTTGTGTATGTATGTCTTTACGGCACGGTTGGCGCAGTGGCTGACCGATTGGCGGCTGCGCTGCGTGCCGCGGGTTCGATTACCGCACGGAGTAAATATTTGTATGGCCTACAGGTATTTGTTTCGGGCCTGTTTGTTTATGTTTGTCAGTTTAAATGTTTGTTAACGCAGACACGATACAGGAGAAATTACCCGTGTGGGGAAATGTTTAAAAAAAGTTGTTGTCCATTTCAGGACATTATATACGAATACCTAGATCTTTTCTCTAGACCATACTTTTCCATAGGGAGGGACCTAATTTAGTTTGTCCATTGCCACATAAATTGATAAGACCTCAATAATATATCATGAGATCCGATAAAATTAAATAGAATCAAACTAAAATCAAATAAAACCAAATAAAATCAGACTAAATGAAATTGAATAAATTAAAAGCCAACAAATCAAATTAAATCACATTGTTTTAATTTTTTAAACTGTCGTTAAACGCTACAAATTTTTTGTTTTTTGTTGGTGATTAATTTTTCTATTTTTTGATTAAACGCAATGTTAATGACCCTTTTTTATTATGTTTACACTTAACACGATTGCCTAAACGCAAAAGCGGCAAATCGCGTTCGGATACGCTGAAATGAAGTGTATTGTTTTATGATTTTTGTTATTATTTATTTATTTAACACTTTAAGCAAAACGTACAGAGTAGGCGGCCTTAATGCCATTGGTATTTTCTACCAGTCAACCTTTGGGTGACGCAGAGACAAGGTATACAGTTCGAACAGTGAGATAAGCGTATCAGTAAACCTTCAAATAATAACGAAATTCGCGTCGAAGTGTACTGCCAGCCTACCAACTTATTCATGATTCACACAATCCCAGCCCTACTTAGGCAAAGTACCTAACCCCGATACCGTCGTTTTTCTACCGAATAATGTCACGTCACGATTCAAATGACTTTAGCCCCAACACTAGCCGACCAAGGCTACAAGTCCACTTAGCCTTCAGCTAGTGCAGTACCCGATAACAAATCGATACGAAATTGCTCTGACATTTGAAACTGTTCACAAATGTCACGACTGGAAGTGCGACACAGGCATTCTTAGAATTTTCGTTCGTTTATTGCAATCACTGTTTGAAGGTGGCGAGGTTTTTTACCTCACATTACTATAGAACTAGCTGTTGCCCGCGACCTTCGTTCGTGTGAAATTATAAATATTACTTCTTCCTTTTTTAGTCAAATTTTGTTACCAATTTCAAGGACTTTAATTTTTTTGCACGGAACCCTAATTGTTTTTCTAAAATAAAAGTAGCCTATATTAGACCTTGTAATATCAGCTAGCTGCCAGTTTTGTCAAAATCGGCCCAGCCGTTTCGGAGATTAGCCGGAACAAACAGACAGACCGACAGACAGACAGACAAAAATGAAAAAAAATGTGTTTTAGTCATAAGTGCCGTATACATTTTCATATACATTCAGTAAAAAGCTGTGATTTTGATATTTTAAACAGACAATTCAATTTTATTTATTTGTATTTGTATAGATGAGATATAGTAAGATAATATCGCCCTTTTACAATCACATTTTGCTAGTTATGTAGTAGTCCCATGTAATAGGGGGCGAGCCTATTGCCATGGAACGGGCACAAATCCAACCCTCGTGACTGCTACTAAGAATTTCCTGATAGAAAAACCCAATAACACTTTGCTCGACCTGGGAATCGAACCCAGTTTTTTTTTAGCTTACTTTAATTTTAGCTTCCAAAATAGTAACATTACTTGAAACTTCACGCCTATAATTATTCCTTTTGGATTGAGCAGAGGTATAACTATACCAGTATAACTAATTTCGCCAGTTTTGCCTATGTAGTAGGAAATCTATTTAGTGTCTGACGTAAATCCAGACTGCAGGGCTATTGCGTGCTCTGTTGACAGTTCATAGTGTGATCACTAAACACGCCAAGTGATGATTCACTTGGCGAGTTTTTGACATACAATGACCGTTCTTGTTGGTTTCAATTGATGCTACCCGTGCAGAACTGTCATGGTAGGTATATCAAAACTCGCCTAGTGATGATCACTATGAACTGTCAACAGTGATATGCAATAGACCTGCTGGACGGCTGCTAAGAAATTCCTTTATATATACATACTAGCGGCCCGTCCCGGCTTCGCACGGGTGCCTATGTTACTCAAGGTGAATGTAGCTTTCTAATGGTGAAAGAATTTTTGAAATCGGCGCAGTAGTTTTTGAGTTTATTCATTACAAACATACACACAAAAATACAAATCTTTCCACTTTATAATATTAGTGTAGATAAGTAATCACATGTTGGCTTTTCCTAAATGGCATGAAAGAAAAGCTAATTCAGGAAAACTACTAAAAATAGACAAAGAGTAAAGAAAAACTATCAATTTCTCGGTATTACCTTTTGATGTTGACACTCATTGTATTGATACAATTACAGTTCATTGCTGATCTATTACTGTAGTTTATAAAAAAAACTACAAATCTAGGTCAAAGTAATCACACAAATAAATAGGTACAAACAAACACCTCACAACAAAATAAACGAAATTAGTGCGTAATTTAGTTTCGTCTCCAACTTTCTACTAATAATATACTTACTTATGTTATTAGCAAACACAAAATAACAAGCGAGGCGAATCGACCGTCACTTCAAGTTACACATTTGTCTTTATTAGCTTGAGACATCTTTATTATCGAAGTCCACTTATATCGCCGAAATTGTAGCGACATTACCTACAATTTTTGATTGGCAGTCGAATATGATTTCAAATCATTATGTCCCAATCTACTTAAAATAACTAATACAACAGAATGTATTTTATTCCTTTAGCTTTCTTGTATTTATTATTAGCAAAATATTATAATTATACATATAAATTAAAATAACCTAAAGTAAATAACCCAACAACAAACTTAAAAAAATGGCGTCAAAAAACTCCTCAACGCTGTTAACTGGTAATGTACCCAAGAGACTGGCGGCGTTGCCAACGTTGTTGGCAACGCTAAGCCTTTGGCCAAGGTAAAAGCCAGCCCTTGGGTCACTAATACAACAAGATAATCTTTTAAAACATCGCTACTCTTTGTTCCATACTTTTGTTCAAGTTTCGGCTGTCATTTGTAGACCTTTGACAGTCGTTACAGGTAGTCAGTGGCCCGAAAGTTTGACAACCAGTCTTACCAAAGGACTTACCCAGGTGTTACCCAGTACTAACTTGGTTGTGAACGTCAGATAGGCAGTCGTTCCATGTAAAATACTAGTATTCAGCTGCATCCAGTTAGACTGTAAGCCGATCGGAAAAGGCTAGGCATATGATGATGATTCAGAAATCAATGACACTGAGCTTTCGTTTGCGTAATGCTAATTTTGCATTCTGATTTCTTCAAATTTACAAAATGATTGTTATCATAACGTCTATTCATGCCTAATATATCCAATATTCAGTTATGGCGTTACGAAACTCAAATGGAGTTGGGCAGGACCTCTGGCAAGGCGCAGTGATGACAGGTAGACTAAAGCTTTCACCGAATGGCGTCCAAGAACTGGAAAAAGAAATATGGATCGTCCAGCAGCAAGGTGGGCAGACGACATAGTTGCCATCGGGGGGAAAATCTAATGAGGCTGGCACAGGAACGTGGAGATTGGCACAAGAAAAGAGAGGACTATACCCAGCAGTGGATGAATTCACGCTGTGGATGATGGTGATGATTGAGAAAAAACATCAGGGAAACAATTCATTTCTGGGAAATAACAGTTGACTGGAAGACCGACTTCGCAATATTTTTTTTTAGGATACTCTCGAAACAGTTACCGAGAACATCATGAGGAAACCGTCACGCTCTAGAGCCAAACATTCAAAGTCCTGACATTCTCCAGCCCACATTCTGGACCCGTGTGGTGGATTATTGCTCTCACGGAGACGATGTCCCCAGTGTCGGAATATTAGCTACAGACACGAGCGCCAATATGTATACACTTTTTTAAATTTAAAAGCAATTTTCACGAGAAATATCGGAAATTACTTAGTTCCAGAATACTATGTTCTTAACAACATGAAATTTTAATCAGAACAGTAGAAGAAAAACTCATTTAAAAGTTTACATATTGGTGCTCGAGTCTGTTCAGGGTGATTAATGATGATCTAATGTAAGTTGCATAAGTTAATACTTTGTGACATGACAGTGACAAGTCCTCAGTAAATGAACCCAGATAATATAGGACTCAGGTACAAGAAGTATGGCAGACATTTGTCATTATTATCATTAGCCTGCAAATGTCCATGCAGTCCTAGTGATGGATTACCTGAGACGAGGTATTCATGTAAATGGTGTATTTTAAATACATGCCATATATACAGGTATATTTAATAATAGATGGCTGAATTGGTGTCGTGGTAGGTATGATGTCATATAAACTAGGACAAACTATTGATGTCACAGTATATTATGACATTAATTAATCGACAAGAAACGCTCTGGGCTTCATGTTAAACTAGTATAGTAAGTCAAATATTTGTATGGAACATTTATTTACCAATATAAAACTCTCATTTTCCAGGTCACACCTAACTCCGGGCGAAAAATCAATAAGATTTTGCCCGAGCTAGAAATCGAACCCAGAATCCCTCGCTCGGCAGTTGCGCTTACGACCACGAGACCAACGGGGCATTCGAAACTATTATTTTAAGTATTTACCTATGCAAGATTTTGTGGGAACTTCTTGCTGTGAGTTCCTCTGTGTTTTGATTTCACATGTTTTAAAAACTAACAATCAAAAAAAAAAAACAATCAAATCATTGTTTATCAATTGAAAATAGTCATCATCATTCTCCTGCCCTTATCCGAATTTATTTGTGATCGGCGCAGCATGTCTTCTTCTTCCATACGAGAAGTATAAGTGTTACTCGTCATCTCAGCAGTCACCTCCTTTCTAGCCATATCATCCTTCACACAGTCCATCCGTCGTTTCTTTGGTCTTCGTCTACTCATAGAGTCATCTACATTCATACTAGAAAATGTTCTCACTACATTTTCTTCATTCCTCCGCATCACATGTCTATACCACGACAACCGATTACCACACAAATTTTCAGTCACTTCTGCCAAATTCAGACTATCTAGTGAAAATAGTATAAACATAATTTACACCAGCACTTTGTTTCGCACATCCACACCAACAGAGAGCCATATTATTATATGCCAGTATTATTAAGTAATATATTCAAAGAATGAGATATGCATCTGATGTTGACAATAGAATACAATAGCGCCACGGTGATACACCTTACAAATCATATTGCAACATAAACATACCTACATGCAAACTAAGTATACAGCATGTATCACAAATATTTGGTCAGATTCTTTTTTTTCTTCATGTCGATGATTTTAATCTGTTACATTTAGGTTACGGTATATTAAAGACCATCTAACTGAACCACTTTCTTCTTGGGACTAAACATTCTCGAAAAAATATTCAGCTGCCCCATACAAAATTTTAATACCTACTAGACCCTCATGTACGGGGCAGCTGATCTTTTTAGGGTTTCGTACCCGAAGGGTAACTAACCAGAACCTATTACTAAGCCTCCGCTATCCGTCCGTCCGTTTGTCTGTCAGCGTGGTGTATCTCATGCTCCGTAATTCGGAGATAGTTGACGTTTTCGCAGAATGTGTATTTTTATATAGATGGACCTATTAAGATGGTATGGAACCCTTCATGCGCGAGAGTCGGTTTTATACGGGATAATGTTCCCACAGAGAATGTTGTTCAGTTTGATGATCTACACCATTGCAAATCCTTAAATAAAACTGCGCTTTTTATATTCTTCTTTGACCACATATGACACGCCTCCAAGCAATGCGGACTCCTGCAGTGCACTGCAGGAGACCATCGGCTCGGTAACCACTCGGTACAGGCTGCCTCCAACAGCCTTCTTGATCTCGTCTGCACATTTTGCCGGTGCTCTGCCTTGTGCTCTTTTACCTTATACCCGGCCCCGTACCACAAGGTTTTCCAGACAATGCCTTGGCGAATGCATAATATGGCCGAGAAGCTGAGGGCACGCTCCAGGCAGATTGTATAAAGCCGTATGGTGATATTGAGCTCCACCAGTATGGACTCATTCATTCTCATTGCGGTCCATGGTAGCAGTCTCCGCCAACACCACATCTCGAAAACATGAATCTTACTACTTTCTCGACTTTTAATGCACCATGTTTCAGCGCCATACAAAAAGATACTACTTACTGATACATGCTGTATAAATGATGAAACATTGTTTAATACAATATCACTATGCAAATTAAAGGAACAAAGAAACTGCGAGGTGACTTGTACTATGTGAAAAAATACGGTTTTGTGGGGTAATATCACCTCGTGTACCTAACGGTTTACCCTGATTTAGTACAGCTTATCAGTGATTAGTACAAACGCTAGCACATCAAGCTACTACAATCTGTCAAACTTTCAATTTTATCGCTATAGTACTAGGTTCAAGATTGATTGTGTAAATTTGACAGTTTCGGGTAGCTTGCTGTGCTGGCCCAAGCCTGCTTGAAACACAGTAATTGTTGATTGTGACAGTTTCGGTAATCTCGCGATTCCCCACCGCCCGTGGCCCCACTGGTGGGGTGAGCGGGAATTGATAAAATAATTAAAAATAGGTCACGTTGGCCCCACCAGTGGGGCGGGGCAGTGAAACCAACGGAAATTGATAAAAACAATTAAAAATTGTTGCCGTTGGTCCCACCGTATTTTTGAGTAATAAAATATTACTCGAAAATATTATGTCGATTAAACAAACATTAATCAAAGATGCATGAATCCGAGATGGTATTTATTACTAGAAGATCGTATCTACCCAGAATTATTATAATCCACCACGACCTTCATTCGTATGCCACATACAATTCTAGCCCAACATTATCACCCACCATTAAGAATTTAGGAGACTACGAACTTTTAATAAAATTACCTGAGCCACCACCGAGCACTGCTTGGGTGAAAATAGAGAAAACGAATTTTCCAAGATATGAGACCTAGCTAGATCGATGTCTCACCCCTGTAAAACCTATATTGCAACTTTCATCGAAATCATTAGAGCCGTTTATGAGATCGTGATTACAAAAATTGCTCCATAATATTTGACTGCCTCGTTAGTCTAGCAGCCACAAACGCGACTGCTGAAAATGAGGTCCTGGGTTCGATTCTTAGGTCGGGCAAAGTGATATTGCGTTTTTCTATCTGGAATTACTCGGTAGCGGCCACTGGCGGAGTCTGGTATTGTGGGGTGGTTGATGGCAATAGGCTCGCCTCCTATTACGCGGGACTTAAATACAACTGGCGAAATGTGGGTGTACTTTTAGGTACAGCTCTGCCTAACCTTCGGAGATTACATGCGTGATGTTATGGCATTGTCTTAGTATACTTGTCATAATATTTAGAAATCATTGCTTGCCTTTTGTCGATAACTATACTATGCTTACCTTTTTTTTTTTTTAACCGATGGGAAATCATCAAATAACCCCTCCCGCTCTGGGCTGAGCAGGAGGGAGTGTCAGACTTTTACTGACTAAAACCCATCCATGTTCCTTCCTTTGCCATTTGTGTTCCAGGACTGCGGTATCTCCTTTCGAACAGTCCCGCAACCCTGGCAGGCGTCGGTCCTTACGGACCCCTTCCTGTTTGCTGACTCTCTTTGAGGCGCGCGTGGAACACAAACGCACCGTCGACACGGCCTGTCGTCATAAGACGGACGGACGGTGAGCTAGCCCATAGCTCACCGTCCACAGGCCCGCGACTATGCTTACCTTAACAACTGATAAAAGTACCTACCGACCTTATTAGCAATCCAGTTATAGCTTCCACAAATCTTAAATTACCAATACAAAATTTTAAAGCCAAAACTCATTTACCAATATCTCCTCTACCAAAATTGACAGGCGTGTTTCACACGGCCGACTCGACACCTCCGCTTTATGAATAATCGAAACGCGCGAACTTGCCCGCGGTCATGTGTACATAGCCTATGAATAGTGGAACCGCACAGGTGTGAGGTGTATTCCCTACGTGTTTATTTTTGATAAAACTGCGTTGTTCCAGGGCTTCGTGTAGACTGTAGTATTTTGGTGTGTGTTGGTTTGAGCGGATTAAAATTGACGCTGAAACTACCTAAAAGACTAAACATAGTCATAGGTATTTGCGATAACGATGGTGAAAATGTCAGTGATTATCATTAACATAGGCTGCTCATATGCTTAGGTCAATCTTGTAGAAAGTTGCTGTAGAAATAGGAAACGCTTTTTATGTAACTTAAATTTTTTAAGCCCTTTGAAGTAATCACTGCCTATAGAAATTTTTGGTTAAACAACCGCCAGATTTGACATATAGCCAGAGTAGACATTAGTGTCGTACCTTCTGAATGGTCAAAACAGGTTATTTTCCTCGTTTCTATGCCAAGTTGAAACTGAGGACCACCCTAATTAGTCCATTTCCCAGAGTTTTGATTTAAATGCTATAATTTATTCTATCAACGATACATCCAACTCTCGTATGGCAAGATCTCCAGACTATTTATATCCACGCATTTACAACGACGCTGTAACACAACAACAACAACATTATAGACCTCAAAATATTCTCCTTTATAAAGATCATAAAGAACTGGCTCCTTACACTCTCCTACGACGAAACAGAAAGGATTCTCCACAAATAGCTACATAAGAAATAAGACTATACAAACCAATAGCACTCCTAATCTCACTCAGACACACACACACACACTCACGCACGTGCACGCACACATTTAGGTTGAATATTGTTTTTTATGAGTATTTTTACCAAGTTTTGTTACTTAATTAAAATTTCCTTGTTTTTACTTTAATTCATAAATTTTTCTTGTAGTTTAATTTGGTTAATAATTACCGTACACGCCTTTTCTGGATAATAACGAAAATAGACGTTAGTCTGTATCTTGGATCAGAGTTGTACAACTCTGATCCCTAAGATACAGACTAACGTCTAGTTTGGGGATCACTGTTCAAATTGCTTTATTCAATGTACTTGATTATTATTATTTTTTTTTAATCTCATACTTTTCAGTTCCTGAAGAATTATCTGCAAAAGATAAATCTTTTGGCGTTTCATCCGACATATTCAAACCAAGTCTGATTAAATTCGGGAGTCCGAAAACAGACAGCGAAAGTGTTAAACACGAACTTTGTTTTTCCGCTCAAAATGATCACCGTTCCAATTTCAGTCCTTACGAACATACGCTTAACCAATCCCCTGAGGTTACGTAACATTAAAAACATCCCGCAAAACACTCGTCGCCATGTAACTCGACTAATAACCGTTTACGCGCATGCGCCGTGGGCGAAGCGCGCGCGCAAGAGATTGATGCGTTTATAATTATGGCGCGCTTTTGCGCTCGTTGCGCGGGAAAATATCATTTGCGCGGCTTAATGTCGAGAACTTGTGATTGCGTGCGATGAAGATGCTGCGAGCTATACGTTTTGTGAAAAAATATTCTGGGGGAAATTGCAATAAAGGGGAACACTTGGGGTCACTTGTGTCAGTTTCTTGTTTATTTGTTTAGGCGTGATTTTTTAACAGTTTTTTTGTGGGTTTGTATGTGTTAAGTTAGATTAAGCCGCGTTCACTTAGGTCGGTCTGTGAATGGGTGACAGTCATTACAGGTAGTCAGTGGCCCGAAAATCGGCCAAACAGTCTTACCAAGGGGCATCGTATTTCCCAGTACTAATTGGGTTGTGGAGGTCAGATAGGCAGTCGCTCCATGTAAAATACTGGTATTCAGCTTCATCCAGTTACACTGGAAGCCGACTCCAGCAAATTTGGTAAAATGCTAGATGAAATGATTAGTTGGTCCAGAAAATACTAGAATTAAATCATCATCTAGCCATGGTGGTCCAGCAGTAATAGCTCCAAACTAAGCGTCACGGAAATCATGAGGAACTGCTTTATTTATTGTATTCATTGCAGTTGTGTCATCCTTTTTCAGGATAAAGCTCATGATCTTTAGCTTCTTAGCTATGGTTTATCGTAGCCACATTTTGTCGCCTTTATTGAAAAATCAGAAATATTCGCTTCCAGAGGCCTTACTAAATTAGAACTCAAACTCAAAATAGGACCTATGTTTCACACACTACTGGATGACGCCATCAAGCCATCAAATGACAAGTCACCTTTCCAAATGAATTAGCGATCCGCCAGTCGCCTGTCGAATTCACTTCGCTTGGGACATACAGTCAACCACACATAGCGTAAGGTTAGAGAATTGACTATACTATGTGCTGCATGAATCTTTTGGCGTGTGGCCAAAGTCGCAACCAGCGCCGCTATCTTGTTTTTCAATAGGTCTAATGGATGTAGAAAGACTAACGAAGCCGAAAAGCCCCCGTTCTCCCCGTCATTGTGATCTTTTTTTTCTAGTTATGGAGATATTGAAGGTCGAAGTTCAAATTTTTTTATAAGTAAAAATAAAGTTTTTAATGATATAACTTAACATTGCAGACCTCTATGACCTCGGTACTATTCAATGCATCCATAAGCACAATGTTTTGAGGGCGTTACATTGAGACTTACTGTAAAACGTGATTTTTCACCCCAAACAAAAAAAGTCATTCCCAGCAAAAGACAGCCCAACTTTGGCAGCGCTTTTCATCATGCACAGTCCCGACTTTAGCCACAACTGGGTACAAGCCCGCCACACTATTCCCAGACGTCAGTCAACTGTCTTAGACCCTGTGACGAAATTAACTCGAAAAGAATAGCGGAGGAGTAAGAAAAAAGATAATTTCCACTTACTTCCACATCAAGGAGGAGACTGCTTGTGCCAACAATGTGGTTTCCCCAGAGCCTTTCATCATCATCATCCACAGCCCGACTTCACCCACTGCTGGGTCTAAGACTGTCTTTGCTTGTGCCAAGCTCCACGTTCTTGTGCCAAGCTCCACGTTCTTATGCCAGAGCCTTTACTGCTACAAAATACCATTCAAGAAAGAATTTGAACATTTTCGTACAGTCGACTGTACCCACGGAATTAAAACACGTCATATGTCATTGGGACGTAACACCGTTCCGCCTAATAACGCGATTAATTTGTGTGAAGTGCGAAATAAGGTATATTGCGAAAATGTCTATTAGGTACACTAGATGTTTTGCAAGTCGTTTTGTTTCTTTGTGTTTTTTTTTGCAATACGCATTGTTTTTCGTCGCGCTTGTAGCTTAATGTCGACTACTCAAATAAGTAAAAGATTAGTCAAATTGGTATGAACTAATTACGGACTGACTGCGGACAGTCGGACACCCGACGCTGGCAGATATTTCAGCGAGTATTTGTTCAGAGGTGTCGGTTTACGGAACCGAGTACGCTATTTGTCTTTAACACTTTGAACGACACCGACTCCTCTAATATAAACAAATACTCGCTAAAGAATCTGCCAGCATCGGATGTCCGACTGTAGGACATAGGACAAGCACAGAACATTAGTGTAGTGGTGTGACCGTCGGACTGCCAAGTCAGGTCTCGAGTACGAACCCATGACACGCACATCAGATTTTTCGGATTCATGTGCGTATTGTATTCCTAATTATCACTTGCTTCGCGAAGGAAAACTCCGTTGCTGAGAGATATTTCTCGACGGCATGTAAAGCCAAGTTATAGGCCCATGGGCGTCTTAAAAACTCTGACAGCAGGTTAGGTTAGGTTAGCCACACAATAAAGAAGAAAGAATAAGAACCATGACGAGAACATAACGCAATATCAATTTATTTAAAAATATATGTACGTCGGTCAGAGTCTAAGTTAAACATCACATGACAGTGTGTGTCACTTGTTTAACCCCAAATCATTTCAAAACAAACTTTCAGACCTTTCAATCAATCCCTAAAACCAAACATAACAGCAACATATTAACTTTTCAAACCTTTTCCCACTACACTTCACAATTTCAATAATCGTGCCTTGTATTGACAGGACACTCCAACGTTTTTGAAGCGCCTCTTTTTAAACCGCCTTTTTTCGACTCCGGCGCACCGTTTGATCGCAGTGATTTGACAATATACGCGCGCATGTTTGACATACGCCGCGCATATCGAAGAAATCTCCATTAACGACAGCCGTGGAAAAAATTGACCACAAAAGACTGAATCGTCAATCGCGAGGGTGCTGGCTACTAATGGGGACCCGTGATAGTTGTTGAGAGGCGTGGAGACGACTTCGTTTAAGTATTTTTAGGAGAGATCAGGAATGTTTTATTGTAAGTACCGCTATATAATAGGACTCATTGATTGTCCTGTCTAGCTATAACTTGGAAGTCAGATACTTTCTTGGCAAACAAGTTCCAAAGTCAATCTCAACATCGCCTCATCATCATGGCAGGCTGGAGAAAGTTTTCAACACATGCATATGAGATCAGTCTCAAAAATTAAAACGAAATAAGCAGCAACATCAACCTCAAAACCATTGAATTAAACAATCAAATCTGATTCTAAATCCCGGTGTCTTCGATTACTCAAAATCTAACTATTTTAAAAGTTTTCTTCTAGCAGGTTCATGGTTATGAAAGTTTCTTATGTAAATCTGAAATTGAATACCCAAAAATCATACCACCAAAGTCCACTCCACAGTTTTTGTCCGCCTATCAGCCATCGTCTCTAATGAACTTCCAAATGGAAGCTGTTCGTATCAATGCCAATCAGATTCATATTTATCGAGAGCATCAAAAGGTTTTAATGGTGGTAGCCGGAGCTGTTGACCGCGGCACAACTGCGTTTGACGGCTGTGAGCTACAATGGTAAGATGTGTAAAAGGTTGACGGGGTTATGCGGTGGTTCCCATGGGATTGCGGTGTAGGTTTTAATAGAAAATTGTATGTAAAGACAGTTGTAACTTATTTCGTCTATAACAATATTTAACAAACTAACTATTACACAATATAACAATACTGTAACCTTATTGGTAACTACAGTTTTGAGTCATTTGGAGTCGAAACGCTAAGGTCATGGTGGTTCATGGTGCTCGAGTACGCGTCTCCTTTTTAAGGAAATATCTCGCCGACTGGTCGACACTTCCCGTGAACAGAGGTCTGACTCTTTCTTTGGTCAAAGAATAAGCATTGTCATTCAACGTGGCAATGCTGCCAGTCTTCTGGGCACGTTTACGGATGACAGCGATATGGAGGAGTACTTTGACGCCTAAGTATCCTATTTTCGTCGTTATAACAATTAAAAAAGATTAAATAACTAAACTACCATCCTAACAATAAACTCTAAAAGGGCATCAAAAAACTCCTTCTCAATGCTAGCAGCTGGTAATGTGCCCAAGAGCCTAGCGCCACATTGAAATAAAATATATTATTTCAATTAAATAGAATATCACAACTATACATAATATTACAGCAATTTCGCGGTTATACATAGGTGCATTTATAGTATAGTACACCAAGTTATGTTTTAGTTAGACCATGTCATAGGCACAAATCTAGAATCCAGGCTGATACTACGAGATCCCGATTGGTAAAACCTAATAATGAATTGGCTGAACTGTAATTGGGTATTTCTATCTTGAATTTCTCTTTAGCAACCCAAAGTAGGTATGATGTTATGCTATCCAGATATATGAATGACCTGTAACGATCACCGTTATTAAGTCCAGCCAATAATTCAACACAAAATCCCCCTAAAAATAAATATCAAACTAAACAAAAATACCGACAACCACAGGACCATGATTCTCTTTTTCTCCCAACGTAACGTATACATATTTCATGACTGCGAGTCCACGAGACCATCAGACGATGATGCAGGACTTTCTTGAGATATCATCGAATATCCCGAGATTGTCGTTTTAATTACGGGTCGACGGAAATGACGGACTTGCTGTTAGTTATGATAATTTTAGGGAGAGAAAGATAAAGGCTTTAATTGTTTTGGACTTTGGGATTGGAAAAGAGAAAAAGGATTTCATTTTTGCAATGATTGCGTGTGATTTTCAGATGTTAAAATGACGTCAGTCAAATCATACTCAGATGTCAGTTGTAAAAAGCCTAAACGACAGTTTAGTTTATAATATAGTTGTATAATACTAAAAAAATTGTTTATTCTCATAAACAATTTTTTTTTTCGCCTTCCGTCCTTTATTGGGAGTGGGACACACTTTCAAGTCTACCCTTAACTTTATTTGCATGACAAATTTTGTTTATCTACGTTATTGTCGAGATTATTAGTGTGTCTTACGTTTTGTATCAAATATTTTCATACAAATGTGCCCTGTCTCCCCATGCATGGCACGTTTTTTTTTTCTAACTAAAAATAAAAACTCCTTTTTTTGTTTAATTTTTTCAAATTCCCCATTCTTCACCAAATAAATCAAGTTATTTGACTTTCCCGCGGCCACTTTAGTCTTGGGCGTAAATAGGTAGCTTCAAAATTGTCGTTCGTTTAGAGAATCTATCTTTCTGAATAGATTCTCTAAACGAACGACAATTTTATCGTTATCGCGTTATCAGATTATGTTTGGGGTTAGAAGAGAAGAGTTAAAACTTCTTTTAAAATTGGGTTTTAACCCAGTGCGTGTGTGAAAAAAATCAAAAGAATTTTTAAACAAGGTCTAATAATATTCCAAAGTAATATTGATTCCCGCAAGTATGTAAAGCTAAATAAAGATTGTTGGAAAAATCTAATACAGCCTGCGCGGATGTTTGAGAAAAATTAAAAAATCAAACATTTCCCAATGTTTGATTTTTGTCTTGTGTGTCTTTGTTTGAGAAAAATCAAACAATACTTTGGAATATTATTATACCTTGGTTGAAAATCCTTTTGCTTTTTAAAACCACTCACTACATAGAAAGTCGTGTGGTTAATTAAAGTCAACGTTTGCAAAACACCTGTCCCGCTGTCAGTCTGTCTAAGAAATAACTTAAATATCTAATATTAAGAGTTGTTAAGAGTTCATGGGTCTTAATTTACACTTTGAAAAGCGCAACGAATCGTAAGTGACGGAATTTCTTCGTAGTATCGTATCTAAATTATAAATGCTATGTCTGCTGAAGTGTCTATTCCTATATAATTTAAAGTTGAAATGCAAAAAAAACGTGGTCTAAATCATCTTCAATTTCTTAAAGTCACTCTAGAGATGATGAACTTGAACTGGTCAGTGAAAACCAAAAAACATTCAGACGACTTGATAACCTCCTCCTTTTGGAAGACGGTTAAAAAAATGTGTGGAACATTGCCCTGAGGTAGTAATTCAAACCAATAAAAATATTTTGAGAAAATATAACCCCTCGAAACGTAAGATAATGAAGATAGGTTACCTTTATATGTATACATTAAAAACGCATAATACTTATGTATAACTGACTAGTTACCTATCTAACCGGTAAGATTGTAAGCCGACCCCATCATCGTCATCTGCCCAGCCTTTTCCCAACTATGTTGGGGTCAGCTTCCAGTCTAACCGGATGAAGCTGAATACCAGTATTTTACATGGAGCGACTGCCTATCTGACCTCCACAACAGAGTTAGTACTGGATAGTACGATGCCACTTGGTAAGACTGGTTGTCAGACTTTTAGGGCCACTGATTACGTTTAACGACTGTCAAGGATCTACAGATGCCAGCCGGGACCAACGGCTTAACGTGCTTTCCAAGGCACGGAGGAAACTCGGTATGTAATGGGCTGTCACCTATCCACAGACCAACCTAAGCAAGCACGGCGTAAAGCCGACCGCCACATTGAGAAAAGGCTAGGCGGATGATTATTACCTTTCTGAATAGCTAAGACGTAATAAGCAGATTACTATACTATAACATACTAAAGTAAAAGAACCTCAACTTTTATTAGATCCATAGGAAAGAAGTAGGTATAGACGCCAGCACATCAAGCTCTCGATACTGTCAAATTTTCGCAATCAACCTTGAACTTATTGGTTTAGCGATAAAGTTGAAAATCTATTAAAGAAATTTGACGGATTGTAGTAGCTTGATGTGCTGGTGTCTGTACCTAGACTTTTATTATAATATCTACCTATCCACACACATCCTCAGCTGTTACATTATCACAGGGCCTAGACAAAATCACACGACTTTAGTCGTCGTGGAAATATGAAACACTTTGAAACCGATTGTCACTTATCCCTTAGGATTACATTTAGGTCTTTTTTTTGTTAGTTAGGCTGTATAGCCCCACTTTTTGACCTCCCCCCCATTCCTTCCACTTCAAACAATGGTATGCTTCTTGTCGCCAATTCGCGAGGAAGCCATCCAAGGTTCCCCGCCATATTCTCCTCGGTATACTGCGACGCCGTCTAGCTGTTTCAGAGCTCCAGTCTTGCGATATTCACAGCTGTGCTGGCTTCGGCAGACATGGCCTGCCCGTGCCCAGTCCCAATTTAGTCTCTCAGCTATATAAGCTACGTCGGCAATTTGCGTTCTGGAGCGCAATGTGGTGTTTCTTATCCGGTCAGTTCTAGTTTAGGTCTTCCTTTTCCACCACTTCAAAATACCCAAAAAAAACATATAACTCACAAACTTAAACCCACATACAAACAAACCTTTCACACATATCCCTACCATTCGGCACCTAAAAGGTTCCGCGGTAAGCCCGTCTCCACACTACCCATTACAATGACGGCTGCGCATGACTTGCATATATTCGGCTCTGACGATGATGTATGGGTCCAAGTTTGTAATGAGCGCTGCGATCTGTTTGGCGGTTGCGTGGGTGAGGGTGTGGAATGGCTCTTATGTGTGTCTTGGACAGGGATACTGGCACTGCTAGTAGAGATGAAAATCTTCTATAATTATTATGCAATTGAAATCTAAAAAAAGCAGTCAATCTCTTAGTTTACTCTTATCAGCATTACTTTCGCTAGGAGATGTTTTTTTTGAAGGTTTTCGATTGTATTCATTTGTATGCAGCAGTGCAAGAAAGTGATCTAGTCGTTATTGGAATCATGATTTTAGGATGAGTACTCTGTTGTCAAATCCTGAAAAATAAACTTGTGTTACAAAGAAGAAAAGCAAACGCTAGCTACTTGTTCGTTTTTGTTTAATGGAATCTCATTTTCAGCAACCAATTTAGATATTACACCAGTTACATGAAATACGCATGGACCAAAATATTGGTCACCCCCCAAAGCCAGGTTCTTTAGTGATCCTTTGTACACAAAGACCACACCGCATAATTCCGCTCACTTTTTAAGGGTAAAAAACGCAACGCACATCCTTAATCCCGGCTTAAGGCAACTAGTCCGTACAATTTGTCATCAATCTTTCAATAGAGAGGAGTAAGTAATGGTATCTCTGACAAATGACGTCACTAATGACGTGGAACCGAACATATATTAAACTTAGATTACTTGTCTAATGAAAGGCAAGGATATTTGGGTGGTCGGTGGACTAGGTTTTTTGTAAAAAGTATATTTGAATATAATACGGATGCTGAGACAGTATGCTGATGAAGGTTCAATAAAGGTTTGGGCCGTGTAGCGAAATTCTCATAGATCATCGACATCACAGGACCGTGGAGATTGGCACAAGAAAAGAGAGGCCTATACGCAGCAGTGGATGATGGTGATGGTGATGATCGATTAGATAATTCATAACATAATCAGCCCATATCGTTCCCGCTGCGGAGAAACATTCACTCACACAACTTCACTTTAATCAGTGTTTTTTTTGCTTGGATATCTTTGGTTAGACGTACTGAACACTGTGTTAAAATTTGTCCACCTATTTTCATGGGACCTTATATATAGAACTATGGACGATTTAAACCATGACAAGCAACTATCACACCCTCAAAAACACTGTCTCCTTCAGATGACCCCCGAATTTCACAACATCAAAAATGATATTTCACAAAGATCACCCATCTTAAGTAATACAGATCTATTTAACACCGCTACCATTTCAACAGTCAGACACCCGACCCCGAATAAGACCCTTCCATTCACTCTCTGGGTGAATTGTGAAAAAGACATTAAACCGAATTTGAACTGCAATTTATCAAGCGATCCTCTTCTTTGACCCGAAATGTTATGACAAGATGATGTATATCCGACGATGATATTCCAAAATCAAATCTTATACTTTTTAAATATTTTTTCTTTTTTAGTGACGTATGAGCTAGTGATGCGACATCCGGGACAATTGTTCGAGTGATGGGTCCGCGACGATTTGACTTGCATTGTTCGGTTTTTTTTTAAGGAGTTATTGGCTACTGCATGTCATCGTATCTTTAGTTATCGTAGGCGTTTTTAAAGGTCTCCAATTATTATGTTGGTAGGTAGGTAGGTAAAACTTGGTCTTTACATTTTGTATGTCTGTGATCAAATTAAATAAACAATAAAAGACACTTCAAAGTAAACATTCTTTATGTCTGTTTATACTGAATGTCACTGAAACAGTAAAGGTGTCAAGAACAAGGAAATAACAACAAAGCAACAATTTTAACAGAATGACGAAGGCACCGTTGAAACCAATATCACACGCGTTGACGATCTAATAATATTATTGTGGATGCAAATTGTAAGCTTATAGCGAACGCAGATATTTTTACATTGCCAAGAATTAGAGGTTTTAGGTACTATACATCATCATCATCATCATTTCAGCCGAAAGACGTCCACTGCTGGACATAGGCCTCCCCCAAGTGTCGCCACACTGACCGGTCCCGTGCAACTCGCATCCAGCGGATCCCCGCAACCTTCACCAGGTCATCGGTCCACCTAGTGGGAAGCCTTCCAACGCAACGTCTTCCGGTTCGCGGTCGCCACTCCAGAACTTTTCGGCCCCATCGGCCATCCGTTCTGCGAGCAACTAGGTACTATACGGTGTCTTAATATAGGAAGACATTTTGAAAATAATAATGAGGAAATAAAGGAACTTGAAAATCAGTACGAAATTGTATATTTATCATTGAAATATAGATATCTTCTATTTTCCTACCTGGAACGAAAATCATGACTAAAATTAGCTTACAAATTGCCAAGCGCGTTTAAACTGTTGTGATCAGTTACACCAATATAAACAATCAATCGTATCTTTTGACTTACGTTTTTAATTATGACACGTTGATTGTACCACAAATTTTCAGACCAGAAACTTTGTGCATGTTCTATGATGTATCGCTTATTTGACTTCAATAAAACAAGTGCTATAAAAGCTAACCTTAAAAACGCTTTCGCTTATACCTCAGACAGATCTTTCCACGGCTAAATACAAAGGGAACCGCGATCGTTTGCGGCCCGGCCTTCATTGCTCGCGATGACATTCACAAAAACAATACTTCTATCAGTATATGCGAGGTTCAGATAAAATATATGAATAATTTTGTATTTTCTTTCAGTTGAATGAAAAGCAGGATCAGATGGGAATACTTTGATTTTGGAATGCTGGTGGTCAGAAGACAATTTGTCGAATGATTCTGTTAAAATCAAAGAATACCGGAGCGTTATCTTCGGAGACAAATTAATTTTACACATACAGTTATGTGTTATTGACAAATGGCAGCAGACAGATGTGTAAAAGAAGGAGAGGTTGGCCCAGCAATGGGATACTTCTGAAAAGCTAAAAGATAGATAGACGTGTTATTTTTTAACGTTATGTTATATAAAATGGTGAAACTGTCCCTGAAGTATTCAATACAAGTATGAATTTCGTACGCAAGTTGCATTCTGTTTGACAACATCACAACAATCGAAATAACCAAGCCACGCTTTGGTTTTTACAGTAAACAGTATCACTTAAAACCGAACTTGTACTACCGAGTTCAATGAGGGTCTGCCTCTTTTAACTCTTATGCCTTTAGTAATAAGGTTGAAAAGTGGTCGACCGTCAATGAACTCGGTAGCACCTAGTGTTTTCTAATAAACAGCACAGAAGAATATTTTTTATCTAACATCCATGGATGGTCTACAAGCTCGTGAAATAAAAATCGAAATTGTAATTTCCTGGCAACGTCTGATCGAGGGACAACAATTTGCGGTCACCGACTGATTACCAATACGAAACCCCAACGAAAACACTAACAAACCACCCACGTACAAAAACCAACTCAAATGCAACGTCAGAAAGTTGGGATTAGGGTGAAAACGTTGACGGATGTAAGATGTTTTAATCGAATAATCGTTTAGTCGAAATTCGTCACGTTCACCGACATCTGTCGCCTGTAATCGAATCGAAGCTCGTTCAAATCGATCGACATCGAGACGATTGCATAATTCCTTACGATGACAATACGAATGGCGAGTTGGGAACATGATTATACATAATAATGGCCCCCAATCGGCTAAATTGCTTTCGGCGTAGCTCCGATGACATTTCGATTATAGAGATCAATAGTTTTTTTTTTCAATTGACGATGCTATCCTTAGTGATAAGTATTTTTTGGTCATTGTCTTTTTGTGGGGACAAAAAAATTGATTGTAGTTTGTCTGTTTGCGTAAAATTGCAAGGTACTTGTTGTTTGAGCTTTTATAAAAAGCTCACCTGGAAGTTACAACAACAGGATCTTATCTGCTTATCTTCGAACCTAACAATCCAGGTTTGGATTCAATTGCAACCTTTTGAAAACAGGAGACTTCATAATGCCTTCTGATTTCATTTTCTTGTTACTAGTTCAAGATGGTATGATTAAACGAGCTGTTACCCGCGACTTCGTTCCCTTGGAGATGTCTATGTGTCAGAAAATAAAAGTAGTTTATGTGCTATTCCAGACTATAATCTATCTCCGTGCCAAATTTCATCCAGATCCGTTCAGCCGTTCTGGCTGTTTGAGTAACAAACATCCATCCACCTAAAATATCGCATTTGTAATAGAAGTAAGATTAAACCATATTTACTTTTAAATAGATACCCATATTGAGGGACATTCACTTTCTTCCCAAGAATTTCATCCAAAACCTTAAAATAAAACATTAAACCCGAAGAAATATTTACTCCAACTGTTCACTAAATCACTTAAGAATTCATTAACTAAACAAAAGCCCCGTCCTGCAAGTAATCGACGCCCTCCAGTTGATTAATAAGCCGCAAATTAAATAAGCCCTCTTTGACAGCATCAATTTTCTCCGCAGTTACACCACTGTTGCTGTTAAACCCCCAAAAATCCACTTAAAGAGTCTATTTGAAATTTTGATCGACCCCCAACATGACACCTCGCATCTATTTGGGATGTAAATTGTCAAAGCTAAATTGGAATAGGCTTACATGGTCGTGAATTTGTAAAATTTATGTTGAGGATTTTTCCATATTTGTAGGTAAAAACATGGTCACACAGACAGATACGAAAAACTAATTTAAAATTAATTTCTGATTGTTTATATTTTTCTTCAATTTTTTGGAATAACTGGTGGTCATTGAAAGTTGTAACTTGACCAAAAACTTTGCTGATCATGACACTCGTCGTTTTTGTACAAACAAAGCAAATCAAAGTAAACAGAACACTTGTGTTTTGACTTAATTTATCGGATTTCCCATATGTTTTTAACGTCATATAATAAACCTCCAAGGTCATACTCATCAAAAGGATTAAAGCTATAAAATCTAAACATTGATACACCTCTTAATAATCATCTAATAGACAAGCCATCATTGACGACTTTCCAAATATGGACAGCTATTTATTTCGAGGCAAACATTTCCTTTTATGTCATCAAAGTTATTATGAACTGATGGACAAACTGTTAATGGTTGACAGTTATTACTTTAATCCGCTCGTAATTTTTGCTTGAAGCATGAGCTAACTTTTATGTATCAGTGCTAAAAGCATCGAGCAAACAATTATTTATTCTGTTCGGAAACCTGTTCCTCATTTTCACTTTCTTTCGATAACTGATATTATAAATAGAAAACCTTTTGTATTTTTACAATAATCAAATGCTTAATTTCCATTCTTTAAATCTGTTTCGTAGTTATCTATCTTTGATTGAATCTCTAGATCTTCACCTAACATAGCATAACATCACACCTGTTTTTGTCGAAGGGTTAGGCCTTTAGTGCACCTGCCGGGGCTGCGAGACTGTTCGAAGGAGATACCGCGGCCCTGGAATACAAAGGGCTAAAAAGGAACGGTTTTGGTCGGTAAAAGTCTGACACTCCCTTACACTCCGCCTTGGGGGGGAAAAAAAAAGGCCTTTAACTAGGCTAGCTCAGCAGTAGCGCTAGCAACCACGACACCAACTAAGCAGTCCACAATGTATCTTCTTAAACAAACTTAACTGTTGCAATTACCAAAATATCTCCATATAACCCCCTCCCAAAACAGTT